>JASDDO010000019.1:39154871-49154871 GCA_030015575.1 Agapanthus africanus | reverse complement strand
AGTGTGGCGGGTGCAAGACAACCGGATAAGAAAGAGAAAGTGATGCCGGATTTTAGTCACCTTTTGGGCTGATTGATGGAGTCCATGTGCTTATACCTTTCTTTTTCATGACCGGATATATATGGCCAACCCATCATAGAATCTTTTGTTTTTTTACTAGGTATAATTAACTATTCAAAAAGATAAAACCCTTACTAAGTTTCGGATATCCTCGAATATCTTTTGTTATTTAAACTTTCACTAAAAAGAAATAAATCTGACATGTGAATAATAAATAAGGATATGTTAGCTGATTAAATATCTTACAATCTTTTGATGATATGTGAAGGATCAAAATTGAAATGAACTGATAAGGCTTAATTTCAAGAATGTTATAAAATTCTTTGGCTCCTTTACAAAAAACTATAAAAGATAATCATAAATAAAAAGGCTTGAAAACTTTGTGGTAGTTTATTGCAAATATTGCTGAGCGTGGCAACTTAATTATGCTAGTTATTTATAGTTTTTGAAAATTTTATGGTAGTTTCACGTGGTTTTAAAAGTATTTGGTAGTTTACTGTGTGGCTGAAGCAAAATTTTGATAGTTTTTTTTAAATTAACCGAAAAAATAATGCACTCCTAAAATTAATACTTGGAAAAAAAATTAACTACCGACAATCATGATTAGGATAGAAGAGCTAAGCCCAAAAAAATTATGAAAAGTTGCAAGAGCAAGAATAGAAAACGAACATGACTTTAATTACAATATGTTCCATTTCCCAAGAAGAAAAAAAGAAATAAGGAAGCTCAAAAGAGATTGTTATTAAAAAAAAGGCCATGCCCCCTCATGGATTCCCCCTTGTCAGTTATATCTATTAGAATTTTTTTCATGCACTGTGAATATTAAGAAAAATAATCGTGGGTGTGTAAACTTGTTTAAATTAAATCTCATAAATGTGCTAAATATTAGGGGGTTGTTTTAGAAAAATAATAATTAGGCTACTTTCACTAACTATTATTGCAATTGAACGGTGCGAAGGTAAAAATATAAACTCAAGAGCCGGAAGTCATGAGTTGGCATGGGGTTAGAGTTCCATAAAATAAATCTCGTTTTTTGCAATATCTAATTGGAAAAAATGGGAATTTTTTTTGATGTCTAGCTATAATAGTAAAGATAAAGATAAAGATTTAAAGTTGACCGAGAAGGATAGCACACTACATGCATTCTTCTGGCCGATATATTTATGATTAGAATGAAACCCTTTCTCTCGTTCTCTTAAAGACTGTTAATAGTTTAAAATTGCTGATAGAATATGCATGCGTACACGGTATTGTCATGCATGTTATTGATCCAACGTATCCTTACCCGATCTCAATCCTTTCAGGAAAAATGACACGAGAAATATACGTTGCTATGCGCTGCACAGTTTGAGTTTCTTGGGTTTGTTGCATTCATGTTTGTCTCATGAGTTGTTTAATTTGGTAGAATGCATATGATGTGGGTTCAACCATCCAGATACATACACAAAAAATGCAATTCTGTCATAGTTGTCTTGGAAAGAAAACATTCGATGTAACATTTGTCTCCGAGTCATTAAATTATGGATAGAAAAGGAATGATTTTATTAGGAGTAATTAAATTATGGATAGAAAAGGAATGATTTTATTAGGAGTAATATATATATATATATATATATATATATATATATATATATATTCAACATACAAGCATAATTTTTCTTTATATACGTGCAAAACAGTGAAAATGTAAAAAGTTTAAATGGTAACAGCAAGAAGTAGAATATGGCATCGCATTGATTCCCATTAAAAAAATTTATACAAAAGTTGGTTATGTAAAAGGATTTTTATACGGTTTTAGATTATTGGCGTAAAAGTTTATGTTTTTTATTAGCAAGAAATAAAGTTCATGTTGTTTTGTGACTAAAAACAAAGGCCGTGATATTTATCTCAAAATTGGTTAAAACGTTGTATTTAGTTGCCAAAAAAGTTTAAATCCTTGGCATTTATTTGAAACCCGTCGTATTTTCTATAATAAACAAAGTTTGTAGTATTTATTTCTAATAAGAAAGGCCCGTAAAATTTATCAGGAAAACATTAAAAGTTTGTGATTTTTTAATTCGTTAAAAATCCAACGGCACTCATATGAAAAACGCTAAAAACTCTTCCAGTTTTTTTTTATTAGGATAATCTCATGGTATGTATGTAAAAAACAGCGGGATTTTATGGTACTTATTTGAAGAATAAAAAATCCATGGTGTCTATTTAAAACAAATTGGGAAGTTCACGCTGTTTTTTGAAAAAGGTCCATAGTATCCATTTGAAGTTCATGATATCTATTTGTAATAAAAAGTCTCATGACATTTATCTTAAAAACATTAAGAATTCATGGTAGTCTAGTGGAAATCTACTTGAGATTTTGAGTTACTAGCTAAAAGAAAACAAACTTCTTTGCATTTATCTAAAACTCATCGCTTTTTTATGATAAACAAATTTCATGATATTTATTTACAGTAAAGGAGGCCCATGGTATCTATCAAAATACTAAAAGATTTTGATTTTTTATTTATAAAAAAATCCATGATATTTATATGAAAAACATTAATGGTTATTTCTATATATTTGTAATAAGTAAAGCCCGTGTTATTTATGTGAAAAATGCTGGAAATTCATGGCATCAATTTGTAATTAAAAGGTCCAGGATGTTTGTTTAAAAAGTGTTGAGAAGTTCGCAGTGTTTATTTGAAAAAAAGTCTATGGTGTCTATTCAAAGTTCATGAAGTTTATTTGTAAAAAGAATCCATAGCATTTATCTATAAT
The DNA here is from genome assembly GCA_030015575.1 of Agapanthus africanus. Taxonomy (NCBI): domain Eukaryota; kingdom Viridiplantae; phylum Streptophyta; class Magnoliopsida; order Asparagales; family Amaryllidaceae; genus Agapanthus; species Agapanthus africanus. The sequence continues at coordinate 49,152,054 of JASDDO010000019.1, read as the reverse complement.
AACATTGAGAATTCATGACATTTTAGTGAAAATCCAAGTGGCAGTTTGATTTGATGGCGATACTATAATTTTTGATAGATGGCAAAAGTGTAATTAAACCGAAAATTTGACATTTTAATTATTTTCCATTGTTGCCCTCGTAACTTCATAAAAAACTCAAACCAGTGTATGAAATCCAAATTTCATGCTGAAAATGTTAAGTGAGAGCAGAGGCAAAAGTAGAAATATCAAAATTTTGTCATTTTTATGATTTTCTATTATTGTCCTCACAACTTCATAAAAATCTTAAATTTATTTGTATAATCCAAATTTTATAATAAGAACGTTGGATTAAAGGCGAGAGCTAAAATGGACTTATTGAAATTTCCACTTTGTATATCTAACTGGTTATCATAAAGATCATTGAAAAATAACTTTCTGTAGGACCAATCTCCAAATATCTTTGACCGAGCTCTTCAACTCGGGGCTGTTCTTATTAGATATAAGCTATCGGATTATAATATTTTTTAAAAATGCTGAAATGATAAGTTTAAACTAATCAGAATGTTTTCTGAGAGATAACGGATGGCCATGGCGAAGAGGTAAATCTAAATTGAAATCTCAATGATTTTCACTACTGGTATAAATAGAAAAGCAGGGATTACGCGACACTGTTAAGTTTAGTTTGAATAAAATATCCAAAAAATAAGAAAAGTTTTTTGATTCTGGATGTGTCCACAGCATTGACTAATTGATGAGAGATGATATTATGAAATCAGATAATGTAAAAATCATAGAAAAAATAGCTTTAGGCAAAAACATATATATTTAAAGAAATCATTATGATTATCAAAGATTAAATATGAAACCTATATTCATCAGCAAAATAAAAAATATATACCCAATACCAAAAACGCCTTGAAGAAAAAACTTAAGAAGATTATTATTAGGAAAAAAAAAGCTTATTGTTTGGTTGCTTGTAGTTGGAAAAATAATCTATTTGCAATCATGCGTAGATCCAATTGCTAAGTCGTAAAGTCATTTATTTGTTTAGTTCAAATATAGTTCTAACTACATATTTAACAAAAGATGTGTTTGTTTGGATGTAATTGCACCAAAATAACTATCTTTTCTATTATACTTGTCGTTTCAATCCATGCAGTTGGAAAATCGATCAATTTGAATGTAATTTCAATCACCTGATTTTTTACCCTATTAGCTGTTTCAACTATATACCGAAGCAACAACCGCAAATTCTCTTACTATATTTCAGTCCAGTTGCAAATGCATGGAGTCCGAACTAGTCCCAACAACTGCAAGTTCTCTTATAAGAAATCTATGTTAATCAACAAATTTTAAAACTACTTAAAAGAGACAAACATTCTCATATATATATATATATATATCTTTTTTAAATACTCAAAATCACAACTTATTATTCCTCGAACGCCTTAAGATAATAAGTTAATAAGAAATTAAGCTTTATAATCCATACACAACAAACAAATATATAAAAGCAATCTCTTTCCGAATCTTTGACTGGATATGCAGCGATCACTTAGTCATAAATTTACAGTTTACCGTTCGGAATCAGAATATTATACAGGTAAAAAAAGCAATTGCAAGAAAATGAAAGGGCAGTTCCGTAACTTCCTCTCCATAGAATACATTAAAGCAAAGAGGAAAAATTCTGAAGGCGTCTTCCAAGCGAGCGTGAAGAGAATCGCCGTGATCTCTTGAAATCCTCTCTCTTCAATCTGCTGAAACAGAACCCTATTTTTAATTCGATCAGCATTACTGACTTATTTGCACCAAACCCTCTCAAGCTTTCCCCTTTCGTCCTCGCCCTCAAACCCTAGGCACCCCCCGCCGATCGCCATGTCGCCGCCCTCCTCCGATCGATCCCCGCGGGCCGTCTCTGCTCTCGCCTCCGCTGGCGGCGGCGGAGATTCCGAGCACTGCGATCGAGGCGTCACGGAGCAATCTGAGAGCACGAACAGCAACAACGGAAACGCGAAGAGATCGGCTTGGAGCAGGGGCGGCCTGCCCAATGGAGCGATCGAGTCGAGCCCTGTGGTGATGGGAGCAGATTCATGGCCCTCGCTCAAAGAATCGACCAAGCCTTCTCCTTCTGCTGCTGCTGCAGCTTCTTCGAATCCGAAGTCGCCCCCTTTTGATTCGATCGCCGCTGCTTCTCCCGATGGATCGCCATCTGTTGCTTCTTCTTCTTCTGCTCCCTCGGTGAGATCACCCAAACTTTATTGATTTTTCCTTTTTTTAGATGCTAGGGATTCAATTTGTTGAAGTTGAGTAATTGTTTGGTTGTTAGGTTCCTGTTGTTGCGAATAATCAGATGAAAGCGAGCAATCCAAACCCTAGCTTTAATCGTCCGAAACCTATGAAACGCAATTATAGTAATAATAAAAATCAAGCATTGCAGATCAACGGTGGGCCCATTTCGTCCCCAATGCCGCCGGCGTCAGTGGAGACACCACCAACACAGGTTTTACCTGAAAAACCTTCACCTAGGGATATGCAGCACAATAGGAACAGCAATAGTAATTGGGACCATGGCCCTGGTTATAGGGGAAGTGGGTTTTCTCCTCATTCTCATGGCGGGGCTGATCATCATCGGCCCGTTAGACGAGGCAACAACAGTGGCGGCGGCCCCCATAACAATGGTCGGTATTACAATTATTCCAATGTTTGGAATAATCCTCGCAACATGCCGCCGCCGCCGCATCCTCACCAGCAGCCGCATCTAATGAGGCAACCTCCACCTCCGCCGCCGCCACTGTCGCATCTTCCTGCAGCACCGTTCATTGGACAGCTTCCCTATGTTCGTCCCTTTATGGGACCCCCAATGGGCTTCGCTGGTTAGTCTATAACATTCTTGTTGGGTTAATTGCATAAAATACCCCTGTGGTTTACCTTATATAGCAAGTGATTTATTAGCACAGAACGGCTCCCTCTGCAAATTGACAAAACCCCTTAAAAGCACTCTAGTTCACTCTTAAATAACTCAATCGATTGTTTAATTTAACTCTAGAACTTGTTTTTATTGGTCAGAGTAGTAGGATTTGAGTGTTTACCTGGGGGTTGGTCAACATACAGAGGGGGAATTAGCACCAATAAATTACTTGAGGGGTATGAGTGCTAGACAGGGTAAACTACAGGAGCGTTTTGTGTAATTAACCTTTGCTTTATTAATGTTTTTGTTCAAGTGTTTGGCTCCTAACAATGATTGAACCTCTTATCAGGGGAGATTCCGGCTCATTATTTATATATGCCAACATCTCCTGCTTTTGTTACTCCGATGGGTCCTATAGTGCCACCTTCTGTGATGTTTAGTCCCATTGATTATCAGGCTTTACGTGAAGCGATTTTGAAGCAGATACACTTCTATTTCAGGTAACTTTTGTGTGTAGTGGATTTTTTTTGCTTTGTTTTGACTCTTTGTTTGTTTTCTGTAGTACTGACAATTTGGTTAGAGACCCTTACTTGCGGAGGCAGATGAATGACCAGGGATTGGTTCATCTTTCCGTTATTGCTGGCTTCAATAAAGTGAGTTCTTTTTCCAGGATACTTCGCTACATTCTTGATCCTTCTCTAAGTACTGTTTATATTATGATTGTTGCGGAGGAATTAACTTTATTTTAATGCTGAATGCTCAACATAGAAAGTGTTTTGATTGTTGGGATTGTTGTTTGTGATGCTTGCTTACATATCTTGTGGTATTTGAATACACATTTCTAATACCCGTTTTTACCTCATTTTTGTGTTATCAACATTATTCATCTTTTAAAATAAGATATAGCCAGAGCATATCATGCATAAAAATTGTTTAGATGTTTCTTATCCTAACCTAGGTGCCTTGTAGCTTTATGCATTTCAAGACTTGCATACATTGCCGCTTTGTTCATATCCTAACTTCGGCATCTTCTATGTTCCCACATGTTTACAGACATTGGCTTTTAGTTGTCTAAGATATGTGGATACTGTCAATGCATACAAGTAGAATATGATGTCATGTAAATAGCACTTAACATTTGTATACTTGCTTACATCCTAGCGGATATTTTCTTCTCATACCAAATACTTGAACCACGGCCAGTTGCTAGGAAACTTAGTGGTTAACACAGGCTATTAGGGGAACGGGAGTATAATACTTTCATGTTGTGAACTATTCCTATTTTCACAGAACATATTTATAGAAGAATTTATACAAGTATAACATGTATAATGGAGATTGATGGCTCGTATGTGCCTCAGGTTGATGCCTGTGAGTTATAGCTGTTATAATGCTACATAATCATGGGAATCATTTCTGTCTCCGTACTGTTAATATATTTTTTGTTCTTGTTATTATCGTCATGCGTTAACTAAAGTTCAGTATTGACATCCGAACATGCGTATTTATGCTTTAGTTACATTGCCTCAAAATGGTCTATGGAAATTGTTCTACTATATAAGTATTTATGCGATTTTATTAATTTGTATATTACTTTCAAATAAATGTGCCAAACTGAGTAGAGATACACCTTTTTGCATGAAAATAAGGAGTTAAAAGAGCGTATTCTTTATGCCATAACCAAGGCAATTCAAACAGTATACTGTTATATCAAAAGGTAAAAGGACTGTGGCACATATGCAACCAGATGATCATAACTTGTTTAACAAATCCTTACATATCTCGTCTCAAAAGGTTATAACATGTGTACATGAAATCATATGTCTTTTAGGCCAAACTGATTTGAAATCATAGTTAGATAGAGCTTGAGATTTACGATTAATCAAGAGAAGGTTCAAAATCAATGCAAAATAAATGCCATGATTGCCTGAAATTCATAGGCAATGAAACCCACTTGTCATAATTATGATCATTTATTAAAGTTAAAGATTGTTCTTTTAGATCATAGCTTGGGTTCTTATTCAACCATTCAATAATCCGAATATGCGGCCAGTTCTCGCATCCTGGGAACCAAGGGTGCTTTCTTGTACCTAGCTTCCGATGATAGGAAGTCAACTTTGTTTGCTTCAACAATAATTTCGTTATTCCAATCCTTATTCCTTAGCTGTAGTTTGTCTAGCTAGTTGGTACCGATTCTTGTGTGGTGATAGCAAATGTAGCTAATAAAACTAAACACATCATTAATTCTCCATCTTTGTGTGTGTGCTCGCTTGTGCGGAAGGGAGGGGGATGCTCTGCTGGGTTCTCAAAGTCTTCTTTTCTCATCTTGAGTAACAATGCTTTCATGTACTTAGCTTTACATTATGTGTGCTCTCTTAGGTTTTGGGTTGCCAACCAAATGGAGGGAGAGGGAAGGTTCTTCAATATTATGTTTTGGGTTGCATTTAAATATTATTCCTTGGCAGTTACGCCAAGGGTGCTTCATCCAGCAATCCAATCAAAACTTATGGAAAATCGTGAATTGGCTAATCGGCTAATCTGACTCATATTTTAATAATCCCATGTCCGTTTTCGACTTCATTTAACTTTGGTCAGCGCCATTAGGAATAATTCTAGGCTTCTTCTTCCATCCCTAAGTCTTCCTTCCCAGTATTTATCGTGAAGAACTTCGTGCTAAGGAAAGAGATTTAATTTGACGAGTAGAATATAATAGGATGACAAGGATTAGGGCTATCAAGGGTCTATTTGGATTGGATGCATTCTTTGCAAAAATCTATTTCTGACTCAGTATACAAGATATGGGTTTCAAATCCTAGCCTGAATATTAAAGAGAAGCTATACTCTAGTCTGATCCATACCTGATAAGATCATTGGTTTCAGTTTTGGTGTTATATTGCACTTTTTGTCCTTTGGCCTTTATGGTAGGTTGATGGCAATTTATCTTTACATTTGTAAAGAGCCCCATAAAGCCAGCTTTAATGGAAGAGGCTCAGGGGTGTGCTGCTTATTCCTAAATTTGTATCAAACCTTCATGCCTCTTTATAGCGCTGAATGATCACTTCAAGCATCACTTCAGCCCACTTAAGGAGCTTGAAGTGATATGCTTCTACTCACTTTTTGTGTGGCTAAAGCGAGTAAAGTTTTAGTTAACTTATTGAAGTGGTTTATTCTAGCAAATCAAACCTTACTCTTATCAAATCCAAGTGCACATATAGCAGTGCATTTTCTACCCATTAATCATCTCTTTACGGCCTCATCAATGGCTGACAACTTTTGATTAGTTAAGGACTGAAGACTTCTGTGACAACATAGGCTCCCTCAAGTCTCTAAAGGCTATTTGGTAAGTATTTAACAAATTTAGTGTAGTTTTGGTGTAATACTGTCCTGTCCTTTTTTGATTTCTTAATTCTTCATGTCATTATCATACCTTTTTAAAATATAATATTGATGTTCGTTGTTGTTCTTGATGCTATTTAATATTGTACAATGATTGATGTAGTTTTTTCCGGAAGAGGTGCGCGCGTGTGTGTTTGTGCGTGCAGTCAAGCTACTATACATTTATTTGAACTTTATAGTAATATTTACTATTTTGTTGTTCTCGGAAAAGAGCCTCCAGATTTTGCAGCTTGATCACTTGCATGTCTTCCCCCCCTCTTATGTTCACATATTTATTATTTGCGCATTACATGCTTGACATTGCATACATCTTTTTAATTTTTTGTGCAATTGTATTATATCTTAATTTACATGTAACCTGTAACTTATCCTATTTAACATATAGAAAAATATAATCTTACTAACTTCATTCTTGTCTATTGTCTTTCAAATTATCCAGCGAGACTTATACCACCCATTAAAACTTTAGGTCTCAAGAAAATTGTAAATAAAACAAAAATTTCATTCACTTTATTTTCCAATTTTTGAAAGCATTATTATAGCTTTCGCACTTTTTGCTGCTCAAGCATTTCAAGCCTAAGTGATGGTCTCCTATTTCTCTTAGTTTTTCATGTTGCATATGCTCTTCACCTTTAATTTTAAAATATTCGGAAGAAACTCTATTCTGATCCAACTTTCGTTTTTCTGTCATCTAGGGCTCCCACGTGTCTCCTTCCTTTATGTGCTCATAAAACAAATGCCAACATTGCCTGCCACCTGTGAGCAATTGCTAACAGCCTATACTTGTCGATGAGTTGCTTTACTTTTTAAATCCCACCATGGGCAGGCAATGTTGATTCTATTGGCACAAACATCTAAAATTTATACATTTTCAAGGATAGAGCCTAACCTTCTGTATAACAACAGTAATCCGCTGATGAATGCGATGTAGCAATTACTTGAATTCTAGGGAACCCCCATACTGTATATATGTATTTTCTTTTCCAAACAGGATGATATTGCTTCATTCGCTATTATATTTTATTTTATTTCTCTTCAACTTGATTTTTTGGTTCGTCTCTTTCTTTTCCTTATCTCTTGTTCCATTTCTAACATTTGTTCTTTCTTTTCTTAATCTCTTGTTCCATTTCTAACATTTGTTATTATTATTTTTAGCTGTTGTTATCTTTTTTGTTCCAGTTCTCATACTTATTAAAAATAGCTTAACTACCATCGTGCTTTAGTTTGTTCATTTGTTTTCTTCATCGTCACCTTTTCCTCATGCGATTTAGACTGACATTTCTTCTGAACAATGATATTTCTAGAGTAGTCAACTTATTATATCATCTTATTATATATTTTCTGTACCACAAGTGAAAAATGCATGGGGATGTTATTCCATTATTGGATTTTCCGTATTTTGTGCCCTAGGGATGAATGTGGATCCTTATAGAACGTCATAATATTATACCTCTTCGTCTAAAACTTATTTAATTTTATGAAGGTTTTTAAAATCAAAATGGGAATTGATTAGGTTCTTGAAGGAAAAAAGGAGTGTATACTTCCGGTGAAATTGATTTCTTTTACCGGCATTATTGCACACTTTATTGTTACAAAAACTTTGTCGACACATGAACACTATACTTGTTCCACGACTTTGACACTTCCATGTTTTTTTGGAGAAAAACCTCCATCACAAGATACGACAACCTCATCACTAGAACTGACCATTCAATGGTCAGATGCGGTCACCGCTGACTGGGTCCGCCGTCCACAATATCGGACATGAGTCTCCGTTGGGCAGATCCGAAAACCTCAATCCTCAAAATTTCAACCTAAGTCATGGCAGCGCTCAAGGTCACGGCGTTTCTCACAAAACCAAATATCGCATTGAGGCTCATCACCGGAGCTCTGCCTTAAACCCTAGAGTCGCTGGTGGCAACCTAGAACCCTCGAGACACAGAAGATGGTGGCGAACTCGAACCCTCATCTCAAACCTTAGTTGAGGTAGCGCTCAGAACTCCTAATTAAGCCTTTGAGTCCTCGCCTTTAAACCTAGCTGAGGCAGCGCTCTTAAACCCTTGGTAGACCTTCAAATCCTCGTTTGTTCTGGTTTTGATCGGATCCAGCTTCTATATTACCGGGTTCATACCTCTCTTGGTTAGGTCCAGCTACCATGACTTCCTCTCATCACTTTAATCCCTAACAACACAAAAAAGAAAAGAAAAAGAAAAAAGGGAGAGAGAAGGCCTGGGGTGAGGGATGCCTCCATCCCCCACCCATGGAGCCGGCAACGACAATGTTAACCCGGTTGGAGACGGTTGACACTTCCATGTTAAAGAAAAGATGGTTCATAAAAATCTATTTTATACATTTTTTTTCATAATATGTCATCATCTGTGATGATAGTCCACGAAATATGTGACCAATTATCTCCCCTTACATGTGCGGTTCCCAGAATCCCAGACTTCAAATTTTGCTGTCTTGCATATCTAGGACTCTTGACACCTAGGCCCATGTCCGGATAGGATTGGTTTTCATGATAGATTCATCCTGTCGGTTGAAAATAGAAGAAACCAACTAAGCTCTAAACAAATAGAATTAAGTGTCGACATCAATTATTGTATAAATATATCATAAGGGCTTTTTGATATATCACCCCAAAAGAAATGGTATTTCCAAAAATCACCCCCGAAAGTTTGATATTCCAAATATCACCCCAAAAAGTTCTCCGTTAGCCAAAAAACTCATTTTGTTGCCTATTTTCGTTAAATCTCTTTAACTTAGGTTGTTGGGTTAAGTTAAGGTAACGAGGGTGGGGATAGCATAAAGGACAAGAGAGAAGAGGATTTGCCTTCTCAACTTCTCTAATCCTCGCTTCGACCATGTCAAAACCTTCTTCTTCATCCACTTAATATTTAAAAAACACAAAATTCCTTATAAAGGAATACTTTGAGCATCTTGATTCAAGACTTGTGGCTCGATATAGAAACAAAATCTCACTTATTCTTCATTTGATGTGTCGAAGATTCCCCAAAGATCTCTTTGTACAAATTATATGTTTTACTTTTGTTTATTCTTCAAATTTTGGCTAGAAACCCACCGTTGCCGGTCCCAAGTCCGGATGAGAAAGGGTGAGGGTTGTGGTAGGCTTGTGACAGCCAACGTAAAACTTTGTCACATTCTATGATATGAACCATAATAAGAATATCGTTGGGGCGTTCCCTACTCAGCGACGCGCTACATCGGATCCCGGGTGTAGTGTTAAATATGCAAGGGTTTGGTCGTCGTCCAGATGCGGCGTGCTACATCGGACCCCGGGTGTAGTGACAAATAAGCAAGGGTCGTCGTCCAGAGACGGCGCGGTACATCGGACCCCGGGTGTAGTGACAAATAAGCAAGGGTCGTCGTCTACAGACGGCGCGCTACATCGGACCCCGGGTGTAGTGACAAATAAGCAAGGGTCGTCGTCCAGAGACGGCGCGCTACATCGGACCCCGGGTGTAGTGACAAATAAGCAAGGGTTTCATAGGATCCGTCTAGCTTCCTGGAACATAGGTTCCCTTATGGGTAGACTAATAGAATTAGTGGAGGTGATGATTAGGAGGAGAGTTGGTATTATGTGTTTGCAAGAAACTAAGTGGGTAGGTGAAAAGAGTAGAGTCATAGAGCCTTGGGGTTATAAGCTTTGGTATACGGGTAGAGATAAAAATCGTAATGGGGTAGGTATAATCATAGATAGACGGTTGCTTGAGGATGTAGTTGAGATTAAGAGGAAAGGTGATCGAATTTTACTGGTTAAGCTTATTCTAGGTGGAGAGATCTTTAATGTTATTAGTGCTTATGCACCACAGATAGGTCTTGATGACGCTAGTAAGCGTCTATTCTGGGAGGATTTAGACGAGGTGGTGCAAAGTATACCCAGTGGAGAGAAGTTATTTATTGGTGGTGATCTTAATGGACATGTAGGTACTAGTCGTAGTGGGTTTGATACTATCCATGGAGGTTTTGGTTTCGGACAAAGGAATGAAGTAGGTGACTCGATTCTAGATTTTGCTTTATCTTATGACTTGATCTTAGCAAACACCTGGTTTAGGAAAAGAGAGTCCCGCCTTATCATTTTTAGGAGCGGATCAAATGCTAGTCAAATAGACTTTTTTCTGACGAGAAGAATAGATAGAGGTTGTATCGACTGTAAGGTAGTGCCAGGTGAGAGTGTAACTACCCAACATAGACTTTTAGTTCTAGATTTTCGATTTAGAAGAGAATCTAGGAAGCTTAGACGTAAGGTAGAGCCTAAAATTAAATGGTGGCGATTGAAAGAAGGTAATCAAAAGGCTTTTATAGATCGTGTAGTACAAGAAGCGGATTGGCAGTCGGAAGATGATCCAGACAAAACATGGAACAAAATGGCTAGTTGTATCAAGAAAGTAGCTAGAGATCTACTTGGTGAGTCGAGAGGTGGTGCTCCACCATATAAGGACATATCATGGTGGAATGAAGATGTAAAGGCTGCTATTAAAATTAAAAGGGATTCTTATAAAGATTTGAAGAAAAGTAGAGATGTGGAGAGATTTGAGAAGTACAAAATGGCTAAAAATGAAGTTAAGAAAGCTGTTCGGGAAGCTAAATCTAAGGTCTACAAGGAGGTGTACGAGAAATTAGACACTAAAGAGGCTGCAAATGATATATACCGGATTGCTCGAATGCGGGAAAGGAAGACTAGAGACTTATGTGCGGTGAAGTGTGTCAAAAATGAAAATCAGAAGGTTTTAGTTCGAGATGAGGATATCAAGGAAAGATGGAGAGATTATTTTGACAAATTGTTCAATGAGAGCTTTACTAAGAATTTGGATGGACTTGTCATTCAATCTCAAGATATAAATCGTGATTTCATGCGTAAAATAAGACTTACTGAGGTTAAAGAAGCTTTGAACAGAATGGGTTTAAGAAAAGCGGTTGGTCCTGACGGGATTCCTATCGAGATTTGGAGATGCTTAGGAGAAATAGACGTTAAATGGCTGACAGATCTGTTTAATAAGATTTGGCAAACAAAAAAGATGCCAAATGAATGGAGGAAAAGTATCCTTGTGCCTATCTACAAGAATAAGGGTGACATTCAAAGTTGCTCAAACTACCGTGGAATAAAACTAATGTGTCACACCATGAAACTTTGGGAGAGAGTGATTGAACACTGGCTAAGGAAGGATATTAAGATAACAGAGAACCAATTTGGGTTCATGCCTGGACGATCGACGACAGAGGCGATTCATTTGCTTCGTCAACTTGTCGAGCGCTTTCGAGAGAGAAGAGATTTGCATATGATATTTATTGATTTAGAAAAAGCGTACGACAAGGTACCTAGAGAGGTATTATGGGGGACAATGATGAAAAAGGGGGTCCCCGTCAAGTATATTGACATAATCAAGGATATGTACGACGGAGTAGTGGCAAATGTCAGAACTTGCGGTGGCTTAACAAGTGATTTTCCGATTACTATTGGTTTACATCAAGGATCTGCATTAAGTCCTTTCCTGTTTACCATCGTGATGGATGGGCTTACTAGAACTATCCAAGATGAGGTCCCTTGGTGTATGCTATTCGCTGATGATATTGTTCTAGTAAATGAGACGAAAGCAGGGGTTAATGCCAAATTGGAATTATGGAGACAAACATTGGAATCTCGGGGATTCAGATTGAGCAGGTCCAAGACAGCATATATGCACTGCAAATTTAGTAGCCAGAGAAGTCAAAACCATATTGGTATAACATTGGAAGGGCAAGAGATATCACCAAGCGACCAGTTTAGATATCTAGGTTCCATCATCCAAAGGAATGGGGAGATCGATAGTGATGTTAATCAAAGGATCCAAGCTGGTTGGTTGAAATGGAGGAGTGCAACAGGGATTTTGTGTGATCGTAACTTTCCGTTAAAATTGAAAGGGAAGTTTTATCGGAGCGCTATTCGGCCTGCCTTATTATATGGTACAGAATGCTGGGCTCCTAAGAAGCATCATACACAAAAGATGCACGTAGCGGAGATGCGCATGCTTCGTTGGATGTGCGGTAACACTAGAAAAGACAAGGTGCGAAATGAGGATATTCGTGCAAAAGTTGGTGTAGCACCCATGGAGGAGAAGATGCGGGAAAACCGGCTTAGATGGTTTGGTCATGTGCGACGCAGACCTATGGAAGCACCGGTTCGACGAATAGATACTCTCGATATGGGTAATGGCAAAAGGGCAAAAGGGAGACCGAAGAAAACATGGATGGAGGTGATACGAAACGATATGGTTGCCAAAGGACTCAATGAAAGTATATTGTTCGATAGAAGTGAGGAGACAGAGGATTCATGTGCTGGACCCGGCGTGATTCTCATGTTGGTTCATGTAGCCTACCCCATATGCTTGGGATAAAAGGCTCAGTTGTTGTTGTTGTTGTTGTTCAAATTTTGGCTAGTAGATTTGTAAGATATGTAGCGTTTGCATCTTCCCTCAATTTTCGAAACCTAGATCTTTTCTTTTCTCTTGTTTTAATTTTGTTGTCTTGGTACTTCTTTTTGCATGTTGTTATGAATTTGTTTTGAGTTTATCTTTGATGTTAGTGATAAGTTTAATTTATATACTTAGGGGTTCAAACCTAATTTATTCACTGTAGAAAAGCTCTAATTCTGAAATCTAAAGAATATCCCTAACCCTAACCAATTTATAACATTAGAAAGAAGAAGTTGATGACTGGTTGACGGTACTTTGGTCTTTTAGTTACCCCCAAATGGCCCCAAAACCTACCAAAAGAAATATTCCAATGATATGCCGAGTAAAACTAACCAGGGGAGGAGGGGTTTTCTGGACAACTTATAACTTTTGGGTTTTATTTAGAATATCAAACTTTTTGGGATGATTTTTGTAAGTAGGTACCCTTTCTTTTGGGGTGGTATATCAAAAGAACCCTATATCTTAGGTGGACCCGTAGATGCACACATGCATGCATACACCCCCCCCTCCTTGCGCGCGCCCACACCGAAATAAATATATCTAAATTAGTAGATCCAGAGATACACACATCCACGTGCACACAGGCACACACATCCACGTGCACGCCAAGCAATTGAAGATTAACAACCCAAAAGTTAACCCCCTAAGAAAACATACTGAAGCCTTTTCCAGGTATAGACATGTTTTTTGACAAGTATGTTAAGTTGGGTCCAAGGATTAAGTTTTGATACAGTTGAACAGTTGGGTGTTAAATCATTTTAGGGATTACTGGCTGCTACTATATCTGCAGCTTAGTTTGATTGATGTGCAGAGGCTGGGCACTATTAGTTATTACGAGTTTAACTATTTCGCAGATTGACCTAGGCTCCTTTGGATGTCTTTTTGGCGCCTTCAGTTTTGTATATTGTTTTGTACTTTTGTGCATAAAGATCCCCGGATGTATTTTCTCATTCTACATACCTAGCAACAACACTATGAAATCATGCAAGTATAATATAGGTTCAATAAGAGCCTGATTATGTTGATAGGAAATTCATATAATTCGTATGTACTTTTCAGCATTAGATGCTCTTTGGGATGTGCGTGAACAATAGTACAATTGTTGGAACAATAAACGGTTTTCTTCATAATTGTTTGCCCACATCCCAATGCTGATCTAATGGCTAAAATCTTGATAAGATTTGTTTCTATATCATATAGACAGGTGCCTAATCTTACTCATATTTTGGCACTGGGAATTTTTAATTTGTTTCAAAATTGCTTACTAAGGTTCTATTTATGTGCTTTGCAAGTACATTGTGGTGGGTAGTATCCAGAACAATGTTATTATATTTCTACCTTTGTTTTTGGTGTGCTTGTCATGCTTTATAAAGACATCCAGTATGGTTATTAAAATTCCATGAACGCGCACACACATGCTTTCTTCTTAGCATGCAAACATATTGTGACCATCCTTGTCATATCATTGTTTCTTATGTTCGTGTTTTAAAATAATGTGTTGTTTGTACCATGTTTTGCGGTTTTTGTAACTTTATGCATGCTTAGCTTGTTATTGTTATTATTATTATTTGTAAAGTTAATTTTTCTTCTAAGTTGAGAGCTTTGCATTTGTGTATTATGATTTGCAGATGAAAGAGCTAACGAACAACATTCCGGACCCCTTGAATCTTATACTGGATTCAATACGAACTTCAGAAGTCGTGGAAGTGCAGGTATTCATGATCGCTTTTGGATGCACTGTTATTATTGTTTGGATGCATTGTTATTATTTTTTTTGCTGGTATTAAACCTGAGACAATTTTGATTTTTTTAACACCAACTAATCTAAGATTAGTACTTTTGTTGTTTTATCCCATCATTAAAATTAGGGCACCCCTATTGCCATAGTCATTTTGGCTCTGGCCACAGCCTCATAAAAGAGGTAAATATCTTATTTCCTATTTTACCCATATTTTCTTCGTAATCAGAATCCACAAAATCCACAAAATCAGGCAATACAAATCCAAACACCAACAACGATGAGCAAAATCCCAAACAGAGCCATACCCATTCACGTCTCCACTCCAAGCGCCATCGCCGACATCGCCATCGCTGCTGTGGCATTGGTGATGGGGACTGCGAGCGAGATCGGGGCGCCATCGAGGATGTAGAAGAAGGCAGTGGAGACAGAGAGGTTGACGAGGACGGGGATTGAGTAGTGGTAGATGGAGATGAGATCAACCCATTTGAGGATCTGGCTGAGGAAGCCATTGTAGCGATTTGGGGGGCTCAATTCGAGCTTCTGGTCCCAGATTTGGGCTTGGGTGCCGTGGCGCATGAGGGAGTTGGTGATGCCCCAAATTAGACCAACTCCTATCTTCTTCTCCACGTCGCCGATCATCTTCTCCACACCGCAAAACAAAAACGAAAACAGAAACGAAGGAGATGCATCAACACCATCGTCGTCATCGGCTTCAGGCTTTGGTCTCTCGAGGGACCCTCAAGTGTGCCTTGCAATCTACATCGCCATGGCCCACGCTGGCCTCTCCTCTCCTTGGGGCCTCTCTTCGGTCTCACGAAGCTCCTCCACCTCTACTGGTGTCCCATCCAGGGGCCCTGCTTTGCGCCATGTCCCTCTGCGAGCTCCACATCGCCCTCGTCTCCTTCTGCGCCCACCCCCTCCGCCTCGGCCTCTTCGAAACCCTAATTGCCATCTCCCTCGCCGTCCTTAGATCCTCCACCGGATCGCTCATCGACTCCCAAGTCGCCATCTTGAGGCTATTTCCTGTTGGATCACGTAGTAGTAGGGCGATGGTGATGATGGTGGGTGACGGCGATGGTGATTATGGTGATGATGATGGTGACGGTTATGGTGATGATGGTGATGGTGGGGCAGCGGCGGAGGAGGGGTTGCGGTGGGCGATCGGAGGCCGGGGGCTGCAGCGGTAGTAGTCAGGGGGGTGGCGGCGATAGGAGAGGGGTTTTTGTGTAGTGAGCTTGGAGAATATGGGTAAAATAGGAAATAAGATATTTACCTCATTTATGAGGTGTGGCCACAACCAAAATAGTTGTGGCAATAGGGGTGCCCTAAAATTATTTCTTAACTAAAGGGGGAGAGTTTGATTGCTCAACTTGTTCAAGGAATGCCTCTTACATATTATATTAGGCTTTAAACTTTTTAAATTGGTGCAAATGACAGAACGCCGTCTTAAACGTCTTTCTCTTCTCTTTTTCTCATCTTTACTATTGTTATTGGACCGGGAATCTCTTCTATTATTCTCTGCTTATGTTCTTGCTATTATTTGATCATGGTCACCCATCACAGAATAAAAATACACAAACCAATGCCCCCTGTTTGACCCACTCAGTCACCGTTGGATAGTAGGGACTAGCATAGGAGTGATAATAGCAGGCACGCCGGATCCATTGTAATTTGGGATTTGCCAAATAGGGGCCTCGTCTAATGTCATACGGCCATCGGTTGTGATGCCACATGGCACCCTTTAAAGAACCAAAAACTTCTATATGCTTCTCTTTCCATATAAGTCCTTCATGAATAAGCAATCATGAAATTTTATAGAAAGAAAATTCTACAATCTGCCCTTTTGTTTGCAAGGCATTAACTATACTGAAAGTTTTTAAATATCCTTTATAAGATCTGAAGCCATAATTATCGAGAAGATAGGCAATTACAATACTGTTTCTCTTTCATGCTCCTTTTTCTTGCAGGGCATGGGAATAAGAAGACGTAATGATTGGATGATTTGGATACTCCCCTCGAATTCTAGTCAACATGGTAGTTCATCGGGCTCATCGGGTTCTCATTCTCCAAGTGCACCAAATGTTGAAAATACGGCGAATCGCTTGCAAAACGTAGTGTTGGGAGATTCAAACAAGGTCGAGCACACGTTCACGCATACAGGCAAAGTTCAGATCGATGACCTGGAAGAGTAAGCTCTAACGTGACGATTTTCATCGGGGAGGGCTTGGCAGGCGTGTTTTTGGGGGATTTTTTTATAAGAGAAATTATTAAAAAAGAAAGAAAGAGAAGGTAGGAAAAAAATCTTTAAAACCAAAAAAAAACAAAAAAACTAAAAACCATGAAATTATAAAAAAAAAAGTAGGTAGAATTTAGACCGGTGAGTTTGTATAGGATAGTTGTCTTCAGGGGTTGGTGTTTTTGGAAATGCGAAGGCAAGTCGAAGTCTTCTGAAAGTGAGCTGAGGGCTTTTTCTGCACCAACCTGAAACCATTTTTTTGGGTCATAGCCCTCCATTTTTGAGTTGGAACTAAATTGAGGCCGTTCTCATGTTCTCGGGGTAGGAGGGAGGGAGATATAATATGGTTGAATTATTGTGGATATTGCTGAGACTCGTATACTTTATTTAGATAGGAATCGGTGACGGTTTACTTACAAATTTCTGCAAGTTCGATGGATATGGATTATATATATGTAGATTAGAAGACCTTTTGGAAGATTTATTATTGTGTTTATGTTGTTTGCTGAGTTGGATTTATTACTCATGTGTATTGATGTGATTTGTTTCTGTTGACATGCTCGTGCAGGATGCAATCTCTTTGGCCATATTGAAGTTTTGGATGTCATGTTATTTCTGTTAATTTTGTCTCAAGTTTCAACTATTCTTTTGCCTTTTTAATTCTTTTAATAATATGTCCAGGTTTTTGCTTGTCTGATTTTTTCTTTAGGCATGCTATAGTTCAGAGTTTTAGATTTTGTGTTGAAGTTTTGGTACTATTTTATATCGTGGCCGTCTCGACAAGAACTTTCAGGTCGCACATTGAATCTGTCTAGTCTCTCTCATTAGTTTTTCTTCTTGGTTATAAAGTTTTCGGAATCAATTAGTATTCGGTTAAATCTGTTGAACATGCAACTCCTCTTATTGCAAATTTTGTGAAAAGCATTGATATTTGATATATTATTATTATTTTATCCCCCCCCCCTCCGCCCACCATTTTGATAAGTAGAGTCTATTCACTTGGATGTTATTGTTAACCTCTGATTTGGTGTGAAGTTTCTGTTTTCTTCTTGTATGCCGCTTCTCTTCTGCTTTTTCTTAATGAAGGGTGCGGAAGTCATGTTAATCTCTTTATGCTATTTTTCTGATGGAACATCTTGCATGAAGTTTTGATTAGTAGCTTTTCTCATTATTTTGTGTCCTTTTCTTTTTTCTTTCTTCAGCATTAGAATGTTGCTTAGCTCTGGGTTTAGTCATTTCAGCATGTTATTTCTATGATCTTGAGTTTTGCCTAAAATTTAAAATTATATAATTAGTTTTCCCCCCCTTTCATTCAGATACTACCACTTGTCTTGTATCTCGGATATGTTATTCCTTCGGCTGTATATTTTGAATTATGTTTTGACATTTCTAGCTGATAAAGAGTATCCATCCAATTTTGAGGGCGAACTTGAGTTGAGATTGATTTATCTTTGCTTCGTTTAGAAGAACTTGAGATGCAATTTATCTTCTGCTTTTGTTGATATTGATGACTGGCGAAGAAAATTCCTCTTTTTAAAATGAAATTAGTAAAGGAAATTGAAGCGGATAGTGAAATTTAAAAAAAAAAAAAGGGAATGTTTGTCACTTTCGGCTCTCAAATATTTTCTCAAATGTCAGTTGAATTCACAGTGAAAACAGTGACCAAGAAATCCGAATGCTATCTTGACAATTTTCCGTCTAAGAACAGGCAGAGAAGAAAGAGATGATGAGAAACCATAATTTTAAGCCTTATTAACTTTTCTTCTTGAAAAATACTCCATAGCCATGGATCTTTTTATTTTATTTGTTAAGTAAAAAAATTCCCATTAAAACCTAATAAAATAGTGTTCATACATACATGATACATATATACAGGCTCGACTGCTTACAAAACAGCTACATATAATAAAACCTACTTACAAACATCGTCTCAAGGTTGCGATCACCGCTGGTCTTAAAAAAATTTCGGGTATGCACGGTCTCCTTTCCAGTGTTGCTTACTTTGGCTCCATTGTGCAATGAATTCGGCTGTTGCATTCCCATCTCGTACACCGTCAATGAGAAAAGCTTGGCTATACTTCAAGTGCAAATTGATGCATTTGGAAACACTTCAAGAGTTCCAACTATTGGAGAAATTCAGTAGTAGATAGCACCCAATTCAGAGCATGAGCCCAAACTCCCAAGGGCTATATCTCTCCAAGCTGTTAGGAAGCATCAACTGCAGCATTGGATAAGAAAGGAAAGCTTGAATGTTTCCTCTTGCTTATTATGATCTCCCAAAACATGTAGCCAGATGAAATATTGCTAGACAATAAAAGCTACTTCTCCAAAATTGCACCATTTATCGATTGTATGTCATGATACAACGGTAAGCAACCAAACATGAGCAAGTATATATGAAAAATCAACTTATAATAAAGCAGAAAACATAACGCGGTTTGTGAAAAGAAAAGATGACGGTATTTTACCCAAAAAAATGAAAGGAATACAATAAGTTATACTAAACTACCTTAACCTTTCACTGTTTTTTTTTAACTAAACTAGCTTAGGGTTTTGTTTTTCACGGTAAGTTCCTTTGTAGTGCTAAACATGATGGTATTTAGGTGAAAAAGCTCCGTTAAACTCAAAGTCAGGGAGTAGACTGTAATTAAGGTAATTTAGACTCAAACATAGATTGTTAAGGGTAGTTAACTGTAATTTAGCCAAAAGGATGTTTTTTTACGAGCATCATTTTATGTAACACTTTACCAGCCAGCTTGAATATTTACCACAATCTATCCAAGAGGTAAAACGGTGGGACATACAATACCTAGATACTAGTGCCAAACAAGTGAGCTTATGATATTTGTCTCTTGGATAGATAGTGGTAGGATTTCAAGCTGGTAGGTTAAGCATTTTCTTCTTTTATACGGGTCCTCCAAAATCTTTGCTAGTTTGGAAAACACCGGTCCCTCAAATCTTTGTAATTTGAAAAAAATAGCCGCTGAATTCACACCTTGGCTAATTAAAAACCCTTTCTCACGCAAACTTTGCTAATAATTCGGTTTAACTTGACCATGATTGTTAATGGCCTCATTTATCCACCCCTACGTGGTTACATTTTTGTCGTGGCTCCATAAAACCCCGCTTCCAAATAGCTTCATGCAAAAAAAGCTCTCTTTCTCATTCATACACTAGAACCCTAACCCAACCATAAAGACGGAAAATTTTCAATCAAAATACAGAGATTTGGAAGATACAAGGGTCATTTTACAACATTTATACAGGACAACAGGAGGTTTAATGGATTTGGGTTTTTCTAGGGTAAATTGTCAATACCCCTAGCAGTTTTCCCGCTGTCAAAAATCCCTTAACCTTGAAGCGGTTGTCAAAATCTTCCCGAAATTTTTTATGCAGTATCTGTAGTTTCCTACCATATCTAAATAGGTCATAAACATGACAGACAATTGCATAGATAGTGCATTCAATTATGTGGATATCGTAGGCAATTGTATAGATATCGCATAATAACAGCATATTACATGCAACCGTATAAATATAGAAAACAGTTGGGGTTTTTTTTGACAACTGAAAAATTCTCAAGGAATTTTGACAATTTACCCTCCTTCCCAGCTCCGTCCCTCTCTCTCCCCAAAATTTTTTTTCTCAAAGATCTAGAGGGTGTTAATTTCCAAAAAAAATATAAATGAAAATTGGAGGGCCAATATGAGAAAAACTCTTTTACCCTTTCCATCTCAAATCAATTTCCCGTCTTCCTCCTCCTCTCTATGAACCCTAATCCTTAAAAAAAAAGGGGAAAAAAATGCTCCAAAGCCAGAATCATGGCACGCCTCCTCTCCCCTCCTCCTCAGCTTCATCATCGTCGTCGTCGTCGTCGTCATCATCAACCTCAACCTCGACATCGACATCGACATCGCTGCTCTCTCTCCTCCCTCCACTCCCACGCGCCCAAGCAGCCCTATCCCAGATGGCGTCCCTGACCACCCAACTCTTCCTCCTCTCCCCAAACCGCTCCCTCTGGTCCTCCTCCTACCGCTCCCAGCTCCCCATCTTCCTCCCCTCCAACTCCAACCCCTCTAACCCTAACCCTAACCCTAACTCTAACCCTAACCCCACCCCCATCATCAACATCACGAAGAAGAAGAAGGAAGAGCTCATCTCCCATCTCAACTCCCTGCAGTCCCTCCTCTTCGACTCCATCGCCCAGCTCCAGGACATCCTCGACCTCCAGGACCTCTCCCGCACCCTCTCCCGCCACCTCCTCTCCTCCCACTCCTCCCTCCGCTCCTTCTCCCAAACCCTCCACCTCTCCCAGGACCTGTTGGAGAACCTCCTTACCGACTACGCCGACCACCGCGCCCGCAAGGACCTCGACCTCAACGACGTCCTCGCCTTCGCCCACAAGATCAGCTACACCACCTTTGCCCCGCCCGACCACGGGGCCGGGGCCCCGCTGCGTGGCGCCCTCCCGCCTGCCCCGCAGGACAACGAGATGCGGGCTTCGCAGCTTTATCAGTTTGCGGATATGGATGTCGGGGTGGAGAGGAAGAAGAGGAAGGCGGAGGGTGCGCCGGCGGCGGCGGCCGGGGCGTCTGACAGGACGGCCCCTGATGTTGTCTTGATGGAGGAGGAGGAGAAGGAGAAGGTGCCGCCGGCGGCTGCTCATCTGCTGCCAATCACGGTGCCGCCTGGATGGAGGAAGGGGATGCCTGTGGAGCTGCCGCCTGTGCCGTCCGGGTGGAAGCCTGGGGACCCCGTGCCGTTGCCGCCGCTGGAGGAGAAGGCTGCGGTTCCTATGCCTGTTCCGGTCCCGGCAGCCATGCAGAAGGCGCAGGAGGCCATACAGGTGAAGTATGTGGAGCTGGATATTAATCCGGACCAGGATGAGTACAGCAGTGATTATAGCAGCGAGGTCGGGAGCTCGGAGGAGGATGATGATGATTGAGGATTTCTATGGTGAGGTTTTATATAGGCTTTATGTTGAATCGATTGATATCATGGTCTATATTGGATAGCCGACTCATAATTTTTGTGTTGAAATGCTTTTAATTAACTATGATGATGTATGCGAGTGAAATTAGTAAGGTTTAATTGCACATGAACACCTTATAGGCAACCCATATAGCACTTATATTCCTTTTGCTCATGGACCAAAACCCTAAACTACACAAGTTTACCTTAAACGATACAAAACACGTTTCTACATTAAATTGGAGGACCAATTCAGTTTAACATGGATTGATCAGAGAAAACCATTAAGCAACGCTACAACTTTGAAAAGTCCGAAAGGATGTTTGTGCTAATAAGTCGCTTGAGTACAAGGTAAACTGATGGGAGTTATGGGATATAACATGTTTAGATGTAGCTTAAATGTTTAGCATTTTCTCATAGGTATGCCATGAAAAGGCTGATCAAATTTTGCTGTGCAAGAACTTGTGAGTACCAAGGAGCTCCTTGCCTTTAGAGATTATGCTGAACAAGTATTCAGTTGTTGTTGGTTTGATAACGTTTTAGTTTCTATCTTCTTCAGATGTTTCAGATTCCGACTAGTTTATATATGGACATCAGGCAAAATATCCTTACAGCATGAACATCACTAGCAACATTCACTGTATCAAATATTGGATATCGGACAATACTGCGGCGATATGGGTTCATAACGGATATCGGTATATTGGATATCGATATTGGGCATATCGGGTATATTATCGGATATTCCTACATACATATTAAACACATCGATCTATAAATTAATTTTTATAAATTTTATAAATATATAATTAAGATAAATCTTTCCTTCAATTACAAAAATCATTGCGGCATGTTGTTTGTTACTGCTTGTTTTAGATTTTTGTTTGCTAAGGTTATGTTCTCCTACAATGCTCATCTTTCCTTCCCAGATTTTGATGTTCGTCTCCCCAATTTACTTTGCCATAGGGAAGTGTCACCTATGTACAAAGCCTTGAAAGATGCTAAGATATTTATAAGCATAATGATACTAAGTTGAATAACTATCAATGTGAGTTGTATGGATTGTATTTACAGCCTTTTCAAGATTAATGATTGTTGTTGACAATTAAGGGCAAATTCTCGAACCTAGGAATGTATATTTAGATGCAAATTGCACTGCAAAGAGAAGGTAGTCAATAATTAGAAAGGCTATCAGAGAGTTTGTATCCTGATCTCTGGGTATCCCCCCATTTTTATTTGTAACAATGCTAATTGTTGTTTTTATTTTGCAAGTTTTTGACTTGGTAGAGTAATCGAATTTTTCCTGGGCAAAAGGTTACAGGGAACAATATCATGAACCCTCTGAATTTTGGCTACCACAATAATGATCATAGTTACTCGAGCGGTTGGTTTTCTTGCGCAGTTTTTCTTACAAAAAACTTTCATATGCTTGATTTGTTTTAAGCTGAAATTTGAAACATCCTTGTACATACTGTAGGAATTTTGTATTTCTATACTAAATATAAGTTACCGTCCTGAATTGTCGTCTGTGTTGACAATACACCACTTATTCACAGATTTGGTTAGCTTTTGAGTTTCAGAATTTTATGTTCCTCAGTTCCTTGCCGTGTTTGATCAACAAGCGCTATTTTATCTTATCTTTAAAATTTTCTTCTTTGGCATGCCTAACACATTATTCCTTATTTTGGACATAAATCCTTATGCTACATCTGTTGACTGTTATATCCCTCATATTATTCATCCAGCTATTCCTCTTTCTTACTTTCTTGTTTTGTTAGAACTTAGAAGCTGAGCATCAGAAGGACTTTCTGCATGATTTTACACAAGTTAATTGAATTACTCTCTGAATTATTTAGCTACTTGGTATAATGATGACTGACTTTACCGAGAGTTTTTTTAAAATAAATTTTATTAGTAATTAGAAAGGAAGCTCATTCATTTGATGAAAAGTTGATGAAAGCATGTAGTTAAAATCAATGGGAATTGAAGAGGCCTGAAGTTCATTCTGAAAGGCAACGGTTCCTTAGCTATCTGCTATAATCCTTACCCATTTACTTTCCTTGTTATGACAATATTACTGTGTTCTTTTAGTAGCAAGTAGAAATCATGTTGTTAAGAGCTGAAGGATCCTGTCAGCATTGTAATAGGTGCGGTTTTTATTCTGTTGCTTAGAAAGAACTTTGTTTTCGTTCCTTTTTTTTTCCGCCTTGATTACACATTACGCTTTTAGGCTTCAATCTTATTTGATGCGATCTTTACTCTTTTGAAATCTAGGACATAGGGATATACAGACCAGATATAGCCATTACCATATCCGTATCCGGCATTTATTTACAGATGCGAATACGCATACGGATAGTTGTCGGTAACAAAAATTTACTATCCATATCCGCTACAAGTCGAATATGGATACGGATCACATATTGTAAAAACCATATCAGCTAAAATCGAATACAGATAAATATAAAAAGGTGATATGATTCATAGCTACAATTAATATAATATTTAAATAGGTTAACCAATAATTTTTAGATTCAAACAATCACATCAAGTCCATAAGTCTCAATAGTTTCAAATTAAGGCTTTTTCCAAGGAACATCAAGTTCATCGGCTATTCATAAGTCTAGCTATAACTAATAGTAATTAGTAGTTGGATAGTGGATACCATTGGTTCGCATATCTGGATCAGAATCCGAAAATTTTGTTAGCATCCGGATCCGGATCCGAATCCGAATCCAGATCAAGTTTTGGATACAAGTTTTCTATCCATGTCCGGATCCGAATCCGTCCAGATTCGGGTTTTTAGTATCCATATCTGCAAATTGTTGGGTTCGAAAATGGATCCGAATCGGATTATCCGGGTCCGTTTACATCCCTACTAGGACACCCTTAAATCATTACTTTACTGATCTTTCCCCCCTTTATTTATTGTTTACTTATGGTACCTAATCCTCTATTATGTGGAAAATCTTATTGAAGTATCATAGCCATCTTGTTTTAGTTGATGATTTATACAAGGCTAAACTTGCTAATTCTGGTGTAAACCATGGAATCAAAAGTGCTCCAACTGTTCTCTTCATAGCGCCCGGTAGAATTTAGGGTCGTGAGGGTAATTGACATGAAACAGAATGGAACTTTTCAGATTTCAGGAAACCACCACTGAACTCAAAAACTTGAATTAAATCTCGTTATTCCTCAGCGAGGAGGTCATGCAACGGTTTTGGGTTTGATAACAAAAATTTGAGGGCATTTTCAGCACGTGAGAGGCATATCTTAACTTGACTACCATTTACAGACTGAAGTCAATGGTAGTCCTAACTTAACAACGATTTGAGGGCATTTAGAGACATATCTTAACTTGACTACCATTTGAGGGCATTTAGAGACATATAGAGACATATCTTAACTTGACTACCTTAACTTGACAACGATTTGAGGGCATTTAGAGACATAGAGAGACATATCTTAACAACGATTTATGGGCATTTAGAGACATATCTTAACTTGACTACCTCCAATGGTCGTGTTCTGAAATCCGGAAAAAGTTAAATGGGGTTTTATGTAATTTACCTTAAAACCTTTAGTGGAAACAGATATATTTCTGTTCTGTACTCAGATTTAGCTGTAAATACTTATTCTGTCACCTTGTTATCTGGTTGCTTATTGATCAACAGTTATCATGCTATTTGTGCAGAGGATTAAGATGCACAGAATGTCGTCGTAATTTTATTTGGAGGAAAGATCGCAGAAATCTTCTTCAAATGACACGCGATCTTCAACGAGTTTGCATCTTTCATCTTTGTGCCTGAAGTTTGGTGGTTTGTACGAGATTGTTTTCTTTTAATTAATTAGCAACCAGAATTTGCTTATTTAAGTAACCCCAGAGCCATTTTCCTTTTTGTTTTCATTTATTAACATGCTCAACTATATTTTTGTACTGATGCTGGACATTAATGTTAAATTATATTGTTAATACTAGAAGAAGCCAAAGTTCCTTGTAATCTGAAGGTATTCATTCATTGTTAATGAATTATGGTGAGATAATCTTCCTTTTCTTTTACCCTGCAAAATTCAATGAATTATAAAATTCCGATATTTGAAATCTCTTTTAGTGGCATCCTTTTAGATTACACTTGATAAATTCCGTTTTGATCCTCCCTATGACTCCGGTGACCTCAAAGTTCATATCACTAACATTCACAGTTAGAATATTCAACTTGTCGATAATTTTCTGAAAGCATGTTGGATTAAAGTTCTGACTTTGAAGAAGATGAGAGACGATGGGTGGAGTATCATGATGTTGGGTGGGCGGAATGGAGCCGAACGGACGAAAGGTGGTACTGTTGAAAAGGCCTGAAAAAGTTTATTCCAAAACTCTCTTAATTTACTTAATGTGGACATGGCTAGGGTTGGGTTGGGTTTGGTTTTGAGTTTTGGGAAGAGGAAGAAGAAGAAGAAGAAAAGAAGAGCTAGGTATGTATTTGGAAAGAGGGGGTTTGTTTTATAGATTTCGCCGCCTGCTGTTTGGGATAATAACTCCTGGTCTTGAACATTGAAACCTATAGATTTCCTCACCTAGCTCTCCATTTAAAAAAGGCTAATATAACCAAGGTTTGAGAACTTGATTTCGGATTCGGTTTTGATCATACAAAATTTTATTAGTTTCAGTGGGTTTCGGTTAGTTTCATTTTTCTTGGTTCGGGTTTCGGTTTTGACGGTAATACATACATACATATTTATAGATATATTAAATTTATGGTTGTATATTACAAGACAATGATCTTAATGTTAAAAAATGCAGTCAAAGCAAGATCTAATGCAAAATAATTGAAAAGTGTACTTAGATAAATATTAATATATGGTTTGGATCGACTTTTGTGGCGATTTTAGAATGAAAATAACCTGACGAGCTGTACCATAAATGAAATCTATGGTCTTAATTTTAGTTCTGTATTTGATTCACAAAAAATAATTTGGCAGCCCTGAAAGCGAAAAAAAGCCTGACCAGTTGTTTTTCAATCACCCTCTCATATCTCCCCCTCTATCTCTATCAGCTCGACGCTTTTTTATATCTTTCTTAATAGTTAAGGTCAACCGTCTTTGGTGAGCAAATAGCGACTATTCACCATAGAAACTCTTCAGATCTAATGATGAAGTCCAATAGTGATTACGAAGACTGCAAAAAAAAAATATATATATATAGTTATTGCAGATTTCGGGCGAAACTTGATTGTATGGTTGGTTTCGTATTGGTCTCAATTGAAACCTATACGAAACGATAAGCATCGGTGGTTTCGGACGAACGAACCATGAATTTAACATCCATTTGGTGTAATTCTAAATCAAGATTTGCCACCATAGCCAAAATTATACGTATCGAGGTAAACCTTACTACTTGTTGAGTAAAATCCTTTTGCTATTAATCCAGCTTTATATCTCTTGATGGATCCATCAGCCTTAGCTTGAGAACCCACTCATTCCTAATCGCTCATCTTTCTGGTGGAAGATCTACAGGTTTCCAAACATGGTTGGATCTCATGGATTCCATCTCTTCCTCCATTGCTTTCTTCCATTCATCATTAGCAGGTGATGATAGAGCCTCAGACACTATCCAAGGTTCTTGCTGGATAACCATTAAAGCTTCCCTTTCAATCTCATAACGACGACGGGATATTCTTCCACGGCTCCTTCTACGCGCCATATCTCTTAGTGTAAATACTTCCTTAATTGGTGCAACGCTCCCACTCGGATCAGGAGTTTTAGTTGGATCAATATCCATCTCTGTTTGATCCACTAGGAGTGCCACTGTCTTCAAGATTTTCAATTAATTGCGACTTCTCTTTTGCTAGGATAGCAATTCTCTAAGAATGGCACATCCTGTGATTCCAGTTTTGTTACACTTTCATTCTCTTGTTCTCCTATGAACACATACCCTTTAGAGTGTTCGGAATATTTTATGAAGATGCACTTTTTGCCTCTCGGTCCCAACTTTCCATGTTTGTGGGACGGGTCATGAACAAAAGCTGCCGACCCCTATGGCCGCGGAAAACTCAAGTTTGTTTTTTCGGCCTCTCCATAGCTCATAAGGAGTGGAAATAACAGACTTAGTAGGATCTCGGTTCAGCACAGATGTAGCTGTCAATAATGTGTCCCCCAATATGATATTGGAAGATTAGACTGAGCCATCATTGACCTAACCATTTCCAGTAGGGTTCTATTCCTACGTTCAACAACACTATTTTGCCGAGGAGTATATGTAGTGGTTAGCTGTCTTGTTATACCCTTTTCATCACAAATTTTCTTAAACTGGTCGTCAGATAGATATTCTCCTCCTCTGTCAGATCTAAGACTCTTAACTTTTCTATCTAACTGATTCTCAACAAGATTTATATAGTTTCTTAAGCAATCTAAAGCTTCAAATTTATGAGTAATCAGAAAGACATGACCATAACGAGTATAGTCATCTATAAAGGTGATGAAATATGAGGCAACCATGCCTCGCCCTAACACTCATAGGACCACAGTTGACCGAACGAATGAGCTGCAATGGAAATCTATCTCGTGTTCCTTTACCAAAAGGTTTCCTTGTTGATTTTCACAAGTAGGTAACTCCATTTTTACGAGTGGGCCAATAAGCCTTTTTAGCTAATCTATTCATCCTTTCTTGTTCAACAAGCACTAGCCTACTATGCAGACATTTACATCGTCACTCAAATCACAAGACGATGTAAAATAATTACAACAAGCATTAATAAAATCAACATCATTCAACAGGGGTTCAACAACATCAAACAAAAGAAAATTATCTGAAACATAACCATAACCATAAACAGTGGTCTGAAACATTAAAACACAACCATTGTTTTCTAATAACAAGGAAAAACCTAATTTTAGAAGCGCAAAGCAGAGACCGGATTCCGTCGAAAATCAGGTGCATACAAAATATCATGCAGAAGTAAGGACTTTCCTTCGCGCATGTCCATCTTGCATCGTACCAATTCCCTTCACAGCAACACAAGCATTATTCCCTACATATATTCACCTCGTCCTTTCGGAACCCGATGGTACTCTACATACGCACTCCTGTCTCTAGCTACGGGGTCTGTTGCAGCTAAATCCACGGTCCACATAGGAAAACATTCAGTTAGTAATGCATAGCTAGAAACAAAAGCATAATCTAAAGAAGTGTTTTCATTTAACACCCTGGTTCTAGGCTTGGTGCAATCTCGAGCATTGTGGCCCTTCTTCTGGCAATTGTAACACTTAACTTTGGTCACATCTCTCTTGTGTGCTTACGCTTGTCGGTCTTAAATTTCTTTGGCACTGGCCCAATCCTCTTACCCTTCTTTCCAAAGAACTTGTCCTTGCGCTTGAATTTCCTTGTTCCAAAAATCCACTCTTCTTGCTTGACTTAGCGACATATGCATGTCCCGAAGCACCAGCTGATTCCAACCAGCTGACTCGAGTCGATCATCCTCAAGAATGAGATGACGTTTAACATTATCAAACGTATTGAAACTGTCATTGTGAGTCAGATTCACTTTCATGTGTTCCCAACTATTTGGAAGGGAGCTTATCACAGCTTGCACTTGCTGTTTGGCCAACAAAGTGAGTCCAACAATCTTAAGCTCTCTGATCATGTTTGACATTTCCCTTGGGTGCTTTTTCCAATCCACATTAGGACGCATCCTGAACGTGTCAAACTTGATCGATTAGCCTTCTAAGCTTTGTGGCAGAAGTTCCCTCGAACTTATCCTTAAGTGCGTTCCACAGGGCTTGAGCAGTCTCATACTATTCAAACTCAGAAATAAGGTCGTCCTGAATGGAGCTAAGAAAAGTAATGCGCGCAACTTCTTCTTCTTCTTCTTCAACACTTGGAAGGTCTCTGCGGTTCTGCGCAGTATTACTTTGCTCAGGTTCTATCATAGCATGGGTAAGGGTCTCAAGTGCTTTATGCTCTTCCAGGATATTCTTTACTTTGCTGTGCCAAATATCGAAATTGTCACCGTTCAGCTTATCGCCCTTGTTCAAATCAGCGACAATTGATTTTGAATTCATGCTTAACTATATAGAGATAATGTATTAAAAAAAATGCTAGATGATTTACTTTATCTCATTAATTTTGTCATGAATCGAATTAGTTTATGATACTTAACGAAGGACATGAAATTGAAAGGTCGCTATGCTTCCCCTCATCTCTTGTGTAGATAATGCCAATTTATTTCATATCAAAATTCAAGTTGTTAGACTGAATCACATCGGTTCTGTCTTCCGAACTCCCGCTCAAATAAATAATTTTAACATGTTTTATAACATCAAGAAGTACATAAAATCACATTAAACAAATGTTAATTTACAACTAGAGATGAAACAAGCATTCATTTACAACTGGCAACAACAAAAGATGTGCAACAAACCAATTTTTTTTACAGAAACATTTATTTAATCAATAATTATGATATATTTAGGTTCTACTTTTCTATCATCTTTCACGTCATCACTAGAGGATTCATCAACTTTAGTTTTTCTTTTGAAATCCCTTCGGACCGACATTGATGGAAGAATGCGTGTTCGGCTATCAATTCTTTTCTTCTTACAGGCTCTTCTATTTTTCCAATCTAATACGCTTTGGAATAGAACTTCGTATCTCTGGAACTTCGTCCATGCTCATGAAAGCTCAAGTTCCTCACATCTCTGAGATTAGGATGCATGAACAAGATCGCTGTACGCCTCACATTGTGTCGAAGATCGTACCAGTCCTCCAACTCAACCTTGCATACAACTTATCTTAAGCTATTGACCTTTGAATTTCTTTCGACCATGTTTTTCACACGGTCATACTTTTCTGGTAAGGAATTCATTAAGCCATCAACTTGTTCCCTTCTCGTGAGGCGTTCCTCCACTGAACACTTCTTGTTGATATTTAGTGGCCTAAAACTCCAACGATCAATATATGGCCTAAAACAATCATCCGGATAATTGTACCTGAAATTTCATCAAGCCGCAATATTATATGGTTTTCAGATGGTACATGAAGACAATTGTGTCTACATTAAAAGGCTTGGAGATAAATATATGATTTTATCTTTATATGTTGATGCCATTTGGTTAGCCGGAAATGGCATTAAGATTATTAATTCGATCAAAGAATGGTTGTCCTCGACTTTTGAGATGAAGGACATGGGAGAAGCATCTTATGTGTTTGGAGTCAAGATCCAAAGAGATCATTCAAGAAAACTTCCTCTTTCACAAGAGACTTACATCAAGAAGATACTTGAACGATTTCACACAGAAAGCTGCAAACCTGTAGACACTCCAGCAGCCAAAAGTGAATCATTAAGTCGTGAGATGTGTCCAAAAACCTCTGAAGACATGAAAGATATGGAAAAAGTTCCATATGCTCAAGCCGTCGATAGCTAAATGTATGTAATGGTATGTACTAGGCCAAAGATATGTTTTGCCGTGGGATTAGTAAGTAGATATCAGTCGAACTCAGGAAGAGAGCATTGGAAAGCAGTGAAACGGATATTGAGATATCTAAAGGGCACAATTGATTACTCTCTATCTTACCAAGGAAGGGATGTGGATATACGGATGCTTGATTGGGATGGAGACATGGATGAGCGTAGATCAACTTCTGGGTATGCTTTCTTGCCGAACAACGACGGCATATCTTGGAGAAGCAAGAAACAAACGTGCACATCAATGTCGACAATGGAAGCTGAGTTTGTTGCATGCTCAGCCGCTGTACAAGAAGTTATTTGGCTGAAAAGGTTTATCATGGATTTGGCAATAACTAACACCCTCGAGAGGTCAGCGACGGTCCATTGTGACGGTCAAGCTGTAATAGCTTACTCAAGAACCCCATTCAAAGCATATAGATATAAAGTGTAATTTTTTCAGAGACTTTGTAATGAAGAAAGAAGTGATTGTTGAATATATAGCTACACATAATTGTCGGGGTCAAAAATTACACCCCGGTGACCAAGTCAAAGTTAAAGTCAACCCCAAGCCAATTGGGTCCAAGCCCAGGATAAATGGGCCCATGCCCAAGTCAAGCCCGAATATGAAGCGGCTGGTTTCCCCCATGCCAATATGAAAATTATATAATAAATAATTTTGATATAATTTTTATCAATAAATGTATGAAAAATGGGCATAAAACCAATTTTTTGTAAAGCCCATGGCCAAAAGAAATGAGCACATGAGGCATAAGATGGGCAAAATGCCATTTTGTAAAGCCCAAGGGGCTAAGTGTAAACTTATAAGCCTATATAAGGCAACATGATAATGAAATACAGGACAATATAATTCATTCCCCTCAAAATCTAGGGTTTCTATGCCTCCTTCTCTTTCCTCTAGGTTCTAAACATTCTTCTCTTTCTGAATTAAATCAAGAGTTTAACTCTCTTTTTTTCCCATAAAGAAATAGTTTTTCGCCATAAAACCAACAAAGGGGAGTTCAGATCTCCTATCAGATCTCTAAAAAGGGAGATTTTTGAATTTCATCCCCCTTTCCTCCAAGATCCAGCCAACAGAGAGGAGGAAGAAAGAGACCCCATATCCAAAAATCCCACTTTGGGAAGATCCAAAGCTCAAGAGAAGATTTAGGGCTCGAGAGAGAAGAAAGGAGTCCCCTTTTATCATCTTCGAAAATATCTTGGGAGTTTAACTCCACACTATATATATATATATATATATAATAATAATAATAATAATAATAATAATAATAATAATAAATCTTTCTTTTTAGGAGTATAACTCCCAGTGCAGGGGCTAAGCCCTTTGTCCTCTTTTTCAGGAATTTAACTCCAAAAGTTAATTGGGAGTACAACTCCCAGTATAGGGGCTAAGCCCCTTTTTTCCGCTGGCGCCCAACGCCCGTGTGCCAAGCACGTGAGGTGTTGGTGCCCACGCGTCCTTAGGACGCTATATTTCCTTTTTTTTTATTTATACACACTCCACAACACTTTCCCCATTAGAAAAAAATTTCTAATGGAGCGCTGTCCTGCACCCCGTAAGGGGGCTACTAGCCCCCTTACCCCCATCCCGCTATCCGGGTGACGGGATCCTCGTAAACTTTGCGAGGTCTCCGATATATTCAAGACCCTTCAAAACACAACACACGCACATTGCACATTAAGTTCGCATGACCAGTTTGACCAGTCAATCGAATGTTCCTTCGTTTCAAAGGCGAGGGGTAATTAACGTTAGCTTAGTTCGCGGCCGTCGGAGATTAGGATCTCCACAATCAATAAACCCCGGCCTACCCTAGACAGGGGGAATCTGTAATACGCCTGACAAGCGACGCGTATTCCCATCTCAATGGGGTGACAAAAAACACCCTACAATAAATGGTCAAAATGTATATTTCTCTTTTATTATGGAATCTATACATATGATTAAATTCCTTTAGAATGATATAGAAATTCATTATTAATAATATAACGACCACAAAATTCCTATACACTTTTATTTATCCAATGTTAATATTAAGGTGTATTTCAGTTTTGATTATGAGTTATAAATATTTCTTGTTAAATAAAAGCAAGAAACTCCTTATAGCCCATTGGTTAAGAATCTCCTTTACTGTCCCACAGCCCACGTGTTCGAATCCCAACATCACCAATATTTTATTTTATTTTATTTTTTGACGTTTTGGGAGCCCAAGAGTTTGCACAAGTTTTACACGGAGTTATGAAAAGTTGCAACAGAAAAGAAGTATATAAATGTGGTGTTTGAACACAGAGGAGTAATTGGCACGAACCCGAGGCATATGGCCACGACTTGGCCGCCGATTTTGAAAAAGCAGCGACCTTACTTGCCCCGTTCGTCTCCATCTTTTGCCTGTGTGTCCCTATGCCTCTCCTCAGTTCATTTCCATACATCAAAACTCCTCAATCAATCCAGAGAGCTGCTAGCCTCTTCAGCTACTCCATTATCACCATTTTTATTACAATTTATCTCTCTTTTTAATTCCCATACACCTATATACTTTCACTAGATATACTAAGCTATCCTAACTACCTCTTCTCTGAATTTATTTCAGAAAATTTTCCCAAATTGATCTCTCAAGAAGCCAAAATTTCCTTTGAAGCAAAGTATCCTCAAGAAAGCCCACAAACCCGCCTTCCTCGATCTAGGCCCTACAAACCAAGTTTCTCTCATCCCCTACACCTTCTTTAGGATACGCACAACCCATAAGTCCCTTCTTTGCTTCTCTTTTCCTTCGATCTTTCGCACCTTCTTTTGTCGTACTCTTCATCGATACCGTTGTCCCCATCTTTTTGAGCTCCTAACAAAATATGGTGTTGATTATATGGATTGTTAGATATCATAACTTTTATTCTTAACTAAATTGCACTCGTTATTTTCTATGTTTGACTACCCTCTACATGTCATCAATTTATAGAATAAAACTATCAATCTGTTAATCTTACGAACCATGTCTCAATTTATATTCATTTAAAATGGAACTTTGACATGTTAGTTGATATTGTAAATATTTTTTTAGAATAAAATAGCTAATAAAATACCATGTTCTTATATTAATCTTGTGGTAGTTTATTGTTAAAATATTGTAGAAAATACATGAGGTAATGACCCACCCCACACGCCCACACGCACACCTTGAATTATAGCACAAATTCTATGTTATCACGTTTTCTAAAAGAATAGAATTACACTAAAATACCTTCAAGTTGAAAATACGATATTTAAATCTCTTTTCTTTGCAAATACGCCTTTACAACTCTCTTAAGGGGACCCGTTCATGTTTGCCGTGGATTATCGCATATCTTGGGGCTAGTGGAGTGAGATGCAGAATTTCTTATGGAGAATACGGTCTCAAAAAGGAAAAAAATACGATTTTATAAGAAAATAAACAAATTCTATAAAATTTAACATAAAAGAAAATATAACAAGTTTTGTTAATTTGGGTTATCACTATTTTCTAAAATATCAATTAAAGTAAGTTTTTAAAAGAAGTTTTTAAGAAAATACGCTCAAATTTCCAAAGATAGATTTTTCGTAAAAATACCACAATCTTTAAAAAAGTAAGGTTTTGTCGCTAAAATATCTTGGAATCTGGAAGATACTTTTTAGAAAAAACCTAGACATTCAAATCAACATATGTTTACCAAAACACGGTTATATTTTATTAAATAAAACTTTTTACATAAAACACCCTCGAGAATTTAAATGACATTTTTCACCTAAATACCTTAGAAAATCAAAAGACTAGTTTATATTACGTATTTAGATTGTAGATTGATTTGCGTGGTGTCTTCTTTCGTCAGTGCCTCGGGATGCCGGAGATAATGATGCACCTCCCGCCTCTCCCTAAATATAGATCGTAAATTTAGGGAAATCAAATAACACGGGACTCGAACTCGAACTCGAATTTAATCCCGAACCCGAACTTGAACTTGAACATGAATACTTGAACTTGACATAAACTTGACTTAAACTCGAATTTGATTTGAACCTGAACGATATACTTGAAACTTGACATGAATACACGAACTCAATAAGTATATCTGAAACCAACTTGACTCGAACCATGAATACAAATTACATGACCTGCACTTGACATTACTACATGAACTCAATCTTGAAACTTGATATCATATATCATCTTTTGTATTCATGAATTCAATCTAGACGTAACACTAATCATAGACTGTTATACACGGGGTGTTGGGGTAGTTTACGTGTGAATCCAACGAAATCTCAGGAGTCCCTTAGTACATGAACTTTTGGGTCGGATTGACTCCTCCATAACTTGAGGGTCCCGATGCCACATCCTTGATCTGGTCGACTCCTCTATAGCTTGGGGTCCCGATACTACATCCTTGATTTCGGTCGACTCCTCCACAGCTTGGGGTCCGGACATTCCTAATACTCTTGAGATTGGTTATCATTCACATTTAAACTTACGTTAATTAGCTTACCTTGTAGAGATCTTTTAGGACACTTACATGCACTTCATGTACCCTATACCTACACTTCACGGCCATGCTAAACTTGCGTGCTATACTTATGTCATATTGCCATGCTTATATAGTTGCCATTAATATTACCATGTTATACTTATTCATATTCCATTTCCATTCATACAATATCACACGTTACCTTGCAATTCTTTTATATACATCACACTTCCTTTTGGGGACTTACCGAGCGCAAGTTCGCTGATAGTCATTTCATCCATCTCTTTGTTTCTTAGAATATTCGTCAGGTGATGTAGGGACAGAGGAGGTGGAACCGATAGAAGAGGAGTACAATCAGCTAGCTTCACAGGCCGACTACCAGTTTTCTTTCCGTACTTTACTTTTCCATTACGCTCCATGTTTAAGGCTCTTTTTTTTATTGTACTTGATATCAGTGTTAAACCTTGTGAATTCTTTGAATATAAATATATCGATGTTGGATTTTATTTCACTTGTCTATTCTTGTCTTTTTATACTGCTTACTTTATGCTTAGCGTATTTGTTTCGGGAAACGTCCTTCTCGAAATAAACACGTCGCGGGTCTTATTACGTAACTGCTCCCGTCTTTTGGGAAGCGGGACATGACAGGTTTTATTGGTGGGCCATGCAGGTCAGTTCTGCATGAAGTTTTAAGCAAATATATCATAAGAATTATGAAATTCAACAATTTTTACATTCCTTTCATTTCAATTTCCTTTGAATCTATCCTTTTCTATGTAAGGGGATGGGTTCTTCCGACCACACCAATATCAACAGCGAGACACCACCACCACCACCAATTGTTGCAACTCCACTCACTGAACAGACGGTGGTTTTTGAGGCTATCACGAGCCTACTTGAGGGTCAACATGCTCAAGACGCGATTCTGCAGGAGCAGACTGTTTTCCTTCAACAGGGTTTCATCCGCCCTGAAGCAGAAGCACCGGCATTGAAACGATTCCGAGCATTACACCCGAAGAATTTCTCTAGGAAAGAAAGCCCACTAAAAGCTGAGGAAGAGTATCAAAAATGGCCCGGCGGCAGCTCAAATACTAGAAACGGCTTGGGTTCGAGTAGCAAAACTCCAGCTTACAGATAATACCAGGGTTTGGTGGAAGGAAGAAGAGAGCCGTCTTACATAGCTGATCGAGTGGAAGTCGTTATGCGATCTCTTCGACGCTAAGTACTTTCCGGAAACTGCACATTTTAGAGATGAAACATAAGATCATCCACCTGTAACAAGGATCCATGTGGGACAAATCGGTAGATGAATACGATTCCGAATTCACCATGCTCGGTAGGCTCACCGCACACCTAATTCTTATCGCTGAAATTTGGGCCAGGCGCTTCTAACAAGGTTTAGACCCTGAGATTGCTGCTCTAGCAACGGGGGATTATCCTACTCATGAAGCGTCTTTGAAGGCAGCCCGTCGCTATGAAGCCGTTGTGCAGAAGAAGGGAAGGCCACAGTTTGCCAGAATAAAATGCCCAGTTAGCCAGATTACAGGAGGGGCCTCCTCAAGGCTAACTTTTTCAGGCGCCGCTTATGAGTCCAGGAGGATTGTTATCCAAATCTGAATCAATCTTCTATAGTTACTGGATGAAGCAGGGACATCAGGCAAAGGACCACTGACAAGCTAACAGACTCTGTCTAGTTTATGGATCGTCGACACACTCCATTAGAGCATGCCCATAGTACAGAGTTCACTCAACCCGAGCACTTAGGCCGGCTATACAAGCTCCTCCTCCCCGTTTAGCTCTTCCTGTACCACTTCAGTGCATACCATCCTTACCTCGTCAACCACCAGTGTACTATCAGGCATAGAGGAACATGCCAAGACGTCAGGCTTTCGGCCGTAGAGGCCGAAGACATAGGCCAGGTTAACACTGGTAATTTCCCTTCCAATTTTTTCAGCCATTTCAAATTCTCGCATTCTTTTGTACCTTTTTTCCCACGCAACTTCGGCACTTTATTCCCTACACTAACTTCATGACTGTTTCAACCTAAAATTTTCCTTGAATATGTTACAATATCTTCCTTGTGTAAATTTCGAGGACTAAATTTTTTCTAAGGTCGATGGGATGTAACGATCCTAAAATTCATATACACTTTTATTTATCTAATATTAATATAAATGTGTATTTCAGTTTTGGTTATGAGTTATAAGTATTTCTTGTTAAATAAAAGCTAGAAACACCTTATGGCCTATTGGTTTAGACTCTCCTTTACTGTCCCACAGCCCACGTGTTCGAATCCCAACATCACCAATATTTTATTTTATTTTTCTTTTTGACATTTTGGGAGTCCAAGAGTTTGCACGAGTTTTACACGGAGTTATGAAAAGTTGCAACAGAAAAGAAGTATATAAATGTGGTGTTTGAACACAGAGGAGTAATTGGCACGAACCCTGAGCCAATTGGCCACGACTGGGCCGCCGGTTTTGGAAAAGCAGCGGACCTACTTTCCCCGTTCATCTCCATCTTTTTCCCGTGCGTCCCTTTGCCTCTTCTCATTTCATTTTCATACATCAAGACTCCTCAATCAATCCAGAGAGCTACCAAACTCCTCAGCTACTCCATTATCACCATTTTTATTACAATTTATCTCTCTTTTTAATTCCCATACACATATATACTTTCACTATATATACTAGGCTATCCCAGCTACCTCCTCTTTGAATTTATTTCAGAAAAATTTCCCCAAATTGATCTCTCAAGAAGCCAAAATTTCCTTTGAAGCTAAGTACCCTCACGAAAGCCCTCAAGCTCGCCTTCCTCGATCTAGGCTCTACAAACCAAGTTTCTGTCATCTCCTACACCCCTTCTAGGATACGCGCAACCCGTAAGTCCCTTTTCTGCTTCTCTTTTCCTTCGATCTTTCACACCTTCTTTTATCGTACTCTTTATCGATACCATTGTCCCCATCTCTTTGTGCTCCTAACAAAATATTGTGTTGATTATATGGATTGTTAGAAATCATAGATTTTATTCTTAACTAAATTTCACTCATTATTTTCTATGTTTGACTATCCCCTACATGTCATCGATTTATAGAATAAAACTATCAATCTCTTAATCTTACAAACCATGTCTCACTTAATTTATATTCATTTGAAATGGTACTTTGACATGTTAGTTGATATTGTAAATATTTCTTTTAGAATAAAATAGCTAATAAAATATCATGTTCTTATATTAACCCTGTGGTAGTTTATTGTTAAAATATTATAGAAAATACAAGGTATAATGACATACCCTACACGCACACCTTGAATCATAGCACGAATTCTATGTTATCACGTTTTCTAAAAGAATAGAATTACACTAAAATTCCCTCAAGTTGAAAATACAATATTTAAATCTCTTTCCTTTGCAAATACGTCTCTACAACCCTTTTTAGGGGACCCGTTTATGGTTGGCGCGAATTATCGCACATCCTGGGGTTAGTGGAGTGAGATGCAGAACTCCTCCCGGAGAATACAGCCTCGAAAGAAAAAATACGGTTTTATAAAAAAATAAACAAATTCTATAAAATTTAACATAAAAGAAAATATAACAAGTTTTGTTAATTTGGGTTATCATTATTTTCTAAAATATCAATTAAAGCAAGTTTATTTAAAAAAAGTTTTTAAGAAAATACGCTTTAAGTTTCCAAAGATAGATTTTTCATAAAAATACCATAATATTTAAAAAAGCAAGTTTTGTCGTTAAAATACCTTGGAATCTGGAAGATACATTTTAAAAAAAAGCCTAGACATTCAAATCAACATATGTTTACCAAAACACGGTTATATTTTCTTAAATAAAACTTTTTACATAAAACACTCTCAAGAATTTAAATGACATCTTTCATCTAAATACCTTAGAAAATCAAAAGACTAGTTTATATTACGTATTTAGGTTGTAAATTGGTTTGAGTGGTATCTTCTCTCGTCAGTGCCGAAGACAATGATACACTACTTGTCTCTTCCTAAATGTAGATCGTAAATTCAGGGAAATCAAATTACATAGGACCCGAACCCGAACTTGAACTTAAACATGAATACTTGAACTTGACATAAACTTGACTTGAACTCGAATTCGATTTAAACCTGAATTATATAGTTGAAACTTGATATGAATACACGAACTCAATAAGTATACCTGGAACCAACTTGATTCGAACCATGAATACAAATGACATGATTTACACTTGACAGGACTACATGACTACATGAACTCAATCCTAAAACTTGATATCATATATCACCTTTTGTATTCATGGATTCGATCAAGACTCGTAACACTAATCATAGACTGTTATACATGGGGTGTTGGATTAGTTTAAGTGTGAATCTAACGAAATCTCAGGAGTCCCCTAGTACATGAACTCTTGGATCGAGTCGACTCCTCCACAGTTTAGGGTCCTGATTCCACACTTTTGATCGGGTCGACTCCTCCACAGCTTGGAGTCCTGATGCTACATCCTTGATTCGCGTCGACTCCTACACAATTTGGGTTCCCGACATTCCTAATACTCTTAAGATCGGTTGTTATTCACATTTAAATTTACGTTAATTAGATTAACTTATAGAGACCTTTTATGACACTTACATGCACTTCATGTTCCATATACCTACAGTCCACGGTCATGCTAAATTTGCTTGCTATACTCATGTCACATTGCCATGCTTACATAGTTTCCATTAACATTGCCATATTATATTTGTTCATATTCCATTTCCATTCATACTATATCACACGTCACCTTGCAATTCTTTTATATACATCACACTTACTTTTGGGGATTTACGCTAGCGCAAGTTCGCCGACGAACATTCCATCCATCTTTTTATTTCTTAGAATGTTCGTCAGGTGACGTAGGGACAGAGGAGATGGAACCGATAGGGGAGGAGTACAACCAGCAGGCTTCACATGTCGACTACTAGTTTTCTTTTCGCACTTTACTTTTCCAGTACGCCTCATGTTTAAGGATCTTTGTTATTGTACTTGATATTGGTATAAACCTTGTAAATTCTTTGAATGTAAATATATTGATGTTGGATTTTGTTTCACATGTCTGTTCCCCCAGCTCCGAAATTTAATGCGATCTAAATATTCTTGGTATTTCCACAATTGCCGGCGCCGCTAACAGCTATAACCATCTTAGTAAGTACGCCTACCTCCTAAATATTAGATAATTAAAATAGAAATATCCTTAATTGACTCAAATTATTTAAATTACAGATTTATGCAGATGTCATAAATCCTCAAATTATGGCCATCAACACTATTTCTCAAAATACCCTCATTTTCCTTACCTGTTATAAGATTTTTTTATGGATTATTTAAATTGCTGTATTTTTCTAATTATCTTACAACAATTATAACTCCAGAATTACATTCTGCGTCTTCTTCCTTTCCTCTTTCACGATGATCGCATTAAGTTGTCTATCATATTCTACGAGCCAAAGGAGAAAAGATAAAGTTCTACGGATTGAATTTTTTTCTCTTGCTCGAAATTTACCCGCGGTTTAGCCAAAAAGACTAGAAGCTAAATTGTTAATTATATTGCCGAAAAAGATTTTAATTTTATTCAATTGATTTCACTATGCCTGAATTGCATCACGATTTTTCATATTTTTACAAAGATGATTAAGAAAGATACTGCAATTAATACTAATTGAATCAAAAGTAATCACTAGATGTGTGCTACTACGCCCTGGGAGCTCGGAGGAGGATGATGATGGTTGAGGATTTGTATGGTGAGGTTTTTGTTTGGCTTTACATTGAATTGTTTGAGTTCATGCTCTATGTTAGATTGCCAACTTGTTATTTAGTGTTGGAAACTTGAAAATGCTTTTTATTAAAATTAGTAGGGTTTGATTGCACATGAACTCCTTATAGGTTAAGCCTTCAACTTGCTGTGGATATTCTTCATGCATGTTTTTCATTCCAAAAACGCTTGAATTTACATCTTTATTTCTTGGCCACGGTAATGATCCCAGTATAGATCCTTTTTTTCTCCGACTTTCTCCGTTATCCCACTCCTATCTTGGAGCATAACGATGAAAACTGTTATATCTTTCTTTCCAAACCTCCCTCTTAATCCGACTCTCCACGCAGCACAACAATGAAAGGATTTTTTTCTTTTCAGACTTAAAAGACCACCACCATCTTTCTTCCAAAAAGTTGAAGCTTCAAAAGCTTCTCGAAGTCGATGGATTTTTCTTGCAGTATTTGATCTCGATATGACAAAGCTTCAATTCACAAAGTGGAGCACCCTCTCTCCCAAGACCATGGTTGGCCATTAATCCTTCGCCGTCTCACAAAGAAATGTTGACATTGCTGTAATACGAATCCCATCCAGGAGGTTGG
This sequence comes from Agapanthus africanus, assembly GCA_030015575.1. Taxonomy (NCBI): domain Eukaryota; kingdom Viridiplantae; phylum Streptophyta; class Magnoliopsida; order Asparagales; family Amaryllidaceae; genus Agapanthus; species Agapanthus africanus. The sequence goes on along the minus strand of JASDDO010000019.1, from coordinate 49,110,020 downwards.
TTCTTGCGATTGAAGGCGACAGCAGAAGAACCAACAAAGAGGGATTGTCGAATCAGTCTTTTTCACCACATCGCGTATAACAGGAGAACCACTGACAAAAGGATTTAAAGAGAAGTGCCTAAGCAAGTATGAACTACCTTTTCGAAGCCGATAGTTCACGATGCTCATTCTAAAAAAAACGGTAAAGCCATTTCTGTTGCTAGCCCCTCTTCGATTGAGTGTGACCGATTCACTTCGCTTTGTGGGCCTTGGCTATACTTAATTAGTAAGGGCAGCCCTTGCTTCTTTTTCTTGTTCTTCAGCAACGTGTTAAAGCCTCCATCTTTCTTATTTTATTCGCAAACTTCTTCCATCGCTTCTTTACTTCTTTTTTCGTAAAGCAGAAGTTCGAAAGCGGACAATACCCATGTTTGGAAAGGAAAGGCAGCCCCCGGCTGTTACTTTGTGACGACGACCACACACTCCAGTCGATCCTCGCCTATTTGATTCTCTTATTTTCGTTGTTCCCTGCAAGCTGGGAAAGGTGAAAGCAGACCTTAGGAGATGGAATAAGCAAGAAATTGGCAAGATTTTTGTCAGAAGTAGTAGGGAGCTGGAGGATAGAATTGGCTATCTGCAGGCCAAAGATTGTGAGGTCTGGAACTGTTGCAATTCTCGTCATTCGACAGAATTTGTCCTTTTCTTATTTTGAGACCTCAAAAAATGAAATGGCGATCTGGATCACTTATGGAGATTTCAGCTCTTTCCTTTCTTGTTTGCATTCCAAGTTGGGCCAAGAGTGACGGAATTCTCTCCTCTTAGGGGCTATGTCCGCTGCATCTCGTCAAGATATGAATATATCGATCACCCTACTTAATTGCTTGAAATCTAGAGAATCCCATAAGAGGAAACACAATTACATATATAAATCACTCGCAATTAAACGAAAGAGTATGCTTGCCTCCTAACACCTCTTTATAAGGAGTTTAAATTAATCTAGTTCTAATAGGCATAGAACTATACTTCCTTAATAAACTTTTAAATAAGGAAAGAACTAAAGGAATTTCTACTTATAATTAAATAAGGAAAAAGACTTATATATATTAAAAAGATCCTAAATAGAAAATAACTTCCAGAAGTCGGTATATGGAAAGAAATAGGATTCTTAATATACTATTGCATCATATAATTTTTTAAATGGCTTGTTTGCGCGGACACCATTTTTGCTGACCAACCAAAACCCAAAAATAAACACAAATTCTACCTTAATCAGCACCAAAACAAGTTCTAAAATTAAACTAGAACCAATTCAGTATTATTGGATGGCTTAGATAAACTAATTCGATGTTTTAAAAGTAGAATAAAAAAATAGAATGGCTGAGGAGCCTAGCCACTTAAGCCGCTCAGAACATTTAGAAATCATAAAAGTTGTGTTTTCATTAATTTTCTTATTTTTTACCAATAAACATTGATTCTAATAGGCTTTTAACTATTTTTATGTTTCTTTTGCAATTGTAGAAGTCTAAGTATTATAGAAGGCGTTAACAACCGAAAATGCAAAATGGTTGTGAAGAAAATGCAAATTTCATAAAATAATCCACAAAATGCAACCTGAAATTCAACAAATTTGCTCAAACAATATATTATTTGTTAAGAAATATGCTCATACAATTCAATCCAAAATCAAAATTTGCTTAGAATTAGTTAAAAAATACTCTATTAAAGCTCACAAATTTATTAGTTTAAAGAGTTCATAAGTTTTTCAATGCCCAGCATTAAAGATAATAACTCAAATCAGTATAAAAAACCCAACAATTTTGAAGATTGCAGGATGGAGTCAAGTCGAGTGGAAATCGAAATCCAAAAAATACTCGAATTGAAATAGGAAATCCTTAGGATTGCTCGAAGTCGATTCAGATCTTGATATCCTGAAGTGGATCGGATCCGAAACCCTAAGTTTCGAAGTTTCAAAACCCAAAATTTGAAGTTTGTCAAAGTTGAGCTGCTTGAGAACCCTAACCCTGTTGACTCATGCACGTTGGTAAGAGACGACATGTTAAAAAAGGAAAAGATGGGATTTTATATTAATTGATATTTCTGTTATTCTTTCTCCAATAACAGTACTTATATACATATTATAACACTTATGAGATATATATATCAATAAAAATACGTTGAGTAATATAATCCATTTAAGCGACTACTTTTTAAAACGCAAAAACCATTACACAACATGATGGTGCTTCGGATCTCCTTCAGATGCAGTCCTCCGTTGATCCTGTGATGGCTGTGATTTGATTTTGGAGTTGTTGAGTGTGGATCTCAATGGGTTGGTGTTGGACGCCGAGCTACCTGCAAAGAAGTCCCGGGGTGGGTGACCACCGTAGGACCCTCCGACGATCAAATTAGAGCCGAGGAATAAGAGCAGAGTAGCAGCTGTTCGCCGCCGAAAACCGGGAAGACAGACGTCTCGCCTGAATTTGAGGGCAGATGCTATTTGGTGTTATCCGTCCACCTCTCCGAAGATACCAAGTTGATTTATGGCATCGTGCATTGGAGGTTTGGACAGATGCGGCCGTTGTAGCAGATTTCGTCAGATTCCCCCTCATTGTGAGGAGTTTTTGATTGTGGGGACACTCTTCCCTGCAGGCGCAAGCCCCTGCAGTTAATTACGCTACCGCATCGCGGTAACCACTTTCTCCTGCTCCACAAGATCACTTCGTGTCGTGTGTGTTTGTTTTATTTTTGGTTGCCCGTGGATTGTATACGGAGACTAATTTATGTTGTCGCCCGCAGGGCGGGGATTAGTCCAAATCCGTATTTTCTTAGATTTGGGTTTGGTTTGATTTTAAGGATCGTTAATCTCGTTTGAGGTTAAGATCAATTTAAATGTTTGTTAAGGATATGTTAGTCTAATTTTAGACTAAGATCTACTTAACGGAGTTTTGGGATCATTTAGATCCAACAAAAGAGCATTTGGGCTCTATTGTTTTAGTTTAGGGACGTTGAAGTCCATTGGGTTTAAGGATATCGTAGTCCATGAGTTTAAGGACCTCATAGTCCGTAAGATTTAAAGATATCGTAGTCTGTATGGTTTAAAAATATCGTAGTCTGGTTTAAAGACGTCATAGTCTGTAAGGTTTAAAGATATCGTAGTCTGTAGGGTTTTGGTTTAACCGTTTGGGGATGCACAAAAAATTATTGGTTATTGGGACCCTCTACCTCTCTGAAGACGTTGAAGAATTACAACGACATGTATCGGAGGTGTGAAGAGATGTACACTTGAACCAAATTCCAAATCAAGGAGTTATCAGTTCTGAGCATGGAGGTTCGGTTTGCTTGGAGATTTAATCTCAGGAGGAACTTTAAACAATCTGGGGTTGAAACTGGTTCCTTAATATATTTTCAGTGATCACGTGCCCCCACGTGATACTTTGAGGCAGTGTTAAACTCTGGAATCTGGGATGCTCATGTGTGGCACATGAGGCGCCATAGCAGTGTTAAACACTGGAAGTTGAGGCGCTCATGTGTGACACGTGAGGTGCTAAGAGTTGGGTGCTGCCTCTTTTATTCTCTTATTCTTTTACAAGTGCTAAGCACTGTTAGGGGGTCACGTGGGATCACGTGAGGCGCCCCAAAAATAGGATTTATTCTATTTTCTCTTTTATACGTGCTGAGCACTTCTCAGGGGTCACGTGAGGCGCCCCATAAATAGGGTTTATTCCCTTTTCTCCTTTATAAGTACTGAGCACTTCTCAGGGGTCACGTGGGGTCACGTGGTAAGATCTCAGTCTTTCCTTTTTTGTTCCTCAAAGGTGCTCACGTGGGAACACGTAAGCTTTTATGTAGCGTTTGAACTCTAATGAATCATCAGGCTATTCTTCCATGGTTCTGAGGAATCAAATTCTCCTTTTGTTCTTTGCAGAGATTAAATTCTTTTTAAAGGGTTAAACCTTAGTTTCAGAGGAATTAAATTCCCATATGTGTTGTAAGAGTTAAACTCTTTTGGATTCAGTTCTTTCCCCTAGGTTTTGAATCTGCATGACAGAATCTCCCCAATAAGAATTAAATTCTCAACTTGTGAGGAGATCTGCTTCTGCAGATCTTAACTAGAGGAAGAACTAAGTTCTTTAAGAAGAGTTAAACTCTTGATTTGAGAATTAAATTCTCTTTTTGTGGGAGCTTTTGGGAGGGGTTCCTCTTCTTTAGAGAATTAAATTCTCTATTTATTTTTCTTCCCCTCACTCTTTGTGTTTATCTCCTCCTCTCCTTTCTCCTATTTATATGAGAAGAAAAAGAATCAATTTGTTAAGGGGATCCCTCATTGAGAGATCATGATTGATTTCAGGATCTTTTAGATCAATCGGTGAATTTTATTCACCGTTGGGATTTTTAATCCAAAGGCTCTCTGTTTAACAGAGAAGATTTCTTATTTGTTCAACAAGATTATGAATATCTTGTTAGTTTTAATAAGATTAGAATTTTATTCTATCAAATTTTTTTAGTTTAACAAGATCAGAAATATATTTTCTTAACATGGATATTTTGTTAACATAGAATTTTATTCTTGTTATAAGATTAGGAAAATATTTTCCTATGATAGATTTTTATTCTATCAAATGATCACCGCTGGATCTTTGATCCAAGGGTCCTCTGTTTAACAGAGAAGATCTTTCTAGTTTAAGGAAGATTAAGAAAATATTTTCCAAATAGAATTTAATTCTAGAATTTGATAGGAACATTTTAAATTAGAGTGCTCACATGCTTTGCATGTGATTCGCAAAAGCACTCACGTGTTTAACACGTGACCCCTAGTGTGGGTTTTAGCCTGTTTATGTTCAGCGTTCATATGCTTTGCATATTTGCGCCCACGTGTTTTACACGTGATGCATGTTTGACCCTTGGTTATTTATGTTCAGCGCTCATATGCTTTGCATATGAGCGTCCACGTGTTTTACACGTGATGCCTGTTTTTTGAGGATTCTCCCCTCTTTTTTGTAAGGGAATAAGTAGCTCTTGGCTGAAAATTTTGGCGGGAACAACGGCGTATTGAGATAATTCAAGTTACCCGAGTCGTTTGAGAGAGGGGTTTATATAGGGGTCGCGTGGAGTGAGCGGGCATGAGGTCACTGCCGTCAGTTACGCCCCAGCGTTATCGTCATCTTGAATGGCGGGATGCGCCCATTAATGGAGGGATGCGCTAGCATGGGACACGGATCGTAGGGAGGCAAATATCTCGCCCTGGCGATATACGTGGAGCCGTTGCAGGGCGCATGGGATCTGCGCTCCCGGTAGGTCGGGGGAGGCCGAGAAAGCTCGGAATGTCGGAGGCTCGGAGACGAGCCTGGAGGCCGAGGAAGCTCGGCACGTCGGAGGCTCAGAGACGAGCCTGGAGGCCAAGGAAGCTCGGCGCGTCAGATGCTTGGAGATGAGCAAGGAGACTGAGATAGCTCGGAGGCGAGTTGTTGGTAGATTCCCAGGTGAAGGTGGAATGTATTCAGGGAGGTCTCCTGGAAGGTCCGACACGTTCCTCGAGACGAAGTCCCGAGGAATCCTCATAATGCAACTCATTTATTCCACCTCCGTAGCCTTCGGGACACGTCATCCACCACATGTCTTATTCTGAGGAGACACCACTTGTGAGCATCATCATTAGCCCCCCACTGTCCTTCCGACCTATCCAAGGGTTGGGTCGAGAGTGGTCTGCTCGGTATTTCTTCTGCTCAATTTGGCGCCGAGGAATCGTTACGCGGATCGCCTGGGAACGGCACGGCGTTTGGCATTCACGTCGTTTTGATCTTTTGGGCCCATGTGTTGCCTCATCGCACGCCTGAATCTTCGCGCGTATCCCCGATGGCGTCAGCGGATCAAATGAAATGATTGCGCTTTAAAGAGAGGGCGCCGTTTTAGTCGGTCGCCATTTGGGATACGGGCCACGTATCGGGCATCGGTTGGCGGACGCGACAGGCTGTCGCTGTCACCTGCAACCGAAGGGACGTCCCCAATAGCCGATCGCCACATGGAGCTCTGACGGCTGGCAGGGGCGACATTTCATTTTGGCGGAAGTCGATTTGGGCCGTCGGATGCTTTCTTTGGGGTGTATAAATAGGAGGGGACCCTTTTAGGGCCAACACATCCGCCATAATTTGCTTTCGTTCTCGAAAATTGCTCGGCGCTCCTTCCTTTTAGATCAGATCACTCGCGATTTTTCCTCGGCGAGCCTATTCCCTTGAATCATGTTAGATGTCTTCATTTGAGGAGTCTGTAGAGATAGTTAGGATTGAGTCGGACGATGAGGTTTCAGTTGTTGGAGCCGAGTCCAGCGGGTCGTCCTCCTCCTCGGCTTCAGATAACCGAGAGGGTTCTTCTGCCGCGTCGTCTGTGTTGGGCTTGCCCTAGAGCCAAAGCTACCCGTGTCGTTCTCCATCGGGTGGCGACAAGGGCGCCTAAGGCGCGCATCAGGAACGCCCGCGACGCGCCCTTTGTTTTGAGGAATGTGGACGAGCTTACTGAGATTTGGGCTCGATTCCATATTCCCTCCAACTATTCTGTTTGCTTAGCTAAAGAGGGTGAGCGTGCGGACCAGGTGCATGGAAAGCGGATTGCCTTGTATTTGGAAGCATTCCGGGCCGGAATGCGTCTGCCCTTCTCAGCCGAGGTATGTGGGGTGCTTCGCTGCTTCCATCTTGCCCCGGGCCAGCTAGCGCCGAACTCGTGGAGAATCCTCCTTGGGTTTCTGGTCTGGTTGAAACTTGAAAATATCCCCTTCAGTTTGACCCTCATCATTTCCTTCCTCTGTTATAAGAATCACCCTGGCACCAGCAAGGATGAGCCGAGCTGGGTGTACTTTTCCTTCAAAAAACGTAAGGACGGGGTGGCTGGGTCGGGTGTGGTAGCCGTCCCTTCTTCCATCCATGAATGGAAGGAGAAGTTCATTTTCGTCGGGCCACTCGAGGGTGAGCGTGCCTATGCAGTGGCACAGGGCCGACTGCCCAAGAGCGAAACAGTCATCTTCACCCGAGGCAAGGGTGGTGTTTTTGTGGGAGCCGATCCAGCGAGCCGACGTCCTGCTTTCTGAGCAGGCTCTGAGCTGGGCTGGGCTCAGCCCCGCGCACTTTCTGGGTAAGTTAGGGCAGTAGACGGTCCATTTAGATTTTAATGAATTTTCTTTGCCCTTTTCAGCGTCACTAACTATCTTCATGTATTCCTCTCTTTTTGCAGAGCAAATGGACCGATCCAAGTTCTCAGCTGCCATGGCCGTGAAGGCCTAAAAGAAGACCGAGGGCGGAAGCTCGTCTATACCAGGGGCGGAAGCTCATCCCGACCGGGTCCGAGCTTGGCCCCAAAGCCTGCCTCGCCGAGCAAGCCTTCAGCTGCGTCACCCCGAGTCCCCGAAGAGCGCCGTGGGAGGGGGCAAAAGCATGCGCAGGATCCGGTGCCCCGGGCGAGAGAGGAGGAGGAGGAGGCCAAGCCCACCGACGTCCCTCTAAAAAGGCATAAAAGGACGGTTTCTCGGGCGTCTCCTTCTACCGGGATGCCAAAGCAGGATGGGGACTTCTGCTTCGAGGTGCCCTCGGGGCTCTCTGTCGCCGACAGCTTGCTTTTCGTCATGGAGCAAGCAGCTGGGGGCAAGATTCCCCGGGGGACCCTAATGGCCCAGGTGGCCGCTATCGCTCAGGAGGCAGTTCAGGTCGGTATCCGTTTTCCTTTAAGAATCTTCTTAAGCATATTTTTTTTCAGTTTGAACATTTCTAACTCCTTTTGCTGCTTTTCCTCAGGTCCTCCACCACTGTGCCCTCATTGTAAATATGGAATCCGAGGAGATAGCCCTGGTCATGAAGAAGGCGGGCGAATCGTCCTCACGGGAGGAGGATCTGTTCTTTCGGCTGCAACAAGCGGAGGAGAAAATGGCCGCCCTCGAAGCTCGGGTGGTCGCCGAGGAGCTGACGAACTCCAAGTATAAGGAATCTCACCGACTTCTGAGTGAATCCAACCGGGCTATCCAGACCAAGTTGGAAGAGGTTGGTAACCTCTATAATGCAATGAAGAAGTCGAGAGACGTCAACAGGAAGGACGCCTGGGTGGCGCTCGAGGCCGTGAAGCTTGCTGAGGTCCGGATGGTGAAGTTCGTGGAAAGGTATAAAGCGCCGGACTAGTTCTACGCCGATCTCGCCGAAGCCTCGCCATCATTTGGAACCAGGCTCTCGATGCCGTCAAGGCGTTTATGCCGGAGTTCGTCGATAGCGAGATCCGAGTCCAGTACCCTCTCTCCGAGAATGGGCCGCAGGTGGAGGCTGTCGGGGAGGTCGCCGGGGGTGAGGCTGTTGGTGGAAGTGCCAACCCAGAGGCCCCAGTTTTGGTCCCCGATGCTGGCGTCGAGCAGGGCGAGATCCTCTCCGAGCCTACGGCCTGAGCTTTTCCGCGTAAGGGATTTTTCTCTTTTTTCTTCTTCAAAGTTTTGTAAGTCTCCGGACGTTTATATAAGGCTGAGGAGCCCAGAATACCTTGTATTTATTTTTGGATCATAAATAAAGTGCACCATCTTCTTCATTGTCCAAATGTTTAGCTCGCATACTTTAGTTTGTATCTTCATTCTGCAAGTATATTTAGCTCGTCAATAGCCTCATCCCGTGAGTGTTAGGTCGTGGGTTGGTGTCCGGCCTTTTTATATGACGATCGTGTGTCGAGTAACAGAAGGTCGGTACCCTTTCGTTCCTCGGAGTCGATGTAGCGATCGTTCATTTAGCATGAATCGAAAAATAGCTAAGTTAGAATAGGTCGGTGTTGACTGATTCTTCCTTGAAGAGGGCGTTGGATCCATCTTTAACCTACCCTACACGGACGGGCCGAACAGGAGTATGTTCGGTGTCCTCTTGGTGAGGACTTTAGATTCTTATCGTTGATGGATAGAAAGCTACCCGCTAGGGATGGACCGGGCAGGAAGCTACTCGGTGGCCTCGCAATGAGGGCTTTAGATCCTTATCGTTGTTGGGTAGGAAGCTACCCGCTAGGGATGGACCTGGTAGGAAGCTGCTTGGTGGTCTCGCAATGAGGGCTTTAGGTCCTTAACGTTGTTGGGTAGGAAGCTACCTGCTAGGGACGGACCAGGAAGGAAGCTTCTCGGTGGCATCGCAATAAGGGCTTTAGATCCTTAGCATTGTTGGGTAGGAAACTACCCACTAGGTACGGACCGGGCAGGAAGCTACTCGGTGGCATCGCAATGAAGGCTTCAGATCCTTAGCGTAGATGGGTAGGAAACTACCCGCTAGGGATGGACCGGACAGGGAAGCTGCTCGGTTGCCTCTTTAAGAGGGCTTCAGATTCTTAGCGTGGATGGGTAGGAAGCTACCCGCTAGGGATGGACCGGGCAGGGAAGCTGCTCGGTGGCCTCGTTAAGAGGGCTTCAGATCCTTAACGTAGATGGGTAGGAAGCTACCCGCTAGGAATGGGCCGGGCAGGAAGCTGCTCAGTGGCCTCGTAATAAGGGCTTTAGATCTTTAGCGTAGATGGGTAGGAAACTACCTGCTAGGGATTGGCCAGCATGAAATTGCTCGGCGGCCTCTTGGCGAGGAATTTAGATCCACAGCGTTGTTGGGTAGGAAGCTACCCGCTGTGGATGCGCTGAGCAGGAAGCTACCCAGCGGCCTCGTGAGGAGGGCTTTCGTGTCTCTCCTGGGCTTTGCGGGGTGTCGTTCAAACTTCCGTGGGCCACATTGGCAGGAGTGAGGGCGTCGTTCAACCTTTCGTAGGCCGCATGGCCGCCCTTGAAGACAGGCATGGCCGACACATGGTCGTTCCATATCGGGAAATTGAGACGCCCCACGATTCGCATCGCTGCACGAGTAAACTTTCGGCCGTTGGAAGATTTTGTTGAGGCTATAAATAGCGAAGGTATGTTGGCTTCTTTCTAGCCTTGTGTTTCTGAAGATGGTCGGACGTCCGTGTGTGCTCATCAGGGAGATCATTTCTCGTGACGATGTGTATCTTTATAGCCTCGACCACTCCGAACAGATGTACGAGACGGTGATAGACCGCGTGGAGGGCCACTTTGGATGCCTTCTTCCCCGACGATCTCCTCTCTTCCAACTGCTCATTTACGAGATTTGGAGGATTTCCCCGGGTCTACATAATGCCCTGTCTCCGTGGCTGAGGGACGGGGCGATCGAAAAGTTGCACTCGCTCTACCACTTCGGCCTGATCTCGCAGAGCAGGCGGGAGCGGTCGGTGGGTCTTCTTATGGAGTATTTCAAGAAAAAGGCAAATCGTTGCTTCTTGCCTGTCGGATTAGGCCCCCGACACTTCCATAGCATCTAGGGTCCACGGGCACCATCAAAGGGAGCGGGCGGAGGAAGCTCAAGCTCTGCTGTAGGAGATCTGCTCGGAGTACCATCAACAGTGTTTTCTTGATCCCCGCTCCCTCTATTGTAATTATTGTAAGGCTAGGGAGCCTATAATACCCTTTAATCAATAAAGTTTGTTTTTGGTAGTAGGGTGTTGTCTCCTTTTTGGAGGTGTATTGTCTCTTTTTTCTCTTCTTGTACAATTTTTAAACTTTAACTAAATGCCAACAGGAACAACTTTATTTATTTCAGAAAGAGAATACAGATACATTTTTTCTTTTGTACAACTTGAGCTTTTCAGCGTTGTAAGGCCGGGGAAAATTATATCCCCGGACGTCCTGCAGGCGGTATGCCCCTCCGGGCAACGCCTCTTTCACAAGGAAAGGTCCATCCCACTTCGGGGAGAACTTATGCAGCCTGCTCAAGTCTCTGAACTCTTTTCTTCGTAAGATCAGATCTCCTGCCTTGAAGGCCCGATGTTTAACCCGGGCATTGTAGTAGCGAGTGGTTTGCAGTTGATAGGAGGCCGCTCTGATTTGTGCTCGGCTCCGCTTCTCCAATAAGATGTCCAAGTTGTTTCGGAGCGCCGAGGTGTTGGCTTCGTCGTCGAAATGTTCGACCCTGTAACTGGGCAGTCCGATCTCCGTCAGGACCATTGCCTCTGTACCGTAGTAGAGACTGAATGGGGTTTCTCCCGTAGGTGTTTTCTTCGACATTTGTAATGCCCACAGGACCCGAGGCAGTTCCTCGACCCAGCCGCCTTGTCTTCCTTCTAAACAGGCTCGGAGACCGTGGATGACACCACGGTTCGCTACCTCTGCCTGTCCGTTGCATTGAGGATAGGCAACCGCGACAAACTTCATCAATATGTGGTACTCGCTGCAAAACTCTCTGACTTTGTCATTTTTGAAGTTAGTCCCGTGGTCGGTGATATTGCATCTCGGGATCCCAAATTGGGTGATTATGTTATTCTGTAGGAACTTTATCGTAGAGGCAGCGTCTGGTTTCCTGATGGGTACGGCCTCTATCCACTTTGTGAAATAGTCCACAGCGACGAGGATGTACTTGTGCCCGCCCGTGCCGGTGGGGAGTTGGCTCACCATATCCATCCCCCATTGTGCAAACAACCAAGTGGAACTGAGTGGAGTTAGCTCGGTGGCGGGAAGACGAGGAATGCTGCTGAAGAGCTGATAGTTCTTGCATCTTCTAACCAGCCTCTCGGCGTCCTGGTGCAGCGTAGGCCAATAGTACCCTTGCAGTAGTGCCTTTTGGACCAAGGTTCGGGCCCCTTGATGTGCTCTGTCGACCCCTTCATGTATTTCTTGCAGAACGTAGTCAGCCATGTGGGGGTCGATAAACCGGAGCAGGGGTTGAGTGTATGATTTCTTGTATAGGTTTCCGTTGCTCCAGACAAAATATTGTGCCTTGGCCCATAGCCGACGAGCTTCTCCTCGATCTTCGGGAAGTGCACCGACCCTTAGGAACTCCATAAGGGGCTTTCTCCAATCCCGGCCTTCTTCCTGAGTTGTGTAGATCTAGAGTGTTACCTCCCCGTCTTCTACGCTGGGCCGTGGCAGGACTTCGAAGAGGATGTTCCTCTTATGGTTGGCTGAATAGGAAGAAGCGAGCTTGCTTAGAGCGTCGGCTCGGGTGTTCAAGTTCCTGGGAATTTGCTCTACCTGGACTTCGTTAAAATTTTTTCGGTGTCTTTTTACCTCGGTTAGATATTTGATTATGAGTGGTTCCCGGGCCTCTAATCGCCCGGTTACTTGGCCGAAAACCAATGCGGATTCGCTGCGAATTCGGATTGTCTTCAGCCCTACCTCGGAGGCGATTCGCAATCCGGCTAACAAAGCCTCGTATTCCGCGACATTGTTCGAAGCTTTGAACCCCAGCTTCAAAGAGTATTCCATCTCTGCCTTATCCGGGCCTTGGATGATCTGGATATCCCTACTCCCTTCCTCGGTAGAGGATCCGTCTACGTAGAGCATCCAATCGTGGACGGAGTCGAGTACTTCCTCGGCCGAGGGACGTGGTTCGGGCCACGAGCTGCCACTTCTTATTTAGTGGGAATAGTGCATTCGACCATAAATTCTGCTAGGACCTGCGCTTTGATGGCCTGCCTGGGGCGGTACTTGTTGTCGAATTGGGATAATTCCCACCTCCATTTCTCCGGTCATCCTAATGATTCAGAGGAAGCGAGAATAGTCCCTGTAGGTCGCTCGGTGAGGACGAGGATGGTGTGCACCTGGAAGTAGTGTCGTAGTTTTCTTGAGGAGACAACTAGTGCCAAGACTATCTTTTCTATGGCTGGGTATCTTATTTCCGCGTCCTTGAAAACATGGCTTACGTAGTAAACCGGCTTCTGTACACCGCCTCCCTGACGAGCACTGAGCCTGCAGCCTGATCGGAGACCGCGAGGTATAATAATAGCTCGTTGCTTTCGACTGGTCGAGTGAGCAGTGGGGGAGTTGATAGGTGTGCCTTGAGCTTTTCGAAAGCGCTCTGACACTTCTCCGAACATTCGAACTTAGGAATTTTTCTCAAGGCTTTGAAGAACGGGAGGCACTTCTCCCCGGATCTTGACATAAAGCGACTCAGAGCGGCTACTCCCCCTGTGAGCCGCATGATCTCAACATTGTTCTTCGGTGTGGCCATGTTGAGAATGGCGCTGGTATTTTCTAGGTTCGCTTCGATTCCTTGACGGGTGACCATGAACCCGAGGAATTTCCCACCGGTGACTCCGAACGCACACTTAGCTGGGTTCAGCTTCATTTTGTATTTGCGCAGGATGTCGAATGTTTCCCCGAGATCTTTGGCATGTCCGTCTGATGAGGTTGATTTTACGAGCATGTCGTCGAAGTAGACTTCCATGTTCCTACCGATCTACGGTTTAAACAGTTTGTTGACGAGGCACTGATACGTGGCCCCGGCGTTCTTAAGTCCGAAAGGCATCACCTTGTAGCAGTATACCCCTAGGTCAGTGGTGAAGGCGGTTAGTTTTTCATCGTCCGGGTTCATCCTGATCTGATTGTAACCCGAGAAGGTGTCCATGAAGCTCAATAGTTCATGGCCTGCCGAGCTGACTACAAGCTGGTCTATCCGAGGGAGGGGATAGTTATCTTTGGGGCAGGACTTATTTAAGTCCGTAAAATCGACGCACATGCGCCATTTTCCGTTCGCCTTCTTGACCATGACTACATTTTCCAGCCAATCAGAGTAGTCCAGATTTCTGATAAAGTTAGCGGCGAGCAGTCGATCCACTTAGTCTTCTATCGCCTTTTGCTTGGCCGGCGCAAAGCTTCTTTTCTTTTGTCGGACGGGCTTTGCTTTCGGATCAACCCCGAGCTTGTGGGAGATCACTCTAGGGTCAATTCTAGGCATGTCCATCAGTGTCCAAGCAAAAATGTCCGAATTATTTCGGAGGAAGAGGATCAGTTCTTCGCGGTGATCCCCAGTCAGAAGAGAGCCGATCTGGACTGTTCGGTCGTTGACCTCTTCCGTTAATGCTTCTACTGGGGCGTCTCTGACTTCCATTTGGTCATTGCGTGTATCTAAAGACCCCTGGAAGTCAGGTATGTCCTCAAAATCGTCGCTTTGATCTCCGGCAGTGGACGTCGAGGTGAGGCAAATCCTAACGGCTTACTGGTCTCCGTGGGCCTTGCCTATTCCCCCTTGATCTAAAGGAAACTTGATCGCAAGGTGATAAGTTGAGATCTAGGCTCGGAGAGCATTTAAGGTCGAACGTCCTAGGAGAATGTTGTAGGACGAAGGGACTTTGGCGATGAGGAGATCCACAGGTATGGTCCGTGTATGTCCCGCTTCCCCAATGTTGAGTAGGAGGGTGACCAATCCCTTGGCAGGGATGGAGTGATTGGTGAACCCCGAGAGTACATAGGAGGTAGGTCGAAGGTCGGATGGTCCTATCCCCATACGCTGGAAGCAGTCGTGGAATAGGATATCCGCCGAGCTCCCTAAGTCGACCAAAATCCTTTGGACCTCATAACGGTGGACAATGGCCGTTATTACAAGTAGGTCATTGTGAGGCAAGGATATACCGTAGAGGTCTTCATCGGTGAAGAGGATGGTCTCATCTTTCCTGCCGTTCTTTTGGGGTGGAGCGCCTACATTCTCCACCGGGAGGAGGCGGTGGTTTCCGCCAGCTTCCCGAGTAGGATCCGAGGTAACGACCATAATTTGGCCGATCGTTAACTCCCCGGAAGGGGGTTGGTTCTGTTGCTCCCGCTCTGCTTGCCGCTTGTCCCGCAAGTACTTCGCCAGGTGGCCGGAGCTGATCAACTCCTCGATATAGTCATGGAGTTGTTTGCAGTTTTCGGTCGGACGGCCCTGTGACCTGTGGAAGGCACAATGCGGGCCTCGGAGACGCTTTCCTGCCCTTTGGCTCACCGGCGGGAGTTTGAAGAACCTCTTGCCCTTTGCCTCCTCCAGCAGCTCAGTCTGGGAGATATTTAGGGGAGTGTACTCCTGAAACCTCGGTGAGTAAGGCTTCGGATGGTCGACCTTCTTCTTCTCCTCTCTACCCCGTTTCTTTTGGTCGGTTTGGTCTCCTCTGGGTAGATTTGAGTTCATCTCGGATTTGAGTTGGATCTCCCGCTCGGTCCAGGCTTTTACCTCGGCCATGGTCTTAGGTTGTGCTAATGCAAAAGAGCGGAGCCACTCTTTATGCCTAAGACCCGACCTCAGCGCGGTGATGACCGTTTCATCACAGTGCTCGGGGACCTCGAGGAGCGCGTTGTAGAAGCGGGTGACATATCCTTTGAAGGATTCTTTGTCTTCACTCTTGATGGTGAACAGATAGTCGACTGTCCTTTTTTGCCGTCGATTCTCGACGAAGTGACCAAGGAATTGGGAGGCCAGCTCGTCGAAGGTCGATATGGAGCGTGGCGTAAGTCCTCGAAACCAGTCCCATCCAGCTCGGATGAGGATGGTGGGGAAGGCTCGGTATTGGGCCGCGTCGGAGTTATCCTGGAAGCTCATGCCCACCGTAAATGTGTCTAGATGGTCCTTCGGGTCAGATTTCCCGTCGAAGAGGGCCACCTTGGGCGGTTTGTTCCTGGACGAGACGTGCTCGGCCAGCAGTTCTTCCGTAAAGGGTTTCATCAGCGAATCGGAGGAGTATCGGGCCCCTTCGCCGGAAGCTTGGCCATCCCAGCATATGCCCTCAATTTTCTTCTTGAGGGCCTCGAGTCAGTGGCGGTAACTCGAGAATTCTGTACAGTCGGAATGGTGGCTATCCCCGCTCTGGGTCTGCGCCAGGGCGCGGCTTCGATTCCTCTCTATCAGGCGTCTCAGATACTCAGGCGAAGACCTTCTCGAGTGGTTCCTGCGCTCGTCGTTCGCGCGATCCCGGCGAGAGTAGGGGCGTCGGTCATGTCTGGAAGCAGGCGAGCTGATCGACACCTCCTCAGGAGGAGAGAATGCGTGACGGGCATTGGGGCGACGACCCAGTCTTCCCTAGGACCGTAGTGTGGAGCTATCCGGCGTCCAGCGGGTCATGGAATCAATCGCCACGTGTGGGTTAAGGTGGCCAGACTCGGCCCGCCGGCGGTCAGTGACGCTGTGAAGAAGGTGAGGTAGATCGAGGGCTTGAGTGTGCCCGTCCATCCTTCGGTGGATGTCGTTATCCCGGGGAGGCAGAGCCGCGCTCTGGTGGTTTGGGCCTGCCTCTTGAATGCAGACAAGGGCATCTACTAACGTCGTGAGCCGGTCTATCCGGGCAGACAAGGCGTGGATGGCATTAGGAGGGGGAGGTAAGCTACTCCCGCCTCTGTTGTGGCGGCTCGTGTTTGGATCATTGCGGTCATCGCTCGCCATTAGATCAAGGGCGGAAGATCAACTTTTTTGGTGGAACAAAATAAGTCTTTCGTTCCCACAGACAGTGCTAACTGATGGAGCTTCAGATCTCCTTCAGATGCCATCGTCTGTCAATCCTGCGATGGCTGTCTTGGACGGCTGTGATTTGGTTTTGGAGTTGTTGAGTGCGGATCTTAATGGGTTGGTGTTGGAAGCCGAGCTACCTGCAAAGAAGTCCCGGGGTGGGTGACCACTGTAGGACCCTCCGACGATCAAGTTAAAGTCGAGGAATAGGAGCAGAGTAGCGGCGTATTGAGATAATTTGAGTTACCTAAGTCGTTTGAGAGAGGGGTTTATATAGGGGTCGCGTAGAGCGAGCGGGCGTGAGATCACAGCCGTTAGTTACGCCCCGGCGTTATCCTCGCTTTGAATGGTGGGATGCGCCCATTAATAGAAGGATGTGCTAGAGTGGGACGCGGATCGTGGGGAGGCAGATATCTGGCCCTGGTGATATACGTGGAGCCGTTGTGGGGCGCATGGGATCTGCGCTCCCGGTAGGCCGGGGGAGGCCGAGGAAGCTCGGAATGTCGGAGGCTCGGAGACGAGCCTGGAGGCTGAGGAAGCTCGGCACGTCAGAGGCTCGGAGAAGAGCCTGGAGGCCGAGGAAGCTCGGCATGTTGGATGCTCGGAGGCGAGCAAGGAGACCGAGATAGCTCGGAGGCGAGCTGTTGGTAGATTCCCAGGTGAAGGTGGAATGTATTCAGGGAGGTCTTCTGGAAGGTTAGACACGTTCCTCAAGAGGAAGTCCCGAGCAATCCTCATAATGCAACTCATTTATTCCACCTTCGTAGCCTTCGGGACACGTCATCCACCACGTGTCGTAATCCGAGGAGACACCACTTGTGAGCATCATCACAACAGAACAATTTCAAAATTTCGAAAGGTTTGCGCTAGTAAGTCGCTTGAGGGGTTCTAAATGTTATGCTGGGTAAGCTATTCAGGGGTTATATGCAATTAACCTAGCAATAGGAGTAATGGGATAGAACAAGTTGTATGCAACTTAAACTCTTGATAGATTTTCTCATGGGATGCTGTGAAAAAATGAAAAAGAGCTGAACATATTTCGCCGTGCAAGAACTTTTGGTACTAAGGAACTCCTTGTCCTTGCCTTTGATATTAGGCTTAACTTGCATTCACTTATTGTTGGCTTGATTTTTAAATTTTTGTTGTTGTTGTAGGCATCTTCTAAAGTTTCAAATTCCAACTACATGCAACATGACACATTGCTGCATACGGTCAATATTAGAGGCCGTATGGAACAGTCGCCAAAAAATAATAAACGGTTACTAATATATATTAGCGACCGTTAAAATTTTAAACGGTCGCTGATTGGATGGTTGCTGATACATATATTACCAACTGTTCATGAACGGTCTCTAATATGAACGGTTGCTAATATATGTATCAGGGTCCATTTGTTCCGGTTGCTAATAAGGTGACACGTGGACATCCCAATGAATTTAACCATTTCCTATTATCAGCGAACGGTCGCTGATAAAGTATTAACGACTGTTCCTGTCGCTAATACGGTCGCTAATACATATTTTTCCTGAAAAAAATTACAGAAAAATCCTATATTCAATACAATAATACACAAATCACAATATATTACGCCACAATAGCGTTTCGCATACAAATCAATATATATGCACAATCCACAATATATCTAACAAGATCAACGACTCGAATGAACACATAAGCATACAAACCAATATATAAACACTATCCACCATATATCCACCAATATCAACAACTCAATCAAACACATATGAACTAAAATCTTAATAAACAAGCATACATAAACTAAATTATTTTGAATACGAACATCACAATATATACGCTATATATATGTCCAACAATACGAAAAAATCTCCAAATCACGCGCAATCGCAGCTCACTCAACCCTATGAATCAAAACAAACAAAAAAATAAATATATGAGCTCAAATCCTAATTTTCGAAACAACGTTAGCTATACTAACACACACACACACACACACACAGAGAGATAAATATGCGTATCTCACTAACTCCCGCCACTTCCATTGCCAAAACACAATCCTTTCGCCGTTAACTTATAAGAACCTTATGAATATACAACATGAATTTTAAACATCAAAACCTAACAAAATTTAATTGTATGCTCAAATTTCTGTAAATATTAACTATATGTACCTCACTAACTCCCACCGCTGCCATTGCCAACAGAACCCCGCCTTGAATAGTTTCGATTCATATCGTCGAAGTTCTCATGCGAAAAAAGTTACCTAATAACCCTCCCTATGGGGTTGGCTGATCAGGATTATATGGTTCCTGTGGCGGAGGATGAGAGTAATAAGGACCTTATGATAGAGACGAAGGCCGAGAGTAGTACCCTCCTTGTGATTGCGGAGGCGGAAGATAAGGGTGGTACGGCGTTCCCTGTGATGGCGGAGGGTAATACGGTCGCTGCGTCGGAGGAGGGTAATAAGCTGGCTGCGGAGGCAATAGACTTTGTGCTGACCATAGTTGCGGAGGCGGAACGTATTGCTGCGAGAATTGTTCCCACCGCGCCTCCATTTGAGCTTTCCAAATCGTTTCAACTTCCACCCTCTTCTTATGTGCTTCATCTTTCCTCCTGAGCTGCTCCTCTAATTCATTGATCCGTTGTATCTCAGCCGATTGTTGGTTGGAGCGAGCGGTCGACGAACTTGAACAAGTTTTTCTGGAACCGGACCGCGAAAGACTAACGAGACCACCGTATAGCGAAATACGACCGTGTCCCCTCGACCGAAGGAAAATATGCTCTATAATAGATATCTTGGGCTCCGTAGGAAGAGGATCGTCTGCCGGATATTCGGGATTCCCGATAGATCCTCTCCGCCTCCTCGAAATCCTCCTTCGACAAATAAAACAATAATAAGGCGGGAGGCCCAAGCGGAACGTCTTCATCTGTCTTCCTTAATGCTTCTCCTAACACGGAAAATTTTCTTTACGAAATTAACAAGTGTAAGTAATTTACTTAAAAGAATTAAAAAATGCAAGCTTACTACATGTTGAGTGGTTATATCCATCCTTTTTTCTGACATGCCCTCTCTCATGTGCCATGCCTTCCAATTCTGAGGAAGGCTCGGCTTTTTCCCAGTCTTCTCTTGTAACGGATATTTGATTTATTTATATGTGAAAATATATAATGATGAAATTGAAAAATCAAACATATGTAGTTAAAAATAAGCTAACCAAAGTAGCCCTATACTGATCAGTAGGAACCAATTCACCATAATAGTCATCTGTGGCTTTCCCTTATTTCTGCTTATTCCTTTCTGATATTTCCTGCTTATTAAGAAGATAATACCTCTAAATGTAATTAATCTGAATTCGGTATTCAAACTATTTAAGTATATTTTTAATTACTTTTGCTTCGGGTGTATCCCAATGTAATAGATGAAACGCAAACTGATCTCTATGGATGATGGAGGGAAGAGCGGCAAAACGTTTCCAATCATCTGTAAATTTCTCCGCATGTTTGAATTTTTTCTTCAATTTTTGACGCGATCTCTTGAATATTTATGACATCTCATACCGGACATGCGTTCAATGTCCGTTTATATTATCTTCTAAGACGAAATGTTTCTGTAATACAGATTAATAAATATATTATTTAATAAATTTATAACATATAACAGGTATGCATGTAATGTTGTAATATGGTTGAATTATATATCACCAAGAGTGAGCGCCAAGTCCATCCGTATGCTTCTCAGGGGTTATTTGCAAATGTGAATCCCACGTTCCAGTAGTCAGTGTTGCGGACGAGAATACCGATATAACCGTGGAAATATGTAGCCCACATACGCGGACCTACAGGCTTCCCATCTACCCATTACAGAATTGTCCTTTTTCCACGCATATCGTATTTCTGAATTTCGTTTACAACACACCTTCCGTGGTGTTCAAACCGGGCCAGATTATCCCCCGCAGCCCATGCCTCATCAATACTTGTGTCTGCTGCATCTATCATCATATCGATTTAAGGTCGAGCAGGAGCCCACCGCGCCAGTGCCTTCGCATTGTCCCTATCTCGATACGGTTTTTCAATTTTTTAAATCGGGAGGAAGCGGCAATGCATGGATCCACTCATCGGTGACAGGATCCGAGAACACCCCAAGTTCTCTACTCAATTCCGTGCACTGCTCGTCTAGGTATGCATACGGATCATGTTGCACTGATGGACCTGTATACTCCTGATTAAATGTACCTACACATTTTAATTTATTATAATCAATGTAATAGTTATTTGAATAAAATAATTTGAACACAATTATTTAAAACTCGTAATATATACCTCTACTCTCAGGATCAGGTTGTATCGAGGAGGAAGTATTGCGATCTCTTTTCTTTGAAGATAATTGTTCCTATCAAAATTTTCGGCCAAGAGCTACTTGTTCCCTTACAAAAAAGGGGGAGAATCCTCAAAAAAACAGGCATCACGTGTAAAATATGTGGGCGCACATATGCAAACTATATGAGCGTTGAACATAAATAACCAAGGGCCAAACAGGCATCACGTGTAAAACACGTGGGCGTTCATATGCAAAGCATATGGGCGTTGAACATAAATAACCAAGAGCCAAACATGCACACGTGAGCGCTCTGAACTTACACAGGCTAAACCCACACTAGGGATCACGTGTTAAACACGTGAGTGCTTTTGCCGATCACATGCAAAGCATGTGAGCACCCTAATTTAAAATGTTCCTATCAAATTCTAGAATTAAATTTTATTTGGGAAATATTTTCTTAATCTTCCTTAAACTAGAAAGATCTTCTCTGTTAAACAGAAGACCCTTGGATCAAACATTCAGCGGTGATCATTTGATAGAATAAAAATCTATCATATGAAAATATTTTCCTAATCTTATAATAAGAATAAAATTCTATGTTAACAAGATATCCATATTAAGAAAATATGTTTCTGATCTTTTTAAACTAAAAAGATATGATAGAATAAAATTCTAATCTTGTTAAAACTAACAAGATATTCATAATCTTGTTAAAGAAACAAGAAATTTTCTCTGTTAAACAGAGAGCCTTTGGATTAAAAATCCAACGGTGAATAAAATTCACCAATTGATCTAAAAGATTATGAAATTAATCATGATCTCTCAATGAGGGATTTTCTTAACAAATTGATTCTTTTTCTTCTCATATAAATAGGAGCAAGGAGATGAGGAAAAATGACACACAGAAGGAGAGGGGAAGAAAAATAGAGAGAGAATTTAATTCTCTAAATAAGGGGAACCCCTCCTAAAAGCGCCCACAAAAAGAGAATTTAATTCTCAAATCAAGAGTTTAACTCTTCTAAAAGAACTTAGTTCTTGCTCTGGTTAAGATTTGCAGAAGCGGATCTCCCCACAAATTGAGAATTTAATTCTCATCGGGAAGATTCTGTCATGCAGATTCAAAGCCTAGGGGAAAGAACTGAATCCAAAAGAGTTTAACTCTTACAAAACATATAGGAATTTAATTCCTCTGAAACTAGGGTTTAATCCTTTAAAAAAAATTTAATCCCTACAAAGAACAAAAGGAGAACTTGATCCCTCGGAACCATAGAAGAACAGCCTGATGATTCATTAGCATTCAAACGCTATATAAAGGCTCATGTGATCCCACGTGAGCACCTTTGAGGAACAAAGAGGGAAAGAATGAGATCTAGTCACGTGACCCCACGTGCCTCCTGAGAAGTGCTCAACATTTATAAAAGAGAAAAGGGAATAAACCCTATTTTTTGGGATGCCTCACGTGATCCCACGTGACCCCCAAGCAGTGCTTAACTTTTATAAAGCAGAAAGGGAATAAATCAAAGGACAGTTTTCATTCTTGGGGCGCTTCACGTGATCCCACGTGACCCAATAGTGCTTAGCATTCAGAAAAGAAACAAGGGAATAAACCCAAAGGAGCAGCGCCAACTTCAAGCGCCTCACATGACCCCACGTGAGCGCATCAAATTCTTAGTGTCTAACACTACTTCAAGCATCTCACGTAACCCCACGTGAGCGCATCAAATTCTTAGTGTTTAACACTACTTCAAGCGCCCCATGTGATCCTACGTGAGCGCCTCAAATTCATAGTGTTTAACACTATTTCAAGTGCCTCACGTGGGAGCACGTGAGCGCTGATCATACACTAGTGTTTAACACTATGAGAAGCCAACATTAGCCTAAATTAACCAAGTCTCCTAAAGCCAAAACCCTTTTTTGGTCATCATCAGCCGAGCCCTCATTATACTCAGGTTTTCTCAAAATTGATCCGAGTCTCAGAAATAGCTAATGAACTCCAAGCATCTAAGATGATGTTCATTCCACCATGATCTCTCCCCTCGATCTGGAATTTGGTTCAAGGGTACATCTCTTCATACCTATGATATATGTCGTTGTAATTCCTCAACGTCTTCAGAGAGATAGAGGGTCCAATAGCCAATAACTTTTGGTACATCCCCAAACGGTTGAATCAAAACCACACAGACTATGATGTCTTTAAACTGGACTATGATGTCCTTAAACTTTACGGATTGTGGGGTCCTTAAACTCATGGACTATGATGTCCTTAAACTTTATGGACTATGGGGTCCTTAAACTCATAGACTATGATATCTTTAAACTTTACAGACTATGACGTCTTTAGACTGTCACGGACTATGATGTCCTTAAACTTATGGACCATACTGTCCTTAAACTAAAACAATAGAGTTCAAATGCTCTTTTATTGGATTTAAATGATCCTGTTAAGTAGATCTTAGTCTAAAATTAGACTAACGTATCCGTAACAAACGTTTAAATTGATCTTAGTCTCAAATGAGATTAACGATCCTTAAACCCAACCCAAAACCAAATCTAAGAAAATACGGATTTGGACTAATCCACGCCCTACGGGCGACAACATAAATTAGTCTCCGTATATAATCCACGGGCAACCAAAAATAAAACAAACAAACACGATACGAAGTGACCATCTGGAGAAAGAGAAAGTGGTTACCGCTATACGGTAGCGTAATTAACTGCAGGGGCTTGCGCCTACAGAGAAGAGCGTCCCCACAATCAAAAACCCCTCGTAAACGAGGGGGAATCTGACGAAATCTGCTACAACAGCCGTATCCGTCTAAAGCTCCGATACATGGTGCCATAAATCAACTTGGCATCTTCAGAGAGGTGGACGGATAAAACCAAATAGCATCTGCCCCCAAAATTCAGGCACGATGAACCTACGCGGTTCCGTCCCCATTTTCGGCGGCGAACAGATTCTGGCATGCCCGGTAGGACCTTTTCCTCTTTCCACTCCACTGTCACGCCACGCTTCCCAGAGTGCGCTAAGATCGGCACGTGACAGAGCCAACCATGCTACCTGTGACTATGAAATATCCCTTCACAGTCACATTATAGCTATCTATAGATATCAAGAAGAATAGAAATAAAATAAACTATCTAGTACATGACCATATGCCAGAATAAACGAGTCAAGAAATAATACGCGGAAGCAATAAATCCAAGTAACAATAACAATCTGGAAGGTACGTCCCAAATACGAGCTCACATCAGGAAATGAAAATGCTGAAAGAAAACTAAACTAAAAAAATACTAACAGGATCCTCACAGCTCGGCCCGACGGCAGAAATACTCCTGATCAGCCTGCGAAAGAGGTAAAGGATCTGGGCCATGCAAAACCCAGACGTCAGTGCGTCATAATATCAAACAATAATAAATGAACATGATACACGAGATATGCATGCATGAGTATACATAGTAATAGGTGTATAACAGTAACATGAATATGGAACAATGAAATGTATCGGTGTATGTGAAGTGCAGTGAGTAATCTGAACTAAGCTACTGGGTTAACTACTCTCAAGTATGTGAAATAAATTTAATGAATCGTCGATGTAACTCAATAGTATCCCGTACATGCCCGGGACCACGGTCAAGACTCTCGGGCTGAATCCGAGACGTGCCGCTAGGCAGTAAACATGTAACATGTACAGACGAATGATGTCAGCAACATCATCCCGGGGCTGGCCTAGCCCGTAAAAATGATCAGTATAAGCATCGAACTGTCGAGTTACAAGCCAGGTTTCATCATTGATTTCCCCATATCCCCAAGTTATGTGTTCAATTCAGGTATTGATAAATCTGGAGCTAATGCCAACACAGGATCAAGCAGGTACAGGTTTGTCTATACAGAAAACAGGATATGTCCACCGGGACAACATGTCAGGTTGTCGGCATTAGAAATAGAATCAGGTAACATGTCAAGTAGTGATATATCAGGTCATGTCAGATAGTGTACAAGTATCAAGTGGGTGCCCAACAGTAAAATGTAGCAAGTATCGAATCACGGTAAAGGTACGGATGTACGGTGAAAGTATGGATGCATAAATATCTATCAGGAATTACATCTACAACTCTATGACTATGTTGGATGCACATTATCAAGTATGGGGTACTAATGTAACATTTATATGAGTTAATGTAATATGGCATGCAACTAGGTATGCAGAATTAATGGTATGGATACACAATAAAACATAGATGCTCAATTAACTATTAGGGGTTATAACTACCGTTCCACGACTATGTAGGATGCACATTATCAAGCATGGGGTGTTACTATAACAATAACATGAATTAATATGATTTATAGATGCAGTTACATATATAATAGATGATATGGATGTATACGGGTATCCGAAAACAGCAAAACTTTAATATGGATGTATAATGCAATCAATATGTAATATTTGTATTCATATGGATGAAAGATAAGTATTATAGCATGTAGAAAGATAAACTTGCCTGAGCGGAACACACGACGGGTGCGTACGACACGTCCGACGTTGGGTAAACGTCGCAATGCACACACGGCACACTGGACATGTCCAGGCAAAGCAAGAACACGACCACACTAGCTGGGAACGCCCATTGGATTACTTGGATCGTCGGCAGCGGCACAGCTCCGGCGGTGATCACCGGAAAATGTGAAATCAAGAAATCAAGAAAGAAAAGAAAAGAGAAGAAGAAGAAGGTGAAGAAGAAGAAGAAGAAGAAGAAGAAAGAGGAGGTGGGTTGCTTCTGGGATTTTGGTGCTCTGTGGTCAGGGAAGACGAGGTTATGGTGTCGGGGTCGCCGGCGGTGAGGGAACGGTGATGACGACGAAAAAGTGCGTAGGTTTATTAGGTGGTCGGGTATGGGTTTGCAGGGTTTGGAGCTCGGGGATAGAGAGGAAGAAGGGAAGGAGTTGAGGAGATGGTAAGGGTGATGATAGGGTGGTGACGACGTCGAGTCACCGGCGGTGAAGGAGATGGGTCGCAGTGGGTTTCTTGGGTTGGCTCGAGATTTTGGAAGGAGAAGAGGAGTGGAGGTGAGGAGACGAGGATGGTGACGAGGGTAGGCCGACGAGGTGGTCAACGATGTGGGGCAACGGCGATAGAGGAGGTGGCCGCAGTGGGTTCTCGGGTGTGTAGGGTTAGCTCGAGTTAGGTTGTAGGTGATGGTGGTGATGAAGGAAAGAGTGGAGAGTGGTGAGGTCGAGGAGGAGATGAGGATGGTGAGGAGGCGACGACGAGGCAAAGCACGGTGTGGGTTCGGGTTCGGGTTCTCGTGGACGAAGCAGCAAGAAAAATAAATAAAGAAGGGAAGAAGAAGGGGGTAATTGTAGGGAGAAGGGAGGTGACGGGATCCTCGCGAGGAACAGTAATCACGAGAGGAGAGAGAGAGGGAGAGAGAGAAAGGACGTGGGGATCAGGGCTTTGTTAGATTAAGTTTAAAAAATAATATATAATATATTATATATACACAATATATAAATGTATAGCAGAGAGAAGTGGGATTCAGAGGTTAGGATTAGGATTTACTGTTAAAAAAATAAATGAAATATTATATATATATATATATATATAAATAATCGTAAGTAAACAGTTATATATATTAGGATTAAAATATTTATAAATTTGAGTTTATTTGGCTAATACAAACTTGATCCAAAATACACCCGGGTCAGGTCTAAAATTACTGTTTGAAAATACGGATAATATACGTATCAACCAAAACCAAAATAGAATATCCGGATAACGAAAATGCATACCCCCAAGAACGGATACACGTAGCGTGCACGTAACTATCCAAACGAGTCCGTTTCACTGAACGGAACGAGAACATGATGTACGGATGCTACAACAGGGTTAGGGGTATGGTACAGGCCATGCTAGATATTCTTAAAATATTTTATTTGGCTTTAAATATTATATTAAAAAAACGCAGATGCCAGATATAATGCCAGTATGCAGTATAAAAAAAATATGAAAGTGCATGGATTCACATAACAAGCCGAGATAAACACGAATCAAGACGGGTTTCCAGTAAGCGGGTCGGGTCGGATGCAAATACAAATGTCAAATACACCATTCGCACCCAAAACACAGTAAATCAATGAAATACTATAAATAAAGAAATACTTAAAATAGAACTGGTATAAATGAACTAGGGTGTTACATTATACCCAACTACAAAAAGAATTTCGTTCTTGAAATTCCAGGAACAAAAAAAGATGACAATCAAGAATCTACAAGAATTGGTGTGGAAACTTCTGTCGAATCTCATCTTCTCGTTCCCAAGTCGATTCTCCGTGCGAGCGATTCCCCCATGAAACAAGTACGAGAGGGATAACCTTGTTCTTGAGGACCTTTTCTCTTCGATCAACAATCGAAATCGGTCGTTCTTCATAGGTCAAATCCTCCCTTACAGTCAACTCCAAATGATCTAGCACGTGTGTTTCATCTCGAACATACTTACGGAGTTGAGTTACGTGAAACACGTCATGAACATTCGCCAAAGATGGTGGTAACGCCAATCGATAAGCCACTTCTCCAACACGCTCAATAATCTCGAAAGGCCCAACGAATCGAGGACTAAGCTTGCATCGACTCCTAAAACGAATCACTCTTCTAGTCGGTGATATCTTCAAGAATGCAAGGTCACCAACAGCGAACTCTAGAGGTTTTCTCGATGCATCGGCCCAACTCTTCTGTCGATCCTGTGCTGCCTTTATGTGATTCCGGATAGTACCAACTTTCTCTACTGTCTGCACGATCAAATCTGGTCCTAACAATCTTCGTTCTCCAATATCGTCCTAACAAACGGGTGAGCGATACTTACGACCATACAATGCTTCGAATGGAGCCATCTGAATAGTCGCCTGAGAACTGTAATTGTACGAGAACTCCACCAAGTGTAGATGATCCTCCCAAGAACCCTTGAAGTCCAACATGCAAGCTCTCAACATATCTTCAAGAGTTTGGATCGTTCTCTCTGACTGTCCATCGGTCTGAGGATGATAAGCGGTGCTAAACTTCAATCGCGTCCTCAAACTTTCCTGTAATCTCCTCCAGAAGTGCGATATGACGATCGAAAACGATGCTCACAGGTACTCCATGCAATCTCACAATCTCCTGCATGTACCGTTCTGCTAACGCTTCCGTCGATTGGACAACTCGAAAAGGAATGAAATGAGCTGCCTTAGTCAATCGATCAAAAATCACCTAAACTGCATTGTTGCCCTTTAGACTCCGCCGTAAAGCTGTCACGAAATACATGGTTATATGTTCCCACTTCCATTGAGGAATCGGAAGTGGTTACAATAAACCAGCTACCCTTTGATATTCAGCCTTAACTTGCCGACACACCAAGCACTTCGCTACAAAGCGGGCAATCTCCCTTTTCATGCCTTCCCACCAGAAATGCTGTCTTAGATCACGGTACATCTTCGTGCCTCCTGGATGTACGGAATATGCAGAATTGTGCACCTCCTTCATAACTTCTTCGTGAATGTCTCCCTTCAGCACACACAAACGGCTACCATATCGCAATGAACCATCTTCATGAATCAACAAGTCCGTTCGAAGTCCCTCTTCTACCTGTTCTCGAAATTTCTGCAATCTTGGGTCCTGTGACTGCACTGTTTTAATACTCTCGATCAACGACAACTGTACTTGCAGCTGCATCAACTGCCCCGAAGAGTGCGGTAGCACGATCTCCAACTCGAATCTCCGAAAGTCTTCGATAAGCTCCTTCTGTGCAGTCAACATCCAAATTGCTGGTAACCGACTAAGCGCATCCGGCACAACATTAACCTTCCCCGGATGGTACTTAAGATCAAGATCATAGTCAGCCATCAACTCCAACCATCTACGCTGTCTCATGTTAAGCTCTTTCTGCGTGAACACATACTTTAGGCTTTTGTGGTCGGTGAATACTTCGATCTTTTCGCCCAATAAGTAGTGTCTCCAAATTTTCAAAGCGGAAATCACTGCTGCAAGCTCCAAATCATGAGCTGGGTAATTCTTCTCATGGGTCTTTGTAATATTTCAAAAAATAAAATATTATTTTTGTTAATTTTCATAATTTAATATTAATTTTTAATGAATATTTTAATTTTTCGGTATAATTAAATACCGATAAATGGGGAAAATTTTGGAAAAATTTATGGAAATTCTAAAATAGGTTATTTTGTGGAAATATGCCATTTTTAAGTTTTTATGGTTAAGTATATGCTATTTTAGTGTTAATCGCGATTAAAAATCGCTAATTGGATTTTTGGCTTTTTGTGCAAAAATATGCACATAACATTTTTCACACTTGTCACACTTATTTTATGTTTTGGATTCATGGTAGCCTAGGGTTGAACCATACTTAGATGACCATGGTGGTCTAACCCATTTGGTTAGGTTAATTAGCTTAATTAAGGGTTTTTAGCTTTGTTAAAGGTGATTAGAGTTAGGGTTGACCTTGTGTAGAGAGAGAGAGAGCCATGATGGTTGTTCATTTATTAAAAGAGAGAGAGAGAGGTGGCTAGGGTGTGCCATGATCCATCCCATTTCATAATCCCTTGTGTTCTTTCACTCCCTCTCACACATCAGCCCCAATTGTCCAACTCCAGCCAACATCAGCAGCAACAGGAGTAACTCAGCAGCAGCAGCTGCTGAAACAATACACCAGCTAACCCTACACCAGCCCCTAACACCATAGCCCAACACCTACACACTCACATCAGCACAACTTTAGCCACCATATCAACACTTTAGCTGCTGCTCAAACATCAACAACTTAGCATCAGCTGCATCAGCAGCCACCCCAGCCCCTAGATTCAGCTGCAGCAATACCATCAGCCATCAACACCCCACTAGCTACTCTACACCAGCTGCACACAACTTCAACACTTCACCACAAATACATCAAACCCCTTCTTTAGCTGCTGCTGCAACACACATACACAAAATATAACCAAATCAACAGCAGCAGCTTCAGCCAGAGCAGCACCAGCAGCACGGCAAACAGCAACAACAATAGAATCAGCATCAGCATCTGTTGCAACAGCCACTTCAGCCCAGAACTTCAGCAGCACCAACCCATTTCTCCTTCTTCCCTTCTTCTTCATCCTAGGACCCTCTTGAGGTATAATCTTGCAATCTAACTCCTTTCTTGTTAAGTTATAGTTGTTGAGCTGAAATTTAGTGTTATTATGTAGATTAGTGCTAGTTTAGGAAAATTTGAGTGAGATTTGGCCAAGTGTTGGTTTTGAATGTTAGTATAGCTTTATTAGGTGTGTTTGAGACCAGATAACCCAAGGTTGTTCCATATTTCACCCAAATACCAGATTTATTCGACTTGGC
The DNA here is from genome assembly GCA_030015575.1 of Agapanthus africanus. Classification (NCBI taxonomy): domain Eukaryota; kingdom Viridiplantae; phylum Streptophyta; class Magnoliopsida; order Asparagales; family Amaryllidaceae; genus Agapanthus; species Agapanthus africanus. The sequence goes on along the minus strand of JASDDO010000019.1, from coordinate 49,080,132 downwards.
GTAAATTAGCAATTTTGTCGATTTTGTGACCTTTCTGGAAACTGCTACAACCCGAGGTACCCTAAAATAAATATGACTTGGCAGTGAGATGTGCAGGCTGGTAGAAGCTAACACCCAAAACCCTAGACCCTTCCTCCTTTCCCTGGCCGCTATTTAATTCCCCCTGGTCGCAATTTGCGGCCAGAGCAGGGGAAAACCCTCTCGTTTTTGGTGCATGACTCTTTTACCTGTAAACTTGACCCTGGGTATGTCTAGTTTTGTCTGGTTCCAATCAGGGTAGAATCCGGGTTGATTTCCTTGAGTTGGCGTATGATTTATGACTTGTTTTAACATGGATTTGGTATTCGATGATTCGTTTCTGTCGGGTGGCGTTTGAACGCCAACGGCAGAGGGTTGTTGGCTGTGATTGCACGCGAGGCCACAGGTTTTTACCTATGGGCGTAGCGTGCACCATTTTGGTTTCCGACATGGTTTTTATGTGTTTTAGCGTGTGATATCCTTGTAGGTACCCCACGTGGCGTCGAAGCGTTGGAGATGCAAATGGCGACATCGGCACCGACACACATAAGCAAGGTGAGTAGATTTATATCTACGGGGAGAAGTCGGGTGGATGGCATATAGCACCCCCGCAGTCTGTGGTGATGTATACGGATGCGTATACACACTTACAAATATTATATGTTATTTGTGATTCATGATGATGTTTAAGATGGATATTAGTGTGTTGGATTGGTGAAAGGTTACGAAACCCTAGAGTAGTGGGTGCACTACACACACACACATACTTGCATACATCCTTATTTTATATGTGGTTATGGGATCCTATATAGTTATGTGTTCACATGGGTATGGGACCACGTGTTCGCATACGGACTTGAGGATGATACTTGGGATTGAGATGAGTCGATGATATTTGATCTGAGATTATGATATCGGTGATTGGCAGGATTCGTACTTGATATACGTCCTGATATGATAGCGGGTCTTGGATGACGATGCCATGTGCATAGTGATATAAATATAAAATGATCGACATGTGATTATGTTACGAGATATGATATGATATGATATGACAAGATAATTATGATAGGCCGCATTCGGCGATGTTTACTCCTTGTGATGATATGTGATGATGATATCGATTTATACGAGACTGTCGATCAGTAGTCAAATCATAATTATAGTGATGATATTAGTTTTGTACTAGACGTAGGTCAGTACCCGGATTATGATCTTTGATAAAGAGATACCCGATGAGTGATATGACGAATGTGATATTGACCCGTACCCAGATTTGGGGATGCCGTACGACGGATTTACGTACGAGCTATATTTTGATGTTTGATCCGCCCTCTTGACTTGGGAATAACCGATTATAGAGATATGGTATCGGATGTGATATTATCGAGGCGGGATCACCGACTATATATATATATATATGTATCGACTCAGAGGTTAGGCGGTTTCCCTTACCTACTGTTAGCTTTAGCTCAGCCTTATAGTGGTGTAGCTATATGACTCTTATGACATTAGATGCAATTTAGCGATCATGGTGTTTAGTATTCAGCTCCCGCATATTATTATTGTTGCTCCGCATCGCATACTGTTGTGATTCATATTCCATTATTGATATCATGCTGTTAGAACACCAGCACCATTACCGATGATGCGTATGTACCACGTACACTTATTTGCCAGCTCACACACATCTTCATCGGTAATTACCATGTCACGTACACTTAGAGAATATTATTGCTTGATTTAGCTTGTTAGCTACTAGTTGACATGATATTAGTGTACTTGCCTTATATGCTAGCTTGACATTATAGTTATTACCTGTCACTTCATGCATACTGTTATTCATTGTTATGCCGCATTCATGGATTCTCATGCCTATATTCATAGTTTTGCATGCTATTGATGATTTGGGTTCGGATTTCCATGAGATTTTCTGGATTTGAAGGAAAACCGCAAAACATATATATAAACTGCTTTTCTCTCTTTTAAATAAAAAGTGCGGTTTTCCCATGATATATGAGTCGTCCACCATGAGTTTGCTGATGGATTTCGAGACCCGATTCGAGGAGGCGGATGAACCGTTTCGGGTACATAGTGGGCCCGGTGCGATACCCCGGGGCAAGAAGATCGCAGGAGATGGCGTTGAGCCTGTGCAAGGGAGCACGACCGACCGGTGATATTACCCGACGCGTTGGATATTCGGAGGATACCGTCGTGGTCCTGAGATGGATGGTAGGGGCCGGTCTGGACTGACGGCGCCCTAGATATTGTGATTGAGACATTGAGATTTTGAGATATTGAGGTACAGAGATTGTGATACAGAGATATCGAGATATTGGGATTTATGTTTTGTGCCGATGCTAGGCACTGTTTTATGCTGATTTCATTATGATACCTCATTTTAAAAATACAGAAATCTCACTAATTTATGAAAGCAGTTTTCTTCAGTACATGTATTCTGTTTCATGCATTCATACATCATCCATATGATATATTGCTACCTGAGCCACTGACACGGGCATATGGGATTTACACTTGGGTTAGATATTTACCCTAGTCATTGTTATAGACTGATGGTTATATATTTAAGAATTATATATTTTGATCGTATGACCTAGGATTGCGTTATACATGCGATTTCTGTTCGTAGATCTTTTTCTACTCACGAGTTGGCAACTCACCCCCGTTGTGCCCCAGTTTCTTGCTGGTGTTGCCGTACAGGTTTCATTACGGCTTTGCGGGCACTACTTCTTTCGGGTGACTTGCTAGTAGGTGGTTTATTTGTATCGTACCCATCATTATACATTGTATATTATATTTCAGTTGTATTTAGAAGTTCCATCAACCAAACATGTATTTATTTGAGATAGAGACCAGTGATGTTTATTCTTTCGACCTTAAAGTTGCGCGTTATATTTCTGTGGATTTCGTGCCGTTTGAGTTTTCTTCTCTGTTGTGATCCTCGCCTTTAGGCGTTGTATATTATATTGCTAGCTGGTTGACTTATAGTGGTTTTCCTACACTCTACTACTTTTCCTGGTTTGGATTTCTGGGCTCGGCTTACTTAGAGTACGTACGCCTCGAGACGTTCATTGTCTAGGTGCCGGTCATGTTCCGTACTTTCGGGACGTGATAAAGTTGGTATCAGAGCCAGGTTTTACCTTCGGAGCGTAGGATGACCTTGGTTGATGGAATAGGTGACTAAAGTAGAGTGACGTACCGTGGGTATGTTCCGCGGCATATTTACGATGCGCCACTCCACTTAAGAAGCCTTAGGATGTGCATTTCTTTGCTCAGTATCATATTCATTCCTGATCTAGCCTCATCGGTACCAGTTATGGTTTTGCTGCCACGATTACGGGTAGGGAGAGCTACGGCTAAGAGTTGCGGCCAGCACGAGCTCGTCACGAACGAGGACTGACCATGGCATGATTCCGGCGACACACGATTGCAGAGATGTGTCTTTTTATGATGTTTTCGCGCCACGAGCGTTGGATGGGTCACGTATGAGATTACTCGGACGTGCAGATTAGCACCAGAGGATTGAGCCATTGACAAAGGCCAGCCGGACTTTGATGACCGTTGAAGTATTACTTATTCATGATGATTGAGGCACAGTTCAGCGTGCAGACGAGTGAGCCAGTTGTTGCTGCGAACGACGAGATATCACCCTAGATGATTGGAGCTATGGCAGTACAAGTTGTACTAAGAGATGATAGAAGGTCGCTAGTCACCAAAGATGATGACTAGGACGTGTGGATCGTTCGCTTACCGATGCGAGGTCATCAGGTTGATTGATTCCTGCTAGAGACGACTTCACACGGAGACGTTGAGAGTCGACAGAGACGATCGAATGTCAGAAACCTATTATTCCAAGTTTAAGGTATTCAGAAAGACATGCAGGGAATTCTATGGTCCCTCTAGAAGAATGAAACCCTAACTCGACATAATGACCGTGTGAAAGCCTTTGAACCTTAGGGTTTGCGGCAGTTCCGCGGCGCCATTAGTGAGGCTTGGGTTTGCCCTTCTGCGGCTGGACCACCGATACTGTGGTATGTACTCGATACTATTATACTGTACCCAAGCTGTTGAGCTCTTGGGGGATTATGAGGTTTTGACGACTCGATCGAATGGCTCGACTTTATTCGGATGCTAGGTGGTGAGATGCACTTCTCGGGAGACTCCAGATACGAGGATAGCCGTTGGAGCTCAGTCCATGCAGCCACGACGAGACGAGTCCGAAGCAGTCGACATTAGAGAAAAGTGGAGTAAGAGGTTCGTACAAGATCTGGATATGATGACGTTCCACTCTGCCGACACCAGAGATGCGATATGCATGCCGAGGCATTGTACTGGGATATACCTTCCAGAAGGAGTCGCGATGAGCATGCAGCCGTTCCGGAGCAAGAAGCAGATATAGTAAAGGATGATGACTTCCGGACAGTTGGCAGAGATGAGACTTGGAAGGAACCTTGAGCAGGATTCCTTCCAGGATACTGCTGCAATGATACTTGCACCCAAGATCAGATATATCACGTGCATTCAGAGAGCCAGAGGCCGACGCTAGTGACATACTGCCTTACGAGTGGTCATGAGGATTGACCGAGAGATGACCAGAGAAGTGCCAGAACGGAATCGTCCCCATTAGCACACCTGACAGGGCCGATGAGCCGATGAATCGTGAGATTGGTAATTCACAGAGAAGATAAGGACCTTTCTGAAATAAATTACGAGAAGACTTGGACCCAGGAGTGGTCAGGTTACGCACATCAGCAGGCCAGAGTTCAGGATCGTCGACGAGATATGCTATGAGTAACCACGATAGTTGCCAGAGATTCTTGGAAGATGTGCTTGAGCGGACTATTTCGCCATACTTGATTTCGATGTTTTGGGCGATCTATTCGCATGACTGATTTTGATGATTGGGTTTCATGACGTTTGTTTTCATGCACTATGGTTGCACTTACTGAGTATTTACGATTTTCGCCCAGTTGTTGCACTTGATATCGTTTTCGTTCCTTGGTTTTCTCATGTTCATGATTTTATGGGTTTCATACAGTTGAGTTGATTTTTATGCGTATGTACGCACACGATTTGGTTTTTGCACTCGGTATGGTTTGCATATGCCGCAGTGCAGTGATTCGTATTTTGTGCACTTGGATGCACTGGACTTCGATTTCGATGATAATGCTCGATATTTGTTTTGTGCACTTTATGCACCTGACTGGATTTTTGCGCGTGTTCGGCGCTTGATATTGGATTTCATGATTTCGTGCATGATGGATGCACCGGATTTGGATTTTCGCGCCTGTTGGGCGCAGGTTATGAGATGCGATTTGGTGCACACCAGATGCACTAAATCGGGATTTTTCGTGCATGTCAGATGCACCTAATTTTGCTGTCAGGCATGCACGTTGCCTATAACTGATATTGTGTGCACAACCGTTGCACCTTGATGTTGTTTCTGTGGACCTGCTTGGCACATGTATGGATTTGATTTCCGTGCGTACCGGACGCACAGGGTTTTCATATGCACTTTTGAATTGGTTTCTATGGAGCAGTATGTTTTATGATATTTGCTATGTGTTTTCGTACTGAGAAGGACTAGTCAAAGGACAGTGCCTGGATATATTTTGCATGCACTGATAGATTTCAAAGGGATTTCCAAAAGCGAGCTATAGTCTCATTATTTACATACGTGTCCGATATGACACGAAACGTTTAAAACAGGGAACCCTTCTAAAATGTTTTCAAAACGGCGGATCGTGCATACTAAACAAAAGATATATACATATATGGCTATTTTCTTATAGAGACGTCCGCCACTATGCAGTATTATGCGCATTGTACATCGACTTTAAAGAATTTTGGCATGCATTTCCTTCATATATTTACATGTATAATTCCGATTTCTAGCATATCGATTTTGCCTTGGATTTGGCATTCGTGTTTTCATCTTGACTCCGATGATTGCAAGATACTTGACGGAGTTTTGTTTTCGAGTTATCTGCTCGTTACTCATGCGCATGTATTGCGCTACTATGCGTTTTATGTATTGATGATTTCGGAGCCCCGTTGACTTGGACATTTTATTGAAATGTTTTAGAATTTGGGGGTTTAAATTTAAATTCGGGGACCGAATTTCTTTAAGGGGGGAAGATTGTAACATTTCAAAAAATAAAATATTATTTTTGGGAATTTTCATTTAATATTAATTTTTAATGAATATTTTAATATTTCGGTATAATTAAATACCGATAAATGGGGAAAATTCTGGAAAAATTTATGGAAATTCTAAAATAGGTTATTTTATGGAAATATGCCATTTTAAAGTTTTTATGGTTAAGTATATGCTATTTTAGTGTTAATCGCGATTAAAAATCGCTAATTGGATTTTTGGCTTTTTGTTCAAAAATGTGCACATAACATTTTCCACACTTGTCACACTTGTTTCATGTTTTGGATTCATGGTAGCCTAGGGTTGAACCATACTTAGATGACCATGGTGGTCTAACCCATTTGGTTAGGTTAATTAGCTTAATTAAGGGTTTTTAGCTTTGTTAAAGGTGATTAGGGTTAGGGTTGACCTTGTGTAGAGAGAGAGAGCCATGATGGTTGTTCATTTATTAAGAGAGAGAGAGAGAGAGAGAGGTGGCTAGGGTGTGCCATGATCCATCCCATTTCATAATCCTTTGTGTTCTTTCACTCGCTCTCACACATCAGCCCCAATTGTCCAACTCCAGCCAACATCAGCAGCAACAGGAGTAACTCAGCAGCAGCAGCTGCTGAAACAATACATCAGCCAACCCTACACCAGCCCCTAACACCATAGCCCAACACCTACACACTCACATCGGCACAACTTCAGCCCCTATATCAACACTTCAGCTGCTGCTCAAACATCAGCAACTTAGCATCAGCTGCATCAGCAGCCACCCCAGCCCCTAGATTCAGCTGCAACAATACCATCAGCAATCAACACCCCATTAGCTACTCTACACCAGCTGCACACAACTTCAACACTTCACCACAAATACATCAAACCCCTTCTTTAGCTGCTGCTGCAACACACATACACAAAATATAACCAAATCAACAGCAGCAGCTTCAGCCAGAGCAGCAGCAGCAGCCAAGGCAACAACAACAACAATAGAATCAACATCAGCATCTGTTGCAATAGCCACTTCAGCCCAGAACTTCAGCAGCACCAACCCACTTCTCCTTCTTCCCTTCTCCTTCATCCTAAGACCCTCTTGAGGTATAATCTTGCAATCTAACTCCTTTCTTGTTATGTTATAGTTGTTGAGCTGAAATTTAGTGTTATTATGTAGATTAGTGCTAGTTTAGGAAAATTTGAGTGAGATTTGGCCAAGTGTTGGTTTTGAATGTTAGTATAGCCTTATTAGGTGTGTTTGAGACCAGCTAACCCAAGATTGTTCCAGATTTCACCCAAATACCAGATTTATTCGACTTGGCGTAAATTAGCAATTTTGTCGATTTTGTGACCTTTCTGGAAACTGCTACAACCCGAGGTACCCTAAAATAATATTGACTTGGCAGTGAGATGTGCAGACTGGTAGAAGCCAACAACCAAAACCCTAGACCCCACCTCCTTTCCCTGGCCGCCATTTAATTCCCCCTGGCCGCAATTTACGGCCAGAGCAGGGGAAAACCCCCTCGTTTTTGGTGCACGACTCTTTTACCTGTAAACTTGACCCTGGGTATGTCTAGTTTTGTCTGGTTCCAATCAGGGTAGAATCTGGGTTGATTTCCTTGAGTTGGCGCATGATTTACGACTTGTTTTAGCATGGATTTGGTATTCGATGATTCGTTTCTGTCGGGTGGCATTTGAACGCCAACGGCAGAGGGTTGTTGGCTGTGATTGCACGCGAGGCCACAGGTTTTTACCTATGGGCGTAGCGTGCACCATTTTTGTTTCCGACATGGTTTTCATGTGTTTTAGCGTGTGATATCCTTGTAGGTACCCCACGTGGCGTCGAAGCGTTGGAGATGCAAATGGAGACATCGGCACCGGCCCACATAAGCAAGGCGAGTAGATTTATATCTACGGGGAGAAGTCGGGTGGATGGCGTATAGCACCCCCGCAGTCTATGGTGATGTATACGGATGCGTATACACACTTACAAATATTATATGTTATTTATGATTCATGATGATGTTTAAGATGGATATTGGTGTGTTGGATTGGTGAAGGGTTACGAAACCCTAGAGTAGTGGGTGCACTACACACACACACATACATACTTGCATACATCCTTATTTTATATGTGGTTATGGGATCCTATATAGTTATGTGTTCACATGGATATGGGACCATGTGTTCGCATACGGACTTGAGGATGATACTTGGGATTGAGATGAGTCGATGATATTTGATCTGAGATTATGATATCGGTGATTGGCAGGATTCGTACTTGATATACGTCCTGATATGATAGCGGGTCTTGGATGACGATGCCATGTGCATAGTGATATAAATATAAAATGATCGACATGTGATTATGTTACGAGATATGATATGATATGATATGACAAGATAATTATGATAGGCCGCATTCGGCGATGTTTACTCCTTGTGATGATATGTGATGATGATATCGATTTATACGAGACTGTCGATCAGTAGTCAGATCATAATTATAGTGATGATATTAGCTTTGTACTAGACGTAGGCCAGTACCCGGATTATGATCTTTGATAAAGAGAATACCCGATGAGTGATATGACGAATGTGATATTGACCCGTACCCAGATTTGGGGATGCCGTACGACGGATTTACGTACGAGTTATATTTTGATGTTTGATCCGCCCTCTTGACTTTGGAATAACCGATTATAGAGATATGGTATCGGATGTGATATTATCGAGACGGGATCACCGACTATATATATATATATATATGTATCGACTCAGAGGTTAGGCGGTTTTCCTTACCTACTGTTAGCTTTAGCTCAGCCTTATAATGGTGTAGCTATATGACTCTTATGACATTAGATACAGTTTAGCGATCATGGTGTTTAGTATTCAGCTCCCGCATATTATTATTGTTGCTCCGCATCGCATACTGTTGTGATTCATATTCCATTATTGATATCATGCTGTTAGGACACCAGCACCATTACCGATGATGCGTATATACCACATACACTTATTTCCCGGCTTACACACATCTTCATCGGTAATTGCCATGTTACGTACACTTAGAAAATATTATTGCTTGATTTAGCTTGTTAGCTAGTAGTTGACATGATATTAGTGTACTTGCCTTATATACCAGCTTGACATTGTAGTTATTACCTGTCACTTCATGCATACTGTTATTCATTGTTATGCCGCATTCATGGATTCTCATGCCTATATTCATAGTTTTGCATGCTATTGATGATTTGGGTTCGGATTTCCATTAGATTTTCTGGATTTGGAGGAAAACCGCAAAACATATATATAAAGTGCTTTTCTCTCTTTTAAATAAAAAGTACGGTTTTCCCATGATGTATGAGTCGTCCACCATGAATTTGCTGATGGATTTCGAGACCCGATTCGAAGAGGCGGATGAACCATTTCGGGTACATGGTGGGCCCGGTGCGATACCCCAGGGCAAGAAGATCGCAGGAGATGGCGTTGAGCCTGTGCAGGGGAGCACGACCGACCGGTGATATTACCCGACGCGTCGGATATCCGGAGGATACCGTCGTGGTCATGAGATGGATGGTAGGGACCGGTCTGGACTGACGGCGCCCTAGATATTGTGATTGAGACATTGAGATTTTGAGATATTGAGGTACAGAGATTGTGATATAGAGATATCGAGATATTGGGATTTATGTTTTGTGCCGATACTAGGCACTGTTTTATGCTGATTTCATTATTATACCTCATTTTAAAAATACAGAAATCTCACTAATTTATGAAAGCAGTTTTCTTCAGTACATGTATTCTGTTTCATGCATTCATACATCATCCATATGATATATTGCTACCTGAGGCACTGACACGGGCATATGGGATTTACACTTGGGTTAGATATTTACCCTAGTCATTGTTATAGACTGTTGGTTATATATTTAAGGATTATATATTTTGATCGTATGACTTAGGATTGCGTCATGCATGCGATTTCTGTTTGTAGATCTTTTTCTACTCACGAGTTGGCAACTCACCCCGGTTGTGCCCCAGTTTCTTGCAGGTGTTGCCGTACAGGTTTCATTACGGCTTTGCGGGCACTACTTCTTTCGGATGACTTGCTAGTAGGTGGTTTATTTGTATCGTACCCATCATTATACATTGTATATTATATTTCAGTTGTATCTAGAAGTTCCATCAACCAAACATGTATTTATTTGAGATAGAGACCAGTGATGTTTATTCTTTCGACCTTAGAGTTGCGCGTTATATTTCTGTGGATTTCGTGCTGTTTGAGTTTCCTTCTCTGTTGTGATCTTCGCCTTTAGGCGTTGTATATTATATTGCTAGCTGGTTGACTTATAGTAGTTTTCCTACACTCTACTACTTTTCTTGGTTTGGATTTCTGGGCTCGGCTTACTTAGAGTACGTACGCCTCGAGACGTTCGTAGTCTAGGTGCCGGTCATGTTTCGTACTTTCGGAACGTGACAGTCTTCAACTGCCGCGATGCGTAAGCTATAACTTTCCCATGCTGCATCAAAACACATCCCAAATCTTTTCCAGATGCATCGCTGTGAATCACCAATCCACCAGAACCGTCCGGTACAGTCAAAATAGGAGCGGTTATCAATCTTTGCTTTAACGCCCCAAAAGCTGATGCATAATTATCCGTCCAAATGAACGGTACCTCCTTTCGCGTAAGCTTGGTCAAAGGCTTAGCCAATCGAGAAAAATTCTCCATGAACCTTCTGTAATATCTGGCAAGTCCAAGAAAACTTTTGATCTCTACTACGTTCTTCGGAATCAGCCAATCTTGAACTGCTGCAGTCTTCTCGGGATCAACAGCGATTCCATCTCCGGATTATGACGTGCCCCAAAAATTTCACTTCTTCAAACCAAAACTCGCACTTGCTCATCTTTGCATACAATCTTTCATGCCTCAATGTTTGCAATGCGATCTTCAAGTGTTCTGCATACTCTTCTAGGCTCCTCGAGTAGACCAGAATATCATCGATGAACACCACTATAAACTGGTCCAAGAACAGTGAAAAGATTTGGTTCATCAAATCCATAAATATCGCCAGTGCATTCGTGACTCCGAATGGCATCACTAAATACTCGTAATGTCCATATCGAGTTCGGAACACAGTCTTGCAAATATCTTTTGATTAAACTCGGACCTGATGATATTCGGATCGTAAATCCAGCTTCGAGAATACACTTGCACCACTGAGTTGCTCGAATAATTCGCCAATGCGAGGGATCGGGTACTTGTTCTTAATAGTCACCCGATTCAATTCTCGAAAGTCGATGCACATCCTCCTTATGTCATTTTTCTTCTTGACTAGAAGAACTGGAACTCCCTAAGGTGAACTACTGCTGCGAATCCAACCTTTCTCTAGTAATTCGGTAACCTGCTTCTTGACTTCTTCCAACTCCACTTGTGCCATCGGATAGTACGGCCTTGAAATTGGCGCTGCACCAGGAACAAGACCGATCGCGAACTCCACACCTTGTTTCGGTGGTAAACCCGAGATGTACTCGAACACGTCCATGAACTCTCAAACTACAGCTGGCACTTCCTCCTTATCAACTTCCATTGACGAAAGAACACCGTGTGTCGGTCTAGCCCTAAACTCAACTGGCCCGACAGAACTGCTTCCTCCAGCAAAAACAAACTCCGGATGTCCAGGAATCTGGAAAATCACTTTCTTTGCCCTACAATCGATGTGAGCGTGGAAAGTGCCGAGAAAATCCATTCCCAAGACAACATCATAACTGCCGGTATCGATCGCCAAGAAATCTGCAAATAACTCTCGTCCGCAGATAACAACCGAACAATCCTTGCACTCACTACTAGATATGATCTTCCTGTTTCCAGTGTATATGTCCTAACAACAAGATAGTGTCGTGCAAGAAATCGAATGTGCAGCAATAAACTTGGACGACATAAAACAATGGGATGCACCAGATCGAATAATGCTAATGCAGGAAAATCATGAACGAGTAGGATACCCGAAATGAATTCACCTGAAGCCAAACACTGAAGAAGATTAGCACGGCAAACATGATTCAAGCTTGCGATAAAACATAAACTGGTAAGTAATGAAATTGAGAGAAGCAAGATAATATCACGACCATAAATCAAGGAAGTGAATCAAGACTAGGACTCAAAGTTACTTAAATAGAGTACCGCATTGTAAACATACTGCAGTTCATAGTTACAATCACATAACTACGTTCAAGTAGCCCAAATCCTAGTATCAGAATAGAGAGAAACAATAGGGAACCAGAAGGTTTCAAGTCGAGATGTAAATTTGTTTGCATATCGTCATAACATAGGGTCAAGAGAAAGATATGATTCAAGAATCACGATAACAATGTGGCAAGACATGTTCTTAAATACGGGTTTTCTGGTTAGTGTATTGGGTTCAATACCCAACTACAAAAGAACCAAACCCGATTAACCTAAATCCTATGTCTTTGATACCAAACAAACCCTGTCACGCACCGCTTCCCAGAGTGCGCTAAGGTCGACACGTGACAGAGCCAACCATGCTACCTGTGGCTAGGAAATATTCCTTCACAGTCACATTACGGCTGTCTATAGATATCAAGAACAATAGAAATAACATAAACTATCTAGTACATGTCCATATGCTAGAATAAATGAGTCAAGAAATAATATGCGGAAGCAATAAATCCAAGTAACAATAACAATCTGGAAGGTACGTCCTAAATATGGGCTCACATCAAGAAATGAAAATGCCGAAATAAAACTAAACTAAAAAAATACTAATAGGATCCTCACAGCTCGGCCTGACGGCATAAATACTCCTGATCAGCCTGCGAAAGAGGTAAAGGATCTGGGCCATGCAAAACCCTGACGTCAGTGCGTCATAATATCAAACAATAATAAATGAACAGGATAAACGAGATATGCAGGCATGAGTATACACAGTAATAGGTGTATAACAGTAACATGAATATGGAACAATGAAGTGTATCGGTGTATGTGAAGAGCAGTGAGTAATCTGAACTAAGCTACCGGGTTAACTACTCTCAAGTCTGTGAAATCAATTTAATGAATCGTCGATGTAACTCAATAGTATCCCGTGCATGCCCGGGACCACGGTCAAGACTCTCGGGCTGAATCCGAGACATGCCGCTAGGCAGTAAACAGGTAACATGTACAGACGAATGATGTCAGCAGCATCATCCCTGGGCTGGCCTAGTCCGTAAAACTGATCAGTATAAGCATCGAACTGTCGAGTTACAACTCAGGTTTCATCATTGATTTCCCCATACCCCCAAGTTATGTGTTCAAGTTAGGTATTGATAAATATGGAGCTAATGCCAACACAGGATCAAGCAGGTACAGGTTTGTCTATACAGACAACAGGATATGTCCATCGGGACAACATATTAGGATTGTCGGCATTAGAAAAAGAATAAGGTAACATGTCAAGTAGTGATATATCAGGTCATGTCAGATAGTGTACATGTATCAAGTGGGTGTCCAACAGTAAAATATATCAAGTATCGAATCACGGTAAAGGTACGGATGTACAGTGAAAGCATGGATGCACAAATATCTATCAGGGATTACATCTACAACTTTATGACTATGTTGGATGCACATTATCAAGCATGGGGTACTAATGTAACAATAATATGAGTTAATGTAATATGGCATGCAACTAGGTATGCAGAATTAATGGTATGGATACATAACAAAACATGGACGCTCAATTAACTATCGGGGGTTATAACTACCGTTCCACGACTATATAGGATGCACATTATCAAGCATGGGGTGTTACTATAATAATAACATGAATTAATATGATCTGTAGATGCAGCTACATATATAATAGATGATATGGATGCATATGGGTATCCGAAAACAGTAAAACTTTAATATGGATGTATAATGCAATCAACATGTAATATTTGTATTCATATGGATGCAAGATAAGTATTATAGCATGTAGCAAGATAAACTTGCTTGAGCGGAACACACGACGGGTGCGTACGGCACGTCCGACGTCGGGTAAACATCACAACGCACACACGGCATACGGGACAGGTCCAGGCAAAGCAAGAACACGACCACGCTGTCTGGGAACGCCCACTGGATTACTCGGATCGTCGGCAGTGGCACAGTTCCGACGGTGATCACCGGAAAATGTGAAATCAAGAAATCAAGAAAGAAAAGAAAAGAGAAGAAGAATAAAGAGAAGAAGAAGAAGAAAGAGGAGGTGGGTTGCTTATGGGATTTTGGTGCTCTGTGGTCAGGGAAGACGAGGTGATGGTGTCGGGGTCGCCAGCGGTGAGGGAACGATGTTTATAATATAATATTGCATTTTGTATTCCCCATTCTTATGCATTTAAGAATAAAAACAGGTGCTTTTGACCCATGTCTGCTACATGTTACAGGTTACAGGTTCTTGGAGCAAAAACAGTGAAAAACACAAAAGACGACACAAAAGAAGGACTTTTGACCAACAATTAGGAAGATCTTAGTAAAGCCCAGCAGAAGAACGGTTCACCATCAACAAGGAAACGCAAGATCCAAATTTGCAAGAAAAACGGTTAAAAGATCCATTGCAAAGTGTTCACTGAGGATCTGGAATTAATACAGAAGCCCAATTGATAAAAGGAATAAAGAACCAGGAAGCCCAAAAGATACCAAGACAGTCCAAGAAAATTCATTGCATGAGCTCACCATTGGGCCGCGGAACCGCGGCCCAAGCGCACCAATGCCGCGGTTCCGCGGCCGTATAAGGTCTTCATGGAAAGAAAATTTTACCAAAATGTTCTGAAGGCTATGGAAAGATTTTCTGGGGGTATATTTGTAATTGTAGACATGCGGAGCAATTGTAAACCTAGAGTTTCTATGTTCTATAAATAGAACCCAAAAGCTTTGTATTTTCTCACCGGCAACGGCGCCATTTGATTTAAATAATTTAGCGTGCTTGCGCTTTCTAAAAGATAGATCAAAAATATTTGTAACCGCAATCAAGAACGGCGTCGCATGAAGCTAGCCGGTGAGTACGGGTCGGTCCACAGGGATGTTGTGAATCTCCGATTCGTTCTTACGAGTTAATTCCGAAGGGTGTTCGGAGTTGTTATTAAATCTAAAAACCTAATTAACCTAGGGCAATTATCTAGATCTATTCTTGCTAGGGTTAGGTTTAGGGATGGTTTGGAAATGCAATTAAATCTCAATGCTTTCTATACCCGAATGAAGATCTGTGAGGAGTTATGGTAATTATCAATAAAGGGGATTAGATCCATTCGGGAAGGTGTTCCTTCCTCTAGGTTCTTGTCATTCCTTTAGAGATCCTTACCCTAACCTCCATGGAAAACGCGCGCAACCGGGCTTTTATACTACTGTGTCATCGTTACCTCGAGGGGTAGGATGCCGTAGGGCGCGGTGTGTGCGTGTATGCATTGAGTCCTATTGTAAATATTTGGTGGGTAAGAAAGGGATGAGAGGTCTCATCTCTCAAAATCCTTCCCCAAAGCTAAACCCTAAACAAGTTCCTAGGGCATGAAATTAAATCTACCTAGGCCAAAGAATTGAAATCTAAACTAGGGCGAGAAATTAAATCTATTTACAGATGCATCCCTCCAATCATCCATGCAGGGTTGTCAGATCTGAATTTCTGAATGGAAAGGAAACACCGATGCTCTCCAAAAAGATTTCTGAATTTTTATTAAAAGGAGGCATTCTTTTGGAGAACAAGAGAACCCGGGTCACCCGCGTGACAGGCGGGAATACTCACCACTATACCCGCGTGACAGGCGGTAAATATTTTTGATCGATAAAACCTCTCTAAATCAAATGGCGCCGTTGCCGGGGATGGCGTAGAATTTTCTTTTCGCAATTTCGGGTTAATCATAAAATTTAAAAATTCATAAAAATCTGAAAAATCAAAAGAAAAAAATTTAAAAATATATATCATTTGTTATTTTTGGAAGGGATACTTTGTGGTTGAATTTTTTGCAGGATATACAGAATCGGATCTGGAAAATTCCAGAAAGCGAAACAGTGAAAGGGGTATCGGAACAGAAGGGATTTTAACTAACAGAAGAGTACAAAAATTTTGGAGCCCCAAATCCCCTATCCCGCCGCGATTCCGCGGCCAAAACCCACCTTAGGCCGCGGAACCGCGGCCATCTTGTCGATTCGTCGCACCAAAAAAATTCTGGGGCACTGTGCGATTAATGTGACCGCGAAATCATGGTGGGAGCCACGTTTTTCCGCGGAAGGGCGGTGGAATTGTGACATCATCAGACCAACTTTGCTCTGTAAGATTTTCTGTTCATCCTCTGTATATTTTGAAATATATTTTCTGGAAATGCCTGTAGAATTTTGTGCACTTTAGAAATATATTTCCTTCCAAATAACGATCTTGTGCAGGATTTTTGGGCCCCGCTTGAAATAAAATAGATTGCAAGTAATATTTTGCTGTTGCATATCTTTTCTATAAAATATTTTGCTGTTGCATATCTTTTCTCTAAAAATCTTTTTGCAACAAAATTTTTCCAAATAAAGAGAAAGAAAAAATCAATGAAAAATGAAAATAAAAAGGACAAATATTTTATAGAACTTGCAAATTTTTTTAGCCCCAAATAAATCCTTGCACCATCCAACCTTCCTTCTTGTCACCTTTCTTCTTCTAACATGGGTACCCCACACAATAAATCATTAGCCAAACTTTGGTATCCCGAACCTAATTTTGCGTCATATATTAATTTGTTCGGTCAATTTAAAAACGATCCCTCCATGCCTAAAAAATCTTTGAAAGATCACATAGAGGCGTCTAGGAGAAACAGTTTGACTTTTCAACCCACCTTGTGTCAACCAAGTCAACCTTTACCACCTACATATGTTGACACCACTTTTTCAAGTCCTGCTGTCACTCCTAAACCAATGTCCATTGCTGAGCATATTGCTCAATCTCGTAGCCGATCTTTCAACCCTCTCTACCCATCTAGTTCTAGGGATCCACAAGACTATTCACCTTCTTATCCACATGTTGACCCTACCCCTGTCCAACAATCCACTTCCTACCAGTCCCACCCAACTTTCCTGCTTCTACACAGTCATTAGGGAGTTTTGCATATCCACACCATTTTGAATCTTTCACCGAAACCCCTTCTCCACCCAAGTCTAGTTTGGAAGAATCGTTGGAAGCGTACATTGTAGCAACGAATAAAATGACTAGGAATGTGGAAGCATCTTTAGCCGCCCTTATGCAACCTACCGAACCGGTAGCTAGTTTCCCGTTAGCTCAAAATTTTTTAATGTATAAGGAGGCGGTTGGACAGAGTGAGAATGAGAGAGGATTTTCAAATCAAACCTACCCTTACCCAATTGAAGCCCACAACTCCGGTTTTCCATCGATTGTTCCAAATGATTCACCAGTTGAAAATAAAAACGAGTTGTGTGATTTTGTAGTGTTTGATTTGCCAGATTGTGAGGAACCCCTTCCGAGTGAAACCGCACCTAATCCTTTCGATCTTTACACCTCCCATCTAGAACCTAAATCGATAGATATCCATGCTTTTGATGAGGTGTCTAAAGAAATTGATTTTCACTTGATTGAGGATATAGACGCCGGGAATATTTCGGATGATGAACATGTCGATTTGCTTGAAATTTTATGTTCAAATCATCATCCTGAGTTATTAAATGTTTCTCCCGAATCTCATATGCATCTAGATTTTGATGATAATGGCATGGATGAGTTGAATATTGAGGATAGTATCGAGAAGAGTCTTGAGGATAATATTGAGGTTGAATCATTTTTGTTTGATGTATCTGATTTTCCAGTTCATCCTCCTGAACCTTTGACTGTTATATCACCCTCCTTCCTTCCCATCGTTCCGACCCCGCTTGAAGACTGTGAGCTTGAAAGATTTTCCTTTGAATCCGATACTGTTCTCACAGATGATAACACTTACGAGTGTTTCACTTTTTCGGACGATGTTGATGACTCACCGCCCGAGTTTGAGTCCTTTACATTTTCAGATGAGCCATCAGACTCGGTTGATTATAGTAGTTTCGAACCATTAATGGAATATTTCAAGTTCGAAACAGTTTACTACGGTGAGAAAGATACTATCCCTAATTCACTCCCTTTCGTCTCTCCTATTGTCCCAACCGTACAAATGACCGTTACGCTTTCATCTCCGATACCAAGTTCGGCGTACCCATGTTTTCTTGCGAATCTTGAGGGATTTGATCCCATTTCTCGACGAGTAGATAGGTTAGCGCAATCGCTTATAACATATCGGTCATCACATATTGCGCTAATTTATTCACTAAATTTACATCCTCAAGATCGTACTCCACTTCCTTCTTCTTTTCGCCATTCTTCTCCCCCACCGAGACCGTATTCTACCATTCTTCTTTCCACACGGTCTCGCGTGCTTCTCATTTTCTTGCACCAACTATACCATTTCCACGATAAGATTTTTGAATGGTTGGTGCTAACCTTTGGCTTGTGTAAGGCCAAGCTTAAGTTTGGGGGGATGCTTGTTGTATATATGTATATATCTTTTTGTTTTCTTTTTTCTATAAAAAATAAAAAAAATTCAAAAAAAAAATAAAAAAAAGAGAAAAATTTATAAATAAGTAAACAAGGGAGTGCCAGTATTTTGACCCTTTTGGTTTAGTATGACAGTGAGGACACTGTCAAGTTCAAGTTTGGGGGTATGCTCGGTACGTCTTCTTCCTTCGCATTCATTTGTACATATTTTTGCATATGCATATTTATTTGAAAACCCATAAAATTTGAAAAATTTCAAAAATTATAAAAATAATTGTATTCAATTAGGGCCATATTTGACTCAAGTTTGACAAATAGGTTAACTGGCTAGGAACAACTAGATCTTAGACTTAGTGAATTAAAAACCCTAAAAATAACACCTTCCTTAGAGTTTAACGGTAGAAAGTATATGTCTTTGTAGGTTATTTAGAAATAGGCAAATGTTGGGTTCACTTCTTGGGCTAAGTCAAAATGAGGGAAGAGTATTGATGTTCTTATTAGAGTATAAGTTTGAAAAATAGTTCCTAACTTAAGTCTAGATTCTGAAAACGTATACCCTACAAAATGCACAATCACGCACCTTGAAATTTGGATTAGTAGAAGAGACCTTGAAATGCTCTTGTCTAAAGTCCTTAGTACAATGAAAATAAAAAGAAAAAAAAGTGAATAAAGAAAAAAATGGACACTGGTTTTTGTGATTACTTAAGGCTGTAAAAATAGAAAAATATTTAGCGAGGGTGCTTCATCACCTAGTGCCTTAGACCAACTGGTTTGGGAGTCACTGCTAAAAGCCTTGGGTGTTGCAAGACTAGGAAGTACGCTTTAAAGTGCTAACGCATCTTGTAATCGGTTGTTGGTACCTCAGGAAGTATTAACGGTCGCATGAAGGATGTGTAAGCGAAATTCAAGTAAAAATTCACAAATTAATAAGTGCTTTGGACAATGGACGAGAGTACGATTGCTTGATTTGAATTTCCAAGTGTAGGGGTGACATTTACACACACGTGGGGATATGTGATTAGAGTTTAGATAAGAGAAAGGAATGAAGAATAGAACTTGTATCTTTAATAGAGTTGATAGAAATTCTTAAGTGGAGATGGAACCCTAGAAGGAAAACTTAAGAAATGCCGAAAGCTGAGTAATTCTATAGAACATATATAATCTTAAGTTAAATAATGAGGAAGTGTGAAGAATATGGGTGGATAATTTGCGGGTTGACGATAATAGAATTCCTTGTTAGAAAACCTAATTGGAGAACAAAAGTCGAAAAGCCGAATTGATAGGATTTTGTAGGTGTAATCCGCTGAAAACCCTCAGGAGACAACACTCCTCCTACTAGGGACACTTAGAGGTTTAACGGCTTGTTGCACGTGTTCAGTGCAATCGCGTTTCCCTGCGAAAGTGTGGCTAGGTTAGATTTTTATCGAGAATAAATAAAATAATAAGTTTGCTCGAGGGCGAGCAAAAGATAAGTTTGGGGGTATTTGTTTATAACATAATATTGCATTTTGTATTCCCTATTCTTATGCATTTAAGAATAAAAACAGGTGCTTTTGACCCATGTCTGCTACATGTTACAGGTTACAGGTTCTTGGAGCAAAAACAGTGAAAAACACAAAAGACGACACAAAAGAAGGACTTTTGACCAACAATTAGGAAGATCTTAGTAAAGCCCAGCAGAAGAACGGTTCACCATCAACAAGGCAACACAAGATCCAAATTTGCAAGAAAAACGGTTAAAAGATCCATTGCAAAGTGTTCACTGAGGATCTGGAATTAATACAGAAGCCCAATTGATAAAAGGAATAAAGAACCAGGAAGCCCAAAAGATACCAAGACAGTCCAAGAAAATTCATTGCATGAGCTCACCATTGGGCCGCGGAACCGCGGCCCAAGCGCACCAATGCCGCGGTTCCGCGGCCGTATAAGGTCTTCATGGAAAGAAAATTTTACCAAAATGTTCTGAAGGCTATGCAAAGATTTTCTGGGGGTATATTTGTAATTGTAGACATGCGGAGCAATTGTAAACCTAGGGTTTCTATGTCCTATAAATAGAACCCAAAAGCTTTGTATTTTCTCATGCCTCCCTTCATTAATAAACTTCAGAATTCTTTTGGAGAGCATCAAGTTGTAAGTTCTTTATTTTCTCCCCTAGATTAATTTTCTATTCTTGCCCTAGATAAATTTAATTCCTTGCCCTAGTTAATCTTTTATTCTCTGCCCTAGATAGATGTATTTTAATTCCCTAATGAGTGAGTAGTCTCCTCGCTTGTTAGGGTTAGATCTGGGGAAGGTTTGAGAGACGAAGATCTCTCATCCCCTTTCTTACCCGTCATATATTTTTATAGGACTCCATGCATACCTTCTTATTCCGCTCCCAACGGCACTCTACCCACGAGGCAGCGGTGATACCGTAGTCTAAAGGCCCGGATTTTAAGGTTTTCCATGGAGGTTAGGGTAAAGATTAAGAAAAGAAGGACAAGGATCTAGAGGAAGAACAATCTTCCCAATCATCCTAATCCCTTTTATTAATATTTACCATAACACCTAATTAGATCTTCATATGGGTATAGAAAGCGGTGAGATTTATAGACTTTCCAAACTTAACCTAGACCTAACCCTAGCAAGAGTTAGATATAGATTAATTCAGTTTTAGATTAAATCAATCCGGCTCCCATCGGAATTAACTCGTTTGAGCGACTAGGAGATTCACAACATCCCTGTGGACCGACCCGTACTCACCGGCTAGCTACTTGCGACGCCGTTCTTGATTGCGGTAATAGATAGTTTTTGAGATCAATCAAACGACGACGACGACAAGGTGCATGGGTTTCTTGGGTGGTCGGGTATGGGTTTGCAGGGTTTAGAGCTCGGGGATGTAGAGGAAGAAGAGAAGGAGTTGAGGAGATGGTAAGGGCGATGACAGGGTGGTGACGACGTCGAGTCCCCGGCGGTGGAGGAGATGGGTCGCAGTGGGTTTCTTGGGTTGGCTCGAGATTTTGGAAGGAGAAGAGGAGTGGAGGTGAGGAGACGGGGATGGTGACAAAGGTAGGCCGACAAGGTAGTCAGCGATGAGGGGCGACGGCGACAGAGGAGGTGGCCGCAGTGGGTTCTCGGGTGTGTAGGGTTAGCTCGAGTTGGGTTATAGGTGATGGTTGTGATGAAAGGAAGAGTGGAGAGAGGTGAGGTTGAGGAGGAGATGAGAATGGTGAGGAGGCGACGACGAGGCAAAGCGCGGCGTGGGTTAGGGTTAGGGTTCTCGTGGACGAAGCGGCGAGAAAAATAAATAAAGAACGGAAGAAGAAGGGAGGTAATTATAGGGCGAAGGGAGGTGACGGGATCTTCGCAAGGAACAGTAATCGCGAGAGGAGAGAGAGAGATAGGGAGAGAAGGAGAGAGGACGTGGGGATCAGGGGTTTGTTAGATTAGGTTTAAAAAATAATATATAATATATTATACATACACAATATATAAATGTATAGCAGAGAGAAGTGAGATACAGAGGTTAGGAATAGGATTTACTGTTAAAAAAATAAATGAAATATTATATATATATATATATATAATCGTAAGTAAACAGTTATATATATTAGGATTAAAATATTAATAAATTTGAGTTTTATTTGGCTAATACAAACTTGCTCCAAAATACACCTGAGTCAGGTCTAAAATTACTATTTGAAAATACGGATAATATACGTATCAACCAAAACCAAAATAGAATATCCGGGTAACGAAAATGCATACCCCCAAGAATGGATACACGTAGTGTGCACGTAGCTATCCAAACGAGTCCGTTTCACTGAACGGAACGAGAACATGATGTACGGATGCTACAACATGGTTAGGTGTATGGTACATGCCATGCTAGATATTTTTAAAATATTTTATTTGGCTTTAAATGTTATATTAAAAAAACGCAGATGCCAGATATAATGCCAGTATGCAGTATAAAAAAATATGAAAGTGCACGGATTCACATAACAAGCCGAGATAAACAGGAATCAAGACGGGTTTCCAGCAAGCGGGTCGGGTCGGATGCAAATACAAATGTCAAATACACCATTCACACCCAAAATACAGTAAATCAATAAAATACCATAAATAAAGAAATACTCAAAATAGAACTGGTATAAATGAATTAGGGTGTTACATCCACACTTCGTGTATCGTGTTTCGCGAACGAATCGCGGTTTGCTATGGTTGCCCCTGGATTCGAGGTACTAAGATTTGGTGTC
Organism: Agapanthus africanus; assembly: GCA_030015575.1. Classification (NCBI taxonomy): domain Eukaryota; kingdom Viridiplantae; phylum Streptophyta; class Magnoliopsida; order Asparagales; family Amaryllidaceae; genus Agapanthus; species Agapanthus africanus. Next base: position 49,057,167 of record JASDDO010000019.1, on the reverse strand, counting down.
TTGCTTCGTGCAGAAAACAGAAGATCAACGGCTTTCAACTGCACAAACTGCGACAACTGCAACTTCGTCCTTGCTGGAGGAGTGACCTATGGGCCTCAAGCGCCTCTTTTTTTACGATGCCAGTGGAACAGGTGACGCAAGCCACCACTGGGCTATTCTTTGGGACCATTCTCCCATCCATGAGCTTCAACGCCCCACTGCCATCGCAAAGAGCTCCGAAGAAGTCGGTTTTTGATCGGCTTACGACTACCGTAGCCCTTCTCAACGGGTCACCCAAATCCAGCATCTCGGTTTTTAATAGATTGGGCCAAAGCTATGGTGGGTCGGTAAAAAAACCTGCAATACCTGAAGGGGTTATCCCGAAAAGGATAGCCATCCCTGCTCCAGTGAACGAAATCATCAGAGAGGCTTCTCCTGCCAAGGGATCAGTCTTCGCTAGATTGTCCGCTCCAAGTCCCGCTTCAGGCGAAGTCACCAAGGCTGCTTTCCCTGCTCGAAAGTCTGCCTTCGACAGGTTGGCCATCCCCACTCAACTGACATTAGTTTTCAATAGGCTGGCACCAACGGCAACCCTCTACCGGAGCAGGGGGAATGATGAAGCCACCCCCATAACTGAGCCAGTACAGTCTGCTCGACACGCTCGACGTGGCTACTGGCGCCGAGTGAGGAAAACTGGGGGCAATTCCCTATCTGGATTTACCCCGCCGGCTCTGACGGTTGAAGTCGACGCTGCTGTTCTAACTGGGAACAATTTTGAACTACTCAGGAGGGTTCACAAGAACTCTCCGACGGCCGTGCTGAAAAGATCTCTTCCACCTGTGGAGAATGCTGCAAACACAAAGTTGGAGCAGTCCTCTCAGCGACTGTCCTCTAAAATTCACAAGGTTTGGCGACAGGTCCAAGACTCAGTGATCAACCAAGACCACTCCCGCTGACCGAAGAAGATGAAAGTTCGGCAAGAGAAGGACCACCCTGTCATACAATATAAGGTGTCGTATACTTGGGTGTCCGCTGCAATGGCCCCCTCAACTTCGACTGCCCATAAAAGGAGAAGGCCGGAGAAAATTCCCGCGGCTGCGACGAATCTAAAGGGTGCTGATCCTAAACGCCGTGAGTCTGAGGGCATGGTGGTGCACACTGTTTATATGGTTTCCAGAAAAAAGGAAAGCCGTGCTTTTACGGGTCACCGACCGCTCACCCGATCAGTAACAAAGGCTCAGGAGCAACAACAGCAAAAGCTCCAAGAGATGCTAACGAAAATGGCCACACTCACCGGGCCAAAAGAAAGCCCGGAAATATCGTCGGAGCAGCGTCAAGAACAGGAAACTTATGCCAAATTCTTCCGAAGAATGCTCGAGAGGAAAGACAAAGAGGCCGCGGAACAAGCGGCCAATATAAAACAAATGGCGCTTTTAATCCAAGATATGGTCGGGATGATGATACAGCCGGATCCTCCAGCTGAAGCCCCCCCCGATTATCCTTGAAGATGACAGAGGGGAGATATCGAACCCTCTTCCAGCTCTATCATTAGCCAAAGTGGAGACCATCTCCAAAGCCGCCCTGGATGACAATATCGCTCAACAGATACGAGCTCATCAGGCGAGCGAAGTGGCCGGCCAAATTGTTAAGACTGGACGACCCTATCCGGGTTGGTATGACTAAATAAAGTACCCGCCGGGATATACGATCCCTAAATTCCATGTATATAAGGGGACGGGGAATCCACACCAGCACGTTGCTCAATTCAGGGCCTTGTGCGGTAACACCGGAGGTGACGATAAGCTACTGCTTCGCCAATTCGTTGGCAGCTTATCGGAGACAGCGTTTGAATGGTACTCTGAGCTCCCGAACAACTCCGTTAAGACATTTGCAGATTTGGAGCTACTGTTTACACAAAAGTCAGCAAGTGCTAGCGAACGCACCCCAATCACGGCATTGATCAATGCCAGGGTGAAGCCAAGAGAAACATGGGTTGAGTACGCGATACAGTGGCGGAACCTATGGTCGAAATGCGAACAACGCATCGAAAAAGCTCCTGCAGTAGGCATGTTCATAGGAACCCTCGATCCTCAGGCGACCATATCCCAGTTCATGATGTTTTGCAAGCCGACTACCTTCCAGGCCTTGATTGACAAGCTGGCTCAAATGGACCAGATGGGCTATAGGCCTTTCCCTTCAAAAGCGGATTTTCAAAATGAAAAAGGAAAAGGGAAAGCGACCTTTGTCGCCAACGCTCAACATTAGCCGAGTGATCCGAAACCAGCTGCTAGCCAAGACAACAAGCGGCGATCTCTCGATGAGAAGTTAAGATGTCCTTACTCATTTCCCCAGGATAAAACTAGGAGACTGTTCGAACTAGCAGTGTGCAACGGGCTCATCACTCTGCCGGATCTAAGACATCCACCGCAACCTGGTGACGTTAACCATCCTGACTATTGTCCCTACCACAGAGTAATGGGTCACCCACTAGAAGATTGCCACGCCTTCAAAAACTGGGTTGAAGACCAATACCAGCAAGGCAAATTCGCGTTGTCTGAAAAGTGGAAGGTGAACCCGCCACAACCACATGCTTCGAAAAAGATGGACATGCCGGGGGCATCGTGCTCATTCATAGAGGAAGCTCCATAGGAAGTTTTTCTTTCGGAAAAAAGTAAAAGAATGCTGAAAGATCTTCAAACATGTCCGGCGATTAGGTGGAAAAGCCCGCAAAAGCCGGAGATCATCGATGGGATGCTGAAACCACGCCCAACTTCGGGAGTTAGTAGCGATGGGCAAAACACCCAGGCCCAGCCGTCAAAGTCTTCGAAGAAAAAGAAGAAGACCAAAAAGCCCGCGCAGTTTGACGACAAGTGCATGGATCTGCAAAAGCATATTGACGCGCTGGAGGAATACAACCAGAAGGCGTGAACTCCAGTCACGCTTCAAGAGTTTCTCAATCACATTCTTGAAATTGAAGATAATGACAATGATGAGGGAGACGACTCGTCAGAGGAACCCGAAGATTATGTGGCAAGTTGCCACATGATCTCTCATTCGTCGCTAAGTAACAAAGAAGCTCACTCGGTATTAGAAGATAACGTAGAGGAGCTGGGGGAAGAAACAGTGCCAAAATCCTTGGATTATGTGACAAGATCTATTAAGGGGAAACCTACTTGTTCATAGAGCATCCGGCGAAACTTCGCCTCAAAGCTACTATGGACCGAAAAGTCCGTAAACTAGAAATTTGCCTCAAATATGGCAACAATGGACCGTAATGTCCTAAAACTAACAATGGACCGTAATGTCCTAAAACTAGCTACGGACCGAAACGTCTTTAAACTACTACAAACCCGCAGCACCCTTGGGCTGACGTGTAAAAAAAAAAGAAGGAATGTCCACCAGCAAAATGGGCACGGATAAAAACCCGAAAGGGCTCCGTAAGTAAAAATAGCAGGGCTACCGATGAGTTTGTGAAAACCCAAAAGGGTGCAAACTCATAAAAAAAGGGGTATGTCCACAAGAAAAATGGGCACGGATGAAAACCCGAAAGGGCTCCGTGAGTAAAAAACAGCAGGGCTACCGACGAGTTTGTGAAAACCCGAAATGGCGCAATCTCGTTAAAAGACACTTGCAAGGTCCTCTCGACCTTGTAAGGAGAAAACTACCTGCGTGAGATCCTTACGACTCACAAAGGAGCAACACACTTAGGGATCCCCACGATTCTTAAGGAGAAATTACACTTACGAGATCCTTACGACTCGTAAGGAGAACCCTCTTATGAGACCCTCACAGCTCATAAGATTCAAAAGCCTTAAGCTACAGGGATCTGAACCTGTTCAAGCCATCACCTTTTCTAGATTGTCCTACAAGCGGTTCAATACTGACCCTTGTATACAATCCACGGGCAAAAATAATCATTTCCTTACCGAGTCCCACCAACAACGAGGAATGCCCTCATTTGATGAATAAACACTTGTAGGTCTTCTCGATTTACAAGGAGAAAACACTCTTGTAAGATCCTTACGACTTACAAGAGAACATACACTTAGGAATCCTCACGATTCCTGAGGTGAAAATACACCTACAAGATCCTCACGACTCGTAAGGAGAAAAATCTTTATGAGACCCTTACGGCTCATGAAGTCAATAGCCTTAGTCGACATGATCTTAACCCTGTTTTCTAAGCCACCTTTGTTCGAATCAACAGAGGCAGATGATGATTCGCTCTTGGCACCTTTGTTCGAATCGACAGAGGCAGATGATGATTCTCTCTTGGCAATATCCCAGTTGTAGCAATGCTGATGCCTAAATTGGTATCAAATTCTAAGTCCTTTCATGGCAAATGATGATTCACTCCTTGCAACATTCCATTCGTAGCGATTCTGATGCAAGATTGGTATCAGACCTTGAGTTCCATACTCGGAAAAAAATGCATATGAAATAGCCGAAATGTTTGGGCAACTCGCAATAAAAATCAGCGAGTAAAATATATGCATACAAAAATAGCCGAAATGATTGGGCAACTCGCAATAAAAAACAGCGAGTAAAAAAAACAGCCGAAATGATTGGGCACCGCGAAAAATAGCCGAAATGATTAGGCAATCGCGACTTTCACGTTACAAAAAGCTGAAATGATAGAGTATCGCGGAAAGAAAAAAAATACATATGAAATAATGAAACTTTTGCCCTGCAGGTAAGTCCATACCGACCCCTGTATACAATCCATGGGCATAAACGAAAGAGAACCACATGTCCCAACAAACTATGTCAAAGGGAAAAGTCACATCTCGACAGCAACATCTGCATCCCAGAAGACCAACAACGACGTTCCTTCTCAACCCCAGTAGGATGCAAACGTGACGTCAACAACCGACCTCAAGGTCGCAACCAATCAGAGCCACGACAAAGTCCCTAGTTCCAAATCTCAATGGCCACGTCTACAGCCTAGAGAACAACAATGGCGTTCCTCCTCATTCCAACAGGATGCGGATGTGACATCACCAATTGGAGCCACGACAAAGTCCCTAGTTCCAAGACTCTACGGTTCACAGACAACCTAGCGTCATCCAATGACCCCATCGCGGAAACACGTCATCAAATGACCCCGTCTCGGATACAGGTCAGCAAATGACTCCGTCGCGGAAACACGTCATCAAATGACCCCGTCTCGGAAATACGTCATCCAATGACTCTGTCTTGGAAAAAAGTCAACCAACCATAGGGAAATCAGTGTCCTTAGCAAAAACCTCGATTCAGGGAAATCAGCGTCCTTGACGAGAGCATCTTGATTCGTGTCGACCCGCAAGGAAATCGGTGTCTTTGCAGGAATCTCTCGATTCGTCTCAACTCCGAGGAAATCAGTGTCCTTGGAAAAAACCTGGATTCAGGAAAATCAGCGTCCTTGACGAGAGCATCTCGATTCGTGTCGACCCGTAAGGAAATCAGTGTCTTTGCAGGAATCTCTCGATTCGTATCAACTCCGAAGAAATCGGTGTCCTTGGCAAAAACCTCGATTCAGGAAAATCAGCGTCCTTGACGAGAGCATCTCGATTCGCGTCGCCCCGCAGAGAAATCAGTGTCTTTGTGATTTATCAAAGAATAATTTATAACCGCAATCAAGAACGGCGTCGCTTGGTAGCTAGCCGGTGAGTACGGGTCGGTCCACAGGGATTTTGTGTATTCTCTAATCGTTCTAACGAGTTAATTCCAAACGGTGTGAATGGATTGATTAAATCTAAAAACTAAAGTTTATCTAAATCTTGCTAGGGTTAGGTTTAGGTTAAGTTTGGAAAGTCAATATTCCTCACCGTTTTCTATGCCCATATTAAGATCTATTAGGTGTTATGGTAATTATTAATAAAGTGGATTAGTACCATCAGGAAGAAACGGTGTTTCTTCCTCTGGGTTCTTGTCCTTCCTTTCTTAATCCTTACCCTAACCTCCATGGAAGACACGCTCAATCGGTCCTTTATACTACGGTATCACTGCTATTTCGTGGGATAGGGTGCTGTAGGGAGCGGTGTGTGCATGTATGCATGGAGTCCTATAAAAACGTGTGATGGGCAAGAAAGGGGTGAGAGATCTTCATCTCTCAAGCCTTCCCCAAATCTAACCCTAACAAGCGAGGAGACTACTCACTCATTAGGGAAATGAAAAACATTTCTATCTTAATTAACTAGGGCAGAGAATTAAATATAAAGTAGGGCAAGAATAGAAAATTATACTAGGGCAGATAATAAAATTAACTAGGGTAAGAATTGAAAACTTACTCTAATTTTTATTTGATGTTCTCTTCATACATTGCAGAAATTTACAGATATGAATTTAGATAGATACATTGAGACACAAGAAGAGGCATGACCTAAAAAAGGTTTTAGGGCTTCTATTTATAGATTCATAGAAACCGTAGGGTTACAGTCTACGCACATCTGCTATTACAAAAAATACCCCTAGGAAGATTATTCAACGCACCGACGCCCCGCCAGAGAAATTTTGCACCAGCACGGGCTATACACGGCCGCGGAACCGCGGCCATAGGCCAGGTTTGGCCACGGTTCCGCGGCCAAACAGTGAGCTTGTTGGTTGATTTTTTCTTTGCTGGTTCTGGTTGTGTTTTTCTTCTTTTTTTTTGGTTGGTTCTTCAGAATGTCTTCTAATTTCTTCCAGATCTCCACAGTGAACAACTGTAGTGGACTTTTACCGTTGCCTCGTGACGAAGTCTTGAACCTTGCACTGCCTTTGTTCTTTGTGAACTTTGTTAATTGATCTTCAATGTTTCTCAAGATGTAGGCACGATCAAGATTCCACCATTTATCGGTCATAGTCTCACTTTTGCATCGTCTTTTTCATCATTTTCACTGTTTTGTTCCGAGAATCTGTAACCTGCAACTATGTAGCAGACATAGGTCAAAAGCACATGTTTATTTGTAAACTGAATAAGAATGGGGTCTATAAGAATGCAAAATTATGGTATGAAGAAATACCCCCAAACTTATATTTTGCTCGTCCTCGAGCAAACCTAGTTTTATTCTCAACAAAATCCTAACCTCACTTTCGCAGGGAAACGCGATTGCACTGAGCACATGCAACAAGCCGTTAAACCTCTAGGTGTCCCTAGTAGGAGGAGTGTTGTCTCCTAAGGGTTTTCAGCGGATACTACTCACAAAATCCTATCAATTAGGCACATTAACTTTTATTCTCCAATTAGGTTTTCCAACAAGGAATTCTATTATCTTTGACTCATAAATTATCCATCCGTATTTTTCACGCTTCCTTATCATTTAACTTAAGATTATATATATTCTTGTAGATTTACTCAGGTTTTGGTATCTTTTAAGTTTTCCTTCTAGGGTTCTATCTCAACTTAGGAATTTTTATCATCTTTATTAAAAATATAAGTCTTATTCTTCATTCCTATCTCTTATCTAAACCCCAATCACATACCCCTACGTGTGTGTATATATCACCCCTACACTTGGAAATTCAAATCAAGCTATCATACTCTTGTCCGTCGTCCAAAGCGCTTCTTAATTGGTGAATTTTTAGATGAAATTTTCTCGCACATCCTTCATGCGACCGTTAATACTTCTTGAGGTACCAACAACCGATTACAAAATGTTTTTGCACATTAAAGCGTAATTCCTAATCTTGTAACACTTAAGGCTTTAGCAGTGACTCCCAAACCAGTTGGTCTAAGGCACTAGGTGATGAAGCACCCTCGCTAAATATTTTTTTCTATTTTTGCAGCCTTAAGTAATTACAAAATCCAGTGTTCATTTTTTCTTTATTCACACTTGTATTTTATTTTATTTTTCTTCGTACTAAGGACTTTAGACAAGAGCATTTCAAGGTCTCTTCTACTATTCCAAGTTTCAAGGTTCGTGTTTGTGCAATTTGTAGGGTATATATTTTCAGAATTTAGACTTAAACTTAGGAATTATTTTTCAGACTTATACTTTAATAAAAATATCAATACTCTTCCCTTGATTTAACTTAGCCCAAGAAGTGAACTCAAAATTTGCCTATTTCTAAATAAACCACAAAGACATATACTTTCTACCGTTAAATTTTAAGAAATGTTATTTTTAGGGTTTTTAATTTACTAAGTCTAAGGTCTAGTTGTTCCTAACTAGTTAACCTATTTGTCAAACTCCAGTCAATTATGGCCAAAATTGAATACTTTAATTTTTATAATTTTTAAAATTTTCAATTTTTATGGGTTTTAAAATAAGTATGCAAATGCAAAAATATACACATGAATGCGAAGGAAGAAGGCTTACCGAGCACACCCCCAAACTTAAACTTGACAGTGTCCTCATTGTCAGGCTACACCAAGAGGGTCAAATGGCCGGTATTCTCCTGTTTATTTGTTTACAATTTTTTTTGTTTTTATAATTTTTATGGTTTTTTTAAAAAAAACACAAAAAAAAACAAAATATATACAAAAAGGTCCCCCCAAACTTAAGTGAGACAGTGTTTCTACTGTTTTAAACGTTAAAGTTCAGAGTTAGGGAGAAGAAAAATCAAAATATATAAAGCCTTACACAGACGAAAGGTTAGCACCAACCATTCAAAAATTCTATCGTGATAATGGTAGGGTTGGTGGAAGAATGGAGTGTAGAGAAAGAAGTTGAGAAACACACGAGACTGTATGGGAAGAAGAGTGGAATATGGTCCCGGTGGAGGAGAAGAATGGCGGAAAAGAGAAAGAAGTGTAGTACGAACTTGAGAGTGTAAATCGAGTGAATAAATTAGCGCAATTTGTGATGACCGATGTGTTAAAAGCAATTGTGCTAATCTATCAACCCGTCGAGAAATGGGGTCAAATCCCTCAAGATTCGCAAGAAAACATGGGTACATCGAACTTGGTAAACCATCCATTGAAAATGGAAACGCGACGGATTCTTGCATGGTCGAAGCGATGGAAAGGACGACGGGGAGTGATTTAGGGATAGTCATATTCTCACCTAAGTAATCTTTCTCGAACTTGAAGGATTCCGTCAATGGTTCGAAATGACTGTAAGCAACCGAGTCTGATGATTCAACTAACTCATCTGAAAATTCAAAGGACTCAAACTCGGGCGGTGAGTCTTCAAAATCGTCCGAAAAAGTGAAACACTCGTAATCATTATCGGCTGTGAGAACCGTGTCAGATTCAAAGAGGTACGCACTAGCGGTGTCAAAACTGTTGTGATCAAACAGAAATTTTTCAAGCTTACAGTTCTCAAGCGTGATCTTTTGCGTGGTCGGAACGATTGAAAGGAGGGAGGTGGGTGATTTAGGAAGTATAACAGTTAAAGGTTCAGGAGAATGAATTGGAAAATCCGACACATCAAATAAAAATGGTTCATCCTCAATACTATCCTCAATACTCTCCTCAATACTATCCTCATAATTTTCCTCAAAATTTAGCTTATCCATGCCATTATCATCAAAATCAAGACGCATATGAAGTTCGGAAGAAACATTTAATAACTCGGGATGATGAATTGGAGATAAAATTTCAGTCAATTCTACGGGTTCATCATCCAAAATATTCCCGGCGTCAATATCCTTAATCAAGTGAAAATCAATTTTCTCAGACACTTCATCAAAAGCATGGATATTTATCAATTCAGGTTCTAAGTTGGAGGTGTAAAGTTCAAAAGGATTGGGTGTGGTTTCACTCGAAAGGGGCCCTTCACAATCTGGAAAATCAAGCACTACAAAGTCGCACAACTCATTAAACATTTTATTTTCAACTGGTGAATCATTTGGGACACTTGATTGAAAACCGGAGTTGTGGGATTCAATTGGTAATGGGTAGGTTTGATTTGAAAGGGCGTACAGCTCACTCTCTCCTCTCAAATTCTCACTCTGTCCAACCGCCTTATCATACATTGGAAGATTTGGAGCTAGTTGGAAACTAGCTACCGGTTCATTAGGTTGCATAAGGGCGGCAATGGACGCATCCACATTCCTAATCATTTGATTTGTCGCTACCATATAGTCTTCTAACGACTGTTCCAGACTAGATATGGGTTGTGAAGGGGTTTCAGTAAAAGATTCAAAGTTGCTTGGATTTTGGAAACTCCCAAATGGCTGTGTAGAAGCAATGTCTAGGAAAGGTGTGAAAGTTGGGTAGGACTGGTAGGAATTGAATGGTTGGACATGATTAGGATCAACATTTGGATAAAAAGGTGAATGGAACTGTTGATCCCTAGAATTGGATGTGTTGAGAGAAGTGAAAGATCGGCTACGAGATTGTTCAATATGCTCCGCAATAGACATTGGTTTCGGAGTTACAACAGAACTCAAAGAAGGAGTATCAACGTAAGAAGGTGGTGAAGGTTGAAATGGTTGATACAAAGTAGATAGCGGAGTCGAACTGTTTCTCCTAAACGCTTCTATTCGATCTTTCAAAGATATTTTGGGCATGGAGGGATCGTCCGTAATTTGACCAAAACAATTCGCGTAAGAAGGAATGTTTGATTGAGGGTACCAAAGTTTGGCAAGAGTTTTGTGAGGTAGGGTACCTATGATGTAAGAAGGAGAAGAAAAAGAAGGTGGGTGTAAGTAGGGTGCAATGGATTTCTTGGCGACAAAATTTTGCAAGTCTTTGTAAAAATTTTCCTTTTTTTTGTATGTGGAGCGTTTTGCAAAATATTTCGATAAAGGGCTTAGACACACTTTCAATCAACCACAAATGCACAATCAAGCCTAGATCTAGGTTCACCCAGGTCAGCTAGACGGCTTCTAACTGTTCCAAAGGGCAAGAAATAAGACTTCAAACCGTCTCTTCACCGCCAATTGTGGCCAGGTAAGTGCCAGGTAAGTGGGAGGCTCTCCACCACGTAAGTAGTGGACCTAATTAAGTAACCACTTGCCTTAGACACACTTGCCTAGACACCACAAAGTCAGGTTAGGATCAACGGTCGATGCCTACAACTAGTCCTCTGTCCTATTGAGCGCGAAGTCCTTAGGGCTGAGTCTAATATTTTTTAATTAAAAGATAGTCAATACAATATGGCTTATGTGATTTCTGGGGTCCTGGGAAGGGTGATGAAATCCCCACCCAATCTGGATTGGTTTCAAGCCCCTTAAAGTCCGATTAAAAATATGCAAAGCAATAACAATCACTTGCAATCAATTTTTTTAGCGCGGCGCAAAGAATCTTACACAAGATCAATTATTGGAAAGAGGAGAGATTTTTTAGCACAAAGAATCATGCAGAAGATTTTACAGAGGAGATATTGGGATTTACAGAGGAGAGAGAAAGGAAACAAACAGAGTTAATTTGGACTGCTGACGTCAGCAGGATGCGGCGGTTCCGCGGTCGCAAGCAGGGTTCGGCGGTGGAATCGCGGTCTCCTGGGCAGTTCGGTTCCCGAGAATTTTTTTTGGAGATGATGATGTCTCCTCCTGACCGCGGATGTGCGGTCAAAGCCTGGTCAATGCAGCAGAAACGCGGTACAAAAGTCGATTCAGGTCTCCCAACAACTTCTGTTGCTCTGTTGTGATTTTCCTCTGTTGTTCAGATCTGTTGTTTTCTGTTTCGATCTCTGGATTTTTCCATATCTGAATTTGTTCTTCGGTCCTGCAAAATTCAAACAAAAATACCCTTCACAAAATAATAAGATGATAAAAATTTTTATAATTTTTTATTTTTTCAGTTTTTATGATTTTTCAATTTTATATTAACCCGAAATTACAAAAAGAAAATAACACGCCATCCCCGGCAACGGCGCCATTTGATTTTTCAAAAAATTTGTAACCGCAATCAAGAACGGCGTCGCTTGGTAGCTAGCCGGTGAGTACGGGTCGGTCCACAGGGATGTTGTGTATTTCCTAATTTGGTCTAACGAGTTAATTCCGATTGGTGTCGGTTTGATTAAATCTAAAAACTAAATTAATCTAGATCTAAATCTTGCTAGGGTTAGATTTAGGTTAAGGTTGGAGAGTCAATATTTCTCACCGTTTTCTATGCCCATATTAAGATCTATTAGGTGTTATGGTAATTATTAATAAAGTGGATTAGTACCATCGGGAAGAAACGGTGTTTCTTCCTCTAGGTTCTTGTCCTTCCTTTCTTAATCCTTACCCTAACCTCCATGGAAGACACGCTCAACCGGTCCTTTATACTACGGTATCACTGCTATCTCATGGGATAGGGTGCCGTAGGGAGCGGTGTGTGCATGTATGCATGGAGTCGTATAAAAACGTGTGATGGGCAAGAAAGGGGTGAGAGATCTTCATCTCTCAAGCCTTCCCTAAATCTAACCCTAACAAGCGAGGAGACTACTCACTCATTAGGGAATTGAAAAACATTTCTATCTTAATTAACTACGGCAGAGAATTAAATCTAAAGTAGGGCAAGAATAGAAAATTATACTAGGGCAGATAATAAAATTAACTAGGACAAGAATTGAAAACTTACTCTAATTTTTATTTGATGCTCTCTTCATACATTGCAGAAATTTACAGATCTGAATTTAGATAGATACATTGAGGCACAAGAAGAGGCATGACCTAAAAAAGGTTTTAGGGCTTCTATTTATAGATTCATAGAAACCCTAGGGTTACAGTCGACGCATATCTACTATTACAAAAATACCCCTAGGAAGACTTATTCAACGCACCGACGCGCCGCAGAGAAATTTTGCACCAGCACAGGCTATACACGGCCGCGGAACCGCGGCCATAGGCCAGGTTTGGCCGTGGTTCCGCAGCCAAACAGTGAGCTTGTTGGTTGATTTTTTCTTTGCTGGTTCTGGTTTTGTTTTTCTTCCTGTTTCTTTGGTTGGTTCTTCAGAATGTCTTCTAATTTCTTCCAGATCTCCACAGCGAACAACTGTAGTGGACTTTTACCGTTTCCTCGTGACGAAGTTTTGAACCTTGCACTGCCTTTGTTCTTTGTAAACTTTGTTAATTGATCTTCAATGTTTCTCAAGATGTAGGCACGATCAAGATTCCACCATTTATCGGTCATAGTCTCACTTTTGCATCGTCTTTTTCATCATTTTCACTGTTTTGTTCCGAGAACCTGTAACCTGCGACTATGTAGCAGACATGGGTCAAAAGCATCTGTTTATTTGTAAACTGAATAAGAATGGGGTCTATAAGAATGCAAAATTATGGTATGAACACTTTGCATGAATATACGACGTCAACAAACGGAGCCATGGCAAAGTCCCCTAGTTCCAAATCTCGACGGTTCACAGACAGCCTAGAGACTACAACGGAGCCATGGCAAAGTCCCCTAGTTCCAAGCCTCGACGGTTCACAGGCAACCTAGAGACAACCGCGACATTCATCTCGTTACAGCAGACGTAATGCCAGAAAACGAAGAAAAGGAAAATCCCTAGCTTCAGAGTCTTGACGGCAACTCAAATAAAACCTGAAAGACTATCGGAGATTATTCCACACTAGCGCGGAGTAGTTATGACCCATCGGGGCTCCCAAATTGAGCCTAATCTCAAGTAAAGAGCGACATGAAATATCCCTAACGCTTGCTCTTTCGACAGTAATACTACCTGGAAGATTGCTTAAAGACGTCTTGTCCAGTCCCCGAAGGGATCAGAGACACGACAGTCATGGGGCTACTCGAACAGCAAGATTGCATATCGAGGAGTATGCCATCCAACGCGACGGTACGACGGACAAAACTCTAGTACCACATAACCTAACGGACCTCTGTCGTAAAGAGCAGAGGTTAACTGTGATGTTAGGACATCCTTGCGAGAACTTCGCGATTCGTCTCGACTCGTGAGGAAATTAGTGTCCTTGCGAGAACATTTCAATTCATCTCGACTCATAGGGAAAAGCCTTAGTTGTTGGGGTTGGTTGGTGCAGGGGTTTGCTTGGGGTTTGGGGAGAGGGGTGAGCGAGGTTGAAAAGAAGAGGAGAAGGGAGATGGCGATGAAGGTGAGGTGAGGCCGACGAGGCTGTTGCTGGCGACGAGGTGGAGGTAGGGTCATGGGTTAGGGTTGTTGGGTTCTCTTGGGTCGGGAAAGAGGGGAAGAAGTGGAGAAGAGGAAGGTGGAGGTGAGGCCAACAAGGCTGTTGAGGGAGTCGGCAGTGGCGGAAGGCGAGGGCAAGGCTCGGGAATGGGTTAGGGTTTTCGAAGCGAAGGCGACAGAAGACGAGGAGGAGGAAGATAGAAAAGAGATGTGGGCTGGGAAAGTATGGGGTTTTAATAAAAAGAATATAATAAATAATATATATATATATATATAATTATGCAGAGAGAGAAAGAGAGAGAGAAAAGAACGATAGGAGAGAGAGAGAGAAATAGAAAGAGAGATAGAGAGAGAGATAGGCACCTGTGAGAGAGAGAGAGAAAGAGAGAAACAGAGAGAGGAGAGAAATCGAGAGGAGAGAGAGAGTGCGAGAGGAGAAAGAAAGTTGTTTGGATTAGGATTTAAAATCTTTAAAATATATTTTAGTTATTAAAATAATTTAAACGGTTATAAATATTTAAAATATAATATTTGTTAATTTTGAGTTTTTGGCTAATACAAAAATAGTCCAAAACATACCCGGGTCGGGTCTAAAAATCCAGTTTTAAAACACGGATAATATATGTAACGACCAAAATTAAAAATGAATGCTCAAGTAACGAAAATGCATACCCCCAAGAACGGATGCACGTACATGCGCGTAGCCATCCAAACAAGTCCGTTTCAGTGAACGGGACGAGAACAAGATGCGCGGATGCTACCACGGGGTTAGAGGTATCATGCAGGCCATGCAATGTATTTTTAAAATATTTTACATGACTTAAAATGTTATATGGTAAAAGATGCAATGCCAGATAAATGCCAGTATGTCGTACTCATGAAAGTGCACATGTCTATGCAACAAGTCAGGATAAACCTTAATATGAACCAAGAAAAGTTCCAAGCAAGCGGGTCGGGTCGGATACAAATACAAATGTCAAATACACTATTCACACCCAAAACACGATAAATAAGGAAAATACCATAATTAAAGAAATACGTGAACTGGAATTGGTATAAATGAACTATGGTGTTATATTATACCCAACTATAAAAAGAATTTCGTCCTCGAAATTCCAGGAACAAGGAAAGATAAACAATCATGAAAATACAAGAATAGATATGGAAACTTCTGTCGAATTTCGTCTTCACCTTCCCAAGTTAATTCTCCATGCGAGCGATTCCCCCAAGAAACAAGTACGAGAGGGATAACCTTGTTCTTAAGGACCTTTTCTCTTCGATCAATAATCGACATCGGTCGCTCCTCAAAGGTCAAATCCTCTCTTACGGTCAGCTCCGAATGATCCAGCACGTGTGTTTCATCTCGAACATATTTACGGAGTTGAGATACATGAAACACGTTATGAACATTCGCCAAAGATTATGGTAAAGCTAATCGATAAGCCACTTCTCCAACACGCTCCAAAATCTCGAAAGGCCCTATGAATCGAGTGTTAGTTATATGTATGCCCTAGAGGCCATTACTGTACATATGATGTATATTGTAGTGGATGCTAGGACGTATATAGGGAGGACTTTCTTGCTCGACATGATAGTATGTTATCTGGTTGATCTTTACCTTAACGTGTACACTGATTGTCTCTCTGTTACATGTTGGTAAAGCCCTTAGGATGTGTACTTGACTACCTGGACTGTGATGCGGATCATACTAGTGGGGACATGGTAGTCTATAAATACATCCTTCAAAGTCCCTAGTCGTGGGTGTATCGAGACGGGACATCGATATACCAGAGTAGACTAGCGTATACCTTCTCGACCCATACAGATGGGCGATGGATGATCCCATATCCATTGGTGTTTGACATCAGAGATGATATACGGGTGCTCAGTGGAGACTGGGTACACTGGACGGACTCGCCGAGAACTCCCAGGTGGTATTATACCTTACGTCAGATGGCAGTTCTCTGGTGACACTGGTACAGAGTAGTCTGTTGACCCGAGATCGTCATAGAGTCTTGTGTGATTCCCACTGTGCTTTGATTTCCACCTTACCACGTCCAAGAGGGCGTGCAAAACGGTGGTTTTTGGGTACAGTCCCGAATCACATGGAGGCAATGAGCGATAGGAAGGGATTCGTCTCTCCCGGTATAGGGAGTTGATGTTGCGCTGTGTTCGATTGGCTATAACCGGAAATCCCTGGCCAGGGTTGCTGAGATTTACTGGTAAGTGTTACCAGTAGTTTCTCGAACTGTTATAGACCTCATATCGACACGACTTATCGAGCTATTGGGGTCTGACGTCTACCACCCCTAGGCGAGATATGCGACATATCAGACGACGAGACCGGACTGTACGGTAAGTGTTACTGGTTGGATTCACAGGAGTGTGAGCGGGCTTGCTCGTCGATCTTCTGATCGCTCAATACCCGGGTGGCCGTTACGTTTGGCAGACCGCTTGCGGCTTGTGGATATGATCATCACCTGCTACCGGCGTATTGACGAGTCTTTAGAGTCCTACACAGAGGTTTCCTGGCTCAAGCGAAACGAAATAGGAGCGCATATGAGATATGTGCGGGACCGAGAATAATGCGTGTATGTGATACCGTATTTCATTCTCGCGATGAATGTGTCGATTGGTTGTATGCGATATAACCTAGTTATCGAATCAAGGATTGATTCGATAAATCGATACATTGTATACTAGTCGGTTGTGTGCGACATGACCGGATCATTGAATCAAGTGTTGATTTAATGATTTAATGCATAATTATATATTTGATATATTACTTTGCATTAACTAGTATTGGTTCACTTTAAATGGATTTTCTCACTTGAAGTTCACAAGTTGTATATGTGATATACTTTTGTGCACTTGATTGTATCATGTTTGATGATTCATGCTTACTTGAGTTTGTGTAAAGTTTAAACCTTGGTTAAGTAAATGGTTAGGGTTTTGTTTAATTTATTTATTCATTTGTTTATTTCATTTTGGCAAAAGGAAAATGGTGGCTAATTTTGTTTCTTTGTTGAAGTTTCATGAAGCTTTGAATAAGTCCACCATTTTTGTTTTATGCCTAACCTAACCATTCACCTAACTATAATTTGCTCTCTACACATAACCATGGTTGGTTTATGATAAGTATTCTATGATTTTCCTTTTTAAAGAATAACTTATCATAATTCTATCATCTTCTACATCTTCTTCTTCTTCTTCTTCTTCAAGAAAAGAAACCTTAACTTCATCAATGGTGAATTGATGAAATGAGTGAGAAATCCAATTCTAAAGTGAAACCACTTCCTATTTCTTCATCCTCTACCTCTTGCTAAGTAGTATAGGGTGTTTCCTTCACAAGTTTTCATGGCTTGGTGAAGGTGGAGCTTGATCTAGTGATGCCTCGACGTAGATCATCTTCGGTATCGTCGTCGATGACCTAGCCCGCTTTTTCTCCGATGAAGCCGATGCTAGAGTCATGGTTCGATTTGGACAGCGGAGAGGACTTCATCATGGAGCTATGGAGGTGGAGAAACGGATCTACAAAGGTTGTATTTCCGTTCTTTTAGTTTAGTTGTAAACTAGTTTCATTGTTTCGCCTAAATATCTAGTTAACGATCCGTATTAGGGTTTCTCGGCACCCGTAAAATTTGAAATTGGCATGGTTGATGCCTTTTGAGACCTCCTTAGTGTGCCTAAGAACCCTACATCGTGTACTAAGCTTGCCTCGACTCCCAAAACGAATCACTCCTCTCGTCAGTGATATCTTCAAGAACACCAGATCACCAACAACGAACTCTAGAAGTCTTCTCGATATATTGGCTCAACTCTTCTGCCGATCTTGGGCTGTCTTCATGTGATTTTGGATAGTATTAACTTTCTCCACGGTTTACACGATCAAATCCGGTCCCAACAATCTTCGTTCTCCAACATCGTCCCAACAAACGGGTGAACGACACTTGCGACCATACAACGCTTCGAATGGAGTCATCCGAATAGTCGCTTGAAAACTGTTATTGTAAGAAAAATCCACCATGTGTAGATGATCCTCTCATGAACCCTTGAAGTCTAACATGCAAGCTCTCAACATGTCTTCAAGAGTTTGGATCGTTCTCTCCGACTGGCCATCTGTCAGAGGATGATAAGCTGTGCTAAACTTCAATCGCATCCCCAAACTTTCCTGTAAACTCCTCCAGAAGTGCGATAAGAATCGGGTATCACAGTCTGAAACGATGCTCACAGGTACTCCATGCAATCTTACAATCTCCTGCATGTACCGTTCTACCAACGCTTTCGTTGATTGACCAACTCGAAATGGTATGAAATGAGCTGCCTTGGTCAATCGATCAACAATCACCCAAACTGCATTGTTCCCCTTTAGACTCCACGGTAAAGCTGTCACGAAATCCATGGTTATATGTTCCCACTTCCATTGAGGAATCGGAAGTGGTTGCAATAAACCAGCAACCCTTTGATGTTCAGCCTTAACTTGCTGACACACCAAGCACTTCACCACAAAACGAGCAATTTCCCTTTTCATGCCTTCCCAGTAGAAATGCTGTCTTAGATCGCGGTACATCTTTGTGCCTTCTGACTGTACGGAATACGCGGAACTGTGTGCCTCCTTTATAACTTCTTTGCGAATATCTCCCTTCGACACACATAAACGGCTACCATAACGCAACGAACCATCTTCATGAATTAACAAGTCCGTTCGAAGTCAAACTTCAACCTGTTCTCGAAACTTCTGCAATCTTGGGTCCTGTGACTGCGCTCTTTAATATTCTCAATCAATGACGACTGTACTTACAACTGCATCAACTGTCTCGAAGAATGCGGTAGCATAATCTCCAACTCAAATCTCCGGAAATCTTCGATAAGCTCTTTCTGTGCAGTCAACATCCGAATTGCTGGCAACCGACTAAGCGCATCCGGCACAACATTAACTTTCCCCGGATGGTACTTAAGATTAAGATCGTAGTCAGCCATTAGCTCCAACCATCTAAGCTACCTCATGTTAAGCTCCTTCTGTGTGAACACATACTTTAGGCTTTTGTGATCGGTGAATACTTCGACCCTTTCGCCCAATAAATAGTGTCTCAAAATCTTCAAAGCGAAAATCACTGCTGCTAGCTCCAAATCATGAGTTGGGTAATTCTTCTCATAGGTCTTCAACTGCCTCGATGCGTAGGCTATAACCTTTCCATGCTGCATCAAAACACATCCCAAACATTTCCTAGATGCGTCACTGTGAATCACCAATCCT
Organism: Agapanthus africanus; assembly: GCA_030015575.1. Taxonomy (NCBI): domain Eukaryota; kingdom Viridiplantae; phylum Streptophyta; class Magnoliopsida; order Asparagales; family Amaryllidaceae; genus Agapanthus; species Agapanthus africanus. The sequence goes on along the minus strand of JASDDO010000019.1, from coordinate 49,037,994 downwards.
CCGGAACCATCTGGTACGGTCAAAATAGGGGCGATTATCAATCTTTGCTTCAATGCCTCAAAAGCCGACGCACATCTATTCGTCCATATGAATGGTACTTTCTTTCGCGTAAGCTTGTTCAAAGGCTCAGCCAAACGAGCAAAATTCTCCACGAACTTTCTGTAATAGCCGGCAAGTCCAAGAAAACTTCTGATCTCTGCTACGTTCTTCGGAATCGGCCAATCTTGATCTGCTGCAATTTTCTCAGGGTCAACGGTGATTCCATCTCCGGATACAACGTGCCCCAAAAACTTCACTTCTTTAAGCCAAAACTCGCACTTGCTCATCTTTGCATACAATCTTTCTTGCCTCAATGTCTGCAGTGCGATCTTCAAGTGTTCTGCATGCTCTTCTAGGCTCCTTGAGTAGACCAGAATATCATCGATGAATACCACTATAAACTGGTTTAAGAATAGTGAAAAGATTCGGTTCATCAAGTCCATAAATATCGCCGATGCATTCGTATCTTCGAATGGCATCACTAAATACTCGTAATGTCCATATCGAGTTCGGAACGCAGTCTTGCAAATATCCTCTGATTTAACTCGAACCTGATGATATCCGGATCACAAATCCAGCTTCGAGAATACCCTTGCGCCACTGTGTTGCTCGAACAATTCACCAATGCGAGGGATCGGGTACTTGTTATTAATAGTCACCCGGTTTAATTCTCGATAATCGATGCACATCCTCATTGTGCCATCTTTTTTCTTGACTAGAAGAACTGGAGATCCCCAAGGTGAGTTGCTGCTGCAAATCCAACCCTTCTCTAGCAATTCGGTAACCTGCTTCTTGACTTCTTCCAACTCCACTGGTGCCATTGGATAGTACGCTTTTGAGATTGACACTTCACCAGGAACAAGATCGATTGCGAACTCCACATCTCGTTTTGGCGGTAAACCCGAGTTGTTCTTGAATACGTCCATAAACTCTCGAACTACAGCTGGGCTTCCTCCTTATCAACTTCCATCGACGAAAGAACTCTGTTTGTCGGCCTAGCCCTAAACTCGACTGTCGCGACAGAACTGCTATCTCCAGCAAAAACAAACTCCAGATGTCCGGGAATCTGGAAAATCACTTTCTTTGCTCTACAATCTATGTGAGCATGGAAAGTGCCGAGAAAATCTATTCCCAAGACAACTTCAAACAATGGGATGCACCAGAATTGTATAATACTAATGCAGAAAAAACATGAACAAGTAGGATACCGAAATGACTTCATCCGAAGCCAAGATACTAAAGAAGATTAAGCACGGGAAACATGATTCAAGCTTGCGATAAAACATGAACTTGTAAGCAATGAAACCAAGAGAAGCAAGGTAATATAACGATCATAAAACAAAGAAATGAATCAAGACTAGGACTCCAAGTTACTTAAATAGAGCACCACATTGTAACCATACTGCAGTTCATAGGTACAATCACATAACTCCGTTCAAGTCGCCCAAATCCTAGTATTAGAATAGAAAGAAATAATAGGGAACCAGAAGGTTTCAAGTTGAGATGCAAAGTTGTTTGCATATCGTCAAGACAAAGGATCAAGAGAAAGATAAGATTCAAGAATCACGAGAACAAGGTGGCAAGACATGTTCCTAATTACGGATTTTCCGATTCGTGTATTGGGTCCAATACCCAACTACAAAAGAATCAAACCCGATTAACCTAAATCCTATGGCTCTGATACCAAACAAACCCTGTCACGCTCCGCTTCCCAGAGTGCGCTAAGATCGGCACACGACAGAGCCAACCATGCTACCCGTGGATAGGAAATATCCCTCTATAGTCACATTACGGCTACAGAGATATCAAGAACAGTAGAAAAATAAAACAACTATCTAATACATGTCCATGAGCCAGAATAACGAGTTAAGAAATAAAATAATGCGGAAGCAAAAGATCCAATACAATAATAATCTGGAATGTACGTCCCATAATGCGGGCTCACATCAGGAATGCAAATACTGAAAGAAAACTAAACTAATAACATGTCCTCACTGCTCGGTCTGTTGATCAAAATACTCCTGGACAGCCTGCGATAAGGATAAGGGATCTGGGCCATGCAAAACCCAGACGTCAGTGCGTCATAATATCAATAGTTCTAAGCAAGCAGGATGTGATGAAATATGCAGGCATGAAGTATGAACAGTAACAAGTCATCAGTAGCAAGTAAACCGTAACGTGAATATAGATCAATGAACAGGATATAAACAAGTGAAGTGCAGTGGGTAGTCTAAACTGTGCTATAGGGTTATCTACTCTAAAGTTATTCGAAATCAATTAATGTAATCCTCAGCATAACCCATTGGTCTATGCCCCGTTCAACCCTACGGGACCACGGTAAAAGAATAATAGACTGTGAGTCTATGTCCCGTTCAACCCCACGGGACCACGGTAAAAGGATAATAGCCCTTTGAGTTACGTTCGGCTACATTCTTGATTTCCCCATACCCCCAAGTTATGTGTGTAAGTCAGGTATTGATAAATCTGGAGCTAATGCCAACACAGGATCAAGCAGGTATAAGTCTGTCTAAATAGACAACAGGATATGTCCGTAGGGACAATAGGTCGAGACTGTTGGCATTAGTAACAAGATCAGGCAACAAGTCAAGTAGTAATATATCAGGTCATGTCAGCTAGTATATAAGTATCGAGTCAGGTCAAGTAATGTATCAGGTCGTGCCAAGTAGTGTATAGGTATCAAGTGGGTGTTCATAATCAAACTGTAGTAAGTATGGGTGCACAAAATCAAGTATGGAGTACGAATATAACAATAAAATGAGATAATGTGATATGGTATGCAAATGGATATAAGATCAATGATATGGATGCACAATTAACAATTATGGTTACATTTATAGTTCCAATACTAATTAGGACGCACTTTATTAAACATGGGGTGTTAATATAACAGTATTATGTATTAATGTGATCTGTAAATGCAGTTATATGTGTACTATATGATATGGATGCAAACGGATATCATATAACCATAAAATGATAAACTGGTAAATACAGAATATACAATTTAAACAATATGAACTATTATACTAAACTGGATGCAGTATTTTATAGTCTAATAAGTAACAATACATATTTTCATGCCCTAGATCTAAAACGATATGAATGGATGTATACGGACATAGAATAAATCGATAAAACTGAAAACAATAATGTGGATTGCAAAATTAACCATTTTGAAGTATTATAATTCAAATAGATATAGATTATAGTATTATAGCATGTAGCAAGATTAACTTGCCTCGATGGATCACAATACGGATACGCACGGCAACGTCCAATGTCCGTAAAAGTCACAATGCGCACACGGCGTATACGGGACTAAACCAAGCAATGCAGGAACGGACCATGCTGGATAGGAATGTCCACTGGGTCGTCCGGATCAGCGGCAGCGGCACGACTCCGGCGATTACCGGAAAAGAACAAGATCAAGAAAAGAAAGAGAAAGAAGAAGAAGAAGAAGAAGAAGAGGAAAGGGAGAGAAGAAGAGGGCTGCTTCTGGGTTTTCTGGTGTGGTGCCGGGGGAAAGAGGTGAGGACAGAGAGGGTGATGATGTCGACGGGTTTTCCGGCGATGGGGTTCGACGATGGGCAGTGTTAGAAGTCGGGGGTCGATGTGTGTAGGAAATGAAAGGGGAGAAGGTATTTTGCATGGGATTCTTGCCGGGTTTGAGGGTGTAGGAGAGAAGAGAAGGAGGAGATCGAGGCGGTGACGAGGGTGGTCGGAGGGAGCAGGGGAGATAGGGATGCCGGTGGTGAGTGTGCAGGTGTTGGGTTTGGTTGGTGCAGAGGGTTTGCTCGGGGTTTGAGGAGACGGGTGAGCGAGTTTGAAGAGAAGAGGAGAAGGGAGATGGTGACGAAGGTGAGGTGAGGCCGACCAGGCTGTCGCCGGCGACGAGGTGGAGGTAGGGTCATGGGTTAGGGTTGTTGGGTTCTCTTGGGTCGGGAAAGAGGGGAAGAAGCGGAGAAGAGGAAGGTGGAGGTGAGGTCGACGAGGCTGTTGAGGGAGTCGGCGGTGGCGGAAGGCGAGGGCAAGGGTGGGTTAGGGTTTTCGAAGCGAAGGCGACGGAAGACGAGGAGGAGGAAGATAGAAAAGAGACGTGGGATGAGAAAGTATGGGGTTTTAATAAAAAGAATATAATAAATAATATATATATATAATTATGCAGAGAGAGAGAAAGAGAGAGAGAAAAGAACGAGAGGAGAGAGAGAGAAACAGAAAGAGAGATAGAGAGAGATAGGCAGCTGTGAGAGAGAAAGAGAGAGAAAGAGAGAGAGGAGAGAGATCGAGAGGAGAGAGAGAGTGCGAAAGGAGAAAGAAAGTTGTTTGGATTAGGATTTAAAATCTTTAAAATATATTTTAGTTATTAAAATAATTTAAATGGTTATAAATATTTAAAATATAATATTTGTAAATTTTGAGTTTTTGGCTAATATAAAAATAGTCCAAAACACGCCCGGGTCAGGTCTAAAAATCCAGTTTTAAAACACGGATAATATATGTAACGACCAAAATTAAAAATGAATGCTCGGGTAACGAAAATGCATACCCCCAAGAACGGATGTACGTACGTGCGCGTAGCCATCCAAACAAGTCCGTTTCACTGAACGGGACGAGAACAAGATGCGCGGATGCTACCACGGGGTTTGGGGTATCATGCAATGTATTTTAAAAATATTTTACATGACTTAAAATATTATATGGTAAAAGATGCAATGCCAGATGAATGCCAGTATGCCGTACTCATGAAAGTGCACATGTCTATGCAACAAGTCAGGATAAACCTTAATATGAACCAAGACAAGTTCTAAGCAAGCGGGTCGGGTCGGATGCAAATACAAATGTCAAATACACTATTCGCACCCAAAACATGATAAATCAGGAAAATACCATAATTAAAGAAATACGTGAACTGGAATTGGTATAAATGAACTAGGGTGTTACATTATACCCAACTACAAAAAGAATTTCGTCCTCGAAATTCCAGGAACAAAGAAAGATAAACAATCATAAAACTACAAGAATAGATATGGAAACTTCTGTCGAATTTCGTCTTCACATTCCGAAGTTGATTCTCCATGCGAGCGATTCCCCCAAGAAACAAGTACGAGAGGGTTAACCTTGTTCTTAAGGATCTTTTCTCTTCAATCAACAATCGACATCGGTCGCTCCTCAAAGGTCAAATCCTCTCTTACGGTCAGTTCCGAATGATCCAGCACGTGTGTTTCATCTCGAACATATTTACAGAGTTGAGATACATGAAACACGTCATGAACATTCGCCAAAGATTGTGGTAAACCCAATCGATAAGCCATTTCTCCAACACGCTCCAAAATCTCGAAAGGCCCTACGAATCGAGGACTAAGCTTGCCTCGACTCCCCAAACGAATCACTCCTCTCGTCGGTGATATCTTCAAGAACACCAGATCACCAACAACGAACTCTAGAGGTCTTCTCGATGTATCGGCCCAACTCTTCTGCGATCTTGGGCTGCCTTCATGTTATTTCGGATAGTATTACCTTTCTCCACAGTTTGCACGATCAAATCCGGTCCCAACAATTTTCGTTCTTCAATATCGTCCCAACAAACGGGTGAACGACACTTGCGACCATACAACGCTTCGAATGGAGCCATCTGAATTGTCGCCTGAAAACTGTTATTGTAAGAAAATTCCACCAAGTGTAGATGATCCTCCCATGAACCCTTGAAGTCTAACATGCAAGCTCTCAACATGTTTTCAAGAGTTTGGATCGTTCTCTCCGACTGGCCATCTGTCTGAGGATGATAAGCTGTGCTAAATTTCAATCGCGTCCCCAAACTTTCCTGTAAACTCCTCCAGAAGTGCGATAAGAATCGGGTATCACGGTCTGAAACGATGTCCACAGATACTCCATGCAATCTTACAATCTCCTGCATGTACTGTTCTGCCAACGGTTCTGTTGATTGACCAACTCGAAATGGTATGAAATGAGCTGCCTTGGTCAATCGATCAACAATCACCCAAACTGCATTGTTCCCCTTTGGACTCCACGGTAAAGCTGTTATGAAATTCATGGTTATATGTTCCCACTTCCATTGAGAAATCGGAAGTGGTTGCAATAAACTAGCAATTCTTTGATGTTCAGCCTTAACTTGCTGACACACCAAGCACTTCGCCACAAAACGAGCAATTTCCCTTTTCATGCCTTACCACCAGAAATGCTGTCTTAGATCGCGGTACATCTTCGTGCCTTCTGGCTGTACGGAATACACGGAACTGTGTGCCTCCTTCATAACTTTTTCGCGAATATCTCCCTTCGGCATACACAAATGGCTACCATAACGCAACGAACCGTCTTCATGAATTAACAAGTCCGTTCGAAGTTCAGCTTCAACCTGTTCTCGAAACTTCTGCAATCTTGGGTCCTGTGACTGCGCTGCTTTAATATTCTCGATCAATGATGACTGTACTTGTAGCTGTATCAACTGTCCTGAAGAATGCGGTAGCACAATCTCCAACTCGAATCTCCAAAAATCTTCGATAAGCTCCTTCCGTGCAATCAACATCTAAATTGCAGGCAACCGACTAAGCGCATCCGGCACAACATGAACTTTCCCCGTATGGTACTTACGATCAAGATCGTAGTCAGCCATCAGCTCCAACCATCTATGCTGCCTCATGTTAAGCTCCTTCTGTGTGAACACATACTTTATGCTTTTGTGATCGGTGAATACTTCGACCCTTTCGCCCAATAAGTAGTGTCTCAAAATTTTCAAAGCGAAAATCACTGCTGCTAGCTCTAAATCATGAGTTGGGTAATTCTTCTCATAGGTCTTCAACTGCCTCGATGCGTAGGCTATAACCTTTCCATGCTGCATCAAAACACATCCCAAACCTTTCCCAGATGCGTCGCTGCGAATCACCAATCCTCCGGAACAGTCTGGTACGGTCAAAATAGGGGCGGTTATCAATCTTTGCTTCAACACCTCAAAAGCTGACGCATATCTATCCGTCCATATGAACGGTACTTCCTTTCGCATAAGCTTGGTCAAAGGCTCAGCCAAACGAGCAAAATTCTCCACGAACCTTCTGTAATAGCCAGCAAGTCCAAGAAAACTTCTAATCTCTGCTACGTTCTTCGGAATCGGCCAATCTTGATCTGCTGCAATCTTTTCAGGGTCAACGGCGATTCCATCTCCGGATACAAAATGCCCCAAAAACTTCACTTCTTTAAGCCAAAACTCGCATTTGCTCATCTTTGCATACAATCTTTCTTGCCTCAATGTCTGCAGTGCGATGTTCAAGTGTTCTGCATGCTCTTCTAGGCTCCTTGAGTAGACCAGAATATCATCGATGAATACCACTATAAACTGGTTTAAGAACAGTGAAAAGATTCGGTTCATCAAGTCCAAAAATATCGCCGGTGCATTCGTGACTCTGAATGGCATCACTAAATACTCGTAATGTCCATATCGTGTTCGGAACGCAGTCTTGCAAATATCCTCTGATTTAACTCGAACCTGATGATATCCGGATCGCAAATCCAGCTTCGAGAATACCCTCGCGCCACTGAGTTGCTCGAACAATTCACCAATGCGAGGGAATGGGTACTTGTTCTTAATAGTCACCCGGTTTAATTCTCGATAATCGATGCATATCCTCCTTGTGCCATCTTTCTTCTTGACTAGAAGAACTGGAGATCCCTAAGGTGAGTTGCTGCTGCGAATCCAACCCTTCTCTAGCAATTCGGTAAACTGCTTCTTGACTTCTTCCAGCACCACTGGTGCTATTGGATAGCACACTTTTGAGATTGGCACTGCACCAGGAACAAGATCGATTGCGAACTCCACATCTCGTTTTGGCAGTAAACCCGAGATGTCCTCGAACACATCCATAAACTCTCAAACTACAGCTGGCGCTTCCTCCTTATCAACTTCCATCGACGAAAGAACACTGTTTGTCGGCCTAGCCCTAAACTCGACTGTCCTGACAGAACTGCTATCTCCATCAAAAACAAACTCCGTATGTCCGGGAATCTGGAAAATCACTTTCTTTGCTCTACAATCTATGTGAGCGTGGAAAGTGTCGAGAAAATCCATTCCCAAGACAACTTCAAACAATGGGATGCACCAGAATTGTATAATACTAATGCAGGAAAAACATGAACAAGTAGGATACTGAAATGACTTCATCCGAAGCCAAGATACTGAAGAAGATTAAGCACGGGAAACATGATTCAAGCTTGCGATAAAACATGAACTGGTAAGCAATGAAACCGAGAGAAGCAAGGTAATATAACGATCATAAAACAAAGAAATGAATCAAGACTAGGACTCCAAGTTACTTAAATAGAGTACCGCATTGTAACCATGCTGCAGTTCATGGGTACAATCGCATAACACCGTTCAAGTCGCCCAAATCCTAGTATCAGAATAGAAAGAAACAATAGGGAACCAGAAGGTTTCAAGTCGAGATGCAAAGTTGTTTGCATATCGTCAATACAAAGGATCAAGAGAAACATAAAATTCAAGAATCACGAGAACAAGGTGGAAGGACATGTTCCTAATTATGGATTTTCCGATTCGTGTATTGGGTCCAATACCCAACTACAAAAGAATCAAACCTGATTAACCTTAATCCTATGGCTCTGATACCAAACAAATCCTGTCACGCCCCGCTTCCCTGAGGGCGCTAAGATCGGCACGTGACAGAGCCAACCATGCTACCTGTGGATAGAAAATATCCCTCCACAATCACATTACGGCTGTAGAGATATCAAGAACAGTAGAAAAATAAAACAACTATCTAATATATGTCCATGAGTCAGAATAATGAGTCAAGAAATAAAATAATGCGGAAGCAAAAGATCCAATACAATAATAATCTGGAATGTACGTCCCATAATACGGGCTCACATCAGGAATGAAAATACTGAAAGGAAACTAAACTAATAACAGGTCCTCACTGCTCGGTCTGTTGATCAAAATACTCCTGGACAGCCTGCGATAAGGATAAGGGATCTGGGCCATGCAAAACCCAGACGTCAGTGCGTCATAATATCAATAGTTCTAAGCAAGCAGGATGTGATGAAATATGCAGGCATGAAGTATGAACAGTAACAAGTCATCAGTAGCAAGTAAACCGTAACGTGAATATAGATCAATGAACAGGATATAAACAAGTGCATTGAGTAGTCTAAACTGTGCTACAGGGTTATCTATTCTAAAGTTATTCGAAATCAATTAATATAATCCTCAGCGTAACCCATCGGTCTATGCCCCGTTCAACCCCACGGGACCACGGTAAAAGGATAATAGACTATGAGTCTATGTCCCGTTCAACCCCACGGGACCACGGTAATAGGATAATAGCCCTTTGAGTTACGTTCGGCTACATTCTTGATTTCCTTATACCTCCAAGTTATGTGTGTAAGTCAGCTATTGATAAATCTGGAGCTAATGCCAACACAGGATCAAGCAGGTAAAGTTTGTCTAAATAGATAACAGGATATGTCCGTAGGGACAACAGGTCGAGACTGTTGGCATTAGTAACAAGATCAGGTAACAAGTCAAGTAGTAATATATCAGGTCATGTCAGCTAGTATATAAGTATCGAGTCAGGTCAAGTAATGTATCAGGTCATGCCAAGTAGTGTACAGGTATCAAGTGGGTGTTCATAATCAAACTGTAGTAAGCATGGGTGCACAAAATCAAGTATGAAGTACCAATATAACAATAAAATGAGATAATGTGATATGGTATGCAAATGGATATAAGATCAATGATATGAATGCACAATTATCAATTAGGGTTACATTTATACTTCCAATACTAATTAGGATGCACTTTATTAAATATGGGGTGTTAATATAACAGTATTATCTATTAATCTAATCTGTAAATGCAGCTATATGTGTATTATATGATATGGATAAAACGGATATCATATAACCGTAAAATGATAAACTGGTAAATACAAAATGTACAATTTAAACAATATGAACTATTATACTAAACTGGATGCAGTATTTTATAGTCTAATAAGTAACAATACATGTTTTCATGCCCTAGATCTAAAACGATATGAATGGATGCATACGGACATCGAATAAATCGATAAAACTGAAAACAATAATGTGGATTGCAAAATTAACCATTTTGAAGTATTATAATTCAGATAGATATAGATTATAGTATTATAGCATGTAGCAAGATTAATTTGCCTCGATGGATCACAATACGGATACGCACGGCAATGTCCAATGTCGGTAAAAGTCGCAATGCGCACACGACGCACACGGGACTGAAGCAAGAAATACAAGAACGGACCACGCTGGATAGGGATGTCCACTGGGTTGCCCGGATCAGCGGCAGCGGCACGACTCCGGCGATCACCGGAAAAGAACAAGATCAAGAAAAGAAAGAGAAAGAAGAAGAAGAAGAGGAAAGGGAGAGAAGAAGAGGGCTGCTTCTGGGTTTTCTGGTGTGGTGCCTGGGGAAAGAGGTGAGGACAGAGAGGGTGATGACGTCGACGGGTTTTTCGACGATGGGGTTCGACGATGGGCAGTGTTAGAAGTCGGGGGTCGATGTGTGCAGGAAAAGAGAGGGGAGAAGGTGTTTTGCGTGGGATTCTTGCTGGGTTTGAGGGTGTAGAAGAGAGTAGAAGGAGGAGATCGAGGCGGTGACGAGGGTGGTCGGAGGGAGCCGGGGAGATGGGGATGCCGGTGGTGAGTGTGCAGGTGTCGGGGTTGGTTGGTGCAGGGGGTTTGCTCGGGGTTTGGGGAGAGGGGTGAGCGAGGTTGAAGAGAAGAGAAGAAGGGAGATGGTTACGAAGGTGAGGTGAGGCCGACGAGGCTGTTGCCGGTGACGAGGTGGAGGTAGGGTCATGGGTTAGGGTTGTTGGGTTCTCTTGGGTCGGGAAAGAAGGGAAGAAGCGGAGAAGAGGAAGGTGGAGGTGAGGCCGACAAGGCTGTTGAGGGGGTCGGCGGTGGCGGAAGGCGAGGGCAAGGCTCGGGAGTGGGTTAGGGTTTTCGAAGCAAAGACGACGGAAGACGAGGAGGAGGAAGAGAGAAAAGAGACGTGGGCTGGGAAAGTATGGGGTTTTAATAAAAAGAATATAATAAATAATATATATATAATTATGCAGAGAGAGAGAAAGAGAGAGAAAGAGAGAGAGAGAAAAGACCGAGAGGAGAGAGAGAGAAATAGAAAGAGAGATAGAGAGAGAGAGAGATAGGCAGCTATGAGAGAGAGAGAGAGAGAGAGAGTGCGATAGGAGAAAGGAAGTTGTTTGGATTAGGATTTAAAATCTTTACATTATATTTTAGTTATTAAAATAATTTAAACGGTTCTAAATATTTAAAATATAATATTTGTTAATTTTGAGTTTTTTGCTAATACAAAAATAGTCCAAACCATGTACGGGTCGGGTCTAAAAATCCAGTTTTAAAACACAGATAATATATGTAACGACCAAAATTGAAAATGAATGCTCGGCTAACGAAAATGTATACCCCCTAGAACGGATGCACGTACGTGCGCGCGCGTAGCCATCCAAACAAGTCCGTTTCACTGAACGGGACGAGAACAAGATACGCGGATGCTACCACGTGGTTAGGGGTACCATGCAATATATTTTTAAAATATTTTATGTGACTTAAAATGTTATATGGTAAAAGATACAATGACAGATAAATGCCAGTATGCCGTACTCATGAAAGTGCACATGTCTATACAACAAGTCAGGATAAACCATAATATAAACCAAGACAAGTTCCAAGCATGCGGGTCGGGTCGGATGCAAATACAAATGTCAAATACACTACTCGCACCCAAAATACGATAAGTCAGGAAAATACCATAATTAAAGAAATACGTTTACTGAAATTGGTATAAATGAACTAGGGTGTTACACCTACGGGATCCTCTCGACTCGTAGGGAGAAAAGTCTTTATAAGACCCTTATGGCTCATAAAGTTGAAAAGTCTTAGGTGGCAGATCCTAACCCTTTCTCCTAAGCCATCGCTGCCTTGCAAAGAGGTCAAGATGGACTATCTATGGACCACACTCTCCAAAGTCGAATCTCGACAAGGAGGGAAACAACCACCTACGAGTTCTCTCGACTTGTAGGCGGGAAAATTCGCTTGTGAGATCCTTACGACTCTCAAGAGAAAACACACACATAGGAGTCCTCACGACTCCTAGGGAGAAAATACACCTACGGGATCCTCTCGACTCGTAGGGAGTAAAGTCTTTATGAGACCCTCATGGCTCATAAAGTTGAAAAGTCTTAGGTGGAAAATCCTAACCCTGTCTCCTAAGCCATCACTGCCCTGCAAAGAGGTCAAGATGGACTATGTATGTGTCATATTCTCCGAGGTCGAACATCGACAAGGAGGGAAACAACCACTTACAAGTCCTTTCGACTTGTAAGCGGAAAAATTCTCTTGTGAGATCCTTACGACTCTCAAAAGAAAACACACTTTGGAATCTTCACGATTCTTAAGAAGTAAATACACCTACGAGATCCTCTCGACTCGTAGGGAGAAAAGTCTTTATGAGACCCTCATGGCTCATAAAGTTGAAAAGTCTTAGGTGGCAAATCTTAACCCTGTCTCCTAAGCCATCACTGCCCTGCAAAGAGGTCAAGATGGACTATCTATGGTCCACACTCTCCGAAGTTGAACATCGACAAGAAGGGAAACGACCACATACAAGTCTTTTCGACTTGAAAGCGAGAAAAATTCTCTTGTGAGATCCTTACGACTCTCAAGAGAAAACACACTTAGGAGTCTCCACCACTCCTAAGGAGAAAATACACCTACGGGATCCTCTCGACTTGTAGGGAGAAAAGTCTTTTATGAGACCATCACGGCTCATAAAATTGAAAAGTCTTAGGCGATAAATTTGAACCTGTTTCCTAACCCATCGCTTCTCGATTCGTTTCGACTTGTAAGGAAATTAGTGTCTTTGCGAGAAATTATCTATTCGTCTCGACTCGTAAGGAAATTAGTGTCCTTGCAAGAACTTCTCGATTTGTCTCGACTCGTGAGGAAATTAGTGTCCTTACGAGAACTTCTAGATTCGTTTCGACTCGTAAAGAAAATAATGTTCCTGCGAGAACTTCTCGACTCGTTTCGACAAAAGTTTTAGGCTAACAAGGACTCTAAACTTGTCCCCTAAGCCCTCAATTCTATTGCCATGCATAACTCTGAAATACTTCACCCACGTACTTACTTATGTGGGCAAAGTAGTGGGGGCATTTGTTCCCGCCAAAATTTTCGGTCAAGAGCTACTTGTTCCCTTACAAAAAAGGGGGAGAATCCTCAAAAAAACAGGCATCACGTGTAAAACACGTGGGCGCACATATGCAAAGCATATGAGTGTTGAATATAAATAACCAAGGGCCAAACAGGCATCACGTGTAAAACACGTGGATGCTTATATGCAAAGCATATGAGCGCTGAACATAAATAACCAAGGGCCAAACATGCACATGTGAGCGCTCTGAACATACACAGGCTAAAACCCACACTAGGGGTCACGTGTTAAACACGTGAGTGCTTTTTCCAATCACATGCAAAGCATGTGAGCACCCTAATTTAAAATGTTCCTATCAAATTATAGAATTAAATTCTATTTGGGAAATATTTTCTTAATCTTCTTTAAACTAGAAAGATCTTCTCTGTTAAACAGAGGACCCTTGGATCAAAAATTCAGCGGCGATCATTTGATAGAATAAAAATCTATCATAGGAAAATATTTTCCTATTCTTATAACAAGAATAAAATTCTATGTTAACAAAATATCCATATTAAGAAAATATGTTTCTGATCTTGTTAAACTAAAAAGATATGATAGAATAAAATTCTAATCTTGCTAAAACTAATAAGATATTCATAATCTTGTTAAACAAACAAGAAATATTCTCTGTTAAACAGAGAGCCTTTGGATTAAAAATCAAACAGTGAATAAAATTCACCAATTGATCTAAAAGATCATGAAATCAATCATGACTCTCAATGAGGGATTTTCTTAACAAATTGATTCTTTTTCTTCTCATATAAATTGGAGTAAGGAGAGGAGGAAAAAAGAACACACAGAGGGAGAGGGGAAGAAAAATAGAGAGAGAATTTAATTTTCTAAAGAAGGGGAACCCCTCGCAAAAGCTCCACAAAAAGAGAATTTAATTCTCAAACCAAGAGTTTAACTCTTTTAAAAGAACTTAGTTCTTCCTCTGGTTAAGATCTGCAGAAGCGGATCTCCCCACAAATTGAGAATTTAATTCTCATCGGGGAGATTCTGTCATGCAGATTCAAAGCCTATAGGAAAGAACTGAATCCAAAAGAGTTTAACTCTTACAAAACATATAGTAATTTAATTTCTCTGAAACTAGGGTTTAACTCTTTAAAAAGAATTTAATCCCTACAAAGAACAAAAGGAGAAATTGATCCCTCGGAACCATAGAAGAATAGCCTGATGATTCATTAGCATTCAAACGCTACATAAAGGCTCACATGATCCCACGTGAGCACCTTTGAGGAAAAAAGAGGGAAAGAATGAGATCTAGTCACGTGACCCCACGTGCCTCCTGAGAAGTGCTCAGCACTTATAAAAGACAAAAGGGAATAAACCCTATTTTTTGGGGCGCCTCACGTGATCCCACGTGACTTCCAAGCAGTGCTTAACTTTTATAAAACAGAAAAGGAATAAATCAAAGGACAGTTTCCATTCTTGGGGCGTCTCACGTGATCCCACGTGACCCAATAGTGCTTAGCATTCAGAAAAGTTACAAGGGAATAAACCAAAAGGAGCAACGCCAACTTCAAACGCCTTATGTGACCCCACGTGAGCGCATCAAATTCTTAGTGTCTAACACTATTTCAAGCGTCTCACGTGACCCCACGTGAGCGCATCAAATTCTTAGTGTTTAACACTACTTCAAGCGCCCCACATGATCCCACGTAAGCGCCTCAAATTCTTAGTGTTTAACACTATTTCAAGCGCCTCACGTGGAAGCACGTGAGCACTAATCATACACTAGTGTTTAACACTATGAGAGGCCAACATTAGCCCAAATTAACCAAATCTCCTGAAGCCAAAACCCTTTTTTGGTCATCAATCAGCCGAGCCCTCATTATACTCACGTTTTCACAAAATTAATCCGAGTCTCAGATGTAAGTCTACGGTAGCGCCCCGGCCGTCAATCTGAAGCCAAACGCGGAACAAAAACTTTTATAACTGGCGCTATCGCATACTATAACCCGGATCTTGCCATTAACGCTAAACTAACAAACTATAAAGAGGTAGAAAGGCTATACCAACGATCTGAGTCCTTCGGTCTTAGGCCATCATCCCATGCTCCTTTGCGGCATCTGCGATCTCGCTCGAACTCCGGTCTCCTCGTCCAGGTGGCACCACATCAACGGATCTTTATACGGGCTCTCGCCTCTGAACTGAGGCAACTCGGACTTGAAGTTTGCTAGCCGACATGTCCAAGATTGAAGTAGAAAATGAGTAGAATACTTTGTCTCGTTTCATCCAAAACCATGGATGAACGGTTAATGAAGTTGCCTTTTAATCAAGTTATGAGAAATGAGCATATCTTTTTAAATCAATCCATCATTTTCACTCAACAAGGGGGCCGGCCAATATATAGGAGAGGAAGGGGTGAGTGTAGGAGCAAGAAGGTGACCATAAAGAAAAGATCAAGAAGAAATATCCAAGCTCAAACCAAAACACATTAATGCAATCAATGAGTCACATAAACACCTCATCAACCATTAATGCAATGAATGAGTCACTAAACCTAGTCACCAATCTAGAAGCTTCCACTCATGACTCACCCTCATGACTCATCCAAAAGAAAAAGATAAATCCGCATTAAACCGAATGTTTAAGACGGGTGATAGAAAACTGGCAACTTCAAAAAGCGATCCCGAAACGAATTTCAGAATAACCCCGTAACTGTATATACATACCCGCATTTGTATTACGACCGAATACAAATGCAACTGAGACAAAGATATTATATCTATACAGTATTATCTGTCCGAAATATGACACGCGCGTAAACGCACGTGCATTTTCCGAACCCTGCCATAAAACCATACGGCCTCTACAACGTTTCGCCCGAACTTAGGAAACTATCTGTGGGGGACTCTAATAACTCATCAGTACCCTGGCAGTGGGTTTAACCACAAGCACGTCAGCGGCACTAGCAGTGCGTAACGGCTTCCCATGTACTGACTTCAAGGGAAGCCGATGAGCGAACTCATCCTGGAACCCTACTAAGCTTAACAGTGACAATATACATACAGTCCGGTCCGTTCGTCTATGAGTATCGCATATCGGACTTAGGGGGCTGGTAACGTCAGACCCCCAATAGCGGTATAAGTCGTGTCGGAGACAAGCCCTGAACACCCTGAGAAACTACTGGAATACTTACCAGTAATTCTCACCTGCCTTGGCCAAGGACTTGGTGTAATGGCTCTTCTAGACACAGCACGATCTCACCCCCAATACCGGGAGAGACGAATCCCCTGCCGACCTGCTCACTTGCCTCCATGTGGCTCGGGACTATACCCAAAAAAGACCTGTTTGCACGAATCCTTTGAGCCGTGGTAGGGTAGAAATCAAAGCACAGTGGGAACTCACACGAGGCAAATGACGACCTCAGGTCGATGAACTAACCTGTACACATGTCACCTGGGAACTGCTATCTGACGGTAGGTATAATACCAACCAGCAGGTTCCCGGCGAGTCCTGTCCGGTGTACTCATAACCCAATGAGCACCTGTATACATCTTAGGTGATCCAACTAACACCAGTGGCTTGTGAGACAGGCCACCACCCCTCGTCGGGGTCTCGACTGTATACACTAGTCTACTCCGAAGTATCGATGCCCTGTCTCGAAACTCCCACGACTAGGACCACAATTAAGGATGTGCTTATAGACTACCTAACTCTCACGTATATGATCGCCATCATACTGTTGGTAGTCAAGCAAGATCCTAAGGGCTCTATCAACGTATAATAGTGATCAGTCACCTGAACCTGTACACGACTGATAAAGGCAAACCATATTGCATACTATTATCTCGAGTAAGTCTGTGCTACCGGTATAGGTCCTCCTCAATCATTGCAATCACGCACCTGCGATCCAATAATTGACTTTGAGGGCACTATATCCAACAATCTCCCACCTGCAGTTAAGGCTAATTATTACGATGTCGCATACTCACAGCCCGTGTGGTACCGAACACCCAACTCCTCTACTAATCAGTTTCACAAAGCTTGTTTGTAAAACTCTTGTGTTCGTGAAATAGCCTCAATGAGTGGATTCGCCCCGATGTTTCTTTCTATGTCTCTCTTAATCTCAAATTCGCGGAGAAAGCCATCTCCCGAATTGAGTAATATCTGTCTTAGAATATGTCTGGATATCTGATGGGACCTAGTTCATAAATGAACTCCAAATCCAAACTTCTTAGACTGTATCGTCAACTGAACCTAATCAGTATCCTGCACCATGCCTCCCACAGTATCCTCTTGGACCAACTATCCATAATACTGTCCCTCATCAGAGGGAAAACTATAACTCTGACAATCACTCTGTCATCCATGTCACCTTTAAAACCTGGAATGATAACCGTCCCCGGAAGGAGGCTGCCGTCATCAAATCCGTAGAACATTCACTTATATTCTAAAACTGCTTCCTTATGTTTCTTTAGGATTGGATTAATATAAACTTATATCATCTAGTGCAAAAACAACATCTGGTGTGGTACTTGACATCTCATGATCGACTCAATTGCCTATGCAAGTGATATGCCAATCATGCACATCCCTCTCCTCTTTAGTCTATAAGACACCTTTAGAGAGGGTGACTCCATCACCTGCAGGTACACCGCCATGCCACGAGTCATCTATTCTAAATACCATTAGAATATTGTCAAAGTACCCACATTGGGAAACTACCCAAATCTAGATCTAAAACCATAGATCTAGTAACCAGAATATCTGATATTATATCCATATCCTTTGTGGAGAAACAACTGTGTGACAATCACAGTATAACCGATTGTAGTATAGGAATTTTACTTCCTACTCTGTGTATGTCATCCAAATACCAGGACATCACACCTTACTACCTTCTTAACAGATCCATCCCCTATTCTGATGAAGTCAAACCCATGACTGTCACATCAAAAATAGATGATCTATCTCCGCTATATTTGCTCTCGTCTATAAATAGATATAAGCTACTTGCCCACTATGCTTCCGCTGCTCCCACTGACCACAACAACCCTCTGGCAGAATAATATATACGTGCGCTTCTAAAGCTAGTTTAGAACGACGCTATACTTAACCTCCTGCTAGGTCTCATAGCCTAGAACAACAGCAGTGTCAAGTCTGGGTAAACAAGAACCTCCCTGTCACCGGCCTTGAGGCTACCTGAGTACCTCTCGGGTGTTTGAGGTTACCCACCATATCTGCAGAGTGGCTAATGGAATGTCAAACCTGATTGAATGTTTAGGTCCTATTAAATTTTCCGTAATCGTTTGTGGTTCTAGAATCACTTCCAGTTCAACCATACTCCCACTACTGTTTTCTGAAAAAATCCATTTTACTAAAACTGTGGCGAGTCAAGAACAATATCACTATTGATCTTCCAGATGGTAGAAAGTCAACCCTCGTCATAGCCAGGGCCAACCCGCAAACTGCCATTACAGAAACGTGCCCTGAGTTATCCAGAGTCTGG
Organism: Agapanthus africanus; assembly: GCA_030015575.1. Classification (NCBI taxonomy): domain Eukaryota; kingdom Viridiplantae; phylum Streptophyta; class Magnoliopsida; order Asparagales; family Amaryllidaceae; genus Agapanthus; species Agapanthus africanus. Next base: position 49,019,197 of record JASDDO010000019.1, on the reverse strand, counting down.
TTTTAAGCATAAGCCGGACAACTCCCCGTACCTTAACATCGTTAAGATATGAACCATTCTATATCCAATATAGAAACTTTGGCACTTATTTAATTGGAACCAGATTCAAATCATGCAGCTGTGTCCAGTGCATATCAACTTAATGGAGAGAGGCTAATCAGCATTACTCAACTTAGAAATCCATCCAATTATGAGTAACCTGAAAGAGAAACAAGTTTCTCAAAAACCATTACTATCAACTGAATATCAATCACAAGAATCTACATCTTCGATCTCTTTGAAGGATCCCGATACTTGCGACATCTGGTTCTCTACTTTATTCCTATACCTACAACTTCTCAAAACTTAGACCTTTTATTTCTACGAAACACATGTCTAAAAACTAGAGAAGTCATAAGTAAACAGAACATAGTACGAGAACCAATCCTTTTGTCCTGATGGACACTGGACAACATACAATACTCTGTATAAGTCCGCTGAGTTGAATAACTCAAAACCTATGCATCGTAGGTTGAAAACTGTACTTATGGTTAAGAACTACTCCGTTGTTCAATGCTCCTTACCCAATCGTCAACTGATATAAGTAAATGTCACGGACATAATTTCAAAAAGTTATATCTCACTCTATAAAAATAAATGTACAGATATATCATTTTGAAATTGGTGCACAACAACGGATACTCTAAACCAAATACATGCCGTCCGGCAAAAACTCAGGCGATTTCCTCAAATATCACCAATTACAACGAATTCCGATATAATGAGGATGATCAACTAATTCCCAATAACTTACTCCCACCATCATCTGTAAAACCATACAGATGTGAGAATCATACCTGGTAAATACATACTCTGGAGTAAGTATCTAATCGGGAAATCAATTTTCCTTTAACAACGCACAGTGAAACTGAAACATGAAAATGTTTCGTAGGGGTATTCTGGTATTCCAGTAATGCCTCTTCCATAATCCAATTCATGACTATAACCGTATATTTCTTTGCCATCTCTCCAAATCCCTTTATTTTCCTTTATTTATTACCTTCTGTACACCTTCGTTAGGCTAAATGGTTTTCTTCCTTCCCTACCGTTCGGCACCAGCCTATGATTTGGAAGAAGACTATCCAGTAAGCATAATAGGTGCACCCTCCTAAACCAAGGAGTACTCGCAAGCTGAGAGAAGGTGATGATAAAAGACAACTGAATAATACCTTATTCTATTTCTCCCGAACTGGGGAAAAAAGCAAAGGTGAAATAGGAGTGGCGATGAACTATACGGTTTGGTCGTGAATGATAGCAGTCGCAATTTACTTTGCCCTCTTTCTAATCCCTTTATTTTGTCTTTTTCTTATTACCTTCTGTACACCGTACGTAGGCTAATTGGTTTTCTTCATTCCCTACCTTTCGGCACCTGCCTATGGTTTGGAAGAAGACTATCTAATAAACGTAATAGTTGTACTCTCCTAAACTGAGGAGCCCTCGCAACCTGAAAGAAGGTGAAATAAAAGACAACTGAATAAACCAATTCAATTTCTCCTGAACCTGGATCCATCCTCGAAGAAGTCCCTTCGAGTTCGTATATAACCATACGATGGATCTATCCAATGGAAGTGGATGTTCGTAGTGATACGAGGTGTTCTGAGAAAAGAAAAGGGTAAAAGAAGGAGCGGTAATGACTTATGCAACTCGGACAATCCAAAAGCCAGTATTTTAAGAAGGTTCGGTCAACTTGGTCACTGAGTCATAGTCTAGGGTCGGTCAAAGGTCGCTGCCAAAGAGAGAGAGAAAAGAAACACTCTGCGTGCACTCTAACCTAGATCAGAATGGTCATCACTTTATCTAATCAGGAAACCTCCCACTGTACTGTCAAATTCTCCTCCAAACCTGAAAGAAGAATCAATCGGGATCACCCGAAGAGTAAACCAACTCATCAGTGGGAATCGGGATCCAATTCTCATTGCATGATAACATGAAGGAATCTACTCATGTTATCACACTCCAGAAGGTATGCGCATACTTGGCAAGTTTCAGTTTCTTTAGAAACTCCCGATATGAATTTTGCCCCATGCTCTTATGACCTTGACTTTGGCCAAAATGCCATAAGTCACATGCCAAGTTCTACCCATCATTATCTTGTCAATTTGAACCCATCCGCACATGCCCCTGACTTTGGCCAATCGGCAGAACGACTGCCCCAAACTAACTCATCTATCTATGCAACAAATGAATACCCAGCAGCTACCAAACACTATGCCTTGGCTTTGGTCAAAATACATAGCTTGAATACTACTGAATACCCAAAAGAAATGACGGAGGGCTACGGCTGGTTTTTGGCCAAAAACCTTTAACGTAATGAACTTGATCTCGCTGAAGGAACCTGATAGATTTTTATAAAAATATAGCGGCGAAAACCTTTGCTAAAGAGGTCACTTCCGGTGAAGAGATCTCGGCTCTTTCCTTGTGGAATGAGGTGCAGAATATTCCAATTGAATACCGCGATGCAAAGCAACATGTAATCGACTATAGTGAAGTTATTACCCTGACGCAAACTTCTGCCCAAAGGGTCACTCCCGGTGAAGGGATCTCGGCCCTTGCCTCGTCGAATGAGGTGCAGGATATTCCAACTGAATACCACTATGCAAAATAAAAGAAAACGTCCTTGTAATAACACCTTTTAAAACTGTTCCAACAACGTCCAAACAGGTTTGTTTTTCCTTTGCATTGATCAAAATCAACGCAGTCCCATCAATTAATCACACCAGAAAAGAACGAAAATAAAATGTACGTATATGCCATCCGCATTCGTCACTGGGTCCCGTCTTTACCCGTTAGGTTACTTAACTAACGACAGAGCGGGGACTGGACTAGCGTGGGTGCAAAACATATACAACATCTACTAGTATATATACCAATATACAATAATCGCTCCAGGCGTGATAATATGCAACATTACAGAAAAGTAATAAGCATCACAGAACAATACAGATAATCTGGGATCCCTGGGTTTCACAGAGTCGCTGCTGAAACCCGACGTTCCTCTGGTCGTGTGGATAGCCTGTGCAATGAAACCTAGACCCCTACGGGTGCGGTAAGTTACCCGCCAAAACCTGAAGCGAGACAGCCCCTACAGCAAAGTGAATGGACCACCCTGCACTTCACGGAATCCGGTAAGTTGAGCACCCCTACTTGGGTCAACCTGTACCCCCTACGAGTGCGGCGAATAGTCTGCCACTTCTAGAGTGAGGCCCCTCTGCCTCTCAAAGCCATGAGATACGGACCTATTGCCCTCCAGAACCTGACTATCCATACACTCCGTCGCGGGGTAAAACCTAGTACAGAAATGAAAAATATGTACAACGGGTACATCGACCTCAGCCCGGTCTTGCCCCAAAAGAATATTATACAAACAGGCAATGACGGTAGTCCACATGTTGGACGCTCGTCCCGCAATATCAAATGTACAAATAAATTCAAACTGCACTACCGTTGCACACTGCTATCCACCACGACAAATCCGCAACATCACAGCACAACACAGAACATCAACGCGAATGTCACGTTCGTAAACCCGTTTAAAAGGACTATAGCAATTAGACGCAATTTACCGCTAGAATGACATTCACGGTCGGAGATATAATGTAAGTACTGTAAACTAATAAGTTTAAAATTTCGATCGACAAAACTTCCCGAAGTGGGCCCCACGTACATCTGCAGTACAGTAACAAAATCTGGGCCCAAAAGAAATATTCCATGAACCACAATTTTACATGAAGACCCTACTGTAGAATTTTGGTGCACTGTAGCCACTAATTGGCCGCGGAATCGCGGCCAAACCCTGGTTTGTGCGGCGGTTCCGCGGCCTTACTGTAGCTTCAGTCGACCAAATTTCACCAGAATTCTTAAAAAAGACTGCTCGATTTTCTGAGATACTCAAAATGATTTTTAGACCAGTTTTTAAAATCGACAGAAACTTTACACTGAAAATTGCGGTTTTCGAAATTTCGTTCGATCGATATTTTAAACGCGTTAGAACAAGTTAGTAAACGTTAATGGCGTGGCTCTGATACCATGTAAGTCTACGGTACCGCCCCGGCCGTCAATCTGACGCCAAACGCGGAACAAAAACTTTTATAACTGGCGCTATCGCATACTATAACCTGGATCTTACCATTAACGCTAAACTAACAAACTGTAAAGAGGTAGAAAGGCTATACCGACGATCCGAGTCCTTCAGTCTTAGGCCATCATCCCACGCTCCTTTGCGGCATCTGCGATCTCGCTCGAACTCCGGTCTCCTCGTCCAGGTAGCACCACGTCAACGGTTCTTTATACGGGCTCCCGCCTCTGAACCGAGCTAACTCGGACATGAAGTTTGCTAGCCGACATGTCCAAGATTGATGTAGAGAATGGGTAGAATACTTTGTCTCGTTTCATCCAAAACCATGGATGAACGGTTAATAAAGTTGCCTTTTAATCAAGTTATGAGAAATGAGCATATCTTTTTAAATCAATCCATCATTTTCACTCAACAAGGGGGCCGGCCAATATATAGGAGAGGAGGGGATGAGTGTAGGAGCAAGAGGGTGACCATAAAGAAAAGATCAAGAAGAAATATCCAAGCTCAAACCAAAACACATTAATGCAATCAATGAGTCACATAAACACCTCATCAACCATTAATGCAATGAATGAGTCACTGAACCTAGTCACCAATCTAGAAGCTTCCACTCATGACTCACCCTCATGACTCATCCAAAAGAAAAAGATAAATACGCATTAAACCGAATGTTTAAGACGGGTGATAGAAAACTGGCAACTTCAAAAAGCGATCCCGAAACGAATTTCAGGATAACCCCGTAACTGTATATACATACCCGCATTTGTATTACGACCGAATACAAATGCAACTGAGACAAAGATATTATATCTACACAGTATAATACATGGATCCGGCTTAAACCAAAGCCCACCAGTATTATCTGTCCGAAATATGACACGTGCGTAAACACACGTGCATTTTCCGAACCCTGTCATAAAACCATACGGCCTCTACAACGTTTCGCCCGAACTTGGGAAACTATCTGTGGGGGACTCTAATGACTCATCAGTACCTTGGCAGTGGGTTTAACCACAATCACGTCAGCGGCACTAGCAGTGCGTAACGGCTGCCCATGTACTGACCTCAAGGGAAGCCGATGAGCGAACTCATCCTGGAACCTTACTAAGCAAAACAGTGACAATATACATACAGTCCGGTCCGTTCGTCTATGAGTATCGCATATCGGGCTTAGGGGGCTGGTAACGTCAGACCCCCAATAGCGGTATAAGTCATGTCGGAGACAAGCCCCGAACACCCTGAGAAACTACTGGAATACTTACCAGTAATTCTCACCTGCCTTGGCCAAGGACTTGGTGTAATGGCTCTTCTAGACACAGCACGATCTCACCCCCAATACCGGGAGAGACGAATCCCCTGCAGATCCGCTCACTTGCCTCCATGTGGCTCGGGACTGTGCCCAAAAAAGACCTGTTTGCACGACTCCTTTGAGCCGTGGTAGGGTAGAAATCAAAGCACAATGGGAACTCACACGAGACAAATGACGATCTCAGGTCGATGAACTAACCTGTACACATGTTACCTAGGAATTGCTATCTGACGCTAGCTATAATACCAACTAGCAGGTTCCCGGCGAGTCCTGTTCGGTGTGCTCATAACCCAATGAGCACCTGTATACATCTTAGGTGATCCAACTGACACCAGAGGTTTGTAAGACCGGCCACCGCCTCTAGTCGGGGTCTCGACTGTATACACTAGTCTACTCCGAAGTATCGATGCCCTGTCTCGAAACTCCCACGACTAGGGACCAAAATTAAAGATGTGCTTATAGACTATACAACTCTCACGTATATGATCGCCATCATACTGTTGGTAGTCAAGCAAGATCCTAAGGGCTCTATCAACGTGTAATAGTAATCAGTCACCTGAACCTGTACACGACTGATAAAGGCAAACCAGATAGCATACTATTATCTCGAGTAAGACTGTGCTACCGGTATAGGTCCTCCTCACTCATTGCAATCACGTACCCGCGATCCAATAATTGACTTTGAGGGCACTATATCCAACATCAGAAATAGCTAATGAACTCCTGGCATCTAAGATGATGTTCATTCCACCATGATCTCTCCCATCGATCTAGAATTTGGTTCAAGGGTACATCTCTTCATACCTCTGATATATGCCGTTGTAATTCCTCAACGTCTTCAGAGAGATGGAGGGTCCCAATAACCAATAACTTTTAGGACATCCCTAAACGGTTGAATCAAAACCACACAGACTATGATGTCTTTAAACTGGACTATGATGTCCTTAAACCTTACGAATCGTGGGGTCCTTAAACTCATGGTCTATGATGCCCTTAAACTTTATGGACTATGGGGTCCTTAAACTCATAGACTATGATGTCTTTAAACTTTACAGACTATGACGTCTTCAAACTGTCACGGACTATGATGTCCTTAAAGTTATGGACCGCAATATCTCTAAATTAAAACAATAGAGTTCAAATGCTCTTTTGTTGGATCTAAATGATCCAGTTAAGTAGATCTTAGTCTAAAATTAGACTAACGTATCATTAACAAACGTTTAAATTGATCTTAGTATTAAATGAGATTAACGATCCTTAAACCCAACCCAAAACCAAATCTAAGAAAATACGGATTTGGACTAATCCACGCCCTACGGACGACAACATAAATTAGTCTCCGTATACAATTCACGGGCTACCAAAAATAAAACAGACAAACACGATACGAAGTGACCATCTGGAGAAGGAAAAAGTGGTTACCGCTATGCGGTAGCGTAATTAACTGCAGGGGCTTGCGCCTGCAGGGAAGAGCGTCCCCACAATCAAAATCCCCTCGTAAACAAGGGGGAATCTGATGAAATCTGCTACAACGGCCGCATCCGTCTAAACCTCTGATACTCGGTGCCATAAATCAACTTGGCATTTTCGGAGAGGTGGACGGATAAAACTAAATAGAATCTGCCCCCCAAAATTCAGGCAAGACGAACCTACGCGGTTTCGTCCCCGTTTTCGGCGGCGAACAGTAATGCTTTGACAAATTTTTCGAATATGCCTTTTCGTCCCATCTGTTTCATGCAAGAGTAATGACGATAAAAAATATATAATATGCATAAGTCATTAAACTAACAAATCAATACATTACAAGTGATTAGAACTACAGAGTTTTTCATATATCATTTACTTGCAGGTGATTAGAAGTTTTTACGACTGCAAAGTTTATAATATATATCAATTGATTATAATTGTTTACGACTACAAAGTTTATATAACACACACACACACACAAATTATTATAACCGCAAAGTTTTTCATATGTCAACCGGATCTGCTTCATCAAGATCAATCTCGTCGATAGAACCATCGAATAAGGATTTAGGAAGTACCAGCAATACAATCCAAGCTTCTTCACGATTAGGATCTTTGACATAGAAACACCGCTTAGCTTGTGAAGCTAATATGAACTTATCATCTCGATAAATTTCTTTATTGAGATTGACAAGCTGAAAACCGTACTCATCTATCTGGATGCGAGTGCACCAACGAATTTTGAACATAATAAATCTTTCTTGCTCATTACTCCCGTAAAATAGCTCTACTATGTCCTCCAGCTGACCGTAGTATTCTTTTTTCCTCTCTACGGTCTTTGATCACGGAAACTTGAGAATCACGTTTGTTCAAACGAACAATAAATCTCATTATTTTAGATAGTTTATTTCTCGGCTATAAGAAATTTTAGGTTATTAATGCAATAAGAACCGTATCGATTTACTTTTACACTAGGACTTTTAGATAGTCGCACGATTACATCCGGGAATTGCATCCCTTTTGCTATGCCATCTTCAATCTACAATGTATTTACACGTAAAATGTATAAGCTATATGTGATATATGCATGTGAAACGTGAAATATACAAAACATACGTATGTGTTTACAGAACCACCGTGAAAAATGTTTCTTATGTTGTAACGACTCTAAAATCTTATACGAAAATTTTATTGTTAATATACAAGAAATGAGTTTTATTGTCTGAGTTTGAGTTATAAGTTACTTTTGTTAAATAACAGCAAGAAACAACTTGTAACTTACTGGTAAAGCCCTTGCACTGCTTTGACGTAGCCCTTGTGTTCAAACCTCATCAGACACATTATTTTTTCTGAATTTTTCTTTTCATTTTTAAAAGCCCAAAAGTTTGCACGTGCAATACACAGGAAAATGAAAAGTTCAAAAAATCAAACAGGCACAAAATGGAGTAAACTCTGAAAAATACACGTGGCACAAATCCAGTGACCCTAAACCCTAAATCGACTGGCCAAATGCCCATTAAGGCCAGCACCGACGGTTGATCTGAGCCTAAAGAGCCCCGGGCTTTGCACACACAACCCTTCACCTATCCCTAACTACCTTGCACTGTTTGATTTTCCTGCAATCAAACAGAAACCCTTCATTTCATAATTAAACCAAATTTTAATGCTTTTTAATCCACCATTTTAATTCCAAAACCCCAATTCTCTACTATAAATACCATCCCTTAGCTTGGCTCAGCACCATTATGAAAATTATAGTAAAATTCTCTCAAAAAGTTCCTATGTACAAGTGGAGTAAAGATGAGTTAGCAAGCAAGCAATTTCCGGCGAAGATCGAAGAAAATTCCGGTGCTCCCGTGACGCCATGATGACACCCTTCTCTTCTACTACCTCTTCTTAATATAATCAAACAGTAAGTCCCTTCCAATCTTCCCTTCTCTTCATTGAAAATTATTTTTAATCAAAATCGGTAAAAGTGGAGTTATACCGATATCATCTTTTATAAAATCCATAACTCCAATTTCTTTTATATTTTGGTCAAACAAACTTTATCTCTTCACTTGTAATTTTAATATCAACATTTAGAATCAAGATTTAATCTAGAATCTCATATAACAGAACCATATTTGAATTTTTTAATTAAAATTCCGTGAACTTTATAAACACTTCTTTTAGTTTCGTATAAACTATATCTTTAGGAAAAACTTCACGGGGTAACGACCCACTCTTCACGTACACTCTTATTTCATAGCATGATGTCTTTTTTTGTATGAATATTTGTTACGAAGAAAATCTTACAATAAAATACCATATAATTTAAAAACCGGATTTCTTTAAAATGCGATATTTCATTTCCTTTACAATTATGCATCTAAAACTCTCTTTAGGGGACCCGCTAATGGATGGTGCAGATTATCGTATATCTTTGGGCTAGTAGAACGAGTTGCATACCTCCTCACGGAGTATTCGATCTCGAAAGGATTTAAATACGGTTTTTAAGAAATACAAATTTTCTAAATAAAATAAAATTATTTTTAAAATTAAAATTATATAAAATTATTAATACATATTTTCAAAATATAATAAACATATGTTTTTCAAAAATAAAAATTTTAACAAATGAAAATAAAATACCATCAAGATACCAAAAATGAAAGTTTTACAGTAAAATACCATGAACTTTCCAAGCTAAGTATTTATCACTAAAATATCCCAAATACTTAAAATCCATGCTCATGACAATCTCAAATAATACTAATCACCCTAGAGGTTTTATTTTTAAACTATATTAAAATATTTTTCATAAAAACCCCTCGAGTTATATAAAATAAATATTTAAGGACTTTAGTAAAGATAGGTTTAAGCGGGATCAATTCTCTTGAGTCCCAGGGAGCCGGAGAAAATGTGTTCTTGCCTATTTAAGGTAGAAAACTTAACGGAGTTATCAATGATAATTGTCTTGGAATAAGACACAAATCCTGCCGTCCATGTGCAGTAGTTACCGATGACTCCCGAACCTAATTCAAAAGCTAAATTAGTTTACAAGTGTCTGACTCAGTCTGAGTCCAATTCAAACCTGACTCCAAAATCAAGCTCGAATACTTGAACATGAACATGAATACTCGAATCCAAGCATCAATATCAAACATGTATAACTTGACTTTACCGAACCATGGTTATGACTTGACTTGACTAGTTGAATACTTGACTACTTGATTATATCCTGAACATGAATACTTGAACATTTTGTATCTATGGTATCAGCAAGTCTGATAATTATAATCTATACAAAACAATATGTGGGGATAAAGGGGTAAATTGGTACGGAACGTATATCGCGGCATGAGAGGTCACTTAAAAGACACCTACATGAATTCTCATGCCGTTGTCCCGTGGGTTATGACGGGGCCTTGTGCTACATGTTTCCATAGTCTACGTGGTAAGATGGACTCCTCTCGTATACATGAATACATTCTGTATCAAGCAGCAAACAACCACGTTATAATAACCATCATATACCTGTACAACTTACCCGTTCATTCACATTACTTGTTATACTCTCTTTCTTCTTTCGGGACTTACCGAGCGCTAGTTCGCTGAAGACATTCCTTTCTATTTCTTTCTTTGGAATGTTCGTCAGGAGGACCGTACTCTCAGGAGTTGAGCTGAGCCAGGAGGACTTGGATCAGCTTGCGGCCCAGATCGACTTCTAGTTCCTTGTACTTTCATTTCCTGTATTCCATTGTTTAGGCACTGCTTTATATCATTGTAAGTTTTCATTTTCAAACAATTGTATGTAAAAATGAATGTAAATAAAGTTACTGTTATTTCATATCTCTTGTCATTCTTGTATATGTTATATATTGCTTAATTACGCTTAACGTATTTATTTCTTAGTAAATACGTTGCGGCCTGCTACGTCACCGTCTCCGTCTCCTGGGAAACGGGACGTGACAAGTTTTGTTGGCGGCCCATGCAGGTTAGTTCTGCATGAAGTCTTAAGCAATATATCACAAGAATTATAAAAATCAGCAATTATACATTCCTTATATTTCTTGAATCTATCTTAATCATTCCTTTTTCTATCAAGGTCATGAATTCTCCCAACAATACCAGTACCAACGTCAATGACAACACTCCACCGCCTACTCTACCACCACCTCCTACCGTTGCAGCTCCCATCAACGAGAAAACGGTACTGCTCAAGGCGATCAAGAGCCTCTTGGAGGGTCAGCAGCAGCAGACTGCTATCTTCATGCACTGCCCAGAAGTCGAGGCACCCGGAGTCAAACAATTCCGGGCACTTCATCTAAAGCACTTCTCAGGAAAAGAGAGCCCACTGGAGGCGGAAGAATGAGCTCAGTTGATCGAAAATTATCTGGCGGCAGCACAAGTTCCAGATATTGCCTGGGTGAGAGTTGCGAAGCTGCAACTAATAGACAATGCCAGAGTCTAGTGGAAGGCTGAAGAAAGCCGTCTCACCCAACCGATCGAGTGGAAGAAATTTCGCGATCTGTTCGATGTAAAGTACTTCCCTGAGATTTCCTGTTTCGACATGGAGCAGCAGTTCATTCATCTACAACAAGGCTCGATGTGGGTCAAGTTTGTAGATGAATACGATGCTGAGTTTACAATGCTTAGCAGGTAAGATATTATCTCAATATTCAAATTCCTGATTTCACTCATTACACTGCTAACACAAGTTCATAACAGGTTCGCTGCACACCTGATTCCTACTGCTGAGATCCGGGCATGACGATTTCAGTAAGGGTTAGACCCGGAAATCCAAGATGCACTCGCTACAAAGGATTTCCCAACGTATGAGCTTGCTCTGAAGGTTGCCCGACGCTATGAGGCAGTTGTGAAGAAGAAGGGCAGACCGCAGACTGCCGGTGTGAAACGCCCTGCCACCCAGATGACAGGAGGAGCCTCTCCTTGGCCTAATTTTACACTCAGGAGGCCAAGAGGAACATTTAACCGGCCTAGTCCACACTTTTACTTCTACTGCAAGAGGATAGGACACATGGAGAAAAACTGCAGGCATGCAAATGGCCTGTGTTTAGTTTTTGGCGCATTTGCTCACTCTATTGGAGCATGTCCATACTATTTCAACACAGTTCCAGCACCCAGACCCAAAATCATAGCCCCACAGCGGCCAGCTATTCAGGCTCCTGCACCCCAACTAGCCCTATCTGCACAACCTCCACGTAGACCTCCTGCACAGCCTCAACGTCAATTCCATCAGGCACAGAGAAACATGCCTCAAGGGCTGAGAAACGTGCCCCAAGGACAGAGGAATGTGCTTCCAGCAAGGAAGAATATACCCCGACGTCAGGCTTTCACAATGACGGTCGAGGAGACCGAAACCACAGGCCAAGTTATCACTGGTAATCCCAATCCTTTCAAACCTTATCAATTCTTGTATATCACTATACTTTTCCTATATCTAAATCTAACCTCACACAACTTAGGTACTATATTAGTAGCCTCCCTATCTGCTCTAGCACTCTTCGACACTGGAGCATCACATTTCTTTCTGTCGCAACGGTTCATTCGAACTCATGCGATTCCAGTTAAACCACTTGTATCTAGCTGGAATGTCAGTTCAGGGAACAACGTTCTAAAAGCATCTTTAGGATAAGATCCATGTCCATTGGTTGTCTGCATTAGAGAATTTTATACGGACTTCAAGGTGCTGGACATACCAAACTTCGACATAGTCTTGGGAATGGATCGGCTGTGAACTTTCTTCGCTACCATCGACTGTCGCCACAGGAGGGTAGTGTTCGAAATACCAGATCATCCAGTATTTTATTTCAAGAGTGGAGACCGTACCTTGGAACCTAGCGTCTACAAAGTAAAACCAAGGAAGGCAGTGGTTGCAGCATTACAAGCGGAAGAATCGAAGCCAGAGGTAGTTCGAGAGTTCGAGGATGTATTCCCTGAAGATATCTCAGGTTTGCCTCTCGATCGAGCTTTTGAATTCAGCATTGATTTACTACTTGGTGCGCAGCCTGTAATCAAAGCTTTGTACCTGTTAAGTCCTGAAGGATTAAAGGAGATCCGTATTCAGTTGGACGAACTCCTGAAGAAAGGTTGGATTCGTCCCAGTACTTCAAGCTGGGGATCTCCAGTACTACTTGTGAAGAAGAAAGAAGGTTCATACAGGATGTGTGTAGATTATAGAGCTCTGAACAAAGTGATGATTAAGAACAAGTATCCACTACCGCGCATCGATGACCTTTTCGATCAGCTAAATGGGTCTTGTGTATTTTCGAAACTAGATCTTCGTTCGGGTTATCATCAGGTGAAGGTTAAAGAGTCCGATATTCCGAAGAAGGCGTTCAGGACTCGATATGCTCATTATGAGTATCTCATAATGCCATTTGGAGTGACCAATGCACCTGCTATCTTTATGAACCTGATGAACCAAGTTTTCCGAGAGTACTTAGACATGTTCGTTGTCATCTTCATCGACGGCATCCTGGTGTATTCGAAAAATCGGAAAGAACACGCCGAGCATTTACGGATTGTCCTAGAGACAATGCGATAACATTAGCTCTAGACCAAGTACAGTAAGTGTGAATTTTGGCTAGATCAAGTCGGATTTTTCGGGCATATTGTTTTAGGCAAAGGAATCCTAGTAGATCCAGCTAAGGTGTCAGCTGTCAGCGAGTGGCCGACACCAAAAACGGTGAAGGATATACAAAGTTTCTTGGGATTAGCAGGATATTACCGATGATTCATTGAAGGCTTTTCGAAGATTGCAGCACGCCTGACTAAGCTCACACGTAAAGATGAAGTATTCGTGTGGTCAAAAGCATGTAAAAGTGCTTTTATAGAACTCAAGTCAAGATTAACTTCTGCTCCTATTCTCGTAATACCGGATCAATCTGGAGGATTTGTTGTGCATTGCGATGCGTCCGGTAAGGGATTAGGATGTGTTCTACACCATCATGGAAATGTTGTAGCTTTTGCACCAAGACAGCTAAAGGTTCATGAGCGCAACTATCCAACACATGATCTGGAGTTGGCAGCCGTCATATTTGCACTTAAGATTTGGCGCCACTATCTTCTGGGAGAACGAGTGGATATATACACTGACCACAAGAGTCTGAAGTATGTATTTACTCAAAAATAACTAAATATGCGGCAGAGAAGATGACTAAAACTCATGGAGGACTTCAACATCAACCTATAGTATCATCCTGGGAAGGTGAATGTAGTTCCTGATGCACTTAGCCGTCGGCCATTAGCAATAAATCTCACCGCTCAGTGGAAGCTACAGCAGGAATTGCGCAGATTGGCGATCAAAGTAGTTATGTCGGGTAACGCTTCAGATTCGATGAATTTACAAGTCCAGTCCACCATTTTCAATCAGATCAAGGAAGCTCAAGCAAATGATGCCAATCTACAAAAGATCCGAGAACAAGTAGAAAGAGGACTTCGAACTGACTTCATCATCCACGAAGACAGATCCTTGAGATATGGAATTCAATTATGTGTACCAAACGGCTCAGTTCGAGAAGAGTTGATGAAAGAAGCTCACAACTCTCCTTATTCTGTACATCCCGGTGGTGCAAAGATATACAAGGATCTCCGGCAACACTACTGATGGCATGGAATGTAGCGAGAAGTAGCCAGAAGCGTAGCTAAGTGTTTGGTGTGTCAGAAAGTGAAGGCTGAACATCACAGAACTGCTGGTCTAATTCAGCCATTACCGATCCTAAAATGGAAATGGCAGCACATTACCATGAACTTCGTGACCGCCCTCCCTTGCAGCACGAAGGATAACGACACAGTATGGGTTATTGTGGATCGACTTACCAAGTTGGCTCACTTTATTCTATTTCGAATTGGCCAATCTACCGAGACGCTAGCAAAGAAATATATGGAGGTAAGCATAAATCTAAAGTAAGATTTAAACCTTCAAGATGTACCCTATTTGATACCCCTAAACTCATGCAGGAGATCGTGAGATTACATGGAGTATCGGTTTGCATCGTCTCCGATCGTGATACCAGATTCCGATCATAATTTTGGTAGAGTCTGCAAGCTAGCCTGGGAAAGAGTCTGAATTTCAGCACGGCTTATCATGTACAAACATACAGACAGTCCGAGCGAAAAATTCAGATTCTGGAAGATATGCTAAGAGCTTGTATGTTAGACTTCGGAAGTTCGTGGGAAGATCACCTACACCTTGTGGAGTTTTCATACAACAACAGCTATCAGGAAAGCATTGGAATGGCACCATTCGCAGCATTCTATGGACGGAAGTGTCGTTCACCACTAAGTTGGGACGACATCGGAGATCGTGAACTCCTTAGACCAGAGATGATCATGGCAACTGTGGATGTAGTTCGAACGATCAGAGAAAGAATGCGCATAGCCTAATACTGACAGAAGTATTGAGCAGATGCAAAGCGGCGACATCTAGAGTTCCAACCTGGAGACCATATTTTCTTAAAGATCTCTCCAAACAGAGGAGTGATTTGCTTTAGCAAGAGGGGTAAGCTAAGTCTAAGATACATAGGACCGTTCGACATACTTGAACGAGTTGAAAAAGTGGCATACCGTTTAGCAGTTCCACCCTCATTGGAAGGAGTGCACAACGTGTTCCACATATCCCAGCTACGACGATATGTGAGAGACCCCAGCCACATACTTGATCACTCCGAGCTCACAGTACAGACTGATCTAACTTGCGAGCAACAACCCGTTGAGATCCTGGACCGAAAGGTAAAGACACTACGGAACAAGGAAGTAAACTTGGTCCGAGTGATGTGGAGAAAGGATTCGTCAGGAGAATCAACATGGGAACGAGAAGAAAATATGCGTGCAAGATACCCTTACCTATTTGAAAATTAGTCCATATGTAAATGTAAATTTCGAGGACGAAATTTTTATAAGGAGGGTAGAATGTAACGACTCTAAAATCTTGTACGGAAATTTTACTGTTAATATACAAGAAATGAGTTTTACTGCCTGGGTTTGAGTTATAAGTTACTTTTGTTAAATAACTGCAAGAAACAACTTGTAGCTCACTGGTAAAGCCCTTGAACTGCTGTGACGTAGCCCCTATGTTCGAACCCTATAAGACACATTATTTTTTTTTGAATTTTTCTTTTTAGTTTTAGAAGCCCAAAAGTTTGCATGTGCAATACACAGGGAAATGAAAAATTCAGAAAAATCAAATAGCCACAAAATGGAGTAAACTCTGAACAATACACGTGGCACAAATCTAGAGACCCTAAACCCTAAATCAACTGGCAAAATGCCCATTAAGGCCGGCACCGATGGTTGATCTGAGCCCAAAGAGCCCCGGGCTTTGCACACACAACCCTTCACCTACCCTTAACTCTCTGCACTGTTTGATTTCCCTGCAATCAAACATAGACCCTTCATTTCATAATTAAACCAAATTTTAATGCTTTTTAATCGACCATTTTAATTCCAAAACCCTAATTCTCCACTATAAATACCATCCCCTATCTTGGCTCAGCACCATTCTGAAAATTATAGAAAATTCTCTTAAAAAGTTCCTTAGTGGAGATGGAAATCTCTCACTCCTTTCTTGCCTATATAACATTTTAATTAGGACTCTATTTGAATCAAACACACACCGCTCGCTACAGCACCCTATCCTACGAGATAGCGGTGATTCCCTAGTTAGACCGGTTGTGGTTGATTTATATAGAGGTTAGGGCTAAGAGTTAAGAAAGGACGGACAAGGACCAAAAGAAAGAAACGAAGTTTCTTCCTAGTCGTGCTAATCCCCTTTGTTGACTATTACCCTAACACCTATGTTCTTAATTAAGGCAAAGGAAGCAGCGAGTAAAGTTATTTTTCCAAACTAACCTAATCCTAACCCTAGCAAGGCTTCAAATCAAATTAAATTCAATCTTAGTTTTTTATAAAAATCAAAACCTACAAAAAATAAGACTTAACTCGTAAGAACATAAAGAAAAGAACACGTTTTCCCTGTGGACCGACCCGTACTCAACCGGCTAGCTACTAAGCGACACCGTTATTGATTGCGGTATATTCTTAATTTTGATTTTAAAACGCACGCACGCAAAAGACAACAAATCAAATGGCGCCGTTGCCGGAGATCACTGTAGTTATTTTCTTTTTGTAATTTCGGGTTAATTGAAATTGAAAAAAATTATAAAAACTGAAAAAAATCATCTTGTTATTTTTTGAAGGGTTTTTGTGCGAATTGTACAGGAACGGAAGACGGACAGATTCAGATCTGGAGCAGACCAAGTGAACAAATCAGCAAACAGAGGATCTGAACAGACAGAGGAGAACCATAAAAGCAAACAGGAAAATTTTGGAGATCCAAACTAACAGAACCACCGCGGAACCGCGGTCAACCAGTGACGTTAGCTTCCCAAAATCCTCTGTAAGTATTTTTTTCCTCTCTTATACCCTCGGTGCTCCTCTGAAAAATTTTCCTGCAGAGTTATTTGTGCAAAATTTCTTCTCCCTCTCCAATAAATCATTTTTGTGCAGGATTCTTTGCGCCGCAAAATAAAAATAAAAAATTTTTGGCAAGTGTTTTAGATTTTATGTGTTATTTTATGTGTTAATTGTTTTGCATATTTAAAACGGAAATTAAGGGGCTATAACACCAATCCAGATTGGGTGGGAATTTCATTACCCTTCCTAAAACCCCAGAAATCACAAAAAGCATTGCATCACCCTCGAGTTAATTAAAAATATCTAGACTCAGCCAATTAAGGACTGTCGCGCTCATTAGGACAGAGGAAGGTTGTGGGCAATCGGTCGTTTATCTAAACCTGATTTTGTGGTGCTTAGGCTAGACAAGTGAGAAAGGTAATTTTAAAAGGCCCGTCTCATGGTGATTCGTGAGCGGATCCCTCCTTTCTTCATTTGTGCTTACCTGGCCACAATTGGCGGTGAAGAGGCGATTTGAGAGATATCTCACAACTTGCCCTTTGGAAAAGTTAGGAGCAGTCTAGTTGATTTAGGAGATCCTAGCTCTAGGGTTGATTGTGTGATTGTGTATATTTAAATTGTGATTGCTTGAAAGTGTGTCGTAGTTCCGTATCAAATCTTTTGCAAAAACTCTTTATAAAAAAAAACCACAAAACAAAATTTTTACAAAAACTTGCCATTTGTCGCTAGAAATCCATTGCACCCAACTTACACCCACATTTTCTCCATTGACGTTTTCTTACTCCCAAATTCTACGTTTGACTACACCACACCTCATTTAGTGTATGTCCGGTTGGACTAGGGACACTAGCGTCCGTTTAGTCCATGTCTCGTTAGTCCCTACCGACGACGAGTTCAACTCCGAAGTCGAAATTCCCTCCACTTCTTTACCTTCATCTTCAAATTCATCATCTTCTAAGTAGATGTCAGGATTCAATCCTAACAACCCCTTACCTATTTCGGGACTGATTCCACCTCAACTGGGTGCGAATAACCTACAAAACCCTCCCGTTGAAGCGCCCCAACGAATCGCGCTCCAGGATCTTTTCTATCCAACCCGCACCGCACTTCCTACTTGTCTTTCACTTTCGCCGGCTAATTGGGATAATTTCGAAATTAAGCCCCACTTCATCAATATGTTGCCCAAATTTTACGGGCTGGAATCCGAAGATGCCTATATCTTCATTAAGAAATTCCAGAATATTTGTGCAATGATGAAGACCATCCAACTTTCCGATGATGCTATAAGGCTACGAGTCATTCCCTTCACTTTATGTGACCTAGCTGAAAAGTGGCTATATAGTACAGTATCGCATTCCATAAAAAAATGGGAGGAGTTTGTTAAGGGTTTTCTTAAAAAGTTTTACCCACATCATAAGACCGCAAGAATACGTAATGAAATTAACCAATTTTCCTAGCTTCCGTCCGAACCTTTTTGGAAGTGTTTCGAACGATTTAAGGACTTTCTTGTTCAGTGCCCTCACCATGGTATCGAGAGATGGCAACTTTAACAAACTTTATACGAAGGACTGAACCCAGCAACTAAGCAGTTGCTGGAAACCATCTGTCAAGGTCACTTCCTTACAAAATCTGACGAGGAAGCTTGGCAATTTCTCGACGATCTTGCTGAACAAACGCTTCAGTGGGAAAGCACTAGACAAACCGCTTCGTCCACGTCATCTACTTCATCTGGTCCGTCTAGGGCAGGTGTTCATCAACTTGACATGTCAATTGCAATGAAAGCCAAAATAGCTGCAATTACACGTAAATTAGAAGCAATTGAGAGCAAATTCTCATCGCCTTCTCCTGCCCCCGCTTTAGCCCCTCGCACTATATGCGCTTGTTGTTCGGATCCGTCCCACTTGACTGAAGAGTGTCCTTACAACCCACCTGCTCAAGGACAGGATCAAGTCAATGCTTCTTTTCAGCAGAAACAAAGAAATGATCCATACTCTTCAACTTATAATCCTGGTTGGAGGAGCTACCCCAATTTTGCTTGGAATCAAAATCAATAACAATTTTCAGAGGCCTCCTACACAACAACAAGCTCCTCAACAAACTCAATATCAGTAACTTTTCCAACCCCAACCTTACCAAAATCAAATGAACAATTTTGCACTAAACAACTCTTTTCCTCAAAACAATTTTGTTCAACCAAATAACGATAAGGTTTTCTCGCTAGAACGAAATCTAAATGCGTTTTTAAAACAATCAACTCAATCCTCAGCCAACATCCAGTCTTCCATTCAGTCTTTGGTGCAACACACTGTATCACATGGGCAAAGCATCAAAACCATTGAAGCCCAAATTGCACAACTGAATACTGTTTTAAGTGAGCGAGAGAAAGGGAAGCTTCCATCTCAACCACTGCCAAATCCTGGTCACACACAAAATGCACATGTTGCTCATGAACCACAAAATCATAATGTGAGTGCCATGACTACATTGAGATCTGGAAGGACGTTGCACAACAATGTTGGCATTGATGATGACACCCTGGCCGCCAATTCTTTTTCATCTTCATCTTCTTTGTCAGAGCCTGTTCTTCATTCTTCACAAGGCTCTACTTCTTCTACTAATCCGAACGGACCCACATCTCACTCCACGAAAACATCAACACTAGGATCCGTTCCAACTCCGCAATCTACTCCACAAACATTGGACTCAACAAATTTTCAAAATATTCCATTTCCAAACAGGTTGAGATCCAATAAACAAACTCCACAAATGGAGAAAATTGTGGAGTTATTTAAACAGGTTAGCATTAACATACCTCTGTTGAATGCAATCCAACAAGTCCCTTCTTACGCTAAAATCTTGAAGAACTTGTGCACCAAGAAGAGGAAATCACAGGTATCTAAGAAAGTTTTCTTGGCTGGTGCAGTAAGTGATACTCTTACCCAACTTTTACCTCAAAAACGCTAGGACTCTGGCTGTCCTACAATTTCAATAACTATTGGGGATAAGAACATCAACCGCGCACTTTTAGATCTTGGTGCCAGTGTTAATCTGCTTCCTTATTCAGTATATGAACAATTAAGCGTTGGAGAGTTGAAACCCACACATTATACTCTCCAAATGGCCGACCGATCCATCACCCATCGTAGGGGTGAGTTAGAGGATGTGTTGATTAAAGTAGGGGACTTCATATTCCCCGTTGATTTCATTGTTATGGACACACAGCCTGTAGCTGACCCCCGGAGTCAAATTCCGGTGATACTCGGTCGACCATTCCTTGCAACTTCTAATGCGGTGATCAATTGTCGAAATGGTTCAATGAACCTATCTTTTGGAAACATGACAATTGAGCTCAACATCTTTAAGTTGGGGAATCAGCCTTCCTAACCTAATGCTAATATACTTGACGTTTGTTCGATCCAAGAGATCACCCATGAGGACTGCGAGTTCGAAAAATTTCTGTTCGATCACAACAATTTTGACGGTAATAGTGCGTTCCTCCTCGAATCTGACACTGCTTTCACACCCGATAATGATTACGAGTGTTTCACTTTCTCGAACGATTTTGAAGAATCACCACCCGAGTTTGAATCCTTTGAATTTTCGGATGAGTTAACTGAACCATCCGACTCGGTTGCTTACACTCGCTTTGAACCTTTTTTGGAGTCCTTCGAGTTCGAGACAGTTTCACTAATTTTACCTTCAATTGTTTCGCTTCCAACACTTGAACTCAAGCTATTGCCGTCTCACCTTAAATACGCTTACTTAGGTGAGAATGAGACCCTTCCTGTTATCATCTCTGCTTCTCTAGCCCCCGAGCAAGAGAAAGCCCTTTTAACGGTCTTACAAAACAATCGGCAAGCTTTTGGCTGGACTATGGCGGACATCAAGTGGATTAGTCCCCTAATAGTTGAACATCATATTCATATGATGGATGATGCCAAGCCAGCAAGGGATCCACAAAGACGACTCAACCCAATAATGAAGGAGGCTGTTAAAAAGGAGATTGTAAAATGTCTTGATAGTGGTATCATTTATCCTATCTCTGATAGCCTGTGGGTTAGCCCCATTCACGTTATCCCTAAGAAATCGGGCATAATGGTCATGACTAATGAGGCAAATGAGTTAATACCTATTCGCACCCAAACTGGGTGGCGAGTTTGCGTCGATTATAGAAAACTCAACGCCGCGACACGGAAAGACCACTTTCCATTACCTTCTATTGACCAAATGCTAGAACGATTGGCTGGGCATGAATTTTACTGCTTTTTGGATGGCTACTCCGGCTATAATCAAGTTCCCATCGTCGAAAAGGACCAAGACAAGACCACATTCACTTGTCCTTTCGGTACGTTTGCTTATCGTCGCATGACCTTTGGGTTATGCAATGCACCCACTACTTTCCAGCGGTGTATGATGGGCATTTTTTCAGACATGGTGGAAAAATTCTTGGAGATTTTCATGGATGATTTCTCCATTTTCGGCGACTCCTTTAATGAGCGTTTGCTACATTTAGACGCAGTTCTTACCCGGTGTAGGGATAAGAACTTTATTTTAAATTGGGAGAAGTGCCACTTTATGGTACGAGAAGGTATTGTCTTAGGACATATCATCTCACAAAATGGTATTGAGGTAGATAAAGCTAAGATTGAAGTCATTTCCAATCTTCCTCCTCCCAAATGCGTCCGAAACATTCGAGCCTTACTTGGCCATGCCGGTTTCTATAGACGGTTCATTAAGGATTTTAGCAAGATAGCTAGACCCTTGACTCTTTTGTTGGCCAACAACACCACATTTGATTTTGACTCAAGATGTATGAAGGCGTTCGAGTCATTGAAAATCTCACTTACTTCCGCTCCCATTCTTTCGTCTCCTGACTGGATGCATCCATTTGAGATTATGTATGATGCATCTGATTTCGCCATTGGTGCTGTCCTTGGACAGCACATAAATAAGATGCCGCATGTGATTTATTACGCGAGCCGAACCTTGAACGAGGCCCAATTAAATTACACAACAACTGAGAAGGAATTCTTAGCTGTTGTGTTTGCATTAGAAAAGTTCAGGCCCTATTTAATCGGCTCTCCAGTCATCATTTACGCTGACCACTCAGCTCTTCACCATCTTTTCGCGAAGAAGGACGCTAAATCTCGGCTGATACGTTGGATCCTCTTATTACAAGAGTTTGACCTTGTCATCAGAGACAAGAGATGATGTGAAAACGTAGTCGCCGACCATCTTTCACGCCTTCCTTCCTCACCGACGCTTCAAATTCCTATTAAAGACGTTTTTCCAGATGAGCAGCTCTTAACTTTATCATGCGAATCTTAGTTCGCAGATATCGTAAATTATTTGGCCACCAGACTTATACCAAACGAATGGTCGAATCAGGACAGACTTAGATTTCTATCCCAGGTAAAACATTTTTATTGGGATGAACCATATGTATTCAAATACTGTCCCGACCAAATTATTCGTCGGTGTATCCCCGACAATGAGTTCAAGAGTGTGCTGTCATTTTGCTACGATCAAGCGTGTGGCGGGCATTTTGGCCCTAAGAAGACAACCGAAAAGATCTTGCAGTGTGGTTTCTACTGGCCACAACTTTTTAAAGATGCACATAATTACGGCAAGACATACTCCCGGTGCCAACACTTGGGCCGGATATCTAGAAGAAATGAAATGCCGCTCTAACCAATATTGGTTGTTGAAATTTTTGATGTTTGGGGGATAGATTTTATGGGACCGTTTCCTAACTCTTTTGGGAACGTGTATATTCTCCTCGCTGTTGACTATGTTTCAAAGTGGGTCGAGGCTGTGCCCAGCCGAACTAATGACAACAAGGTTGTCGTTAGATTTCTCAAAGAAAACATTTTTTCTCGATTTGGGCATCCCCGCGCAATTATCAGCGATAATGGATCTCATTTTTGTAATAGGAATTTCGAGTCCTTAATGCGGAAATATTCCATTACTCACAAGCTGTCAACGCCCTATCATCCCCAAACTTGTGGGCAAGCCCAGATTTCAAATCGGCAAATTAAACAGATATTGGAGAAAACGGTTTCCAAAAACCGTAAAGATTGGTCGTCAAAACTTATTGATGCCCTTTGGGCATTTAGAACTGCCTATAAGACCGATCTTGGCATGTCTCCATATAGACTTGTTTATGGAAAGGCTTGCCACCTTCCAGTTGAAATTGAGCATAGAGCACTTTGGGCAATAAAAGAGTTGAATCTATCTCTAGAAGATGCGGGCAGTAATAGAAAGCTGCAATTGAATGAATTGAATGAGCTTCGGGATGAAGCTTACGAGAATGCGGTTGTCGTCAAAAACCGAACGAAGGTGTTCCACGATAAACACCTTATGCGCAAAGCTTTTAAACCTGGTCAACAGGTTTTATTTTACGACACTCAGTTACATTTCCATCCCGGCAAGCTGAGATCTCGATGGAAAGGGTCATTTTTGGTACGCACCGTATATCCGTACGGTGCGGTCGATTTAGAAAATCCAGAGGACGGTTCACTATTTAAAGTGAACGGCCATAGACTTAAACCGTTCTTCACTGCGGACCCTTTGCAGGAGCTCTTGTTTTTGCAGGAACTGATTTACATTGACTGATCTTCCTCCATCTATCTCTAAATTTCGATTATCCAGCCAAAACACTGTTTCAAATAAGTTTGGGGGTATGTATCACTTGTAATTTATATAAAAACAAAATAAAAATAAAAAAAAAAAAATTAAAAAAATTTTTGGAGTATTTTTGTAAATTTTCAGTTTTAATAAAAAAAATATATAAATAGAAAAAAATTTATTTACAAATAATTTCCTCTTTTAAAGAGGGGCTTTTTGCAAATAACCAAAACAATCCCCCTTATAAAAAGAACCCGATCCTCTCTGCCTTTTATCAAACCCTAATTTCATCTCTCTAAAAACCCTAGCCACCGCTCCAATTTCTGCAGAGAGATCCCACTACGCTGCCGCCCAACCGCCGCAATTTCCTGCATCTGGCCGCGCTTCTGCTGCCGCTTAGCCTCGTCACCCACTGAAAACTTCAGAGGAGGTTTGCATTCTCTGGTTCTCTCTGTTAATTTTTGAAATATTCTGCAACTTTCTTTCTCTGTAATGGCACCAATGCTACAATATGAGAGGGACTTTTCACAAATATTTGCACACACAATCTACGGTAGCTATTTCGGTGAAGAAATCCGGAGGCGAGGGTGGAATTTTTTACTGTTTAATCATCCAAACTCCTTCGCTCTTCCAGATCTCGTCACACGATTTTATGAATGCTTAGAAGACGGATACCTTTCACAACACGGATATATTAGGCTTATTTGGGGTGATAGGGAAATCATTATCGATAGGGACTTCATTCATAAAGTCACCCTAATACCTAGACTACCTACCCCTCCGATTCGAGGATTATCTACCTTTGATGGGTACTAACTGTTCGAGGGAGCCACGTAAGGGCATCCAAGTTAGAACCCTCTTTGCAAATGTACTGACTGTGTGTCGTTGGGCACAAAACAACATTTTTGGTAGTTCACATAATACTACCTTTTTCACACCATCTTTTCATATCGTGCACACCTTAATGACTAGGAATCCTAGATATGATATGCGCACGGTATTGCTTAATTTAATTGGTGCTGGCAAAAGGGCTGCCAATTACCCATGCCCTATGTTAGTGACACAACTGTGTCGCTATTTCCTCCCTGTGGAGGAATTTGAGTTTTACATGCATGGAGGTATCCCCATTAGGCCTCTTATTGAGGGCGTATCCACGTCCTATACCCGCCTAAATGATGTATGGTCGCGAACAGAACCGGCCGAGAACGTACCCGCCAGAACACCTAGCTCCAGCTCGACTGCGAGCGAGGAAGAGCTTACCCCCGCAGAACATGCACGTATACTTAGAAAATCCACTAGGGGGATAGACAGATTGGTAGGGCTGGTGACCAACTTGGATTACCGTGTGACAGAGATTGAGCGCGGCGAGTCCATACTACTGGCGAGAGAGGAACGTTCCTGTTCACGTTTGAGGGGACGACGAGGTTATGAGCAATGAGGGCACTGCTTTTCGTAAGTTTAGGGAAGGAGGTGGTTTGTAAATAGTTATTATTGCATTACATATTTTAATTTTTGTATATATTTTTTTTCTTTCTTTGCATGTTTAATTCTGCATTGCATCTTTATAAAAAATTATTAAAAAATTAAAAAATGAAAATAAAAAAAATTTAAAAATAAATTCAAATAAAAAATTTAAAAAATTTAAAAATTATAAAAATTGAAAAAATCAATTTTGGCCATATTTGACTTAAGTTTGACAAGACGGTTAACTAGCTAGGAAAAACTAGATCCTAAACTTAGTAAATTAAAAATCCTAAAAATAACCTTTCTTAAAGTTTAACTGTAGAAAATATATGTCCTTGTAGTTTATTTAGAAATAGGCAAATGTTGAGTTCAGTTCTTGGGCTAAGTCAAAATAAAGGAAGAGTGTTGAAATTTTTATTGAAGTGTAAGTCTGAAAAATAATTCTGAACCTTTAGTCTAAATTCTGAAAATATATACCCTACAACTCGCACATACACGCACCTTGAAACTTAGGATAGTAGAGGATACCTTGAAATGCTCTTGTCTAAACTCCTTAGTATGAAAAAAAAATTAAAGTATAAGTGTGAAATAAGAGATAAAAAAATGAACACTGGTTTTGTAATTACTTAAGGCTGCGTAAAATGAAATATATATATATATATATATATATATATATATATATATATATATATATATATATAGAGAGAGAGAGAGAGAGAGAGAGAGAGGGTGCTTTATCACCTAGTGCCTTAGATCAACTGGTTTGGGAGTCACTGCTAAAGCCTTAGGTATTACAAGACGAGGAATTACGCCTAAATGCATGAACACATTTTGTAATCGGTCGTTAGTATCTCAAGAAGTATTAACGGTCGCATGAAGGATGTGTGAGCAATTTCATCTAAAATTCACCAACTAAAAGTACTTTGGACGATGGACAAGAGTATGATAGCTTGGATTGAATTTTCAAGTGTAAGGGTGATACATACACACACGTAGGGGTATATGATTGGGGTTTTGATGAGAGATAGGAATGAAAGATAGGGCTTATATTTTCAGTAGAGGTGATAAAAATTCCTAAGTTGAGATGGAACCTTAGAAGGAAAATTTAAAAGATACTAAAAGCTAAATAAATTTATAAAACATATACGATCTTAAGTTAAATGATAAGTGAGTGTGAAAAATACGGGTTGATGATTTCTAAAGTTAAAGATAATAGAATTTCTTGCTAGAACACCGAATAGAAGAATGAAAATCAACATGCCAAATTGATCGGATTTTATGGGTAGTATCCGCTGAAAACCCTCAGGAGACAACACTCCTCCTATTAGAGATACCCAGAGGTTTAACTGCTTGTTGCACGAGCTCAGTGCAATTGCGATTCCCCGTGAAAGTGAGGTTAGGTTTTTTCGAGAATAAAAATAGTTTTGCTCTGGACGAGCAACAGATAAGTTTGGGGGTATTTGTTCATATCACAATATTGCATTATTATATCGTCCATTCTTAATCATAATACAAATAAATAGGTGCTTTTGATTCATGTCTGCTAAATAGTTGCAGGTTACAGGTTCTCAGAACAATTCAGTAAAATTCATGAAAAGACATTACAAAAGTGAGACTACGACCAACAATAGATGAATCCGTATGATTCCACCTAACAGTTCAAGTGCACAAAGCAAAAGGGCAGCACAAGATTCAAGACTTCAATGCGAAGCTTACGGTAAAAGTCCACAAATTCTGCACTGTTGGAAATCTGGAAGAAAGTAGAAAAGATTTTAAGGAACCAAGTAAAGAAAACAGAAGGAAAAACAACTTGAAGCATCCCTAAAGAACTGAGTCCAAGAGCTCACTATATGGCCGTGGATCCGCGGCCAAACATGGCATCTGTCGTGGATCCGCGGCCGTGCAGTGCACGTGTCGGTGGGTGTCAGAACTTTGACCCGGCTTTCTTAGGGTAGTCTTGTAATTTCAAATGTGGATCAGATGTAAACCCTAGGGTTTCTCTTATCTATAAATAGGAAAACCAGAAGCCTAATTAGGAATGCCGCTTTTTAATTTCTAGATTAAATTTTCATTCCATTGTAATCGTCAAGAGGTGTCAATAAAAGTAAGTTTTTTTTATCTTGCAATTCTCCATTTGAATTTAATTTCTGTGATTTTTTTATCTGTCTTTATTTATCTGCAAGTTAATTAAGTTATTAAAAAAAATTAAAAAAATAAATTTCATCGTAACTTTCCTAATGAGTCAGTAATTCCTCACTTGTTAGGGTTAGGATTGTGTATGTTTGAGAGATGGAAATCTCTCACTCCTTTCTTGCCCATATAACATTTTAATTAGGACTCTATTTGAATCAAACACACACCGTTCGCTACGGCACCCTATTTGATTCCTTAGTTAGACCGGTTGTGGTTGATTTACATAGAGGTTAGGGCTAAGAGTTAAGAAAGGACGGACAAGGACCATAAGGAAGAAACGAAGTTTCTTCCTAGTCGTGCTAATCCCCTTTGTTGACTATTACCCTAACACCTATGTTCTTAATTAAGGCAAAGGAAGCAGTGAGTAAAGTTATTTTTCCAAACTAACCTAATCCTAACCCTAGCAAGGTTTCAAATCAAATTAAATTCAATCTTATTTTTTTTATAAAAATCAAAACCTACCAAAAATAGGACTTAACTCGTAAGAACATAAAGAAAAGAACACGTTTTCCTTGTGGACTGACCCGTACTCAACCGGCTAGCTACCAAGCGACACCGTTATTGATTGCGATATATTCTTAATTTTGATTTTAAAACGCACCCAGGCAAAAGAAAACCAATCAGCTCGTTAATGGGGGATCATGATGGCGTGGAACGCGGGACGTGGCCGGCGGATATCTTGTGCATGGCGAGATTCACGGAGTGAGGCGATTGCACCTGCGAGTGGTACCTTCGGTCGGTCAATGAGACCGAGGAAGATGACCTCGGCGGGAGAGCTCGCGGATGTGCGAGAGAGCCGAGGTATCTTGGTTCTGCGGTAGCCCAGAGACGAGCTGATAGGGTCGAAGAGGCCAGTTGTGCAGGGGGCTCAGGGATGAGCCAACAGTTGTTTGACTGTAGGACGGGCATAGGAGTGGCTTGGTCGGCCACTGCAGGTCCTTTCGTGCAAGCTTCGGGACACATCATCTGCCACGCGTCATCATCTGGGAGATCACCGATATCGAGCATCATCATCAGCCCCCCACTCTCATCCCGACCAGCTCATAGGTCTGGTCGAGAGTGGTCTGCCGGGTCACCTGAGGTGAGCTCCCTTCCGAAGAAATCGTCGGTGTGTGTTCCCAGGCAATCTGTCGTATTCTCTTGATGATGTTAGTGAATCAGGGATCAGATCTTTCATTAAAGAGGATGCGCCGGATTGGGCATACGTTCACCGAAGCGACAGCCCACGTGTCGGGCGCTGGTTGGCTGACGCGACGGGTCACAGGTTTCCTGCAGCCGATGGGGTGCGGCCAATGTGCGCATGACAGGTGGAGCGATAGTGGCCATTGAACGCGAGGAGTCGTTTTGCGGGAGATGACTTTCGCCGTTGGATGAGTATGCCGATGGCTATAAATAGAGGAGGGGTCTCCATGAGGGCCTATACCTCTTCGTAATTTTCCTCGTCCTTGGTCTTGTCTGCTCGGCGTTCTCAGCTTTACGTTGGGATCTCATCGTTTTCTCTTCCGAGGATTCCTTTTCATCAGGTTAGATGTCTTCTTCTGAGGAGTTTGTAGATGTCGTCGGGGTAAATTCTAGGGACTCTTCTTCTTCCACTGATTCGGAGTCTTTCCAGGGAGTTAGGGTTAGATCCTCTTCCCAGGGTCGCGCGAAGAGGGCGATTCCCAGAGTGGAGGTCGCGGATGTACCCGGGGTGTCGTCCATGGTGAGGTACGAGGAAGAGCTCGTCATCGTTTGGACTCGTTTCTATATTCCTCCCGGCTACACGTTGCGTTTAGCCGAGGAAAGGGAGAGGGCAGATCAGGGACGGGGCAAGGAGACTGCCCTGTACTTGGAAGCCTTTTGGGCCGGAATGCGCATGCCCTTATCCCCCGAGGTTGTTAGAGCACTGAATCATTTCGGGTTATCCTCGGGCCAGCTAGTACCAAACTCCTGGAGGATTCTCCTCGGGTTCCTGGTTCGTTTGAAGTTGTAGTTGATCCCTTTCAGGTTGTCCACCCTTGCCTCCTCTCTCATTTACAAACGTCATCCCGGCACTCGTGCGGGCGACCCGTGGTGGGTTTACATCTCCTTCAGGAAACAACGGGGAGTGCTGCCGGGTCGGGAGTCTTCATCGTTCCTTCTTCCATCCACGATTGGAAGAAAAAAAAATTCTTTGTTGGGCCGCCAGAGGGTGAGGACTGGCCCGTGCCCACCCAGTGGTCTAGGTATAGGTGCCAGCGGGAGAGTCAGTCCAACGATCCCGATGCGGTGAGAGTGGCGGAGTGGGAGCCCATTCCCCGGGCCGACATGCTGCTTTCTGAACGGGTCTTAGTTGGGCTGGGCTCAACCCCGCCCAGTTCGTCGGTAAGTTAGGAGCTTGTAGGTGATCTGTTAGACTTGTGTTTATTTTCATTTCTGCTTTTGTTGCTAACTCTAGTGTACTTTGTCTTGTGCAGAACCCATGGACTTTAGCCAACTTCGAGCGGCCATGCGCAAGCCGAAGAAGGGATCGAAAGCTGGAGGTGCCAGCTCCTCCCGTTCGACGTCGGCCCCAGCTCCCCCTGCAGCTGCCCCACCCCGGCATTTGATTGCGGGCCGTGCCCTGGAGCCCAGCTAGGCGCCGAGCCGAAAGCGGGTTCGGGAACAGGAGGCCCAGGCTTTGGAAATAGAGAGCGGCTCCCCGCCTTCGTCTCTCAAGAGGTTCCCCCGAACGGTTCCGCGGACCTTGGCCTCCCTGATCTTGGTGGACGAGGGGGACCTCCGCTTTGAGGTGCCCTCGGGGCTCTCCGTCGCTGACAGCTTGCTGGACGACATGGAGAGGTCGGCCGGGGGCAAGGTCCCTCGGGGGACTCTCAAGGCACAAATGGCGGCCATCGCCCAAGAGGCCGTGCAGGTTAGTGCTCGCACCTCACTCGATTTTTCACTCAGCGTCTCATCATTCGCGAGATTTGGTGCCCCCATTTCCTTTCTGACCCCCCTCTGATTTCTTCAGGTCCTCCAGCACGTCGCCCTCGTCATCCAGATGGAGGAAGAGGAAATTGCCCCAGCAATGCAAGTTCCGGGTGAGCTCTCCTCGCTGGAGGAGAGATCAAAGTTAGAGCTGGAGGCGGCGATGGCGAGGGTCGTCGCCCTAGAGGGCGAGGTGGCGGCCTGGAAGCAGGAGGTCGCCAGGTACCGCGAGGCCGCCAAGGCCAAGCTTCAGGACTCCAAGGTGCTCGTTGGCACCTTGAGGAAGTCGGCGGGTACACTCCGGAAGGAGCTGGGAGAGGCGATAGAGGGGACGAAGCGAGCCGAGCTCAGGGCGGCGAAGGCGGTGGAGAACTATAAGAAGTCCGACCATTTTTACACCGACCTAGCCACAGCCACTACCCTCATCTGGCATGATGCCCTCGACGTCGTTAAGGCTCGGATGCCGGATTTCCCTGATGAAGAGCTCCGGAATGAATATCCTTGCGGGGATGACGCGCAGGGGGACACCCCTGGGAGCGCAGCCGGGGATGGGACTGCCGATGAGGGCGATGCCGAGGCTCCTGCGATGGGCGCTGATCCTCCAGACGCAGCCCCAGTCGAGGTGGACATTAAGCTCCTCGGGGTTGCGCCCGGCCCTGAGGCCTAAAATCCCTCGTCTTCTTGTGTTTTTTCTTTTGTTGCAACGGGAATTTTGTAGGCCTCCGAGCATTTTGCAAGGCTGGGGAGCCCACAATACCCTTGTAAAGACTTTGATTTTGGGAATAAATCCTTTTTGCAGTAGTATTTGTGCGCGTATTTTCCTTTGTCGGTAAACACTTGTATTTGCACAGTACCGCCTTCATGTCAAGTCGGTCTTTTGTCTAGCGATCACACGTCGAGTTGAATCTGTTCACTTGCCAAGTGTTCAAAGACCGGTGGGGAGACGGTATCTTCATGGCCCTGAAATCGAGGTGGAGATCGCTCAGACGTAGATAGACTGGATGCTTAATGGTGAGGGCTTTGTTCCTTAGCGTGGGAAGCACAGAAAGGCGTGCTAAGGATGGGCTGAGCAGGGTAGTTGCTTGGTCGCCTCATAGCCAGGGCTTAGATCCTGGCGTTGTGGAGCAGGGAGCTACCAGCCAGGGGTAACCGAGCAAGGACGAGCCCGGTTGCCTCTTAGTGAGGGCTTAGATCCTTAGCACGGGAGGGGCCGTACGAGGCCAGCTAAGGATGGACCGAGCAGTGAAGCTGCTCAGTTGCCTCTTGGCAAGGGCTTAGATCCCTAGCGTCGTGGGGTAGGGAGCTACCAGCCAAGGATAACCGAGCAAGGGCAGGCCCGGTTGCCTCTTAGTGAGGGCTTTTGATTCTTCACGCGGGAGAGGCCGTAAGAGGCCTACTAAGGATGGGCCGAGCAGGGTTACTGCTCGGTGTCTCTTGGCGAGGGCTTTGATCCTTAAGGATGGGCCAGGCAGGGTTGCTTCCCGGTGCCTCTTGGCAAGGGCTTTGATCCCTGGCGTTATGGGGTAGGGAGCTACCAGCCCGGGATAACCGAGCAAGGGCAGGCCCGGTTGCCTCTTAGTGAGGGCTTTTGATCCTTAGCGTGGGAAGGGACGTAAGAGACCTACTAAGGACGGGCCGAACAGGATTACTGCCCGGTGCCTCTTGGCGAGGGCTTTGATCCTTAAGGATGAGCCGGGCAGGGTTGCTGCCCGGTGCCTCTTGGCGAGGGCTTTGATCCCTGGCGTTGTGGGGTAGGGAGCTACCAGCCAGGGATAACCAAGCAAGAGTGGGCCCGGTTGCCTCTTAGTAAGGGATTTTGATCCTTAGCGCGGGAGGGGCCGTAAGAGGCCTACTAAGAATGGGCCGAGCAGGGCTACTGCCCGGTGCCTCTTGGCGAGGGTTTTGATCCTTAAGGACGGACCAAGCAGGGTTGTTGCCCGGTGCCTCCTGGCGAGGGTTTTGATCCTTAAAGACGGACCGGGCAGGGTTGCTGCCCGGTGCCTCTTGGCGAGGGCTTTGATCCCTGACGTTGTGGGGTAGGGAGTTACCAGCCAGGGATAACCGAGCAAGGGCGGGCCCGGTTGCCTCTTAGTGAGGGCTTTTGATCCTTAGCGCGGGAGGGTCCGTAAGAGGCCTACTAAGGACGGGCCGAGCAGAGATACTGCCCGGTGCTTCTTGGCGAGGGCTTTGATCCTTAAGGATGGGCCAGGCAGGTTGCTGTCCGGTGCTTCTTGGCGAGGGCTTTGATCCCTGGCGTTGTGGGGTAGGGAGCTACCAGCCAGGGATAACCGAGCAAGGGCGGGCCTGATTGCCTCTTAGTGAGGGCTTTGATCCCTGGCGTCGCGAGGTAGGGAACTACCAGCCAGGGATAGCCGAGCAGGGTAGCCGCTCGGCTGCTTCTTAGTGAGGGCTTTGATCCATGGTGTTGCGAGGTAGGGAACTACCAGTCAGGGATTACCGAGCAGGGTAGCCGCTCGGCTGCCTCTTGGTGAGAGCTTTGATCCCTGGCGTCGCGAGGTAGGGAACTACCAGCCAGGGATAGCCGAGCAGGGTAGCCGCTCGGCCGCCTCTTGGTAAGGGCTTTTATCCCGTGCGTTGCAAGGTAGGAAGCTACCGGCCAGGGATATCCGAGCAGGGTAGCCGCTCGGCTGCCACTTGGCGAGGGCTTTGATCCCTGGCGTTGCAAGATAGGGAGCTACTAGCCAGGGATAGCCGAGCAGGGTAGCCGCTTGGCTGCCTTTTGGCGAGGGTTTTGATCCTTAGCGTTGTGAGGTAGGGAACTACCATCCAGGGATAACTGAGCAGGGTAACTGCTCGGCTGCCTCTTTGAGAGGGCTTTGACCCCTGGCGTTGCGAGGTAGGGAGCTACCAGCCAGGTATAGCCGAGCAGGGTAGCCGCTCGGCTGCCTCTTGGTGAGGGCTTTGATCCCTGGCGCTGCGAGGTAGGGAACTACCAGCCAGGGATAGCCGAGCAGGATAGCCGCTCATCTGCCTCTTGTCGAAGGCTTTAATCCCTGGCGTTGCGAGGTAGGGAACTATCAGCCAGGGTTAACTGAGCAGGGTATCCGCTCGGCTGATTCATGAGGTTCTGTCCGGCTTTCTCGGTGTGATCATCGGGAAGAGGGACAGCCGCGGGTGACACGTGTCATGAACGTGTGGGGGAGGCGAAGCGTCGGAGGCGCGTCGTTTCGAATTTGCCGAGAAAGGCTGGGTGTCTGCCGCGTGGCGGTCTAGTTGTGGGTGAGCGACTGTTAGACTCCCGGGGGGTTGTTCGCTATAAAACGGAGGGAGCCTTGATCACTCCATCCTTCACACCCAAAACGCAGGAATGGAGGACTTCCCTTTTACCATCCCCGACATAGCATTGAGGACGTGTACCTCTACGACCAGCACTGCACTGAGGACATAGTGCAGTTAGTGATAGGCCGCATTGAGGATCACTTTGACCGACTGCTTCCCCGGCGTTCCCCCCTGTTCTAGCAGTTGATGTACTCCATCTGGAGGGCATCGCCGGGGCTCTACAACCCCTTGTCCGAGCAGATGAGGGACGAGGCGGTCGGCAAGTTAAGGTCTCTGCGGTGCTTCGGCCTGATCTCTGCGGGTCGGCGGGACCGCTCGGTGGCGCTCATCCTTGAGTGCTGCCAATTGAGGCACGATGCCGACGTTCGCGGGCGGCATCGGGGGCGGAGGTCTGAGGCCGCGAGGGCTCGGCTGGCGGAGATATCTTTGGAGTACCATGAGCAATGTTCTTTGCACCCCTTCCCCCGTTACTGTAATAATTTTTCCTTTTTCGATGTACGGCTGAGGAGCCCACAGTACCTTTTTGAATGAATAAGATTCTTTTCTTTTTTTGCAATGTTTTGTTGATCCCTTTATTATATAAACAAAAAGATCTCAAGAGAGGTTTACATTGCCTTAAAAAGAATACATGCTAGTAGATGTTCTTATTTGTGCAGCTTGAGCCCCTCGGATGTCTGTCAGCCTCCACGACCGGCATAGGGTGCTGAGCTTCGTAGGTACCCGGCGTACCCTCCGCTAACACGACCATGATTTGGCCGATTGTCAGCTCACCGGGAGGGGTACGCTGCTCCTGCTCTCATGGGCCTCCAACAAAACCTGTCATGCCCTACTTTCCAGTATACGGGCAGAGGACGCGATGAGACCGCTACGTATTTACTGTGAAGTAAATACGCTAAGCGTATCTAAGCAATATAAAATTAAAGCACAAGAGACAAGATAATATAAAACAGCAATTTTATTTATTCACATTCTTTCTGTACAATAGATGGAAAGTAAATACAACTGAAATAAAAAGCAATGCCTAAACAATGGTATAACAGAAAAGAAAAGTACTGAAATGGAAAGTGTACAATGACTAGAGCTCCGGGTCTTCACTGAACTGGTCCAAGTCTTCAGCAGTGGCTCGATCTCTGACGGGTCCAGATCACCTGACGATATTCAAAGAATAAAGAAAGAGAATGTCGTCAGCGAACAGATTGCTCGGTAAGTCCCAAAGATAAGAGAAAGTAGAATAGACAGAATAAGAAGGTATCTTTTAAAGTTATATTATATTGTGATATTAACGTTGTTGTTTGTAGTTTGGTACAGAGAAATACCAGTGTATACGAGAGGGGTCTCTATATGCCAGAGACTAGAGACAAGTATAGTACAAGGAACTGTTTATGCTACGGTACAACAGCAATTGGATTCATGTTAGGTGTATTAAGTCTTACTGTCTCGTGCCACTTCTAACAGCTTCCGTACCAATCTACCCCTTAAACCCCGAGTTGTCTTGTTTGTATTGTATTGTATTGTAAATTGTATTGATTGTATAATTGGATGACTGTCCGAAACCATGATATCATTAAACGGATGTAACCGTAGAATCATGTAAATGGAATAACTGGAGAACCATGTAAATGGAATGTATATCCATGGTTCGGTTCAGTCAAGTTGTATAGATTGATAATTGGATTCATGTTGAATTGTGATATTGAAAATTGTAAATTGTAGATTGTAGATTGTACTTGAATCATATTAAAGTCAGATTATAATAGACTCAAACTGAGTCAGACAATTAGAAAAGTAAATTGAAGTCCTGATTGTTTTGATGTTATCGGTAACCGCTGCACATGGGCGGCAGGATTTGTATCTTTTTCAAAGACGATTACCGTATTGATAACACCGTTGTTAAGTTGTCTACCTTAGATAGGCAAGCACCCATATCTCCGGCTCCCTGAAGCTCAAGAGACTCGTCCCGGTTAAAACTATGTTTACTAGGGTCCTTAGGGTAATTTATAAAACTTGAGGAGTTTTTATATAACATACTTTTATATACTTTTCAAAATAATCCCCAAGTATTTAGTTATCGTCTTTGAAGTTATCATGAATATAGATTTTATACATGTGACATTTTTAGTAAGAATGACCTAATTTCCATAATATATGGTATTAACTTATAATATTGATCTTGCATGGAATTCATGGTATTTTAATGTAAAGTGATTCTTGTGATTTTTGAAAAGAGTTGGAATATTTATATTATTTGTAAAATAGATATTTTAATGTTACTTATATATATATTTATATAAAATAATTTTAATATATATTTATTATTTCTAAAAATCTCATTTTCTTAAGATGTCGTATTTTAAATCTTTCGAGACCGAATGCTCCTTGCGGAGGTCTGCATCTTGCACTACTAAGCCCGAGGATGTGCGATAATCCGCACCATCCCGAACGGGTTTCCCAAATGGGTTGTAGCGGTGCTTTGCAAAGATTTGTATAAATACTAATCATTAAGGAAAAACGGTTTTATTAATTATGGTATTTATTTGTAAAGATATCGTTTTCCCATATTCTATGTTCCCAAGGGTATTATGCTATGTTGCATATGAGTGTGTGAGGAGGTAGGTCATTATCTCGTGATCTACTTAAAGGTATGGCAAGGGTTTTGATGGTTTAAATATAGAAATGAACTATATGGTATTTTAATGAAAAAATACGGTAAAATGGAAATAGAAATTACATTATTATATGAAACTTGATCAATATGGTTGATTAGTGTTTAATAATCAACATGAATTGGTTTAAGCATGATTGTATTAAAGAAAAGTGAAGTTTTATAAAGAAACCGAATCGGAAATCGGATTTGTTCCGATTCCGTCGGGTTTTGTAATTCCGTATTTTAGAATAAGAATAGCGAAGATAGAATTGGGACTTACGGGTTTCGATCAAAGACAAGAGGAAGATGGATCGGGAGGAGTCACCGGTGCGTCGTTTCGTCGCCGGGAGCTCCTAGTGTCGTAGTCGGAATTTCGTCGGCGCTTCGCCTCTTGCTCACTTCGATTGCACACTACGGTTTTTTAGAGAATTCTTGAGAATTGGCTCAGAGTTTTGGGGTGAGGGGGTAGAGTGTAGGGGTGGTATTTATAGGGTTAGGCTAGGGTTAGGGTAGATGAAGATTTAAATAATAAAAATGTAATAAAATGTGATAAATTATAATAAAATGTAGTAAATAGGGCTTTATGACTTCTCTAGAACCAATTTGGGAAAAAGAAGTGTGCAGGGGGGTTCAGAATAGGAAAAGACACAACATTGATGAAGGAGATTGGCCGATCCGGCCGAGTCCGGCCGGCGGCGCCGGCCCGAGTCGGCCGATCCCGGCCAAGTCGAGGGGTCGAGGGGTGGCTGGTCGATTGGGGTGCTCACTGGTATATTTAGTTTTGTGGGTGTAGTGGGGTTTTTGTGAGAAATGCACGTGTAACTGTTGGTATTCTAAAAATTTCAAAACAAAATAATATTAAAAATAATATGGGGTATGGGATTTGAACTCTGGTGGCTTGGTTCAGCAGCGCAAGGTATTACCAATGAGCTACAAGCTCCTTCTTGTAATTATGGAGCTAATTAATTACTTATCTTGTGCTCAGGCAATAAATACCCCTTTATGGATTTTTGAAATTTTTTTATAATAACTTGTATAGAAAATTTATGGTTGTTACATTCTATCCTCCTTATAAAAATTTTGTCCTCGAAATTTGTAAAAAGAAAGTGTAACAGATTCAAGAAAGTTTAGTGACTGAAGTACTGACAGTGTGTGAAAAAAATAACAAGGTGGTGCAAGGGTTTTTTTAAAATGTGAAAAATATGTGAAGGAATGAAAGAATGCGAAGGTTTTGGTAAGATTGTAAAAGAGGCGAGAGAATTTTGGGTTAGGACAGATTCAAAGTATATGATTCAAGGAATACGAAAGATAAGATTCAAGAAACATGATTGTAAAGAATGTTTTAGTTGTTGGTTCTTGTGTTATATTGCTTAGGTTGTTCACATAGAACAGAACTGCATAGTATGGTTCTATACAGCTCTGACCTGCATGGGCCACCAACAAAACCTGTCACGCCCCGCTTTCCAGTATACGGGCAGAGGACACGATGAGGCCGCTACGTATTTACTGTGAAGTAAATACGCTAAGCGTATCTAAGCAATATAAAAGTAAAGCACAAGAGACAAGATAATATAAAACAGTAACTTTATTTATTCACATTCTTTCTGTACAATACATGGAAAGTAAATACAACTGAAATAAAAAGCAATGCCTAAACAATGAAATAACAGAAAAGAAAAGTACTGAAATGAAAAGTGTACAATGACTAGAGCTCGGGGCCTTCACTCAACTGGTCCAAGTCTTCAGCAGTGGCTCGATCTCTGACGGGTCCAGATCACCTATCGACATTCAAAGAATAAAGAAAGAGAATGTCGTCAGCGAACAGATCGCTCGGTAAGTCCTAAAGATAAAAGAAAGTAGAATAAACAGAATAAAGAGGTATTTTTTAAAGTTATATTATATTGTGATATCAACACTGTTGTTTGTAGTTTGGTACAGAAGAATACCAGTGTATACGAGAGGGGTCTCTATATGCCAGAGACTAGAGGCAAGTATAGTACGATGAACCGTTTATGCCACGGTACAACAGCAACTGGATTCATGTTTGGTGTATTAAGTCTTACTGTCTCGTGCCACTTCTAACACCTTCCGTACCAATCTACCCCTTAAACCCCGAGATGTCTTATTTGTATTGTATTGTATTGTAAATTGTATTGATTGTATAATTGGATGACTGCCCGAAACCATGATATCAGTAAACGGATGTAACCGTAGAATCATGTAAATGGAATAACTGGAGAACCATGTAAATGGAATGTATATCCATGGTTCGGTTCAGTCAAGTTGTATAGATTGATAATTGGATTCATGTTGAATTGTGAAATTGAAGATTGTAAATTGTAGATTGTACTTGAATCATATTCAAGTCAGATTATAATGAGACTCAAACTGATTCAGACAATTAGAAAAGTAAATTGCAGTCCTGATTGTTTTGATGTTATCGGTAACCGCTGCACATGGGCGGAAGGATTTGTGTCTTTTTCAAAGAAGATTACCGTATTGATAATACCGTTGTTAAGTTGTCTACCTTAGATAGGCAAGCACCCATATCTCCGGCTCCCTGAGGCTCAAGAGACTGGTCCCGCTTAAACCTACGTTTACTAGGGTTCTTAGGGTAATTTATAGAACTTGAGGGGGTTTTATATAAAATACTTTTATATACTT
The DNA here is from genome assembly GCA_030015575.1 of Agapanthus africanus. NCBI lineage: Eukaryota > Viridiplantae > Streptophyta > Magnoliopsida > Asparagales > Amaryllidaceae > Agapanthus > Agapanthus africanus. The sequence continues at coordinate 48,980,065 of JASDDO010000019.1, read as the reverse complement.
TTCAAAATAATCCCCAAGTATTTAGTTATCGTCTTTGAAGTTATCATGAATATAGATTTTATACATGTGACACTTTTAGTAAGAATGACCTAATTTCCATAATATATGGTTTTAACTTGTAATATTGATCTTGCATGGAATTCTTGGTATTTTAATGTAAAGTGATTCTTGTGATTTTTGAAAAGAGTTGGAATATTTATATTATTTGCAAAATAGATATTTTAATGTTACTTATATATATATATTTATATAAAAATAATTTTAATATATATTTATTAATTCTAAAAATCTCATTTTCTTAAGATGTCGTATTTTAAATCTTTTGAGACCGAATGCTCCTTGCGGAGGTCTGCATCTCGCACTACTAAGCCCGAGGATGTGCGATAATCCGCACCATCCCGAACAGGTTCCCCAAATGGGTTGTAGCGGCGCTTTGCAAAGATTTGTATAAATACTAATCATTAAGGAAAAACAGTTTTATTAATTATGCTATTTATTTGTAAAGATATCGTGTTCCCGTATTCTATATTCCCAAGGGTATTTTGCTATGTTGCATATGAGTGTGTGAGGAGGTAGGTCATTACCTCGTGATCTACTTAAAGGTATAGCAAGGATTTTGATGGTTTAAATGTAGAAATGAACTATATGGTATTTTAATGAACAAAATATGGTAAAATGGAAATAGCAATTACATTATGGTATGAAACTTGATCAATATGATTGATTAGTGTTTAATAGTCAACATGAATTTGTTTAAGCATGATTGTAGTAAAGAAAAGTGAAGTTTTATAAAGAAACCGAATCGGAAATCGGATTTGTTCCGATTCTGTCGGGTTTTGTAATTCCGTATTTTAGAATAAGAATAGAGAAAATAGAATTGAGACTTACGGGTTTCGATCAAAGACAAGAGGAAGATGGATCGGGAGGAGTCGCCAGTGCGTCGTTTCGTTGCCGGGAGCTTCTAGAGTCGTAGTCGGAATTTCGTCGGCGCTTCGCCTCTTGCTCACTTCGATTGCATACTAGGGTTTTCAAGAGAATTCTTGAGTATTGGCTCAGAGTTTTGGGGTGAGGGGGTAGAGTGTAGGGGTGGTATTTATAGGGTTATGCTATGGTTAGGGTAGATGAAGAGTTAAATAATAAAAATGTGATAAAATGTGATAAATTGTAATAAAATGGAGTAAATTGGGCTTTATGACTTCTCTGGAACCGATCTGGGAAAAAGAAGTGTACAGGGGGGTTCATAATAGGAAAAGATTTATGAAGGGGACTCGGCGGTTTGGCCGAGTCTGGCCGGCGGCGCCGGTCCGAGTCTGCCGGCCGACTCGGCCGATCCCAGCCGAGTCGAGGGGTGGCTGGTCGGTTGGGGTGCTCACTGGTATATTTAGTTTTGTGAGTGTAGCGTGGTTTTTGTGATAAATGCACGTGTAACTGTTGGTATTCTAAAAATTTCAAAACAAAATAATATTAAAAATAATGCGGGGTATGGGATTTGAACTCTGGTGGCTCAATGAGCTACAAGCTCCTTCTTGTAATTATGGAGCTAATTAATTACTTATCTTGTGCTCAGGCAATAAATACCCTTTTATGGATTTTTGAAATTTTTTTGTAAAAACTTGTATAGAAAATTTAGGGTTGTTATACAAGTACGCTACTAGATGTCCCGATCGGATGAGCTCCTTGATGTAGTCTCGGAGCTGCTTACAGCTTTCCGTGGAGTGGCCTTGTGACCTGTGGAAACCACAGTAGGGTCTCCGGGTGCGCTTTGAGGCCATGCGTGAGATCGGGGGCAGCTTGAAGAACCCCTTGCCCTTAGCCTCCTCAGTCTGGGAGACGTTGAGCGGGGTGTACTTCTAAAACTTCAGGAGGTAGGGCTTTGGCCGCTCGAGTCTCTTTCTCTGTTCTCTCGCCCTTTTCTTTTGGTCGGTTTGCTCTGCCCCGGGGAGGTTGGCGTTCACCTCGGACTCGAGCTGGACCTCGTGCTCGGTCTAGGCCTTTATCTCGGCCATGGTCTTAGGTTGCACTAATGCAAAGGAGCATAACCACTCCTTGTGCTTAAGACCAGACCTAAGTGCTGTGATGACCGTCTCGTCCCGGTGCTCTGGGACCTCGAGAAGGGCATTGTAGAAGTGGGTGACGTATGCTTTGAACGTCTCTTTGTCCCCGCTCTTGATCGTGAAGAGATGGTCAATTGTTCATTCCTGTCGCCTGTTCCTGACGAAATGGCCAAGGAACTGGGTGGCCAGCTCGTCGAAAGTTAAGATCGAACGCGGTGTGAATCCTCGGAACCAATCCCGTCCGGAGTGGATGAGAGTGGCTGGGAAGGCTCGGCACTGGGCGGCGTTGGAGTTGTCTTGAAAGCTCATTCCTGCGGTGAATGCGTCCAAATGGTCATTTGTGTCGGACTTGCCATCGAAGAGAAAGAGCTTCGGGGGCTTGTTCCGGGAGGAGACATGGACGGCGAGCAGCTCCTCGGTGAAGGGTTTCGTGAGCGAGTCGGCGGCGTACTTAGCCCCGTCGCTCGGATGATGACCTTCCCGATGCATGCTTTCGATCTTCTTTTTGAGGGCATCGAGTCGGCCGTGGTACCCCGACGATTCGACACATTCTGATCCCTGGCCTCTGCTGTTGGAGACCTGTGTCTGGCCGCGGCCCCAGTTCCTCTCGATGAGGTTCCTTAGATCCCCCGGCGAGGTAGCTTTCGAGCCGCCGTGGCGAGTCCCGTCCGCGCGACCCCGTCAAGGGAGTGGTGTCGGTCATGCCTGAGAACAGGCGAGCTGACCGACATCTCCTCGGGAGGGAAAGGGGCGCGAAGAGGCTCGGGGTGAGGCGCTCTGGCGACGGACCTCGGTTTTGAACTGTGGGGCGCCCAGTTGGTCGCAAAATGTATTGGCCTGGGAGATCTACGGCCGTAGGAGGTAGCGAGGCGGTGGTCGGCAGTGCCGACGCGAGCGGAGTCTTCTCTTCCTCTGTAGGGGTCCCGGTCCCGAGGCTGGGGAGCGGCGGCCTGGGGATCTTGCCCTGCCGTTTGGACGCGGATGAGCTCCTCCACGACAAACGCGAGTCGGTCTATCCAGCCGGTTAGGGTGTTGATGGCGTTAGGGGGAGGAGATTCGTCTGCGCCTCCGTTGTGGGGGAGGCGGCGGCTAGTGCTTGGATCGTCGTGGTGACCGATCGCCATTGGGTTGGGATTGGAAGATGAACTTTTTGTTTTTGTGGAATCAAGAGTTCCCACAGACGGCGCCAGCTGACGGATGACGAATCACGTCAAGATGTTACCTTCCGTTGATCTGCTGATGGCGGCGATAGACGGCTGAGATTGGATCTGGAGACCGGCTCCTGAAGCGTGTGGATCTCAATGGGTTTGAGGTTGTTTGGGCCGAGCTACCTGCAAGGAAGTCCCGAGGTGGTTGTACCACCGAGGACTCTCCGACGGTCAAGTTAGAGAGGAAATTCGAGAAGAGAAATGGCTTAATGGGGTAAAAATGGCTTACTTGAACCGTCTGAATGAGGGGTTTAAATAGCGGTGGCAGGTGCGAGAATCGCGCTGGCCGTTACGCTCCCAACGTCACGTCCGCGTGATGGACGGGATCTCTCATTAATGGCAAGACATGCTCGTTAATGGGGGATCGTGATGGCGTGGAACGCGGGACGTGGCCTGCGGATATCTCGCGCATGGCGAGATTCGCGGAGTGAGACGGTTGCGCCTGCGAGTGGTGCCGTTGGTCGGTCAATGAGACCGAGGAAGATGACCTCGGCGGGAGAGCTCGCGGACGAGCGGGAGAGCCAAGGTATCTTGGTTCTGCGGTAGCCCGGAGACAAGCTGATATGGCCGAGGAGGCCAATTGTGCAGGGGGCTCGGGGATGAGCCAACAGTTGTTTGTCTGTAGGACGAGCATAGGAGTGGCCTGGTCGGCCACTGCAGGTCCTTTCATGCAAGCTTCGGGACACGTCATCTGCCACGTGTCGTCATCTGGGAGATCGCCGATATCGAGCATCATCGATCCCTATTTAATATGGCTTAGGAAAGAGTCATCTATGTACAAAAGCCTTCGAAGATGCAAGATAATAAATTAGCATAAAATTCTAAGATGAAGTATTAATGTAAGTCGTCTATGGCTTGTATAGACAGTGTTCTCAAGATTATTGATTGCTTTTAAAATCAAGTGCATATTCTCCAACCACAGGAATGTTGTCTAGATGCAATTTTACTGCAAGAAAAGGCAGTCAATGTTATAATTGCTAAGAGAACTTGTATCCCGATCGCTGGGTATTCCCCCATTCTTATTCATAATAGTAATACTAGTTTTGGTCGTTATTTTGTAATTTATTTATTTATTTTTTTTGGCTTGGTAGAGATCGTAGAGCAATCAAAATTTTCCTGGTCACAGGTTATAGGGAACCCTATCTCGATCCTTGCCCGTCACTGTGATTTTGGCTACCACAAAAATGATCATAGTTTCTTGAGTGGTTGGTTTCCTTGCACAGCTTTTCACTACTTTCATGTGCTTGATTTAGTTTGAGTTGGAAGTTGAAGCATCTTTGCACATACTGTAAGAATTTGATGTTTTATAATAAATATAAGTTATAGCGCTAAAATGTCTACTACGTTGAAATATACCATTTCTCATATTAATTTGGTCGGCTTTTGAGTGCTAGAATTTTATGTTCCTTGCTGTGTCTTGAATAGTTTCTTCTTTGATATGCCTAAAACATTAATCCTTATGTTGGACATAAATCCTTGTGGTACATTTGTTGTTTGTTTAAAACTTTGAAGTTGAGCACTAGAAGGACTTTCTGTCTGATTTTACACAAGCTAATTGAATTGCTCTCTGAATTATTTTAGATACTTGGTATAATGATGGCTAACTTTGCCGAGAGTTTTTTTAAAATTTAATTCTATTAGTAATTTAGGAAGGAAACTCGTCCATTTCGTGAAAAGTTGACGAAAGCATAGAGTTAGATTGATGAGAATCGGAAAAGTCTAAGGTCCATTCTGGAAGGCGGTGGTAATTCCTTTGCTATCTGCCATTCTTTATCTCTCGTATTGTTGAGAGCTATATGCACGGAATGCCGCTGTTATTTTTATATGGAGGAGGAAAATTGCAGAAATCTCCTTCAAATAACACGTGATCTTCGACGAGTGTGCATCTTTGTCCCTAAATTAAGTTGCATGGTTTGTACGAATATTTGTTTCTTTGAATTAGTCAATTTGCTAATTTAAGTATCTCCAGCGCCATTTTCCTTCTTCTCATTTTTTAAGTATGCTCAACAATATTTTTGTACTGATGCTGAACATAATGTTAAATTATAGTGTTAATACTAGAAGAAGCCAAAGTTTCTTGTAATCTGAAGGTCTCGGGATTAATGTTTGACCATTTGGATATTTGGACAATGATGTTTTTTAATTTATAGAAAATTACAAACTTATCATGGAAGTTGTTAAAATTTTTGGTATTTTGTTGCTAATTACCGAAACTATTTGGTAGTTTTTAAAATATAAATTAATGATCATAAGTAATTAATCGTACCCTAAGTTATGAGCGCAAAGAAATAATCAAGATCCTAACAACTATACATGGAGGCCGAGCTAAAGGGACAAAGTTTGATTATGAAAAAAAATCCAGGTTTGAAATAAGAAAGTTAAAAGGAAATGTTTTTTTTTTCACTGGTCACGTTCACGCACAAATCATCCACAAGCACACAACACACACAAGCATCCAAGGGACTCATGAATTTGCCCCGAAAGCGTTAAATTGTTGCCATTTTCCTCATGGGGTTCGAATCCCGCACTCTCCCCAAGAGGGAAAGTGCCCATACCAACTGAGGTTAAAAGGAAATGTTGGGAAAGATCAAAGTTATTTTTAATATGAAATTTGCTTTATTTGATTATTCTTTCTCTTCTATTATGAATAGCTAATTCTCTGTCTAGAGTTTTTGAAGGTGTATGATTTACTCGTTCTATTCTTTTCTATGTGCTTCATGAAGGATGTTTATAATAAATTTAAATTCTTTTTGATATTATTCTAAAATACTGAGTAGATCAGCGAATGATTGACAACCATAAGATTTATTTAGGAAAAGATAATATCACCTACAAACTAGTTAGTTTAATGAATGATTAACGACCATGAGAATTAACTAAGGAAGGTAAAATCGTATCTTTATTATTCATATTCAATCTACTTAATATAGATTAGATTAGGCGATGTCGACAAAATAAGATAAACCATAAATTGACAACCTTTTTGTTTATTAAGTATAAGGGTTGATCTAATTATTGCTATATTAATTAGAACTTGTTATCTGAATTTATTGCTATTTGATTTTGTTAATTGATAGGGAATTTTAATGATTATATAATTTATACTTTCTTGATTGATTGATATATTATTGTGATAAATGTATTTTCTATACTTTTATTTAAATTGATAGATAATAAATTTAAATAAGAAGAACTAGAAAAAAAATAGAAATCATATAAAACATAAAGGTAATTCAAAACCCTTGGCATTTCTTGGGAGAGTGCTAGGCATAAGACTATACACAGTGTTGTCGGCTTGATAACGGGGATGAATGTGGCAAAATAGTCTAGACCAGGTTGTTGATGGAAGTGTTTGGCCACAAGACGAGTTTTGTATCGGGCAATAGTGCCGTCGGAGTTACGCTTGATTCGGGAGACCCACTTGCAACCTATAAGATTATGATTTGATTTGGGAACAAGATCCCATGTTCCATTCTTTATGAGGGCATCAAACTTTTTGGACATTCCAGCACGTCAGTTAAGATCCTTCACATCTTGAGATACACAGGTTGGTTCAAGAATTTGGGGTATTGGGTAAACAATGGAATGGTTTTTATATATTGGGAGTTGAAGTATTTTAGGTTTGGTTTACGTTCATTGTTGGAGCGGATATTTAAGGGTTGGGAAAAATGAGATAATTGTGAAGAGGGTAAATGAGATTGAGCGATTATGGAGAAAGGTGGAGAGATAGAGACTGGGAGGTTGGCGAGATTATCGAAATTGGAGGATGAGAATTGTTAAGAGTCAGTGGAAGGGGAGAGGTCGAGAGTATGTGATGTTGATGATTGGGGTTTAGTGGGGGTTGGGTTAGGTAAGGTGGGAGAATGCCAAATTTGGTAGGTTGGATATACTTGATTGGTTGCAATGTTGTGCCAGGGGAGGCCAAATCTTGCGGAAGAGCCTCTTGATATCTACTAGATATTTACATAGGAAAATTGGTTTCGACGAATTTGACATGACGAGAAATATAAATTTTTTGAGTGACAAGATCAATACATTTATAAGTAGATTAAGATGTTGAATAACCTAAAAAATAGCAGGGAGTGGATCTAGGTTGAAGTTTGGAGGAGGTGTATGACCTTAATCAGGGGCAAAGACACCCAAAAATCTTGAGAAGTCTGTAGTCCGAGAAACGTTAAAATAGTTTTTCAAATGGGGATCGGAAATTAAGAACTGGTATGGAAAGACGATTTATAAAATAAACAGAGGTTTGAAGGCTTGAACTCATCATCCTATTTCCTATCCTCCTCTCCCACATACAATATTGTATTAGAAAGTTTATTTCTTAAACGTTCATTGCAGTTGCCAAAAAATAATAATAAAATAAAATAAAAAATAAAACTAGCGTAAGTATGCACGAATTAACATCAAAATTATCCCAACCAGGCCTGCTACAAATAAGTAATCTATGATTTTTTTTTCTTCATGTCAATCAAACAAGGAGCGCATAGTTGTGACAGCTGTAAGATTATAGATTGATGTCTTGCTTCAATATTTTGTGAAGAATCCAACAAGGAATTGATAGGAAATATATTCTTTATTAAATCCCAGACACGGCACACAAATTGTTTTACTTTTAATCCTTCGCAAGCTCCGTTAAGCTCCATCCTCGTAATATAAGAAGAAAAGGATTATAAATAGGCCATGCACCGATCCTCAAAGCAAATCATTAGTTCTATTTGTTATAAAACTTCTTAAGCACAGCTCAAAAATCACCAAGAGCTGTAATGGCTTTGAAGCTCATGTTTGTTGTTGTTATCATCGTCGCCGCTGCAGCAACCAATGTTGCGACGGCGGACGAATATACTGTTGGGGATGACAAAGGTTGGAAGGTTGGGGTCAACTACACCGACTGGGCTCAAGGAAAAGAATTCTTTGTTGGAGACTCCATTGGTAATGGTTTGAGTGAATATATTTTATATGCTAACATGTTCGGACAGATGATGACCCTATGGGGTATGGGGGTGTTTGGCAGATGGAAAGTAGAAAAGAAAGTGGGAAAGTGAATGTACTTTCCAACCCGATTTGTTTGATTCATAGGGGGAAATAGTCTTTAATATTATTTTATTCTACTTATTTCTTATCTTCTACTATTACAAGCAAACAACTCAGTCTCATTTTCCATTATCACATAAGCGCCAATGCAGCTTCTTTTCCACTATCTTTTTACCAAAACAAACAAGAATTGGCTCTTTCATTTCATTTCGTTTTCTTACTGCTTACTCATTTTCCTACTTTCTCTTCAGTTTTCAATTGCCAAACATGTCCTATAGGACCAATTGGGCTTAAGCCAAGCCGAAACCAATTTACTCTCCAATATGAGAGGTCGCAAGTTTGATTCCTGTTGGGGTTGATTTCCAAAAGAAAAAAGCATGCCCTGTAGGTCCCAATTTGGGGTTTTGTTTTGGATTTTTTAATTTGACTTTATTCGTATTTAATATGTGGCCGATGGAAATTAAACCTAGATTACTTTGAGACCATTTTAAAGCCTTTTACAACATATTGAAATTATGAAGTTGTGTTCTATATTCTAATATGCTCTGGATGTTGCAAGAATGGGGAATATAATTATTCCCTTGTTCAATTGTATACAGACTGTAAGTTCTGGATACAGAACACATGTCCCAAACAGCAAGTTGAATATTTATTTTCTTGCAAGAAACATTACATTCTATTTATCTACCACATCAATCCACATGGTTCCATTGAAATGATTTAAAGACTATTTCTTTGGTGTTATGCAGTGTTTAACTACGCACCAGGTAACCACAATGTATACAAGGTAACGGGTCCTGAGTTTCAAGCTTGCTCCGTCCCAAAAGCTGAGCCTTTGAAGTCAGGCAGAGATGTGGTCACTCTTGCGGCCCCCGGAAAAAAGTGGTATCTCTGTGGGGTTCCTAAACATTGTCAGTCTGGCATGAAGCTTGTTATTAACGTCCAATCCTTACCAGCTTCTCCGATTCCCCAGCCTACGCCGACTCCCAAGACTCCCAAGCCTACGCCTCCTACTCCTTCGTCCGCAACCACCATTTTTACATATTTTGCGGTGTCTTTTGCTATGGTTTTTGCTATATTAACGTCGGCGTTGGTGTAAGCGTGTGCCCTGAATGTGAGTTAGGATGCTTTCTTATTTTCCGATGGGAAAAAACCTAAAGAAAAAAAGCTGATTATGTGTCAACCAATAAACAAAAGACTATCCATTTTCCTTTTGGAAAGGCCAAATGAATAAAAATATTTGTGTACTCGATGCGGGAGCATGAAATAATAAATTTGGAATATTGGTTTTTTTGAGGTCAGTCGATTGGAACAGTAAGCTTGAACTGGAACATAGTGGGGTAATTAATATTAGTGTTAATCAATTCAATTAGAACTAAAACTCAAAGTTTTGATATTTATCGTATTCGGAACTGGAATTGGAACTTTGAAAAAAATTATTCCAACCAAAACTTTTTGTATAGAAAAAGTGGAATTGCACCCTAAAAAATTATCATACCTATTTCGATGGAGAAAAACAGAAAAATTAGAAACAAACCGTATCCGCTCGCCCCTCCCTCTCTTTATTATTGAAGCCAATATTGGGAGCGCAGCGGAGGGCAACACCAAACTTTATGGATCTAAACTAAGATATCTTTTAACGGATAACAATTAGAACAAATGCAAAATCAAATAACACACAAGCGCTTCGGGAAAAAGAGGAGAACACTTTATTAGATCTTTAAAGGAAAAAAATCTTATAGAAGATTACAAAACCCCTCTCCTTATAGATCTCTAACGAGATCTCCTTCTTTACTCTCAAAGTTCTCCTTAATAGCGCCTTGATCTCTTATGGAGTTGCCGTTTCTCCTACCTTAAACTTTGTGATCAAGCCAAACCTAAATTTTAACCCTAGCATCCTATTTATACCCTATACAAATCTGATATAAAATAGAAATACATTAATTACGAAACTGCCATTAAGAACTGAATTTTCGAGATAAATCTCGAAACTGGAATTTGTGCTTATCTCTTCGACATACATCTGCGCCTGCTCCGCTTTCAATATAGAGCATAGCCAGACGTCTGACCTTATATGGGTCAGACGTCTGCGTACCCTCAGCGTGTCTGGCCAGAGCGTTGTCAGACGTCTGAACCTTAATAGCTCAGATGTTTGTGCTTCCTCTGGAAAATAGCCCGAGAGCCGACAGACGTCTGACCATTTACGGGCTAACCGTCTGAACCTGAAAACTGATGGTTTGCGGTCTCGATATACAAGACATCCTTCACAATAATCTCCATCTTGGTTTATATATCCTTATAACCATATTGAAAATTTATTGCCATCGCCTTGTATCCTTTAGGGTTGCCTTATAGTTATCTCTGTTTCCCTTGCCGGCACAGCTCCAAATCTTGAAACCGTGAACTGTCATAATTTTTTCTAAGAACTGCGAAACAGATTCTGTCACAATTTTTCCAGAACTGCGAAAATGATTCTGTCACAATTTTTCACCAGAACTGCGAAACTGATGCGACTCTCATATAGTGGTAGCGTACCTTCCTCAAATTTGAGTGTCTGAATAGAAACCATGGCTGTCTTGAACTTCTCTGTAAGAAGAACCTTCGTTAGCATGTCCGCCGGATTCAGCTTAATATTGATTTTTATCAAATCGATCTCCTTTACGGCCCACTCCCTATCTTGTGATACTGTACGTCAGTGTGCTTAGTTTGAATATGGTATACCTGATTCTTCACCAGGTGAATGATGCTTTGATTGTCACAAAAAAAAACCGATCCCTTATCGAATCCAAACTTGCCAACTAAATTATTTAACTACAGGTTTACTTCGATACTTCCACTGTTGCCATATATTCTGCCTACGTCGTTGATAGCGTCACAGTATCCTGAGTGTCGACTTCCAACTGATTGGAGATTCTACAACTGTATATACAAAGCCCGTAGTTGATCTTCTTTTGTCCAAGTCTCCAGCGTAATCCGCATCTTCGTATCCTTACAACTTGCTCGATTTATTTTTTGACTTGTGAAAAGGTAAACCGAGATCTTTAGTTCCTTTTAGATACCGAAGTATCCACTTTACAACATCCCAATGGAGCTTTCCTGGATTTGATATGTACCGGCTAACCAAACTTACCGCATACGATATTTCTGGACGTGTGCATACCATAGCGTCGGCGATCCCTCCGCACTTGCATATGGTACTCGAGACATCTTTTTCTTCTCCTCCCCTGATTTCGGACACTCCTTGAAGGATAGCTTGAAATGACCGACGATAGGGGTACTCACCTGTCTTGAATCCTTCATGTTTAATCTCTCCAATACCTTCTCAATATACCTTATTTGGGATAACCATAGCTTTCTAGCCTTCCTGTCTCGCAAAATATCCATCCCAAGAATCTTCTTTGCTTCACCTAAACCCTTCATGCCAAATTTTGCACTCAATGAAGCTTTGAGCGCCTTTATTTCCGTTATGCTCTTAGTAGCAATCAACATATCATCGACATATAAAAATAGATATATCGACGAGCCATCCTTAAGCCGCTTTGAGTACACGAAGCTGTCGTACTCACATCGAGATTAGTTAGTCTTCTTCATAAAAGAATCGAGACACTTATACCACTGTATGGGAGACTATTTCAACCTATATAGAGACCGCTTGAGTTCACATACGTGATCTTCTTTGCCGAGCTCCACAAATCCTTCCGGTTGCCTCATGAAGATTGTCTCTTCCAACTCACCATACAGAAAGGGCGTTTTCACGTCCATTTCCTCCAACAATAAATTATGAAGTGCTACCATTGCCAACAAAACTCGAATAGATGTATGTTTGACTATAGGAGAGAAAATCTCGTTGTAGTCAACCCCCTCCTTTTGAGCAAAACCCTTCGCAACTAACCGTGCCTTGTATTGCTCATTATCCTTTTTCCTGAATACCCACTTGCAGTTAATAGCCCTTTTACCTTTCGATGGCTCAATCAGTTTCCACGTTCCATTCTTTCGAAATGAATCCATCTCCTCTATCATCACAACAATTCATTGATCTGTATCCTCTTACCCAATGGCCTCCAAATAAGAGCTGGGATCCCCGCTTTCGGTGACTAGAGCAAATGCGACCATATCTTCAAAACCGTACTTGACTGGTGCCTTATGTGTACGTGCTAATCTCCTTAACGCCATTTTTTGTGGATCCTGTTGGGGTTGGTTCTCACTGTATGTCTCCATATTCCGTCCGTTTAACTCCGCATCAATAGGCTGAAATTGTGCTTCAGTGCCCGTATCCTTATGAGTGCCAGAAAACTCCACCTCTACCGGATCATTGTCACTTGATGCTCCACCTGCCGCCTTATTGTCTTCAGCCACGTCTTTCAATATGGATTCCTCATCGAAGATCACATCTCGGCTAGTGAACGCCCTTATGTTTTCCGGATCCCGTAACCTGTAATTTTTAACTCCAAGTTGAATCCCAAGAAAACACACATTTTTGACTTTGAATCCAGCTTGGTCCCATCCTTCTAATTCACGAGTGAATAAGCAGGGCACCCAAACACTCATAACGAATTATAACTGGTTGGATCTCCTCTCCATATTTCTTCTGGGATCTGAAGATTTATAGCTGTAGATGGAGAACTGTTAACCAAATAGCACGTATGATTCACCACCTCTGTCCAAAAGTCATCTGAAAGGCCAGATTGCAACCGCATACTTCTGGCTCGCTCCAGTAGTGTCCTGTTCATGCGCTCAGTTACCCTATTTTGCTCTGGGCGTCCTGGAACTTTCCATTGCCTATGTATGCCTTGTTCTTTACAGTAGTCTGTAAACTCCTTTGAGGTGTATTCATCTTCATTATCTGTCTGTAAATAATTTACCAATTGTCCCTTTTGCTTCTCCATGACCGCTTTACATTTCTTAAATTCAGCAAACACCTCTAACTTGTGTTTGAGAAAATAGATACATACCTTCCATGAGAAGTTGTCAATGAAAGTAACATGGTATATGGCATCTCTCTTTAATGGAACCGATGATAGCCCTCATACGTCTGAGTGTATGAAATCGAGAAGTCCTTTGGTCTTGTGCATGTCTTGCTTGAAGCCGACCTTATGTTATTTCCCCATCATGCAATATTTACAGAAATCCAGCTTACACATGGTAATACCTTTCAGCAACTCCTTTCTGTACAATTCATGAAGCCACATCTCACTTATGTGTCCAAGACGCATATACCACAGCTTTGCGGTATCCTCCACATGTTTTTCTATAACCACGGCTGTATCACCAATCACTGTGTTGCCATCCAAACGATAAAAATTCTTTAATCGTTGTCTCTTCATGACCACTAGGGCGCCCTTTACAACCTTTAGCTGTCCATCTTGACCAACGAACTTGCATTGTTTGGTGCATTTTAATGCACATTTATATAGCTATATTTATCTTAATTTTGTCTATTTTATGCTATTCCGGGTATGTTTTGTTAAATATTGCAGTTTATAGGGCTAAAGAGTAAAAGTACACAAAAGGCGCATTACGTGCATTGGATGTGGACTTCTTTAAGCTAAAATAGAGCCAGTGGTGAAAATTACTAAAAATCATGCATGGAACAGGATTCACAAAGTCGAGACCAAGCCACACAAGAAATCTGAAGAGTAGAAGCTTCCGAATTTTAGCCCTGGCCGAATTATCATACTTTGGCCGGCTTTTGGTGGAATTGGAAGTCGATATTTTCAGGGATTTTTGTATCTTCATATATTTTCTGTAAACCACTCTTAGATTTTTCCAATAGCCTATATTTTCTGCTGTATAGCCTTGTTAGGGTTTCATCTCTCCTTTAGCTTTGGTATTAGGGTTTTTGTTGGGAGAGATCAATAATTCTTGTAAGTTACCTTTTAATTATGCATATAATTTATTTTATTTTGTTTGCTTTAATTATGTGTAGCTAATTTCTTTTCTAGGGTTTGAATTATACTTGCTATCATGTGTGTTTGATTTCTCTTCTCTCTTCTTTTCTATTGGTTTTAATGATGAATTAATTTGATGAAAGTTTGCTTCTTTTTGATACTATACTAATAAACTAGATACATTAATGATAGATTGACGCTCTAGAAACTTATTTAGGGAAAAATAGTATCACCAATAAACTAATTAGTTTGATGATAGATTGACGATCTAGAAAACTAATTAGGGAAGGTAAGATGGAATTTTTATCAAGGAAGATTCAACCTAATTAAACTAGGGTAATTTAGATTAGTCCGATAATATAATCTAATTCATAAATTGACAAATTATGAGTTATTTTGTAGAAGGGTAAAATTAAAATATAATTAAGGTAATTAGAATAAAATGTTTTAATTCTTTTGCTACATGATATTATGTGATTGATAGGGTAGATCTATAACGTATGAATTATACTTTCATGTTTGATTGATATTTCATTGTGAAAATAGTTTATGTTATGCTTTTATATAATTGATGGTAAGGAATTAAAACATGTGAATTATAAAAGAATAGACATTATATAGAACACCATGATAGTAAAGATAATTCAAAACCCTAGGCTTGCTTTACTATTTGAACTCGTCTTTTATTTTAAACCTGCAATTTTACTTTCTTTTATGCTTTCTAATTAAATAATCAATATTTTAATTTAATTCATTTTAAAGTTAATGAAAATTCACATGCCTCCCTTTGGTACAATCCGTAAGTATTATAACGATATAACTGTGCACTTGCGGTTAAATTTTAGAGACACATAAAATCACCTTCAAATTTTTGGCGCCGTTGCCGGGAAAGCTGATAGCAATTCTAGTTAATTCTAATTCGAGTTATTTTCTTTATTTTTATTTTATTTTATTCTGCAAATTTTTATTTTGTTTCTAGAAACTAGGAGCAGTCTCGGGAGATTTAGAGCTTGCAGAAGGGACTAGAATTTTTTCACGGCCAGACTCAACAAAATTTCGGCCGAAACCACTTTTGGGTCTGTTTTCTGTGGAGTTTTCACACCAGATTTTTTTTCTTTCTGTTCAGAATTACCTCCTCTGTTCAGAAAAGTACTTGTTTTCGATGAAGTGTTATGAGTGCCAGCGAATCGAAGCGAACCCACAGCACTTTGCTTCCCCCAATCAGAGCAAAGCTCTGTTCAAATTTTCAAAATTTGAAATGAAGCAGCGCTTCATAAAAGCGCCAGCAAGCAGCGCTCACGTGTAAGCACGGGTGCGCTAGCGCTAAGAGCGCCTGCGCTAAGAAGCAGCGCTCACGTGCAGAGCACGAGTGCGCTAGCGCTAAGAGCGCCAGTGCTCCAGCGCTCTGAAGCAGCGCTGACGGGCAAAGCACGAGTGCGCTAGCGCTATAACTAAATGTTCCCCACCGTTGGATCAAAAATCCAACGAACATGATTAAAAATCATCAATTGACCAGAATAAAATTCTGTTAAGAAAATATTCTTCAGAATCTTTCAAACAAAATGATTTTGCTCTGCAAATCAGAGCACCGTTGGATCAATGATCCAATGGTGATTAAAAATCACTAAAATACAGAATAAATTCCGTGTGGGGAAAGATTTTCCAATCTTTTTAAAAACAAGAAAATTACCTTCTGTGAAACAGAAGCCTTAGGATCAAAGATCCAACGGTGGGGAAATCCCCAAATCAATTAGAGAAAAGATCATTTCAACTGATTCAACAAATTAGCTTCACTATATAAAGGCCCCAAGACTTCAAGTCTCATAGAGGGGAACCTCCCCATAAGTTTTGAGAAATTTCAAAGAAAAGAGCAAGCTCTGAGAAGAAGAACTTTTCTTCAAGATAAAAACATAGAGATCAAAACATCTCATCAGAAAAAGAACTTAGTTCTTATGTTAGATCATGGATCTTCAAGACAAATCGTCTTTCACAAAAAGAGATCATAACATTTCATTATAAAAAGGGGGGAGAATCATTCAATTCTCATAGGATCACAGATCCATAAAGGCAAAGCCTTTCATTAAAAACAAAAGAGATTGAAATATCTCCTATAAAATAAAAACTCTGTTCTTAGTTCTATGAGACAAAGTCTCATATAAGAGAGAACTTAATTGTCAGAGCGCAAAGCTACCTAAAAAGAGCCTTAGCGCTCTAATTAAAAGAAGCGCCTCAGCGCTCCAAATCCAGCGCACAGCGCTGCAGAGCCTTAGCGCTCCAATTCTGGCGCTCAGCGCCAAGCGCGCTACGTGCCCCTCACGTGTGTGCTATTTCACAGAAAGCTTCAGCGCTCCAATTCTGGCGCTCAGCGCCAAGCGCGCCACGTGCTCCTCACGTGTGCGCTATTTCACAAAAGCCTTCAGCGCTCCAATTCTGACGCTGAGCGCCAAGCGCGCCACATGCTCCTCACGTGTGCGCTATTTCACAGAAGTCTTCAGCGCTCCAATTATGGCGCTCAACGCCAAGCGCACCACGTGCTCCTCACGTGTGCGCTACTTACAAGAAGCGCTCTGCGCTCATTGACTAGCGCATAGCACCAAGCGCGCCTCACGTGTGCGCTATTTCACCAGAAGCGCTCTGCGCTCATTGACTGGCGCACAATACCAAGCGCGCCACGTGCTCCTCACGTATGCGCTACTTTACCAGGAGCGCACTGCGCTCATTGTCTTGCGCACAGCGCCAAGCGCGCCACGTGCTTCTACGTGTGCGCTAAATGAACATAACCCGTTCTTTAAATAAAGCCCCAGAGCTATAATGAGTGCTCAGCACTCAGTAAAAGACAAAAACAATTGTCAGAACCAATGCTCAGCATTTTAACTGAATAGGCCGAGCCCAAAATGGTCACAGAACCCTACCTCAGATTAATTGAGCCCATATGCTCATAAATCTTTGATCTTAGTCCCAAATTGGACTACAGATCTCCCAACCAATATTAATTCAAGGGTACATCTCTTCACTCCTATGATATTTGTCATTGTAATCCTTTAACGTCTTCAAAGAGGTGACGGGTCCCGACAACCAGACATTCCATGGACTGTGGGGTCCTTAAACTCATGGACTATGATGTCCTTAAACTTTACAGACCATGACGTCCTTAAACTATGGACTGTGGGGTCCTTAAACTCATGGACTACGATGTCCTTAAACTTCATGGACTGTGAGGTCTTTAAACTCATAGGCTATGATGTCTTTAATCTTTACAGACTATGACGTCTTTAAATTGTCATAGACCACAAAGTCCCTAAACTAAAACAATAGAGCCCAAATGCTCTTTTGTTGGATCTAAATGATCCTGTTAAGTAGATCTTAGTCCAAAATTAGACTAACGTATCCTTAACAAATTGTTAAGTTGATCTTAGTCTAAAATTAGACTAACGTATCCTTAACAAACGTTTAAGTTGATCTTAGTCTCAAATGAGATTAACGATCCTTAAACCCAAACCCAAACCCAAATTTAAGAAAATACGGATTTGGACTAATCCACGCCCTATTGGCGACAACATAAATTAGTCTCCGTATACAATCCACGGGCAACCAAAAAATAAAACAAACACATATGACACAAAGTGACCATCTGGAGATGGAGAAAGTGGTTACCGCGATGCGGTAGCATAATTAACTGCAGGGGCTTGCGCCTGCAGGGAAGAGCGTCCCCACAATCAAAAACCCCTCAAAGGAGGGGAAATCTGACGAAGTCTGCTACAACGGCCGCATCCGTCTAAACCTCCGATACACGGTGCCATAAATCAACTTGGCATCTTCGGAGAGGTGGACGGATAAAACCCAAATAACATCTGCCCCCAAAATTCTGGCCAGACGTCCCAACGTCCCGGTCGCGTCTTTCGGCGGCGAACAGATTCTGGCACGCCCGGTGGGACCTTTTCCTCTTTCCACTCCACACTTCGTGTGTCGTGTTTCGCGAACGAATCGCAGTTTGCTATGGTTGCCTTTGGATGTGAAGTACTAAGATTTGGTATCTTGCTCCGTGCAGAAAAACAGAAGATCAATGGTTTCAAACTGCACTAATTGCAACAACTCCCTTTCCGCCTCATCTGGTGGAGTAACTTACGGGCCCCAAGCGGCCTCCCTTTTTACAATGCCAGTGGAACAAGTGACCCAAGCCACCACTGGGCTATTCTTCGGGACTATGATCCCACCAACAAGCTTCAACGCCCCATTGTCAACGCAGGAGGCTCCAAAGAAGTCGGTCTTTGATCGGCTTACCACCACTGCGGCCTCTCTCAACGGGTCGCCCAAGTTCAGTGCCTCAGTTTTCAACAGACTGGGTCAAAGCTCAAGTGGGCCTGCAAAGAGGCTCGCAATAGCAGAGAAGGACACTCCAACTCCTGTTACAGTTGAGGTCTTCCAAGTTGCTCTCCCTATTCGAAGGCCGGCTTTCGACAGGTTGACCATTCCCTCTCAGCGGATGTCTGTCTTTGACAGGCTGACGTCAATAACAGGCTCTCAGCAGAATAGGGGGAATGGAAAAGCTGATCCAACAATGGAGGTGGTCCCGGCCGCTCTCCATGCTCGACGTTGCCACTGGCGCCGAGTGAGGAAAGCTGGAGGCAGCTCCCCTTCATGACTCACCCCGTCAGCTCCAACGGTGGAAGTTGATGCTGCTGTTCCAACTGAGAACAGCTTTGAACCACTCAGGAGGGTGCGCAAGAACTCTCCGACAGCCGTGCTGAAGAGATTTCCTCCACCTGTGGAGAGCGCTACAAAGGCGAAGCTGGAGAAGCCCCCTCAGCGGCTGTCCTCCAAAATTCACAAGGTCTGGCGACAGGTCCAAGACTCCGTGATTGATCAAGACTACCCTCGCCGATAGAAAAAGATGAAAGTTCGACGAGAAGGGGATCACCCTGTTAAGCCATAGAAGGTGTCATCTGTTTGGGTGCCCGCTGCAACGGCTCTCTCAACTTCGACCGCCCACAAAAGGAGGAGGCCGGAGAAGATCCCTGCGTCTTTGGCAAATCGCAAGGGCACTGAATCTAAACGCCCCAAGCCTGAGGGCATGGTGGTGCATACTGTTTATATGGCTTCCGGAAAAGAGGATAGCCGTATCTCTACGGGTCACCGACTACTTACACGGTCTGTGACTAAGGCTCAGGAGCAACAACAACAGCAAAAGCTCCAAGAAATATTGACAGCCATGGCTGCACTCACTAGACCAAAAGCAGGCCCAGAGACATCTTCGGAGCAGCGTCATGAGCAGGAAACGGATGCCGAATTCTTTCGGAGAATGCTGGAGAAGAAGGACAAAGAGGCTGCGGAACAAGCGGCCAACATAAAACAAATGGCCATTTTATTCCAAGATATGGTGGGCCTGATGATCCAGCCGGACCCTCCAGCCGAAGATCCTCCAGTAATAATTGAAGATGGTAGAGGAGAGACATCAAATCCTCTGCCAGCTCTGTCAGCGGCCAAGGAGGATACCATCTCCAAAGCCACGCTCGATGATTATATAGCTCAGCAAATACGAGCTCATCAAGCGAATGAAGCAACTGGCCAAGTCGTCAGAACTGGGCGACCATATCCAAGATGGTATGATCAGATAAAGTACCCGCCAGGATACAAAATTCCTAAATTCCATGTGTACAAGGGGACAGGCAATCCCCATCAACATGTCGCTCAGTTCAGGGCTCTCTGCGGCAACACTGGAGGGGATGATAAGCTACTGCTTCGCCAATTCGTCGGCAGCTTGGTGGAGACGGCGTTCGAATGGTACTCAGAGCTTCCCAACGACTCCGTCAAAACTTTTACGGAGATGGAATTGCTGTTCACCCAACGTTTCGCCAGCGCTAGCGAGCGCACCCCGATCACCGCGTTAATTAACGCCAGAGTGAAGCCAGGCGAAACATGGGTGCAGTATGCGATACGGTGGCGGAATCTATGGTCGAAGTACGAGCAGGGCATCGAAGAAGCGCCTGCGGTAAGCATGTTCGTAGGGACCCTCGACCCTCAGGCAACCATTTCACAATTCATGATGTTCTTCAAACCAACTACTTTCCAAGACTTGATTGACAAACTGACCCAAATGGATCAGATGGGTCATAGACCCTCCTCTTCGAAGTTGGAATCTCGAAACAAGAAAGGGAAAGGGAAAGCGACCTTCGTCACCAATACTCAGCAGCAGCCCAGTGGTCCAAAACCAACTGATCGTCAAGATGAAAGATGGCGATTCTTTAATGAGAAACTGAAGCGCCCTTATTCGTTTCCCCGGGATAAAACGAGGAGACTGTTCGAGCTAGCGGTGTGCAACTGGCTCATCACCTTGCCGGATCCAAAATGCCCATTGCAACCCCGTGAGGCCAATAATCTCAATTATTGCCCCTATCACCAAGTGGTAGGCCATCCAATCGAAAATTGCTTCGTCTTCAAAGGCTGGATTGAAGACCAATACCAACAGTGCAAATTCGCACTGTCTGAGAATTGGAAAGTAAGCCCTCCTCAGCCGCGCGCTCTTAAAAGGGGGGACACACCGGGGGCATCATGCTCTTTTATAGAAGAAGCTCCATGGGAGGTCGCTCTTTCAGCCAAGACGAAAAGAATGCTGAAGGATCTCCAAACATGCCTGGCAATCAGGTGGAAAAATCCACTGGAACCCGAGGTCATTGAGGGAATGCTGAAGCCGCGCCTGACTCTAAGAATTGGTAGCGATAATCAAAACGCTCAGGCCCAGATGTCAAAGTCTTCGAAGAAAAAGAAGACCAAAAAGCCCGTGAAGCCCGCTGACAAGCGCATGGACCTGAAAAAAAATATTGACACGCTGGAAGAATACAACCAAAAGGCATGAACCCCGGTCACGGTTCAAGAGTTTCTCAACCACATCCTTGAACATGGAGATGGCGACAAAGATGAAGGAGAAGACTCATCGGATGAACCTGAGGATTATGTGGCAAGCTGCCACGCGATCTCTCACTAATTAATAAACGGTGAAGAAGCTCCTGATACAGAGAAACTGGGGGAAGATCCCAAACCGGAACTCCTAGGACCGTCAGATGAGATGATTGACGCATTCCTGAACGAAGCCCTTCTAAAAAGCAAAGTTGATCAAGAACGCAAAATGGCCATATTTGAAAAAGTCAAACGTCGGTGACTGGACGAAAATGTTAAAACACTCCCACCAGATCAAAGCAGATCCGCCGCAAATAAAAGAAGGTTCAAGACGAGGAAAATGTTCGCCGAAGCCATATCGATGTGAATGAAGTTGCCACCCTCCGAAGGAAACACTCCTAACAGGATACACCTTAACGAAGAGGATGCACATACAAATTACTGCTTATACTATCAGAGGACCACACACCCAACTGAATAATGCAACACCTTTAAAAATTGGTGGCAAGGATACGTTGCTCACCGGCAGCATTTTAAGCGGATGAAGTGCAAAACTCGTCGGGAACAAAGAAGCACGACAGATGAGCATAAAAGAACTGCCGGTGAATGCCACATGGTTAATTCCGGGGGATCGCAAGTTCTCACCTTCGGGAGTGATTCTGATGAAGAAATAGCCCTCGGCCATCTCTTCAAGGAATCCATCTCTGAAACAGAAGAGATGAAGACCTGTGAGAATATTCAGTTGGGCAATCGCACGCTACCTGAAAAGAATCTCGGACCCACAAATAAGGGATCGAACAAAAATGTTAAGGGGAAAGAAAAGGTCCCTGAGGATATCACACTCGATGACCGAGTCGTCGAAAAGCTGGCAGCCAAGGACCCGCCCAAGAAAAACAAGGTGGATTACAACGTTCTGACACACCTGAGGAAGATACCCTCGCAGCTAAGCATTCTCAATGCCCTTCTGTTATCCAAAGAGGCGAGAGATTCTGTGATCAAGGCATTACAAGAGCCTGACCAGTTTCAAGCTTACCTCGCCGAAGAAAAGATGAATGACGAGCTGGAAGAAGTACACACAACTGACACCACTTTCGGAAATGAAGATCTCCTCCTCGGAACATGCGAGCACAACCGTCCCCTATATGTCTCCGGTGCCATGACATTAAGATAGGGAAGATCCTGGTCGACAATGGATCCTCCGTCAACCTTCTCAATACGAAAGTGTTGAAAGAGATTTGCATGAGCGTTCAACACCTCGCTCGGGATAAAATCATTATCTCCGGATTCGACTCCCAGTCATCACGGACGCTCGAGCCTGTAATTCTGACGTTACGCTTTGGGCTACTCGTCACTGATATCAAGTTCCACGTCATTGACGCCAAGACTTGCTACAACGCTTTGCTCGGTCGGCCTTGGTTACACGAGTACAACATTATCCCTTCTACACAACATCAGTGTATGAAGTATTTCAAGGATGGTCTTGAATACACTGTAACAGAGGAGCTGAACCCATTCTCCGTGAATGAAGTCCGAAAGTACGAAGATGCAAAATACTTCTTGCCAGACTTCGAAGACACGGAAAGGTGCCATAAGCCGGAGAATAAGAAAAAAGCTATCACCACCATTCCGGTTTTCGGGAGCGATACTGAGGAGGAGGAAGAGATAGTCTATTCAAGACCGCCCCAATGCAACAAGCCGATACCGTCCACCCCTATTTTGGTCTTCGGCAGTGACTCTGAAGATGAAGTCAACGCAGTATTCTTGGCTCGTCCATTAGTGCAAGCCTTCATTCGAGATGATCAGAGTTTGCAGATCGCCATGGTTCCGTGGTGGCACTACAAAGAGCTCGATGCACTTGATACCTATAGTGTGCAGGAACTGCAGACGTTCTACGTCCTTCCTAGACGAAAAGATGAAAAAGTGATCCTCTTTTATCGATCCGCGGAAACCAAAGTGGAGAAAGAAATCTGGCATGGTTCCGATTCTACACTTGACAGGCTCCAGCCCATCAGTCTGCCCAGATACTACACAGAAGGATTAAAAAGGCTGTTGAGGCGCCAAGGCGTACCCTTCAAACAGACTGCTCGACAAGCTCAGTTCTACAACAGGATCTGGAATGTCCCCGGAACTCAGCGAAAATTGCCCAACGGGAGAATGGAAACGATCGGGCTTGGATATGTTCAATCCAAGAAACGGGAGCGATTCCATGGCTGCTACGTTATATATGATCTCGATGAAGAAGGAGATGCTCTGTTAGAAGACGCTAACCCTGAACCAAAACAAAGTCCCGCCATAAAAATGCCAAGTCCGTCGTTCGAAGAATAGATGGACAAGCTAATAAGGGAAGTGGGTCAAAAGGTCCGGGATGACCATAGCCGCGAAATGGCCATCTATGAAAAAGTCAGAACGCAGCGCCTCCTTCAGCAGGCTACGGAGAATGACAATGCCCTTAGTCGCCAGCCCGTCATACAGAAGACCCGACGCAGAGGTAAAAACAAACTAAAGAACGGAAAAAACGTTTGACAGCGGCAAAGCGGGTCCAAGAAGCCACGCGATCGAGAATTGAGCAGCTGGGATTCGTCTCTTATAAGAAAGATGGATCGAGCATATTCTTTTCCCCAAGACAAGACAAGGAAGATATTCGAACTTATCATGAAACATCAAATGATTACGCTCCCGGAGTCCAAACACCTTGAACAAGCAGGCGAGGTCTCTCATCCGGATTATTGCTCCTATCACCGAGCGATAGGACATCCTCTCGAAGACTGCTTCACATTCAAAGACTGGGTAGAAGACCAGTATCAGCAAGGCAGATTCGCTTTATCCAACAGTTGGAGGGTAATCCCGCCACAGAAGCATGAACCGAAAGCCACGTATACAGTGAGAATAGAATCGAATCAACATCGGTCTTAGAAGCGATCTCATACCTGTCATGCGATAACGCTGTCAGGAGAAGGAATGACCGAGAATATGGATGACCTCTCCTGGTGCTTCAAAAACGATGATGACGAAGTGATCTCAGAGTTTCCACCGGCGCCGAAGGAGCTGGAAGATGGGATACATACTACTGCAGATAACCTCAGAAAGATCAACTTGGGGACGAAAAACGACCCACGACCGACGTTCGCTAGTGAGCTGTTGTTTGAAGAAAAGGTGGCTATGCTTAAAGATGTGCTCATGCAGTATAAAGATTGTTTCGCATGGAACTACTCCGAAATGACGGGACTAGATCCAGAAGTAGCTGTGCATAAATTGGTAATATCCCCGGACGTCAAGCCGGTCAAACAAGCGCCAAGAAGAATGCAGCTTGAACTTGAAATGAGCATCAGCGCCGAAGTCAAGAAGCTAATCGACTCCGGCTTCGTCCAAGAAGTTCAGTACCTTGATTGGATCGCGAACATCATCCCAGTGATGAAGAAAAATGGGACAGTACGCATCTGTGTAGACTTTTGGGACCTTAACAAAGCTTGCCCAAAGGATGATTTTCCTGTACCGGTCACCGAGCTGATGATAGACAACACGTCCACTCACGAAGTCTTCTCCTTCATAGACGGCTCATCAGGATATAATCAAATAAAAATGCATCCCGAAGACCAGAAGCATACCGCTTTCCGGACTCCTCAGAGCATATTCTGCTACAAAGTGATGACCTTCGGCTTGAAGAACGTCGGCGCTACCTATCAGAGGGCCATGACGAAGATTTTCGATGACCTCATACATGAAGTCGTCGAATACTATATCGACGACCTTGTGGTGAAAAGAAAATCGCACGAGGAACATTGGGAGCATTTGAAGATAGTGTTCCAACGTTTTCGGAAATACAACCACAAGATGAACCCACTGAAATGCGCGTTCGGGGTTTTCTCGGGAAAATTCCTAGGATTCATCGTACGACATCGAAACATTGAAATAGACCCGTTGAAGATCAAAGCGATCATGGAAATGCCCCCGCCAAGAACTCCCAAGCAATTGCGGTCTCTCCAAGGGAAGCTCACGTATATTCGGCGGTTCATAGCTAATCTTTCTGGCAAATGCCGTCCCTACAGTCACTTGATGAAGAAGGGAACCCCGTTCGTTTGGGATTGCAAATGCCAAAGCGCACTGGACGAAATCAAGCAATACCTACAGAATCCTCCGGTGCTATCTGCTCCGGTCAAGGGAAAGCCTCTCATTCTGTATACAACCGCCATTGAGGGTTCTCTAGGTGCATTATGGGCATAAGAAAACGATCAAGGAAAGGAGAGAGCCCTCTACTATTTGAGTCGTGTTCTTCTGGGGGCAGAAAACTATTACTCTCCCATTGAAAAATACTGCCTGGCGTTGATCTTTGCGATAACGAAGCTCAGACATTATGCTTTGGCGCATGAGGTCCATCTCATATCAAAGGTGGATCCTCTCAAGTATTTGATGTCAAAAGCCATTCTAACGGGACGGCTAGCTAAATGGGCCCTACTCTTAATGGAATTCTTGGTGACATACCGACCTCTCAAGGCAGTGAAAGGCCAGGCCATCGCCGACTTCCTCGCTGAGCATCCAATACCTGCCGACTCTCCATTGAATTGTGAATTGCCAGACGAGCACGCGTTTGACATGATCGATGGGGAGAAAGGAGGGAGTGATACCCGATAGGAACTCTACTTCGACGGAGCATCTTCTATGAAGAAGCGAAAGCACAACTCCCCTATAATCAAATCTGGGATAGGCCTCATCTTTGTGACTCCACAAGGAGGGATAATGCACTTTTCCTTCTCCTTAACAGAGCCGAGGACGAACAATGAGGCCGAATATGAATCTTTGATAGTAGGACTTGAGATCGCTGTCGACATGGGGATCGAAAACCTCCTCATATACGGAGACTCCCAGCTGGTTGTTAGCCAAGTAAACGACGATTATCAAACGTGCAAACCAGAGTTGGTGAAGTACAGCGAGAGAGTGCAACAATTACTGATTCAAATCCCTGCCTACGCCGTGGAAAGCATACCGTGTGCGGAAAATAGCAAAGCAGATGCACTAGCCAAGCTCGCTAAAGAACTGGCTGATGAGAATCTCGATGACGTAAGGATTGTTGTGCAAAGCCGTCGGGTTCTCGCACCGTCAGAAACATCTCCGGAGTCGTTTGAAGAAAAGGAAGCGACCAAGCAAGCGGCCCTACAGATAGAGGACCAAGAAAAGGTCAAGGATCGGAGAGAAGTCTTTATAGACTACTTTAAATCCCGTCGAATACCTGAAGATGCGTCCTCAAGATATCAGCTCATGAAACGAGCTCTATCCTTCGCCTTCGTCAATGACACTCTATATAGGAGATCATTTGATTCTCTATGGCTAAAATGCCTGGGACCTGAAGAAGTAAGGAGAGTCGTCCAAGAAACTCACGACGGACTCTGCGGTTCTCATCATGCTGGGCCAAAGATGAAGTTGAAGATCAAAAGGATGGGCTACTATTGGCCCACAATGATCCAAGACTGCCTCGAATACACGAAGCAGTGCCACTCATGCCAGATTCACGGGGACTTTATCCACCAGCATCCAAATCCACTACATCCAACGGTGGGTAGCCGGCCGTTCGAAATGTGGGGAACTGACATAATCAGGCCTATTGAACCAGCAACGTCCAGAGGACATCGGTTCATACTGGCAACAACCGATTACTTCTCTAAGTGGGTAGAAGCGATACCGCTGAGAGAAGTGAAGATGGAGAACATCCTCCATTTCTTCAAGACACACGTCATCTATCGGGTCGGCACTCCGCGACGGATTATCTCCGATAACGGGCTGGCCTACAGAAACCACAAAATTAGCCACTTCGCACAACAACATAATATAGGCTGGAGATACTCTTCGGTTTACAATCCCCGAGCTAATGGTCTGGCTGAGTCTTTCAACAAGACCTTGACGAAGATCGTGAAAAAGACGGTGTCCAAAAATAAAAAGGACCGGCACGAGAAACTGCATGAAGCTCTTTGGGCATATCGAACCACATTCAAAACGGTCACAAACACAACGCCGTATGCATTAGTATTCGGCGCTGAAGCAGTACTCCCCTTGGAGATAGAGCTACCCTCCTTACGAGTGGTGGTTCATTACGAGCTAACAGACGAAAAGAATGCTCATCTTCGGCTTGAGGAGCTCGACGCCCTTGAAGAAACCCGGCTCATGGCGCAGCAAAATTTGGAAGCTTACAAAGAAAAAATGACGCGCTTATACGAGAGATTGACTAGGCCGGGAACATTCCGCTAAGGCGAACTCGTGGTAGTTGTAAAAAGGCCTATGACCCCCAATCATGCCAAACGGGGGAAATTCGAGACGAACTATGAAGGCCCGTACATCATAGACAAAGTCTACCAGGGTGGGGCTTACTTACTCATGGATATGCATGGCAAAAGACCCTTCAGGCCAATAAACGGCCAGTTCTTAAAAAATACTACGCCTGACGAGTCACGGCCTAGGTCAACGATAGATGATGACGCCTATGACCGCTCGCTATTTTCCCAAGCCTGAACTCTATAAGTAGTATCCGACGAAACCTCGCCTAAAAAACGTGCGCCGGACCGAAACGTCCCTAAACTAACGATGAACCGCAATGTCCTAAAACTTGCAACTGACCGAGACATCTATAAACTACTACGGACCGCAGTATCCCAAGGCTGACGCAAAAAAAAGGGGTACGTCCATAAGCAAAATGGGCACGGATGAAAACCTTAAAGGGCTCCGTGAGTAAAAACAGCAGGGCTACCGGCGAGTTTGTGAAAACCCAAAAAGGCGCAATCTCGTTAAAAGACACTTGCAAGGTCCTCTTGACGTAAGGAGAAAACTACCTTCGTGAGATCCTTACGACTTACAAAGGAGCGACACACTTAGGGATCCTCACGATTCCTAAGGAGAAATTACATTTACGAGATCCTCACGACTCGTAAGGAGAATTCCCCTTTGAGACCCTCACGGCTCATAGAATTCAAAAGTCTTAAGTTACAGGGATCTGAACCTGTTTTTAAGCCATGACAACCTACAGACTGCCCTACAAGCGGTTCAATATTGACCCTTGTATACAATCCACGGGCACGAATAAACATTTCCCTAACAAAGTCCCACCAGTGACTAGAGATATGCTCAAACGGTGAACAACACTTGTAAGTCCTCTCGACTTATAAGGAGAAAACACTCTTGTAAGATCCTTACGAATTATAAGAAAAGACACACTTAGGAATCCTCACGATTCCTAAGGAGAAAATGCACCTACGAGATCCTCACGACTCATAGAGAGAAATACCTTTATGAGACCCTTACGTCTCGTAAAGCCAAAATACCTTAGTCGACATGATCTTAGCCCTGTTTGCTAAGCCACCTTTGTTCGAACCGACAAAGGCAAATGATGATTCGCTCCTGGCAATATCCCAGTTGTAGCGATACTGATGCCTAAATCGGTATCAAATCCCAAGTCCTTGCACGGCAAATGACGATTCTCTCCTGGCAATATTCCAGTCATAGCGATACTGATGCTGAGATTGGCATCAGGTTTCGAGTTCCACACTCGCGATAAAAAATCAGTGAGCCAAAAATGCATATGAAATAGCCTAAATGATGGGGCAACTTCCAACAAAATCAGCAAGTAAAAAAATATATGCATACAAAATAGCCGAAATGATTGGGCAACTCGCAATAAAAAGCAGCGAGTAAAAAACAAAAAATAGCCGAAATAATTGGGCACTGCGAAAAATAGCCGAAATGATTGGGCAATCACGACTTTTGCGATATAAAAGCTGAAATGATAGAGCATAGCGGAAAGAAAAAAAATAAAAAAAAATGAAATGAAACTTTTTGCCCTACATGTGAGATTACATCGATCCCTGTATACAATCCAGGGGTACAAACAAAAATGGAACCATATCATCCCACCAGACTCCATCAGAAAGAGAGCCAAGTCTCGATGGCAACATCTACAACTTAGAGATCAACAATGACTTTCCTTCTCATTCCAACCGGAAGCAGATACGATGTCAAAAAACGGAGCCATGGAAAAATCCCCTAGTTCCAAATCTTGAAGGTTCACAGACAGCCTAGAGATTATCTCAGAGCCACGGCAGAGTCCCTAGTTCTAAGTCTCGACGGCCACATCTACAGTATGGATACCCAAAAAAATGTTCCTCCTCATACCAGCAAGATTCAGACGCAACAATCAACCTCGGAGCCACGGCAGAGTCCCTAGTTCTAAGTCTCAACGGCCACATCTATAGCCTGGAGACCGACAACAGCGTTCCTCCTCATTCCAGCAGGTTTCAGATATGACAATCAACTTCGGAGCCATGGTAAAGTCCCTAGTTCCAAATCTCGACGGTTCACAGACAACCTAGAGACCACTTCGACATTCGTCTCATTACAGCAGACGCAACGTCAGCAAAGCGGAGCCATGGCAAAGTCCCTAGTTCCAGTACTTGGCGGTGCACAGACAACCCAATTCTAATCCTATATGGCCAAAGTCAACCCCTGACCCTGTATGGCTAAAGTCAATCCTGACCCCATATGGCCAAAGTCAACCCCTGACCCCGTATGGCTAAAGTCAATCCTAATCCTATATGGCCAAAGTCAACCCCTGACCCTGTATGGCTAAAATCAATCCTGACCCCGTATGGCCAAAGTCAACCCCTGACCCCGTATGGCTAAAGTCAATCCTGACCCCATATGGCCAAAGTCAACCCCCTGACCCCGTATGGCTAAAGTCAATCCTGACCCTATATGGCCAAAGTCAACCCCTGACCCCGTATGGCTAAAATCAATCATGACCCCATATGGTTAAAGTCAACCCCCCGACCTCGTGGAACACGGCCAAAGTCAATCCTGACCCCGTGAAAAATAGCCAAAGTCAACCCTCGACCTCCCCGTCAAAGTAATGCTTTGATTTGGGAGCAGGTCAACTTATCAATCACTTACGAGTCCTCTCGACTTGTAAGGAAGAAAATTCCCTTGTGAGATCCTTACAACTCTCAAGAGAAAAAACACACTTAGGAATCCTCACGATTCCTAAGAAGAAAATACACCTACGAGATCCTCTCGACTCGTAGGGAGAAAAGTCTTTGTGAGACCCTCACGGCTCATAAAGTTGAAAAGTCTTAGATGGTAGATCCTAACCCTGTCTCCTAAGCCATCACCACCCTGCAAAGAGTCCAAGATGGACAGCTACATACTGAGAAGGAGGCGTTTTCAATAAGTCTGCCAGTTGCTCGCGCGCTCCTCTCAGCTTCTTTTCATAGTCAGCCGCCACGGCCAGCTCCGCTTCGACTTGAGCTCGTTGCTCCAAGCCAGACGAAAGTTTCTCATCGATTTCCCGTTAAGCAACTTCGCGATTTCGCGTAACCCGCTCCAAAAGGTCGAGCTTTTGCCTTAGTGTTAATCCGTCCGAAATGCATTGTCATAAATTGTCAAAGACAGCCCTTAATTGCGTAGCGTTTGCTTCAACTTGGGCATCCAGCCGGGCGGATTCACTTGAAGCCTCCTCACATTCTTTTCACCTCTAGGTCGCTTTTTGTTCGAAATAGCGGAAGAAAGGAACGCTCTGCTCAACCCATGCGGCCTGTTAAGAATTTGAAGCCAACATTTCTGGAACGGGACGCCTGAGCTCAATCTTATGCAGACAGGCCTCGATCTTCCTGCAGTAGTTTATCCAAGACTCGACAACGCCCTTGCTATGGAAGTTCACGAGCATCACCAACATGAGGTTAACTTCAGTGGAAAAATCTGCAGCAGATGCAAAGGCCTCGGTGTCAAGGTCCTCGACAAACTCGCTTAACATCCGCAGGCTATTCGCAGCACCCCTGGAAGAAGGGCGTTTAGCAAAAGGCCCTGCCGGCATGGGAATCTGTGACTCGAAGGGAGCTGGAGTCAGTGTGATTGCTGCAAAACAAATCATAGACAGACATCGGTTTAAGAGACAAAGAAGATGCAAGGGCGGTGAAGGCTACTATACCGGCTACGACAGGTGGCAGAGCTGGGAGTACTGGTGGCACGACAATTCTCTCGTTCCCTCCTTCAATTAATATTGCTGTAATCAGTTTGTAGTTAGCAACGGTAGGGTCATCCGTTAAAGAAAAGAAAAGACATCGTTTAGAAAAGATACTCACCGGTACTAACAGCCAGACTAATTTCCGACTGGAAGGAGAAGTGCGGGTTCAGCACTTGATATAAATGATCAAAGAGAATTCCTGCAAGGATATGATGATACATGGTCAGTACACGAAAGACACTATCCTCGATTTAAATTAAATCACAGACCCATACCTTCCAGCATTTGAGAGGATGCGAGAGAAGGCGAAGGGTCGGCGACCGCCAGAGCGGTAACCGGCGACGCTTCTTCAGGTGGCACGACCTCAATGCTCACCACACCTGCATTAGAAACAAAAGAAATACCGTCAGAAGGGATTGAAAGGGATTACAGAATAAAAAAGGAAAACAATGACTCAAAACCTACCTGATGAGTCGCCAATCGAAACTGTGACAAGAGCATCATTAGACGCAGCGACTCCTTCGCTCTCCTCCATTGGAAGGGTTTCGGCACCAGTGGCTTCATCCCCCGATTCTACGAGAGCCATCGTGACACTCGCAATTCCGGGTGATGGCAGGGAACTGCAAGGGGAAAAGTAGCAATTGGGGCAGTCTCGGACTCCTGAGAAAGAGTGGCCACTTCAAGATTGGTGGTTGCCATCATCTCACTTGCCACCTCCTCATCCAGACTTGGCCCTGCAGGGTATGATATATGAGAATCTGAAGATCAAACTCTAATAAATGGACCCAGTGTTACGTTACCTTGGGATGGCCCTTCAATTGCCTCCCTAGCCGCACGTACCGCTGTCTATGAGCGGTAGACAGGGCGGCCAGAGCACCCTCTGGAGAAATAGGGACAGGAGAAGCAGCGCTCAGGTATGCACCTATAGCCAAGGCGGCATTACGTTCTCTTGCTGCACGCCTCCTGCGCTTCTTTTCTGCCTGGGCTGTGAGAGCTGATCTGCTTAAGACCTCCGCCAAGGAGACGTCATCGTCCGAGCCAAGAGCTACCTCTGGAGCCGTTATGGCGTCCGTCATCGGTTGCTTAAGTGAAACCTCTTTTGGCAATACTAGGGAAGCTGGGACTTCGATAGCCAACCTTAGAAGCGTCTCCATACCACTCTGCGAAATCGGCACTGCACTCGGGATAACTCGGGTCGAAGTAGTCCCTGCGATAAGATGAAAAAGGAGGGTCAATCTACCCATAAAAAAAGGGAGGGAAAGAAGGCACAATGAGCCGAAATATACCGAGGCCCAAGGAAACACGAAACCTCTTTTCCTCTTCAAAAGTCTTAAGAGAAGCCGCGCGAGCCTCTTCTGTGGAGACGCCTGTTGAAAAAGAAGTGTCAGTCAAACTATAATAATAAAAAAATGTGTGTGATGTAACCACACAAAGATACGGCAGAAGTATACCTGACTGTGCGAGGACGATCAGTCCTGCTTTGTGGCTAGGTAGTCGCTCGGAAGCTGCGATTGCAGCCTCCAGATCAGTATCATCTGGCGCTATGAATAAACCCTCGTTGGTTTCATATTCACTTAAGCCTTCGCTATAAGGAGCATGTGGCTCCTGGCTAAATACAACGTCTGCAGAAAGTATCGATTTCTTTTTCTTCTGTGACTTAACTCCGGCAGCAGATAACACGAGCTTGCGCTTGGCGGGTAATTTAGGGCGACGAGTCCCGATCTCCGCACCCAAGTCGGACTCAGGAGACGCCACAACTGCCACTTCAATGGGAGCACGGGGTAGCGGCATCTCGGGCATCTCACGTGGTACCACAACCGCACCAACTTCTCTCAAAGGAGGACGGACGACGGTCTGTTGTTTCAAAGGAATAGCTGGATTACCAGCAGGGGCTGCACCCTTACGATCAAGCAACAACTTCTTTTCCTCCCTGATGACGGCACCCATCGCGTGCTGGTACCACGCCACGTACACGTTCAACACCTTCGGGATGCATCCTGGCTCACTGATAAAGAAGTTAGACCCGGTGTTGAGCCTCATGAAATGGTGTAGCGCGTTACGGATGCCTTCTTCTGTGGTAATCGGCTCGCTAGAAAGGCCTCGAGCAGAACACCCTGATTATAGCCAGATTGTTGGGCAAAATGATGCGGGTTGTATCTCATAAACAACACTGCATCATTCTTCCTAAACACCAGAAAGCCCGGCCTGATTGAATATAGATGAAGAGTCTCTCGAGCTTTCAAGGTAGAGGCGCCGTCTTTAAAGGTGTCCCGCAGCGGCTGCATCGTCTTTGCAGATTCTTTACCGATATTTAAGACATTATCAACGAAGGTCATGCCATCCCCGACGGTATGCGGGCGAAGGAGTAAGCCCCGAGCCTCTCACGGAGTCGGTTCCAAAATGGAAGCGTCAACTAGCCGCAGCAGTCGAGGAAAGTTATATCTTTCATAAAAGGGGGGCCTTTTGGGAACTCCAAAGGCGCCAAGCATATGCAACTCGATCCACGAGGTGAAATAATGTGTTCCCCTCTGAACGGCGTCCAAGACATGGACGTCTTGCCTGAAATTCGGGGCAGATGCTATTTGGTTTTATCTGTCCACCTCTCTGAAGATGCCAAGTTGATTTATGGCACCGTGTATCAGAGGTTTGGACGGATGCGGCCGATGTAGCAGACTTCGTCAGATTCACCCTTGCTTGAGGGGTTTTTGATTGTGGGGACGCTCTTCCCTGCAGGCGTAAGCCCCTGCAGTTAATTACGCTACCGCATCGCGGTAACAACTTTCTCCTTCTCCAGAATTTCACTTCGTGTCGTGTGTGTTTGTTTTGTTTGTGGATGCCTGTAGATTGTATACGGAGACTAAGTTA
The DNA here is from genome assembly GCA_030015575.1 of Agapanthus africanus. Lineage (NCBI taxonomy): Eukaryota > Viridiplantae > Streptophyta > Magnoliopsida > Asparagales > Amaryllidaceae > Agapanthus > Agapanthus africanus. Next base: position 48,946,128 of record JASDDO010000019.1, on the reverse strand, counting down.
TGCCGTCGCCCGTAAGACGTGAATTAGTCCAAATCCGTATTTACTTAGATTTGGGTTTGGTGTTTTAGTTTAAGGATACGTTAGCCATGTTTAGGCTAAAATCAACTTAAACGTTCGTTAAGGATACGTTAGTCTGATTTGAGACTAAGATCAACTTAACGGGATCGTTTGGATCCGACAAAAGAGCATTTGGGAGCGCTATTGTTCCAGTTTAGGGACGTAGTGGTCCACGGGTAGTTTTAGGGACGTTTCGGTCCATTGGTAGTTTAAGGACATTGCGGTCCATATTCCAGTTTAGGGACATGGTGGTCCATATTCCAGTTTAGGGACATGGTGGTCCATTGGTTTAAGGACGCTTAAGTCCGTGGGTTTAAGGACCCCACAGTCCGTGTTTTAGTTTAAGGACGCATAAGTCCGCGGGTTTAAGGACCCCACAGTCCGTGTTTTAGTTTAAGGACGCATAAGTCCGCGGGTTTAAGGATCCCACAGTCCGTGTTTTGATGTGTGGTTGTCGGGACCCGTCGCCTCTCTGACGTCGTTGAAGGATTACAACGATAGGGGTCAGAGGAGTTCGGAGATGTACCCTCGAACCGGATGCAAATTGATTTAAGAGAGCAGTCTTGCTCAGTCAGTTTAGTTTGAGGACTTACGGCCATGATTGGGCTAAGTCCAGTTGAGAATATTCGATGTTTTTTCTTGATTTTTGGCCTATTAGGCCTGTGCTAGGGCTTTGCCCATGTTTAATAATGCACAGCATTAATCTTGGTCTCTGTTGGACCTTTATTTGGGCTCTGCCTCTTTTAAGTGATGCCCAGCATCTGTTCTGGTCTAACAGACCCTTGTTTGGGCTCTGCCCCCTTTTTAAAAAAGAATGATGCATTGCATCTGTTTTTGTTTGGGCTCTGCCCTTTTTGAAAATAATGCATAGCATTTACTAGGCCTGTTAGGCCTTTTTAATTGGGCTCAGCCCTTTTTAATGATGCGGTGCATCAATTTTGTTTTGGCTCTGCCCCTTTTATTGCATTGCAATTTATTTTGGCCTACTAGGCCTTTTTGATTTGGGCCTGGCCCTTCAGTAAACAATGCAGTGCATTTGTCAGGCGCTTTGCGCCAATCACTGAGCGCAAGCGCTTGTGGTGATGACACTTGACACGCAAGGGCAGTGCGCTGCGCCAGTGCGCCGCGCTTGCGCTGCTGATACGTGGCGCGCTCTGGTGAGTTGCGCCAATTTCAAAGAGCAAGGCTCTATCTTAAAAGCGCATAGCGCAAGTGGTTCAGGTGCTGACACGTGGCGCTCTCTGGTGGCTTGCGCCAACCCAAGAGCGCAGCAGTGCAAATTTTACAAGTGCGGGGCACTGTTTAATTTCTTGATCCAATTTAGATCAAAGAAAACAAGTTTTTCTTGTTTTTTCTTGTTTTCAGAGAACCAGTGGTTCATAAAAAAATGCAAGGCACTATTATTATTTGTTTTTTATTGAAGATCATTGATCTTGTTCTTAGATCAATGATCTATTAGAAGAAATTCTTCTATTTTATGAAGGTTTTTACCTTTTTCTTCAACTTTCTTCAGAGTTCTTTCTGTTCTTAATCTCTCACAATGTATTTTTCTCATCTTTTGAATTGGGGTCTAGGGGTCTTTATATAGTGCCCATAGGTTTGTTAAGTTTGTTAAAGAGATTATTCTCTGAGTGATTTGGGGAATTTTCCCCACCGTTGGATCTTTGATCCAAGGGCTTCTGTTTTATAGAAGACAATCTTCTTGTTTTAACAAGAACAGAAGGATCTTACTAGAATTTAATTCTGTTTGGCGCAAACGCCCCAGCGCGTGACACGTGTCACGCAGCGCACGGCGCAGCGCAACTGCGCTGACACGTGTCGCGCAGCGCACGGCGCAGCACAACTGCGTTTGAGCTGACACGTGTCGCGCAGCGCAGCGCTTGCGCAACTGAAGCGTCGCTTCCTTTAATTTTTGTTTTAAATAGAGCCTTGCTCTGATTGGGCGCGCTGCCTTGGGCGCTGCGCTGACATATCAGCTTTTGACACGTGGCGCGTTGTGCGTAGCGCAAGGAATTTGAAGCGTTGTTTCGAATTTCGAATTTTTGAAATTCAAACAGAATTTTGCTCTGATTGGGGGAAACAAATGCCCCCCCACCGTTGCGCTCACATGGCGTGCACGTGAGTGCAGCGGTGGCAAGATCCTGGCCGTTGGATCAACTCAGGAGTTGAAGGGGTGCAAGCACCTATATATAGGACCCCTGGCCCTTAGAAATTTTTTACTATTTTCCAAGATTTTGATTTTCAGAGCTTTGCTCTTGCTTAAGAACTTCAGAGCCTTGCTCTTGTTTCAAGAACTCCAGAGCTTTGCTCTCATTTCCAAAGTTAAAAAAACTTTAGGTAAAATTAATCTTAGATTAAATTAATTTTAATTAATCTTAACCAACAGAGCTTTGCTCTCATAGATCTTCTGATCTAAACAAAACCCCTTCGGGGTTTCACCAATAAAGCTTTGCTCTCAAGAATCCATAGATCTACAGAGATCTTGTTCATGGGTTTTAACCCATGAGCAGAGCTTTGCTCATGGATCAAAAAGTAGATCTTTTTGATCTAAAAGTGAAGAACTCCAAAGAGTCTTCAAAATTTTTAATTTTTTAGGAGTTTAAAGAAAACTTTTTTTTAATAGATTTTCTCATCATTATCACAGAGCTAGGCTCTTTTAAGGAATCTTATTCCCCTGAGACCAGAGTTTGATAAGTGTCACTCTGTGACAGAGCTTTGCTCTGAAAGAGGAGATTTTCTCCTTGTCTCTAGGGATTTTTTTTATTATTAATGAGAATATTCTCTTGGGGATTAACTGATAATCTCATCTAATGATGGGGTTGTCTTATTAATTGATGCATTGTCATCCAGATTTTGTGTGTCCCCCTTTGGTCTCCTACCCACTGCACTGCAGTGTGTTGTAATTAATTTTAATTAACTTTTAATTAAAAAATTTTAAACGCCAAGCGTTGGAATTGCAACACTAACGGCCAATTTTGTCCCCTTGCAGTGAACATGTCTTTCGATACCTCATTCCTGTTTGCTCGTTCGGAGGAAAGATTTCCCGAAGCGCCTGTGGACCGCGAAGTCCTAGCTATGATCAGGGACCACGACCTGGAATATAAGAATCTTCACCTTTGGGGGTCGTGGTACAACCAAATCATCATGGGTCGACGGAGCTTTACGTGCGCAGTACCGTCAGAGCCTATTACGGCGATCCATTATGCCAGCCCACCCCCGGTGCAGTATGCCGTGGAGATGGTTGATTGGACTTTGAAGGGCTTTCTTCATCCTGCTATAGATGCAATTCTGGTTCAGCGTCCTATGGTTTTGGATATCCTGGGACGCCGTATTTGTCAAGGTGAGGCGCGACCTTGGGGGCAATCATATAACATAGGTCTGATCCCCCGCCATCCGATCGGCTATCTGCCATGGGCTCGCTATATTTTGTCGGCGAAGAAGTCGCAGTTGATAAGGTTAGGGTTGTACACTGCGGTTTACGTCTCTCTCTTCCAATATCCCACGCTTCCCACCTGGTGGTTCAAGGCCTTTTTGGAGCAGCGGAACATTCCTACTCACACTTTCCTCGCAATGGACCGGGAAGTGTCGATTTCTTTGGAGGAATTCACAGAGGTCTCCGGCTTACCGGTTATAAGGGAGCACTATGAGGAGTTGCTTCCTACAGACGAGTATGTTTTCGGTGCTAAGCCGGCAGTAAGGGGCCTCACTCCGGAGAATGCTGTTCAACATCAATTCCCAAGTTTTATCAAAGTGTTAAACATCTATGAGGCCCTTTTCATCGAACGTGGGAGTCGCGGAGTTAGCTTCGAGGATTTTATCGCTCGGTTCCTTCACCCAAATGTCCTCTCGGTAGAAGCTGCCAAGTTTGCCACACTTGATGACCCTTTCGGGCTAGGTTTGGATAACCTGCCGGTGAAGGAAATAGACCAAAAGGGTTTTTTCCTTCCTAACTCCCCGACTATGTCTTTTGCGGAAGTTGCAGCCCCCGGGATGGACGAGGAGGCCTTCTTCTTAGGATTTCTTGGGCTATGGCTGAGTTGGTTTGCGCTCCCGATGCATTCTTGTCATATGCGGCCATCTGTCTTTTACCCAGCTCACTGGATGACCATTGGGGTAAAAGTGGCTGTTGGGATCGCCGGCTTGGCACATGTGTATCACGGCCTCAGTCAAGCGGCGGATGCTAATGAGCCTGGAGTACTGCACGTGATCTTCCCGATGCACTACTTCATATCGTGGCTCGAGCTACACACATCGGGCGTCTTCGGCATGCACAAAAGGCCCTCGTTCTATGACAGGTGCAGCTTCCCTCGCATCATACAGCTGATTGGCGCATCAATTGTGACTCCATCGCCACGGAATGCCAGGGGTTTGCTCCTTCACCCCCACACCGTTGGAGACGGGGTGTCTTTCATTGACAAAGTGCTGACTATTGGAAATGCATCTACCACTGCAGTGCGGCCATTGCAAGACACTTTCAAAGATGGAGCCTCAGTTTTGACGGCCCGGGAGACACTCCATCTATATTCTATTAGACCGGGCTTCCTGGTGTTTAGGTAGAATGGTGTGGCGATTTTCATGAGGTACAACCCGCATCGTTTCTCCCAACAACTGAGCTATAATCAAGGGGTACCACTGGAGGCTTTCCTATCGGAACCTGCTGCTACTGAAGAAGGGATGGAGAGCGCGCTGCATCACTTCATGCGTCTGAATATGGGTTCCCACTTTTTTATCAGTGAGCCGGCTTGCGCCCCACGACTCCTCAAGGTATATATAGAATGGTACAATCATTCGACGGGAGCCGTCATAAAGGAAGAAAAGCGATTGCTGGTCGACCGTAAGGGTGTGCCTCCAGGTAGCGACCGCAAAGCTCCTCTAGTGCCAAGGACCCCGGTAGTTCCCCCTCTGAAAGATGCTAGGGCCGGACCACCACGTGCGCAGAGTCCTCCACACGGATTGCCGCTTCTCGATATTGCGGATGCACCACCAGCGTCCTGTGCTCCAGTGGAGACAGTGGTTGTAGCCTCGCCGGAGTCTGGTGTGGGTGCGGACATCGGGACCCGCCGCCCCAAGGTGTCTGCAAAGCGCAAGTCGATCCCGGGTGCACCTAGGGCTGGTGGGCAGAAGAAGAAAAAGAAGTCGCTCTTCGCAGCCGACGTTGTGTTCGGTTAGGAACCCTACGCTCCCTATGGTGAGGGCCTGGGTGAATACGGGACCAACAGGGGATTAGTCATGCCGCCGGATGACACGGACTTGGAGGCCGCCATCGTAGCTTCAGAGCGGTTGGCGAGGCGCGACGCGTGGCTAGCTAAGCTTGCGCAATCAGGTAATCACTAGTCGCATTTTTTATTGCATCATATCTTTATTATTGCCTTTGACTAACGTTTTTCCTTTCTTTTCTTTAAACAGGCATCACCACTGAAGAAGCCATTGCTGCTTCCCTCAAGAATTTCCAAGAGGAGGAATGACTTAGAGCGTCTTTAGGACTTGGTACATTTCGATTCATCAAGTCTTTATTCTCCTTGTGTTATGGTCGATCTAATCTTCCCCTTTTTTTTTATCGCAGGAACCACAATGCCGATCCCACCAAGTGACGCGGAGACTCTTCCCGGGCCAACCGCCGATGTTTCTGCCTCCTCGGGGCTACCGCGAGAGACCCGAATTGAAGAGCCGATGCGAGATGCCTTAAAAGCTCTGGAGGCAACTCTAAACAAGGACGACGACACCTTGATGAAGGAAGCGTCGAAGAGGTCCATCGCGACGGCCCGGGAGGAGAGGAAGCGGTTGAGGCGCGAAGCGAAGGCACGCAGGGCTGCTTTGGCCATTGGAGCGGCCCCAAGCACTGTCCCTCGTGCTGATGCTCCCTTAGAAGAGCCCCTGGTCGCCTTGTCTACAGCTCACAGACAGGCGGTGCGCGCCAATAGGGAGGCTAACGATAAGTCCACCTCAGGTAATATTTCTTTCAGAATTTTGTTGTAAGAATTATAAAGCTGTCGGTTCTTATATATTCTGTCCTGCAGGGCCAAGTCCAACCAAGGTAGAGGCGGAGACCGTCGAACCTGAGGGGCCAAAGGAAGAGGCATTGGTCGAACCATGGCCGATGGCGGACAACACAACCGGGATTGCCGGGCCCGAGCTAGTGGCTGACGAAATGGTCACGTCCACTATGCCTGAGAAGGTGGCCGATGCTGAGCCCGAGCTAGCAGCGGACGGAGCGCCCGAGACCGATGACCCCGTAGTGACGGAGGACGAGACAGTCGTGACTGCTGAGCCCGAGGGAGTAGCGGGTGAGGTGGACATGATTCCTGAGGACGAGCTGACCGCTCTTTCTCAAGAGTCTGGAAATGCTCCGGTCATAGCTCTCCCCGCCTACGGCCCTCCGCCGTCTCCTGGCCTCACGAGCACGACGACGGCCCCCGTGGAGTCTGGGGATGAGGCCACGGGTGGTGGACTTATGTCGATGGAGGAGGAAGACGCCTCCGTCTCGGCTGGAGGCTCATCAGGTAAATATCGGATTACCGTCCCCCTTTTTTTATCTTGCAATCTTTCCTGACAGATTTACCCTTTGTTTTTTTTAACGCAGGTGCAGCCAGTGCCGATGCTCCATTGTTCGAGGGAGTGCCGTCAACTACTGCCTTGGCGGTGGTCACCTCTCAGCCCTCTCTCATACCATCGAAGATGTTGGAAGGTATGGGTTTGCAACTTATTAGTTTTATCTTTCAGACACATAATTTATGTACTAAAGTCGTATTGTTGTGTCTCTTCAGGAGTGCTTTTTGATCATCTTTATCAAGTGTTGCTCCCACACTTCTCCTTCCCATCTGAACTCGCTTCTTCCTCCAGTGGCGCTGGTGAGTATAGTTTCCAACCGATGTCTTTCTTTTTTTAGTAATGGAATTATTTCTAATTTTCCCTTGTCCTGATTGCAGTGCTACAAATCGAAGGAGGAGACGAAAGATCGGTCGCGCCACCAGCCCTTCCGGCCTTGCCACCTGCTGCAGCTGGTATAGTAGACTATCTCATCAATGACTTTTTCATATTTCTTGAACCGTCATCTAATCACATTTTGTCGTTTCAGCTGCCGTTCCAATCTCGGCGCCTTTTGAATATCGCGTTACGATGCCGGAAGGCCCTTTCTTGAGACGTCCATCCTCGAAAGGCGCCGCGAATAGTTTGCGCATGGTGAGCGACTGTATTGAGGAGCTCGACATCGAGACTCCTACTTCTGCCGCAGATTTTGCTACGGCGGTTAACCCAATGCTGGTGATACTCGTGAACTTCCATAACGAGGACATTATCGCGCCACTGCAGGGAGATCGAGGCCCGCCTGCATCAACTGGAATTTATGCGCCCTGCTCCCGAGACCTTAGCCGCAAGCAATCAAAGAGCGGCGTGGATTGAGCAAAGCGCTTCTTACGTCCACCACTTGGAACAAGAAGCGGCTTTAAGGCTGAGGGAATACCAAGAGACCTCGAGCGAGACGGCTCGTCTGCGTGCTGAGGTTGAGGCGAATGATGCCCAAGTGAAGGCTATCTTTGAGGGCCTCCTGGAACGCATCTCTCATGGGCTAAACTTGAAGCGAAAGCTTGATGTCGTCGAGCGTGACACCCCAGGCCGCGAAGCTGCTCATCAGGCCGTTGGGGAGCAGCTTGCATCTTTCTTGCAGCAGCGGGCTCAAGTGGAGGCAGAACTGGCGGTGGTGGCCGATCAGGAGAACGCGTGGAAGGAGGTGCGTGAACAATTGCTAGAGCTATGCAAGACGCTTCCTTCCCAGTAGTTCCCCTCGTATCCATATACTTGTAAAAAAATTTCTTTTTCGAATAAGATGTATCCATTCTTTATTCTTTTGTACGCTTCACCTTGTACTTGATTAAATTAATAAATAAAGATACACATTTTCCTTTGCAATGTCTTGTAGTATTTCTTTGCTTTCTCTCTTCTCTTATTATCAGCATGCTGTCTTGATAAACACAATTGACAGATAATAGAGTAAGCATCTCGCTTTCTCCAAGAGATAGCGATGGCTTAGGCCGCAGGTTCAGATCTGCTGCCTAAGACATTTCAACTCTATGAGCCGTGAGGGTCTCATAGAGACTTTTCTCCCTACGGATCGAGAGGATCTCGTAGGTGTATTTTCTCCTTGGGAATCGTGAGGATTCCTAAGTGCGTTTTCTCTTGTAAGTCGTAAGGATCCTATAAGAGAATTTTTCCTCTTACGAGTCGAGAGGACCCGTAAGCGGTTGTTTCCCTCCTTGTCGAAATTCGACTTTGGAGAGTGGGACCCGTGAATAGTATGCAAAAGACCGTTTTAGACCGTTTTGCAGGGTCCCATTGCTTAGGAAACAAGTTTTTTTTAAAATCCCTGCTGCCTAAGGCTTCATCTTGCAAGTTGAGACGAATCGGGAATTTCCCGCGGAGACACTAATTTCTCTGTGAGCCGACACGAGTCAGGAGGCTCTCTTCAAGGACACTAGTTTCCCTGAATTGAGGTATTTGCCAAGGACGCTTGTTTCCCTGGGGTTGAAACGAATCGAGAATTTCTCACGGAGACACTGGTTTCTCTGCGAGTCGACGCGAATCCGGATTTTCTTCGTCAAGGACACTTGTTTCCCTGAGTCGAAGGATTTCGCCGAAGACACTGGTTTCTTCGGAGTTGAAACGAACCGGGAATTTCCCGCGGAGACATTAGTTTCTCTGCGAGCCGATGCGGATCGGGAGGCTCTCATCAAGGACGCCAGTTTCCCTGAGTTGAGGAATTTGCCAAGGACATTTGTTTCCCTGGTGTTGAAACGAATCGAGAATTTCTCACGGAGACGCTGGTTTCTCTGCGAGTCGATGCGAATCAGGATTTTCTTCGTCAAGGACACTTGTTTCCCTGAGTCGAAGGATTTCGCCGAAGACATTGGTTTCTTCGGAGTTGAAACGAACCAGGAATTTCCCGCGGAGACACTGGTTTCTCTGCGAGCCGATGCGGATCAGGAGGCTCTCAACAAGGACGCTAATTTCCCTGAGTTGAGGAATTTGCCAAGGACATTTGTTTCCCTGGTGTTGAAACGAATCGAGAATTTTTCACGGAGACGTTGGTTTCTCTGCGAGTCGACGCGAATCAGGATTTTCTTCGTCAAGGACACTTGTTTCTCTGAGTCGAACGATTTTCCCGAAGACATTGGTTTCTTCGGAGTTGAAACGAACCGGGAATATCCCGCGGAGACACTGGTTTCTCTGCAAGCCGATGCGGATCAGGAGGCTCTCATCAAGGACACTAGTTTTCCTGAGTTGAGGAATTTGCCAAGGACATTTGTTTCCCTGGTGTTGAAACGAATCGAGAATTTCTCACGGAGACGCTGGTTTCTCTGCGAATTGACGCGAATCAGGATTTTCTTCGTCAAGGACACTTGTTTCCCTGAGTCGAAGGATTTTGCCGAAGACACTAGTTTCTTCGGGGTTGAGACGAATCGAGAATTTCTCGCGGAGACACTGGTTTCTCTGCGAGCCGATGCGAATCGGGAGGCTCTCATCAAAGACACTAGTTTCACTGAGTTGAACTGATCTGTGGTGGTCTTTCAGGTTTTATATAAGTTACCGTCAAGACCGTGAAGCTAGGAATTTGATCTCCGCTTCGTTTGCTGGCACTGCATCTGCGGTATTGGGACGAATGTCGCGGTTGTCTCTAGGCTGTTGGTGGACCGTCGAGATTTGGCTTAGCTTTTTGGCGGAGCCTGTTGGAAAGGTATGGTTCCCTCTTTGTTTGTGCCCTTGGATTGTATACAGGGATCGATGTGATCTCAACTGTAGGGCAAAAGTTTCATTTATTTTTATTGTTTTATTTCCGCGATGCTCTATCATTTCAGCTTTTATATCGCGAAGGTCGCGATTGCCCAATCATTTCGGCTATTTTTTCGCGGTGCCCAATCATTTCGGCTGTTTATTTTATTTTTACTCGCTGCTTTTTATTACGAGTTGCCCAATCATTTCAGCTGTTTTATATGCATACGTTTTTACTTGCTGCTTTTTATTGCAAGTTGCCCCATCATTTCGGCTATTTCGTATGCATGTGCGGCTTGCTGGCTTTTCACCGTAAACTTTGAAATTAGACACCGATTTCGGCATCAGCACCGCTACAACTGGGATATTGCCAGGAGCGAATCATCATTTGCCTCTGTCGGTGTCGAACAAAGGTGGCTTAGCGAACAGGGTTAAGGTCCTGTCGGCTAAGGCTTTTGACTTCATGAGCCGTAAGGGTCTCACAAAGGTATTTCTCCCTACAAGTCGTGAGGATCTTGTAGGTGTGTTTCTCCTTAGGAATCGTGAGGATTCCTAAGTGTATGTTCCTATGTAAGTCGTAAGGATCCTACAAGAGAGTTTTCTCCTTGTAAGTCGAGAGGACTTATAAGGGTTGTTCGTTATGCGTACATATCCCTAGTCACGGGTGGGACTTTGTTCGGGAAATGTTTATTCGCGCCCTTGGATTGTATACAAGGGTCAGTATTGAGCCACTTGTAGGGCAATATCGAAGGTTGTGGGGGTTGCTTAAGCACAGGTTTAGGTCTCTGTAACTTAAGACTTTCAAATCTTATGAGCCGTGAGGGTCCCATAAGAGAGTTCTCCTTACGAATCGTGAGGATCTCACAAGTGTATTTTCTCCTTAGGAATCGTGGGGATCCTTAAGTGTGTTGCTCCCTTGTGAGTCGTAAGGATCTCACGCGGGTGGTTTCTTCTTACAAGGTCGAGAGGACCCTGTAAGTGTCTTTTAACGAGGTTGCGCCCTTTCAGGTTTTCACAAACACTCGTCGGTAGTCCTGCTGTTTTTACTCACGGAGCCCTTTCGGGTTTTCATCCGTGCCCATTTTGCTTATGGACATACCGTTTTTTTTTATTCTTTTTATTCTCTTCTTCTCTCTTTTTTTTACGAGGTCGCGCCCTTTCGGGTTTTCACGAACACTCGCCGGTAGCCCTGCTGTTTTTACTCACGGAGCCCTTTCGGGTTTTCATTCGTGCCCATTTTGCTTATGGACATACCGTTTATTATATATTTTTATATATATATTTTTTATGTTATTTTTTTTATTCATCTCGTCAGCCTAAGGATGCTGCGGTAGTAGTTTAAGGACGTTTCGGTCCGCCATTAGTTTAAGGACGTTTCGGTCCATCCAGGAGAAGGCTGGCTACCGCTTATAAAGTTTGAGCTTAGGAAGACAGCGAGCGGACATAGTTGTCGTCATCTATCATTGACCCAGGCAGTAACTTGCTAAGCGTAGTATTTCTTTAGGAATCGACCATTTATTGGCCTGTAAGGCCTTTCACCGTGCATATCCATGAGTAGATAGGCTCCACCCTGGTAGACCTTGTCTATGATGTACGGGCCTTCATAGTTCGGCTCGAATTTTCCCCGCTTGGCGTGATTGGGGATCATAGGCCTTTTGACCACTAGCACGAGTTCGCCTTGGCGGAACGTTCTCAGCCGGGTCAATCTTTCATATGAGCGCGTCATTTTTGCTTTATAAGCCTCCAGATTTTGTTGCGCTATGAGCTGTGTTTCATCAAGGGCATCAAGCTCCTCAAGCCGAAGGTGAGCATTTTCTTCGTCCGTCAGCTCGTAGTGGACTGCTACTCGTAGAGAGGGTAACTCTATCTCGAGGGGAAGTACTGCTTCTGTACCGAATACCAACGCATATGGCGTTGCGTTCGTGGCCGTCTTGAACGTAGTTCGATACGCCCAAAGAGCTTTTTGCAGCCTCTCGTGCCAGTCCTTCTTATTTCGGGACACCGTCTTCTTCATGATCTTTGTCAAGGTCTTGTTGAAGGCCTCGGCGAGACCGTTAGCTCGCGGGTTATAAACCGAGGAATATCTCCAGTCTATATTGTGTTGTTGCGCGAAGCGACTGATCTTGTGGCTTCTGTAAGCTGGCCCGTTATCGGAGATGATCCGTCGCGGAGTTCAAAACCGATATATGATGTGCGTCTTGAAGAAATGGAGGATATTCTCTGTCTTCACTTCTCTCAGCGGTACTGCTTCTGCCCATTTGGAGAAGTAATCAGTCGTCGCCAGGATGAAACGATGTCCCCTGTACGATGCTGGTTCGATGGGGCCGACTATGTCAGTTCCCCACATTTCGAAAGGCCAGCTAGCCACTGTCGGGTGTAGCGGATTTGGATGCTGATGGATGAAGTCCCCATGGATTTGGCATGAGTGGCATTGCTTCGCATACTCAAGACAGTCCTGAATCATCGTGGGCCAGTAGTAGCCCATCCGTTTAATCTTCAACTTCATCTTTGGGCCTGCTTGGTGAGAACCGCAGAGTCCGTAATGAACTTCTTGAACGACTCTTTTCGCTTCGTCAGGTCCTAGGCATCTCAACCACACAGAATCAAACGACCTCTTGTACAGAGTATCATTAACGAAGGCGAAAGACAGAGCTCGTTTCATAAGCTGATGTCTTGAGGACGCATCTTCGGGCGTTCGACGGTATTTGAAGTAGTCTATAAAGACTTCTCTCCAATCCTCGGCATTTTCCCGGTCTTTTATTTGCATAGACATTTGTTCAGTCGCTTCCTTCTCTTCGGGTGATTCCGGAGATATTTCTGCTGAGGCAAGCACCCGACGGCTTTGTACCACGATTCTTACGTCATCGAGGTTCTCATCAGCCAGTTCCTTAGCAAGCTTGGCCAACACGTTCGCTTTGCTATTTTCCGCGCGCGGTATGTTTTCCAAAGTGTAGGAAGGAATTTGGGTCAACAGTTGCTGCACCTTTTCGCCGTACTTCACCAACTCTGTTTTGCATGTTTGGTAGTCGCCGTTTACTTGACTAACGACCAGTTGGGAATCTCCGTATATGAGGAGGTTTTCAATTCCCATGTCGGTGGCGATCTCGAGGCCTGCTATCAAAGCTTCATATTCGGCTTCATTGTTCGTCCTCGGCTCTGTTAAGGAGAAAGCGAAGCGCATTATCCCTCCTTGTGGAGTTACGAAGATGAGTCCTACCCCCGATTTGATTATAGGGGTATTTTGTTTGCACTTCTTCATGGAGGATGCTCCGTCGAAATAAAGCTCCCATCGGGTATCACCACCGTCGATCGCATCAAACGCATGTTCTTCTGGAAGATCGCAATTCAAAGGAGAATCGGCGAGTATCGGATGCTCAGCGAGGAAGTCGGCGATGGCCTGTCCTTTCACTGCCTTGAGAGGCTGATACGTTATTGAGAACTCCATCAAGAGCAGGGCCCATTTAGCGAGTCGTCCCGTCAATATGGCCTTTGACATTAAGTATTTAAGAGGGTCCACCTTCAAAATGAGACGGACTTCATGTGCCAACGCATAGTGTCTGAGCTTTGTTATCGCAAAGATCAACGTCAGGCAGTGTTTTTCAATAGGGGAGTAGTTGCTTTCTGCCCCCAGTAGAACTCGACTCAAGTAGTAGAGAGCTCTTTCTTTCCCTTGGTCGTTCTCTTGCGCCCATAATGCACCTAAGGAACCTTCGAGGGCGGTTGTATAAAGGATGAGAGGTTTTCCCTTAACCGGAGCAGCCAACATTGGCGGATTCTGGAGGTACTGCTTGATTTCGTCCAGCGCATCTTGGCATTTATGGTCCCAGATGAACGGGGTTCCCTTCTTCATCAGGTGACTGTAAGGACGGCACTTGCCTGAAAGGTTGGCTATAAATCTCCGTATATACGCGAGCTTCCCTTGGAGAGACCGCAACTGCTTAAGAGTCCTTGGCGGAGGCATTTCCATGATCGCCTTAATCTTCGACGGATCTATCTCAATACCTCGGTGTCGGACGACGAATCCCAGGAATTTGCCCGAGGAAACTCTGAAGGCGCACTTGAGAGGGTTCATCTTCAAGTTGTATCGTCGAAGGCGTTGAAATACGGTCTTCAGATGCTCGAGATGTTCCTCATATGATTTTCTTTTAAACACGAGATCGTCGATATAGCATTCGACGATTTCGTGTATAAGGTCATCAAAGATTTTCGTCACGGCCCTCTGATAAGTAGCACCGGCGTTCTTTAGACCGAAGGGCATCACCTTGTAGCAGAATATACCCAAAGGGGTCCTGAAGGTGGTATGCTTTTGGTCATCGGGATGCATCTTTATCTGATTATACCCTGATGAGCCGTCCATGAAGGAGAAAACCTCATGAGTGGATGTACTGTCTATTATCGGTTCGGTGACTGGCACTGGGAAATCGTCCTTCGGGCAGGCTTTATTGAGATCCCGGAAGTCTACGCATATGCGCACTGTCCCATTTTTCTTCATCACCGGGACGATGTTGGCGATCCACTCGGGATTCTGGACCTCCTGGATGAAGCCAGAGTCGATCAGCTTCTTGACCTCGGCGTTGATACTCATCTCAAGCTTGAGCCGTATTCTTCTTGGCGCTTGTTTGACCGGCTTGACGTTCGGAGATATCGCCAATTTATGCACAGCAATTTCTGGATCCAGTCCCGGCATTTCGGAATAGTTCCACACCAACCAATCTCTATGCTGTACAAGCAAGTCTTTTAATGCAGCCACCCTTTCTTCGGATAGCAGCTCGCTGACGAATGTCGGTCGCGGGTCATTCGTTGTCCCCAGCTCAATTTTCTTGAGGTTATCCGCAGTGGTATGGATTCCATCTTCCAGCTCTTTTGGCGCTGGTGGGAATTCTGAGATCACCTCGTCGTTGCTGTTTTCAAAGCACCAGGGAAGGTCATCCATGTTCTCGGGCTTTTCTTTTGATATTGTTATCATATGACAAGTATGAATTCGTTTCCAAGCCCAATGCGGAACTGGTTCTTCTTTCGTGGCTTTGGGTTCGTGCTTCTGTGGCGGCGTCACTCTCTAGTTGTCAGACAGAGCGAACTTGCCAAGCTGATACTGATCTTCAACCCAATTCTTGAAGGTGAAGCAGTCTTCGAGAGGGTGCCCTATCACTCGGTGATAAGGGCAATAGTCCGGGTGAGAGACTTCGCTTGCTTGTTCAGGGTGTTTAGACTCCGGCAGTGTAAGCATCTGATGTTTTAGAGCGAGGTCAAGTATTTTCTTTGTCTTGTCCCGAGGAAAAGAGTACGCTCGACCTATTTTCCTTATGAGGGATAGATCGGAACCGCTCGATTCCCGCTTGCGTGGCCTCTTAGTCCCGCTTCGTTGCTGTTGAGCGTCTTTTTCGTGTTTCGACTTGTTTCTGCCTCTGCGTCGAGCCTTTTTTATAATGGGTTGACAGGGAGCGGCATTTTCATCTTTCACAGCCTGTTGGAGGAGGCGTTGCGTTTTGGCTTTCTCGTAGATGGCCATTTCGCGGTTATGGTCGTCTCGAACTTTTTGACCAGCTTCCCTTATAAGCTTGTCCATTTGTTCTTCGAACGACGGACTGGACATTTTTGCATCAGGAACTTTTACTGGTTCAGGATTAGCATCTTCCCATTGAGAATCCGCTTCTTCATCGAAGTCATGCACGACGTAGCAACCGTGGAGTAGCTCTTGTTTCTTGGACCGAGTGTATCCAAGCCCGATTGTTTCCATTCTCCCATTAGGCAACTTGCGCTGAGTCCCGGGAACGTTCCAGACCTTGTCATAGAATTTGGCTTTTCGAGCGGTCTTTTTAAAGGATATCCCCTGGCGCTTCAACAGCCTTTTCAAGCCTTCTGTATAATATCTGGGCAGACGGATGGGCTGAAGCCTGTCAAGCGTAGGATCCGCACCGTGCCAGATTTCTTTCTCTACTTTGGTTTCTTTAGAGCGGTAGAATAGAATTGCTTTTTCACCTCTTCGCCTGGGAGGGACGTAGAACGTCCGCAACTCCTCTATACTGTAGATATCAAGTGCATCCAGTTCTTTATGGTGTTTAAGCGGCACCATGGCGACTTACAGACTTTGCTCTTTGTCAGCGGACGTTTGTATTGAAGGTCGAGCAGAGAATACAGCATGGACCTCATCTTCCGAGTCACTACCAAAGATCAACGTAGGAGCAGATGGTCCCGGCTTGTTGTATTGAGGCGGACCCGAATAAATCATCTCTTCCTCCTCCTCGGTGTGACTGCCGAAGACAGGGATGGTAGCATTAGCTTTATTCTCCGGCTTGTGACACCTCTCCGTATCCTCGAAATCCGGTAAGAAGTATTTGGTATCTTCATATTTGCGGACCTCGTTCACAGAGAACGGGTTCAGTTCTCCCGTCACGGTATACTCGAGACCATCCTTAAAATACTTCATACACTGATGTTGTGTAGAAGAGATGGTGTTGTACTCGTGTAACCATGGTCAGCCGAGCAGAGCATTGTAGCATGTCTTGGCGTCTATGACGTGGAACTTAATGTCTGTGACGAGTAGCCCAAAGCGTAGCGTCAGTATCATAGACCCAAGAGTTCTTGACGATTGAGAGTCGAACCCGGAGATGGTGATCTTGTCCCGAGCAAGGTGTTGGATGCTCATGCAGATTTCTTTTAACACCCGCACATTGAGAAGATTAACGGAGGATCCATTGTCGACCAGGATTTTGCCTATCTTTATATCGTGGCAGTATCCTGAGACATAGAAGGTCTTTATCACCAAAAGTGACATCGGCCGTGTGTACTTCCTCCAATTCATCCTTCATCTTTTCTTCAGCCAGGAAAGCTTAGAATTGCTCCGGATCCTGTAGGGCCTTGATTAACGAATCTCTTGCCTCTTTTGATAGTAAAAGGGCGTCAAGAATACTGAGCTGCGAGGGTAGCTTCCACAAGTACGCCAGAACGTTGTAGTCCACCTTATTTCTCTTTGGCGGGTCTTTGGAAGTTAGCTCTTCCATGACTTGATCATCTAGGGCGATATCCTCAGAGACCTTTTCTTTCCCTTTATCTTTTTTGTTTGAGGGTCCGAGATTCTTTTCGGGTAGCGTCCGATTACGTAGCCGGATATTTTCGCTGACCTTCGGCTCTTCCTCTTTTCCTGAGGTGGACTCTTTAAAGAGGGGGCCGAGAGCCAGCTCCTCGTCAAAATCGCTCCCGAATGTGAGCACTTGCGACCCCCGGCGTTAACCATGCGACAATTGCCGGTTGTTCTGTTAAGCTCTTCGGTCGTATTTCTCCGCTCCCGACGAGTTTTGCGCTTCTCCCGCTTAAAATGCTGTCGATGAGCAACATATCCTTGCCACCATCTATCGAAAGCTTTGCACTCCTCGGTGGGGTGCGAAATCTTCCGATGATACAAGCAGTAGGAGGGGTGCGTTTCCACTTCACCAGTAATGCTTCCTTTAGAGGATGGTAGCTTCATGCCCATTGATATGGCCTTAGCAAACCTTTTCCTCGTCTTGAATTTGCTTTTATCCGCGGTGGATGTATTTTGCTCCAGCGGGAGTGTCTTAACTCTTTCGTCAAGTCGCTGGCGCTTGGCCCTTTCAAATATAGCCGTCTCGCGTTCCCGATCAGCTTTACTTTTCAACAGAGCTTCGTTGAGGAATGCGTCAATTACTTCATCCGATGGCCCCAGAATTTTTTGTTCGGGATCTGCCCCCAGTTTTTCAGTGCAAGGAGTCTCCTCATCGTCCGTCAACGAATGGGAGATCATATGGCAGCTCGCCGTGTATTCCTCAGACTCATTCGACGAACTTTCTCCCTCATCTTCCTCTTGAAAGACGTGGTTGAGAAACTCTTGGAGTGTAATGGGAGTCCGTGCTTTCTGGTTGTATTCCTCCAACGCGTCAATTTGTTTTTGTAAGTTCGTGCACTTGCTGTCAGGCTTCACGGGCTTCTTGGATTTCTTCTTCTTCTTCTTCGAAGATTTTGACGGCTGGTTGTGAGTGCTTGGGCCACCACCATCGGTCTTTGGAGTTGGACGCGGCTTCAACATCCCTTCAATGATCTGAGGTTCCAACGGGTTCTTCCACTTGATCGCTGGGCATGTTTGAAGATCGTTCAGCATCCTCTTTGTCTTGGCTGACAGCACAACCTCCCATGGAGCTTCTTCAACGAGAGAGCACGTTGCCCCCTGCGTATTCATCCTTTTAGAGGTGTGAGGCTGCGGCGGATTCACCTTCCATCTGTCGGACACACGAACTTTCCCTATTGGTACTGGTCTTCAATCCAATTTTTGAAGATGTAGCAATCTTCGATCGGATGACCCAGTACTCGGTGATAGGGACAGTAGTTGGGCTCATTGACATCATTTGGTTGCGATGGACGTTTCGGATCCGGCAGATTTATGAGTCATTTGCGCAACGCCAGCTCGAATAGTCTTCTCGTTTTATCTCGGGGAAACGAGTAAGAACGTCCTAACCTCTCCTCAAGGGGTACGTGCGGACGCATATTATTTTGATGGACAACCGGCTTCGAGTTGCTCGGCTGTTGTTGAGCATTAGCGACAACGATCGCTTTCCCCTTCCCTTTCTCATTTCGGGAGTCCGGCTTCGGAAGATGGGGTCTATGGCCCATCTGATCCATTTGCGCTAGCTTGTCGATCAGGGCCTGGAAGGTAGTCGGCTTGAATAACATCATAAATTGCGAGATGGTTGCTTGCGGATCGAGGGTTCCCACAAACATACCCACTGCAGGAGCTTCTTCAATGTGTTGCTCGCATTTTGACCATAAGTTCCGCCACCGTATAGCATATTGGACCCATGTCTCGCCTGGATTCACCCTGGCATTAATCAATGCCGTCATCGGGGTGCGTTCGCTGGCGCTTGCAAAACGCTGGGTAAACAGCAGCTCCATCTCCGCGAAGGTCTTGATAGAGTCGTTTGGTAGCTCAGAATACCACTCGAATGCTGTATCTGACAAGCTGCCAACGAACTGGCGAAGCAACAATTTATCATCACCGCCGGTGTTACCGCAGAGCGCCCTGAACTGGGCAACATGCTGGTGGGGATTGCCCGTCCCCTTATAGACGTGGAATTTGGGTATTGTATAGCTCGGCGGGTACTTTATCTGATCATACCAGCTCGGATTTGGTCGTCCTGTTTTTATGACCTGACCAGCTGCCTCAGTCGCAGGATGAACCCGTATTTGTTGGGCTATATACTCGTCCAAGTTAGCTTTAGAGATTGTCTCCTCCTTGGCCGTTGACAGAGCTGGTGGAGGATTTGACGTATCTCCCCTATCGTCTTCAAGGACGATTGGGGGATCTTCAGCTGGAGGATCTTGTTGAATCATCATCCCCTCCATGTCTTGGAACAGGAGGGCCATACGCTTTATGTTGGCTGCTTGTTCAACAGCCTCTTTATCCTTCTTCTCCAATATCCGACGAAGGAATTCAGCGTCAGTTTCTTGCTCCTGGCGTTCATCCGAGGACGCTTCGGGGCTTTCTTTTGGCCAAGTGAGTGCGGCCATTGCGTTCATCATCTCCTAGAGCTTTTGCTGTTGCTCCTGAGCTTTGGTCACTGACCGTGTAAGCGGTCGATGACCTGTAGATGCACGGCTGTCCTCTTTACCAGACACCATGTACACGGTATGAACCACCATGCCCCAAGACCTCGGGCGTTTGGGCTAGCTGTCCTTGGCATTTGCCGCGGGCGTGGGAATTTTCTTTGGCCTCCTTCTCTTATGGGCCGTTGAAGTTGAGGGGGCCGTTGCAGCAGGCACCCTGGTGGCGGTCGTCCTTTGCTGTTTGTTCGGACGGTTCTTTTCTTCTTGCACTTTTGCCCTTTTTTGCTGACGAGAGTGACCTTGGTCAACTACAGAGTCTTGAACCATTCGCCAAACTTTATAAATCTTGGAGGATAGCCGCTGAGGGGGCTGCTCCAGCTTTGTTTCCGGAACCCTCTCCGCAGGTGGAGGAGATCTCTTTAGTGTGGCAGTTGGAGAGTTTTTGCGCACCCTCCTTAACGGTTCAAAGCTGTTCCCAGTTGGAACATCAGTATCAACTTCCACTACTGGAGCAGGTGGAGTTAGCCCTGAAGGAGAGTTACCCCCAGCCTTTCTTACTCGGCGCCAGTGGCGACGTCGAGTATGACGAGCCGTTGGGACTGGCTCGGCAATAGGGACAGCTTCATCTTGCCCCCTGTCCGAATGAGGCGCTGCTGGTGCCAGCCTCTTAAAGACTGAGGTCGTCCTTTGAGTGGCAATATTCAATCTGTCAAAGACAGATCCTCGAGCAGGGGCAGGAGCCGGAATAGTCAGCCTTGAAAAGACTGACTCCTTGACAAGAGAAGCCGCTTTGGCGACTTCGGGAGTAGCCGTCTTCTTTTGGATGGCCTTCTCAGGTATCATAGGCTTTTTGGCGGGCCCCCTGGAGTTCAGGCTTAGTCTGGTGAAGACCGAGGAGGTGGACGACCCGTTGAAGGGGCCGTGGGAGTAGCAAGTCGATCGAAGACCGACTTCTTTGAAGCTTCCGGTATGGGTATTGGCAGGGTGAAGCTTGCTGGAGGGATCATGGTCCTGAAAAACAGGCCGGTGGTGGCTTGAGTCATTTTCTCCACAGGCATAGTAAGGACGGAGGCCGCTTAAGGCCCATATGATACACCTCCAGGTGAGGTGGAGCGTCGGTTGCATTGGCACTTCGAGCAGCTCGAGCAGTTGGAGGCCATTGATGCTTGATTTCTGTGCCAGGCAAAAGACCAAATCTTAGTAACTTGAAACCCTAGGGCAACCATTAACAAACCACGATTCGTTCGCGAAGACGACACTCGAAGTGTGGAGTGGAAAGATGAAAAGGTCCCACCGGGCGTGCCAGAATCTGTTCCCCTCCGAACGGCGGCCAAGACATGGACGTCTTGCCTGAAATTCGGGGCAGATGCTATTTGGTTTTATCCGTCCACCTCTCCGAAGATGCCAAGTTGATTTATGACACCGTGTATCGGAGTTTTGGATGTATGCGGACGATGTAGCAGACTTCGTCAGATTCCCCCTTGCTTGAGGGGTTTTTGATTGTGGGGACGCTCTTCCCTGCAGGCGCAAGCCCCTGCAGTTAATTACGCTACCGCATCGCGGTAACAAATTTCTCCTTCTCCAGAATTTCACTTCGTGTCGTGTGTGTTTGTTTTGTTTGTGGATGCCCGTGGATTGTATACGGAGACTAAGTTATGCCGTTGCCCGTAGGACGTGGATTAGTCCAAATCCGTATTTACTTAGATTTGGGTTTGGTGTTTTAGTTTAAGGATACGTTAGCCATGTTTAGGCTAAGATCATCTTAAACGCTCGTTAAGGATACGTTAGTCTGATTTGAGACTAAGATCAACTTAACGGGATCGTTTGGATCCGACAAAAGAGCATTTGGGGGCTCTATTGTTCCAGTTTAGGGACGTAGTGGTCCATAGGTAGTTTTAGGGATGTTTCGGTCCATTGGTAGTTTAAGGACATTGCGGTCCATATTCCAGTTTAGGGACATGGTGGTCCATATTCCAGTTTAGGGACATGGTGGTCCATTGGTTTAAGGATGCTTAAGTCCGTGGTTTTAAGGACCCCACAGTCCGTGTTTTAGTTTAACGACGCATAAGTCCGCGGGTTTAAGGACCCCACAGTCCGTGTTTTAGTTTAAGGATGCATAAGTCCGCGGGTTTAAGGACCCCACAGTCTGTGTTTTAGTTTAAGGACGCATAACTCCGCGGGTTTAAGGACCCCACAGTCTGTGTTTTGGTTTAAGGACGCATAACTCCACGGGTTTAAGGACCCCACAGTCCGTGTTTTGATGTGTGGTTGTCGGGACCCGTCGCCTCTCTGACGTCGTTGAAGGATTACACGATAGGGGTCAGAGGAGTTCGGAGATGTACCCTCAAACCGGATGCAAATTGATTTAAGAGAGCAGTCTTGCTCAGTCAATTTAGTTTGAGAACTTACGGCCATGATTGGGCTAAGTCCAGTTGAGAATATTCGATGTTTTTTCTTGATTTTTTGCCTATTAGGCCTGTGCTAGGGCTTTGCCCATGTTTAATAATGCACAACATTAATCTTGGTCTCTGTTGGACCTTTATTTGGGCTCTGCCCCTTTTAAGTGATGCCCAGCATCTGTTCTGGTCTAACAGACCCTTGTTTGGGCTCTGCCCCCTTTTTAAAAAAGAATGATGCATTGCATCTGTTTTTGTTTGGGCTCTGCTGTTTTTGAAAATAATGCATAGCATTTACTAGGCCTGTTAGGCCTTTTTAATTGAGCTCAGCCCTTTTTAATGATGCAGTGCATCAATTTTGTTTGGGCTCTGCCCTTTTTATTGCATTGCAATTTATTTTGGCCTACTAGGCCTTTTTGATTTAGGCCTGGCCCTTCAGTAAACAATGCAGTGCATTTGTCAGGTGCTTTGCACCAATCACTGAGCGCAAGCGCTTGTGGTGATGACACGTGTCACGCAAGCGTAGTGCGCTGCGCTTGCGCTGCTGACACGTGGCGCGCTCTGGTGAGTTGCGCCAATTTCAGAGAGCAAGGTTCTATCTTAAAAGCGCATAGCGCAAGTGGTTCAGGTGCTGACACGTGGCACTCTCTGGTGGCTTGCACCAACCCAAGAGCGCAACCGTGCAAATTTTACAAGTGCGGGGCACTGTTTAATTTCTTGATCCAATTTAGATCAAAGAAAACAAGTTTTTCTTGTTTTTTCTTGTTTTCAGAGAACCAGTGGTTTATAAAAAAGTGCAAGGCAATTTTATTATTTGTTTTTTATTGAAGATCATTGATCTTGTTCTTAGATCAATGATCTATTAGAAGAAATTCTTCTATTTTATGAAGGTTTTTACCTTTTTCTTCAACTTTCTTCAGAGTTCTCTCCGTTCTCTCTGTTCTTAATCTCTCACAATGTTTTTTTCTCATCTTTTGAATTGGGGTCTAGGGGTTTTTATATAGTGCCCATAGGTTTGTTAAGTTTGTTAAAGAGATTATTCTCTGAGTGATTTGGGGAATTTTCCCCACCTTGGATCTTTGATCCAAGGGCTTCTGTTTTATAGAAGACAATCTTCTTATTTTAACAAGAACAGAAGGATCTTACTAGAATTTAATTCTGTTTGGCGCAAACGCCCCAGCGCGTGACACGTGTCACGCAGCGCACAGCGCAGCGCAACTGCGCTGACACATGTTGCGCAGCGCACGGCGCAGCGCAACTGCGTTTGAGCTGACACGTGTCGCGCAGCGCAGCGCTTGCGCCACAGCGTTTACGCAACTGCGCTGACTCGTGTCGCGCAGCGCAGCGCTTGCGCAACTGAAGCGTCGCTTCCTTTAATTTTTGTTTTAAATAGAGCCTTGCTCTGATTGGGCGCGCTGCCTTGGGCGCTGCGCTGACGTATCAGCTTTTGACACGTGGCGCGTTGCGCGCAGCGTAAGGAATTTGAAGCGTTGCTTCGAATTTTGAATTTTTGAAATTCAAACAGAGTTTTGCTCTGATTGGGGGAAACATAATGCATCGAGAAGTTTATGGGCTGCACCCCCGGTTGGGTAGTATCTGCCGCTAGGCTGAGACCGTGATACAAATAGGCTAACCAGTGACCCCGACGGCCACTTTCACCCCAATAACCATTCGATGGGCTGGGTAGAAGACGGACGGCCTCATACAGCGAGGGTGCATCGGAAGCGCAAACCAGCTTAGCCATTGCCCGAGAAACCCCAAAAAGAACGCTTCTTCGTCAATCCCAGGAGCTGCAAGCTCTGCAAAAGAGATGACCGGGGTGTCGGGGAGAAAGAAACTCTTCTGATCCGCCTCCGCCGTCGGCAGGTTGCCCAAGCCTAAGCCAAAAGGATCGTCGAGTTTGGTGAATTTCGCGGCTTTCTTCGACCGGACTTCCGGGCGGAGAAAACGAGCGATGAAATCTGTGAAATTAACCCCACGGCTCCCAGATTCAAGAAATAAGCCCTCGTAGATATTCAACACCTTAATCAAACTTGGGGATTGATGTTGAATGGAATTTTCCGGGGTAAGGCCCATCACACCGACCTGGCAGCAAAGACGTACCCATCATGAGGAAGTAGTTCCTCATAATGCTCCCCTCTGACAGGCAAGCCAGAGATCTCCGCGAACTCCTCTAGAGAGATTGAGACTTCCTGATTTAACAAAAGGAAGGTGTGAATTGGAACGTTCCATTGTTCCAAGAAGGCTTTTACCCACCATGTAGGAGGCGTGGAGTACTGAAAGAGAGAAACGTAAATCGCGGAATACAACCCGAGCCTCAGCAACTGCAACACTTTGGTGGACAAAATGTACCGGGCCCACTGCAAATATCCGGCTGGGTGACGGGGAGTTAATCCTATGTTATAAGGCTGTCCCCAAGGGCGCGACTCACCTTGACATATACGTCGCCCCAAGATATCCAACGCCATTGGAGGCTGTACGGGTATCGCAGCCAAAGAAGGTTGAAGGAGACCATCTGAAGCCTAATTGACCTCCTCCACAGTGTAGGTCACTAGGGGTAGGTCGGTGTAAGAGATCGCTGAAATGGGCTCCGAGGGTATCGCGCAAGAAAAGCTCCGTCGGCCTCTGATAATTTGATTGTATCATGTTCCCATAGATGAAGATTCTTGTGCTCTGGGTCGTGATCTTTTATTAGCGCGAAGACTTCCCTATCCACAGGCGGTTCGGGGAATCCGCCTTCCGAACGAACGAACGGGAAAGAAGTGTCGAAAGACATAGTAACCGCGGGGAAAAGAACAAAATTTTCAGCCGTCAATGCTACAGTTTAAGTTCTATCTCTAGGTACTTTAAATTCGCACAGCACTGCAATGCAGCGAAAAGGGACCAAAGGGGACCCATTCAATCTAGATGACAGTTCATCATTAATAAAACAGTCTCATCATTTGATCAGACTGTCATTAAATGAGGAAATCCTCAAAAGATTCTCATTTAATGAGGGCCCCTCGGGCCAAAGAGTAAATCTCCCATTGAGAGCAACGCTCTACAATAGAGTGACATCTGTCAACTCTGATGATGAAAGGAATAAAATTCCTCAAAAAAAAATTCTGAAGAGCCATGCTCTATAAAGATGATGGAATAATCCATCAGAAAACTTAAAGTAAAGTTTTTAATTCTGAGATCTTCAAGTTCTATGAACAAATTCTAAGATTTTTCATGAAAGATTAACAAATCTATATGATTTGAAAAGAGCAAAACACTGTTAATGGGTTAAGAAACCCTAAGAAAGATCTCTTTAGAGAAACCCTAAAAATCTATATGATTTGAAAAGAGCAAAACTCTGTTAATGGGTGAAACCCTAGAAAGATTTAATCTTTACCTAAATTTTTAACAGAGTTCTGTCCCTAAGAAAATTCTTAAGATGAAGAGCTATGATCTGAAGGAGAAATAATTCTCAGAAAAAAAACTAAGAAGATGAAGAGAGATCATCTCAAAGGGCCAAGGGTCCTATTTATAGGCCTAGAGAGCTGTTTCAACTTCTAAGTTGATCCAATGGCAGAGATGCTGCCACCGTTGCACTTACGTGCAGGCCACGTGAGCGCAATGGTGGTGGGGGCATTTGTTTCTCCCAATCAGAGCAAAGCTCTGTTCAAATTTTCAAAATTTGAAATGAAGTAGCGCTTCATAAAAGCGCCAGCAAGCAGCGCTCATGTGTAAAGCATGGGTGCGCTTGTGCTAAGAGCGCTAAGAGCGCCAGCGCTCCAGCGCTCTGAAGCAGCGCTCACGTGCGCTAGCGCTAAAATTAAATGTTCCCCACCATTGGATCAAAAATCCAACGAATGATTAAAAATCATCAATTGACCAGAATAAAATTCTGTTAAGAAAACAATCTTCAGAATCTTTCCAAACAAAAAGATTTTGCTCTGCAAATCAGAGCACCGTTGGATCAATGATCCAATGGTGATTAAAAATCACCAAAATACAGAATAAATTCTGTGTAGAGAAAGATTTCCCAATCTTGTTAAAAACAAGAAGATTACCTTCTGTGAAACAGAAGTCTTAGGATCAAAGATCCAACGGTGGGGAAATCCCCAAATCAATTAGAGAAAAGATCTCTTCAACTGATTCAACAAATCAGCTTCACTATATAAAGGCCTCAAGACTTCAAATCTCATAGAGAGGAACCCCCCATAAGCTTTGAGAAATTTCAAAGAAAAGAGAAAGCTCTGAGAAGAAGAACTTTTCTTCAAGCTAAAGACAGAGAGATCAAAATATCTCATCAGAAAAAGAACTTAGTTCTTATGTTAGATCATAGATCTTCAAGAAAAATCGTCTTTCACAAAAAGAGATCATAACATCTCATTATAAAAAGGAGGGGGAATCATTCAATTCTCTTAGGATCACAGATCCATAAAGGCAAAGCCTTTCATTAAAAACATAAGAGATTGAAATATCTCTTATAAAATAAGAACTCTGTTCTTAGATCTATGAGAAAAAATCTCTTATAAGAGAGAACTTAATTCTCAGAGCGCAAAGCTAAAAAAAGCCTCAGCGCTCTAATTAAAAGAAGCGCCTCAGCGCTCCAAATCTAGCGCACAGCGCTGCAGAGCCTTAGCGCTCCAATTCTGGCGCTCAGCGCCAAACGCGCTACGTGCCCCTCACGTGTGCGCTTTTTCACAGAAGCCTTCAGCGCTCCAATTCTGGCGCTCAGCGCCATGCGCGCTACGTGCTCCTCACATGTGCGCTATTTCACAGAAGCCTTCAGCGCTCCAATTCTGGTGCTCAGCGCCAAGCGCGCCACGTGCTCCTCACGTGTGCGCTACTTACAAGAAGCGCTCTGTGCTCATTGACTGGCGCACAGCGCCAAGAGCGCCACGTGCTCCTCACGTGCGCGCTATTTCACCAGAAGCGTTCAGCGCTCATTGACTGGCGCACAGCGCCAAGCGCGCCACGTGCTCCTCACGTGTGCGCTACTTCACCAGGAGCGCACTGCGCTCATTGTCTGGCACACATCGCCAAGCGAGCCACGTGCTTCTCACGTGTGCGCTAAATGAACATAACCTTTTCTTTAAATAAAGCTCCAGAGCTATAATGAGTGCTCAGCACTCAGTAAAAGACAAAAACAATTGTCAGAACCAATGCTCGGCATTTTAACTGAATGGGCCGAGCCCAATGTGGTCACAGAACCCTACCTCAGATTAATTGAGCCCATATGCTCATAAATTTTTGATCTTAGTCCTAAATTGGACTATAGATCTCCCAACCAATATTGGTTCAAGGGTACATCTCTTCACTCCTCTGATATTTGTCGTTGTAATCCTTCAACGTCTTCAGAGAGGTGACGGGTCCCGACAACCAGACATTTCACGGATTGTGGAGTCCTTAAACTCATGGACTATGATGTCCTTAAACTTTACAGACTATGACGTCTTTAAACATGGACTGTGGAGTCCTTAAACTCATGGACTACGATGTCCTTAAACTTCATGGACTGTGAGGTCCTTAAACTCATAGACTATGATGTCTTTAACCTTTACAGACCATGACGTTTTTAAACTGTCATGGATCGCAAAGTCCCTAAACTAAAACAATAGAGTCCAAATGCTCTTTTGTTGGATCTAAATGATCATGTTAAGTAGATCTTAGTCCAAAACTAGACTAACATATCTTTAACAAATTGTTAAGTTGATCTTAGTCTAAAATTAGACTAACGTATCCTTAATAATTTGTTAAGGATATGTTAATCTAGTTTTGGACTAAGAACTACTTAACAAGATCATTTAGATCCAACAAAAGTTAAGTAGATCTTAGTCTCAAATGAGATTAACGATCCTTAAATCCAAACCAAAACCCAAATCTAAGAAAATATGTATTTGGACTAATCCACGCCCTACGGGCGACAACATAAATTAGTCTCTGTATACAATCCATGGGCAACCAAAAAATAAAACAAACACACATGATACGAAGTGACCATCTGGAGAAAGAGAAAGTGGCTACCGCAATGCGGTAGCGTAATTAACTGCAGGGGCTTGCGCCTGCAGGGAAGAGCGTCCCCACAATCAAAAACCCCTCAAAGAAGGAGGAATCTGACGAAGTCTGCTACAACGTCCGCATCCTTCTAAACCTCCGATACACGGTGTCATAATTCAACTTGGCATCTTCGGAGAGGTGGACGGCTAAACCCAAATATCATCTGCCCCCAAAATTCAGGCCAGACGTCCCAACGTCCCGGCCGCGTCTTTCGGCGGCGAACACACTTCAACCTTTTGGTCTACAGAGAATCGTGCTTCCAAAGACTCTGGTCTAAGATTTTGGTTGTGGCTCGCCCACAGATGAATCTTAGGTCTAGGCTGCAAGATTTTTTCTAGTTCCCTGTTTTAGTTTTAGTTCCTAATTGCAGTTTTTATTTCCGCATTTAATTTCCTGCATTTTATATAGAGAAAAAAAAGAATGAATATAATTTTATGTTCTTACTTTGGTGGTGTATGCAAGCTTGGGGCCGCGATGAAAACAATTGATTAATTTGTTTAGACTTAGGAGACACGATGGGTGATATGTTATCTGCTGTTGCTACGCTACAGGATAGGTGTTATCCTGTGCGTATTTCTTTACCTTCTTGCATAGTCCTACCACTAGCCGCTGGTGATTATGAAATCAAACCTGCTTTTATTAACTCTCTTTCTAATTTCCACAGTCTAGAATCAGAAGACGATTAAGTATTTAATAGGGAATTTGAGGATTTGTGCCACATATTTAAATTAAAGCAGTTGAATACCGATGCAGTTAAACTTGAACTTATTCCTTTTGCCCACCTGATAAAACTAAACATTGGCTTTACAACGTATCTGCAAACACTATTCACTTTGGTGGAATTTACTAAAACCTTTCTAAAAAAATTCTACTCTTATTTTAAAACGGCTAAATTCAGAAATAAAATTAGAACTCTTCATCAAACACCAGGTGAATCTTTTTAGAAATAATTTGAATGCTTTAAAGACCTCCTGATTAAATGCCCACACCACAGAATAGCAAAATGGGAGCTGTGCCAAATAGTGTACGATGGTATGGAGTTTAAGTTAACGATAAAGTCTGTGTCAAGAAGACTTCATGATGAAGCAGAAAGATGATGCATGGAACTTTTTAGAAAAATTATCCGATAAAACCATGCAATGGGAGAGTTCGAATGAGTGGGGTGCAACTACATCCAAGGGAGGGATACATGCAGTCAAATTTTCTATTGGTATGCAGGCCGAATTAGCTGCCCTTAAGCGTACAATAGAAAAGCTAACAACTATGCCATCCCCTGTTCAACAAGTCAGTCAACCTTCTTCTTACCTAATTGTCAAGATTCCTTTCATCTTTCTAAAGAATGTCCCCGTGAGTGTGGTCCTCAAGGTCAAGGAACCGCTAATGCTGCATTTCAACACTCTAATAATAATCTATATTCTCAAACATATAATCAATGTTGGAGGAACCACCCAAACATATCATGGAATTAAGGCAACACTGACCAATAATTCTAAAATCAAAGTGTGCGACCCCCATCCAACATTACCCAATCTAGCACACAATACACATCTTATAGGGTTGGGAGTGAGAATACGCAATTTAATAATGTTGATAAGCAGCAACCCACATTTATGCAAAACGAAATTACGCCACTCAAATAAACAATGGCTAATATTGAAAGGCAAATTGGTCAGCTTGTTGCAGCATTAGGAGAAAGAAAGATGGGCACCTTATCTAGTCAACCTATTCCAGATCCTAAGGATCCAAGTGTAAAGTTTTCTCGTCACCCTATTGAGATACGAATGCGCGTGCTTGTCAGGTGTATACAGATTCCCTCTGCCTAGGGTAGACTGGGATTTAATGATTGTGGGAATCCGAATTTCCGGCAGCCACGGACTAAGTTGCCGTTAATTATCCCTTTGCTCATGGGAGCGAGAGAACCTCAGATTAATAGGTCAAATAGATCAAGCGAACTTAATGTGCAGTATGCACGTGTTGTTTTTTGAAGGTGTTTTGAACGTGTTGGGGGCTTCACAGTGTTTACGGGGCCCCGCTACCCGGATAGCAGCCCCCTTGCGGGGTGCAGGGCAGCGCCCCGTTTGAAATTTTTTTCTAATGGGAGAGGTGTTTTGAGTGTGGAACGTATGGGAAAAATTGTGGTATGCGATTCTACCAATATTGATGATGTTTTATTTATAAAAAATTTGAAACACAATTTACTTAGCATTAGTCAATTTTGTGATAAAGGATACACCGCTGTTTTTTGATAAAACTTGTTGCAAAATTTTTAAAGATGACAAGTGTATTCTTTCTGACAAAAGGCAATATAATACCTATATTGTTGATCCAAATGACTTTGCTAATGTGAAAATTAAGTGTTTAGTTGTAGACGATGCAGATACATGGTTTTGGTATCGTAGGCTTCTCACACAACAATGAATTTGCTAAACAAAACTGCTAATGGTGACCACGTTCGAGGAATTCCCAACTTGAGATTTGAAATGAACAAATTGTGCGATGCTTGTCAATTAGGTAAACAAGTAAAATCATCTTTCAAGATGAAGACTGAGTTAATATCTGTTTACCCCAATCAGAGCAAAACTCTGTTCAAATTCCAAGGCGGGAAACGAAGCAACGCTTCTGTTTCCCCCAATCAGAGCAAGGTTCTGTTTTGAAAATTAAAATAAAAATTAAAGAAGCAACGCTTCAGCTGACTTGCGCTCTGCGCTGCGCGCCACGTGGCAGCGCAGTTGCGCTGCGAGACACGTGGCAGCGCAGTTGCTCTAGCGCAGTTACGCAGTACTCTGCGCCGCAAGCCACGTGGCAGCGCAGTTGCTCTGCGCTGCGTGACACGTGGCAGCGCAGTTGCGCTAGCGCAGTTGCTCTGCGCTCTGCGCTGCATGACACGTGTCAAGCGCATGTGCGTTTGCGCCAAACAGAATTAAAATTCCAGTAAGATCTTTCTGTTCTTGTTAAAATAAGAAGATTGTCTTCTGTAAAACAGAAGCTCTTGGATCAAAGATCCAACGGTAGAGAAAAATCCTTAAATCACTCAGAGAATGATCTCTTTAACTAATTTAACAAACTAATTGACACTATATAAAGGCCCTTAGACCCCAAATCAAAAAAGGGAGAAATCACATCAACACAGAGAGAAAAATAGAGAATTCCTCTAAAGAATTTTGGGAAGAGCTCAAAGAAAGGAAAGGTAAAAACCTTTAATAAAAGAAGAATTTCTTCTGAAAAGATCAATGATCTAAGAACAAGATCAAGATCTTAAAATAAAAAGAAAAGATCAAATAATAAGAATAAAAAGAAGAAGATCATTTGATCTACACAAAGGCATTGCCTTTTTTTTTTATGAACCACCGGTTCTGGAATCTTAAAAGATTCTTTTCTTGAATCCAAAATTGGATCAAGATATTAAAACAGTGCCATGCACTTGTAAATCTGCACTGTTGCGCTCTTGGATTGGCGCAAGCCACCAGAGAGCGCCACGTGTCAGCTCCAGAACAGCTTGCGCTTTGCGCTTTTAAAATAGAGCACTGCTCTCATGAATTGGCGCAACTCACTAGAGCGCGCCACGTGTCAGCAGCGCAACAGTGCAGCGCACTGGCGCAGCACACTGCGCTTGCGCTCATCAGAGTGTGACACGTGTCACCTCCACATGGACTTGCGCTCCTTAATTGGCGCAAAGCACCTGACAATCCACGTGGCACTCTGTCAGACTAATTAATGCAATGCAATATCAAGGGCAGAGCCCAAACAAAGGTCTATCAGACCAAACAAAAGTGCTATGCACTATTAAAAAAGACATAACCCAAATCAAAAAGCCCTTACAGGCCAAAATAAAATGCAGTGCATTATTAAACAAGGGCAAAGCCCTAGTATAGGCCTAATAGGCCAAAGATAAATAAAAATGTTGAACATTCTCAACTGGACTTAGCCCAATCATGGCCGTAAGTCCTCAAATTAAATTGATTGAGCATGACTGCTCTCTTAAATCAATTTACATCCGGTTCAAGGGTACATCTCTGAACTCCTCTGACACCTATCGTTGTAATCCTTCAACGACGTCAGAGAGGTGACGGGTCCCGACGGCCATACATTCAATGGACCACTTCGTCTCTAAACTGGAACATGGACCCCATGTCCCTAAACTGGAACATGGACCACTATGTCCCTAAACTGGAAAAATAGAGCCCCTAAATGCTCTTTTGTCGGATCTAAACGATCCCGTTTAAGTTGATCTTAGCCTCAAAAATGGCTAACGTATCCTTAAACCTTCAAACAGACTCTAGTCCCAAATCGGACTGTAGATCCCCTAATCAACTTTGGTTCAAGGATACATCTCTGAACTCCTCTGACACCTATCGTTGTAATCCTTCAATGACGTCAGAGAGGTGACGGGTCCCGACGGCCATACATTCAATGGACCACTATGTCCCTAAACTAGAACAACAGAGCCTCCAAATGTTCTTTTGTCGGACCTAAATGATCCCGTTAAGTTGATCTTAGTCTCAAATTGGACTAACGTATCCTTAACGAACGTTTAAGTTGATCTTAGCCTCAAACATGGCTAACGTATCCTTAAATTAAAACCCCAAACCCAAATCTAAGTAAATACGGATTTGGACTAATCCACGTTCTACGGGCGACGACATAAATTAGTCTCCGTATACAATCCACGGGCAACCACAAATAAAACAAACACCCACGACACGAAGTGAAATTATGGAGAAGGAGAAAGTTGTTACCGCGATGCGGTGGCGTAATTAACTGCAGGGGCTTGCGCCTGTAGGGAAGAGCGTCCCCACAATCAAAAACCCCTCAAGCGAGGGGGAATCTGACTAAGTCTGCTACATCGGCCGCATCCGTCTAAACCTCCGATACACGGTGCCATAAATCAACTTGGCATCTTCGGAGAGGTGGACGGATAAAACCAAATAGCATCTGCCCTGAATCTCAGGCAAGACGTCCATGTCTTGAGCCGTTCGGAAGGGAACAGATTCTGGCACGTCCGGTGGGACCTCTTCCTCTTTCCACTCCACACTTTGAGTGTCGTGTTCGCGAACGAATCGCGGTTTGCTGTGGTTGCCTGTGGATTCGAGATACTTAGATTTGGTGTCTTGCTCCGTGCAGAAAACAGAAGATCAATGGCTTCAAACTGCACTAACTGCAACTGCAACTCTCGCTCCGTCCCATCTGGAGGAGTGACTTACGGGCCCCGAGCGGCCTCCATTTTCGCTATGCCGGTGGAAAAGGTGACTCAGGCCACTACCGGGCTATTCTTCGGGACTATGCTCCCATCGATGAGCTTCAATGCCCCAATGTCGTCGCAAGAAGCTGCTCCTGAGGCCGTCAAGATTGCTTCTCCTGCTAAAGAGTCAGTCTTTATAAGACTGACTGCTCTCGCTCCCGCTCAGAAGTCTGTTTTTAACCGGTTGAATACGGATTCTCAACGGACATCAGTCTTCAAGAGGCTCACCTGAACAGGGGGCAAGACAAAGCCATCCCCGTCCCCGAACCAACTCCAACAGCTCGACACGCTCGACGTCGCCACTGGCACCGAGTGAGGAAAGCTGGGGGCAACTCCCCCTCTGAGATAACTCCGCCAGCTTCGATGGTGGAAATCAATGTTGCTGTTCCGACCGGGAATAGCTTTGAACCATTTAGGAGGGTGCGCAAAAACTCGCCAACTGCTGTATTGAAATGATCTCCTACACCTGTGGATAATGCCCCAAAGGTGAAGCTGGAGCAACCCTCTCAACGGCTGTCATCTAAAATTTACAAGGTCTGGCGTCAAGTCCAAGACTTCGTACTGGATGAAGACTATCTCCGCCAACAGAAAAAGTTGAAGGTTCGGCAGGAGAAGGACTACCCTGTCAAGCCAGAAAAAGCAGCAGCTACTTAGGTGCCCACTACAACGGCCCCCTCGACTTCAACGGCCCACAAGAGAAGAAGGCCGGAGAAAATCCCCACGCTTGCGGTAAATGTCAAAGGCAGTGAGCCTAAACGCCCTAAGTCCGGGGGCATTGTGGTACATACCGTCTACATGGTGTCCGGGAAAGGGGATAGCCGTATATCCACAGGTCATAAACCGCTTACGCGATCGGTGACTAAAGCTCAAGAGCAGCAGCAGAAGCTCCAAGAGATGATGACCACGATGGCCGCACTCACCGGGTCAAAAGAAAGCCCAGAAGCATCCTCAGATCAGCGACAGGAGAAAGAAACCGACGCCGAATTCCTTCGCAGGATACTTGAAAAGAAGGACAAAGAGGCTGCGGAACAAGCAGCCAATATAAAACGAATGGCCCTTCTGTTCCAGGACATGGTGGGTATGATGATCCAGCAGGATCCTCCGGCTGAAGATCCTCCGATTGTCCTTAAAGATGACAGAGGAGAAACTTCAAATCCTCCACCGGCTCTGTCAACAGCAAGGAGGAGACAATTTCTAAAGCTGCCCTAGATGAATATATAGCTCAGCATATAAGGGTTCACCAGGCAACTGAGGTGGCCGGTCAAGTTGTCAAAACGGGACGACCATATCCGAGCTAGTATGATCAGATCAAATACCCGCCGGGCTACACGATCCCAAAATTCCATGTCTACAAGGGGACAGGCAGTCCCCAGCAACATGTTGCCCAGTTCAGGGCTCTTTGTGGCAACACCGGCGGTGATGATAAGCTCCTGCTTCGTCAATTCATCGGCAGCTTATCGGAGACGGCGTTTGAATGGTACTCCGAGCTTCCGAACGACTCTGTTAAAACTTTCGCTGAAATGGAGTTGTTGTTTACCCAACGTTTAGTAAGCGCCAGCGAGCGTACTCTAATAACAGCTTTGATCAATGCAAGAGTAAAGCCGGGCGAAACTTGGGTTCAATATGCAATCCGATGGCGGAACTTGTGGTCGAAGTGCGAACAACGCATCGAAGAAGCGCCAGCGTTGGGCATGTTCGTGGGCACCTTAGATCCTCATGCAACTATTTCACAGTTCATGATGTTCTTTAAACCAACCACGTTCCAGGTCTTGATTGACAAATTAGCTCAAATGGACCAGATGGGTCATAGACCGTCTCCTCCAAAACCAGATTCTTGAAATGAGAAAGGAAAAGGGAAAGCGATCGTCGTCGCCAATGCTCAACAACCGCCGAGCAACTCAAAGCCGGTCGTTCGCCAAAACAACGTGCGTCCATGCCCATCCCTCGAGGAGAGACTAGGATGTCTTTACTCGTTTCCTCAGAATAAAACGAGAAGACTGTTCGAACTGGCAGTGCGCAACGGACTCATCAATCTACCGAGTCCAAAACGTCTGTTGCAGCTAGGCGATCTCAATAATCCCGATTATTGCCCTTACCACCAAACGATAAGTCACCCGATCGAGGATTGTTTCGTCTTTAAGGGATGGATCGAGGATTAGTACCTACAAGGCAAGTTCACGCTGTCTGAAAAGTGGAAAGTAAACCCACCACAGCCGCACACTCCAAAGAAGACAAACACGCCGGGGGCAGCTTGTTCTTTTGTTGAGGACGAAAACGATGGCGAAGACTCATCAGATGAATCCGAGGACTATGTTGCGAGTTGTCATGTGATCTCTCACTCACTGATAGATGATGAAGAGGCTCCTTGCACCGAGAAACCGAGGGCGGGTCCTGAACCAGAACTTCTGTGGCCGTCAGACGAGATGATCGATGCCTTCCTGAATGAGATTCATCTGAAAAGTAAAGCCAAACAGGAGTGCGAGATGGCCATATTGGAAGAGCCAAATGCCGGCGACTAGACAAAAGAGTCGAAGCACTCTCGTCAAATCAAAAGACATCCACTGCGGATAAAAACAAATTCAGGACGAGGAAAAGGTTTGCTAAGGCCATGTCAATGGGAATGAAGCTACCACCTTCTGAAGAAAACACTCTCGATGGAGTAGAGATGCATCCTAACTACTGCTTGTATCATCATATGGTCGCACATCCCACTGAAGACTGCGACTCCTTTAAGTGTTGGTGGCAAGGGTATGTCGCTCATAGACAACACGTCAACAAAATAAAGCGGGAAGCTCGTAGGCAGCGAGAAAATACGGCAGATGAACATAAAAGAGTTGCCGGCAACTGTCATAGGGACGAACCCGGGGGATCACGAGTTCTCACCTTTGGAAGCGATTCTGACGAAGAAGTCACCCTCAACCCTCTCTTCGAGGAACCCATTTCTAAAATGAAAGAATTGGGGAGTCGCGAGAACAGTCAGCCGTACAATCTCACGATATCCGGAGAGAATCTCGGACCCACAAACAACGGAGCGAACAAAAAGGATAAAGGAAAAAGGAAAATGACTTTCGTCGCCAACACTCAACAACAGTCGAGTGGCCTTAGACCGGTTGTTCGTCAAAACAATATGCGTCCACGCATATCCCTTGAGGAAAGGCTAGGACGTCCTTACTCGTTTCTTCAAAATAAAATGAGAAGATTGTTCGAGCTGGTAGTGCGCGACAGACTCATCAATCTGCCGAGTCCAAAACGTCCGTTGCAGCCGGGCGATGTCAACGATACCAATTATTGCCCTTACCACCAAACGGTAAGTCACCTGATCGAGGATTTCTACGTCTTCAAAAACTGGATTGAAGACCAATACCAAAAGGGCAAGTTCGTCATCTCCGAAAACTGGAAGGTGAGTCCGCTACAACCGCACGCTCTGAGAAAGATGGATACGCCGGGGGCATCATGCTCAATCATAAAGAAAGCCCCATAGACCGAAAAGTCAGTAAACTAGAGATTCGCCTCAAATACGGCGACGGCAGACCGAAACGTCCTTAAACTAACGATGGACCGTAATATCCTAAAACTTGCAAATGACCGAAACGTCTTTAAACTACTACCGCAGCATCCTCAGGCTGACGAGATAAAAAAAAGAGAAAAAAATAAAAAAAAATAAAAAATAAATATAAAAACGGTATGTCCATAAGCAAAATGGGCACAGATGAAAACCTGAAGGGGCTCCGTGAGTAAAAACAGCAGGGCTACCGGCGAGTGTTCGTGAAAACCCGAAAGGGCGCGACCTCGTAAAAAAAAAGAGGAATAAAAATAAAATAAATAAAAAGAACGGTATGTCCATAAGCAAAATAGGCACGGATGAAAACCCGAAAAGGCTCCGTGAGTAAAAACAGCAGGGCTACCGGCGAGTGTTCGTGAAAACCCGAAAGGGCGCGACCTCTTTAGAAAAAAGAATAATAAAAAAAAACGGTATGTCCACGAGCGAAATGGGCACGGATGAAAACCCGAAAGGGCTCCGTGAGTAAAAACAGCAGGACTACCGGCGAGTGTTTGTGAAAACCCGAAAGGGCGCAACCTCGTTAAAGGACACTTGCAGGGTCCTCTTGACCTTGTAAGGAGAAACCACCCACGTGAGATTCTTACGACTCACAAGGGAGCAACACACTTAGGGATCCCCACGATTCCTAAGGAGAAATTACACTTGTGAGATCCTCACGACTCGTAAGGAGAATTCTCTTATGGGACCCTCACGGCTCATAAGATTTGAAAGTCTTAAGTTACAGAAACCTTAACCTGTTCTTATGCAACCCCCACAACCTTCGATATGGCCCTACAAGCGGCTCAATACTGACCCTTGTATACAATCCACGGGCGCGAATAAACATTTCCCTAACAAAGTCCCACCCGTGACTGGGGATATGTCCATACGGTGAACAACCCTTGTAAGCCCTCTCGACTTATAAGGGGAAAACCCTTTTGTAAGATCCTTACGACTTACAGGGGAACATACACTTAGGAATCCTTACGATCCCTAAGGAGAAAACACACCTACGAGATCCTCACGACTTGTAGGGAGAAATACCTTTGTGAGACCCTTACGGCTCATGAAGTCAAAAGCCTTAGTCGACGGGATCCTAACCCTGTTCGCTAAGCCACCTTTGTTCGACATCGACAAAGGCAAATGATGATTCGCTCCTGGCAATATCCCAGTTGCAGCGATGCTGATGTCTAAATCGGTATCAAATTCCAAGTCCTTTCATGGCAAATGATGATTCGCTCATGGCAATATCCCAGTTGTAGCGATGCTGATGCCTGAACCGGTATCAAATTCTAAGCCCTTTCATGGCAAATGATGATTCGCTCCTGGAAATATTCCAGTTGTAGCGATGCAGATGTTGAGATTGGCACCAGATTCCAAGTTCCACACTCGCGATAAAAAAAACAGCGAGCCACACATGCATACGAAATAGCCGAAATGATGGGGCAACTTGCAATAAAAAACAGCGAGTAAAAATGTATGCATGCAAAATAGCCGAAATGATTGGGCAACTCGCAATAAAAAGCAGCGAGTGAAAATAAAAGAGATAGCCGAAATGATTGGGCACTACGAAAAATAGCCGAAATGATTGGGCAATCGTGACCTTCGCGATATAAAAGCTGAAATGATAGAGCATCCCAGAAAGGAATAAAATGAAAAATATATATAATGAAATTCATGCCCTACAGGTGAGATCACATCGATCCCTGTATACAATCCATGGGCACAAACAAAGAGGGAACCATACCTTCCCAACAGGTTCCATAAAAAAGCGAAGCCAAATCTCGACGGTTCATAGAAAACCTAGAGGCAACCTTGACATTTGTCGCAATATTGCAGACGCAATGTCAACAAACGAAGCAAAGGAAGATCCCTAGCTTCAGGGTCTCGACGTCAATATCGACAACTTAGAGACCACCAACGGCGTTTCTCCTCACTCCAACCAGATGCAGACGTGACGTCAACAACCGACCTCAGAGTCGCAACGAAATGGAGCCATGGCAAAGTCCCTATTTCTAAATCTCAATGGCCACATCTACAGCCTAGATACCAACAACGGTGTGCCTCCTCATTCCAGCAGGACATAGATGCTACACCATCGAACGGAGCCACGGCATAGTCCTTAGTTCCAAATCTCGATGGTTCACAGACAACCTAGAGACCATCTCAGCATTCGTCTCGTTACAGCGGACGCGATGTCAATGACGGTGTTCCTCCGCAGTCCAACAGGATGCAGATACAACGTCAACGAAAGACCCCATGGTCAAACAAGCGGAGTAACGGCAAAATCCCAACTCCACCTCGGCATTCGTCTAGATACAGCAGACGAGATGTCACTACAGCGTCCTTCCCCAAACAGGATTCGGACATGCCAAAGCAAACGAAGCAAAGGCCAAATTCCTAGCTTCAGGGTCCTGACGGCAACTCATATAAAACCTGAAAGACCATCGGAGATCATCTCACATCAGTGCGGAATGGTCACCACATCGATGTTCGTTTCGATACAGCAGACGAGATGTCACCCCAGCGTTCTTCCTCCAGCAGGGTTCAGACGCAAAACAATCAAATAAACGAAGCCACGGCAAAATCCCCAGTTCCAAACCTCGAAGGTTCACTAGCAACCTAGAGACAACCGCGACGTTCGTCTCGATACAGCAGACGAGATGTCACCATAGCGTTCTTCCTCCAACAGGGTTCAGACGCGACAATCAAACAAACGGAGCCACGGCAAAATCCCTAGTTCCAAACCTCGACGGTTCACTAGCAACCTAGAGACAACCGCGACGTTCGTCTCGATACAGCAGACGAGATGTCACCCTAGCGTTCTTCCTCCAACAGGGTTCAGACGCGACAATCAAATAAACGGAGCCACGGCAAAATCCCTAACTCCAAACCTCGACGGTTCACCAGCAACCTAGAGACAACCGCGTCATTCGTTTCGATACAGCAGACGCAATGTCAGCAAATGAAGCGAAGGCCAAATTCCTAGCTTCATGGTCTTGACGGCAACTCACATAAAACCTGAAAGACTATCGGAGATCATCCCACACCAGCACGGAGTAGTTATTACTCATCGGGGCTCTCCAAAATGAGTCTAACCTCAAGTAAAAAGCGGCATGGCAAAATTTCTAACGCTTGCTCTTCCGATGGTAATACTACCTGGAAGATTACTTGAAAACGTCTTGTCCAGCCCCCGAAGGGATCAGAGACACGGCAGTCGCAGGGCTACTCGAACAGCACGATTGCCTATCGAGGAATATATCAGCTGATGCAACGGTACGATGGACAAAACCCTAAGTACCACAGACCCTAACAGACCTCTGTCGTAAAGAGCAGATAAATGCTCGATTCGTCTCGACTCGTGAGGAAATTGATGTCTTTGCGAGAACTGCTCGATTCGTCTCGACTTGTGAGGAAATTGATGTCTTTGCGAGAACTGCTCGATTCGTCTCGACTCGTGAGGAAAAGCCTTAGGCAGCAGGGATAAAAAAAAACTTGTTTCCTAAGCACTGCGACCCTGCAAGTCGATCCAAAACGGACTCTTGCATACTATTCACGGGTCACACTCTCCAAACTCGAATCTCGACAAGGAGGGAAACAACCGCTTACGGGTCCTCTCGACTTGTAAGGGGGAAAATTCTTTTATAAGATCCTTACGACTTATAAGAGAAAACGCACTTAGGAATCCTCACGATTCCTAAGGAGAAAATACACCTACGAGATCCTCTCGACTCGTAGGGAGAAAAGTCTTTATGAGACCCTCACGGCTCATGAAGTTGAAAATCCTTAGGTAGCAGACCTGAACCTGCTTCCTAAGCCATCACTACTCCCCAAGATGTTCGAAACAGAATGTTCTATATCGCTT
Organism: Agapanthus africanus; assembly: GCA_030015575.1. NCBI lineage: Eukaryota > Viridiplantae > Streptophyta > Magnoliopsida > Asparagales > Amaryllidaceae > Agapanthus > Agapanthus africanus. The sequence goes on along the minus strand of JASDDO010000019.1, from coordinate 48,905,686 downwards.
ACAGGCTATGCTTATTTAAAGAATGCGCCAGTAACAAAGCAGAAAATAAAGGAAGGAGGCAAAGATTTTTCATTCATACTTGGAAAGCTTTTACATCAATAAAGGCAATAAACAAAGTCATTATCCAAATGATTACAATGGCAAAACCTCAAATCCAGGACATGGATTGAGAAACTCAAAAGTAATCTTGTCCAAGACTTTCCAAGCCTGGCGAATCATCCTAGTGTGCTTACTTTCGTGAGCACGAGCGTCGGGATCCCCACTGATGTCCTCCTCCCTCCGATAGGCAGCGAGTATTGCAGACTGTTGAAAAGCTTGGTGCAGAAGATCGATAAGGTTATCTCGCCTCCTCTTTGAGATTAGGCTCATCAGATACACCGAGTGCACCTTATTCTCGGCGGCATCCAATGCCCCAAGTGGCACACCAGTACAGAATAGAGGAAGCGCTTCCTAAATTGCTCCCACAATAAGCTTCAGGAGAGGGGAGCGCCGAGAAAGCAGTTGACCGTTGTATGCGTCGAAGCGGCTCATGATTTCGGCACACTCGGCGTTGGTAAATTCTCGATTCTGAGAACGGCTGAGTCGGCGGATGTCTCCGTAAGAGATAATCTCGTCGAGATCGTACATGTAGGCGTCCATTACTCCTGTAAAAGAAAATCAGAGAAATTATCAGGCACACTTATTAAGCAAGATGATACAATTCATCAAGAAATAAAATCCCATTCTTTAACCTCCAAGATCCTCGAAAAACTTTTAAGAATTCTTCTACATGATTTGGAAGGTGCAAAGCTCCATTAATGAATTAAGAAAATCCAAGGAAAATCTTTTAGAGAGCAGAGCTCTATTAATGGAACCCTAATAGGGTTCTCCTTAGTTCTCTTTAGACCCCTTTAGAGCAAAGCTCTGCTAAGTGAAACCCTAAATGGGTCCTCTTTAGATCAGGGATCTATTGAGAGCAAGGTTCTTAAAATTGTTTTAATTCAATCCAAATTAATTTTTACCTAAAATTCTCTGGAGTTTGAACTTTTAAAAGTGCTTAAACAAAATAGCAGGGCTCTGAACAAAATTCTTATGAAGAGATGAAAATCATCTAAGGGACCAAAGGTCCTATTTATAGGCATTGAGGAGCCGTTTCAACTTTCAAGGGATGGCGCGACGGTTGGAATTCTGCCACCGCTGCGCTCACGTTTGGAGGCTACGTAAGCGCAACGGTGGGGGGGCATTTGTTTACCCCAATCAGAGCAAAGCTCTGTTCAAATTCCAAGACGGAAAACGAAGCAACGCTTCTGTTTCCCCCAATCAGAGTAAGGCTCTGTTCTGAAAATTAAAATAAAAATAAAAATTAAAAATTAAAGAAGCAACGCTTCAGCTGACTTGCGCTCTGCGCTGCATGCCACGTGGCAGCGCAGTTGCGCTAGCGCAGCTGACTTGCGCTCTGCGCTGCGCGACACGTGGCAGCGCAGTTGCGCTGCGTTCTGCGCTGCACGCCACATGGCAGCGCAGTTGCGCTGCGCTCTGCGCTGCATGACACGTGGCAGCGCAGTTGCTCTGCGCTGTGCGACACGTGTCAAGCGCAGGTGCGTTTGCGCCAAACAGAATTAAAATTCCAGTAAGATCTTTCTGTTCTTGTTAAAACAAGAAAATTTTCTTCTGTAAAACAGAAGCCCTTGGATCAAAAATCCAACGGTAGGGAAAAATCCCTAAATCACTCAGAGAATGATCTCTTTAACTAATTTAACAAACTAATTGACACTATATAAAGGCCCTTAGACCCCAAATCAAAAAAGAGAGAAAACACATCAACACAGAGAGAAAAATAGAGAATTCCTCTAAAGAATTTTAGGAAGAGTTCAATGAAAGGAAAGGTAAAAACCTTTAATAAAAGAAGAATTCTTCTGAAAAGATCAATGATCTAAGAACAAGATCAAGATCTTAAAATAAAAAGAAAAAATCAAATAATAAGAATAAAAAGAAGAAGATCATTTGATCTACACAAAGGCATTGCCTTTTTTTTTGATGAACTACCGGTTCTGGAATCTTAAAAGATTCTTTTCTTGAATCCAAAATTGGATCAAGATATTAAAACAGTGCCTTACACTTGTAAATCTACACTGTTGCGCTCTTGGGTTGGCGCAAGCCATCAGAGAGCGCCACGTGTCAGCTCCAGAACAGCTTGCGCTATGCGCTTTTAAAATAGAGCACTGCTCTCATGAATTGGCGCAACTTACTAGAGCGCGCCACGTGTCAGCAGCGCAACAGCGCAGCGCACTGGCGCAGCGTACTGCGCTTGCGCTCACCAGAGTGTGACACGTGTCACCTCCACATGGACTTGCGCCTTGCGCTCCTCAATTGGCGCAAAGCACCTGACAAGCCACGTGGCACTCTGTCAGACTAATTAATGCAATGCAATATCAAGGGCAGAGCCCAAACAAAGGTCTATCAGACCAAACAAAAGTGCTATGCACTATTAAAAGGGACATAACCCAAATCAAAAAGCCCTTACAGGCCAAAATAAAATGCAGTGCATTATTAAACAGGGGCAAAGCCCTAGCATAGGCCTAATAGGCCAAAGATAAATAAAAATGTTGAACATTCTCAACTGGACTTAGCCCAATCATGGCCGTAAGTCCTCAAATTAAATTGACTGAGCACGACTTCTCTCTTAAATCAATTTACATCCGGTTCAAGGGTACATCTCTGAACTCCTCTGACACCTATCGTTGTAATCCTTCAACGACGTCAGAGAGGTGACGGGTCCTGACGGTCATACATTCAATGGACTACTACATCCCTAAACTGGAACATGGACCCCATGTCCCTAAACTGGAACATGGACCCCATGTCCCTAAACTGGAACATGGACCACTATGTTCCTAAACTGGAACAATAGAGCCCCCAAATGCTCTTTTGTCGGATCTAAACGATCCCGTTTAAGTTGATCTTAGTCAAAAATGGCTAACGCATCCTTAAACCTTCAAACAGACTCTAGTCCCAAATCGGACTATAGATCCCCTAATCAACTTTGGTTCAAGGGTACATCTGTGAACTCCTCTGACACCTATCGTTGTAATCCTTCAACGACGTCAGAGAGGTGACGGGTCCCGACGGCCATACATTCAATGGACCACTATGTCCCTAAACTAGAACAATACAGCCTCCAAATGCTCTTTTGTCGGACTTAAATGATCCCGTTAAGTTGATCTTAGTCTCAAATTGTACTAACGTATCCTTAACGAACGTTTAAGTTGATCTTAGCCTCAAACATGGCTAACGTATCCTTAAATTAAAACCCCAAACCCAAATCTAAGTAAATACGGATTTGGACTAATCCACGTCCTACGGGCGACGACATAAATTAGTCTCCGTATACAATCCACGGGCAACCACAAACAAAACAAACACCCACGACACGAAGTGAAATTATGGAGGAGGAGAAAGTTGTTACCGCGATGCGGTAGCGTAATTAACTGCAGGGGCTTGCGCCTGCAGGGAAGAGCATCCCTACAATCAGAAACCCCTCAAGCGAGGGGGAATCTGACGAGGTCTGCTACATCGGCCGTATCCGTCTAAACCTCCGATACACGGTGCCATAAATCAACTTGGCATCTTCGGAGAGGTGGACGGATAAAACCAAATAGCATCTTCCCCGAATCTCAGGCAAGACGTCCATGTCTTCGCCGCCGTTCGGAGGGGAACAATATCTTCTAAACCCCTTCAACTATTGAATATGGATTTATTTGGTCCATTTAGAACATTGAGCCTAGGTGGAAATCATATGTATATGTGATAGCTGATGACTATTCAGGTTTTTGTTCGGTATTCTTCCTTACTAGTAAGAATGATGGGTTTAATACTTTTAAAATCATTTCAAAACGCATCAAAAACGAAATGGATTTGAAAATCTCCAAAATCCGCAGTGATCATGAAGGAGAATTTGAAAATGCCTTATTTAAATACTTTTGCGAAGATGTTGGTTTTAAACATGAGTTATCTTGTCCAAGGACACCACAATAAAACGGTGTCGTGGAGAGGAAAAATCGGTCTTTACAAAAAATGGCGAGAACCATGTTAAAAGAAATTCTTTACCGAAATATTTTTGGGCAGAAGCAGTCAATACTGCTTGTTACATTTTGAATTGAATTTCGTAATGAAAATCTTTGAAGAAAACCTCTTATGAGTTATTTTATAGAAATAAGGCATCCATAAAATATTTTAAAGTATTTGGCTGCAAATTCTTTGTTTTAAATACTTTGAATAATTTAGATAAATTCGATTCTAAAAATGATGAAGGTATCTTTCTTTGTTATTTCTTAACTAGCAAAACTTATAGAATATTTAACAAAAGGACTCAAAATAGAGTTGAAAGTGAGCACATAAACTTTGATGAGTCTAACATGTCTTTTAAGGAAAGTGCCGGCTGTGATGATGCAGATATTGGAGATGAACCGCAAGTGATGAACTTAAAGTATGATACAGCTGAGAATCCAAAGGAAGACGAACATACTGTTGATGTACTTCAAGAGCTTCGTAAGGATTGGCGTTTCAAGCAAGATCATCCAAAAGAGCATATCATTGGTAATGTAGAAGAGTTATTACTCGTTTTTCAAATTTTCTTAACTGTCTAAACTTGGCATTTATTTCCAAAATCGAGCCTAAAACTTTTAAAGAAGCCGAGTTAGACAGTGATTGGATTTTTTCTATGCAAGAAGAGTTAGTACAATTCGAAAAAAATCAAGTATGTCAACTTATGTCTAGACCCTACGATAGACCAGTTGTTGGTACTAAGTGGGTATTTAGGAACAAACTTGACAATTCCGGCAATGTGGTTAGAAACAAAGCGTGGTTGGTTGCGCAAGGTTATACCCAGCTTGAAAGAATTGATTACGAGGAGACTTACGCTCCCGTAGCCAGACTTGAAGCCATTCATATTTTATTAGCTTATTGTCGGAACCCGGTTCTTGCTCACGGAACAAAGTGCCACACGGAACAAAGTGCCATGCCAATTGTCATGTCAAAAGGCCAGGGGCCACCTCTTGAATCCATGGGGGCCACCTCTTGAGTCCGTGGGACCCACTGTAGAACAATGGAGAATTTTCGTAACACATTCTGAAAGAGAACCGAACTGCATTATAAATGTAATGATACCACCCTCAATTACAGATGCACCTTTTAAGTGAATCGGAATTACAGGAGCTTGAGAACTCCGTAGTTAAGCGTGCTCGAGCCAAGAAAGTCTTAGGATGGGTGACCTCTTAGGAAGTGGTCCCTGGTCGGGTCCGGTTCGTTTTAAAGGGCAAAACCGTGCGGTTTCGGCCAGAGTGAACAATACTATCTGTATTGAGGCGTGGGGCGTTACATTTATGGTGGCCCAGGTGGGGAGAATGTCAGGACCTGATTCTTGCTCATGGAACAAAGTGCCATACGGAACAAAATGCCACACCAATTGTCATGCCAAAGGGGCGGGGGCCACCTCTTGAGTCCGTCGGATCCACTGTAGAACAATGTGGAATTTTCGGAACACATTCCGAAAGAGGACCGAACTGCATTATAAATGTAATGATACCACTCTCAATTACAGAGACGTCTTTTGAGTGAATCGGCACTATATGAGCTTGAGAACTCCGTGGTTAAGTGTGCTCGGGCTAGGGAAGTTTTGGGATGGGTGACCTCCTGAGAAGTGACCCTTGGTAGGGTCCAGTTCGCTCTAAAGGGGAAAAATCGTACGGCTTCATCCAGAGCGGACAATACTATCTGTACTGGGGCATGGTGCGTTACACTTATGCTTTTTACAAGAATTTCAGTCTTTTTCAAATGGATGTAAAGAGTGCATTTTTAAATGGTAAAATAGAGGAGAAAGTGTATGAAAAACAACCTCCCAGTTTTGAAGATTATCAATTCCCAAATCGTATAAACTCCATAAAATCTTATACGGTCTCAAACAAGCTTCTAGAGCTTGGGGCATAGGGCATTACGCTTATGCTTGTTACAAGAATTTCAGTTTTTTTCAAATGGATGTAAAGAGTGCATTTTTAAATGGTAAAATAGAGGAGAAAGTGTATTTAAAACAACCTCTCGGTTTTGAAGATTATCAATTCCCAAATCATGTGTAAAAACTCCACAAAATCTTATATGGTCTCAAACAAGCTTCTAGAGCTTGGTATAAGCGTCTAAGTGAATTTTTAATAAATATCGGTTTTTCAAAAGGAATTATTGAGAAAACGCTCTTTACAAAATATTTTGATAAAAATATTTTTTTAGTGCAAATTTATGTAAACGATATTATTTTTGGATCCACTAATAAAGGTCTTTATCAAGAGTTTACCAAGTCAATGTAGGATGAGTTCGAAATGAACATAATGGGCGAACTAAGCTATTTTCTTGGATTCCAAATACGAAAAACTAAAGGCGGAGTTTTCATAAACCAAGCAGAGTACACGAAAGACTTGATCAAGAAATTTGATTGAGAAAGCTCACGGACATACGACACACCTATGCTTACAACAGTTAAGTTATTAAAGGATGAAAATGGTAAGAGTATAGATAAGACTCTATACCGAGGTATGGTTTGTAGATTTCTTTATTTAACGGCTAGTCATTCGGATATTATTTTTAGTTTTTATTGGTGTGCACGTTTTCAGTCTAATCCTAAAGAAACGCATCTTTCTGTTGTCAAATTTATTTTCAAATATTTGAAAAGTACGATTAATTTAGGACTTTGGTGTCTAAAAAATAATAATTTTTCTTTGACTTGTTATTCGGATGCTGATTATACCGGTAGTCAAGTAAATCGCAAGAGCACTAATGGTACTTGCCATTTACTTGGTAACTGTCTGGTCTCATGAATTTCAAGGAAAAAAAACTCAGTTGTATTGTCCACGGCCGAGACAGAATACATCGCCGCCGGTGCTTACTGCGCACAAACACTTTGGATGAAATATACTTTAAACGACTACAATGAACATTTTAAAAAAAATTCCAATTTTTTGCAACAACACTAGTGCTGTACTGTGCATATGACAAAAAATGCGGCCAACACTAAAAAACTAAGCATATTGATATCTGCTTTCACTTTTTGCACGATCATTATCATAAGGGTGATATTATTCTTGAATATGTGCTAACTGAACATCAATTGGTAGATATTTTTACTAAACTCTTGGATAAGGCTCCCTTTGTTGCTATTCGGGGATTCCTGAATTTGATAGACATAGATGCATGATTTCATGGCTTTATAGAATGATTTGAGAGATTTGAATTAAGTTATTTGGTTTGGAAAACAATTTTATGAAACATGAGACTATACATAATATTTTTCTTGGATTTTGATGTGTTTTGATAAGATCAATAGTACTTCTAAGTTCACTTTCCCAAACGGCTTCTGCAACCTTTTTAGGGGAATTCAGTTGTGGATTTCGTTATTTACAACAAATCTTATTCATGAGTCTAGCAAATATGTTTAGAGAACCCTTTGCGGGGTATTAGATTCAGCAAGTGAGAAATGAAGTTAAACGATCCCCATCATGTTTTCAAATTGGTAATTTGATGTTAAAAATGTTTTCAAAACTTAAAATTATATTTTTATTAAGTCTTCAATATTGAGAAGTTGATAAACGAGCGGGAGTATGCTTAAAATCCTTGTTATGTCAGTGTTTAGCATTTGATCGGTCTCAAAAGCTCTCTCCTTTGAACTTTTTCTGACATTTGGGCATATCAGATTTTGAGCCTGTTCACACCCATGTTGAGCCGTCTCAAACTTTGAAACTTTTTCCTATTTAAGCTTTATTCGTGTGAGCCTGCTCAAACAATTTTTGAGCCATCTCAACCAAACTTTTAGCAGATCTTTTGTTCCCTTTTAAGGTCAGTTCCACATTTTTTCCCCATCACTTGAGTTGTCTCTTCCCTTTCGAAACCAAAACCCCAATTCCAAATATCTTCAACCTTCGACCAAAATCCCTCAAGTTTGATCAATTTTCTCTCGATCTCTCCACCAATACTCGTCGACTCTCCTCCTGATTCTCTCCTTCTCGACTGATTTTGATGGCTCATAAAAGGAAGAAACCCACTGCAAAGGTGAAGAAACCCCTAATTGATGTCAATTATGTTTCCGATGAACAAGGTGATGCTCAGCCGCGACAATCTAAGCGCTTACACTTTGCTCCAAGCATAGATGGTGTGAATTTCAAGAAGCTTGCGAAGAAGCCTTTGAGAACTATTCCTAAACCTAGAGGTAATTTTCGCTCGTCGATACCAACTTCTTCTTCGACACCAAACCCAACACTCATTACGTCTACTGTTCCCTTGTCATCTCTACCTACTGTTTTTTGTATTCCTCTTCGTATGTTTGATCCCCGTTACCATAAGCACGGTCATTTCGATTTCTTTAAAGCTAATTTACATCACAAAGTGTTATCTGGGTCTGTTATCAATTTCGATGGTTTAGAGGAATGGCACATCAAATATCTGTTTGAGTATTAGGGTTGGATGGATTTCTTATCGCTTGATTGTACAACATATCCTTATGCTGTTCGATGTGTTTTTTCTAATCTAACCCGTGATTCCCAATCGCTTGAAACTCTTAGTTCTTATTTTTATCGTGCTTTCACCTTTGATCCCGGGGCGTTGAGTAATATCTTGCATATCCCTAACTTCGGTCTCGATATCTATGACTACACTCTTTCTACTTTTCCACCGTATCCGGTGAATGAAAGCACCGCAACCGCTTCTCTCTTAATCCATGATGATGCTACACTTGTTGATTCTGAGCTTTTGGATTCCTTGACTTCTTACGCCCGCCTTGTCACCAAAATTCTTAGTTTCTGCATTATTCCCAAGGCAGGAAACCATCACAAGTATACCAGCCACAAACTACTTGTTTATTGCATTCTCAAAAGGATTCGTATCATCCTTCCACTTTTTCTATGCAAACATATGTTTTATCTTATTAATGCTCGCAACACCCTTGCCTTAGGAAAGATCATTACCAAAATCCTTGATCATTCTGATATTTCCATTAGTAAGCTTCCGATCCAAGTCTCCGAGAAACCTTTCATAAAGTACAATATGAAGTTCATGAATATCTCTCCTGATGATCCCGATGATGATGTCGGTTCTCCCTCTACACTTTCCATTTCCACTTATGATCCAGAACCGTCTACATCTGATCCACCTTGTCCTTACGTCGATGAGCCTTTTCCACACTCGGATACCATTCCTGACGAAGCTCCTCCTCCCGTTGATGAGCCTACTTTTATTCTTACCGACTTTGAGCGATATCTTCTTAATATGATAAATGTCCTTGAAGCTCGCCTTTTCTAATAGGCAAATTGAATTTGAAAATCGTCAGAATAGTTTTATAGCTGATATTTTTGCTCTGGACCCTCCTCATTCTGCTCCGTTCCTTTCCATTCCTAATTTGAATGGACCCCCTATTTATCCTCCTCCTCCTCCTCCGTCTAAACGTAACATCTTTCCACCGCGTACACGTGTTCCTAAGACCTCGACCGATCCAGCTGCTCCCGCGTCTTAACACTTCGATGATGGCAACTATTGAAGGATAATTATAGTTTTGGTTTTTATGGATTTTTGTTGGATGTTATGTTTGAGAAACAATGGGATGTAATATTTTTTGGTTTGATATTGTGGACATGGTCGTGATGATAGATATGAATATTATAGTGGTTTATGGATATTTTTATGTTGGATTTATGGATATTTTGGTTTGCGATATGGATATGGATGATATTTTGCCTATGCTATGTTGGTTATTTTGGTGGATATGAATGATGGATTTATGGATATCTTGTTATGGATACAGATTTTCTTTCGAAGATGTATTTCATTGGATATCTTATTTCATTGCTATACTCATGTTCTTATGCATGATATACGGACGTGATATACTTGTGCACATGATTTTAGATTTTTGTAGAAATGCATGTTATTATTGTCACAAAATCTACACGTATTATCTTTTTGATTTTCGACAGAAAGGGCGAGAAAATTGTTATTTACAGATATTTGTGACATATCTTTGCCATCAATATTGGTATGCACATGTTCTTAAACTTTCAATTTGGATTTTAAAAAAAATTTTCCAATTGATATTGGTTTAAAACATGAATTCTTGCATATTTATATGGATATTGAATTTACGGGGAGTTTTTATAGTTTTTACTATGTTCTTACATATTGGTTATGTCTCAAATTCATATTCTACAAATAGATTTTTTCAAATATCAAAAAGAGGAAGATTGTTGACCTTGTTGGGTAAAATCTACTCATCTTGGTTTTGGTATTGGACAAAATAATATTTAACTATTTTACACGCTCACGATGCTTGTTGTTGACTTTTATGTTTTCAGTAGGAGTGACAAACATGTATAGCAATATTGAAGAAAAAGAACAAGTATAGCGATATTGTACGGCAAAAGGATATGGTGATTCACAAGATGCACAGATGAACAAATCGAAAATAACAAGATTCGTGATATTGAAGAACAAAAGAACACAGCGATATGGATTATTAAGACGATTATCAAGATATAGTGATAAAGAAATCAAAAGGATGTGACATTATGAATTAATATGATGAAAAGTTGAAGATATCAAATTGAACATGGATTTAGAGATGAACATTTAAAGCGACTCAGAGAATGTGCTACAAAGATGTTATATCATGTATTTTCTCTTTATTATGTCGTAGGATATCTTGTATGAGTCACACGGTATTTAAAATCTTTAAAATCTTCAAATATCTGATATGTCAGGTCTTGAGCCGATTCATATATCCCTGAGCCGTCTAATAGATCTTTTGATCTTTCAATTCTGTTCTTGACTCCATGAGCTGGCTCACCCAAGATTTAAGATGTCTCATATTGATCACCTACACCATATTTTTCACTCTGCTAGCATGAGCCAGCTTACCCAAATCTTGAGCCGTCTTATAATTGATTTCTTGCACCATGTTGTTTGTACTGTTGGCATGAGCCGACTCACACAAGTTTTGAGCCGTCTCATACTGATTCTCTGCACATTGGTTTTCATACTGTTGGCAAGAGACGGGTTACACTCTTTTTGAGCCGGCTCAATTTCTAAACGTTGGAAATCCTAGAAATTATTCTTGACCAATTTCTTTCCAGTTTTATGGGATTCTTTCCCAGTGCTTTATATACTGCCTTAGTTGACAAATTCATTAAAAATTCTATAGATCATCAATCATTTCTTTTGATCAAAGTTCTTGATCATTTTCTCCAAGCTTTTCAAAACCCCAGATCGTAATCTTATTTTAAATCCTCTTCGATTTTGAAAAGACTTTTAATTTTGGTTTTGCAAAGTATTTTTCTAAACTGATTTAAATCATTTGACTTTGCAAGATCTTGATCTCTTATTTTAAAATCTTTCAAATTATTTTTGAGATCAAAAAGGGCTTATCTTTGAAATATCTTATACCCTAATTCTCTTGGTTTTAAAATTGTGGTAATTTATATATGAGATTAGGAGTTGATTTGTTCTACTTTGGTTGTAACAAAATCCGGTAGAGATTGTCTACCAAGTTGAAAATCCGGTGGAGGTGGTTCATCAAGCGTTGAGTTTTAAAGTTTTGATCTGAGCCTTGGAAGATTACCCGGTGGAGCTTGTCCATCAGTTGTAAATCAGTTGGAGGTGGTTTATCAGTTGTAAAGCTTTCTTTACCTTAAGAAGAGTTGAATAGTGGATATTCTAGGAGGAGACCAAGGCGGAGACTAGATACCGCGGTATCAAATTTCGTTACCAATCGTCGGTGTTCTACTGAGTTTTTCTTTTCTAACTCTTTATTCTATTGTTCGCGTAATTTGTTATTATTCACATTATTATTCCGCATCAATTATTGTATTGAGCAATAAAATTTTAATTGTTAGCCATTTGTCCTATTCACCCCTCTCTAGGATACTTTTCATGATATAATTATATGTAAATTATCAAACAATCCTCAAGACCATGTCCGATATGGAAATTATCAAACATCAACAAACTTTTTCCGACTATTTCTTTACCCTAACATCTTGACCGTTCGTGGGTCCCATCCCAGAGACCACTAGCTGCACGATATCTCTCTGCTCCACAATATATTGTTTAGTTGGTGGTTTCTGGGATTGAACTCATGAACGGTAAAAAATTTCAACAGCCCACCTATGTTATTACCCTAAATAGTAGGTGGTCGAATCTACAAAAAAACATGCTTTTTTCAAATATGTACCCAACTCTTTTTCTCCTTTTCTTCTTCTTCCCAAAACTCAAAACCAAACCATACCCCATCCATATCTGCATTGCGTAAATCGCAGGAATTTTAGAACAAACTTTTTTCGGCTATTTCAGTAGTATCACGTTCTTTCATCAGTTACAACTCCACCCTACCCCACCCAACACATCTCCTCTTATTCAAAGTTGCAACCTTGATCCAACATGCTTTCAGAAAATTATCGACAAGTTGAATAATCTAAACGTGAATGTTAATAATCCAATCTTCGAGGCTACCGGAGTCACAAGGAGGAATAACCCCTTTCCCATCAGAGACATCACTGTCTATTGTGACTAAATGCCCAAGGATCGAGGATGATGCTAAAAACTTCATTTTTAGAACCATCAAATGTATGGGATATGAGGGTGGAAACACTTACCGGCATCGTTCTGAAGCATGGCATCGTTCTGAAGCGTGGCTTCGTGTTGAAAATTTTCCGGTTCACGTGTGGTCCAGGAGCTTTTCAAGGAACATGTGAAGAAATTTGGGGTGTTACTAGAGTTTGATGAGGACATAGAGGCCATGTGTCTGGCTCGTATTCGGGTTGGATGTAAGGGTAGCAGGTTCATACCGAGAGAAAGGAAGGATCGGGTAGCTGGGAGGATTTTTGTGGTGATCTTCTCTGTGGAGGTGGGAGTCCATCATAAAGATAGCTGCTGTTCATATTAAGGAGGATAGAGCATCCTAAAAAGGCAATGACGAGCAGGTAAAGAAATTAAGGTTTGAGGGTGTTAGTTATATGTATGCCCTAGAGGCCATTACTGTACATAGGATGTATATTGTAGTGGATGCTGGGACATATATAGGTAGGACTTTCTTGCTCGACATGATAGTACGCTATCTGGTTGCTCTTTATCTTAACATGTATACTTTCTGTCTCTCTGTTACATGTTGATAAAGCCCTTAGGATGTGTACTCGAATTCCAGGACTATGATGTAGATCATACTAGTGGGGCCTGGGTAGTCCATGAGTACATCCTTCAATATTCCTAGTCGTGGGAATATCGAGACGGGGCATCGATATTCCAGAGTAGACTAGCGTATATCTTCTCGACCCATGTGATGGGCGATGGATGATCCCATATCCATTGGTGTTTGACATCGGAGATGGTATGTGGGTGCTCAGTGGAGACTGGGTATACTGAACGGACTCGCCGAGAACTCCCAGATGGTATTATACCTCACGTCAGATGGCAGTTCACTGGTGACACTGGTACAGCTTAGTCTGTTGACCCGAGATCGTCATAGAGTCTTGTGTGTCTCCCACTGTGTTTTGATTTCCACCCTACCACGGCTCTACTGAGTTGTGCAAACAGGTGGTTTTTGGGTACAGTCCCGATTCACATGGAGGCAATGAGCGATAGGAGGGGATTCGTCTCTCCCGGTATTGGGGGTTGATGTTGCGCTATGCTCGACTGGCCATAACTGGAAATCCCTGGCCAGGGTTGCAGTGATATACTGGTAAGAGTTATCAGTAGTTTCACGAATGTTATGGACCTTACATCGGCATGACTTATCAACCTACTGGGGTCTGACGTTTACCACCCCTAAGCGAGATATGCGACATATCAGACGAACAGACCGGACCGTACGGTAAATGTTACTGGTTGGATTCACAGAAGTGTGAGCGGGCTTGCTCGTTGATCTTCTGATCGCTCAATACCCGGGTGGCCGTTACGTTTAGCAGACCGCTTGCGGCTTGTGGGTGTTTGATATGATCATCACCTGCTGCCGGCGTATTGACAAGTCTTTAGAGTCCTACACAGAGGTTTCCTGGCTCAAGCGAAACGAAATAGGAGCGCATATGAGATATGTGCGGGACCGAGAATAATACCAGTATGTGATACTGTATTCTATTCTCGCGATTTGTATCATTGGTCGGTTATATGTGATATAGCCGGGTTACCGAATCAAATGTTGATTCGATACATTGATACACTTGATATTAGTCGGTTATATGCAGTATGACCGGATCATTAAATCAAGTGTTGATTTAATGATTTAATGTATAATTATATATATTTGATATATTACTTTACATTAACTAGTATTGGTTCACTTAAGATTGTTTTCTCACTTGATTGTGCACATTGTATATAAATCAAACTACAGTTCCTAGTATACAGAACACACACAAGAGGAAGAGTTCAGAAATGAACGAATCCTTCTTGAGGTATTGTAGACTAGGTCATATCAATGCGACCCGACTAGCTTAAGTTACATTCAAGATGCATATTTAAATCAGTTTGAATTTGCATCTTATGAAACTTGTCAGTCATGTCATAAAGATTAGATGACCATAGCTCTGTTTATTGGAAATAGAGAAAGAGTTAGTGAACTCTTGGGACTGATACATAGTGATGTATGCTAGGTCCCCTGTCTACACATGCCAGGACCGATTCTTTGTACTTCATTACATTCTCTGATGATCTCTCAAGATTCAGCCATATGTTCCTGTTGAAACATAAGTCCGAAGTTTTTTGAGATAATCACCGAATATAAGTTAGAAGTAGAGAACCAAAAACCGGGTATAAGTATTATGTCCTATGATAAGATCAGGGAGGAGAATACTTGTGCCTGGAATTCTTGGACTATTCTAAAGGAGAATGAGATTCTCTCTCGGTGTTACTCCTCTGAATACACCACAGCACAACAGTGTATCGGGGCGGAGCAATCGCACCATATTAGATATGGTGTGCTCTATGATAAGTACTACTGAGTTGCCTATTTCCTTTTGGGGTTGTGCACTTGAGAAGTTGCATACCTTTTGAATTGGATTCAAATCAAATCAGTTGCCTACCACTTCATATGTGATATGGAAAGGGAAGAGCCCATATCTTAAGTTGGTTAAGATTTGGGATTGTCCGGACTATGTCTAAAAGCAAAATCCGGACAAGCTCAAGGCAAGGTCTGTTAAGTAGAACTGGAAAGGTTCCAGCTATACAAATTACGACTGATGATTTGACGGAACCAAAGGATTCAATAGTCCCTGACGAACCTCAGCCTCTCTGCCGAACTAGCATGGTTCCTCACCTGCCTGAGAGATACTTCGGTTTCTCGATGACAGTGGGAGCGAGGATTGCATCATGAGATGATGACCCAACTAGTTTCAAGCAGGCCATCAAGAGTGGGGACTCTGTAAGAATGGCCGGATGCTTAGCGATCTGAGATGGAATCCATATACACCAACAAAGTATGGACTTTGTTCGCTATATCTGAAGGGTTAAATCCCCATCAGGAGCAAGTATATCTTGAGAAGATTACTTGGTGTAGATGGAAAGGTTGAGACTTTCAAAGCTAGACTTGTTAAAGGTTTTTCGTCATCGACCAGGCGTGGATAATGATGAAACCTTTTCCTGTGGCTATGCTTAAGTCCATCCGGATCCTACTTGCCACAGCTACATACCATGACTACGATATCTGGTGGTTGGGTGTCATGACTGCTTTTCTAAATACTGATTTAGAAGAGAACATCTATAAGTACACAGCCAGAGGGCTTCGTAAACAGTGGGAGCAGCGGAAACGTGTGCAAGTTGCTTTATAGATTAAAGCAAGCATCGCGGAGTTGGAACGTCTATTTTGATGTGGTAGTCAAAGAGTTTGACTTCATCAAAATGGTAGACGAACCTTGTATATACAAAAAGGTAGTAGAGAGTAAGGTGGTCATCCTCGTATTGTACGTAGACAACATACTCTTGATAGGAAAAGAGTTTCCTATGCTACGCTCGGTCAATCTCCTCTTATCACATGGATTCTCCATATAGGATCAAAGTGATACATCCTAAATCCTGAGTTTTGGATCTATGAGATAGATCTAAATGGATGTTAGGCTTCTTACTAGGTTTAGTGAGATGGTATCAATCGATCCTGGGGAGAATCACTGGAAAGGTTCCAGGGTGATAAGGTCGACTGAATGTCAGTCGCAGGCATTGTCTTTACCCTCAGTAGAGGGACGGTATGTTGGAAGAGTTCCAAGCTATATACCGTGGCAGACTAGACGATAAAGGCTGGTAACATCGCTATTAAAGATACTACCAAAGAGGAAGTTTAGGTGTATATTGGTTCATGAGATGAACTAGGTTCCTACCATTGTGTGACAATGGAAGTGTGGCTTTGGCCCAGGAACCCTGGTCCTATCAGTGACCCAGACAGATTCTAAGGCAGCATCACCTGATCATGGAGATAGTTGATCTCCAGGGTGATCGAGGTTAGGAGAGTAGACTCAGAGGACAACACAGCGGATCCACTCACAAAGGCTTTTTCCCAGAGAGAGACTCATATGGGATGGTTGAGTATTAGATACTGCAACCACTGCTACAGATAGCCCTAGTGCAAGTGGGAGATTGTTAGTTATATGTATGCCCTAGAGGCCATTACTGTACATATGATGTATATTGTAGTGGATGCTGGGACATATATATGTAGGACTTTCTTGCTCGACATGATAGTACGCTATCTGGTTGCTCTTTATCTTAACATGTATACTTTCAGTCTCTCTGTTACATGTTGATAAAGTCCTTAGGATGTGTACTCGACTTCCAGGACTATGATGTAGATCATACTAGTGGGGCCTGGGTAGTCCATGAGTACATCCTTCAATGTTCCTAGTCGTGGGAATATCGAGACGGGGCATCGATATTCCAGAGTAGACTAGTGTATATCTTCTCGACCCATGTGATGGGCGATGGATGATCCCATATCCATTGGTGTTTGACATCGGAGATGGTATGCGGGTGCTCAGTAGAGACTGGGTACACTGAACGGACTCGCCGAGAACTCCCAGATGGTATTATACCTCACGTCAGATGACAGTTCTCTGGTGACACTGGTACAGCTTAGTCTGTTGACCCGAGATCGTCATAGAGTCTTGTGTGTCTCCCACTGTGCTTTGATTTCCACCCTACCACGGCTCTACTGAGTTGTGCAAACATGTGGTTTTTGGGTACAGTCCCGATTCACATGGAGGCAATGAGCGATAGCAGG
The DNA here is from genome assembly GCA_030015575.1 of Agapanthus africanus. NCBI lineage: Eukaryota > Viridiplantae > Streptophyta > Magnoliopsida > Asparagales > Amaryllidaceae > Agapanthus > Agapanthus africanus. The sequence goes on along the minus strand of JASDDO010000019.1, from coordinate 48,888,426 downwards.
GGATTCGTCTCTCCTGGTATTGGGGGTTGATGTTGCGCTATACTCGACTGGCCATAACTGGAAATACCTGGCCAGGGTTGCAGTGATATACTGGTAAGAGTTATCAGTAGTTTCACGAATGTTATGGACCTTACATCGGCATGACTTATCAAGCTACTGGGGTCTGACGTTTACCACCCCTAGGAGAGATATGCGACATATCAGACGAACAGACCGGACCGTACGGTAAGTGTTACTGGTTGGATTCACAGGAGTGTGAGCGGGCTTGCTCGTTGATCTTCTGATCGCTCAATACCCGGGTGGCCGTTACGTTTAGCAGACCGTTTGCGGCTTATGGGTGTTTGATATGATCATCACCTGCTGCCGGCGTATTGACGAGTCTTTAGAGTCCTACACAGAGGTTTCCTGGCTCAAGCGAAACGAAATAGGAGCGCATATGAGATATGTGCTCGACCCAGAATAATACCAGTATGTGATACTGTATTCTATTCTCGCGATTTGTATCATTGGTCGGTTATATGTGATATAGCCGGGTTACCGAATCAAATGTTGATTCGATACATTGATACACTTGATATTAGTCGGTTATATGCAGTATGACCGGATCATTAAATCAAGTGTTGATTTAATGATTTAATGTATAATTATATATATTTGATATATTACTTTACATTAACTAGTATTTGTTCACTTAAGATTGTTTTCTCACGTGATTGTGCACATTGTATATATGATATATGTTTGTGCACTAGTTTGTATCATGTTTGATGATATATGCAAACTTGGGTGTGTGTTTATTTTAAACCATGTTTAGGTTAATGGTTAGGTTTTATATTTGTTTTATTTATTTTCTTTAATTCATTTTTGGAAAGATAAATGAAATGGTGGCCTTCTTTGTTTTTTTTTGTTGAAGTTTCATGAAGCTTTGAATAAGTAACCATTTTGTTTTATCCTTAAACCTAACCATTACCTAAACTAGGGTTTGCTCTCTACATGAGTTATCTTCACCCATGGTTGCAATATGATAAGAATCACTTGGATTTTCTTTTTAAAAATAATTCTTTTTTTTCCTTCTTCTTCTTCATCTTCTTCAAGTGAAGAAGAAAGCTTGCTAGAAATTTCTAAGTGATGATTTCAAGTGAGAAATCCAAATCGAAAGTGAACCCACTTCCTATTTCTTCATCCTCTACCACTTGCCATGTAGTATAGGATGTTTTCTTCACAAGTTTCATGACTTGGTGAAGGTGGAGCTTGAGCTTGAGTTGCCTCGACGTAGATCATCTTCGGTATCGAAGTCGACGACCTAGCCCGATCATTTCTTCGACGAAACCATCGCTAGAGTCCGGGATCCGATGATCGCAGCGGAGGGACGTCAACACGGAGCCAAGGATGTGGAGGACCGGATCTACAAAGGTTGTAGTCTCTTTTATTTAGCAATAAAGTTGTTTACTTGCTTCTTTCGCCTTACCTCTAGTATCGATCTTGATTAGTGTTTCTCGGCATATAGAATTTTTTTGAATTTGGCATGGTTGATCAGTTGTAGAACCTCATGGGTGTGCCTAGGAACCCTACAGAGGGAGCTGGGTGCAAGGTTGAAGACGACCGGTTTATTTCGGTTCGCGTCAAACTAGTTCAAAGTAGGCCGAGTTCTAGAAAATTAGCTACTTCCACGTCGACGGGACTGGCTCAAAAGGATTGAGCACGTGAGGATCTCAAACGTATCTGAAGGGATACGACGCTGCATGGGCATCTTGAATTTCGGTCCAAAAATTTGCTTAGCGCATCCAATCACTAGCCAACACGTATCCAGGCGGAGACCGAGGGAAAGAATCTTACAGCAGAAGGTAAAGAAAAAGAATTTGAAAAAGCCTAACCTTAACCCTACAAAACGTACATGAATAAAAAGGGGAAGGAAAAAAGCTCTAAAGCCAGAACAATGGCACTCCTCTCCCTTCCCTTACCCACCTCTTCCCCAACCCCCTCCCTCTTAATTTTCATCATCTTCATCATCTCATCAATTATCATCAACAAATGTCCAGTCCCATCATATGAATTGGATCTTTCGTAAAATTTCATCTATACATTGAGACCATGTCTTGAAAAACTAAGCATCTTTTTCATTAAATTACTTTGACAAATAATGTGAATAATTCCGACACTACATAGAATCCATGCTTCCTTGTCAAAACCCAATACTCGTTAAGCCTTCAACCTGCTGTGGATATTCTTGTTGTTTTTCTTGTTAGGAACTATTTGATCCACGGAGCAATACTCGCGACAAATCAATCAAGCAATAATCAACAACCACGCAATTAACAAAAGAAAAATTAATAAATATGAGAATAAATAAAAAATCAAAATGCAAACAAGAGAGAATTTGTTAACGAGATTCTCCCACCGTATGGCTAGTCCCCGGCAAAGCGAAATCTGCAAACGTCCACTAGAAACCTTGAATTAATTACAAACACGAGCAAGCCTAAGATATTCCTCTCAAATCTTCCTGGATCTCACAAATCCTAGCCGTCACCCTCTCAATACAATGATCTCTCTTTACTAATTAATTTTGGCATCATATAATACATATGAGGGGTCCTTTTTTATAGGCAAGCTCTAATCCTATAAAAAAAAAGAGATAAATCTAAATTTACCAAAACAGATTCGTTGTAGATTTGCCGTCGACAGACGTCTGACCCACACTTGGGCATACGTCTATCTCTAATCTGTATCCCTTCATTTTCCTTGTTCAGACGTTTGTCGTATCCCCAGAAATTTGTTTTAAAGTCTCGGATTGGGCTTCATTTACTTCACCGGACGTCTGAACCACACTTGTTCAGACGTCGGGCCTTCAGTCTCTGGTTGGGGCTTGATCTTCTATAGACAACTGCCGTTGCTCTGTGTTTCTGACATGCTATGTCCAGACGTGTGCCCTTGTCTTTGGCAGGCGTCTGACCAGATGCATTCTTCACAATTTCTAACAATCTCACACTTGAAGATACTTCAGTGTTGATCCTAACGCTAGTGGACTTTATACGACTCCACTCTACTCTCTCCTTATCAGATTTTCATGGAGAGGTTCACCAAATTGCAACAGAGCTCCAGCTTGTATCTGTCTACGACTTTGGTGAACATATCTGTCGGATTCTTTTCTCCCGCGATCTTTTGCAATGTCAACTTGCCTTCTTCCACCGCAATGCGAATGAAACGATAACGCGTCTTGATGTGCTTCGTCCGAAAGTGATATGCTGTGTTTTTCGCCAAATGTATCGCACTTTGGTTGTCGCTCCATAAGGTGTTGAAGTCTTGCTTCTTACCCAACTCTTCAAGTAACCCTGCAACCATATCATTTCCTTGTTGGCTTCCATGATCACCACATACTCTGCCTTTGTAGTCGACAATGCCATAACTTTTTGCAATTAAAAGACCCAACTCACCGTTGTTCCCCCAACAGTAAACACGTACCCCATTGTGCTCTTCCCGCTATCTCTATCACTCGAGTAGTCCCCTTAGATAGCTCAACATCCACTTCACCGTATTCTAATGCTCCTTACACGGGTTTTGCATATACTTGCTAACAACTCCCACTATATGTGCAATATCAGATCTTGTACTCACCATCGCATATATCAAACTCCCCATCGTAGATGCATACGGCACGCTCGCCATCTCATCTTTTTGCTATTGAGTTGTCGGGCACAACTCCTTACTGAGTTTGAAAAGCTTCGCTAAGTGCGTACTCACCAGTTTTGATTTGTCCATATTAAACCGCTTCAAAAACTTCTCAATGTAGTTGTTAGTTGTATGTATGCCCTAGAGGTCATTATTGTACATGATTCTATATTATAGTAGATGCTTGGACATATATAGGAAGGACTTTCTTGCTTGACATGATAGTATGCTATCTGGTTACTCTTTATCTTAACATGTATACTTATACCGTCTCTCTGTTACATGTTGATAAAACCCTTAGGATGTGTACTTGACTACCAGGACTATGGTGCAGATCATACTAGTAGAGCCAGGGTAGTCCATAAGTACATCTTTTAATTGTTCCTAGTCGAGGGTGTATCGAGACGGGGCATCAATATTTCAGAGTAGACCAGCGTATACGCTTCTTGACCCATATGATGGGCGATGGATGATCCCATATCCATTGGTGTTTGAAATCAAAGATGGTATACGGGTGCTCAATGGAGACTGGATACACTGAACATGACTCGCTGAGAACTCCTAGATGGTATTATACCTATCGTCAGATAGCAGTTCTTTGGTGACACTGGTACAGGCTAGTCTGTAGACCCGAGATCGTCACAGAGCCTTATGTGATTCCCACTATGCTTTGATTTCCACCTTACCACGTTCAAGAAAGCGTGCAAAATGGTGGTTTTTGGGTACAGTTCCGAGTCACATGGAGGCAATGAGTGATAGGAGGGGTTTCGTCTCTCCTGGTATTGGGGGTTGATGTTGCGCTGTGCTCGATTGGCCATAACAGGAAGTCCCTGGCCAGGGCTGATATTGATATTTACTGGTAAGTATTATTAGTAGTTTCTTGACCCGTTATGAGCCTCACATCGGCATGACTTATCAAGTTATTGGGGTCTGACGTTTACCACCCCCAGACTAGATATGCGACATATCAGACGAAGAGACCGGACTATACGGTAGTGTTACTTATTGGATTCACGGGAGTATGAACAAGCTTGCTTGTTGATTTTTTGATCGCTCAATACCCGGGTAGCCGTTACGTCTAGCTAGTACAACTAACGGCTTTTGGGTGACTGATATGATCATCACCAACTGCCGGCGTATTGACGAGTCTTTAGAGTCCTACACATATGTTTCCTAGCTCATGCGAAATAAAGTAGGGCAATATGTGATATGTGCGGGACCGAGATTAATACGTGTATGTGATATAGGTTATATATGATATAACCGGATTATTGAATCAAGTGTTGATTCAATAATTTATTATATGATATTAGTCTGTAGTATGCGATACAGCCGGGTTATTAAATCAAGTGTTGATTTAATAATTTAATGTAAGACTATATATTTGATATATTAATATGCATTAACTAATATTAGCTCACTTAAGAAAATTTCCCCCCAAATATATACAAATATATATGTGATATATATTAAATTATTTATTTATGTGTCATGCTTGATGATACATTGGACATAGGTGTATGAGACTCATACCTAACTAAAGATAAATTGGGTGATTAATTATTAAGGGATAAAACAAAATTAGGTGGAAAATGCCATGGTTTGTGATATTTGTAGAAGCTTGTGGAAACCTTGACTTAGTCCACTAATTTTATTTTACTCTAGATATTTATTAACCTAACCATTATTTTTAGCCATGGTTTAGTCTCTACATGAATTTATATGAGATATTTTCTCACCCATGGTTCACACTTGATCATTCATATTTTTCTTCATCTCCATTTTTACTTTCTAGCTTTCTTGTGGCGAAAAAAAAGAAAAAGAGAAATAATTCTAAAGTGAGCAAAATTTTTATTTCACCAATCTATACCAAACTAGCCATTTAGTATAGCTTATCTCTTCACTAATTCATCAATTAGTGAAGAGTTAGCTTGAGTTAGAGATTTTTCGATGTAGATCATCTTCGGCCTCGAAGATCCTTGAGCAAGCTTGTTCCTTTCGCCTAGTGGAACCTAATGAGAGTCCGGGAGACCACTACTTGGAGCTAAGGGACTAGTACATGGAGTTTTAGAAGTGAAGGACCGGTCTACAAAGGTTGTATTCTTTGTTCACTTAGAGTAAAGTTGTTTACTTGGTTAGTTAAACCCTAATTCTCTAGTTAGATCCTTGGTTCGGGCTAGATCCTTGGTTCGGGCTCGCTCGGCACCCTAACTTTTTAAAATAGCATACTTGATGCTTGCCGAAACCGTGTCGGGATGCTATGCGAACCCAGCAGTAGTCTCTTTACGATAACCACATATGCTGCTTCCTATCTCTCACGATCTTCATGCCTAAGTCTCCATGAATGAACGCAGTTTTGACATTCAGCTGCTCTAAGTGCAAGTCCTCCACCGCCACGATACTAAGAATCACCCGAATAGATGTCATCTTTACAACAGGGGAAAATATTTCTTGATAGTTGTGCATACCAGAATATTGCATTTTAATACCTCTCATTCATTATCTATTTTTTGTATATATCGGTACTATTAACAGTGTCTGCTCAGTAATTACAGATTACAGGTATCCATGACAAAATACTGGAAATACATTCAAAATCACGGATATTACAGTTGTGAGCTGACACTGCAACCAGAACTGGAAACCGACCGATATCCCAAGAGTTATTTTGCAAACAAGTGTGTGCATAATATTTTGGTCTAACACATAACATGTGTACACACTAACTCTTGGAGCTTGGACCTTGGACCTAGGGGGCTGCCATGGCACACACTCATGATGGTTAGAAGCAAGTGGGCATGAGTGTGACATACATTAAAAACTACAAGATGTGTGTTGATTTAAAGCAACATTGTTTCCCTCCAAAACCTGGGTGCAGACCAAGTCTAATTTGAGAAAACTAGCAGCACCAAAGTCATACCGGGGACAACAGAAGTGCACACAACAAATACGAGCCTAGGGGCTCGGATTTTGGCCGAGCACATGCTCGCCAAATCCGGCGTCGCCGGCCCCACCTCCTCTTGTGGGCCCCAACAAACTTCCATAGTGCCTCTCATGCTGCCACTTGGTCTTTATTTTATTATTTGTTTAATCTCCTTTTTTGCCTATAAAAGCAGACCATGGGGAAAAGGAGAAAGAGTTCAAGTTCTGTTCACATTTTGTAACTCTCAAGTTTTCTTTTCTCTTTTCTTGTACATAGCTTAGCTTTCCCTTGAGTCCATGCCCTTCTCTTGATCTTGCAACCTCTTTAGTGAGTTTGCAAGTTTAAGTTTAGGGTATTGATATCAAAGTTGTATCTTGGACATAATAAAGATATCATTTTGCACACTTGGGTTCCTAGTCTTTCTTGCTCTTTTTATTCTTTCTCTTTTCATTTCTTGCTCTTTTATTACTTGCTTTTACTTACTTGCACTTACATTCCATGCTTTACTTACTTGCAATTTAAATTCCATGTCATTTAATTACTTGCTTATAATCTTTTCTTTTCTTTGCTTATCTTTTCTTAGCTCTTTTTGGTTTGTTGTGCTGATGTTGTGAATATGTGTTATTAGGAAAAGAAACCGATATTGTAAGTTAAGATTTCCGTTTCCCATTTCCTTTTCCCGTTATTTTCCATTGAACTTAGCCCAAACCTTACGCAAGCGTTCCGTTAGGCACCCTACCCTACCAAGATAACGGTGATTCCTAACCGCGACCGGTTGCGTTCGGTTTCGCCGGAGGCGAAAGAAAGAGACAAGAACGGAAGGACAAGGGTCAATAAGCCGGATTTCTTAAATACCGTGCTTAAGTATCCTAATCCACATTGTTGCTGATTGCTCTAGCTTTAATTGGTCAAGACTCGGCTCAAAGGACTTGAATACGGATTTCCTTAACTTATACTATCCTATCTAATCATAACAAACGGTTACTTTGCATATAACACATAGGTTAGATACGAACATTCCGCCATGCGCATTAACTTGTTACGACAAGAACGTAAAACGCTCCGTCTCCCTGTGGATCGACCCGTGCTCAACCGGCTAGCTGCAAAACGACACCGTCTTGATTGCGGTTACTTTAATTCTTTCAATCAATAGTCAATACCTTGCTTTTGTGCGTAACCCATGACTACCAAACAAGCCATGTACCACTTCACACAATCAGTCTCATCTTTAATTCTGTGCACCTATCTGTTTAGCAATGCCTTACGACCCTTGGGTAGCTTTACTAGTTCCCACGTACGGTTCTTCTTAAAAGAATCCATTTTCTCATCCATAGCTTGCTCCTATAGCTTTCTAGCACCGCCGCTTGTTGCTTCTTCAAGGGATTCAGGCTCTTTCGAATCTATGTACATCGCGAAGTCGGTAACAAGTCTATTAGGTGGCCTCCTATCTCATGTAGATCTCATCAGAACTGGTACATCTAGTTGTTGAACATGGTCACCATCCTGTTCTTGAACTTGATCTTGCACTACGGGTTCCTCCAAATTCTGATCTTCACTTGTAAACACCTGATTGCTCTCTTGAGTTCCATCTAGCTCGACAAACTTATGTACTGCACCTTCTTTGGTATGCTTTTATTCTTTGTAAAAGTTTTGCTCATAAAAGAAGACATTCCAGCTTCGTATTACTTTCTTGTTTGCATAATCCCACAGTCGATATCCGAACCCGTCTCCACCATAGCCGATAAAAGCACACTTCTTAGACTTTGAGTCAAGCTTATTCTTTTCTGTCTTTTCAATCAAAGAATATGCAATGCAACCAAAAACTTTAAGGTGCGTATAATTTACCGGTTTACCTGACCAAATTTCTTCCGGAATGCCTCCGTCGAGGGCACTCGCCGAGCTTCTGTTGATCAGTTATACAACAGTATCGACCGCTGCTGCCCACATGAACTTTGGCACATCCGCATCCAAGATCATGCTTCGCACTCACTCTAGAATCGTTCTATTCATCCTTTCAGCCATGCCATTTTGCTATGGCGTCTCTAGTACCATCTTCAACCAACGAATACCTTTCTGCGAGCAAAACTCCTCGAATTTCAGTGTGCAGTATTCCCCTCTATTATCGAACCTAAGACATTTTACCTTAGTCTCCGTTTGGTTCTCCACATTCGCAATCTAATGTTTGAAGATACCAAACATGTCAGATTTCTTCTTCATCGCATACACCCATCTTTTTCGGCTTGCATCGTCAATGAATGTCACGAAATACCGATTACCTCCATAAGACTCCACCGAGGCCAAACCTCATACGTCTATATGCACCATCTTCAGCTCCTTGGTTTCTCAGCAACGCCTCCAATTTGAAATCTGAATGCTTTTTGCTTCCCGCAAACACAACTCTCGCAAAGCCCCAACTCCACCTTTTTCATCCCTGAAAGAAGCCTTCTACCATGATTTTTTTTATGTTCTTCTCACTAAGGTGCCCTAATCCCTTGTGCCACAACGAAGTCTCCGAATCTACCTCCGAACCTGTTGCTAGAGCAACCGAACCCCTACTATTCCCATTGAAGATATATAACGAACTACCCAGCTTGTCCCTTGCGACCACCAACGATTCTTTTGTAATTTTTTTATTGAGAATTCACAAACATCGTACGATACCTTTCGTTGTCTAATTGACTTGTAGAAATTTGGCTTTTCTTCAAATCTGAAATATGTCGCGCGTTATTCAACTTGATTTAACGTTCTCCTGACGGTTGCAAGATGATCATCTTTTTGCCAACGATCTTGTACGGCCGACTGTTTCCTACCGTCATACGTCCAAAATCGCCTTGAACATATTCGTTGAAGTGATGTCGCCTCAAAGTGCAATGGAAAAGATGTATCCGAATTTAGGAACCAAGTATCCGCCTTTGTGTTCTCGCTCGCTGATCAGTCGAAAATATTGTATTTTTAACATGTCAATTTCCCTATCATTTGCACTCATCTAGTAGTGTTCGGTTTGCATATTACACATATTAGCAAAACAGCTATAAAATACCAGATTATCTGTGTTGTATACTAAAACCGGCATTTCGAGGGAAATTGTGTATTTATCATGGCATCGCATCATTCTTGTGTAGCGCAACACTTGTTTCGAAGTCTGTGCAGGAAATTTCAGGAACCGAGCTAAAATTGTCAAAGTGCTGATAAAAGATACGCCAACTCAATTTGAGATCTGGCAGTGATACAGAAAGCTAAATGAGATTTCACATATTTTAGAAAGGCCCAAATGTCAGCCCAAGAAATACCAGAAAATCTAAAGTCCCAAGGCCACAGTAGTGCCACGGATCCGCGGCGTGAGTGCCTTTGGCGCCGCGGATCCGCGGTGGTATGACGTCAGCAGCGCAGCAGATTTTCTCCACGTGTCCTATGTAACAGCTAAAGCTTCCAGAATACTCCATAATACCACGTGGCTTCATCTAGAAGTCTCGGCCTAACAACCTAGTTCTAGAAGCATCCCTCCAACAAACTATTTCTAGAAGCCTCTCTCTAACAAACTATTTCCAAAAAATTTTGCAAGTTCTATAAAATATTTGTCCTTTTTATTTTCATTTTTCATTGATTTTTTTCTTTCTCTTTATTTGGAAAAATTTTGTTGCAAAAAGATTTTAGAGAAAAGATATGCAACAGCAAAATATTTTATAGAAAAGATATGCAACAGCAAAATATTTTATAGAAAAGATATGAAACAGCAAAATATTACTTGCAATTGATTATTATTTGAAGCATATCACAAGAATCTTTATTTGGAAAAAATTGTTGCAAAAATATATTCGAGAAAAGATATGCAACAAAAAAGATTACTTGCAATCAATTTCAATTTTGAGCGAGGCCCAAAAATCCTGCACAAGACTTGTTATATGGAAGAGAATATATTTTTAAAGTACACAAAATCTTGCAGGCATTATTCAGAAGATATATCAAGATTTGTAGAGGAGGAGAGAGAAAACTCACAGAAATATGCAGCGGCAGGCAAGTTTTTTTTTTTTGGAACAGATCACCACGGTTAACTTGTAGACTCGGTCCTCCAAATTTCTTCTATTCCTCGGTTGTTGTGATCTTCTGTTGTTTCGATCTGTTTTTTCCTGTTCTGATCTCTGTAGATTTCTAGATCCGAATTTGATCCTGCAAAGATTCACAAAAAAACAAAGTATCCCTTCCAAAAATAACAAAATATATATATTTTTATATTTTTTTGATTTTTCATATTTTTATAAATTTTATGATTAACCCGAACTTTCACAGGAAAGTTCTACGCCATCCCCGGCAACGGCGCCATTTGATTGGTGTGATTTAGCGTGCTTGCGCTTTCTAAAAGATAGATCAAAAATATTTGTAAACCGCAATCAAGAACGGCGTCGCTTTGCAGCTAGCCGGTGAGTACGGGTCGGTCCACAGGGATGTTGTGAATTTCCGATTCGTTCTTACGAGTTAATTCCGAAGGGTGTTCGGATTAATTATTAAATCTAAAAACCTAATTAACCTAGGGCAATTATCTAGATCTACTCTTGCTAGGGCTAGGTTTAGGGATGGTTTGGAAATGTAATTAAATCTCACCGCTTTCAATACCCGAATGAAGATCTATGAGGAGTTATGGTAATTATCAATAAAGTGGATTAGATCCGCTCGGGAAAGTGTTCCTTCCTCTAGGTTCTTGTCCTTCCTTTAGAGATTCTTACCCTAACCTCCATGGAAAACATCACACCCGGGCCTTTATACTACGGTATCACCGCTATCTCGAAGGATAGAGTGCCGTAGGGAGCGGTATGTGCATGTATACATGGAGTCCTATTGTAAATATTTGGTGGGTAAGAAAAGGATGAGAGATCTCATCTCTCAAAATCCTTCCCAAAAGCTAAACCCTAAACAAGTTCCTAGGGCATGAAATTAAATCTACCTAGGGCAAGGAATTTAAATCTACACTAAGGCAAGAAATTAAATCACTTACAGATGCATCCCTCCAATCATCCATGCAGGGTTGTCAGATCTGAATTTCTGAATGGAGAAGAAACACCGATGCTCTCCAAAAAGGATTTCTGAATTTTTATTTAAAAGGAGGCATAAGAAATTACAATGAGTAGAGTTCCTATTTATAGAGAATAGGAAACCCTAGGTTACATTTTGATCTGCATGTCTACAATTACAAAAATAGCCCTAGGTCAACTAGTCAAAGCCGCAAATGAATTTTGGTAAAATAAAATCTTCCTTTTGTCTTCTTAAAAAGGAAGTATTGGGCCTTTCCTTTGTGGGCTCTTCTGTCTTTGGGCTTCCTGGGCTACTTAATTCTTTAATTCTTTCTTTAAAATAGCTTCTGTTCTCTTTCAGATTTTCCAGTGAATAATTGTGGTGGACTTTTAACCGTGGTTTCGAAATCTTGGACCTTACATTGCCTTGTACTTTGTGAATTTTATCTTTGATGTAGGCTTGATCAAGAGTCTTCTGTTTGTTTTTCAAAAGTCCCTTTTTGTATCAACTTTTGTCTTTTTCACTGTTTTCGCTCCAAGAACCTGTAACCTGTAATATGTAGCAGACATGCATCAAAAGCACCTGTTTATTTATAAAACGAATAAGAATGGGGAATATAAAATGCAATATTATGATATGAACACTACGCTAAAAAGATCTCCTCCACCTGCGTAGAGGGTTACAGAAACGAAGCTGGAACAGCCCCCTCAACGGCTGTCCTCCAAAATTTATAAAGTCTGGCGGAGGGTTCAAGACTCGGTAATCGGCCAAGATCACTCTCGTCAGCAGAAAAAGGGCGAAAGTGCAGGAAGAAAAGAAACGTCCTATCAAACAGCAAAGGACGACAACCGCTAGGGTGCCCGCTGCAACGACCCCTTCAACTTCAACAGCCCACAAGAGAAGAAGGCCGGAGAAGGTCCCTACGTCTGCGGCAAATGCCAAAGGCGGCGAGCCTAAACGTCCTAAGTCCGGGGGCATTGTAGTCCATACCGTCTACATGGCGTCTGGTAAAGAGGACAGCCATACATCTACAGGTCATAGACCGCTTACGCGGTCAGTGACCAAAGCTCAGGAGCAACAGCAGAAGCTCCAAGAAATGATGAACGCGATGGCCGCACTCACTGGGCCAAAAGAAAGCCCCGAAGCGTCCTCGGATCAACGCCAGGAGCAAGAAACTGACGCTGAATTCTTTCGCAGGATATTGGAGAAGAAGGACAAAGAGGCTGCGGAACAAGAAGCCAATATAAAGCGAATGGCCCTCCTGTTCCAGGACATGGTGGGAATGATGATTCAACAAGATCCACCTGCTGAAGAAGATCCTCCGATCGACCTTGAAGGCGACATGGGAGAAACGTCAAATCCTCCACCGGCTCTGTCAACAGCCAAGGAGGAGACAATCTCCAAAGCTGACTTGGACGAATATATAGCTCAGCAGATACGGGTTCATCAGGCGACTGAGGCAGCCAGTCAGGTCGTAAAAACGGGACGACCATATCCGAGCTGGTACGACCAAATAAGTTACCCGCCGGGCTAAACGATCCCGAAATTCCATGTCTACAAAGGGACAGGCAATCCCCATCAACATTTTGCCCAGTTCAGGGCTCTTTGTGGCAACACCGGCAGCGATGATAAGCTCTTGCTTCGCCAATTTGTCTGCAGTTTATCGGAGACGGCATTTGAGTGGTACTCCGAACTTCCAAATGACTCCGTCAAAACTTTCGCAGAAATGGAGTTGTTGTTCACCCAGCGATTTGCTAGTGCTAGCGAACGCACCCCAATAATGGCATTGATTAATTCAAGAGTGAAGCCGGGCAAAACTTGGGTTCAATATGCAATCCGATGGCGGAACTTGTGGTCGAAGTGCGAACAGCGCATTGAAGAGGCTTCAGCGGTAGGCATGTTTGTGGGAACCCTCGATCCGCAAGCGACCATCTCGCAATTCATGATGTTCTTTAAGCCGACCACCTTCCAGGCCCTGATCGACAAGCTAGCTCAGATGGATCAGATGGGCCATAGACCTCCCCCTCCAAAACCGGACTCTCGAAATGAGAAGGGGAAGGGAAAATCAATTGTTGTCGCTAATGCTCAACAACAGAGCAACTTGAAGCCGGCTGTCCATCAAAATAATATGCGTCCGCACATACCCCTTGAGGAGAGGCTAGGACGTCCTTACTCGTTTCCCCGAGATAAAACGAGAAGATTGTTCGAGTTGGCCTTGCGCAACCGACTCATAAATCTGCCGGATCCAAGACGTCCATCGTAGCCAAACGACGCCAATGATCCCAATTACTGTCCTTATCACCGAGTACTGGGTCATCCGATCGAGGATTGCTACGTCTTCAAAAATTGGATTGAAGATCAATATCAACAGGGCAATTTCGCGTTGTCCGATAGATGGAAGGTGAATCCGCCGTAGCCTCACACCCCTAAAAGGGTGAATACGCCGGGGGCAACGTGCTCTCTCGTTGAAGAAGCTCCATGGGAGGTTGTGCTATCAGCCAAAACAAGGAGGATGCTGAACGATCTTCAAACATGCCCAGCGATCAGGTGGAAGAACCCGTTGGAACCTCAGATCATTGAAGGGATGTTGAAGCCGCGCCCAACTCCAAAGATCGATGGTGGTGGCCCAAACACTCGCAACCAGCCGTCAAAATCTTCAAAGAAGAAGAAAAAGAAATCCAAGAAGCCCGTGAAGCCTAGCGACAAGCGCACGGACTTACAAAGACAGATTGACGCGCTGGAGGAATATAACCAGAAAGCACGGACTCCCATCACACTCCAAGAGTTCCTCAACCACGTCTTTCAAGAGGAAGATGAGGGGGAGAGTTCGTCGGATGATTCCGAGGAATACGTGGTGAGCTGTCATATGATTTCCCATTCGTTTACAGACGATGGGGAAATTCCTTGCACTGAGAAGCTGGGGGCGGACCCTGAACCAGAAATTCTGCGGCCGTCAGATGAGATGATCGATGCCTTCCTGAATGAGATTCGTCTGAAAGTTAAAGCCAATCAAGAGCGTGAGATGAACATACTGGAAAGAGCCAAACACCGCCGACTGGACGAAAGAGTCGAGGCACTCCCATCAAATCAAAAGATATCCGCTGCCGATGAAAACAAATTCAAGACGAGGAAAAGGTTTGCTAAAGCCATATCAATGGGAATGAAGCTACCACCCTTTGAAGAAAATATTCTCGGTGGAATAGAGATGTATCCTAATTATTGCCTATATCATCAGAAGATCGCACACGCTACTGAAGACTGCGACTCCTTTAAGTGTTGGTGGCAAGGGTATGTCACTCACAGGCATTACGTCAACAGAACAAAGCGGGAAGCTCGTAGACAGCGAAAAAATACGACAGATGAGCATAAAAGAGTCGCCGGCAATTGCTACAGGAATGACCCCGATGAAGAAACAGCCTTCAACCTTCTCTTCAAGGATTCCATATCTGAAAAATTGAAGAATTATGAGAACATTCATCCGTGCAAGGGCATATTACCCGGAAAGAATCTCGGACCCGCAACCAACGGAGCAAATAAAAAGGATAAAGGAAATGGAAAAGTGACCTTCATCGCCAACACTCAACAACAGCCGAGCAACTCAAAATCGATTGTTCGCCAAAAAAACATGCGTCCACGCCCATCACTCGAGGAAAGACTGGGACGTCCTTACTCGTTTCCCCTGGATAAAACGAGGAAACTGTTTGAACTGGCAGTGCGCAACGGATTCGTCAATCTGCCGAATCCGAAATGTCCGCTACAGCCAGGAGATGTCAACGATCCTAATTACTGCCCCTACCATCGAGCAGTAAGTCATCCGATCGAAGATTGCTTTGTCTTCAAAAACTGGGTTGAAGACCATTACCAACAAGGCAAACTCGCGCTGTCCGAAAACTGGAAGGTGAGCCCGCCACAACCACATGCTCCAAAAAAGATGGATATGCCGGGGGCATCATGCTCATTCATGGAGAAAGCCTAACGGACCACTACGTCCTAAAACTGGATAATAGACCGAAACGTCGTTAAACTAACAACGGACCACTACGTCCTAAAACTAGATAACAGACCGAAACGTCGTTAAACTAACAACGGACCACTACGTCCTAAAACTTGATAATGGACCGAAACGTCCTTAAACTAATGACGGACCGAAACGTCCTTAAACTAACGAAGGACCGAAACGTCCTCAAACTACTACCGCAGCATTCTTAGGCTGACGAGATGAAAAAAAAATTAAAAAAAAATATATATATATATATAAATATAATAAACGGTATGTTCATAAGCAAAATGGGCACGGATGAAAACCCGAAAGGGCTCCATGAGTAAAAACAGCAGGGCTACCAGCGAGTCTTGTGAAAACCGGAAAGGGCGTGACCTCGTTAGAAAAAAGAATAAAGAATAAAAAAAATGAATAATAATAAAAAAGAGACGGTATGTCCATAGGCAAAAGGGGCACGGATGAAAACCCGAAAGGGCTCCGTGAGTAAAAACAGCAGGGCTACCGGCGAGTGTTTGTGAAAACCCGAAAGGGCGCAATCTCGTTAAAGGACACTTGCGGGGTCCTCTCGACCTTGTAAGGAGAAACCACCCGCGTGAGATCCTTACGACTCACAAGGGAGCAACACACTTAGGGATCCTCACGATTCCTATGGAGAAAATACACTTGCGAGATCCTCACGACTTGTAAGGAGAACTCTCTTATGGGACCCTCACGGCTCATAAGATTTGAAAGTCTTAAGTTACAGAGATCTAAACCTGTGCTTAAGCAACCTCCACAACCTTCGATATTGCCCTACAAGTGGTTCAATACTGACCCTTGTATACAATCCACGGGCACGAGTAAACATTTCCCCAGCAAATTCCCACCCGTAACTAGGGATATGTCCATATGGTGAATGACCCTTGTAAGTCCTCTCGACTTACAAGGAGAAAACCCTCTTGTAGGATCCTTACGACTTACGGAGGAACATACACTTAGGAATCCTCACGATTCGTAAGGAGAAATACACCTACAAGATCTTCACGACTTGTAGGGAGAAATACCTTTGTGAGACCCTTACGGCTCATGAAGTCAAAAGCCTTAGTCAACAGGACCTTAACCCTGTTCGCTAAGCCACCTTTGTTCAACATCGACAGAGGCAAATGATGATTCGCTCCTGGCAACATCCCAGTTGTAGCGGTGCTGATGCCGAAATCGGTGTCTAATTTCAGGTTTACGGCGAAAAGCCAGTAGGCCGCACATGCATACGAAATAGCCGAAATGATGGGGCAACTTGCATTAAAAAAAGCAGCAAGTAAAAACGTATGCACACAAAATAGCCGAAATGATTGGGCAACTCGCAATAAAAAGCAGCGAGTAAAAATAAAATAAACAGCCGAAATGATTGGGCACCGTGAAAAATAGCCGAAATGATTGGGCAATCGCGACCTTCGCGATATAAAACTTGAAATGATAGAGCATCGCTGAAATAAAACAATAAAAAAATATATGAAACCTTTTGCCCTACAGTTGAGATCACATCGATCCCTGTATACAATCCAAGGGCACAAACAAAGACGGAACCATACCTTCCCAACAGGCTCCGTCAGAAAGCAAAGCCAAATCTCGACGGTTCACCAACAACCTGAAGAAAACCATGACATTCGTCTCGATACAGCAGACGCAGTGCCAGCAAACGAAGCGAAAATCAAATTCCTAGCTTCACGGTTTTGACGGTAATTTATATAAAACCTGAAAGACCGCCACAGATCAGTTCAATCCCCAGGGAAACCAGTGTCCCTGGCAAATACCTCAATTCAGGGAAACTAGCGTCCTTGATGAGAACTTCCTAATTCGCGTCGGCCCGCAGAGAAACCAGTGTCTCTGCAGGAACACCCCGATTCGTTTCAACCCCGAAGAAACTAGTGTCTTCGGCAAAATACTTCGACTCAGGGAAACCAGTGTCCTTGACGAGAACACCTCGATTCGCGTCGACCAGCAGAGAAACTAGCGTCTTTGCAGGAACACCTCGACTCATTTCAACCCCAGGGAAACCAGTGTCCTTGGCAAATATCTCAATTCAGGGAAACTAGCGTCGTTGATGAGAGCCTGCTGATTCGCGTCGGCCTGCAGAGAAACCAGTGTCTCTGCAGGAATACTCCGATTCGTTTCAACCCCGAGGAAACCAGCGTCCTCGGCAAAATACTTCAACTCAGGGAAATTAGTGTCCTTGACGAGAACTGCTCGATTCGTCTCGACCCGTGAGGAAATTAATGTCTTCGTGACGACTTCCCGATTTGTTTCGATTTGGAAGATAAAGCCTTAGGCAGCAGCGATTAAAAAACTTGTTTCCTAAGCACTGGGACCCTGCAAGTCGGTCTAAAACGGTCTCTTGCATACTATCCACGGGTCTCACTCTCCAAAGTCGAATCTCGACAAGGAGAGAAACAACCACTTACGAGTCCTCTCGACTCGTAAGAGGGAAAATTCTCTTATCAGATCCTTACGACTTATAAGAGAAAATGCACTTAGGAATTCTCACGATTCCTAAGGAGAAAATACACCTACGAGATCCTCTCGATCCGTAGGGAGAAAAGCCTTTATGGGACCCTCACGGCTCATAAAGTTGAAAAGCCTTAGGTAGCAGACCTGAACCTGCTTCCTAAGTCATCACTACTCCCCAAGGTATTCAAGACAGTATGCTCTACATCAATTACAGGCTGCGCTTGCTTAAGGAACATGCCAACAGTAACAAAGCAGAAAATAAAAGGAAGGAGATAAAAGATTTGTCATTCATACTCGAAAAATTCTTACATCAATAGAAACAATAAACAAAAACAACATTATTGAAAGGTTTACAACGGTATGACCTCGGACCCAGGACATGGATTGAGGAACTCGAAAGTAACCTTATCTAAAACTTTCCAAGCCTGGCGAACCATCCTGGTGTGCTTTCTTTCGCGAGCACGAGCGTCGGGGTCCCCACTGATGTCCTCCTCCCTCCAATAAGCGGTGAGTATGGCAAACTGTTGGAAGGCCTGGTGTAGGAGATCGACAAGATTGTCTCGCCGTCTCTTCGAGATTAAGTTCATCAGGTACACCGAGTGCACTTTATCCTTGGCGGCATCCAACGCCCTAAGCGGCACACCGGAACAGAATAAGGGAAGCGCTTCCCAGATGGCTCCCACGATAAGCTTCAGGAGAGAGGAACGTCGGGGAAGCAATTGACTGTTGTATGCGTCGAAGCGACTCATGATCTCGACACACTCGACATTAGTAAGTTCTCGATTTTGGGAACGGCCGAGTCGGCGGATATCCCCGTAGGAGATAATCTCGTCGAGGTCGTACATGTGGGCTTCCATCACTCTTATAAAAGAAGATCGACAAAAATCAGCAACTCTTAAGAGTTCTACTATATGATTTAAAAGGAGCAAAGCTCCATTAATGAATTAAGAAATTATAAATGAAATCTTTCAGAGAGCAGAACTCTATTGATGGAATCTTAACAGGGTTCTCTTTAGTTCTCTTTGGATCCTTTTAGAGCAAAGCTCTGCTAAGTGAAATCCTAAATGGGTTTTCTTTAGATCAGGGATCTATTGAGAGCAAGGCTCTATCAATGAAAATTAATTTAATTTAATTAAAATTTTTACCTAAAAAGTGTTTTCTAAAGAAATTCTAACTCTTGGAGTTCTTGAAGGCAAGAGCAAGGCTCTGAAGTTTTGAAAGTAAAAATCTTAAAAGATGATGATCATCTGTGGAGGATCAAAGGTCCTATTTATAGGCATCAAATGCCCTTTCAACTTCCAAGGGATGGCGCGACGGTTGGAATTCTGCCACCGCTGCGCTCACGTTTGGGGGGCCACGTAAACGCAACGGTGGGGGGGGCATTTGTTTACCCCAATCAGAGTAAAGCTCTGTTCAAATTCCAAGACGGGAAACGAAGCAACGCTTATGTTTCCCCCAATCAGAGCAAGGCTCTGTTCTGAAAATTAAAATAAAAAATAAAAAAACAAAAAAAAAACAACGCTTCAGCTGACTTGCGCTCTGCGCTGCGCGCCACGTGGCAGCGCAGTTACGCTGCGCCTTGCGCTGCGCGACACGTGTCAGCGCTGCGCTCTGCGCTGCGCGACACGTGTCAGCACAGTTGCGCTAGCGCAGGTGCGTTTGCGCCAAACAGAATTAAAATTCTAGTAAGATCTTTCTGATCTTATTAAAACAGTAAGATTCTCTTCTGTAAAACAGAAGCCTTTGGATCAAAGATCCAACGGTGGGGAAAATTCCCCAAATCACTCAGAGAATGATCTCCTTAACAAATTTAACAAATTAATGGGCACTATATAAAGGCCCCTAGACCCCAATTCAAAACACATGAAGATCAAGATCAAAAACAACAACACAGAGAATAGAGAGAGCTCTGAAAAATTGTGAGAAGAACTCAAGAAGAGAAAAAAGATAAAAACCTTTATAAAAAAGAAGAATTTCTTCTGAATAGATCATTGATCTAAGAACAAGATCAATGATCTTCAATAAAAAAAATAATAATAATAACAGTGCCTTACACTTTTTTATGAACCATTGGTTCTGGAATCTTAAAGATTCTTCTCTTAAATCCAAAATTGGATTAAGTTATTAAAACAGTGTCTTGCACTTGCAAATCTGCACTGTTGCGCTCCTCGGTTGGCGCAAGCCACCAGAGAGCGCCACGTGTCAGCACCAGAACCACTTGCGCTATGTGCTTTTAAAAATAGAGCATTTCTCTCTGAATTGGTGCAACTCACCAGAGAGCGACACGTGTCAGCAGCGCAACAGCGTAGCGCACTGGCACAGCGCACTGCGCTTGCATGACACGTGTCACCTCCACAAGCGCTTGCGCACAATAATTGGCGCAAAGCGCCTGACAAGCCACTGTCAAATAATTAATGCACTGCATTATTTATAGAAGGGCTAAGCCCAATTAAAAAAGGCCTAACATGCCTAATAAAATGCAATGCATTATTTTAAGATGGGCAGAGCCCAAATAAAAATAGATGCAGTGCATTATCAAACAGGGACAAAGCCCTAGCACAGGCCTAATAGGCCGAAGATAAAAACGTTGAATATTCTCAACTGGACTTAGCCCAATCATGGCCGTAAGTCCTCAAATTAAATTGACTGAGCAAGATTGCTCTCTTAAATCAATTTACATCCGGTTCAAGGGTACATCTATGAACTCCTCTGACACATATCGTTGTAATCCTTCAACGACGTCAGAGAGGTGATGGGTCCCGACAACCACACATCGATACGGACTGCGGGGTCCTTAAACTCGTGGACTGAAACGTCCTTAAACTAATATTCATCCCGAAATGGGAATGTTGGACCGAAATGTCCTTAAACTAATGCTCGTCCCCAAATGGGAATGATGCCACCATGTCCCTAAACTGGAAATCGACCGTAACGTCATTAAACTAAACAATAGAGCCAATTGCTCTCTTGTCGGATCCAAACGATCCCGTTAAGTTGATCTTAGTCTGGAGATTAGGCTAATGTATCCTTAACAAAAGTTTAAGTTGATTTTAGCCTTAAATAGGGCTAACGTATTCTTATGCCAAAACACCAAACCCAAATCTATGTAAATACGGATTTGGACTAATCCACGTCCTACGGGTGACGGCATAACTTAGTCTCCGTATACAATCCACGGGCAACCACAAACAAAACAGACACACACGACATGAAGTGAAATTCTGGAGAAGAAAAAAATTGTTACCGCG
Organism: Agapanthus africanus; assembly: GCA_030015575.1. Classification (NCBI taxonomy): domain Eukaryota; kingdom Viridiplantae; phylum Streptophyta; class Magnoliopsida; order Asparagales; family Amaryllidaceae; genus Agapanthus; species Agapanthus africanus. The sequence goes on along the minus strand of JASDDO010000019.1, from coordinate 48,867,098 downwards.
ATGCGGTAGCGTAATTTACTGCAGGGGCTTGCGCCTGCAGGGAAGAGCGTCCCCACAATCAAAACCCCCTCAGACGAGGGGGAATCTGACGAAGTCTGCTACATCGGCCGCATCCATCGAAACCTCCGATACACGGTGCCATAAATCAACTTGGCATCTTCGGGGAGGTAGGCGGATAAAACCAAATAGCATCTGCCCCGAATCTCAGGCAAGACGAACCTACGCGGCCGCGTCTCTGTGTTCGGAGGGGAACAATCACACCCGCACATTCTATTTCAACATGGGATGGATTCGTTGTAGCATTTCTTAAGAAATTTTATCCTAATCATAAGACCAGCCGTGTTCGGAGCGAAATCTTCAAATTTACCCAACTTCCTAATGAACCATTTTGGAAATGTTTTGAACGGTTCAAGGATCTTCTAATCCAATGTCCTCATCACGGAATCTCCAGATGGGATTTGTGTCGAATTGTCTATGAGGGTATTGATCTCACTACTAGACAGATGCTTGAAACCATGTGTCATTGCCAATTCCTATCTAAAAATGATGGCGAAGCTTGGAAATACCTAGAAGATTTAGCTCAAAACACATCACAATGGGAAAGTGTTAGACCACCACCGCCTAGGGAAGATGTCAATCAGCTCGATGTTTCCGTCACAATGAAATCCGAAATGGCCGCAATACAAAGGAAACTCGACGCTATAGAAAACAAAATCTATTCAGTCTCCTTAAACCAATCCACACTTCCCAAAACTGTGTGTGGCTGCTGTTCAAACCCTTCACATTTGACGGAAGAATGTCCTTTGAATGTACCGTTTCAAGGTCACACTAAGGCTGCATTTCAGCAAAGACCTGGAAACGATCCTTCTTCTTCCTCATATAATCAAGATTGGAGGAATCACCCTAACTTTGCTTGGAACCAATCACACTCTCAAAACACGGTTCCAACCCAAAACAATTTCCAAAGGGTCCCTCCACCACAACAACAACCACTTCAATTGAGTCAGCACCCCTACCAATCACAAAACTTCCAAAATCCGGCCAACACTTTTGCACCACATGAAAACTCTTTGCTATTGGCCGGTACTGATAATACCTCTGCACTAGTGCAAACCTTGGTTACCTTCATGAAACAATCCATCCAAGGGTCGGCAAGTTTTCAATTTTCCGTCGATAATATGATGAAGATCATTCTCACTCAAAATGAGAATATTAAATCGATGGAAGCACAAATTGAACGAATAATAGCCGAAATAAGTGCTAGAGAAAAAGGGAATCTTCCATCTCAACCCCTACTTGATCCTGGACCTTCACATTGCACTAATGTGGATGCTTTTACAATGTTGAGATCTGGAAGAGTGCTAGACAATCATGTGGGTGAACAAATTGATAATGGTGAATTGATCATTAACACCCCGGCTTCTACTTCCACTCCCACTTCTACTTCTTACCCTATTTCGTCTAATTTACCGTCTTCTTCCGAGCCTATTCTCCGTTTTCTTAAAGGCTCGAACCCTCCACCCACCTCATCTTTTCCACCCCCACAAACTTCTCCACAAATGTTGGACCCAACATTTATTGATAGAGCTCCATTTCCGAATAGGTTGAGGCCCAACAAACATGATGCCCAAATGGAGAAGCTTGTGGACATGTTTAAGGAAGTTAACATCAACATCCCTCTCCTAGATTCTATCCAACAAGTTCCGTCCTTTGAGAAAATTCTTAAGAACTTATGCATTAGGAAGAGGAAGACTCAAGTGCCCAAGAAGATATATATGGCAAAAACTGTAGACACGGCTTTTCCCCAACAATTACCACGGAAATGTAAGGACCCTGGCTGTCCTACTATTGCCATTTCTATCGGAGAGAAACACATCAACCGTGCTTTACTTGACCTTGGCGCTAGTGTTAACTTGCTTCCTTATTCAGTCTATGAACAACTAGGTATCGGAGTGTTAAAGCCCTCGAGCATAACTCTCCAGATGGCCGACCGATCAATCACCAAACCTAGGGGTGAACTGGAGGACGTGTTAATAAAAATCGGGGAATTTGTATTCCCTGTGGACTTTATTGTATTTGATACACAACCTGTAGCGAACCCACGGAATCAAATTCCGGTGATCCTTGGTCGCCCCTTTTTGGCCACTTCCAATGCTATCATCAACTGTCGTAACGGCTCTATGACCCTATCCTTCGGGAACAGGTCAATTGAGCTGAAAATTTACAAGTTGGGAAGTGTACCCTCCGAACCTACTGCTCAGGTCTGTTCTGTCGAATTAATGGATGTCGACAGCAGCGAAATTGATGATCCACATGATATCGATCTAGACTCTTTTCATATGTTGTTTGACCCAACTATGTATCATACACATACGGACTCTTCCACCGAGATGTCCGGGTCAACAACTAACATTGATTATGAACTGCTTTTAGAGTCTGAAGATCACCTTGTGCTTTGTGATAACATTATTCTCCGGGGTATTGATAGAATCTTCGCTGACGAACTCACATTTTTGAAAGACACGGGTGTTGAGATGAATTATCTCCCAATCAATGAAATTGAACCTCCACCCCTTCTTCTGGACTGTAAAAAGAATGCGAGTAATCCATCACATTCACTGCATCGTCTCTCCAAAATGAGATGCACACACATTCTATTCCACCACTTACCTTTTCCCCACTTCTTCTTCCACCAACCAGAGCACTGCATTGATAAAATTTTCGAATGGTTGGTGTTGACCTTCGGTCTTTGCAAACCTTGGCATCGACCAATGATTTTTGACCCCCTCATGTGATTTTCAAAGCTTAACATTGTTTAACTCAAGTTTGCGGGAGGGGGGGGGTATAATTTGGCTCTTGAAAAGAAAATTTTTACAAAATGATGAGCCAAAAATAAGTTTGGGGGAGGATTTTCACTTATATATTTTGCCCCCATTTAATAAATTTCCTCCCAGGCTTACAGGTTTTTGAGATTTAGCGGATGGAAACAGTGAGGACACTGTTGAAAACAAGTTTGGGGGAGATTTGTGCTTATTTTCACATCATTTGCATCATATTTTGCATAAGCACAAAATATTTGAAAACCTATAAAAATTTAAAAAAATTTCAAAAAGATAAAAATATTTTTGTACATAAATAAGATAATAAAAGATTAGATAGTGAAAAATTACATCCAAAAGATTGGAAAAATTTAAGAAAACCTAAAAAATTAGAAGTTTTCTTATACGAACTAGTAATAAGTAGTTATGAGCCGTTGTCCCAAGGGTTAGTAAGATGAGGGAAGTCACTAATCTGAGAATAAAAATAAGTCTGAAAAATAGTTTCTATTCTGGAAACCAAACATTTTGAACGTTGATGCTCTACTATACGCACTTACACACGTCTTGAAGCTCGGGATAGTAGAGGATACCTTGAAATGCTCTTGTCTAAAAGCCGATGTATGAAGGAAATAAAAAAAATGAATAAAAATGAATAAAATATAAAAATGGTGAGAAAAATGAACACTAGTTTTTTTATCGTCAAGGCAGCAATAAAAAATGTAGCGAGGGTGCCTCTTCACCTAGTGCCCTAAGGCCAACTGGTCTGGGAGTCACTGTTAAGCCTTAGGTGGTGCAAGACGAGGAAAAACACCAAATAAGCAAACATAGGAGTAATCGGTCGGTTAGTACCTCAAGAAGTATTAACGGTCGTATGAAAATGTGTGAGCAAATCTAAATATTCATTAATTAAAAAGTACTGAGGCAGATGGACAAGAGTATGATAGCTTGAATTGAATTCTCCGGGTGTAGGGATGTTCATTACACACACGTAGGGTTATATGATCGATGTTTGAAAGAAAGATAGGAATGAAGAATAAAGACGATGTTTTATTGAGGGATGATGTGATTTCTGATATCTTTTCATGACTATTAAGATAGGGCTCATGACAACCGAAAAGCTAGCTTAGTTGGAAACCCTAATTTTCAAAGTCTTTCTTTTACAATTCTTTTCTTTAAATGTAATATTCACGGTCTTCCTTTTATTATTGGATTTTGTGGGTGCAATCCGCTGAAAACTCTCAGGAGACAACACTCCTCCTACTAGGGACACCTAGAGGTTTAAAGGCTTGTTGTACGTGATCAGTGCAATCGTGTTGCCTACGAAAGTGTGCTAGATAGTTTTTCTCTTTCTTTATTTTCTCCTTCTCTTTTTAATAAAACAATTCGCTCGAGACGACCTAAAACAAGTTTGGGGGAATTTGATCAGTCGAAAATATTGTATTTTTAACACATCAATTTCCTTATCATTTGCACTCATCTAGTAATATTCGGTTTGCATATTACACATATTAGAAAAACAGCTGTAAAACACCAGATTACCTGTGTTGTATACTAAAACCGGCATTTCGAGGGAGATTGTGTGTTTATCATGGCATCGCATCATTCTTGTGTAGCGCAACACTTGTTTCGAAGTCTGTGCAGGAAATTTCAGGAACCGAGCTAAAATTGTCAAAGTGCTGATAAAAGATACGCCAACTCAAAGATTTGAGATCTGGCAGTGATACAGAAAGCCAAATGAGATTTCACATATTTTAGAAAGGCCCAAATGTCAGCCCAAGAAATACCAGAAAATCTCAAGTCCCAAGGCCACAGTAGTGCCGCGGATCCGCGGCCTGAGTGCCTTTGGCGCCGCGGATCCGCGGTGGTATGACGTCAGCAGCGCAGCAGATTTACTCCACGTGTCCTATGTAACGGCTAAAGCTTCCAGAATACTACAGAATACCGCGTGGCTTCATCTAGAAGGCTCGTTCTAACAACCTAGTTCTAGAAGTATCCCTCCAACAAACTATTTCTAGAAGCCTCTCTCTAACAAACTTTTGGAGGGAAATTTGAAATTTGAATTGTTGATCTAGGGTTATGAGGCTTATAAAAGAAAACCTAGATCTAGGGTTTTGGGTTAATCTCTAGTCTTCTTCTTCTTCTTCTCTCTCCCCAAATTCAATACAAGTTGAGTGACACAACTTGTAAACCCTAATTCAAATTCCAAAACCAAATTCAAGATACCGAGTACCAAATCAAGCAAGAAGTCTTCAACCTTTTAGGAGCGGAGCCGATCTTCAATCGAGCAAGTGATCCAAGCCGATCCGCGACTCAAGGAGACGAGCGAAGCCAAATCGACGATCGAGTTCTTCCTCTTGTAGTTCTTGAGCGAATTGTAACGGAATTGTTGATAAATAAAAGGTGAAATTCTTTAATCTTGCTTTCTTTAAATTCTTGCATCATGATTCGATCTCAATTTATGATTGTGGTTCTTGTTGTGATGTTTGAGTAAAACTCCGCTCGTAAAGGAGTCGAGACGATCAATAGAATGATGATGTAACAAATCTTGAAATGATTCTTAAGTCCTATGAGTTTTGTAAACTCTTGTAAGTTGAAGAATCGACGACCTAGTTTCGATGCGATACTTTCTTGATTGTGTTCGCTCGAAATTAGGGATCCACGATCGATTCTTGAATTTATTAGAGGCTAGAATGCAAATGAAATCAATGAAAGGACAAGGGATAGATGATGAAACCCTAGTTTTCTCAAGAAATCTCTAATTCTCGTTGATCATCATCGATCTAGTATCAATTCATCGATGGATAAGAATATGTAATCGCTAGATTTCATCACATCTATAGATCCGATCGATTCCTACGAGCCTCACTTCGATTCTTGATATTTGGATTGGAAATCATCACATCTCTATTCTTGATTTTAATGTTTTCTTGTTAATTAGATTAGATCTAGATGATTCTTGAATTCATTTTACAAATCTTGAATTGAATTGTCTTCTTTTCTTTTCTTTAATTTTCAATTCATCTAATTCGAAATACGAACGGATTACACTTTCCCTGTGGACGATCCGCACTTACTAACGCGCTATATACGACACCGTTATTGATTGCGGTCAAAATATTTTTGGTTGTGATTTCTATACATTTTCTACATACACACCGGAAAATCAATCAATCACTCGCCAATAGACAAAGATCTTGTTCCCCTTGTTCTTGTGTAGATACTACATTTGCTTCCTTTTCATCCCATTTCTTATCCGAGCCTTTCTTTGAAGATTTGCTTTCTCTTTTCCTTTGACCTTCTTCCCACAATTCCAACACGTGTCTTGGATTTCTCCTTACAATTTTCCTCGGCTTTTAGACCTGCCTTTCTTCCTTTTTGCCCTATCCATCGTCCTACCGTGATTCTCCACTGCAAGCGTAGAAGTTCCCAAACTCCCACCCATAGCTTTTCTCATCTCATTACTTAATATGTTGCTCACAGCATCATTAAACGTAAGATTCCATGAGATAGAGTTGCTAATCGCCATTACGAGGTTTTCCCAACTCTCCGGCAATGAATAAAGAAATAGTAAGGATCGGATCTCGTCTTCAAACGTAATTGAAATGAACTCTAATTAGCTCGTCACATTGCTGAAATCATTAAGTGTTTTGTCACCGAACCACATTTTTCCATTTTCATGTTGAAAAGTTTCTTCTTCAGAAAGATTTTGTTTATGTCGAAGGCTTCTCACACAACTTGGCCAACGTCGTCATTAGCCCTATAGTTTTCCTCTCTTTTGAGATATTAAAGGTCACCTGCGGAGTCAACGACAACCTAATTGTTGCCAAGACTTTCCTATCCAAAAGGTTTCACGTCTCATCGACCATCTTCTTGAGATTCTCGCCTATCAACGGAAGATACAGGTTCTTTCGATATAAGCAGTCCTCTATCCGCATGCACCACCAACCTTAATTGTGACCATTAAGCTTTATGATCCTTAAGTTATCTCCGCCATTTTTCACTCTACCGTCGCAGCAAACACAACTTTTCTCTTAGATCCGAACCAACGCCTTTAAAATGGCGATCTAAGAAAAAGGTGAGGAGGTCCTTAGTCGTTACCAACCATTAACCTAGATCGTAAAATTGAAGAACCCTAGATTCCTTAAGCACGCTTTGATACCAGTTGTTGGTATCAGATAAACGCAACTCCGGCTCTGATACCAATTGTTGGGAACAAGTTGATCCACGGAACAATACTCGCAACAAACCAATCACACAATAATCAACAAACACGCAATTAACGAAAGACAAATTAATAAGTACGAGAATAAATAAGTAATCAAAACACAAACAAAAGAGGATTTGTTAACGAGATTCACCCACCGTATGGCTAGTCCCTGGCAGAGCAAAATCTGCAAACGTCCACTAGAAAGCTTGAATCAATCACTAACACGCGCAACCCTAGGAGATTTCTTTCAAATCTCTCTAGATCTCATAAACCCTATCCGTCACCCTCTTAATACAATGATCTCTCTCTACTAATTAATTTTGGCAGCATAGAATACATATGAGAGACCCCCTTTTATAGGCAAGCCCTAATCCTATAAAAAACAAAAGATAAATCTAAATTTACCAAAACAGATTTGATGTAAATTTGTCGTCGACATACGTTTGACCCATACTTCTGTATCCCTTCGTTTTCCTTGTCCAGACGTCTGTCGTGTCCCCATACGTTTTTTCTAAAGTCTCGGGTTAGGCTTCATTTGCTTCACCAAACGCCTGAACCACACTTGGTCGGACGTCTGGTCTTCAGTCTCGGGTTGGGGTTTGATCTTCTGTAGACGTCTGCCATGCAGGCCTTCAGAGGTCTGCCGTTACTCTGTGTTTTTAACATGCTATGTCCAAACGTCTGCTCTTGTATTTGGCACACATCGGACCTAATGCGTTATTTACAATTTATAACATTTCTAGGATTAATTGGTAGTGTTTTTGTTTGGGAAAATCTCAATAGTCGAATTTGTTATTATGACTGGCTTTCAAGCAAATAAGCAAGATCTCTCAATCAAGATATGACATGCATCAATTCATACATCACACAATAATAAGAGATCATAATAATACAAAGATTTAATGTATTGTACAATTTTTTATTGATATATTGGATTTTTATAGAAAACTTGCAAGGCCGAAAAGATGATCCTTCTTTTTAGTCTTAAATTGATGCTTGTCTAGCTTCTCTCGTGCAACATCTTTCTCGCTATTGTCACTTTCAATTATGACACCTTGTGGATCTTCACACAAATCAAGCTTTTGAAGATAATGTTTTGAAGCTATTTCTTGCCATTTTTAATTTCTTCATGTTCATAATAAATTAAAGCATTTTGTTATTCCTAGGCAAATTCTTGTCTTCAATGATGTTATTAATATTGTACGACCAATACATAAAGGCTTTCTGATCGTTTCATTCCGAAAATGTTGGAATTTACATCTTTATTTCTTGGCAAGGCAACGGTCCGAGTATTGATCCTTTTTTCTCTAACTTTCATTGTTATCCGTCTCATATCCTGGATCGTAATGATGAAAACTGTAATATCGATCATTCTTTTCAAACCTCTCTCTTAGTCCGACTTTCCACGAAGCACAACACTGAAAGGATTTTTTTTCTTTTCTGACTTAAAAGACCACCACCATCTTTCTTCCAAAAAGTTGAAGCTTCAAAAGCTTCTCGAAGTCGGTGGATTTTTCTCACAGTATTTGATCTCGATATGACGAAGCTTCAATTCATAAAGTGGAGCACCCGCTCTCCCAAGACCATGGTTGGCCATTAATCCTTCGCGGTCTCACAAAGAACTTGATGTTGACATTGCTCTAATATGAATCCCATCCAGGAGGTTGGTTCTTGCGATTGAAGGCGACGACAGCAGAATCAACAAAGAGGGCTTGTCGAATCAGTCTTTTTCACCACATCGCGTATAACGAGAATCGACCCACTGACACAATGATTTGAAGAAAAATGCCTAAGCAAGTATGAACTGCGTTTTTGAAGCAAATAGTTCACAGTGCTCATTCTAAAAATACGGAAAAGCCAATCCTATTGCTAGCCCCTCTTCGATTGAGTGTGACCGATTCACTTTGCTTTGTGGGCCTTGGCTGTACCTAATTAGTGAGGGCATGCCTTGCTTCTTTTTCTTGTTTTTTAGCCAACGCGTCAATGCCTCCATCTTACTTATTTTATTTGCAAACTTCCTCCATTGCTTCTTTACTTCTTTTTTCGTAAAGTAGAAGCTCGAAAGCGGACAATATCCATGTTTGGAAAGGAAAGGCGGCTCCCGACGGTTACCTTGTGACGATGACGACGCACTCCAGATCCTCGTCTATTTGACTCTCTTGTTTTCATTGACCCCAGCAAGCTGGGAAAGGTGAAAGCAGACCTTAGGAGATGGAATAAGCAAGAAGTTGGCAAGATTTTTGTCAAAAGTAGGGAGCTGGAGGACAGAATTGGCTGTATGTAGGCCAAAGATTGTGAGGTCTGGAACTGTTGCAATTCTCGTCATTCGACAGAATTTGTTCTTTCCTTTTTTTGAGACCTCGAAAAATGAAATAGCGATCTGGATCCGATATGGAGATTTCAGCTCTTTCCTTGTTTGCATTCCAAGTTGGGCTAAGAGTGACGGAATTCATTATTCTTGAGGGTGTCGTCGACTGCATCTCGTCAAGATATGAAAATATTGATCACACTACTTAATTGCTTGAAATTGAGAAAATCCCACAAGAGGAAACATAATTACACAAATCACTCGCAATTAAACGAAAGAGTGTGCTCGACTCATAACACCTCTTTATAAGGAGTTTAAATTAATCTAGTTCTAATAGGAATAGAACTATACTTCCTTGATAAGCTTTTAAATAAGGAAAGAGCTAAAGGAATTTCTAAATATAATTAATAAGGAAAAAGACTTAAATATATTAAAAAGCTCCTAAATAGAAAATAACTTCCAGAAGTCAGTATATGGGAAGAAATAGGATGCTTAATATGCTCTTGCATCATATAATTTTTTAAATGACTTGTTTGCGCGGACACCATTTTTGCTGACCAACCAAAACCCAAAAATAAACACAAATTCTACCTTAATCAGCACCAAAACAAGTTCTAAAATTAAACTAGAACCAATTCAGTATTATTGGATGGCTTAGATAAACTAATTCGATGTTTTAAAAGTAGAATAAAAATATAGAACGGCCGAGGAGCCTAGCTTCTCAAGCCACTTAAAAATCAGAAAACTTGTGTTTTCATTAATTTTCTTAATTTTTTTATCAATAAACATTGATGCTAACAAGGTTCTAACTATTTTTATGTTTCTTTTGCAATTGCAGAAGCCTATGTAAGTATTTTAGAAGGCGTAAACAACCGAAAATGCAAATCGATTGTGAAGAAAATGCAAATTGCATAGAATAATCCACAAAATTTAACCTGAAATTCAATGCTCATACAATTCAATCCGAAATCGAAATTTGCTTAGAATTAGTACAAAAATACTCTATTAAAGCTCACAAATTTTATTAGTTCAAAGTGTTCATAGGCTTTTCAGTGCCCAGCGTTAAAGATAATAACTCAAATCAGTATAAAAAACACCCAACAATATTGAAGATTGTAGGATGAAGTTAAGTCGAGTGGAAATCGAATTGGGAATTCATGATCTAAATCCAAAAAATACTCGAATTGAAATAGGAAATCCCTAGGATTGCTCGAAGTCGATTCAGATCTTGATATCCTGAAGTCGATCGGATCCGTAACCCTAAGTTTTGAAGTTTCGAAACCCAAATTTTGAAGTTTGTCTAAGCCGAGCTGCTTGAGAACCCTAACCCTGTTGACTCGAGCACGTCGGTGAGGGACAACATGTTAAAAAGGGAAAAGATGGGATTTTGTTTTAATTGATATTTGCGTTATTCTCACTCCAATAACAGTACTTATATATCTATTATAACACTTATGAGGTATATACATCAATAAAAATAGGTTGTGTCATATAAGCCATTTAAGCGGCCCCTTTTTAAAACGCCAAAACCATTACACATCACAACAATTTCGAAAGTCCGAAAGGTTTGCGCTAGTAAGTCGCTTGAGGGGTTCTAAATGCTATGCTGGGTAAACTATTCAGGGGTTATGTGCAATTAACCTAGCAATAGGAGTAATGGGATAGAACATGTTGTATGCACCTTAAACCCTTGATAGATTTTCTCATGGGAATGCCGTGAAAAGGTGAAAAAGAGCTGAACATATTTAGCCGTGGAAGAACTTTCGGTACCAAGGAACTCTTTGTCCTTGCCTTTAGATATTAGGCTTAACTTGCATTCACTTATTGTTGGCTTGATTTTTAACTTTTTTTGTTGTAGGCATCGTCTAAAGTTTCTAATTCCAACTACATGCAACATGAGTCGAAGTATCCTTAAAGCATATGAACATAATAGAAATATTGCAAAGATTTGGATGCAAATATGTCCTGTTTAGATTCCACCACCAACATCATTGTGGTTGCTTGTTTTAGACTGTAGTTTATTAGGGTGTGCTCTCCTACAACGCTCATCTCTTCTCAGTTTTTGATGTTCCTCTCCACTATTTAATGGATAAAGATCTTATAAAATCCCCATTTGAAGAGAAGCAGCTTATCTATCATCGTTGATGTGATACACTGACGGTCAGGATTGAAAGGAAAAACCAACTCCAATTTTTAAGACTATTATTTCTTTCCTTTCATTCTCGACCGTCCCTGTATCTCATCAGGGATGGTGGATAAGCCGCTTTTACACTTTTGCTTCAAATTGGGATTCTACACGATCTTTATCCATATTTTGTATGGCTTAGGAAAGTGTCACCTATGTACAAAAGCTTTCAAAGATGCAAGATAATATAATAGCATAAAATTCTTAGATGAAGAATTAATGTAAGTTTTCTATGGCTTGTATCGACAGTCTTCTAAAGATTATTGATTGCATTTAAAAATCAGGTGCCTATTCTCCAACCACAGGAATGTTGTCTAGATGCAATTTTACTGCAAGAAAAGGCAGTTAATCACTACTACAATATGGGGTTGCCCCAGATTTTTCTTACCCCTACGGACTAAGCCGTAGGGTCCAATGGTTGTCCCTACAGTGCCCGGCGTTTTAATTTAAAAATATTAAATCGTAATTTGTTGTTTGGCCAGCGTGGGATGCGGGACATGGAGCGGCGGAGATCTCATTTTGGCGAGATATACGGAGCCATTATGGGGGCGTTTAGGTTCCGTGCTCTTAGTTGAACACAGTAGCCGAGAAAGCTCAGCTTAGTGGATAGCTCGGAGACGAGCAAGAAGGCTGAGAAAGCTCGGCTATAGGATAACTCGGAGGCAAGCTGTTGGCTGGTTGCTAGACGAACAAAGAAAGTTATATGGGGAGGTCTCCAAAAGTTCGGATGCAATCTCAGAGGTGATGTGCCGAGGAATGTCCCCAATATATCATACTTATTCCATCTCCGTAACCTCAGGAATCTAGCGTGCTTAAGCGGAAGACACGTCATCCGCTACGTGTCGTGATCTGGAGAATTTCCACTTACAAGTATCATCATTAGCCCCCCACTCTCATTCTGACCTATTTATGGGTCCGGTCGAGATTGGTCTGCTCTGTTTTCTCCGTTCAGCTTGATGCCGAGGAATCTTCATGATGGATTGTCTGGGAACGATGTGGAATTTGGCGGCCATGTGTCTTCGGTCTCCGGATCCACATGGCGATTCATGGTACGTCTAAATTTCCGCACATATCCTAGACAGCGTCAACGGATCAGCAACATGATTATGCCATAAAGGTGACGTCGCTTCGCTCACTCAAGCAATTGATCTTCGTGCCATGTGGCCAACATTGGGTGGCGGATTGCGAGACGTCGCCAGTCGGATCCCCATGAGGGGGAAACGTCCAATGGTCAGTTGCCACGTGGCGCCAGCGGGGTCGTAGGGTGTGACGCTTCGTTTTGGAGGGAGTGGATTTGGACCGTCAGATGGCTTTTGCTGGGCGTATAAATAGGGAAAGCCTTTCCTTAGGAAACACTTTCGGTTTAGTTGCCTCCTGTGGTCAGAATATTGCCCGGCGCACCGTTACTTAGGTCGGACATTCAGCTAAAATCCATCTTCAGCCGACCTTTCCTTGAATCAGGTTAGATGTCTTCTTCTGAAGTTTCCGTTGATGTAATTAGGGTTGAGTCAGACAATGAGGTTTCAGCTTCTGAAGCCGAGTCTAGTGGGTTTTTTTCTTCTTTCTTTGCTTCCGATAGCCGAAGAAGTTCTTCTTCTTCATCTTCTTCTCCGTCGGGCTCGCCCCCAGAGGGTGGCGACGCCCTTGTTCTTCGTCGTCGGGTAGCAAAGAGGGCCCCCAAGGCACGCATCGAAAATACTCGCGACGCGCCTTTGATGTTGAATCGATTGGACGAGCTTTTCGATATCCGAGCTCATTTCTATATCCCCAGGCTATTCACTTCATCTGGCCAGGGAGAGTGAACGGACAGACCAGGTACAGGGAAATGAGATTGCTCTGTACCTGGAAGCATTCTGAGCGGGGATGCGTCTTCCCTTTTCATCCGAGATTTGTGATGTACTCCATTGCTTCCGGTTTGTCCTGGGCCAGCTAGTGCCGAACTCGTGGATAATTCTCCTTGGGTTCCTGGTCCGGTTGAAGATTGATCGGATTCCCTTTGACTTGAGCCTCCTTCTTTCCTTTCTTTGCTACAAAAATCATCCTAGCATTCGCAAAGATGAGCCGAGTTGGGTTTAACTTTCTTTTAAAAATCATAAGGGTAGGGTGGCCGGGTCAGGGGTAGTGATCGTCCCTTCTTCCATCCACGAATGGAAGAAGAAGTTTGTTTTTGTATGCCCTACGGAGGAAAAGGATTGGTCAGTGCCCGCCATATGGTATAGGGCGGATTGCCCAAGGGTCAAGCAGTCAAACACCCCGGAGGCGGGGATACTGTCGCAGTGGGAATCGATCCAGCGAGCTGATGTCCTTCTTTCTGAGCATGCTTTGACCTGGGCGGGACTCAGTCCCGCACGCTTTAGAAGTAAATTAGGATTTCGCCGATTAATTTAGGCTTAGCATAATTTTGTCATTCTTATTGCTGACCTTTTCTTTCATTTTCTTCCACAGAGCCAATGGATCGATCGAAGATCATGGCCGCCATAGCCGCCAAGACGCAGGGGAGGAAGGGCGGCGATGCTAGTTCGTCCAAGCCCGCACCAAGTGCAGTCCCTCGGCAAGCTCCTCCCGCCAAAGTATCCGTTGCTCCTCCTATCTCAGAGGAACGCTGGAGTGGAGGGCAGAAGCACACCCAGGATTAGGCTCCCCGGGCTAGGACGGAGACACCGTCCTCCGCTGAGTCTTTAGCTAAGAGACTCAAGAGAGTGGTTTCCCGGCCATTCTCGGTCGGGATACAGGTACAGGAGGGAGATTTCTGCATTGAGGTGCCGTCGGGGCTCTCCATCACTGACAGCTTGTTGGCGGACATGGACAAAGTAGCGGGGGCCAAGATTCCCCAGGGAACCATGAAAGCCCATGTGGCGGAATAGCCCAGGAGGCAGTCCAGGTTTGTAATCTTCTAAAAAATTTCCAAGTGCTTTTTCCTCTGTTTAATTGTTGTTCGTGTTTTTCCATAGGTCCTTCAACATTGCGCCCTCCTAATTGCCATGGAGGTCGAGGAGGTTGCCCTGGCGATGAAAAAGGCCGGAGAGTCATCCTCACGAAAGGAAAAGCTCCTCGCCAAGCTGAAGGAGGCCAAGAAAAACGCTGCTTCTTTTGAGTCGAGGCTGGTATCGAAGGGCTTGAAGGCTATGAGGCTAAAGGAGTCTCACTGAGTCTTGACCGAGTTTAGTCGGGCTCTTCAGGCCCGGATCAGCGAGGTCAACGAGCTTTCGTAGCCATGAGGAAGCATAGGGACCTCTGCAAGGGGAATGCCGGGCGACTCATGAGGCGGTAAAGCAGGTCGAGGCTAGGGCGGAGAAGGCCGTGGAAGAATACAAGGCATCAGACCAATTCTACGTCGACTTTGCAGACTCCGTGGCCGTCGGGTGGCACAACGCCCTCGACGCCGTCAAGGAGATGGCGCCCGTGTTCGATGACCGGGAGCTCCGCGCAAGCTATCCCCTTACGGAGGAAGGGCCCCAGGGCTGTGGCACCGAGCCGACGGGCGGGGCGAAGCTGCTGGCGGAGGCGCCAAGTAAGCAGGTGGAGACTCCAAGTAAGCAGGTAGAAGCGAGGCTGCCGTAAAAGGTGCCGGACGAGTGGACGACAAGGAGGCCTTGCCCGAGAACGCTGTTTGAAGCCGTCGTTCCTCCTACCCCCTTTTGTCTTTTTTTTATTTTTGTAAGCCTTCGGGCATTTTGTAAAGCTGAAGAGCTTATAATACCTTGTATATAATTTGGAATGTCAATAAAGTATTTTTAGCTCGTCTATGATGTGCATGGCCGTAATGTTTTCATCCTTATTTATTTCATAAGTGTGGATAGACCTGTATCCCTTCTCACCCCGGAGTTGAGTCTGCGTGAGAGCGAGCGAACACCAAATATGAATACCAAGTAAAAATAGACCGGTGTCCCTCCTGACCCCAGAGTCGAGATGACGTAGACTGAGCGAGCACCAAATATGAATACCAAGTAGAAATAGACCGGTGTCTCTCCTCACCCTGGAGTCGAGGTGACATAGACCAAGCGAGCACCAAACATGAATACCAAGTAGAAATAGATCAGTGTCCCTCCTCACAGCGAAGGCGAGGTGACGTAGATCGAGTAAACACCAAATATGAATATCAAGTAAAAACAGGCCTTAGTAGAGCTTAGCGCGGTCGCTCCCTCGGATCCGAGCGGTGTTGGAGTTGCGCTGGTTATCGATTGAATCTGAGCTTTTATCTTTTTGGGTTGAGTTAGGAGTTTGTCTACTTCTTGCCCGGGTATGGACGGCCTACCGACTTTAATGTGTAGCCTCAGGTTCCATCATTAAGGTCGAGCAGGAAGCCTCCTGGCGACCTCATGACGAGGGCTTTGGATCTACCGCGTTGTCGAGTAGGAAGCCACCTGCTGCGGATGGGCCGAGCAGGAAGCTGCTTAGCTGCCTCATGATGAGGGCTTTGGATCCACATCATTATTGGGCAGGAAGCTACCCGCTGCGGATGGGCCGAGTAGAAAGCTGCTTGTCCGCCGCACGATGAAGGCTTTGGATCCACAGCGTTGTTGGGTAGGAAGCTTCCCGCTGCGGATGGGACGAGCAGGAAGTTGCTTGGCCACCTCATGATGATGGCTTTAGATCTACAGCGTTGTTGGGCAGGAAGCTACCTGATGCGGATGGTTCGAGCAGGAAGCTGCTTGGCCGCCTTATGACAAGGGCTTTGGATCCACAGTGTAGTTTGGCAGGAAGCTACCCGCTGCGGATGGGCCGAGCAGGAAGTTGGTTGGCCGCCTCATGATGACGGCTTTGGATCCACAGCGTAGTTGGGCAGGAAGCTGCCCGCTGTGGATGGGCCGAGCAAGAAGCTGCTTGGCCGCCTCATGATGAGGTCTTTGGATCCACAACCTAGTTAGGCAGAAAACTACCCGCTGCGAATGGGCCGAAAAGGAAGCTGCTTGGCCGCCTCATAGTGAAGGCTTAGGGATAGGAATCCATTCGTGTGGATTGGTCAACGGATGCTTTGATTGTCTTGATTCCATAATTTCCCGCTTCCTTGATTCTCGGTGCAACGTGGCGCATGGCGGGCATCTTGAGATATGTATGGATCTCCTGAAGATGTCGATCAATCTTCCATGATCCCTGTGAATGGGAGGAGCCAGTTTCTGGACGCCATGTGGTGGTGCCTTATCGGGAAGATGCGATATTCCATGATTTGCATCGTTTCGTGAGACTATATCGATCGTTGAGGGATTTCTGTTGAGGCTATAAATAGTAGATGTTTGTCCTCTTCTTAGGCACTCTCGTTGATTTGCCTCTGGCCGTCTTCGTCTCCTCCTTTTTTTAACTTTCTTTGAGCGTTCTTTGTAGCCTGTTGTTTCCTGATGGCCGGTAATATATACAACATCTGAGATATCGTGACACACAACGATGTCTACCATTATGACTTTTACGGTTCCGAGGCGACATACGAGGCCGTGATAGGTCATCTAGAGTGTCATTACGGGCGTTTGCTCTCATGCCAATCCTCTCTTCTGCAGGTGCTTATCTACGCGATCTAGAATTTCTCCCTGGGCTTTTTCAGTGCTTTGTCCCAGCAGGTGCTGGAGGAGTCCATCGACAAGATGCGTATGGCCCATGAGTTAGGCCTGATCTCGAAGAGCAGGCGGGACCGCTCGATAGATATCCTTCATCGAGTTTTCCAGCAGAGGATGATCATAACTTCATATGCGACGGCGGGAGTACCTGACGGAATCGTAGCTGCTCGGGTCCACGGGCATCAGCAGAGGGAGCGATGGGATGCCGCCTGGGCTTGGTTGGAGGATCTCTGCTTTGAATACCATGATCAATGCTTCCTGGACCCCTTTCCCCCTTTGCAGTAATAGTTTCTATTTTGCGAGCCCCCGGGCATTTTTATAAGGCTGAGAAGCCGAGAATACCCTTTATCAATAAAAGTCTTTCTTTTGCTTAAGGAATTTTTCTTCTCCTTTTTTGTTTTGTCCATTAAAAGACTTTTCATTGTTCATGAACTCCTTCCTCACCCCGGAGCCGAGGTAAGATTGGCGGAGCGATACTTACGTTGGCTGCCTACAGGTGCACCCAGGCCTTTATTCATCAAAGTAAGAGGCTAGCTAGGGTACCTCCCTCCTCTTAGCTCATGGGCTCGAGAGAAGGCTGTAGAACTTCTGTTTGGTCGAGCGGGGAGCTACCCATCATAAACGAAGCTAACGAACAAGGGGTTGTCCGCCGCTCTTTGGAACTGGGCAGGAATCTACTTGCGTAAGGACTTAGCTCGGAAAATAAATTTTATGAACATAAAAAGTGGAATCTTATTATTCGAAAAGGTACAAGTTCATCTATACAATTTTAGCTTTTCAGCGTTATATGACCGTGGAAAGTTGCGCCCCAAGAAATCTTGGAGGCGGTAGGCTCCTCCGGGCAACTCCTTGGTAACGAAGAAAGGACCATCCCACTTTGGGGAGAACTTGTGCAGCTTTCCTTGGTCCTCGAATTCATTTCATCGTAGGACTAGATCTCCCGTCTTGAATGCTTAGTGTTTGACGCGGGCATTATAATATCGGACGGTCTGTTGCTGATATGCGGCCATCCTTATTTGCGCCCTGTCTCTCTTCTCCAATAGGACGTCCAAATTGCTTCGAAGGGCCGAGACATTGGCCTCGTCATCAAAGTGCTCGACTCGATAACTGGGAAGGACGATTTTTGCAGGGATCATTGCCTCGGTGCCATAACAGAGACTGAACAGGGTTTCCCCTGTGGGTGTCTTCTTTGATGTTCGCAATGCCCACAACACCCTGGCAGTTCCTCGACCCATCCGCCCTGTCTTCCTTCCAGGCGGGCTCCTAGGCCCCGTATGACACCTCGGTTCGCTACCTCGACTTGCCCGTTGCACTGGGGGTGTGTAACCACGGAGAACTTCATCAATATGTGATAGTCACTGCAGAATTCTTTGACTTTTTCGTTTTCAAAGTTGGTTCCGTGGTCAGTAATGATGCACCTCGGAATTCCAAATCGGGCAATTATATTGTTCTGTAGGAACTTCACTATGGAGCTGGCATCCGATTTCCTGATCGGCGTGGTTTCGACCCATTTCGTAAAGTAGTCCATGGTGACCAGAATGTATTTATGGCCACCCGTTCCAGTGGGGAGTTGGCCAATCATGTCCATCCTCCACTGCGCAAAAGGCCAAGGGGAACTCAGTTGTCTTAAACTCGGTGGCGGGTAATTGAGGGGAGTTGCTGAAGAGTTGACATGTCTTGCACCTTCTGAAAAGATTTTCTGCGTCTTGGTGGATAGTTGGCTAGTAATACCCCTGTAGAAGTGTCTTTTGAACTAGGTTTCAGGCTCCTTGATGCGCTCCTCCCACCCCTTCGTATATCTCTCGAAGAACATACTCTTCTTCATCGGAATCGACGCATCTGAGTAGAGGTTGGTTGTATGACTTTTTTTACAAGTTCTCTTTGCTCAATATGAACTGGTGAGCTTTCATGCAGAGCCGGCGTGCTTCCTTTCGGTCCTCGGGGAGCGTTCCGTCCATAAGAAATTCCACTATGGGTTTTCTCCAATCTGGGGTATTCCCCTGAGTAGTGTAAATTCAGTGTATTACTTCTTTATCTCCGACGCTAGGTCGCGGTTGGATTTCGAAGAGGATGTTCCTCTTGCGATTGGCCGAATAAGAGGAGGCAAGTTTGCTCAATGCATCCGCCTCGACGTTCATTCTCCGGGGAATCTGTTTCACTTGGACCTCATCGAAATTTCTCTGGAGCCTTTTTACCTCGGCTAAATATTTCATCATCAGGGGTTCCCGGGCTTCAAATCGTCCGGTCACCTGGCCAACGACCAACGTGGAGTTTTTGCGAATTCTAATTCTCTTTAGCCTTACTCCTTAGGCAATTCGCAGTCTGGCCAATAAGGCATCGTATTCTGCGGCGTTGCTGGAGGCCTTGAAGTTGAGCCGCAGAGAGTATTCCATCTCGGCTTCATTGGGGCCACGGATGACCAGCCCATCCCCACTCCCTTCCTCTATAGAGGAACCGTCCAAATAGAGTACCCAGTCCGAAATCGAACTGAGCTTTTCCTCGATTGAGTGTTGCGGGTTGAGATCTCGTGCCGGTGCTTCCTCTCTGAAAGGAATGGTGCACTCAATCATGAAATCGGCGAGGGCTTAGGCTTTGATGGCTTGCCTCGGTCGATACCGAATGTCAAACTACAACAACTCCCATCTCCACTTCTCCAAGCGGCCCAACGACTCGAAGGAACCATGGATGTTCCTCAGGGGTCGGTTGGTGAGAATAATGATGGTATGGGCCTAGAAATAATGCTGAAGTTTCCGGGATCTAACAACAAGAGCTAAGACTATTTTTCAATGGCTGGGTACCTAGTCTCCACGTCTTTGAAAACGTGGCTGACATAGTAGACTGGTCTTTGTATCCCCTCGGATTCTCTGATGAGCATGGAGCTGGCGGCTTGGTCAGAAACGGTTAGGTATAGCAGCAACTCGTCTTCTACAACTGGTCGGATGAGAAGCGGTGGCATCGTAAGTTGTGTCTTAAGCTGCTCGAAGGTTACCTGACATTCTTTGGACCACTTGAACATGGGAATTTTTCTCAAGGCTCTGAAGAAAGGCATGCACTTTTCGCTAGACCTGGACATGAATCGACTTAAAGCAGCCACCCTGCCCATGAGTCGCATGATTTCAATGTTGCTTTTGGGCGTCACCATGTCAATGATGGCCCTGATCTTCTCTGGGTTTGCCTCGAATCCTCGATGTGTGACTATGAATCTGAAGAACTTTTCGCCTCTGACGCCGAAAGCATACTTGGATGGATTCAGCTTCATTTTGTAATTTCGTAGGATCTCAAAAGTCTCGCCGAGATCCGTAGTATGACTAGCTGACAGGGTGGATTTCACGAGCATGCCATCGACGTAGATTTCCATTTTTCTCCCGATTTATGCCTTGAACATCTTGTTGACCAGCCGCGAGTGTGTTGCCCCCGCGTTTTTGAGGTCGAAGGGCATTACCTTGTACCAGTAAACTCCTCGATCGGTGGTAAAGGCAGTGAGCTCTTCGTCGGCCGGGTTCATCCGGATTTGATTATGACCAGAGAAGGCATCCATGAAGCTCAACAGCTCATGACCGGCCGAGCTATCAACTAACCGGTCTATTTATGGGAGCGGGTAGTTGCCTTTAGGGAAGGCCATGTTCAGGTCGGTAAAATCGATGACATGCGCCACTTCCCGTTTGCTTTCTTGACCATGAATACATTGGCTCTCTATGTAAGGTTACGCCAGTGCCCCGGCCATCAATCCGTGGCAAACCGCGGAACAACAACTTTTAAAAACCTGGCTCTAACGGAACCCTAATCGACGGATCGTACCATTAACCCTAAACTAGCTATATGAAAAGAGTTTGGAGAGGTTATACCAATCAATCTGTGTCCTTCGGTCTTCAACCTCTGTCCCAAGCTCCTCGCGGCTTCCTCGATCAAGTTCAATTTCCGGTCTCCCTTGTCGAAGACGATCCACATCGAGGATTAGTAATACGGGCTCTCGCTTCAAAACCGAAGCAACTCGAGCATCCAATTTGCTAGCCTAGATACCCAAGATGAAGTAGAGATAGTGTGTGAATACTTTGCCTCAAAACATCCATGGATTCTCAACTCATGAGAGGGTATGGATGGAGGTGAAGAAGTTGCCAAGTGAAAAATGTGAGCTTAAGAATTTTGGTCAAGTGAAGAATGTGCTCTCTGTGGTTTTGAAGTGGTGAGGTATTAGTGTTATTAAGAAACTCAAGAAAATTACCCAGCACCAAAAACCAGCCACGAAATCACCCTGTACAAATATATCAGCCACCCACTCATACAAATATCTCACCACCTAGCATAAGATCATCAATGCACCATGACTCATCTCATGACACACCATGACACACACCATGACACATACAAGGCCTCATGAATTTGCCCAGCCACAAAGATTTAAGCCAAAATTCCATGACTTACATTTCTTACTAATAAAAATTTAAACCAAAATGTTTAACACAAATGAAATGGCAACCCTAAAGTAATCTTGTAACGAATTACAAGAATACCCCTCATCCGTATATACATACATTCATCCATATTCCGACCGAATACGAATACTATAAGACGAAAATAATCCAACAATATAATACTAGAATCCGGCTTAAACCAAAGCCCGCTAGTATTATCCGTCCGATCATGATCCGTGCACAAGTGCACGTATATGATCGAACCCTGCCATAAAACCATATGGTCTCTACAACATTTTGCCAGAACTAGGGAAACCCTTTATGTGGGACTCTAAAGACTTGACAATACGCTGGCAGTGGGTTTAACCACAAGCAGGTCAGTGGCACTAGCTGTACGTAACGGCTATCCAGGTATTGAGCGAAAGGGAGGCCGATGAGCAAACTCATCCGGAAACCCTATTGAGCCTGACAGTGACAATATCCGTACAGTCCGGTCCGTTCGTCTATGATTATCGCATATCGAGTCTATGGGGTGGATAAAATCAGACCCCTAATAACGCGACATTTAGTGTCGGTATGAAGCCCATCACCACCTAAGAAACTACTGATCCGAATCAGTAATTTTCGTCTGCCCCGGCTGAGGATTTCTGGTGATGGCCACCCGTGCACGCCGCGACATCAACCCCCAATATACCGGGGGAGAAGAATCGCCTGACGATCCGCTCACCGCCTCCATGTGGCTCGGAACTGTACCCAACTAAAACCTGTTTGCACGACTCCTTTGAGCCGTGGTAGGATAGTAATCAAAGCACAGTGGGAACTCACACGAGACAAATGATGATCTCAGGTCGATAAACTAACCTGTACACATGTTACCAGGGAACTGCTATCTGACAATAGGTATAATCCCAACTAGCATGTTCCGGACGAGTCCGTCCGGTGTACTCTTAACCCAATGAGCACCTATATACATCTTAGGTGAACCAACTAATACCAATGGCTTGTGAGATTGGCCACCGCCCCTCGTCGGGGTCTTGATCCGTATACCCCAGTCTGCTCTTGGAGTATCGATGCTCAGTCTCGAAACTCCCACGACTAGGGACACTTTAAGGATGTGCTTATAGACCACCCAACTCTCACGTATATGATCGCCATCATACTGCTGGTAGTCAAGTATGAATCCTATGGGCTCTATCAACATGTAATAGTGATCTGTAATGTCACCTGAAACATGTACACAATGATAAAGACAAACCAGATAGAATACTATCATCTCGAGTAAGACTGTTCTACCGGTATAGGTCCTCCCTCAATCATTGCAATCACGTGCGTGCGATCCAATAATTGACTTGAGGGCAGTATAGACAACAATCTCCCTCTTGCACTTAAGGCTAATTATTGCAGTGTCGCATACTAACAGCCCGTGTGATACCGAACACCCAATTTCTCTACTAATCAGTTTCACAAAGCTCGTTTGTAAAACTATTGCGTTCGAGAAATTGCCTCAGTGAGTGGATCCGCTCTAATGTTTCTCTTTATGTCTCTCTTAATCTCAAGTTCCCGGAGAAAGCCATCTCCCGAAATGAGCAATACCTGTCTTAGAATATGTCTAGATATCTGATGAGACCCAGTTCATAAATGAACTCTAAATCCAGTAAACTTCTTAGACTGTATCATTAATTGAATTTAATCAGTATATTGCGCCATACCTCCCTCAGTATCCGCTTGGACCACTTATCCAAACTACTGCCCCTCAAAAGAGGGATAACTATAACTTTGACAGTCACTCTGTCATTCAGGTCACCTTGGAAGCCTGGAATGATAAGTGTCTCCCGAAGGAGGCTGCCATTAACATATCCCTAGAACATCAACTTATGTTCATAAACTGCTTCCGAACGTTTCTCCAGAATTGGATTAATATAAAAACTTTTTGCATCTAATGCAAAAACAACATCTGGTGTGGTACTTGATATCTCATGATTGACTCAATTGTCTAAGCAAGTGATATGCCAATCATCCACATCCCTCTCCCCTTTAGTTTATAAGACACTTTTAGAGAGGGTGACTCCATCACCTGCAGGTACACCACCATGCCAGGTGTCGTCCATTCTAAAACACCTTTAGAATACCGTATAAGTACTCAGATTAGGAAACTGCTCAAATCTAGATCTAAAACCATAGATCTAGTATCCAGAATACCTGATATAATATCCATATCCTATGTGGAGAAACCACCGTGTGACAACCACAGTATAACCGATCGTAATATAGTAATTTTACTTCCTACAATGTCCATGTCATCTAATTACCAGGACATCACACCCTACTACCTTTTTAACAGATCCATCTTCTATTCTGATGAAATCGTAGCCCATGACTATCACATCAAAAATAGATGATCTATTTCCGCTTTAGTCTATAATTAGACACAAGCTACTTGTTCACTATATTTTTGCTGCTCCCACTGACCACAACAACCCTCTGGCAGAGTCATATACACTTGCACTTCTGATGCTAGTTTAGAACGAAGCTATACTCATCCTCCTGCCGGGTCTCATAGTCTAGAACAGCAGTAATGACAATTCTGGGTAAACAAGAACCTCCCTGTCACCTTCTTTGAGGATACCGAAGTACCACTCGGGCGCCTGAGATTACCTACCAAATCTGTTGAGTGGCTAATGGAATATCAAACTCGATTGAATCTTTAGGTTCTATTAAATTTTCAGTAATCGTTTGTGGTTCTGAAATAACTT
Source organism: Agapanthus africanus (assembly GCA_030015575.1). Lineage (NCBI taxonomy): Eukaryota > Viridiplantae > Streptophyta > Magnoliopsida > Asparagales > Amaryllidaceae > Agapanthus > Agapanthus africanus. The sequence goes on along the minus strand of JASDDO010000019.1, from coordinate 48,842,865 downwards.
CCAGTTTTACCATACTCCCACTACTATTTTTCTGAGAAAAAAAATCCATCTTACTAAAACTGTGGCGAGTCAAGAACAATATCACTATTGATCTTCTAGATGGTAGAAAGATACCCCTCGTCATAGCCCGGGATAACCCACAAACTGCCATTACAGAAACGTGCCTTGAGTTATCCAGAGTCTGGTTTTAAGCATAAGCCGGACAAATCCATATACCTTAACATCGTTAAGATATGAACCATTCCATATACAATATAGAAACAGAGGCACTGATTTAAATGGAACCAGATTCAAATCATGCAGCTGTCTCCAGTGAATGTCAACTAAATAGAGAGAGGCCGTTCGACATTATTCAACTTAGGAGTGCATCCAAGTATGAGTAATTTGAAAGAGAAGCAAGCTCTCAAAACTATTACTATCAACTGAATACCAAACACAAGTATCTGCATCTTCGATCACCTTGAAGAATCCTGATACTTAAAACACATGGTTCTCTAATTTATTCATATACCTACAACTTCTCAAAATTTGGACCTTGTATTTCAACGAAATACTTGTCTAAATACTAGAGAAGTCACAAGTAAACAGAATATAGTATGAGCACCAACCCCTTTGTCCTAATGGACACTGGAAAACATAAAATACTTTGTATAAGTCCCATGAGTTGAATAACTCAAACCCTGTGCGTCGTAGATTGAAAACTGTACTATGGTTAAAAAGAATTACACCGCTGTTTAATGCTCCTTACTCAATCATCAACTGATATAGGTAAATTTCATGGACATAATTTCAAAAGTTTATATCTCACTTTATGAAATAAACGTAAAGATATATCAGTTTGAAATTGGTGCATAACAACGGATATTCAAAACCAAATATTTGCCGTTCGGAAAAAACCCAGGTGATTTCCACAAATATCACCAATTACAACGAATTCCGATATAATAAGGATATAATCACCTAATTCCCAATAACTTACTCCCACTCATCATCTGTAAAACCATACATATGTGAGAATCAAAACCTGGTAAATACATATCCTAGAGTAAGGATCTAATTGGGAAATCAATTTTCTTTTAATAACGCATAGTGAAACTGAAACATGAAAATGTTTCGAAGGGGTATACGGGTATTCCTAGTAATGCCTCTACCATTATCCAGATTCTTGGCTGTGACCGTATATTTCCTTTGCTATCTCTCTAAATCCCTTTATTTGTCTTTACTCATTACCTTTTGTACACCACCCTTAGGCTAAATGGTTTCTTCCTTCCCTACCGTTCGGCACTAGCCTATGATTTGGAAGAAGACTATTCAATAAGCGTAATAGGTGTACTCTCCTAATCCTAGGAGCACTCGCAATCTGAGAGAAGGTAAAGATAAAAGACAACTGAATAAACCTTATTTTTTTCTCCTGAACCAGAATCCATCCTCGAACTGGAACACGTTCCTTCGAGTTCGTATGTAACTATACGACGGATTATCTAATACTTGTGGATCTTCGTAGTGATACAGGATGTTCTGGAGAAATTCAAAGGTAAGGTAGGAGTGGCGATGAAATACGCGGTTTGGTCGTGAATGATAGAAGTCGCGCCCTCTTTCTAATCCTTTTATTTGACTTTATTTATTACCTTCTGTACACCTCATTTAGGCTAATTAGTTTTCTTCCTTCCCTACCTTTCGGCACCTGCCTATGGTTTGGAAGAAGACTATCCAATAAGCGCAATAGTTGTACCCTTTCCTAATCCTAGAAGCCCTCACAACCTGAGAGAAGGTAAAAGGAAAAGACAACTGAATAGTCCTATTCAATTTTCTCCAGAACCGGAAACCATCCTCGAATCTGAAACAAGTTTTTTTGAGTTCGTATATAACTATACGATGGTCATATCTAATAAATGTGGATCTTCGTAGTGATACGGAATGTTTTGGAGAAAAGAGAAAGGTAAAAGTAGGAGTGGCAATGAGGTATGCAACTCAGAAAATCCAAAAGTCAATATGTTTTAAGAAGGTCGGGTAATCTTGGTTACTGAGTTATAATCTAGGGTCGGGCCATGGTCGCTGCCAAAGAGAGAGAAAAAAGAAACCCTCAGCGTGCACTCTACCCTAAATCAGAATGGTCAATCACTTTATCTAATCAGGATGTCTCTCATTGTATCCTCAAATTCTCCTCCAAACCTGAAAGAAGAAATAGTCGGGATCATCTAAAATCACCCGAGAAGTAAACTAACTCATCTGTGGCTATCGGAATCCAACTATCATCGCATGATAACCTGATGGAATCCACTCAAGTTATCACATTCCAGAAGTTATACGTATATCTGGCAAGTTTCCTGTATGTTTGAAACTCCCGATGTGATTTCTACCCCATGCTCTTATGACCTTGACGAAGGCCAATATATCATAAGTCACATATCAAGTTTTACTCGTCATTGTCCAGGTTAATTTGAACCCACCCGTACATATCCTTGACGAAGGCCAAAATAGTAGTACGACTGTCCCAAACAAACGCATCTATCTATGCAACAGAAAAGTAACAAATAGCTACCATATACTATGCCATGACGAAGGCCAACAAACATAGCATGAATACTAAGTGCTACCCATCTGAAATGACGGAGGGCTACGAATGGTTTTTGGCGAAAAAACTTTAACGTAATGAACTTGATATCGTTGAAGGAACCAGATAGCTTTTTACAAATATATAGTGGCGAAAACCTTTGCTAAAGAGGCCACTCCCGGTGAAGGGATCTCAGCTCTTTCCTCGTAGAATGAAGTGCAGGATATTCTAACTGAATACCATGATGCAAAGCAAAAAGTAATTGACTATAGTGAAGTTATTACCTTTACGAAAACTTCTGCCCAAGAGGTCACTCCCGGTGAGGGGATCTCGGCTCTTGCCACGTCGAATGAGGCACTGGATATTCATAACCGAATACCGCTGTGCAAAACAAAAGAAAACGTCCTTGTAAAAATGGCTTTCTGAAAATTGTTCCAACAATATCAAATAGGTTTTTTTCCTTGCATTGATCAGAATCAATGCAGTCCCATCAATTAATCACACCAGAAAAGAACGAAAATATTATTTACGTATATACCATCCGCATTCGCCACTGGGCCCCGTAATCACCCGTTAGATTACTTAACCAACGACAGAGCGGTGGCTGGACTAGCACGGGTGTAAAATATATACAACATCTACTAGTATATATAAAGCAATATATAATAATCGCTCCAGGCATGATAAATGCAACATCACAGATAAGTAATAAGCATCATATAACAATACAGATAATCTGGGAGCACCGGGTTTCCTTTGAGCCGCAAGTGAAACCCGATGTTCCCATAGTCGTGTGGATAGCCTGTGCAATGAAAACCTAGACCCCTATGAGTGCGGCAAGTTACCCGTCAAAACCAGAAGCGAGGCAGCCTTCTTTATCAAAGTGAATGGCTCACCCAGCACTTTATGGAATCCGGTAACTTGAGCACCCCTCCTTAGGTCAACCTGTACCCCCTACGAGTGCGGCAAATAACCCGCCAATTCTAGAGTGAGGCCCCCTCCTTCTCAACGCTATGAGATGCGGATCCGTTTCCTTCCAGAACCCGGCTATCCGTGCACTCCATTGCGGGGTAATCCTAGTACAGAAAAGAAAATATGTACAACGGTGACATCGACCTCAACCCGGTCGTGCCCCAAATAAATAAAATACAAACAGGCTGTGACAACAGTCCACATGTCGGATGCTCGTCCTGCAATATCAAATGTACAAATGAAACTAAACTGTACTATCATTGCACTCAATCTATCCACCACGACGAATCCGCAACAACACAGCACAATACAGAACATCAACATTAATGTCACGTTCGCGAACCCGTCTAAAAGAACTATAGCAAATAGACAAGTTATACCGCTCTAATGACATTCACGGTCGTAGATAGAAATGTATGCACTGTAAACTTTAAACAATGTTAGAAATATCGATTTCGAAATAACCCCGAATAGCCCTAAACAACTAGATAAAACCATGTCAAAACTGGGCTAAACTAGCAATACCACTGAACCAATATTCCAGAGACCAGACCATGCACAAAATACGAAGTCCCATCTCCTTAATCTGGCCGGCCAGCTTGGATTTTAGAGCAATGTGCTCGGGTCAAATTGAGTAGAAGTGTCTCGTATTTATGGTGCAGTCTAGTGGTCACCTAAATAGTCTTCTGCAGTTTCTAAAATAATTTTATAAGACCATGAAAAAATGACAGAAACCGGAATACTACGGGTATTGTTTCGGAATTTTTTTGGTTTGATACTTTAACATTTTCTAAACCAACTAGTATGCGGTTAATGGGTTGGCTCTGATACCATGGAAGGTTACACCAGCGCCCCGTCTATCAATCCGTGGCCAAACGCGGAACAAAAACTTATAAAAACTCGTCGCTAACGGAACCCTAATCGACGGATCGTACAATTAACCCTATACTAGCTATATGAAAAGAGTTTGGAGAGGTTATACCGATCGATCCGTGTCCTTCGGTCTTCAACCACTGTCCAAAGTTCCTCACGGCTTCCTCGATCAAGTTTGATCTCCGATCTCCTTTTTCGAAGACGATCCACGTCGAGGATAAGTAATACGGGCTCCCGCTTCAAAACCGAAGCAACTCGAGCATCCGGTTTGCTAGCCTAGATGTCCAAGATGAAGTAGAGATAGTGTGTGAATACTTTGTTTCAAAACATCCATGGATTCTCAACTCATGAGAGGGTATGGATGGAGGTGAAGAAGTTGCCATGTGAAAAATGTGAGCTTAAGAATTTTGGTCAAGTGAAGAATGTGCTCTCTGTGGCTTTGAAGTGGTGAGGTATTAGTGTTATTAAGAAACTCAAGAAAATTACCCAACACCAAAAAACAGCCACGAAATTACCCTGTACAAAAATATCAGCCACCCACTCACACAAATATCTCACCACCTACCACAAGATCATCAATGCACCATGACTCATCTCATGACACACCATGACACACACCATAACACATATAAGGCCTCACGAATTTGCCCATCCATAAAGATTTAAGCCAAAATTCCACGACTTACATTTCTTACTAATAAACATTTAAACCAAAATATTTAACACAAATGAAATGGCATCCCTAAAGTAATCTTGTAACGAATTATAAAAATACCCCTCATCCGTATATACATACCTGCATCTGTATTCCGACTGAATACGAATACTATGAGACGAAAATAATCCAACAATATAATACTAAGATACGACTTTAACCAAAGCACACTAGTATTATCCGTCCGATCATGATCCGTCCACAAGTACACGTATATGATCGAACCCTGCCATAAAACCATACGGCCTCTACAACGTTTCGCCCGAACCAGGGAAACCCTCTGTGTGGGACTCTAAAGACTCGTCAATACGCTGGCAGTGGGTTTAACCACAATCACGTCAATGGCACTGGCTGTACGTAACGGCTACCCAGGTTTTGAGCGAAAGGGAGGCCGACGAGCAAACTCATCCTAAAACCCTACCGAGCTTGACAGTGAAAATATCCGTACAGTCCGGTCCGTTCGTCTATGAGTATCGCATATCGAGTCTATGGGGTGGATTAAGTCAGACCCCTAATAACGCGATATTTAGTGTCGGTATGAAGCCCATCACCACCTGAGCAACTACTGATCCGAATCAGTAATTCTCATCTACCCCTGCCGAGGATTTCTGGTGATGGCCACCCATGCACACCGCTACATCAACCCCCAATATACCGGGGGAGACGAATTCCCTGTCGATCCGCTCACTGCCTCCATGTGGCTCGGGACTGTAACCAACTAAAACCTGTTTGCACAACTCCTTGGAGCCGTGGTAGGGTAGTAATCAAAGCATAGTGGGAACTCACACGAGACAAATGACGATCTCAGATCGATAGACTAACCTGTACACATGTTACCAGGGAGTTGATATATGACAATAGGTATAATACCAACTAGCATATTCCCGGCGAGTCCATCCAGTGTACTCTTAACCTAATGAGCACCTGTATATATCTTAGGTGAACCAACTAACACCAATGGCTTGTAAGACCGGCCACCACCCCTTGTCGGGGTCTTGATCCGTATACACTAGTCTACTTTTGGAGTATCGATGCTCAGTCTCGAAACTCCCATGACTAGGGACACTTTAAGGATGTGCTTATAGACCACCCAACTCTCACGTATATGATCGCTATCATACTGCTGATAGTCAAGCATGAATCCTATGGGCTCTATCAACATGTAATAGTGATCTGTAATGTCACCTGAAATATGTACACGATGATAAAGACAAACCAGATAGAATACTATCATCTCGAGTAAGACTGTTCAACCGGTATAGGTCCTCCCTCAATCATTGCTATCACGTGCCTGCGATCCAATAATTGACTTGAGGGCACTATAGCCAACAAACTCCCACTTGCACTTAAGGCTAATTATTACGGTGTCGCATACTCACAGACCGCGTGATACCGAACACCCAATTTCTCTACTAATCAGTTTCACAAAGCTCGTTTGTAAAACTATTGCTTTCGAGAAATTACCTCAGTGAGTGGATCCGCTCTAATGTTTCTCTTTATGTCTCTCTTAATCTCAAGTTCGCGGAGAAAGCCATCTCCCGAAATGAGCAATACCTGTCTTAGAATATGTTTGGATATCTGATGAGACCCAGTTCACAAATAAACTCCAAATTCAGTAAACTTCTTAGACTGTATCGTCAACTGAATTTAATCAGTATTTTGCGTCATGTCTCCCTCAATATCCGCTTGGATCACTTGTCCAAACTACTGCCCCTTAAAAGAGGGAAAACTATAACTCTGACAGTCATTCTGTCATCCAGGTCATCTTGGAAGCTTGGAATGATAACTGTCTCCCGAAGGTGGCTGTCATTACCATATCCCTAGAACATCCACTTATGTTCATAAACTGCTTTCGAACGTTTTTCCACGATTGGATTAATATAAAAACTTTTTGCATCTAATGCAAAAACAATATCTGGTGTGGTACTTGACATCTCATGATTGACACAATTGCCTAAGCAAGTGATATGTCAATCATGCACATCCCTCTCCCCTTTAGTCTATAAGACTCTTTTATAGAGGGTGACTCCATTACCTGCAGGTATACCACCATGCCAGGTGTCGTCCATTTTAAATCACCTTTAGAATACCGTCTAAGTACCCAGATTCGGAAACTACCCAAATCTAGATCTAAAACCATAGATCTAGTATCCAGAATGCCTGATATAATATCCGTATCCTATGTGGAGAAACCACTGTGTGACAACCACAGTATAACCGATCGTAGTATAGTAATTTTACTTCCTACAATGTCTACTTCCTACAATTTGCATGTTATCCAATTACCAGGACATGACACCCTACTACCTTTTTAATAGATCCATCTACTATTCTGAAGTAGTCAAAGCCCATGACTGTCACATAAAAAATAGATGATCTATCTCCGCTTTAGTCTATAAATAGACACAAGCTATTTGTCCACTATGCTTTCGTTACACCCACTGACCACAACAACCCTTTGGCAGAGTCATATACACGTGCACTTCTGAAGCTAGTTTAGAACGACGCTATACTCATTTTCCTGCCGGGTCTTATAGTCTAGAACAGCAGTAATAGCAAGTGGGTAAACAAGAACCTCCCTGTCACCTTCTTTGAGGATACCGAAGTATCTTTCGGGCACCTGAGGTTACCCACCATATCTGCGGAGTGGCTAATGGAATGTCAAACCCGATTGAATATTTAGGTTCTATTAAATTTTTAATAATCGTTTGTGATTCTGGAATCACTTCCAGTTCCACCATACTCCTACTACTGTTTTTCTGAAAAAAATCCATTTTACTAAAACTGTGGCGAGTTAAGAACAATATCACTATTGATCTTCCAGATGGTAGAAAGTTACCCCTCGTCATAGCCCGGGATAACCCACAAACTGCCATTACAGAAACGTGTCTTGAGTTATCCAGAGTCTGGTTTTAAGCATAAGCCGGACAACTCCATATACCTTAACATCGTTAAGATATGAACCATTTCATGTACAATATAGAAACAGAGGCACTGATTTAAATGGAACCAGATTCAAATCATGCAGCTATCTCCAGTGCATGTCAACTAAATAGAGAGAGGCCAATCGGCATTACTCAATTTAGGAGTGCATCCAAGTATGAGTAACCTGAAAGAGAAGCAAGTTCTCAAAACCATTATTATCAACTGAATACCAAACACAAGTATCTGCATCTTCGATCACCTTGAAGAATCCTGATACTTACAACACATGGTTCTCTACTTTATTCATATACCTACAACTTCTCAAAATTTGGACCTTGTATTTCAACGAAATACTTGTCAAAAACTAGAGAAGTCACAAGTAAACAGAATATAGTATGAGCACCAACCCCTTCGTCCTAATGGACACTGGACAACATACAATACTTTGTATAAGTCCCCTGAGTTGAATAACTCAAACCCTGTGCGTTGTAGATTGAAAACTGTACTATGGTTAAGAAGAATTACACCGCTGTTTAATACTCCTTACCCAATCATCAAATGATATAGGTAAATTTCATGGACATAATTTCAAAAGGTTATATCTCACTTTATGAAATAAACGTACAGATATATCAGTTTGAAATTGGTGCATAATAACGGATATTCAAAACCAAATATTTTCCGTCTGGAAAAAAACCCAGGTGATTTCCACAAATATCACCAATTACAACGAATTCCGATATAATAAGGATATAATCACCTAATTCCCAATAACTTACTCCCACTCATCTTCTGTAAAACCATACATATGTTAGAATCAAAACCTGGTAAATACATATCCTGGAGTAAGGATCTAATTGGGAAATTAGTTTTCGTTTAACAACGCATAGTGAAACTGAAACATGAAAATGTTTCGAAGGGATAGCCGGGTATTCCTAGTAATGCCTCTACCATTATCCAGATTCATGACTGTGACCGTATATTTCCTTTGCCATCTCTCCAAATTCCTTTATTTGTCTTTACTTATTACCTTCTGTACACCACTCTTAGGCTAAATAGTTTTCTTCCTTCCCTACCGTTCGGCACCAGCCTATGGTTTGGAAGAAGACTATTCAATAAGCGTAATAGGTGTACTCTCCTAATCCTAAGAGCACTCGCAACCTGAGAGAAAGTAAAGATAAAAGAAAACTGAATAAATCTTATTCTTTTTCTCCTGAACTAGAATCCATCCTCGAACTGGAACAAGTTCCTTCGAGTTCGTATGTAACTATATGACAGATTATCCAATAACTGTGGATCTTCATAGTGAAACGGGGTGTTCTGGAGAAATTCAAAGGTGAAGTAGGAGTGGCGACGAAATACGCGGTTTGGTCATGAATGATAGCAGTTGCAATTTAGTTTACCCTCTTTCTAATCCTTTTATTTGTCTTTACTTATTATCTTCTGTACACCTTACTTAGGATAATTAGTTTTCTTCCTTCCCCATCTTTCGGCACCTGCCTATGGTTTGGAAGAAGATTATCCAATAAGCGCAATAGGTATACCCTCTCTTAATCCTAGGAGCCCTCACAACCTGAGAGAAGGTAAAAGGAAAAGACAATTGAATAGCCATATTCAATTTTCTCCAGAACCGGAAACCATCCTCGAATCTGAAACAAGTTTCTTCGAGTTCGCATATAACTATACGATGGTCATATCCAATAAATGTGGATGTTCATAGTGATACGGAATGTTCTGGAGAAAAGCAAAGGGTAAAAGTAGGAGTGGCAATGAGGTATGCAACTCAGACAATCTAAAAGTCAATATGTTTTAAGAAGGTCTGGTTATCTTGGTTACTGAGTTATAGTTTAGTGTCTGGCCATTGTCGCTGTAAAGAGAGAAAAAAGAAACACTCAGCATGCATTCTACCCTAGATTAGAATGGTCAATCACTATATCTAATCAGGATGTCTCCCATTGTATCCTCAAATTCTCCTCCAAACCTGAAAGAAGAATTAGTCGGGATCATCTAAAATCACCCGAGGAGTAAACCAACTCATTAGTGGCTATAGGGATCCAACTATCATCGCATGATAACTTGATGGAAACCACTCAAGTTATCACACTCCAGAAGGTATGCGCATATCTGGCAAGTTTCCTGTATGTTTGAAACTCCCGATGTGATTTCTACCCCATGCTCTTATGACCTTGACGAAGGCCAACATATCATAAGTCATATGTCAAGTTCTATCCGTCATTATCCAGGTTAATTTGAACCCACCCGTACATACTCTTGACGAAGGCCAAAATAGTAGTACGACTGTCCCAAACCAATGCATCTATCTATGTAAAAGAAAAGCAAAAAATAGCTACCATACACTATGCCATGATGAAGGCCAACAAATATAGCATGAATACTAAGTGCCACCCGTCTGAAATGACGGAGGGCTACGAATGGTTTTTGGCGAAAAACCTTTAACGTAATGAACTTGATATCGTTGAAGGAACTAGATAGCTTTTTACAAATATATAGTGGAGAAAACCTTTGCTAAAGAGGCCACTCCCAGTGAAGGGATCTCAGCTCTTTCCTCGTAGAATGAGGTGCAGGATATTCCAACTGAATACCACGATGCAAAGCAAAAAGTAATTGACTATACCGAAGTTATTACCCTGGCGGAAACTTCTGCCCAAAAGGTCACTCCCGGTGAGGGGATCTCGGCTCTTGCCTCGTCAAATGAGGTGCGGGATATTCATAACCGAATACCGCTATGTAAAACAAAAGAAAATATCCTTGTAATAACTGCTTTTTGAAAATTGTTCCAACAACATCAAATAGATTTGTTTTCCTTGCATTGATCAGAATCAATGCATTCCCATCAATTAATCACACCAGAAAAGAACGAAAATATGATGTACGTATATACCATCCACATTCGCTACTGGGCCCCGTAATCACCCGTTAGGTTAATTAACCAACGACAGAGCGGAGGCTGGACCAGCGCGGGTGTAAAACATATACAACATCTACTAGTATATATATAGCAATAAATAATAATCGCTCCAGGCGTGATAAATGCAACATCACAGATAAGTAATAAGCATCACATAACAATACAGATAATCTGGGAGCACCGGGTTTCCTTTGAGCCGCAAGTGAAACCCGACGTTCCCATGGTCGTGTGGATAGCCTGTGCAATGAAAACCTAGACCCCTACGAGTGCGGCAAGTTACCCGCCAAAACCAGAATCGAGGCAGCCCCCTTCATCAAAGTGAATGGCCCACCCAGCACTTCACGGAATTCGGTAACTTGAGCACCCCTCCTTAGGTCAACCTGTACCCCTATGAGTGCGGCGAATAGACCGCCAATTCTAGAGTGAGGCCCCCTCCTTCTCAACGCCATGAGATGCGGACCCGTTGCCCTCCAGAACCCGGCTATCCGTGCACTCCATCCCGGGGTAATCCTAGTACAGAAAAGAAAATATGTACAATGATAACATCGACCTCAACCCGGTCGTGCCCCAAATAAATAATATACAAACAGGCAGTGACAACAGTCCACATGTCGGACGCTTGCCCCGCAATATCAAATGTACAAATGAAACTAAACTGTACTATCATTGCACCTAAGCTATCCACCACGACGAATCCGCAACAACACAGCATAACACAGAACATCAACATGAATGTCACGTTCGCAAACCCGTCTAAAAGAACTATAGCAAATAGACAAGTTATACCACTCTAATGACATTCAAGGTCACAGATAGAAAAGTATGTACTGTAAACTTTAAACAATCTTAGAAATGTCGATTTCGAAATAACCCCGAATAGCCCCAAACAACTAGATAAAACCATATCAAAACTGGGCTAAACTAGCAATACCACTGAACCAATATTCCAGAGACCAGACCACACACAAAATACGAAGTCCCATCTCCTTAATCTGGCTGGCCATCTCGGATTTTAGAGCAATGTTCTCGGGTCAAATTGGGTAGAAGTGTCATGCCCTGCTTCCCGGTGTACGGCGAAGGGGACGGGACAAGGCCGCTACGTATTTACTGTGAAGTAAATACGTTAAGCGTATCTAAACAATATAAAAGTAAAGCACAAGAAACAAGATATAATAAAAATAACAACTTTATTTATTCACATTCTTTCTGTACAAAGCGTGGAAAGTAAATACAACTGAAATAAAGCAATGCCTAAATAATGGCATAACAGAAATGAAAAAGTACTGAATGGAAAGTGTACAATGAACTACAGCTCGGAGTCTTCACTAAACTGGTCCAAGTCTTCAGCAGAGGGCTCGATCTCATCACCTGACGACATTCAAAGAAGAAAAAAAGAGAATGCCGTCAGTGAACAAATCGCTCGGTAAGTCCCAAAGATAAGGGAGAAGTAGGATAGACAGAATAAGAAGGTAACTTTTAATGTTGTATTATATTGTTATAGTGTTGTATTAACGATGTTGTTTGTAACTTGGTACAGAAGATGCCAGTGTATACGAGAGGAGTCCTGCTTACACCGGAGACTTTGGTAACCCGTAGTATAAGGCTCCATCGATAATACCATGGAACAACGGCATGGATGTAATTACTTCTTAAGTGACCACCTCGTGCCACCTTTAACATATTCCGTACCAGTCTACCCCTTAAACCCCGTGTTATCTTGATTGTATTGTATTGTAAACTGTATAGATTGTATATTTGGATGAGTGACCGAAACCATGATATCAGTAAACGGATGTAACTGGAGAATCATGTATGTAACTGTAGAATCATGGATGTAACTGTATAATCATATAAATGGAATGTATATCCATGGTTCGGTTCAGTCAAGTTGATAGATTGAATAATGGATTCATGGATTCTTGTTGAATTATAATATTGTAAATTGTAGATTGTAGATTGTAGATTGTACTTGAATCATATTCAAGTCAGATTATAATGAGACTCAAACTGAGTCAGACAATTAGAAAAGTAAATTGAAATTCTGATTGTTTTGATGTTATCGGTAACCGCTGCACATGGACGGCAGGATTTGTGTCTTTTTCAAAGACGATTACGGTGCTGATAACACCGTTTGTTGATTATCTATCTTAGATAGGCAAGCACTCACTTCTCCGGCTCCCTGAGGCTTAATAGATTGGTCCCGCTTAAACCTATGTTTACTAGGGTCCTTATTGTAATTTATAGAACTTGAGGGGGTTTTATGTAAAATACTTTTGTATAGTTTTCAAAATACACCCCAAGTATTTATTAATCGTCTTTAAAGTTGTAATAATTGTAGATTTTATACTTGTGACAATTCTAATGAGAATAACCTAACTTTCATATTATATGGTATTAAAGTGTAATATTAAACTTGTATGGAATTCATGGTATTTTAATGTAAAATGAATCTTGTGATTTTTAGAAAAAAGGTGGAATATTTATATTATTACAAAATAGATATTTTAAGGATATATATACATATATTTATACAAAAATAATTTTAATAAATATTTTATATTCTAAAAATCTCATTTTCTTAAGATATCGTATTTTGAATTTTTCGAGACCGAATGCTCCTTGCGGAGGTATGAATCTCGCACTACTAAGCCCGAGGATGTGCAATAATCCACACCATCCCAAACGGATTCCCCCAATGGGTTGTAGCGGCACTTTGCAAAGATTTGTATAAATACTAAATCTTTTAGAAAACGGTTTTGTTAAGTAAATGGTATTAAAATGAAATTGTGTCGTATTCCCGTATTCTATATTCCCAAGGGTATTGTGCTATGTTGTATATGAGTGTGTGAGAAGGTAGGTCATTATCTCGTGGTCTACTTAAAGGTATAGCAAGTTTTGTGATGTTATATGTAGAATTGAAACTATGTGGTATTTAAATGAAAATACGGTAAAATGAAATAGCACTTACTTTTGATTTGAAACTTGATCAATATGGTTGATTAGTGTTTAATAGTCAACATGAAAAGGTTCAAGCATGATTGTATTAAAGAAAAGTGAGGTTTTATAGAGAATCGAAATCGGAAATCGGATTTGTTCCGATTCCGTCAGGTTTTATAATTCCATATTTCTAGAATAGAATAGAGAAAGATCGGGAGGAGTCGCCGGTGCGTCGTTTCATCGCCGGGAGCTCCTAGAGTTATCGTCGGAATTTCCGCCGGAGAATTCACCGGAGCTTCGCCTTTCGCTCACTTCGATTGCACACAAGGTTTCTAGTGAATTATTGAGAGTTGGCTCAGAGTTTTGGGGTGAGAGGGTAGTGTGTATGGGTGGTATTTATAGGGTTAGGTTAGGGTTAAGGTAGATGAAGGGTTTAAATTAAAAAATATAAAAAAATACATTAAAAATTCATTGAAAATAGAGTAAATGGGGCTTAATTGTGTCTCTGGAAGTGGTCTGAACATTTAAAGTGTGCAGGGGGTATGAGAAGATCAAGAGGCTGGATTTTTATGTTTGGGACTCGGCCGTCCAGCCGAGTCCGGCCGGCGGCACCGGCCCGAGTCGGGCCGAGTCGGAGGTTAGGGAGGTGGGGGATCGCCTGATGTAGCCTCTGGTACATTTACTTTTTCATGTGTTGTGGAAATTTTTGAATTTATCACGTGTTGACTGTTGGACTTCTAAAAATTTTAAAACAAAATAATATTAAAAATAATGTGGGGCATTGGATTTGAACTCTGGTGGCTTGGTTCAGCAGTGCAAGGTATTATCAATGAGCTACAAACTCCTTCTTGTAATTATGGAGCTATTTAATTACTTAAAGTAATCACAGAAAATGTAAATAGCCCAAGCATACATTAATTTTAAAGCAAATTTTTGTACACTAAAAATGGAGTTGTTACATTCTTTTAACTTGTAATTAAAAAGCAAAATAATTACTTATATCTTGTGCTCAGGTTAAAATACCCCTTTATGGATTTTTGAAAAGAAATGTGTACAAAAGTTGTATAGGAAATTTGGGGTTGTTACATTCTACCATCCTTATAAAAATTTCGTCCTTGAAATTTGAAAAAGGAAAGTGTAACAGTTTCAAGGAAAGTTTGGTGACTGAACTACTAACAGTGTATGTAAAATAACAAGGTGGTGCAAAGGTTTAAAAAAATTATGAAAGAGTTTTACTAGTGTTATCTTGGTCAACGGTCTTGGCTTCTATGGCTGCTAAGGTGTAAGCCTGTCGCCGTGGCATGTTCCTCCTAGCTGGAGGCATATTCCCCTGTACTCGAGGCTTGTTTCTCAGTGCCTGATGGAATTGGCGATTTGGCTGAGCAGGAAATCTACGTGGAGGTGGTGCTGGGAGTGCAGGACGAGTTGCAGGAGCCTGGATAGTTGGCTGCTGTGGGTAGTTGACGGGTGTGTGAGCTGGGTTGCGTCTATAAGGACAGTTTCCAATTCCGTGATTGGACGCGCCACAAACCAAGCATAGGCCTTTTGCACGCCTACAGTCCTTCCACAAGTGTCCTTCTCTCTTACAATAAAAGCAAAAATCGGGTCTTGGCTGATCATTGGTTTCTTCCAGTCTTCTGAGTTCAACAGCTGGCCTTGAAGAGGCCCCTCCTGCCATTTGAGTGGCAGGGCGTTTCACTCCTGCAGACTGAGGTCTGCCCCTTGCATTTATCACTGCCTCATAACTGCGGGCAGCTTCCAGATCATCTTCATGAGTTGGAAATTTCCTTGTGGCTAGTGCAGCCTGGATTTCCGTGTCCAAACCTTGTTGAAATCGACGGGCTCTGATCTCATCCGTCGGTATCAGGTGTGCCACAAATTGACTTAGCATGGTGAACTCAGTGTCATACTCATCTACTGACTTAATCCACATAGAACCTTGTTGCAGATGGATGAACTGCCGTTCCATGGAAAACCTGGCAGTCACAGGGAAGTACTTCGCGTCGAACCTATCGCGAAAATTCTTCCATTCAATGGGCTGATCAAGACGGCTTTCTTCCTCCTTCAACCAGTTTCGTGCATTGTCCATGAGCTGTAATTTTGCCACACGAACCCAAGCTATATCTGGCACTTGTGCCGCTGCCAGATCATCTTCTATGCTTTGTGCCCATTCCTTAACTTCAAGTGGTCTTCCCTTTCCGGAGAACTGTTTGGGATGTAAAGCCCTGAATTGCTTTGCCCCAGGTGCTTCAGTCTCGGGACGGTTCAAGAGCTGCTGCTGACCCTTTAGGAGGCTGCGGATCGCCTCAAGCAAAACTGTTTGCTCGGTGCGTGGAGCAGGAACAGTAGGTACGATTGGTAGTGGAGGTGGAGTGTTGTTGAAGTTGGTGCTTGTGTTGGTTGCGGAATCCATAACCTTGAAAAATTTAGGTTATGACAGATTCAAATACATGAAATGATAAGATTCAAGAAATATGAAATTGTAAGATTCAAGGAACATGAATTGTAAAGAATATTTTAGTTGCTGGTTCTTGTGTTATATTTCTTAGGTTGTTCACGCAGAACAGAACTGCATAATAGGATTTCATACAGCTCTGACCTGCATGGACCACCAACAAAACCTGTCACTCCCCGCTTTCCGGTGTACGGCGAAGGGGACGGGACGAGGCCGCTACGTATTTACTGTGAAGTAAATACGCTAAGCGTATCTAAGCAATATAAAAGTAAAGCACAAGAGACAAGATATAATAAAAACAACAACTTTATATATTCACATTCTTTCTGTACAATGCATGGAAAGTAAATACAACTGAAATAAAGCAATGCCTAAACAATGGCATAACAGAAATGAAAAAGTACCGAATGGAAAGTGTATAATGAACTAGAGCTTGGGGTCTTCACTGAACCGGTCCAAGTCTTCAACAGAGGGCTCGATCTCAGAAATGTCCAGATCACCTGACGACATTCAAAGAAGAAAGAAAAAGAATATCGTCAGCGAACAAATCGCTCGGTAAGTCCCAAAGATAAGGGAGAAGTAGGATAGACAGAATAAGTAGGTAACTTTTAATGTTGTATTATATTGTTATAGTGTTGTGTTAACGATATTGTTTGTAGCTTGGTACAGAAGATGCCCGTGTATACGAGTGGAGTCCCACTTATACCGGAGACTTTGGTAACCCGAAATACAAAGCTCCGTCGATAATACCACGGAACAACGGCATGGATGTAATTACGTCTTAAGTGCCACTTCGTGCCACCTTTAATATATTCCGTACCAGTCTACCCCTTAAACCCCGTGTTATCTTGATTTTATTATTTTATTGTATTGTAAACTGTATAAATTGTATGTTTGGATGACTGACCGAAACCATGATATCAGTAAACGGATGTAACTGTAGAATCATGTATGTAACTGTATAATCATGTAAATGGAATGTATATCCATGGTTCGGTTCAGTCAAGTTGATAGATTGAATAATGGATTCATGGATTCATACTGAATTGTAATATTGTAAATTGTAGATTGTAGATTGTAAATTGTACTTGAATCATATTCAAGTCAGATTATAACGAGACTCAAACTGAGTCAGACAATTAAAAAAGTAAATTGAAGTCCTGATTGTTTTGATATTATCGGTAACCGCTGCACATGGACGGCAGGATTTGTGTCTTTTTCAAAAACGATTACCGTGTTGATAACATCGTTTATTGATTTTCTACCTTAGTTAGGCAAGCATCCACTTCTCCGGCTCCCTAAGGCCCAAGAGATTGGTCCCGCTTAAACCTATGTTTACTAGGGTCCTTATTGTAATTTATAGAACTTAATGGGTTTTTATGTAAAATACTTTTGTATAGTTTTCAAAATACACCCCAAGTATTTATTAATCGTATTTAAAGTTGTAATAATTGTAGATTTTATACTTATGACAATTCTAATGAGAATAACCTAACTTTCATATTATATGGTATTAAAGTGTAATATTAAACTTGTATGGAATTCATGGTATTTTAATGTAAAATGAATTTTGTGATTTTTAGAAAAAAGGTGGAATATTTATATTATTACAAAATAGATATTTTAAGGATATATATACATATATTTATACAAAAATAATTTTAATAAATATTTTATATTCTAAAAATCTCATTTTCTTAAGATGTCGTATTTTGAATTTTTCGAGACCGAATGCTCCTTGCGGAGGTATGAATCTCGCACTACTAAGCCCAAGGATGTGCAATAATTCACACCATCCCGAACGGATTCCCCCAATGGGTTGTAGCGGCGCTTTGCAAAGATTTGTATAAATACTAAATCCTTTAGAAAACGATTTTGTTAAGTAAATGGTATTAAAATGAAATTGTGTCGTTTTCCCGTATTCTATGTTTCCAAGGGTATTGTGCTATGTTGTATATGAGTGTGTGAGAACGTAGGTCATTACCTCGTGATCTACTTAAAGATATAGCAAGTTTTGTGATGTTATATGTAGAATTGAAACTATGTGGTATTTAAATGAAAATACGGTAAAATGAAATAGCAATTACTTTTGATATGAAATTTGATTAATATGGTTGATTAGTGTTTAATAGTCAATATGAAAAGGTTCAACCGTGATTGTATTAAAGAAAAGTGAGGTTTTATAAAGAATCCGAATCGGAAATCGGATTTGTTCCGATTTCATCGGGTTTTATAATTCCGTATTTCTAGAATAGAATAGAGAATTTAGAAATGGGACTTACGGGTTTAGGAAAACTAGGAGAGGGAGAAGGATCGGGAGGAATCGCCGGTCCATCGTTTCGTCGCCGGGAGCTCCTAGAGTCGTCATCGGAATTTCCGCCGGAGAATTCGCCGGAGCTTCGCCTTTCGCTCACTTCGATTGCACCCAAGCTTTCTAGTGAATTCTTGAGAGTTGGCTCAGAGTTTTGGGGTGAGAGGATAGTGTGTAGGGGTGGTATTTATAGGATTAGGCTAAGGTTAGGGTAGATGAAGGGTTTAAGTTAAAAAATGTAAAAAAAACATTAAAAATTCATTAAAAATAGAGTAAATGGGGCTTAATTGTGTCTCTGGAAGTGGTCTGAACATTTAAAGTGTGCAGGGGGTATGAGAAGACCAAGAGGCAGGATTTTTATATTGGGGACTCGGCCAGCGGCGCCGGCCCGAGTAGGGCCACGTCGGAGGTCAGGGAGGTGGGGGGTCATCTGGTGTAGTCTCTGGTACATTTACTTTTTCATGTGTAGTAGAAATTTTGGAATTTATCACGTGTTGACTGTTGGACTTCTAAAAATTTTAAAACAAAATAATATTAAAAATAATGTGGGGTATGGGATTTGAACTCTGGTGGCTTGGTTCAGCAGTGCAAGGTATTACCAATGAGCTAAAAGCTCCTTCTTGTAATTATGGAGCTATTTAATTACTTAAAGTAGTCACAGAAAATGTAAATACCCCAAGTATACATTATTTTTAAAGCAAATTTTTGTACACTAAAAATGGAGTTGTTACATTCTTTTAACTTGTAATTAAAAAGCAAAATAATTACTTATATTTTGTGGTCAGGCTAAAATACCCCTTTATGGATTTTTGAAAAAAAATGTGTACAAAAGTTGTATAGGAAATTTGGGTTTGTTACAAGAAGTGTCTCGTATTTGGGGTGCAGTCTTGTGGTCACCTAAATAGTTTTCTGCAGTTGCTAAAATAATTTTAGAAGACCATGAAAAAAATGACAAAAACTGGAATACTACAGGTATTGTTTCGGAGTTGTTTTGGTTTTGATAGTTTAACATTGTCTAAACCAACTAGTATGCGGTTAATGGGTTGGCTCTAATACCATGTAAGGTTATGCCAATGCCCCGTCTATCAATCCGTGGCCAAACGAGGAACAAAAAATTTTAAAAACCCGGCGCTAACGGAACCTTAATCGACGGATCATACCATTAACCCTATACTAGCTATATGTAAAGAGTTTGGAAAGGTTATATCAATCGATCCGTGTCCTTCGGTCTTCAACCACTGTTCCAAGCTCCTCGCGGCTTCCTCGATCAAGTTTGATCTCAGGTCTCCCTTGTCGAAGACGATCCACGTCGAGAATTAGTAATACGAGCTCCCGCTTCAAAATCGAAGCAACTCGAGCATCCAGTTTGCTAGCCTAGATGCCCAAGATGAAGTAGAGATAGTGTGTGAATACTTTGTCTCAAAATATCCATTGATTATCAACTCATGAGAGGGTATGGATGGAGGTGAAGAAGTTGCCAAGTGAAAAATGTGAGCTTAAGAATTTTTGTCAAGTGAAAAATGTGCTCTCTGTGGTTTTGAAGTAGTGAGGTATTAGTGTTATTAAGCAACTCAAGAAAATTACCCAGCACCAAAAAACAGCCATGAAATTACCCTGTACAAAAATATCAGCCTTTCACACAAATATCTCACCACCTACTACAAGATCATCAATGCACTATGACTCATCTCATGACACAACATGACACATACAAGGCCTCACGAATTTGCCCAGCCACAAAAATTTAAGCCAAAATTGCATGACTCACATTTCTTACTAATAAACATTTAAACCAAAATCTTTAACACAAATGAAATGGCAACCCTAAAGTAATCTTTTAACGAATTACAAGAATACCCTTCATCCGTATATATATACCAGTATCCGTATTCCGACTGAATACAAATACTACGAGACGAAATTAATCCAACAATATAATACTAGGATCCGGCTTAAACCAAAGCCCACTAGTATTATCCGTCCGATCATGATCCGTGCACAACTGCACATATATGATCGAACCCTGCCATAAAACCATACAGCCTCTATAACGTGTCGCCCGAACCAGGGAAACCCTCTGTATGGGACTCTAAAGACTTGTCAATACACTGGCAGTGGGTTTAATCATAAGCATGTCGGTGGCACTAGCTGTACGTAACGGCTACCCAGGTATTGAGTGAAAGGGAGGCCTGTAACAACTCCAATTCTTGTGTACATAAATTTGATTAAAAGTTAATATATACTTGGGGTATTTACAATTCCTGTGAGTACTATAAGAATTTGATTTACTTTTGAATAGCAAGAAGGAGCTTGTAGCTCATTGGTAAGACCTTGCACTGTTGATCCATAGCACCTGAGTTCAAATCCCATCATCCACAAATTATTTTTATTTAAAATTCTTTTAATCTTTTAGAATACTAAGAGTCTACACGTGCACAACACTTAAACTGATGAGTCACGCATAAAACAAACGATTGCACTGCAGTATACCAACCGATCCCGACGTGTGGCCCCAATACGAGCTCCCAACTCATGACTCGGGCCAACGCCGCCAGTCCAACTCGGGCCAAACCCCAATTTTCTTTAACCTTGGTGACTCTTGGATTCCCTCCATAACTCCAGTATTATTTGTTTTTCCTTCATATTTATAGAGCACAATAAAACTCACATTTAATCTATTTTTATTACAAATTTTAATACACCTTTTCACTACCCTAAGTCCTAGTTTTTCCTATAAATACCACCCCTAAAATCACCCCTCCTCACTCATAATTCCCTGCCCAAACTCTCAAGAAAATTCCAAGATCCTTTTGTGTGCAAGTGGAGTTAGCAAAGGGCGAAGCTCCGACAAACTTCCGGCGACAACTCAAGGAGTTTCCGACGACGAAACGACGCACCGGCAACTCCCACCTATTCCTTTTTCTCTCCACTAGCCAATCATCTAGTAAGTCCCTATTTTTTCTTCTTTTCTCTATTCTAAAAACATTCAAAACTAAAACCCGACGGAAGCAGAGTTAGTTCGACTTCCGATTCGGTTTTCTTTAAAAAAAACTACACTTTTCTTTAACGAAATAAAACCATATTCTTATATGTTGATTAATAAACATTAACAAACTTAATAAAACAAGTTGCACATCAAACTAATTATCTTGTAACTTTTATTATACTTTTTCAGAAAAACACCATATAGTTTAATTTCAACATAAACCATCATAATTCCTTGTTATACCTATAGATAGTTCACGAGATAATGACCTACCTCCTCACAACACACATATCTAATATAGCACGATAGAATTTGGGAACACAGATTTGGGAAAATACGACTTTACATATAACTACCTTCAACTATTAAAAACTTTTTTCTATAAGAAGTGTATTTAACAAATCTTTGCAATTGCGTCTCTACAACCCATTTGGGGGAACCTGTTCGAGATGGTGCGGATTATCGCACATCTCCGGGCTTAGTAGAGTGAGATGCAGACCTCCGCAAGAAGCATACGATCTCGAAATATTTTTAATACATTTTTCTTCAGAAAATATGATTTCTAATATAAATAAAACTTATATTTTTAATAAATATATATATATGTAATTAATATCAAAATATCTATTTTTAATATTTATAATATTTCACATTTCCAAAATTCAAGAAAAATATCTCATTTACAAGAAAATACCATACAATTCCAATATTTCAAATAAATACCTAATATTATGAAATTAGGTTATATTCACTAGAAATTTCACACTGAATAAAAGAAACATCTATGAAAACTCTAAAGATGATAATTAAATACTTGAGGTATATTTTGAAAAGTACAACAAAACTATTTTACATAAAACCACCTCAAGTTATACAAAATTACAATAAGAACCCTACTAACATAGGTTTAAGCGGGACCAGTCTCTTCAGCCTCAGAGAGCCGGAGAAATGGGTGCTTGACTATTTAAGGTAGACAACTTAACAAATGGAGTTATCAACACGGTAATTGTCTCTGAAAAAGACACAAATCCTGCCGTCCTTGTGCAACAGTTACCGATAACACCAAAACCTAATTCAGTATTCAATTTCTTTTCTAATTGTCTGACTCAGACTGAGTCTCAATATAATCAATCTGACTTGAATATGATTCAAGTATGAAATTACAAAACTACAATTCAATATTAATTTTTATATTCAATCTTTTCAATCTATATTGACTGAACCGAACCATGGATATACATCCATCTACATGATTCTCTATTTACATCCATTTACTGATATCATGGTTCCGGCAAGTCATGCATCTATATAAATCAAGACAATACAATACAAATAATACAATCAAGACATCGTGGGGTTTATAAGGGGTAGATTGGTACGGAAGGTGTTAGAAGTGGCACGAGACAGCAACCATAAAGACACCTAACCTGAATTCAATTGCCATTGTACCGTGGCTAAACGGTTCCTTGTACTCCGTATACCGTAGTCTCTGGTCTAGTGAGACTCCTCTCGTATACACTGGCCTCTTCTGTACCAAGCTACAAATAACAGCGTTAAAACTAAAAACAACATTCTAACAATGTACTCTCTATTCTGTCTATTCCATTCTTGTCTATTTACGGGACTTACCGAGCGATTTGTTCGCTGACGACATTCTCTTTCTTTTCTTTGGAATGTCGTCAGGTGATTCGGACCTTCAGGAGATCAAGCCCAGCAGTGAGAACTTGGAACAGTTTGCTGAAGATCCAGAGTTTTAGTTTCACTTGTACATTTCCATTATATTTCTGTTATGCAACTGTTTAGGCATTGCTTTCATTTCATGTATTTACCTTTCCAGATGTATTGTAAAAAGAATGTTAATATATCTATTACCTTTGTCTCTTGTGCATTTTACTTATATTGCTTAGATACGCTTAGCGTGTTTACTTCAGAGTAAATACATAGCGGCCTCGTCGCGTCCTCTGCCCGTACACTGGGAAGCGGGACGTGAAAGGTTTTGTTGGTAGCCCATGTAGGTCTGTTTTGCGTGGACAGCCTAAAAAATATAACACAAGAACCAGCAACTAAAAACATTCTTTACAATTCATATTTCTTGAATCATACAATTTCATATACTTTGAATCTTTCCTAACCCAATTTTTTTTCAAGGTTATGGACTCCCTAAAAAACACCAGCACGAATGTCAACAACACTCTCCCACCACTACCACTCACACATTCCATCATTGCTCTGATCAATGAGCAGACGGTTCTGCTTGAGGCAATCCGCGGTCTCCTGGAAGGACGACAGCAGCAGACTGCTATCTTGATGAATCGACCAGAGGCAGAAGCACCTGGGGTGAAGCAATTCATAGCCTTGCACCCTAAGCAATTCTCGGGAAAGGAGAACCCTATAGAATCTGTGGAATGGGCTCAGAGCATCGAAAATGATCTAGTAGCGGCACAAGTGCCAGAGATAGCTTGGGTTCGTGTTGTGAAGTTGCAACTCACGGACAATGCACGGGTTTGGTGGAAGGCGGAAGAAAACCGTCTTGATCAACCCATCGAATGGAAGACTTTTCGCGACATGTTCGACAAAAAGTACTTCCCGGAGACTGCCAGGTTCGACATGGAACAACAGTTCATTCACTTACAATAGGGTTAGATGTAGACCAAATCAGTGGATGAATACGATACTGAGTTCACCATGCTCAGTTGGTAAGATATGTCTCAATAATTCGATTTTTCAATAAATCACATACTACACAGCTAACACAATACCTTAACAGATTTGCGGCACACCTGATACCGACGAATGAAATCAGAGCCCGTCGATTTCAACAAGGGTTAGATTCGGAGATCCAGGCTGCATTACAGGAGATTTTCCGACTCATGAATCGGCTCTGAAAGCTGCCCGCCGTTATGAGGTAGTGGTAAAGATGAGGGGCAGACCTTAATCTACCGGGATGAAGCGCCCTACCAATCAGATGGCAGGAGGAGCCTCTTTTAGGCCACCTTTTGTGCCCAGGAGACCGGGAGTACCAATCAACCGGCCCAGCCCAGCCTTTTATACCTACTGCAGGAGAGATGGACATTTGGTGAAAGACTGTCGGCGAGCCAACCGTCTTTGCTTAGTATGCGGCTCAGCTACTCATGAAATTGGGTCTTGTCCCCGAAGACACAACCCAATTGCTGCACCCAGGCCAGCAATCACTTACCAGCTGAGACCATCCCTTCAGGCACCTGCTCCAAGACTCGCTCTCTATGCTCCACCACCTAGAGTACCACCGACTGCACCTCCTCCTCATCAGTTCCATCAAGCTTAAAGGAACGTTCAGAGGAATGCTCCTCCGGCCAGGAAGGATGTACCACAGCGACAGGCTTTCACGATGACCATGGAAGAAGCTTAGGCCACTGGCCAAGTCATCACCGGTAACCATTTCTTCTCAAGCTTTTCTTTAAGTCTTAACACCCACCTACATATTTTTCCCTATACTTAAAACCTATCCCACATAACTTAGATACAATCTTAGTAGCCTCACTCCCTGCACTTGCATTCTTCGATACTAGAGCATCTAATTGCTTTATGTTGCAACGGTGTGTCAGAACTCATGCGATTCCAGTCACATCGCTTGTATCCAGCTGGAATGTCAGTTCAGGGAACGGCGTTCTAAAGGCAACAATGGGATACAGCTTGTGTCCAGTAGTCATCTGCAGCAGAGAATTCTATGCTGACTTCATGGTGCTGGACATACCAAACTTCGACGTCGTCTTGGGTATGGATTGGCTTGGAACATTTTATGCTACCATTGACTGTCGTCAAAGGAGGGTAGTATTCGAGATTCCAGAGCATTCAGTTTTCAATTTCAAGATTGGAGATCGTACCCTAGAGCCAAGTACTTACAAGGCGAAACCAATGAAGGAATTGATTGCAGCAACTCAAGCAGAGGAAGTATCAAAACCAGAAGTGGTTCGAGAGTTCGATGATGTATTTCCTGACGATATATCAGGTTTGCCTCCTGATCGAGCTCTTGAATTCAGCATTGATTTAATACCAGGAGCACAACCGGTGATCAAAGCACCATATCGATTAAGTCCGGAAGGTTTGAAGGAAGTCCGAAATCAATTGGACGAATTATTGGCGAAAGGATGGATTCGCCCCAGCACGTCAAGTTGGGGATCACCAGTACTGCATGTGAAGAAGAAAGAAGGTTCATATAGAATGAATATCGATTATAGAGCCTTGAACGAAGTAACTATAAAGAACAAGTATCTGCTACCGCGTATCGACGATATGTTTGATCAGTTAAGTAGATCTTGGGTTTTCTTCAAGTTACATCTTCGTTCGGGTTATCATCAGGTGAAGGTCAAGGAATCTGATATCCATAAAACGACATTCGGAACTCACTATGGTCATTACAAATTTCTTGTGATGCCATTTGGAGTGACCAATGCACCGACGATATTCATGAACCTAATGAATCAAGTTTTCCGGGAGTATTTAGATAGGTTCGTTGTCATCTTCATCGACGATATCCTGGTGTATTCCAAGAGTCGGAAAGAGCATGCCGAGCACCTGCGAATTGTCCTGGAAACTCTATGACAACATCAACTATATACCAAGTACAGCAAATGCGAGTTTTGGCTAGATCAAGTCAGTTTCCTTGGACATATCGTATCAGGCGAAGGAATCTCTGTGGATCTAGTGAAAGTTTCAGCAGTAACCGAATGACCGACACCAAATTCAATGAAGGACATTTGAAGTTTCTTGGGCCTAGCTAGATATTACAGAAAGTTCAATCAAGGATTTTTAAAGATAGCAACACTCCTGACCAAGCTCACACGTAAAGATGAAAAATTCGTGTGGTCAGAAGCATGCGAACAAGCTTTCGTAGAACTCAAGTCAAGATTAACATCAGCGCCTATTCTCGTTGTACCGGACCAATCTGGATGTTTCGAAGTGCATTGTGATGCATCCGGTAAAGGATTAGGATGTGTTCTACATCAGCACAGAAAGGTTGCGGCTTATGTTTCAAGTCGGCTCACTTCATCTCATTTCGAGTTGGCTAATCTACTGAGACATAGCAAAGAAGTACATAGAGGTAAGAATCTACATAAGATTTTAAACTCTTCAAATATGTACTATCTCTGATACCCATGAACTCATACAGAAAATTGTGAGACTTCATAGACTACCGGTCTGCATTGTCTCCGATCGTGACACCAGGTTTTGATCACAATTTTGGCAGAGTTTGCAAGCGAGCTTGGGAACAAGTCTGAACTTCAGCACGGCTTATCATCCATAAACTCAGTCTGAGCTAACTATTCAGATCTTAGAAGATATGCTCAGAGGTGTATGCTAGACTTCGGAGGATTGTGGGAAGATCACGTACATCTTGTGGAGTTTTCATACAACAACAACTACCAAGCAAGCATAGGAATGTCACCCTTTGCAGCACTTTATGGAAGGAAGTGTCGATCGCCATTAAGTTGGGACGACATCGGAGATAGAGAACTCTTTGGACCTGAAATGATAGTAGCAACGGTTGACGTAGTTCATATTATTAGGGAAAGAATGCGCAAAGCTCAAGATCGACAGAAACACTGGGCTGATGTAAAGCGCCGTCACTTGGAGTTTCAACTGGGAGATCATGTATTTTTGAAGATATCTCCAAACCGCGGAATGATTCGATTTAGAAGACGGGGTAAGATAAGTCCGAGATATATTGGACTGTTCGACATACTCGAACGAGTCGGTGAAGTGGCATATCGCTTGGCACTTCCACCTTCATTGGAAGGAGTGCACAATGTGTTCCACATATCCCAACTCAGAAGGTATGTCAGTGACCCCAGCCATATTCTCGATCATTCCGGGCTTACGGTATAGCCCGACTTGTCTTGTGAGCAATAACCTGTTGAGATCCGGGACAGGAAAGTGAAGTCACTTCGGAACAAGGAAGTCAACTTGGTTCGAGTGATGTGGAGAAAAGACACTACAGGATAATCAACATAGGAAAGAGAAGATGAGATGCATGCAAGATATCCCCACTTATTTGTAAACTAGTCCTTAAAATAAATTGT
This sequence comes from Agapanthus africanus, assembly GCA_030015575.1. NCBI lineage: Eukaryota > Viridiplantae > Streptophyta > Magnoliopsida > Asparagales > Amaryllidaceae > Agapanthus > Agapanthus africanus. The sequence continues at coordinate 48,815,149 of JASDDO010000019.1, read as the reverse complement.
AAATTTCGAGGACGAAACTTTTGTAAGGAGGGTAGACTGTAAAAACTCCAATTCTTGTGTACATAAATTTGATTAAAAATTAATGTATATTTAGGGTATTTACAATTCCTGTGAGTACTATAAGAAATTGATTTACTTTTGAACAGCAAGAAGGAGTTTGTAGCTCATTGGTAAGACCTTGCACTGCTGATCCATAGCACCAGAGTTCAACACCCATCAGCCACATATTATTTTTATTTAAAATTCTTTTAATTTATTAGAAGCCTAACTGTCTACACGTGCACAACACGTAAACTGAAGAGTCACGCATAAAAAAAACGAGTGCACTGCAGTATACCAACCGACCCCGACATGTGGCCACGATACGAGCTCCCAACTTGTGACTCGGGCCGGTGCTGCTGGTCCAACTCGGGCCAAACCCCAATTTTCTTTAACCCTGGTGACTCTTGGACTCCCTCATAACTCCAGTATTATTTTTTTCCTGCACATTTATAGAGCACAATAAAACTCACATTTAATCCATTTTTATAACAAATTTTAATACACCCTTTCACTACACTAAACTCTAGTTTTTCCTATAAATACCACCCCTCAAATCGCCCTTCCTCACTCACAAGTCCCTGCCCAAACTCTCAAGAAAATTCCAAGATCTTTTTGTGTGCAAGTGGAGTTAGCAAAGGGCGAAGCTCCGACGAACTTCCGGCAACAACTCAAGGAGTTTCCGACGACGAAATGACGCACCGGAAACTCTCATCCTTTTCTCTTTCTCTCCTCTAGCCAATCATCCAGTAAGTCCTTATTTCTTCTTCTTTTCTCTATTTTAAAAACATTCAAAACTAAAACCTGACAGAAGCGGAGTTAGTCCGACTTCCAATTCTGTTTTCTTTAAAAAAACTACACTTTTCATTAATGAAATAAAGCCATATTGTTATATGTTGATTAATAAACATTAACAAACTTAATAAAACAAGTTGCACATCAAACTAATCATTTTTGTAACTTTTATTATAATTTTTCAGAAAAACCCCATATAGTTTAGTTTCGACATAAACCATCATAATTCCTTATTATACCTATAGATAGTTCACGAGGTAATGACCTACGTCCTCAAAATACACATATCTAGCATAGCACGATGGAATATAGGAATATATATTTGTGAAAATATGACTTTACATATAACTACCTTAACTATTAAAAACCTTTTTCTATAAGAAGTGTATTTAACAAATCTTTGCAATTGCGTCTTTACAACCCATTTTGGGAACCCGTTCGGGATGATGCGGATTATCGCACATCCTCGGGCTTAGTAGAGTGAGATAAAGACCTCCGCAAGAAGCATACAATCTCGAAAGATTTTTAATACATTTTTCTTTAGAAAATGTGATTTCTATTATAAATAAAACTTATATTTTTAATAAATAAATATATATGTAATTAATATCAAAATATCTATTTTTAATATTCCATATTTCCAAAATTCAAGAAAAACATCTCATTTACAAGAAAAGACCATATAATTCCAATATTTCAAATAAATACCTTATATTATGAAATTAGGTTATATTCACTAGAAATTTCACATTGAATAAAAGAAACGTCTATGAAAACTCTAAAAACAATAATTAAATACTTGAGATATATTTTGAAATGTACAACAAAACTATTTTATATAAACCCCCTCAAGTTATAATAAATTACAATAAAGACCCTAGTAAATATATGTTTAAGCGGGACCAGTCTCTTGAGCCTCAGGGAGCCAGAGATATGGGTGATTGCCTATTTAAGGTAGACAACTTAACAAACTGTGTTATTAACACGGTAATTGTCTTTGAAAAAGACACAAATCCTGCCGTCCATGTGCAACAGTTACCGATAACACCAAAACCTAATTCAGGATTCAATTTCTTTTCTAATTGTCTGACTCAGACTGAGTCTCAATATAATCAATCTTACTAGAATATGATTCGAGTATGAAATTACTAAACTACAATTCGATATGAATCCATATGTTTAATCTGTTCAATCTATTCAATTTATGTTGACTGAACCGAACCATAGATATACATCCATCTACATGATTCTCCATTTACATCCATTTACTGATATCATGGTTCCCGCAAGTCATCCATCTATATAAATCAAGACAATATAATATAAATAATACAATCAAGACATCGCGGGATTTATAAGGGGTAGATTGGTACGGAAGGTGTTAGAAGTGGCACGAGACAGCAACCATAAAGACACCAAATCTGAATTCAATTGCCGTTGTACCGTGGCTGAACGGTTGCTTGTACTCCATATACCATAGTCTCTGGTCTAGTGAGACTCCTCTCGTATACACTGGCCTCTTCTATACCAAGCTACAAATAACAGCGTTAACACTAAAAACAACATTATAACAATATACTCTCTATTCTGTCTATTCCATTCTTGTCTATTTACGGGACTTACCGAGCGATTTGTTCACTAACAACATTCTCTTTCTTTTCTTTGGAATGTCGTCAGGTGATTCGGACCTTCAGGAGATTGAGCCCAGCAGCGGGGACTTGGACCAGTTTGCTGAAGATCCGGAATTTTAGTCTCACTTGTACATTTCCTTTACATTTCTGTTATGCCACTATTTAGGCATTGCTTTCATTTCATCTATTTACCTTTCCAGATTTATTGTAAAAAGAATGTTAATAAATAAAGTTGTTGTTCAATTATATCTATTTTCTTTATCTCTTATGCATTTTACTTATATTGCTTAGATACGCTTAGCGTGTTTATTTCAGAGTAAATACATAGCGGCCTCGTCGCGTCCTCTGCCTGTACACTGGGAAGCGGGGCATGAAATGGCCGACGAGCAAACTCATCCTGAAATCCTACTGAGCCTGATAGTGACAATATCTGTACAGTCCGCTCCGTTCTTCTATGAGTATCACATATCGAGTCTAGAGTGTAGATAAAGTCAGACCCCTAATAACGCGATATTTAGTGTCAGTATGAAGCCCATCACCACCTGAGAAACTACTGATCCGAATCAGTAATTCTCGTCTATCCCGACCGAGGATTTCTGGTGATGGCCACCCGTGCACACCGCGACATCAACCCCTATTATACCGGGAGAGACGAATCCCCTGACGATCTGCTCACTGCCTCCATGTGGCTCGGGATTGTACCCAACTAAAACCTATTTACATGACTCCTTTGAGCCGTGGTAGGGTAGTAATCAAAGCACAGTGGGAACTCATATGAGACAAATGACGATATCAGGTCGATAGACTAACTTGTACATATGTCACCAGGGAATTGCTATCCGACATTAGGTATAATACCAACTAGCATGTTTCCGGTGAGTTCGTCCGGTGTACTCATAACCCAATGAGCACCTATATATATTTTAGGTGAACCAACTAACACCAATGGCTTATAAGACCGGCCACCGCCCCTCGTCGGGGTCTCGATCCGTATACACTAGTCTACTCTTGGAGTATCGATGCCCAGTCTCGAAACTCCCATGACTAGGGATACTTTAAGGATGTACTTATAGACCACCCAATTCTCACGTATATGATCGCCATCATACTGATGATAGTCAAGCATGAATCCTATGGGCTCTATCAACATGTAATAGTGATCTTTAATGTCACCTGAAACATGTACAGGATGATAAAGATAAACCAAATAGCATACTATCATCTCGAGTAAGACTGTTCTACCGGTATAGGTCCTCCCTCAATCATTGCAATCACATGCTTGCGATCCAATAATTGACTTGAGGGCACTATAGCCAAAACGCTAAGCCGAATAGTCCATGTTCCTGATAAGCCAGCAGCGAGTAGTCTGTCCACTTCCTCGATCGTCTTCTGTTTGATAGGCGCGAAACTTCTTTTCTTTTGTCGGATCGGCCGGGCCTGTGAATCAACACCGAGCTTGTGGGAGATCACCTTGGGGTCCATCCCCGGCATGTCCTCGGGAGTCCAAGCAAACTCGTCAGAGTTGCTTCAGAAAAACTGGATAAGGTTGTCCCGAGTTTCCCCGATCAAAAGGGAGCCGATCTGGACAGTTCGGCTGTTGTCTCTCTTCTTGAGTAGAATCTCGGACAAGGCCTCCACTGGGGAACCCCGAATCTCTTTTTTGTCATCATGTGTATTCAGAGATTTCCGAGGATCACATGACCCCTTGGAAACATCAACTTCTTTGTCATCGAGAAGCATCGAGGCGAGACATACCCTGGCGGTTTGCTGTTCTCCGTAAGCCCGATAGAACTTGAGAGCGAGGTGGTAGGTCGAGATCTGAGTCAGGAGGGCATTTAAAGTAGGGCGACCTAAAAGAATGTTATAAGACAAAGGAACCCGAACAACGAGGAAACTCATAGACATGGTTCGGGTTCTTCGGGCTTCCCCGATGTTAAAAAGGAGAATGATCGTTCTCTCGGCTCGGGTGGAGTGGTTCGTAAACCCGGAGAGGACATGCGAGGTCGGTTAGAGATCGGATTGGTTTAATCTCATACGCTAAAAACAGTTGTAGAATAGGATGTCCCTCGAGCTTCTCGAGTCAACTAGGATTCTCCGGACTTCAGAACGATTTACCCGAGTCGTGATCACCAAGGGATCATTGTGCGGGAGGGATATGTCATGAAGGTCTTCATCGGTGAAGGTGATGGGAGCAACCTTCTTGTACTTCTTGGAGGAGGGATCATCTAAGGTCATGACTGGCCGGATATGGCAGGTATTCTCGTTGTTCGGAGCCGAGCCAACAAAGACGACCATGATCTGCCCGACCGTCAACTTTCCGGCTGGAGGTTGGTCTGTTTGCTCCCGATCTGCTTGACGTTTATCTCGTAGGTACTTTGCTAGGTGACCGGAGCGGAACAACTCCTCAATATAATCACAGAGTTGTTTGCATTTCTCGGTCGGGTGCCCCTACGACCAATGAAAGGTGCAATATGGGCCATGGAGTCTCTTACCCGGCCTTTGTATCATTGGCAGGAGTTTAAAGAATCTCTCGCTCTTTACCTCCTTTAGCAGCTCAGTCTGAGAGACCCTCAAAGGGGTGTATTCATGAAACCTCGGGGAATACGGTTTCGGACGATCGGTCCTTTTCTTCTCCTCCCAGTCTCGTTTTTTTCGGTCCGTCCGGTCCCCGCAGGGTAGGTTGGCTTTCACTTCAGACTCGAGTAATATATCCCGCTCGGTCCAGAATTTTACCTGGGCCATGGTCTTAGGTTATGCTAATGCAAAAGAGAGGAGCCACTCTTTCTGTCTAAGACACAATCTCAAAGCGGTGATGACCGTTTCGTCACAATACTTGGGCACTTCCAGAAAGGAAGTATAGAACTGGGTGACGTAACCTTTGAAAGATTCTCGGTCCTCACTCTTGACGGTGAACAGGTAGTCGACCATCCTTTTCTGCCGTCGGTTTCCGATGAAATAACCGAGGAACTGAGTAGACAGCTTGTCAAAGGTTAAGATTGAACATGGGGTAAGGCCGCGGAACCAATCTCGCCCGGCCTGGATAAGGATGGTGGGAAAGGATCGGCACTGAGCCGCGTCCGAGTTGTCCTGGAAGCTCATTCCCGTTGTGAACGCATCCAGGTGGTCTTTTGGGTCGGACTTCACGTCAAAAAGGGCCACTTTGGGTAACTTGTTTCGAGACAAAACCCGCTCATGAAGTAACTGCTTTGTGAAGGGTCTCGTGAGAGAATCCGCGGAGTATTTCGCCGAACCTCCGGACGAATGGGCGGCGAGCCGCATATCCTCAATTTTCTTCTCGAGGATCTCGATTCGCTGTTGGTACCCCGAGGATTCTCCATAGTCTGAGTGCCTGCTATCTCTGCTCCGGCCTTGCGTGATGGAGCGGTTTCGGCTTTATTCTATCATGTTCCTCAGATTCTCGGGGTGAGCCCTTCATGGTTGGCCCTGAGGTTTTCCATGTACGCGGTTTTGTTGAGTATGGTGAAGTCGGCCTTGCATGGAATCAGGTGACCTGACCAACTTCTCTTCAGGGGGAGAGAGAGTGCGGTGAGCGTTGAAGCGGTAGTCTGGTCACTCCCGAGATCTTGGTGTCGAACTTCCCGGTGCCCAACGAGTTATGGAATCATTCCTCGCGTAAGGGTCATGACTGCCGGAATTGGCACGCCAGTGTTCCGCGACATCGAGATGGGTATGAGTGAGGTCGAAGGCCTGAATGCACCCTTCCTGCGCTCCACATGCACCGTCATTTTGGGGAGCGAGGATGACGGTTTGGCGAGCGAGGATGACGGTTTGGCTAGTCGTTTGAATACAAGCGAGTGTGTCCACCATCGCCGTGAGCTTGTTGATTCATGTAGATAAGGCATCGACGACGTTCGGAGGTGGAGTAGAACCTCCCCCGTCTCTATTGTGGAGGACAGGATGGCTCGTGCTGGGATCGTTGCAATTATCACTGGCCATCGAATCGAAGACGAAAGATCAACTTTCTTAGGTGGGAAAGCCACGGTTCTCAAAGACGGCGCCAACTGATGGAGATTTGAATCTCCCTCAAATGTTGTCCTCCGTCGATCTTATTACCAGCAAGGCTGAAGGCTGAGATTTGATGTGAGGGTTGAGCGTGTGGATCTCAATAGGTTATTGTTGACGCTGGCCTACTTGCAAAGGATGTTCCGAGAAGGGAAACTACCGTAGGACCCTCCGACGATCAAGTAAGTACCGAGAAATAATTAGGGCAGAGTAACGACGTATTGGAAATGAGTTCCAGGTACCTGAGTCGTCTGGAAGAGGGGTTTATATAGCGTCGCATGGAGCGAGCTGATGCGAGATTCTCGCCGTTCGTTACGCCCTCGCGTCACGTTCGCATTGATGGCGGGGTGTGTCCATTAATGGTGGGATACACCCATTAACGAAAAGATGAGCCAGCGTGAGATGCGGGACGTGGAGCGGCGGTGATCTCGTTTTGGCGAGATATACAGAGTCGTTATGGGGGCGCTTGGGCTCCATGCTCTCGTTTGAACAGGGAAGCCGAGGAAGCTCAGCTCGGTGGATAGCTTGGAGACGAGCAAGGAGGCTGAGGAAGCTCGGCTGTAGGATAGTGATCAGTCGAAAATATTGCATTTTTAACACGTCAATTCCTTACCATTTGCACTCATCTAAAGGTGTTCGGTATGAATATAGCACATATTAGCAAAACAGCTGTAAAATACCAAATAACTTGTGTTATACTTTATAACCGGCACTTTGAGGGAAATTGAGTGTTTATCATTGCACGTATAATCTTTGTATAGCGCAACACTTGTCTTGAGAATCTGTGCAGGAAATTCCAGGAAAAGAGCCAAAACTGATAAAAGTGCTGATAAAAATACGCCAAGTCCAAGACTTGTGATCTGGCAGTGATATAGAAATATGAGATTCCACACATCAGAAAAGCGCCACAAGGATAGTACAAGAATTACCTAAAAGTTCCATGCACCGAAGCCTTCAATGGGCCGTGGATCCGCGGCCGTAGGGCCCTTCCCGCGGCGGATCCGCGGCCACGTGATGGTGACGTCAGCGGTTCATTGCTTCAGGTTTCTCCATTCAAGTTCCACACTCATTTAAGCCAATGCAAACTCCAGAGAACTCCAGAAGCTTCTGTCCGAACAGCAAATCTTTTTGTGCAAGCTAAACACATCCAAGCTTCTCAAGAAAGCCACATAACTACCTAAACCTAGAAGTTTCTTCCTAACCTCTAAGCTTCTAAAGGAAGCTATCTAACTAACTAACTCTAGAAACTTCTACCTAACTACCAAGCTTACAAGTGAAGCTAAACTAAACCTAGCTTCTAAAGGAAGCTAAGCTAAAGGTGAAAGCTATAAAAAGGACCCTAAGGCTTCACTCTCAGGGTTGTTGAAGGGTTGTTGATCAATTTCCACCCACAAGTTGAGTGACACAACTTGTGCACCCAAACCCTAATCCATTTCCAAAAGCCAAATTCAAGATCTCCGAGTACAAATCAAGCAAGAAGCCTTCAACCTTTTAGAAGCGACGCCGATCTTCAACCGAGCAAGTGATCCAAGACGATCCGCGACTCACGAAGATGGTGCGGAGCTAAGTCGACGATCGAGTTCTTTTCTCGAATCTTGTAGATCTTGAGAGAATTGTAACAAAATTTTTGATTAATAAAAGGTGAAATTTCTTTATCTTGCTTATCTCTATATTTGAACATTATGATTAGATCTCGATTCTTGATTGATTTCTTTGTTATGATGCTTGAGTAAAAACTCCGCTCATGTAGGAGTCGAGAGAATAGATAGATGATGATGTTTACAATCTTGAAACGATTCTTAATTCCTATAAGTTTTGAAAACTCTTGTAAATTGAATCATCGACAATCTAGTTTCGAGCGAAATGCTTTCTTGAATGTTTTCGCTCTTAATTAGAGATCAACGATCGGTAAATCAATTTACTAGAGGCTAGCTTTTAAATGAGGATCAACGAAAGGACAAAGGATGAGATGAAGAAACCCTAGATCCTTCAAAAGATCCTTAAACCTCGTTGATCGTCATCGATCTAGCATCAAATCATTAATGGATAAGAAAACGTAATCACAAGTTTTCATCACTTCTATAGATTCGATCGATTCCTACGAGCCTCACTACAAATCTTGATAACTAATTCAAATTGGAAGATTCTTGAGTCTTGATTTTTAGTATTCTTGATATTAGATCTAGTTTTGATAATTCTTGAAATTCACTTTTAAATCTTGAATCAAATTCACTTTTCTTTTCTCTTTAATTTTCAATTCAACTAAAACAAATACGAGTAAATCTCACTTTCCCTGTGGACGATCCGCACTTGGTAACGAACCTACATCGACACCGTTATTGATTGCGGTTTACAAATTTCTTTGGTTGTGATTTTTATACATTTTCTACCTACACACCGAGAATCATTCAATCAGATAGCTCGGAGGAAAGCTGTTGGCTGGTTGCTAGACGAATAGGGAAGGTACTCCAAAAAGGTCTCCAAAAGGTTAGATGCAACCTCGGAGGCGAGATGCCGAGGAATGTCCCCAACATATCGTACTTATTCCAGCTCCGTAGCCCTCAGGAATTTAGTGGGCTTAAGCGGAAAACACATCATCCGCTACGTGTCGTGATCTGAGGGATTCCTACTTATGAGTATCATCAGAACCCTATCTCGATCCTTGCCCGTCGCTGTGATTTTGGCTACCACAAAAATGATCATAGTTTCTTGAGTGGTTGGTGTTCAGTCGAAAATATTGCAATCTGTAACATAACAATTTCCTCACTATTTTAATTATCTAAGAGTGTTTGTTATAAATATGACACATATTACAGAATCATTTGGAAAATACCAATTACCATGTGTTGTACATTATAACCGGCATTATGAAGAAAATTGTGTGTAAATATTTCACGCATGATATTGTATATCTCAACACTTTTTATCAAGATTTTGTGCAGAAAATTATTCAGGTCAAAAAACTGGAATCGCCAATTTGCCGATAAAATGCAGTAAGTCAAAGATTTAAAATCTGGCAGAGATTCAGAAAGATTAAATGATTCCAGACATCAAAAATGTTGGGATAACATAGCACCTTGTGAAGGTTTTGGGTTGAAATTTTATTATTCCATAAAAATTTGAATCGAAATCGCATCAAGTGCTTAACGATTAGCTGTGAATTTTGCAAGGAAATCTAGCATCTCTGCAGAAAGGGGAAAAATATTCAAATCATTCCAGAGAGGCCAGTGAAGCAACAAGAGCACCAGGAAAAATTTTAGTGCAGAGATCTTATGAATCGACCGCGGAATCGCGGCCATTAGCAAGGATCCGCCGCGGAACAGCGGCTTTTTAGTCGAATTGGAGCTCCGATTTCTTCTGGTATATTCTTCACTTTCTTATCTCCTCCCTGCTCTTGTACAATAACCATTTTCTGCAGGATTTTTTGCAAAAATTCGCAGCGCCGCTAAAAGAAAAATTTGTTGCATATTTTGATATTGGTTGTTTGCATATTTTAATACGGAAATTAAAGGGCAAAGACCAAATTCAGATTAGGTAGGGATTTCATTACCCTTCCTAAGCCCCAAAAATCACAAAACTATCATCCGCATCACCCTAATTAACTAAAAAAGGTCTAGATAAGACTCTAAGGACCGTCGCGCTCAATTATGACAGAAGGAGGTCGTGGGTAATCTATTGCTTATCTGCATTTCTTTTGTGGTGTCTAAGGTAAGTGTGTCTAAGGCAAGTGGTTACTTAATTAGGCCCACTACTTACGTAGTGAAGAGCTTCCCACTTACCTGGCACTTACCTGGCCACAGAAGGGATAAAGAGGCAGTAGATGATTTATCCTGCGGTTTGTCTTCTGGAAGTTTAGGAGCGGTCTAGTGACTTGACCTATGTGACCATTAGATCTAGGGTTGCTTGTGCATTGTTGTGTGATTTTTCAAAATCCGTATTTTTCAAACCAACAAACACCAAACCAACTTTTCTCTAATTATCATAACGCTGCCACTTGTGCTAAACCATTCAGTGCAAGCACGTCTGGACACGGGATTCTAGTGTCTGTCTTGTCCGCGTTCTTCCTATCGACTCCGAAGTCGGTATTTTTACATCTTCTTTTTCTTCACCCACTACCACATCCACTTCGATGGATGGATCTCCATCGAACTTCTTTAACACCACTCTGCCACCATCCGCAGGTGCGCAGAATCCATCCCGCATCTCTCTTCAAGAGAGATGCTACCCTATTCGAGGTCCTCTTTCTACCTGTCTTTCCATTCCACTAGCCAATGGGGACAATTTCGAAATCAAGCCTCAATACATCAATCTTTTACCTAAATTTCACGGTCTCGAGTCTGAAGACGCATACGTTTTTATTACCAGATTTGAAAACGTATGCGCTATGATGGGTACTTCACAGCTTTCTGTGGATACTATGAGATTACGTCTTCTCCCATTCACTTTGTACGATTTAGCCAAGAAGTGGTTTTATAACACAGCTGCACATTCTATTTCAAACTGGGATGAATTCGGCATAGCTTTCCTTAAGAAATTCTACCCCAATCATAAGACAGCCCGAGTCCGTAGCGAAATAAATCAATTTACCCAGCTTCCCAATGAACAATTTTCGAATTGTTTTGAACGCTTCAAGGATCTGTTAGTTCAATGTCCTCATCATGGAATCCATCGATGGGATCTCTGTCGAATCATGTATGAGGGCATTAATCCTACAACAAAACAGGTGCTTGAATCCATGTGTCAAGGCAACTTCATGTCTAAAGACGATGGTGAAGTTTGGAAATTTTTAGAAGGTTTCGCTGAAAAAAATTTACAATGGGAGAGTGTAAGTCAACCATCGTCTAGGGGTGGTATTCATCAACTTGATGTTTCCATAAGAGTAAAAGATGAAATGGTAGCAATGCAAAAGAAGCTTGAAGCTATGGAACACAAATTTTTATTAGCCTCCCTAAATCAAATGACACTCCCCAAAACTGTCTGTGGATGTTGTTCTGACCCATCACATCTGACGGAAGAATGTCCATTGAATTCTCCGTTTCAAGGTTAAGAGCTCACTAATTCTGCTTTTTAACAGCGATTTAGAAACGATCCTTATTCTTCCACGTATAATCAGGGTTGGAGGAATCATCTTAATTTTGCTTGGAACCAACACCAAACTCAAAACACGGTTCAAAACAAAAATAACTTCCAAAGAGTTCCTCCACAGCCACAGCATCCATTACTGAGTCAGCACCCCTACCAAACACAAACTTTTCAAAATCCGGCCAACAATTCTGCACCTGGGAATAATTCTTTCCAAACGGCCGGTACTGAAAACCCCTCTGCACTCGAACACACTTTGGATTTTTTTATGAAACATTCCATGCAAACGTCCGATGATATTAAGTCTTCTATCCAAATTTTAACAAAAGACCACGCCTCTCACGGTGAGAGTATTAAAGTGATAGAAGCATAAATTGCACAATTAACTGCTGCGATGAGTGCTAGAGAGAAAGGGAAACTTCCAGCTCAACCACTACCTAATCCTCGCTAGGCACATCATGTGAGTGCTATTACCACGTTGAGATCTGAAAGAGTGCTAGACAACCATGTTGGTGAAGAGATTGATAGTGAGAAATCAATCGATGATACCCCGACTTCCACTTCCACTTCCACTTTTGACCCTAGTTCGTCTACACCACCTTCTTCTGAGCTATTCTCCGTTTTCCCCAAGGCTCGAATCCTCAGCACACTTCTTCTAGTCCACCAAAGACGATCCCCACTCCTAATCTGGGATCTTTCCTACCCACATGATCTTCTCCAGTATTGGACCCTACCCTTATTGCTCAAGCTCCTTATCCTAATAGGTTAAGGGGAAACAGACCAAGTCCGCAAATGGAGAAGATTATTGAAACCTTTAAACAGGTTAACATCAATATCCTTCTCCTAGATGCAATACAACAAGTCCCTGCTTATGCAAAATTCTTAAGGACTTGTGCATTAGGAAGAGGAAGACTCAAGTGCCCAAAAAGGTGTTCATGACGAGCAATGTAAACACAGTTTTTACCCAACAATTACCAAAGAAACGTAAGGACCCCGGCTGTTCTACAATTTCTATTTCTATTGGGGGTAAAAATATTAACTGTGCTCTACTCGACCTTGGCACTAGTGTTAACCTGCTTCCATACTCGGTTTACGAGCAGTTAGGTATCGGAGAATTGAAATCTGCCCACTCACTCTCCAAATGGCAGACCGATCAATCACCAAACCTAGGGGCGAGCTTGAGATTGTGTTGATAAAAGTCGGGTAATTTATATTCCCTGTGGATTTTATTGTTCTAGATACACAAACGGTAGAGAATCCACGGAATCAAATTCCGGTGATTCTCGGTCGACCATTTTTGGCTACTTCCAACGCGGTAATCAACTGTCGTAATGGCTCTATGACCCTATCCTTCGGGAAGATGTCAATTGAGCTGAACATTTACAAGTTGGGAAGTGTACCCTCTGAACCTACCGCTCAAGCATGTTCTGTCGAATTAATGGATGTCGACAGCAGCGAAATTGAACAGCTTCACGATACTGATCTAGACGTCTTTCATACGTTGTTTGACCCAGATATGTATTATACACATACGGACCCTTCTTTCGAGTTGTCTGGGTCAATATCTAACGCTGATTTTGAACCTTTGATGGAGTCTGAAGATCACCCCTCTCTTTCTGATGAGATTATTTTTCGGGGTATCGATGAAACCTTTGAAGAAATTTTCGCTGATGAACTCGCATTTTTAGAAAACACGGAAGTTGTGATGAATAAAATCCAAAACAAAGAAGTTGAACCACCTCCCTTTCTTCTGGACTATAAAGAGAATGCGAGTAATCCATCACAATCATTGAGTCGTCTCTCCAAAATGAGATGCAAACAAATTTTATTACACCACTTATCTTTTCCCCATTTCTTCTTGGCTCTATGTAACATGTTCTTCCACCAACCGGTGCACTACACTGATAAAATCTTCGAATGGTTGGTGTTGACTTTCGGTCTTTGCAAAGCTTGGCATTGACCAATAACTTTACCCCCCTCTTAAGATTTTAAAAGATTAACATTGTTTAACTCAAGTTTGGGGGGTATATTGTTGGCTCTTGAAAATAAAAGTTGTCCTCAAAATTATGAGCCAAAAAATAAGTTTGGAGGAGATTTTCACTTTCACTTATTCTTGACCCCGTTAATAAATTTTTCCTCCAAAGCCTACAGGTTTTTGAGATTTAACGGATGACAACAGTGGGGACACTGTTGTAAAAAAGTTTAGGGGAGGTTTGTGCTTATTTACGCATCACTTTGCATCATACTTTGCATACGCACAAAACATATAATAAAAAAATGTGTACATAAATAAGATAATAAAAGATTAGAAAGTGAAAAATTACATCTAAAATATTGGAAAAATTTAAGAAAACCAAGAAAATCAGATGTTTTCTTAAACGAAACTAGTAATAAGTAGTTATGAGCCGTTGTCCCAAGGGTTAATAAGATGAAAGAAGTCACTAATCTGAGAATAAAAATAGTTCCTATTCTTGAAGCCAAATATTTGAATATTGATACCCTACTATACGCACTTACACACGTCTTGAAACTCGGGATAGTAGAGGATACCTTGAAATGCTCTTTATTGGGGTCGAAATTTACACCCCGGTTGACCAAGTCAAAATCAAAGTCAACCCCAAGCCAAGTGGGCCCAAGCCCAGGTCAAGTGGGCCAATGCCCGGGTTGAACCCGAACACGAAGCGTCCGGCCTTCCTCCATACCAAAATAGAATTTTTGTAATAAATAATTTTGGTGTATTTCCTTTTTTTATTTTTTTGAATAAGTGTAAGAAAAGTGGGCATAAAGCCCAATTTTTGTAAAGCCCATGGCTTATTTGCAAAAGGAAATAGCACAGAGGTATGGGATGGGCAAAATGCCATTTTTGTAAAGCCCAAGGGGCTATATGTAAAGTGTATAGCCTATAAAAGAAAAAATAATGAAAATATCTTAACAACTTTTTCTCTCTCCTAAAAAAGAATCAAGATCTGTCATATTTCTCCTTCCTCAAGGTTCTAAAACCTTCTTCTTTCTTTCAAATTAAATCAAGAGTTTTACTCTTCCTTTTTCAAAACCAAATAGTTTTTCACCACAAAACCCACAAAGTGGAGCTTGGATCTTCCATCAGATCTTAAAAAGGAAAGATTTTTAAAATCTCACCTCTTTTGTTATCCAAGAGTCGGCCAACAAAGGAGGAAGAAGGAGACCCATCTCCAAAGCCTCCACTTTGGGGAAGATCCAGGGCTCAAAGGGAGAAGCCCCTTCATCAGCTTCAAAATATCTTAGGAGTTTAACTCCTCATAAATATATACATATATACAAAATAATAAGTTTTTCTTTCTGGGAGTAAAACTCTCAGTGCAGGGACCAAGTCCATTTTAGTGCCCACGTGCCTGGCATGTGTGGCGCTAGCGCCCGAGCGTCCGCATGCCTGGCACGTGTGGCGCTAGCGCCGGAGCGCTCAAAGCGCGAGCGCCCGAGCGCCCAAAGCGCTGGCGCCTGAGCGCCCATGCGTCTACCACGTGAGGCGATAGCGCCCAAAGCGCTAGCGCCCGAGTGCCCACGTGCCTGGCATGTGAGGAGCTAGCGCCTAAGCACCCACGTGCCGTGCACGTGAGGCACTGGCGCTTTCTCCCACGCATCCTTTGGATTCCCTTTACCTTATATATATATATATGTATGTATGTATATATACATACACACACACATACTCTACTACACTGTCCCCGTTAGAAAAAAATTCTAACGGGGTGCTGTCCCGCACCCGGCAAGGGTGCTGCTAGCCCTCTTGACCCCCAGCCCGCTATCCGGATAGCGGAACCCCCGTAAAAACTCTGCGAGACCCCCGATATATCCAAAACCCCTTTCAAAACACAACACATGTACACTGCAAATTGAGTGCGCATGACCTGTTTAACCCGTCAATCGGAGGTTCTCTCGCTCCAAAGGCGAGGGGTAATTAACAGTAGCTTAGTCCGCGGCTGCTGGAGATTTGGATCCCCACAATCAATAAACCACAGCCTACCCCAGGCAGGGGGAATCTGTAATGCGCCTGACAAGCACACGCACATTTCCATCTCAATAGGGTGACGGAAAACACCCTACAGATTCTGGCATGCTCGGTGGGACCTTTCTTTCCTCCCATATCTTGGGTCAAGCGTTCATGCGAACTCATTTAACATATATGCCAATGTTTGTACTGAAATAATGTTCTTTTCTGTGCAGCAATCAACTTTCAACGACAATTCTCCTAAGATGGATCCAGCTTCTGCTGCGACCCCGATTCCGTACGTAGTCAAGATCAATACTCGTGAGGTTCTCCCCGGAAGCCTCAGTCGACAGTGGGAGGAACCGTCCCGCCAGTTTGGTTCCGTCATCATCTACCCTGCCGGAAGCGCTCATCTGGCAGAAATCCCGGCAAAACAGGTGGCCAAGCCGGTCTCAAGGGGCAAGAGGCCGAATGTTGTGATCTCTAAGGCACCACAACCGAAACTTAAGACGGTGTCTGAACGACTCTCTGGCACTCCAGCTGGGGGCAAGACTTCCGGTACAAAGGGCAATATCAAACGTTGCGGACGAGCTCAGGCGATGGCTCCAACAAATGCACGATCGGGCGTCTTCTCTGGCCTCTCTATCACTCGGTCTACGGCGTCTTCCCGAAGAGCCGAAGTCTGCCAAGTGCTTAAAACAGAAAAGTTAAGGCAGAAGTGGCTCAGGTATCTAGCCAACAAGAGGGCCAAGTCTTCGGACATATGGAATCTTGTGAGGTTCCAAGAGCAGGGTTACTCCATGACGACGGCTGAATCGGCCGTAAAAATCAGCAATTCCTTCGAACCTCTGAAGTGGGTTCAGAAAAATGCTATGACCGCCAGACTCAAGAAGACAGCGGTTCGAACGTTGCTATGAAGAGACGTGTCCTGGCCCCAACAGAAAAAGTATGACACTGTCTCTTCAAGAGTCTATCAGGTGCTCTGTGTTGCGCGAAAACAGCGGGGTTACTCCAAGAGCAGGGTTACTCCGCGACGATGGTTGAGTCGGCCGTAAAAATCAGTAATTCCTTCGAACCTCTAAAGTGGGTTCAGAAAAATGCTATGACCGCCCGAATCAAGAAAACAGCTGTCCGAACGTTGCTACGAAAAGAAGTGTCCTAGCCCCAACAGAAAAAGTATGACACTGTCTCTTCAAGAGTCTCAGGCTCTCTGTGCTGCACGAAAATAGCTGGGCAAAACCAAAATGGAAGCGTCGGCACCATTCAAGGATCCGGCCAGGCCAGCCGCCTTCAATCGACTGCCCGTTACCGAAACAGGGGGGTTAAGACAGCAATCCGTAAAATCATCCGCCGATAATAAAAAGACGGCTGGATATATTATCCATACGTTCTATATGGCGGGCGGGCGCCCCAGCGACAACCTTCGCAGCAAATGCAAGGATGGGGCCACCACATCCCAAGCCCAATCTGGCTTGAATGTGGTTGCCGCTTTCCAAGAACAGCCACCTCCGCTGGATGATGAAAACACTCTCGATGAGGATGATAGGCAGAAAGACCCCTCAGTCCATGTAGAGTCAAGCTCGGACAGCAAGGAAGAGCCAACTTTCCGCCCCAGGACCGCTGAACAAGAGCTTCGAAAACAGCTCAGGAGCAAAGATAAAGAGATGGCCAAGCTCTATTCGAAAATTGACGACCTAACGAACATTGTGATGCAGCTTACGACTCAAATTGCTCGAGCGCCTCCCAATCAAGCACAAGTCGCTACTCATGAGCCGGATGATGACAATTCGAAGCGGCTGAGGCCTGTCCCTTTGGGTCCAAGATTGGTCGAGCTGCACGAAAGCCGGCTACATTCCGCTTCTAGGGACGCCATGGCCCCAGATAACACTATCCCGCTAATACAAGACCGGATAATGGATTTGGTCACCAGCAAGGTTAAAACATTAGTGGCCGAAGCTGAAGCTCAGAAAGAAATTGGCAGTAGTAGGCGGCCATATCCTGCACAGTACGATCTGATCGAGTTCTCGGGCGGCTACGTCATTCCTAAGTTCGGAAGATTTGACAGGACGGGAAATGCAAATCAGCACGTCGCCCACTTTAAAGCATCGTGCGGAAATACAGGGGGCAATGATGCGCTCCTTCTTCGTCAGTTTGTCAACAGCCTAACCGGTGTCACTTTCGACTGGTACGCGAGTATACCAGACGGGTCTGTTATTACCTTTGCCCAAATGGAGTCTCTGTTTCAGCAAAGGTTCATGAGTGTCAGTGATAAAATCTCCACTGCTGACCTTGTGAGGACCAAGCCTTAGGAAGAATGAAAGCAACACCGACTTTATCGCCCGATGGCGTAATCTCACAGTCAAGTGCGAACCGCCGCTGGAGCAGGACCGGTCCGTCAGCCTTCTCATTGGGAACCTCAGCAATTGGATGGTCCTATTCTTATGTACAACAGGCCTCAAGACGTTTCAAGAGCTAACCAAGAAAGTCCAAATGCTGGAACGCTCGAAGCAAGAGTCTACCCCGGACTTTCAGAGAGACAAGACTTGGAAAAGCAAGCGGGACGACAACCGTAGAAGCGGGAGTTCCAGCAGTACCAATGTCTTCAATACGTCCAACAATGAAGACAAGCGAAGGGCAGGCGATTCCAAAACCAACCGGTCTCGAAAGCCATTGCTGGGAGGGGATGGGCCTTCCCTAGAAGAGAAAAGGAACAAGGTTTACTCTTTCAGTAGGGACAAGGTCTGCAAGATATTTAAAGATGCCTTGAAAAACGGTCTACAATTGCCGGAGTCGAAAAGACCTCAAGAAGCAAAAATGACCAACAATCCCCTGTATTTCCCGTACCACCGAGTAGTGAGCCATGCGATCGAGGATTGCTATATCTTCAAGAAATGGGTCGAGAAGCAGTACAAGGCTGGAGAGATCGAGCTGTCCAAAAGTGTGTTGGTAAATAATCAAGTTGCAACCACCAACTTTATACAGATAGAAGCTGAAGCTTTCTGGGAGAAGAAAGCCGAACCCGCTGCCCTGAGAAATGAAACCGACTTACCGCAGCCTCCTTGGAGTAAGCACATATCTAATAAAACGAAGAAGATGCTAAAGCTACTTCAGAAAGAGCCCAGGACGGAATGGGAAGGGAAGAAGAAGCCCACCATTCTAGCTGCCAAGTCGGCCCGATCCGGCTCAAAATCCAAAAAGCTCAAGAAGAAGGAAAGTGCAGCTCGACGCGAAAAGGATTCTGCAGCGAGATCGACCATTCAAAAATATATCAATTCTCTCGAAGACTATGAACAACAGGAAAGAACTCTGATTCAATTGAAGGAGTTCCTCCCTGTAGAAGCGGCTGAAATTCTGGAGGAGTTAGATGATGACTCCAATGAAGAGATCCCTATAGTGACCTGCTACGCCATCCATCTTGACAGCGACTCTGAGGAAGAGCTCTGTTTCCCCGAAAAGGACTAGGAGTTCGCCACAAAGGCCAACCAAATCCAGCTTAGAAGCGGCAGGGCTCTACCGCCAAATCAAGGAAATGCCCCAAAAGGAAAGGAAAAATAGGTGGCTAATGAGGAAGATGGCAGAGAGCCGGCTAATGAATACTCAAGTTCTTCCTCAGTGGACTACAATGTCTTGGCTCATCTCCGAAAGCTCCCATCTCTCCTGAGCATCTACGATGCCTTGGTCTTATCTAAAGAGCTTAGAGATGTTATCATTCACGATCTACAAAAACCCGAGAGGTATCAGGCTCGCTTTGCAGAAATAAATATGAAAGAATCTCAGTACGCTCTACATGCCGCCGCAATCACGTTTAAGGATGAAGACTTACTACTGGGAACGGCTGAGCATAATTGGCCGCATTACGTGACCGGGTACAGCGATGGAGATCAGATTAATCACATATTGATTGATCCAGGATCCTCGGTGAACATCATGAACTTACGGACTCTGAAGAGTTTGTCAATGGACGTCCGACACCTGTCAAGGGAAAGGATTTTCATTCAAGGCTTCAATCAAAACTGCCAGCAAGTTCTGGGGTCTATAGCTTTGCCAATCAAATTTGGGGATCTGCAAACTGAAGCTAAGATATACGTAATCGACGCTGACACGTCTTGTAAAATTCTCTTGGGACGGCCATGGCACCACGATTACGGCATCATTCCGTCAACTCTCCATCAATGCATGAAATATACTAAAAATGGCGAAGAAAGACGCATTGACGGAGACATCGAGCCGTTCGGTGTGCATGAAGTCCGATATGAAGATTCTCGGTACTTCATGAACCACCAAAATGCTATGCCACAACTGACTGAGGATAGAACGGCCCCAAGACTCAAAAGCAAATCTGAGCCGGCTTTCACTTTCAAAAGCAAAAACGCCCAAGTGCGCCCGCGTTTCGGTAGCGACACTGATGAGTCCGACGCGGGAAGTCCGTCCTTTTGTAAAACTCGCCCTCATTTCGGTAGCGATACAGACGAATCCGATACTGAAAGCCCATCTAGCAGCAAAGTCCGCCCTCATCTTGGCAGCGACACTGAAGAGTCGGAGGAAGAGGACCTGCCGTGCAACAGCTGTGCAGATTGGACCCCCATGCAGCAAGCGAAACTATGAGAGACCTTCGAAATTGTAGAAGGGTCCCTGGTCATCACAAGGGTGCCGGAATGGATGTGCAAAGAGATCGACGCATCGTCAGTCTCTACCGTGGACTAGCTGAAAACTTTCTACATTCCCGGAGGAAAAGTGGACAGAAGGGCATCCTGTTTTATGGGTCAAACCCCATTATGCACCCGGACGATTTGTCCGTCGCGTGCCTTCCCTATGAGAGAGGAATAAGAGTCATCCTCAATCCCAGATACTATGCACCCAAGATGCGTGAATATTTTAAAAGGTGCGGATGCCGGTTATATCAAACGGAGTCCGAAGCAAAGTTTTATGAAGGGCTATGGCATCCGCCCCAGGTCCTAGCACTTATCGATGGACGAATTCCAAATAGACGGGGCATAGAGTTCATTCAACCTGATTCCAAAGCATGCTACATGATCCATGTTGATGAAGCCAGCGAAAGATCAAATGATGATGACGAGATAGCCGAGCCAGAAGAAGCTCCTCAAGAGCTCGAAGATGGCGGACAAGAAACTTTTGACGAGCTAACCGAGATTGACTTAGGACCGCCCGATAATCCAAGGCCGACCTACATCAGCTCACTCTTTTCAAAGGAAATGAAAGAGCAGATAATTGCCCTGCTGCATGGGTTCGTCGATTGCTTCGTGTGGATATACAAAGAAATGCCTGGCCTTTCCCCTGAAGTGGTCATGCATAAACTGGCTATATCTCGTGATACTAAGCCAGTCAAACAAGCTCCTCGAAGAATGAGAAGGGAACTAGAAGAAAAGGTCATCGAGGAAACCAAGAAGCTCATCGATGCCGGATTCATCAGGGAAGAGAAATATGCGGACTAGATCGCATGCATAGTCCCAGTGAAGAAGAAAAATGGCAGGTCCAAGTTTGTGTCGATTTCAGGGAGCTCAACAAGGCATGTCCTAAAGACGACTTCCCGCTACCGGTCATGGAAATGATGGTTGATGAAACCTCAAATTACGAGCTGTTCACCTTTATGGATGGCTCGTCTGGGTATAATCAGATCAAGATGTCGCCTGAGGATGAGAAGCACACAGCATTTTGAACCCCGATCGGAATATACTGCTACAAAGTGATGCCATTCGGATTGAAGAACGCAGGTGCTACATATCAAAGGGAAATGCCCAATATCTTTGATGACCTAATTCATAAGGTCGTCGAATGTTATGTTGATGATCTGGTCATCAAGACTAAAGCCAAGGCCGATCACATCCAAGATCTTAGGACCGTTCTCACCAGACTGAGGGAGTACGATCTGAAAATCACTCCTCTGAAGTGCGCTTTTGGCGTGTCATCGGGAAAATTCCTGGTCTTCATAGTCTGACATCGAGGGATTGAAGTTGACCCATCCAAGATAAAGGCCATCATGGAGATGCCCCCTCCGAAGAATCTGACGCTGCTAAGATCATTTCAAGGCAAGCTTGCTTATATACGAAGGTTTATCTCAAATTTATCAGGGAGATGTAGGCCCTTCTTAAAGCTCATGAAGAAAGGAGCTCCTTTTGTCTGGGATGCTGAACGTCAAGAAGCGTTCGAAAGCATTAAACAGTACTTGTTGCACCCTCCAGCACTGGCCGCTCCCATTCCAAATAAACCGCTGATTCTCTACACTGCCGCGCTAGACGAATCACTCGGTGCGCTCCTTACCCAGAACAACGAGGAGGGAAAAGAGAATGCCCTCTACTACCTCAGTCGTATTCTAGTCGGGGCGGAACACAACTATTCCCCGATCGAAAAGAAATGCCTGGTTCTGATAATCGTTGTAAAGAAGCTGAGGCACTATCTGCTTGCTCATCGGGTTATGCTGATCTCCAAGGTCGACCTGCTCAAACACCTAATGACCAAAGCAAGCTTAGCCAGTAGAATGTCAAGATGGGTTGTCATGCAGCTTGAGTTTGACATAGTTTATACTCCTCAAAAAGCAGTAAAAGGGAAAGCTCTGGCAGACTTGCTTGTTGCTCATCCCGTATCAGAGGGGTCACCGTTTAATTGCGAGCTACCCGACGAACAAGTGCTGCACCTCGAGCGAGGAAGATGAGCCATGTTGGGAGCTCTACTTCGACGGAGCCTCATCAATGAGGACCTCCAGCAAATCAAGCGTCCCGGAGATAAAAGTAGGGATAAGATTGGTGCTCATCATACCATCAATGGGAACCCTATGGCATTCTTTTGCTCTCACTGAGCCTCGAACAAACAATGAGGCCGAGTATGAAGCTCTGATAGCTGGTTTGGAGCTCGCCATAGAAATGGAAATCCTTCGGCTACGAGTCTACGGTGATTCCCAGCTTGTCGTCAACCAAGTAAGAGGCAACTATAAGATATACAAACCCGAGTTAGCTCGGTACAGAAGCCGAGTGGTGGAACTCATGAAACGGTTCACTCACATTGAACTAATGAGAGTCCCTAGAGCATTGAACGGAAAATCCGACATACTCGCTCACCTAGCTAAATAGCTGGCTGATCCTGACATGGATGAAATTCTAATCAAGTCAGAAGCCGGCAAATTCTGCCTCCAGCCACTTTGCGTGAAAAAGAAAGCGTAGAACAAGAGAACACTCCTGCCGAAGAAGCTTCGATCATCCAAGACGAGCCCGATTGGGGAGAACCCTTCAAAGAGTACCTCCGATACGACAAGCTGCCGGAAGGAAAATCTGCGAGGATTCAGTTGAAGAAGAGAGCTCTCCGATACGTGTAAATGACACACTATACCGCAGGTCATATGACCAACTCTGGCTCCGGTGTTTGTCATTGGCCGAAACCCAAAAGGTCATGAAAGAAGTTCACTCAGGTGCGGGGCTCACCAGTCCGGCCCCAAAATGCAGCTTCAGATCAAACGGCTTGGATATTACTGGCCCACCATGATACGGGATTGTGAAGAGCATGCAAAGAAATGCCATCTCTACTAAATCCATGGTGATTTCATTCACAAGCATCCCAATCCGTTGCATCCTACGGTGACGTCGTGGCCCTTCGAAGTTTGGGGCACCGACATAGTTGGTCCAATTGATCCTCCGTCATCCAACGGCCACCGGTTCATACTGGCTGCAACAGACTACTTCTCCAGATGGGCTGAAGCTGTCCCTCTAAAAGAAGTTAAGAAAAAAAATATTCTGACGTTCTTCCAGCATAATATTTTATACCGCTTCGGTACACCAAGAAGAATCATTTCTAACAACGGGTCTTCTTTCAAGAGTTTCAAAGTCTCAAGATTCGCTACTCAACACAAGATAGACTGGAGATATTCCTCCATCTATAATCCAAGAGCCAATGGGCTAGCCGAAGCCTTCAATAAGACTCTATGCAAGCTCCTGAGGAAAAATGCTTCAGCCAACAAGAAAGACTGTAATCTCAAACTTCACGAGGAGTTGTGGGCATATCGTACCACGCACCGTACTCCAACTCATTTCACTCCATACTCATTGCTCTTCGGAGTGGAGGCGGTCCTCTCCCTCACGGTCGAAGTTCCAAGCTTAAGAATGACCGTTCAGCATGAGTTGACGGAGGAGGAAAATGTGCTCCTTCAGCTTGAAGAGCTCGACGCCCTCGAAGAAAAGAGGCTTGCGGTGCAGCAAAATCTGGAGCTATACCGAGCCCAAATGTCACGGGCCTATGACAAGATAACCCATCTCCGCGCTTTCAAGAAAGGTGAATTGGTGTTGGTCCTCAAAAGACCGATCATCCCCAATCGACATGCCAAGGGAAAATTTGAGCCAAACTGGGAAGGACCATACACTATCGAGAAAGCGTTTGACGGAGGATCCTACCGACTGATAAATACCGAGGGAGAAAGGCCCATTCCACCCATCGATGACCGATATCTCAAGAAATACTACGTGTGAATACTTTAAGTCGCAGGAGAATTGAGCACACCAGCCCTACGGTCTAGATCATACATCCTGTAAAACCGTATACAATCCACGGGCGTAAACGACCCTTATCTCTCCCAAGTCCTACCGGTGAGACTACTTTTAAAGTCCCACCAGCGACAAAAAAAAATAGTATGTCCACAAGCAAAACGGGCATGGATGAAAACCTGAAAGGGCTCCGTGAGTAAAAACAGCAGGATTGCCGGCAAGTTTGTGAAAACCCGAAAGGGCGCAAACTCATGAAAAGAGATAAAATATACTCGCAAAGTCCTCTCGACCTTGTAAGGAGAAAACCCCTGCGTGAGATCCTTACGACTCATAAAGAAGAAACACACTTAGGAATCCCTACGATTCCTAAAAAGAACATACACCTGCGAGATCCTCTTGACTCGTAGGGAGAAAATGCTTTTATGAGAACCTTACGGCTCATAAAATTGAAAAGCCTTATGTGATAGGGATCTAAACCTGTTTCCTGAGCCATCGCTCCCCAACGGGCAACGGTAAATGATGAGTTGCTCCTGGCATTTCGCTTCAGTGTTAGCGGTGCTGATGCCGACCCAAAAACCAAATCTAAAGTCCTCCCGGGGCAAATGATGATTTGCTCCTGGCATTATTCCAATACAGCAATGCTGATGCCAAACAAGATCCAAATTCCAAGTCCCCAAACGGCGAATGATGGGTCGCTCCTGGTACCATATTCCAGTGCAGCGATGCAGACGCCAACCAAAATCCAATTTCTCAAAATTCTCCAGGCCCTATGGTTAATCCCCAAATTGACTACCGTATACAATCCACGGGCTCAAATAATTCTCATCATACCCATACCCCACCGCAATCACCAGTCCAATGGCCGGTCTCCGCCCTTGGACTTATGCTCCATTTGGGAAGACCCACTCATGTGTCCTCACGATACATGAGGAGAACAAACTTACGAGATCCTCTCGACTTGTAAGAAAACACCTTCGTGGGATCCTTACGACCCACAAAGAAAAAAAAACACTCTTAGGAGTCCTCATGACTCTTAAGGAGAAAGTACACCTACGAGATCCTTTCGACTCGTAGGGAGAAAATGCTTTTATGGGACCCTTACGGCTCATAAAATTGAAAAGACTTAGGTGATAGGGACCTAAACCTGTCTCTTAAGCCATCGTTCCCCAACAGGAAAAGACAAATGATGAATTGCTCCTGGCACATGTGCTTCAATGTTAGCAACGCTGATGCTTACCCTAACCCCAAAATTCCAAACTCCAATCCATATGACCCCTAAGTCCTTAAACTGGGAATAGATGGTCTCTATGTCGTTAAACTGGGAATAGATGACCCCTAAGTCGTTAAACTGGGAATGAGGGAAATCTTTTCATGGCAGATGATGATTCGCTCCTGGTACCATATTCCAGTGCAGCGGTGCTGATGCCAAACCAAAACCAAAATCCCCAAATCCTCTCATGGTGGATGATGATTCACTTCTGGTACCATATTCTAGTTTAGCGATACTGATGTCAACCCAAATCACAATCAACAAGTCAACTTCAACCTCGACACCGTAGAAAGCGGAGCAAGTCAAAATCCAATCTCGCCACCGCAAGAGGCGGAGCAAGTCAAGTTCATCCCTGACACTACAAGAAGCAGAGCAAGTCAAATCAAGTATCGACCTTCCACGTCGCTAAAAGGGCAGCACTGACCGTCCAAGTCGCTAAAAGGGCAGCACCGACCGTCCAAGTCGCAAAAAGGGCAGCACCGACCGTCCACGTCGCTAAAAGGGCAGCACCGACCGTCCACGTCGCTAAAATGGCAGCACCGTCCTTCCAAGTCGCTAAAAGGGCAGCATCAACCGTCCAAGTCGCTAAAAGAGCACCACCGACCTTCCACGTCGCTAAAAGGGCAGCACCGACTGTCCAAGTCGCAAAAAGGGCAGCACCGACCGTCCAAGTCGCAAAAAGGGCAGAACCGACCTTCCAAGTCTCTAAAAGGGCAGCATTGACCATCCACGTCGCAAAAAAGACAGCATCGACCGTCCACGTCGCAAAAAGGGCAGCACTGATCGTCCACGTCGATAAAATGGTAGCACCGACCATCCAAGTCGTAAAAAGGGCAGAACCGACCATCCAAGTCGCTAAAAGGGCAGCACCGACCGTCCACATCGCTAAAAAGGCAGCATCGACCGTCCACGTCGCTAAAAGGGCAGCAACGACCTCGTCGGAATTATGCTCCGCCTTGGAATCAAGTCAACCAGACACTCTATCTCGGAGACACGTCAAGCATCGACCGTCCATGTCGTAAAAAGTGCAGTGCCAGCTACCTAAAAAGTGGGAACCAAATCAAGTTGCCTCCACGTGAAAGAAGATCCATCAATTTCATGCACACAACCCACATATGCTGTGTTCCGTTATTGATGGGGGGCATGTTGTTGGGGTCGAAATTTACACCCCGGTTGACCAAGTTAAAATCAAAGTTAACCCTAAACCAAGTGGGTCCAAGCCCAGGTTAAGTGGGCCAATGCCCGGATCGAGCCCGAACACGAAGCGCCCGACCTTCCTCCATACCAAAATAAAAATATTGTAATAAATAATTTTGGTGTATTTCCTTTTTATATTTTTTGAATAAATGTAAGAAAAATGGACATAAAGACAAATTTTTGTAAAGCCCATGGCTTATTTGCAAAAAGAAATAGCACATGAGGCATGGGATGGGCAAAATGCCATTTTTGTAAAGCCCAAGGGCTATATGTAAAGTGTATAGCCTATAAAGGCAAAGATAATGAAAATATCTCAACAACTTTTTCTCTCTCCCAAAAAAGAATCAAGATCTGTGATCTTTCTCCTTCCTCAAGGTTCTAAAACCTTCTTCTTTCTTTTGAATTAAATCAAGAGTTTTACTCTTCCTTTTCCAAAACTAAATAGTTTTTCACCACAAAACTCACAAACGGGAGCTTGGATCTTCTATCAGATCTTAAAAAGGAGAGATATTTAAAATCTCACCCCTCTTGTTATCCAAGAGCCGGCCAACAAAGGAGGAAGAAAAAGACCCATCTCCAAAGCCCCCACATTGGGGAAGATCCAGGGCTCAAGGGGGGAAGATCCAGGGCTCAAGGGGAGAAGCCGCTCCATCAGCTTCAAAATATCTTTGGAGTTTAACTCCTCATATATTTATACATATATACAAAATAATAAGTTTTTCTTTCTTGGAGTACAACTCCTAGTGCAGGGACAAAGTCCCTTTTAGCGCCCATGTGCTTGGCACGTATGGCGCTAGCGCCCGAGCGCCCACATGCCTGGCTTGTTAGTTATATGTATGCCCTAGAGGCCATTACTGTACATACGATATATATTGTAGTGGACGCTTGGATATATATAGGGAGGACTTTCTTGCTCGACATGATAGTACGCTATCTGGTTGCTCTTTATCTTAACATGTACTCTGATTCTCTCTATGTTATATGTTGATAAAGCCCTTAGGATGAGTACTTGACTACCAGGACTATGATGTGGATCATATTAGGGAGGACAGTGTAGTCTCCAAGTACATCCTTCAAATGTTCCTAGTCGTGGGAGTACCGAGACAGGGCATCGATACTCCAGAGTAGACTAGCGTATGCGCTTCTTGACCCATATGATGGGCGATGGATGATCTCATATCCATTGGTTTTTGACATCAGAGAAGGTATACGGGTGCTCAGTAGAGACTGGGTACACTGGACGGACTCGCCGAGAACTCCCAGATGGTATTATACCTCACGTCAGATGGCAGTTCTCCGGTGACACTGGTACAGAGTAGTCTGTTGACCCGAGATCGTCATAGAGTCTTGTGTGATTCCCACTGTGTTTTGATTTCCATCATACTACGTCCAAAAGGGCGTGCAAAAAGGTGGCTTTTGGGTACAGTCCCGAATCACATGGAGGCAATGAGCGATAGGAGGGGATTCGTCTCTCCCGGTATAGGGAGTTGATGTTGCGCTGTGTTCGTTGGCTATAACTGGAAATCCCTGGTCAGGGTTGCTGAGATTTACTGGTAGGTGTTATCAGTAGTTTCTTGAACTGTTATAGACCTCATATCGACACGACTTATCGAGCTACCGGGGTCTGACGTTTACCACCCCTAGGCGAGATATGGGACATATCAGACGAAGAGACCGGACTGTACGGGAGTGCTACTGGTTGGATTCGCAGGAGAATGTACAGGCTTGCTTGTTGATCTTCTCATTGCTCAATACCTGGGTGGCTGTTACGTTTAGCTGACCGCTTGCAGCTTGTGGGTGTTTGATATGATCATCACCTACGGCCGGCGTATTGACGATTCTTTAGAGTCCTACATAGAGGTTTCTTGGCTCAGGAAAAACGGAGTAGGAGCACATATATGATATGTGCGGGACAGAGAACAATACGTGTATGTGATACCGTATTAGATTCTCACGATATGAGATATCGGCCGGGTATATGTGATATAGCCAGGTCATCGGATCAAGTGTTGATTCGATGAATTGATACAGATTATATTAGTCGGTTATTTGTGAAATATCCGGATTATCGGATCAAGTGTTGATTCGATAATTTAATGTATAATTATATATTTGATATATTAAATTACATTAATTAATATAAGCTCACTTAAAGATTCTTTTTCTCACTCGGGTAATACATTGATATATATGTGATATATGTTAATAGTATTATTTTATTTTGTTACAATAAATATTATATATGTGATATATAATATTGTAACATGTTATGGTTATAAATGCAACATTTTTTGTGGAGTTTAATTGAGGTTAGGGTTTGGATTAAGGTTAAGTCTTCATGAAGCTTTCAAGAAGATTCTTGAAGCTTTCAAGAAGATTCTTGAAGCTTTGACTTTGACTTGGATATTTTGCATAGATATTTCCTTAACCAAACCGATTACCCTAATTAAATCTCTACATGGGTTAAGTCTTCATACTTAACCCATGGTTGCAATTCTAACCACACTAGAATTTCATTATTCATCACAAAAGAATTCTTCTTCTCCTTCTTTGAGTTCTTGATGTAAAAGCTTTCTAGCTTTTTCATTAGTGATGAAAATGAGTGAGTTAAAGAAAACAAATAAGAGCTAAATTCCTACTTCATCTCCTTCTTTGTGTTCTTGATGGAAACGCTTGCGCAGCTGCGCGGACACGTGTCGCGCAGCGCAGCGCTTGCGCAGCTGCGCGGACACGTGTCGCGCAGCGCAGCGCTTGCGCAGCAACGCTTGCCCAGCTGCGTGGACACGTGTCGCGCAGCGCAGCGCTTGCGCAGCAACGCAGACACGTGTCGCGCAGCAACGCTTGCGCAACTGCGCAGACACGTGTCGCGCAGTGCGGCGCTTGCGCACCTGTGCTTTCGCAACTGCGCAAACACGTGTCGCGCAGTGCGGCGCTTGCGCAACTGTGCTTTCGCAACTGCGCAGACACGTGTCCGCACAGGGTCCCATTGTTCAGGAAGCAAGTTTTTTAGTTCCTGCTGCCTGAGGCTTCATTTGCAAGTTGAGACGAATCGGGAATTTCTCGCGGAGACACTAGTTTTTCTGTGAGCCGACGCGAATCAGGAGGCTCTCGTCAAGGAGTGTTTGTATCCGTGAGTCGAGGAGTTTGCTAGGGATTATTTGTTTCCCAAGCGCCAAGGATTATTTGTTTCCTTTGGGGTTTGAAACGAGTCGAGAATTTCCCACGGAGGCACTGGTGGCTCTGCGAGTCGACGCGAATCAGGAGGCTCTCGTCAAGGAGTGTTTGTATCCGTGAGTCGAGGAATTTGCTAGGGATTATTTGTTTCCCAAGCGCCAAGGATTATTTGTTTCCTTGGGGTTTGAAACGAGTCGAGGATTTCCCACGGAGACGCTGGTGGCTCTGCGAGTCGACGCGGATCAGGAGGCTCTCGTCAAGGAGTGTTTGTATCCGTGAGTCGAGGAATTTGCTGGGGATTATTTGTTTCCCAAGCGCCAAGGATTATTTGTTTCCTTGGGGTTTGAAACGAGTCGAGGATTTCCCACGGAGACGCTGGTGGCTCTGCGAGTCGACGCGAATCAGGAGGCTCTCGTCAAGGAGTGTTTGTATCCGTGAGTCGAGGAGTTTGCTAGGGATTATTTGTTTCCCAAGCGCCAAGGATTATTTGTTTCCTTAGGGTTTGAAACGAATCGAGGATTTCCCACGGAGGCACTGGTGGCTCTGCGAGTCGACGCGGATCAGGAGGCTCTCGTCAAGGAGTGTTTGTATCCGTGAGTCGAGGAGTTTGCTAGGGATTATTTGTTTCCCAAGCGCCAAGGATTATTTGTTTCCTTGGGGTTTGAAACGAGTCGAGTATTTCCCACGGAGGCACTGGTGGCTCTGCGAGTCGACGCGGATCAGGAGGCTCTCGTCAAGGAGTGTTTGTATCCGTGAGCCGAGGAGTTGGCTGAAGACACTGGTTTCTTCGAAGTTGGAATGAACCGTCGAGATTTGGCTTCGTCTTCTGGCGGAGCCTGTTGGGAAAGTATGGTTCCCTCTTTGTTTAAGCCCTTGGATTGTATACAGGGATCGATGCGATCTTAACTATAGGGCCAAAGTTTTATTATCATTTTTTTTGTTTTATCTCCGCGATGCTTTATCATTTCAGCTTTTATATCGCGAAGGTCGCGATTGCCCAATCATTTCGGCTATTTTTCGCGGTGCCCAATCATTTCGGCTATTTATTTTATTTTTACTCGCTGCTTTTTATTGCGAGTTGCCCAATCATTTCGGCTATTTTGCATGCATACATTTTACTTGCTGCTTTTTATTGTAAATTGCCTAATCATTTCGGCTATTCCGTATGCATGTGTGGCCTACTGGCTTTCCGCCATAAGCCTGAAATTCGACGCTGATTTCGGCATCAGCATCGCTACAACTGGGACATTGCCAGGAGCGAATCATCATTTTCTTCTGTCGATGTTGAACAAAGGTGGCTTAGAGACCAGGGTTAGGGTCCTGTCGTCTAAGGCTTTTAACTTTATGAGCCGTAAGGGTCTCACAAAGGTATTTCTCCCTACAAGTCATAAGGATCTTGTAGGTGTATCTTCTCCTTAGGAATCGTGAGGATTCCTAAGTGTATGTTCCTCTGTAAGTCGTAAAGATCTTACAAGAGGGTTTTCTCCTTGTAAGTCGTAAGGATCCCACAGGAGAGTTTTCTCCTTGTAAATCGAGAGGATTTACAAGGGTCGTTCACTATACGAACATATCCCCAGTCACGGATGAAACTTGGTTAGGGAAATGTTTATTAGCGCCCGTTGATTGTATACAAGGGCCAGTATTGAGCCACTTGTAGGGCAATATCTAAAGTTGTGGGGGTTTCTTAAGCACAGGTTTAGGTCTCTGTAACTTAAGACTTTCAAATCCTATGAGCCGTGAGGGTCCCATAAGAGAGTTCTCCTTACGAGTCGTGAGGATCTCGCAAGTGTATTTTCTCCTTAGGAATCGTGGGGATCCCTAAGTGTGTTGTTCCCTTGTGAGTCGTAAGGATCTCACGAGGGTGGTTTCTCCTTACAAGGTCGAGAGGACCCTATAAGTGTCTTTTAACGAGGTTGCGCCCTTTCGGGTTTTCACAAACACTCGCCGGTAGTCCTGCTGTTTTTACTCACGGAGCCCTTTCAGGTTTTCTTCCGTGCCCATTTTGCTTATGGACATACCTTTTTTTATTATTCTTTTTATTTTCTTTTTCTCTTTTTTTTTTAAAAAAAAAAACGAGGTCGCGCCCTTTCGGGTTTTCACGAACACTCGCCGGTAGCCCTGCTGTTTTTACTCATGGAGCCCTTTCGGGTTTTCATCCGTGCCCCTTTTTGCTTATGGACATACCGTTTTTTTAATTTTATTTTTATATGTTTTTTTTATATCTCGTCAGCCTAAAGATGCTGCGGTAGTAGTTTAAAGACGTTTCGGTCTGCTATTAGTTTAAGGACATTTCGGTCCGCTATTAGTTTAAGGACATTTCGGTCCGCTATTAGTTTAAGGACATTTCGGTCCGGCGTTGAGAGGCTGGCTACTGCTTATAAAGCTTGAGCTTAGGAAGATAGCGAGCGGACATAGTCGTCGTCATCTATCATTGACCTAGGCTGTGGCTCATTAAGCGTAGTATTTCTTTAGGAAGCGACCGTTTATTGGTCTGAAAGGCCTTTCACCGTGCATGTCCATGAGTAGGTAGGCCCCACCCTGGTAGACCTTATCTATGATGTATGGGCCTTCATAGTTTGGCTCGAATTTTCCCCGCTTAGCGCGATTGGGGATCATAGGCCTTTTGACCACTAGCACAAGTTCGCCTTGGCGGAATGTCATCAGCCGGGTCAGTCTCTCATATGAGCGCGTCATCTTTGCTTTATAAGCTTCCAGATTTTGGTGTGCTAAGAGCCGGGTTTCATCAAGAGCGTCAAGCTCTTCAAACCGTAGGTGAGCATTTTCTTCGTCCGTTAGCTCGTGGTGGACTGCCACTCGTAAAGAGGGTAATTCTATCTCGAGGGGGAGTACTGCTTCCGTCCCAAATACCAACGCGTACGGCGTTGTGTTCGTGGCCGTCTTGAACGTAGTTCAATACGCCCAAAGAGCCTCTTGCAGTCTCTCGTGCCAGTCTTTCTTATTTCGGGACACCGTTTTCTTCATGATTTTTGTTAAAGTCTTATTGAAGGCCTCAGCTAGTCCGTTGGCTCGCGGGTTATAAACCGAGGAATATCTCCGGTCTATGTTATGATGTTGCGCGAAGCGACTAATCTTGTGGCTTCTATATGCTGGCCCGTTATCGGAGATGATCCGTCGCGGAGTTCCAAATCGATATATGACATGCGTCCTGAAGAAATGGAGGATATTCTCTGTCTTCACTTCTCTTAACGGTACTGCTTCTGCCCATTTAGAGAAGTAGTCAGTCGTCGCCAGGATGAAACGATGCTCTCTAGACGATGCTGGTTCGATGGGGCCGACTATATCAGTCCCCCACATCTCGAATGGCCAGCTAGCCACCGTTGGATGTAATGGATTTGGATGCCGGTGGATGAAATCCCCATGAATTTGACACGAGTGACACTGCTTCGCATATTCGAGGCAGTCTTGAATCATCGTGGGCCAGTAGTAGCCCATCCATTTTATCTTCAACTTCATCTTTGGGCCCGCTTGATGAGAACCGCAGAGTCCGTCGTGAACTTCATGGACGACCCTTTTCGCTTCATCAGGTCCTAAGCATCTCAGCCATAAAGAATCGAATGACCTCTTGTACAGAGTATCGTTGACGAAGGCGAAAGACAGGGCTCGTTTCATGAGCTGATGTCTTGTGGACGCTTCTGCAGGCATTCGGTGGGACTTGAAGTATTCTATGAAGATTTCTCTCCAATCCTCGGTATTTTCCCAATCTTTTACTTGCAGAGTTGTCTGCTCGTTCGCTCCTTTTTCTTCGGATGGTTCCGGAGATATTTCTGCTGGGGCAAGCACTCGACGGCTTTGTACCACGATTCTAACGTCATCGAGGTTCTCGTCAGCCAGTTCTTTGGCAATTTTGGCCAACGCGTCTGCTTTGCTGTTTTCCGCACGCGGTATGTTCTCTAAAGTATAAGAGGGGATTTGGGCCAACAATTGTTGCACCTTTTTACCGTATTTCACCAATTCTGGTTTGCACGTTTGGTAGTCGTCGTTTACTTGACTAACGACCAGCTGAGAATCCCCGTATATGAGGAGGTTTTCAATTCCCATGTCAATGGCGATCTCGAGGCCTGCTATCAGAGCTTCGTATTCGGCTTTATTGTTTGTCCTAGGCTCTGTTAAGGAGAAAGCGAAACGCATTATCCCTCCTTGTGGAGTCACGAAGATGAGGCCTACGCCCGATTTGATTATAGGGGTGCTTTGTTTGCGCTTCTTCATGGAAGATGCGCCATCGAAATAAAGCTCCCATCGAGTCTCATCACCGTCGACCGCATCAAGCACATGTTCATCTGGAAGATCGCAGTTTAAAGGGGAGTCGGCCGGTATCGGGTGCTCTGCGAGGAAATCGGCGATGGCCTGGCCTTTCACTGCCTTGAGAGTTTGATACGTTATCGAGAACTCCATCTAGAGCAGAGCCCATTTAGCGAGTCGACCTGTCAGTATGGCTTTTGACATTAAATACTTAAGAGGGTCCACCTTCGAAATGAGACGGACCTCATGCGCCAACACATAGTGCCTGAGCTTTGTTATCGCGAAGATCAACGCTAGGCAGCGTTTTTCAATGGGGGAGTAGTTGCTTTCTGCCCCCAGTAGAACTCGACTTAAGTAGTAGAATGCTCTCTCTTTCCCTTGATCGTTCTCTTGTGCCCATAATGCGCCTAAAGAACCTTCGAGGGCGGTTGTATAAAGAATGAGAGGCTTTCCCTTAACCGGAGCAGCCAACACTGGAGGGTTTTGCAGGTACTGCTTGATCTCGTCTAGTGCGCTTTGGCATTTTTGATCCCAGACGAACGGGGTTCCCTTCTTCATCAGGTGACTGTAAGGGCGGCACTTGCCAGAGAGGTTGGCTATAAATCGCCGAATATATGCGAGTTTTCCTTGGAGAGACCGCAACTATTTGAGAGTCCTGGGCGGAGGCATTTCCATGATCGCCTTGATCTTGGACGGATCTATTTCGATACCCCGGTGTCGGACGATGAATCCCAGGAATTTGCCCGAGGAAACTCCGAATGCACACTTGAGAGGGTTCATCTTCAAATTGTATTGTCGAAGGCGTTGAAATACGGTCTTCAGATGTTCGAGATGTTCCTCATATGATTTGCTTTTAACCACGAGGTCGTCGATATAGCATTCAACGATTTTGTGTATAAGGTCATCGAAGATCTTCGTCATGGTCCTTTGATAAGTGGCGCCGGCATTCTTTAAACCGAAGGGCATCACCTTGTAGCAGAATATACCCAGAGGAGTCCTGAAGGCTGTGTGCTTCTGGTCTTCGGGATGCATCTTTATTTGATTATACCCTGATGAGCCATCCATGAAGGAGAAAACCTCGTGAGTAGACGTGTTGTCTATCATCAGTTCGGTGACTGGCACTGGGAAATCATCCTTCGGGCAGGCTTTATTGAGATCCCAAAAATCCACGCATATGCGCACAGTCCCATTTTTCTTCATCACCGGGACAATGTTGGCGATCCAATCCGGATATTGAACCTCCTGGATGAAGCCAGAGTCGATCAGCTTTTTGACTTCAGCATTGATATTCATTTCAAGCTCGAGCCGCATTCTTCTTGGTGCCTGTTTGACTGGTTTGATGTCCGGGGATATCGCCAATCTGTGTACAGCAATTTCTGGATCTAGTCCCGGCATTTCAGAATAGTTCCATGCGAAGCAATCTCTATGCTGCAGAAGCACATCCTTTAACGCAGCTACCCTTTCTTCAGATAGTAACTCGCTGATGAAGGTCGGCCGTGGATCGTTTGCCGTCCCCAACTCAATCTTCTTGAGGTTATCTGCAGTGGTATGGATTCCATCTTCCAGCTCTTTTGGCGCTGGTGGGAATTCTGAGATTATCTCGTCGCTGCTGTTTTCGAAGCACCAAGGGAGCTCCTCTATGTCCTCGGGCTCTTCTTTTAATATTGTAATCATGTGATAGGTGCGAATTCACTTCCAATCCCAATGTGGAACCGGTTCTCCTTTCGTGGCCATGGGCTCGTGCTTCTGTGGCGGTGCTACCCTCCAGTTGTCGGATAGAGCGAACTTGCCAAGCTGATACTGATCTTCGACCCAATTCTTGAAGGTGAAACAATCTTCAAGAGGATGCCCTATTACTCAATGGTAAGAGCAATAGTCCGGGTGTGAGACTTCGCCCGCTTGTTCAGGTTTTTTAGACTCCGGCAATGTAAGCATTTGATGTTTTAGAGCGAGGTCAAGTATCTTCCTCGTCTTGTCCCGTGGAAACGAGTACGCTCGACCCATTTTCTTCATGAGGGATAAATCAATAACGCTTGTCTCCCGTTGGCGTGGCTTCTTAGCCTTGCTTTGTTGTTGCTGAGCGCCTTTTTGGCCTTTCGATTTATTTCTGCTTTTGCGTCGAGCCTTGTTTATAACAGGTTGACAGGGAGCAGCCTTTTCATCTTTCACGGCCTGTTGGAGAAGGCGTTGCGTCTTGGCTTTCTCGTAAATGGCCGTCTCGCGGTTGTGATCATCTCGGACTTTTTGACCAGCTTCCCTTATAAGCCTGTCCATTTGTTCTTCAAATGATGGACCAGGCAATTTTTCATCAGGAACTTTTGCTGGCTTAGAATTAGCGTCCTCCCATTGAGCATCTGCTTCTTCATCGAGGTCATACACGACGTAACAGCTGTTTAGTAGCTCTCGTTTCCTTGACCAGATGTATCCGAGCCCTTTTGTTTCCACTCTCCCGTTAGACAGTTTACGTTGAGTCCCGGGGACGTTCCAGACCTTGTCATAGAATTTGGCTTTTCTAACGGTCTGTTGTAAGGGTATTCTTTGGCGTTTCAATAGCCTCTTCAAGCCTTCCGTATAATATCTAGGTAGACGGATGGGCTGAAGCCTGTCCAGCGTTGGATCCGCACCATGCCAAATCTCTTTTTCCACCTTGTTTTCTTCAGAACGGTAGAATAGGATTGCCTTCTCGCCTTTTCGTCCGGGAGGGATATAAAATGTCTGCAACTCTTCCACGCCGTCGGTGTCGAGCGCATCCAGTTCTTTATAATGTTCAAGCGGCACCATGGTTATCTGCAGACTTCGCTCTTCATCAGCAGAAGCTCGTATTGAAAGCCGAGCAGGGAATACAGCATGAACTTCATCCTCCGAATCACTACCGAAGAGCAATGAAGGAGCGGATGGTCCCGGCTTGGTGTATTGGGGCGGACCCGAATAAATTATATCCTCCTCCTCCTCGGTATCACTGCCGAAGACAGGGATGGTTGCGTTAGTTTTGTTCTTTGGCTTGTGGCACCTTTCCGTGTCTTCGAAACTCGGCAAGAAGTATTTGGCATCTTCATACTTGCGAACTTCATTCACGGAAAACGGATTCAATTCTCCTGCAACAGTGTACTCGAGACCATCCCTGCAATATTTCATACACTGATGCTGTGTAGAAGGAATGATATTGTACTCGTGTAACCATGGTCGACCGAGTAGGGCATTGTAGCACGTCTTGGCATCTATGACGTGGAATTTAATATCTGTGACGAGCAACCCGAAGCGTAACGTCAATATCACAGATCCAAGAGTTTTTGATGATTGGGAGTCGAACCCGGAGATGGTGATTTTGTCTCGGGCGAGGTGCTGGACACTCATGCAAATTTCCTTTAACACCCGCACATTGAGTAGATTAACAGACGATCCGTTATCGACCAAGATTTTACCTATCTTTATGTCATGGCAGTACCCTGAGACATAAAGGGGACGATTGTGTTCGCACGTCCATAGGAGGAGGTCTTCATCACCAAAAGCAACGTCGGCCGTGTGCACCTCTTCTAGTTCATCCTTCATCTTTTCTTCGGCCAGGAAGGCTTGGAACTGGTCCGGATCTTGTAGCGCCTTAATCAAAGAATCCCTCGCCTCTTTTGATAGTAATAGGGCATCAAGAATGCTGAGTTGTGAGGGTAGTTTTCTCAGATGCGCCAAGACGTTGTAATCTACTTTATTTCTCTTCGGCGGGTTCTTGGCGGTTAACTCTTCCGCAACTCGGTCATCCAAGGCGATGTCTTCGGAGACCTTCTCTTTCCCTTTGTCTTTCTTGTTTAAAGGTCCGAGATTCTTTTCAGGTAGCGTCCGATTGCATAGCTGGATATTCTCGCAAACCTTCGGTCCTTCTTCTTTTCCCGAAGTGGATTCTTTAAAGAGGGGGCCAAGCTCTAACTCCTCGTCAGAATCGCTCCCAAATATGGGCACTTGTGATCCTCCGGCGTCAATCATGCAACAACCACCGGTAGTTTTGTTAAGCACTTTGATCGTTCCGCTCTGCTCTCGGCGAGCTTTGCGCTTTTCCCTCTTAAACTGTTGCCGGTGAGTAACATATCCTTGCCACCACCTATCGAAAGCTTTGCACTCTTTAGTGGGATGCGACACCTTCCGATGGTACAAGCAATAGGAGGGGTGGTTTTCCATTTCACCAGTAATGCTTTCCTCGGAGGATGGCAGCTTTATACCCATCGACACGGCTTTAGCAAATCTCTTCCCTATCTTGAATTTGCTTTTATCCGCGGTGGATGTATTTTGTTCCAGCGGGAGTACCGCAATTCTTTCGTCAAGGCGCTGGCGTTTGGCCTTTTCGAATATAACCGCTTCATGCTCCCGATCAGCTTTGCTTTTTAAGAACGCTTCATTTAGGAACGCGTCAATCATTTCATCCGACGGCTCCGGAATTTTTAGTGCAGGATCTGCCCCCAGCTCTTCAGCACGAGGAGTCTCCTCATTGCTTATGAACGAATGAGAAATCACATGGCAGCTCGCCACATATTCTTCAGATTCATTCGGCGAACTATCTCCCTCATCTCTTGGAAGACGTGGTTGAGGAACT
Source organism: Agapanthus africanus (assembly GCA_030015575.1). Classification (NCBI taxonomy): domain Eukaryota; kingdom Viridiplantae; phylum Streptophyta; class Magnoliopsida; order Asparagales; family Amaryllidaceae; genus Agapanthus; species Agapanthus africanus. Next base: position 48,776,646 of record JASDDO010000019.1, on the reverse strand, counting down.
CTTGGAATGTAATGGGAGTCCGTGCCTTCTGGTTGTACTCTTCCAGCGCGTTAATTTGTTTTTGCAAGTCCGTGCGCTTGTCGCTAGGCTTTACGGGCTTCTTGGACTTCTTCTTCTTTTTTGAAGACTTTGACGGCTGGCTGCAAGTGCTTGAACCACCATCATAGGCTTTTGAAGTTGGACGTGGCTTCAACATCCCCTCAATGACCTGCGGTTCCAATGGGTTCTTCCACTTTATTGCTGGACATGTCCGAAGATCATTTAGCATTCTCTTCGTTTTAGATGATAGTACAACCTCCCACGGAGTTTCTTCAACGACGGAGCATGTTGCCCCCGGCGTATTCGTCCCTTTAGAGGTGTGGGGCTGCGGGGGATTCACCTTCCATTTGTCAGATAACGCAAATTTGCCCTGTCGGTACTGGTTTTCAAGCCAATTCTTGAAAACGTAGCAATCTTCGATCGGATGGCCTAGTACCCGATGGTAAGGGCAGTAGTTGGGCTCGTTGACGTCATTTGGTTGCAACAGACGTTTTGGATCTGGTAGGTTTATGAGTCTGTTGCGTAACGCCAGCTCGAATAACCTCCTCGTTTTATCCCGGGGAAACGAGTAAGAACGTCCCATCCTATCCTCAAGGGGTACGTACGGGCGCATATTATTTGGACGGGCAACCGGCTTCGAGTCGCTCGGTTGTTGTTGAGCATTAGCGACAACGATCGCTTTTCCCTTCCCTTTGTCATTTCGGGAGTCCGGCTTTGGGAGAGGGGGTTTATGGCCCATCTGGTCCATCTGCGCTAGTTTGTCAATCAAAGCCTGGAAGGTAGTCAGCTTGAAGAACATCATAAACTGCGAGATGGTTGCCTGTGGATCAAGGGTTCCAACAAACATCCCCACCGCGGGAGCTTCTTCTATGCGCTGCTCGCATTTTGACCATAAATTACGCCACCGTATAGTGTACTAAACCCATGTCTCGCCAGGTTTTACTCTGGCGTTAATCAGTGCCGTCATCGGGGTACGTTCACTGGCACTCGCAAAACGTTGAGTAAACAGCAGCTCCATCTCCGCGAAGGTTTTAATAGAGTCATTAGGGAGCTCAGAGTACCACTCGAATGCTGTATCTGATAAACTTCCAACGAACTGGCGAAGCAAAAGCTTGTCATCACCGCCGGTGTTGCCGCAGAGCGCCCTGAATTGGGCAACATACTGGTGAGGATTGCCAGTCCCCTTGTAGACATGGAACTTGGGGATTGTGTAACCCGGCGGGTACTTGATTTGGTCGTACCAGCTCGGATATGGCCGTCCCGTTTTTACGACCTGGCCAGCTGCTTCAGTCGCATGGTGAACCCGTATTTATTGGGCTATGTATTCGTCCAGATCAGTTTTAGAGATTGTATCCTCTTTAGCCGTTGATACAGCGGGCTGAGGATTTGATGTCTCTCCCCTATCATCTCCAAGGACGATCGGGGGTTCTTCAGCCGGAGGATCTTGTTGTATCATCATCCCTATCATGTCTTGGAAGAGGAGGCCCATACGCTGTATGTTGGATGCTTGTTCAGCAGCCTCTTTGTCCTTCTTCTCCAATATCCGACGAAGGAATTCGGCGTCGGTTTCTTCCTCCTGGCGCTCATCGGAGGACGTCTCAGGGTTTTCTTTTGGCCCTGTAAGCGCGGCCATGGCGTTCATCATCTCCTGGAGCTTCTGTTGTTGCTCCTGAGCCTTGGTCACTGACCGTGTAAGCGGTCTATGACCCGTTGATGCACGGCTGTCTTCTTTTCCCGATGCCATGTAAACCGTATGAACTGTTATGCCCCCTGACTTGGGGCGTTTAGGTTCACCATTTTTAACCTTTGCCGCTGACGCGGGAGCTTTCTCCGGCCTCCTTCTTTTGTGGGCCGTTGGGGTTGGAAGAGCCGTTGAAGTGGGCATCCTAGCAACTGCTATCCCCTGCTGTTTAATGGGGCGGTCCTTGTCCTTTTCCACTTTCGCCTTTTTCTGGCGACGAAATTGGTCTGGGTCAATCACAGAGTCTTGAACCCTCCGCCAAACTTTATAAACTTTTGAAGATAGCCGTTGAGGGGGCTGTTCTTGCTTTGTTTCCGTAACTCTCTCCGCAGGTGGAGGAGATCTTTTCAAGGTAGCGATTGGAGAGTTCTTACGCACCCTCCTCAGGAGTTCAAAGCTGTTCCCAGTTGGAACAACAGCGTTAACTTCCACCATTGGAGCAGGTGGAGTTATCCCTGAGGGGGAGTTGCCCCCTGCCTTCCTCACTTGTTGCCAATGGCGACGTCGAGCACGGCGAGCCGTCGGGATTGGCTCAGAGATTGAGATAATTTCTTTTTGCCTCCTGTTTGAGTGCGGGGCGATTGCCGATGTCAGCCTGTCGAAGACTGATGTCTTTTGACCAGCAGGGGCAAGAGTGGGAATCGTCAGTCTTGCAAAGACTGACTCTTTGATGGGAGAAGCCGTCTTAACGACTTCTGGAGCAGCGGCCGTTGCCCTCTTTGGGATAGCCACTTTAGAGTTCTGATCTAGCCTGGTGAAAACAGAGGCTGTTGGTTTGGCATTGTGCGACCTGTTGACAGGGGCCGCAGTAATTGAAAGTCGATCGAAAACCGACTTCTTGGGATCTTCTTGTTCGGGCACAGGAGTGCTAAAGCTCGTCGGCGGGAGCATGGTCCCGAAGAAGAGCCCAGTGGTGGCTTGAGTTACCTATTCCACTAGCATGGTGAACAAAGAGGCCGCTTGGGGCCCGTAGGTTATGCCCCCAGTTGAGGCCGGACGAGAGCTGCAATTGCAATTGGAGCACTTCGAACAGGTTGAGGCCATCGATGCTTGATTTCTCTTCTGCACCCAATGAGAGACCAAATCTTAGTAAACTTGGAATCCAAAGGCAACCATTTAACAAACCGCGATTGGTTCGTGAATACGACACACGAAGTGTGGAGTGGAAAGATGAAGGGGTCCCACCGGGCGTGCCAGAATCTGTTCCCCTCCGAAAGGCGGCGCACACGACTGCGAAGTCCTGACGCTGAGATTCGGGGCAGATGCTATTTGGTTTTATCCGTTTACCTCTCCGAAGATGCCAAGTTGATTTATGGCACCGTGTATCGAAGGTTTAGACGGATGCGGCCGATGTAGCAGACTTTGTCAGATTCCCCCTCGCTTGAGGGGTTTTTTGATTGTAGGGACGCTCTTCTCTGCAGGCGCAAGCCCCTGCAGTTAATTACGCTACCGCATCGCGGTAGCCACTTTCTCCTTCTCTAGAATTTCACTTCGTGTCGTGTTTGTTTGTTTTGTTTGTGGTTGCCCGTAGATTGTATACGGAGACTAAGTTATGCCGTCGCCCGTAGGACGTGGATTAGTCCAAATCCGTATTTACTTAGATTTGGATTTGGTGTTTTAGTTTAAGGATACGTTAGCCGTGTTGAGGCTAAGATCAACTTAAACGTTCGTTAAGGATACGTTAGTCCTGTTTGAGACTAAGATAAACTTAACGTGGTGATCCATTTAATATATGGCCATCGGGACTCGTCACCTCTCTGACATCGTTGAAGGATTACAACGATTGGTGTCAGAGGAGTTCAGAGATGTACCCTTGAACCAAAGTTGATTTGGAGTTTTATAGTCCATTTGAATGTTTAAAGATACGTTAGCCGTGTTTGGGGCTAAGATCAACTTAAACGGGACCGTTTAGATCCGGCAAAAGAGCATTTGGAGGATCTATTGTTCCAGTTTATGGACGTGGCGGTCCATGTTCCAGTTTAGGGACGTGGTGGTCCATCGCCAGTTTAAGGACGTGGTGGTCCAATATTAGTTTAGTGACGTTTCGGTCCAACATTAGTTTAGGGACGTTTCGGTCCAACATTAGTTTAAGGACGTTTCGGTCCACGAGTTTAAGGACCCCGCAGTCCGTACCGATATGTGGTCGTCGGGACCCGTCACCTCTCTGACGTCGTTGAAGGATTACAACGATAGATATCAGAGGAGTTCGGAGATGTACCCTCGAACCGATTATAAATTGATTTAGTAGAGCAATTTTGCTCAGTCAATTTAATTTAAAGACTTATGGCCAAAATTGGGCTAAGTTCAGTTGAAAATGTCCAACGTTTTATCTGCTTTCGCATTGCATTTATTTTTATTTTTATTTGGGCTTTGCCCAGAAAGGATGCAGAGCATCAATTTGTTTTGGGCTCTGCCCTTTATAAATAATGCAGAGCATCAATTTCATTTGGGCTCTACCCTTTTATTGCTTTGCAATTTATTTTGGCCTATTAGGTCTTTTTGACTTGGGCCTGGCCCTTCAAGTAATGCATTGCATTTGTGCAGAGCACTAAGAATCTTTTTAGATTCAAGAACAGAAGTGCAAAGCACTTTTTAATCTCTTGATCTAAATTTAGATCAAAGAAAAACAAGTTTTTCCTTATTTCAGAGAACCAAAGGTTCATAACATGTGCAAGGCATTATTTTTATTATTATTATTTTTTTTTATCTATTTATTTATTGTTGAAGATCAATGATCTTGTTCTTAGATCAATGATCTGTTCCTAAGAGAATTTTCTTTTCTTTTAAAGGTTTTTACCTTTTTTTTTGTATTTCTCAAGGAGTTCTCAAGAGTTCGCTTCTCTTTTTTTTTTAACAGGATGTTGATGCCCTTGAATTGAGGTCTGTGGTCCTTTTTATAGTGCCCATAAATTAGTTAAATTTGTTAAAGAGATCTTTTTCTGAGTGATTTGGGGAATTTTCCCCACCGTTGGATCTTTGATCCAAAGGTCTCTGCTTTATAGAAGAAAATCTTCTTGTTTTAACAAGAACAGAAAAGATTTCTTTAAATCTCCATTCTATTCTTGCGCAACTCCCCAGCGCGTGATACGTGTCGCGCAGCGCATCGCTTGCGCAGCAGCGCTTGTGCAGCTGCGCGGACAGCGCGGCGCTTGCGCAGCAGTGCTTGCGCAGCTGCGCGGACACGTGTCGCGCAGCGCCGTGCTTGCGCAGCAGTATTTGCGCAGCTGCGCAGACACGTGTCGCGCAGTGCAGCGTTTGCGCAACTGACCGTTGCTTTCTTTTACTTTTTGTTTTTAAAAGAGCCCTGCTCTCATTGGACGCACTGCCTCGGGCGTTGCGTTGACGTATCAACTTCTGACACGTGGCGCGTAGCGCACGGGATTTGAAGCGTTGCTTCAGAATTTGAATTTTCAAAATTCAAACAGAGCTTTGCTCTGATTGGGGGAAACAGATATAATTTTATATTGTTGGATAATGTTTTGAACATTTCCTATATCAAGCGTTGATCGGTTCAGGCACGTTATCTAAAAGCATAGACGTTCTAAATCAAACTACAGTTCTTAGTGTACAGAACACACACAAGAGGAAGAGTTCAGAAATGAATAGATCCTTCTTGAGGTATTATAGATTAGGTCATTTCAATGTGACCCGACTAGTTGAAGTTACATTTAGATGCATATTTAAATTAGTTTGAATTTACATCTTGTGAAACTTGCCGGTCATGTCACAAAGATAAGATGACCACAGCTCTGTTTATTGGAAACAGAGAAAGAGTTAGTGAACTCTTGGGATTAATACATGCTGATGTATGAAGGTCCCCTGTTTACACTTGCCAAGACCGGTTTTTTGTACTTCATTACATTCACTGATTATCTCTCAAGATCCGGACATATGTTCCTGTTGAAACACAAGTCTGGAACTTTTGAGAAATTCAATGAATATAAGTTAGAAGTAGAGAACCAAAACGGGTATAAGTATTATGTCCTTTGATGAGATCAAGGAGGAGAATACTTGAGCACAGAATTCCTGGACTTTTCTAAAGGAGAATGAGATTCTCTCTCAGTATTACTCCTCCGTATACACCATGGCACGATGGTATATCGGGACGGAGCAATAGCACCCTATGTGATATGGTGTGCTCTATAATGAGTAGTACTGAGTTTCCTATTTCCTTTTGGGAGTTATGCACTTGAGAAGCTGCATACCTATTGAATAGGGTTCCAAATCAAATCAGTTGACCTACCACTTCATATGTGATATGAAATGGGAAGAGCCCATATCTTAAGTATGTTAAGATTTGGGGTTGTCCGGCCTATGTCTAAAAGCAAAATCCGGACAAGCTCGAGGAAAAGTCAGATCTGTAGAAGTTTGTTGGATATCCCAAGCATTCGCAAGGGAATATCTTCTACCAAACCGAGGAAAAAAAGATGTTTTGTTTCTCAGCATGCCACCTTTGTGAAAGGGAATTTCTTGTGAAGAAATTAGTGGTCATGAGGTAGAACTGGAAAGAGTTCCAGCTATACAAACTGCAGCTGATGATTTGGTAGAACCGGAGGATTCAATAGTTTCTAACGAACCTCAGCCTCTCCGCCGATCTAGTAGGGTTCCTCACCCACCTGAGAGATATTTCGGTTTCTCTATGACAGTGGGAGTGAGGATTGCATCATGAGATGATGACCCAACTTATTTCGAGCAGGCCATCAGGAGTGGGACTCTGTAAGAATGGCTAGATGCTTAGCTATCTGAGATGGAATCCTTATACACCAACAAAGTATGGACTTTGGTTGCTTTATCTAAAGGGTTAAATCCCCATCAGGAGCAAGTATATCTTGAGAAGATTACTTGGTGTACATGGAAAGGTTGAGACTTTCAAAGCTATGCTTAAGTCCATCCAGATCCTACTTGCCACGGCTACATACCATGACTACGATATCTGGTGGTTGGGTGCCATGACTGCTTTTCTAAATGTTGATTTGGAAGAGAGCGTCTATAAGTACACAGCCAGAGGGCTTCGTAGACAGTGGGAGCAGCGGAAACGTGTGCAAGATATTTTATATGATAAATCAGGCATCGCGGAGTTGGAACATCTGTTTTGATGTGGTAGTCAAAGAGTTTGACTTCATCAAAATGGTAGATGAACCTTGTATATACAAAAAGGTAGTAGAGAGTATGGTGGTGATCCTCGTAGAGTACATGGATGACATACTCTTGATAGGGAAGGAGTTTCCTAAGCTACGCTCGGTCAATCTCCTCTTATCACAATGATTCTCCATATAGGATCAAGGTGATACCTCCTAAATCCTGGGTTATGGATCTATGGAATAGATCTAATTGGATGTTAGGAATCTCACTAGTTGTAGTGAGATGGTATCAAACGATCCTGGGGAGAATCACTGGAAAGGTTCCAGGGTGATAAGGACGACTGAATGTCAATCGCAGGCATTGTCTTTACCCTCAGTGGAGGGACGGTATGTTGAAAGAGTTCCAAGCTAGATACCGTGACTTACTAGACGATTAAAGGCAAGATACATCGTTACCAAGGATGCTACCAAAGAAGCAGTCTGGATATATATAAGTTCATGAGATGAACTTCGTTCTTACCATTGTGTGACAATGGAGTTGTGGCTTTTGCCAAGGAACCCCCGTCCCATCAGAAATCCAGATATAATTCTTAGGTAGTATTACCTGATCATGGAGATGGTTGATCTCCAGAGAGATCGAGGTTAGGAGAGTAGATACAGAGGACAACAGCGCGGATCCACTCATAAAGGCATTTTTCCCAGTAGAGAATTTTATGGGATGGTTGAGTATGAGATACTTCAACCGCAGCTAATTGTTGGGTATGAGATACCACAACAGATGGCCCTAGTGCAAGTGGGAGATTATTAGTTATATGTATGCCCTAGAGGCCATTACTGTACATACGATGTATATTGTAGTGGATGCCTGGACATATATAGGGAGGACTTTCTTGCTCGATATGATAGTACGCTATCTGGTTGCTCTTTATCTTAACATGTACTCTGATTGTCTCTATTTTACATGTTGATAAAGCCCTTAGGATGAGTACTTGACTACTAGGACTATAATGCGGATCATACTAGTGAGGACAGTGTAGTCGCCAAGTACATCCTTCAAATGTTCCTAGTCATGGGAGTACCGAGACAGGGCATCGATACTCTAGAGTAGACTAGCGTATGCGCTTCTTAACCCATATGATGGGCGATGAATGATCTCATATCCATTGGTGTTTGACATCAGAGAAGGTATACGGGTGCTCAATGGAGACTGGGTACACTGGACGGACTCGCTGAGAACTCCCTGATGGTATTATACCTCACGTCAGATGGCAGTTCTCTGGTAACACTGGTATAGGTTAGTCTGTAGACCCGAGATCATCATAGAGTCTTGTGTGATTCCCACTGTGCTTTTATTTCCATCATACCACGTCCAAGAGGGTGTGCAAAAAGGTGGCTTTTGGGTACAGTCCCGAATCACATGGAGGCAATGAGCGATAGGAGGGGATTCGTCTCTCCCGGTATAGGGAGTTGATGTTGCGCTGTGTTCGATTGGCTATAACTGGAAATCCCTGGCCAGAGTTGCTGAGATTTACTGGTAAGTGTTATTAGGAGTTTCTCAAACTATTATAGACCTCATATCGACACGACTTATCGAGCTACTGGGGTCTGACGTTTACCACCCCTAGGCGAGATATGGGACATATCAGACGAAGAGACCGGACTGTACGGGAGTGCTACTGGTTGGATTCGCTGGAGATTGTAAAGGCTTGCTTGTTTATCTCCTGATTGCTCAATACCTGGGTGGCTGTTACGTTTAGTTGACCGCTTGCAGTTTGTGGGTGTTTGATATGATCATCACCTACGGCCGGCGTATTGACGATTCTTTAGAGTCCTACACAGAGGTTTCTTGGCTCAGGTAAAACGGAGTAGGAGCACATATATGACATGTGTGGGAAAGAGAACAATACGTGTATGTGATACCATATTAGATTCTCACGATATGAGATATCGGCCGGGTATATGTGATATAGCCGGATCATCGGATCAAGTGTTGATTCGATGAACTGATACAGATTATATTAGTCGGTTATTTGTGAAATAGCCGAATTATCGGATCAATTGTTGATTCGATAATTTAATGTATAATTATATATTTGATATATTAAATTACATAAACTAATATAAGCTCACTTAAAGATTCTTTTTCTCACTCGGGTAATACATTGATATATATGTGATATATGTTAATAGTATTATTTTATTTTGTTACAATAAATATTATATATGTGATATATAATATTGTAACATGTTATGGTTATAAATGCAATATGTTTTGTGGAGTTTAATTGAGGTTAGGGTTTGGATTAGGGTTAAGTATTCATGAAGCTTTCAAGAATCTTCTTGAAGCTTTGACTTTGACTTGGATATTTTGCATAGATATTTCCTTAACCCAACCCAACCCTTTACCCTAGTTAAATCTCTACATGGGTTAAGTCTTCATACTTAACTCATGATTGCAATTCTAACCACACTAGAGTTTCATTATTCATCACAAAAGGATTCTTCTTCTTCTTCTTCTTCTTCCTTGAGTTCATGATGGAAAAGCTTTCTAGCTTTTTCATTAGTGATGAAAATGAGTGAGTTAAAGAAAACAAATGAGAGCTAAATTCCTACTTCATCATCCTAATCTATCCTAGCCATTTAGATTAAGGTGTTCACTTCATTTAGTGAGTGAGAGCTTGTGTTAAAGAAACTTCAAGGTAGATCATCTTAGTTATCGAAAATCGGAAGCAAGCTTGCATCTTTCTCTTCATGGAGCCTCTCTAGAGTCCGGATACTCGATGATCGCAGCGAAGGGACCTCAACACGGAGCTTTAGAAGTGAAGGACTGGACTACAAAGGTTGTAATTCCAAACTCTTAGATGTTATTGTGTTTAACATACTTTGTTTCGCCTAATCGCTAGTTTAAAGATCTTGGTTAGGGTTGTTCGACACGTCTAAATTTTAAATCGGGCATGGTTGATGCCTTATAGAACCTTGTGAGAGTGCCTAGTACCCCTATATGGCTCGTATGGCGCTAGCGCCCAAAGCACTAGCGCCCGAGCGCTCATAGCGCGGGCCCTTGAACGCCCAAAGCGCTGGCGCCCGAGCGCCCACGCGCCTAGCACGTGAGGCGCTAGCGCCCTGGCGCCCAAAGCGCTAGCGCCCGAGCATCCAAGCGCCCGCGTGCCGTGCACGTGAGGCGCTGGCGCTTTCTCCCATGCATCCTTTGGATTTCCTTTCCCTTATACACACACACACACATACTCTACAATACCGTCCCCCGTTAGAAAAAAATTCTAACGGGGCGCTGCCCCACATCCCGCAAGGGGGCTGCTGGCCCCCTTGACCCCCAGCCCACTATCCGGGTAGCGGGACCCCCATAAAAACTCTGTGGGGCCCCCGATATATCCAAAACCCCTTTCAAAACACAACACACGTACACAGCACATTGAGTTCGCATAACCTGTTTGACCCGTCAATCGGAGGTTCTCTCGCTCCAAAGGCGAGGGGTAATTAACGGTAGCTTAGTCCGCGGCTGCCGATATTTGGATCCCCACAATCAATTAATCCCAGCCTACCCCAGGCAGGGGGAATCTGTAATGCGCCTGACAAGCGCGCGCGCATTGCCATCTCAATGGGGTGACGAAAAACACTCTACACTCTTTTCTAAAAGCCAAAGTATGAAGGAAATTATAAATGAAGAAAATATATAAAATGGTGTAGAAAAATGAACACTGGTTTTGTAATCACCAAGGTAGCATAAAAAAATATAGCGCGGGTGCTTCATCACCTAGTGCCTTAGACCAACTGGTTTAGGAGTCACTGCTAAGCCTTAGGTGTTGCAAAACGAGGAAAATATTATTTACGCCTAATCAACAAGCACATGAGTAATCGGTTGGTTAATACCTCAAGAAGTATTAACGGTCGCATGAAAAATGTGTGAGCAAATCCATCTAAATTTTCACCGATTAAAAAAGTACTGTGGTAGATGGATAAGAGTATGATAGCTTGAATTGAATTCTCCGAGTGTAGGGATGTTCTTTACACACACGTAGGGGTATATGATCAGTGTTTGGAAGAAAAGTAGGAATATAAAAATAAAGATGATGTTTTATTGAAGGATGATGTGATTTCTAACATTTTTTCATGACTATTAAGATAGGGCTCATGACAACTGAAAAGCTAGTGTAGTTGAAAACTCTAATTTTCATAGTCTTTCTTTTACAATTCTTATCTTTACATGTAAGTTTCACAGTCTTCCTTTTATTATAGGATTTTGTGGGTGCAATCCGCTGAAAACCCTCAGGAGACAACACTCCTCCTACTAGGGACACGTAGGGATTTGAAGGCTTGTTGCACGTGCTCAGTACAATCGTGTTGCCTACCAAAGTGTGCTAGTTAGTTTTTCTTTTTTTCTTATTAAATTTTCTCCTTCTCTTGAATAAAATATGTTTGCTCGAGATGATCAAAATTAAGTTTGGGGGAATTTGTTCAGTCGAAAATATTGCAATCTGTAACATAACAATTTCCTCACTATTCTAATTATCTAAGGGTGTTTGTTATAAATATGACACATATTACAGAATCATTTAGAAAATACCAATTACCATGTGTTGTACATTATAACCGGCATTATGAAGGAAATTGTGTGTAAATATTTCACGCATGATATTGTATATCTCACCATTTTTTATCAAGATTTTGTGCAGAAAATTATTCAGGTCAAAGAACTGGAATCGCCAATTTGCCGATAAAACGAAGTAAGTCAAAGATTTAAAATCCGGCAGAGATTCATAAGAGATTAAATGATTCCAGACATCAAAAATGTTGGAATAGCATAGCACCTTGTGAAGGTTTTGGCAAACATCAATTATGCTACTTTCAAATGAGGGTGACCGATAGCGAAGTAGTACCGTGAGGGAAAGGTGAAAAGAACCCCCATCGGGGAGTGAAATAGAACATGAAACCGTGAGCTCCCACGCAGACCAAACAACGGAGTGAGCGCTAGCGCGATATTGATTTGAATGGTGCGGTAGACCAAGCAACGGAGTGAGTGCCTAGCGCGAAAGCCGTTGCGCGGTAGCGCATCCGTCTACATCCGTTTTCTTGCTCAAGTCAACTACCGGTAGGATTCCTTTTTGAAGGAGAGAAGGATTGTCGATTAGTCTACTCGCCCAAAAGGAAGAACATCGATTGCGCGTTTCACAAAGGTAAGCGTATAGTTAGTTATTCCTAGAGATGAGACTTGTTGACTGCTCGACTGCTTTTGCAGGTAAACAACTTTACATCTAAGAGAGATGGATTACAACCTTTGTAGTCCGTTCCTTCGCTTCATAATCTCCGAGTAGTAGTCCCTTCTCCGCGATCCATGAACTTCCGGACTCTAGAGAGGCTCCACAAGTCGAATGATCCATGCTTGCTAGAGGTCTTACTTTTAGAAGATGATCTATCTTGAAGAATCTCAAACTCAAGCTCTCACTTCTCTAATCAAGTGTCAGTGAAGTGAACACCCTAATCTAAGTGGATAGAATAAATGAGGATGATGAAGTAGGAATTTTGCTCTCTTTTGTTTTCAATTTCTCACTTTAAATCATCAAAACATCAAAAGCTAGAAAGCTTTTTCAAGGTGGAAGAAGAAGAAAGATTTTGTGATGAATAATGAATTATTGTTGTGGTTACAAATGACAACCATGAGTTCATAAATGAAGGCATTAACTCATGTAGAGAACAAACTAGAGTTAAGGGTTTGGGTTGGGTTAACAAATATCTACACAAAATATCAAGCTAGAAAACAAAAAGGAAAGCTTCATGAAGCTTCATGAAAAAGCTAACCCAAATCCAAAACCTAACTTTGTTTAAACTTAACAACCATGTTGCATTTGTAACCCTAACTTGTTACAATATTATATATCGCATATACAATATATTTTGTAACAAAAGAAAATAATACAATTAACATATATCGCATATACATCAATGTATTATCCAGTGAGAAAATGAATCAATAAAGCGAGCTTATATTAGTTAACGTAATGTAATATATTACATACATAAATATACATTAAATTATTGAATCAACTCTTGATCCGACAATCCGGCTATATTGCATATAACCGACTAATATAACGTGTACCAATTCATCGAATCAACACTTGATCCGATGACCCGGCTATATCACATATAATCGGCCGATATCTCATATCGCGAGAATATAATACGGTATCTCATATCGTATTATTCTCGGTCCCGCACATATCACATATGTGCTCCTACTTCGATTTGCCAGAGCCAGGAAACCTCTGTGTAGGACTTTAAAGAATCATCAATACGCCGGCAGTAGGTGACGATCATATCAAACACCCACAAGCTGCAAGCGTTCAGCTAAACATAACAGCCACCTAAGTATTGAGCGATCAGAAGATCAACAAGCAAGCCTGTACATTCTCCTATGAATCCATTCAGTAAACACTACCGTACAGTCCGGTCTCTACATCTAATATGTTGCATATCTAGTCTAGGGGTGGTAAACGTCAGACCCCAGTAACCGATAAGTCATGTCGATGTAAGGCTCATAACGGGTCGAGAAACTACTGATAACACTTACTAGTAAATCTCCATATCAGCCCTGGCCAAGGAGTTCCAGTTATAGCCAATCGAACACAGCAGAACATCAACTCCCTATACCGGGAGAGACGAAACCTCTCCTATCGCTCATTGCCTCCATGTGATTCAGGACTGTACCCAAAATCCACTATTTTGCATGCCCTATTGGACGTGGTAAGGTGGAAATCAAAGCACAGTAGGAATCACACAAGACTCTATGACGATCTTGGGTCTACAGACTAACCTGTACCAGTGTCACCGGAGAACTGCTATCTGACGATAGGTATAATACCATCCAGGAGTTCTCGGCGAGTCCGTTCAGTGTACCTAGTCTCCATTGAGCACCCGTACACCATCTTTGATGTCCAACATCAATGGATATGGGATCATCCATCGCCCATCATATGGATCAAGATGCTTATACGCTAGTCTACTCTGGAGTATCGATGCCCTGTCTCGATACACCCTCGACCAGGAACAATTTATAATATGTACTCATAGACTACCCTGGCCCCACTAGTATGATCTTTATCATAGTCTTAGTAGTCGAGTACATATCCTAAAGGCTCTATCAACACATGATCACAAAACAGCATTTGTTAACATGTTAAGATAAAGTGAAACCAGATAGCATACTATCATATCGAGCAAGAAAGTCATCTCTCTATATATCCAAGCATACACTATAATATACATCATATGTACAACAATGGCCTCTAGGGCATATATATAACTAACAATCTCCCACTTGTACTAAGGCCAGCTGTTGTAGTATCTCATACCCAACATCCCGAAGGGTCTCTCAAATTGTGTTTGAGGAATGGCCTTTGTGAGTGGATCCGCAGTGTTGTCCTTCGTATCAACTGTCCTGACCTCGATCTCCCGGCGATCAACTATCTCCTGGATCAGGTGATACCGCCTCAGAATATGTCTGGACTTCTGATGGGACCTGGGTTCCTTGGCTAAAGCCACAGCTCCATTGTTATCATAATACAGAGGTATTAGATGCTCAATGGACGGAACCACACCAAGTTCAGTGATGAACTTCTTTATCCAGACAGCCTCTTTGGCAGCATCGTTGGCAGCGATGTATTCAGCCTCCATCGTCGAGTCTGCCACGATTTCTTGTTTGGAACTCTTCCAACAAACTGCCCCTCCATTTAGGGTAAAGATAAATCCCGAGTGTGACTTAGAGTCGTCCTCATCACTCTGGAAGCTCGAATCGGTAAAGGACTCCAACTGGAGTTCTCCGTTACCATACACCAAGAATATCTCTTTAGTCCTTCTCAAGTACTTTAGAATGTTCTTCACAGCTTTCCAGTGATTCTCTCCAGGATCTGCTTGATACCTACTCACTACACTTAGTGAGTATGCTGCATCGGGTCTGGTACATAGCATCGCGTACATGATAGAGCCTACTGCCGAAGCATAGGGTATCCCTTGCATGCGAGCTCTTTCTAAATTAGTCTTGGGAGACATCTCTTTGGAGAGAGTGAGTCCAGAGATCGTGGGTTGGTTCCCACGCTTGGATTCTTCCATATTAAAACTATTTAGTATGGTGTCAATGTACCTGGATTGGGACAATCCCAGTATCCGTATAGATCTATCTCTATAGATCTTAATTCCTAAAATGCAGGAGGCATCACCTAGATCTTTCATTGAGAATCTTTGTGATAAGAAGAGCTTGACCGATTGCAGTATAGGAACATCATTTCCTATCAAGAGTATGTCATCCACATACAATATGAGGAAGATAACCTTACTCTCTGCCACCTTCTTGTATATACAAGGTTCATCTCTGTTTTTGATGAAGTCAAACTCTTTGACCACCACATCAAAACAGATGTTCCAACTCCGCGATGCCTGCTTTAACCCATAGATGGATTTAAGCAGCTTGCACACCTTCCCGCTGCTCCCACTGTCTATGAAGCCCTCTGGCTAAATCATGTACATGCACTCTTCCAAATCACCATTTAGAAAGGCGGTCTTAACATCCATTTACCAAATTTCGTAGTCATGGTATGCAGCAATGGCAAGTAAGATCCGGATGGACTTAAGCATAGCCACTCGAGAAAAGATTTCGTCATAATCCACACCTGGTCGTTGACGAAAACCCTTTGCAACAAGTCTAGCTTTGTAAGTCTCAACTTTTCCATCTACACCAAGTTTCTTCTTAAAGATCCATTTGCTCCCAATGGGGTTTACCCCTTCAGGAGCAACTTCCAAAGTCCATACTTTGTTGGTGTACATGGATTTCAACTCAGATCGCATTGCATCTAGCCATTTCACAGAGTCACCACTCGTGATGGCCTGCTCGAAACTAGTCGGGTCATCATCTTCCATGATGCAATCCTCGCTTCCACCGTCAATGAGAAAACCGTAGTATCTCTCAGGTGGATGAGGAACCTTGCTAGATCGGCGGAGAGGCTGGGGTTCGTCGGAAACTACTGAATCCTCTGATTCCACCAAATCTTCTGTCGTAGTTTGTGTTGCTGGAACTTCTTCAAGTTCTACCTCCTCGCCACTAATTTCCTTTGTAAGAAATTCCTTTTTTAAAAAGGTGACATGTCGAGAAATAAACACCTTTTGTTCCTCAGTGTGGTAGAAGATATACCCTTGTGAGTTCTTGGGATATCCTACAAACTTGCACAAGACAGACCTTGCCTCGAATTTGTCCGGATTGTGCCTTTTGACATAGGCCGGACAACCCCATATCTTAACATACTTAAGAGATGGTCTCTTCCCTTTCCATATCTTATATGGAGTGGTAGGCACTGATTTGGTAGGAACCATATTCAATAGGTGTATGGCTGTCTCAAGCGCATACCCCCAGAAGGAAATAGGCAACTCAGTATTGCTCATCATAGAGTGCACCCTATCTAATAGGGTGCGATTCCTCCGCTCCGATACACCGTTGTGTTGTGGTGTATAAGGAGGAGTAAGCTGAGAGAGAATCCCATTCACTTTTAGATAATCGAGGAACTCATTACTTAAGTATTCTCCTCCTTGATCAGATCGAAGGATTTTAATACTTTTACCCGATTGGTTCTCTACTTCGTTCTTATATTCTCTGAATTTCTCAAAATCTTCAGACTTGTGTTTTATCAGGAACACATGTCCGTATCTTGAGAGATCGTCAGTGAATGTAATGAAGTAGGAAGAACCGTTCCTGGCATGTGTAGACATGGGACCATATACATCACTATGTATCAGTCCTAAAAGTTCCGTAACTCTTTCTCCGTGTCCACTAAACGGAGTTTTGGTCATCTTGCCTTTGAGACATGACTGGAAAGTATAATAAGATGAAAATTCGAATGGATTCAAATATCCATCCTTATGTAACTTAGCAAGCTGAGTCGCATTGATATGACCTAGTCTATAATGCCACAAGAAGGATTCGTTCATTTCTGAACTCTTCCTCTTGTGTGTGTTCTGTATATTAAGAACTGTATTTTGATTTAGAATTTATATGCCATTATGTAACGAGCCTGATCCAATCAACTTTTGATTTAGGAAGATGTTCATAACATCATCTTGTATTACAAAATTATATTCTTCTTTACTTAATAAAGAAACTGATATAATGTTGCATATCATGTTCGGTATATAATAGCATTCGTTCAGAATCAATGTATTACCACTTGGTAATACAAGGTGATATTCGCCAACTCCTTTGGCTGCAACATTTGCACTATTCCCTACTCTTATGGAATGATCACCCATTCCCAGTTCTCTGCCTTTCTTTAGCCCATGCAATATATTGCATATGTGGGATCCTGATCCGGTATCTAATGCCCAAGACCTAAAGTAAACTGAGAAACAGTTCTCGGTAACCAACACATCCGAAGAAGATACATCAACATGTTTATTCTTCGTTTGGGTGGCGTGTGAATTCTGGTATTCCCCTATTTCCTATTCAGTCTTATAACAATTATAAGAAAGAATGGAACCAACATTCCCCTGCTCAGTATAACAAGCGGGTTCGGTCAATACATCCATATTATTATCTTGATTAAGGCCTGACATGGTCGCTACCTAGAGAGAGAGAGAAGAAAACACTTTAGCGTGCGCTCTTGCAAGATTAGATTGGTTATTATCTTATCTAATCAGGATGGCTCTCACTGTTTTAATCAAATCTTCCTTCAAACCCTAAAAGGTAAGATTAGCCGGGATTAATTACAGCTTACAAGTTCGCCAATCTTTCAGCCAGATCAGTGTTGGTACTTCGAGGGAGGTTCCACGTGCTTTCGCATGGACCTAATTAAAATAAACCTCATTTTCCCAAAGGCATAACCCCGTTAACACCTTTCTAGACACCAACTTGATCGGCTAATTGTCATGTGTAAAACTCTCTCAGGAGTAACTTTTACTCACAGTGGGTATCGGGATCCAACTATCTCATAGAATGTATGCAATCTCATTACAAATTTCAACACTTGAAATTCCCGATAATATCTTTTACCCCTAACGTGCTATGACCTTGACAAATGCCAACAAACCATAGTCCGCTAGTCAAGTTCAACCCGTATATTTCTTGATTGAATTAAACCCACCCGCACGACCCTTGATGAAATCCAACAAAGCCATACGACTACCCTAACCCAATCGCATCATATGCTGCAGATAAGCAGTAAATAGCTACCGCACACTACGCCTTGATGAATACCAACGAACGTAGTACGAATACTAAATATTACTTATCTGAAATGTTGGAGGGCTACGCAGGTTTTTCTAAAAAACCATGAGTGCAATGAACTTGATATCGTTGTAGAAACAAGTGATTTTTGAAAAAGGAATGTTTTTGAGGCTTTTCTAGTTTCGCTAAAGAGATCACTCCCAGTGAAGGGATCTCGGCTCTTTCCTCATCGAATAAGGTGCAGGATATTTCATAAACACCACTGTGCAAAGAAAGAACTATAGAAGCAATCAAAAACTAAACCATGAGTTTATAGCATCTGCCAGTTTTGCTAAAGAGGTCACTCCCGGTGAAGGTATCTCGGCTCTTTCCTCATCGAATAAGGTGCAGGGTATATCACATATACCACCATGCAAAGAAAAAACTGTAGCTACCCTTTTTGAAAATTTGATTCTACAACATCTTTTAGGTTTCTTTTCTTTTATTAATCTCATTAATAAATCCTATCATTTAAGCTTCCTAAGTATCACAGAAGAAACGAAAGCAGTAATATTTATATATCAACATATACATATAGTATAAGCATTCGTCACAGGCGGTAATATGATCTCATCACAGAACATTGCAGCAGAAGTCAACATATGAAATATTGGATATACTAGGACGTCCGTGTTTTATTTTGATCCTGTATAAAACACGGATTCCACATTCGCGATGAATAGCCAAACCCACATTCCTAGAACCCTACGAGAGCGGCAAGTAACCTTTCCAATTCTAGGGTTAGGAGACCCGGTCTCGACTCCTCGAGATGGCCTCCCACTGGACCCTAGAACCCGGTTACTTGTGCTCTCCGTCTTGGGTCTATCCTAATGCAGAAAAGTAAATAATATACAATGGTGACATCATCCACAACCCAGAAGTGCCCCAATAAAAGAATATTACATACAAATGAATTTTACATGAATGAAAAAGAAAACTCTCATCTCACATAAAACCCCGGCTATTCATTACACAACGATCCAATATAACATATCACAGCAAGACATAATCATCACAGATAACTAGGCGAAGTTAGATAATTCGATAGATACAACGAATTCCCAAAATACTCCAGTGAGCTCAACACTTGAGCAGAAATAAAAATTCCCAGTAGCATGCCTCAGCACCTATGGACCATCACTGAAGGGCCCGTCCTAAGCCTCCACAGTGGCGCCGTGGAACCGCCGCCAAAACCAGGTTTTGGCTGCGGTTACGCGGTCACTGTAGCGAGTTTGGGACGCTTTCTTCAGGTGGGTCCATAAAATTCCCTGCATGATTTTCTGAGTATTTTTAATATGAAAAATGTCAACTTTTTGAAAAATTTCCAGAAAAGGGGTCATTTCGGGGTTTCGGGGTTCGATCGGACTTCTAACTTCGTCTAGACTCCTAATGCTCTAACTTGGCTCTGATACCACTGTTGGGTTAGCATAGCACCTTGTGAAGGTTTTGGAAAGCATCAATCATGCTACTTTAAAATTTTTGGGGTGCTAAACAAACCCTAACCAAGATCTTAACTAGAGAATTAGGGTTAACATGCAAGTAAACAACTTTACATCTAAGAGAGAGGGATTACAACCTTTGTAGTCCGTTCCTTCACTTCATAAGCTCCGAGTAGTAGTCCCTTCGCCACGATCCATGAACTTCCGGACTCTAGAGAGGCTTCACAAGTTGAATGATCCATGCTTGCTAGAAGTCTTCCTTTTAGAAGATGATCTACCTTGAAGAATCTCAAACTCAAGCTCTCACTTCTCTAATCAAGTATTAGTGAAGTGAACACCCTAATCTAAGTGGCTAGAATAGATGAGGATGATGAAGTACGAATTTTGCTCTCTTTTGTTTTCAATTTATCATCACAACATCAAAAGCTAGAAAGCTTTTTCAAGGAGAAAGAAGAAGAAAGCTTTTGTGATGAATAATGAATTATTGTTGTGGTTACAAATGACAACCATGAGTTAATAAATGGAGGCATTAACTCATGTAGAGAACAAACTAGAGTTAAGGGTTTGGGTTGGGTTAACAATTATCTACACAAAATATCAAGCTAGAAAACAAAAAGGAAAGCTTCATGAAAAAGCTAACCCAAAAGCTAACCCAAATCCAAAACCTAACTTTGTTTAAACTTAACAACCATGTTGCATTTGTAACCCTAACTTGTTACAATATTATATATCGCATATACAATATATTTTGTAACAAAGAAAATAATACAATAAACATATATCGCATATACATCAATGTATTATCCAATGAGAAAATGAATCAATAAAGTGAGCTTATATTAGTTAACGTAATGTAATATATCACATATATAATTATAAATTAAATTATCGAATCAACTCTTGATCCGACAATCCGACTATATTGCATATAACCGACTAATATAACATGTACCAATTCATCGAATCAACACTTGATCTGATGACCCGGCTATATCACATATACCCGGCCAATATCTCATATCGCGAGAATATAACATGGTATCTCATATCGTATTATTCTCGGTCCCGCACATATCACATATGTGCTCCTACTCCATTTTGCCTGAGCCAGGAAACCTCTGTGTAGGACTCTAAAGAATCGTCAATACGCCGGCAGTAGGTGACGATCATATCAAACACCCACAAGCTGCAAGCGGTCAGCTAAATGTAACGGCCACCCAGGTATTGAGCGATCAGAAGATCAACAAGCAAGCCTGTACATTCTCCTGTTAATCCATTTAGTATACACTACCGTACAGTCCGGTCTCTTCGTCTGATATATTGCATATCTAGTTTAGGGGTGGTAAACGTCAGACCCCAGTAATCGATAAGTCGTATCGATGTAAGGCTCATAACGGGTCGAGAAACAACTGATAACACTTACCAGTAAATCTCCATATCAGCCCTGGTCAGGGACTTCCAGTTATAGCCAATCGAACACAGCACAACATCAACTCCCTATACCGGGAGAGACGAAACCCCTGCTATCGCTCATTTCCTCCATGTGATTCGGGAATGTACCCAAAAGCCACCGTTTTGCATGCCCTCTTTGACGTGGTAAGGTGGAAATCAAAGCACAGTGGGAATCACATAAAACTCTATGACGATCTCGGGTCTACAGACTAACCTGTACCAGTGTCACCGGAGAACTGCTATCTAACGATAAATATAATACTATCCAGGAGTTCTCGGCGAGTCCGTTCAGTGTACCTAGTCTCCACTGAGCACCCGTACACCATCTTTGATGTCCAACATCAATGGATATGGGATCATCCATCGCCCATCATATGGGTCAAGATGCGTATACGCTACTCTACTCTGGAGTATCGATACCCTGTCTCGATGCACCCTCGACTAGGAACAGTTTATAGGATGTACTCGTAGACTACCCTGGCCCCACTAGTATGATCTTTATCATTGTCCTAGTAGTCGAGTACATATCCTAAGAGCTTTATCAGCACGTGATCACAAAACAGTATTTGTTAACATGTTAAGATAAAATGAAACCAGATAGCATACTATCATATCGAGCAAGAAATTCCTCTCTCTATATATCCAAGCATCCACTATAATATACATCATATATATAACAATGGCCTCTAGGGCATATATATAACTAATAAAAAGAACACCCAAAGACCAACACAAAGCCATCCTAGGAAAATGAGCTAGTGAACTCAACAAATGGCCGCTGAACCGCGGCCGATCCAGCCCGATCCGCCACGGATCCGCGGCCGAGTTTGGGGCGCCGGTGACAAAACTTCTTCAGAACCTTCTCTGTAACCTCCTAGCTTCCTCAAGACGCTTCATTACCACGTGGCTTCTTCTGGAAGGCTCTGCATAACAACCAAGCTTATGAAAGAAGCTTAATTTGAGGCTATAAAAGGGGATCTAGATCTTAATTTTAGGGTTGTTGAACATTGAACCAATTTACTACACAACTTGAGTGACACAACTTGTGATCCAAACCCAAATCCAATCAAAATCAAATATCCATTGAGAGCAAAATCAAGCGACAATCGAAGATCTTTTATCGCAACGCCGATCATCATCAAGAGCAAGAGATCCGCGATCGATCCACGTCACACGAAGATCGAGCCGAGCAAAGATCGACGACAAATTCCCTTTCATAGGAGCGATCGAGAGCTAGTCTTTTAAACTCGAATTGAGAGGTGTAATTTGAAGGAGATTTAATAAAGGTGATAATTGTAATTCTCGATTTCTTTACATTCTTGTATTATGAAATTTCTCGTTCTTGATTCTTTAATTTTCATGATGCATGAGTGAAATATCCGCTTGTAAAGGAATCGAGAGAATCGGTAGATCTAATGATGATAAATCCTAATTCAAATCTTAAGTCTTATGAGGATTGTGAACTTTAGGAAAAAAGAATCATCGATGACCTAATTTGGAGCGAGATCATGTTCTTGATTATTTCGTTGCAAATTAGGAATCAAATGATTAATGATTCTCTTTGCTAGAGGCTAGATTTGAATGATGATCAATGAAAAGACAAGGGATAGTGAAGGAGAAACCCTAATTTCTGCAATAGATCTCTAATCTTCATTCATCACTATTGTTCTACCTACAATTCATCAATAGATAAGATTCGTAATTTTTAGTATTCATCATTACTACTAATTTGATCGATTCTTACAGGCTATTCTTCATATTCTTGATAATTCAAATTGATATTGGACTTTTTCTTGATTTCAAATTCTTGATCATGTTCTTGATTTTCTTGAAATGACAACTCGATTAAATCTCGAATTACGTTCTTGAATTTTCTTTTATATTTTCATTTCGACTCAACTAAAGTATGAACGAATAAGTACTCGCATCTCAGTGGACTATCCGTTCTCATTAACGAAACTATTTCGACACCGTTATTGATTGCGGTATAATTTTTTTGATTGTGATAAACTTTTCATTCCATACAACTTCACAATTTATAACGATCAATCAGCTGGTTTCCTTGCACGGCTTTTCACTACTTTCATGTGCTTGATTTAGTTTGAGTTGGAAGTTGAAGCATCTTTGCACAAACCGTAAGAATTTGATGTTTTATAATAAATATAAGTTATAGCGCTAAAATGTCTTCTACTTTGAAATATACTACTTCTCATATAAATTTGGTCGACTTTTGAGTTCTAGAATTTTATGTTCCTTGCCGTTTCTTGAATATTTTCTTCTTTGATATGCCTAAAACATTATTCCTTATTGATGATGCCCAATATCGGCGGTCTCCAAGATCAGGGCATGTGGCAGATGACGTGTCCCAGAACTCAGAAGAAAGGGCCACAGGGGCCGACCAGGTCGCCCCTGTATCCGACCTGCAAGCACAAGCTAGCTCACCTCAGAGCCCATGATTGATAATCGTTCTTCGTGTGTCGTTTGGAAAAGTGTAAAGATCACAACCAAAGAAATTTGTAAACCGCAATCAATAACGGTGTCTATTGTAGGTTCGTCGGTGAATGCAGATCGTCCACAGGGAAAGTGAGATTTGATCGATCTTGTTTTAGTTGAGTTGAAAATTAAAAGATAAAAGAAATTGCAATAAAATTGATTCAAGATTTGTGAGTTTTTATTTTCAAGAAACTTAAAGAAAGTAAAGATCTAAAATCAAGAATCAAGAAATGTTCCCAAATTGTTTGAATTATCAAGATTTGTAAAGAGCCTTGTAGGAATCGATCCAATCGATAGTGATGATGAATACTTATGATTACAAATTCTTATCTATTGAAGATTTGTGGCTAGATTGATGACGATCAACGAGGTTTAGGGATCTATTGAAAAAACTAGGGTTTCTCTATCATCATCCCTTGTCTTTTCGTTAATTAGCATTCAAATTCTAGCCTCTAGGAAATTCTAGTATCGATCGTTGATCTCTAGTTAAGAGCGAAAACATTCAAGAAAGCATCTCGCTCAAAACTAGGTCGTCATTGATTCAATTTTCTAGAGTTTACAAAACTCATAAGACTTAAGAATCTTTCAAGAATTTAATCATCATCATCTATCTATTTTCTCGATTCCTCCACAAGCGGGGTTTTCACTCAAACATCATGAAAAAGAAAACAATCAAGAATTGATAACTCTTCATAATGCTCAAATGTAAAGAAAAGCAAGATCAAGAATTTTCACCTTTTATAAATCAACGTTTCGTTACAATTCTCTCAAAGATTACAAGAATTGAGAAGAGAAGTCGATCGTCGAACTAGCTTCACATCGTCTTCTTGAGTCGCGGATCGTCGTGGATCACTTGCTCGGATGAAGATCGGCGTTGCTTCAAAAATGCTCTTTGAATTCTTGCTCAATTTGGTACTCGATGAATCTTGATTTGGCTTTTGAATTTGATTCGGGCTAAGGTTTTGAGTAGCAAGTTGTGTCACTCAACTTGCGGAATTTTTGGCTCAATTTTCAACAACCCTGTAATGATGCCCTTGGGTTCCTTTTTATAGTCTTCTCCTTTAGTTTCCCCTAGAAGCTTGATCTAGCTTCCTTTAGAAGCTAAGCTAGGTTTAGCTTCCCTTGTAAGCTTGGTAGTTGAGAAGAAACTTCTAGATTGAGTTAGTTAGCTAGCTTGCTTGAGAAGCTTGGTAGGTATTAGGCTTGTATAAGAAACTTGGCTATTAGAAAGGAAGCTTCTGGCGATCTCTGGGGACTGAAGAGTATTGAAGAAGTTTTGATCTTGGAAGGAGACCTCAGGAATAGTAATCTGCCGATAACGTGTCAACATGGCTGCGGATCCATGGCGGATCGGCCCATTCGGCCGCGAATCCGCGGCCGTTTGGTGGAATTGCTGCATTAAACTTCCAGGTATATTTGGTGCTGACTTTAGGGGTGTTTTCTGATGTCTGGAATCTTATAAATCTTTCTTGTTTTTTTTGCCAAATCACAAGTCTTGGACTTGACGTATTTTTATCAGCACTTTTATGATTCCGGCTCTTTTACCTAGAGAATTTCCGGCACACAATCTCGAGATAAGTGTTGCGGTATACAAAGATCATGCGTGCAATAATAAACACACAATTTCCCTCAAAATGCTGGTTATAATGTATAACACATGTTATTTGGTATTTTACAGACGAATTGCTAATATGTGCTATATTCATACCGAACACCTTTAGATGATTGCAAAAAGTAGGGAAATTGATGTGTTAAAAATGCAATATTTTCGACTGATCAAATTCTCCCAAATTTAATTTTGGTCGTCTCGAGCAAACTTGTTTTATTAGAAAGAGAAGGAGAAAATCTAAGAAAAGAAAAACTAACTAGCACACTTTTGTAGGCAACACGATTGCACTGAGCACGTGCAACAAGCCTTTAAATCTCTAGGTGTCCCTAGTAGGAGGAGTGTTGTCTCCTGAGGGTTTTCAGCGGATTGCACCCACAAAATCCAATAAGAAAAGGAAGACCGTGAAAATTATATATAAAGATAAGAATTGTAAAAGAAAGACTTTGAAAATTAGAGTTTCAACCTAATACTAGCTTTTCGGTTGTCATGAGCCCTAACTTAATAGTCATGAAAAAATATTAGAAATCAAATCATCCCTCAATAAAATATCGCCTTTATTTTTCATTCCTACCTTTCTTCCAAACATCGATCATATAACCCTACGTGTGTGTAAAAGACATCCCTACACTCGAAGAATTCAATTCAATCTATCACACTCTTGTCCATCACCTTAGTACTTTTTAATCAATGAATATTTAGACGGATTTGCTCACACATTTTTCATGCGACCGTTAATACTTCTTGAGGTACTAACCGACCGATTACTCATGTGCTTGCTTATACGGTGTATTAGTATTTTCCTCGTCTTGCACCACCTAAGGCTTAGCACTGACTCCCAGACCAGTTGGTCTAAGGCACTAGGTGATGAAGCACCCTCGCTATATTTTTTTATTGCTGCCTTGGTGATAACAAAACCAGTGTTTATTTTTTTTCTTCGCCATTTTATATTTTTCATTTTTTATTTCCTTCATACTTTTGCTTTTATACAAGAGCATTTCAAGGTATCCTCTACTATCCCGAGTTTCAAGACGTGTGTAAGTGCGTATAGTAGGGTATCAACGTTCAAAATGTTTGGCTTCCAGAATAGGAACTATTTTTCAGACTTATTTTTATCCTCAGATTAGTGACTTGCTTCATCTTACTAACCTTTGGGACAACGGCTCATAACTACTTATTACTATTTTTGTTTAAGAAAACTTCTAATTTTCTTGGTTTTCTTAAACTTTTCCAATCTTTTGGATGTAATTTTTTACTATCTAATCTTTTATTATCTTATTTATGTAAAAAAAAATTATTATATGTTTTTTTTATATGTTTTGTGCTTATGCATGATGCAAAGTGATGCACAAATAAGCACAAACCTCCCCCAAACTTGTTTTCAACAGTGTCCTCACTGTTGCCTTCTGTTAAACCTCAAAAAACCTGTAAGTTCGGGAGGAAATTTATTAATGGGGGCAATAAATATGATCGTGAAAATCCTCCCCCAAACTTATTCTGTGGCTCACCATTTTAAAAATTTTATTTTCAAGAGCCAGATTATACCCCCCCAAACTTGAGTTAAACAATGTTAATTTTTTGAAAATCACAAGAAGGGGTAAAAATTACCGGTCAATGCTAAGCTTTGCAAAGACCGAAAGTCAACACCAAACATTCAAAAAATTTATCAGTGTAGTGCACCGGTTGGTGGAAGAACAAGTTGAAAAGAGCCAAGAAGAAATGGGGAAAAGATAAGTGGTGTGAAGGAGATGGTTTGCGTCTCAATTTGGAGAGACGACACAGTGATTGTGATGGATTACTCGCATTTTTGTAATTTTCAAGAAGAGGGGGTGGAGGTTCAATTTCTTTTTCTTGTAGTTGATTCATCTCAACAGCCGTATTTGCTAAAAATGCAAGTTCATCAGCGAAAATATCCTCAAAACTCTCATCGATACCCCGGAGAGTAATATCATCAAAAAGCATGGGGTGATCTTCAGACTCCAAAAACAGTTCATAATCAGTATTAGATGTTGACCCGGACAGCTCAGTGGAAGAGTCCGTATGTGTATGATACATAGTTGGGTCAAACAACAACATATGAAAAGAGTCTAGATCAGTATCATGAGGTTGATCAAATTCGTTGCTGTCGACATCCATTAATTCGATAGAACAAACCTGAGCAGAAGGTTCAGAGGGTACACTTCCCAACTTGTAAATGTTGAGCTCTATTGACATCTTCCCAAAGGATAGGGTCAAAGAGCCATTAGGACAGTTGATTATAGTATTGGAAGTGGCCAAAAAGGAGAGACTAAGAATCACCGGAATTTGATTCCGTGGGTTTGCTACAGGCTGTGTATCAAGTACAATAAAGTCCACAGGGAATACAAATTCCCCGATTTTTATTAACACATCCTCTAGTTCACCCCTAGGTTTGGTGATTGATTGGTCGGCCATCTGGAGAGTGCAGTGAGTTGGTTTCAACTCTCCAATCCATAACTGCTCATAAACCGAGAAAGGAAGTAGGTTAACACTTGCGCCAAGATCAAGTAGAGCACGGTTAATGTGTTTATACCCAATAGAAATAGAAATAGTAGGATATCCAGGATCCTTATGTTTCCTAGGTAATTGTTGGGGAAAAGCTGTGTCTACGGTCTTTGACATGAATACCTTCTTTGGCACTTGAGTCTTCCTCTTCCTAGTGCACAAGTCTTTGAGAATTTTCGCATAAGCGGGGACTTGTTGTATTGCATTTAGAAGAGGGATGTTGATGTTAACCTGTTTAAAGATTTCAGTGATCTTCTCCATTTGCGGACTTGGTCTGTTTCCCCTTAACCGATTTGGATAAGGAGATTTAGCAATAAGAGCGGGGTCCAACATTGGAGAAGATCGTATAGGTAGGAACGATCTAAGAATAGGAGTGGGGATCTTCTTTGGTGGACTAGAAGAGGTGTGCTGAGGGTTCGAGCCTTGGGGAAAACGGAGAATAGGCTCGGAAGAAAATGGTGGGGTAGAAGAACTGGGGTCAGAAGTAGAAGCAGAAGTGGAAGGAAAAGTCTCAGCCGGGGTATCATCGATTGATTCTTCATTATTATCAATCTCTTCACCGACATGATTTTCAAGCACTCTTCCAGATCTCAACGTGGTGATAGCAATCACATGATGTGAATAGCCAGGATTGGGTAAAGGTTGAGCTGGAAGTTTCCCTTTCTCTCTAGCACTCAATTCAGCATTTATACGGGCAATTTGTGCTTCCATCGATTTAATAGTCTCACTCTGGGAGTCTGAGTTTTTCTGGAATTTATCGAAGGAAGACCTAAATTCAACCGACATTTGCATGAAATTTGTCAGAAGCAAATTCATAGTTTGTGCGAGTGAAGAGGATTCATCAGTACCGGTCAACTGCAAAGGATTATACGGTGCAGGTGTGTTGACTGGATTTTGAAAGTTTTGTGATTGGTAGGCGTGCTGACTCAATTGAAATGGTTGCTGTTGTGGTGGAGGAGCCCTTTGTGTTTTGAGTTTGTTGTTGGTTCCAAGCAAAGTTAGGATGATTCCTCCAACCCTGATTATAACTGGAAGAATACGGATCGTTTCCAGATCTTTGTTGAAAAGCAGCATTGGTATGCTCTTGATCTTGAAACGGAGAATTCAATGGAAATTCTTCTGTAAGATGTGATGGATCAGAACAGCATCCACAGACAGTTTTGGAGAGTGTCTGTTAGTTATATATATGCCTTCGAGGCCATTGTTGTACATGTGATGTATACTATAATGGATGCTTGGATATATATAGAGAGGACTTTCTTGCTCGATATGATAGTATACTATCTGGTTTCACTTTATCTTAACATGCTAACGAATACTGTTTTGTGATCACGTGTTGATAAAGCCCTTAGGATATGTACTCGACTACTAGGACTATGATGAGATCATACTAGTGGGGCCAGGGTACTCAACGAGTACATCCTATAACTGTTCCTAGTCGAGGGTGTGTCGAGACAGGGCATCGATACTCCAGAGTAGACTAGCGTACACGCATCTTGACCCATATGATGGGCGATGGATGATCCTATATCCATTGGTGTTGGACATCAAAGATGGTATACGGGTGCTCAGTGGAGGCTGGATACACTGAACGGGCTCGCCGAGAACTCCTTGATGGTATTATACCTATTGTCAGATAGCAGTTCTCCGGTGACACTGGTACAGGTTAGTCTGTAGACCCGAGATCGTCATAGAGTCTTGTGTGATTCCCATTGTGCTTTGATTTCCACCTTACCGCGTCCAAGAAGACGTGCAAAATGGTGGCTTTTGGGTACAGTCCTGAATCACATGGAGGCAATGAGCGATAGGAGAGGTTTCGTCTCTCCCAGTATAGGGAGTTGATGTTGTGCTGTGTTCGATTGGCTATAACTGGAAGTCCTTGGCCAGGGCTGATATGGAGATTTACTAGTAAGTGTTATCAGTAGTTTCTCGATCCGTTATGAGCCTTACATCGACACGACTTATCGGTTACTGGGGTTTGACGTTTTACCACCCCTAGACTAGATATGCAACATATGAGACGAAGAGATCGGACTGTACGGGAGTGTTTACTGAATGGATTCACAAGAGAATGTACAGGCTTGCTTGTTGATCTTCTGATCGCTCAATAACTGGATGGCTATTACGTTTAGCTGACCGCTTGCAGCTAGTGGGTGTTTGATATGATCATCATCTGCTGCCGGCGTATTGACGATTCTTTAGAGTCCTACACAGAGGTTTCCTGGCTCAGGAAAAACGGAGTAGGAGCACATATGTGATATGTGCGGGACCGAGAATAATACGATATAAGATACCGTATTCTATTCTCGCGATATATGATATCGGTCGGGTATATGTGATATAGCCGGGTCATCGGATCAAGTGTTGATTCGATCAATCGGTACATGTTATATTAGTCGGTTATATGCAATATAGCCGGATTGTCGAATCAAGTGTTGATTCGATAATTTAATGTATAATTATATATGTGATATATTACATTACGTTAACTAATATAATCTCGCTTTATTGATTCATTTTCTCACCGGATAATACATTAATATATATGCGATATATGTTAATTGTATTATTATCTTTTGTTGCAAAATATATTATATATGTGATATATAATATTGTAACAAGTTATGATTACAAATACAACATGATTTGTGGAGATTAAACTAGTTAGGGTTTGATTTGGGTTAGCATTTGGGTTAGCTTTTTCAAGAAGCTTCAAGAAGCTTTTTTTGTTTTTAGCTAAGATATTTTGTTATGATATTTTGTGTAGATATTTCTTAACCCAACCCAAACCCTTTACCCTAGTTAATTCTCTACATGAGTTAAGCTTCTTCATTCTTAACTCAAGGTTGGATTTGTAACCACAACACAATTATTCATTATTCATCACAAAAGCTTTCTTCTTCTTCTTCCTTCTTGAAAAAACTTGCTAGCTTTTTACATGTGATGATAAATGGTGAGAAATTAAAAATAAAAGAGAGCTAAATTCCTACTTCATCATCCTCATCTATTCTAGCCACTTAGATTAGGGTGTTCACTTCTCCAATACTTGATTAGAGAAGTGAGAGCTTGAGTTTGAGATTCTTCAAGGTAGATCATCTTCGAAAAGGAAGACTTCAAGCAAGAATGGATCATTCGACTTGTGGAGTCTCTCTTGAGTCCGGGAGATCATGGATCGCGGCAAAGGGACTACTACTCGGAGCTTATGAAGCGAAGGAACGGAGTACAAAGGTTGTAATCCCTCTCTCTTAGATGCAAAGTTGTTTACATGCATAGTTAACCCTAATTCTCTAGTTAAGATCTTAGTTACGGTTTGTTTAGCACCCCAAAATTTTTAAAGTAGCATGTTTGATGCTTGCCAAAACCTTGCTAAGGTGCTAAGTTAACCCTACAATAGTATAAGAGCCTAGCTAGAGGATTAGACGACGTGTAAACGAAGTTAAAAGTCCGATCGAATCTCGAAACGTCGTATTTGACCCCCTCTCTGGAAATGTTTTTAAAAGATGGTTTTTTCCGTTTTAAAAATACTCAGAAAATTAAGCTGGTGATTCTATGGATAACTGTGAAATACGAACCCCTAATTCCTTCAAGTCACACCGTGGAACCGCGGCAATACCAGGCTTTTCGCGGCGGTTCTGCGGCCGTACTTGGGTATTAGAGATAGATATTTCTAGGTAACATCCATAGATATTACTACATGCTTCTGGGAATTTTTAATATTACTCAAGTGTTGAGTTTTCTGGAGATCTTTAGAATTCGTTGATTCGATCGGAAAGTTTAATATTGTTTATTTATCTGGATTGTGATACAATATGTGGAATTCATATAGTTAGGCATGAAATGCGAAGTATGTGATATTTCGGATTTAAGATGTCTAAAGTGATTGTGGATTCCAAATGTTGTAGTTTCAGACTTTCTTTTCTGTGACCGTAAGCGTAGTATGTAGTGTATCGCCGGCTTCGTTGCTATACATCAACGACAATCGAGATATGCATACTTTCTTACGTTGATGATATGAGATATTATGTGTTGCTATGATATGATATATTGGATCGTTGTGTATTGAATAGCCGGGGGTTTTATGTGAGATGAGAGTTTTCTTTTTCATTCATTTAAAATTCATTTGTATGTAATATTCTTTTATTGGGGCACTTCCGGGTTAAGGATGATGTCACCGTTGTATATTATTTACTTTTCCACATTAGGATAGACTCAAGACGGAGAGCACAAGTAACCGGGTTCTAGGGTCCAGTGGGAGGCCATCTCGAGGAGTCGAGACCGGGTCTCCTAACCCTAGAATTGGCAGTGTTGCTTGACGCTCTCATAGGGGTCTAGGGATGTGGGTTTGGCTATTCATCGCGACCGTGGAATCCGTGTTTTATACAGGCTCGAAATAAAACACGGACGCCCTAGTATATCCAATATTTCATATGTTATCTTCTGCTGCAATGTTCTGTGATGAGATCATATTACTGCCTGAGACGAATGCTTATACTATCTATATATGATGATATATAAATAATGTTGCTTTCATTTCTTCTGTGATGCTTAGGAAGCATAAATGATGGGTTTTATTAATGAGATTAATAAAAGAAAAGAAACCTAAAAGATGTTGTAGAATCAAAACTTTATAAAAAGGGTAGCTACAATTTTGCTTTGCATAGTGGTATATATGATATACCCTACACCTTATTCGATGAGGAAAGAGCCGAGATCCCTTCACCGGGAGTGACCTCTTTAGCAAAACTGGCAGATGCTACAAACTCATGGTTTATTTTTTTATTGCTTTTATAGTTCTTTCTTTGCACACCGGTATTTATGAAATATCCTGCACCTTATTCGATGAGGAAAGAGCCGAGATCCCTTCACCGGGAGTGACCTCTTTAGCAAAACTAGAAAAGCCTAAAAACACTCCTTTTCAAAATCACTTGTTTCTACAATGATATCAAGTTCATTACGCAAATGGTTTTCTGAAAAACCTGCGTAGCCCTCCGACATTTCAGATAGATACTACTTGGTATTCGTACTACGTTTGTTGGCCTGCGTCAGGGCGTAGTGTGCGGTAGCTAACTAGTGCTTATCTGTAACATGAGATGTGATTGGATTAGGATAGTCGTACGACTTTGTTGACCTGCGTCAAGGGTCGTGCGGGTGGGTTTAATTCAATCAAGAAATGTACGGGTTGAACTTGACTAGCGAACTATGGTTTGTTGGCCTGCGTCAAGGTCAGGGGACGCTAGGTGTAAAAGTATTATCAGGAATTTCAAATGTTGAAATTTGCAATGAGATTGCATACCTTCTATGAGATAGATGGATCCCGATACTCACAGCGAGTAAGAGTTACTCCTAGGAGAATTTTACACAGGACAATTAGACGATCAAGTAGGTGTCTAGAAAGGTGTTAACGGGATTATGCCTCTGGAAAAATGAGGTTTATTTTAATTAGGTCCGTGCGAAAGCACGGGGAACCTCCCTCAAAGTACCAACACTGATCTGGCTGAAAGATTGGCGAACTTATAAGGTGTAATTAATCCCAGCTAATCTTACCTTTTAAGGTTTGAAGGAAGATTTGATTAAAACAGTGGGAGCCATCCTGATTAGATAAGATAATAACTAATCTAATCTTGCAAGAGTGCACGCTAAAGTGTTTTTCTTCTCTCTCTATTCAGGTAGCGACCATGTCAGGCCTTAATCAAGATAATAATATGGATGTATTAACTGAACCCGCTTTTTATACTGAGCAGGGGAACGTTGGTCTCGCTCCCACTTATAATTGTTATAAATCCGAGCAGGGAATAGAAAAATATATGGATTCTCACGGCACCCAAACGAAGAATAAGTATGTTGATGCATCTTCTTCAGGTGTGTTAGTTACCGAGAACTGTTTCTCAGTTCACTCTACGTCTTAGACATTAGATACCGGATCAGGATTGCACATATGCAATATATTGCATGGGCTAAAGAAAGGTAGAGAACTGGGAATGGGTGATCATTCCGTAAGAGTAAGGAATGGTGCAAATGTTGCAGCTAAAGCAGTTGGCGAATATCACATTGTATTACCAAGTGGTAATACATTGATTCTGAACGAATGCTATTATATACCGAACATGATATGCAATATTATATCAGTTTCTTTATTAAGTAAAGAAGGATATAATTTTGTAATACAGGATAATGTTATGAATATCTTCCTAAATCAAAAGTTGATTGGATCAGGGTCGTTAAATAATGGCATATACATTCTAAATCAAAACACGGTTCTTAATATACAGAACACACACAAGAGAAAAAGTTCAGAAATGAACGAATCCTTCTTGTGGCATTGTAGACTTGGTCATATCAATGCGACATGACTAGCTAAGTTACATAAAGATGGTTATTTAAATGCGTTCGAATTATCATCTTATGAAACTTGCCATTCATGTCTCAAAGGCAAAATGACCAAAACTCCGTTTAGTGGACACGGAGAAAGAGTTACGGAACTCTTGGGACTGATACATAGTGATGTATACGGTCCCATGTCTACACATGCCAGGAATGGTTCCTCGTACTTCATTACATTCACTGATAATCTCTCAAGATATGGACATGTGTTCCTGATGAAACACAAGTCTGAAGCTTTTGAGAAATTCAGAGAATATAAGAACGAAATAGAGAACCAAACGGGTAAAGGTATTAAGATCCTTCGATCTGATCGAGGAGGAGAATACTTGAGCAATGAGTTCCTAGATTATCTTAAAGAGAATAGGATCTCTCTCAGCTTACTCCTCCTTATACACTACAGCACAACGGTATATCGGAGCGGAGGAATCGCACCCTATTAGATATGGTGCGCTCTATGATGAGCACTGCTGAGTTGCCTATTTCCTTCTGGGGGTATGCACTGGAAATAGCTGCAGATCTATTAAATATGGTTCCCACCAAATCTGTGACAACCACTCCATATGAGATATGGAAAGGAAAGAGACCATATCTTAATTATGTTAAGATATGGGGTTTTCCGGCATATGTAAAAACACAAAATCCGGACAAGCTCGGGGCAAGGTCTTTTCTGTGTAAGTTTATTGGATATCCTAAACATTCACGCGGGTATATCTTCTACCACACCGAGAAACAAAAGGTGTTTGTATCTCGGAATGCCACCTTTTTAGAAAAGGAACTTCTTGAAAAAGAAATTAGTGGCAATGAGGTAGAACCAAAAGAAGTTCCAGCTACACAAACTGCAACAAAAACTTTGGTGGAACCATAGGATCCAGTAGTTCTCGACGAACCCCCGCCTCTCCACCGATCTAGTAGGGTTCCTCATCCACCTGAGAGATACTACGGTTTTCTCATCGATGGTGGGAGCGAGGATTGCATCATGGAAGATGATGACCCGACTAGTTTCGAGCAGGCCATCACGAGTGGTGACTCTGTGAAATGGCTGGATGCAATGTGATTTGAGATGGAATCCATGTACACCAATAAAGTATGGACTTTGGAAGTTGCTCCTGAAGGGGTAAAATCCATTAGGAGCAAATGAATCTTTAAGAAGAAACTTGGTGTAGATGGAAAAGTTGAGACTTTCAAAGCTAAACTTGTTACAAAGGGTTTTCGTCAACGACTAGGTATGGATTATGACGAAACTTTTTCTCCGGTGGCTATGTTTAAGTCCATTCGGATCTTACTTGTCATTGCTGCATACCATGACTAAAAAATCTGGCAAATGGATGTTAAGACCACCTTTCTGAATGGTGATTTGGAAGAGTGCGTGTACATGACTCAGCTAGAGGGCTTCGTAGATAGTGGGAGCAACGGAAATATGTGCAAGCTGCTTAAATCCATCTATGGGTTGAAGCAGGCATCGCGGAGTTGGAACATATGTTTTGATGTAGTAGTCAAAGAGTTTGACTTCATTAAAAACATAGATGAACCTTGTATATACAAGAAGGTGGCAGAGAGTAAGGTTGTCTTCCTCGTATTGTACGTTGATGACATACTCTTGATAGGAAACGATGTTCCTATGCTGCACTCGGTCAAGCACTTCTTATCACATAGATTCTCAATGAAAGATCTAGGTGATGCCTCCTGCATTTTGGGGATTAAGATCTATAGAGATAGATCTATACGGATATTGGGATTATCCCAATTCAGGTACATTGACACCATACTAAAGAGGTTTAGTATAGAAGAATCCAAGCGTGGGAACTTACCGATGATCTATGGACTCACTCTCTCCAAAGAGATGTCTCCCAAGAATAATTTGGAAAGAGCTCGCATGCAAGGGATACCCTATGCTTCGGCAGTAGGCTATATCATGTACGCGATGCTATGTGCCAAATCCGATGTAGCATACTCACTAAGTGTAGTGAGTAGGTATCAAGCAGATCCTGGAGAGAATCACTGGACAGCTGTGAAGAACATTCTCAAGTACTTGAGAAGGACTAAAGAGATGTTCTTGGTGTATGGTAACGGAGAACTCCAGGTGGAGTCCTTTACCGATTCAAGCTTCCAAAGTGATAAGGACGACTCTAAGTCGCACTCGGGATTTGTCTTTACCTTAAATGGAGGGGCGGTTTGTTGGAAGAGTTCCAAACAGGAAACCGTGGCAGACTCGACGATGGAGGCTGAATACATCGCTACCAACGATGCTGCCAAAGAGGCTGTCTGGATAAAGAAGTTCATCACTGAACTTGGTGTGGTTCCGTCCATTGAGTATCTAATACCTCTGTATTGTGATAACGATGGAGCTGTGGCTTTGGCCAAGGAACCCAGGTCCCATCAGAAGTCCAGACATATTCTGAGGCGGTATCACCTGATCCGAGAGATAGTTGATCGCCGGGAGATCGAGGTCAGGAGAGTTGATACGAAGGACAACACTGTGGATCCACTCACAAATGACATTCCTCAGATACAATTTGAGAGACTCTTCGGGATGTTGGGTATAAGATACTACAACAGCTGGCCTTAGTGCAAGTGAGAGATTGTTAGTTATATGTATGCCCTAGAGGCCATTGTTGTACATGTGATGTATATTATAATGGATGCTTGGATATATATATAGAGGACTTTCTTGCTCGATATGATAGTATGCTATCTGGTTTCACTTTATCTTAACATGTTAATGAATACTGTTTTGTGATCACATGTTGATAAATCTCTTAGGATATGTACTCGACTACTAGGACTATGATGAGATCATACTAGTAGGGCTAGGGTAGTCAACGAGTACATCCTATAACTGTTCCTAGTCGAGGGTGTATCGAGACAGGGCATCGATACTCCAGAGTAGACTAGCGTACACGCATCTTGACCCATATAATGGGTGATGGATGATCCCATATCCATTGGTGTTGGACATCAAAGATGGTGTACGGGTGCTCAGTGTAGACTGGGTACACTGAACGGACTATCCGAGAACTCCTGGATGGTAAGATAGCAGTTCTCCGGTGACACTGGTACAGGTTAGTCTGTAGACCCGAGATCGTCATAGAGTATTGTGTGATTCCCACTGTGCTTTGATTTCCACCTTACCACGTACAAGTGGTCGTGCAAAATGGTAGCTTTTGGGTACAGTCCCGAATCACATGGAGGCAATGAGCGATAGGAGGGTTTCGTCTCTCCCGGTATAGGGAGTTGATGTTGTGCTGTGTTCGATCGGCTATAACTGGAAGTCCCTGGCCAGGGCTGATATGAAGATTTACTGGTAAGTGTTATCAGTAGTTTCTCGACCCGTTATGAGCCATACATCGACACGACTTATCGGTTACTAGGGTCTGACGTTTTACCACCCCTAGACTAGATATGCAACATATGAGACGAAGAGATCGGACTGTACGGGAATGTTTACTGAATGGATTCACAAGAGAATGTACAGGCTTGCTTGTTGATCTTCTGATCGCTCAATACCTGGGTGACTGTTACGTTTAGCTGATCGCTTGTAGCTTGTACGTGTTTGATATGATCATCACCTGTTGCCGGCGTATTGACGATTCTTTAGAGTCCTACATAGAGGTTTCCTGGCTCAGGCAAAACGGAGTAGGAGCACATATGTGATATTTGCGGGACCGAGAATAATACGATATGAGATACCGTATTCTATTCTCGCGATATATGATATCGGTCGGGTATATGTGATATAGCCGGGTCATCGGATCAAGTGTTGATTCGATGAATCGGTACATGTTATATTAGTCGGTTATATGCAATATAGCCGGATTGTCGGATCAAGTGTTGATTCGATAATTTAATGTATAATTATATATGTGATATATTACATTACGTTAACTAATATAAGCTCGCTTTATTGATTCATTTTCTCACCGGATAATACATTGATATATATGCGATATATGTTAATTGTATTATTTTCTTTTGTTGCAAAATATATTATATATGTGATATATAATATTGTAACAAGTTATGATTACAAATGCAATATGATTTGTCGAGATTAAACTAGTTAGTGTTTGATTTGGGTTAGCATTTGGGTTAGCTTTTTCAAGAAGTTTTAAGAAGCTTTCTTTGTTTTTAGCTAAGATATTTTGTGTAGATATTTCTTAACCCAACCCAAACTCTTTACCCTAGTTAATTCTCTACATGAGTTAAGCTTCTTCATTCTTAACTCAAGGTTGGATTTGTAACCACAACACAATAATTCATTATTCATCACAAAAGCTTTCTTCTTCTTCTTCTTCCTCCTTGAAAAAGCTTGCTAGCTTTTTACATGTGATGATAAATGGTGAGAAATTGAAAATAAAAGAGAGCTAAATTCCTACTTCATCTTCCTCATTTATTCTAGCCACTTAGATTAGGGTGTTCACTTCTTTAATACTTGATTAGAGAAGTGAGAGCTTGAGTTTGAGATTCTTCAAGGTAAATCATCTTCGAAAAGGAAGACTTAAAGCAAGAATGGATCATTCGACTTGTGGAGCCTCTTTTGAGTCCGGGAGATCATGGATCGCGGCAAAAGGACTACTACTCAGAGCTTATGAAGCGAAGGAACAGACTACGAAGGTTGTAATCCCTCTCTCTTAGACGTAAAGTTGTTTACATGCATAGTTAACCCAAATTCTCTAGTTAAGATCTTGGTTAGAGTTTATTTAGCACCCCAAAAATTTTAAAGTAGCATGTTTGATGCTTGCCAAAACCTTGCTAAGGTGCTAAGCTAATCCTACAGTGTCATCTGATTTAAGGCGGCTGCTAAAAATTTATTTTCCATAGTTTCGAGTTTCTTTTGCATTGCTGCCATTTCAGCTCTAACTCCTATGGAAACATCAGATTGGTTATTGCCACCCCTAGACGATGACTGGTTTACATTCTCCCACTGTAAAGATTTTTCAGTGAAATCTTCTAAAAATCTCCAGGCTTCACTTTCATCTTTATTCATAAAGGTGCCTTGACACATGGATTCAAAGGTCTTTTTTGTGGTAGGATTAATGCCCTCATATATGATTCTGCATAGATCCCTTCTAAGAATTCCTTGATGTGGACATTGAACTAACAGATCCTTGAAGCGTTCAAAACACTTCGAAAATGGTTCATTTGGAAGCTGGGTAAATTGATTTATTTCGCTACGGACTCGAGCTGTTTTATGATTGGGGTAGAATTTCTTTAGGAAAGCTATGATGAATTCTCCCCAGTTCGAAATAGAATGTGCGGCTGTATTATAAAGCCACTTCTCGGCTATATCGCACAGGGTAAATGGGAGAAGACGTAAACGCATATCATCCACAGAAAGCTGTGAAGTACCCATCATTGTGCATACATTTTCAAATTTGGTAATAAAGACATATGCGTCTTCAGACTCGAGACCGTGATATTTGGGTAGAAGATTGATGTATTGGGGTTTGATTTCAAAATTGTCCCCATTGGCTGGTAGAATGGTGAGACAGGTCGAAAGAGGACCTCGCATAGGATAGCATCTCTCTTGGAGAGAGATGCGGGGCAGATTCTACGCACCTGCGGACGGTGGCAGGGTAGTGTTAAAGAAGTTCGATGGAGAACCGTCTATCGAAGTGGGTGTGGTGGGGATGAAGAAAAGGTAGATGTAGAAATACCGACTTCGGAGTCGATAGGAGGAACGCGGACAAGACGGGCACTAGAATCCCGTATCCATCCGAGCATGCACTAAAGGGTTTAGCATAAGTGACAGCGTTGTGATAATTAAGGAAAAGATGAGTTTGGTGTTTGGTTTGAAAAAAACGGATTTTTGAAAAATTAAAATCACAAAAATGCACAAGCAACCCTAGATCTAATGGTCACCTAGGTCAACTCTCTAGACCGCTCCTAGACTTTCAGAAGACAAGTCGCAAGATAAATCCTTCACTGCCTCTTTGACCCTCCTGTGGCCAGGTAAGTGCCAGGTAAGTGGGAGGTTCTCCACTACGTAAGTAGTGGGCCTAATTAAGTAACCACTTACCTTAGACACACCTGCCTTAGACACCACAAAAGAAATACGGATAAGCAATAGATTACCCACGACCTCATTCTGTCCTAAGTGAGCTCGACGGTCCTTAGAGTCATGTCTAGATATTTTTTAGTTAATGAGGGTGATGCGGATGCAGTTTCTGATTTTTGGGGCTTAGGAAAGGTAATGAACTCCCCACCTAATCTGAATTTGGTCTTTGCCCCTTAATTTCCGTATTAAAAATGCAAACAACCAAGATTAAACACGCAACAATTTTTCTTTTTGCGGCGCTGCGAATTTTTGCAAAGAAACCTGCAGAAATTGGTTAATGGACAGAGCAGGGAGGAGATAAGAAAGACAGAAATTCACCTAGAAAGTTTGAAGCAGTGAAGCCCTAGGATTGCCGCGGAACCGCCGCGATATACTACACTTTGCCGCGGAAGCGCGGTCTGAAGAAGGGATCTCTGCATAAAAATTTCAGCAACTGCTCCTGTTCACTCACTGAGCTATCTGAGATGCTCTGAAAATTTTTCCTCTCGCTCCACAGATTCCAGATTTTCTCGCAACAAATCACAACAAATCGTTAAGCGCTTGTGCGAATTTTGATCTAAAAATTCTGATTAAAGAATAAAATTTTCAACTCAAATTACAAAAACGAACAAATTAGCACACGATCCCCGGCAACGGCGCCATTTGATTGATAATCGTTCTTCGTGTGTCGTTTGGAAAAATGTAAAGATCACAACCAAAGAAATTTGTAAACCGCAATCAATAACGGTGTCTATTGTAGGTTCGTCGGTGAATGCGGATCGTCCACAGGGAAAGTGAGATTTGATCAATCTTGTTTTAGTTGAGTTAAAAATTAAAAGATAAAAGAAATTGCAATAAAATTGATTCAAAATTTGTGAGTTTTTATTTTCAAGAAACTTAAAGAAAGTAAAGATCTAAAATCAAGAATCAAGAAATATTCCTAAATTGTTTGAATTATCAAGATTTGTAAAGAGCCTTATAGGAATCGATCCAATCGATAGTGATGATGAATACTGATTGATCTAGATTTTATGTGTGTAGTTAACCGTAATCTATAACGGTGTCGTGTGTAGCTAGACCGAGATGAGTACGGGTCGTCCTCTGGGAAATGTTGAATATTTTATTCTTACTTTAGTCGTGTTGAGAAAGAAAGGAGGAAGAATAAAGAATGGTGAAGAATGGCTGTAGGATCTAGATCTACGTTAAACACGGATGCAAAATATAGATCTAGATTAACCACGGATGTAAGTTTAATATTAAAAGAGGGCTTGTAGGGTTCATTAGGATTTAGTAGTTATGGATGATTAATGAAAGATTGCTCTTCTTATCCTTTAATAGATTTAAAACTAGATTAACAGTGATGCATGTAGATTAGGGTTTCTGGAGGGAAAGGGTTCCCACTCTTAAACCCCTATCTCGACATGGAACTCTGTTCATATCTAGCCTTTACCAAAACAATTGTTAATCTAATCTCTAATTATGGTCGCAATTATCAATGAATTGATAGCGCGCCCAATTAGGATGTTAACTATTCTTTTGATAGAGTTTATAAACTTTATAGGACATAAAAAGAGTTTAAGGATTTTCATCATCCATTAACCTACCCTAATCCCATGAACCCTAACAAGCGAAGAATTACTCGCGCATGTTGGGAGAAGAAGAGATGGAGAGAGAAATCACATTAAAACTACAAAGAAATAGAATAAGAAAAAGAACTACCTTTATTAATCAACAAAAATCATTTACACTTTGTTTCCTTAGAAAATGATTACAAAATACTAGTTTGCTTCTCGATCTCTTCTAAGGAGGTAGATGAACCGTTGATGATCAGCCTGGATGCATGAGCCTGTCGTGGACTTCGTGATCTCTTCAGCTTGATAATTTTTCCAAGAGGCTGTCGGACCTTATTTATACTCACAGAGCCGGAACCCTAGTTTCTTAATATAGTAACTAGTTGTTACGATTCTAACCAAAAAATCCAAAATCCCAACTCCCTTAAAGTGCGGCGGAACCGCGGCCGTTGGATGGGTTTGACCGTGGATCCACGGTCTTATGGTGGGATCTTGACCTTAAATTTCTGGGCTTCGTCTATGTAGCTCTTGGTGATCTTTTGAATATCTAGAGTTTGAAATCTTCTCTATGTTTCTTCCAAAATTGGTTTCTTCAATTTACTAGAATATCTTCGGCAGATTTGATCTCGCCAACTCGGATTTCCTTGATTTTAGTCATGATATAATTCCTGCACAATTATCTCAATAAATGATGTTAGTAGAATTTGTTTTTATTGAGATATTATCTTAACCATTTGTCATGATATTTTAGTTTTAAGAGAATTGGTCAAAGATATTTCATATTAAAATAGTCCAAATATTATATGAATATTATATGCTTACCATTTTCCTTTATAATGTTAATTATAATATATAAACACATGAAAATAGTATTTTTACGTGTAAACCCTTATATGTGTTATATTTATAATAAACATCTTTTATTATATATAAATAGTAAGGAAAATGTCATATTAAAAGTACAGTTTTATCAACTGAATAAATACCCCAAAACTTATCTTTGATCGTCCTGAGCAAACTAGTTTTTCAAAAGAAGGAGAAAAAGAAAAAAGAAAAATCCTAAGTGGCACACTTTCGTAGGCAACACGATTGCACTGAGCACGTGCAAC
This sequence comes from Agapanthus africanus, assembly GCA_030015575.1. Classification (NCBI taxonomy): domain Eukaryota; kingdom Viridiplantae; phylum Streptophyta; class Magnoliopsida; order Asparagales; family Amaryllidaceae; genus Agapanthus; species Agapanthus africanus. The sequence continues at coordinate 48,733,917 of JASDDO010000019.1, read as the reverse complement.
AAGCCGTTAAACCTCTAGGTGTCCCTAGTAGGAGGAGTGTTGTCTCCTGAGGGTTTTCAGCGGATTACACCCACAAAATCCTATAATAAAAGAAAGATGATGAAAGTTACATACAAAGATAAGAACTTATAAAAGAAAGAACTTGAAAACGTAGAGTTTCCAACTACACTAGCTTTTCAGTTGTCATGAGCCCTATCTTAATAGTCATGAAAAAATGTTAGAAATCACATCATCCCTTAATAAAACATCGTCTTTATTCTTCATTCCTACCTTTCATCCAAACATCGATCATATACCCCTACGTGTGTGTATAGAACATCCCTACACACGGAGAATTCAATTCAAGCTATCATACTCTTGTCCATCTACATCAGTACTTTTTAATTTGATGAATATTTTGATGGATTTGCTCGCACATTTTTCATGCGACCGTTAATAGTTCCTGAGGTACTAACCGACCGATTAATCATGTGCTTGCTGATTAGGTGTATTAGTATTTTTCTCGTCTTGCACCACTTAAGGCTTAGCAGTGACTCCCAGACCAGTTGATCTAAGGCACTAGGTGATGAAGCACCTTCACTATATTTTTTTATTGCTGCCTCGGTGATAACAAAACCAGTGTTCATTTTTCTTTACCATTTTATCTTTTATTCATTTTTTTTACTTCCTTCATAATTTGGCTTATAGACAAGAGCATTTCAAGGTATTCTCTACTATCCTGAGTTTCATGACGTGTGTAAGTGCGTATAGTAGGGTATCAACATTCAAATGTTTGGCTTCCAGAATAGGAACTATTTTTCAAATTTATTTTTATTCTCAAATTAGTGACTTCTTTCATCTTACTAACCCCTAGGACAACGGCTCATAACTACTTATTACTAGTTTCATTTAAGAAAACTTCTAATTTTCTAGGTTTCTTAAATTTTTCCAATCTTTTGGATGTAATTTTTCACTATCTAATCTTTTGTTATCAAAAAAAAAATTTGTGCTTATACATAGTATAATGCAAAGTAATGTGTAAATAAGCACAAACCTCCCCCAAATCTGTTTGCAACAGTGTCCTCACTGTTGTCTCTTTTAAATCTCAAAAACCTGTAGATTTGGAAGGAAAGGTTATTAACAGGGGCAAAAAAAATTGAAAGTGAAAATCCTTCCCCAAACCTATTTTTGGCTCACAATTTTAAGTAAAAATTTTATTTTCAAGAGCCAGATTATGCCCCCTCCAAACTTGAGTTAAACAATGTTAAGCTTTGAAAATCATAAGAGGGGGTCAAAGTTATTGGTCAATGCCAAGCTTTGTAAAGACCGAAAGTCAACACCAACCATTCGAAGATTTTATCAGTGTAGTGCACCGGTTGATGGAAGAACAAGTTAAAAAGAGCCAAGAAGAAATGAGGAAAAGATAAGTGGTGGGATGGAATGGAATTACGTCTCAGTTTGGAGAGACGACTCAATGATTGTGATGGATTACTCGCATTCTCTTTATAGTCCAGAAGAAGGGGTGGAGGTTCAATTTCTTTATTTTGTCGATGATTCATCTCAACACCGGTGTTTGCTAAAAATGCGAGTTCATCAACGAAGATTTCTTCAAAGCTTTCATCGATGCCCCGAAGAATAATATCATCAGAAAAATAGGGTGATCGTCAGACTCTATAAAAAGTTCCTCATCAGCGTTAGATGTTGACCCGGACAACTCGGTGGAAGAGTCCGTGTATGTATAATACATGGTTGGGTCAAACAACAACATATGAAAAGAGTTAGTATCATGAGGTTGATCAAATTCGCTGCTGTCGACATCCATTAATTCGACAGAACACACATGAGCATAGGGTTCGGAGGGTTCATTTCCCAACTTGTAAATGTTAAGCTCAATTGACTTCTTTCCAAAGGATAAGGTCATAGAGCCGTTTCTACAATTGATTACTGCGTTGGAAGTTGCAAGAAAAGGTCGACCTAAAATCACCGGAATTTGGTTTCGTGGGTTTGCTACAGGTTGTGTACCTATAACGATAAAGTCCACAGGAAATATAAATTCCCCGACTTTGATTAACACATCCTCTATATCACCCCTAGGTTGGGTGATAGATCGATCGGCCATCTGAAGAGTGCGATGCACAGGTTTTAACTCTCCGATTCCTAATTGCTTATAAACAGAATACGGAAGCAAGTTAACACTATCACCTAAATCGAGTAGAGCACGATTGATATTTTTACCCCCAATAGAAATAGAAATTATAGGACTTCCGGGGTCCTTTCGTTTCTTGGGCAGTTGTTGTGTAAAAGCAGTGCTCACATTACTCGTAAGGAAAACTTTTTTATGTACTTGAACTTTTCTCTGCCTAGTGCACAAGTCCTTTAGGATTTTCGCATAAGACGGAACTTGTTGAATAGCATCTAGGAGAGGAATGTTTATGTTAACTTGCTTAAAAATTTCCACAATCTTCTCCATTTGTGGACTTGGTCTGTTGCCCCTTAACCTATTTGGATAAGGTGCTTTATCAATAAGGGTTGGGTCTAACATTGGAGAGGATTGTGGGGATGGAATGGATCGCGAAATTGGAGTGGGGATCGCTTTAGATAGATTTGTGGAAGTGGGCTGAGGGTTCGAGCCTTGGGGAACACGGAGAATAGGCTCGGAAGAAGGTGGGAGACTAGACGAATTAGGGGAAGAAGTAGAAGACGGGGTATCATTGGTATCACTAACATCATCAACTTGTTCATCCACTTGGTTATCCAGCACTCTTCCCGATCTCAACATACTAACAACACTCACATTATAACTTTGTGAGTGGCCAGGATTCGGCAGGGGTTAAGATGGGAGTTTCCCTTTCTCTCTCACACTCATTGCGGCGTTCAACTGTGCAATTTGGTTTTCTATTGATTTAATACTCTCACCGTAAGAGGCGGAGTCTTTCTTTATGGTATCAATAGAAGACTTCATATCATCCGACATTTGAATGGAATGTTTCATAAACAAATCCAAAGTTTGTGCGAGTGAAGAGTTATCAGTACCGGCCAGTTGCGCTGCGGAAGTGTTGGCCGGATTTTGAAAATTTTGTGACTGAAAGGGGTGCTGACTTTGTGGTTGTGGTTGCTGTGGAGGAGGTCTTTGATAATTGCTTTGGAACTGGCTTTGATTTTATGGTTGGTTTTGGTTCCAAGCAAAGTTAGGACGATTCCTCCATCCTTGATTATACGTGGAAGAATAAGGATTGTTTCTAGGTCGCTGCTGAAAAGCAGCATTAGTTTGCTCGTGACCTTGAAACGGTGCATTCATAGGACATTCTTCCGTCAAGTGTGAAGGATCTGAAAAGCAACCACACACGGTCTTGGGAAGCGTTACCTGATTTACGGAGACTGATGAGGATTTGTTCTCAATAGCGTCGAGTTTGTTCTGCATCGCTGCCATTTCGGATTTTACTGCGAAGGAAACATTGAGCTAATGAATACCTCCCCTAGATGAAGGCGGTCTTACACTTTCCCACTGCAAAGTGTTTTCAGCGAGGTCTTCCAGATATTTTCATGCTTCACCATCGTCTTTGGACATGAAATTGCATTGAGACATTGTTTCAAGCATCTGCTTTGTCGCTGGATTAATGCCCTCATATATAATTCGGCACAAATCCCATCTTTGTATTCCATGATGAGGACATTGGACAAGCAGATCCTTGAAACGTTCAAAGCACTTCCAAAATGGTTCATTGGGAAGCTGGGTGAACTGGTTGATCTCGCTCCTAACATGGGCGGTCTTATTTGGGTAAAATTTCTGATGAAATGCTATCACGAATTCATCCCTATTGGCAATAGAGTGTGCGGCAGTATTATAAAGCCATTTTTCTGCCAAGTCGCACAAAGTGAATGGGAGAAGACGTAAGCGCATAGCATCTACAGACAGTTGTGACGTACCCATCATTGCGCATACGTTTTTGTCACGACCCAAGTTTGGATATGACCGGCACTTAGATTGTATCATATCTAAAGATATGAACACAGTCCAAGTAAGCCGAAAAACTAAGATCAAATCCTTTTTGTGGAATTCTTTATATAGAAAATTTAATTTTTAAGTAAAAATCACCTGTTATGAAGTTAAAATATTAAACAAGTATAAGGTGTTATGTTTGGTTGCATCCCTAGTTAGGATCAACAATATCAACAGCGGAAAAATAAAACCTCAGTATATAGGGCATCAATACGAATCTCAGACATAAAGAAATGAAACCACAATTTATAGAACTAAACGATCTCAACTGTCAATAATATACATATCATCTCTCACTCTAAGTCATATACAGGTATGATGGAGATTTTCTAGATACAAAATACAATACCAAAAGAGAAGGTTACTACATATGTAACCCACCTATCAAAAGATGTAATAAAGCTGCAAAAGTAGATCTGCACCGCAGCTAACCGTCTATTCTACCCCTGCAAGGAACAGTGGCACAACGGGGGTGAGTTGCCAACTCAGTGAATATAACTAACATATAACGGTTAATTATGTAAATATGACGATCATACTATCTGAGATGTGAACAAGTATAATGTATGAGTATATGTAAAAATCAAGAATCTATAATATGAATCTTATAGTCCAAACTGAAATCTCATCACTTATTCCTAATAAAAATTCATTTCCCCGTGTCCATCATCGACACAAAACTTCCATTTCTCACAGGCATCATTCCTCGAATGATCCTGAAATCAACAATACCGGTCGTTATCCTCTAGATATACGCCATATTTTTACCACTATCTCCGGTATCGAGTAACCTCGCTAGGCTCCCCCGCCTCAATGCGGCTATCCTGCCCCTCGGTCTCGACCGGGTCCACTATGTATCCAAATGTATATCTCCCTCACTCAGTATGGATGACGTAAAATCCGCGACCGTATATCTCCCCCACTCGGTCCGGAACAAAACCAAATCATAAATTATCTCATAATGGACATGACACATCAATCATGAAAATCACTGGATTTATGTAATAGTATTCAAAACTCAAAACCATAAATCCTCAATAATACGTTTACCTCTTATATCAACATGAAATACTTAGATATTAAAACATGATATTAATGATGCAATTTACTACTATTTATTGGTGTGTATGATACGATATGAATCATTTTAACAAGAATTTTGCTAAGTGTAAAAGTGACATGGTAATATCGACGAGGTGTGTGCAACATATAAGATGTGCACGTGGCATGACTCGTCGATACTTGTGTAGTGTTCTAGCAACTAAGCAAGATATGTGTCACGACCCGAAAGTACGGAACGTGACCGGCACTTAGATTACGAAGCGTCTAGAGGCGCCACGTAATCTAAGTAAGCCGAAGCCCAGAAATCTAAACCAAAAAAAAAAAAAAGAAGAAGAAAAAAGAAACAAGTTTAAAAGCATCAGCAAATTTTCTCAAAAATTTCGGCAGAGTCTCCTCTATAAAAACTGGCCCCCAAACGGGTACAACAAGTATAATATACATAAACAATAAAAAGCATCCCAAAACGGGAGCTAGCATCAACGCCAACAGGCGGAAACAACCACAACAAGCACAATAATATACAACGCCAATAGGCGAGGCTCAAAACTCAAAAGAAAACAAAACCACCAGATCAGAATAATACATGCGCGACTCTAAGGTCGAAATAAAAAGCTGGTCCGATAAACTTATCAAGTAATACAAGTATGGTTGATGGAGCTTACTAGATACAAATGAAAGAATAAAAGTACAATGGTGGTTCGGATACAAGTGAACCAACCTACCGTGCAAATCACCCTGAAAGAATAGATGTGCCAGCAAGCTGCCAGGGAAACCTGTACATCGAACCTGTAATAAAATTTGGCACAACGGGGGTGAGTTGCCAACTCGTGAGTAGAAGACATCTACGAAAAGAAATCGAATGCACGACGCTATCCTAGGTCATAATAATACACTACTATATCCCAAACATCTAGTAATAGCAGGGTAATGCTACGTGTAAGTGCAGATACTCCGTGTTCGTGTCAGTGCCTCATATAATACTATGTCATATGAAATGAAATGCATGCACCATGAATGTAAAGTAACAAATCCTGAAATCCAGATATATATGTATAAGAACTCTTTAGCTGTTATCATAGTAAAATGTGTATAAGCATCTGAAATCTCAACAATGAAATCCATGGAAATCCGTGTCAAGCATCGACACAAACATGTAAATCTCAAGTCTCATAGTCTCAATACCTCGGGCTCCGTCAGTCCGGATCAGCCCATATCATCAAATCTCACGACAACGGTCGGTATCCTCCGGATATCTGCCGCGCCAGACATCACCGGTAGGTAGCCTTCCCCTGCCAGGCTCATCGTCTACAACTCGATCTTCTTGCCCCGGGGTACCATACCGGTCCCACCATGTACCCGAGACGGTTCATCCACTCCTCGAATCGGGTCTCGAAATCCATCAGAAAATATGAAATCTCATGGTGGACGACACATACATCACGAGAAAACCACATCTTATTTTGAAAAGAGAAGAGGAGAGAGAGAGAGAAGTTTTTATATATTTTTGCGGTTTTCCCCAAAAATCCAGAAATCTCATAGAAATCCAAATCTCAAAATCATGAGTAAGTATATGATAAGTGTCGGCATATGCCCATAATACTGCGCGATAACATGAAAATATGAATGCATGAATGTCTAAGTAATAACCATCATGTCTTATACTAACATAAGAGAGAAATCATAATATTTTATCGGTTTAGTGGTTAACTGATTCTATCAATAAAAGATAATATGATCTAAAGTGTACGTGACAATGCAATTACCGATGATGATGTGTATGAGCCGGCAAATAAGTGTGCGTGGAATATGCGCATCATCGGTAATGGTGCTGGTGTCCTAACAGGTAAGGTTTATACTGATTATAGCAACATATGTAAGAACATGCACCATGATGATTACAGTATGAATGTAATACAGGTATGCATTATCCACTCCTCCGCGATATACGAGTACAACTACCACTATGTGAGTCGAACCTAAACCAGTGTCCATCTAACATCCTAAGGAACTAAACCTAATAGACTAGTCAGTAAGAAACTAGAGTCTACCTAAGGTCTGAATCAATATCTCTAATAGTCGGCGATCCCGCCTCAATAGCGTCACGTACGTAGTACGGCTTCCTCGAATCAAGAGTGCGGATCAATCATCAAATCTAAGCCTCGTACGGTAAAATCCATCGTACGGCATCCCAATATCGGGGTACGGTCAAGTATCTCCTAGGTGTCTCCTCATTCGTAATGTGTCATCATCAACACATCTCATGATCAAGGTGCTAAACTATAATCGCATACATAAATCATATATCATTGCCATCAGGGAATAATCATTAGTTTATCCTCAGAAATATCATGTCACATGTATCATATTGTGATTAAGTCATACCGATATCTTATCGTCATCAAGTCACAAGCTACAGCCCAGGTACTATTTTAGCGTCCCATGTACCTCAATATCACCATCACCCTTCATAATTTATATATTCATGTTCATTATCTCATTCTCTAATGATCCGCTAACACTTTAATACGACTGTATAGTCAAGAATCACGGCATCAAGCTCAGTTATACTGTTTCATCATACCTCAGATATTATATCACATCAATGAATCCCATATACTTGTTGTATATATATATACACCTATACCTATTTTTATATATATACACACATATACGTATACTCCATGTCGAGTTTCAGTGTGTGCGTGTGTGTTTCTACCTGAAACCTAAGAACTTTTCCAAGGTACTCATCCCTTGATAAGGTTTTCCTAAATCAGTCTAGTTCAGCCTAGGGTTATTACTAGGGTCCTACGCGTTAAGTATCTAGGGTCACATCTGGTTTCCTACTGACAATAAATACTATTCCTATTCTACGTTGCGGGGGTGCTAAACGCCATCCACCCGACTTCCCCACGTAGATATGCATCTACTCACCTGGTCCATGTCTGCCGACGACGGTGTCGCCATCCTCCTCTTCATCGCCCGCAGTCCACGTGAGGGGTACCTAAACGCAAATATATAAATATCATCGTAAACCGAATCACATACAAAAGTCAAACGATACAAGGAACAAGCATAGGTTAAAACCTATGTCCCGTCCACGCAAAAGAACCAAATACCGCTCGATATCGGCATACAAACTCCGATGGATCGAGATAACATCAACAAACAACTTGTAGTTTTAAAACACATTACTTATACTATAAAACATGATTAAATCCATCGAAACCAGAAAATCTATCAAACCGTCCAATTTCGCAAAACCCGAAAATGCCAATTTACCGTTTTTCATCAAAACTTGACATTTAAATGAAACCAATGGTCATAAAACTCATTAAATAGCATAACTAGACTATACAAACTATTACTATATTTTTATTACACAAATTTGTATAAATTTGAAATTTCTAGTATGCAACCTTTAACAATTTTCAACATTTTTCAAGCAAAATACCACAATTCCACCACAAAACATGATTTTGCATAAATTAATGACTTAAACCACAATTCATGATGATAATGATATAATGAAACCATAATTATATTTTTAATCTCATTTATATAGGAATTTCTAAAATCTAGTTTACAAAATTAGCAATTTTTATCACAATTTATCAATTAACCATAGAAACTAGCAATCAAACTAAGTTTTTCTTTCCATTAACATGCTAATATTTCCACTAAAATTATAATCCAATGATAACAACCCAAATTAGAATTTTATATTAACCACAACCACATTTTGCAAAAACCTAGTTAACTAAATTCCTAATTTAAAACAATTTTTGAATAACAATTTGTTAAACAATAACCATGCAAGATTTCCTAATACTAAAAGTGTTAAACTAACTACTATAACCCTAATTAATTATTAAAAATCATAACTTGAATTTAGAACCCTAGCTTGCATTTAAAAAAAAGAACATATAATTAATTCATTAAATCTAATTAAGCTTAATATGAACATCTAATAACAATAAGTCAAAAGAAAGAAAATTATACCTTCAAAATGTGAAATCCAAACAAGAAATGAGCCTCCAAAATGCATGCTTTCCATCTCCAAATTTCATATAAAAATGAGCAAGGAATAAAGAGTATGGAATAAATAGGATTTTGTGGAATTTTAATTGAATTTTTGATGTGTTTTTGATGAATTTTGAACAAAAATGATGTGGGAAATGGGGGGGATACCCATGGAGGGGAGGCCGGCCATGGAGAGGGAGGAGGGTGGAGAGAGAGAAAAATGTGTGGTATTGTGTAGAAAGTTCATAAATAATGCATTTTTTCACTTAAACCCTTTATTATCTAACTTTTTCAATTTAACCCTTTTCCTAGAAATTTCTAGAACCTTGGAGAGATTTTGGAAAAGATTTTGCATATTACACACTTGATTCTAATATACCATGGCTCATTTTTACAAATTAAAACCATTCAAATTTGTAATTTACACTAATTTAGTGTAAAAAATAAAGCTTATGTTAATATTTAAAATATTTAATTTAGGAAAAATATTTAATTGAACTAAAAATTTATAAGTGGCTAAATAAACACCATTTACTAGTAATAACATAATTAAAATAGATATTTTTAAATTTATAGTGAAAAATAATTACGGTTTAGTTTTACGAAAAATACATTTTACTTTACCGAAAATCCTAAAATTCACTTAAACAAATTTTATTTATTTAATTATTTTTAAAATGTTACAGTCTTCCCCCCTTTAAGAAATTCGGTCCCCGAATTTAAATTAAAACTCCCCCTCCAAATATTAAAATATTTAGCAAAACACTCGAATCGTCAGGGCTCCGAAATCATCAATACATAACAAAAATCAACTCCGTCAAGCATAACGCAATCATCGGAGTTATGGCGAGAATAAAATATCAAAACTCAGTATGAAAACCATCATAATATACATCAATCTATAACTTATATATATAGTGCGCATCATAGTAAACCTTCCAAATATCTGGATAAAGAAACATGCAAAAACCCCTTTTGAAAATTGCCGTGCAATGCACGTGTCACGGTATAAGTAGCGGACGTTTAATTTAAAAAAATAGCTATATATATATCCTTTATTTAAAATACACGTCCCGCCTGGTTACTAAATCAAATAATAATGACTATGAAAACATGCTGCTCAAACTGAATCAATCCCAATCATATCATAAAAATATCATGTGCGTCCGGTGCGCACTGAAATCGAAACCAAATAGAGATACCATGAATACACACAAAAACAAAACTAAGTGCAACAGGTGTGCACCAAAACATCTGTCAAGTGCAACGGGCGTGCACGACTCAACATCAGGTGCATCTAATCTGTACAAAATCCCGATTTAGTGCATCCGGTGTGCACAAAATCGCATCAAGTGCGCCAAGTATGCGCAAGAATCCTAATCAGGTGCACATGGTGCAAGAAAACATACATCGAATATCAAAATCGAAATCACAGTACAAAAATGCATAAAAACTAGGTCGAAACATATATCAAAATCATGTGTAACCCCTATGCACGAAATCAAATCAAAAATCTCAAAATATATAAAACCAAATCAAGTGTACTGGGTATGTACTAAACAACATCAATACAACCGGTATATGAAACACAACTAGAATGTAATGAAGGTACACACATGAAATACTAATCTTAGAACAAAGTCCTCCAAACACCAAAATCCAATCCACGAAAATATGAAATTCAAACCACAAAATCCCAATCCACGAAAATATGAAATTCAAACCACAAAATCCCAATCGTAAACACTATCGTCAATGTACGCCTCTTTCTTCTGTTTTCGATTGCTTCGAACTCGTCTCTTTGTAGCTGTGCTGACTGCGCTACCAACGACAATCCTCATATCTAGAGTCTCCCACGTAGTCGATCCCTTCACTTGAAATCCGGACTACATTAAACTTTTCGATCGATCCATCAAAATCCCATAATTCCCCGAGAGCTCAACACTCAAGTACAGTTTAAAAATATCCGGTACATACCCTAGCATCGATGATCCAGCCGTAGAAGGGAAAACCCAAGCCTCACTAATGGCACCGCGGAACTGCCGTAAACCCTAAGGTTCAAGGGCGTTCTCGTGATCATTATGTCGAGTTAGGGTTTCATTCTTCTAGAGGGTCCATCGAAATACCTGCATGTTCTTCCGAATACTTTAAACTTGGGAAAATGGTTTTCTGATAATCGTTCGAACCCTTTAACTTCATCCGGACGGCATGTGAATACCCTTCGTTCGCACGCTAAGCAATTCTTCAATCCTCAAGAATAACCAATACTCTAATGGTTATCGTATTCGAGCCGCAGCTCCCCTCTGCCCGTGGTAACGGAAACCACCATCCGAAATCGACGAAGATAGATCAAAGGAACGAATGAAATATGGTGCAAACAATGTACATCCTAAGGCTCCTTAAGCAGAGTAGCGTATCGTAAGTATGCCGCGGACCATACCCACGGTACGTTACTCTACCTAAATCGTTTACTCCATCAACCAAGGGTTACCTAGACTTATACAAGGTTAAACCTAGCGCTCTGATACCAACTTTGTCACGACCCGAAAGTACGGAACGTGACCGGAACTTAGATTACGAAGCGTCTAGAGGCGCCACGTAACCTAAGTAAGCCGAAGCCTAGAAATCTAAACCAAAAAAAAAAGAAGAAGAAGAAGAAGAAAAAAGAAACAAGTTTAAAAGCATCAGCAATTTTTCTCAAAAATTTCGGCAGAGTCTCCTCTATAAAAACTGGCCCCCAAACGGGTACAACAAGTATAATATACATAAACAATAAAAAGCATCCCCAAACGGGAGCTAGCATCAACGCCAACAGGCGGAAACAACCACAACAAGCACAATAATATACAACGCCAATAGGCGAGGCTCAAAACTCAAAAGAAAACAAAACCACCAGATCAGAATAATACATGCGCGACTCTAAGGTCGAAATAAAAAACCGGTCCGATAAACTTATCAAGTAATACAAGTATGGTTGATGGAGCTTACTAGATACAAATGAAAGAATAAAAGTACAATGGTGGTTCGGATACAAGTGAACCAACCTACCGTGCAAATCATCCTGAAAGAATAGATGTGCCAGCAAGTTGCCGGGGAAACCTGTACATCGAACCTGTAATAAAATTTGGCACAACGGGGGTGAGTTGCCAACTCGTGAGTAGAAGACATCTACGAAAAGAAATCGAATGCACGACGCTATCCTAGGTCATAATAATACACTACTATATCCCAAACATCTAGTAATAGCAGGGTAATATTACGTGTAAGTGCAGATACTCCGTGTTCGTGTCAGTGCCTCATATAATACTATGTCATATGAAATGAAATGCATGCACCATGAATGTAAAGTAACAAATCCTGAAATCCAGATATATATGTATAAGAACTCTTTAGCTGTTATCATAGTAAAATGTGTATAAGCATCTGAAATCTCAACAATGAAATCCATGGAAATCCGTGTCAAGCATCGACACAAACATGTAAATCTCAAGTCTCATAGTCTCAATACCTCGGGCTCCGTCAGTCCGGATCGGCCCATATCATCAAATCTCACGACAACGGTCGGTATCCTCCGGATATCCGCCGCGCCAGACATCACCGGTAGGTAGCATTCCCCTGCCAGGCTCATCGTCTACAACTCGATCTTCTTGCCCCGGGGTACCATACCGGGCCCACCATGTACCCGAGACGGTTCATCCACTCCTCGAATCGGGTCTCGAAATCCATCAGAAAACATGAAATCTCATGGTGGACGACACATACATCACGAGAAAACCGCATCTTATTTTGAAAAGAGAAGAGGAGAGAGAGAGAAGTTTTTATATATTTTTGCGGTTTTCCCCAAAAATCCAGAAATCTCATAGAAATCCAAATCTCAAAATCATGAGTAAGTATATGATAAGTGTCGGCATATGCCCATAATACTGCGCGATAACATGAAAATATGAATGCATGAATGTCTAAGTAATAACTATCATGTCTTATACTAACATAAGAGAGAAATCACAATATTTTATCGGTTTAGTGGTTAACTGATTCTATCAATAAAAGATAATATGATCTAAAGTGTACGTGACAATGCAATTACCGATGATGATGTGTGTGAGCCGGCAAATAAGTGTGCGTGGAATATGCGCATCATCGGTAATGGTGCTGGTGTCCTAACAGGTAAGGTTTATACTGATTATAGCAACATAAGTAAGAACATGCACCATGATGATTACAGTATGAATGTAATACAGGTATGCATTATCCACTCCTCCGCGATATACGAGTACAACTACCACTATGTGAGTCGAACCTAAACTAGTGTCCATCTAACATCCTAAGGAACTAAACCTAATAGACTAGTCAGTAAGAAACTAGAGTCTACCTAAGGTCTGAATCAATATCTCTAATAGTCGGCGATCCCGCCTCAATAGCGTCACGTACGTAGTACGGCTTTCTCGAATCAAGAGTGCGGATCAATCATAAAATCTAAGCCTCGTACGGTAAAATCCATCGTACGGCATCCCAATATCGGGGTACGGTCAAGTATCTCCTAGGTGTCTCCTCATTCGTAATGTGTCATCATCAACACATCTCATGATCAAGGTGCTAAACTATAATCGCATACATAAATCATATATCATTGCCATCATGGAATAATCATTAGTTTATCCTCAGAAATATCATGTCACATGTATCATATTGTGATTAAGTCATACCGATATCTTATCGTCATCAAGTCACAAGCTACAGCCCAGGTACTATTTTAGCGTCCCATGTACCTCAATATCACCATCACCCTTCATAATTTATATATTCATGTTCATTATCTCATTCTCTAATGATCCGCTAACACTTTAATACGACTGTATAGTCAAGAATCACGGCATCAAGCTCAGTTATACTGTTTCATCATACCTCAGATATCATATCACATCAATGAATCCCATATACTTGTTGTATATATATATACACCTATACCTAGTTTTATATATATACACACATATACGTATACTCCATGTCGAGTTTCAGTGTGTGCGTGTGTGTTTCTACCTGAAACCTAAGAACTTTTCCAAGGTACTCATCCCTTGATAAGGTTTTCCTAAATCAGTCTAGTTCAGCCTAGGGTTATTACTAGGGTCCTACGCGTTAAGTATCTAGGGTCACATCTGGTTTCCTACTGACAATAAATACTATTCCTATTCTACGTTGCGGGGGTGCTAAACGCCATCCGCCCGACTTCCCCCCGTAGATATGCATCTACTCACCAGGTCCATGTCTGCCGACGACGGTGTCGCCATCCTCCTCTTCATCGCCCGCAGTCCACGTGAGGGGTACCTAAACGCAAACATATAAATATCATCGTAAACCGAATCACATACAAAAGTCAAACGATACAAGAAACAAGCATAGGTTAAAACCTATGTCCCGTCCACGCAAAAAAACCAAATACCGCTCGATATCGGCATACAAACTCCGATGGATCGAGATAACATCAACAAACAACTTGTAGTTTTAAAACACATTACTTATACTATAAAACATGATTAAATCCATCGAAACCCGAAAATCTATCAAACCGTCCAATTTCGCAAAACCCGAAAATGCCAATTTCCCGTTTTTCATCAAAACTTGACATTTAAATGAAAAAAATGGTCATAAAACTCATTAAATAGCATAACTAGACTATGCAAACTATTTCTATATTTTTATTACACAAATTTGTATAAATTTGAAATTTCTAGGTTGCAACCTTTAACAATTTTCAACATTTTTCAAGCAAAATACCACAATTCCACCACAAAACATGATTTTGCATAAATTAATGACTTAAACCACAATTCATGATGATAATGATATAATGAAACCTTAATTATATTTTTAATCTCATTTATATAGGAATTTCTAAAATCTAGTTTACAAAATTAGCAATTTTTATCACAATTTATCAATTAACCATAGAAACTAGCAATCAAACTAAGTTTTTCTTTCCATTAACATGCTAATATTTCCACTAAAATTATAATCCAATGATAACAACCCAAATTAGAATTTTATATTAACCACAACCACATTTTGCAAAAACCTAGTTAACTAAATTCCTAATTTAAAACAATTTTTGAATAACAATTTGTTAAACAATAACCATACAAGATTTCCTAATACTAAAAGTGTTAAACTAACTACTATAACCCTAATTAATTATTAAAAATCATAACTTGAATTTAGAACCCTAGCTTGCATTTAAAAAAAAGAACATATAATTAATTCATTAAATCTAATTAAGCTTAATATGAACATCTAATAACAATAAGTCAAAAGAAAGAAAATTATACCTTCAAAATGTGAAATCCAAACAAGAAATGAGCCTCCAAAATGCATGCTTTCCATCTCCAAATTTCATATAAAAATGAGCAAGGAATAAAGAGTATGGAATAAATAGGATTTTGTGGAATTTTAATTGAATTTTTGATGTGTTTTTGATGAATTTTGAACAAAAATGATGTGGAAAATGGGGGGGCTACCCATGGAGGGGAGGCCGGCCATGGAGAGGGAGGAGGGTGGAGAGAGAGAAAAATGTGTGGTATTGTGTAGAAAGTTCATAAATAATGCATTTTTTTCACTTAAACCCTTTATTATCTAACTTTTTCAATTTAACCATTTTCCTAGAAATTTCTAGAACCATGGAGAGATTTTGGAAAAGATTTTTCATATTACACAATTGATTCTAATATACCATGGCTCATTTTTACAAATTAAAACCATTCAAATTTGTAATTTACACTAATTTAGTGTAAAAAATAAAGCTTATGTTAATATTTAAAATATTTAATTTAGGAAAAATATTTAATTGAACTAAAAATTTATAAGTGGCTAAATAAACACCATTTACTAGTAATAACATAATTAAAATAGATATTTTTAAATTTATAGTGAAAAATAATTACGGTTTAGTTTTACGAAAAATACATTTTACTTTACCGAAAATCCTAAAATTCACTTAAACAAATTTTATTTATTTAATTATTTTTAAAATATTACAATATGGTTGACTTATGAATACATATTGTTAATTTAGCATATCAAATAATTCATTTATTTAAATACAACTACGGGCATAAAACGCCATCGTTACAAAATTCCCCGGTAGATGTTTAATCTACTCACCGGAAACGTCGAATCTATTCAGGAATTGCCAATCCCTTCCCTTTCCTCGCTGCCTCCATAAATCCCGTATTCGAATCTAATATCACAATTTAATTTATATAAGTAAACGGCTGCTCCGACATGACGGAAATGAAAAACACCCGTTCCTACGTACTAGTATATTATATACGACTATATCGAGCTATTAACCACTTAATCTTACTGGATTTTAACCCTAACCTGCATCGCTACAGAATTTAAATCGCGATGCGTTTTAATCGTGTCGTATTTTGTGTTTTAAGATATCTTTTCCGATATACGCTTCCATATTCTATCTGCAGTGAAACTAATTTATTAAAACAATACCAAAATGGCCAAAATGATCTACTGAAACCTACACAATCACCCAAAACACCCTAGCTATCTCCAAATCCGGCGACGCCGGATTTCCCATGTTGGTCGCCGGCTTAAATCCGAGCCCTTTAGTTCGTGATCCTATGGGTTGTTCTAGGTGTTACATACATCATTTTAGCACTGTTTTGTTAAGTTTATTTATCTTCCAAACACAAGCAGATTTACACAGAGCCTAGTTTGGACAAAAATACGAATTTATAGGACATTGTTCATTTCAATTTAACTAAGTTACAGAACTTAAATCTCCTACTGTGTTTAAGAATTTTACCCTCCAAAAAGTTGTTGGAATAACCCCTCCAAGATGCTAAGCCCCTCCTAACTTGATGGTAATGAAAACCAAGAACATAGCTTCCTTCTTCTTCTTCTTCCTCTTGTTCTTTCTTTCTCTCTATATTTTTTTTTTTGATTTCAGAAATTTTCAGATTTAAATTTGGTAATAGATCTGAACATATCCTATATATGAGAGGAAGGAAGGGTGAGGTGGTAGAAGGAGGTGTCAAGGGTTGAAGGATGCTCAATTCATGCAAGGAGGAGGTGTGAGATGAGTGTGTGCATGCAAGCAAGAGGTGTGCTTGCATTATCCTCATAATTTGTTTTAATTTGAAATTAAATTCTGAACTAAAATGTTTTCTATCACTTTTTCATTTACACCCCTAACAATTTTCCATTTGCACAAAATTTCTAAACTTTACCTAAAAACCCCTCACAACTTAATTTATTATAAAACACACATTTTATTAAAATAAAGCTAAATTTTTCACTAAAACCCTTATAACTTATTTATGTTGCATACTAAAATTTTTATTTAACTTATTTTACATAGAACTTATGAAACTTGACGTATTTGTTTTTGACAACTTTGCGATTTATCATACTATTATTAAATTAATTAATTTTATTTATTTCTAAATTTTTTTCAGAATGCTACAGTTTTTGAATTTAGTGATGAAAACGTACGCGTCTTCAGACTCAAGCATGTGGAATTTGGGCAACAGATTGATGTAGTGGGGTTTAATTTCAAAATTATCCCCGTTGGCTGATGGAATAGATAAGCAAGTGGGAAGTGGACCACGAATAGGATAGCATCTCTCTTGGAGAGAGATGCGGGGTGGATTCTGCTCACCTACGGGCGGTGGCAGCGTGGTATTATAATTTTATGGAGTACCGTCCATCTCAGTCGATATGGTGGGTGGTGGGAAAAAGAAGATGAAGAAGTACCGACCTGGAGTCGATAGCAGGAACGCGGACAAGACGGGCACTAGAATCCCGTGTCCAGCCAAGCATGCACTAAGCGGGTTTAGCGCAAGTGGCAGTGTGTGTACTTTTTATAAAAAAAATGGTCTGTTTTGAATAGTGTGTCGGACTTAGACAAATCACACACAAATGCACAAACAACCCTAGAACTAAGGTTACCTAGGTCCAGTCTCTAGACCGCTCCTAGACTTCCAAAGAACAAGCAGTAGGATCAATCCTCTACCACCTCTTTACTACTCTTGTGGCCAGGTAAGTGCCAGGTAAGTAGGAGGTATCCGCTATACGAATTACCGAAAATAGCGGGCCTAATTAAGTAACCACTTGCCTTAGACACACTTTCCTAGGCACCACAAAAGTAATGCGGATAAGCGATAGGTCACCCACGACCTTCCTCTATCCTTATTGAGCGCGACAGTCCTTAGAGTCTTGTCTAGATATTTTTTAAATTAATATAGAGTTGATGCGGATGCTCGTTTTGTGATTTGTGAGGCTTAGGAAGGGTGATAAAATCCCTACCTAATCTGAATTTTGGTCTTGCCCCTTAAAAATCCGTATTAAAATATGCAAAACAAACCAATCACAAAACTTTGCAAAAAGATTTTTGAGCGGCGATATTTTGCAAAGAATCCTGCAGAAAAGATATTTTACTGGATTTCAGAGGAGAGAGAAAGAGTTAAGAATCTTACCAGAGAAGTTTGGAATCCTTTATCCTCAATCCCGCCGCGCTTCCACCGCGAATGTGTCTTATTTGCCGCGGATCCACCACGAGAAGGAAGGATCAATTGTTGAAGTTTGCTACGTGGCCTCCTGTACTCCTCTGGATCTCGATTTATGTTTCTGTCTTTCTGTTCCCTCAAGTCTGTGACTCCAGATCTCCTTGTCAAAAAATTCACACACTTCGTTAAATATATGATTTGCAATTTTGTTTTAATTATGATATAAATCGAATAAGAATTCAACACAAATAGTAAGAATAAAAAAATTACGCACGTATCCCCGGCAACGGCGCCATTTGATTGGTATGGAATTATGTGTTGTATGTAGTTAACCGCAATCAATAACGGTGTCGCGTGTAGCTAGACCGAGATGAGTACGGGTCGTCCTCTGGGAAACGTTGAATATTTTATTCTTACTTTAGGCGTGTTGAGAAAGAAAAGAGGAAGAATAAAGAATGGTGAAGAATGGTTGTAGGATCTAGATCTACGTTAAACACGGATGCAAAATATAGATCTAGATTAACTATGGATGTAAGTTAAATATTAAAAGAGGGCTTGTAGGGTTCATTAGGATTTAGTAGTTATGGATGATTAATGAAAGATTACTCTTCTTATCATTTAATAGATTTAAAACTAGATCGACAGTGATGCATGTAGATTAGGGTTTCTGGAGAGAAAAGGGTTCCCACTCTTAACCCCTATCTCGACATGGAACTCCGTTCATATCTAGTCTTTACCAAAACAATTGTTAATCAAATCTCTAATCGTGGTAGCGATTATCAATGAATTGATAGCGCGCCCAATTGGGATGTTAACTATTCTTTTAATAGAGTTTATAAACTTTATAGGACTTAAAAAGAGTTTAAGGATTTTCATCATCCATTAACCTACCCTAATCCCATGAACCCTAACAAGCGAAGAATTGCTCGTGCAAGTTGGGAGAAGAAGAGATGGAGAGAGAAATCATATTAAAACTATAAAAAAATAGAATAAGAAAAAGAACTACCTTTATTAATCAACAAAAATCATTTACACTTTGTTCCCTTAGAAAATGATTACAAAATACTAGTTTGCTTCTCGATCTCTTCTAAGGAGGTAGATGAACCGTTGATGATCAGCCTGGATGCGTGAGCCTGTCATGGACTTCGTGATCTCTTCAGCTTGATAATTTTTCCAAGAGGCTCTCGGTCCTTATTTATACTCACAGAGCCGGAACCCTAGTTTCCTAATATGGTAACTAGTTGTTACGATTCTAACCAAAAAATTAAGAATCCCAACTCCCTTAAAGTGCGGCGGAACCGTGGCCGTTGGATAGGTTTGACCGCGGATCCGCGGTCTTATGGTGGGATCTTGACCTTAAATTTCTGGGCTTCATCTATGTAGCTCTTGGTGATCTTTTGAATATCTAGATTTTGAAAATCTTCTCTATGTTTCTGCCAGAATTGGTTTCTTCAATTTACTTGAAAATCTTCGGCAGATTTGATCTCGCCAACTCGGATTTTCTTGATTTTAGTCATGATATAATTCCTGCACAATTATCTCAATAAATGATGTTAGTAGAATTTGTTTTTATTGAGATATTATCTTAACCATTTGTCATGATATTTTAGTTTTAAGAGAATTGGTCAAAGATATTTCATATTAAAATAGTCTAAATATTATATGAATATTATATGCTTACTATTTTCCTTTATAATGTTAATTATAATATATAAACACATGAAAATAGTATTTTTATGGGTAAACCCTTATATGTGTCATATTTATAATAAACATCTTTTATTATATATATATAGTAAGGAAAATGTCATATTAAAAGTGCAGTTTTATCAACTGAATAAATACTTATGATTACAAATTCTTATCTATTGATGATTTGTTGCTAGATCGATGACGATCAGCGAGGTTTAGGGATCTATTGAAGAAACTAGGGTTTCTCCATCATCATCCCTTGTTCTTTCGTTGATTAGCATTCAAATTCCAGCCTCTAGAAAATTCAAGCATCGATCGTTGATCTCTAGTTAAGAGCGAAAACATTCAAGAAAGTATCTCGCTCAAAACTAGGTCGTCGTTGATTCAATTTGCTAGAGTTTACAAAACTCATAAGATTTAAGAATCGTTCAAGAATTTAATCATCATCATCTATCTATTTTCTCGATTCCTCCACAAGCGGGGTTTTCACTCAAACATCAAGAAAAAGAAAACAATCAAGAATTGATAACTCCTCATAATGCTCAAATGTAAAAAAAGCAAGATCAAGAATTTTCATCTTTTAAAAATCAACGTTTCGTTACAATTCGCTCAAAGATTACAAGAATTGAGGAGAGAACTCGATCGTTGAACTAGCTTCGCATCGTCTTCTTGAGTCGCGGATCGTCGTGGATCACTTGGTCGGATGAAGATTGGCGTTGCTTCAAAAAGGCTCTTTGAATTCTTGCTTAATTTGGTACTCGATGAATCTTGATTTGGCTTTTGAATTGGATTCGGACTAGGGTTTTGAGTAGAAAGTTGTGTCACTCAACTTGCGGAATTTTTGGATCAATTTTCAACAACCTTGTAATGATGCCCTTGGGTCCCTTTTCATAGTCTTCTCCTTTAGCTTCCACTAGAAACTTGATCTAGCTTCCTTTAGAAGATAAGCTAGGTTTAGCTTCCCTTGTAAGCTTGGTAGTTAAGAAGAAACTTCTAGATTGAGTTAGTTAGCTAGCTTGCTTGAGAAGCTTGGTAGGTATTAGGCTTATACAAGAAGCTTGGCTGTTAGAAAGGAAGCTTCTGGCGATCTCTGGGGACTAAAGTGTATTGAAGAAGTTTTGATCTTGGAAGGAGACCTCAGGAATAGTAATCTGCCGATGACGTGTCAACGTGGCAGCGGATCCGCGGCGGATCGGCCCATTCGGCCGTGGATCCACGGCCGTTTGGTGGAATTGCTGCATTAAACTTCCAGGTATATTTGGTGCTGACTTTAGGGGTGTTTTCTGATGTCTGGAATCTTATAAATCTTTCTTGTTTTTTCTGCCAGATCACAAGTCTTGGACTTGGCGTATTTTTATCAGCACTTTTATGATTCCGGCTCTTTTACCTAGAGCATTTCCTGCACATAATCTCAAGACAAGTGTTGCGATATACAAAGATCATGCGTGCAATAATAAACACACAATTTCCCTCAAAATTCCGGTTATAATGTATAACACATGTTGTTTGGTATTTTACAGACGAATTGCTAATAAGTGTTATATTCATACCGAACACCTTTAGATGATTGCAGAGAGTAGGGAAATTGATGTGTTAAAAATGCAATATTTTCGACTGATCAAATTCCTAAAATTTTTCCTCCTCGGCCTCTCAGCTCACTCCGAGCTGTGTCAGGACCAAGACTCCTCGGCCCTCTCGCTCGTTCTCAGGCCCCCCATCCGAGGCCATCTTCCTTGGTCCTCCGACCGACCAACTGCACCACTCACAGGCGTAACCGCCACTCCGCAAATCTCTCCATGCGCAGATTCTCCGCCAGCAACAACCCATGTTCCACGCCACCACGATCCCTATTAATGGGCGATCCACTCTTTACGCGGGCGTGACGTCGGGAGCGTAACTGTCAGCAAGATTCCCGCGCCTGCTGCTGCGTGCTGCCACCACTATATAAACCCCATCACAGAGGGGTCAATTAACCCATTTTTTAATCCACTTAGCCGTTACTCTGCTCGGATCTCGTACTAACTTGATCGTCGGAGGGTCCTCGGTGGTACTAAACCACCCCGGGACTTCTTCGCAGGTACTCGGCGCTAAGCTCCTCCAAATCACCAATCCCCTCAAAACCCATTGAGACCCACACGCAAGGGGGATCACTTCCAAAATCCACCGGGAGATCGAGGGAAGACAACAACTGAGGGAGACCCGAAAAGGACCTCCATCAGTTGGCGCCGTCTGTGGGAACACAAAACTCCACAAAATATTGGCCTTTCGATCTCCATCTACATGGTATGCGATCACCCTGAAGATCCAGGTACCAGCCGGCGCCGCCTCCTTATCGGAGGCTCAGATGAACCTCCTCCGACGACCATCATCAACGCCCTCGCCGGCCGAATAGACCGACTAATGTGCAAACGGCCGGGCCAGGGCCCCAGACCACTGCTCCTCCGCCTCCAGAATACTCTGCCCTCGTCGGCACGGCTGACCACCGGCAGGCTACGTCCCCTGGCCACAGATCTCACGGGCCGATACTCGTCCGCTGGGCGATCATTGAGCCTCCTCTGGAAGAATCGAAATGACGCGACTCTGGCGCTTCGCCTCCCCGCACAATCGATGCGCATGCTACGCGCACGTTCGCCGCGACCGTTCCTGTTTCCCACACCTGCAACTGAATGGACGGGCGAAACCTCATGAAGAATCAGCCGAGCAGCCACCCTGCTTAGTTATCCCTGGCCGGTAGCTTTCCTACTCCCAACGCCAGGGATCAAAGCCCTCGCCAAGAGGAAACCTAGCAGCTACCCTACTCGGTTATCCCTGGCGGGTAGGTTCCCTACCGCAATGCCAGGGATCAGAAAGTCCTCCCAGAGGCAGTCAAGCCCGACCCTCACTCGGCTATCCGTGGCGGGTAGCTTCCCTACCGCAATACCAGGGATCAGAAAGTCCTCCCAGAGGCAGTCGATCCCGACCTTCGCTCGGCTATCCCTGGCGGGTAGCTTCCCTACCGCAACGCCAGGGATCAGAAAGTCCTCCCAAAGGCAGTCGAGCCCGACCCTCGCTCGGCTATCCCTGGCGGGTAGCTTCCCTACTCGCAACGCCAGGGATCAAAGCCCTCGCCAAGAGGCAACCCAGCAGCTACCCTGCTCGGTTATCCCTGGCAAGTAGCTTCCCTACCGCAATGCCAGGGATCAAAAAGTCCTCCCAGAGGCAGTCGAGCCCGACCCTCGCTCGGCTATCCCTGGTGGGTAGCTTCCTTACCACAACGCCAGGGATCAGAAAGTCCTCTCAGAGGCAGTCGAGCCCGACCCTCGCTCGGCTATCCCTGGCGGGTAGCTTCCCTACCACAACGCCAGGGATCAGAAAGTCCTCCCAGAGGCAGTCAAGCCCGACCTTCGCTCGGCTATCCCTGGTGGGTAGCTTCCCTACCGCAACACCAGGGATCAGAAAGTCCTCCCAGAGGCGGTCGAGCCCGACCCTCGCTCAGCTATCCCTGGTGGGTAGCTTCCCTACCACAACGCCAGGGATCAGAAAGTCCTCCCAGAGGCAGTCGAGCCCGACCCTCGCTCGGCTATCCCTGGCGGGTAGCTTCCCTACCGCAACGCCAGGGATCAGAAAGCCCTCCCAGAGGCAGTCGAGCCCAAAGATCCCTCGCTCAACTATCCTTCAGGACAAAAGCCCTCGCCAAGAGGCACCAGGCAGTAACCCTGCCCGGCCAAGGGTCCTTGGTAGGCTTCTTACAGCCCCTCTTGAGCCAAGGACCAAAGTCCTCCCAGAGATAGTCAAGTCCTTGCTCGGCTATCCCCGGCTGGTAGCTTCCTACCACAACCGACAGGGATTAAAGTCTTCGCCAAGAGGCACTGGGCAGTAACCCTGCTTGGTCCCCGTCCTGAAGGATAAAAGCCCTCGTAAGAGGCAACCGAGCAGCTACCCTGCTCGGTCATCTTCGGCTGGTAGCTCCCTACCCATGACGCCAGGGATCGAAGCCCTCGCTAGAGGCATCCGAGCGGCTACCCCGCTCGGTCATCCCAGGCTGGTAGTTGCCTACCCTCGACGCCAGAGATCAAAGCCCTCACCAAGAGGCAACCGCGCAGCTTCACTGTCCGGTCATCCTTAGTGGGCTTCTTACAGCCCCTCCAACGCTAAGGATCTAAAGTCCTCCCATAGGTAGTCGAGCCCGACCCTAGCTCGACCTTCCCCAGCTAGTGGTCGTTGCTCGCAACGCCAGAAGTCAAAAGCCCTCGCCAAGGGGAAATCGAGCAGCTTCCCATTCATGCTCAGCACAAATACAGCAGACAGCCCTCTGCCCATCACATGTAGAGGATCCGAGGCCCCAACAAGGGACATCAGGTCTATCCAAGTCTGGGTGATCCCCCCTCGACTTCGGGGTCGTGGAGATGTCTCCTTCTCAGCAGCGCTTGACGCACTTGGCAAGTGACCGGAATCAACCCGACGAACGATCGTTAGACAGATAGCCGACCTGACATGGAAGCCCAACAGTGCAAGCAGAGATATTTTACGAGCATTCTTTACAAACAGAAGATAAAGTGCAAACCGATGAAACCAAAGAAAAAAGTTTTATTACCAAAGATAAAGTCTTTACGAAGGGTATTTTGGTCTCCCCAGCTTTACAAACTGCCCGGAGGGTTACAAAAATTCCAGAAGCAACAAAATAAAAGGAGGAAGACAAGGGCTTTAGGCCTCGGGCCTGGGCGCGACCTCGGGGTCCTTGACATCCACCATGGGATGAGCAGGGTCCTCGGCGACTTCCTCATCAGAAATCTCTTTCCCCTGATCCTCGGCATCCGCAAGGGGGTATTCGGCCCGGAGCTCTTCGTCGGCGAACCCCGGCATCCGGGCCTTAACGGCGTCGAGGGCCTCATGCCAGATGAGGGTTGTGGCCACGGCCAGGTCATCATAGAAGTCTTTCGACTTCTTATAGCCCTCCACCGCCTTCGCCTCCAAGAGGTCGGCTAACTTCACCACTCTCAGGTCGGCCGACTTCGCCGACTCGGCCGCCGCCCCTAACTCCTTCCGGAGGGTCTTCACCGTCTTCTTCAGGTTGCCGGCGAGCACCTGAGCATCCTTAAGCTTGTCCTAGCCAGCCATGGCAGCCTCGCGGTACCGGGAAACCTCCCGTTTCTCGGCCTCCACCTTGCCCTCCAGGGCGGTGACCCTCGCCATCACCGTCTCCAGCTCCCGCTTGGAGCTCTCCTCCAGCGAGGCGAGCTGGCCCGCAGCCTTCATCGCCGGGGCTATCACCTCGTCCTCCATGCGTAAGGCGAGGGCAACGTGCTGGAGAACCTGAAAGATTGGAAAGAGATCAGAAAGACGACGGAGGCGCCGGATTTCACAAACAACGGAGCACTAACCTGCACGGACTCCTGGGTGATGGACGCCATCTGAGCCCTGAAGGTTCCCCCGGGGATCCTACCCCCTGCCGACTTCTCTATGTCATATAGCAGGCTATCCGCGATTGATAGCCCCGAGGGCACCGTGAACTGGAGGCCCCCCTCCTCTACCATGATCGGCGTAGGCGAACCCCGGGAAGACCTCCAGGAAGGCCTCTTAAGCTGCTCCGATGGGGAGCCGATCTCCTCCTCCGAGGCCGGGTCCTCCAGAATTCGGGAACACTTTCGGCCCGGTGCTCTGCTCGGCCCAGGGGTGGGATCCACCCCCGAATGCTCATGGGACGCGGCCA
Organism: Agapanthus africanus; assembly: GCA_030015575.1. Taxonomy (NCBI): domain Eukaryota; kingdom Viridiplantae; phylum Streptophyta; class Magnoliopsida; order Asparagales; family Amaryllidaceae; genus Agapanthus; species Agapanthus africanus. Next base: position 48,707,957 of record JASDDO010000019.1, on the reverse strand, counting down.
CTGGAGGAGAGGGAGCCGGGGCAGGCTTCGCACGAGAAGAGCTGGCGCCCCCAGCCTTCGTGACCTTCCTCGGCTGGTGCATGGAAGCTCGAAGCTCGTCCATATCCATAGGTCTTGCACAAACTAAATGCAAAGAAGTCAGCAACACGGGCGATATAAAAGCCAAAAGCAAGCTTAACTTACCGAAGAACTCAACGGGGCTGAGACCGGCCCAACTCAGGACCCTCTCATATAGCAGCACGTCGAATCGGGGGATAGGCTCCCACGACGCCACTTTCACCGCGGCGGGGTCATTGGACTGGTTCCCCGGCAAACATTTCTCCCTCGACCACTTTGTAGGCACGGGTCAGTCCTCGCCCTCGGAAGGGGAAACGAAGAAGAACTTCTTCTTCTAGTCGTGAATGGAAGAAGACAGGGCTACAACCCCTGTCTCGGCGACGCCCCCTTGTCACTTTCTAAAAGAGAGGTAGACCTACCTCGGGTCGCCTGCTCGACCACCAGGGTGATTTTTGAAGACGAGGGAAGAATCAAGGAGGGAGAAGCTGAAGGGAACCGCCTGTAACTTTAAGAGGATCAAGAACCCAAGGAGAATCCTCCATGAGTTCGGCACTAACTGGCCAGGGGCTAACCCGAAAAAGTTCAGCTCTTCGACAACCTCGGAAGAGAAGGGCAGGCGCATTCCACCCCAAAATGCTTCCAAATACAGGACGATCTCCCTGCCCCGTACTTGGTCTGCCCTCTCTCCCTTCTTGGCCATACGAAGCGTATAGCGTGAGGGGATGTGGAAGCGAGCCCGAGCATTGGCGAGCTCGTCCTCATGCCTCACCCAACACGAGGCGCCGGGGACAGCATCTACCGCCTCCTCCCTGGGGGATTCCCCCGCCGCACGATCCCGGGGAGAGCATCCAACCCCTACTCCCCGGGAGGACTCAAGCTCAACTAAAGGTTCCCTAGAACCTGCTCCTATGACATCTACTGACTCTATAAAGTAAGACATCTAACCTTGAGAAGAGGGATCCTCGGGAAACGAAAGCGAAAGAGAGAAGACGAGCGCCGAGCAACCAGGACTTAGAACGCGAAAATATGAAGGAGTAGGGGCCCTGGAACGGGCCCCATCCCTATTTATCACCGCAATCGACCTCATCCAACGGCGCCCTTCATCTCCCGCCAAAACGCCTCCTCGCGTCCAACGGCTCTGATTGCTCCACTTGTCGTTCCCGCACTGGACTGCGCCCCGTCAGACGCCGCAGGTCTGCACACGTCGCGTCGGCCAACTGACGCTCGACACGTGGACCATTGCTTCAGTGGCGGGATGCATGAACCGGCGCACCTTCCTTAAATACAGAGATCTCGCTCTGATTCTCTTGCAGAAAAGACAGCTGACAGCCCGGGGACACGTCCCGACGAAACCTTAGGAGGGGAGCTCACCCCGGGCAGCCCGGCAGTCCACTCCTGACCCAACCCGCTTGCTGGTCGGTACAAGAGTGGGAGGCTAATGATGATGCTTAATATTGGTGGTCTCCAAGATCAGGGCACGTGGCAGATGACGTGTCCCAGAACTCAGAAGAAAGGGCCACAGGGGCCGACCAGGCCGCCCCTGTACCCGACCTGCAAACACAAGCTGGCTCACCTCAGAGCCCCCTAAAATTTGGCCTCCTCGTCCTCTCAGCTCACCCCAAGCTGCCTCATGACCAAGACTCCTTGGCCCTTTCGCTCGTTCCCGGGCCCCCCATCCGAGGCTATCTTCCTCGGTCCTCCGACCGACCAACTGCATCACTCACAGGCGTAACCGCCGCTCCGCAAATCTCGCCATGCACAGATTCTCCGCCAGCAACATCCCACGTTCCACGCCACCACGATCCCCATTAATGGGCGATCCGCTCTTTACAAGGGCGTGACGCCGAGAGCGTAACTGCCGGCTAAATTCCCACGCCTGTTGCTGCGTGCTGCCGCCACTATATAAACCCCCTTCACAGAGGGGTCAAGTAAGCCATTTTTTATTCCACTTAGCCGTTATTCTGCTCGGATCTCGTACTAACTTGATCGTAGGAGGGTCCTTGGTGATACCAAACCACCCCGGAACTTTTTTGCAGGTACTCGGCGCTAAACTTCTCCAAATCACCAATCCCCTCAAAACCCATTGAGACCCACACGCAACGGGGTATCACTTCCAAAATCCACCGGGAGATCGACAGAAGACAACATATGAGGGAGGCCCGAAAAGGACCTCCATCACTTATGTTGGCCATAAACCCATGTGGTACATTTGTTGTTTGTTATAGCCCTCACATTAATTATCCAGCTATTCATCTTACTTTTCTTGTTTTGTTTAAAAGTTTGAAGTTGAACACTAGAAGGACTTTCTGTCTGATTTTACACAAGCTAATTGAATTGCTCTCTGAATTATTTTAGATACTTGGTATAATGAAGGCTAACTTTGCCGACAGTTTTCTTTTAAAAAAAATTTAAATATAGTTTTATTTGTAATTTAGGAAGGAAACTCGTCCATTTCGTGAAAAGTTGACGAAAGCATAGAGTTAGATTGATGAGAATCGGAAAAGTCTAAGGTTCATTACGGAAGGCACACTATAGGAAAATGAGCCCAATTTCGACGGCGAATTTGTTGAGCTTTATTTCGACGGAATATTTCCATTGAAATAAGTCACATCAGGTCGAAAAAATTTGAAATTTTGTTGACTTCGATCAACAGTTATTTCGACGGCTAATTTCCGTCAAAAATATTGTTGACCAAAGTCAACAATTTCTCATGACCTCCCCCCACATCTTTCCCCATTTGTTAACCCCCCTCCCCACAATTTCTCCCTCCCTCTTAAAAAATCCCCGGCCCCTCCCCTCCTCCTCTCCCCTCCACCGGCCATCAAAAAAAGTCCCCTGACTGTCCTATCCATACTCTGCCAGCTTCTGATCTCATCCCTCAACCTGCCGCCTCTCCTTTTCCCCTCCTCCTCTACCCGATCTAAACCCTCTTCGAGCCTACACCCGTCTCCACCGCCCCCTCCTCTCCAAGCACGCTTTCTGGCCGGTTCCCTCCGGCTTCGAACCTTGGCCGCCTCCTAGCTTCCTCCTCTTCAAGCACTTCCGGTCTCCGCCTCCGACGCCAATCGGTGAGTTAGTTTATTAATTTATTTAGGTTGTTTGAAATTTTATTAAATTTAAGTAATTTTAGGGTTAGTATTAAGACTAATTTTAGAGTTAGGGTTAATTTTAGGAATAATTTTAGGAATAATTTTAGTATTTGGGTTAATTTTAGGTTTAGAATGAGAATTAATTTTAGGTTAGGGTTAATTTTAAGGTTAGTGTTAGGGCTAATTTTAGGGTTAGTATTAGGATTAATAATTTTGGGGTTAGGGTTAGGTTATTTTGGGGTTAGGGTTAGTGTTATACTTAATTTTGGGGTTAGGATTAAATTAGTTTATTTGTGGAAGATTTTAGGTTTAGAACTTGGGTTGGGTTGTTAATTTTAGTTAATTATAGTTAGGAGTGTGTGTGTGTATTGTTGTTGTCATTGATAGAGAACGGAACATATGTAACTAAAAATTTGTGTGATTGTAGGGCCGGCGTGGGCATGATTGGTCATGTTTCTTCGCTTTCTATATACGTCAGTCTCCGGTACACAACTTTATCACTTTTAATTCTTAAGTACTAAAGTTTGAATAAGTCACCATATCTAGATTAAGTCACCAATTAAATATTAATTAAAATGAAAATATAGATACTTGGCATGCCATAAACCAATTAGTATATGCATGCTTTCTTTTACGAGTTTAAAATCAATTAATCATCATTCCTTAAACAAATAATCAATGTCAGGATCTAATGTGGATGTGTGTGTACTGTGTGTATAATATATTGTTTATGGAAATGTGGTTGTGTGAGAGAGTGTGTAATACTTACCTTTACATAATTTTCGTTGTATAGATGCATATTTATTTAAATGAATGCAGATGCTTCGTTAATAATATCAACTATTTGAGAACTTACCATTCAAACTGAAAATTCTAAAACCTTAAACAAAATAGTTAAATAACCGACGATACTGAAACAATAACCATCAAAACCAATCTAATTAAGTACATGATACTCGATGATGAAAAAGGGTAAACCGATACAAATCGTCATCGAGTATCTCACATTGAAAAAATATCGCGACTTCGAACCCGTCTATTAGTTATATGCATACGGTTATTTTCGTGACATAAAACTACGCCTGCATTGTCAACTTCAAACATTAATCGTTCTTCATTAACAACCATCTTGTAGTTTATGTGACGAGAATACTAGTTGTACTATAACCGATAGATTTGTCCCGTTTTGGACAAGTTAAGAATTTATAACATATACACTACTCTGCATACTTATACATTTCATTCATTTCGAGATGAGTTTTGTTAGTACCTTTCTGATTGTTCTCTGTGTACAAATATAGTTGATTTTAATGGGATATCCAGTATACATATTTAATCGCGTATATCCAGTATACATATTTCCAGTATACATATATCCAGTACACATTAATATATATATACATATATATATATATATATATATATATATATGTATGTATGTATGTATTTATAAAGATTAAACACGTATATCCAGTATACATATTTAATCGAACTCATACATGTATCCCTATACGCATATCACATCGCGTTTTGCCCGTGTAGGCACTTTCATTGCGGGACTCTAAAGACCTGTCAATATACTGGCAGTAGATTATACAGGATCTGTCACGCCCCGCTTCCCAAAATACGGAATACGAGAGGTAGACAAGGCCAGCCATGCTCCTACGGTCAAGGAAATATCCTGCCGTAATCACACTTCGACTTTTAGTTTTTCATGGTAAACAGTAAATGATGCGCAGATAATGAGAAATGCAGTAACTGAAAGAAACAATGTAAAGACTGACCTGAAGTGGAACAAACGAATGTAACTCGGAAAGGCAAGTTAAGAAGTCTGTGATGCACGTCTAGTTCTGGTCCAGGCTAAATCTTCTCCTCACACTGAGCATGCATACTCAGGTCGTCAGAGCGACACAACAGCAATATAATATATATAAAATCAAGTGACAGTTCTAACAGTGGTAATAGATATGAATAACAGTAAATCAATGATATCATGAATATGAATGTGCAGTAATCAATGCAGCGGAACAGTAAAGCAGTAGAACGATATGTCACGTATGTCAACACTGTATATAAGGAATATAAATGCCAGTATCCCTATCAGTCTCTAAGTCTCACTGTACAGGTCACTAAGCCTATCGTCAGTCCAAGTGTGAGAGTCAACCACTCGCGAGTGTCCTCCACCCAAGGGTAGAACCCAAGGGCAAGGGACCACGGGCCCAACATGTAACATGTATATCACGGTGTATATCACATACTCTGTAAATCTCCATATATCTCCCTAAATATATAAGACGGCATGGGACTCCCGAGATTCTGTTGAATTCACACTTAAACTACCCCACACCCCGTGGTCTACATCAAACGCTAACCATAACCCTAAATACTAATCGATCCGTGACAAGTCTGCGCAAGAACTAGAGGCAGGACCTCCATCAAGCACGTCCCGACTAATATCTAAGATAAATGGCCGTGTCAGATGCCTTATCTATGACACCCGTGCAAGCGCTTCCATAAGTGTCCCATACCACTTATAGTCACACGTACACGCATCCCACAGACGTCGACAATGCAATAGAATAAATAGGGTCACTAATTGTGCACAAGTACGTACCAGTTTCACTTAATCACGGATACACGAACACTGACGTACTTGCCACAATCATCACTAAAATCTAACACTGGGTAAATACACGATATCACTAGGTTATCACTATAATGATATGGGTATGATATGATGCGTGACCAGTATATAAGCACGATTAAGGTGTCACAAAAACAGAATTCTATCACTTGCACGATTTATCATGAAACATACATATATAATTTAGCGAAACGATAAACAAGTAGTAGTTAGTATGTTCAGTTTTCCATCCATCAAATTTAGTTTCAAGCCAATCGGGTTCCAGGATCAATAGTTATAACCATTTCATTTTAAACGTTCACGGCTGGAAATCCGGTTTCAGAATCAGAAATCCGTTTCGCAACGCATTTTAATCCCAGTTGGGATCAGATTTTAGCGATACTACAGTTGGATGAATTCTAGGGTTTTCAGTAAGGTTTTCAACGCAATAGACGGATCATCAATCGCATCTGCACATCGGGAGTTATACACTATACAATACTAATATGTCAGTTCTGATTCTGTTGGGACTGTTATGCGTCCCGATCTTATAAATTATAGAATAAATAACAAATGGTAACGAAACAGAATGAAATCAATTGAGTTGTCTAGCTAACAGATTTATCTATAATAACCAGCAGAGTTCCACAATCTACGAGTTAAGAAGATCTTGTGGTACCCAATACGGAACAGCAAGCAACGACTGGAGTCGCTCTGGACTGCAGTCCAGAGTCGCACTCCGATCCAAATATCATCACAATTTAAGTACAGGAATACCAGGAAACCAGTATAGGTTTAAAGTTCGTCGAGTCGGCTTCGATTTGAGCCCTCGAACGCACCATTCAAGTATGTATATGATTTATGGTGAATTTAACAGTTTTCAGGTGCAAGAAAATTCCAGTTTTACGGTTAAACTTGAGGGTAGTTGTTTTAATCTTTAACGGTCGTAATTTCCAGCAAAACTTACACAAAGTATTCGTCACAGGAAGGGCCAAAGTAATTAATCCAGTTCCATCATTTTAGAAAAGTATTTTCTTTGGGAACACGCGTCGAACAGGTATGGCACATAATTGATTTAAACTTGCAACCTTATAATATCTGTAATTAAAGATCGTAACTTAGGTAAATAACATGTAAGCAAGTAAAATACTTGCCTGGGAATGCCTCGGGGTCGCACGGTAGCAGCGGCGTCACGAACGCGTGATGTACGCCATGAAACGGATTTTGCGCGAGCTTGGATCGAGATGCGGATTTTGCGTCGGAGTTGTCCGGAGTCGTTGCACGGTTACTGGAGGTTGAGGGGTGCTTGATGATTCTCTGCGAGTGTACTGGGGTCGACGACGGTCGCTCTGGCAATGGCCACAGTGAGTGTTTTGTGTGGTTTTATTTTTTTTGAGAGAGAGTTAGGGAGAGAGAGAGTGAACAGAGGGGGATTGAGAGAGACAAGTGGAGAGGGAGAGAGCACAGAGAGACAAGTGGAGAGGGAGAGAGCACAGAGAGAGAGAGACTCCAGAGAGAGAGTGAGAGAGAAAGAGAATTTGAGAGAGAGGACAGAGGGGGGGGAAGACAGAGAGTTGGAGAGATTGAGAGATATAAAGTGAGAATGAGAGAGAGATCTGAGAGACAGAGTGAGGACAGAGGATGGGAGAGAGTGCTCGGTCGATGGAGGTTGTGGGTTGGGTGTGTAGGTGGTCGTCTAGATAGGTGCAGGGTGGCCGGTGATGGGTGCAGGGGAGTCTCGCCGTGGTGGTTGAAACGACGGTGAAGGGATGAGGAGAGAAGGGGTCGCCGTTGGCAAGAAGAGTCGGTGTCGGTGGTGGAGTGGAGAGCGAGAGAAGATGAATGGGGTCGAAGTCGTCGTCGTCGACGGCGGAGTAGGGTGCAGGGGAGGTCGAGGAGGAAGGAGAACGAGGGAGAAAGGAAACGAGGTGAGGAAAAAGGGGGGTGTAGGTGTGCAGAGGGGAGAGGTAGTGGAGACGAGGTCGCGCGTCGAGGGCGGTAACGCACGCAAGCGACGGGGCGCAATCATGGGCGGAGGCGACGGAGTTGGGTCGAGCGCGCGCGGGAATGAAGGAAGTAGCCGTTGGAGGAAGGGGACGAGTACTGTGGAAGCGGGTCGGGTGAGTGCTAAAGCAGGCTGGGAGAGGGAGGCTGGGCCGGGTCGTGGGCTAGGGAAAAATAAATTAGGAATTTATTTAAAATGTGTGTGTAGGCTGCTGGGGAACGGGCCAAAAATAAGGGAAAAGGAAATAGAAAATTAATAATAAGAAATTGAATAGAATAAAAGGGATGGGCTGAGTGCTGGGCTCTGGGCGCGGGCCAGGCCGGAGGAATTTTGAAGAAAAAAAATTGTTGGGGAATAAAATATGGGAGCTGGCCGGGACTGTTGGGTTGGGAGAAAAAGAAAAGAAATTAATTAGGGAAAAAGATAGAAATAGGCCAGGGCTTAAGGGGTTTGCTAAAGAAAAGAAATGGGTTTGGAATTAAAATGAGGGAATTGGTTATATCTGGTTTTGGGTTTAATAAAGTTTCTTTAAATAATTGAATGATTAAAATAACAAATTTATAGTTTACAGAGAAATACAGATTTAGGTGTATAAAAAGAACCGGGTATTACATCATACCACCCTTATAAAAATTTCGTCCTCGAAATTTAAAAAAAATAAGTTATAGAAACATAAGCGGAAGTTATCATAATTGCAAACTAACATATAAAGATTTACTAGAAATTCGTGGACAAAGAAACTTGAAGGTATAAGCATGTAAGAGTAGCATACAGAAGATAAGTCTAAATAGGTATAAGGTAGGAATAACTATAAGAGCAACCTACAAGTACACGAGAATATAGATAACAATGATGAACAAAATAATCAAGGCGTAATCAATAAAATCGAAACCCAAGTGTGCTCCAATAAGTATCAAGAGTAGGAAGGTAGAAATAATAAGTATAAGACACAATCATTTATAATAGTAAACATAGGCACAACACCCGAAAATATAGTAACGACAATGAGGTAGCGAAAGCTTAGTCGGTAGGTTAAAACATTCTAGGATAATGTATTGTTCAAATAATGTAGAAAACTCATACAGTGAAAATAAGAGACATGGAGCGAAAATATGCGCGATGTAAGGCTGCGCTACTGAAAACTGAAGATAATAGTAGTGCGCGTACAATACATAAAACTAATTAGTCAATAACACGCACTCTTCGATAAATTCAAAATACTGAAAACCAAATTTCGAATAATAGAGTCCCTATATATATTCAGGGTAATAGGAAGAACACAAAAAATGTACAGGCTAGCTAGGGTAAGGGTTTCAAGGAAGTGTGGTTCATTCAAAGGTCGGAATGTAGTGGTTTTTAGGCTGAAGATCAAGGAGATTGGGATCGGGTCAGCACAAGAAGTAAGGGTGAGCAACAAAGGACTACTAGGCGAAAATATGGGGGATAACGTTCGGTACATCATATGAATCAAGAATTTGAAGGGTTAGCTAACTCGAGAATTTCACAAGATGTGTTCTCCTCCCAGAAGGATCTCAAACGTGGCACAGACGAAGGATGAAGGGTGGACCTCTAAGAGATCGGGGTGTGGTACTGGTTATTCTGAGTGAGGGCTAATGCAAGGTAAGGAGTAAGTGTAGACAGATCTTAGTAGGAAGAATAATTGTACATAAGGGATAATCAAGTAGTACGCGAACTAAGCAGATCGAAGGATTTGCGAACTCAGCAATTTATTTCATTTCAAAAGATTCCAAACCAAACATTCTCAAAGAAGAAGGGTGGCCCTAAACTATACACAGATTTTATTTAGCCGGAAAAGACAACATCTAAAAGAAATCCCGTCAGTCGCGGTTGTGGAGATTCAGCAGGTTGCGGTAGGCTCGCGCACTCAGGTAGGGGCGTCCATTTCCATATCGTCTTGCAGGGATTGCCATTGGAAGTTCTTCCACAGCAGGGTCTTGGTCTTTTGGTCCTTCTTCCTCGGATGGAGCTTCTTCATCGAGGTCCGATTCTATGTGATTCTCTTCTTCTGGATTTTCTCCCACGGGATTTTCCTCGACTGGATTTTCTTCTATCGGATCTTCATCGGGATCTTCCTCTATAGGGTTCTCTTCAGGATCTCCTTCTTCTTCGTCGGAATCAGCTATCATGTCAAACTCTGGGGCGACTACTCCTTCGTCCTCTGAATCGTTGTTTCCGAAGTTGACCTGGGGACCGTTGACCTCATCATCAGAACTCATCAGTGTGCGATCTAAGGAAACGAATGACTGTGTATCCTCATCTAGATGCGGCGCTGCTCCAGGGTGGGCCATTGCCTGAAAAGAAAGAATCATGATTAAGCAGTGGAATACATCAAGAAGAATAGCTAAGTGTACGAAGCATAGAAAGATATGCGGTGGAAGGAACTGAAAATCAAGATTAAAATGCTGTGATAATGAATAGAATTTGATATAGAGAAAGCACGAGAATGATACATATATTATGATTCAAATTTTATTGCATTCAATCAAAAGTTCAACGGATATAAGACTTCAAACGGAAAGAAATATTCATAAAAAGATGACAACATTATTACTGAAAGTAGATAACATGAAAAAAAATCCTTCTTCGACTGCTATAACGTTGCATTCTCGTCGCGTGAGTTGAATCCTGCGTTAGATCCGCCTTATAGTCAAAGTTCGAACTACGCGATAATCCTCACTTGGCAGAAGTGGAGAGTGTGGATGAGTTTCTTCCTTGTAGTTCTTTCCTTTCTGGGCAACCGTTGATGAGATGTTCGCTGGATCCACAAATCAGACATTTCCCTTGAGCGCTGCGACAATCCCTCTGAAGATGTCCTGGCCTCCTACAGTACCCACAACATGGGATCTTCTGCTGCTTCTGCCGCGGAGAAACAAATTGGCGCTTCATCTTCCTCTCTTTTCCTCGTCTAACGGGGATCCCTTTATGATTTGAGACTCCTGCTGGTGCCTGATTCACCTGTCTTCTCAGTCCTTCAGCCAACAAGTCATTTGTTCGCTCCTGGGCTTCCTTCAAACCTTGCAGTACACTCAGAATCTCAATGGTCTGATTCTGGGGAGCGGATATAGCCGAAGAGTCGTTGGAAGGCATGATCCTGAAACAACAATTTTTGAGGATGATATAAGTCACAAGCTATACGAATCAAAATATAATATGAATAGGACAAAGATTCAAGAATATCAGAGGTGATGAATTTATTACAAGTGGAGAATCAACTGTATGACTTTAAGTCACTTAAACAGAATACGGTAGTGCAATTGCAACCACGTAACCTTGCCAAGTCACCCGAAACCCTAGCGAATGGATAGCAGAACACTCAATGTGAATATGGATCAAGGATATCAAGTTTACAATCTAGACTAAGGGATGTCATAGATTGTCAAGCTTTACACGGAAAACTGCAATCCCAATCGAAGCAAAACCTGGCTTTGATACCAACTAAACCATGTCACGCCCCGCTTCCCAAAATACGGAATACGAGAGGTAGACAAGGCCAGCCATGCTCCTACGGTCAAGGAAATATCCTGCCGTAGTCACACTTCGGCTTCTAGTTTTTCATGGTAAACAGTAAATGATTCGCAGGTAATGAGAAATGCAGTAACTGAAAGAAACAATGTAAAGACTGACCTGAAGTGGAACAAACGAATGTAACTCGGAAAGGCAAGTCAAGAAGTCTGTGATGCACGTCTAGTTCTGGTCCAGGCTAAATCTTCTCCTCACACTGAGCATGCATACTCAAGTCGTCAGAGCGACACAATAGCAATATAATATATATAAAATCAAGTGACAGTTCTAACAGTGGTAATGGATATGAATAACAGTAAATCAATGACATCATGAATATGAATGTGCAGTAATCAATGCAGCGGAACAGTAAAGCAGTAGAACGATATGTCACGTATGTCAACATTGTATATAAGGAATATAAATGCCAGTATCCCTATCAGTCTCTAAGTCTCACTGTACAGGTCACTAAGCCTATCGTCAGTCCAAGTGTGAGAGTCAACCACTCGCGAGTGTCCTCCACCTAAGGGTAGAACCCAAGGGCAAGGGACCACGGGCCCAACATGTAACATGTATATCACGGTGTATATCACATACTCTGTAAATCTCCATATATCTCCTAAATATATAAGCCGGCATGGGACTCCCGAGATTCTGTTGAATTCACACTTAAACTACCCCACACCCCGTGGTCTACATCAAATGCTAACCATAACCCTAAATACTAATCGATCCGTGACAAGTCTGCGCGAGAACTGGAGGCAGGACCTCCATCAAGCACGTCCCGAATAATATCTAAGATAAATGGCCGTGTCGGATTCCTTATCTATGACACCCGTGCAAGCGCTTCCATAAGTGTCCCATACCACTTATAGTCACACATACACGCATCCCACAGACGTCGACAATGCAATAGAATAAATAGGGTCACTAATTGTGCACAAGTACGTACCACTTTCACTTAATCACGGATACACGAACACTGACGTACTTGCCACAATCATCACTAAAATCTAACACTGGGTAAATGCATGATATCACTAGGTTATCACTACAATGATATGGGTATGATATGATGCGTGAACAGTATATAAGCACGATTAAGGTGTCACAAAAAAAGAATTCTATCACTTGCACGATTTATCATGAAACATACATATATAATTTAGCGAAACGATATACTGGTAGTAATTAGTATGTTCAGTTGTCCATCCATCAAATTTAGTTTCAAGCCAATCGGGTTCCAGGATCAATAGTTATAACCATTTCATTTTAAGCGTTCACGGCTGGAAATCCGGTTTCAGAATCAGAAATCCGTTTCGTAACGCATTTTAATCCCAGTTGGGATCAGATTTTAGCGACGCTACAGTTGATGAATTATAGGGTTTTCAGTAAGGTTTTCAACGCAATAGACGGATCGTCAATCGCATCTGCACGTCGGAGTTATACACTATACAATACTAATATGTCAGTTCTGATTCTGTTGGGACTGTTATGCGTCCCGATCTTATAAATTATAGAATAAATAACAAATGGTAACGAAACAGAATGAAATCAATTGCGTTGTCTAGATAACAGATTTATCTATAATAACCAGTGGAGTTCCGCAATCTACGAGTTAAGGAGATCTTGTGGTACCCAATACGGAACAGAAAGCAACGACTGGAGTCGCTCTGGACTGCAGTCCAGAGTCGCACTCCGATCCAAATATCATCACAATTTAAGTACAGGAATACCAGGAAACCAGTATAGGTTTAAAGTTTGTCGAGTCGGCTTCGATTTGAGACCTCGAACGCACCATTCAAGTATGTATATGATTTATGGTGAATTTAACAGTTTTCAGGTGCAAGAAAATTCCAGTTTTACGGTTAAACTTGAGGGTAGTTGTTTTAATCTTTAACGGTCGTAATTTCCAGTGAAACTTACACAAAGTATTCGTCACAGCAAGGGCCAAAGTAATTAATCCAGTTCCGTCATTTTAGAAAAGTATTTTCTTTGGGAACACGCGTCGAACAGGTATGGCACATAATTGATTTAAACTTGCAACCTTATAATATCTGATTTAAAGATCGTAACTTAGGTAAATAGCATGTAAGCAAGTAAAATACTTGTCTGGGAACGCCTCGGGGTCGCACGGTAGCAGCGGCGTCACGAACGCGTGATGTACGCCGTGAAACGGATTTTGCGCGAGCTTGGATCGAGATGCGGATTTTGCGTCGGAGTTGTCCGGAGTCGTTGCACGGTTACTAGAGGTTGAGGGTGCTTGATGATCCTCTGCAAGTGTACTGGGTCGACGACGGTCGCTCTGGCAATGGCCACAATGAGTGTTTTGTGTGGTTTTATTTTTTTTGAGAGAGAGTTAGGGAGAGAGAGAGTGAACATAGGGGGATTGAGAGAGACAAGTGGAGAGGGAGAGAGCACAGAGAGACAGAAGGAGAGAGAAGCAGGGAGAGAGAGAGACTCCAGAGAGAGAGTGAGAGAGAAAGAGAATTTGAGAGAGAGGACAGAGGGGGGGGGAAAGACAGAGAGTTGGAGAGATTGAGAGATATAAAGTGAGAATGAGAGAGAGATCTGAGAGACAGAGTGAGGACAGAGGATGGGAGAGAGTGCTCGGTCGATGGAGGTTGTGGTTGGGTGTGTAGGTGGTCGTCTAGATGGGTGCAGGGTGGCCGGTGATGGGTGCAGGGGAGTCTCGCCGTGGTGGTTGAAACGACGGTGAGGGGATGAGGAGAGAAGGGGTCGCCGTTGGCAAGAAGAGTCGGTGTCGGTGTGGAGTGGAGAGCGAGAGAGATGAATGGGGTCGAAGTCGTCGTCATCAACGGCGGAGTAGGGTGCAGGGGAGGTCGAGGAGGAAGGAGAACGAGGGAGAAAGGAAACGAGGTGAGGAAAAAGGAGGGTGTAGGTGTGCAGAGGGTAGAGGTAGTGGAGACGAGGTCGCGCGTCGAGGGCGGTAACGCACGCAAGCGACGGGGCGCGAGCGTGGGCGGAGGCGACAGAGTTGGGTCGAGCGCGCGCGGGAATGAAGGAAGTAGCCGTTGGAGGAAGGGGACGAGTACTGTGGAAGCGGGTCGGGTGAGTGCTAAAGCAGGCTGGGAGAGGGAGGCTGGGCCGGGTCGTGGGCTAGGGAAAAATAAATTAGGAATTTATTTAAAATGTGTGTGGGCTGCTGGGGAACGGGCCAAAAATAAGGGAAAAGGAAATAGAAAATTAATAATAGAAATTGAATAGAATAAAAGGGATGGGCTGAGAGCTGGGCTCTGGGCGCGGGCCAGGCCGGAGGAATTTTGAAGAAAAAAATTGTTGGGAATAAAATATAGGAGCGGGCCGGGACTGTTGGGTTGGAGAGAAAGAAAAGAAATTAATTAGGGAAAAAGATAGAAACGGGCCAGGGCTTAAGGGGTTTGCTAAAGAAAAGAAATGGGTTTGGAATTAAAATGAGGGAATTGGTTATATCTGGTTTTAGGTTAATAAAGTTTCTTTAAATAATTGAATGATTAAAATAACAAATTTATAGTTTACAGAGAAATACAGATTTAGGTGTATAAAAAGAACCGGATATTACAGGATCACATCCAATTGAATCCGGAACACTTTCAAATTTAACCCCCTCATGGGTTAACCCACAAGCTCTTCAGTCGCACTAGCTGTACGTAACGGCTATTCAGGTATCACAAAGATAAAAGTAGGTCGACGAGCGAACTCATCCGGA
This sequence comes from Agapanthus africanus, assembly GCA_030015575.1. Taxonomy (NCBI): domain Eukaryota; kingdom Viridiplantae; phylum Streptophyta; class Magnoliopsida; order Asparagales; family Amaryllidaceae; genus Agapanthus; species Agapanthus africanus. The sequence goes on along the minus strand of JASDDO010000019.1, from coordinate 48,692,952 downwards.
CCCAACAAAGTATATAAGTGACAGTCACCATACAGTCCGGTCTCTTCATCAAAAAGTATCGCATACTGGGTCTGGGGGTGGAATCTGTCAGACCCCAATAACTCGATAAGTCATGTTGACATAGAACTCATAATCAAAGAGATAAAACTGGTAACACTTACTAGATTATCTCTACTGCGTGGTCACGAACTTATGGTTATAGTTGTGTCCTGCACAACACGATATCGACTCCCAATACTGGGAGTGGCGAATCTTTTGACCGCTCACTGCCTCCATGTGCTTCAGGACTGTACCAAACTAAAACCCGTTTGCACGAATCGATAGAGTCATATTAGGGTAGCAATCTAAATACAGTGGGAACACACACAAGAAACTATGGCGATCTCAGGTCTAGAGACTACCCTGTACTCATGTCACCAGAGAACTACTATCTGACATTGGTATAACACCTACTAGGAGTTCTCGGCGAGTCCGTCCAGTGCAACTCATCCAATTAGCACCTGTATAAAATCCTTGGTGTCAAACACCAATAGCTATAGGATCAGCTATCGCTCTCCAACCGGATCAGGAAACGTACACACTAGTCTAAACTGGAGTACCGATGCCCAGTCTCGATACTCCTACGACTAGGGACATTTAAGAATGTACTTATAAACTACCAGCCCCACTAGTATGATCCTTATCATTAATCCTGGCAGTCAAGCAATGATCCTATGGGCTTTATCTCATGTATTAGCGTGATAACTAGAAACATGTATACACATGACAGATAAAGATAAAGCAGATAGCATACTATCTTCTCGAGTAAGACTGTTCTCTGTATACGTCCTCATGAATTCAGTAACTGCATTCCTACAATTACGATAATTGACTTAAGGGCACTTATATCCAACAATCTCCCACTTGCACTCAAGGCCAATTATTCCTGTATCGCATACAGACATCTCATGTGCTACCGCATAACCAACTTCTGTACTAACAGCTGTGCAAACTGTGTTCGAGAAATAGCCTCAGTGAGTGGATTTGCTACTATGCTTCTAACTGTATCTCTCTGAATCTCAACTTTGCGGAAATCAACTATCTCCTAAAACGAGCGATACCTATCTTAAAATTTGTTTGGATAACTATGAGACCTTATTCATAAATGAACGTATTTATCCAAACAAATATTTAGGATGTATCCTCTGCTAATTCACAATCAACATCTAGCACCGTGACTATCTCAGTACCCCCACTTGGAAATCTTCCAATATACCGTTCCTCATAAGAGGGTAAACTAATGACTCGCGATAGATACTCTGTCAACCATGTCACCACAGAATTTAGTATAGGTAATCGCCTTCCGAAGGAGTCTGCCATTACCATACACCAAGAACATCTCATATGTTCTTCACTTCTTCCTATGTTTCTCTAGGATTAGACTGATATTTGTTTACTAACACCAAGTGTAAAAGAATCATCTGGTCTGGTATATAATATCGCATGATAGACCTCATTACCGAAGCATGTCGAATGTCATTCATGCGGTCCCTCTCTTTATTAGTCTCGAAAGACATCTTTTTAGAAAGGGTGACCCCACAACTTATGGGTAAATACCTCACTAGGAGTCATCCATTCTAAACCACTTTAGAATAGTGTCAAGATACCTGAATTAAGACAATCCCAAAACCCTTACTAGATCTAACCTAATAGAACTAATCACCAGAATCAACGACGTATATATAATCCATAAGGAGTAACAAATGCAACACCTTGGTACGGTTATACGACATTAATTGGTATTTTAACACTTACTTTATATTTCTTCTATTTTATCTATTAGGTTGCGAATGATTTGAATACTAGTAGTCTTCATCCGACCCGATCCGACCAGCAAGTTTAGAACTCAATATGGTGCAAGATTGTATCTGAGATTTACTAGTAAAATATATCTATGTGAATCTAGTATAATATATACATTACATTTTTAGATCTTTATATATCATATATCTAGATCATCATATATCTTTTAATAGCCACAAGTTAAGAATAAGTTATATTTTGTTAACTGTCATCATATGGTTGTCATTCCATATCTTATTTTGTTTTTATCTTTTACGTTTAAATCTCAAGATATCTAATATCGAATATTTACTAAATCTAGATATATTTTTAGAAATCTTTTAAAACTTAAATTAGGGATATGAGTTATTTAAAATATATTCTTGCATTATGGTTGAGAAGTTTATATGTGTGAATTATTTTCTGAAATATATTTTTGAGATTTTGGTGGAGATTGGTTGTAGTTTGATATTATCTATATATATTAAAATTAATATATATTTATAACCTAATTTAAACTATGCTATATATATTTATATTAAACACAAAACCTCTGTCTTTCTCTCTTTCTCCACATAACATATCTCTCCCTCATCAATTTATATATTCTGTAGGGTTAGCTTAGCACCTTAGCAAGCTTTTGGCAAGCATCAAATATTCTATATTAAAATTTTGGGGTGCTAAACAAACCAACAAAGTAATCAAATTAGAGAATTAGGGTTAACAAGCATGTAAACAACTTTATAACAAAGTGATTAGGGATAACAACCTTTATAGTCCGCTCCTTCACTTCACAAGCTCTAAGTAGTGGTCCCTTCGCTACGATCAACGAGTTTCCAAAATATTGAGAGGCTCCACAAGATTTATGATGTATCCTTACTTGAAGTCTTCAAAGTCTGTGATGATCTACGTCGAGAAAACACGGACTCAAGCTCACTCTTCACTAATACGAAATTAGTGAAGCTAACCCACTAATCTATATGCATGGCTAGTATAGAAGAGGATGATGAAAAAGAAATTTAGCTCAGTTTAGTATTTAATTTCTCACTATTTTTCTTCTTGATCACAAAATCTAGAGAGCAAAAATGAGATGAGAAAGAAGAAGATGAATGAATGAGATAAGGTTAGAAATGCAACCATGGGTTAGTATATATCAAAGCCTAACCCATATAGAGAGTTAACCATGGCTATGTGTCATGGTTGGGTTAGAAATATTTTAAGCAAAACAAAAAGGGTAGACTTTGTCAATGGTTATCAACAAGCTTCATGAAGCTTCCACCATGACTCATTTCCACAATTTTGAATTACTTAAGAATTTAAACCCAAAATTATATGTAGCATTGTATAATTCTCATACATCCTTGTTGCATGTATAACCTAGCATATCACAATATTATATATCACATATATAATATTTATGTAACAATAGAAAATAATACAATAAATATATATCACATATATGTTAAATGTATCATAAGTGAGAATAATAAATATTTAAGTGAGCATAATATATATATATATATATATATATATATATATATATATATATTATGCTCACTTAAATATTTATTATTCTCACTTGTGATACATTTAACATATATGTGAGCATAATATATATATATATATATATTTATATATATATATATATATATATTATTTCATCGAATCAACACTTGATCCGATAACTTGGCTATATCACATATAACCGGCCAATATCACATATTGCGAGAATAGGATACGGCATCACATATGCTTATCAATCTCGTTCCCGCACATATCGCATATGCGCTCCTATTCCGTTTTTCTTGAGTCCGAAAACCTCTATGTAGGACTCTAAAGACTCGCCAATACGCCGGCAGTAGGTGATGATCACATAAAACACCAACAAGCCACAAGCGGTCAGCTAAATGTAACGACCACCCGGGTATTGAGTGATCAGAAGATCAACAAGCAAGTCTGCTCTAACTCCTGTAAATCCAATCAGTAACACTACCATACAGTCCGGTCTCTTCGTCTGATATGTCGCATATCCAGTCTAGAGGTGGTAAACGTCAGACCCCAGCAACCGATAAGTCGTGTCGATGTGAGGCTCATAACAGATCGAGAAACTACTGATAACACCTACCAGTAGATCTCTAAATCAGCCCTGGCCAAGGACTTCCAGTTATAGCCAATCGAACACAACGCAATATCAACCCCCAATACCAGGAGACACGAAACCCCTCCTATCACTCATTGCCTCTATGTGATTCGGGACTGTACCCAAAAGCCACCGTTTTGCACTTTCTCTTGAACGTGGTAAGGTGGAAATCAAAGCACAGTGGGAATCACACAAGACTCTATGACGATCTCGGGTCTATAGACTAAGCTGTAACAGTGTCACCAGAGAACTGCTATCTGACGATAGGTATAATACCAACAAGGAGTTCTCGGCGAGTCCGTTCAATATACCCAGTCTCCACTGAGCACCCGTATACCATCTTTGATGTCAAACACCAATGGATGTGGGATCATCCATCGCCCATCATATGGGTCAAGATACGTATACGCTAGTCTACACTGGAGTATCGATGCCCTGTCTCGATACACCCTCGACTAGGAACAATTATAGGATATACTCATAGACTACCCTGGCCCCACTAGTATGATCTGTATCATAGTCCTAGTAGTCAAGTACATATCCTAAGGGCTTTATCAACATGTGAGAGAAAGACAGTAAACCAATACAAGTCAACATGTTAAGACAAAGAGCAACCAGATAGCATACTATCATATTGAGCAAGAAAGTCCTCTCTATATATATCCAAGCATCCACTATAATATACATTATATGTACAACAATGGCCTCTTGGGCATATACATAACTAACAATCTCCCACTTGCACTAAGGCCAGCTGTTATAGTATCTCATACCGAACATCCCGTAGATTCTCTCAAATTGTATATGGGGAATGGCCTTCGTGAATGGATCCGCAGTGTTATCCTTTGTGTCTAATCTCCTGACCTCGATCTCCCGGCGATCAACTATCTCCCGGATCAGGTAATACCGCCTCATAATATATCTGGATCGCTGATGGGACCTAGGTTCCTTAGACAAAGCCACAGCTCCATTGTTATCACAATACAAAGGTATTGGATGCTCAATGGACGGAACCATTTCAAGTTCAGTTATGAATTTCTTCATCCAGACAGCCTCTTTGGCAGCATCGTTGGCAGCGATGTATTCAGCCTCCATCTTCGAGTCTGCCACGGTTTCCTATTTGGAACTCTTCCAACAAACCGCCCTTCCATTCAGGGTAAAGAAAAATCCCGAGTTCGACTTAAAGTCGTCCTTATCACTTTGGAAGCTCGAATCGGTAAAGGACTCAACTTGGAGTTCTCCGTTACCATACACCAAGAACATCTCTTTAGTCCTTCTCAAATACTTGAGAATGTTCTTCACAGCTATCCAGTGACTCTCTTCTGAATCTGCTTGATACCTACTCACTACATTTAGTGAGTATGCTACATCGGGTCTGGTACATAGCATCGCATACATGATAGAGCCTATTGCCGAAGCATAGGGTATCCCTTGCATGCGAGCTCTCTCTAAATCAGTCTTACGAGACATCTCTTTGGAGAGAGTGAGTCTAGAGATCGTGGGTAAATTCCCACGCTTGGATTCCTCCATACTAAACTTCTTTAGTATGGTGTCAATGTACCTGGATTGGGACAATCCCAGTATCCGCTTAGATCTATCTCTGCAGATCTTAATCCCCAAAATGCAGGAGGCATCACCTAGATCTTTCATTGAAAATCTTTGTATTAAGAAGAGCTTGACCGAATACACCATAGGAACATAATTTCCTATCAAGAGTATGTCATCTACGTACAATACGAGGAAGACAACCTTACTCTCTGCCACTTTCTTGTATATACAAGGTTCATCTACGTTCTTGATGAAGTCAAACTCTTTGACTACCACATCAAAATAGATGTTCCAACTCCGTGATACCTGCTTTAACCCGTATATGGATTTAAGTAGCTTGCACACTTTTCCGCTGCTCCCACTGTCTACGAAGCCCTCTGGCTGAGTCATGCACACGAACTTTTCTAAATCACCATTTAGAAAGGCAGTCTCAACTTTTCCATCTACACTAAGTTTTTTCTTAAAGATCCATTTGCTCCCAATGAGTTTTACCCCTTCAGGAGCAACTTTCAAAGTCCATACTTTGTTGGTGTACATGGATTCCATCTCAGACCGCATTGCATCCAGCCGTTTCACAGAGTCCCCACTTGTGATGGCCTGCTCGAAGCTAGTCGGGTCATCATCTTCCATGATGCAATCCTCGCTCCCACCATTGATGAGAAAACCATAGTATCTCTCAGGTGGATGAGGAACCCTACTAGATCGGTGGAGAGGCTGAGGTTCGTTGGCAACTATCAAATTCTCTGGTTCCATTAAATCTTCAGTTGTAGTTTGTTCTGCTGGAACTTCTTCCAGCTTTACCTCTTCGCCACTAATTTCTTTTGCAAGAAATTCCTTTTCTAAAAAGGTGGCATGTTGAGCAACAAACACCTTTTGTTGTTCACTGTGGAAGAATAGATATCCATTCGAATGTTTAGGATATCCAACAAACTTACAAAGAACTGATCGTGCCTCGAGTTTGTCCGGATTTTTCCTTTTGACATAGGCCGGACAACCCCATATCTTAACTCGTTTAAGACATGGTCTCTTCCCACTCCATATCTCATATGGTGTGGCAGATACAGATTTTGATGGAACCTGATTCAATAGGTATGATGCTGCTTCAAGCGCATAACTCCAAAAGGAAATAGGTAACTCAGCGGTGCTCATCATAGAGCGCACCATATCTAATAGGGTGCGGTTCCTCCGTTCCGATACACCGTTGTGTTGTGGTGTATACGGAGGAGAAAGCTGATAGAAAATTCCATTCTCTTTTAGATAATCCATGAACTCATTGCTCAAGTATTCTTTTCCTCGATCAGATCGAAAGATCTTAATACTTTTACCCGTTTGGTTCTCGACTTCGTTCTTATATTCTTTGAATTTCTCAAAAGCTTCAGACTTTTGTTTCAACAGGAACATATGTCCGTATCTTGAGAGATCGTCGGTGAATGTAATGAAGTACGAAGAACCATTCCTAGCATGTATAGACATGGGACCGCATACATCACTATGTATCAGTCCCAAGAGTTCCGTAACTCTTTCTCCGTGTCCACTAAACGGAGTTTTGGTAATTTTACCTTTGAGACATGACTGGCAAGTATCATAAGATGAAAATTCGAATAGATTCAAATATCCATCTTTATGTAACTTAGCTAGTCGTGTCGCATTGATATGACCTAGTCTACAATGCCACAAGAAGGATTCGTTCATTTCTGAACTCTTCCTCTTGTGTGTGTTCTGTACATTAAGAACTGTGGTTTGGTTTAGAATGTATATGCCATTATTTAACGAGCCAGATCCAATCAACTTTTGATTCAGAAAGATATTCATAACATTATCCTGTACTACAAAATTATATCCTTCTTTACTTAATAAAGAAACTGATATAAGATTGCATATCAGGGTCGGTATGTAATAGCATTCGTTCAGAACAAATGTATTACCTTTTGGTAACATAAGATGATATTTGCCAACTGATTTGGCTGCAACATTTGCACAATTCCCTACTCTTACGGAATGATCACCCTCTCCCAGTTCCCTACCTTTCTTCAACCCATGTAACATATTACATATGTGGGATCTTGATCCGATATCTAATATCCAGGACGTAGAGTGAACTGAGAAACAGTTCTCGATAACAAACACACCCGAAGAAGATGCATCAGCATGCTTATTCTTCGTTTGGGCGGAATGTGAATTCTGGCATTCCCCTATTTCCTGTTCAGTCTTATAACAATTATAAGAAAAAACGGAACCAACGTTCCCCTGCTCAGTATAACAAGCGGGTTTAGTCAATATATCCATATTATTATCTTGATTAAGGCCTGACATGGTCGCTACCTGGAAAGAGAGAGAGAGAAGAAAAAACTTTAGCGTGCGCTCTTGCAAGATTAGATTGGTTATTATCTTATCTAATCAGGATGGCTCCCACTGTTTTAATCAAATCTTCCTTCAAACCCTAAAAGGTAAGATTAGCCGGGATTAATTACACCTTACAAGTTCGCCAATCTTTCAGCCAGATCAGTGTTGCTATTTTGAGGGAGGTTCCCCGTGCTTTCGCACGGACCTAATTAAAATAAACCTCAATTTCCCAGAGGCTTAACCCCGTTAACACCTTTCTAAACACCTACTTGATCAGCTAATTATCATATGTAAAACTCTCCCAAGAGTAACTCTTACTCGCAGTGGGTATCGGGATCCAACTATCTCATAGAAGGTATGCAATCTCATTGCAAATTTCAATACTTGAAATTCCTAATAATATCTTTTTCCCCTAGCGTGCTATGATCTTGACAGGGGTCAACAAACCATAGTGCACTAGTCAAGTTCAACCCGTCATTTCTTGATTGAATCAAACCCACACGCACGACCCTTGACAAAGGTCAACAAGGTCATACGACTACCCTAACCCATTCTCATCACATGCTTTACAAATAAGTACTAATTAGCTACCGCACACTACGTCTTGACAGAGGTCAACAAACGCAGCACGAATACTAACTAGTCCTAATCTGAAATGACGGAGGGCTACGCCGGTTTTTAAGAAAACCATGAGCGTAATGAACTTGATATCGTTGTAGAAACAAGTGATTTAGAAAAGGAGTGTTTTTTAGGCTTTTACTAGTTTCGCTAAAAGGGTCACTCCCGGTGAAGGGATCTCGGCTCTTTCCTTATCGAATAAGTTGCTGGATATTCTACAAGGAATACCGCTATGCAATGCAAAAACTATAGAAGCAATCAAAAACTAAACCGAGTGAGTTGTAGTATCTGCTAGTTTCACTAAAGAGGTCACTCCCGGTGAAGAGATCTCGGCTCTTTCCTTATCGAATAAGGTGCTCGATATTCTATAAGGAATACCGCTATGCAAAGCAAAAACTAGAGCTACCCTTTTTGAAAATTTAATTCTACAACATCTTTTAGGTTTCTTTTCTTTTCATTAATCTCATTAATGAATTCCCATCATTTATGCTTCCTAAGCATCTCAGAAGAAACGAAAGTAATAATATATATATATATATATATATATATTATAAGCATTTGTCTCACGTATATAAAATGATCACATCAAAGAATATCAGCAGCAGAAGAATCACATATGAAATATTAGATATACTAGGAATTCCGTGTTTTATTTAAGCCAGTAAAAACGTGGATTCCACGGTCGTGATGAATAGCCAAACCCACATCCCTAGACCCATACGAGAGCGACAAGTAACCCTACCAATTCTAGAGTTAGGAGACCCGGACTCGACTCCTCGAGTTGGTCTCCCACTGGACTCTAGAACCCGGTTACTTGTGCTCCCCGCCTTGGGTCTATCCTAATGCGGAAAAGTAAATAATATACAACAATGGTGACATCATCCTCAACCCGGAAGTGCCCCAATAAAAGAATATTATATACAATGAATTTTACATGAATGAAAATAAAAACTCTCATCTCACATAAAACCCCTGGCTATTCTAATCACGACGATCCAATATAATATATCACAACAACACATAACACCATATGTCATCAACGTAAGTAAATATGCATATCCCAATTGTCGTTGATATATAACAACGAAATTGGCGATACACCACATATTACACTTACGGTCGCAGAAAAGAAAGTGAAAAACTACAACATTTGGAATCCACAATTACCTTTGACATCATAAACCCGAAATATCACATATAACGGATTTCATGCCTAACTATATGAATTCCACATATTATATCACAATCACAGATAGCTAGACGAAGTTAGACAATTCGAGTGATTCAACGAATTCCCAAAAATTCCCAGAGAGCTCAACACTTGAGCACTGTTAAAGTTAACCAGAGACATACCACAGTTCCTATGGACCTACAGCTGAAGGCCCGACCCAAGCCTCTCAAGTGGCACCGCGGATCCGCCGCCAAAACTATGTTTTGGCCGCAGATCCGCGGTCTCTTAGACGAGTTAGGGTTTCGTTTTTCAGGTGTGTCCATATAATTCCCTGCATGATTTTCTGAATATTTTTAACATGGAAAAATCCAACTTTTGGAAAAATTTCCAGAGAGGGGGTCCAAATCGGGTTTTCGGAGTTCGATCAGAATACTAACTTCATTTAAACAACGCCTAATGCTCTAGCTTGGCTCTGATAACACTGTAGGGTTAGTTTAGAACCTTAGCAAGGTTTTGGAAAGCATCAAACATGCTATATTAAAATTTTGGGATGCTAAAGAAACCAACCAAGTAATCGAACTACAGAATTAGGGTTAACAAGCAAGTAAACAACTTTACAACTAAGTGATTAGGGATTACAACCTTTATAGTCCACTTCTTCACTTCACAAGCTCCAAGTAGTGGTCCCTTCACTGTGATCAATGAGCTCCCGAACTCTTGAGAGGCTCCACAAAATGTACGATGCATCCTTGCTTGAAGTCTTCAAAGTCTGTGATGATCTACGTCGAGGAAACACGGACTCAAGTTCACTCTTCACTGATATAGAATTAGTGAAGCTAACACACTAATTTATATGGCTAGTATAAAAGAGGATGATGAAGTAGGAATTTAGCTCACTTTAGTATTTAATTTCTCACTATTTTTCTTTTTGATCTCAAAATCTAGAGAGCAAAAATGAGATGAGGAAGAAGAAGATGAATGAATGAGATAAGGTTAGAAATGCAACCATGGGTTATTATATGTCAAAACCTAACCCATGTAGAGAGTTAACCATGGTTATGTGACATGGTTAGGTTAGAAAATATCTTAAGCAAAACAAAAAGGGTGGACTTTGTCAATGGTTATTAACAAGCTTCATGAAGCTTCCACCATGACTCATTTCCACAATTTTAAATTACTTAAGAATTTAAACCCAAATATTATATGTAGCATGCTATAATTCTCATACATTCTTGTTGCATGTATAACCTAACATGTCACAATATTATATATCACATATATAATATTTATGTAACAATAGAAAACAATACAATAAATATATATCAAATATATGTTAAATGTATCATAAGTGAGAATAATAAATATTTAAGTGAGCATAATATATATATATATATATTATTTCATCGAATCAACACTTGATCCGATAACCCGGCTATATCACATATAACCGGCCGATATCACATGTCGCGAGAATAGAATACGGCATCACATATGCGTATCAATCTCGTTCCCACATATATCGCATATGTGCTCCTACTCCATTTTGCCTAAGCTAGGAAACCTTTATGTAAGACTTTAAAGAATCGTCAATACGCCAGCAGTAGGTGATGATCACATCAAGCGGTCAGCTAAACGTAATGGCCACCTGGGTATTGAGCGATCAGAAGATCAACAAGCAAGTCTGCTTTAACTCCTGTAAATACAATCAGTAACACTACCGTACAGTCCGGTCTCTTCATCTGATATGTCGCATATCCAGTTTAGGGGTGGTAAACGTCAGACCCCAGTAACCGATAATTCGTGTCGATGGGAGGCTCATAACAGGTCGAGAAACTACTGATAACACTTACCAGTAGATCTCCAAATCAGCCCTGGCCAGGGACTTCCAGTTATAGCCAATCATACACAGCGCAACATCAACCCCCAATACCGGGAGAGACGAAACCCCTCCTATCGCTTATTGCCTCCATGTGATTCGGGACTGTACCCAAAAGCCACCGTTTTGCACGTTCTCTTGAACGTGGTAAGGTGGAAATCAAAGCACAGTGGGAATCACACAAGACTCTATGACAATCTCGGGTCTACAGACTAAGCTGTGACAGTGTCACCAGGGAACTGCTATCTGACGATAGGTATAATACCAACAAGGAGTTCTCGGCGAGTCCGTACAGTGTACCCAGTCTCCACTGAGCACCCGTATACCATCTTTGATGTCAAACACCAATGAATGTGGGATCATCCATTGCCCATCATATGGGTCAAGATACGTATATGCTAGTCTACACTGGAGTATCGATGCCCTGTCTCGATACACCCTCGATTAGGAACAATTATAGGATATACTCATGGACTACTCTGGCCCCACTAGTATGATCTGCATCATAATCCTAGTAGTCAAGTACATATCCTAGGGGCTTTATCAACATGTGAGAGCAAGACAGAAAACCAATACAAGTCAACATGTTAAGAAAAAGAGCAACAAGATAGCATACTATCATATCGAGTAAGAAAGTCCTCTCTATATATATCCAAGCATCCACTATAATATACATCATATGAACAGCAATAGCCTCTAGGGCATATACATAACTAACATATTCTCCTTCCTCGTTCTTCAATCCCACATCTATTCTCGCCGACGCAACTCCAGCCGCATCCTAGAACTTTAACCAAGCCATCAAAACTTGGTGTTGATTTGTATAGCGTCGTGTTGCTTCCATTCATCGCGTTTGTTTCGAGCCAAGTTTACAACTTGCTACATGCTATATTTTATGTAATTTACTTATATGTTGTCGTACTATTATTATTATTATTATTATTATTATCGTCATACAGCTATATCTATATAATTTATACACCGTATTTATTTAACGTTAACTAGTTTTATAATATACAATGTATGCAAGTTTACAACTTGCGACATGATATAATTATATCTATAAATATATATATTCTCGTAATATTTTTTATTATTGTCATTAATTAGTTTATAATCTGCATTTTATAACGTTATACAAAATATAGTTTGAAAATAGTATAGTTTACACATGAAATATCGTCGCAAAGTGGATACGACAAATCTGAAATTTACTGTACACCTTACCTTATAAAATTCATTATAAATCATAAAAAAATTATTAGCACAAGTTATTTATTTCATTACGAAGCTAACTTAGAGTACTATAACCCTATGAAATATTACTTGCAAAATAAATTTTTTAAATAACGTGAACTGTAAATGAAAGTACCTCTGAACCGCTGTCCAGGAAAATTCCAGCAGCAAACTTTCAATTTCGAACGTTCATAACTTTTTGTAGAAACAACCTGAAATACTTTAAATTATAAAAATGAAAACCTTATTGAATTTTTTTTTTTTTTGGTTTATGAAACGTCCCTTTTGGAGGACGTTTGTTTTTTTAAGCTATTTTATAAATCATGGTGACGCTGAATTTCTGAACGGAACTTTCTTATGCATGGTTAATCAATACTACTTTTATAGTTATTAATCGGATTGAATATGTTATCCCTGTTAATGTTATTATATCAATATCTATTTAATAAATAATAGTGCATGTCTTTTAATATTCAGCAAATATTACCGATTTACAGTTTTATAGCATCCGTCTGTATCCGTATAGATAATAGCTTATCTAGTTGTATGCCAGAACATCACAATATTATTATATTACTATATCAGTACAATATGTTATCTAGTTTGCATCATATATGGTAATGGATGTATAATGGTTATTACAGATAGATACATATGCATCCTGGCATCAGTTGTGTTTATTATGTTCCAATATTAATTACAGTTTCACATTGAGTATCTATTTGGTTCATATTCATTACATAACATGTTCACGACACATTACCAGACTTGTTACTTGGATCTTTTTGCTAATGCCAACAATACTGACGTGTTGTTCTGACGGACGTGACTTGTTGTCTATATAGATAAGAACCGTACTTGTTTGATCCTGTGTTGGCATTAGATTTATATCGTTAATACCTGACTTGAACACAAACCTGGGGGAAAAGAGGAAATCAATAATGTAACCAAAACGTAACTCAAGAGGATATTATTATTGTTTATCGTTTTTCCGAGCGTTACGGAATAAATACTTGTTTGTCGTTTTTCCGGGCGTTACGGAATAAATACTTGTTTGCCGTGTTTCCGGACGTTACGGAATAAATACTGTTACCATGGTCCCGTGGGGAATGAACGTGATATATACTGTTGGGTTACGATGAGAATTATATTAATTGATTTCAAAAACTTTTAGAATAGATAATCTACAATCACAGATTTAGGATACACATCACACACTTATACATACACATAGCTCACTATTTATATCTATGTTTATTATTTATATTCATATTTAATCATATCATTATAACCTGGTCATTACTGTATTTGATATTATGAAAAACTGACGTCTAGGTTTTGCATGACCCAGTTCCTCTACCTTTATCGCAGGGAGATCAAGAGTACTTTATCAATCAAGCCGAGCAACGAGAAATTGAACATGTATTATTAGAGATGTTTAGTTTAGTTTCGTAGTTTTATTTTATTGATGTGAGCCCATATTGGGACATGATTCAGATATTGTTTATTGAATCTTGATTCGTTTCCGATTTATGCATTTCTTGATTTTATTTACTGTGGCAAATGAACATGTACTAGCTAGATTATATTCTTTTCTGTTCTTGATAACCGATAGACAGTCGTAATGTGACCATGGAGAGATGATTCCTAACCACAGATAGCATGGTTGGCTCTGTCACGTGCTGTAGTTTACGTATCTTGGGAAGCGGGACGTGACAGGATTTATTTGGTATCAGAGTATTGGTTTTAGGTTAGCTTGGCTTGGTTCAATTTGTAGTTGGGTATGATACCCAATACATTGTCCTCCAAGATTCAGAATTTTAGAAACATGTCCTGCCATATTTTTTTTTTATCGTTCAAATTCTTGATTCTTACCTTTTCCTTAACTCTTTTATCTTGACGATAGGGAAATAATATTGCATCTCCGCTTGGAATCCTTTTGGTTCCTTATTGTTTCTCCCATCTTATTCTCCCGATTCTGATAGTAGGATTTGGGCAACTTGAATGGAGTTATGTAGTTGTAATGTACCGCGGCATGATTACAATGCGGTACTCTATTTATGTAACCTGGAGTCCTATTTTGATTCATTTTTTTGACCTATGGCCGTTGTATTACCTTGTTTTCTCTCAGCGTCATTGCTTACGAGTTTATGTCTTATCGCGAGCTTGAATCCAGCAATCACGTTATATCTTTCCTCTCGTCCCGTAAGAACCAATCTATATGCGTTTCAAAGAACAAGGAGAAACACATGAGAAGTTTTTGATGATTGCAGTAGTTCGAGATTAACCCCAGTGGGAGCTGGTACAGACCACTTCAAGGACGATTAGATGTAAGATATTTGATTGAAGAAGTTTTGACAGACCGGCCTCAAATTATCAGAGTAGCGCAACGGAAGAGTGGTGGTCTAATAACCCACAAGTCTTAGAACAAACTTGAAAATTCATGATGAAAGGAACCGTTTACTAAAGGGTGAAGTTCGTAAACAAAGCGTTGATAGCAGTTCGGGATTTTATGGATGTATTCAAGGAAATCTCGGGTGTATCATCTAAATGAGATGTGGAGTTTACGGTTGATCTTATTCCTGTAGCAGCGCCAATTTCGAAGGCTTCTTATCTGATGGCACCAGTGGAACTGGAAGAGATAAAGAGACAAGTTTCCGAATTACTAGAGAAGGGTTGGATTCGCAGCAACGGTTCGCCATGGGGAGCTCTAGTTCTTTAGTCAAGAATAAAGATGGAACACGGAGGATGTGCATTGACTATCCAGATTTAAATCAAGTGACTATTGTGAATAAGTATCCAATCCCTCGCATCAACGGACTATTCGTTCAACTCAGTAGTGTGAGAGTATTGTCGAAGTTGGATGTGCTATTAGGGTATCATCAAGTTCGGATGAAAGGGGAATATATTTGCAAGACAACGATCCGAACTTGATATGGGTGTTACGAGTACTTAGTGATGCCATTTAGAGTTACTAACGCACCAGCAATATTTATAGACTTAATGAACCGGATCTTTTCACCATTTCTAGATCAGTTCGTGGTGGTATTCATTGATGATATTCCAGTCTATTCAAGGAGCAAAAAAGAGTATACAGAACACTTGAGAATAACACTGCAAACGTTGAAGTAAGAAAAGTTATTGGCTCGAAGAAGTGAAGTTCTTAGGTTATATGGTATCCGAAGATGGAATTGTAGTTGACCCTAAAAAAATTGTAGCTATTCACGGTTTGCCGATTCCAAAGAGTGTGGGGGAGATCAGAAGTTTCCTTGGACATGCTGGATATTATAGAAGGTTTGTGGAGAACTTCGCTTGAATAGCAGAACCATTAAACAAGCTAACACGGAAGAAGGTTGTGACGTTTTGGAAATTCGATTAGGTTAATTATGTATTAATAATTAATAATACGTGTTTTCCCGTAAAAACCAAGATATAATTATATTTTCACATAGACTTAAATACACCTATTTTAACTATGTAATTGCTAGTATTTGATATTTAAATAGTCACTTATAAATTTCTAGTTTACTTAAATATTTTTCTTAAATTAATTATTTTTTTAAACATTCACTTATACATTTAATTAGTGTTAATTACAAATGAGAATGGGTTAATCACACATTTGTGCACCATGACAACTTAGAATCAAGTTTGTAACATGCTCATTCTTTCTTAATTGTGTCTCAATGGTTCTAGACATTTCTAGGAAAAATATTAATTAAGAAAATAAGATAATTAAGATATAAGTTAATAGGTGTAATAATTGGGGGGGGGGGGGTTCTTGACTAGACAAGCCCTTACTTCACTCACCTCCCCCTTCTCCCACTACAGCCCTCTCCCCATTTTCTCCACCTCATTTCACTTCAAAAATTCTTCATTTTTGCATCAAAAATCCACACAAAACCTCACTAATTCCTAATTAAACCTTCACCCATAATTCCTTGGTCTAAACTAGCTTGGATCTTGAAGCAAGATGGCATCTTTGGAGGCAAGTTGCAAGTTGGATCCCTAAATCTTTGAGATATAAATCTTAACCCTATGGGTAATTTGTTGGTTGATTACTTTAATCTAAATTAATTAGGTTTAAACATGGTTCAAATTGCAAGATTTAGTTTTTAAAGAAAAGGGTTTGGGTTCAAGTAGGGTTTTATCACTTGATTATGATTACAATGTGTAGTTTAACATCTTAAGACTTGAAAAATCTAAACTAGTTGATAATTTGCTAATTGTTACTTTTAAATTGTCTTAATTAAATAATCTTGCAACCCAATTTCATGATTAATGTAAAAAGGCGAGATTAAAATTTAGTTAACATTTGTGTGGCTTAATTAAGTTACTAAGTGAAATTTGTGGCTACTAGATTTGCTAAGACATAAAATTTTGCACTAAAATGGTTAAGTGTTGCTTACTAGGTTTTTAGAATAAATAGATTTTAATTAAGTTTGAAGTTTTGATGATCTATAACCTATTTCCTATGATATTGAGAGTATTGTGAGTGCGCGATTGGTACGATTGGGTTCTAGGTTAGGGGATTGCTACGCATAGCAACCCCGAGTTGTGGTTTGCGGCGTTGTCGCGAGCCCGTTTTGTGCACCAAGTGCGTGTGTGTCTAGTTAGTATGCGCTGGTTATCTTGTATCGTTGTGTCCACGACCATTTATATATTCATTCTCTTATTTACTTGTGTGTGATTCTAGGATCGGGTGCAGAGACGTTGGACGTGGCGCGGAAAGATAAGGCTGAGATCGGATCATATTAGCCGAGGTGTCCCGGTGAATAGATGTACACATCTATAGGGGGATCGTCTGGATGGTGCGAGGCGCCCGATAGTTTAGGATTACTAGTAGTACTTGCATTTAAATGCGTAGTGTCCTAGTTGTTCATCTCATTGCATCGCATCATCTCATATATATGTATATATATGATATCATCTCATAGGACACCTGCACCATTACCATTGGTTCATGCTTCACGTGCACCATTTATGCGAACACGCATACCTTTGGTAATTGCTATACCACGAACACTATAGAACTTGTTTAAAATAGTATCTGAAACATTTGCATCATATATGATATGTAAACTGGTAGTTGTATATTCATTTCATTAAGATTGATACATAGGATTGCTAGTCATGTGTATATAACTCATTGCATCATACTTCATACATAGTTTCTGGTCATACGTTGCATGGTATATACTATCATATCATAGACATCCATTATCACCGGCATGTTTACATATTCTGATTCTTCTTGAGAATTTCAGTACTTATGAGATTTCTGGATTTTGGGGAAAACCGCAAGGATTTTAAGAACTTATTACCATTTAAAAAATGTAAATTGCGGTTTTCTCGTGATATATTGTATGTGTCATCCACCATAAGTTTTTCTGATTTCTGTTGGTTTTTGAAACCCGATTCGAGGAATAGGATGAACCGTTTCGGGTATATGGTGGGCCCGGTATGGTACCTGGGGCAAGAATCTCGAGTTGTAGACGATGAGCATGGAAGGGGCAGACTACCTACCGGTGATGTCTGACGCGGCGAATATCCGAAGGATACCGACGTAGTCATGATATTTGATGATATAGGCCGATCCGGACTGACGTAGCCCTAGATATTGAGATATTGAGACATTGAGATATTGAAACATTGAGATATTGAGATATCCATATATTTTGTCGATACTTGACACGAATTTTCTATTGATTTCATTGATGATACTTCAGTTTATTGCACAGAGGTTTTTCTAAGATAAGAATAAAGATTTTCTCATATCAGACATGTTCAGGTTTCGTGTTGGATTATGCATTCATATTGCATTCATGCTAGTACATCGTATCATATTGATATACGTAGGTTGTGACGCATTTGCACGCAGGCTTATGATAGCCATATTAGATGTTACTTACTACCCACGAGTTGGCAACTCACCCCCATTGTGCCACAGTATTTTGCAGGTCTGACCCGTCGGCACAGTAGCGGTATGCATACTTTCTTTTCTTTTTCATTTGCATCGACTTACAGCTTGCTCGTAGGTGGGTTTTGGAGGATTTTCTTTTGCCCCCATCATGTATTTTATTTTATATCTAGTATACTCCGTCTACCCTTCGTATATTGGACCTAGACTGTGAGCTTGAGAGGTTCGTTGGTGTATATGTATATTCTGATTTCTGGTGTCGAGCTCATGTGAGCCGACTTTATTCTTGGTTTTATTTCTTGCTTTTAAATGTTGATTTCATATTATGATTATATATATTGCATGTGGTTGTGATTCCGCCATTGGCAAAGAGCTAGCTCCCGCTTGGGGATAACTTTATTCATTATTTATGCATATTTTGTGTTGTACCCGTTTGGGGGACAGTATTTACAAAGGAGATTCTGCCGAAATTTTCGGGAAAAATTGATGTTTTAAAATGCTTTTGATATGACGTTATTTTTTTTAAATCACCTTTTAAGTTAAGTTTTCCTTCACTCCATTGCTTTAAAACGGTTTAGATTTCTGGGCTTTAGCTTACTTAGACTACGTTACGCCTTGAGACGTTTCGTAATTTAAGTTCCAGTCACGTTCCGTACTTTCGGGTCATGGCAAAGTTGGTATCGAAGCGATAGGTTTTACCTCTCTGACTGTAGGATGACCCTTCGTAGATGGAGTAGGTGACTTAAGAAGAGTGACGTAGTGTGTGTATGTTCCGCGGTATGCTTACGATACGATACTCCGTCCAAGTGACCTTAGGATATATGATTGCTTGTACTTCCTTTCTTGATTCCGGAAATTCTTTGATTCAATCGCAATGTTCCTATCAATCATGTTTCTTACTCCAGCCATTATGTCGCCAAAGATATCAAGAGCCAGAGGCTGCCGCCAGGGATGAGATTAAAGCAGTCTCGTTTGAGACGAGGACCGATCAGGGCGGTACGCCTACCCCTCAGGGACAGAATGATCCACCTTCTCCAGGACGGATAGCTAAGCAGGAGTCGAGTATTCAGCACTTGTGACAGATGGTTGGATTGTTAGTTGAGGTTAGCCGAGCTCCAAGAGCCGATGATGTCCCTCCTACTGCGGGGACTGTGATTGTACCTGCTGTTTAGGTAGCTGTTTCTGTTGTTACCGAGATTATTTCCGTATCCTTATAGGAGTTTTGAGGCTGAAGCCCCCAGCTTTTACCGGCTCAAATGCAGCGGAGGATCCATAGACAATCCTCGACAGGATGGCTAGGATTGTCGTTCACTGCGATGTTCTGACGAAAGATGGGTTAAGCTTGCGAGTTTTCATTTAGAGGGTCTGGCCCAGACATGGTGCGAGTCAGTTGAGAGAGGCCGAGCTGCAGATCTACTTCCTATGACTTAGGATGAGTTCACAGCCGTATTTCTTGCTTGTTTCCTTCCGGAGAGTGTTCGAGAAGCTCGAGCTTGTAGTTTTGAGTCTTTGTGCAAGACTTCAGGGATGACAGTGTCCGAGTATGACATTCAGTTTACTTAGTGGTCCGATATGCTCCTTACCTGGTGGAAACTGAAGAGATACGCATAAGGAGGGTCATGCGGGGACTAGACACGCGGTTATTTCTTTCTATTGGTGCCCAACCTTTTGACACTTACGTCACTGCTATGGACGCGACCTTACTGTTGGAGGTGCGCATTTCTGAGACTTCGGTCGTTTATGGACTGAAGCGGATTTGTACCGGTATGCCAGCTCAGAGGCGGTTAATTAGACGTAGTGACAGGTATTCTTTCGGTGTTTTCTTCCGATGCGTATTCTTCTGGTGTTGTTTGAAATGGTATCCACATATTTTGTATCAAGGTTTAGCCGATAGTAGTCCTTGCTAAATCAGCCGCTTGTTGTGATTTCTTCCATAAGCTAGTCTTTTGTCACTCGATATGTTTCTCGTTCGTGTTTGTTTTGTTCGTATCGGAGATAGGAATTCTTCTGTCAATTTGATTTTTCACGATATGTTAGACCTTGATGTTCTTCTGGGCATGGATTGGTTAGCCACGTGTTATGCTTCCGTGGACTGCCGCGAGAAAACAGTCAGATTTAGTTTTTCCGGGTGAACCAGTTCTTGTTATTCAGGGAGACATAGTGTCACCTTTCCCAGTTTGAATTCTTCTCTTCGCGCTACTCCGTTCTTGAGGAAAGGATGTCAGGGATTCTTGGCGTATACTTATGATGTTAGAGCCGCAGAGGTCCCGTTGGACCAGGTCTCGATTGTGAGGGAATTTCAAGATGTCTTTCCTGACAAGTTGCTTGGTTTTTCGCCAGAGCATGATGTTGAGTTATGCTTTGACTTGATTCTTAGCACGGAGCCTTTTTCTATACCGCCATATCGGCTGGACCCGGTGGAGTGTAAAGAACTGAAGGATCAGTTGCAAGATTTGTTGGATAAAGGGTTTGTTCGTCCAAGTGCGTCACTTTGGGGAGCTCATGTCCTGTTCGTCAAGAAGAAAGACGGCAGTTTTTGTTGTTGCATCGATTATCGACAGTTGAATCGGGTTACTGTGCGGAATAAATATCTCTTATCTCGCATCGACGATTTTTTTGATCAGATCTAGGGTGCGGGACATTTCTCGAAGTTTGACTTGCGGTCAGGTTACCATCAGTTGCGGTTTCGGAAGGATGATATTCCGAAGACCGCTTTTCACACACGTTACGGGCATTATGAGTTTTTGGTGATGTCGTTCGGACTCACCAATGCCCCAGCAGCATTTATAGATTTGATGAACCGCATATTCAGGCCGTTTCTTGATCAGTCTATCATCGTGTTCATTAAGGATATCCTAGTATACTTTTGGAGACGAATGGAGCCTGAGCAGTAATTGAGGATTTCATTATAGACTTTGAGGGAGCACCAGCTATTCGCTAAATTATCCAAGTGTGTCTTCTGGTTGGATGGTGTTGACTTTTTGGGTCACATAGTTATGAGATAATGGTATATATATAGGACCGAAGAAGATCGAGGCCGTTCAGCACTGGCCTAGACCTGTATCAGTGATTGAGGTTCGCAGCTTTTGGGTTTGACCGGATACTATCGACATTTCATACAGGATTCTTCTCGTATAGCTGCACCGTTGACCGGGTTGACTCAGAAGGGAGTTCCTTTCTCTTTGGACCGACGCATGCGGGCAGAGCTTTCAGCTGTTGAAGACTCGTTTGACTACGGCACTAGTATTATCTTTGCCTTCAGGATCAAGCGGTTTCGTTGTTTATTGCGATGCTTCTTGGCAGTTGAAGAAGAACGACCAGAATTATCCCACTCATGACTTAGAGATGGCTGCGGTGGTTTTTGCACTCAAGATCTGGAGACACTACTTATACGGCGAGTCATTCCAGATATGCCTGGACCACAAGAATTTAAAGAACATTTTTTTCAGCAACGAGATCTAAATTTGAGTCAGTGCAGTTGGATGGAGCTAGTGAAAGACTATGACTGCGAGATTCTTTATCGTCCTGGCAAAGCGAATGTTGTGGCAGATGCTTTTGAGTCGGAGGCCCGGAGGTGGCTTATTTTTCTTCAGCGCAGTTCAGAGGCAGTCGACGGCAGATTGGAAGATTCTATGCGACAACCGAGTACAGTTTGAGTTTACTTAGACCGGTGGACAACTTGCATATGTCCGTGCACATCCACAGTTACTTGATACTATCCGTGAAGCACAGTCCGATGATGTTCGTTTGTCAGAGATCATGGAGCAGGTTCGACATGACAGAGATTCAGAGTTCGTGATTGATGATCAAGGAGTACTACGATTTGGGATTCAACTGTGTGTGCCAGTTTCCGAGGGACTGAGACGCAAGATTTTTAGAGGAGGCATATCAGTCGACATATAGTGTTCATCCGGGTTCCACCAAGATATACTATGGCTTGAGAGATGTTTACTGGTAGGAAGAGATGAAGAGAGATGCCACAGGTTCTGTTCGGGATGATGACTTGTCAGCAAGTCAAGGCCGAGCATCAGAGGCCAGCAAGAGAATTACATCCTTTTTCCATTCCGGAGTGGAAATGGGAACATATTTCTATGGATTTTATCGTGGGTCTACCTAGGACCAGTCGAGAGTATGGCTATATTTGAGTGATCGTATACCGATTGACGAAAGCAGCTCAATTTCTGCCAGTGAGGACCATTTTTGGATTCGTTCAGTATGCTCGGATATATGTTAATGAGATGGTGCGACTACACAGCGTTCCGACTTGTATTGTGTCCGACAGAGGCACCCAGTTCCCAAGCTGACTATGGCAGAAACTTTAGGAGACTTTAGACACCAATTGAGTTTCAGGGCAGTTTTCTATCCGCAGACCGACGGTTAATCGGAGCAGACCATTCAGATTCTTGAGGACATGTTCCGAGCTTGCGTTCTATATTTCGTGGCAGTTGGAATCGTCATTTGCCCTTGATAAAGTTTTCCTATAATAACAGCTTCCAGGAGACGATTCAGATGGCAGCCTTCGAGGTGTTATATGGGAGGAGATGTTAATCGCCCGTTTGTTGGACAGAGTTCAGTGAGAGCAGTATTTTAGGCCCATAGATTGTGTAGAAGACGAACGAAAAGATTCAGTTGATTCGGGATAGGATGAGAGCGGCCAAGAGCAGGAAGAAATCTTATGTTGATAGACGCCGTCACAACTTGAGTTCGCCGTTAGCGATCATGTTTTCATATGAGTTTCTCCAATGAAGGGTGTGATGGGATTCGGAAAGAAAGGAAGGCTTAGTTCTGGATATGTGAGTCCTTTCGAGATTCTCGAGCGTGTCGGCGCAGTTGTTTACCGTTTGTCTCTTCCACCCAGTTTTCTAGATGTTCACCACGTGTTTCACGTATCGACACTCCACAAGTACCTTCTTAACCCCTCTCATGCGATTCAATACCAGAAAATTCAGCTGGAGTGCGACCTTTCTTTCACCGAGCAGCCGATAGTCATTATGGATCGGCAAGTGAAGAAATCGAGATCGAAGGTCATACCGTCCATAAAGGTTCTTTGGTGTGGCCCGGACGGCTATAAGGTCACGTAAGAAGCCGAGGACAAGATGCAGAAGAAATATCCCCATCTCTTCGAGGGTACGCATAGTTAGATTTTAAATTCGGGGACCGAGTTTCTTTAAGGGGGGAAGATTGTGACGTTTTGGAAATTCGATTAGGTTAATTACGTATTAATAATTAATAATACATGTTTTTCCGTAAAAACCAAGATATAATTATATTTCCACATAGACTTAAATACACCTATTTTAACTATATAATTGCTAGTATTTGGTATTTAATTAGTCACTTATAAATTTCTAGTTTAATTAAATATTTTTCCTTAATTAATTATTTCTTTATTAAATATTATTTTAAGTTTTCACTTATACATTTAATTAGTATTAATTACAAATGAGAATGGGTTAATCATACACTTGTGCACCATGACAACTTAGAATCAAGTTTGTAACATGCTCATTCTTTCTTAAATGTCTCTCAATGGTTCTACACATTTCTAGGAAAAATATTAATTAAGAAAATAAGATAATTAAGACATAAGTTAATAGGTGTAATAATTAGGGGGTTTTCTTGACTTGACACACCCTCACTTCACTCACCTCTCCCCTCTCCCACTGCTGGCCGAAACCAACTGTAGCCCTCTCCCCATTTTCTCCACCTCATTTCACTTCAAAAATTCTTTATTTTTGCATCAAAAATCCACACAAAACCTCACTAATTCCAAATTAAACCTTCATCCAAAATTCCTTGGCCTAAACTAGCTTGGATCTTGAAGCAAGATGGCATCTTTGGAAGCAAGTTTGCAAGTTGGATCCCTAAATCTTTGAGGTATAAATCTTAACCCTATGATTAATTTGTTGGTTAATTACTTTAATCTAACTTAATTAAGTTTAAACATGGTTCAAATTGCAAGATTTAGTTTTATAAATTTTTAAAGATTTAGTTTTTAATTACTTTAATCTAACTTAATTTAGTTTTTAATCTCACTTGATTATGGTTACAATGTGTAGTTTAATATTTTAAGACTTGAAAAATCTAAACTAGTTGATAATTTGCTAATTGTTACTATTAAATTGTCTTAATTAAATAATCATGCAAACCAATTTCATGATTAATATAAAAAGGTGAGATTAAAATTTATTTAACAATTGTGTGGCTTAATTAAGTTACTAAGTGAAATTTGTGGCTACTAGATTTGCTAAGACATATAGTTTTGCACTAAAATGGTTAAGTGTTGCTTACTAGGTTTTTAGAATAAATAGATTTTAATTAAGTTTGAAGTTTTGATGATCTATAACCTATTTCCTATGATATTTAGAGTGATTGTGAGTGTGCGATTGGTACGATTGGGTTCTAGCTTAGGGGATTGCTATGCATAACGACCCCTAGTTGTGGTTTTTGGCATTGTCGCGAGCGCGTTTTGTGCACCAAGTGCGTGCGCGTCTAGTTTGTACGTACTGGTTGTCTTGTATCATTGTGTCCGTGACCATTTATATATCCATCCTCTTTTTTACTCGTGTGCGATTCTAGAATCGGGTGCAGAGGCGTCGGACGTAGCGCGGAAAGACAAGGCTGAAATCGGATCAGATTATCGGTGAGTAGATGTACACATCTATGGGGGGATCATCTGGATGGTGCGAAGCGCCCGATAATTTAGGATTACTAGTAGTACTTGCATTTATATGCTTAGTGTCCTGGTTGTTCATCTCATTGCATCACATCATCTTATATATATATATGTATATATGTGATATCACCTCATAGGACACCTGCACCATTACCATTGGTTCATACTGCACGTGCACTATTCATGCGAACACACACACGCCTTTGGGAATTGTTATACCACGAACACTATAGAACTTGCTTAAAACAGTATCTGAAACATTTGCATCATATATGATATGTAAACTGGTAGTTGTATATTCATTTTATCAAGATTGATACGTAGGATTGCTAGTCATGTGTATATAACTCATTGCATCATACTTCATACATAGATTCTGGTCATACGTTGTATGGTATATACTATCATATCTTAGACATCCATTATCACCGGCATGTTTACATATTGTGATTCTTCTTGAGGATTTCAGTACTTATGAGATTTCTGGATTTTGGGGAAAACCGTAAGGATTTTAAGAACTTATTACCATTTTAAAAATGTAAGCTGCGGTTTTCTCTTAATATGATGTATGTGTCGTCCACCATGAGTTTTCCTGATTTCTGTTGCCTTTGGAGACCCGATTCGAGGAGTAGGATGAACCGTTTCGGGTACATGGTGGGCCCGGTATGGTACTCCGGGGCAAGAAGCTTGAGTTGTAGACGATGGGCCTGGCAGGGGCAGACTACTTACTGGTGATGTCTGACGCGGCAGATATCCGGAGGATACCGACGTAGTCGTGAGATTTAATAATATGGGCCGATTCGGACTAATGGAGCCCTAGATATTGAGACATTGAGATATTGAGATATTGAGACATTGAGATATTGAGATATTGAGTTATTGAGATATTGAGATATACATATATTGTATCGATGCTTGACACAGATTTTCTGTTGATTTCATTGATGATACTTCAGTTTATTGCACAGAGGTTTTTCTAAGATAAGAATAAAGATTTTCTCATATCAGACATGTTCAGGTTTCGTGTTAGATTATCCATTCATGCTAGTACATCGTATCATATTGATATACGTAGGTTGTGATGAATTTGCGTGCAGGCTTACGATAGCCTTATTAGATGTTACTTACTACTCACGAGTTGGCAACTCACCCCCGTTGTGCCACAATATTTTGCAGGTCCGACCCGTCAGCACAGTAGCAGCGGGCGTACTTTCTTTTCTACTTCATTTGCATCGACTTACAGCTTGCTCGTAGATGGGTTTTGGAGGATTTTCTTTTGCCCCAACCATGTATTTTATTTTGTATCTAGTATACTCCATCTACCTTTCGTATATTGGACCTAGACTGTGAGCTTGAGAGGTTCATTGGTGTATATGTATATTCTGATTTCTGGTGTCGAGCTCGTGTGAGCCGATTTTATTCTTGGTTTTATTTCTTGCATTTTAATGTTGATTTCATATTATGATGATATATATATATTGCATGTGGTTGTGATTCCTCCATTGGCGAAGAGCTAGCTTCCGCTTGGGGATGCCATTATTGATTATTTATGCATATTTTGTGTTGTACCTGTTTCGGGACCAGTATTTACAAAGGAGACTCTGCCGAAATTTTCGGGAAAAATTGATATTTTAAAATGCTTTTGATATGACGTTTTTTTTTAAAATCACCTTTTTAAGTTAAGTTTTCTTTCACTCCATTGCTTTTAAACGGTTTAGATTTCTGGGCTTTAGCTTATTTAGACTGCGTTATGCCTTAAGAAGGCTATCCGTCCGTGATCCCCGATTTGGGAATCCCTCATTGGTCCGGGCTCACTGAGCTCGAGTTGGTCAACTGGCACAAGACCGAAAGGAGATTTTCTTTAGACAGGAGAAGCGTGTGGGGACTGTCGTAATTTAAGTACCAGTCGCGTTCCATACCTTCGGGTCGCGACAAAGGTACCGTTCGTGTGGACTGAGAAATGTGCGCCAGCTTTTGAAGCGTTGAAGTAAAGATTGACCACCGCTCCTATTCTAACAGTGCCAGATGGTTCCAGAGGGTTAGTTATTCACAGCGACACATCTGGGTAAGACTTGGGATGTGTTCTAATGCCGCATGAGAAGGCCATAGCTTATGCGTCGAGACAATTGAAGACTCATGAAAAGAACTACCCAACTCATGATCTGGAGTTAGCAGCAGTAATTTTCGCGTTGAAGATCTGGAGACACTACTTATTGGGTGAAAAGATAGAAGTATTTACCGATCACAAAAGCCTAAAATTTGTGTTCACGCAGAAAGAGCTCAACATGAGGCAGTGTAGATGGTTGGAGCTAATGGCTGACTATGATCTTGATCTAAAATACCATCCAGGGAAAGTTAATATAGTGCCGGATGCGCTAAGTTGGTTGCCAGCATTATGGATATTGACTGCGCAAAAGGAGATTATAGCTGATCTTCAAAGATTCGAGTTGGAGATCGTACTACCGAATTCTTCGGGACAGTTGATATAGTTGCAAGTACAGTCATCCTTGATCAATAATATTAATGCAGCACAGTCGCACGATCCAAGATTGCAAAGGTTTCAAGAACAAGTTGAAGCGGGATTTCGAACAGATTTGTTGATTCATGAAGAGGGTTCGTTACGATATGGAAGTTGTTTATGTGTGGTTAAAGGAGATGTTCGTGATGAAGTCATGAAGGAGGCTCATGGTTTCGTGTATTCAGTACACCCGAAAAGCACAAAGATGTATAGATATATGCGAAAACATTTCTGGTAGGAAGGTATAAAAAAGGAGATTGCTCGCTACGTATCAAAGTGCTTGATGTGTCAGCAAGTCAAGGCTGAACATCAAAGGGTAGCTGGTTTGTTGCAACCACTTCTGATTTGCCAATGGAAGTGGGAACATATAACCATGGACTTCATGACAGCTTTACCAAAAGTCCAAAGGGCAATAATACAGTTTGGGTGATTGTAGATCGATTGACCAAAGCAACTCATTTTATACCATTTCGAGTTGGTCAGTCGACGGAGGTTTTAGTAGAGCGGTACATGCAGGAGATTGTGAGATTGCATGGAGTACCCGTGAGTATCGTTTCGGATCGGCTACTCGATTTCTATCACACTTTTGGAAGAGTCTACAAGGAAGTTTGGGAACTTGCTTGAAGTTTAGCAAGGTCTATCATCCTCAGACAGATGGCCAGTCTGAAAGAACAAAACAAACTCTTGAAGATATGTTGAGAGCATACATGTTAGACTTTAAGGGTTCCTGATAGGATCATTTGCACTTGGTGGAGTTTTCTTACAATGACAGTTTTCAGGCGACTATACAGATGGCTCCATTCAAAATATTATACGGTCGTAAGTGTCGCTCGCCTGTCTATTGGGACGATATTGGAGAAAGTAGATTATTGGGACCGGATTTTATTGTGCAAACGGTGGAGAAAGTTAATGTGATCCAAAATTATATGAAGGCGGCACAAGATCGATAGAAAAGTTAGGTCAAAACAGGACAAAGACCTCTGGAGTTTGCAGTTGGTGATTTTATATTCTTGAAAATATCACCGACTAAAGGAGTGATCCGTTTTGGCAATTGAGGAAAGCTTAGTCCTCGATTCATTGGGCCTTTCGGTATTATCGAGCGTGTTGGAGAGGTAACGTATCGATTGGTTTTACCACCATCCTTGGTGGGTGTTCATGACGTGTTTCATGCATCTCAACTCCGCAAGTATGTTAGAGATGAGACACACATCTTATATCACTCGGAATTGCCAGTAAAGGAAGATTTAGCATATGAAGAGCAACCGATGACGATTGTGGATCATGAGAAAAGGTCCTCAAGAACAAAGTTATCCCAATAGTACTTGTTTCGTGGGGAAATCGTTCGCATGGAGAATCTACTTGGGAACATGAAGACGAGATTCGACAAAAGTTTCCTCATCTCTTTGCTTAGATCCGTATCTTCTTATCTTTTCATGTTTCGTGAATTTCGAGAAAGAAATTCTTTTGTAATTGGGTATAATGTAATACCCTAATATGGTTATATGACATTAATTGGTATTTTAACACTTGATTTATATTTCTTTTATTTTATCTATTGGGTCGCGAATGATTCGAATACTAGTAGTCGTTATCCGACCCGACCCGCAAGTTTAGAACCCAATATGGTGCAAGATTGTATCTGAGATTTACCAGTAAAGTGTATCTATGTGAATCTAGTATAATACCTACATTATATTTTTAGATCTTTACATATCATATATCTAGATCATCATATATCTTTTAGTAGCCACAAGTTAAGAATAAGTTATATTTTATTAACTGTCATCATATGGTTGCCATCCCATATCTTATTTTACTTTTATCTTTTATGTCTAAATCTCAAGATATCTATTATCAAATATTTACTGAATCTAGATATAATTTTAGAATCATTTTAAATCTTAAATTAGGAGTATGAGTTATTTAAAATATATTCTTGCATTATGGTTGAGAAGTTTAAATATGTGAATTATTTTCCAAAATATATTTTTGATGAGATTTTGGTGGAGATTGGTTTTAGTTTGATATTATCTATATACATTAAAATTAATATATATTTATAACCTAATTTAAACAGTATTATATATATTTATATTATAATACATCTATTCTCGCCGACGCAACTCCAGCCGCATCCTAGAACCTTAACCAAGCCATCAAAACTTGGTGTGAATTTGTATAGCGTCGTGTTGCTTCCATTCATCGCGTTTGTTTCAAAGCAAGTTTACAACTTTCTACATGCTATACTTTATGTAATTTACTTATATGTTGTCATACTATTATTATTATTATTATCATATAGCTATATCTATATAATTTATACACCGTAATTATTTAACGTTAATCAGTTTTATAATATACAATGTATGCAAGTTTACAACTTGCGGCATGCTATAATTAATATCTATAAATATATATATCGTCGTAATATTTTTTATTATTATTATCATTAATTAGTTTATAATATGTATTTTATAACGCTATACAAAATATAGTTTGAAAGTAGTATAGTTTACATATGAAACGTCGTCGTAAAGCGGATATGACAAATCTGAAATTTACTATATACCTTACCATATAAGATTCATTATAAATCATAAAAAATTCATTAGCATACGTTATTTAGTTTTTTACGAAGCTAACTCATAATACTATAATCCTGTGAAATATTTAAATGTAAAATAAATTGTTTAAATAATATAAATTGTAAATGAAAGTACCTCTGAACTGCTGTCCAGGAAAATTCCAGCAGCAAACGTTCAATTTCGAGCGTTCATAACTTTTTGTAGGAACAACCTAAGATATTTTAACTTATAAAAATGAAAACATTATTGAATTAGCTTTGTTTTGGTATATGACATGTCTTTTTGGAGTACGTTTGTTATTTTTAAGCTATTTTACAAATCAGGGTGACGTTTTTTCGAAACGTAACTCAAGAGGATATTATTATTGTTTGCCATTTTTCCGGACGTTGCGGAATAAATACTTGTTTGCCGTTTTTCCTGGCTTTACGGAATAAATACTTGTTTGCCATTTTTCCGGGCGTTACGGAATAAATACTTGTTTGTCGTGTTTCTGGACGTTACGGAATAAATACTGATACCGTGGTACCATGAGGACTGAACGGGATATATACTGTTGGGTTACGATGAGAATTACATTAATTGATTTCAAAGAATTTTAGAATAAATAACCCAAAAGTATAGATTTAGAATACACATCACACACCCATACATAAACATAGCTCACAGTTTATATCTGTTTTTATTATTTATATTCATGTTTAATCATATCATTATATCCTGGTCATTACTGTTAATTGATATTATGACGCACCGACGTCTGCGTTTTGCATAGGCCAGTTCCTCTACCTTTATCGCAGACAGATCAAGAGTACTTTAGCAATCAAGCCAAGCAATGAGGATTTGAACATCTATTATTAGAGATGTTTAGTTTATTTCTGTAGTTTTATTTTATTGATGTGAGCCCATATTGGAACATGATTAAGATATTATTTATTAGATCTTGATTCGTTTCCACTTTATACATTTCTTGATTTTATTTACTGTGACAAATGGACATATACTAGCTAGATTATATTCTTTTCTGTTCTTGATATCCGATAGACAGCCGTAATGTGACTGTGGAGGGATGATTCATAGCCACAGATAGCATGGTTGGCTTTGTCGCGTGCTGTAGTTTATGTATCTTAGGAAGTGGGGCGTGACAACAAATGTGACAACCAATATTTGACCGAATCGTAGTATAGCAATATCACTTCCTATCAAGAGTATGTCAGCCACATCAGTATGAGGAACCTGACACTACTCCCTACAGCCTTCTTACAAATACATGTTTCATCTCTAATTTTGATGAAGTCAAACACATTGACTGTAACATCAAAACAGATGATCCATCTCCGCTATGCCTGCTTTGGTCTACAATAGACTCAATCAACTTGCACACTATTCGCTGCTTCCACTGACTAAGACAACCCTCCGGTAGAGTCATACAAACGTACATTTCTAAATCCAAATTAGAAAGACGTTACAGTCATCCTCATACCAGATATCATAATCATGAAAACAACAGTGGCAAGTTATATCCATATGGACTTCTGCACATACACTGAAGTAACAGTATCATCACAATCCACATCGGGTATTTGATGAATACCTGTTTACTATAAGTCTAACCTTATTAGGTTAATATCTTTCTATTTGCACTGATCTCGAAAGATCTGCTTGCTCTTTATAGGTTTTACCTCTTTCAGGAGCACACAACAAAGTCTATAATTTGTTGTAATGCATGGAGTCCAACTTAGATAACTTGGTATACAACCGTCAGTCGGAAGTCACCACTTCCTATGGCCTGTTATAACTAGAAAGGTCATAATCACATGACACAAGCTTCCTCGTCACCGTCTACGAGAAACCAAAGTATCTCTCGGGTGGCTGACGTCGCCTACTAAATCTACGAAGTAGCTATAGTCTATCAGGGTCAATTGGATCATCAGATTCTACCAAACTTTCAGTAACCGTTTGCAGTTCTGAAATCACTTCTAGTTCTACCATACTCCTATTAATTTCTTTTGCAAGAAATTCTTTTACCAAGGAGGTGACGAGTTAAGAACAAAACACTTTTGATCTTGAAAATTGTAGAAGCTATCCCTTGCGAAAGTTTGTGATAACCCATAAACTGCTATTACCGAAATGTGCCTTGAGTTTTTCCGGATTATGTTTTAAGCACAAACCGGATATCCCAACATCTTAACAATCTTAAGATGAACCCAATTTTATATCGCATATAGAAACTGAGACACATGTTTAGATGGAATTAATATCAATTGATATGCATCTATTTCTAGTGTATCCTCGGAATTGAAATAGGCGATTCAGTATTACACATCATAGAGCGCACCCACGGATGAACAATCTGAAAGAATCATATTCACAATACGGAATACCTCGTACCAACCCCATGTCCGTATGGACGTCAGATAACATACATCAATATGTATAAACCCCTAGAGTTCACTAACTCATTTCCCGTGTGCTGTTAATTGAAAAACATTATTTTGGTTAAAAGAAACCAAAAGTTTGTCGTTTAAGCAAGACCTGGTGATTTTCTTCAATAGCAACAATTGCTCCGAAAACCGACATTGAGGATAAAATGAACCAATCTCAATTCTCTGCTCCTTCTAAGCACCTGTAACGTCTTACGGATGTGGGATTCTAATCCGGTATCTATATACACAGGAGTTACGGTTTATTAAGAAGCCGTTTTTCAAAACACAAACACACATGATATCTAAAACATTAAATAATGTTTCTGCAGGGTTAGTCTGGTATTCATAGTATTGCCTTTTTCATTGCTCTGGCTCATGACAGTATTCGTAATTTCCTTTCTTTACACTTCAACCCCTTTTGATGTCTCTTCATTTTTCCTTCCTTTATACCGAACTTATGCTAGTTTGTTTTCTTATTTCCATTCCTTTAGCACCAGCTTTGGGACTAGAAGAAGACTATCCAAAAAGCATAACTATACGATGGCCTTCTAAGCAATATGGATCTCTATACCGAATACAGAGAGTTCTGGAGTTAGCAGAAGGGGAAGTAGGATATGTAAGGACATATGCGACTATGTTGTGAATTAGGGCAACTCAGACAATCCAAAGCTATCAATTGTAAAAAGGTCGGTCAATATGGTTAACGAGTCTTAGTTTAAGGTGAGTCAAGGGTCACTACCAGTTAGAGAAAAGAAACACTCGACGTGCACTCTAATCTACATTAGAGTGGTATATTTATCTAATCAGAATGGCTCCTACTTTTCTGTCGAATTCTTCTTCAAACCCTAAAAGGAGAATGAGCCGGGATTTCGTATAGAAAATCTTCCGGGAGTAACTATTACTCACAGTAAGAATCAGGACCCAAACTATCATGGCGTGGTAACCTTGACACGGTCAATAAGTCAGCCACTCCACAGAAGGTATGTAATCACATTGCAAGTTTCAATACTCGAAACTCCCAATATTAGTTTTTACGCCTAGCGGCTTATGACCTTGACACGGTCAACAAACCATAAGCTACTAGTCAAGTTCAGCCCATCATTTCGTGATTGATTTAGACCCACCAGCATAACCCTTGACATAGTCAATAATGTTACACGACTGTCCTAACCTATCGCAGCAACATGCAAGCAGGAAGACATAACTTAGCTACCGTACACTACGCCTTGACACAGTCAACAAACGTAGCATGAATACTAAGTACTCTATTTCCTGAAATGACAAAGGGCTACGGCTGGTTTTGAATAATAACATCAACGTAATGAACTTGATATCATCGTAGGAATCGAGTTATTTTGAAAATTTATAGTCGCGTAGACTTTTGATCAAGAGTGAACTCCACATGAACGGATCTAGACTCTTTCTTCATCGAATGAGGTGCAGAATATTCCTAACTGAATACCATGACACAAAGCAAAAGAAAACGGCTAAAAAAAATTTTAGTGACACAAACTTTTGCTCAAGAGCGAACTCCCAATGACGGGATCAAGGCTCTTTCCTCATCGAATGAGGTGCAAGACATTCCTAACCGAATACCATGATGCAAAGAAAAAGAATCGACTAAAATTTCCTTTTTAAAAAGAGTTTGATTCCAACAACGTATAGATTTGTTTTACTTTATATTAATCGAATTAATACAATCCCATCATTTAGATAATCACATTATGTAGAATTTTTCTCCTCACGCAATCATTACAGAAAAAGTATGAAAAGAAAAAATAGAATGCACGCCATCCGTATTCGCCATGGGGCCCCGGGTCTTCTGTAAGACTACGGTAGCGCCCCGGCCATCTTTCCGAGGCCAAAATGCAGAAACAAAAACTTTTCTATACATGAAACCGGTGCTATCGTATGCTTAAAATCCGGATCGAACCATTAACCTACAACTAGCTATCTAGAGAAGGGATAGAAAGGCTATACCGATCGATCCGTGTCCTTCGGTCTTTGGCCACCAAGCTCCTCGCGGCATCTCCGGTCTCGATCTCCTCGTCGGAAAAGGCACCATATCTACGAGTCTTTTTACGAGCTCCTACTTCATCCGAAGCAACTCGGGCACAAAATGTGCTAGCCGACGTGTCCAAGGTGTTGTAGAGAATGTTTGTGATCACTTTGTCTCTTGCATCCATTGCTTGGATGGAGGTTAGAGGTGTTGCCATTGATGGGGATAATGAGCTAGAGGAAGAAGAAGGAGGAGAAGCTTTCTCTTCTTTTCTTTTCTTGTGTTGGAATGATAATTAGAGTGAGAGTGAATTATCAAAATACAAGAGCTAGCAACCATACCATGGCAGCCCCTCTCTCTACTTATCAATTCATCACTCAAATCCATCATATAATGTGACATATGCACAAGAAATGATACCATGAGTCACATATGAAGTACATGTATCATTTAATGCACAAAATGATGGATTCTAGCTCACAATTTCCATTTGTAAACATTAAACTAAATGTTTACAACAATAAAAAGATACGGCAACATCTAAAGTAAACTCGTGATGGATCACAAGGATAACCCTCACCTGTATATACATAGCTGCATCCGCATTCCGACTGAATGCGAATGCGATGAGACTAAAGTAATCCAACAAATCTAATACTAGGATCCAGCTTAAACCAAAGCCCACAAGTATGATCCGTCTGATCATGATCCATGCACTACTGCACGTATATGACCGAACCCTGCCATATCTCATACGGCCTCTACAACGTTTCGCCCGAAACTTGAGAAACTGTCTGTGGGGGACTCTAAAGACTCGTCAATAGTTTGGCTGTGGATTTAACCACTAGCACGTCAGAGGTATTAGTCGTACGTAACGGGCTACCAGGAATTGACCAAAAGGGAGGTCGATGAGCGAACTCATCCTTACACCCTACTGAGCCTGTCAGTGACAATATCCGTACAGTCCGGTCCGTTCGTCTATGAGCATCGTATGGCGGGCCTAGGGGGTTGGTAAAAGTCAGACCCCCAAAAGTGGTACAAATCGTGTCGGAGTGTAGCCCAGAACACCCTGAGATACTACTGGAATACCTACCAGTAAATCTTCTGCCTCGGCCGAGAGCTTTTTGTAATGGTTCTCCTAAACATAGCGTGACCTAATCCCCAATACCGGGAGAGATGAATCCCCTGCCGATCCGCTCACTTGCCTCTATGTGGCTCGGGACTATACCCAACTAAAACCTGTTTGCACGACTCCATTGAGCCGTGGTAGGGTAGTAATCAAAGCACAGTGGGAACTCACACGAGACAAATGACGACCTCAGGTCGATGAACTAACCTGTACACATGTCACCAGGGAACTGCTATCTGACGTCTGGTATAATACCAACTAGTATGTTCCCGGCGAATCCTGTCCGGTGTACTCATAAACCAATGAGCACCTGTATACATCTTAGGTGAACCAACTGACACCAGTGGCTTGTGATACCGGCTACCGCCCCTCGTCGGGGTCTCGACTGTATACACCGGTCTACTCCGGAGTATCGATACCCTGTCTCGAAACTCCCACGACTAGGGACCGCTTTTAAGGATGTGCTTATAGACTACCCAACTCTCACGTATATGATCGCCATCATACTGTTGGTAGTCAAGCAGGATCCTAAGAGCTCTATGAATGTTTAATAATGAACATTTCACCTAAACCTGTACACGACTGATAAAGACAAACCATGGTAGCATACTATACTCTATCAACGTGTAATAGTGAACTACAATATCACCTAAAGTATGTACACGATGATAAAGACAAACCAGATAGTATACAAACCTCTCGAGTAAGACTGTCCTAACGGTATAGGTCATCCCTCAATCATTGCAATCACGTGCCTGCGATCCAATAATTGACTATGAGGGCACTATATCCAACAATCTCCTACTTGCACTCAAGGCTAATTATTGCGATGTCGCATACTCACAGCCCGTGTGATACCGAACACCCAACTCCTATACTAATCAGTCTCAAAAAGCCCGTTTGCAAAACTATTGCGTTCAAGGAATAGCCTCAGTGAGTGGATCCGCCCTGATGTTTCTTTCTATGTCTCTCTTTATCTCAAGTTCGCGGAGAAAGCCATTTCCCGAAATGAGCAATACCTGTCTTAGAATATGTATGGATATCTGATGGGACCTAACTCATAAATGAACTCCAAATCCAAACTTCTTAGACTGTATCGTCGACTGAATTTAATCAGTATCCTGCGTCATGCCTCCCTCAGTGTCCACTTGGATCACCTGTCCAAAACATTGCCCCTCGTCGGAGGGAAAACTACAACTCTAACAGTCACTCTGTCATCCAGGTCACCTTGGAAGCCTGGAATGATAACCGTCTTCCGAAGGAGGATGCCGTCATCATATCCCAAGAACATCCACTTATGTTCTAAAACTGCTTCCGAATGTTTCTCCAAGATTGGATTAATATCAACTTATTGCATCTCGTACAAAAACAACATCTGGTGTGGTACTTGACATCTCATGATCAACTCAATTGCCTAAGCAAGTGACTGCTGATCATGCACATCCCTCTCCCCTTTAGTCTGTAAGACACCTTCAGAGAGGGTGACTCCATCACCTGCAGGTATACTACCGTGCCAGGAGTCGTCCATTTTAAAACACCTTTAGAATGCTGTCTAAGTACCCAGATTGGGATACTACCCAAATCTAGATCTAAAACCATAGATCTAGTAACTAGAATATCTGATATTATATCTATATCCTATGTAGAGAAACCACTGTGTGACAACCAAAGCATAATCGACTGTAGTATAGGAATTTCTCTTCCTACTCTGTGTATGTCATCCAAATACCATGACATCACACCTTACTACCTTCTTAACAGATCCATCTCCTATTCTGATGAAGTCAAACCTATGACTGTCACATCAGAAATAGATGATCTATCTCCACTATATCTGCTTTAGTCCATAAATGGACATAAGCTACTTGTCCACTATGCTTCCGCTGCTCCCACTGACTACGACAACCCTCTGGCAGAGTCATATAGACGTACACTTCTAAAGCTAGAACGACGCTATACTCATCCTCCTGCCGGGTCTCACAGTCTGAAACAACGGCAATGGCAAGTCTGGGTAAACATGAACCTCCCTGTCACCGTCTTTGAGCATACCGAAGTACCTCTCGAGTGCCTGAGGTTACCCACCATATCTGTGGAGTGGCTAATGAAATGTCAAACCAGATCGAATCTTTAGGTTCTTATCAAATTTTCAGTAATCGTTTGCGGTTCTGGAATCACTTCCAGTTCTACCATACTCCCACTACTGTTTTCTGAAGAAAAAAATCTATTTTACTATAACTGTGGTGAGTCAAGAACAATATCACTATTGATCTTCCAGATGGTAGAAAGTCAACCCTCATCATAGCCTGGGTCAACCCACAAACAGACATTACAGAAACGTGCCTTGAGTTGTCCAGAGTCTGGTTTTAAGCATAAGCCGGACAACTCCCCGTACCATAACAATGTTAAGATATGAACTATTCTATATCCAATATAGAAACATAGGCACTGATTTAATTGGAACCAGATTCAAATCATGCAGCTGTCTCCAGTGCATGTCAACTAAATGGAGAGAGGTCGATCAACATTACTCAACTTAGGAATACATCCAGATATGAGTAACCTGAAAGAGAAGCAAGTCCTCATAATCATTACTATCAACTGAATACCATACACAAGTATCTACATCGTCGATCACCTTGAAGAATCCTGATACTTGCAACACCTGGTTCTCTACTTTATTCTTATACCTATAACTTCTCAAAACTTAGACCTTGCATTTCTACGAAACACATGTCTAAGAACTAGAGAAGTCATAAGTAAACAGAATATAGTACGAGTACCAACCCCTCTGTCCTCATGGACACTGGACAACATACAATACTCTGTATAAGTCCCCTGAGTCTAATAACTCATTCCCCGTGTGTCGTAGGTTGAAAACTGTACTTATGGTTAAGAAGAATTACACCGCTGTTTAATGCTCATTACCTAACCATCCACTGATATAGGTAAATGTCATGGACATAATTTCAAAAAGTTATATCTCACTTTATAAAAATAAACGTACAGATATATCAATTTGAAATTGGTGCATAACAACGGATATTCAAAACCAAATATTTGTCGTCCGGCAAAACAACCCAGGCGACTTCCTCAAATATCACCAATTACAACGAATCCCGATATAATGAGGATGATCACCCAATTCCCAATAACTTACTCCCACTCATCATCTGTAAAACCAAACAGATGTGAGAATCAAACCTGGTAAATACATACCCTGGAGTAAGGACTAATTAGGAAATCAGTTTTCTTTAACAATACACAGTGAAGCTGAAACATGTAAATGTTTCGAAGGAGTATCCGAGTATTCCTAGTAATGCCTCTTCCATTACCAGATTCACAACTGTAACCGTATATTTCTTTGCCATCTCTCCAAATCCCTTTATATGTCTTTAGTCACTACCTTCTTTACACCTTCGTTAAGCTAAATGGTTTTCTTCCTTCCCTACCGTTCGGCACCAGCTTATGGTTTGGAAGAAGACTATCCAATAAGCGTAATAGGTGTACTGTCCTAATCCTAGGAGCACTCGCAACCTGAGAGAAGGTAAAGATAAAAGACAACTGAATAAAACCTTATTCCTATTTCTCCTGAAGCAGAATCCATCCCCGAACTGGAACAAGTCCCTTCGAGTTCGTATATTACTATACGATGGAGTATCCAATAAACTGTGGATCTTCGCAGTGATACGGAGTGTTCTGGAGAAATACGAAAGTGATGTAGGATTGGCGAAGAAATACTTGGTTTGGTCGTGGAAAGCAGTCGCAATTAACTTTGCCCTCTTACTAATCCCTTTATTTGTCTTAACTTATTACCTTCTATACACCATCGTTAGGCTAATCGGTTTCCTTCATTCCCTACCGATCGGCACCTGCCTATGGTTTGGAAGAAGACTATCCAATAAGCGTAATAGGTGTACTGTCCTAATCCAAGGAGCACTCGCAACCTGAGAGAAGGTAAAAGGAAAAGACAACTGAATAGTCCTATTCGTTTTCTCCAGAACCGGAAACCATCCTCGAATCTGGAACAAGTTCCTTCGAGTTCGTATATAACCATACGATGGTTATATCCAATGGAAGTGGATGTTCGTAGTAATACGGGGTGTTCTGGAGAAAAGGGTAAAAGTAGGAGTGGCAATGAGGTATGCAACTCTGACAATCCAAAAGCCAGTGTTTAAGAAGGTTCGGTTAATTTGGTCACTGAGTCATAGTCAAGGGTCGGGCCATGGTCACTGCCAAAGAGAGAGAGAGAAAAGAAACACTCTACGTGCACTCTAATCTAGATCAGAATGGTTATCAATTTATCCAATCAGGAAACTTCCCACTGTAACCTCAAATTCTCCTCCAAACCTGAAAGAAGAATTAGTCGGGATCACCCGAGGAGTAAACCAACTCATCAGTGGGAATCGGGATCCAACTATCATCGCATGATAACGTGATGGAATCCACTCACGTTACCACACTCCAGAAGGTATGCGTATATCTGGCAAGTTTCAGTTTCTTTAGAAACTCCCGATGTGATTTTTACCCCTAGGACCCAAGTGACCTTGACGAATAATCAACAAATCAAAAGGTCCTAGTCAAGTTCAACCCGTCATTATCTTGATTGCGTTAAACCCACCCGCACGACCTTTGATGAATAATCAACAAAGTCATACGACTGTCCTAACCAATCCATATATCCATGCGACACAAAAGCATTACAGAGCTACCGCACACTACGCCTCGGCAAATAGCAACGACAAACGTAGCACGAATACTAAGCAATACTAATCTGAAATGAAGGAGGGCTACGGCAGGTTTTTGGCGAAAAACCTTTTAACGTAATGAACTTGATATCGTTGAAGGAACAAGATAGCTTTTTATAAATATGGTGGCGAAAACCTTTGCTAAAGAGGTCACTCCCGGTGAAGGGATCTCGGCTCTTTCCCCATAGAATGAGGTGCAGGATATTCCAACTGAATACCACGATGCAAAGCAAAAGGTAATAGGTTATAGTGAAGTTATTACCCTGACGCAAACTTCTGTCCAAGGGGTCACTCCCGGTGAAGGGATCTCGGCCCTTGCCTCGTCGACTGAGTTGCTGGATATTCATAACCGAATACCACTGTGCAAAACAAAAGACAACGTCCTTGTAATAACAGTTTTTTTGAAAAATGTTCCAACAACATCAGAATAGGTTTGTTTAGCTTGCATTGATCCGAATCAATGCAGTCCCATCAATTAATCACACCACAAAAGAACGAAAATATGATGTACGTATATACCATCCGCATTCGCCACTGGGTCCCGTCATCACCCGTTAGGTTACTTAACTAACGACAGAGCGGGGACTGGACTAGCGCGGGTGTAAAACATATACAACTTCTACTAGTATATATATCAATATATAATATTCGCTCTTGGTGTGATAAAAATGCAACATCACAGAAATGTAATAAGCATCACAGAACAATACAGATAATCTGGGATCCCCGGGTTTAATAGAGCCGCTACTGAAACCCGACGTTCCCCTGGTCGTGTGGATAGCCTGTGCAATGAAATCCTAGACCCCTATGGGCGCGGAAAGGTACCCGCCAAAACCTGAAGCGAGGCAGCCCCCTTCAACAACGTGAATGGACCACCCAGCACTTCACGGAATCCGGTAACTTGAGCACCCCTCATTGGGTCAACCTGTACCCCCTACGAGTACGGCGAATAGCCCGCCAATTCTATAGTGAAGCACCCTCCGTCTCAAAGCCATGAGATGCGGACCCGTTGCCCTTTAGAACCCGGCTATCCGTGCACCCCACCGCGGGGTAATCCTAGTACAGAAAATAAAATATATACAACGGGTACATCGACCTCAGCCCGGTCGTGCCCCAAAAGAATAATATACAAACAGACAGTGACGGAAGTCCACATGTCGGACGCTCTCCCCGCAATATCAAATGTACAAATATAACCAAACTGCACTACCATTGCATCCAGGCTATCCACCACGACAAATCCGCAATATCACAGCACAACACAGAACATCAACGTGAATGTCACGTTCGCAAATCCGTCTAAAAGAGCTATATCAATTAGACATGATTTACCGATCAAATGACATTCACGGTCGCAGATATAATGTAAATACTGTGAACTAACATGTTTTAAAATTTTCAATCGACGGTTTCCCGAAGTGGGCCCCAAGCACAATTCCCAGTACTCAAACAAATCTGGGCCCAAAACAAAAATACCAGAAACCACAATTCCAAGTCAGAAAGAACTGCTGAAACTTTGGTGCACTAATGCTACTGTACAGCGGTGGAACCGCGGCCAAAACGTGGGTACGGCCGCGGTTCCGCGGCGCTACAGTGCCAACAGTGAACCAAAATTTCTCAGTTTTCTTAGAAAACCCTACACATATTTCTGCAATACTCCAAATAATTTTTTGACAACAAAAAAAATTCGACAGAAACTGCACTTTTTGAAATCGCGGTTTTGGAAAATTCGGCCGATCAAAGTTTTAAACACGTTAGAGCAAGCTAGTAAAGGTTAATGGCGTGGCTCTGATACCATGTAAGACTACGGTAGCGCCCCAGCCGTCTTTCCGAGGCCAAAATGCGGAAACGAAAACTTTTCTAAACATGAAACCGGCGCTATCGTATGCTTAAAACCCGGATCGAACCATTAACCTACAACTAGCTATCTAGAGAAGGGATAGAAAGGCTATACCGATCGATCCGTGTCCTTCGGTCTTTGGCCACCATCCCAAGCTCCTCGCGGCATCTCCGGTCTCGATCTCCTTGTCGGAAAAGGCACCACATCTACGAGTCTTTTTACGTGCTCCCGCTTCATCTGAAGCAACTCGGGCACGAAGTGTGCTAGCCGACGTGTCTAAGGTGTTGTAGAGAATATTTGTGATCACTTTGTCTCTTGCATCCATTGCTTGGATGGAGGTTAGAGGTGTTAGCATTGATGGAGATAATGAGCTAGAGAAAGAAGAAGGAGGAGAAGCTTTCTCTTCTTTTCTTTTCTTTTATTGGAATGATAATTAGAGTGAGAGTGAATCATCAAAATATAAGAGCTAGCAACTATATCATGGCAGCCCCTCTCTCTACTTATCAATTCATCACTCAAATCCATCATATAATGTGACATATGCACAAGAAATGATACCATGAGTCACCTATGAAGTACATGTATCATTTAATGCACAAAATTATGGCTTCTAGCTCACAATTTCCATTTGTAAACATTAACCCAAATGTTTACAATAATAAAAAGATACGGCAACATCTAAAGTAAACTCGTGATGAATCACAAGAATACCCCTCACCTGTATATACATACTTGCATCCGCATTCCGATTGAATGCGAATGCAATGAGACTAAAGTAATCAAACAAATCTAATACTTGGATCCGGTTTAAACCAAAGCCTACTAGTATGATCCGTCCGATCATGATCCGTGCACTACTACACGTATATGATCGAACCCTGCCATATAT
The DNA here is from genome assembly GCA_030015575.1 of Agapanthus africanus. Lineage (NCBI taxonomy): Eukaryota > Viridiplantae > Streptophyta > Magnoliopsida > Asparagales > Amaryllidaceae > Agapanthus > Agapanthus africanus. The sequence continues at coordinate 48,649,475 of JASDDO010000019.1, read as the reverse complement.
CATACGGCCTCTACAACGTTTCGCCCGAAACTTGAGAAACTGTCTGTGGGGGACTCTAAAGACTCGTCAATACTTTGGCTGTGAATTTAACCACTAGCACGTCAGAGATATTAGCCGTACGTAACGGGCTACCAGGTATTGACCAAAAGGGAGGTCGATGAGCGAACTCTTCCTGACACCCTACTGAGCCTGTCAGTGACAATATCCGTACAGTCCGGTCCGTTCGTCTATGAGCATCGCATGGCGGGCCTAGGGGGTTGGTAATAGTCAGACCCCCAAAAGCGGTACAAATCGTGTCGGAGTGTAGCCCAGAACACCCTGAGATACTACTGGAATACCTACCAGTAAATCTCTTGCCTCGGCCGAGGGTTTTGTGTAATAGCTCTCCTAGACACAGCGCGACCTCACCCCCAATACCGGGAGAGACGAATCCCCTGCCGATCCGCTCACTTGCCTCCATGTGGCTCGGGACTGTACCCAACTAAAACCTGTTTGCACGACTCCTTTGAGTCATGGTAGGGTAGTAATCAAAGCACAGTAAGAACTCACACGAGACAAATGACGACCTCAGGTCGATGAACTAACCTGTACACATGTCACCAGAGAACTGCTATCTAACGTCTGGTATAATACCAATTAGCATGTTCCCAACGAGTCCTGTCCGGTGTACTCATAACCCAATGAGCACCTGTATACATCTTAGGTGAACCAACTGACACCAGTGGCTTGTGAGACTGGCTACCGCCCCTCGTCGGGGTCTTGACTGTATACACTAGTCTACTCCGGAGTATTGATGCCATGTCTCGAAACTCCCATGACTAGGGACCACTTTTAAGGATGTGCTTATGGACTACCCAACTCTCACGTATATGATCACCATCATACTGTTGGTAGTCAAGCAGGATCCGAAGGGCTCTATCAACGTGTAATAGTGAACATGTCACCTAAAACTGTACACGACTGATAAAGACAAACCATGGTAGCATACTATTCTCTATCAACGTGTAATAGTGAACTACAATGTCACCTAAAGCATGTACACGATGATAAAGACAAACCGGTTAGTATAGAAACCTCTCGATCCTACCGGTATAGGTCCTCCCTCAATCATTGCAATCACGTGCCTGCGATCCAAAAATTGACTCTGAGGGCACTATATCCAACATCTTCACCGTAAGGTTACTTAATTTATGGCAGGGCGGGGGCAAGGCTAGCGTGGATGCAAAATATATATAGCATTTATTTACATATATTATATATCACATATATAAATATATCATCACATGCAAATAAACACATTACAACATGCAGGAAAACAACATCACATAGTTGGAATGGTCGGATCACCTAGGAATCCCGTGCTTCATTCGAGCCACAAACGATACACGAAATTCCCCGATCACAAATAGCTCGTGCGTAACCAAAAGCAGACCCCTTTGAGTGAGGCAAGTCATCCACCAATCTAAGAAACGAGGCAATCTGGCATCATTACCATGATGGGGCCACCCAGCACTTTCTCGAATCCGATAACTAGAGCACTCCATCGTGAGTCTATCCTAACCCCCTACAAGCACGGTGAGCAGCCTGTCAATCCTAGAAATGAGTGACCTGGTCTTAAATCCTTGAGATGGCCACCCGCTGCAATCTAGAACCCAGCTGCCAGTGCGCTCTGTGAGGTAATCCTAAAACTTGTATTAATACAACGGTAATATCGATCGGAACCTGATTGAGTCCCGACAAAAAATGATACAAAAAGCGAAAATGACGGCTACTTGTCGACCGCTCGTCCCGAATAAAAGAATATACATTTTGTTACAACATGAATAAAATGAAAACGCATCATTACAATACTCAAACGCGCACGGGGTATTCATTTCGCGTCAATCCAATCCACACCAAGTAATCTTAAACTTATAACATATCAGACTCACATAAACATATCAACCAATGTGTATCATCGTATTAACTGAGTTAAATACTTTAACCTCATCAATAAGGAAACCTACAATGTAACAGTTTCGATCAATAACTTTTCAGAACATAACAAGATCAAATCTGAGAAAAAACAAAAAAATACTAAAAATCCTATTTCAGAAATTATAAATCCCCACAAAAACCTGGAGGCCAAATTCCATAAAATGGCCGCTATATGACCGCAAATGGCAGCCAAGTCACAATAAAATCCCACTAGATTTCACTTCTGTTATTTTAACCTCAAAAACTTCATTCTACAATACTTTAAAAAAAATTAAATGACATTTGAAATTTGAACAACGAGGGGGTTTAAACTTGGTAATCGGAAATGGAAAATTCATTGATCGAAACTAAAACACCGCCTAAGCTACTCCTAGTGCTTGGTTGGCTTTGATACCACTGTAAGGTCAGACGCACTCAGCGCGTATGCACAGCGGAAGTAGAACTGACTGGATAACAAAAATTTCCGAGAGCACAATCGACCATATGCCAAGAAATCGTCCAAACACTAGTCTAGCAAATATAAAAGAGCATAGAAAGAGTAAAGAGCATGCTACAACCTTTGTAGAATGTCCGGCTGATCTCAGAAGACCCCGTCTAAACTCTGTGAGCTTCCGGACATGTAGGAATGCCGACCGCCTCGCCGTAGATGATCCGCATTGAAAGCGAGATGCCCGAACTCCAAATCCGTCACCGGACGGAGAAACATCCTTCAGAGCCTTGCTATGCATAGAGGAAGGCGATGTGAATATTGGGTACTCTCTCTTTTTCTCACTCACTCACCATGGCAACATTTTCCATTGATAAAGAGAGAAAGAGCGCTTGTAAGAGGAAGAAGATGTATATTGGATGGCATGAAAAAATGAATGAATTCCATCCTACCTTTTTCTTCCATGTCATGATCTTATGACACCAATCACTCTCCCACTCTCTCTCATTTGTGTGTCACACACACAAGAGAGAGGGTGGGCCCCACCATTATCTAAGAATAATAAATTATACACACACACACACATATACATACATACATACATATATACATACATATATATGTACATACATAATATAAAATAGTGGGAAATAATATATATATATATATATATATATATATATATATATATATATATATATATATAAGTATCAGTACATGTATCTCATACACGTACACATCATGTATCACATATACAAAATACCATCAATATCTTCTCTATATCATACACTGTAGAAAATATGTGTATCATATACACTATACTAGAAACCGCATCATAAATACGGTTATGAAGTCAATATTTAACTTGATTTTCGGCTTTTAAACTGGCTAGTATAACAGTCGTCCGATTAAACGCGTATTTCCAATATACATATTTAATCGAACTTATGCACATATCCCTATACGCACGTCACATCGCGTTTTGCCCGGGCAGGCACATTCGTTTTGGGACTCTAAAGACCTGTCAATACGCTGGCAGTAGGTTATACAAGATTGCATCCGAAACACTTTCAGATTCAACCCCTCACGGGTTAACCCACAAGCTCGTCGGTGGCACTAGTTATACGTAATGGCTATCCAGGTATGAGCAAGATAAAAGCAGGTTGACGAGCGAACTCATCCGGACCCGACAAATTCTATAAGTGAAAGTTGTCATACAGTCTGGTCTCTTCATCAAAGAGTATCACATACTGGGTCTGGGGGTAGAATCTGTCAGACCCCAATAATACGATAAGACGTGCTGATAGAGGACTCATAACCAAAGAGATATAATTGGTAACACTTATCAGTTTATCTTTACTTTCGTGGCCAAGAACTTCCGGTTATAGTTGTGTCCTGCACAGCGCGATATCGACTCCCAATATCGGGAGTGACAAATTCTCTCGACCGCTCATTGCCTCCATGTGCTTCGGGACTGTACCCAAATAAAAGCTATTTACACGACTCAGTAGAGTCGTGGTAGGGTAGTAATTTAAGTACAGTAAGAACATACACAAGACACTATGGCGATCTCAGGTCTAGAGACTACCATGTACTTATGTCACCAGAAAACTGCTATCTAACATTAGTATAATACCAACTAGGAGTTCTTGACGAGTCCGTCCAGTGCAACTCATCTAATGAGAACCTGTATACAATCCTTGATGTCAAACACCAACAGCTATGGGATCAACTATCGCCCTTCAACCGGATCTGGAAACGTACACACTAGTCTAAACTGGAGTACCGATACCCGGTCTCGATACTTCTATGACTAAAGACATTTAAGGATGTGCTTATAAACTATCAGGCCCCACTAGTATGATCCTTATCATTAATCCTAGTAGTCAAGAAAAGATCATATGGGTTTTATCTCATGTATTAGCGATACATGATAACTAGTAATGCGTATACACATGAAAGATACAAACAAACCAGATATCATACTATCATCTCGAGTAAGACCGTTCTCTATATAAATCATCATGAATTCAGTAATTGCATTCCTACAATTACGATAATAGACTTGAGGGCACCTATATCCAACAATTGCCTATGCTACGTTCAACGCCGTCACTACCGTCGCGCCCAGCCCCATGCCACTTCATGCCCGACCCGAGCTACTGCGTGCCCACCTCCGCACTACGACCATGCCCACTACCACACCAGCACTATACCCAGTAGTGCCCAGCACCGTATTCAGTAGCGCCCAATACCACATTGCCACCATGCCCAATACCGTACCACATTCGCATTGCCACCGCGTCCAGTACCGTGTCTCCACCGCACTACGTACACACCGCGTACCGTGCCCAGTTCCGTGTCGTTTCGTCGCCGTCTCGTGTATCGAGGAGATCACCACATTCGTATCGCTTCAATATCAGCAACCCTAGACAAGTGAAAACCCTCACTTGCTCACCATGATATCATAAGTTATATCGAATATATATAGTTTGCGAAGATAATATCAAAAAGTGTACTATAATCGTTAATTTAGTGTTTGGGACTCGACTATGTCGTAGTGATATCATATAGAAATTCATGAATTGATTTCACGTTGATCAAGTAAAAGTAATCGTTATTTCGATCGATAATGATTTGCATAGCCTAGGTGTTCGATATGGAACCCTAAGTGAAAACCTGTTTTAAAATAACAGAACTTATGATTAATAAACTCTTTTACTGATTATGAATGTCCCGTAGGAATTTGGAATTAAAATATCACAGTTTCTCCCTTGAAATGATGCCCCGATAACTGAAACGAAAACTGGAATTTACTAAATCAATCGCCGTATTAAATTCATAATAAATTGCATATAAATCGTATCATGGCATTCCAGGGCTCATATCGAAGCCAACGAAATAATATACATCCTTCTATAATTAGTCACTGGATATCAATATGTTACGCTAATAAAAATATGATATAAATACGGCTCTGGACTGTAGTTCAAAACAATAACTTCTATCGATATCTAATTTGAGACAACTATACATCCCTGTACACATATGAAATATGCAAAGTCCTATATCTTCGCATAGATAATTAAGTTAGAAAACTTATGGATCTGGTCTCATTCAATTTTATAGTCGTTTATATTTTAAATATATATTTTAGATAGTCGACATGTCCTGTCGTTTTCTGCAATGACAGTTTATACACAGTGAGATTAAACTGAACATATCTTCTAGTATGCAACAGCTATTGATGATCCGTTTATTACTTTGGAAGCCTGATAGATAGGGCTAGATTTTATTCAACTGAAGAAATCCTTTTTTCTAATCATAACATATACAAAACTGCGCTTGAAGTTGGACTTTCAATTCTGAAACTTGAATTCCAGCAGCTTACACCTCTTGTAAAATGAACATAACTTCTTAATCGAAAAACCTATTTATATGAAGCTAATCTTACTGCTTAGATAATAAAATATTCTTCATATACCTTTTATATTGTTTTTCTCAATTCTGCACGTGTGATTTATAGTAAATTTTGCAAGCTATATGATACCGGCTACCCATATTTTATTCATATCATATTTGATTGCATTCTTATCTTATCATGTAACTGTTATACCTTCATTGAATAGTGGTTATATACATTGATATCCTAATGTCTGTTTTACATTACCGAGTGATAAGTGTTAGTGATTGGATTGTGGTAAGTACGTTACTGTAAAAACGTGATTGAATAGTGGAAGTGACACGTAGTTGTACAAAATCAACAGAACCATTTAATTATTGCATTATCGACGTCTATGAGACATATTTAAGTGTAACTATAACTGGTATGAGACAGGTATGGAAGCACTTGTATTAGTGTCATAGGTAAAATATCGAGGATTGTCCACTTGTCTTGGATACCAGTCTAGGCATGCTTGATGGAGACCATGTCTCCAATTTTCGTGTAGACTTGTCATAGAGCGACTAATATTTAGATTCGTAGTCGGTATTTGATATAGACCGCAGGGTGTGGGGTAGTTTGAGTGTGAGTTCGATCAACGGAATCTCAGAATTCCCATTGCCGGCATATTTCGTGATTTCATGATATTGTTATTGATCGTGTTACTGATTCTTACTGATTATGATTCAGGCATGTGTTTCCTTACCCCTGAGACTTACCCTTCAGTTGGGAATACTCCTGCGGTGGTTGACACTCACACTCGAACTGACGATAGGTTTAGTGACCTTGAAACCTAGAGACTGATAGGTTTAGTGACATGGATATTGCATTGATTACTGATTCGATACATATGCTTTACTATTTACTGGTACCGATTATTTCATACACACATCATTACTTTTTATTTACTGTTTCATGTTTATGAGCGCGCGCGCGCGCGCACGCGCGCACACACACACACACACACACACACACACACACACACACACATATATATATATATATATATATATATATATATATATATATATATATATATTGTGCTGCTCTGACGACCTGAGTATGTATGCTCAGAGTGAGAAGTAGATTTAGCGCAGATCAGGACCTACCATCTTCGAGGATATTGCGAAGATCCAGATCGGAGACGTCAGAGACATCTTTCCTCTATCACGATCTGATTTGTTATATCTTTTCCTTGTATCTGTTGCACTCCGATTCATTTATATCTGATGGACACAGTGACTCTATATTTCATTATCTGTGTTAGATTATTGCTTACCCTATATTGCTAGAAACCGAAGTGTGACTACGACAGGATCTTTTCTTGACCTTAGGAGCATGGCTGGTCTAGTCATCTCTCATATTCCGTATTTTGTGAAGCGGGGTGTGACAGTGTGTGTGGATTATATGCTTGTGTGTGGTGTGTGTGTTGTGTGCATAGGTTAGAGCTTATGGGCCAGTGTAAAAAAAAAAGAGTATTAAAGTGACCTTAATAAAATGTGAATTTCATCATACCTAAATTTTGATATATTAAAAATTCGAATTTCATATATCACCTAAAACATGGGTATCATTTGTTATTATATCTTTATAATAAAACTTTTATATGCATTCTTTGTAAAAGCAACCCAATTTTTCATTTTTAAATGCATTATTTGATACTTCTTTCATTCTGCATGCATCATGCATGCAAAAATACCGAGGGGGTATAAAATGTTTGCCATGTGGGGCAGACACTATTATTTTTTGGTTATGCCTGTTTCACTCTCTTCCAAATCGACATCCAAAAAGAAGAAAATTATGATAGAATACTTGGCACATTGTAGACACAATATCTACCATTATATTGCAAACTTCGAAGGTGTAGCTATATCTTTAATTGATGTCTAATCTTTTCTAAAAAAAGGGTTATAAAAGAGGATTCGGGCCTACTGGTCTGTAGTGCCCTGACCCCTGAGCACTACATGCCCAGGGTTTTTTTAAGGGCCCAAAGTCTTACTGCAAAAAAAAATGTGCCCGTAGTGTCCATGGGTCTGAACACTCTAGGCCGGGACCTGTAGGATCCATACATGCCTCTTCCGTTATAAAAATTAAGTAAAATTTTCATAGAAATTACCACATTTCAATATAGCCACATTACCAACTTTTTATAATTTGAAATCTCCCTTCCCCTCTCTCTTCCAAATATATCTATATCATTAAATGTTATTATTTAGAATTTAGAATCGGTCTTTTTTTGAACTCGATCATCCTATTTCCTATCCTCCTCTCCCACATACAATATTGTATTAGAAGGTTTATTTCTTAAACGTTCATTGCAGTTGCCAAAAAATAATAATAAAATAAAATAAAAAACAAAACTAGCTTAAGTATGCACGAATTAACATCAAGATTATCCCAACCAGGCCTGCTACAAATAAGTAATCTATGATTTTTTTTTTTTCATGTCAATCAAACAAGGAGCGCATAGTTGTGACAGCTGTAAGATTATAGATTGATGTCTTGCTTCAATATTTTGTGAAGAATCCAACAAGGAATTGATAGGAAATATATTCTTTATTAAATCCCAGACATGGCACACAAATTGTTTTACTTTTAATCCTTCGCAAGCTCCGTTAGGCTCCATCCTCGTAATATAAGAAGAAAAGGATTATAAATAGGCCATGCATCCTCAATGCAAATCATTAGTTCTAATTGTTATAAAACTTAAGCACAGCTCAAAAATCACCAAGAGCTGTAATGGCTTGGAAGCTCATGTTTGTCGTTGTTATCATGGTCGCCGCTGCAGCAACCAATGTTGCGAGGGCGTTAGAATATACTGTTGGGGATGACAAAGGTTGGAAGGTTGGGGTCAACTACACCGACTGGGCTCAAGGAAAAGAATTCTTTGTTGGAGACTCCATTGGTAATGGTTTGAGTGAATATATTTTATATGCTAACATGTTCGGGTAGATGAAGACCCTACAGGGTATGGGGGTGTTTGGCAGATGAAAAGTAGAAAAGAAAGTGGGAAAGTGAATGTACTTTCCAACCTGATTTGTTTGATTCATGGGGGGAAATAGTCTTTAATATTATTTTATTCTATTTATTTCTTATCTTCTACTATTACAAGCAAACAACTCAATCTCATTTTCCATTATCACATAAGCGCCAATGCAGCTTCTTTTCCACTATCTTTTTATCAAAACAAACAAGAATTGGCTCTTTCATTTCATTTCATTTTCTTACTGCTTACTCACTTTCCTACTTTCTCTTCAGTTTTCAATTGCCAAACATGTCCTATAGGACCAATTGGGCTTAAGCCAAACTGATACCAATTTACTCTTCAATATGAGAGGTAGCAAGTTTGATTCCTGTTGGGGTTGATTTCCCAAAAAAAAAGCATGCCCTGTAGGTCTCAACTTGGGGTTTTGTTTTGGATTTTTTAATTTGACTTTATTCGTATTTAATATGTAGCCGATGGAAATTAAACCTAGATTACTTTGAGAACATTTTAAAGCCTTTTCCAACATATTGAAATTATGAAGTTGTGTTCTATATTCTAATATGCTCTGGATGTTGCAAGAATGGGGAATATAATTATTCCCTTGTTCAACTGTATACAGACTGTAAGTTCTGGATACAGAACACATGTCCCGAACAGCACGTTGAACATTTATTTTCTTGCAAGAAACATTCTATTTATCTACCACATCAATCCACATGGTTCCATTGAAATGATTTAAAGACTATTTCTTTGGTGTTATGCAGTGTTTAACTACGCACCAGGTAACCACAATGTATACAAGGTAACGGGTCCTGAGTTTCAAGCTTGCTCCGTCCCAAAAGCTGAGCCTTTGAAGTCAGGCAGAGATGTGGTCACTCTTGCAGCCCCTGGAAAAAAGTGGTATCTCTGTGGGGTTCCTAAACATTGTCAGTCTGGCATGAAGCTTGTTATTAACGTCCAATCCTTACCAGCTTCTCCGACTCCCCAGCCTACGCCGACTCCCAAGACTCCCAAGCCTATGCCTCCTACACCTTCGTCCGCAACCACCATTTTTCCATGTTTTGCAGTGTCTTTTGCTACGGTTTTTGCTATGTTAACGACGGCGTTGGTGTAAGCGTGTGCACTGGATGTGAGTTAGGATGCTTTCTTATTTTCAAAGGGGAAAAAACAAAAGAAAAAAAAAACTGATTATGTGTCAACCAAAAAAAAAAAAAGACTATCCATTTTCCTTTCGGAAACGCCAAATGAATAAAAATATTTGTGTACTCGATGCAGGAGCATGAAATAATAAATTTGGAATATTGGTTTTTTTTGGATCAGTCAATTGGAATGGTAAGTTTGAACCGGAACATAGTGGGATAATTAAAATTGTTGGATATAGCGTCCTCAAAATCATTTATTGGATCGCAGGTACGTGATTGCAATGATTGAGAGAAGACCTATACCGATATGACAGTCTTGCTCGAGATGATAGTATGCTATCCGGTTTGTCTTTATCATCGTATACATACTTTAGTTCACTATTGCATGTTGATAGAGCCCATAAGATTCTTGCTTGACTGCCAGCAGTATGATGGCGATCATATACGTGGGAGCTGGGATCTATAAGCACATCCTTAAAGTGTCCCTAGTCGTGGGAGTTTCGAGACAGGACATCGATACTCCAGAGTAGAATAGTGAATACAGTCGAAACCCCGACGAGGGGCGGTGGCCGGTCTCATAAGCCATTGGTGTCAGTTGGTTCACCTAAGATGTATACAGGTGCTCATTGGGTTATGAATACACCGGACATGACTCGCCGGGAACATGCTAGTTGGTATTATACATATTATCAGATAGCAGTTCCCAGATGACATGTGTACAGGTTAGTCTGTCGACCTAACATCGTCATTTGTCTCGTGTGAGTTCCCATTGTACTTTGATTACTATCTTACCATAGCTCAAAGGAGTCATGCAAACAGATTTTAGTTGGGTACAGTCCCGAGCCACATGGAGGCAGTGAGCGGATCGTCAGGGATTCGTCTCTCCCGGTATTGGAGGTGAGATCGCGCTGTGTTTAGGAGAGCCGTTACACGAAATCCTTGGCCAGGGTAATCGAGATTTACTGGTAGATATTCCAGTGGTATCTCAGGGTGTTCTGGGCTACTCTCCGACATGACTTATACAGCTATTGGGGGTTTGACGTTTACTAGCCCCCTAGGCCCTATATGCGATACTCATAGACGAACGGACCGGACTGTACGGATATTGTCGGGCTCAGTAGGATTTCTGGATAGGTTCGCTCATCAGCTTCCCCTTTTTTCAATACATAGGCAACCGTTACGTACAGCTAGTACCTCTGACGTGCTAGTGGTTATATCCAGTGTCAGTGTATTGATGAGTCATTAGAGTCCCACACAGAAAGTTTCCCAAGTTCAGGCGAAACGTTGTAGAGACCGTATAGTAATATGGTAGGGTTCGATCATATTCGTGCACTGGTGCACGGATCATGATCGGACGGATAATACTAGCGGGTTTTGGTTTAAGCCGGATCCTAATATTATATTGCAGGAATAATTTTGTCTCATTGCATTCGTATTCGGTCGGAATACAAATACGGGTATGTATTTAAAGTTGAGGTATAATCTTGTAATTCGTTACGGGATTATTTTGGGAGTTACCAGTTTCCTTTTCCGTCCTGAATATCTTGATCCATGTTTATTGTGAGCACTGACCTTGACCCATTTCCCTGTCAATTTCGAAACCTGGGGCTGCCATTTTGGCTTGGTATGGTGTGAGTCTTCTAGAAGGGTATAAGGTTGTTTGGCTTCATTTAATGGGCATGGGCAAGTGAGCGGGAAGCATGGTGTTTTGGAGTGTGGCTGATTTTTCCAGGCAGGGAGTTCTCTGCAAAATTGGGTGACTTCTTAATTGCAGGGTGCTATTCGGGGGGGGGGGGGGAGGGGAGGAGGGGCATGGTTTAAACATGAGGAGATTTCTTTTAGTTGCTTAATTTTGTGATACACACTCACTTGATAAAATATACACACCAACTTCTTTGGTGTGCTGCACATTTTCCTCTTTTCTGAAAAAAATTCTAGAGAGCCATTTTTCCAGTGAAGTGGCCGAGCTCCTCTTTTCTCCAAGCCATTTCCATACCTGATTTTTCTTTGCTAAAAATCCCTTGCTCACAACTCTATGGCAACTCTAATTTACCTCCACCCAATCGTTTGGGTGCCTTAAGACAAAATATTCTACACTCTCTCTATTTCATTCTTGGACATGTCGGCTAGCAAACTTTATGTCCAAGTTGCCTCGGTTCGAGGCGGGAGCCCGTATAAAGATTCATTGACATGGTGCCACTTTGACGAGCGAGACCGGGAGCGGACTTCGTCAGCGCAGCAGTGAGGAGTTTGGCCCAGAGATTGAAGACCGAAGGACACGGATCGATCGGTATAATCTTTTCAAACTCTTTACAGTTTTCTAGTTTACGGTTAATGGAACGATCTGGGTATTGGGTCGCGGTGGCGCCGGTTTCGTAAAAAGTTTTTGTTCCGCATTTGGCCTCGTCTAGACGGCCGGGGCGCTGCCGTGGCCCAACATGGTATCAAAGCCTAACTATTAACCATAATCTAGCTTATTTAGACAATGTTAAAGTATCGAAACCGGAACATACCCAAACGATGCCACTGGATTTCTGTTCTCTAATGTTTTTGAAATGGTCCAGAAAATTCTTTTAAACATGTGCAGAAGACTACTCAGGAGGACACAAGAACACACCCCAAACACGGACCCCAACCCTCGGTTTTTGGCCGATCCCTAGCCTAGGATTTCCGGCGTCGCCGGCCATGTGTAGGCAAATGGTGTTGGTGTTTTGGGTGTGCTCTGGACTCTGTGTTTTTGGTTCGATGTTGTTTTTGTGTAGCCCATTTTGGATATGGTTTTATCAGCTTGTTTGGGCTATTTGGGGGTTATTTCGGAGTCGAAATTTTTAATATTGTTTAAAGTTAGCAGTATATTACATTTCTATCTGTGTCTGTGAATGTCATTTGATCGGTAAATCTTGTCTAATCGCTATAGTCCCTTTAGACGGATTTGCGAACATAACATTCACGTTGATATTCTGTATTGTGCTGTGATGTTGCGGATTTGTCGGGGTTGATAGCTCCTGTGCAATGGTAGTGCTGTTTGGATTTATTTGTACATTTGATATTGCGGGACGAGCGTCCGACATGTGGACTACCGTCACTGCTTATTTGTATATTATTCTTTTGGGGCACGACCGGGTTGAGGTTGATGTACCCGTTGTATATTTTTCTTTTCTGTACTAAGATTACCCCGTGGTGGGGTGCACGGATAGCCGGGTTCTAGAGGGCAACGGGCCCGCATCTCATGGTGTTGAGACGGAGGGGGCTTCACTCTAGAATTGGCAGGCTATTCGCCGCACTCGTAGGGGGTATAGGTTGACCCAAGGAGGGGTGCTCAAGTTGCCGGATTCCGTGAAGTGCTAGGTGGTCCATTCACTTTGCTGAAGGGGGCTGCCTCACTTCAGGTTTTGGCGGGTAACTTGTCGCTCCCATAAGGGTCTAGGTTTCATTACACATGCTATCTACACGACCAGGGGAACGTCGAGTTTGTTTTGCGGCTCAAAGGAAATCCAGGGCTCCCAGATTATCTGTATTGTTCTGTGATACTTATTACTTTTCTGTGATGTTACATTTATCATGCCTGGAGCGATTATTTTATATTGTTATATATACTAGTAGATGTTGTATATGTTTTGCACCCGAGCTAGTCCAGTCCCCGCTCTGTCGTTAGTTAAGTAACCTAACGGGTGATGACGGGACCCAGTGGCGAATGCGGATGGCATATACGTACATTATATTTTCGTTCTTTTCTGGTGTGATCAATTGATGGGATTGCGTTGATTCTCATCAATGCAAGGAAAACAAACCTATATTTGATGTTGTTGGAACCTATTTTTCAAAAGCTGTTATTACAAGGGCGTTTTTTTGTTTTGCACAGTGGTATTCAGTTATAAATATTCAGCACCTCATTCGACGAAGCAAGGGCCGAGATCCCTTCAACGGGAGTGACCACTTGGACAGAGGTTTGCGTCAGGGTAATAACTTCACTATAATCGATTACTTTTTGCTTTGCATCGTGGTATTCAGTTTGGAATATCCTGCACCTCATTTGACGAGAAAAAAGCCGAGATCTCTTCACCGGGAGTGACCTCTTTAGTAAAGGTTTTCACCACTATATTTTTATAAAAAGATATTCGGTTCCTTCAACGATATCAAGTTCATTATGCTAAAGGTTTTTCGCCAAAAACCAGTCGTAGCCCTCCGTCATTTCTTTTAGGTAGTACCTAGTATTCGTGCTGCGTTTGTTGGCCTTTGTCAAGGCGTAGTGTGCGGTAGCTGGGTATTACTTGTCTGTTGCATTAAGTTGCGATTATCTAGGACAGTCGTATAACCTTGTTAGCCTTTGTCAAGGGTTTGTACAGGTGGGTATAAAGTAATCCAGGATAATGACGGGTTGAACTTGACTTGTGGTTTATCATTTGTTGGCCTTTGTCAAGGTCATAAACTGCTTGGGGTAAAAATCATATCGGGAGTTTCAAACATAAAAGAAACTTGCCAGCCTTGCGCATACCTTCTGGAGTGTGATGACGTGAGTGGCTTCCATCACGTTATCATGCGATGATAGTTGGATCCCGATTCCCACTGCTGAGTTGGTTTACTCCTCGGGTGATCCCGACTAATTCTTCTTTCAGCTTTGGAGGAAAATTTGAGAATACAGTGGGAGGTTTCCTGATTAGATAAAATGATTAACCATTCTGATCTAGATTAGAGTGCACGCAAAGTGTTTCTTCTCTCTCTCTCTCTTTAACTGCGACCATGACCCGACCTTAGACAATGACTCAGTAACCAAGTTAATCGAACTTTCTTATAACACTGGCTTTTGGATTGTCTGAGTTGCATACATCATTGACACTCCTTCTTTTACCCTTTGAGTTTCTCCAGAACACCCCGTATTATTACGAACATCCACTTCCATTGGATAAATCTATCATATGGTTATATACGAAGTTGGAGGAACTTCTTCGAGGATGGATTCTGGTTCTGGAAAGATTGAATAGGACTATTCACTTGTCTTTTCATTTTACCTTCTCTCAGATTGTGAGAGCTCCTAGGATTAGGAGATGGTACACTTATTACGCTTATTGGATAGTCTTCTTCCAAACCATAGGCAGGTGCCGAAAGGTAGGGAATGAAGAAAACTAATTAGTCTAAGTTGGGTGTACAGAAGGTAATAAGTAAATATAAATAAAGGGATCAGAAAGAGGGCAAAGTAAATTGCGACTGTAATCATTCACGACCAAACCACGTATTTCATCGCCACTCCTAATTCACCTTTGTATTTCTCCAGAACACCCCGTATCGCTACGAACATCCAATTCCATTGGATAAATCCATCGTATGGTTATATTCGAACTCGAAGGAACTTTTTCGAGGATAGATTCTGGTTCAGGAGAAATAGAAATAAGGTTTATTCAGTTGTCTTTTATCCTTACCGTCTCTCAAGTTGTGAGTGCTCCTAGGATTAGGACAGTACACCTATTGTGCTTATTGGATAGTTTTCTTCCAAGCCATAGGCTGGTGCCGAACGGTAGGGAAGGAAGAAAACCATTAAACCTAACGATGGTGTACAGAAGGTAACGACTAAAGACAAATAAAGAGAATTTGAGAGATGGCATGGAAATATACGGTTACAGTCATGAATCTGGAAAATGGAAGAGGCATTACTAGGAATACCCGGATTCTCCTTCGAAACATTTTCATGTTTCAGTTTCACTGTGTATTGTTAATAGAAAACTGATTACTCAATTAGACCCTTACTCCAGGGTATGTATTTACCAGGTATGATTCTCACATCTGTATGGTTTTACAGATGATGAGTGGGAGTAAGTTATTAGAAATTAGGTGATCATCCTCATTATATCGGAATTCGTTGTAATTGGTGATATTTGAGGAAATCACCTGGGTACAGTTTTCAACCTACGACGCACAGGATTTGAGTTATTCAACTCAGGGGACACATACAAAATATTGTATGTTGTCCAGTGTCCATTAGGATAAAGGGGTTGGTCCTCGTACTATATTCTGTTTACTTGTGACTTATCAATTTTTAGACAAGTGTTTCGTAGAAATACAAGGTCTAAGTTTTGAGAAGTTATAGGTACAAGAATAAATTAGAGAACCACGTGTTGCAAGTATCGGGATTCTTCAAGGTGATCGAAGATGTAGATATTTGTGTATGGTATTCAGTAGATAGTAATGGTTTTGAGAAACTTGTTTCTCTTTCAGGTTACTCATAATTGGATGCACTCCTAAGTTGAGTAATGCTGATCGGCCTCTCTCCATTTAGTTGACATGCACTGGAGACAGCTGCATGATTTGAATCTGGTTCCAATTAAATCAGTGCCTCTATTTCTATATTGTATATAGAATGGTTCATATCTTAACGTTGTTAAGGTACGGGGAGTTGTCCGGCTTATGTTTAAAACCAGACTCTGGATAACTCAAAGCACGTTTCTATAATGGTTGTTTGTGGGTTAACCCGGGCTATGACGAGGGTTAATTTTCTACCATCTGGAAGATCAATAGTGATATTGTTCTTCACTCGCCACAGTTTTAGTAAAATGGATTTTTTCAGAAAACAGTAGTGGGAGTATGGTAGAACTAGAAGAGATTCCAGAACCGCAAACGATTACGGAAAATTTAATAGGACCTAAAGATTCAATCAGGATTGACATTTCATTAGCCACTCCGCAGATATGGTGGGTAATCTCAGGCACCCGAGAGGTACTCTGGTAGCCTTAAGGACGGTAACATGGAGGTTCTTGTTTACCCAGACTTTCCATTACTGTTGTTCCAGACTATGAGACCCGGCAGGAGGATGAGTATAGCGTCATTCTAAACTAGCTTTAGAAGTGCACATGTATATGACTCTGCCAGAGGGTTGTCGTAGTCAGTGGGAGCAGCAGAAGCATAGTGGATAAGTAGCTTATGTCTATTTATAGACTAAAACATACATAACAGAGATAGATCATCTATTTCTGATGTGATAGTCATGGGTTTTGGCTTCATCAGAATAGGGGATGGATCTGTTAAGAAGGTAGTAGGGTGTGAAGTCCTGGTACTTGGATGGCATACACATAGTAGGAAGTGAAATTCCTACACTACGATCGGTTATACTGAGGTTGTCATACAGTGTTTTCTCCACATAGGATATGAATATAATATCAGACATTCTAGTTACTGGATCTATGGTTTTAGATTTAGATTTGGGTAGTTTCCCAATCTTGGTACTTTGACAGCATTCTAAAGGTATTTTAGAATGAATGACTCCTGCATGGTGGTGTACCTGCAGGTGATGGAGTCACCCTTCCAAAGGTTTTTTTCAGACTAAAGGGGAGAGGGATGTGCATGATTGATATATCACTTGCTTAGGCAATTGAGTCAATCTTGAGATGTCAAGTATCATACCAGATGTTGTTTTTGTACTAGATACAATAAGTTGATATTAATCCTATACTGGAGAAACGTTCGGAAGCAGTTTTAGAACATAAGTGATTGTTCTAGGGATTTGATAACGACAGCCTCCTTCGGGAGACAGTTATCATTCCAGGCTTCCAAGGTGCCCTGGATGACAAAGTGACTGTCAGAGTTATAGTTTTCCCTCTGACGAAGGACAGTAGTTTGGACAGGTGGTCCAAGAGGATACTGAGGGAGGCATGGTGCAGGATACTGATTAAATTCAGTTGACGATACAGTCTAAAAAGTTTGCTGGATTTGGAATTCATTTATGAACTAGTCCCATCAGATATCCAGACATATTCAAAGATAGGTATTGCTTATTTCAGGAGATGGCTTTCTCAGCGAACTTAAGACAAAGAGAGACATAGAAAGAAACATCAGGGCGGATCCACTCACTGAGGCTATTCCTCGAACACAATAGTTTTACAAACGAGCTTTGTGAAACTGATTAGTAGAGGAGTTGGATGTTCGGTATCACACGAGCTGTGAGTACGCGACATCGCAATAATTAGCCTTAAGTGCAAGTGGGAGATTGCTGGATATAGCGCCTGTTCATACCAGAATATTGCATTCTATACCGCCCATTCTTACGCTCGTTTGTTTATAGGCAGGTGCTTTTTATCAGTGTTTGCTACATAATTGCAGGATACTAGTCTCAGCTCTAAACAGTGAATATCATGGAAAAGTATGACAAATTCCGGATTACTGCCAACAACAGATAAAACACGGGTCTCTGCTCTCTATCCGTGTGTTGCCACATACCAGTTAAGGGACAAAATGGCAAATCGATTGTCATGTCATGCACAAAGCTCAATGTCAACACAAGATCCAAGAAATCTACGCGGAGCTCGAGGAAATCATGGCAAAAGATCCACATCACATCACCCTTTTGTTCTACTAAAATTCTGGAATAATTGTGAAGAGTTTCTGAGAAAAGTCATATACCACATAGCAGACAACACCAAACCAGGAAAGCACCCAAAACCCGAGGAGCCAACTCCTCTAAACCGCCGCGTTTCCGCGGCATAAGCCTGCTTAGGCCGCCGAACCGCGGCCGTATGGTGTCGACAGGTGCTCGTTTTTCAGGGGTATTTGGGTCTTTTTATGTAGGTTCTGAATGTTGCCCTAGATTTCCAGCTCCCTGCCTATAAATACTCCAGAACTGAGCCAAGCCAAGGGTCAATTCTTTGTTTCTTTTTTTGTTAGGATTTAGTCTTTTTCTTCTTCTTCTTCATTCTTTTCTCCATGAAAATTGTAGTGAGAGCTTTTTGAGTGGAAGATCAATGAAGATGAGGGTTTTTGTATCACTCTCTTTTATTTAACTTCCCCTTGAGATCCTTGCTTTCTCTTGATCTTTCAACCTCTTCATTGAGCTTGAAAGGTTAAGGGTTTGTTATTGATCTCAAGGGTCGTATTTTCTTATGGAACAAGTTCTTCACTTCACATGAGTTCTTTACCCTTTTCTTGATCTTGCAACCTCTTGATTGAGCTTGCAAGTTTAAGGGTTGGCTATTGATCCCATGCTTGTCTTGAGTTCTAGTTTTTAATTCTTTTTATTGCTTATTTATTACTTGCTTTTTATTATCTTGCTTTACTTATTTGCAATTTAAATTCATGCACTTATTTACTTGTAATCTTTTCTTTTCTTTGTTCTTTTCTTTTGCTCTTTTTGGTTCTTTTGTGAATGGTTGTAATTATTGTTGTTGTTAAGAATAAATACGATACTGTAAGTTAAGATTTTCTTTGCCCATTTCCTTTTCCCGTTATTTTCCATTGAACTCCGCCCAAACGATACGCAAGCGCTCCGTTAGGCACCCTACCCTAACAAGGTAACGGTGATTTCTAACCGCGACCGGTTGCGTTCGGTTTGGCCGGAGGCGAAAGCAAGAGACAAGAACGGAAGGACAAGGGTAAATAAGCCGGATTCCACGAATACCGCGCTTAAATCCCCTAATCCACGTTGTTGCCGATTGCTCTAGCTTCAATTGGTCAAGACTCGGCTCAAAGGTTTTGAGTACGGATTTCTTTAGCTTTCAATCTCGTATCTTTTTCATAACAACTTTATACTTGCGAATAAAACACATAGGTTAGACTGAACAAACTCACACATATTCTTTATTGGCTCGTCTAAAACAAGAAAGGACATACAACCATCTCCCTGTGGATCGACCCGTGCTCAACCGGCTAGCTGCATAGCGACACCGTCTTGATTGCGGTTAACTTTAATTCTTTCAATCAAATGGCGCCGTTGCCGGGGAGACGGTAACGTATTTCTTTTCTTGTTATTCGGGTTAATATTCTTTTTGTATATATATAAAAAAAAATAATCTTTTTGTCGTTTTTGATCATTTTTGTGGGCAAGAGTGCAGATTTTTGCAGATTTGCAAACTGCGATTGTGGGGAGCAAAGTGTACATTCAAGGCTAAGGTGATTGCAAAGTACAGTGCCAAAGATCCGGGTAGTTTGACCCACGCAAGCGAACTTTTCAAGCTTACCGGATTTGATTCAACGGGGGTTTTCTAACCCAAAAACTTAACGGTACGTACTTTACTAACACCTTCTTCTTAAATCCGACGCATCCAATATACTATTCTTTGCAGGATTCTTTGCAAGTTCGCTAGCAAACGCTAAAAATTGACTAACCCGTATTTGTTGCAGTGCCGTGCTTAAAATAAAAAACGATTGTTTGATTCTTTATAGAATTGCGCATTGCATACATTAATACGGACTTAAGGGCAAGCGAACCCCACAACATACGGTAAAGGATTTCATCACCTTTTCCGTGGCCCACAAATCACGAACTTGAGCATAACGTTTACCCGCACAAAATTTAAAAGAAATTAGACTTTAAGCCTTAAGGACTTCGCGCTCACTAGGAGAAGTTGACTGTGTTTAGAACCTCGCTTAACGGTACATTGTTTACGGGGTGTCTAGGAAAGTGTTAACGGCGAAACCGCCAAAAGAGAAAGGGTTATTTAATTAAGGAACTTCGCAAAAGCGTTGGAAAACCTCCCCTTATCTCTGCACTTACTTGGCCTCGTGATCAGTGTATCTTGAGCCCGTTTCTCGACACAGTTTTACTTCGACAATCAAGTTCTGGAGCAGGTCTAGTTGACCTAGGTGAACTCTAGAACGATTAGGTGTGTGGTATTTTTGTGTCGTGATTGTTTTTGTCCATATTCTTTTTTGTGTGTATATTTCATTCTTTTGTTAATATCTAAAAAAAAATTTAAAAAAAAAATTTCACATTTTTTCTCCTCCTTTTCTTTGCCTTTCTTTCTCCCTCTCTTCATATCATGGGTACCCCACCTCGCAAAACTCTTGCCGAACTTTGGTACCCACAACCAGACATTACTTCTTACGGTTCTTGCTTTGGCCGAATATCGAACGACCCCTCCATGCGCAAAATCTCTTTGAAAGATCGGATAGACGCGTCTAGGACAAACACTTGCCCTTCGCAATCCACTTTGTATCAACCTTTTCAACCTCCCCCACCCTCTTATGTTGATACCCCTTTTGCAAGTCGTCCTTTGTCCATCGCTGAACGTATTGAACAATCCTGTAGCCGATCTTTCACTCCTTTCACCACTACAGATTCTTGGGATCAACAATTCCATTCACCTTCTTATCCAAATGTTGATCCTGCTCCTGTCCCGCCATTCAATTCCTATCAATCCTACCCAACTTTTGCACCTTCCCTAGACATTTCTTCAGAACCGCCATTTGGGAGTTTCCAGTATCCAAACAACTTCGAATCTTTTACTGAAACTCCATCACAACACATGTCTAGTCTGGAACAGTCATTAGAAGACTTTAGGGTAGCGTCATGCCAACAGATGATGGATTTGAATGCGTCCATGGCCGCCCTCATACAACCTAGTGACCCGGTAGCTAGTTTTCAACTAGCTCCAAATTTTCCAATGTATGAAGAGGCGGTCGGACAGGCTGTGAATTTGAGTGGAGAGAGTGAGCTGTACCCCCTTCCAAATCAAACCTACCCGTTTCAAATTGAATCCCACAACTCCTGTGTTGAAAATCTATCAAGTGTCCCAACTGAATTATCAATTGAAGATAAAATGTTTAATGAGTTGTGCGACTTTGTAGTGTTTGATTTGCCAGATTGTGAAGGGACCTTGCCAAGTGAAACCACACACAATCCTTTTGACCTCTACACCTCCATCTTAGAACCTGAATTGATTGAAATCCATGCTTTTGATGAGGTGTCTGAGAATATTGATTTTCACTTGATTGAGGATATTGACGCTGGGGATATTTTGGATGATGAACCCGTAGATTTGGCTGAGTTTGTCTCTTCAAATCATCATTCCAAGTCATTAAATGTTTTTTCCGAAGCCTATATGCGTCTGGATTTTGATGAAATATGCATGGATGAGCTAAATTTTGAGGAGAATATTGAGGATAGCACTGAGGATGAAACAGTTTTAATTGATGAGTCGGATTTTCCAATTCATCCTGTTCCTTTCATTGACTGTGTGCACCCTCCCGAAACCTTAACCGATACCCCTCCTCGATCACTTTCCTCCATCCTTTCCATCGTTCTGACCTTGCAAGAACTCGTCTCACTTACATTTCATATGTCTGGTTTACCGAGTTCGGTGTACCCATGGTTTCTCACGAACCTTGAGGGATTTGACCCCATTTCCCGACGGGTAAATATATTAGCACAATCGCTTTTCATACATCGGTCATCACAGATCGTGCTAATCTATTTACTCAATTTGCACCCTCAAGTTCGTATTCCACTTCTTTTTCCCTTCCGCCATTCTTCTTCTTCTCATATACCGAGACCATATACCACTTCTATCTCCATACGGTCTCGCGTATTCTCCATATCTTTTCTCTACGCCTTCTTTCACCAGCCACTGTTTTATCACGATAAGATGTTTGAATGGTTGGTGTTAACTTTTGGCCTGTGTAAGGCCTTGAATAGCTTGACACTGTTCTTTCCCCCCTAATCCTGAACTTCATCGCTTAACAGTGGAAACACTGTTTTACTTAAGTTTGGGGGGGACCCTTTTTTGTATATATTTTTTGTTTTCCTTTTTTTTTGTATATAATTTGTTTTTAGGGAGCGCCGGCAAATTTTGACCCTCTTGGTATAGCCTGACAGTGAGGGCACTGTCAAGTTTAAGTTTGGGGGTGTGCTCGGTAAGCTTTCTTCCTTCGCATTCATTTGTATATTTTGCATTTGCATACCTTATTAAAAACCCACAAAAATTGAAAATTTTCCAAAAATATAAAAACTTTGTCGTCAAGTTAGCTAATAGGGTAACTTAGATTTTTATTCTGAAAGTTTAGTTGATATGTTAGAAATAACTAAATTCTAGGCTTAGGAGTTGAAACCCTTAAAATAACCCTCATTCTGTCTAACTTTGGTAAGTATACGTCCTTACAGTTTTTTTGAGACATAGGTAATCTTGAGTTCAGTTTTTGAGTTAAGTCAAGATGAAGGGAAAGTATCGATGCTTTACTGAAGGATAAGTCTGAAAAATAGTTTCTTTTCTCGAGTACAAATTTAGAAAGTATATACCCTACAAACTGCACTTACACGCACCTTGAAACTTGGGATAGTAGAAGATACCTTGAAATACTCTTGCCTGAAAGCCTAGTATGAAAGAAAAAACGGTATTTAAAGCTAAACACCAAAAGAGCATGTTGAAAAATATATCCGGTCTTGAAAAAGAAAAAGAAAAAGAAAAAGAAAAAGAAAAATAGAATAAAGTCAAGACCTGAAAACTGCTATTTACGCTTTAAGCTTACACATTCAGTAATCGGCCGTTAGTGCCTCAAGAAGCATTAATAGTCGCATGAAAGGTGTGTGAGCAACACCGTCCATCATTAAATGAAAAGAAGTAGTATTAGGTATTAAGGCAAGGGTATTATAGCTTGAATTGAATTCTTGAGTGTAGGGGTGCAAATATACACACACGTAGGGGTATACAATTGATGTTTGGATAAGAGATAGAAATAAAGAATAAGACTTGTGTTTTCTGTAAAGGTGATAAAAATCCCTAATTTGAGACCACACTCTAGAAGGAAAACTCAGGAGATACCAACATCTTTCTAAACTTTTTTTTGGAACGTATATTATCTAAAGTTAAATAGATAGGAGGTGTGAAGCATTAGGGTTAAATATTTCTAACTTAGGATGATAGAATTTCTAACGTAAATACTAAACTGTAGGAGTAGAATCAATGTTAACTTATGACACTAGCTTGACAGGATTTTGTGGGTAGTATCCGCTGAAAACCCTCAGGAGACAACACTCCTCCTACTAGGGACACCTAGAGGTTTAACGGCTTGTTGCACGTGCTCAGTGCAATCGCGTTCCCTGCGAAAGTGCGGTTAGGATTTTCTTTTTTGTGAATAATTGGTTTTGCTCGGGACGAGCAAAAGTTAAGTTTGGGGGTATTTGTTCATACCAGAATATTGCATTCTATACCGTCCATTCTTACGCTCGTTTGTTTATAGGCAGGTGCTTTTTATCAGTGTTTGCTACATAATTGCAGGATACTAGTCTCAGCTCTAAATAGTGAATATCATGGAAAAGTACGACAAATTCCGGATTACTGCCAACAACAGATAAAACACGGGTCTCTGCTCTCTATCCGTGTGTTGCCACATACCAGTTAAGAGACAAAATGGCAAATCGATTGTCATGTCATGCACAAAGCTCAATGTCAACAAAAGATCCAAGAAATCTACGCGGAGCTCAAGGAAATCATGGCAAAAGATCCACATCACATCACCTTTTTGTTCTACTAAAATTCTGGAATAATTGTGAAGAGTTTCTGAGAAAAGTCATATACCACATAGCAGACAACACCAAACCAGGAAAGCACCCAAAACCCGAGGAGCCAACTCCTCTAAACCGCCGCGTTTCCGCGGCATAAGCCTGCTTAAGCCGCGGAACCGCGGCCGTATGGTGTCGACAGGTGGTCGTTTTTCAGGGGTATTTGGGTCTTTTTATGTAGGTTCTGAATGTTGCCCTAGATTTCCAGCTCCATGCCTATAAATACTCCAGAACTGAGCCAAGCCAGGGGTCAATTCTTTGTTTCTCTTTTTGTTAGGATTTAGTCATTTTCTTCTTCTTCTTCATTCTTTTCTCCATGAAAATTGTAGTGAGAGCTTTTTGAATGGAAGATCAATGAAGATGAGGGTTTTTGTATCACTCTCTTTTATTTAACTTCCCCTTGAGATCCTTGCTTTCTCTTGATCTTTCAACCTCTTCATTGAGCTTGAAAGGTTAAGGGTTTGTTATTGATCTCAAGGGTCGTATTTTCTTATGGAACAAGTTCTTCACTTCACATGAGTTCTTTACCCTTCTCTTGATCTTGCAACCTCTTGATTGAGCTTGCAAGTTTAAGGGTTGGCTATTGATCCCATACTTGTCTTGAGTTCTAGTTTTTAATTCTTTTTATTGCTTATTTATTACTTTCTTTTTATTATCTTGCTTTACTTATTTGCAATTTAAATTCATGCACTTATTTACTTATAATCTTTTCTTTTCTTTGTTCTTTTCTTTTGCTCTTTTTGGTTCTTTTGTGAATGGTTGTAATTATTGTTGTTGTTAAGAATAAATACGGTACTGTAAGTTAAGATTTTCTTTGCCCATTTCCTTTTCCCGTTATTTTCCATTGAACTCCGCCTAAACGATACGCAAGCGCTCCGTTAGGCACCCTACCCTAACAAGGTAACGGTGATTCCTAACCGCGACCGGTTGCGTTCGGTTTGGCCGGAGGCGAAAGCAAGAGACAAAAACGGAAGGACAAGGGTAAATAAGCCGGATTCCACGAATACCGCGCTTAAATCCCCTAATCCACGTTGTTGCCGATTGCTCTAGCTTCAATTGGTCAAGACTCGGCTCAAAGGTTTTGAGTACGGATTTCTTTAGCTTACAATCTCGTATCTTTTTCATAACAACTTTATACTTGCAAATAAAACACATAGGTTAGACTGAACAAACTCACACATATTCTTTATTGACTCGTCTAAAACAAGAAAGGACATACAACCATCTCCCTGTGGATCGATCCGTGCTCAGCCGACTAGCTGCATAGCGACACCGTCTTGATTGCGGTTAACTTTAATTTTTTCAATCAGCGCCCTCAAAGTCAATTATTGGATCGCAGGTACGTGATTGCAATGATTGAGGGAAGACCTATACCGATATGACAGTCTTGTTCGAGATGATAGTATGCTATCTGTTTGTCTTTATCATCGTATACATGCATCAGTTCACTATTGCATCTTGATAGAGCCCATAGGATTCTTGCTTGACTGCCAACAGTATGATGGAGATCATATACGTGGAAGCTGGGGTCTATAAGCACATTCTTAAAGTGTCCCTAGTCGTGGGAGTTTCGAGACAGGGTATCGATACTCCAGAGTAGACTAGTGTATACAGTCGAGACCCCGACGAGAGGTGGTGGCCGGTCTTACAAGCCATTGGTGTCAGTTAGTTCACCTAAGATGTATACAGGTGCTCATTGGGTTATGAGTACACCGGACAGGACTCGCCGGGAACATGCTAGTTGGTATTATACATATCGTCAGATAGCAGTTCTTAGGTGACATGTGTACAGGTTAGTCTGTCAACCTGAGATCATCATTTTTCTCTTGTGAGTTCCCACTGTGCTTTGATTACTACCCTACCACGGCTCAAAGGAGTCGTGCAAACAGGTTTTAGTTAGGTACAGTCCCGAGCCACATGGAGGCAGTGAGCGGATCGTCAGGGATTCGTCTTTCTCGGTATTGGGGATGAGATCGCGCTGTATTTAGGAGAGCCATTACACGAAATCCCTGGCTAGGGTAATCGAGATTTACTGGTAGATATTCCAGTAGTATCTCAGGGTGTTCTGGGCTACTCTCCGAAACAACTTATACAGCTATTGGGGGTCTGACGTTTACCATCCCTCTAGGCCCTATATGCGATACTCATATACGAATGGACCGGACTGTACGGATATTATCGCTGTCAGGCTCAGTAGGATTTCTGGATGAGTTCGCTCATCAGCTTCTCCTTTTTTCAATACATAGGCAACCGTTACGTACAGCTGGTACCTCTGACGTGCTAGTGGTTATACCCAGTGCCAGTGTATTGATAAGTCATTAGAGTCCCCCACAGAAAGTTTCCCAAGTTCGGGCGAAACGTTGTAGAGGCCGTATAGTAATATGGTAGGGTTCGATCATATTCTTGCACTTGTGCACGGATCATGATCGGACAGATAATACTAGCGGGCTTTGGTTTAAGCCGGATCCTAGTATTATATTGCAGGAATAATTTTGTCTCATTGCATTCGTATTCGGACGGAATACAAATGCGGGTATGTATTTACAGTTGAGGTATAATCTCATAATTCGTTACGGGATTATTTTGGGAGTTACCAGTTTCCTTTTCCGTCCTAAATATCTTGATCCATATTTATTGTGAGCACTGATCTTGACCCATTTCCCTGTCAATTTCGATTTGACCTATTTCCCTGTTAATTTCGAAACCTGGGGCTGCCATTTTGGCTTGGCATGGTGTGGGTCTTCTAGAAGGGTATGGGGTTGTTTGGCTTTATTTAATGGGCATGGGCAAGTGAGCGGGAAGCATGGTGTTTTGGAGTGTGGCTGATTTTTCCAGGCTGGGGGTTCTCTGCAAAATTGGGTGAGTTCTTAATTGCAGGGGGCTATTCGGGGGATGCATGGTTTAAACATGAGGAGATTTCTTTTAGTTGCTTAATTTTATGATACACACTCACTTGATAAAATATACACACCAACTTCTTTGGTGTGCTGCTCATTTTCCTCTTTTCTAAAAAAAAATCCAGAGAGCCATTTTTCCAGTGAAGTGGCCGAGCTCCTCTTTTCTCCAAGCCATTTCCATGCTTGATTTTTCTTTGCTAAAAATCCCTTACTCATAACTCTATGGCAACTCTAATTTACCTCCACCCAATCGTTTGGGTGCCTTGAGACAAAAGATTCTACACTCTCTCTACTTCATTCTTAGACATGTCGGCTAGAAAACTTCATGTCCGAGTTGCCTCGGTTCGAGGCGGGAGCCCGTATAGAGATTCATTGACGTGGTGACACTTTGACGAGCGAGACCGGGAGCGGACTTCGTCAGCGCAGCAGTGAGGAGTTTGGCACAGAGATTGAAGACCGAAGGACACGGATCGATCGATATAATCTTTTCAAACTCTTTACAGTTTTCTAGTTTACGGTTAATGGAACGATCCGGGTATTGGATCGTGATGCCGCCGGTTTCGTAAAAAGTTTTTGTTCCGCATTTGGCGTCGTTTAGACGGCCGGGGCGCTGCCGTGGCCCAACAAAAATGTTAATGTTAATCAATTCAATTGGAACTAAAACTCAAAGTTTTGACATTTATCGTATTCTGAAGTGGAATTGGAACTTTGAAAAAAATTATTCCAACCAAAACTTTTTGTATAGAAAAAGTGGAATTGCACCCCAAAAAATTATCATACCTATTTGGATGGAGAAAAACAGAAAAATTAGAAACAAACCATATCCGCTCCCCCTCCCTATCTTTATTATTGAAGCCAATGTTAGGAGTTCAGCGGAAGGAAACACCAAACTTTATGGATCTAAACTAAGATATCTTTTAACAGATAGCAACTAGAACAAATACAAAATCAAATAACACACAAGTGATTCGGGAAAAAGGAGAGAACACTTTATTAGATCTTTAAAGGAAAAAAAATCTTATAGAAGATTACATAACCCTTCTCCTTATAGATCTCCAACAAAATCTCCTTCTTTACTCTCAAAGTTCTCCTTAATGGCACCTTGATCCCTTATGGAACTGCCGTTTCGCCTACCTTAAACTTTGTGATCAAGCCACACCTAAATTTTAACCCTAACATCCTATTTATACCCTATACAAATTTGATATAAAATAGAAATACATTAATTACGAAACTGCCACTAAGAACTGAATTTTCGAGATAATCTCGAAACTGGAATTTGTGCTTATCTCTTCGACAGACGTCTGACCCTCTATGGGCTAGACGTCTGCACCTCCTCTTCTTTCAATGCAGAGCGTAGTTAGACAACTGACCTTATATGGGTCAGATGTCTGCGTACCCTCAGCGTGTCTGGCCAGAGCGTTGTCAGACGTCTGAACCTTAATAGCCCACATGTCTGCGCTTCCTTTAGAAAATAGCCCGAGAGCCGACAGATGTCTGACCATTTACGGGCTAGCCGTCTGAACCTGAAAACCGATGGTTTGCAGTCTCGATATATAAGACATTCTTCACAACAATCTCCATCTTGGTTTATATATCCTTATAGCCATCTTGAAAATTTATTGCCATCGTCTTGTATCCTTTAAGGTTGACTTATAGTTATCTCTGTTACCCCTGCTGGCACAGCTCCAAACCTTGAAACCGTGAATTGTTACAATTTTTGCTCAGAACTGCGAAAAAGATTCTGTCACAATTTTTCACCAGAACTGCGGAAATGATTCTGTCACAATTTTTCACCAGAACTACGAAACAAATGCGACTCTCTTACAGAGGTCGCATACTTTTCTCAAATTTGAGTACCTGAATAGAAACCAAAGCTATCTTGAACTTCTCCGTAGGAAGAACCTTCGTTAGTATGTCCGCCAGATTCACCTTAATATCGATTTTTATCAAATCGATCTTCTTTTTGTACCACTCTCTTATCTTGTGATACCACACGTCGATGTGCTTAGTTCGACTATGGTATACCTAATTCTTCAAAAGGTGAATGCCACTTTGGCTGTCACAAAAATAAGAAACCGACCCCTTATTGAATTTGAACTCTCCAACTAAATTCTTTAACCACAAGATTTCCGTCGATGCTTCCATTACTGCCATATATTCTGCCTCCGTCGTTGATAGCGCCACAGTATCCTAAAATGTTGACTTCCAACTGATTGGAAAATCTGCAACTGTATATATATAGCCCATAGTTTTTCTTATTTTGTCCAAATCACCAACATAATCCGCATCTACGTATCCTTGAAACTTGCTCGATTTATTTTCTGACTTGTGAAAAGATAAACCGAGATTTTTGGTTCCTTTTAGATACCAAAGTGTCCACTTTACAACATCCCAATGGAGCTTTCCTAGATTTGTTATGTACCGGCTAACCAGACTTGCCGCATAAGATATTTCTAGACGTGTGCATACCATAGAGTACATCAGCGATCCCACTGCACTTACATATGGTACTCAAGACATCTTTTCCTTCTCTTACCCTGATTTCGAACACTCCTTGAAGGATAGCTTGAAATGACCGACGATAGGGGTACTCGCCGGTCTTGAGTCCTTCATGTTGAATCTCTCCAACACCTTCTCAATATATCCTATTTGGGATAGCCATAGCTTTCCAACCTTCCTATCTCGCAAAATATCCATCCCAAGAATCTTCTTTGCTTCACCTAAATCTTTCATGTCAAATTTTGCACTCAATGAAGGTTTGAGCGCCTTTATTTTTGCCATGCTCTTAGCAACAATCAACATATCATCGACATATAGAAGTAAATATATCAACGAGCCATCCTTAAGACGTTTTGAGTATACGTAGCTGTCATACTCATATCGAGAGTATGGTCTTCTTCATAAAAGAATCAAAGCACTTGTACCACTGCATGGGAGACTGTTTCAACCCATATAGAGACCGCTTGAGTTTACATACGTGATTCTCTTTTTCGAGCTCCACAAATCCTTCAGATTGCCTCATGAAGGTTGTCACTTCCAACTCACAATGCAGAAAGGATGTTTTCATGTCTATTTTCTCCAACAATAAATTATGAAGTGCTACCATTGCCAACAATATTCGAATAGATGTATGTTTGACTACAGAAGAGAAAATCTCATTATAGTCAACCGCCTACTTTTGAGAAAAAACCTTCGCAACTAACCATGCCTTATATTGCTCATTATCTTTTTTCCTGAATACCCACTTGTAGCTAATAGCCCTTTTACCTTTCGGTAGCTCAATCAGCTTCCACGTTCCATTCTTTTGAATTGAATCCATCTCCTCTACCATCGCAACAATCTATCGATCCATATCCTCTTACCCAATGGCCTCCTAATAAGAGGTAGGATCTCCGCTTTCGGTGACTAGAACAAATGCGGCCATATCTTCAAAACCGTACCAAATTGGCGCCTTATGTGTACGTGTTGATCTCCTTAACTCCATTGTCTGTGGGTCCTGATAGGGTTGGTTCTCACTGTATGTCTCCATATTCCGCCCGTCCACCTACGCATCAATAAGCTAAAATTGCGCTTCAATATTTGTATCCTTATGAGTGCCAGAAAAATCTACCTCTACCGGTTCAGTGTCACCGGATGCTCCACCTGTCATCTTATTATGTTCAGCCACGTCTTTCAACATGGATTTCTCATCGAAGATCACATCTCTGCTAGTGAACGCTCTTCTGTTTTCCAGATCCCATAACCTATAATCTTTAACTCCAAGTTTGAATCCCAAGAAAACATACCTTTTTGACTTTGAATTCAGCTTGGTCTTATCCTTCCGATTCACGAGTAAGTAATCAGAGCACCCAAATACTTGTAACGAATTATAACTGACTGGCTTTCCTCTCCATACTTCTTCTGGGATCTGAAAATTTATGGCTGTAGATGGAGACCTGTTAACCAAATAGCCCGCATGATTCACCGCCTCTGCCCAGAAGTCATCCAAAAGGCCGGATTGCAACCGCATACTTCTGGCTCGCTCCAGTAATGTCCTGTTCATGCGCTCATGTAGCATTTCAGAAAATATAAAATAATATTTTTGGATTTAAATAATAAAATAATAAATATTAAGGATATTATATGAGTATTGATTTAAGTTTTCGTATAATAATATAGTTATATACATATATTTTTGGAAAATAATTGGAATTTAAAAATGAATTTATCATTTATGAAAACATTTATTTGATTTAGGCTTTTTAAAAATTAATATATAATTATTTACATATAAGTTTAATGTTAAATTCGATTAGTATTTCACTGATTAAGTATTAAACCAAATTTGTTTTGTTAAACATGGTTTGTGTGCATGACATGTAATATTTATTTCATTATTTATACCATGGTTTCATTTTTATTTGGTTTTATTTGTTTTAAAGAGAAAAGATAAGAAATGAAAAGAAAATGAAAATGAAAGAAAATGAGAGGGGACGAGAGAAACATGAGAGTATGGGCAAGAGAGAGAAAGAGAGAGAAGGATGTCATGTCTCCTTAACTATTAGATTTTCTTCATTCTTCCTCATCTCCTTTGTTCACCTCCGCTTTCTTCATTTTCTCCACCTCCTCCACCCTCCTCACTACCACCACAAACATCATCCAAATCAACTCAAAACCACATAAAACCTTCACAAAAAATATTCCTACCCTCAATCTAAGCTTCATGGCATGATCAAATTTCAGTTTTGAGCTCATTTGACCATCTTAGAATTTTCTTGAGTTACTCTTTTAAGATAATACTCTCACTTTTAGACAAATTTTATGTTTCCTAACCTCACAAATTAGTTTAGAGTTTAAAAGTGCATGTTTTGTAAGCTTGAAAGTTCTAAAGTGAGTTATAGTGAGTGAAACTTGTAGTAGAAGTGTAGTAGAGAATTTAATGAGTGTTTACCAGCCTTTAGTGATAGAATCTTTGGTCTAAGATGGGATTAGAAGTTTCAAAAATGAGTTTAGAATTTTCCGATATTGTTTTTGTTGAACTTGTGGTGATCAAATGAAATCTGGTATTACTTGGGGGCTCTGAAAATTTTATAGAGGATACTGTGAGATGTATAGACCAGTGGAAAGCCATCGTAGAAGCTCGAGCCCAACACAACATATCAAAACCGCCAATTTATTCAATTTTACTGCAAATTTCGGGTCCATTTTGGAGTTTGGGTGTGGATTTTGTTCTGTAGCTCACTCACTAGATAACTAAGACTACCCATACACTAAAACGTCCAATATCACCTTAAGAAAAATCTGGGAGCGTTTTACTAAGTTTCTGTCAATATTTTGCGATATTTGAAAACTTGATTTTTAGTATTTGTGTTTTGACTCGGTCGTTTGACGTTCGGACGTCGACGTCGGGGGTTGTTTTATTATTTTAGCACGCGTTGACCATAGGTTCTAACCTATGTGCGCTTCGCTCATCGTATCGGTTTTTTATTTGGATTTTTATGCAATATGATATACTTTGATTTATACATAGAAGCGCGTGGATTTTCGAGACGACGAAGGAGAGCAAGGCATCCATCGGAATCAGTTAGGGCGAGGAGAAATTAGGTGAGTAGATGTATATCTACGGGAGAAGTCGGGTGAATGGTGTATAGCACACCTGCAACCGTAAAATTAGGATATTTATAAATATATACTAAATATGTATAATTAGGTAATAAGTTTTCTAGAATACCATACCATAGTAGTATACTTATAGAAATTGTACCCTTAGTACTATTGCTTAACCTATGAACTATATCTACTTATGTGTGTGTATGAGAATATTTATGATATGATATGATGAGATGAGAATATGATCTGAAATGATGATACGAGTCGATATGATTGGATACGATATGAAGCGATGTGATATGATATGATATATGAGGACATGGGATGATATATGATGATATGATGTACGTGACGATAGATCCATACTATTGATGTGATGATATCGTACGATAGATATTCCGTACATTATATGATGAGGATGGATCGTCGATATTATTTTGACTCAAAAAGAAATGTTTAAAATCACATAAATGGATATTATGATATGTTTAGAGCCATACCTATTTTCAAAACTAACAAATCATTAAGTATTTTTAAATGATAACTTCAAGGGGATGCTACGCCTTTTCAAATGGTATCTTTTTCAAAAAGAGCGTAGCCGCCTATTTTCTAAAACAACGATTCGTACTATTTTAAACTATAACTGTATGGCTCATATGTAGTTTCGTAATTTATACTGTTCACGTTTACGATATCTTTATTCTATTTACGCCCGCGTTACGATCTCTAATTTCTACATACACTCGCATTATTTTGATTTATGATATATATATATATATATATATACACACACACACTACGTTTCATAATCCTATTTTTACGTGACTTCGTTTGTTAGGACACACGTACCATTATCGATGATGCATATGTTGCATGAGATTTCTCGGTGCTGAGCTATGATGATTAGTACGTGCAACATGTACACATACTTGTCGGCTCACGTACGTGCAGCACGTGCACGTACGTAAGCCGGCAAGTATGTATATGTGCAACATGTGCATGAGATTTCTCGGTGCTGAGTTATGATGATTATCCAAATCGAGGCAGGGGGAGTGTAACAACCCTAAACTTTCTGTACAATTTTTTTTTCAAAAATACAGAAAGAGTTACTTGAGCCTGAGCACAAATTATAAGTTTGATTTACTTTTGAACAGCAAGAAGGAGCATGTAGCTCATTGGTAAGACCTTGTACTGCTGAACCAAAGCACCAGAGTTCATATCCCATCAACCACATATTTTTTTGAAAATTAAATTCTTTTAATCTTTTAGAAGCCCAAGAGTCTACACGTGCACTATACGTAATAGGGTAAGTTACAGAATAAACAAACTTGTCCATGAGGCTAGGCCAAGTATCAGGGACACGTGGCGAAGACATGAACCCCGACTCACCTAACTCGTGCCAGT
Source organism: Agapanthus africanus (assembly GCA_030015575.1). Lineage (NCBI taxonomy): Eukaryota > Viridiplantae > Streptophyta > Magnoliopsida > Asparagales > Amaryllidaceae > Agapanthus > Agapanthus africanus. Next base: position 48,615,351 of record JASDDO010000019.1, on the reverse strand, counting down.
GACTCGCCTGACTCGGCCGGCGCCGCCGGGTCAACTCGGCCCAAACCCAATTTTTCTTAAACCCCTTACATCCTTTGGCCTACCCCACCCCTCCTGCACTGTTTAAATTCTCTGCAATTAACCAGAGAATTAAAATACCCCCATTTAATACAAATTTTTAATACACTCTTTCATTACCCTAAAATCCTAATTTCTCCTATAAATACCACCCTCAAATCACCCCCCTCACTCCCAAATCCCTATCAAAACTCTCAAGAAAATTCCCAAGAATTTTTGTGTGCAAGTGGAGTTATCAAAAGGGCGAATCTCCGATGAACTTCCGACGGAAATCCAAGGAGTTTCCGAGAACGAAACGATGCACCGGCACCTCCCACCGCTTCATACTTCTCTTTTCTAGTCTAATAACCTATAAGTCCCTAATTCTTCTTCTTTTCTTTATTCTAAAAACTTTCAAAACTAAAACTTGACGGAAGCGGAGTTAGTCCGACTTCCGATTCGGTTTTCTTTAAAAACTATAATTTTTTCTTAATCAAGATACCTTCATGTCATCACATATTGTTCATTAAACATTAATAAATATCTTTAACAAATTTCATCACAAAAAATTGTTATATGCATCTTCTATCGCAATTTTACATTAAAATACCTTCATGCTTCATTTCGGACATACTTGAACTTTTTAAACCGTATTACCTTAGAAAACTCACGAGGTAATGACCTACCTCCTCACAACACACATATCTAATATAGTATGATGGAATTTGGGAACATAGATTTGGGAAAAATACTACTTTACATATAACTACCTTCAACTATTAAAACCTTTTTTCTACAAGATGTGTATTTTAATAAATCTTTGAAATTGCGCCTCTATAACACATTTGGGGAACCCGTTCGGGATGGTATGGATTATCGCACATTCTCGGGCTTAGTAGAGTGAGATGCAGACATCCGCAAGGAGCATACGATCTCGAAAAATTTAAAATATAATTTTCTTTAGAAAATGTGATTTCTATTATAAATAAAACTTATATTTTTAATAAATAAATATATATGTAATTAATATCAAAATATCTATTTTTAATATTCCACATTTCCAAAATTCAAGAAAAACATTCCATTTATAAGAAAATGCCATACAATTCCAATATTACAAATAAATACCATATATTATGAAATTATGTTTTATTCACTAGAAATGTCACATTGATAAAATATATATTAATGAAATCTTTAAAAACGATAATAAAATACTTGAGGTGTATTTTGAAAATTATACAAAATTATTTTTACATAAAACCCCCTCAAGTTATACTAAATTACAATAAGGACCTTAATAAACATAGGTTTAAGCGGGACCGATCTCTTGAGCCTCAGGGAGCCGGAGATATGGGTGCTTGCCTATTCAAGGTTGACAACTTAACAAATGGTGTTATCAACATGGTAATTTTCTTTGAAAAAGACACAAATCATGTCGTCCATGTGCAGCAGTTACCGATAATACCAAAACATAATTCAGGATTCAATATATTTTCTAATTGTCTGACTCAGACTGAGTTTCAATATAATCAATCTGACTTGAATATGATTCAAGTATCAAACTTCAATACAACATGGATTTATGAATCCGTCTATTCAATCTAATCAATCTATATTGACTGAACCGAACCATGGATATATTCCATCTACATGTTCATCCATTATATCCATTTCATTACTATTATCATGGTTTCGATAAGTCATCCATCTATATAAATCAAGACAATACAATACAAACAATACAATCAAGACATCGCGGGGTTTATAAGGGGTGGACTGGTACAGAAGGTGTTAGAAGTGGCACGAGATTGTAACCATAATACACCTAACCTGAATTCAATTGTCGTTGTACCATGGCTGAACGGTTCCTTATTCTCCTTATACCTTAGTCCACGGGAAAAGTTAGACTCCTCTCATATACACTGGCCTCTTATGTACCAAGCTACAAACAACAGCGCTAACAATATAATACAACTTTAAAAACTACATTCTCTCTCTATATATTCTACTTCTCCCTTATCTTTGGGACTTACCAAGCAATTTGTTCGCTGACTACATTCTCATTCTTTTCCTTGGAATGTCGTCAGGTGTTTCGGACCTTCAGGAGATCAAGCCCACCTTCGAGGACTTGGATCAGTTAGCCTTCGACCCGGAGCTCTAGTTTCTTGTACACATTTACATTCTATATTTTCCATTTCTGTTATGCCATTGTTTAGGCATTGCTTTCCATTCCATGTAATTACTTTTCAGATATATTGTATAAAGAATATTAATAAATAAAGTTGATGTTCATTTATATCTTGTCTCTTGTGTACATTACGTTTTATATTGCTTAGATACGCTTACCGTGTTTACTTCTGAGTAAATACGTAGCGGCCTCGTCGCGTCCTCTGCCCGTATACTGGGAAGCGGGGCATGACAGGTTTTGTTGGCGGCCCATGCAGGTCAGAGCTGTATGGAATCCTACCATGCAGTTCAGTTCTGCGTGTACAACCTAAGAAATATAACATAAGAATCAGCAACTAAAAACATTCTTTACAATTCATGTTCCTTGAATCTTACAATTTTATATACTTTGAATCTGTCCTAACCTAAATTTTTCATTCAAGGTTATGGATTCTCTGAACAACACCAGCACCAATGTCAACAACACACCTCCACCACTACCACTCACACCTACCGTCGCTGCTCCGATCAACGAGCAAACGTTCTGCTTGAGGCAATCCACAGCCTCCTGGAAGGACAGCAACAGCAGACTGCTATTTTGATGAACCGACCAGAGGCAGAAGCACCTGGGGTGAAACAATTCAGGGCTTTTCACCCCCAAACAGTTTGCAGGAAAAGAGAGCCCTCTAGAATCTGAGGAATGGGCTCAGAGCATCGAAGATGATCTGGCATTGGCACAAGTGCCAGAGATTGCTTGGGTTCGAGTTGCAAAGCTGCAGCTCACCGATAATGCACGGATTTGGTGGAAAGCGGAAGAAATCTGTCTTGACCAACCTATCGAATGGAAGAATTTCCGTGACATGTTCGATGCAAAGTACTTCCCTGAGACTGCCCACTTTGATATAGAACAGCAGTTCATCCATCTGCAACAAGATTCAATGTAGACCAAATCTGTATATGAGTATGATGCTGAGTTTACCATGATCAGTAGGTAAGATATGTCTCAATGTTCGATTTTATATCACATACTACACAGTTAACACAAGACCGTAACAGGTTTGCGGCCCATCTCATACCGATTGCTGAGATCAGAGCTAGAAGATTTCAGCAAGGGTTGGACACGGAAATCCAAGCTGTATTAGCTACAGGGGATTTCTCAACCCGTAATTTGGATTTGAAGATGGCCCGACGATATAAAGCAGTGGTAAAGAGGAAGGGAAGACCTCAATCTACCGGAGTGAAGCGTCCTGCCACTCAGATGGCAGGAGGAGCCTCTTCAAGGCCAACGGTTAAACCCAGGAGACCGGAAGAACCCAATAACCAGCCGAGTCCAGATTTTTGCTTCTATTGCAAGAGAAATGGACATTTGGTGAAGGAATATAGGCGCGCCAAAGGCCTGTGTCTAGTTTGTGGCGCATCCAATCATAGAATTGGAAACTGTCCTCACAGACGCAACCCAGCTCACACACCCACCAACTACCCACAGCGGCCAGCTATCCAGGCTCCTGCACTCCCTACTCTACCACCTGCACCACCTGCTCACCAATTCCATCAGGCACTGAGGAACATACCTCGAGGGCAAAAAAAATGCCCCAAGGACAGAGGAATGTGCCTCCAGTTAGGAGGAATGTACCACGGTGTCAGGCTTTCCTTTTAGCGGCCGAAGAAGCAGAGGCCATAGACCAAGGTAAACCTGGTAATTTCCTCAACTCTTTTTAAATCTCTCGCATTCTTTCATTCTCTCACATATTTTTCATATACTACCAGTAGTTCTATCACCAAATTTTTCTTGAATCCGTTACACTTTCCTTTTACAAATTTCGAAGTCGAAATTTTTTAAGGAGGGAAGAATGTAACCACCCTAAACTTTCTGTACAATTTTTTTTTCAAAAATACAGAAATAGGTACTTGAGCCTGAGCACAAATTATAAGTTATATTTTCTTTTGAATAGCAAGAAGGAGTTTGTAGCTCATTGGTAAGACCTTGCATTGCTGAACCAAAGCACCAAAGTTCAAATCCCATCAACCACATATTTTTTTAATTAATTCTTTTAATCTTTTAGAAGTTCAAGAGTTTACACGTGCACTACACATAATAGGGTAAGTTATAGAATAAACAAACGTGTCCACGAGGCTAGGCCAAGCGTCAGGGACACGTAACGAAGACACGAGCCCCAACTCGCCCAACTCGGGTCAGCGACTCGCCTGACTCAGCCGGCACAGCCGGGTCAACACGGCCCAAACCCAATTTTTCTTGAACCCCTTGCATCATTTGGCTTACCCCACTCCCCCTGCAATGTTTAAATTCTCTGCAATTAACCAGAGAATGAAAATACACCTATTTAATCCATTTTAATACAAATTTTTAATACACCCTTTCACTATCCTAAAACCATAATTTTTCTTATAAATACCACCCTCAAATCATCCCCTTCACTCTCAATTCCCTGCCCAAACTCTCAAGAAAATTCCCGAGACTTTTTGTATGCAAGTGGAGTTAGCAAAAGGGCGAACCTCCGACGAACTTTCGACGGTAATCCGAGAAGATTCCGAGGATGAAACGATGCACCGGCACTTCCCACTGCTTCATCCTTCTCTCTTCTAGTCTAATAACCTGTAAGTCCCTAATTCTTCTTCTTTTCTCTATTCTAAAAACTTTCAAAACTAAAACCCGACGGAAACAGAGTTAGTCCGACTTCCAATTCGGTTTTCTTTAAAAACTATAATTTTTTCTTAATCAAGATACCTTCATATCATCACATATTTTTCATTAAATATTAACAAACATTTTTAACAAGTTTCATTACAAAAGATTGTTATATGCATCTTCTATCGCAATTTTACATTAAAATACCTTCATATTTCATTTCGACATACTTGAACTTTTTAAACCATATTACCTTAGAAAACTCACGAGTAAATGACCTACCTCTTCACAACACACATATCTAATATAGCACGATAGAATTTGGGAACATAAATTTAGGAAAAATACTACTTTACATATAAATATCTTCAACTATTAAAACATTTTTCTACAAGATGTGTATTTTAACAAATCTTTGCAATTGTTCCTCTACAACACATTTGGGGAACCCGTTCGGGATGGTGTGGATTATCGCACATTATCGGGCTTAGTAGAGTGAGATGCAAACCTCCGCAAGGAGCATACGATCTCAAAAGATTTAAAATACAATTTTCTTTAGAAAATGTGATTTCTATTGTAATTAAAACCTATATTTTTTATTAATAAATATATAATTAATTAATATCAAAATATCTATTTTTAATATTCCACATTTCCAAAATTCAAGAAAAACATTCCATTTACAAGAAAATACCATACAATTCCAATATTACAAATAAATACCATATATTATGATATTAGGTTTTATTCACTCGAAATGTCACATTGATAAAATATACATCAATGAAAACTTTAAAGACGATAATAAAATACTTGAGGTGTATATTGAAAATTATACAAAATTATTTTTACATAAAACCCTCTCAAGTTATACTAAATTACAATAAGGTCCCTTGTAAACATAGGTTTAAGCGGGACCAGTCTCTTGAGCCTCAGGGAGCCAGAGATATGGGTGCTTGCTTATTTAAGGTAGACAATTTAACAAACGGTGTTATCAACACGGTAATTGTCTTTGAAAAAGACACAAATCATGTTGTCTATGTGCAGCAGTTACCGATAACACCAAAACATTATTCAGGATTCAATGTCTTGTCTAATTTTCTGACTTAGACTGAGTCTTAATATAATCAATCTGACTTGAATATGATTCAAGTATCAAACTTCAATACAATATGGATCTATAAATCCGTCTATTCAATCTAATCAATCTATATTGACTGAACCGAATCATGGATATATTCCATCTACATGTTCATCCATTGTATCCGTTCCATTACTGGTATCATAGTTCCGGCAAGTCATCCATCTATACAAATCAAGACAATACAATACAAATAATACAATCAAGATATCACGGGGTTTTTAAGGGGTTGATTGGTACGGAAGGTGTTAGAAGTGGCACGAGACTATAACCATAATACACCTAACCTGAATTCAATTGCTGTTGTATCATGGCTGAACGATTCCTTGTGCTCCTTATACCTTAGTCCACGGGAAAAGTTGGACTCCTCTCGTATACACTGGCATCTTCTATACCATGCTACAAACAACAGCGTTAACAATATAATACAACTTTAAAAGCTACATTCTCTATCTGTCTATTCTACTTCTCCCTTATCTATAAGACTTGCCGAGTAATTTGTTTGCTGACGGCATTCTCTTTCTTTTCCTTGGAATGTCGTCAGGTGTTTCGGACCTTCAGGAGATCGAGCCCACCTTCGAGGACTTGGATCAGCTAGCCTTCGACCCGGAGCTCTAGTTTCTTATACACATTTACATTCTATATTTTCCATTTTTGTTATTCCACTGTTTAGTCTTTTCTTTCCATTCCATATATTTACTTTTCAGATGTTTTGTAAAAAGAATGTTAATAAATAAAGTTGTTGTTCATTTATATATTGTCTCTTGTGTACATTACATTTTATATTGCTTAGATACGCTTAGCGTGTTTGCTTCTGAGTAAATACGTAGCGGTCTCGTCGTGTCCTCTGCCCGTATACTGAAAAGTGGGGCGTGATAGGGAGGAACCGATTGTGGATACATGGTGGACCCGATACGGTACCCGGGGCAAGAACATCGTATAGAAATATGTTGAGCCTTGCAAGGGAATACTACCTACAGGTGAAAGTACTGAACTAGGTGGATATCCCGAGGATACCGACCGGAGTGATATGAGACAGATGGATATGAAGACCGATCTGACGAGACGGTGCCTAAGATATGAAAGCCGATCCAGTGATACGGCACCTAAGATATGAGAATTTACGTGTCGATACTGGACACTGGTTTTATGATGATTTCGAGTGTCGATACTGGGCACTCAGGATTTTATGATGATTTTGATGTGTCGTTGATGGACACACGTTGGATGATATATACGTATATATAGCACAGTGACATGGATGACATAGTACCACTTATTGACACACACACGATATTATATATTTATATACATATGTATACACGATCACCTTCGATACCACATGGTAAGATATATTATTATACTATTGTATGACCTAGGAGATTGTCATACATTTGATTTTTACCTGATGATGTCTTTTACTCACGAGTTGGAAACTCACCCCCGTTGTGCCATAGTTTTCATGCAGGACCGACCGCTCGGATCAGTAGCGGCTTGTTGGCATATCTCTTCTTTTGGGTGATTTGCATTGGTAGGTGGGTTACACTATGGATCATAACCACCATTGTATATTTTTATATTCATTGGATCTAGTTAAAAGCTCCATCAACCAGACTATTTATATTTGGTAGACGTAGAGACCAGTTGTATATTCTTTGAATTTAGAGTCGAGACTTGTGTATATTCTTTATATTAGATTGGATGATATTTTGGTTTTCTTTATTCTTTTCTGTGATTGATCTTCGCCTTGGGCGTCGTATATTTTACTTGCATGGTTTTGTTTCCGCCGATTAGCGAAGAGCTAGCTCCCGCTTGGGATTCCTATATTATTCTTGATATGTGCTGATTTTGGATCAAAATTTACAAAGGAGGTGTTGCCCAAATTTCAAATGATGAAAACGTTTTCAAACATAAATATACTATATACTTGTATTTTCTATAAAATTGTTTATACTTTAAAAAGAGAACCCGATTTCATTTATACCTTTCTTTCAAAACTTCACCTCCACTATTTTCCTACAAGGGTTTAGATTCCTGGTTTTCGGCTTACTTAGACAACGATTGGTCTTATAGACTTCACGTAATTCAAGTACCGGTCACGTGCCATTTCTGAGTCGTGACAAAGTTGGTATTAGAGCGTTAGGTTTAATCTTTGTTCGAGTCTAGATTTAACTGTGCGGAGTCTAGGGCGTATATTTCGAAACATAGGCTAGACCTTACGGACTTAGAGTTGAGTGAAGGGGTATTAGACCCGAACTTTCGTTAAGTAGGTTGCCCTTGGTTGATGGAGTAGGTAACTCAAGTAGAGTAACATACAGTGCGTATGTTCCGCAGCATACTTGTGAGTTATATGTATACCCTAGAGGCCATTATTGTACATTTGATGTATATTATAGTGGATTCGTGGACATATATAGGGAGGACTTTCTTGCTCGACATGATAGTACTATATTTGGTTGCTCTTCATCTTAACATGTACATTTATTGTCTCTCTATTACATGTTGATAAAGCCCTTAGGATGAGTACTTGACTACCAGGATTGTGATGCAGATCATATTAGTGGGGCAAGGATAGTCGGTAAGTACATCTTTTAATTGTTCCTAGTCGTGGGAGTATCGAGACGGGGCATCGATATTCCAGAGTAGACTTGCGTATACGCTTCTTGACCCATATGATGGGCGATGGATGATCCCACATCCATTGGTGTTTGACATCAGAGAAGGTATACGGGTGCTCATTGGACACTGGGTACACTGAATGGACTCGCCAAGAACTCTTAGATGGTATTATATCTTACGTCAGATAGCAGTTCTCTGGTGATACTGGTACATGTTAGTCTGTCAACCCGAGATCGTCATAGAGTCTTGTGTGATTCCCACTGTGCTTTGATTTCCACCTTACCACGTTCAAGAGATCGTGCAAAACGGTGGTTTTTGGGTACGGTCCCGAGTCACATGGAGGCAATGAGCAATATGAGGGGATTTCGTCTCTCCCGGTATTGGGGGTTGATGTTGTGCTGTGCTCGATTGGCCATAACAAGAAATCCCTGGCCAGGGTTGCTGAGATTTGCTGGTAAGTATTATCAGTATTTTCTCGAACCGTTATGAGTCTCACATCGGCATGACTTATCAAGCTATTGGGGTCTGACGTTTACCACCCCCAGGCTGAGATATGCGATATATCAGACGAAGAGACCAGACTGTACGATAGTGTTGCTTATTGGATTCGCAGAAATATGAGCAGGCTTTCTTGTTGATCTTCTGATCGCTCAATATCCAGATGGCCGTTACGTCTAGAAGTACTGCTGACGGCTTGTGGGTGACTGATATGATCACCACCTACTGCCAGCGTATTGACGCGTCTTTAGAGTCCTACAAAGAGGTTTCTTGGCTCAAGCGAAACGAATTAGGAGCACATATATGATATGTGTGGGCCCGAGATTAATACGTGTATGTGATGCCATATCCTATTCTCGCGATATGTGATATCGGTCAGTTTTATGTGATATAGCAGGGTTATCGAATCAAGTGTTGATTCGATAAATTGATACAAATGATATTAGTCAGTTATATGTGATATAGCCGGATTATTAAATCAAGTGTTGATTTAATAATTTAATGTGTGTGTATATATATATATATATTTGATATATTAATTTACATTAACTAATATTAGCTCACTTAAGCATTTCTTTTTCTCACTTGTGTACACTTAATATATATGTGATATATATTATTATGTCATGCTTGTTGCTACATGCAACATGGGTATATGAGACTCACACCATGCTTAACATAATGAAGGGTTTTATTTATTTAAAGTAAATCAAAATTAATTAGAAATTAGTCACATGGTTTGAGCTTAGTGAAAGCTTATAGAACCATTGACTTAATCCACTAATTTTGTTTTATTTGAGATATTTATTAACCCAACAATTACCTTAAGCCATGGTTAAGTCTCTACATGAGTTAATATAAGATATTATCTCACACATGGTTGCTATCCTCACTCATTATTCCATTTCCACTTCATCTTCTTCCTCATATCCAAGAGCTCTCTAGGTTTTTAGGAGATGAGGATAATTAGTGAGAAAAATATTTCTAAAGTGAGCAAAATTCCTACTTCATCAACCTACACTAGACTAACCATTTAGTTTAGGTTGTTTCCTTCACTAATTCCTAATTAGTGAGAAGGTAGCTTGAGTTGGTGTCTCCTCGACGTAGATCATCTTCTGCCTCGAAGATTTCAAGCTAGGTTGTTCCTTTCATCTTGTGGAGCCTTTCTAGAATCCGGGAGTTCACTACTTGAAGCGAAAGGACTACTACACGGAGCTATTGAAGTGAATGACCGGTCTACAAAGGTTGTATTCCTTATTCACTTAGATGTAATGATGTTTACATGTATGGTTTTGTCTAATTCTCTAGTTAATATTCTAGGTTAGGGTTTTTTAGCGCGCCAAAATTTTGAAAATAGCATGGTTGATGCCTCCCGAAACCCAGTAGCCGTGCTCGGGAACCCAGCAATACTTACGATATGATATTTCGCTTAAGTAACTTTAGATGTACCTATTTGAGATACGTTATTCTATTAATTCTTGTGATCTATCCTCATCGATATTTTTTTGCGGTTCCTGTCACCATGGCTATATGAGCTGAGAGAGCTGCGGCTAGAGATGCGGTCAGAGTAAGCTCGTTAGGGACGAGGGCTGACCTGGATGTTATTCCGGTAACACAGGAACAGATTGATTTATCATTTATACTAGAATTTATCGTTTATGCTAGGGAACCCAACAGTGGTATCAGAACCATGCTAGAGAATTAGACAGTGTTTGTAGAATTATGAAACCGAAACAACTCCGAAACATCGAAACAAAAAGCCTAGTTTCTGTCGAATTTTTCAGAGTGTCTAAAAGTTTTTTAAGCAGTTGCAGAATGTTGCATGAGATGTAACATGAACACCATACTAAAATGACCCCCTTTCACCGGATTTGACCCGGCGACATTCTTGGAAAAACCGGCCTGGCTGGTTGTGGCTTGTAGTTTGGGCTTCATTTTGGTCTAGTGTTCCAGGCTCTGGGTTTTGGTGTTTCAGCTGTTGCTTGTTTTTTCTTAGATTGCATGTGATGTTATCTTTCTGTAAAGGCAATTCGGAGTGCTTCGTAGTCGTAATTCTAACATCGTTTCGGGTAAACTTGACGACGTTAAAATGTTTGAACGAATATCAAATACCCATTTTTCTCGCTCACTGGAAATTTCCAAGAGTTGGATTTTTCCAAGTTTAAAAATCTTCAGAAAATCATGCAGGTGTTTTCTATGGACCCTCTAGAAGAACGATACCCAAACTCGACTCTTTGACCGCGGAACCGCGGCCAAACCCTAGGGTTTGAGGTAGTTCCGCGGCGCCATGAGTGAGGCATGGGACAACCCTTCTATGGTTGGTCCATAGGTGCTGTGGCATGTTCTGGGTAATTTTCAAACTGCATTCAAGTGTTGAGTTCTTTGGGAAATTTTGGGTGTTTGTTGATTCGATCGAAATGTTTAACATCATCTACCTATTTGTAGAATGTGATACAATAATTGGAATTTACACATTTAGTTTTGTGAAAATTGATTAGTTGCTTATAAATTAAACATCTCCGTCTCGGTAGGAATCGGGAATCTTGTTGAATTACCCGATTTCTTTTGAAAACGTGTTTTCATAGATGAGACCCAAATATAAGATTTATAATGTTAGGCATACAATCCGAAGTATGTGATATTCCGGGTTTATGATGTTTAAAGGCTGTGTCGATTCTAAATATTATAGTTTAGCATTTTCTTTTCTGCGACCGTAAGTGTAATATATGGTGTATCGCCGGTTTCATTGCTATATGTTAATGACAATTGGGATACGCATATTTACTTACGTTGATGACATGTGATGTTATGTGTTGATAGGATATGTTATATTGGACCGTCGTGTTTGAATAGCCGGGAGGTTTCGGCGTGAGATGGGAGTTTTTCATTTTTCATTCATGTAAAAACTTGTATATAATATTCTTTTATTGGGGCATTTTCGGGTTTAGGATGATATCACCATTGTTGTATATTATTTACTTTTCCACATTAGGATAGACCCAAGGTGGGAAGCACAAGTAACCGGGTCCTAGAGTCCAGTTGGAGACCATCTTGAGAAGTCGAGACCGGGTCACCTAACTCTAGAATTGGTAGGGTTGCTTGCCACTCTCGTAGAGGTCTAGGGATGTGGGTTCGGCTATTCATCATGACCGTGAAATCCATTTTTTTACTAGCTTTATTTAAAACACGGAAATCCTAGTATATCCAATATTTCATATGTTGTCTTTTTCTGCTGATATTCTGTGATGTGATCACTTTATATGTTTAGAAGAATGTTGTTATATATATATGATATATAATAAATGTTGCTTATATTTTACACCCGCGCTAGTCCCGCCCCACTATGCCGTTAGTTATGTAACCTAACGGTGCATAACGGGACACTGTGACGAATGCGGATGGCATAAGCGTACATTCTACTTTCGTTTCTTCTGTGATGCTTAGGAAGCATAATTTATGGGACTTAATTAATGAGATTAATGAAAAAGAAAGAAACCTAAATATGTTGTAGAATCAATTTTTAAAAAAAGGGTAGCTCTAGTTCTTGTTTTGCATAGCGGTAGTCCTTGAAGAATATCCAGCACGTCATTCGATGAGGAAATAGCCAAGATCCCTTCACCGGGAGTGACCTCTTTAGCAAAATCTAGCAGATACTATAACCCACTCGGTTTTGTTTTTGATTGCTTCTCTAGTTCTTGTTTTGCAAAGTGGTATTCCTGAATATCCAGCACCTCATTCAATGAGAAAAGAGCCGAGATCCCTTCACCGGAAGTGATCTCTTTAGCAAAACTAGTAAAAGCCTCAAAATAACTCCTTTTCAAAATCGCTTGATTCTACAACGATATCAAGTTCATTACGCAAAAGGTTTTCTTAAAGACCTGTTGTAACCCTCCGTCATTTCAGATAACTACTATTTAGTATTCGTTCTACGTTTGTTGGTCTTCGTCAAGGCGTAGTGTGCGGTAGCTGATTAGTGGTTATCTGCTTAAGCATGTGATGCGATTGGATTAGGGTAGTCGTGCGACCTTGTTGGCCTTCGTCAAGGGTCGTGCGGGTGGGTTTAATTTAATCATGAACTGTATGGGTTGAACTTGACTAGCGGCCTATGGTTTGTTGGCCTTCGTCATGGTCATAGGAAGTTAGGGGCAAAATATTATCGGAAATTTCAAGTGTTGAAATTTGCAATGAGATTGCATACTTTCTATGAGATAGTTGGATCCCGATACCCAGTGCGAGTAAGAGTTACTCCTGAGAGAGTTTTACACATCACAATTAGCCGTTCAAGTAGGTGTCTAGAAAGGTTTTAACGGGGTTACGCCCTTGGGAAAATGAAGTTTATTTTAATTAGGTCCGTGCGAAAGCACGGGGAACCTCCTTCAAAATACCAACACTGGTCTGGCCGAAAGATTGGCGAACTTGTAGGGTGTAATTTATCCTGGCTAGTCTTACCTTTTAGGGTTTGAAGGAAAATTTGATAAAAATAGTGGGATCCATCCTGATTAGATAAAATAATAACCAATCTAATTTTGCAAAAGCATACGCTGAGTGTTTTCTTCTCTCTCTCCTGATAGCGACCGTGACATGCCTTAATCAAGATATTAATATGGATGTATTGATCGAACCCGCTTATTATACTAAGCTGGGGAACGTTGGTTCCTCTCTATCTTATAATTGTTGGGGAACGTTGGTTCCTCTCTATCTTATAATTGTTATAAGTCCGAGCAGGAAATAGAGGAATATCCGGATTATTATGCGACCCAAACGAGAAATGTGTATGTTGATGCATCTTCTTCAGGTGTGTTTGTTACCGAGAACTGTTTCTCAGTACACTCTGCGTCCTGGGTATAAGATACCGGAACAGGATCCCATATATGTAATATGTTATATGGGCAACAAAAGGGTAGAGAACTGGGATTGGGTGATATGTCTCTAAGTGTAGAGAATGGTGCAAATATTGCAGCCAAATCAGTTGGCAAATATCACCTTGTATTACCAGATGGTAAATACATTGATTCTGAACAAATGTTATTAAATGCCGAACCTGATATACAACATTACATCAGTTTCTTTATTAAATTAAAGAAGGATATAATTTTGTATTGAGGGATAATATTGTGAACATTTTCCTTAATCAAGAGTTGATTGGATCAGGCACGTTATATAATGGCATATATGTTCTAAATCAAATCACAGTTCAAAGTATATAGAACACACACAAGAGAAGTAGTTCAGAAATGAACGAATCCTTCTTGTGGTATTATAGACTAGGTCATATAAATGCGACACAACTAGCTAAGTTGCATAAGGATGAATATTTGAACCTGTTCGAATTTTCATCTTATGATATTTGCCAGTCTTATCTCAAAGATAAAATGACCAGTACTCTGTTTACTGAAAACAGAGAAAGAGCTACTGAACACTTGGGACGGATACATCATGATGTATACGGTCCTATGTCTACAAATGCCAGGACTGGTTCCTTGTACTTCATTATATTCACTGACTATCTCTCAAGATTCGGACATATGTTCCTGTTGAAATACAAGTCTGAAATTTTTAAGAAATTCAAGGAATATAAGCTTGAAGTTAAGAACCAGACGGGTAAAAGTATTAAGTCTTTCGATCTGATCGGAGAAGGGAATACTTGGGCATGAGGTTCCTGGATTATTTAAAAGAGAATAGGATTCTCTCTCATCTTACTCCTCCGTATACACCACAGAACAATGGTGTATCGGGGCGAAGGTATCGCACCCTATTAGATATGGTGCGCTCTATGATGAGTACTGCTGAGTTACCTATTTCCTTTTGGGATTATTCACTTGAGAAGCTGCATACCTATTGAATAGGGTTCCATCAAATCAGTTCCTACCACACCATATGGGATATGGAATGGGAAGAGACCATCTCTTAAACGAGTTAAGATATGAGGTTGTCCGGCCAATGTTGAAAAGCAAAATCCGAACAAGCTCGAAGCAAGGACAGTTCTGTATAAGTTTGTTGGATATCCCAAACATTTGTGAGGGTATATCTTCTACGACACCGAAGATCAAAAGGTGTTTTGTTTCTCAGCATGCCACCTTTTTAGAAAAGGAATTTCTTATGGAAGAAATTAGTGGTCATGAGGTTGAACTGGAAGGAGTTCCAGCTAGAAAAACTAAGAGCTGATGATTTGGTGAAACCAAAGAATTCGATAGTCCCCAACGAATCTCAGCCTCTCCGCGAATCTAGAACGGTTCCTCATCCACCTGAGAGATACTACGGTTTCCTCAGTGACGGTGGGAGCGAGGATTGTATCATGGTAGATGATGACCCAACTAGGTTCAGGTAGGCCATCACGAGTGGAGACTCGGTGAAATGGATGGATGCTATGCGATCTGGAATGGAATCCATGTACACCAACAAAGTATGACTTTGAATGTTGCACCTGAAGGGGTAAAACCCATTGAGAGCAAGTGGATCTTGAGAGATTCTTGGTGTAGATGGAAAAGATGAGACTTTCAAAGCTAGACTTGTAGTAAAAGGCTATCGTCAATAACCAGGTGTGGTTTATGATGAAACCTTTTCTCCATTGGCTGTGCTTAAGTCCATCAAGATTGAAGCAGGTATCGCGGAGTTGGAACATTTGTTTTGATGTGGCAGTCAAAGTGTTTGACTTCATCAAAAATGTAGATGAATCTTGTATATACAAGAAGGTTGTAGAGAGTAAAGGTTGTCTTTCACATATTGTACATAGATGATATACTCTTGATAGGAAATGGTTTCCTATGCTACACTCTGTCAAGCTCCTCTTATCATGAGGATTCTCCATGGAAGGTCTGAATGATACCCTCTACATCTTGTGGATTATGATCTATAGTGATAGATCTAAGTGGATATTGGGAGTGTCCCAAATCCAGGTACATTAACACCATACTAAAGGGGTTTAGTATGGAGAATTCTAAGTGTGGTGGTTCGCCCACTTACTCATGAATCACTCTCTCCAAAAAAATGTCTCTTGAGACTGATTTGGAGAGAGCTCGCATGCAAGGGATACCCTATGCTTCGGCAGTAGACTCTATCATGTATGTGTTGTTATGTACCAGACCAGATGTAGCTGATTCACTAGGAGTAGTGATCAAGAATCAATCGGATCTTGGGAGAATAACTGAATAGCTGTGAAGCACTGAAGAAGCTTTCTTGGTGTTTGGTAACGGTGAACTCCAGTGGGAGTCCTTTACCAATTTGAGCTTCTAGGGAGATAAGGACGACTGATAGTCAGTCTCGGGCTTTGTCTTTACCCTCAGTGGAGGGACGGTGTGTTGGAAGGGTTCCAAGCTAGATTCCATGGCAAACTAGACGATAAAGGCTGAATACATCGCTACCAACGATGCTGCCAAAGTGGCTGTCTGGATATTTTCGGTTCATGAAGATGAACATGGTTCCTACCATTGAGAGTCCAATAACTATTATTGTGACAACAATGGAGTTGTAGTTTTGTCCTAGAAATCCCGGTCCCATCAGCGGTCCAGACATATTCTGAGGCAGTATCACCTGATCAGGGAGATGGTTGATCTCTAAGAGATCGAGGTAAGGAGAGTTGATGCGAAAGATAACACGGCGGATCCACTCACAAAGGCCTTTCCCAAGAGAGATTTTTATGGGACGTTGGGTATGAGATACTACAACAAATGGCCCTAGTACAAGCGGGAGATTGTTAGTTATATGTATACCCTATAGGCCATTATTGTACATATGATATATATTATATTGGATGCTTGGACATATATAGGGAGGAATTTCTTGCTCGACATGATAGTACGCTATCTGGTTGCTCTTTATATTAACATGTACATTTATTGTCTCTCTATTACATGTTGATAAAGCCCTTAGGATGAGTACTTGACTATCAGGATTGTGATGCAGATCATATTAGCGGGGCAAGGGTAGTCGATAAGTACATCCTTCAATTGTTCCTAGTCGTGGGAGTATCGAGACGGGGCATCGATATTCCATAGTAGACTGGCGTATACGCTTCTGGACCCATATGATGGGTGATGGATGATCCCACATCCATTGATCTTTGACATCAGAGAAGGTATACGGGTGCTCAGTGGAGACAGGGTGCATTGAACGGACTCGCCGAGAACTCCTAGATGGTATTATACCTTACGTCAGATAGCATTTTTCTGGTGACACTAGTACAAGTTAGTCTATCGACCCGAGATCGTCATAGAGTCTTGTGTGATTCCCACTGTGCTTTGATTTCCACCTTACCACCTTCAAGAGATCGTGCAAAACGGTGGTTTTTAGGTACAGTCCCGAGTCACATGGAGGCAATGAGTGATAGGAGGGGATTTCGTCTCTCCCGGTATTAGAGGTTGATGTTGTGCTGTTCTCGATTGGCCATAACAAGAAATCTCTGGCCAGGGTTGCTGAGATTTGCTGGTAAGTGTTATCAGTAGTTTCTCGAACCGTTATGTGTCTCACATCGGCATGACTTATCAGGCTATTGGGGTCTGACGTTTACCACCCCCAGGCTGAGATATGCGACATATCAGACGAAGAGACCGGACTGTACGATAGTGTTACTTATTGGATTCGCAGAAGTATGAGCAAGATTGCTTTTTGATCTTCTGATCGCTTAATACCCGGGTGGCCGTTACGTCTAGCAGTACCGTTGACGGCTTATTGGTGACTGATATGATCACCACCTACTGCCGGCGTATTAACGAGTCTTTAGAGTCCTACACAGAGGTTTCCTGGCTCAGGAGAAACGAAGTAGGAGCACATATGTGATATGTGCGGGACCGAGATTAATACGTGTATGTGATACCGTATCCTATTCTCGCGATATGTGATATCGGTCAGTTATATATGATATAGCCGGGTTATCGAATCAAGTGTTGATTCGATAAGTTGATACAAATGATATTAGTCGGTTATATGTGATATAGCCGGATTATTAAATCAACTTTTGATTTAATAATTTATTGTATAAATATATATTTTATATATTAATTTACATTAACTAATATTAGCACACTTAAGCATTTCTTTTTCTTACTTGTGTACACTTAATATATATGTGATATATATTATTGTGTCATGCTTGTTGCTACATACAACATGGGTGTATGAAACTCACACCATGTTTAACATAATGAAGGGGTTTTATTTATTTAACGTAAATCAAAATTAGTTGGAAATTAGTCACAGGTTTGAGCTTAGTGGAAGCTTGTAGAAACATTGATTTAGTCCACTAATTTTGTTTTATTTGAGATGTTTATTAACCCAACCATTACCTTAAACCATGGTTAAGTCTCTACATGAGTTATATGAGATATTATCTCATCCATGGTTGCTATTCTCACTCATTATTCTATTCACACTTCATCTTCTTCCTCATCTCCAAGAGCTCTCTGGGTTTTTAGGAGGTGAGGAAAATTAGTGAGAAAAATATTTCTAAAATGAACAAAATTCCTACTTCATCAACCTACACTGGACTAGCCATTTAGTTTAGGTTGTTCCCTTCACTAATTCCTAATTAGTGAGGAGGTAGCTTGAGTTGGTGTCTCCTCGATGTAGATCATCTTCGGCCTCGAAAACTTCAGACAAGCTTGCTCCTTTCATCTTGTGGAGCCTTTCTATTGTCCGGGAGTTCACTACTTGGAGCGAAGGGACTACTACACGGTGCTATTGAAGTGAAGGACCGGTCTACAAATGTTCTATTCCTTATTCACTTAGATTTAAAGATGTTTACATGCATGGTTTCGTCTAATTCTCTAGTTAAGATTGTATGTTAGGGTTCTTTAGCGTGCCAAAAGTTTGAAAACGGCATGTTCAATGCCTCCCGAAACCCAGTGGCCATGCTAGGGAACCCAGCAATGCTTGCGATACGATACTTAACCTTAGATGTACCTATTTGAGATACGTTATTCTATTCATTCTTGTAATCTATCCTCATCGATATTTGTTTGCGGTTCCTGTCACCATGGCTATACGAGCTGAGAGAGCTGCGGTCAGAGCAAGCTCGTTAGGGACGAGGACTGACTAGGATGTTATTCTGGTGACACAGGAACAGATTGATTTATCGTTTATGCTAGGATTTCTCGTTTGAGACGAGCGTTCGGGATTTGCACCAGATGATCGGGCTATTGTGTGAGGCCAGTCAGATTGAGAGGACTGTTGACGTACAGCCTACTCTAGAGATCGTTGTGTTGTATACTGTGCAGACAAACGTACCAGCAATTGCTGAGATTGACGAGATATCGCTTCCAGAGTTACGAAGATGAAGCTACATGAGTTTATAGACAGGGATATGACAGAAGATCCCTAGTCATTCTTGGATAAAGAGACTAGGATATTTCGTTCTTTTGGATGCCCCGATGCGAGATTCGATTGAGTTGGTTAGCTTCAGTTCGAAGGGTCTTGCTCATACCTGGAGTGAGTCGATCGAGAGAGGAAGAATAGTGTGTATTCCTCCGATAACTTGGATGAGCTCCCGAAGAAGTAATCAGCCAGATGTCTTCTATAGAGTGGTGAAGATTCCCGAGTTCGTAGCTTCGAGTCTTTACGTATGACTCTGGATATGACCATATCCAAAAATGGATTGTGGTCTACGCAGCTATCGAGATATGATTCCGAATTGGTCGATATTGAAGAAATGGATTAAGAGATTCGTGTGAGATCTCGATAAGTTGTTCCTCTCCATTGATTCCAGAGATTCGATACGTATGCAGAGGCATGGGATACAACCACATTTACAGAGGAAAGTCGTGATAACATTGCAGCTGTCCTGGAACAAAAACAGATTAAGTTAAGAGTGCCAACTTCCGAGCAGTTCGGTAGAGATGATATTGGAAGAGACCGTGGTAGGTTCTTTTTAGGATACTACGGCGATAAAGATTTGGACCCAGGACTGGTTGTATGGCACGCACTCAGAGGGCCAGAGGCCGCCGTCATTGATGCACTACATTGCGAGTGGCCATATTACTTGGCCAGGAGATGTTCATAGATGCATCATAATGAGACTGCTTCCATCGCTACTCCTAACCGGGTTGTCGAGCCGAGAGATCGCTGGATTAGTGATCCACAAAGAGAACAAGTACCTAAAGAAAGAGGACGCCAGACCATGAGCAGAAAGCAAGTGGATATTCTTGCTCTGCCAGCTCCGGATGCACGGGCACCTTTCGACATTGAAGGAGATGTATCTCATTATCATTTATTTGTGATTTGTGATTTGGTGATTTAAGTATCTCGCTTTCGTCGTTTTGATTCTTGTGTTTTGATGATTGAGTTTCATAATTAGTATTTCCGTGCACCGAAACTGCACCTGATGGATATTTCCTTATGCACAGTAGTTGTACTTGATTTATGTTTTATTATATCCATTACGCTTGATTTATATTTTTGTGCATATCCATTGCACTCGGTATTATTTTTTGCACCTAGTTGCACATATTTATGATTTCATGTATTCTGATGTACTTGATTTTGATTTCGTGCATGTTATATGCACCGGATTTTGACTTTTGCACCGACATTATTTACATGCACTTTCGATGTATTGATATGGTTTTTGTGCACCCTATTTCACTAAATTGATTTTGTGCAGACCTGATGCACTTGATTTATATTTTCGCGCACACTTGGCCCACTTGATGTGGTTTTGTGCACCTTTGATGAACTCGAGGATTTTCATGCACACCAGTTGCACTCGATTGAGATTTTCGTGCACTCTAGATGCAGTAGATATTGTTGTCGTGCACACCCGATGCACTTGACAGATGCTTTCGTGCACATATGTTGCATTTGACAGATACTTTCGTGCATACCCGTTGCACTCATTTTTCGTTTTCATGCCCCTTCATGGTACTTAGTTTTGACTTCGATTTCCGTACGCACCATACGCACGTGGATTTATTTTCATATACACTTATTGGGATTGATTTCTTTTTTCGAGCATCCCATTTTTATGACGTATACTATGTTATATAGTAGCAGAGCAGGACTGGTTTGAGAACAGTACCTGAGTGTTTTTGCATACATCAATATTTACTGAAAAGGTTTTCAAAAAGTGCTAGTCTCATTATGTTCCTACGTGTCTATAAGCGACGCGAAACTTTACAAAAAAGAAAAAAAAAACTAAGCAAATTTCAAAAAGGCAGGACGTATATTTTAAGAAAAACGTATATTGATCAGTCAAATTTATTGCACATTTATATGGACATTTTCCCTACTATTATTAATTACTAAAAGGTGTTATTTGTAAATTAAGAACATATGTGAGTTTATTTGTAAAAAAAATATTTTCATATATTTCTTAATTTATATTTAATATAATTAGGGAAATATATGCATATCATATCAAATAATTCTAACTAATATTCTTAAGATATCATCGAATAATATCTCAAATAAAACAAATGCTATTAACAAGATAATTTGAGATATTGTGCTGGTATTATAATAAGATCAGCTCAGGTCTGAACTATAAGTAGGAGATCCACAACAAATCGATTCACCAAACCAAATCTGCCGAATATTAGGAGCAAACTGAAGAATCTCGCAACGGCAGAGACTGAGAGATATATTTTCAGAATCTTTTTATCAGAAGGATCTCCAAATATCGAGAAGAAAAGGCTCGAGAAATCCAGAGACCTAAATCCACCAGAGGGTGGTGGATCCACAGTCAAAGAGGGCTTGGGGCGGAGGAAGCACGGTCTTATGGTGACCGTAGGATGTGAAACTTCATGGGCTTGATTGTCTTTATATATACTTCAACATGGCGTTTAGCGTTTCACATTTCAGAGCCTAAATAAAACACCGAGAGCTATCTATCTAAAAAAATCATCGAACATCGAAAGATCAAAGGGCTCCATTGAAGAATAGATTAAGATCTAGCAAGAAAATTAGGGTTTTGTAGATTAATTTTTCAGCGAGTAACTTATAATGCAATAGAAAATCAATAACGGTGGTCTTTTCTTTAATTTTGTCGCATTTACTTTCCGCATTATTTTCCGCATTTCTTTCTGCATTTTAATTTATGCATTACTTTCAGTATTTTTCTTATGGATTCGTTCATCTTCAACCTCTCTTCTACTTCGCGCTTCCTAATAGGCGAGTAAATTCTTGCTTGATAGGGTTTGTAGGATAGGGTAGAATAATAGATGAAAAATCCCTTAATTTCTTTAGATATTTTAATTTTTATAAATTTTAGCAAAATGAATGTTAACCCTCTTACCGGACGTGCTATCAATTAATGATATTCACGACCACGATTTGAGATTCGTTAATAATCGTTTTGTTAAGGGCTTGAGACAAATAGGGATTAATAGAAGGACAAGGGTCAGTAGAGGGAAACCCTATTCTCTCCAAGAGCCATAATCCACATTCATCGTTATTTCTCTAATATTAAATAATTAAAAGATGAAAAGAATTATTTTTAAAAAATTCCATACATTAACTACTAAGTCCTATAAATCCTACAAGCCCTTTTTATTATAAATCTTAAAATCTTCTTAGTAATAAACGATAAAAACTCCACCTTTCTTCCATCAACTTGTCTAAAGCAAGAAAAGTATTTCACTGTTTCTCTGTGGACGACCCGTACTTACTAGCGGCTAGCTATTGCAACACCGTTATTGATTGCGGTAATTTACAACACACATAGACACACTTTTTTTTGAACCAACCAAATGCCGCCGTTGCCGGGGAAACGGTCGTAATATTTTTCTTGTTATTCGGGTTGATTTCTAATATAAAATCAGGGAAACATAAAAATAATAATAATAAACCGCATTTTGTATTTTTAACGATTTTTTTGTGAGTTTGCGAGAAATCTGGAGCACTTGGAGCGAACCAACAGAGATTCAGAGCCTATCAAATATGAGTAGAGGAGTATCAGAGTGCAGTGCCAAATTTTGAAGGGGAGATCTCATTAATCGGCGGCAGAACCGCGGCCAAAAGGTGTTTTTGAGGGCGAAAGCGCGACCATAGTGGGGAGTTAAGCCCCCAAATTTTCTTGGTATTATCCTCTCGTTTTCCTCTCTCCTCTGAAGCTCCAATAAACTGTTTTTACCTGCAGTATCTTTGCAAATAGCGCCGCTAAAAAATTCATTTTGCATGTATTAGATTTTGGTTTGTTTTACATATTTAAAATAGACATTAAAGGGCAAGAAACCCAAATTCAGATTAGGTAGGAATTTCATCACCCTTCCTAGACCCTACAAATCACAAACGAGCATAATATCACTCTACATTAATAAAATATATTTAGACCAAGGCTCTAAGGACAATCGCGCTCAATCAGGAAAAAGGAAGGTCATGGGTAATCTATAACTTATCCGCATTTCTCTTATGATGTCTAAGGCAAGTGTAACTAAGAAAAATGGTTTACTTAATTAGGTCCGCTATTTCGGTGATTCTTATAGCGGATACCTCCCACTTACCTGGCTCCAAGATTGATAAGGAGGTGATAGAGAATTTATCCTACATCTTTTCCTTTGGAAGTCTAGAAGCGGTCTAGTGATTTAACCTAGATAAGCCTAGCTTTAGGGATTGTTTGTGCATGTTTGTGATTAGTTTTGTCGAGTCCTTCTTTCCAAGCAAAACAATTTCAAAATCCAAAAAAAACTAATTAAAAATTACCATTTCACCCTCTTTTCTTTTCACTCTCTTCAGATGGGTAATCCAAACCGACCAACTCTTGGTGAGCTTTGCTACACACAACCAGATATTTCTTTATATCGTTATTGCTTTTGTAGAAATTCCCACACCACCATTTCTTTAAGAGATATGATAAAACGCTCTAGAAATAACAGTTAGACATCTCACTCAAGTTCCTATCAACCGTATCAAAATTCAACACTTTCTTATGTTGATAATCCTTTTAAGACTAGTATGGAAACTTTTAAACTCATGTCCATTGCTGAGCATATTGCGAAGGCCCATAGCCAAAGTTTCATACCTTTCACTTCTCCAAAACCGTTAGAACAACAATTACAATCATTTTCATATGAAAATGTTGATACTTCTTTTAAGGCGAATATGACAACTTCTAAACCCATGACCATTGCCGAGCAAATTGCAAAAGCTAGTCGCCAACAATTCAACCAATCTCAATTTTCTTCATATTACAATATTGATCCTAATCCTGTTTATGAAACTTGGATAAAAAATTCTAACTGTTATTAATAGTACCAAACTTGCACACCCTCTCATGTTGATACTTCTCGTGAGACTAATATAGTAATTCGTAAATCCATTTCTATCACGGAACACATGAAACTTGCCCGTAGCGAACAATTAAACACATTTCAACCATACTCAACTTTTGCACCTTATATAGAAAGTACTTCTGAACATCAATTAGGAAGTTCCACTATTCAAAGAGAATCCTTCATTGAAATTTCTTCACAAACCATGTCTAGTCTTGAAGTAGAGTTGGAATTGAATAGTGAAAAAGAACCAGGGATCCCTCCAAGTTAAACCAGAACCAATTCTTTTGATACTGACACCTTCCATCCTGAAATCCAACCGAATGTATTTGATGATCAACCACTTAATAATCTAATTGATGAGGTGTCCGAGAATAACAGGTTTGACTTTTCCAATCATGAGTGTGAAAGAGAGCTTTACACCATTGCAAATCAAACCAGTCCTTATCCGATTAAACTTGACATTTCAAACCTTCCAATTTATCAAGTGAACCAAGTGATCCATTAATTGAGGATAATATAATAAATGAATTTTTAAAGAACTATTCGTTTGATTTGACTGAAGGTGCTAGTGAGAACGGTGATGAGAATATGTTTGAAGATGAAATCGCTATATTGGATGAGTTGGATTCCCCGACCCATCATGTCCCTTCCATTGAATGTGAACATCTTCCTGTACATTTAACCAATTCTATTCTTACCACCATCCTATCCAATATACAAAACGATATTCACCTTTCATCTCCCATATCAGGTTCAACAATGCTCGACACCCAAGTTCGTTTACCCATTTCATTACACATTTTTTCTCATCCTTTTTCACTTTCACCGAATTTTAATGAACCACACTCCGATATTTCGAGTTCTATGATTCTTGAAAGACCAATTGATTTAGACTCTTTTGAGAATGAGGTAGATGAGCTTTTCGAGTCTCCTACCTCCATAATTTCTGACGAATCGAGTGTTTTGAATCCTAGTGCGCAACACATTGACCTTAAAACTTTCAGCATTCCTAGTGAATCTGACCATTCCACTAATATAGATATCGATTCCTTTCTTTCCGATGAGATCATCGATGAAAGTTTCGAAGATATTTTCGCCGAAGAACTCGCGTTCCTTGAAAATTTGGATGCTGTAATGAATCAACCTCCACAGGAAATTTATGTGACTCCCTTTAAAGCCGAAGAATTTGAACTGCCACCCCTTCTTCTTATCATATACGAGAATGTGACTATTCCACACATTCCTTATCTTTCACAATCTCGTTTTCATTGACCATCACTTTTCTTCTCCACCAACCCAGACGTAAATCCTTCCGACTACACTTCTTATCTTCTCTCCACTTCATCTCTTATCGTTACTTTCATTTCTACTCAAGACATGATACAATCTCCATTAATATATAGTCTCGAGTCTTCTTCGCGTTTATCCGTTACACTATCTTTCACTAACTATTGGGTTACCTTGATAAAATATTTAAACGGTTGGTTGGCGTAGATTTTTTTGGGCTTTGTAAAGTCTTGTATATACTAATGCGATTTTCTCCTCTCTTACTTTGAACTTCAAATGCTTAAATAGTGGAAACACTGTTTTAATTAAGTTTGAGGGAAGAAAAACATTTTTAGGCTCTTAAATAAAAGGAAACTTTTTGCACGATTGTGAGCCAAAAATAAGTTTGAGGGAGGATTTCACTGTCATTAACTCTTGTCCCCTTTACTAATCTTTGAGAACTTTTCCTCCTAAGTTTACAAGTTTCGAGCTTACAGGACAACATCAGAGAGGACACTCTACAAACAGGTTTTGGGGGGTTTGTGCTTATTCACGTATCATTTTGCACTATAAAAATAAAGCACTATAAAAAAATTTATTTTTGAAAATAAAAGTTAGAAAATGAAAATACATATGAAAGAGAGGAAGATATTTAAGAAATGCATGAAAATTAGATGTTTTAGTATGAAGCTAGTAATACGTGTTCATGAGCTATTGTCCCAAGAGTTAGTAAGAAGAAGGAATCACTAATATGAGAATAGAAATAAGTCTGAAAAATAGTCCCTATTCTTGAAACCAAACATTCAAACGTTGATACCCTAGTATACGCACTTGCACACATCTTGAAACTTGGGATAGTAGAGAATACCTTGAAATACACTTGTCTAAAAATCATAGTATGAAGGGAAAAATATAAATTAATAAAATAAAATTTAAAAGAAAAATGAACACTGGTTTTTCAATTATTTAAGGCATTATAAAAAAATATAGCGAGGGTACCTTATCTCCTAGTGCTTTAGACCAACTGGTTTGGAAGTCACTGCTAAGTTTTAGGTGTTGCAAGACTAAGATATTGCTAATGACGCCTTAATAAGTGAGTACATTCGGTAATCGGTTGGTTAGTACCTCAAGAACTATTAATGGTCGCATGAAGAATGTGTGAGCAAATCCATCTAAAACATCACCGACTAAAAAGTACTAAAGAATATGTACAAAAGGTATGATAGATTGAATTGAATTTTTCAAGTATAGGGATGACTTTTCCACACACATAGGGGTATATGATCTATATTTGGTAGAAAAATAGGGAGGAAGACTAAAAACGACATTTTATTGATGGAGGATGTGATTTCCGACATTTTTTTAAGACCATTAAGATAGGGTTCATGACAACTAAAAATCGAGTGTAGTTTGAAACACTTATTTTCAAGTTTTTTCTTCTATATGTTCTTTATCTTTTAATTTTTGTTTTCTTTCTTTTATTTTAGGATTTTGTGGGTGTAATCCGCTGAAAATCTTCAGGAGACAACACTCCTCTTACTAGGAACACCTAGAGATTTAATGACTTGTTGCACGAACTAAATGCAATCGTGTTGCTTACAAAAGTGTCCTAAGTTTTTCTTTTTCTTTTGATAATAAATAGTTTGCTCTGGACGATTAAAGATAAGTTTGGGAGTATTTGATTAGTCAAATTTATTATACATTTGTATGGACATTTTTCCTACTATTATTAATTATTAAAAGCTGTTATTTGTAAATTAAGAACATATGTGGGTTTATTTGTAAAATGAATATTGTCATATGTTTCCTAATTTATATTTAATATAATTAGGGAAATATATGCATATCATATCAAATAATCATATCCAATATTCTTAAGATATCATATCAATTAATTGGTTGGAATAATATCTTAAATAAAATAAATGCTACTAACAAGATGATTTGAGATATTGCGCATGTATTATTATAAGATCAGCTCAGGTCAGAACTATAAGTAGGAGATCCACAAAAAAATTGATTTACCAAACCAAATCTGCCGAATATTAGGAGCAAACTGAAAAATCTTGCAACGGCAGAGACTAACAGATATATTTTCAGAATCATTTTATCAGAAAGATCTCCAAATATCGAGAAGAAAAGGCACGAGAAATCCAGAGACCCAAATCCAATAGGGGGCTGCGGATCCGCAGTCAAAAAGGGCTTGGGGCGGTGGAAGCGCAGTCTTATGGTGGCCGTAGGATGTGAAACTTCAAGGGCTTGATTGTACATACTTCAACATGACAGCTAGGGTTTCACATTTCAGAGCCTATATAAAGGACCGAGCGCTATCTATCTAAAAAAATCAACGAACATCGAAGGATCGAAGGACTCCATCGAAGAATAGATTAAGATCTGGCAAGCAAACTAGTGTTTTGAAAATTACTTTTTCATCGAGCAGCTTGTAATGCAATAGAAAATCAATAAAGGTGGTCTTTTCTTTAATTTTTTCGCATTTACTTTTCGCATTTTAATTTCTACATTACTTTCTGCATTACTTTCTGTATTTTTATTATGGGTTCATTCATCTTCAATCTCTCTTCAACTTCACGCTTCCTAATGAGCGAGTAAATTCTTGCTTACTAGGATTTGTAGGATAGGATAGAATAACGGATGAAAAAATCCCCTAACTTCTTTTGAGGTTTTAATTTTTATAAATTTTAGCAAAATGAATGTTAACACTCTTATCGGGCATGCGGTCAATTAATGATAGTCACGACCACGATTTGATATTTGTTAATAATCGTTTTGTTAAGGTCTTGAGACAAATAGGGATCAATGGAAGGACAAGGGTCAGTAGAGGGAAACCCTAATTCCCTCCAAGAACCCTAATTCACATTCATCACTATTTCTCTAGTATTAAATAATTAAAAGATGAAAAGAATTATTTTTTTAAAATTCCATACATTAATTACTAAGTACTATAAACCCTACAAGCCCTTTTATTATAAATCTTAAAATCTTCTTTGTAATAAACGATCAAAACTCCACCTTTCTTCCATCGACTCGTCTAAAGCAAGAAAAACATTTCATCGTTTCTCTGTGGATGACCCGTACTCACTAGCGGCTAGCTATTGCAACACCGTTTTTGATTGCGGTAATTTACAACACACATAGACACACCTTTTAGGACCAATCATATATATATATATATATAACGTCCGCTACTTGTACCGTGATATACGCATCACATGGCAATTTGAAAAGGATTTTTCATACATTTTCAGTTACTTAAATGATTTTACTTGATGCGTACTATGTACGTATCATAGTCTTAATTATATTATACTTGATTTAAACAGTAGATTTCGAAACTTGCATAATCATCATAACTCGCATGATTTGCATGACGCTTGACGGAATTTTGATTATTGAGTTTTGCACTCGTTTTCAAGCGCATGTGTTGCGTTATGATATTTCTAGCTTATCAGTGACTTCGGAGCCCCGTTGATTTGATTTAATTTACTGAAATTTTTTAATACTTGGAGGTTTAAATTTAAATTCAAGGACCGAATTTAATTAAGGAGGAAAGACTGTAACATTTCAGAAAATATAAAATAATATTTTTGGATTTAAATAATAAAATAATAATTATTACAGATATTATACGAGTATAGATTTGAGTTTTCATAGAATGGTATAGTTATATACCTATATTTTTAGAAAATAATTGGAATTTAAAAATGAATTTATAATTTATGGAAGCATTTATTTTATTTGGGCTTTTTAATATATAATTATTTACATATAAGTTTAATATTAAACTCGATTAGTATTTCACTAATTAAGTATTAAACTAAATTTGTTTCGATAAACATGCTTTGTGTGCATCACATGTAATATTTTGTTCATGATTTATTTTTATTTTGTTTTATTTGTTTTAAAGAGAGAAGATAAGAAAAAGGAAATGAAAGGAAATGAGAAGGGATAAGGGAGACACGAGAGTATGGGCATGAGAGAGAAAGAGATAGGGGAATGTCATGGCTCCTTAACCATTAGATTTTCTTTACTCTTCCTCATATCCTTTGTTCACCTCCTCCTTCATTTTCTCTACCTCATCCACCCTCCTCACTACCACCACAAACATCACCCAAATCAACTCAAAAACACATAAAACCTTCACAAAAAATATTCCTACCCTCAATCTAAGCTTTATGGCTTGATCAAGTTTCAGTTTTGAGCTCATTTGGCCATTTTAGAATTTTCTTGAGTTGCTCTTTTAAGGTAATACTCTTACTTTTAGATAAGTTTTATGTTTCATAACCTCACAAACTAGTTTAGAGTTTAAAAGTGCATGTTTTGTAAGCTTGAAAGTTCTAAAGTCGGATTTAGTGAGTGAAACTTGTAATAGAAGCGTAGCAGAGGGTTTACTTAGTGTTTACTAGCCTTTAGTAATAGAATCGCTGGTCTAAGATGAGATTAGAAGTTTCAAAAATAGTTTAGAATTTTCCGATATCGGTTTTGTAAAACTTGCGGTGATCAAATGAAATCTGGTATTATTTGGAGACTCTGAAAATTTTATAGAGGATACCGTGAAATATATAGACCAGTAGAAAGCTACCGGGTCTTTACCCGCGCACGCCTTTGTGGTTTTGAAAAAAATGGTTTTTAGAAATAGTGTGCCCGCGAGCTCGGTCTCATTTTAAGATTTATAAACCGTAAGTGCACGGCGCGTTGTAGCGAGTCGGCTAGTACGGGTCAATCTATAGAGAATTGATGATTAAGAGTTGTCGTTAAAGGTTCAAGGAGAAAGAATTTCTTTTTTAATGAAAATTAGAAAATTTCGAAAATATAGAACAAGTTAAGAAAGACGGAAAATGGCCGTGGTTTCGGATCGGATGGTTGAATCGTGGTGAATTATTCGACGCTCTCTTGATTATGAGTTGTTCCGTCCTTGTGTTGATTTCGACTTGAAGCATGGTGTGTCAAGGCGTTTGCGAAGCACAACCCATCAAGTTGCCGATATCCGACGCAAGATATGAAACGATTCCGTTATGTTCTTACTTACCATTTTTATGTCTATGCATGATGCATCAACACTAAGCATAAGAGTTAGCAAGCATACAACATCAACACACATCAATTTGAAAATAAGAAGTTAAAGTTTGCATTACTCTTGCTAAGTAGGTAGGTGATAGTATATGGTATATACTTGATGAAAGGTATCAAGAAACATAAGCAACATACCATATCTAAACTACCTAGAAAGTGTAACACAAAATTGATTCTAAGCTTAACATCGCAAATGGTGATAATGAGAGAATAGGGTATGTGATAAAGGTTACAAGTAACCATCAAAATCAACACATCATATAAAACATATTCGTTTAACGATCTTAAGGTTACAATCACAATTAAGCACTTTAAACATTCATAAGACGAGTAGGAAGGAAAAACCATTCATCCCACATCCTCACTATCACCACAAGCATATAGTTACATAAACATTGCTTAAAAGAGAAAACAAAACACAAGAGAAATGAAGAACATGAAACAAGTAAGGAAAATAAAAACAAGTGCAATTCTTTATTAACAAAATGGATGGATTAGAGCTACAAATTTGATGACAATCTCAACCTTCTTAATGGAGCTCTCAAATAAAAGCTCAAAGTGGGAAGAAGAGGAAGCTATCAAATGTTACGCACTCAAATTCTCA
The DNA here is from genome assembly GCA_030015575.1 of Agapanthus africanus. Classification (NCBI taxonomy): domain Eukaryota; kingdom Viridiplantae; phylum Streptophyta; class Magnoliopsida; order Asparagales; family Amaryllidaceae; genus Agapanthus; species Agapanthus africanus. The sequence continues at coordinate 48,584,080 of JASDDO010000019.1, read as the reverse complement.
CTCTAAAATCCAACCCAGAACTAAATCTGAGATCTGTTGTTTATAGGCAACCCAAAATCAAAAGTTGCATATACAAGTGGACTAAATATACAATAAGGGACCCACCAAACTTGGATGAGCCTAAATGGCTCCAACTTGGCTGCAAATTGCGGCTAAGATGAATTAATTTGCGAACTCATTTTGGAGAGTGGGGCCCATCTTTGGTCTATGGTCTTCTGGTCTCTTGAGCATCTCTCTGTGGTTGCTATTTCTTATAATTTACACCTGAGTGTAATATGGAGTAATGTACAGAGAAAGGATCAAGTGGGTGTGTGTCCACTCTTCACATCACTTCCTTTTATCACACAATCCACTTGCACACCTATTTGCTTGCACCATGATGGTGTTTGCAACTTGATGCCTCATGATGGTTCATGTCCACTTATTAACATGATGGTTCACACTTGATATGTTGGACTAAAAATCAAATATTATTGTACACAACTTTATTTGTTGCAAAACCATTTGATATGATTTGTATTCTGTCATGTTTGCAGTTCCGGCTAAAAACCGTCGTTTCTGTTCATGTTGTGTATCGTTTCCAGTGTTTTTGCCTGTATACCTATAATCTGTACTGATGAGCATGTTCCCCTCTGAATACAGAGACGCGACCGCGTAGGTTCATCTTGCCTGAATTTCGGAGTAGATGCTAATTGGTGCTATCCGTCCACCTCTCCGAAGATGCCAAGTTGATTTATGGCACTATGTATCGAAGGTTTAAACGGATGCGGCCGATATAGCAGACTTCGTCAGATTCCCCCTCGTTTGAGGGGTTTTTGATTGTGGGGACGCTTTCCCTTCAGGCGCAAGCCCCTGCAGTTAATTACGCTACCACATCGCGGCAACAACTTTCTCCTTCTCCAGATGGTCACTTCGTGTCGTGGGTGTTTGTTTTTTTTTTGGTTATCCGTGGATTGTATACGGAGACTAATTTATGTTGTCGCCCGTAGGGCGTGGATTAGTCCAAATCCGTATTTTCTTAGATTTGGGTTTTGGTTTGGATTTAAGGATACGTTAGTCTCATTCGAGACTAAGATCAACTTAAACATTTGTTAAGGATACGTTAGTCTAAATTTAAACTAAGATCAACTTAACAGGATCATTTAGATCCAACAAAAGAGCATTTGAACTCTATTGTTTAGTTTAGGGACATTGCGGTCGATTACCAGTTTAAGGACATGGTGGTCCAATATTAGTTTAAGAACATCTCGGTCCAGTATTAGTTTAAGGACATCTCGGTCCAAGTTAAGGACATCGTAGTCCATGGGTTTAAAGAGACCCCACAGTCTGAGGTTAGGGACATCGTAATCCATGGGTTTAAGGACCCCACAGTCCATAGTTTAAAGACGTCATAGTCTAAAAAGTTTAAGGACATCATAGTCCATGAGTTTAAGGACCCCACAGTCCGTGAAATGTGTGGTTGTCGAGACCCGTCACCTCTCTGGAGACGTTGAAGGATTACAACGACAGATATCAGAGGAGTAAAGAGATATACTCTTGAACCGGTGTGAGTTGGTTGAAAGATCTGTAGTCCAATTTGGGACTAAGATCTGTTATATATTTGTGAGCAGATGGGCTCAATTAAATATAAGTTGAGGACTTATGGCCAATATTGGACTAAGTCCAAAGAATGTTTAACATTTCATTATTCTGGGCTATTGAGCCTTTATTTGGGCTTGGCCCTTCTAACTATATGTTTATCTTGTATTGGATGCAGAGCATTCATCAGAAAAATTTATGTTCTGACAGCGCAACACGTGGCGCACCAGACGCTTTGCGCCAGTCAAAGAGCGCAGTGCGTTTCTGCCAAGTAGCACATATGTGAAGGACACGTATCGCGTTTGGCGCTAAGCGCCAGATGATGGGCAAATTGCGCCAGTTTATGAGCGCTAAGCGCTAATTTCTGAGCACATTGCGCTTTCAATTTAGTGGCGCACACGTGAGTGACACATGGTGCGCTTGGCGTTGAGCGCCAGCCCATGAGCGCGGTGCGCTATTTTAGAAGCGCAAAGCGCAAGTTGCATACGTGGTTGACACGTGGCGCATTTTGGTGCTGAGCACCGGTCGAGAGAGCGCAGAAGCGTTGTTCAATAGCGTAAGGCGCATTTCAATAGCGCAAAGCGCATTTGATCAATTTTTATGATTTGTGGACAAATTTATGTTCTTTTAAAAGGGACTTTGTCTCAAGATTCAAGAACAACAGTTCTTATTTTTGAAAGGGCTTTGCCTTTATAGATCAATGATCCGTGTGAAGAATATGTTCTTCTTTTATTATGTGATGAAATCTTTTGATCTTTTTTTATGAAAGACCTTGGTCTTTGTAGATCTATGATCTTTTAAGAAGATAATTCTTCTTTTTATGAGATGATTTCATCTCTGTATTCATCATTCATCATCTTTACCTTGAAGAAATAATTTTCTTTCAAGAGCTTGCTATCTTTCTTCGAATTTTTCATAGTTTATGGTGGGGTGGGGAGGGTTCTCTATATCAGACTTGAAGTCTTGAGGCCTTTATATAGGGTAAGTTGATTTGTTAAATCAGTTAAAGAGATCTTTCTCTGATTGATTTGGGGATATTTCCCACCGTTGGATCTTTTATCCTAGGGTTTCTGTTTTACAGAAGGCAATCTTCTTGTTTCTAACAAGATTGGAAAATATTTCCATAACAGAATTTTAATTCTGATTAATTAATGATTTATCATTATTATTAGATCTTTTGATCTAAGGGTGGGGAATTTTTAATTCCAGCGCTAGCGCACCCGTGCTTTGCACGTGGCATGCAGTTTAGAGCGCAGCGCAATTTGCGCTAGCGCACCTGTGTTTGACACATGGTGCACTGCTCAGAGCGCAGCCCGTCCTGCGCTAGTGCACTCGTGTTTGACACGTGGCGCGCAGCGCACCTAGTGCTAACGCACACATAGTGCGCTACTTAAGACACAGCGCACCTGGCGCTGGATCTAAAGCGTTGCTTCAATTTTTGAAATTCGAATTTCAATCAGAGCTTTGCTCTGATTGGGGGAAACAAATTCCCCCCACCGTTGCGCTCATGTGGCCTACATGTGAGTGCAGCAGTGGCAGCATCTGTGCCCTTGGATCAACTCAGAAATTGAAGAGGTATTTCAATGTCTATAAATAGGACCTTTGGTCCCTTAGATGATTCTGTTCATCTTCTTCTTTGAGAATTTTTATTCAGAGCATAGCTCTTCATCTTAAGAGATTTTAAGAGTCAAAACTCTGTCAAAACTTAGGTAAAGATTAAATCTTTTAATAAACTAGGGTTTTACCCATTAACAGAGCCTTGTTCTTCATAGATCTTTGATCTAAAGAAAACCCTTTTAGGGTTTCATTAATAGAGCTTTGCTCTCTTCAGATCATGAACCCATAGATCTATGGAGATCTTAGAATTTTTAATTCATAAAAATTGATTTTAATTTTTTTTCTGATGGGTTTTTTCATCATCTTTACAGAGCCAGGCTCTTAGCATTCTCGGGGAATCTCTTTAAATTCCTTTCATAATTGATTTTGACAGGTGTCATTCCTGTCTGCAGAGCATTGCTCTCGAGGAGTTTAACTCCTTGACCCGAAGGGTCGCTTATTAAATGAGGTTCCTTTTTTAGGATTTCTCATAAATTCGAATTTATTAGGTGTCATAATTAGAATTTGTTTTCTCCATGGGGATATCAAGAGTAGTTTAAATTCCGTATCTGTTTTAATAAGCTTTTCTAATTAGTCTGTCTACTAATTCTCACTGATTTTCTTTTTCAGATGTTATGACTGCTCATTTGTATGACCTTGATGAGATTATCTCTTACGGAGACATCCGCTCATTCGGCCGTTCTCAAAACTGAGAATTCACAAACGCCCAGTGCGCCGAAATCATGGGTCTCTTTGGTGCATACAATGGTCGACTGCTTTCTCGATGTTCCTCTCTCTTGAAGCTTATCGTGGGAGCGATCTGGGGAGCGCTTCCTCTATTCTGTGCCGGCATGCCGCTTAAGGCATTGGATGATACCGAGGACAAGGTGCACTCGGTGTATCTGATGGGCCTAATCTCAAATAGAAGACAAGACAATCTTGTCGATCTTCTGCATCAGGCTTTTCAACAGGCGGCAATACTTGCTGCCTATCGGAGGGTGGAGGACATCAGTGAGGATTCCGACGCTTGTGATCGCGAAAGAAAGCATACTAGGATGGTTCGAAAGGCCTGGAACATTTTAGATGGCCTTACTTTTGAGTTTCTCAATCCATGCCCTGGATTTGATGTCGTGCCTTTGTAAACATTCCAGTTATGTTTTTATTTGCTGTTTCCCTCAGTGTAGGCATTTTCCGAAGTATGAATAGCAAGCTTTTTCATTTCTAATGTGTTTATCTTATGCGTCAAACTTTTTCGCACATGCATGAATGGATATGTCTTGTTCGACTGAATGTGAATAAAATGTTCTCCTCACTATCGCTTTCTTCTCTTTTCTTTTTTGCCGGCTTGTTACCTTAATAAGCGTAGCCTGTAGATGATAGAGAGCATTCCGTCTTGAACTCTTTGAGAGGTGGCGATGGCTTAGGAAGCAGGTTCAGATCTGCTACCTAAGACTTTTCAACTTCATGAGCCATGAGGGTCCCATAAAGACTTTTCTCCCTACGAATCGAGAGGATCTCATAGGTGTATTTTCTCCTTAGGAATCGTGAGGATTCCTAAGCGCGTTTTCTCTTGAGAGTCGTAAGGATCTCACAAGAGAATTTTCCCTCCTACACGTCAAGAGGACTCGTAAGCGGTTGTTTCCCTCCTTGTCGAGATTCGACTTTGGAGAGTGTGGCCCGTGAATAGTATGCAAGAGTCCATTTTGGACCAACTTGCAGGGCCCCAGTGCTTAGGAAACCGGTTCTTATCCCCATTGCCTAAGGCTTTTCCTTACGAGTCGAGACGAATCGAGAAGTTCTCGCAAAGACACTAATTTCCTTACGAGTCGAGACGAATCTAGCAGTTCTCGCAAGAATATCCTAACATCACAGTTAACCTCTGCTCTTTACGACAGAGGTCCGTTAGGGTTTGTAGTACTAAGATTTTTTCTGTCGTACCGTCGCGTTGGCTGATGTAGTCCTCGATAGGAAATCTTGCTGTTCGAATAGCATTGCGACTGTCGTGTCTCTAATCCCTTCGGGGGCTGGACAAGATGTCTTCAAGCAATTGTAGGGTTCCTAGGCACTCTTACAAGGGTTTATAAGGCATCAACCATGCCCGAATAAAATTTTAGACGTGCCGAACAACCCAAAGCCGGGATCTTTGCTAGATTATTAGGGTTTAACATGCAAGTAAACATCTTTACTACTAAGTGTGAGGGATTACAACCTTTGTAGTCCGCTCCTTCGCTTCATAAGCTCCGAGTAGAAGTCCTTTCGCCGCGATCCACGATCTCCGGGACTCAAGAGAGGCTCCACGACTCGAACGATCCATGCTAGCTTGTAGTGTTCCTTTTCTCCGATGATCTACGTCGAAGTTTCTATAACTCAAGCTCTCTCACTCTAATGAGGTGAACACCCTAATCTAATTGGCTAGATTAGATGAGAATAATGGAGCAGTATTTATACTTTATTTTTATATCAAATTCTCACAAGAAAACATCACAAAAGGAAAACCTAGTAAGCTTTCTTAAAGCTCAAAGTTGAAGATGAAGATGAAAAATGAGTTAAACTTTTTGTGATGAATAATGAAAAGAGTACATGATTAATAATGTAACCATGGTCAAGGATGACAAGGATAACTCATGTAGAGAATTAACTAGGGCTAGGGTTTGGGTTGGGTTAAACAATGAGTCATAAGAAAATATCAACATAATATCTTTCTCATGACAAAAGAAAAGCTTCTAGAATGTGCAATAAGGAACTAACCCAAATCAAACCCTAACCTTGTTTAATCTCCACTAAACATGTTTCATTATTAATCATATCATGTTACAAAAATATATATCACATATATATTATATATTTGTAACAAAAGAAAATAATACAATTAACATATTATCGCATATATATCAATGTATTACCCGGTGAGAAAATAAAATAATAAAGCGAGCCAATATTAGATAATGTAATGCAATATATCATATATATTATTATACATAAATAATCGAATCAACACTTGATCCGACAATCCGGCTATATCGAATATAACTGACTAATATATCATGTACCGATTCATCGAATCAACACTTGATCCGATGATCCGGCTCATATCTAAATATCGCGAGAATATAATACGGTATCTCATATCGCATTATCCTGGTCCTGCATATATCACATATGTGCCCCTATTCCGTTTTGCTTGAGTCAAGAAACCTCTGTGTAGGACTCTAAAGAATCGTCAATACGCCGGTAGCAGGTGATTATCATATCAAACACCCACAAGCTGCAAGAGGTCAGCTAAACATAACAGCCACCCAGGTATTGAGCGATCAGAAGATCAACAAGCTAGCATGTACGTTCTCCTGTGAATCCAATCAGTAACACTCTCGTACAGTCCGGTCTCTTCCTCTGATATGTTGCATATCTAGTCTAGGGGTGGTATACGTCAGACCCCCAGTAACCGATAAGTCGTGTCGATGTGAGGCTCATAACGGGTCGAGAAACTACAGATAACACTTACCAGTAAATCTCTATATCAGCCCTGGCTAGGGACTTCCAGTTATAGCCAATCGAACACAGCACAACATCAACTCCCTATACCGAGAGAGACGAATCCCCTCCTATCGCTCATTACCTCCATGTGATTCGGGACTGCACCCAAAAGCCACCATTTTGCACGCCCTCTTGGACGTGGTAAGGTAGAAATCAAAGCACAGTGGGAATCACACAAGACTCTATGACGATCTCGGGTCTACAGACTACCCTGTACCAGTGTCACCGGAGAACTGCCATCCGACGTGTGGTATATCACCATCTGGGAGTTCTCGGCGAGTCCGTCCTGTGTACCCAGTCTCTAATGATCACCTGTACACCATCCTTGATGTCAAAACACCGATGGATATGGGATCATCCATCGCCCATCATATGGGTCAAGATGCGTATACGCTAGTTTACTCTGGTGTATCGATGCCCTGTCTTGATATACCCTCGACTAGGAACAGTTATAGGATGTACTCATCGACTACCGTGGCCCCACTAGTATGATCTCATCATAGTCCCAGTAGTTGAGTACAGATCCTAAGGGCTTTATCAACATGTGAGAGTAAGACAGTAAACCAATACAAGTCAATATGTTAAGATAAAGTGAAACCAAATAGCATACTATCATGACGAGCAAGAAAGCCCTCTCTATATATATCCAAGCATCCATTATAATATACATCATATGTACAACAATGGCCTCTAGGGCATATACATAACTAACAGCAATCTTCTTGGACAGTTTGACCGTCGGAAGAGAAAGCGTTAGGAATTTTGCCATGCCGCTTTTTACTTGAGGTTAGGCTCATTTTGGAGAGCCCCGATGAGTCATAACCACTCTGCGCTGGGGTAGGATGATCTCCGATAGTCTTTTAGGTTTTATATGAGTTTCCATCAAGACCCTGAAGCTAGGAATCTGGCCTTCGCTTCGTTTGCTTTGGCGTGTCCGAATCTTGTTGGAGGAAGGACGCTGTAGTGACATATCGTCTGCTGTATCGAGACGAACGTCGAGGTGGTGACCACTCCGTGCTAGTGTGGGATAATCTCCGATGGTCTTTTAGGTTTTATATGACTTGTCATCAAGACCCTGAAGCTAGGAATTTAGCCTTCGCTTCGTTTTCTAGCATTGCGTCTGCTGTATCGAGACAAATGTCACGGTTGTCTCTTGGTTGCTGGTGAACCGTCGAGGTTTGGAACTAGGTATTTTGCCGTGGCTCCGTTGTTTGATTATCGCGTTTGAATCCTGCTGGAGGAAGAACGTTATGGTGACATCTCGTCTGCTGTATCGAGACGAACGTCGAGGTGGTGCTGAGATTTTTCCATCACTTCGCTTTGTTCCGACCATGAGGTCTTTCGTGTTGCATTTGCATCCTGCTGGACTGCGAAGGAACGCCGTTGTTGACATTGCGTCTGGTGTAATGAGATGAATGCTGAGCTGGAGTTAGGATTTTGCCATCACTCCACTTTGTTTCGACCATGAGGTCTTTTGTTGACGTTGCATCTGCATCCTGCTGGACTGCGAAGGAACGCCGTTGTGGACATTGCGTCTGGTGTAATGAGATGAATGTTGAGGTGGAATTGGGATTTTGCCATCACTCCGCCTTGTTCCGACCATGAGGTCTTTCGTTGACGTTGCATCTGCATCCTGCTGGACTGCGAAGGAACGCCGTTGTTGACATTGCGTCTGGTGTAATGAGACGAATGCTGAGGTGGAGTTGGAATTTGTCCATCACTCCATTTTGCTGACGTTGCTTCTGCTATAACGAGACGAATGTCGAGGTGGTCTCTAGGTTGTCTGGGAACCATCGAGATTTGGAGTAGAGGCTTTGCCGTAGCTCCAGGGTTGATTATAGCGTCTGAATCCTACTGGAATGGGGAGGAACGCTGTTGATGATCTCTAGGCTATCACTGAACCGTCGAGATTTGGCTTCATGTTCTGATGAAGCCTGGTGAGGGAAGGTGTGATTCCTTCTTTGTTTTCGCTCCTGGATTGTATACAGGGATTGATGTGATATCACCTGTAGAGCATAAGTTTTATTTATATTTTTTTATTTCTTTCCGCGATACTCTATCATTTCAGCTTTTATATCGCGAAGGTCGCGATTGCCCAATAATTTCGACTATTTTTCGTGGTGCCCAATCATTTCGGCTATTTATTTTATTTTTATTCGCTGCTCTTTATTGCAAGTTGCCCGATCATTTCGGCTATTTTGCATGCATACATTTTTACTTGCTGATTTTGTTTGCAATTTGCCCCATCATTTCGGCTATTTCGTATGCATGTGTGGCTCGCTGGCTTTTCGCCGCAAACTTGGAATTAGACACCGATTTCGGCATCAGCACCGCTACAACTGGGATATTGCCAGGAGCGAATCATCATTTGCCTCCGTCCATGTCGAACAAAGGTGGCTTAGCGAACAGGGTTAGGATCCTGTCAACTAAGGCTTCGACTTCATGAGCCGTAAGGGTCTCATGAAGGTATTTCTCCCTACGAGTCGTGAGGATCACGTAGGTGCATTTTCTTCTTAGGAATCGTAAGGATTCCTAAGTGTGTGTTCTCTTATAAGTCGTAAGGATCTTACAAGAGTGTTTTCTCCTTATAAGTCGAGAGGACTTACAAGGGTTGTTCACCGTGTAGACATATCCCTAGTCACGGATGGGACTTTGTTAGGGAAATGTTTATTCACGCCCGTGAATTGTATACAAGGGTCAATATTGGGCCGCTTGTAGGGCAGCATTGGAGGTTGTGATGGCTGCTTAAGAATAGATTCGGACCCCTGTAACTTAAGGCTTTTGAATCCTATAAGCCGTGAGGGCCTCATAGGAGGGTTCTCCTTACGAGTCGTGAGAATCTCGCAAGTGTAATTTCTCCTTAGGAATCGTGAGGATTCCTAAGTGTGTTGTTCCCTTGTGAGTCGTAAGGATCTCACGGAGGTGGTTTCTCCTCACAAGGTCGAGAGGACCTTGCAAGTGTCTTTTAACGAGGTTGCGCCCTTTCGGGTTTTCACAAAACTCGCCGGTAGCCCTGCTGTTTTTACTCACGGAGCCCTCCCAGGTTTTCATCCGTGCCCATCTCACTTGTGAACGTACAATTTTTTTACTACGTCAGCCTGAGGATGCCGTGGGTTGGTAGTAGTTTAACAACGTTTCGGTCATAAGTCAACGTACGATTACGCAGCTAGATTTTGCCACAAATCTTCGCATGTTTTGTGTCGGAGGTGGATTCCTTGAAGAGAGGGCTGAGGGCGATTTCTTCGTCAGAGTCGCTTCCAAAGGTGATAACTTGCGATCCCTTGGTGTCGGCTATGTGACAGTTGCCAGCAGCTCTTTTGCGCTCATCTGTCGTGTTTTTCTGTTCCCGACGAGCCTTGCACTTCACTCGTTGAACGTGTCGTCGATGGGCAACATATCCCTACCATCAGTTTTTTTAAAGGCTATGAACTCCTCTGTAGGGTATGCAATCCTCTGATGGTATACGCAGAAGTTAGGATGTATGTCCGCTTTATCAAGACGTATATTGCTAGGAGAATTTCCTCGGAAAGAAGGCAACTTCATTCCTATTGACAGGGCCCTAGCGAATCGTTTCCTTACTTTAAGCTTGCTTTTGTTGGCGATAGGGATGCATTGATCTGGTGGTAATGTTTCAACCCTTTCGTCTAGTCGCCGGCGTTTGGCTTTTTCAAATATGGCCATCCCGCGCTCCCGATCAGCCTTGCTTTTCAGTAGAGCTTCGTTCAGGAATGCGTCAATCATTTCGTCTGATAGTCCTAGAAGTTCCGGCTCAGGATCTGCCCCCAATTTCTTTGCGTCAAGAGCTTCCTCACCGTTTATCAATAAATGAGAGATCACATGGCAGCTTGCCACATAATCCTCAGGTTCATCCCATGAGTCTTCTCCATTGTCGTTATCTCCGTCCTCAAGGACGTGGCTGAGAAATTCTTGGAGTGTGATTTAGGTGCGCACCTTCTGGTTATATTCTTCCAGCACGTCAATATGTTTTTGCAGCTCCGTGCGCTTGTCATCAAGCTTCACGGGCTTTTTGGTCTTCTTCTTCTTCGAAGATTTTGACGGCTAGGTGCGGGCGCTTTGACTATCACCACCAATTTTTGGAGTTGGGCACGGCTTCAGCATTCCTATGGCTGCAACTCCATCGATGTGTTGCTTGTATTTGACCAGAGATTTCGTCATCGAGTAACACATTGAACCCAAGTCTCATTCGGTCTAATCCTTTCGTTGACCAGTGCCGTCACGGTAGTGCGTTTATTCATACTAGCGAATATCTGATAGGAGGGCATCTCCATTTCGTCAAAGGTATTCATGGAGTCATTCGGGAGTCCCGCTTACCATTCGAAGGCAATGCCCGCTAGACAGCCGATGAACTGTCAGAGGAGAAATATATCAGTATTGCTGCACATGGGTTCAAATCGCGCCATGTGCCGGCGAGAATTCTCAGTTTCTTTGTACATGTGGCACGTTGGAAGTGTGTACTCTGGCGGGTACTGTATTTGATTGTGCCATGTCGGATACTGTCGACCAATCTTGATTGATCTATTTGCGGTTTCACTGGCGTAGTGAGCTTTGATTTGCTGAGCGATATATTCGTTCAGCTTTTCTTTTAGGAATCATTTCCTTCTCAGTCATTAATGAGCTTTGCAGAGGATTTGAAATGTCATCCTTATCTTTAAGACCGACTACCGGCAGTTCATCCGCCAGTGGTTCCGATTGAACCATCATTCCAGCCATATTCTGAATCAGAAGGGCCATCTGGTTCATTTTAGTGGACATTTCTGCCGCTTCTGCATCTCCCTTTTTCAGAGCGCGCTTTAGGAAATCAATATCCGACCCTTTCTCTATTCTTTCTCCAGCTGCATCTTCTGAATTTGCCTTAGACGATGGATTAGCGATTTCTGCTGCTTGAGCAAGCATCTCCTGCAGCTTTTCACGTTGCAGTTGAACTTTTGTTAGGGACCGAGTTTGAGGTCGGTGGCTAGTAGAAGCTCGAACTTTGTCTTTGGAATTCACCACATAGACTATGTGAACTACCATGCCCCAAGCTTGGGGCATTTGGAGTTTTGGCCTTTGGAGTTTTCTTCGGGCACTTGAGCTTTATTGGGCCTCTCTTTTTTGTGAAAAGTCGCTTTGGCTTTAAGAGGAACCGCTGTATCGGGATCCGTCTTGGGATGAGTCCCCTTGTATTTGAAAGAGGATTGGTCAGAGTTTGGCTGACGTTTAGGGGAAGAGCCGCAGTTGACAACAGTGACCTTCACTCGCTTCCGTACTTTATACATAGATGAGGAAAGTTTCTTCAGGGAGCGAACTGGTTTCTGCTCTCGTGGGATCTCCATGGGCTGCAGAGATTTCTCAAATATTGCGGTAGGAAAATTTTATCTGACCCTTCGTACCAATTTGAAGATGTTCCTGGTTGGAACAACATTCACCACTGAGGTTGAAATAGAACCATACGGAGAACTGCCCCCAGCTCATTTTGTATGATGCCAATATCGACGTCGACCATTTCTTATGGCCGGGATTTGATTAATTTCAGGATTTTGCAGAGCCTGCTCCCTGTTTCCTTTGAGAGCTTGAATATTCTGCCCCCTGTATCGACCTTGGTCCTTGGCAACGCCAATTGTTTGAGGATTGATTCCGTCGATAAAGCTACTGCTTGGGGAGCCCGCCTGTGGACGACAGACACCCTCTGGGCTTCCTCGATCGGTGTTGAGGCACTGAAGGTGGGAGGTGGCAGCATCGACCTAAATAGAAGCCCGTTGATTTCTTGAAGAGCCGGATTGCAGATATTTGAGCCTGCAAGTAGCCCGTACTTGACCCTACCAGATATGACAGAGCTTGTGTTGCTAAGGTGGGAACAAACGCCATTCTTCATAAAGACGAAGTGCCGACTTCAGTATCCACTCCCATAAGTGCAACCATAAACATATACACCGTGATTATCTGATCACGGGAAAAAAACGACACACGAAATGTGGAGTGGAAAGAGAAAAAGGTCCCACCGGGCGTGCCAGAATCTGTTCCCCTCCGAATACAGAGAGGCGACCGTATAGGTTCGTCTTGCCTAAATTTCGGGGCAGATGCTAATTGGTGCTATCCATCCACCTCTCCGAAGATGCCAAGTTGATTTATGGCACCATGTATCGAAGGTTTAAACGGATGCGGCCGATGTAGTAGGCTTCGTCAGATTCCCCCTCGTTTGAGGGGTTTTTGATTGTGGGGACGCTCTTCCCTGCAGGCGCAAGCCCCTGCAGTTAATTACGCTACCGCATCACGGTAACAACTTTCTCCTTCTCCAGATGGTCACTTCGTGTCGTGGATGTTTTTTTTTTTGGTTGCCCGTGGATTGTATATAGAGACTAATTTATGTTTTTGCCCGTAGGGCGTGGATTAGTCCAAATCCGTATTTTTTTTAGATTTGGGCTTTGGTTTAGGTTTAAGGATATGTTAGTCTCATTCGAGACTAAGATCAACTTAAACGTTTGTTAATGATACGTTAGTCTAATTTTAGACTAAGATCAACTTAACAGGATCATTTAGATCCAACAAAAGAGCATTTGAACTCTATTGTTTAGTTTGGGACATTGTGGTCGATTACCAGTTTAAGGACATGGTGGTCCAATGTTAGTTTAAGGACATCTCGGTCCAGTGTTAGTTTAAGGACATCTCGGTCCAGGTTAAGGACATCGTAGTCCATGGGTTTAAAGGGACGCCACAGTCCGACGTTAGGGACATCGTAGTCCATGAGTTTAAGGACCCCACAGTCCGTAGTTTAAAGACGTCATAGTCTATAAAGTTTAAGGACATTATAGTCCATGAGTTTAAGGACCCCACAGTCCGTGAAATATGTGGTTGTCGGGACCCGTCACCTCTCTGAAGACGTTGAAGGATTACAACGACAGATATCAGAGGAGTAAAGAGATGTACCCTCGAACCGGTATGAGTTGGTTGAAAGATCTATAGTCCAATTTGGGACTAAGATCTGTTAAATATTCATGAGCAGATGGACTCAATTAAATATAAGTTGAGGACTTATGGCCAATATTGGACTAAGTCCAAAGAATGTTTAACATTTCATTATTCAGGGCTATTGAGCCTTTATTTGGGCTTGGCCCTTCTGACAATATTTTTCTCTTGTATTTGATGCAGAACATTCATCAGAACAATTTAAGTTCTGACGGCGCAACACGTGGCGCACCAGACGCTTTGCGCCAGTCAAAGAGCGCAGTGCGCTTCTGCCAAGTAGCACATATGTGAAGGACGCGTGTCGTGCTTGGCGCTAAGCGCCAGATGATGGGCGCATTGCGCCAGTTTATGAGCGCTAAGCGCTAATTTATGAGCGCACTGCGCTTTCAATTTAGTGGCGCACACGTAAGTGACATGTGGTGCGGTTGGCACTGAACGCTAGCCCATGAGCGCAGTGCGCTATTTCAGAAACGCAAAGCACAAGTTGCATACGTGGTTGGCACGTGGCGCATTTTGGAGCTGAACATCAGTCCAGAGAGCAAAGAAGCGCTGTTTAATAGCGCAAGGCGCATTTCAATAGCGCAAAGCGCATTTGATCAATTTTTATGATCTGTGAAAAAATTTATGTTCTTTTAAAAGAGACTTTGTCACAAGATTCAAGAACAGCAGTTCTTATTTTTGAAAGGGCTTTGCCTTTATAGATCAATGATCTGTGTGAAGAATATGTTCTTCTTTTATTATGTGATGAAATCTTTTGATCTTTTTTATAAAAGACCTTGGTCTTTGTAGATCTATGATCTTTTAAGAAGATAATTCTTCTTTTTAGGAGATGATTTCATTTCTGTGTTCATCATTCATCATCTTTACCTTGAAGAAATAATCTTCTTTCAAGAGCTTGCTCTCTTTCTTTGAATTTTTCAAAGTTTATGGGGGGGTGGTTCTCTATATCAGACTTGAAATCTTGAGGCCTTTATATAGGACAAGTTGATTTGTTAAATCAGTTAAAGAGATCTTTCTCTGATTGATTTAGGGATGTTTCCCACCGTCGGATTTTTGATCCTAGGATTTCTGTTTTACAGAAGGCAATCTTCTTGTTTTTAACAAGATTGGAAAATCTTTCTATAACAGAATTTTATTTCTGATTAATTAATGATTTATCATTATTATTAGATCTCTTGATCTAAGAGTGGGGAATTTTTAATTCCAGCGCTAGCGCACCCTTACTTTGCACGTGTCGCGCAGCTTAGAGCGCAGCGCACTTTGCGCTAGCGCACCTGTGTTTGACACGTGGTGCACTGCTCAGAGCGCAGTGCGCCCTGCGCTAGCGCATCCGTGTTTGACACGTGGCGCGCAGCGCGCCTAGCGCTAGCGCACACATGGTGCGCTGCCTAGAGCGCAGCGCACTTGGCGCTGGATCTGAAGCGTTGCTTCAATTTTTGAAATTCGAATTTCAATCAGTGCTTTGCTCTGATTGGGGGAAACAGAGCAGACACAGATAAAATAGCACTGTTTATTGACAAAATGATAGATAAATGAGCGGTATTAAAATGTAATAAATTGTGCCGAACAAATACCTATAAACCTATCTTTTGCTCATCCCGGGCAAAACAAAATCCTAACCTCACTTTCGTAAGGAACGCGATTGCACTGAGCCCGTGCAACAAGCCGCTAAACCTCTAGGTGTCTCTAGTAGGAGGGGTTTTGTCTCTTGAGTGTTTTCAGCGGATTGCACCCACAAAATCCCGTCAAGCTAGTTTCGAGAGGAATTTGTTGATTCTAATCTATAGATTAAGCATCAAAGTTAGAAGTTCTATTACCCTAATCACAAATGTTCAACCCTTATTTTTCACTCCTCTCATCTTCTTTAATATAAGTGCATATACGTCTTTACGTGATTGTGCGAATAGTGCCGTTAAATTTTTAAGAACTTAGATTTGGATCACCATATCATAAATATAGACCATGACAGACTTCTAAAGGATCACACGAGTTTGACAAGACTTAAGATTTTATCAATTTTCATTCTCCTGTTAAGTTTCAAGTCAGAAATTATATCATCTTTAACAGAACTAAGTCTTATTCTTCACACCCACCCTTCACCTGTCTTCGTTCACACACATCTTTTGTTATCGTGCAAA
This sequence comes from Agapanthus africanus, assembly GCA_030015575.1. Lineage (NCBI taxonomy): Eukaryota > Viridiplantae > Streptophyta > Magnoliopsida > Asparagales > Amaryllidaceae > Agapanthus > Agapanthus africanus. The sequence goes on along the minus strand of JASDDO010000019.1, from coordinate 48,568,271 downwards.
AAATATTATAATCTTTATAATTTAAACTTTCATATCGACGCTAAAAAAATGTTTATAATACAAAACTTGTCCCTGCCAAGATTATTCTCCCACAAAAAAACGTGAGGACTTTTAACTCGAAGAGAACACTTGATTAGCTTGTTTTATTTTACGATTGGAGACTTAGTGAGTTTTGGGTCAATGATTCCCAAATCAGATGGTTTTAGGGCATTAAATGTGGAGACACCCCTAGGAATTAATTGCGCAAGTCACCAAGGCCACGAAAAAAAGATTTATTTTATAGCGTTTAAAATATTCTGAAAATAGTGTGAACGGAGATATTGCCAGTTTTTCTTTTTTATTCCAAAGACGTGTTCTTGAGAATAAGATGTGTAATCACTTCAATAAGGTTCCATATGGGTTATTTTTCAAACTTTTAGCTTCTATTAAAATTTTCAATAATATCCTTCATAACCACTTCACTTTATGAACTATTCTTAATATTACTTAATTCAGAACAAACATGTATGATCCTAAAAATATTTATCAATTTTCAAAAAGTTTTAAAGACATTTCAGGCTTTTCATCTAATTTTCAAAACTCACGACGCGTGTAAAGTGATATAAAAGACGTATATTAGCTAAGGTTAAACTCAAAAGAAGGTTATCTTTCGGGTTTTCAATCTCTCGAAAAAGGATTTATTTATTTCTATCTTATCAAACTAAACCATCAGACTTTGAGTCTAAGTTTCCCCGCTAGCTAACTTGACGACAAAATTTTTATGTTTTGAAAAAATTTCAATTTTTATGGGTTTTTCAATATGTATATGATTGGCACACTTTCGGTGTGTCGTGTATTTGAAGTTCTAAAGTTAACCGCAATCAGGACGGTGTCGCTTTGCAGCTAGCCGCGATGAGTACGGGTCGATCCATAGGGAGACGGAGCGTTTTACGTTCTTGTTCTGACGAGTTAATGTGCGTGGCAGAATTGTTCGTATCTATCCTATGTGTATATATGCACAATATAAATTGTTAGGATTAGATAGGATAGTGTAAGTTAAGGAAATTCGTATTCACGTCCTTTAAACCGAGCTCGACCACTAAAGGTAGAGCAATCAGCAACAACGCGGATTAGGGTACTTAAGCACGGTATTTGTGATATCTGACTTATTGACCCTTGTCCGTTCGTTCTTGTCGCTTGCTTTCGCCTCCGGTCAATCCGAACGCAACTGGTCGCGGTTAGGAAACACCGATACCTTGATAGGGTAGGGTGCCTAACGGTGCGCTTGCGTAAAGTTTGGACGGAGTTTAGTGGAAAAGACCGGGAAAAGGAAATGAGAAACGAAACCTTAACTTACAATAACGGTTTATTTCCTAACAACACCATATTAACAAACCATCACAACAATAATAAAAAGAGCAAAAGAAAAGATACACAAAGAAAAGAAAAGAGTAACCAACATTACAAGTAAGTAAGTGCAAGGAAATTAAAGAGAAAGTAAGTAAAGGGCATGGAAATAAATTGCAAGAAATTAAAAGAGCAAGAATATAAATGCAAGTAAGTAAAAGAGAACACTAAGAACCATAGAACCATTACAAGTCAATAACCTAATCTTAAAGTTGCAAGCTCAATGAAGAGCTTGCAAAATCAAGAGGAGGCAAAGAACCTAAGGGAAATGAAGGAAAAGAAGAAAGCTTTATTAATCTTCATATCATGATACAACTCTTGAGATCAATAACCAACTCTTAAACTTTCAAGCTCAATGAAGAGCTTGCAAGATCAAGAGAAGTCAAGGAGCTCAAGGGGACTAAGCTATGTACAAGAGAAAGAACAAAAGAGAAACAAAAGCTTGGACAAAGAATCCCAATCCCAGACTTCCCTCCCTTGTTCACTGGTTCTGCTTTCATAGGCATAAAAAAAAAAGAAAACTAGCAATAAAAAATATGATGAGGTGGCAGCAAGGGAGGGACCACAGAAAACTGAAGCTCATCTGGCACTGTAGGGCAGGCCTGCTCGGCCAAAGAGAGAAAGTGGTCGGCCAAAATCCGAGGGATCTGTCTCGTATTTGGTGAGTGATGTTGTGTGCTCCCATATATCACTCTGGTGCTTCTAGATTTCTCTAATTTAACATGGTCTGCACTCTTGGATTTGGAGGGAAACTTGATGCAACACATCACATCATATCTTTCTGCATTAACTCCACATCATTTCTCATGCCCACTTGTGCCATGATTCATGGCAGCCCCATCATGGTCCATGTGCCAAAGAGCATGTGTGCACTTGCATTGTGTTGGACCAAAATAGTGTGCACACATTTTATTTGCAAAATCTCTTTGGATATCGGTCGGTTTCCAGTTCCGGTTGCAGTGTCGGCTCATAAATGATATATCGGTGATTTTAAGTGTATTTCCAGTATTTTGGCACGGATACCTGTAATCTGTATTACTGAGCAGACACTGGTTAATAGTACCGATATGTAACAAAATGGATAAAGAATGAGCGGTATTGAAATGCAGTTTTCTGATATGAACAAATACCTCCAAACTTATCTTTTTCTCGTCCCGGGCAAAACAAAATCCTAGCCTCACTTTCGCAGGGAACGCGATTGCACTGAGCTTGTGCAACAAGCCGTTAACACTACTAAAATAGGGGGTTGCCCCTACGGATATTGAAATCCGTAAGGGCAGATTTATGTTGGCCCTACGGATTAATCCGTAGGGCTATAAGGTTGCCCCTATGGGCCAAAACGTTCAAGAATAAAAATATTAATTCTTAATTTAGTGTTTGCCCCTACGGAGCCGCAAACCAAGGACCTACGGACAAATCCGTAGGGGCAACTAAATAGCGATTTAATAAAGGGCACAGATCGATCGCCTACGCCCCTTATCTCTTTCTCTCTCTTTCGATCGTGCGCGAACCAAAATCCCCAAATCATTCCCGCTGTTCTCGTCGTCGCCACCGCCGTTCTCGTCGCCGCCGCCGTTCTCGTCGTCGCCACCGCCGTTCTCTTCGTCGCCACCGCCGTTCAGGTTAGTAAATCTTCAACTAAATTAAACAAATTTTTGATTATTTAGGGCTAGGGTTCATGGCTGGGGCTGGGGTTGCGGTTAGAGTTGGGGTTCGGCAGGGGTTGCGGTTGGGGTTGGGGTTGGGGTTAGGGTTAGGGTTGGGGTTCGGCTGGGGCTGGGGCTGGGGCTGGGGTTGGGGTTAGGGTTTGGCTTAGGGTTGGGGTTGGGGTTTAGCAGGGGCTGGGGTTAGGGTTAGGTTGGGGCTGGGCTGGGCTGGGCTGGGGCTGGGGCTGGGCTAGGGCTGGGGCTAGGGTTAGGTTGGGGTTGGGGTGGGGCTGGGTTAGGGCTGGGTCTGGGGTTAGGGTTTGGCTTAGGGTTGGGGTTAGGGTTTAGCTGGGGCTGGGGCTGGGGCTGGGGTTAGGGTTAGGTTGGGGCTGGGCTGGGCTGGGGCTGGGGCTAGGGTTAGGTTGGGGTTGGGGTAGGGCTGGGCTGGGGCTGGGTCTGGGGTTAGGGTTAGGTTGGGGTTGGGGTTTGCTGAATTTGGAAAACCTGAGAGGAATTTCCAGCAATTTTAGCCTAGTTTGATTACTAAAATTATTGTTGATCGAGAAAATCTTGGGTCCTTCTAATCAAACATTGTTTGTTACTATATGTCAACGAGTACTGATAAAAGAAAAAATCTATTTCAAGTGGAAATTAGGTATGTACAATGTTCTAATATAATTTGTATTTCTTGCCATCATCAAACATATAAAAGTACTAATATGAAATGGAAAATAAATAAATAAATAATCAAAGCTTTGGCATGTACGTAAAATCCCTTGTTACTTTTTCTTGGTTGCCCAACTTTGAAAATTCTATCTATTAAATTAGACATACTCTAAAAAGAATGATATTGCAAGAATTTGACTTGGTGGAGACTTGCATCATTAATAGAAATATGAAAGTGTAAAGACGATCTATACCTTTGATATGGTTCGGTTGGGGTGGGGCTGGGGCTAGCTAGGGCTTAGGCTTCATCACCTGATATAGCGAAATACAAAGCGTATTTTAGTACACCCGACCTCATTGAGTTTCCTATTGAAGTTCCCGGTCAAGCGGCATATGCATATTTTTATTCGCCATGAAATCCCAATTATCAAGCTACCGAGGACGAAAAGCCACCTTTGTTAGTCGAGAGTCATGGTAATAGACTTGTCATTATAGATCATAGTCAATTATTTTTCCTATCATTTTCTTGATCCAGATGCTGATCAACTTGTTAATTATTTACTGTTTTTATAACGTATTTGTCTATATTTGTTGACAGTGGCCTTTCTTTTGGATGAACATGTTTTTTTTATGCATGTTTCAGTCATGTGAATTCATATGTTGCGTATAACGCTTTATGATATCAATATCTTATATTTGTAGTTTTAATTATTGATTGTTATAGATGAATGCCATTGCAATAATAGTTTTTTGTTGATGAATGCTATTGCAATGTAGGATGATCAGTTCTATCAATCTTGATCTCAATGGTTTAAAATCATGTTACACATATAAAAAGAATACACACCAACGCATCATTAGAGAGTGATTCGAGATGTTCAAGTTAAAACCAATATATGATACTCGATGATAATATGAAACCTTCGTATTCTCATCGATACTCATATATGAAACTAAAAGCGCCACTTAGTCCCCGTCTATCGGTTAACATACGTGCGATACTCGTCGTGACATAGAACTATACGAAGGTTGTTAAATATCGGACGGTATAGCTCGATACTAACAACCGTCGTATAGTCTACGCGACGAGAAAATTCAATCGTATGGTAACCCATAGATTTTTCCCGTGTGGACAAGTTAAGAATGTATAAAGCAAACGCCTTCATTCACTAGTTATTTTCATCCGATTCGAGATATTTCGTCGGTACCTTTCCGCTGGTTCTCCGTGTACAAAGATAGATTAGATGTTCATTTCAACGTTGTTTCACAGCTTTAAAATGATTATCTATTCTATTACAGTGTACTCGGAGAACAGCGGGGAGGTGCTGCCGAAATTTACTCGAAACGGTTGAAAGCACAAGTGATGGGTGTTCGCTCTATACATTCTTAATGGGATAGAAGCCTACCCCCGACAGCCGGAACACACACATACATCAAGAATACACAACAAACGCATAATTAGAGAGTGATTCGAGATGTTCAAGTTAAAACCAATATATGATAATATTAAACCTTCATATTCTCATCGATACTCATATATGAAACTAAAAGCGCCACTTAGTCTCCGTCTATCGGTTAACATACGTGCGATAATTTATTCTTTTCAACGACAAACGCACACACAAAGCATATACACGGATTTTCTCCTTTGTCAGTAACTATCCCGTTTTTATATTTCTCAATATAGTCAGCATAACCTACAATTTATATGTTATACAGTCTAACATGGCCCATGAGTATGTTAGAGTTAAGGACTGGATGTATGTGGATTGGAAACAATGTATGCAACCTAAGTTTGTCGCAGGAGTTGCTTCTTTCCTTGAATTTGCACGCGCACATAATAAGATCATAATAGAGAAGATTCTCTGTCCGTGCGATAGATGTGGCAATAAGTACTGGCAGAAGGTAGAATTGGCAGAGCTTCATATTGTAAATCATAGGTTTACTAGACTTTATACAACTTGGAAATATCACGGGGAAGGAGAAGAATGCAGTATTGCGGCAGAAGAAGAAGGAGAACACAATAATGCGGCAGGAGAAGAAGAAGAATTCGGTAATGCGGCAGAAGGAGAAGACGGTAATTTATTTCCATCAGAAGAAATGGAGGATATGGTAGAGGCTGCCCTAGGTGAATCTATTCGTACCGAAGATGATATTCCTTCCGGTCAAGGACCGCGTGCGGATAAATATGAAAATTTTATGAATGATGTTAGGAAACCAATTTATAAGAATGCGAAATATTCCACCCTCTCATGGTTCGTCCAACTTTTCCAGATTAAGTGCCTAAATGGATGGAGCAACAAGTCATTCACAATGCTTCTTTCGTTCTTGAAACATTCTATGCCTCCGGGAAATAATGTGCTCGACAGCTAGTATGAAGCCCAGAAGATGATGTCTGATTTGGGTCTAAAGTGCGAGAAGATTCAAGCATGTCCTAAAAATTGCGTGTTGTACCGGAAAGAGAATTCAGATTTGAAAAAGTGTCCAACATGTGGAGAGTCCAGGTATAAGCCGAAAGATTCTGATAAGAAACCTGATATACCTATGAAGATAGCACGATACTTTCTCATAACACAGAGGCTACAGAGGCTATTCTGGTGCAAGAAAACAGCCGAGGCAATGATTTGGCATCACCGTGCTCATCCAAGTGAAGATGGAAAAATGAGCCATCCAAGAGATTCACCGGCATGGAAGGATTTCGATAGGAGGCACGCAATATTCAGTAGCGATCCTCGCAATGTCCGGCTCGGACTGGCTACTGATGGCTTCTGCCCATTCAACTATATGGCTGGAAGTCACAGCACATGGCCCGTTGTAATGATAATTTATAATCTGTCGCCTTGGTTGGCTATGGACCAATCATACTTTATGATGCCTCTTCTTATCGACGGACCAAACTCACCGGGGAACAATATCGACGTCTATCTCCGACCTCTGATCGAGGAGTTGAAATCTTTGTTCATTGATGGTGTAGAGACATATGATGCAAACACAAATACAACCTTCATACTGCGTGCGGCTTTAATGTGGATAATTAATGACTTTCCTGCGTATGGAATGCTATCAGGTTGGTCCGTACATGGTCATAAAGCATGTCCTTATTGCCATGAACACACAACATCGAAATTCTTGAATTTTAGCAGGAAGGTTTGTTATTGCGGCCATCGACGTTTCCTGCCTCCAGACCACCCCTATAGGTTAGACACGGTTCACTTTGATGGTCATCAGGAGCTTCTTGGACCTCCATCCCTATTGCCCGGACAGGACGTGACTGCTAAATGGGATGGTTACAATAACGTGACCTTCGGGATGGATCCGACGAAACAGGTCAAACCACCATATTGGAACAAGTTAAGCATTTTCTTCGAGCTTCCGTACTGGTCTACAAATTCAGTGCGTCATTGTCTGGACGTCATGCATATAGAGAAGGGGGTATCAGAGCACATACTTAACTTGCTTCTTTGTAAAGACGGGAAATCGAAAGACAACATGAATGCTCGGATGGATCTACAACAGTGAGGAATAAGAAGTGAATTGCACCCTAGACCAGTAGCGGGTAAACCGGGCAAGTTTGTACTTCCCAATGCCTCTTATCATATGTCACAACCGGAGAAGAAAAGATTCCTGCAGGTGTTGCATGATTTGAAAGTTCCCACAGGTTTCTCAGGATCATTCAGCAAGAAAATAAAATTTGTGAAGGGCAAGAACGATGGGCTGAAAAGTCATGATCACCATGTTATAGTGGAGCACCTTCTTCCATTAGCCCTCAGGACTTCTCTCCCTGACTCGGTTGGTCTAGTAATCAACGACCTATGTTGTTTTTTTAGGGAGTTGTGTGCTAAAACACTGGAGGTTGTGACGCTTGATAAACTAGAAAATTCTATTGCGTTGATACTTTGCAAGTTTGAGCATATTTTCCCACCGTCATTCTTCGATATCATAATACACTTGACGGTTCATTTTGCAACTGAGGCGAAGTTAGCCGGACCGGTACAATATCGATGGATGTATCCCGTCGAGAGGTACGTGTAATTTTTCGTTTCGCGCAATTTATAAATTTATTGTTGTCCTGTATGCCCGCATTTATTTATTCAACATATTTTCATTAGGTGCATCTACACTCTTAAGAAGTATATACGCAATAAAAATCGACCAGAGGGTTCTATCATGCAAGGTTATCTTCTTAATGAAGCAACCACATTTTGTTCCCGCTATCTGGACGAGAACATTGAGACAAGGCTTAACCGACCACGAAGAATTTAAGATGGGCCATATGGTTAAGCCGAGTATAAGAGGGTAGACACTATGTTTATCAACAAGATATACTGGTTTATCTTGCTTAATTGCGCATGTCTTGAACAAATTAGAGAGTAAGTTTTTTTGGATTAATTGTTATATCTGTGTTTGTGTGTGTATGAAATGATATAATATTAATGTCACCATTATTTGTCAAAAACAGAATTCATTTTAACGAGGTACGTGAGGGGCATCCTGATTGGAATGAAGAACAATTGGAAAAATATCATCAGGATAATTTTTGTGATTGGGTCACAGATCATGTAAGTTATTCGAATAACATTTTATTGCTAGCAGTTTTAATCTAAACTTGTATCGTTATGTATTTGTCGTAAAATTTGTTTTGTTAGATCCACGATCCGAACTTGTCTGCATCATTTGAGAGTGATTCAAGATGTTTAGCTCAATTTCCTAGTACGGAGGTTGCATATTACAAAGGATTTGGTGTCCTTGGATACAAATTCGAAGTTAAGGACATAGAAACATCTAGAACCACTCAGAATAGTGGGATTGCGACGGTAGGATCAGACGGTGTGATTTATTATGGGTACTTAAATTGTATACTCGGCATCCACTATCCTGGACGATCAGAACCCTTTTATATATTCCAGTGTACTTGGTACGATACGCGAACCGTTACGGACAGGTGGAGAAGCAATCTTGGTAGTTGGAAAGATGAATATGGATTGACCAGTGTGAACACACTTCGATTTTACAGTCAGGAAGATCCGTTTATCTTTCCAAACCAAGCGTTCCAAGTATACTACTCACAGTGTTTGAAGCATCCGGGGTGGAGTGTTGTATGCCGATGGAAACCCAGAGATGTCTACAATGTCCCAGAATACGAGGACAGCGATGAAGACGAAGAAGAGAGAAGGCTTAAAGTGCTCCGACCTTCTGTTTTGAAGGACGGGTTGTCTTCGACCGATCATGAAGTTACGTGGGTTAGAAATGACATCGACGATGAAATCCAAGTAGATATGTATAATGCGCCCATGAAACGAAAAAGGTTATCTGTAATATTATATTATTACTTCACATTTTACGCTCTATACATATATAGTCAATACTTTTAATGATTGTTTAATGTGTCCACGAACCGTTTATCTAGATTTGATGACGATGTCGGGAGCAGCAAGGGGCGGCAGGAGCTCCAGCCGCGGCAGAGGCAGAGGCACAGGCAGAGCGGTTCAGCCGCCCGGAGGGCTTCGTAGGGAGCTTCAGAGGGCCGGTCTTGCACCCAGATCGGAGACCCCTTCGGATGCCTTCTTCCGTGTGGATTTTGCCACACCTCCAGGTATACTGCACGCATATCCATTTTAAATGTAATATTACAGATATTCATGCCTGTTTATGTCAAAATTACTTATATTGTCAATTTTTGATTGTCTAGTTGTTGGTGATGCGTCCACATCTGGGACAGAGGACACTCCCGCTCCTCCAGGTATGTTTATATATCATATAGTGCATGTATATTGATTTAGAATACTATATCATAAATATACACACATTCCTTTTGCTCTTCCTTAGCAATTTTTATTATTGTCTAGATGTAGGTGGTGACACCACCGCACCTGCGGGTATGTTTATATATCCTATAGTGCATGCATATTGATTTAGAACGTTATATTATTGATCTACACATTCTTTTTGCAATTACTTATATAATCTATTTTTAATTGTCTAATTATAGGTGGTGCGTCCACATCTTCCGCAGGGACCACTCCTGCCGCTTCCATACCATCCGCATCGTCTGCAGGTTAGTATGAATAAATATAAAATATTTATTCATTTTACATATGCTCTATAGAATAAATATGAACTTCATGGAAATTTAGCGTCAATGTTTATTTTATAGTTGGAGGGGATGCGACCCCATTCGGGACCCCGGTTGTTCCTCACCGGAGGAACTATCGTCCCGCTCGTGCTGCTGCCCGGGCCCAGGCTCGTGCGATAGTCACCGGAGGTATATATCACAGTTCAATTTTCATTTAAGCTTGATTTCTTAATACAACTTTGTCTTAATATTGATTGTCTTGATATTTCGTGCAGACGCAGGGCTTCCCCATCCCCAGAAGGGGACTCGAGGCCCGAATCAGTCCCATAGGCTGAGGCCTGACAGAGCTAGGGGGGAGGCAGCATTCCCCCTCTCTTTTACCCTTGACTATGGCTATACCGGTCCTCATGCCGAGAGGTTCGGCCGGTATATGGGGGACGAGAGCCGGCTCGTGAAGAACTATCCACTTCACGTTGAGTGGGGCGAGCAGCACCGGCGCTCATTCGCCCTCTTCTTTGATCAGGCTCGGGTACGTATTAATATATATTTTCTTTTGATTTATCCAATATATTTATTATTAACACTTGCAATCTAATAACAATATTTTTTTTGTAATTTCAGTCGGATTACGATTTTCAGCCTGTACCCGACCCTGATCACTCTGGGAGGGTGCTCGACCTTCATGCTCTGTACAATGGCCTGATGAAGAACATGCAGACCAAGGTCCGATACAACAGGAATGAGCTGAAGGCCGACTGCTACTCCCTGTGGATGGCGACCCCCGAGGCAGAGAGAGCGGCCCTCCTATCTACTTTGGCGTTTGCGAGAGTCGACGTAGAGACATGGCCTCTATTGTGCGAATATTTTGACTCCCAACGCAAACAGGTATGTATTTTAAATGTAATTCATTGTTTAGGATATAATTTTTTTTTTGTTTCTTAATTAGAAAACTAAATATTTATGCGTTGTACAGAAACAGGCCGCTCACAATACAGAGAACAGGAAGTCGGCGAAGAGGGGTCGCCCCACTTACACAGGTGGCTCGAGGAATATTACTCGAGCCATGAAGTTATCGGTAAATTACAATAGACCGACCTTTGTGATATTCTGCAATATTAAGAGTTATTTTCTAATATTTCTAATATTAAGAGTTATTTTCTAATATTACAGACTGTGGCGCAAGGTGGTACACCGAGCGTGCTGTCCGCATATCTTGCCGTCCACGGCACCTCGACAGATCCCGCCACGGGCGAGCTTCGATATCCCGACGTCGCTACCCAGGAGTATTGCGTAAGTGTTAATATTTATTCTACCCATATTTGAAATTTTAGTTTTGGAAGGTTCAAGTTTAAATTTTATACTTATACTTTACTGCTTAATGTGGGTGTAGGAGCGGGTGGTTGAGCAGGCCGAGGCCTCGGGGATCGATTTTACCGGACAGAGCGATCCGAGGCTGCTGACCCCAGTTCTGGACGCCGCACACGGAGGGCACCACGGAGGTTGGGAGAGAGGCCGGGGACTGGGGCCTAACAGGGCCCATATGAGGATGGACTCCATCCCGACGGTTACTTCCTCCGTCTCCAGTGAGCGACGTGTCCAGCAGGAACTGGAGAGCTTGAGGGCCACCGTTCAGGAGTTGAAGGAGATGCTGGTATGTAAACTACTTTATAGTAAAATATCATGTCATATTATAGATATCAACATATCCATAATTAGTACGTAGCTTGAGCTTATTCGGTTTTAGACTTTGGTTTGATTAATCATACATACATATGTAATTAAAATAAACAACGGTTTTCCAAACTAGATATCCAAATGGGATTTCGAAATAACTTGATAATGATACGAATTCAAATAATACACAGTTCTTACATGCTTCTTACGCAAGTTAGGTCCAGACGCGACAGGGTACACCGGACGAGCCTCCACATGCATCTCCTTCGGCTGCGGCTCCGCAAGCCACTACATCGGCTGCGGTTCCGCAGACAGCTCCTACAGCTTCACCGCCCGCTCAAACTCCCGCAGCCGCGGCTCCGCAAGCTACTACCTCGGCGGCGGCTGCGCAAACCACATCGCCAGCTCCACAGGACGCTCAGACTCCCGCTCGCGCCGAATTGCATGGTTTATTGACCGAGGAGCAGGCACGCCTTATTCTATCATTTATCAGAGGTGGAGCTGGACCGAGTTAGGGTAGCTTTTTGATTCTTTTTTTTTGAAACATGTATTTATTTATATCATACATATTGTACTGCATTTTGAAACGATATTGATATTGGTTTATATTTATATCATATTCAGTATTTGGGTTTCTTTTGTATATTATATGCGTGAGATGTGATTATGAATACTGCGATTAATTTTATATTTTATTGATATATATATATATTATTGTGCACAGGGCGAGAAAAAATCAGGCTGCCCTTTTTTATAAAAAAAATCAGATAATGTGTACCTACGGATTAATCCGTAGGTACACATGTTGCCCCTACGGTTTAAACCGTAGGGGCAAAATATCAGCATTAACTGATATTTTGCCCCCGATCTCAGAATCAGGGGGTTGGGCTTGCCCCTACGGATATAACCGTAGGGGCAAACAAAATCCCCTACGGATATATCCGTAGGGGCAATATATCAGGAATCCTGATATTTTGCCCCTATGGATATGTACCTATGCATGTATCCGTAGGGGAAAGTAATATCCCCTGTGGATATATCCGTAGGTACAGCTAATATATTTTTGAAAACCGTAAATAAAATAACTTTTTCCCCCCTACGGCCAACTCCGTAGATGAAAATGGACCTACACAGAACTCCGTAGGGGCAAGTTTTTGCCCGTAGGGGCAAGTTCAGGGCTTCAACTTGCACCTACGGCGTTTGCACCTACAGGTTATATTTTCGCCCCTACGGATATATCCGTAGGGGCAGTGGTTTGCCCCTACGGGTAAATCCGTAGGGGCAACCCCATATTGTAGTAGTGTAAACCTCTAGGTGTCCCTATTACGAGGAGTGTTGTCTCCTAAAGCTTTTCAGCGGATTACACCCACAAAATCCCGTCAAGCTAGTTTCATAATTTAATATCGATTCTACTCTTACAGTTTAGTATCTAGGTTAGAAATTCTATTATCCTAAGTTAGAAATATCCAACACTTATTTTTCATGCCTCCTATTTATTCAACCCCAGATCCTATACTTTTTACGGTTTAGAAAGATCTCGGTATCCTCTGAGTTTTCCTTCTAAAGTGCGGTCTCCAATCAGGGATTTTTATCCACTTTACGGAAAACATAAGTTTTATTCTTTATTCCTATCTTTCCTCCAAACATCGATTGTATACCCCCTACGTGTGTGTAAAATTTTCACCCCTGCACTCAAGAATTCAATTCAAACTATAGTACCCTTGCCCTAGTACCTAATACTACTTCTTTTCGTTAATGATGGACGGTGTTGCTCACACATTTTTCGTGCGACAATTAATACTTCTTGAGGCACTGACGGCCGATTACTGAATGTGTGAGTTTTAAAGCGTAAATAGCAGTTTCCAGATTTTGACTTTATTTATTTATTTTTCTTTTCTTTAGTTTTTTTCAAGACCGGATATATTTTTTTCAATGATACTCTTTAGGTTGTTAGTTTTAAATATCGTTTTTTCTTTCTTTCATACTAGGTTTTCAGGCAAGAGTATTTCTAGGTATCCTTTACTATCCCAAGTTTCAAGGTGCGTGTATGTGCAGTCGTAGGGTATATACTTTCTGAATTTAGACTTAAGAATAGAAACTATTTTTCAGACTTATCCTTAAGCAAAACTTCAATACTTTCCTTTCATCTCAACTTAACTCAAGAACTGAACTCAAGATTACCTATTTATATTAAAAAAAATTGTAAGGATGTATAATTACCAAGGTTAAATAAAATGAGGGTTATTTTTAGGGTTTTCAATTCCTAAGCCTTGGATTTAGTTATTCCTGACGTATCAACTAAACTTTTGGAATAAAAATCTAAGTCACCTATTAGCTAACTTAACGACAAAGCTTTTATATTTTTTGGAATTTTTTTTTATTTTGGTGGGTTTTAATAAGTATGCAAATGCAAAATATACATATGAATGCGAAGGTAGAAAGCTTATCGAGCACACCTCCAAACTTAAACTTGACAGTGCCCTTACTGTCAGGCTATACCAAGAGGGTCAAAATTGTCGGCGCTCCCTAAAAGAAATATATACAAAGCAAACCAAAAATATATATACACAAAAAGGTTCCCCCCAAACATAAGTGAAACAGTGTTTCCACTGTTAAGCGTTGAGATTCAAGATTAGGGGGGAGAGAGCAGTATCAAGCTATACAAGGCCTTACACAGGCCAAAAGTTAAAATCAACCATTCAAAAAATTTATCGTGATAAAGCAGCAGTTGGTGAAATAATGCGGAGAGGAAAGAAATGGAGAATATGCGAGACTGTATGCGGATAGAAGCGGTATACGGTCCCGGTATATGAGAAGAATAGCGGAAGGAAAAAGTAATCGAGTACGAACTTGAGGGTGAAAATGGAGTGAATAAATTAGTACAATTTATGATGACCGATGTATAAAAAGCGATTGTACTAATCTATTAACCCGTCGAGAGATGGGGTCAAATTCGTCAAGATTTGTGAGAAAACATGGGAAAGCCGAACTTGGTAAACCAGACACAGGAAATGAAAGTGATACGGTGTCTTGCAAGGTCGGAATGATGGAGAGGATGGAGGGGAGTGATTGAGGAAGGTCATCGGTTAAAGGTTCAGGAGGGTGTACACAGTCAATGAAAGGAATAGGATGAATTGGAAAATCCGACTCATTAATTAAAACCGGTTCATCCTCAAAACTATCCTCAAAAGTCTCCTAAAAAATTATCCCATCCATGCATTTATCATCAATATCTAGATGCATATGGAGTTCGGGAAAAACAGCTAATGACTCGGGATGATGCATTGGAGAGAAAAACTTATCCAAAACTGCGGGTTCATCATCCAAAATATTCCCAGCGTCGATATCCTCAATCAAGTGAAAATCAAATTTCTCAGACACCTCATCAAAAGCATGGATTTCAATCAATTGTGGTTTTAAGATGGAGGTGTAGAGGTCAAAGGAATTTGGTGTGGTTTCACTCGACAGGGTCTCTTCACAATCTGGTAAATCAAACACTACAAAGTTACACAACTCATTAATCATTCTATCTTAAATTGATAAATCATTTGGGACACTTGATAGACATTCAAACCCGGAATTGTGGGATTCAATTTGCAATGGGATGGTTTGATTTGGAAGGGTGTACAGCTCACTCTCTCCACTCAAATTCTCAACATGTCCTACCATCTCATCATACATTGAAAAATGTAGAGCTAGTTGGAAACTAGCTACTGGTTCGTTAGGTTGTATGAGGGCGGCCATGGACGTATTCAAATCCATCATCTGTTGGTACGACGCTACCCGAAAGTTTTCTAATGACTGTTTTTATAACAACTCCATTTTTAGTGTACATAAATTTGCTTTAAATTTGAAGTATACTTTGGAGTATTTAATGTTGTTGTTACCACTTTAAGTATCTATTTCACTCCATAATTAGAAGAAGGAGCTTGTAGTTCATTAGTAATACCTTGCACTGCTGAACCAAGCCACCAGAGTTCAAATCCCATACCCCACATTATTTTTTAATATTTATTTGTTTTAAATTTTATAGAAGCCCAACAGTCCACACGTGATAACTCCCACAATTCCCACTATACATGAAAATGTTAATGCACCAGTGACTACCTCCGGCGACCCCCTATCTTCTAAGCCCCCGACTCGGCCGGACTCGGACGGTCGACCGAGTCGTCTGAATGAAAAATGTAACTCTTGGTCTTCTCAACCTCCCTGCACACTCCAATTACTCAGATCGTTTCCAGTGAGCTTTTAATACCTCTTTTACTCCATTATTAATGACTTTTTAATACATTTTTACATTTTTTAAACACTAACCATAGCCTAACCCTATAAATACAACCCTATCCTCTACTCTCTCACCCCCAAACTCTGAGCCAACTCTCTAGAATTCTCAAGAAATCCTAGTGTGCAATCGAATTGAGCGAAAAGCGAAGCTCCGGTGAATTCTCCGGCGGAATTTCCGACGACGATCTTAGGAGCTCCCGGCGATGAAACTACGCACCGGCGATTCCTCTCCTTCCATCTTACTCGCTTGGTTGTCCAAAACCCGTAAGTCTCATTTTCTATCTCTCTTTCTATTCTAAAAATACGGATTTACAAACTCGACGGAATCGGAACAAATCCGATTTCCGATTCGGTTTCTTATAAAACTTCACTTCTCGTTAATACAATTATGCTTAAACTCTCTCATGTTGACTATTAAACACTAATCAACCAAATTGATCAAGTTTCATTTCATAAAATGATGGCTATTTCAAATTATCGTATTTTTCACTTAAATACCACATTGTTTCAATTCTACATTTAACTCTATTAAACTTGCTATACCTTTAAGTAGATCACGAGGTAACGACCTACCTCCTCACACACTCATATGCAACATAACACGATACCCTCAAGAACTTAGAATATGGAAAAACAAACATTTTCATTTAAATACCTTTTACTTAATAAAACCATTTCTAAAAGATTTAGTATTGATACATCTTTACAAATAAATAACTTTTGAGCTAATAATAAAAATATCTAGACTCAGCCAATTAAGGACTGTCGCGCTCATTAGGACAGAGGAAGGTTGTGGGCATTCAGTCGTTTATCTAAACCTGACTTTGTGGTGTCTAGGCTAGACAAGTGAGAAAGATAACTTTAAAAGGCTCATTTCATGGTGATTCGTGAGCGGATCCCTTCTTTCTTCATTTGTACTTACCAGGCCACAATTGGCGGTAAAGAGGCGATTTGAGGGATATCTCACAACTTGTCGTTTTGGACCAGTTAGGAGCAGCCTAGTTGACTTAGGAGACCCTAGAACATACAATACGGGAAATCGACACTTTACAAATAAATACCATTTACTTAATAAAACCTTTTTTAAAGGATTTAGTATTTATACAAATCTTTGCAAAGCGCCGCTACAACCCATTTTGGGGAAACCGTTCGGGATTGTGCGGATTATCGCACATCCTCGGGCTTAGTAGTGCGAGATTCAGACCTCCGCAAGGAGCATTCGGTCTCGAAAGATTTAAAATACGACATCTTAAGAAAATAAGATTTTTAGAATATAAAATATATATTAAAATTATTTTTGTATAAATATATGTATATTTATCATTAAAATACCTATTTTGTTATAATATAAATATTCCAACTCTTTTCAAAAATCACAAGAATCAATCTTACACTAAGATACCATGAATTCCATACAAAACCAATATTACAAATAAATACCATTTATTATGAAATTAGGATATTTTCACTAGAAATATCACAATATAAAATCTACATTCATTATAACTCTAAAGATGATTAATAAATACTTTGGGTGTATTTTGAAAAGTATATAAAAGTATTTTTACATAAACCCCCTCAAGTTCTATAATTTACCCTAAGGACCCTAGTAAATATAGGTTTAAGCGGGACCAATCTCTTGAGCCTCAGGGAGCCGGAGAAGTGGGTGCTTGCCTATCTAAGGTAGACAACTTAACAAACGGTGTTATCAATACGGTAATCGTCTTTGAAAAAGACACAAATTCTACAGCCCATGTGCAGCGGTTACTGATAACTTCTAAACAATCAGGACTTCAATTTATTTCTCTAATTGTTTGACTCAGATTGAGTCTCATTATAATCTGACTTGAATATGATTCGAGTACAATCTACAATCTACAATCACAATCTATAATCCAAAATATTACAATTCAACATGAATCCATGAATCCATTATTCCATATATTCAATCTATCAATCTATACAGTTTGACCGAACCGAAGCATGGATATACATTCCATTTACATGATTATACAGTTACATCCATTACTGATATCATGGTTTTGGTCAGTCATCCAACTATACAACCTATACAATACAACACAACAATACAATCAAATCACTACGGGGTTTAAGGGGTAGATTGGTACGGAAGGTGTTAAAAGTGGCATGAGACGGTAAGATTAAGACACCTAACCTATATTCCGTTGCTTTTGTACCGCGGCTTAACGGTTCCTTGTACATTCCGTTTGCCCTGGTCTCTAGCATATAGAGACCCCTCTCGTATACACTGGCATCCTTCTGTACCAAGCTACAAACAACAGCGTTAACACAATATTACAACAATATAATACAACTTTAAAAGATACCTTCTTATTCTGTCTATTCTACTTTCCTCTTATCTTTAGGACTTACCGAGCGACCTGTTCGCTGACGACATTCTATTTCTTTCTTCTTAGAATGTCGTCAGGTGATCTGGACCCGCCAGAGATCGAGCACACTGCTGAAGACTTGGACCAGTTCAGTGAAGACCCCGAGCTCTAGTCATTGTATACTTTCATTCCAGTACCTTTTCATTTCTGTTATGCCATTGTTTAGCATTGCTTTATTTCAGTTGTATTTACTTTCCATGCATTGTATAGAAAGTATATGAATAAATAAAGTTGTTTTATTATATCTTGTCTCTTATGCATTTACTTTTTTATATTGCATAGTTATGCTTAGTGTATTTGCTTCTGAGTAAATACGTAGCAGCCTCGTCGCGTTCCCTTCGCTGTATATCGGGAAGCGGGGCGTGACTAGTTTTGTTGGTGGCCCATGCAGGTCAGAGCTGTATGAAACTCTATCATGCAGTTTTGTTCTGCATGAACAACCTAAGCAATATAACACAAGAACCAGCAACTAAAACATTCTTTACAATTCATGTTCCTTGAATCTTATCATTTCATGTACTTTGAATCTGTCCTAACCCAAATTTTTCTTCAAGGTTATGGATTCCCCGAACAACACCAGCACCAATGTCAACAACACACCTCCACCACCACCACTCACACCTATCGTCCCTGCTCCGATCAACGAGCAGACGGTTCTACTTGAGGCAATCCGAAGCCTCTTAGAGGGACAGCAGCAGCAGATTGCTCTCTTAGTGAACCATCCCGAGGCAAAAGCACCTGGGGTGAAGCAATTCAGGGCTTTGCACCCCCAAACAGTTCTTAGGAAAGGAGAGCCCACTGGAAGCTGAGGAATGGGCTCAGAGTGTCGAGAATGATCTGGCAACGGCACAAGTGCCAGAATTAGTTTGGGTTCGTGTGGCAAAATTACAGCTCACGGACAATGCACGAAACTGGTGGAAGGCGGAAGAAAGCCGTTTTGAACAATCCATCGAATGGAAGAATTTCCGCGACATGTTCGACGCTATGTACTTCTCTGAGACTGCCAGGTTCGACATGGAACAGCAGTTCATTCATCTGCAATAAGGTTCGATATGGACCAAGTCGGTAGATGAATATGACGCTGAGTTCACCATGCTTAGTCGGTAAGATATGTCACAATAGTTCAGTTTTTAAACTTTTCTGTAAGAGTTAAACGACCTGTCAACCAGATGATAGCAGGAGCCTCGCCAGGCCACCTTTTGTGCCAAGGCGACCCGAAGTACCGAACCATCGTCCCAGCCCAGCCTTTTGTACCTACTGCAAGAGAACTGGACATATGATGAAAGACTGCCGACGAGCCAACCGTCTTTGCTTAGTCTGTGGCTCAGCTGCTCATGATATTAGGTCTTGTCCGCATAGACAAAATCCAATTGCTGCAAACAGGCCAGCAAACAATTATCCACAGCGCCCAGCCATCCAAGCCCCTGCTCCAAGACTTGCACTACCTGCACCACCCAGAGGAACACAAGCTGTTCCACCTC
The DNA here is from genome assembly GCA_030015575.1 of Agapanthus africanus. Classification (NCBI taxonomy): domain Eukaryota; kingdom Viridiplantae; phylum Streptophyta; class Magnoliopsida; order Asparagales; family Amaryllidaceae; genus Agapanthus; species Agapanthus africanus. The sequence continues at coordinate 48,548,650 of JASDDO010000019.1, read as the reverse complement.
CTCGTCAGTTCCATCAAGCTCAAGGGAATGTTCAAAGGAATGCTCCTCAGGCCAGGAGGAATGTACCAAGGCGCCAGGTTTTCACGATGACAGTGGAAGAAGCTGAGGCCACTGGCCAAGTTATCACTGGTAAACTTTTCTTCTCAAACTTTTCTTTCAGTCTTGTTTATCTACATACTTTTCCAATACCTAAAACATATCCCACATACCTTAGGTACAATATTAGTATTCTCAATACCTGCACTAGCACTGTTTGATACTGGAGCATCTCACTGCTTTATGTCGCAACGGTTCGTCCAAACCCATGCGATTCCAGTCTCACCACTTGTATCCAGCGGGAATGTCAGTTCAGGAAATGGCATTCTAAAGGCAACCATGGGATACAATTTGTTTCCAGTAGTCGTCTGCAATAGAGAATTTTATGCTGACTTCAAAGTGCTAGACATACCGAACTTCAATGTGGTTCTACGTATGGACTGGCTTGAAACTTTTTATGCTACCATCGACTGTCATCAAAGGGAGGGTAGTATTCAAGATTCCAGCCCATCCGGTCTTCTATTTCAAAAGCGGAGAACGTACCCTGGAGCCAAGTACCTACAAAGCGAAGCCAAGGGAAGCAGTAGTTGCAGCAGCTCAAGCGGAGGAAGAATCAAGGCCAGATGTGGTTCGATAGTTCGACGACGTGTTTCCTGACGATATATCAGGTTTGCCTCCCGATCGAGCTCTTGAATTCAGTATTGATTTAGTACCAGGAGCACAACCGGTGATCAAAGCACCTTATCGTTTAAGTCCGGAAGGTTTGAAGGAAGTCCGAACACAGTTGGACGAATTACTGGCGAAAGGATGCATTCGTCCCAGCACTTCAAGTTGGGGATCACCTGTACTACTTGTGAAGAAGAAGGAAGGTTCATACAAAATGTGCATCGATTACAGAGTCTTGAACGAAGTCACTATAAAGAACAAGTATCCACTCCCGTGCATCGATGATTTATTCAATCAGCTAAGTGGATCTTGTGTTTTCTCTAAATTGGATCTTCATTCAGGTTATCATCAAGTGAAGGTCAAGGAAGCCGATATTCATAAAACAGCTTTCAGAATTCGCTATGGACATTACGAATTTCTAGTGATGCCATTTGGAGTGACTAACGCACCAGAAATATTCATGAACCTAATGAATCAAGTTTTCCGTGAGTACTTAGACAGGTTTGTTGTCATCTTCATCGACGACATCCTGGTGTATTCTAAGAGTCGGAAAGTGCATGCCGAGCACCTACGAATTGTCCTGGAAACTCTTCGACAACATCAGCTCTATGCCAAGTACAGCAAATGCGAGTTTTGGCTAAAGCAAGTTGGTTTTCTTAGACATATCGTATCAGGAGAAGGAATCTCTGTGGATCCAGCGAAAGTTTCAGCAATTAACGAATGGCCTACACCAAAGTCAGTGAAGGACATTCGGAGTTTCTTGGGTTTAGATGTATATTACAGAAGGTTTATTGAAGGCTTTTCAAAGATAGCAACATCCCTGACCAAGCTCACACGTAAAGATGAAGATTTTGTGTGGTCAGAAGCATGCGAACAAGCTTTCGTAGAACTCATGTCAAGGTTGACATCAGCACCTATTCTCGTCATACCGGATCAATCTGGAGGATTCGAAGTGCATCGTGATACATCCGGTAAGGGATTAGGATGTGTTCTACATCAGCACGGTAAAGTTGTGGCTTATGCTTCAAGACAACTGAAGATTCATGAGCGCAATTATCCGACGCATGATCTCGAGTTGGCAGCCGTCATTTTTGCTCTCAAGATTTGGTGCCATTATCTACTTGGTGAACGAGTGAACATATACACAGATCATAAGAGCCTGAAATATGTGTTTACTCAGAAGGAGTTGAATATGCGGCAGAGAAGATGATTAGAACTCATGGCGGACTTTGACATCAACTTACAATATCACCCAGGGAAGGTGAATGTGGTACCTGATGCTCTTAGTCATCAACCATTATCGATGAATCTCACCGCTCAGTGGAAGCTTCAACAAGACTTGCATCAGATGGAGATTGAAGTAGTCATGCCAGGTAATACTTCAAGTTTAATGAATTTACAAGTTCAATCAACCATTGTCAATCAGATCAAAGCAGCTCAAGCAAGTGATGCTAAGTTGCAAAAGATCAGAGAACAAGTGGAGAATGGACTCAGAACAGACTTCATCATCCATGAAGACGGATCTTTGAGATATGGTAGCAGATTGTATGTACCAAAAGGTCCTGTTCGGGAAGAGTTAATGAAAGAAGCTCACAGCTCTCCCTACTCAGTACACCTTGGAGGTACCAAAATGTACAAAGATCTACGTCAGAATTATTGGTGGCATGGAATGAAGCGTGAAGTAGCCAGAAGCGTCGCAAAATGCTTGGTGTGTTAGCAAGTAAAGGCTGAACATCACCGGACAGCCGGACTACTTCAACCGTTACCAATCCCAGAATGGAAGTGGCAACACATTACGATGGATTTTGTGACTGCTCTTCCTCGCAGCACAAAGGGTAACGATGCCGTATGGGTCATTGTGGATCGACTCACAAAGTCGGCTCACTTCATCCCATTTCGAGTTGGCCAATCAACTGAGACACTAACAAAGTAGTACATGGAGCAAATTGTGAGACTTCATGGAGTACCGGTCTGCATTGTCTCCGATCGTGACACCAGGTTCCGATCGCAATTTTGGCAGAGTCTGCAAGCAAGCTTGGGAACAAGTCTGAACTTCAGCACGACTTATCATCCACAAACCGATGGTCGGTCTAAGCGAACTATTCAGATCTTGGAGGATATGCTCAGAGCATATATGTTAGACTTCAAAGGATTGTGGGAAGATCACCTACACCTTGTGGAGTTCTCGTACAACAACAGCTATCAAGCAAGCATAGGAATGTCACCTTTTGCAGCATTGTATGGAAGAAAGTGTCGATCGCCATTAAGTTGGGACGACATCGGAGATAGAGAACTTCTTGGATCAGAGATGATAGTAGCGACTGTTGATGTGGTTCGTAATATCAGGGAAAAGATGCGCATAGCCCAAGATCGACAGGAGCACTGGGCTGATGCAAAGAGACGACACTTGGAGTTCCAGCCAGGAGATCACGTATTCTTGAAGATATCTACGAACCACGGAGTGATCCGATTTGGAAAACGGGGTAAGCTAAGTCCGAGATACATTGGACCGTTCGACATACTCGAACGAATCGGTGAAGTGGCATATCGCTTAGCGCTTCCACCCTCATTGGAAGGAGTGCATAATGTATTCTATATATCCCAAATCAGAAACTATGTGAGTGACCCCACCCATGTTCTTGATCATTCCGAGCTCACTATACAGCCCGACTTGTCTTGTGAGCAACAGCCTGTGGAGATCCTGGACAGGAAAGTGAAGACACTTCGGAACAAGAAAGTTAACTTGGTCCGAGTGATGTGGAGGAAAGACACTCCAGGAGAGTCCACTTGGGAAAGGAAAGATGAAATGCGTGCAAGATATCCACACCTCTTTGTAAACTAGTCCTCAAATAAAAGTTGTAAATTTCGAGGACGAAAATTTTGTAAGGAGGGTAGACTGTAACAACTCCATTTTTAGTGTACATAAATTTGTTTTAAATTTAAAGTATACTTTGGAGTATTTAATGTTGCTGTTACCACTTTAAGTATCTATTTCACTCCATAATTATAATAAGAAGCTTGTAGCTCATTGGTAATACCTTGCACTGCTGAACCAAGCCACCAGAGTTCAAATCCCATGCCCCACATTATTTTTTAATATTTATATATTTTAAATTTTATAGAAGCCCAACAGTCCACACGTGATAACTCCCACAATTCCCACTATACATGAAAATGTTAATGCACCAGTGACTACCTCCGGCGACCCCCATCTTCCGAGCCCCCGACTCGGTAGGACTCGGCCGAGTCGGCCGGCGAACCGGCCGACTCGGGCCGGCACCGCCGGCCGGACTTGGCCGGTCGGCCGACTCATCTGAATGAAAAATGTGCCTCTTGGTCTTCTCAATCCCCCTGCACACTCCAATTACTCAGATCATTTCCAGAGAGCTTTTAATACCTCTTTTACTCCATTTTTAATGATTTTTTAATACATTTTTACATTTTTTAAATTAAAACCCTACATCTACCCTAACCCTAGCCTAACCCTATAAACACACCCCTACTCTCTACCCTCTCACCCCAAACTCTGAGCCAACTCTCTAGAATTCTCAAGAAATCCTTGTGTGCAATCGAAGTGAGCGAAAGGCGAAGCTCCGGTGAATTCTCCGGCGACATTTCCGACAACGATCCAAGGAGCTCCCGGCGACGAAACTACGCACCGGCGATTCCTCTCCTTCCATCTTACTCGCTTGGTTGTCCAAAACCTGTAAGTCCCATTTTCTATCTCTCTTTTCTATTCTAAAAATACGGATTTACAAACCCGACGGAATCGGAACAAATCCGATTTCCGATTCGGTTTCTTATAAAACTTCACTTCTCGTTAATACAATTATGCTTAAACTCTCTCATATTGACTATTAAACACTAATCAACCAAATTGATCAAGTTTCATTTCATAAAATGATGGCTATTTCAATTTATCGTATTTTTCACTTAAATACCACATTGTTTCAATTCTACATTTAACTCCATTAAACTTGCTATACCTTTAAGTAGATCACGAGATAACGACCTACCTCCTCACACACTCATATGCAACATAGCACAATACCCTCGAGAACTTAGAATACGGGAAAACAAACATTTTCATTTAAATACCCTTTACTTAATAAAACCATTTCTAAAAGATTTAGTATTGATAAATCTTTACAAATAAATAACATTTGAGCTAATAATAAAAATATCTAGACTCAGCCAATTAAGGACTGTCGCACTCATTAGGACAGAGGAAGGTTGTGGGCATTCAGTCGTTTATCTAAACCTGACTTTATGGTGCCTAGGCTAGACAAGTGAGAAAGGTAACTTTAAAAGGCCCGTCTCACGGTGATTCGTGAGCGGATCCCTTCTTTCTTCACTTGTACTTACCTGGCCACAATTGGCGGTGAAGAGGCGATTTGAGGGATATCTCACAACTTGTCGCTTTGGACCAGTTAGGAGCAGTCTAGTTGACTTAGGAGACCCTAGAACATACAATACGGAAAATCGACAGTTTTTCAAATAAATACCATTTACTTAATAAAACTGTTTTTTAAAGGATTTAGTATTTATACAAATCTTTGCAAAGCGCCGCTACAACCCATTTTGGGGAAACCGTTCGGGATGGTATGGATTATCGCACATCCTCGGGCTTAGTAGTGCGAGATTCAGACCTCCGCAAGGAACATTCAGTCTCGAAAGATTTAAAATACGACATCTTAAGAAAATAAGATTTTTAGAATATAAAATATATATTAAAATTATTTTTGTATAAATATATGTATATTTATAATTAAAATACCTATTTTGTTATAATATAAATATTCCAACTCTTTTCAAAAATCACAAGAATCAATCTTACACTAAAATACCATGAATTCCATACAAAACCAATATTACAAATAAATACCATTTATTATGAAATTAGGATATTTCCACTAGAAATATCACAATATAAAATCTACATTCATTATAACTCTAAAGACAATTAATAAATACTTAGGGTGTATTTTGAAAAGTATATAAAAGTATTTTTACATAAAACCCCCTCAAGTTCTATAATTTACCCTGAGGACCCTAGTAAATATAGGTTTAAGCGGGACCAATCTCTTGAGCCTCAGGGAGCCGGAGAAGTGGGTGCTTGCCTATCTAAGGTAGACAACTTAACAAACGGTGTTATCAATACGGTAATCGTCTTTGAAAAAGACACAAATCCTGCCGCCCATGTGCAGCGGTTACCGATAACTTCTAAACAATCAGGACTTCAATTTATTTCTCTAATTGTTTAACTCAGATTGAGCCTCATTATAATCTGACTTGAATATGATTCAAGTACAATCTACAATCTACAATCACAATCCACAATATTACAATTCAACATGAATTCATGAATCCATTATTCCATATATTCAATCTATCAATCTATACAATTTGACTGAACCGAACCATGGATATACATTCCATTTACATGATTATACAGTTACATATGTTACTGATACCATGGTTTTAGTCAGTCATCCAGCTATACAACCTATACAATACAACACAACAATACAATCAAATCACTACGGGGTTTAAGGGGTAGATTGGTACGGAAGGTGTTAAAAGTGGCACGAGACGGTAAGAGTAAGACACATAACCTATATTCCGTTGCTGTTGTACCATGGCTTAACGGTTCCTTGTACATTTCGTTTACCCTGGTCTCTAGCATATAGAGACCCCTCTCGTATACACCGCCATCCTTCTGTACCAAGCTACAAACAACAGCGTTAATACAACATTACAACAATATAATACAACTTTAAAAGATACCTTCTTATTCTGTCTATTCTACTTTCCTCTTATCTTTGGGACTTACCGAGCTACCTGTTCGCTGACGACATTCTATTTCTTTCTTCTTGGAATGTCGTCAGGTGATCTGGACCCGTCAGAGATCGAGCCAACTACTGAAGACTTGGACCAGTTCAGTGAAGATCCCGAGCTCTAGTCATTGTACACTTTCATTCCAGTACCTTTTCATTTCTGTTATGCCATTGTTTAGGCATTTCTTTATTTCAGTTGTATTTACTTTCCATGCATTGTACAGAAAAAATGTGAATAAATAAAGTTGCCATTTTATTATATCTTGTCTCTTGTGCATTTACTTTTTTATATTGCTTAGTTACGCTTAGCGTATTTGCTTCTGAGTAAATACGTAGCGGACTAGTCGCGTCCCCTTCGCCGTATACTGGGAAGCGGGACGTGATAGTTTTAGACTAGACATGGGTTGTGAAGGGGTTTCAGTAAAAGATTCAAAGTTGTTTGGATACTGGAAACTCCCAAATGGCTGTTCAGAAGTAATGTCTAGGGAAGGTGTAAAAGTCGGGTAGGACTGGTAGGAATCGAATGGTTGGACAGGAGTAGGATCAACATCATGATAAGAATGTGGTTAGAACTGTTGATCAAAAGAATTTGAGGTGGTGAAAGGAGTGAAAGATCGGCTACGGGATTGTTCACTATGTTCAGCAATAGACATAGGACTTGGAGTTACAACAGGACTCTCAAAATGGGTATCAACGTACGAAGGTGGGGAAGGTTGAAATGGTTGATATAAGGTGGATTGCGCATTCCATTTGTTTGTCCTAGACGCGTCTATCCGATCGTTCAAAGAAAATTTAGGCATGGAGGGATCGTTCGAAGTTCGACCAAAGCAAGAATCGTAAGAAGTAATGTCTAGTTATGGGTACCAAAGTTCGACAAGAGTTTTTCTGGGTGGGGTACCCATGATATGAAGAAAGGAAGAAGAAGAAGAGAAAAGGAGGGGAAAAAGAATGTGGTTTTTTTAGTTAGTTATTAACAAAAGAATGAAATATACACACATAAAAAGAATCTAGACAAAAACAATCATAACACAAAAATACCACGCACTTAATTGGTCTAGGGTTCACCTAGGTCAACTAGACCTACTCAAAATTATAAAAAAACAAGCAATAAAAATGGGGGAAAAAATAGAACAATAGAGCAGAGAACAAAATTTTGGAGCAAATAGAGGCAAGGTGGCCGACGAGCTCGAAATTCTTGTGGGTCTCGCCGGTTTTGCCTTGGAGTTGGGGCTCCAAATTTCTTCAGGTATCACAGTGTTCTATTAGTGTCTCACTGGTATTGTTTATCTTTTTTGTTGAGATCCCGAGTGCTAGCAGGTCAAAAATCCAGAGAGCAAAACTGTTAGCAAAGTTAGTTTTTGTTTTGGTTTTTTAAATTTTTAAATTTTTAGTTTGTTTTTTTTAAGAATGGTGTTAGATGGATATTAACAAGATTAAGCCGAAATAACAAAAATAAAAACGTTATCGTCTCCCCGGCAACAACGCCATTTGATTGGCATGCTTTCGGCATTTCGTGTATTTGAAGTTCTAAAGTTAACCGCAATCAGGACGGTGTCGCTTTGCAGCTAGCCGCGATGAGTACGGGTCGATCCACAGGGAGACGGAGCGTTTTACGTTCTTGTTCTGACGAGTTAATGCGCATGGCGGAATTGTTCGTATCTATCCTATGTGTATATATGCATAATATAAATTGTTAAGATTAGATAGGATAGTGTAAGTTAAGGAAATCCGTATTTAAGTCCTTTGACCCGATCTCGATCTCTAAAGCTAGAGCAATCGGCAACAACGCGGATTAGGGTACTTAAGCATGGTATTTATGATATCCGGCTTATTGACCCTTGTCTGTTCATTCTTGTGGCTTGCTTTCGCCTTCGGCCAATCCGAACACAACCAGTCGCGGTTAGGAAACACCGATACCTTGAAAGGGTAGGTGCCTAACGGAACACTTGCTTAAGGTTTGGGCGGAGTTTAGTGGAATACAACGGGAAAAGGAAATGAGAAACGAAACCTTAACTTTCAATAACGGTTTATTTCCTAACAACACCATATTAACAAACCATCACAACAACGACAACAAAAAGAGCAAAAGAAAAGATACACAAAGAAAAGAAAAGAGTAACCGACATTACAAGTAAGTAAGTGCAAGGAAATTAAAGAGCAAGTAAGTAAAGGTCATGGAAATAAATTGCAAGAAATTAAAAGAGCAAGAATATAAATGCAAGTAAGTAAAAGAGAACACTAAGAACCATTACAAGCCATGGGTTCAATAACCTAATCTTAAACTTGCAAGCTCAATGAAGAGATTGTAAGATCAAGAGGAGGCAAAGAACCCAAGAGAAATGAAGGCAAAGAAGAAAACTTTATTAATCTTCATATCATGATACAACCCTTGAGATCAATAACCAACTCTTAAACTTGTAAGCTCAATGAAGAGGTTGCAAGATCAAGAGAAGTCAAGGAGCTCAAAGGGACTAAGCTATGTACAAGAGAAAGAACAAAAAAGAAACAAAAGCCTAGACAACGAATCCCAATCCAAGACCTCCCTCCTTTGCTCACTGGTTCTGCTTTTATAGGCTTGAAAAAAAGAAAACAAGCAATAAAAATATAATGAGGTGGCAGCAAGGGAGAGCCCACAGAAAACTGGAGCTTATCTGGCACTGTAGGGCTGGCCTGCTCGGCCAAAGAGAGAAAGTGCTCGGCTAAAATCCGAGGGAGTTGGCTCGTATTTGGTGAGTGATGTTGTATGCTCTCATATATCACTCTGGTGCTGCTAGATTTCTCTTATTTAACCTGATCTGCACTCTTGGATTTGGAGGGAAACTTGATGCAACACATCACATCATATCTTTTTGCATTAACTCTACATCACTTCTCATGTCTACTTGTGCCAAAATTCATGGCAGCCTTATCATGGTTCATGTGCCAAAGAGCATGTGTGCACTTGCATTGTGTTGGACCAAAATATTGTGCACACATTTTATTTGCAAAATCTCTTTTGATATCGGTCGGTTTCCAGTTCCGGTTGTAGTGTCGGCTCATAAATGATATATCGGTGATTTTAAGTGTATTTCCAGTATTTCATCACGGATACATGTGAGCAGACACTGGTTAATAGTACCGATATATAACAAAATGGATAAGAATGAGCGGTATTAAAATGTCGTTTTCTGATATGAACAGTATGCAATGCAGAATTTACACATGATGCAGTAATGTAAACGGAGTAGTCACCCCCAAACCTGAGTTTTATGATGTTCTCATCGTTGCCCCCGTCTCCGGTAGCTAGATTTAGACATCAGGGTGAGATTTTATTCACAAAAAAGAAAAAATCTAAGAATTAACTACAGTATTTACAAGTTAAGAGATTACGTTAGTCCAGAAATTAGTACCAGCCATCCAAAAATTTTGTCGATATAAGGCCAGGGTTGGTAAAAGAAAAGGTATAAGAAAAAGAAAAAGAAAATGTACATGTTAGTGGTATGGTTAGATGGTAGTATTGGGCATGGGTATCTAAAAGTAGGGATTAGAAGACGTTGAAGATGAATATGAAGTTTTGAAGGACTCAAAGAATTGTTGCCCGAATGAATTGTATGTTCAAAAATTATGTGTTGAGTTTCGAGGTCAAGTTTGTTTAAAAATTGGAGTTCATCCTCAAAAAGTTCAGCAAAAGACAGGTTCGCAGGATGTTCCCAAAGTGATCCCGACTCAAACTCACAATGAATATCAAGTTCATCCGCAAATATCTCCTCAAAACTCAGCATGAAAGAATATTTCTCAAGGTTGTCTTCCTTCCTATAATCCTGCACAATCATATTCTCCTTAATATGGCTCACATCTCCCAATACAAGTTCTCCCTTATCACATTCACATATGAGTAGATCCATGTCATCTAAAAATATAGGTTCCTACTCTAAAATTTCGTCAAACACTTTTTTAATTGATAAAACTACAGTCGTGGGTTCCATATCCTTGATTTTCTCTAACAAGATGTCCCAACTATACCCGTCAAAATCATAAGTTTCCTCCTCTAAAATTTCTTCGAAATAATCAGCCAGTGCTAGAATCTCATCTTCAAGTAATATATCAGTTAAATTATTCTTAAGATCACAAGTGATAAGAGGCCTATTTGGTACTTGAAGACCAGTGTTGGACTAATTCGGAGGGTTTTCTTGTTTGTCCTGATAACACTCAGTCAACTCAATTATATCATCATCGTCTATGAAATCATCAAAATTTGTTTGATCTTTTATCCCACTCAGCTGACTTTCTAGATGACAGATATTGACATTATTGGCTTCAAATTGATTGTGTTCACACCTAGAATCTTTACAGCTAAATGTTTTACTTGTTCGTTGATTATAGCCAATGATTGAGCGTGAAACAATTGATCATATTGTTGTATGAACATAGCTAGCGTCAAAACTGTTTAATTCTCGAAAACAATCATCACTTCAATACCTTTCTCTAAAGCGATCAACCTAGCATTCATCTTACTATCATACCCTATTTGTGTGTTAACTATTTCAGAAAGGGAGGGTTGTGATGGTAGTGATGCTAAAGCAGACATTTCGTCGACCTCTTTCTCTAAGTTTTCAATCATTTAATCTATATTTGAAGTGGGACTGGGTTCAAGAGTGTTAAGCGGGTGACCGATATCAAAATTCTGGGACGGTTGGCCACCCCCTAAGAAAGGACAGTTTTTAAAAATATGGGAAGATTCTTGGTAATTTGAACAAAAGAATTGAGTATGTGTATAAAAAAAAGAATAAGGATCGTGAAGAATCGAATTAAACCGTGTATCACCCATATCAACAAGCATTCACAAGATCATAAAAACAAAGAATATCACACCCTTACCAGTCTATGTTATGCTAAGTCAACTAGACCTGCTCAAGAACCTGATTATCGAAATAAAATTGTATCGAGAAACGGGCTTAAGATATACGGATCACGAAACCAGGTATGTGCAGAAATAAGGGGATCTTGTTCAACGCTTTCGCGAAATTCCTTAATTAGAATAACCCTTTCTCTTTTGGCGGTTGTGCCGTTAACACTTGCCAAGACACCTCGTGAACAATATAACATTAAGCGATGTTCTAAACACAATTAACTTGTCCTATTGAGCGTGAACCCTTAAAGTCAGAATTCTTATTGATTTTAAAATTACTGCGGGTATGCAAGAATGCAGTTTTGTTTGTGGGCCATGGAAAAAGGTAATGAAATTATTTATCGTATCTTGTTTGGTTTTGTTGCCCTTAATGTCCATATTAAGATGCAAATGCGCAAATTAATAAAAGAATTTAAGCAACTCAATCAAGCAAGCAAATCATTTTCGTTTTAGACTTAAGCGCTGCAATAAATACGGGTTAACTCTTTATTCTATTGGTGACAAATTGTGCGAAGAATCCTGCAGAAGATATAACAGTGGAATGCGTCGGATTTGAGAGAAAGTGTTAGAAAAATACGTACCGATATGATTTGGGTTAAGAAACCCCCGTTGAAGTGATCCACGAGTACTTGAGTGTTTGCTTACGCGGGTCAAACTATCCGGATCTTTGGCACTGTACTTCACTAACGCCTCGTTATTGAAAGTGAACCTTGCTCCACATGATCGCTTCTCGTAATTCCGTTAAAATCTGCAAATGTTAGAAAATATGATATTTAGTGAAAAAGCGATATATATGGTCAATTAGCTGCACACACACAATTGTGAAATTTTGCATATAAGAATAGATCAAAAATAGGTTAAAGAAGCAAACACTAAAAAGTTGGAGCAAATGAGGCAAATGGGACCACAAATTGCGGCCAGAGGGAATTAAATGGCAGCCAACTCTTTGAGTTGGTGCTCCAACTTTGTACTTTGTGCTTCTAGTCCTATTAGTGTCTCAATATTATATGCAAAATTTTATAATTAAACACAAAGTGACAGCAGATCAAAAAGACAGAGAACAAAAGTTAGAAAATTTAGTTATGTTAGTTTTGAAAATTTTTAGTTAAAGTTAGTTTTGTATATACAATTGTACCAGAAATAACAACCTCTAACGACTACCGCATCCCGACAACGGCATCAAAACTTGTTGGGATTTTACCCGCGCGCGCCTTTGTGGTTTTGAAAGAAATGGTTTTTAAAAATAGTGCGCACGCAAGCTCGGTTTCGTTTTAAAATTTATAAACCGCAAGCACATTGTAGCGAGCCGACAAGTACGGATCGATCCACAGGGAATTGGTGATTAAGAATTGTCGTTAAAGGTTCAAGAAGAAAGAATATGGTTTGTCACGAAAATTAAAAAATTACGAAAATATAGAACAAGTTAAGAAAGACGGAAAATGGTCGTGGTTCCGGATCGGATGGTTGAATCGTGGCGAATTATTTAACTCTCTCTTGATTATGAGTTGTTCCGTCATTGTGTTGATTTCAACGTGAAGTATGGCTTGTCAAGGTGATTGCGAAGCACAATCCATCAAGTTTCCGATATCCGACGTTAGATATGAAACGATTCCGTTACATTCTTACTTACCATTTTAATGTCTATGCATGAAAAGAACAAGGGTTAGCAAGTATACAACATCAACACACATCAATTTGCAAATAAGAAGTAAAAGTGTGCATTACTCTTGCTAAGTAGGTAGGTGATGGTATATGGTATATGCTTGATGAAAGGTGTCAAGTAACATAAGCAACATACAATATCTAAACTACTTAGCAAGTGTAACACAAAATTGATTCTAATCTTAACATTGCAAATGGTGATCATGAGAGAATAGGATATGTGATAAAGGTTATAAGTAACCAGCAAAATCAACATATCATATCAAACATATCCATTTAGCAATCTTAATATTAAAATCACACTTGAACACTTTAAACATTCACAAGAGAGGAAGAAGGCAAAGTCATTCATCTCACATCCTCACCATCATCACAACCATATAGTTATACAAACATTGCTTAAAAGAGAAAACAAAACATAAGAGAAATGAAGAATATGAAACAAGCAAGGAAAATAAAAACAAGTGCAATTCTTTATTAACAAAATGGATGGATTAGAGCTACAAGTTAGATAACAACCTCAAATTTTTTAATGGAGCCCTCAAATGAAAACTCAAAGTGGGAAGAAGAGGAAGCTATCAAATGTTACACACTCAAGTCTCACTCCAAATCCAACCCAGAACTAAATTTGAGATCTTCTATTTATAGGCAACCCAAAATCAAAATTTGCATATACAAGTGGACTAAATATACAACAAGGGACCCACCAAACTTGGACGAGCCAAAATGGCTCCAACTTGGCTGCAAATTGCGGCCAAGATGAATTAATTTGCGGCCTCATTTTGGAGAGTGGGGCCCATCTTTGGTCTGTGGTCTTCTGGTCTCTTGAGCATCACTCTGTGGTTGCTATTTCTTTTAATTTACACCCGAGTGTAATCTGGAGTAATGTACAGAGAAAGGATCAAGTGGGTGTGTGTTCACACTTCACAACACTTTTTTTTATCACACAATCCACTTGCACACCCACTTACGTGCACCATGATGGTGTTTGCAACTTGATGCCTCATGATGGCTCATTTCCACTTGATTCATGATGGCTCATGCCCACTTGTTGACATGATGGTTCACACTTGATCATGTTGGACTAAAAATCAAATATTATTATACACAACTTTTTTTGTTGCAAAACCATTTGATATGATTTGTATTCTGTCCCGTTTGCAGTTCCGGCTAAAAACCGTCGTTTCTGTTCATGTTGTGTATCGTTTCCAGTGTTTTTGCCTGTGTACCTATAATCTGTACTAATGAGCAAACACAGATAAAATAGCACTGTTTATTGAAAAAATGATAGGAAAATGAGCGGTATTAAAATGTAATAAATCGTGCCGAACAAAAGCCGCCGTAGAAGCCCGAGCCCAGCCTGACATATCAAAACCGCCAATTTATTCAATTTTACCGCAAATGTCGGGTCCATTTTGGAGTTTGGGTGTGGATCATGTTTTGTAGCTCACTCACTAGATAACTAAGACTACCACATACGCTACAAAGTCCAATATCACCTTAAGAAAAATCTGGGAGCGTTTTACTAAGTTTTTGTCAATATTTTACGATATTTGAAAACTTGATTTTTGGTATTTGTGTTTTGACTCGTTCTTTTGAAGTTCGGACATCGACGTCAGGAGTTTTTTTTGTTGTTTTAGCATGTGTTGACCATAGGTTGTAACCTATGTGCACTTTGCTCGTCGTATAGGTTTTCGATTTGGATTTTTATGCGATACGATATGCTTTGATTTGTAGGTACAAGCGTGTGGGCTTTCGGGACGACGAAGGAGGACAAGGCATCCGTCAGAATCGGCTAGGGCAAGACGAAGTTATGTGAGTAGATATATATCTACGGGGAAGTAGGTGGATGGCGTATAGCACCCCCGCAACCGTAGAATTAGGATATTTATAAAAATTACTAGATATGTATACTTAGCTAATAAGTTTTCTAGAATACCATACCATAGTAGTATACTTATAGTAATTGTACCTATAATACTATTCCTCAACCTATGAACTATATCTACTTATGTGTGTGTGAGTGTGTATATATGAGGATATTTACGATATGATATAATGAGATGAAGATATGATCTGACATGATGATACAAGTCGATATGATTGGATACGATGATATGAGACGATGTGATATGATATGATATATGAGAACATGAGATGATATATGATGATATGAAATGATATGAAATGATATGATGTATGTGACGATAGATCTGTACTATTGATGTGATGATATCGTATGATGGATATTCCGTACGTGATATGATGATGATGGATCGCCGATATTATTTTCGACTCGAAAAGAAATGTTTAAAATCACATAAGTGGATATTATGATATGTTTAGAGCCATACCTATTTTCAAAACTAATGAATCATTATGCACTTTTAAATGATAATTTCAAGAGGACGCTACACCTTTTCAAATGGTATCTTTTTCAAAAATATCGTAGCCCCATATTTTCTAAAACAACGATTCGTACTATTTTAAACTATAACTGTATGGCTCATACGTAGTTTCGTATTTTATACTGTTCACGTTTACGATTTCTTTATTCTGGTTATGCTCGCATTACGATTTCTTATTTTTTCATACGCTCGCATTATTTTCGTTTACAATATATATATTACGTTTCACACCCTTATTTTTACGTGATTTCATTTGTTAGGACACACGCACCGTTACCGATGATGCACATGTTGCACGTACACATAATTGCCGGCTCACACACACATCATCGGTAATTGCCATGCTACATACACTTTAGAAATCGCTATGTCACCGTATCACCTTATTACCTGCTAATATTTTAGTTACTGATTAGTACACAGTACCATATATTATTGTAGATATTGCACTTTCCTTATCTTGCTACACGACACGCTCATATGAACACACTTGCTATGCATTACAGTATTGTTATGTGCATGTACATATTATTTTATTATTGCCATACTTTTATGAGATTTCTGGATTTGAGAAACCGCAGATATTATTTAAAGCCTGTGATTGTTTTAAAAACACGGCGTCTCTTGATATGATATCTCGATGTCCACCATGAAATTTCTCGGTACTGAGCTATGATGATTATCCGAATCGAGGCAGAAGGAGGAACCGATTACGGATACATGGTAGACCCGATACGGTACCACGGGGCAAGAAAATCGAATAGAAAGGTACTGAGCCTGGCAGGGGAACACTATCTAAAGGTGACAGTACTGGAATCGGCGGATATCCGGAGGATACCGACTGGAGTGATATAAGATAGATGGATATGAGGATCGATCTGACGAGACGGTGCCTGAGATATGAGGGCCGATCTCATTAGACGGTGTCTGAGATTTAAGGATTTGCGTGTCGATGCTGGACGCGGGTTTTATGATGATTTCGAGTGTTGATACTGTGCACTCAGGATTTTATGATGATTTTAATGTGTCATTGATGGACATGTTGGATGATACATACGTATATATAGCACAATGATATGGATGATATAGTACCACTTATTGACACACGCATAATATTATACACACACACACACACATACGATCACCATCGATACTACACAGTAAGATATACTATATGGCATCTTTCTTTGATGGAACCGGTGATAGCCCTCATACGTCTAAGTGTATGAAATCGAGAAATCCTTTGGTCTTATGCATGGCTTGCTTGAAGTCGACCTTATGTTGCTTCCCCATCGTGCAATATTTACATAAATCCAGCTTGCACATGGTAATACCTTTTAGCAACTCCTTTTTGTGTAACCCATGAAACCCCTCTCACTCATGTGTCCAAGACATATATGCCATGGCTTTGCAATATACTCCACCTGTTTCTCTATAACCATGGTTGTACCACCAATCACTGTGTTGCCGTCCAAACGATACAAATTTTTCAGTCGTTGTCTCTTCATGACCACTAAGGAACCCTTTACAACCTTTAGCTCTCTATCTTGACCAACGAACTTGTATTGATTGGTGCATTTTAATGCACATTTATATAGACATATTTATCTTGATTTTCTTATTTTTTGCTACTCCGGGTATGTTTTGTTAAATATTGTAGTTTATAGGGCTAAAGGATAAAGGGCACAAAGTGTGTATTACGTGCAATGGATATGGACTTCTTTAATCTAAAACATAGGCAGTGGTGAAAATTACGCATGGAATAGGATTCACAAAGTCGAGACCAAGCCATACTAGAAATCTGGAAAGAAGAAGCTTCCAAATTTCGTCCCTGGCCGAAATTACCATACTTTGGGTCGGTTTTTGGTGGAATTGGAAGTCAATATTTTCAGGGATTTTTGTATCTTCGTATATCTTCTGTAAACGACTCTTAGATTTTCCAATAGCCTATATATTCTGCTGTATAGCCTTGTTAGGGTTTCATCACTCCTTTAGCTTTGGAATTAGGGTTTTTATTGGGAGAGATCAATATTTCTTGTAAGTTACTTTTTAATTATGCAAATAATTTGTTTTGTTTTGTTTGATTTAATTATGAGCAGCTAATTTCTTTTCTAGGGTTTGAATTATACTAGCTATCATGTGTGTTTGATTTCTCTTCTATATTCTTTTCTGTTGATTTTAATGATGAGTTAATTTGATAAAAGTTTGCTTCTTTTTAACACCATGCTAATAAACTAGATACGTTAATGATATATTAACGCTCTAGAAACTTGTTTAGGGAAAGATAGTGTCACCGATAAATTAATTAGTTTGATGATAGATTGACGACTTAGAAAACTAATTAGGAAAGGTAAGATGGAATTTTTATCAAAGAAGATTCAACCTAATTAAACTAAGGTAATTTAAATTAGTCTGATAGTATAATCTAATTCATAAATTGACAAATTATGGGTTATTTTGTAGAAAGGTAAACTAAATTATTTTTAGGGTAATTAGAATAATATATTTTAATTCTTTTGCTACATGATATTATGTGATTGATAGGGTAGATCTATAACGTATGAATTATGCTTTTATGTGTGATTGATATTTCTTTGCGAAAATAATTTATTTTATGCTTTTATATAATTAATGATAAGGAATTAAAACATGAGAATTAGAAAAGAATAGAAATTATATAAAACACCATGATGGTAAAGATAATTCAAAACCCTAGGCTTGCTTTACTATTTGAACTCGTCTTTTATTTTAAACCTATAATTTTACTTTCTTTTATGCTTTTTAATTAGTTTAATTAAATAATCAATCTTTTAAATTAATTTGTTTTAAAGTTAATTAGAATTCACATGACTCCCTGTGATACGATCCGAAAGTATTATAACAATATAACTGTGCACTTGTGGTTAAATTTGAGAGACACATAAAATCTCCTTCAAGTTTTTGGCGCCGTTGCTGGGGAGGCCGATAGCAATTCTAGTTAATTTTAATTCGATTTATTTTATTTATTTTTATTTTATTTTATTATGCAAATTTTTATTTTTTTCAGGAACCAGGAGCGGTCTCGGGAGATTTGGAGCTTGCAGAGGGGACCAAAAATTTTTCACGGCTAGACTCAACAAAATTTCAGCCGAAACCACTTATGGGCCGGTTTTCTGTGGAGTTTCCAGACCATATTTTTTTCTCTCTCTTCGGAATTACCTCCTCTATTCATAACGGTACTTGTTTTCGATGAAGTGTCATGAGTGCCAGCGAAACGAAGCGAACCTACAACACTTCAACCTTCCGGTCTATAGCGAATCATGCTTCCAAAGGCACAGGTCCATGATTTTGGCTATGGCTCGCCCACAGACGAATCTTAGGTCTAAGCTATAGGTTGTAAGGTTTTTTCTAGTTTCCTGTTTTAGTTTTATTTCCTAGTTGCAGTTTTTATTTATGCATTTAATTTCCTGCATTTTATTTAGAAAAAAACAAAAAAAGGAATATAATTTTATGTTCTTACTTTGGTGGTGTATGCAAGCTTGGGGTCATGACGAAAACAATCAATTAATTCATTTAGACTTAGGAGACACGATGGGTGATATGATATCTGCTGCACCTATGCTACAGGATAGGTATTATCCTGTGCTTTCTTCTTTACCTTCTTGCATAGTCCTACCACTAGTCGCCAATGATTATGAAATCAAACCTGCTTTTATTAACTCACTTTCTAAATTCCACAGTCTAGAATCAGAAGACACTTACGTATTTATTATGGAATTTGAGGATTCATGCCACATGTTTAAATTAAAGCAGTTGAATACCGATGTGGTTAAACTTAGACTTATTCTTTTGACCTTAAATGATAAAGCTAAACATTGGGTTTACAGCATACCTGCAAACACTATTCACTTATGAGGAATTTACTAAAACTTTTCTAAAACAATTCTACTCTCATTTTAAAACGGCTAAATTCAGAAATGAAATTAGAACTTTTCATCAAACACCGGGTGAATATTTTTGGAAATACTTTGAACTGTTTAAAGACCTTCTGATTAAATACCCACACCACGGAATAGCAAAGTGGGAGCCGTGCCAAATAGTGTACGATGGTATGAAGTCTATGTTAATGATAAATTCTATGTGCCAAGGAGACTTCATGATGAAGCAGAAAGATGATGCATAGAACTTTTTAGAAGAATTATTCGATAAAATCATGCAATGGGAGAGTTCAAGCGAGAGGGGTGCAGCCACATCCAAGGAAGGGATACACACAGTCGAATCTTCTATTGGTATGCAAGCCGAATTAGCTACTCCTAGGCATACAATAGAAAAGCTAACAACTATACCTTCCCATGTTCAATAAGTCAGTCAACCCTCTTCTTGCCTAAATTGTCATGACTCCTTTCATTTTTCCGAAGAATGTCCCCGTGTGTGTAGTCTTCAAAGTCAAGAAACTGCCAACATTGCATTTCAACGCTCTAATAATAATTTGTATTCTAAAACCAATAATCAAGGTTGGAGGAACCATCCAAACATATCGTGGAATCAAGGCAAGCTGGCCAACAATTCCAAAATCAAAGAGTGGGACCCCTATCCAACCTTGCCCAACCTAACACACAATACACATCTCATGGGGTTGGGAGTGAGAATACGCAATTTTATAATGTTGATAAGTAGTTAGCCACATTTATGCAAAATGAAATTACGCCACTCAAATAAACAATGTCTAATATTGAAAGGCAAATTGGTCAGCTTGTTGCAGCATTGGGAGGAAGAGAGATGGACACCTTACCTAGTCAACCTATTCCAAATCCCAAGGATCTAAGTGAAAAGTGTTTTTCGTCACCCTATTAAGATAAGAATGCATGCACTTGTCAGGCGTATACAGATTTTCCCTGCCCAGGAAAGGCTGGGGTTTAATGATTGTGGGGGTCCGAATCTCCGGCAGCCGCGGAGTAAGCTGCCGTTAATTACCCATTTGCTCTTGGGAGCGAGGAAACCTCCGATTAACAGGTCAAACTGATCATGCGAACTCAATATGCAGCATGACCGTATTGTGTTTTGAAAGTGTTTTAGACATATCGGGGGCCTCGCAGAGTTTACGGGGGAAGTGTTTTGAGTATGGAGTGTATGGGGAAAAAGGGGTGAGGAGCGTCCTAAGGACTGTTTACCGCCAAAAACAGAGACGAACTGGGATAGATTATCTTGCCTGAATTTAGGGGCAGATACTATTTGGAACATATCCGTCCACCTCTCCGAGGATGCCAAATTGATTTATGGCACTGTATATCGGAGGTTCGGATAGATGCGATCGTTGTAACGTGAATTTATCAGATTCTCCCTCTTTGAGGGGTTTTTGATTGTGGGGACGTTCTTCCGTGCAAGCCCAAGCCCCTGTGTTTAATTACGTTATCGTGTTGTAATAACCACTTTCACCTGCTCCGGCAGGTCACTTTGTATCGTGTTATATTTTTTTTATTATGGTTGCACGTGGATTGTATATGGAGACTAGTTTATGTCGTCGCCCGTAGGGCGCAGATAAGTCCAAATCCGTATATTAGATTTGGTTTTGAACCTAGGTTATATGTTTCATCAATTCAGAAGATATTTTATTTTATTTAAGGACCGTTAATCTGATTTTAGATTAAAATCAACTTACATATATGAGCATATGAACTCAATTTATTTTAACTAAGGATACGTTAGTCTTATATGAGATTGAGATCAACTTAGAAACAAGATTAAGGATCATTAAATTTTGTTCAGATCCATTAACAGAGGTGAGCATATGGGCTTGGTTATGATGAGCAATATAGGCTCAAGGAGTATGAAGTTTTAGGGGCTCAGCCTATTTTGGGACTTAGTCGTGGGCTTTTTCATCATCTAGCAGTGCTAAGCACTTATTCTGTTTTTCGTTTTGGCGCTCACGTGGGTGTCACGTAAGGCGCTCAGGTTTGGGCGTTACCCTATCAGTGCTAAGAACTTGGTCCCTGTGAATATAGATTACTCAAATCATATGTTGACCCTCACGTGGATATCACGTGGGGCGCTTGGACTTGGACATTGCATATCAATGCAAAGCACTTTAAACGGTGCTAACATGGGTATCGCGTGAGGTGCTCCAGCTTGACATTTTTTTAAACGCTCATGTGGGTATCACGTGAAGCGCCGGATCTTTGCTTATGGGAGCTCTTGTGCGTGGCACATGAGGCGCTGTCTTCATGGCCTTTCCGCACGCTCATGTGAGTGACACGTGAGGCACTCACTTCAGTGAATCTTTTGGGCTCTCACGTGAATATCACATGAGGCGCTGAGTCTTTGAAGGTTTTTAATCTTTGTTTATGTTTTTTTAATGATGTTTTATTTCTGTTAATGGAATTTTGACCATTAACGATCACCAAGATCAATATTTTGATGATCTGAGATCAGATTTTTGAGAACTAAGTTCTTTCGTTCCTTTTTTTTGTGAGAACCAAACTCTTTGAAGGGTTAAAACCTGTTTTTTGAGGAATTAAATTCCCGAAATACAAATTCCACTTCTTTCTTTCATATTTCTTTTCTCATATTTAGTTTTTCCCCTAAATTTTGAGTCTGAAGAGCAAAATCTTCCCGATTAGAATTAAATTCTCAACGTATGGAAGATATTTTGATCTCTGATTTTTTCTAAAGAAAGAACCAAGTTCTATATAAAGGGTTAAACCCTTATATCTATATATATTAGGAAAAAAAGATATTTTGATCTCTGATTTTTTTCTTTACCTAAGATTTGAAGGGAGCAAGAAGGAGTTTTTCTTCAGTAAGAGAATTAAATTCTCAGTTGTAGCCTTTTCTATTACCTTATTGGGTCGATTCTGTCCCTGAGACTTCAGTCTTGGGACATTTATATAGGTGAGGAAAAATTGTTGATTAGTTTAAAAGATCTCTTGTTTGAGAGATTTTAATTTGATTTCATAATCAAGTGGTGATTTTTAATCATTGTTGAATCTCAGATCCGAGGTTTTCTGTTTAACAGAATATATTTTTCTTATTTTAAATAAGATCAAGGGAATAGTTTCCCATATATAAAATTTAATTCTATCTTTTAATTCAAACGGTGATTTTTAATCACCAGTGGATTTTTTAAGCCGAGGGTTCTCTGTTTAGCACAGCATATCATTCTCGTTTAGAAAAATTAGGGAAATATTTTCCCATATAGAATTTAATTCTATCATTGGATCTTTGATCCAACGGCTCTCTGTTTACCAGAGAATACTTTTTTTGTTTAGGGAAATAGTTTCCTAGATAGAATTTAATTATACCCGAAGCAAAACTGCTTCAACTTGGGCGCCGACGCTCACGTGCTATGCACATGGCGCAGTCGAAGAATTTAATTCTTACTAAAATAGGTACCCACGTGCTTTGTACGCCGACGCTCACCTGCCTAACACGTGAGGTGCCACCCTAAAATTTAATCCTATAAGAGACAGGCGTCCACGTGCATTGCACGCCGACGTTCACGTGCCCAGAATGTGAGGCGCTGCCATAGGATTTAATCCTATCAGAGACAGGAGCCGTGTGCTTTGCACGCTGATGCTCACATGCTCAGAACATGAGAAACCACCTTAGGATTTAATCCTATCAAAGACAGGCATCAGTGTGCTTTGCATGCCGACGCTCACGTACCTAGAATGTGAGGCACTGCTTTATTTTTTTATGAGGGAACAAATGCCTCCCACCATTGTTTTCACGTGGCTTGCACATGAGTGAAACGGTGTCCATCCTTTTAGCCGTCCAACCCGTCTTGGGATACGGGGAATCTAAACCGACCCATCACTATATAATTAAACCATAGGCGACAGTTGCGCCTCCATCTTTTCTTCTTCCTTGAGAATTTTATTCTCTATTAGAGTTTAGCTCTGTCATGAAGCTTAGTTCTTCACTTTTTTCACAAATCTGCATTACAGAATTACTCTGCCAAAATTTTCTTGGTAAGAGTCTTTTTCAACAGAGCTTAACTCTTTCATTAGGGACATTATTCTTCAGAAACTTTGGAAAATTAACCCCATTTTGGTCATAGAGCTTGGCTCTAGCATATTTCTCCTGGGGATTTCTTGAAATTTTAGAGTTCATTTGTTGTCATAGAACTTAGTTCTAATTTTTGATTTTAGATTATATTCCCTTTTGGGGATTTTATTTATTCTGATTCAACAGAGTTTTGCTCTGACGATCTTTGATATGAGATTCCCTATTTTGGGGATTTTTAGGGCTAAATTCCCCTTCTTTCTGTAATGCTTGGCTCTAATCTCATTTATTATCTTTTTCTTTAGGGAAATTTTCGTATTTTATACCATTTTATAAAACAGAGCTCAGCACTAAAAACTTTATTATTAAAGCCCGCCTTAGAGAATCTTTTTAGATTTCTCTGCTGGGCACATGTTCCAATCATTAATGAGCCGCTAGTAGTTCCATAAAATGAACTCATGTCCATTGGCCGATACTTCTTTTTTCCCTTTTTAGGTACAATGCCTAGTCGCTTGTATGATATCGAGGAGATTGTCTCCAACGAAGATATTCGCATTCAAGCCCGCCTTTAAGGCCAAGTATATACTGCCGCTTAATGCGATGATTTGATACGTCGCTTCCATGATCACAATGGCCGATGTTTCCTTATAAAAAAAGAGAAAAAAGAGAAGAAAAAAAAGAAGAAGAAAAGAAGATGAGAGAAAGAAAGGGGGAAACTTCTCACTAAACAAGCCTCACGTGTTAAACACATGAGCGCCTATATGCAAAGCATATAGACGCTGCAATTAAAGTACAGATAAGCTAAACAAAGCCTCAAGTGTTAAACACGTGAGTGCCCAAGCATATAAGCACTGGAATTAAACTACAGATAGGCTAAACAAAGCCTCACGTGTTAAATACGTGAGCGCCTATATGCAAAGTATATAGACGCTGCAACTAAACTACAGATAGGCTAAACAAAGCCTCACGTGTTAAATACGTGAGGGCCTAAATACGTGAGCGCCTATATGCAAAGCATATAGGCGCTGCAATTAAACTACAGATAGGCTAAAACAAAGCCTCTCATGCTAAACACGTGAGGACGCCTCCTTACGTAGAATTAAATTCTACTTAATAAACCGTTGGATCAAGAATCCAACGGTGATTAAATATAGAATTAAATTCTATTGGGAAGAATAGTTTCTGTTAGAAAGAGAGTTAATGGATCAAAGATCCAAAATATTTTCCATATCTTTCTAAACAGAGAAAGATTATACTCTGTTAAATTAAGCACTCTTAGATTAAAAATCCAATGGTGATTAAAATGTTACCGCTTGAAAGAATTTGATTCTATATATAGGAGAATATCCCCAATCTTGTTAAAAACAAAAACAATATTTTCTGTAAAACAGAAGTTCTTAGATCAAAGATCCAACAGTGGGTAAAATTCCCCAAATTAATTTTGAAACCAATTAAATCAATGGGGATCTCTCAATGAGAGATTTTCTGAGAATTAAAAAATTTCTCCCTACTATATAAAGAGCCCGAGACTTTAAGTCTCAAAAAAAAAAGAAAAAAAATTAAGGAGAGGAGAGACAGACGCGCAGAGAGAGAGAGAGAGAGAGAGAGAGAGAGAGAGAACTCCCTAGAGGCTTAAAAACAAGAATATATGGTAAGCTTTAGAGGAACATAAGAATTTAATTCTCAAAAGAAAGACTTGCTTCCTTGAAACATTAGGTAAAAAGAAAAATACTTTTCATTTGCCTCTCTAAGGATTTAACCCTTCATGAAATAACTTAGTTCTTCCTCTGGTTGAGATCTGCAGAAGCAGATCTCTCCATAAGTTGAGAATTTAATTCTTATCGGGGAGATTCTGTCATGCAGATTCAAAACCTAGAGGAAAGAATTGAATTCAAAGAATTTGATTCTTACAGAACACATGGAAATTTAATTCCTCTGAAAACTAGGGTTCAACCCTATAAAAAGAACTTAATTCTTACAAAACAAGAGACATGAGATCCTCCAAATCCTAGGGTCATAAACATGATATCAAAGTCTCCAAACATCCAGAAGGAAAGGCTGATAATTCATTAGCGTTTAAACACTATAACGATGACCGCACGTGTTTCCCACGCGAGCGCTTAAAAGAAGAACAAGAAATGCCTCCTATGGAAATCACGTGTTTTGCACAAGATCTCCAATCAAGTGCTTTGCATTATATAAAAAAGGAGGGGATAAAACTCAAAAGGCAGTACCCAACTTTGGGACACCACACGTGTTCACACGTGAGCGCCACAATAACCAAGTGCTTAGCACTTATATGTAAAAAGGGCAATAAAACCCAAAGAACAGCGCCCACTTCGGGATGCCTCACGTGATTCACAAGTGAGCGCCTCCAAAGTTCAGTGTTTAACACTGGTCCAACGCCTCACGCGGTATACATGTGAGTACTACATTTGCCAGTGCTTAGCACTACAGGGGTAAATATAGAGACCCAAACCTAGTCACAAATTGGTTAAGTCTTCCCGAGGTCAAAACTTCTTTGATCTCCAAATCGAACGAGCCTCTATGCTCATGTTTTCCCAAACTGATCTTAGTCCCAAATATGACTATTGATCTCCCAAATGATAATATCCAAAACGATACTCATCCCACATCCTCCCGAGGAAATCTTAGTCTCAAAATATGACTATTGATTTCTGGGTTTACCACTAACTCCTTTTCCCTCAAATACGGAAATTGGTTCAAGGGTACATCTCTCCACACCTCTGATCCATGCCTTTGTAATTCCTCAACGTCTTCAGAAAGGTGGCGTGTCCCAACAACCAACAGATTTTTGGTGCATTTCCATACTGATGTGCACAACTCAAATCAGACGGCACACCAAATTGGGTGCATCCCAAATCATTATTGTTAATCCCGTCACGTAACAAATACACGTGCGTGCACGATGGACAACGGACTGAGACATCCTAAAACTAAAATCTCACCACCAAAATAGTGATCAACGGACCGAGACGTCCTTAAACTAAAATCTCACCTCCAAAATGGTGATCAACGGTCCGAGACGTCCTTAAATTAAAACCTCACCTCCAAAATGGTGATCAACGGACCGAGATGTCCTCAAACTAGAACTTCGCCTCCAAAATGGCGATAATAGACTGAAATGTCCCTAAACTATGGCAACAGAAACCAAATGCTCTCTTGTTGGATCTGAAACAAAAATGATCCTAACACCTTATTAAGTAGATCTCAGTCTCAAATTGAACTAACGTATCCTTAACAAAAAACCAACCGAGCCCTAACTGCTCACATACATTTAAGTCGATCTTAATCTCAAACCAGATTAATGATCCTTAAATAAAACAAACCCAAATCTAAGATATACGGATTTGGACTAATACATGCCCTACGGGCGACACTATAAATTAGTTTCCGTATACAATCCACGGGCAACCTAAACAAATAAAAAAAACACACACGACACGAAGTAAACTTCCGAAATAGGAGAAAGTGGTTATCGCGATGTGATAATGTAATTAACTGCAGGGGCTTGCGCTTGCAGGGAAGAGCGTCCTCACAAACAAAAACCCCTCGCAAACGAGGGGGGATCTGACAAAGTTTGCTACAACGGCCGCATCCAACCAAACCTACGATATATGGTGCCATAAATCAACTTGGCATTTTCGGAGAGGTGGACGGATAAACCCAAATAGTATCTGCCCCCAAATTCAGGCAAGATGATCCATCCCGGTTCGTCTCTGTTTTCGGCAGTAAACAGATTCTGGCACGCCCGGTGGGTCCTTTTCCTCATTCCACTCCACACTTCGTGTGTCGTGTTTCGCGAAAAAAATCGCGGTTTGCTATGGTTTCCCTTCGATTCGAGGTACTAAGATTTGGTGTCTTGTCCCTGTGCAGAAAGAAGAAGTGAATATCAATGGCTTCCAGCTGCACAAACTGCAACAGCAACTCCCGCTCCGCCCCGACTGGAGGAGTGACATACAGGCCCAATGCGGCCTCCATCTTTCCTATGCCGGTGGGGTAGGTGACTCAGGCCACTATGGATTGTTCTTCGGGACCATGCTCCCATCAGCAAGCTTCAGCATCCCGGTGCCACCACAGGAAGCTCCAAAGAAGTCGTTCTTCGATCGACTTACAACCACCACGGCCCTTCTCAATGGGCTGTCCAAATCTGCCACCTCAGTCTTCAACAGGATGAGTCGAAGCTCAAGTGGGCCCGCAAAGAGGCACGCAATACCCGAAGAGACTGTCCCAAAATGGATAGTCCTTCTAACTCCTCCGGCAGGTGAAGTCATCAAAAGTGCTTCCCCTACCAGAAATTTTGCCTTCGAAAGATAGACCATTCTCTCTCAAAGAACGTCAGTCTTCGACAGGCTGGCACTAGCAGGTAGCATGACGGAGCCGCTTCCATAACTGAGGTGGTCCCATCTGCAAGGCACGCTTGACGTTGCCACTGGCGCTGAATGAGAAGAGCTGGGGGCAACTCTCCCTCCAGACTCACCCTACTAGCTCTAATGGTAGAAGTTGACGCTGTTTTTCTAACTGGGAACAGCTTTAATCTGCTTAGGAAGGTGCAAAAGAACTCTCCAACTGCAGTGCTAAAGAAATCTACCCCGCCTGCTGAGAACACGACGCAAACAAAGCTGGAGTAGCCCCCTCAGCGGCTCTCTTCCCAAATCCACAGGGTCTGGCGGAAAGTCCAAGATTCTGTGATCAACAAAAACTAATCTCGCCGATTGAAGAAAATGAAGGCTCGGCAAGTGGATGACCATCCCTCCATCATACAGAGAGGGACGACTTCAACATAGGTGCCTGTTACAACGGCTCCTACAACTTCAACCTCCCACAAAAGGGTGAGGCTCGAGAATCGTCCACCGCCGGTGGCAAATTCCAAAGACGATGGACCCAAATGCCCTAAGTCTGGGGGCATGATCGTGCATACGATTTATATGGTTTTCGGGAAAGAGGAAAGCCGTACTTTCATGGCTCATCGACCGCAAAATCGGTCATTCACAAAGGCTCAGGGAGTAACAAAAAAAGCTCCAGGAGATGCTGACGAAAATGGCAGCACTCACCGGTCAGAAAGAAAGTCCGGAGTCAGCATTAAAACAGCGTCGGGAACAAGAGACCGATACAGAGTTCCTGCGAAGGGTGCTTGAAAGAAAGGATAAGGAGGCCGCAGAACAGGCTACTAATATAAAGCAGATGGTATTTTTGTTCGAAGATATGGTTGGAATGATGATCCTGCCAGAACCTCCAACTGAAGACCCGCCAATAATCATCGAGGAAGATTGAGGGGAAATATCAAACCCTCTTCCAGCTTTATCAAAGGCCAGGGAGGAAACGATCTCCAAAGCTGCCCTTGATGATTACATAGCTCAACAAATACTAGCTCATCAGGCAAGTGAAGCGGTTGGCCAAGTCGTTAGAACTGGGAGACCGTATCCGGGCTGGTATGAAAAAATCAAATATCCACCAGGATATATGATCCCCAAGTTCTACGTGTATAAGGGGACAGGCAATCCTCATCAGCACGTCGCTCGGTTCAGAGCTCTATGCGGCAATACTGGAGGCGACGACAAATTGCTGCTTTACCAGTTCGTTGGCAGCCTGTAAGAAACGGCATTTGAATGGTACTCGGAGCTCCCAAATGACTCCGTCAAAACATTCAAGGAAATGTAATTTCTGTTCATGCAGCGGTTCGCCAATGCAAGCGAGCGCACCCCGATCATGACATTAATCAATGCCAGGTTGAAGCCACGAGAGACCTGGGTTCAATACGCAATCCGGTGGCGGAACCTATGGTCAAAATGCGAACAACGCATCGAAGAAGATCCTGCCGTGGGCATATTCATCGGGACTCTGGATCCTCAGGTGACTGTGTCCCAGCTCATGACGTTCTTTAAGCCGACAACCTTCCAGGCTCTGATCGACAAGTTAGCCAAAATGGACCAGATGGGCCACGGACCTTCCTCTTCAAAAATGGACTCTCGAAATGCAAAAGGTAAAGGGAAAGCGTCCTTCGTTGCCAACACTCAACAACAACCGAGTGACCCGAAACCGGTTACTCGCCAAAACAACACACGCCCGCGCCAATCCCTGGAAAAGAAGCTAGGACGTGCTTACTCGTTTTCCCGTGATAAAACGAGAAGACTGTTCGAACTGGCAGTGCGCAACAAACTCATCACTTTGCCGGACCCAAAACGTCCACTACAGCCTGGTGACGTCAACAATCCCAACTACTGCTTCTTTCACCGAATGGTGAGCCACCCCATTAAGGATTGCTATCTCTTCAAGAATTGGGTCGAGAACCAGTACCGCCAAGGGAAATTCGCGCTGTCTGAGAACTGGAGGGTGAACTCGCCACAGAGGCACGCTCCTAAAAAAGTGGATACGCCGGGAGCATTATGTTCATTTATGGAAGAAGCTCCATGGGAAGTTGTCCTTTCAGCAAAAACCAAAAGAATGCTAAAAGATCTTCAAGCATGTATGGTGATCAGGTGGAAAAGCCCGTTAGAGCCCGAGATCATTGAGGGGATGCTGAAACCGCGTCCCACACCAAAAACTGCTATCGATGGGCAAAACACCCAAGTCAAGCCTTCAAAGTCATCGAAGGGAAAGAAGACCAAAAAGCTCGACGATAAGCGCACGGACCTGCAAAATTACATCGACGTGCTGGTAGGGTACAACCAGAAGGCGCGGACCCTAGTCACCCATGAAGAGTTTCTCAACCATATACTTAAGAACGGAGATAGTGACGATGATGAGGGAAATGTCTCGTCGGAAGAAACCGAAGATTATGTATCAAGTTGCCACATGGTTTCTCATTCGCCATTAACTAATGAAGAAACTCTCTCGGCGTCGGAAAGCAACGCAGAGGAACTGGGGGCAGGATCGGTGCCAAAATCCCCGGAGCCGCCAGAAGACCCAATTGTAAGGCTGCTAAACGAAGTTTTTCAAAAGAGCAGAGCTGACCGAAAACGTGAAACGGTCATATACGAAAAGGCCAAGTATCGGCGTTAGGATGAAGAAGAAGCAGCGAGAAAGAGTCACAAAGTACTCTAACCAGACCGAAGCACACCTGCAGCAAACAAAAGAAGTTTTAAGACGCAGAAACGGTTCGCCAAAGCTCTGTCAATGGGAATGAAGTTGCCATCTCTCAAGGGAAATATTCCCGAGGCCACCTGCCTCAACGAATAGATTTCACATCCGAACTATTTCCTATATCATCGGAGGGTCACCCACCCCACCGAAGAGTGACATGCCTTCAAGAAGTGGTGGCAAGGATACGTTGCTCACCGACAACACATCAAGCGGATGAAGCGTAAAGCTCGTCGACAGTAAAGAAGCGCGAAAGATGAGCGTGAAGAAATGGCTGGCAACTGTCATATGGTTGGTATTAGTTCGACAAAAGGAAAATCCCAAGTTCTTACATTCGGGAGCGATTCTGACGAAGAAATAACCCCCGGCCCTCTCTTCAAAGAATCCACCTTCGGAAAAAGGGAGGAGGAGAAGAACTGTAAGAACATTCAGCTGCGTAATCGCACGCTGCCTGAGAAGAACCTCCGGCCTAAAAACAAAGGTTCGAGCAAAAGAGACAAGGGGAAGGAAAAAGCCCCTGAGGAAATTGCCCTCGATGATAGAGTCGTCGAAGAGCTCGCAGCCAAGGACCCGCCGAAGAAAAACAAGGTGGATTATAATGTCCTTGCATATCTGAGGAAGATACCCTCACAACTGAGCATATTGGATGCTCTCCTCCTGTCCAAAGAATCAAAAGAATCTCTGATCAGGGCATTACATGAGCCCGATCAGTTCCAAGCTTTCCTTCCAAAAGAAAACATGAAGGACGAGCTGGCAGAGGTTCATACAACTGACATTACATTCGGCGATGAAGATCTCCTCCTCGGAACATGCGAGCACAATCGTCCTCTATATGTCACCGGGTACTGCCACGACATCAAGATAGGGAAGATCCTGGTCAACAACGGGTCCTCCATCAACCTTCTCAACGTGAAGGTGCTGAAGGAGATCTGCATAAACGTTCAGCACCTGGCTTGGGACAAAATTACCATCTCTGGGTTTGACTCACAGTCATCACGGACTCTTGGGTCTGTAATATTGATGTTATGCTTTGGGCTACTCGTCGCTGATATCAAATTTCATGTAATCGACGCCAAGACTTGCTACAACGCTTTGCTCGGCAGGCCTTGGTTGCACGAGTACAACGTCATCCCTTCTACACAACATCAGTGTATGAAGTATTTCAAAGATGGCCTCGAGTACACCGTTATAGGGGAGATAAATCCATTCTCCATAAACGAAGTTCGAAAATATGAAGACGCCAAGTAATTCCTACCAGAATTCGAAGACACAGAAAGATGTCATAAGCTGGAGAATAAACAAAAGGCCGTCACCATTATCCCGATCTATGGGAGCGATACCGAGGAGGATGAAGAGATAGTCTACTCGGGGTAACCCCAAGGCAATAGGCCAGGCCCATCTGCTCCTATTTTGGTCTTCGGCAGTGAATCTGAGGACGGGGCCAACGACGTGTTCTCCACTCGCCCATCAGCACAAACTGTTACTAGAGCTGATCAGAGTTTACTAATCACCATAGTTCTGCCACAGCATTTCAAAGAACTTTATACGCTTGATACATACAGCGTGTAAGAGCTGCGGACTTTCTACATCCCTCCCAGGCGAAGAGGTGAAAAGACAATCCTCTTCTACCAATCTACGGAAACTAAAGTAGAAAAAGAAGTCTGGCATGGTGCCGATTTTGCGCTTGACAGGTTTCAACGAATCCGTCTGCCCAGATATTACGCAGAGGGATTGAAAAGGCTATTAAGATACCAAGGCGTATCCTTCAAACAAACCGTTCGACAAGCCCAGTTCTACAACAAGATCTGGGACGTTTCCGGAACTCAGCGAAAGATGCCCAACGGAAGGATGGAGACGACTGAGCTTGGATATGTTCGGTAAAATAAACAAGAGAAATTCCACAACTGCCGCGCCATAAATAACTCCAGTGGAGAAAGGAATGCTTTTCCAGATAGCAGTGACATTAAAACGAAGAAAAATCCTGCTATAAGAATGTCAAGTCCTTCGTTCGAAGAGCAAGTTGACAAGCTAATAAGAGAAGCCGGTGAAAAGGTTCGGCATGATCACAACCGCAAAATGGCTATTTACGAAAAGTCCAGGACGTAGCATCTCAATCAGCAGTCTGTGGAAAGAGAAGATTACGATGCCCTTCACCCTCAGCCCACTGTACGTTCTCGCAACAAGAGAAAAGCCCGAAACAGGGGAAAAAAACAAAGTGAAGAACGAGAATGACACTTGGAAACAGCGAAGCGGATCCAAGAAGCTACGCAATCAAGAAAAAGTCCACTGGAATCCGTCTTTTATGAAGAAGATAGGACGGGAATACTCTTTCCCTCAAGACAAGACAAAGAAAATATTCAACCTTTTCATGAACCATCAAATGATGACGCTCCCGGAGCCTCGGTACCCCAAACAGATAAATAAGGTCCATCATCCGGATTATTGCTCCTATCATCGAGCAATAGGATATCCTCTTGAAGACTGCTTCATCTTTAAAGACCGGGTCGAAGACTAATATCAACAACGCAGGTTCGCTTTATCCGACAGCTGGAGGGTGACCCCACCGCAAAATCATGAGCCAAAGAACCTATATTGTGAAGGTAGGACCATCTCAACACCAAGAATGGAAGCGAACTGTACTTACCACATGATAACACTCTCAAAGGAGGGAGGGCACGAGAATATGGATGACTTCTTCAAGTGCTTCGCAAATAAGGACGAGAAGGAGGTGATCTCGGAGTTTCCACCAGCACTAAAAGAGTTGAAAGATAGGATACACACTACGGCGAACAACCTGAAAAAAATCGACTTGGGGAAGGAAAACGAGCCGAGGCCCACGTTCATCAGTGAGCTGTTGTCTAAAAAACATGTGGCCACACTAAAGGACGTGCTTATGAAATATAAAGACAGCTTCGCATGGGACTATTTCGAGATGTCGGGACTAGATCCAAAAATAGCGGTGCATAAACTGGCTATATCGCCGGACGTCAAGCCAATCAAACAGGCGCCAAGAAGAACTTGGCTTGAACTCGAGATAAATATCAACGCCGAAGTCAAGAAACTAATTGACTCCGGCTTCATCCAAGAAGTTCAATATCCCGACTGGGTCGCTAACATTGTTCCAGCAATGAAGAAAAATAGGACGGTGCACATCTATATAGACTTTCGGGGCCTCAACAAAGCTTGCCCAAAGGATGACTTCCCAGTACCAGTTACCGAGCTGATGATAGATAACACGTCTACCCATAAGGTCTTCTCCTTCATGGATGGATCTTCAGGGTACAATCAAATAAAAATGCATCCTGAAGACCAAAAGCATACCACCTTCCGGACTCCGTTGGGCATATTCTGCTACTAGGTAATGCCTTTCGGTCTGAAGAACGCTGGCACTACCTACCAAAGGGACATGATGAAAATCTCCGATGACCTCATTTATGAGGTTGTTGAATGCTATATTGACGAACTTGTGGTGAAGAGCAAATCTTATGAGGAGCATTGGGAGCATCTAGACATAGTGTTCCAACGTCTTTAGAAGTATAATCTGAAGATGAATCCTCTAAAATGCGCGTTTGGAGTCACTTCGCGAAAATTCCTAGGATTCATCATACGACACCGAGGCATTGAAATAGACCCATCGAAGATCAAGCCGATTACGGAAATGCCCACGCCGAGAACTCTCAAACAACTGCGGTCTTTCTAAGGAAAGCTCGCGTACATCCGGTTCATAGCCAACCTCTCTGGAAAATACCGTCCCTATAGTAATCTAATGAAGAAGGGGACCCCGTTCATTTGGGATCATAAATGCCAAAGTGCACTGGACAAAATCAAGCAATACCTGCAGAACTGCTAGCTATAGTGCCCTCAAGGCAATTATCATAGTCGCGGACTTGTGATTATGATGATTGAGTGAGGACCTATACCGATAAAGCAGTCTTACTCAAGATGATAGTATGCTATCTGGTTTGCCTTTATCATCATGTTGATAGAGCACATAGGATTCTTGCTTGACTGCCAGCATTATGATGGCGATCATATATGTGGGAGCTGGGGTCTATAAGCACATCCTTAAATGTCCCTAGTCGTAGGAGTATCGAGACCGGGCATCGATACTCCAGTGTAGACTAGTGTATACTGATCAAGATCCCGACGAGGGGCGGTGGCCAGGTCTCACAAGCCATTGGTGTTAGTTTGTTCATCTAAGATAGTATACAGGTGCTCATTGGGTTATGAGTACATCGGACGGACTCGCCGGAAACCTGCTAGTTGGTATTATACCTATTGTCAGATAGCAGTTCCCAGGTGACATGTGTACAGGTTAGTCTGTCGACCTGAGATCGTCATTTGTCTCGTGTGAGTTCCTACTGTGCTTTGATTACTACCCTACCACGGCTCAAAGGAGTCATGCAAACAGG
This sequence comes from Agapanthus africanus, assembly GCA_030015575.1. Lineage (NCBI taxonomy): Eukaryota > Viridiplantae > Streptophyta > Magnoliopsida > Asparagales > Amaryllidaceae > Agapanthus > Agapanthus africanus. The sequence goes on along the minus strand of JASDDO010000019.1, from coordinate 48,513,660 downwards.
TTTTAGTTGGGTACAGTCCCGAGCCATATGGAGGCAGTGATCGGATCGTCGGGGATTCATCTCTCCCGGTATTGGGGGTTGATGTCGCGTTGTGTATGGATGGCCATCACTATAAATCCGTGGCCACGGTGGACGAGAATTATCGATCCAGGATCGATAGTTTCTCAGGTGGTGATGGGGTTTCATACCGACACTAAATATCGTGTTGTTAGGGGTCTGACTTTATCCACCCCTATAGACTCGATATGCGATACTCTTAGACGAACAGACCGGACTGTACGTACATTGTTACCGTCAGGCTCAGTAGGGGTTCAGGATGAGTTTGCTCGTCGGCCTCCCTTTCGCTCAATACCTGGGTAGCCGTTACGTACAGCTAGTGCTGCTGACGTGCTTGTGGTTAAACCCACTGTCAGCGTATTGACGAGTCTTTAGAGTCCCACACAGAGGGTTTTTACGGTTCAGGCGATATGGTGTGGATCACGTATGTTGGTACATACAGGTGTCCGATTAAATATGTGCACATGCTGCACAGACTTTAATCGGACGGTTAATAATACTAGCGGCTTAGGATTAAGCTAGATTATTAAATCAGGTTTTGATTTAATAATTTATATATGTATTTATATATATGTATTCTAGTATTATTGTTCGCTATTTATTTTCTCTCTTGGCTATTCGTATTTTTATACGAATACGCGTTTATGTATTTCGATACATGTACCGGGAAGTATTCCGTATTTTATACGAAATAGCTTCTAGAAGATGCCACCTCATTTATATGATTTTCCATTTATAGAAATTCATTTGTTAGGTGGAAAAGGTGACATGACTTTGGGCATGGGTCAAAGCATGGAATTTGGGTATGGTTTTATTTGTTTATTGTAATTTGACATTGGAAAAGAAAATGGCATTTTTGTGTGGAGGAGAGAGGGGGGCCGGCCACTTTTGGTGGGGGGTTCTTTTTCATTTGATTCATTACATTACTCCCACTCTCTCACTCTCTCAAGTACACAAAATACTTATCCATTTTTGCTCATGCCAAAGTTCACCTCTTTCATCTTCTTCTTGAGTTGCTCCATGGAGCTCATGGGTAGAGCGAGAAACATAGTGACACACTCATGCACCCCACTCTCCATCGCTAGCGACTTTAGAGCGTCGGTTGCCTCCTTCGTTGAGGCTGGAGCTTGCGTCGTTTCCCTCGAGTGGATCATCAGAGATGGAGGAAGACCGACAACCAAACATCATCAAAGAATCACTAGGAGCTTGGAATGAAGACCGAAGGACACGGATCAACTCGGTATAACGATTCTAACTCTTAGTTTAAATTGCTAGTTTAGGGTTTAAGGTCGATCCGTAAATCGGGTAACGGTAGCACCAGTATAGAAATTTTTGTCCCGTATTTTGGCCACGTTTTGATGGCCGGGGCGCTGCCAGAACCCTTCATGGTATCAGAGCCACCCCTTAAACCCCTTACTAGCTTGTTTTAACGTGCTCAAAAGATCGATCAACGGAATTTACCGAAATCACGATTTCATTTTTGGGTTTGCTGTCGATTTTCAAAAGTGGTCAAAAATTATTTCAGGCATTTTAAAAATCCGTGCAGGCAATTTTATGGGTACATAAAAATTTTGAGCTCATGATTCCTCTAAAGCGCCGCGGATCCGCCACAGTTAGCCCCTTTTGGCAGCGGTTCCGCAGCTATTTAGTGGCAACGGGCGTCCAAATTTTTTCTGTAGCTCATTTACTTGGAATTGTGATTTTTGTGATATTCTGTTTTGGCCCAGGTTTCAGTGAAGTGTTGGTTTTGCTATTGGGGCCAATTTGGAACTTAGTCGATCGATATTTTAAGTGTGCGTTTAACAGTACATACATTTCTATCTGCGACCGTGAATGTCATTTGATCGATAAACCCGTCTAACTGCTATATGTTCCTTTAGACAGGTTTGCGAACGTGACATTTATGTTGATGTTCTGTGTTGTGATGTGATGTTGGTTGGATCGTCATGGTGGATAGCTATGGTGCAATGTTAGTACAGTTTTATTTCATTTGTACATTTGATATTGCGGGGCGAGCGTCCGATATGTGGACTGCCGTCACTGCCAGTTTGTATATTATTCTTTTGGGGCATGACCAGGCTGAGGTCGATGTCACCCTTGTATATTATTTTCTTTTCTGTACTAGGATTACCCCACGGTGGGGTGCATGAATAGCCGGATTCTAGAGGGCAACGGGTCCGCATCTCATGGCGTTGGGACGGAGGGGACCTTACGCTAGAATTGGCGGGCTATTCGCCGCACTCGTAGAGGGTATAGGTATGACCCACGGAGGAGCGCTCAAGTTACCGGATTCCGAGAAGTGCCGGGTGGCCTATTCACTTTTTTGAAGGGGGCTGCCTCACTTCTGGTTTTGGCGGGTAACTTTCCGCGCTCGTAGGGGTCTAGGTTTCATTGCACATGCTATCCACACGAATGGGAACGTCGGGTCTCACTTGCGGCTCAGGTGAAACTCGGGGCTTCAGATTATCCACCATTCTGTATTGCTTCTGTGATGTTTCTGTGATGTTGCTTTATATCATGCCTGGGACGATTGTTATATATATTTATATATACTAGTAGATGTTGTATATGTTTTGCACCTGCGCTAGCCCAGTGCTCGCTCTGTCGTTAGTTAAGTAACCTAACGGGTGATGACGGGACCCAGTGGCGAATGCGGATGGCATATACGTACATTTTATTTTCGTTCTTTTCTAGTGTGATTAATTGATGGGACTGCATTGATTCTTATCAATGCAAAGATAAAACAAACATATATATGATGTTGTTGGAACCAAGTTTTTAAAACTGACATTACAGACGTTCTCTTTTGCTTTGCACAGTGGTATTCGGTTATGAATATCCAGCACCTCATTCGACGAGGCAAGGGCCGAGATCCCTTCATCGGGAGTGACCCCTTGAGTAAAAGTTTGCGTCAACGTAATAACTTCACAATAGTCATTTTCTTTTGCTTTGCATCGTGGTATTCAGTTTGGGATATCCTGCAACCCATTCGACGGGGAAAGAGCCGAGATCCTTTCACCGGGAGTAACATCTTTAGAAAAAGTTTTCGCCACTATATATTTATAAAACCACCTGGATTCCTTCAACGATATCAAGTTCATTACATGGCTGGTTTTTGGCCAAAAACCAGCCATAGCCCTCCGTCATTTCAGACTAGCATTGCTTAGTATTCGTGCTACGTATGTCGTGCATTAGCCGAGGCGTAGTGTTCAGTAGCTATGTAGTGCTTTTCTGTTGCAGAGATAATGCGATTGGTTAGGACAGTTGTACGATCATTTTGATCTTTAGTCAAGGCTCGTACGGGTGGGTCTAATGCAGTCAAAATAATGACGGGTAGAACTTGACTAGGATCTTTTGACATTTTGATCTTTAGTCAAGGTCACTTGGGTTCTACGGGTAAAAACACACATCGGGAGTTTCAAACATACAGGAAACTTGCCAGGCATGTGCATACCTTCTGGAGTGTAGTGACTTAAGTGGCTTCCATCAAGTTATCATGCGATGATAGTTGGATCCCGATTCCTACTGATGAGTAGGATTACTCCTCGGGTAATTCCGACTAATTCTCCTTTTGGGTTTGGAGGAGAATTCGAGAAAATAGTAGGAGCCATCCAGATTAGATAAAGTGATTGACCATTCTGATCTAGGTTAGAGTGCACGCTGAGTGTTTCTTCTCTCTCTCTCTGTGGCTGCGACTATGACCCGACCTTTGACTAAAACTCATGAAACCAAGTTAACCGAACCTTCTTAAAACACTTTGAATTTTGGAATGTCACGGTGTCGCATACATCATTGTCACTTCTATATCACATTTACATTTCTCCAGAACATCCCGTATCACTACGAACATCCACTTCCATTGGATAAATCCATCGTATAGTTACATACGAACTCGAAGGAAATTTTTCGAGGATGGATTCTGGTTCTGGAGAGATTGAATAGGATTATTCGGTTGTCTTTTCTCTTTACCTTCTCTCAGGTTGTGAGGGCTCCTAGGATTAGGAGAGAGTACACCTATTGAGCTTATTGCATAGTCTTCTTCCAAACCATAGGCAGGTGCCGAACGGTAGGGAAGGAAGAAAACCAACAAGCTTAACTGTGGTGTACAGAAGGTAATAAGTAAAGACATATAAAGAGATTAGAATAATGGAAAAGGAAATTGCGATCACCATCATTCACGACAAAGACCGTGTATACCCCTGCCACTCCTACATCCACTTTGCTTTTTTCTAGAACACTCCGTATCACTACGGATATCCACTTCCATTGGATATACCATCGTATAGTTACATATGAACTCGAAGGAATTCGTTCCAGATTCGGGGATGGTTTCCGGTTCAAGAGAAATTGGATAGGATTATTCAGATGTCTTTTCTCTTTACCTTCTCTTAGGTTGTGAGGGCTCCTAGAATTAGGAGAGTACACCTATTACGCTCATTGGATAGTCTTCTTCCAAACCTTAGGCTGGTGCCGAAGGGTAGGGAATGAAGAAAACCAATTAGCGTAAAGGAGGTGTACAGAAGGTAATAAGTAAAGACATATTAAAGGGATTGCAGTGAGGGCAGGTAAGTATATGGTTACTGTCATGATTCAGGATAATGGAAGAGGCGTTACTAGGAATACCAGTTAACCCTTTTGAAACATTTATATGTTTCAGTTTTACTGTGCGATGTTAATTGATAACTGTTTTCCCAATTGGAATCTAACTCCAGGGTATGTATTTAACAGATTAGTTTCTCACATCTGTATGTTATTATGGATGGTAAGTGAGAGTAAGATATTGGGAATTGGGTGATTAGATCTTCATTATATCGGAATTCGTAGTAATTAGTTATATTTGAGGAAATCATCTGGATTTTGCCGGATGGCAAATATTTGGTTTTGAATATCCATTGTTATGCACCAATTTCAAACTGATATATCTGTACATTTATTTTATAAAGTGAGATATAACTTTTTGATATTGTTTCTATGACATTTACCTATATCAGTTGGTGATTAGATAAGGTGCATTCAACAGCGGTGTAACTCTTCTTAACCAAAGTACAATTTTTCAACCTACGACGCACAGAGTTTAAGTTATTGGACTCAGGGGACTTATACAAAGTATTGTATGTTGTCCAGTGTCCGTTAGGACAATGGGGTTGGTACTCGTACTATATTCTGTTTACTTGTGACTTCTCCAGTTCTGGACAAGTATTTCGTTGAAATGCAAAGTCCAGATATTGAGAAGTTATAGGTATAAGAATAAAGTAGAGAACCATTTGTTGGAAGTATCAGGATTCTTCGATGAATTCGAAGATGTAGATACTTGTGTTTGGTATTCCGCTGATAGTAATGGTTTTGAGAACTTGCTTCTCTTTCGGGTTACTCATATGTGGATGCACTCCTAAATGAGTAATGCTGATTGTCCTCTTTCCATTTGGTTGATATGCACTGGAGAATGCTGCATGATTTTGAATCTGGTTCTGATTAAATTAGTGCTTTTGTTTCTATATCAGATATATATAAAATCAATTTATATCTTGACAATGTTAAGGTATAGGGAGTTGTCCGGCTGATGCTTAAAACCAGAATCCGGATAAACTCAAGGCACGTTTTAGTAATGGCTGTTCATGGGTTATCCCGGGCTTTGACGAGGGATAACTTTCTACCATCAGGAAGATCGATATTTATATTATTCTTGACTCGCCACAGTTTTCAGTAAAATGGATTTTTTCAGAAAACAGAAGTGGGGTATAGTAGAACTGGAAGTTATTCCAGAACCACAAACGATTACTGGAAATTTAGTAGAACCTAAGGATTCAATTGGATTTGATGTTCCATTAGCCACTCCGCAGATTTGGTGGGTAACCTCAGGCACCCGAGAGGTACTTCGGTCTTCTCAGAGACGGTGACAGGGAGGTTCTTATTTACCCAGACTTGCCATTGCTGTTGTTCTAGATTATAAGACCCGGCAGGAGGATGGGTATAGCGTCGTTCTAAACTAGTTTTGGAAGTGTACGTGTATATAACTCTGCCGGAGGGTTTTTGTAGTCAGTGGGAGCAGCGGAAGCACAGTGGGCAAGTAACTTATGTCTATTTATAGACTAAAGCAGGTATAGCGGAAATAGATCATCTATTTTTGATGTAACAGTCTTAGGCTTTGACTTCATCAGAATAGGAGATGGATCTGCTAAGAAGATAGTAGAGAGTGATATCCAGGTATTGGGATGATATGCACTTGATAGGAAGGGATATTCATATACTACGATCGGCCATACTGTGGTTGTCACAAAGTTGTTTCTCCATATAGGATATGGGTATAATATCAGGGTTTCTGGTTACTAGATCTATGATTTTAGATCTAGATTTTGGAAGTATCCCAATCTGGGTACTTTGACATTATTCTAAAGGGATTTTAGGATGGACGACTCCTGGCATGGTGGTGTACCTGTAGATGATGGAGTCAACCTCTCTAAAGATGTCTTACAGACTAAAGGGGAGAGAGATCTACATGATTAGCCTATCACTTGCTTAGGCAATTGAGTTAATCATGAAATGTCAAGTACCACACCAGATATTGCTTTTGCACTAGATGCAATAAGCAGATATATTAATCCAATCCTGGAGAAACATTGGGAAGCAGTTATTGAACATAAGTGAATGTTATTCGGAAATGATTACGGCAGCCTTCTTCAGGAGACGGTTATCATTTCAAGCTTCCAAGGTGACCTGGATGACAGAGTGACTGTCAGAGTTATAGTTTTTCCCTCTTTTGTGGAACGGTATGATGGACAGGTGGTCCAAGCGGATACTGAAGAAAGGCATGGCGCAGGATACTGATTAAATTCAGTAGACGATACAGTCTAAGTAGTTTGCTATATTTGGAGTTCATTTATGAACTGGGTCCCATCAGACATCAAAACAAATTCTAAGACAAGTATTGCTCATTTCGGGAGATAGTTTTCTCCGTGAAGTTGAGACATAGAGAGATACAGAAAGAAACATTGGAGCAGATCCACTCACTGAGGCTATTTCTCAAACGCAATTATTTTCGCAAACGGGCTTTGCGAAACTGATTAGTAGAGAAGTTGGGTGTTCGGTATCACACGGGCTGTGAGTATGTAACATCGCAATAATTGGCCGTATGTGCAAGTGGGAGATTGTTGGCTATAGTGCCCTCAAGGCAATTATCATAGTCGCGGACTTGTGATTATGATGATTGAGTGAGGACCTATACCGATAATGCAGTCTTACTCAAGATGATAGTATGCTATCTGGTTTGCCTTTATCATCATGTTGATAGAGCCCATAGGATTCTTGCTTGACTGCCAGTATTATGATGGCGATCATATATGTGGGAGCTGGGGTCTATAAGCACATCCTTAAATGTCCCTAGTCTTAGGAGTATCGAGACCGGGTATCGATACTTCAGTGTAGACTAGTGTATATTGATCGAGACCCCGACGAGGGGCGGTGGCCAGGTCTCATAAGCCATTGGTGTTAGTTTGTTCACTTAAGATAGTATACAGGTGCTCTTTGGGTTATGAGTATACTGGACGGACTCGCCGGGAACCTGCTAGTTGGTATTATACCTATTGTCAGATAGCAGTTCCCAGGTGACATGTGTACAGGTTAGTCTGTCGAACTGAGATCGTCATTTGTCTCGTGTGAGTTCCCACTGTGCTTTGATTACTATCCTACCACGGCTCAAATGAGTCGTGCAAACAGGTTTTAGTTGGGTACAGTCCCGAGCCACATGGAGGCAATGATCGGATCCTCGGGGATTCGTCTCTCCCGGTATTGGGGGTTGATGTCGCGTTGTGTACGGATGGCCATCACTATAAATCCGTGGCCACGGTGGACGAGAATTATCGATCCAGGATCGATAGTTTCTCAGGTGGTGACGGGGTTTCATACCGACACTAAATATCGCGTTGTTAGGGGTCTGACTTTATCCACCCCTTTAGACTCGATATGCGATACTCTTAGACGAACAGATCGGACTGTACGGATATTGTCACTGTCAGGCTCAGTAGGGGTTCAGGATGAGTTTACTCGTCGGCCTCCCTTTCGCTCAATACCTAGGTAGCCGTTACGTACAGCTAGTGCCGCTGACGTGCTTGTGGTTAAACCCACTGCCAGCATATTGACGAGTCTTTAGAGTCCCACACAGAGGGTTTTTACGGTTCAGGCGATATGGTGTGGATCACGTATGTTGGTACATACAGGTGTCCGATTAAATATGTGCACATGCTGCACAGACTTTAATCGGACGGTTGATAATACTACCGGCTTAGGATTAAACCAGATTATTAAATCAGGTTTTGATTTAATAATTTACATATGTATTTATATATATGTATTCTAGTATTATTGTTCGCTATTTTTCTCTCTTGGCTATTCGTATTTTTGTATGAATACGCGTATATTTATTTCGATACATGTACCGGGAAGTATTCCGTATTTTATACAGAATAGCTTCCAGAAGATGCCACCTAATTTATATGATTTTCCATTTATGGAAATTCATTTGTGAGGTAGAAAAGGTGACATGACTTTGGGCATGGGTCAAAGCATGGAATTTGGGTATGGTTTTATTTGTTTATTGTAATTTGACATTGGAAAAGAAAATGACATTTTTGTGTGGAGGAAAGAGGGGGGCCAGCCACTTTTGGTGGGGGGTTCTTTTTCATTTGATTCATTACATTACTCCCACTCTCTCACTCTCTCAAGTACACAAAATACTTATCCATTTTTGCTCATGCCAAAGTTCACCTCTTTCATCTTCTTCTTGAGTTGCTCCATGGAGCTCATGGGTAGAGAGAAAAACATAGTGACACACTCATGTACCCCATTCTCCATTACTCGCGACTTTGGAGCGTCGGTTGCCTCGTTCGTCGAGGCTGGAGCTTGCGCCGTTTCCCTCGGGTGGATCATCAGAGATGGAGGAAGACCGGCAACCAAACATCATCAAAGAATCACTAGGAGCTTGGAATGAAGACCGAAGGACACAGATCAACTCGGTATAACGATTCTAACTCTTAGTTTAGATTGCTAGTTTAGGGTTTAAAGTCGATCCGTAATCGTGTAACGGTAGCGCCAGTTTAGAAATTTTTGTTCCGCATTTTGGCCGCGTTTTGATGGCCGGAGCACTGCCGGAACCCTTCAAAAACCCACTGGTACTGACCGCTCTTGTCAAAGGGAAGCCTCTCATTCTGTACACAACGACCCTTCAAGATTCTCTAAACACGCTATAGACACAGGAGAATGATCAGGGAAAGAAGAGAGCTCTCTACTATTTGAGTCGAGTTCTCTTGGGGGCAGAAAACAACTACTCCCCCATCGAAAAGCATTGTCTGGTACTGATCTTCGTGATAACGAAGCTCAGGCACTACGCCTTGGCATATAAGGTCCATCTCATATCAAAGGTAGATCCCCTCAAATATCTGATGTCAAGAGCCATACTAACAGGAAGGATTGCCAAATGGGCCCTCTTCTTGATGGAATTCTCGATAACGTATCAACCCCTCGAGGCAGTAAAAGGTCAGGCCATCACCGACTTTCTCGCTGAGCATCCGATACCAGCCGAATCTCCTTTAAATTGCGAATTGCCAGATGAACACGCGTTCGACACAATCGAAGGGGAGGAGGAAGGAAATAATATCCAATGGGAACTCTACTTTGATGGAGCATCCTTCATGAAGAAGAGGAATTATAATACGCCTATAATCAAAGCCGGGATGGGCCTCATCTTCGTGACTCCGCAAAGAGGGATACTGCGTTACGCTTTCTCCCTGATAAAGCCGAGGACTAACAACGAAACTTAATATGAAGCTCTGATTACAGGTCTCGAGATCGCCGTTGACATGGGGATTCAAGACCTTCTCTTATATAGAGACTCCCAGCTGGTTATTAGCCAAGTAAATGGAGACTATCAGATGTACAAACCAGAGTTGATAAAATATGGTAGGAGAGTGCAGCAACTGCTGACACAAATCCCTTCCTACATCCTGGAAAGCATACCGCGTGAGGAAAATAGTAAAGCGGATGCATTATCCAAGCTTGCTAAGGAGCTGGCTGACAAAAACCTCAATAACATAAGGATCGTTGTGCAAAACCGCCGGGTTCTCGCGCTAGCAGAAATATCTTCAGAGGATTCAATGGAGCCATCTGAAGGAAAAGAAACGACCAAACAAGCCTGTCCTCCGAATAAAAGACGAAGAAAAGGTCAAGCATTGGAGGGAAGTCTTTATAGACTACTTCAAATCCTATCGAACGCCTGAAAACGCGTCGTCAAGACATCAGCTCATGAAACGGGCTCTGTCTTTCGCCTTCGTCAATAATACTCTATATAAGAGTTCGCTTGACTGTCCGTGGTTAAGGTGCTTGGGGCCGGAAGAAGAAAATAGGGTCATCTAAGAAACTCACGATGGACTCTACAGTTCTCATCAAGCCGGGCCAAAGATGAAGCTGAAGATCAAAAGAATGGGTTACTATTGGCTCACAATGATTCAGGACTATCTCGAATATGCGAACCAGTGTCACTCATGCCAGATTCACGGGGAATTCATCCACCAACATCCAAATCCTCTGCACCAAATGGTAGCTAGCTGGCCGTTCGAAATGTGGGGAACCGAAATAATCAGCCTCATTGAGCCCGCATCATCCAAAGGACACTAGTTCATACTGGAAACGACTGACTACTTTTCTAAGTGGGCGGAAGCAGTACCAATAAGGGAAGTGAAGACGAAGAATATTCTCCATTTCTTCAAGACACATGTCATCTACCGGTTCGGCACTCTGCGACGGATAATCTCGGATAATAGGCCAGCCTACAGGAGCCATGAAATCATCCGCTTCGCAGAACAGCATAAAATAGACTGGAGATATTTTTCAGTCTATAATACTCATGCTAACTGTCTAGCTGAATCTTTTAACAAGACCTTGACCAAGATTATAAAAAAACGGTGTCCAGAAACAAAAAGTACTGGCACGAGAAACTGCATGAAGCTCTCTGGGCGTACTGAACGACGTTCAAAACGCTACGAATACAACACCATACGCGTTGGTATTCAGCACTGAAGCGGTACTCTCCATGGAAATAGAGCTACCCTCTCTATGGGTAGCAGTTCGATACGAGCTGACAGATGAAGAGAATGCCCATCTTCGGCTTGAGGAGCTCGACGCCCTCGATGAAACTCGCCTTATGGCGCTGTTCACACCATAATATTTCATTATTATATTCCCCATTCTTATTCTTTTTACAAATAAACAGGTGCTTTTGACGCATGTCTGCTACATATTACAGGTTACAGGTTCTTGGACAGAAAACAGTGAAAATGATGAAAAGACGATGCAAAAGTGGACTTTGACCAACAAACAGAAGACTCTTGATCAAGCCTACATCAAAGATAAAATTCACAAAGTACAAGGCAATGCAAGGTCCAAGATTACAAAACGAACGGTTAAAAGTCCACCGCAATTATTCACTGGAGATCTGGAAGAAACATAGAAGCTATTTTTATAAAAGAACCAAATAATAAGGAAGCCGAAAGACAGAAGAGCCTACAAAAGATTCAAGGCCCAATACTTCCTTTTAAAGAGACAGAGACATAAAATTTTACCAAAGCTTGAAGTCTACTTTGACTAGATCTTCCTAAGGATATTTTGGTAAATGTAGACATGCGAATCAATTGTAACCTAGGGTTTCCTATCCTCTATAAATAGGAACTCTAAATCATTGTAAAGGCTATGCCTCCCTTCATTAATAAATTTCAGAATTCTTTTGGAGAGCATCAAGTTGTAAGTTCTTTATTTTCTGCCTTAGGTTAATTTTTTATTCTTGCTCTAGATAAATTTAATTCCTTGCCCTAGTTAATCTTTTATTCTCTGCCCTAGATAAATGTATTTTAATTCCCTAATGAGTGAGTAGTCTCCTCGTTTGTTAGGGTTAGATCTGGGGAAGGTTTGAGAGACGAATATCTCTCATCCCCTTTCTTGCCCATCATATATTTTCATAGAACTCCATGCATACCTTCTTATTCCGCTCCCTACGGCACTCTACCCACGAGGTGTTGGAGATAGTGCCCTCAGATTCAATTATTGGATCACAGGCACGTGATTGCAATGATTGAGGGAGGACCTGTCCCAGTAGGACAGTCTTACTCGAGATGATAGTATGCTATCTGGTTTATCTTTATCATCGTGTACTGCTTTAAGTGACCTGACATGTCGCTATTACACATTGATAGAGCCCCTAGGATTCTTGCTTGACCACCAGCAGTATGAGGGCGATCATATAAGTGGGAGCTGGGGTCTATAAGCACATCCTTAAAAGGTCCCTAGTCGTGGGAGTTTCGAGACAGGGCATCGATACTCTAAAGTAGACTAGTGTATACAGTTGAGACCCCGACGAGGGGCGGTGGCCGGTCTCACAAGCCACCGGTGTCAGTTGGTTCACCTAAGATGTATACAGGTGCTCATTGGGTTATGAGTACACCGGACAGGACTCGCCGGGAACATGCTAGTTGGTCTTATACCTGACGTCAGATAGCAGTTCCCTGGTGACATGTGTACAGGTTAGTTCATCGACCTAAGAATCGTCATTTGTCTCGTGTGAGTTCCCACTGTACTTTGATTACTACCCTACCACGCTCAAAGGAGACGTGCAAACAGGTTTTAGTTGGGTACAGTCCCGAGCCACATGGAGGCAGTGAGCGGATCTTCAGGGGTTCGTCTCTCCCGGTATTGGGGGTGAGGTCGCGCTTTGTCTAGGAGAGCCATTACATGAAGCCCTCGGCCGAGGCAGGAAATTTACTGGTAGGTATTCCAGTAGTATCTCAGGGTGTTTTGGGCTACACTCCGACACGACTTGTACCGCTTTTGGGGGTCTGACTTTTACCAACCCCCTAGGCCCGCCATGCGATGCTCATAGACGAACGGACCGGACTGTACGGATATTGTCACTGACAGGCTCAGTAGGGTGTCAGGATGAGTTCGCTCATCGACGTCCCTTTTTGTCAATACCTGGTAGCCCGTTACGTATTGGCTTATACCTCTGACGTGCTAGTGGTTAAATCCACAACCAAGGTGTTGACGAGTCTTTAGAGTCCCCCACATTCAGTTACTCAAGTTTTCGGGCGAAACGCTGTAGAGGCCGTATGGAGATATGGCAGGGTTCGATCAGATACGTGCGGTATTGCACGGATCAGGATCGAACGGATAATACTAGCCGGCTTTGGTTTAAGCCGGATCCTAGTATAGTACAGTGTAGATTTTGTCTCATTACATTTGTATTCGGTTGGAATACAAATGCGGGTGTGTATGCACAGTCGCGGGGTTTTCCTGTGATTTATTACGGGACTAGTTTTCAGGAGTTGCCAGTTTGCTTTCCGTTTCGGCCATATTTCTTTGTATCCTCCATTGGCCGAAGATTGGTGGAGGAGGGCTTATTTGCAATTGTGCAAATAAGCAATTGTGGAGGGGGCCTTTGCATATCATTGTATCATGATACTTGCACCGTCATCATGTTTTGACTTGATTTATCCATCATGCCTTGACTTTTGTATCATCATGGTTTTGATGATGGTTGTTGGTGGAGTATGGGTTTGTTTGTGATGATTTCATGATGGAGCCCCATCCCTTGACCTTCCATGGTTCATGATTGCTTGACTTTTTGTAGCAATCATGGTTGTTGATTTGTTGATGGAGTGTGGTTTTGCTAGTGATGATGATTCTTGCATGATGACCATTCCTCTCACTTGCATTATTTTTGTGGCTATCTTTTTCACTCACTCCCACACTCTCATTCTCTCCACTCCATCATGCATGGCCGGCCAAGCTCCAAGGGGGCTTTCCCAATTTTGTGCAAGGGGATTTCATCTCTTTTGGCTTTGGAAAAATCATATAGCTCCACAAAAATTCCATGTATCATCCCTCCACCAAAAATGGCAACCTCCAGGAACCCCAAAATGAGACATGGTTCTACACGTATTCTACAACAAACCTTAGGCACGTCGACTCGCCAGCTTCGTGCCCGAGTTGCCTCGGTATAGAGGTGGGAGCCCGTAAAAGAAGCCGGCGACGTGGTGCCTTTCCGGCGAGGAGGTGGAGACCGGACATTCCGCGGGAGATCGGGACGACGGTGAGAAGACTGGAGGATACGGATCGCTCGGTATATCTCTCTTCCCCATCTTGTAGTTAGCTAGGACTAGTTAATGGCCCGATCCGGGTTTTAGTGCGCGGTGGTGCCGGTTCAAGAAAATTAAAGTTAACCATCGCTTCCGCATTTGGCCTCGGGATGGAGGCCGGGGCGCCGCCGTGCACTTACAGTGGTATCAGAGCCTCGCCATTAACATAGTCTAGCTTTGTCTAATGTGTTTTACATTTCCGATCGAACAATTTTCCAAAAACCGTATTTTTCTTCACATCAGTTTCTGTCGAAATTTTTTGAAGTCCAAAAATTTTTCAGGTCATTTCAGAATGATGTGTAGGAAATTCTAAGAGTTCTGGGAAAATTTGGTTTCGTGAACTGTCTATACCACCGCGGAACCGCGGCCAAACCCATGCTTGGGCCGCGGTTCCGCCGCTCTTTTAACTGTTCATGGCCCCAAAATTCTACAGAATGCTCCTGAGTGGAAAATAGGTTTTCTGGAATGTTATTTTTTGGGCCCAGATTTCTTGATGTGCTACAGTAGTACTTGGAGGCCCACTTGGTAAATTTGATCGATCGGATATTTTAAACTCATTAGTTCACAGTATTTATATTATATCTGCGACCGTGAATGTCACTTGATCGGTAAATCCTGTCTAACTGCTATAGCCCGGTTAGACGGATTTGCGAACGTGACTTTCACGTTGATGTTCTGTGTATTGCTGTGATGTTGCGGATCGGTCGTGGGGATAGCCTGGATGCAATGCTAGTACAATTTTTGTTGTATTATGCACATTTGATATTGCGGGGCGAGCGTCCGACATGTGGACTGCCGTCACTGCCTGTTTGTATTATTATTTTGGGGCACGACCAGGTTGCGGTCGATGTACCCATTGTATGTATATTTTACTTTCTGTACTAGGATTGCTCTGCGGAGGGGTGCACGGATAGCCGGATTCTAGAGGGCAACAAGCCCGCATCTCATGGCATTGAGACGGAGGGGGCTTCACTCTAAAATTGGCGGGCTATTCGCCGCACTCGTAGGGGGTACAGGTTGACCCAGGAGGGGTGCCCAAGTTACCGGATTCCGTGAAGTGCTGGGTGGTCCATTCACGGCGCTGAAGGGGGCTGCCTCGCTTCAGGTTTTGGCGGGTAACTTGCCGCGTCCGTAGGGGTCTAGGATTTCATTGCACAGGCTATCCACACGACCAGGGGAACGTCGGGTTTCAGTAGTGGCTCTGTGACACCCGGGGATCCCACATATCTGTATTGTTCTGTGATGCTGTATATTTCTGTGATGTTGCTTTTTATCACGCCTTGAGCGAATATAATATATTGGTATATATATTAGTAGATGTTGTATATGTTTTGCATCCGCGCTAGTCCAGTCCCCGCTCTATCGTTAGTTAGCTAACCTAACGGGTAATGACGGGACCCAGTGGCGAATGCGGATGGCATATACGTACATCAGTATATTTTCGTTCTTTGTGGTGTGATCAATTGATAGGACTGCGTTGAGTCGGATCAATGCAAGTTAAAAACAAACCTAATATGATGTTGTTGGAACATTTTTCAAAAAGCTGTTATTTGCAAGGACGTTCACTTTTGTTTTGCATCGTGGTATTCAGTTGGAATATCCTGCTCCTCAGTCGACGAGGCAAGGGCCGAGATCCCTTCACCGGGAGTGACCCCTTGGACAAAAAGTTTGCGTCAGGGCAATAACTTCACTATAGCCGATTAGTTTTGCTTTGCACCGTGGTATTCAGTTGGAATATCCTGCACCTCATTCTACGGGGAAAGAGCCGAGATCCCTTCACCGGGAGTGACCTCTTTAGCAAAGGTTTTCGTCACTATATTTTTAAAAGCTATCCGTTCCTTCAACGATATCAAGTTCTTTACGTTAAAGGTTTTCGCCAGAAACCATTCGTAGCCCTCCGTCGTTTCATATGGGTGGTTAATAGTATTCAAGTTGTGTTTGTTGGCCAAAGTCAAGGCACAGTGTTTGGTAGCTATTGGGGTATTCATATGCAGCATAGATAGATGTGTTGGTTTGGGGCAGTCGTACAGCCTTGTTGGCCAAAGTCAAGGGCTTGTGCGGGTGGGCTCAAATTAACCTGGAGAATGACGGGTAGAACTTGACATATGACTTATGATTTGTTGGCCAAAGTCAAGGTCATAAGAGCATGGGGCAAAAAAAAATCACATCGGGAGTTTCAAAAGAACTGAAACTTGCCAGATATGAGCATACCTTCTGGAGTGTGATGACGTGAGCGGATTCCGTCACGTTATCATGCGATGATAGTTGGATCCCGATTCCCACTGATGAGTTAGTTTACTCCTCGGGTGACCCCGACTAATTCTTCTTTCAGGTTTGGAGAAGAATTTGAGGTAACAGTGGGAGGTTTCCAGATTAGATAAATTGGTAACCATTCTGATCTAGGTTAGAGTGCACGCTGAGTGTTTCTTTTCTCTCTCTCCTTGGTAGCGACTATTGACCCGACCCTAGACTATGACTCAGAGACCAAGTTGACCGAACCTTCTTAAACACTGGCTTTTGGATTGTCAGAGTTGCAGACCTCATTGCTACACCTACTTTTACCCTTTTCTCCAGGACACCCCGTATTACTACGAACGTCCACTTCCATTGGACAAAACCATCGTATGGTTATATACGAACTCGAAGAGATTTATTCGAGGATGGTTTCTGGTTCTGGAGAAAACGAATAGGACTATTCAGTTGTCTTTTCCTTTTACCTCTCTCAAGTTGAGAGTACTCCTTGGTTTAGGAGATAGTACACCTATTACGCAAATTGGATAGTCTTCTTCCAAACCTTAGGCTGGTGCCGAACGGTAGGGAATGAAGAAAACCAATTAGCCTAACGATGGTGAACAGAAGGTATTATGTAAATACAAAGAAAGGGATTAGTAAGAGGGCAAAGTAAATTGCGACTGCTATTCACGACCAAACCAAGTATTTCATTACCACTCCCACTTCACCTTTGTATTTCTCCAGAACACTCCGTATCACTACGAAGATCCACAGTTTATTGGATACTCCATCGTATGGTTATATACGAACTCGAAAGGAACTTGTTCCAGTTCGGGGATGGATTCTGGTTCAGGAGAAATAGGAATAAGGTTTATTCAGGTGTCTTTTATCTTCACCTTCTCTCGCATTGCGAGTGTTCCTAGGATTGGGACAGTACACCCATTATGCTTATTGGATAGTCTTCTTCCAAACCATAGGCTGGTGCCGAACGGTAGGGAAGGAAGAAAACCATTTGGCCTAAAGGGGTGTACAGAAGGTAATGACTAAAGACATAAGAAAGGATTTGGAGAGATGGTAAAGAATTATACGGTTACAGTCGTGAATCTGGAAGAGGCATTACTAGGAATACCGGGATACCCCATCGAAACATTTCAATGTTTCAGTTTCACTGTGTACTGTTAAAGGAAAACTGATTTCCCAGTTAGACACTTGCTCCAGGGTATGTATTTACCAGGTATGATTCTCACATCTGTATGGTCTTACAGATGATGAGTGAGAGTAGGTTATTGGGAATTGGGTGATCATCCTCATTATATCGGGATTCGTTGTAATCGGTGATATTTGAGGAAGCCACCTGGGTTGTTCGCCGGACGGCAAATATTTGGTTTTGAATATCCGCTATTATGCACCAATTTAAAATCGATATATCTGTACGTCTATTTTCATAGAGTGAGATATACCTTTTTGAAATTATGTCTGTGACATTTACCTATATCAGTGGATGGTTAGGTAAGGAGCATTAAACAGCGGTGTAATTCTTCTTAACCATAAGTACAGTTTTCAACCTACGACACACAGTGAATGAGTTATCAGACTCAAGAGACTTATACAGAGTATTGTATGTTGTCCAGGGTCCATCAGGACAGAGGGGTTGGTCCTCGTACTATATTTGGTTTACTTATGACTTCTCTAGTTTTTTGGCAGGTGTTTCGTGGAAACACAGGGTCTGAATTTTGAGAAGTTATAGGTATTTGAATAAAGTAGAGAACTAGGTGTTGCAAGTATCGGGATTCTTCAAGGTGATCGAAAATGTAGATACTTGTGTAGGGTATTCAGTTGATAGTAATGATTTAGAGAACTTGCTTCTCTTTCAGGTTACTCATAATTGGAAGCATTCCTAAGTTGAGTAACGCTGATCGGCCTCCTTCCATTTAGTTGACATGCACTGGAGACAGTTGCATGATTTGAATCTGGTTCAATTAAATCAGTGCCTCTGGTCCTATATTGGATATAGAACAGTTCATATCTTAACGATGTTAAGATACGGGGAGTTGTCCGGCTTATGATTAAAACCAGACACTGGACAACTCAAGGCACGTTTCTGTAATGGCTGTTCGTGGGTTGACCCAGGCTATAACGAGGGTTGATCTTCTACCATCTGGAAGATCAGTAGCGATATTGTTCTAGACTCGCCACAGTTTTAATAAAAATGGATTTTTTCATAAAACAGTAGTGGGAGTATGGTAGAACTGGAAGTGATTCCAGAACCACAAACGATTACTGAAGATTTGATAGGAACCTAAAAGATTCAATCTGGTTTGACATTCCATTGGCCACTCCGCAGATAAGGTGGGTAACTTCAGGCACCCGAGAGGTACTCCGGTAGCCTCAAGGACGGTGACAGGGAAGTTCTTGTTTACCCACACTTGCCATTGCTGTTGTTCCAGACTGTGAGACCCGGCAGGAGGATGAGTATAGCGTCGTTCTAAACTTGCTTTAGAAGTGTACGTTTATATGACTCTGCCAGAGGGTTGTCGTGGTCAGTGGGAGCAGCGGAAGCATGGTGGACAGGTAGCTTATGTCTATTTATAGACTAAAGCAGATGTAGCGGAGATAGATCATCAATTTCTGATGTGACAGTCATAGGTTTGACTTCATCAGAATAGGGGATGGATCTGTTGAAAAGGTAGTAGGGTGTGTTGTCATGGTATTTGGATGACATACACAGAGTAGGAAGTGATATTCCTATACTACGATCGGTTATACTTTGGTCGTCACACAGTGGTTTCTCCACATGGAACTTGGACATTATATCAGACATACTGGTTACTAGATCTATGGTTTTAGATCTAGATTTGGGTGGTTTCCCAATCAGGGTACTTAGACAGCATTCTAAGAGTATTTAGAATGGACGACTCCTGGCACGGTAGTGTACCTGCAAGTAATGGAGTCACCCTCTCTAAAGGTGTCTTACAGACTAAAGGGGAGAGGGATATGCATGATTGGCAGATCACTTGCTCAGGCAATTGAGTCAATCATGAGATGTCAAGTACCACACCAGATGTTGTTCTTGCACTAGATGCAATAAGTTGACATTGATCCAATCCTGGAGAAGCAGTCGGAAGCAGTTTTAGAACATAAGTGAATGTTCTAGGGATATGATAACGACAGTCTCATTCGGGAGACAGTTATCATTCCAGGCTTCCAAGGTGACATGGACGACAGGGTGGTCGTCAGAGTTATAGTTTTCCTTCTGACGAGGGGCAGTATTTTGGACAGGTGGTCTAAGGAAATACTGAGGGAGGCATGGCGCAGGATACTGATTAAGTTCAGTTGACGATACAGTCTAAGAAGTTTGGATTTGGAGTTCATTTATGAGCTAGGTCCCATCAGGCATCCAGACACATTCTAAGACAGGTATTGCTCATTTCAGGAGATGGCTTTCTCCGTGAACTTGAGATATAGAGAGACATAGAAAGAAACATCAAAGCGGATCCACTCACTGAGGCTATTCCTCGAACGCAATAGTTTCGCAAACGAGCTTTGTGAGACAGACTAGTAGAGGAGTTGGGTGTTCGGTATCACACGGGCTGTGAGTATGCGACATCGCAATAATTAGCCTTGAGTGCAAGTGGGAGATTGTTGGAGATAGTGCCCTCAGAGTCAATTATTGGATAACAGGCACGTGATTTCAATGATTGAGGGAGGACCTGTCCCAGTAGGACAGTCTTACTCGAGATGATAGTATGCTATCTGGTTTATCTTTATCATCGTGTACTGCTTTAAGTGACCTGACATATCGCTATTACACGTTGATAGAGCCCCTAGGATTCTTGCTTGACCACCAGCAGTATGAGGGCGATCATATAAGTGGGAGCTGGGGTCTATAAGCACATCCTTAAAAAGTCCCTAGTCGTGGGAGTTTCGAGACAGGGCATCGATACTCCAGAGTAGACTAGTGTATACAGTCGAGACCCCGACGAGGGGCGGTGGCCGGTCTCACAAGCCACCGGTGTCAGTTGGTTCACCTAAGATGTATACAGGTGCTTATTGGGTTATGAGTACACCGGACAGGACTCGCCGGGAACATGCTAGTTGGTCTTATACCTGACGTCAGATAGCAGTTCCCTGGTGACATGTGTACAGGTTAGTTCATCGACCTGAGGATCGTCATTTGTCTCGTGTGAGTTCCCACTGTACTTTGATTACTACCCTACCACGCTCAAAGGAGACGTGCAAACAGGTTTTAGTTGGGTACAGTCCCGAGCCACATGGAGGCAGTGAGCGGATCTTCAGGGGTTCGTCTCTCCCCGTATTGGGGGTGAGGTCGCGCTGTGTCTAGGAGAGCCATTACACGAAGCCCTCGGCCGAGGCAGGAGATTTACTGGTAGGTATTCCAGTAGTATCTCAGGGTGTTCTGGGCTACACTCCGACATGACTTGTACCGCTTTTGGGGGTCTGACTTTTACCAACCCCCTAGGCCCGCCATGCGATGCTCATAGACGAACGGACCGGACTGTACGGATATTGTCACTAACAGGCTCAGTAGGGTGTCAGGATGAGTTCGCTCATCGACATCCCTTTTTGTCAATACCTGGTAGCCCGTTACGTATTGGCTTATACCTCTGACGTGCTAGTGGTTAAATCCACAACCAAAGTGTTGACGAGTCTTTAGAGTCCCCCACATTCAGTTGCTCAAGTTTTCGGGCGAAACTCTGTAGAGGCCATATGGAGATATGGCAGGGTTCGATCAGATACGTGCGGTATTGCACGGATCAGGATCGAACGGATAATACTAGCCAGCTTTGGTTTAAGCTGGATCCTAGTATAGTACAGTGTAGATTTTGTCTCATTACATTTGTATTCGGTTGCAATACAAATGCGGGTGTGTATGCACAGTAGCGGGGTTTTCCTGTGATTTATTACGGGACCAGTTTTCAGGAGTTGCCAGTTTGCTTTCCGTTTCGGCCATATTTCTTTGTATCCTCCTCCATTGGCCGAAGATTGGTGGAGGAGGGCTTATTTGCAATTGTGCAAATAAGCAATTGTGGAGGGGGTCTTTGCATATTATTGTATCATGATACTTGCACCATCATTGCTTGACTTTCTTTAGTCATCATGTTTTGACTTGATTTATCCATCATGCCTTGACTTTTGTATCATCATGGTTTTGATGATGGTTGTTGGTGGAGTATAGGTTTTTTTGTGATGATTTCATGATGGAGCCCCATCCCTTGACCTTCCATGGTTCATGATTGCTTGACTTTTTGTAGCAATCATGGTTGTTGATTAGTTGATGGAGTGTGGTTTTGCTAGTGATGATGATTCTTGCATGATGACCATTCCTCTCACTTGCATTATTTTTATGGCTATCTTTTTCACTCATTCCCACACTCTCATTCTCTCCACTCCATCATGCATGGCCGGCCAAGCTCCAAAGGGGCTGTCCCAATTTTGTGCAAGGGGATTTCATCTCTTTTGGCTTTGGAAAAATCATATAGCTCCACAAAAATTCCATGTATCATCCCTCCACCAAAAATGGCAACCTCCAGGAACCCCAAAATGAGACATGGTTCTACACATATTCTACAGCAAACCTTGGGCACGTCGACTCGCCAGCTTCGTGCCCGAGTTGCCTCGGTATAGAGGTGGGAGCCCGTAAAAGAAGCCGGCGACGTGGTGCCTTTCCGGCGAGGAGGTGGAGACCGGACATTCCGCGGGAGATCGGGACGACGGCGAGAAGACCGGAGGATACGGATCGCTCGGTATATCTCTCTTCCCTATCTTGTAGTTAGCTAGTACTAGTTAATGGCCCGATCCGGGTTTTAGTGCGCAGTGGTGCCGGTTCAAGAAAATTAAAGTTAACCATCGCTTCCGCATTTGGCCTCGGGATGGAGGCCGGGGCGCCGCCTTGCACTTACACGAGGTAGCGGTGATACCATAGTCTAAAGGCCCAGATTTTAAGGTTTTCCATGGAGGTTAGGGTAAAGATTAAGAAAGGAAGGACAAGGATCTAGAGGAAGAACAATCTTCCCAATCATCCTAATCCCTTTTATTAATATTTACCATAACACCTAATTAGATCTTCATATGGGTATAGAAAGCGGTGAGATTTATAGACTTTCCAAACTTAACTTAGACCTAACCCTAGCAAGACTTAGATATAGATTAATTAGGTTTTTAGATTTAATAATCAATCCGAACACCCTTCGGAATTAACTCGTTAGCTCGATTAGGAGATTCACAACATCCCTGTGGACCGACCCGTACTCACCGGCTAGCTTCATGCGACGCCGTTCTTGATTGCGGTTATAGATAGTTTTTGAGTAATCAAATGGCGCCGTTGCCGGGGATGGCGTAGTAATTTCCTTTTTGCAATTTCGGGTTAATCAAAATTCAAAAAATCATAAAAATCTAAAAAATCACAAAAAATATAAAAATTCATCATTTTGTTATTTTGTGAAGGGTATCTTTGTTTGAATTTTGCAGGATCTACAATCAAGTTCGGATCTGGAAATCTCCAGAGATCAAAACAGAAAATATCAAATCTGAACAAACAGAAGATCATAACAACTGAGGAACAGAAGAACTTTGGAGGACCGAGTCTACAAGGCAACCGCGGCGATCTGGTGCAAAAAAAAAAAGCGCCGGCGGCTCCATTCCGGCCGCGGAACCGCCGCGGGACACCCCTTCTGGCCGCGGAACCGCCGCGGCCTGGTCGATTCAGAGCGGGAAAAAAAAATAGGGCAGAAGCGCAGTTAAAAAAAAACTGTAAGTATTCTGATCTTCTCTTCTGCAAATCTCTGATATCTCTTCTGAAAAATCTCCTGCAGGATTCTTTGCGCTTAAAAAAATCTTTCCCCTTCCAAATAACAAATTTTGTGCAGGATTCGTTGCGCTATGCTTAAAATAATAATTGATTGCAAGTAATATTTTTTGTTTTGCATATCTTTTATCGAAAATCTTTTTGCAAAATTTCCAAATAAAAAGTA
Organism: Agapanthus africanus; assembly: GCA_030015575.1. Taxonomy (NCBI): domain Eukaryota; kingdom Viridiplantae; phylum Streptophyta; class Magnoliopsida; order Asparagales; family Amaryllidaceae; genus Agapanthus; species Agapanthus africanus. The sequence goes on along the minus strand of JASDDO010000019.1, from coordinate 48,490,205 downwards.
AGCGGAAAAAGGAAAAATTTAATTAGAAAATTTGCAAACTTTGAAATTCATAAAATAAAAATTTTTGACCGCAAGTGATTTTTCTGTTTTGCATATCTTTAAAACTGACTTTTAGGGGCTTTTGACCAATTCAAATTGGGTGGGGATTTCATCATCCTTCTCAGGACCTCAGAAATCACATAAGGCATATGTATTAACTATCTATTAATTAAAAAATACTAGACTCGGCCCTAAGGATTTCGAGCTTAATAGGACAGAGGACTAGTTATAGGCATCGACCGTTTATCCTAACCTTACTTTGCAGTTTCTAGGAAAGTGTGTCAAAGGCTAGTGGTTTTTAATTAGGCCCACAGTGTGGTTCCTTCCCACTTACCTGGCACTTACCTGGCCGCAATTGGCAGTGAAGAGGCGGTTTGAGGTCCTATTTCTAGCCCTTTGGAACAGTTAGGAGCTGTCTAGCTGACCTAGGTGACCCTCGATCTAGGTCTGATTGTGCATTTCTGGTTGATTACATTTGTGTCTAAGCCCTTTATCGAAATTTTTTTCTGCAAACAGTCTCAAATAAAGAGAAAAAGGAAAAAAGGAAAATTTTTATAAAAACTTGCAAAAATTTTGTCGCTAAGAAATCCTTGCACCCCACTTGCATCACCTACCTTCTTTCTTTTCTCATTCTTCTATCATGGGTACCCCACATCATAAATCTCTTGCCGAACTTTGGTATCCCGAACCTAACTTTGCGTCGTTCGTCAATTGTTTCGGTCGATTTAAAGACGATCCTTCCATGCCCAAAATTTCGTTGAAAGATCAAATAGAAGCGTCTAGGAGAAACAGTTCGACTTTGCAACCCACTTTGTGTCAACCAAGTCAACCTTTACCACCTTCATTTGTTGATACTACTTTTTCAAGTCCTGCTGTAACTCCTAAACCGATGTCCATTGCTGAGCATATTGCTCAATCTCGTAGCCGATCTTTCACCCCTCTCAACTCATCTGGTTCTAGGGATCACTAAGTCCATTCGCCTTGTTATCCATATGTTGACCCTATCCCTGTCCAATCACCCACTTCCTACCAGTCCTACCCGACCTTGCCACCCTCACTAGACACTGTTTCCACACAGCCATTAGGGAGTTTTGCATATCCAAACAATTTCGAATCTTTTACCGAAACCCCCTTACCACCCAAGTCTAGTTTGGAAGAGTCGTTGGAGGCTTATATTACAGCAACAAATAAAATGACTAGGAATGTGGAAGCTTCCGTGGCCGCCCTTATGCAACCTAGTGAACCGGTAGCTAGTTTCCAGCTAGCTCAAAAAATTTTAATGTATAAGGAGGCGGTTGGACAGAGTGATAATGAGAGAGGATTTTCAAATCAAACCTACCCATACCCAATTGAATCCAACAACTCCAATTTTCAAACATGTGTCCAAAATGATGAGTTGTGCGAGTTTGTAGTGTTTGATTTGCCAAATTGTGAAGAACCCCTTTCGAGTGAAATTACACTTAATCCTTTCGATCTTTATACCTCCACTCTAGAACCTAAATCGATAAATATCCATACTTCTGATGAGGTGTCTAAAGAAATTGATTTTCACTTGATTGAGGATATAGACGCCGGGAATATTTCGGATGATGAACCTGTAGATTTGATTGAAATTTTATGTTCAACTCATCATCCCGAGTCATTAGATGTTTCTCCCGAACTTCATATGCGTCTTGATTTTGATGATAATGGCATGGATGAGTTGAATATTGAGAAGAATTATCAGGATAGTATTATGGAGAGTTTTGAGGATCATATTGAGGTTGAACCATTTTTGTTTGATATGTCGGATTTTCCAATTCATCCTCTTGAACGTTTAACTAAATCACCCTCCCTCATTTCCATCGTTCCGACCACGCTCGAAGACTGTGAGCTTGAAAATTTTTCTTTTGAATCTGACACACTTCTCACAGACGATAACACTTACGAGTGTTTTACTTTTTCGGACGATATTGATGACTCACCGCCTGAGTTTGAGTTCTTTACATTTTCAAATGAGTTAGTTGAACCATCAGACTCGGTTGCTTACAGTAGTTTCGAACCGTTAATGGAATCTTTCAAGTTCGGGACAGTTTACTACGGTGAGAATTATACTATCCCTAATTCACTCCCTTTCGTCCTTCCTATCCTTCCGACCGTACAAGTGACCGTTACGCTTTCATCTCCTATACCAAGTTCGGCGTACCCATATTTTCTTGCGAATCTTAAGGAATTTGACCCCATTGCACGACGAGTTGATAGGTTAGCGCAATCGGTTTTAACACATCGGTCATCACAAATTGCGCTAATTTATTCACTCGATTTACACCCTCAAGATCGCGCGACCCTTCTTTCTCTTTTCCGCCATTCTTCTCCCCCACCGAGACCATCTTCTACCATTCTTCTTTCCACACGGTCTCGCATGTTTCTCATTTCTTTCCTCCACACCCCATTCTTGCACCAACTATACCATTACCACGATAAGATTTTTGAATGGTTGGTGCTAACCTTTGGCTTGTGTAAGGCCAAGCTTAAGTTTGGGGGGATCCTTTGTATATATGTATATATATTTTTGTTTTCTTTTTCTATAAAAAATTAAAAAAAATTCAAAACATTAAAAAAATGTATAAATAAATAAATAGGGGAGCGCTGACACCCTCTTGGTTTAGTATGACAGCGAGGACACTGTCAAGTTCAAGTTTGGGGGTATGCTCGGTACGTCTTCTTTCCTTCGCATTCATTTGTACATATTTTTGCATTTGCATACTTATTTGAAAACCCATAATAATTTGAAAATTTTCAAAAATTATAAAAATCAATGTATTCAATTTTGGCCGTATTTGACTTGAGTTTGATAAACAGGTTAACTGGCTAGGAACAATTAGATCTTAAACTTAGTAAATTAAAAACCCTAAAAATAGCCTTCCTTAAAGTTTAGCGGTAGAAAGTATATGTCTTTGTAATTTATTTAGAAATAGGCAAATTTTGGGTTCACTTCTTGGGCTAAGTCGAAACAAAGGAAAAGTATTGATGTTCTTATTAGAGTATAAGTTTGAAAAATAGTTCCTAGCTTAAGTTTAGATTCTGAAAATGTATACCCTACAATTTGCACAATCACGCACCTTGAAACTTGGAATAGTAGAAGAGACCTTGAAATGCTCTTGTCTAAAGTCCTTAGTGCAATGAAAATGAAAAAAATATATATAAGTGTGAATGAAGAATAAAAAAAATGGACACTGGTTTTTGTGATTACTTAAGGCTGGAAAAATAGAAAAATATTTAGCGAGGGTGCTTCATCACCTAGTGCCTTAGACCAACTGGTTTGGGAGTCACTGCTAAAAAGCCTTGGGTGTTGCAAGACTAAGAATTATGCTTTAAAAGTGCAAACGCATTTTGTAATCGGTCGTTGGTACCTCAAGAAGTATTAACGGTCGCATGAAGGATGTGTAAGCAAAATTCAATTAAAAATTCACCTACTAATAAGTACTTTGGACAACGGACAAGGGTATGATTGCTTGATTTGAATTTCCAAGTGTAGGGTGAATTATACACACACGTGGGGATATATGATTGGAGTTTAGATAAGAGAAAGGAATGAAGAATAGATTTTGTATCTTTAGTAGAATTGATAAAAATTCCTAAGTGGAGATGGAACCCTAGAAGGAAAACTTAAGAGATGCCGAAAGCTAAGTAGGTCTGCAGAACATATATAATCTTAAGTTAAATAATGAGGAAGTGTGAAGAATATGGGTGGATAATTTGCGAGTCAAAAGATAATAGAATTCCTTGTTAGAAAACCTAATTGGAGAATTAAAGTCAATAGGCCGAGTTGATAGGATTTTGTGGGTGTAATCCGCTGAAAACCCTCAGGAGACAACACTCCTCCTGCTAGGGACACCTAGAGGTTTAACGGCTTGTTGCACGTGCTCAGTGCAATCGCGTTGCCCTGCGAAAGTGCGGTTAGGATTTTAGTGAATAAAAATAAGTTTGCTCGAGGACGAGCAAAAGATAAGTTTGGGGGTATTTGTTCACACCATAATATTGCATTATTATATTCCCTATTCTTATTCTTTTTACAAATAAACAGGTGCTTTTGACGCATGTCTGCTACATATTACAGGTTACAGGTTCTTGGACAGAAAACAGTGAAAATGATGAAAAGACGATGCAAAAGTGGACTTTGACCAACAAACAGAAGACTCTTGATCAAGCCTACATCAAAGATAAAATTCACAAAGTACAAGGCAATGCAAGGTCCAAGATTACAAAGCGAACGGTTAAAAGTCCACCGCAATTATTCACTGGAGATCTGGAAGAAACATAGAAGCTATTTTAATAAAAGAACCAAATAATAAGGAAGCCCAAAGACAGAAGAGCCCACAAAAGATTCAAGGCCCAATACTTCCTTTTAAAGAGACAGAGACATAAAATTTTACCAAAGCTTGAAATCTACTTTGACTAGGTCTTCCTAAGGATATTTTGGTAAATGTAGACATGCGAATCAATTGTAACCTAGGGTTTCCTATCCTCTATAAATAGGAACTCTAAATTATTGTAAAGGCTATGCCTCCCTTCATTAATAAATTTCAGAATTCTTTTGGTGAGCATCAAGTTGTAAGTTCTTTATTTTCTGCCTTAGGTTAATTTTATATTCTTGCTCTAGATAAATTTAATTCCTTGCCCTAGTTAATCTTTTATTCTCTGCCCTAGATAAATGTATTTTAATTCCCTAATGAGTGAGTAGTCTCCTCGCTTGTTAGGGTTAGATCTGGGGAAGGGGATGAGAGAGGCGCAACAAAACCTAGAAGCTTACAAGGCAAGGATGACGCGCTCATACGAAAAATTGACTACGCTAAGAACATTCTGCCAAGGCGAACTCGTGCTAGTTGTCAAAAGACTTATGATCCCCAATCGTGCAAAACGGGGGAAATTCGAGCCAAACTATGAAGGCCCGTACATCATAGACAAAGTCTATCAAGGTGGTGCCTATTTGCTCATGGATATGCATGGCGAAAGACCTTTCCGGCCAATAAACGGCCGATTCCTCAAGAAATACCATGCTTGACATATCAAAACTTAGGTCAATTATAGATGACGATGCTCGTGTCTGCTCGCTATCATCCTGAGTTAAAACTCTAAGTGGTATTCGGAAAAAAATTTCCTCAAACATGGCGACAACGGACCGTAATGTTCTTAAACTAAAACCTCACCTAAAAAATGGTGATAATGGACTACTACGTCCTTAAACTAGCAACGGACCGAGATGTCCCTACACTTATAATAAACCGAAATGCCCTAAAACTAGTGCGCCGCCTCAAACATGGCGCATCGCCCCAAATATGGCAATATCCTCTATTGAGATCTATATTACAATCAAAGCTCCAGCGGCAAAGAATGCAACTCAAGTCCCGTTGACAAAAGGATGGTTAAAAAAAGTGTACTTCCACAAGCGAAATAAGCAAGGATGAAAAGCCGAAAGGGCACCCTGAGTAAAACCAGCAAGACTACCGGCGAGCTTTTGAAAACCAGAAACGGCGCAATCTCGTTGTTAAAAAAACGGTACGTCCACAAGCACAATGAGCATAGATGAAAACCCGAAAGGGCGCCATGAGTAAAAATAGCAGGGCTACCGGCAAGATTGTGAAAACCCGAAAGGGCACAATCTCGTAAAATTTTCACTTATGAGATCCTCTCGACTCGTAAGGAGAACTCCCCCTATGAGACCCTCATGGCTCATAGAATTTGAAAGTCTTAAGTTATATGGATCCAAACCTGTTTTTAAGCCGTCGTATTCCCCAAGTTGCCCTACAGACGGTCCAATATTGGCCCTTGTATACAATACACGGGCACAAATAAATGATTTCCCCACCAAGTTCCACCAATGATGAGAAATGTCCTCATGTAGTGAACGACACTTGTAAGTCCTCTCGACTTATAAGGAGAAAATACTCTTATGAGATCCTTACGACTTATAAGAGAACACAGACTTAGGAATCCCCACGCCTCCTAAGGAGAAAATACGCTTATGAGATCCTCACGACTCGTAGGGAGAAATAACTTTATGAGACCCTTATGGCTCATAAAATCTGAAAGTCTTAGTTGACAAGATCCTAACCCTGTTTACTAAGCCATCTTTGTTCAGGTCGACAAAGGCAAATCATGATTTGCTCTTAGAAATATCCCACTTGCAGCGATACTGATGCCTAAATTGATATCAAACTCCAAGTCCTTTCACTGCAAAGAATGATTCTCTCCTGACAACATTCCAGTCGCGGCGATGCTGATGCCAAGATTGGTATCAGATCTTAACTTCTATACTCGCAATAAAAATCAGCGAGCGAAAAATACATATAAAAATAGCCGAAATGATGGGGCAACTCGCAATAAAAATCAACGAGCAAATATATGCATATGAAATGGCCGAAATGTTTGGACAACACGCAATAAAAATCAGCGAGCAAAAAAATATATGCATATGAAATAGCCGAATATTTGGGCAACTCGCAATAAAAAGCAGCGAGTAAAAATATAAAAATAGCCGAAATGATTGGGCACCGCAATAAATAGCCGAAATAATTGGGCAATCGTGACTTTCGCGATATGAAAAGCTGAAAAGATAGAGTACCGCGAAAATAAAATAAACTAAAATTTCCTCTGCCCTGCAGGTGACTCTACACCGACCCTTGTATACTATCCATGGGCACAAATGAAAAAGGGAACTATGTTTTCCCACAGGCTCCGTGTTTATAACATAATATTGCATTTTGTATTCCCCATTCTTATGCATTTAAGAATAAAAACAGGTGCTTTTGACCCATGTCTGCTACATGTTACAGGTTACAGGTTGTTGGAGCAAAAACAGTGAAAAACACAAAAGACGACACAAAAGAAGGACTTTTGACCAACAATTAGGAGGATCTTAGTAAGCCCAGCAGAAGAACGGTTCACCATCGACAAGGCAACAAAAGATCCAAATTTGCAAGAAAGACGGTTAAAAGATCCATTGCAAAGTGTTCACTGAAGATCTGGAATTAATACAGAAGCCCAACTGATAAAAGGAATAAAGAATAAAGAAGCCCAGAGTAACCTAAAGAAGCCCAGGGAAAACAATTAAATGATCTCATCATTGGGCCGCGGAACCGCGGCCCAAGCATACCAATGCCGCGGTTCCGCGGCCCTTCAAAGTCTTCATGGAAAGAAAAATTTACCTAAATGTTCTGAAGGCTATGGAAAGATTTTATAAGGATATTTTGGTAAATGTAGACATGCAAATCAATTGTAACCTAGGGTTTCTATCTCCTATAAATAGAAGCCCAAATCATTGTATTCTTTTCATGCCTCCTTTTAATAATAAATTTTAGAATTCTTTTGGAGAGCATCGGTGTTTCTTTTCAATTCATGAATTCAGATCTGACAACCCTGTGTTGATGATTGGAGAGATGCATCTGTAAGTAGATTTAATTCCTTGCTCTAGTTTAGATTTCAATTCTTGCCCTAAGTAATTTTTATTCTCTGCCCTAGATAGATGTTTTTAAATTCCCTAATGAGTGAGTAGTTTCCTCGCTTGTTAGGATTAGGAATAGGGAAGGATTTGAGAGATGAAGATCTCTCATCTCTTTTCTTTGCCAATCTTTTATGAAAATTAGAACTCCATGCATACCTTCTTATTCCGCTCCCTACGGCACTCTACCCTCGAGGTAGCGGTGATACCATAGTATAAAGGCCCGGATTTTATGGTTTTCCATGGAGGTTAGGGTAAAGATTAAGAAAGGAAGGACAAGAATCTAGAGGAAGAATCAATCTTCCCAATCATCCTAATCCCCTTTGTTAAGATTTACCATAACTCTAATATGATATCTTTAATTAAAGGCAATGGAAAGAGATGTAGATCTTTGTTTACCAAATTTTCCCTAAACCTAATCCTAGCAAGTTTCTAATCCTAGTATCATACAACTTCAATTTTTAGATTTAATAATCAATCCGAACACCCTTCGGAATTAACTCGTTAGCGCGATTAGGAAATTCACAACATCCCTGTGGACCGACCCGTACTCACCGGCTAGCTGCAAAGCGACGCCGTTCTTGATTGCGGTTACAAATATTTTTGATCTATCTTTTAGAAAGCGCAAGCACGCTAAATCATTTCAATCAAATGGCGCCGTTGCCGGGGATGGCGTAGAATTTTCTTTTCGCGATTTCGGGTTAATCATAAAATTAAAAAAATCTGAAAAATCTGAAAAATCACAAAAAATATAAAAATATATCATCTGTTATTTTTGGAAAGGGTATCTTTGTGTGAATTTTGCAGGATCTACGCACAAATTCGGATCTGGAAATCTATAGAAAGCGAAACAGCAAATAGACGATCCTATCAACAGAAGATTGCAACAACAGAGGAACAGAAAAAAAATTTAGAGGACCGAGTCAACAAATCAAACGCGCGATATAGTGCAGCAGCAGCAAAAAAAAAAAACTCCTGATCCGACCAACCCGCGGCGGAACCGCGGTCTAAGGAGGGTTACGGCGGCGGATCCGCGGCCGTTTGGTCTGTTCAATTCGCCAGATTTGCTCTGCGGTTCGGTAAAAAAAAAAAAACTATCTTGTGCAGATTTCCGTCATTGCAAATCTCTGTGAGTTTTCTCTCCTCCTCTGCAAATCTTTATATATCTTCTGTAAATTTGCCTGCAGGATTTCTTTGCGCTTTAAAATCTCTCTCTTTCCAAATAACAATCTTGTGCAGGATTTTTGTGCCTCGTTTAAAATAATAATTGATTGCAAGTAATCTTTTTTTTTGTTGCATATCTTTTCTCGAATATCTTTTTGCAACAATTTTTTTTTCCAAATAAAGATTCTTTGTGATATGCTTAAAATAATAATTGATTGCAAATAATATTTTTTGTTTTGCATATCTTTTATCGAAAATCTTCTTGCAAAATTTCCAAATAAAGAGCAAGAGAAAAAATGAAAGTTTTAATTAGAAAACTTGCAAACTTTGAAATTCACAAAAAAGATTTGATTGCAAGTGATTTACTATTTTGCATATCTTTAATCGGACTTTAAGGGGCTTTTGACCAAATCAGATTGGGTGGGGATTTCATCACCCTTCCCAGGACCCCAGAAATCACATAAAGCATTTTGCATCGACCACAATTAATAAAAAATACTAGACTCAGCCCTAAGGAAATCGAGCTCAATAGGAAAAGGACTAGTATAGGCATCGACCGTTTATCCTAACTAATTTTGCGGTGTCTAGGCTAGTGGTTTTTAATTAGGCCCACTGTCGTGGTGGTTCCTTCCCACTTACCTGGCCGCAATTGGCGGTGAAGAGGCGGTTTGAGGTCCTATTTCTAGCCGTTTGGAACAGTTAGGAGCTGTCTAGCTGACCTAGGTGACCCTAGATCTCGGACTGATTGTGCATTTCTGGTTATTTGCATTTGTGTCTTAGCCCTTTATCGAAATTTTTTGCAAAACAAATAAAAAAGAATAATAAGAGGAATTTTTTTTAAAAAAAAAAGGACTTGCAACTTTTGTCGCTGAGAAATCCTTGCACCACCTACCTTCTTCATCTTCTCTTTCTTCTATCATGGGTACCCCACATAATAAATCACTTGCCGAACTTTGGTATCCCGAGCCTAATTTTGCGTCGTTCGGTAATTTGTTCGATCAATTTAAAGACGATCCTTCCATGCCTAAAATATCTTTGAAAGATCAAATAGAGGCGTCTAGGAGAAACAATTCGACTTTTCAACCCACTTTGTGTCAACCAAGTCAATCTTTACCACCTCCATATGTTGATACCACTTTTTCAAGTCCTTCTGTCACTCCTAAGCCGATGTCCATTGCTGAGCATATTGCTCAATCTCGCAGTCGATCTTTCACCCCTCTCCACTCATCCAGTTCTAGATATCAACACGACTATTCACCTTTTTATCCATATGTTGACCCTACCCCTGCCCAACCACCCACTTCCTACCAGTCTTACCCGACTTTCCCACCGTCACTAGACCCTGTTTCTACACAGCCTTTTGGGAGTTTCACATATCCAAACAATTTCGAATCTTTTGCCGAAACCTCTTTACCACCAAAGTCTAGTTTGGAAGAGGCGTTGGAGGCGTATATCACAGCAACAAACAAAATGGTTAGGAATGTGGAAGCGTCCGTGGCCGCCCTTATGCAACCTGCTGAACCGGTAGCTAGTTTCCAACTAGCTCCAAATTTTCCAATGTATGAGGAGGCGGTTGGACGGAGAGAGAATGTGAAAGGATTTCCAAATCAAACCTACCCATACCCTATTGAATCCAACAACTCCAATTTTCAAACATGTGTCAAAATGATGAGTTGTGTGATTTTGTAGTGCTTGATTTGCCAGATTGTGAGGAACCCCCTTCGAGTGAAACAGCACCTAATCCGTTTGACCTTTACACTTCCACTCTAGAACCTACATTGATAAACATCCATGCTTTTGAGAAGGTGCCTAAAGAAATTGACTTTCACTTGATTGAGGATATAGACGCCGGGAATATTTTGGATGATGAACCTGTCGATTTAATTGAAATTTTATGTTCAAATCATCATCCCGAGTTATTAAATGTTTCTCCCGAATCTCATATGCGTCTTGATTTTGATGATAATGGCATGGATGAGTTGAATATTGAGGAGAATTATGAGGATAATATTAAGGAGAGTGGTGAGGATCATATTGAGGTTGAACCATTTTTCTTTGATGTGTCGGATTTTCCAATTCATCCTCTTGAACCTTTACCTAAATCACCCTCCCTCTTTTCCATCGTTCTGACCACACTTCATGTCACGCTTGACGACTGTGAGCTTGAAAACTTTTTCTTTGAATCTGACACAGTTCCCACAGCCGATGACACTTACGAGTGTTTCACTTTTTCGGACGATATTAAAGTCTTACCGCCCGAGTTTGAGTCCTTTGCATTTTCAGATGAGTTAGTTAATCCTTCAGACTCGGTTGCTTACAGTCGTTTCGAACCATTGATGGAATCTTTCCAGTTCGACACAGTTTACTACGGTAAGAATGATACTATCCCTAATTCACTTCCTTTCGTCCTTCCTATTGTTCCGACCGTGCAAGTGACCATGACGCTTTCATCTCAAATACCAAGTTCGGTGTACCCATGTTCTCTTGCGAATCTTGAGGGATTTGATCCCATTTCTCGACGAGTTGATAGGTTAGCGCAATCGCTTTTAACACATCGGTCATCACAAATTGCGCTAATTTATTTACTCAATTTACACCCTCAAGATCGTACTCCACTTCTTTCTTCTTTCCGACATTCTTCTCCCCCACCGAGACCATATTCTACCATTCTTCTTTCAACACGGTCTCGCGTGCTTCTCATTTTCTTGCACCAACTATACCATTTCCACGATAAGATCTTTGAATGGTTGGTGCTAACCTTTGGCTTGTGTAAGGCCAAGCTTAAGTTTGGGGGGAATCTTTGTATATATGTATATATATTTTTTGTTTTCTTTTTCTATAAAAAATTTAAAAAAAATTCAAAACATTAAAAATATAAAAAAAAATAATTATAAATAAATAAACAGGGGAGTGCCGGCATTTTGACCCTCTTGGTGTAGCATGACAGTGAGGACACTGTCAAGTTTAAGTTTGGGGGTATACTCGGTACGTCTTCTTCCTTCGCATTCATTTGTACATATTTTTGCATACTTATTTGAAAACCCATAAAAATTTGAAAAATTTCAAAAATTATAAAAATTTATGTATTCAATTTTGGCTAGTTGACTTGAGTTTGATAAAAAGGTTAACTGGCTAGGAACAACTAGATCTTAGACTTAGTGAATTAAAAACCCTAAAAATAACATTCCTTAAAGTTTAACGGTAGAAAGCATATGCCTTGTAGATTATTTAGAAATAGGTAAATTTTGGGTTCACTTCTTGGGCTAAGTCGAAACGAAGGAAAAGTATTAAAACTTTTATTAGAGTATAAGTTTGAAAAATAGTTCCTAGCTTAAGTCTAGATTCTGAAAACATGTACCCTATAAAATGCACAATCACGCACCTTGAAACTTGGATTAGTAGAAGAGACCTTGAAATGCTCTTGTCTAAAGTCCTTAGCACAATGAAAATAAAAAGAAAAAAAAAGTGAATAAAGAAAAAAAAATGGACACTGGTTTTTGTGATTACTTAAGGCTGTAAAAATAGAAAAATATTTAGCGAGGGTGCTTCATCACCTAGTGCCTTAGACCAACTGGTTTGGGAGCCACTGCTAAAAGCCTTGGGTGTTGCAGAACTAGGAAGTACGCTTTAAAATGCTAACGCATCTTGTAATCGGTTGTTGGTAGCTCAAGAAGTATTAACAGTCGCATGAAGGATGTGAAAGCGAAAATTCACCAATTAATAAGTGCTTTGGACAATGGACGAGAGTACGATTGCTTGATTTGAATTTCCAAGTGTAGGGGTGATATTTACACACACGTGGGGATATGTGATTAGAGTTTAGATAAGAGAAAGGAATGAAGAATAGAACTTGTATTTTTAATAGAGTTGATAGAAATTCCTAAGTGGAAATGGAACCCTAGAAGGAAAACTTAAGAAATGCCGAAAGCTGAGTAATTCTATAGAACATATATGATCTTAAGTTAAATGATGAGGAAGTGTGAAGAATATGGGTGGATAATTTGCGGGTCGATGATAATAGAACTCTTAGTTGGAAAACCTAATTGGAGAACAAAAGTTAATGGGCCGAATTGATAGGATTTTGTGGGTGTAATCCGCTGAAAACCCTCAGGAGACAACACTCCTCCTACTAGGGACACCTAGAGGTTTAACGGCTTGTTGCACGTGCTCAGTGCAATCGCGTTTCCCTGCGAAAGTGCGGCTAGGTTAGATTTTTATCTAGATTAAATAAAATAATAAGTTTGCTCGAGGGCGAGCAAAAGATAAGTTTGGGGGTATTTGTTTATAACATAATATTGCATTTTGTATTCCCCATTCTTATGCATTTAAGAATAAAAACAGGTGCTTTTGACCCATGTCTGCTACATGTTACAGGTTACAGGTTGTTGGAGCAAAAACGGTGAAAAACACAAAAGACGACACAAAAGAAGGACTTTTGACCAACAATTAGGAGGATCTTAGTAAGCCCAGCAGAAGAACGGTTCACCATCGACAAGGCAACAAAAGATCCAAATTTGCAAGAAAGACGGTTAAAAGATCCATTGCAAAGTGTTCACTGAAGATCTGGAATTAATACAGAAGCCCAACTGATAAAAGGAATAAAGAATAAAGAAGCCCAGAGTAACCTAAAGAAGCCCAGGAAAAACAATTAAATGATCTCATCATTGGGCCGCGGAACCGCGGCCCAAGCGTACCAATGCCGCGGTTCCGCGGCCCTTCAAAGTCTTCATGGAAAGAAAATTTTACCTAAATGTTCTGAAGGCTATGGAAAGATTTTATAAGGATATTTTGGTAAATGTAGACATGCAAATCAATTGTAACCTAGGGTTTCTATCTCCTATAAATAGAAGCCCAAATCATTGTATTCTTTTCATGCCTCCTTTTAATAATAAATTTTAGAATTCTTTTGGAGAGCATCGGTGTTTCTTTTCAATTCATGAATTCAGATCTGACAACCCTGTGTTGATGATTGGAGAGATGCATCTGTAAGTAGATTTAATTCCTTGCTCTAGTTTAGATTTCAATTCTTGCCCTAAGTAATTTTTATTCTCTGCCCTAGATAGATGTTTTTAAATTCCCTAATGAGTGAGTAGTTTCCTCGCTTGTTAGGATTAGGAATAGGGAAGGATTTGAGAGATGAAGATCTCTCATCTCTTTTCTTTGCCAATCTTTTATGAAAATTAGAACTCCATGCATACCTTCTTATTCCGCTCCCTACGGCACTCTACCCTCGAGGTAGCGGTGATACCATAGTATAAAGGCCCGGATTTTAAGGTTTTCCATGGAGGTTAGGGTAAAGATTAAGAAAGGAAGGACAAGAATCTAGAGGAAGAATCAATCTTCCCAATCATCCTAATCCCCTTTGTTAAGATTTACCATAACTCTAATATGATATCTTTAATTAAAGGCAATGGAAAGAGATGTAGATCTTTGTTTACCAAATTTTCCCTAAACCTAATCCTAGCAAGTTTCTAATCCTAGTATCATACAACTTCAATTTTTAGATTTAATAATCAATCCGAACACCCTTCGGAATTAACTCGTTAGCGCGATTAGGAAATTCACAACATCCCTGTGGACCGACCCGTACTCACCGGCTAGCTGCAAAGCGACGCCGTTCTTGATTGCGGTTACAAATATTTTTGATCTATCTTTTAGAAAGCGCAAGCACGCTAAATCATTTCAATCACTCCGTCAAAGGGAGAGCCAGATCTTGACAGTTCATATACAACATAGAGATAACCCCGACATACCCTCTCACTCCAACAGGATACAGATGCGACATCAATAAAAGACCCCAGGGTCGAAACAAAACGGAGCCATGGCAAAACTCCTAGCTCCAAGTCTTGACGGTTCACAAAACAACCTAAAGACTAGCTCAACATTCGTCATGTGTTAGCAGACGCAATGTCAACAACGGCGTTCCCTCTCACTCCAACAGGATGCAGACGCGACGTCAACAAAAGATCCCAAGGTCGAAACAAAACGGGGCTATGGCAAAATTCCTAGCTCGAAGTCTTAACGGTTCATAAAACAACCTAAATACTATCCCGGCATTCTTCTCGTTACAACAGATGTAATGTCAACAAAGGCTCCAAAATAGCCAAATCAAAAAGAAGCGAAGGCAAAATTCCTAGCTTCAGGGTCTTGATGGTAACTCAAATAAAACCCGAAAGACTATCGGAGATCATCCCACACCAGTGAGGAGTGGTTATGACTCATTGAGGCTCCGAAACTGAGCCTAACCTCAAGTAAAAAGTGGCATGAAAAAAATTCCTAACGCTTGCTCTTCTGATGGTCAAACTGCCTAAGAAGATTACTTGAAGGCGTCTTGTCCAGCCTCTGAAGGGATCAGAGAAACGACAGTCGCAGGGCTACTTGGACAGCAGCGTAAAGTCTGCATATCGGGGAATGCATCAGCCAACTCAACGGTACCACGGACTAAAACCTTAGTACCACAAAGCCTAATGGACCTCTATCGCAAAGAGCAGGGGTTATCTATAACGTTAGGACAAGTTTGCCTATAAACCCAAGGGAGGTAAACCGAATAAACTCCGAAATGAGTCCATAAACCAGAGACTCCAGAATGAGTGAATAAACTACAAACTCCGAAATGAGTCCATAAACTAGAGACTTCAAAATGAGTGAATAAACTACAAACTCCGAAATGAGTATATAAACTACTTAAAAAGATATCGACAGAAAGAGAAGCGCTAGTATGAAATGAAATATGTCTTTTATTCATGAATCAAAATGAATACAAGATACTCTTATTTATGAATCAAAATGAATACAAGTAAAAAAAAGAGGGGGAATATACCGCGACAAAATAGTCTAAGCGGACGGACGGTTCAATAAGCCAGCAAGTTTGTCGTTATTCTGCTGGACTTCTGCTTCGAGCTCTATTAGTGCCGCAAGACGAGTCCCTGCCTGTGCCTGTTGATTCTGGTATGAAGCGAACCGACTTTCAAGCTCTTTCTCGGCGACTTTGTGGGCTTCAACCATCTCAAGTGTAAAAATAACTATTTTATCGAGAGCCACCACTTCTGTGATGGCCTCTTGAAGCACCTGCCAAATTTCATATGCACGAGTGGTCCTGACGGTGAGCTGGGCTTGAAGTTCCCCTAAAGCCTTTGAAGCTAATTCCCTCACCAAAAACTTCTGGTTGAGCCTTTTCTCGCATGACTGGAGATTAGCCGCACATTGTTCGATCCATCTATGCAGGATTGCTTTTACAGACAAGAGGTCGTAGAGAAGGCATATGCATTCAATCTCTTGTAGACAGGCCTCCACTCTGCGCAATACGCAACCCAGGTGTGCACCAATGACTCGTCATGATAAGTGGCAAGAACAGATAAGGAAGCGTTTGCATCAGCAGCGAATTCTTTGGCCGCGACAGAAGTACCAGCGTGAAGATCTTCGATGAGAGCCGCTAGGGAATAAACGCTCTATTTTGCCATCCTCTCAGATACGCGTCGGGCGTAAGGACCTGGTGGCATGGGGATCTGAGACTCTAATGGGGTCAGGGCTGGCAAAGCTGTGAAGATATAGGTGAGGTCGGTTATATTTTCAAATATAGGGTAAGCAAAACGAAGCCAAAAATAAAACGTCACTTACCCACAGTCATGCACGGCGGGCTTGAGAGATCCCCAGGTCCATCAAGAATCTCGACTTCGTCGTCGGCTTCCAGAACTGTGGTTTAAATTGAAGGGCATATCAGCATCATGATAAAAATATAAAACAAAAAGGGCAAAAGAATACCGACCTTGGCCAGAAGAGAGTACTATGCTTTGTGGAGGTGTCGCTTGTGAGGCCGCCATGTCAAGCAATCACTGGAACGTTTTCCTCGGGGAAAGATCCACAATGGAAGCCGCCAGCTCCCACAATTCTGAGGAAAGGAAAAGTTCAGATAACGAAAGGATCATTAAACAAAATGTGTATGTATGTAAAATTACCTTCGATACTTCGCCCGCCCTGAACTAGAGGGATGGCAGCTTTGGCAGCCTCCCCTAAACCCCCAAGTGCATCATTGAGGATATTTGTGAAATTTATAGCCGGCATCGCAGTCTCCAATAAAGGGACAAACGCCAACGCGGAAGGCCCCGAGACGGGGATAACAGTTTCAGTAATATCCTCTACACCCTCCAGTGCGTCACTAGAGATATCCATCGGATTTATGGCCGGTAAGACCACCTCTGCTAGAGGAGTAGACACTAAAGGAACAGAAGCCACCATCGGAGCTCCATAGCATGGGTAGCAGCTTCAGTAATCTTCTCTACACCTTCCAGTGCGTCACGGGAGATATTCATAGAATCTGCAGCCATGACTCGATCTGGGCTCAAATCCGCTTCTGCTGCAGAAGTCCCTACAAAGTTTTTGCAAAGATAAGTAGACGTGAAAGTAATAAAAATTACTCGCCAAAAGCAAAACACGAAAAATACGCATACCAATATGCCAAGAAGCCTGAAGTATGGCTTTTTCGAGCCGTTGTTCTTTTCTGATCAGATGCACTCGCCGGGTTTCAATCGCATGTGAATGGATGCCCGTCTTCAATGCAAGCTCATTTTCAGAAACAACCGAGATGGGCTGTTTGAGAGCCCGTTCTTCTTCCATTAACAGAGGACCCATGTGTACCCTACGTAATGATGGGTCAACATCATAGAATACAACGAAAGGAAGGCTTTCTTTGGGACACGCGCGTTTTCAGTCTCATCTCATGAGCGCCTTAAAGCATCGGCCAACTGCGCGGCCTCTTCGGCAGAAGAACCAGGAAAGAGAAGACCATAGTCCGGCTCCTGCATAGATATCGGCTCGTCATGAATAAAGGGCTCAGATTCAAGCAAGGTGTCGAGTAGGCCGGCGACCGATTTCTTTCTCCTTTTGGAGATTATGCTAATACTAGCAGAGGAGCGCTTCCTCCCCTTTAATGCTTTGGTACGGCGCTGCCCAACTTCGCCTTCAGTATCACCCTTTGATGATGCCACCGTGAGTGCTTTATCAGAAACATCCGCCTCGGCTCCAGTACGCACCGGCATACCAGCAGTGCGAGGGGCTGATTCTAATTCTGTGGCTTTAGGGATAAGCACTAAACCGCTATCCCTCAGAGGAGGGCGAACCACCGACCGCGGCCGCAATAAGGCGCTGGCGACCTGAGCCGGAACGGGAGCTCTACACTCGAAAAGCACCCATCTCTCCTCTACAATGACGGGGCCAACCCGATGGCGATACCAACCCTTGAAGGACCCCACAGGCCTCTGAAGGTAGTCGAGCTCTGGGATCATGAAGAGGGAGCCAGTGTTTAATCGCATGAAATGATGGATGAAATCATGAGTAACCTACAGGGGGAGGGCAGGCTCAACTAAAAATGCCTCGAGAGGAACGTCCTGGTTATAGCCTAACTACTGGATGAAGCGATGTGGATTATGCCGCATGAAAAGAGCAGTGTCAGTCGGTGGAACACCAAATAACCCGGCCTGATTGAGTATAGATGCATAATCTCCTTAGGCTTTAAAGCCGAAACCCCACCCTTCGACAAATCGAACAATTGCTGAATGGGCCCTACTGGAGCAGAGAGGACTCGATTGCTAAAAATCATTCCGCCTTCATTCGAGTATGGATTGAGCAGTACGCGGAGAGCCCCTAACTGGGTCGGATCGGGAGCGAAAGCATTAACCAACCTCATGATCTGCGGGAAGGTATATAAATCATAAAAATCTGGCCACCGGTGCGTAGCGAGCGCTCCTAACACGTGCATCTCGATCCACTATGTGAAATAGTGGAGGGAGAAATTCACCATATCCGCATCCGGGCTCGAAGTATTAGCGACAACTCTTAACCTGTGATATAAATGCGATAATCCTGCAATGCCAGCAGCTAATCGCGCCCCTTCAGATATGCGGTGAGCAGGGTAGAAGACGAAGGCTCTCATGAAATGTCGATGCATCGGCATGGCAAACCAGCCGAGCCAGAGACTGATAAAGACGATAAAGAAAGTTTCTTCGTCCATGCCAGGTCCTGCGATCACATTGAAAGCTACGGCCGACGAGTTGGGAATATAAAACTACGGCGGGTCTTTCTCTTTGGCCGGCAGTTTCTTCGGCCCGAATCCAAAAGGGTTTTCAATTTTCGCGAATTTTGGAGGTTTCTTGGATAAGACATCCTCATGGAGAAAACAGGTAATGAAAGCATCAAAAGTGACGCCTTGCCCTTCCGATATCACGAAAAGTTTTTCAAAGATACCCAGGGCCTTGATTAGACCTGGGTGCTTGTGATGAACTGGGTTCTCAGTCGTCAGGCCATCAAGCATAACGGGCACCGTAGCAAACACGTACTCATCAGGAGGCAGTAACTCTTCGTAATGCTCTCCCCTGATCGGAAAACCTAAAATTTCGCAAAACTTTTCCAATGAGATCGAGACTTCATGATCCCATAGCAAGAACGTGTTTGTGGGAAGATTCCATTGGTTCAAGAACGCCTTAACCCACCAGACGTGAGGGCGTGATAATAGAATAATGACGCGTACACTGCTTGGTACAGCACAACCTTCTGCAGCCTTGCGCGTTAGGCAGAGAGAATGTATCGAGCCCAGGAAAGGTAGCCCGGTGGATGGTGTGGGGTAACACCTACCTTATACACCTGCCCCCAGGATTGGGGTACGCCCTCGTATATCCGACGCCCCAAGATATCAATGGCCATCACAGGCTGATTAGGTATCCCCGTCGTCGATGGCTCAAGCCGGCCCGTGGGCGTCCAATTAACCGCTTCCACCGCGTAAGCCATGCACGGACACTCTATCAATGATATCGAGCGGATAGGTTCTGTTGGCACTCCACAAGTAAAGCTACGGCGGCCCCTGATAATGTGGTCATACCAAACCCCCCATAAAAGAAAACTCGTACGGTCCTTGTCATGCGTCCTAATCATCGCCATAACTTCCTCGTCTGATGGCGACTACGGAAAAGTGGTTTCTAAGCGAGTGTAAGGGAAGTCAAGAAGTGAGGCCATCATTCCTGAAATAAGAGGGGAAAGGAAAACACGCATTTTAAAAAAATATATATAATAAAAAATAATAATAATAAAATATAAAATAAAATAAAACGTGATGTTTGTTTCACGGGACCATTGGCTGCAAAACTAATGAACCCACAAAATCAATATGGCGGCTCACCAATGATGAGACAAGATAATCATTGTGAGAATCAAAAAGGATTCTCATTAAATAGACACTGGAGTTTAAACAAACTCTAGGCATCCTCAAGAAAAAATGAGTTCGGTTAAAATACAAAACAAGTTCAAATTTGTGGAAATAAGGGTAAAATCCTATAATGGAAATATACTCAAAAACACCAGGAAATACAATTCCCAAAAGGCTTCTTGATCTTTCAGAGCTAAGCTCTGTAATGAGGAATCAAATTCCTTTTAAAACAGTGGAATTAAATTCCAGAAACGCCCATGACGGGGAAACGAAAAAATGGAATTCAAATTCCATAGATCCTCAAAAATTAGAGGAGAAATGCCCGATCTTCGAAGACATTGGGGTTTAATACTCAAAGATTATGTCTTTTTAGATCTCTAAGTGATCGGTTCCAGAAGAGAGAAAAACTCTTACGGCGGATTTAAAATCCAGAAAAAAATAGAAAAAGGGGGTTTCTTGTTCCTAAGAGATAAATGTAGTTCAAGATCTTTACCCAAAAGAGTTTTTTTTAACAGAGTTTAACTCTGAAATTTCAACGGGCAGAAAACTGAGCTCTGAGAAGAGAATTAAATTCTCAAGAAAAAGACTAGGGAAGAAGACGAAGAAACAATGGCTATCTCAAGGGCTAAGCCCTTATTTATAAAACGTGATGGAGGGCGGTTCATCTCCCCATTCCCCTAGGCAATCCAACAGCTGTAAAAGTGGACAGCGTTGCACTCACGTGTAAGCCACGTGAAAGCAACGCTGTGGGGGCATTTGTTTCCTCATAAAAAAGGAAAAAAAGAGAAAAAAGAAGAAGAAAAGAAGATGAGAGAAAGAAAGGGGGAAACTTCTCACTAAACAAGCCTCACATGTTAAACACATGAGCGCCTATATGCAAAGCATATAGGTACTGCAATTAAACTACAGATAGGCTAAATAAAGCCTCACGTCTTAAACACGTGAATACCTATATGCAACGCATATAGGCGCTGCAATTAAACTACAGATAGGCTAAACAAAGCCTCACGTGTTAAACACGTGAGCGCCTATATACAAAGCATATAGGCGCTGCAATTAAACTACAGATAGGCTAAACAAAGCCTCACATGTTAAACACATAAGCGCCTATATGCAAAGCATATAAACGCTGCAATTAACCTAATGATAGGATAAAACAAAGCCCCACATGCTAAACACGTGAGGACACCTCCTTATATAGAATTAAATTCTACTTAATGAACCGTTGGATCAAGGATCCAACGGTGATTAAACATAGAATTAAATTCTATTTAGAAGAATATTTTCTGTTAGACAGAGAGTTAATGGATCAAAAATCCAAAATATTTTCTATATCTTTCTAAACGGAGAAAGATTATACTCTGTTAAATTAAGCACTCTTGGATTAAAAATCTAATGGTGATTAAAATGTCACCGCTCGATAAAATTTGATTCTATATATGGAAGAATATCCCCAATCTTGTTAAAAACAAAAACAATATCTTCTGTAAAACAGAAGTCCTTAGATCAAAGATTCAACGGTGGGTAAAATTCCCCAAATCAATTCTGAAACCAATTAAATCAATGGAGATCTCTCAATGAGAGATTTTCTGAGAATTAAACAAATTTCTCCCCACTATATAAAGAGCCCGAGACTTCAAGTCTCAAAAAAAAGAAGAAAACTAAGGAAAGGAGAGAGAGAACACCCTAGAGGCTTAAAAACAAGAGTATATAGTGAGCTTTGGAGGAACAGGAGAATTTAATTCTCAAAACAAAGACTTGCTTTCTTGAAACATTAGGTAAAAAGAAAAACACTTTTCATTTGCCTCTCTAAGAGTTTAACCCTTCATGCAACAACTTAGTTCTTCCTCTGGTTGAGATCTGCAGAAGCAGATCTCCCCACAAATTGAGAATTTAATTCTCATCGGGGTATTCTGTCATGCAGATTCAAAACCTAAGGGAAAGAATTGAGTTCAAAGAATTTGATTCTTACAAAACACATGGAAATTTAATTCCTCTGAAAACTAAGGTTTAACCCTATAAAAAGAACTTAATTCTTACAAAACAAGAGACATGAGATCCTCCAAATCCTAGGGTTATTAACATGAGATCAAAGTCTCCAAAAACCCAGAAGGAAAGGCTGATGATTCATTAGCGTTTAAACACTATAACGAGGACCGCACGTGTTTCCCACGCGAGCGCTTAAAAGAAGAATAAGAAATGCCTCCTAGGGCAATCATGTGTTTTGCACGCGATCTCCAATCAAGTACTTAGCATTTATATATAAAAAGAGGGGATAAAACCCAAAAGGTAGTACCCAACTTTGGGGAGCGCTACGTGTTCACATATGAGCGCCACAAGTACCAAGTGCTTGGCACTTATATGTAAAAAGGGGAATAAAACCCAAAAAACAGCACCCACTTTAGGACACCTCACATGATTCACATGTGAGCGCCTCCAAAGTTCAGTGTTTAACACTGGTCCAATGCCTCACGCAGGATACACATGAATACTAAATTTACCAGTGCTTAGCATTACATAGGTAAATATGGAGATCCAAACCTAGTCACAAATTGGCTATGTCTTCCCGAGGTCAAAACTTCTTTGATCTCCAAATCGACCGAGCTTCTGTGCTCATGTTTTCCCAAGCTGATCTTAGTCCCAAATATGACTATTGATCTCCCAACTGATGATATCCAAAATGATACACATCCCGCATCCTCCCGAAGAAATCTTAGTCTCAAAATATGACTAATGATTTCCGGATTTACCACTAACTCCTCTTTCCCTCAAATACGGGAATTGGTTCAAGGGTACATCTCTCCACACCTCTGATCCACGTCGTTGTAATTCCTCAACGTCTCCCAACAACCAACTGCTTTTTGGTGCACTTCTAAACTGATGTGCACACCTCAAATCAGACCGCACCCCAAATTGAGTACATCCCAAACCATCGTTGTTAATCCCGTCACATGACAAATACACGTTCGCGCAAGATGGACAACGGACTGAGATGTCCTTAAACTAAAATCTCACCTCCAAAATGGTGATCAACGGACCGAGACATCCTTAAACTAAAATCTCACCTCCAAAATGGTGATCAACGGACCAAGACATTCTTAAACTAAAACCCCATCTCCAAAATGGTGATCAATAGACCGAGATATCCTTAAACTAGAACTTCGCCTCTAAAATGGCGATAATGGACCGAAATGTCCCTAAACTAAGGCAATAGAGCCCAAATGCTCTCTTGTTGGATCTGAAACAAAAATAATCCTAACAGCTTGTTAAGTAGATCTTAGTCTCAAATTGGACTAACGTATCCTTAACAAAAAACCAACCGAGCCCTAACTGTTCACATATATTTAAGTCGATCTTAATCTCAAACTAGATTAACGATCCTTAAATAAAACAAACCCAAATCTAAGATATACGGATTTAGACTAATCCACGCTCTAAGGGTGACAACATAAATTAGTCTCCGTATACAATTCACGAGCAACCTAAACAAATAAAAAACACACACGACACGAAGTGAACTTCTGGAGCAGGAGAAAGTGGTTATCGCGATGCGATAATGTAATTAACTGTAGGGGCTTCCGCCTATATGGAAGAGCGTCCCCACAAACAAAAACCCCTCGCAAACGAGGGGGAATCTGACGAAATCTGCTACAACGGCCGCATCCATCCAAACCTCCGATATATGGTGCCATAAATCAACTTGGTATTTTCGGAGAGGTGGACTGATAAACCCAAATAGTATCTGTCTCCAAATTCAGGCAAGACGATCCATCCCGATTCGTCACTGTTTTCGGCGGTAAACAGCTGATTGCTCCCCCATCACTCTGCCTTTTTAAAGATCATCGTTGGATCGATCTGGGAAGCTTTACCTGGGTGTCTTGAGGCTATGCCGCTTCAGGCACTCGATGACACTAAAGACAAGGTGTATTCAGTATATCTGATGGGCTTGATCGCGAAGAAGCGTAGAGATGATACCGTCCCTATCTTGCTCCGCGTTTTCCAACAAAAAGCAATAATATCATCGTGCCAGAGAATGGAAGATATCAGCGGTGACCCTGAAGCTTGCATCCGAGAGAAGATGCATAAGTAGATGGTCAATGAAGCTGAAGATGCTTTACTCCAACTTGCTTTTGAGTTTGAGAATCTGCGTCCGGAATTCAGCGTCTTTCCACTGTAGATTCTGGATGATGCGGTTTTTTTTCCAAGAGTACGTAGTTCCTTTTTTTGAAATATGAAGGAAAAGCATCTTTTCCTTTCATACCTATACTTTTCTTTTTTTTTTGTGTGCTGAAATTAGTTTATTTACTCACTCCGGAGCATTCAATTTGTCTCACCCTTAGGTAAGGAAAAACTCAGCCTAACGTCAATCATGCATAACCCCTGTCGATATAGAAGTCCGTTAGTTTTTTTGTACTGGGTTAAGTCCCTCATACCGTCGCGTTGGCTGATATATTCTCGATATGCAATCTCTTGAGTTACGGCTCGAGTAGCTATGCGTCTTTCGTGTCTCTATTTCCTTCTGAGGCTGGACAAGACGTCTTCAAGTAATCTTCTTAGATTGGAATATCCATATTACCATCGGAAGATCAAGTGTTAGGTATTGTCATGGCGCTTTACTTGAGCTTAGGCTTGATTTGAAGCCCCGATGATCCATAACCACACCCTTCTGGGGTGGGATGATATACAATGGTTTTTAAGCTTTCCAACAAGACCGGAAGCTAGGTACATACCGTCACTTTGCTTTCCCTTTGGTGTCACACCGATTCTTCGCTGAAGTAAGGTAGACATCCGAATGACCTCTATATTGTATGTATCGCTATCGAGGTTTGGAGCTATGAATATGCCACTGCTCCGATTTTATTTGACAGTTGCGCCCATACCCTGTTGCAATGAGGAGGAACGTCGGGGTAATCTCTAGGCTACAAATGTGTCGTCAAGGTTTGGCTCTTCTTTTGACGAAGTATGGTAGGAAGATATGGTTCCTTCTCTTTCATTTATACCAATGGATTGTATACAAGAGTCACTGTGGACTTATTTGCAAGGCAGAAATTTTTTCATTTTATTATTTTTTTATATTTCCGCGATGCTCTATCTTTTCAGTTTTTTATATCGCGAAAGTCGCGATTGCCCAGTCATTTTGGTTATTTTATTCGCGATTCCCAATCGTTTTGGCTATTTCTTTTATATACTCATCAATTTTGTTATGAGTCGGAAACTTATGGTCTGATGCCAGCTTTGCCATCAGTATCGCTGCAACTAGAATATTTCCCGGAGCGACTCATCATATGCCACTGCCAATTTCGGCCAAATGGTGGCTTAGGTAACAGGTTTAGATCCCTGCTTGATAAGGCTTTTTGTAATTTACGAGCCGTAAGGGTCTCATAAAAGTATTTCTCTCTATGAGTTGTGAGGATCTCATAAGTGTATTTTCTTCTTAGAAGTCGTTAGGTCTTCTAAGTGTATTTTCTTTTGCAAGTCGTAAAGATCTTACAAAAGTATTTTCTCCTTAACAGTCATAGGGACTCGCAAGTGTCGTTCACCTTGTTGAGCAATATCTCTCATTTTTTGTGGGACTTAGTTAAGAATATGTTTATTTATGCCCGTGAATTGTATACAAGGGTCGACGTCGAACCACTTTTAAGGCATAAATTTGTGGGGTTTTAATGGCTTAAGAACAACTTTAGATCCCTGTAGCTTAAGGTATTTTGAATCCCGTAAGCTGTGAGGGTCTTACAGAGGATATATTCTCCTTACGGGTCGTGAGGATCTTGTAAGTGTATTTTCTCCTTAGAGATCATATGGATTCCCCAGTGTGTTGCTCCTTTGTGAATCGTAAGGATATCACACAGGAGTTTTCTCCTTACAAATTCGTGAAGACTTTGCAAGTGCATCTTTTCCCTTCTTTCAATGAGTTCGCACCCTTTCGGGTTTTCACAAGCTCACCGGTAGTCCTGCTGTTTTTACTTACGACGTCCTTTCGGTGTTTCATCCGTGCCCATTTCGTTTATGGACATACCTTTTTTAGACGGCACGTAAGGCAACGCACTAACAGTTGTAGATCACGACATTCTTCAAAGGACCGCGTCATATGGGACCTGGGAAGGATATAAATTATTTATGCCCGTGAATTGTATACGATGCTTGATATGGAGACCCACCATAGGGAAATATATTAGTTTAACGACATTACGATCCATCATTAGTTTAGGGAAATTTCGGTCCGATACCAGTTTAAGGACGTAGTGGTCCATTATTAGTTTAGGGGCATTTCGGTCCATCATCATTTATATCATGAAGAATATGTGGGGGTAACATATTAGTTTAGGGATGTTTTGGTCCAACATTCCCGTGTTCAAGACGAAATGATAGTTTAAGGACATTTTGGTTCGATACCAGTTGTTTAAGGACGTTTCGGTCCAACATTAGTTTAGAGACATCATGGTCTATCATTCCCATATTTGGGACGAATATTATTTGGCACTACTTTCAGAGTTCTGACTCAGGAAGATAGCGAGCGTACACAAGCGTCGTTATCTATCATTGACTTAAATCGCGACTCTTCAGGCATAGTACTTTTTAAGTAATCGATCGTTTATTGGCCGGAATGACCTTTTGCCATGCATATCCATAAGCAGATAAACCCCACCTTAGTAGACCTTATCTATGATGTACGGGTCTTCATAGTTTGGCACGAACTTCCCCCGTTTTGCACGATTCGGAATCATTGGTCTTTTGATGACCAGCACGAGTTCGCCTTAGCGGAATGTTCTCGGCCTGGTCAGTCTTTCATATGACCGTATCATCCTTGCTTTACAAACTTTCAGATTTTGCTGTGTTATAAAGCAGGTTTCGTCGAGAGCGTCGAGTTCCTCGAGCCTAAGATAAGAATTTTCTTCATTCGTTGGTTCATATTGAACCGCCACTCGTAATGAGGGGAGTTATATTTCCAATGGGAGTACTGTTTCAGTGCCGAATACCAATACATATAGTGTTGTATTTGTGGCCGTCTAGAACGTTGTTTGGTACGCCCAAACGGGTTCATGCAGCCTTTCGTGCCAGTCCTTATTCCTGGACACTGTCTTCTTTATAATTTTGGTCAAGATCTTGTTAAATACTTCAAATAGACCATTGGCCCAAGGATTATAAACCGAGGAGTATCTCCAGTATATATTGTGCCACTGTGCGATGCGATTTATTTTATGACTTCTATAAGCTAGTCCATTATCCAAGATTATCCGTCATGGGGTTCCGAACCGGTAGATGACATGGGTTTTGAAAAAGTGGAAAAGGTTCTCCGTTTCACCTCCCTTAGCGGCATTGCTTCCTCCCACTTAGAGAAGTAATCGGTTGTTGCTAGTTTAAACCGATGTCACCTGGACGACGCTGGTTCGATAGGGCCGATTATATCGGTTCCCCGCATCTTGAAAAGCCAACTGGTTACTGTCGGATGCAGCAGATTCGGATGTTGATGTATGAAGTTCCCGTGTATTTGGCACGAGTGACACCGCTTCACATATTCGAGGCAGTCGTGAATCATCGTGGGGCAGTAATAGCCCATCCTTTTTTTCTTCATCTTCATTTTTGGTCCTGCTTGATGAGAGCCGCAAATTCCGTTGTGTATCTCTTGGACGACTTTTTTTGCTTCCTTCGGCCCTAAGCATCTTAACCATACGAAGTCGAAGGATCTCTTATATAGAGTATCATTGACGAAGGTGAATGATAAAGCTCATTTCATGAGCTGATGTCTAGATAACGCATCTTCAGGTGTGGTTTGGGACTTGAAGTAGCTTATGAAGGATTCTCTCCAATCCTCGACCCTTTCTTCATTCTCTATTTGGAGAACCTCTCGTTCGATCGTTTCTTTTTTCTTGGGTAGTTCTATCATGGCTTCTGAAGGTATATCTATTGGCGTTAGGATTCTGCGGCTTTGAAAAATGATCCTTACGTCATCGAGCTTTTCGTCAGCCAATTTTTTAGCCAACTTGGCTAACGCATCTGCCTTACTGTTTTACACTCGCGGTACGCTTTCCTGGGTATAGAAAAGGATTTCGGTCAACAGCTGCCGCACTCTTTCGCCATACATTATTAGTTCTGCCTTGCATGTCATATAGTCACCATTTACTTGACAGGCAATCAGCTGAGAATCTCCATATATGATGAGATCCTTGATTCCCATATCGACAACAATCTCAAGACTGGCTATCAAACCTTCATATTCCGATCCATTATTGGTCATAGGTTCCATCAAGGAGAGGGCGTAACGCAATGTTTCTCCTTACGGGGTCACGAAAATAAGACCTACCCCGGTTTTGATTATGGGAGTTTTCTTCTTTCGATGCTTCATACAAAAGGCTCCATCAAAGTAAAGCTCCCATTGGGACTCATTTTCTTCTTTCTCCTCTTCAACTGCTTCGAACGCGTGTTCATCCGGCAGCTCGCAATTTAGGGGAGAATTGGCGGGTACCGGATGTTCCGTAAAGAAATCGGCGATGGTCTGTCCATTCACTACTTTGAGGGATCGATATGTTATTGAGAATTCCATCAGCAGTAGGGCCCATTTAGCAAGCCTTCACGTTAGCATAGCTTTTGATATCAGATACTTTAGAGGATTCACTTTCAATATAAGATGGACCTTATGCGTCAAAGTGTACTATCTGAGCTTCGTTATTGCAAAGATTAGCGCCAAATAGTGCTTTTCGATAGAGTAGATTCTTTCTGTCCCTAGAAGAACTTAATTTAGATAGTACAGAGCTCTTTCTTTTTCTTGATCATTCTCTTGTGCCCATAGCACGCCTATACTACTACAATCAGGGGTTGCCCTACGGATAATGGCATCCGCAGGGGAAACATTTTATTGCCCCTACGGATTACTCCGTAGGTCCCCATGGTTGTCCCTATGGTGCCCTACGTTTTAATTTAAAAATATTAAAACGTAATTTGCCCTTTGGCCCTACGGAACCGCAAATGAAGACCCTACTGTTAAGTCCGTAGGGGCATATATATGGGTTATTAATAAAAAAAGTACAGAAAAGTCCTCGTTACCAAAAATTCCTCTCTCACTCAATCTCCCATACGTGCCTCTCGTCGCCACCTCTCCCGCGCCTCGTCGCCACCGCCCTCCGCCCGCGGCCCGCCACCGCCCCCGATCTTCCAAAACTTCCTCGTCGCCACCGCCCGCGACTCGTCGCCGATTGAGTCGTCGACCATCGGTCTCCTCCATCGTCGGCCTAGCTATAGGTTAGTAAATCTCAAATTTTTACTTTTAATAATTCTTTTATTTATAATTTTGATGATTAATGGGTTGCTACTTGGCTAGGGTTCAGGATTCGGTTAGGGTGAGGGTTATTAGGGTTAGTGTTCAGTTTAGCGTAGGGTTAGGGTTAGGGTTCAGTTCAGTTAAAGTTAGGATTAGGGGTAGGGGTAGGGTTCGGTTCAGTTAGGATTAGGATTAGGGTCAATTAGTTGGGGTTAGGGTTAGGGTTAGGGTAAAGGTCAATTAGTTGGGGTTAGGGTTAGGGTTATGGTAATTAGGGTTACGGTTTGGGTTAATTAGTTAGGGTTGGGGTTGGGGTTGGGGTTGGGGTTAATTAGTTGGGGTTAGGGTTAGGGTTAGGGTTAGGGTAATTAGGTTTAGGGTTAGGGTTCAGTGTAGGGTTAGGATTAGGGTTTAGGGTTAGGATCAGGGTACTTATTTTTTAACAGTTCTGTGCATTCACTTGCATAGAATTCTAATCATAAAAATTCTATTTGACACGGGAGTTTTAATGGCATTAATAGGGAAAACATCATATGTGCTTAACAGAGGTCATGTTTTCCAATTAAGTAGTTTAATCATGACATTGTAGTTATGTGACATACATGTATGCAAAGAAAATATACGAGACCGTGAATAATTTCTGAGATTAATATGAAATTGTTCTGTACCAATTTCTCTGACTGTTTACTATTTATCCTACATTTTAATCTTGAGCTGGTTTCACATGATATACGTGATTGCCCATATCCACACTTGGTCACTTGCACATTGACATGCTCACAATATACTTATGTCGCCTGCACCACCACCATTCTTAATATTAGCAGCAGCAGTATAGCTATTATCATATATTATATTTTAAACTTGGTAGTGCGGTATCCTAAGTTGCAGTTTTTTTTTTTTTTTTTTGATTAGTTGCCGATGTGATTGGTTGTCTTCAAGCTCTAGAGGCAATCAAGGTAGCCAGTGCTATCTGCGAACCTCTCTTTGGGAGAATGCTTCTTTTTTTATGCCTGCCTTATCTTCTCGAATTCGGATTGTATGACACTAAACTCTTTATCCTCCTTTTTCATATTATTTTTGTGCATTATGCCTTTGTTTTACTCATTTTAAGCTCACTGATCTTACTCATCTTTTTATGGGATACTTATCAATCTAGTTTAGCATTGTATAAAATTACTGAGCCATATACAGAAACCATATGGCCCATATCTGTTTTGACGAAAGTTCTATCCCATCTATTGTGTTTGATTACTGATACTGCCCTAAATGTTTCCATTTAAGGCAGCTATTTTTTTAATGTAAGTTTAACAAAACCAAAAACATCAATCTAACTCATATGTATTGCATGAGTTGCATTAACTAGTATTCTTTTGTGTGCAATGCAGGTATGTGTATTAATTTATGTGAAAAAATTCTATAAAAAAACTATCAACGTAGTAATTATATCTAAAACCAATCATTTTAGTTTGGACCCTATTTTATGGGAAATGGCCTAGAGGATGATTTTTTTTTTGGGGGGGGTGGGGTGGGGAGTGGGCGTGGGGGGTGGGGATGTCATAGAAATTATATTAAACTCATATGGTTTGGTTGGATACAAAGCTCCCACATAAGGGTGGAAGAAAATTCAGATACAACCAAAAACCAAAAGATAAGTTCACAGCTGCTTGTTACGCAATGTTGTGCACGGCTTCATTTTGCTCCCTAGGTGCATATCATATTCTATTTTGGAATTTGCAAGTAAGCTCTGCACTCATGACCTCTTATCCAAGAAACCACAATTTTTTGTGTCGTTTTCCTTAACAACTATTGAATTGGATTTTCAAAGAACCATCGAATGCCAATTTTGTTAGCAATTGCTTCCGCATATCCGGGACTTGAATCAATAGCTTAGATGATGATGCCGAATCAATATTCAAGATTAATTAAAAGAGGGTTTATTATTGCACAAAACCCCTGAGAGATTTATTAGACCAAGCCACCCTCTGCGAATTGACCAAACCCTAAAATGCACTCAAATTCTACTCTAAACGATATACAAAACAAGTTCCAAAGTTAAATGAGACGATTATTCTTAAGTAACATCAGAGAGACTATTAAAGAGACTATTAAACGGGGCAACAATTTTGAAAAGTTAGAGTTTTTATGCTAATAATTCTCTTGAAGGAGGGGGGTATAAGTGCGGCGGTAAACCGTGGTGGTGTGTTATCGGCACGTGTAATTATAGAAATTTTGATGATAACTTTTTTATTAATTAAACTACGTGCATCGCACTTGTAAAATAATAGTTATGGCAATTTAATTATGTGCATCACACTTGTAAATACATGGCCTCTCTTGTGACAATATTTTGACTCTCAACGCAAACAGGTTTGTATTTTAAATGTAATTCATTATTTAGTATATAATTTATTTTTTTGTGTTGCTTAATTAGAAAACTAAATCTGAATGTGTTGTGCAGAAACATACCGATCAAAATAAAAAGAAAAAGAAATCGGCGAAAAGGGGTCGCCCCACTTATACAGGTGGCTCGAGAAATATTACTCGTGCCATGGAGTTATCGGTAAATTACAATAGACCTACTGTGATATAATGTAATATTAAGAGTTATTTTATAATATATGTAAATTTTTCGCGATGTGTAGAGAGCTCAGACCCTGGCGCAGAGTGGTACACCGAGCGTGCTGTCCGTGTATCTTGCCATCCACGGCATCTCGACAGATCCTTCCACGGGCGAGCTTCAATTCCCCGACACCGCTATCCAGAAGTATTGCGTAAGTGTTAATATTTATTCTAACAGGTTTGAAATTTTTGTTCTGAAAAGTTCAAATTTAAATGATATACTTATATTTTAATATTGGTTAATGTGGGTGTAGGAGCATGTGGTGGAGCAGGCGGAGGCATCGGGGATCGATTTTACTG
The DNA here is from genome assembly GCA_030015575.1 of Agapanthus africanus. Classification (NCBI taxonomy): domain Eukaryota; kingdom Viridiplantae; phylum Streptophyta; class Magnoliopsida; order Asparagales; family Amaryllidaceae; genus Agapanthus; species Agapanthus africanus. The sequence continues at coordinate 48,458,150 of JASDDO010000019.1, read as the reverse complement.
GACAGAACGATCTGTTGCTGCTGACCCCAGTTCTAGACGCCGCACACGGAGGGCACCACGGAGGTTAGGAGAGAGGTCGGAGAATGGGACCTAGCAGGGCCCATATGAGGTTGGACTCTACTCTGACGGTTACTTCCCTTATCCCCCATGAGCGACGTCTAGAGCAAGATGTTGCCACCTTGAAGACCACCGTCCAGGAGTTGAAGAAGATGATGGTATGTATACTACTTAATAGTAAAATATTATATCATATTATAAATAGTAATATATTCAATATTACTAGCCTGAGCTTATTTGGTTGTAGACTTAACTTTGATTAATCTTAGATTGGGGTTTCGCAATAACCTGATAATGAAACTAATTCGACTAATACACAGTTCTTACTAGTTTATCACACACAAAATTGAACAGATGCGACAGGGTACTTCTGCTGCGGATCCACATGCATCTCTTTCGGCTGCGGCTCCGCAAGCCACTACCTCGGTTGCGGTTGCACAGACCACTCCTGCAGCTCCACAGCCCGCTCAGACTCCTGCACAGTCCGCTCCTTCATTAGTCGAGTTTTTAACAACTCAGGGCTGCACCGAGGAGAAGATGCGTCAGATTAGGTTGATTATCAGAGGTGGAAGAGCTGGACCGAGTTAGGGTAGTTTTATTTATATTTTTGAAAATGTATATACTTATCTGATACATATTGTATAAATTTTGGACGATAATCGTTGGTGGTTGTTTATGAACGATGATTTATCGTGATATCGTATTCTGTGTGTCTATTTCAATTATATATTATGCGTGACATGATTGATTATGAATATTTCTATATTATATCTATTTCTATTATATTTATCCTGATATCGTATGATGTATATATTATTGTGCACAGGACGGGTTAAAAACAGACCATGATATTATGTCCCTACGGATTAAGCCGTAGGACCAACAGTTGCACTTACAGATTAATCCGTAGGTCCAATATTTGTCCCTACATAATTATCCGTAAGGACAAAATATATGATATTTTGTCCCTATGGACTCAGTAACAGGAGTTACACACTTGCCCCTACGGATACATCCGTAGGGGCTTATATGTAGACCTACGGCTAACTCCGTAGGGGCTGGAAGATACCCCTACAGATAGCACCGGAGGGGCAAATATTTTATTTTATAAACCACTAAATTAAATAAATATTTTGTCCTTACGGGTGACACCGTAAGTACAAAGTCCCCTACGCATGAAACCGTAGGGACAATTTTTACTCCGTATGGACATATTCAGGGTGAAGACTTGCACCTGCGGCGATTGTACCTACGGAGAATTTTCTAGCCCCTACGGAGATATCCGTAGAGGCAGTGTTTTGCCCCTACGGCTAAATCCGTAGGGACAACCTCTTATTGTAGTAGTGCTAGAGAATTTTCAATGACCGTTGTATATAGGATAAGGGGCTTTCCCTTAACAAGAGTGGCCAATACCGGCAGATTTTGTAGGTATTGTGTAATTTCGTCAAATACATTTTGGCATTTCTGATCCCAAACGAACGGGGTCCATTTCTTCATTAGATGACTATAGGGACAACATTTTTCGGAGAGATTGGTTATGAACCGCCGGATATACGTGAGCTTTCCTTAGAGAGATCGCAGTTGCTTTAGGGTTATTAGTGAGAGTATTTCCATAATCGTCTTGATTTTTAAGTTTCAATTTCGATACCTCGATGACGGATGATGAAGCCTAGGAATTTGCCTGAGGAGAATCTAAACGCGCACTTTAGAGGGTTCATTTTCAAATTATACTTCCAAAAATATTCGAACACAATCTTCAAATGTTCCTAATGTTCCTTACGAGACTTTCTCTTGACCACAAGGTCATCGATATAACATTCGATGATCTTGTGTATGAGTTCATCGAATATCTTCGTTATGGCACTCTAGTACATAGATCTGGCGTTCTTCGAACTTAAAGGCATCACCTTGTAGCATAATATGCCCAACGGAGTCCGGAAGGCATTATGCTTCTGATCTTCAGAACCTATCTTTATTTGGTTGTATCCTGAAGATCCATCCATAAAGGAGAAGAATTCATAGGTGGACGTGTTATCGATCATCAACTCGGTAACGGGCACTGGGAAGTCATCTTTCATGCATGCCTTATTGAGGTCCCGAAAGTCCATGCAGATGTGAACTGTCCCATTTTTCTTCATCACCGGAACGATATTAGCGATCCAGTCGGGATATTGAACTTCTTGGATGAAGCCAGAGTCGATTAATTTCTTAACTTCGACGTTGATACTCATATTGAGTTCAAGCCGCATCCATCTTGGTGCCTGTTTAGCTGGTTTCATCTCTGGTGATATGGCCAGCTTATGAACCGCTACCTCTGGATCTAAACCCGACATTTGGATCTAAACCCGACATTTTGGAGTAGTTTCAAGCGAAGCTGTCTTTGTATTGCATAAGTGATTTGTACGAAAAAGTGTATGTAGTAATTAACCGCAATCAATAACGGTGCCGCGTGTAGCTAGACCGAGATGAGTACGGGTCGTCCTCTGGGAAACGGGGAATCTTTTATTCTTAGTTTAGATGTGTTGAGAAAGAAAGGAGGGATAAAGAATTTTGAAGAATGGTTTCTAGATCTACGTTAAGCAAGAATGCAAAAATATAAATCTAAATTATTTTAGGGATGTAGTTAATATAATAAGAGGGCTTGTAGGGTTCGTTAGGATTTAGTAGTCATGGACGATTAATTAAAAGTTACCCTTTTTATCCTTTAATAGATTTAAAACTAGAACGACGGTGATGCGTGTAGATTAAGATTTCTGGAGGGAAAAGGAATCCCACTCTTAACCCTTATCTCGACACGGAACTCCGTTCATATCTAGCCTTTACCAAAATAATCATTAATCTAATCTCTAATCGCGGTCGGAACTAACAAAGAATTGTTACCGCGCCCGATTAGGATGTTAATGATTCTTTTGATAAAGTTCATAAACTTTATAGGACTTAAAAAGGGTTTAGGGATGTTCATCATCCATTAGCCTACCCTAATCCTACGAACCCTAACAAGCGAAGAATTACTCGCGCATGTTGGGAGAAAAAGAGATGGAGAAAAAATGCATAATTAAACTACGAAGAAATAGAATAAGAAAAAGAAAGCTACCTTTATTAATCAACAATATTCATTACACTTTGATTCCTTAGAAAATGATTATAAAGACTAGTTTGCTTCTCGATCTCTTCCAAGGAGGTAGACGAACAGTTGATGATCAGTCTGGATGCGTGAGCCGTCTTGGACTTCGTGATCTCGTCGACTTGATGATTTTTCCAAGAGGCTCTCGGTCTTTATTTATAGTCCCAAAGCCAGAACCTTTGCTTCCAAATATGGAAGTTAACAGCAAAGATTCAACACTTGATTTAATGATCTGGCTTTATCACATATAACCGACTAATATATAATGTAACAACTTATCGAATCAACACTTGATTCAATAACCGGCTATATCACATATAACCGACCGATTTCACATCTCGCGAGAATATAATGCGGTGTCTGTAACACCCTAGTTCATTTATACCAATTCTATTTCGAGTATTTCTTTATTGATGGTATTTTCCTGATTTACTATGTTTTGGGTGCGAATAGTGTTTTGACATCTGTATTTGCATCCGACCTGACCCGCATGCTTGAAACATGTCTTGATTCATGTTTATAATTTATCCTGGCTTATTATATGGATCCGTGCACTTACATTATTGTATACTGTATACTGGCATTTATTTGGCATCTGCATTTTTATATAACATTTAAAATCAAGTAAAATATTTTAAAAATACATTGCATGGCCTTCCTGATACCCCTAACCCTGTCGTAGCATCCGCGCACCTTGTTCTCGTCATGTTCAGTAAAACGGACTTGTTTGGATGTCTACGCGCACGCTACGTACATCCGTTCTTGAGGGTATGCATTTTCGTTACCCGGATATCCAATTTTGGTTTCGGTTGACACGTATATTTTCCGTATTTTAAAACTGGATTTTTAGACCCGACCCGGGCGTGTTTTGGACTATTTTTGTATTATCTAAATATTAAATATTTGTTTAATATTATATTTTATTTAATTCTAACATTTAATATTAATAACTACGTTAAAAACCTCTAACTAAAATATTTTTTAAATTTTAGAAATCTTTTTCAGCTCTCCCCCCCCCCTTTATATTATATTATTTCTTTTAAACCCATTCTCTCTATCTTTCCCCCCTCTCTCTCCCCCCCTCTTTCTCACTCCTCTCGCGATTCCTGTTCACGCAGGATCCGCTCACCTTCCGCACCCACTACTCTCACCTCCTTCCTTCAATTCTTCCTTCTTCTTCCTTTTAAAAAAAAAAACCCCGCGATGAAAACCCTCGCCTAACCCTAGCCGCCTCCATCTTCTCAACCTCGCCTTCCCTCTCACCTTCCCTTCGCCTCTTCCTCATCGCCACTGCCCTGATCCCGAGCTCCCAAACCCTGCAAACCCCTCGACCCCGCAACCCATGACTCCAACCACCTTCGAACCCATCACCCAGCCCCTGCCTTCGTCGTCTTCGTCACCGTCGAAGACCTCATCGTCACATCCTCTCCACCTCAACTCTCTTTCCCCGAGCTCCTCCGCCTGCACCCACAACCCTCACACCAAACCTTGCACAGAACCCATAACCCCGAACCCTCACCTCTCCTGCACACCCCGCCTCCATCACCGGCGGTCCATCATCGTCGCCTTACCCCTCACGACCACCCTCTTCTCACTTCTCTCCACTCTCTTACTCCCAAGACCCACGGCTCTATCCTCAGCACAAGAACCCTGCACACCCGACTTCTTGAACCCGGAACCCTCACTACCATCACCGTGAAATCTCGCCGGAAAACCCCACGACCTATCATCTTCCTCCCCATGCCTTCTCCTCTGTCTCAGATAACCCAGAGCCACACTAAACCCCAGAACTTCCTCTTCTTTTTCTTCTTTCCTTCTCTTTTCTTTTCTTGATCTGTTTTTCCGGCCATCACCGGAGCCGTGCTCACCGCTGCAGATCCGGAAGACCCAGTGGGCGTCCCTTACCTGCGTGGTTACCCTCTTGCCTTGCCTGGACCCGTCCCGCGTGCCATGTGTGCGTTGCGACGATTATCCAACGTCGGACGTACCGTACGTACTCGTCGTGCGATCCGTTCAAGCAAGTTGATCTTGCTACATACTATACTACTATATAATGCACACATGTGAATAATAACATTACTTATTGTTTAATTATGCATCCCACATTACCATTTTACTATTTTACTGTTTTCGGACATCCGTGTGCATCCATATCACTATTTACATATCTAGTCGCATGCCAATTCATCTTTCTACATGCTAGGTATATTATTATACATCCATATGAGTAAAATGTTACCCGTTTATCACATTATACATCCATATTAAAGTTTTACCATTTTCGGATACCCGTATGCATCCATATCATTTAATATACATGTAACTACATCTACAGATCACATTATTATATATTATTGTCATATTAACATCCCATGTTTAATAATGTGCATCCCACTTAGTCTTGAAGCTGTAAATGTAACCCCAATCGATATTTGTGCATCCATACCATTAATTACATATCTAGTTGAATACCATAACACGTTATTTCATATTACTGCTACATTAACACCCCATGCTAGATAATGTGCATCTTACATAGTCATGAAGCTATAGTCGTAACCCCTGATAGTTATTTATGCATCCATGTTTATTTGTGTATTCATACCATTAATTCTGCATAACTAGTTGCACCCCATATTACATTAACTCATATTATTAATACATTATTACCCCATGCTTGATATTGTGCATCCTACTTAGTCATGATGTAACCCCCGATCGATATTTATGCATCCATGCTTTTATTGTACACCCGTACTTTCATCTTGATTCAATACTTGCTACAGTTTGATTATGAGCACCCGCTTGATACCTGTGCACTACTTGACATGACCTGATATACCATTACTTGACATGACTTGATACATGTACATTACCTGACATGACCTGATATATCACTACTTGACATGTTACCTGATCATGTTTCTAATGCCGACAATCCTGACATGTTGTCCTGATGGACGTTATTGTTGTCTGCATAGATAAAACGTGTACCGACTTGATCCTGTGTTGGCATTAGATATCAATTGGCAATACCTGACTTGAACACATAACTTGTTGGTATGGAGAAATCAAGAATGTAACCGAACGTAACTCAAAGGACTATCATATTGTTTGCCGTTTTTTCAGGCGTTACGGAATACATATTGTTTGCCGTTACTCCGGGCGTTACGGAATACATATTGTTTGTCGTTTTCCGGGCGTTACGGAATAATCACCGATGGGTTACGATGAGGATTACATTAATTGATTTCGAAGACTTTAGAATATATAACCCAGTAGTACAGTTTAGATTACTCACTGCACATCACATGTACTTATACCCTTCACTGTTCCTTATTCGTGATACTGTTATACTCTTATTACTGTTCATATTCATGCATGCATGTCTTGTTACCTCCTGATTTTATTATTGTTGATATTATGACGCACCGACGTCTTGGTTTTTCATGGCCCAGATCCTCTCTCCCTGTCGCAGGCCGTTCAGGAGTATTTCAGTCAGCAGGCCGAGCAGTGAGGACCTGTTAGTATTTTAGTTTAGTTTTCTTTTAGCACTTTTATTTCCTGTTGTGAGACCGTATTTGGGACATACTTTCCAGATTGTTATTGTTACTTGGATCTATTGCTTCCGCATATTATTTCTTGACTCGTTTATTCTGGCTCATGGACATATACTAGATAGTTTATTTTATTTCTACTGTTCTTGATATCTCTAGACAGCCATAATGTGACTGTGGAGGGATGTTTCCTATCCACAGGTAGCATGGTTGGCTCTGTCACATGCCTATCTTAGCGCACTCTGAGAAGCAGGACGTGACAGGATTTGTTTGGTATCAGAGCCATAGGATTTAGGTTAATCGGGTTTGATTCTTTTGTAGTTGGGTATTGGACCCAATACACGAATCAGAATACTCATGATTAGGAACATGTCCTGCCACATTTTTATCGTGATTCTTGAATCTTATCTTTCTCTTGACCCCTGTTTTGACGATATGCAAACAACTTTGCATCTCGGCTTGAAACCTTTTGGTTTTATTATTTCTCCTTTCCTATTCTTTGATTCTGATACTAGAATTTGAGCGAATTGAACGGAGTTATGTGATTGTAACTATGAACTGCAGTATGGTTACAATGCGGTACTCTGTTTAAGAAACTTGGAGTTCTAGTCTTGATTCACTTCCTTGTTTCATGGTCGTGAAATTTCCTTAGTTCTCTCAGTTTCATTGCTTACCAGTTCATCTTTTGCAGATTTCTTGGTGATCGATACCGGTAGTTATAAAGTTTTCTTGGGAATGGATTTTCTCAGTACTTTCCACGCTCACATTGATTGTAGGGCAAAGAAAGTGATTTTCCAGATTCCCGGACATCCGGAGTTTGTTTTTGCTGAAGAAAGCAGTTCTGTCGGGCCAGTCAAGTTTAGGGCTAGGCCGACAAATAACGTTCTTTCGTCAATGGAAGTTGATAAGGAGAAAGCGCCAGCTGTAGTTCGAGAGTTCATGGACGTGTTCGAGGACATCTTGGGTTTACCGCCAAAACGAGATGTGGAGTTCACGATCGATCTTGTTCCTGGTGCAACGCCAATCTTAAAGGCGTACTATCCAATGGCACCAGTGGAGTTGGAAGAAGTCAATAAGCAAGTTACCGAATTGCTAGAGAAGGGTTGGATTCGCAGTAGTAATTCACCTTGGGGAGCTCCAGTTCTTCTAGACAAGAAGAAAGATGGCACAAGGAGGATGTGCATCGATTATCGAGAATTGAACCGGGTGACAATTAAGAACAATTACCCAATCCCTCGCATTGGCGAATTATTCGAGCAACTTAATGGCGCGAAGGTATTCTCGAAGCTGGATTTACGATCTGGATATCATCAGGTCCAAGTTAAATCAGAGGATATTTGCAAGACTGCGTTCCGAACTTGGTATGGACATTACGAGTATTTAGTGATTCCATTCGGAGTCACGAATGCACCGGCGATATTTATGGACTTGATGAACCGAATCTTTTCACCGTTCTTGGACCAGTTTATAGTGGTATTTATCGATGATATTCTGGTCTACTCAAGGAGTCTTGAAGAGCATGCTGAACACTTGAAGATCGCACTGCAGACATTGAGGCAAGAAAGATTATATGCAAAGATGAGCAAGTGCGAGTTTTGGCTTGAAGAAGTGAAGTTTTTGGGGCATGTTGTATCTGGAGATAGAATCGCCATTGATCCTGAGAAGATTGTAGCAGTTCAAGATTGGCCAATTCCGAATAACGTAGTAGAGATCAGAAGTTTTCTTGGACTTGCCGGATATTACAGAAGGTTCGTGGAGAATTTTGCTCGATTGGCTGAGCCATTGACCAAGCTTACACGGAAGGAGGTACCGTTCGTATGGACGGATAGTTGTGCGTCAGCTTTTGAGGTGTTGAAGCAAAGATTGATAACTGCTCCTATTTTGACCGTACCAGACGGTTCCGGAGGATTAGTGATTCACAGCGATGCAGCCGGGAAAGGTTTAGGATGTGTTTTGATGCAACATGGGAAGGTTATAGCCTACGGATCGAGACAGTTGAAGATCCATGAGAAGAATTACCCAACTCATGATTTGGAGCTTGCAGTAGTGATTTTCGCTTTGAATATTTGGAGACACTACTTACTGGGCAAAGGGTCGACGTATTCACTGATCACAAAAGCTTAAAGTACGTGTTCACGCAGAAAGAGCTTAGCATGAGGCAGCGTAGATGGTTGGAGCTGATGGCTGATTATGATCTTGATCTCAAGTATCATCCGGAAAAAGTTAATGTACTGCCGGATGCGCTTAGTCGGTTGCCAGCAATTCGGATGTTGAATGCACAGAAGGAGCTTATCGAAGATTTTCGGAGATTCGAGTTGGAGATCGTGCTACCGCGTTTTTTAGGACAGTTGATGCAACTGCAATACAGTCGTCATTGATCGATAATATTAAGGCAGCGCAGTCACAGGATCCAAGATTGCAGAAGTTTCGAGAACAGGTAGAAGCGGGACTTTGAACGGACTTGTTGATTCATGAAGATGGTTCGTTACGTTTTGGTAGCCGTTTGTGTGTGCCGAAAGGAGACATTCGCGAAGAAGTTATGAAGGAGGCGCACAGTTCCACATATTCCATACATCCAGGAGGCACGAAGATGTACCATGATCTACGACAGCATTTCTGGTGGGAAGGTATGAAAAGGGAGATTGCCCGCTTTGTAGCGAAATGCTTGGTGTGTCAGCAAGTTAAGGTTGAATATCAAAGGGTAGCTGGTTTATTGCAACCACTTCCGATTCATCAATGGAAGTGGGAACATATAACCATGGATTTCGTGACAGCTTTACCGCGGAGTCCAAAGGGCAACAATGCAGTTTGGGTGATTATTGATCGATTGACCAAGGCAGCTCATTTCATACCGTTTCGAATTGGTCAATCGACGGAAGCGTTAGCAGAACGGTGCATGCAGGAGATTGTGAGATTGCATGGAGTATCTGTGAGCATCGTTTCTGATCGTGATACCCGATTCTTATCGCACTTCTGGAGGAGTTTACAGGAAAGTTTGGGGACGCGATTGAAGTTTAGCACTGCTTATCGTCCCCAGACAGTTGGCCAGTCGGAGAGAACGATCCAAACTCTTGAAGATATGTTGAGAGCTTGCAAATTGGACTTCAAGGGTTCGTGGGAGGATCATCTACACTTGGTAGAGTTTTCTTACAATAACAGCTTTCAGGCGACTATTCAGATGGCTCTATTCGATGCATTGTATGGTCGCAAGTGTCGCTTACCCGTCTGTTGGGACGATATTGGAGAACGAAGATTGTTGGGACCGGATTTGATCATGCAAACAGTTGAGAAGGTTAATACCATCTGGAATCACATGAAGGCAACACAGGATCGGCAGAAGAGTTGGGTCGATACATCGAGAAGACCCCTAGAGTTCGCTGTTGGAGATCTGGTATTCTTGAAGATATCATCAACTAGAAGAGTGATTCGTTTTGGGAGTCGAGGCAAGCTTAGTCCTCGATTCGAGGGGCCTTTCGAGATTTTGGAGCGTGTTAGAGAAGTGGCTTATCGATTGGAGTTAGCATAATCTTTAACGAATGTTCATGACGTGTTTCATGTATCTCAACTCCGTAAGTATGTTCGAGATGAGACACACGTGCAAGATCATTCGGAGCTAACTGTAAGAGAGGATTTGACCTTTGAGGAACGACCGATGTCGATTGTTGATCGAAAAGAAAAGGTCCTTAAGAACAAGGTTATCCCTCTCGTACTTGTTTCTTGGGGAATCGCTCGCATGGGGAATCGACTTGGGAATGAGAAGACGAGATTCGACAGAAGTTTCCACACCTATTCTTATAGATTCTTGATTGTTTATCTTTTCTTGTCTTGGGAATTTCGAGAACGAAATTCTTTTTGTAGTTGGGTATAATGTAACACCCTACTTCATTTATACCAATTCTATTTTGAGTATTTCTTTATTGATGGTATTTTCCTGATTTACTGTGTTTTTTGTGTGAATAGTGTTTTGACATCTGCATTTGCATCCGATCCGACCCGTATGCTTGAAACCTATCTTGATTCATGTTTATAATTTATCCTGGCTTATTATATGGATCCGTGCACTTACATTATTGTATACTGCATACTGGCATTTATCTGGCATCTGCATTTTTATATAACATTTAAAGTCAAGTAAAATATTTTAAAAATGCATTCCATGGCCTGCCTGATACCCCTAACCCCGTCGTAGCATCCGCGCACCTTGTTCTCGTCCCGTTCAGTGAAACGGACTTGTTTGGATGGCTACGCACACGCTACGTGCATGTGTTCTTGGGGATATGCATTTTCGTTACCCGGATATCCAATTTTGGTTTTGGTTGACACGTATATTTTCCGTATTTTAAAACTGGATTTTTAGACCCGACCCGGGCATGTTTTGGACTGTTTTTGTACTAACCAAATATTAAATATTTGTTTAATATTATATTTTATTTAATTCTAACAGTTAATATTAATACTTACGTTAACAAACCTATAACTAAAATATTTTTTAAATTTTAGAAATATTTTTCAGCTCTCTCTCTCTCTCCTCTCTATCCCCCCCTCTTTCTCACTCCTCTCGCGATTCCTGTTCACGCAGGATCCGCTCACCTCCCGCACCCACTACTCTCACCTCCCTCCTTCAATTCTTCTTTCCTCTTCCTTTTAAAAAAAAAACCCGCGACGAGAACCCTTGCCTAACCCTAGCCGCCTCCATCTCCTCGACCTCGCCTTCCCTCTCACCTTCCCTTCACCTTTTCCTCATCGCCAATGCCCTGATCCCGAGCTCCCAAACCCTGCAAACCCCTCGACCATGCAACCCACGACTCCAACCACCTTCGAACCCATCACCCAGCCCCTGCCTTCGTCGTCGTCGTCGCCGTCGACGACCTCGTCGTCACCTCCTCTCAACCTCACCTCTCTTTCCCCGAGCTCCTCCGCCTGCACCCACAACCCTCGCACCAAACCTTGCACTGAACCCATAACCCTGACCCTCACCTCTCCTGCACACCCCACCTCCATCACCGGCGATCCATCATCATCGCCTCACCCCTCGCGGCCACCATCTCCTTACTTCTCTCCGCTTTCCTACTCCCCAGACCCACGTCTCTATCCTCAGCATAAGAACCCTGCACACCCGACTTCTTGAACCCGGAACCCTCACTGCCATCACCGTGAAACCTCGCCGGAAAACCCCACGACCCATCGTCTTCCTCCACTCTCCTTCTCCTCTGTCTCAGATAACCCAGAGCCACACTAAACCCCAGCACTTCCTCTTCTTTTTCTTCTTCTTCTTCTTTCCATCTCTTTTCTTTTCTTGATCTATTTTTCCGTCCATCACCGGAGCCGTGCTCGCCGCTGCCGATCCGGGAGACATAGTGGACGTCCCTTACCTGCGTGGTTGCCCTCTTGCCTTACCTGGACCCGTCCCGCATGGCGTGTATGCGTTGCAACAATTATCCGACGTCAGACGTACCGTACGTACCCGTCGTGCGATCCGTTCAAGCAAGTTAATCTTGCTACATGCTATACTACTATATAATGCACACATGTGAATAATAACATTACTTATTGTTTAATTATGCATCCTACATTACCATTTTACTATTTTACTATCTTCGGACATCCGTATGCATCCATATCACTATTTACATATCTAGTCGTATGCTAATTCATCTTGCTACATGCTAGGTATATTATTATACATCCTTATGAGTAAAATGTTACCCGTTTATCACATTATACATCCATATTAAAGTTTTACAGTTTTCGGATACCTGTATGCATCCATATCATTTAATATACATGTAGCTGCATCTACAGATCACATTATTATATATTATTGTCATATTAACATCTCATGTTTAATAATGTGCATCCCACTTAGTCTTGAAGTTCTAAATGTAACCCTAATCGATATTTTTGCATCCATAACATTAATTACATATCTAGTTGAATACCATAACATGTTATTTCATATCACTGCTACATTAACACCCCATGCTAGACAATGTGCATCCTACATAGTCATGAAGCTATAGTCGTAACCCCTGATAGTTGTTTATGCATCCATGTTTATTTGTGTATCCATACAATTAATTCTGCATAAGTAGTTGCACCCCATATTATATTAACTCATATTATTAATACATTAGTACCCCCATACTTGATATTGTGTATCCTACTTAGTCATGATGTAACCCCTGATCGATATTTGTGCATCCATGCTTTTATTGTACACCCGTACTTTCATCCTGATTCAATACTTGCTACAGTTTGATTATAAGCACCCGCTTGATACCTGTGCACTACTTGACATGACCTGATATACCACTACTTGACATGACTTGATACATGTACATTACCTGACATGACCTGATATATCACTACTTGACATGTTACCTGATCCTGTTTCTAATGCCGACAATCCTGACATGTTGTCCTGATGGACGTTATTGTTGTCTGCATAGACAAAACCTGTACCGGCTTAATCCTGTGTTGGCATTAGATATCAATTGGCAATACCTGACGTGAACACATAACTTGGGGTTATGGGGAAATCAAGAATGTAACCGAACATAACTCAAAGGGCTATCATATTGTTTGTCGTTTTTCCAGGCGTTACGGAATACATATCGTTTGCCATTTTTCCGGGCGTTATGGAATAATCACCGATGGGTTATGATAAGAATTACATTAATTGATTTCGAAGACTTTAGAATAGATAACCCAGTAGCACAGTTTAGATTACTCACTGCATATCACATGTACTTATACCCTTCACTGTTCCTTATTCGTGATACTGTTATACTCTTATTACTGTTCATATTCATGCCTGCATGTCTTGTTATCTCCTGATTGTATTATTGTTGATATTATGACGCACCGACGTCTGGGTTTTGCAAGGCCCAGATCCTCTCTCCTTGTCGCAGGCCGTTCAGGAGTATTTCAGTCAGCAGGCCGAGCAGTGAGGACCTATTAGTATTTTAGTTTAGTTTTCTTTCAGCACTTTTATTTCCTGTTGTGAGCCCGTATTTGGGATGTACTTTCCAGATTGTTATTGTTACTTGGATCTATTGCTTCCGCATATTATTTCTTGACTCGTTTATTCTGGCTCATGGACATGTACTAGATAGTTTATTTTATTTCTACTGTTCTTGATATCTCTAGACAGTCGTAATGTGACTGTGGAGGGATATTTCCTATTCACAGGTAGCATGGCTGGCTCTGTTACGTGCCTATCTTAGCACACTCTGGGAAGCGCGGCGTGAAAGTATCACATACGCGCAACGATCTCGGTCACGCACATATCACATATGTGTTCCTACTTCGTTTCTCATGAACCAGGAAACCTCTGTGAAGGACTCTGAAGACTCGTCAATACGCCGGCAGTAGGTGATGATCATATTAAACACCCATAAGCCGTCAGCGGTCAGCTAAACATAACGGCCACCCGGGTATTAAACGATCAGAAGATCAACAAGCAAGTACGTTCACACTCCTATGAATCCAATCAGTAACACTACTGTACAGTCCGGTCTCTTCGTCTGATATATCGCATATCCAGTCTAGGGATGGTAAACGTCAGACCCCAATAACCGATAAGTCGTATCGAAGTGAGGCTCATAACGGGTCGAAAAACTACTGATAACACTTACCAGTAAATCTCTATATCATCCCTAACTAGGGACTGTTCCCCTCCGAATCACGGAGACGCGACCGTGCAGGTCCGTCTTGCCTGAAATTCAGGGCAGATGCTAATTGGTGCTATCCGTCCACCTCTCCGAAGATGCCAAGTTGATTTACGGCAACATGTATCGAAGGTTTAAACGGATGCGGCCGATGTAGCAGACTTCGTCAGATTCCCCCTCGTCTGAGGGATTTTTGATTGTGGGGACGCTCTTCCCTGCAAGCGCAAGCCCCTGCAGTTAATTACGCTACCGCATCGCGGTAACAAGTTTCTCCTTCTCCAGATGGTCACTTCGTGACGTGGGTGTTTGTTTTGTTTGTGGTTGCCCATGGATTGTATATGGAGACTAATTTGTGTTGTCGTCCGTAGGACGTGGATTAGTCCAAATCCGTATTTTCTTAGATTTGGGTTTGGGGTTTTGGTTTAAGGATACGTTAGTCTCATTTTGAGGCTAAGATCAACTTAAATGTTTGTTAAGGACCGTTAGTCTAATTTGAGACTAAGATCGACTTAACGGGATCATTTAGATCCAACAAAAGAGCATTTGGACTCTATTGTTTAGTTTAAAGACATTGCGGTCGATTACCAGTTTAAGGACAAGGTGGTCCATAGAATGTATGGCCGCCGGGACCCGTCACCTCTCTGAAGACGTTGAAGGATTACAACGACAAATATCAGAGGAGTTCAGAGATGTACCCTTGAACCAATGTTGGTTGGGAGATCTATAGTCCAATTTGGGACTAAAGTCTATTTGAAGATTTATGAGCATATGGGCTCAGTTGAACATTTTATTGTTCTAGATGTTGAGCCTTTATTTGAGCTCTGCCCTTTTAAATAATGCATAGCATTTGGCCTGTTAGGCCTTTATTTGGGCTCTGCCCTTTTAAATAATGCATAGCATTTAAATTGGTCTGACAGTGCGCCACGTGGCTTGTCAGGCGCTTTGCGCCAATTAAAGAGCGCAAGGCGCTAGCGCATGTGCAGGTGACACGTGTCGCGCTCTGCTAAGCGCAAGTCTGTTAGCGCAGTGCGTTGCGCCAGTACGCTGTGCTAGTGCGCTGCTGACACGTGGCGCGCCCTGGTGCTATGCGCCAATCCAAGAGCGCAGTTCGCTATTTTAGAAGCGCAAGGCACATATCATTCTGTGGTTGACACGTGGCACGCTCTGGTGAGTTGCGCCAGTCCAAGGAGCGCAAACGCGCAGATCATTCTGTGGTTGATACGTGGCGCGCTCTGGTGAGTTGCGCCAGTCCAAGGAGCGCAAAGGCGCATTTCAAAAGTGCAAGGCACTGTACAGTAGCGCAGAGCGCATCTTGATCCAATTAAGATCAAAAAAACAGGTTCTTTGTTTTCTTAAAAGAGGTTCTACCTCAAGATTCAAGAACCAATGGTTCATCAAAAGGTTGTGCCTTTATATAGATCAAAAGATCTAAGAATGAAGTAAATTACTTCTTTAATCTTTTATGATTGGGTCTTTTTTTATCTTTTTATTTTTTATATTGAAGATCTTGATCTTGTTCTTTTTAGAAGAAATTCTTCTTTTTTAATGAAATGGTTTCACCTCTGTTCTTCAAGAATCAAATTCTTTACCTTGAAGAAGATGATCTTCTTTCTTCAAAGGCTTGCCTTTCAAATTTTTCAGAGGGTTCTCTCTTTTCTGTATGTGTCTATCTGTGTGAGACTTGAAGTCTAGGGGCCTTTATATAGGGCCAATTGGTTTGTTAGGTTAATTACATTGATCTTACGCTGATTGATCTGAGGATATTTCCCCACCGTTGGATCTTTGATCCTAAGGCCTCTGTTTTACAGAAAACAATTTTCTTATTTTAATAAAATTGGAAAGATCTTTCTAGAATTTTAATTCTGATTAATTAAATAATTTATTATTTAAATTCCAGTGCTGGTGCACTTGGCGCTAACGCACCTGCGCTTGACACGTGTCGCGCTGCGCAGAGCGCAGCGCAACTGCGCTAGGCACCTGCGCTTGACACGTGTCGCGCAGCGCAACTGCGCTGACACGCGTCGCGCGGCGCAGAGCGCAGCGCAACTGCGCTAGCACACCACTGTTTGACACGTGGCGCGCAGCGCAGAGCGCAAGTTATCTGAAGCGTTGCTTCCTTTATTTAAAATTTGAATTTTAAAACAGAGCCTTGCTCTGATTGGGGTGCGCTGCCTTGGGCGCAGCGCTCCTTGCACTGGTGTATCTGCTTTTGACATGTGGCGCTCAACGCGCAGCGCAAGAGATCTGAAGCGTTGCTTCACCTTTTGAATTTTGAAATTCAAACAGAGTTTTGGTCTGATTGGGGGAAACAGGGACTTCCTGTTATAGCCAATCGAGCACAGCACAACATCAACCCCCAATACCAGGAGAGACGAAACCCCTCCTATCGCTCATTGTCTCCATGTGATTCGGGACTGTACCCAAAAGCCACCGTTTTGCTTGTTCTCATGAACGTGGTAAGGTGGAAATCAAAACACAGTGGGAATCACACAAGTCTCTATGACGATCTCGCGTCTACAGACTAACCTATATCAGTGTCACCAGAGAACTACTATTTGACGATAGGTATAATACCAACTAGGAGTTCTCGACGAGTCCGTTCAGTGTACCCGGTCTCCACTGAGCACCCGTATACCATCTTTGATGTCAAACACCAATGGATATGGGATCATCCATAGCCCATCATATGGGTCAAGAAGCGTATACGCTAGTCTACTGGAGTATCGATGACCTGTCTCGATACACTCTCGACTAGGAACAGTTATAAGATGTACTTGTGGACTACTCTGGCCCCATTAGTATGATCTCCATCATAGCCCTAGTAGTCAAATACACATCTTAAGGGCTTTATCAATATGCGAGAGCAAGACAATATCACAACACAAGTCAACATGTTAAGACAAAGTGCAACCAGATAGCATACTATCATGTCGAGCAAGAAAGTCCTCTCTATATATATCCAAGCACCCACTACAATATACATCATATAAACAATAATGGCCTCTAGAGCATACATAAAACTAACATGATTCACTGGGCGTAGCTCATTGAGTGCTAAGCACTCTCCTTTGTGGTGCCTACGTGAGGTGATGGGCGCCGCTCATTGAGTGCTAGGCACTTTCCTCTATGGCGCCCACGTGAAGAACACGTGAGGCGCTGGGCGCTGGGTTCTTTCTTTTATGAGGACCAGATTTCTCTCAAGAACAAGTTCCTCCTAATGTGAATTAAATTCTCAATTTGTGGGAGACTTGTCTCGTGGATCTCAGATCCAGAGAAAGAACTAAGTTCTTGGAGAAGGGTTAAACCCTTAGATATGTAAACGAGATGATCTTTGTTCTTCTTATTTACCTAGAGTTTTTTTAGGAGGGAGATCTTCTTCTCTGTTTCTTTTTGAAGCTTGATTGATCTCACAACTATCTAATAACCGCAATCAAGAACGGCGTCGCTTGATAGCTAGCCGGTGAGTACGGGTCGGTCCACAGGGATGTTGTGAATTTCCTAATCGCTCAAACGAGTTAATTCCGATTGTGGTCGGATTGATTATTAAATCTAAAAACTAAATTATTCTATACTAAGATTATCTAGATCTAAGTCTTGCTAGGGTTAGGTCTAGGGTAGGTTTGGAAATGTAAATAAATCTCAACGCTTTCTATACCCAAATGAAGATCTATGAGGAGTTATGGTAATTATTAATAAAAGGGATTAGATCCATTCGGTAAGGTGTTCCTTCCTCTAGGTTCTTGTCCTTCCTTTATCAATCCTTACCCTAACCTCCATGGAAAACCATCACAACCGGGCCTTTATACTACGGTATCACCGCTACCTCGATGGATAGAGTGCCGTAGGGAGCGGTATGTCCATGTATGCATGGATTCTTATGAAAAAGTATGATGGGCAAGAAAGGGATGAGAGATCTCATCTCTCAAAAGCCTTCCCCAAAACTAACCCTAACAAGCGAGGAGACTACTCGCTCATTAGGAAATTGAAAAATATTTATATAGGGCAGAGAATGAAAAATTACCTAAGACAAGAAATTAAATCTAAACTAGGGCAATTAAATAAATCTACTTACTTTACAGATGGCTCTCTCCAAACATTTACGCAGGGTTGTCAGATCTAAATAGACGATATGAAAAGAGGCATCGATGCTCTCCAAAAGAATTCTGAATTTTATTCATAAAAAGAGGTATGGAGGCATAGGGAGGCATAACCTAATACAATGATTTGGGCTTCTATTTATAGGACATAGAAACCCTAGGTTACAATTGACCCGCACGTCTACATTTACCAAAATACCTCTAGGTTGACCAGTTAGAGCCACAACAAATTATGGTAAAAATTCAGCTCCTGATTGCAAAACACCGCCATGGCACCGCGGCCGCAGCCAGGGTTTGGCCGCGGTTCCACGGCCAAAAGGAGGAGTTGAGTGTTCAATTTTCTGCTGCTGGCTCTGCTTGACTTAGGCTACTTAATTCTTTAGTTCTTTTCTCAAATTAGCTTCTGGTTTGCTTCCAGATCATTCCAGTGAGCATTGTAGTGGACTTTTGTCGTTTCTTCGTGTCTCTGCCTTTATGCTCGGTGAACTGTTGTTCATTGTTCTTCATTGTTCCTCAAAATGTAGGCGCGATCAAGATTTCACCATTTATCATTCGTAGTCTCACTTTTGCATTGTCTTTTATCTTTTTCACTGTTTTCGCTCCAAGAACCTGTAACCTGTAATATGTAGCAGACATGCGTCAAAAGCACCTGTTTATTTGTAAAAAGAATAAGAATGGGGAATATGATAATGCAATATTATGGTATGAACAAATACCCCCAAACTTATCTTTTGCTCGCCCTCGAGCAAACTGAGTTTTATTCTCGACAAAAACCTAACCGCACTTTCGTAGGGAAACGCGATTGCACTGAGCTCGTGCAATAAGCCGTTAAACCTCTAGGTGTCCCTAGTAGGAGGAGTGTTGTCTCCTGAGGGTTTTCAGCGGATACTACGCACAAAATCCTATCAATTAGGCCCATTGACTTTTATTCTCCAATTAGGTTTTCTAACAAGGAATTCTATTATCGTTGACTCGTAAATTATCCACCCATATTCTTCACACTTCCTCATCATTTATCTTAAGATTATATATGTTCTGCAGACCTACTTAGCTTTCGGTATCTCTTAAGTTTTTCTTCTAGGGTTCCATCTCGACTTAGGAATTTTTATCAACTCTTACTAAAGATACAAGTTCTATTCTTCACTCCTTTCTTTCATCTATACTCAAATCACATATCCCTACGTGTGTGTATAAATCACCCCTACACTTGGAAATTCAAATCAAGCAATCATACTCTTGTCCGTTGCCCAAAGCACTTCTTAATTGGTGAATTTAAATGAATTTTGCTTACACATCCTTCATGCGACCGTTAATACTTCTTGAGGTATCAACAACCGATTACAAGATGTGTTTGCACATTAAAGCGTAATTCCTAGTCTTGCAACACCCAAGGCTTTAGCAGTGACTCCCAAACCAGTTAGTCTAAGGCACTAGGTGATGAAGCACCCTCGCTAAATCTTTTTCTAATTTTTTTAGCCTCAAGTAATCACAAAAACCAGTGTTCATTTTTTTTTCTTTATTCACACTTGTATTTTTTTTTATTTTCATCGTACTAAGGACTTTAGACAAGAACATTTCAAGTTCTCTTCTACTATTCCAAGTTTCAAGGTGCGTGATTGTGCAAATTGTAGGGTATACGTTTTCAGAATCTAGACTTAAGCTAGGAATTATTTTTCAAACTTATACTCTAATAAAAATATCAATCATTTTCTTTTGTTTCAACTTAGCCCAAGAACTGAACTCAAAATTTTCCTATTTCTAAATAAATTACAAAGACATATACTTTCTACCGTTAAACTTTAAGGAAGGTTATTTTTAGGTTTTTAATTTACTAAGTCTAAAATCTAGTTGTTCCTAGCCAGTTAACCTATTTGTCAAACTCAAGTCAAATATGGCCAAAATTGAATACATCAATTTTTATAATTTTTGAAATTTTTCAATTTTTATGGGTTTTAAAATAAGTATGCAAATGCAAAAATATGTACAAATGAATGCAAAGGAAAGAAAACGTACCGAGCATGCCCCCAAACTTAAACTTGACAGTGTCCTCACTGTCATGCTATACCAAGAGGGTTGAGAATGTCGGCACTCCCCTGTTTATTTATTTATAAAAAAAATTTTGAATTTCTTTTTATTAGAAAACAAAATAAAAAATATATATACATATATACAATAAATTCCTCCCCAAACTAAGCAAGGCCTTACATAAGCCAAAGGTTAGCACCAACCATTCAAAAATCTTATCGTGGTAATGGTAGAGTTGGTGAAAGAATGGGGTGTAAAGGAAAGAAATGAGAAACACACGAGACCGTGTGGGAAGAAAAGTAGAATATGGTCTCGGTGGAGGAGGAGAATGGCGGAAAAGAAAAAGAAGTGGACTACGATCTTGAGGGTGTAAATCGAGTGAATAAATTAGCGCAATTTGTGATGACCGATGTGTTAAAAGTGATTGTGCTAATCTATCAACCCGTCGAGAAATGGGGTCAAATCCCTCAAGATTCGCAAGAAAGTATGGGTACGTCGAACTTGGTATAGGAAGTGCAAGCGTAACGGTCTCTTGCACGGTCAGAACGATAGGAAAGAAGAAAGGGAGTGAATCAGGGATAGTCTCATTCTCATCGTAGTAAATTGTCTCGAACTGGAAAGATTCTATCAATGGTTCGAAACGACTGTAAGCAACCGAGTCTGATGGTTCAACTAACTCATCTGAAAATTCGAAGGACTCAAACTCGGGCGGTGATTCATCAACATTGTCCGAAAAAGTGAAACACTCGTAAGTATTATCGGCTGTGAGAACTGTGTCAGATTCAAAGGGAAATATTTCAAGCTCACAGTCTTCAAGCGTGATCTTGTGCGTGGTCGGAACGATGGAAATGAGGGAGGGTGATAGAACAGTTAAAGGTTCAGGAGGATGAATTGGAAAATCCGACACATCAAACAAAAATGGTTCAACCTCAATATTATCCTCAATACTCTCCTCAATACTATCCCCATAATTATCCTCAATATTTAGCTCATCCATGCCATTATCATCAAAATCAAGACGCATATGAAGTTCGGAAGAAACAATTAATGACTCGGGATGATGAATTGGACATAAAATTTCAATCAAATCGACAGGTTCATCATCCAAAATATTCCCGGCGTCTATATCCTCAATCAAGTGAAAATCAATTTTTTCTGACACCTCCTCAAAAGCATGGATATTGTTAGAGTTAGGTTCAAGATTGGAGGTGCAAAGATCGAAAGGATTAGGTGTGGTTTCACTCGAAAGGGTTTCTTCACAGTCTGGCAAATCAAGCACTACAAAGTCACACAACTGGTTTTTTATTTTCAACTGGTGAACTATTTGGGACAATCGATGGAAAACCGGAGTTGTGGGATTCAACTGGGTATGGGTAGGTCTGATTTGGGAATGTGTAGAACTCACTCGCTCCTCTCAAATTCTCACTCTGTCCAACCGCCTCCTCATACATTGGAAAATTTGGAGCGAGTTGGAAACTAGCAGCCGGTTCACTAGGTTGCATAAGGGCGGCCATGGACGCTTCCATATTCCTAGTCATTTTGTTTGTTGCTGCAATATAAGATTCCAACGACTGTTCCAAACTAGACATGGGTTGTGAAGGGATTTCGGTAAAAGATTCAAAGTTGTTTGGATTTTGAAAACTCCCAAAAGGTTGTATAGAAGCAATGTCTAGTGAAGGTGGAAAAGTCGGGTAGGACTGGTAGGAATTGGATGATTGGACAGGAGTAGGGTCAACTTGTGGATAAAAAGGTGAATGGACGTTGATCCCTATAACTGGATGTGTGGAGAGGGGTGAAAGATCGGCTACGAGATTGAGCAATATGCTCAGCAATGGACATCGGTTTAGGAGTTACAGCAGGACTTGAAAAAGTGGTATCAACGTATGAAGTGGGTGAAGGTTGACATAGTTGACACAAAGTGGGTTGCAAAGTCAAACTGTTTCTCCTAAACGCTTCTATTTGATTTTTCAAAGAAATTTTGGGTATGGAGGGATCTTCCTTAAATCGACCGAAACAATTGACGTACGAAGCAAAGTTAGGTTCGGGATACCAAAGTTCAGCAAGAGATTTGTGATGTGGGGGAGAAGAGAAAGAAGGTTGGGTGGTGCAAGGATTTCTTAGCAGCAAAAATTTGCAGGTTATTAAAAAAAAATTCCTTTTTTCATTTGCTCTTTATTTGGGAATTTTGCAAAATGATTTTCGATAAAAGATATGCAAATCAGAAAAGATCACTTGCAATCAATTATTAATTTAAGCATAGCGCAAAGAATCCAGCACAAGATTTGTTATTTGGAAAGGAAAAGATTTTTGAACGCAAAGAATTCTGCAGGATATTTTTACAGAAGATATATCTAGATTTACAGAGAAGAAACAGAGGAGCTTACAGAAAAAAATTTACCAGAGGATGCCTCGAGATTGCCGCGTTTCCGCGGTCTTAAGTGGGGTCCCACCGCGGTTCCGCGGTCAGGTAGTCGGCGCGGGTCCCAAGAATTTTTCTGAACTTCTGATTTGACCAGACCGCCGCGGTTCCGCGGTCTGGGGTGGGTTTACGCGGCGGAAGCGCGGTCAGATGAACGGTTCAGATCCCCAAATTTTTTATTTTCCTCTGCTGTTGTAATCTTCTATTGTTAGGATCGTCTATTGTCTGTTTTGATCTCTATAGATTTCCAGATCCGAATTTGTTCGTAGATCCTGCAAAATTCACACAAAAATACCCTTTCCAAAAATAACAGATGATATATTTTTATATTTTTTTTTATTTTTCAGTTTTTATGATTTTTTAATTTTTAGATTAACCCGAAATTGCAAAAAGGAAATAACACGCCATCCCCGGCAACGGCGCCATTTGATTGGTCTCAAAACTATCTAATAACCGCAATCAAGAACGGCGTCGTTTGGTAGCTAGCCGGTGAGTACGGGTCGGTCCACAGGGATGTTGTGAATTTCCTAATCGCTCAAACGAGTTAATTCCGATTGTGGTCGGATTGATTATTAAATCTAAAAACTAAATTATTCTATACTAAGATTATCTAGATCTAAGTCTTGCTAGGTTTAGGTCTAGGGTAGGTTTGGAAATGTAAATAAATCTCAACGCTTTCTATACCCAAATGAAGATCTATGAGGAGTTATGGTAATTATTAATAAAAGGGATTAGATCCATTCGGTAAGGTGTTCCTTCCTCTAGGTTCTTGTCCTTCCTTTATCAATCCTTACCCTAATATCTATGGAAAACCATCACAACCGGGCCTTTATACTACGGTATCACC
Source organism: Agapanthus africanus (assembly GCA_030015575.1). NCBI lineage: Eukaryota > Viridiplantae > Streptophyta > Magnoliopsida > Asparagales > Amaryllidaceae > Agapanthus > Agapanthus africanus. The sequence continues at coordinate 48,434,354 of JASDDO010000019.1, read as the reverse complement.
GCTACCTCGATGGATAGAGTGCTGTAGGGAGCGGTATGTGCATGTATGCATGGAGTCCTATGAAAAAGTGTGATGGGCAAGAAAGGGACGAGAGATCTCATCTCTCAAAAATCTTCCCCAAAGCTAACCCTAACAAACGAAGAGACTACTCGCTCATTAGGGAATTGAAAAATATTTATCTAGGGCAGAGAATGAAAAATTACCTAGGGCAAGAAATTAAATCTAAACTAGGGCAATTAAATAAATCTACTTACTTTACAGATGGCTCTCTCCAAACATTTACGCAGGGTTGTCAGATCTGAATAGATGATATGAAAAGAGGCATCGATGCTCTCCAAAAGAATTCTGAATTTTATTCATAAAAAGAGGCATGGAGGCATAGGGAGGCATAACCTAATACAATGAATTGGGCTTCTATTTATAGGACATAGAAACCCTAGGTTACAACTGACCCGCACGTCTACATTTACCAAAATACCCCTAGGTTGACCAGTCAGAGCCGCAACAAATTATGGTAAAATTTCAGCTCCTGATTGCGCAACACCGCCGCGGAACCGTGGCCGCAGCCAGGGTTTGGTCGCGGTTCCGCGGCCAAAAAGAGGAGTTGAGTGTTCAATTTTCTGCTGCTAACTCTGCTTGACTCAGGCTACTTAATTCTTTAGTTCTTTTCTCAAATTAGCTTCTGGTTTGCTTCCAGATCTTTCCGGTGAGCATTGTAGTGGACATTTGCCGTTTCTTCGTGTCGCTGCCTTTATGCTCGATGAACTGTTGTTCATTGTTCTTCATTGTTCCTCAAAATGTAGGCGCGATCAAGATTTCACCATTTATCATTCGTAGTCTCACTTTTGCATTGTCTTTTATCTTTTTCACTGTTTTCGCTCCAAGAACCTGTAACCTGTAATATGTAGCAGACATGCGTCAAAAGCACATGTTTATTTGTAAAAAGAATAAGAATGGGGAATATGATAATGAAATATTATGGTATGAACAAAGCACTCTTCTTCTTTTTTAAAAGCTTATGGGAGGGCTTCCTCTCTCTTGGACTTGAAGTCTTGGGTCCTTTATATAGTAGAGGCGAGTTTGTTAATTAGTTTTTAAAGAAATCTCTCATTAGGAGATCCTAACTGATTTGGGGATTTTTACCCACCATTGGATCTTTGATCCAAGGGTTTCTGTTTTACAAAACAAGATTGGGGAAATATTTTCCCTTGCACAGAATTTATTCTGTAGAACGGTGATTTTTTAATCACCGTTGGATTTTAATCCAACAGTCCTCTGTTTACAAAGGGCATAGAATTTTATTCTATGATCCCACCGAGGGTATATTTCTTGTTTTAGAAGGATTTAAGGAATATTTCTTCTCAACAGAATTTTAATTCTGAGTCATGATGATTTATCATCTCCGTTGGATTTTTGATCCAACGGCTCTGTTTAACAGAGAATAGAATTTAATTCTATCTGGGCGCCGGCGCTCACGTGTTGTGCACGTGGGTGCTAATTAAGGTTTTAATTTCTTTATGTGCTTTGCACATTGGCATCCAAGTGAGGAGCAGGTGCAGCGCAAATATAACTGTTTTTAAGTCTGGCGCTAACACCCTCATGGAAAGCACGTGAGGTGCTGCCTATTAAATTTTGAACAGAGCTTTGCTCTTTTATTGGGGAAAACAAATTCCCCCCACCGTTGCGCTCACGTGGCTCACATGTGAGTGCAGCGGTGGCCCATTTTCCACCGTTCGATATCCTGGGGAGTTGAATCGTCTCTTAAAGTTTTATAAATAGGGTCTTTGGCCCTATAGATGGCTGTTGTTCATCTTCTTTTTAACCTTCTTCTATTTTGAGAATTTAATTTTCCTTTCAAAGCTCAGGTCTCTGTTCAAGGAAACTCTTTTAGAGTCAAAACTCTGTCAGAGTTTTGGTAAGAACCATGACCATGTCCTAATGTTTGAGGAATCTCTTCATATCTTAGGGTTTTTTAATACATTAACAGAGCTTTGCTCTTCTTTTGTAATGATCTCTTAGAGATCTAACAAAAAATTTACTTGAGTAGATCGTAGATCTTAAAGATCTTTTAAGGTTTTACCCTATTAACAATTTTGTTTTTTGAAGGTTATTTGGAATTTAATTCCCTTTCTTGAGTGGAGTTCTGGGATGTTATCCCATTTTTCTACAGAGCTTGGCTCTGAAGAATTTCTTAAAGAAATTCTTTTGGGAATTTTATTCCCTTCATAATTTCCTGACAGATTTGAAATCTTTTTGCAGAACACAGTTTTCGAGAGAGTTCCACTCCAGAGTTTAATGATGTTTTCTCATTAATTGAGAATCCTTTTGGATTTTATTTTTAATGAGTGGCTGGCCCATCATTGATGGGGTGTTACCTTGATTTTGTGGAAGCCTATTGTCCTTTTCTTTTTGTACTGCGGTGCAGTACAAATTTAAGTGTAAAAGAATCCTAAAGCCTTGAACATTGTGTCAATAGCTGACCCTCCCTTTTTATGCAGGTACTATAGATTTCGATTCCTCCTTTCCTTTCGTTCGTTCGGAGAGTGCCTTTGCCGACGCGCCCGTAGATCGGGAAATCTTCGCACTTATCTGGGACTAGGACCCAGAGCAAAAGTCTCTTCATCCGTGGGGGTCATAGTATAGTCAAATTATTCGGGTTCGGTGTAGTTTTACTTGCGTAGCACCTTCAGAGCCGATCCCGGCGATCCATTATGCTGATTCACCGCCGGTGACCTTCACAGTAGAAGAGGTCAAGTGGACCTCGGAAAGTCATCTTCAGCCTTCCATGGCTTCAATACCAGTGTAGCCGCCGATGGACTTAGATATTTTAGGGCGACGCATATGCCAGGAAAAGTTGCGTCCTTAGGGGAAGTTTACATGATAGGAATGACTCCCTATCAGTCAGCCGGCTATCTACAGTGGGCCCGATATATCCTTTCGGCCAAGAAATCGTTGTTATTAAAGACCGGGTTGTATCCCACAATCTACATGTCCCTCTTTCACTACCACGCTCCTCATGTGTGGTGGATCAAATCCTTTTTGGAACAGTGAAACATCCCGACCTATACCTCTCTCCTACCAGATCGGGAGGTTTCGATTTTATTGGAGGAGTTTACGGAGATCTCCGACCTACCTGTCGGAAGGGAGCACTATAAGGAGCTACTTCCTACCGACGAGTATGTCCTTGCCAACAAACCAGTGGTAATAGGTCTTACTCCGAAGAATGCCGTTCAACATCAGTTCCTAAGCTTGAATAAGGTGTTAAACATATACGAGAGTTTATTCCTGGAATCTGGCGGGCACGGGGTTAGCTTCGCAGATTTCATCGCCCGCTTTCTTCGTCCAGAAGTTATGTCTAAACAGGCTACGAAATTCGCCAAACTTGATGACCCATTCGGGTTTGGTTCGGATACTTGCCGACTGCGGAGGTGATTTTAAAGAAATTCTTTATTCCGGATACTCCAGTCGTCTCCTTTGCAGAGATTGTTGCACCGGATGTTGACGAAGAGACGTTCTTTCTGGGGTTTATTGTCTTGTAGCTGAGTTGGTTTGCGCTTCCGATGCACCCCCGCTACATGAGGCCATCTGTTTTTTATCCAGCTCATCGCATCGTCATGAGGGCGCGCATGGCCGTTGGGATTGCGGGGTTGGCTCATTTGTATCATGGCCTGAGCTTAGCCGTTGACACCACTCAACCGGGGGTAAAGCCCGTGTATCTCCAATTGCACTACTTCACATCATGGATTGAGATGCACATGCTGGGCGCCTTTGGTGTTCATAAACGACCCTGATTCTACGAAGGCTATAACTTCCCTCGGGTTATGCAACAAGTTGACGCTTCCGCTCTAGATCTATCACAGCGAGAGGCTTAGCGACTGCTCCTTCGCCCACGCATGGTTGGGGACAGTATGACCTTTGTCGATAGAGTCTTGACTATCGGCAAAGAATCCTCCAAGATAGTCTAACCATTACATGATACTTTCAAGGACGGGGCTTTTGTGTTGAGGGCTCGGGAAGTTATGCACCTGTATTCGATCAGGCCGGGCTTCCTACTATTTAGACAGAACGCCTCAATGCTATTTATAAGGTACAACCCGCATCGTTTTGCCCAACAATTGGGTTATAACTAAGGTGTTCCTCTTTAGGCGTTCTTAGTTGAGTCGGTTGCTACGAAGGAGGGTATTCGCAGCGCAACGCATCATTTTATGCGATTAAATACGGGGTCCCATTTCCTTATTAGCGATCCGAGCTATGTGCCAAAAGCCTCGAATGCTTACGTCGCGTGGTACCAGCATACGACATGTGCAGTTTTCAGGGAGGAGAGGCGTCTGCTACTTGACCACAATGATGTCGTCCCAGCCGGTAATCCATCGGTCCCACTGAAGCGACGGACTACTGTTCTTCCTTCTTTAAGAGAAATCACTACGGCTGTAATCCCACGAGCTTTTCCTGATAAGATTCGACCGGATGTTCCTGCGACCGCGATAGCCGTGGCGTCTCCAGACTCGGGCATCGGTTCAAAGATCGAGACCCGTCATCTGAAAAAACCCGTTAAGCGAAAGCTTTTATCGTCAGCGACGGGCTTCGTTTGGCAGAAAAGGAAGAAGTCCCTATTTTCTGCTGACATCGTATTCGAGCAGGAGCCTCACGCTCCTTATAGCGAAGGTTTGTGCGAATATGGCACCAACGAGGGTTTATTTGATGCGCCTGTGACCGATACTGACCTTCAGGCTGCCACTGATGCTTCCAAACGACTAGCCCGTGAAGAAGCAGTGTTAGTTTCTATTATGGAGTCCGATATACTTCATTTACACTTTTCTGCATATATCCCCTCCCTCCTTATTATGCTTTATTAACGCTCTCCTCCTTAATAGGTATCTCTGTTGAAGAGGCTCTCGCGGCTTCCCTCAGGACATTTGAGGAGGAAGAGAGGATCCGCGCTTCTTTGGGCCTTGGTATAATTCGTTTCATTACACCTTTACTCTTTTAATTCCTTTTATTCATGGTCTGACTCTCTTTCTTTATCCTATTACAGGGACCACCAAAACCCAGGCTATTCCGAGTGCAGTGCCAATCCCAGGTGGTGATGCAGGAAAGCTTCCAGAGCCGCCGACCGTGGCCAAGGCCCTCCTAAGGCCACCACAGGAGGCGTTGCTAAAGCAGCCGTTGATGGATGTCATAGCGGCTCCGGAGTTCAAGCTCGATTCGTACGACAACGTCTCCCTGTCGGAAGTTTTAAGGAGGTCGGTTCTTATGGTCCAGGATGAGAGGAAGCGAAGAAAGCATGTTGTGAGGGAATGCGAAGCTGTCTTGGCCGTAGGTGCTGGTTCGAGTAATGTTCCACCTGCTGACATTCCTTCGGTGAACATTCCTTCTGCCCTGACCACTGCCCATAGATAGGTTGCGTTTATAGCTCGTGAAAAGGGCGAACGACTAGTTTAAGGTAGAACAACGCACGGCTCTTAGTAATAGCCCTTTTTTTAACATACGCGTTTTTTATTTACAGAGCCAGATTTGGGTGACGACGTAACAAGGGAAGTGCCGACAAATAAAGAGCCTGAAGTGGCCAATCTTTCTCTGGAATCTAGAACCGTTCCAACTATCCCTCCCTCTCCCAGTGGATCAGCGGGTAACGCAAGCATTACGACGGCCCTTGTCGAGTCAGGTGATGATGCTATGGGTGCTGAATCTGCCCTCCCCATGGAAACCGAAGAAGCCGTTAAGACCGGTGACGCTTTTGGAACGGTTTCAGTTTCTGACCTATCAGGTACTCCTTTGGCTATTATCTTTGACCTTTTAATCCTGCTAAGTATCTCTGATGATATTTCCTTTGTCCTGAGTATAGGCGCAGTAAACCCTGAAGCTGTACTGGCTGAAGAATTACCGCTGGCCGTTTCCTTGACTGTCACGGTTCCTTCTCCCTCTTCTGAGTCTCCCCGAATTTCGGAAAGTAAAGACTTCTCATTTATTTGCTTCACTGTAGATACCATTTTTTGCATTAACCATATATTGTCGCAACCTTGCAGGAGTGCTCTTTGACCACTTATACCAAGTGATAAACCCATATTTTTCCTTCCAATCGGAAGTCATTCCCCCTTCCGGCATTGGTCAGTATATTCTTCGCTTGATGTTTCTTCCTTTCATGAGTAGACCTTCTATTGCTAAGCGTTTCTCATATTGACCATAGTATCATGGCCAGAAGGAGGGAGCGAAGGAAAAGCCAAGCCTTCGGTGCTCCCTGCCTTACACTTTCAACAGCTGCTACGGTAGCTCTTATCCATCAGCTTCCTTCTTTATCTTTCAAGTGGAAATTTGACCATTATTCGTGCGTGATTTATTTTGCAGCAATTATGCCGGCTTCGCTTCATTTTGAGTCTTGCATTCCCATGCCTACGGGGCCTTTTGCTAAATGTCAATCTTCCAGGGGTGCGGTGACTAGTAAGCGGATGTTAAGTGAATTTATCAAAGATCTTGATGCCGAGAAAGTGATCCGCCCTGTTGTTTCTTTCTATGTCTCTCTTAATCTTAAATTCGCGGAGAAAGCCATCTCCCGAATCGAGTAATTTCTGTCTTAGAATATGTCTGGATATCTGATGGGACCTAGTTCATAAATGAACTCCAAATCCAAACTTCTTAGACTGTATTGATAACTGAACCTAATCAGTATCGCGCACCATGCCTCCCACGGTATCCTCTTGGACCACCTATCCATAATACTGTCCCTCGTCAGAGGGAAAACTATAACTCTGACAATCACTCTTTCATCCATGTCATCTTTGAAGCCTGGAATGATAACCGTCTCCCGAAGGAGGCTTACCGTCATCAAATCCGTAGAACATTCACTTATGTTCTAAAACCGCTTCCTTATGTTTCTTCAGGATTGGATTAATATAAACTTATCGCATCTAGTGCAAAAATAACATCTGGTGTGGTACTTGACATCTCACGATTGACTCAATTGCCTAAACAAGTGATCTGCCAATCATGCACATCCCTCTCCCTTTTAGTCTGTAAGACACCTTTAGAGAGGGTGACTCCATCATCTGCAGGTACACCACCATGCCAGGAGTCATCTATTCTAAAACTATTAGAATACAGTCAAAGTACCCAAATTGGGAAACCACCCAAATCTAGATCAAAAACTATAGATCTAGTTACCAGAATGTCTCATATTAGATCCATATCCTTTGTGGAGAAACAACTGTGTGACGACCAAAGTACAACCGATCGTAGTATAGGAATTTTACTTCCTACTCTGTGTATGTCATCCAAATACCAGGACATCACACCCTACTACCTTCTTAACAGATCCATCCCGTATTCTGATGAAGTTAAACCCATGACTTGTCACATCAAAAATTAGATGATCTTATCTCCGCTATATTTGCTCAAGCCTATAAATAGACATAAGCTACTTGTCCACTATGCTTCCGCTGCTCCCACTGACTACGATAATCCACTGGCAGAATAATATATACGTGCACTTCTAAAACTAGTTTAGAACGACGCTATACTTATCCTCCTGCCGGGTCTCATAGTCTGGAACAACAGTAGTGTCAAGTCTGGGTAAACAAGAACCTCCCTGTCACCGTCCTTGAGGCTACCGGAGTACCTCTCGGGTGTCTGAGGTTACCCACCATATCTGCGGAGTGGCTATTAGAATGTCAAACCTGATTGAATATATAGGTCCTATTAAATTTTCCGTAATCGTTTGCGGTTCTGGAATTACTTCCAGTTCTATCATACTCCCACTTCTGTTTTCTGAAAAAATCCATTTTACTAAAACTGTGGCGAGTCAAGAACAATATCACTATTGATCTTCCAGATGGTAGATAGTCAACCCTCGTCAAAGCCAGGGTCAACCCACAAACTGCCATTACAGAAACGTGCCTTGAGTTATCCAGTGTCTGGTTTTAAGCATAAGCTGGACAACTTCCCTTACCTTAACATCGTTAAGATATGAATCATTCTATATCCAATATAGAAACTTTAGTACTTATTTAATTGGAACCGGATTCAAATCATGCAGCTGTCTCCAGTGCATATCAATTTAATGGAGAGAGGCTAATCAGCATTACTCAACTTAGGAATTCATCCAATTATGAGTAACCTGAAAGAGAAACAAGTTTCTCAAAACCATTACTATCAACTGAATACTAATCACAAGAATCTACATCTTCGATTTCTTTGAAGAATCCCGATACTTGCGACACCTGGTTCTCTACTTTATTCCTATACCCATAACTTCTCAAAACTTAGACATTGTATTTCTATGAAACACATGTCTAAAACCTAGAGAAATTACAAGTAAACAGAATATAGTACGAGGACCAACCCCTTTGTCCTGATGGACACTGGACAACATACAATACTCTGTATAAGTCCGTTGAGTTGAATAACTCAAAACCTGTGCGTCGTAGGTTGAAAACTGTATCCAGGCGATTTCCTCAAATATCACCAATTACAACGAATTCCGATATAATGAGGATGATCACCTAATTCCCAATAACTTACTCCCACTCATCATCTGTAAAACCATATATATGTGAGAATTATACCTGGTAAATACATACCTTGGAGCAAGGGTCTAATTGGAAAATCAGTTTTCTATTAACAATACACAGTGAAAATGAAACATGAATATGTTTCGAAAGGGTATCCGGGTATTCATAGTAATGCCTTTTCCATTATTCGGATTCATGACTGTAACCGTATATTTCCCTGCCATCTCTCCAATTCCCTTTATTTGTCTTTAGTCGTTACCTTCTGTACACCATCGTTAGGCTAAAATGGTTTTCTTCCTTCCCTACCGTTCGGCACCAGCCTATGGTTTGGAAGAAGATCATCCAGTAAGCATAATAGGTGTACCCTCCTAAACCAAGGAGTACTCGCAGCTTGAGAGAAGGTGATGATAAAAGACAACTGAATAAACCTTATTCCTATTTCTCCTGAACCAGAATCCATCCTCGAAAAAGATCCTTCGAGTTCTTATATTACCATGCGATGGATTTATCCAATGGAATTGGATGTTCGTAGTGATACGGGTTGTTCTGGAGAAATGAAAGGTGAAGTAGGAGTGGCGATGAAATACATGGTTTGGTCGTGAATGTTAGTAGTCGCAATTTACCTTGCCCTCTTTCTAATCCCTTTATTTTTTCTTTAGTTATTACCTTCTGTACACCCTACTTAGGCTAATTGGTTTTCTTCATTCCCTACCTTTCGGCACCTGCCTATGGTTAGGAATAAGACTATCCAATAAGCGTAATAGGTGTACTCTCCTAAACTAAGGAGCCCTCACAATCAGAGAGAAGGTGATAATAAAAGACAACTGAATAAACCAATTCTATTTCTCTTGAACCTGGATCCATCCTCAAAGAAGTCCCTTCGAGTTCGTATATAACCATACGATGGATCTATCCAATGGAAGTAGATGTCCGTAGTAATACGGAGTGTTCTGAGAAATACAAAGGGTAAAAGAAGGAGCGGCAATGACTTATGCAACTTTAGACAATCCAAAAGCCAGTATGAGTCATAGTCTAGGGTCGGTCAAAGGTCGCAGCCAAAGAGAGAGAGAAAAGAAACACTCTGCATGCACTCTAACCTAGATCAGAATGGTTATCACTTTATCTAATCAGGAAACCTCCCACTGTTTTCTTAAATTCTCCTCCAAACCTGAAAGAAGAATTAGTCGGAATCACCCGAGGAGTAAACTAACTCATCAGTGGGAATCGGGATCCAACTCTCATCGCATGATAACGTGACGGTATCCACTCACGTTATCACACTCCAGAAGGTATGCTCAAGTTTTACAAGTTTCCTGTATGTTTGAAACTCCCGATGTAATTTTTATCCCATGCTCTTATGACCTTGACGTAGGCCAACAAATCATAAGCCACATGTCAAGTTCTACCCGTCGTTGTCCTGATTAATTTAAGTCGTCATACATGCCCTTGACGTAGGCCAACAAGGCTATACGTCTGTCCTAAACTAATGCATCTATCTATGCAACAAATGAATACCCCAGCAGCTACCAAACTATGCCTTGACGTAGGCCAACAAACATAGCTTGAATACTACTGACCATCCATAAGAAATGACGGAGGGCTACGGCTGGTTTTTGGCGAAAAACCTTTAACGTAATGAACTTGATCTCGTTGAAGAAACCTGATAGCTTTTTATAAAAATATAGTGGCGAAAACCTTTGCTAAAGAGGTCACTCCCGGTGAAGGGATCTCGTCTCTTTCCTCGTAGAATGAGGTGCAGGATATTCTAACTGAATACCGCGATGCAAAGTATCTTGTGATCGACTATATTGAAGTTATTACCCTAACGCAAACTTCTGCCCAAGGGGTCACTCCCGGTGAAGGGATCTCAGCCCTTGCTTCATCGAATGAGGTGCTGGATATTCATAACCGAATACCACTGTGCATAACAAAAGGAAACGTCTTTGTAATAACTCTTTTTAAAATTTCTTCCAACAACATCAAATATAGGTTTGTTTTATCCTTGCATTGATAAGAATCAATGCAGTCCCATCAATTAAACACACCAGAAAAGAACGAAAATATAATGTACGTATATGCCATCCGCATTCGCCACTGGGTCCTCCATCACCCGTTAGGTTACCTAACTAACGACAGAGCGGGGACTGGACTAGCGCGGGTGTTAAACATATACAACATCTAATAGTATATATACTAATATACAATAATCGCTCCAGGCGTGATAATATGCAATATTACAGAAAAGTAATAAGCATCACAGAACAATACAGATAATCTGGGATCCCTGAGTTTCACAGAGCCGCTGCTGAAACCCGACGTTCTCCCGGTCGTGTGGATAGCCTGTGCAATGAAACCTAGACCCCTACGGGTGCGGCAAGTTACCCGCCAAAACCTGAAGCGAGGCAGCCCCTACAGCAAAGTGAATGGACCACCCAGCACTTCACGGAATCCGGTAACTTGAGCACCCCTCCTTGGGTCAACCTGTACCCCCTACGAGTGCGGTGAATAGCCCGCCAATTCCAGAGTGGAGCCCCCTCCGTCTCAACGCCATGAGATGCGGGCCCGTTGCCCTCTTAGAACCCGGCTATCCGTGCACCCCACCGCGGGGTAATCCTAGTACAGAAAAGAAAATATATACAACGGGTACATTGACCTCAGCCCGGTCGTGCCCCAAAAGAATAATATACAAACAGGCAGTGACGGCAGTTCACAAGTTGGACGCTCGCCCCGCAATATCAAATGTACAAATAAATCCAAACAGTACTACCACTGCACACTGCTATCCACCACGACAAATCCGCAACATCACAGCACAACACAGAACATCAACGCGAATGTCACGTTCGCAAACCCGTCTAAAAGAACTATAGCAATCAGACGCGGTTTACCAATCGAATGACATTCACGGTCGGAGATATAATATAAGTACTGTAAAATAACACATTTAAATTTCGATCGATAAAATTTCCCGAAGTGGGCCCCACGTACATCTGGTGTACAGTAATAAAATCTGGGCCCAAACGAAATGTACCAAAAACCACAATTTCCTCCTAAGAAGCCACTGTACAAATTTGGACCACTGGTCCCATAAAATGGCCGCGGATGCGCGGTCAAACCCTAGGTTTGACCGCGGATCCGCGGCGGTTCTGTAGGATCATGTGACCAACATTTTACAGTATGCTTAGAAAACCCTGCTCAATTTTCTGGAATGATCAAAATAATTTTTATGCTTGATTTAAAATCGACAGAAACTTTGAACAGAAAATTATAGTTTTTCGAAAATCCGTTCGATCGATATTTTAAACGCGTTAGCACAAATTAATAAAGCTTAATGGCGTGGCTCTGATACCAATGTAAGTCTACGGTAGCGCCCCGGCCGTCTATCAGACGCCAATATGCTGAACAAAAACTTTTTAGAACTGCGCTATCGTATACTATATCCCAGGATCTGCCATTAACGCTAAACTAACAAATTACAAAGTGGGTAGAAATGTTATACCAAACGATCCGGGTCCTTCAGTCTTCAACCATCATCCCACGCTTTGTTGCGGCTGCTCCGATCTTCTAATTCTCCAGTCTTCTCGTCCAGGTGGCACCACGTCGACGGATCTTTAAACGGGCTCCCGCCTCTGAACCGAGGCAACTCGATCATCAAGTTTGCTAAAAGAGATGACCAAGATTGATGTAGAGAATGAGTAGAACACTTTGTCTCGCTTCGTCCAAAACCATGGACGAACGGTTAATGAAGTTGCCTTTTGGAATCGGGTGATGAAAAATGAGCTTGGAAACATAGCAAATAATTCATGTCATTTTCACAAAGTGAGAGAGTGAGTAAAATCAATCAAAGGGGGGCTAAATATTGGCCGGCCACTTTAGAGGGGGGATGTGAGTGTAGGAGAGGGTAGTGGTGACCATTAGCACTAAATGAGATGAATGATTCATCATACACCTAGCAACAACCATTTAATGCAAATCAAGAGTCATTAACCTAGTCACCAAACATTAAATGTATACTATGAATCATCAACCCTAGAACCTTCTAGAATCACGACTCACCTCATGACTCACCCAATGACTCACCCTCAAGAAAAAAAGATAAATCCATATTTAACCGAATGTTAAATACGGGTGATTGAAAACTGGAAACTGGCAACTTCCAAAAGCGATCCTGAAACGAATTTCAGGATAACCTCATAACAGTATAAACATACCCGCATTTGTATTACAACCGAATACAAATGCAACTGAGACAAAGATATTATATCTACACAGTATAATACTTGGATCCGGCTTAAACCAAAGCCCACCAGTATTATCTACCCGAAAAATGACACGTGCGAAAACGCACGTGCATTTTCCGAACCCTGCTATAAAATCATACGGCCTGTACAACGTTTCGCCTGAACTTGGGAAACTGTCTGTGGGGGACTCTAATGACTCATCAATACACTGGCACTGGGTATAACCACTAGCACGTCAGAGGTACAAACTGTACGTAACGGTTACCTATGTATTGATTGGAAGGGAAGCTGACAAGCAAACTCATCCAGAAACCCTACTGAGTCTGACAGTGACAATATCCGTACAGTCCGTTCCGTTCGTCTATGAGTATCGCATATAGGGACTAGGGGGCTGGTCAACGTCAGACCCCCAATAGCTGTATAAGTCGTGTCAGAGAGTAGCCCAGAACACCCTGAGATACTACTGGAATACCTTACAGTAAATCTCGATTACCCTGGCCAGGGATTTCGTGTAATGGCTCTCCTAAACACAGCGCGATCTTACCCCCAATACCGGGAGAGACGAATCCCCGACAATCTGCTCACTGCCTCCATGTGGCTCAGGACTGTACCCAAAAAATACCTGTTTGCACGAATCCTTTGACCCGTGGTAGGGTATAAATCAAAGCACAGTGGGAACTCACACGAGACAAATGACGACCTCAGGTCGATGAACTAACCTCTACACATGTCACCAGGGAACTGCTATCTGACGCTAGGTATAATACCAACCAGCAGGTTCCCGGCGAGTCCTGTCCGGTGTACTCATAACCCAATGAGCACCTGTATACATCTTAGGTGAACTAACTAACACCAATGGCTTGTGAGACCGGCCACCGCCCCTCGTCGGGGTCTCGAATGTATACACTAGTCTATTCTGGAGTATCGATGCCCTGTCTCGAAACTCCCACGACTAGGGACACTTTAAGGATGTACTTATAGACCCCAGCTCCTACATATATGATCGCCATCGTACTGCTGGCAGTCAAGCAAGAATCCTATGGGCTTTATCAACATTTACATGATGATAAAGACAAACCAGATAGCATACTATCATCTCGAGTAAGACTGATTTATCGGTATAAGCCCTCTCTCAATAATCATGATCACCTGCCTGCGACTACGATAATTGCATTGAGGGCACTATTACCAACAATAACCACTCCGCACTAGTGTGGGATGATCTCCGATAGTCTTTCAGGTTTTATTTGAGTTACCATCAAGACCCTGAAGCTAGGAATTTTGCCTTCACTTCCTTTTGATTTGGATATATTGGAGCCTTTATTGACATTGCGTCTGCTGTAACGAGAAGAATGTCGGGATAGTCTTTAGGTTGTTTTGTGAACCGTCAAGATTTGAAGCTAGGAATGGCACCATTTTGTTTTAACCCTAGGGTCTTTTGTTGACGTCGCGTCTGCATCCTGCTGGGGTAAGAAGGAACATCGTTGTTGACATTGCGTCTACTGTAACGAGACGAATATTGAGATAGTCTTTAGGTTGTTTTGTGAACCGTCAAGAATCGGAGCTAGGAATTTTTTCATTGCTCCGTTTTGTTTCGACCCTGGGGTCTTTTATTAACGTCGCGTCTGCATCCTGCTGGAATGAGAAGGTACGTGGGGATCATCTATAGGTTGTATATGAACTGTCAAGATCTGGATCTCCCTTTGACGGAGCCTGGTAGGAAAACATGGTTCCCTTTTTCATTTGTGCCCATGGATTGTATACAGGGGTCGGTGTAGACTCACCTGCAGGGCAGAAAAGTTTTATTTTGATATGTTTTTTTTGTTTCCGCGATACTCTATCTTTTCAGCTTTTATATCGCGAAAGTCGCGATTGCCTAATCATTTCGGCCATTTTTCACGGTGCCCAATCATTTCGACTATGTATTATTTTATTTTTTACTCGCTGTTTTTCATTGCGAGTTACCGTCAAGACCCTGAAGCTAGGAATTTTTCCTTCGCTTCCTTTTGATTTGGCTACTTGAGATTAGGCTCAGTTTTTTTATTGCGAGTTGCTCCATCATTTCGGCTATTCCATATGCATATACTTTTGTTGCGAGTCGGGAACTTAGATCCTGACACCAATTCTGGCATCAGCATTGCTGCGACTGGAATATTGCCAAGAGCAAATCATCATTTGCCTTGTAAGGACTTGGAATTTGATACCGATTTAGGCATCAGCAACACTACGACTAGAATATTACCAGGAGTGAATCATCATTTGCCTCGAGAGAACTTAGAATTTGATACCAATTTAGGCATCAGCATCGCTACAACTAGGATATTTCCCGGAGCGAATTATCATTTTCCTTTGTCGATTTGAATAAAAGTGGCTTAGCAAACAGGGTTAGGATCCTGTCGACTAAGGCTTTTTGACTTTATGAGCCGTAAGGGTCTCATAAAATTATTTCTCCCTACGAGTCGAGAAGATCTCGCAGGTGTAGGTTCTCCCTAGAAGTCATGAGGACTCTTCAGTGGTATTTTCTCTTGCAAGCCGTAAGGATCTTACAAGAGTATTTTCTCCTTATAAGTCGAGAGGACATACAAGTGTCATTCACCATATGCGAATGCCATTGGTAGAACTAGGTGAGAGCTATATTTATTTGTGCCCGTGGATTGTATACAAGGGCTAATATTGGACCGCCTGTAGGGTAACTTGGGGAATATGATGGCTTAAGAACAGGTCTAGGTGCCTGTAGCTTAAAGCTTTTGAATCCTATGAGCCGTGAGGGCCTCATAGGGGGAAATTCTCCTTACGAGTCATGAGGATCTAGCAAGTGTAATTTCTCCTTAGGAATCGAAGGGATTCCTAATTGTGTTGCTCCCTTATAAGTCGTAAGGATCTCACGCAGGTATTTTCTCCTCACAAGGTCGAGAGGACCTTGTAAGTGTACATGTGTTTTTTTTTACGAGTTTGCGCTCTTTCGGGTTTTCATGAACTCTCCGGTAGTCCTCCTGTTTTTACTCACGGTGTCCTTTCGGATTTTCATCCGTGCCCCTTTTGTTTGTGGACATACCGTCTTTTTTTTTGCCGGTGGTGTTTAGGGGTGGCTTTGTTGCTGAAATAGCTACATAGTCGGTAGAACTTGAGTTGAGATCTTTGTTATCAAGACTTTGATTGCAATATGGATCTCAAGAGACTGTATCGTCATATCTCGGGCGACGCACTAGTTTAGGGACGTTCCAAACCATTGTTAGTTTAGGGTCATCTCGGTCCATTGTTAGTTTAGGGACATCTCGATCCATTATCACCATTTTTTAGGTGAAGCTTTAGTTTAAGGACATTACGATCCGTTTTTCCATGTTTGAGGCGAAGTTTTTCCGAGTACCACTTAGAGTTTTGACTCAGGAAGATAGCGAGCGGACACAAGCATTTTCATCTATCATTGACCTAAGTTGTGACTCGTCAAGCGTGGTATTTCTTAAGGAATCGGCCGTTTATTGGCCGGAAGGTCTTTCGCCATGCACATCCATGAGCAAATAGGCCCCACCTTGGTAGACCTTTTCTATGATGTATGGGCCCTCATAGTTCGGCTCGAATTTCCCCCGTTTTGCACGATTGGGGATCATAGGTCTTTTGACGACTAGCACGAGTTCGCCTTGGCAGAAAGTTCTCGACCCGGTCAATTTTTCATATGACCGAATCATCCTTGCCTTGTAAGCTTCCAGATTTTGCTGCGCTATAAGGAGGGTTTCGTTGAGGGCATCGAGCTCCTCAAGCCAGAGATGGGCGTTTTCTTCATCTGTTAGTCCGTATTGAACCGCTACTCGGAGAGAAGAGAGTTCTATTTCCAAAAGGAGGACTGCTTCCATGCCGAATACCAACGCGTATAGGGTTGTATTCGTGGCTGTCTTGAATGTCGTCAGGTACGCCCAGAGAGATTCGTGCAATCTTTCGTACCAGTATTTTTTTCTTTTGGACACCATTTTCTTTATAATCTTGGTCAAGGTCTTGTTGAAAGTTTCAGCTAGACCATTAGCTCGGGGATTATAAATGGAAGAGTATCTCCGGGTCTATTTTTTGTTGTTATTCGAAGCGGCTGATTTGATGGCTCCTGTAGGCTGGCCCATTATCCAAGATTATCCATCGTGGAGTACCGAACCGGTAGATGACATGTGTCTTGAAGAAATGGAGAATATTCTCCGTCTTCACCTCCCTTAGTGGTACAGCTTCCGCCCACTTAGAAAAGTAATCAGTCGTTGCCAGTATGAACCGGTGTCCTTTAGATGACGCTGGTTCAATGGGGCCAATTATGTCGGTTCCCCACATTTAGAATATCCAGCTAGCTACCGTTGGATGTAGCGGATTCAGGTGTTTGTAGATAAAGTCCCCGTGAATTTGGTACGAGTGACACTACTTCGCATATTCGAGACAGTCTTGAATTATTGTGGGCCAATAATAGCCCATCCTTTTGATTTTCAGCTTCATCTTTGGCCTGGCCTGATGAGAACTGTAGAGTCCATCGTGAGTTTCTTGAACGACTCTTTTTGCTTCTTTTGGCCCTAAGCACCTTAGCCACAAACCGTCAAGCGATCTCTTGTATAGAGTATCATTGGCAAAAGTGAAAGACAGAGTGTAACAATTTGAAATATTTTAGATAATTAATTAAGTTAATTAGTTAAATAGATAATGTTGTTTAATTTTTATTGTAGTAAAGAGGGCTTTTTAAATTAAAGTGGAATTAAATTAGTAAAGAAAATAGTGTTTATATAATAACATGTGTGATGAGGGGTTTATGTGAAAAGGGTTAGTTTTCTTATGCAAATTAGAGTTGTATGAGGGTGTTTATGCAAATAGGGTTAGATAATGGTTAAGGTTAAGATGTACCTACTAGACACCACACCCTAACTTAACCTAATGGCCACACCTCCTCCTTACATGAAACCCCCCACCATCTTATATGGTGACACCACCTACTATCTTATCTCCCCTTATCCTTTAATGTTATAATTTGTTCAGTTGATATATATTAGGTTAGGGGAAAAAGAAACTAAGTTAGAAAAAAAAATCCTTAGAACACAACAAGAGAAAAGGAATGAGAGAAGAGAACTAAAGGCTAAGGACTTTCACCATTACCATTAAGCTAAGAGCTAAGAGCTTGTGCATCTTGGAGGAAGCCTTTCAGCAATCTTCTGTAAGTATAATTTTTAAACACTGTAGAAATTTAGTTCTGAATTGTTGAAATGTAGAAATCGGATATCGGATAAATTTTAGGAAAATATAGGCTCTGTGAAGATCTGCCGTAGCTTAGATAATAATTAGCATAATCAAACAGTTACATGATCTTATAAATTGGACTTTGAATAACCCATAAGAATATGGACCCATTCCCTCGGATTTTGGCCGGCGGCATGAAGGGAAAATCCAATCTCGCCGGATTTTTAAGGGAGTTAGGTGTTGGGGTTTTTAGGGTAGGTCTCTGTATAGGTATTAAGATGTTTGGTATTGTTTTTTTAAGTTATTTTAGAAGTATATAAAATCTGGAAGCTAATATCTGAAATAGGGGTTAAAATTCTAAAACACGACACGGATGTTTCGTAACGCGTTTCTGTTTTCTGTTACGAACAGCGATTGGTTAAATTCTAGTTAGTATAAGTATTAGATAGTTTACAATAGTCGTACATAGTATAGTTAATACGTAAAACTTGTATTTTCATGCTTTCACCGTATCGAAGTTTAGCCGTTTCTTATACAAATTAATATCGATGTTAGATTTGAGTGCGGGAACTTCGGAGGCCGCAAAGAAAGGAAAGGGATTGGTGATATCTTAGTAGATTCGACGTATTCCGGCGAGTAGACTAAACATCTACCGGGAGATTTTGTATGGATGGCGTGATGCGCCCGTAGTTTAAGTTTAAATTACAATTGTTCCTTCGTTAATAAAGTTTGATCGTATGCGTTCATATATATACATCGTCATATTAATAATTGTTAGAACACTGCACAATAATCGACGAGTCATGCTGCACATGCACATACCTACATGTTACACGACACCTCGTCGATATTAATATGTCACCTACACACTTAGTATTTATTATGTTAAATATGATTCCTAGTATACCTTAAGCATCAATAATATTAGTTACTTTTCATAATTGATTATCATGTTTTATATTCAATTGTTGGTAGTTTGATATTAGATGCATTGGATTATTGAGTATTTATGGTTTTGAGTTTTTATACACTATTAAGTGTATTTAGTCGGATGCCTCGGATGCCTTTCGATCTGGCGGGAGTACTTCAACTCTTTCATTTAGTCGCCTGCGTTCGGCTCCTTCCGATGAGGCCATCTCACGCTCCTGATCTGCTTTACTCTTTAGACGAATCTCGTCCAGAAAGGCGTCGATCATTTCATCTGTTGGCCACACAAGTCCTGGCTCAGGGTGTGCCCCCAGTTTCTCGGTGCCAGGAGTTTTCTCATCTTCCGAGTGGGAAATCACATGACAACTCGCCACATGTCCCTCGGATTCATCCGATGAGCTCTCTTCCTCATCTTCCTTCTGAAAGACGTGGTTGAGGAACTCTTGCAGTGTGATGCGAGTCCGTGCCTTTTGATTGTACTCCTCCAGCGCGTCAATCTGTTTCTGCAAATCCGTGCTCTTGTTTCCAGGCTTCACGGGCCTTTTGGATTTCCTCTTCTTTTTCTTCGAAGATTCTGACGGTTGGGTGTGAGTACTTGGGCCATCACCACAAATCTTTGTAGTTGGGCGCGGCTTCAACATCCCTTTGATGATTTGAGGTTCAAGCGGGTTCTTCCATTCAACCGCCGGGCACGCATGAAGGTCACTCAGCATCCTTTTGGTTTTAGCTGATAGCACGATTTCCCATGGAGCTTCTTCAATAAAGGAACAAGTCGCCCCCGGTGCGTCCGTCTTCTTAGGAGTATGCGGCTGTGACGGGTTCACCTTCCACTTTTCGGACAGCGCAAACTTTCCCTGGAGGTATTGATCTTCAATCCATCATTTGAAGACGAAGCAATCCTCAATCGGATGGCTTACCATTTGATGGTAAGGGCAATAGTTGGGGTTGTTCACCTCAGTGGGTTGTGGCGGTCGCCTTGGATTTGGCAGGTTTATAAGTCTGTTGCGTACTGCCAGTTCGAATAGCCGTTTCGTCTTGTCCCGTGGGAACGAGTAGGGACGCTTCATCTTCTCATTATAATACCGGCGTCTTTCTTCCAGTTGATCCGTCAACTTTGGGGCATTGGGTTGCTGCTGGGCATTCGCGACGAAGGTGGCCTTTCCTTTACCCTTGTCATTCCGAGGTTCTGGCTTCGGGGGAGACGGTCTATGACCCATTTGGTCCATCTGAGCCAACTTGTCGATTAAAGCCTGGAATATGGTTGGCTTAAAGAACATCATAAACTGGGAGATAGTGGCGTGAGGGTCTAGAGTTCCCACGAACATGCCCACCGCGGGCGCTTCCTCAATGCGTTGCTCGCATTTCGACCACAAATTCCGCCAGCGTATAGCATACTGGACCCAAGTTTCTCCTGGTTTTACCCTGGCGTTAATTAGTGCCGTTATTGGAGTGCGTTCGCTGGCGCTTGCGAATCGCTGAGTGAATAGTAACTCCATTTCAGCGAACGTCTTGATAGAATCGTTCGGGAGTTCCGAATACCATTCGAACGCTGTTTCTGATAAGCTGCCCACGAACTGGCGAAGCAACAGTTTATCATCTCCGCCGGTGTTACCGCAAAGAGCCCTGAACTGGGCGACATGTTGGTGGGGATTGCCGGTCCCCTTGTAAATATGGAACTTGGGAATTGTGTAACCCGGCGGGTACTTGATTTGGTCGTACCAGCTTGGATATGGCCGCCCCGTTTTTACGACTTGACCAGCTGCCTCAGTCGCATGATGAACCCGGATTTGCTGGGCTATATAGTCGACCAAGTCAGCCTTAGAGATTGTCTCCTCCTTGGCCGTTGAGAGGGCCGGTGGTGGATTTGACGTTTCTCCCCTGTCGTCTTCAAGGACGATCGGGGGATCCTCAGCGGGTGGATCCTGTTGGATCATCATTCCTATCATATCTTGGAAGAGGAGGCCCATACGCTGTATGTTGGCTGCTTGTTCAGCAGCCTCTTTGTCCTTCTTCTCCAATATTCGGCGAAGGAATTCGGCGTCGGTTTCTTCCTCCTGGCGTTCGTCCGAAGACGTTTCTGGGTTTTCTTTTGGCCCGGTAAGTGCGGCCATAGCATTCATCATTTACTGGAGCTTTTGCTGTTGCTCCTGAGCTTTGGTCACCGACCGTGTGAGCGGTCTATGACCTGTAGACGCACGGCTGTCTTCTTTTCCTGACGCCATGTATACGGTGTGGACCATCATGCCCTGAGACTTAGGGCGTCTGGGCTTAGTGCCTATGGCTGTCGTTGCAGGCTGGGGGATCTTCTCTGGTTTCCTCCTTTCATGAGCAGTGGAGGTTGAGGGGGCTGTTGAGGTGGGCGTCCAGACAGCCTTTCGTGGTTTAGCCTGGTGACCTGCTTCCGATTGGATTTTCAGCTTCTTGTGCTGGCGGGAGAAGTTCGGATCGATCATCGAATCTCGGGCCTGCCGCCAAACCTTATAGATTTTGGAAAACAGCCGTTGAAGGGATCTTGGCTGCTCTGACTTTATCTCCACAACCTTTTTTAGTGGGGGAGGAGACCTCTTTAGCACCGCAGTAGGAGAATTCCTTCGCACCTTATTTAGCATCTCGAAGCTGTTCCCCGTTGGAACAGCAGCATTAACTTCCGCCATCGGGGCTGATGGAGTTAGCCCAGAGGGGGAGTTGCCCCTAGCCTTCCTTACTCGGCGCCAATGGCGACTTCGAGCGTGTCGAGCAGACGGCGTTGGTTCAGCGGTGAGAATGGCTTCGTCTTGCTCCCTGTGTAGGTGGGGGGTCGTTGCTGGTGTTAGCCTGTTAAAGACCGATGTCCTTTGGGTAGCAGGAGCGGGAGCTGAAGCCGTCAATCTTGTAAAGACCGACTTTTTGGCCGGGGAAGCCGCCTTGGCGACTTCAGGAGCAGGACCGGTCACTTTCTTAGAAGCAGCCTTCTCTGGGATTGTAGGCCCCATGATGGGTCCACAGGATTTCTGGCCCAATCTAGAGAAGACCGAGGCGCTGATGTTGGGCGACCCGTTGAGAGGAGCCGCAGCAGGGGTAAGACGATCAAAGACCGACTTCTTGGGAGCTTCCTTTGTCAGCACCGGCGCCGTAAAGCTTGTCGGTGGGAGCATAGTCCCAAAGAACAATCCGGTAGTGGCCTGAGTCACCTGGTCCACCGGTATTGTGAATAACGAAGCGGCTTGGGGTCCGTAGGCTATACCTCCTGGCGAGGCAGAGCGTTGGTCGCAATTGCAGTCCGAGCAGTTGGAGCATTTCGCAGAAGTAGAAGCCATCGATCCTTTGCTTTCTGCAATAAGCAAGACGCCAAGTCTTAGTATCTCAAAACCCAAGGGCAACCATTAGCGAACCGTGATTGGTTCGCGAATCACGACACACGAAGTGTGGAGTGGAAAGAGGAAGAGGTACCACCGGGCGTGCCAGAATCTATTCCTCTCCGAACGGCGGCCGGGACGCGGGACGTCTCGCCTGAGGTTCGGGGCAGATACTAATAGGTGCTATCCGTCCACCTCTCCGAAGATGCCAAGTTGATTTATGGCACCGTATATCGGAGGTTTAGACGGATGCGTCCGATGTAGCAGACTTCGTCAGATTCCCCCTCGTCTGAGGGGTTTTTGATTGTGGGGACGCTCTTCCCTGCAGGCGTAAGCCCCTGCAGTTAATTACGCTACCGCATCGCGGTAACAACTTTCTCCTTCTCCAGCTGGTCACTTCGTGTCGTGGGTGTTTGTTTTGTTTGTGGTTGCCCGTGGATTGTATACGGAGACTGATTTGTGTCGTCGCCCGTAGGACGTGGATTAGTCCAAATCCGTATTTTCTTAGATTTGGGTTTGGGGTTTTGGTTTGAGGATACGTTAGCCATATTTGAGGCTAAGATCAACTCAAACGTTTGTTAAGGATCCGTTAGTCCAATTTGAGACTAAGATCAACTTAACGGGATCGTTTAGATCCGACAAAAGAGCGTTTGGAGGCTCGATTGTTCCAGTTTAGGGACATGATGGTCCATTAAATGTATGGCCGTCGGGACCCATCACCTCTCTGACGACGTTGAAGGATTACAACGACAAATGTCAGAGGAGTTCAGAGATATACCCTTGAGCCAAAGTTGATTGGGGGATCTAGAGTCCAATTTGGGACTAAAGTCTGTTTGAAGGTTTAAGGACACGTTAGCCATATTTGAGGCTAAGATCAACTTAAACGGTTGTTAAGGATACGTTAGTCCAGTTTGGGACTAAGATCGACTTAACGGGATCGTTTAGATCTGACAAAAGAGCATTTGGGCTCTATTGCTCCAGTTTAGGGACATGGTGGTCCAATACCAGTTTAAGGACATGGTGGTCCATTACCAGTTTAGGGACGTGGTGGTCCATTGGTAGTTTAAGGACGCATAAGTCCATGGGTTTAAGGACCCCACAGTCCGTATCTTGGTTTAGGGACGCATAAGTTTATGAGTTTAAGGACCCCACAGTCCGTATTGATGTGTGGTTGTCGGGACCCGTCACCTCTCTGAAGACGTTGAAGGATTACAACGACAAATATCAGAGGAGTTCCGAGATGTACCCTTGAACCAATGAGTTGGTTGAAAGAGCAGATGTGCTCAGTTCAAGATGATTTGAGGACTTATGGCCAGTTTGGGCTAAGTCCAATTATGTTTGAAATATTGGCCCTCTGTTGGTCCATTGAAGGAGAGGCTTTGCCTCTAGAAACTTAGCCAATTGGCCTAAAGCTAGTGTTAAACACTAAAGACCAACAGTGTTGAACATTGAGAATAAGATTAGCAAGTTAGTGTTAAACACTAAAAGATAATCAGTGTTAAACACTAGCAACAGGGCTTTCAAATTAGTGTTAAACACTAAAGCAAATCAGTGTTAAACACTGGTAATCAGAGATTTCAAATTAGTGTTAAACACTAAGCAAATCAGTGTTAAACACTTAGGACAAAGTCTTCAGATTAGTGTTAAACACTAAGGAGAGAGGGGTCACGTGTGGACACGTGAGAGCGCCCTGATTCCCTTTATTTTATTCTGCAGATCAGTGTTTAACTCTTTTAATTCTGGCGGCCATCACGTGTGAGCACGTGATGAAGGCCCTCGCTCTTGTCTGTTAGAATGCTCATTAGGGGTCACGTGGTGACACGTGAGGGCGCCCTAAATGTGGAGCCAGATCTCCTTTTCTTCGTTCTGTAAATAAGCGTTAGACACTTTTTATGTTTTCTTTGGAGCATCACGTGCCGCCACGTGAGGAGGATTAGTGCGCTGATTGTTAAAGCATCAGCCAAGGGGTCACGTGGGAGCACGTGAGAGCACCCAAGGCCTTTATTTTTTTTGCTTTTTCTTTCTGTGTTTCGAGGGTCACGTGGAGCACATGATGCACTGCCTCAAAGGACTTTCTGTAGATCTTTTGGGGGGGTCACGTGGTGACACGTGACCCTGCTTTTCTGTAGTTGCTTAGAAGATCTGTTAATCCCTCCCAGGAATCAAATTCCTCGTAGGGTTGAACCCTAACAATAATTTCAGAGGAATTAAATTCCTAGTTCCTTTTGAAGAGTTGAACTCTGAATTTTCTGTAGGAATTAAATTCCTCGTATATGTGAAGAACTGAATAGGGTTAAACCCTAATAAAAGCTTTAAGGAATTAAACCCCCGCTCTCTGTTAGAGAATTATTCTGGGGAATAAGATTAAGGGAATTAAATTCTTGTTGTTTTAACAGAACTAAGTTCTTAACTAGGGTTAAACCCTGATTCTTTTCATTCTGAAGGAATTAAATTCCCATAACACAGGGTCAAACCCTAATTTTATTTTGAAGGAATTAAATTCCTATAGTTCTGTGAGAATTAAATTCTCGTGCTTCCATTCCCTCTCTATGCTTTGGATCTGCATGGCAGGATCTCAACCCATTGAGAATTAAATTCTCAACTCAAGGGGAGATGTGCACTTTACAGATCCTCCATCAAAGAGAGAAGAAATATGTCCTTCTGTTTTATATCAGAGTTAAACTCTGTTGAGAATTAAATTCTCTTTTCTTTCAATGAAACCTTCCCTTTCTTACCTAGGGTTTTCTTTTGCAGAAGATCCAAATTCCTCTAAAGTATCAAGGCTCTCTATCTTTTCTTCCCTCTGCATATATCTTTTTCTTGTGTGTCTCTTGGCTCCTATTTATAGGAGAAGCAGCCGAGTCAATTAGTTTTGGTGGATCTTTCATTAGGATATTTGATTTGTATCCATCATTCGTTTTGGACCTTTGGATTATTAGGTGAATTTTACTCACCATTGGATTTTAAATCCAGAGATTCTCCTCTGTTATTTTGGTTAGATTTTACGGGGAAATCTTTCCAAATTCGAGATTTTCCCATAGATAGATGATATTTAATCATCTTTAATTCAATCGGTTGCTTTTGGAAAGATTTGAGAGGTCTTTTCTCAGAATTTAATTCTGTTAACAAATGGGCTTTGAAGTCGGTCACGTGTGGTCACGTGACCCTTGGTCACGTGTGGGCACGTGACCCTCTTGGAACGAGCCTTTTTCTTTCTTTTTGCGCTCTGTCTTCTGGTTGCTGCTTAACCGTCACGTGCCATCACGTGACCCCTGATCACGTGTGAGCACGTGACCCTCGTCTAGACTCTTTTTCTTGATTTAACCGGAGAACAAGTCTGCTGCTTTTGAGTATCACGTGCCAACACGTGACCCTGGTCACGTGAGAGCACGTGACCTTTTCTGAAGCATTTTCCTTGATTTGATCAGGGAACCGGTTTACTTTTGAAGCCGCTTTCAAATGTCACGTGCCAACACGTGACCCTGGTCACGTGGGAGCACGTGACCCTTTCTGAAGCCCTTTTCCTTGATGCAGTCGGGAAGCTGAATTCGCCTTGCCGATGCTTTTAGATGTCACGTGCCAACACGTGACTGCTGGTCACGTGTAAGCACGTGACCCTTTTCTGAAGCCTCTTCCGTGGGCTTTCATGATTTTAAATCAGGAAACATGGCCATCTACTCGGTCGCTTCCTTTTCCTCGGACGATTCCGGAGATATCTCTGCTGGAGCGAGCACCCGACGGTTTTGTATCATGATTCTTACGTCATCAAGGTTCTCATCAGCCAGTTCCTTAGCAAGCTTGGCCAACGCGTCCGCTTTGCTGTTTTCCACGCGCGGTATGTTTTCCAAGGTATAGGAAGGAATTTGGGTCAAGAGTTGCTGCACCTTTTCGCCGTACTTTACCAACTCTGGTTTACACGTTTGGTAGTCGCCGTTTACTTGACTAACGACCAGTTGGGAGTCTCCGTATATGAAGAGGTTTTCAATTCCCATGTCGATGGCAATCTCGAGGCCTGTTATCAAAGCTTCGTATTCGGCTTCATTGTTTGTCCTCGGCTCTGTTAGGGAGAAAACAAAGCGCATTATCCCTTCTTGTGGAGTTACAAAGATGAGTACTCCCCCCGATTTGATTATAGGGGTACTTTGTTTGCGCTTCTTCACGGAAGATGCTCCATCGAAATAAAGCTCCCATCGGGTATCACCACCATCGATCGCATCAAACGCGTGTTCATCTGGCAGTTCGCAATTCAAAGGAGAATCAGCAGGTATCGGATGCTCGGCGAGGAAGTCGGCGATGGCCTGGCCTTTTACTGCTTTGAGAGGTCGATAGGTTATCGAGAACTCCATTAAGAGTAGGGTCCATTTAGCGAGCCGACCCGTCAATATGGATTTCGACATTAAGTACTTGAGGGGGTCCACCTTCGAAATGAGACGGACTTCATGCGCCAACGCATAGTGCCTGAGCTTGGTTATCGCAAAGATTAACGCCGGGCAATGTTTTTCGATAGGGGAGTAGTTGTTTTCTGCCCCCAGCAGAACTTGACTTAAATAGTAGAGTGCTCTTTCTTTCCCTTGATCGTTCTCTTGTGCCCATAATGCGCCTAAGGAACCTTCGAGGGCGGTTGTATAAAGAATGAGGGGTTTTCCCTTGACCGGAGCAGCCAGCACTGGCGGTTCTGCAGGTATTGCTTGATCTCGTCAAGCGCGCTTTGGCATTTTTGGTCCCAAACGAACAGGGTTCCCTTCTTCATGAGGTGACTGTAAGGGCGGCATTTGCCTGAAAGGTTGGCTATAAATCGCCGGATATACGCGAGTTTCCTTTGGAGGGACCGCAATTGTTTGAGAGTCCTCGGCGGTA
Organism: Agapanthus africanus; assembly: GCA_030015575.1. NCBI lineage: Eukaryota > Viridiplantae > Streptophyta > Magnoliopsida > Asparagales > Amaryllidaceae > Agapanthus > Agapanthus africanus. Next base: position 48,407,294 of record JASDDO010000019.1, on the reverse strand, counting down.
GCATTTCCATGATCTCCTTGATCTTTGACGGATCTATTTCGATACTTCGGTGTCGGATGATGAATCCTAGGAATTTGCCTGAGGAAACTCCGAATGCACACTTGAGAGGGTTCATTTTCAAGTTGTATTGCCGAAGGCGTTGAAATACGGTCTTCAAATGCTCGAGATGCTCCCCGTATGATTTGCTTTTCACGACGAGGTCGTCGATATAGCATTCAACGATTTCATGTATGTGGTCATCGAAGATCTTTGTCATGGCGTTTTGATAGGTGGCACCGGTGTTCTTTAAACCGAAGGGCATCACCTTGTAGCAGAATATTCCCAGAGGGGTCCGAAAAGTAGTATGCTTCTGGTCCTCGGGATGCATCTTTATCTGATTGTACCCTGATGAGCCGTCCATGAAAGAGAAAACCTCATGAGTGGACGTGTTATCTATCATCAGCTCGGTTACAGGTACTGGGAAATCGTCCTTCGGGCAAGCTTTATTGAGATCCTTGAAGTCCATGCATGTGCGCACTGTCCCATTTTTCTTCATTACCGGGACGATGTTGGCGATCCAGTCAGGATATTGAACTTCTTGGATAAACCCAGAATCGATCAGCTTCTTAACTTCGGCGTTGATGCTCATCTCAAGCTCGAGCCGCATTCTTCTTGGCGCCTGTTTGACTGGCTTAACGTCCGGGGATATCGCTAATTTATGCACAGCAATCTCTGGATCTAGTCCCGGCATTTCGGAATAGTTCCATCGAAGCAATCTCTATGCTGCATAAGAACGTCTTTTAACGCAGCCACCCTTTCTTCAGATAGCAGCTCGCTGACGAATGTCGGTCGCGGGTCGTTCGCCGTCCCCAGCTCAATCTTCTTGAGGTTATCTGCAGTAGTATGTATGCCATCTTCCAGCTCTTTCGGCGCCGGTGGAAATTCTAAGATTACCTCGTCGTCGTTGTTTTCGAAGCACCAGGGAAAGTCATCCATATTCTCGGGCTCTTCTTTTGATATCGTTATTACGCGACAGGTACGAGCTCGCTTCCAAGACCAATACGGATCTGGTTCTGCTCTTGTGGCTTTGGGTTCGTGCTTTTGCGACGGCGTTACCCTCCAGCTGTCGGACAGAGCAAATCTGCCTCGCTGGTATTGGTCTTCGACCCAGTTCTTAAAGGTGAAGCAGTCTTCGATAGGGTGTCCTACGGCTCGGTGATAGGAGCAATAGTCCGGATGAGAGACCTCATTAGCTTGCTCAGGGTGTTTAGACGCCGGAAGTGTAATCATTCGATGTTTCAAAGCGAGGTCAAGTATCTTCCGTGTTTTATTCTAGAGAAAAGAGTATGCCTGACTCATCTTCTTCATAAGGGACAAATCCGGACCGCGCAATACCCGATCACGTGACTTCTTGGTCCCGCTTTGTCGCTGTCGAACGCCTTTTCTGCTCTTTGACTTGTTTATACCTCTGCGTCGGGCCTTTTGTACAAGCGGTTGACAGGGAGGAGCATTTTCCTCTTTCGCAGCCTGTTGAAAAAGGCGTTGCGTCCTGGCTCTTTCGTAGATGACCATTTCGCGGTTATGGTCATCCCGAGCTTTTTGACCCGCTTTCCTGATAAGCTTGTCCATTCGCTCTTCAAATGACGGACTCTGCACTTTGATTGCGGAATCTAGTCCTGATGAGGGGTTGGCATTTCTTGACAGGGCGTCCTCTTCTTCATCGAAGTTGTATATGGCGTAGCTACCGTGGACTCATTCCCGTTTCCCGACTCTCACGTATCCAAACCCAAGTGTTTCCATTCTCCCATTAGGCAGTTTGCGCTGAGTCCCAAGGACATCCCAAATCCTGTTATAGAATCGAGCTTGCCGAATAGTCTGTTTTAAGGGTATCACTTGGCGCTTCAATAGCCTTTTTAGTCCGTTTGTGTAATATCTGGGCAAACGGATAGGTTGAAGCTCGTCAAGTGTAGAATCCGCGCCGTGCCAGATCTCTTTCTCCACTCTTGTTTCCGAGGATCGATAGAATAGGATCGCCTTTTTGCCTTTTCGCCTGGGAGGGACGTAAAATGTTCGCAGCTCTTGCACGTTGTGAGCTTCAAGTGCGTCAAGGTCTTTGTAATGCTCCCGCGGAACCATGGTGATTTGCAAACTCTGATTGCCACCAGGGAATTCTTGTACTGACGGTCGACTGGAGAATACAGCATTAATCTCATCTTCCGAGTCGCTTCCGAAGATCAATATGGGGGCGGACGGTCCCGGGTCATTGCGTCGAGACGGCCCAGAGTATCTCTTCTTCTTCTTCGGTATCACTCCCGAAAACAGGAATGGTGGCAGCGGCTTTGTTCTCCGGTTTGCGACATCTCTCTGTATCCTCGAAATCTGGCAAAAAGTACTTTGCATCTTCGTATTTGCGGACTTCGTTCACGGAGAATGGGTTTAGCTCACCTGTTACGGTATACTCGAGACCATTCTTGAAATACTTCATACACTGATGTTGCGTAGAAGGGATGATGTTGTACTCGTGTAACCAAGGTCGGCCGAGCAGAGCATTGTAACATGTCTTGGCATCTATGACGTGAAACTTAATGTCCGTGACGAGTAGCCCAAAGCGTAGCGTCAATATCACAGACCCAAGAGTTCTCGATGATTGGGAGTCGAACCCGGAGATGGTGATCTTGTCCCGAGCAAGGTGCTGGACGCTCATGAAAATTTCCTTTAACACCCGCACGTTGAGGAGATTAACGGAAGACCCATTGTCGACCAAGATTTTGCCTATCTTTATGTCGTGGCAATATCCAGAGACGTATAGGGGACGGTTGTGGTCACACGTCCCAAGGAGCAGGTCTTCGTCACCGAAAGTGATGTCGGCCGTGTGCACTTCTTCCAGTTCATTCTTCATCCTTTCTTCGGCGAGGAAGGCTTAGAATTGTTCGGGCTCTTGTAGCGCCTTAATTAATGAATCTCTCGCTTCTTTTGATAACAGGAGGGCGTCGAGAATGCTGAGCTGCGAGGGTAGCTTTCTCAGGTGCGCTAGGATGTTGTAGTCCACCTTACTCTTCTTAGGCGGGTCCTTGGCAGTCAGCTCTTTCATAACTTGGTCATCTAAGGTGATATCCTCAGCGACCTTTTCCTTTCCCTTATCTTTTCTAGTTGCGGGTCCGAGATTCTTTTCCGGGAGCGTGCGATTGCGCAGCTGAATGTTTTCGCAGTCCTCCGGTTCTTCCTTTTTCCCCAAAACGGATTCTTTAAAGAGATGGCCCAGAGCCATTTCTACGTCAGAATCGCTCCCGAATGTGAGCACTTGCGGTCCCCCGGCGTTGACCGTGTAACAGTTACCGGCAGTTCTTTTATGTCCTTCGGTCGTATTTTTCTGCTCCCGACGAGCTCTGCGTTTCATTCGCTTAAAATGTTGCCGATGAACAACATATCCCCGCCGCTATGTCTTAAAAGCGTCGCACTCCTCAGTGGGGTGTGGAATCTTCCGATGATATGAGCAGTAATTAGGGTGCCTCTCCGCCCCCTTGAGCGTGTTTTCTTCCGAGGATGGTAGCTTCATTCCCATTAACATGGCTTTGGCAAACATTTTCCTCGTCTTGAATATATTTTTATCCGCATCGGATGTCTTTTGATCTGGCGGGAGTGCTTCGACTCTTTCGTTTAATCGCCTGCATTTGGCTCCTTCTGATACGGCCATCTCACGCTCTTGGTCGGCTTTACTTTTCAAACGAATCTCGTCTAGAAAGGCGTCAATAATTTCGTCTGTTGGCCATACAAGCTCCGGTTCAGGCTCTGCCCCCAGTTTCTTAGTGCCAGGAGTTTTATCATCGTCCGTAAACGAGTGGGAGATCACATGACAACTCGCCACATAACCCTCGGATTCATCCGACGAACTCTCCCCCTCAACTTCCTCTTGAAAGACGTGGTTGAGGAATTCTTGGAGTGTAATGGGAGTCCCCGCCTTTTGATTGTACTCTTCCAGCGCGTCAATCTGCTTCTGCAAGTCCGTGCGCTTGTTACCAGGCTTCACGGGCTTTTTAGATCTCTTCTTCTTTTTCTTCGAAGATTTCGTCGGCTGGTTGTGAGTGCTCGGGCCTTCACCACTAATCTTCGGAGTTAGGTGCGGCTTCAGCATCCCTTCAATGATCTGGGGTTCCAGCGGGTTCTTCCACCTGACCGTCGGGCATGTTTCAAGATCGTTCAGCATCCTCTTGGTTTTTGCTGAAAGCACGATTTCCCATGGAGCTTCTTCAATGAAAGAACAAGTTGCCCCCGGTGTATCCATCTTCTTAGCAATGTGAGGTTGTGGCGGGTTCACTTTCCACTTTTCGGACAGCGCAAACTTGCCCTGTAGGTATTGATCTTCAATCCATCCTTTGAAAACGAAGCAATCCTCAATCGGATGGCTTACCGTTTGATGGTAAGGGCAGTAGTTGGGGTTATTCACCTCACTGGGTTGCGGCGGTCGCCTTGGGTTTGGAAAGTTGATAAGCCTGTTGCGTATTGCCAACTCGAAGAGCCTCTTCGTCTTATCCCGCGGGAATGAGTAGGGGCACTTCATTTTCTCATTATAATACCGCCGTCTTTCTTCCAGTTGATCCGCCAGCTTTGGGGCATTGGGTTGCTGCTGAGCGTTCGCAACGAAGGTTGCCTTCCCTTTACCCTTGTCATTCCGAGGTTCTGGCTTCGGGGGAGACGGCCTGTGAGCCATCTGGTCCATCTGGGCCAACTTGTCGATCAAAGCCTGGAACATGGTTGGCTTAAAGAACATCATGAACTGTGAGATAGTTGCATGAGGATCTAGGGTACCCACGAACATGCCCACCACGGGCGCTTCTTCGATGCGTTGTTCGCATTTTGACCATAAGTTCCGCCATCGGATCGCGTATTGGACCCAAGTTTCACCCGGCTTCACCCTTGCATTAATCAAAGCTGTTATCGGGGTGCGTTCGCTGGCGCTTGCAAAACGTTGGGTAAACAGCAACTCCATTTCAGTGAATGTCTTGATGGAATCGTTCGGGAGTTCAGAATACCATTCGAACGCTGTTTCTGACAAGCTGCCGACGAATTGGTGAAGCAAGAGCTTATCGTCGCCACCAGTGTTGCCACAAAGCGCCCTGAACTGGGCCACATGTTGATGGGGATTGCCTGTCCCCTTATAGACATGGAATTTCCGTATTGTGTAGCCCGGCGGGTATTTGATCTGGTCATACCAGCTTGGATATGGTCTTCCCGTCCTGACAACTTGACCAGCTGCCTCAGTCGCCTGGTGAATGCGTATCTGTTGAGCTATGTATTCGTCCAGGTCAGCCTTGGAGATTGTCTCCTCCTTGGCTGTGGACAGAGCGGGCGGAGGATTTGACGTTTCTCCCCTGTCGTCTTCAAGAACGATTGGAAGATCTTCAGCAGGAGGCTCTTGCTGGATCATCATACCCACCATGTCCTGAAACAGAAGGGCCATTCGTTGTATATTGGCTGCTTGTTCAGCAGCCTCTTTATCCTTCTTCTCCAGTATCCTACGAAGGAACTCAGCGTCAGTTTCTTGTTCCTGGCGTTGATCAGATGACACTTCGGGGCTTTCTTTCGGCCCAGTGAGTGCGGCCATCGCGTTCATCATTTCTTGGAGCTTCTGTTGTTGCTCCTGAGCCTTGGTCACTGACCGTGTAAGTGGCCTATGACCCGTGGATGCATGGCTGTCCTCTTTTCCAAGCGCCATGTATACTGTATGCACCATCATGCCCCTAGACTTAGGGCGTTTTGGCTTATTGTCCTTGATATTTGCTGCAGGAATGGGGACTTTCTCCAGCCTTCTTCTCTTTTGAGTAGTCGACGTGGAGGGAGCCGTTGTAGCAGGCATCCAAGCGGTTGTCGTCCTTCATTGTTGACGAGAGTGGTCCTGGTCAATTACCGAGTCCTGAATCTTCCGCCAGACTTTATAAATTTTGGAGGACAGCCGTTGAGGAGGCTGCTCCGGCTTTGTTTCTATAACATTCTCCGCAGGTGGAGGGGATCTTTTGAGAACCGCAGTTGGCGAATTTCTGCGTACCCTGTTTAGCAGCTCAAAGCTGTTCCCGGTTGGAACAGCAGCCTCAATTTCCACCGTTGGAGCTGGTGGAGTTAGCCCAGAGGGGGAATTGCCCCCAGTCTTCCTTATCCGGCGCCAGTGGCGACGTCGGGCATGACGGGTTGTTGGGATTGATTCAGCGATGGCTTCGTCTTGCCCCCTGTTCTGGGGAGGGGCTGCTGCCGGTGTCAGCCTCTTGAAGACTGACGTTCGTTGAGAAGCTACAGTTTTCTGAGCGGGAGCGGGAACGGGGGTAGTTAGTCTCGCGAAGACCGACCCTCTGGGAGAAGAAGCCGCCTTGACGACTTCGGGAGCAGCTGTCTTCCTTGGGATGGCCAGCTCAGGTATCAGGGGCTTCTTGGTGGGCCCTTTGGAGTTCAGGCTTAGCCTAGTGAAGACCGAGGAGTTGGACGACCTATTGAGAGGGGCCATAGGAGTAGTAAGTTGATCAAAGACCGACTTCTTTGAAGCTTCCGGTATGGGCATTAGGATGTTAATGTTCACCGGCGGGAGCATGGTCCCAAAGAATAAACCGATGGTAGCTTGAGTCACTTGCTCCACAGGCATAGTGAATAGCGAAGCAGCCTGGGGTCCGTATGCTACACCTCCAGGTGAGGCGGAGCGCTGGTTGCATTTGCAGTTGGCGCAGTTCGAGCAGTTACCAGCCATTGATCGTTTTGCTTTCTGCAACAAACGAAACGCCAAATCTTAGTACTTCGAAACCCAAGGGCAACCGTTGGCAGACCGCGATTGGTTCGTGAATCATGACACACGAAGTATGGAGTGGAAAGAGGAAAAGGTCCCACCGGGCGTGCTAAAATCTGTTCCCCTCTGGAAGACGGCCAAGACTGACGTCTTGCCTGAGATTCGGGGCAGATGCTAATTGGTGCTATCCGTCCATCTCTCCGAAGATGCCAAGTTGATTTATGGCACTGTGTATCGAAGGTTTAAACGGATGCGTCCGATGTAGCAGACTTCGTCAGATTCCCCCTCGCTTGAGGGGTTTTTGATTGTGGGGATGCTCTTCCCTGCAGGTGCAAGCCCCTGCAGTTAATTACGTTACCGCGTTGCGGTAACAACTTTCTCCTTCTCCAGATGGTCACTTCGTGTCGTGTGTGTTTCATTTGTGTTTGGTTGCCCGTGGATTGTATACGGAGACTGAGTTATGTCGTCGCCCGTAGGGCGCAGACTAGTCCAAATCCGTATTATCTTAGATTTGGGTTTGGGGGTTGTGTTTAAGGATACGTTAGTCTCGTTTGAGACTAAGATCGACTTAAACGTTTGTTAAGGATACGTTAGCCTAGTTTTAGACTAAGATCAACTTAACGGGATCATTTAGATCCAACAAGAGAGCGATTAGGGGAGCCCTGTTGTTTAGTTTAGTGACATTGCGGTCAATAGGTAGTTTAAGAACATTGCAGTCTAATGTTAGTTTTAAGATGTTGCGGTCAAGGTTAAGGACCTCATAGTCCGTGGATTTAAGGACTCCACAGTCCGATGTTAGTTTTAAGACATCACGGTCAAGGTTAAGGACTTCATAGTCCATGGATTTAAAGACCCCACAGTCCAGCGTTAGTTTTAAGACATCACGGTCAAGGTTAAGGACGTCATAGTCCGTGAGTTTAAAGACCCCACAGTACGTATCAATGTGTGTGGTTATCGGGACCCGTCACCTCTTTGAAGACGTTGAGGAATTACAACGACAAGTATCAAAGGAGTGAAGAGATGTACCCTTACACCGAGGTAGATTAAGTGATCTGTAGCCCAATTTGGGAACTATGATCGATTATTATATTATGAACCCATAGGCCCAATTAAGTTTGAATTGAGGACTTATGGCCAGCTTGGGCTAAGTCCAATTGTATCTGGGATATTGGCCCTCTGTTGATTCATTGAAGGAGAGGCTTTGCCTCTAGAAACTTAGCCAATTGGGCTAAGGCTAGTGTTAAACACTAGAGACCAACAGTGTTGAACACTGGGAAAAGATTAACAAGTTAGAACATTGGGAAAAGGGCTTTCAAATTAGTGTTAAACACTAAGGAGAGTCAGTGTTAAACACTGCAAATATAATTTTCCAGATTAGTGTTAAACACTAAGTAGAATCAGTGTTAAACACTGGATACAGAGGGTTCAATTTAGTGTTAGACACTGAAGCAAGAGGGGTCACGTGGTAACACGTAAGAGCGTCCTTCTTCTCTTTATTTTGTTTTGCAGATAAGTTTTTAACACTTTCAGTTCTGAAAGCCATCACGTGCGGGGGCTCATGCTCTGGTTTATTAGAATACTCATTAGGGGTCACGTGGTGACACGTGAGGGCGCCCCAGAGTTCTCTTTTATTTTGTTGTTTCTTTATGTGCTTCAGGGATCACATGGGACACGTGAGGCATTACCTCAAAGTTCTCTTTTATATATCTTCGCAGGAGTTACGTGGTAACACGTGAGGTGTCTGCTTCAGAGTTCTATTATGTGGGTCTTTGCAGGGGTCACGTGGTAGCACGTGACTCTGCATATTTTTAAAGTTCTGTTCATAGGGTTACACCCTAAACTTTAGAGGAATTAAATTCCTGTTTTCTTCTGAAGAATTATGTTCTTAAATAGGGTTAAACCCTAATTTCTTTTCTTAAAGGAATTAAATTCCTGTGAGTTTGAAAGAATTATATTCTCAGTTAGGGTTAAACAATAGTTCTGTTCATCTTGAGGGAATTAAATTCCTATATCATAGGGTTAAACCCTAACCTTTTGTCAAAGGAATTGAATTCCTATCATTTTGTGAGAATTAAATTCTCTGAACTCAGTTCCTCCTCTGTGTTTTGGATCTGCATGGCAGGATCTCAACCCAATGAGAATTAAATTCTCAATTCGTGGGGAGATGTGCACTTTACAGATCCTCCACCAGAGAAAGAACCAAGTTCTCTTCTTTTATGTAAGAGTCCAACTCTTTTGAGAATTAAATTCTCCTTTTAAGCCTCCCTTTTCTTTTCTTACCTAGGGTTTTCCTTTTTGCAGAGAATCCCTGGCTCTATCTCTCTCTCTCTCTCTATGTATATCAATAGAAAAAGATCCAAAGGTCTCAAGGTTTCAGAGAAAGGTTTTAGAAAAAAGGTCTTCGAAAAGGGGTCCTTTCCTCTTCTTTTCTTGGCTCCTATTTATAGGAGAAGGAAGAGAATCAATCTGCTTAGTAAATCTCTCATTGAGAGATTTGATTTGTATGTTGAGAGATTTGATTTATATTTATCATTAATCCGGACCTTTAGATTGTTAGGTGAATTTTATTCACCATTGGATTTTAAATCCAAAGATATCCCTTTGTTATTTCGGTTAGATTTTAAGGGGAAATCTTTCCAAGTTCAAGATTTTTCCATAAATAGGTGATATTTAATCACCTTTAGATTTTTAATCCAACAGTTCCAAATAATCATTCTCTATTTGGAAAGATTTGAATGATCTCTCCTCGGAATCCAATTCTGTCAAAGAAATCAGGCTTTTAAAGCCGGTCACATGTGGCCACGTGACCGTTGGTCACGTGTGTGCACGTGACCCCGGGTCACGTGTAAGTACGTGACCCCTTGGGTGGGCTTCTCTTCCTTCTGCGCTCTGTTCTTTGCCGCTGCTCAGCCGTCACGTGCCAACACGTGACCACTTATCACGTGTGAGCACGTGATGCCTTTTCTGGAGCTTTTTCTTGAATGAGCTTTATGCTGCTGCTTTAAACGTCACGTGCCAACACGTGACCGCTGGTCACGTGTGAGCACGTGATGCCTCTTCTGAGTCCTTTCCTGATTTTTAATCAGGGAACAGTAGCCATACGGTTTCGGATTTTTCCGTATATCCAGGCTGAGTGAGGTAGCTATACAGCTGGATTCATAGTGGACCCAGTCGAGACTGAGGGGCAGGATAGCCACACTTTAGACGGGGAGCCTAACGAGGATACTCGATACCGGAGACAGTTGTGAACACGGCGGATATCTAGGTGATACCGACTGGTGTTATTGAGTGAAAAGATCGTTCGAGGAACGATGCCTGATGGAAACAGAAGATTTGTGTCGATGTTGGACACGGAAAAATGAACCTTATTTGGAAATAATTGATGAGAATTCAAGTTGAGATATAGAGAGATAAAGATAGAAACACTGGAGCGGATCCACTCACTGAGGCTATTTCTCGAACGCAATAGTTTCGCAAACGGGCTTTGCGAGACTGATTAGTAAAGCAGTTGGGTGTTCGGTATCACACGAGCTGTGAGTATGCAACACCGCAATAATTAGCCTTAAGTGCAAGTGGGGGATTGTTGGCTATAATGCCCTCAAGTCAATTATTGAATTGCGGGCACGTGATTGTGATGATTGAGGGAGAACCTATACCAGTAGAACAGTCTTACTCGAGATGATAGTATACTATCTGGTTTATCTTTATCATTATGTACAGCATTAGGTGACATTACAGATCACTATTACATGTTGATAGAGCCCATAAGATTTTTGCTTGACTACCTGCATTATGATGGCGATCATATACGTGGGAGCTGGAGGGTCTATAAGCACATCCTTAAATGTCCCTGGTCGTGGGAGTTTCGAGACTAGGTATCGATACTCTAGAGTAGACTAGTGTATACTGATCGAGACCCTGACGAGGGACGGTGGCTAGGTCTTACAAGCCATCGGTGTTAGTTTGTTCACCTAAGATAGTATGCAAGTGCTCATTGGGTTATGAGTACACTGGGCGGACTCACCGGGAACCTGTTAGTTGGTACTATACCTATTGTCAGATAGTCGTTCCTAGGTGACATGTGCGCAGGTTAGTCTGTCGACCAGAGATCGTCATTTGTCTCATGTGAGTTCCCACTGTGTTTTGATTACTACCCTACCACGGCTCAAAGGAGTCGTGCAAATAGGGTTTAGTTGGGTACAGTCCCGAACCACATGGAGGCAGTGAGCGGATCATCGGGGATTCATCTCTCCCGGTATTGGGGGTTGATGTTGCGCAGTGCACGGGTGGCCATCACCAGAAATCCTTGGCCAAGGTAGTCGAGAATTACTGATCTAGGATCAGTAGTTTCTCAGGTGGTGATGGGTTTCATACCGACACGAATTATCGCGTTATTAGGGGTCTAACTTCATCCACCCCCCTAGACTCGATATGCGATACTCTTAGATGAACAGACCGGACTGTACGGAGATTGTCACTGTCAGGCTCAGTAGGGATACAAATGAGTTTACTCATCGATCTTCCTTTCGCTCAATACATGGATAGCCGTTACGTACAGCTAGTGCAGCTGATGTGCTTGTGGTTAAACCCACTGCCAACGTAATGACGAGTCTTTAGAGTCCCACACAGGGGGTTTTCACGGTTCAGGCGATATGGTGTAGATGACGTATGTTAGTACATACATGTGTCCGATTAAATATGTGTACATGCTGCACAGACTTTAATCGGACGGTTGATAATACTAGCGGCTTAGGATTAAGCCGGATTATTAAATCAGGTTTTGATTTAATAATTTGTGTGTGTGTGTGTATGTATTCTAGTATTATTGTTCACTATTCATTTTCTCTCTTGGCTATTCGTATTTTTGTACGAATACGTGTATATGTATTTCGATACGTGTACCGGGTTGTATTCCATATTTATATGGAATAGCTTCTAGAAGATGGCCACCATATTATTTGATTTTCATTTTAGAAAATAAATTTGGGAAATGATGTGGAGGGTGAGTTGGCATGAGCATGGGCTTGGCATGTAGAGAGGCATGGCACACATTTGTTTATTGTAAAAATGAGGAGATATTTTCATGGTTGAAATTATTGTAGCTACAGTAAAACCTCCGTATAGGAATACTCTATATAGGAATAACCTCCCTATAGTGATAAAAAGTCCCGGTCCCGACTCGGGACCAGTTATAAATAAGAATAACCTCCACAGTGTGATATTCCATACTTTTTCCAAGTCCCGCCTGTACTAATTTACCTCTATATAGTAATAAATTGGCATTAAATTTTAAATAATTTTTTATATATATAAAAAATACATAAAATTACTTGGCTATTACAATTGAACTTAAGATGACATAAATTACTTAACTACACAATTGAACTTAAGATGACATAAAGTACTTATTCAAAGTTGTTTGGGACAATGACTTAATTTTTTGAGTTACTACCATATCCTTTAACTTGCGAGTTCGTAGTAACTCGTCACCACAATCACCTTCTTGTTGAATCCAAAACATTTCTAACTTATCCAACATGTTTGAAGCTTCTCGACATGACACCTTTTCTATTTCCACACTATCGTCTTCCGGATTATCACCTTGCGCTTCTTGCCTTATTGCCGCCATGATTTCTTTTATATATAAAACTCTACTTAAGAATAACCCCCCTATAGTAATATTTTTCCCCGGTCCCAAGGATATTACTGTATAGAGGTTTTACTGTACATATTTCTTTACATGCCATGCTTGATTTTTCTTGACTTGATAATTCAATTGATATTCTCATTCTCTTCTCTCTTGAGATACTTAGTCATTTCCATGGTTGCTCATGCCATTGTTTTCCACACCCCTCATTCTTCTTCTAGAGTTGCTCTTTGGAGTATTTTGATGAGAGAAAAATTATAGTGAGATAATCCTACACCTCCACTCTCCATTGCTAGCAAACTTGGAGCGTCGGTTGTCATGCTAGGCAAGGCTGAAGCTTGCGCCATTTCCCTCAGGTGGATCATCGTAGATGGAGGAAGACCGGCAACCAAATTCAATCCGCGACCACTAGGAGTTTGGGATGATGGTTGAAGACCCGAAGGACTTGGTTCATTCGGTATAACCATTCCTAACTCTTTATATTGCTTGCTAGTATAGGGTTAAGGGTAGATCCAGGCATCGGATTGTGGTAGCGCCAGTTTTTATAAATTTTTGTTCCGCATTTGTCCACGGTTTGATGGCCAGGGCGCTGCCGTAACCCAACAGAACCATCACATACAAGCTGCATGCCTTATCAACAATTTTCACAAACAATTTGCAATCCTAAACTTGACATTTAGCTTTAAGCACATAATCAATCAAGAGATAAGGATAGAAGGTTTTGTCATTCATCATCCTACTTTACCTTCATCTTGGCAGCAAGAACTACTCAATCATTACAAGAAAATAATATGCCAAGTGAATGAAATGATGCATGAAAATATATTACAAGAAATAAAGATCAAAAATGTAAACAAGAATCCAAGGAACGCATAAGATATAAAAAGAAATGAAGTTTTTTAACAATGGAAGGATTAGAGTACAAGATAAGCTCACAACTCCAACCTCCACTTTCCACGCTCTACAAATAAGAGCTTGCAATGGAAAGAAGAAGAAGTATGCAACAAAATAAACCCCTAAAATCTCACACCAAATGCCATCCACTGATCTGCTATATATCTAAGTCTCAATAGGCAAAAAGTTACATCTAAGTGGCTTGATATGACAGTGATGAAGATAGGGTAAGAACACGAGCCTAAATGGGCATGTTTGGGCCGACCTAGGCGGCAAAAATGGTTGTTTGGTCGGCCCCATGATGAAGTTTGGGATCCAGATTCATACAGTGATCTTCTGACATCTCAACTTGATTATTGGCACATTTCTTTTCTTCTAAATTGAATTGGGTTTCACGCTGGTGCTTAAAGTCAAAGATTGTGGATATTTTCTTTTATCTTTCTTCACATCACATCTCTTTTTATTGTGATCATTGTGCCAAGTAATGATTTGTGTACCCACTTGACCCAATTAGCTGGCCACTTACTATGTCATGTTGCACATTATGATTTATTTTGATTGCAAAAACTTGTATCTTAATCATTTGTCCATCCGGTTGCAGTTTTGGCCTAAATTCGTCGCAAATGTGCAAAATGTGCATGTTTTCAACTTAATTGCCCTGAGTACCTGAAACATGTACTTATGTAGCAATCATGAATTATTAGCACTAATTTATTAATAAAATGATACAGAATGACCAGTATAAAATGCAATTATTCGTGATGAACAAATACCCCCAAACTTATCTTTTGCTCGTCCTCGAGCAAAACTTAATTTTAAAATTCTAATCTCACTTTCGCAGGAAATGCGATTGCACTGAGCATGTGCAACATGCCGTTAAACATCTAGGTTACTCTAAAATAGGTGTTTTGTCTCCTGAGGGTTTTCAACGGATTATACCCATTATATCCCGTCAAGCTAGTTACGTGAGTTAACCGTCAACTCTAATCCTAAGGTTCAGTATCTAAGTCAGAAATTCTACCATCCTATGTTAGAAACATCCAACCCTTATTTTTCATAGCCCACTCTTCATTTAACTTAAGCTTCTATACGTCTTTACGTGCTCGTGCAATAGGGTCGTTTTGTCTCAAAAATTTCGAATTAAAGTCTTTATGCCTCTATTTTATTTGATAACATATTATTAAGATATGTAATACCCAATTCCTTTGTAAATATTTTCCATGTTTATAAATAAATGTTTCACAAAAATTTTCTATTTGAATATTTTCTATAAATAATTTTCCCTATGTTTTCTATATTTTTCTTCAAATTCTATTCACTACCCTAATTCTATTTTAAAACCAAATCAAACCCTAACCCTTTTGTAATACCCAGTTCCGACTATACCGTAACCGTATTTTAATAAATAATTTCCCAATGTTTTTCTCAAATTTTCATACAAAATTTTCTATATTTTTCTAAATATAATTTCTATATTTATCCTAACCTAAACCCTAACCAATCTATTTTTCTAAAACCCTTAGCCCAAAACAAAACTCTTATTTTCCTTTCTTTTTCCAGCCCAGCCCACGAGCCCGTTCTTCCCGAGCCCGGCTCATGACTCATCTAAACACAACTCTATTTCTACCCGAACCCGAACATGACCCGAACTCCCCCAACACTTCTTCCCTCCTTCTTCTTCTTCTCCTTCTCGTTTCTTTCCCGTCTTTTCCCGCTCGTTCCCCCACGACCCATGCTCCTGTGACCACGTCCTTGTCCCCGCGATCTCCACGGCCACCTCTCTCTCCCCTCTCGCTCCTCTCCCCCTATGTAACGACCGCCTCCACTTCTCCCTCGTAACCTCCGTGCATGCCCCACGCTACTTCACCCCAACGCCCCCCCCCCCGTACGACATGCCACCTCCATCCTTCCTTGTCTTCCCTCTCTCCTCAACATCCAAGAACCCGAGCCCCTCTCTTTCCTCTATGGTCGAGCTTGAGTTCCATCCAAGCTCACCCCATCGCCGACGACCCCCTCTGTGACCCCCAGCTCCTCCTCCTCCGAACCACCTCCTTCCTTACAACTGAGCTCATACCAACTTCCTCCAGCCCCCACCGACCTTCTCAAAGTCGATGTTGCCTCACCCTTACTCGTCAGTACCACCATCCACCATCATCGTCTATGCCAAAGCTCGACTGGATCGCTGCCGCCGAAGCTCCTTGATCGTCACCCACAGTCATTGTCGTCGCCAATGATCACCACCATCGACTCCATCTTCCGCTTCAACCTAACCCATCAAATCTTTTCGAGCCTCACAGTAAGCCTTCCGGCAGACCCCGGCACCGCCACCCTATTCCGCACACCTGAACTCGCCTTGCTGCATTGCACCGCTGCCTCATGCCGCGACCATGCTATGCCAAGCCAAGCAATGACCAGACCGCACCTTAGTACTGTGTCCTCGCCGTGCCTAGCTCCGTGCCTCATCGACACCAAAATCGAGTTCCGTCATTTCATCGAGCTCTTGCATCGATCTCCAATCACCGCTATTCTGGTGGCCTTCATCGCCGTCCAAGCCATGGCCTCGGTCCCTGTGACCATCATGGTCATCAAAATAGTCATCGTCGCAACACCGCACATGTTCGTCGCAGTGTGTATCACGCTCGAGCCTCGCACCGTGCCCGCCTCCGTACCACCGCGTACCCAACCGTGTCGCACACCGTACCCACTCTCCGTGCCACGTCGTACTCACTCCCCATGCCACGTCGTGTCAGCCCCCATGCTACACCGTGCCTGATCCAGTGCATGCGCCGTGCCGCTCCCGAACCACGCACCAAGTCAAGACCATGCCCAGTACCGTGCCGCGCCCGCGTCATCGCCACGTCCACTACCGTATCATGCCCGCGTCGCCACCGCGTCCAGTACCGAGTCACCACGCATCGCGCCCGCGCCGCGCCTGTGTCCAGCATCGCATCGCATCGAGTGACGATATAGATCCCGCACGTGGTGTCGCTTCCATATCAAGCAATCAAGGCAAGTGAACCCCTCACTTGCTTTACATGCTATAAATTATTAGTTATCAATTGTAGTTACATTGATATTATATTTACACTATAATCATTGCATGCCAATATTTGACCGTCGTCATTTAATCATATTGAGTGGAACGCATTCGAGTTTAATATTACCTTCCTAGTATCGTGCAAAACTTGTAGTGATTGAATCACACTTAATTTGATTGGGTAAAACCGATGGTTCAATCGTAACATGTATATAAAGCAAGAGTGTTCGATGCGAATCCTAAACCAAAACATAAATGAAAATAGCGAAACTTGGGATCAATAAATCCCTTTACTGTTTATATTTATCGTGTAGAAATTTGAAGGCAAAATAACGTTGTTTCGCACAAAAAACGACGCCCCCAAAGGACAACGTTGAATCTGGAATTCACCGCACATGCTATGTTCTAAAATCCATATTAAATTGAATATAACTCGCAAGTTAATGTTTTAGGGCTCGTATCGAAGCTAATAGATAAACCTATAGTACCCCACCATTTATATCTGAATTTTAATTAGTTGTAATGACTAAAACTGAGGCGGTTCATGGTTCTGGACTGCTGTCCAGAGCGAGAATCTTTACCCTTACCCGTTTTGGAACACATGTTTCTCACTGTTTAAGTACGCAAGTGTGCGGAACCATATCTTGAAATGTATATAATCGAATTATCTTTCTAACGGTGCTGGTCTAGTTGCATTCCAATATTTTTTGATATTTATAACACCTTTTAAACCGTCAATGTGTTCTACAGTTTCATGCAGAGACAGAATGTATACCTTACCCTTAAACATTGTATAACTCCAAGTACACAGCGGGTAATATTGATCTGTCTGATGCCTTGGAAACCTGACTGATAAAAATAAATATTATTCAACTGTAGTGTCGCCTAATTGTACTCCCGACTAGGAGTAAAACGTGTTACGGAACGGACTTTCAGTTCAGAAATTGGATTTCCAGCAGTGAACACTTAAAATGAAATGACCATAACAAGCAAACCTGGAATCCGTTTGACACGAAACCAATTTTAATGGACAGATAATTAAGCATACTGCTTACCCCTTGTATATAGTTTTGCTAAATTCTGCGTGTGTGATTTATGATAAATTTTTCAAGTGGTATGAAACTGGCTGCTTTATTTTATTCGTTTTATAATTACTTGCATTCTCATCATATCATGTAGCGGTTATACCATCATCGAATAGTGGTCATATACATTGATAACCTAGTGACTGTGTTGCATTACCCAGTGATAAATATTAGCGATTGGATTGTGGCAAGTACGTTAGTGTTAAAGCGTGAATGAATAAGTGAAGTGACATGTACTTGTACACAATCAGCGGAACCAGTTAAATTATTGCATTGTCGACGTCTATGGGGCATATGTAAGTGTAACTGTAACTGGTATGGGACGGTTATGGAGCACTTATATTAGTGTCATAGGTAAGGCATCGAATACTGTCCATTTATCTTGGATACCTATCGGGACATGCTTAATGGAGATCTTGTCTCCAGTTCTCGCGTAGACTTGTCATGGAGCGACTAGTATTTGGGTTCATGGTCGGTATTTGATGTAGACCGTGGGTGTGGAGTAGTTTGAGTGTGAGTTCGATCGACGGAAACTCGGGAGTCCCACTACCGGCATATACAGCGATTCTGGAAGTCATATGGGTGAAATTACTGATTATTAGCGAGCGTGTTTCGGGCCTGTGTTCACTTGCCCCTGGGGCCTACCCTTAGGTTGGGGATACTCCTGCAGTAGTTGACGCTCACACTTGGACTGACAATAGGTTTAGCGACCTGGACAGTGAGACTTAGAGACTAATAGGTTTAATGACATGGACATGCATTAATTACTAACTCGATATACCTGCTTTTATTGTTTAACTGTACTGGTTACTTCATGCTCATGTTATTACTCCATGTTTACTGTTTCATGTTCATCATCATTGCATGTGTTTACATCTGTATTTATATATATTGCTATTGTGTCGTTCTGACGACCTGAGTATGCATGCTCAGAGAGAGAAGTGGACCGAGCTCGGATCAGGACCTGTTGTACCTCGAAGATATCGCGGATATCTAGATCAGCCATGCCAGCGCTATCCTTCCCTTGATCTCTATCTGGTATATCTTTTATCTGTTCTGATAGTATTTAGTGACTGCATTTTTCTTTACCTGTGTTATAATTACTGATTACCACGTAATGCTAGAAGTCGAAGTATGACTACGGCAGGATATTTCCTTGACCGTAGGAGCATGGTCGGCCTTGTCAACCTCTCGTATTCCATATTTTGGGAAGCGGGGCGTGACACCTTTTCCTTGCCCGGCCCACAACCCAACCCTAAACTACCCGACCCGACAAGATCCTACCCGATCCGAACCCCCTTTCTCCTTCTTCTTCTTCTCCTTCTTCTTCCCGTTCCTTTCCCGCCTTTTCGTAACAAGCCCCCACGACCCGCGCTCCCGTGACCTCATCCTCGTCCTAACGTCCCCGCGACCTCCGCGACCACCTCCCTCTCTCCTCTCGCTCCTCTCTCCCCATGTAACGGCCACCTCCGCTTCTCCCTCGTAACCTCCACACGTGCCCCACGCTACTTCACCCCAACGTCCCACATACGACACGCCACCTCACGACCTCGCCTCCCCCTCAACTGCTCCCAAGAGACCCACGCAACCCCCGCATCCCTGACCTCCACCACTCCCCTCACTCACTGCCTCAACCTTCTACCATCACCCTCCTCAAGCAACCCAAGACCCCCTCACCATCTACATCACCACCACCACAGCTCACCACCTCATCGTCGACCACAAACTGCATGAGCCCCCAACATCTATGAGCCTCGGCAACCATCACCACCTCCACCAACCTCCAAGCTTTCCACTCCTCCTCGTCTTCTCCTCCTCCCAACACCCATGAGTCCCCGCACCACCGTTGATGCCTCCTCCGTCGGCCACCTCCCTTCACCGATATCGGGACATCACCCCTTTCCTCCTCGAGCTCACACCCTCCACTCCTAACCGAGCTTCCCCGCTTCTTCCCATCAACCCAACACCAAACCCACAACAAGCACCCATCGCGGCAGTAGCCATCACCTCCGACCACCACATGCTTCCTCTTCCTCTGCCACTACCGTCAACCACCTCACAGCAACCCCAATTCCACCATCAACCCACTCCATCACCCAACTCCATCACCACTCCCCACCTCCACCACCTCTGTGCCAAGGCCCCACCCCCACCCCCCTCATCTCCAAACACCATCACCTTAACCCACTGAACTCCCCTGCAAACCTCATCATCATCATTGCTGCCATTGAGATATCCATCATCACCACCACCTCGCCCCTCTGCATCGTCGTTGCCTACCATCATGCCCAGGCCAAAATCTAGCTGAGCTCGAGCCCAAGCCGAATCCCTATAGGCATTTTATCGAATGAAAAGTGAACTTAGCTCGGATCAGGACCTCCCTTATCCCGAGGATATTGCGGACATCTAGATCAGCGACGTAAGCGCTATCATTCCCTTTGACTCTATCCGATTAGTTTTATATCTGTTTTGATAGAATTAGTGACTGCAATTCTCATTACTTGTGCTATGACTACTGATTACCACGTAATGCTAGAAGCAGAAGTGTGACTACGGCGGGATATTTTCTTGGCCGTAAGAGCATGGCTGGCTTTGTTACCCCTCGTATTCCATATTTTGGGAAACGGGGCGTGACATAGTTTTGTTGGTATCAGAGCCAAATTGGTTTAGAATGAGATTACAGTTTCCGACCAAGGCTTGACAATTTAAGTCGCCCATTCGGTCTAGATTGTAAACTTGTTATCCTTGACTAGGATCCCTATAGTTTGTCAAGCTATATTTTGACTCCATCCGCTAGAGTTTTGGGTGACTTAGTAGAGTTATGTGATTGTAACTATGAACTGCAGCATAGTTACAAGGAAGCACTCTGCTTGATTGACTTAGAGTTCTACATTTGATTTCTACTCGGTTGAGTTCCACCTCGCCACATATTCTTGCTACGTTGTCAATTCTATATCTTATTCTGATTCTTAAATCTTAAACCGTCATCCAAAAATTTATTGTTTCAGGACCATGGCTTCCAACGACTCTCCTTCCACCTCCACTCCCCAGAGTCAGACCGTCGAGATTTAGGGTGTACTGCAAGGTTTGATGGAAGCCTAAGAGCGAACAAACGATCTCTTAGCTGAAGGACTAAGAAGGCAAATGGCTCAGGCACCAGCGGGAGTCCCCAATCGTAGGGGAATCCCTGTTAAACAAAGAGGAGGTGTGCAGATGAAGCACCCATTTGTTTCTCAACAACAGAAACAGCGGAGAACCCAACGTTGTGGTTATTGCAAGAGGCCAGGACCCCTTCACACGGACTGTCGCCGGGCCAAAGGGCAGTGCTTGATTTGTGGATCCAACGAACATCTTGTCAATGGTTTCCCTCGAAGAAAGGAGCTTCAAGGAGGAGATTTATCAACGCCTTCCACATCCGCTTCAGTAACTTGGTTGTTTTCGTGTCTTAAATTTCAAGGACGACACGGACCCAGCATAGAATTCAAATTTGACTTACGAGATCACCGAGATTTAGATATCAACGCGGAGTTTTCGCCTTCCCTGCCTTCAAAAAATATTGTTTTTTCAGTTGTTTCTTTTCGTTTAAATCTTGTATATATTGAACTTCTTGGTTTGAATACAATAAAGTTGTGAATTGTGACTAACTACTTTTGTTTGACTCATTACATTTAGACCCTAAGCTTAGTCGACACCACGATTTATCATCGCACCCCCTGACTCTCCTTTCCCAATTAGGTTGTATCTTGACGCATACACCTGTCCGAAATTGTCAACCCTATCCTCATTGTAAATTTATATCTTTTTCAGATTATTTTCATCCTTTATTCTTGTGTCATTCTGGACAACCCAATTCCTATTTACGTTTCTTTCATTCGAGTGCTTGATCGCGGCGTCGATCTTCGAAGTTTATACCGCAAACTTTCTCTGGCTAGTCTACCGTATATTACAAGTGTTATTTTTCTATTAAACATAGCTATAACTAATAGTGCTTACTATATTAAATTTAGCGTTTTGCCTATTTATAGTTACTTAGATTTCCATTATGTGTTAGTAAATATTTTAGTTTTACTCACTGTCTTGAAATTCTCTACTATTTTTTTCTCACTGGTTCAAACTTACACCGTATATTCTATTTCTAGTAAATTGTTCCTATTAACGTTTTTCATATTATCGCCCTTTTAATATGTAGTTATGTCCTTCATTTTTTTCTCTACTTTTAACTACAAAATTTCGCTTCAGGTTATTTTTTACTCTATATTTTATCTAACGTTTTGTTGTTTCTTATAGTGTTATCCTTCAAATTCATTTCGTTTGTTGTTGTTCCCTTGTTTAAACTCTCAAAATTATATTATTAGCGGTTTGGGTTTTTCTTTAAAATGAGTTTTATCTTGATTTTCTACATAGTATTCCTTTCCTTTTATTCATATTTATGCTAACTATATTTTATTTTCGTATTTACGTTACTTAAGTATGCTTGTGCTCTAATCGATTTAAATTTTCTATCTGCTGAGAAGTAGATTATGGTTATTTTGTATGTCCATACATTTTGTTTACTTGTACATATATCATTATCTCGGTATTTTCTTAGTTTCTTTTGTATTGTATTGTCTCCACACTTGTCCATATATAGTTAAGTCTAGGCATTTACGTTAATTGTTGATGCCTATTTTGCGGACTAGCCCATCTATCTTCGTTTTATTTTCTTCGGTATTTTACCGTATGAGTATTCTCAAGTTATTGTCCGATTTGTAGTTTTGCTAAATTAGTCTTGGTTCCTTAAGGCTTATCGGCCAATCCTTCACCTTTGTTTATTATTGTAAATCTATTTTCTTGGTATTTATATATATATAGTTTATTACTATTAATTGTTATGTCTTTATTCTTACTTATGACCATTCCTTTTTAGCTGCCCTATTTCTTACATACACATATTTGATTTTTCTAGTTGTTTTTCCATGAGTCTTATAGCTTACGGTTTATTTTAAATTTCGAGAACGAAATTTTATATAAGTGGGATATAATGTAATACCCAGTTCCTTTGTAAATATTTTCCATATTTATAAATAAATGTTTCCCAAAATTTTCTATTTAAATATTTTCTATAAATAATGTTTCCTATGTTTTCTATGTTTTTCTTCAAATTCTATTCACTACCCTAATTCTATATTAAAACCCAAATCATACCCTATTCCTTTTCGTGGCTCGGCCCACAACCCACGCCTAAACTACCCGACCCGACCCGACAAGATCCTACCCGACCCGAACCCCCTTTCTCCTTCTTCTTCTTCTCTTTCTCGTTCCTTTCCAGTCTTTTCGCAACGAGCCCCTACAACCTACGCTCCCGCGACCTCGTCCTCGTCCCCGCAACCTCCACGGACACCTCCCTCTCTCCTCTCGCTCCTCTCTCTCCCCACGTAACGGCCGGCTTCGCTTCTCCATCGCAACCTCCACGCGTGCCTCGCGCTACTTCACCCCAACATCCCCCGTACGACATGCCGCCTCACGACCTCGCCTCCCCCTCAACTGCTCCCAAGAGACCCGCGCAACCCCCGCATCCCTGACCTCCACCACTCCCCTCACTCACTACCTCAACCTTCCACCATCACCCTCCTCAAGCAACCCAAGAACCCCTCACCATCAGCATCACCAACACCCCAGCTCACCACCTCACCGTCGACCACAAACTGCACGAGCCCCCAACATCCACGAGCCTTGGCAACCATCACCACCTCCACCAACATCCGAGCTTCCCACTCCTCCTCGTCTTTTCCTCCTCCCAACACCTATGAGTCCCCGCACCACCGTTGATGCCTCCTCCGTCGGCCACCTCCCTTCACCACTATCAGGACATCACCCCTTTCCTCCTCGAGATCACACCCTCCACTCCTAAACGAGCTTCCCCACTTCTTCCTATCAACCCAACACCAAACCCACAATAAGCACCCATCGCCAGCAGTAGCTGTCCCCTCCGACCACCACACGCTTCCTCTACCTCTGCCACCACCGTCAACAACCTCACTGCAACCCCACTTCCACCATCAACCCACTCCATCACCCAACTCCATCACCACTCCCCACCTCCACCACCTCTGTGCCAAGGCCTACCCCCCCATCTCCAAACACCATCACCTTAACCCACTGAACTCCCCTGCAAACCTCATCATCATCATCGCCGCCATCGAGATATCCATCGTCACCACCACCTCGCCCCTCTACATCGTCGTTGCCTACCATCGTGCCCAGGCCAAAATCTAGCTGAGCTCGCATCCAAGACGAATCCTTATAGGCATTTTATCGAGCATCTGTTGCAGTCATCGTAGCCGCTGTTCCCGTCACCTTTGTCGCCGTCCAAGCCATGGTCTCGGTCTCTGTAGCCGTCATCGTCGTCAAAGTAGTCGCCGTCACAACACCGCATAAGTCCGTCGCAGTCTGTATCATGCTCGAGCCTCGCGTCACGTCATGCCCGATTCCGCAACGTTCGTAGCCGTCTCGTGTGTCAAGATGAATAGTCTGCACGCTCGTCGCTTCCATTTCAGCGACCAAGGCAAGTGAACCCCTTACTTGCTCTACATGCTATAAGATATTAGTTTGTCAAATTTATAATTATATTGATATTATATTTACACTGTAATTATCGTTACATTCTAATGTGTGACCATCGTTATTTAATCATATTGAGTGGAACACATTCGGGTTTAATATTACCTTTCTAGTACCGTATAAAACTTGTAGTGATTAAATCACACTTTAATTAATTGGGTAAAATTGATGTTTCAATCGTGACATGTATATAATGCAAGAGTGTTCGATGCGAATCATAAACCAAAACCTAAATAAAAATAGTGAAACTTATGATCGATAAATCCTTTTACTGTTTATAATTATCGTGTAGAAATTTGAATGCAAAATAACGTTGTTTCGCACAAGAAACGACGCCCCTAAAAGGCGACGTTGCATATGAAATTTACCGCACATGCCACGTTCTAAAATCTATATTAAACTGAATGTAACTTGTAACCTAATGTTCTCGTATCGAAGCCAACAGATAAATCTACAATATCCCATTGTTGATATCTGAATTTTAAAAAGTTATAACGACGAAAACTGAGGCGATTCATGGCTCTGAACTGCAGTCCAGAGCAAGAATCTCTGCCTTTACCCATTTTTAGAACGCATACCTTTCACTGTTTAAGCACGCAAGTGTGCGGAACCGTATATAGAAGTGGAGATAATTGAATTAGATTTCCAACGGTACTGGTCTCATTGCATTCCAGTGTCGTTTGATATTTATAACACCTTTTTAAACCGTCGATGTGTGCTGCAGTTTCATGCAGAACCAGAATGTATACCTTAACCCTAGACAGTGCATATCTCACTGCGTACAGCAGATATTATTGATCCGTCTGATGTGTTGAAAACATAATAGATAAATCTAAATATTATCTAACTGTAGCGTCGTCTAATTATGATCCCAACAGGGAGTAAAACGTGTTACGAAATGGAATTCCAGTTCAGAAATTGGATTTCCAGCAGTGATCACTTAAAATGACCATAACTCGCAAACCTGATACCCGATTGACTCGAAACCAATTTTATCGTACATATAATTTAATACACTATTTATGCTTTTTATATTGTTTTGTCAAATTATGCCCGTGTGATTTAATGTGATTTTCTAATCCAACCAATATCGTCTACTCATATGTATTTAGTAGTGCATATACTGTATCTCCATCATGTTGCATGACTGTTATACCCTTTGTAAATAGTGTTCATTTGCATCGATATCCTAGTGATCATGTTACATTACCAAGTGATAAATGTTAGTGATTGGATTGTGGCAAGTACGTTAGTGTAAAAGCATGAATGAATAATGGAGGTGACACGTACTTGTACACAATCAGCGGAACCAGTTAGTTATTGCATTGTCGACGCCTATGGGGTATATATAAGTGTAAATATAACTGGTATGGGACGCGTATAGAAGCACTTATATTAGTGTCATAGGTAAGATATCGAGCACTGTCCATTTATCTTGGATACCAGTCGAGACATGCTTGATGGAGACCCTATCTCCAATTCTCGTGTAGACTTGTCATGGAGCGAATAGTATTTAGATTCATGGTCGGTGTTGGATGTAGACCGCGGGTGTGGGGTAGTTTGGGTGTGAGTTCGATCAACAAAATCTCAGGAGTCTCACTGCCGGCATATTTCATGATTTTGGGATTTGTACTGATCGTGTTTCTGGTTCTTACTGATCGTGATTCGGGCCCGTGTTCCCTTGTCCCTGGGGTTACCCTTAGGTTGGGGATACTTCTGCGGTGGTTGACGCTCACATTTGGACTGACGATAAGTTTAGTAATTTGGACATTGAGCCTTAGAGACTGATAGTTTTAGTGACATGGACATTGCATTGATTACTGATTCGATACGCATGCTTTACTGTTGACCCGTACCGGTTATTTCATGCTCGTGTCATTACTCTATACTTACTGCTTTATGTTTATCATCGTTGCACATTATATATGTATATACTGCTATTGTGTCGCTCTGACGACCTGAGTATGCATGCTCAGAGTGAGAAGTGGATTTGGCTCGGATCAGGACCTCCCTTACCTCGAGGATATTGCGGACATCTAGATCAGCGACGTCAGCGCCATCATTCCTTTTGACTCTATCTGGTTATTTGTATATCTATTTTGATAGAATTAGTGACTGCAATTCTCATTACTTGTGCTATGACTACTGATTATCACGTAATGCTAGAAACCGAAATGTGACTACGGCAGGATATTTCCTTGACCGTAGGAGCATGGCTGGCCTTGTCACCCTTCGTATTCTGTATTTTGGGAAGCAGGGTGTGACAAGATGCCTTAGTCACTTCGTAACAAAACATTTGGCCGATGACTCCCAAACCAGATGATTTTAGAGCACCGGGTGAGGAAACACCCCGAAGGCTTCATGTTCGCGCAACCAAGACTTATTCCCATATTTTTTTCTTTTGTTTTGTTGGCACCCTTCAATAGTTTAGACTGCTTACTATACACATCTTTTTGCGAAATTTTTTTTTGCATCCTTCAGTAGTTTGGACTACCAACTATGCACATCTTTTATTGTGTTTTTCGAGATATTTCAAACTTATCATCTAATTCTTGAAACTCACAACACGTATAGTGTAATGCAAAGACGTATATTTTCTACCATTAAGGAAGGTTGTTATTCGGGTGTTTAATTTCTAATCCTAGGATTTAGTTGTATCTAGCCTATCAATCTTAATCGTCGGATTTTAAGTCTAAGTTTTCCCACTGGTTAACTTGACGACAAAGTTTTTATGTTTGTCTATTTTTTTGGAAAAAATTTCAAATTTTTATGGGTTTTAAGGTTTTGTGATTCTTTTGGATTTTTTTAATATCAATGCACTGCAGAATTTTAAAATGATGCATTACGGAAATTAAATATGCAAAATAAAGGGAAAAAATACAGGAATGGAAGTACTGAAATGCAAGAAATATGCAAATGCAACTATATGATATATATAAGACACTACCTCCATTCTCACCCCCAAACTTAATCTTAACGATGTCCTCATTGTCGGTCCCGTCTTCGGTTGCTAAATTTAGACATATAGGGTGGGGTTTTATTCACAATTTAGCAAAAAAAAACTAAGAATTAAGAAAAAAATGCTTGGCAGTTACAGTAGTTGATAGCTAGAAGATTGTGTTGGTCTACAAATTAGTACCAGCCATTCAAAAATTTTGTCAACGTAAGATCATGGCTGGTAAAACAAATAGCATATGTAAAAGAAAACGAAAATGTAAGTGTTATGGTTAGATATTAGTATTGGGCATGGGTGCTTGACTGGAGGGATCAGAAAACGTTGAAAAATAAAGACGAAATTTTAAAGGAGTCAAATGAGTGTTGCTCGGATGCATTTTGTTTTCAAGAATCATGTGCTGAGTTTCATGGTCAAGTTCGTTTAAACACTGGAGTTTATCCTCAAAAAGTTCACCAAAAGAGTGGTTCTTAGGATGTTCCCAAATTAATCGTGACTTAAACTTATCTAGGATAGCAAGTTCATCCGCAAAAATCTTCTCAAAACTCGGCGTGAAAGAATGTTTGTCTATGTTAGTTTTTTCCCTATACTCCTCCATAATCGTATTCTCACTAATATCACTGCTGCTTTTATCTCCCAATCAAATCCACTTATGGATAGGTCAATGTCATCCAAAATTGTCGGTTCCCATCTTAGAGTTCCGTCAAAAACTTTATCAATTGGTAAAACTAGAGTCGTGGGTTCTTTATCATTAATTTTCTCGAATAGTATATCAAAATCATACCCATCAAATTCACAAATCTCCTAAAAAATTGCTCGCTATAATTAGTCGGTATAAGAATCTCATCGTCGGGTACTTTATCAGTTAAATCATTCTCAAGACCATAAGTTATTGGAGGCCAAATTGATACCTGAAAGTTAGTATTAGGACAACTCGAATGTATGGGAAAAAGGCTAGTGGGGGGGTTTAACCGCGGGGCGGGAGGGGGGGTGTTAAGAGCAACTTCAAAGTTTTTTGGGGTAATAAGTAATTATCAAGTTTTGGGGTTTAATAATTAGCTAAGTTTTGGAGGTTTAAAGTAAAAACCCTATATTCTAACATGCACCAAATTTTGCAAGTTTACGGAATATGTTTATCCCTTTGTTCAATCGTATACAAACTATGTGTTTTGGATTCGGAAAATTTTGTAACAATGTCGCAAACAACATGCATACACTTATTTTCTTCAAAGAAACATTCTATTTTTCTATCATAACAAAGCCTGTTTCTTTCATGTTTTGCAGTCTTTCACTACATACCAAGTGACCACAATGTTTACGAAGTGATGAATCCTGAATCTCAAGCTTGCGACGTCCCGCAAACAACTCCTTTGATGTCAGGCAAAGATGTGATCCTTCTTGCAACTCCTGGAACAAAGTGGTATATCTGTGGGGTCCCTAGACACTACCCTTCTGGCATGAAGCTTGTTGTCAACGTCCGAGCCTCATCAGCTTCTCCATCTTCCTCGCCAACATCGACTCCCCAACGTTCGACTGCGACCACCATTCTTCCATGTTTTCCGGTGTCTTTTGCGACGGTTTTTGCCATGTTAATGAAGGCATTGGTGTAAGCATGTGCATTAAATATGAGTTAGGATGCTTCTTATTTTCTAAGGGAAAAGAAAGTTAAAAAAAAGTTTGATCATGTGTTTATAATACGAGGCATTTTCCTTTAGGAAAGCCAAATGAATATAAATATTTGTATACTTGATGTAGGAGCATGAAGGTTATATGGGGTTTTATATAATAAATTTGCAATATCTGCACTTCCACTCTTGCGGAGGGTACCGAGTTCGATCCTCAGGAGACGAAGCGACCACAATTTAACGCTTTTAAGGCAAATCCGTAGGTCCTCTCTGGATGCATGTGTGTTGTGTTCGTGGGTATGTCATCGTGTTGTGCGCATGGTTTAGGCTTACGAGCTAGTTCCAAAAAAGATGAAAGAGGCCCTTGCGATTAACTTCCATCTATACAACGTTATTTATAGCCGTGGGGGATTATAATAACATATTTACCCTCCCCAACAGAAATATTGTACTCTTCAAATACCTTTTCTCATAATCACCTTCCATTTTAATGTCGCATAAATTCCTTGGGCTTCATTTTTAAGAGACTCCGAAGGGAAAATAAATTAATCGCATGAATTGAGGCAAATTTGTCTAATCCACTTCTTTAGTTGTACTTCATGAAATTAATATTCTGCTGGACTTTTGAACAAACGCTATGAAGAGAAGGATGTCTATTTCTACGTAATCTATCAATTTTTTTAAAGAACTTTATGGAGAAATTGTTTAAATCGTTTTTTAGTTAATTTTTCGTAGTCTATAGAGAGAGGTTGGTTTTCTCGAATTTGTTTTTTTCCCCATGTTTACTTGTTTTTGTAACATTTCTCATTTCATATTTTTAATGAAATGTTTTATTTGGCTAGGATTCTATTGATCGTACCCTTTTTCTCAAAATAATAATTAATAATAGATGTACAGAAGATCCTAATCATTTACTTTCTCTTGATTTCTATACAAAATCTTCATGGCAACAATATCTCGGTCCTTTGCTTTGATCTTAATCTTAAATAATTGACCACTTTATATTTTATACCCAAAAACCTCTCTTATACAAGATGATCTCAACTAATTAGATACTCTTTACTTTGTTCCCCAAACCACTTTGTATTTATAAAATATGATAATTTCTAATCAAAAAACGAATTCATTATTCTTATCCGGATATAATATCATCATAATTATGTAAATAGACCTGTTTATTTATTCTTATTTTCCACTAACTTCATATTAGATTTAAACTAAGTTACTAAAAGTCGATCCATCTTAGTTTAAATTCAAATTATTCCTTTATATTTGCTCTCATTACCCCAATCTTGATTGCTTCTTATGCTGATACAAACCCGATGCAAGTTCATGCTTATCGCCTACAACAACCTGCACATATCATGAACCGATCTTATGAAACTGTAGAAATCTTCAAAGTTTCTTAACATGCGAGATAGAAAACCAGCAGAACTCCACCTTGACTCATATTCCCTACGATTGGAAACACTTCAATCCCCTACATTGCTTAAATAGGTTTGATAGTAAGTTCTCCAACTTGTGTTGTGCATATCAAACAATTACTATTCATTTTATTTAAAAAAAAGTTTATATGGTGTAAAATGAAAAGGAATTTGCTTAATTAAATAGGTTTGCTCAATTTTTATATATATGGTGCATGAAATTACAGATGCAGAAAACGTAAGAGGTGTGCGGATTTAATAGAACATCAAAATTTAAAAAACTAGAATTAAAATATGCGGTAAATTAAAATGAAAAGGAATTTGCGTTGCCCGGAAATTGTATCGTAAAATCAAATCTCATGTTTTGCCCCCTCGCTAAGTCTTCCCGCTCTAGCTAGCATTAGATCCTTAACCATAAGAAGCAACAGCCGATTCTCGTTCTGAATCGATATCTTTTATCTTGTCTGTGATAAGGCCAATTTATTTTGTCAATATGTATTTGGTCTTGATATGCATATATATTCCTATGCTACTAACTCGCGACCTCTCTAAGAGAGACGTCAGGATCTTTTCAAATGTCTCTTAGCATTGACTAATTATACCTTTGGATTATCTAATACCAGTAATGTGCACGTGCTATGCCCGTGTGATGATGAGAAAAAATTAATCATGTATCAAGATTTTAGTATGCTTCCCTAATGGTCATTAATTCAAAGATATTTTGATTAAATTTGCTCATTTTCCAAAGTTTGTTCATTTCCCAAAAATAAGATATTTTGTATTGAGAATTGTTAAAAGGTATAAAAATAATTACATGTATAAGAAAAAATGACATGGTATGTTTTTACTCTAGAATCCCAACATGGATTTTTCCCTTTTTTTGCATTTTTAAAATGAAAAGAAGATAAAAATTCTGAGTTCTAGTTATAATAGTAAAGATAACTTAAGATCCTTGTCAGATAATTATCATAACATTTATTTATTATCTCTACTAGTGTAAAGGAGTCCATGTGTCCACTTTTATTTTTCAAGGAAAGATCAAAATAAATGACAAAATGATCTCACTCTATGCTTCAAACTCAAGTTGTACACCTCATCCTTTCACTTTCTCATCCATCTTATCTTATATATCTTATATATATAAAAAGTTATATTTTTCTTTTATTAAAGTGAAGGTAACACGTCTCCGCGTTTTATTAAACGATGATTCAAGGAAACTACATCAAACCTTATATAAAATTATATGAGAAAAGATTCCAGCTTCTAGCTGTTTTTTGTCGTTTTGTTTTTGTTGATGAAGCAGGATTATGGTCGGTTGCAATCGGTTAGTTTCTACTAAAATTAACAAATGGCCCATTCTTCATGCATTTTTCAGTTACCTCCCCTTAGAGATGCACATTGCATGCAGTTATAGTTGTAAAATTATATTCGCCCCTTCCCTCTAAATTCCATCAGCTTTAAACTTTGGTGGCCCATCATCTAATTAGCTTGGAGTCATGGAATGGTTATGTGCTGGAAAATAAATTTCCATCCTTTCCCTCTAAATTTATGGATATTAAAACATTCATTTGATTTGGAATATTATACTCACGCCATGATATATATCATCTTTTAATACAAATATTGATATGTATCATCTTTTAGTACAAATGTTTTGCATTAGTAGAGAATTCTAATTATACTTGATCAAGTCCATTAAAAAAGATGTATTTAATTGAACTTTTGTTATTGTTATAGTTATAGGAGATTTAACAGTTGAGAATATTAATTGGAGTTAATTACGTCAAAGTATTGCACAGGTATTTTTTTTCATTTTTCTAAAATTAAATGCAGAAAATAATAAACAAAAAATACAACACTTAGGATTAGGAAAGAATAATTTGGTTTAAATGTTTAAAATGTTTGATAATAGAGAAAACAGAATCTTCGGTGCCATAAGGAGGAAATTTCCCCCACGTCGAGAAAAGTCAAACCTTCTTCAATTTTTTCGACGGTCGGCATCTTCATCATGTAAGATGTGGATGTACCAAATTTAATAAGAACCCAACATCTTATCGTTGTTTTTGTGATGTAAAGATAATAAAAATGTTATACCATCCGAAAATTTGCACCCACTGCATCAACAGTGAAAATATGTTGGATTCTCATTAAATTTGCATGCGCGGAATATAGCATATATTGAAAGAGGTGTCTGTTAGAAAAAAATCATAGAATGGATCTACTATAATTATAATATACCGCTGCGGGGAGAATATTCCTGGAGAATATAATTATATAGCAGACCATTGCTATAATTATAACAGCTTAATAAGAAACATGCTGGGAGAATATATCTGGGAATACGGAAATATTCGTGTCTATTCTTGGGAAGAAGGTGTGAAAAATTCTATCCAGCCTCTTCATTTTTCTTTGAAATCACATCTAAACCCCTTATTCTATAATTAAGCTTAGGCTCATATTTAGTGCAAAATTTTATTCACTCATTTAATGTTCATGTAATTACAACTAGACTTTATTTTATAACTCATTCAACTCAGCTTGAGTTTTGATGGGCCCAAAACCCTAATGAGCATGAAGAGTAGTTGTGATGAAAAATTCAGTCTGGGCCCTGGCTGCCTACAGTAGTGCTTTACATTTTGATAGATTTTATATGCTTAAACATATTAAATATATTTATAGTAATTATACCGATGTTAAATGAGTGTCTAATGTAAAATGTAGAACAAGAGTCTTACAGAAGGATGACGTTATTTGCAGAAATTTATGTGTCTATTGAAATATTCATTGTATAGACATGGATGGATAGGCTATGGAAGAAGTGTCGGCTAGACAAAGATAAGTGAGTAAGAAATAAATGAATTTCTCTCGCGATTGTGTAGAAACGCTAAATACGATTAGTAATTGTATATTCTTAGAAAACTGTATTGTCAATATATATAAACTCTATTACAACTATTTAATGCCTTGCTTAAATTTGTTAGAAAATTTAATTTTTGACTACTTGAGAAACTATTATATGTAAAAGCTATTGAAATCTCTTTAATTAGAATTACGGCTTCATATAAGCATTAACCTTAAAAGTAGAGGAATAAAAGAATAATAAATAAGATTATCGTGAACGTTTTGCTGATAATTAGATTGTGTAATAAATAAGATTATGTGTGAGAGAGAGAGAGAGTTGTTGACTTTTCGTTTTTCTTATTTTTGCCTTCTGAGGTGGAGGAGGTTGATATTTTCAATTCTCAAGTTTGGCTATTGGAATTTTGTTATTTCCTTCATTTTTTATTTTGTTGATTAATGACATCATCTAAGGACTTCTGATTATTAGTACTTTGCGCGTGCGATGCACGCGCGCGTGTGTGTATTCTGAATAACATATGCTAAAGACCTTAAAAAAAATTATCATGAACGTTACATGAAATTTTCTAAAGTTATTTATAGTTTTTCTAAATTTAGATTAAATGAATGTGGTTAGTGGGAATATTAGAATTGAGAAATTTATAAGTTATACAAAATATCATATATACAAGGGCTAATGCATAAAATTGTAAGGGCATATCATTTTTTGTGTTTTTGAGCATTAGAGATAATGTGTATAAACAGACTGAGAGGCTTCCTCAGATCCTACCAATGAGATAGAGAAAAAGGTTTGTTAACTTTTCATCTTTTTATTTTTGTCATTTATGGTGGATAAGGTGGACAACTCAATTTCTCTATTTTGGCTAATAGAATTTTGTTATTTTTCTATTTTTTATTTTGTTAAATAATGACATCATCTAAGGACTTCTAGTGATGATAGTAATAAAGATAAAGATAAAAGAAAAGATATTTGTTACAAACTATATCTAATAATATATACACATGTGCATCGCATGTGCAAAACCCTAATAGATATATACTCGGCAATCTGTTTTGGATCCAGAAAAACTAAATGACTTGGTGTAAGTTGTGTTAGGAAACATTAATAAACACCCAACAAGATCTTTACTTGTCCAATAAGAAAAAATGATAAAGAAAGCATATCTTTACCATTATTACTATATCTCAAGGAATGGTATGTGGTACTCTCTTAACTTGTCAAATAATAGTCAAAGAAAGTTGGAAAATCTCTTCACCTCTTTCATACTCACAGAGATATATACCATACCATTTCTTCCTTTCTCTCACAAAAACACACACACATTCATTATTCACAAAAAGGCAGAAGGAAGACAAAAATATGCATCTTGAAATTAAAGAAGTTTGTATTTACCCCCCTTAAATCCTTTTTTAAAGCTTTATAAATTTTCCATATGGCAAAAAAATTTCTTCTTTGCATGGCACATGGCAAAAAAAATTCTCATACCTTAATAATGAAAATTTTCATTCATATATAATATTTCAAACCCTCAAAGAATGACTGTAACAAACTTTCAAAGTACTGCTAATTTTAGCAATAATTTGTTAAATTCTTTCTAATTAATCATATATTTCATGATATATGATGTGTATACATGTGCAACACACGTGCAAAAATTCTAATGCGCATAACTTAAATCATCAATTTAGGAATAAATTAGAAATGCTACGGGAACATGATCACTAATAATTCAGCAGAAAGCTGAAAAATACCAAGTTTATTTTAATATCCATTTGCTCAATTCTAATTTATTTTTCTATTTAAGTCCAAATGCTTTAATGCTTTAGAGTTTGTTTCCGTTGGCATGCATGGCTAATTTCTTTAGCCAATTTATTTCAATATATTTCAACCTGCTAATTCATTGTCATTTAAGTGAAAATTGATTATGTTTTAAACCTCACATTCAGTACTCATGTTGTGAGAATCAACATAGATTTTGGGCTATAAACAGAGGCTTGATTTTTGAGAAAAGAGGCAAGGAAAACATGAAAGAAAAAGAAAACTTTCTTCTTCAGATCAATATTCTAAACAAGTTTCTTTATATTATACTTCCGGCCGGCCATGGGCCATCGGGAACTCTGATAAGGTGGGTTTTGTACCGCTAGGAAGATTGACATCTTGGCTGTCTGCACGAGAGACGGGGTCTTTATTTCTAGAGTAGAGATTAAGTTTTTGCCTAACCTCACATGCTAGAGATCGATTATTTATTTAATTGGTTTCATCAATTTTACATATGCTTTATCATATTGCAAAACTAATCCAGGATTATAATTTTACTACTGATTTTATACAACATATTTGCGATCAATACACATTTGCGAACGGTTGTCACGTGGCACTTGTCATGTGGCACTTGGTTAAGGTGACAATATATATATCCACACACAGAGAGAGAATAATGGAGGAAAGACGCTATAGAAGGAAATTTCTTCCTATGGCGTCGAAAAAATACCCCATTCCTCATTTTTATCGACGATCGGCACCTATCATCTTCATCGTTATCATCTAAGATGTAGGTACACCAAATTTCATGTGATTCTACAACTTTTGCACCGTTGATTTAGTGGGTTCAAAATTAACGGTTTACCGACAATAGAACTTTTTACATTGCTAATCAACGGTGAAAAGGTTGTAGAATCACATGAAATTTGGTGTACCCACATCTTATATGATAACGATGAAGATGGTGGGTGTCGATCGTCGGAAAAAATGAAGAAAGATGTATTTTCTCGACGCCATAGGAGAAAATTCCCTCCGATGGCATCTTTCCTCCATTATTCTCATATATATATATATATATATATATATATATATATATATATATATATATATATATGAGAACCGTTAATTTTGAACCCACTAAATCAACGGTGAAAAAGTTGTAGAACCACATGAAATTTGGTGTACCCATATCTTAGATTATAACGATGAAAATGGTAGGTGCCAATCGTCGGAAAAAATGAACGAAGCTGTATTTTTTCGACGCCATAGGAGGAAATTCCCTCCTTTCACCATAGGACGCGATTTCCTCCTATGGCGTCGAAAAAATACAACCTTCACCATTTTTTCCAACGATCGGCATTCATAATCATTATCATTATCATCTAAGATGTGCATACACCAAATTTCATATGATTCCATTACTTTCACCGTTGAATTAGCAATTTAAAGGTTCTATTGTCGGTAAACCATTAATTTTGCACCAACTAAATCAACGGTGAAAAAATGGTATAATCATATGAAATTTGGTGTATGCACACCTTAGATGATAAATATGAAGGTGATATATGCCGATCGTCAAAAAAAATCATGGAGGATACATTTTTCCGACGCCATAGGAGGTTCGATGCCATAGGAGGGAATTTCCTCCTGTGGCGTCGCAAAGATACAACTTCCATCGTTTTTTTCCGACGATCGGCACCCATCATCTTCATCGTTATCATCTAAGATATGGGTACACCAAATTTAATTTGATTCTTCAACTTTTTCATCTTTGAATTAGTAGGTTCAAAATTAACGTTTTACCGACAATATAACTTTTTACATTGCTAAATCAACGGTGAAAAAGTTGTAAAATCACATGAAATTTGGTGTACCCACATCTTAGATGATAACGATGAAGTTGATGGAGTCCGATTGTGGGAAAACACGATGGAGGTTGTATTTTTTCGACGCCATAGGAGGAAATTCTATCCGGCCTCTTTTCTCCATTATTCTCATATATATATATATATATATATATATATATATATACCCTCTCCCTCATTTTTTTGACGATCGACACCCATCATCTTCATCTTTATCATCTAAGATGTGGGTACACCAAATTTCATGTGATTCTACAACCTTTTCACCGTTGAATTAGTGGGTTCAAAATTAACGGTTTACCGACAATAGAACTTTTTACATTGTTAAATCAACGGTGAAACAGTTGTAGAATCACATGAAATTTGTTGTACCCACATCACAGGAAATTCCTTCTTTCCTCAGTTATTTTATATATATATATATATACTTTACACGTTTTTTTCGAAGCGCCACTCCACTCGCGGCATCGTGACACGTGGCATCTTTAGGCTCATTTTCATTTGTGAAGAATGCAAAGGGCCTCGGCTCCTCCTAGTATCTTGCATCCAATCATGAGAAACAAAAGAAAGCCAGCTATTACATCCAAGTTTCCAACGGTTCCTTTCGAATATACTGGAATTCATGTACATGTGTGATGCGCTTGAAAAATGGAAATAAATATAATAATGATAATAAATATATGTGAACTATCCATAACTCATGGACGAGTTGGTTGTGACATGGATGAGCGGGATAGAAGGTCTCTCATGTTCGAGTCTTTACACACACAGGGGGCATCCCCCCGCCAGCCAGGGAGAGAGAGAGAATGATCTGAGAATGCTTTAGAACTTAGAGAAAAATTATAGAAATACCATTGACTTAGTAAACTTATTTTTTAAATAAAATAAATAGGAGTGATATATAAATAAATAAAATTCTTAAAAAGCTCTTCAAATGTCTCATATCATTGACTTAGTAAACTTATTTTTTTAAAAAGATCTATGATCTTTGCAAGCTCCGTCGCGCTTTCGTCGCCCTTAATTTCAAAGCTTTGGATTTATGCATAGCATTGGCCGGCTTTTTATGCCTATTGAGATTGTAACAATACGAAGGAAAAGGTATTATAAATAGACCATCCTCAATTCAATTGATATCAAAGCAATTAGAAGAGCATTAAAACTAATTATAGAAGAAAGCTTTATTTTTTTTCTAATAAGCAAGAGTTTTAAGTGTCTCAAAAGAGCTCCAATGGCTTTGAAGCTCATGGTTTTTGCTGTCTTGGCCATTGTTGGAGCTATTCTCCCCAAGGTTGCTTTGGCCAAAGAGTTTGTGGTTGGGGATGGCCAAGGTTGGGGTCTTGGGGTCAATTACACCGAATGGGCACATGGGAAAGACTTCTTTGTTGGTGACTCCATCGGTATGCAACGTTTCTAGCATTGATATTTGAGCATTATTTGCCTTGTTCAAAATGATATCGAGATGCGTTTAGTTGAATCATCGAGATGACTATCAAATGTCTCTACCACCGCATCATAACTCTGAAGTTACGATGAAGTTTAAGAAACTATATATTATAAGAGAATAACGGAGGAAAGAGGCCATAGGAGGGAATTTCCTTCTATGGCGTCGAAAAAGTACGCCCTCCGTCGTATTTTCCGACGATCGGAATCCATCATCTTCATCGTTATCATCTAAGATGTGGGTACGCCAAATTTCATGTGATTCTACAACATTTTCATCGTTGATTTAGCAATGTCAAAAATTCTATTGTCGGTAAACCGTTAATTTTCAACCCACTAATTCAACGGTGAAAAATTGTAGAATCACATGAAATTTGGTGTACACATATCTTAGATGATAACGATAAAGATGATGGGTGCCGATCGTCGGAAAATACGACGGAGGGCTTACTTTTTCGACGCCATAAACGTCTTTCCTTCATTATTCTCATATAATATTCAAAAACAGCCTTCCAGGTCAAAGTCCTCTAATTGGGCCGAAACCTTGGCTTCCGCACAGCGGTATCTTGAATATGAATTAATCCACATTTACTGCGTGCCCGGAAGGATTCTACTCTGATATCAAATCTTGTATAAAAAGCTGTAAAAATTATTCTGCTTTGTGGTTGCAAAGCGGCAAATGCACATTATCTATGCATTAAACCAATCGGATCCATTACGGATCAAATCCATTAAATCGACAACGGAGCTGATCATTTCTTCTGTTTTGCAGTG
Organism: Agapanthus africanus; assembly: GCA_030015575.1. Taxonomy (NCBI): domain Eukaryota; kingdom Viridiplantae; phylum Streptophyta; class Magnoliopsida; order Asparagales; family Amaryllidaceae; genus Agapanthus; species Agapanthus africanus. Next base: position 48,368,584 of record JASDDO010000019.1, on the reverse strand, counting down.
TTTAAGTACACACCAGGCATTCATAATGTATACAAAACAACCGGCCCAGAGTTTAAAGATTGTGAGGTGCCGAACGGTGAGAAGGCTTTAACATCAGGAAATGATGTGGTCAACCTGGCAACCCCGGGACGGAAATGGTACATCTGTGGCTTCTCTGGCCATTGTGAAGGTGGCCAAAAGCTTGTCATCACTGTCAAAACATCATCGACGGCTTCTCCATCTCTTGCACCAACGTCGCCGCCTGCACAGTCTGCTGCCCCAACAACTATGTCTCCATTATCTGTCGTGTTTCTTGCTGCGATATTTGCAGCATTGATGAAGGTGTTGAACTAGAATATTTGCTTATGGAATAAGGAGTATATGCATCTCCCAGGATGTATCAATTCTTTCTTCGTTTTCGTACGTAGGTGTGATACTAAAATAAGTGGATTTATTGTATTGCTTATTACTTGCATATTTCTATTTTAAGAGTGGATTTATTTATTACTTATTCCTTAAATATTTCTATTTGTTAGAGGCTGTGTGTTCTTTCAAAAAGTGTTGCTTGGTTGGTTATATTTGAAGTTGTATGTGGCTAAATTGCTTGGAGAAACTAGTTAAGAGCAAGAGAGGCCAAATTGCTTGAAGTATGTGGCTAAATTGCTTGGAGTACGTCTGTCAATGGCAGAAAATACCTCTAACTTTCTAATATTCGCATTTTGCCCTACTCAACTTCAGTTAATTCCAAAATGTACTTCATTTAAATATTTAAGGCATTTGGAATAAATTAAAGTTAACGAGGAACGGGAGAGTTTCTTGCTGTTGGGCAAAAGTTGTATTTCCTGCAATTTAGCCAAAATGTAATAACATGTTTTCCGTTTCAAATATTAGATGCCGGATATCATCAGAAATTTGGAACCTCTGTTTGAATTAAACCAAAAGGAGAAAAAGTGGAAAGCAAAAAATCTATAGTTAGAGCCTTGCAATGTATATCAAGTACAATCTGATATTGGACAACAACAAAAAAGCGAGAAAGAGAAATGGCCATGAGCAACTGAAAAGTTCAAAGGCTTTTTGTGTTCCAATTGATTAGTGGTTAATGAGGAAATGATTTACTAGTTTTTTGTTAGATTAAATTTATATACTTAAGACTTGAATATCAAGTTTGGCAAGCAAAAGATATCCTACAAAATAAATATCAATAGCCTTTACAAAAGGTGTTCACTCTTTTGGATGCACTAAAGTCCCCCTTACCTTATAAAAAAGCCTAGTACCAATATGGATTCAACCTCACATGCCTTGCCTAACTATTCAACCCACAATTTTTTTATGTCATGTGAGTAGAAAATGAATCACAATGGGTTGCATGTGAACAATAAAACAACCACCAATATGATTAGCTTAATTTATTGAGTGATAATTTTGATAACAAGAGAATATCCACCCACATCCCATCCACTATGCTAAGAGTGCTCATAGGTTGGCAGAAGTTGCTTAATCAAATATTTGAGGTTTACGAGCAAGGACTAATTATTTAACTCCAAAGCATTGAAGAACAATATGCAACTTCTCTGAGATGTGTTTGCACCTGGATTGTTCGGCTACAAAAATAACGGACAATAGGTTTTGCGGTTGGTTTTGCCGAGAAGTAAAACTATAGGCCGAAATTACAGTTCGGCTAGACAAAGGAACTCCGACTGAATGTGATTGCCTCCGGCAAGCATAACGTGCTCAAGACAAGGCGAGTAATTGACGCTATGTGGACACGTTTGAAGAATAACATGGAGAATCATCGCACCTCTCGAGGACATAACAGCTAGTCTAAGAGCTATAAATACGAAATCAGTCGAAGAATGGAGGCCCTCTCTGAGTTGAAACATAGCTTTATCATACTTACTTCCAGATTTATTTAGGAATAACGTAGAAGACCATGCTATCAGATGCCCTGTCATAATAGATTCTGTACCACTCGTCGCCAGAAAACTCCTGAGATTTTGATGACATTGAACTTTGCATGTAAGTGGCATTGGTGTCCAAGATCTTTCTAAGGTCGGGCATCGGATGTACAATTCGAGTCCCTACATTCATGATTTGGCTGAGGTGGGGAGGAAGATGTTAAGACTTGAACGTTCATGCGTAGCTTGTACAATGCGAATCCCTGCCACGGTCAAAACCCTCTAGGGAGAGCTAAGAACAAGACTCTGATATTCTATCAGCCTGTGGTTATGACCAAATATCATGTCCGTAGCTTGACTCGCCCATATGCGGCATGAATGCCTAATTCGGCATGAAAGCCCAATATATTTTATATAAAATGTGCTTAGATGTTAAACAAAACAGCCATTAGACCGATACATGTGTGCCAAAAGATGCCCATGCCTTGAGACCTCGACCTATATGACCTGTATGTAAAAGATAAATGTAAGATGGTCCATACATTTGTGGCTGATATCTATGAATTGAATAGAAGATGTCCGTGTTTTAGCCGACGATCACCAATGAATGATGATTAAGTTGCTGTGTTCTCTTTTGGTTATTTCGCTTTACAAGTTAACATTTATATCGTCGGTTATGTTCAATACAAAAATATGCAACTTCTCTGAGATGTGTTTGCACCTGGATTGTTCGGCTACAAAAATAACGGACAATAGGTTTTGCGGTTGGTTTTGCCGAGAAGTAAAACTATAGGCCGAAATTACAGTTCGGCTAGACAAAGGAACTCCGACTGAATGTGATTGCCTCCGGCAAGCATAACGTGCTCAAGACAAGGCGAGTAATTGACGCTATGTGGACACGTTTGAAGAATAACATGGAGAATCATCGCACCTCTCGAGGACATAACAGCTAGTCTAAGAGCTATAAATACGAAATCAGTCGAAGAATGGAGGCCCTCTCTGAGTTGAAACATAGCTTTATCATACTTACTTCCAGATTTATTTAGGAATAACGTAGAAGACCATGCTATCAGATGCCCTGTCATAATAGATTCTGTACCACTCGTCGCCAGAAAACTCTTGAGATTTTGATGACATTGAACTTTGCATGTAAGTGGCATTGGTGTCCAAGATCTTTCTAAGGTCGGGCATCGGATGTACAATTCGAGTCCCTACATTCATGATTTGGCTGAGGTGGGGAGGAAGATGTTAAGACTTGAACGTTCATGCGTAGCTTGTACAATGCGAATCCCTGCCACGGTCAAAACCCTCTAGGGAGAGCTAAGAACAAGACTCTGATATTCTATCAGCCTGTGGTTATGACCAAATATCATGTCCGTAGCTTGACTCGCCCATATGCGGCATGAATGCCTAATTCGGCATGAAAGCCCAATATATTTTATATAAAATGTGCTTAGATGTTAAACAAAACAGCCATTAGACCGATACATGTGTGCCAAAAGATGCCCATGCCTTGAGACCTCGACCTATATGACCTGTATGTAAAAGATAAATGTAAGATGGTCCATACATTTGTGGCTGATATCTATGAATTGAATAGAAGATGTCCGTGTTTTAGCCGACGATCACCAATGAATGATGATTAAGTTGCTGTGTTCTCTTTTGGTTATTTCGCTTTACAAGTTAACATTTATATCGTCGGTTATGTTCAATACAAAAACTTCTACTCAACCGATAATAAGTCTTTGTAGGCGAAACTCTACGAGGAAAGATTGTTCTCCTTTTCTTCTAATCATTATGTGTAGGGAAGCATATGTTGCTTTAAATATTTGTAGAATTCTAACACTTTTGATCTCGGAAGTATTTTGAACGAACCCCAAATAAACACAACCCCATATCTCTTAGGTTTTTTGGTTTCCTGTACCTTTGTGAATCCAATCAGGGTTGGAAGATCAGGTACATAAGTTTCGGGTCATGTATTAATTTAAAACAAAGCCAACTCTCATGAACCTTCAACCTGCCCGAATCAATCCTGCTTTTTACATCTGACCCAAACAAATGTAAATAATATCTCTATTATCTATCCATTTATCGAAATAGATTAGGATCCTATCGATAGGATTTGGAAATAGATCGTACCACTTTATTTGCTTTTGGATTTCCATTGGGGTATGTGTTATTAATCATGTGATTATTTTAAAAAATGAATGGTTCTTTGCAATCAATTATGAAGAGAACCATTCATTTTTTAAAATAATCACATGATTAATAATACATATCGATATAATTCCAGTCTACCTCCTATCTATCTATAATCATATACCTACTACAAAGTGGAGTTAAGAAGAAAATCTTTGGCCAAAAGAAAATCTTTGGCCAAAAGAATATCTTTTGGCTAAAAGACAAACGGACCATTTTTGACTTTGGTAAAATTGGCCTTGGGCTTGGTTAAGAGCAATACTTGAGAGTTTCGGCTTTTCCTTTTCTTTTTCTTCTTCTTTATTATCTTTTTATTTTGTATATTAACCTTAACTATCAAACTTTTTCACTAAAATATATACCTTAAAATATTTTTATTACAATAAAATATCTTTAACTATGCTTTTCAAAAGATATTTTTCATTAAAATGTCCTGAAAATTAGCACTTAAGGTATTTTTCACTAAAATACCCTATAAAGCTTTTCACTAAAATACCCTATAAAGCGCTTAAATTATTTTACTATAATAAAAAACGTTGTAAGGTATTTTAGTAAAAATCAATGATAGTTAAGGGTATTATGGTACTTATTTTCTAATTTACTTATTAAACATTCCTTGATTAAAATATAAAGTTAAAGCTAATTTCAAAAAAAAAATTCTATGGGTTGAATGTTGTTCATCAAACCTTTTGATATACTAGCAACAAATAATATTCATGATTTCATATATTTGTGTCATGTCTTACATTGTATTGGGTGCGGCTTAGATATATAAAGTATTCTATGTTTTATCGGGTTATAATAAAGAGGAAAAATATGATTCTTTCCATTATATTTATGGAAGAGTTTTGATACTTCTAAAGTGTTTATTACAAAAAGTCTATGTAATTAAAGCCAAGGCAAGTAAGCACTCTCTTTTCTTATTTTGGCAATACACAACATGATAGAAAATGAGAACCTGATAATTTTATTAATATAATGATGCTTTGTTTATAGAGCTGCAGGAAATAGGAAAGAAAATTATTCTAGAAAAGGAAATATATTTTACTAATTTGGCCTACAAAATAGGGTAATAAATCTCTAAACAAGGCCGAATCAATCATAATTTTTCCATCTTAACATTCTCCTACTAACTCACGGTTGAGCAAACACCGAGAGTTTGGAAAGAAAGAATGCAAAGCTTATTATTAATTATTGCAAAGCTTGTTGCTGGAGAGACTCGGATGCTTGTCTGTGAAGAGAGACGTTAGGTTGTCGTTGGAGAGAGACAGCATGAGCATGTCTTTAAGGAGTTTACGTCGGAGCCAGACGCCGAAGCTAATTGTTGGAGAAAGCCATCTAGCGGAGGAGAACCAAACATAAGAGACGATTGGAAAACCCAGCGTACGAGACAATTAAAGAACCAACATAAGAGACAAACAAGTAAAAAGTAACATAAAGACGATCTTTATTTAAATGCAGATTTCTCATAACCTCAGCAACACAAAGACAATCTTTAAGTACCATTATATACCTTTTATTTAAATGTAAATAATAAGTTTCTAAAGACACTACTAAAACTACGATTGCATTTCCTATTGTCAAAGTAATCTCCCCATCTCTAAGATTTTTGTCACGCCCCGCTTCCCAAAGTGCGCTAAGATCGGCACGTGACAGAGCCAACCATGCTACCTGTGACTAGAAAACATCCTTCCACAGTCACATTACGGTTGTCTATAAGATATCATGAACAGTAAAATAAAATAAACTATCTAGTATATGTCTATATGCCAGAATAAACGAGTCAAGATATAATATGCGGAAGCAATAAATCCAATAAACAATAACATGTAGAAATACGTCCCAAATACGGGCTCACATCAGGAAATGAAAGTACGGAAAGAAAACTAAACTAAACTAAACACTAACAGAATCCTCACTGCTCGCCCTGGCAGCTGAAATACTCCTGATCGGCCTGCGAAAGAGATAAAGGATCTGGACCATGCAAAACCCAGACGTCAGTGCGTCATAATATAAAATAATAGAAGATAACCAGGAGGTAACAAGCTATGCAGGCATGAGTATGAACAGTAATATGGGTATAACAAGTAACACGGATATGGAACAGTGAAGAGTATAAGTATATGTGACGTGCAGAGAGTAATCTGAACTAAACCACCGGGTTATCTATTCTACAATTTGTGAAATCAATTTAATGGAATCGTCGATATAACTCAATAGTATCCCGTGCGTGCGCGGGACTACGGTCCAGATTCTCGGGCTGAAACCGAGACATGCCTCTAGGCATTAAACATGAATATGTACAGATGAATGATGTCAGCAGCAACATCCCGGGGCTGGCCTAGCCCGTAAAACTGATCAGTATAAGCGTCGAACTGTTGAGTTACAAGTCAGGTTTCATCATTGATTTCCCCTTACCCCCAAGGTTATGTGTTCAAGTCGGGTATGGATAAATCTGGAGCTAATGCCAACACAGAATCAAGCAGGTACAAGTTTTGTCTGAATAGACAACAGGATATGTCCGTCGGGACAACAAATCAGGATTGTCGGAATTAATAACAGGATCAAGTCACAGGTCAAGAAGTGGTGTATCAGGTCATGTCCTGTGGTGCATATATATCACACGGATGCTCAAAGTAAAACTATAGTAAGTGTCGAATCACGGTAAAAATACGGATGCATGAGTAATAAGCAGTGATATCATAACATGAGTCAATGAGTCATGATGTACATTATCAAGTATGTTGTACTAATATAACGGTAATATGATATAATATGACATGTAACTAGATATATAATATATGATACGGATACGAACGGCTATCGGAAAACGGTAAAACTGTGACAGGGATGCACGATACAATGAACATGTAATATTTTATTCATGTGAATATAGATATATTAACATAGCATGTAGCAAGGTAAACTTGCATGATCGGATCTCAATATGGGGTACGTACGTCACGTTGACGTCGAATAAACGTCACGATGCAACTCACATATTCTAACAATCATTGGTTTTACCCTGTCACATATGCTAAATACTATATACATCTACCTTAGACTTTTATATACTTATGATTATTTTGCTACACCGTGATAAGTATTTCAAGGTATTTACTTTCCATCAATAATCCTCTCATGAAAATTCTATATATTACGATTCTACGGAACTTTATGTTTAGTGATAACCTGCAGACTTAATATGCTCTGCACCATTAAAATATGACAGTACTATTTAACCATGTGTGTCACAACATTATTTATTACCATTATCAAATAATATGTTAATTAATCTACACAAACTATTAAAAACTAACATATTACTCTGAATGGTTTAGTAACATAAAAAAAAAGATATGATAGTAATATTACGGCCTTGATGTAAACAAACGAGCCGTAACTAGCATGTAGCAAGTAAAATACTTGTCTCGAACGATCGGCTCCGAAAACAATACGACGGAAACAAGATCAGATATTTATCTCGGCTGGGTTACCTCAGCTCAAGATGCTGTGCTCGGTGATGTAGGTGATAGGAGTCTATTGGCTGTTGGTTCGAGTTGTTTGAGGTGAGGCAGTGGTGGATTTGAGTTAGGCGATGGAGATGATAACTATGATGAAGGAGGTATTTGGCTCGGGTGTTATGAAGCGATGACGGTGGCGCGACGTTCGATCAAGATGGTCGGAGGTGCTTCGGTGATGGGTTCGAGGGAACGTGGGTTGACGGATGCGGCCGCTTGAGGTTGGGGTCGTCAGGGTTGCTCGGGGTTGGGAGAGAGGAGGTGAGGTGGTGGAGGCGAGGTCGGCGAGGTGGGTGATGCGCGGCGCGGGCGTGGGCGCGGGCGTGAACGAGGCGGGAACGAAAGAAGAAGGAGGAGGTGGGAATAGCAGAGGGAGTGTGTCACGCCCCGCTTCCCAAAATACGGAATACGAGGGGTAGACAAGGCCAGCCATGCTCCTACGGTCAAGGAAATGTCCTGCCGTAGTCACACTTCGGCTTCTAGTTTATCATGGTAAACAGTAAACGATGCGCAGGTAATGAGAAATGCAGTAACTGAAGGAAACAATATAAAGACTGACCTGAAGTGGAACAAATGAATGTAACTCGGGAAGACAAGTCAAGAAGTCTGTGATGCACTTCTAGATCTGGTCCAAGCTAAATCTTCTCCTCACACTGAGCATGCATACTCAGGTCGTCAGAGCGACACAATAGCAATATAATGTACATAATCAGGTAACAGTTCTAACAGTAGTGAAGGATATGAATAACAGTAAATCAATAACAACATGATTATAAATGAGCAGAGATAAATGCAGCGGAGCAGTAAAACAGTATAACGATGTGTTATGTATGTCAACACAGTATATAAGGAATGTAAACGACAGTAACCCTATCAGTCTCTAAGTCTCACTGCACAGGTCAATAAGCCTATCGTCAGTCCAAGTGTGAGAGTCAACCACTCGCGAGTGTCCTCCACCCAAGGGTAGAACCCAAGGGCAAGGGACCACGGGCCCAACATGTAACGAATGTATCACGGTGTCTATAGCACATACCCTGTAAATCTCCATATAACTCCCTAAATATATAAGCCGGCATGGGACTCCCGAGATTCTGTTGAATTCACACTTGAACTACCCCACACCCCGAGGTCTACATCAAACACTAACCATAACCCTAAATACTAATCGATCCGTGACAAGTCTGCGCGAGAACTGGAGGCAGGACCTCCATCAAGCACGTCCCGACTAATACCTAAGATAAATGGCAGTGTCGGATGCCTTATCTGTGACATCCGTGCAAGCGCTTCCATAAGTGTCCCATACCACTTATAGTCACACGTACACGCATCCCACAGACGTCGACAATGCAACAGAATAAAAGGGACACTGATTGTGCACAAGTACGTATCACTTTCACTTAATCACGAATACACGAACACTGACGTACTTGTCACAATCAACACTAAAATCTAACACTGGGTAAATGCACGATGTCACTAGATTATCACTACAATGATATAGGTATGATATGATGCATGAACAGTATAAGAAGCACAACTAAGGTATCATAAAAACAGCAGTCTATCACTTGCACGATTTATCATGAAACATATGTATATAATTTAGTGAAATGATAAACAGGTAGTATTTAATATGTTCAGTTATCTATCCTTAGAATTTTGTTTCAGGTCAAACGGGTTTCAGGATCATTAGTTATAACTGTTTCATTTTAAGCGCACGCGGCTGGAAATCCAATTTCAGAATCAGGAATCCATTTCGCAACGCATTTTAACCCCAGTTGGGATCAGAATTTAGCAATGCTACAGTTTAATGAAATCTAGGGTTTTCAGTAAGGTTTTCAACGCAATAGACGGATCTTCGATCGCGTATGTACGTCAGAAGATATACACTATTTAATACCCATATGTCAGTTCTGATTCTGTTGGGACTGTTATGCGTCCCGATCTATTAAATTACAGATTAAATATCAAACGATAACGGAACAGAATGAAACCAATGGTGTTGCCTAGATAATAGATTCCCCTATAATAAACAGCAGAGTTCCGCATCCTACGAGTTAAGGAAATCCTGTGGTACCCATTACGGAACAGCAAGCAACAATTTGAGTCGCTCTGGACTGCAGTCCAGAGTCGCACTCCGACCCAAATATTAACACAGTTTGAGTATAGGAATATCTGGAAACTAGTACAGGGTTATAGTTCGTCGAGTTAGCTTCGATTTGAGCCCTCGAGCGCGTCGTTCCAGTCTGTATATATTTTATGGCGAATTTAACGGTTTTCAGGTACAAGGAAATTCCAGTTTTACGAGTAAACTTGAGGGTAGTTGTTTTAGTCGTTAACGGTCATATTTTCCCGCGAAATTTGCACAAGGTATTCATCACAACCAGGGCCAATACAGACAATCTAATTCCGTCAAAATAGACAAGTATTTTCACTGGGAACACACATCGAACAGGTATGACGCATAATTGACCTAAAATTGTAACTTTATGATATATGTAATTAAAGGTTGTAACTTGAGTATATAGCATGTAAGCAAGTAAAAATACTTGCCTGGAGACATTCTGGCGATACACGTCAGCGGCAGCGGCAGGAACGCGCGACGAACGTCGCGGCTAGGATTCGCGGCTTCGGCTCGCGCTCGGGTTCTACGTCAGAGTTGTCCGGAGATGCCTCGCGTTTGCTGGATGCGGAGAGGGATGCTCTGCCGATTTCTCGAGATGTGTTGGGGTCGACGATGGTCGGCGTGGTCGCTTTCCGGCGGCGGCAGCAGAGGGTATTTGGCTCGCAGTGGGGGTTGTGCGGCGAGGGGAAGAAGGAGATGGTCGGCGGGTGGTGGTGGTTTCTGCCGACGGTGGATCCCCGGTGGAGATGGCTTGATCTTGGTGGCGGCTGGAGGTGCAGGGGAGACTCGGCGAGTCGGTGAGGGGAGAGGTGGCGGTTTGGCTTGATCGGTCAAGAGCTTTTGATGTTGTTGTTGCGACGACGAGGTTTTCTCGGCCAAGGGGTAGGTGGCCATGGTGATGGTGTAGAGAAGGCGACGACGGAATTTTATTTTGGGTGCTCTCATTTGTGGGGCAGAAGAGATGATGGGATGTTGGCGAATACACTAAATAATTAGTAATTGCCATTATACATATAAGCAAAAGCTTACAAGCAATGCAACATTCAACATGATTGTGCTGTTTTGAACAAAATGTGAGAAATGAGGTTCTTCTGTCTGCAAAATAAATAATATTCTGCTGCTCCATCTGAAGTTATTTGATTTCTAGATTTGTTGTTGATGATGATGAGATGGGAAGATAGATAGAGGTCGGTGCTTGGGTTTCTTGGTGGGTTGCTCATGGAAAGAAGAAGAAAAGGAAGATGGTGGTGATGCTTGGCCAAGGGGAGGGAGGGAAAGCTCGATTCCTGGTGTCTTGGTGTCGAGAGGAATTGTTAAAATGAGAGAGAGAGAGAGTCGGTTATGGAGATAGGAGCGATGGAGAGGAGGAAGTTTGAGGGAGTGAGGAATGAGGGGAGACGAGAGGAGAACATCGAGGGGATTGCGAGGGGTAACGTTGCATGACGTGGGCGTGGGCGCGGGCGGAGGAAGCGGATCGCGAAATGAAGAGGTGAGCGGGAAAGGAGGGAGCCGTTGGAGAAGAAGGAGGGCGAAGCGGGTCGGGTAGGATGAAGCGGGTGAAGGAAGTTGGGTCGGCTGAAGGCATTTGGGCCGCAGGAGATTGAATTCATCATTTTTTTTTATATCGTGGGCTGAGGGAAACCGCTGGGCCGGGATTGATTTGTTTAGTAGTTTACATTTTAATGGGAAAATTCCAATGGGCCGAGGGTTTTGTTTTAAATGATAATTTAGTTTATTTTGAGTTGGGCTTAGGGGTTATGAAAAAAAATCGTTTGGGTTTTGGTTTAATAAAAGGGAAACGAGCTTTAGGAAATAATCAAAAATAGAATGGAGTTCTGGGCCGGAATAGAGGTTTATATAAATGGGAAAGAAAATGGGGGATTGGGATTAGGGTTTGAGAAAAGTGAGGGGGGGGGGGAATAAAATGGATTGGGAGTTTTAAAATATTTAAAATGGTTTATAGCTATTAATAAATAAATTTGTAATTAACCTTTTTTTTTAATATAAAAAAAAAATATGAATATTGGTGTATAAAAGAACCGGGTATTACATCATACCACCCTTACAAAAATTTCGTCCTCGAAATTTAAAATAAACGATAAGTTATACAAACATAGGCGGCAGCTATTATATTGCCAACTAACACATAAAGATTTACTAGAAATATGTGGACGAAGAAATTTGAAGTTATGAAAATGCAAGAACATCATACAAAAAAATATGTCTAAATAGGGATAAGACAGGACTAACTATAGAGGCAACTACATGTATACAAGAATAGCAATAACAATAATAACGAACAATAATAATCAAGACGTGTTCGATAGAATCGAACCCAAATATGTGCACATATAAATATATAAAAAAAATAGCACAACAGAAATAATAAGTATAAAGTATAACCACTTATAATATTAACCATAGGCACAACACCCGAAAATAAAGTAACGATAATAACGTAGCGAAAAATTTGTCGGTAGGTTAAAACATTTTAGGATAATGTATCGTTTAAATAATGTAGAAAACACATATAGTGGAAAAAAAAACATGGAACAAAATATGCACGGTGTCAGGTTGCGCTACTGAAAATGAGAATAATAATAGTGTACTCAAAATACATAAAACGGAGTAATCAATAACACGCACCAAAATAATGAAAACTAAATTTTTGAATAACACTGTCCCTATATATAGTTAGGGTAATAGGAAGAACACAAAAATGTATAGGCTAGCTAGGGTAAGGGTTTCAAGGAAGTGTGGCTCATTCAAAGGTCAGAGTGTGACGGCTTTAGGCTGAAGATCAAGAAAATTGGGATCGGGTCAGCACAAGAAGTAAAGGTGAGCCACAAAGGACTACAAGGGAAACAGTATGGGGAGGATAACTTTCGGTACATCGTATGAATCAAGAATTTGAAGGGTTAGCTAACTCGAGGATTTCACTATGAACTTCTCCCAGAAGGATCTCAATCGAGTCACAGACGAAGGATGAAGAGTGGGTCTCTAGAAGATCGGATGTGGTACTGGTTAATCTGCGTGAGGGTTAAGGCAATGTAAGGAGTAGGGGTGGACAGATCTCAGTAGGAAAAATAATTGCATAGAAGAAATGATCAAGCAACGAGTGAACTAAGAAGATCGAAAGATTAGTGAACTCAGCAATTTATTTCATTCCAGAAGATTTTAAACAAAGCATTCTCAAAAATGAAAGGTGGCCCTGAACTATACACAGATTTATTTGGCCAGATAAAACAACATTTAAAAGGAGTCCCGTCAGTCGCGGTTGTGGAGATTCAGCAGGTTGCGGTAAGCTCGCGCACTCAGGTAGGGACGTCCGTTTCCATATCGCCTCGCAGGGATCGCCATTGGGAGTTCTTCCACAGCAGGGTCTTGATCTTCTGGTCCTTCTTCCTCGGATGGAGCTTCTTCATCGAGGTCCGATTCCATGTGATTCTCTTCTCCTGAATTCTCTTCCATGGGGTTTTCCTCCACCGGATTTTCTTCTATCGGTTCTTCCTCGGGGTCCTCCCCTATCGGGTTCTCTTCAGGGTCTTCTTCCTCTTCGTCGGAGTTGCCTATCATGTCAAACTCTGGGGCGGCTGCTCCTTCGTTCTCTGAATCGCTGTTTCCGAAATTGGCCAGGGGATCGTTGATCTCATCATCTGAACTCATCAGCGTGCGGTCTAAGGAAACGCATGACTGTGCATCCTCATCTAGATGCGGCGCTGCTCCGGTGTGGGCCATGGCCTGAAAAGAAAGGGTCATGATTATACAGTGGAATACATCAAGGAAATAGCTCAGGGTACAAGGTATAGGAAAATATGCGGTGGTAGGAACTGAAAGATCGGGATTAAAATACTGTGATAATGAATAGTATAAATAAGGAGAAAGCAAGAGAATGATATATATATTACGATTCAATTTTTTTTTATTGCAATTCAACTAAAAGTTCAACGGATACAAGATTCCAAATGGAAAGAAATATTCATAAGAGGATGACAACATTATTACTGAAAGTAGAAAACATGAAAATTCTTCTTTGACTACTAAAACGTTGCATTCTCGTCACGTGAGTTGAATCCTGCGTTGGGTCCGCCTTATCCTCGGTGTTTGAACTACGGAATAACAATCACTTGTCAAAAGTGGAGAGTGTGGATGAGTCTCCTCCTTATAGCTCCTTCCTTTTTGGGATACCGTTGATAAGATATTCGCTGGATCCGCAAATCATACATTTCCCTTGGGCGCGGCGACAATCCTTCTGAAGATGTCCTGGCCTCTTACAGTACCCACAACATGGGGTCTCCAGCTGCTTCTGTCGCGGGGAACAAATTGGCGCTTCATCTTCTTCTCTTTTCCTCGTCTAACAGGGATCCCTTTACGATTGGAGACTCCCGCTGGTGCCTGATCCACCTGCCTTCTCAGTCCTTCAGCTAGCAAGTCATTCGTCCGCTCCTGGGCTTCCTTCAGACCTTCCAATACACTCAGAATCTCAACGGTCTGATTCTGGGGAGTGGAGATAAAGAAAGAGTCGTTGGAAGATATGATCCTGAATTAATAATTTTGAGAACGATATAAGAGTCAAATTTTAATGTGGATTGGCAAGGAATCAAGAACAAGGGATGTGATGAAATTCATTATAAGTGGGAAATCACTGTAGCATTCTAAGTCACTTAAACAGAGTACGATAGTGCAATTGCAACCACGTAACCTTGCCAAGTCACCCGAAACCCTAGCGAATGGATAACAGAATACTCAATGTGATTATGGATCAAGGATATCAAGTTCATAATCTAGACTGAGGGATGTCTTAGATTGTAAAGCTCTACACGGAAACTGCAATCCCAATCGAAGCAAAACCTGGCTTTGATACCAACTAAACCATGTCACGCCCCGCTTCCCAAAATACGGAATACGAGGGGTAGACAAGGCCAGCCATGCTCCTACGGTCAAGGAAATGTCCTGCCGTAGTCACACTTCGGCTTCTAGTTTATCATGGTAAACAGTAAACGATGCGCAGGTAATGAGAAATGCAGTAACTGAAGGAAACAATATAAAGACTGACCTGAAGTGGAACAAATGAATGTAACTCGGGAAGACAAGTCAAGAAGTCTGTGATGCACTTCTAGATCTGGTCCAAGCTAAATCTTCTCCTCACACTGAGCATGCATACTCAGGTCGTCAGAGCGACACAATAGCAATATAATGTACATAATCAGGTAACAGTTCTAACAGTAGTGAAGGATATGAATAACAGTAAATCAATAACAACATGATTATAAATGAGCAGAGATAAATGCAGCGGAGCAGTAAAACAGTATAACGATGTGTTATGTATGTCAACACAGTATATAAGGAATGTAAACGACAGTAACCCTATCAGTCTCTAAGTCTCACTGCACAGGTCAATAAGCCTATCGTCAGTCCAAGTGTGAGAGTCAACCACTCGCGAGTGTCCTCCACCCAAGGGTAGAACCCAAGGGCAAGGGACCACGGGCCCAACATGTAACGAATGTATCACGGTGTCTATAGCACATACCCTGTAAATCTCCATATAACTCCCTAAATATATAAGCCGGCATGGGACTCCCGAGATTCTGTTGAATTCACACTTGAACTACCCCACACCCCGAGGTCTACATCAAACACTAACCATAACCCTAAATACTAATCGATCCGTGACAAGTCTGCGCGAGAACTGGAGGCAGGACCTCCATCAAGCACGTCCCGACTAATACCTAAGATAAATGGCAGTGTCGGATGCCTTATCTGTGACATCCGTGCAAGCGCTTCCATAAGTGTCCCATACCACTTATAGTCACACGTACACGCATCCCACAGACGTCGACAATGCAACAGAATAAAAGGGACACTGATTGTGCACAAGTACGTATCACTTTCACTTAATCACGAATACACGAACACTGACGTACTTGTCACAATCAACACTAAAATCTAACACTGGGTAAATGCACGATGTCACTAGGTTATCACTACAATGATATAGGTATGATATGATGCATGAACAGTATAAGAAGCACAACTAAGGTATCATAAAAACAGCAGTCTATCACTTGCACGATTTATCATGAAACATATGTATATAATTTAGTGAAATGATAAACAGGTAGTATTTAATATGTTCAGTTATCTATCCTTAGAATTTTGTTTCAGGTCAAACGGGTTTCAGGATCATTAGTTATAACTGTTTCATTTTAAGCGCACGCGGCTGGAAATCCAATTTCAGAATCAGGAATCCATTTCGCAACGCATTTTAACCCCAGTTGGGATCAGAATTTAGCAATGCTACAGTTTAATGAAATCTAGGGTTTTCAGTAAGGTTTTCAACGCAATAGACGGATCTTCGATCGCGTATGTACGTCAGAAGATATACACTATTTAATACCCATATGTCAGTTCTGATTCTGTTGGGACTGTTATGCGTCCCGATCTATTAAATTACAGATTAAATATCAAACGATAACGGAACAGAATGAAACCAATGGTGTTGCCTAGATAATAGATTCCCCTATAATAAACAGCAGAGTTCCGCATCCTACGAGTTAAGGAAATCCTGTGGTACCCATTACGGAACAGCAAGCAACAATTTGAGTCGCTCTGGACTGCAGTCCAGAGTCGCACTCCGACCCAAATATTAACACAGTTTGAGTATAGGAATATCTGGAAACTAGTACAGGGTTATAGTTCGTCGAGTTAGCTTCGATTTGAGCCCTCGAGCGCGTCGTTCCAGTCTGTATATATTTTATGGCGAATTTAACGGTTTTCAGGTACAAGGAAATTCCAGTTTTACGAGTAAACTTGAGGGTAGTTGTTTTAGTCGTTAACGGTCATATTTTCCCGCGAAATTTGCACAAGGTATTCATCACAACCAGGGCCAATACAGACAATCTAATTCCGTCAAAATAGACAAGTATTTTCACTGGGAACACACATCGAACAGGTATGACGCATAATTGACCTAAAATTGTAACTTTATGATATATGTAATTAAAGGTTGTAACTTGAGTATATAGCATGTAAGCAAGTAAAAATACTTGCCTGGAGACATTCTGGCGATACACGTCAGCGGCAGCGGCAGGAACGCGCGACGAACGTCGCGGCTAGGATTCGCGGCTTCGGCTCGCGCTCGGGTTCTACGTCAGAGTTGTCCGGAGATGCCTCGCGTTTGCTGGATGCGGAGAGGGATGCTCTGCCGATTTCTCGAGATGTGTTGGGGTCGACGATGGTCGGCGTGGTCGCTTTCCGGCGGCGGCAGCAGAGGGTATTTGGCTCGCAGTGGGGGTTGTGCGGCGAGGGGAAGAAGGAGATGGTCGGCGGGTGGTGGTGGTTTCTGCCGACGGTGGATCCCCGGTGGAGATGGCTTGATCTTGGTGGCGGCTGGAGGTGCAGGGGAGACTCGGCGAGTCGGTGAGGGGAGAGGTGGCGGTTTGGCTTGATCGGTCAAGAGCTTTTGATGTTGTTGTTGCGACGACGAGGTTTTCTCGGCCAAGGGGTAGGTGGCCATGGTGATGGTGTAGAGAAGGCGACGACGGAATTTTATTTTGGGTGCTCTCATTTGTGGGGCAGAAGAGATGATGGGATGTTGGCGAATACACTAAATAATTAGTAATTGCCATTATACATATAAGCAAAAGCTTACAAGCAATGCAACATTCAACATGATTGTGCTGTTTTGAACAAAATGTGAGAAATGAGGTTCTTCTGTCTGCAAAATAAATAATATTCTGCTGCTCCATCTGAAGTTATTTGATTTCTAGATTTGTTGTTGATGATGATGAGATGGGAAGATAGATAGAGGTCGGTGCTTGGGTTTCTTGGTGGGTTGCTCATGGAAAGAAGAAGAAAAGGAAGATGGTGGTGATGCTTGGCCAAGGGGAGGGAGGGAAAGCTCGATTCCTGGTGTCTTGGTGTCGAGAGGAATTGTTAAAATGAGAGAGAGAGAGAGTCGGTTATGGAGATAGGAGCGATGGAGAGGAGGAAGTTTGAGGGAGTGAGGAATGAGGGGAGACGAGAGGAGAACATCGAGGGGATTGCGAGGGGTAACGTTGCATGACGTGGGCGTGGGCGCGGGCGGAGGAAGCGGATCGCGAAATGAAGAGGTGAGCGGGAAAGGAGGGAGCCGTTGGAGAAGAAGGAGGGCGAAGCGGGTCGGGTAGGATGAAGCGGGTGAAGGAAGTTGGGTCGGCTGAAGGCATTTGGGCCGCAGGAGATTGAATTCATCATTTTTTTTTATATCGTGGGCTGAGGGAAACCGCTGGGCCGGGATTGATTTGTTTAGTAGTTTACATTTTAATGGGAAAATTCCAATGGGCCGAGGGTTTTGTTTTAAATGATAATTTAGTTTATTTTGAGTTGGGCTTAGGGGTTATGAAAAAAAATCGTTTGGGTTTTGGTTTAATAAAAGGGAAACGAGCTTTAGGAAATAATCAAAAATAGAATGGAGTTCTGGGCCGGAATAGAGGTTTATATAAATGGGAAAGAAAATGGGGGATTGGGATTAGGGTTTGAGAAAAGTGAGGGGGGGGGGGAATAAAATGGATTGGGAGTTTTAAAATATTTAAAATGGTTTATAGCTATTAATAAATAAATTTGTAATTAACCTTTTTTTTTAATATAAAAAAAAAATATGAATATTGGTGTATAAAAGAACCGGGTATTACAGAGTGGTGACGGGATCCGAAGGATAAAGATTAATATATATATATATGTAGTAGAGAGAGGGAGGGCTATGGATTAGGTAAGGTTGTAGTATATAAAAAATATATAATAATAATATAGTAATAATATAGGAGACAGAGAGATGAGTATGGGTTTTATAAAAATAAAAGAATATTCTATATATAAAATGAGAGAGGGGATAGAGTTATGAGTTATAAAGAGATGAGAGTGATTAACGGAGAGATTAGAGGTGGGTTGGTGAGTCGTAAATAATGAAAAGATGGAGAGAACTGAGAAAAGAGAGAGAGAGAGAGAGCAGGGCTGCTGATTGTGAAATATATTAAGTAAAGAATATAATATATTATATTTATATAATATGTATAGAGAGGAGAGAGACAGAGAGGCGGGGATTGGTGGAGGATAGGAGGTAAATCTTTTTCTTATAAAATATTCTCATGCAAAAAGAGTTTGTGAACGTGTACATATATATTTAATAGTTAAAAAAAATAATATTGATTATATTTGAGTTTTCTGGCTAATACAAAAGTACTCCAAAATATGCCCGGGTTGGGTCTAAATTTACGGTTTGAAAATATGGATAATATACATATCAATCAAAACCAAAATAGGATATCCGGATAACTAAAATGCATACCCCCAAGAACGGATACACGTAGCGTGCACGTAGCTATCCAAACGAGTCCGTTTCACTGAATGAGACAAGAACACGATGTACGGATACTACAACAGGGTTAGAGGTATGATACAAGCCATACTAGATATTTTTAAAATATTTTATTTGACTTTATATGTTATAGTAAAAAAATGCAGATACCAGATATAATGCAGTTATACAACATGAAAGTGCACGGATTCTCCTAAGTAGCCGGGATAAATCATAAACAGGAATGAAGACGGGTTTCCAGCACATGGGTCGGGTCGGATGCAAATACAAACTCCGATTATACTATTCGCACCCAAAACAGCAATAAATCAAGGATGACCATAAATAAAGAAATACCCAAAATAGAACTGGTATAAATGAACTAGGGTGTTACATTATACCCAACTACAAAAAAGAATTTCGTCCTCGAAATTCTTAAAACAAGAAAAGACAACCAAACATGAATCTACGAGAAGAGCTGTGGAAACTTCTGTCGAATCTCGTCTTCTCGTTCCCAAGTCAATTCTCCGTGCGAGCGATTCCCCCATGAAACCAGTACGAGAGGGATAACCTTGTTCTTCAGGACCTTTTCTCTTCGATCAACAATCGACATCGGTCGTTCTTCATAGGTCAAGTCCTCTACTGTCGGCTCCGAATAATCTAGCACGTGTGTTTCATCTCGAACATACTTACGGAGTTGAGATACATGAAACACGTCATAAACACTCGCCAAAGATGGTGGTAAAGCCAATCGGTAAGCTACTTCTCCAATGCGCTCGATGATATCGAAAGGCCCCAAGAATCGAGGGTCGAGCTTGCCTCGACTCCCAAAACGAATCACTCCTCTAGTTGGTGATATCTTCAAGAATACGAGATCACCAACGGCGAACTCTAGAGCTCTTCTCGATATATCGGCCCAACTCTTCTGTCGATCTTGTGCTGCCTTCATGTGATTCCGGATCGTATTAACTTTCTCCACGGTTTGCACAATAAGATCTGGTCCCAATAACCTTCGCTCTCCGACATCGTCCCAGCAAACGGGTGAGCGACACTTGCGACCATATAACGCTTCAAATGGAGCCATCTGAATAGTCACCTAAAAGCTGTTATTGTATCAAAACTCCTCCAAGTGTAGATGATCCTCCCATGAACCCTTGAAGTCCAACATGCAAGCTCGCAACATATCTTCAAGAGTTTGGATCGTTCTTTCTGACTGGCCATTTGTCTAGGGATGATAAGCAGTGCTAAACTTCAATCGGGTCCCCAAACTTTCCTGTAAGCTCCTCCAGAAGTGCGATAAAAATCGGGTATCACGGTCGGAAACGATGCTCACAGGTACTCCATGCAATCTCACAATCTCCTGCATGTACCGTTCTGCTAACGCTTCCGTCGACTGACCAACTCGAAACGGAATGAAATGAGCTGCCTTGGTCAATTGATCAACAATTACCCAAACCGCATTGTTGCCCTTTGGACTCCGTGGTAGAGCTGTCATGAAATCCATAGTTATATGTTCCCACTTCCACTGAGGAATCGGAAGTGGTTGCAATAAACCAGCTACACTTTGATGTTCAGTCTTAACTTGCTGACACACCAAGCACTTCGCTACAAAGCGAGCAATCTCCCTTTTCATGCCTTCCCATCAGAAATGCTGTCGTAGATCACGGTATATCTTCGTGCCTCCTGGATGTACGGAATATACGGAATTGTGTGCCTCTTTCATAACTTCTTCACGAATACCTCCTTTCGGCACACACAAACGGCTACCATATCGCAACGAACCATCTTCGTGAATCAACAAATCCGTTCGAAGTCCCGTTTCAACCTGTTCTCGAAACTTCTGCAATCTTGGATCCTGTGATTGCGCTGTTTTAATATTATCGATCAACGACGACTGTACTTGCAGCTGCATCAACTGTCCCGAAGAATGCGGTAGCACGATCTCCAACTCGAATCTCCATCGATAAGATTTTTCTGTGCTGTCAACATCCGAATTGCTGGTTACCGACTAAGCGCATCTGGTACTACATTAACTTTCCCCGGATGGTACTTGAGATCAAGATCATAGTCACCCATCAGTTCTAACCATCTACGCTGCCTCATGTTGAGCTTTTTCTGCATGAACATATACTTTAGGCTTTTGTGATCGGTGAATACTTCGACCCTTTCGCCCAATAAGTAGTGTCTCCAAATCTTCAAAGCGAAAATCACTGTCGCAAGCTCCAAATCATGAGTTGGGTAATTTTTCTCATGGGTCTTCAGCTGTCTAGATGCGTAGGCTATGACCTTCTCATGCTGCATCAAAACACATCCCAAACCTTTCCCAGATGTGTCGCTGTGAATCACCAATCTTCCGGAACTGTCTGGTACGGTCAAAATAGGAGCGGTTATCAATATTTGCTTTAACGCCTCGAAAACTGACGCACAACTATCCGCCCATACAAACGGTACATCCTTCCGCGTAAGCTTGGTCAAAGGCTCAGCCAATCGAGCAAAATTCTCCACGAATCTTCTGTAATATCCTGCAAGTCCCAGAAAACTTCTGATCTCCGCTACATTCTTTGGAATCGGCCAATCTTGAACTGCTACAATGTTCTCAGGATCAACAGCGATTCCATCTCCGGATACGACATGCCCCAAAAACTTCACTTCTTCGAGCCGAAACTCGCACTTGCTCATCTTTGCATACAATTTTTCTTGCCTCAACGTTTGCAGTGCAATCTTTAAGTGTTCGGCATGCTCTTCCTGGCTCCTTGAATACACCAGAATATCATCGATAAACACTACTATAAACTGGTCCAAGAACGGTGAAAAGATTCGGTTCATCAAGTCCATAAATATCGCTGGTGCATTCGTGACTCCGAATGGCATCACTAAATACCCGAAATGTCCATATCTAGTTCGGAACGCAGTCTTGCAAATATCCTCTGATTTAACTCGAACTTGATAATATCCGGATCGCAAATCCAGCTTCGAGAATACCCTCGCGCCACTAAGCTGCTCGAATAATTCGCCAATACGAGGGATCGGGTACTTATTCTTAATAGTCACCAGGTTTAATTCTCGATAATTGATGCACATCCTCCTTGTGCCAACTTTCTTCTTGACTAGAATAACTAGAGCTCCACAGGGTGAATTGCTGCTGCGAATTCAACCCTTCTCTAGCAATTCGGTAACCTGTTTCTTCACTTCTTCTAAATCTACTGGTGCCATTGGATAATACGTCTTTGAAATTGGCGCTGCACCAGGAACAAGATCGATCGCGAACTCCACATCACGTTTTGGTGGTAAACCCGAGATGTCCTCGAACACGTCCATAAACTCTTGAACTACTGCTGGCGCTTCCTCCTTATCAACTTCTATCGACGAAAGAACGACGCTCGTCGGCCTAGCCCTAAACTCGACTGGCCCTACAGAATTGCTACCTCTAGCAAATACAAACTCCGGATGTCCAGGAATCTGGAAAATCACTTTCTTTGCCCTACAATCAATGTGAGCATGGAAAGTGCCGAGAAAATCCATTCCTAAGACAACATCGTAATTGCCAATATCGATCACCAAGAAATACGCGAATAATTCTCGTCCGCAAATAACAACAAAACAATTTTTGCGCTCACTACTAGATATGATTTTCCCGTTCCCAGTGTGTATGTCCCAACAACAAGACAGGATCGTGCAAGAAATTGAATGTGCAACAATAAATTTGGACGACATAAAAAAATGAGATGCACTAGAATCGAATAATGCTAATGCGGGAAAATCATGAACAAATAGGATACTTGAAACGACTTCCTCTGAAGCCTTGGCCTCTTCGGCCGTCAAAGTAAAGGCTCGAGCTTGATTAGGCCCTTGTGTTATCTGCTTCTGCCCCTGAATTGGCCTCTGTGGTGGCTTCTGAGCATCTTCTTTCAAGCGTAGCTTTGACGGGCAAGCATTGACCGTATGGTTAGCTGATCCGCAAACCAAACAGAGTCTAAGCATCCTTCGGCAATCTCTCTTTAGGTGTCCGGGCAGATGGCAAAAGTCACAAATCATGCTCCTTCTCTGATCAGCTACGACGGGCTTCTTTATCGGTACCATGCCACGTTGGTCCACCGGGATACCTCTACGTATAGGAGCTCGGTTCAGCGTAAACGCTGGCTTCCGTACCATAACTGCCTGCTGTTGCGTACCCTTTGTCCTCATCAATATGCTCTGCTGCTCCCTGGCTCGGTTCAAATGCTCAGCATGCTCCTCAAAACTCTTCGAGTAAACCAGAATATCCTCAATGAATACCACAATAAACTGGTCCAAGAACGGTGAAAAGATTCGGTTCATCAAGTCTATAAATACTGCCGGCGCATTCGTTACTCCGAAGGGCATCACTAGGTACTCGTAATGTCCATACCGAGTTCGAAACGCCGTCTTGCAAATATCTTCTGCTTTCACTCGGACCTGATGATATCCGGATCGCAAATCCAGTTTCGAGAATACCCTCGCGCCACTAAGCTGCTCAAAAAGTTCTCCAATGCGAGGGATCGGATACTTGTTCTTAATAGTTACCCGGTTTAATTCTCGATAGTCGATGCACATCCTTCTCGTGCCATCCTTCTTCTTTACTAGAAGAACTGGAGCTCCCCAAGACGAGTTGCTGCTTCGAATCCAACCCTTCTCAAGCAATTCAGCAACTTGTTTCTTAACTTCTTCCAATTCTACTGGTGCCATTGGATAATACGCTTTAGATACTGGCGCTGCATCAGGGATAAGGTCAATCGCGAACTCCACGTCTCGCTTCGGCGGTAAGCCCGATATATCTTCAAATACGTCCATAAAATCGCGAACAACCGCCGGCTCTTCACTACTATCAACTTCCATAGCTGCAAGAACATTGTTTGTCGGCCTAGCCCTAAACTCGACTGGCCCGACAGAACTGCTTCCTCCAGTGAAGGTAAACTTGGGATGTCCGGGAATCTGGAAATTTACTTTCTTTGCTCTACAGTCAATGTGAGCGTGGAAAGTGCCAAGAAAATCCATTCCCAAGACAACTTCATAGCTGCCTGTATCTATCACCAAGAAATCTGCAAAGAGTTCCCGTCCGCACACAACAACTGTACAATCTCTACACTCCCTACTAGCTATGATTTTCCCATTCCCAGTGTGTATGTCCCAGAAACTAGACAGGGTCGTGCAAGTAATTGAGTGTGTAGTTATAAATTTGGACGACATAAAACAGTGGGATGCACCAGAATCAAATAATGCCAATGCGGGAAAACCATGAACGAGTAAAGTACCTGAAACCACTTCTCCTGATGCCTTGGCTTCCTCAGCTGTCAAGGTAAAAGCTCGAGCCTGATTAGGACCTTGAGTCAGCTGTTTCTGCCCTTGGAATGGTCTCTGCGGAGGCTTCAGTATATCATCTCTCGTGCGAAGCTTCGACGGACAGGCACCAACTGGGTGATCAGCCGCTCCACAAACCAAACAAAGTCCCAGCCTCCTTCGACAATCCTTTTGTATGTGGCCAGATAAATTGCAGTAGTTACAATTCATGCTCTTTCTTCGATTGACGACCACAGGCTTCTTCATGGGTGCTACACCTCGACGGTCCACTGGAATGCCCTTGCGCCCATGATCTCGGCTAGGTACAAATGCGGGCTTCCTGGCCGCAACTGCTGTCTGCTGCAAGCTCCCTTACATCCCAGATAAACTCTGTTGTTCCCGAGCTGCCGTAAGAACCTGTGAGAAAGTGGTCAAACCCAGGGAGACAATCTGCCTCTGGATGTCCACATCCAAACTGCGCATGAACCTTCGTGCCCTGTCTGCCTCGTTGGCGACTAAAGGTCTAGCGAAACGGCTGAGTCTGGTCCACTCCGCTGCATGCACGTCCATGGGTGCTCCATTCTGCCTCAGCCAAAAAAATTTCTCTTCCATTTCCTCCCGTGCCGTCCGCGGGAAGAACTTCTCCAGGAAACTCTTAGAAAACTCCGCCCAACTGATCGGCTTCGGCAAGCGGGTCTCTCCCACAAGCCACCACTCTCGGGCGTAATCCACTAGCTGAATGCGCACCACCTCAACTCTTTTGTCCTCTGGAATCTGTGCCGCAATCAGCAAATTCTCCGTGTCGACCAGCCACTGCTCGGCTGGCAACGGCTCCTCCAAACCAGTGAATGTAGTCGGACCCAAACGTCTGAAATCTGCCACGGTCCCTACTCGGTCAACTGGTTTAGCTCCAGCGTTGTTTACAGACTGCCGAACGATCTGCAAACCTTCCTGAAACGAATCTGCTTGCTGCTGGATCAGCTCAGTATGCCTCTTCTGATTTTCCGGCATTCCTCTTATTACTCCAAGCATGGCGGCTTCGTCCACACGCCCCTGGTACGTCTTGAAATTCTTATCTGCCATATTCCTGAAATCAAAAACACCCAACATTAGCATGATGATAGATTCAATATAGAGATTAAGGCTAGAACTCCAAGATACTTAAATAGAGTACCGCATTGTAACTATGCCGCGGTATCATAGCCACAATTACTTAACTCCACCCAAGTCGCCTAAGTCCTAGGGATAACAAGAGATCAGTTTTTCGAGTCGACATGCAAAGTAAGTTTGCACGTCGTAAAAGATATAATCAGGAAGAATGCGATTCAAGAATGGTAAATGGCAAAGTGGCAGGACATGTTTCCTAAACACGGGTATTCTGATTCGTGTATTGGGTACAATACCCAACTACAAAGAATCAACCCAACTAACCTATGCTCTGATACCAAAAGAACCATGTCACGCCCCGCTTCCCAGAGTACGCTAGATTGGGTACGTGACATAGCCAACCATGCTACCTGTGGGTAGGAAGTATCCATCCACAGTCACGTTACGGCAGTAGAGATATCAAGAACGAGACAAAACTATCTAAAACATGTCCACAATCCAGAATAACAAGAGTCAATGACAAATAAATGCGGAAGCAAATGATCCAATACAATATCTGAAAGGTATGTCCCATAATGC
This sequence comes from Agapanthus africanus, assembly GCA_030015575.1. Lineage (NCBI taxonomy): Eukaryota > Viridiplantae > Streptophyta > Magnoliopsida > Asparagales > Amaryllidaceae > Agapanthus > Agapanthus africanus. The sequence continues at coordinate 48,342,550 of JASDDO010000019.1, read as the reverse complement.
GGGCTCACATCAGAAAATAAATGCAGGAAATAAAACTAACCACTACAGAACTCACAACTCAGCCTGCTGGCTGAAGTACTCCTGCTCGGACTGCGACAGTGGTATAGAATCTGGGCCATGCAAAACCCAGACGTCAGCGCGTCAAGTCAACAAGTAATATAATATGAACAGTGTAATAGGCAATGCAGAACTAAACATGAATAAAGCAATAATGTGAAACAAGCGGTGCAGGGTAATGTGCAGTGGGTAACTAAACTGTTCTATCGGGTTTCCTAGTCTAAAGTCTTTGAAATCAATTTGATGAATCGTCGATGTAACTCAATAGTATCCCGTACATACCCGGGATCACGGCCACAATATTCTCGGCTGCAGCCGAGACATGCCGCTAGGCACAAAACAGGAATGTGTACACTCGATAGTATCCCGTACATACCCGGGATCACGGCCACAATATTCTCGGCCGAAACCGAGACATGCCGCTAGGCACAAAACAGGAATGTGTACACTCGAACAGGTAGTGAACTGTCGAGTTACAAGTCAGGTCCACCTTTGATTTCCCCATACCCCCAAGTTATATGTGTCAGGTCAGGTATTCTGTAATCAAGAACTAATGCCAACACAGGATCAGGTAACAGCAGGTTTGTCTGGATAGACAACAGGAATGGTCCATGAGGACTACATGTCAGGTTTGTTGGCATTAGGCACGAGATCAGGTAACAGGTCAGGTCATGGTACATCAGGTCAAGTCAATAGTAAACGGTACCATGTCAGATGTATCATATAAATACCATATGTGACAATGTCAATCAAGATGTAACGATATCGTGGGTGTGCTCACAAACAGATATACAAGCAGCATCATGTTCAAATCAACGCGTTAAACAATAATCGGATTTATTATCTAGCTGTACAATTTTCAATTGTGTTAAATAGATAGTGTCAATATCACGTGAATACAGGACGGTGAACATGACTGCTGTAATCAGGTTAATAATATATTGAGTGTTCCAAGGATGCCACGACAAGTATAATCTGTTTAAAGAATGCAATTGTAATTTAGCCGGTTATGCATATTTGATAAACTAAACTGGAAATAAAGCATCATAGCAGTGAATCAAATGTAATCTATCATGCACGGGTTTATCAGGAAATAATTTATTTGACATGCTACTAGGGTTAAACATGAAGCAAGGTATGTAAGGTGATTTACTAAATAATATATCATTAACCCACACATGAATATTAAGGCAAGTTAGAAAGTAGCAATAGCATGTAGCAAGTATCGAATACTTGCCTCGACGAAACGACGAACACGAGAACGGAGGCGCGAACCCACGCGACACGATAACAGCAAGGGCTCGGGATGATCTGGACAGAGATGGATGCTCTCTCGGCAACCCGGCAGCGAGGCGATCGGTGCCGTCAAGATCACCGGCGGTTCAAGCCGCGACGGTGACGACAACGAGAAGGGTTTCGGTAGAGGTGATCGGGGAAGGTGCAGGGTGTGCCGGAAAGAAGAGAAGGAGAAGGTCTCGGGGTGAGGAGAACAGGCGAGGTGATGGTCGGTGGCGCAGGTGGTTGCCGGCGGCGACTTGGCGACTGCAGGGAAATTCGCAGGTGGCCGTGGCTGCGCAGGGTGCTCGGGAGAGAGACAACAGGGTCGGTTGAGGCGAGAAGGCGGAGGCGAGGGCAACGGTGGCGCTGGCGCCGGCGTCGGAGCTGCGGCGGCGACGGCGAAGGCGGCTAGGGTTAGGGTTCGCGATGGGTTTTGTTTTTGTGGTTGCTACAGTTTCGTGAAGGGTGAAAGATGAAGGGATATATATATAAGGGAGAGAGATAAAGAGAGTTAGAGAGAGAGAGAGAGATAGAGAAAGCTAGAGAGAGAGGAAGAGATACGAGAGGTAGAGAGAGAGAGAGAGAGTCGTCAGAGAGAGAGAGAGAGGTATTGGAGGGGGCCTACGGGGATTTAAGCCAACGTGATTGACCAGGGAAGATTAAAAGAAATATTAAAAGGATTTAATAGATTATTAAAGTAACAGTAAGATTATGAATATATATATAGTTTCGAATATTTTATTAATTTGGGATTTTGGCGCTAAGTGAAACATTTTCAAATCGCGCCCGGGTTGGGTCCAAAAATTTGAAATTTAAATAATAGGATTTTAAGCGGGTTCCAAATTTTAAAATGAAATATTTTATGATTAAAAAGCATACCCCCAAGTCGGACACCTGTACACGCGCGTAGCCGTCCAAACTCGCCCGTTTCACTGAACGGGACGAGAACTCGATGGACGGATGCTACCACGCTGTTAAGGGTGTCGAGTAGGCCAAGATGGATATTTTTAATTTTATTTTAGGTGCTAAAATTTGTTATATGCAGAAATGACTTTGCCAGATAAAATTTCATGGTAAGTGTCAAGCAGGCAAGCTAAATGAAATGAGTAATATCTAATGCTCAACTGGTAACAGAAAAATAGTAGTATTGGGCTCGGGTGTTACATTATACCCAACTACAAAAAGAATTTCGTCCTCGAAATTCCAAGAATACAAGATAGAAAATTACAGGAAAAGGTGAGAAAACTTCTGCCGGATCTCATCTTCTCGCTCCCAAGTGGACTCTCCATGCGATCGATTACCCCAAGAAACGAGCACAAGGGGGATAACCTTGTTCTTAAGAACCTTTTCCCTTCGATCCATGATTTCAACCGGTCGCTCCTCAAAAGTCAGGTCTTCCCGTACTGTTAACACCGAATGATCCAAGACGTGTGTTTCATCTCGAACATACCTTCGTAGTTGAGATACGTGAAACACATTGTGCACACCTGCCAAGGACTGCGGTAACGCCAAACGGTACGCTACCTCTCCAACGCGCTCCAATATCTCGAAGGGTCCAACGAATCGAGGACTAAGCTTTCCTCGACTCCCAAAATGAATCACCCCTCTAGTCGGTGATATCTTCAAGAATACCAAATCACCCACGGCGAATTCTAGAGATCTTCTTGACGTGTCAGCCCAACTCTTCTGTCTATCATGAGCTGCCTTCATATGCTTTCTGATAGTGTTAACCTTCTCAACTGTCTGCACCACCAAATCTGGTCCCAATAATCTTCGTTCACCAATATCATCCCAACAAACAGGTGAACGGCACTTACGACCATACAAAGCTTCAAACGGAGCTATCTGAATAGTTGCTTGGAAACTATTGTTGTAAGAAAACTCCACCAAGTGTAGATGATCCTCCCACGAACCCTTAAAGTCCAACATGCATGCTCTCAACATGTCTTCAAGAGTTTGGATCGTTCTCTCCGACTGACCATCAGTTTGAGGATGATAAGCTGTGCTAAACTTCAATCGAGTCCCCAAACTTTCCTGTAAACTCCTCCAGAAGTGTGATAAGAACCGAGTGTCCCGATCGGACACGATGCTCACTGGTACGCCATGTAATCTTACAATCTCCTGCATGTACTGCTTTGCCAAAGTCTCCGTTGATTGACCAACCCGGAAAGGAATAAAGTGAGCTGCCTTGGTCAATCGATCAACAATCACCCATACTGCATTGTTGCCCTTTGGACTCCGCGGTAAAGCCGTCACGAAATCCATGGTTATATGTTCCCACTTCCACTGAGGAATCGGAAGTGGTTGCAACAAACCAGCAACCCTTTGGTGTTCAGCCTTGACTTGCTGACAAACCAAGCATTTAGCCACGAAGCGAGCAATCTCCCGTTTCATGCCTTCCCACCAGAAATGCTGTCGAATATCACGGTACATCTTTGTGCCTCCTGGATGTATAGAATAAGCTGAACTGTGTGCCTCCTTCATAAGCTCTTCACGAACATCCCCCTTTGGCACACACAAACGGCTACCATACCTCAACGAACCATCTTCGTGGACCGGTAAATCTGTTCGTAGTCCGGCTTCAACCTGCTCTCGAAACTTTTGCAGTCTAGGATCCTGCGATTGTGCTGCTTTAATTTTCTCAATTAAAGACGACTGTACTTGCAATTGCATCATCTGTCCCGTAGAACGCGGTAGCACAACTTCCAAGTCAAATCTTCGAAAATCTGCAATGATCACCCTCTGCGTAGTTAACACCTGAATTGCTGGTAACCGACTAAGCGCATCCGGCACGATGTTAACCTTTCCCGGATGGTACTTAAGATCAAGGTCGTAGTCGGCCATCAGCTCCAACCATCTACGCTGCCTCATATTCAACTCCTTCTGAGTGAACACATACTTCAAACTCTTGTGATCTGTAAAAACTTCGACTCTCTCGCCCAAAAGGTAGTGTCTCCAAATCTTCAAAGCGAAGATCACGGCCGCAAGCTCCAAGTCATGAGTTGGATAATTCTTCTCATGGGTCTTCAATTGTCTTGATGCATATGCTACGACCTTCCCATGCTGCATCAAAACACATCCCAATCCTTTCCCAGATGCGTCGCTGTGAATAACCAATCCTCCGGAATTGTCTGGTACGGTCAGAATAGGGGCGGTTATCAACTTCTGCTTCAACGTCTCAAAAGCTAGCGCACAATTATCCGTCCATACAAAAGGTACCTCCTTGCGCGTAAGCTTGGTCAACGGTTCTGCCAGACGAGCGAAGTTCTCCACAAATCTCCTGTAATATCCGGCTAATCCAAGGAAACTTCTTATCTCAGCTACATTCTTTGGAATCGGCCAATCTCGAACTGCTGCAATCTTTTCGGGATCGACGGCGATTCCATCGCCCGACGCAACATGCCCCAGAAACTTCACTTCTTCCAGCCAAAATTCGCACTTACTCATCTTCGCATACAATTTCTCCTGTCTCAATGTCTGCAGTGCGATCTTCAAATGCTCAGCATGCTCCTCAAAACTCTTCGAGTAAACCAGAATATCGTCAATGAATACCACAATAAACTGGTCCAAGAACGGTGAAAAGATTCGGTTCATCAAGTCTATAAATACTGCCGGCGCATTCGTTACTCCGAAGGGCATCACTAGGTAATCGTAATGTCCATACCGAGTTCGAAACGCCGTCTTGCAAATATCTTCTGCTTTCACTCGGACCTGATGATATCCGGATCGCAAATCCAGTTTCGAGAATACCCTCGCGCCACTAAGCTGCTCAAAAAGTTCTCCAATGCGAGGGATCGGATACTTGTTCTTAATAGTTACCCGGTTTAATTCTCGATAGTCGATGCACATCCTTCTCGTGCCATCCTTCTTCTTTACTAGAAGAACTGGAGCTCCCCAAGACGAGTTGCTGCTTCGAATCCAACCCTTCTCAAGCAATTCAGCAACTTGTTTCTTAACTTCTTCCAATTCTACTGGTGCCATTGGATAATACGCTTTAGATACTGGCGCTGCATCAGGGATAAGGTCAATCGCGAACTCCACGTCTCGCTTCGGCGGTAAGCCCGATATATCTTCAAATACGTCCATAAAATCGCGAACAACCGCCGGCTCTTCACTACTATCAACTTCCATAGCTGCAAGAACATTGTTTGTCGGCCTAGCCCTAAACTCGACTGGCCCGACAGAACTGCTTCCTCCAGTGAAGGTAAACTTGGGATGTCCGGGAATCTGGAAATTTACTTTCTTTGCTCTACAGTCAATGTGAGCGTGGAAAGTGCCAAGAAAATCCATTCCCAAGACAACTTCATAGCTGCCCGTATCTATTACCAAGAAATCTGCAAAGAGTTCCCGTCCGCACACAACAACTGTACAATCTCTACACTCCCTACTAGCTATGATTTTCCCATTCCCAGTGTGTATGTCCCAGAAACTAGACAGGGTCGTGCAAGTAATTGAGTGTGTAGTTATAAATTTGGACGACATAAAACAGTGGGATGCACCAGAATCAAATAATGCCAATGCGGGAAAACCATGAACGAGTAAAGTACCTGAAACCACTTCTCCTGATGCCTTGGCTTCCTCAGCTGTCAAGGTAAAAGCTCGAGCCTGATTAGGACCTTGAGTCAGCTGTTTCTGCCCTTGGAATGGTCTCTGCGGAGGCTTCAGTATATCATCTCTCGTGCGAAGCTTCGACGGACAGGCACCAACTGGGTGATCAGCCGCTCCACAAACCAAACAAAGTCCCAGCCTCCTTCGACAATCCTATTGTATGTGGCCAGGTAAATTGCAGTAGTTACAATTCATGCTCTTTCTTCGATTGACGACCACAGGCTTCTTCATGGGTGCTACACCTCGACGGTCTACTGGAATGCCCTTGCGCCCATGATCTCGGCTAGGTACAAATGCGGGCTTCCTGGCCGCAACTGCTGTCTGCTGCAAGCTCCCTTTCATTCCAGATAAACTCTGTTGTTCCCGAGCTGCCGTAAGAACCTGTGAGAAAGTGGTCAAACCCAGGGAGACAATCTGCCTCTGGATGTCTACATCCAAACTGCGCATGAACCTTCGTGCCCTGTCTGCCTCGTTGGCGACTAAAGGTCCAGCGAAACGGCTGAGTCTGGTCCACTCCGCTGCATGCACGTCTACGGGTGCTCCATTCTGCCTCAGCCAAAAAAATTTCTCTTCCATTTCCTCCCGTGCCGTCCGCGGGAAGAACTTCTCCAGGAAACTCTTAGAAAACTCCGCCCAACTGATCGGCTTCGGCAAGCGGGTCTCTTCCACAAGCCACCACTCTCGGGCGTAATCCACTAGCTGAATGCGCACCACCTCAACTCTTTTGTCCTCTGGAATCTGTGCCGCAATCAGCAAATTCTCCGTGTCGACCAGCCACTGCTCGGCTGGCAACGGCTCCTCCAAACCAGTGAATGTAGTCGGACCCAAACGTCTGAAATCTGCCACGGTCCTTACTCGGTCACCTGGTTTAGCTCCAGCGTTGTTTACAGACTGCCGAACGATCTGCAAACCTTCCTGAAACGAATCTGCTTGCTGCTGGATCAGCTCAGTATGCCTCTTCTGATTTTCCGGCATTCCTCTTATTACTCCAAGCATGGCGGCTTCGTCCACACGCCCCTGGTACGTCTTGAAATTCTTATCTGCCATATTCCTGAAATCAAAAACACCCAACATTAGCATGATGATAGATTCAATATAGAGATCAAGGCTAGAACTCCAAGATACTTAAATAGAGTACCGCATTGTAACTATGCCGCGGTATCATAGCCACAATCACTTAACTCCACCCAAGTCGCCTAAGTCCTAGGGATAACAAGAGATCAGGTTTTCGAGTCGACATGCAAAGTAAGTTTGCACGTCGTAAAAGATATAATCAGGAAGAATGCGATTCAAGAATGGTAAATCGCAAAGTGGCAGGACATGTTTCCTAAACACGGGTATTCTGATTCGTGTATTGGGTACAATACCCAACTACAAAGAATCAACCCAACTAACCTATGCTCTGATACCAAAAGAACCATGTCACGCCCCGCTTCCCAGAGTACGCTAGATTGGGCACGTGATATAGCCAACCATGCTACCTGTGAGTAGGAAGTATCCATCCACAGTCACATTACGGCTATAGAGATATCAAGAACGAGACAAAACTATCTAAAACATGTCCACAATCCAGAATAACAAGAGTCAATGATAAATAAATGCGGAAGCAAATGATCCAATACAATATCTGAAAGGTATGTCCCATAATGCGGCTCACATTAGAAAATAAATGCAGGAAATAAAACTAACCACTACAGAACTCACAACTCAGCCTGCTGGCTGAAGTACTCCTGCTCGGACTGCGACAGTGGTATAGAATCTGGGCCATGCAAAACCCAGACGTCAGCGCGTCAAGTCAACAAGTAATATAATATGAACAGTGTAATAGGCAATGCAGAACTAAACATGAATAAAGCAATAATGTGAAACAAGCGGTGCAGGGTAATGTGCAGTGGGTAACTAAACTGTTCTATCGGGTTTCCTAGTCTAAAGTCTTTGAAATCAATTTGATGAATCGTCGATGTAACTCAATAGTATCCCGTACATACCCGGGATCACGGCCACAATATTCTCGGCTGCAGCCGAGACATGCCGCTAGGCACAAAACAGGAATGTGTACACTCGATAGTATCCCGTACATACCCGGGATCACGGCCATAATATTCTCGGCCGAAACCGAGACATGCCGCTAGGCACAAAACAGGAATGTGTACACTCGAACAGGTAGTGAACTGTCGAGTTACAAGTCAGGTTCACCTTTGATTTCCCCATACCCCCAAGTTATATGTGTCAGGTCAGGTATTCAGTAATCAAGAACTAATGCCAACACAGGATCAGGTAACAGTAGGTTTGTCTGGATAGACAACAGGAATGGTCCATGAGGACTACATGTCAGGTTTGTTGGCATTAGGCACGAGATCAGGTAACAGGTCAGGTCATGGTACATCAGGTCAAGTCAATAGTAAACGGTACCATGTCAGATGTATCATATAAATACCATATGTGACAATGTCAATCAAGATGTAACGATATCGTGGGTGTGCTCACAAACAGATATACAAGCAGCATCATGTTCAAATCAACGCGTTAAACAATAATCGGATTTATTATCTAGCTGTACAATTTTCAATTGTGTTAAATAGATAGTGTCAATATCACGTGAATACAGGACGGTGAACGTGACTGCTGTAATCAGGTTAATAATATATTGAGTGTTCTAAGGATGCCACGACAAGTATAATCTGTTTAAATAATGCAATTGTAATTTAGCCGGTTATGCATATTTGATAAACTAAACTGGAAATAAAGCATCATAGCAGTGAATCAAATGTAATCTATCATGCACGGGTTTATCAGGAAATAATTTATTTGACATGCTACTAGGGTTAAACATGAAGCAAGGTATGTAAGGTGATTTACTAAATAATATATCATTAACCCACACATGAATATTAAGGCAAGTTAGAAAGTAGCAATAGCATGTAGCAAGTATCGAATACTTGCCTCGACGAAACGACGAACACGAGAACGGAGGCGCGAACCCACGCGACACGATAACAGCAAGGGCTCGGGATGATCTGGACAGAGATGGATGCTCTCTCGGCAACCCGGCAGCGAGGCGATCGGTGCCGTCAAGATCACCGGCGGTTCAAGCCGCGACGGTGACGACAACGAGAAGGGTTTCGGTAGAGGTGATCGGGGAAGGTGCAGGGTGTGCCGGAAAGAAGAGAAGGAGGAGGTCTCGGGGTGAGGAGAACAGGCGAGGTGATGGTCGGCGGCGCAGGTAGTTGCCGGCGGCGACTTGGCGACTGCAGGGAAATTCGCAGGTGGCCGCGGCTGCGCAGGGTGCTCGGGAGAGAGACAACAGGGTCGGTTGAGGCGAGAAGGCAGAGGCGAGGGCGACGGTGGCGCTGGCGCCGGCGTCGGAGCTGCGGCGGCGCCGGCGTCTGAGCTGCGGCGGCGACGGCGAAAGCGGCTAGGGTTAGGGTTCGCGATGGGTTTTGTTTCTGTGGTTGCTACAGTTTCGTGAAGGGTGAAAGATGAAGGGATATATATATAAGGGAGAGAGAGAAAGAGAGTTAGAGAGAGAGAGATAGAGAAAGCTAGAGAGAGAGAGGAAGAGATACGAGAGGTAGAGAGAGAGAGAGAGAGGAATTGGAGGGGGCCCACGGGGATTTAATCCAACGTGATTGGCCAGGGAAGATTAAAAGAAATATTAAAAGGATTTAATAGATTATTAAAGTAACAGTAAGATTATGAATATATATATGGTTTCGAATATTTTATTAATTTGGGATTTTGGCGCTAAGTGAAACATTTCCAAATCGCGTCCGGGTTGGGTCCAAAAATTTGAAATTTAAATAATAGGATTTTAAGCGGGTTCCAAATTTTAAAATGAAATGTTTTATGATTAAAAAGCATACCCCCAAGTCGGACACCTGTACACGCGCGTAGCCGTCCAAACTCGCCCGTTTCACTGAACGGGACGAGAACTCGATGCACGGACGCTACCACGCGGCTAGGGGTGTCGAGTAGGTCAAGATGGATATTTTTAATTTTATTTTAGGTGCTAAAATTTGTTATATGCAAAAATGACTTTCCCAGATAAAATTTCATGGTAAGTGTCAAACAGGCAAGCTAAATGAAATGAGTAATATCTAATGCTCAACTGGTAACAGAAAATTAGTAGTATTGGGCTCGGGTATTATATTATACCCAACTACAAAAAGAATTTCGTCCTCGAAATTCCAAGAATACAAGATAGAAAACTACAGGAAAAGGTGAGGAAACGTCTGCCGGATCTCAACTTCTCGCTCCCAAGTAGACTCTCCATGCGATCGATTACCCCAAGAAACGAGCACAAGGGGGATAACCTTGTTCTTAAGAACCTTTTCCCTTCGATCCATGATTTCAACCGGTCGCTCCTCAAAAGTCAGGTCTTCCCGTACTGTTAACACCGAATGATCCAAGACGTGTGTTTCATCTCGAACATACCTTCGTAGTTGAGATACATGAAACACATTGTGCACACCTGCCAAGGACTGCGGTAACGCCAAACGGTACGCTACCTCTCCAACGCGCTCCAATATCTCGAAGGGTCCAACGAATCGAGGACTAAGCTTTCCTCGACTCCCAAAACGAATCACCCCTCTAGTCGGTGATATCTTCAAGAATACCAAATCACCCACGGCGAATTCTAGAGGTCTTCTTGACGTGTCAGCCCAACTCTTCTGTCTATCTTGAGCTGCCTTCATATGCTTTCTGATAGTGTTAACCTTCTCAACTGTCTGCACCACCAAATCTGGTCCCAATAATCTTCGTTCACCAATATCATCCCAACAAACAGGTGAACGGCACTTACGACCATACAAAGCTTCAAACAGAGCCATCTGAATAGTTGCTTGGAAACAATTGTTGTAAGAAAACTCCACCAAGTGTAGATGAACCTCCCACGAACCCTTAAAGTCCAACATGCATGCTCTCAACATTTCTTCAAGAGTTTGGATCGTTCTCTCCGACTGACCATCAGTTTGAGGATGATAAGCTGTGCTAAACTTCAATCGAGTCCCCAAACATTCCTGTAAACTCCTCCAGAAGTGTGATAAGAACCGAGTGTCCCGATCGGACACGATGCTCACTGGTACGCCATGTAATCTTACAATCTCCTGCATGTACTGCTCTACCAAAGTCTCCGTTGATTGACCAACCCGGAAAGGAATAAAGTGAGCTGCCTTGGTCAATCGATCAACAATCACCCATACTGCATTGTTGCCCTTTGGACTCCGCGGTAAAGCCGTCACGAAATCCATGGTTATATGTTCCCACTTCCACTGAGGAATCGGAAGTGGTTGCAACAAACCAGCAACCCTTTGGTGTTCAGCCTTGACTTGCTGACACACCAAGCACTTAGCCACGAAGCGAGAAATCTCCCGTTTCATGCCTTCCCACCAGAAATGCTGTCGAATATCACGGTACATCTTTGTGCCTCCTGGATGTATAGAATAAGCTGAACTGTGTGCCTCCTTCATAAGCTCTTCACGAACACCCCCCTTTGGCACACACAAACGGCTACCATACCTCAACGAACCATCTTCGTGGACCAGTAAATCTGTTCGTAGTCCGGCTTCAACCTGCTCTCGAAACTTTTGCAGTCTAGGATACTGTGATTGTGCTGCTTTAATTTTCTCAATTAAAGACGACTGTACTTGCAATTGCATCAACTGTCCCGTAGAACGCGGTAGCACAACTTTCAAGTCAAATCTTCGAAAATCTGCAATGATCTCCCTCTGCGTAGTTAACACCTGAATTGCTGGTAACCGACTAAGCGCATCCGGCACGATGTTAACCTTTCCCGAATGGTACTTAAGATCAAGGTCGTAGTCGGCCATCAGCTCCAACCATCTACGCTGCCTCATATTCAACTCCTTCTAAGTGAACACATACTTCAAACTCTTATGATCTGTAAAAACTTCGACTCTCTCGCCCAAAAGGTAGTGTCTCCAAATCTTCAAAGCGAAGATCACGGCCGCAAGCTCCAAGTCATGAGTTGGATAATTCTTCTCATGGGTCTTCAATTGTCTTGATGCATATGCTACGACCTTCCCATGCTGCATCAAAACACATCCCAATCCTTTCCCAGATGAGTCGCTGTGAATCACCAATCCTCCGGAATTGTCTGGTACGGTCAGAATAGGGGCGGTTATCAACTTCTGCTTCAACGTCTCAAAAGCTAGCGCACAATTATCCGTCCATACAAAAGGTACCTCCTTACGCGTAAGCTTGGTCAACGGTTCTGCCAGACGAGCGAAGTTCTCCACAAATCTCCTGTAATATCCGGCTAATCCAAGGAAACTTCTTATCTCAGCTACATTCTTTGGAATCGGCCAATCTCGAACTGCTGCAATCTTTTCGGGATCGACGGCGATTCCATCGCCCGACGCAACATGCCCCAGAAACTTCACTTCTTCCAGCCAAAATTCGCACTTACTCATCTTCGCATACAATTTCTCCTGTCTCAATGTCTGCAGTGCGATCTTCAAATGCTCAGCATGCTCCTCAAAACTCTTCGAGTAAACCAGAATATCGTCAATGAATACCACAATAAACTGGTCCAAGAACGGTGAAAAGATTCGGTTCATCAAGTCTATAAATACTGCCGGCGCATTCGTTACTCCGAAGGGCATCACTAGGTACTCATAATGTCCATACCGAGTTCGAAACGCCGTCTTGCAAATATCTTCTGCTTTCACTCGGACCTGATGATATCCGGATCGCAAATCCAGTTTCGAGAATACCCTCGCGCCACTAAGCTGCTCAAAAAGTTCTCCAATGCGAGGGATCGGATACTTGTTCTTAATAGTTACCCGGTTTAATTCTCGATAGTCGATGCACATCCTTCTCGTGCCATCCTTCTTCTTTACTAGAAGAACTGGAGCTCTCCAAGACGAGTTGCTGCTTCGAATCCAACCCTTCTCAAGCAATTCAGCAACTTGTTTCTTAACTTCTTCCAATTCTACTGGTGCCATTGGATAATACGCTTTAGATACTGGCGCTGCATCAGGGATAAGGTCAATCGCGAACTCCACGTCTCGCTTCGGCGGTAAGCCCGATATATCTTCAAATACGTCCATAAAATCGCGAACAACCGCCGGCTCTTCACTACTATCAACTTCCATAGCTGCAAGAACATTGTTTGTCGGCCTAGCCCTAAACTCGACTGGCCCGACAGAACTGCTTCCTCCAGTGAAGGTAAACTCGGGATGTCCGGGAATCTGGAAATTTACTTTCTTTGCTCTACAGTCAATGTGAGCGTGGAAAGTGCCAAGAAAATCCATTCCCAAGACAACTTTATAGCTGCGCGTATTTATCACCAAGAAATCTGTAAAGAGTTCCCGTCCGCACACAACAACTATACAATCTCTACACTCCCTACTAGCTATGATTTTCCCATTCCCAGTGTGTATGTCCCAGAAACTAGACAGGGTCGTGCAAGTAATCGAATGTGTAGTTATAAATTTGGACGACATAAAACAGTGGGATGCACCAGAATCAAATAATGCCAATGCGGGAAAACCATGAACGAGTAAAGTACCTGAAACCACTTCTCCTGATGCCTTGGCTTCCTCAGCTGTCAAGGTGAAAGCTCGAGCCTGATTAGGACCTTGAGTCAGCTGTTTCTGCCCTTGGAATGGTCTCTGCGGAGGCTTCAGTAAATCATCTCTCGTGCGAAGCTTCGACGGACAGGCACCAACTGCGTGATCAGCCGCTCCACAAACCAAACAAAGTCCCAGCCTCCTTCGACAATCCTTTTGCATGTGGCCAGGTAAATTGCAGTAGTTACAATTCATGCTCTTTCTTCGATTGACGACCACAGGCTTCTTCATGGGTGCTACACCTCGACGGTCCACTGGAATGCCCTTGCGCTCATGATCTCGGCTAGGTACAAATGCGGGCTTCCTGGCCGCAACTGCTGTCTGCTGCAAGCTCCCTTTCATCCCAGATAAACTCTGTTGTTCCCGAGCTGCCGTAAGAACCTGTGAGAAAGTGGTCAAACCCAGGGAGACAATCTGCCTCTGGATGTCCACATCCAAACTGCGCATGAACCTTCGTGCCCTATCTGCCTCGTTGGCGACTAAAGGTCCAGCGAAACGGCTGAGTCTGGTCCACTCCGCTGCATGCACGTCCACGGGTGCTCCATTCTGCCTCAGCCCAAAAAATTTCTCTTCCATTTCCTCCCGTGCCGTCCGCGGGAAGAACTTCTCCAGGAAACTCTTAGAAAACTCCGCCCAACTGATCGGCTTCGGCAAGCGGGTCTCTTCCACAAGCCACCACTCTCGGGCATAATCCACTAGCTGAATGCGGACCACCTCAACTCTTTTGTCCTCTGGAATCTGTGCCGCAATCAGCAAATTCTCCGTGTCGACCAGCCACTGCTCGGCTGGCAACGGCTCCTTCAAACCAGTGAATGTAGTCGGACCCAAACGTCTGAAATCTGCCACGGTCCCTACTCGGTCAACTGGTTTAGCTCCAGCGTTGTTTACAGACTGCCGAACGATCTGCAAACCTTCCTGAAACGAATCTGCTTGCTGCTGGATCAGCTCAGTATGCCTCTTCTGATTTTCCGGCATTCCTCTTATTACTCCAATCATGGCGACTTCGTCCACACGCCTCTGGTACGTCTTGAAATTCTTATCTGCCATATTCCTGAAATCAAAAACACCCAACATTAGCATGATGATAGATTCAATATAGAGATCAAGGCTAGAACTCCAAGATACTTAAATAGAGTACCGCATTGTAACTATGCCGCGGTATCATAGCCACAATCACTTAACTCCACCCAAGTCGCCTAAGTCCTAGGGATAACAAGAGATCAGGTTTTCGAGTCGACATGCAAAGTAAGTTTGCACGTCGTAAAAGATATAATCAGGAAGAATGCGATTCAAGAATGGTAAATAGCAAAGTGGCAGGACATGTTTCCTAAACAGGGGTATTCTGATTCGTGTATTGGGTACAATACCCAACTACAAAGAATCAACCCAACTAACCTATGCTCTGATACCAAAAGAACCATGTCACGCCCCGCTTCCCAGAGTACGCTAGATTGGGCACGTGATATAGCCAACCATACTACCTGTGGGTAGGAAGTATCCATCCACAGTCACATTACGGCTGTAGAGATATCAAGAACGAGACAAAACTATCAAAAACATGTCCACAATCCAGAATAACAAGAGTCAATGATAAATAAATGCGGAAGCAAATGATCCAATACAATATCTGAAAGGTATGTCCCATAATGCGGGCTCACATCAGAAAATAAATGCAGGAAATAAAACTAACCACTACAGAACTCACAACTCAGCCTGCTGGCTGAAGTACTCCTGCTCGGACTGCGACAGTGGTATAGAATCTGGGCCATGCAAAACCCAGACGTCAGCGCGTCAAGTCAACAAGTAATATAATATGAACAGTGTAATAGGCAATGCAGAAATAAACATGAATAAAGCAATAATGTGAAACAAGCGGTGCAGGGTAATGTGCAGTGGGTAACTAAACTGTTCTATCGGGTTTCCTAGTCTAAAGTCTTTGAAATCAATTTGATGAATCGTCGATGTAACTCAATAGTATCCCGTACATACCCGGGATCACGGCCACAATATTCTCGGCTGCAGCCGAGACATGCCGCTAGGCACAAAATAGGAATGTGTACACTCGATAGTATCCCGTACATACCCGGGATCACGGCCACAATATTCTCGGCCGAAACCGAGACATGCCGCTAGGCACAAAACAGGAATGTGTACACTCGAACAGGTAGTGAACTGTCGAGTTACAAGTCAGGTTCACCTTTGATTTCCCCATACCCCCAAGTTATATGTGTCAGGTCAGGTATTCAGTAATCAAGAACTAATGCCAACACAGGATCAGGTAACAGCAGGTTTGTCTGGATAGACAACAGGAATGGTCCATGAGGACTACATGTCAGGTTTGTTGGCATTAGGCACGAGATCAGGTAACAGGTCAGGTCATGGTACATCAGGTCAAGTCAATAGTAAACGGTACCATGTCAGATGTATCATATAAATACCATATGTGACAATGTCAATCAAGATGTAACGATATCGTGGGTGTGCTCACAAACAGATATACAAGCAGCATCATGTTCAAATCAACGCGTTAAACAATAATCGGATTTATTATCTAGCTGTACAATTTTCAATTGTGTTAAATAGATAGTGTCAATATCACGTGAATACAGGACGGTGAACGTGACTGCTGTAATCAGGTTAATAATATATTGAGTGTTCCAAGGATGCCACGACAAGTATAATCTGTTTAAATAATGCAATTGTAATTTAGCCGGTTATGCATATTTGATAAACTAAACTGGAAATAAAGCATCATAGCAGTGAATCAAATGTAATCTATCATGCACGGGTTTATCATGAAATAATTTATTTGACATGCTACTAGGGTTAAACATGAAGCAAGGTATGTAAGGTGATTTACTAAATAATATATCATTAACCCACACATGAATATTAAGGCAAGTTAGAAAGTAGCAATAGCATGTAGCAAGTATCGAATACTTGCCTCGACGAAACGACGAACACGAGAACGGAGGCGCGAACCCACGCGACACGATAACAGCAAGGGCTCGGGATGATCTGGACAGAGATGGATGCTCTCTCGGCAACCCGGCAGCGAGGCGATCGGTGCCGTCAAGATCACCGGCGGTTCAAGCCGCGACGGTGACGACAACAAGAAGGGTTTCGGTAGAGGTGATCGGGGAAGGTGCGGGGTGTGCCAGAAAGAAGAGAAGGAGGAGGTCTCGGGGTGAGGAGAACAGGCGAGGTGATGGTCGGCGGCGTAGGTGGTTGCCGGCGGCGACTTGGCGACTGCAGGGAAATTCGCAGATGGCCGCGGCTGCGCAGTGTGCTCGGGAGAGAGACAACAGGGTCGGTTGAGGCGAGAAGGCGGAGGCGAGGGCAATGGTGGCGCTGGCGCCGGCGTCGGAGCTGCGGCGGCGACGGCGAAGGCGGCTAGGGTTAGGGTTCGCGATGGGTTTTGTTCTGTAGTTGCTACAGTTTCGTGAAGGGTGAAAGATGAAGGGATATATATATAAGGGAGAGAGAGAAAGAGAGTTAGAGAGAGAGAGAGATAGAGAAAGCTAGAGAGAGAGAGGAAGAGATACGAGAGGTAGAGAGAGAGAGTCGTCAGAGGGAGAGTGGTATTGGAGGGGGCCCACGGGGATTTAAGCCAACGTGATTGTCCAGGGAAGATTAAAAGAAATATTAAAAGGATTTAATAGATTATTAAAGTAACAGTAAAATTATGAATATATATATGGTTTCGAATATTTTATTAATTTGGGATTTTGGCGCTAAGTGAAACATTTCCAAATCGCGCCCGGATTGGGTCCAAAAATTTGAAATTTAAATAATAGGATTTTAAGCGGGTTCCAAATTTTAAAATGAAATGTTTTATGATTAAAAAGCATACCCCCAAGTCGGACACCTGTACACGCGCGTAGCCGTCCAAACTCGCCCGTTTCACTGAACGGGACGAGAACTCGATGCACGGACGCTACCACGCGGCTAGAGGTGTCGAGTAGGCCAAGATGGATATTTTTAATTTTATTTTAGTTGCTAAAATTTGTTATATGCAGAAATGACTTTGCCAGATAAAATTTCACGGTAAGTGTCAAACAGGCAAGCTAAATGAAATGAGTAATATCTAATGCTCAACTGGTAACAGAAAAATAGTAGTATTAGGCTCGGGTGTTACACCTATCAGCCTCTTTGGCAACCAAAGGTCCTGCGAATCGACTGAGCCGTATCCACTCAGCCACATGCGTATCTACGGATCTGCCATTTTGCTTCAAACTGATAAACTTCTCCTCCATTTCTTCCCGCGCAGTCTGCGGAAAGAATTTCTCTAAGAAACTCTGTGAAAACATTGCCCAACTGACCGGCTTGGGCAAACGGGTCTCTTCTACGAGCCACCACTCGCAGGCATAGTCCACCAATTGGATGCGCACAACATCCACTCTCTTGTCTTCCGAAATCTGCGCGGCGATGAGCAGATTCTCCGTATCGACTAGCCATTACTCTGCTGGCAATGACTCTTCCAAACCAGTGAAAGTGGACGGGCCAAGTCTCCTGAAATCCGCCACAGTACCCACACGCTGTGCTGGTTTGGCTGCAATTGCGTCTACGGACTGCTGGACTGCCCGCAATCCTTCCTGAAAAGTCTCGGCTTGCCGCTGATTCAGATCGGTTTGCCGCTTCTGGTTCTCCAGCATTCCACGAATCACTCCAAGCAATGCGGCGTTATCAACACGCTTCTGGTACGTTCATAAATTTTCATCTGCCATGATTCTAATCCCAAAAACCTGAAGGGGATTTGAATGATAAACGGGATACAAGAAACATGATAGTTATAGATAGCAATATAGCAGGACATGTTCCTAAATACGGGTTTTATGGTTAGCGTATCGGGTTCAATACCCAACTACAAAAAGAACCAAACCCGATTAACCTAAAACCTATGTCTCTGATACCAAACAAACCCTGTCACGCCCCGCTTCCCAGAGTGCGCTAAGATCGGCACGTGACAGAGCCAACCATGCTACCTGTGACTAGGAAACATCCCTCCACAGTCACATTACGGTTGTCTATAAGATATCATGAACAGTAAAATAAAATAAACTATCTAGTACATGTCCATATGCCAGAATAAACGAGTCAAGACATAATATGCGGAAGCAATAGATCCCATAAACAATAACATCTGGAAATACGTCCCAAATACGGGCTCACATAAGGAAATGAAAGTACGGAAAGAAAACTAAACTAAACTAAACACTAACAGGATCCTCACTGCTCGGCCTGGCAGCTGAAGTACTCCGGATCAGCCTGCGAAAGAGATAAAGGATCTGGGCCATGCAAAACCCAGACGTCAGTGCGTCATAATATAAAATAATAGAATATAACCAAGAGGTAACAAGCTATGCAGGCATGAGTATGAACAGTAATATGGGTATAACAAGTAACACGGATATGGAACAGTGAAGAGTATAAGTATATGTGACGTGCAGTGAGTAATCTGAACTAAACTACCGGGTTATCTATTCTACAGTTTGTGAAATCAATTTAATGGAATCGTCGATATAACTCAATAGTATCCCGTGCATGCCCGGGACTACGGTCCAGATTCTCGGGCTGAAACCGAGACATGCCGCTAGGCATTAAACAGGAACATGTACAAATGAATGATGTCAGCAGCAACATCCCGGAGCTAGCCTAGCCCGTAAAACTGATCTGTATAAGCGTCGAACTGTTGAGTTACAAGTCAGGTTTCATCATTGATTTCCTCTTACCCCCAAGGTTATGTGTTCAAGTCAGGTATGGATAAATCTGGAGCTAATGCCAACACAGAATCAAGCAGGTACAGGTTTTGTCTGAATAGACAACAGGATATGTCCGTCGGGACAACAAATCAGGATTGTCGGCATTAGTAACAGGATCAAGTCACAGGTCAAGCAGTGGTGTATCAGGTCATGTCCTGTGGTGCATATATATCACACGGATGCTCAAAGTAAAACTGTAGTAAGTGTCGAATCACGGTAAAAACACGGATGCACGAGTAATAAGCAGTGATATCATAACATGAGTCAATGAGTCATGATGTACATTATCAAGCATGGGGTACTAATATAACGGTAACATGATATAATATGACATGGCATGTAACTAGATATATAATATATGATACAGATACGAACGGCTATCGAAAAACGGTAAAACTGTGACAGGGATGCACGATACAATGAACATGTAATATTTTATTCATATGAATATAGATATATTAACATAGCATGTAGCAAGGTAAACTTGCATGATCGGATCTCAATATGGGGTACGTACGTCACGTTGACGTCGGATAAACGTCACGATACAACTCACATATTCTAACAATCATTGGTTTTACCCTGTCACATATGCTAAATACTATATACATCCGCCTTAGACTTTTATATACTTATGATTATTTTGCTACACCGTGATAAGTATTTCAAGATTTTTACTTTCCATCAATAATCCTCCCATGAAAATTCTATATATTACGATTCTACGGAACTTTATGTTTAGTGATAACCTACAGACTTAATATGCTCTGCACCATTAAAATATGACAGTACTATTTAACTATGTGTGTCACAATATTATTTATTACCATTATCAAATAATATGTTAATTAATCTACACAAACCATTAAAAACTAACATATTACTCTTAATGGTTTAGTAACATAAAAAAAAGATATGATAGTAATATTACGGCCTTGATGTAAACAAACGAGCCGTAACTAGCATGTAGCAAGTAAAATACTTGCCTCGAACGATCGGCTCCGAAAACAATACGACGGAAACAAGATCAGATATTGATCTCGTCTGGGTTGCCTCGGCTCAAGATGCTGTGCTCGGTGATGTAGGTGATAGGGGTCTATTGGCTGTTGGTTCGAGTTGTTTGAGGCGAGGCAGTGGTGGATTTGAGTTAGGCGATGGAGATGATAACTATGACGAAGGAGGTATTTGGCTCGGGTGTTATGAAGCGATGACGGTGGCGCGACGTTCGATCAAGATGGTCGGAGGTGCTTCGGTGATGGGTTCGAGGGAACGTGGGTTGATGGATGCGGCCGCTTGAGGTTGGGGTCGTCGGGGTTGCTCGGGGTTGGGAGAGAGGAGGTGAGGTGGTGGAGGCGAGGTCGGCGAGGTGGGGGACGCGCGGGCGCGAACGAGGCGGGAACGAAAGAAGAAGAAGGAGGTGAGAGTAGGAGAGGGAGTGGTGACGGGATCCGAAGGATAAAGATTAATATATATATATATATATATAGTAGAGAGAGGGGGAGGGCTGTGGATTAGGTAAGGTAGTAGTATATAAAAAATATATAATAATAATATAGTAATAATATAGGAGACAGAGAGAGAGATGAGTATGGGTTTTATAAAAATAAAAGAATATTATATATATAAAATGAGAGAGGGGATAGAGTTATGAGTTGTAAAGAGAGGGGAGTGATTGACGGAGAGATTAGAGGTGGGTTGGTGAGCCGTAAATAACGAAAAGATGGAGAGAACTGAGAAAAGAGAGAGAAAGAGCAGGGATGCTGATTGTGAAATAAATTAGGTAAAGAATATAATATATTATATTTATATAATATGTATAGAGAGGAGAGAGACAGAGAGGCGGGGATTGGTGGAGGATAGAATGTAAATCTTTTTTCTTATAAAATATTCTCATGCAAAAAGAGTTTGTGAACGTGTACATATATATTTAATAGTTAAAAAAATAATATTGATTATATTTGAGTTTTCTGGATAATACAAAAGTACTCCAAAATATGCCCGGGTTGGGTCTAAATTTACGGTTTGAAAATACGGATAATATACGTATCAACCAAAACCAAAATAGGATATCCGGGTAATGAAAATGCATACCCCCAAGAACGGATACACGTAGCGTGCACGTAGCTATCCAAACGAGTCCGTTTCACTGAACGGGACAAGAACACGATGTACAGATACTACAACAGGGTTAGGGGTATGATACAGGTAATACTAGATATTTTTAAAATATTTTATTTGACTTTATATGTTATAGTAAAAAAATGCAGATGCCAAATATAATGCAGTTATACAACATGAAAGTGCACGCATTCTCCTAACTAACCGGGATAAATCATAAACAGGAATGAAGACGGGTTTCCAGCACGTGGGTCGGGTCGGATGCAAATACAAACACCGATTATACTATTCGCACTCAAAACAGCAATAAATCAAGGATAGCCATAAATAAAGAAATACCCAAAATAGAACTGGTATAAATGAACTAGGGTGTTACACTTTTGTTTTTCCTTGTACTCATGCAAGAAATTACAAACATGGGAAAAACAACTTAAGTCAATACACCAAGTATAAAGAGAAATAACTCACAATATTAGTCTCTACTAAAAAGTGCGATAACATGCCTTTCGAAGTTTTCTCCTTCTTTAAGGAGGCAATGTAACGTTTATAATTCCTCTTTCAATAACCTTTTTTATGACAATAATGACATTCATCATCAGGTTGATCTCTTTTTGCATTCTGGGAAACACGTTTTCCTTTAACAATTATAGCCAATTTTGCAGCAGTAAGTACAATCATCAAATTCATTTTCTAATCAATAGAATTTGGTTCAGCCAGTTTATAGTTATCAAGTAATTTCCCAAACGGACTATACTTAGCCATCTATATATAAAGGAGGACAACATTATAAATAACTCAATTCATATATTTATAGTTGCACAATCATTATTAGGGTTTAATTTAAGTATGTTTTCACTATCAATGCTTCTCTCATGCATCTATTGGTTACCAGGAAATTCAAGTTTATTTGTATTTTTCCAGATTGTCAAGATAAAATAAGAACAAATAAGATAGGATACAACATATCCAATTATCTATATAACCTTCCTTTTATATTCAGCTTATTGATGTGTAGTATTGCTTCACTATTGTAGCGAGATTATTATATCATCAGTCAAGTGTGAACCCACCGTTTCGACTTCGTATGTAAAATAGACTGCACCTCCTATTGTAGCCAAGGGGTTCTATTGAACATGACGAATCAAGCATCCTTATGCAAGATATACATAAGACAAGTATTTTAACAAATTCTATTATGTCCGGATTTGAATAAATTAAAATATCTGTCTTAAATACATCTCTACGATAGAAAGTCATTAGATCTAAATTTCATAAATTATAAATTTATCTACACTTGTATAGAACTATTGTAAAATTAATTGAGAGAACATTTAATTTATAAAAGAAAATTAATTGTTATCATAATTTTATCATTTTAATTTGTAATTAAATAAATGGCAATCCATATAAATAATCCATAATAATTTATGGAGTTTCGGAACTTATTCCATAAACTTAATTTATCAAATATTAATTTTATGAAATCAATACAATACCATATAAAGTATTATTACAAACTAATTACAAAATTAGTTCTTTCCTTATTCATTAAAGAACCATGTATAAATCTAATTTATATCATATAAAGTGACTCTAATATGTAATTTCAGAAATTTACAGGGGTTAACAGATAATTATCCAAGCCTATGTTCACGCCTTGAAGTAAATCAATAATTATTCTAGGACTTCTGAATATTTAATCTTATTAAATAAATGTTTTGAAACACTTTAAATATAATCCAGAGACCTAGAAACAATTTTTCAGATCCAACAATTCACAAAAGGTCACGTGTTCTATAATTAAAAGGATATGGATATTGGGTGTTGGGTATTGGGTCGGGTTTCAATTAAACCCGACTCGCTAAAGTTCCAAACAATGGAAAGGCAACAACTATTGCTGCCTCCGCGACTTGGGGTCGGCTCTAGGCCCCACTGCCGGAGGCCAGTTCGGTGGGTTCGCTGACGGCCACCATGACCGCCGGTGAACAATAAAAACTTTCTTTTATTTAAAAATTAATAATTAGTTTTCATTTCAAAAATCAAAAACTCGATTTTAAAAAATATTTTTGATTTCAAAAAATCAGAAGTTTGATTTCAAAAAACTTAATAAAAAATTATGATTATAGATATCAGTATAATTTTTATATGATTTCAAAAATCAAAACTTAATAGAATACTTCTTGAACAACATTGTTATGAGTGTACCACCTGTCTGTTTCTGCATTCTTCTTTAGAATATTCTGGAGTTCTATGAGTTTATCGTAGTGTGATTTTCCTGCCATATCTTTGATTTTTTCTTGGATTTCATAAGGAAGTTTTTCCAAGAAATTTTGTCGGAATGAATGACTCAATGTCATCCTTTTCTTGAATTGTAGGAAGGAAATAGGTTCCATCCTTAATTGTGCCTCCAAATGATAAATTATGTCATTCAATCTGGCAATTTCTTCGACATAATCTTCAATACTGTGAGTAACTGAAGAATAAGCTTCTTGAGTTTTTCTGGCCATCTCCTTGAAATAAAGATTTTCTTTCTTCAGCCTTTTGACCTGTGGATTGGAACACTCATTTTCTTTTTTATACTCACTCATTTTAGTGGAACTCTCATCCTCACTTATTTGAATTGGGGATCCCAACGGATCTACTATGATTTTTGGTAAATCATCAACCATCAACGGATTTGAGATGTCTTTACCTTTTACCGTTTGAAAAGGACTAGGTTCATCATTTATTTTAATTGGTGATGAACTACCAATTTGAGATTTCAAGATCTCTATGAGCTTTAATTGCTCTTTATCATGTTCGTCTTCCACAAAGAAGTTACGAACATTATTGTTTGAGAGCGAAAAATCCCTCAATGCTTCTTCGAGGTTGTAATAACCTTTCCATCTACAGTCTTTTCTGTTGCCGACTGTATTCATCAAAGAACCATAATTGATATAGACTCCGGGCTTTGGGCCGTTGAAGAGTACATAATGAGTAAAATTCTTTGAAGTGGGCTTTGTAATAATTTTTGTAAAATAATATGTAAGAGCACTAAGAGCTTTTAATTTCTCTTGTGGTGTTCTTGCTATCCACAGTGCGTTAAGAATACACTGTTGTTGCTCATCAACTGATAATCCTTTTGCGACTTTATAAGATTTGTCGTCATTTGCTTGAAGTAAAGGGAGGGTAATCCTTCCGAACTTCATATTTTTGTTGCTGTTACCTTTGTGGCTACATTGAAACATATAAACAGAGTTAGAAGTAATAAACATCAGCTCCTGAATTATTTTTCCTTTTACATGCTCAATGGTAACTTGAACACTGATCCTGCATAAATAATCCACAAAGTTAACCCAACGATTTCTGGATAATTTATTATTATTCAGTTTATTGTAGAAATTCACAATAGCCTGACAATCAGTTCTAAGAGTGAATTCAGATTTATCAAGGATGAAAATCTTGAATTTATCAAGCGTGTAAATACAAGCCATGATTTCAGTGTCAATTGTTGAAATTGAGGTATAGTGAGCTATTTTCTCAGCACCTTTTGAATCATCAGTCTTAATAATCATGAAAACATCAGGATGAGGAATATTAATGCAAGGTAATGAATGAATAGTTCTTTTAATTTGTTTAACAATATCTATATGAATTGAAGTCCAAGGTGGAGGATTTGTTTGAAGTCGTTGAAATAAAGGTGCACAAATTTGTCTCATCTTTGGAATAAAATCAGAAATATAATTTAAACAACCTAAAAATCTTTGGAGTTGAGTTTTGTCTTTAATTTCATCAGGAATTTTATCAGCAAAATCAATACTTCGATTTATAGGAATAATAGTACCTTGATTTATGAAATGTCCAAGAAAACGAATATTGTTTTGAAATAATTTCATTTGAATGGGTCTTGCCTTTGTAGGAATATTTCTTTCTGAAAATTCCTTTTCATATGGTAATTTAACGATGCGCTTTCTTCTTTCCCAAAAAGCATTAGGAAGATTTGCACAGATTTCTCTTTTGAATAGATCTTCTAACTGTTGAATTTCTTGTTTTGTGCTGGGTAATTGTAAATGCTCTTCAATTTGAGCATAAGACAATTTTTCTTTAAGAAAATTTATCTTATTCTGCTTCCTTTGAATAAGGTTGATATGTTGATAAATGGAGTTATTTTGCAAAGCATTTAACTCCTTTTGTCGAACAGGAATCAAGAATATGAAATGTATAGTATTACCCATAATGTTAGTGCTGATACCTTTGTTATTAACAACAAAAGGGTAAATTTGAGTAAGGAATGGAGTGCCTAAGATAATATCAGTGTTGAGATTTTCTACTACAATAAACTGATGTTTAAAGCAGTAATTTTGATTACATATTTCGGTCTTTGTCAACTTTCCTTTGATTCGGAGAGGAGAGTTGTTGGCTGCTATAAGGACTTCATTAGTAAAACTATAATATTTTGTTGGCATTAGACCATCTCTGATGCAGCTTTGATCTGCACCACTGTCTAACATTGCAACAAAAGTTTGTTTGAGGTTTCCTATAGAAATAGTTAGATGAACTAACCACTTTTGAAATTGGAATTTCTCAATCGTAGAAATGAATTGAGAAGCTGAAGGTTGAGTAGGGGTAATATTTATTTCTTGTGGAGGAATAAGTGTTTCTTCTTCTTCTTCTAGATAAGTTTCTTTTCCTTTGGAAAGTCTAGATTGAATAATTGCAATATGAGCTTCTAAAGAGAGATTTTTCATCTCTATATTGTTAGTGGTTTGTCTTAAAGACTTGACTTCTTCCTTTAGAATATGAATTTCTGTTTGCAATTCTCTGGTAGAGATTGACTTAATACCAGAGGTTTGATTCATAGGATATTTTTCAAAAACTTTTGATATACTGAAAGGTTGAATGATATTAAACTTCTCTTCTTCTTGCAGAATTAAAGATTTTAATCTTTCAAAAAGTTTCTTTTGTTTGATAGGATCAGGTAATTGTTGAATCATATCAAAGATGAATTCTTTTGTATCAGAATTTATCTTCTTATTATCAGTAGAAAACTTAATCATATTAATCTGCTTACAGTGACAGTCATCCTGACTTTCACTAGAGGAATCATAATTACCATCATCATTGTCAGTAATATAATTGATCTCAGAATAGATTTGCAATCTTTCCTTTAATTTGTTTCTGATATTTTCTTCAATATCAGAAATGCCATCAATGATTTCATTTATCTTTCCTTTGCTTCGACATTTGCTAGCAATATGACCTTTCTTGCCACATTTAAAGCACCTGAAATCACTTGAATTCTTTTTTCTATTGAATCTCTTGAATTTCTTTGGGGAAAAGGAATCATCTTTATATTTCTTTGAATATCTTTTTTGTGAAAAAGATTTTTGAAGGAATTTTTTCTTTCTTTCAGTGGAAGGAGCACTGATTCCAGTAATTCCAAAAGCTTGACAGAAAGATCCCATTTCTTTTCTCTTACTGCCATATTTAGCTTGGAATTTAAGCTCTTGACAAGCTGCAAGGGCTTCTTTTTTGACAAAAGCAAAAAGTTGACCAAAGGTCATTGAAGTGAAATCAATCTGTTCTGTTCCCATTTCCTTTTGTAAATTAATCATAATTCTTTGGGAAAACAGAGTTGGTAAACCAGTAATGAATTTTTCTTTCCAGAATGGTGCAGTGCTATCTGTTCGTTTAAGAACATGAGTCAAAAACATGTCTTTGTACCATCTGAAGTCACTAAGTGTTGGACACCTAATGTTAGTAAGGAATATCTTTGAAGAAGCTAATTCTTCTTGAGGATTTCCTACAAAGTGCATAGCTATGGTGACTATGAGGAAATCACTTGAATCGTTTTGGGTAGTAATTTCTCCTTGGGCATTTTCTACGTCTATAGTATGCTCAAGAATTGCTGTTCTGTCTTGCAAGGTCAAAGCATTGTCCCACCAATACTTTAACTGTCCAGTAAAACCAGTTATGAATAAACTTGCAATATCTTGTTCAGAACATCTTTTCATTTTGTATGCTAATTTGGCCATACCCATTTCTTGTAATGTGTTGAGTATTTCATACTCACTTTTTCCATCAATATTCCATTCATAAATGGAATTTCCATCATAATCTTTCGTATGGAATTTTGCTCTTTCTTCATACATAATGTCAGGAGGAGTAGGTCGTGGATAGTAGTCTTTAGTTCTACTACTGTTCCAATTTCTACGAGGTCTATTGAAATTTGGTTTCTTTCCTCTTTCAATTTTATTAATATCTTGATCAGAATTAATTTGTAAGATATCGTTTTCAACTTTATTGATTTATTGAACTACAGAGTTTTCAGAGGATTGAACTACAGAGTTTTCAGAGGACTCGGACTCTAATGAGGAATCTGATTCTTCTTTTTCTTCTATAGTGTCAATATTGTTGATTTTTGAAGGACCAGGAAGGTTCTTATTAATTGAATCAAGTGTTTGATTTAATTTAGATAATAATGATTCGTTTTCAAACGTGAGCTTTCTTTCTAAGGCTCTAGGAATACTTCTTGGTTGAAAATGTGGTAAAGAATTACTGTGAGGGAATGTTGAACTTGTTGGTTTTGAAATAGCCTTAATATCAGTAGATAAGGAATCTATTTGAGTTGAAATCGTGTGTAAAACTTGATTGGAGTAGTTATTCTGGTGATATAATTTCTTGATATCATCCAAATTAACTTGATCATTTCCTCTAGGATCAATACTTTCACGACCCTTTTTGAAAGGTGTAGCTATGACTTCTCCTTCTTTGGAATGGAGTTTCAAGGTCTGTAAGGGAGGAGTGATAGCAGTAATAGTAGTGCCATCTTGAAGTTGCCATTTCTTGTACAAACTTGTTTGTACATTAATAGCAGATTTTTTGAATGGTTCAGAAATTTTATTTTTTGTAAAATAGAAGTCTAACCAGCTTTCAAAATGAAAGGGAGCATGATATTTTTGAATATCTTTTATCCATTGAAGTCGAATCTTAGCTTGACAGTAAGCATCTAGCTTAGAATACCATGTGTAGTATTCTGATTCTTCTTTGAAATCTTTTTCAAGTTCTTCGATATCAATCTTAACACCAAGTTTAGTGATAACATTAATACCGTGGAATTCTCCATGCATCTGACTGGAATTAGGAGAATTATTAGGAGAAAAATTGAGTTCATTTGAAATGTCAGGAATAGGTGTTTGATTGTGAATCCTTATTGAAGGATCTTCTTGAGTATAAGGAGTTTCTACTATGAAAGATCTAGATTCTCTAAATGAATTTCTAGGAATAGAGTAGGGTCTGATGGATGTCCTATTTTCATTGAGTGAGTTGAAACGAACCAGGACTGTACCATCTTGTTCTTCAACTATCTCTTGAATTTCTGTTTTCTCGAGATTTCTTGGTCTCTGAGGAACATCTATTTGAAAGGCTTCTGGAATGGTAATTTCATTCCATTTCAGACGTTTAGGAACAAAGGTCTTTGAATAGTCAGCATCAATTTGTAGTAGTATTGTCTCATCAGTAAAGTTATTAACTAATTTGCATTTCGGATTAATAGCAGAACTCATTAATCTAAAGTAAATGCGATAAATAATCACAAATTGTTCTGCAAGTTTTTCAAATTCGTCTCCTTGCAGATGAATATCAAGAATTAAGGAATTCATAATTAAAGGATCAGTTAATGATACAGGAAAATTAGGAATGCAATTGAAATAAATGGGACCATTACAAATATTAGTTTGAATCATACTTAAAATTGACGATTTGTATCTTCGCAAACGTTTATCACGTAAAGCCATGTAAACAGGAATGTCTATGCCAATATGAGCAAGTGGTTTGACTGCTACTTGAATCATACCAAAATGAATATAACGAAATCATTTTTCTAAATATTTTTGTAAAGAAATATGAGATAAAAGAGGAATTGATTGAAACTTGTTTTGAATGTTTAAAGTCTCTTCATGAATTTTTACGCTCAAAGCGCTTTTGAAATCAAAAGTACCAATTTTATAAATATTTTCAATATTTTCATTAGGAAGAGTCCAATTTGAAAAGTCCTCATTTATCATCTCTTCTTTGCTTTGTATTATGTGTCCTGAACCTGACCCCCTTATTCTATTAAGTTCAAATAAAAATCAAAACTTAATAGAGTATATAATTTTGATTTCAAAAATCAAAAAATTGATTTCAAAATCTATCAATATAGATTTCAAGCATAATAATTATAATTTTCATAGATCTAACAAAAAACATATTTTTATCTAATCTATTTATTTAATCTCATTAAATAATATATATCTAATAATTTTAGATCTATGAAAATATATTTATTATGAAATCTAGGGTTTTAATTATTTTCAAAAACCTAATTAAAAATCTATCAATATAGATTTCATGCATAACAATTATAATCTTGATAGATCTAACCAAAAACATATTTTTATATAATCTATCTAACTTATTTAATCTCATTAAATAATTTAGATCTAATAATTTTAGATCTAATAAATTACAATTATTATGATCTTGATTTGATTTCAAAAATCAAAACTTGGTTTCAAAAGACGTAATTAAGAAATTTATCCTTATAGACTACATGTATAATAATTATAATCTTGATTTGATTTCAAAAATCAAAACTTAGGTTTCAAAAACACAATTAAGAAATCTATTCTTATATATTAGATGCTTAATAATTATAATCTTGAAAGATCTAAAAAAACTATATTTTTATATTATTTATCTAACTTATTTAATCTCATTAAACAATTTAGATGTAATAATTCTAGATCTATGAAATTACAATTATTATGAAATCTAGGTTTTTAATTAAAAAACACGATCCAACAAGAGCAACTATGTGCTCTGATACCAATTGAAAAAAAATCACATGCTGATAGCAGTGTAAGCGGTGCATATGATCTCCAATAATTCATCTATATGAATGATAAAAGACATATCTTTTCAGATTTGAATATCTGTTAGCAAAAGAATTTTCTTTCGAAACCACCACAATCGTAGAAGTCTTTAATTAAACCCACCACCTTGCGTAGTAGGTAAACCAAGAATTATGTCGATAGGAACCCATTTATTTTAAGAGGAGAAGTTTAAATAGTTCTTAATTATTTTTCTCTTTTGAAATCTTTTATTATTTATAGTCTACTATAGCCATCGTTTT
Organism: Agapanthus africanus; assembly: GCA_030015575.1. Lineage (NCBI taxonomy): Eukaryota > Viridiplantae > Streptophyta > Magnoliopsida > Asparagales > Amaryllidaceae > Agapanthus > Agapanthus africanus. Next base: position 48,311,981 of record JASDDO010000019.1, on the reverse strand, counting down.
ATAGGGTCGGGGTACAATACATTTTTCCTATTTTATCGATGTGGGACTAAACTCTCTAACATGATAACATAGCATATTGTGTTATATTGTTTCTTCTCTTATTTGTTTTTGTTTGCTCTTCTATTTTAAGATTTTGCGGTGGGACCAATTGGGTCTCACATCGAGAACCAATTGTCAATTTCAATTAATTTGTAATTAATCAATTAACAAATTTAATTTAACAATCAAACTCCTATCACGCTAATTGTTCATAAAAGTTCTTCCTGATGTGAGAGAATAATTAATATTAATTTACATGCAAGGCTTTCCAACGTCATGTTATTTTTCTTTAGGTCTTTTAACTGAGCACGATAAAATCATTTAATTGCTCAAAATTCAAATCTTTAATTACCCAGGAACACAATAAATTCATTTCGAAAATAAATATAACAATAATATAATTTTGAAAAAATAATTTCCAAACTATCTAATCAGGATTTGACGCCTTCATGGGATACTCAGTTGTCCATCTTCGATTCTCTCCGCCCTCTCATTCTTATAATCATTATTTATTGATTTTTTGAAATATTAAATTATTGGATTAAGAATACTTCAGAATTTTTTTCTCAGATAGGGGATGATCGATAGAATATTTTATGATGCTGATTTTAAGTGTAAGTAACACATTCAACCTGAAAATAATGATTTTAATATGCAATAACCCAATTATTTTCATTTATTTAAAAAGAAGAAAAGAAAGCTATTGTATGAGATGAAATAAAGAAGAACTGATTTCTTTTGTGACAATTACCGACTAAAAATGCGCAAATTTCAGGTTGCACCCCCTATCCAAGCTAATTAATGGGAAGACCAAAACCGACTGGGCTAAATATGTATGTTTGTAACATGATTAATTTCAAGGATCAAAGTTGACCACAAGTAGATTTATGGGTTTGACTTAATTTCCAAATGTAAGTGATGAAGGGTAGCATCTCCTTCAGAGCTGTCCTCCGTCGATCTATAGCGAGCGTTATTGAATGGTTGAGATTTGAGTTGAAAGTTGTCTCCTAGAGTGTGTGGATCTCAATGGGCTGAGTTTGAGGTGGAAGACGGGCTACCAGCAAGTAAGTCTCGGGGTGGGTGACCACTGTAGGACCCTCCGACGATCAAGTTAGAACCGAGAAATATTGGCAGAGTAGTGGCTTATTGGAGTTAAATTGTGTTACCTGAGTCGTCTGAGAGACGCTTTTTTATAGTGGTCGTATGGAGCGAGCAGGTGCGAGATCTTCGCCGTCAGTTACGCCCGTGACGTTATGCATGTGTGAATGATGGGATCCCTCCATTAATGACGGGATCCGCTTATTAATGGAGGATGCGCCAGCATGGGACGCGGGGCGTGGGGCGGCGAATATCTCGTCTTGGCGAGATACGCAGAGTCGTTGCGAAGGCGTTTGTGCTCCACGTTCTCGGTTGACCGGGAGAGCTGGGGAGGCTTAGCTCAGCGGATGGCTCGGAGACGAGCCGGGAGGCCGAGAAAGCTCAGCTCTGCAATAACTCGGAGGCAGACGAAAGAGGAGGGGTGCAAGTTCGACTACCAGATTGCTCGTGGGTAAGAAGTGGAGTGCCCACACTGATTTTATCTCGGTAGCCCCAGGAGTCTAGTGGGCTGTCGCGGATGACACGTCATTTGCCACGTGTCATGATCTGAGAAATTCCCACTTATGAGCATCATCATTAGCTCCCCACTCTCGTTCCGACCTATTTATGGGTCGGGTCGAGAATGGTCTGCTTGGTTTTTCTCGGCCCAGTCTGTTGCCGAGAATCATTAGTGCGGATTTTCCGGGGAGACGTGGCGTGGGGCAGTTGCGTCGTTTCGATCTTTGAAGCCACGTGGCACCTCCTCCCGGAGTTTGGATCTTTGCGCGTATCTCCGATGATATCAGTGGATCAGTGAAATGATTGCGCATTAAGGAGGGTACGCCGTTTCGCTCGTTCGTTTGTTGGGCTGCAGGCCACGTGTCCGACGTGGGTTGGCGAACGCCACAGGCTATCGCTGTCACCTGCAACCGAAGGGACGTCCCCAATGGCCGATCGCCACGTGGAGCTCTGACGGCTGGCAGGCGCGACGTTTCGTTTTGGCGGGAATCGATCTGGGCCATTGGATGCTTTTTTTGAAGTTATAAATAGGAGGGGACCATCCTAGGGCCAATACTTTTACCCTAATTCACTCCCGTTGCCAAAGATTGCCCGGCACTCCTTCCTTTTAGATTGGATCACCCTTGATTTTTCCTCGGCGAGCCCATTCCCTTGAATCAGGTTAGATGTCTTCATCTGAGGAGTTTGTAGAAGTAGTTAAGGTAGAGTCGGATGATGAGGCTCCAGTTGTTGGAGCCGGAGCCAGCGGGTCTTCCTCCCCCCGTCTTCAGATAGTAGAGAGGGTTCTTCTGCTACGGCATTTGTGTCGGGCTCGCCTCCTAGAGCCAGGGCTTCCCGTGTCGTTCGCCATCGGGCGGCGACAAGGGCCCCTAAAGTGCGCATCGGGAATGCCCGCGATGCGCCTTCCGTCTTGAGGAGTGTGGATGAGCTTACCGAGATTCAGGCTCGATTCCATATTCCCTCCAACTATTCGCTTCGTTTAGCTAGAGAGGGTGAGCGGACGGACCAGGTGCAGGGTAAGAAGATCGCCCTGTATTTGGAAGCATTCCGGGCCGGAATGCGTCTGCCTTTCTCAACCGAGGTTGTGGGGTGCTCCGTTGCTTCCATCTTGCCCCGGGCCAGCTAGCGTCAAACTCATGAAGAATACTCCTCGGGTTTCTGGTCCGATTGAAACTTGAAAACATCCCCTTCAGTTTGACCCTCCTCGTTTCCTTCCTCTGTTATAAGAATCACCATGGCACCAGCAATGATGAGCCGAGCTGGGTGTATTTTTCCTTCAAAAAACGTAAGGGCGGGATGGCCAGGTTGGGCATGGTGGCCGTCCCTTCTTCCATCCATGAATGGAAGGAGAAGTCCGTATTCGTCGGGCAACTCGAAGGCGAGGATTGGCCTGTGCCTACACAGTAGCACAGGACTGACTGCCCAAGAGCGAAACCGTCATCCTCACTCGAGGAAAGGGCGGTGTAATTGTGGGAGCCGATCCAGCGGGCCGACGTCTTGCTTTCTGAGCAGGCTCTTAGCTAGGCTGGGCTCAGCCCCGCGGGCTTTCTGGGTAAGTTAGGGCCGTATTCCTTGCCCTTTTCAGCGTCACTAACTCTCTTTTGTGTATTCTCTCTTTTGCAGAGCAAATGGACCGATCCAAGTTTTTAGCCGCCATGGCCGCGAAGGCCCAGAAGAAGACCAGGGGTGGAAGTTCGTCCCGACCCGGTTTGAGTTCGGCCCCGAGGCCAACTCTGCCGAGCAAGCCCTTTGCTGTGCCCCGAGCCCCGGAAGAAAGCTGCGGGAGGGAGGGCAGAAGCACGCGCGGAACCTGGCGCCCCGGCGAGGGAGGCGGAGGAGGAGGAGGAACCCACCGATATTTCCCTCAAAAGGCAAAAAAGAACGGTCTCTCGGACGCCCTTGTTCCCTTATAAACAAATAAATATAAATAATAAGCGATGGGAAAAATTCCCCAAATGGAGTATCACATGCCCACATGTGATGCGCCTTGGAGCGAAAATTATAGGCATTGCGCTTAATAATTAAGGCTGAAATTGAGCCTCACGTGCAGGCACGTAAGCATCTATATACAAAGTATATAGGCACCTTCCTAAAACAAACAACAGGCCAGAGAAGCTCACGTGTTAGCACGTGATGCTCGTTTTTTGGCTTAACTTCGTGGGGGTCACGTGCCACACGTGACGTTCCTGAACATCAGCTCACGTGTCAACACGTGATATTTTTCTCTGGGACTGCTACATATAAGCAAACTAGTTTAATGCTATGGGGTCACGTGCTACACATGAGGGTTCCTAATGCCTTCAGAGCCGATAGAATTAAATTCTAAATAAGAGGGATCAAAACCCTATTTGGAAAATATCATCTTAGATCTTTCTAAACAAGAAAGATTACGCTCTATAAAACAGAGCACCGTTGGATTAAAAATCCAATGGTGATTAAAAATCACCAAGCTACAGAATAAGCTCTGTATGGGAAAATATTTTCCTAATCTTGTTAAAAACAAGAAAAATGTCTTCTGTAAAACAGAAGTTTTTGGATCAAAGATCCAACAGTGGATAAAATCCCCAAATCAATTAAGATCTCTCAACGAGAGATTTCCTTAACTAAATCAACAAACCTGCCTCTACTATATAAAGGACCCGAGACAGAAAGGAGGAATAAGAGAAGACCCTCCATAAGATTTGAGGAAAAAAAAGGAGGAGGAGTTCTCTTTAAAGAAAAGAAACCCTAGGTAAGAAAAAAACCCAGAGATCATTTTATCTCCTCTTACAAGAGTTTAACTCTTATAAAAAAGAACTTAGTTCTTTCTCTGGTTGAGGTCTGCAGAAGCAGATCTCCCCACAAGTTGAGAATTTAATTCTCATCGGGGAGATTCTGTCATGCAGTCCAAAAACTTAGAGGAAAGAACTAAGTTTGAAGAATTTAATTTTTCCAAAACATATAGGAATTTAATTCCTCTGACAAAACTAGAGTTTAACCCTGCATAAAAAAAATTACTGAGATCGACTCACGTGTTCCCACGTGACCCCTTAAAACAAGTGCGTAGCACTTATAAAAGAAAAAAGGGATTAAATCCAAAGACAGTTTCCATTTTAGGGCGCCTCACGTGATCCCATGTGACCCTATAATAGTGCTTAGCACTTTCAAAAGGAAAAGAGATTAAATCCAAAGACAGTTCCCATTTTGGGGTGCCTCACGTGATCCCATGTGATCCCCTAATAGTGCTTATGACTTTCAAAAGGAAAAGTGGAATAAATCCAAAGACAGTTCCCATTTTGGGGTGCCTCACGTGATCCCACGTGACCCCCTAATAGTGCCTAACACTTTCAAAAGGAAAAGGAGAATAAATCCAAAGACAACTCCTATTTTGGGGCGCCTCACGTGATTTCACGTGACCCCTTAATAGTGCTTAGCACTTTCAAAAGGAAAAGGGAAATAAATCCAAAGACAGTTCCCATTTTGGGGCGCCTCACGTGATCCCACGTGACCCCCTAATAGTGCTTAACACTTTCAAAAGCAAAAGGAGAATAAATCCAAAGACAGTACCCATTTGGGGCGCCTCACGTGATCCCACGCGACCCCCTAATAGTGCTTAACACTTTAAAAAGGAAAAGGGGAATAAATCAAAAGACAGCTCCCATTTTGGGGCGCCTCACGTGATCCCACGTGACCCCCAACAGTGCTCACCACTTATAAAAAAAAGGAATAAACTCAATTCTCAGGCGCCTCACGTGCCACACATGAGTGCTCCAAATTCCAGTGTTTTAACACTGCTTTAGAGCCTCACGTGGAAGCACGTGAGCGCCGAGCAGAAATTAGTGTTTAACACTATGAGAGGCCAACCTTAGCCCAAATTAGTCAAGTCTCCTAAGGCCAATACCCCTTTGATCATCAATCAACCGAGCCCTCCTATACTCAGGTCTCCCCAAATCGATCTTAGTTCCAAAGATGACTAATGATCTCCTGAAAGATGGTATCTAAAATGGTGTTCATTCCACTATGATCTTTCCCTTCAATCTGAAATTCGGTTCAAGGGTACATCTCTCCATACCTCTGATACATGTCGTTGTAATTCTTCAACGTCTTCGGAGAGGTGGAGGGTCCCGACAGCCAACAGTTCTTGGGTGCATTCCCAAACCCATGAGCATATCACAATGGACCGCAATGTCCTTAAACTAGCTATGGACCGCAATGTCCTTAAACTAGCTGTAGACCGCAATGTCCTTAAACTAAACTATCATCCCAAAAATGGTGACCTATGGACCGCAACGTCCTTAAACTAGCTATGGACCGAAACGTTCTTAAACTAACAACGGACCATAACGTCCTTAAACTAAAGTAACAGAGCCCAAATACTTTTTTGTTGGGTGTGAATGATCCCAAAAATCCTGCTGAGTAGATCTTAGTCTAAAATTAGACTAACGTATCCTCAACAAACATTTAAGTTGACCTTAATCCCAAACGAGATTAACGATCCTTAAATCAAACCAAACCCAAATCTAAGGAAATACGGATTTGGACTAATCCACGCCCTACGGGCGACAACACAAATTAGTCTCCGTATACAATCCACGGGCAACCAAAAATAAAACAAACACACACGACACGAAGTGAACGTCTGGAGAAGGAGAAAGTAGTTATCGCTGCGCGGTAACGTAATTAACTGCATGGGCTTACGCCTGCAGGGAAGAGCGTCCCCACAATTAAAACCCCCTCAGAAATGAGGAGGGATCTGACGAAGTCTGCTACAACGGCCGCATCCGTCCAGACCTCCGATACACGGTGCCATAAATCAACTTGGTATCTTCGGAGAGGTAGACGGATAAAACCAAATAGTATCTGCCCCCAAATTCAGGTAAGGCGACCTACGCGGTTTTGTCTCCCGTTTTTGGCGGTAAACAGATTTTGGCACGCCCGGTGGGACCTCTTCCTCTTTCCACTCCATACTTCGTGTGTCGTGTTCGCAAACGAATCACGGTTTAATATGGTTTCCCCTGGATTTGAGGTACTAAGATTTGGTGTCTTGCTTCATGCAAAAAAGGAGATAACATCGATGGCCTCCAACTGCGCTAACTGCAACAACAACTCTCACTCTGTCCCTGCCGGAGGAGTAACCTATGGGCCCCAAGCGGCCTCCATCTTTGCAATGCCGGTGGAACAGGTGACTCAGGCCACCACCGGATTGTTCTTCGGGACCATGCTCCCGCCAATGAGCATCAATGCTTCAGTGACATCACATGAGGCTCCGAAGAAGTCGGTCTTCAATCGGCTTGCAAACACCGCGGCCCCTCTCAACGGGTCGTCCAATTCCAACACCTCAGTCTTTAACAGACTGAGCCTAAGCTCAAGTGGGCCCGCAAAGAGTCTCGCCATACCTGAAGGGGTTATCCCGAAGCGGATAGCCATTCCTAATCCGACAGACGAAGCCGTCAAAGGGGCTTCTCCTGCTAGAGAATCGATTTTCGCAAGACTGACCGTTCCAACTCCTGCTGCGGGTGAGGTCGTTACAAGTGCTTCCCCTACTCGAAAGTCATTCTTCGACAGGTTAGACGTTCTCTCTCAACAGACGTCAGCCTTCGACAGGCTGACACCAACAGCAGCCTCTCATCGAAGCAAGGGGCATAACGAGGTCGCTTCTACAACTGAGGTGATCCCATCCGCAAGACATGCTCGACGTCGCTACTGGCACCGAGTGAGGAAAGCTGGGGGAAGTTCCCCCTTTGGACTTACCCCACCAGCTCCAATGGTGGAAATTAATGCTGATATTCCAACTAGGAACAACTTCGAGCTGCTCAGGAGGATGCGCAAGAACTCTCCAACCACCATATTGAAGAAGTCTCCTTCGCCTGTCGAAACACAGGTGAAGCCGGAGCAGCCTCCTCAGCGGTTGTCCTCCAAGATCCACAGAGTTTGGCGGAAAGTCCAAGTCTCTGTAATTGACAAAGAATACTCTCGCCGGCTGAAGAAGACGAAGGCTCGGCAAGAGGATGACCATTCCTCCGCCATACCATGAAAGGTATCATCTGCATAGGTGCCTGCCGCAACGGCCCCCTCAACTTCGACCTCCCATAAGAGAAGAAGGCCGGAGAAGATCCTCATGCCTGCGGTAAATTCTAAAGGTCAAAACTTTAAACACCCCAAGCCTGGGGGCATGGTAGTTCACATAGTCTATGTGGTGAATTCCAAAGACAAAGTTCGAGCTTCTACTAGTCACCGACCTCAAACTCTGTCCCTGACAAAAGTCTAACTGCAACATGAAAAGCTGCAGGAGATGCTCGCTCAGGCGGCAACAAACGCTAATCCATCACCTAAGGAAAATCCTGAGGATTCACCCGAAGAAAGAGTAGAGAAGGAGTCGAATATTGATTTCCTAAAGCGCGCTCTGAAAAAGAGAGCTGAAGAAGCGGCAGAAATGTCCGTAACGATGGTTCAATCAGAACCACAAGCAAATGAACTGTCGTTAGTCGCTCTTAAAAACATGGGTACATTTCAAATCCTCTACGAGTCTTATCAACGGCCGAAGAGAAAATGATTCCAAAAGCAAAACTGGACACATATATCGCTCAGCAAATCAAAGCTCGCTACGCCAGTGAAGCCACAAATAAATCAATCAAGACCGGTCGACCGTATCCGACGTGGTATGACCAAATACAGTACTCGCCAGAGTACACACTTCCAGCGTTCCATATGTACAAAGGAACTGGGAATTCTCACCAGCACATTGCGCAATTTAAATCCATGTGCGGAAATACTGGAGGAAATGACATACTACTCCTCTGACAGTTCGTCAGCGGTCTGGCGGGCATCATCTTCGTATGGTATGCGGAACTCTCAAATGATTTCGTGAAGAGCTTCAACGAAATGGATATGCTCATCTGTCAGGGATCCGCTGATGCGAACAAACATACTACCGTGACAGCGCTGGTCAACGCAAGGGTTAGACCGAATGATACTTGGGTTCAATATGTTACCCGATGGCGAAATCTCTGGTCAAATACAAGCAACGCATCGATGAAGTTGCAGCCATGGGAATGCTCATAGCCACCCTTAACCCAAATTCAAAGGCGTCCCCGTATATGGCCGTCTTCAAACCGACGACCTTCCAAGAACTCATGGATAAAATGGCTCGATTGGATCAAATGGGTCAAGACTCTTTCTCATCCAATGATGACGAGTGAAAAGCGGAGGCAATATGGCATTTGTTTCCTACGCTCAACAAAAATAAGTGGCTCTGAAGGAACCGGTCGCCAAAATAGCGACGGTGTGGGTACTTGTTCCCCCCGAAATATACACAGGAGGCATATTCCTCACCGGCGGAAGAATCTCTATGTAGAATGGTCGTTTCTTCTTAAAAGACAGGAAGGATATTAAGGGGCCTACAAATAGGTCCTACAATCTAGTGGAATGCCCCGCTCAAAAAAATGAAAAAAAAAAAGAAAAAGAAAAAAAAAGGTATGTCCACAAGCAAAATGGGCACGGATGAAAACCCGAAAGGGTGCCGTGAGTAAAAATAGCAGGACTGCCGGCGAGTTTGTGAATACTCGGAAGGGCACAACCTCGTTAAAATAAATACACTTACGAGATCCTTACGACTCGTAAAGAGAATCCCTATGTGAGACCCTCACGGCTTATAGGATTCAAAAGCCTTAAGTTACAAGGATCTGGACTTATTCTTAAGCCGTCATATCCCCCAAATTGCCCTACAGGCGGTCCATATTGACCCTTGTATGCAATTCAGGGGCACGCATAAATATTTCTTTGCCAAGTTCTACAAATGTCAAGAAATGTCCCTATATGATGAATAACACTTGTAGGTCCTCTCGACTTATAAGGAGAAAACACTCTTGGAAGATCCTTACGACTTACAAGAGAAGACATCACTTAGGAATCCCTATGATTCTTAAGGAGAAAATACGCCTACGAGATCTTCACGGCTTGTAGGGAGAAAACCCTTTATGAGACCATTACGGCTCGTAAAGTCAAAAGTCTTAGTCGACAGGATCCTAACCCTGTCTACTAAGCCACCTTTGTACAAATCGACAGGGACAAATGATGAGTCGCTCCTGGCAATATCCCAGTTGTAGCGATACTGATGCCTAAACAGGTGTCAAACTCTAAGTCAACCTCTCCGGCAAATGCCACCCCTACAGTCATCTAATGAAGAAGGGGACCCCGATCATTTAGGATCGTAAATGCCAAAACGCACTGGACAAAATCAAGCAATATCTGTAGAACCCGCCGGTACTGGCCGCTCCGGTCAAGGGAAAGCCCCTCATCCTGTACACAACATCCCTTGAAAGTTCTTTAGGCGCGCTATGGGCATAAGAGAACGACCGGGGGAAGGAGAGAGCTCTCTACTATTTGAGTCGAGTTCTCCTAGGGGCAGAAAATAATTACTCCCCCATCGAAAAGCATTGCCTGGCACTGATCTTCGTGGTAATGAAGCTCCGACATTATGCCTTGACACATGAGGTTCATCTCATATCAAAGGTGGATCCTCTCAAGTATTTAATGTCAAGAGCCATATTAACAGGAAGGCTTGCCAAATGGGCCTTTTTCTTGATGGAGTTCTCGATAGTATATTGACCCCTTAAACCAATAAAAGGCCGGGCCATCGCCGACTTTCTCGCTGAGCATCCGATACCCGCCGACTCTCCCTTAAACTGTGAATTGCCAGACGAACATGCGTTTGACACAATCGACGGGGAGAAAAAAAGAAGTGATACCCGATGGGAACTTTATTTCGATGGGGTATCGTCTATGAAAAGGCGGAAGCAAAGCACCCCCATAATCAAAGCTGGAGTAGGCCTTATCTTTGTGACTCCACAAGGAGGGATAATGCGATTTGCCCTTTACTTAACAGAGTCAAGAACAAACAACGAATCGGAATATGAAGCTTTGATAGCAGGTCTCGAGATCGCCATTGACATGGGAATCAAGAACCTCCTCATATATGGAGACTCCCAGCCGGTCGTTAGACAAGTAAATGGCGACTATCAGACATGTAAGCCAGAGCTGGTAGAATATGGCAAAAGAGTGCAGAAATTGCTATCTTAAATCCCCTCCTACGTTCTGAAAAGCATAACACGAGTGTAAAATAGCAAGGCAGATGCGTTATCCAAACTCGCTAAAGAACTGGCTGACGAAAACCTCGATGACGTAAGGATCATTGTGCAAATCTGCCGGATTCTTGCGCCAGCAGAAATGTCTCCGGAGTCGTCTGAAGAAAAGGAAGCGGCTGAACAAGCGGCATTCCAAGTAGAGGACGAAGAAAAGGCTAAGGATTGGAGAGAAGTCTTTATAGACTACTTCAAATCCCATCGAATGCCTGAAAATGCATCTTCAAGACATCAGCTCATGAAACGAGCTCTGTCTTTCGCCTTCGTCAATGATACTTTATATAAGAGATCATTCGACAGTCTATGATTGAGATGCCTGGGACCAGAAGAAGCAAGGAGAGTCGTCCAAGAAACTCAAGACGGATTCTGTGGTTCCCATCAAGCTGGGCCAAAGATGAAGTTAAAAATCATGAGAATGGGTTACTATTGGCCCACAATGATTCAAGATTGCCTTGAATATGCAAAGCAGTGTCACTCATGCTAAATTCACAGGGACTTCATCCACCAGCATCCGAATCCGCTACACCCAACATTGGCTAGCTGGCCATTCGAAATATGGGGAACCGATATAATCGGGCCCATCGAATCGGCATCAACCAAGGGATATCGGTTCATACTAGCAACAACCGATTACTTCTTTAAGTGGACAGAAGCAATACCGTTAAGAGAGGTGAAGACGGAGAACATCTTCCATTTCTTCAAGACACATGTTATCTACCGGTTTGGTACTCCGCGACGAATCATCTCGGATAATGGGCCGGCCTACAGAAGCCACAAGATCAGCCGCTTGGCATATCGGCATAAAATAGATTGGAGATATTCTTCAGTCTATAACCCCCGAGCTAACGGTCTAGCTTAGGCTTTCAACAAGACCTTGACAAAGAACATAAAGAAGACGGTGTCCAGAAATGGAAAAGATTGGCACGAGAGATTGCATGAAGCTCTCTGGGCTTATCGGACCACGTTCAAGATGGCCATGAATACAACGCCATTTGCGTTGGTATTCGGAACGGAAGCGGTTCTCCCCTTGGAGATAGAGCTACCCTCTTTACGAGTGGTGGTCCGACATGAGCTGACGAATCAAGAAAATGCCCACTTTCGGCTTGAGGAGCTTGATGCCCTCAATGAAACTCGTCTCATGGCGCAACAAAACATAGAAGCTCACAAAGCAAGAATGGCGCGCTCATACGAAAGACTGACTAGACCGAGAACATTCCTCCAAGACGAACTCGTGCTGGTCGTAAAAGGACCTACGATACCCAACCGTGCCAAACGGGGGAAATTTGAGCCGAACTATGAGGGCCCATACATTATAGACAAGGTCTACTAAGGCGGGGCCTACTTGCTCGTGGATTTGCATGGCGAAGACCTTTCCGGCCAATAAACGGCCGGTTCCTTAAGAAATACTACGTTTGATAAGTCACGGCTTAGGTTAATGATGGATGACGACGCTCGTGTTCGCTCTCTATCTTCCTGAGTTAAAACTCTATAAGTAGTATCAGGCGAAACCTCGTCTCAAAATCCCAACGGACCGCAACGTCCTTAAACTAGCTGCGGACCGAAATGTTCCTAAATTAACAATGGACCGCAACGTCCTTAAACTAGCTATGGACCGAGATGTCCTTAAACTAACATTGGACCGAGATTTCTTTAAATTAACAACGGACCGAGATGTCTATAAACTAACAACGTCGCCTCAAACACGGCGATAGTGGAATGCAAGTCCACAAGTCCCAGCGGTGAGGACTGCAACTCAAATCCCACTGGAAAACAAATGGGTCACATGCGGCGAAACTATTCTCGAGAGTTTCATCGCCAAAAAAAAACGGTACGTCCATAAGTGAAATGGGCGCGGATGAAAACCCGAAAGGGCTCCGTGATTAAAAATAGCAGGACTGCCGGCGAGTTCGTGAAAACCCGAAAGGGCGCAGACTCGTAAAAAAAATTCATGCACACTTGCAAGGTCCTCTCGACCTTGTAGGGAGAAAATACCTGCGTGAGATCCTTACGACTCACAAGGGAGCAACACACTTAGGGATCCTCACGATTCCTAAGGAGAAATTACACATACGAGATCCTCATGACTTATAAGGAGAATTCCCCCTATGAGACCCTCATGGCTCGTAGAATTCAAAAGCCTTAAGCTACAGGGATCTGAACCTTTTCTTAAGCCATCACACTCCCTAAGTTGCCCTACAAGCAGTTCAATATTGACCCTTGTATACAATCCACGGGCACAAATAAACGTTTACCTACCAAATCCCACCAACGACGAGAAATGTCCTCATGGGGTGAACGACACTTGTAAGTCCTCTCGAATTATAAGAAGAAAACACTCTTATAAGATCCTTGCGACTTATAAGGGAACACACACTTAGGAATCCTCACGACTCTTAAGGAGAAAACACACCTACAAGATCCTCACAACTCGTAGGGAGAAACACCTTTATGAGACCCTTATAGCTCGTAAAGTCGAAAAGCCTTAGTCAACAGGATCCTAACCCTGTTTGCTAAGCCATCTTTGTTCAAATCGAAAAAGACAAATGATGATTCGCTCCTGGAAATATCCCAGTTGTAGCGATATTGATGCCTAAATCGGTATCAAATTCCAAGTCCTTTCACGGCAAATGATGATTCGCTCCTGGCAATATTCCAGTCGCAGCGATGCTGATGCCAAAATTGGTGTCAAATCTCAAGTTCCATACTCGCAGCAAAAAATCAGCGAGCCAAAAATGCATATGAAATAGCCGAAATGATAGGGCAACTCGCAACAAAAATCAGCGAGTAAAATATATGCATATAAAAATAGCCGAAATGATTGGGCAACTCGCAATAAAAAGCAGGGAGTAAAGAAAAGAAAAAATAGCAAAAATGATTGGGCACCACGAAAAATAGCCGAAATGATTAGGCAATCATGATTTTCGCGATATAAAAAGCTGAAATGATAGAGCATCGCGGAAAGAAATAAAAAATGAAATGAAACTTTTGCCCTGCAGGTGAGATGATATTGACCCCTGTATACAATCCATGGGCATGAACGAAAAGGGAACCACATTGTCCCACCAGGCTTCGTCAAAGGGAAGCTAGATCTCGATGGCTACACCTACAGCCTAGAAATCAACAACGGCGCTACTTCTTGTTCCAACTAGAAGCAGATATGACGTCAGCAAAACGGAGCCACGGCAAAGTCGCCTAGTTCTAAATCTCGACGGTTCACAGACAGCCTAGAGACTACCTCGGAGCCACGGCAAAGTCCCCTAGTTCCAAATCTCGACGGTTCACAGACATTCTAGAGACTACCTCGGAGCCATGGCAAAGTCCTTAGTTCCAAGTCTTGACGGTAGTATCCACAGCCTAGAGATCAACAACAGCGTTCTTCTTCCCCCCAGCAGGATGCAGACGCGACATCAACAAACGGATCTATGGCAAAGTCCCCTACTTCCAAATATCGACGATTCACAGACAACCCAAAGACAACCTCGACATTCGTTGCAATATTGCGGACACAATGTCAACAAACGAAGCAAAAGAAGATTCCTAGCTTCAGGGTCTTGACGACAACTCAAATGAGACCTGAAAGACTATCGGAGATCATCCCACTCCAGCGAGAAGTGGTCATGACTTATCGGGGTTCCCAAACTGAGCCTAACCTCAAGTAAAAAGTGACATGGAATATCCCTAATTCTTTCTCTTTCGACGGTAATATCACCTGGAAGATTACTTGAAGACGTCTTGTCCAGCCCCCGAAAGGGATCAGGGACACGACAGTCGCGGGGCTACTCGAACAGCACGATTGCGTATCGAGGAATACACCGGCCAACGCGGCGGTACGACGGGTAAAAAACCTAGTACCACAGACCCTAACGGACTTCTATTAGCAGGAGTTAACTGTGACGTTAGGAGATCCTTGCGAGAACTTCTCGATTCGTCTCAACTCGTGGGGAAAATAATGTTCCTGCGAGAACTTCTTGACTCGTCTTGACTTGTAGGGAAAAGCCATAGGCAACGGGGATAAGGACTTGTTTCCTAAGCATTAGGGCCCTGCAAGTCGGTCCAAGATGGACTATTGCATACTATTCATGGGCCACACTCTCCAAAGTCGAATACCAACAAGAAGAGGAACAACCACTTACGAGTCCTCTCGACTTGTAAGGGGGAAAATTCTCTTGTCAGATCCTTACGACTCTCAAGAGAAAACGCACATAGGAGTCCCCACGACTTCTAAGGAGAAAATACACCTATGGGATCCTCTCGACTCGTAGGGAGAAAAGTCTTTATGAGATCCTCACGGCTCATAAAGTTGAAAAGTCTTAGGCAGCAGATCTGAACCTGTTTTCTAAGCCATCGCTGTCCTGCAAGGAGATCAAGATGGACTATTTACGGGCCATATTTGCCCAGGTTAGATGCCAATGAAATAAAGAAGCTACTTATGAGTCCTCAAGATTCGTTAGAGAGAGAGAGAGAGAGAGAGAAAGAAATAAAATCTGAGCGAGATTCTTGTGACTCAAACTCCTTTGATAAAAGAAAGGGAAATTTTGCCATACATACTTAGAAAAATTTATACATCGGTGATAACAACAAACAAAATATCATTAAAATGTTTACAATGGCAAGACACTGAATCCCGGACATGGATTTAGGAAGTCAGAAGTGAGGCCGAGTAAAATGCTTCTGGCTTCTCTGACCATTTTCTTATGCAATTTCTCACGAATGCAAGTGTCCGGATTATTGCTGATATCGTCTGTCCTCTGGTAGGCAGAGATTATCGTCGTCTGTTGGAAGAACTGATGCAAAATATCGACAAGATCATCTCGCCGCCTCTTCGAGATCAAGCCTATTAGATATACTGAGTGCACCTTGTCTTCGGCATCATCAAGTGCCTCAAGCGGCATGGCCTCGTTAAATTCAGGAAGTGCTTCCCAAATCGCCCCCACGATAATTTTCAAAAGAGCGGAACGACGAGGGAGTAGTCGGCCGTTGTATTCTTCGAAACGACGCATCACCTCAGCGCATTGAGCATTCATAAACTCCTGGCCTTGGCAGCGACCTTGGACGTGAATGTCTTCATAAGAGATAATCTCGTCAAGATCATACAGATAAACAGCCATTGTTCCTGAAACAAGGGAAAGAAAAACCGTTAATGAAACCTATATATATATATATATATATAATAACAAAGGGAAATGACAGAGAGTTTGTTCCATGGGACCACTGATTGCAAAACTAACGGACCCCACAAAATCAATTTGGCGGCTCACCAATGATGAGACAGGACAATCATTGTGAAAATCAAAAAAGGATTCTCATTATACAGACACGGGAGTTTAAACAACTCTTGACATCCTCATAGATAAAACAAGTTCTCTTAAAATACCCAACGAATTTAAATTCGTGCAAATAGAAAAAACCTATGAAAACATTCTCAAGAACACCAGGGAATAAAATTCCTAAAGGGCCCTTTTGATCTTTCAGAGCTAAGCTCTTCGGTGAGAAATTAAATTCCTTTGATGTGGTGGAATTAAATTCCAGAAACCCCTATGACGAGGAAACGAAAAATAAAAATGCTATGAATCCTTAAAAATTAGAAGGGGAATGCCCAATACATTGAGGTTTACTACTCAAAGATCACGTCTTTAGATCTTTAAGAGATGGGTTTCATAAGAAAGCAAGGCTCTTATGGTGGATTTAAAATCCAGGATTTTTTTTTAAAGAAAAGGGTTTCTTTGTTGTTCAAGATCTTTACCTAAAAAGGGTTTCTTTTTCTGACATAGTTCAACTCTGGAATTGTAATGGGCAGAGAACTAAGCACTGAAGAAGAGAATTAAATTATCGAAGTAGACTAGGAAGGAGGAAGATGAAAGAACAGTGGCTTCCCAGAGACAAAATTCTTGCATTTATAAGACGTGACAAGGGCGGTTCACCTCCCCATTCCCCTAGGCAATCCAACGGCTGTAAAGGTGATAGCGTTGCACTCACGTGCAAATCACGTGAGAACAATGCTGTGGGGTCATTTGTTCCCTTATAAAAAAATAAATATAAATAAAAAGCGATGGGAAAAATTCCCCAAATGGAGCATCACGTGCCCACACATGATGCGTCTTGGAGCAAAGATTATAGGCATTGCGCTTAACAATTAAGGCTGAAATTGAGTCTCACGTGCAGGCACGTGGGCATCTATATACAAAGTATATAGGCGCCTTCCTAAAACAAATAACAGGCCAGAGAAGCTCATGTGTTAGCACGTGATGCTCGTTGTTGGGCTTAACTTCGTGGGGGTCACATGCCACACGTGACATTCCTGAACATCAGCTCACGTGCCAACACGTGATGCATTTCTCTGGGACTGCTGCATATAAGCAAACCGGTTTAATGCTATGGGGTCACGTGCTACATGTGAAGGTTCCTAATGCCTTCTGAGCCGATAGAATTAAATTCTCAATAAGAGTGATCAAAACCCAATTTGGAAAATACTTCCTTAGATCTTTCTAAACAAGAAAGATTACGCTCTATAAAACAGAGCACCGTTGGATTAAAAATCCAATGGTGATTAAAAATCATCAAGCTACAGAATAAGCTCTGTATGGGAAAATATTTTCCCAATCTTGTTAAAAACAAGAAAAATTTCTTCTGTAAAACAGAAGTCTTTGGATCAAAAATCCAACGGTGGATAAAATCCCCAAATCAATTAAGATCTCTCAATGAGAGATTTCCTTAACTAAATCAACAAACCTGCCTCTACTATATAAAGGACCCAAGACTGAAAGGAGGAATAAGAGGAGACCCCCCATAAAATTTGAGAAAAAAAAGATGAGGAGTTCTCTTTGAAGAAAAGAAACCCTAGGTAAGAAAAAGACATAGAGATAATTTTATCTCCTCTTACAAGAGTTTAACTTTTCCAAAAAAGAACTTAGTTCTTCCTCTGATTGAAGTCTGCAGAAGAAAATCTCCCCACAAGTTGAGAATTTAATTCTCATCAGTAAGATTCTGTTACGCAGTCCAAAAATTTAGAGGAAAGAACTAAGTTTGAAGAATTTAATTCTTCCAAAAGATATAGGAATTTAATTCCTTTGACAAAACTAGGATTTAACCCTGCATAAAAAAAACAACTGAGATCGACTCACGTGTTCCCACATGACCCCTTAAAACAAGTGCTTAGAACTTATAAAAGAAAAAAGGGATTAAATCCAAAGACAGTTCCTATTTTGGGGCGCCTCACGTGATCCCACGTGACCCCCTAATAGTGTTTAGCACTTTCAAAAGGAAAAAGGGATTAAATCCAAAGACAGTTCCCATTTTGGGGCGCCTCACGTGATCCCACTTGACCCCCTAATAGTGCTTAGCACTTTCAAAAGGAAAAGTGGAATAAATCCAAAGACAGTTCCCATTTTGGGGCGCCTCACGTGATCCCACGTGACGCCCTAATAGTGCTTAGCACTTTCAAAAGAAAAGGGGGAATAAATCCAAAAACAGCTCCCATTTTGGGGCACCTCACATGATCTCACGTGACCCCCTAATAGTGCTTAGCACTTTCAAAAGGAAAAGGGGAATAAATCCAAAGACAGCTCCCATTTTGGGGCGCCTCACGTGATACCACGTGACCCCTTAATAGTGCTTAGCACTTTCAAAAGGAAAAGGAGAATAAATCCAAAGACAGTTCCCATTTGGGGCGCCTCACGTGATCCCACGTGACCCCCTAATAGTGCTTAACACTTTCAAAAGGAAAAGGGGAATAAATCCAAAAACAGCTTCCATTTTGGGGCGCCTCACGTGATCCCACGTGACCCCCAACAGTGCTCACCACTTATAAAAGAAAAAAGGAATAAACCCAATTCTCAGTGCCCAATTCTCAGGCGCCTCACGTGCCACACGTGAGTGCTCCAAATTCCAGTGTTTAACACTGCTTTAGAGCCTCACGTGGAAGCACGTGAGCGCCGAGCAGATATTCGTGTTTAACACTATGAGAGGCCAAGCTTAGCCCAACTTAGTCAAGTCTCCCAAGGCCAAAACCCTTTTGATCATCAATTAACCGAGCCCTCCAATACTTTGGTCTCTCCAAATCGATCTTATTTCCAAATATGACTAATGATCTCCTAACAGATGGTATCTAAAATGGTGTTCATGGTGTTCATTCCACCATGATCTTTCCCTTCAATCTGGAATTCGGTTCAAGGGTAAATCTCTTCATACCTCTGATACATGTCGTTGTAATTTTGCAACGTCTTCAGAGAGGTGGAGGGTCCCGACAGCTAACAGTTCTTGGGTGCATTTCCAAACCCATGAGCACATCACAATGGACCGCAATGTCCTTAAACTAGCTATGGACCGCAATGTCCTTAAACTAAACTATCATCCCAAAATTGGTGAACTATGGACCGCAACGTCCTTAAACTAACAACGGACCGTAACGTCCTTAAACTTAAGC
This sequence comes from Agapanthus africanus, assembly GCA_030015575.1. Taxonomy (NCBI): domain Eukaryota; kingdom Viridiplantae; phylum Streptophyta; class Magnoliopsida; order Asparagales; family Amaryllidaceae; genus Agapanthus; species Agapanthus africanus. The sequence continues at coordinate 48,292,805 of JASDDO010000019.1, read as the reverse complement.
AACAGAGCCCAAATGCTCTTTTTTTGGGTGTGAATAATCCCAAAAATCCTGCTGAGTAGATCTTAGTCTAAAATTAGACTAACGTATTCTCAACAAACATTTAAGTTGATCTTAATCCCAAACGAGATTAACGATCCTTAAATCAAACAAAACCCAAATATAAGAAAATATGGATTTGGACTAATCCACGCCCTACGGGCGATAACACAAATTAGTTTCCGTATACAATCCACGGGCAACCAAAAATAAAACAAACACACACGACATGAAGTGAGCGTCTGGAGCAGGAGAAAGTGGTTATCGCTCCACTGTAACGTAATTAACTGCAGGGGCTTGCGCCTACAGGGAAGAGCGTCTCCACAATTAAAAACCCTTCAGAAATGAAGGGGGATCTGACGAAGTCTGCTACAACGGCCGCATCCGTCAAGACCTTCGATACACGGTGCCATAAATCAACTTAGAATCTTTGGAGAGGTAGACGGATAAAACCAAATAGCATCTGCCCCCAAATTCAAGCAAGACGACCTACGCAGTTCTGTCTCCCGTTTTCGGCGGTAAACAGCCTTCCACCGGAATTCCACTGCAGGAAGGGGACTTCTGTTTCGGGGTGACCTCGGGGATCTCCGTCGCCGACAGCCTGCTCTCCAACATGGAGCAAGCAGCTGGGGGCAAGATTCCTCGCGGGACCCTGAAGGCCCATGTGGCAGCCATCGCTTAGGAGGTGGTTCAGGTCGGTATCCATTTTCCTTTAAGAATTTTCTTAAGTATATATTTTTTTAGTTTGAACATTTCTAACTCCTTTTGCTGCTTTCCTCAGGTCCTCCACCACTGTGCCTTCATTGTCAATATGGAATCCGAAGAGATAGCCCCGGCTATGAAGAAGGAGGGTGAATCGTCCTCGGGGGAGAAGGATCCGCGCCTTCATTTGCAGCAGGCGGAGGAGAAGATAGCCGCCCTCGAAGCTCAAGTGGTCGCCGAGGAGCTGACGAATTCCAAGTATAAGGAGTCTCACCGACTTCTGAGTGAATCCAACCGGGTCATCCAGGCTAAGTTGAAGAAGGTTAGCAACCTCTATAACACAATGAAGAAGTAGAGAGATGCCAGCAGGAAGGATGCTCGTGTGGCACTTGATGCGGTGAAGCTTGCCGAGGTCCGAGCGGTGAAGTCCGAGGAGAGGTATAAGGCGTCTGACCAGTTCTATGCCGACCTCGCTGAAGCCTCGGCCATCGTTTGGCACGAGGCCCTCGACTCCGTCAAGACGTCAATGCCGGAGTTTTCCGACGGTGAGCTCTGCGCTAAATACCCGCTCTCCAAGGACGTGCCGCAGGGGGCGGGCGCCGAGGTGGTCGCAGGGGGCGGTGTAGTTCAAGAGACCGAAGCCCCGGCCCTCGAGGGCTGTGTCGAGCAGGGCGAAATCCCGGCGGAGCCCACGGCCTGAGCTATCTTCCCTTGGGAGTTTTTGTTTTTGTTTTTAAAATTCTGTGAGCCTCCGGGCATTTTTGTAAGGCTGAGAATCCCAAAATACCTTGCACAAATTTGAAATATAAATAAAATTAAGCTTATTTTCCTCTACATGAATGTTTGTTTTTTGTGTGAGTATTTTAGCTCGTCGGACTTCTCCTCCCGCGAGTGTCAGGTCGTAAGTCTATGCCAGGATTTGTAGGTGACGATTGCGCATCGAGTGTAAGTCGAATAGTAGCCAATTGCAGGAAGGTCGTTACGGTACCCTCCCGCTCCCCAGAGTTGAGGCGGCGATTGTTCATTTAGGATGAATCAAAAGATATCCTAAGGCTAGGAAGGTCGGTATCAGTTCATACCTCGGAGTCGAGGTGACTGTTTCCCCCAATCAGAGCAAAGCTCTGTTCAAATTCCAAGGAGGGAAATGAAGCAACGCTTTTGTTTCCCCCAATCAGAGCAAGGCTCTGTTTTAAAATTCAAATTTTAATAAAGGAAGCAACGCTTCAGATGACTTGCGCTCTGCGCTGCGCGACACGTGTCAGCGCAGTTGCGCTAATGCAGTTGCACTGCACTCTACGCTGCACGACACGTGTCAGCGCAGTTGCGATAGCGCAGTTGAGCGCTGCGCGATACGTGTCAAGCGTAGGCGCGCTTGCGCCAACTGTGCCAGCATTTAAACAATAAAATTCTGGAAAGATTTTTTCAATCTTGTTAAAAACAAGAAGATTCTCTTCTGTAAAACAGAGCCCTAGGATCAAAGATCCAACGGTAGGGAGACATCCCTAAATCAATCAGAGAAAGATCTCTTTAACTGATTTAACAAACTAATTGGCCCTATATAAAGGCCCCTAGACTCCAAGTCTAAAACACATTGACAGACAGAAAAAGAGATACAGAGAACTCTTCTAAAACTTTGAGAAGAATTCAAAGAGAAAGAAAAAAAGGTAAAACCTTTTGAATAAAAGAAGAATTTCTTCTAAAAAAATCAATGATCTAAGAACAAGATCAAGATCTTGGATAAAAAAAATAATAACAATAATAATAATAAAAAAGAAGTAATGTTACTTTTTTATTAGATCTTTGATCTATATAAAGGCATTGCCTTTTGTTGAACCACTGGTTCTTGAATCTTGAGGTAGAACCTCTAAAAAGATTCTTTCTTTGATCTAAATGTGATCAAGATGCGCTCTGCGCTACTGTACAGTGCCTTGCACTTTTAATTTGCGTTGTTGCGCTCCTTGGATTGGCACAAGTCACCAGAGCTCGCCACGTGTCAGCAGCGCAATAGCGCAGCGCACTGCGCTTGCGCTCACCAGAGCGTGACACGTGTCACCTCCACATGCACTAGCGCCTTGTGCTCTTTAATTGGCGCAGAGCGCCTGACAGGCCACGTGGCGCATTGAATGCTCTGCATTATAAAAGAAAAGGGACAGAGCCCAATTAAAAAGGCCTAACAGGCCAAAATAAATGCTGTGCATTTAATTAAAAGCCCAATGCTTTAAAAAGGGCAGAACCCAATCAAAAGCCTAAACAGGCCAATCCTGAATAAAATGTTGAACATCTTCAACTGGACTTAGCCCAATTCTGGCCATAAGTCCTCAAATTAAACTGAACCGAGCACAACTGCTCTCCCAAATCAATTTACACCCGGTTCAAGGGTACATCTCTGAACTCCTCTGATATTTGTCGTTGTAATTCTTCAACGTCGCCAGAGAGGTGACGGGTCCCGACAACCACACATTGCTACGGACTGTGGGGTCCTTAAACTCATGGACTAATGCGTCCTTAAACCAATATTCGTCCCCAAAATGGTAATGCTGGACCACCATGTCCCTAAATTCGTAATACGGACTGTGGGGTCATTAAACTCATGGACTAATGCGTCCTTAAGCCAATATTCGTCCCCAAAATGGGAATGTTGAACCACCATGTCCCTAAACTGGAGATGGACCACTATGTCCCTAAACTGGCGATGGACTACTATGTCCCTAAACTGGAACAATAGAGCCCAAATGCTCTTTTGCCGGATCTAAACGATCCCGTTAAGTTGATCTTAGTCTCAAATCAGACTAACGTATCCTTAACGAACGTTTAAGTTGATCTTAGCCTCAAATATGGCTAACGTATCCTTAAACCAAAACTCCAAACCCAAATCTAAGAAAATATGGATTTGGACTAATCCACGTCCTACGGGCGACGACATAAATTAGTCTCCGTATACAATCCACGGGCAACCACAAACAAAACAAACACCCACGACACGAAGTGAAATTCTGGAGAAGGAGAAAGTTGTTACCGCGATACGGTAGCGTAATTAACTGCAGGGGCTTACGCCTGCATGGAAGAGCGTCCCCACAATCAAAACCCCCTCAAACGAGGGGGAATCTGATGAAGTCTGCTACATCGGCCGCATCCGTCTAAATCTCCGATACACGGTGCCATAAATCAACTTGGCATCTTCGGAGAGGTGGACGGATAAAACCAAATAGCATCTGTCCCGAATCTCAGGCAAGACGTCTCTCGTCGCGCCGCCATTCGGAGGGGAACAGATTCTGGCACGCCCGGTGGGACCTCTTCCTCTTTCCACTCCACACTTCGTGTGTCGTGTTCGCGAACGAATCGTGGTTTGCTGTGGTTGCCTGTGGATTCGAGATACTAAGATTTGGTGTCTTGCTCCGTGCAGAAAACAGAAGATCAATGGCTTCAAACTGCACTACCTGCAACTGCAACTCTTGCTCCGTCCCTGCTGGAGGAGTGGCTTACGGGCCCCAAGCGACCTCTCTTTTCAAGATGCCAGTGGAGCAGGTAACTCAAGCCACCACTGGACTATTCTTCAGGACCATGCTCCCACCGATGAGCTTCAATGCCCCAATGACGTCGTAAGAAGCTCCAAAGAAGTCGGTCTTTGATCGGCTTACAACTACCGCGGCCCCTCTCAACGGGTCGCCCAACTTCAATGCCTCAGTTTTTAACAGACTAGGCCAGAGATCCAACGGGCCCATGAAGAAGCCTGCAATACCAGAAGGCGTTATCCCGAAGCGGATAGCCATCCCTGCTCCCGTTCCAGGAGAAATCACCAAGGTTGCTTCCTCTACTCGGAAGTCTGCTTTTGATAGGTTGGCCGTCCCCATTCAACGGACGTTGGTCTTTAAAAGGCTGATACCAGCAAATTCTGACCAACACAGGGGGCATGAGGAGGTCACCCCTACGGCTAAACCAACTCCAAACGCGTGACATGCTCGCCGTCGTCACTGGCGCCGAGTGAGAAAAGCTGGGGGCAACTCCCCCTCTGGGCTAACTCCATCAGCCCCAATGGTGGAAGTTGATGCCGCTGTTCCAACTGGAAACAGCTTTGAGCTGCTTAATAGGGTGCGCAGGAATTCACCCACAGCAGTGCTGGAAAGATCTCCTCCACCCGTAGAGAATAATACAGAAAACAAACCAGAGCAACCTCCTCAGCGGCTGTCCTCCAAAATTTATAAAGTCTGGCGACAGGTCCAGGAATCGGTGATTAACCAGGACTACTCTCGCCGGCCAAAGAAGCTCAAATCTCATCAAGAAAAGAGCCATCTCGTGGTAACACAGAAGACGTCAGCCGGCTGGATGCCCACTGCAACGGCTCCCTCAACATCAACTGCTCAAAAAAGAAGGAGGCCAAGGAAAACCCTTATGAATACGGTAGAACGTAAAGACGCCGAGACCAAATGCCGCAAGACTGGGGGCATAACGGTCCATACTGTTTATATGGCTTCCGGAAAGGAGGAAGGCCGTGCTTCGACGGGTCACCGACCGCTCACCCGATCCGTGACAAAAGCCCAGGAGCAACAACAGAAGCTTCAGGAAATGATGACTGCAATGGCCGCACTTACCGGGCAAAAAGAAAGCTCGGAGGCATCATCAGAGCAGCGTCACGAACAAGAAATTGACGCTGACTTCCTACACAGAGTCCTCGAAAAGAAGGACAAAGAAGCCGCAGAGCAAGCGGCTAACATAAAACAAATGGCACTTCTCTTCCAAGACATGGTAGGGATGATGTTACAGCAGGATCCTCCAGCTCAAGACCCTCCGATCATTATTGAAGACGATAGAGGGGAGACATCTAATCCTCCTCCGGCTCTTTCAGCAGCCAAGGAGGAAACTATCTCCAAGGCCGCCCTGGATGATTATATAGCTCAGCAGATACGAGTTCATCAGGCGAATGAAGCGGCTGGGAAAATTGTTAGAACCGGACGACCCTACCCGGGCTGGTATGACCAAATCAGTTATCCGCCGGGATATACGATCCCTAAATTCCATGTGTACAAGGGGACAGGGAATCCACATCAGCACGTCGCTCAATTCAGTGCCTTATGCGGCAACACTTGAGGCGACGACAAACTGCTGCTTCGCCAATTCGTCGGCAGCTTAGCAGAAACAGCCTTTGAATGGTATTCGGAAATACCTAACGATTCTGTCAAAACATTTGCGGAGATGGAGCTATTGTTTACACAAAGATTTGCGAGTGCTAGTGAACGCACCCCGATAACAGCACTGATTAATGCCAGGGTGAAGCCAGGCGAAGCGTGGGTTCAATACGCGATCCAATGGCGGAATTTGTGGTCGAAGTGCGAACAGCGCATTGAAGAAGCACCAGCGGTGGGCATGTTCGTGGGCACCCTAGACCCTCATGCAACTATTTCACAGTTCATGATGTTTTTTAAACCAACCACGTTCCAGGCCTTGATTGACAAATTAGCCCAAATGGAGCAGATGGGCCATAGGCCTTCCTCTTCAAAGACGGAGCTTTGGAATGAAAAGGGGAAAGGGAAAACAACCTTCGTCGCCAACGCTCAACAACAGCCGAGCAACCTGAAGCCAGTTGTCCGTCAAAACAATATGTGTCCACGCCTATCCCTCGAGGAGAGGCTGGGACGTCCTTACTCGTTTCCCCAGAATAAAATAAGGAGACTGTTCGAGCTGGCAGTACGCAACAGACTCATCAATTTGCCGAGTCCAAAACGTCCGTTGCAGCCAGGCGATGTCAACGATCTTAATTACTACCCTTACCACCAAGCGGTAAGCCATCCAATCGAAGATTGCTTCGTTTTCAAAGGCTGGATTGAGGACCAATACCAACAAGGCAAGTTCGCATTATCCGAAAACTGGAAAGTGAGCCTGCCACAACCTCATGCTCCTAAAAAGGTGAACACGCCAGGGGCATCATGCTCAGTCATAGGGAAAGCCCCATGGACTGAAAAGTCCATAAACTAGAAATTCGCCTCAAATACGGCAACAGTAGACCGCGATGTCCTAAAACTTGCAAATGACCGAAACGTCTTTAAACTACTACCGCGGTATCCTCAGGCTGACGTGATAAAAAAACGGTATGTCCATAAGCAAAATGGGCACGGATGAAAACCCGAAAGGGCTCCGTGAGTAAAAACAGCAGGGCAACCGGCGAGTCTTGTGAACAGCTGAAAGGGCGCAACCTCGTTAGAAAAATATATATATATAAAAAAGAATTAAAAAAATGAAGACGGTATGTCCATAAGCAAAATGGGCACGGATGAAAACCCGAAAGGGCTCCGTGAGTAAAAACAGCAGGGCTACCGGCGAGTGTTTGTGAAAACCCGAAAGGGCGCAACCTCGTTGAAAGACACTTACAGGGTCCTCTCGACCTTGTAAGGAGAAACCACCCGCGTGAGATCCTTACGACTCACAAGGGAGCAACACACTTAGGGATCCTCACGATTTCTAAGGAGAAATTACACTTGCAGGATCCTCACGACTCGTAAGGAGAACTCTCTTATGGGACCCTCACGGCTCATAAGATTCCAAAGTCTTAAGTTACAGAGACCTGAACCTGTTCTTAACCAAACCCCCACAACCTTCGATATTGCCCTACAAGTGGCTCAATACTGACCCTTGTATACAATCCACGGGCGCGAATAGACATTTCCCTAACCAAGTCCCACCAGTGACTAGGGATATGTCCATATGGTGAACGACCTTTGTAAGTCCTCTCGACTTATAAGGAGAAAACCCTTTGGTAAGATCCTTACGACTTACAGGGGAATATACACTTAGGAATCCTCATGATTCCTAAGGAGAAAACATACCTACGAGATCCTAACGACTTGTAGGGAGAAATACCTTTGTGAGACCCCTATAGCTCATGAAGTCAAAAGCCTTAGTCGACAGGATCCTAACCCTGTTTACTAAGCCATCTTTGTTCAATATCGACAGAGGCAAATGATGATTCGCTCCTGGCAACATCCCAGTTGTAGCGGTGCTGATACCGAAGTCGGTGTCTAATCCCAAGCTTGCGGCGAAAAGACAGCAAGCCACACATGCATACGAAATAGCCGAAATGATGGGGCAACTTGCAACAAAATAAGCAAGTAAAAATGTATGCATGCAAAATAACTGAAATGATTGGGCAACTCGCAATAAAAAGCAGCGAGTAAAATAAAAAAAAAACAGCCGAAACAATTGGGTAACTCGCAATAAAAAGCAGCGAGTAAAATAAAAAATAACAGCCGAAACGATTGGGCAACTCGCAATAAAAAGCAGCGAGTAAAATAAAAAAAAGCAAGCCGAAATGATTGGGCAACTCGCAATAAAAAGCAGCGAGTAAAAATAAAATAAATAGCCGAAATGATTGGGCACCGCGAAAAATAGCCGAAATGATTGGGCAATCACAGCCTTCACGATATAAAAGCTGAAATGATAGAGTATCGCGGAACTAAAATAATAATAAAAAAAAACGAATGAAACTTTTGCCCTACAGGTGAGATCACATCGATCCCTGTATACAATCCAGGGGCACAAACAAAGAGAGAACCATACCTTCCCAACAGACTCCGCCAGAAAGCGAAGCCAAATCTCGACGGTTCATAGACAACCTAGAGACAACCTCGACATTTGTCGCAATATTGCAGACACAATGTCAATAAACGAAGCAAAGGAAGATCCCTAGCTTCAGGGTCTCGACGTCGATATCGACAATTTAGAGATCACCAACGGCATTTCTCCTCGCTCCAACCAGATGCAGACGTGACGTCAACAACCGACCTCAGAGTTGCAACGAAATGGAGCCATGGCAAAGTCCCTAGTTCCAAATCTCAATGGCCACATCTACAGCCTGGAGACCAACAGCGGTGTGCCTCTTCATTCCAGCAAGACATAGATGCTACACCATCAAACGGAGCCACGGCATAGTCCTTAGTTCCAAATCTCGACGGTTCACAGACAACGTAGAGACCATCTCAGCATTCGTCTCGTTAAAGCAGAAGAGATGTCAACGAGGGTGTTCCTCCGCTGTCCAGCAGGATGTAGATACAACGCCAACAAAAGACCTCATGGTCGAAGCAAAGCAGAGCGACGGAAAAATCCCAGCTTCACCTCAGCATTCGTCTCGTTACAGCAGACGCAATGTCAACAACGACGTTCCTTTGCAGTCCAGCAAGATGCAGATGCAACGTCAGCAAAAGACCCTATGGTCGAAACAAAGCGGAGTGACAGCAAAATCCTAGCTTCACCTCAGCATTCGTCTCGTTACAGCAGACGCAATGTCAACAACGACGTTCCTTTGCAGTCCAGCAAGATGCAGATGCAACGTCAGCAAAAGATCCCATGGTCGAAACAAAGCGGAGTGACGGCAAAATCCTAGCTTCACCTTAGCATTCGTCTCGTTACAGCAGACGCAATGTCAACAACGGCGTTCCTTTGCAGTCCAGCAAGATGCAGATGCAGCAACGTCAGCAAAAGACCCCATGTTCGAAACAAAGCGGAGTGATGGCAAAATCCTAGCTCCACCTCAGCATTCGTCTTGACACAACAGACGAGATGTCACTACAGCGTCCTTCCTCCAACAGGATTCGGACACGCCAAAGAAAACGAAGCAAATGCCAAATTCCTAGCTTCAGGGTCTTGACGGCAACTCATATAAAGCCTGAAAGACAATCGGAGATCATCTCGCATCAACATAGAGTGATCACTATCTCGACGTTCGTCTCGATACAGCAGGCGAGATGTCACTACAACGTTCTTCCTCCAACAGGATTAGGACATGACAAAATAAACGAAGCGAAGGCCAAATTCCTAGCTTCAGGGTCTTGACGGCAACTTATATAAAACCTGAAAGACTATCGGAGATCATCTCACACCAACATGAAGTGATCACCACCTCGACGTTCGTCTCGACACAACAGACGAAATGTCACTACAGCACCCTTCCTCCAACAAGATTCGGACACGCCAAAGAAAACGAAGCGAAGGCCAAATTCCTAGCTTCAGGGTCTTGACGGTAACTCATATAAAACCTGAAAGACCATCGGAGATCATCTCACACCAGCGTGGAGTGGTCACCACCTCGACGTTCGTCTCGATACAGCAGACGAGATGTCACCCCAGCGTTCTTCCTCTAGTAGGATTCAGACGCGACAATCAAACAACGGAGCCACGGCAAAATCCCTAGTTCCAAACCTCGACGGTTCACCAACAACCTAGAGACAACCGCGACATTCGTCTCGATACAACAGACGCAATGCCAACAAACGATGTGAATGCCAAATTCCTAGCTTCAGGGTCTTGACGGCAACTCATATAAAACCTGAAAGACTATCAGAGATCATCCCACACCAGTGTGGAGTGGTTATGACTCATCGGAGCTCTCCAAAATGAGCCTAACCTCAAGTAAAAAGCGGCATGGCAAAATTCCTAACGCTTGCTCTTCCGACGGTCAAACTGCCTAAGAGGATTGCTTGAAGACGTCTTGTCCAGCCCCCGAAGGGATAAGAGACACGACAGTCGCAAGGCTACTCAAACAGCAAGATTTCCTATCGAGGAATACATCAGCCAATGCGACGGTACGACGGACAAAACCCTAAGTACCACAGACCCTAACGGACCTCTGTCGTAAAGAGCAGAGGTTAACTGTGACATTAGGATGTTCTTGCGAGAACTGCTCGATTCGTCTCGACTCGTAAGGAAATTAGTGTCTTTGCGAGAACTTCTCGATTCGTCTCGACTCGTGAGGTAAAGCCTTAGGCAGCGGGGATTAAAAAACCTGTTTCCTAAGCACCGGGACCCTGCGAGTCTATCCAAAATAGACTCTTGCATACTATTCACGGGTCACACTCTCCAAAGTCGAATCTCGACAAGGAAGGAAACAACCGCTTACGGGTCCTCTCGACTCGTAAGAGGGAAAATTCTCTTATAAGATCCTTACGACTTATAAGAGAAAACGCACTTAGGAATCCTCAGGATTCCTAAGGAGAAAATACACCTACGAGATCCTCTCGATCCATAGGGAGAAAAGTCTTTGTGAGACCCTCACGGCTCATAAAGTTGAAAAGTCTTAGGCAGCATATCTGAACCTGCCTCCTAAGCCATCACTACTCCCCAAAGTATTCAAGACGGAATGTTCTATATCACCTACAAGCTATGCTTACTTAAGGAATATGCCAATAACAAAGCAGAAAATGAAAGGAAGGAGGCCAAAGATTTGCCATTCATACTCGGAAAGGTTCTTACAATTATAAAGAAATAAACAAAGACATTATCCAAATGATTACAACGGCAAAACCTCAAATCCTGGACATGGATTGAGGAACTCGAAAGTGACCTTGTCCAAGACTTTCCAAGCCTGGCGAACCATCCTAGTGTGCTTCCTTTCGCGAGCACGGACGTCTGGATCCCCACTGATGTCCTCCACCCTCCGATAGGCAGCAAGAATGGCGGACTGTTGAAAGGCCTGGTGCAGGAGATCGACAAGATTGTCTCGCCGTCTCTTCGAGATTAGGTTCATCAGGTACTCCGAGTGCACCTTATCCTCGGCGACATCTAACGCCCTGAGTGGCACGCCGGTAAAGAATAGGGGAAGCGCTTCCCAAATTGCTCCCACAATAAGCTTCAGGAGAGGGGAGCCTCAAGGAAGCAGTTGGCCATTGTATGTGTCGAAACGGCTCATGATTTCGGCACACTCGGCGTTTGTGAGTTCTCGGTTTTGCGAACGGCCGAGTCGGCGGATGTCCCCGTAAGAGATAATCTCGTCGAGGTCGTACATGTGGGCGTCCATTACTCCTGTAAAAGAAAATCAGCGAAATTAGCAGGCACACTAATTAAGCAAGGTGATACGATCCATCAAGAAATAAAATCTCATTCTTTAACCTCCAAGATCCGTGGAAAACTCTTAAGAGTTCTTCTATATGATTTGGAAGGAGCAAAGCTCCATTGATGAATTAAGAAAATACAAGGAAAGTCTTTTAAAGAGCAGAGCTCTATTAATGGAACCCTAATAGGGTTCTCTTTAGTTCTTTTTAGATCCCTTTAGAATTATATAGCAAAGTTCTACTAGTGAAACCCTAAATGGGTTTTCTTTAGATCAGGGATCTATTGAGAGCAATACTCTTAAAATTGATTTAATTTAATCTAATTTAATTTTTACCTAAATTTTTTTTCAGAGTTTCAACTCTTAAAAGTGCTTGAACAAAAGAGCAAGACTCTGAATAAAAATTCCTATGAAGAGATGAAAATCATCTAAGGGACCAAAGGTCCTATTTATAGGCATTGAGAGCCGCTTCAACTTCCAAAAAATAGAGTAACGGTTGGAATTCTGCCACCACCACGCTCATGTCTGGGGCCACGTAAGCGCAACGGTGGGGGGGCATTTGTTTCCCCCGATCAAAGCAAAGCTCTGTTCAAATTCCAAGGCGGGAAATGAAGCAACGCTTCTAATTCCCCCAATCAGAGCAAGGCTCTGTTTTAAAATTCAAATTTTAATAAAGGAAGCAACGCTTCAGATGACTTGCGCTCTGCGTTGCGCGATACGTGTCAACGCAGTTGCGCTAATGCAGTTGCGCTGCGCTCTGCACTGCGCGACACGTGTCAAGCGCAAGCGCGCTTGCGCCAACTGTGCCAGCATTTAAACAATAAAATTCTGGAAAGATTTTTCCAATCTTGTTAAAGCCAAGAAGATTCTCTTCTGTAAAACAGAGCCCTAGGATCAAAGATCCAACGGTAGGGAGACATCCCTAAATCAATCAGAGAAAGATCTCTTTAACTGATTTAACAAACTAATTGGCCCTATATCAAGACCCCTAGACTCCAAATCTAAAACACATTGACAGACAGAAAAAGAGATACAGAGAACTCTTCTAAAACTTTGAGAAGAATTCAAAAAGAAGGAAAAAAGGTAAAACCTTTTGAATAAAAGAAGAATTTCTTCTAAAAAAATCAATGATCTAAGAACAAGATCAAGATCTTGGATAAAAAAAATAATAACAATAATAATAATAAAAAAGAAGTAATGTTACTTCTTTATTAGATCTTTGATCTATATAAAGGCATTGCCTTTTGTTGAATCACTGGTTCTTGAATCTTGAGGTAGAACCTCTAAAAAGATTCTTTCTTTGATCTAAATGTGATCAAGATGCACTCTGCGCTACTGTACAGTGTCTTGCACTTTTGATTTGCGTTGTTGCGCTCCTTGGATTGGCACAAGTCACCAGAGCTCGCCACTTGTCGGCAGCGCAAAAGCGCAGCGTACTGCGCTTGCGCTCACCAGAGCGTGACACGTGTCGCCTCCACATGCGCTAGCGCCTTGCGCTCTTTAATTGGCGCAGAGCGCCTGACAGGCCACGTGGCGTATTGAATGCTCTGCATTATAAAAGAAAAGGGACAGAGCCCAATTAGAAAGGCCTAACATGCCAAAATAAATGCTGTGCATTTAATTAAAAGCCCAATGCTTTAAAAAGTGCAGAACCCAATCAAAGGCCTAAATAGGCCAATCCTGAATAAAATGTTGAACATCTTCAACTGGACTTAGCTCAATTCTGGCCATAAGTCCTCAAATTAAACTGAACCGAGCACAACTGCTCTCCTAAATCAATTTACACCCGGTTCAAGGGTACATCTCTGAACTCCTCTGATATTTGTCGTTGTAATTCTTCAACGTCGCCAGAGAGGTGACGGGTCCCGACAACCACACATTGCTACGGACTGTGGGGTCCTTAAACTCATGGACTAATGCGTCCTTAAACCAATATTCGTCCCCAAAATGGTAATGCTGGATCACCATGTCCCTAAACTCGTAATACGGACTGTGGGGTCATTAAACTCATGGACTAATGCGTCCTTAAGCCAATATTCGTCCCCAAAATGGGAATGTTGAACCACCATGTCCCTAAACTGGAGATGGACCACTATGTCCCTAAACTGGCGATGGACCACTATGTCCCTAAACTGGAACAATAGAGCTCAAATGCTCTTTTGCCGGATCTAAACGATCCCGTTAAGTTGATCTTAGTCTCAAATCAGACTAACGTATCCTTAACGAACGTTTAAGTTGATCTTAGCCTCAAATATGGCTAACGTATCCTTAAACCAAAACTCCAAACCCAAATCTAAGGAAATATGGATTTGGACTAATCCACGTCCTACGGGCGACGACATAAATTAGTCTCCGTATACAATCCACGGGCAACCACAAACAAAACAAACACCCACGACACGAAGTGAAATTCTGGAGAAGGAGAAAGTTGTTACCGCGATACGGTAGCGTAATTAACTGCAGGGGCTTACGCCTGCATGGAAGAGCGTCCCCACAATCAAAACCCCCTCAAACGAGGGGGAATCTGATGAAGTCTGCTACATCGGCCGCATCCGTCTAAACCTCCGATACACGGTGCCATAAATCAACTTGGCATCTTCGGAGAGGTGGACGGATAAAACCAAATAGCATCTGCCCCGAATCTCAGGCAAGACGTCTCTCGTCGCGCCGCCATTCGGAGGGGAACAGTGACGACCGCCTATTTTAGCTTGAGTAGAAGATCAGCCAAGTTAGAATAGATCGGCCATAACTGATTCTTCTTCAATGTGGGTCCTAGATCCATGTCTTCGTAGGGCAGGAATCTACCCCTCGGAGATTAGCCGAGCAAGAATCTACACGGTGGCCTCTGTAAGAGGGCTTTAGATTCTTAGCGTTGATGGGTAGGAAGCTACCCTCTAGGGATGGACTGGGCAGGGAAACTGCTCGGTGGCCTCGTTAAGGGAGCCTTAGATCCTTAGCGTTGATGGGTAGGAAGCAACCCGCTAGGGATGGACCGGGCAAGGAAGCTGCTCGGTGGTCTCGAGAGGAGGGCTTTTGATCCTTAGCGTAAATGGGTAGGAAGCTACCCGCTAGGGATGGACTGGGCAGGGAAGTTGCTCGGTAGCCTCGTTAAGAGGGCCTTTGTAAAATTTCAAAAAAATAAAATATTATTTTTGGGAATTTTTATAATTAAATAATAAAATATTGAATATTTTAATAAAACGGTATAATTAAATACCGATAAATTGGGAAAAATTTTGAAAAATTATAGAAATTACTAAAAGAGGGTGTTTTATGTGAATTATGCAAATTTTAAGTTTTTATGATTAATTATATGCTAATTTGATCTAATCGCGATTAAAAATCGCTAATCGGACTTTGAGCGTGTTTTGTGCACATGTCATTTTTTCACACTTGTTACATTTTCCCACATGGTTTGGGGTGTATGGTATTTGTTTTGGGTTCACTATTGAGGAGAGAAGGAAATTAGAGATGAAAAGAAAATAGAAATGGAAAAGAATAAAGAAATAGGTATGGGTGAGAGGGAGAAAGGTGAGGGTTTATGTTGACTTGGACTTGGCCATTCCCTCATCATTTCTTATACCCATTTCCTCTCCCTCTCTTTCTTTTGCTGCTGCTGCTGCCTCCCCATCCTCCTCCCATCTTCAAGCCACAAAACTCCATGAAAAAAACTCTCCAAAACCCCATTCACACTTCACAAAAGTTGTGCACAACCTCACAAGCTAACCAGTGGACCGAGAAAAATGTGATTTTGGCGCTGTAGAGAATTCATGGGAGCTAGATGAGGTAAACCGTTTCACAATTAGTGTAGTTTTTCCTTTGCTAAAGCCTCTTTTTAAGTTTAAAGGTGATTTGGTGATGTTTAGCGAAGTTTGAAATCTCAAGTTAGGAATTAGGGTTTGTTTTGAATAGAGATGGTGTATTTGGGCTTTAGAGATGACCTTAGACCCCTTTAGATGTTAGAAACCCAGAGCAAACACCATATAAAAACCTAGAACTGAAAACAGAAAACTGGGAATGCCGGTTTGTGAGGGAAATGAGCGTGCAGGGAAATCTGGGATGATCCGGGGAAATTCTGAGACAAACAAACAATACTAGGGGCTTAGTTAGACCACCATGAGACCACCCTCTGCAAACGAGATGATTCCACCCTACTAGAACCGGACTGGCCGGAATTTTTGGTTATGTGGCCGGCCCCCTGGTAAAGTAGGTGCCCAGGTTGCTTCTGTAGGTCATATGTACCCTATATATCACCCCAGATTTGTTTGCTTGCCCTGTTTCGGCTTTAGTCAAAATCTGGGACCACTTTCTCTAGTTGCTTCTTTGATTCGAGCAATGGTTTTCCGTATTCTAAATTCTGGATTTTAGTGTTTGTGCTTTATCTCGATCATGTGACGTTTGTACGTCTATATCGAGTGATATCGGGTTGTTTTGCGAGAGCTAACTATAGGTTCTAACCTATAGGCTTTTAAGCGTATCGCTTTGGTTTTCGTGTGTCGTTTTGGTTTTGATTTGGTTTTACTGCGATGCGATACGTGTGACATGTAGGTACCCCCACGGTGATCCGAGATAATGAAGAAGATGGCGGCGATATCGACATCGGCAAGCAAGATCAAAGTGAGTAGATTATATCTACGGGGGAAGTCGGGTGGATGGCGTATAACATCCCCACAGTTTGATACTTAGTATACTAGATATATACTATATATATTTATGATAGCGTTATGTGTGAATTGGATATTCAGATGTGGTTAGGTGTACTATGGATTGATTCTGCTTTAGAAGTAAACTAGTATAGTTTCCTAGTTGCGAACCCTAGAATAGGTTTACCCCCACACACACACATGCTTGCTTGTTATACTTATACCTGGATGATGAGGATGGTGGATGATATTTGGAGATGAGTCGATGAGATTGGGCATAGTGCCATCAGATCGGTGATATGATATGGTTCGTATTTGGGATACGACATGAGATTTTAGCGGGACTTTGGACGTGTGTTTCACACACGCATCTACATTTATATAGATGGTATCGATTTGTAGTAGACTTAGATCAGTATCCTAGATCATGAGATATGATGATAAGGATACCAGATAATTGATGAGATGAATGTGATATTGACCCGTACCCAGCTTTTGGGATGCCGTACGATGATTTACCGTACGAGCTTTATATTGATGATAGATCCGCACTCATGACTCGAGAATGTCATATGATATTGTATCGTACGCGGTACGTTTGAGGCGGGATCACCGACTTGTATATTATATATATATATATATATATATATATATCGACTCAGATTTAGGTGGTTTCCATACCCCTCCCGATTAGCCTGTTAGGCTAGGCCGATGTCATACATATTTCAAAAACTAACGAATCGGGAGTATTTTAAAGACAGGCAAAGGGATTCTACGGATATTTTCAAAAGACGCATCTTTTCTTAAAAACACCGTAGCCCTTATTTTCCTAAAAACCCCGATTCGTATTCTTTCAAATGGCAAAATAGTATGACATAGATACCGTGATGTAGATAATACACTGTCGTGTTTATTATTCATTTGCCGCATATTCTTGCTGTTCGCATCGCATTGCATGTTTAAATATGTTTATTGTTATATCAAAACCATGCTGTTAGGACACCAGCACCATTATCGATGATGCATATGTTCCGCGTACACCTGCTTGCTGTCTCACACACTTCATCATCGATAATTGCCATGTCACTACACTGTAGGACTGTTGCATTCAGGATATGACCCCTTGCGTGGCATACTTGTGTTCACACATATTGTACACTCATACTTGTGCACACACATATTGTACACTCATACTTGTGCACATACCTATTGTACATTCATACTCGTGCACTTACATATTGTACACCCATACTTGTACGCATACACATTTGTATATACATAGATGATTCTGGCTTGAATTGAGGATTTGGGAACCGCAAGATACTTTTTAAAACTGATTCATTTTAAAGAAGCGGTCTTCCCTACATATGTGCATATTACTATTCCATGTTGCATGATATACTGATATACTTACATTTCTTTTATATGTCGCATACATCATGCTTTCTGATTATACGCATTGAGATATGTTGTTTCCATGATATTTCTGGATTCGAGAACCGTGGGTATTTTAAAAGAGAGTATGTATTGTTTTAAAAACCCGGTTACCCTTGATATGATATTTCAGTACGTCCACCATGTGTTTTCTCGGTTCTGAGAGCGACATGTGAAACCCGATTCGAGGAGAGGTAGGCACCGTTTGCGGGTACATGGTGGACCCGGTGAGGTACCCCGGGGCAAGAAGACTCGTATATGTTAGACGGTGAGCCTGGCAGAGGAGTACTACCTACCGGTGATTGTTTTGAGCCCGGCGAATATCTGGGGGATACCGACCGGAGTTGAGAGATGAGACGGGCCGATCCGGACTGACGGAGCCCTATATATATGAGGACTTACGTGCCGATACTAGGCACAGGTTTCATGATGTTTTTGAGTGTCGATGCTTGACACTCAGGTTCCATGATTTGATATGTCGCGAGCGACACATGTTGATTTACATCCTCATACTTCTATGCATATGCTTTATGATATTTACATGCATGATGCTTATTGTCACTGGGTGACACGTGGACGAGATCCACACACATACATACATACATATATTTGATATTGATGATATTGATCACATAGTTGGATGATATCCACATATTCATAGACTTTATGAAATAATCGACATTGATCATACCTCATATTTATGATATGTTATTACCTGAGGCACTGGCACGAGCACTTGGCACTATACTCATGTATAGATGATACATTGCCACCTTATCATACTTCAGACTTATTCATTTGAGGTTTATATATATCTGATCGTATTGACCTAGGATGAGTCATACATTCGATTTATGCTCTGTGATATTTTCTATTCACGGGTTGGCAACTCACCCCCGTTGTGCCACAGTTCTTGCAGGTTTTGTCGTACCGGTTTTATTGCGGTTTCTGGCACATTGCTTCCCTTACGGGTGATTTGCTTTGGTAGGTAGGTTCTTTTGCGTCAGAACCACCATTGTACATGTATTATTCAGTTGTATCTAGTAATTCCATCAACCAAACTTGTATATTATTTCAGACTTAGAAAACCAGTTATGTATTATTTCGACCTTAGAGTCGTGCGTTGTAGTATTATGGTTTTCATGCTGATTTCGAGTTTTCCTTTGAGTTTGATCCTCGCCCTTTGGCGTTGTTTATTACTGCTTGCGTGGTTGTGACCGTCGATTGACGAAGAGCTAGCTCCTGCTTGGGGATGCCTTTTATCATTGTGTATATATTATTCTTGTTGTACCCCGTTCGGGGCCAGTATTTACAAAGGAAACTCTGCCGAAATTTTCAGAAAAGACGAGATATTTTTAAAAATGTATATTCGGCTTACATATTTAAAAACCTTGTTTTTAAAACATGTTTTCCTTACTTCTTGAAAACTGGTTTTCTGTATTTACTCCTTAAAATGGTTTTAGATTTCTGGGCTTTTGGCTTACTTGAGTTAGATGAGGTCCTATAGACTTTATATGATTCAAGTCCAGTCACGGGCTATTTCGGGTCGTGACAAAGTTGGTATCAGAGCGCTAGGTTAACCTTGGTTCGATTCTAAGTTTGACTATGCGGAGCCTAGAGCGTTTATATATATACGGAACTTAGGCTTGACCTTACGAAACTTAGATTTAGTCGAGGGGTATTATACCCAAATTTTCGTCGCGTAGGATGGCCCTTGGTTGATGGAGTAGATAGCTTGAGTAGAGTGACGTACCGTACGTATGTTCCGCGGCATATTTACGATACGCTACTCCGCTTAAGAAACCTTAGGATGTACATTTCCCTGCACAGTATTATATTCATTCCTATGATCTATCCTCATCGATATTGGTTATGATTTTGCTGCCACGATTACGCGGGCAGAGAGAGCTATGGCTAGAGTTACGTCAGCACGAGCTCGTCATGGATGAGGACCGACCAGGGCATGATTCCAGAGACGTACGATTGTATAGAGAGATGCAGTTTTAGTGTGTTTTCACGCCATGGGCGTTTGACAGATCACTTTTACGAGATTTCTCAGACGTGCAGATCAGCACCAAAGGATCAGGCTACTGCTAGAGGCCAGCCAGAATGTGATGACCATTGATATATCACTTACTCACGATGATTGAGGCGCTGCTCAGCATACAGACGAATGAGCCGTTGTTGCTGCAAATGACGAGATATCGTCCAGATGATTGGAGCTACTGCAGCTTGAGCATATACTCAGAGATATGATGGAAGGTCGCTAGTCACCCGAGGATGAACGACTAGGACATGTGGTTCGTTCGCTTACCCCGATGTGAGGTCATCAGATAGATTGATTCCAGCTAGAGACGACTTCACGCAGATTTGTTGAGAGTCGTTAGAGACGATCGAATGTCAATAACCCAATTCCAAGTTTAAAGTATTTGGAAGACAATGCAAGTACTGCAATGGACCCTCTAGAAGAATGAAACCCTAACTCGACGTAATGACCATGGATTGCCTTCGAACCTTAGGGTTTGCGGCAGTTTAGCGGTGCCATTTGTGAGGCTTGGGTTTGCCCTTCTACGGTTGGTCCACGGGTGCTGTGGTATGTACTGGAATACTATTAAACTGTACTCAAGATGTTGATCTCTTGGGGGATTATGAGGTTTTGACAAATCGATCAGATGATTCGACACCATTCGGATATCATGTGATGGGATACATTGCTTGGGAAACTCCAGATACGAGTATAGCCGTTGGAGCATAGTCGATGCAGCCACGAGAAGACAAGTCCGAATCAGTCGACATTAGAATAGAGTGGAGTAAAGAGTTCGCACGAGATTTCGACGAGATGACGTTCCACTCCGCTGACATCAGAGATGCGATACGCATGCAGAGGCGTTGTATATGGATATACCTTCCAGAAGGAGTCGTGATGAGTATGTAGCCATTCCGGAACAAGGAACAGATATAGTAAGGGTGGTAACTTCCGGGCAATTCGGCGGAAACGAGATTCGAGAAGGACTTCGACATGACCTTTCTAGAATACTATACGAGAAGACTTAGACCCAGGAGCGGTCATATTGTGCACACCCAGTGGGCCAGAGTTCAGCATCGTCGACGAGATAGTTAACCAGGTTCGAATAGAGGACCTCACCCAGATGCGTAGTGAATTGATCAAGAACGGATGAGTATGGAGTATACCCCGCAGGTTGGGCCGAGTTCCTGAGGACGCGTTCGGCTAGATATCTTCCACAGAGTGATGAAGATACCGAGTTCGTGATTTCGAGTCCGCGTGATAGAATTCGGATTGACCTTAGCCGCGAACATTTACAGTGCGCAGTTAGAGACGTGACATCGAAGTGGACGATGATACAGACAACTGGGATAAGAGGTTCGTGTGAGATGCTGACGAGCTGTTGTTACTCCCCGTTAAGATTAAAGGTCGGATATATCTACAGAGGCGTTGGGACGCGACCAGCTTCCGAGGAAATGTTGTGCTGAGGACGCAGATGTCCAGAGAGCGAGAAAAGATTATGCAAGAGTACCAGTCTCCGTACAGTTCGGCATAGACGAGATCGGAAGAGACCTTGAGCAGGACTCCTTCCATGACATTGCTGCGATAAGATTTGCACCCAGGATCAGATGTGTAATGTGTATTCAGAGGACCAAAGGTCAGCGCCAGTGACGTGCTGCTTTACGAGTGGCCGTGAGGATTGACCGAGAGCTGGCCAGAGAAGTGCCAGAACGGAATCATCCCCATTAGCACACCTGACAGAGCCGATGAGCCGATGAATTGCAAGACTGGTAATCCACAAAGAAGATAAGGGCCCAGAGACAGAGGACGCCAAATCGTGAGCAGGAGGCAAGTAGATATCTTGCACTATTAGCAGTGGATGCACCGACACCTTATCGACTTTGAAGGAGGATATATCGAAGACGGTATTTATGATTTGCGATTTGGTGATTCGATTATCACGTATCCGTCACCTTGGATTTCGGTATTTTGGGCGATCTATTCGCATGATTTAGTATTGATGGCTGAGTTCCATGATATTTGTTTTCGTGAACCATGGTTGCACCTACTGGGTATTCATATTTGTGCATAGTTATTGCACCTGATATCGTTTTTTTGTGCCTTGGCTGCACATGTTTATGACTTCATGGATTTCATACAATTGGGTTGATTTTGTGCATATGGCATGCACCCGATTCGATTTTTGCACTCGGTATAGCTTATATGTGCTTGTAGTGTATTGATATGTGTTCGTGCACGCAGTTGCACACATTTATGATTTTTACACCTTGGTACACTCGGTGTTGCTATTTACGCATTTGAGTTATTGTTTGGGTTTTGTGCACAGGATGCACCGTATTTGTATTTCTTGCACAGGATGCACCAGTTTTATACTTCGTGCGTTTGTCACACCAGTTTTATGTTTCGTGCGTTTATCGTGCCAGATTTATATTTCGTGCCTTTGTTGCACCGGATTTATATTTTGTGCACTACGGTTGCACCTGACTTCGATTTGATGTCATTCGATATGTTGATTTTGATTTCATGCCTATGTTATGCATGCGATTCGACTTATGCTTTCGGCATAGTTTTCATACATTCTTAGTGTTTTGATTGGATTTGTGCACGCTGATGCGCATGGTTGTGAAATTATATACACCACGGTATACCTGATTTTGATTGAACCGTATTGTATACCGTCGATTTTGATTCTGATATTGATTTTGATTTCTTGCACTCCGTGCATTTGATTTGGACTTTGCACATGTTCGACGCTTGATATTGGATTTCATGATTTCGTGCATGTTGAATGCGCATGATTTAGATTTTATTCGTGCATGATGGATGCACCTGATTTGGATTTTCGCGCGTGTTGAGCGCATATTTTGAGGTACGATTTTGGTGCACACCAGATGCACTAAATCGATATTCTTCGTGCATATCACATGCACCTGATTTTGCTGTCAGGCACACACGCTGTCTATGACAGATGTTTCGTGCACACCCGTTGCACCCTAGATGTTGTTTCTGTGCACATGTATGGCACATATATGGATTTTGATTTCCGTGCGCACCAGACGCACAGGATATTCTTATGTACATTTTGGGATTGATTTCTTATGGGACTGTACATTTTTATGATATTTGCTATTTGTTATCGTACTGAGCAGGACTAGTCAGAGGACAGTACTTGAATATATTTTGCATGCATTGATAGTTATCAAAGGGATTTCCAAAAAGCGAGCTATAGTCTCAGTATTTACCTACGTGTCTGATATGATATGACACGTTTAAAACAAGGGAACCCTTCTAAATTGTTTTTGAAGCGGCGGAATGTACATATTAAACAAAAGATATATACATATATGGTTATTTTCTTACATTAGACATCCTCCATTGTGCAGTGCTATGCGCATCGCACAGCAATATGAAAGGTTTGGCATGCATTTCTTTCAGATATTTACATGTATAGATTTGATGTCTACATGTATGGTTTTGATATATATCATATTGGTTTTGTTCTGGATTTGACATTAGTGTCTTTACCATGACTCCGATGATTGCGAGATGCTAGACGGAGCTTTGTTTTTGAGTTATCTTCTCATTACTCATGCGTATGCATTGCGCTATGATGCGTTTGATGTATTGATGATTTCGGAGCCCCGACTACTTGGACTTTTACTGAAATGTTTTAGTATTTGAGGGGGTTTAAATTTAAATTCGGGGACCGAATTTTTTTAAGGGGGGAAGATTGTAATATTTCAAAAAAATAAAATATTATTTTTGGGAAATTTTATAATTAAATAATAAAATATTGAATATTTTAATAAAGCGGTATAATTAAATACCGATAAATTGGGAAAAAATTTGAAAAATTATAGAAATTACTAAAAGAGGGTGTTTTATGTGAATTATGCAAATTTTAAGTTTTTATGATTAATTATATGCTAATTTTGTGCTAATCGCGATTAAAAATCGCTAATCGGACTTTGAGCGTGTTTTGTGCACATGTCATTTTTTCACACTTGTTACATTTTCCTACATGGTTTGGGGTGTATGGTATTTGTTTTGGGTTCACTATTGAGGAGAGAAGGAAATTATAGAAGAAAAGAAAATAGAAATGGAAAAGAATAAAGAAATAGGTATGGTTGAGAGAGAGAAATGTGAGGGTTTATGTTGACTTGGACTTGGCCATTCCCTCATCATTTCTTATACCCATTTCCTTTCCCTCTCTTTCTTTTGCTGCTGCTGCTGCCTCCCCTTCCTCCTCCCATCTTCAAGCCACAAAACTCCATGAAAAAAACTCTCCAAAACCCCATTCACACTTCACAAAAGTTGTGCACAACCTCACAAGCTAACCAGTGGACCGAGAAAAATGTGATTTTGGCGCTGTAGAGGATTCATGGGAGCTAGATGAGGTAAACCCTTTCACAATTAGTGTAGTTTTTCCTTTGCTAAAGCCTCTTTTTAAGTTTAAAGGTGATTTGGTGATGTTTAGCGAAGTTTGAAATCTCAAGTTAGGAATTAGGGTTTGTTTTGAATAGAGATGGTGTATTTGGGATTTAGAGAAGACCTTAGACCCTTTTAGATGTTAGAAACCCAGAGCAACACCATATAAAAACCTGGAACTGAAAACAGAAAACTGGGAATGTCGGTTTGTGAGGGAAATGAGCGTGCAGGGAAATCTGGGATGATCCGGGGAAATTCTGAGACAAACAAACAATACTAGAGGCTTAGTGAGACCACCCTCTGCAAACGAGACGATTCCAACCTACTAGAATCGGCCTGGCCGGAATTTTTGGTTATGTGGCCGGCCCCCCTGGTAAAGTAGGTGCCCAGGTTGCTTCTGTAGGTCATATGTACCCTATATATCACCCCATAGTTGTTTGCTTGCCCTGTTTCGGCCTTAGTCAAAATCTGGGACCACTTTCTCTAGTTGCTGCTTTGATTCGAGCAATGGTTTTCCGTATTCTAAATTCTGTATTTTAGTATTTGTGCTTTATCTCGATCATGTGACGTTTGTACGTCTATATCGAGTGATATCGGGTTGTTTTGCGAGAGCTAACCATAGGTTCTAACCTATAGGCTTTTAAGCGTATCGCTTTGGTTTTCGTATGTCGTTTTGGTTTTGATTTGGTTTTAATGCGATGCGATACGTGTGACATATAGGTACCCCCACGGTGATCCGAGATGATGAAGAAGATGGCGGCGACATCGACATCGGCAAGCAAGATCAAAGTGAGTAGATTATATCTACGGGGGAAGTCGGGTGGATGGCGTATAGCACCCCCGCAGTTCGATACTTAGTATACTAGATATATACTATATATATTTATAATAGCATTATGTGTGAATTGGATATTCAGATGTGGTTAGGTGTACTATGGATAGATTAGGGTTTAGAAGTAAACTAGTATAGTTTCCTAGTTGCGAACCCTAGAATAGGTTTACACCCCCCCACACACACATGCTTGCTTGTTATACTTATACCTGTATGATGAGGATGGTGGATGATATTTGAAGATGAGTCGATGAGATTGGGCATAGTGCCATCAGATCGGTGATATGATATGGTTCGTATTTGGGATACGACATGAGATTTTAGCGGGCCTTTGGACGTTTGTTTCACACACGCATTTACATTTATATAGATGGTATCGATTTGTATTAGACTTAGATCAGTACCCCATATCATGAGATATGATGATAAGGATACCAGATAATTGATGAGATGAATGTGATATTGACCCGTACCCAGCTTTTGGGATGCCGTACGATGATTTACCGTACGAGCTTTATATTGATGATAGATCCGCACTCATGACTCGAGAATGTCATATGATATTGTATCGTACGCGGTACGTTTGAGGCGGGATCACCGACTTGTATATTATATATATATATATATATATATATATATATATATATCGACTCAGATTTAGGTGGTTTCCATACCCCTCCCGATTAGCCTGTTAGGCTAGGCCGATGTCATACATATTTCAAAAACTATGAATCGGGAGTATTTTAAAGACAGGCAAAGGGATTCTACGGATATTTTCAAAAGACGCATCTTTTCTTAAAAACATCGTAGCCCTTATTTTCCTAAAAACCCCGATTCGTCTTCTTTCAAATGGCAAAACAGTATGACATAGATACCTTGATGTAGATAATACACTGTCGTGTTTATTATTCATTTGCCGCATATTCTTGCTGTTCGCATCGCATTGCATGTTTAAGTATATTTATTGTTATATCAAAACCATGCTGTTAGGACACCAGCACCATTATCGATGATGCATATGTTCCACGTACACCTGCTTGCCGGCTCACACACTTCATCATCGATAATTGCCATGTCACTATACTGTAGGACTGTTGCATTCAGGATATGACCCCTTGCGTGGCATACTTGTGTACACACGTATTGTACACTCATACTTGTGTACTTACATATTGTACACTCATACTTGTGCACACACATATTGTACACTCATACTTGTGCACATACCTATTGTACATTCATACTCGTGCACTTACATATTGTACACCCATATTTGTACGCATACACATTTGCACATACATAGATGATTCTGGCTTGAATTGAGGATTTGGGAACCGCAAGATACTTTTTAAAATTGATTCATTTTAAAGAAGCGGTCTTCCCTACATATGTGCATATTACTATTCCATGTTGCATGATATACTGATATGCTTACATTTCTTTTATATGTCGCATACATCATGCTTTCTGATTATACGCATTGAGATATGTTGTTTCCATGATATTTCTGGATTCGGGAACCGTGGGTATTTTAAAAGTGAGTATGTATTGTTTTAAAAACCCGGTTACCCTTGATATGATATTTCAGTGCGTCCACCTTGTGTTTTCTCGGTTCTAAGAGCGACATGTGAAACCCGATTCGAGGAGGGGTAGGCACCGTTTGCGGGTACATGGTGAACCCGGTGAGGTATCCCGGGGTAAGAAGACTCGTATATGTTAGACAGTGAGCCTGGCAGGGGAGTAATATCTACCGGTGATTGTTTTGAGCCCGGCGGATATCTTGGGGATACCGACCGGAGTTGAGAGATGAGACGGGCCGATCCGGACTGACGGAGCCCTATGTATATGAGGATTTACGTGCCGATGCTAGGCACAGGTTTCATGATGTTTTCAAGTGTCGATGCTTGACACTCAGGTTCCATGATTTGATATGTTGCGAGCGACGCATGTTGATTTACATCCTCATACTTCCATGCATATGCTTTATGATATTTATATGCGTGATGCTTATTGTCATTGGGTGACATGTGGACGAGATCCACACACATACATACATACATATATTTGACATTGATGATATTGATCACATAGTTGGATAATATCCACATATTCATAGACTTCATGACATAGTCGACATTGATCATACCTCATATTTATGATATGTTATTACCTAAGGCACTGGCACGAGCACTTGGCACTACACTCATGTATAGATGATACATTGCCACCTTATCATGCTTCAGACTTATTCATTTGAGGTTTATATATATATCTGATCGTATTGACCTAGGATGAGTCATACATACGATTTCTGCTCTGTGATGTTTTCTATTCACGAGTTGGAAACTCACCCCCGTTGTGCCACAGTTCTTGCAGCTTTTGCCGTACCGGTTTCATTGCGGCTTCTGGCACACTGCTTCCCTTACAGGTGATTTGCTTTGGTAGGTGGGTTCTTTTGCGTCAGAACCACCATTGTACATGTATTATTCAGTTGTATCTAGTAATTCCATCAACCAAACTTGTAAACTGTTTCAGACTTAGAAAACCAGTTATGTATTATTTCGTCCTTAGAGTCGCGTGTTGTAGTATTATGGTTTTCATGCTGATTTCGAGTTTTCCTTAGTGTAGATGGGTAGGAGGCTACCCGCTAGGGATGAACCGGGCAGGGAAGCTGTGCGGTGGCCTCGATAGGAGGGCTTTTGATCCTTAGCGTAGATGGGCAGGAAGCTATCCGCTTGTGGATGAGCCGAGCAGGAAGCTACTCGGCTGCCTCGTGATGAGGGCTTTTGACCCTTAGTGTAGATGGGTAGGAAGCTACCTGTTAGGGATGGACCGGGTAGCGAAGCTGCTCGGCCGCCTCGTGATGAGGGCTTTTGATCCTTAGCGTAGATGGGTAGGAAGCTACTCGCTAGGGATGGACCGGGCAGGGAAGCTGCTCGGTGGTCTCAAAAAGAGGGCTTTAGATCCACAGCGCTGTTGGGCAGGAAGCTACCCTCTTGTGGATGAGCCGAGCAGGAAGCTACTCATTCGCCTCGTGATGAGGGCTTTTGATCTTTAACATAGATGAGTAGGAAGCTACCCGCTAGGGATAGACCGGGCAGGGAAGCTGCTCGGTGGCCTCGAGATGAGGGCTTCGATCCACAGCTCTGTTGGACAGGAAGCTACCTGCTTGTGCATGAGCCGAGCAGGAAGCTACTCGGCCGCCTCATGATGAGGGCTTTTGATTCTTAGCATAGATGGGTAGGAAGCTACCTGCTAGGGATGGGCCAGCAGAAAATTGCTCGGCGGCCTTATGATGAGGGCTTTGATTCACAGCGTTGATAAGCAGGAAGCTACCCACTTATGGATGAGCCGAGCAGAAAGCTACTCGGCCGCCTCGTGATGAGGGCTTTTGATCCTTAGCATGGATGGGTAGGAAGATACCCGCTAGGGATGGACCGGGCAGGGAAGCTGCTCGGTTGCCTCGAGAGGAGGGCTTTTGATCCTTAGCGTAGATGGGTAGGAAGCTACCCTCTAGGGATGGACCCGGCAGGGAAGCTGCTCGGTGGTCTCGAGAGGAGGGTTTTAGACTCTTAGCGTAGATGGGTAGGAAGCTACCCGCTAGGGATGGACCGGACAGGGAAGCTGCTCGGTGGCCTCGAGAGGAGGGCTTTTGATCCTTAGCGTAGATGGGTAGGAAGCTACCCGCTAGGGATGAACCGAACAGGGAAGCTGCTCGGTGGCCTCAAGAGGAGGGCTTTAGACCCTTAGCGTAGATGGGTAGAAAGCTACCCGCTAGGGATGAGCCGAGCAGGGAAGCTGCTCGGTGGCCTCATGATGAGGGATTTTGATCCTTAGCGTAGATGGGTAGGAAGCTACCCGCTAGGGATAGGCCAGTAGGAAATTACTCAGGGGCCTTATGATGAAGGCTTCGATCCACAACGTTGATGGGCAGAAAACTACCCACTTGTGGTTGAGCTACTCGGCCGCCTCGTGATGAGGGCTTTTTATCCCCTCAGTATATTTTACACAATTTTTAAAACAAACCTAGGGGTCTCGGAACCTAGAAAAGAAACAAAAGTTGTGCAAAAGGTCTCCTTTATGAAAGAACCTAGCTCAAGAGATTTAATTCAATGTCAATAAGAATTACATTGTTCCAAAAGAAGAAGACACATTTTTGTTATTTATACAACTTGAGTTTTTCAGCGTTGTAAGGCCGAGGGGGACGGTCTCCCCCGCCTTCCCGAACTTGATCCGAGGTAACAGCCATGATGTGGTTGATCGTTAATTCCCCGGGGGAGATCGGGTCTCTTTGTTCTCGTTCCGCCCGCCGTTTGTCCCTTAGGTATTTCGCCAAGTGGCCAGAGCGGATCAACTACTCAATGTAGTCGTGGAGTTGTTTGCAGTTCTCGGTCGGGTGCCTTTGCGTCCTATGGAAGGCACAGTAAGGGCCACAAAGACGTTTTCCCGCCCTCTGGGTAACTGGCGGGAGCTTAAAGAACCTTTCGCCCTTCGCTTCCTCCAACAGCTCGGTTTGAGAGATGTTAAGAGGAGTGTGGTCCTGGAACTTCGGAGAGTAAGGTTTTGGTTGGTCAATCCTCTTTTTCTCTTCTCTGCCCCTCTTCTTTTGGTCTGCTTGGTCTCCTCTGGGCAGATTTGAGTTCACCTCCGATTCGAGTTGGATCTCCCACTCGGTCCAAGCTTTTACTTCGGCCATGGTCTTAGCTTGCGCTAATGCAAAAGAGCAGAGCCACTCTTTGTGCCTAAGACCCGACCTTAGTGCGGTGATAACCGTCTCATCACGGTGCTCGGGGACCTCGAGGAGAGCATTGTAGAAGCGAGTGACATATCCCTTAAAGGATTCTTTGTCCCCGCTCTTTATGGTGAAGGGGTAATCGACCATCTTCTTCTGTCGTCAGTTCCCGACAAAGTGACCGAGGAACTGAATGGCCAGCTTATCAAAGATCGAGATGGAGTGTGGCGTGAGTCCCCGGAACCAATCCCGGCCAGCCAGGATGAGGGTGGTGGGGAAAGCTCGGCATTGAGCTGCGTCCGAGTTATCTTAGAAGCTCATGCCCGCTGTAAATGCGTCCAAGTGATCTTTTGGGTCGGACTTTCCGTCAAAGAGCGCCATCTTGGGCGGCTTTTTCTCGGATGAGACATGTTCGGCCAGCAATTCCTAGGTGAAGGGTTTCGTGAGAGAATCCACGGAATACCTAGCCCCTTCGCCGGACGGATGGCCGTCTCGCCGTATGCCCTCGATCTTCTTTTCAAGAGCATCGAGTCGGAGGTGGTAACCCAAGGGTTCAGCACAGTCAGAGTGGTGACTGTCCCTGCTCCTGGTCTGCGCGATGGTGCCGTTCCAATTCCACTCTATCAAATTCTTCAGGTCCTCGGGTGAGCCCTTCTCGAGTAGTCCCGGCGTCCGTTGTTCGTGCCGACCCGGCGAGCGTGGGGGCATCGGTCGACGCCAACTTTAATACCCCAGAGCAGTGCGGTCTTAAGACATCATGGTGATCTGCTCTGTCCACACTCAGTGTGGTCTGTTGCGGACATCTTGGTGATCTGAGTGAGAGAGCCATTTCAGAACAATGGGATCGGGTCCCTAAAGCACATTCCGAAAGAGGACCGAACTATATTATAAATATAATAATACCACCCTCAATTGTAGAGGCGCCTTTTAAGTGAACCGGAACTATAGGAGCTTGAGAACTCCGTAGTTAAGCGTGCTCTGGCCAGGGAAGTCTTGGGATGGGTGACCTCCTGGGAAGTGGCCCCTGGTCGGGTCCGGTTCGCTCTAAAGAGAAAAACCGTGCAGTTTTGGCCAAAGCGGACAATACCATCTGTACTGGAGCATGGGGCGTTACATTTATGGTGGCCCATGCAGGTCCCTCTATAGTAGTTTTTTGGTTCGAGGACGAACCATTGTTCTTAGATAGGGGAATGTAATACCCCAGAGCAGTGCGGTCTTAAGACATCATGGTGATCTGCTCTGTCCACACTCAGTGCGATCTGTTGCGGACATCTTGATGATCTGAGTGAGGGAGCCATTTCAGAACAATGGGATCGGGTCCCTAAAGCATATTCCGAAAGAGGACCGAACTGCATTATAAATATAATGATACCACCCTCAATTACAGAGGCGCTTTTTAAGTGAACCGGAACTACAGGAGTTTGAGAACTCCGTAGTTAAGCGTGCTCTGGCTAGGGAAGTCTTGGGATGGGTGACCTCCTGGGAAGTGGCCCCTGGTCGGATCCGGTTCTCTCTAAAGGGAAAAATCGTGCGGTTTCGGCCAAAGCGGACAATACCATCTGTACTGGGGCGTGAGGCGTTACACCAACTGATGGAGGGGGAGGCGAGCCGCTCCCGCCTCCGTTGAGGCAGCTCGTGTTCGGATCGTTGCAGTCGTCGCTCGCCATTGGATCGAGGGCGGAAGATCAACTTTTATGGTGGAACAAAAAGAGAATCTTTCGTTCCCACAGACGGCGCCAACTGATGGAGGGTAGGATCTCCTTCAGATGCTGTCATCTGTCGATTTGTAGCGAGTGTTGTTTAACGGTTGAGATTTGAGCTGAAGGTTATCTCCTAGAGTGTGTGGATCTCAATGGGCTGAGTTTGAGGTGGAAGCCGAGCTATCTGCAAGTAAGTCCCGGGCGGGTGACCACCGTAGGACCCTCCGACAATCAAGTTAGAGCCAAGGAATATAGGCAGAGTAGTGGCTTATTGGAGTTAATTGCGTTACCTGAGTCGTCTAAGAGAGGGTTTTTTATAGTGGTCGCATGGAGCGAGCAGGTGCGAGATCTTCGCCGTCAGTTACGCCCGTGACGTTACGTCTGCGTGAATGATGGGATCTCTCCATTAATGACGGGATCCGCTCATTAATGGGGGATGCGCCAGCATGGGACGCGGGCCATTGGGCGGTGGATATCTCGCCTTGGCGAGATACCTGGAGTCGTTACGGAGGCGCTTGGGCTCCGCGTTCTCGGTTGATCAGGAGAGCCGGGGAGGCTTAGCTCGGCGGATGGCTCGGAGACGAGCCGAGAGACCGAGGAAGCTCAGCTCTGCAATAGCTCGGAGGCGAGTGAAAGAGGAGGGGTGCAAGTTCGGCTGCCAGATTGCTTGTGGGCAAGAAATGGAGTGCCCACACTGATTTTACCTCGGTAGCTCCAGGAGTCTAGTGGGCTGTCACGGGTGACACGTCATTTGCCACGTTTCGTGATTTGAGGAATTCCCACTTATGAGAATCATCAGTGAGCAAAAAAAAAAGATTTGTAAATTAATCGTCAGATTAATTATGCAAGTTCCTTGAATCACAAACCGACTTCATGTTTCCATGGGCCAATATAAAAAGAAAATTTAAATTACATAAAAATACCATTGAACTTTTGCAGACTCGGCAACGCCATTCAACGTAAAAAAAAAGGAAAAGAAATGAAAAAAGGCCAAAGTTATTCAATGGTAACTCTTTAAAGAGCGGTCGATGGACCAATGTAGTAATTACTTAAATTTAATGATGTTCTTAAATACGAAGAATAAACTTATAAATGCCATATTCAATGGATAAAAAAAGGGTTAATTGTAAATAAATAAAAAATCTTGGCCCAAAAAATATTGTCAAAAAAACCCTGACTCATCCTCCCACTGTCAAAAACCTCTGACTGCAATATTGGTATAGTTTCGTGCAATATCAAGTTAACTTACATACATATTGCAGAAAACTATACAGTTATGTAAGTTAACCAGATGGTTTTTTTTTTGAAATAGGGTATAATAAAATTAAAATTATTAAAATAAGTTTTTTTAATTTCTCAAAATAGGGCGGTTTCAAACATGGCCCCACTCTCGAAATAAGAGGGCGGGTTCTTTTTTAATAAAAAAAATTAAAAATTGAAATTAATTTAAAATCGACTTTACAAAATAAACATAATATTAGTGTTGTTTTGGTTCCGAACAATTGTTATTACGGTTCATATAGAATTACTATAAATATGAATCTTGAATACACTCTAATAACAAAATGAATAAGTCAAATTTAAAATAACAAAAAATCATATCTGTTTGTAAAAGGTAAATTGTACAAGTTTCTTTACAAGCGCTAACCGATTTTCTTTTGGTGCACTTGTCATGATCTCGAAGGTCCCGCCCCTGTTGACTGTCCTGAACATCTGGTCCTATAATGACCTGGTTGTTTGCATAAGCTACATCTATCGTGCCTTTGCTGAGTATCAGCATCCATTGACATTCGATCTCGACGCACCTTAAGTCTTCCGGGCCCTATATTTTTTTCTGGCGGTAATATAGTCGGTGTTTGTCTGTTCCTAGTATAATAGTGCCAATAGTGACTATCTGGTATAGGATAAAATTTTGGATCGTATTCGTCTTGGTAATTGGAAACTGTATAGTAACGGGAAGCAAAATTGTAATGTGAGTTATGCATGCTGCTCGCAGCAGCAATTGCGTGGGCACAAGGTAAATGTTGTTGCTGGAAAACACCGCATGTGCGCGAAGAGAGCCCTTCATCTCTAAAATTTACGGTATATTGATTCCCATTAGTCCCCGTAATTTAAAACTCCGCTGTGTCAAATTTTTCAGATCTGTAGTATTGTGCTCTGCGCTCTCTTTTCCGGAATATATCTTCGTAATACGCGGTGAGTGGAGTCTCCATCGCCAAGGACTTTTCCCTTCTTTGCACAAAGTAAGTATTCACTCTGAAAAAGGTTCGAACAATCAACTCCTGTATCGGTAAGCCTCTAACCCCTTTAAGGACCCCATTGAAACTTTCAGATATATTAGTGGTCATTAGTAGATATCTGCATTCATTATCATGTGCTTGTGACTACATGCGTACTGGATACTCATCTAACCACGCTTTCGCGGCTTGACTCATATCTCTAATTTTTTTCATGTACATGTCATGAACATTAGGGTCAGACGCTTCACCGGCTTTGTACATAAGCTTATGTAGATCTGAATTTTTAAATTTTCTATCAAAATTTTGCCTGAAGTGCCGCAGGCAAAACCTATGTGGGGTCGTCGGAAATACAGCTCTCATTGCAGCTAGTATTCCTAGATGTCTATCAGATATGATGCATAAATCTGTTTATCAATAACAGATGGGATATTTTTGAGTTGACGGAAAAAACCATGACCGGGATGATGTATTTTCACCATCGACAATAGAAAATCCCAACGGAAATATACCGTTATTAGCATCTACACCTGTAGCAATTAACATGCAACCTCTGTACTTACCATATAGATACGTCCCATCCACGCACAATACCGGCCGATAGTGTGTGAAACCAACCGCACAAGAAGCAAGGCACCAGAAAATTCACACAACCATCGAGATCAGTTTATGTGGTTTTTAACCGGTATACGGACCCCAGATTTGATGCTTTCATGGTTTTTATAAAAGGGACTAGTGAGTTGTAAGAGCTTTCCCAATCCCCAAATATCTTGCATAAAGCCTTTTTACGAGCATCCCATGCCTTCATATACGAAATCTGAATTTTGTAATCTCCGCTAACAAAGAGTCGTATCTCTCGGGGAGTCATCGCCACATCTGTATGGATTAGTGGCATGATTAGTGAGCAAATGTAAGATGAAGTGCAATTCCTGTAATCTTTTAACATAATAGAATTGATACAAGTATGTTCTTGGTTGTATTTCGTGACCTTCCAAGCTTTGGCTCTTTTGGAACAACAAGCATGCAATCTCCACTTACATTCAGGAGCTTTCGTACATACCACGGTATAGTACGTCTTATTTGACTCTTCGGTTTTAAATTTAACGTTTTTTTGAATAGTCCACGACTTCAGCTATACAAATAAGATCTCCTTTTTCCTGAAATATATCTCCAACAGTGATGCAATCTTTGCTTGCTACGGCCGCTTCGAAATAGGGTTCAGTATTTACTTCTGCCACGGCTAAGTCTACCCAACTATCATCTTCCAGCGGATGGAGACCGGGTTCTTCTAGTTCGACAAAATCATTATTCGCAGCCATATCATTGTTCGCCGCCGAAAACAGAGACGAAACCGCGTAGGTCGTCTTGCCTAAATTTGGGGGCAGATGCTATTTGGTTTTATCCGTCCACCTCTCCGAAAATGCCAAGTTGATTTACGGCACCGTGTATCGAAGATTTAGACGGATACGGCCGTTGTAGCAGACTTCGTCAGATTCCCCCTCATTTGAGGGGTTTTTGATTGTGGGGACGCTCTTCCCTGCAGGCGCAAGCCCCTGCAGTTAATTACGCTACTGCATCACGGTAACAACTTTCTCCTTCTCCAGATGGTCACTTCGTGTCGTGTGTGTTTGTTTTCTTTTTTGGTTGCCTGTGGATTGTATACGGAGACTAATTTATGTTGTCACCCGTAGGGCGTGGATTAGTCCAAATCCGTATTTTCTTAGATTTGGGTTTGGGTTGGGTTTAAGGATCGTTAATCTCATTTGAGACGAAGATCAACTTAAACGTTTGTTAAGGATATGTTAGCCTAATTTTAGACTAAGATCTACTTAACAGGATCATTTAGATCCAACAAAAGAGCATTTGGGCTCTATTGTTTTAGTTTAGGGACATTGCGGTCCATGGGTTTAAAGACATCATAGTCCGTGACAGTTTAAAGACGTCAAACATCATAGTCTATGAGTTTAAGGACCTCACAGTCCATAAAGTTTAAGGACATCATAGTCCATGAGTTTAAGGACTCTATAGTCCGTAAAGTTTAAGGACATCATAATCCAGTTTAAAGACGCCATAGTCTGTGTGGTTTTGGTTCAACTGTTTGGGGATGCACCAAAAGTTATTAGTTATTGGGACCCTCCATCTCTCTGAAGACGTTGAAGAATTACAACGACATATATCAGAGGTATGAAGAGATGTACCCTTGAACCAATATTGGTTGGGAGATCTGTAGTGAAGTTTGGGACTAAAATCAGTTAAAAAGATTTATGAGCATATGGGCTCAATTAATCTGAATTAGGAGTCTGTGGCCAACTTGGGCTCGGCCCACTCAGTTAAAATGTTGATCATTTAATTAGGCCCAATCCTTTTTTATTTAACAATGCTGAGTATTGGTTTTGGTTCTGACAACCTCTTTTTTTGTCTTTTATTGAGTGTTGAGCACTAATTATGGCTCTAGGGCATTATTTAAAGAACAGTTTATGTTCCCTCAGCGCCCACGTGAGGAGTACGTGGTGCGCTTGGCGCTGAACGCCAGACTTAGAGCGCTAAGGCGCTTTCTATGAGATAGCGCACACGTGAGGAGCGCGTGGCGCGCTTAGCGCTGAGCGCCAACCAATGAGGGCAGAGCGCTCTTTTTGAAATAGCGCACACGTGAGGAGCACGTGGCGCGCTTTGCGCTGAGTGCCAGACAATGAGTGCAGGGCGCTCCTTGTGAAATAGCGCACACGTGAGGAGCACATGGTGCGCTTGGCGCTGAGCGCCAACCTTGAAGCGCTGGGCGCTTCTTTAAATTGGAGCGCTAAGAGCGCTGCGGCGCTATGCGCCAGTCTTGGAGCGCTAAGGCGCTTCTTTTTAATTGGAGCGCTAAGGCGCTTCTTTTTAATTGGAGCGCTAAGGCTCATTTTAGACAACTTTGATCAGTTCTGCGTTCTGAGAATTAAATTCTTGTTCATAGGAGACTTGGTCTTATAAATCTAGGAACTACGTTCTTAATTTAATAGGAGATTTTATAATCTCTTCTGTTTTTGTGAAAGACTTTGTCTTTTTCTTATAGATCTGTGATCTAACGAGAACTAAGTTCTTCTCCCTCCCTTTTTATGATGAGATGTTATGATCTCTTTTGTGAAAGACCTCTGTCTTATAGATCTATGATCTTAGAAAAAGAACTGGGTTCTTCTTCTTTTTATGAGATGATTTTATCTCTCTGTTTTATTTACCTTGAAGAAATTCTTCTTCCGAGCTTGCTCTTCTCTTTGAAATTTCTCAAAATTTGTTGGGGGGGTTCCTCTGTTCAAGACTTGAAGTCTTCGGTCCTTTATATAGGGGAGGTTGATTTGTTGAATCGGTTAAGGAAATCTTTCCTCTGATTGATTTGGGAATGTTTCCCACCATTGGATCTTTGATCTGAGGGTTTCTGTTTTACAGAAGATAATTTTCTTGTTTTTAACAAGATTGGGAAAATATTTTCCCATATAGAACTTATTCTGTATCTTGGTGATTTTTAATCACCATTGGATCTTTGATCCCAGGGTGGGGGAACATTTAGTTCCAGCGCTAGCGCTCTCGTGCTTTGCGCGTGAGCATTGTTTCAGAGTCTTTGACTCTTGGTGCTAGCGCACTTATCGCTAGCGCTCTCGTGCTTTGCACATGAGCGCTGCATCAGAGTCTTTGACTCTTAGTGCTGGCGCTCTTGGCGCTAGCGTTCTCGTGCTTTGCACGTGAGCGCTGCCTTAGAGTCTTTGACTCTTAACGCTGGCGCACTTGACGCTGGCGCACTTGGCGCTAGCGCTCTCGTACTTTGCACGTGAACGCTGCATCAGAGTTTTTGACACTTGGTGCTAGCGCACTTGGCGCTAGCGCTCTCGTGTTTTGCACGTGAGTGCTGCCTCGGAGACTTTGACTCTTAGCGCTGGCGCACTTCGTGCTATCGCTCTCGTGCATTGCACGTGAGCGCTGCCTCAGAGTCTTTGACTCTTGGCGCCGGCGCTCTTGGCGCTGGCGCTCTTGGCGCGAGCGCTTTTATAAAGCACCGCTTCATTTCAAATTTCAAAATTTGAACAGAGCTTTGCTTTGATTGGGAGAAACAAATTCCCCCCACCGTTGTGCTCACGTGGCTTACACGTGAGTGCAGCGGTGGCAGCATCTCCGCCGTTAGATCAACTTAGATGTTGAAACGGCTCTTAGTGCCTATAAATAGGGCCTTTGGCCCCTGAGATGGCCTCTGTTCATCTTCTTGTTTTCTCTTGAGAATTAATTCTCTTTCAGAGTATAGCTCTTTGTCTTAAGAACTCACTTAAAGACAGAACCCTGTCGAAAATTTTAGGTAAAGATTAAATCTTTGAAGGGATTATTTCATAATCTAGGGTTTCACCCATTAACAAGCCTTGCTCTTTTCAGATCATGGATCTAAAGAAATTTTTAGGGTTTTCTTAACAGAGCTTTGCTCTTTTGAAATCATAGATCTAAAGAGACCTTTCTTAGGGTCTCTTAACCCATTAAAGGAGAACTCTTAGAGTTCATCTTGCAGATCTTAAAGATCTCAGAGTTTTTAACTCGGTAAAGCTTTGCTTTTAGGGTTTTTGATGGATTATTCCATCTTCTTCGCAGAGCATTGCTCTTTAGAATTTTTAGGAGGAATTTTATTCCCTTCATCATTAATTATGACAGATGTCATATCTGTTGTAGATCTCTGCTCTCAAGGGAGATTTACTCCTTGGCCCAAGGGGCTCTCATTAAATGAGAATCCTTTTAGGATTTCCTCATTTAATGACTGTCTCATCTAATGATGAGACTGTTTTATTAATGATGAGCCACCGTCTAGATTGTGTAGGCCCCCTTTGTCCCTTTCCACTGTATTGCAGTGTGGCACGAATTTAAAGTACCAAGTGCCAGAACTTAAACTGTAGTATTGACGGCTAACTTTTGTTCTTTTGCGCGCAGGTACTATGTCTTTCGACATTTCTTTCCCGTTTGTTCGTTCGGAAAGCGGGTTCCCTGAAGCACCTGTGGACAGGGAAGTCTTCACGTTGATCAAGGATCATGATCCGGAGCAAAAGAACCTTCATTTTTGGGGGACGTGGTACAATCAAATCGTCCGGAGTCGACGCAGCTTTTCTTGTGTGACGCCTTCAAAACCAATCTCCGCTGTTCATTATGCCGACTCACCCTAGGTTAACTATGCCGTAGAGGAGGTCCACTGGACCTCAGAGGGTTGCCTTCAGCCCTCTATGGCCGCGATACCTATGCGGCCGCCGATGGCTTTAGATATTCTGGGGCGGCGTATATGTCAGGACGAGTCGCGCCCATGGGGACAGGTGTATATGATTGGCCTGACTCCTCGTCATTCAGCCGGATACCTGCAGTGGGCCTGGTATATCTTATCAGCAAAAAAGTCGGCATTATTAAAGCTCGGGCTGTACCCTGCAATCTATGCGTCGCTTTTCCAGTATCTGGCGCCTCCGGTGTGGTGGATTAAGGCTTTCTTAGAGTAATGGAACATCCCAACACACACCTTTCTCCTATCGGATCGGGTGGTTTCAATCTCCCTGGAGGAGTTTGCGGAGATCTCAGGCCTACCTGTCAGAGGGGAACATTATGAGGAAATACTTCCCCCTGAAGAATACGTCTTTCTGACCCGATCAGTAGTGATGGGTCTGACTCCGGAAAAAGCCATTCAACACCGATTCCCAAGCTTAATCAAGGTGTTGAATATTTATGAGTGCCTGTTCTTGGAATCTGGGGGGCACGGCATCAGCTCCACAAATTTTATTGCCCGCTTTCTCCGTCCCAAAGTCCTTTCAAAGGAAGATGCGAAATTTTCCAAGCTCGCCGATCCCTTCGGCTTTGGTTTGGACAAACAGCCTGCATCGAAAGCGGATCAGAGGAATTTCTTTCTCCCGGACACCCCGGTCGTCCCCTTCGCAGAGCTTGCAGCTTTAGACGTCGTCGAAGAGACGTTCTTTTTGGGGTTTCTCGGCCTATGGCTAAGTTGGTTCGTACTTCCCATGCACCCTCGTCATATGAGACCGTCCGTTTTCTACCCGGCTTACCGAATGGTTGAAGGAACGCGGGTTGCCGTCGGGATTGCCGGGCTAGCTCATTTGTATCACGGCTTAAGTTTAGCGGCGGACGCTACTCAGCCGGGTTTAGAACCCGTAAATCTTCTGCTGCACTATTTTACTTCGTGGATCGAGCTGTACATGCTTAGAGCCTTTGGAATCGACAAACGTCCCTATATCTATGATAGCTAAAATTTTCCCTGGGTGATGTCTCTAATCAACGCCTCTGCTTCAGACCCGTCGTCGCGAGAAGCTCGGGGAGTGATCCTTCACCCGCGCATGGTTGGAGACAGCATGACCTTCGTTGATAGGGTCATGACTATCGGCAAGGAGTCAACTAAGGCGTGCAGCCGCTGCGTGACACCTTCAAGGACGGGGTTTCCACATTGAAGACTCGGGAGATCCTGCATTTGTACTCGATCAGGCCGGGCTTCTTAGTATTCAGGCAGAACGAGTCGGCGTTGTTTATGAGGTACAACCCGCACCGCTTTGCCCAATAGTCGGGTTACAACCAGGGTGTTCCCCTCGAAGCTTTTCTGGCTGAACCGACTGCCACTGAAGAGGGCATTCGCACTACGCTGCACCACTTCATGCGCCTGAATACCGGGTCCATCTTCTTTATCAGCGAAAACCAGGAGAGGACAACAGAGTAAAGGAAGCTAGCTCGACCCTTTTCTTCCTTATTGGGGAGCCGAGCTACGTCCCGAACGCCTCGAACTCATATGTGGCGTGGTACCAGCACACGACGGGTGCCGTGATTAGGGTAGAATGACGGCTACTGCTTGATTGCAAAGGTGCAGTCCGTGCCGGTAACCCGTCCGTCCCTTTAAAATGATGAATTTCCGTTCGTCCTTCATTAAGGGAGACTAATACGGTTGTGGTCCCTCACACCTTTACTTCAAAACCACAGCCCAGCGTTCCTAAAACGGTAGCTATAGCATCTCCGGACTCTGGAGTTGGTGTGGAGATCGGGTCCCATCGACCAAAAATGCCCGTGAAGCATAAGCTCCTATCGTTGGCTGCCGGGGCTCGTTCGCAGAAGAAGTCGATGTTTTCTGTTGACGTCGTACTTGGCCAGGAGCCCTATGCTCCCTATAGCGAGGGCTTGAGTGAGTACGGGACCAACGAGGGTCTATTTATCAAGCCTGTAGATGATACTAATCTTCAAGCCGCCCTTGTGGCTTCCGAGCGACAGGCTCGCACAGAGGCGGCGTTGCTATCGCTTGCGGAGACGGGTATGCTCTAGTCATGTCGTTTTGAGCTTTTTCCTTCTCTCTTATTATGCATTTATTAATACATCCGTCTTTGTCAGGCATCTCTGCTGAAGAGGCTCTGGCGGCTTCCCTCCGAACTTTTGAGGAGGAAGAGAGGCTTCGCGCTTCTTGTGGCTTGGGTATAACTTATTTCGTTTGATTACGCTCTCATGCTTTATACCTGTGCTCTGACGCTTTATTTTACCTTGTTACAGGGACTACTTCGGCTCCAGTTGTTCCAGGTGTAGCGCCGATCCCAAGCAATGGTGCAGTAGTCTTGTCAGAGCCAGCCATCACGGCTACGGTTATCCTCAAGCCTGAACTGACTTCACTGAAACAGCCGATGATGGACGTCGTAGCTGCTCCGGAGGCAGAACTAGGGTCAGATGACGGCGAAGGCATCCCTTTATCCGAAGTCTTGAGGAGGTCGGTCCTCACTGCTCAAACTGAAAAGAAACGCAGGAAGCGCGCAGCGAGAGAGTGTGATGCTACCTTGGCTGCGGGTGCAGGCTCAAGCACCATTCCTTCTGTCACTATTACTTCAGAGGGTACCCCAGCTGCCTTGTCTACTGCCCATAGATAGGTTGCGCGCGCGGCTTGGGAGGCAACTGAGGATCCATCGCAAGGTAACACAATGACCATTTTTTATTAGAACTTAGTCTGCAAATTTATATATATCATATCCTGCAGGGCCAAGTCTTGGCGGTGAGATGGTAGGCGAGGCGACGGCGACCATGGAGCCCGAAGTAGCTACTCTCTCCAGGAAGTCTGGGACTGCCTAAACCGCTGCTCTCTCCCCTTGTGGCTCTCTGATGTCGGCAGGCATCGCGAGTGTCACGACAGCCCTTGTCGAATCAGGGGACGAAGCCATGGGCGTCGAGACCGTCCTACTGAAAAAGGGAGAAGAAGTCACTAGGCCTAGTGATGCTTCCGCTGCTGAAATTGTGCCCTCTGAAGCATCTCGGGTCACCGCAATGACGGCTGTTGTTCCCTCGCCTTCTCCCATATCTTCTGAAATGCTGGAAGGTATAGGTTTATGATTCATCGGCTTCTTTGTGGGTATCACTCTCCTTGTACTGACAGTATGTCGTCATAACTTTGCAGGAGTCCTTTTTGATCACCTGTATCAGGTGCTGAACCCGCATTTCTCATTCCAGCCAGAGATTGCCCTACCTGTTGATGTCGGTGAGTATAGTCTATAACCGACGTCTTTTCCTTTCTCTTACGGATAGCCATGTTGCTAACTTTTCTTCATATTGGATATAGCATCGCGGGTCAAGAGAATAACCGAGCTCCCTGCACTCCCCGTCCTACCGCCTGTTATAGCCAGTATGATAGGCTTTACCCTTTATCCGTTTTCCTTATTTCCTGAGTTGGCATTGTTCCCGCCAAAAATTTCTGCGCAAAAGAGTCCAAGGTATCAAATGGCAGTGATACGCTTAAGGAAAATGCGAACCAGTATCTTCCGGGCTATTTTTTGACAAACTCCCAATTGAGAAATAGCTAAATTCTGATGATATTGGAAGCATCTCGAAAAACCCTTCAATTTGAAATATTATGGGCTTCATAATTTATCCGGGATCAAAAGTTATAAGCAAATGTGCTATGCGCTGTTCCCTGATTAAAAATCAGGAATTATCTCAATAAGGTATCACGTGCTCACACGTGACCAATGGTCACGTGTTGACACGTGATGGTTAAAGCAGCGGAAAAGGACAGAGCGCAGAAGAGGAGCCCATTCAGGGGGTCACGTGCTCACACGTGACGCTCACACGTGATCAAAGGTCACGTGGCAACACGTGACTGGCTGTAAAAGCCTTGCTGTTCAACAGAATTAAATTCTGAAAAAGATCATTTAAATCTTTCCAAATAGAATTAGAATTCTAAATTTCTCTAAATCTTTCCAAATGGAAAAGGACTATGGGGACCGTTGGATTAAAAATCCAATGGTGATTAAAGATCACCAATTTATGGAAAGATTTGATACAAGAAAAGATTTCCCCTAAATCTCACCAAAAATAACAAACAGAATATCTTTGGATTTAAAATCCAACGGTGAATAAAATTCACTGAATGATCTAAAGGATCATATTAATGATGAAAACAAATCAAATCTTTCAATGAGAGATTTGCTAAACAAATTGATTCTTTTCCTTCTTCTATAAATAGGAGCCAAGAAAAGAAGAGAAGGAACCTTTTGGGGAGAAAAAAAACAGAGGGAGGAGAATTTAATTCTCAAGAGGGAAGAAAAGAAAGGAGAATTTAATTCTCAACAAAGAAAACCCTAGGTGAGAAAAGAAAGGGAATCGAAGCTTTAAAAAGAGAATTTAATTCTCAATCAAAGAGTTTAACTCTTAGACAAAAAAGAACTTAGTTCTTCTTCTGGTTGAAGATCTGCACAGAGCACATCTCCCCATAAGTTGAGAATTCAATTCTCATCTGGTCGAGATCCTGCCATGCAGATCCTAAACTCAGAAGGGAAATTGAGTTTTGAGAATTTAATTCTCCTAAAACAAAACTAGGGTTTAACCCTAATCAAGAATTTAATTATTTTACATATCTGGGAATTTAATTCCTTTAAAAAGAAATCAGGATTTTATCCTAAATAAGAATTTAATTCTTTCACAATAGGAATTTAATTCCTCCAAAATCATAATTAGGGTTTAACCCTATAGAGAATTCAATTCTTAAAAGATCTCTGTTCATGAAAAGAACTAGGGTCACGTGCCCCCACATGACCCTTGAAAAGATCCCTGAAGAAAAGAAGCTTTGAGACAATGCCTCACGTGCTCCCACGTGACTCCCAAAATGCAGAAAGAAAAAAACAAAAGAAAAGAAGCTTTGGGCGCTCTCACGTGTTATCACGTGACCCCTCAGCAAATGCTTTAACAATTGGCGCACAGATCCCCATCACGTGCCAACACGTGATGCTCTAAAATAAAAATAAAAGTGTTTAACACTTATTCGCAGATTTGACGGTAAAACAAAAGGAGATCTGGCTCCACATTTAGGGCGCCCTCACGTGACCCCTAACAAATCCCTTTAATATCCAATGGATGGATACCTATCACGTGCCCACACGTGATGGCTAGGAAATGAAAAGTGTTTAATACTTAATTGCAGAATGGAGAAAAGGGATCTGGTCCCCCCTTTGGGCGCTCTCACGTGTCCACACGTGACCCCTCTGTCTTTAGTGTTTAACACTAATTTGGGGATTATATTTCTAGTGTTTAACACCGATTGTTTCTAGTATTTAACACTAAATTAAAGATTATATTTCCAGTGTTTAACACTGATTGTCTTTTAGTGTTTAACACTAATTTGAGAGTTCTATCTCCAGTGTTTAACACTGTTGTTCTCTAAGTCGAGAGGACTCGTAAGTGGTTGTTTCCCCCCTTGTCGATATTCGACTTGGGAGAGTGTGGCCCGTGGACAGTCCATCCTGACCACCTTGCAGGGCAGTGATGGCTTAGGAGACAGGGTTATGATTTGCCACCTGAGACTTTTCAAATTTATGAGCCATGAGGGTCTCATAAAGATCTTTCCCCCTATGAGTCGAGAGGATCCCGTAGGTGTATTTTCTCCTTAGAAGTCATGAGGACTCCTAAATGCGTTTTCTCTTGAGAATCGTAAGGATCCCACAAGAGAATTTTCTTTATGCGTAGGGATACTAATTTCCTCCCAAGTCGAGACGAATCGAGAGATTCTCGCAAAGACACTGATTTCCTTATGGGTTGACGCGAATCGAGATGTTCTCGACAAGGACGCTAATTTCCCTGAATCGAATCTGTAACAACCCTAAACTTTCTGTACAACTTTCTGTACAAATTTTTCAAAAAAATACAGAAAGGGTTACTTTTGTCTGAGCACAAGTTATAAGTTTGTTTTGCCTTTTAATAGCAAGAAGGAGCTTGTAGCTCATTGGTAAGACCTTGCACTGCTGAACCAAGCCACCAGAGTTCAAATCCCATCCCCCACATTATTTTTAATATTGTTTTCTTTTGAATTTTTTGCAGTACAAGAGCCTACACGTGCATAACTCATAAAAACCCCACTACACATGTAAAACAAACTATCCCA
Organism: Agapanthus africanus; assembly: GCA_030015575.1. Lineage (NCBI taxonomy): Eukaryota > Viridiplantae > Streptophyta > Magnoliopsida > Asparagales > Amaryllidaceae > Agapanthus > Agapanthus africanus. The sequence continues at coordinate 48,247,833 of JASDDO010000019.1, read as the reverse complement.
GGGGTACACCAAGCGACGAGGGATACGTGGCGGCGAGCTCCGGCCCGACTCGGCCGACTCGGGCCGTCGACTCGGCCCGCCGCCGCCGGTCGGAATCGGCCGGACCGCCGAGTCGTCAACACCAAAGTTGGGCCTCTTCACCTCCCCATCACTCCTGCATAATTTATTTCCTTGGATCGGTTCTAGATACCCTTTAAAACCCTAATTACTCCATTTTTAATATATTTTAATACAATTTTAAATTCACCCTTTCACCTGCCCTAAACTCTAGCCTTACCCTATAAATACAACCCCTAAACACTCCCCCCTCACTCCAAAATTCTGATCAAAACTCTCAAGAAATCAATAGAAGTTTAGTGTACTTTTGGAGTTAGCGAAGGGCAAAGCTCCGGCGATTTTCCGACGACGACCCTAGGAGCTCCCGGCGACAAAACGACGCACCGGAACCTACGTCCACTCCCTCTTCCTCTCTTATAAACCAAAAGCCAGTAAGTCTCACCTCCCTCTTCTCTATTCTTTTCTAAAAACTCACATTACTAAAACCCGACGGAATCGGAGTTAATCCGATTTCCGATTTGGTTCTTTCTAAAAATTCAACTTTTCTTTAATACAATCATACTAAACCTTTACTTGTTGACTATTAAACATTAAGAAGTCATATTGAACAAGTTCCATATCAAAAGATTTCTATTTCAATTGTTATCGTACTTTTTCACTAAAATACCATGTAGTTTAAATTCGACATTAAAACATCACAATCTTGCTATACCTTTAAATAGATCACGAGGTAATGACCTACTGTTTACCGCCGAAAGACGCGCGAAGACGCGGCGAACATCTCGCCTGAATTTCGAGGGCAGATGCTAATTGGTGCTATCCGTCCACCTCTCCGAAGATGCTAAGTTGATTTATGACACCGTGTATCGAAAGTTTAAACGGATGCGGCCGATGTAGCAGACTTCGTCAGATTCCCCCTCATTTGAGGGGGTTTTGATTGTGGGGACGCTCTTCCCTGCAGGCGCAAGCCCCTACAGTTAATTACGCTACCGCATCGCGGTAACCACTTTCTCCTTCTCTAGATGGTCACTTCGTGTCGTGTGTGTTTGTTTTGTTTTTGGTTGCCCGTGGATTGTATACGGAGACTAATTTATGTTGTCTCCCGTAGGGCGTGGATTAGTCCAAATCCGTATCTTCTTAGATTTGGATTTGGGGGTTGGGTTTAAGGATATGTTAGTCTCATTTGATTCTAAGATCAACTTAAACGTTTGTTAAGGATACGTTAGTCTGATTTTTAGACTAAGATCAACTTAACGGGATCGTTTAGATCCAACAAGAGAGTATTCGGGCTCTATTGCTTAGTTTAAGGACATTGCAGTCGATTAGTTTAAGGACATTACGGTCCAATGTTAGTTTAAGGACATCTCGGTCCGGGTTAAGGACATCGTATTCCGTGGGTTTATAGGGACCCCACAGTCCGAGGTTTAAAGACATCGTAGTCTATGAGGTTTAAGGACATCGTAGTCCATGAGTTTAAAGACCCCACAGTCCATAGTTTAAAGATATCATAGTCTATGAAGTTTAAGGACATCGTAGTTCATGAGTTTAAGGACCCCACAGTCCGTAGTTTAAAGGCATCGTAGTCTATGAAGTTTAAGGACATCGTAGTCCATTAGTTTAAGGACCCCACGGTCCGTGTTTTAAAGACATCGTAGTCTATGAAGTTTAAGGACCCCCACAGTCCGTGGAATGTGTGGTTGTCGGGACCCGTCACCTCTCTGAAGACGTTGAAGGATTACAACGACAGATATCAGAGGAGCAAAGAGATGTACCCTTGAACTGGTGTGAGTTGGTTGAAGGATCTGTAGTCCAGCTTGGGACTAAAATCTGTTGAATATTCGTTTGCAGATGGGCTCAGTTCAATATAAGTTGAGAACTTATGGCCAAAATTGGGCTAAGTCCAATAGGATTAAAATGTTTAACATTTTATTGTTCTGGGCTGTTGAGCCTTTATTTGAGCTTGGCCCCTTTAATAATGCTGAGTATTAGATCCTGACACATTTTTTGTCTTGTATTGAATGCATAGCATTCATCAGAACAATATTCGTTCTGACAGCGCGCCATGTAGCGCACCAGGCGCTTTGCGCCAATTAAAGAGCGCATTGCGCTTCTGCCAAGTAGCGCACACGAAAAGGACACGTGTCGCGCTTAGCGCTAAGCGCCAGTTTATGAGCGCATTGCACTTTCAATTTATGAGTGCGTTGCGCTAGTTTAGTGGCCCACCAGTGACTGACACGTGGCGCGCTTGGCGCTGAGCGCCAGCCTATGAGTGCAGTGCGCTGTTTCAGAAGCGCAAAGCGCAAGTTGTATTTGTGGTTGATACGTGGCGTGTTTTGGCGCTGAGCGCCGGTCCAGGGAGCGCAAAAGTGTAGTTCATGAGTGCAAGACACTTTTCAGTAGCGCAAAGCGCATTTGATCGAATTTATGATCAGAGAACAAGTTTATGTTCTTTTTAAATGAGGCTTTGCCTCAAGATTCAAGAACAATAGTTCTTATTTTTGAAAGGGGTTGTCTTTGTAGATCTTCCTCTTTCCACTCCACACTTCGTGTGTCGTATTCGCGAACGAATCGCAGTTTGCTGTGGTTGCCTGTGGATTCGAGGTACTAAGATTTGGTGTCTTGCTCCGTGCAGAAAACAGAAAATCAATGGCTTCAAACTGCACTACCTGCAACTGCAACTCTCGTTCCGTCCTTGCTGGAGGAGTGACTTATGGGCCCCAAGCGGCCTCCCTTTTCAAGATGCCAGTGGAGCAGGTAACTCAAGCCGCCGTTGGACTATTCTTCGGGACCCTGCTCCCACCAATGAGCTTCAATGCCCCAATGACATTGCAAGAAGCTCCAAAGAAGTCGGTCTTTGATCGGCTTGCTACTGCCGCGGCCCCTCTCAACGGGTTGCCCAACTTCAATACCTCAGTTTTCAACATACTGGACCAGAACGTCTACAAGCCCGTGATACCCGAAGCTGCCATCCCAAAGCGGATAGCCATCCCGGCTCAAGCGGACGAAATCATTGGAAAGGCTCCTCCTTCCAAGAAGTCAGTTTTTACAAGGCTGGCCATTCCGGTTGCTGCTCCAGGCGGGGTCCTCAAAGCTGCTTCCCCTGCCTAGAGGGGGCATAAGGAGGTCACCCCTACGGCCAAACCAACTCCAATCGCACGACATGCTCGCCGTCGTCACTGGCACCGGATAAGGAAAGCTGGGGGCAACTCCCTCTCCGAGATAACTCCGCCAGCTCCGATGGTGGAAATCAATGCTGCTGTTCCGACCGGGAATAGCTTTGAACCACTAAGAAGGGTGCGCAAAAACTCGCCAACTGCCGTATTGAAAAGATCTCCTATGTCTGTGGATAATGCCCCAAAGGTGAAGCTGGAGCAGCCCCCTCAACTACTGTCCTCTGAAATTTACAAGGTCTGGCGACAGGTCTAAGAGTCGGTGATGGATCAAGACTATCTCCGCCGACAGAAAAAGATGAAGGTTCGGCAAGAGAAGGACTACTCTGTCAAGCCAGAAAAAACAATAGCTTGCTGGGTGCCCACTGCAACGGCTCCCTTAACGTCAGTCACTCAAAACAAAAGGAGGCCGCAAAAAGCCCCTGTGTCTTTGGCAAATCGCAAAGACACTGAATCTAAACGCCCCAAGTCTGGGGGCATGGTGGTGCACACTGTTTATATGGCTTCTGGAAAAGAGGAAAGCCGTGCTTCGACGGGTCACCGACCACTCACCCGATCCGTGACCAAAGCTCAGGAGCAGCAACAGAAGCTTCAAGAGATGATGACTGCTATGGCCGCACTCACCGAGCCAAAAGAAAGCTTAGAGGCATCATCAGAGCAGCGACACGAACAAGAAACTGACGCTGACTATCTACGCAAAGTCCTCGAAAAGAAGGACAAAGAGGCAGCCGAACAAGCTGCCAACATAAAGCAAATGACGCTCCTCTTCCAAGATATAGTAGGGATGATGTTGCACCCGGACCCTCCAGCTGAAGACCCTCCGATCATTGTTGGAGACGACAGAGGGGAGACACCTAATCCTCCTCCGGCTCTTTCAGCGGCCAAGGAAGAAACTATTTCCAAGGCCGCACTGGATGACTATATAGCTCAGCAAATACGAGCTCATCAGGCGAGTGAATCGGCTGGGCAAACTGTTAGAACTGGACGACCCTATCCGGGCTGGTATGACCAAATCAGTTACCTGCCGGGATATACGATCCCTAAGTTCCACGTATATAAAGGGACAGGGAATCCACATCAGCACGTCGCTCAATTCAGGGCCTTATGCGACAACACTGGAGGCGATGACAAACTGTTGCTTCGCCAATTCGTCGGCAGCTTAGCAGAAACAGCCTTTGAATGGTATTCAGAGCTACCTAACGACTCTGTTAAAACATTTGCGAAAATGGAGCTACTGTTTACACAAAGATTTGCGAGTGCTAGTGGACGCACCCCGATAACAGCACTGATCAACGCCAGGATAAGGCCAGGCAAAACGTGGGTTCAATTCGCAACACGATGGCGGAACCTATGGTCGAGATGCAAACAACGCATAGAAGAAGCTCCTGCCGTGGGCATGTTCGTGGGCACTCTTGATCCGCAAGCGACCATCTCGCAATTCATGATGTTCTTCAGGCCGACCACCTTCCAGGCATTGATCGACAAATTAGCCCAAATGGACCAGATAGGCCACGGACCGTCTCCTCCAAAATCAGACTCTCGAAATGAGAAAGGAAAAGAGAAAGCGACTGTCGTTGCCAATGCTCAACAACAGTCGAGCAACTCAAAGCCGGCCGTTCGCCAAAATAACGCGCATCCACGCCCATCCCTCGAAGAGAGACTGGGACGTCCTTACTCGTTTCCTCGGAATAAAGCAAGGAAACTGTTCGAACTGGCAGTGCGCAACAGACTCATCAATCTGCCGAGTCCAAAACGTCTGTTGCAGCCAGGCGATCTCAATAATCCCAATTATTGCCCTTACCACCAAACGGTAAGTCACCCGATCGAGAATTGTTTCGTCTTTAAGGGATGGATCGAGGATCAGTACCTACAAGGCAAGTTCGCGCTATCTGAAAAGTGGAAAGTAAACCCACCACAGCCGCACACTCCAAAGAAGACGGACACGCCGGGGGCAGCTTGTTCTTTTGTTGAGGACGAAAACGATGGAAAAGACTCATCAGATGAATCCGAGGACTACGTAGCGAGTTGTCGTGTGATCTCTCACTCATTGATCGATGATGAAGAGGCCCCTTGCATCGAGAAACCAAGGGCGGGTCCTGAACCAGAACTTCTGTGGCCATCAGACGAAATGATTGATGCATTCCTGAACGAAGCCCGTCTTAAAAGCAAAGCTGATCGAGAGCGCGAGATGGCCATATTCGAGAAAGCCAAACGCCGGCGACTAGATGAAAGGGTCGAAACACTCCCACCGGATCAAAGTACATCCGACACAAATGAAAGCAGGATTAAGACAAGGAAACGATTCGCCAAAGCCATATCGATGGGGATGAAGCTGCCCTCTTTCAGAGAAAATTCTCCTGGTGGTATACATCTTGATGAAGTGGACGTGCATCCTAACTTCTGCTTATATCATCAGAAGATCGCACATCCTACTGAAGATTGCAACTCCTTTAAGTGTTGGTGGCAAGAGTATGTCGTACACAGGCAACACTTCAACAGGAAAAAGCGTGAAGCTCATAGACAGCGGAAAAATGCGACAGATGAGCATAAAAGAATTGCCGGCAATTGTCATAGGGTTGATCCCGGGGGATCGCGAGTTCTCACCTTTGGGAGCGACTCCGACGAAAAAATAGCTCCCGGCCCTCTCTTCAAGGAATCCATCTCTAAAACGAAAGAATTGAGGAGTTGCGAGAACATTCAGCCGTGCAATCGCACGCTACCCGGAAAGAATTTCGGACCCGCAAATAAGGAATCGGAAAAAAAGGATAAAGCGAAGGGAAAAACGGCCTTCGTCGCCAACGCTCAACAACAATTGAGTGACCCTAGACCGATTGTTCGCCAAAGCAACAAGCTGCAACCCCTCTATGAAAAGTTGAAACGTCCTTACTCATTTTCCCGGGATGAAACAAGGAGGCTGTTCGAACTAGCAGTGCGCAACAGGCTTATCATTCTACCGGAGCCGAAACACCAGCTACAACTGAATGGTGTCAACAATCCTAATTACTGCCCTTACCACCAAGTATTGGGCCATCCGATCGAAAACTGCTACGTCTTCAAAAGCTGGGTTGAAGACCAATACCAACAGGGCAAGTTCGCGCTGTCCGAAAACTGGAAGGTGAGCCCGCCACAGCCACATGCTCCGAAAAAGATGTACATGCCGGAGGCATCATGCTCATTCATAGGGAAGGCCCCATAGACCGAAAAGTCAGTAAACTAGAGATTCGCCTCAAATACGGCGATGACGGACCGAAACGTCCTAAAACTAATGATGGACCACTATGTCCTAAAACTGGCTGCGGACTGAAACGTCCTTAAACTAACAGTGGACCACTATGTCCTAAAACTGGATAATGACCGAAACGTCGTTAAACTACTACCAACCTGCGGCGTCCCCAGGCTGACGTGGTAAAAAAAACGGTATGTCCATAAGCAAAATGGGCACGGATGAAAACCCGAAAGGGCTCCGTGAGTAAAAATAGCAGGGCTACCAGCGAGTCTTGTGAAAACCCGAAAGGGCGCAACCTCGTTAAAAAAAACAAAAAAAACAAAAAAAAAAGGTATGTCCATAAGCAAAGTGGGCACGGATGAAAACCCGAAAGGACCCCGTGAGTAAAAACAGCAGGGCTACCGGCGAGTGTTTGTGAAAACCTGAAAGGGCGCAATCTCGTTAAAAAAAAGAATAAAAAAAACGGTATGTCCATAAGCAAAATGGGCACGGATGAAAACCCGAAAGGGCTCCGTGAGTAAAAACAGCAGGGCTACCGGCGAGTGTTTGTGAAAACCCGAAAGGGCGCAATCTCGTTAAAAGACACTTACATGGTCCTCTCGACCTTCTAAGAAGAAACCACCCGCGTGAGATCCTTACGGCTCACAGGGAAGCAACACACTTAGGGATCCTCACGATTCCTGAGGAGAAATTACACTTACGGGATCCTCACGACTCGTAAGGAGAACTCTCTTATGGGACCCCCACGGCTCATAAGATTTGAAAGTCTTAAGTTACAGAGACCTGAACCTGTTCTTAAACAACCCCCACAACCTCCGATACTGCCCTACAAGCAGCTCAATACTGGCCCTTGTATACAATCCACGGGCGCGAATAAACATTTCCCTAACAAAGTCCCATTCGTGACTAGGGATATGCTCGTACAACAAACAACACTTGTAAGTCCTCTCGACTTATAAGGAGAAAACCCTTTTGTAAGATCCTTACGACTTACAGGGGAACATACACTTAGGAATCCTCACGATCCCTAAGGAGAAAACACACCTACGATATCCTCACGACTTGTAGGGAGAAATATCTTTGTGAGACCCTTACGGCTCATGAAGTCAAAAGCCTTAGTCGACGGGATCCTAACCCTGTCCACTAAGCCACCTTTGTTCGACATCGACAGAGGCAAATGATGATTCGCTCCTGGCAATATCCCAGTTGTAGCAATGCTGATGCCTAAACCGGTATCAAATTTCAAGTCCTTTCATGGCAAATGATGATTCGCTCCTGGCAATATTCCAGTTGTAGCGATGCTGATGCTGAGATCAGCACCAGATTCCAAGTTCCACACTCGTGATAAAAAAATCGGCGAGCTAAAAATGCATATGAAATAGCCGAAATGATGGGGCAACTTGCAACAAAATCAGCAAGTAAAAATGTATGCATGCAAAATAGCCGAAATGATGGGGCAACTCGCAATAAAAAGCAGCGAATAAAAATAAAACAAATAGCCGAAATGATTGGGCAACTCGTAATAAAAACCAGCGAGTAAAAATAAAACAAATAGCCGAAATGATTGGGCACCGCGAAAAATAGCCGAAATGATTAGGCAATCGCAACCTTCGCGATATAAAAGCTGAAATGATAGAGCATCGTGGAAAGAATAAAAGAAATGATGAAAGAATGAAACTTTTTGCCCTACAGGCGATTCACATCAATCCCTGTATACAATCCAGGGGCACAAACAAAGAGGGAACCATACCTTCCCAACAGGCTCCATCAGAAAGCGAAGCCAAATCTCGACGGTCCATAGACAACTTAGAGACAATCTCGACATTTGTCACAATATTGCAGACACAATGTCAACGAATGAAGCAAAAGAAGATCCCTAGCTTCAGGGTCTCGACGTCGATATCGACAACTTAGAGATCACCAACGGTGTTTCTCCTCACTCCAACCAGATGCAGACGTGACGTCAACAATCGACCTCAGAGTCACAATGAAACGGAGCCACGGCATAGTCCCTAGTTCCAAATCTTAACGGCAATATCTACAGCCTAAGAAACAGCAACGGCGTTCCGTCGCAATCCAGCAGGATGCAGATGCAATATCAACGAAAGACCCCATGGTCGAAACAATGCGGAGTGACGGCAAAATCCTAGCTCCACCTCATCATTCGTCTCGTTACAGCAGACGACATGTCGACAACGGCGTTCCTTCGCAGTCCAGCAGGATACGGGTACGACACCAACAAAAGACCGTATGGTCAAAACAAAACGAAGCGAAGGCCAAATTCCTACCTTCAGGGTCTTAACAGCAAGTCATATAAAGCCTGAAAGACGATCGGAGATCATCTCGCACCAGCGCAGAGTGGTCACCGCCTCAGCATTCGTCTCGATACAGCAGACGACATGCCGACAACGGCGTTCCTTCGCAGCTCAGCAGGATACGGGTACGACGCCAACAAAAGACCTTATGGTCAAAACAAAACGAAGCGAAGGCCAAATTCCTAGCTTTAGGGTCTTGACGGCAAGTCATATAAAACCTGAAAGACCACCAGAGATCATCTCACCCCAGCGTGGAGTGGTCACCACCTCGACGTTCGTCTCGATACAACAGACAGGATGTCATTACAGCATCTTCCTCCAACAGGATTCGCACATGACAAAGCAAACGAAGCGAAGGCCAAATTCCTAGCTTCAACGTCTTGATGTAAGTCATATAAAACCGGAAAGACAATCAGAGATCATCCCACATGGAGTGGTCACCACCACGACATTCGTCTCAATACAGCAGACGAGATGTCACTACAGCGTCCTTCCTCCAACAGGATCCGGACACACCAAAGCAAACGAAGCGAAGGCCAAATTCCTAGCTTCAACGTCTTGACAGTAAGTCATATAAAACCTGAAAGACAATCAGAGATCATCTCACACCAACATGGAGTGATCACCACCGCGACATTCATCTCGATACAGTAGACGCGATGCCAGCAAACGAAGCAAAGGCCAAATTCCTAGCTTCAGGGTCTTAACGGCAAGTCATATAAAGCCTGAAAGACAATCGGAGATCATCTCGCACAAGCGCGGAGTGGTCACCACCTCGACGTTCGTCTCGATACAGCAGACGCAACATCACCAAAAGGAGCCACGGCAAAATCCCTAGTTCCAAACCTCGACGGTTCATCAGCAACCCAGAGACAATCGCGACATTCATCTCGATACAGCAGACGCAATGCAGCAAACGAAGCAAAGGCCAAATTCCTAGCTTCAGGGTCTTAACGGCAAGTCATATAAAGCCTGAAAGACAATCGGAGATCATCTCGCATAAGTGCAGAGTGGTCACCACCTCGACGTTCGTCTCGATACAGCAGACGCAACATCACCAAAAGGAGCCACGGCAAAATCCCTAGTTCCAAACCTCGACGGTTCATCAGCAACCCAGAGATAATCACGACATTCGTCTCGATACAGCAGACGCAATGCAGCAAATGAAGCAAAGGCCAAATTCCTAGCTTCAGGGTCTTAACGGCAAGTCATATAAAGCCTGAAAGACAATCGAAGATCATCTCGCACAAGCGCGGAGTGGTCACCGCCTCGACGTTCGTCTCGATACAGCAGAAGCAACATCACCAAAAGGAGCCACGGCAAAATCCCTAGTTCCAAACCTCGACGGTTCATCAGCAACCCAGAGACAATCGCGACATTCGTCTCGATACAGCAGACGCAATGCAGCAAACGAAGCAAAGGCCAAATTCCTAGCTTCAGGGTCTTAACGGCAAGTCATATAAAGCCTGAAAGATAATCGGAGATCATCTCGCACAAACGCGGAGTAATCACCACCTCGACATTCGTCTCGATACAGCAGACGCAATGCCAGCAAACAAAGTGAAGGCCAAATTCCTAGCTTCAGGGTCTTAACGGCAAGTCATATAAAGCCTGAAAGACTATCGGAGATCCTCTCGCACAAGCGCGGAGTGGTCACCACCTCGACGTTCGTCTCGATACAGCAGACGCAACATCACCAAAAGAAGCCACGGCAAAATCCCTGGTTCCAGTCCTCGACGGTTCACCAGCAACCTAGAGACAACCGCAACATTCGTCTCGATACAGAGGACGCAATGCCAGCAAACGAAGCAAATGCCAAATTCCTAGCTTCAGGGTCTTAACGGCAAGTCATATAAAACCGGAAAGACAATCAGAGATCATCTCACACCAACATGGAGTGATCACCACCTCGACGTTCGTCTCGACACAGCAGACGCAACATCACCGAAAGGAGTCACGGCAAAATCCCTGGTTCCAAACCTCGACGGTTCACCAGCAACCTAGAGACAACCGCGACATTCGTCTCAATACAGCAGACGCGACGCCAGCAAACGAAGCAAAGGCCAAATTCCTAGCTTCAGGGTCTTAAAGGCAAGTCATATAAAACCGGAAAGACAATCGGAGATTTTCTCGCACCAGTGCGGAGTGGTCACCACCTCGATGTTCGTCTCGACACAGCAGACGCAACATCACCGAAAGGAGTCACGGCAAAATCCCTGGTTCCATACCTCGACGGTTCATCAGCAACCCAGAGACAATCACGACATTCGTCTCGATACAGCAGACGCAATGCAGCAAACGAAGCAAAGGCCAAATTCCTAGCTTCAGGGTCTTAACGGCAAGTCATATAAAGCCTGAAAGACAATCGGAGATTATCTCGCATCAGTGCGGAGTGGTCACCACCTCGACGTTCATCTCGACACAGCAGACGCAACATCACCAAAAGGAGTCACGGCAAAATCCCTGGTTCCAAACCTCGACGGTTCACCAGCAACCTAGAGACAACCGCGACATTCGTCTCGATACAGAGGACGCAATGCCAGCAAACGAAGCAAAGGCCAAATTCCTAGCTTCAGGGTCTTAACGGCAAGTTATATAAAGCCTGAAAGACTATCGGAGATCATCCCACACCAGCGCGGAGTGGTTATGACTCATCGGGGCTCTCCAAAATGAGCCTAACCTCAAGTAAAAAGCGGCATGGCAAAATTCCTAACGCTTGCTCTTCCGACGGTCAAACTGTCTAGGAGGATTGCTTGAAGATGTCTTGTCCAGCCCCCGAAGGGATCAGATACACGGCAGTCGCAGGGCTACTCGAACAGCACGATTGCCTATCGAGGAATATATCAGCTGATGCGACGGTACGATGGCCAAAACCCTAAGTACCACAGACCCTAACGGACTTCTGTCGTAAAGAGCAGAGGTTAACTGTGACGTTAGGATATGCTTGCGAGATCTGCTCGATTCATTTCGACTCGTGAGGAAATTGATGTCTTAGCGAGAACTTCTCGATTCGTCTCGACTCGTGAGATAGAGCCTTAGGCAGTAGGGATTAAAAAACCTGTTTCCTAAGCACTGGGACCCTGCAAGTCAGCCCAAAACGGTCTCTTGCATACTATCCACGGGTCACACTCCCCAAAATCGAATCTCGACAAGGAGGGAAACAACCGCTTATGGGTCCTCTCGACTCGTAAGAGGGAAAACTCTCTTATAGGATCCTTACGACTTATAAGAGAAAACACACTTAGGAATCCTCATGACTCCTAAGGAGAAAATACACCTACGAGATCCTCACGACTCGTAGGAAGAAAAGTCTTTATGAGACCCTCACGGCTTGTAAAGTTGAAAAGTCTTAGGTGGCAGATCCTACCCCTGTCTCCTAAGCCATCACTGCCCTGCAAATAGGTCAAGATGGACCATCTATGAGCCACACTTGCCAAAGCTACATGCCACTGAAATGGAGAAGTTACTCATGAGCGTATAAACTACTTCATGCCAGAGTAAGACATAAGGAAATAGAAGGGTGCGGCTCATGGAGTTGAGAGTTTGGAACTATATCTCTTAAGGGTCGAGATTTGAGTCAATGATAAATGACGACGCTTGTGTCCGCTAGTTATCTTATCAGATCAAGATTCTGAAAGTTATATACCAACCCAAAACTGGTCATACGCTATGCATTACTCTGCACTACTTCACCCATGTATATACTTACGTGGGCAAAGTAGTGGGGGGCATTTGTTCCCGCCAAAAATTTCTGCACAAAAGAGTCCAAGGTATCAAATGGCAGCGATACGCTTAAGGAAAATGCGAACCAGTATCTTCCGGGCTGTTTTTTGACAAACTCCCGATTTAGAAATAGCTAAATTCTGATGATATTGGAAGCATCTCGAAAAATCCTTCGATTTGATATATTATGGGCTTCATAATTCATCCGGGATCAAAAGTTATGAGCAAATGTGCTATGCGCTATTCCCTGATTAAAAATCAGGAATTATCTCAATAAGGTATCACGTGCTCACACGTGACCAATGGTCACGTGTTGACACGTGATGGTTAAAGCAGCGGCAAAGGACAGAGCGCAGAAGAGGAGCCCATTCAGGGGGTCACGTGCTCACACGTGACCAAAGGTCACGTGGCAACACGTGACTGGCTGTAAAAGCCTTGCTGTTCAACAGAATTAAATTCTGAAAAAGATCATTTAAATCTTTCCAAATAGAATTAGAATTCTAAATTTCTCTAAATCTTTCCAAATGGAAAAGGACTATGGGGACCGTTGGATTAAAAATCCAATGGTGATTAAAGATCACCAATTTATGGAAAGATTTGATACAAGAAAAGATTTCCCCTAAATCTCACCAAAAATAACAAACAGAATATCTTTGAATTTAAAATCCAACGGTGAATAAAATTTACTGAATGATCTAAAGGATCATATTAATGATGAAAACAAATCAAATCTTTCAATGAGAGATTTGCTAAACAAATTGATTCTTTTCCTTCTCTTATAAATAGGAGCCAAGAAAAGAAGAGAAGGAACCTTTTGGGGAGAAAAAAAACAAAGGGAGGAGAATTTAATTCTCAAGAGGGAAGAAAAGAAAGGAGAATTTAATTCTCAACAAAGAAAACCCTAGGTAAGAAAAGAAAGGGAATCGAAACTTTAAAAAGAGAATTTAATTCTCAATCCAAGAGTTTAACTCTTATACAAAAAAGAACTTAGTTCTTCTTCTGGTTGAAGATCTGCACAGAGCACATCTCCCCATAAGTTGAGAATTCAATTCTCATCGGGTCGAGATCCTGCCATGCAGATCCTAAATTTAGAAGGGGAATTGAGTTTTGAGAATTTAATTCTCCTAAAACAAAACTAGGGTTTAACCGTAATCAAGAATTTAATTATTTTACATATCTGGGAATTTAATTCCTTTAAAAAGAAATCAGGATTTTATCCTAAATAAGAATTTAATTCTTTCACAATAGAAATTTAATTCCTCCAAAATCATAATTAGGGTTTAACCCTACAGAGAATTCAATTCTTAAAAGATCTTTGTTCATGAAAAGAACTAGGGTCACGTGCCCCCACATGACCCTTGAAAAGATCCCTGAAGAAAAGAAGCTTTGAGGCAATGCCTCACGTGCTCCCACGTGACTCCCAAAATGCAGAAAGAAAAAAACAAAAGAAAAGAAGCTTTGGGCGCTCTCACGTGTTATCACGTGACCCCTCAGCAAATGCTTTAACAGTTGGCGCACAGATCCCCATCACGTGCCAACATGTGATGCTTTAAAATAAAAATAAAAGTGTTTAACACTTATTCGCAGATTTGAGGATAAAACAAAAGGAGATCTGGCTCCACATTTAGGGCGCCCTCACGTGACCCCTAACAAATCCCTTTAATATCCAATGGATGGATGCCTATCACGTGCCCACACGTGATGGCCAGGAAATGAAAAGTGTTTAACACTTAATTGCAGAACGAAGAAAAAGGATCTGGTCCTCCCTTTGGGCGCTCTCACGTGTCCACACGTGACCCCTCTGTCTTTAGTGTTTAACACTAATTTGGTGATTATATTTCCAGTGTTTAACACTGATTGTTTCTAGTGTTTAACACTAAATTAAAGATTATATTTCCAGTGTTTAACACTGATTGTCTTTTAGTGTTTAACACTAATTTGAGAGTTCTATCTTCAGTGTTTAACACTGTTGTTCTCTAAGTGTTTAACACTAGTTTTAACCAAATTGGTTAATCTTCCAGAGGCAAAAGTCCCTCCTCCAAATGAATTTCAAAATTGAGGAAATCAAAGAAAAAATGTTGTCAGAGCCCCCAAACCTCTGTTTAACACTGCTGAATGACGAGGGGCTGAACCCAGACAAATGTCTAATGGCCCAAAGGGCCAATATTTCAAACATAATTGGACTTAGCCCAAACTGGCCATAAGTCCTCAAATCATCTTGAACTGAGCACATCTGCTCCTTCAACCAACTCCTTGGTTCAAGGGTACATCTCTGAACTCCTCTGACATCTGTCGTTGTAATCCTTCAACGTCGTCAGAGAGGTGACGGGTCCCGATAACCATACATTAATACGAACTGTGGGGTCCTTAAACTCATGGACTTAAGCGTCCTTAAACCAACTCATGGACCACCATGTCCCTAAACTGGCAATGGACCACCATGTCCCTAAACTGGCAATGGACCACTATGTCCCTAAACTGGAACAATAGAGCCCAAATGCTCTTTTGTCGGATCTAAACGATCCCGTTAAGTTGATCTTAGTCTCAAATTAGACTAACGTATCCTTAACAAACGTTTAAGTTGATCTTAGCCTCAAATATGGCTAACGCATCCTTAAACCAAAACTTTCAAAACAGACTTTAGTTTTAAATTGGACTATAGATCTCCCAACCAACCTTGGTTCAAGGGTACATCTCTGATCTCCTCTGACATCTGTCGTTGTAATCCTTCAACGTCGTCAGAGAGGTGATGTGTCCCGACAGCCATACATTCAATGGACCACCATGTCCCTAAACTGGAACAATAGAGCCCCCAAACGCTCTTTTGTCGGATCTAAACGATCCCGTTAAGTTGATCTTAGTCTCATATTAGACTGACGTATCCTTAACAAACGTTTAAGTTGATCTTAGCCTCAAAATGGTTAACGTATCCTTAAACCAAAACCCCAAACCCAAATCTAAGAAAATACGGATTTGGACTAATCCACGTCCTACGGGCGACGACATAAATTAGTCTCCGTATACAATCCACGGGCAACCACAAACAAACAAACACCCACGACACGAAGTGACCAGCTGGAGAAGGAGAAAGTTGTTACCGCGATGCGGTAGCGTAATTAACTGCAGGGGCTTGCGCCTGCAGGGAAGAGCGTCCCCACAATCAAAAAACCCTCAAACGAGGGGGAATCTGACGAAGTCTGCTATATCGGCCGCATCCGTTTAAACCTTCGATACATGGTGCCATAAATCAACTTAGCATTTTTGGAGAGGTAGAGGGATAGCACCAATTAGCATCTGCCCCGAATCTCAGGAAAGACGTCCCTGTCTTGGCTGTCTTTCGGAGGGGAACAGGTATTTAACCGTGACTCATTCTGCAGCAATCGCACCGGCTCCGGCTCCCTTCGAGTCTCGCATTATGATGTCGGCAGGGTCTCTTGTTAAATTCACATCTTCTCGAGGCACCGTGAACAGCCGACGAATGTTGAGCGAGTTCGTCGAGGATCTTGATGTTAAAGCCCTCACCTCCGCTGCAAATTTTGCTATGCAGGTTAATCCAATGCTGGTGACACTCGTGAAATTCCATGATGAGGACGTCGTCGGGTCTTGGGTTGACTACTGCAGACAGATCGAGACTTGCTTGCACGAGATCGAGCTCAAGCGTATTGCTCCTGAGGCGTTAGCTTCAACTTCCCAGCCGGTTGCGTGGATGGAGCAGAGTGTTCCTTTCTTTTGCCATTTTGAACAAGAGGAGACCATGCAACAGAAGGAACATGAGGCGGCTTCTAACGAGTCTGTCCAGTTGCGTGCCCAGGTCGACGCGAACGTTGCACAGCTGAAGGCTATTTTCGACAGTCTTCAACGGCGTATCTCAGACGGGTTGGCGCTAAGGCAGAAGCTTGACTCCACCGAGTGGGTTGCACAAAGTTGCGAAGCTGCTAAGCATGAAATCAATATGAACCTTTCATCCTGCTTGCAGCAACGGGCTCGAATTGAAGCGGAGCTGGCAGCGGTGGCTGACTGTGAGAAGGAGCTGAAAGGAGTGCACGAGCGGCTTGTCGACTTGTTGAAGTAGCCTCCTTCTTAGTACCCATCTTTGTAATTTTTTTTTGTATTGATGGAAATTTATACTTCATGAATAACATGTATTCATTCCATTTTTTATTTTATATGATGTATCTCGTATTCAATTGAATTCATGAATAAATGACATATTTTTTTTATCTCCGACTATTGCTTTCTTTCCTCTGCTGTATTGTTGGCATGTGATTTTAGTAAATGTGGCATGTATATAGTAGATAGCTTTCTATCTTGAACTCTTTGTAGGGTAGGGATGGCTTAGGAGACAGGGTTATGATTTGTCACATAAGACTTTCCAACTTTATGAGCCGTGAGGGTCTCATAAAGACTTTTCTCCTTATGAGTCGTGAGGATCTCGTAGGTGTCTTTTCTCTTGAGAGTCGTAAGGATCTCACAAAAGAATTTTCTCCCTTAGAAGTCGAGAGGACTCGTAAGTGGTTGTTTCCCCCCCTGTCGATATTCGACTTGGGAGAGTATGGCCCGTGGACAGTCCATCCTGATCTCCTTGCAGGGCAGTGATGGCTTAGGAGACAGGGTTATGATTTGCCACCTGAGACTTTTCAAATTTATGAGCCATGAGGGTCTCATAAAGATCTTTCTCCCTATGAGTCGAGAGGATCCCGTAGGTATATTTTCTCCTTAGGAGTCATGAGAACTCCTAAATGCGTTTTCTCTTGAGAATCGTAAGAATGCCACAAGAGATTTTTTTTTATGCGTAAGGACACTAATTTCCTCCCAAGTCGAGATGAATCGAGAGATTCTCGCAAAGACACTGATTTCCTTACGGGTTGACGCGAATCGAGATGTTCTCGACAAGGACGCTAATTTCCCTGAATCGAGTCTGTAACAACCCTAAACTTTCTGTACAATTTTCTGTACAACTTTCTGTATAAATTTTTCAAAAAAATACAGAAAGGGGTACTTTTGCCTGAGCACAAGTTATAAGTTTGTTTTGCCTTTTAATAGCAAGAAGGAGCTTGTAGCTCATTGGTAAGACCTTGCACTGCTGAACCAAGCCACCAGAGTTCAAATCCCATCCCCCACATTATTTTTAATATTGTTTTCTTTTGAATTTTTAGCAGTACAAGAGCCTACACGTGCATAACTCGTAAAAACCCCACTACACATGTAAAACAAACTATCCCAGGGGCACACCAAGCGACGAGGGACACGTGGCGGCGAGCTCCGGCCCGACTCGGCCGACTCGGGCCGTCGACTCGGCCCGCCGCCGCCGGTCGGACTCGGCCGGACCGCCGAGTCGTCAACACCAAAGTTGGGCCTCTTCACCTCCCCATCACTCCTGCATAATTTATTTCCTTGGATCGGTTCCAGATATCCTTTAAAACCCTAATTACTCCATTTTTAATACATTTTAATACAACTTTAAATTCACCCTTTTCACCCACCCTAAACTCTAGCCTTACCCTATAAATACAACTCCTAAACACTCCCCCTTCACTGCAAAATTCTGATCAAAATTCTCAAGAAATCCATAGGAGTTTAGTGTACTTTTGGAGTTAGCGAAGGGCAAAGCTCCGGCGATTTTCCGGCGACGACCCTAGGGGCTCCCGGCGATGAAACGACGCACCGGAACCTACGTCCACTCCCTCTTCCTCTCTTATAAACCAAAAGCCAGTAAGTCTCACCTCCCTCTTCTCTATTCTTTTCTAAAAACTCACATTACTAAAACCCGACGGAATCGGAGTTAATCCGATTTCCGATTTGGTTCTTTCTAAAAATTCAACTTTTCTTTAATACAATCATACTAAACCTTTACTTGTTGACTATTAAACATTAACAAGTCATATTGAACAAGTTCCATATCAAAAGATTTCTATTTCAATTGTTATCGTACTTTTTCACTAAAATACCATGTAGTTTAAATTCGACATTAAAACATCACAATCTTGCTATACCTTTAAGTAGATCATAAGGTAATGACCTACTGTTTACCGCCGAAAGACGCGCGAAGACGCGGCGAACGTCTCGCCTGAATTTCGAGGGCAGATGCTAATTGGTGCTATCCGTCCACCTCTCCGAAGATACCAAGTTGATTCATAACACCGTGTATCGAAAGTTTAAACGGATGCGGCCGATATAGCAGACTTCGTCAGATTTCCCCTCATTTGAGGGGTTTTTGATTGTGGGGACGCTCTTCCCTGCAGGCGCAAGCCCCTGCAGTTAATTACGCTACCGCATCGCGGTAACCACTTTCTCCTTCTCTAGATGGTCACTTCATGTCGTGTGTGTTTGTTTTGTTTTTGGTTGCCCGTGGATTGTATACGGAGACTAATTTATATTGTCGCCCGTAGGGCGTGGATTAGTCCAATTCCGTATCTTCTTAGATTTGGGTTTGGGGGTTGGGTTTAAGGATACGTTAGTCTCATTTGAGACTAAAATCAAGTTAAACATTTGTTAAGGATACGTTAGTCTGATTTTTAGACTAAGATCAACTTAACGGGATCGTTTAGATCCAACAAGAGAGTATTCGGGCTCTATTGCTTAGTTTAAGGACATTGCGGTCGATTAGTTTAAGGACATTACGGTCCAATATTAGTTTAAGGACATCTCGGTCCGGGTTAAGGACATCGTATTCCGTGGGTTTATAGGGACCCCACAGTCCGAGGTTTAAAGACATCGTAGTCTATGAGGTTTAAGGACATCGTAGTCCATGAGTTTAAGGACCCCACAGTCCGTAGTTTAAAGACATCGTAGTCTATCAAGTTTAAGGATATCGTAGTTCATGAGTTTAAGGACCCCACAGTCCGTAGTTTAAAGACATCATAGTCTATGAAGTTTAAGGACATCGTAGTCCATGAGTTTAAGGACCCCACGGTCCGTGGTTTAAAGACATCGTAGTCTATGAAGTTTAAGGACCCCCACAGTCCGTGGAATGTGTGGTTGTCGGGACCCGTCACCTCTTTGAAGACGTTGAAAGATTACAACGACAGATATCAGAGGAGCAAAGAGATATACCCTTGAACCGGTGTGAGTTGGTTGAAGGTTCTGTAGTCCAGCTTTGGACTAAAATCTGTTGAATATTCGTTAGCAGATGGGCTCAGTTCAATATAAGTTGAGGACTTATGGCCAAAATTGGGCTAAGTCCAATAAGATTAAAATGTTTAACATTTTATTGTTCTGGGCTGTTGAGCCTTTATCTGGGCTTGGCCCCTTTAATAATGCTGAGCATTAGATCCTGACACATTTTTTGTCTTGTATTGAATGCATAGCATTCATCAGAACAATGTTTGTTCTGACAGCGCGCCACGTGGCGCACCAGACGCTTTGCGCCAATTAAAGAGCGCATTGCGCTTCTGCCAAGTAGCGCACACGAAAAGGACACGTGTCGCGCTTAGCGCTAAGCGCCGGTTTATGAGCGCATTGCGCTTTCAATTTATGAGCGCGTTGCGCTAGTTTAGTGGTGCACCAGTGACTGACACGTGGCGCGCTTGGCGCTGAGCGCCAGCCCATGAGTGCAGTGCGCTGTTTCAGAAGCGCAAAGCGCAAGTTGTATTTGTGGTTGATACGTGGCGTGTTTTGGCGCTGAGCGCCGGTCCAGGGAGCGCAAAAGTGCAGTTCATGAGTACAGGACACTTTTCAGTAGCGCAAAGCGCATTTGATCGAATTTATGATCAGAGAACAAGTTTATGTTCTTTTTAAATGAGGCTTTGCCTCAAGATTCAAGAACAATAGTTCTTATTTTTGAAAGGGGTTGTCTTTGTAGATCAATGATCTATATGAAGAATATGTTCTTCTTTATTATTTGATGAGATCTTTTGATCTCTTTTATGAAAGACCTTGGTTTTTTTTAGATCTATGATCTTTTTTAGAAGATAGTTCTTCTTTTCATGAGATGATTTCATCTCTGTGTTCATTGCTCATGTTCTTTACCTTGAAGAAATGATTTTCTTTTGCTAAAAGCATACTTTTCTTTCTTTAAGTTTTCTCAAAGTTTGTAGGGGGGTCTCTATCTCAGACTTGAAGTCTTAGGGCCTTTATATATGGCAAATTGATTTGTTAAATCAGTTAAAGAGATATTTCTCCGATTGATTTGGGGATGTTTCCCCACCGTTGGATATTTGATCCTAGGGCTTCTGTTTTAAAGAATGCAATTTTCTTATTTTTAACAAGATTGGAAAGATCTTTCCGTAACAGAATTTTAATTCTAATTAATTAATGATTTATCATTATTAGATCTTTTGTTCTAACGGTAGGGAATTTTTAATTCCAGCGCTAGCGCACCTACGTTTGACACGTGGCGCGCAGTGCAGAGCGCAGCGCAGCCTGCGCTAGCGTATCCGTGTTTGACACGTGGCGCGCAGCGCGCCTA
The DNA here is from genome assembly GCA_030015575.1 of Agapanthus africanus. Lineage (NCBI taxonomy): Eukaryota > Viridiplantae > Streptophyta > Magnoliopsida > Asparagales > Amaryllidaceae > Agapanthus > Agapanthus africanus. Next base: position 48,226,935 of record JASDDO010000019.1, on the reverse strand, counting down.
GCGCTAGATCTGAAGCGTTGCTTCAAATTTTGAATTTTGAATTTTAAAACAGAGCTTTGCTCTGATTGTGGGGTGCGCTGCCTAGGGCGCAGTGCATCTGACGCTAGCGCATCTGTGTTTGACACATGGCGCGCAGCGCGCCTAGCGCTGAATCTGAAACGTTACTTCAACTTTTAAATTTTAAATTTTAAAATAATGTTTTGCTCTGATTGGGGGAAACAAATTCTCCTCCACCGTTGCGCTCACGTGGCACACACGTGAGTGCAGCGGTGGCAGCATCTGAGCCCTTAGATCAACTCAGAAGTTGAAGAGGCAATTCAATGCATATAAATAGGACCTTTGGTCCCTTAGATGATTATTATCTTCTTTGAGAATTTTTGTTCAGAGCACAGCTCTTCTGTTTAAGAATTTCTCAAGAGTAAAAACTCTTTCCAAACTTAGGTAAAGTTTTAAATTTTTTAATAAATTTTAATAAATTAGGGTTTTACCCATTAACAGAGCCTTGCTCTTTATAGATCTTTGATCTACAGAAAACCCATTTAGGGTTTCATTAGCAGAGCTTTGCTCTCATGAACCCATAGATCTACAGAGATCTTTTGGGGTTTCTTAGCCCATAAACAGAGCCTTACTCTTTTGAATCATGTGTAGATTTCTTAATCTTAGATGAAGAACTCTTAAGAGTTTTTTCATGGATCTTGAAGATCCTAGGATTTTTTATTCATAAAAATTAATTGATTTTAATTTTCTTTTCTGATGGGTTTTTCCATAATCATTACAGAGCCAGGCTCTTTAAGAAATTTTATTCGTTCATGATCAGAGTTTAACAAGTGTCACTCTGTCATAGAGCTTTGCTCTCAAAGGGAGATTTTTTCCTTTTCCCGAGGGATCTCTCATTCAATGAGAATTTTCTTGAGGATTTCCTCATTAATTAACAGTTTCATCCAATGATGAGGCTGTTTTATTAATTATTAATTGATGAATTGTCATCTAGATTTTGTGGGTCCCCCTTTGGTCCCCATTCCACTGCATTGCAGTGTGGTACAAATTTTAAAATACCGTTAAAATTTAAAATTAAATTATAGTACTGACAGTTGACTTTTGTCCCCCTTTTTTTGCAGGCGACATGTTTTTCGATGCCTCGTTTCCGATCGTTCGTTCAGAGGGAGGATTCCCTGAGGCACCTGTGGATCGGAAGGTTCTCACGCTTATCCGAAACCATGACCCGGAGCACAAAAAACTTCACTTGTGAGGTAGATGGTACGACCAAATTATCAGAGGTCGTCGAAGCTTCTCTTCAGAACCTATCTCGGCGATCCCGTATGCGGATGCACCCCCGGTGAACTATGCCGTGGAGGTTGTCAATTGGACTTCGGAGGGTCTTCTTCAGCCCGCTATAGCGTCGATACCCGTTCAGCCTCCCATAGCTTTAGATACCTTGGGACGACGTATTTGTCAAGGCGAGGCGCGACCATGGGGACAACCATACATGATTGGTCTAATCCCTCGTCATCCGACTGACTATCAGCAGTGGTCTCGCTATATTTTATCAGCAAAGAAGTCGCAGTTGTTGAGACTTGGGTTGTATCCAGCCATTTACGCCTCTCTCTTCTATTATCCTACACTTCCCGCCTGGTGGGTATCCTTTCGCTGAACCGAGAAGTATCAATCTCCTTAGAGGAATTTGCAGAAGTTTCCGGCTTACCGGTTATAGAGCTTTGCTTTCTGATTTGAGGAAACAACATAGGTTTAAACAGGACCAATCTCTTGAGCCTCAGGGAGCCGGAGAAGTGGGTGCTTGCTTATTTAAGATAGACAACTTAACAAACGGTGTTATCAACACGGCAATCGTTTTTTGAAAAAGACGCAAATCCTGCCGCCCATGTGCAGCGGTTACCAATAACATCAAAACCTAATTCAGGATTCAAGTTCTTTTCTAATTGTTCCGACTCAGATTGAGCCTCATTATAAGTAAGCTCACTTGAATATGATTCAAGTACAAACTACAATTCAATATGAATCCATGAATGCATATATTCAATCTATTCAATCTGTATTGACTAAACCGAACCATGGATATACTTCCATTTACATGATTCTTCAGTTACATCCATTTACTGATATCATGGTTTCAGCAAGTCATGCATATGTACAATCTATAATACAAGACAATACAATACAAATAAGACATCGCGGGGTTTAAGGGGTAGATTGGTACGGAAGGTGTTAGAAGTGGCACTAGACTGCAAGATTTAAGACACCTAACCTGTATTCCGTTGTTGTTGTACCGTGGCATAACGGTTACTTGTACATTCCGTTCACCTTAGTCTCTGGTCTACTGAGACTCCTTTCGTATACACTGGCATCCTTCTGTACCAAGGTACAAACAACAGCGTTAACAATATAATACAACTTTAAAAGCTACATTCTCTCTCTGTCTATTCTACTTCTCCCTTATCTTTGGGACTTACCGAGCGATTGTTCGCTGACGACATTCCTTCTTTTTTTCTTTGGAATGTTGTCAGGTGATTCGGATCTTCAGGAGATCGAGCCCACCAGCGAGGACTTGGATCATCTAGCCTACGACCCTGAGCTTTAGATTCATTGTACACATTTACTTTTAGTACTTTTCATTTCTGTTATACCACTGTTTAGGCATCGCTTTATCCCATATATTTACTTTTCCATGTATTGTAAAAAGAATGTGAATAAATAAAATTGATGTTCAGTTATATTTTTTGTCTCTTGTGCATTTTATTTATATTGCTTAGATACGCTTAGCATATTTATTTCAGAGTAAATACGTAGCGGCCAGTCGCGTCCTCTGCCCGTACACCGGGAAGCGGGGCGTGATAGGGTGGGTTCTGGGATCCCGCCCCTACCCTATATAGGAGAGGGCGGGATCCTAGAACCCGCCCTCTAAATAAGAGGGTGGGGCCGGGTTTGAAACCGCCCTATTTTGAGAAATATATAAAAATATTTATTTTAATAATTTTAATTTTATTATACCCTATTTAAAAAAAAAACCTAACCAGATATTGCAGAAAACTGTACAGATATTATAGCCAGAAGGTTTATGACAGCGGAAGAATTAGCCCGGGGTTTTACCGAGATTCTTTGAGCAAGGGTTTTTTCGATAATAGGAAAGTTGGTCTGGTTTTTTTCTTGCGAAAAATAGGTCAAACTCCCACCTTAGAAAATCAATAGGTTTAGGTCTCTAGTGAAAAATGCAATAGCTTTAAGTCCCTATAGTATATTTATTATTCTTTATGTCAATACTGCACTTTTAGGTAAACTAATGCATTTATCTTTTAAGGTATTATAGTTATCTTTCAAAGTATTACATTTATGTTATAAAGCATTGTATTTGTGTTAAAATACTATATTTGACATGAAAACTACTACATTAACCTTTCAAAGTATTATAGTTATCTTCTACAGTACTACATTTATATTATAAAGTACAACATTTGTGTTAAAATACTACATTTGATATGAAACTGTTAAATTTTTTAGTAAAATTATTTCATTTGACCAATTTCAATATAAATTTAGTATTTTAAAAGATAAATATAGCACTTTAAAATATGCATGCAGCATTTAAAGGGTAAATGTAGTGGTTGACCTGAAAGAGTAGTGTTGCCATAAAAAATAGTAAATGTACCATAAGAATCTAAACCTATTGATTTTTGGACCTAAATCTATTGATTTTCTAAATTAGGGAGTTGGGATATATTTTTCCCTTTTTCCTTTAGGTACCGGCTTAAAATCATACTATAATCCACCCAAGAAATAAAATGGCGGACCCACAACACCTACATACTAATGCCAAACAAGTGGGTCTATGTTTTTTATTTTTTGGGTAGACTATGGCAGATGTCAAGCCGAGAGCTTAAGCATTTTTCCTTTTTTTTTCACAATTCACCCCGAAATATGAAAAAACGAAAAAATAAAAAGAGCGCCAACAACCGTCGAAGTCCCGAAACCGTTACGATTAACAAAGCGTGCCGCTTTAGACGTCTGGACATTTTTGCCCCTCTCGTCTCATTCTTTGTTTTGTCTCAATAGTTTACTTCTCTTTTAGTCTTTTTGATGGTGACCCATCACCTGCTCGTCCACAGGCTGGCAAAACAATATCTTTATGAGTCACCACCCCTTGTTTTTACCTAAATGCCCTTGGAGAAGATGAATCCAACTGTGGTCAATTTTACGAGCTTCTTGACTCTTGAAGACTTTTCCGGGCATTTTTGTCATTTCATGCAGCCAATGTCAAAACGAATTAGGAACGCTCGGTTGCAAAACTGGAAAAATATGAACTTAGAATGCATCAGTAATCCTATTTTTTGTAATCCAAAAATAAATAAAAATGTATGTTTTTTTTGGATGCCAGGGATTAATATGAATTTTTATGTATACACTCAGTTTTTTTGATTTATGTTTAGCTGAGATACAAATTTGAAATATGGAATGATTTTGTACTTGTTGCAGTGTTTAGTCCTCCAAATTCTCCCAAATCCATCCAAAATTTTGCAGCTTTAAATTTTTTCAGCTTGAAGTTGTAAGCGGAATCCGATTCCCGATTTGAGAGCAGCTTTTGGAATTCCATCGTCTTCTCAAGCCGCTTTGAAATCTTGAGTTCCAAAATTAATTTTATTTTGATCAGATTCTAAGATTTGTGTCATAAAATATTAAATTTAGTGGGTTGTTTCTTGGTCCACGACAATAAAAATAACGATGGCGTTATGTGAACAACGATGACAGTAGTGGGGAAGATTACCAACAGCGACGCCGAAAATCGACATGAGTGAAAGACAAATGACCTGTGGCGCAAAAATGACCATGACATTGGTAGATTCGGCGAAGAAAACTACGATTGACAATAACAATAAAGATAAAGATCGTTAGAAAAATTGACAACGATGAGGGCTGATGTAAACAAACATAACTGTGACAGTGGTTAGGCTAGACCCTATCCATTTTCTTAAAAAATATAGGGGGTAGAAGCATAGTATTTGGATTTCTATTTCTAGCAATTTAAATTTAAATACAAAATAGGGCAGGAGAAAAAAAAAGAATTGTTTACAAGTTAAACATTTTTCAAGGGATATGAATAGTGTAGCATATTACCCGTAAATAAAGGTAGTTGGTGGCAGTTCCGTAAATAAAAGCATGAGAAGGGGCAATTCCAAAGAATGGTTGTCGGTCTACCTGTTAAGCTCTGCACAGCAGCCAACACCAGTCCCCGGCAACAGAGAGAGAAGAGGAGAGAGAAAGAAAGAGGAGGGGAGAGAGAGCCCATCCAAAAAAAATTCAGAGAAACCCTAGAAAAGACCAGGAGAGAGAAAGAGGTCGAAGAGAGAGATGAAGCGGCATTTCGTCGTCTTCGTCTCAGAGACCCACGAGGACCTCTCACTCAAATCAATGCCTGCCCCTCACTGAATTTTAAGCTCTCTTTCTAGAGAGAGAAAGCGAGGTAGAGAGAGAAAATTGATTACAAAAGGTGCACCTTTACTTGTTTTTTGTCGCAATTTCGCAGGAATTCAGCATCGTCTATCGCCACTTTCTCAGATCTCGCTTGATTTCTTTTGGTACGATCTCTTGATTTTGCTACGTAGATTGCTTTTAATAATTTGGGTTTATTTGCTGTTTGCAGATCCAAGGTTTGGTATTTTTTTTTATAGTAAAAATCTCTTCTTTTTTTTTAAGTCTCAAGGTCAGTTTGTTCTAGAATGCAGAAAGGTCTAGCCATCAATGAGTTCATTTAGTTGGAAAAAAACGTCAGATTTGACCCATTTAAGAGAAATTTGATGGAAATTGCGTTCTTCTGGTGTTGCTAAATTCAAGATCTAATCTTAGGGTTTCTGCAAGATCTTTGTTGAGAGGTAAAAAAAATGGCAAGTTGGGATCAGCTCGGCGAGCTCTCGAACATCGCCCAGCTGACCGGGCTCGATGCCGTCAAATTGGTCGGCTTGATCGTTCGAGCAGCGAACACGGCTCGAATGCACAAGAAGAACTGCCGGCAATTCGCTCAGCATTTGAAGTTGATTGGGAATTTGTTAGAACAGCTCAAGATTTCTGAGCTGAAGAAGTACCCGGAGACGCGGGAGCCGTTGGAGCAGTTGGAGGATGCGCTGAGGAGATCTTATATACTTGTTGATAGCTGTCAGAATCGCAGTTATCTTTACCTTTTGGCGATGGGATGGAACATTGTTTATCAGTTTCGGAAGGCCCAGACGGAGATCGATCGGTATCTGAGGATCGTTCCGCTGATTACTCTTGTGGATAATGCAAGAGTGAGGGTAAGGATCTTGAAAGCTTTTGCTTTTGCTTGTTAAGTTTTGATTGTTTTGTCATGAATTGATTCTGACAGGGACTTCAAAAAGTATGAATCCTGTTTGCGTTAGTTCTAGGCTAAGCAGTAGATCAAAGTATTGCTTGCAATTTTGATTTCTGACTTGGGACCTGTTAGCCCTTAGTTTTAATAATAAGATTTGTTATGAATCTTTAAATTCATACATTTTTTTATGTAAGAGCAGAACACAATACAGTCCATCCCATGAAATTTATTGAAAATACCAGAAAATATGAAAAAGAGTTATATTAGCCATTACATTTAAAGTGCATTTTTAGCCGCATTTATTAATTATTATGTCAATGTAATTGATAGAGATGTGAGAATAAAGGTTTAACTGCAGAACATTTTTCTCCAATATTTAATTTAAATTTATATTTTTCTAGAAGCCCGGCCGAACTGGTATTTTCTAGTAAGGAACCTTGTTAGACTGGAATTTGCATTTCTTACTTCTTATGCTGACAATAAACCGTTTTATGTCAGGAATGAATAAATAATGTAAAAGAGTCAAATTCATAATAAGGGAAAATGACCACAGCTTTGACTCTGTTGAAGCCTCTAAATGATGCTTATATTAGCAATTCTGAAATTAGTAGGGGTCACTGATTCTTCATTATTGTAGTTTGATTATTAATATTTGATGCTAACATGCTGATTCATCAGTCAACTAATACATTGATAGGCAAGTTAAAATTTAAATTTCACTTTAAGTGTGGGGTCGTGGACCATTATATGTTTTATTCCGTCCTAGAATCATTGATGCTAAAAGAGACCACTTTTCGTCCTAGTTTGCAATCATTCACTGAAAATTATAGTATATATTTTCTTTCCACTTATCGGAAACTGCAGTCTGGATTATTTTTATATCATCACTATCCTGATACTTTGTTGTCAAAGAAGTATTCTTGAAAGTTTCTGTAAGGAATATACTGCTCGCTTCTTTCGGCTGCTAGTTTGATACCTAGAAGCCTTTTCTAGTTTACCACAGTTTCAGCAATGGTCATTGAAGCTGGGAACCTTATACTTGCTAATTTAGCAATTTTTTTAGTCTGCAAGTGTGCGACTTAAAGCTTATGACCTTTCTGTATCCTCAATGCTAGAGGGAAGATGGCTTCTTATTTCAAAGTTCATAGTATAACTGGTCAGCTCCGCATCTATTTTCTGACATCTACATGATCAAACAAGGAACAAGTTGCACCATGATATAGTTAAGATGCTTGAACTAAAAGAATTTTATGATACCAATGCTGTTATATTCTGTAATTTCCTTTAAATTCTTCAATTCTGTATAAACAAACCTTATCTCTTGAATCTGTAAGATACCTAACAACAATCTTATCTGCGAATACTTTTGTACATTCACGTAGTCGAGTAATTCCTGATTGGTTCTAAGATAGTACACAAATATTTTAAGCTGAATGATTTAAGACCTTGAATGATCTTCTACAAATATCCCCCTTGTAGTAAAGTTTCTTTCCAAACAACTGCTTTTGTCAGCTTGGTCGCTAATCTGTAGAGATTTTTCTTGAATAAAGTATCATGAAATGACATTTTACCCTTTTTTTCTTTCTAGAAATCAGTATTCTCATTTTTCTGATATATTCGTAAATTAGGAGAGACTAGAATATATTGAAAGAGATCAACGCGAATATACACTCGATGATGAGGATAGAAAGGTCCAGGATGCTATATTAGATCGTGATCCTTCAAGAAATCACACAGTGGTGCTTAAGAAGTCTCTTTCCTGTTCTTATCCAAACCTTCCGTTTGATGAAGCCCTCGAAAAAGAAAGTGAAAAGCTCCAGTTAGAACTACAACGCTCACAGGTTCTGGATCCTGGACAGTGTGAAGTGATTCAACATCTTATTGGGGTCACACAAAATGTTGCCAGTAATTTGCCAGAGAAAAGTGGTCAGCTAAAAAATTCTAGAAAATTGGAGACTCATCATTCAGACGACGATAATGCCAAAGGATCTTTTGATGGAAAATATCTAAGTCAACAAAGCGATAAGTCGACATCAAGGTTGGTTTTATTTTCTTATTTTTCCTTTTATGTATATAAAAAAAAGTTAGCCCACATATCGTTGAGATATGTCATGCATTTAAATTTTTTAGTAGAGGAAGTTACGGATTTAGATTTAGATTTTGGTTAGATCTAAATTAAAATTGTTAGTTGAATAATATAAATCAGGGAATGATATTTAAATTTAGTAATGATTTGATAAAATCTTATTTAATTTAAATGGATTCCTAATTGGATTTAGATTAGGAAAAATCTTAATAAGGTTAAAACCTTTTCATTTATTTAAGGGATGTAAAAAAGAGGGTTTGTATGAGAGCCTCAAAAGTTGCAAATCTCTTCCTTTCTCAAAGTAATAAAGTTCTTTCTCTTCATGTGGTTTAGACGATTTTGCTAAACCACGTAAATCATTGTGTTTGATTTAGTTTTGTTGTGTGATTATCTTTATCATCAAGGAGGAATTCTAATTGTTGCTACGCTTCCGCAAAGTTGCGCATATTGAAGGAGAATTCCTAACAATTGGTATCAGGGCTCTGACAGATTGCCCGAGCGAAGGATGTTGAAGATGACGACAAAGGATGTCACAACCAAGTTCGTGGTGGTGAAGTTTGATGGTAAGGGAAATTTTCTCTTGTGGCAGATGTAGGTTCGAAATCTATTGACAAAAGAGTGAACTCTTTTGGCATTGCGATGCAAGGCGAAGAAACCAGCGGACATGTCAGATTCAGATTGGGAAGATATTTGATTCGAACGCACAAGCATCAATCGAGTTTTGTCTTGCGGATGAAGTGTATAATATTATGTAAGAGACCAAAGCAGCCGGAGTTTGGTTCAAGTTGGAGCAAGTTTATATGACGAAGAGTCATGTGAACTAACTTATTGTCAAACAAAGGCTCTACAGGTTTTGGATGATGCAAGGTGCTTTTTCCAGTCATCTCACTATTTTTAATGAATGGATCAACGATTTGCTTGCACTTGACATCAAAATAGAAGGGTGGGATAAGGCGTTGCTGTTTCTTATGTCTTTTCCGGATTCTTATGATAACTTGGTGAATACAATTATGTACGGAAAAGAACTTGTGTTCAACGATGTTGTCTCATCACTTTTAAGTCATGAGACAAGGCACAAGGATAAATTTGATTGAGATTTAAGTTCGTTAGGATTGATCACTAAGAAAAAGGGAAGATCTAAAAGCAGAGGATCAGGTGAAAGAAATCGGTCCAAGTTCAACTCTAAAGGTATAGAAGATGGATGTTATTTTTGCAAGGAACCGGGCCACTTCAAAATAAATTGCATATCATACAAAAAGTATATTGAGAAGAAGGAAAGGACTTTACAAAAGACAATGATTTGGCTAGTGCTGTCACGGAATCGGAGGATCATAGATGCGAGATTTTGTCAAGCATTGTTCAGAAGCCATGTGACTTGTTGATAGTACGTAGTGGCTAAGTAGATTCTTCCGATATTTTGATTTTAGAGGTTCATATCATGTGTCTCAATAAGGAGATGTTCAGTATTTACAAAAATTATAGCGGTGGTAAAGTTCTGATGGGGAATAATTCAGAATGCAACACTGTAGGGATCGGTAACATCAAGGTAAAGATGTATGATGGGATGGCGCGAACTCTAACAAACGTCAGACATGTTCCGGATTTAAGAAAGAACTTGATCTCTCTTGTAGCTTTTGAAGCATCGGAATGCAAATTAACGACGCAAGGTGGAGTTTTGAAGGTCTCCAAAAGGGCCTTGCTATACTTAAAGGTGAGTGGCATGCAAATTTGTATCGGATGATAGGCAACACAACGACTGGTAGCGCGGTCATTGGAAAAGTGAAAGATGAAGTTCAAGAAAAACCGAACAAGGAGGATACTTCAAGACTTTGGCATTTGTGTCTAGGCCATATGAGTAAAAAAGGATTAAGGGTGTTGCATGCTAAAGGATTGCCGAATGGTGTAAAGGAGTGTCATTATGATTTATGAAAAATTTTCACTATAGGAAAGCAACATAAAGTGAGTTTCAAGCAGACAATACACAAGACTCAAGGCGTTCTAGATTACATCCATTCAGATGTATTGGGGCGATCTCTGACTCGATCAAAGGAAGATGCAATGTATTTTGTGACATTCATTGATAATTTCTTCCGCATAGTATGGGTCTACGTCACGAAACACAAGTCAGAGGTGTTTTAGCGTTTCAAGGAGTGGAAAGCAACTGTGGAAAAAGAGAAGGGTCGGCAGATAAAGTTCTTGAGGTCAGATAATGGTGGAAAGTTTACCTCCACAGAGTTTCTATAGTTCTGTAAGGATCAGGGCATACAAAGACAGCTTACAGTGCCGGGAAGGCCCGAACAGAATGGGTTAGCAAAGCGCATGAACATGACACTATTGGAGAGGGCCCGTAGTATGAGGTTACAATCCGGATTGAAAGAGGAGTTTTCGGCAGATCTAGTTTATCATGCGTGCTATTTGGTGAATCGATCGCCGTTTACAACCATAGATCTTCAGATCCCAGAAGAGTTATGGACAGGAGATTATGTAATGATTCGTTGAGAATGTTTGGGTGCCTTGCGTATTCACTCGTGGACACGAATCGGAGAAATGAATTGGAGTCAAAATCAAAATCGTGTATTTTTATTGGGTACCAAAAGGGAGTTAAAGGCTACAAATTATGGGACTCAGAGAATATAAGATCGTTCGTTTCGAGAGACGTCATTTTTTTACGAAGGGTCCATATTGAAAGAGGTAGACAAGCCTGCGAATGCAGAAAAGAACGACGGATATATAGACATCAAGAAGACTTCAATTGAGGTGGAGTTGCAGGATTCTCGGAGACAAGATGAGGACACAAATACACCTACAGTGCCTGTAGGTGTTGAGGTGAACCAAGAGCTCGAGGCAGAAGATCATTACTAAACCCATGAGGCCTAAGAGCAGGATACTATAGCGCTTCGCAGATCATAGAGGCCACGTCGTGCATCGGTCAGATATGGATAGGATGAGAATAAAGTTCTTTCGCATTAGTCACAGAGTAGTGATCTAGATGAGTACAAAAAATCCATGCGTTAGGATGATAATAGCAGTTGTCTAGTGGCTATGACGGAGAAGATGGAATCTCCCGGGAAGAACCAGACATAGGGATTTGTAGAGCTATTACAAGGAAAGAAAGTTATAGGTTGCAAATGGGTATTTCGAAAGAAAGGCGGGGAGTATAAGGCCAGGCCAGTGGTCAAAGGTTATGCCCAAAAGGAGGGCGTTGACTATAATGAGATATTTTCTTCTGCAGTCAGGCATACTTCAATCAGAGTGTTACTGGCAATGGTAGCGGAGCAAAACCTTGAGTTGGAGCAAATGGATGTGAAAACAACATTTCTGCATAGAGAGTTAGAGGAGACTTTATATATGCAACAACCAGAAGGATTCGTTGAGCTGGGGAGGGAGTCATGTGTGTAATCTCATAAAGTCGTTGTATGGGTTAAAGCAATCTCCAAGTCTGTGGTATAAAAGGTTCGATGCATTCATGATTGGGGCCGGTTTCACGAGATGCGAATCTGATCAATGTGTATACTTCAAGGGCTATGAGGATTCGTCAATATATCTTTTGCTATACGTCGATGATATGTTGATAGTGACGAGAAGTATGTAACAGATTGTAGAGTTGAAAGCTCAATTCGGTTCGGAATTCGACATGAAGGATCTCGGTGCAGATCATTGGGATGGAGATAGAACGGGACAGAAAAGCAGGCACTCTATGGCTATCTTAGAGAAAGTACATCGAGAAGATTCTGAACCTATTCAGAATGGATGAAGCGGGTTCGGTGAGCACCTTATCGCCGGCCACTTCAAACCCTCTTCTGAGCAGTGTCCGTAAAATGAGGAAAATGAGAAACAAATGTCTCGGATGCTGTATGCAAGCGCGTTAGGATCTCTCAAGTATGTTATGGTATGTACTAGGCCAGATATAGCATTTGCTGTGGGTTTGGTAAGTTGTTACATGTCAAATCCAGGGAAAGTGCATTGGGAAACGGTAAAGTGGATTTTACGATATCTCGAAGGCACTCCACGTATATGTTTGCTATTCCAAAAGAGAAAGGAAAGTGGATCGAAGGTTTTGGTTGGGTGTATAAATGCAGACTATGTGGGTGATCGCGATGGTCGAAGGTCGACTACTGGATATATATTCACTATGATGGGTGGATCCATTAGTTGGAGATCAACGTTACAGGATATAGTAGCGTTGTCAACAACAGAGGCAGAGTATGTAGCAGCAGTTGAAGCATCTAAAGAAGCTCGATGGTTAATAGGATTAGTCAATGCGTATGGGTTTGATTATTTGTGTACTCTAAACTTTTGTGACAGCTAAAATGCCATTCATTTGGTGGAAGCTCAGACTTTTCATAGTCGAACCAAGCATATAGATGTTAGTTACTATAAGATTAGGGAGTGGAGGACACGCAAGCAAGGGGAGTTGATCAAGATGATCACCAAAGAAAATCCGACAGATATAATGACTAAGATGGTTCCCATAGCGAAGTTCAAGGAAGCCTTGACCTTCGCACAGATTCTTCGTTATTAAGACAAAGGGCGACCCCAAGAGGCGGCCGCGGATGGAAGAGAATGGATTTTAGATAGAAGATGTTGAAGACGTGTGAAGGCTTATGCACACAATTTCAAGGTTCGGCGTGTTGAATGCATGTCAAGGTGATTGTTGAGATTTGTCATGCATTTAAATTTTTTAGGAGAGAAATTTACGGATTTAGATTTAAATTAGATCTAAATTTAAATTGTTAGTTGAATAAGATAAACTAGGAATCATATTTCAATTTAGTAATGATTTGATCGTGTCACGCCCCGTTTCCCAAATACACAAATTTCGGAATGTAACTTGACCAGCCATACTGCCTACGATAAGAAATCATCCTTTCATAGTCACATTAAGGCTGTTATGCAGTAATTAAGAACAATAAGTATAACTATATGTATATCTAACCATGTCCAACTTGCCACATAATCAATGATCAATAATCAATAGTTGAAGCAATAACTGAATAATAAGTATCAACGATCCAATGATGAATAAGAAACAATAACAAGATTTGTCCCTTATGGGATCACAATAGAATTCTGATAATAGTCAAGACAGGAAATAAGCTGAAATCATAAATAACTAGCTAGACGGAAACTCCTCAACTCTTGGTGATCTTTTCGAAGTATTCTTTATCCTGCGGTGCTAAAGTCAAATGATCCGGGCCATGCAAAATCCAGACGTCAGAGCCTCGTAGATAATATAATTATAGATATAACCGGAATGGGATACAATAACTCAATATCATGTGCATAAATAATAAACGATAGCAATAACGTTTGATGTAACAATCAAGGTATAGCAAAGCAATCATGTCAATATGTATCTTATGGATCCATGTCGCCAGGTTCTTTATCCTACGGTATTGGAACCAAGCAATGTAATCCTTGTATTATATTCAAGACGGATAAGGTATGTCATAGTCAAATGCATGCATGTCAATGTACATATGTTCTTATGACCATAATACAAATGTTTCTTTGACCATAAGACAGATGTCTCGCGTGGACCATAAGACAGATGTCTCGCGTGGACCATAATGCAGATGTCACTTCTTTGGACCATAATACAAATATCTCCAATGACCAGAATACGGACGTCCAGGTTTCATGGTTCACGTCAAATAACAATATAGTCTTTACCTAATATCAATATTAGAACTAACATGAATAAGTCGTGTCGTACAAGACAATCAATCGGGTCAGACGATATCATGAAATTGTGGGCAGTGGGTAAATAATAGTAATAGTCAATCAATCATGATTTCATGTGAACAATCAATGGCATATGTAGGAATATCGTAATATAGCAATTACATGATCAAGTTACAAGAAATTAACAAAATAATATAGGCAATCAATTCATGTACAATATCATGATTATGTTAGATAACATGTCCAGCCAAGATTAATTGTGTACTCGTGAAACAAGTAAGCATGTCAGGCTCATCAGTTTATATATCAGTTTTCAACAATTTTATTCACAAGACGACTGTAGGAGACGTCTTGTCACTGTAGCAGATGTTTAGGGAAGACGTCTCTGGTTCAATTCAAGTTCTGGAAAATAACTATAAAGATGTCTTTAGTCCAAATTTAGCTGCTGTAAAGTTATCTTAGAGATGTATGGTTTACTGTAGCAGACGTCTTTATGGGGTATTTTCTGAAACGTAATTCCATTAAAATTAGGCTTTCGATCAGTTTTCGGTGTAGGCGATAATAATAAATGTTTTCATTGATTCCTTAGGGTTCCATACAGCAAATAACCACATATAAAAGTATCTCTATCAGTCTATGTAAAGGATTTATAATAGATCAAGTTTTCAACGTATCGTGATTCCGATCTCGACATATCGCTGATTAAAAATTAAACATTGATATAGATATAAGGATTTAAAAGTAATAATAATAATTGTTATGCCAGATTTAATTCGGCCGTAACCAGCATGTAGCAAAATTTAAAGATACTTGCCTCAACGATGATCTCACGAACGATGATGACGATTTCGATCCAACCACCTCCCAGAAGATGACATCATAGGGAAGAAGGCAAAGACAGTGACGAGACGATCACGAACACAATAACGATCGCGGCGACGATGATGGTGATCGGGATCGGCCGGCTAAAACTAGGGTTAGGGTTTAGGTTGTAGAAAGAGATGTTGGCTAGGGTTTGTGTTTGATAAATTATAAGAATTTAGGTTTTATGAGAGGTATGAATATTTAAATAGGCTAGGTATCAATATGGGCTGGGTATTTTATTAGTCTTATACCAACAAGGACTAGGAATTAGAGATAATATAAAATATAATTATATGACATATCTTTCCATACTCATAACATAAATCTTTCCTCAATTAAATATTTTAAATGGGCCATAAGTCTCATAAATCTAGATCAATTAGGATTAAGGATTTAAGATATAGAAAATATAATTACCATGACAAATATAATAATTAATAACAATCAATAAAACCCATGGTAATCCAACTCAAGCCAACTAGTTAATAAACCCCAATAATAATAAAAATTCCGTGGTACAAACTCAATTTATTAATCAATCAAATAATTCTAAATAACCATAAAATCAATTATCATAGCTTTATTCCATTAAATCACCGTATGATCGTTCTAGGGTGTTACAGATAATATCGTATTTAATTTAAATGAATTCCTAATTGGATTAAAATTAGGAAAAATCTTAATAAGGTTAAAACTTTTTCCGCTATTTAAGGGATGTAATAGAGGGTTTGTATGAGAGAGTCAAAAGTTGTAAATCTCTTCCTTCCTCAAAGTAATAAAAATTCTTTCTCTTTCTATGGTTTAGGCGATTTCGCTTAACCACATAAATCATTGTGTTTGATTTAGTTTTGTTATGTGATTATCTTTATCATCAAGGAGGAATTCTAATTGTTACTGCGCTTCCGCAAAGCTGCACATATTGAAGGAAAATTCCTAACAAATATTTCATCTTATTGTAACCAATTTAAGTCTCTTTTACTGGGAGGTTACTATAAATTTATCTTTTCTCCTAGGAAGTATTATTGTTTGTGTTCAATCATGCTATTCATTTTATTCATTAAAAAAATTTCTTGTTATTTTATACCTAAACCTAAGATGGAAAAAGAATTAGCCTTGTCCGTGCATGATGTTTATTTATTGTCTTCCCATTTGGTGGCATTATCTCTCAGGACATCACTTATTTGATCATTTGCTTCCCCGTTGTTTCTAGACATTATTCACCGTTAAAAGTATAGATGCTGATGCATTTAGGATTTCATCTGTGTTTGCATCTTTCACGTCTCCATAAGAACAGTGAATACAAAATGGTACCTTCTTTACTCGAAGGGGTCCTTTAGGTTCAGTATGTGCTGTTTGGTTCTATGAAGTTTGACTATATCAATACTGTTTCCTCTCTTGCAGTCTAGAAGAAAATCGACATATTAGGATCGACACATTAAATTATAAGATTAAAAATTATTATGCTGGAGATATACTTGAGTGCCTGAGGCATTAGACTTTTCTTGTTCCAACTTGTCTCTTCTTCTATTGCTTGAGCTATAATATTTGTGTTTTTTCATGTTTCCACACATCAATTTCCTATCAAGGTTATTTTAAAGATAACATATTATTTCTATACCTTGGAAGTTGTTTTGAAATGTTAATTGCTTACTTGGTCATTATCTAAAATTTGAATCTTCCTAGAATGGAGAGATAAATTTTCTATGCTGAAGTTATTTTGTTATCTTGGTAGACATTTAGATAATATCTACCATGAACATGACAACGAAATAAAATCAGCATATTCCTTACCACGCCGCCTGTTCTGCTTCATGGTATCCTACATTACATACAAACAAATATGAATCCCATCTTTCTTCTTTCTTTCTTTTCTTTTATATATATAGAAAGCTGGGTTCCCAATTTCATGCTTTTTTGGTCATCTAGCGGAAAATTGTTGGAAAGCCCATGACTTTCCCTATATTACATATCTACATATCAATCTACATATATATTAGATATACATTATATTATATTTACATAAATATAAAGCTAGCTTGGATTTTACAAGCTCAATTTTGTCTTCTTGCAGGAAATTGCAAGAAAGCCCCTCATTTTCCCTATATTACATATCTATATATAAAACTAACTTCCAATTTTTTTGTTCTTTGTAGGCATCCAGAGGAAAATTATGTGGAAAACCCTCATTTTGGAAAAAAAATTCATGGTTGCAAAATTTCGTAAATAAACTCCAATAATACACTAAAACTTCATTACGGAAATTCTTATCTTGCGGCAAACATTTTACTGCAGCTACATTGGGAAATCGCCGCGTAATGCACTGTTCATTTTGCTTTCAAATATATATACGGATGGAAAATTCGATTATCCATGCTCTTTTCTGGCGTCTAGCGGATAATTACATGAAATATCCTCGTTTCAAAATTTTGTCATGGTTCTAAATTTTCGTAAATAAACTCCAATAATACACTTCAACATCGTCATGAAAAATTACACTTCAACTTCATCGTGGAAAATTTTTAGCTTGCGACAACCATCTTACTGCAGCTATTTTAGGAAAACATCGCTTAATGCACTGTTCATTTTGCTTTCAATATACAGATCAACTTCAGTGACCCTGTGCTTGCGCAGGGGACTCTGCTAGTATACTAGATATCCTACCCTGGAATTAAACATAGGTCAATTATTCACACCAGACATTGCATACTTGTTTCTTGCAGATACGCTTCTCATTCATCAAGTCGTGATTTGATATCAGATAGAGGGTCTCATGAGCATGAAGATTGGAATTCCGATCTACTGGGTTGCTGTTCGGAGCCTGCCTTATGTATGAACCTTAACTGGAGTTTAAATTTGTGAGGCTTAAACGATTATTTACTCATATATAATTGCGTGTTTCTTTGCATTTATAGACACACTTGATATGAATATGAGCAAATTTGCGTCCTGCACTTGCTTTTCTGCAGTTTTGTTACTTCATGTGTTCTGCTATAGTTTTCTCGCAAAGGTCTATTACATTTTCTGTGCAGTTTATTACTTTATCCTTTGATGTGTTGCTTTCTTGAGGTACAACATTTCAATTCTGCACCCTTTCCTTAATTTATAATTGTGTGGTTTACCGAACTCCACAGCAACTAAATTTATGGATATGGAAAAATAACAAACGAAGTCAACAGCTGATATTACCATTAAAAAAGAAAAGGTTCATGCATGTTTTGTATTTGAATCATTCATTACAAGCCATCAATAAAGTAACTTGTAATATGAGTGGAGAGGTGCTACTTATTTAATCATAATATCACTCATCATGTTTGCAATAGAACATAACAAAAGTTTATAGCTATTGATTACGGCTTCTTATGTTCTTGGACTTCTCTTTCACCATATGAGGTGAAGATTTTGTATTTATCTGAAATGCACTTCTTTATTTATTGATGAACCAGGAACCTTAAATTGTAATGGTTTTCTTCATTATATTTTAGATCTATTTGAAGCATACTTCAATCACAAGTAGGCATATCATCAGAAGAATCTATTCTTTGATGGAAAAACCATTCCATTATAAGTTTTGTAGATTTCCAATACAGTGAATTAAATCTGAATATTGATGTCATGCAGGTTTGAAGACTTGCTTCTACCCCTGTGGGACATTATCAAAGATAGCTACAGTTGCCAAAAACAGACACATCTGTATGTAAATACTTCTTAACGAAAGTGCTTTGTTTTATCTTTGAATGCACTACTTGGTTTGTTAGTTGTCGCCTTAACATACTAGCCATGTATTTTCAAACTAGATATTTATTATTCATACGTGTGCTCGAAAATCGGCCTTCCCTTAAATAATGAATTCCTATTGTTGTTTTGTATAATTCATAAGGATACAATCATACAGCAGCATTATAGTTCCTATTTGACGGTCTAAATGCACTATTCAAGTTATCAATTCAGTCACGATAGTAGGCCAGGCACAACTATTTATGTTATTTTGTCAGAAATTTATTTTTAGGGTATATGTCAAGGGTTCTCTTGGTGTGTCTTGTGAATTAATTTTGGTGACATCCTGAGATATTGTTTTAGTAATATTAAATTTCCTTGCAATTGTGAGAGTGGATAGATGATATTGGGATCATTAATCTAATCCAACTGTTTTTGGTTACTCTATGTAAAAGGGGTTTATAAAGATGCATCTAATATATTATTTCTATCTAAAACAATAATTGACTAAAATATTGTCCACCAGCATCAGCAGAAGCCTGCAACGACCTGATGGCATATTCCTTAATATTATCTTGTTGCTGTTACACCTGCTGTGTCAGGAGGAAGCTTCGTAAGATGTTAAATATCACGGTAACTTTCTCCTTCCCCTTCCCTCACAAATATGCATGGTAAATATTCTGTTCTTTTAAAGTAACTATTTGAACTTTCAAGCAGATTCCGTTAGCTTAAAAAAAATTAGGGTATACATGTGAATGAATAATCCTTTAGAAAGAAATTTTGAGAGAAATATTTGTGTGCCTTAATTAGATGTAGTTGCACCGTTTTTGTAATGCCCCTACACTTGTTGGTGAATTGCATCTTGTATAATGCTTAAAGCCTTTTGGTTGGACTGCAAGTCACGACTGCAGGGGTTCTGTTTTTTTCCTTTTAAATCTCTTTGCTTTTGAAATTGCAGAAACTTGTCTACTCTGTCAAGATGTTAACTTTATCCTTGGAATTTGGTAGATTTTTTATTTTGCTGAATGCTTGGCTTAAGAAAGGAAAACTAGATTTTCATTTTAAACATCGAGTTATAGAGCCAAGAATCATATTCTCGATATTTATTTCTATACATCGTTGTTTTAGTGTTGCAAGCTACTTATCTTACTAATATTAAAGCGTTAATACTGCACATATTGTTGCTGTAAAAAAAAGTTTCTCCTATTACTACAACTCATATTCTAGATTTTTCATAGCAAATAATTTTGCAACATCTCCTTCAACTTCACAGGGAGGCTTCTGTGATGATTTCTTGTCACATTTGATGTGTTGCTGCTGTGCACTTGTTCAAGAATGGCGAGAAGTGGAGATACGTGGAGTTTATGGTATGTATGAGGCTTAATGTTGTCCGCTAACATTTTACTGATAGAGTTTAGTAGGCATGTCCTTGAAAATTGAATGATTGCTATAGTATTACTCTTCATTTTAATTTTCCAACTTTTGTATCTATCTTATTTCTAAAGCATGTCCCTTGCAACTTTGTATTCGTCCCTAAAATCTTATAAACGTACCTAAGCCATCTAAGGTCACACATGTTTTTACCACTTCAGCATAGTTGTGAACTTACAGCCAAACTAAAATTCATGCAAAATTGCAAACCCGAATCCTCTTTTAAAAATATGTGAAACCAAAAAGAAAAACATGTGATTAGAAAGAGAAGGGGAAAAGAGGATGGAAGAAAGGGTTCTATTCAAGCATGAAGCAATGGATTAAGAATTACATAGAGAAGAAGAAATAAACTCTAGAGTGGACAAACGCGGATAACAAAGATGCTATACTAGAGATTTGAAGGGGGCAATATACTTTGGGAGTTATTTAGAAATAATGGAATATTTGAGAGACAAAGAAACATGGACTTTATATTTGGGTAATATAAGTGATATCCAACCCCCATTTACCCATCTCGCATATATGATACCATAGTAACTCATATTCAATTCCTACAATGCATGCATTAGAATAGTAGGTTTTTTTCTTGGAGGGGGGGGGGGGGGGGAGGGATAATAATAAAAAATTTGAAGTACAGCTACCCAAAAAAAACCCAGGTTTTTCTGCCCTAAAAAAAGGGGCTCAATCTGCGGTGATATAAAATTATATCCTCAACCCGCATCAAAACTTCAGAGTTTTGGTGAAGTGGCGCTGAGTGTAAAACAAATCATGCTACGAACCTGTTTTTATTCGTATCTAAGATATATGAATCATGTTGTGCTTTCAGGCCCCGAGAAGACCAAAATAAGCCCACCGCCTTCTCAATATATGGAATCCTAACCTCAGCAAGGCTGGAGCTACTCGAACTTTTCTCTGCTTTCCAAGTCAAAATCTCATTGGTTTGATGCCGAAGTAATAGCTGTTGGTGCATGTTTATAAGTTTGTTCTCCCTGTAAATTTCATTCTCTCTTATGTCCTGTATAATACATGAAGCTTTACTACAGCTGAAGAGGATTTCGTTAACTGGCCCCAGTAGCTTTGTAAATGAATCTCAGTTTTCCTTGCCTTCCTTTTTTTTGTTTAGGCTAATTGCAGGAAACTCGTCTCAAATTTAAATACCCTGTATAGCATTGAAGCATCCTAGTTTATCATTTTGAGGAGTAAAATGCAGGATTTTAAAACTTGGCATGGGTTTTTTATTTTTACGTGGACATGGGGTTTCCTGCATGTTAAGCCTTATGTTTATTTTGCTTGTCAGGTCTAAATTGCAACATATATGTTATATGGTTGCTTTCTCTCATAAACTAGGATGTTTTTACGGTTTGATGCGTGATCTTGGCCAAATAATTTGAGTCTTGTTTAGTCTGCTATCATGCCCATTACCGGTGTTAGTTTGTATGAAATACGAGACGTACGAAACGATACGATCCAGGGATAATTTGATACGAATAGGGATAATTTGATACGAATTGTAAGCTGTATCGGGTTACTAATTTATCGGTCGATACACATTTTGTATTGTAGGAAACTATTCGAAACACGTAACACACTTTAATATGAAACACTTTAATACGGAATACGCGTTAAAACTCGTTTGAAACACACTTTAAAACTCGTTTGGTTATATTAAATTATTAACCTTGACGAGCTATTTAACAATTAAAATGCATATTGATGAAAAAGAGAAGTTAGTTGAAAGTGAAGATGATGAAGATAAGGAGAATGAAGTTATGTCTCGTTATTATAATGATAATGATAGTGATTAATCAATTGGAGAAAATTGATTTTTTCTTTGGTCAACTTTGTTTGGTAGTAATATTTTGAAGACTTGCTTGCGATATTTTAGTTATGAATTATAAAACTATCATGCTTATATTTATGATTATGATATATGGATGAATATTTTGGATTGTTTTGGTATTATTTAATTACCAAATGCATGAGCTTGTGTGATTTATATGTATGTATTTGCACGGTTGTAATTCCGAAATTTGCTTTAACTTGTATGTGGCTCTATATTGCTAATTTGATTGTTTTAAAAATTATAATTAGTTCTATATAATTACTTCGTTATGTAACGGGAAATTTGTAGAATCACATGAAATTTGGTGTATCCACATCTTAGATGATAACGATGAAGATGATACATTCCGATCGTTGAAAAACACGATGGAGGGTGTGTTTTTTCGACGCCATAGGAGGAAATTCCCTCCTATGGCATCTTTTCTCCATTATTCTCATATATATATATATATATAGAGAGAGAGAGAGAGAGTTATATTGGGTTTGTGATACTAAAATATTGTAAATTTTGTCCGTCGTCGTATTTCTTCTTCTTCTAGCTGATAACTCGATTTTGCTTCTTTCACACCACACAGACAAATGATATCTACAGAGAGGGGTGCTTGGCGTTTTCATAATTAATTGAAATACAAATATTGAGAAAAATGACAAAAATCCTCGAATCTTATCAACTTTTTGCAACCGCAATGCAGATGGTTATATGTTAGCATCATAAAGAAAATAATTTTAAAAACTTTTTTTTAAGATAATAGATTTGTAGAGACTTTTAGTTAAGATCATTAGTATTTTGCACGTGCGATGGGCATGTAATATCTTAAGAGTGTTGTGTAATTTGTTGTGTACAAAAAGATTGTGTAGGAATTCTTTTCTCCATATCTTAATTATCTAAACGGAATGCTCTTATTAAAAAAAGGTTTAATCTTTTGTTTATAATGTGTTTTTTTACGGTGACGAAACTCACCGGTCCCGCATGTCTCTCTTCGAAGCACCAAATGGAAGATCTGAGTTCGATCTCGGATCTCCCTCACAAACTCATATCTTTGCTTATAATGTTGACATATATCAACACCCATTGCAAGGTGCAAAAATTTGATAATTTGGATCATCTTGGTAAAAAGGATTTTTATGAATATTTTATTTCAATTAATTATGATCAAAAGGTATTCTACTCCATTCCCTTTCGTCTTTGGGATGGGATGGCAGAGATTTTAGCATACACGTGCAAATTAATGGCATTTATCCATCAAAATCAACTTTTTCCATAATAAGAAGCCAAGCAAAACAATTGCTCGTCTTTTCCTATGCCTTTAAAGGAATTCGTGCCTTCAAGCCGTCCGCTGTACAAGAAACTACATTAAAAAAAAATTATCCTCGGTATTACATAAAAATTCCTAAAAATATGTATAGTTTTTCTAAATTTGGATTAAGTGAAAACGGTTCGTGGTAATATTAGAATTAAAAAATTTATAAGTTATGCAAAATAACAAATATATATCGGCTTATGTATAAATTTTTAAGGCAGTTCTCTTTTTGAGTTTTTTAGCATGAAAGATAACGTATAATGAACGTGAGAGAGAAAGAGGATTGTTGAATTTTCATATTCTTATTTTTATGTTTTGTGGTGGATAACGTGGATATTTTTAATTCTCTATTTTGGTTAATAGAATTTTGTCATTTTTTCTATTTTGTATTTTGTTGAATAATGTCACACGTGCAAAACATGTGAAAAACACCAACATCAAAGCTCTTGTTTTACACTGTTTGGCAATCGATTGAGACCGTTGATTTTAAGATTAGAAAATTCTGGAAGGTTCTTGGTGTGAAAATAGACGGGACTTCGGATCCCAAAAAAAAAAGACCCTGGGTAAATTTATCCAATTTGATCATTCTGGGTTTCCTCTCTCTTTCTCTTAATCGTCGATTCATCATTAGCAGCAGCAGCAGCAATGGCGAGCAAGAAGATGATCACGCTGAAGAGCTGCGACGGCGAGATGTTCGAGGTGGATGAGGAGGTGGCGATGGAGTCTCAGACGATCAGGCACATGATCGAGGACGACTGCGCCGAGAGCGGCATCCCTCTCCCCAACGTCAGCAGCAAGATCCTTGCCAAGCTCATCGAGTACTGCAAGAGGCACGTCGCCGCCGCCAAGGCTTCCAACTCCGACACCGACAACGACGAGATCAAGTCCTGGGACGCCGACTTCGTCAAGGTCGATCAGGCCACGCTCTTCGATCTCATCTTGGTACCATCTTTCTTCTTTTGAGTTTTCTTTTTCTTTCCTTTGTTTGTTTGTTGTGGATTTTACTTAGGGTTTGATGTTCCGTTGTCCGATCTATTATTGGAGGTTAGGATTCAAAAATTAGGTCTTATTTTTTATTGACTCGATAGGTATAATCTTTCTTGCGTTGGATGAGGAGTTGAACTCGAACTTGAAATGCATTTTGCATTTGCCTAGCAGTGCATCAGGTTGTCATATGTTGCGAACTGCCAGTGGCATTGGTCCTAGAATGAATGGCTTAGTGTCGATATCATTCCGCCGTGAGTTATGGGCAGCAGAAATAGGACAATTGGGAGGAGAGAGGAATTGATAAAGAAATTTATAGTGAATTTGAGAAGATCCAAGCAAGAATAGAAAGGGAAGAAGTTGAAAATATGTTGGGAGTGAAAAGAGAAACTTTATTACAGAGGAGGCAGGTCTTTAAGGGGCCTGCATATTTTAAGTACCGACTGTTTGGTTCGAAAGATTATATAAAGAGAATTTGACTTCCATCATAAATCCTTTAACTTTTGTCACGTCGGAATCCCAATTTCGTTGTTTGCTTGCATGAAATTTGGGTTGAACTATGGTAACTTTTCAATTTACAATTCCTTTGTTTGTTCGGAAGGAATTGGAATTGTGAATATGATGAAATGAGACATTTCATTTGATTGAGTTCTTCAACTTTTTGACCCGTTTGAGTGAATTCCACTTAATTTCTATCATTTTGAGACGAGTCGGATGCCCCAGAAAAAGATGACATAGTGGTGTTTTTGCCCCAAGTCCTCCAATTCCTTTGAAACAAACATTGGAATTGCAATTGCAACCAAACTCAATTCTTGAGCTCCTACCCAATTTCCATTGATTCCAAGCAATTCCTCGAAAACAAATAACTCTTAAGATATGGTATACAATGAATTGGAGTAAAAGTTAGGACTCCATTTTTTGTCACCTTGGACTCTCAATTCAATTGTTTATCATCATGGAATTGAGATGGTATGCATGTCAAACTGCAATTAGTTTGTTGCTTGAATGGATTAGAAATTGAGAATGGGAAAGGAATGTGATGATTTCATTATTCGACGTGCTTATCCATAACATTGTGACCAAGTTGACCCACTTTTGAGAGGAATTGAATCTCTTATTAGCCCGCGTTTATTGAAATATTTGCTTGGAATACATTGAGATGGGAAAACCAGAATAGTTTTACATGCAATTCTACATTGAATTGTAATTCTAGTGTTTGTTTCAAAGGAGTTGAGGGGACAAGAGTGGGTGAAAATCATTACTTATATCATCTTTTCTTAGGGCATCCAATCCCTATCAGACCGAGTGGATTTTGGTGATTTCTGGTATATTTGGTGAAATAGGTTATAAAGGATCAATCAAATAATGCAGCATATCTCATTCCATATCAATTTTATATTTCATTTTCTTTTGAACAAATAAAGTAACTATAAATTGAAAAGTAATATCAATTCCAGCATGTCAACTCCTTGCAAACAAATGTGGTTCGAATAGGACAAAATATGAAATCATGGCATATGTCACAGTCCATATTCTTTGTTGAACCAAATAGCCCCCTAAATAAGACGATAATGATGTTTAGGGTCCATTTTTGTCCTCTTAATTTTATTGTAACCAGCAATAGGAGAGTAAGTCCGCTATGAAATTGCACTTGTGATGTGGACATTTTTTCTGTTACACGGAATTTCAGCTGCATCCTTGGCAACAAACATCCCTTGATATTTTCAAACTAACTCTAGCATGTCTTTGAGATCATTCAGCAGTTGTCCATTCATATTGTTAGTTAGTGGAGAATGTGGAACAACTATAATACCATTGATGCAAATTATTTGTGGCATCTTTTTGAGTGTGGAGTTTGTCCATCTATGATGTATGTGCAACAAAATTTGAAGAAAAATCAGTAGGCATCAGAAATATTGAGGAAGAAATTAAGTGAGTACGTGGATTGTGGAGAGATTTGAGAAGGAATTAAAGAAGTTTAGGATAGAGAGAAGATACTTATGAAAATTGATGTGATTAAAGGAAGGGAAATATATTATAGAAGGCTAAGAATTTGGCAAGTCAGATTTCACCATAAATTTGTGCAAATCTCATGCTAAGCTCTT
The DNA here is from genome assembly GCA_030015575.1 of Agapanthus africanus. Lineage (NCBI taxonomy): Eukaryota > Viridiplantae > Streptophyta > Magnoliopsida > Asparagales > Amaryllidaceae > Agapanthus > Agapanthus africanus. Next base: position 48,200,589 of record JASDDO010000019.1, on the reverse strand, counting down.
TTTACTTTGCTCTATTTTGAACTTATTACATGAGAAAATGGATCTTAAAAATCAAAATATGTAAGCTTCAAATGACAAACTATGCATTGATGGGGACTCGATAAATGTGAAAGAAACGACTGAATTGTCTACTTGTGGGTATTGTTTATTTCCAACGTAGTGTTATATATTCACTCATTTCTAGTGTGCGTTGATGTGAATTATCAGTCCGATCGAGACTAGGACGATTAGCTCGATCAGTTTCACCTAGCCATCTACAATCACATCTTCTCAGGAATTGAGGGAATGAAAATAAGTTAGGGAGAAAAAGGGTGTTTTATACATCGATGCAATTAAATATGCACAACAAAACTTGAAGAAACCATAAGATTTATTGAAGCAAATGGATGTGAAGATTATGCAGAATTTAAGGTGTTTTGAGAAGAGTTGTGGGAGAGGAAGTTATACGTGGAGACGAGGGGGTTTTATTGGAGCGGAGTTGGTGTTGGAGGACACACTACCGATTCATTATCATTGGATTGAGATGTCTTCTAATTCTGTCTCTTTTATGCTAATATAAGGGAAAATTTGTCAAATTTCAATTACTATTTGAATTAAATGCTCAAGTATGCATTCATGGGAAAGATATAGAAGAGAGTGAACCAAGGAGACAGTAAAGAGCGAACAAAGAGTAGTAGTTGTAAGAGAGACTTGCAGGAATTGCCTAATAGGCTGTTTCGTTGCCCCAGTTGTATGAGCTCAGCCTTTTGTATAGGCAAGAGAGAATCATTCTTTACAAAAAAAAAAAGTAAGAAAATGTGCATTTTCACTACTATAAGCTGGCCAAGTTCTTTTTAATAATAATAGTTGACATGAAGTCGACACTACTAATCATTGATATTTCATATAATATTCTCCCTTTACACGTTACATCTTTATTTCTTAAATGCATCCCGACCTTTTATTATGCAATAAAATTTGAAAAGACGTTCCAAAATAAGGCAACACTAAGCTTTTTAAAAGGGTTATTTGATATAGGAAACTACAAGCCAATAGCCCTAAAAGGTAGGGAAGAATTCAGAGACAATAATCATGGTTCGACGTGTAATTCACGAGCACCAGGTTCCACAAGCTAATCAATGGATGAAGAAGTGCACATGGACAAGCATAAATTTCACAAAGCATGATGGGCCCACGATAGGACAATAAAAGAAGCTCCTAATGTATGACTGCACACCATCCAACACACTATACACGTAGAAAGTCGCATTCCAAAAGTAGTGGTGGATTTTTAGTTATAAAGTTGTGAATTGCCGAGTGGTAAGAATATTATGTCAAATGTCAACTTTAAGTAGTGTCAACTTCATGTCAAATTTTAGTAGTAGGAATGTACATTATAATACCTTTTTTGTGAAGAATGATTGGTTATCACTAAGAAGTTGAGCTTGTACATGTGGGGCATCGAAAGCAATCATTTTTGCAATATTTGCAGTTCTCTGTTACAACCGTAACTCTTCATCTGTTGTTTGCCCTGGTGTTTATTGTCTATCTGCATTGTTGTCTGAGTAAATATGTTCCGATGTTAATGAGTTGTGCCTAGAAATAATCAAACAGGACTGCTAGGACCTCCTGAACAGTTCATTTTCCACTTAGGTTGAGGAATGAATTTACAACTCCTATGTGCAAGTATTCGTTTTTTCCCCCTATATCAATTGGTTTCTTGTAGAAGTGTCACATTTTTGCATCTTTGGAGAAGAGTGTGATTTGTTTACCTCTTGCACCTATATAATTAAATTGTTTTTAGAAATTTTATCTCGTGTATATTTGGTTTAGACCTATTTTGATTTACTCATTGTTGATTTTGGCGTCACTTTTACAAGAAATGCAGAAGTTGATATGCATACTCTTGCAGAACAAGAAAAGAGAGCATATTGATTCAATTTGTTCATAAATTAGCAGATCATGGATGTAAATTGACTTCTCATTTGTTATCAATTACTGAAGGGTGCTCAAGCTATTCTTTTAATTGCTCATCTCGTATGCATTATTAGGAGTAGAAAATGTCCTTAATCATGTGCCTTGAGAGACGATAAATGTGACCTTAAATCTTTGATTGTGATCATACCTTAGGAATAGTAACGCCCTTAATCATTGTGCCTTGAAAGGCAGGTGATTTAAGTGTGACCTTGACTCTTTAATTGTGATCATACCCATATGATTTCCTTCTACTTTTAGATATTTAGTTGCGATCTTTGTTTGATCATATTATGATACGCGACATCTTCTCTCTTGTTTTCTGCTGTAGGCAGCAAATTATCTGAACATAAAGGGGCTCTTGGATCTGACATGTCAAACTGTGGCCGACATGATCAAAGGGAAGACGCCAGAGGAGATTCGCCAGACCTTCAACATCAAGAACGACTTCACGCCCGAGGAAGAGGAAGAAGTGAGGAGGGAGAATCAGTGGGCTTTTGAATAAAAAATAGAAAGAAAATAAAAACACCATCTTTTGCTCTGCTGGGTTGTAATTAAGGTGGAGCACAAGTTTTCCAGGAATTTCGCAAGCAGACTTGCATGGTTCTTGGTTTAATCAAATTCGTTCGGATAGTCTATCAACATATGATGTTCTGACATTGCATGCACAAATTTTAGTTCATGAATTTTATGGCCTTCATACATGCCTTTTGGAATTATTTTGGTCATATTCGTATCTATTTGTGCAATTGAGTCATGATAATTTCCTTAAAACTCCAAATACGAGACAGATTCCCATTACATTTTCAAAGTGCAACATGTATCATATCAAATCAATATATCAGCTGCGGCCAAAGCTATGCGAAGAAATGATAAAAAAATTTCAGGCTTGTTTCACATCTCATTTCATTGACATACTCAATAGCAGGTTAGAAATGACATTCTGAATCTCGAAACGACCAGTTTCACGCTGCTGAAGAAACATTGCCAAAAAGAGTGTTATTTTTTGGATTTTTTGGGTGGTTTATCAAGTTCTTCGGCTTCATCTTCACTAGAGGCCTCAACAGGCTCATCGGGAACGTCGTTCGGAACATTGTGTCTTGTGATGAAATCTTTGAGGATGTTCATGCTCTCCTCTTTCATCGCAGCGATCTGTTCAGAGAGAACGCCCGTGCATGTGCTTGATTTAACGGAATAGGTTTCTGAGCCAAGCTTAATTGTGGCTTTTACTTTGGATTCAGAGTTATCTTCCATTATGTAGATGCCTGTATAACATACCAATAAGAAATGCACAATAAAATTATTAAATGAGCACACAACTTGGTGAAATAAAACAATATCACATATTACGTGGATGAATGTAAAGCAATATTTACGGAATTGAAGTTCAGAGAGGCCAAGTCTATGAAGAACATTTAAACATTCTTCATCTCCAGGGTTTTTTGGAAATCTTGGAAGCCGAGTTCAAATTTGGAGATGCCAATGAAATCATTTGGGACATCATTTTGGTATGTTGTTTGGGAATCAGCCTCTTTTTATTCCCACATCTAAAATTGTTCCCAACTAGAATTGCAAATTTTAAGAATAATAAGAAAAGGGGAAGAGCACAAGCTTATAACGAATGTCTCCAGTAAACTAAGAAGACACATCTCTTACAGCTAAACTCCAACAACGATGGCGTTCTCATTATAACTATTGCACTTATTTGGCTACTATTAAAGATACGCAACACCGACCAGTAATCACAGTCCCCGTGTCTATTTTTTTATTTTTCAAATTGGGCGGACCTCTCAAATTATAATCTCAATTTTATCCTTAGCATGAGATATGATCAGAAATATTCTCATAACTTTGAAAGAAAATAATATATTAACATTTTGTTTCTAACAGTTTAAATCTTAGTACATCTCTACTAAAATTCTTTAAAGATTCCATCATTCTAACTAAAATCTTTCAAAATCTTTTTTCATGTCTTCATGATGACTAACATGAAATACTTGTATACTTGACCAAAAATAATGAGTGAAGCATGGGCATCTGCAACAGCACCAACAAACAAGTGATGCTGTTGGCCCTCGAAAATTATAATCTCGATTTTATCCTTAGCATGAGATGTGATCAGAAATATTCTCATAACTTTGAAAGAAAATAATATATTAACATTTTGTTTCTAACCATTTAAATCTTAATAAATCTCTACTAAAATTCTTTAAAGATTCTATCATTCTAACTGAAAATCTTTCAAAATCTTTGTTCTTGTCTTCATGATGACCAACATATATGTCCAATACTAGTATACTTGATCAAAAATTATGAGTGAAGCATGGGCATCTGCAACAGCACCAACGAAACAAGTGATGCTGTTGGCCCTCTAAAGAGCTTCAAATTTGAGGATTTTCATGTGGCAGAAAAAGTATTATGGCCCAAATGGAGAGTATATAAATTTCATAATAAATTAGAGAGTTTTGTGATATATCGACAAACAACATTCACTTTGGTAATGGTTAATAAAAGTGATTTTCGTATGCTGGAACATAACTACTAGTTGTTTTTATTCTGTGCATGTACTGTTTCAAATACTTGTCCTCGGTTTGTTGAATTCATTGCGATCGTGGCCCTTTCATGTACAATAATGTCTAACTAAAAAACTCTACTTAATTAATCAATATGCTATCCATTTTTATCTTATGATTCTGTCTACTTGTGTATGAGCTCAACCAAATTTCCAAGCATACGAGAATCTAAATACCACCACATTGTAATAAAAGTGTTCACTTAGAGGAGCACGCATGATAGCAAGAGGGAAAACGGATTCGAAGACAAATCGAACCCGGTACAAAAATAACCACCCTTAAATAAGCAACGGCTTTTGTATTTGGTTTATAGTTTCAAGTCTAGGTTGGACCCAATCCAAAATCCATCATTTAATTTACGTCTCCTCACTCAAACGACATTTTCTTAACTCGAGCTCTAAGCAGTGTATGCAGGGGGGCTGGTATCTTCAAATATTCTTTTGGTAAAAACGAGAGCAAATTTTGCAATACCAACGGTTGGATATAGGTGCCTTGAAGGCAATTATTGTAACTGTATATGGACATATATGGATAGAATATCTTTACTCGAGATGATAGTATGCAATCTGGTTTGCTATCTTTCATGTGTATATGTTTTACTTGCAATTACGTATCGCTAATACATATTGATAAATCCCTTAGGATCTTTGCTTGGCTACTAGGATTATGATGTGATCATACTAGTGGAGTCTGGGTAGTCTATAAGCACATCCTTAAATGTTCCTAGTCGTGGGAGTATCGAGACAGGGTATCGGTATTCCAGAGTAGACTAGTGTATGCATTTCTTGACCCTGACCAAGGCGATGGTTGGTCCCACAGCCATTGGTGTTTAACACCAAAGATCGTGTACATGTGCTCATTAAAGAAAGAGTACACTGAACGGACTCGCCGAAAACTCTGAAATGAAATTATACCTATTGTCAGATAGCAGTTCTCTGATGACAATGGTATATGATAGTCTTTTGATCTAAGATCGTCATAGTGTCTTATGCGTGTTCCCACTATACTTTAACTTCTACTCAACTATAGCTTTAAAGAACCGTGCATAAAGATTTTAGTTGAGTATAGTCCCGAAACACATTGAGGCAGTGAGCGATCAAGCGGGGATTCGTCTCTCCCGGTATAAGGAGTTAATGTTACGTTGTGCATGATATGATTATAACCTGAAGTCTCTGGCCTTGACGGACGGTTGAGATAAACTGATAAGTGTTATTAGTTGTATCTTAGACGGTTATGAGTTTGATATCGACATGACTTATTGGGTTATTGAGGGTCTGACAGTTTCCAATCAATAGACCCGATATGCGACTCTTTGATGAAGAGAACGGACTTAACGGTAATTGTCACTAATATGTTTTGTTGGGTTCGAATGAGTTTGCTTGTCGACCTACCTTTTGACATATACCTGGATAGCTATTACATGCAGCTAGCATCACTGACGTGCTTGTGAGTTATACCATATATGATCATGTTATTCGTATTGTTAAGTTTTTAGAGTCTTACATAAAGTACCCTTGCTCAGGCGAAACGATGTAAATGGGTGTATTAGTTGATACATGCGGTAGTCCGAATAAACACGTGTATGTGATACACGAATATTATTCGGACGCCCGATAATACTAGCCGGTTTATTTCGAGCCGGATTATTAAGTCAAGTGTTGACTTAATAACCATATATGATATGGATACTAGTATTATACTCTCTCAAGTATTTAGTGCGTGTGTGTGTATGTCAAAACAACTGAGCCTTTTATCCCAAGCATATGGGGTAGGCTACATGAACCAACATGAGAATCACGCCGGGTCCAGTACATGGATCCTCTGTCTCCACTCACTTCTATCGAACAATATACTTTCATTGAGTCCTTTGGCAACCATATCGTTTCGTATCACCTCCATCCATGTTTTCTTCGGTCTCCCTTTTGCCCTTTTGCCATTGCCCATATCGAGAGTATCTATTCGTCGAACCGGTGCTTCCATAGGTCTACGTCGCACATGACCAAACCATCTTAGCCGGTTTTCCCGCATCTTCTCCACAAATGCTACACCAACTTTTGCACGAATATCCTCATTTCGCCCTTATCTTTTCTAGTGTTGCCGCACATCCAACGAAGCATGCGCATCTCCGCTACGTGCATCTTCTGTGTATGATGTTTCTTAAGAGCCCAGCATTCTGTACCATATAATAAGGCAGGCCGAATAGCGCTCCGATAAAACTTCCCTTTCAATTTTAACGGAAAGTTACGATCACACAAAATCCCTGTTGCACTCCATTTCAACCAACCAGCTTGGATCCTTTGATTAACATTGCTATTGATCTTCCCATTGTTTTAGATGATGGAACCTAGATATCTAAACCGGTCGCTCGGTGATATCTCTTGCCCTTCCAATGTTATACCAATATGGTTTTGACTTCTCTGGCTACTAAATTTGCAGTGCATATATGCTGTCTTGGACCTGCTCATCTGAATCCCCGAGATTCCAAAGTTTGCCTCCATAATTCCAATTTGGTATTAACCCCTGCTTTCGTCTCGTTTACTAGAACAATATCATCAGCGAATAGCATACACCAAGGTACCTCATCTTGGATAGTTCTAGTAAGCTCATCCATCACGATGGTAAACATGAATGGACTTAATGCAGATCCTTGATGTAAACCAATAGTAATCGGAAAATCACTCGTTAAGCCGCCGCAAGTTCTGACATTTGCCACTACTCCATCGTACATATCCTTGATTATGTCAATATACTTGACGGGAACCCCCTTCTTCATCATTGTCCCCCATAATACCTCTCTAGGTATCTTGTCGTACGCTTTTTCTAAATCAATAAATATCATATGCAAATCTCTTCTCCTCTCTCGAAAACGCTCGACAAGTTGACGAAGCAAATGAATAGCCTCTGTCGTCGATCGTCCAGGCATGAACCCAAACTGATTCTCTGTTATCTTAATATCTTTCCTTAGCCTGTGTTCAATTACTCTCTCCCAAAGTTTCATGGTGTGACACATCAGTTTTATTCCACGGTAGTTTGAGCAACTTTGAATGTCACCCTTGTTCTTGTAGATAGGTACAAGGATACTTTTCCTCCATTCATTTGGCATCTTTTTTGTCTGCCAAATCTTATTAAACAGGTCTGTCAGCCACTTAACGCCTATTTCTTCTAAGTATCTCCAAATCTCGATAGGAATCCCGTCAGGACCAACCGCTTTTCTTAAACCCATTCTGTTCAAAGCTTCTTTAATCTCAGGAAGTCTTATTTTACGCATGAAATCACGGTTTATATCTTGAGATTGAATGACAAGTCCATCAAAATTCTTAGTAAAGCTCTTATTGAACAATTTGTCAAAATAATCTCTCCATCTTTCCTTGATATCCTCATCTCGAACTAAAACCTTCTGATTTTCATTTTTGACACACTTCACCGCAGATAAGTCTCTAGTCTTCCTTTCCCGCATCCGAGCAATCCGATATATATCATTTGCAGTCTCTTTAGTGTCTAATTTCTCGTACATCTCCTTATAGACCTTAGATTTAGCTTCCCGAACAGCTTTCTTAACTTCCTTTTTAGCAATTTTGTACTTCTCAAATCTCTCGACATCTCTACTTTTCTTCAAATCTTTATAAAAATCCATTTTAATTTTAATAGCAGCCTTTACATCTTCATTCCACCATGATATGTTCTTAGATGGTGGAGCACCACCTCTCGACTCACCAAGTAGATCTCTAGCTATCTTCTTGATACAACTAGTCATTTTGTTCCATGTTTTGTCTGGATCATCTTCCGACTGCCAATCCGCTTCTTATACTACACGATCTATAAAAACCTTTTGGTTATCTTCTTTCAATCGCCACCATTTAATTTTAGGCTCTACCTTACGTCTAATCTTCCTAGGTTCTCTTCTAAATCGAAAATCTAGAACTAAAAGTCTATGTTGAGTAGTTATACTCTCACCTGGCACTACCTTACAGTCGATACAACAACCTCTATCTATTCTTCTCGTCAGAAAAAGTCTATTTGACTAGCACTTGATCCGCTCCTAAAAATGATAAGGTAGGACTCTCTTTTCCTAAACCAGGTGTTTGCTAAGATCAAGTCATAAGATAAAGCAAAATCTAGAATCGAATCACCTACTTCATTCCTTTGTCCGAAACCAAAACCTCCATGGACAGTATCAAACCCACTACGACTACTACCTACATGTCCATTAAGATCACCACCAATAAATAACTTCTTTCCACTATGTATACTTTGCACCACCTCGTCTAAATCCTCCCAGAATAAACGCTTACTAGCGTCATCAAGACATGTGAAGGCATGCGAAGGCATGTGGACCTGTTTAGTATATATATATACTAATCTTTATCATTTAGTAACAAAGAGGCATGCGAAGGCATGTGGGCAAGCGGAGACCACTTGAGGAGATATTTCTCATCCCTCTCTTATATTTGATAGAAGAGAGAAAATGAGAGGTAGCCATCTCATTTACATCCTCATCTTCTCTCTCATGTGATGAGAACAAAATAGAAGAACCGGAGAGAGAAAAAGTGACCTTGATTTTTACACCTTCCTATCTCATTCTAGCAAATTGTGAACGCAAGTTGCTTCACAAAAAAGTGTTCTTTGGTGGAATTGAAGTTTCGGTTGGGTTGCTTCAGAAGTGGATCATTTTCGGTAAGACGGTCGTAGATCAAACTCGATTCCTACACCTTGAAGCTTAGCTTGAATCTTCCACTTGAGTATAGACACACCACAAAGGTTGTAGCTCTCTCTAAACTTTTAAATAGCTTAGTTTTGCTTTCTTGATGCTTTACAATTACTAGTTCTTGGATGATCTTGGTTTTGAGTTTATAGTGTCATGTTTAGAAATTTTTGTTCTATATTTCCGTATTGGTCCGCAAGTGTTGCAACCCTAACATCATATTTACATGGTATCAGAGCCGATCCATTTACTAGTAATTGTAGGGATAATCAAATAAATTTTAAATCATGTTCTATGATCATATTTTGCAATTTAATTGCCTTCTTTATGTGAAAAAGAAAAGAAATAAATTTCAAAAACCACCGAAACTTTGTTCACACCGCCCCTCTCCGCGATCCCGAACCCGTCCCCACCAAGTGTGCCGGTTCACCGAGGCTGGTTCAGCCCCAAGTCTGGGCTGAACCAGGGCTGGTTTAGCCACTGGTTCGGCCCCCATGTTTGGGGCTAAACCGAGGCCGGTTTGGCCCCAAACTTGAGGCTGAACCTGAGCTCTTTTCGGGTGGGAGATAGGGTGTTTGCACTTGAGCTCTCCGAGCGTGCACGCTGTGTTAGTTTTGGCGACGGATATAACTCCGGAGAGCTTTTGGAACGTGTTTTAAATTTTTGTTGGGTCATCGGATAACACACTATTCAATAAAAGTGTTTGATTGAATTAATTTGCATGTATGTGATGTGTTGGGAAACGTAGCTTAATTGATATGTGATCAATTAGACTAGGTTGCATATTTTGAATGTGATGTAGGTTTGTATGGTTTAGCGTGGATTGTCGTAAATGAAAAGCCCATCGTGTGAATGTATGTAATACAAATGTTGTATTTAAATTCATGTACTCTGTGGACGTGTCTTTTTTTATTTGGACCTTCGAGTCCTATTTGTAATATATATAATACAGGTTCCCCCGCGAAAAAATGCCCAAGCTGCCGGGTTCTAGAATTGGATGGTTACCCTCTCAAAGGTGTTGAGACTAGGTCGCCTGGTTTTAGGATTGGCGGGTGGCTCGCCAAACTTGTAGGGCTTTTTGGTTTGGTTATGTTAGTGCCATTCACACGACTGTGGAATGTCGCGTTTCATTTGCGGCTCAAGCGAAATGCGAGATTTCTAGTATATCCGACTATTCCATTTTCTGTGATGTTTACCGAATGCCCGTGATGTGATTACTTGCTTGCGATGATCTAACATGCCTATGATGTGATTACTTGCATATAATGATTCTATATGCTTTTGAATTGCAAAAGTCCAGTGTCTGCTCTGTTGTTAGTTATCTAACTTAACAGTGAAGACGACACATCGTGGAGATTGCAATTGGCATATAAAATCATTTTCTTTTCTATCTTGTGTTTGCTGCGAAACATAAGATACTTAATCATTTTTTATCAAAATGACGGGACTACATTAATATGATTAATGTAAAGAAAATAAACCTAATTTGATACTGTAGGAACCAGTCCATTTTTTCAAAACTTGATTTTTCTTTCAACGATATCAAGATTATTATGTTAAAGATTTTCTTCAAAACCAATCGTAACCCTCCGTCATTTTAGATAAATAGAGTACTTAGTATTCGTGCTATGTTTGTTGGACTCCATCAAGGCGTAGTGTACGGTAAGCTAAGATACTTGTCTGCCTCATAAGATGAAATTAGTTAGGACAGTCGCACGGCTTTATTGGCCTTCGTCAATGGCTAGTGTGGGTGGGTCTAAATTAATCACGAAATGACGGGTAGAACTTGACTAGCAACTTATGGTTTGTTGGTCTCCGTCAAGGTCATAAGCTGTTAGGCGTAAAAAGCATATCATGAGTTTCAATTGTTGAAACTTGCGATGTGATTGCATACCTTCTATGGTGTATGGTAATTTGTTGGCCTCCGTCAAGGTTGCCACGTCATGGTAGTTGGATCCCGATTCCCACTGTGAATAAACGTTATTCTCGGGAAAATCTCGCCTTCATAATAAAGTGGCTCAGTAGGTGTCTAGAAATGTGTTTACGGGGTTACGCCTCTAAGGAACATGTGTTATTCAATTAGGTCCGTGCGAGAGTACGGGAAGCCTTCTTAGTACTTACACTGGCCTAACCGACCGGTTAGTAAACTTGTGGGGTGTTGATTATTCCGGCTAATTCTCCTTTTAAGGTTTGAACGAGAATTCGACTATACAGTGGAAGCCATCCTGATTAGATAAATTAATAAACCCATCTAATTTTACAAGAGCGCACACTGAGTATTTCTTCTCTTTTTTGGGCAGCGTCCATATTTAACCTTAAACTAAAACCTGTAAGACCAAGTTAACCGAACCTTATTATAATGAATGCCTTAAGAATGTCTTGATTGGCCTAACTTACGATAAGGTCGCATATACTCTTACCGCTCCTACCATCCCTTCACCTAAACTTACAGAGATCCATGTTGCATGGATTTGAAATTGCGTGTTGACCTAGTGCCTCGTGTCAGCCTTCATAAGCAAGAAGTTGCTGAAGCAACACGAGAAGATGGACATATAGTCTATTCTTCTCCATACAAACGGGTTGTAAGGAGAGCCATCTCGTATAGTTAGATACGAGACATTGAAAAAATTGTTTCAATTGAGGATGTTCACTGATTTCGTTCTGGAGAATGGATTATATATTGATATAATTCTATTGTTACTTCCTTTCACCTTCTCTCAAGTTAAGAGCTCCTTCGATAAGGAGAATACGTCGGCTATTATTGTTAAATAGTCTTTTTCCAAACCCAAGGCTAAAACTAAAAGGAAGGGAAAGAAGAAAACCAATAAACTTAAGGCTAGTGTAAAGAAGGTAAGGTGTAGAGATATTAAAAGGGGTTGCAGTTGAGAGGAAAGGCGATTGCAACTACTGTCATGAGCCCAAGCATTGGAAAAGGCATTGCAGGGAATAACTGGCCACCCCCTTGAAGCATAATGATGCTACATCTTCCGGTGTGTTAATTGAAAAACAGTTTCTCAACTAACTTTTCTTTATGGGTATTTGATATCGGATCAAAATCTCACATCCATAAGATGTTATGGCCGCTGAGAAGAAACAGAGTATTGGGAAAAAGTGATTTGCTCCTCAGAGTTGGAAATGAAGCAAATGTTGTTGGGGAATATCACCTAGTCTTGCCCAGTGGCAAACTTTTGGTTTTGAATAACTGTTGTTATGTACCAAATTTACTTTTAAAAATGATATCTGTTTCTTTATTAGATAAAGAAGGATACAAACATGTTTTGAAAATTATGTTATAAATATATATCTTGATCAAACATTGATTGGGTATTGTGCATTGAATAATGGTATAAATATTTTTAACCAAAATACAGTTATCAACTTAAACACATGAACAAAAGGAAGACTTCAGAAATGAATAAAACCTTCTTGATGCATTATAAACTTGGTCACATCAATAAGACTAGACTAAGTAAGCTGCATAAAGATAAATATTTAGATCCATTCTTATTTGAATCTTATGAAACCTGTCAATCTTGTCTCAAAGGTATGATGACCAAAATTCTGTTTACTGGAAACGGAGAAAGAGTTGGTGAACTCTTAGGACTTATACAAAGTGATATATGTGGTACGATATTTACACATGCAAGGGGTGGATACTCGTACTTCATTTCGTTCACCGATGAGTTTTCCAGGTTTGGACACGCATTCTTTTTGAAACACAAAGTCCGAAACTTTTGAGAAGTTCATAGAGTATAAAAATAAAGTAGAGAACCAGACGGAAAAAATATCAAAATTCTTCGATTTGATCGAGAAGGTGAATACTTAAGTTCAGTATTCCTTGGTTTTCTAAAAAGAGAATATGATCTCTCATCTCACTCCTCTGTATACACAACTGCACGACGGTATATCGAAGAGAAGAAATTGCACCTTATGATGTATGGTGCACTCAATGATGAGTATTGATGAGTTGCCTCTTTTATTTTGGAGGTATGCATTGGAAATAATTGCATGCTTATTGAATAAGATTTTGTCTAAATCTGTGTCTATCAATTCGTATGAAATATGGAATAGAAAGAGACCATTTCTTAAATTTGTTAAGATATGACGTTGTCCGGCTTGTGTTTTAAAAACAGAATTTGGGAAAACTCAAGGCGCGTTTTGTAATGTAAAACTTTGTGGATTGTCCCAAGCATTTACAAGGTAATTCTTCTGCCAGGTTGAAGAACGAAAGGTGTTTTGTTTTCAACATACCATCTTTTTTAAAAAAGGAATTTCTTACAAAAGAAATTAGTAGAAGTATGGTAGAACTGGAAGAGTTCCAGAACCATAAATTATTTCTGAAGATTTAGAAAAACTTGAGAATTCAATTGTATCCAACAAACCCCAGGTTTTCTCATAGACGGTGACAGGAAGGATCGCATCATGGTTGATAATGACCCTACTAGTTATCAACCTGCCATAAGGAGTAATGACTATAAGAAATGGTTGGATGCTATGTAATCCGAGTAAAACTCCATGCACTCCAACAACGTATGGACTTTGTGGATGCTTATGAAGGGAAACCCCATTAGAAGTAAGTTAATCTTCAAGAGTCGAAGATCTGTGCAGATGAAAAGGTAGAGACCTTTTGGTCTAGACTAGCAGCAAATGGTTTTTAGTCAAAGCCCCGTCGTGGACTATGATAAAACCTTTTCTCCAGATACTATGCTTAAGTCTATTTGGATTCTACTTCCTACTAATGCTTACTATGACTCGGTGGAAGGGCTTCGAGATCGGTGGGAGCAGCAGAAAGGCATGCAAGTTGCTTAATTCCATTTATGAACTAAACCAACCATCGCGGTGTTGGTACATCTATTTTGATGGAACAGTCAAACAATTTGACTTTATAAAACACGCAGATGAACCATGAATCTATAAGGTGTAAGGAGTATCGTCACATTTCTCATATAGTATGTGGATAACATTCTCCTGATAGAAAATGATATTCTTATGCTACAATCGGTCAAATTTTTCTTGTGACAAAAATTCTCTGGAGAAACATTAGATAGTGGTGAAAAACATTCTTTAGTACTTGAGAAGCACTAAAGAGATGTTCTTGGTGTATGGTCAAGACAACCTCCAAATGGAGGTGATTACCGATTCCAACTTCCAAAGTGAAATAGACGGCAAAATGTTTGTCACGAGTTATAAGTCCACCCTCTATTGAGAAGCAGTTATTGGAAGATTTCCAAGCAGGATACTGTGGCAGACATGACGATGGATGTTGAGTGTGACTCAGCCAATGATGCAACCAAAGAAGAAGTTTGAATAAATAGGTTCATTTCTGAACTTAGTCCCATCAGATATCCAGACAAATTTTTAGACAAGTATTGATTCGGGAGATAGTTGATCAAGGCAAGATTAAGATAAAGAGAGAAGAAATTAGAGACATTGTAGCGGATCCACTCACTAAGATTGTTTTTCAGATACAATTTGTGAAACCGTTGTTAGAGACGTTGGGTATAAGATACTGCAATAATTGGCTTAAGTGCAAGCGGAAGATTGTTGGATACAAGCGCCCTGAAAGCAATTATTGTAATTGTACATGGACCTATATGAATAGAACATTCTTAGTCGAGATAATAGTATGCTATCTGGTTGTTTTATCTTTTATGTGCGTTTTTCTTGCTATTATGTATGGCTAAAACATGTTGATAAAGCCCTTAGGATCTTTACTTGACTACCAGGATTATGATGTGATAATACTAATTGGGCCTGTGTAGTCTATAAGTACATTTTTAAATATTCCTAGTCGGGGAATATCGAGATAGGGCATCGATATTCCAGAATAGATTAATGTATACGTTTTTTGATCCCGACCGGGACGATGGTTGGTCCTAAAGCTATTGATGTTTGACACCAAAGATTGTACACATGTACTCATTGAAGAATGAGTACACTGAACGGACTCGTGAAAGCTCCTAAATGATATTATGCATATTATCAGATAGTAGTTCTCTGGTGACAATGGTATAGGATAGTCTTTTGACTGAGATCACCATAGCGTCTTATGTGTGTTCCCACTATATTTTGACTTCTACCGGACAACGACTTTAAAGAGCCGTGCATATAGATTTTAGTTTGGTATAATCCAAAACACATTGAGGCAGTGAGTGCTCAAGAGGGGATTCATCTCTCCCGGTACAGGGAGTTGATGTCGCGATGTGCATGATGACTATAACCTGAAGTCCCTAACCAGGACGGTTGAGATGAGATAAACTGATAAGTGTTATCAGTTATATCTCAGACGATTATGAATTTGATATTAGCATGACTTATTGGGTTATTGGGGGTCTGACAGTTTCCACCTTCAGACCCGATATGCGATACTCTTTGACGAAAAGACCGGACTGTACGATAATTCACTGATAGACTTTGTTGGGTTTGGATGAGTGCTTGTCGACCTACCTTTTGACATATACCTGGATAGTCATTATATACAGCTAGAGTCACTGACGTGCTTGTGAGTTAGAGCATATATGATCATGTTACTCTGCCAGCGTATTGTTGAGTCTTTAGACTCCCACGCAGAAAGTACCCTCACTCAGGCGAAACGATGTAGATGTGTGTATAGTTGATACGTGTGGTAGTTCGATTAAACATGTGCATGCGATGCACGTATATTATTCGAACGTCCGATAATACTAGTTGGTTTATTTCGAGCCGGATTATTAAGTCAAGTGTTGACTTAATAACCATACATGATATGGATACTAGTATTATACTCTCTCAAGTATTTAGAACATGTATATGATACATAACTAATCTTTGTCATTTAGTGACAGAGGCATGTGAAGGCATGTGGGCAGGTGGGGACCACTTGAGGAGATATTTCTTATCCCCTCTCTCTTATATATAATAGAAAAGAAGGAAAATGAGAGTTAGCCATCTCATTTACGACCTCATCTTCTCTCTCATGTGATGAAAACAAAAGAGAACTACAAAGAAAAAGAAAAGGCTTGATTTTTACATCTTTCTCTCATTCTAGCAAATTGTGAGTGCAAGTTGCTTCATAAAGAAGTGCTCTTTGGTGGGGTTGAAGCTTGGTTTGGGATGATTTCGAAGTGGATCATTTTCGGCAAGACGGTCGTAGATCAAGCTCGATCCCTACAACTTGGTGCTTAGCTTGGATCTTCCACTTGAGTGTGGATATGCTACAAAGGTAGTAGCTCCTTCTATACTTTTAGATGGCTTAGTTTTGCTCTCTTGATGCTTTACAATTACTAGTTCTTGGATAATCTTGGTTTTGAGTTTGGGGTGCTATGTTTAGAAATTTTTATTTTATGTTTCCGCCGCGGTCCGTAAGTGTTGCGACCATAGCACCATACACTTACACCAACATAGTTGAAATGATTTATTCTCTTTGTTCATTCTTGGTATACTTGATAACTAAAGATATCATAGAAATTTATAAGTTTCGTGGAATGATTTTATGACCATAAATAAAGTTTATACGGGGTATTTCATAATGAGTATGGTTAAACACCTTAGAATATTTAATTAGACTAATTGTTGTTAAAGACTCTTACGTTAAGGCCCCTCCTCCGGGGCTTGCTTGGCTTTGGAGTTAACTTTAGACAAATTAACTTTTCTAAAGTTATTCTAACTTAACTCTAAAATCCTAATTGTGGCTTGTTTGGCTAATTATATAATCAAAATAATTGCAATTATCTAAATTCCAAAGTTGAGATTATTATCTAAATCCAATTTAACATCTTTTTTTCTTCGCTTCAAATTTGAGGTTGAGCATGTGTGGCTTTTGAATTAGAGCGTTGCAAACTTTAGTATTCATAAACTTTACCTACACTCAAAAATAAACTCCAGTTATCCAAACTCCAAACCTAAACAAGGACTACATTTATTTCTTTTTCATCTGCTTCAAATTCTACCTTCAGCATAAAATCTATTCCTCTTCTCCTTGCATCTCCATTAACTCGACACTGTAAGGCAAATCCATTAAAATCCCTTCGTTAAATTTTTCTCTCCCCCCCCCCCCACACACCACACATTGGAATATTCATTTCCTCAAAACTCAGAGTTTAACCTAAAGTCTCGTTATTTCAACCGACCGTTCGTTTGTTTCTTCCTTCATTCCTCTTCTCCTTCCATCTTTCTCAACTAAATAAATGACAACTATCCGTCAAATGGTTAATCCCACTTCCTCTAAGGTAACAATTACAATTTTAAACGAATAACAGGTAGAAAAAGATATTCAACCCATTTCAACCCCTTTAATTCTTCTCTAATTCTACCATCAACCTTCACCCTTATTTCTAAATCTATCCATTACCAACAGTCCGCAATCGCCTAAACCAACCCCAACCCTGATCGTTTGGGCTTTGAAATTTCCCGAAAGATTACAATTCTCATTATATACAAGATCTTTAAATAAATTTCCCTGCATTCTTTCTAATAAGAAGTAAATTTAGCTGCCCTTATTGTAATCCTCCGGGTTTCAACTTTTTTTTAAGCTTCGAGAGTCATACATTCATCAAAAAACACTCTTTTGATTTAGGATTCGAACGCTTATTGCTGCTCTAAATTCATCATCAAGTTTGATGTCCCTCAAATTGAACAAAATAAAGAAATTGTATGAAGATAAAACACAAGAATATTGTGTTTTTAATGAGAGAACAAAAAGAAAGGAAGGAATTTTAAGCAAAGGGTAAGAATTAATTGGGAATTTTTTCGATGCTCACCGGAGACGCTGCTGTAATCTGCTTGTCGCCGCCGCCGTCGCTGCGGCCGAGGTATCGAGAAATAAGGAGGATAGAAAAGTTAGGGTTAGGGTTTTATTTGATGGGTCGGACCGGCTTTTACTAATATCCGAACCGAACCGAACCGAACCGAACCGATTAAAATTAGGGGGTTTTCAGATACGCCCCTTGAAATTTGATATACCCATAGAAAATCTTCGTATTTCTAAAAACCCCATTGGTATCTTCATTTTTTTTTAAAAACTAGGGCAATTTGGAGAAAACATCGGTTTATTTTTAAAAAAATTATTATTTATCTTATTTAACAGCATAGTAACAGTTGTACAAGGAATTTCAAAACATTGAAATTTAAGGGAGATTTTAATAAATACGAAGATTTGCAGGTCATATCAAATTATATAAGATTTATGAGTGGTATATGCAAAAATAAAAAACTTTCAAATTTTGGCCATTAGTCACATGTGGTTAAGGATAAACTTTAAAATTGAGACTCCACAATATTAAACAATCAAAAATAAGTTTATGATACAGGGATTGTGGAGATACTAAGCTTCTTGCATTAATGGTCTTCCATTTAATTGGATATTGATTTTTCAGCGCCATATTCAGATCAGTCTCTTCTTCAATTTAGAATACCCAATATAACTTTGACTCTCCAATACAAGGATTTCACACCTGACGAATTTTTCGCTCTCTTTCTCTAACAAAGATGGAAAAATAGCTGGATGTGTTTCTACTTGACTGAAGCTTATGGAAAGAGTGAGCAATATGTAGAAAAAAATGCACATACAATCTTCTGCAATGTGTCTATGCATGTGCACAGACATATATTACTTTTTAAAACCACGGTGTCAATAACTCAGCATGAACAATTCCTTCTATCAAGGGAGAAGAAAATTTATAGGTATACACGGTGAAAATAAATATTTGTAATAAAAGTGGAGTAAAACGGTGAAAATAAATATTTGTAACAAAAATAAAAACTATTCCACTTAAGTTAATTATCCTTGATCGCTGTTAATTGTCAAGAGAAGAAACGATTATTAATCTTGTTAAATCATTAAAGGCCAAATGATGGACCGCACCCACATGTACAATTAACCTAAAGACCTGTATAAATGAAACGATTAATATTCTATTGAAATTTCAACATGCATAGTCACGAATGAGAAATAGATCATCATAGGACCGACCATAATGTCAGAAATTGTTCTCTCTTTCTCTCTTCCGCTAAGTGCGTTATAGTGAAATATAGAACGGTTTCCAAACAACAAAACTATTTATCTACAAGCTTTCTAGTTTGAAGAAACATCTAAGGCTTGAAGCATTTTTTTTTACATTAAGTATTATATATATTTCATCAGTTGTTTTTTTAAAGAAAAAAAATAATAGTCAAATTAATGAAGATCATTCACAAGACAAAACATGGCTATTGGCACAAACCCGAATCATACCTCAACTTAAAAATAACATGTTTATTCTACTGATGAGATATGTCAAAACAGAAATTTAGCAGAACTTACAATAACTTCACAACAAAGAGGGCATGATAACACTTGCAATAACTTGATTTCTCATGAATTAATTGAAGGAAATCATACGCGTAAAGTAGCGAAAGCGATGCATATGATCTTCGATTATTCATCAATATGAATGATAAAAGACATATTATTGCAGATCCGAACATCTGTTAGCAAAAGAACTTTCTCTTATAAGTACCACAATCAACCCTTCTATTTTAAGAGGAGAAATTTTTAAAAATAATTCTTAATTATTATTTTTCTCTTATCTGTATGGAGTACTATACCTATCCTTTTGTAGGGTTGTGGTACATTACCTTTTTCCTATTTTACAAATGCGGGACTAAACTCCCTAACATGATAACACAACATATTGTGTTATATTATTTCTTCTCTTATTTGTTTTCGTTTGCTCTTCTACCTTAAGGCTTTACGGGACCGATTGGGTCTCACATCGAGAACCAATTATCAATCTCAATTAACTCTTAATTAATCAATTGACAATTTTAATTTAACAATCAAATTCCTATCACGTCGATTATTTATAAAAGTTTTTTCTAATATGAGAGAATAATTAATATTAATTTACATGCAACCCCTTCCAACATCAAATTATTTTTTTTGTGTCTTTTAACTGAACAGGATAAAATCACCTAATTGCTCAAAACCTAAATCTCCAATTACCCATGAACACAAAAAATTCATTTCGAAAATAAATATAATAATAATATAATTTTGAAAAACAATTTCCAAAATATCTGTGCAGGATTTGACGCTTTCTTGGGATTGAACAATAAACTTATTGCTATCATATGAGAATGTTGGATCATATCTAGATATCCATAGTTTTCCTAAATGTATTCAAGCAGCCTAATATTTCAGGTTTCTTGTTCCCGTCCAAACGACAAGATTTACCATCATATCAAAACTTACTTATCAACAAATCGAAAACTACAATATCAAGTCAAAGGGATTATGTAACAATTTGAATTCTCCATCTCTATAGATGACATATCCTACAGAAATCAAATATGGTCTTGTACTACATATATTATTATATGTACTCATGACATACACCGGGAGAATCTCTATTCTCGGTGATTGAGATATACCACCACATCTCACATATCAGTGGCATGCATGATAACCGTCACAACTCTAGCCATCCTATACTAGTTGTAGTTTAAGTACTCAATTTAAGAAATTATTAAATTAGATCATATCACCATACAAATAACATTTCACAGCACATGATCAAACAATATAATTTCTGAGGATATTATAACAATTATAAATATATAAGAATACCTAAATTATAAATCATTAAGTGCAACTATAAAACTTTATTAATATTCCACTAATATGATATGAATTGCAATGGATGTTCAAGAACATATAAAACTAATCTAGTAATCTCCCATTTGTCCTCACATCCTTTCCGTTACAAATTTTAACTCCCATTTTGTTCAAGTGTGTAACGACCCTGAAATCCCTGTACGATTGTAACACATTCAATGTATATAACGGTGTATTTCAGTCCTGACTGTGAGTTATAAGTTAAATTTGTTCAATAAAAATATGAAATAACTTGTAGCTCACTGGTTAAGTCTCTCCACTGCTGTTCTTTAGCCTGTGTAATCGAATTCCATCAGCCCAAATTATTTTAATATTTTTCTTTTTAACTTTCAGAAGCCCAAGAGTTACACGTACATTATACGGAGAAACGAAAAGTTGCAAATAAATCAAACAGGATAAATGAGGTGTTAAAAACATTTAAAACCCAGGGCTCGAACCCCGAAGCATTTGCTTCAATTTAGGCCGCTCGTTTTCCCAATTGAACTGCTATGGGCGGCTGAGATAGCCCCAAATTCATCTGTGCTCTCCCCGTGCGATCTTTGGACTCCCCTCTACACTTTTTTACTATTTGATTTCTCTGAATTAAATATAGAGCTGCACAGCCTCTTCATCTACTCCATTAACATTATTTTAATTATTTTAATCCATTTTTAATTCACACACTCCCATATTTCCCCCTATAAATATCTTGTCATACTGTCCTACTCCTCCTTTTTTAAAATTCCACTAAAATCCTCTCTAAAATTCCCAAGTCAAAATAAAAGGAGTTAAGCCATTCTCAAGTGGAATTGCCGAAATCGACGCGCCGCCGATTGATCATTTCCACACGTCTTGGTCTCGGTTCTACCAACTGAGATATCCTCTTCTCTTTTTGAAACACGCAAACTTTAAGTCCCTTCTCTCTCCCTTCCTCTCCCTATCGTTTCATCTCAAACGCCTCTTAAAAAACGATATCAATAAAAGTGGAGTTTGCTTTTTAATAATTTTCTTTTAAATAATTTTATCATAATTATCATGCTAAATAAATTACACTAATTCTTTAACAACCACCTTAAAATAATGTTCATCCAATTAACTTTGAACATGTTTAGAATTTCATGTTGAATAGATCGTATATCGAACTTTACATTAAAATATCATGAACTTTACATATATCTTTTATCGTTATCATGACATATACCTAATGAAAATTCAAGGGGTAATGACTCACCCCACTCACATACACTATGGTTTCATAGCACGATACTTTAGTTTCATGTTTTATGCTAAAAAAACATTTTTCATTAAAATACTCTCGCTTTCTAAAAAATACGTTTTTAAATCGCTATTTTAAAATCTTTACAATTACGTCTTTACAACCCTCGTTAGGGGACCCGTTTGTGGCTGGTGCGGGTTATCGCATATTTTTGGGATAGTAGAGTGAGATGCGGAACTTCTTACGGAGAATTCGGTTTCGAAAGGAATAAAATACGGTTTTAAAGAAAATACGACTTTTTAAAATAAGTTAAATAATTGAAAAATTATTTAAATCATAAATCTGTATTTCCAAGAAAAAGAATTTGTGAAAATTAGATTTTTAAATAAATATTAAATTTTTAAGAAAATACTCTCAACTTTCCAAAAACTAGATTTTTCATAAAAATACCATAAACTTTTAAAAACTAAGTTTTATCACTAAAATACTATCAAATATAAAATACATTTTTATACAATTTTTTTTGACATTTTAATTAACATATTTTTATCAAAAATATATTCGAGGTTTTAGGATGAATTAAAAACCCTCGAGAATTTTTAAATGACATTTTTATATAAATACCTTTGAAAAAAAAAAAAACTAGTCTAGATTACGTGTTTAAGTTGCATATTGGTTTGAGTGGTATCTTATCTTATCAGTGCATCGGGGTTGCCGGAGACAACGATGCACCACTTGCCTCTCCCTAAATATACATCATAACCTTATGGTGGAATTATTAATGGCAATCGTTTTTGAAAATGACACAAATCCTGCCGTATATGTGCAGCGGCTGTCGATATTTTCCAAACTCAAGAATTTCAAAAACTAAATCTATTAATAAGATATATCTAGAACCTGAATACAAACTCGAACTCGACTCGAACCCAAACTCGAACCTAATTTTGAACTTGAACATTTGAACTTGAACTTGAATATCCTTGAAACTTGAATATTTGAATTTGACTTGACTTGACCGAACCATGAATATAACTTGACATGAATACCTGAATACAACTTGAACATGAACTTGTACTCTTTATATTCATGGATTCGGCCAAAACTTGTAACTTGAACTATACAATAAAATACGTAGGGATAAGAGATAGGTTGGTAAGGAACGTATGTCATGGCACGAGAGATCACTTTAAAAGACACTTAACCTAAATACTTATGTCGTTGTCCCGTGGATTATGATGGGTCCTTGTACTTCCTGTTATTTTAATCTACGGGGTAAGTTGGACTCCTCTCATATACACATATAGCTTCTTTATCAAACTACAAATAACCATGTTAGAATAGCCATCTTTATACATATGAATGACATGATTTATATACTTTTAGATACAACCTTATCTATTTACTATTACTTGGTTTCTGTTCATTTTACATACCTTCAGTCATCATTACTTATTTTTTTTGGAACTTACCGAGCGCTAGTTCGCTGACGAGATTCTTTTCTGTTTATTTTTCTTGGAATGTTCGTCAGGAGGACCGATTCTAAGGAGATTGATGTTGTCTATAGTGCTCTCAAGTCAATTATTGTAATCGTAAGCACGCGATTGTGATGATTGAGGGAGGACCTATACGGGTAGAATAATCTCACTCAAAATGATAGTATACTATCTGGTTTGTCTTTATCATCATGTGCATGCATTACGTGGTATTACAGATCACTATTACATGTTGTTAAAGCCTATAGGATTCTTTATTGACTACTAGTATTATGATAGCGATCATATACGTGGGAGCTGGGTGGTCTATAAGCACATCCTTAAATGTCCCTAGTCGAGGGAGTATCGAGACCGGGCATCGATACTCCAGAGTAGACTAGTGTATACTTTTCGAGACCTCGACGAGGGGCGGTGGCTGTTCTCACAAGCCATTGGTGTCAGTTAGTCATCTAAGATTGTATACAGGTGCTCATTGGGTTATGAGTTACACTGGACCGACTCGCCGGGAACATGCTGGATGGTATTATACCTATTGTCAGATAGCAGTTTTCAGGTGACATGAGTACAGATTAGTCTGTCGACCTGAGATCGTCATTTGTCTCATGTGAGTTCTCACTATGCTTTGATTACTATCCTACCACGGCTCGAAGGATTCGTACAAACAGCTTTTAGTTGGGTACAGTCCCGAGCCACATGGAGGCAGTGAGCGGATTGTCGGGGATTCGTCTCTCCCGGTATTGGGGGTTGATGTCGCACTGTGCACGGGTGGCCGTCTAAAACAACCTGAAATAATGTTAGAATTACGACTACGAAACACTCCGAATTGCCTTTATAGAAAATTAACATCTTATGCAGTTTTAGGAAAAACAAGCAACACCTGAAACACCAAAACCCAAAGACCAGAACACCAAACCAAAACGAACCAAAACAGAGCACTGGGGGCCGGCCGGCTCGGAATTTTAGGGCATGTGGCCGGTTCAAAACCGGTGGATTGTGTTCATTTTTGTCCAGTGTTCATGCTACATCTCATATAACATTCTGCAGTTGCTAAAAAAATTTTTCGACGACTTTAAAATTTTGACAGAAACTAAGTTTTAGCGTTTCAAATTTCGGAGCAGTTTGGTTTCGTAATCTAACATGGCCATCACCAGAAATCCTTGGCCAAGATAGACGGGAATTACTGAGTTGGATTAGTAGTTTCTCAGTGGGTGATGGGCTTCACACTGACACGAAATATCGCGTTATTAGGGGTCTGACTTTATCCACCCTCTAGACCCGATATGCGATACTCTTAGACGAACAGACCGGACTGTATGGAGATTGTCATAGACAAGCTCAGTAGGGGTTCGGATGAGTTTGCTCGTCGGCCTTCATTTCGCTAAATATCTGGGTAGCCGTTATGTACAGCTAGTGCCGCTGATATGCTTGTGGTTAAACCAATTGCCAGTGTAACGTTTTGAAAATCGTTTCGGTGAAATTTCGAAAAAATCGGTAAAATAAGGGGGTTTTCTGTAAAAAAAGTAAAAATGCAAATATCTTATTATAAAAATTAAATATACATATTCTAGCTATGTAATTGCTATTATTTGGTGTTTATTGAGCCGCTGGTGAAATTTTAAATTTTCTGAAAAAATATTATTTTATTATTATTTTAAGCCGTCACTAATACATTTAATTAGGGAAAATTACAAATTGGAATGAGTTGAAACAAATTTTGTGCATCATAAAACATTAAATAAAATTTTATCATGTAGTTTTTGGAATGAAATCATTTGCCAAAACGGTTTAGAAATTATTGAAGAAAAAAGGGTTTTTTTTAGCGTAAATGGATGTTTGGGGTATTGTATTTATCATTTTTCATCACCCCACACCCGTACCCACACCCACACACCCCCATTCACTTATCCCCTTGAAGAATTCAGCAGCCCCCTCTTTTGTCCCCACTTGGATTTCAAGGAAAAGAAATGAAAGAAAAGAAAAGAAAATGGATAAATGAGTTGGACTTTTGACTTTGTGTTGACTTGGACTTCCTTACTTGTTATTTTCTCCACGTCACTCTCTCTCCTCCCTCACCCAAACCCCCCACAACCTGGCCGAAATCAGCAAACCCCCAACAGCCCCATTTTCCTCTTCTCCTCTCTTTGTTCCATCAAAGAAAATCCAAAGAAAAATCCACAAAAAATCAAGCAAAAATCTAAATCAAAATCCGACTCCTACCCATTTTAGCTTAGCCCGTATAGCATGGATTTTGGTGGCAAGGGAGCATTTTGGAGGGCTATGTGTGCTTGTGGATCTTCATATGTTTTGGATATAATTCTAAACATTTTTGTTCCTTAATTTGTTACTAATTTCTTAAACTAATTTAATTAAGTGTTAATTTGGATATGTGAGTTTAATTGCAAGTTTTGGAATTCAAGTTATGAATTTGAATGCAAGTTAGGGTTTTGTAGAATTGGTGTATGGTTGTGTGTTATATTTAGGCTTTTTGTCATGTTAATACAAGATTAGTAGCTAGTGCTAATGGTTAGTTTAAAAAATTGTGTTAATGTGCTAATTTGCCTACTAGATTTTTGAATTTGGTTAAATACTTGGGATTAAAAATGTGTTTAGGTTTTTCATGACTTCATTAACTTTATTAAGTGTGGTTTAATGCTTTAGATCATGCAAATCTAAGCTACATTGTAGTTTGTGCATTTTTGCTTTGAAATTGTTAAAAAGGGTATTTTTGTAAACTAGAATATTAGGGTTTTTGGAATTTAATGAGATTAAATTCCGGAAATTATTTCTATGACTTATTTAAGATATTTAATAAGTATATTGGCCGCTACATTCATTTAAACATCATGTTTTGTACAAAAACGGCGAATTGTGCTTGCTAGATTTTCGGAAAAATGACTTTTTAAGTGAAATTGGGGTTTTTGTGAGTTTTAACCTAGTTTATATTAAAATTAGTGTTCGTGAACGTGCAAATGAGTGTGATTGGATTTTTCTCGATGGTTTGACGTTTGTACATCGACATCGAGGGTTGGTTTGACTATTCTTGCATGCGTAGGCGATATGTTTGGACCTATGTGTGATACGCGTGCCGATTTGATTTTCGTATGCCGTTTCGATTTCGAATTTAGTTTTAATGCGACACGGTGCGTTATGATATGTAGGTACCCCATGCGGACTTCGAGACGACAAGCAAACGCGTGACGACGTCGGCACCGGCGAGCGAGGACCAGGTGAGTAGATTTATATCTATGGGGAGAAGTCGGGTGGATGGCGTATAGCACCCCCGCAGTCCGTGGTGGTGTATACGGATGCGTATACACACCAACATTTATTATATGTTATTTGAGATTAATAACGATACTTAGGATGGATATTGGTGTGTTGGATTACTTTAGTGTTGCGAACCCTAGGGTAGTGTTGCACTACACATACACACATACATACTTGCATACATTCCTATTGATATGTGCTCATGGGGTTCTTTATAGTTATGGGTTCACATGGGTATGGGACTATGTGTTCACATACGGACTGAGGATGATACTTTGGGTTGAGCTGAGTCGATGAGATTTGATTTGAGGCCGTGAGATCGGTGATATAGCAGGGTTCGTATCTTAGATACGACATGACGTTGTAGCGGGTCCTGGACGTAGTTTTTACACACGTGCATGCATACTTAGGTGATATCAGTATTGTACTAGACGTAGATCAGTACCTGCTCATGATATTGATAAAGAGGATACCAGGTGAATAGTATGATGAATGTGATTTTGACCCGTACCCAGAATTGGGGGATGCCGTACGACGGATTTACGTACGAGCTATATCTTGATGATTGATCCGCACTTTTGACTTGGGATGTCTGATTATAGATATGGTATCGGATATGATATTATTGAGGCGGGATCACCGACTAATATATATACAGGTATGTATATGTATCGACTCAGACGTTAGGCGGTTTCCTTACCTGTAGTTCAGCTTGTTAGTTCAGCTGTATAGTTTAGTGTAGCTGTTAGATTAGATTAGACTCCTACCTATTTCAAAAAACTAACGAATCGTGGGTATTTTAAAAGACAGCCCAAGGGATCCTACGGATATTTCAAAAGACTCATCTTTTCATAAAAACACCGTAGCCCCAATTTTCAAAACCCCATGATTTGTGTTATTTCAAAGGCACCATTTGTAGGATTTATATTAGATTATTACAGTTTAGTTATCGTTGTGTCTAGTATTCAGCTCCCGCTCATTTTTACTGTTCGCTCCGCATCGCATACTTATATTATAATTTCTTATTGCATTATTAATAGCATGCTGTTAGGACACCAGCACCATTACCGATGATGCGTACGTACCACATACACCTACTTGCCGGCTCACACACATCTTCATCGGTAATTGCCATGTCACGTACACTTTAGAGAATATATTTGCTTGGCTTAGCTTGTTAGTTAGTAGGTTGATATGATATTAGTGTACCTGGGTTATATGCCAGTTTAGACATGGTAGCTATTACTTGTCACTTCATGCATACTGTTATTCCATTGTTCATGCCTAGTTATTAATCATACATTGAAACTTGGTTATTGACACCATATACATTCATTAGCATTGACATATGCACTTGTGATGACTTCTTGAGATTTATGATATTTCTGGATTTCGGGGGAAAGCCGCAAAATTTCTAAACTTATTAACCCTTTAAAATATGTAAATTGCGGTTTTCTAGTGATGTAAGTGTCGTCCACCATGAGTTTGCTGTGGTTTTCGAGATCCGTGTCGAGGAGTGGAGGAACCGTCACGGGTACATGGTGGGCCCGGTATGGTACCCCGGGGCAAGATGAATGTGGTGTTGACGTTGAGCCTGGCAGGGGACAGATTACCTACCGGTGATATTACCTGACGCGTCGGATATCCGGAAGATACCGTCGTGGTCTTGAGATGGATGGTAGGGGCCGGTCTGGACTGACGGCGCCCTAGATATTGAAATTGAGACATTGATATTTCGAGACAGTGAGATTTATGTTTTGTGTCGATGCTAGACACTGTTGATACTGATTTCATTTATGATACCTCAGTTTAAAAATACGAAGGAAATCTCACTAATTTATGAAAACAGTTTCTTCATTTACATGTATTCTGTTTTCATGCATTCATACCTCATTCATATGATATATTGCTACCTGAGGCACAGACACGGCCACATGAGATTACACTCGGGTTAGATATTTACCCTAGCCTTGTTATAAGCTGCATGTTATATATATTTTTGAGGATATATTATGATCATTGACCTAGGTTGCGTTATTTATGCGATTTCTGTGCGTAGATGTTTTTCTATTCACGAGTTGGCAACTCACCCCCGTTGTGCCCCAGTTTCTTGCAGGTTTTGCCGTACAGGTTTAATTACGGCTTTGCGGGCTCAGTTTCATTCGGGTGACTTGCTAGTAGGTGGGTTTTTCTTGTATCGTACCCATCATATTACCTTGTATGATATTATTCCGTTGTATCTAGTAAATTCCATCAACCAAACATGTATTTTTGAGATAGAGACCAGTGTTGTTTATTCTTTCGACCTTAGAGCCGCTCGTTATATTTCTGGTGGTTTTGAGTTTTAATCCTCGCCGTTGGCGTTGTATATTATATTGCTTGTGTGGTTGTGACCGTCGATTGACGAAGAGCTAGCTCCCGCTTGGGGATGCCTTTTTAGTGATTTCGTATACTATTCATGTTGTATCCCGTTTGGGAGCCAGTATTTACAAAGGAGACTCTGCCGAAATTTTCAGTAAATTTTGATGTTCTTAAAAACCGCATAATTCGGCTTATGCTATTAAAACTACTTGTTTTAAATTGGTTTTTCCTTCACTCTACTACTTTTCTTGGTTTGGATTTCTGGGTTTTCGGTTTACTTAGATTACGTACGCCTCGAGACGTTCGCAGTTTAAGTGCCGGTCATGTTCCGTACTTTCGGGTCGTGACAAAGTTGGTATCAGAGCGTTAGGTTTTAACCTTCGGAGCGTAGGATGACCCTTGGTTGATGGAATAGGTGACTAAAGTAGAGTGACGTACTGTTGATATGTTTCGCGGCATATTTACGACACGCCACTCCACTTATGAAGCCTTAGGATGTATATTTCCTTGTTGAGTATTATATTCCTTCCTGATCTAGCCTCATCGGTACCAGTTTGGTTTTGCTGCTACGGTTACGGGCAGAGAGAGCTACGGCTAGAGTTGCGGTCAGCACAAGCTCGTCACGAACGAGGACTGACCAGGGCAAAATTCCGGCGACACACGATTGCAGAGATGTGTCTTTTTACTGTGTTTCCACGCCACGAGCGTTTGGCGAATCGCCTTTATGAGGTTACTCGGAGGTGCTGATCGACACTAGAGAATTGAGCCAATGATGGGGGCCAGCCAGATTTTGATGACCGTTGGTGTGTTGCTTACTCCTGATGATTGAGGCACGGTTCAGCATGCAGACGAGTGAGCCAGTTATTGCTGCGAACGACGAGATATCGCCCCAGATGTTGGAGCTATTGCAGTATAAGTTATACTAAGAGATGATAGGAGGTCGCTAGTCATCTAGGATGAATGACTAGGACATGTGGATCGTTCGCTTACCCCGATACGAGGTCATCAGATAGATTGATTCCAGCTAGAGACGACTTCACGCAGAGACGTGAGGGTCGACAGAGACGATCGAATATCGGAAACCTATTATTCCAAGTTTAAAGTAGTCGGAAAGACATGCAGGCAATTCTATGGTCCCTCTAGAAGAATGAAACCCTAACTCGACTTAATGACCGTGTGAAAGCCTTTGAACCTTCGGGTTTGCGGCAGTTCTACGGCGCCATTAGTGAGGCTTGGGTTTGCCCTTCTACGGCTGGACCACCGATGCTGTGGTATGTACTCGATACTATTAAACTGTACCCAAGATGTTGAGCCCTTGGGGGATTATGAGGTTTTGACAATCGATTGGATGGTTCGACTTAATTCGGATGCTAGGTGGTGAGATGCATTTCTTGGGAGACTCCAGATTCGAGGATAGTCGTTGGAGCTCAGTCCATGCAGCCGCGACGAGACGAGTCCAAAGCAGACGACATTAGAGAAAAGTGGAGTAAGAGGTTCGCACCAGATCTAGATGAGATGATGTTCCACTCCGCCGACATCAGAGATGCGATGCGCATGCCGTGGCAGAGTACTGGATATACCTTCCAGAAGGAGTCGCGGTGGGTGTGCAGCCGTTCCAGAGCAAGATGCAGATATAGGAAAGGACGATGACTTCCGAACAGTTGGCAGAGACGAGACATGGAAGAGACCGTGAGCAGGATTCCTTCCAGGACACTGCTGCAATGATACTTGCACCCAGGATCAGATGTGTCATGTACATTCAGAGAGCCAGAGGCCGACGCCAGTAATATGCTGTCTTACGAGTGGTCGCGATGATTGACCAAGAGATGACCAGAGAAGTGCCAGAACGGAATCGTCCCCGTTAGCACACCTGACAGGGCCGATGAGCCGATGGACCGAAAGATTGGTAATTCATAGTGAAGACCTTGACCCAGGAGTGGTCATGGTTACGCACGCCAGCAGGACAGAGTTCATGATCATCGACGAGACGTCCTACTAGTGACCGCGACGGTTGGCCGAGATTCTTAGAGGATGCGCTTGAGCAGTACTATTCCGCCATTGTTGATTACGATGTTTTGGGTGATTTATTCGTATGATTTGATTTTGATGATTGAGGATTTACGATCTTTGCACAGTGTTGCACTTGATATCGTTTTCGTGCTTCAGTTTCACATGTTTGTGATTTTACGATTTTAAACAGTTGAGTTGGTTTTGTGCGTATGCATGCACACGATTTGGTTCCTGCACTCTGTATAGTTTATATATGCTTGCAGTGCAGTGATACGCCTTTTGTGCACTTAGATGCACTGGACTTCGATTTCGATGGTGATACTCGATATTTGTTTTGTGCACCTTGTGCACCTGATTGATTTTGCGCACGTTCGGCGCTTGATATTGGATTTCATGATTTCGTGCACGATGGATGCACCTGATTTGGATTTTTAGCGCCTGTTGGGCGCCTGTTACGAGATGCGATTTGGTGCACACCAGATGCACTAATTCGAGATTTTTCGTGCATGTCAGATGCACCTGATTTTGCTGTCAGGCACACACGTTGCCTACGACAGATGTTTCGTACACACCCGATGCACTTAGATGTTGTTTCTGTGCGCATGTATGGCATATTCATGGATTTTGATTTCCGTGCGCACCAGACGCACGTAGCATTCATGTGCATATTTTGGGGATTGATTTCGTATAGAGCAGTACGTTTTTATGATATTGCTATGTGTTTTCGTACTGAGCAGGACTAGTCAGAGGACAGTACCTGAATATATTTTGCATGCATTGATAGTTATTGAAGGGATTTCCAAAAAGCGAGCTATAGCCTCAGTATTTACCTACGTGTCTGATATGACACGAAATGTTTAAAACAAGGAGACCCTTCTAAATTGTTTCCAAAACGGCGGAACGTACATTTCAAACAAAGGTATATATGTATATAGTTATTTTCTTATGATAGACGTCCGCCACTGTGCAGTGTTATACGCGTTGCACAGCGACTTAAAGAGATTTGGCATGCATTTCCTTCAGATACTTACAGATATAGATTCGATATTTACAGGTATAGTTTCGAGTTATGTCATATTGGTTTTGATTTGGATTTGGCATTGATCTCTTCTCCATGACTCCGATGATTGCGGGATGCTTGACGGAGTTTCGATTTGAGTTATATGCTCATTTTTCAAGCGCATGCGCTGCGCTACGATTTGTTTTATGTAGTTACAATTTCGGAGCCCCGACGACTTGATGGTTTTTCTTAGATGTTTTAGTATTTGGGGGAGTTTGAATTTAAATTCGGGGACCGAATTTCTTTAAGGGGGGAAGATTGTAACATTTTGAAAATCGTTTCGGTGAAATTTCGAAAAAATCGGTAAAATAAGGGGGTTTTCTGTAAAAAAAGTAAAAATGCAAATATCTTATTATAAAAATTAAATATACATATTCTAGCTATGTAATTGCTATTATTTGGTGTTTATTGAGCCGCTGGTGAAATTTCAAATTTTCTGAAAAAATATTATTTTATTATTATTTTAAGCCGTCACTAATACATTTAATTAGGGAAAATTACAAATTGGAATGAGTTGAAACAAATTTTGTGCATCATAAAACATTAAATAAAATTTTATCATGTAGTTTTTGGAACGAAATCATTTGCCAAAACGGTTTAGAAATTATTGAAGAAAAAAGAGTTTTTTTTAGCGTAAATGGATGTTTGGGGTATTGTATTTATCATTTTTCATCATCCCATACCCGTACCCACACCCACACACCCCCATTCACTTATCCCCTTGAAGAATTCAGCAGCCCTCTCTTTTGTCCCCACTTGGATTTCAAGGAAAAGAAATGAAAGAAAAGAAAAGAAAATGGA
Source organism: Agapanthus africanus (assembly GCA_030015575.1). Classification (NCBI taxonomy): domain Eukaryota; kingdom Viridiplantae; phylum Streptophyta; class Magnoliopsida; order Asparagales; family Amaryllidaceae; genus Agapanthus; species Agapanthus africanus. The sequence continues at coordinate 48,167,542 of JASDDO010000019.1, read as the reverse complement.
TAAATGAGTTGGACTTTTGACTTTGTGTTGACTTGGACTTCCTTACTTGTTATTTTCTCCACCTCACTCTCTCTCCTCCCTCACCCAAACCCCCCACAACCTGGCCGAAATCAGCAACCCCCCAACATCCCCATTTTCCTCTTCTCCTCTCTTTGTTCCATCAAAGAAAATCCAAAGAAAAATCCACAAAAAATCAAGCAAAAATCCAAATCAAAATCCGACTCCTACCCATTTTAGCTTAGCCCGTATAGCATGGATTTTGGTGGCAAGGGAGCATTTTGGAGGGCTATGTGTGCTTGTGGATCTTCATATGTTTTGGGTATAATTCTAAACATTTTTGTTGCTTAATTTGTTACTAATTTCTTAAGCTAATTTAATTAAGTGTTAATTTGGATATGTGAGTTTAATTGCAAGTTTTGGAATTCAAGTTATGAATTTGAATGCAAGTTAGGGTTTTGTAGAATTGGTGTATGGTTGTGTGTTATATTTAGGCTTTTTGTCATGTTAATACAAGATTAGTAGCTAGTGCTAATGGTTAGTTTAAAAAAATTGTGTTAATGTGCTAATTTGCCTACTAGATTTTTGAATTTGGTTAAATACTTGGGATTAAAAATGTGTTTAGGTTTTTCATGACTTCATTAACTTTATTAAGTGTGGTTTAATACTTTAGATCATGCAAATCTAAGCTACATTGTAGTTTGTGCATTTTTGCTTTGAAATTGTTAAAAAGGGTATTTTTGTAAACTAGAATATTAGGGTTTTTGGAATTTAATGAGATTAAATTCCGGAAATTGTTTCTATGACTTATTTAAGATATTTAATAAGTATATTGGCCGCTACATTCATTTAAACATCATGTTTTGTACAAAAACGGCGAATTGTGCTTGCTAGATTTTCGGAAAAATGACTTTTTAAGTGAAATTGGGGTTTTTGTGAGTTTTAACCTAGTTTATATTAAAATTAGTGTTCGTGAACGTGCAAATGAGTGTGATTGGATTTTTCTCGATGGTTTGACGTTTGTACATCGACATCGATGGTTGGTTTGACTATTCTTGCATGCGTAGGCGATAGGTTTGGACCTATGCGTGATACGCGTGCCGATTTGATTTTCGTATGCCGTTTCGATTTCGAATTTAGTTTTAATGCGACACGGTGCGTTATGATATGTAGGTACCCCATGCGGACTTCGAGACGACAAGCAAGCGCGTGACGACGTCGGCACCGGCGAGCGAGGACCAGGTGAGTAGATTTATATCTACGGGGAGAAGTCGGGTGGATGGCGTATAGCACCCCCGCAGTCCGTGGTGGTGTATACGGATGCGTATACACACCAACATTTATTATATGTTATTTGGGATTAATAACGATGCTTAGGATGGATATTGGTGTGTTGGATTACTTTAGTGTTGCGAACCCTAGGGTAGTGTTGCACTACACATACACACATACATACTTGCATACATTCCTATTGATATGTGCTCATGGGGTTCTTTATAGTTATGGGTTCACATGGGTATGGGACTATGTGTTCACCTACGGACTAAGGATGATACTTGGGGTTGAGCTGAGTCGATGAGATTTGATTTGAGGCCGTGAGATCGGTGGTATAGCAGGGTTCGTATCTTAGATACGACATGACGTTGTAGCGGGTCCTGGACGTAGTTTTTACACACGTGCATGCATACTTAGGCGATATCAGTATTGTACTAGACGTAGATCAGTACCTGCTCATGATATTGATAAAGAGGATACCAGGTGAATAGTATGATGAATGTGATTTTGACCCGTACCCAGAATTGGGGGATGCCGTACGACGGATTTACGTACGAGCTATATCTTGATGATTGATCCGCACTCTTGACTTGGGATGTCTGATTATAGATATGGTATCGGATATGATATTATTGAGGCGGGATCACCGACTAATATATATACAGGTATGTATATGTATCGACTCAGACGTTAGGCAGTTTCCTTACCTGTAGTTCAGCTTGTTAGTTCAGCCGTATAGTTTAGTGTAGCTGTTAGATTAGATTAGACTCCTACCTATTTCAAAAAACTAACGAATCGTGGGTATTTTAAAAGACAGCCCAAGAGATCCTACGGATATTTCAAAAGACTCATCTTTTCATAAAAACACCGTAGCCCCAATTTTCAAAACCCCATGATTTGTGTTATTTCAAAGGCACCATTTGTAGGATTTATATTAGATTATTACAGTTTAGTTATCGTTGTGTCTAGTATTCAGCTCCCGCTCATTTTTACTGTTCGCTCCGCATCGCATACTTATATTATAATTTCTTATTGCATTATTAATAGCATGCTGTTAGGACACCAGTATCATTACCGATGATGCGTACGTACCACGTACACCTACTTGCCGGCTCACACACATCTTCATCGGTAATTGCCATGTCACGTACACTTTAGAGAATATATTTGCTTGGCTTAGCTTGTTAGTTAGTAGGTTGATATGATATTAGTGTACCTGGGTTATATGCCAGTTTAGACATGGTAGCTATTACTTGTCACTTCATGCATACTGTTATTCCATTATTCATGCCTAGTTATTAATCATACATTGCAACTTGGTTATTGACACCATATACATTCATTAGCATTGACATATGCACTTGTGATGACTTCTTGAGATTTATGATATTTCTGGATTTCGGGGGAGAGCCGCAAAATTTCTAAACTTATTAACCCTTTAAAATATGTAAATTGCGGTTTTCTAGTGATGTAAGTGTCGTCCACCATGAGTTTGCTGTGGTTTTCGAGATCCGTGTCGAGGAGTGGAGGAACCGTCACGGGTACATGGTGGGCCCGGTATGGTACCCCGGGGCAAGATGAATGTGGTGTTGACGTTGAGCCTGGCAGGGGACAGATTACCTACCGGTGATATTACCCGACGCGTCGGATATCCGGAGGATACCGTCGTGGTCTTGAGATGGATGGTAGGGGCCGGTCTGGACTGACGGCGCCCTAGATATTGAGATTGAGACATTGATATTTCGAGACAGTGAGATTTATGTTTTGTGTCGATACTAGACACTGTTGATACTGATTTCATTTATGATACCTCAGTTTAAAAATACGAAGGAAATCTCACTAATTTATGAAAACAGTTTCTTCATTTACATGTATTCTGTTTTCATGCATTCATACCTCATTCATATGATATATTGCTACCTGAGGCACAGACACGGCCACATGAGATTACACTCGGGTTAGATATTTACCCTAGCCTTGTTATAGGCTGCATGTTATATACATTTTTATATACATTTTTGAGGATATATTATGATCATTGACCTAGGTTGCGTTATTTATGCGATTTCTGTGCGTAGATGTTTTTCTATTCACGAGTTGGCAACTCACCCCCGTTGTGCCCCAGTTTCTTGCAGGTTTTGCCGTACAGGTTTAATTACGGCTTTGCGGGCTCAGTTTCATTCGGGTGACTTGCTAGTAGGTGGGTTTTTCTTGTATCGTACCCATCATATTACCTTGTATGATATTATTCCGTTGTATCTAGTAAATTCCATCAACCAAACATGTATTTTTGAGATAGAGACCAGTGTTGTTTATTCTTTCGACCTTAGAGCCGCTTGTTATATTTCTGGTGGTTTTGAGTTTTCTTTTGAGTTTTGATCCTCGCCGTTGGCGTTGTATATTATATTGCTTGTGTGGTTGTGACCGTCGATTGACGAAGAGCTAGCTCCCGCTTGGGGATGCCTTTTTAGTGATTTCGTATACTATTCATGTTGTATCCCGTTTGGGAGCCAATATTTACAAAGGAGACTCTGCCGAAATTTTCAGTAAATTTTGATGTTCTTAAAAACCGCATAATTCGGCTTATGCTATTAAAACTACTTGTTTTAAATTGGTTTTTCCTTCACTCTACTACTTTTCTTGGTTTGGATTTCTGGGTTTTCGGTTTACTTAGATTACGTACGTCTCGAGACGTTCGCAGTTTAAGTGCCGGTCATGTTCCGTACTTTCGGGTCGTGACAGCCAGCGTATTGACGAGTCTTTAAAGTCCCACACAAAGGGTTTCCCTGGTTCAGGCGAAATGGTGTAGTAACCGTATTTTGATACGTGCAGGGTTCCGATCGAATGATTGTACTAGTTACTCGGACTTTCGATCGGATGTTTGATAATACTAGCCGGCTCGAGTTTGAGCCGGATTATTAAATCAGGTATTGATTTAATAATTTACGTATATGTATTTTGATATTTATATTCTAGTATTATGTTCTTTATGTTATTCTATCTCTTTGGGTATTCGTATTTTGGTACGAATACAGGCATGTATATACAGTTGAGTATAATCCGTATTTATACGGAAAACATTCTACAAGGTGGACATCTTATTTTGGATTATCCATTTATTTATTTAAATGGAAATGAGGTGTAAAGGTGATGAAGAGAGAATGGTGAGAACCATGCTTGAATAGTATTGACAAATGAGTTATTAATTCATTTGTGCAAACTATTCAAGTATGGTTGCTATATTATATTTGGAAAATGGTTTTACAAAACCTTGCTTCATATTTTTTCTCACTTAATGGATGGTCATTTTTGGCAAACACTCTCACCATTTGCTTCTTCTTTCTTCACTATCTTTCTTGAGCTACTCCTCCTTCATTTTCTACCCTACTATTTCATGTGTTGAGAATCAATGGTAGAAGAGATGTAGATACACACTTAGAGCAACACACTACATCCCTAGGCATTCTAGATTAGCAACCTAGAGTCCTTAGTTGCTTCACTAGATTCCTAGTGTGAAGCTAGAGCCATAAGCTACATCTCTCGGGTGGATCATCTTCGATGGAGAAAGACCGGCGATCAAGCTCGATCTAGGAGATCTCTAGGAGCTAAGGAAGATGGTAGAAGACCGAAAGACACGAATCATTCGGTATAATGCTTCTATCACAGTAGATAAGCTCTTTGTAGGTAGTTACTTTAGATTTATGGTTCGATTCTAGAACGGGATTTTTAGCGCCAGTTTTTAAATACCAAATTTTGTTCTGCAACGGCCATGGTAGATGGCCAGGACGCTAACAAATCTCAACATGGTATCAGAGCCATCCCATAAATCTTTACTAGCTAGTTTACACAAGGTTAAAATATCGATCGACCAAATTTTCCGAATCACAATTCCATTTTGATATGCTTGCTGTCATTTTTAAAACTTATTCAAAAAATTTATTCATATTGTCTTAAAAATACGTGTAGGCATTTTTAGAGCACCTCAAGAAATTTGGGCACGTGAGCCAACTATATGGCTGCGGAACCGCCGCATAACATGCCTATTGGCGGCGGTTCCGCGGTCGGTGTGTAGCCATTGTGCGCCAAATTTCTTATGGCTCTCTATTATGTGGAAATGTGAATTTTGGGATGTATGTTTTTGGCCCGGATTTGTTTGAGTGCTGGTTTGCATTTGGGGCCAATGTGGAAAAGTTTTAGTCGATCGAAATTTTGAATACATGTTTATCAGTGCATATGTTAATATCTGCGACCGTGAATATCATTGAGCGGCACAACCCGACTTGTTGCTATATATTCAACTAGACGAGTTTGCGAACATGATATTCACGTTGATATTCTGTGTTGTGCTAATATTGTGGTTGGATTGTCGTGTTGGATAGCCTATGGTGCAATGGTAATAGTACAGTTCAGATTAATTTGTATATTTAGTATTGCGGGGCGAGCGTCCGACATGTGGACAGCCGTCTCTGCCAGATTGTATATTCTTTTATTGGGGCACGACCGGGTTGAGGTCGATGTCGCCATTGTATATATACTTTTCTTTTCTGTACTAGGATTACTCCGCGGTAGAGTGCTCGAGTAGCCGGTAACTAGAGGGCAATGGGCCCGCATCTCATGGCGTTGAGACATAGGGGACTCACTCTAGAATTGGCGGGCTATTCGCCGCACTCATAGGGGGGTATAAGATGACCCACGGTGGGGTGCTCAAGTTACCGGATTCCGTGAAGTGCTGGGTGACCCATTCACTTTGTTAATTGGGGTTGGCTCACTTCTGGGATTGGTGGGTAACTTGCCGCCCTCATAGGGGTCTTGGTTATACATTGCACAGGCTATCTACACGACCGGAGAACGTCGAGTTTCATTTGCGGCTCAAAGAAAACCTGGGGCTCCTAAATTATCCGTTATTCTGTGTTGCTTATCGCTTTTCTGTGATGTTGCTTATATCATGCCTGGGACGAATGTTATATATAAATTTATATATACTAGTATATGTTGTATATGTTTTGCATCCGCGCTAGTCCAGCCCCCGCTTTGCCGTTAGCTAAGTAACCTAACGGTGAATGACAGGGCCCCGTGGCGAATGCGGATGACATATACGTACATTGTATTTTCGTTCTTTTCTGGTATGATATGGATTAATTGATGGGACTACATTAATTTTGATTAATGCAAGGAAAAATAAACCTAAATAATGTTGGAACCAAGTTTTTAAAAAAACTGACATTACAGACGTTTCCTTTTGCTTTGCACAGCGGTATTCGGTCCTGAATATCCAGCACCTCATTCGACGAGGCAAGAGACGAGATCCCTTCATGGGGAGTGACCTCTTGGGAAAAAGTTTGCGTTATTGTAATAACTTCACTATAGTTGATTCTTTTGCTTTGCATCGTGGTATTCGGTTATGAATATCGAGCACCTCATTCGATGAGGAAAGAGCCGAGATCCCTTCCCAGGGAGTGACCTCTTTAGCAAAAGTTTACACCACTATATATATTTGTAAAACCACTCAGTTCCTTCAAAGATATCAAGTTCATTACGTTAAAGGTTTTTCGCCAAAAACCAGCCATAGCCCTCCATCATTTCCTACGAATAGTGCTTAGTATACGTGCTGCATTTGTTGACTCCGTCAAGGCGTAGTGTACGGTAGCTAAGTGGTGCTTGTTTGTAGCATACGATGCGATTGGTTAGGACAGTCGTGCGTCCTTGTTGACTCCATCAAGGGCTCATGCGGGTAGGTTTAATGCAATCAAGATAATGACGGGTTGAACTTGACTAGGACTCTTTGATTTGTTGACTCCGTCAAGGTCACTAGGGTTTTAGGGACAAAAACTATATCGAGAGTTTCAAACGTAAAAGAAACTTTCCAGGCATGTGCATACCTTTTGGAGTGTGGTGACTTGATTGGCTTTCGTCAAGTTATCATATGATGATAGTTGGGTCCCAGTTCCCACTGATGAGTAGGCGTTACTCTTCAGGTGATTTTCAGATGATCCTGACTAATTCTTCTTTTAGGGTTTGAAGGAGAATTCGAGAAAACATTGGGAGCCATCCTGATTAGATAAAGTGATTAACCAATCTAATTTAGGTTAGAGTGCACTCTGAGTGTTTCTTTTCTCCCTCTCTTTGGTAACGACCATGACTTGACCCTAAACTAAAACTCATGAACCAAGTTAACCGAACCTTCTTAAAACACTTTGGTTTTTGGATTGTCATTTAGTCGCATATATCCCTGCCGCTCCTACTTTCCCTTTGCATTTCTCCAGAACACTCCGTATCACTACGAAAATCCATATTGCTTAGGTATGCCATCGTATAGTTACATACGAACTCGAAGAAACTTGTTTCAGTTCGAGAATGGTTTCTGATTCTGGAGAAATTGAATAGGATTATTCTGTTGTCTTTTCTCTTTACCTTCTCTCAGGTTGAGAGAGCTCCTAGTATTAGGACAGTACACCTATTACGCTTATTGCACAGTCTTCTCCCAAAACATAGGTAGGTGCCAAAAAGTAGGGAAGAAAGAAAACTAATTAGCCTAAGTGTGGTGTACAGAAGGTAATAAGTAAAGACATATAAAGGGATTAGAGTGAGGGCAAAGAAAATTGCGACTACTATCATTCACGATGAAACCGCGTATATCCCTGCCACTCCTGCTTCCCCTTTGCATTTCTCCAGAACATTTCGTATCACTACGAAGATTCATATTGCTTGGATATGCCATCGTATAGTTACATACGAATTCGAAAGTACTTGTTTCGGTTCGAGAATGGTTTCCGGTTCAGGAGAAATTGAATAGGATTATTCGGTTGTCTTTTCTCTTTACCTTCTCTCAGGTTGCAAGAGCTCCTAGTATTAGGAGAATACACCTATTATGCTTATTGGATAGTCTTCTTCCAAACCTTAGGCTGGTGCCAAAGGGTAGGGAAGGAAGAAAATCAATTAGTCTAAGTATGGTGTACAGAAGTTAAGAAGTAAAGACATATAAAGGGATTGGAGTGAGGGAAATGAAATATACGGTTACTCTTATGAATCTGGATAGTGGATACGGCATTACGAGGAATACCCGGCCACCCCTTCGAAACATTTTCATGTTTCAGTTTTACTGTGCGGTATTAATTGAAAACTGTTTTCCCAATTAGATTCCGATTTCAGGGTATGTATTTACCAGACTTGATTCTCATATCTGTATGGCGTTATAAATGCTAAGTAGGAATAAGATATTGGGAATTAGGTGATTAGATCCTCAATATATCAGAATTCTTTGTAATTGGTGATATTTGAGAAAATCACCTGGGTTTTGCCTAACAGCAAATATTTGGTTTTGAATATCCGTTGTTATGCACCAATTTCAAACTGATATATCTGTACGTTTATTGATAAAGTGAGATATAACCTTTTGAAATTATTTCTATGACATTTACCTATATTAGTTGATGGTTAGGTAAGGTACATTCAACAGCGGTGTAATTCTTCTTAACCATAGCACAGTTTTCAACCTACGACGCACAGGGTTTGAGTTATTGAACTCAGAGGACTTATACAAAGTATTGTATGTTGTCCGATGTCCATTAGGACAAATGGGTTAGTACTCGTACTATATTCTGTTTACTTATGACTTTTCTAGTTTTAGATAAGTATTTGGTGGAAATACAAAGTCCAAATTTTGAGAAATTATAGGTACAGGAATAAAGTAGAGAACCATATGTTGCAAGTATCAGGATTCTTCAAGGTGATCGAAGTTGAAGATACTTGTGCTAGGTATTCCGTCGTAAGTGATATATTTGAGAACTTGCTTCTCTCTCAGGTTACACATCCGTGATTACGCTTCTTGATGAGTAATGGTGCTTGGACTTTGTTGGGGTCAAAATTTACATCCCGGTTGACCAGGTCAAAATCAAAGTCAATCCCAAGCCAAGTGGGCCCAAGCCCAGGTCAAGTGGGCCAATGCCCGGGTCGAGCCTGAACATGAAGCCGCCGGCTTCCCCATGCCAAAATAAAAATTTTGTAATAAATAATTTTGGTGTATTTTTTTATGAATAAATGTAAGAAAAATAAGTATAAAACCAAATTTTTGTAAAGGCCATGGCTCATGTGCAAAAGAATTAAGCACATAAGGCATGGGGTGGCACAAGTGCCATTTGGCAAAGTCCAAGGGGCTATATGTAAAGTGTGTAGTTTATAAAGGCAAACATAATGAAATTATCTATAACAACTTTTTCCATTCTCAAAAATTCTAGGGTTTGTGCCTCCTTCTCCTTGCTCAAGGTTCTAAAACCTTCCCCCCTTTTAAATTAAATCAAGAGTTTAACTTTTCACTTTTCCAAAAAGAAATAGTTTTTCAACACAAAACTCTTGAAGGGGAGCTCGGATCTCCCATCAAATCCCGAAAAGGGGAGATTTTAAGTCTCATCCCCTTTTCTCCAAGATCCAGCTGATCAAGAAGAGGAAGAAGGAGACCCATCTCCAAAAATCCAACTTTGGACAGATCCATGGCTCAAAAGAAGCTCTAAGGCTAAAAAGAGAAGAGAGGGGTCCCCTTTGACCACCTCTGAAGATTTTTGGGGAGTTCAACTCCAAGACCCAAATCCTCAAAGGAGTTTAACTCTTATTACAGATCATTTAGGAGTTTAACTCCAAATCTAAATATTTTGGAGTTTAACTCTACTCAAAATCCCTTGGGAGTTCAACTCCAAGCCCAGGGGCTAAGCCCCTTTTACGCTGGTGTTTCCAGCGGTCGCGTGCCGTGCACGTGACCCGTTGGCGCCCAGCGGTCGCGTGCCGCGCACGTGACCCGTTGGCGCCCAGCGGTCGCGTGCCGCGCACGTGACCCGTGGGCGCCACGTCGCGTGCCGCGCACGTGACCCGCGGACGGCAAGCGCCCACGCGCCTGGCACGTGACCCGCGGACGACAAGCGCCCACGCGCCTGGCACGTGATTCGCGGGCGCCCACGCGCCCACGTGCCAGGCACGTGACCCGCGGGTGCCAACCGCCCACAAGCCAGGCACGTGACCCGTGGGCGCCCAGTGCCCACATGCCATGCACGCGTCTTTAAGACGCTCTTCTCCCCTCATTTTTCATACACTCTACACTCAAAACACGCCCCCTTCTAGGAAAGTTTTTCTAACGGGGCGCTGCCCTGCACCCCGCAAGGGGCTGCTAGCCCCCTCGACCCCCAGCCCGCTATCCGGATAGAGGGACCCCCGTAAAAACTCTGCGGGGCCCCCGATATATCCAAAACCCCTTCAAAACACAACACTGCACATTGAGTTCGCATCACCTATTTGAACCGTCAATCGGAGGTTCTCTCGCTCTAAAGGCGAGGGGTAATTAACGGCAGCTTAGTCCGCGGCAGCTGGAGATTCGGATCCCCACAATCAATAAATCCCAGCCTACCCTAGGCAGGGGGAATTGTAATACACCCGACAAGCGCGCACGTATTCCCATCTCAATGAGGTGATAAAAAACACCCTACAACCTTCTTCCATTTAGTCGATATGCACTGGAAATGGCTGCATGTATTTTGAATCCGGTTTCAATTAAATTAGTGCCTTTGTTTTTATATTGATATAGAATGTATTCATATCTTGACGATGTTAAGGTATATGGAGTTGTCCGCTTATGCTTAAAACCAGAATCCGGATAAACTCAAGGCACGTTTCAGTAATGGTAGTTTGTGGGTTATCCCGGGCTTTGACGAGGGTTAACATTCTACCATTTGGAAGATCAATAGTTATATTGTTCTTGACTCGCCACCTCTTTAGTAAAATGAATTCTTTTCAGAAAACATTAGTGGGAGTATGGTAGAACTGGAAGTGATTCCAGAATCTCAAATGGTTACTAAAATTTTAGTTGGACTTAAAGATTCAATTAGATTCAGCAATCTATTAACCACTCCGTATATTTGGTGGGTAACCTGGGCCATTCGAGAGGTATTTCAGTCTCCTCAAAGACGGTGACAGGATGGTTTTTGATGACCCAAACTTGCCACTACTACTGTTCTAAACTATGAGATCTAGCAGATGGATGAGTATAATATTGTTCTAAATTAGCTTTAGAAGTGCACGTGTATATGACTCTGCCAGAGGGTGGTTGTAGTCAGTGGGAGCAGCGGAAGCATGGTGGACAAGCAGTTTATGTCTATTTATAGACTAAAGCAAGTATAGCGTAGATAGATCATCTATTTTTTGACGTGACGGTCATATTGTTTGATTTCATCATAATAACAGATGGACCTGGTAAGAAGGTAGTAGGGAGTGATGTCCTAGTATTTGGATGACGTACTCCTTATAGGAAGTGTTATTTCTACACTACGATCGGTTATACTATGGTTGTCACAAGTTGATTCTCCACATAGGATCTGGATAAAATATCAGGGATTCTATTCACTAGATCTATGGTTTTAGATCTAGATTTGGGAAGTATCCTAATTTGGGTACTTTGACACTATTCTAAAGTGTTTTAGAATGGACGACATCCTAGCGTGGTGGTGTACCCGCAGGTGATGGAGTCACCCTCTCTAAAGAGATATCTTTCAGACTGATGAGGAGAGGTATTTGCATGATTGACATATCACTTGCTTATGCAATTGAGTCAGTCATTAGATATCAAGTACCATACCAGATATTGCTTTTGCACTGACTGCAATAAGCATATATATTAATCCAATCCTGGAGAAACATTGGGAAGAGGTTATGAACATAAGTAGATGTTCTTGGTATATGGTAATGGCAGCCTCCTTCAGTTGGCGGTTATCATTTTAGGCTTCCAAGATGACCTGAATGACAGAGTGACTGTCAGAGTTATAGTTTTCTCTTTTCTGAGGGGCAGTATGTTGGACAGGTGGTCCAAGCGGATACTGAGGAAGGCATGGCGCAGGATACTGATTAAATTCAGTGGAAGATATGGTCTAAGAATTTTGTTGGATTTGGAGTTCATTTATGAACTGGGTCCCATCAGATATCCAGACAAATTCTAAGACCGGTATCACTTATTTCGAGAGACAATCTTTCTCCGCGAAGTTGAGATATAGAGAGATAAAGATAGAAACATTGGAGCGGATCCACTCACTGAGACTATTTCTCGAATGTAATAGTTTCACAAACGGGCTTTGCGAGACTGATTAGTAGAAAAGTTGGGTGTTCAGTATCACACGGGCTGTGAGTATGCGCTACCATAATAATTAGCCTTAAGTGCAAGTGGGAGATTGTTGGCTATAGTGCGCTCAAGTTAATTATTGTAATTGCAGGCACGCGATTGTGATGATTGAGGGATGACCTATACGGGTAGAACAGTCTTACTCAAAATGATAGTACGCTATCTGGTTTGTCTTTATCATGTACACGCATTATGTGGTATTACAGATCACTATTACATATTAGTAGAGTCTATAGGATTCTTGCTTGACTACCAGCATTATGATGGTGATCATATACGTAGAAGCTGGGTGGTCTATAAGTACATCTCTAAATGTCCCTAGTCGAGGGAGTATCGAGACTGGGTATCGATACTCCGGAGTAGACTAGTGTATACTTTTCGAGACCCCGATAAAGGGCGGTGGCCGGTCTCATAAGCCATTGGCGTCAGTTAGTCATCTAAGATAGTATACAGGTGCTCATTGGGTTATTAGTTACACTGGACGGACTCGCCGGGAACATGCTAGATGGTATTATACCTATTGTCAGATAGCAGTTCTTAGATGACATGAGTACAAGTTAGTCTGTAGACCTGAAATCGTTATTTGTTTCGTGTGAGTTCTCACTGTGCTTTGATTACTACGCTACCACGGCTCAAAGGAGTCGTGCAAATATGTTTTAGTTGGATACAGTCCCGAGCCATATGGAGGTAGTGAACGGATTGTCGGGGATTCGTCTCTTCTGGTATTGGGGGTTGATGTCGCACTGTGCACGGGTGGCCATCACCAGAAATCCTTGGCCAATGTAGACGAGAATTACTGATTTGGATCAGTAGTTTCTCAGTGGATGATGGGCTTCACACCGACACAAAATATCGCGTTATTAGGGGTCAGACTTTATCCACCCCCTAGACCCGATATGCGATACTCTTAGACGAACAGACCGGGCTGTATGGAGATTGTCATAGACCGGCTCAGTAGGGGTTCGGATGAGTTTGCTCATCGGTCTTCCTTTCGCTCAATACATGGGTAGCCGTTACGTACAGCTGGTGTCGCTGACGTGCTTATGGTTAAACCCAATGCCAGCGTATTGACGAGTCTTTAGAGTCCCACACAGAGGGTTTCCCTGGTTCAGGCGAAATGATATAGTATCCATATTTTGATACGTGCAGGGTTCCGATCGAATGATTGTTCTAGTTACTCGGACTTTCGATCGGACATTTGATAATACTTGTCGGCTCGGGTTTGAGCCAGATTATTAAATCAGGTATTGATTTAATAATTTACGTATATGTATTTCGATATGTATATTCTAGTATTATGTTCTTTGTGTTATTCTATCTCTTTGGGTATTCGTATTTTGGTATGAATACATGTATGTATATACAGTTGAGTGTAATCCGTATTTATACGAAAAACATTCTACAAGGTGGACGCCTCATTTTGGATTATCCATTTATTTATTTAAATGGAAATGAGATGTAAAGGTGATAAAGAGAGAATGGTGAGAACCATGCTTGAATATTGTTGACAAATGAATTATTAATTCATTTGTGCAAACTATTCAAGTATGATTGCTATATTATATTTGGAAAATGGTTTTACAAAACCTTGCTTCATATTTTCTTTCACTTGATGGATGGTCATTTTTGGAAAACACTCTCACCATTTGCTTCTTCTTTCTTCACTACCTTTCTTGAGCTCCTTCTCCTTCATCTTCTACCTTACCATCTTATGTATCAAGGGTAGAAGAGAGATAGATACACACTTAGAGCAACACACCATATCTCTAGGCACTCTAGATTAGTAACCTAGAGTCCATAGTTGCTTCATTAGATTCCTAGCGTGGAGCTAGAGCCATGAGCTACATCCCTCGGGTGGATCATCTTTGACGGAGGAAGACCGGCGATCAAGCTCGATCCAGGAGACCTCTAGGAGCTAAGGAAGATGGTAGAAGACCGAAGGACACAAATCATTCGGTATAATGCTTCTATCACAGCAGATAGGCTCTTTGTAGGTAGTTAGTTTAGGTTTATGGTTCGATTCTAGGACGAGTTTTTTAGCGCCAGTTTTTAAACACCAAATTTTGTTCCGCAATGGCCACGGTAGATGGTCAGGACGCTAGCAAACTCTAACAAGCCCAGCCAGAAGGACTTCGATCAGTTCACCACCCAGCCCGATTACTAGTCCCATTTCTGTAGTTATTTCTATATGTCATTATTTAGGCATCTTTTCAGTATTTGTATCTTTATTTCAAACATATGTATTTGAATTTGAATGTAAATAAAGTTGCCGTTTATTTTTAATTACTCTTGTTAATTCTTGTATATTGTTATATTGCTTTCATACGCTTAACGTATTTATTAAAGCAAATGACCTTCTCATAGTAAATGCGTTGCGGGCCTTAGCACATGCCGTTACCATATTCTGGAAAGCAGGGCGTGGCAAATTGTTTGTCAAAAATCTTTTGAGACAACGTGTAATACCCAGTCCCGTTTTGTACGACAATACCGGTATTTAAATAAAATATTAGTATAAATAGTTTACCCATTTTATTTTTTCTACTTATATTTTCTTTCTTCCTTATACCCACTAATTCCAATTATTTTTGTTTCCTACAATCTAACCCAAGGCCCAAGCCCAAAAACCCAAACCCCCCACTTCCTTTTACGCAACAGTTACTTTCTCTCCTTTCAAATTCAAAAATTATTCTTATTTAAAACCCATATCCTACCCCAATCAATTTCATTAAATCCCTAATTAAAACCTAATAATTATATATTAATTTTCATTACTCTCTTTCTGTCTCTTCTGTATATTTTTCCTTTTTTTAAAAAAAAAACCCCACGTTCTTCTCTCTCTCTCTCGTTTTCTTTTCCTGCCTCGTTCACGAACCCAAACCCCAGCTTTCGCCCGCGACGTCGTCGCCGCCTCACACCCGCCTCCTCTCATCGCCGACCTCCAAAACCAACGAGCTCCTCATAAGCTCACCTCGCCTTCGACTACCTCGAGCTCCCCATAACCCTTGCGCCCGAGCTTCCCTCACCATCGACAGCACCTTCGACCGCCGGCCCTAAACCCCTCAACCGCCGACGAACTCGCCAACCACCATCAGCCCCACGAGTTCCTCCTCGTCTCCTCTCATGAGCACCTCCATCAACCTCCGACGCCCTCACCCTCAAGCTTCTCCATCAACGAGCCACCCTCGTGCTGCTCACCGACCGCCTCTACATCGCCGCCGCCTTGACCACCACCTCCGGCCGCCCGTCGCTTCACCACCTCACTCCACCACCAGCTCCCAAGCCGCAACCCTGACCAACACCTACTGCCTCCTCACTAAAACCCATCTCCTTAGACGCTGTAATCATCACCAGCCGACCCAGAACCATCGCTTCCTGAACCACCATCGAGCCCAAGCCCTTCTCCGCTGACCCGAGCCCTGCGTCGCTGCCACAGCTCCACCAAGCTCCGTCTCCATTGCCGAGGCCAAGCTAAGACCCTAGCCATGTGTAGCTACACCATGTCATGATTGACATGCTTGTGCGATCCGTCGCCTGTTTCATCGTCGCTGTTGGGAATCATCGATTCGTCAAAGGCAAGTTCTAAGACTTGCTTACATGCTATAATGATTATATGTCGATATATGATCCGATATTATTTCGTGATTGATATTAGACCATATTCATTTAAATTAATTGGGATCTGGATATTAATCGAGTCAAACACCTTGTAACAACCTAGTTCATTTATACCAATTCCAGTTCCCGTATTTATTTATCTGCAGTATTTTCTTGATTTATCGTGTTTTGGGTGCGAATGGTATTTTACATTTTACTTTGCATTCGACCCGACCCGCTTGCTTGAACCTATTTGATTCATATTTATGAATTACCCTGACTTGTTATGTAGACTGTGCATTTTCATGTTTAGTGCATACTGGCATTTCATCTGGCATTGCATCTTTTACCATATAACATTTTAGGTCACGTAAAATATTTTAAAATTATATAACATGGCCTGCATGATACCCCTAACCCCGTGGTAGCATCCGCGCATCTTGTTCTCGTCCCGTTCAGTAAAACGGACGTGTTTGGATGGCTACGCGCACGTACGTGCATCCGTTCTTGGGGGTATGCATTTTCGTTACCTGAGCATTCATTTTGAATTTTGAAAGTCGCATATATTTTTCGTATTTTAAAACTGAAATTTTCAACCAGACCCGGGCGTGTTTTGGAATATTTTGTATACCGCCAAAATTCAAATTAATTAATTTAAATAAATCGACAGCTTAAAATTTTGTAGCTGACTAAAATATTTTTTAAAACTAAAAATCTTTTTAAATTTTAAAATCTTATTCCTATCTAACCCAGCACAATCCAACTCACCCTCCAGCTCTCTCTCTCGCTGTCAGTGGCCCCCACTCCCTCCCTCTTTCTCTTTTTCTCTCTCTCTCTTCTTCTCTCTCTCTAGCCCCGGCCCTACTCCACTCTCTCCCTCTCCCAGCCTCTCTCTTCCTCTCTTCCTTTCTCTCTCTCCCACAAAACGACGAATTTATTTCTCCTAACTGTTCCTCCCACTCTCTCTACTCTCGATCTCGCTTTTTCTCTCCTCTCTCAGATTCTCTCTCTCTCCTCTCTTTCTTTATCTCTCTCTCTCCCTATATATTATATATCCCTCTTCCTCTCTCTTCATTTTCTTTTTCAAACCCGTGAGACCCACCAAACCCTAGCCGTCGCCTCCCTCGCCTGCCTCGCCGTCGACGACCGTACCCCATCACCTTCATCACCTCCACCTCAACTTCTCCTTGTCCTCACCTCCATTCTCCCTCTCTCCTTCTCCAAAAACAGAACCCGAGCACCCCCTACACACCACTTCACCGCCGGTGAGGATCACCAGAGTTGATCTCGTCGTCGCCCCTTCGTTCCCTAAATCCAGTACAACACAGTGAGCCTTCTTCTTCCCCTTTTTCTTTCCTTCTTTCTTCTTTTCTTTCTTTCTTTCCTTAAAGAATTTCGTTCTCTGTCTTCTGTAGATCGCCTCGCCGGAGCTCCGTCGACCTCGTCGACACCATCACGACTCCTCTCTGTAACCCAGTGAGCTTCCTCTTCTTCTCAATCTCTTCTTCCTCTTTCTTTCTTTATGTTCTTTGCTTTTCTTTTCTTTAAATTCTTGGTTCTCTGTTTGTTTAGTTCGCCGGACCCAGACGTGATGTCGACGATCCCGACGATCCAGCGAACGTACTTGACTTGTGTGATCACCTTTGTGCGTTGTTTGTAACCGTTCCGTGTACCGTGCGCGCGTCGCGACATTTCGCCAACGTGAGACGTTTCGTATACATCCGTTTCTTGATCCGTCGAGGCAAGTTAAACTTGCTACATGCTATGATATTCATTTTATACCTATTTAAATAAATATCATACCTGTAGTTTAAATCTAGTACCCCATGTTTAGTTTTATAACGTTTCGATGTTCCGTTTGCATCCGTTTATATCATTTTAGATTTAGGTCATGGAAAACCTATCTTGTTGCATACTAGATTACAATATACTGCACCCATATCAATATTTATATCACATATTGCTTAGGTGTACATCCCACACTACCAATTTATAGTTTTATAACTTTTCGGATACCCGTTTGCATCCATCTCATTTAGAATATATATAATTGCATCCATAGATCATAGTAATACATAATAATGTGATATTAACACTCCATGTTTAATAAAGTGCATCCTAATTAGTATTGGAACTATAAATGTAACCCTAATCGATAATTGTACATCCATATCTTTGAACATATATCTATTGGCATACCACATCACATTATTCCATTTTATTGTTATATTAGTACTCCATACTTGCTTTGTGTACCCATGCTTATTATAGTTTGATTATGAGCACCCACGTGATACTTGTGCACCCCCCTACCATGACTTGATACACTACTGCTTGACACGACTTGATACATGTGCACTACCTGACCTGACCTGATACATGTACACTACCTGACATGACCTGATGTACCACAGCTTGACATGTTACCTGATCTTGTTACTAATGCCGACAATCTTGACCTGTTGTCCCTACGGACATTTCCTGATGTCTATTCAGACAAACTTGTACCTGCTTGATCCTGTGTTGGCATTAGCTCCAGATTTATCAATACCTGACTTGAATACATAACCTGGGGGTATGGGGAAATCAATGATGAAACCTGACTTGTAACTCGACATTTCGATGCCTTTACCGATCAGTCTTACGGGCTAGGCCAGCCCTGGGATGATGCTGCTGACATCATTCATCGTTACATACCACCTTTTACTGCCTAGCGGCACGTCTCGGATTCAGCCCGAGAATCTTGACCGTGGTCCCGGGCATGCATGGGATACTATTGAGTTACATCGATGATTCATCAAATTGATTTCAAGACTTGAGAGTAGTTAACCCAGTAGACCAGTCTAGATTACTCACTGCACATCACCTATGCCTTACCCTTCACTGTCCTTATTTATGTTACTGTTATACCTGTTTTACCGTTCATACTCATACCTGCATGTCTTACCACCCCCTGTTTATATTATTGCTTGATATTATGACGCACTGACGTTTGAGTTTTGCATAGCCCAGATTCTTTACCTTTGCTGCAGGCCGAGCAGGAGTATTTCAGTTAGCAGGCCGAGCAGTGAGGACCTGTTAGTATTTCAGTTTTATCTATGCATTTTTCATTCCTGATGTGAGCCCGCATTATGGGACGTACATTCCATTTTATTCTTGTATTGGATCTTTTTGCTTCCGCATTATTTTTATTCTTGACTCATTTATTCTGGCTCATGGACATGTGTTAGATAGTTTATTATTGTTCTTGATATCTTTACAGCCGTAATGTGACCGTGGAGGGATATTTCCCATCCACATGTAGCATGGGTTGCTCTGTCACGTGCCTATCTTAGCGTACTCTGGGAAGCGGGGCGTGACAGGGTTTGTTTGGTATCAGAGCATAGGATCTAGGTTAATCGGGTTGATTCTTTTGTAGTTGGGTATTAGACCCAATACGCGAATCAGAATACTCGTGATTAGGAACATGTCCTGCCACTTTACCATCTTGCCATTTTTGAATCCTAACTTTCTCCTGATTCCACCTTGACGATATGCAAACCTTTTGCATCTCGACTTGAAACTTGGTTTCCTATTGTTTATCTCTAGAACTTAGGTGACTTGGGTGGAGTTATATGATTGTAGCTATGTACCGCGGCATGGTTACAATGCGGTACTCTATTTCAGTAACTTGGAGTTCTAGTTTTGATTCATATCCTTGATCTATATTTTGAATCTGTTATCATACTAATCCTTTCGGTGTTTTGGTTTCAGGAACATGGCAGGCAGGAATCTGAAAACGTACCAGAGGCGTGTTGACGAAGCCGCTTTGCTTGGAGTAATCCGTGGGATGCTGGAGAACCAGAAGCGGCAGATCGAGCTGAACCAGCAGCAAGCTGAAGCTTTTCAGGAAGGTTTGCGGGGCAGTCCGTAAACAATGTTGTGGCCAGACCAGTTGATCGTGTGGGTACCGTGGCGGATTTCAGGAGACTTGGTCCGTCCATCTTTACTGGCCTGGAAGAGCCGTTGCCAGCGGAGCAGTGGCTGGTTGATACGGAGAATTTACTCGTTGCGGCACAGATTCCTGAGGATAAAAGAGTGGATGTGGTACGCATCCAGTTAGTAGACTATACCTGTGAATGGTGGCTTGTGGAAGAGACCCGTTTACCCAAGCCGATCGGTTGGGTGGATTTTTCGAAGAGTTTCTTGGAAAAGTTCTTCCCGCAGACTGCACAGAAGGAAATGGAAGAGAAGTTTATTAGTTTGAAGCAGAACGGCGGATCCGTGGATGCCCATGCTGCTAAGTGGACACGGCTGAGTCATTTCGCTGGACCTTTGGTGGCTAAAGAAGCTGATAGGGCACGAAGGTTCATGCGCAGTTTAGATGTGGACATCCAGAGGCAAATTATATCCCTGGGTTTGACCACTTTCTCATAAGTACTTACAGCGGCCCGAGAGCAGTAGAGCCTATCTATGAAGACTGGGAGTACGCAGCAGCAAGCAGTTACAGTGCGGAAGTCGGCATTTGCACCGAACCGAATGCATGTACGCAGAAGTATTTCGGTGAACCGACGTGGCGTAACACCTATGAAGAAGCCTGTTGTCATTGATCAAAGAAGGAGCGTGATTTGAGACTACTGCCATTTACCCGGACATGTGCAAAGAGATTGCCGAAGGATGCGGGGACTCTGTTTGGTTTGTGGATCGACGGATCATACTATCAACGCTTGTCCGTCAAAGCTTCGCACGAAAGATGATGTTCAGAGGCCACCGCAGAAGCAGTTTCAGGGACAGAAGGAGCTGACTCAGGGACCCAATCAAGCTCGAGCATTTACCCTGACGGCTGAGGAAGCTGAGGCTTCAGGAGAAGTTGTTTCAGGTATTCTACTTGTTCATGGTTTTCCCGCATTAGCGTTATTCGATTCTGGTGCATCCCATTGTTTTATGTCGTCCAAGTTTATTGCTACACACTCGATTACTTGCACGACCCTGTCTAGTTGTTGGGACATATACACTGGGAATGTGAAGATCATATCTAGTAGAGAATGTAAGGATGGTCTTGTTGTTATTTATGGACGGGAGTTATTTGCAGATTTCTTGGTGATTGATACTGGCAGTTATGAAGTTGTCTTGGGAATGGATTTTCTCGGCACTTTCCACGCTCACATTGATTGTAGGGCAAAGAAAGTAATTTTCCTGATTCCCGGACATCCATAGTTTATCTTTATTGGAGGAAGCAGATCTGTCGGGCCAGTCGAGTTTAGGGCTAGGCCGACAAATAATGTTCTTTCGTCGATGGAAGTTGATAAAGAAGAAGCGCCAGCTGTAGTTCGAGATTTCATGGACGTGTTCGAGGACATATCAGGTTTACCGCTGAAATGGGACGTGGAGTTCGCGATCGATCTTATTCCTGGTGCAGCGCCAATTTTTAAGACGTACTATCCAATGGCACCAGTGGAATTGGAAGAAGTCAAGAAGCAGCTTGCTGAATTACTTGAGAAGGGTTGGATTCGCAGCAGTAACTCACCTTGGGGAGCTCCAGTTCTTCTAGTCAAGAAGAAAGATGGCACAAGGAGGATGTGCATCGATTATCGAGAATTAAACCGGGTGACTATTAAGAACAAGTACCCAATCCCTCGCATTGGCGAATTATTCGATCAGCTTAGTGGCGCGAGGGTATTCTCGAAGCTGGATTTGCGATCCGGATATCATCAGGTCCGAGTTAAATCAGAAGATATTTGCAAGACTGCGTTCCGAACTCGGTATGGACATTACGGGTATTTAGTAATGCCCTTCGGAGTAACGAATGCACCGACGATATTTATGGACTTGCTGAACCGAATCTTTTCACCATTCTTGGACTAGTTTATAGTGGTGTTCATTAATGATATTCTGGTCTACTCAAAGAGTATTGAAGAGCATGCAGAACACTTGAAGATCGCACTGCAGACATTGAGGCAAGAAAGATTGTATGCAAAGATGAGCAAGTGCGAGTTTTGGCTTGAAGAAGTGAAGTTTTTGGGGCATGTCGTGTCCGGAGATGGAATCGCCGTTGATCCCGAAAATATTGCAGCAGTTCGAGATTGGCCGATTCCGAAGAACATTGCTGAGATCAGAAGCTTTCTTGGACTTGCCGGGTATTACAGAAGGTTCATGGAGAATTTTTCTCGTTTGGCTGAGCCTTTGACCAAGCTTACGCGCAAGGAAGTACCATTTGTGTGGACGGATAAGTGTGCGTCGGCTTTTGAGGCGTTGAAGCAGAGATTGATAACCGCTCCTATTTTGACCGTACTAGACAGTTCCGGAGGATTGGTGATTCACAGCGATGCATCTGGGAAAGGATTGGGATGTGTTTTGATGCAACATGGGAAGGTTATAGCTTATGCATCGAGACAGTTGAAGACCCATGGGAAGAATTATCTAACTCATGACTTGGAGCTAGCAGCTGTGATTTTCACTTTGAAGATTTGGAGACACTACTTATTGGGCGAAAGGGTCGAAGTATTCACCGATCACAAAAGCCTGAAGTATGTGTTCACACAGAAGGAGCTTAATATGAGGCAGCGTAGATGGTTGGAGCTGATGGCTGACTACGATCTCGATCTTAAGTATCATCCGGGGAAAGTTAATATTGTGCCGGATGCGCTTAGTCGGTTGCCAGCAATTCAGATGTAGACTGCACAAAAGAAACTTATTGAAGACTTTCGAAGATTTGATTTGGAGATCGTGCTACCGCATTCTTCGGGACAATTGATGTAGCTGCAAGTACAGTCGTCGTTGATTGAGAATATTAAAGCAGCACAGTTACATGACCCTAGATTGCAAAAGTTTCGAGAACAGATTGAAGCTGGACTTCGAATGGACTTGTTGATTCATGAAGATGGTTCGTTGCGATATGGTAGTTGTTTGTGTGTGCCAAAGAGAGATATTCATGAAGAAGTTATGAAGGAGGTGCACAGTTCAGCATATTCCGTACATCCAGGATGCATGAAAATGTACCGCGATCTACGACAGCATTTCTGGTAGGAAGGCATGAAACGGGAGATTGCCCGCTTTGTAGCGAAGTGCTTGGTGTGTCAGCAAGTTAAGGCTGAACATCAAAGGGTTGCTGGTTTATTGCAACCACTTCCGATTCCTCAATGGAAGTGGGAACATATAACCATGGATTTCGTGACGGCTCTACCGCGGAGTCCAAAAGGCAACAATGCAGTTTGGGTGATTGTTGATCGATTGACCAATGCAGCTCATTTCATACCATTTTGAGTTGGTCAATTAACAGAAGCTTTGGCAGAACGGTACATGCAGGAGATTGTAAGATTGCATGGAGTACCAGTGAGCATCATGTCCGACCGTGACACCCGTTTCTTATCACACTTCTGGAGGAGCTTACAGGAAAGTTTGGGGACTCGATTGAAGTTTAGCACGGCTTATCATCCTCAGACAGATGGCCAGTCGGAGAGAACGATCCAAACTTTTGAAGACATGTTGAGAGCTTGCATGTTAGACTTCAAGGGTTCATGGGAGGATCATCTACACTTAGTGGAGTTTTCTTACAATAACAGTTTTCAGGCGACTATTCAGATGGCTCCATTTGAAGCTTTATATGGTCCCAAGTGTCGTTCACCTGTTTGTTGGGACGATGTTGGAGAACGAAGATTGTTGGGACCGGATTTGATCGTGCAAACAGTGGAGAAAGTTAATACTATCCGGAATCATATGAAAGCAGCACAAGACCGACAAAAGAGTTAGACAGATATATCGAGAAGACCTCTAGAGTTCGCTGTTGGTGATCTGGTATTCTTGAAGATATCACCGACTAGAGGAGTGATTCGTTTTGGAAGTCGAGGCAAGCTTAGTCCTTGATTCGTTGGGCCTTTCGAGATTTTAGAGCGTGTTGGAGAAGTGGCGTATCGATAGCCCTCGAATGTATCTCAACTCCGTAAGTATGTTCGAGATGAAACACACGTGCTGGACCATTCAGAGCTGACTGTACGAGAAGATTTGACTTTTGAGGAGCGACCGATGTCGATTGTGGATCGAAGAGAAAAGGTTCTTAAGAACATAGTTATCCCTCTTATACTTGTTTCTTGGGGAAATCGCTCACATGGAGAATCAACTTGGGAACGAGAAGATGAAATCCGACAGAAGTTTCCACATCCATTCTTGTAGTTTCTTGATTGTGTAGGGTTACTAGGCACTGTCACAAGGGTCTATAAGGCATCAACCATGCCCGATTTAAATTTTAGACATGCCGAACAACCCTAACCAAGATTTTAGATGAGAGATTAGGCGAAACAAAGCAAGTAAACAACTTTACTTCTAAGAGTTAGGGATTACAACCTTTGTAGTCCGTTCTTTCACTTCTAAAGCTCCGTGTTGAAGTCCCTTCGCTGCGATCATCGAGTACCCGGACTCTAGAGAGGCTCCATGAAGAGAAAGATGCAAGCTTGCTTCCGATCTTCGATAACAAAGATGATCTACCTTGAAGAAACTCAAGCCCAAGCTTTTGCTTCACTAATCAAGTATTAGCAAAGCAAACACCTTAATCTAAGTGGCTAGAATAGATAAGGATGATGAAGTAGGAATTTAGCTCTTATTTGTTTTCTTTATCTCACTCAAAATTATCACTAATGAAAAAGCTAGAAAGCTTTTTCCAAAGAAAGAAGAAGAAGAAAATTACTTTGTGATGAATAATGAATCAAGTTAGGTTAGAAATGCAACCATGGGTTAAGTATAAAAACTTGACCCATGTAGAGAATTAACTATGGTTAAAGGATTGGGTTGGGTTAAAGAAATATCTTTGCAAAATATCACAAAATATCAAGGTCAAAGTCAAAGCTTCAAGAAGCTTCTTGAAAGCTTCATGAAAGTTTAACCCTAATCCAAACCCTAACCATATTTAAACTCCACAAATCATGTTGCATTTATAACCATAACATGTTACAATATTATATATCACATATACAATATTTATTGTAATAAAATAAAATAAAACAATTAACATATATCACATATATAACAATGTATTACGTGGGTGAGAAAAAGAATCTTTAAGTGAGATAATATTAGTTAATGTAATTTAATATATCAAATATATAATTATACATTAAATTATCGAATCAACACTTGATCCGATAATCCGGCTATTTCACAAATAACCGACTAATATAATCTGTATTAGTTCATCGAAACAATACTTGATCCGATGACCCGGCTATATCACATATACCCGGTCGATATCTCATATCGCGAGAATCTAATATGGTATCGCATACACGTATTATTCTCGGTCCCGCACATTTCACATATGTGCTCCTACTCCGTTTTGCCTGAGCCAGGAAACTTCTGTGTAGGACTCTAAAGAATCGTCAATACGCCGGCAGTAGGAGATGATCATATCAAACACCCACAAGCTGCAAGCGGTCAGCTAAACGTAACAGCCACCCAGATATTGAGCGATCAGAAGATCAACAAGCAAGCATGTACATTCTCCTGTGAATCCAACCAGTAACACTCCCGTACAGTCCGGTCTCTTCGTCTGATCTGTCGCATATCTCGCCTAGGGGTGGAAAACGTCAGACTCCAATAGCTTGATAAGTCGTGTCCATATGAGGTCCATAACAGTTCGAGAAACTACTGGTAACACTTACAAGTAAATCTCAGCAACCCTGGCCAGGGATTTCCAGTTATAGCCAATCGAACACAGCACAACATCAACTCCTTATACCGGGAGAGACAAAACCCCTCCTATCGCTCATTGCCTCCATGTGATTCGAGACTGTACCCAAAAGCCACCGTTTTGCACGCCCTCTCGGACGTGGTATGATGGAAATCAAAGCACAGTGGGAATCACACAAGAATATGACGATCTCGGGTCTACAGACTAACCTGTACCAGTGTCACCAGAGAACTACCATCTGATGTGAGGTATAATACTATTTGAGAGTTCTCGGCGAGTCCGTCCAGTGTACCCAGTCTCCACTGAGCACCCGTATACCTTCTCTGATGTTAAACACCAATGGATATGGGATCATCCATCGCTCATCATATGGGTCAAGAAGCGCATATGCTAGTCTACTCTGGAGTATCGATGCCCTATCTCGGTACTCTTACGACTAGGAACATCTGAAGGATGTACTTAACGACTACTCTGTCCCCACTAGTATGATCTGCATCATAGTCCTGGTAGTCAAGTACTCATCCTAAGGGCTTTATCAACATGTAACATAGAGACAATCAGAGTACATGTTAAGATAAAGTGCAACCAGATAGCATACTATCATGTCGAGCAAGAAAGTCCTACCTATATATGTCCAAACATCCACTACAATATACATCGTATATACAGTAATGGCCTCTAGGGCATACATATAACTAACAATCTCTCACTTGCACTAGGGCCATCTGTTGTGGTATCGCATACCCAACAATCAGCTGTGGTTGAAGTATCTCATACTCAACCATCCCATAAAAGTCTCTAATGGGAAATAGGCCTTTGTGAGTGGATCCGCACTGTTGTCCTCTGTGTCTACTCTCCTAACCTCGATCTTCCTGTAGATCAACCATCTCCATGATTAGGCGATATTGCCTAAGAATATGTCTGGAACTCTGATGGGACGGGTGTTCCTAGGCCTAAGCCACAACTCCATTGTCACACAATGGTAGGAACTAAGTTCATCTCATGAACTAGTGTACATCCAGACTATTTCTTTGGTAGCATCTTTGATAATGATTTATCCTGCCTTTATCGTCTAGTGTGTCACGGTATCTAGCTTGGAACTCTTCCAACATACCGTCCCTCTGCTGAGGGTAAAGACAATGCCCGCGACTGACATTCAGTCGTCCTTGTCACCCTGGAACCTTTCCAGTGATTCTCCCCAGGATCGATTGATACAATCTCACTACACTAGTGAGAATCCTAACATCCAATTAGATCTATCTCATAGATATAAAACCCAGGATTTAGGAGGTATCATTTTGATCCTTATGGAGAATCCTTGTGATAAGAGGAGATTGACCGATCGTAGCATAGGAAACTCCTTCCCTATCAAGAGTATGTCATCCATGTACAATATGAGGATCACCACCATACTCCCTACTGCCTTTTTGTATATACAAGGTTCATCTACCATTTTGATGAAGTCAAACTCTTCGACTACTACATCAAAACAGACGTTCCAACTCCGCGATACCTGATTTATCACATAAAATATCTTGCACACGTTTTCGCTGCTCCCACTGTCTACGAAGCCCTCTGGCTGTGTACTTATAGATGCTCTCTTCTAAATCATCATTTAGAAAAGCAGTCATGACACCCAACCGCCAGATATCGTAGTCATGGTATGTAGCAGTGGCAAGTAGGATCTGGATGGACTTAAGCATAGCTTTAAAAGTCTCAACTTTTCCTTGTACACCAATTAATCTTCTCAAGATATACTTGGTCCTGATGGGGATTTAACCCTTCAGATAATGCAACCAAAGTCCATACTTTGTTGGTGTATAAGGATTCCATCTCAGATCGCTAAGCATTCAGCCATTCTTACAGAGTCTCACTCCTGATGGCCTGCTCGAAACTAGTTGGGTCATCATCTCATGATGCAATCCTCGCTCCCACTGTCATAGAGAAACCAAAGTATCTCTTAGGTGGGTGAGGAACCCTAGCAGATCGGCGGAGAGGCTGAGGTTCGTTGGAAACTATTGAATCCTCCGGTTCTACCAAATCATCAGCTGCAGTCTGTATATCCAACAAACCTCCACAGAACTGACCTTTGCCCCAAACTTGTCCGGATTTTGCTTTTGACATAGGCCGGACAACCCCAAATCTTAACATCTTTAAGAGATGGGCTCTTCCCATACTATATCACATATGGAGTGGTAGGCATCTAATTTGATTGGAACCATATTCAATAGGTATGCAGCTTCTCAAGTGCATAACTCCCAAAAGGAAATAGGAAACTCAGTAGTACTCGTCATAGAGCGCACCATATCTAATAGGGAGTGATTGCTCCACCCCGATACACCAACGTTCTGTGGTGTATACGGAGGAGTAATACTGAGAGAGAATCTCATTCTCTTTTAGAATAGTCCAGGAATCCTGTGCTCAAGTGTTCTCTTCCCTGATCACATCAAAGGACATAATACTTATACCCGTTTCTGGTTCTCTACTTCTAACTTATATTTTGTGAATATCTCAAAAGTTTCGGACTTATGTTTCAACAGGAACATATGTCTAAATCTTGTGAGATCATTAGTGAATACAATGAAATACAAAGAACCGGTCCTGGCATATGTAGATAGGGGACTTTCATACATCAGCATGTATCAATCCCAAGAGTTCACTAACTCTTTCTCTGTTTCCAATAAACGGAGCTGAGGTCATCTTATCTTTATGACATGGCCGACAAGTTTCACAAGATGTAAATTCAAACATATTTAAATATACATCTAAATGTAACTTCAGCTAGTCGGGTCTCATTGATATGACCTAGTCTATAATACCTTAAGAAGGATTCGTTCATTTATGAACTCTTCCTCTTGTGTGTGTTCAGTACGTTAAGAACTGTAGTTTGATTTAGAACGTCTATGCTTTTAGATAACGTGCCTGAACCGATCAACTCTTGATATAGGAAATGTTCAAAACATTATCCAACAATACAAAATTATATCCTTCTTTACTAATAAAGAGACTGATATGATGTTGTATATTAGGTTCGGTATCTAATAACGTTCGTTCAGAATCAATGTATTCTGGTAATACAGGGTGATAACTGCCAACAGACTTGGCTGCAACACTTGCATCGTTTCCAACTCTTGAAACTTATCACCTATTCTCAGTTCTTTACCTTTCTGTAGCCCATGTAACAGATTACATATCCGGGATCCTGATCCAGTATCAAATACCTAGGACGTAGAGGATACTGAGAAACAGTTCTTTGTAATGAAACACACCCGAAGAAGATGCATCAGCATGCATTTTCTTCGTTTGGGCAGCACGGGAATTCTGGTAATCCCCAATTTCCTGCTCGGTCTTATAACATTTATAAGTTGGAGCGGGACCAATGTTCCCTAGCGCAGTTAACAAGCAAATCGGTCAATATATCCGTATTATTATCTTGATTAAGGCGTGACATAGTCGCAACCAGGAGAGAGAGAGAACAAAACACTCTGCGTGCGCTTTTTTCAAGATTAGATTGGTTATCAATTTATCTAATCAGGATGGTTTCCACTGTTTTAGTCAAATCTTCCTTCAAACCCTAAAAGGAAAGACTAGCCGGGATTAATTACACGCTACAAGTTTGCCAATCTTTCAGCTAGGCTAGTGCCGGTACTTTGAGGGAGGTTCCCCGTGCTTTCGCACGGACCTAATTAAAGTAAACCTCATTTTCCCAGGGGCGTAACCCCGTCAACACTTTCTAGACACCTACTTGATCGGCTAATTGTAATGTGTAAAACTCTCTCAGGAGTAACTCTTACTCTCAGTGGGTATCGGGATCCAATTATTTCATAGAAGGTATGCAATCTCATTGCAAATTTCAACACTTGAAATTCCCGATAATATTTTGCTCCTAGTACTTATGACCTTAACTATGGTCAACATATCATAAGCACTAGTCAAGTTCTTCCCGTCATTTCATGATTAATTAGACCCACCCACATGACCCTCAACTATGGTCGATATAATCACATGACCGTCCTAATTAATCGTATTATATGCAGTGTAGGAAGACATCACTTAGCTACCGTACACTATGCCTCAACTATAGTCGACACACGCAACACGAATACTAAGTACTCTACTTCCTAAAATGACGGAGGGGTACGGCAGGTTTTTAAGAAAACCTTTTGCGTAATGAACTTGATATCGTTGTAGAATCGAGTGATTTTGAAAAAGGAATGTTTTTAGGCTTTTCTAGTTTCGCCAAAAGAGGTCACTCCCGGTGAAGGGATCTCGACTCTTTCCTCATCGAATAAGGTGCAGGATATTTCATAAATACCGCTGTGCAAAGCAAGAACTATAGAAGCAATCAAAAGACAAACCAAGTGTGTAGCATATGCTAGTTTCGCTAAAGAGGTCACTCCCGGTGAAGGGATCTCGGCTCTTTCTTTATCGAATAAGGTGTTGGATATTCTACAAAGAATACCGCTATGCAAAGCAAGAACTAGAGCTACCAGTTTTTAAACAAGTTTCTACAATATCTTTAGGTTTCTTTTATTTCATTAATCTCATTAATGAAGTCCTATTTTATTATGCTTCACAAGCATCACATTTGAAACGAAATCAACAATATAACATATATCTCATATATATAATATTAAACATTCGTCTCAGGCAGTAATATGATCTCATCACAGAACATAGCAGTAGAAGAACACATATGAAATATTGGATATATTAGGACGTTCGTGTTTTAATACGAGCCTGTATAAAACATAGATTCCACGGTCGCGATGAATAGCCAAACCCACATCCTTAGACTCCTACGAGAGAGACAAGTAACCCTGCCAGTTCTAGAGTTAGGAGACCCGGTCTCGACTCCTCGAGATGGTCTCCCACTGGACCCTAGAACCCGGTTACTTGTGCTTCCTGCCTTGGGTCTATCCTAATGCGAAAAAGTAAATAATATACAATGGTGACATCATCCTCAGTCCGGAAGTGCCCCAATAAAAGAATATTACATACAAATGAATTTTACATGAATGAAAAAGAAAATCTCTCATCTCACATAAAAACCCCGGCTATTCAGAACGCGACGATCCAATATAACATATCACAGCAACACATAATATCTCATATCATCAACGTAAGCAAGTATGCCTATCCCGATTGTCGTTGATGTATAGCAACGAAAACGGAGATACACCACATACTACGCTTACGGTCACAGAAAAGAAAGTGTAAAACTACAACAGTTAGAGTCCGCAACCTCCTTAGACATCGCATGTCTAACCAAATGAATTCCTTAGACATCTCATGCCTAACAATTATAACCCCACATTTTAGTCTCGATCTCGAAAACACTTTTCAATATCTAGTCGGGCAATTCAACAAGATTCCCGACATCCTGATCGAATACTCCTCGCAAACTTTAGTAGACGGCCGCACCCCCGGATGCCGTCGACGAAGTGTACTAAGGCGGAACACCGCTGCCGCGAGCACCCGAATGGATGCTTTTGGCGACGGGGTTCTCCTACAGTCACTTGGTCGGGGCTATGGGGCGTGGCTATCTATTAAGTTTACCCGGCGAGTATCCGCGTACGCTGCGTGATTGCGATGGACTTTTGATCACATCAAAATCCCGTGGCAATCGATCAAACGAGATTAAACTGCTAGATTTATAACATTCAAATTAGTTATCTCATAACTACCTGTGGATTCCAAATATTATATCACATTACAGATAAATAGACAATGTTAAAGTTTCCGATCGAATAAACAAACACCCAAGATTTCCCAAATAGCTCAACACTTGAGCGGAGTTCAAAAAGTATCCATCACATACCACAGTACCAATGGTCCAGCCATAGAAGGGTCAAACCAACGCCTCACATGTGGCAACGCCGTACTGCCCCAAACCCTAAGGTTTAGAGGTAGTTCAGACGGTCACATAATCGAGTTAAGGTTTGTGTTCTTCTAGAGGGTCCACCGCGTTACTTGCACGACTTAGAACGTTCTTTAATTAAGGAAAAATCCAACACTTGGAAATTTTCCGACAGGGGAAAAAGTGAGTTATTGATATCCGTTAGAACTTTTTAACACGTTCTAAATTACTCGGAAAAACTTAAACGAAGTTAAACTTTCCGATCGAATCAATGAATACAAAAGATCTCCAGAAAACTCAACACTTGAGTATAATTAAAAATTCCCAGAAGCATGCAAAATTAACCAAGAATAAACCCCAGAAGTGGTACCACAAAACGTTTGAAGTTGGCTGCGGAACCGCCGCCAAACGCATGATTTGGCCGCGGTTCCGCGGTCCAATGAAGGAATTAGTACACCGTACTTCACAGAAATTCTTAGAATTCCCTGCATAATTTTCTGAGTATTTTTAATACAGAAAAAATCAATATTTTAAAAAATTTCCAGCGAGGGGGTATTGTGCGACATTTCGGGGTTCGATCGGACTTTAAACTTCTTTTAGACTTCACCTAAAGCTCTAGCTTGGTTCTGATACCACTGTAGGGTTACTAGGCACTGTCACAAGGGTCTATAAGGCATCAACCATACCCAATTTAAATTTTAGACGTGCCGAAAATCCTAACCAAGATCTTAGACTAGATATTAGACGAAACAAAGCAAGTAAACAACTTTACTTCTAAGAGTTAGGGATTACAACCTTTGTAGTCCGTTCCTTCACTTCTAAAGCTCCATGTTGAGGTCCATTCGCTGCGATCATCGAGTATCCGGACTCTAAAGAGGCTCCATGAAGAGAAAGATGCAAGCTTGCTTCCGATCTTCGATAACAAAGATGAAATACCTTGAAGAAACTTAAGCCCAAGCTTTTGCTTCACTAATCAAGTATTAGCAAAGCAAACACCCTAATCTAAGTGGCTAGAATAGATGAGGATGATGAAGTAGAAATTTAGCTCTTATTTGTTTTCTTTATCTCACTCAAAATCATCACTAATGAAAAAGCTAGAAAGCTTTTTCCAAAGGAAGAAGAAGAAGAAAATTACTTTGTGATGAATAATGAATCAAGTGAGGTTAGAAATGCAACCATGGGTTAAGTATGAAGACTTAACCCATGTAGAGAATTAACTATGGTTAAAGAGTTGGGTTGGGTTAAAGAAATATCTTTGCAAAATATCACAAAATATCAAGGTCAAAGTCAAAGCTTCTTGAAAGCTTCATGAAAGTTTAACCCTAATCCAAACCCTAACCATATTTAAACTCCACAAATCATGTTGCATTTATAACCATAACATGTTACAATATTATATATCACATATACAATATATATTGTAACAAAATAAAATAATACAATTAACATATATCACATATATATCAATGTATTACCCGAGTGAGAAAAAGAATCTTTATGTGAACTAATATTAGTTAATGTAATTTAATATATCAAATATATAATTATATATTAAATTATCGAATCAACACTTGATCCGATAATCCGGCTATTTCACAAATAACCGACTAATATAATCTGTATTAGTTCATCGAATCAACACTTGATCCGATGACCCGGTTATATCACATATACCCGGTCGATATCTCATATCGCGAGAATCTAATATGGTATCGCATACACGTATTATTCTCGGTCCCGCACATATCACATATGTGCTCCTACTCCGTTTTGCCTGAGCCAGGAAACCTCTGTGTAGGACTCTAAAGAATCGTCAATACGCCGGCAGTAGGTGATGATCATATCAAACACCCACAAGCTGCAAGCGGTCAGCTAAACGTAACAGCCACCCAGATATTGAGCGATCAGAAGATCAACAAGCAAGCATGTACATTCTCCTGTGAATCCAACCAGTAACACTCCCGTACAGTCCGGTCTCTTCGTCTGATCTGTCGCATATCTCGCCTAGGGGTGGAAAACGTAAGACCCCAATAGCTTGATAAGTCGTGTCCATATGAGGTCCATAACAGTTCGAGAAACTACTGGTAACACTTACTAGTAAATCTTAGCAACCTGGCCAGGGATTTCCAGTTATAACCAATCGAACACAGCGCAACATCAACTCCCTATACCGGGAGAGACGAAACCCCTCCTATCGCTCATTGCCTCCATATGATTCGGGACTGTACCCAAAAGCCACCGTTTTGCACGCCCTCTCGGACGTGGTATGATGGAAATCAAAGCACAGTGGGAATCACACAAGACTATGACGATCTCGGGTCTACAGACTAACCTGTACCAGTGTCACCAGAGAACTGCCATCTGACGTGAGGTATAATACCATTTGGGAGTTCTCGGCGAGTCCGTCCAGTATACCCAGTCTCCACTGAGGACCCGTATACCTTCTCTGATGTCAAACACCAATGGATATGGGATCATCCATCGCCCATCATATGGGTCAAGAAGCGCATATGCTAGTCTACTCTGGAGTATCGATGCCCTGTCTCGGTACTCCTACGACTAGGAACATCTGAAGGATGTACTTAACGACTACTCTGTCCCCACTAGTATGATCTGCATCATAGTCCTGGTAGTCAAGTACTCATCCTAAGGGCTTTATCAACATGTAACATAGAGACAATCAGAGTACATGTTAAGATAAAGTGCAACCAGATAGCATACTATCATGTCGAGCAAGAAAGTCCTACCTATATATGTCCAAGCATCCACTACAATATACATCGTATATACAGTAATGGCCTCTAGGGCATACATATAACTAACAATCTTCCACTTGCACTAGGGCCATCTGTTGTGGTATCGCATACCCAACAATCAGCTGTGGTTGAAGTATCTCATACTCAACCATCCCATAAAAGTCTTTACTGGGAAATAGGCCTTTGTGAGTGGATCTGCACTGTTGTCCTCTGTGTCTACTCTCCTAACCTCGATCTCCCTGGAGATCAACCATCTCCATGATTAGGCGATACTGCCTAAGAATATGTCTGGAACTCTGATGGGACGGGTGTTCCTAGGCCTAAGCCACAACTCCATTGTCACACAATGGTAGGAACTAAGTTCATCTCATGAACTAGTGTACATCCAGACTATTTCTTTGGTAGCATCTTTGGTAATGATTTATCCTGCCTTTATCATCTAGTGTGTCACGGTATCTAGCTTGGAACTCTTTCAACATACCGTCCCTCTACTGTGGGTAAAGACAATGCCCGCGACTGAAATTCAGTCGTCCTTGTCACCCTGGAACCTTTCCAGTGATTCTCCCCAGGATCGATTGATACAATCTCACTACACTAGTGAGAATCCTAACATCCAATTAGATCTATCTCATAGATATAAAACCCAGGATTTATAAGGTATCATTTTGATCCATATGGAGAATCCTTGTGATAAGAGGAGATTGACCGATCATAGCATAGGAAACCCCTTCCCTATCAAGAATATATCATCCACGTACAATACGAGGATCACCACCATACTCCCTACTACCTTTTTGTATATACAAGGTTCATCTACCATTTTGATGAAGTCAAACTCTTTTACCATATAACGTTTTAGTGCATACTGGCATTTCATCTGGCATTGCATCTTTTACCATATAACGTTTTAGGTCACGTAAAATATTTTAAAATTATATAACATGGCCTACATGATACCCCTAACCCCGTGGTAGCATCCGCGCGTCTTGTTCTCGTCCCGTTCAGTGAAACGGACGTGTTTGGATGGCTACGCGCACGTACGTGCATCCGTTCTTGGGGGTATGCATTTTCGTTACCTGAGCATTCGTTTTGGATTTTGAAAGTCGCATATATTTTTCGTATTTTAAAACTGAAATTTTCGACCCTACCCGGGCGTGTTTTGGAATATTTTGCATATCGCCAAAATTCAAATTAATTAATTTAAATAAATCGACAGCTTAAAATTTTGTAATTGGCTAAAATATTTTTTTAAACTAAAAATCTTTTTAAATTTTAAAATCTTATTCCTATCTAACCCAGCACAATCCAACTCACCCTCCAGCTCTCTCTTTCGCTGTCAGTGGCTCCCACTCCCTCTCTCTTTCTCTTTCTTTCTTCTTCTCTCTCTAGCCCCGGCCCCACTCCTCTCTCTCCCTCTCCTAGCCTCTCTCTTCCTCTATTCCTTCCTCTCTCTCCCACAAAATGACGAATTTATTTCTCCTAACTGTTTATCCCACTCTATCTCTCTTTCCTCTCGATCTCGCTCTCTCTCTCCTCTCGATCTTGCTTTCTCTCTCCACTCTCAGATTCTCTCTCTCTCCTCTCTTTATTTATCTCTCTCTCTCCCCTATATATTATAAATCCCTCTTCCTCTCTCCTCATTTTCTTTTTGAAACCCGCGAGACCCACCAAACCCTAGCCGTCGCCTCCCTCGCCTGCCTCGCCGTCGACGACCGTACCCCATCACCTTCATCACCTCATCGCCGCCACCTCATGAAAGGTTCCTGGGCACCCTAAGGAGGTCTCACAAGGCATCGAACATGCCAATTTCAAAAATACGGTGCCGAGAAACCCTAGACTACGGACCGTTGGCTAGATGTCTAGGCGAAAATGAAACTAGTGAACTACTTTACTAAGAGAATACGGAAATACAACCTTTGTAGATCCGGTGCTCCACCTCCATAGCTCCGCAACGAAGACCCCTCGCTGTCCAAATAAATTCCCGGGCTCTAGCGTCGGCTTCGTCGGAGAAATGGCGAGCTAGGTCGTCGATGTCCATGCCGAAGATGATCTACGTCGAGGCATCGCTAAATCAAGCTCCGACTTCACCAAGTCAAGAAACTTGTGAAGAAAACACACTCTACTACTTGGCAAGAGGTAGAGGATGAAGAAATAGGAAGTGGGTAGACTTTAGTTTTGGATTTCTCATTCATTTCCATCAATCACCATTGATGGAGCTTACTTTCTTCAAGTGAAGAAAGGAAGAAGAAGAAGAATTATGTTATGATAAGTTATTCTAAAATGATAAGAATAATGAATTCTTATCATAATAGAACCATGGTCAAGTGTAGAGAATAAATCATGGTTAGTGGGATGGTTAGGGTTAAGCATGAGACAAAATGGTCACTTGGTCAAAGTCTTCATGAAGTTTCATGAACAAAACAAAACAAGCCACCATTTTCTCATTTGCTTTTCTTTTTCCAAAAGAATAAATAAATGAATAAAATGAATAAGGAAATAGTAAACCCTAACCATTTCATTAACCAAGGTTTAATTCTTTACACTTAACCAAAAGGCATGTATCATCAAATATGATACAGGCAAGTGCACAAAATCATATCGCATATGCAATGCGCACATCCGAGCGAGAAAATCCATTTAAAGTGAACCAATATTAGTTAATGCAAAGTAATATATCAAATACATAATTATGCATTAAATCATTAAATCAACACTTGATTCAATGATCCGGTCATATCGCATATAACCGACTAATATACAATGTATCGGCTTATCGAATCAATCCTTGATTCGATAACTAGGTTATATCGCATACAACCATTTCGACACATTCATCGCGAGAATGGAATACGGTATCACATACACGCATTATTCTCGGTCCCGCACATATCTCATATGCGCTCCTATTTCGTTTCGTTTGAGCCAGGAAACCTCTGTGTAGGACTCTAAAGACTCGTCAATACGCCGGCAGCAGATGATGATCATATCAAGCACCCACAAGCCGCAAGCGGTCTGCTAAACGTAACGGCCACCCGGGTATTGAACGATCAGAAGATCGACGAGGAAGCCCGCTCATACTCCTGTGAATCCAACCAGTAACACTACCGTACAGTCCGGTCTGATCGTCTGATATGTCGCATATCTTGCCTAGGGGTGGTAAACGTCAGACCCCAATAGCTCGATAAGTCGTGTCGATATGAGGTCTATAACAATTCGAGAAACTACTGGTAACACTTATCAGTAAATCTCAGCAACCCTGGCCAGGGATTTCCTGTTATAGCCAATCGAACACAGCGCAACATCAACCCCTTATACCGGGAGAGACGAATCCCCTCCTATCGCTCATTGCCTCTATGTGACTCGGGACTGTACCCAAAAACCACCGTTTTGCACGCCCTCTTGGACGTGGTAAGATGGAAATCAAAGTATAGTGGGAACCACACAAGACTCTATGACGATCTCGGGTCAACAGACTACTCTGTACCAGTGTCACCAGAGAACTGCCATCTGACGTAAGGTATAATACCATCTGGGAGTTCTCGGCGAGTCCGTCCAGTGTACCCAGTCTCTACTGAGCACCCGTATATCATCTCCGATGTCAAACACCAATGGATATGGGATCATCCATCGCCCATCTGTATGGGTCGAGAAGGTATACGCTAGTCTACACTGGTATATCAATGCCCCTTCTCGATACACCCACGACTAGGGATTTTGAAGGATGTACTTTTAGACTAACATGTCCCCACTAGTATGATCCGCATCACAGTCCAGGTAGTCAAGTACACATCCTAAGTGCTTTACCAACATGTAATAGAGAGACAATCTGTGTACACGTTAAGGTAAAGAGCAACCAGATAGCATACTATCATGTCGAGCAAGAAAGTCCTCCCTATATATGTCCCAGCATCCACTACAATATACATCCAATGTACAGTAATGGCCTCTAGGGCATACATATAACTAACACCTCAACCTCTCCTCGTCCTCACCTCCATTCTCCCTCTCTCCTTCTCCAAAAACAGAACCCGAGCACCCCTTGCACACCACTTCACCGCCGGCAAGGATCACCAGAGTTGATCTCGTCGTCGCCCCCTCGTTCCCTAAATCCAGTACAACACAGTGAGCCTTCTTCTTCCCCTTTTTCGTTCCTTCTTTCTTCTTTTCTTTCTTTCTTTCCTTAAAGAATTTCGTTCTCTGTCTTCTGTAAATCGCCTCGTCGGAGCTCCGTCGACCTCGTCGACACCATCACGACTCCTCTCTGCAACCCAGTGAGCTTCCTTTTCTTCTCAATCTCTTCTTCCTCTTTCCTTTCTTCTCTTTCTTTCTTTCTGTTCTTTGCTTTTCTTTTCTTTAAATTCTTGGTTCTCTGTTTGTTTAGTTCGCCGGAGCCGGACGTGACGTCGAAGATCTCGACGATCCAGCGAACGTACTTGACTTGTGTGATCACCTTTGTGCGTTGTTTGTAACCGTTCCGTGTACTGTGCGCGCGTCGCGACATTTCGCCGACGTGAGACGTTCCGTACACATCCGTTTCTTGATCCTTCGAGGCAAGTTAAACTTGCTACATGCTATAATATTCATTTTATACCTATTTAAATAAATATCATACCTGTTGTTTAAATCTAGTACCCCATGTTTAGTTTTATAACGTTTCGATGTTCCGTTTGCATCCGTTTAAATCATTTTAGATCTAGGTCATGGAAGACCTATCTTGTTGCATACTAGATTACAATATACTGCACCCATATCAATATTTATATCACATATTGCTTAGGTGTACATCCCACATTACCAATTTATAGTTTTATAACTTTTCGGATACCCGTTTGCATCCATCTCATTTAGAATATATATAACTGCATCCATAGATCATAGTAATACATAATAATGTGATATTAACACTCCATGTTTAATAAAGTGCATCCTAATAAATATTGGAACTATAAATGTAACCCTAATCGATTATTGTGCATCCATATCTTTGACATATATCTATTGGCATACCACATCACATTATTCCATTTTATTTTTATATTAGTACTCCATACTTGCTTTGTGTACCCATGCTTATTACAGTTTGATTATGAGCACCCACGTGATACTTGTGCACCCCTCTGCCATAACTTGATACACTACTGCTTGACACGACTTGATACATGTGCACTACTTGACCTGACCTGATACATGTACACTACCTGACATGACCTGATGTACCACATCTTGACATGTTACCTGATCTTGTTATTAATGCCAACAATCTTGACCTGTTGTCCCTACGGACATTTCCTGATGTCTATTCAGACAAACCTGTACCTGCTTGATCCTGTGTTGGCATTAGCTCTAGATTTATCAATACCCGACTTGAATACATAATCTGGGGGTATGGGAAAATCAATGATGAAACCTGACTTGTAACTCGACAGTTCGATGCCTTTACTGATCAGTCTTACGGGCTAGGCCAGCCCCGGGATGATGCTGCTGACATCATTCATCGTTACATACTACCTTTTACTACCTAGCGGCACGTCTCGGATTCAGCCCGAGAATCTTGACCTTGGTTCCGGGCATGCACGGGATACTATTAAGTTACATCGATGATTCATCAAATTGATTTCAAGACTTGAGAGTAGTTAACCCAGTAGACCAGTCTAGATTACTCATTGCACATCACCTATGCCTTACCTTTCACTGTCCTTATTTATGTTACTGTTATACCTGTTTTACCGTTCATACTCATACCTGCATGTCTTACTACCCCCTGTTTATATTATTGCTTGATATCATGACGCACTGACGTCTGGGTTTTGCATGGCCCAGATTCTTTACCTTTGTTGCAGGCCGAGCAGGAGTATTTTAGTCAGCAAGCCGAGCAGTGAGGACCTGTTAGTATTTTAGTTTTATCTATGCATTTTTCATTCCTGATGTGAGCCCGCATTATGGGACGTACATTCCAGTTTATTCTTGTATTGGATCTTTTTGCTTCCGCATTATTTTTATTCTTGACTCATTTATTCTGGCTCATGGACATGTGTTAGATAGTTTATTATTGTTCTTGATATCTTTACATCCATAATGTGACTGTGGAGGGATATTTCCTATCCACAGGTAGCATGGTTGGCTCTGTCACATGCCTATCTTAGCCGTAAAGTGAACGATTCGTGATAGTGAACAGCACAGTGATTAGTGAATAAAACAGTGTTATTGGTGCGTACTTGTACACAACTGGCTCATACTTATAGATAGTGAAACCAGGGGAAATCGAAGTGGAAAGAAACTTGTATTTAGCGAAGTTAGCGATTTAGAGGTTGATCATTCGAACATCGACTCTTATATATATATATATATATATATATATATATATATATATATATATTAGGTTTGGACCTAGCGGTTCGGCTGACAGGGTTATGTCCCGGGCAACAGTGGGCCGTAGTCTCGGGTACGTACGAGACCCTCATTAAACATGATCATTCCTTTTCGCAACTCGATTTCAAAATTGATTTAGAGACCGATAGGGACACAGATCATACATTGCATTGTTTATTGACATATCGATTACCTGCATTTGTTGTCTCTACCGTTATTACTTTATTTCTTGCCTCAATATTATTATAATAATATTGCTATTGCGTCGCCCTGACGACCTGAGTATGCATGCTCAGAGATTGGAGAGGACCCAGTTCAGGAGCCAGACCTACCATTTGAGCTCGCAGAGATCTAGACGGTCGTGCCTTCAGTACTTTTACCGCTTTCCATAAATCAACCTTGTATTCCCACTTGGTTAGTAGTTTCTTTTTCTTTCGAACTATTGTAAATTGTGAACAATGAAGTTGATGTAATAAACTAGTGATGTATTTTCTTTACTTCTGTGCCGTGTTTACTGATTACCATGTAATGCTAGAAGCCAAAGTGTGACTACGGCGGGTTTGTTCCCTGACTGTAGGAGCATGGCTGGCCTAGTCGCCTCCCGTATTCCATATTTTGGGAAGCGGGGAGTGACATGGTTTTGTTGGTATCAGAGCGCCGGGATTTAGTATTAAGGGATAACATTAACTACGCTTTATTATATTATTTTCACTTCACTATCTTTCACTTCCATCTTTGTATCTAATCTTATCCATCCATCTATTTTCCAGCAACATGACTTTCCCGAACGACCTCTTCTCGGACTCTAGTTCTTAGGATTGCACAGAGAGGATCCTAAATGCATTGATGACCCTCGCGGAAGCCCAAGAGAGAAAGATGGAACTACTTATCGAGGGACTCGGGGCAATTACCGCATTAGAAGGACCCTCCGCTCTCATTACCGCCCCCGAGGGCACCTCTACACCAGCTACACCTGCCAGAACTGGCACTGTGTCAGATTTCTGGAGGTTACACCTAGCTGTGTTTACGGGACTAGCCGAACCACTCGAGGCCGAACAATGGCTGGTCAATGTGGAGTATCGACTGACGGCCGCATGGGTCCCCGATGAAGAGAAGGTGAATGTGATAAAGATCCAGCTGGAGGACGAAGCCCGTACTTGGTGGTCCGTCGAACAGAGCAGACTTGATGGGCCGATCGAGTGGAGCAAATTCAAAGAATGCTTCTTGGACCACTATTTTCCCCCATTGCCAAGGCAGAAATGGAAGAAAGATTTATCTTACTGAAGCAAAACGGCCGTCCCGTTGACGTGTATGCGGCAGAATTCAACCGTTTGAGCCGATTCTTTCATATACGGTGGATTCAGAGGCCACCAGGGCCAAACGTTTCTTGCAGGGACTTGACTTTGAGCTGCAACAATTGATTGCATCACTCGAGTTATAGGCTTTCGCGCAGGTGCTCAACGCTGAACGGATTCAGGAGAAGCTAATTAATAAATTCAGGGTCCCTATCTCGAGTGACAGGAGGCCCCTAGTTGTTCCGACGCGTACTCACACATCATCCCACGGGGTCATACCAGTTTACAGGCCAGGGATGACGCAGATGAAGTGTCCCTTCTTGCCCCAGCAGCAGTCACATAGGAAAGGTTTAGTCTGCGGCTACTGTCACAGGGACGGGCATACCCAGAAGGACTGTCGCCGTGCCAAGGGACAGTGTTTGATTTACGGATCCAACCAGCACCGGGTTAGTGGTTGCCCTCAGCGAATAGAGTTATAGGGAGGATCTGGACCGCAGCAGCAGAGGTCACTAGAACAGAGGCAAACCAACACAGGCCACAGTCAAGGGCGGGTTTTCACCCTGACTGCCGAGCAGGCAGAGGCCTCAGGTGAAGTTGTTACAGGTATTCTACTCGTTCATTCTATGCCAGCTAGAGTACTGTTTGATTCTCGAGCAACATATTGTTTCATATCTGCACATTTTGTCGATACACACTCCATACCACATGAACCATTGACCAAGGGATGAGAAATACATACGGGTAATGGTGTTATAGTATCTAGTCGAGAATGTAGCTCTTACCCAGTTGTTGTAGGGTTCCTAGGCACTCTTGTGAAGGTTCATAAGGCATCAAACATGCCCGGATAAAAATTTAGACGTGCCGAACAACCCAAAGCCGGGATCTTTGCTAGATTATTAGGGTTAAACATGCAAGATGATAACTTTTATCTAAGTGTGAGGGATTACAACCTTTGTAGTCCGCTCCTTCGCTTCACAAGCTCCGAGTAGAAGTCCCTTTGCCGCGATCCACGATCTCCCGGACTCATGAGAGGCTCCACGACTCGAACGATCCATGCTAGCTTGAAGTGTTCCAAATCTCCGATGATCTACGTCGAAATTGCAAAGACTCAAGCTTTTCTCACTCTAAAGAGATGAACACACTAATCTCATGGACTAGATGAGATGGGGATGAGAGAGTAGTATTTTTGCTTTCTTTTTAAATCATTTTCTCATATTAATTCATCACATAAAGAATTTCTAGTGAGCTTTTTCAAGAGAGAAGAAGATGATAATGGAAAAGATAATGATAAAAATCCTTTTGTGATGAATAGAAAGAAATGTATATGATTGATATATAAACCATGGTCAAGGATGAGTGGCTAAGATTTTGTAGAGAATAAACTAGAGTTAGAGTTTGGTTGGGTTGGAAAAGTGTCATCAAAAATATCTTAACCATGACAAAAGATAAAGCTTCTAGAAGGTGCATGAAGCATCTAACCCTAATCAAACCCTAACCTCATTTAATCATCCTTAAACATGTTTAACAATAAATCATATCATGTCACAATAATATATATCACATATATATTATATATTTGCAACAAAAGAAAATAATACAATTAACATATATCGCATATATATCAATGTATCATCCAGTGAGAAAATGAAATAATAAAGCGAGCCAATATTAGATAATGTAATACAATATATCATATATATTATTATACATTAAATCATCGAATCAACACTTGATCCGACGATCCGGCTATATCGAATATTACCGACTAATATATCATGTACCGATTCATCGAATCAACACTTGATCCGATGACCCGGTTCATATCTAAATATCGCGAGAATATAATACGGTATCTCATATCGCATTATTCTCGGTTCTGCACATATCACATATGTGCCTCTACTCCGTTTCGCCTGAGCCAAGAAACCTCTGTGTAGGACTCTAAAGAATCGTCAATGCGCCGGTAGCAGGTGATGATCATATCAAACACCCACAAGCTGCAAGTGGTCAGCTAAACGTAACAGCCACCCAGGTATTGAGCGATCAGAAGATCAACAAGCTAGCCTGTGCGTTCTCCTGCGAATCCAATCAGTAACACTCCCGTACAGTCCGGTCTGTTCGTCTGATATGTCGCATATCAAGTCTAGGGGTGGTAAACGTCAGATCCCAGTAACCGATAAGTCGTGTCGATGTGTGGCTCATAACGGGTCGAGAAACTACTAGTAACACTTACCAGTAAATCTTTATATCAGCCCTGGCCAGGGACTTCCAGTTATAGCC
Source organism: Agapanthus africanus (assembly GCA_030015575.1). Taxonomy (NCBI): domain Eukaryota; kingdom Viridiplantae; phylum Streptophyta; class Magnoliopsida; order Asparagales; family Amaryllidaceae; genus Agapanthus; species Agapanthus africanus. The sequence continues at coordinate 48,123,306 of JASDDO010000019.1, read as the reverse complement.
AATCGAACACAGCACAACATCAACTCCCTATACCGGGAAAGACGAATCCCCTCCTATCGCTCATTGCCTCCATGTGATTCGGGACTGTACCCAAAAGCCACCGTTTTGCACGCCCTCTTGGACGTGGTAAGGTGGAAATCAAAGCACAGTGGGAATCACACAAGACTCTATGACGATCTCGGGTCTACAGACTACCCTGCACCAGTGTCACCGGAGAACTGCCATCTGACGTGTGGTATATCACCATCTGGGAGTTCTCGGCGAGTCCGTCCAGTGTACCCAGTCTCTACTGAGCACCCGTACACCATCTCTGATGTCAAATACCGATGGACATGGGATCATCCATCGCCCATCATATGGGTCAAGATGCGTATACGCTAGTCTACTCTGGTGTATCGATGCCCTGTCTCGATATACCCTCGACCAGGAACAGTTATAGGATGTACTCATCGACTACCAAGGCCCCACTAGTATGATCTCATCATAGTCCCAGTAGTCGAGTACAGATCCTAAGGGCTTTATCAACATGCGAGAGAAAAACAGTAAACCAGTACAAGTCAACATGTTAAGATAAAGTGAAACTAAATAGCATACTATCATGACGAGCAAGAAAGTCATCTCTATATATATCCAAGCATCCATTATAATATACATCATATGTACAACAATGGCCTCTAGGGCATATACATAACTAACAATCTTCCACTTGCACTAAGGCCAGCTGCTGTAGTATCTCATACCTAGCATCCCGAATAATCTCTCAAATTGTATCTGGGGAATAGCCTTCGTGAATGGATCCGCATTGTTTTCCTTCGTATCTACTCTCCTGACCTCGATCTCCCGGCGATCAACTATCTCCCTGATCAGGTGATACCGCCTCAGAATATGTCTGGACTTCTGATAGGATCTGGGTTCCTTGGCCAAAGCCACAGCTCCATTGTTATCGCAATACAGAGGTATTGGATGTTCAATGGATGGAACCACACCAAGTTCATTAATGAACTTCTTGATCCAGACAGCCTCTTTGGCAGCATCGTTGGCAGCGATGTATTCAGCCTCCATCGTCGAGTCTGCAACGGTATCCTGTTTAGAACTCTTCCAACATACCGCCCCTCCATTGAGGGTAAAGACAAAACCCGAATGCGATTTAGAGTCGTCCTTATCACTTTGGAAGCTGGATTCGGTAAAGGACTCCACCTGGAGTTCTCCGTTACCATACACCAAGAACATCTCCTTAGTCCTTCGTAAGTACTTGAGAATGTTCTTCACAGCTGTCCAGTGACTCTCTCCAGGATCTGCTTGATACCGACTCACTACACTTAGTGAGTATGCTACATCAGGTCTGGTACATAGCATCGCATACATGATAGAGCCTACTGCCGAAGCATAGGGTATCCCTTGCATGCGAGCTCTCTCCAAATCAGTCTTGGGAGACATCTCTTTGGAGAGAGTGAGTCCAGAGATCGTGGGTTGGTTCCCACGCTTGGATTCTTCCATACTAAACCTCTTTAGTATGGTGTCAATGTACCTGGATTGGGACAATCCCAGTATCCGTTTAGATCTATCTCTATAGATCATGATTCCCAATATGCAGGAGGCATCACTTAGATCTTTCATTGAGAATCTCTGTGATAAGAAGAGCTTGACTGATTGCAGCATAGGAATATCGTTTCCTATCAAGAGTATGTCATCCATGTACAATACGAGGAAGACAACCTTACCCTCTGCTACCTTCTTACAGATACAAGGTTCATCTATATTTTTGATGAAGTCAAACTCTTTGACTACAACATCAAAACAGATGTTCCAACTCCGCGATGCTTGCTTTAACCCATAAATGGATTTAAGCAGCTTGCACACCTTTCCGCTGCTCCCACTATCTACGAAGCCCTCTGGCTGAGTCATGTACACGCTCTCTTCTAAATCACCATTTAGAAAGGCGGTCTTAACATCCATTTGCCAGATTTCGTAGTCATGGTATGCAGCAATGGCAAGTAAGATCCGGATGGACTTAAGCATAGCCACTGGAGAAAAGGTTTCGTCATAATCCACACCTGGTCGTTGACGAAATCCCTTTGCTACAAGCCTAGCTTTGAAAGTCTCAACTTTTCCATCTACACCAAATTTCCTTTTAAAAATCCACTTGCTCCCAATGGGTTTTACCCCTTCAGGAGCATTTTCTAAAATCCATACTTTATTGGTGTACATGGATTCCATCTCAAATCGCATTGCATCCAGCCATTTCACAGAGTCACCACTCGTGATGGCCTGCTCGAAACTAGTTGGGTCATCATCTTCCATGATGCAATCCTCGCTTCCACCATCAATGAGAAAACCGTAGTATCTCTCAGGTGGACGAGAAACCCTACTAGATCGGCGGAGAGGCTGGGGTTCATCGGGTACTACTGAATCATCCTGTTCCACTAAATCTTCAGTTGCAGTTTGTGTTTCTGGAACCTCTTCCAGCTCTACCTCTTTGCCACTAATTTCTTTTGCAAGAAATTCCTTTTCTAAAAAGGTGGCATATTGAGAAACAAAAACTTTTTGTTCCTCAGCGTGATAGAAAATATATCCTTGAGAATTCTTAGGATATCCCACAAATTTGCAAAGAACTGATCGTGCCTCGAGTTTGTCTGGATTTTGTCTTTTGACATAGGCCGGACAACCCCATATCTTAACTCGTTTAAAGTATGGTCTCTTCCCACTCCATATCTCATATGGTGTGGTAGGTATAGATTTAGACGGAACTAGATTCAATATGTATATGGCTGTCTCAAGCGCATACCCCCAAAAGGAAATAGGTAACTCAGCATCGCTCATCATAGATCGCACCATATCTAATAGGGTCCGATTCCTTTGTTCCGATACACCGTTATGCTGTGGTGTATAAGGAGGAGTAAGCTGAGAGAGAATCCCATTCTCTTTTAGATAATCTAGGAACTCACTGCTTAAGTATTCACCTTCTCGATCAGATCGAAGAATCTTAATACTTTTGCCCGTTTGGTTCTCTACTTCGTGCTTATATTCTCTGAATTTCTCAAAAGCTTCAGACTTGTGTTTCATCAGAAACACATGTCCGTATCTAGAGAGATCGTTAGTGAATGTAATGAAGTAGGAAGAACCGTTCCTGGCATGCGTAGACATGGGACCACATACATCACTATGTATTAGTCCTAAGAGTTCAGTAACTCTTTCTCCGTGTCCACTAAATGGAGCTTTGGTCATTTTTCCTTTGAGACATGAATGGCAAGTATCATAAGATGATAATTCGAACGGATTCAAATAACCATCCTTATGTAACTTAGCCAGTCGTGTCGCATTGATATGACCAAGTCTATAATGCCACAAGTAGGATTCGTTCATATCTGAACTTTTCCTCTTGTGTGTGTTTTGTATATTCAGGACTGCATTCTGATTTAGAATGAATATGCCATTATGTAACGAGCCTGATGCAATCAACTTTTGATCTAGGAATATGTTCATAACATTATCCTGTACTACAAAATTATATCCTTCTTTACTTAATAAGGAGACTGATATAATGTTGCACATCATGTTCGGTATATAATAGCACTCATTTAGAATCAGTGTATTACGACTTGGCAATACAAGGTGATATTCGCCAACTGCTTTGGCCACAATACTTGCACCGTTCCCTACTTGAACGGAATGATCATCTTTTCCTAGTTCCCTACCTTTTCGTAGCCCATGTAACAATTTACATATGTGGGATCCTGATCCGGTATCTAATACCCAGGACGTAGGGTGAACTGAGAAACAGTTCTCAATAACTAACACACCCGAAGAAGATGTATCAACATGCATGTTCTTTTGGGCGGCTTGAGAATCCAGATATTCTCCTGTTTCCTGTTCAGTCTTATAACTCTTATAAGAAAGAACGGGTCCAACATTCCCTAGCTCAGTACAATAATTGGGTTCAGTCAATACATCCATATTATTATCTTGATTATGGCCTGACATGGTCGCTACCTGGAGAGAGAGAGAAGAAAACACTTTAGCGTATGCTCTTGCAAGATTAGATTGGTTATTATCTTATCTAATCAGGATGTCTCCCACTGTTTTTATCAAATCTACCTTTAAACCCGAAAAGATAAGATTAGCCGGGATTAATTACACCCTACAATTTCGTCAGTCTTTCAGCCAGATCAGTGTCGGTACTTTGAGGGAGGTTCCCCGTGCTTTCGCACGGACCTAATTAAAGTAAACCTCGTTTTCCCAGAGGCGTAACCCCGTTAACACTTTTCTAGACACCTACTTGATCGGCTAATTGTCCTGTGTAAAACTCTCCCAGGAGTAACTCTTACTCGCAGTGGGTATCGGGATCCAACTATCTCATAGGAGGTATGCAATCTCATTGCAAATTTCAACACTTGAAATTCCCGATAATATTTTGCCCCTAGCGATCTATGACCTTAACTAAGTCAACAAACCATAAATCGCGAGTCAAGTTCAACCCGTACATTTCCCGATTGAATTAAACCCACCCGTACGACCCTTAACTGAGTCAACAAGGCCGTACGAATACCCTAATCCAATCACATCTCATGTTTTAGCAGATAAACATTACTTAGCTACCGTACACTATGCCTTAACTAAGTCAACAAACATAGCACGAATACTAAATAATATCTATCTGAAATGACGGAGGGCTACGCAGGTTTTTCAGAAAACCCTGAGCGTAATGAACTTGATATCGTCGTAGAATCGAGTAGTTTTTGAAAAAGGAGTGTTTTTGAGGCTTTTCTTAGTTTTGCTAAAGGGGTCACTCCCGGTGAAGGGATCGTCGGCCCTTTCCTCATCGAATAAGGTGCAGGATATATCATATATACCGCTGTGCAAAGCAAAACACTAAAAGCATTCAAAAGACAAACCGTGTTTTGTAGCATCTGCCAGTTTCGCTAAAGAGGTCACTCCCGGTGAAGGGATCGTCGGCTCTTTCCCCATCGAATAAGGTGCAGGATATATCATATATATCACTGTGCAAAGCAAAACTGTAGCTACCCTTTTTGTAAAGTTTTGATTCTATAACATCTTTAGGTTTCTTTTCTTTTTATTAATCTTATTAATAAAATCCCATCAGCTTATGCTTCCTAAGCATCACAGAAGAAACGAAAGCAGTAATATTTATATATCAGCATATATATATAGTATAAGCATTCGTCTCAGGCAGTAATATGATCTCATCACAGAACATTGCAGCAGAAGAACATATATGAAATATTGGATATACTAGGACGTCCGTGTTTTCAATACGAGCCTGTATAAAACACGGATTCCACGGTCGCGACGAATAGACAAACCCACATCCCAAGACCCCTACGAGAGCGGCAAGTAACACCGCCAATTCTAGGGTTAGGAGACCCGGTCTCGACTCCTCGAGATGGCCTCCCACTGGACCCTAGAACCCGGTTACTTGTGCTCCCCATCTTGGGTCTACCTAATGCGGAAAAGTAAATAATATACAACGATGACATCATCCGCAACCTGGAAGTGCCCCAATAAAAGAATATTACATTACAAATGAATTTTACATGAATGAAAATAAAAACCCTCATCTCACATAAAACCCCCGGCTATTCAGAACGCGACGATCTAATATAACATATCACAGCAACACAAAATATCACATATCATCAACGTAAATAAATATGCGCATCCCAATTGTCGTTGACATATAGCAACGAAACCGGCGATATCACATATTACACTTACGGTCACAGAAAAGAAAGTGTAAAACTATAATATTTGGAATTCACAATCACTTTAGACATCATAAATCCGAAATATCACATACTCCGCATTTCATGCCTAACTCTATGAATTCCACATATTGTATCACATTCCAGATAAATAGACAATATTAAACTTTCCGAACAGATGATCAAATACCCAAAATTTCCTAAATTGCTCAACACTTGAGCGGAGTTCAAATAATCCCAGAATATGTCACAGTATCGGTGATCCAGCCGTAGAAGGGTCAAGCCAACGCCTCACATGTGGCACGCCGTACTGCTCCAAACCCGAAGGTTCAAAGGGCAGTTCAAGACGGTCACATAATCGAGTTAAGGTTTGTTGCCTTCTAGAGGGTCCACCGCTTAACTTGTACAATTTTTCCGAAAGATTTAAACCCGATAAAAATTCAACACTTGAAAGTTTTACGTGCCGGGAAAAAGTGGGTTAATGATATCCGTTCAACTAGTTTAACAGTTTCTAAATATCCGGAAAGAAATACGAATTTAAATATTCCGATCGAATCTACTATTACAAAACAAACCGCAGAAGTATTAACACTTAAAACAGATTAAAAATACCCAGAAGCATCAACAAGCACCTACGGATATTACCATGAAAAACACGTGTCACCAATCCATAATTCCACCGCGGAACCGCCGCGAAAAGCATGTTTTCGCCGCGGTTCCGCCGCCGTTTAGAGGAATTGTGGGCCCGTGTTTCATGGTAATTCTTAGAATTCCCTGCTGATTTTTTTACGTATTTTTAATTCAGAAAAATCCCAGTTTTTGAAAAATTTCCGGAGAAGGGTCTATTTACGTCGGTTCGGGTTCGATCGGAGTTTTAACTTCGTAAACACGTCGCCTAATGCTCTAGCTAGGCTCTGATACCACTGTAGGGTTCCTAGGCACTCTTGTGAAGGTTCATAAGGCATCAAACATGACCGGATAAAAATTTATACGTGCCGAACAACCCAAAACCGGGATCTTTGCTAGATTATTAGGGTTAAACATGCAAGATGATAACTTTTATCTAAGTGTGAGGGATTACAACCTTTGTAGTCCGCTCCTTCGCTTCACAAGCTCCGAGTAGAAGTCCCTTTGCCACGATCCACGATCTCCCGGACTCATGAGAGGCTCCACGACTCGAACGATCCATGCTAGCTTGAAGTGTTCCAAATCTCCGATGATCTACGTCGAAATTGCAAAGACTCAAGCTTTCTCACTCTAAAGAGATGAACACACTAATCTCATGGGCTAGATGAGATGAGGATGAGAGAGTAGTATTTTTGCTTTCTTTTTAAATCATTTTCTCATATTAATTCATCACATAAAGAATTTCTAGTGAGCTTTTTCAAGAGAGAAGAAGATGATAATGGAAAAGATAATGATAAAAATCCTTTTGTGATGAATAGAAAGAAATGTATATGAATGATATATAAACCATGGTCAAGGATGAGTGGCTAAGATTTTGTAGAGAATAAACTAGAGTTAGAGTTTGGTTGGGTTAGAAAAGTGTCATCAAAAATATCTTAACCATGACAAAAGATAAAGCTTCTAGAAGGTGCATGAAGCATCTAACCCTAATCAAACCCTAACCTCATTTAATCATCCTTAAACATGTTTAACAATAAATCATATCATGTCACAATAATATATATCACATATATATTATATATTTGCAACAAAAGAAAATAATACAATTAACATATATCGCATATATATCAATGTATCATCCAGTGAGAAAATGAAATAATAAAGCGAGCCAATATTAGATAATGTAATACAATATATCATATATATTATTATATATTAAATCATCGAATCAACACTTGATCCGACGATCCGGCTATATCGAATATTACCGACTAATATATCATGTACCGATTCATCGAATCAACACTTGATCCGATGACCCGGTTCATATCTAAATATCGTGAGAATATAATACGGTATCTCATATCGCATTATTCTCAGTCCTGCACATATCACATATGTGCCTCTACTCCGTTTCGCCTGAGCCAAGAAACTTCTGTGTAGGACTCTAAAGAATCGTCAATACGCCGGTAGCAGGTGATGATCATATCAAACACCCACAAGCTGCAAGCGGTCAGCTAAACGTAACAGCCACCCAGGTATTGAGCGATCAGAAGATCAACAAGCTAGCCTGTGCGTTCTCTTGCGAATCCAATCAGTAACACTCCCGTACAGTCCGGTCTGTTCGTCTGATATGTCGCATATCAAGTCTAGGGGTGGTAAACGTCAGACCCCAGTAACCGATAAGTCGTGTCGATGTGTGGCTCATAACGGGTCGAGAAACTACTAGTAACACTTACCAGTAAATCTCTATATCAGCCCTGGCCAAGGACTTCCAGTTATAGCCAATCGAACACAGCACAACATCAACTCCCTATACCGGGAGAGACGAATCCCCTCCTATCGCTCATTGCCTCCATGTGATTCGGGACTGTACCCAAAAGCCACCGTTTTGCACGCCCTCTTGGACGTGGTAAGGTGGAAATCAAAGCACAGTGGGAATCATACAAGACTCTATGACGATCTCGGGTCTACAGACTACCCTGCACCAGTGTCACCGGAGAACTGCCATCTGACGTGTGGTATATCACCATTTGGGAGTTCTCGGCGAGTCCGTCCAGTGTACCCATTCTCCACTGAGCACCCGTACACCATCTCTGATGTCAAACACCGATGGATATGGGATCATCCATCGCCCATCATATGGGTCAAGATGCGTATACGCTAGTCTACTCTGGTGTATCGATGCCCTGTCTCGATATACCCTCGACTAGGAACAGTTATAGGATGTACTCATCGACTACCAAGGCCCCACTAGTATGATCTCATCATAGTCCCAGTAGTCGAGTACAGATCCTAAGGGTTTTATCAACATGCGAGAGAAAAACAGTAAACCAGTACAAGTCAACATGTTAAGATAAAGTGAAACCAAATAGCATACTATCATGACGAGCAAGAAAGTCATCTCTATATATATCCAAGCATCCATTATACTATACATCATATGTACAACAATGGCCTCTAGGGCATATACATAACTAACAGTTGTAGTGTGTGGCAAGGAATTCTATGCGAATTTCCTTTTAATCGGAACAGGCAGCCATGCCGCAATTGTCCTGATGGATTGGATGAGTACATTCCATGCGATTATTGATTGCCGAGCTAGGAATGTGACTTTCCGCATTCCAAATCACACTGAGTTTTTTTTGAAGGCGGAAGTGAGTCTTTGGAGCCAGCCAAGTATAGAGCCAAACCGAAAGTATTGACGGCTATGGAGGTTGATGAAAACCCCGCACCAGAAATCGTTCGGGATTTTCTTGACGTGTTCCTTGAAGATTTACCAGGTCTACCACCTCTACGCGTCTTGGGATTCTTGATAGATTTGATTCTAGGTACATCATCAGTTTCTAAGGCACCGTACAGAATTACACCAGTTAAGTTGGCAGAATTGAAGAAGCAAATTGGAGAGCTTCTGGAGAAGAGATTTATTCGCTCAAGTGCTTCGCCGTTGGGTGCACCAGTCTTTTTGGTGAAGAAAAGGATGGATCATTATAGATGTGCATAGACTACCGTGAGTTGAACAGAGTAACGATAAAGAACAAATACCCCATCCCGCGTATCGACGACTTATTTGATCAATTGGAGGGTGCCAAGGTATTTTCGAAGCTGGATCTTCGTTCGGGTTATCAACAGATCAGAGTAACGGCCGAGGATATATGCAAGACGGCTTTCCGGACCCGATACGGGCATTATGAGTTTCTTATGATGCCGTTCGGCGTTACCAATGCTCCAGCTATATTTATGGATCTGATGAATAGTGTATTTGCAAAATACTTGGACACGTTTGTCATTGTATTCATCGACGACATACTGGTCTACTCTAAGACTCGAGAGGAGAACACTGAACATTTGTGAATAGTACTACAAATTCTTCGGGAAGAGAAGCTATATGCAAAATTAAGCAAGTGTGAGTTCTGGCTCGACAAAGTGTAGTTCTTGGGACACATTGTTTCGGGCGAAGGAATCTCAGTGGACCCAGGGAAGATAGAATCTGTTAGGTATTGGCCGACACCGAAGTCAGTGGCGGAGATCAGAAGCTTCCTGGGATTGGCGGGATATTATTGGCGTTTCGTTCAAGACTTTACGCGAGTCGCTGAACCTTTGACAAAGCTGACACGGAAGGAAGTGCCTTATGTATGGACAGAGAAATGTACTCAGGCTTTTGAGATACTGAAACAAAAGTTAACCACAACCCCTATTATTATAGTGCCAGATAATTCAGGTGGTTTGGTGATACATAGCGATGCTTCAGGGAAAGGTTTAGGATGCGTTCTGATGCAGCACGGTCGGGTTGTTGCTTATGCCTCGCGACAGTTGAAGAATCACGAGAGGAACTACCCAACACATGACTTGGAGTTAGCCGCAGTGGTTTTCATATTGAAGATCTGGAGACATTACTTATTAGGCAAAAAGGTAGAAGTGTATACGGATCATAAGAGTCTGAAATACGTGTTCACTCAGAGAGAATTGAATATGAGAGAACGCCGATGGCTAGAACTAATGGCGGACTACGACTTGGACTTACAGTACCATCCAGGGAAAGTAAATGTCGTACCCGACGCTCTCAGTCGCAAGCCGGCGGTCATGATGTTGACCAGTCAGAGGAGCATCATTGAGGACTTTCAGAAGCTTGAACTAGAGGTTGTTACACCGAGTGCAACCGGGAAGTTTTGGTAGTTACAGGTGCAGTCTTCACTTGTAAATTGCATTAAGGATGCACAGGCTGATGATCCTCGATTGCAGAAGTTCAGAGAGCAGGTGGAAGCCGAACTAAGGACAGACTTGCTCATACATCGAGACGGTTTTTTGAGATTCGGTAGCAGACTCTGCGTTCCCAAGGAGGATGTTCGAGAAGAAGCACTAGCTGAGGCTCATAGTTCAGCTTATTTTGTGCATCTGGGGGCACGAAAATGTATCGAGATCTGAGGCAGCACTATTGGTGGAACGTGATGAAGCGAGAGAGTGCACGGTTTGTATCCAAGTGCTTAGTATGCCAGCAAGTAAAGGCGGAACACCAGAGAACGGCTGGACTGTTGCAACCGCTCCCGATACCCGAATGGAAATAGGAGCACATCACCATGGATTTTATGACCGCTCTACCATGGAGTCCAAGAGGAAACAACGCCGTTTGGGTTATCATCGACCGTCTTATGAAAGCAGCACACTTTATACCCTTCCACGTAGGACAGTCGACAGAGTCGCTTGCGGAGAAGTACATGCAAGAAGTAGTGCGACTTCATGGAGTTCCGGTCAGTATAGTATCAGATCGAGACACCAGATTCGTTTCGCACTTTGGAAAAGCTTACAGGAGAGTCTGGGTACACGTTTCAAGTTCAGCATGGCTTGCCATCCACAAAAGGACGGAAAGTCCGAGCATACTATTCAGACACTCGAGAACATGTTGAGGGTGTGCATGCTAGACTTTCAGGGTTCTTGGGAAGATCACCTTCATCTAGTGGAGTTTTCGTGTAACAACAATTTCCAAGCTAGCATCTAGATGGCTCTATTCGAAGCACTTTACGGACGGAAATGTCGATCCCCTGTTTGTTGGGATGACGTTGGTGAGCGAAGATTGCTGGGCCCCAAACTTATAGTTCAGACGGTAGACAAGGTCCAGATGATCAGACAGCGCATTAAGACGGCTCAGGACCGACAGAAGAGTTGGGCGGATGCCAGTAGGAGATCACTAGAATTCAAAGTCAGTGATCATGTGTTTCTGAAGATTTCACCTACCCGCGGTGTCATCAGGTTTGGAAGTCGCGGGAAACTCAGTCCCCGATTCATCAGACCATTCGAGATATTGGAGCGAGTAGGGAAGTGGCTTACCGCCTTGCCTTACCCCCATCGTTAGCTAGCATACACAACACATTTCATGTGTTGCAGTTGCGGCGCTATGTTCGAGACGACAGTCACGTTCTCGATCATTCAGAATTGACTTTGGGTACCGATTTATCTTATGTGGAGCAGCCTACTACTATACTCGACCGTAGAGAGAAGGTACTAAAGAATAAAGTCATTCCGTTAGTCCGAGTATCTTGGGGCGGTCGTTCACCTGGGGATTCTACCTGGGAATGTGAGAAGGATATCCGTTCGCGGTTCCTACATCTTTTAGGGTAGCCATTTGTATCGCCGCTTCTTATTTTCGTCCTTTTAATTTCAAGGGCGAATTTTTTTTAAGGATGGTATGATGTAATACCCAGTCCCGTTTTGTACGACAATTCCAGTATTTAAATAAAATGTTAGTATAAATAATTTACCCATTTTATTTTTACTACTTATATTTTCTTTCTTCCTTATACCTACTTATTCCAATTATTTTTGTTTCCTACAACCAAACCCAAGGCCCAAGCCTAATAACCCAAACCTTCCACTTCCTTTTACCCAACAGTTTCTTTCTCCCCTTTCAAATTCAAAAATTATTCTCATTTAAAACCCAAATCCTACCCCAATAAATTTCATTAAATCCCTAATTAAAACCTAATAATTATATATTAATTTTCATTACTCTCTCTTTGTCTTTTCTTTATATTTTTCCTTTTAAAAAAAAACCCACGTTCATCTCTCTCTCTCTCTCGTTTTCTTTTCCCGCCTCATCCACGAACTCAAACCCCAGCCTTCGCCTGCGACGCCGTCGGCGCCTCACCCCCACCTCCTCTCATCACTGACCTCCTCCAAAACCCACGAGCCCCTCACGAGCTCACCTCGCCTTCGACTACCCCGAGCACCCCACAGCCCTTACGCCCGAGCTCCCCTACCATCAACAGCACCTTCGACCGCCGGCCCTAAACCCCTAATCGCCAACGAACTCTCCAACCACCATCACCCCCATGAGTTCCTCCTCGTATCCTCTCACGAGCACCCCCACCAACCTCCGACGCCCTCACCCGCAAGCTTCTCCATCAACGAGCTACCCCCATGCTACTCGCCGACCGCCTCCACATCGCCGCTGCTTTGACCACCACCACCGGCCGCCCGTCGCTTCACCACCTCACTCCACCACCAGCTCCCAAGCCGCAACCCTGACCAACACCCATTGCCTCCTCACTAAAACCCATCTCCTTACCCGCCGCAATCATCACCGGCCGACCCAGAACTATCGCTTCCTGAACCACCATCGAGCCCAAGCCCTTCTCCGCTGACCCGAGCCCTGCGTCGCTACCAAAGCGCCACCAAGCTCTGTCTCCATAGTCGAGGCCAAGCCCGAACCCTAGCCATGTGTAGCCGCAACGTGTCGTGATTGCGCTCGTGCTGTTGTGTTGCCGTGCTTGTGCGATCCGTCGCCTGTGTCATCGTCGCTGTTGGGAATCATCGATTCGTCAAAGGCAAGTTCTAAGACTTGCTTACATGCTATAATGATTATATGTCAATATATGATTCGATATTATTTCTTGATTGATATTATACTGTATTCATTTAAATTAATTGGGATCTGTATATTAATCGAGTCAAACACCTCATGTTAGCATCGTATTGAATTTCGTAAGTATTTCTCTTATGAATTGAACGAACATAATGGTATTTCTGACCATAAATGACCGATTAGTTTAGGTGTTCGATACTTTTTCGTATGAAAATTCTATCCAGTGTGGCGAAAATTATGGTTACAAGATTAATTTAGAGACAAAGGTTAACGTGTAAAAATTTGGTTTAAAATACGGACTTAAACGCCATAGAATGTCAACCCCTTCTAAATCCGTCAAATCTGAAATTTCTTGTACACATAACTTGAGAAAATCGTAATGATATATACTGGAATGCAGTGTTCAAGGGCTCGTATCTAAGTCGACTCGACAACCTAGAATCCTATATAATTTATATTTTTTTTCTATTTTAAAGCGGTGACGAAAACTGTTCGGGAATGCGGCTCTGGACTGCAGTCCAGAGCAACACTTCTTGTCGACACTTGAAATAAAATGCTTTTACAACTCTGTGTGAAATGGTATTATGCGGAACCCTATATCTTTGTGAAGATTAATCTGTTAGATTACTACTGGAGGTGGTCTCATTCATTTTTACCATTGTTTGCTATTTTAATCTTATTTTAAATCATCAGTACATACTGCAGTCCCAAGCAGGGACAGAACATATATCCCAATCTTAAATAATGCATAACTCCCAGCACACAGTGGATATTGTCGATTCGTCTGGTGCGTTGGAAACCTAACTACTAAACCTAAATATTATCCAACTGTAGTGTCGCCTAATTATAATCCCAACAGGATGAAAACTGTGTTACAAAATGGACTTTCATTTCAGGAACTGAATTTCTAGCAGAGAACACTTAAAAAGAAATGACCGTAATTCGCGAACCCGAAACCCGTTTGACTTGAGACCAATTTCATTGAATTTCTGATTAAGTTTATTTTTTACTCCTTTTGTATCATTTTACTTAATTCTGAACGTACGATTTAATGTGATTTTTCTAAGTTCATAAGACGCGTAATGACTTGTATTGCATATTATTTGTTTAGCGGCATAATTCACATATTTACCCAACTGCGATACCTCTAGCGATAGTGAACGCTCTTATTAATTCTCAGTGTATAATGCATTGTTGAACGTGAATGGTATCGATTTAGTTGTGTCGAGTAAGCCAGTAAAAAGTGAACGATTCATGATAGTGAACAACACAGTGATTAGTGAATAAAGCAGTGTTATTGGTGCGTACTTGTACACAACTAGCCCATACTTATAGATAGTGGAACCTGAGGAAAAAAGGGAAATCGAAGTGGAAAGGAACTTATATTTAGTGAGGTTAGCGATTTAGAGGATGATTATTCGAACGTCGGCTCTTATATATATATTAGGTTTGAACATAGCGGTCCAGCTGACAGGGTTATGTCCCGGACAGCAGTGGGCCGTAGTCTCGGGTACTTACTAGACCCTCGTTAAACATGATCATTTCTTTACGCAATTCGATTTCAAAAGTGACTTAGAGACCGATAGGGACACATATCATACATTGCATTGTTTGTTGACATATCGATTACCTGCATTTGTTGTCTCCACCATTATTACTTTATTTCTTGCCTCATTATTATTATCATAATATTGCTATTGCGTCGCCTTGACGACCTGAGTATTCATGCTCAGAGATTGAAGAGGACCCAGTTCAGAAGTCAGACCCACCATTCGAGCTCGCAGAGATCCAGACGATCGTGCCTTCAATACTTTTACCGCTTTCCATAAATCAATCTTGTATTCGCACTTGGTTAGTAGTTTCTTTTTCTTTCGAACTATTGTAAATTGTGAACAATGAAAGTTGGTGTAATAAACTAGTGATGTGTTTCCTTTACTTCTGTGCTGTGTTTATTGATTACCATGTAATGCTAGAAGCCGAAGTGTGACTACGACGGGTTTGTTTCCTGACCTTAGGAGCATGGCTGGCTTAGTCGCATCCCGTATTCCGTATTTTAGGAAGCGGGGCGTGACACAATGGTTTGGTGAATGGGTCAGCTATATTGTCATGTGTGTCCACCTTCTGAATTTCCACATATTTCTTTTTGACAGTCTCTCTAACAATATGGTATTTCCTTTCTATGTGCTTTGACTTCTAATATGTTCTTGATTGCTTCACTTGAGCAATAGCTCAACTATTGTCACAAAATAATGGGATAGGAAACACATATGGAGGAACAACACCAAGCACATGGACAAACTTATTTATCCACACCCCCTCCTTAGCATCTTTTCTTGCGGCTACATATTCAACTTCTATAGTGGAATCTGCAGTGACATCTTACTTTACACTTCTCTAGCTAAATGCACCCTCGCAAATGACATAAACATATCCTGATGTAGACTTTCTATTATCGGGATTGGATCAGAAATTGTAATCTGTATATCTCTCAATACTCAAATTATTTGCATCATAAACTAAACAGTAATTTTTAGTTCGACGTAAATACTTAAATATGGTTTTTACAGCAATCCAATGTTTCTCAACAGGATTGGACTGAAACCTACTTACAAGACCCACTGCATAGGTTATATCGGATCTGGTACACAACATAATATATAAGCGTTCAATCTCATTCTTGGTTATAGGACACATTACCTTAGAGAGTGAGATTTCATGTCTAGAAGCATTCCCTTCTTAGAATCTTGCATATTGAACCTTTTAAGGATCTTATCCACGTAAGTAAATTGTGACAATCATATACGTCTCTTTACTCTATCTCTATAAAATTTGAGACCCAAAATATAGAAAGCTTGATCAAGATTTTTCATAGAGAACTTATCAAAAAGCCATAATTTAACAGATGGCAACAAACCTACATTATTTCCAATGAGTTGTATGTCATCTATATAGAGTGTTAGGAACACAATAGAATTATTTTGTTGCTTTTTGTACACACAAGGCTCTTCAGGATTTTGGATGAAATCATATTTCTTAATCGTTTCATCAAAACGAATATTCCAACTCATAAAAGCTTATTTAAGTTCATATATTGACCAGTTCAATTTACATACCATTCTTTCTTGATTCTTACATACAAAACCTTCATGTTGTTGTATGTCAATATCTTCCTCAAGATATACATTCAAGAAGGTTATTTTCACATCCATTTTCCATATTTCATAGTCATAATATGCCGCTATGGCTAATAGTATTCTAATGGACTTTAACATCACCATAGGAGAAAAAGTTTTCTCATAATCAATTCCTTCTTTTTGAGTGAACCTTTTTCCATCAAGCGAGCTTTAAATGTCTCTTCATTTCCATCAACTCCACGTTTCTTTTTATATATCCACTTGCATCCAATGGGATTTATCCCATTAGGTGGATTTACCAAGGTCCAAATCTTGTTATGATACATGGAGTCCATTTTCGCTTTCATGGCATCAACCCACTTACTAGAATCCACGTCTGACATGGATTCACTATAAGTCCTTGGATCCTTATACTTCTCGACACTTTCCATCAAATATGTTTCATTGTCAAGTCTGTACCTTACAAGAGTACGAATGATCCTAGTTGATCTCTTTGTGGCAACAGGTACATCAATAACAACAGTTTCTATTGGTGGATCCCAATCTCCACCAACACTTGTATCTCCCACTGAATTTATAGAATATCCTAACAAATTAGGATTTTCTCCCACTGGAAAAGAGGACTCTCCTAATGGAAAAAACGACTCTTCATCAAGAGCTACACCTTCTTGACCAACAATTTAATATTCCATAAAGAACACGTTTCTACTTATGGTGATTGTATGATCACTAGAATTATAAACATAATACCCAGTGTTATTCTTAGGATAAACTATAAATAAGCATCTATCTGTCCTAAATTCCAATTTGTCAATCATTGTTTTTTAACATGAGTTGGAAAACCCCAAATTTTCAAATGTCTTACACTTGGTTTTTTTTCCTTTCCATATCTCATATGGAGTAGAAGAAACATATTTGGTAGGAACTCTATTTAACAGATAATTCGCAGTCTCTACTGTAAAACCCCATAAAAATTGAGGAATCTCTGAATGACTAATTATCGATTTAACCATATCTAATAAGGTTCGATTCATTCTTTCAAAAACACCGTTATGCTGTGGGGTGTCGGGTGGTGTCAAGTTATAAACAATTTCAATTTTCTTTTAAGAACCTTTTAAACTCATCTGATAAATACTCTCCACCATGATCTGATCGGGTGGCTTTGATACTTCTATCAAGCTCTTTCTCAATTTCGGATTTATATTCTTTGAACTTTTCAAAGCATTCAGATTTATGCCGTATTAAGTAAATATAACCATATCTAAATAGACGTGTCATCTGTAAATATCACAAAATATGAATATCCACCCTTTACTTTAACACTTAAAGGACCACATACAACTGTATGTATGATATCAAGAGTACCTAAACCTCTAGTATACTTTCCTGTGAAAGGTAATTTGGTTATCTTGCCTTTAAGACAATGCTCACAAGTTGGAAAACTTTCTACCTTTAGAAAATTTAAAGGACCACCTTTTACCAACCTGTTGATTCTATCAATATTAATATGACCTAATCTCATCTGCCAAAAATAAGTTGGATCATTTTAATCCATCTTACGTTTTAAGATTTATTAGTCTCAATCATATTTACATAACAATAATGGGCAAAATCAATACAATATATTCCATTATCAATCACACAATGAGCAATAACCGGATTACCAAACTTAATAGAAGTTTTACTGCTAAATAAAATAGAGTAACCACTAATACAAAGTTTCGAAACAAAAATCAAATTTCTCCTAATTTGAGGAACATAAAGACAATCTTTAAGTTCCATTACACGTCCTTTATTCAAATGCAAATAATAAGTTCTTAAAGACACCGCTGAAACTACGGCTCCATTTTCCATTGTCAAAATATTCTCTCCATCTCTAAGTTTTTGTTTTTCCTTCTACCCAAGCAAGAAATTATAAACATGGAAAAAAGAACACGAGTCAATACACTAAGTGTAAGAGGAATAACGCACATCATTAGTCTCCACTAAGAAGTGAGATAACATACCTTCCGAAGGTTTCTCCTTCTTCAAGGAGGAGATGTAACTTTTATAATTTCTCTTATAATGACCTTTTTTATGACAATAATGACATTCTTCACTATATTAATTCCTTTTTGCATTTTTGGAAGCCCGTTTTCCTTTAGCAATTTTAGCCAATTTTTCAGCAGTAAGGACAATCATCAAATTCCTTTTCCAATTGATATAATTTAGTCCAACCAGTTTATAGTCATCAAGTAATTTTCCAAACGAACAATACTTAGCCATCTACATATAAAGGAGGACAACATTATAAGGTACTCAATTCATATATTTATAGTTGCACGATCATTACCAGGGTTTATTTTAAGTAACGTTTTCACTGTAAGTGCTTCTCTCACGTATCTATTAGTGAACATAAAATCCAAGTTTATTCGTACTTTTCCATATTGTCAAGATAAAGCAAGAGCAAATAAGATAGGATAGAACATATCCAATTATCTATATAATTTTCCTTTTATATTTAGCTTATTGATGTGCAGTATTGCTCCACTATTATAGCAAGATTTCTACATTATCAACCAAGTGTGGGCCTATCATTTTGACTTCTTATGTAAAATAGTTTTCACCTCCTATTGTAGCCAAGTAGACCTATTAAACATGACGAATCTAGCATCTTTATTCAAGATATACGTAAGACAGGTATTTTAACAAATCCTATCCTTTCCGACTTCGAATAAGTTAAAATATCTGTCTTAAATACCTCCTTCCGATGAATAGCCTTTAAATTTAAATTTTATAAATTATAAATCTATTTACACTTGTATAAAACTATTATAAAATTAATTGAGAGAACGTTTAATTTATACAACAATTTTAATTATTATTATGATGTCATCATTTTAATTCGTAATTAAACAAATGACAATCCGCATAATAACCCATAACAATTTACGGAGTTTTGAAACTTATTCCAAACACACAATTTATCATATATAAATTTTATGAAACCGATACAATATCATATAAAGTATCATAACAAACTAATTATAAAATTAGTTCAAGACTTTTTCCTTAAAGAACCATATATAAATCTAATTTATATCATAACGTGATAAACATATAATTTCAGTAATTTACAGGGGCTTATAGATAATTATCCAAGCCTTTATTCACATAATAAAGGTCTTAAAACGATTTAATAATTATTCATGGACCTCTATAAAATTTAATCATATTTAAATAGGTTCTTAAAAACATTAAATATTACTATTTTTAGTATTTCTAGGGATCTGGGGACAATTTTCCAGGGATCCATAATTCACATCAACGGCATGCCTTAAATATGTTACATGTGTTATATTTGAAAACAAAGATATTGGGTCGGACCAGGTTTAAAGAAACCCGACCCGCCCGTTGCCACTTAGGGCGGCGACGCTGGCCACCACCGCCGGTGGTCAAGCAAGCGGGTTCGCCAGCGGCCACCATGGCCGCCAGTGAACAGTAACTTTTTTTAAAATAATAATAATAATAATTTTGCTTTCAAAAACGAAATTTTGATTTAAAAAATCGTAATAAAAAATCAATCATTATAAATTTCTTTATAATTTTGATTTGATTTCAAAAATCAAAACTTAACAGAAAAATATAATTTTGATTTCAAAAATCAAAATCTTGGTCTCAAAATTTATCAATATAGATTTCACGCATAACAATTATATTCTTCATAGATCTAACAAAAAACAATTTTTTTTATCTAATCTATTTATTTAATCTCATTAAATAATATACATCTAATAATTTTAGATCTATGAAAATATAATTATTATGAAACCTACGGTTTTAATATTTTCAAAAACCTAATTAAAAATCTATCAATATAGATTTCATGCATAACAACTATGTTGGGTTCCCTAGCACGACAGCAAGGTTTCGGGAGGCATCATCCATACCGTTTTCAAAATTTTGCCATGCTAAATAACTCTAACCCTAGAATCTTAACTAGAGAATTAGACGATACATGAAAGTAAACAACTTTACATCAAGAGAACAAGGAATACAACCTTTGTAGACCGGTCCTTTTCTTCACTTGCTCCGTGTAGTAGTCCCGCGACTCCACTAGGCTCCTCTTAAGACTTTGAACAAGCTTCCTCCGATGACCTTCGTGCCGAAGATGATCCACGGAAAGTCCCTCCAACTTAAGCTACCTTTACACTAAACTCTTTAGCGTAGAAAATACGCTACACTCGATCGCTGGTCAAGTGTAGGATGGTGAAGTAGGGGATGTTAAAAGCTCACAAGTTTGTGTTAAACCTTCATGGTTCACATCATATGTGAGGGTTGAAGCTTGAACCATGACATGAGGAGGAAGAAGAAGCTAGAGAGCAACCATGAGAGCAACTCAAGAAAAATAACTAAATGATGAGAATGAACTAGAATCAATGGCAACTCTTAACCCCTCACTCATTCAAGCATGGAATTATGCAATATAAAATTGCAACCATGCTTGAATAGTGAGTCAAGATGAATAAACAAAAGTAAATCACATACTTGCAACCATGCTCTCATTTTGCACCCCATTTCTATTTTCACAAAATAGAAATTCATATGCCATGCTTCATTATATGTGTGTGTGTGTGTGTGTGTGTGTGTGTGTGTGTGTGTGTCATATATATTAATATATATACAATGAAGAATAATTAGTGAGCTAATAATATTAGTTAAGATATAATTATATCACATATAATATATATCACATTATTAAATCAACACTTGATTTAATAATCCGGTTATATCACATATGACCTACTAATATCATTTATCTGTATATCACATTATCAAATTAACACTTGATTCGACAATCTGGTTATATCACATATAACCGAACCGATAACAGATAACTGCCAGATTTTAATACGATATCACATACTCGTATTTAATCAGGCCCACACACATATCACATATGTGTCCTACTTCGTTACGCTTGAACCAGGGAACTTCTGCATGGGACTCTAAAGACTCATCAATACGCCAGCAATAGGTGATGATCACATCAGTCACCTACAATCCGTCAGCGGTACTAGCTGGACGTAACGGTTACCGGGGTATTGAGCGATATGAAGATCAACAAGCAAGTATGTCCACAGTCTCCATGAAGCCTATCAGTAACACTACCGTCCAGTCCGGTCTCTTCGTCTGATATGTCGCATATCATGTTTAGGGGTGGAAATCGTCAGACCCCAGTAACGTGATAAGTCATGCCGATGTCTGGCCTATAACGGTTTGAGAAACTACTGATAACACTTATCAGTAAATCTCGTCAGCAGCCCAGGCCAGGGACTTCCAGTTATAGCCAATCAAGTATAGCGCAATATCAACCCCCAATACCGGGAGAGACGAAACCCTTTCTATCGCTCATTGCCTCCATGTGACTCGGGACTGTACCCAAAATCCACCTATTTGCACGTCTCCTTTGAGCATGGTAGGGAGGAAATCATAGCACAGTCGGAGCCGCACAAGACTCTATGATGATCTCGGGTCTACAGACTAACCTGTGTTAGAGTCACCAGAGGACTGCTATCTGACGATAGGTATACTACCACATAGGAGTTCTCGGCGAGTCCTGTTCAGTGTACCCAGTCTCCACTGAGCACCCGTATACCATCTTTGATGTGAAACACCAATGGATGTGAGATTATCCATCGCCCATCATATGGGTCAAGAAGCGCATACGCTAGTCTACTCTAAAATATCGATGCCCTGTCTCGATATACCCTCGACTAGGAACAATTAAAGGATGAACTTGTAGACTACCCTGGCCCCACTTGTATGATCTCCATCATAGTCCTGGTAATCAAGTACACATCCTAAAGGCTTTATCAACATGTGAGAGCAAGACAGTATCACAATACAAGTCTACATGTTAAGACAAAGAACAACCAGATAGCATACTATCATGTCGAGCAAGAAAGTCCTCTCTATATATGTCCAAGCATCCACTATAATATACATCATATGTATAATAATGGCCTCTAGGGCATACATATAACTAACAATCTCCCACTTGCACTAAGGCCATGTGTTGTAGTATCTCATACCCAACATCCTAAAAAGTCTCTCAAATTGTATCTGGGGGAGGGCCTTTATGAGTGGATCCGCTACGTTGTCTTTCGTGTTAACTCTCCTGACCTCGATCTCCCGGCGATCTACTATCTCCCGGATCAGGTGATACCGCCTCAGAATATGTCTGGATCTCTGATGGGACCTAGGTTCCTTGGCCAAAGCCACCGCTCTATTGTTATCACAATACACAGGTATTGGATGCTCAATGAATGGAACCACACTAAGTTCAGCAATGAAATTCTTCATCCAAACAGCTTCTTTGGCAGCATCGTTGGCAGCGATGTATTCAGCCCCCATCGTCGAGTCTGCTACGGTGTCTTGCTTGGAACTCTTCCAACACATCGCCACTCCGTTGAGGGTAAAGACAAAACCCGAGACCGACTTACTGTCGACCTTATCACTCTGGAAGCTCAAATCGGTAAAGGACTCCACTTGGAGTTCACTGTTACCATACACCAAGAACATCTCTTTAGTCCTTCTAAAGTACTTGAGAATGTTCTTTACAGCTGTCTAGTGATTCTCTCCTGAATCTGCTTGATACCTACTCAATACACTTAGTGAGTATGCTACATCAGGTCTAGTACATAATATCGCGTACATGATAGAGCCTACTACCGAAGCATAGGGTATCCTTTGCAATCGAGCTCTCTCCAAATCAGTCTTGGGAGACATCTCTTTGGAGAGAGTGAGTCCAGAGATTGTGGGTATATTCCCACTCTTGGAATCTTCCATACTAAATCTCTTTAGTATGGTGCCAATGTACCTGGATTGGTACAATCCCAGTATCCGTTTATATCTATCTCTATAGATCTTAATCCCCAAGATGTAGGAGACATCACCTAGATCTTTCATTGAGAATCTTTGTGATAAGAAGAGCTTGACCGAGTGCAGCATATGAACATCATTTTCTATCAAGAGTATGTCATCCACGTACAATACAAGGAAGACAACCTTACTCTCTGCGACCTTCTTGTATATACAAGGTTCATCTATATTTTTGATAAAGTCAAACTCTTTGACTACATCATCAAAACAGATGTTCCAACTTCGCGATGCCTGGTTCAACCCGTAGATTGATTTAAGCAGCTTGCACACATTTCCGCTGCTCCCACTGTCCACGAAGCCCTCTGGCCAAGTCGTGTACACGCTCTCTTCTAAATCACCATTTAGAAAGGCGGTCTTAACATCCATTTGCCAGATTTCGTAGTCATGGTATGCAGCGATGGCAAGTAGGATCCGGATGGACTTAAACACAGCCACTGTCGAAAAGGTTTCATCATAATCCACACCTGGTCGTTGACAAAAATCTTTTGCAACAAGTCTAGCTTTGAAAGTCTCAACTTTTCCATCTACACCAAGTTTCTTCTTAAAGATCCATTTGCTCCCAATGGGTTTTACCCTTTTGGGAGCAATTTCCAAAGTCCATACTTTGTTGGTGTACATGAATTCCATCTCAGATCGCATTGCATCCGACCATTTCACAGAGTCCCCACTCGTGATGGCCTGCTCGAAGATAGTTGGGTCATCATCTTCTATGATGCAATCCTCACTCCCACCATCAATGAGAAAACCGTAGTATCTCTCAGGTGGATGAGAAACCCTACTAGATCGGCGAAGAGGCTGGGGTTCGTTGGAAACTATCGAATTCTCTAGTTCTACCAAATCTTCTGTTGTAGTTTGTGTAGCTGGAACTTCTTCCAGTTCTATCTCCTTACCACTAATTTCTTTTTCAAGAAATTCCTTTTCAAAAAAGGTGGCATGTCGAGAAACAAACACTTTTTGTTCCTCGGTGTGGTAGAAGATATACCCTCGCGAATGTTTGGGATATCCAATAAACTTACACATAAAAGACCTTGCCTCGAGCTTGTCCGGATTTTGTGTTTTCACATATACCGGACAACCCCATATCTTAACATAATTAAGATATGGTCTATTTCCTTTCCATATCTCATATGGAGTGGTTGACACAGATTTGGTGGGAACCATATTCAATAGGTCTGCAGCTGTCTCCAGTGCATATCCCCAAAAGGAAATAGGCAACTCAGCAGTACTCATCATAGAGCGCACCATATCTAATAGGGTGCGATTCCTCCATTCCGATATACCGTTTTGCTGTGGTGTATACGGAGGAGTAAGCTTAGAGAGAATCCCATTCTCTTTTAAATAGTCACGGAGTTCCGTGCTCAAGTATTCTCCTCCCCGATCAGATCGAAGGATTTTAATACTTTTACCCGTCTGGTTCTCAACTTTATACTTATATTCTTTCTCAAAAGCTTCAGACTTGTATTTCAACAGGAACACATGACCGAATTTTGAGAGATCGTCGGTGAATGTAATGAAATATGATGAACCATTCCTGGCATTTGTAGACATGGGACCGCATACATCACTATGTATTAGTCCCAAGAGTTCCGTAACTCTTTCTCCGTGTCCTGTAAACGGAGTTTTGGTCATCTTGCCTTTGAGACATGACTGGCAAGTTTCATAAGATGAAAACCTGAACGGATTCAAATATCCATCCTTATGTAACTTAGCTAGTCGTGTCGCATTGATATGACCTAGTCTATAATGCCACAAAAAGGATTCGTTCATTTCTGAACTCTTCCTCTTATGTGTGTTCTGTACGTTAAGAACTGTGTTTTGATTTAGAACGTATAAACCATTACATAACACACCAAACCCAATCAACACTTTATTTAGGTAAATGCTCATAATATTATTCTCTTCTACAAAGTTATATCCTTCTTTATTTAATAAAGAAATTGATATTAAATTGCATATCATAGAGGGCACGTAATAACATTCGTTCAAGATCAAAGTATTCCCATTTGGTAATACTAGGTGATATTCACCAACTGCTTTGGCTGCAGCACTTGCACCATTCCATACTTTTAGAGAATGGTCACCAATTCCCAGTTCTCTACCTTTTCTTAGTCCATGCAACACATTACATATGTGGGATCCCGATCCGGTATCTAATATACAGGATGTAGAGTGTACTGAGAAACAGTTCTCGGTAACTAACACACCCGAAGAAGATGCATCAACATGCTCATTCCTCGTTTGGGTGGCGTGGTAATCCGGATATTCCCCTATTTCCTGCTCGGACTTATAACACTTATAAGTTGGATTGGAACCAACGTTCCCTTGCTCAGTATAACAAGTGGGTTCGGTCAATACATCCATATTATTATCTTGATTAAGGCCTGACATGGTCGCTACCTAGAGAGAGAGAGAAGAAAAACTCTTAGCGTATGCTCTTGCAAGATTAGATTGGTTTATTATCTTATTTGATCAGGATGGCTCCCAATGTTTTTATCAAATCTTCCTTCAAACTCTAAAAGGCAAGACTAGCCGGGATTAATTACACCTTACAAGTTCGCCAATCTTTCAGCCAGGTCAGTGCCGGTACTTTGAGGGAGGTTCCCTGTGCTTTCGCACGAACCTAATTAAAATAAACCTCATTTTCCCAGAGGCTTAACCCTGTTAACACTTTTCTAGACACCTACTTGATCGGCTAATTGTGATGTGTAAAACTCTTCCAGGAGCAACTCTTACTCGCAGTGGGTATCGGAATCCAACTATCTCATAGAAGGTATGCAATCTCATTGCAAATTTCAACACTTGAAATCCCCAATAATATTTTCCCCTAGCGTCCTATGACCTTGACGCAGGCCGACAAACCATAGTTCGCTAGTCAAGTTCAACCCGTACATTTCCTGATTGAATTATACCCATCCGCATGACCCTTGACGCAGACCAACAAAGTCGCACGACTACCCTAATCCAATCGCATCATATGCAGCAGATAAGTACTAAATAGCAACCGCACACTACGCCTTGACTCAGGCCAACAAACATAGCATAAATACTAAACAGTACTTATCTGAAATGACGGAGGGCTACGACGGGTTTTTAGGAAAACCTTTTGCGTAATGAACTTGATATCGTTGTAGAATCGAGTGATTTTGAAAAGGAGTATTTTTGAGGCTTTTTCTAGTTTTTCTAAAGAGGTCACTCCCGGTGAAGGGATCTCGGCTCTTTCCCCATCGAATGAGGTGCTGGATATTCTACTAGGAATACCGCTATGCAAAGTAAGAACTATAAAGGCGATCAAAAACAAAACCGAGTGGGTTGTAGCATCTACTAGCTTCTACTAAAGAGGTCACTCCCGGTGAAGGGATCTCGGCTCTTTCCTCATCGAATGAGGTGCTGGATATTCTACAAGGAATACCGCTATGCAAAGCAAAAACTAGGATTACCCTTTTAGAAAATTTGATTCCACAACATCTTTTAGTTTTCTTTCTTTTTCATTAATCTCATTAATGAAGTCCCATCATTTATGCTTCCTAAGCATCACAGAAGAAACGAAAATACAACGTACGCTTATGCCATCCGTGTTCGCCGCCGAAAGACGCGATCGAGACGTTGGGACGTCTGGCCTGAATTTTGGGGGAGATGCTATTTGGTTTTATCTGTCCACCTCTCCAAAAATGCCAAGTTGATTTATGGCACCGTGTATCGGAGGTTTGGACAGATGCGGCCGTTGTAGCAGACTTCGTCAGATTCCCTCTCGTTTGCCAGGGGTTTTTGATTGTGGGGACGCTCTTCCCTGCAGGCGCAAGCTCCCGCAGTTAATTACGTTACCGCATAACGATAACCACTTTCTCCTTCTCCAGACGTTCACTTCGTGTTGTGTATGTTTGTTTTGTTTTAGGTTGCCCATGGATTTTATACAGAGACTAATATATGTTGTCGCCCGTAGGACGGGGATTAGTCCAAATCCGTATTTTCTTGGGTTTGGGTTGGTTTAAGGATCGTTAATCTCGTTTGAGATTAAGATCAACTTAAACAGTTGTTGAGGATATGTCAGTCTAATTTTAGACTAAGATCTACTCAACGGGATTTTGGGATCGTTTAGATCCAACAAAAGAGCATTTGGGCTCTGTCATTTTAGTTTAGGGACATTACGGTCCATTGGGTTTAAGGACATCATAGTCCGTGGAGTTTAAGGACATCATAGTTTATAGAGTTTAGTTTAAGGACGTTGCGG
Source organism: Agapanthus africanus (assembly GCA_030015575.1). Classification (NCBI taxonomy): domain Eukaryota; kingdom Viridiplantae; phylum Streptophyta; class Magnoliopsida; order Asparagales; family Amaryllidaceae; genus Agapanthus; species Agapanthus africanus. Next base: position 48,095,814 of record JASDDO010000019.1, on the reverse strand, counting down.
TCCATTGGGCTTAAGGACATCATAGTCCATAGAGTTTAGTTTAGGGACGTTGCGGTCCATTGGGTTTAAAGACATCATAGTCCATGGAGTTTAAGGACATCATAGTCCATAGAGTTTAGTTTAGGGACGTTGCGGTCCATTGGGTTTAAGGACATCATAGTCCGTGGAGTTTAAGGACATCATAGTCCATAGAGTTTAGTTTAGGGACGTTGCAGTCCATTGGAGTGTATCCATGGGTTTGGAAATGTACCAAAAAGTTGTTGGTTGTCGGGACCCGCCACCTCCTTGAAGACGTTGAGGAATTACAACGACATGTATCAAAGGTGTGGAGAGATGTACCCTTTAACCAATGTCCCGACTTAGGAGGAATGGGATGAACATCATTTTAGATTCCATATGTTAGGAACTCATTACCTATCTTTGGGACTGAGATCGGTTTTGGGGACCGTGAGCAGGAGGGGCTCAATTGATTGTCCTCGGGAGATTTGGTCTGAGTTTGGTTAATATTGGCCTTTCATAGTGTTAAACACTACTATATGCTCAGCTCTCACGTGCTCCCACGTGAGGTGTTTGAAGTAGTGTTAAACACTAAAAATTTGAGGCGCTCACGTGGGGTCATGTGAGACGCTTGAAGTAGTGTTAAACACTAAAATTTTGAGGCGTTGTTTCTTTGGGTTTATTCCCTTATTCTTTTCTGAGCGCTAAGCACTATTGGGATACGTGGGATCACGTGAGGCGCCCCAAATGGAAACCGCCTTTGATTTATTCTCCTTTTGCTTTATAAGTGCTAAGCATTAATTGGGGGTCATGTGGGATCACGTAAGCCAATCTCAGTTATCTTCTTTTGTTCATCGAGGGTGCTCACGTGGGATCACGTGAGCCAGTCTCAGTTGTCTTCTTTTGTTCATCGAGGGTGCTCACGTGGGAGCAAGTGATCGGCCGTTATCATGTTGGGTGCTAATCTTTTTACGTGCATAGAGATTTTGAGTTTTGAGACTTTCAAGCCCACTGTTTTGTAAGAATTAAATTCTTAGGACTTAGTTTTTCTCTTAGGTTTTGGATCTGCATGGCAGAATCTCCCCGATGACAATTAAATTCTCAACTTATAGGGAGATCTGCTTTTGCAAATCTTTCACCATAAGGAAGAACTAAGTTCTTATATGAAGGGTTAAACCCTTGTTTTATCAGAGGAATTGAATTCCTATATACTTTTTGGGAGAATTATATTCTCTGAACTTAGATCTTCCTATAGGTTTTGGATCTGCATGGCAGAATCTCCCCGATGAGAATTAAATTCTCAACCTGTAGGGAGATCTGCTTCTGCAGATCCTTTACCAGAAAAAAGAACTAAGTTCTTATATGAAGGGTTAAACCCTTGTAGAGACGAAGAATAAGTAAGATGTTCTCTGTGTTTGGTTCCTTCTTACCTGGGGTTTCTTCTTTTCTCTTGAACTTGCAATTTATGGGTTTTTTTCTCTTTTCTTTTTTTTTGTCTCCCCTTTTTTTGTCTCTTGGCTCCTATTTATAGGAGAAAGAAAAGAATCAATTTGTTTTTTTGAAAATCTCTCATTGAGAAATTTTGATAAATCAAAATGAACTTTTAGATCAATCGGTGAATTTTATTCATTGTTGGATTTTTAATCCAAGAACTTCTGTTTTACAGAAGATATTTCTCACAAGATTAGGAAAATATTTCCCTATACAGAATATTCTTCTGTAAATTGGTGATTTTTAATCACTATTGGATTTTTAATCTAACGGCGCTCTGCTTTAAAAAGCGCAATGTTTCTTGTTTAGAAAGATCTAAGGAAATATTTTCCAAATAGGGCTTTGATCCCTTTTATTTAGAATTTAATTCTATCGGTTCGGAAGGCATAGGAGCCCATCATGTGTAGCACGTGACTCCACAAAGTTAAGCCCACCAAAGAGCGTCACGTGGCATCACGTGAATTCTTCTGGCCAATTTTTGTTTTAAGAAGGCGCCTATATACTTTGTATATAGAGGTTACGTGTCTGCACGTGAGGCTCAGTTTCAGCCCTGTTTTGTCAAGCGCAGTGCCTATCACGTGTGGGCGCGTGATGCTCCATTTGGGGACTTTTCCCATTACTTTTTATATTTATTATTCATTTTTTATAAGGGAACAAATGCCCCCACAACATTGTTCTCACGTGGCTTGCACGCGAGTGCAACGCTGTCACCTTTATAGCCGTTGGATCTACCTAGGGAACGGGGAAGATGAACCGTTTCCCATCATGTCTTATAAATGCAGGGGTCTCATCTCTGCAACGCCTCTATTCCTTCATCTTCTTCCTTCTTTACTTTCTTTGAGAATTTAATTCTCCCCTTCAGAGCTTAGTTCTCTGTCCATTGAAAATTTTCAGAGTTTAACTCTGCCAAAAAGAACCCCTTTTTCGGTAAAGTTCTTGAACATTAGAGAACCTTTTTCTTAAAGAAAGCCTCTGGATTTTAAATCCATCATGAGAGCTTTGCTCTCTTCTAAAACCCATCTCTTAGAGATCTAAAGATGTGATTTTTGAGTAATAACTCTCAACGCTTTAGGCATCCCTCCTCTGACCTTCAATGATTCAGGCATTTGATTTCCTCTCTATGGGAGTTTCTGGAATTTAATTCTATTGCATAAAAGGAATTTAATTTCTCAATGAAGAGCTTTGCTCTGAAGATCAATAGGACCCTTCAGGAATTACATTCTCTGGTGTTCTTGAGCACATTTTCATAGGGCCCCCTTTTTTTATTTGCACAAATTGGGTATTTTGACAGTTTTTTTAATATAAGGATGTCAAGAGTTGTTTAGACTCCCGTGTCCGTTTAATGAGAATCTTTTAGATTCTCATAATAAGCCTTTTCTTGATCATCTTGATTGTTGAATTCTCACTGATTTTTCTTTCTTTCAGATATTATTGCCGTTTATTTGTATGATCTTGACGAAATTATCTCTTATGAAGACATCCGCGTACAAGGCCGTTGTCAAAACCAGGAGTTTACGGATACTCAATGCGCTGAGGTTATGCGTCGCTTTGATGAATACGGTCGACTACTTCCCCGTCGCTCTGCTTTATTGAAAGATCATCGTGGGAGCGATTTGGGAAGCCCTTCCTGGATTTTACGAAGCCATGCCACTGGAGGCGCTTGATGATGCCGAAGACAAGGTACACTCAGTATATCTGATGGGCTTTATCTCGAAGAGGCGGCGAGATGGTCTTTTTGATATCTTGCATCAGGTTTTCCAACAGACAGCGATAATCTCCGCCTATCAAAGGGCGGATGATATCAGCGAGAATCCTGACGCTTGTATTCGCGAGAAGATGCACACGAGAATGGTCAAAAAAGCCAGAAACACTTTACTCGACCTTGCTTCGGAATTCCTTAATCCGTGTCTAGAATTAAGTATTTTACCATTGTGAACATTTTCTTTTATTTTTACATCATGTATAAGTTTTTGGAGTATGAATGACAAAACTTCATGTTTACCCTCCTTTCTTTTTATGTTGGCATGTGTTCTATATGAAGTTCTGTTATACGGTTGTTGGTGCTCACGTGTTTTGCGCATGAGGCACCGCTAGGGATTAATCCTGCACTAGTGCCGGTGCTCACGTGTTATGACGTGTTATGCACGTGCGGTGCTGTTTAGTTTTCAAAAGGGATCAAGGCTGGTGCTCATATGCCATGCACGTGAGGTTCTGTTGATGAGGTCGTTTCACCTCCTTACTCTGATTCCCATGAGTCACCCTTTTCTTTTCCCATGCCCCTCTTTTTCCGGCGTTGGGAATAACTCCACTATGCACTATGTTTTTTGTGCACAGCTTTAAATGCATCTCTTTATAACCCGAGACTACATCTTCCTTCTTCTCTTCAAAGAGAAACCTTTCTTTTATTAACAGAACTCAAACAAACCCAGAGTTATGGCCTGCAACCGCCCTCACGCTTTTCGGAAGCCATGGGAGGTGCCCCTCGAAGAAATAATTCCTCGCCTTGCTGAGCGGCTAGTAGATCCCCTTCTCACCGACGCTCAATGTGACGCGGTGGTGCATGAGCTCCTGACTCGTAGGGGCTCTCCTCTTCCTATGGGGTCCATTTGGCTCCGGATGATCTTTCTGTCTGTGCTCGCCGATATTCCCCCTCATCCGGCAGAGATGACCCCGGCAATTCTTGATATGGCGGAGGATAAAATTGAGTGTTTCCACGAGGCACGCTTAATCACCCAACCTCTGAAGGATCGCTCGGTTCATTTACCGAGTCAGATAAGGGCCCAGCGGGCCATCATGTCTGCTTTCACTGATGATCATGGCGCTAATTGGTGGGGATCAACTTCTCGTGAAGACCGTCGCTTTGACATGGTGGAGAGGGCAGATAGGGAATTAGAGAACCTCGTATTTTGTTTTGTTAACCCCTATATCTCTGGTCCCATATAGGGCAGAATAGTGTATTTATATCGATGTACTTCCCCTATTATTGAGTGTCGAATGTTTTCCTTTCATCATATATTCATACATAAATCCCATCTCTGTATATGAGCTTCATACTTTACCCTTGGGAATTTTCTTTTAAGTGCGAGCGCTAGTGTTGTACTTAAATCAGCACGTTTTGGACACCATTTCCCTTTAAACACATACTCAGTCGTACTATCGTGTCTCTTTAGAAATACGTTTTGTAGATGGTAGATAACGGTTTATCTTGAACTCCTTGTAGGGTAGCGATGGCTTAGAAAACAGGTTCAGGTCTGCTGCTTAAGACTTTTCAACTTTCTGAGCCGTGAGGGTCTCACAAAGACTTTTCTCCCTATGAGTCGAGGGGATCTCGTAGGTGTATTTTCTCCTTGGGAATCGTAAGGATTCCTAAGTGCGTTTTCTCTTAAGAGTCATAAGGATCTCATAAGAGAATTTTCTCCCTTACAAGTCGAGAGGACTCGTAAATGGTTGGTGAGTTGACTTTTTTCCAAGTCGAAGCATTGCTCTGACGGGGAGGTCATTGGTTGACTTGCTCCGCTTGCTGCGGTGCCGGGGTTGACTTGCTCCGCTTGCTGCGGTGTCGGGGTTGACTTGCTCCGCTGTCCGCGGTGTCGGGGTTGACTTGCTCTGCTTTCTGCGGTGTCGGGGTTGACTTGCTCCGCTTGCTGCGGTGTCAGGGTTTACTTGCTCCACTTTCTGCGGTGTCAGGGTTGACTTGCTCCGCTTTCCACGGTGTCGTGGTTGACTTGCTCCGCTTTCTGCGGTGTCAGGGTTGACTTGCTCCGCTTTCTGCGGTGTCAGGATTGACTCTAGATTGTCTATGCACCGTAAAGTCTTAGAACTAGGGATTGTGTCGTAGCTATGTTTGGTGATGCCGTGTTCGTATCTTGATGGAACGAGGATGAACGCCGTTGCTGATCTCCTGGGATGCAGATGTTACCGTTGAGATCTGACTCTCTCTCTGACAGAGTCTGTCGGGAAATGTGGTTCCCTTTTCGTTTATGCACATGAATTGTATACAGAGGTCAGTATGAACTCACCTGTAGGTCAAAAGTTTCATTCTTTCATCATTTTCATTTTTTTTATTTCTTTCCGCGATGCTCTATCATTTCAGCTTTTTATATCGCGAAAGTCGCGATTGCCCAATCATTTCGGCTATTTTTGTATGCATTTCTTTTACTTGCTGATTTCGTTGCAAGCTGCCCTATCATTTCGGCTATTTCATATACATTTATAGCTCGTTGACTTTTGCTGCGAGTATGGAACTTGGAATCTGGTGCCAATCTTAGTATTAGCATCGCTGCGACTGGAATACTATCAGGAGCGAATCATCATTTGCCGTGAAAGGACTTGGAATTTGATACCGATTTAGGCATCAACATCTCTACCACTGGGACATTTCCAGGAGAAAATCATCATTTGCCTTTGTCGATTCGAACAAAGGTGGCTTAGTAAACAGGGTTATGATCCTGTTGACTAAGGCTTTTGACTTCATGAGCCGTAAGGGTCTCATAAAGGTGTTTCTCCCTACGGGTCGTAAGGATTTCATAGGTGCGATTTCTCCTTAGGAATCATGAGGATTCTTAAGTGCATATTCTCTTATAAGTCGTAAGGATCTTATAAGAGTATTTTCTCTTTATAAGTCGAGATGACTTACAAGTGTCTGTTCACCAAATGAGGACATTTCGCGCCATCGGTAGAACTTTGTAGGGGAGACGTTTATTTGTGCCCGTGGATTGTATACAAGGGTCAACATCGAACCGTTTGTAGAGCAAACTGGGGAATGTGATGGCTTAAGAACAGGTTCAAATCTCTGTAGCTTAAGGCTTTTGAATCCTATGAGCCGTGAGGGTCTCATAAGAGGATTCTCCTTACGAGTCGTGAGGATCTCGTAAGTGTAATTTCTCCTTAGGAATCCTGGAGATCCCTAAGTGTGTTGCTCCCTTCTGAGTCGTAAGGATCTCACACAGGTATTTTCTCCTTACAAGGTCGAGAGGACCTTGCAAGTGTGCATGAATTTTTTACGAGTCTGTGCCCTTTCGGGTTTTTACAAACTCGCCGGTAGCCCTACTGTTTTTACTCACGGAGCCCTTTCGGGTTTTCATTCGTGCCCATTTCGCTTATGGACGTACCGTTTTTTTTATGTCAGCCCAAGGATGCTGCGGTTTGTAGTAGTTTAAAGACGTTTCGGTCCGTAGCTAGTTTCAGTACATTTCGGTCCGTAGCGATTTTGAGGCAAGGTTTCGCTGGATACTACTTATAGAGTTTGGGCTTGGGAAGATAGCGAGCGGACATAGGCGTCGTCATCTATCGTTGACCTAGGCCATGACTTGTCAGGCGTGGTATTTTTTCAGGAACCGGCCATTTATTGGCCTGAAGGGTCTTTCGCCATGCACATCCATGAGTAAGTAAGCCCCACCATGGTAGACTTTGTCTATGATGTACGGGCCCTCATAGTTCAGCTCGAATCTCCCCCGTTTGGCACGATTGGGGACCATAGGTCTTTTGACAACTAGCACGAGTTCGCCTCGACGGAATGTTCTCAGCCTAGTTAATCTTTCGTATGAGCGCGTCATCCTTGCTTTGTAAGCTTCTAGGTTTTGCTGTGCCATGAGACGAGTTTCATCGAGGGCGTCTACCTCTTCAAGCCGAAGATGAGCATTCTCTTCGTCTGTTAGCTCGTAATGAACCGCCACTCGCAGAGAGGGTAGCCCTATCTCCAAGGGGAGTACTGCTTCTGTGCCGAATATCAATGCATACGGCGTTGTATTCGTAGCCATTTTGAATGTAGTCCGATATGCCCAGAGAGCTTCATGCAGTCTCTCGTGCCAGTCCTTTTTATTTTTGGACACCGTCTTCTTTATGATCTTCGTTAAGGTCTTATTGAAAGCCTCAGCTAGACCGTTAGCTCGGGGATTATAGAACGAAGAGTATCTCCAGTCTATATTATGCTGCTGTGTAAAGCGGCTGATTTTGTGACTTCTATAGGCCGGCCGTTATCGGAGATAATCCGTCGCGGAGTGCTGAACCGATAGATGACGTATATCTTGAAGAAATGGAGAATATTCTCCGTCTTCACTTCTCTTAGCAGTACTGCTTCTGCCTACTTAGAGAAATAATCAGTTGTCGCCAATATGAACTAATGTCCCTTGGATAACACTGGTTCGATGGGCCCAATTATGTCGGTTCCCCACATTTCGAACGGCCAGCTAGTCACTGTTGGGTGTAGCGGGTTTGGATGATGGTGGATGAAGTCTCCATGAATTTGGCACGAATGGCATTGCTTCACGTATTCGAGACAATCCTGAATCATCGTGGGCCAATAGTAGCCCATCCTCTTGATCATCAGCTTCGTCTTCGGCCCGGCTTGATGAGAACCGCAGAGTCCATCGTGAGTTTCTTGGACGACTCTCCTTGCTTCTTCTGGTCCCAGGCATCTCAGCCATAGGGAGTCGAACTATCTCTTATATAGAGTATCATTGACGAAGGCGAAAGACAGAGCTCGTTTCATGAGCTGATATCTTGAGGATGCATCTTCAAGTGTTCGACGGGATTTGAAGTAGTCCATGAAGACTTCTCTCTAATCCTTAGCCTTTTCTTGATCCTCTATTTGTAGGGTTGTTTGCTTGGCCGCTTCCTTTTCTTCAGATGGCTCTGGAGATATTTCTGCTGGTGCAAGAACTTGATGGCTTTGTATAATGATCCTTACATCATCAAGGTTTTCGTCAGCCAGTTCTTTAGCGATTTTAGCTAATGCATCCGCTTTGTTATTTTCCGTACGCGGTATGCTTTCTAGGATGTAGGAAGGGATTTGAGTCAGTAGTTGTCGCACTCTCTCGCCGTACTTTACCAATTCTGGTTTGCACGTTTGATAGTCGCCGTTTATTTGACTAACGACCAGCTGGGAGTCTCCGTATATAAGGAGGTTTTTGATCCCCATGTTGACAACGATCTCAAGACCTGCTATCAAAGCCTCATATTCTGCTTCATTGTTTGTCCCCGGCTCTGTTAAGGAGAAGGCAAAGCGCATTATTCCTCCTTACGGAGTTACGAAGATAAGGCCTACCCCAGCTTTGATTATGGGGGAGTTGTGCTTTCGCTTCTTCATGGAAGATACCCCATCGAAGTAGAGTTCCCATCGGGTATCACTCTCTCCTCTCTCTCTATTGATCGTGTCAAACGTATGCTCATCTGGCAATTCGCAATTTAGGGATGAATCGGCAGGTATTAGATGCTCAGCGAGAAAGTCGGCGATGTCTTGGCCTTTTATTGCCTTGACGGGTTGATAGATTATCGAAAACTCCATCAAGAGGAGGGCCCATTTAGCGAGTCGTCCTGTTAATATGGCTCTTGACATCAAATATTTGATAGGATCCACCTTCGATATGAGATAGACCTCATGTGCCAGGGCATAATGTCGAAGCTTCGTTATCACGAAGATTAACGCCAGGCAGTGTTTTTCGATAGGGGAGTAGTTGTTTTCTTCCCCCCAATAGAACTCGACTCAAGTAGTAGAGAGCTCTCTCCTTTCCCTGGTCATTCTCTTGTGCCCATAATGCTCCTAAAGAACCTTCCAAGGCTGTTGTGTACAGGATGAGAGGCTTTCCCTTGACCGGAGCGGTCAGTACCGGCGGATTCTGCAGGTATTGCTTGATTTCGTCTAGTGCACCCTGGCATTTACGATCCCAAACGAACGGGGTCCCCTTCTTCATCAGGTGACTGTAGGGACGGCATTTTCTGGAGAGATTGGCTATGAACCACCAGATATACGCGAGCTTTCCTTGTAGAGACCGCAACTGTTTTAAAGTTCTTGGAATGGGCATTTCCATAATTGCTTTGATCTTCGATGGATCTATTTCGATGCCCCGGTGTCGTATGATGAACCCTAGGAATTTGCCCGAGGAAACTCCAAACGCGCATTTGAGAGGGTTCATCTTCAGGTTGTATTTCCGAAGACGCTGGAAAACTATCTTCAGATGCTCCCAGTGTTTTTCGTACGATTTTCTTTCCACCACGAGGTCATCGATATAGCATTCGATGATTTCATGTATGAGGTCATCGAAAATCTTTGTCATGGCCCTCTGATAGGTAGCGCCGGCGTTCTTCAGACCGAAAGGCATCACTTTGTAGCAGAATACACCCAGAGGAGTATGGACAGCGATATGCTTCTGTTCTTCGGGATGCATCTTTATTTGATTGTATCTTGATGATCCGTCCATGAAGGAGAAGACTTCGTGAGTGGACGTGTTGTCTATCATCAGCTCGGTAACCGCTACGGGGAAATCATCCTTCAGACAGGCTTTGTTGAGGTCCTGGAAGTCCACGCAGATGCGCACCGTCCCATTTTTCTTTATCACTGGGACAATGTTGGCGATCCAGTCAGGGTATTGAACTTCTTGGATGAAGCCGGAGTCGATTAGCTTCTTGACTTTGGCGTTGATACTCATTTCAAGTTCGAGCCGCATTCTTCTGGGCGCTTGCTTGACTGGCTTGACGTCCGGAGATATCGCTAATTTATGCATAGCTATTTCTGGATTTAGCCCTGGCATCTCAGAATAGTTCCATGCGAAGCAGTCTTTATACTGCATGAGCACGTCTTTTAGCGTAGCCACCTGTTCCTTAGACAGCAGCTCACCGACAAACATAAGTCGCGGGTGGTTTGCCGTCCCCAGGTCGATTTTCCTTAGGTTGTCCGCAGTAGTACGTATTCCATCTTTCAACTCTTTCGGCGCTGGTGGAAATTCATAGATCAATTCCTCTTCATCCTCGTTTTCGAAGCACCAGGAGAAGTCATCCATATTCTCGCGCTCTCCTTCATCTGACAGCGTTATTACGTGACAGGTACGAGGTCGTTTCCAAGAAGGATGTTGATCTGGCTCTACTCTCGCTATATTCATTACTTTGGGCACATGCTTTTGTGGTGGGGCTACCCTCCAACTGTTGGATAGAGCGAATCTGCCGAGTTGATATTGGTCTTCGACCCAGTTTTTGAAGGTGAAGCAGTCTTCAAGAGGATGTCCCATCGCTCGGTGATAGGAGCAATAATCCGGGTGATGAACCTCGTTTGCTTGCTCGGGATGCCGAGACTCCGGGAGTGTCATCATCTGGTGTTTCATGACAAGTTCAAATATTCTCCTTGTCTGTCTCGAGGGAAAGAATATGCTCGACCCATCTTTTTCATAAGAGACGGATTGCGACTGATCCTTTCTTGACCGCGTGGCCTTTTGGATCCGTTTTGCCATTGCCGAACGTTTTTCCGTTCTTTAACTTGTTTTTGCCTCTGTGTCGGACCCTTTTCTTGTCTTGGGAATGCATTGCGGGCTGACGGTGAAGGGCATCATCATCCTTCGTGGCCTGTTGAAGGAGGCGTTGCGTCTTGACTTTCTCGTAAATGGCCATTTCGCGGCTGTGGTCATTCCGAGCCTTTTGACTCGCCTCCCTTATTAGCTTGTCCATCTGTTCTTCAAATGACGGACTCGGCATTTTTATGGCAGAACTTCGTTCTGGTTCAGCGTCAGCGTCTTTTAAAAGAACTTCCTCTTCTTCATCAAGGTCCTTTATGACATGGCAGCCATGAAACTGCTTCCGTTTCTTGGACTGGACATATCCAAGCCCGATCGTTTCTATTTTTCCATTGGGAAATTTTCACTGAGTTCCGGGGACATTCTAGATCCTGTTGTAGAATTGGGCCTGTCGCGCGGTTTGCTTAAAGGGTACGCCTTGGCATCTCAATAACCTTTTCAATCTCTCTGCGTAATATCTGTTAGTTATATGTATGCTCTAGAGGCCATTATTGTACATAAGATGTATATTATAGTGGATACTTGGACATACATAGGGAGGACTTTCTTTCTCGACATGATAGTATGCTATCTGGTTACTCTTTATCTTAACATGTACACTGATTGTCTCTCTGTTACATGTTGATAAAGCCCTTAGGATGTGTACTTGACTATCTGGATTATGATGCGGATCATACTAGTGGGACAAAAGTAGTCAGTAAGTACATTTTTTAATGTCCCTAGTCGTGGGTGTATCGAGACGGGGCATCGATATACCAGAGTAAACTAGCGTATAGCTTCTCGACCCATATAGATGGGCAATGGATGATCCCATATCCATTGGTGTTTGAAATCAGAGATGGTATACGGGTGCTCAGTGGATACTGGGTACACTGGATGGACTCGCCGAGAACTCCTAGATGGTATTATACCTCACGTTAAATAGCAGTTCTCTGGTGACACTGGTACAGGTTAGTCTGTCGATCCGAGATCGTCATAGAGACTTGTGTGATTCTCACCGTGCTTTGATTTCCACCTTACAACGTTCAAGAGAACGTGCAAAACGGTGGTTTTTGGGTACAGTCCAGAGTCACATGGAGGCAATGAGCGATAGGAGGGGATTTCGTCTCTCCCGGTATTGGGAGTTGATATTGCGCTGTGCTCGATTGGCCATAACAGTAAGTCCTTAGCCAGGGTTGTTTCTAAGACTTACTGGTAAGTGTTATCAGTAGTTTCTCGACCCGTTATGAGCCTTACATCGGCATGACTTATCGAGTTATTGGGGTCTGACGTTTACCACCCCAGACGAGTATGCGACATATCAGACGAAGAGACCGGACTGTACGGTAGTGTTACTGTTTGGATTCGCAGGAGTATGAGCATGCTTGCTTGTTGATCTTCTGATCGCTCAATACCCGGGTGACCGTTACGTTTAGCAGACCTCTTGCGGCTTGTGGGTGTTTGATATGATCATCACCTACTGCCGGCGTATTGATGAGTCTTTATAGTCCTGCACAGAGATTTCCTGGTTCATGCGAAATGAAGTAGGAGCACATATATGATATGTGCGGGACCGAGATTAATGCGCGTATGTGATACCGCGTTCTATTCTCGCGATATATAATATTGATCGGTTGCATGTGATACAGCCGGGTTATCGGATCAAGTGTTGATTCGATAGATTGCTACATTTGAGATTAGTCGGTTGTTTGTGATATAGCCGGATTATTAAATCAAGTGTTGATTTAATAATTTAATTTATAATTATATATTTGGTATATTAACTTACATTAACTAATATTAGCTCACTCAAGAATTCTTTTTCTCACTAGTGTACACTTGGTATATATGTGATATATATTGATGTACATCTTTTATGTCATGCTAGATGCCACATGCTACATGGGTGTATGAGACTTACACCATGCTTATAATAATGGAATGGTTTTATTTATTTAAAATTAATCAAAATTAGTTGGTAATTAGTCACATGGTTCAAACTTGTAGAAGCTTGTGGAACCATTGACCAAGTCCACTAATTTTGTTTTACTTGTAGATATTTATTAAGCTAACCATTATTACTTAGCCATGGTGTATTCTCTACATGAGTTAATGTATGACACTAACTCACCCATGGTTGCTATTCTCACCTCATGAGTTCATTCTCATCTCTTGACTTCATCTTCTTCATCCTTGAGAAAAAGCTTGCTAGCTTTTGATCAAGTGAGAAAATATTGTGAGAAAAAGAAAACTAAAGAGAGCCCATTTCCTACTTCATCATCCTCTACTATTAGCCATTTAGTTTAGAGTGTTTGCTTCACTAATCTACCATTAGTGAAGAAGTAGCATGAGCTTGAGTCTCCTCGACGTAGATCATCTTCGGCTTCGAAGACATTGAGCAAGCTCGTTCATTTCTTCAAGTGAAACCTTTCAAGAGTTCGGGAGTTCACTACATGCAGTGAAGGGACTACTACACGGAGCTTTAGAAGTGAAGGACCGGTCTACAAAAGTTGTATTCCTCATTCACTTAGATGTAAAGTAGTTTACATATGTTTTCGTCGGATTTTCTAGTAAAGCTTCTAGGGTTAGGGTTAGCTAGAACAACAAATTTTTTAAATTGGCATGGGCGATGCCTCCCGAAACCTTGCTGCCGTGCTAGAGAACCATGCAGTATCTAGGCAGACGGATTGGTTGGAGCCTGTCAAGCGCCGGTTCGGCACCACGCCAGACTTCTCTCTCGACTTTGGTTTCCCGGATCGGTAGAATAGGATCGCCTTTTCACCTCTTCGCCTAGGAGGGATGTAGAATATCTGCAGCTCTTGCACACTATATGTCTTAAGTGCATCGAGCTCTCTGTAGTGCTGCCGCGGAACCATGGTGATTTGTAGACTTTGATCATTTCCAGTGAAGGCCCGCATTGATAAACGGACCGAGAACACTGTGTTGACTTCGTCTTCAGAGTCACTGCCAAAGACCAGAATAGGGGTAGATGGTCCCGGCTTGTTGCATTGGGACGGCCCCGAATAGACTATTTCTTCCTCCTCCTCGGTATCGCTCCCGAAGACCGGGATAGTGGTGATGGCTTTTTGCTTATTCTCCGGTTTATGGTATCTTTCCGTGTCTTCAAAGTCTGGTAGGAAATACTTCGCATCTTCGTACTTTCGGACTTCATTTACAGAAAATGGGTTCAGTTCCCCCGTCACGGTATACTCGAGACCATCTTTGAAGTACTTCATACACTGATGTTGTGTAGAAGGGATGATGTTGTATTCATGTAACCAAGGCCTGCCGAGCAAAGCGTTGTAGAAGGTCTTGGCGTCAATGACATGAAACTTGATGTCAGTGACAAGCAGCCCAAAGTGTAACGTCAGTATTACAGACCCGAGCGTCTATGATGACTGGGAATCGACCCCGGAGATAGTGATTTTATCCCGAGTGAGGTGGTGAACGCTCATGCAGATTTCTTTAAGTACCCTCACATTTAGGAGGTTGACAGAGAACCCGTTTCCAACTAAGATCTTCCCTATCTTGATGTCATGGAAGTACCCGGTGAAATACAAGGGTCAGTTGTGCTCGCACGTTCCGAGGAGGAGATCTTCATGACTGAAAGTGATGTCAGCTGTGTGCACTTCTTCCAGCTCGTCCTTCATCTTTTCTTCGGCAAGGAAATCTTTAAACTGCTCGGGCTCTTGTAATGTCCTGATCAAAGAATCTCGTGCCTCTTTAGACAATAGAAGGGCATCCAAAATGCTTAGCTGTGAGGGTATTTTCCTCAGGTCCGTCAGGATATTGTAATCCACCTTGTTCTTCTTGAGCAGGTCCTTGACCGTCAGCTCTTCGACGACTCGATCATCGAGGGCAATATCCTCAGGGACTTTTTTCTTTCCCTTATCTTTTTTGTTCGATCCCTTGTTTTTAGGTCCGAGATTCTTTTCGGGCAACGTACGACTACGCAGCTGAATGTTTTCACAGTTCTTTATCTCCTCCTCTTTTCCTGAGGTGGATTCTTTGAAGAGAGGGCCGGGGGCTATTTCTTCATCAGAATCGCTTCCGAATGTGAGAACTTGCGATCCCCCAGAATCAACCATGTGACAGTTGCTGGCAGTTCTTTTGTGCTCATCTGTCATGCTTCTCTGCTCCCGACGAGCCTTACGCTTCGATCACTTGAAGTGTTGTCGGTGGGCAACATATCCCTGCCACCGGTTTTTAAAGGCATTGCACTCTTCGGTAGGGTGTGTGACCCTCCGATGGTACAAAAAGTAGTTAGGATGTACATCCGCTTCGTCAAGGCGTATACCGCCAGGAGTATTTCCTTTGGGAGATGGCAGCTTCATTCCTATTAACAGGGCTTTAGAGAACCGTTTCCTTACCTTAAGCTTGCTTTTGTCTGCCGTGGGCGTGCTTCGATCTGGTTGGAGCGCTTTGCGACTCATACCTACCATGCCTTCTTTAGCTTGATGCCGACGCCTGGCTCTTTCGAATATGGCCATTTCACGCTCTTGATCAATTTTACTCTTCTGACGGGCTTCGTTCAGTAGCATGTCGATCATCTCGTCTGACGGTCCCAAGGATTTTGGCACCGATCCTGCCCCCAGCTCCTCTACATTATCTTCTGGTGCCGAGTGAGTTTCTTCATTATTTAGCGATGAATGAGAGATCATGTGACAACTTGCCACATAATTCTCGGGTTCTTCTGACGAATCTTCTCCCTCATCATTGCCATTATCTCCGCCCTCAAGGATGTGGTTGAGAAACTCTTGGAGTGTGACCAGGGTTCGCGCCTTCTGGTTATATTCTTCCAGCGCGTCAATATGATTCTGCAGGTCCGTGCGTTTGTTGTCAGACTGCGCGGGCTTTTTAGTCTTGTCACGCCCCGCTTCCCAAAATACGGAATACGAGGGGTTGACAAGGCCAGCCATGCTCCTACGGTCAAGGAAATGTCCTGCCGTAGTCACACTTCGGCTTCTAGCTTTACGTGGTAAACAGTAAATAATGCGCAGGTAATGAGAAATGCAGTGACTGAAACAAAACAATATAAAGAACTGACCTGATGGGAAACAAAAGGGTATAACTCTGGATAGCAAATCAAGATGTCCGTGATGTACGTCTAGTTCTGGTCCAGGCTAAATCCTCTCCTCACACTGAGCATGCATACTCAGGTCGTCAGAGCGATACAATAGCAATATAATATATAAACTCAAGTGACAACTCTAACAGTGATAATAAATATATATACAGTAAATCAATGACGGTATAGGTATGAACATGCAGTAATCAATGCAGTGGAACAGTAAAAGCAGTAAAATAATATGCTAAGTATGTCAACACAGTAAGTATGTATATCGATGCTATCATCCCTATCAGTCTCTAAGTCTCACTGTACAGGTCATTAAGCCTATCGTCAGTCCAAGTATGAGAATCAACCACTCGCGAGTGTCCTCTACCTAAGGGTAGGACCCAAGGACAAGGGACCACGGGCCTAACATGTAACTCATGGTAATAATCATGTACCGTGTAAATCTCCATATATCTCCATATATATAAGTCGGCATGGGACTCCCGAGATTCTGTTGAACTCACACTCAAACTACCCCACACCCCGTGGTCTACATCAAACGCTAACCATAACCTCAAATACCAGTCAGTCTGTGACAAGTCTGCATGAGAACTGGAGACAGGATCTCCATCAAGCACGTCCCGACTAATACTCAAGATAAATGGAAGTGTCTGGTGCCTTATCTGTGACACCCATGCAAGAGCTTCCATAAGTGTCCCATACCACTTATAGTCACACGTACACGCGTCTCACAGACGTCGACGATGCAATAAAATAATAAGGTTTACTGATTGTGTACAAGTACGCGTCACTTTCACTTATTCACGTATGCACGAACACTAACGTACTTGCCACAATCATCACTAATACCTAACACTGGGTAATGTACATGATCACTAGGTTATCAATGCAGTGACGCACGTATGATATGATGAGTAAACAATACGTAAAACATGATTAGGATGTCATAAATCAGTAATCTACCACTTGCATAATTTTATCATAAATCATATGTTTACAGTTTAGCGAAACAATGAATGGGGAAAAATAGTATGTTTGATTATCTATCCAGCGAATTTGGTTTCACGTCAAACGGGTTTCAGGATCACTAGTTATGGCCATTTCATTTTAAGCGTTCACGGCTGGAAATCCAGTTTCAGAATCGGAAGTCCATTTCGCAACGCATTTTAATCCCAGTTGGGATCATATTTCAGCGACGCTAAAGATGGATGAAATCTAGGGTTTTCAGTAAGGTTTTCAACGCAATAGACAGATCCTCAATCGCATCTGCACGTCAGGAGTTATACACTGTTTAACACTAATATGTCACCTCTGAATCTGTTCTGGACTGTTATACGTCCCAATCTTTTAATTTACAGATTAAATAGCAAAAGATGACGAAACAGGATGAAACCACTTGTGTTATCTAGATAACAGATTCACCTTTAATAAACAGCAGAGTTCCACAGCTTAAAAGTTAAGAAAACAAGGTGGTACCCATTACGGGACAGCACACAATAAACAGAGTCGCTCTGGACTGAAGTCCAGAGTCGCACTCCGATCCAAATATGGTCACAGTTTAAGTACAGAAACAATTAGAAACTTACATAGGGTTATAGTTCGTCGAGTCGTCTTCGATTTGAGCTCTCGAACGCATCATTCCAGTATGTACATAATTTACAATGATTTTAACGATTTTCAGATACAAGGAATTTCCAGTTTTTACAGGTGAACTTGGGGGTAGTCGTTTTAGTCGTTAATAGTCGTATTATCCAGTGAAATTTATGCAGAATAGTCACCACTACAAGGGCCAGGACAGACAATTTAATTCCGTCAAATTAGGCAAGTATTTTCATTGGGATCACACATCGAACAGGTATGGCACATAATCGATCTGAAATTGTAAATTTGTGATCTATAAAATTTAAGCTTGTAACTTGAATATATAGCATGTAGCAAGTAAATTACTTGCCTGGAAACGTCTCGGGTATGCACGGCAGTGATGCGGTCTATTGCAATGGCACGACGCGATCACGATACAATTACGACGAAGATTGGCCTCGGTGGAGCTTGAGCTTGGTAGCTCAGCGGTTGCGACGAAGGGGATTTGGTGGCTCACAGGTTTAGTGGCGGCGGCCCGATGCTCCGGCAGTGGCTGGCATAGTTGGAGATGGTGGAGAGAGAGACACAGGGAGGGAGTGGGAACACAGAGAGAGAGTGAGAAGGAGAGAGAGGGAAAGAACAGAGAGAGAGAAAGAGAGAGCCAAAGAGATTGAGAGAGAGTGAGAAAGAGAGAGAGGGAAAGAACGGAGAGAGAGAAAGAGAGAGCCAGAGAGATTGAGAGAGAGAGTGAGAAAGAGAGAGAGGGAAAGAACAGAGAGAGAGCCAGAGAGATTGAGAGAGAGAGAGAGAGTGAGTAGCAGGGGAAGAGGAGGAGAGAGAAGTCGTGAATGATGGCGATGATGATGCTGAGGGTAAAGGTGTCGACGATGTGGATGTGGAATCTAAGACGGTGCAGCAGTGGTGGTCGCGGTGTTGGGAGGAGGTGGATGAAGAGATGAGGTGGTCGGTGATGATGGTTGCTGCCGACGATGATGGTGGTTTGAGGGTGAGTGAGTTGGCTGGAGATGGGTGGAGTTGTTTAATGGAGGAAGAGGCGGAGGATGGTTGCGGTGGAGGGTTTCCGGCGGCAGGGCTCTGGTGATGGTTCAGGCGAGGTGCGGTAAGGAGAAGGGAGAGAGAGTGCGAAATGAGGAAGAGAGTGTGTAGGTGTGTACGAGAGGAGAGATAGGGGAGACGGGGGTCGCGAGGGTTGCGCGTCGTGGGGAGTAACGGTGCACGAGCGAGCATGGGCAGAGGTGACGGGAGTGGGTCGAGCGAGCGGGAGAAGAGGAAGTAGCCGTTGGGGAAGGGGAGAGGGTACTGTAGGTGGCGGGTCGGGTAGGAAGCGCGGGTGCAGGCTGAAGATAATGGGCCGGGCCAGTAGAATTTAAAAGAATTATAATGGAAAGGAAACAGGTCGGGCTGAGAAAAGAAGCTGGGCTGGAAAAATGAAAAAGAAACAAATTTATTTAAAAGAATGGGCTTGGTTTCTATTAAAAAAAATGGGGTTGGGCTGAGGGAATTAGTTGGAAAAAATGTAATAGGGTTTATGGTTTTGGTGTTTAATGGGATTTAAATAAACAATTAATTATAAAAAATTTATAGGTGAAAAATACAAATATTGGTATAAAAGGGGCTGGGTATTACATCATACCACCCTTACCAAAATTCCGTTCTCGAAATTTAAAATAAACGATAAGTTACACAAACATAAGCGAAAGCTATTATATTGCGAACTAACACATAAAGATTTACTCGAAATACGTGGATGAAGAAATTTGAAGGTATATATATATATAAGAACAACATACAAAAAGATAAGTCAAAATAGGTATAAGGCAGGAATAACTATAGGGCAACTACATGTATACGAGAATATATATAACAATAACGAACAATAGTAATCAAGGCGTGTTCGATAAAATCAAAACTCAAATATGTGCACATAAAAGTATATCAAAAGTAGCACAGCAGAAATAATAAGTATAAAGCACAACCATTGATAATAGTAACCATAGGCACAATACCCGAAAAATAAAGTAACGACAATAAAGTAGTGAAAGATTTGTCCGTAGGTTAAAACATTTTAGGATAATGTATCGGTCAAATAACGTAGAAAACTCATATAGTGAAATAAGAAACATGGAACGAAAATATGCGCGAGGTAAGATTGCGCTATCGAAAAATAATGGGAAGGCTAGTAGTGAAGTACTTGAAATGCGTAAAACGAGGATAGTCAATAAAACGCACTCTTCGATAAATACAAAATAGTGAAAACCAAATTCCGAATAATAATGTCCCTAAATATAGTTTGGGTAATAGGAAAAACACAAAAATGTATCGGGCTAGCTAGGGTAAGGATTACAAGGAAGTGTCGCTCATTCAGAAAGTCGGAGTGTGGCGGCTTTAGTCTGAAGGTCAAGAAGATTGGGATCGGGTCAGCACAGGAAGTAAGCGTGAGCAACAAAGGACTATAAGGGGAAAAATATGGGGAGGATAATGGTCGATACATCAAGCGAATCCAAAAATTTGAAGGGTTAGCGAACTTGGAAACTTCACTATGAATTTCTCCTCCCAGAAGGATCTCAAACGAAGCACAGACGATGGATAAAGGGTGGACCTACTAAAAGATCGGGTGCGGTACTTGTTAATCTCAATTAAGGTTTAAACAATACAAGGAGTAGCGGTGGACAGATCTCAGCAGAAACTAAATGTATATAAGAATTAATCAAGCATCAAGTGAACTAAGAAGATCGAAAGATTGGCGAACTCAGCGATTTATTCCATTCCAGAAGATTCTAAACAAAGCATTCTAAAAAAAACGAAAGGTGGCCCTAAACTATACACGGATTTATTTGGCCAGAGAATACAATATCTAAAAGAAACCCCGTCAGTCGTGGTTGTGGAGATTCAGCAGGTTGCGGTAGGCTCGCGTGCTCAGGTAAGAGCATCCATTCCCATATCGCCTCGCAGGGATCGCCATTGGGAGTTCTTCCATAGCAGGGTCTTGTTCTTCTGGTCCTTCTTCCTCGGCTGGAGCTTCTTCATCGAGGTCTGCTTCCATGTGATTCTCTTCTTCTGGATCCTCCTCCATGTGATTTTCCTCCACTGGATTTTCTTCTATCGGGTCTTCCTCGGGATCTTCCTCTATCAGGTTCTCTTCAGGGTCTCCTCCCTCTTCGTCGGAATCACCTATCATGTCAAACTCTGGGGCGGCTGCTCCTTCGTCCTCTGAATCGCTGTTTCCGAAAATGACCTGGGGATCGTTGATCTCATCATCAGAACTCATCAGTGTGCAGTCTAAGGAAACGCATGACTGTGCATCCTCATCTAGATGCGGCGCTGCTTCAGGGTGGGCCAGGGCCTGAAAGGAAAGAGTCATGATTAGACAGTGGAATACATCAAGAAAATAGCTAAGGGTACGAAGTATAGGAAAATATGCGGTGGGCAGGAACTGAAAAAATCAGAATTAAAATGCTGTGGTAATGAATAGTATAAATAAGGGGAAAGCAAGAGAATGATACATATATTATGATTCAAAGTTTTTATTGCATTCGATTAAAAGTTCGACGGATACAAGATTTCAAACGAAAAGAAATATTTATAAGAGGATGATAAAATTATTACTGAAAGTAGAAAACATGAAAATTCTTCTTGGACTACTAGACCGCTGCATTCTTGTCATGCGAGTTGAATCCTACGCTGGGTCCGCCTTATCCTCGAGGTTCGAACTACGCAATCATCATCACTTGGCAGGGGTGGAGAGTGTGGACGAGTCTCCTCCTTGTAGCTCCTTCCTTTTTGGGCAACCGTTGATAGGATGTTCGCTGGATCCGCAAATCAGACATTTCCCTTGGGCGCGGCGACAATCCCTCTGAAGATGTCCTGGCCTCTTACAGTACCCACAATATTGGGTCTTCTGCTGCTTCTGTCGCGGGGAAACAAATTGGCGCTTCGTCTTCTTCTCTTTTCCTCGCCTAACAGGGATCCCTTTACAATTTGAGACTCCCGCTGGTGCCTGATTCACCTGCCTTCTTAGTCCTTCAGCTAACAAGTCGTTTGTTCGCTCCTGGGCTTCCTTCAGACCTTGCAGTACACTCAGAATCTCAACGGTCTGATTCTAGAGAGTGGAGATAGAAGAAGAGTCGTTGGAAGACATGATCCTGAAACAATAATTTTGAGGATGATATAAGGCACAAGCTATAAGAATCAAATATAATATGGATTGGACAAAGATTCAAGAATATCAGATGTGATGAAATTCATTACAAGTGGAAAAAATCAACTGTATGACTCTAAGTCACTTAAACAGAGTACGGTAGCGTAACTGTGATGTAGTTCACAATTACTACCACGAAACTTTGCCAAGTCACCTGAAACCCTAGCGAATGGATAGCGGAACACACAATGTGAATATGGATCAAGAATAACAAGTTTACAACCTAGACTGAGGGATGTCTTAGATTGTCAAGCTATACACGGAAAACTGCAATCCCAATCGAAGCAAAACCTGGCTCTGTTACCAACTAAACCATGTCACACCCCGCTTCCCAAAATACGGAATACGAGAGGTTGACAAGGCCAGCCATGCTCCTACGATCAAGGAAATGTCCTGCCGTAGTCACACTTCGGCTTCTAACTTTACGTGGTAAACAGTAAATAATGCGCAGGTAATGAGAAATGCAGCGACTGAAACAAAACAATATAAAGAACTGACCTGATGGGAAATAAAAGGGTATAACTCTGGATAGCAAATCAAGATGTCCGTGATGTACGTCTAGTTCTGGTCTAGGCTAAATCCTCTCCTCATAATGAGCATGCATACTCAGGTCGTCAGAGCGACACAATAGCAATATAATATATAAACTCAAGTGACAACTCTAACAGTGATAATAAATATATATACAGTAAATCAATGACGGTATAGGTATGAACATGCAGTAATCAATGCAGTGGAACAGTAAAAGCAGCAAAATAATATGCCAAGTATGTCAACACAGTAAGTATGTATATCGATACTATCATCCCTATCAGTCTCTAAGTCTCACTGTACAGGTCACTAAGCCTATCGTCAGTCCAAGTGTGAGAATCAACCACACGCGAGTGTCCTCCACCCAAGGGCAAGGGACCACGGGCCCAACATGTAACTCACGGTAATAATCATGTACCCTGTAAATCTCCATATATCTCCATATATATAAGCCGGCATGGGATTCCCAAGATTCTGTTGAACTCACACTCAAACTACCCCACATCCCGTGGTCTATATCAAACGCTAACCATAACCTCAAATACCAGTCGGTCTGTGACAAGTCTGCACGAGAACTAGAGACAGGATCTCCATCAAGCACGTCCCGACTAATACTCAAGATAAATGGAAGTGTCTGGTGCCTTATCTGTGACACTCATGCAAGATCTTCCATAAGTGTCCCATACCGCTTATAGTCACACGTACACACGTCCCACAGACGTCGACGATGCAATAAAATAATAAGGTTCACTGATTGTGTACAAGTACGTGTCACTTTCACTTATTCACGTATGCACGAACACTAACGTACTTCCCACAATCATCACTAATACCTAACACTGGGTAATGTACATGATCACTAGGTTATCAATGCAGTGACGCACGTATGATATGATGAGTAAACAGTACGTAAAACATGATTAGGATGTCATAAATCAGTAATCTACCACTTGCATAATTTTATCATAAATCATATGTTTACAGTTTAGCGAAACAATGAATGGGAAAAAATATTATATTTGATTATCTATCCAGCGAATTTGGTTTCACGTCAAACGGGTTTTAGGATCACCAGTTATGGCCATTTCATTTTAAGCGTTCACGGCTGGAAATCCGGTTTCAGAATCGGAAGTTCATTTCGCAACGCAATTTAATCCTAGTTGGGATCAGATTTCAGCGACGCTACAGTTGGATTAAATCTAGGGTTTTCAGTAAGATTTTCAACACAATAGACAAATCCTCAATCGCATCTGTACGTCAGGAGTTATACACTGTTTAACACTAATATGTCACCTCTGAATCTGTTCTGGACTGTTATACGTCCCGATCTTTTAATTTACAGATTAAATAGAAAACGATGACGAAACAGGATGAAACCACTTGTGTTATCTACCTAACAGATTCACCTTTAATAAACAGCAGAGTTCCGCAGTTTATGAGTTAAGAAAACAAGGTGGTACCCATTACGGGACAGCACACAATAAACAGAGTCGCTCTGGACTGAAGTCCAGAGTCGCACTCCGATCCAAATATGGTCACAGTTTAAGTATAGAAACAATTAGAAACTTACATAGGGTTATATTTCGTCGAGCCGTCTTCGATTTGAGCCCTCGAACGCATCATTCCAGTATGTACATAATTTACAATGATTTTAACGATTTTCAGATACAAGGAATTTCCAGTTTTTACAGGTGAACTTGGGGGTAGTCGTTTTAGTCGTTAATAGTCGTATTATCCAGTGAAATTTATGCAGGATAGTCACCACTACAAGGGCCAGGACAGAAAATTTAATTTCGTCAAATTAGGCAAGTATTTTCATTGGGATCACACATCGAACAGGTATGGCACATAATCGATCTGAAATTGTAAATTTGTGATCTATAAAATTTAAGCTTGTAACTTGAATATATAGCATGTAGCAAGTAAATTACTTGCCTGAAAACGTCTCGGGTATGCACGGCAGCGACGCGGTCTATTGCAATGGCACGACGCGATCACGATGCAATTACGACGAAGATTGGCCTCGGTGGAGCTTGAGCTTGGTAGCTCAGCGGTTGCGACGAAGGGGATTTGGTGGCTCACAGGTTTAGCGGCGGTGGCCCGATGCTCCGGCAGTGGCTGGCGTAGTTGGAGATGGTGGAGAGAGAGACACAGAGAGGGAGAGGGAACATAGAGAGAGAGAGTGAGAAGGAGAGAGAGGGAAAGAACAGAGAGAGAGAAAGAGAGAGCCAGAGAGATTGAGAGAGAGAGTGTGAGAAAGAGAGAGAAGGAAAGAACAGAGAGAGGGAAAGAGAGAGCCAGAGAGATTAAGAGAGAGAGTGAGAAAGAGAGAGAGAGGGAAAGAACAGAGAGAGAGAAAGAGAGAGAGTGAGTTGCAGGGGAAGAGGGGGAGAGAGAAGTCGTGAATGATGGAGATGATGATGCTGAGGGTGAAGGTGTCGACGAGGTGGATGTGGAATCCAAGGCGGTGCAGCGGTGGTGGTCGCGGTGTTGGGAGGAGGCGGATGAAGAGGTGAGGTGGTCGGTGATGATGGTTGCTGCCGACGACGATGGTGGTTTGAGGGTGAGTGAGTTGGCTGGAGATGGGTGGAGTTGTTTAATGGAGGAGGAGGCGGAGGATGGTTGCGGTGGAGGGTTTCCGGCGGCAGGGCTCTGGTGATGGTTCAGGCGAGGTGCGGGAAGGAGAAGGGAGAGAGAGTGCGAGATGAGGAAGAGAGTGTGTGGGTGTGTACAAGAGGAGAGATAGGGGAGACGGGGGTCGCGAGGGTTGCGCGTCGTGGGGAGTAACGGTGCACGAGCGGGCGGGGGCGGGGGCGACGGGAGTGGGTCGAGCGAGCGGGAGAAGCGGAAGTAGCCATTGGGGAAGGGGAGAGGGTACTGTAGGTGGCGAGTCGGGTAAGAGGCGCGGGTGCGGGCTGAAGATAATGGGCCGGGCCAGTAGAATTTAAAAGAATTATAATGGAAAGGAAACAGGCCGGGCTTAGAAAAGAAGCTGGGCTGGAAAAATGAAAAAGAAACAAATTTATTTAAAAGAATGGGCTTGGTTTCTATTAAAAGAAAAAATGGGGTTGGGCTGAGGGAATTAGTTGGAAAAAATGTAATAGGGTTTATGGTTTTGGTGTTTAATGGGATTTAAATAAACAATTAATTATAAAAATTTTATAGGTGAAAAATACAAATATTGGTATAAAAGGGGCTTGGTATTACAAGTCTTCTTCTTCTTTTTCGAAGACTTCGACGGCTAGGCCTGGGTATTTTTCCTATTGCTACCAACTCTCGGTGTTGGGCACGGCTTCAGCATTCCCTTAATGATCTTTGGCTCCAATGGGCTTTTCCACCTGATTGCCGGGCATGCTTGAAGATCCTTTAGCTTTCTTTTAGTTTTTGCTGAGAGAACAACTTCCCACGGGGCTTCCTCTATAAATGTGCATGATGCCCCTGGCGTGTCCATCTTTTTTGGAGCATGCGGTTGTGGTGGGTTTACTCTCCAGTTTTTCGATAGTGCGGATTTTCCTTGCTGGTGCTGGTCCTCAATCCAGTTTTTGAAGACGAAGCAATCTTCGATTGGGTGGCCCATTATTCGATGGTAGGGGCAATAGTTGGGACTGTTGACGTCACCGGGCTGCAGTGGGCGTTTCGGATCCGGCAGGGTGATGAGCCTGTTGCGCACTGCTAGTTCGAACAGTCTCCTCGTTTTGTCCCGGGGAAATGAGTAAGGACGTCTAAATTTCTCGTCGAAGAATCGTGGTTTGTTGCCTTGGCGAGCGGCTGGTTTCGGATCACTCGGCTGTTGCTGAGCGTTGGCGACGAAGGTCGCTTTCCCTTTTCCTTTTTCATTTTGAAGCTCCATTTTCGAGGAGGGCGGTCTATGGCCCATCTGGTCCATTTGGGCCAGCTTTTTGATCAAAGCCTGGAAAGTGGTCGGCTTGAAGAACATCATGAATTGAGATATAGTTTCCGACGGGTTCAGGGTCCCTACGAACATGCCCACAACAGTAGCTTCTTCTATGCGTTGTTCGCATCTCGACCATAGGTTTTGCCACCGGATTGCATACTGAACCCATGTCTCTCCCGGCTTCACTCTGGCGTTGATCAATGCCGTGATTGGGGTGCGTTCACCGGCGCTTGCGAAACGCTGGGTGAATAGCAGCTCCATTTTTGTAAACGTTTTGATGGAGTCGTTTGGAAGCTCCGAGTACCATTCAAAAGCTGTCTCTGCTAAACTGCCGACAAACTGGCGAAGTAGCAATTTGTCGTCACCTCCAGTATTGCCACAGAGAGCCCTGAACTGAGCGACGTGCTGATGGGGGTTACTTGTCCCCTTGTACACGTGAAATTTAGAGATCGTATATCCCGGCGGGTACTTAATTTGATCATACCAGCCTGGATATGGTCGCCCAGTTCTAACGACTTGGCTAGCGGCTTTGCTTGCCTGACGAGCTCGTATTTGTTGAGCTATTTAGTCATCAAGCGTAGCTTTCGAGATCTTCTCCTCTCTGGCTGCTGATAAAGCCGGAAGAGGGTTTGATATCTCTCCTCTGTCGTCTTCAAGGATTATGGGAGGGTCTTCGGCTGGATCATCATGCCCACCATATCTTGGAATAGAAGCGCCATTTGTTTTATATTAGCCGCTTGTTCCGCGGCCTCTTTATCTTTCTTTTCGAGCATTCTTCAGAGGAACTCGGCATCGGTTTCCTGTTCCTGGCGTTGTTTCGACGACGTCTCCGGGCTTTCTTTTTGCCCAGTGAGTGCTGACATCTTCATTAGCATTTCTTGGAGCTTTTGTTGCTGCTCTTGAGCTTTTGTCAACGATCGAGTGAGTGGTCGATGACTCATGGAAGCACGACTATCCTCTTTTCCGGAAGTCATGTAAATGGTGTGCACCACTATGCCCTCAGACTTTGGGCGTTTAGGTTCAGTGCCCTTGAGATTCGTCGCAGACACGGGTATCTTCTCCGGCCTTCTCTTTCTATGGGCGGTCGAGTTGAGGGGGCTGCCGCAGATGATACTTTCCGTGGTACGACAGCAGGATGATTCTCCTCTTGCCGGACCTTCATTTTCTTCGATCGGCTGGAGTAATCTTTGTCAATTACAGAGTCTTGGACTCTTTGCTAGAACCTGTAGATTTTGGAGGACAGCCGCTGAGGGGGCTGCTCCGGCTTCGCCTTTGTGATATTTTCAGTGGGTGGAGGAGAACTTTTCAACACGGCAGTTGGAAAGTTCATGCGCACCCTCTTGAGCGGCTCAAACCTGTTCCTAGTTGGAACAGCAGCATCAACTTCCACCGTTGGAGCTGGTGGGGTAGGTCCGGAAGGAGAACTGCCCCCAGCTTTTCTCACTCGGCGCTAGTGGCGACGTCGAGCATGTCGTGCGGCCGGGATCACCTCCATCGTCGGGGTAGCTTTGTCTTGCCCCCTGCTTTGAGAAGAGGCTGTTGTTGGTGCCAGCCTGTCGAAGACTGACGTCCGTTGAGAGGGAACGTCTAATCTGTCGAAGACCGACTTTCGAGTAGGGAAAGTAGTTCGGACGACTCCACCCGCAGCGGGAGTTAGAACGGCCAGTCTTGCGAAAACCAATCCCTTAGCAGGAGAAGCCCCTCTGATGACTTCGTTTACCGGAGCTGGAATAGCTATCCGCTTCGGGATTACTCCTTCGGGTATTGCAGGCTTCTTCACGGGCCCATTTGAGCTTTGGCCTAGTTTGTTAAAGACCGAAGCGTTGGACTTAGACGACCCGTTGAGAGGGGCCGTGGTAGTGGTAAGCCGATCAAAGACCGACTTCTTTGGAGCTTCTCGTGGTGGCACTAGAGCACTGAAGCTCATTGGCGGGAGCATGGTCCCGAAGAATAACTTAGTGGTGGCATGTGTCACATGTTCCAATGGCATTGTGAAGATAGAGGCTGCTTGGGGACCGTAAGTTATTCCTCCAGACGGGGCGGAGCGGGAGTTGTTGTTGCAGTTGGTGCAGTTGAAAGCCATTGACGCCATCTTCTCTTCTGCATGGAGCAAGACACCAAATCTTAGTACCTCGAATTCAGGGGCAACCATATTAAACCGCGATTCGTTCGCGAACACGACACACGAAGTGTTGAGTGGAAAGAGGAAAAGGTCCCACCGGGCGTGCCAGAATCTGTTCACCGCCGAAAGACGCGACCGGGACGTTGGGACGTCTGTCCTGAATTTTGGGGGCAGATACTATTTGGTTTTATCTGTCCACCTCTCCAAAAATGCCAAGTTGATTTATGGCACCGTGTATCGGAGGTTTGGACAGATGCGGCCGTTGTAGCAGACTTCGTCAGATTCCCCCTCGTTTGCGAGGGGTTTTTGATTGTGGGGACGCTCTTCCCTGCAGGCGCAAGCCCCTGCAGTTAATTATGTTACCGCGTAGTGATAACCACTTTCTCCTTCTCCAGATGTTTACTTCGTGTCGTGTATGTTTGTTTTGTTTTAGGTTGCCCGTGGATTGTATATGGAGACTAATTTATGTTGTCGCCCGTAGGGCGGGGATTAGTCCAAATCCGTATTTTCTTGGGTTTGGGTTGGTTTAAGGATCGTTAATCTCGTTTGAGATTAAGATCAACTTAAACAGTTATTGAGGATACGTTAGTCTAATTTTAGACTGAGATCTACTCAACGGGACTTTGGGATCGTTTAGATCTGTCACGCCCCGCTTCCCAAAAGAAGGAGAAGAAAGACGTAGCAAGGTCCGCAACCTAACTGTATTGAAGGTGGTCTATTCAATACAGTTACGTTAAGCGTATAAATAATTAATATGCAGGATGTGTACCAAAACAAAAATAATAAAAGCGAAAGGCATTTTATTTCCATTAACCAAACTTTATTACATCCCAAAGGAAATAGTAAAATAAACTAAGTGGTTTATTTACATCAAAGGAGAAACAAAAAGCCCTAAACATGTGGGCAACAATAAAAATTAAAACTATCTAATCTTCCATTGTCCTGTCTTCATAAGTTGGCTTCACACCTTGATCTTCGCTGTAATGCTCATTCTTATCTGACGGACATTCCAAGGATAGAGAAAGAAAAGGAAGGTCCGTCAGCGAGTTATACTCGGGTAGGGTTGCCTCATAAGATAGTAAAGGTATAGGAACGAACAGATGTGTATAATGAATATGATGTACATGAGTATAAAGGTATGAGGTCAAGTACAAATTGGATATGTGAATATGAGTAGGTTATATATGTTGTAAGTTATATGTAGATGAAGGTAATAGTTTGTATTAGTTTGTTAAACAAGGGTCCGGATACTCGAGATTATTCCGTTGTGGCCACGGATCAACAACTGGGGAAGTGAAATGTACCGTTTCACTTCCTGGGATCATGATCAAATAGTAGGGGAATCCGAGTTCCGAATTATCCTTGCCTAATCAAACTACCCATCCCCGTGGTTTAGTATAAAGGCTTCGACGAATTAGAGTTAGTGCGTATACTTCTAGGCATGGAATTTCCACATTGTATAGTCGCCCACATTTGGACTGTTCACCCGAAATATCGGGATCTTCATATTTGTATAGTCGTCCACACTTTGGACTGTTCACCCGGAATATCGGGATCTTCATATTTATATAGTCGCCCATATATTGGACTGTTCACCCTGCTTGCAGGGATCTTCATAAAGTATTCCATACCTAGGTCCACGCATTCTAACCCTAACCGTATCATGTTTTGTATATGTCATGTTGTCATAAACTGGAATTTTAGAAGGAGTATTTGATCTCATTTAATATGGCGTTCCACAACCACTCGTTTTATTATCTAGAATTTGTAAAGTACTTCGTGCCCTTCGGAAAAGGCTTAGTTAAAATAATAAGGTTTAAATATCGTATTACTTCTAAGAAAAATCATGATATTTGGGATATTTATTATTTTGGAAAAGAATAAGGTTTTACAGAAAATATCCTTTTGATACAAGGTTGTGATGTTTATTTGAAAATCTTTTAAAAGGGGTTTTTATTTGAAAAATCTAGACTGTTCCTAATATTCCCAAAAGGATAAGTTATGAGGTCCTCAAATCGCCTCTTCACCGCCAATTGTGGCTAGGTAAATGCCAGGTAAGTGGGAAGGTACTCCACTACGTAAGTGGTGGGCCTAATTAATAACTACTAGCCTTAGACACACTTGCCTAGACAGCACAAAATCTGGTTTAGATAAACGATCGATGCCTACAACCTTTCCTTTATTTTAGATTGGTTTTAAAAAATTACCTTTTAAAAGACACTAAATATTCCCTTTTGAAAAGATATCGTTATTTAAAAAAATATTTTATTTCTTAAAAAGTTGAGGGGGTTTTAAAAATATTTGTAAGTAAAATATATCTAAAATATTCATTTTACATATATTTAAGATATAATATTTAAACGAGGGTATCTTGTGGAAGTAATCTATGTTGAGATCATTTTTATAGTATGGGTATGCCAGAAGTGAAATAACAATTCATGGGTTACATCAAATTCCAGGTATTATAGATGTGCGGTATAATTGTGTACAGATGAAATGCCATTTTAAAAATATGGGTTAACATTATCATGATCAAGGGTACAAGTAAAAAGGGTATGCACAATTATAATAACAATATTTTAAATGTGGGTTGATGATTAGAAGTTTGAATTTTGATAGAAGAAGGTGACAGGAAAAGGAGAGAGAGGCGGATCCTACCTTTTGTTTGAGTCGGAAAGCCGAAGAGCTAGAAATGTAGTCTCGTACTAAATTCTCAATAACTTCGCGTCCCGATTTTTCCTCTACGATTGGATGGAGCCGTAGCGTCGGCGTCGTCGATACGAAGGCACTGGTATTATTTTCAGAATTTTTGGAGCTCTGAATTGTGAGAAAATGAGGTTTGAAGGTGCCTATTTATAGGGTTCAAAAATAACAAGAAAAATCCAAAACCTCAAAATCCGCGCCAGAAATCACTTCTGCAATGATTTCGCAATCATTGCCGCCTCCGCCGCCTCTTCCTGCCCGTTGGATCTGCATCCAACGGCGCAGATCACGCCGCCGCCACGCCACGTGTCGCGAGCTCATTCGCTCGTGTCCGTGGGTGCGGATCAGGCGCCGCCGTAGAGCTCTGGGCCGTTGGATCTCGGATCCAACGGTCCAGGTTAAAAGGATTAAAAAAAATAAAAATAAAAATTAATAAAAATAAATAAAATAGAAGATTATTTAAAATATTGATTTGGCTTTGGAAAATTAGTTAAAAATAGTAAAAAATACGGGAAAATTATGGAAAAATTCCAGAAAATATATTTTATTATTATCTTTAATATAAAAATAGTTTTGGGCTAAAAACAATTATTATATTTATTTCTAACTTGTTAACTAGTTATAATAATTATATAATATCTAGTTCATCTTTAAAATATTTTAAATTACGAATTAATTATTTTAATTGATAATAAAAATATGTAGATTATTTTAAGGTACTATAAAATCTTTCTAAAACATTTTAAGCCTATAAAAATAATAAATATATTTTAGAAATTTCCTTTAATCACATTTACTGCTTTAAAAATTATTAACACTACTTTAAAAATTAGTATTATATAAAAGAAACACGTAAATAATTATTTGATAGTAGAAATATAAATAAAATATATTTTATTAGGTATTAGAAAACACGGTCGTTACAATCCACCCTCCTTAAAATAATTTCGTCTTCGAAATTTCATAAGGTAGGTCAAAGGAAGAAAGAAATCACTTGATGCATGAAAAGTCTTGAAGGGTTAGGTATAAGGAATTGGAAATTATAAAATTGGTAGTTGCTTCTGGATGGAAAGTTTAGAAGTTGAAGGAAAGATATGAATTGATGGAAAAATTTGCCATGACCAGAAGGAAATGTCCTGGTCAAGGTACAGAATGTTAAAGAAGGAACAAGGGACATAGGGAAAACTATGATATCGGTATAGATGGATAAGATTCACAAATATAATAAGCCAGTTAATGGTTTTATTTTAGTACACAAGAGGACCTGCATGGACCACCACAAAAACCTGTCACGCCCCGCTTCCCAAAAGAAGGAGAAGGAAGACGTAGCAAGGTCCGCAACCTAACTGTATTGAAGGTGGTCTATTCAATACAGTTACGTTAAGCGTATAAATAATTAATATGCAGGATGTGTACCCAAACAAAAATAATAAAAGCGAAAGGCATTTTATTTCCATTAACCAAACTTTATTACATCCCAAAGGAAATAGTAAAATAAACTAAGTAGTTTATTTACATCAAAGGAGAAACAAAAAGCCCTAAACATGTGGGCAACAATAAAAATTAAAACTATCTAATCTTCCATTGTCCTGTCTTCATAAGTTGGCTTCACACCTTGATCTTCGCTGTAATGCTCATTCTTATCTGACGGACATTTCAAGGATAGAGAAAGAAAAGGAAGGTCCGTCAGCGAGTTATACTCGGGTAGGGTTGCCTCATAAGATAGTAAAGGTATAGGAACGAACAGGTGTGTATAATGAATATGATGTACATGAGTATAAAGGTATGAGGTCAAGTACAAATTGGATATGTGAATATGAGTAGGTTATATATGTTGTAAGTTATATGTAGATGAAGGTAATAGTTTGTATTAGTTTGTTAAACAAGGGTCCGGATACTCGAGATTATTCCGTTGTGGCCACGGAACAACAACTGGGGAAGTGAAATGTACCGTTTCACTTCCCGGGATCATGATCAAATAGTAGGGGAATCCGAGTTCCGAATTATCCTTGCCTAATCAAACTACCCATCCCCGTGGTTTAGTATAAAGGCTTCGACGGATTAGAGTTAGTGCGTATACTTCTAGGCATGGAATTTCCACATTGTATAGTCGCCCACATTTGGACTGTTCACCCGAAATATCGGGATCTTCATATTTGTATAGTCGTCCACACTTTGGACTGTTCACCCGGAATATCGGGATCTTCATATTTATATAGTCGCCCATATATTGGACTGTTCACCCTGCCTGCAGGGATCTTCATAAAGTATTCCATACCTAGGTCCGCGCATTCTAACCCTAACCGTATCATGTTTTGTATATGTCATGTTGTCATAAACTGGAATTTTAGAAGGAGTATTTGATCTCATTTAATTGGCGTTCCACAACCACTCGTTTTATTATCTAGAATTTGTAAAGTACTTCGTGTCCTTCGGAAAAGGCTTAGTTAAAATAATAAGGTTTAAATATCGTATAACTTCTAAGAAAAATCATGATATTTGGGATATTTATTATTTTGGAAAAGAATAAGGTTTTACAGAAAATATCCTTTTGATACAAGGTTGTGATGTTTATTTGAAAATCTTTTAAAAGGGGTTTTTATTTGAAAAATCTAGACTGTTCCTAATATTCCCAAAAGGATAAGTTATGAGGTCCTCAAATCGCCTCTTCACCGCCAATTGTGGCTAGGTAAATGCCAGGTAAGTGGGAAGGTACTCCACTACGTAAGTGGTGGGCCTAATTAATAACCACTAGCCTTAGACACACTTGCCTAGACAGCACAAAATCTGGTTTAGATAAACGATCGATGCCTACAACCTTTCCCTTATTTTAGATTGGTTTTAAAAAATTACCTTTTAAAAGATACTAAATATTCCCTTTTGAAAAGATATCGTTATTTAAAAAAATATTTTATTTCTTAAAAAGTTGAGGGGGTTTTAAAAATATTTGTAAGTAAAATATATCTAAAATATTCATTTTACATATATTTAAGATATAATATTTAAACGAGGGTATCTTGTGGAAGTAACCTATGTTGAGATCATTTTTATAGTATGGGTATGCCAGAAGTGAAATAACAATTCATGGGTTACATCAAATTCCAGGTATTATAGATGTGCGGTATAATTGTGTACAGATGAAATGCCATTTTAAAAATATGGGTTAACATTATCATGATCAAGGGTACAAGTAAAAAGGGTATGCACAATTATAATAACAATATTTTAAATGTGGGTTGATGATTAGAAGTTTGAATTTTGATAGAAGAAGGTGACAGGAAAAGGAGAGAGAGGCGGATCCTACCTTTTGTTTGAGTCGGAAAGCCGAAGAGCTAGAAATGTAGTCTCGTACTAAATCCCCAATAACTTCACGTCCTGATTTTTCCTCTGCAATTGTATGGAGCCATAGCGTCGGTGTCGTCGATACGAAGGCACTGGTATTTTTTTCAGAATTTTTGGAGCTCTGAGTTGTGAGAAAATGAGGTTTGAAGGTGCCTATTTATAGGGTTCAAAAATAACAAGAAAAATCCAAAACCTCAAAATCCGCGCCAGAAATCACTTCTGCAATGATTTCGCAATCATTGCCGCCTCCGCCGCCTCTTCCTGCCCGTTGGATCTGCATCCAACGGCGCAGATCACGCCGCCGCCACGCCACGTGTCGCGAGCTCATTCGCTCGTGTCCGTGGGTGCGGATCAGGCGCCGCCGCAGAGCTCTGGGCCGTTGGATCTCGGATCCAACGGTCCAGGTTAAAAGGATTAAAAAAAATAAAAATAAAAATTAATAAAAATAAATAAAATAGCAGATTATTTAAAATATTGATTTGGCTTTGGAAAATTAGTTAAAAATATTAAAAAATACGGGAAAATTATGGAAAAATTCCAGAAAATATATTTTATTATTATCTTTAATATAAAAATAGTTTTGGGCTAAAAACAATTATTATATTTATTTCTAACTTGTTAACTAGTTATAATAATTATATAATATCTAGTTCATCTTTAAAATATTTTAAATTACGAATTAATTATTTTAATTGATAATAAAAATATGTAGATTATTTTAAGGTACTATAAAATCTTTCTAAAATATTTTAAGCCTATAAAAATAATAAATAGATTTTAGAAATTTCCTTTAATCACATTTACTGCTTTAAAAATTATTAACACTACTTTAAAAATTAGTATTATATAAAAGAAACACGTAAATAATTATTTAATAGTAGAAATATAAATAAAATATATTTTATTAGGTATTAGAAAACACGGTCGTTACAATCCACCCTCCTTAAAATAATTTCGTCCTCGAAATTTCATAAGGTAGGTCAAAGGAAGAAAGAAATCACTTGATGCATGGAAAGTCTTGAAGGGTTAGGTATAAGGAATTGGAAATTATAAAATTGGTAGTTGCTTCTGGATGGAAAGTTTAGAAGTTGAAGGAAAGATATGAATTGATGGAAAAATTTGCCATGACCAGAAGGAAATGTCATGGTCAAGGTACAGAATGTTAAAGAAGGAACAAGGGACATAGGGAAAACTATGATATCGGTATAGATGGATAAAATTCACAAATATAATAAGCCAGTTAATGGTTTTATTTTAGTACACAAGAGGACCTGCATGGACCACCACAAAAACCTGTCACGCCCCGCTTCCCAAAAGAAGGAGAAGGAAGACGTAGCAAGGTCCGCAACCTAACTGTATTGAAGGTGGTCTATTCAATACAGTTACGTTAAGCGTATAAATAATTAATATGCAGGATGTGTACCCAAACAAAAATAATAAAAGCGAAAGGCATTTTATTTCCATTAACCAAACTTTATTACATCCCAAAGGAAATAGTAAAATAAACTAAGTAGTTTATTTACATCAAAGGAGAAACAAAAAGCCCTAAACATGTGGGCAACAATAAAAATTAAAACTATCTAATCTTCCATTGTCCTGTCTTCATAAGTTGGCTTCACACCTTGATCTTCGCTGTAATGCTCATTCTTATCTGACGGACATTCCAAGGATAGAGAAAGAAAAGGAAGGTCCGTCAGCGAGTTATACTCGGGTAGGGTTGCCTCATAAGATAGTAAAGGTATAGGAACGAACAGGTGTGTATAATGAATATGATGTACATGAGTATAAAGGTATGAGGTCAAGTACAAATTGGATATGTGAATATGAGTAGGTTATATATGTTGTAAGTTATATGTAGATGAAGGTAATAGTTTGTATTAGTTTGTTAAACAAGGGTCCGGATACTCGAGATTATTCCGTTGTGGCCACGGAACAACAACTGGGGAAGTGAAATGTACCGTTTCACTTTCCGGGATCATGATCAAATAGTAGGGGAATCCGAGTTCCGAATTATCCTTGCCTAATCAAACTACCCATCCCCGTGGTTTAGTATAAAGGCTTCGACTGATTAGAGTTAGTGCGTATACTTCTAGGCATGGAATTTCCACATTGTATAGTCGCCCACATTTGGACTGTTCACCCGAAATATCGGGATCTTCATATTTGTATAGTCGTCCACACTTTGGACTGTTCACCCGGAATATCGGGATCTTCATATTTATATAGTCGCCCATATATTGGACTGTTCACCCTGCCTGCAGGGATCTTCATAAAGTATTCCATACCTAGATCCGCGCATTCTAACCCTAACCGTATCATGTTTTGTATATGTCATGTTGTCATAAACTGGAATTTTAGAAGGAGTATTTGATCTCATTTAATATGGCGTTCCACAACCACTCGTTTTATTATCTAGAATTTGTAAAGTACTTCGTGTCCTTCGGAAAAGGCTTAGTTAAAATAATAAGGTTTAAATATCGTATTACTTCTAAGAAAAATCATGATATTTGGGATATTTATTATTTTGGAAAAGAATAAGGTTTTACAGAAAATATCCTTTTGATACAAGGTTGTGATGTTTATTTGAAAATCTTTTAAAAGGGGTTTTTATTTGAAAAATCAAGACTGTTCCTAATATTCCCAAAAGGATAAGTTATGAGGTCCTCAAATCGCCTCTTCACCGCCAATTGTGGCTAGGTAAATGCCAGGTAAGTGGGAAGGTACTCCACTACGTAAGTGGTGGGCCTAATTAATAACCACTAGCCTTAGACACACTTGCCTAGACAGTACAAAATCTGGTTTAGATAAACGATCGATGCCTACAACCTTTCCCTTATTTTAGATTGGTTTTAAAAAATTACCTTTTAAAAGATACTAAATATTCCCTTTTGAAAAGATATCGTTATTTAAAAAAATATTTTATTTCTTAAAAAGTTGAGGGGGTTTTAAAAATATTTGTAAGTAAAATATATCTAAAATATTCATTTTACATATATTTAAGATATAATATTTAAACGAGGGTATCTTGTGGAAGTAACCTATGTTGAGATCATTTTTATAGTATGGGTATGCCAGAAGTGAAATAACAATTCATGGGTTACATCAAATTCCAGGTATTATAGATGTGCGGTATAATTGTGTACAGATGAAATGCCATTTTAAAAATATGGGTTAACATTATCATGATCAAGGGTACAAGTAAAAAGGGTATGCACAATTATAATAACAATATTTTAAATGTGGGTTGATGATTAGAAGTTTGAATTTTGATAGAAGAAGGTGACAGGAAAAAGAGAGAGAGGCGGATCCTACCTTTTGTTTGAGTCGGAAAGCCGAAGAGCTAGAAATGTAGTCTCGTACTAAATCCCCAATAACTTCGCGTCCTGATTTTTCCTCTGCGATTGGATGGAGCCGTAGCGTCGGTGTCGTCGATACGAAGGCACTGGTATTTTTTTCAGAATTTTTGGAGTTCTGAGTTGTGAGAAAATGAGGTTTGAAGGTGCCTATTTATAGGGTTCAAAAATAATAAGAAAAATCCAAAACCTCAAAATCCGCGCCAGAAATCACTTCTGCAATGATTTCGCAATCATTGCCGCCGCCGCCGCCTCTTCCTGCCCGTTGGATCTGCATCCAACGACGCAGATCACGCCGCCGCCACGCCACATGTCGCGAGCTCATTCGCTCGTGTCCGTGGGTGCGGATCAGGCGCCGCCGCAGAGCTCTGGGCCGTTGGATCTCGGATCCAACGGTCCAGGTTAAAAGGATTAAAAAAAATAAAAATAAAAATTAATAAAAATAAATAAAATAGCAGATTATTTAAAATATTGATTTGGCTTTGGAAAATTAGTTAAAAATAGTAAAAAATACCGGAAAATTATGGAAAAATTCCAGAAAATATATTTTATTATTATCTTTAATATAAAAATAGTTTTGGTCTAAAAACAATTATTATATTTATTTCTAACTTGTTAACTAGTTATAATAATTATATAATATCTAGTTCATCTTTAAAATATTTTAAATTACGAATTAATTATTTTAATTGATAATAAAAATATGTAGATTATTTTAAGGTACTATAAAATCTTTCTAAAACATTTTAAGCCTATAAAAATAATAAATAGATTTTAGAAATTTCCTTTAATCACATTTACTGCTTTAAAAATTATTAACACTACTTTAAAAATTAGCATTATATAAAAGAAACACGTAAATAATTATTTGATAGTAGAAATATAAATAAAATATATTTTATTAGGTATTAGAAAACACGGTCGTTACAAGATCCAACGAAAGAGCATTTGGGCTCTATCATTTTAGTTTAGGGACTTTACGGTCCATTGGGTTTAAGGACATCATAGTCCGTGGGGTTTAAGGACATCACAGTCTATAGAGTTTAGTTTAGGGACGTTGTGGTCCATTGGGTTTAAGGACATCATAGTCCGTGGAGTTTAAGGACATCATAGTCCATAGAGTTTAGTTTAAGAATGTTGCGGTCCATTGGGTTTAAGGATATCACAGTCCGTGGAGTTTAAGGACATCATAGTCCATAGAGTTTAGTTTAGGGACGTTGCGGTCCATTGGGTTTAAGGACAGCATAATCCTTGGAGTTTAAGGACAGCATAGTCTATAGAGTTTAGTTTAGGGACGTTGTGGTCCATTGGAATGTATCCATGGGTTTGGAAATGTACCAAAAAGTTGTTGGTTGTCGGGACCCGCCACCTCCCTGAAGACGTTGAGGAATTACAATGACATGTATCAGAGGTGTGGAGAGATGTACCCTTTAACCAATGTCCCGACTGAGGAGGAATGGGATAAACATCATTTTAGATGCCATCTGTTAGGAACTCATTAGCTATCTTTGGAATTGAGATCGGTTTTGGGGACCCTGAGCATGAAAGGCTCAATTGATTGTCCTCGGGAGATTTGGTCTGAGGTTGGTTAATATTGGCCTTTCATAGTGTTAAACACTACTATATGCTCAGCGCTCACGTGCTCCTACGAGAGGCGTTTGAAGTTGTGTTAAACACTAAAAATTTGATGTGCTCACGTGGGGTGACGTGAGGCGCTTGAAGTAGTGTTAAACACTAAAATTTTGAGGCGCTGTTTTTTTGGGTTTTATTCCCTTGTTCTTTTCTGAGCGCTAAGCACTATTGGGTCACGTGGGATCACGTGAGGCGCCCCAAATGGAAACTGGCCTTGATTTATTCTCCTTTTGCTTTATAAGTGCCAAGCACTAATTGGGGGTCACGTGGGATCACATGAGCCAGTCTCAGTTGTCTTCTTTTGTTCATCGAGGGTGCTTACATGGGATCACGTGATCCAGTCTCAGTTGTCTTCTTTTGTTCATCGAGGGTGCTCACGTGGGATCATGTGAGCCAGTCTCAGTTGTCTTCTTTTGTTCATCGATGGTTCTCACGTGGGAGCACGTGATCGGCCGTTATCGTGTTGGGTGCTAATCTTTTTACGTGCATGGAGATCTTGAGTTTTGAGACTTTCAAGCCTACTGTTTTGTAAGAATTAAATTCTTAGGACTTAGTTTTTCTCTTAGGTTTTGGATCTGCATGGCAGAATCTCCCCGGTGAGAATTAAATTCTCAACTTATGGGGAGATCTGCTTCTGCAGATCTTTCACCATAAGGAAGAACTGAGTTCTTATATTGTAACAACTCCAATTTTTGTATACCAAAATTTGCTTTAAATATGATGTATACTTGGAGTATTGATGTTGCTAGAAACAATTTAAGTATCTATTTCCTTACAATAATTACAAGAAGGAACTTGTAGCTCATTGGTAATACCTTGCACTGCTGAACCGGGGCGTGACAGGTTTTGTTGGTGGCCCATGCAGGTCAGAGCTGTATGAATCCATGTCATGCAGTTCTGGTCTGCGTGAACAACCTAAGCAATATAACATAAGAACCAGCAACTAAAACATTCTTTACAATTCATGTTCTTTGAATCTTGCAAATCTCTATTCCTTGAATCTTATCATGTATTTGAATCTGTCCTAATCCAAATTTTTCTTCAGGGTTATGGATTCCCCGAACAACACCAGTACCAACGTTAACAACACCCTTCCAGCACTACCTCTCACACCAGCTGTTCCCGCACCACCCACTGAGCAAACGATGTTATTTGATGAGATCCGTAGTCTTCTCGAGGGACAACAACAACTTCTGAGTCGTCCTGAGACAGATGCACCGGGAGTAAAGCAATTCAGGGCTTTGCACCCAAAGCAGTTTTCTGGTAAAGGAAGCCCTCTTGAAGAGGAAGAATGGGCACAAAGCATCGAAGACGATCTGGCAGCAGCTCAAGTGCCAGGCAACGTTTGGGTCCGTGTAGCAAAACTACAGCTCACGGATAATGCTCGCAATTGGTGGAAGGCGGAAGAAACTCGTCTGGTACAGCCGATTGAATGGAAGAAATTTCGCGAGAAGTTCGACGCGAAATATTTCCCTGTGACTGCCAGGTTTGCTATGGAGCAGCAGTTTATTCATCTACAGCAAGGATCAATGTGGGACAAATCGGTAGATGAATACGATACTGAGTTCACCATGTTGAGCCGGTAAGATATGTCACAATAGTTCAATTTTAAATATCACATACTACACAGCTAACACAATCTTTAAACAGATTCGCGGCACACCTGATATCGACGGACGAGATCAGAGCCCGTCGTTTTCAGCAAGGTTTGGATACAGAGATTAAGGCTGCTCTAGCCACAGGAAAGTTTTTGACTCATAAGGAAGCCTTAGAAGCTGCCCGCAGTTATGAGGCAGTAATAAAAGAGAGGTGAAGACCTCAGTCTGCAGGAGTCAAATGCCCTGCCAACTAGATGGCAGGTGGAGCCACGTCCAGACCACCTTTCGTGCCAAGGCGACCCAGAGTACCAACCCATCGTCCTAGCCCAGCCTTTTGCACCTACTGCAAGAGAACTGGACATATGATGAAGGACTGCCGTCGAGCCAATCGCCTTTGCTTGATCTGCGGTTCAGCTACTCACGGTATCGGATCTTATCCCCAAAGACAGAACCCAGTTGCTGCACCCAGGCCAGCAATTACTTATCAGCAGCGACCAGCTCTGCAGGCACCTACTACCAGACTTGCACTGCCTGCACCACCTAGGGGACCACAAGCTGCACCACCT
Source organism: Agapanthus africanus (assembly GCA_030015575.1). Classification (NCBI taxonomy): domain Eukaryota; kingdom Viridiplantae; phylum Streptophyta; class Magnoliopsida; order Asparagales; family Amaryllidaceae; genus Agapanthus; species Agapanthus africanus. The sequence continues at coordinate 48,054,447 of JASDDO010000019.1, read as the reverse complement.
CCTCGACAGTTCCATCAAGCTCAAAGGAACGTTCCGAGGAATGCTCCTCAGGCCAGGAGGAATGTGCCAAGGCGCCAGGCTTTCATGATGTCTGTTGAAAAAGCTGAGGCCACTGGCCAAGTCATTACTGGTAAATTTTCCTTCTCAAACTTACCTTTTAGTCTTGTTTATCTACACACTTTCCCTATACCTAAAACTTATACCATATACCTTAGGTACAATCCTAGTAGCTTCACTACCTGCACTTGCACTGTTTGATACTGGAGCATCCCACTGCTTTATGTTGCAACGGTTTGTCCGAACCCATGCGATTCCAGTCTCACCGCTTGTATCCAGCTGGAACGTCAGTTCCGGAAATGGTGTTCTAAAAGCAACTATGGGATACAGCATGCGTCCAGCCGTCATCTGCGGTCGAGAATTTTATGCTGACTTCAAGGTACTGGACATACCAAACTTCGATGTGGTTCTAGGAATGGACTGGCTTGGAACCTTTTATGCTACCATCGACTATCGTCAAAGGAGGGTAGTATTTGAGATTCCAGATCATCCGGTCTTATATTTCAAGAGTGGAGATCGTACACTGGAACCAAGTACCTACAAAGCGAAGCCAAGGGAAGCAGTAGTTGCAGCAGCTCAGGCAGAGGAAGAATCAAGACCGGAGGTAGTTCGAGAGTTCGACGATGTATTCCCTGACGATATATCAGGTTTGCCTCCTGATCGAGCTCTTGAATTCAGTATTGACTTAGTACCAGGAGCACAACCAGTGATCAAAGCACCGTATAGACTAAGTCCGGAAGGATTGAAGGAAGTTCGAACACAGTTGGACGAATTACTGGCGAAAGGATGGATTCGTCCCAGCACTTCAAGTTGGGGAGCACCTGTACTATTGGTGAAGAAAAAGGAAGGTTCATACAGAATGTGCATCGACTATAGAGCCTTGAACGAAGTCACAATAAAGAACAAGTATCCACTCCCGCGCATCGACGATTTATTCGATCAGCTAAGTGGATCTTGTGTCTTCTCTAAACTAGATTTTCGTTCGGGTTATCATCAAGTGAAGGTCAAGGAAGCTGATATTCACAAAACAGCTTTCAGAACTCGCTATGGACATTACGAATTTCTAGTAATGCCATTTGGGGTGACCAATGCACCCGCAATCTTCATGAACCTTATGAACCAAGTTTTCCGGGAGTATTTAGACAGGTTTGTTGTCATCTTCATCGACGACATCCTGGTATATTCTAAGAACCGGAAAGAACATGCAGAGCACTTACGAATTGTCCTGGAAACTCTTCGACAACATAAGCTTTATGCCAAATACAGCAAGTGCGAGTTTTGGCTAAAACAAGTTGGTTTTCTTGGACAAATCGTATCAGGAGAAGGAATTTCTGTGGATCCAGCAAAAGTTTCAGCAGTCAGCGAATGGCCTACACCAAAATCAGTGAAGGATATTCGGAGTTTCTTGGGCTTAGCTGGATATTACAGAAAATTCATTGAAGGCTTTTCAAAGATAGCAACACCCCTGACCAAGCTCACAAAAAAAGATGAAGAATTTGTGTGGTCAGAAGCATGCGAGCAAGCTTTCATAGAACTCAAGTCAAGACTGACATCTGCACCTATTCTCGTCATACCGAATCAATCTGGAGGATTCGAAGTGCATTGCGATGCATCCGGTAAGGGATTATGATGTATTCTATATCAGCACGGTAAGGTTGTGGCTTATGCTTCAAGACAACTGAAGACTCATGAGCGCAATTATCCGACGCATGATCTGGAGTTGGCAGCCGTCATCTTTGCTCTCAAAATTTGGCGCCACTACTTACTTGGTGAACGAGTGAACATCTACACAGATTATAAAAGTTTGAAATATGTGTTTACTCAGAAGGAGTTGAATATGCGGCAGAGAAGATGGTTAGAACTCATGGCGGACTTTGACATCAACTTGCAATATCATCCAGGAAAGGTGAACGTAGTACCTGATGCTCTTAGTCGCCAACCATTAGCAATAAATCTCACCGCACAGTGGAAGCTTCAGCAAGACCTACATCAGATGGAGATTGAACTAGTCATGCCAGGTGATGCTTCAAGTTTGATGAATCTACAAGTTCAATCAACTATTGTCAATCAGATCAAAGCAGCTCAAGCCAGTGATGCTAAGTTGCAAAAGATCAGAGAACAAGTGGAGAATGGACTCAGAACAGATTTCATCATCCATGAAGACGGATCTTTGAGATACGGCAGCAGATTGTGTGTACCAAAGGGTCCTGTTCGGGAAGAGTTAATGAAAGAAGCTCACAGCTCTCCCTATTCAGTACATCCTGGAGGTACCAAAATGTACAAGGATCTACGTCAGAATTATTGGTGGCATGGAATGAAGCGTGAAGTAGCCAGGAGTGTCGCAAAATGTTTGGTGTGTCAGCAGGTAAAGGCTGAACATCACAGGACAGCTGGACTACTTCAACCGTTACCAATTCCAGAATGGAAGTGGCAGCACATCACGATGGACTTTGTAACTGCCCTTCCTCGCAGCACAAAGGGTAACGATGCGATTTGGGTCATTGTGGATGACTCACAAAGTCGGCTCACTTCATCCCATTTCGAGTTGGCCAATCAACTGAGACATTAGCGAAGAAGTACATTGAGGTAATAATCTAAATTAGATTTAAAAACTCTTCATAATGTACTATCCCTGATACCCATGAACTCATACAGGAAATTGTGAGACTTCATGGATTACCGGTCTGCATTGTCTCCGATCGTGACACCAGGTTCCGATTGCAATTTTGGCAGAGTCTGCAAGCTAGCTTGGGAACAAGTCTGAACTTCAGCATGGCTTATCATCCACAAACAGATGGTCAGTCGGAACGAACTATTCAGATCTTGGAGGATATGCTCAGAGCATGTATGCTCGACTTCAAAGGATCGTGGGAAGATCACCTGCATCTTGTGGAGTTTGCGTACAACAACAGCTACCAAGCAAGCATAGGAATGGCACCTTTTGCAGCATTATATGGAAGGAAGTGTCGATCGTCATTAAGTTGGGAAGACATCGGAGATAGAGAACTCCTTGGACCAGAGATGATAGTAGCGACCGTTGATGTGGTTCGTACTATCAGGGAAAGAATGCGCATAGCTCAAGATAGACAGAAACACTGGGCTGATGCGAAAAGACGACACTTGGAGTTCCAGCCAGGAGATCATGTATTCCTGAAAATCTCTCCGAACCGCGTAGTGATCAGATTTGGAAGACGGAGAAAGTTGAGTCCAAGATACATTGGACCGTTCGATATACTCGAACGAGTCGGTGAAGTGGCATATCGTTTAGCGCTTCCACCCTCATTGGAAGGAGTGCATAATGTGTTCCACATATCCCAACTCAGAAGGTATGTGACTGACCCCAGCCATGTACTTGATCATTCCGAGCTCACGATACAGCCCGATTTGTCTTGTAAGCAACAACCTGTGGAGATCCTGGACAGGAAAGTGAAGACACTCGGAACAAGGAAGTTAATTTGGTCCGGGTAATGTGGAGGAAAGACACTCCAGGAGAATCCACGTGGGAAAGGGAGGATGAAATGCGTGCAAGATATCCGCACCTTTTTGTAAACCAGTCCTTAAATAAAGTTGTAAATTTCGAGGACGAAATTTTTTGTAAGGAAGGTAGATTGTAACAACTCCAATTTTTGTATACCAAAATTTGCTTTAAATATGATGTATACTTGGAGTATTGATGTTGCTGGAAACAATTTAAGTATCTATTTCCTTACAATAATTACAAGAAAGAACTTGTAGCTCATTGGTAATACCTTGCACTGCTGAACCAAGCCACCAGAGTTCGAATCCCATGTCCCACATATTTTTTATTATCTTTTTGTTTTAAATTTTTGGGAAGTCAAACGGTCAAACAGCCATAACTCACAATTTATTACAATATATAAAAAATAAAGTATACCAAAATTCCCCCCAGACAAAACCACACCCAACGAGACCCGACTCGGCCCTGACTTGGCCAAGTCGGCCGGCGCCGCCGGCTGGACTCGGCCGGTCGGCCGAGTCGGCAACACGAAAAATTTTCGTGTTGACTTGGTCAACCCCCCTGCATGGTCCATTTTCCCAGAACTGTTACACAATTTCCATTACACCTCTTTTAAGTCCAAATTTAATGAAATTTTAATGAATTATATATTTTTTAAAATATTTTTTTAATCCAAACCCTAACCTTAGCCTAGCCCTATATAAAGACCCCTACCCTCTACCTTTTCACCTCACAACTCTAAGTCTACTCTCCCAAATTCTTGAGAACTTGGTACGAAGAGCGAGAAGCGAAGCGCTGCCGAAACCGACGACGGATTCCGGCGATCGGACTAGAACTTTCGCGACGTTTTCGACGCACCGACAACCACCGCTTCCCTTAGCCTCCTTAGCTTGTCCAAACCCGTAAGTCCTATCTCTTCTATCTCTCTTCTCTTTAATATAAAAATACGACTTTTTGGAACCCGACGGAATCGGAACAAAACGATTTCCGATTCGGTTTTTCTGCAAATTTCCACTTGTCACCTAATACATAATACCTACCTATATTCATGTTGACTATTAATCACCCATAAACCAATTTAAACAAACTTTCTCACATGAAATGATAGCTTCTTTACAATATCGTATTCTTTTCATAAAAATACCATGAAGTTCATTTTTCTTCGTTTAATCAATTCCCTCACTCCTAAATAAGTTTATCTTGATCACTAAACTTGTAGAAATCAAATTGAATGAATTTTCACACATGAAATGATAACGTTTTCAAATACCGTATTCTTGCGCTTTAATACCTCCAACTTTAACATGTCATGTTTTACCTCTAAACGTCATCAAAACTTAAAACAAGTCACGAGGTAATGACCTACCTCTACACATACACAAATATAACCCTAACTGATAAATGTCAAAACATAGAATACGACATTACATGACTTTTCACTAAAATACCATATTCTTTATAACCTTTACTTGAAAGCTTTAAGTTGTATAAAATTTTAAATAAAATGAAAGCACGATAGGTCATGGACATCGATCGTTTATCTAAACTGTCTTCGGGTGTTTAGGCAAGTGTGTCTAGGCTAGTGGTTTTTAATTAGGCCCACGACTGTGGTTCCTTCCCACTTACCTGGCATTTACCTGGCCGCAATTAATGGTGAAGATGCGATTTGAGGCTTCTAATGACTCATCATTTAGACCTTAGAAATAGACTAGTTGGCTTAGGAAACCCTAACAACTAAAATACGGAAAACTATACTCTTTTGCAAATAAATACCCTATATTTATAAAACCGTTTTCCTAAATGAAAAGTATTTATAAAACCTAAGCAAAGTGCTACTACAACCCACCTTTGGGGAACCTGTTAGGGATAGTACGGTTCATCGTGCACCCGCAGGCTAGTAGTGCGAGATTCAGACCTCCGCAAGGAGCATTCGGTCTCGAAAGGTTTAAAATACGACATTTAAGAAAAAATGAGATTTTTGAAAATAAAATATTCATTTAAAAGTTATTCATGTGTTAATATATATATAATTATCATTTAAACACCTATTTTATTATAATATAAAGTTTCCACTTTTTTCTAAAATTCCAAGATTAAAAGTTACATTAAAATACCATGAAATTCTAATAAAACAATTAATACTTTTATTAGGATATATTCACTAGAATAACACAAATAAAATTCACATTCATTATAATTATAAAGACGAATAATAAATACTTGAGGTGTATTTTGAAAACTATACAAAAGTACTTTTTACATAAAACCCCCTCAAGTTTTACAAATTACAATAAGGCCCCTAACAATTATTGAACTTCAAATTACCTTTCTTCTAGTCTGACTCGGATTAGAGTCTGACTATCTCTGACTTGAATATGATTCAAGTCAATCTATATTCTTTTATATTACAACACAATTTGAATACATGAATTCCTGAATCCAGTTAACAATATATTCATTTTGACTGAATCAAACCATGGATATTCATCCATTATCCTGATATTCCATTTACCTGATTATACAGTTTCAACATGTTTACTGATATCATGGTTTTGGTCAGTCACCCAACTTACACAATACATTACAACAACACAGTTAAAACATTACGGGGTTTAAGGGGTAGATTGGTACGGAAGGTGTTAAAGGTGGCACGAGGTGGTCAGATTAAGACACCTAACCTGAATCCTATTGCTGTTGTACCGTGGCATAACGGTTCTTTGTACTTCCTTTTGCCCTGATCTCTAGCATATAGAGATCCCCCTCGTATACACTGACATCCTTCTGTACCAAGCTACAAACAACAACGTTAACTCCATATTCCATAATATTCAACAATATAATACTTTAGAAAATAATTTTACACTGTCATTCTAATTCTTCCTTATCTTTGGGACTTACCGAGCGACCTGTTCGCTGACGACATTCTATTTCTTTCTTCTTTGAATGTCGTCAGGTGCGTTGGACCAAGCTGAGATCGAGCCCACCGGTGAAGATTTGGAGCAGTTCCATGAAGATCCCGAGCTCTATATACCGTACTTTGTTCTTTTCAGTATTTTCATTTTCTGTTATGCCACTGTTTAGGCATCGCTTTTCATTTCAGTTGTATTTTATTTTCATGCATTGTACAAAGAATGTTATTAATAAAAGTTGCTGTTATTTCTATATCATTCGTCTCTTGTAATTTACTTTATATTGCTTAGTTACGCTTAGCGTATGTACTTCTGAGTATATACTTAGCGGGCCTCGTCGCGTCCTCTTCGCCGTACACTGGGAAGCAGGGCATGGCATATATGAAGATTTAAACCCTTGTTTTATCAGAGGAATTAAATTCTTATATAATTTTTGGAAGAATTAAATTCTCTGAACTTAGAGCTTTCCCTAGATTTTGGATCTGCATGGCAGAATCTTCCCGATGAGAATTAAATTCTCAACCTGTGGGGAGATCCGCTTCTACAGATCCTTTGCCAGAAGAAAGAACTAAGTTCTTATATGAAGGGTTAAACTCTTGTGGAGACGAAGAAGAAGTAAGATGTTCTTTGTGTTTGGGTCCTTCTTACCTAGGGTTTATTCTTTTCTCTTGAACTTGCAGTTTATGGTTTTTTTTCGCTTTTCTTTTTTTTTTGTCTCCCCTTTTTTGTGTCTCTTGGCTCCTATTTATAGAAGAAAGAAAATAATCAATTTGTTCAGAAAATCTCTAATTGAGAAATTTTGATCAACCAAAATGATGTTTTAGATCAATCGGTGAATTTTATTCACTGTTGGATTTTTAATCCAAGGACTTCTGTTTTACAGAAGATATTTCTCACAAGATTAAGAAAATATTTCCCTATACAGAATCTTCTTCTGTAAATTGGTGATTTTTAATCCAACAGCACTCTGCTTTATGATTGGTAGAGATTTTACGATCAAAAATATAATTACCGCAATCAGAAACGGCGTCGCTTCGCAGCTAGCCGGTGAGTACGGGTCGATCCACAGAGACGGGTAAATTCCTTTATTGTGTTTTAACGAGTTGATTCTATTTGTCGTTTTGGTTTTATAAAAATCTAGATCTAAAACTTAATTAATCTAATTTAAATTCTTGCTAGGGTTAGGCTTAGAGGAAGTTTTGGAGATTGATGTTTCCTCACCGCTTTCAATGCCGTATTCTAGATCCATTAGGTGTTATAGTAATTATCGATAAAGTGGATACGACTCTTTTGGGAAGATGTTTTCTTCCTCTAGATTCGTATCCTTCCTTTATCGTTAATTACCCTAACCCCTATGGAAAACGCGCGCAACCGGCCCTTTATACTGCGGTTCACCGTTACCTCGAAGGGTAGGGTGCCGCAGGGAGCGGTTGTGCGCGCATGCATGGAGTTCTTAATGGGTTAGGCATTGAAAGGGGTGAGAGATCTCATCTCTCAATCCTTTCCCTAAGGCTAACCCTAACAAGCGAGGAGACTACTCGCTCATTAGGGGATGAAATAACATTAAAAGAATAAAAGAAAAATACTTACTAATGGTGATGGCTCCCTCCAAGCGATAAAGAACAGATCTGAATGTCACGTCCAGAATTTCTGAATTTTATTTATTGAAAAGAGGCATACAATTTTTAGATCTAAGATTACAATTTATAGGAAAATAGGAAACCTAGGGTTACAGACTCTCGCACATGCAAAATTACAGATTTGACCCCTGAAAATCCTAACATCTGCACCGACGCACCGACGCACCAAAATTCCACCGACACGTGTATTAGACGGCCGCGGATCCGCGGCGCCAGGCTGGGTTTGGCCGCGGATCCGCGGCCAAACTGTAGACTTGGGCTGTGTGCTTTTTGGGCTTGGTTCAGTGGCTCTTTGGGCTTCTGTTTCCATATGTAGTTTCTCTGTTGGCTTCTTATTCTCTTCCAGATATTTCAGTGAATACTTGTAGCGATCTTTTAACCGTTCACATGACATTTTGGACCTTGTACTGTTCTTCGTCTAGGCTTGATTAGGATCCGTCTAATAGTTGGTAAAAAATCCATTTTCTGTTGTTTTGTGTCTTTTTCACTGTATTTGCTCCAGAAACCTGTATCCTGTAATATGCAACAAACGTGCGTCAAGAGTACCTGTTTATTTATAAAAATGATAAGAATAGGGGAATGATAAATTCAATATTATAGTCTGAACAAATACCCCCAAACTTACCTTTTGCTCGTCCTCGAGCAAACTTATTATTTTATTCTCTAAAATCCTAACCGCACTTTCGCAGGGAAACGCGATTGCACTGAGCTCGTGCAACAAGCCGTTAAACCTCTAGGTGTCCCTAATAGGAGGAGTGTTGTCTCCTGAGGGTTTTCAGCGGATTACACCCACAAAATCCTATCAACTCGGCCCATTAACTTTTGTTTTCCAATTAAGTTTTCTAACAAGGAATTCTATTATCTTATACTTGTAAATTATCCACCCATATTCTTCACACATCCTTATCATTTAACTTAAGATTATATATGTTATGTAGACCTACTTAGCTTTCGGCATTTCTTAAGTTTTCCTTCTAGGGTTTTATCTCCACTTAGGAATTTCTATCAACTCTACTAAAGATACAAGTTCTATTCTTCATTCCTCTCTCTTATCTAAATTCCAATCACATACCCCTACGTGTGTGTATAGATCACCCCTACACTCGGAAATTCAATTCAAGCAATCATGCCCTTGTCCATTGTCCAAAGTACTAATTAGTTGGTGAATTTAAATGAAATTTGCTTACACATCCTTCATGAGACCGTTAATACTTCTTGAGGTACCAACGACCGATTACAAAATGCGCTTGCACTTTAAAGCGTACTTCCTAGTCTTTGCAACACCCAAGGCTTTAGCAGTGACTCCCAAACCAGTTGGTCTAAGGCACTAGGTGATGAAGCACCCTCGCTAAATATTTTTCTATTTTTGCAGCCTTAAGTAATCACAAAAACCAGTGTCCATTTTTTTCTTTATTCACACTTTTTCATACTAAGGACTTTAGACAAGAGCCTTTCAAGGTCTCTTCTACTATTCCAAGTTTCAAGGTGCGTGATTGTGCAATTTGTAAGGTATACGTTTTCAGAATCTAGACTTAAGCTAGGAACTATTTTTCAAACTTATACTCTAATAAGAACATCAATACTCTTCCCTCATTTTGACTTAGCCCAAGAAGTGAACCCAAAATTTGACTATTTCTAAATAAACTACAAGGCATATACTTTCTACCGTTAAACTTTAAGGAAGGTTATTTTTAGGGTTTTTAATTTACTAAGTCTAAGATCTAGTTGTTCCTAGCCAGTTAACCTATCTGTCAAACTCTAGTCAAATAAGCCAAAATTGAATACAATAATTTTTATAATTTTTGAAAATTTTCAATTTTTATGGTTTTTTTCAAATAAATATGCAAATGCAAAAATATGTACAAATGTATGCGAAGGAAGAAGACGTACCGAGCATACCCCCAAACTTGAACTTGACAGTGTCCTCACTGTCATGCTAAACCAAGATGGTCAAAATACCGATACTCCCCTGTTTAGTTATTTATAGTTTTTTTTTATTGTCAAGAAAACAAATATATACAAAAAGGCCCTCCCCCAAACTTCATTTAAACTATGTTAGACAATACTGCCAAACCTTGCATCGGCCAAAAGTCAACACCAACCAGTTGAAAAATTTATCAGTAAAGAATATTGGGTGGTGGAAAAATAAGTTGTGGTGGTCCGCAAAGAATTGGGGAAGATAGAAGTAGTGGTATGGGAGGTGTGGAGGTAAATATACAGGTGGTGGTGATGCATCGATACGAGAATGTAAGTGATCAGCAATCAGTGGAGTGTTGGCATTCTCGTACCTCATTAAAAGAAATGGGGGTATTTCAACTTCTAAGGGAGGAAGTTGACTCACCACAATACCCCCAAGATGTTCCTGTGGGTCCTCTATTGACATGGCATCATCCATCAATTGTGTATGATATTCACTTATGAGGGAACTTATCTCCTCGATGTCCGCCATAGTCCAACTGGAAACTTGCCGCCTATCTTGTAAGACTTTTAAAATAGCGTTCTCTTGCTCGAAGGCTAAAGAGGCTGATATGATAATGGGAAAAGTCTCATTCTCACCTATGTAAGCATATTTAAGGTGAGGCGGTAAGGGCGTGAGTTCGAGTTTCGGAGGCGGAAGAATCATTGCGGAATCTACCTCGAACTCAAAGGACTCCAACACAGGTTCGAAATCACTGCTAACAACCGATTCGGATGGCTCGACTGACTCATCCAAAAATTCAAACGACTCATATTCGGGCTGTGAGTCGTCATCATCCAAAAAGGTGAAACATTCATAATCCACATCGATTGTGTCAACGGTAGTAGGCTCAAGGAGGAACGCACTAGTGGCGTCAAAACTGTTTTCATCAAACAAGAATCTTTCAAGCTCACAGTCCTCCTGCGTGATTTCGTGAATAGAGCAAACTTCTCGTGTACTACTTTTAGGCACGGGGGGCAGACTTCCCATCTTATAAATATTGAACTCACTAGACCTCTTTCCGAAGGATAGGGTCATGGAGCCATTGCGACAATTTATTACGGCATTGGAAGTGGCCAAAAATGGTCGACCAAGAATCACCGGAATTTGGTTTATTGGGTTAGCAACAGGTTGTGTATCCATAACGATAAAATCAATGGGGAATATGAACTCCCCAACTTTGATCAACACATCCTCTAGTTGACCCTTTGGATAGGTGATTGATCGATCAGCCATTTGGAGAGTGCAACGAGTGGGTTTCAACTCTCCAACCCCTAATTGTTCGTACACGGAGTAGGGAATCAGGTTAACACTAGCCCCAAGATCTAAAAGTGCTTGATTAATTTTCTTATCCCCAATTGTAATTGAAATCGTAGGACAGCCGGGGTCCTTTCGTTTTTGGGGTAAGGTTTGATGGTGGTTAATAGCATTGCTCACTGCACTAGCCACTAGCACTTTCTTGGGTACTTGAGATGCTTTTCTCTTTGAAGTGCATAATCCCTTTAAGATTTTCGCGTATGAAGGGACTTGTTGGATAGCATCCAAGAGAGGTATATTTATGCTAACCTGCTTAAATATCTCCACAATCTTCTCCACTTGTGTATTTGGTTTATTAGGACTCAACCTGTTTGGAAATGGTGCATTTTGAAAATTAGTTGAGTCAAAAGTCTGTGGAGTAGAATGTGGAATAGTAACGGATCCCAGTGTGGATGTGTTCGTGTTGTTAGAAATGGGTCCGTTCGAATCAGAAGAAGTAGAGCCGTGTGAAGGGTGGAGAATAGGCTCTAAAGAAAAAGGTGAAGAAGGAAGTGAAGAAAATGAAGAAGGGGAAGAAGAACCACCGGCGGGGATGTCATCACTAGTTTCCACATTATTTTGCAACTCTCTTCCGGATCTCAACGTGGTCACCGCATTTACATTGTGATTGTGATATGCGTTTTGTGGGTGACCGGGATTGGGCAATGGTTGAGATGGAAGCTTTCCCTTTTCTCTCTCGCTCAATGCAGCAGTTAATTGTGCAATTTGTGCCTCAATAGATTTGATACTTTGATCGTGTGAGGCATTGTTATTCATTAAAGATTGCACATAACTTTCAAATCTTGCTGCGGATTCTGTAGTTTGCTTGAGAAATGCTTCAAGACTTTTCTCGAGCGAGCTAACCTTATCATCATTAGGTTGAACCAAATTGTTCGTTTGATTTGTATAAGGTTGTTGTTGGAAAGGTTGCTGGTTTTGAGTTTGTAAGGGTGCTTGTTGTTGTTGTGGAGGAGGTCTTTGAAAATTATTGTTCCCTTGGACTTGTTGATTTTGGTTCCAAGCGAAATTCGGATGACTCCTCCACCCCTGATTGTATGTCGAAGAGTAAGGATCATTTCTTTGTCGTTGCTGAAATGCAGCATTGACTTGATCCTGTCCTTGAATAGGTGCATTATAAGGACACTCTTCGGTTAAATGCGATGGGTTAGAACAACAAGCACAAACAGTTCGTGTGGATAGAGTAGGGGCAGGAGAAGAAGATGAGATTTTGGTCTCAATGGCTTCTAGCTTTTTCATAAGTGAGGCCATCTCGGCCTTCATAGCTATCGACATATCTATTTGATGTATGCCTGCCCTAGATTGACCACTAGAAGAAGATGATGTGGTCTTGGTACTCTCCCATTGAATTGTTTGCTCACTTAGGTCCTCAAGAAACTGCCAAGCTTCGTCGCTAGACTTGGAGAGAAAATGACCTTGACATATTGTTTCTAGCAACTGCTTCGTTGCTGCGTTCAATCCCTCATATAATGTTTGGCAAAGTTGCCAATTTTCTATCCCATGATGAGGACATTGAACGAGTAGGTCCTTAAATCTTTCGAAGCACTTCCAAAATGGTTCGGAAGGAAGCTGTGAAAATTGTATGATTTCGTTTCTGATTCTAGCAGTTTTGTGGTGAGGATAGAACTTTTTCAGAAAGGCTCTCACAAACTCGTCCCAATTTCTAATGGAGTGTGATGCGGTGCTATATAGCCACTTCTCGGCTAGGTCACATAAGGTGAAAGGAATGACCCTTAGCCTTATTGCGTCATCACTTAATTGGGTTGTCTTCATCATGCTGCAAACGTTTTGGAATTTATTAATGAAAATATATGCATCTTCGGATTCCAAACCATGAAACTTAGGCAGCATATTGATGAAGTGTGGTTTTATTTCAAAATTATCCCCATTCGCCGGTGGGGGTGAAAGACATGTGGGTAAAGAAGTGCGGACGGGGTAGAAGAGATCCTGGAGCGCAACTCGTGCGGGCGCTACAACAGGCGGAAGATTCGGGTTATTCGCACCTGGCGGAGGTGGAATCATTCCCGTCGGCAAGGTATCGTTGGGGTTGAATCCCGACATACCTTCGAAAGAAGAATTTAAAGGTGAAGGTAAGGAAATGGACGGAAGATCGACGAAGGGTTCGTCGAAGGGTTCGTCGGTCAGTACCAACGAAACACGGACTAATCGGGCGTTAGTATCCCTAGTCCAAAATGACATACACTAAAGGGTAGTGCAGTCAGAAAAAAAAAAAGAAAAACAGAATGTGGGGGTAAGATAACGTCAGTGAGAAGAAGTGGTGGAAGTGAGTTTCAAGTTTCTTCGCGACAAGTTGCAAGTTTTTGAAAAGATCTTTCTTTATTTTTTTTTTATTTGTGAGTTTTGCAAGGAGGTTTTTTTGAAAACGGACTCGTGACACAACTGAATCAACCACACATGCACAATCAGGCCTAGATCTAGGGTCGCCTAGGTCTACTAGACAGCTCCTAACTAGGGCTAGAAATAGACCTCAAACCGCCTCTTCACGGACAAATACGGCCAGGTAAGTGGGAAGGAACCACCACTACAGTGGGCCTAATTAAAAACCACTAGCCTAGACACCGCAATGTCGGTTAGGATAAACGGCTGATGCCTACCCTAGTCCTTTTCTTATTGAGCTCGCTGTCCTTAGGTCTGAGTCTAATCTTTTTTAATTAAAGGTGGTTGATGCAAAATGCTTAGGTGTTTTCTGGGGTCCTGGGAAGGGTGATGAAATCCCCACCCAATCTGATTTTTGGTTAATTAGCCCCTTAGAGTCCGATTAAAATATGCAAAACAACAAAATCACTTGCAATCAATTTTTAGCGCGGCGCAAAGAAACCTGCAGAGATCTGTTATTTAGAAGGGGGAGAAAGACTTTTTACGCAAAGAATTCCTGCAGAAAACTTTTTACAGAGAGATATACTTTAGGTTGCAGAGGGAAGAAAGAGAGACAAACCCACAAAAGTTGGTGCGCTGACGTGGCAGGAGGAGCGCGGATCCGCGGCTGATGGCCCCACTATGCGGCGGAAACGCGGCAAGATGAGGAGATCAGTGGATCAAAAAAATTTCTTGTCTCTGTTGTGATCTTCCCTCTCTGTTCTGATGTACCAAATTTTTATTTGCCCTCTGTAAAATTCCAGATCCGTGACCTTTGCTGTTCCTGCAAGATCCAAAAGATACACCCTTCAAACAGATCAAATTTGATTATTTTTTTATTTATTTTTTATATTTTCAGATTTTTATAATTTTTTTAAAATTTATATCAACCCGAAAATTCACAAAAAGAAAGATTACGCCGTCCCCGGCAACGGCGCCATTTGATTGGTAGAGATTTTACGATCAAAAATATAATTACCGCAATCAGAAACGGCGTCGCTTCGCAGCTAGCCGGTGAGTACGGGTCGATCCACAGAGACGGGTAAATTCCTTTATTGTGTTTTAACGAGTTGATTCTATTTGTCGTTTTGGTTTTATAAAAATCTAGATCTAAAACTTAATTAATCTAATTTAAATTCTTGCTAGGGTTAGGCTTAGAGGAAGTTTTGGAGATTGATGTTTCCTCACCGCTTTCAATGCCGTATTCTAGATCCATTAGGTGTTATAGTAATTATCGATAAAGTGGATACGACTCTTTTGGGAAGATGTTTTCTTCCTCTAGATTCGTATCCTTCCTTTATCGTTAATTACCCTAACCCCCATGGAAAACGCGCGCAACCGGCCCTTTATACTGCGGTTCACCGTTACCTCGAAGGGTAGGGTGCCGCAGGGAGCGGTTGTGCGCGCATGCATGGAGTTCTTAATGGGTTAGGCATTGAAAGGGGTGAGAGATCTCATCTCTCAACCCTTTCCCTAAGGCTAACCCTAACAAGCGAGGAGACTACTCGCTCATTAGGGGATGAAATAACATTAAAAGAATAAAAGAAAAATACTTACTAATGGTGATGGCTCCCTCCAAGCGATAAAGAACAGATCTGAATGTCACGTCCAGAATTTCTGAATTTTATTTATTGAAAAGAGGCATACAATTTTTAGATCTAAGATTACAATTTATAGGAAAATAGGAAACCTAGGGTTACAGACTCTCGCACATGCAAAATTACAGATTTGACCCCTGAAAATCCTAACATCTGCACCGACGCACCGACGCACCAAAATTCCACCGACACGTGTATTAGACGGCCGCGGATCCGCGTCGCCAGGCTGGGTTTGGCCGCGGATCCGCGGCCAAACTGTAGACTTGGGCTGTGTGCTTTTTGGGCTTGGTTCAGTGGCTCTTTGGGCTTCTGTTTCCATATGTAGTTTCTCTGTTGGCTTCTTATTCTCTTCCAGATATTTCAGTGAATACTTGTAGCGATCTTTTAACCGTTCACATGACATTTTGGACCTTGTACTGTTCTTCGTCTAGGCTTGATTAGGATCCGTCTAATAGTTGGTAAAAAATCCCTTTTCTGTTGTTTTGTGTCTTTTTCACTGTATTTGCTCCAGAAACCTGTATCCTGTAATATGCAACAAACGTGCGTCAAGAGTACCTGTTTATTTATAAAAATGATAAGAATAGGGGAATGATAAATGCAATATTATAGTCTGAACACTTTACAGAGCGCAATCTTTCTTGTTTAGAAAGATCTAAGGAAATATTTTCTAAATAGGACTTTGATTCCTTTTATTTAGAATTTAAATCTATCGGTTCAGAAGGCATAGGAGCCCATCACATGTAGCATGTGACCCTACAAAGTTAAGCCCACCAAAAAGCGTCACGTGCTATCACGTGAATTCTTCTGGCCAATTTTTGTTTTATGAAGGCCTATATACTTTGTATATAGAGGTCACGTGTCTGCACGTGAGGCTCAGTTTCAGCCTTGTTTTGTCAAGCGCGGTGCTTATCACGTGTGGGCACGTGATACTCCATTTGGGGACTTTTCCCATTGCTTTTTATATTTATTATTCATTTTTTATAAGGGAACAATCCGCATTCACCACAGTGTCCCGTTATACACCGTTAGATTACTTAACTAACGGCAAAACGGGACAGGACTAGCGCAGGTGCAAAACATAAACAACGTTTATTATATATCATATATATAATAATAAAGCATTCGTCTCAAGCATATAAAGTGATCACATCACAGAATATCGGTAGCTGTAGTCAACATATGAAATATTGGATATACCAGGAAGTCCGTGTTTTATATTAAGCCAGTAAAAAACACGGATTCCACGATCACGGTGAATAACCAAACCCACATCCCTAGACCCCTACGAGAGCGGAAAGCAACCCTACCAATTCTAGAGTTAGGAGACCCGGACCCGACTCCTCGAGATGGTCTCCCACTGGACTCTAGAACCCGGTTACTTGTGCTCGCCACCTTGAGTCTATCCTAATGCGGAAAAATAAATAATAAACAACAAGGGTGACAACATCCTCAACCCGGAAGTGTCTCAATAAAAGAATATTACATACAAGTTTTTACATGAATGAAAATGAACAACTCTCATCTCACGCAAAAAAACCCGGCTATTCAAAACACGACGATCCAATATAACATATCCCAGCAACACATAATATCACATGTGTAACAACCCTAATTTTCCTATACACTTTTCTATACAAATTTTTTTTAATTTTTAAAAATCCATAAAGGAGTATTTTAACCTGAGCATAATATATATATATATACGTAATTATTTTGTTTTTAAATAATTTCATTTTTAGTGTACATAAAATTGTTTTAAAATTAAAAGTGTACTTGGGGTATTTAATGTTGCTGTTACCACTTTAAGTAGTCATTTTCCCACAATAATTACAAGAAGGAGCTTGTAGCTCATTGGTAATACCTTGCACTGTTGAACCAAGCCACCAGAGTTCAAATCCCATGCCCCACATTATTTTTTATATTTTTTTGGTTTTATTTTTTTGGAAAGTCAACAGTCAAACCGTCATAACTCACAAAATTTATACTGAACCCAAAAAGTTAAATATACCGAAATTCCCCCCAGGTGATGACCCACCCGACGGTACCCCGACTCGGCCCGACTCGGGCCGGCGCCGCCGGCCGGACTCGGCCGGACGGCCGAGTCGTCAACACGGAATTTCTCCGTGTTGACCTGGTCTTTCCCCCTGAATACTTTATTTTCTTTGATCGGTTATCAAATCCTTAATAAATCACTTTTACTCCAAAATTTAATGATTTTTAATGTTTTTTTTAATATATTTATATATATTTTTTAATTAAAACCCTAACCCTAGCCTAACCCTATATAAACCCCCATACCCTCTACCCTCTCACCCTACATTCCTAAGTCCACTCTCTAAAAATTTCAAGAGAACTCGGTACGTTAGAAAACGAACGAAAGGCGAAGCGCTGACGAAATCGACGGCGACTTTTCGGTGATCGTGCTAGGAGCTCTCAACGACGATTCGACGTACTGGAAAACCCTCTACCTTTCTCTCACTCTCTAACGTTGTCCAAACCCGTAAGTCCCATATTCTACCTTTCTTTCCTTTCATAATAATACGGCTTTTTAAAACCCGACGGAAATCAGAACAAACCGATTTCCGATTCGGTTTTTCTATCAAAACTCACTTGTCACTAATTCCATAATGCTTAAACATATTCATGTTGACTACTAATCACTTAAAAATCAATTTGGATAAACTTTCTCACATGAAATGATAACTTTTGCAAAATACCGTATTTTCGCACTTAAATACCACCATGTTTAGTTTATCTCATTTAACCCTTTAACATTGCTATACCTTAAAATAGATCACGAGGTAATGACCTACCTCCACACACACGTAAATACAACCCTAATTGATATCATCAAAACTTAGAATACGATAATACAAGACTTTTCATTAAAATACCATTTTCTTTATAAACCTTTTCTGAAAGTTCGAAGTTGTATACAATTTTAAAACAAAATCTTTTAATAGGAAAATACGATATGTCATGGACATCGATCGTTTATCTAAACCTGACATTGTGGTGTCTAGGCAAGTGTGTCTAAGGCGAGTGGTTATTTAATTAGGACCACTACTTGTAGTGAAGAGCCTCCCACTCACCTGGCACTTACCTGGCCGCAATTGGCGGTGAAGAAGCGATTTGAGGCTTCTAAGGACTTGTCGTTTAGACCATTTAGAAATAGGCTAGTTGGCTTAGGAAACCTTAGAATCTAAAATACGGAAATTTACACCCTTTTACAAATAAATACCTTATTTTTATAAAATCGTTTTCTAAATGATTAGTATTTATTAAATCTTTGCAAAGCGCCACTACAAACCACATTTGGGGAACTCGTTAGGGATAGTACGGTTTATCGTGCACCCTCGAGCTTAGTAGTGCGAGATTCAGACCTTCGCAAAGAGCATTCGGTCTCGAAAGGTTTAAAATACGACATTTAAGAAAAATGAGATTTTTGGAAAATAAAATATTTATTAAAAATTATTCTTGTATAAACATATGTATATTTATCATTTAAACACTTATTTTATTATAAGATAAAGTTTCCACATTTTCCTAAAAATTACAAGATTAAAAGTTACATTAAAATACCATGAATTTCAAATAAATCAATATTACAAGTTAATACCTTTATTAGGATATATTCACTAGAAATAACACAAATAAAATTTACATTCATTATAACTATAAAGACGAATAATAAATACTTGAGGTGTATCTTGAAAACTATACAAAAGCATTTTTACATAAAGCCCCCTCAAGTTTTATAATTTACAATAAAGACCCTAACAATTATAGAACTTCAAATTACTTTTCTTTTAGTCTGACTCGGGTTTGAGTCTGATTATTTCTGACTTGAATATGATTCAAGTCAATCTATATTCTTTAATATTCCAACTCAATATGAACACATGAATCCCAGAATCCAGTTAACAATCTATACAACTTGACTGAATCAAACCATGGATATACATCCATTATTCCGTATTCCATTTACCTGATTATACAGTTACAATCGGTTTACTGATATCTTGGTTTTGGTCAGTCATCCAACTTACATAATTGTCACGCCCCGCTTCCTAAAATATGGAATACGAGGAGTTGAAAAGGCCAGCCATGCTCCTATGGTCAAGGAAATGTCCTGCCATAGTCACACTTCGGCTTCTAGTTTTTTCGTGGTAAACAGTAAATAACACACAGGTAATGAGAAATGCAGTAACTGAAACCAAACGATGTAAAGAACTGACCTGATGGGAAACAAACAGGTATAACCCTGGATAGCTAAACAAGATGTCCGTGAAGTGCGTCTAGTCCTGGTCCAGGTTAAATCTTCTCCTCACACTGAGCATGCATACTCAGGTCGTCAAAGCGACACAATAGCAATATAATATATATAAAATCATGTGACAACTCTAACAGTGGTAATAGATATGTATAACAGTAAATCAATGACAACATAAATATGAATGTGCAGTAATCAATGCAGCGGAACAGTAAAAGCAGTAGGACGATATGCCACGTATGTCAACACAGTAAGTAAGATATATCAATGCCAGTATCCCTATCAGTCTCTAAGTCTCACTATACAGATCACTAGGCCTATCGTCAGTCCAAGTGTGAGAGTCAACCACTCGCGAGTGTCCTCCACCCAAGGGTAGAACCCAAGGGTAAGGGACCACGGGCCCAACATGTAACATGTATATCACGGTGAATATCACATACCCTGTAAATCTCCATATATCTCCCTAAATATATAAGCCGGCATGGGACTCCCGAGATTCTGTTGAACTCACACTTAAACTACCCCACACCCCGTGGTCTACATCAAACGCTAACCATAACCCTAAATACTAATCGATCCGTGACAAGTCTGCGCGAGAATTGGAGGCAGGACCTCCATCAAGCACGTTCCGACTAATACCTAAGATAAATGACAGTGTCTGATGCCTTATCTGTGACACCCGTGCAAGCGCTTCCATAAGTGTCCTATACCACTTATAGTCATACGTACACGTGTCCCACAGACGTCGACAATGCAATATAATGATAAGATTCACTGATTGTGTACAAGTACGTATCACTTTCACTTAATCACTTATACACGAACACTGACGTACTTGCCACAATCATCACTAAAATCTAACACTGGGTAAATGTACGTTATCACTAGGTTATCAATGCAACGACAGGTGTAAGATATGATGCGTAAACAATATATAAAGCATGTTTAGGATGTCATGAATCAACAATCTATCACTTTCATAAATTATCATAAATCAAACGTGTACGGTTTGGCGAAACAATAAACAGGTAATAATTAGTATGCTCAGTTATCTGTCCATCGAATTTAGTTTCATGTCACTCGGATTCCAGAGTCATTATTTATAGCCATTTCATTTTAAGCGTTCACGGCTGGAAATCTGGTTTCAGAATCGGAAATCCGTTTTGCAACGCATTTTAATCCCAGTTGGAATCAGATTTTAGCGATTCTACAGTTGAATGAAATCTAGGGTTTTCAGTAAGGTTTTCAACGTAATAGACGGATCTTCGATCGCATCTGTACGTCAGGAGATATACACTGTTTAATATTAATATGTCAATTCTGATTCTCTTGGGACTGTTATGCGTCCCGATCTTTTAAATTACAGATAAAATAGTAAATGATGACGAAACAGGATGAAACCACCTGTATTATCTAGTTAACAGATTCACCTATAATAAACAGCGGAGTTCTGCAATCTACGAGTTAAGGAAATCTTGTGGTACCATTACGAAACAGCAAGCAACAATTGGAGTCGCTCTGGACTGCAGTCCAGAGTCGCACTCCGATCCCAATATCGTCACAGTTTAAGTACAGGAATATCGGGAAACAAGTATAGGGTTAAATCCCGTCGAGTCGTCTTCGATTTGAGCCCTCGAACGCATTATTCCAGTATGTATATAATTTATAGTGATTTTAATAGTTTTCAGGTACAAGAAAATTCCAGTTTTACGGTTAAACTTGGGGGTAGTTGTTTTAGTCGTTAATGGTCATATTTTCCAGCGAAACTTGCACAAGGTATTCATCATAGCAAGGGCCAATAAAAGTAATTCAGTCCCGTCAATTTAGAAAAATATTTTCTTTGGGAACACGCGTCGAACAGGTATGGCACATAATTGGTTTAAACTTGTAACTTCATAATCTATGTACTTAACGATTGTAACCTAAGTAAATAGCATGTAAGCAAGTAAAATACTTGCCTGGAGACGATGAATTGAAGGCACGGCAGCGGCAGCGGCACGAACGCGCGACGAACGGCGCGGTTAGGGTTCGCGGCCTCGGCTCGCGCTTGGGTTCTACGTCGGAGTTGTCCGGAGATGCCTCACGTTTGCTGGACGCGGAGAGGGATGCTCTGTCGATTTCTCGAGATGTGCTAGGGTCGACGATGGTCGGCGTGGTCGCTTTCCGGCGGCGGCAGCAGAGGGTATTTAGGGCTCGCAGTGGAGGTTTAGAGGGGGAGAGAGAGAGAGCAGGTAGTGGGGCTTGGGCTTGCGGTGATGGTGATGATGCGGAGGAGGTGGAGGCCGACGACGTGGTTCAGGTGCAGCAGGGCTCGCCGGCGTCGAGGTGTAGGTAGTGAGCTCGGTGGTCGAATGAGTTGGAGTTGAGTGTGCAGTGCGGGAAAATGGTGTCAGGAGAAGGTGAGAGGAGGGCGTAGAGGGTGGTGCGGCAAGGGGAAGGAGGAGATGGTCGGCGGGTGGCGGTGGTTTCGGCCGACGGTGGATCTCCGGTGGAGATGGCTTGATCTTAGTGGCGGCTGGAGGTGCAGGGGGAGACTCGGCGAGTCGGTGAGGGGAGAGGTGGCGGTTTGGCTTTGTGAGAGAGGATGAGGGAGTCGACGAAGAGGTTGTCGTCGTCGTTTTCGGGGAGGCGAGGGCTCGGCAGTTTCGAGAGATAGAGGAGAGAGTGAGTTGGAGAGTGCGAGGGAGAAAGAGAAGAGGAGCGGTTGAGGCGAGGAGAGGTCAAGGGACTCGCGGCGTGGGCGACGATCGTGGCGACGTGGGCGCAAAGGGGCGACGTGGGCACGAGCGAGGTAGGGGCGACGTGGGTTTGCGTTAAAAATGAGCGGGAGACACGGGGAAGAAGGAGTTTGCGAAGTGGGTCGGGTCGGGTTAAGCGGCGCAGATGTGGGATAAGGAGAATGGGAAGCTGGGCCGGGCCTGTGGATTTAGTTAAAAAAATTGGTTTAAATTATAGGAAAAGAGTGGGTGGGCCGGAGAGAGTAAGGGTTATTTGATTTTTGATTTAATTAAAATTCTATTGGGCTGAGGTAAAGGGCCGGGGGATTTTGAAAAAGAATGAGTGGGAAAAGGGAAAAATGAATGGGCCGGGGTTTATTAATAAAAATTTATTTGTGTTGGGTTGTGGGATGGCTTTGAAAGGAAACGGGCTGGGAAAAGGAGTTTAATTTATTTGTTAGGGGAGGAAAGGAAGGTCTGTGTATTGCAAATATATTTTGGGTTTTAATTCAATTAAATATTGTTCGGGGCTGAGTAATTGGAAAAGAGATGGGCCTGGCCAAGAGAGGGGATTGGGTTTAGATTAAAATAATAATTTAGGAATTAAAATTATCCTGTAAAATTCTAGGGAATTACTATAAAAATTGAACATAAATAGAAAATATAGGAAAAATTATTTCATTCAAATAAGTAAGATAGTACGTCGAAAACTGGGTATTACAATAATACAATACTACAATACTATCAAAACACTACGGGGTTTAAGGGGTAGATTGGTACGGAAGGTGTTAAAGGTGGCACGAGGCGGTAAGATTAAGACACTTAACATGAATCCAATTGCCGTTGTTCCGGGTTGTATAACGGAGCCTTGTACTCTATATTCCGTTTGCCCCGGTCTCTAGCATATAGAGACCCCTCTCGTATACACTGGCATTCTTCTGTACCAAGCTACAAATAACAGCGTTAATACAACATTACAACAAATAGTATACAACTTTAGAAGAAACCTCTTATTCTGTCTTTTCTAATTCCTCCTTATCTTTGGGACTTACCGAGCGACCTGTTCGCTGACGATATTATATTTCTTTCTTCTTTGAATGTCGTCAGGTGCTTTGGACCCGTCAGAGATCGAGCCCACTGGTGAAGACTTGGATCAGTTCCACGAAGACCCCGAGCTCTAGACATTGTACCTTGTTCTATTCAGCATTTTCATTTCCTGTTATGCCATTGTTTAGGCATCGCTTTTCATTTCAGTTGTATTTACTTTTCATGTATTGTACAAAAGAATGTTATTAATAAAGTTGCTGTTATTTCTATATCTCTTGTGATTTACTTTTATATTGCTTAGATACGCTTAGCGTATGTACTTCTGAGTATATACGTAGCGGGCCTCGTCGCGTCCCCTTCGCCGTACACTGGAAAGCGCGGCGTGACAGGTTTTGTTGGTAGCCCATGCAAGTCAGAGCTGTATGAATCCCTATCATGCAGTTCTGGTCTACGTGAACAACCTAAGTAATATAACACAAGAACCAGCAACTAAAACATTCTTTACAATCATGTCCCTTGAATCCTTTCTTTTATATTCCTCGAATCATATACTTTGAATCTATGCTAACCCAAAATTCTCTCACCTCTTTTACAATTTTACCAAAACCTTCGGATTCTTTCATTCCTACACACAATCTTTACATTTTTAAAACCCTGTCAGTACACTAGCACCAAACTTTTCTTGGATTTGTTACGCTTTCCTTTTACAAATTTCGAGGACGAAATTTTTATAAGGAGGGTAGAATGTAACAACCCTAATTTTCCTATACACTTTTCTATACAAATTTTTTTTAATTTTTAAAAATCCATAAAGGAGTATTTTAACCTGAGCACAATATATATATAAGTAATTATTTTGTTTTTAAATAACTCCATTTTTAGTGTACATAAAATTGTTTTAAAATTAAAAGTGTACTTAGGGTATTTAATGTTGCTGTTACCACTTTAAGTAGTTATTTTCCCACAATAATTACAAGAAGGAGCTTGTAGCTTATTGGTAATACCTTCCACTGCTGAACCAAGCCACCAGAGTTCAAATCCCATGCCCCACATTATTTTTTTATATTTATTTGGTTTTATTTTTTTGGAAAGTCAACAGTCAAACCGTCATAACTCACAAAATTTATACTGAACCCAAAAAGTTAAATATACAAAACTTCCCCCCAGGTGATGACCCACCTGACGGTACCCCGACTCGGCCAGACTCGGCCGAGTCGGCCGGTGGACCGGCCGACTCGGGCCGGTGCCGCCGGCCGGACTCGGCCGGACGGCCGAGTCGTCAACACGGAATTTCTCCGTGTTGACCTGGTATTTCCCCCTGAATACTTTATTTTCTTTGATCGGTTATCAAATCCTTAATAAATCACTTTTACTCCAAAATTTAATGATTTTTAATGTTTTTTTAATATATATATATATATATATATATATATATTTTAATTAAAACCCTAACCCTAGCCTAACCCTATATAAACCCCCATACCCTCTACCCTCTCACCCTACATTCCTAAGTCCACTCTCTAAAAATTTCAAGAGAACTCGGTACGTTAGAAAACGAGCGAAAGGCGAAGCGCTGACGAAATCGACGGCGACTTTCCGGTGATCGTGCTAGGAGCTCTCAACGACGATTCGACGTACCGGCAAACCCTCTACCTTTCTCTCACTCTCTAACGTTGTCCAAACCCGTAAGTCCCCCATTCTACCTTTCTTTTCTTTCATAATAATACGAATTTTTAAAACCCGACGGAAATCGGAACAAACCGATTTCCGATTCGTTTTTTCTATCAAAACTCACTTGTCACTAATTCCATAATGTTTAAACATATTCATGTTGACTACTAATCACTTAAAAATCAATTTGGATAAAGTTTCTCACATGAAATAATAACTTTTGTAAAATACCGTATTTTCGCACTTAAATACCACCATATTTAGTTTATCTCATTTAACCCTTTAACATTGCTATACCTTAAAATAGATCACGAGGTAATGACCTACCTCCACACACACCCAAATACAACCCTAATTGATATCATCAAAACTTAGAATACGATAATACAAGACTTTTTATTAAAATAACATTTTCTTTATAAACCTTTTCTGAAAGTTCTAAGTTGTATACAATTTTAAAACAAAATCTTTTAATAGGAAAATACGATATGTCACGGACATCGATCGTTTATTTAAACCTGACTTTGTGGTGTCCAGGCAAGTGTGTCAAAGGCGAGTGGTTACTTAATTAGGACCACTACTTGTAGTGGAGAGCCTCCCACTCACCTGGCACTTACCTGGCTGCAATTGGCGGTGAAGAGGCGATTTGAGGCTTCTAATGACTTGTCGTTTAGACCATTTAGAAATAGGCTAGTTGGCTTAGGAAACCCTAGAATCTAAAATAAGGAAATTTACACCCTTTTACAAATAAATACCTTATCTTTATAGAACCGTTTTCTAAATGATTAGTATTTATTAAATCTTTGTAAAGCGCCACTACAACCCATCTTTGGGAAACTCGTTAGGGATAGTATGGTTTATCGTGCACCCTCGAGCTTAGTAATGAGAGATTCAGACCTCCGCAAGGAGCATTCGGTCTCGAAAGGTTTAAAATACGACATTTAAGAAAAATGAGATTTTTGGAAAATAAAATATTTATTAAAAATTATTCTTATATAAACATATGTATATTTATCATTTAAACACCTATTTTATTATAAGATAAAGTTTCCACCTTTTCCTAAAAATTACAAGATTAAAAGTTACATTAAAATACCATGAATTTCAAATAAATCAATATTGCAAGTTAATACCTTTATTAGGATATATTCACTAGAAATAACACAAATAAAATTTACACTCATTATAACTATAAAGACGAATAATAAATGCTTGAGGTATATCTTGAAAACTATACAAAATCATTTTTACATAAAGCCCCCTCAAGTTTTATAATTTACAATAAGGACCCTAACAATTATAGAACTTCAAATTACTTTTCTTTTAGTCTGACTCGGGTTTGAGTCTGATTATTTCTGACTTGAATATGATTCAATTCAATCTATATTCTTTAATATTCCAACTCAATATGAACACATGAATCCCAGAATCCAGTTAACAATCTATACAACTTGACTGAATCAAACCATGGATATACATCCATTATTCCGTATTCCATTTACCTGATTATACAGTTACAATCTGTTTACTGATGTCTTGGTTTTGGTCAGTCATCCAACTTACACAATACAATACTACAATACTATCAAAACACTACGGGGTTTAAGGGATAGATTGGTACGGAAGGTGTTAAAGGTGGCACGAGGCGGTAAGATTAAGACACTTAACATGAATCCAATTGCCGTTGTTCCGGGTTGTATAACGGAGCCTTGTACTCTATATTCCGTTTGCCCTGCTCTCTAGCATATAGAGACCCCTCTCGTATACACTGGCATTCTTCTGTACCAAGCTACAAATAACAGCGTTAATACAACATTACAACAAATAGTATACAACTTTAGAAGAAACCTCTTATTCTGTCTTTTCTAATTCCTCCTTATCTTTGGGACTTACCGAGCGACCTGTTCGCTGACGACATTCTATTTCTTTCTTCTTTGAATGTCGTCAGGTGCTTTGGACCCGTCAGAGATCGAGCCCACCGGTGAAGACTTGGATCAGTTCCACGAAGACCCCGAGCTCTAGACATTGTACCTTGTTCTATTCAGCATTTTCATTTCCTGTTATGCCATAGTTTAGGCATCGCTTTTCATTTCAGTTGTATTTACTTTTCATGCATTGTACAAAAGAATGTTATTAATAAAGTTGCTGTTATTTCTATATCTCTTGTCTCTTATGATTTACTTTTATATTGCTTAGATACGCTTAGCGTATGTACTTCTGAGTATATACGTAGCGGGCCTCGTCGCGTCCCCTTCGCCGTACACTGGGAAGCGGGGTGTGACAACATGTCATCAACGTAAGTAAATATGCGTATCATAATTGTCGTTGACATATAGCAATGAAACCGGCGATACACCATATATTACACTTACGGTCGCAGAAAAGAAAATGTCAAACTACAACATTTGGAATCCACAATCAGCTTAGATATCATAAACCCGAAATATCACATATTTCGGATTTCATGCCTAACAATATGAATTCCAAATATTGTATCGCATTCCACAAATAGCTAGACGATATTAAACATTCCGATCGAATCAACAAACACCCAAAATTTCCTAAAGAGCCCAACACTTGAGCACAGTTTAAAAATACTCAGAACATACCACAGTACCTATGGACCAACCGTAGATGGGCCAACCCTTGCCTCAACTATGGCGCCGCGAAACTACCGCAAACCCTAGGGTTTGGCGGCGGTTCTTACGGTCATAGAATCGAGTTAGGCTTTCGTTCTTCTAGAGGGTCCATTGCATTACTTGCATGATTTTTGAATGTTCTTTAACTTGAAAAATCCAACTCTTGGAAATTTTCTAGCGAGGGAAAAGTTGTGTTATTGATATCCGTTCGAACTTTTTAACGCCGTATAAATTAACCCGAAAAATGTTAGAATTACGACTACGAAACACTCCGTATTAGCCCTAATAGTACTGTTAACATCACATGAAAACTGGGCTAATCAAACAATACCAGAAACCCCAAAATCAAGCCCTGAGAACACCAAAAAATTTTAAGCCAAAAAGGAGCTCAAAAAACCGGCGAGACCGGATTTTTATTGAATGTCGCCGGCAAAAATCCGTTTGTTTGGTCTCGAATTTCTCCAGTGTTCTAGTTGTATCACATACAACATTCTGCAGTTGCTAAAATAATTTTTTAGATCATTTTAAAATCTACAAAAACTGGATTTTTGGGTTTCATTGTTTCAGAGTTTTTCGGTTTCGTGATTCTAAAAACATCGTCTAATTCTTTAGCCTGGCTCTGATACCACTGTTGGGTTCCCTAGCATGACAATAAGGTTTCGGGAGGCATCATCCATACCGTTTTCAAAAATTTGCTGCCACGCCCCGCTTCCCAAAAGAAGGTGAAGGATAACGTGGCAAAGTCCGCAACCTAACTGTATTGAATGTGGTCTTTTCAATACAGTTATGTTAAGCGTATGAATATCTAACATGCAGGGTGTGTACCAAAATCAAAGTAATAAAAGCGAAAGGCATTTATTTCCATTAATTAAACTTTATTACATCTCAAAAGAAAGAGTAAAATAAACTAAGTAGTTTAATTACATCAAGGAGAAACAAAAACCCTAAACATGTGGGCAAACGGCAAAATTAAATCTAGCTAATCTTCCATCGTCCAGTCTGTATAATCTTCATAAGTTGGCTTCACACCTTGATCCTCGCCATAATACTCATTCTTATCTCACGGACATTCCAAAGATAGAGGAAGAAAAGGAAGGTCCGTCAGCGAGTTATACTCGGGTATGATTGTCTCATAAGGAAGTAGGTATAGAAACAAACATGTGTATATAAATATAATGAATATGATGTACATGGGTATAAAGGTATGAGGTTGTATGCAAATTAGATTTGTTGATAGAACTATAGGTGAATATGAATAGGTTGTGTGAGGTATATATTTGGTAAAGGTTCAAGTCAAGTCAAACGAATATTCAGTATAAGAGTTAGATCAGGTTAAAACAGGTGTGTATTGATGGAATTGACTGGTGAACATACTCGTATTCTTGAGGTATCCCATGACTAGCTGGAAGCAGTATGAGTTGGTGCTCGTGCCTAGGTGGCAATCAATGCGGTAGCATGAACATCCTCGAAAGGTGTCCTATAACTACTATGGAGTTTTGTCTAGCGTGAATATCACTCAAGTGCACAGGTATTTCCACCCTTCAGTTCCATAATAAACAACAAGTCTAAACTGGTAAAATATCCACATCCAAGATACTGAATAACTCGTGTCTCATGAAGAAAGGTAGATAAGGTAACATGTGGGTATAGCATATGATGTGAGTTTAGTGTTGAGTATCAATAGGTATTGTAAACGTTTTAGTTTGTTAAACAAGGGTCCGGATACTCGCGATTATTCCGTTGTGGCCACGGAACAACAACCGGGGAAGTGAAATGTACCGTTTCACTTCCCGGGATCATGATCGAGTAGTAGGAGAATCCGAGTTCCGAGTCTCCTTACCTAGTCAAACTACCCATCCCCGAGGTTCAGTATAAAGGTCTTGACGGTTTAGAGTTAGTGCGTATACATCTAGGCATCGAATTTCCACATTTGTATGCCATCCACATTTTGGATCATTCACCCTCAAATAGGGTTAGTATTCGCCCGAATATCGGGTTAGTAGTCGTCCACACTTTGGACTGGTCACTCTGCTTGCATGGATCTTCATATATAAGTATTCCATACCTAGGTCCGCGCATTCTAACCTTAACCGTATCATGTGTCATGTATGTCATAAACTTGTAATCAAGAAATTGATCTCATTTAATATGGCCTTCCACAACCACTCGTTTTATCTTGTTATCTTTTAAAGTTTGTAATGTATTTCGTATCATCTTATAAAACATTTAGTTAATAAAGGATAATAGTGTTTAATTATATTTAGTGTTTATAAGAAAACCATGATGTTTGGAATATTTATCGTTTTGGAAACCCATAATATTTTACTGAGAAAATATCTTTTTAATAAAAGGTTATGGTATTTGTTTGAAAATTATCTTTTAACAAAGTTTTAGATGTCCTTTTGGAAAATATCATTTATAAGGGTTATGGTCTTTGTTGAAAATAGCTTTTTAGTAAAGGTCAAGATATTTAAATGAAATTATCTCTTTTTAGGATGGATTGTGGTATTTTATTGTAAATAATAGTTTTTATGAAATTATAGTGTTTTAAGTTTGAGATAATGTTTTAGAAAATACGTTCGTGTTGGCAACCGCTACACATGGACGGCATGATTTGTGTCCTTTTCAAGGACGATTGCCTATCAACCACGAGGTACTAGCGTAAAACATTACCCTATTATTAGGGTAACTCATTAAAATTTAGTTAACATTTTATGAAGAATTAATATAAAATACCCTTTCGAGTGAAAGGGGCTAAGTTGGAAAAACCATATGCCGTTATTTAGATTTAGTATTATCCCCTTTCAAAAAGTGAGGGGATTTTTAACAAAACTAAAGTAGTTGGTGGAAAAGTGTAAGTAATATATATATATATATATATATATCGTATTTAAAACATTTATTCTAAATATTTTATCTCAGGTGGATATTTTAAACAAATACAATATTTTAATAAAACGAGAGTATTTTGTGGAAATACGCTATTACGAGATCAAATTGGTAGTATGCGTAAGTGTGGGTATGTGAGGGATGAAGTAATACCCCGTGGGTTATAACATTAAGCATATCACATTTCATGTAGTACGGGGATGCAATATTTTGTATAGGAGTGATTAAGGAAGCCATTTTAAACATGGGTTAATATGATCATCATTGAGAGGTGCCAAAGAATAAGCATGCAAGAATAATTTTTAATATCATTTTAATATGAGATTAGGGATTAAGAGTTGAAACCAAGACTATTATGAGAAAGAAGGCGACAGATGAGTGGAGAGAGGCGGATCCTACCTTTGATTAAAGTTAGATGTAGACGGTTGAAGACGTAGGCTTGTGCAAAAATCCTCAATAGCTCCGCGCCCAAATTTTTCCTCGGCGATTGGGTGGAGCCGTAGCGTTGGCGTCGTCGATACGAAGCCACTGGTATTTTTTTCAGAATTTTTGAAGTTCTGAGGTGTGAGATTTCTAAGTTTGAAGTGCCTATTTATAGGGTTTTTTTAATAACCAGAAAATCCAAAAAATCTATTAAATTAACGCAATAATCGGCGCAGCCAATGATTTTCGAATCATCTGTTGAAGATTGCACCACCACCAATGATTTTTAGCCATTGGATTTTGATCCAACGGCCTAAGGCGCACCGTCACGCCGCCGCCAGGGTGCCATGTGCTCGCGTGGCTAGGGATCACGCGGTTTCGCGTGGTCCCCACCAAGTGGGCGCCGCCGCGCGTTCTAGGCCGTTGGATCGAGCATCCAACAGTCTAGGTTAATGGGGTTTTTAAAAAAAATAAAATAAAAATTAATTAAAATAAAAACTCAGCAGATTTTTAAAATTATTGATTTGGTTAAAAAAATTTGTTAAAAATAGTTAAAACCACGGAAAAATTAGGGGAAAATTTCAGAAAATAGGTTTTATTGTTATATTTAATATAAAAATAATTTTGGGCCAAAAATAAATAATATATTCCATATTTACGGTTTTAGCTTAGTTATAATAATTATTTAATATCTAGTTTATCCTTTAAAATATTTTTAATTACGAATTAATTATTTTAATTGATAATAAAAATATGTAAATTATTTTAAGGCATTATAAAATTTCATTAAAACTATTTAAGCCTAGGAAAACAATAAATAGATTTTAGAAAATTCCCTAAATCATATTTCAATGCTCTGAAAATTATTAACATTACTAAAAATATTTTCTATCACGTAAATAATTATTTGATACTAGAAATTTAAATAAAATATATTTTATTAGGTATTAGAAAACATGGTCGTTACAATCTACCCTTCTTAAAATAATTTCGTCCTCGAAATTTCAGAAGGGAGGTCAAGGAAAGAAAAAAAATCACCAAGAAGGGTTTATCGTGGTTGAAAATTTTTGGGTCTCGCTCTCTCGCCTCGTTTCCTCGCTTCTGTGTAAGTCTGCCTAGTAGTTCTTTCTTCATATAGCTCTAGCCAGCTGGATTGTCTTGTCGCTCAAGATTTCATCCTTCTAGTATCCCGACCAGTTGCCGCTCGTAGGTTACGCCAACTTTTCCGTGATCTCGGAACGATCAAAAGTATGACCAGGGTTGCCAGCATACCCTCTTAACTATGAGGTATAAAAGCATTATGCATGCCCTCTAAAGAAAAAATAGCAGAACTAGGCTATACATAAACCCACCGTCTCCTTCCAAGATGTTAAACGGCCGATGAGTCGTGGGCTGAGCTTTCCGTGCTCGCTGCATTGTATCACCATCTCCACTTTTTTTTTTCTACAATTATGTCAATCTTACAATTCTCCATCTTCAGGGTCATCCTAATCGATCGGCACTTCTCCCATATAAAACTTGACCCCTCTCATCCGCTTCATGTGTTTCAACCATCCGTTTTCCCATGTTCTCCTTAGAGTAGTGCTTTTATATCTTCAAGATGAACATTACCATTGTCATTTCTAGATCTGAACATGATAGTTGCGTCCACAAGTCGTTAGTTGTCTTGACGCATATGCAACTATATCGCCGCGCTGATATATCACACCACCAAATCCCTTCTCCGAAAAATCGTTGTGGATGTTTAAAACTTCTGGGTTTGCTAAGAATTGCAAGAATGGTTGTGATAGTTACGATCTACCCTCCTTAGAATAATTTCATATTTGAAATTTTCAAAGGAGTAGCCATTACTAGGCATGAAAATTAGTAACGCTGTCAGGAATCCTCTTTGCTGCATGTGTCGCTCCCGCGAGTTGGTGTATCACTTGATGCATGGAAAGTCTCTGAAGGGTTTAGGTACAAGGAATCGGAAAATGTAAAATCAGTAGTTGTTTCCAGATAGAAAAGTTTGGAAGTTGAAGGGAGGTTGTGAATTGATGAAAAACTTGCGAGATATAACATAAAGGCAACTAGTCGAAATTACGAAAACTAGAGGAATTATGGTGAGTCCAACTAAGATTTGCATCGAAAGATAAATAAGAATGGTATCAAAAGAAAGGTTGAGAAAAAGAAAGAGTACCTCTGTTTTCTTTCCACGTGGCATCAGCCTTCTCGGCTGTCATGGTGAAAGTCTGACGTTTGGGTCCATTCCTCTGCGCTTGCTGAAAAACACGCTTCTGTGATGGTAAAGGTGGTCCCTTTAGTGATGCCCCTTGACCGGTTGGTTGAGTGGCGGAAGGTGGCCGGTTTTCCTGTGTTGGTGCCCCATAATTAGCCGGCTTGTGACGGGGCATGATTGTCTCCCTTTCTGAGGACAGTCCCCAATAACATGATCCAGAGACCCACAGACTATGCAAAGTTTATTCAAGATGCGACAGTCTCTCCTGTAGTGTCCAGTCCTACCACAATGGTTGCATATAACGGCTGGTTTTTCGAAGATAGTTGGTCCGGCTGGTCCCTTAGGTTGTTGTCTCCCGTTGAGTCTGGAAGATGATCCTCCAAGAATTTGGTTGGCTGGTCGGTTAATGCCAGACAAACGGTCATCCTTCCTCATCCGTCTCTGAAGGTCTTCAAAGTTTCGTGCCGCCTCTAAGATTTCATCATAAGTTGAAAAAGTAGCAGAAGACATGGAGGACTGCGTCTTCAGGTCCAATCCTTGTCAGAATCTCTTAGCATA
Organism: Agapanthus africanus; assembly: GCA_030015575.1. Classification (NCBI taxonomy): domain Eukaryota; kingdom Viridiplantae; phylum Streptophyta; class Magnoliopsida; order Asparagales; family Amaryllidaceae; genus Agapanthus; species Agapanthus africanus. The sequence continues at coordinate 48,020,683 of JASDDO010000019.1, read as the reverse complement.
AAGTTCTGGGGTTGCCACCAGATGATGCGCGAACCGACTTAACCTTGCGAACTTCGAAGCGTACTCGTCCACCGACTTATCCCACATGCTCCCTTGTTGGATTTGTATAAACTCTCTTTCCATCTCTAGGTGTGCCACAGCTGGAAAGTACCGGGTATCAAAACGCTGTTTGAACATTTCCCAGTCGATGTGCTCCTTCAATTTACTTTCCTCCGCCTCCCACCATATCCTGGCATTATCCGTAAGTTGTAGCTTAGCGATGTTCACCCACGCGTCCTTCGGAATTTGAGTGGCACTGAGATCATTGACTGTTCCCTTGAGCCATTCTTCAGCTTCTAAAGGAGTTTCCTTCCCCGAAAAATTCTTAGGGTGGAGTGATCTGAACTACTTCACTCCCGCCGAACCTTGTGAAACTGGGGTTAGTGCCTTACTTAAAATCTCTGCTTGCTGCTGCCTACTTTCTCACAGTTCCTGATGAAAGGCAGCTGTCTGCTGCTGCTGTTGCTCCAGTAGTCCTTGCATCATTTGTAGCATCACTGCTTGTTGGGCAGTAGCTTCATTGTCTCCATTTCCCCTTCGGTTGCGGTGATGGTGTCGTCCAGCCATTGATGATCTGAATCAGAATAGGTTAGGTTACAAACAGGCTGAGAGATGAGACAAGATAATAACTTGCATGGAAGAACAACAATTAATGCAAGAGAGAGACTAATAGGAAGAGCAAGAGACACAAGAGAGATTTTTGCTCGAAACTAAAATTTTATTATCCAACTTCAATATGGAGAGACAACCGAAAAGTAAGGACATGCCCCTACTATTATTACATCGTTTTATTCGGCCAAAGAAAAGGAAAAAGACTTATTAGTCTCGATTATGAGAGTTCAACAAGTTGCGATAGGCCCTCGCACTAAGAAAGGTACGGTCATTCCCACGGTGCCTTGTGGGGACAACTGCCTGAGTTTCTTCGGCCTCGAGTTCCTCCTCACTCGAAACTTTGTCCTTCGATTCATCCTCGGCAGGAGCCTCGTTCTTTGATTCCACCTTTATAGGGTCTTGTTCTTTTGCAGGGGCCTCCTCATCCGGATCATATTCTATAGGATTCTCTCCCGCCGCAGGAGCCTCTTTTTCTGGCTAATCCTTTATATGATCCTCTTCCACGGGATCTTCTTCTTCGTCTTCGGAGTCATTGGCTATCACAGGCTCCGGAGTTGCAGCATCGACTTCTTCGTCTTCCGAGTCACTGTCGGAAATAACCTTCTGAGAGTCTACGACTTCGTCGTCTGAATCTCTAGATGTAGCTTCAAAAGTAATATCGGATATGTTATCCTCGTCGGAAGGGAAGGTCATGGACAGGGTACAGAATGTCAAGGAAGGGACAAGGGACATAGGAAAATTATGAAATCGGTATGAATGGATGAGATTCACAAATATAATAAGTCAGTTAACGGTTTCATTTTAGTACACAAGAAGACCTACATGGGCCACCACTTAAACCTGTCATGCCCCGCTTCCCAAAAGAAGGTGCAGGATGGCGTGGCAAAGTCCGCAACCTAACTGTATTGAAGATGGTCTTTTCAATACAGTTACGTTAAGCGTATGAATATCTAACATGCAGGGTGTGTACCAAAATCAAAGTAATAAAAATGAAAAGTATTTATTTCCATTAACCAAACTTTATTATATCCCAAAAGAAAGAGTAAAATAAACTAAATAGTTTAATTACATCAAGGAGAAACAAAAGCCCTAAACATGTGGGCAAACAACAAAAATTAAATCTAGCTAATCTTCCATCGTCCAGTCTGCATAATCTTCATAAGTTGGCTTCACACCTTGATCCTCGCCATAATACTCATTCTTATCTGACGGACATTCCAAAGATATAGGAAGAAAAGGAAGGTCCGTCGGCGAGTTATACTCGGATAGGATTGCCTCATAAGAAAGTAGGTATAGAAACAAACATGTGTATATAAATATAATGAATATGATGTACATGGGTATAAAGGTATGAGGTTTGTTCCCGCCAAAAATTTTTGCGCAAAAGAGCCCAAGGTATCAAATGGCGGCGATACGCTTAAGAAAATGGGAACCAGTATCTTCCGGGCTGTTTTTTGACAAACTCCCGAATGAGAAACAGATAAATTCTGATGGTATCGAAAGCGGCTCGAAAAACCCTTCGATTTGATATATTATGGGCCTCGTAATTCATCCGGGATCAAAAGTTATGAGGAATTACGTGTCCACACTTGATGGGCTTTTAAGGACCCGCTGGAGGAGTTAAAAGATACAATAAAAACTCAGAAAAGACCCCAATGGGGCATCACGTGCTCACACGTGACCATGGGTCACGTGCAGACACGTGATGGGCTTTTAAAGCCTCTAAAATAATGAATAGAATTTAATTCTAAAAGTCAGAAAATACCTCAACGAGGTATCACGTGCTTACACGTGACCAATGGTCACGTGATGGTTAAAACTGAAACATAAATAAGCGGCTGAGAAAGGAACCCAATTGGGGGTCACGTGCTCACACGTGACCAAAGGTCACGTGCCAGCACGTGACTGGCTTTAAAAGCATTATAATTTAATAGAATTAAATTCTAAAAGTTTCTGAATCTTTCCAAATGGAAAAGGGTCATGGGGAACCGTTGGATTAAAAATCCAAGGGTGATTAAAAATCACCAATTTATAGAAAAACCTTGGACAAGGAAAGATTTCCCTGAAAATCTCACCAGGATAACAAATAGAATATCTTTTGGATTTAAAATTCACTGAATGATCTAAAGGCCCAGATTAATGATAAATATAAATCAAATCTCTCAACATACAAATCAAATGTCTCAATGAGAGATTTGCTAAACAAATTGATTCTCTTCCTTCTCCTATAAATAGGAGCCAAGAAGAGAAGAGAAGGGGGATCTACTTTCTGGAGAGAAAAACAGAGGGAGGAGAATTTAATTCTCAAGAGAAGAAAAAGAAAAGAGAGGAGAATTTAATTCTCTGCAAAAAAAAACCCTAGGTAAGAAAAGAGAGGCTTCAAAAGAGAATTTAATTCTCAAAAGAGTTTAACTCTTATTTAAAGAAAAGAACTTAGTTCTTTCTCTGGTTGAGGATCTGCAAAGTGCACATCTCCCCATGAATTGAGAATTTAATTCTCATTGGGTTGAGATCCTGCCATGCAGATCTAAAACACAGAGGAGGAATTGAGTTTTAAGAATTTAATTCTCCCAAACTCACAGAAATTTAATTCCTCCTAAAATGAAACTGGGGTTTAACCCTAATCAAGAATTTAATTCTTTTACATATCTGGGAATTTAATTCCTTTGAAAAGAAATCAGGGTTTTATCCTAAATAAGGATTTAATTCTTTCACGATAGGAATTCAATTCCTTCAAAATCATAATTAGGGTTTAACCCTACCAAGAATTCAATTCTTAAAAGATCTCTGTTCATGAAAAGAACTAGGGTCACGTGTCCCCACGTGACCCCTAGAAAGATCCCCAGAAATGAGAAGGAAAAATCACTAAGGCGATGCCTCACGTGCTCCCACGTGACTCCCAAAACGCATAAAGAAAAAGCAAAGGAAATGAAAGCTTTGGGCGCTCTCACGTGACCCCTCAGCAAATGCTTGGCGCACAGATCCCCATCACGTGCCAACACGTGATACTCTAAAATAAAAAATGAAAGTGTTTAACACTTGATGGCAAAACAAAAGAAAAGAAGCTTTAGGCGCTCTCACGTGTCCCTACGTGACCCCTCAGCAAGTGCTGTAATTATCAATGCATAAATCCCCACCACGTGCCAACACGTGATGCTCTAAAATAAAGATGAAAAGTGTTTAACACTTATTCGCAGATTTGAGGATAAAACAAAGGAGATCTGGCTCCACATTTAGGGCGCCCTCACGTGTCCCCACGTGACCCCTAACAAATCCCTTTAATATCCAATGGATAAATGCCTATCACGTGTCCACACGTGATGGCCAGGAAATGAAAAGTGTTTAACACTTAATTGCAGAACAAAATAAAAGGGATCTGGTCCCCCCTTAGAGCGCCCTCACGTGTCACCACGTGACCCCTAATGGGCATTCTAACAGACCAGGGCGAGGGCCTCCATCACGTGCTCACACGTGATGGCCGTCAGAATTAAAAGAGTTAAACATTGATCCGCAGAATAAAATAAGGGAAATCAGGGCGCTCTCACGTGTCCACACGTGACCCCTCTTGCCTCAGTGTTTAACACTAAATTGGAACCCCTGAGCCCAGTGTTAAACACTGTTTTGCCTTAGTGTTCAACACTGATTAAAGAGCTTTCTTGCAGTGTTTTTCTTAGTGTTTAACACTAAATTAAATCTCTGTTGACAGAGTTTAACATTAATTTTCTCAGTGTTTAACACTAATTTGAAGCCTCTGCTGCTAGTGTTTGACACTGATTTGCTCTAGTGTTTAGCACTAATTTGAACCCCCTGTTGCTGGTGTTTAACACCAACTGTCTTTTAGTGTTAAAACACTAACTTGATCCCAGTGTTCAACACTGCTGAATTAACGTTAGCCCAATTGGCTAAATGGCCAGAGGCAGAGCCTCTCCTTCAATGGACCAACAGGAAGCCAATATTCCAAACATGATTGGACTTAGCCCAAGATGGCCATAAGTCCTCAATTCAGATTTAACTGGGCTAATGGGCTCATAATATAATTAATTGGTCTTGATCCCAAATTGGGCCAAAGACTATTTAATCCACCCCGGTTCAAGGGTACATCTCTTCACTCCTTTGATACTTGGCGTTATAATTCCTCAACGTCTTCAGAGAGGTGACGGGTCCCGACAACCACACATCAACACGGACTGTGGGGTCCTTAAACTCATGGACTTATGCGTCCTTAAACCAAGATACAGACTGTGGGGTCCTTAAACCCGCGGACTTATGCGTCCTTAAACTAACGGACTAATGCGTCCTTAAACACACCCATATGGACTGTGGGGTCCTTAAACCAATGGACTTATGCGTCCTTAAACTACCTATGGACCGCAATGTCCTTAAACTACCAATGGACCACTACGTCCCTAAACTGGAGATGGACCACCACGTCCCTAAACTGGCGATGGACCACCACGTCCCTAAACTGGAACAATAGAGCCCCAAAATGCTCTTTTGTCGGATCTAAACGATCCCGTTAAGTTGATCTTAGTCCCAAACTGGACTAACGTATCCTTAACAACCGTTTAAGTTGATCTTAGCCTCAAATATGGCTAACGTATCCTTAAACCTTCAAACAGACTTTAGTCCCAAATTGGACTATGAATCCCCCCAATCAGCATTGGTTCAAGGGTACATCTCTGAACTCCTCTGACACCTGTCGTTGTAATCCTTCAACATCGTCAGAGAGGTGATGGGTCCCGACGACCATACATGCAATGGACCACCATGTCCCTAAACTGGAACAATAGAGCCCAAACGCTCTTTTGTCGGATCTAAACGATCCTGTTAAGTTGATCTTAGTCTCAAATCGGACTAACGTATTCTTAACAAACGTTTGAGTCGATCTTAGTCTCAAATATGGCTAACGTATTCTCAAACCAAAACCACAAACCCAAATCTAAGTAAACACGGATTTGGATTAATCCACGTCCTACGGGCGACTACATAAATTAGTCTCCGTATACAATCCACGGGCAACTACAAACAAAACAAACACCCACGACACGAAGTGACCAGCTGGAGAAGGAGAAATTTGTTACCGCGATGCGGTAGCGTAATTAACTGCAGGGGCTTGCGCCTGCAGGGAAGAGCGTCCCCACAATCAAAAACCCCTCAACGAGGGGGAATCTGACGAAGTCTGCTACATCGGTCGCATCCGCTTAAACCTTCGATACATGGTGCCATAGATCAACTTGGCATCTTCGGAGAGGTAGACGGATAACACCAATTAGCATCTGCCCCGAATCTCAGGCGAGGCATTCCATGTCTCGGCCGCCGTTCGGAGGGGAACAGATTCTGGCACGCCCGGTGGGACCTTTTCCTCTTTCCACTTCACACTTCGTGTGTCGTGTTCGCGAACGAATCGCGGTTTGCTAATGGTTGCCCGTGGGTTTCGAGGTACTTAGATTTGGTGTCTTGCTCCGTGCAGAAAACAGAAGATCGATGGCTTCAAACTGCACTGCCTGCAACTGCAACTCTCGCTCCGTCCTTACTGGAGGGGTGACTTATGGGCCCCAAGCGGCCTCCCTTTTCAAGATGCCAGTGGAGCAGGTAACTCAGGCCACCGCTGGATTATTCTTCGGGACTATGCTCCCACTGATGAACTTCAGTGCCCCAATGACATCGCAAGAAGCTCCAAAGAAGCCGTTCTTTGATCGACTTACCACTGCCGCGACCCCTCTCAACGGGTCGCCCAGTTTCAATACCTCAGTTTTCAACAGACTGGGCCAGAACGTCCGCAAACCTGCGATACCTGAAGCTGCCATCCCAAAGCGGATAGCCATCTCAACTCAAATGGACGAAATCATTGGAAATGCTCCTCCTTCCGAGAAGTCAGTTTTTACAAGGCTGGCCATTCTGGTTGCTGCTCCAGGCGAAGTCCTCAAAGTTGCTTCCCCTACCCAGAGCAGGGGGCATGAAGAAGCTTATCCAACAACGGAGGTGACTCCATCCGCAAGACACGCTCGACGTCGCCACTGGCGTCGAGTAAGAAAGGCTGGGGGCAACTCCCCCTCTGGATTTACGCCACCAGCTCCGATGGTGGGGATCGATGCTGCTGTTCCAACCGGGAACAACTTTGAATTGCTGAATACTGTGCGCAGAAACTCTCCTACTGCGATGTTGAAACGAACACCTTCACCTGTGGAGAATACTCCAGAGAAGAAGCTAGAGCAGCCCCCTCAACGACTGTCCTCTAAAATTTACAAAGTCTGGCGACAGGTCCAAGGGTTGGTGATTGATGAAAACTATCTCCACCGACAGAAAAAGATGAAGGTACGGCAGGAGAAAGATTACTCTGTCAAGCCACAAAAAGAAAAGGCTACTTGGGTGCCCACTACAACGGCCCCCTCAACTCCAATCACTCAAAAAAGGAGGCCGCAAAAAGCCCCTGTGTCTTTGGCAAATCGCAAAGACACCGAACACAAACGCCCCAAGTCTGGGGGCATGGTGGTGCACACCGTTTATATGGCTTCTGGAAAGGAGAAAAGCCGTGCTTCGACGGGTCACCGACCGCTCACCCGATCTGTGACGAAAGCCCAAGAGCAGCAACAGAAGCTTCAGGAAATGATGACTGTGATGGTTGCACTTACCGAACCGAAAGAAAGTTCGGAAGTATTGCCAGAGCAGCGTCACGAACAAGAAACTGATGCTGACTTCTTACGTAGAATCCTCGAAAAGAAGGATAGAGAAGCCGCAGAGCAAGCGGCTAACATAAGACATATGGCGCTCCTCTTCCAAGATATGGTAGGGATGATGTTACAGCCGGACCCTCCAGCTGATGACCCTCCAATCACTGTTGAAGATGATGGAAGGGAGACATCTAATCCTCCGCTGGCTCTTTCAGCAGCCAAAGACGAAACCATTTCTAAGGCCGCGCTGGATGACTATATAGATCAGCAAATACGAACTCATCAGGCGAGTGAAGCGACTGGGCAAACGGTTAGAACTGGACGACCCTATCCGGGCTGGTATGACCAAATCAGTTACCCGCCGGGATATACGATCCCTAAGTTCCACGTATATAAAGGGACAGGAAATCCACATCAGCACGTCGCTCAATTCAGGGCCTTGTGCGGTAATACTGGAGGCGATGACAAATTGTTGCTTCGCCAATTCGTTGGCAGCTTAGCAGACACAGCTTTTGAATGGTATTCGGAGCTTCCCGATGACTCCGTCAAAACGTTTACAGAAATGGAGTTGCTATTCACTCAATGGTTCGCAAGCGCCGGAGAACGCACCCCGATCATGGCATTGATCAATGCCAGAGTAAAGCCAGGAGAGACGTGGGTGCAATATGCAATCCGGTGGCGGAACCTATGGTCAAGATGCGAACAACGCATAGAAGAAGCTCCTGCCGTGGGCGTTTTCGTGGGTACTCTTGACCCTCAAGCGACCATCTCCCAATTCATGATATTCTTCAAGCCGACCACCTTTCAGGCCTTGATTGACAAGCTGGCCCAAATGGACCAGATGGGCCATAGGCCTTCCTCTTCAAAGACAGAGCCTTGGAATGAAAAGGGCAAAGGGAAAGCAACCTTCATTGCCGATACTCAGCAACGGCCGAGCAACTTAAAGCCGGTTGTTCGCCAGAACAATGTGCGACCACGCCCATCCCTCGAGGAAAGACTGGGACGTCCTTACTCGTTTCCCCAGGATAAAACGAGAAGACTGTTCGAGCTGGCAGTGCGCAACAGACTCATCAATCTGCTGAGTCCAAAGCGTCCGTTGCAGCCAGGCGATGTCAACGATCCCAATTATTGTCCTTACCACCAAACGGTAAGTCACCCGATCGAGGATTGCTTCGTCTTTAAAGGATGGATCGAGGATCAGTATCTACAAGGCAAGTTTGCGTTGTTCGAGAAGTGGAAAATAAACCCACCACAACCGCACACTCCAAAGAAGACGAACACACCGTGGGCAACTTGTTCTTTTGTCGAAGAAGCTTTGTGGGAGGTCGTGTTGTCGTCCAAAACCAAAAAGATGCTGAATGATCTTCAGACGTGCCCGGCGATTAAATGGAAGAACCCGTTGGAACCTGAGATCATCAAGGGGATGCTGAAGCCGCGCCCAATTCCAAATATCGGTGGTGATAGCCAAAGCATTCATGCCCAGCCGTCGAAATCTTCGAAAAACAAGAAGAAATCCAAGAAGCCCGTGAAGCCCGGCGACAAGCGCACGGATTTGCAGAAACAGATTGACGTGCTGGAAGAGTATAACCAGAAGGCGCGGATTCCAATCACACTCCAAGAGTTCCTCAGCCACGTCCTCGAGGACGAAAATGATGGAGAAGACTCATCAGATGAATCTGAGGACTACGTAGCAAGTTATCATGTGATCTCTCACTCATTGATAGATGATAAAGAGACTCCTTGCACCGAGAAACCAGGGGCGGGTCCTGAACCAGAACTTCTGTGGCCGTCAGACGAGATGATCAATGCCTTCCTGAACGAAGCCCGTCTTAAAAGCAAAGCTGATCGAGAGCGCGAGATGGCCATATTCGAGAAAGCCAAACACCGACGACTAGATGAAAGGGTCGAAACTCTCCCACCGGATCAAAGTACATCCGCCACAAATGAAAGCAGGATCAAGACAAGGAAACAATTCGCCAAAGCCATATCAATGGGGATGAGGCCGCCCTCTTTCAGAAAAAATTCTCCTGGTGGTATACATTTTGATGAAACGGACGTACACCCTAATTTCTGCCTATATCATCAGAGGATCGCACATCCTACTGAAGACTGCAACTCCTTTAAGTGTTGGTGGCAAGGATATGTCGCTCATAGACAACACGTCAATAGAATAAAGCGGGAAGCTCGTAGACAGCGAAAAAATACGACAGATGAGCATAAAAGAGTTGCCGGCAATTGTCATAGGGATGAGCCCGAGGGATCACGAGTTCTCACCTTTAGAAGCGATTCTGACGAAGAAGCCGCCCTCAACCCACTCTTCAAGGAATTCATTTCTAAAACAAAAGAATTGGAGAGTTGCGAGAACGTTCAGCAGTACAATCTCACGCTACCCGGAAAGAATCTTGGACCCGCAAACGACGGAGCAAACGAAATGAGAAAGGAAAAGGAAAAAACGGCCTTTGTTGCCAACACTCAACAACAGCCGAGTAACCCGAGACCGTTTTGTCGTCAAAACAACAAACCGCGATACCTCAATGAGAAGTTGAAACGTCCTTACTCGTTTCCCAAAGATAAAACAAAGAGATTGTTCGAGCTAGCAGTGCGCAGCTGGCTTATCACTTTGCCAGATCCAAAACGTCCATTGCAACCAGGTGACGTTAACAATCCTAACTATTGTCCCTACCACAGAGTAATGGGTCACCCACTCGACAATTGCTACGTCTTCAAAAACTGGGTTGAAGACCAATACCAACAGGGCAAGTTCGCGTTACCCGAAAAGTGGAAAGTAAACCCGCCACAACAACATGCTTCGAAAAAGGTGGATATGCCGGGGGCATCATGCTCATTCATAGGGGAGGCCACCTAGACCGAAAAGTCAGTAAACTAGAAATTCGCCTCAAATACGGCGACGGTAGACCGAAATGTCGTTAAACTAACGATGGACCACTATGTCCTAAAACTGGCGTCGGACCGAAATGTCCTTAAACTAACGGCAGACCGCAATGTCCTAAAACTTGCAAATGACCGAAACGTCGTTAAACTACTCCCAACCCGCAGCATTTTCAGGCTGACGTGGTAAAAAAAAACGGTATGTCCATAAGCAAAATGGGCACGGATGAAAACCCGAAAGGGCTCCGTGAGTAAAAACAGCAGGGCTACCGGCGAGTGTTCGTGAAAACCCGAAAGGGCGCGACCTCGTTTTTAAAAAAAAAAGAAAAAAAAGAAAAAAAAAGAGAATAAAAAAAGAATAAAAAAATACGGTATGTCCACAAGCAAAATGGGCACGGATGAAAACCCGAAAGGGCTTCGTGAGTAAAAACAGCAGGGGCTACCGGCGAGTGTTTGTGAAACCCCGAAAGGGCACAACCTCGTTAAAAGACACTTACAGGATCCTCTCGACCTTGTAAGGAGAAACCACCTGCGTGAGATCCTTACGACTCACAAGAGAACACCACACTTAGGGATGCTCACGATTCCTAAGGAGAAATTACACTTGCGAGATCCTCACGACTCGTAAGGAGAACTCTCTTATGGGACCCTCACGGCTCATAAGTTTTGAAAGTCTTAAGTTACAGAGACCTGAACCTGTTCTTAAGCAACCCCCACAACCTCCGATCTTGCCCTACAAACGGCTCGTATTGACCCTTGTATACAATCCACGGGCACGAATAAATATTTCCCTAACAAAGTCCCATCCGTGACTAGGGATATGTTTCTACAGCAAACAACACTTGTAAGTCCTCTCGACTTATAAGGAGAAAACCCTTTTATAAGATCCTTACGACTTACAAGAGAACATGCACTTAGGAATCCTTACGATTCCCAAGGAGAAAACACACCTGCAAGATCCTCACGACTTGTAGGGAGAAATACCTTTGTGAGACCCTTACGGCTCATGAAGTTAAAAGCCTTAGCCGACAGGACTCTTAACCCTGTTTACTAAGCCACCTTTGTTCAACATCGACAGAGGCAAATGATGATTCGCTCCTGGCAATATCCCAGTTGTAGCGATGTTGATGCCTAAACCGGTATCAAATTCCAAGTCCTTTCATGGCAAATGATGATTCGCTCCTGGCTATATTCCAGTCGCAGCGATGCTGATGCTGAGATTGGCACCAGATTCCAAGTTCCACACTCGCGAGAAAAAATCAGCGAGCCAAAAAAAAATGCATACGAAATAGCCGAAATGATGGGGCAACTTGCAAACAAAATCAGCAAGTAAAAATGTATGCATGAAAAATAGCCGAAATGATTGGGCAACTCGCAATAAAAAGCAGCGAGTAAAAAGAAAAATAGCCGAAATGATTGGGCACCGCGAAAAATAGCCGAAATGATTGGGCAATCGCGATTTTCGCGATATAAAAAGCTGAAATGATAGAGCATCGCGGAAAGAATAAAAAAATGAAACTTTTTGCCCTACAGGTGAAATCATATCGATCCCTGTATACAATCCAGGGGCACAGATAAAAGGGAACCATACCTTCCCAACAGGCTCCATCAGAAAGCGGAGCCAAATCTCGACGGTTAATAGACAACCTAGAGACAATCTCGATATTTGTCGCAATATTGCAGACATAATGTCAACAAACGAAGCAAAAAGAAGATCCCGAGCTTCAGGGTCTCGACGTCAACATCGACAACTTAGATCACCAACGGCGTTTCTCCTCACTCCAGCCAGATGCAGACGTGACGTCAACAATCGACCTCAGAGTCGCAACGAAACGGAACCATGGCAAAGTCCTTAGTTCCAAATCTCAATGGCCACATCTACAGCCTGGAGACCAACAACGGCGTGCCTCCTCATTCCAGCAGGACACAGATGTTACACCATCAAGCGGAGCGATGGCAAAATCCCAACTCCGCCTTAGCATTCGTCTCATTACAGCAGACGCAATGTTAACAACGGCGTTCCTTCGCAGTCCAGCAGGATGTACATGCAAAGCTAATAAAAGACCCCATGGTCAGCAAAGAGGAGTGATGGCAAAATCCCAGCTCCACCTCAGCACTCGTCTCGTCACAGCGGACACATCATCAAGCAAAGCGGAACAGCGGCAACTCCCAGTTCCATGACTCGACGATGTACTCCCACAGAGAGTCAAATCCCAACTCCGTGAAATGCGGATATAATCAAAAAAATTCCTGGTCACGTGGAACACGGATAACGTCACTCTTTGACCCCGTGGAAAATGTCCAGAGCGGATCCTGGTCCTCGCAGAACACGGCAGTGAACCCGTGCGAAGCATCCAGAGCGGAGCCTAGTCCTCACCTAACGCGGCAGTGAACCCGTGTGAAGCATCTAGTGCAAAATTCCTGGTCACGTGGAACGCGGATAACGTCACTCTTTGACCCCGTGGAAAATGTCCAGAGCGGATCCTGGTCCTCGCAGAACACGGCAATGAACCCGTGTGAAGCATCCAGAGCGGAGCCTAGTCCTCGTCTAACGCGGCAGTGAACCCATGTGAAGCATCTAGTGCAAAATTCATGGTCACGTGGAACGCGGATAACGTCACTCTTTGACACCGTGGAAAACGTCCAGAGCGGATCCTGGTCCTCGCAGAACACGGCAGTGAACCCGTGTGAAGCATCCAGAGCGGAGCCTAGTCCTCGCCTAACGCGGCAGTGAACCCGTGTGAAGCATCTAGTGCAAAATTCCTGGTCATGTGGAACGCGGATAACGTCACTCTTTGACACTGTGGAAAACGTCCAGAGCGGATCCTGGTCCTCGCAGAACACGGCAATGAACCCGTGTGAAGCATCCAGAGCGGAGCCTAGTCCTCGCCTAACGCGGCAGTGAACCCGTGTGAAGCATCTAGTGCAAAATTCCTGGTCACGTGGAACGCGGATAACGTCACTCTTTGACACCGTAGAAAACGTCCAGAGCGGATCCTGGTCCTCGCAGAACACGGCAGTGAACCCGTGTGAAGCATCCAGAGCGGAGCCTAGTCCTCGCCTAACGCGGCAGTGAACCCGTGTGAAGCATCTAGTGCAAAATTCCTGGTCACATGGAACACGGATAACGTCACTCTTTGACACCGTGGAAAACGTCCAGAGCGGATCCTGGTCCTCGCAGAATACGGCAGTGAACCCGTGTGAAGCATCCAAAGCGGAGCCTAGTCCTCGCCTAACGCGGCAGTGAACCCGTGTGAAGCATCTAGTGAAAAATTCCTGGTCACGTGGAAAGCGGATAACGTCACTCTTTGACACCGTAGAAAACGTCCAGAGTGGATCCTGGTCCTCGCAGAACACGGCAGTGAACCCGTGTGAAGCATCCAGAGCGGAGCCTAGTCCTCGCCTAACGCGGCAGTGAACCCGTGTGAAGCATCTAGTGCAAAATTCCTGGTCACGTGGAACGCGGATAACGTCACTCTTTGACACTGTGGAAAACGTCCAGAGCGGATCCTGGTCCTCGCAGAACACGGCAGTGAACCCGTGTGAAGCATCCAGAGTGGAGCCTAGTCCTCGCCTAACGCGGCAGTGAACCCGTGTGAAGCATCTAGTGCAAAATTCCTGGTCATGTGGAACGCGGATAACGTCACTCTTTGACACCGTGGAAAACGTCCAGAGCGGATCCTGGTCCTCGCAGAACACGGCAGTGAACCCGTGTGAAGCATCCAGAGCGGAGCCTAGTCCTCGCCTAACGCGGCAGTGAACCCGTGTGAAGCATCTAGTGCAAAATTCCTGGTCACGTGGAACGCGGATAACGTCACTCTTTGACACTGTGGAAAACGTCTAGAGCGGATCCTGGTCCTCGCAGAGCACGGCAGTGAACCCATGCGAATCATCCAGAGCGGAGCCTAGTCCTCGCCTAACACGGCAGTGAACCCGTGTGAAGCATCTAGAGCAAAATTCCTGGTCACGTGGAACGCGGACAACGTCACTCTTCGATCCCGTGGGAAACATCCAGAGCGGATCCTGGTCCTCATACCAACATGGAGTGATTACCACCGCGACATTCGTCTCGATACAGCAGACGCGATACCAGCAAACGAAGCGAAGGCTAAATTCCTAGCTTCAGGGTCTTAACGGCAAGTCATATAAAGCCTGAAAGACCACCGGAGATCATCCCACATGGAGTAGTCACCACCTCGACGTTCGTCTCGATACAGCAGACGCAACACCACCAAAAGGAGCCACGGCAAAATCCCTAGTTCCAAACCTCGACGGTTCACCAGCAACCTAGAGACAACCATGACATTCGTCTCGATACAGAGGACGCGATGCCAGCAAATGAAGCGAAGGCCAAATTCCTAGCTTCATACGTCTTGACGGCAAGTCATATAAAGCCTGAAAGACATTCGGAGATCATCTCGCACCAGCGCAGAGTGGTCACCACCTCGACGATCGTCTCGATACAGTAGATGAAATGTCACCCCAGCATTCTTCCCCCAACAGGATTCGGACGCGCTAAAGCAAACGAAGTGAAGGCCAAATTCCTAGCTTCAATGTCTTGACGGTAACTTATGTAAAACCGAAAAGACAATCGGAGATCATCCCAGATGGAGTGGTCACCACCTCGACATTCGTCTCGATACAGCAGACGCAACATCACCAAAAGGAGCCACGGCAAAATCCCTAGTTCCAAACCTCAACGGTTCACCGGCAACCTAGAGACAACCGTGACATTCGTCTCGATACAGAGGACGCAATGCCAGCAAACGAAGCGAAGGCCAAATTCCTAGCTTCAAGGTCTTAACGGCAAGTCATATAAAGCCTGAAAGACCACCGGAGATCATCCCACGTGGAGTGGTCACCACCTCGACGTTCGTCTCGATACAGCAGACGCAACATCACCAAAAGGAGAAATGGCAAAATCCCTAGTTCCAAACCTCGACGGTTCACCAGCAACCTAGAGACAACCACGACATTCATCTCGATACAGAGGACGCAATGCCAGCAAACGAAGCGAAGGCCAAATTCCTAGCTTCAGGGTCTTGACGGCAAGTCATATAAAGCCTGAAAGACAATCGGAGATCATCCCACACCAGCGCGGAGTGGTCACCACCTTGACGTTCGTTTCGATACAGCAGATGAAATGTCACCCCAGCGTTCTTCCCCCAGCAGGATTCGGATGCGACAAAGCAAACAAAGCGAAGGCCAAATTCCTAGCTTCAACGTCTTGACGGTAAGTCATATAAAACCGGAAAGACATTCAGAGATCATCTCATACCAACATGGAGTGATCACCACCTCGACGTTCGTCTCGACACAGCAGACGCAACATCACCGAAAGGAGTCACGGTGAAATCCCTGGTTCCAAACCTCGACGGTTCACCAGCAACCTAGAGACAACCGCGACATTCGTCTCGATACAGAGGACGCAATGCTAGCAAACGAAGCGAAGGCCATATTCCTAGCTTCAGGGTCTTAACGGCAAGTCATATAAAGCCTGAAAGACCACCGGAGATCATCCCACATGGAGTGGTCACCACCTCGACGTTCGTCTCGATACAGCAGACGCAACATCACCAAAAGGAGCAACGGAAAAATCCCTAGTTCCAAATCTCGACGGTTCACCAGCAACCTAGAGACAACCACGACATTCGTCTCGATACAGAGGACGCAATGCCAGCAAACGAAGCAAAGGCCAAATTCCTAGCTTCAGGGTCTTAACGGCAAATCATATAAAGCCTGAAAGACTATCGGAGATCATCCCACACCAGCGCGGAGTAGTTATGGCTCATCGGGGCTCTCTAAAATGAGCCTAACCTCAAGTAAAAAGCGGCATGGCAAATTCCTAGCGCTTGCTCTTCCGACGGTCAAACTGCCAAGGAGGATTGCTTGAAGACGTCTTGTCCAGCCCCCGAAGGGATCAGAGACACGGCAGTCGCAGGGCTACTCGAACAGCACGATTGCCTATCGAGGAATACATCAGCTCATGCGACGGTACGACGGCCAAAACCCTAAGTACCACAGACCCTAACGGACTTCTGTCGTAAAGAGCAGAGGTTAACTGTGACGTTAGGATATTCTTGCGAGATCTGCTCGATTCATTTCGACTCGTGAGGAAAATGATGTCTTTGCGAGAACTTCTCAATTCGTCTCGACTCGTGAGACAAAGCCTTAGGCAATAGGGATTAAAAAACCTGTTTCTTAAGCACTGGGATCCTGCAAGTCGGCCCAAAATGGTCTCTTGCATACTATCCACGGGTCTCACTCTCCGAAGTCGAATTTCGACAAGGAGGGGAACAACCGCTTACGGGTCCTCTCGACTCGTAAGAGAGAAAAATTCTCTCATAAGATCCTTACGACTTATAAGAGAAAACACACTTAGGAATCCTCACGACTCCTAAGGAGAAAATACACCTACGAGATCCTCTCGATCCGTAGGGAGAAAAGTCTTTATGAGACCCTCACGGCTCATAAAGTTGAAAAGTCTTAGGTGGCAGATCCTAACCCTGTCTCCTAAACCATCACTGCCCTGCAAAGAGGTCAAGATGGACCATCTATGAGCCACACTCGCCAAAGCTACATGCCACTGAAATGGAAAAGCTACTCATGAGCATATAAACTACTTCACTCCAGAGTAAGATATAAAGAGATAGAAGGGTGCGGCTCATGGAGTTAAGGATTTGGAACTATATCTCTTAAGAGTCGAGATTTGAGTCAATGATAAATGACGACGCTTGTGTCCGCTCGTTATCTTCTCAGATCAAGATTCTGAAAGTAATATACCAACCCGAAACTGGTCATACGCTATGCATTACTTTGCACTACTTCACCCACGTAAATACTTATGTGGGCAAAGTAGTGGGGGGCATTTGTTCCCGCCAAAAATTTCTGCGCAAAAGAGCCCAAGGTATCAAATGGCGGCGATACGCTTAAGAAAATGGGAACCAGTATCTTCCGGCCTGTTTTTTGACAAACTCCCGAATGAGAAACAGATAAATTCTGATGGTATCGAAAGCAGCTCGAAAAACCCTTCGATTTGATATATTATGGGCCTCGTAATTCATCCGGGATCAAAAGTTATGAGGAATTACGTGTCCACACGTAATGGGCTTTTAAGGACCCGCTGGAGGAGTTAAAAGATACAATAAAAACTCAGAAAAGACCCCAATGGGGCATCACGTGCTCACACGTGACCATGGGTCACGTGCAGACACATGATGGGCTTTTAAAGCCTCTAAAATAATGAATAGAATTTAATTCTAAAAGTCAGAAAATACCTCAACGAGATATCACGTGCTTATACGTGACCAATGGTCACGTGATGGTTAAAACTGAAACATAAATAAGCGGCTGAGAAAGGAACCCAATTGGGGGTCACGTGCTCACACGTGACCAAAGGTCACGTGCCAGCACGTGACTGGCTTTAAAAGCATTATAATTTAATAGAATTAAATTCTAAAAGTTTCTGAATCTTTCCAAATGGAAAAGGGTCATGGGGAACCGTTGGATTAAAAATCCAAGGGTGATTAAAAATCACCAATTTATAGAAAAACCTTAGACAAGGAAAAATTTCCCTGAAAATCTCACCAGGATAACAAATAGAATATCTTTTGGATTTAAAATTCACTGAATGATTTAAAGGCCCAGATTAATGATAAATATAAATCAAATCTCTCAACATACAAATCAAATCTCTCAATGAGAGATTTGCTAAACAAATTGATTCTCTTCCTTCTCCTATAAATAGGAGCCAAGAAGAGAAGAGAAGGGGGATCTACTTTCTGGAGAGAAAAACAGAAGGAGGAGAATTTAATTCTCAAGAGAAGAAAAAGAAAAGAGAGGAGAATTTAATTCTCTGCAAAAAAAAAAACCCTAGGTAAGAAAAGAGAAGCTTCAAAAGAGAATTTAATTCTCAAAAGAGTTTAACTCTTATTTAAAGAAAAGAACTTAGTTCTTTCTCTGGTTGAGGATCTGCAAAGTGCACATCTCCCCATGAATTGAGAATTTAATTCTCATTGGGTTGAGATCCTGCCATGCAGATCTAAAACACAGAGGAGGAATTGAGTTTTAAGAATTTAATTCTCCCAAACTCACAGGAATTTAATTCCTCCTAAAATGAAACTGGGGTTTAACCCTAATCAAGAATTTAATTCTTTTACATATCTGGGAATTTAATTCCTTTGAAAAGAAATCAGAGTTTTATCCTAAATAAGGATTTAATTCTTTCACGATAGGAATTCAATTCCTTCAAAATCATAATTAGGGTTTAACCCTACCAAGAATTCAATTCTTAAAAGATCTCTGTTCATGAAAAGAACTAGGGTCACGTGTCCCCACGTGACCCCTAGAAAGATCCCCAGAAATGAGAAGGAAAAATCACTGAGGCGATGCCTCACGTGCTCCCACGTGACTCCCAAAACGCAGAAAGAAAAAGCAAAGGAAATGAAAGCTTTGGGCGCTCTCACGTGTTATCACGTGACCCCTCAGCAAATGCTTGGCGCACAGATCCCCATCACGTGCCAACACGTGATGCTCTAAAATAAAAACTGAAAGTGTTTAACACTTGATGGCAAAGCAAAAGAAAAGAAGCTTTGGGCGCTCTCACGTGTCCCCACGTGACCCCTCAGCAAGTGCTGTAATTATCAATGCATAAATCCCCACCACGTGCCAACACATGATGCTCTAAAATAAAGATGAAAAGTGTTTAACACTTATTCGCAGATTTGAGGATAAAACAAAGGAGATCTGGCTCCACATTTAGGGCGCCCTCACGTGTCCCCACGTGACCCCTAACAAATCCCTTTAATATCCAATGGATAAATGCCTATCACGTGTCCACACGTGATGGCCAGGAAATGAAAAGTGTTTAACACTTAATTGCAGAACAAAATAAAAGGGATCTGGTCCCCCCTTAGGGCGCCCTCACGTGTCACCACGTGACCCCTAATGAGCATTCTAACAGACCAGGGCGAGGGCCTCCATCACGTGCTCACACGTGATGGCCGTCAGAATTAAAAGAGTTAAACATTGATCCGCAGAATAAAATAAGGGAAATCAGGGCGCTCTCACGTGTCCACACGTGACCCCTCTTGCCTCAGTGTTTAACACTAAATTGGAACCCCTGAGCCCAGTGTTAAACACTGTTTTGCCTTAGTGTTCAACACTGATTAAAGAGCTTTCTTGCAGTGTTTTTCTTAGTGTTTAACACTAAATTAAATCTCTGTTGACAGAGTTTAACATTAATTTTCTCAGTGTTTAACACTAATTTGAAGCCTCTGCTGCTAGTGTTTGACACTGATTTGCTCTAGTGTTTAGCACTAATTTGAACCCCCTGTTGCTGGTGTTTAACACCAACTGTCTTTTAGTGTTAAAACACTAACTTGATCCCAGTGTTCAACACTGCTGAATTAACGTTAGTCCAATTGGCTAAATGGCCAGAGGCAGAGCCTCTCCTTCAATGGACCAACAGGAAGCCAATATTCCAAACATGATTGGACTTAGCCCAAGATGGCCATAAGTCCTCAATTCAGATTTAACTGGGCTAATGGGCTCATAATATAATTAATTGGTCTTGATCCCAAATTGGGCCAAAGACTATTTAATCCACCCCGGTTCAAGGGAACATCTCTTCACTCCTTTGATACTTGGCGTTATAATTCCTCAACGTCTTCAGAGAGGTGACGGGTCCCGACAACCACACATCAACACGGACTGTGGGGTCCTTAAACTCATGGACTTATGCGTCCTTAAACCAAGATACAGACTGTGGGGTCCTTAAACCCGCGGACTTATGCGTCCTTAAACTAACGGACTAATGCGTCCTTAAACACACCCATATGGACTGTGGGGTCCTTAAACCAATGGACTTATGCGTCCTTAAACTACCTATGGACCGCAATGTCCTTAAACTACCAATGGACCACTATGTCCCTAAACTGGAGATGGACCACCACGTCCTTAAACTGGCGATGGACCACCACGTCCCTAAACTGGAACAATAGAGCCCCAAAATGCTCTTTTGTCGGATCTAAACGATCCCGTTAAGTTGATCTTAGTCCCAAACTGGACTAACGTATCCTTAACAACCGTTTAAGTTGATCTTAGCCTCAAATATGGCTAACGTATCCTTAAACCTTCAAACAGACTTTAGTCCCAAATTGGACTATGAATCCCCCCAATCAGCATTGGTTCAAGGGTACATCTCTGAACTCCTCTGACACCTGTCGTTGTAATCCTTCAACGTCGTCAGAGAGGTGATGGGTCCCGACGACCATACATGCAATGGACCACCATGTCCCTAAACTGGAACAATAGAGCCCAAACGCTCTTTTGTCGGATCTAAACGATCCTGTTAAGTTGATCTTAGTCTCAAATCGGACTAACGTATCCTTAACAAACGTTTGAGTCGATCTTAGTCTCAAATATGGCTAACGTATCCTCAAACCAAAACCACAAACCCAAATCTAAGTAAACACGGATTTGGATTAATCCACGTCCTACGGGTGACTACATAAATTAGTCTCCGTATACAATCCACGGGCAACTACAAACAAAACAAACACCCACGACACGAAGTGACCAGCTGGAGAAGGAGAAAGTTGTTACCGCGATGCGGTAGCGTAATTAACTGCAGGGGCTTGCGCCTGCAGGGAAGAGCGTCCCCACAATCAAAAACCCCTCAACGAGGGGGAATCTGACGAAGTCTGCTACATCGGTCGCATCCGCTTAAACCTTCGATACATGGTGCCATAGATCAACTTGGCATCTTCGGAGAGGTAGACGGATAACACCAATTAGCATCTGCCCCGAATCTCAAACGAGGCATTCCATGTCTCGGCCGCCATTCGGAGGGGAACAAGGTTGTATGCAAATTAGATTTGTTGACAGAGCTATAGGTGAATATGAGTAGGTTGTGTGAGGTATATATTTGGTAAAGGTTCAAGTCAAGTCAAACGAATATTCAGTATAAGAGTTAGATCAGGTTAAACCAGGTGTGTATTGATGGAATTGACTGGTGAACATACTCGTTTCCTTGAGATATCCCATGACTAGCTGGAAGCAGTATGAGTTGGTGCTCATGCCTAGGGTGGCAATCAATGCGGTAGCGTGAACATCCTCGAAAGGTGTCCCATGACTACTATGGAGTTTTTTCTAGCGTGAATATCACTCAAGTGCACAGGTATTTCCACCCTTCAGTTCCATAATAAACAACAAGTCTAAACTGGTAAAATATCTACATCCAAGATACTGAATAATTCGTGTCTCATGAAGAAAGGTAGATAAGATAACAGGTGGGTATAGCACATGATGTGAGTTTAGTGTTGAGTATTAATAGGTATTGTAAACGTTTTAGTTTGTTATACAAGGGTCCGGATACTCGCGATTATTCTGTTGTGGCCACGGAACAACAACTGGGGAAGTGAAATGTACCGTTTTACTTCCCGGGATCATGATCGAGTAGTAGAGGAATCCGAGTTCCGAGTCTCCTTGCCTAGTCAAACTACCCATCCCCGAGGTTCAATATAAAGGTCTGATGGTTTAGAGTTAGTGCGTATACATCTAGGCATGGAATTTCCACATTTGTATGTCATCCACATTTTGGATCATTCGCCCTCAAATGGGGTTCGTATTCGCCCGAATATCGGGTTAGTAGTTGTCCACACTTTAGACTAGTCACCCTACTTGCAGAGATCTTCATATATAAGTATTCCATATCTAGGTCCGCGCATTCTAACCCTAACCGTACATGTGTCATGTATGTCATAAACTTGTAATCAAGAAATTGATCTCATTTAATATGGCCTTCCACAACCGCTCGTTTTATCTTATCATCTTTTAAAGTTTGTAATGTATTTCGTATCATCTTATAAAACATTTAGTTAATAAAGGATAATAGTGTTTAATTATATTTAGTGTTTATAAGAAAACCATGATGTTTGGAATATTTATCATTTTGGAAACCCATAATATTTTACTGAGAAAATATCCTTTTAATAAAAAGTTATGATATTTGTTTGAAAATTATCTTTTAACAAAGTTTTAGATGTCCTTTTAGAAAATATCATTTATAAGGATTATGGTCTTTGTTGAAAATAGTCTTTTAGTAAATGTCAAGGTATTTAAATGAAATTATCTCTTTTTAGGAGGGATTGAGGTATTTTATTGTAAATAATAGTTTTTATGAAATTATAGTGTTTTAAGTTTGAGATAATGTTTTAGAAAATACGTTCGTGTTGGTAACCGTTACACATGGACGGCAGAATTTGTGTCCTTTTCAAGGACGATTGCCTATCAACCACGAGGTACTAGCGTAAAACATTACCCTGTTATTATGATAACTCATTAAAATTTAGTTAACATTTTAAGAAGAATTAATATAAACTACCCTTTCGAGTGAAAGGGGCTAAGTTGGAAAAACCATATGCCGTTATTTAGATTTAGTATTATCCCCTTTCAAAAAGTGAAGGGATTTTTAACAAAACTAAAGTGGTTGGTGGAAAAGTGTAAGTAAAATATATATATCGTATCTAAAACATTTATTCCAAATATTTTATCTCAGGTGGATATTTTAAACAAATACAACATTTTAATAAAAACGAGTGTATTTTGTGGAAATACGCTATTTCGAGATCAAATTGGTAGTGTGGGTAAGTGTGGGTATGTGAGGGGTGAAGTGATACCCCGTGGGTTATAACATTAAGCATATCACATTTCATGTAGTACGAGAGTGCAATATTTTGCATAGGAGTGATTAAGGAAGCCATTTTAAACATGGGTTAATATGATCATCATTGAGAGTTACCAAAGAATAAGCATGCAAAAATAATTTTTAATATCATTTTAATATGAGATTAGAGATTAGGAGTTGAAACCAAGACTATTATGATAAAGAAGGCGACAGATGAGTGGAGAGAGGCGGATCCTACCTTTGATTAGAGTTAGATGTAGACGGTTGAAGACGTAGGCTTGTGCAAAACTCCTCAATAACTCCGCGCCCAAATTTTTCCTCGGCGATTGGATGGAGCCGTAGTGTCGGCGGCGTCGATACGAAGGCACTGGTATTTTTTTCAGAATTTTTGGAGTTCTGAGATGTTAGATTTCTAAGTTTGAAGTGCCTATTTATAGGGTTTTTTCAATAACCAGAAAATCCAAAAAATCTGTTAAATTAACACAAAAATCGGCGCCACCAATGATTTTTAGCCGTTGGATTTTGATCCAACAGCCTAGGGCGCATCGTCACGCCGCCGCCAGGGTGCCACGTGCCCGCGTGGCTGGGGATCACGCGGTTTCGCGTGGTCCCCACCACGTGGGCGCCGCCGCGCGTTCTGGGCCGTTGGATCGAGCATCCATCGATCCAGGTTAAAGGGGTTTTCAAAAAAAAATAAAATAAAAATTAATTAAAATAAAAACTCCGCAGATTATTAAAATTATTGATTTGGTTTAAAAAATTTGTTAACAATAGTTAAAACCACGGAAAAATTATGGGAAAATTTCAGAAAATAGGTTTTATTGTTATCTTTAGTATAAAAATAATTTTGGGCCAAAAATAAATAATATGTTCCATATTTACGGTTTTAGCTTAGTTATAATAATTATTTAATATCTAGTTTATCCTTTAAAATATTTTTAATTACGAATTAATTATTTTAATTGATAATAAAAATATGTAAATTATTTTAAGGCATTATAAAATTTCGTTAAAACTATTTAAGCCTAGGAAAACAATAAACAGATTTTAGAAAATTCCCTAAATCATATTTCAATGCTCTGAAAATTATTAACATTACTAAAAATATTTTCTATCACGTAAATAATTATTTGATGGTAGAAATTTAAATAAAATATATTTTATTAGGTATTTGAAAACACGGTCGTTACATTTGCTATGCTAAATAACCCTGACCCTAGAATCTTAACTAGAGAATTAGACGATGCATGAAAGTAAACAACTTTACATCAAGAGATCAAGAAATACAACCTTTGTAGATCGGTCCTTTTCTTCACTTGCTCCGTGTAGTAGTCCCGCGACTCTACTAGGCTCCTCTTGAGACTTTGAACGAGCTTCCTCCGATAACCTTCGTGCCGAAGATGATCCACACGAAGTCCCTCCAACTCAAGCTACCTTTACACTAAATTCTTTAGCGTAGGAAACACGCTACACTCGATCGCTGGTCAAGTGTAGGATGGTGAAGTAGGGGATGTTAAAAACTCATAAGTTTGTGTTAAAACTTCATGGTTCACATCACATGTGAGGGTTGGAGCTTGAACCATGACATGAGGAGAAAGAAGAAGCTAGAGAGCAACCATGAGAGCAACTCAAGAAAAATAACTAAGTGTTAAGAATGAGCTAGAATCAATGGCAACTCTTGACCCCTCACTCATTCAAGCATGGAATTATGTAATATAAAATTGCAACCATACTTGAATAGTGAGTCAAGATGAATAAACAAAAGTAAATCCCATACTTGCAACCATACTCTCATTTTCCACCTCATTTCTATTTTCGCAAAATAGAAATTCATATGCCATGCTTCATTATATATATATATATAATGAAGAATAATTAGAGAGCTAATGATATTACTTAAGATATAATTATATCACATATAATATATATCACATTATTAAATCAACACTTGATTTAATAATCCGGTTATATCACATATGACCGACTAATATCATTTATCTGTATATCACATTATCAAATCAACACTTGTTTCGACAATCTAGTTATATCACATATAACCGAACAAATAACAGATAACTGCCAGATTATAATACGGTATCACATACTCGTATTTAATCAGGCCCACACACATATCATATATGTGTCCTACTTCGTTTCGCTTGAACCAGGGAACTTCTGTGTGGGACTCTAAAGACTCGTCAATACGCCAGCAGTAGGTGATGATCACATCAGTCACCTATAAGCCGTCAGCGGTACTAGCTGGACGTAACGGCTACCCGGGCATTGAGCGATATGAAGATCAACAAGCAAGCCTGTCCACAGTCTCTATGAAGCCTATCAGTAACACTACCGTACAGTCCGGTCTTTTCATATGATATGTCGCATATCATGTCTAGGGGTGGAAATCATCAGACCCCAGTAACGTGATAAGTCATGCCGATGTCTGGCCTATAACGGTTCGAGAAATTACTGATAACACTTATCAGTAAATCTCGGCAGCAGCCCTGGCCAGGGACTTCCAGTTATAGCCAATCAAGCATAGCGCAACATCAACCCCCAATACCGAGAGAGACGAAACCCCTTCTATCGCTCATTGCCTCCATGCGACTCGGGACTGTACCCAAAATCCACTGTTTGCACGTCTCCTTTAAGCTTGGTAGGGAGGAAATTAAAGCACAGTGGGAGTCGCACAAGACTCTATGGCGATCTTGGGTCTACAGACTAATATGTTCCAGTGTCACCAGAAGACTACTCTCTGACGATAGATATACTACCACATAGGAGTTCTCGGCGAGTCCTGTTCAGTGTACCCAGTCTCCACTGAGCACCCGTATACCATCTTTGATGTCAAACACCAATGGATATGTGATCATTCATCGCCCATCATATGGGTCAAGAAGCGTATACGCTGGTCTACTCTGGAATATTGATGCCCTGTCTCGATATACCCTCGACTAGGAACAATTAAAGAATGAACTTGTGGACTACCTTGGCCCTATTAGTATGATCTCCATCATAGTCCTGATAGTCAAGTACACATCTTAAGGGCTTTATCAACATATGAGAGCAAGACAGTATCACAATACAAGTCATGCTTAGACAAAGAACAACCAGATAGCATACTATCATCTCGAGCAAGAAAGTCCTCTCTATATATGTCCAAGCATCCACTATAATATACATCATATGTACAATATATAATGGCCTCTAGGGCATACATATAACTAACAAATTATAATCTTGATTTGATTTCAAAAATCAAAACTTGGTTTAAAAAAACATAATTAAGAAATTTATCGTTATAGATTACATGCATAATAATTATAATCTTGATAGTTCTAACAAAAACATACATATATATTTTCTATCTAACTTATTTAATCTCATTAAATAATTTAGATATAATAATTTTAGATCTATGAAATTATAATTATTATGAGATCTAGGTATTTAATTGAAAACCCTAATTCTAAAAGAGCAACCATGTGCTCTGATACCAATTGAAGGAAATCATACACGTAAAGCAGCGGGAGCGATACATACGATCTCCGATTATTCATAAATATGAATGATAAAAGACATATCTTTACAGATCTTGCGTAGGAGGAAAATTAAAAACTAGGCCGATAGGAACCCTTTTATTTTAAGAGGAGAAGTTTTTTAAAAATAATTCTTAATTATTATTTTTTCTCATCTATACGGAGTACTATACCCATCCTTTTATAGGGTTGTGGTACATTGCCTTTTTCTTATTTTACCGATGTAGGACTAGACTCTCTAACATGATAACACAACATATTGTGTTATATTATTTCTTCTCTTATTTGTTTTTGTTTACTCTTCTACCTTAAGGGTTTGCAGAGGGACCGATTGAGTCTCACATCGAGAACTAATTGTCAGTCTCAATTGATTCGTAATTAATCATTTTACAATTTTAATTTAAAAATCAAACTCCTATCACGTCAATTGTTCATAAAAGTTCTTCATAATGTGAGGGAATAATTAATATTAATTTACATGCAGCCCCTTTTAATATCAAGTTACTTTTTTTTGGGTCTTTTAACCGAGCAGGATAAAATCAGCTAATTGCTCAAAACCCAAATTTTCAATTACCCCATGAACACAAAAAATTCATTTCGAAAATAAATATAATAATTATATAATTTTGAAAAACAATTTCCAAAATACATATACAGGATTTAACGCTTTCTTAAGATTGAACGGTAAACAAATTCTCATCAATATGAGGATGTTGGATTCTATCTAGACATCCATATTTTTCATAAATGCATTCAAGCGGCTCAAAATTTGTTTCTATCTAAACGACAAGATTTACTATCATATCAAGGCTTACTTGTCAACAAATCGAAAACTATAATATTATCAAGCCAAAAAGATTATGTAACAGTTTGAATTCTCCATCTCTATTGGTGGCATATTCTAGAGAAATCAAACATGATCATGTACTACGTATATCATTATATGCACTCATGACATACATCTGGAGAATTTCTATTATTGGTGATTGAGACATACCACCATATCTCACATGTCAGTGTCATGCATGATAACCTGTCACAACTCTTACTATCCTATACTAGTTGTAGGTAAGTACTCAATTTAAGAAATTACTAAATTATAGATCACATATCCATACAAGTGACATTTCACAGTACATGATCTAACAATACGATTTCTAAAGATATTATAACAATTATAAATAAATAAGAATATCCGCATTATAAATTATTAAGTACAATTATAAAACTTTATTAATATTCCACTGATATTACATGAAGGGGGATGCTGAGGATCACATATAAGGCATCTATCATTAATATATTACTAGATAAATTAATGCTAGATATATATAATAATAAGAAAATGATTCAAAAAACATCTTTCATCAACCCATGGCATATTTTTGGGTCCAGTATCTAGCAGTGGACTCATATTTGTATCTGTCATTTTTGCACATGTGAGCAATCTCAGGCACCAAAGGATCATCAGGGTTTGGGTCTGTGAGCAATGAGCATATTGAAAGCAAAACCTGTTTGTGACATAAAAAAAAAGCAGTGAGAACTGATTTAAGTTACGAGGATGCGGAGTATACGGACACCAGGCATCGTCCTATTCATTAATCCGTTTCTATTTTATCTTTTTATTTGCAAATCAAACATGCATAGGGATCAATGAATGAATACTACGATGTCATGTGTAATAAATAGCAACATATATTCAGCTTTTGTATTTTCACTATAGTTGATAGAGATTTGTTTTTACCTTGGAGATGGTTAGAGCAGGGCTCCATTGATCCTTGAGAATATCAAGGCATATGTTGCCATTGCTGTTGATGTTTGGATGAAACACCTTTGTTCTGAAGGCCACCTGTTTTAATTGAAGAAGCCACCAAGGAAAGGGAAAAAAATTCAAACAGTTCTTGATTAATGATGAATCAATAAGTTGAGAAAGAGATGGTTTGATCAAAATAATAATTATTATGTATCCATGTACCATTAAATTCTTGAATTTATGATAAGAATTGAAATATATAATTTTATTCTAACACGCACTCTCAAATTGAGCTTTTAGTCTTTTTTTTTCTAAAATTTGGTTTTTTGTGCAACGAGATGTTTCCTATGTATCATGTTAGACATGTCTACTAGGATTTGAATATGGTTAATTCGTGACACTGCTGCATCACAGCTCTGAAGTTATGACGGTGGATCTGATATTTCCTTAATTAAATTGACAAGCAACACATCTTTTTTAAACACACATACCAAACAGAACAAGACAAAAATTATATACGATAATTGCAAAATTTTTAATATGGCTATTTTTTCTTCCAATTTTTTATCCTTTTACCTTGGGTGGTTTGAAGGGATAATCAGGGAGGAAATGGATAGTAACCACAAAGACACCGCCAGCGTAAGGACTATCAGTAGGGCCCATGATTGTAGCTTGCCAGTGAAACAAGTCCTCAGCCACAGGACCTATTTGTAAAAAGGAAAACATTAACATATAAATATCTTAAATTAATTTAAAAAATAGGCTTGAATCCAGAAAAAAACTATCAAAATCTTTATATGTCCACGGGAAACAAACTACCAAAAACTTTCATAATTACAACAAACCACTTTGCTTTGAAAGTCAATTTCGCGATCGTTTCTAGCGATTATTACTGACGTGACACCTTCGTTATGGTGGTTGTTCATAGTGTTTGAAAGTTTTGTAGCAGTTTCCGGTGCATTTAAAAAGTGTTTGGTGGTTTTTCCTGGATTTGTGCCCTTAAATTATCCTCATAGCTTACCGAGAAATTAATTATATATGCTGAAAATTTTATCGAAAATTTTACCTGCGCTGCATGAAGTTGGTGGATCATTTTGTAGATCTTTGAGCTCCTTGATGATTCTTCTTGAGGCCATTAAATCTTTAGAATTGAGAGCTTAATTATGTGATGAGATGAGAAGTATATGAGGATTTCTAAGGGGAGAGGACAATTATATAGAAACAAGAGAGAGAGAGAGAGAGAGCCAAAAGGCTAATTGATTTTGATGAGTATGGTATCTGATGCTTGGAAAGAGAGAAGAGAATATTTGCTGAAGAGAGAGTTTTGAAAGGTGAAGGAATGAGTTGTAAAATGAGAACACGTTGATTTCTATATTAGTGCTTATGCATAAACAAATCAAATCTATTAGAAGAACAATTTCCTTTTTTGTGTGCAATCGTCAACTTGGTGTTGGGTGGCTTTGTGCAGCCTAGACTTTAAAAATTTGCAAAAAAAAATTGTGGAACCTTATGGAAAAGAGCTAATTTTGTAAAATGATATAGGAGAAATTCTTCTAAAGTTGCCTTTCTTTCTGTTATATGTTTTTCTCAATATCATTTTCGGTGAAAAAAACATAACAATTAATCACGCGATTGATCACATCTCGACTATAAAAGGACCATTACCGTTCTACCATTATTGTTCTACCTCTATTCCCCTAACACACTTTGATCAATGAATGAATACATTTCAACAAACTTAAAATCTTCGTAAATAGGACATCCACCCGCTGTATACATACATTAACTTAGGTGTAGCCATAAAAAAACACATTTACACAATTAAAACACAAAAAATAAATTTAAGTTGAAGAGAGAGGCATAGCAATGATTGTTTTCAAACCGTTATGTAGCTGATATTTGTTTCTGGTTGCATAGTGAAGTTGCTTGAAATTTTCTATTATTATCTCGTGAAGCTGTACATAAATTTTCTCATTTCAGAATATCAATAAAAAAAAATTAGTGGCCTGTCCAATCCATATTTTTAAAAGACAAAAAAGAATAAAAGGGACATGAACTCAAGTATTTTTTTTTGAAAGCAATGATCTCAAGTTGTTATGCGACATCCAAAAAGTAATAGTCTTAGTAATTTTTTTTATGGCAATAAGGCATCTGCAGTGACACTGTTGATCCTACCACGGATCACTTTATAATATCTAATTTTTTTATGACAGCTTCTACAATCGTTATCTATATTAAGAAAGTAACACATACCTACAAAAAATAAATAAAGGTGAAGATGAGCCGTTGACATTGAAAGGGAACCGCATGAATATTAGGCCAACCACTAATAGTGCTGTCCAGCTCAATCCAGCCAAAAATCCTAGAAGAAAATGATTCGGTCTCAGCCATTTTTTGGCCCCTCATCAAAAAATATTTTTCCTTTCCCTTGCTGAAATCAATTGAAAAGTTGCTTTTAGTTTTGGGACCACACACTGAGAGAATCTCTCAACGGAGACCACTCACCTCAATACTTTAGTTTAAAGTGCTGCAAAGATTGAAGTACAAATAATCATATAATGAAATAGTACAGATTATCACAACAATTATTAGATTCAACTCAAGAAATCATAACATACCGATTAGGAATAAACAAATAGAAATGAACATAATCAGTTAACTAAAGTTAAACAACAAAATAAATTTACAGATTACCGAACAACGAGGCGGACTAAATCGTCGTTTGAAGAAGACCAACCTTGAAGAAAATATTGCCGCACAAACCTGTTGCGCTGAGTACCGCAATATTCTTCATACGATCAGACCGCTTCAGCCAATATCGCACTTGCAGCTAGCACTTTGAAAGCTACTTCAGATAGCCTAAACTTTAGAACTCGAAACTTGAAAAACTCAGAGAAAAGATTGTCTTTTTTACATCTTTGTTTTTCCTTATATTTGGAATGAGAAATGCACCTACTTATAGGTACACAAGGGAGTTCAACAGCCTACCAAGCTTTTCATCTCCCACTAACTGCATTTAATAGCCCTTCATTAACTGCATTAAACAACCAGGTTTTTCAGCTTCCACTAAATGCATTTAACATGCATTTAACAGCCCTCCATTAATTGTATTAAACAGCCAGGCCTTTTAGCTTCCACTAACTGTATTTAATTAATTAAGTCAATATTATCAACTATGGAAACCAACCATATACAAGGTATCTTTCCGAAATTCAATTATAACTATTTTCATTCATGGAATCTAATCACAAATATAGTATCCATCCATAGACCATTTTGCAATTAAATCCCTCTTTACTTTATTATTCTCATTAATTCCAATTTATTCCAACAATCCCTTACAATTTTATAAATGAAAGTTCAAAAGCGATTTGTAACATATTTTCAGTGAAGGTCCCTTCTGATTTGAACCATCACCTTAGTTATCCAATTTTATGGGCACATGGACGAAGTGAAACCGAGTCTTGAACTTGACCCTTTAGTGTGGAGGTGTTCATTTGGTAACAGCATGCTACAAGCTATAGTAGTAATCTTTAGGTTTTGATGCATTATGGTCATGCATCCTTATTCTGATTCATGAATGTATTCGAGGAATAACCCATTTTCTCTAATTGCGTTCGCACAATAACATTCATATAGCTGTATATCTTCAGAGATGTACTGCTCACATCTTATCATAAAGACTTGATCTCATTCAAAGTCAAATACTCTCACTGTACTCGCAGTATACAACACCCTCTAGGTTTGTCAGAGGATAGACTCAGATACAATAGTATCAATCTATTTTAGATGTTCAATTCACCTAACAGCTTGTTATTACCACATTGAACCTACTTCGTGGGATCTCCACACAGATAGGTTGGGTTGCTACTGTTGATGAATTAGAGAGGGTTTTCAAATCCATCCCAAACCTGCATTTCAGAATTAGTGACAACTCAAGCTCTTTGCTCTTTAGTAAAGGGATCTACTATGTTATCTTTGGACCTATTAAAGTCCACAACCATTACCCTTTCTTTCACAAATTATTTCACAGACTTAATTCTTATTTGGATATGACCCCTTATTTCGTGGTTGTTCTTTGAACTCTTAATTCTTTCAATTGCGGCTATATTGTCACATTGTACAGAAATAGCAGGAATAGACTTGCTAATCATGGGCAACTCGGACATAAGTCCCTTAAGCCATTCAGCTTCTAATCCAGTAGTGTCTAACGCACATAACTTAGCCTCAAAAGTGGACCGACACAAAATAGTCTGTTTAGCAGACCTCCAGACGACTGCGCCGCCACCCAAGATAAAAAAACACCATGTACAACCATTACAGCTAGAGCTACTAGAGCCACTAGCTATCCAACAAGTATCACTGTACCCTTCAAGTACAGCGGGGAATCTCCCATAATGCAGCCCAAGGGAAATGGTTCCTTTCAAACACCGAAGTACTCTATCCAAGGCCTCTCAATGAGTCCTATTTGGATAGCTAGTATATCTACTTAAATTTATCACTGAGAACGAAATATCCGATCTCATGCAGTTCACAGAATACATTAAGCTTCCAATGATATGAGAATATCTCAATTGAGATACAGAGATACTACTAGTGTTCTTGTAAAGAGAGAAATATCCGGTCTCATGCAGTTCACAAGATATATTAAGCTTCCAATGATCTGAGAATATCTCAAATGAGATACAGAGATACTACTAATGTTCTTGTAGAGAGTTACTAAAGGATTGTAAGAGATTTTGACGGTTCTACCATTCTTATAGCCAAATTTCTCTGTAATTTTCTCAACGCAATGAGACTGAGAAATGGCTATGGCTTCAGCTATCCTCAACAGCTTCAAGCCAAGAATCACGTCGGCAATATCCATACCATTCATATCAAACTTACTATTCAAGAAAAACTTAGTTTCATTGATTATCCTTATGTTAGATCCAAACAATAAGATATCATCAACATAAATGCATAAGATCATACATGAATCACCTCTGGTCTTACTATAAACACACTTATCAGACTCAACAATAGTGAGGCCAAACGAAGTGTGTTTATTGTTAGATAAGTATGCCCTCGAGGCAATTATTGTAATTGTTGGAAATATATATGTATAGGAAAATCTTGCTCGATATGATAGTATGCTATTTGGTTTGGTTTTATCATTCATGTGTATAGTTTCTACTTGTAATTACTATCGCTAATACATGTTGATAAAACCCGTAGGATCTTTGCTTGACTCCCAGGATTATGATAGAGATCGTACTAGTAGGGTATGGGTAGTCTATAAGAACATCATTAAATGTTCCTAGTCGAGAGAGTATCAAGACTATGCATCGATACTCCAGAGTAGACTAGTGTATACGTTTCTAGACCTTGACCGGGGGAATGGTTGTTCCTATAGCCATTGGTGTTTGACACCCAAGATTGTATACAGGTGCTCATTGGAGAATGAGTTTCACCGAGAACTCCTGACTGGTATTATACCTATCGTCAGATAGCAGTTCTCTGGTGACATAAGTACATGGTAGTCTGTAGACCTGAGATTGTCATAGCATCTTATGTGTTTCCCACCGTGCTTTGATTATTACCCCACCACGGTTTTAAAGAGCCGTACAAACAGGTTTTAGTTGGGTATAGTTCCGAACCACATGGAGGCAGTGAGCGATCGGAAGGGTTTTGTCTATCTCGGTATGGGGAGTTGATATTGTACTGTACCTAATCGACTGTAACCATAAGCCCCTGGCCAGGGAGGATGAGATAAACTTATAAGTGTTATCAATTATATTTACAGTGGTTATAGGTTAATCATAGGCACGACTTATCGGGTTATTGGGGGTCTGACGGATTCCACCCTCTAGACTTGATATGCGACACTCTTAGACGAGGAGACCGGACTGTACGATGAGTGTCACTGATAGGCTTTGCAGGGTTAGGATGAGCTTGCTTGTCGAACTTTCTTTCGGTAAATACCTGGGTAGCCATTACGTACAGCTAGTGCCGCTGACGTGCTTGTGGTTATGGATATGATCTTGAATTACTGCTAGCGTATTGTCACACCTCACTTCCTAGTGTACGGAGACGGTGACGTGGTAGGCCGCAACGTATTTACTCAGAAATAAATACGTTAAGCGTAAATAAGCAATGTATAAAATGCACAAGAAATGACAAGAAATAGAACATGAACAACAACTTTTATTAACATTCATCTTTACAATACACTGCTTTGAAAAGAAAAAGTACAATGATAAAAGCAATGCCTAAACAGTGGTATACAAACTGGAAGGTAAGTACAAGTGAAGCTAGTAGTCTGGCTGTGCCTCGGTCTGATCCATGTACTCCTGACTAGTCTCGGTCTTCTGTGGGTCCTGTCCTCCTGACGAACATTCCAAGAAATAAACAGACAGGAATGTCGTCAGCGAACTAGCGCTCGGTAAGTCCCAAAACAAAGAATAGAATATAACAAGTAGTATGAGATGTTACTAGCAAGATGTACAATTATATACTTGTTATCTTAACATAGTTGTTTGTAGCTGGGTACAGAAGGTATCAGTGTATATGAGAGAAGTACATCTTATCCCGTGGACTATGGTAACATGTAGTACAAGGCCCCGTCAAAACCCACGGGACAACGGCACGAGAGTTCATATAGGTGTCTTTTAGCGATCATCTCGTGCCACTTTTAATACATTTCGTACCAATCTACTCCGTTAACCCCGTAATGTATTGTATAGATTATAATTATCAGACTTGCTGCATGGATACAAGTTGTTCAAGTAGTCAGGTTCAGGATGTAAACTTGTAGACATTTCAAGTTATAACCATGGTTCGGTCAAGTCAAGTCTTGTATTCAGGTTTGATATTCAGATTCAGATTCAAGTATACATGTTAGGGTTTGGATTCATGTTTGAATTGGATTCTGGTTTGAGTTGAATTCAAGCTTGATTTAGACTCAGACTCGAGTTAGACACTTATAACTGATTTGGATCCTGAATTAGATTCGGGAGTTATTGGTAACTGCTGTACATAGATGGCATGATTTATGTCTTTTTCCAAGACAATTACCACTGATAACACCGCTAGGTTTTTCCTTAACTAGGCAAGCATTCACTTTCTCCGGCTCCCTGAGGCTCAAGAGAATTGATCCCGCTTAAACCTATATTTACTAAAGTCCTTAAATGTAATTTTATATACCTCAAGAGGGTTTTATGAAAAATATTTTTAATATATAGTTTCAAAATAATCTCGAGAAATTATTTATATTATTTAGGGTTTCCATGGATGTGTATTCTAGGGATTTAAGGTATTTTAGTCATAATTAGCTCAACTTGAATAGTTCATAAAACTTGACTTTTATTGGTATCTTGATGAAAATTTTAATTCTTTCCTTTAAAAAATATAAGTTTATTATATTTTAAAAATATATGGATTTATAATATTTATATAATTATAAAAAATTAATTTTATTATTAAATAGAAAATTGCGTTTTTCTTAAAAATCGTATTAAAAACCTTTCGAGACCGAATGCTCCGTGAGGAGGTCTGCATCTCGCTCTACTAGTCCAAGGATGTGCGATAATCCATACCATTCAATAGCGGGTCTCCTAAAGATGGTTATAGAGGCTTATTTACGAAGGGTTTTGAAATACAATTCTAAAAAAAACCGTTTTTTTTATAGTAGATAGTATTTTAATGAAATATATTGTATTCGCCGCAAAGATACGTTCAAAGAGAATCGTGCTATGGAATCATGTGTGTATGTGAGAGGTAGGTCATTACCCCGTGATGTTTTCTAAAGGTATGTTTCAACAAAGGAAAATAAGATGACATATACAAAGTTCATGTTATTTAAACGAAAAACTCAATTTAAAGTTATTTTACATGAGAATTTAGATGGAATTTGATTCTAAATAACCATGAGTTAAAGTTATAAGTGATGTGTACAAATTGGACTTAACGAAGTATTAAAGATGAGTAGTTTTCTAGGTTTTAGTAAAAGTTGTCGGTAGTAACTTCACTTCAATATATATTTTTAGAAGGGATATTCAAAGAAGAATGTGAGGAATCTAGAGGGACTTATGAGTGAAATAGTTTAAAGAGGGGTAGAAGAAGAGTGGGTTGTCGTCGTGGTGTCGCGGGATCGCCAGAATAGCCTTGATTCCTTGCTGGAAGTTGTTCATTGGCTAACTCTTCTTCTACTCCATTTGTACTTGCGAAAATTTGAAAGTTTTGGCTAGAATTTTCAGAATGAGGAACTGCTAGGGCATGATATAGTATTTATAGTATGGAATTAGGGTTTTGGGATTAAAAGAGTGAATTAAAATGCATTAAAATGTGATAAATTGAGGAATTTATGGGTCTCTGTTTGATTGCAGAGTAATCAAATAGTGCAGGAGAGTTAGGGGTAGGGGAAACGACACTTGTGCAAAGCACGAGCCTCATTACCTATGGAGGGACCGTCAGCGCTGGCCCTTTGGTGGATCTCACCTGTCGAATTGGTGAGTTGAGTCGGTGGATTTTGACCACGTATACATGTCCCTGTTAACTCCAATGTGCACATGTTTGTTTCCTCTGGCTTTTCATTTTTATGTGCATTG
Organism: Agapanthus africanus; assembly: GCA_030015575.1. NCBI lineage: Eukaryota > Viridiplantae > Streptophyta > Magnoliopsida > Asparagales > Amaryllidaceae > Agapanthus > Agapanthus africanus. Next base: position 47,983,904 of record JASDDO010000019.1, on the reverse strand, counting down.
CACGTATAAACTTTTGGGCTTACAAAATGTTTAAAAGAAAAATCAGAAAAAATATAATGTGTCTGATGGGGTTCGAACACATGGGCTACGTCACAGCAGTGCAAGGCTTTACCAATGAGCTACAAGTTGTTTCTTACTGTTCTTAACAAAAAGTAACTTTTAAATTGTACTCAGTCTTGCAAACTCTTTTCTGTACATTAAATTGAAAAGTTTTCGTACAGTAAATTCAGAGTCGTTACATTCTACCCTCCTTATAAAAATTTTGTTTTCGAAATTTATAATTACATAAAGACTACTTTACAAATAAGTAAGGGTATCTTGCACGCATGTCATCTTCTCGTTCCCACATTGATTCTCCTGGCGAATCTTTTCTCCACTTCACTCGGACCAAGTTTACTTCCTTGTTCCGTAAGGTCTTTACCTTTTTGTCCAGGATTTCAACGGTTTGTTGCTCACAAGTTAGGTCAGTCTGTATAGTGAGCTCGGAGTGATCAAGGATGTGACTGGAGTCGCTCACATATCTTCGGAGCTGGGATATGTGGAACATGTTGTGCACTCCTTCCAATGAGGGTGGTAGTGCCAAACGGTATGTCACTTCTCCGACTCGTTCGAGAATGTCGAACGGTCCTATGTATCTGGGACTGAGCTTACCCCTCTTACCAAAGCGGATCACTCCACGGTTTAGAGAGATCTTTAAGAAAAAATGATCTCCAGGTTGGAACTCCAGGTGTCGACGCTTTGCATCAGCCCAATACTTCTGTCGGTCTTGAGCTATGCGCATTCTTTCCCTGATTGTGTGAACTACGTCCACAGTTGCCACGATCATCTCTGGTCCTAGGAGTTCACGATCTCCGATGTCGTCCCAACTTAGTGGTGAACGACACTTCCTTCCATAGAAAGCTGCAAATGGTGCCATTCCAATGCTCGCTTAATAGCTGTTGTTGCATGAAAACTCCACAAGGTGTAGGTGATCTTCCCACGAACCTCCGAAGTCTAACATACAAGCTCTTAGCATGTTCTCCAGAATCTGAATTGTTTGCTCAGACTGTCCGTCTGTTTGTGGATGGTAAGCTGTGCTGAAGTTCAGACTCGTTCCCAGGCTAGCTTGCAGACTTTTCCAAAACTGTGATCGGAATCTGGTATCATGATCGGAGACGATGCAAACTGGTACTCCATGTAATCTCACAATCTCCGCCATGTATTTCTTTGCTAACGTCTCGGTAGATTGGCCAACTCGAAAGGGAATAAAGTGAGCCGACTTTGTTAGTCCATCCACAATAACCCATACTGCGTCGTTACCCTTCGTGCTGCGAGGAAGGTTAGTCATGAAGTCCATGGTAATGTGCTGCCATTTCCATTCTGGGATTGGTAATGGCTGAAGTAGTCCAGCAGTTCTGTGATGTTCATCCTTTACTCGCTGACACACCAAACACTTGGTTACGCTTCTGGCTACTTCGCGCTTCATTCCATACCACCAGTAGTGTTGCCATAGATCCTTATACATTTTTGTACCACCGGGGTGTACAGAATAAAAAGAGCTGTGAGCTTCTTTCATTAACTCTTCACAAACAGGACCTTATGGTACACACAATCTACTTCCATATCTCAAGGATCCATCTTCGTGGATGATGAAGTCGGTTCGAAGTCCACTTTGTACTTGCTCTCTGATCTTTTGTAGCTTGGCATCATTTGCTAGAGCTGCTTTGATATGATTGACAAGAGTAAACTGGACTTGTAAGTTCATCAAATACGAAGCGTTACCTGGCATAACTAGTTCGATCGCCAATCCATGCAATTACCACTGAAGCTTCCACTAAGCGGTGAGATTCATTGCTAAAGGCTGGCGGCTAAGTGCATCAGGAACTACATTCACCTTCCCGGGATGATATTGCAGGTTGATGTCGAAATCCGCCATGAGTTCTAGCCATCTTCTCTGCCGCATATTCAATTTTTTCTGAGTAAATACATACTTCAGACTCTTGTGGTTCATGTATATATCTACTCGTTCTCCCAAAAGATAATGGCGCCAAATCTTAAGTGCAAATATAACGGCTGCCAACTCCAGATCATGTTTTGGATAGTTGCGCTCATGAACTTTCAGTTGTTTCGATGCAAAGGCCACAACTTTTCCATGCTGATGTAGAACACATCCTAATCCTTTATCGGACGCATCACAATGTATGATGAATCCTCCAGATTGATTCGTGATTGATGTGAACAAGTGTTTGTAGTAACCGCAATAAATAACGATGTCGCGTGTAGCTGGCCGAGATGAGTACGGGTCGTCCGTATGGATGCGTAAAACTTTTAATCTTGCTTTAGACGATTTGATTAGAAAGAGGGAGAATTGTTTTAAGATCTAGTTTAAATACGGATATAGATTTTATAGGGAAAAGGCTTGTAGGGTTCATAGGGTTTAGTAGCTGATGGATGATTAATAAAGATGACTCATTTTATGTTTTGATAGATTTAAAACTAGATAAATAGTGGTGAATGAGAATTAGACTTCTTGGAAGAAACTAGGGTTTCCCACTATTGACCCTTGTCCCTTCATTGATCTTTATTCATGTCTAGCCCTTAACAAAACAATTGTTAATCCGATTTCAAATCGCGGTCAAGACTATCAATAAATTGATAGCGCATCCGATTAGGATGTTAACGATTCTTTTGCTAAAATTTATAAACTTCATAAGACGTAAAAGAAGTTAAAATATTTTCTCATCCATTGTTCTACCCTAATCTTACGAACCTATTAAGCGGAGAATTACTCGCGCATGATGGAGATAGAAGAAGAAAGGATAGAGAAGGAAATCATAATGCAGAAATTAAATGCGGAAAGTAAATGCGAAATAATTATAAATGATCACCTTTATTAATCAACATTACAAGTACAAATCCTTCGAGTTTAGATTACAAGAAGAAGAAGTTGTTCTCGATCTCTGACTCGTAGGAAGTAGATATTCCGTCGATATTCACGTCGCTTTATCATGTCGAATCGCGGACCTGTCATGAATTTCTTGTTCTTTGACGGTGATTTACTTCGTGTTAAAGGTGATGATTTCTAACTTTAGCCATCGGTCCTTTATATAGCTCTCAAATCAGGAACTCTAAATCTCATAGGTTAAGATATGCAATCACGATCACCCACCAAAAATCTCAGATCCAACGACCACAAAATGGCCACGGATCCGCCGTAATTAGCGCATTTTGGCCGCGGAACCTCCGCGCTTTGGTGGGCTTAAGGTTTGGGTTTTCTGCTGTGGCCTTATGTTGACACGTGGAGATCTTTTAGATATCTGGATTTTGAAAATATTTCCTGAGTCTCTGCCAGTATTGATTCTACGATTTTATTGGCAGATTTTTGATCGTGATATTTTGAAAATATTGATCTCCTGACCTGAGCTAAATCTTGCACAATATCTCCATGAATAATGTTATTAATATTTGTTATACTAAAGATATAATTTTAATCATTTTATATGATAATAAATCTTTAAGAAATTTGATTAAGATTATTTGATATGATATGCATATTCTAATTACCAAAATATTATATAAATATAATATGCATATATTTTCCTTCATAATATTAATTATAATATATAAAAATATGGTAAAGAGTATTATGCAGATAAACCCAAATATGTTCTATATTTATAATAAACACCTTAAAATATTTAAGAAAATCAAGGAAAATGTTATATCAAATGTGCAATATTTTCGACTAAACAAATACCTCCAAACTTAAGTTTGATCGTCCTGAGCAAACTAGTTATTCAAGAGAGGGAGAAAAAGAAAAAGAAAGACCTAAGTAGCACACTTTCTTAGGCAACACGATTCTATTGAGCACGTGCAACAAGCCGTTAAAGCTCTAGGTGTTCCTGGTAGAAGGAGTGTTGTCTCTTGACGGTTTTCAGCGGATTACACCCAAAAAATCCCATAATAAAAGAAAGAAAATGAAAGTTATGTACAAAAATAAGAATTATAAAAGAAAGAACTTTAAAATAAGAGTTTTCAACTACACTGGATTTTCGGTTTCCATGAGCTCTATCTTAATGGTCGTGAAAAGATATTAGAAATCACATCATCCCTTAATAAAATATCGTATTTAGTCTTCATCCCTATCTTTCTTCAAAACATCGATCATATACTCCTACGTGTGTGTAAACGACATCCCTATACTTAGAGAATTCAATTCAAGCTATCATACTTTTGTCCATCTTCCTTAGTACTTTTTAGTCGGTGAACATTATCTGATGGAATTGCTCACACATCTTTCATGCGACCGTTAATATTTCTTGAGGTACTAACCGACCGATTACCAAATGCGCTCGCTTATTTAGGCGTAATTTCTCATCTTGGAACACATATGGCTTAGCAGTGGCTCCCAAACCATTTGGTCTAAGGCACTAGGTGATAAATCACCCTCGCTATATTTTTTTATGCTACCTTAAGTAATTACAAAATCAGTGTTCATTTTTCTTCACCATTTTTTTCTTTATATTTTTATTTTTCTTCATACCAAGACTTTAGACAAGAGCATTTCAAGGTATGCTCTACTATCCCAAGTTTCAAGATGTGTGCAAGTGCGTATAGTAGGGTATCAACGTTCAAATGTTTGGACTCAAGAATATGGACTATTTTTCAGACTTATTTTTATCCTCGGATTAATAATTTCCATCATCTTACTAACTCTTAGGACAACGGCTCATAACTATCTATTACTAGCTTCGTTTAAGAAAACATCTAACTTTCTTGTTTTTCTCAAACTATTCCTATCTTTCATATATAATTTTTTCACTTTCTAATCTTTTATTATCAAATTTTTTTTGCTTGTATTTATGATAATGCAAAATAATGCGTGAGTAAGCACAAGCCTCCCCCAAACCTGTTTGCAACAATGTCATCACTGATGTCATCTGTTAAGCTAAAAAAAACTGTAGACATGGAAGGAAAGTTAGTAACGGGGACATGAATTAATGACAATGAACACCTCCCCCAAACTTATTTTTGGCTCATAATTTTGTAAAAAAATTATTTTCTTTCAAGAGCCAAAATATTCCCCCCAAACTTGAGTAAAATAGTATTAAGCATTTAAAATTATAAAGAGGGGAGGGGGGTAAAGTTATTGGTCAATATAAAGTTTTACAAAAACAAAAGTCAACACCAACCATTAAAAGAATTTATCAATATACAAATATAGTTGCCGGAAGATCAGAGATTTGAAGAAGTGGGGAGATAGGAGGAGGAATCAATCGGGTTTACGTCTCGGTTGCTAGAGACGGAACAATGATGGTGAACGAAAATGAGAATGTGAATGAGTAGGTATAGGTAGAATAGTCACATTCTCGTATAGGATAAAAAGAAATGGTGGTGGTTCAACTTCTTCGGATGGAGGTTGATTAATCACAAAATCTGTGTCGTTTAGGAATGCGAGTTTGTCGGCGAAAATATCTTCGAAACTTTTATCGATGGCCCGATTGAACGTTTCAATGTCAATAAGTGTCGTGCCAGAATTCAAGACACTTGATTTTTCAAAAATTATGGATGTAGGAGCCTTGAAAAACTCATCTACCTCATTCTCAATGGAGTCTAAATCAAGTGGTCTTTTAAGAATCATAGAACTCGAAATATCGGAGTGTGATTCATCAACACTTGATAAAATTAAAGGAAGATTAGAAGAAGAACAAAAAAAAGCGGGTGATGAAATGGGTAAACAAATTTGGGTGTCGAGTATTGCTGAACCAGATGTGGGAAATTAAGGCTGAATATCGTTCTGCTTTTTGGTCATGCATTTAGCATCAATTTCCAGATGCATATGGGATTCAGGAAAACAGTTAATGGTTCGAGATGATGTTCACACGGAAGTGAAAGGACATGATGAATTGGTGAGAAAAACTCATCCAAAACTGTTTGTTCATCATCCAAAATATCCCCAGCGTCAATATCCTCAATCAAGTGAAAGTTAAAATTCTCAGAAACCTCATCAAAAGCATGGTTTTCAATCAATTTCGGTTCTAGAGTGGGATTGGGTGTGGTTTCACTTGAAATGGAGACCCTTCATAATCGGGTAAATAAAACACTACAAAGTCGCACAACTCATCAAACATTCGATCTTCAATTGGTGAATCATTTGATGTACTCGATAGATTTATGAAACTGGAGTTGTGGATTTCATTTTGGGATGGGGAGTTTGATTTGGAAGGGTGTACTGCTCTCTCTTACTACTCAAATTCTCAATTTGTCCTATTACCGTATCATACATTAGAAAGTTTTGAGCTAGTTGGAAACTAATTGCTCGTTTGTTGGGTTGTATGAGGGCGGCCATGGATACATTCAATTCCTCTATCTGACGCGACACTACCCAAAATTCTTCCAATGACCGTTCATGACTAGACATGGGTTGTGAAGGGGTTTCAGTAGAAGATTGAAATTCTTGTAGATAGGTGAAACTCCCAAATGACTGTTCAGAAGAAATGTCTAGAGAATGTGTAAAAATCGGGTAGGATTGATAGGAATCGATTGGTTGTAAAAAATGGACAGGAGTAGGATCAACATTGTGATAAGAAGAATGATGAGATTGGTCGGTTGGTTGGCGACTGGTAACAGTTGTCATATACGCCGCAAAACGAGTAGCAATACTTTCTTCAGGAAATGCTGGTGTTTGTTGTCTTAACAATTTGACCGGATTGAAACTTTGGGATTTGTTCTTCGCAATATACTCAGCAATGGACATGTGTTTAGAAGTACCCTCACTCGCTTTAAACATATTATCAACATAAGAAGATGCAGAATTTTAATGCGGTTGATAGGACATGGAGTGAGGTGTCCAACTGTTTCATTATGCTTGCTCTATCCTATCTCTTAAAGATATGGTAGAGTCAGAATTTTGACCGAAGCAATTACGAAAACAAGAAATATCTGGTTCTGGATAGCAAAGCTCAGCAAGAGTTCGTCTGTTTGGGTTACCCATTATAAGAAGGTGAAAAGAAAATAGGAAGGGGAAAGATTTAAACTCTATTTGGATTGTTTTGCTTTGAAAGAAGGACCTGAGGGTTGACTCAACAAATCACAAAATGCACAAGCAAAGCTAGAACTAAGGTCACCTAGGTCTGTTTTCCCCAATAAAAGAGCAAAACTCTGTTCAAAATTCAAAAGGCGGCGTCTCATGTGCCTTCCACGAGGGCGCCAGCGCCAGGGTTAAAAACTCTTATATGAGCGGCACCAGTGTGCAAAGCACACAAAAATCTTAAGCGGCGCCCACATGCACAACACGTGTGCGTCGGCGCCCCATAGAATTAAATTCTACTATCTGTTAAACAAATCCGTCGGATCAAAGATCCAACGGAGACGATAAATCATCAGGATGCAGAATTAAATTCTGTTTAGAGGAAATGTTCCTCAAATCTTTCTAAACAAGAAAGACCGCCCTCTGTAAAATAGAGTACCGTTGGATTAAAAATCCAATGGTAGTTAAAGAATCACCGATCTACAGAATAAATTCTGTATGGGTAAATATTTCCCTAATCTTGTTAAAAACAAGAAAATACTTTCTGTAAAATAGAAGTCCTTGGATCAAAGATCCAATGGTGGGTAAAATCCCCAAATCATTTGAGATCTCTTAATGAGAGATTTCCTCGGAGCTAATCAACAAACTGCCCCTACTATATAAAGGACCCAAGACTTCAAGTCTGAGAAGAGGAAACCCTCCATAAGTTTAAAAAAAAGAAGAGAGAAAGCTTCGAAAGAACAGAGAATTAAATTCTCGAGGAAGAAGAACTCTCTTCTTGTAAATTTTAGGTAAATAAAAGTAGATAAAGTCCTGTGGATCATTCAAGAAAAAAGAAAGAAAGAGAGCTCAGTACCCAGCGCCCCACGTGTTCCTCACGTGGGCGCTACAAGAGTGCCTAGCACTCATTGAGCGGCACTTAACGCTTAGTGCCCCACGTGCCCCTCACGTGGGCGCCACAGAATAAAAGATCTCAGGGAGTGGAGCTCAGCGCCCAGCGCCCCACGTGCCTCTCACGTGGGCGCTACAAAAGAACTTAGGAGTGATTAATACTCAGTGGGTGGCTCCTAGCGCCCAGTGCCCAGCGCCCCACATGCCTCTCACATGGGCGTTACAAAAGAACTCAGGAGTGCTTAGCACTCGGTGGGTGACGCTCAGCACCCAGCGCCCCACGTGCCTCTCACGTGGGTGCTAAGAAAGAACTCAAGAGTGCTTGGCACTCACTAGGTAGCGCCTAGCGCTTCACGTGCTTCGCACGTGGGCGGCATAAAGAGTGCTTAGCACTCCATATAAAGACAAGAGAGGTAAAGTGTTTATCACTTATTGGGCAATTCCCATGACTGAAAACCCCACATGATTATATGTGAGCGTCAGAACTTACATAAGTGCTCGGCACTTTTTGCACAAAAGAAAGGGGACTGAGCCCAAATAAGTGCTTAGCATTCTTTTTCAAATAAAAAGAAAACTGAGTGGACCAAGCCCAAGTTGGTTAGGTCCCTTGAGAGTAGAAACTCCCTAATTCAAATCAACCGAGCCCATGCGCTCACTACTTCCCAAACTGATCTTAGTCCCAAATACGACTATCGATCTTCCAACTGATGATATCCCAAAATGATATTCGTCCCATATTCCCCTGAGGAAATCTTAGTCTCAAAATACAACTAATGATTCCTGGGTTTACCATTAATCCCTTTTCCCTCAAACACGGGAATTGGTTCAAGGGTACATCTCTCTACACCTCTGATGCATGTCGTTGTAATTCCTCAACGTCTTCAGAGAGGTGGCAGGTCCCGACAACCAACTGATTTTTGGTGCACCTCCCGAACTGACGTGCACATCCCAAATCAAACCACATCCCAAACTGGATGCATCCCATATTATCGTTGCTCATCCCGTCACGTAACAAATACACGTGCACGCAAGATGGACAACAGACCGAGACGTCTTTAAACTAAAACCTCACCTCCAAAACAGTGATCAACGGACTGAGACGTCCTTAAACTAAAACCACACCTCCAAAATGGTGATCAACGGACCGAGACATCCTTAAACTAAAATCTCACCTCCAAAATGGTGCTCAACGGACTGAGACGTTCTTAAACTAAAATCCCACCTCTAAAATGGTGATCAATGGACCGAGATGTCCTAAAACTAGAACTTCGCCTCCAAAATGGCGATAATGGACCGAAATGTCCCTAAACTAAGACAACAGAGCCCAAATGCTCTCTTGTTGGATCTGAAGAAAAAATGATCCTAAAACCTTGTTAAGTAGATCTTAGTCTCAAATTGGACTAACGTATCCTTAACAAAAGACCAACCGAGCCCCAACTGCTCACATAGATTTAAGTCGATTTTAATCTCAAACCAGATTAACGATCCATAAATAAAACAAACCCAAATCTAAGATATACGGATTTGGACTAATCCACGTCCTACGGGCGACAACATAAATTAGTCTCCGTATACAATCCACGGGCAACCTAAACAAATAAAAACACAAACGACACAAAGTGAATTTCCGGAGCAGGAGAAAGTGGTTATCACGATGCGATGACCTAATTAACTGCAGAGGCTTGCACCTGCAGGGAAGAGCGTCTCCCCATAATAAAAAAAACCCTCGCAAACGAGGGGGAATCTGACGAAGTCTGCTACAACGACCACATCAGTCTAAACCTCCGAGATATGGTGCCTAAATCAACTTGTCATCTTCAAAGAGGTGGATGGATAAATCCAAATAGCATCTACCCCAAATTTAGGCAAGATAATCCATCCAGGTTCGTTTCTGTTTTCAGCGGTGAAAAGATTCTGGCATGCCCGATGGGACCTTTTTCTCTTTCCACTCCACATTTCGTGTGTCGTGTTTCGCGAACAAAAATCGCGGTTTGCTATGGTTGCCTTTGGATTTGAGGTACTAAGATTTGGTATCTTGTTCCTGTGCAGAAAGAAGAAGTGAACATCAATGGCTTCCAACTGCATAAAATACAACAACAACCCCCACTCCGCCCCAACTGGAGGGTGACATACGGGCCCAATGTGGCCTCCATATTTTCAATGCTAGTGGGGCAGGTGACTCAAGCCACCACTGGATTGTTCTTCGAGACCATGCTCCCGCTCATGAGTTTCAGCACCCCACTGCCACCACAGGAAGCTCCCAAGAAGTCAGTCTTCGATCGACTTGCAACCACCATGACCCCTCTCAACGGGTCGTCCAAGCCTATCACTTCAGTCTTCAACGGGCTGAGTCAAAGCTCAAGTGGGCATGCAAAGAGGCTCGCGATACCTGAAGGGGCTATCCCGAAACGGATAGTCTTCCCAACTCCTACTGCGGGTAAAGTCGTCAATGGTGCTTCCCCTACCAGAAAATCGTCCTTCGAAAGATTGGCCGTTCCCTCTCAACGGAGTCGGTCTTCGACAGGCTGACACCAACAATAGCCCCTCACCAAAGCAGAGGGAACGACGGAGCCGCTTCCACAACTGAGGTGGTCCCTGTTCCTCTCCGAATGACGGCGCGACGCGGACGCCTTGCCTGAGATTCGGGGCAGATGCTAATTGGTGCTATCCGTCTACCTCTCCGAAGATGCCAAGTTGATTTATGGCACCGTGTATCGAAGGTTTAAACGGATGCGTCCGATGTAGCAGACTTCGTCAGATTCCCCCTCGCTTGAGGGGTTTTTGATTGTGGGGATGCTCTTCCCTGCAGGCGCAAGCCCCTGCAGTTAATTACGCTACCGCACCGCGGTAACCACTTTCTCCTTCTCCAGATGGTCACTTCGTATCGTGTTTGTTTGTTTTGTGTTTGGTTGCCCGTGGATTGTATACGGAGACTAAGTTATGTTGTCGCCCGTAGGGCGTAGACTAGTCCAAATCCGTATCTTTCTTAGATTTGGGTTTGGGGGTTGGGTTTAAAGATACGTTAGCCTCGTTTGAGACTAAGATCAACTTAAACGTTAGTTAAGGATACGTCGGTCTAATTTTAGACTAAGATCAACTTAACGGGATCGTTTAGATCCAACAAGGGAGCAATTAAGGGGGGGCCTTGTTGTTTAGTTTAGTGACATTGCGGTCAATAGGCAGTTTAAGGACATTGGGGTCCAATGTTAGTTTTAAGACATTGCGGTCAAGGTTAAGGACATCATAGTCCGTGGATTTAAGGACTCCACAGTTCAGCGTTAGTTTTAAGACATCTCGGTCAAGGTTAAGGACATCATAGTCCGTTGTTAGTTTTAAGACATTCCGGTCAAGGTTAAGGACGTCATAGTCCATGGGTTTAAGGACTCCATAGTCCGATGTTAGTTTTAAGACATCACGGTCAAGGTTAAGGACGTCATAGTCCATGGATTTAAGGACCCCACAGTCCGTATCAATGTATGGTCATCGGGACCCGCCACCTCTTTGAAGACGTTGAGGAATTACAACGCCAAGTATCAAAGGAGTGAAGAGATGTACCCTTGAACCAAGGTAGATTAAATAGTTTTTGGCCCAATTTGGGACCAAGACCAATTAATCATGTTATGAGCCCATTAGCCCAGTTAAGTTTGAATTGAGGACTTATGGCCAGCTTGGGCTAAGTCCAATCATGTTTAGAATATTGGCTTTCTGTTGGTCCATTGAAGGAGAGGCTTTGCCTCTAGAAACTTAGCCAATTGGGCTAAAATTAGTGTTAAACACTAAAGACCAACAGTGTTGAACACTGGGAGTGAGATTGACAAGTTAGTGTTTAACACTAAGAGATAGTTAGTGTTAAACACTAGCAACATGGCTTTCAAATTAGTGTTTATACATTAAAGCAAATCAGTGTTAAACACTGGCAATGGAGATTTCAAATTAGTGTTCAACACTAAGGCAGATCAATGTTAAACACTGGAAACAGGTCTTCCAAGTTGGTGTTCAACACTAAGAAAGTCAGTGTTAAACACTGTAAATAGAGTTTTCCAAATTAGTGTTTAAACACTAAGAAAATCAGTGTTGAACACTGGATATAGAGGTTTCAACTTTAGTGTTAAACACTAAGGCAAGAGGGGTCACGTGGTAGCACGTGAGAGCGCCCTCAATTCATTTTATTCTGCCAAAAGTATTGAATACTTTGGAGCATCACGTGCTGTCACGTGATGGGCATTTAAATTTTTGTCTGTTAGAGCTTCTGCCAAGGGGTCACGTGGGGCACGTGAGGCGTTGCCTCAAAGCCCTTCTCTGTGGAACTTTTCAGGGGTCACGTGGTAGCACGTGACCCTGCTTCTTTGCATGTTTGTTTATCTTTTTTAAGAATTAAATTCTTCATAGGGTTAAACCCTAATAATAACTTTAGAGGAATTAAATTCCCATTTTCTTCTGAAGAATTATATTCTTAGATAGAGTTATACTCTAGTTTCTTTTCTGTAAGAATTAAATTCCTCATAGAATTCTATCATAGGGTTCAACCCTAATAATAACTTTAGAGGAATTAAATTCCTACTTTCTTTTGAAGAATTATATTCTTCGATATGGTTAAATCCTGATTTATATTATGTAAGAATTGAATTCCTATATATGTGAGGAATTAGGTTCTGTCATAGGGTGAAACCCTAATTTCTTCTTTCTTAAGGGAATTAAATTCCTGTTATTTTGACAGAATTAAGTTCTTAACTAGGGTTAAACCCTGGTTCTGTTCATTTTTGAGGGAATTAAATTCCTATAACATAGGGTTAAACCCTAATTTCTTCTCAAAGGAATTAAATTCCTATAATTCTGTGAGAATTAAATTCTCAAACTTCCATTCCCTCTCTATGCTTTGGATCTGCATGGCAGGATCTCAATCGAATGAGAATTAAATTCTCAATTCATGGGGAGATGTGCACTTTGCAGATCCTCTACTAAAGAGAGAACTAAGTTCTTCTTTTTTAATATAAGAGTTAAACCCTTTTTGAGAATTAAATTCTCTTTTGAAGTCTCTCCTTTCTTACCTAAGGTTTTTTTCTGCAGAGGATCAAATTCTTCCAAAATCTCAAGGCTCTATTTCTCTCTCTCTGTATGTCTTTTTCTTTCTCTCTTTTTTTTTGTATATCTCTTGGCTCCTATTTATAGGAGAAGGAGCAGAATCAATTAGTTTTAGTGAATCTTTCATTAAGGGATTTGATTTGTATTCATTAGAGATTTGATTTGCATTCATCATCCACTTGGACCTTTGGATTATTAGGTGAATTTTATTCACTATTGGATTTTAAATCCAAAGATATTGCTTTGTTATTTCGATTAGATTTTAAGGGGAAATCTTTCCAAGTTCAAGATTTTTTCATAAATAAGTGATATTTAATCACCTTTAGATCTTTAATCCAATCAGTTCCAAATAATCATTCTCCTTTGGAAAGATTTGAATGCCTTTTAGAATTTAATTCTGTTAAATAGAAAGGCTTTGCAAGCCGGTTATGTGTGACCACGTGACACCCTTTGTCACGTGTAGGCACGTGACCCCTTGGAACGAGCTTTTTTCTCCTTTCTGCGCTCTGTTTTCTAGCCGCTGTTCAACCGTCACGTGCCAACACGTGACCCCTGGTCACGTGTGAGCACGTGACCCTTTCTGGAGTCTTTTCTTTGATTTAATCAGGGAGCTGAATCTGCCTTTGCCGCTGCTTTTAAATGTCACGTGTCAACACGTGACTGCTGTTCACGTGCTAGCACGTGATGCCTCCTCCGTAAACTTTCCTGATTTTAAATCAGGAAACAAATGCCCCCACAGCGTTGTTCTCACGTGTCTGCACGTGAGTGCAACGCTGTCACCTTGGTGACCGTTGGATTCCTCTAGGGACTCGGGTAGATGAAGCGTTTCCATCACGTCCTATAAATATAGGGGTCATTTCAGAGACGCCTCCACTTTGCTTATCTTCTTCCTTTGAGAACTTTTTCCTTGAGAATTTAATTCTCGTTTCCAGAGCTTAGTTCTCTGCCTTGAGACATTTTCAGAGTTTAACTCTGTTCAAAGAGACTCTTTTCTTCTGGTAATGGTGATCGAAGCACCTTCATTTTGACAAAACTCTCTGGATTTTAAATCCATATCAAGGGTTTCACACCTTTTTTAACAAAAAACCCATTTTTCTTCAAGTTTTTTAACCAAAATATGAAACCACTTAACCTTCAATAGTAGATCTCTTAGGGTTTAGATGATCTTTAGGGAAATGATGGTGATAATCCATGGAGTTTAACTCCGTTCACAGAAAACATGTTTCTGGGAATTTAATTCCCTTTTTCAAAAGGAATTTAATTCCTATGAAGAACTCAGTTTCTTCGCATGGAGGCTTCTTAGGGTTTCCTTGCCCTAGGTTGTCCTTCTTTGATTAATGGAACAGAAGCTTTGCAACAATGCTCATGACCTTTATTTCAGGTATCATGGATGCCCATATGTATGGTCTTGACGAAATCATTTCCTATGGGAATATCCATGCACTGGGCCGCAGTCAGAACCAGGAGTTCACCAATGCTCAGTGCGCCGGGATCATGAGCCGCTTTGACGAGTACAACCATCGGCTACTCCCCCGTCGCTCTTCTCTTCTGAGGCTGATCGTGCTGGCGATCTGGGAGGCACTCCCTCTCTTTTACACCGGCGTACCGCTCGGGGCCTTGGACACTGCTGAGGATAAGGTACATTCGGTGTACCTGATGAGCTTGATCTCAAAGAGGAGGCGAGATCACCTCATCGATCTCTTGCACCAGGCCTTTCAGCAGTCAGCCATACTTGCCGCCTATCTGAGGGTGGAGGACATTCGTGAGGACCCCGACGCTTGCGACCGCGAGAGAAAGCATACCAGGATGGTTCGAGATGCCTGGAAGATCTTAGACAAAGTTACATTCGAGTTTCTCAATCCATGCCCCGCGTCCGAGGTCTTTCCGTTGTAAACGTTTCCTTTTTTATTTTGTATGAACCTTTTAAGGCATGAATGATAAGTTTTATTATGTCTTTGTATGTTTGCATGCCTTTCTGTGGGATTTTATCATTTTGCTATTGTTGTTGTTGGTGCTTTTAACGTGCAGGGTGCCATTCCATTTTTAGTGCACGTCAAGTTTGGGGATCACGTGCTCCACACGTGGGGTCCTTTTGATGAGTCTGTTCAAAAAAATTTCTAATGCCATATTTTTAGTGCACAATATCAGATGCATAAAAGGAGCCTTGGAAATAGTTCCATCTCCTTGATTTCCGATGCCTTTCCTTTTTTGGGCCTTGGAAATAGCTTTAACATGCAAGATTTTCCGCGCGCAGCACTTAATGCACCTCTTTATATTTGAGGCCATGGCCTTCTTTTCTCTTCACAGAGAGATTTATTCTCATTTTGGTGTGATTTGTCTTGAGAAACAACTGAGCGCCATGGCCTGCAATCGCCCTCATGCTCGTCGACAGCCATGGGAAGTTCCTAGCGAGGAGATGATCCCCCGCTTTGCCGCCCGATTGGTGGATCCACTCCTTACCGATGACGAATGCGACTTGGCGATGTATGAACTCTCGATCCGTAGGGGGTCCCCCCTCCCGATGGGGTCCCTCTGGCTCCGGATGATTCTCGCGGCCGTTCTTGCCGACATCCCTCCTCACCCGGCGGAGATGACCCTGGCGATACTTGACGCGGCTGAAGAAAAGCTCGAGGGTTTTCACGAAGCGTGCCTGATTACTCAGGCTTTGAAGGATTGCTCAATTCACCTGCTGAGCCAAATAAGGGCCCGGCGAGCTATTATGTCTGCTTTCGCAGACGAACATGGTGCCAATCGATGGGGAGATACTCATCGCGAGAACCGTCGCTTTGATGTGCTGGAGAAAGCAGAGAGAGACATGGAGAATTTTGTTCTTTGCTTTGTTAACCCTTGTGCTACTGATCCCGTGTTTGGTGATCTTTTCCCGCTAGCGTAGTATATTTAAATTAGTCTTTTTTTCCTGTATGCTTTATGCTGAACTTCCATGTAGGCTTGGTACTCGTATGTATGTTTTCGCTTGCATAAATAAACTTTGTGTTCTTCTTATGAGAACTTTCTTTAATTATTAACACTATCATCATGTCGCATGCACATTAAAGCTTCAAATATTATTTCTTTTCCGGATGTTCATATAATTGCGAACACATGCTCGATAGAATAACGTCGGAAATTTTCTCGTTGCTTTTCATACCAGGTGATGTGAGCGCGATTTAGATCGATTATTGCTGTAGACTGGAAGCCCATTTATACGGTCTTGAGCGTGTATGTCCTGTTTCCAAGGTTGCGGTCGCGAAAGTGAGCTTAAGTGGCCTGACAGGGCGACACGTGGCAAACACATTGTGGCGCGAGAAAAGGGCTCGGCCGCGAATTCTCGGAGAGGGGGAGCTGGCTTCTGAGGCGCTGAGCGAGCTTCAAGCTAATCTTACCGCCAAGGCCAACAAAGCATATGAACTTTGGCGGGTGCTTCAGGAGTCCATCAAAGAGGTGGTGGCTCTCGATAAAGCTGCCACGTTCACTCGCGAAAGGATCGAAGCCCATAAGGCCACCGAGAAAGAGCTTGAAGGTCGGCTTGCTTCGTATCAGGCCCAGCAGGCTCAGGCGGAGGCTCGTCTTCTGGAGATTCTGAAGCACGAAGCCGCGACTCAGTAACAGAAGGATGAGCTAGTAAAATTGCTACATCGCCCGCCGGCTTGAAGACTTGTATCTTTTTCCTTCCTTTTTTGTACATACTTCTGAATGAGAGTATATTCTTTTTGCCTTTTTATGAATTGTACTTTGTATCCATTTTGGTTTATGAATAAAAGATACATTTTTTCTTCTCGATAATGTGTCTCTTTTGTTGAATGTGCTCTGCGGATAATTTTATCTTGGTCTCTTTACAGGGCAGCGATGACTTAGGATTCAGGGTTAAGATCTGCCTCCTAAAACTTTTGAGCTTTATGAGCCGTGAGGGTCTCACAAAGAGTTTTTCTCCCTACAAGTTGAGAGGATCCCATAGGTGTGAGTTCTTCTTAAGAATCGTGAGGATTCTTAAGCGGGTTTTCCCTTGAGAGTCGTAAGGATCTCACAAGAGAGTTTTCTTTCTTACAGGTCGTGAGGACCTGCAAGTGCTGGATGTGGTCACCCTTATCCGTGTTTCGCGGGGTCAGGGGTTGCTCAAGGTATCGTAGTTTAAAGACGTCGCGGTCAAGCTTAAGGACCTCATAGTCCGTGGATTTAAGGACTCCACAGTCCGATGTTAGTTTTAAGACATCCCGGTCAAGGTTAAGGACTTCATAGTCTGTGGATTTAAGGACTCCACAGTCCGATGTTAGTTTTAAGACATCACGGTCAAGGTTAAGGACGTCATAGTCCGTGGATTTAAGGACTCCACAGTCCGATGTTAGTTTTAAGACATCACGGTCAAGGTTAAGGACATCATAGTTCGTGGATTTAAGGACTCCACAGTCCGATGTTAGTTTTAAGACATCACGGTCAAGGTTAAGGACGTCATAGTCCGTGGATTTAAGGACTCCACAGTCCGATGTTAGTTTTAAGACATCACGGTCAAGGTTAAGGACGTCATATTCCGTGGATTTAAGGACTCCACAGTCCGATGTGTGGTTGCAGGGACCCGTCACCTCTTTGAAGACGTTGAGGAATTACAACGCCAAGTATCAAAGGAGTGAAGAGATGTACCCTTAAACTAAGGTAGAATCAGTATAGAATCAGGGTGGTTGATCGTTAGTTTTAAGACATTACGGTCGAGGTTAAGGACAGCATAGTCCGTGGATTTAAGGACTCCACAGTCCGGTGTTTGCTCTGGGTGCTTCACACGGGTTCACTGCCGTGCTTGGCGAGGACCAGGCTTCGCTCTGGGTATTTTCCGCGGGGTCAAAGAGTGACGTTATCCGCGTTCCACGTAACCAGGAATTTTGCACTAGATGCTTCACACGGGTTCACTGCCGTGTTCGGCGAGGACTAGGCTCCGCTCTGGATGCTTCACACGGGTTCACTGCCGTGCTCTGCGAGGACCAGGATCCGCTCTGGACGTTTTCCACGGGGTCAAAGAGTGACGTTATTCGCGTTCCACGTAACCAGAAATTTTGCACTAGATGCTTCACACGGGTTCACTACCGTGTTCGGCGAGGACTAGGCTCCGCTCTGGATGCTTCACACGGGTTCACTGCCGTGCTCTACGAGGACCAGGATCTGCTCTGGACGTTTTCCACGGGGTCAAAGAGTGACGTTATCCATGTTCCACGTAACCAGGAATTTTGTTGATTGTATCCGCATTTCACGGAATTGGGATTTGACTTTTCGGTGATCAGGATATCACCGAGCCATGGAACTGGGAGCTGCCGCTGTTCCGTTTCGCTTGAAGTTGTGTTCGTTGTTACGAGACGATTGTTGAGATGATCTCTAAGTCATTTGTGGCTCTTCGAAACTTGGCTTCTTCTTTTGATGAAACCTGGGGAGGAGGAGCGTGATTCCTTCTTCGTTTGTGCCCCTGGATTGTATACAGGGATTGATGTAACATCACCTGTAGGGCAAAAATTTCATTTTTATTTTATTTCTTTTTCCGCGATGCTCTATCATTTCAGCTTTTATATCGCGAAGGTTGCGATTGCCCCCATCATTTCGGCTATTTTTTTTCGCGGTGCCTAATCATTTCGGCTATTTATTTCATTTTTAATCGCTGCTTTTTATTGCGAGTTGCCCCATCATTTCGGCTATTTTGCGTGCATATATTTTTACTTGCTGCTTTTTATTGCAAGTTGCCCCATCATTTCGGCTATTTCGTACGCACGTGCGGCCTACTGGCTTTTCGCCATAAACCTGAAATTAGACACCGATTTCGGCATCAACACCGCTACAACTGGGATATGGCCAGGAGCGAATCATCATCTGCCTCTGTCGATGTTGAACAAAGGTGGCTTAGCGAACAGGGTTAGGGTCCTGTCGACTAAGGCTTTTGATTTCATGAGCCGTAAGGGTCTCACAAAGGTATTTCTCCCTACAAGTCGTGAGGATCTTGTAGGTGTATTTTCTCCCTAGGAATCGTGAGGATTCCTAAGTGTATGTTCCTCTGTAAGTCGTAAGGATCCTACAAGAGGGCTTTCTCCTTATAAGTCGGGAGGACTTATAAGGGTTGTTCACCATATGGACATATCCCTAGTCACGGGTGGGACTTTGCTGGGGAAATGTTTATTCGCGCCCGTGAATTGTATATAAGGGTCAGTATGAGCCGCTTGTAGGGCATTGTCGAAGGTTATGGGGGATTTTGCTTAAGCATAGGTTTAGGTCTCTGTAACTTAAGACTTTCAAGTCTTATGAGCCGTGAGGGTCCCATGAGAGAGTTCTCCCTGCGAGTCGTGAGGATCTCGCAAGTGTATTTTCTCCTTAGGAATCGTGGGGATCTCTAAGTGTGTTGCTCCCTTGTGAGTCGTAAGGATCTCACGCGGGTGGTTTCTCCTTACAAGGTCGTGAGGACCTTGCAAGTGTCCTTTAACGAGGTTGCGCCTTTTCGGGTTTTCACAAACACTCGCCGGTAGTCCTGCTGTTTTTACTCACGGAGCCCTTTCGGGTTTTCATCCGTGCCCATTTTTCTTGTGGACATACCGTTATTATATATTTTTTTCTTTTTTTTTTACGAGGTCGCGCCCTTTCGGGTTTTCACGAACACTCGCTGGTAGCCCTGCTGTTTTTACTCACGGAGCCCTTTCAGGTTTTCATCCGTGCCTTTTTTGCTTATGGACATACCGTTTTTATTTATTTTATTTATTTATTTATTTTTTATTTATTGTTTTTTTTATTCATCTCGTCGGCCTAAGGATGTTGCGGTAGTAGTTTTAATGACGTTTCGGTCCGTCGTTAGTTTAAGGACGTTTCGGTCCGTCGTTAGTTTAAGGACGTTTCGGTCCGTTGTGGAGAGGGTCGGCTACTACTTATAGAGCTTGAGCTTAGGAAGATAGCGAGCGGACATGGTCGTCGTCATCTACCATTGACCTAGGCTGTGGCTCATTAAGCGTAGTATTTCTTTAGGAAGCGGCCGTTTATTGGCCTGAAAGGCCTTTCACCGTGCATATCCATGAGTAGATAGGCTCCACCCTGGTAGACCTTGTCTATGATGTACGGGCCTTCATAGTTCGGCTCGAATTTTCCCCGCTTGGCGCGATTGGGGATCATAGGCCTTTTGACCACTAGCACGAGTTCGCCTTGGCGGAATGTCCTCGGCCTGGTCAATCTTTCATACGAGCGCGTCATTTTTGCTTTGTAAGCCTCCAAGTTTTATTGTGCTATGAGCCGTGTTTCATCAAGGGCATCAAGCTCTTCTAGCTGAAGGTGAGCATTTTCTTCGCTCGTCAACTCGCAGTGAACTGCCACTCGTAGAGAGGGTAGCTCTATGTCGAGGGGGAGTACCGCTTCCGTACCGAATACCAATGCGTATGGCGTCGTGCTCGTGGCCGTCTTGAACGTAGTTCGATACGCCCAAAGAGCTTCTTGCAGTCTCTCATGCCAGTCTTTCTTGTTTCGGGACACCGTCTTTTTTATGATCTTTGTCAAGGTCTTGTTGAAGGCCTCAGCTAGACCGTTAGCTCGTGGATTATAAACCGAAGAATATCTCCATTCTATATTGTGTTGTTGCGCGAAGCGACTGACCTTGTGGCTTCTGTAAGCTGGCTCGTTATCGGAAATGATCTGTCGCGGAGTTCCAAACCGATAAATGACGTGGTCTTGAAAAAGTGGAGGATATTCTCCGTCTTCACTTCCCTCAGTGGTACTGCCTCCGCCCATTTGGAGAAGTAATCAGTCGTCGCCAGGATCAAACGATGTCCTCTAGACGATGCTGGTTCGATGGGGCCGACTATGTCAGTCCCCCATATTTTGAACGGCCAGCTAACTACCGTTGGATGTAGTGGATTTGGATGTTGGTGGATGAAATCCCCATGGATTTGGCATGAGTGGCATTGCTTCGCATATTCGAGGCAGTCCTGGATCATCGTGGGCCAGTAGTAACCTATCCGTTTAATCTTTAGCTTCATCTTCGGGCCTGCCTGGTGAGAACCACAAAGTCCGTCATGAACTTCCTGAACGACTCTTTCTGCTTCGTCAGGTCCCAGACATCTCAACCACAGAGAGTCAAATGACCTCTTGTACAGAGTATCATTGACGAAGGCAAAAGACAAAGCTCGTTTTATAAGCTGATGTTTTGAAGACGCATCTTCAGGCGTTCGACGGTATTTGAAGTAGTCTATAAAGACTTCTCTCCAATCCTCGGCCTTTTCCCGGTCTTTTATTTGCAGGGTCATTTGCTCAGTCGCTTCCTTCTCTTCGGGTGATTCCGGAGATACTTCTGCTGGGGCAAGCACCCGACGGCTTTGCACCACGATCCTTACGTCATCGAGGTTCTCATCAGCCAGTTCCTTAGCGAGCATGGCCAATGCATCTGCTTTGCCATTTTCCGCGCGCGGTATGCTTTCCAAAGTATAGGAGGGAATTTGGGTCAACAGCTGTTGCACCTTTTCGCCATACCTCACCAACTCTGGTTTGCACGTCTGGTAGTCGCCGTTTACTTGACTAACGACCAGCTGGGAGTCTCCGTATATGAGGAGGTTTTCAATTCCCATGTCGATGGCGATCTCGAGGTGTAACGTTTTAAAAATGAATAAATAAATAATTAAATGAATAAAAGTGTTTAAGTGAATTTTAGGATTTTCGGTAAAGTAAAATGTATTTTTCGTAAAACCAAACCGTGATTGTTTTTCATTATAATTTTAAAAATATCTATTTTAATTATGAAATTACTAGTAAATGGTGTTTATTTAGCCACTTATAAATTTTTAGTTTAATAAAATATTTTTCCTAAATTAATTATTTTAAATATTAACATAAGCTTTATTTTTACACTAAATTAGTGTAAATTACAAATTTAAATGGTTTTAATTTGTAAAAATGAACCATGGCATGTTAGAATTTAGTATGTATCATGCAAAATTATTTGCAAATTTTTCCTATTTTCTAGAGCTTTCTTGAGTTGCTATAGTAAAGAAATAAATAAATAAATAAATAAAGCATGAAAAGACTTTTATTGATGTTTCTTCTCTTGAAACTTCTACACACTTTTTCCACTCTCTTCTTTCTCTCCCTCACCTCTCTAGGGCCGGCCACAAACCCCCCATGGCTGCCCCCCCCATTTTCCACCTCATTTTTATTCAAAATTCATCAAAAACACATCAAAAATTCAATTAAAATTCCACAAAATCCTATTTATTCCATACTCTTTATTCCTTGCTCATTTTTATATGAAATTTGGAGATGGAAAGCATACATTTTGGAGGCTCAATTCTTGTTTGGATTTCATATATTGAAGGTATAATTTTCTTTCTTTTGATTTATTGTTATTAGATGTTCATATTAAGCTTAATTAGATTTAATGAATTAATTCTATGTTCTTTTTTTTAAAATGCAAGCTAGGGTTCTAAATTCAAGTTATGATTTTTAATAATTAATTAGGGTTATAATAGTTAGTTTAACACTTTTAGTATTAGGAAATCTTGCATGGTTATTGTTTAACAAATTGTTATTCAAAAATTGTTTTAAATTAGGAATTTAGTTAACTAGGTTTTTGCAAAATGTGGGTGTGGTTAATATAAAATTCTAATTTGGGTTGTTATCATTGGATTATAGTTTTAGTGGAAATATTAGCATGTTAATGGAAAGAAAAACTTAGTTTGATTGCTAGTTTCTATGGTTAATTGATAAATTGTGATAAAAAATTGCTAATTTTGTAAACTAGATTTTAGAAATTCCTATATAAATGAGATTAAAAATATAATTATGGTTTCATTATATCATTATCATCATGAATTATGGTTTAAGTCATTAATTTATGCAAAATCATGTTTTGTGGTGGAATTGTGGTATTTTGCTTGAAAAATGTTGAAAATTGTTAAAGGGTGCAAACTAGAAATTTCAAACTTATACAAAATTGTGTAATAAAAATATAGTAATGGTTTGTATAGTCTTGTGATACTATTTAATGAGTTTTATGACCATTGGTTTCATTTAAATGTCAAGTTTTGATGAAAAACGGTAAATTGGCATTTTCGGGTTTTTTCGAAAACGGACGATTTGATCGATTTTAGTGTTTCGATGAATTTGATCATGTTTTACAATATAAGTAATGCGTTTTAAAACTACGAGTTATCTGTTGATGTTTATCTCGATCCATCGGAGTTTGTACGCCGATATCGAGCGATATTTGGTTCTTTTGCATGGACGGGACATAGGTTTTAACCTATGCTTGTTCCTTGTATCGTTTGACTTTTGTATGTGATTCGGTTTACGATGCTATTTATATGTTTGCGTTTAGGTACCCTTCAAGTGGACTGCGGGCGATGAAGAGGAGGATGGCGACACCGTCGTCGGCAGACATGGACCAGGTGAGTAGATGCATATCTACGGGGGGAAGTCGGGTGGATGGCGTTTAGCACCCCCGCAACGTAGAATAGGAATAGTACTTATTAACATTAGGAAACAAGATGTGACCCTAGTAGGACCCTAGTATTGACCCTATGCTGAACTAGACTGATTTAGGAAAACCTTATCAGGGGATGAGTACCTTGGAAAAGTTCTTAGGTTTCAGGTAGAAACACACACGCACACACTGAAACTCAACATGGAGTATACGTATATGTGTGTATATATATAAAACTAGGTATAGGTGTATATATATATACAACACATATATGGGATTCATTGATGTGATATGATGAAACAGTATAACTGGGCTTGATGCCGTGATTCTTGACTATACAGTCGTATTAAAGTGTTAGCGGATCATTAAAGAATGAGATAATGAACATGAATATATAAATTATGAAGGGTGGTGGTGATATTGAGTTACATGGGACGCTAAAATAGTACCTGGGCTGTAGCTTGTGACTTGATGACGATAAGATATCGGTATGACCTAATCACAATATGATACATGTGACATGATATTTCTGAGGATAAACTAATGATTATTCCATGATGGCAATGATATATGATTGATGTATGCGATTATAGTTTAGCACCTTGATCATGAGATGTGTTGATGATGACACATTACGAATAATGAGACACCTAGGAGATACTTGACCCGTACCCCGATATTGGGATGCCGTACGATGGATTTTACCGTACAAGGCTTAGATATGATGATTGATCCGCACTCTTGATTCGAGGAAGCCGTACTACGTACGTGACGCTATTGAGGCGGGATCGCCGACTATTAGAGATATTGATTCAGACCTAGGTAGACTCTTGTTTCTTAATGACTAGTTTCTTAGGTTAAGTTCCTTAGGAGGTTAGATGGACACTAGGTTATGTTCGATTCATATAGTGCTAGTTGTTCTCGTATGTCGCAGAGGGATGGATAATGCACATCTGTCTTGCATTCATACTGTAATCATCATGGTGCATGTTCTGTTATATGTTGCTATAATCAGTATAAACTTTACCTGTTAGGACACCAGCACCATTACCGATGATGCGCATATTCCACGCACACTTATTTGCCGGCTCACACACATCATCATCGGTAATTGCTATGTCACGTACACTTTAGATTATATGATCTTTTATTGATAGAATCAGTTAACAACTAGACCGATATAATATCGTGATTACTCTCTGATGTTAGTATAGACATGATATTTATTACTTGACATTCATGCATTCATATTTTCATGTTATCATGTATCATGGGCATATGCCGACACTTATCATATACTTACTCATGATTTTAAGATTTGGATTTCTATGAGATTTCTGGATTTTTGGGGAAAACCGCAAGAAATTATAAAACCTTCTCTCTCTCTCCTCCTCTCTTTTTAAAATAAGATGCGGTTTTCTCGTGATGTATGTGTCGTCCACCATAAGATTTCATGTTTTCTGTTGGATTTCGAGACCCGATTCGAGGAGTGGATGAACCGTCTCGGGTACATGGTGGGCCCGGTATGGTACCCCGGGGCAAGAAGATCGAGTTGTAGACGATGAGCCTGGCAGGGGAAGGCTACCTACCGGTGATGTCTGGCGCGGCGAATATCCGGAGGATACCGACCGTTGTCGTGAGATTTCATGATATGGGCCGATCCGGACTGACGGAGCCCGAGATATTGAGACTTGAGATTACATGTGTTGTGTCGACGCTTGATACGGATTTCCATGGATTTTATTGTTGAGATTTCAGATTCTTATACACATTTTACTATGATAACAGCTAAAGATTTCTTATACAGATATACCTGGATTTCAGGATTGCTTATTTTACATTCATGGTGCATGCATATCCATTCATATGACATAGTACTATATGAGGCACTGACACGAGCACGGAGTATCTGCACTTACACGTATTATTACCCTGCTATTACTTGAGGTTTGAGACTTAGTAGTGTATTATTATGACCTAGGATAGCGTCGTGCATTCGATTTCTTTTCGTAGATGTCTTCTACTCACGAGTTGGCAACTCACCCCCGTTGTGCCAAATTTTATTACAGGTTCGGTGTACAGGTTTCCCTGGCAGCTTGCTGGCACATCTATTCTTTCAGGGTGATTTGCACGGTAGGTTGGTTCACTTGTATCCGAACCACCATTGTACTTTTATTCTTTCATTTGTATCTAGTAAGCTCCATCAACCATATTTGTATTACTTGATAAGTTTATTGGACCAGTCTTTTATTTCGACCTTAGAGTCGCGCATGTATTATTCTGATCTGGTGGTTTTGTTTTCTTTGAGTTTTGAGCCTCGCCTTTTGGCGTTGTATATTATTATGCTTGTTGTGGTTGTTTCCGCCTGTTGGCGTTGATGCTAGCTCCCGTTTGGAGATGCTTTTTTATTGTTTATGTATATTATACTTGTGGTACCCGTTTGGGGGCCAGTTTTTATAGAGGAGGCTCTGCCGAAATTTTTGGTAAAATTTGCTGATGTTTTTTTTTTTTGACTTGTTTTCCTTTTTTCTTCTTCTTCTTTTATGGTTTAGATTTCTGGGCTTCGGCTTACTTAGGTTACGTTGCGCCTCTAGACGTTTCGTAATCTAAGTGCCGGTCACGTTCCGTACATTCGGGTTGTGACACGAGGCCTGCTATCAAAGCTTCATACTCGGCTTCATTGTTTGTCCTCGGCTCTGTTAAGGAGAAAGCAAAGCGCATTATCCTTCCCTGTGGAGTCACGAAGATAAGGCCTACCCCTGACTTGATTATAGGGGTACTTTGTTTGCCCTTCTTTATGGAGGACGCTCCATCGAAATAAAGCTCCTATCGGGTATCATCACCGTCGATCGTGTCAAACGCATGTTCGTCTGGCAAATCGCAATTCAGAGGAGAACCGGCAGGTACTGGGTGCTCAGCGAGGAAGTCGGCGATGGCTTGGCCTTTTACTGCTTTAAGAGGCTGATAAGTTATCGAAAACTCCATCAAGAGCAGGGCCCAGAGCCATTTCTTCATCAGAGTCGCTCCCAAAAGTGAGAACTTGTGACTCTCCGGCGTTGACCATGTAACAGTTGCCGGCAGTTCTTTTGTGCCTGTCGGTAGTACTTCTTTGCTCCCGGCGGGTCTTGCGCTTTTCCTGCTTAAAATGTTGCTGGTGAGCAACATATCCCTGCCACCACATCTTAAAAGCGTCGCACTCCTCAGTAGGGTGCGAAATCTTCTGATGATAAGCGCAATAATTAGGGTGCCTCTCCGCCCCGTCGAACGTGTTCCCTTCCGAGGGTGGTAGCTTCATTCCCATTGACAAGGCTTTGGCAAACCTTTTCCTCGTCTTGAATACGTTTTTATCCGCATCGTATGTCTTTTGATCTGGCGGGAATGCTCCGACTCTTTCGTTTAGTCGCCTGCGTTTGGCTCCTTCCGATGCAGCCATCTCACGCTCCTGATCGGCTTTACTTTTCAAACGAATCTCTTCTAGAAAGGCGTCGATCACTTCATCTGTTGGCCATACAAGTTCTGGCTCAGGCTGTGCCCCCAGTTTCTCAATGCCAGGAGTTTTCTCATCATCCGTAAACGAGTGAGAAATCACATGACAACTCGCCACATATCCTTCGGACTCATCCGACGAGCTTTCTCCATCATCTTCCTCCTGAAAGTCGTGATTGAGGAACTCTTGGAGTGTGATGGGAGTCCGTGCCTTTTGATTGTACTCCTCCAGCGCGTCAATCTATTTCTGCAAATCCGTGCGCTTGTCTCCAGGCTTCACGGGATTCTTGGACTTCTTCTTCTTTTGCTTCGAAGCTTTTGACGGTTGGGTGTGAGTACTTAGGCCATCACCACCGATCTTTGTAGTTGGGCGCGGCTTCAACATCCTTTCGATGATTTGAGGTTCGATCGGGTTCTTCCATTCGACCGCCGGGCACGCATGAAGATCCCTCAGCATTCTTTTGGTTTTAGCTGATAGCACGACCTCCCATGAAGCTTCTTCAATAAAGGAACAGGTTGCCCCCGGTGTATCCGCTTTCTTAGGAGTATGCGGCTGTGGCGGGTTCACCTTCCACTTTTCGGACAGTGCAAACTTTCCCTGGAGGTATTGGTCCTCAATCCATCCTTTGAAGACGAAGCAATTCTCAACCGGATGGCTTACCGTTTGATGGTAAGGGCAATAATTGGGGTTATTCACCTCAGTGGGTTGTGGCGGTCGCCTCGGATTTGGCAAGTTTATAAGCCTGTTGCGTACCGCCAGCTCGAATAACCATTTCGTCTTGTCCCGCGGGAACGAGTAGGGACGCTTCATCTTCTCATTATAATACCGCCGTCTTTCTTCCAGCTGATCCGCCAGCTTTGAGGCACTGGGTTGCTGCTGAGCATTCGCGACGAAGGTTGCCTTCCCTTTACCCTTGTCACTCTGAGGCTCCGGCTTTGGGGGAGACGGTCTGTGACCCATCTGGTCCATCTGGGCCAACTTTTCGATTAAAGCCTGGAACGTGGTTGGCTTAAAGAACATCATGAACTGGGAAATAGTTGCATGAGGGTCTAGGGTTCCCATGAACATGCCCACCGCGGGCGCTTCCTCAATGCGTTGCTCGCATTTTGACCATAAATTTCGCCAGCGTATAGCATACTGGACCCACGTTTCTCTTGGTTTCACCCTGGCATTAATCAATGCCATTATCGGAGTGCGTTCGTTGGCGCTTGCGAATTGCTGAGTGAATAGCAACTCCATTTCAGCGAACGTCTTGATAGAATCGTTCGGGAGTTCCGAATACCATTCGAACGCTGTTTCTGATAAGCTGCCCACGAACTGGCGAAGCAACCGTTTATCATCACCGCCGGTGTTACCGCAAAGGGCCCTGAACTGGGCGACGTGTTGGTGGGGATTGCCAGTCCCCTTATACACATGGAATTTCGGTATTGTATAGCCCGGCGGATATTTGATTTGGTTGCACCAGCTTGGATACGGTCGCCCCGTTTTTATGACTTGACCAGCCGCCTCAGTCGCATGATGAACTCGGATCTGCTGGGCTATATAGTCATCCAAGTCAGCCTTGGAGATTGTCTCCTCCTTGGCCGTTGAGAGAGCCGGTGGTGGATTCGACGTTTCTGCTCTATCATCTTCGAGGATGGTCGGGGGATCTTCAGCGGGAGGATCTTGTTGTATCATCATCCCAACCATGTCTTGAAATAAGTGGGCTATTTGCTTTATATTGGCCGCTTGTTCCGCAGCCTCTTTATCTTTCTTTTCCAATATCCTTCGAATGAACTCAGCGTCGGTTTCCTGTTCTTGCTGCTGATCCGAGGACGCCTCGGGGCTTTCTTTTGGCCCAGTAAGCGCGGCCATTGCGATCATCATTTCCTGGAGCTTTTGCTGTTGCTCCTGAGCTTTGGTTACCGACCGTGTAAGCGGTCTATGACCTGTAGACGCGCGGCTGTCTTCTTTCCCCGACGCCATATATACAGTGCGGACCATCCTGCCCCCAGCCTTAGGGCGTCTGGGCTCAGCGCTTTTAGCTCTCGTTGCAGGCCCGGGGATCTTCTCCGGCCTCCTCTTTTTATGAGTAGCGGAAGTTGAGGGGGCCGTTGAGGTGGACACCCAGACAGCTTTTCGTGGCTTAGCCTGGTGGCTGACTTCCTGTTGGATTTTCACCTTCTTGAGCTGGCGGGAGAAATTTGGATCGATCACCGAGTCTCGGGTCTGCCGCCAGACTTTATAGATTTGGGAGGACAGCCGTTGAGGAGATTGGGTCTGTTCTGGCTTTACTTCTACAGCCTTTTTCAGCGGAGGGGGAGACCTCTTTAGCGCCGCGGTAGGAGAATTCCTACGCACCTTATTTAGCATTTCAAAGTTGTTCCCAGTTGGAACAGCAGCATTAACTTCTGCCATCGGGGATGGAGGAGTTAGCCCAGAAGGGGAGTTGCCTCCGGCCTTCCTCACTCGGCGCCAGTAACGACGTCGAGCGTGTCGTGCTGATGGAATCGGCTTGGTGATGGCAATAGCCTCGTCTTGCCCCCTGTGTAGGTGAGGGGTCACTGCTGGTGTCAGCCTATTAAAGACCGATGTCCTTTGGATAGCAGGAGCGGGAGCTGGAACGGTCAATCTTGTAAAGATCGACTTTTTGGAAGGAGAGGCCGCCTTGACGACTTCAGGAGCAGGATTGGTTGTTTTCTTAGGAGCAGCCTTCTCTGGGATTGCAGGCCCCATTGCGGGTCCACAAGAGCTCTGGCCCAGCCTGGAGAAGACTGAGGCGCTGGTGTTGGGCGACCTGTTGAGAGGGGCCGCGGTAGGTGTAAGCCGATCAAAAACCGACTTTTTGGGAGCTTCCGGTGTCAGCACAGGAGCGGTGAAGCTCGTTGGCGGGAGCATGGTCCCGAAAAACAACCCTGTGGTGGCTTGAGTGATCTGTTCCACGGGCATTGTGAACAGCGAAGCATCTTGGGGCCCGTAGGCTATACCTCCTGGCGAGGCGGAGTGCCGGGCGCAGTTGCAGTTAGAGCATTTCGCACAAGTGGTAGCCATTGATTCTTTGCTTTCTGCAATAAGTAAAACGCCAAATCTTAGTACCTTGAAACCCAAGGGCAACCATTAGCGAACCGTGTTTGGTTCGCGAACACGACACACGAAGTGTGGAGTGAAAAGAGGAAGAGGTCCCACCGGGCGTGCCAGAATCTGTTCCCCTCCGAATGACGGCGCGACGCGGACGTCTTTCCTGAGATTTGGGGCAGATACTAATTGGTGCTATCCGTCTACCTCTCCGAAGATGCCAAGTTGATTTATGGCACCGTGCATCGAAGGTTTAAACAGATGCGTCCGATGTAGCAGACTTCGTCAGATTCCCCCTCGCTTGAGGGGTTTTTGATTGTGGAGACGCTCTTCCCGGCAGGCGCAAGCCCCTGCAGTTAATTACGCTACCGCATCGCGGTAACCACTTTCTCCTTCTCCAGATGGTCACTTCGTGTCGTGTTTGTTTGTTTTGTGTTTGGTTGCCCGTGGATTGTATATGGAGACTAAGTTATGTTGTCGCCTGTAGGGCGTGGACTAGTCCAAATCCGTATCTTTCTTAGATTTGGGTTTGGGGGTTGGGTTTAAGGATACGTTAGCCACGTTTGAGACTAAGATCAACTTAAACGTTAGTTAAGTATACGTCAGTCTAATTTTAGACTAAGATCAACTTAACGGGATCGTTTAGATCCAACAAGAGAGCAATTAAGAGGGGGAGCCTTGTTGTTTAGTTTAGTGACATTGCGGTCAATAGGTAGTTTAAGGACAATGCGGTCTAATGTTAGTTTTAAGACATTGCGGTCAAGGTTAAGGACATCATAGTCCGTGGATTTAAGGACTCCACAGTCCAGCGTTAGTTTTAAGACATCTCGGTCAAGGTTAAGGACATCATAGTCCGTTGTTAGTTTTAAGACATTCCGGTCAAGGTTAAGGACGTCATAGTCCATGTGTTTAAGGACTCCACAGTCCGATGTTAATTTTAAGACATCACGGTCAAGATTAAGGACGTCATAGTCCATGGGTTTAAAGACCCCACAGTCCGTATCAATATATGGTTATCGGGACCCGCCACCTCTTTGAAGACGTTGAGGAATTACAACGCCAAGTATCAAAGGAGTGAAGAGATATACCCTTGAACCAAGGTAGATTAAATAGTCTTTGGCCCAATTTGGGACAAAGACCAATTAATTATGTTATGAGCCCATTAGCCCAGTTAAGTTTGAATTGAGAACTTATGGCCAGTTTGGGCTAAGTCCAATCATGTTTAGAATATTGGCTTTCTGTTGGTCCATTGAAGGAGAGGCTTTGCCTCTAGAAACTTAGCCAATTGGGCTAAAATTAGTGTTAAACACTAAAGACCAAAGTGTTGAACACTGGGAGTGAGATTGACAAGTTAGTGTTTAACACTAAGAGATAGTTAGTGTTAAACACTAGCAACATGGCTTTCAAATTAGTGTTTATACATTAAAGCAAATCAGTGTTAAACACTGGTAATGGATATTTCAAATTAGTGTTCAACACTAAGGCAGATCAATGTTAAACACTGGAAACAGGGTCTTCCAAGTTGGTGTTCAACACTAAGAAAGTCAGTGTTAAACACTGTAAATAGAGTTTTCCAAATTAGTGTTTAAACACTAAGAAAATCAGTGTTGAACACTGGATATAGAGGTTTCAACTTTAGTGTTAAACACTAAGGCAAGAGGGGTCATGTGGTAGCACGTGAGAGCGCCCTCAATTCATTTTATTCTGCCAAAAGTATTGAATACTTTGGAGTATCACGTGCTGTCACGTGATGGGCATTTAAATGTTTGTCTATTAGAGCTTCTGCCAAGGGGTCACGTGGGGCACGTGAGGCGTTGCCTCAAAGCCCTTCTCTGTGGAACTTTTCAGGGGTCACGTGGTAGCACGTGACCCTGCTTTTTTGCATGTTTGTTTATCTTTTTTAAGAATTAAATTTTTCATAGGGTTAAACCCTAATAATAACTTTAGAGGAATTAAATTCCCACTTTCTTCTGAAGAATTATATTCTTAGATAGAGTTATACTCTAGTTTCTTTTCTGTAAGAATTAAATTCCTCATAGATGTGAAGAACTAAATTCTATCATAGGGTTCAACCCTAATAATAACTTTAGAGGAATTAAATTTCCACTTTCTTTAGAAGAATTATATTCTTAGATAGGGTTAAACCTTGATTTATATTATGTAAGAATTGAATTCCTATATATGTGAGGAATTAGGTTCTGTCATAGGGTGAAACCCTAATTTCTTCTTTCTTAAGAGAATTAAATTCCTGTTATTTTGACAGAATTAAGTTCTTAACTAGGGTTAAACCCTGGTTCTGTTCATTTTTTAGGGAATTAAATTCCTATAACATAGGGTTAAACCCTAATTTCTTCTCAAAGGAATTAAATTCCTATAATTCTGTGAGAATTAAATTCTCAAACTTCCATTCTCTCTCTATGCTTTGGATTTGCATGGCAGGATCTCAACCCAATGAGAATTAAATTCTCAATTCATGGGGAGATGTGCACTTTGCAGATCCTCTACTAAAGAGAGAACTAAGTTCTTTTTTTTTAATATAAGAGTTAAACTCTTTTTGAGAATTAAATTCTCTTTTGAAACCTCTCATTTCTTACCTAAGGTATTTTTTTGCAGAGGATCAAATTCTTCCAAAATCTCAAGGCTCTATTTCTCTCTCTCTGTATGTCTTTCTCTCTCTCTCTCTCTTTTTTTGTATATCTCTTGGATCCTATTTATAGGAGAAGGAGCAGAATCAATTAGTTTTAGTGAATCTTTTATTAAGAGATTTGATTTGTATTCATTAGAGATTTGATTTGCATTCATCATCCACTTGGACCTTTGGATTATTAGGTGAATTTTATTCACCATTGGATTTTAAATCCAAAGATATTGCTTTGTTATTTCGGTTAGATTTTAAGGGGAAATCTTTCCAAGTTCAAGATTTTTCCATAAATAAGTGATATTTAATCACTTTTAGATTTTTAATCCAATCGGTTCCAAATAATCATTCTCCTTTGGAAAGATTTGAATGCCTTTCAGAATTTAATTCTGTTAAATAGAAAGGTTTTGCAAGCCGGTCACGTGTGACCACGTGACCCTTGGTCACGTTTAGGCACATGACCCTTTGTCACGTATAGGCATGTGACCCCTTGGAACGAGCTTTCTTCTCCTTTTTGCGCTCTGTTTTCTAGCCGCTGTTCAACCGTCACGTGCCAACACGTGACCCCTGGTCATGTGTGAGCACGTGATCCTTTCTGGAGTCTTTTCTTTGATTTAATCAGGGAGCTGAATCCGCCTTTGTCGCTGCTTTTAAATGTTACGTGCCAACACGTGACTGCTGGTCACGTGCTAGCACGTGATGCCTCCTCCGTAAACTTTCCTGATTTTAAATCAGGAAACAGTCCCTTCTGCAAGGCATGCTCGACGTCGCCACTGGCGCCGAGTGAGAAGAGCTGGAGGCAACTCCCCCTCCGGACTCACCCCACCAGCTCCAATGGTGGAAGTTGAAGCTGCTGTTCCAACCGGAGACAGCTTCGATCTGCTTAGGAGAATACGAAATAACTCCCCAACCGCGGTGTTGAAGAAATATCCACTTCCCGCTAAAAATGTGACGCAGGTAAAACCGGAGCAGCCCCGTCAGCGGATCTCTTCCCAAATCCACAGGGTCTAGCAGAAAGTCCAAGATTCTATGATCAACAAGAACTACTCTTGTCAACTGAAGAAAATGAAGGTTCGACAAGAGGAAGATCATCCCTTCACTATACAGCGAAGGACTTCTTTCATACAGGCGCTTGTCATAACTTCTCCTTCAACCTCGACCTCCCACAAAAGGAGGAGGCCGGAGAAAATCTCATTGCCTGCGGCAAATTCCAAAGGCGCTGGACCTAAACGTCCCAAGCCTAGGGGAATAGTTGTACACATGATCTACACGGCTTCCGGGAAATAGGAAAGCCATACTTCCATGGGTCATCGACGACAAACTCGGTCGTTGACAAAAGCTCAGGAGCAGCAACAAAAGCTCCAGGAGATGCTGACGAAAATGACAGCACTCACCGGGCAGAAAGAAAGCCCGGAAGCGGCATCTGAACAGCGTCAGGAGCAGGAGACCGATACAGAGTTCCTGCGAAGGGTGCTGGAAAGAAAGGATAAGGAGGCCACGGAACATGCTGCTAATATAAAACAGATGACACTTTTGTTCCAAGATATGGTTGGAATGATGATCTAGCCAGAACCTCCAGCTAAAGACCCGCCGATAGTCATCGAGGACGACATAGGGGAAACATCAAACCCTCTTCCAGCTTTATCAACAGCCAGGGAGGAAACGATCTCCAAAGTTGCCCTTGATGATTACATAGCTCAATAAATATGAGCTTATCAGGAAAGCAAAGAGGCTGGCCAAGCCGTCAGAACCGGGAGACCGTACCCAGGCTGGTACGATCAAATCAAATACCCGCCAGGATATACAATCCCTAAATTCCATGTGTACAAAAGGACATGCAACCCACATCAGCACGTCGCTCAGTTTAGAGCTTTATGCGGCAATACTGGAGGCGACGACATATTGCTGCTTTGCCAGTTCGTTAGCAGCCTCTCGGAGATGGTGTTTGAATGGTACTCGGAGCTCCCAAATGACTCCATCAAAACATTCATAGAGATGGAACAGCTATTCACGCAGCGGGTCGCCAGCACAAGCGAGCGCACCCCGATCACGGCGTTAATCAACGCCAGGGTGAAGCCAGGAGAGACCTAGATTCAATACGCGATCCGATGGCGGAACCTATGGTCAAAATGCGAACAACGCATCGAAGAAGCTTCTGCTGTGGGCATGTTCATAGGAACTCTAGATCCTCAGACGACTGTGTCCCAGTTCCTGATGTTCTTTAAGCCAACCACCTTCCAGGATTTGATCGACAAGTTGGACCAAATAGACCAGATGGGCCACGGACCTTTCTCTTCAAAAATGGACCCTCGGAATGCAAAGGGTAAAGGGAAAGCGACCTTCGTTGCCAATACTCAACAACAATCGAGTAACCCGAAATCGGTTGCTCGCCAAAACAATGCGCACCCGCACCAATCCCTGGAAGAGAAGCTAGGATGTGCTTGTTCCCCCGTGATAAAACGAGGTTCGAACTGTAATTGCGCAACAAACTCATCACTTTGCCAGACCCAAAACGTCCACCATAACCCGGTGACGTCAACAATCCCAACTACTGCTCCTATCACCGAATGGTGAGCCACCCCATTAAGGATTGCTGCATCTTTAAGAACTGGGTCGAGAACCAGTACCGTCAAGGGAAATCCACGCTGTCCGAGAACTGGAGGGTGAACCCGCCACAGAGGCACGCTCCTAAAAAGGTGGACAAGCCGGGGACATCATGCTCATTTGTGGAAGAAGCTCCGTGGGAAGTTGTCCTTTCAGCTAAAACCAAAAAATGCCGAAGGATCTTTAAGCATGTCCAGCAATCAGGTGGAAAAGACCGCTGGAGCCCGAGATCATTGAAGGGATGCTGAAACCATGCCTCACACCGAAAACTGCTAACGATGGGCAAAACACCCAGGTCAAGCCTTTAAAGTCTTCATAGGAAAAAAAGAAGACCAAGATGCCCGTGCAGCCTCACGACAGGTGCACAGACCTGCAAAAGCACATCGACACGCTGGAAGAATATAACCAGAAAGCACGGACTCCAGTCACCCTCGAAGAGTTTCTCAACCATATACTTGAAAACGGAGATAGTGACGATGATGAGGGAAATAGCTCGTCGGGAGAAACCGAAGATTATATAGTAAGTTGCTACATGGTTTCTCATTCGTCGTTAAATAACGAAGAAACTCCCTCGGCGTCGAAAAGCAATGCAGAGGAACTGGGGGCAGGGTTGGTGCCAAAATCCCCGCAGCTGCCAGAAGGTCTAATTGACAGGCTACTAAACGAAGCTTTTCAAAAGAGCAGACCTGACCGAGAATGTGAAATGGCCATATACGAAAAGGCCAAGTATCGGCGTCTGGATGAAGAAGTCGCAGCGAGGAAGAGTCACAAAGTACTCCAACCAAGCCAAAGAACACCTGCTACAAACAAGAGCAGGATCAAAGCAGAGAAGCGGTTCGCCAAAGCCCTGTCAATGGGAATAAAGCTGCCCCTCTCATAGAAAACACTCCCGGGATCATGTGCCTTGACGAAACGGATATACATATGAGCTACTGCTTATACCATCGGAGGGTCACACACCCCCACCGAAGAGTGCAATGCCTTCAAAAAGTGATGGCAAGGATATGTTGCTCACCGACAACACTTCAAACGAATGAAGCGCAAAGCTCGTCGACAACAAAGAAGCGCGACAGACGAGCGTGAAGGAATGGCTGGAAAATGTCATATGGTTGATACTGGTTTGACAAAAAGAAAATCTCAAGTTCTTACATTCGGGAGCGATTCTGAGGAAGAAATAACCCTCGACCCTCTCTTTAAAGAATCCACCTCTGAAAAAGAAGAAGAGGAGAAGAACCGCGAGAACTTTCAGCTGCGTAACCGTACGTTGCCTGAAAAGAATCTCGGGCTTACAAACAAAGGTTTGAGCAAAAGAGACAAGGGGAAGGAAAAAGTACCTGAGGAAATTGCCCTCGAAGATAGAGTCGTCAAAAAGGTTGCAGCCAAGGACTCGCCTAAGAAAAACAAGGTGGA
This sequence comes from Agapanthus africanus, assembly GCA_030015575.1. Classification (NCBI taxonomy): domain Eukaryota; kingdom Viridiplantae; phylum Streptophyta; class Magnoliopsida; order Asparagales; family Amaryllidaceae; genus Agapanthus; species Agapanthus africanus. Next base: position 47,947,312 of record JASDDO010000019.1, on the reverse strand, counting down.
TTACAATGTCCTGGCACATCTGAGGAAGATACCTTCACAACTGAGCATATTGGATGCTCTCCTCCTGTCCAAAGAAGCAAGAGATTTTCTGATCAGGGCATTACAGGAGCCCGATCAGTTCCAAGCTTTTCTTGCAGAAGAAAAGATGAAGGATGAGCTGGCAGAGGTTCATACAGCTGATATTACATTCGGCGATGAAGATCTCCTCTTCGGAACGTGCGAGCACAACCATCCTTTATATGTCACCGGGTACCGCCACGCCATCAAGATAGGGAAGATCCTGGTCGATAACAGGTCCTCCGTCAACCTTCTTAACGTGAAGGTGCTGAAGAAGATCTGCATGAACGTTCAGCACCTGGCTCGGGACAAAATTACCATCTCTGGGTTCGACTCATAGTCATTACGGACGCTTGGATCCGTAATATTGACGTTATGCTTTGGGATTTTCGTCACTGACATCAAATTTCATGTCATCGACGCCAAGAGTTGCTACAACGCTTTGCTTGGCAGGCCTTGGTTGCACGAGTACAACGTCATCCCTTCTATACAACACCAGTGTATGAAGTATTTCAAAGACGGCTTTGAGTACACGGTTACAGGGGAGCTAAATCCATTCTCCGTAAACGAAGTCCGAAAATATGAAGATGCAAAGTACTTCCTACCAGACTTCAAAGACACGGAAAGATGTCATAAGCCAGAGAATAAACAAAAATCCATCGCCACTATCCCAATCTTTAGGAGCGATACCGAGGAAGATGAAGAGATAGCCTACTCGGGGCAACCCCAATGCAACAGGCCCAGACCATCTACTCCTATTTTGGTCTTTGGCAGTGACTCTGAGGATGAGACTAACGCCGTATTCTCCACTCGCCCGTTAGCACAAATCATTACTGGAGCTGATCAGAGTTGCAAATCACCTTAGTTCCGCCGCAGCATTACAAAGAACTTGATGCACTCGATACATATAGTGTACAAGAGCTGCAAACTTTCTACGTCCCTCCTAGGCGAAGAGGTGAAAAGGCGATCCTCTTCTATCAGTCTACGGAGACCAGAGTGGAGAAAGAAGTCTGGCATGGTGCCGAACTTGCGCTTGACAGGCTTCAACCAATCCGTTTGCCCAGATATTACACAGAGGGATTGAAAAGGTTATTAAGATACCAAGGCATACCCTTCAAACAAACCACTCGACAAGTCTGGTTCTACAACAAGATTTGGGATGTCCCCGGGACTCAGCGAAAGATGCCCAACGGGAGAATGGAGACGACTGGGCTCGGAAACGTTCAGTCCAAGAAAAGGGAGCGATTTCATGGCTGCCGCGTCATAAACAGCTCCAGTGGAGAAGGGAATGCTTTTCCAGATAGCTGTGACGTTGAAACGAAGCAAAATCCCGCTATAAGAACGTCAAGTCTGTCGTTCGATGAGCAAATTGACAAGCTAATAAGGAAATCCGGTCAAAAGGTTTGGGATGATCACAGCCGCGGCTATTAACGAAAACGCCAGGACTCAGCGTCTCATTCAGCAGTCTGCGGAAAAGGAAAATTACGATGCCCTTCACCCTCAGCCCGCTATACATTCTCACGACAAGGAAAAAGCCCGACACAGAGGAAAAAACATGGTGGAGAACGAGAATGACATTCTAAAACAGCGAAGCGGATCCAAGAAGACACGCAATTAAGAAAAAGTCAGCTAGAATCCATCTTTCATCAAGAAGATAGGTCGGGAATACTCATTCTCTCAAGACAAGACAAGAAAAATATTCAACCTTGTCATCAACCATCAGATGATGATGCTTCCGGAGCCTCAGTACCCCGAACAGGTAAATGAGATCCATCACCCGAATTATTGCTCCTATCATCGAGCAATAGGACATCCTCTTGAAGACTGCTTCAACTTTAAAGACCGGGTCGAAAACCAATATCAATAGGACAGGTTCGCTTTATCCGACAGCTGGAGGGTGGCCCCACCGCGAAAGTATGAGCCAAAGAGAACCTATATCGCGAAGGCAGGACCAGCACAACACCAAGAATGGAAGCGAACTCGTACTTGCCACATGATAACACTTTCAAAAGAGGGAGAGCACGAGATATGGATGGCTTCTTCAAGTGCTTCGTAAATGAGAATGAGGAGGAGGTGATCTCAGAGTTTCCACCAGCACTAAAAGAGCTGGAAAATGGGATGCACACCACGGCAGACAACCTGAGGAAAATCAACTTGGGCACGGAACATGAGACGAGACCCACGTTTGTCAGTGAGCTGTTGTCTAAAAAGTAGGTGACTACTTTAAAAGATGTACTCATGCAATATAAAGACTGCTTTGCATTGAACTATTCCGAGATGCCGGGATTAGATCCAGAAATAGCGGTACATAAACTGTCCATATCGCCGGACGTCAAGCAAGTAAAACAGGCACCAAGAAGAATGTGGCTCGAACTTAAGGTGAGTATCAACGTTGAAGTTAAGAAACTAATTGATTCCGGCTTCATCCAGGAAGTTCAATACCCTGACTGGATCACAAACATCGTTCTGATGATGAAGAAAAATGGACAATGCGCATTTGCATGGACTTTCAGGACCTCAATAAAGCTTGTCCGAAAGTTGACTTTCCAGTACCTATTACCGAGTTGATGATCGACAACACGTCTATTCATGAAGTTTTCGCTTTCATGGATGGATCTTCAAGATACAACCAAATAAAAATGCATCCTGAAGACCGAAAGCATATTGCCTTTCGGACTCCATTGGGTATATTCTGCTATAAGGTAATGTCTTTCGATCTGAAGAACGCAGGCGTTGCCTACCAGAGGGCCATGACGAAGATCTTCGATGACCTCATACATGAGATTTTCGAATGCTATATTTAGGACCTTATGGTGAAAAGCAAATCGTACGAGGAGCACTGGGAACATTTGAACATAGTGTTCCAGCGTCTTCGTAAGTATAATCTGAAGATGAATTTTCTCAAATGCGCATTTGGAGTCTCCTCAGGAAAATTCCTGGGATTCATCATACGGAACCGGGGTATCAAAATTGACCCATCGAAGATCAATGCGATTACGGAGATGCCCACGCTGAGCACTCTTAAACAGCTGTGGTCTCTCCAAGGAAAGCTCACGTATATTCGGCGGTTCATAGCCAACCTCTCCGAAAAATGCCGCCCCTACAGCTATTTAATGAAGAAAGGGACCCCGTTCGTATGGGATCATAAATGCCAAAGTGCACTGGACGAAATCAAGCAATACCTGCAGAACCCGCCGGTACTGACCGCTCCAGTTAAGGGAAAGTCCCTTATCCTGTACAAAACAGCCCTGGAAGGTTCTCTAGGTGCGTTATGGGCACATGAGAACGACTAGAGGAAGGAGAGAGCTCTCTAATATTTTAGTCGAGTTCTCATGGGGGCAGAAAACAACTACTCCCTCATCTAAAAGCATTTTCTGGCACTGATCTTCGCGATAACAAAGCTCAGGCACTACGCCTTGGCACATGAGGTCCATCTCATATCAAAGGTGGATCCTCTCAAATATTTGATGTCAAGAACCATACTAACATGAAGGCTTGCCAAATAGGCCCTCCACTTGATGAAATTCTCAATAATGTATCGATCCCTCAAAGCAGTGAAAGGCCAGGCCATCGCCGACTTTCTCGCTGAGTATCTGATACCAGAGCATTCTCCCCTAATTTTTGAATTTCTAGATGAACACGCATTCGACACAATCGAAGGGGAGAAGGAAGAAAATAATGTCCAACGGAAACTCTACTTCGATGGAGCATCTTCCATGAAGAAGCAGAAGCATAACACCCCTATAATCAAAGCCAGGTGGGCCTCATCTTCGTGACTCCGCAAGAAGGGATAATGCGTTTCGTCATTTCCTTAATAGAACCAAGAACAAATAACGAGGCAGAATATGAATCTTTGATAGCGGGTCTTAAGATCGCCGTCGATATGGGAATCGAAAACCTCCTCATATATGGAGACTCCCAGCTGGTCGTTAACCAAGTAAATGGTGACTATCAGACGGGTAAACCAGAGTTGATAAAATATGGCAGGAGAGTGCACCAACTGCTGACACAAATTCTCTCATACATCCTGGAAAGCATACCGCGTGCGGAAAATAGCAAGGTGTAACATTTAAGAAAAATAAAATATTATTTTGGGAATTTATAAAATTAAATAATAAATATTATGAATATTTTGATAATGCGGTATAATTAAATACCGATAAATTGGGGAATATTTGGAAAAATTATAGGAATTACAGAAATGAGGGTGTTTTATGTGATTTAGGCAAATTATGAATTTTTATAATTAATTATATACAATTTTAATGCTAATCGCGATTAAATATCACTAATCGTGCATTAAGCTTGATTTGTGCACATGACATGCACAATATCATATTTTACACTTGTGTTACATTTTCTACATGGATTTTCCTTATTTTTGTTCATGCATCGCTTTTAAATGAAAAGAAAACAAAAGATAAAGGAAAACAAAAGAAAAGAGAAGAAAAGAAACGAAATGAGAATGGGATTAAACAAATAAGCATGGGCATGAGAGAGGGGCGAGAGGGTCAATTGACCATGACCAATTCTCTTCCCTCTTCATTTCCTTCATCTCTTTTTCCTTCCTCTTTCACCCATGGTTGCTGCCCTCTTCCCTCCACCACCTCAACCCCTCACAACACACTCAATCCCACTTCAAAACTTCATCCCCACTTCATTAAAAACATGCACGAGCTCACTGCAAACACTTTGGACCAAGAAAGCAAGGATTTTGGACACTTGGGGCAACTCAAGAAATTTCTTGAGTTGCCAAATGAGGTAATTCTTTCACCATTAGCATTGTATTTGATTCACTTTAGCATCTATGTTAGTTTAGAACCGATTTAGTGTTGTTTAGTGAACTTTAAAAATTTCAAGTTAGGATTTGAGGGATTCTTGAGTAGTGAAGTGAAATTAAGGTTAGTAGAGGCCTTGCAATCCCTGTAGTGATTGTTTCATGGACTGAAACCATAGAATCAAACCCAAGACATAAACTTAGAAACCCCGATATCGGGAATTTTTGAATTTGTGTATAGAATTGGAGATCTGCTAACACCCGGAGCCTCTGAAAATTATTTAGCAAACACAGAGAGGCAAGCAGGCAACCTAGATGATAACCCAAAGACCCGAGACCCTAACTCCTTCATATGGCCGCAATTTTATTCATTCTAGCCGCAAATTGTGGCCAGAGCAGGGAAGTATGGGTTAGTTCTTGGTACAGGGCTTTATCTCCAGTAAATTTGATCCTCCATATATGCAAAATTGGCTAATTTCACCTAGGGTAAAATCTGGAGCAAGTTTTCAAAGTTTTTGATTTCGTTTTGCGGCTTTTAATGAATTGGAATTTGGTATTTGTGTTTTATCTCGGTCAATTCACGTTTATACGTCAATCGTCGAAAGTTGTTGGTTATTCGTGCATGCTTAGACCATAGGTTTTAACCTATGTGCGCTTCGTGTATCGTTTTGGTTTTCGTTCGCGATTTCAGTTTACGATACTATGTGTGATATGTAGGTACCCCCATGTGGATTTCGAGACGACGAGGAGAGTGTAGCGTCATCGACTCCAGCAAGCGAGGATCAAGATGAGTAGATATATATCTACGGGGGAAGTCGGGTGGATGACGTATAGCACCCCCGCAGTTCGTAGTATAGAACACGAATGCGTTATGTTATATATAATTATATACTTATATGGTATTATAAGATGTGTATACTTAGCTAGAATTACTTTAGAAGACTTTGGTTGATAGTGTCGTAGTTAGTTTCTTAGTTGCGAACCCTAGAATAAGATTACACCCCCCCACACACACTCGCATACATTTTATTTTCTTTTGCGTATATGGGGATATGTATATGTATACACACACACATGGGTATGGGACTATATATATATACGTATACATATACATGGATTAGAGGATAATATATGGTATTTGGAGATGAGTCGATGAGATTGGGCATGATGCCATGAGATCGGTGATATGATTCGGTTCGTATTATGAGATACGACATGATATTATAGCGGATATTTAGGCGATGTGTTTTCATACACACGCATATATATATATATATATATATATATATATGTATGTATATGGTATCAGTATTATACTAGACTTAGATCAGTACCCCAGTTCATGATATATGATGATAAGGATACCAGTTGAAAAATAAGATAAATGTGATATTGACCCATACCCAGATTTGGGATGCCGTACAATGGATTTACCGTATGAGCTATATATTGACGATAGATCCGCACTCTTGACTCGAGGATGTCATATTATACATTGTATAGTACGTGATACTATTGAGGCGAGATCACCGACTACTATATATATAGATCGACTCAGACTTAGGTGGATTTCCTTACCCTTTTGACTAGTCTGTTAGTTTTCCTGTAGTTACTTAGTAAATGTTAGACTGGGCACGAGTCATACTTATTTCCAAAACTAACAAATTGTGAGTATTTTAAAGGCAGGCCAAGGGATACTACGGATATTTCAAAAGGGGTACTTTTTCATAAAAACACCGTAGCCCTATTTTCTAAACACCACGATTCGTGTGATTTCAGATATCCAAAAACTGTATGACTTGTATATAGGAATGCATATTTCTTTATTGCTGCATTTACTATTCATTTTCCATTTATTCTGCTGTTCGCATTGCATTGCATACTTATATGTATTTTCGTTAGTAATGATGAAACCTGTTGTTAAGACACCAGCACCATTACCGATGATGCGTATGCTCCACGTACACTCGCTTGCCGACTCATACACATCTTCATCGGTAATTGCTATGTCACGTACACTTTAAAGAATATTATTTCATTGACATAGCTTGCTAGCTGATAGTTCCTATATGGTATTGCTTTCATGTGCTAGTTTAGATGTTGCCTTTATTACTGTGATTTTCATGAATATTTATATATTCATCTGCCATGATTATTATGGTCCAGTCCGGATTGCCGGAGCCAAGTATTCATTGTTTACTTACATCGAGATTTATGATTTCGGATTTCCATGAGATTTCTGGATTTGGAGAAACCGCAAGGATTTATAAAACGTATTATCATTTTAAAGATTCAAAGTGCGGTTTTCTCCTGATATGATTTGAGATATGTCCACCATGAGTTTTCTCGGCTCTTGAGCGATATTATACACCCGATTCGAGGAGGAGGAGGAACCGTTTGTGGGTGCATGGTAGACCCGGTGCGGTACCCCGGGGCGAGAAGGTCCCAGATGATGGCGTTGAGTCTATGACAGGGGAGCACTACTGACCGGTGATTGTATTGTGACTCAACAGATATTCGGAGGATACCGATCGGAGTATGGGCCATTCCGGATAGCCGAAGCCCTAGATATTGAGATTTGATGATTTGGGCCAGTCCGGATAGCCGGAGCCCTAGATATTGAGATTCGAGGATACAGGCCAGTCCGGATAGCCGGAGCCTGAGATATTGTGATATTGGGATTTATATATATTTTTGTGTCGATGCTAGACACTGATTTATGTTGATTTCATTGATGATACCTCGATTTAAATATACAGAAATCTCACTATTTTAAGAAAACAGTTTTCTCATACATGATGCATTCTGTTTTCATTATATTGCATCCATACCTCATATTTATGATATGCTACCTGAGGCACTGACACGAGCACATAGGATTACACTTATGCATAGATGTTACCCTTGCCATTATTTTATGCTTCAGGCCATATTATTATTGAGGATATATATATTACTGATCGTATTGACCTAGGATTGAGTCATACATACGATTTCTGCACTGTGATGTTTTCTACTCACGAGTTGGCAACTCACCTCCGTTGTGCCACAGTTTCTTGCAGGTCTTGCCGTACAGGTTTCGTTGCGGCTTTGTTGGCACACTGCTTTCATTCTGGGTGATTGCCTTGGTAGGTGGGTTCACTTGCATCGTAACCACCACTGTACCTTTTATTATATTCAATTGTATCTAGTAAACTCCATCAACCAGACTTGTATATTTATTTGATAACCTTAGAAGACCAGTTGTATATTATTTCGATCTTAGAGTCGCGCGTTGTATTATTATGGTTTTCTTGATAATTTTGAGTTTCCTTTTGAGTTTTGATCATCGCCCTTGGCGTTGTATATTATATTGCTTGCGTGGTTGTGATCGTCAATTGACGAAGAGCTAGCTCCAGTTTGCGGATGCTTTTATTCATATTATACATGTTGTACTCTTTTGGGGCCAATATTTACAAAGGAAACTCTGCCGAAATTTTCGGAAAAGATATGATGTTTTAATTTATATAATTCGGCTTATGTTATTAAAACCACTTGCTTTAAAATAAGTTTTCTTCACTTCTTCTTTAAAATGGTTTAGATTTCTGGGATTTTGGCTTACTTGAATTAGATGGGGTCTTATAGATTTCATATGATTCAAGTGCCAGTCACGTGCCATTTCGGGTTGTGACACAAGGCGGATGCATTAGCCAAGCTTGCTAGGGAGCCGGCTGACGAAAACCTCGATAACATAAGCATCGTTGTGGAAAGCCGCCGGGTTCTCGCACCATCAGAAATATCTTCAGAGGATTCAATGGAGCCATCTGAAGGAAAAGAAACGACCAAAAAAGCGGTCCTCCGAATAGAAGACAATGAAAAGGTTAAGATTGGAGGGAAGTCTTCATAGACTACTTCAAATACCATCGAATGCCCGAAAGCGTGTCGTCAAGATATTAGCTTATGAAACGGGCTCTGTCTTTCGTTTTCGTCAATGATACTCTATACAAGAGATCGCTTGACGGTTTGTGGATAAGGTGCTTGGGGCCAGGAGAAGCAAGAAGAGTCGTTCAAGAAATTCATGATAGACTCTGCGGTTCTCATCAGGACCGGCCAAAGATGAAGCTGAAGATCAAGAAAATGGATTACTATTGGCCCACAATGATTCAGGACTATGTCAAATATGCGAAGCAGTGTCACTCGTGCCAAGTTCACGGGGACTTCATCCACCAACATCCAAATCCGCTACACCCAACGGTAGCTAGCTGGCCGTTCGAAATTTGGGGAACCGATATAATAGCCCCATTGAGCCCGAATCAGCCAAAGGACACCGGTTCATACTGACAACGACTGACTACTTTTTTAAGTGGGTAGAAGTAGTACCACTAAGGGAAGTGAAGACGGAGAATATTCTCCATTTCTTCAAGACACATGTTATCTACCGGATAGGAACTTCGCGACGGATAATCTCGGATAATGGGCCAGCCTAAAGAAGCCATAAAATCAGTCGCTGCGCAGAACAACATAAAATAGACTGGAGATACTCCTCTGTCTATAATCCTCATGCCAACGGTCTAGTTGAAGCTTTTAACAAGACCTTGACCAAGATTATAAAGAAAACGGTTTCTAGAAACAAAAAGGACTGGCACGAGAGACTGCACGAAACACTTTGGGCGTACCGAACGACGTTCAAAATGGCTACGAATACAACACCATACACGTTGGTATTCGGCACTGAAGCAGTCATTCCTTTGGAAATAGAACTCCCTTCTCTCCAAGTAGCGGTTCGATAAGAGCTAACAGATGACGAAAATGCCCATCTTCGGCTTGAGGAGCTCGACGCCCTCGATGAAACTCGCCTCATGGCGCAACTAAACTTCGAAGCTTACAAGGCAAGGATGACGCGCTTATACGAAAAACTGACTAGGCTGAGAACATTCCGCCAAGGCGAACTTGTGTTAGTCGTCAAAAGACCAATGATCCCCAATCGTGCAAAACGGAAGAAATTCGAGCCAATCTATAAAGGTCCGTACATCATAGACAGGGTCTATCAAGGTGGGGCCTATTTGGTCATGGATATGCACGGCGAAAAACCCTTCCAGCCAATAAACGGCCGATTCCTCAAGAAGTACCACGCTTGACGAGTCACGGCTTAGGTCAATGATAGATGAAGACGCTCATGTCTTCTCGCTATCTTCCTGAGTCAAAACTCTAAGTGGTATTCGGAAAAGTTTCACCTCAAAAATGGTGATAATGGACCACTACGTCCTTAACTTGGCAATAGACCGAGATGTTCCTAAACTAACAATGGACCGGAATGTCTTTAAACTAGCGCATCACCTCAAACACGGAGATAATGGACCGAAATGTCCCTAAAATAGTGCTCCGCCTCAAACATGGCGCATCGCCACAAATACGGCGATATCCTTTCTTGAGATCTATATTGCAATCGAAGATCCAATGGAGAAGACTACAACTCAAGTCCCGCTGGCTGCACAACTACTCCAGCGGTGAAGTCACCCCTAAAGTCCCATTGGCAAACAGATGAGTGTTAAAAAAAACGGTACGCCCACAAGCGAAATGGGCACGGATGAAAACCCAAAATGGCGCCGTGAGTAAAAACAGCAGGGCTAACAGCGAGTTTGTGAAAAACCGAAAGGGCGCAATCTCGTTATTAAAAAAAATAAACGGTATGTCCAAAAGCAAGATGTGCACGGATGAAAACCCGAAAAGGCGTCGTGAGTAAAAACAGCAGGGCTACCGGCGAGCTTATGAAAACCCGAAAGGATGCAATCTCGTAAAATTTTCACTTACGAGATCTTCTCGACTCATAAGGAGAACTCCCCCTGTGAGACCCTCACAGCTCATAAGATTCAAAGTCTTAAGTTACAGGGATCCAAACCTGTTCTTAAGCCGTCGTATTCCCCAAGTTGCCCTACAGGCGGTCCAATATTGGCCTTTGTATACAATTCACGGGCACAAATAAACGATTTCCCCACCAAGTTTCACCAATAACGAGGAATGTCCTCGTATAGTTAACGACACTTATAAGTCCTCTCAACTCAGAAGGAGAAAATACTCTTATAAGATCCTTACGACTTATAAGAGAAAACACCACTTAGAAGTCCTCACGACTTCTAAGGAGAACATACACCTACGAGATCCTCACGACTCGTAGAGAGAAATACCTTTATGAGACCCTTACGGCTCATAAAGTCAAAAACTCTTAGTAAGCAAGATCCTAACCCTGTTTGCAAAGCCAACTTTGTTCAAATCAGCAAAGGCAAATGATGATTCGCTCATGGCAATATCCCAGTTGCAGCAATGCTGATGCCTAAATCGGTGTCAAACTCGAAGTCCTTTCACGGAAAATGATGATTCGCTCCTGGAAATATTCCAGTTGCAGCGATGCTGATGCCTGAACATGTGTCAATTTTCAAGTCCTTTCGCGAAAAATGATGATTCGCTCTTAGCAATATTCCAGTCGCAGCGATGTTGATGCTAGGATTGGTATCAGATCTCAAGTTCCGTACTTACAACAAAAATCAGCGAGCAAAAAAAATGCATATGAAATAGCCGAAAGATGGGGCAACTCGCAATAAAATTCAGCGAGCAAAAAATATGCATATAAAAATAGCTGAAATGTTTGGGAAACTCGCAATAAAAAGCAGCGAGTAAAAATAAAAAACATCCGAAATGATTGGGCACCGCGATAAAAAGCCGAAATGATTAGGCAATCGCGACTTTCATAATATAAAAAGCTGAAATGATAGAGCATCGCGGAAAGAAATAAAATGAAATGAAACTTTGGCCCTACAGGTGAGTCCAAATCAACCTCTGTATACAATCCATGGGCACAAACGAAAAGGGAACCATATTTTCCCACCAGGCTCTGTCAAAGGGAGAGCCAAGTCTTGATGGTTCACAAAACAACCTACAGACTACCTCAATATTCTTCTTGTCACAGTAGACGCAATGTCAACAGCGGCGTTTCTTCTCACTCCAGCAGGATGCAGACGCGACGTTAACAAAGACTCCAGAGTCAAAACAAAACGGAGCCATGGCAAAATTCCTAGCTCCAAGTCTTGACGGTTCACAAATCAACCTAAAGATTACTCCGACATTCTTCTCGTTACAGCAAACGTAATGTCAACAAAAGCTCAAAAATAGCCAAATCAAAAGGAAGCAAAGGCCAAATTCCTGGCTTCACGGTCTTGATGGCAACCTAAATAAAACCTAAAAGAATATCGGAGATCGTCCCACACCAGTGCAGAGTGGTTATGACTCATCGGGGCTCCCCAAATCGAGCCTAACCTCAAGTAAAAAGCGATATGGCAAAATTCCTAACGCTTGCTCTTCCGACGGTCAAACTTCCTAAGAAGATTACTTGAAAACGTCTTATCCAGCCCCCGAAGGGATCAGAGACACGCAGTCGCGGGGCTACTCGAACAACAGCGTAAAGTCTGCATATCGGGGAACGCATCAGCCAACGTGATGGTACCACGGACTAAAACCCTTGTACCATAAAACCTAACGGATTGCTGTTGTAAAGAGCAGGGGTTAAGTATAACGTTAGGACAAGTTTTCCTATAAGCCCAAGGGAGGTAAACTAAATAAACTCCAAAATGAGTCCATAAACCAGAGACTCTGGAATGAGTGAATAAACTACAAACTCCGAAATGAGTCTATAAAATAAAAACTCCGAAATGAGTGAATAAACTACAGGCTCCGAAATGAGCGCATAAACTACAAACTCCGAAACGAGTAAGTAAACAAATTACTGCCACCTTAAGGCGTTAAGACACGGATAAGCACATAAAAGAGAATGCATGTTCTTATTCATGAATCAAAATGTTAAGAGATACAACCAATGCAAAAAAGGAATACAATTACAATGATTAAGAATGAGTCACTTTCAACAAACTGACGACCCTCTCACGAGCTCTCTGCAATTCCTCCCCGCGTTCAGCTATGGCGGCCAGCTCCGCTTCGATTTGAGCTCGTTGTTGCAAGCAGGATGAAATATTCTCAGCAATTTCCCGTTTGGTAGCTTCGCAACTTTGCGTGACCCGCTCAGTGAAGTCAAGCTTCTGCCTTAGCGCCAACCCATTAGAAATACATCGTTGGGGGTTTTCAAAAATAGCTTTTAGCTTCGCAGCATTCGTTTCAATTTAGGCACGCAATTGGACGGATTCGCCGGAAGCCGTCTTATGCGCCTTTTGCCTCAGAGTCACCTCTTGTTCAAAATATCAAATAAAAGCGATACTCTGCTCGATCCACGCGGTTCGCTGAGATTTCAAAGTTAATACCTCGGGAGTGAGGCGCTTAAGATCAATCTCATGCAGACAAGTCTCGATCTTCCTGTAATAATCAACCCAAGAACCGATGAAGTCTTCAGTGTGGAAATTCACGAGCGTCGCCAGCATTGGATTGACTTCATCGGCAAAATCCGTAGCAGAAGTGAGAACCTCAGCATCAAGATCCTCGATAAACTCGCTTAACATTCGCCGGCTAGTCACCACGCCCCTGGAAGATGGATGTTTAGCGAAGGGCCCCATAGGCATGGGAATGTGGGACTCAAAAGGAGCTGAAGCCGGTGTAACCGCTGCAAAATAAATTACGGCAAGATTTCAACTTGAAAGACAAGAAGACACTTGATGGACGAAATCTACCGTACCAGTTGTTGAAGGCGGCAAAATAGGGAGCTTCGGAGGCTTGGCTATTCGTTCGCTCCCTCTTTTGAACTGTGATACTGGGGTCAATATAAAGGAGGCTTATTAGCAGAAAGTTTACTCACAAAAAGGAGAAACATTAAACAAAGAATATACCGACCACTGCTGGAAGAGGGAATGACTTCCGATTGGAAGGAAAAGTGAGGGTGTAGCACTTGGTATAAGTGATCAAAAAGCACTCCTGCAAGTTTGCGACAATATATGGTTAAGGCAAAGAAAATTGGTATCTACAATAAATCAATTAAATGAGAAACCCTTACCTTCCAAAACTCAGGGAGGCACAGAATGAACCGTGACAGTCAAGACAGCTGCCGGCGGTAATTCTTCGGGCCAGTACAACTTCAAGGTTTATTGCGCCTATGCTCAAGACAAAGGAATATCATCAAAGACGCTTAGCAGAATTAAAAAACTCAAAGATAATAACCCAAGGAATACCTGACAAGTCAGAAACCGAAACCGTGCCTGAAGCGTCACCAGCTGTGACGGTTTCTTCGGTTTCCATTAGGAGAGCAGATTCAACGACCACAACTTCATCCCCTGATTCGACAAGGTCTGTCGTAACGCTTGCGTCACCCGTTGATATCAAAGATCCATAATGGGAAAGAGTGGCAATTGGAATGGTCCCAGAGTCCAGAGAAAGATTGGACGCTTCATGCTCTTTAGTTGACAGTGCTTCACCTATCGCGCCGTCATCCAAATTTGGTCCTGTAAATAAAAATGTGTATGTTAAATAAGTATATAGAGGGGAGGAGCTGTTATTAAGGATCGTGCATTGCTTTACCTTGAAGTAGTCGTTCACTCTCTTCACGAGCTACACGCGCAACCTGTCTATGGGCAGTAGATAGGGCAGAAGGAAAGTCCACCAAAGGAATGTCAGCAGGCGAAACATTGCTTGAGCCTGCACCCGCGGCCAAGAAAGAGGCGTGTTCCCTCGCCGCATGCTTTTTGCGCTTCCTTTCAGCCCGAGCCGTAAAAACCGACCTCCTTAAAACTTCCGACAGGGGGACGTCGTCGTCCGAACCGAGCTTTGCCTCTGGAGCCGCTACGACGTCCATCATCGGCTGCATCAGCAATGCCTCCTGTGGTGGGTTCGGGATGGCCTCGGTTGTAGTCGGTGGCTCTGGAAGCTTTTTTGCATCACCGCTCGGGATTAGAATTACACTTGGAACAACCTGGGTTTTGGTAGTCCCTGCAGCAAGATGAAGAGAAGACTCAAACCATGAATAGAAAGAACTAAAAGAGCAAAGGTGTAGTGAAGCGAATTATGCCAAGACCCAAGATGGCACGAAGCCTCTCTTCCTTCTCAAACGTCTTAAGGGAAGCATCAAGAGGCTCTTCGGCAGAATTACCTGTTAAAGAAGAGAGCATTAATAAAGCATAATAAGGGGAGAAGGGATAGATGCAGAAGAATGTAAATGAATTATACCCGACTTTGCAATAGAGACGAACGATTCTTCCTTGCGAGCCAGTCGCTCGGAAGCTGTGAGGGCAGCCTAAAGATCAGTATCAGTTGCAGGCATGTCAAACAAACCCTCATTGGTGCCATATTCGCACAAGCCCTCACTGTAGGGAGCATGGGGCTCCTGGCCGAATACGACATCAGTAGAGAATAGTGATTTCTTTTTCTTCTGCGAACTGACACCAACAGCCGACGATAAAAGCTTTCACTTGACATGCCTCTTCGGATGGCGGGTCCCGATCTCCGAACCAATGCCCAATTCCGGGGACGCCGTGGCTACCGCAGTCGCGGGAACATCAGGCCGAAGCTTGTCTGGAAAAGCTCGGGGGACTATAGACGTAGTGATTTCTCTTAAAGAGGGGCGAATGGCTGCTCGTCGCTTCAAAGAGACCGCTGGATTGCCGGCTGTGACGGCATATTTGTGATCGAGTAACAGCCGCCTCTCCTCCCTGACAAAAGCATACGTCGCATGCTGGTACCACGCCACGTGAGCATTTGAAGCTTTCGGCACATAGCTCGGCTCACTGACTAGGAAATGGGACCCCGTATTTAATCGCATAAAATGATGCATCGCACTGTGAATACCCTCCTCCGTAGCAACCGGCTCGACTAAAAATGCTTCAAGAGGAACACCTTGATTATAACCCAATTGTTGAGCGAAGTGGTGCGGGTTGTAGCTCATAAATAGCACCAAGGCGTTCTATTTAAACACTAGGAAGACCGGCCTGATAGAGTACATGTGCATGACCTCCCGGGCCCTCAACGCAGAAGCCCCATCCTTAAAAGTATCGTGCAACGGTTGAACCACCTTGGTGGATTCTTTGCCGATAGTCAGGACTCTATCGACAAAGGTCATACTGTCCCCAACCATGCATGGTCGAAGGAGTAATCACTGAGCTTCTCGCTGTGACGGGTCTGGAGCAGAAGCGTCAACTAGATGCATGACCCGGGGAAGTTGTAGCTTTCGTAGAATCGGGATCGTTTATGAACACCAAAAATACCCAGCACGTGCACGACCTATGATGTGAAGTAATGCAAGGGGAGATACATGGGCTTTACCCTCGGCTGAATAGTGTCAGCCGTTAAACTCAGGCCATGGTATAGATGAGCTAACCTGGCGATCCCAACGGCCACACGTGTCCCTGCAATGATACGATGAGCCGGATAAAAAACAGACGATCTCATGTAGCGGGGGTGTGACGGAAGCGCGAACCAACTCAGCCACAGGCCAATGAATCCTAAACGAAACGCCTCTTCGTCAACACCCGTGGTAGCGATCTTTGCAAAGGGGACGGCTGGAGTGTCTGGAATAAAGAAATTCTTTAGTTCCGCCTCTGCCCTTGGCAAATTATCCAAACCAAATCCGAACGGTTCGTCTAGTTTGGCAAATTTCGCAGCCTAAGACAGAAATTTTGGACGAAGAAAGCGAGCGATAAAATTCGTGAAGCTAACCCCGTGCCTACACGACTCCATGAATAAATTCTCATACATGTTCAACTCCTTGATTAAGCTGGGGAACTGATGTTGAACGGCGTTCTCCGGGGTAAGGCCCATTACCTCTGACTTAGTGGCAAAGATGTACTCATCGGGGGGAAGTATCTTCTCATAGTGCTCCCCTCTGACAGGTAAACCGGAGATCTCCGCGAACTCTTCTAATGAAATCGAAACCTCCCGATCTGATAAGAGAAAGGTATGGGCCGGGATATTCCATTGTTCCAAAAAGGACTTGATCCACCATACATGAGGAGCGTGGTAGTGAAAGAGGGACGCGTAAATTGCGGGGTACAACCCGGTCTTTAATAGCAGCGACTTCTTAGCCTACAGGATATACTGGGCCCACTGTAGATAGACGGCCGAATGACGGGGAGTCAATCCTATCATATAAACTTACCCCTAAGGACATGACTCTCCTTGGCATATACGTCGCCCCAAATGTCTAAGTCTATCGGTGGCTGTACGGGTATCGATACCATGGAAGGATGAAAGCGACCTTCCGAGGTCCAGTTGACCTCTTCCACGGCGTAAGTCACTTGAGGCGGGTCAGAGTAATGAATCGCTGGGATTGGCTCCGAAGGTGCTGCACAAGAAATACTGCGCCGACCTAAGATAATCTGACTATACCATGACCCCCACAGATGAAGAGATTTTTGCTCTGGGTCATGATTCTTAATAAGAGCGAAGACTCCCCGATCTACGGGCGCGTCGGCAAAAGCTCTTTCCAAGCATACAAAAGGAAAAGAGAAATCGGAAGCCATAGTACCTGCACAAAAAGGGAGGAGTCGGCTATTGACGCAATGATTAATGCTTTAAAATTCTTTGTCACTCAAAATTGAATTGCACCACAGTTTGAAAAAAGGGACAGGGCCCCCATAAAATCAAGGTGACGCCCCATCAATGATAGGGTAGTCACTCATTAAAAATAGAATCCAAAAGGATTCTCATTTAATGTTCTCATTTAATGAGAAAACATCATTGGACTTGGGAGTTAAACTCTTTTGAGAACTGTGCTCTGCAAACAGATTTCAAATCTGTTAAGAAAATTAGAGAGGGAATAAAATTCCCAAGATTTTTCAGAGCCAAGCTCTGTATAACATTGGGATAACATCCCAAAACCCTTAAAAGCAAAGCTTTCTAACGGGATAAAACCCCAAAGATTTTCAAGATCTGCAAGAAAAAAAATCTTAGAACACTAAGAGATTCTTTGTAAAAAAAGAGCAAAGCTCTATTAATGGGTTAAAACCCTACAACACGAAGAGATTTTTTCAAGAGTTTGGTCGTAATGCTTACCAAATTTTGACAGAATTTTGACTCTAAAAGAGTTTCTTTGGACAGAGATCTGAGCTCTGGAAAGAGAGTTAAATTCTCAGAGAAAGAAGAAGGCCAAGGAAGATGAACAGAAGTCATATCAAGGGCCAAAGGCCCTACTTATAGGCACAGGAAGACGGTTCAACTTCCAAGAAGATCAAACGGTGGGAAAGGTGCCACCGCTGCACTCACATGGGAGCCACGTGAGCGCAACGGGGGGGGGGGGGAATTTGTTTCCCCCAATAAAAAAGAAAAGCTATGTTCAAAATTCAAGAGGCGATGCCTCATGTGCCTTCCACGAGGGCGCCAGCGCCAGGATTAAAAACTCTTATATGAGCAGCGCTAGTGTGCAAAGCACACAAAAATCTTAAGCGGCACCCACGTGCACAACACGTGAGCGCCGACGCCCCGTAGAATTAAATTCTACTCTTTGTTAAACAGAGCCGTTGGATCAAAAATCCAACGGAGACGATAAATCATCAGGATGCAGAAATTAAATTCTATTTAGAGGAAATATTCCCCAAATCTTTCTAAACAAGAAAGATTTCTCTCTGTAAAACAAAATACCGTTGGATTAAAAATCCAATGGTGATTAAAGAATCACCAATCTACAGAATAAATTCTGTATGGGTAAATATTTCCCTAATCTTGTTAAAAATAAGAAAATACTTTCTGTATAACAGAAGTTCTTGGATCAAAAATCCAACGGTGGGTAAAATCCCCAAATCATTTAGGATCTCTTAATGAGAGATTTCCTTGGAGCTAATCAAAAAACTGTCCCTATTATATAAAGGACCCAAGACTTCAAGTCTGAGAAGAGGAACCCTCCCATAAGCTTAAAAAAAAGAAGAGAGAAAGCTTCAAAAGAACAGAGAATTAAATTCTCGAGGAAGAAGAACTTTCTTCGTGTAAATTTTAGGTAAATAAAAGTAGATAAAGATCCTGTAGATCATTCAAGAAAAAAGAAAGAAAGAGAGCTCAGTACCCAGCACCCCACGTGTTCCTCACGTGGGCGCTACAAGAGTGCCTAGCACTCATTGAGCGGCGCTCAGCGTCTAGTGCCCCACGTGTCCCTCACATGGGCGCCACAGAATAAAAGATCTCAGGGAGTGGCGCTCAGCGCCCCACGTGCCTCTCACGTGGGCACTACAAAAGAACTCAGTAGTGCTTAGCGCTCAGCGCCCCATGTGCCTCTCACATAGGCGTTACAAAAGAATTCAGGAGTGCTTAGCACTCAGTGGGTGACGCTCAGCACCCAGCGCCCCACGTGCCTCTTACGTGGGTGCTAAGAAAGAACTCGAGAGTGCTTGGCACTCACTAGGAAGTGCCTAGCGCCTCACGTGCTTCGCACGTGGGCTCCATAAAGAGTGCTTAGCACTCTATATAAAGACAAGAGGGGTAAAGTGTTTAACACTTATTGGGCAATTCCCATGACCGAAAACCCCACATGATTATATGTGAGCGTCAGAACTTACATAAGTGCTCAGCACTTTTTGCACACAAAAAAGGGGAATGGGACCAAACAACTGCTTATCACTCTTTTTCAAATAAAAAGAAAACTGAGTGGACCAAGCCCAAGTTGGTTAGGTCCCTTGAGAGTAGAAACTCCCTAATTCAGATCAACCGAGCCCATGCATTCACTATTAGTTATGTGTATGCCCTAGATGCCATTATTGTACATATGATGTATATTATAGTGGATGCTTGGACATATATAGAGAGGACTTTCTTGCTCGACATGATAGTATGCTATCTGGTTGCTCTTTGTCTTAACATGTAGACTTGTATTGTGATACTTTCTTGCTCTCACATGTTGATGAACCCTTAGGATGTGTAATTGACTACTAGGACTATAATGGAGATCATACTAGTGGGGCCAGAGTAGTCCACAAGTACATCCTTTAATTGTTCCTAGTCGAGGGTGTATCGAGACAGGGCATTGATATTCCAGAGTAGACTAGCGTATACGCTTCTTAATCCATATGATGGGCGATGGATGATCCCACATCCATTGGTGTTTGATATCAAAGATAGTATACAGGTGCTCAGTGGAGACTGGGTACATTGAACGGACTCACCGAGAACTCCTTGTTGGTATTATACCTATTGTCAGATAGCAGTTCTCTGATGACACTGGTACAGGTTAGTCTGTAGACCCGAGATCTTCATAGAGTCTTGTGTGATTCCCACTGTGCTTTGATTTCCACCTTACCACGTTCAAGAGTACGTGCAAAACGGTGGCTTTTGGGTACAGTCCCGAATCACATGGAGGCAATAAGCGATAGGAGGGGATCTTCTCTCCCGCTATTGGGGGTTGATGTTGCGCTGTGCACGGTTGGCTATAACAGGAAGTCCCTGGCCAGGGCTGATATGGAGATCTACTGTTAAGTGTTATCAGTAGTTTCTTGACCCGTTATGAGCCTCACATCAGCACGACTTATCGGTTAATGGGGTCTGACGTTTACCACCCCTAAACTGGATATGCGACATATCAGACGAAGAGACCGGACTGTACGGTAGTTTTACTGACAGGCTTTACAGGAGTATGAGCAGGCTTTCTTGTTGATCTTCTGATCGCTCAATACCCGGGTAGCCATTACTTCCAGCTAGTACCGCTAACGGCTTGTGGGTGCTTGATATGATCATCACCTACTGTCGGCGTATTGACGAGTCTTTAAAGTCCTACACAGAGGTTTACTGGCTC
Organism: Agapanthus africanus; assembly: GCA_030015575.1. Taxonomy (NCBI): domain Eukaryota; kingdom Viridiplantae; phylum Streptophyta; class Magnoliopsida; order Asparagales; family Amaryllidaceae; genus Agapanthus; species Agapanthus africanus. Next base: position 47,926,802 of record JASDDO010000019.1, on the reverse strand, counting down.
AGGCAAAACGAAGTAGGAGCACATATGTGATATGTGCGGGACTGAGATTAATACGAGTATATGATACCGTATTCTATTCTTGCGATATATGATATCGGTCGGTTATATGTGTTATAGCCGGGTTATCGAATCAAGTGTTGATTTGATAAGATGATATATATGATATTAGTCGGTTATATATGATATAGTCGGATTATTGAATCAAGCGTTGATTTGACAATTTAATATAGAATTATATATTTGATATATTAATTTACATTAACTAATATTTGCTCACTTATGCATTTCTTTTCTCACATATGCACACTTGATATATATGTGATATGTATTAATTGTGTTTTTCTTTTTATGTGTCATGCTTGATTATACATGAAACATGGGTGTATGAGACTCACACCATGTTTTAGATTATATATTAGGTTTTTTTATTTATCTAAGTAACTCATAATTAGATGGAAATTAGTCATGGCTATTAAGCTTGTAGAACCTTGTAGTAGCCATTGACTTAGTCCACTAATTTGTTTTACATGAGATATTTATTAACCTAACTATAATCTTTAGCCATGGTTTATTCTCTACATGAGTTATATGTGATATGAACTCACCCATGGTTGCCATTCACTCTCACATTCATTATTTAATTCATCTTCTTCATTGAGCTCTCTAGCTTTCTCAAGGTGAAGAAATAGAGTGAGAAAATTAATTCTAAAGTGAGAAAAAAATCCTACTTCATCATCCTCTACTAGATTAGCCATTTAGTTTAGGTGTTAGCTTCACTAATCCCTAATTAGTGAGAGGTAGCTTGAGTTGTTGTCTCCTCGACGTAGATTATCTTCGGCCTCGAAGACTTCGTGCAAGTTTGTTCCTTTCATCTTGTGGAGCCATTCTAGAGTCCGGAAGATCACTACTTGGAGTGAAAGGACTACTACATGGAGCTATTGAAGTGAAGGACCGGTCTACAAAGGTTGTATTCCATATTCACTTAGATGTAAAGTAGTTTACATGTTGTATTGTTTAATTCTCAAGTTAAGATTCTAGGGTTAGGGTTATGTAGCATGGCAAATTTTTGAAAATGACATGGACGATGCCTCCCGAAACCTTGCTGTCGTGCTAGGTAATCCTACACTCACTACTTCCCAAACTGATCTTAGTCCTAAATACGACTATCGATCTTCCAACTGATGATATCCCAAAATGATATTCGTCCCACATTCCCCTGAGGAAATCTTAGTCTAAAATTACAACTAATGATTCCTGGGTTTACCATTAATCCATTTTCCCTCAAACATGGGAATTGGTTCAAGGGCACATCTCTCAACATCTCTGATGTATGTCGTTGTAATTCCTCAACGTCTTTAGAGAGGTGCTGGGTCCTGACAATCAACTGCTTTTTGGTGCACTTCCCAAACTGATGTGCACATCCCAAATCAAACCACATCCCAAACTGGTTGCTCATCCTGTCACATAACAAATACACGTGCACGCAAGATGGACAACGGACCGAGATGTTCTTAAACTAAAATCCCACCTCCAAAACGGTGATCAACGGACCGAGACGTCCTTAAACTAAAACCTCACCTCCAAAACGGTGATCAACGGACCGAGACGTCCTTAAACTAAAACCTCACCTCCAAAACGGTGATCAACGGACCGAGACGCTCTTAAACTAAAATCTCACCTCTAAAACGGTGATCAACGGACCGAGACGTTCTTAAACTAAAATCTCACCACCAAAATGGTGATCAACGGACCGAGATGTCCTCAAACTAGAACTTCGCATCCAAAATGGCGATAATGGACTGAAATGTCCTAAACTAAGACAACAGCGCCCAAATGCTCTCTTGTTGGATCTAAAACAAAAATGATCTTAAAACCTTGTTAAGTAGATCTTAGTCTCAAATTGGGTTAACACATCCTTAACAAAAGACCAACCGAGCCCCAACTGCTCACATACATTTAAGTCGATCTTAATCTCAAACAAAATTAATAATCCTTAAATAAAATAAACCCAAATCTAAGATATGCGGATTTGGACTAATCCACGCCGTACAGTCGACAACATAAATTAGTCTCCGTATACAATCCACGGGCAACTTAAACAAATAAAAACACACACGACACGAAGTGAACTTCCGGAGTAGGAGAAAGTGGTTATCACGATGCGATAACGTAATTAATTGTAGGGGCTTGCGCCTGTAAGGAAGAGCGTCCCCACAATCAAAAAACCACTCGTAAACAAGGGTGAATCTAACGAAGTTTGCTACAACGGCCGCATCCTTCCAAACCTCCGAGATATGGTGCCATAAATCAACTTGGCATTTTCGGAGAGGTGGGCGGATAAATCCAAATAGAATCTTCCCCCAAATTCAGGCTTGACAATCTATCCCGGTCCGTCTCTGTTTTCAGCGGTGAACAAGGTCACGCACTAGACCGCTCCTAGACTTCCAAAGGACAAGCCGCAGGATCAATCCTCTACCACCTATTTATCACTCTTGTGGCTAGGTAAGTTCCAGGTAAGTAGGAGGTATCCAGTATACGAATTACCGAAATAGAGGACCTAATTAAGTAACCACTTTCCGTAGTCACACTTGCCTTAGACATCACAAAAGTAATGCGGACAAGCGATAGATTACCCACGACCTTCTGTTTACCGCCATAAGCCGGGAAGACTGGACGTCTTGCCTGAATCTGGGGGCAGATGCTAATTGGTGCTATCCGTCCACCTCTCCGAAGATGCCAAGTTGATTTATGGCACCGTGTATCGAAGGTTTAAATGGATGCGGCCGATGTAGCAGACTTCGTCAGATTCCCCCTCGCTTGAGGGTTTTTTGATTGTGGGGACGCTCTTCCCTGCAGGCGCAAGCCCCTGCAGTTAATTACGCTACCGCTTCGCGGTAATAACTTTCTCCTTCTCCATATGGTCACTTCGTGTCGTGGGTGTTTGTTTTGTGTTTGATTACCCGTGGATTGAATACGGAGACTAATTTGTGTTATCGCCCGTAGGACGTGGATTAGTCCAAATCCGTATCTTTCTTAGATTTGGGTTTAGGGGGGTTGTGTTTAAGGATACGTTAGCCTTATTTGAGGCTAAGATCAACTTAAACGTTTGCTAAGGACACGTTAGTCTAATTCTAGACTAAGATCAACTTAACAAGATCGTTTAGATCCGACAAGAAGGCAATTGTGCTCTATTGTTTAGTTTAATGACATTACGGTCGATAATTAGTTTAAGGACATTACGGTCCATTGTTGGTTTTAAGACATCGCGGTCGAGGTTAAGGACATCATAGTCCATGGATTTAAGGACTCCACAGTCCGATATTAGTTTTAAGACATCACGGTCAAGATTAAGGACATCATAGTCCGTGGATTTAAGGACTCCACAGTCCGATGTTAGTTTTAAGACATCACGGTCGAGGTTAAGGACATCATAGTCCATGAGTTTAAGAACCTCACAGTCCGATGTTAGTTTTAAGACATCACGGTCGAGATTAAGGACATCATAGTCCATGAGTTTAAGGACCCCACAGTCCGTAGAATGTATGGTTGTCGAGACATGTCACCTCTCTGACGACGTTGAAGGATTACAACGACAGATATCAGAGGAGTGAAGAGATGTACCCTCGAACCGGATGTAAATTAATTGGAAGAGCAGATGAGCTCAGTTCAATTTAATTTGAGGACTTATGGCCAGAATTGGGCTAAGTCCAGTTAAAAGAATGTTGAACATTCTATTTTTGTTCTGCCTATTAAGCCTTTGTTTGGGCTCTGCCCTTTTAATAATGCCAAGCATTGGGCTCTGACATTTCTTGTCTTATACTGAATGCACGGCATTTATCAGAACAAGGTACGTTCTGACAGAGCGCCACGTGGCGCACTAGGTGCTTTGCGCCAGTCAAAGAGCGCATTGCGCTTCTGTCGATTAGCACACACGAGGAGGACACGTGTCGCTAACCGCTAAGCGCTAATTTGTTAGCGCACTGCGCTTTTAATTTATGAGCGCGCTGTGCTAGTTTATGGGTGCGCCAGTGAGTGACACGTGGCGCGCTTGGCGCTGAGCGCCAACCCAGGAGCGCAGTGCGCTGTTTTCAGAAGCGCAAAGCGCAGATCGTGTCTATGGTTGACACGTGGCATGTTATGGCGCTGAGCGCCAGTCCAAGGAGCGCAAGGGCGTAGTTCATAAGTGCAAAGCACTTTCCAATAGCGCAAAGCGCATTTTGATCAATTTAAGATTAAAAAAAAAGTTTTATGTTCTTCTTAAAGAAGGCTTTGCCTCAAGATTCAAGAACTAAGTTTTTATTCTTATAAAAGGCTTTGCCTTTATAGATCAGAAGATCTGTGAAGTAAAAATACTTCTTTTTATGATTAGATCTTGATCTTTTCTTTTTTAGTCAGAGACCTTGGTCTTTTTTATAGATCTAAGATCTTTTTAGGAGACGTTTCTTCTTTTTACGAGATGTTTTCATCTCTGTTTTTCAAGAACACGGTTCTTTTTACCTTGAAGATGAAAAAATCTTCTTCTTTCTAAGAGCTTCCTCTTCTTTTTGCAGAGGGTTTTTCTCTCTCTTTTTATGTATTCTCTTCTTCTTTTTCTTCTCTCTTTTTTTTTCTTGAAGTCTTGGGGCCTTTATATAGGGTGTAACAACCCTAATTTTCTTATACATTTTTTCCTATACAAAATTTTTCAAATATTTTTTTTCAAAAATCCACAAAGGGGTATTTTAGCCTGAGCACAAGATTTAGGTAATTATTTTTGTTTTTAATTACAAGCTATAAGAATGAAATAACTCCATTTTTAGTGTACAAGAAATTACTTTAAAATTAAATGTATACTTGGAGTATTTACTCTTGCTGCTATCATTTTAAGTAATTAAATAGCACAATCATTACAAGAAAGAGCTTGTAGCTCATTGGTAACACCTTGCACTACTGAACCAAGCCACCAGAGTTCGAATCCCATGTCCCACATTATTTTTAGATTATTTTTCTTTTAAAATTCTTGGAAGCCCAACAGTCCACAGGCCATAACTCCCAAAAGTTGAACTGAACCCTAAAATTGGAGTATGCCATAAGCCCCACCAGAAGATTCCCTTCGTTTCGGCCGCCGGGATCGGCCGAGTCGGCAGGCGCCGCCGGCCGGACTCGGCCGAACGGCCGAGTCACCAACACGAAAAGTGTGGCTTTTCGTCTCCCATAACTCCCTGTTAACTCCAAATTATTATATCAGTTCCAGAATTTTTAATATACCCTAATTACTACAAAATTTTCATGATTTTCTTGAAATTTTTACAATTTTTTTTAATAAACAAAACTTTTCACCTATCCTACCCTAGTTACCCTATAAATAGACCCCTACCCCCTACCCTAGCTACCCTATAAATAGACCCCTACCCCCTACCCTCTTATTCCAAAACCTTAGATTTACTCTCTTGAAATTTCCACAAGAAAAGTGTGTTTTGAAACCGAGTTCACGGCGAAGCGCTGACGGATTTCCGGCGACGTTCTTTGAAGCAACCGGCGACGAAACAACACCTCGGCCATTTCTTTTGTTCCTCTATACTCTTTAGAAGAGTTTGAAACCCGTAAGTCTCATTCTTCTCTCTTTTCTACTTATCAAAATACGGAATTATGAAACCTGACGGAAATTGGAACAAACCGATTTCCGATTCAGTTTTTCTACAAAATTTCACTTGTCACCAATTCCATAACAACTAAACATATTCATGATGACTATTAATCATATAAAAATCAATTTAGACAAAGTTTCTCACATGAAATGATAAATTTCTTGTAATATCGTATTCTTTTCACAATAATACCATAAAGTTTATTTTTCTTCTTCTAATCAATTCCCTCATTCCTAAACATATTCATCTTGACCACTAAACTTGTAAAAATCAATTTGAATGAGCTTTCACACATGAAATGATAACTTTTACAAATACCGTATTCTTACACTTAAATACCCTCATGTTTAATTTATCATGTTTAACCCCTAAACTTCATAATACCTTAAAATAAGTCACGAGGTAATGACCTACCTCTACACACACGCAAATACAACCTTAATTGTTATCATCAAAATTTAGAATACGAAAATATATGACTTTACATTAAAATACCATTTTCTTTATAAACCTTTTCTAGAAGTTCTAATTTGAATACAAATCTTTTAAAAAGAAAATACGATATGTCATGGACATCGATCGTTTATCTAAACCTGATTTTATGGTGTCTAGGCTAGGCAAGTAAGCTTGGGTAACTTTAAAAGGCCCGCATCACGATTCGTGAGCGGATCCCTCCCTCCTCACTTGTACTTACCTGGCCACAATTGGCGGTGAAGAGGCGATTTGAGGATTCTAATGAATTGTCGTTTAGACCTTAGAAATAGGCTAGCTGGCGTAGGAAACCCTAGAAACTAAAATACGGAAATTTACATTCTTTTACAAATAAATACCTTATTTTTATAAAATCATTTTTCTAAATGAATAGTATTTATTAAACCTTTGCAAAGCGCCACTACAACCCACCTTTGGGGAACTCGTTAGGGATCGTACGGTTTATCGTGCACCCTCGGGCTAAGTAGTGCGAGATTCAGACCTCCGTAAGGAGCATTCGGTCTCGAAAGGTTTTAAAATACGATATTTAAGAAAAATGGGATTTTTGGAAAATAAAATATTTATATAAAATTATTCTTGTATTAACATATGTATATTTATCATTTAAACGTCTATTTTATTATAAGATAAAGTTTTCACGTTTTCCTAAAAATTACAAGATTAAAAGTTACATTAAAATACCATGAACTTCAAATAATTCAATATTATAAATTAATACTTTTATTAGGATATATTCACTAGAATAACACAAGTAAAATTTACACTCATTATAACTATAAAGACGAATAACAAATACTTGAGGTGTATCTTGAAAACTTACAAAAGTACTTTTTACATAAAACCCCCTCAAGTTTTATAAATTATAATAAGGACCCTGACAATTATAGAACTTCAAATTACTTTTCTTTTAGTCTGACTCGGGTTTGAGTCTGACTATTTCTAACTTGAATATGATTCAAGTCAATATATATTCTTTAATATTCCAACTCAATATGAACACATGAATCCCTGAATTCAGTTAACAATCTATTCAACTTGACTGAATCGAACTATGGATATATATATATTCCTTTTACATGATTCCCAATATTCCATTTACATGACTACGGTTATAACCGTTTCCTGATATCATGGTTTCGGTCGGTCAATCAATCAATTATACAACTAGTACAATTTACGAGATAACAATATAAACAAGACATCGCGGGGTTTAAGGGGTAGATTGGTACGGAAGGTGTTAAAGGTGGCACGAGGTGGGCAGATTAAGAAACCTAACCTATATTCCGTTGCTGTTGTACCGTGGCATAAACGGTTCCTTGAGTTCCTGATACCATAGTCTCCGGGACAAGTGAGACTCCCCTCGTATACACTGGCATCCTTCTGTACCAAGCTACAAACAACAGTGTTAACATAACATTACAACAATAGTTTACACTTTAAAATGTATCTTCTCATTCTGTCTTCTCTACTTCCCTCGTACCTTTGGGACTTACCGAGCGATCTGTTCGCTGACGACATTCTGTTTCTCTCTTCTTTGAATGTCGTCAGGTGACTTGGACCTGGCAGAAGTCGAGCCATCACAAGAAGATTTGGAGCAATTTGCCGAAGACCCTACAGTATAATTTCATTGTACACTTTTCTTTTCAGTACTTTCCTTTTTCTGTTATGCCACTGTTTAGGCATCTTTATTTCAGTTGTATTTCCTTTTCATGTATTGTACAAAGAATGTTAATAAATAAAAGTTGTTGTTCTTTTTATACTCTTGTCTCTTGTGTATTTACTCTATATTGCTTAGCTACGCTTAGCGTATGTACTTCTGAGTACATACTTAGCGGACCTCGCCGCGTCCCCTTCGCCGTATACTGGGAAGCGGGACGTGACAGGTTTTGTTGGTGGCCCATGCAGGTCAGAGCTGTATGAATCCCTGTCATGCAGTTCTGGTCTGCGTGAACAATCTAAGCAATATAACACAAGAACCAGCAACTAAAACATTCTTTATAATTCATGTTCCTTGAATCTTGCCATTTCATATTCCTTGAATCTTATCATTTCATGTACTTGAATCTGTCCTAACCCAAATTTTTCTTCAGGGTTATGGATTTCCCGAACAATACCAGCACCAACGTCAACAACACACCCTTAGCACTACCTCTCACACCAGCTGTTCCTGCACCACCCACCGAGCAAACAATGCTATTTGAGGCGATCCGCAGTCTTCTCGAGGGACAGCAACAACTTCTGAACCGTCCTAAGACCGATGCGCCGGGAGTAAAGCAATTCAGGGCTTTACACCCCAAGCAGTTCTCTGGTAAAGGAAGCCCTCTTGAAGCGGAAGAATGGGCACAAAGCATCGAAGACGATCTGGCAGCAGCTCAAGTGCCAGACAACGCTTGGGTCCGTGTAGCAATGCTACAGCTCACGGATAATACTCGCAATTGGTGGAAGGCGGAAGAAAGCCGTCTGGTACAGCCGATTGAATGGAAGACCTTTCGCGAGAAGTTCGACGCGAAATATTTCCCTGTGACTGCCAGGTTTGCAATGGAGCAGCAGTTTATTCATCTACAGTAAGGATCAATGTGGGACAAATCGGTAGATGAATACGATGCTGAATTCACCATGTTAAGCCGATTCGCGGCACACTTGATACCGACGGACGAGATCAGAGCCCGTCGCTTTCAACAAGGTTTGGATACAGAGATTAAGGCTGCTCTAGCCACAGGAAAGTTTTTGACTCATGAGGAAGCTTTAGAAGCTGCCCGCAGTTATGAGACAGTGATAAAAGAGAGGGGCAGACCCCAGTCTGCAGGAGTCAAACGCCCTGCCAACCAAATGGCAGGAGGAGCTTCTTCCAGGCCAACGTTCGAACCCAGGAGAACTGAAGAACCCAATCACCAGCCAAGACCACATTTCTGTTTCCATTGCAAGAGAGATGGACATTTGATAAAGGACTGTAGGCATGCAAAAGGCCTGTGCCTAGTTTGTGGCGCGTCCAATCACAGAATTGAGACCTGTCTATACAGATACAACTCAGCACACACACAGACCAACTATCCGCAGCAGTCAGCTATCCAGGCTCCTGCAACTCGTCCTGCACTACCTGCTCCACCACCTGCACAGCCTGCTCGCCAATTCCAACAGGCAATGAGGGACATGCCTAGAGGGCAGAGAAACAGGCCCCCAAGACAGAATGTGCCTCCAGCCAGAAGGAATGTACCACGGCGACAGACCTTCACATTAGAAGCCGTAGAAGCCGAGACTGTAGGTCAAGGTAACACCGGTAAGCCTTTTTCATCCTTGTATCTCTTTGTTATTTTATACACTATCTATACTACAGCCACCAAACTTCTTTGCACTGTTACACTTTTCTTTTACAAATTTCGAGGACGAAATTTTTATAAGGAGGGTAGAATGTAACAACCCTAATTTTCTTATACACTTTTTCCTATACAAAATTTTTCAAATATTTTTTTTTCAAAAATCCACAAAGGGGTATTTTAGCCTGAGCACAAGATTTGGGTAATTATTTTTGTTTTTAATTACAAGCTACAAGAATGAAATAACTCCATTTTTAGTGTACAAGAAATTACTTTAAAATTTAATGTATACTTGGAGTATTTACTCTTGCTGCTATCATTTTAAGTAATTAAATAGCACAATAATTATAAGAAGGAGCTTGTAGCTCATTGGTAACACCTTGCACTGCTGAACCAAGCCACCAGAGTTCGAATCCCATGCCCCACATTATTTTTAGATTATTTTTCTTGTAAAATTCTTGGAAGCCCAACAGTCCACAGGCCATAACTCCCAAAAGTTGAACTGAACCCTAAAAACGGAGTATGCCACAAGCCCCATCAGAAGATTCCCTTCGTTTCGGCCGCCGGACTCGGCCGGGATCGGCCGAGTCGGCCGGCCGGCCGAACTCGGCCGAACGGCCGAGTCGCCAACACGAAAAGTGTGGCTTTTCGTCTCCCATAACTCTCTGTTAACTCCAAATTATTATATCAGTTCCAGAATTTTTAATACACCCTAATTACTACAAAATTTTAATGATTTTCTTGAAATTTTTACAATTTTTTTAATAAACAAAACCTTTTACCTACCCTACCTTAGCTACCCTATAAATAGACCCCTACCCCCTACCCTCTCATTCCAAAACCTTAGATTTACTCTCTTGAAATTTCCACAAGAAAAGTGTGTTTTGAAACCGAGTTCACGGCGAAGCGCTGACGGATTTCCGGCGACGTTCTTTGAAGCAACCGGCGATGAAACAACACCTCGGCCATTTCTTTTGTTCCTCTATACTCTTTAGAAGAGTTTGAAACCCGTAAATCCCATTCTTCTCTCTTTTCTACTTCTCAAAATACGGAATTATGAAACCCGACGGAAATTGGAACAAACCGATTTCCGATTCGGTTTTTCTAAAAAATTTCACTTGTCACCAATTCCATAACACCTAAACATATTCATGATGACTATTAATCACATAAAAATCAATTTGGACAAAGTTTCACACATGAAATAATAACTTTCTTGTAATATCGTATTCTTCTCACAATAATACCATAAAGTTTATTTTTCTTCTTCTAATCAATTCCCTCATTCCTAAACATGTTCATCTTGACCACTAAACTTGTAAAAATCAATTTGAATGAGTTTTCACACATGAAATGATAACTTTTACAAATACCGTATTCTTACACTTAAATACCCTCATGTTTAATTTATCATGTTTAACCCCCAAACTTCACAATACCTTAAAATAAGTCACGAGGTAATGACATACCTCCACACACACGCAAATACAACCTTAATTGTTATCATCAAAATTTAGAATACGAAAATACAAGACTTTACATTAAAATACCATTTTCTTTATAAACCTTTTCTAGAAGTTCTAATTTGAATACAATTTTAAAACAAATCTTTTAAAAAGAAAATACGATATGTCATGGACATCGATCGTTTATCTAAACCTGACTTTGTGGTGTCTAGGCTAGGCAAGTGAGCTTGGGTAACTTTAAAAGGCCCGCCTCACGATTCGTGAGCGGATCCCTCCCTCCTCACTTGTATTTACCTGGCCACAATTGGCGGTGAAGAGGCGATTTGAGGCTTCTAATGACTTGTCGTTTAGATCTTAGAAATAGGCTAGCTGGCGTAGGAAACCCTAGAAACTAAAATACGGAAATTTACATCCTTTTACAAATAAATACCTTATTTTTATAAAATCGTTTTTCTAAATGAATAGTATTTATTAAACCTTTGCAAAGCGCCACTACAACCCACCTTTGGAGAACTCGTTAGGGATCGTACGGTTTATCGTGCACCCTCGGTCTTAGTAGTGCGAGATTCAGACCTCCGCAAGGAGCATTCGGTCTCGAAAGGTTTTAAAATACGATATTTAAGAAAAATGAGATTTTTGGAAAATAAAATATTTATATAAAATTATTCTTCTATTAAAATATGTATATTTATCATTTAAACATCTATTTTATTATAAGATAAAGTTTCCACCTTTTCGTAAAAATTACAAGATTAAAAGTTACATTAAAATACCATGAACTTCAAATAATTCAATATTATAAATTAATACTTTTATTAGGATATATTCACTAGAATAACACAAGTAAAATTTACACTCATTATAACTATAAAGACGAATAACAAATACTTGAGGTGTATCTTGAAAACTTACAAAAGTACTTTTTACATAAACCCCCCTCAAGTTTTATAAATTACAATAACGACCCTAACAATTATAGAACTTCAAATTAATTTTCTTTTAGTCTGACTCGGGTTTGAGTCTGACTATTTCTGACTTGTATATGATTCAAGTCAATCTATATTCTTTAATATTCCAACTCAATATGAACACATGAATCTCTGAATCCAGTTAACAATCTATTCAACTTGACTGAACCGAACCATGGATATACATATATTCCTTTTACATGATTCCCAATATTCCATTTACATGACTACGGTTATAACTGTTTCCTGATATCATGGTTTCGGTCGGTCAATCAATCAATCAATCATACAACTAGTACAATTTACAAGATAACAATACAAACAAGACATCGCGGGGTTTAAGGGGTAGATTGGTACGGAAGGTGTTAAAGGTGGCACGAGGTGGTCAGATTAAGACATCTAACCTATATTCCGTTGCTGTTGTACCGTGGCATAAACGGTTCCTTGAGTTCCTGATACCATAGTCTCCGGGGCAAGTGAGACTCCCCTCGTATACATTGGCATCCTTCTGTACCAAGCTACAAACAACAGCGTTAACATAACATTACAACAATAGTTTACACTTTAAAATGTATCTTCTCATTCTGTCTTCTCTACTTCCCTCTTACCTTTGGGACTTACCGAGCGATCTATTCGCTGACGACATTCTGTTTCTCTCTTCTTTGAATGTCGTCAGGTGACTTGGACCCGGCAGAAGTTGAGCCATCACAAGAAGACTTGGAGCAATTTGCCGAAAACCCTGCAGTATAATTTCATTGTACACTTTTCTTTTCAGTACTTTCCTTTTTCTGTTATGCCACTGTTTAGGCATCTTTATTTCAGTTGTATTTCCTTTTCATGTATTGTACAAAGAATGTTAATAAATAAAAGTTGATGTTCTTTTTATACTCTTGTCTCTTGTGTATTTACTCTATATTTCTTAGCTACGCTTAGCGTATGTACTTCTGAGTACATACGTAGCGGATCTCGCCGCGTCCCCTTCGCCGTACACTGGGAAGCGGGGTGTGACATAGGGCCAATTGATTTATTAAATCAGTTAAAGAGATTTTCATCTGATTGATTTGGGGTTGTTTCCCCACCATTGGATCTTTGATCCTAGAGCTTCTATTTTACAGAAGGCAATCTTCTTGTTTTTAACAAGATTGGAAAATCTTTCCATGCAGAATTTGTTCTGTATTTGGTAATTCATTATTTACCATTGGATCATTGATCCAGCGGTGCTTAAAGCGCAATCTTTTCGTTTGGAAAGATTTTGAGAAATATTTCCTTAACAGAATTTAATTCTGGTTAATTAATGATTTATCATTATTATTAGATCCTTTGATCTAACGGTGGGAATTTTAATTCGAGCGCTGGCGCACCTGCGTTGGACACGTGGCGCGCAGCGCAACTGCGCTAGCGCACCCGTGCTTGACACGTGGCGCGCAGCGCGCAGAGAGCAGCGCAACAGTGCTAGCGCATCTGTGTTAGATACGTGGCACGCAGCGCGGAGCGCAGCGCTACTGCGCTAGTGCACCTGTATTTGACACGTGGCGCGCAGCGCAGAGCGCTGGATCTGAAGCGTTGCTTCAACTTTTTAATTTTTGAATTTTGAAAACAGAGCTTTGCTCTGATTGGGGTGCGCTGCCTAGGGCTCAGCGCTCCTGGCGCTGGCGTGTCTGCTTTTGACACGCGGTGCGCAGTGCGCAGGATCTGAAGCGTTGCTTCAATTTTTGAATTTTGAAATTCAAAGCAGAGCTTTGCTCTGATTGGGGAAACAAATGCCCCCCACCGTTGTGCTCATGCGGCGCACACGTGAGTGCAGCGGTGGCAACATCTGAGCCCTTGGATCAACTCAGAAGTTGAAGAGGCAGTTCAATGCCTATAAATAGGACCTTTGGTCTTTTAGATGATTATCATCTTCTTCTTGAGAATTTTTATTCAGAGCGCAGCTCTTTTGTTAAGAACTTTCAAGAGTCAAAACTCTTAGGTAAAATTTAGAAATTTTAATTTTAATAAATTAGGGTTCTTATCCATTGACAGAGCCTTGCTCTTCATAGTTCTTTGATCTAACGACAACCCTTTTAGGGTTTTATTAATAGAGCCTTGCTCTCATGAACCCATAAATCTAAACAGATCTTTTCTTGGGGTTTCTTATCCCATGAATCAGAGCTCTGCTCTTTTGATAATACGTAGATCTTTTGATCTTTTGATGAAGAAATCTTGAGAGTTTCATCATGAATCTTTAAGATCCCAGAATTTTAATTCTCAAGCATTAATTTTAATAATCTTTGATGGATTTTCTATCATGATTACAGAGCTAGGCTCTTCTAAGGAATTTTAGTCCTTCATGACCAGAGTTTGACAAGTGTTACTCTGTTACAGAGCTTTGCTCTGAAAGGGAGATTTTCTCTTTCTCCCGAGGGATTTCTCATTCAATGAGAATATTCTTTGAGAATTTCCTCATTAATTGACAGTCTCATCCAATGATGAGGCTGTTTTATTAATTGATGCATTGTCATCTGGATTTTGTGGGTCCACCTTTAGTCCCCTTTCTACTGCATTGCAGTACGGTACAAATTTTAAAGTGTTGCTCAGAACTTTAAGATTAAATTATAGTACTGATGATTGGATTCTGTTCTTTTTCGCAGGCGACATGTCTTCCGATCTTTCTTTCCCGTTTTTCCATTAAGAGGGAGGATTCCCTGAGGCACCGGTGGACCGGGAGGTTCTTGCGCTCATTAAAGACTACGACCCGGAATACAAAAGCCTTCATCTGTGGGGTAGGTGGTACGACCAAATTATCAAAGGTCGCCGAAGCTTCTCTTGTGCGACGCCGTCGGAGCCGATCTCATCGATCTCGTATGCAGATGTACCCCTGGTGAACTATGCCGTGGAGGTCGTTAATTGGACTTTAGAGGATCTTCTTCAACCTTCGATTGCCGCCATACCCATGCAGCTACCGACGGCTGATCATGAGAAGGCACTGAAAGAAGTGCGAGAGCAGCTCGCAGACTTGTTGAAAACGCTTCCTTCTCAGTAGCTGCCTTTGTATCAATCATACACTTGTAATCTCTGAATAATATGTATCTATATTTTTTTATTCCTTTATATGATGTATCTTTTATTCAATTGAGTTCATGAATAAAGACATTCTTTTTGTTATACTGTTGCTTTCTTCCCCTTGCTGTGTTGTTGCAATGTGATTTTAGCAAGTGCGATCTGTAAGTAGCATATAGCTGTCAATCTTGGATTCTTTGTAGGGCAGTGGTGGCTTAGAAGACAGGGTTAGAATCTGTCACCTAAGACTTTTCAACTTTATGAGCCGTGAGGGTCTCATAAAGAATTTTCTCTCAATCTTGGATTCTTTGTAGGGCAATGGTGGCTTAGAAGACAGGGTTAGAATCTGTCACCTAAGACTTTTCAACTTTATGAGCCGTGAGGGTCTCATAAAGAATTTTCTCCCTACCGGTCGAGAGGATCCCGTAGGTGTAATTTCTCCTTAAGAATCGTGAGGATTCCTAAGTGTATTTTCTCTTGAAAGTCGTAAGGATCTCATAAGAGAATTTGCTCCCTTACGAGTCGTGAGGACCCGCGAGTGATGGGTGAAGTTGTTCTTATCCGCATTTTACGGAGTTAAGGGTTGCTCTGGATGCTTCCCATGGGTTCACTGCCGTGTTTGGCGAGGACCAGGCTCCGCTTTGGACGTTTTCCAGGATCCCGTAGTTTAAAGAAATCGCGGTCGAGGTTAAGGACATCATAGTCCGTGGATTTAAGGACTCCACAGTCCGTCACTAGTTTTAAGACATCACGGTCGAGATTAAGGACATCATAGTCCATGAGTTTAAGGACCTCATAGTCCAATGTTAGTTTTAAGACATCACGGTCGAAGTTAAGGACATCATAGTCCGTAGATTTAAGGACTCCACAGTCCAATGTTATGTGTGGTTGTCGAGACCCATCACCTCTTTGAACTCATGAGGAATTACAACGACAAATACCAAAGGAGTGAAGAGATGTACCCTTGAACCAAGGTAAAATTAGTTTAAGGACATTACGGTCCATTGTTAGTTTTAAGACATCACGGCCGAGGTTAAGGACATCATAGTCCGTGAGTTTAAGGACCTCACAGACTAATGTTGTTAGTTTTAAGACATCACAGTCAAGGTTAAGGACATCATAGTCCGTGAGTTTCAGGACCTCACAGTCTAATATTAGTTTTAAGACATCACGGTCAAGGTTAAGGGCATCATAGTCCGTGAGTTTAAGGACCTCACAGTCCAATGTTGTTAGTTTTAAGACATCACGGTCAAGGTTAAGGACATCATAGTCCGTGAGTTTAAGGACCTCACAGTCTAATGTTAGTTTTAAGACATCACGGTCGAGGTTAAGGACATCATAGTCCGTGGATTTAAGGACTCCACAGTGCGATGTTAGTTTTAAGACACCACGGTCGAGGTTAAGGACATCATAGTCCATGGATTTAAGGACTCCACAGTCCGATGTTTTCTCTGGATGCTTCCCACGGGTTCACTGCCGTGTTCGGCGAGGACCAGGCTCCGCTCTGGATACTTCACACGGGTTCACTGCCGTGCTCTGCGAGGACCAGGATCCGCTCTGGACGTTTTCCACGAGGTCAAAAAGTGACATAATCCGCGTTCCACGTAGCCAGGAATTTTGCTCTGGATGCTTCCCACGGGTTCACTGCCGTGTTCAGCGAGGACCAGGCTCCGCTCTGGATGCTTCACACGGGGTCTTTGCCGTGCTCTGTGAGGACCAGGATCCGCTCTGGACGTTTCCCACAGGGTCAGGAGTGACATAATCCGCGTTCCACGTAACCAGGAATTTGCTCTGGATGCTTCCCACGGGTTCACTACCGTGTTCGGCGAGGACCAGGCTCCGCTCTGGATGCTTCACACGGGTTCGCTGCTGTGCTCTGCGAGGACCAGGATCCGCTCTGGACGTTTTCCATGGGTCAAAAAGTGACATAATCCGCGTTCCATGTAGCCAGGAATTTTGCTCTAGATGCTTCCTACGGGTTCACTGCCGTGTTCGGCGAGGACCAGACTCCGCTCTGGATGCTTCACACGGGGTCATTGCCGTGCTCTGCGAGGACCAGGATCCGCTCTGGACGTTTCCCACGGGGTCAGGAGTGACATAATCCGCGTTCCACATAACTAGGAATTTGCTCTGGATGCTTCCCACGGGTTCACTGCCGTGTTCTGCGAGGACCAGGCTCCGCTCTGGATGCTTCACATGGGTTCACTGCCGTGCTCTGCGAGGACCAGGATCCGCTCTGGACGTTTTCCACGGGGTCAGGATTGACATAATCCGCGTTCCACGTGACCAGGAATTTTGCTCTGGATGCTTCCCACGGGTTCACTGCCGTGTTCAGCGAGGACCAGGCTCCACTCTGGATGCTTCACACGGGGTCATTGCCGTGCTCTGCGAGGACCAGGATCCGCTCTGGACGTTTCCCACGGGGTCAAGAGTGACATAATCTGCGTTCCACATAACCAGGAATTTGCTCTGGATGCTTCCCACGGGTTCACTGCCGTGTTCTGCCAGGACCAGGCCCCGCTCTGGATGCTTCACACGGGTTCACTGCCGTGTTCTGCAAGGACTAGGATCCGCTCTGGATGTTTTCCACAGGGTCAGGATTGACATAATCCGCGTTCCACGTGACCAGGAATTTTGCTCTGGATGCTTCCAACGGGTTCACTGCCGTATTTGGCGAGGACTAGGCTCCGCTCTGGATGCTTCATACGGGTTCACTGCCGTGCTCTGCGACGACCAGGATCCTCTCTGGACGTTTTCCACGGGGTCAGGATTGACATAATCCGCGTTCCACGTGACCAGAAATTTTTGACTTTATCCGCATTTCACGGATTCGGGGTTCGAGTCTCGGTCATCTGTGCACCGCCGAGTCATAGAACTGGGGGTTGCCGCTGTTCCGCTTTGCTTGATGTTGCGTCTGTTGTGATGAGACAAATATCGAGATGATCTCTGGGCTGTCTGTGAACCATTGAGATTTGGCTTCTCCTTCTGATGAAGCTTGGGAAGGAAGGGTGTGATTCCCTCTTTATTTGCGCCCCCGGATCGTATACAGGGACTGATGTGATATCACCTGTAGGGCGTAAATTTCATTCATTTTATTTATTTTTTATTTATTTCCGTGATGCTCTATCATTTCAGCTTTTTATATCGCGAAGATCGCGATTGCCCAATCATTTCGGCTATTTTTCGCGGTGCCCAATCATTTCGGCTATTTGTTTTATTTTTACTCGCTGCTTTTTATCGCGAGTTGCCTAATCATTTCGGCTATTTTGCATGCATACATTTTTACTTGCTGATTTTTTCGCAAGTTGCCCCATCATTTCGGCTATTTCGTATGCATGTGTGGTTTGCTGGTCTTTTGCTGCAAGCTTGGAATTAGACACCGATTTCGGCATCAGCACCGCTACAACTGGGATATTGCCAGGAGCGAATCATCATTTGCCTCTGTCGATATCGAACAAAGGTGGCTTAACGAACAGGGTTAGGATCCTGTCGACTAAGGCTTTTGACTTCATGAGCCATAAGGGTCTCAGAAAGGTAATTCTCCCTGCGAGTCGTGAGGATCTCGTAGGTGCGTTTTCTCCTTAGGAGTCGTGAGGACTCCCAAGTGTATGATCTCTTGTAAGTCGTAAGGATCTTGCAAGAGTGTTTTCTCTTTATACGTCGAGAGGACTTACAAGGGTTGTTCACCGTGTAAACATATCCCTAGTCACTGGTGGGATTTTGTTAGGGAAATGTTTACTCGCGCCCGTGGATTGTATACAAGGGTCAGCGTTGAGCCGCTTGTAGGGCAGTATCAGAGGTTGTGGGGGCTTCTTAAGAACAGGTTCAGGTCACTGTAGCTCAAGACTTTCAAATCTTATGAGCCGTGAGGTTCTCATAAGAGGATTCTCCTTACGAGTCGTGAGGATCTTGCACGTGTAATTTCTCCTTGGGAATCGTGGGGATCCCTAAGTGTTTTGCTCCCTTATGAGTCATAAGGATCTCACGCAGGTGATTTCTCCTTACAAGGTCGAGAGGACCTTGCAAGTGTCTTTTAACGTGGTTGTGCCCTTTCGGGTTTTCACAAACACTCGCCGGTAGCCCTGCTGTTTTTACTCACGGAGCCCTTTCGGGTTTTCATCCGTGCCCATTTTGCTTATGGACATACCGTTTTCTTTTTTTTGTTTATTCTTTTTTTTATTCTAACGAGCTTGCGCCCTTTCGGGTTTTCATAAGACTCGCCGGTAGCCCTGCTGTTTTTACTCACGGAGCCCTTTCGGGTTTTCATCTGTGCCCACTTTGCTTACGGACATACCATTTTTTTATCAGTTTCGGGATGCTGCAATCCACCGTAGTTTATCGACATCTCGGTCAACAGCTAGTTTTAGAACATAGTGGTCCGTTATTAGTTTTAAGGACGTTTCGGTCCGTCGTTAGTTTAGGGACGTTTCGATCCGCTGTTAGTTTAAGGACATTTCGGTCCGCTGTTAATTTAAGGACATTTCGGTCTGCTGTTAGTTTAAGGACATTTCGGTCCGTCGTTAGTTTTAAGAACGTTTCGGTCCGTAGTAAAGAAAGTCAGTTACTACTTATAGAGTTTGGGCTTAGGAAGATAGCGAGCGGACATAGTCGTCGTCATCTATCATTGACCTAGGCCGTGACTCGTCAAGCGTAATACTTCTTCAGGAAGCGACCGTTTATTGGCCTGAGGGGTCTTTCACCATGCATGTCCATGAGTAGATAGGCTCCACCCTGGTAGACCTTATCTATGATGTATGAGCCTTCATAGTTCGGCTCGAATTTTCCCCGCTTGGCGCGATTGGGGATCATAGGTCTTTTGACCACTAGTACGAGTTCGCCTCGGCGGAATGTCCTCGGCCTAGTCAATCTTTTGTAAGACCGCATCATCTTTGCTTTATAAGCCTCCAGATTTTGTTGCGCTATGAGTCGGGTTTCATCAAGGGCATCAAGCTCCTCAAGCCGAAGGTGAGCATTCTCTTCGTCCGTTAGCTCATAATGGACTGCCACTCGTAGAGAGGGTAACTCTATTTCGAAGGGGAGTACCGCTTCTGTACCGAATACTAATGCGTACGGCGTTGTGTTCGTGGCCGTCTTGAACGTAGTCCGGTACGCCCAGAGAGCTTCATGTAGTCTCTCGTGCCGGTCCTTCTTATTTCGGGACACCGTCTTTTTCACGATCTTCATCAAGGTCTTGTTGAAAGCCTCCGCTAGACCGTTGGCTCGGGGATTATAGACTGATGAATATCTCCAGTCTATGTTATGTTGTTGTGCGAAGCGGCTGATTTTGTGGCTTCTGTAGGCTAGCCCGTTATCGGATATGATCCGTCTCGGAGTTCCAAACCGATAAATAACGTGTGTCTTGAAGAAATGGAGGATATTCTCCGTCTTCACTTCGCTCAGTGGTACTGCTTCTGCCCATTTGGAGAAGTAATCAGTCGTCGCCAAAATGAATCAATGTCCTCTGGACGATGCTGGCTCGATGGGGCCGATTATGTCAGTTCCCCACATTTCGAACGGCCAGCTAGCCACTGTCGGATGTAATGGATTTGGGTGCTGATGGATGAAGTCCCCATGGATTTGGCACGAGTGGCATTGCTTCGCGTATTCGAGGCAGTCCTGAATCATCGTGGGCTAATAATAACCCATCCGTTTGATTTTCAGTTTCATCTTCGGCCCGGCTTGGTGAGAACCGCAGAGTCCGTCATGAGTTTCTTGGACGAATTTTTTTGCTTCTTCAGGTCCCAGGCATCTCAGCCATAAAGAATCAAATGACCTCTTGTACAGAGTATCGTTGACGAAGGCAAAAGATAGAGCTCGCTTCATGAGCTGATGTTTTGAGGACACGTCTTCGGGTGTCCGACGGGATTTGAAGTAGTCTATAAAGACTTCTCTCCAATTCTCAACCTTTTCTTGGTCTTTTATTTGCATGGCCGTCTGCTTGGTCGCTTCCTTTTTCTCGGATGATTCCGGAGATATTTCTGCCGGTGTGAGGACCCGTCGGCTTTGTACCACGATTCTTACGTCATCGAGGTTCTCATCGGCCAATTCTTTAGCAAGCTTGGCTGATGCATCCGCTTTGCTATTTTCTGCACGCGGTATGCTTTCCAAGATATAGGAAGGTATTTGGGTCAGTAGTTGCTGTACCCTCTCGCCGTACTTTACCAGTTCTGGCTTGCACGTTTGATAGTCGCCGTTTACTTGACTAACGACCAGTTGGGAGTCTCCGTATATGAGGAGGTTTTCAATTCCCATGTCGATGGCGATCTCGAGGCCTGCTATCAAAGCTTCATACTCGGCTTCATTGTTTGTCCTCGGCTCTGTTAAAGAGAAAGCGAAGCGCATTATCCCTCCTTGTAGGGTCACGAAGATAAGGCCTACCCCGGATTTGATTATAGGGGTGCTTTGTTTGCGCTTCTTCATGGAAGACGCTCCATCAAAATAAAGTTCCCATCGTGTATTACCATCGTCGATCGCATCAAATGCATGTTCGTCTGGCAGTTCGCAATTCAAAGGAGAATCGGCCGGTATTTGATGCTTAGCGAGGAAGTCGGCGATGGCCTGGCCTTTCACTGCCTTAAGAGGCTGATAAGTTATTGAGAACTCCATCAATAGTAAGGCCCATTTAGCAAGTCATCCCGTTAATATGGCCTTCGACATCAAATACTTGAGAGGGTCCACCTTCGATATGAGACGGACTTCATGCGCCAATGTATAGTGACGGAGTTTTGTTATCGCAAAGGTCAACGCCAGGCAGTGTTTTTCGATAGGAGAGTAATTGCTTTCTGCCCCCAGAAGAACTCGACTCAAATAGTAGAGGGCTCTCTCCTTCCCTTGTTCATTCTTTTGTGCCTATAATGCGCCTAAAGAACCTTCGAGGGCTGTTGTATAAAGAATGAGAGGCTTTCCCTTAACCGGAGCGGCCGGTAGTGGTGGATTCTGCAGGTACTGCTTGATTTCGTCCAGCGCGCCTTGGCATTTTTGATCCCAGACGAACGGGGTTCCCTTCTTCATCAAGTGACTGTAAGGACGGCATTTCCCTGAAAGATTAGCTATAAATCGCCGGATATACGCGAGCTTTCCCTGGAGAGATCGCAATTGTTTAAGAGCCCTTGGCGGAGGCATTTCCATCATTGCTTTGATCTTTGACGGATCTATCTCGATGCCTCGGTGTCAGACGATGATTCCTAGGAACTTGCCCGAGGAAACTCCGAACGCGCATTTGAGAGGGTTCATCTTCAAGTTGTATTGCCGAAGGCGTTGAAACACGATCTTCAGATGCTCTAAATGTTCCTCGTATGATTTGCTTTTCACCACGAGGTCGTCGATATAGCATTCTACGATTTCATGTATGAGATCATCGAAGATCTTTATCATGGCCCTCTGATAGGTGGCGCCAGCGTTCTTTAGACTGAAGGGCATCACCTTGTAGAAGAATATGCCTAGAGAGGTTCGGAAAGGCAGTATGCTTCTGGTCTTCAGGATGCATCTTTATCTGATTGTATCCTGACGATCCGTCCATGAAGGAGAAAACTTCGTGAATGGACGTGTTATCTATCATCAGCTCAGTGACTGGTACTGGGAAGTTGTCTTTCGGGCAAGCTTTATTGAGATCCCGAAAGTCCACACATATGCGCATTGTCCCATTTTTCTTCATCACCGGGACGATGTTGGCGATCCATTCAGGATACTGGACCTCTTGGATGAAGCCAGAGTCGATCAGCTTCTTGACCTCGGCGTTGATGCTCATCTCAAGCTCAACCCGCATTCTTCTCGGTGCTTGTTTGATTGGCTTGACGTCCGGGGATATTGCCAATTTGTGGACAGCAATCTCTGGATCTAATCCTGGCATTTCGGAATAGTTCCATGCGAAGCAATCTCTATGTTGCACAAGCACGTCCTTTAGCGCCTTTCTTCAGACAATAGCTCACTGACTAATGTCGGCCGCGGGTCACTCGCCGTCCCCAAATCAATTTTCTTGAGGTTATCTGCAGTGGTGTGTATTCCATCTTCCAGCTCTCTTGGTGCCGGTGGAAACTCTGAGATCACTTCATCATCATTGTTTTCGAAGCACCATGGGAGGTCATCCATATTCTCAGGTTCTTCTTTTGATATCGTTATCATATGACAAGTACAAGCTTGCTTCCAAGACCGATGTGGATCTGGGTCTACCCTCGTGAATTTAGGTTCATGCTTCTGCGGCGGAGTTACCCTCCAGCTGCTGGATAGAGCGAATTTGCAGAGCTGATATTGGTCTTCGACCCAATTCTTAAAGGTGAAGCGGTCTTCGAGAGGATGTCCTATCGCTCGGTGATAAGAGCAATAGTCTGGATGAGAGACCTCGTTAGCTTGCTCGGGGTGCTTGGACTCCGGGAGTGTAAGCATTTGATGTCTTATGGCAAGATCAAGTATCTTCTTTGTCTTGTCTTGAGGAAAAGAGTATGCTCGACTCATCTTTTTGATAAGGGACAAATTCGGACCGCTCGATTCATGATCTCGTGACTTCTTGGTCTCGCTTTGTCACCGTCGAACGCCTTTTCCACTCTTTGACTTGTTTCTGCCTCTGCTTCGAACCTTTTGAATGACGGGTTGACAGGGAGGAGCATTTTCATCTTTCGTAGCCTGTTGAAGAAGCCGTTGCGTCCTGGCTTTCTCATAGATGGCCATTTCGCGATTGTGGTCGTCTCGAACCTTTTGACCCGCTTCCCTGATAAGCTTGTCCATTTGTTCTTCGAACGACGGACTGGGCATTTTCACGTCGGGGGCTCTTTCTGGTTCAGGGTTAGCATTCTCCCATTGAGTATCTCCTTCTTCATCAAAGTCATGTACGACATAGCAGTCGTGGAGCAGCTCCCATTTCTTGGACCGAACATATCCAATCCCGATCGCTTCTATTCTCTCGTTGGGCAACTTGCGTTGAGTTCCGGGAACGTTCCAGATCCTGTCATAGAACTTAGCTTTTTGAGCGGTCTGTTTGAAGGGTATCCCTTGGCGCTTCAACAGCCTTTTTAAGTCTTCTGTATAATATCTAGGCAGGCGGATGGGCTGGAGCCTGTCAAGTATAAAATCCGCGCCGTGCCAGATTTCTTTCTCCACTTTGGTTTCCCCGGAGCGGTAGAATAGGATCGCCTTTTCGCTTTCTCACCTGGGAGGAACATAGAACGTATGCAGCTCTTCCACACTGTAGGTATCAAGCACGTCTAGTTCTTTATGATGTTTGGGCGGAACCATGGCAACTTTCAAACTTTGCTCTTCATCAGCGAATGTTTGTATTGAAGGCCGAGCGGAGAATATAGCATGGACCTCATCTTCCGAATCACTGCCAAAGATCAACATGGGAGCGGATGGTCCTAGCTTGTTGTACTGGGGCGGGCCTGGATAAACTATCTCTTCCTCTTCCTCGGTATCACTCCCGAAGACAGGAATAGTGGTGATAGCTTTGTTCTCCGGCTTGCGACATCTCTCCGTGTCCTCGAAATCTGGCAAAAAGTATTTTGCATCTTCGTACTTGCGGACTTCGTTCACGGAGAATGGATTCAGCTCTCCTGTTACGGTATACTCGAGACCATCCTTAAAGTATTTCATACACTGATATTGTGTAGAAGGGATGATGTTGTACTCGTGTAACCAAGGCCAGCCGAGCAAAGAATTATAGCATGTCTTGGCGTTAATGACATGAAATTTAATATCCGTGACAAGTAGCCCGAATCGTAATGTCAATATCACAGACCCGAGAGTCCGCGATGACTGAGAGTCAAAACCAGAGATGGTGATTTTATCACGAGCGAGATGCTGGACGCTCATGCAGATTTCCTTCAACACTCGCATGTTGAGAAGATTGACGGAAGACCAATTGTCGACCAGGATTTTTCCTATCTTTATATCGTGGCAGTATCCTGAGACATAGAGGGGACGGTTGTGCTCGCACGTCCCAAGGAGGAGGTCTTCGTCGTCGAAGATGATATCGGCTGTGTGTACTTCCTCCAGCTCGTCCTTCATCTTTTCTTCGGCGAGAAAATCTTGGAATTGCTCTGGCTCTTGTAGCTCCTTGATCAATGAATCTCTCGCTTCTTTGGATAGTAAAAGGGCGTCGAGAATGCTGAGCTGCGATGATAACTTCCTCAAGTGTGCCAGAATGTTGTAGTCCACTTTGTTCTTCTTTAGCGGGTCCTTGGCAGTCAGCTCTTTCATGACTTGGTCATCCAGGACGATATCCTCAGAGACCTTTTCTTTTCCCTTATCTTTTCTACTCGTAGGTCCGAGATTCTTTTCTGGAAGCGTGCGATTGCGCAGCTAAATGTTTTCACAGGCCTTCGGTTCTTCCTCTTTCCCCAAAGTGGATTCTTTAAAGAGAGGGCCAAGAGCTATTTCCTCGTCAGAGTCTCTCCCGAAGGTGAGAACCCGCGATCCCCCGGCGTTGACCATGCGGCAGTTACCGGTAGTTCTTTTACGCTCCTCGGTCGCACTTCTTTGCTCCCGACGATTCTTGCGTTTCATCCGCTTGAAATGTTTCCGGTGAGCAACATATCCCTGCCACCATCTTTTAAAAGCGTCGCACTCTTCAGTAGGGTGCGAAACCTTTCAATGATATAAGCAGCAGCTAGGATGTGTTTCTGCTTCACCGAGAGTGTTTCCTTCAGAGGGTGGTAGCTTCATTCCCATTGATATGGTTTTAGCAAACCTTTTCCTCATCTTGAACTCATTTTTATTCACGACGGATGTCCCTTGATTTGGCGGGAGTGTCTCGACTCTTTCGTCCAGTCGCCGGCGTTTGGCTTTTTCAAATATGGCCATCTCACGCTCCCGATCGGCTTTAGTTTTCAGATGAATTTCATTCAGGAAGGTGTCGATCATTTCGTCTGACGGCCCGGGAAGTTCCGGTTCGGGACCTGCTCCCAGTCTCTCTGTGCAAGGTTCTTCTTCATCGTCTGTAGACGAGTGAGAGATCACATGACAACTCGCTACGTAATCCTCAAATCCATCTGATGAGTCTTCTCCATCATCTTCGTCCTCAAGGACGTGGCCAAGGAACTCTTGAAGTGTGATTGGAGTCCGCGCCTTCTGGTTGTACTCTTACAGCGCGTCAATCTGCTTCTGTAGGTCCGTGCGCTTGTCACCAGGCTTCACGAGTTTCTTGGATTTCTTCTTATTTTTCGAAGATTTCGGTGGCTGGGTGTGAGTGTAGGGTGTTTTTCGTCCCCCCATTGAGATGGGAATATGCGCACGCTTGTCAGGCGTACTACAGATTCCCCCTGCCTAGGATAGGCCGGAGTTTATTGATTGTGGGGATCCGAAGCTCCGGCAGCCGCGGAATAAACTGCCGTTAATTACCCCTCGCCTTTGGAGCGAGGGAACCTCCGATTGACGGGTTAAACTGGTCATGCGAACTCAATGCGCAGTGTTGTGTTTTAAATGGATTTTGGATATATCGAGGGCCCCGCAGAGTTTTTACGGGGGTCGTAGAGTACGTGTGTGTGTGTATATGTATACATATGTATATATATATATAGAATAAAAAAAGGAAAGGAATCCAAAGGATGCGTGGGGCCGGCGCCAGCGCTTGAGCGCTGGCGCACTAGGCGCGGGGCGCGGGGCACGAGCGCTCTAGGCGCTGGGCGCACCACGTGACGGTACGTAGGCGCAAGCGCCCTAGGCACTGGGCGCACCTCGTGTCGGCATGTGGGCGCAAGCGCGCTGGGCGCTGGGCGCTGGGGGCACCACGTGCTCGGCACGTGGGCGCAAGCGCGCTGGGCGCTGGGGGCACCACGTGCTCGGCACGTGGGCGCAAGCGCCCTGGGCGCTGGGCGCACCACGTGCTCGGCACGTGGGCGCAAGCGCGCTGGGCGCTGGGCGCACCACGTGTCGGCACGTGGGCGCAAGCGCGCTGGGCGCTGGGCGCACCACGTGCTCGGCACGTGGGCGCAAGCGCGCTGGGCTCTGGGCGCACCACGTGCTCGGTACGTGGGCGCAAGCGCGCTGGGCGCTGTGCTCGGCACGTGGGCGCAAGCGCGCTGGGCGCTGGGTGCACCACGTGTCGGCACGTGGGCGCACGCGCCCTGGGCGCTGGGCGCACCACGTGTCGGCACGTGGGCACAAGCGCCCTGGGCGCTGGGCGCACCACGTGTCGGCACGTGGGCGCATGCGCCCTGGGCGCCAGCGCACCACGTGTCAGCATGTGGGCACCTGGGCGCTCGGCGCTGGGCGCTAGGCACCAAACAGCAAGGGGACTTCGGTCCCTTCACTGGGAGCTGTGCTCCCGATTTGTGGAGTTAAACTCCTAAAAAGGTTTTAGAAGTGATCAAAAGGGGGTTGCTTGTTTCTCCCTTTGGCTCTGGATCTTCCCTAGATGAGATTTTTGGAGATGGGTCTCCTCCTTCCTCCTCTGTTGTTAGGGTCTTGAAGGTCAAGAGATGTGAGATTTTAAAAATCTCTCCTTTCTGAGATCTGATGGCAGATCTGAGTTCCCCTTTGTGGGTTTTGTTGTGGAAAACTACTTAGTTTTGGAAAAGAAAGAGTAAAACTCTTGATTTAATTAAAAAGAAATGAGAAGGTTTAAAACCTTGGAGAAGGAGCAGGAAGCACAAACCCTAGGTTTTTGAGAGAATGAAAAGTGTTTTTTTATTCATCATCATGTTGCCTTATATATGCTTACACATTTACATATAGCCCCTTGGGCTTTACAAAATGGCATTTTGCCCATCCCATGGTTCATGTGCCATTTCTTTTTGCACATAAGCCATGGGCTTACAAAAAATTGGCTTTATGCCCATTTTGCATACATTCATGCACAAAAAAAAATTACATCAAAATTATTCGTTACATGATTTTTTATTTTGGTATGGCGGAAGGCCGGACGCTTCGTGTTCGGGCTCGACCCGGGCATTGGCCCACTTACTTGGGCTTTGGCCCACCTGGCTTGGGGTTGACTATGACTTTTACTTGGTCAACCGGGGTGCAAATTTTGACCCCAACAAAGTGCCCCCCATCAATAAATGCACACCACATATGTGAGTCGTGTGCATGAGATTGATAGATCTTCTTTCGCGTGGAGGCGACTTTCTTTGGTTCTCACTTTTTGGGATGCACTGCCCTTTTTACGACGTGGACGGTCGGCGCTTGACGCGTCTCCGAGACGGAGTATCCATGGTAGACGTTTCCCTGGCCCGGAGTGATCTGGTTCCTACTTTGTAGGAAGCCTACACTGTCATTTTTGCGACATGGACGGTCGACGCTCTGATCCGGAGCGATTTGGTTCCCTGCTTTGTAGGAAGCCTGCACTGCCATTTTTGCGACATGGACGGTCGACACTCTGATCCAGAGCGATTTGGTTCCAATTTTGTGGGAAGCCTGCACTGCCCTTTTTACGACCTGGATGGTCGACTCTCTGATCCGGAGCGATTTGGGTTCCCGATTTGTGGGGAGCCTGCACTGCCCTTTTTACGACCTGGACGGTCGACGCTCTAATCCGGAGCGATTTGGGTTCCCGATTTTGTTAGTGTATATGCCTAGGGGCCATTCTTGTATCATACTAGCTTGTATATTACTTAATGGAAGCTTGGGATATTCACAGTTATATAACAGTCTTGCTAAACATGGTAGTATGCTACTTGGTTTTATCTATCTTAATATGTGTGTACGTATTGATAGAGCCCTTAGGATCTTGCTTGACTACCAGGGTTGTGATGGCAGTCACACTAGTGGGGGCTGGGTAGTCTACAAGCACATTCTTTTTCAGGTCCCTAGTCGTAGGATTATCAAGACAGGGCATCGATACTCCGGAGTAGACTAGTGTGTACGCTTCTCATCTCAGTTGGGGAGATGGTCTGTCCTACAGCCATCAGTACGTCGTACTGGAGATAGTATACAGGTGCTCGTTGGGTTACGGGTACACCAGACATGACTCGCAGGGAACTGTTGGTTGGTATTATACCCGTCGTCAGTTAACAGTTCCCAGGTGACATGAGTACAGCATAGTCCGCAGACTTGACACTGCTACTTCGCCTCGAGTGTGTCCCACTGTTCTTAGATTGCTACCCTACCACGGCTCAAAGGAGTCGTGCAAACAGGTAGCAGTTGGGTGCAGTCCCAAGCACTTGGAGGTAGTGGCGGTTAGAAAGGATTCGTCTCTCCCGGTATTGGGAGTTGATATCGCGCTGTGTCTGGAAAGCCATTACGCAAAGTCCCTGGCCAGGGCAAGCGAGATTTACTGGTAGGTTCCAGTAGTTTCTCAAGGTGTAATGGGCTACACTCCGACACGACTTATACCGCTTTTAGGGGACTGACGCTTGCCGTCCCCCTAGGCCCGATATGCGATAGTCCTAGACGAACAGACCGGACTGTACGGAGATTGTCACATCAGGCTCAGTAGGAGTTCGGATGGGTTTCCTCATCGGCCTTCTTATCGACATCTACCTGGGGACCATTACGTACAGCTAGTGCCGCTTGCGGTCTGTGGTTAAACCCACTACCAGCGTAGTAGTCGAGTCTTTAGAGTCCCACACAGAGAGTTTCCCTGCTCCGGGCGAAACGATATAGAGGTCGTATGGTTTTACGACAAGGGTTCGGACGCATACGTGTGTTTACGCACGTACGATGTTCGGACAGTTTTTACTAGTCGGCTTTGGTTTAAGCCAGATTCTAGTATCGAATTATTGGATTTATACAGTCTAAAGTTTTTCCGTGTTTTCACGGATAGGAGGGGCGTTCTCGTAATTTGGCGGGAAGCTTCTAGAAGGATGATGACTTGAGGGTTTAGGTGGCATAAGCATTTATTGATTTAGTGACTCATTTGTGTGATTCATTCATGTCATTAATGTTGCATTAAATGATTAATGACTCATGTAGTGAATCACACATAATGAATAAATGAAGCATGATGATTAATCATTTGATTTATTTATTTGATAAATAATTATGCTTCATATATTCAAGAAGGATCATTATTTCATTATCATTCTCTTGCTCGCCTTCTCTCTCCTCAAGCTCTCTCTCTTCAAACCCTAATCCTACCCTCTCATGTGTTGAGATCAAGGATTAGCTAGACTATTTAATCCATAACCATAGTCTATATCATCTAGGTGACTTTGATTAGCAACTAAAGAAACCTAGTTACCTCAAGATTAGAGGCAAAGCTTGGAGTAGAAGCTCTCGGGTGGATCGTCTATTACATAGAGGAGG
Organism: Agapanthus africanus; assembly: GCA_030015575.1. Classification (NCBI taxonomy): domain Eukaryota; kingdom Viridiplantae; phylum Streptophyta; class Magnoliopsida; order Asparagales; family Amaryllidaceae; genus Agapanthus; species Agapanthus africanus. The sequence continues at coordinate 47,896,722 of JASDDO010000019.1, read as the reverse complement.
CCGACGAGGAGGTGGATAACGAGAAGACGAAGGACTAGGTCCATTAGGTATAATCTCTTTTCGTAGTAGTTAACAACTCTTATGTTAGTGTTAGTTATAGTTTAGCAAAGATCCTTTCGGTTAGTCGATGTTAGTTCAAAGAAAAAGATTGATTTTCATATTTCCGCCTCCCCGCAACTCGTGGGGTGTAATACATCGACTTACAGATTTGTGGGAAGCCTGCACTGTCGTTTTTGCGACATGGACGGTCGACGCTCTGATCCGGAGCGATTTGGTTCCCGATTTGTGGGAAGCCTGCACTGCCCTTTTTATGACCTGGACGGTCGATGCTCTAATCCGGAGCGATTTGGGTTCCCGATTTGTGGGGAGCCTGCACTACCCTTTTTACGACCTGGACGGTCGACGCTCTGATCCGGAGCGATTTGGGTTCCCGATTTGTGGGAAGCCTGCACTACCTTTTTTGCGACATGGACGGTCGACGCTCTGAACCGGAGCGATTTGGGTTCCCGATTTATAGGGAGCCCGCACTGCCCTTTTTACGACCTGGACGGTCGACGCTCTGATCCGGAGCGATTTGGGTTCCCGATTTGTGGGGAGCCTGCACTGCCCTTTTTACGATCTCGACGGTCGACGCTCTGATCCGGAGCGATTTGGGTTCCCGATTTGTGGGGAGCCTGCACTGCCGTTTTTGCGACATGGACAGTCAACGCTCTGATCTGGAGCGATTTGGGTTACCGATTTGTGGGGAGCCTGCACTGCCGTTTTTGCGACATGGACGGTCGACGCTCTGATCCGGAGCGATTTGGGTTCCCGATTTGTAGGGAGCCTGCACTGCCCTTTTTACGACCTGGACGGTCGACGCTCTGATCCGGAGCGATTTGGGTTCCCGATTTGTGGGAAGCCCGCACTGCCGTTTTTGCGACATGGACGGTCGACGCTCTGATCCGGAGCGATTTGGGTTCCCGATTTGTGGGGAGCCTGCACTGCCCTTTTTACGACCTGGACGGTCGACGCTCTATTTGACTTGCTCTGCTTCTTGCAGTGTCAGAGGTGAACTTGACTTGCTCCGCTTCTTGCGGTGTCGAGATTGGATTCTGACTTGCTCCGCTTTCTGCGGTGTCGGGGTTGAAGTTGACTTGTTGATTGTGATTTTGGTTAACATCAGCATCGCTACACTGGAATATGGCACCAGAAGCGGATCATCATTTGCCATGAGAGGATTTAGGGATTGGTGGCTTAGGAGACAGGTTTAGATCCCTATCACCTAAGGCTTTTCAATTTTATGGGCCATAAGGGTCTCACAAAAGCATTTTCTCCCTACGAGTCGAAAGGATCTCATAGGTGTATTTTCTCCTTAGGAGTCGTGGGGACTCCTAAGTGTGTTGCTCCTTTGTGAGTCGTTAGGCTCTCACGCGAGAATTTTCTCCTCACAAAGTCGAGAGGACTTTGCGAATGCATTTCATCTCTTTTTTACGAGTTCGCGCCCTTTCGGGTTTTCACAAACTCGCCGGCAGTCCTGCTGTTTTTACTCATGGAGCCCTTTCGGGTTTTCATCCGTGCCCATTTTGCTTGTAGACATACCATTTTTTATTTATTCATTTATTTATATATATATATATTTTTTTTTTTTGATTTTTTTTTTGTTTTTGGTGGGACTTTGAATGTGGTCTCACCGGTAAGACTTGGGAGAGATTGGGATCGTTTTACACCCGTGGATTGTGTACGGTTTTGCAGGATGTATGATCCAGACCGTAGGGCCAAAAACATTTTGGGTCTTTGTTGGCGTCTGCATCGCTGCACTGGAATATGGTACCACGAGCGACTCATCATTCACCGTTGGGATTTAGAATTTGGCTGGCGTCTGCATCGCTGTACTGGAATATGGTACCAGGAGCGACTCATCATTCGCCGTTGGGATTTGGAATTTGGTTGGCGTCTGCATCTCTACATTGGAATATGGTACCAGGAGCGACTCATCATTCGCCGTTGGGATTTAGAATTTGGTTGGCGTCTGCATCTCTACAGTGGAATATGGTACCAGGAGCGACTCATCATTCGCCGTTTGGGAATTGGGGAGCGATGGCTTAGGAGATAGGTTTAGATCCCTATCGCCTAAGGCTTTTCAATTTTATGGGCCGTTGATTGTTACAAGAAAGTGTTTTTTTGTAGTGTAACCGCAATCAATAACGGTGTCGCGTGTAGCTAGATCGAGATGAGTACGGGTCGTCCTCTGGGAAACGTGGAACCTTTTCCTCTTACTTTAGATGTGTTGAAAAAGAAAGGAGGGATAAAGAATTTTGTGGAAAAGTTTCTAGATCTACGTTAAGCACTAATGCAAAAATATAGATCTAGATTATTTTAGGGATGTAGTTAATATAATAAAGGGGCTTGTAGGGTTCGTTAGGATCTAGTAGTTATGGACGATTAATTAAAAGTTACCCTTTTTATCCTTTAATAGATTTAAAACTAGAACGACGGTGATGCGTGTAGATTAGGGTTTCTGGAGGGAAAAATGAATCCCACTCTTAACCCTTATCTCGACACGGAACTCTGTTCATATCTAGCCTTTACCAAAACAATCATTAATCTAATCTCTAATCGCGGTCGGGACTAACAAAGAATTGTTAGCGCGCCCGATTAGGATGTTAATGATTCTTTTGATAAAGTTCATAAACTTTATAAGACTTAAAAAGGGTTTAGGGATGTTCATCATCCATTAGCCTACCCTAATCCTACGAACCCTAACAAGCGGAGAATTACTCGCGCATGTTGGGAGAAAAAGAGATGGAAAGAAATTGCATAATTAAACTACGAAGAAATAGAATAAGAAAAAGAAAACTACCTTTATTAATCAACAATATTCATTACACTTGAATCCTTAGAAAATGATTACAATTTCTAGTTGCTTCTCGATCTCTTCTAAGAAGGTAGACGAACAGTTGATGACCAGCCTGGATGCGTGAGCCGTCTTGGACTTCGTGATCGTGTCGGCTTGATAATTTTTCCAAGAGGCTCTCGATCCTTATTTATAGTCACAGTGTCAGAACCCTCGTTTCCTAATATGGAAACTAGTTGTTAGGATCCTAACCACCACAATCCCATATCTCAACTCTTTAAATCCACGGCGGAACCGCGGCCATTGGATAGGTTTGGCCGCGGATCCGCCCCTTTTTGGTGAGATCATGGCCTCTAATTTTTGTAGCTTCATATCTGTAACACTTGGTAATCTTTTGAGTATCTAGACTTTAAAAATCTTTTCTACATTTCTACCAGAATTAGTTTCTTGAATATTTTTGGTAGATTTGATTTGCCAACTTTGATTTCCTTGATTTCAGCCCTGAAAATTCTTCACAATAACTCAACAAACAATATTAGTAAAGTTTGTTTTATTGAGATATTAACTTAACCATTAAGAATTGGTCAAAGGTATTAATAAGGTAAGCATATTTAAATGGGCCAAATGTTACATGGATATTATATGCTTACTTTTTCCTACAAAATGTTATTTATAATATATAAACACATGAAAATAGTATTTTTACAGATAAACCCTCATATGTATCATATATTATAATAAACACATTTTATTATATAGAAATAGTAGGAAAAATGTCATATTAAATATGTAGTTTTATCAACTGAACAGCCGTGAGGGTCCCATAAAAGCATTTTCTCCCTGCGAGTCGTAAGGATCCCGCAGGTGTATTTTCTCCTTAGGAGTCGTGGGGACTCCTAAGTGTGTTGCTCCTTTGTGAGTCATAAGGATCCCACAAAGGCTTGTTCTCCTCATGTATCGTGAGGACACATGAGTGGATTTCCCTCGTTCCCAGTTTAATGACTTAGAGGTCGACTGTTTCCAGTTTAACGACTTAGAGGTCATCTGTCTCCAGTTTAAAGACTTAGGGGTCTATTGTGCCCAGTTTAACGACTTAGCGGTCATCTGTTTCCAGTTTAATGACGTGGTGGTCATCTGTTTCTAGTTTAACGACTTAGAGAGTCTACTGTCTCCAGTTTAACGACTTAGAGGTCATCTTTTTTCAGTTTAACAACTTAGTGGTCATCTATTTCCAGTTTAAAGACTTAGAGGTCTATTGTTTCCAGTTTAACGACTTAGAGTTCATCTGTTTCCAGTTTAAAGACTTAGAGGTCTACAGATGGCGAGCTTGGAATTTTGGGGTAGGGGCCAGCATCAGCGTTGCTAACAATGAAGCAGAGGTGCCAGGAGCAATTCATCATTTGCCTTTTCCTGTTAGGGAGCGATGGCTTAAGAGACAGGTTTAGGTCCCTATCACCTAAGGCTTTTCAATTTTATGAGCTGTGAGGGTCCCATAAAAGCATTTTCTTCCTGCGATTCGTAAGGATCCCGCAGGTGTATTTTCTCCTTAGGAGTTGTGAGGACTCCTAAGTGTGTTTTTCCTTTGTGAGTCGTAAGGATCCCACAAAGGTTTGTTCTCCTCATGTATCGTGAGGACACATGAGTGGGTCTTCTTAATGGAGCATAATTCCAAAGGCGAAGACCAGCCGCGTAACTGGTGATTGCAGTGGGGCATGGGCGTGATGAGAATTATTTGAGCCCGTGGATTGTATACGGTAGTCAAGTTGGGGACTAACCATAGGGCCGGAAGAATTTTGGGAAACTGGATTTTGGTCGGCGTCTGCATCACTGCACTGGAATATGGTGCCAGGAGCGACTCATCATTCGCCGTTTTTTTTTGTTTTTTTGTTGTTTTTTTTTTTGCGTTTTTTTTACCGCGATTGCTCTATCATTTCAGCTTTTCTTATCGCGAAGGTCGCGATTGCCCTATCATTTCGGCTTTATTTTTCATCTTTATTTTACTCGCTGATTTTTATTGCGAGTTGCCCCATTATTTCGGCTTTTTATTATTTTTGTTTTATTTACACATTTTTTGTTTATTTACATATATATATATATATATATATATATATATATCTTTTACATTCCCAGTTTAACGACTTAGAGGTCGATTATTCCAAGTTTAAAGACTTTGTGGTCTGTCATTCCCAGTTTAACGACGTGGTGGTCAGCGGTTCCCAGTTTAAAGACTTAGAGGTCTATCATTCCCAGTTTAACGACGTGGTGGTCCTCTTTGCTTAACCCAGCTCCTTGAACTTTGATCTTGGCGGAGCTGTGTTGATGACCGTAGCTCTGTGGCTTGCCGATACATCCGAGGACTGTGAGGCTTTTCCAAGCTTGTACCGGTTCTCCACCCAATCTTTAAAAACATAGCAGTCTTCAATGGTATGACTCACCATTCTATGATATGGGCAGTATATGGGATTGCCGGTCATGTTCATTTCATATGGCCTCTTTGGAACAGGCAGTTGCAGACCGTTGTTCAAGGCGTCCACGAATATTTTGCGGACTTCATCCCTCCTGAAGGAATATACCTTCTTCTTTCTCTCCATTGGAGTAGGTCGCTTTACTGATGCTGGTCCTCGAGGCCGCTCAGTCTTTGGTTCGCCCTTTTCAGATAATGGCACATGTCTGGGAGGATTAGGTTCCCGAGAGGCTTCGGTCTCCATTTGTATGAAATCGGCGGTCGTAGCTTGACTGTTTGCTAGCACGCCTTTAGACAGTTCTATATCTCCCGTCTTGTACTGTCTTTCGACCCAATCTTTGAAGACGAAGCAGTCCTCAATGGCATGACCTATCACTCTATGATAGGGGAAATATTTTGGGTCGTCGGTCATATTCGCTTCTTGCGGTCTCTTTGATTCTGGAAGTTGTAGACCGTTTCTTAGGGCATCCTTGAATATCTTGTGGATTTTGTCCCTTTTGAAGGAATACACCTTATCCAGCTTCTCTTTCAGAGGCGATTCCCCTTCGGTGTATGTATCGGAGGGACTGGATGCTGATCGCGGCTGTTTTTCGCGAAGGCACTCCGCTCTTAGGTTGAAGGGGATATCAGTTGGCTGCCTCCGGGTATCAATCCCTGGCTCATGAACCAAAATTTGATTCTGCTGTAATTGCAATCGGGCGACTTGGGTCACGAGATCTGCCGCGACATTTGCCAATTCGTCGACCTTGGACTATACCTTAGCTAACTTCTTATCCATGTCCTGAAGCTGCCTCTGTAGCCATCAGAACAATGCTTGTTCTGTAGTTCCGGATATAACAACCGGGTCATCCGTATTGCCCTAGCTCAATTCCGCAGGAACCACGGGCTCTTTTGGCTTATCGGCCAGAGCGAGCTCTTCGTCATTTAGACCGAGTTGACGTTGGGTAGCGTTCACCGCATCATCACCCTGGCTGTGAAGCATAGGAGGGTTAGTTTCTTCATGTCCGACCATGTAGACAGTGTAGACCGCGTATCCAGCCGTCTCTTTATCTTTGGCGGGATAACCCTGTTCTTGGAGCCCCATGAAGCTCAGCCTAGTATGAGCCCTAACCCTTTTGTTGGCTCTGTATCTGAGCCTTTTCTGCCTTAGCTTCTTGATTTTAAGGGCTTGGCGGGCATCCGTTATCCGGGAAGCCATTGTGAGTCGATCAGCGGGGAGCTTAGAGAAGACACCCGATCGAGCAGTTGTTAGGGGCACCGCCAGAGCTTGCTCGAGACGCGTTGTAGCTTTGTTGGTGTCGATGGCCTTGCCCCCAGCTGGGTCCAAGGAAAGTCGTTCATACACCGACTTGCGTTTGAGTTGGGGCGCCTTCGAGACCACCACATTTGGCCTCTTGCCTTTCGAGACCGGTTTGTCTGCCACCAGGGCTTGAAGAGCTGGGATGGCGTTAGTTGACATGAATAGGATAGAGCCGAATGGTAGCGGCGGCTCTTCCCATTGTCGCCCGACACTGGCCGGGAGGACCGTTCTGGAGTCCATCTTCATCATGTAGGAGATGGGAGCTGTGTCGAGAGCTGAGCTGATCCTTGGAGACATCGTTGAGAAGTGATTGCTTGGAAAACCTGCATGAAAGAGCATTATTTTAGTATAAATATAGATATGTATATTGATTGAGTTCGCATGAACGTTTAACCCGAAATATGGGAGGAGAGATTTGTCCCACCGGGCGTGCCTGAATCTGTAGGGTGTTTTTCGTCCCCCCATAGAGATGGGAATACGCGCACGCTTTTCAGGCGTACTACAGATTCCCCCTGCCTAGGGTAGGCCGGGGTTTATTGATTGTTGGGATCCTAAGCTCCAGCAGCCGTGGACTAAGCTGCCGTTAATTACCCCTCGTCTTTGGAGCGAGGGAACCTCCGATTGACAGGTTAAACTGGTCATCCGAACTCAATATGCAGTGTTGTGTTTTAAAGGGGTTTTGGATATATCGAGGGCCCCCGCAGAGTTTTTATGGGGGTCCCGCTACCCGGATAGCGGGCTAGGGGTCAAGGGGGCTAGCAGCCCCTTTGCGGGGTGCGGGGCAGCGCCCCGTTAAAAAAAAATTCTAACAGGGACAGTGTCGTGGAGTGTGTGTGTGTGTGTGTATATGTATACATATATATGTATGTATGTATATATATATATATAAAATAAAAAAAAAAGGAAAGGCATCCAAAGGATGCGTGGGGCCGGCGCCAGCGCTTGAGCGCTAGCGCACTAGGTGCTGGGCACGAGCGCTATAGGCGCTGGGCGCACCACGTGCTCGGCACGTGGGCGCAAGCGCCCTGGGCGCTGGGCGCACCACGTGCCGGCATGTGGGCGCAAGCGCGCTGGGCGCTGGGCGCACCACGTGCCGGCACGTGGGCGCTGGGCGCACCACGTGCTGGCACTTGGGCGCAAGCTCGCTGGGCGCTGGGCGCACCACGTGTCGGCACGTGGGCGCAAGCGCGCTGGGCGCACCACGTGCTAGGCACGTGGGCGCAAGCGCGCTGGGCGCTGGGCGCACCACGTGCTAGGCACGTGGGCGCAAGCGCGCTGGGCGCTGGGCGCACCACGTGTCGGCACGTGGGCACACACGCCCTGGGCGCCGGGCGCACCATGTGTCGGCACGTGGGCGCAAGCGCCCTGGGTGCTGGGCGCTAGGCACCAAACAGCAAGGGGACTTTGGTCCCTGCACTGAGAGCTGTGCTCCCGATTTGTGGAGTTAAACTCCTAAAAAGGTTTTAGAAGTGATCAAAAGGGGGCTGCTTGTTTCTCCCTTTGGCTCTGGATCTTCCCTAGATGAGATTTTTGGAGATGGGTCTCCTCCTTCCTCCTCTGTTGTTAGGGTCTTGAAGGTCAAGAGATGTGAGATTTTAAAAATCTCTCCTTTCTGAGATCTGATGGCAGATCTGAGTTCCCCTTTGTGGGTTTTATGGTGGAAAACTACTTAGTTTTGGAAAAGAAAGAGTAAAACTCTTGATTTAATTAAAAAGAAATGAGAAGGTTTAGAACCTTGGAGAAGGAGCAGGAAGCACAAACCCTAGGTTTTTGAGAGAATGAAAAGTGTTTTTTTATTCATCATCATGTTGCCTTATATAGGCTTACACATTTACATATAGCCCCTTGGGCTTTACAAAATGGTATTTTGCCCATCCCATGGTTCATGTGCCATTTCTTTTTGCACATAAGCCATGGGCTTACAAAAAATTATCTTTATGCCCATTTTCCATACATTCATGCACAAAAAAAAAATTACATCAAAATTATTCGTTACATGATTTTTTATTTTGGTATGGCGGAAGGCCGGACGCTTCGTATTCGGGCTCGACCCGGGCATTGGCCCACTTGCTTGGGCTTAGGCCCACCTGGCTTGGGGTTGACCTTGACTTTGACTTGGTCAACCGGGGTGCAAATTTTGACCCCAACAGTGAGCACTTTGGCTATCACCACCAATCTTTGGAGTTGGGCACGGCTTTAGCATCCCTTCGATGATCTCAGATTCCAACGGATTCTTCCACCTGATCGCCGGGCATGTCTGGAGATCATTCAGCATCCTTTTGGTTTTGGCCGAAAGAGCCACCTCCTATGGAGCTTCTTCAACAAAAGAGCACGTTCCCCGGTGTGTCCATCTTCTTAGGAGTGTGTGGTTGTGGTGGGCTCACTTTCCACTTTTCGGACAGCGCGAGCTTGCCCTGTTGGTACTGATCCTCGATCCACCCCTTAAAGACGAAGCAATCTTCGATCGGATGGCTTACCGTTTGGTCGTAAGGGCAATAATTGGGATTATTCACTTCGCTGGGTTGCGGTGGTCGCATTGGATTCGGTAAATTGATAAGCCTGTTGCGCATTGCCAGCTCGAACAGCCTCTTCGTCTTATCCTGCGGGAATGAGTAAGGGCGCTTCATTTTCTCATTGTAATAGCGCCGTCTTTCTTCCAACTGATCCGTTAGTCTTGGAGCACTGGGCTGCTGTTGGGTGTTCGCAACGAAGGTCGCCATCCCTTTACCTTTCTCGTTCCGCGGTTTCGGTTTCGGAGGAGACGGTCTGTGACCCATCTGATCCATCTAGGCCAACTTGTCGATTAAAGCCTGAAACGTGGTCGGTTTGAAGAACATCATGAACTATGAAATAGTTGCATGAGGGTCTAGGGTGCCCACGAACATGCCCACCGTTGGTGCTTCTTCGATGCGCTGTTCGCACTTTGACCACAGATTCCGCCATCGGATTGCGTATTGAACCCAAGTTTCGCTCGGTTTTACCCTTGCATTGATCAAAGCTGTTATCGGGGTGCGTTCACTTGCGCTCGCGAATCGCTCGGTGAACAACAACTCCATTTCTGCAAAAGTTTTGACGGAGTCGTTTGGAAGTTCGGAATACCATTCAAATGCCGTTTCCAACAAGCTGCCAACGAATTGATGGAGCAAAAGCTTATCATCGCCCCCGGTGTTGCCGCACAGAGCTCTGAACTGGGCGAAGTGCTGGTGGGGATTACCTGTCCCCTTGTATACGTGGAATTTGGGGATTGTGTATCCCGACGGGTATTTTATCTGGTCATACCAGCCTGGATACGGTCGCCCAGTTTTGACAACTTGGCCGACTGCTTCATTTGCCTGGTGAACTCTTATTTGCTGAGCAATATAGTCATCCAAGACAGCTTTAGAGATTGTCTCCTCCTTGGCTGTTGACAGAGCCGGCAGAGGATTCGATATTTCTCCTTTGTCATCTTCAATTATTACTGGAGGATCTTCGGCTGGAGGATCCGGCTGGATCATCATGCCCACCATATCTTGGAATAGAAGAGCCATTTGCTTTATATTGGCCGCTTGTTCTGCAGCCTCCTTGTCCTTCTTTTCGAGCATTCTCCGAAGGAATTCAATATCAGTCTCGTGTTCGTGGCGCTGTTCCGATGACGCCTCCGGGCTTTCTTTTGGCCCGGTGAGTGCGGCCATTGCAGTCAGCATCTCCTGGAGCTTCTGCTGTTACTGTTCCTGAGCCCTTGTGATGGATCGGGTGAGTGGTCGGTGGCCCATAGAAGCACGGCTATCCTCTTTCCCGGATGCCATGTAAATAGTATGGACCGTTATGCCCCCAGACTTAGGGTGTTTGGGCTCAGTGCCTTTGACATTTGTCGCAGGCATGGGGATCTTCTCCGACTTCTCTTCTTATGAGCGGTCGAAGTTGAGGGGGCCGTCACAGTGGGCACCCAGATAGCTTTTCGGGGTTTGGCAGGATGGCTTTCTTCTTGTTGAACCTTCACCCTTTTCTGTCGGCGAGGGAAATCTTGATCAATTACTGAGTTCCGAGCCTGCCGCAAAACTTTATAGATTTTAGAGGACAGCCACTGAGGGGACTGTTCTGGCTTTACTTCCGCAACATTCTCCATGGACGGAGGAGATCTTTTCAGTTTGGCGGTAGGAGAATTCCTACGCACCCTGTTCAGCAGCTCAAAACTGTTCCCGGTTGGAACAGCAGCATTAATTTCCACCGTTGGAGCTGGTGGAGTTAGCCCAGAAGGGGAGTTGCCCCCGGCCTTCCTTATTCGGTGCCAGTGGCGACGTCGAGCGTGTCGAGCTGTTGGGATGGTTTCAGCTTGAGGGGCGACTTCGTCTTGCCCCCTGCTTTGGTGAAGGATTGTTGCTGGCGTCAACCTCTTGAAGACTGAGGTCATTTGAGTAGCAGGAACGGGAGTGGGAGTTAGGACAGTCGGTCTTGTAAAGACCGACCCCTTGGCAGGAGAAGCCGCCTTGACGACTTCAGGAGCAGGGTTGGTTACTCTCTTTGGGATGGCCACTTCTGGGATTGCAGGCTTCATCCGGGGCTCACCTGAACTTTGGCCCAATCTGGAGAAGACCGAGGTGTTGGAGCTGGACGACCCGTTGAGAGGGGCCACAGTAGTTGTAAGCCGATCAAAGACCGACTTCTTGGGAGCTTCCGGTGTTGGTACAGGAGCGGTGAAGCTCGTTGACGGGAGCATGGTCCCGAAAAACAATCCCGTGGTGGCTTGAGCGACCTGTTCCACCGGCATTATGAACAGGGAGGCTGCTTGAGGCCCGTAAGATATGCCCCCAGTTGAGGCAGGACGTGGGTTGCAGTCGCATGTGGAACACTTTAAGCAAGTAGATGCCATTGCTGTTCTGCTTTCTGCGCCAAGCAAGAAACCAAATCTTAGTAACTCGAACCTAAGGGAAACCATTAGCAAACCGCGATTTGTTCGCGAACACGACACACGAAGTGTGGAGTGGAAAGAGGAAAAGGTCCCACCGGGGGTGCCAGAATCTGTTTACCGCCGGAAGCAGGGAAGACTGGACGTCTTGCCTGAATCTGGGGGCAGATGCTAATTGGTGCTATCCGTCCACCTCTCCGAAGATGCCAAGTTGATTTATGACACCGTGTATCGAAGGTTTAAACAGATGCGGCCGATGTAGCAGACTTCGTCAGATTCCCCCTCGCTTGAGGGGGTTTTGATTGTGGGGACGCTCTTCCCTGCAGACGCAAGCCCCTGCAGTTAATTACGCTACCACATCGCAGTAACAACTTTCTCCTTCTCCATATGGTCACTTCGTATCGTAGGTGTTTGTTTTGTGTTTGGTTGCCCGTGGATTGTATACAGAGACTAATTTGTGTTGTCGCCCGTAGGACGTGGATTAGTCCAAATCCGTATCTTTCTTAGATTTGGGTTTGGGGGAGGTTGTGTTTAAGGATACGCTAGCCTTATTTGAGACTAAGATCAACTTAAACGTTTGTTAAGGACACGTTAGTCTAATTCTAGACTAAGATCAACTTAACGGGATCGTTTAGATTCGACAAGAGAGCAATTGTGCTCTATTGTTTAGTTTAATGACATTGAGGTCGATAATTAGTTTAAGGACATTACGGTCCATTGTTAGTTTTAAGACATCGCGGTCGAGGTTAAGGACATCATAGTCCGTGGATTTAAGGACTCCACAGTCCGATATTAGTTTTAAGACATCACGGTCAAGGTTAAGGACATCATAGTCCGTGGATTTAAAGACTCCACAGTCTGATGTTTGTTTTAAGACATCACGGTCGAGGTTAAGGACATCATAGTCCATGAGTTTAAGGACCTCACAGTCCGATGTTAGTTTTAAGACATCACGGTCGAGATTAAGGACATCATAGTCCATGAGTTTAAGGACCCCACAGTCCGTAGAATGTATGGTTGTCGGGACCCGTCACCTCTCTGACGACGTTGAAGGATTACAACGACAGATATCAGAGGAGTGAAGAAATGTACCCTCGAACCGGGTGTAAATTGATTGGAAGAGCAGATGAGCTCAGTTCAATTTAATTTGAGGACTTATGGCCAGAATTGGGCTAAGTCTAGTTAAAAGAATATTAAACATTCTATTTTTGTTCTGCCTGTTAGGCCTTTGTTTGGGCTCTGCCCTTTTAATAATGCCAAGCATTGGGCTCTGACATTTCTTATCTTATACTGAATGCACAGCATTTATCAGAACAAGGTACGTTCTGACAGAGCGCCACGCGGTGCACTGGGTGCTTTGTGCCAGTCAAAGAGCACATTGCGCTTCTGTCGGTTAGCACACACGAGGAGGACACGTGTCGCTAACCGCTAAGCGCTAATTTGTTAGCGCACTGCGCTTTTAATTTATGAGCGCGCTGCGCTAGTTTATGGGTGCGCCAGTGAGTGACACGTGGCGCGCTTGGCGCTGAGCGCCAACCCAGGAGCGCAGTGCGCTGTTTTCAGAAGCGCAAAGCGCAGATCGTGTCTATGGTTGACACATGGCATGTTATGGCGCTAAGCGCCAGTCCAAGGAGCGCAAGGGCGCAATTCATGAGTGCAAAGTACTTTCCAATAGCGCAAAGCGCATTCTGATCAATTTAAGATTAAAGAACAAGTTTTACGTTCTTCTTAAAGGAGGCTTTGCCTCAAAATTCAAGAACTAAGTTCTTATTCTTATAAAAGGCTCTGCCTTTATAGATGAGAAGATCTGTGAAGTAAAAATACTTCTTTTTATGATTAGATCTTGATCTTTTCTTTTTTAATCAGAGACCTTGGTCTTTTTTATAAATCTAAGATCTTTTTAGGAGACGTTTCTTCTTTTTACGAGATGTTTCCATCTCTGTTTTTCAAGAACACGGTTTTTTTTACCTTGAAGATGAAAAAATCTTCTTCTTTCTAAGAGCTTCCTCTTCTTTTTGCAGAGGGTTTTTCTCTCTCTTTCTACGTATTCTCTTCTTCTTTTTCTTCTCTTTTTTTTTCTTGAAGTCTTGAGGCCTTTATATAGGGCCAATTGATTTATTAAATCAGTTAAAGAGATCTTTCTCTGATTGATTTGGGGATGTTTCCCCACCATTGGATCTTTGATCCTAGGACTTCTGTTTTATAAAAGGCAATTTTCTTATTTTTAACAAGATTGGAAAATCTTTCCATGCATAATTTGTTCTGTTTTTGGTAATTCATTATTTACCATTGGATCATTGATCCAGCGGTGCTTAAAGCGCAATCTTGTCGTTTGGAAAGATTTTGAGAAAATTTTCCTTAACAGAATTTAATTCTGGTTAATTAATGATTTATCATTATTATTAGATCCTTTGATCTAACGGTGGGAATTTTAATTCCAGCGTTGGCGCACCTGCATTGGACACGTGGTGCACAGTGCAGAGCGCAGCGCAACTGCGCTAGCGCACCCGTGCTTGACACGTGGCGCGTAGCGCGCGGAGCGCAGCGCAACTGCGCTAGCGCACCCGTGCTTGACACGTGGCGCGCAGCACAGAGCGCAGCACAACTGCGCTAGCGCACCTGTATTTGACACGTGGCGCGCAGCACAGAGCGCTGGATCTGAAGTGTTGCTTCAACTTTTTAATTTTTGAATTTTGAAAACAGAGCTTTGCTCTGATTGGGGAGCGCTGCCTAGGGCTCAGCGCTCCTGGCGCTGGCGTGTCTGCTTTTGACACGTGGCGTGCAGTGCGCAGCACGCAGGATCTGAAGCGTTACTTCAATTTTTGAATTTTGAAATTCAAATCAGAGCTTTGCTCTGATTGGGGAAACAGCTTCTTCTGTCCTAGTTGAGCACGACGGTCGTTAGGGCTTGGTTTAGATATTTTTTAATTAATATAGAGTTATGCGCATGCACGTTTGCGATTTGTGGGGCTTAGGAAGGGTGATAAAATCCCCACCTAATATGAATTTGGGTTATTACCCCTTAAAGTCCGTTTTGTAAAATATGCAAAAACAACTTGAAAATCAAAACACACAAAAAGATTTTTGAGCGGCGATATTTTGCAATGAATCCTGCAGAAAAAATATATTATTGGATTTCAGAGGAGAGAGAAGATTATGAGGAAGATACCAGAGAAATTTGGGGGCACGACACCCCAACTCCGTCGCGGTTCCGCCGCCAAAACCATGCTTAAGTTGTGGTTCTGCCACGCAATGGAGAGATCTTTTGAAAAAATTTCTACAGTGACCTCCTTTGCTCCTCTGGTCCTCTCTGAAAGTCTCTAAATCTCAAATTCCTCGTTTAAGTGACTCCAAATTCTCTCTCAAAAATTTGCACAATAATCGTTAAATATGCAAGTTGCGGTTTTGTTTTATTTTTATGATATGGATAGAATAAGAATTCAACCCGAATAAAAAGAAAACAAATTACGCACGTATCTCCGGCAACGGCGCCATTTGATTGATGTGAAAAAGTGTTTATAGTAACTGCAATCAATAATAGTGTCGCATGTAGTTGGCCGAGATGAGTACGGGTCGTCCGCAGGGATGCGTGGAACTTTTAATCTTGCTTTAGACGAGTTGATTAGAAAAGGGGAGAATAGTTTTAAGATCTAGTTTAAATATAGATATAGATTTTATAGAGAAAAGGCTTGTAGGGTTCATAAGATTTAGTAGTTGATGGATAACTAATAAAGATGACTCCTTTTATCTTTCGATAGATTTAAAACTAGATAGATAGTGGTGAATGAGAATTAGGGTTCTTGGAAGAAACTTGGGTTTCCCCACTATTGACCCTTGTCCCTTCATTGATCTCTATTCATGTCTAGCCCTTAACAAAACAATTGTTAATTTGATCTCAAATCGTGGTCAAGACTATCAATAAATTGATAGCGCGCCCAATTAGGATGTTAACGATTCTTTTGCTAAAATTTATAAACTTCATAAGACGTAAAAGAAGTTAAAATATTTTCTCATCCATTGTTCTACCCTAATCCTACGAACCCTATTAAGCGGGGAATTACTCGCGCATGATGGAGATAGAAGAAAAAAGGATAGAGAAGGAAATCATAACGCGGAAATTAAATGCGGAAAGTAAATACGAAATAATTACAAATGATCTACCTTTATTAATCAACATTACAAGTACAAATCATTCGAGTTTAGATTATAAGAATAAGAAGTTTCTCTCGATCACTGCCTCGTAGGAAGTAGATATTCCGTCGATATTCACGTCGTTTTATCATGTCGAATCGCGGACCTATAGTGGATCTCTTGTTCTTTGACTGTGATTTGCTATGTGTTAAACGTGATGATTTCTAATTTTAACCCTCAGTCCTTTATATAGCCCTCAAATCAGAAATCCTAGATCTCATAGGTTAAGATATGCAATCACGATCACCCACCCAAAATCTCAGATCCAACGGCCACAAAATGGCCGCGGATCCGCCGCAATTAGAGCATTTTGGCCGCAGAAACGCCGCGCTTTGGCGGGCTTAGGGTTTGGTTTTTTTGCTATGGCCTCATGTTGACACATAGAGATCTTCTAGATATCTGGATTTTAGAAATATTTCCTGAGTCTCTGCCAGTATTGATTCTACGATTTTATTGGCAGATTTTTGATTCTGACATCTTGAAAATCTTGATCTCCTGGCCAGAGCTAAATCTTGCACAATATCTTCATGAATAATATTAGTAATATTTGTTATATTAGAGATATAATCTTAAACATTTTATATGGTAATAAATCTTTAAGAAATTTGATTAAGATTATTTGATATGATATGCATATTTTAATTACCAAAATATTATATAAATATAATATGCATATATTTTCCTTCATAATATTAATTATAAATATAAACATATGGTAAAGAGTATTTTGCAGATAAGCCCAAATGTGTTATATATTTAAAATAAACATCTTTAAATATTTAAGAAAATTAAGAAAAATGTTATATCAAATATGCAATATTTTCGACTGAACAAAAACCCCCAAACTTAACTTTGATCACCCCGAGCAAACTAATTATTTAAAGAGGGAGAAAAATAAAAAGAAAAATCTAAGTAGCACACTTTTGTAGGCAACACGATTGCACTGAGCACGTGCAACAAGCCGTTAAACCTCTAGGTGTCCCTTGTAGGAGGAGTGTTGTCTCCTGAGGATTTTCAGCGGATTACACCCACAAAATCCCATAATTAAAGAAAGAAAATGAAAGTTACGTATAAAGATAAGAACTATAAAAGAAGGAACTTGAAAATAAGAGTTTCCAACTACACTAGATTTTTGGTTTCCATGAGCTCTATCTTAATGGTCATGAAAAGATGTTAGAAATCATATCATCTCTCAATAAAATATCGTCTTTAGTCTTCCTTCCTATGTTTCTTCCAAATATCAATCATATACCCCTACATGTGTGTAAACGACAACCCTACACTTAGAGAATTCAATTAAAGCTATCATACTCTTGTCCATCTTCCTTAGTATTTTTTAGTCGGTGAACAATATCATATGGAATTTCTCACACATCCTTCATGCGACCGTTAATATTTCTTGAGGTACTAACCGACCGATTACCAAATATGCTCCCTTATTTAGGCGTAATTCCTCATCTTGCAACACCTAAGGCTTAGCAATGGCTTCCAAACCAGTTGGTCTAAGGCATTAGGTGATAAAGCACTCTCGCTATATTTTTTTATGCTGCCTTAAATAATTACAAAACCAGTGTTCATTTTTCTTCACCATTTTTTTCTTTATATTTTATTTTTTTTCATACCAAGGCTTTTAGACAAAAGCATTTCAAGGTATTCTTTACTATCCTAAATTTCAAGATGTGTGCTAGTGCGTATAATAGGGTATCAACGTTCAAATGTTTGGACTCAAAAATATGGACTATTTTTCAGACTTATTTTTATCCTCAGATTAGTAATTTCCTTCATCTTACTAATCCTTGGGACATCAGCTCATAACTACCTATTACAGGCTTCGTTTAAGAAAATATCTAACTAGCTTATTTTTCTCAAACTATTCCTATTTTTCATATGTAATTTTTTCACTTTCTAATATTTTATTATCAAAAAAATTGTGCTTATATTTATGATAATGCAAAATAATGCATGAATAAGCACAAGCCTCCCCCAAGCCTCTTTGCAGCAGTGTCCTCACTGATGCCATCTGTTAAGCTAAAAAAAACTGTAGACTTGGGAAGAAAAGTTAGTAACGAAGACATGAATTAATGACAGTGAACACCTCGCCCAAACTTATTTTTGGCTCATAATTTTGTAAAAAATTTTATTTTCTTTCAGGCGCTAAAATATGCCCCCCCCCAAACTTGAGTAAAATAGTTTTAAGCATTTAAAATTATAAAAAGGGGGTGGTAAAGTTATTGGTCAATATAAAGTTTTACAAAGACCAAAAGTCAACACCAACCATTCAAAGAATTTACCAAAGTAACAATATAGTTGGTGGAAGATCAGCGATTTGAAAAGGTGGGGAGATAGGAGGCGGAATCAATCGGGTTTACGTCTCGGTAGGTAGAGAAGGAATAGTGATGGTGAACGAAAACGAGAATGTGAATGAGTAGGTATGAGTAGAATAGTCACATTCTCGTATAAGATAAAAAGAAATTTTGGTGATTCAACTTCTTCGGGTGGAGGTTGATTAATCACAAAATCCGTGTCATTTAGGAATGCGAGTTCGTCGGCGAAAATATCTTCGAAACTTTCATCGATGGTCCGATTGAACATTTCAATGTCAATAAGTGTCGCGCCAGAATTCAACACACTTGATTTTTCAAAAATTATGGGTGTAGGAGCCTTGAAAAACTCATCTACCTCATTCTCAAAGGGGTTTAAATCAAGTGGTTTTTTAAGAATTATAGAACTCAAAATATCGGAGTGTAATTCATCAACACTCAATAAAATTAAAAGAAGATTAGAAGAAGAACCAAAAAAAAGCGGGTGATGAAATGGGTACACAAATTTGGGTGTCGAGTATTGCTGAACCAAATATTGGAAATGAAGGCTGAATATCGTTCTGCTTTTCGGTCATGCATTTAGCATCAATTTCCAGACGCATATGGGATTCAGGAAAACAGTTAATGGTTCGAGATGATGTTCACACGGAAGTGAAAGGACATAATGAATTGGTGAGAAAAACTCATCCAAAACTGTTTGTTCATCATCCAAAATATCCCCAGCGTCAATATCCTCAATCAAGTGAAAGTTAAAATTCTTAGACACCTCATTAAAAGCATGGTTTTCAATCAATTTCGGTTCTAGAGTGGAGGCGTAGAGATCACAAGGATTGGGTGTGGTTTCACTTGAAATGGACCCTTCACAATCAAGTAAATAAAACACTACAAAGTCGCACAACTCATCAAACATTATATCTTCAATTGGTGAATCATTTGGTGTACTCGATAGATTTGTGAAACTGGAGTTGTGGATTTCATTTTGGGATGGGGAGGTTTGATTTGGAAGGGTGTACTGCTCTCTCTCACTACTCAAATTCTCAATTTGTCCTATTGTCGTATCATACATTGGAAAATTTTGAGCTAGTTGGAAACTAGTTGCTCGTTTGTTGGGTTGTATGAGGACGGCCATGGATGCATTCAATTCCTCTATCTGACGTGACACTACCCGAAATTCTTCCAATGACCGTTCAAGACTAGACATGGGTTATGATGGGGTTTCAGTAGAAGATTGAAATTCTTGTGGATAGGTGAAACTCCTAAATGACTGTTCAGAAGAAATGTCTAGGGAAGGTGTAAAAGTCGGGTAGGATTGATAGGAATCGAATAGTTGTGAAAAATGGACAGGAGTAGGATCAACATTGTGATAAGAAGAATAGTGAGATTGGTTGGTTAGTTGGCGACTGGTAACAGTTGTCATTTACGCCGCAAAACGAGTAACAATACTTTCTTCAGGAAATGATGGTGTTTGTTGTCCTAACGGTTTGACCGGATTGAAACTTTGGGATTCGGTCTTCGCAATATACTCAGCAATGGACATGCGTTTAGAAGTACCCTCACTCGCTTTAAACATATTATCAACATAAGAAGAATTTTGGCCGCCCACCAAAAATCTCATATCCAACGGCCACAAAATGGCCGCGGATCTGCCGCAACTAAGGCATTTTGGCCGCGGAACCGCCGCGCTTTGTGGGCTTAGGGTTTGGGTTTTCGGCTGTGTCCTCATGTTGACACGTGGAGATCTTCTAGATATATAGATTTCGGAAATATTTCCTGAGTCTCTACCAGTATTGATTCTACAATTTTATTGGCAGATTTTTTATCCTGACATCTTCAAATTCTTGATCTCCTGATATGAGCTAAATCTTGCATAATATCTCCATGAATAATATTAGTAATATTTGTTATATTAGAGATATAATCTTAATCATTTTATATGGTTATAAATCTTTAAGAAATTTGATTAAGATTATTTGATATGATATGCATATTTTAATTACCAAAATATTATATAAATATAATATGCGTATATTTTCCTTCATAATTTTAATTATAATATATAAACATATGGTAAAGAGTATTTTGCAGATAAACCCAAATATGTTCTATATTTATAATAAACACCTTTAAATATTTAAGAAAATTAAGAAAAATATTATATCAAATGTGCAATAATTTCGACTGAACAATCCAGTATTACGAGAATAGGAGCAGTTGTTAGTCTTGATTTGAGTTCTACAAAAACTTGTTCACATGTCTCTGACCATACGAATGCTTCATCTTTACGTGTAAGTTTGGTCAGGGGTGCTGCAATTTTCGAGAAACCTTAATGAATCTTCGGTAGTATCCTGCTAATCCCAATAAACTTTGAATGTTCTTCCCCGTCTTTGGTGTCGGCCATGTTGGGTTACGCCAGCGTCCCGGCCATCAATTCGTGGCCAAATGCGGAACAAAAATTTTAAGAAACCGGCGCTAACGGAATCCGATTCCCGGATCGTACCATTAACCCTAAACAATCTATATGAATGGAGTTTAGAGAGGTTATACCGAATGATCCATGTCCTTCGGTCTTCAATCTCTGTCCAAAGCTCCTCTCGGCTTCCTCGATCATGTTTGATCTCTGGTCTTCCCACATCGAAGAAGATCCACATCAAGAGTTTGTGATACGGGCTCCGACCTCAAAACCGAAGCAACTCAAGTATCTAGTTTGCTAACCTAGATAGCCAAGATGAACTAGAGAGAGTTTGTGATTATTTTGTCTCAATACACCCTAGGTTTCTCAACACATGAGACTTGTAGGGTGAAGGTTGAAGAAGATGCCAAGAGGTGAAGAGTGTGAAGCAAAGCTTTGGCAACTCAAGAAAATGGTGGCTGCTCTTTTTTCTTTTGTGTTGTGCTATCTTTGTTGTGAGCAATAATCAACTAAAGAAAAACCTTCACCAGAAAATATCTGCCACTTGCTCACACAAATATCTCACAACACTCTAAACAAGACATCATGCCACCATGACACACTACATGCCTCATGACCATGAGTCACAGGTGAACATACTAGAACAATGACCCACAACAATAATTCATACTTTCCACCAATAAACATTTAAAACCCTAAATGTTTAATAGAAGAAAAAGAAATGGCATCAACTAAAGTAATCTTGTAACGAATTACAAGAATACCTATATACATACCTGCATCCGTATTCCGACTAAATACGAATACAACGAAACGAAAATAATCCAACAATATAATATTAGGATCCGGCTTAAACCAAAGCCCACTAGTATTATCCGTCCGATCATGATCCGTACAAAAGTGCACGAATATGATCGAACCCTGCCATAAAACAATACGTCATCTACAACATTTCGCCTGAAGCAGGGAAACCCTCTGTGTGGGACTCTAAAGACTCGTCAATACGCTGGCAGTGGTTTAACCACAAACACGTCAGTGGCACTAGCTATACGTAACGACTACCCAGGTATTGAGCGAAAGGGAGGCCGACAAGCAAACTCATCCTAAATCCCCTACTGAGCCTGACAGTGAAAATATCCGTACAGTCCGGTCTATTCGTTTATGAGTATCGCATATCGAGTCTAGGGGATGGATAAAGTCAGACCCCTAAAAACTTGACATTTACTGTCGGTATGAAACTTATCGCCACCTGAGAAACTACTGATCCGAATCAGTAATTCTCGACTATCTTGGCCAAGGATTTCTGGTGATGGCCAACCGTGTACACCGGGACATCAACCCCCAATATCGGGAGAGACGAATCCCCTGACGATCCGCTCACTTCTTCCATGTGGTTCGGGTTTGTACCCAACTAAAACCTGTTTGCACGAATCCTTTGAGCCGTAGTAGGGTAGTAATTAAAGCACAGTAGGAACTCACATGCGACAAATGACGATCTCAGGTCGATAGACTAACCTGTACACATGTCACCAGGGAATTGCTATCTGACAATAGGTATAATACCAGCTAGCATATTCCCGGTGAGTCTGTCCGGTGTACTCATAACCCAATGAGCACTGATTGAATTGGATTTCTTAGTTTGTGTTTGTAAAAGTAAGTATCGAATCAATTGCTTCCCGATAACGGTTTCATTTGATCGATAAGAGTTTCATGTTTGTCGGTATTTGTAAAATTTGTATAGAAATCACAACCAAAAAATTATTTGACCGCAATCAACTACGGTGTCGGATGTAGATTGTAAGTGAGTGCGGATCGTCCACAGGGACAGTGTAATAGTTCGTCTTTCGAATTAGATGAATTGAAACTTTAAAGAAAAGAAAACAAACAATTCAAGATTTGTATTTGAAGTTCAAGAATTAGAAAATCTAGATCTAATAACAAGAAAAAGATAGAATCAAGAATTGATAGTTTGATGATTTTTCCAAACCAAATATCAAGAATCTAAATGAGGCTCGTAGGAATCGATCGGATCTATAGATGTGATGTAATCTTACAATTACGTATTCTTATCCTTCGATGAATTGATACTAGATCGATGATGATCGACAAGAATTAGGGATTTCTTGTGAAACTAGGGTTTCGTCCTATCCCTTGTTCTTTCATCGATATCATTCATATTCTAGCCTCTAGTAAATTCAAGAAACGATCGTAGATCCCTAATTTCGAGCGATCACAATCAAGAAAGCATCGCAACGAAACTAGGTCATCGATTCTTGACTTTGCTAAGGTTTACAAGACTCGTAGGACTCAAGAATCGTTTTAAGATTTGTTACATCATCATTCTATTGATCGTCTCGACTCCTCGACGAGCGGAGTTTTACTCGAATATCACAACAAGAACCACAATCACAAATTGAGATCGAATCATGATACAAGAATTTAAAGAAAACAAGATTAAAGAATTTCACCTTTTATTTATATCAACAATTTCATTACATTCGCTCAAGAACTATAAGAGGAAGAACTCGATCGTCGATTTGGCTTCGCTCGGCTCCGTGAGTCGCGGATCGGCTTGGATCACTTGCTCGGTTGGAGATCGGCTCCGCTCCTAAAAGGTTGAAGGGCTTCTTGCTTGATTGGTACTCGGGATCTTGAATTTGATTGGAATTAGGGTTAGGGTTTCGCACAAGTCTTGTCACTAGACTTGTGGAAGAAGATGAAGAATTGAAGAATGAGCAACTAAGATTAACTAAGATTGATTCTTTTAACCCTTAGATCTAGGTTCCTATTTATAGCCATCAAAACCCTAGATCTAGGATTTGAATTTTAAGTTTCCCTCCAAAAGTTTGTTGAGGAGATTTTGAATTTCCCTCAAAAAGTTAGTTAGAGGAGAAGCTTCTAGATGTGATTAGTTAGGAGCTTAATCAAGATTAGCATGCTTAATGATCTTTGCTGATCTGGCAGAAAACTCTGGAGAATTCTGGAATTTGACCTATATTAAAGTGATGTGGGCCCTGAGAGATGAATTTTGCACTGAAAATGACTTGCTGACGTGTCCAAACCGCCGCGGAACCGCGGCTCAAGCCGGCTCCCGCCGCGGTTCCGCGGCTCTTTAGAGGCTTTAGGGCTTGGTCTCTCTGCAGTGGTCTTGGTCTGACAATTGGGCCTTTCTTTGATATGTTGATTTTTATATTTCCTTTTGAATTGCTACCAGATCTGAAATTATTGAGTTAGCGTATTTTTGATCAGCTATTTTGGCTTTGCTCCTGCAATTTCCTGCACATATCTCGACACAAGTGTTGCGCAAATACAGAGATGATGCGATGCCATGAAATGCGGTCAATTTTCTTAGAAATGTCGGTTTTAGAGTCTAACACATGCAATCTGATATTTAACGACTGATTTGCTAATATGTGCTAAATGAATACCGAACACTTCTATATGAATGCAAATGATAGGGAAATTGCTGGTTAAAAGATGCAATATTTTCGACTAATCAAGCACCTGTATACATCTTAGGTGAACCAACTTACACCAATGACTTGTGAGACCAGCTACTGCCCCTCGTCGGGGTCTCGATCAGTATACACTAGTCTACTCTTGGAGTATCGATGCCCAGTCTCGAAACTCCCATGACTAGGGACATTTTAAGGATGTTCTTCTAGACTACCCAACTCTCACGTATATGATCGCGATCATACTACTGGTAGTCAAGCATGAATCTTATGGGCTCTATCAACATGTAATAGTGATCTGTAATGTCATGTGAAGCATGTACACGATGATAAAGACAAACCAGATAGCATACTATCATCTCGAGTAAGACCGTTCTACCGGTATAGGTCCTCCCTCAATCATTGCAATAACGTGCGTACGATCCAATAATTGACTTGAGAGCACTATGGCCAACAATCTCCCACTTGCACTTAAGACTAATTATTGCGGTGTTGCATACTCACAGCCCGTGTGATACCGAAAACCCAACTTCTCTACTAATCAGTTTCACAAAGCTCGTTTGTAATACTATTGCGTTCGAGAAATAGCATCAGTGAGTGGATCTACTCCAATGTTTCTTTCTATATCACTCTTTATCTCAAGTTCGCGGAGAAAGCCATCTCCCGAAATGAGCAATACATGTCTTAGAATATGTCTGGATATCTGATGGGACCCAGTTCACAAATGAACTCCAAATCCAGCAAAACATCTTAAACTGTATCGTCCACTGAATTTAATCAGTATCCTGCGCCATGCCTCCCTCAGTATTCGCTTGGACCACCTGTCCAAACTGCTGCCCCTCATCAAGAGGAAAAACTATAACTCTGACAGTCACTCTGTCACCCAGGTCATCTTGGAAGCCTGAAATGATAACCGTCTCCCGAAGGAAGCTGCCGTTACCAAATCCCTAGAACATCCACTTATGTTCATAAACTGCTTCCGAACGTTTCTCCAGGATTGGATTAATATATAAACTTAATGCAGCTAGTGCAAAAATAATATCTGGTGTGGACATCTCATGATTGACTCAATTGCCTAAGTAAGTGATATGCCAATCATGCACATCCCTCTCCCCTTTAGTCTGTAAGACACCTTTAGAGAGGGTGACTCCTTCACCTGCAGGTACACCACCATGCCAGGAGTCGTCCATTCTAAAACACATTTAGAATCATTTCAAAGTACCCAGATTGGGAAACTACTCAAATCTAGATCTAAAACCATAGATCTGGTAACCATAATGCCTTCTATAATATTCATATCCTATGTGGAGAAACCACTGTATGAAAACCACAGTATAACCGATCGTAGTATAGAAATTTCACTTCCTATAAAGTGCATGTCATCCAAATACCAGGACATCACACCCTACCACATTCTTATCAGATCCATCTCCTATTCTGATGAAGTCAAAGCCTATGACCGTAACATCAAAAATAGATGATCTATCTCCGCTATACCTGCTTTAGATTATAAATAGACAAAAGATACTTGTCCATTATGCTTCCGTTGCTCCCACTGACTATAACAACCCTCTGGCAGAGTCATATACATGTGCACTTCTAAAACTAGTTTAGAACGACGCTATACTCATCCTCCTGCCGGGTCTCATAATCTAGAATAGTAGTAAAGGCAAGCGTGGGTAAACAAGAACGTCCCTGTCACCGTCTTTGAGAATACCGAAGTACCTCTCGGGTGCCTGAGGTTACCTACCATATCTGTGGAGTGGCCAATGGAATGTCAAACCCGATTGAATTTTTAGGTTCTATTAAATTTTCAGTAATCGTTTGTGGTTCTGGAATCACTTCCCGTTCTACCATACTCCTACTACTATTTTCTGAAAAAGACCATTTTACTAAAACTGTGGCGAGTCAAGAACAATATCACTATTGATCTTTCAGATGGTAGAAAGTTAACCCTCGTCATAGCCTGAGATAACCCACAAACTGCCATTACAGAAACGTGCCTTGAGTTATCCAGAGTCTGGTTTTATTCATAAGCCGGACAACTCCATATACCTTAATATCGTTAAGATATGAATCATTCTATATACGATATGAATCATTCTATATACAATATAGAAACAGAGGCACTAATTAAATTGGAACCTGATTCAAATCATGCAGCTGTCTTCAGTGCATGTCAACTAAATAAAGAGAGATCGATCAGCATTACTCAACCAGGAGTGCATCCAGATAGAGTAACCTGAAAGAGAAGCAAGTTCTCAAAACCATTACTATCAACTGAATACCAAACACAAGTATCTACATTTTCGATCACCTTGAAGAATCCTGATACTTGCAACTCATGGTTCTCTACTTTATTCTTGTACCTATAACTTCTCAAAATTTGGACCTTGTATTTCTACGAAATACTTGTCTAAAACTGGAGAAGTCACAAGTAAACAGAATATAATACGAGCACCAACCACTTTGTCCTTATGGACACTGGACAATATACAATACTTTGTATAAGTCTCCTGAGTTGAATAACTCAAACCCTGTGCGTCGTAGGTTGAAAACTGTACTATGGTTAAGAAGAATTACACCGCTGTTTAATACTCCTTACCCAATCATCAACTGATATAGGTAAATGTCATGGACATAATTTCAAAAAATTATATCTCACTTTATGAAATAAACGTACAGATATATATCAGTTTGAAGTTGGTGCATAATAACGGATATTCAAAACCAAATATTTTCCGTTAAGCAAAACCCCAGGCGATTTCCTCAAATATCACCAATTACAACGAATTCCGATATAATGAGGATATAATCACCTAATTCCCAATAACTTACTCCCACTCATCATCTGTAAAACCATACAGATGTGAGAATCAAACCTGGTAAATACATACCCTGGAGTAAGAATCTAATTGGGAAATCAGTTTTCAATTAACAACGCATGGTGAAACTGAAACATGAAAATGTTTTGAAGGGGTAGTCGGGTATTCCTAGTAATGCCTCTTCCATTATCCAAATTCATGACTGTAACCGTATATTTCCTTACCATCTCTCCAAATCCCTTTATTTGTCTTTACTCATTACCTTCTGTACACCCCCTTTAGGCTAAAATGGTTTTCTTCCTTCCTTACCGTTCGACACCAGCCTATGGTTTGGAAGAAGACTATCCAATAAACGTAACAGGTGTACTCTCCTAATCCAAGGAGCCCTCGCAACCCGAGAAAAGGTAAAGATAAAAGAAAACTGAATGATCCTTATTCTGTTTCTCCTGAACCAGAATCCATTCTCGAACTGGAACAAGTTCCTTCGAGTTCGTATGTAACTATACGATGGATTATCCAATAAATGTGGATCTTCGTAGTGATACGGGGTGTTCTGGAGAAATACAAAGGTAAAATAGGAGTGGTGATGATATACGCGGTTTAGTCATGAATGATAGCAGTCGCAATTTACTTTTCCCTCTTTCTAATCCCTTTATTTGTCTTTACTTATTACCTTCTGTACACCACACTTAGGCTAATTGGTTTTCTTCCTTCCCTACTTTTTGACACCTGCCTATGGTTTGGAAGAAAACTATGCAATAAGCGCAGTAGGTGTACCCTCTCCTAATTCTAGAAGCCCTCACAACCTGAGAGAATGTAAAAGGAAAAGACAACCGAATAGTCCTATTCATTTTCTCCAGAACCGGAAACCATTCTCAAATCTAAAACAAGTCTCTTTGAGTTTGTATATAATTATACGATGGTCATATCCAATAAATGTGGATCTTCGTGGTGATATGGAATGTTCCGAAGAAAAGCAAAGGGTAAAAGTAGGAGTGGTAATGAAGTATGCAACTATGACAATCCAAAAGCCAATGTGTTTTAAGAAGGTCCGGTTAACTTGGTTTATGAGTTGTGGTCTAGGGTCGGGCTATGGTCGCTGCCAAAGAGAGAGAGAGAGAAAAGAAACACTCAGCGTGCACTCTAATCTAGATCAGAATGGTTAATCACTTTATCTAATCAGAATGTCTCCCACTGTATCCTCAAATTCTCCTCTAAACCCTAAAGAAGAATTAGCCGGGATCATCTAAAATCACCAGAAGAGTAAACCAACTCATCGGTGGGAATCGGGATCCAACTATCACCGCATGATAACCTGATGGAATCCACTCAAGTTATCACACTCCAGAAGGTATGCGCATACCTATCAAGTTTCCTGTATGTTTGAAACTCCCAATATGATTTTTACCCTATGCTCTTATGACCTTAACGAAGGCCAACAAATCATAAGTCACATGCCAAGTTCTACCTATCATTGTCCAGGTTAATTTGAACCCACTAGTACATATCCTTGACGAAGGCCAATAAAGTAGTATGACTGTCCCAAACCAACGCATCTATCTATGCAACAGAAAAGTAACAAACAGCTACCATACACTATGCCTTGACGAAGGCCAACAAATATAGCATGAATACTAAATGTTACCTGTCTAAAATGACGGAGGGCTACGAATGGTTTTTGGCGAAAAACCTTTAACGTAATGAACTTGATATCGTTGAAGGAACCGGATACCTTTTTACAAATATATAGTGGCGAAAACCTTTGCTGAAGAGGTCATTCCCGGTGAAGGGATCTCGACTCTTTCCTTATGGAATGTGGTGCAAGATATTCCAACTGAATACCACGATGCAAAGCAAAAAAATAATCGACTATAGTGAAGTTATTACCCTGACGCAAACTTCTGCCCAAGAGGTCACTCCAAGTGAAGGGATCTCGGCTCTTGCCTCGTCGAATGAGGTGCTGGATATTCATAACCGAATACCGCTGTGCATAACAAAAGAAAACACCCTTGTAATAACAGCTTTTAAAAATTTGTTCCAACAATATCGAATAGGTCTGTTTTCCTTGCATTGATCAGAATCAACGCGGTCCCATCAATTAATCACACCAGAAAAGAACAAAAATATGAAGTACGCTTATGCCATCCGCATTCGCCATTGGGCCCCGTCATCACCCGTTATGTTACTTAACCAACGACAGAGTGGGGGCTGGACTAGCACGGGTGCAAAACATATACAACATCTACTAGTGTGTGTTTGTGTATGTGTGTGTGTGTGTATAACAATATATAATAATCGTTCCAGGCATGATAAATGCAACATCACAGATAAGCGATAAGCATCACAGAACAATACTGATAATCTGGGAGCCCTGGGTTTCCTTTGAGCTGCAAGTGAAACCCGACGTTCCCTGGGTCGTGTGGATATCCTGTTGATTGGTTGATTTTTTTTAGAGTTGTTTGTAGAATAACCGCAATCAATAATGGTGTCGCGTGTAGCTAGACCGAGATGAGTACGGGTCATCCTCAGGGAAACGTTGAATCTTTTAATTTTACTTTAGACGTGTTGATTAGGAAAGGAGGAAGAATAAAGAATGGTGAAGAATAATTGTAGGTTCTAGATTTACGTCAAACACGGATGCAGGATATAGATCTAAATTAACTACAGATGTAGGTTTTATATTAGAAGGGCTTGCAGGGTTCGTTAAGATTTAGTAGTCATGGATGATTAATTAAAAATTACTCCTTTTATCCTTTAATAGATTTAAAACTAGATCGACAATGATGCATGTAGCTTAGGGTTTCTGGAGGGAAAAGGGTTCCCACTCTTAACCCCTATCTTGACATGGATCTCCGTTCATGTCTAGCCTTTACCAAAACAATCGTTAATCTAATTTCTAATTGCTGTCGAGACTAGCAATAAATTGGTAGCACGCCCGATTAGGATGTTAATGATTCTTTTGGTAAATTTTATAAAATTTATAGGACGTAAAAAGAGTTTAAGGATCTTTATCGTCCATTAATCTACCCTAATCTTACGAACCCTAACAAGCGGAGAATTACTCACGCATGATAGAAAGAGAAGAACGGATAGAGATCATGAAGAATATAAAATGCAATAAGAATAAAACAACTACCTTTATTAATCAACTTGATCAATTACACTTTGTTCCTTTAGAAAGTGATTACAAAATACTAGTTTGCTTCTCAATCTCTTCTTAAGGAGGTAGATGAACAACGGATGATCAACCAGGATTCTTGAGTCATCTTGGACTTCGTGATCTCGTCGGTTTGATAATTTTTCCAAGAGGCTCTCGTTCCTTATTTATAGTCACAGAGACAGAACCCTAGTTTCCTAATATGGTAACTAGTAGTTAGGATCCCAACCAGAAAATCCAGAGCCCTAACTTCTCAATATTGTGGCGGAACCGCAGCCATTTGGTGGGTTTGGCCGTGGATCCGCGGTGGGTTAGGGGGTTCGTTGCTTCAAAAATCTTGTGGCCTCTTCTGGTGACACATGTAGACTATTTTGATATCTGAAATCTGAAAATCTTCTCTAAGTCTCTGCCAGAATTGATTTCTTCGATTTACTTTATGATTTCGGCAGATTTGATCTCGATAACTCGGATTTCCTTGATTCCAGTCCTGATATAATTTCTGCACAATTATCTCAATAAATAATATTAGTAGAATTTGTTTTTATTGAGATATTATCTTAACCATTTGATATGATATTATAGTTTTAAGAGAATTGGTCAAGGATATTTAATAAGGTAAGCATATTTAAATGGACCAAATATTACATAGATATTATATGCTTACATTTTCCTTCATAATGTTAATTATAATATATAAACACATGAAAATAGTTTTTTTTACAGATAAACCCTCATATGTATTAAATTTATAATAAACCTCTTTTATTATATAAAAATAGTAAGGAAAATGTCATATCAAATGCGCAATATTTTCAACTGAACAAATACCCCAAACTTAACTTTGATCGTCCCGAGCAAACTAGTTATTCAAGAGAAGAGAAAAAGAAAAGACCTAAGTAGTACACTTTCGTAGGCAACACGATTGCGCTGAGCACGTGCAACAAGTCGTTATACCTCTAGGTGTTCCTAGTAGGAGGAGTGTTGTTTCCTGAGGGTTTTCAGCGGATTACACCCACAAAATCCTAAATAAAAGAAAGATGGTGAAAGTTACATATAAAGATAAGAACTATAAAAGAAAGAACTTGAAAATAAGAGTTTCTAACTACACCAGTTTTTCGATTGTCATGAGCCTTATCTTAATGGTCATGAAAAAAATGTTAGAAATTACATCATCCCTCAATAAAACATAGTCTTTAGTCTTCCTCTCTATCTTTCTTCCAAACATTGATCATATACCCCTACGTGCGTGTAAAAGACATCTCTACATTTAGAGAATTCAATTCAACCTATTATACTCTTGTCTATCTTCCAAAATACTTTATAGTTGATGAATATTTTAGATAAAATTGCTCACACATTTTTCATGCGACCGTTAATACTTCTTGAGATACTAACCGACCGATTACAAAATGTGCTTGTGCATTTAGGCGTAATTTCTCGTTTCGCAACACCTAAGGCTTAGCAGTGGCTTCCAAACCAGTTGGTCTAAGGCACTAGGTGATAAAGCACCCTCGCTATATTTTTTATGCTGCCTTGGTAATTACAAAACCAATGTTCATTTTTTTTTACCATTTATACTTTTTTTTCCATACTAAGGCCTTTAGACAAGAGTATTTCAAGGTATCCTCTACTATCCCAAGTTTCAAGATGTGTGTAAGTGCATATAATAGAGTATCAACGTTCAGATGTTTGGCTTCAAGAATAGAGACTATTTTTCAGACTTATTTTTATTCTCAGATTAGCAATTTCCTTCATCTTACTAACCCTTGGGACAACAGCTCATAACTACTTATTACTAGTTTTATTTAAGAAAACCTCTAATTTTCTTATTTTTCTCAAACTATTCATATCTTTCATATATAAATTTTCATTTTCTAACTTCCATTATCAAAAATATTTTGTGCTTATATAAAGTATAGTGCAAAATAATGCGTAAATAAGCAAAAAGCTCCCCCAAACCTGTTTACAGCAGTGTCCTCACTGATGTCATCTGTTATGCTTAAAAAAACTGTAGATTTGGGAGGAAAAGTTAGTAACGGGGACATGAAATAGTGAAAGTAAAATTCTCCCCCAAACTTATTTTTGGCTCACAATTTTGTAAAAATCATTTTCTTTCAAGAGCCAAAATATTCCTCCCCAAACTTAAGTAAAATAGTTTTAAGCAATTAAAATCATTGGGGGGTTAAAGTTATTGGTCAAAGTAAAGCCTTACAAAGACTAAAAGTCAACACCAACCATTCAAAAATTTTATCGATGAAGCACCAAGGTTGGTGGAAGAACATGTCGCCTATTGACGTGAAAAAGTGGGGAGGAGAAAAGATGTGTAATGAAAAAGGTTTACGTCTCGGTTTGTAGAGACGAAACAATGACGATGGATTACTCGCATTCTCATTCTTAATAAGAAGAAGATGTGGCGGTTCAACTTCTTTGGGTTGTGGTTGATTCATCACAACGCCCATGTCTTCTAAGAATGCGAGTTCATCAGCGAAGATTTCCTCGAAGCTTTCATTGATATCCCGAATAATAATCTCATCGGAAAGAACGGGATGATACTCTGGCTCCATAAAAGGTTCACATTTAGCGTTAGATGTTGACCCGGACAACAACGTAGTAGCGGAGTCGAGATCAATATCGTAAAGCTCTTTAATTTCGCTGCTGTCGGAATCTATTGTTTCGACAGAACACACATGAGCATAGGGTTCGGAGGGTTTACTTCCCAACTTGTAAATGTTAAGCTCAATTGACATCTTCCCGAAGGATAGGGTCATAGAGCCGTTTCGACAATTGATTATTGCGTTGGAAGTCACAAGAAAAAGTCGACCTAAAATCACCGGAATTTGGTTTCGTGGGTTCGCTACAGGTTGTGTATCTATAACGATAAAGTCCATAGGGAATATAAATTCCCCGACTTTGATTAACACATCCTCTAGCTTACCCCTAGGTTGGGTGATAGATCGATCGGCCATCTGAAGAGTGCAGTGCGCCGGTTTTAACTCTCTGATCCCTAATTGCTCATAAACAGAATACGGAAGAAAGTTAACACTAGCACCTAAATCGAGTAAAGCACGATTGATATTTTTACTCCCAATAGAAATAGAAATTGTAAGACTTCCGGGGTCCTTTCGTTTCTTGGGTAGTTGTTGTATAAAAGCAGTGCTCATATTACTCTCAATGAATACATTTTTCGGTACTTAAGTTTTTCTCTTTCTAGTGCACAAGTCTTTAAGGATTCTTGCATAAGATGGGACTTGTTGAATAGCATCTAGGAGAGGGATATTTATATTAACTTGCTTAAATATTTCCACAACCTTCTCCATTTGTGCGTTAGGTTTGTTGGCCCTCAACCTGTTTGGAAATAGAGCTTTATCAATAAGTTTTGGGTCCAATATTGGAGATGATTGTGGGGATGGAATGGATCCCAGAATTGGAGTGGGGATCATTTTAGATAAATTCGAGGAAGTGGGCGGAGTGTTCGAGCCTTGGGGAAAACGGAGAATAGGCTCGGAAGAAGGTGGGAGACTAGACGAATTAGGGGAAGAAGTATAAGCCGGGGTATCATCGGTATCACTAACGCCATCAACTTGTTCACCCACTCGGTTATCCAGCACTCTTCCCGATCTGAACGTAGTAACGACACTTACATTATGATTTTATGAGTGGCCAGGATTTGGTAGGGGTTGAGATGGGAGCTTCCCTTTTTCTCTCGCACTCATCGCGGCATTCAACTGTGCAATTTGGGCTTCTATTGATTTAATACTCTCACCGTAAGAGGCGGAGTATTTCTTTATGGTATCAATAGAAGAGCTCATATCAGCCGACATTTGGATGGAATGTTTCATAAACAAATCCAAAGTTTGTGCGAGTGAGGAGGAGTTATCGGTACCGGTCGTTTGGAAAGAATTATTAGAAGGTTGTTCTCCGCCGAAAACTAGGACGAGACCGCGTAGGTTCGTCTTGCCTGA
Source organism: Agapanthus africanus (assembly GCA_030015575.1). Taxonomy (NCBI): domain Eukaryota; kingdom Viridiplantae; phylum Streptophyta; class Magnoliopsida; order Asparagales; family Amaryllidaceae; genus Agapanthus; species Agapanthus africanus. Next base: position 47,862,916 of record JASDDO010000019.1, on the reverse strand, counting down.
ATTTCGAGGGCAGATGCTATTTGGTGCTATCCGTCCACCTCTCCGAAAAAGCCAAGTTGATTTATAGTACCGTATATCGGAGGTTTAGAGGGATGAGGCCGTTGTAGCAAACTTCGTCAGATTCCCCCTCATTTGAGGGGTTTTTGATTGTGGGGACGCTCTTCCCTGCAAGCGCAAGCCCCTGCAGTTAATTACGCTACCGCATCAGGGTAACCACTTTCTCCTTCTCCAAATGGTCACTTCATGTCGTGTGTGTTTGTTTTGTTTTTGTTTGCCCGTGGATTGTATACGGAGACTAATTTATGTTGTCGCCCGTAGGGTGTGGATTAGTCCAAATCCGTATCTTCTTAGATTTGGGTTTGGGGTTGGGTTTAAGGATACGTTAGTCTCATTTGAGACTAAGATCAACTTAAACGTTTGTTAAGAATACGTTAGTCTAATTTTTAGACTAAGATCAACTCAACGGGATCGTTTAGATCCAACAAAAGAGCATTTGGACTCTATTGTTTTAGTTTAGGGACTTGGCGGTCCATTGTTAGTTTAAGAACATTACGGTCCAATATTAGTTTAAGGACATCTCAGTCCATGGGTTTAAGGACCCCACAGTCCAAGGTTAAGGACATCAAGTCCATAAGTTTAAGGACCCCACAGTCCATAGTTTAAAGACGTCATAGTTTATAAAGTTTAAGGACATCATAGTCCATGAGTTTAAAGACTCCACAGTCCATGGAATGTTTGGTTGTCGGGACCCGTCACCTCTCTGAAGACGTTGAAGGATTACAACGGCAAATATCATAGGAGTAAAGAGATGTACCCTTGAACCAATTTTGGTTGAGAGATCTGTAGTCCAATTTGAGACAAAGATCAAAAGATTTGTGAGCATATGGGCTCAGTTAATTTGAATTAAAGACTTATAGCCAATCTTGGGCTAAGTCCAATCAAGTTAAAATGTTTAACATTTATTTTGGGTTGTTAAGCATTTATTTGGGCTTAGCCCTTTTAACAATGCTGAGTATTGATTTGGATTCTGAAAAGATTTCTGTCTTTTGTTGAATGCTGAGTATTCATCATAGTTCGTGGGCTTATTAAAGAACAATTTATGTTCTATCAGCGCAGCATATGGTGTGCTTGGCGCTTTGCGCCAGTCAAAAGAGCGCAGAGCGCTTCTGCTGGGTAGCGCACACGTGAGGAGCACGTGGCGCGCTTAGCGCTGAGCACTAGACCATGAGCGCAAAGCGCTATTTATTCAATGAGCGCAAAGTGCTATTTGTTCAATGGCGAACACGTGAGGAGCACGTGGTGCGCTCGGCGCTGAGCGCCAGTCCATAAGCGTAAAGCGCTATTTTATGAGCGCAAAGCGCTATCTGTTCTGTAGCACACACGTGAGGAGCACGTGGTGTGCTTGGCGCTTTGCGCCAGTCAAAGAGCGCAAAAGCGCATCTGATCAATTTTATGATCTGAGAAATAAATTCTCGTTTAGAAGAGACTTTGTCTCAAGGTTCCAAGAACAAAGTTCTTATTTTGTAGGAGATGTTTAAATCTCTTATTTTTGTGAAAGGTTTTGCCTTTATGGATCTGTGATCCTCAGAGAATTGAAGTATTCTTCCCCCTTTCTATAATGAGATACTATGATCTCTTTGTGTAAAAAGACCTTAGTCTTATAGATCTATAATCTGTGAGAAGAATTATATTCTTCTTCTTGTTTTATGATGAGATCTTTTGATCTCTTTATGAAAGACCTTGGTCTTGCAGATCTGTGATCTTAAAGAAAGAAGTGAATTCTTCTTTTTATATATGAGACGATTTCGTCTTTCTGTTCTTTTACCTTGAAGAAAAGTTGTTCTTCTATCAAGAGCTTGGCTCTTCTTTCTGAGATTTCTCCAAGTTTAGGGGGGTTCTCTGTATTTTTCTCTCTCTCTGAGACTTGAAATCTTAGGGCCTTTATATAGGGCAAGCTGATTTGTTCTATCAGTTAATGAGATCCTTTCTCCAATTGATTTGGAGATTTTCTCACCGTTGGATTTTTGATCCAAGGGCTTCTGATTTACAGAAGGTAATCTTCTTGTTTTTAACAAGATTGGGAAATCTTTCCATACAGAATTTATTCTGTACTTTTGGTGATTTTTAATCACCATTGGATCATTGATCCAACGGTGCTCTGATTTACAAAGCACAATCTTGTTGTTTGGAAAGATTTTGAGGAATCTTTCCTTAACAGAATTTAATTCCAATTAATTGATGATTTATCATTTTTGAAGTCAAAATTTGCACCCCAGTTGACCAAGTCAAAGTCAAGGTCAACCCCAAGCCAGGTGGGCCCAAGCCCAAGTAAGTGGGCCAATGCCCAGGTCGACCCCGAACACGAAGCGTCCGGCCCTCCGCCATACCAAAATAAAAAATCATGTAACAAATAATTTTGATGTAATTTTTGTGCATGAATGTATGCAAAATGGGCATAAAGCCAATTTTTTGTAAGACCATGGCTTATGTGCAAAAAGAAATGGCACATGAGCCATGGGACGGGCAAAATGCCAATTTGTAAAGCCCAATGGGCTATATGTAAATATTTAAGCCTATAAGAGGCAACATGATGAAAATATCTAATATACTTTTTCATTCTCCCAAAAACTAGGGTTCTTGCCTCTTTCTCCTTCCTCAAGGTTCTAAAAACCTTCTTCTCTTTCTGAATTAAATTAAGAGTTTTACTCTTCCTTTTATAAAACTAAATAGTTTTTCACCACAAAACCCATAAAGGGGAACTCAGATCTCCCATCAGATCTCAAAAAAGAGAGATTTTTAAAATCTCATACTTCTTGATCTTCAGATCCGGCCAACAAAGGAAGAAGAAGGAGACCCATCTCCAGAAACCCATTTTGGGGAAGAACTAGGGCTCAAGGGGAGAAGCCCTTCATCAGCTTCAAAACATCCTAGGAGTTTAACTCCTCATATATATATATATATATATATATATAGAGAGAGAGAGAGAGAGAGACACACACACACACACACCGAATAATAAGTGCTCTACAACTCCCATTGCAGGGACCAAGTCCCTTTTGCTACTCGAGCGCCCACGTGCTGACACATGGCGTGCTAGAGCTCTTGCGCTCGGAGTGCTAGCGCCCAAAGCGCTAGCGCCCGAGCGCCCACGTGCTGACACGTGGTGCGCTAGCGCTCTTGTGCTCAGAGCTCTAGCGCCCAAAGCTCTAGCGCACGAGCGCGCACGAGCGCCCACGTGGTGCACTAGCGCTCAAAGCGCTAGCGCCCAAAGCGTAGCTCCCAAACCGTAGCGCCCGAGCGCCCACGTGCTGACACGTGGTGCACTAGCGCTCAAAGCGCTAGCGCTCTTGCGCTCAGAGCGCTAGTGCCCAAAGCGCTAGCGCCCGAGCGTCCACGTGCTGACACGTGGCGCGCTAGCGCCTGAGCGTCCATGTGCTGACACGTGTGTAACGTCTTGAAAAGTCGTTTTAGTGTTTTCCTGAAAATCGGTGAAAATTCGGTATTTTTCCGAAAACCGTCTTTTTTGTTATTTTGCAGTTTAGGACTAATTATACCTAAAATGGATAGCTAATTGCTTGTTTTTAGTAGCAAATGAGTTACTTATGAAATTCTGGTCGTTTAAAAATTTTCCCTAATTTTTCAATTTTTAATATTATTTTAAGCCGGTAAGAAAATACATTAAATTAGCGATAAATACAAATTTAAATTGGCTAAATTTAAGCTCTAAAATAATGATAATTAAAATCTAGTTGTAACATAAATTTTTAGTATTTTATTTTGATTTTTAACTAATTTTTATTATAGAAAACGAAATTTATTGAATTTAAGCTTAAACTTGCAATTTTTGACTTGTAGGGGGTCTTTTTGCATAAAATTTCTTTTGTAAAACCCCTCCCTCTCTTCCCTCAGCCCTAGGCCGGCCCATTTCCAGCAACCCAAGGAAAAAAAATGCTTGCCTCTTTGACTTCATTTTTTGTGTAGAAAAGAGGTTTTTTTTAAGGATTTTGGATTTTTTTTATTAGGTATGGTCTTTTGGTGGGTTGGTAGGAGTTGACCAAGACTTTCCCCCACACCCTCCCCTCTCCCTCTACTGGCCGAGAATTGCTGCAGCAGCCCCCTTCATCTTTGTTCTTTTCTTTTTCTTTAAAAATTCTTTAAGTTTGCTCCAAATTTCAAGCAAAAACTCACAAATTAAACCCCATTCTTCATCCCTTTTTCCTTCACCTCCCTTGCCTGGATCATGATGCTTGAGGCCATCAATTGAAGCAAATTTCTTCTTGCTAGATCCATAGATTTGAGGTATAATTTCTACTCTTTTAAGTTGTTATGGTTAGAATTCTTCAATCTAGTTGTTTAGTGTTAATTTTAGTGTTAATCCTAATCTAGTTCTTTTTAGTTAATGGTTGAAAATTTAACTAGGGTTTCTTGAAACCATATTTTAGTTAATTAAATCTTTTTAATTAACCTAGTTGTTTACTTAACCAATCTATATGGTTACTTTGCTTAAGTGGCTTGATGTTATGCTAATCTAAGTTAACTTGTGTGAAATTTTCATTGTTGTTGCTAATTACCAAAAATCAAGAGAAGGGTTGTGTTGGAATTAGGGTTTGATGCATAGTTAATGATTTAAAATTAGTGTAATGGCTAGCTAGTGGGTTAGTTTGGATTGTTGTGTTGGATTGTGTTAACTTTGTCGCTAATTGTCGATGTTTGCACCAAATTTGCAATTTCTAGCTTCTAGGTTTTTATGTTAATTATTGTGGCGAATTAATTGCGATATCTAGATTATATTGTTGGCATATCCTATGACTTTTAGGATGTGTGAGTGCGGATTTTTGAGTAATCGGGTTTTACTTTTGCCGGGCTACCAAATCGACATTTTTGTAGATTTTTGCGATTTTCGCGTGTGTTCCGCGCACTTTGTGCACGTTGTACCAAGCTTGTGAATGTTAGTATTTTCGTTTGGGTTTTGCGTCGTTCTTGATATGTAACCTTATGTTTGGTATTGATGTAAATTCCAGGTTCGGTCGCGGAGACGTCAGACGCGGCACGAAAGGGGAAAGCGGTGATTGGACGTGACTAGCTAGGGATTCCGGTAAGTAGATGTGACATCTACGGGGGACTATCGTTGGATGGTGCAAGCCGCCCGATAGTTTTAGTAGTTTAAAAGATTCTTAGTAATGTTAGTAATTAGGGGTGTAATACTTGTATGATTATTTGCTACATTCATGCCCTATATTGACATACATATACGAAACCATTTTATAGGACACCTGCACCATTGCCAGGGTTTTTATATGCAGCACGAACACTATTCATGCTTACACACACGCCCTGGTAATTGCCATGCCACCACACTAGATAACCTATAATTTGAAACCTTTTACTAATTGATGCTTAAACCTGTGCTATTGCCTTTAATTCCTTAAATGAAATCGTAGGATTGCTATTCATGTGCATGTACCTCATCATATTATTTGTTCATGCCTAGTCTATTAATCATACATCGTAGCTTAATTATTGATACCATATGCATTCATCACCATTGATATATGCACTTATGAGGATTTCTTGAGATTTTATGATATTTCTGGATTTCGGGGGAAAGCCGCAAAATTTCTAAACTTATTATGTTTTTAAAATATGTAATTGCGGTTTTCTAGTGATGTAAAGTGTCGTCTACCATGAGTTTGCTGTGGTTTTCGAGATCCGTGTCGAGGAGTGGAGGAACCGTCACGGGTACATGGTGGGCCCGGTATGGTACCCCGGGGCAAGATGAATGTGGTGTTGACGTTGAGCCTGGCAGGGGACGGATTACCTACCGGTGACTGTTTGGCACGGCGGATATCCAGAGGATACCGACCGTGGCCGCGAGATGATGAGATTTTGATATTGAGCTGGGTCAGCCGGATGGCTGAGGCCAGAGATACTATGACATGGATATATGAGATTTGTGATAGTTTTGAGGTGTCGTTGCTGGACACAGGTTCTTGTTGATTCTAGTGGTATTATGCTGGTATTTCAAAAGAGATTCCTAAAGGAAAAACATGATTCTTATAATTACACATTCAGATCATGAGTTGATTCGCATTGCATTCATACCTGCTAGTATATTCATATTGCATACATACCTGCTATTATGTCCTGCCATACCTGTATTAGAGATGCTAGAATGCTTGTGTGCATGCATTCGATAGCCTGTGTAGATGTTAATTATTACTCACGAGTTGGCAACTCACCCCCGTTGTGCCACAGCCTTTTTCAGGTCCGCTCCGTCAGTACAGTAGCGGCGGGTGCACTTGCTTCTTTTGCCTCCTTTGCTTGGACTCGAGGTTTTGCTCCTAGGTGGGTTATATCATTATTTTGTACCACCTTGTATATTCTTTGTATCTAGTGTACTCCATCTACTGTATCTACCAGTATTATTGTATATTGACCTAGAGATGAGACTGTGAGGTTTGTGGACTTTTATGCTGTATTTTGGGGTCGAGCTCACTTGAGTCGACATGCTGTTTTTCCTATGCTTCATTATGATTATTTCGCATGTTGTTGATTTATATTGCGTGGGATTTGTGACCGCCTTGTGGCGAAGAGCTAGCTCCCGCTTGGGGATGCCTTATTTGTTGGATTCATATATATTCTTGTTGTACCCATTTTGGGGGCCAGTTTTTACAAAAGAGACTCTGCCGAAATTTTCGGAAAAATTGGTATTGTTTTTTTAAAAAAGGGTTTTACATGACTTATTTGATAAACTCGCTTTCAATTGATTGGGTTTTCTTCACTCTTTTGCTTATTTGGTTTTGGTTTTCTGGGCTTTGGCTTACTTATTTTACGGACGTCTTGAGACGTTTCGTAACCTAAGTGCCAGTCACGTTCCGTACCCTGCGGGTCGTGACAAAGTTGGTATCAGAGCGATAGGTTTTACCTTTTTGAGTGTAGGATGACCCTTGGTAGATGGAGTAAGTGACTTAAGCAGGGTAACGTAGCGTGCGTATGTCCACGGCATACTTGCGATACGGTACTCCGCCTAAGTGACTTTAGGATATACTTGCTTGAAAATTCCTTCTTCAATTCCGTGTATCCTATGATCCTATTGCACTGTTCTTATTATCCGTTTTCCTGTAGCAGCCACTATGCCGCCGAAGGCTACGAGGGCACAGAGGGCTGCCACCCGAGATGAGATCCGAGCAGGCTCGTCCGAGGCGAGGACTGAGCAGGGTGGCATGCCTACACCGCAGGGACAGACTGATCCGCCTTTCCCAGGCCGTATGGATAGGCTTGAGTCCGGTATGGAGGAGCTGCGACAGATGATGGGAGGCGTGCAGGAGCTACGACAGATGGTGGGATCCTTAGTAGAGGTCAATCGAGCACAGAGATCGGATACTACTCCCCCTATGGTCGTTTCGAGACCGAGTCGGATTCGCACTGATATATTAGCACCTGGCGTGTTCGCAGAGGCCGTGGCGGATTCTTTAGGGGCCAGTTGTATCGCCTTCACCCATATGGTCAGCAGCCATGGTTAGGATGTTTTTGGTGTGGTAGCCTACATCATCGTATCAGAGACTGTCCGGTGAGACGACAGGGAGCGGCGACCGTTCCGCATGTGACCCTACCACCTTCACCACCCCCTCCTCAGAGAGCCCTACTTCCTATCGCTGGCGATGCTCCACGCCAGTTAGGTGCACCCAGAGGCCGTGGACGCGGCGGTCCTGTTCAGAGAGGACGAGGAGGCAGAGGCCAAGGTCGAGGTCAGCCCGCTATTGGTGGAGGACAGGCCCGAGTATTTGCTTTGACACCGCAAGATGCGCAGGCATCCAATGCCGTTGTGACAGGTACCTTGCCAGTTTGCTCTTTCGACGCACGGGTATTATTTGACCCAGGTTCCACACATTCGTACGTCTCTGTACACTTTGCACCGATGTTGGGCCGTGGGTCGTCGTCGTTAGATCATCCGCTTGTTGTTGTTACCCCGGTAGGCGAGTCGTTTGTCGCTCGTTTTGTATTTCGATTGTGTTCCGTTCATATCGGGGAGAGGGATTCATCAGTTGATTTGATTCTCCTCGATATGTTGGACTTTGATGTGCTTCTGGGCATGGATTGGCTAGCCACTTGTTATGCTTCGGTGGACTGCCGTGAGAAGGCAGTCAGATTTAGCTTTCCGGAAGAGCCAGTCCTTGTTATTCAGGGAGACCGCAGCGTCACCCTTCCCAGCTTGATTTCGTCTCTTCGCGCTGGTCAGCTCTTGCGGAAGGGATGTCAGGGATTCTTAGCGTATATTTGTGATACTCGAGCTGCAGAGGTTCCGTTGGACCGGGTCCCGGTTGTTTGTGAGTTCCCTAATGTTTTCCCTGATGAGCTACCTGGGCTACCGCCTGAGCGCGATGTTGAGTTCTGCATTGATTTGATTCCCGGCTCGGGGCCTATTTCTATACCGCCTTATCGGATGGCCCCGGCAGAGCTTCGAGAGCTGAAGGATCAGTTGCAGGATTTGTTAGATAAGGGGCTTATTCGACCTAGTGTTTCTCCGTGGGGTGCTCCGGTCCTGTTTGTCAAGAAGAAGGATGGAAGTTTGCGCTTATGCATCGACTACCGCCAGCTGAACAAAGTTACCATTCGGAACAGATATCCGTTGCCACGCATTAATGATTTGTTTGACCAGCTTCAGGGTGCAGGGTATTTTTCGAGGATCGACTTACGATCAGGATACCATCAGCTGCGAGTTCGACAGGAGGATATACCGAGGACAGCTTTCCGCACGCGCTACGGCCACTACGAGTTTTTGGTGATGTCGTTCGAACTCACCAACGCCCCAGCAGCATTCATGGATTTGATGAACCGTACATTCAGGCCATATCTTGACTTGTTCATCATCGTGTTTATCGACGATATCTTGGTGTACTCCCGGAGCAGAGAGGAGCACGAGCAGCACCTGCGAATTACGTTACAGACTCTGAGGGAGCACTAGCTGTTCGCAAAGTTCTCCAAGTGTGCATTCTGGCTGGACAGCGTCGGATTCTTGGGTCACGTGGTTACGAGAGACGGCATATGTGTGGACCCGAAGAAGATTGAGGCTGTTCAGCAGTGGCCCCCACCTACATTGGTTACTGAGATCCGTAGTTTTCTAGGCCTGGCGGGCTACTACAGGCGTTTTGTTCAGGACTTCTCCCGTATAGCTGCACCTTTGACCGGTTTGACCCGGAAGGGAGTTCCTTTCGTTTGGACAGAGGAGTGCGAGCGCAGTTTTCAGCAGCTGCGGACATGTTTGACTACGGCGCCGGTATTATCTTTGCCTTTGGGATCAGGCGGATTTGTGGTCTACTGTGATGCTTCGCGAGTAGGGTTAGGATGCGTATTGATGCAGCATGGCCGGGTGATCGCTTATGCTTCTCGGCAGTTGAAGAAGCATGAACAGAACTACCCCACTCACGATTTGGAGATGGCTGCAGTGGTCTTTGCACTGAAGATTTGGCGACATTACCTATACGGCGAGTCGTGTCAGATATTCACCGATCACAAGAGCTTAAAGAACATATTTCAGCAGCGGGACCTGAACCTCAGACAGCGTCGTTGGATGGAGTTGGTGAAAGACTACGACTGCGAGATCTTATATCACCCAAGCAAGGCGAATGTGGTGGCAGATGCTTTGAGCAGGAGGCCCGGGGGTAGTCTATCGTGTTTGCGCGCAGTGCAGAGGCAGTCGTCAGCAGATTGGCAGATGTTATGCGACAGCCGAGTTGAGTTCGAGTTCACTCAGACAGGGGGACAGCTCGCGCATATTCGTGCACGCCCACAGTTGCTTGACCGTATATATGAGGCACAGCGCAGTGACGACCGTTGCTCAGAGATCATGGCACAGATGGGACAGGGCAGATTTTCCGAGTTCGTGATTGACGATCAGGGGATTTTACGCTATGGATCTAGACTGTGCGTACCAGATGCTGATGGATTGCGGCGCGAAATTCTTGAGGAGGCACACCGATCAGTGTATAGTGTCCACCCCGGTTCCACCAAGATGTACCATGATATGAGAGAGTCCTACTGGTGGGACGGGATGAAGAGGGACATTGCGGAGTTTGTATCGAGATGCCTGACTTGTCAGCAAGTCAAGGACGAGCACCAGAGGCCCGCAGGAGAGCTGCAGCCGTTACCCATTCCGGAGTGGAAATGGGAGCAGATTTCGATGGATTTCATTGTGGGTCTACCCAGAACCAGTCGAGGGTATGACTCCATCTGGGTGATCGTAGATCGATTGACGAAAGCGGCTCACTTCCTGCCAGTGAAGACGACTTTCAGCTTCGCTCAGTATGCTCAGCTCTACATTAATGAGATCGTGCGACTACATGGCGTACCGACTTGTATCGTGTCAGATCGAGGTACCCAGTTCACCAGCCGACTTTGGCAGAGACTTCAGGAGGCTTTGGGCACTCGTTTGAGCTTCAGCACAGCGTTTCATCCGCAGACCGACGGACAGTCAGAGCGGACCGTTCAGACTCTCGAGGACATGCTCAGAGCGTGCGTTTTAGACTTCGGCGGTAGCTGGGATCGTCATTTACCTCTAGTGGAGTTCTCCTACAACAACAGCTTCCAGGATACTATTCAGATGGCACCTTTCGAGGCATTGTATGGGAGGAGATGCAGATCGCCCATCTGTTGGACAGAGCTCAGCGAGAGCAGTATACTGGGGCCTCAACTTGTTGAGGAGACGACAGCGAAGATACAGTTGATCCGATACCGGATGAGAGCGGCTCAGAGCAGGCAGAAATCGTATGCAGACAGGCGCCGTCGCAGATTAGAGTTCGCAGTTGGCGACCATGTTTTTCTGAAAGTCTCTCCGATGAAGGGCGTGATGCGTTTTGGGCAAAAGGGGAAGCTTAGCCCTAGATTCGTAAGTCCCTTCGAGATCCTCGAGCATGTCGGCGTAGTTGCATATCGTTTGGCCCTTCCACCCAGCTTTCCCGATGTTCACCCCATCTTCCATGTTTCGATGCTCCGCAAGTACCTTCACGACCCTTCGCATGCGATTCAGCACCCGACAGTCCAGCTAGAGCGCGACCTTTCTTTTGCAGAGCAGCCGGTGGCCATCCTGGATCGGCAGGTGAAGAAGTTGAGATCGAAGATTATACGAACCGTCAAGGTCCTTTGGCGTAGCCCGAGCAGCGAGGAGGTCACTTGGGAGACCGAGGGCGAGATGAGGAAGAAATATCCCCATCTCTTTGAAGGTACGCGTAGTTATATTTTTAAATTTGGGGACCGAATTTCTTTAAGGGGGGAAGACTGTAACGCCTTGAAAAGCCGTTTTGGTGTTTTCCTGAAAATCGGTGAAAATTCGGTATTTTTCCGAAAACCGTCTTTTTTGTTATTTTGCAGTTTAGGACTAATTATACCTAAAATGGATAGCTAATTGCTTGTTTTTAGTAGCAAATGAGTTACTTATGAAATTCTGGTCGTTTAAAAATTTTACCTAATTTTTCAATTTTTAATATTATTTTAAGCCGGTAAGAAAATACATTAAATTAGCGATAAATACAAATTTAAATGGGCTAAATTTAAGCTCTAAAATAATGATAATTAAAATCTAGTTGTAACATAAATTTTTAGTATTTTATTTTGATTTTTAACTAATTTTTATTATAGAAAACGAAATTTATTGAATTTAAGCTTAAACTTGCAATTTTTGACTTGTAGGGGGTCTTTTTGCATAAAATTTCTTTTGTAAAACCCCTCCCTCTCTTCCCTCAGCCCTAGGCCGGCCCATTTCCAGCAACCCAAGGAAAAAAAAATGCTTGCCTCTTTGACTTCATTTTTTGTGTAGAAAAGATGTTTTTTTTAAGGATTTTGGATTTTTTTTATTAGGTATGGTCTTTTGGTGGGTTGGTAGGAGTTGACCAAGACTTTCCCACACACCCCACACCCTCCCCTCTCCCTCTACTGGCCGAGAATTGCTGCAGCAGCCCCCTTCATCTTTGTTCTTTTCTTTTTCTTTAAAAATTCTTTAAGTTTGCTCCAAATTTCAAGCAAAAACTCACAAATTAAACCCCATTCTTCATCCCTTTTTCCTTCACCTCCCTTACTTGGATCATGATGCTTGAGGCCATCAATTGAAGCAAATTTCTTCTTGCTAGATCCATAGATTTGAGGTATAATTTCTACTCTTTTAAGTTGTTATGGTTAGAATTCTTCAATCTAGTTGTTTAGTGTTAATTTTAGTGTTAATCCTAATCTAGTTCTTTTTAGTTAATGGTTGAAAATTTAACTAGGGTTTCTTGAAACCATGTTTTAGTTAATTAAATCTTTTTAATTAACCTAGTTGTTTACTTAACCAATCTATATGGTTACTTTGCTTAAGTGGCTTGATGTTATGCTAATCTAAGTTAACTTGTGTGAAATTTTCATTGTTGTTGCTAATTACCAAAAATCAAGAGAAGGGTTGTGTTGGAATTAGGGTTTGATGCATAGTTAATGATTTAAAATTAGTGTAATGGCTAGCTAGTGGGTTAGTTTGGATTGTTGTGTTAGATTGTGTTAACTTTGTCGCTAATTGTCGATGTTTGCACCAAATTTGCAATTTCTAGCTTCTAGGTTTTTATGTTAATTATTGTGGCGAATTAATTGCGATATCTAGATTATATTGTTGGCATATCCTATGAATTTTAGGATGTGTGAGTGTGGATTTTTGAGTAATCGGGTTTTACTTTTGCCGGGCGACCAAATCGACATTTTTGTAGATTTTTGCGATTTTCGCGTGTGTTCCGCGCACTTTGTGCACGTTGTACCTAGCTTGTGAACGTTAGTATTTTCGTTTGGGTTTTGCGTCGTTCTTGATATGTAACATTATGTTTGGTATTGATATAAATTCCAGGTTCGGTCGCGGAGACGTCAGACGCGGCACGAAAGGGGAAAGCGGTGATTGGACGTGACTAGCTAAGGATTCCGGTGAGTAGATGTGACATCTATGGAGGACTATCGTTGGATGGCGCAAGCCGCCCGATAGTTTTAGTAGCTTAAAAGATTCTTAGTAATGTTAGTAATTAGGGGTGTAATACTTGTATGATTATTTGCTATATTCATGCCCTATATTGACATACATATACGAAACCATTTTATAGGACACCTGCACCATTGCCAGGGTTTTTATATGCAGCACGAACACTATTCATGCTTACACACACGCCCTGGTAATTGCCATGCCACCACACTAGATAACCTATAATTTGAAACCTTTTACTAATTGATGCTTAAACCTGTGCTATTGCCTTTAATTCCTTAAATGAAATCGTAGGATTGCTATTCATGTGCATGTACCTCATCATATTATTTGTTCATGCCTAGTCTATTAATCATACATCGTAGCTTAATTATTGATACCATATGCATTCATCACCATTGATATATGCACTTATGAGGATTTCTTGAGATTTTATGATATTTCTGGATTTCGGGGGAAAGCCGCAAAATTTCTAAACTTATTATGTTTTTAAAATATGTAATTGCGGTTTTCTAGTGATGTAAAGTGTCGTCCACCATGAGTTTGCTGTGGTTTTCGAGATCCGTGTCGAGGAGTGGAGGAACCGTCACGGGTACATGGTGGGCCCGGTATGGTACCCCGGGGCAAGATGAATGTGGTGTTGACGTTGAGCCTGGCAGGGGACGGATTACCTACCGGTGACTGTTTGGCACGGCGGATATCCAGAGGATACCGACCGTGGCCGCGAGATGATGAGATTTTGATATTGAGCTGGGTCAGCCGGATGGCTGAGGCCAGAGATACTATGACATGGATATATGAGATTTGTGATAGTTTTGAGGTGTCGTTGCTGGACACAGGTTCTTGTTGATTCTAGTGGTATTATGCTGGTATTTCAAAAGAGATTCCTAAAGGAAAAACATGATTCTTATAATTACACATTCAGATCATGAGTTGATTCGCATTGCATTCATACCTGCTAGTATATTCATATTGCATACATACCTGCTATTATGTCCTGCCATACCTGTATTAGAGATGCTAGAATGCTTGTGTGCATGCATTCGATAGCCTGTGTAGATGTTAATTATTACTCACGAGTTGGCAACTCACCCCCGTTGTGCCACAGCCTTTTTCAGGTCCGCTCCGTCAGTACAGTAGCGGCGGGTGCACTTGCTTCTTTTGCCTCCTTTGCCTGGACTCGAGGTTTTGCTCCTAGGTGGGTTATATCATTATTTTGTACCACCTTGTATATTCTTTGTATCTAGTGTACTCCATCTACTGTATCTACCAGTATTATTGTATATTGACCTAGAGATGAGACTGTGAGGTTTGTGGACTTTTATGCTGTATTTTGGGGTCGAGCTCACTTGAGTCGACATGCTGTTTTTCCTATGCTTCATTATGATTATTTCGCATGTTGTTGCTTTATATTGCGTGGGATTTGTGACCGCCTTGTGGCGAAGAGCTAGCTCCCGCTTGGGGATGCCTTATTTGTTGGATTCATATATATTCTTGTTGTACCCATTTTGGGGGCCAGTTTTTACAAAGGAGACCCTGCCGAAATTTTCGGAAAAATTGGTATTGTTTTTTTAAAAAAGGGTTTTACATAACTTATTTGATAAACTCGCTTTCAATTGATTGGGTTTTCTTCACTCTTTTGCTTATTTGGTTTTGGTTTTCTAGGCTTTGGCTTACTTATTTTACGGACGTCTTGAGACGTTTCGTAACCTAAGTGCCAGTCACGTTCCGTACCCTGCGGGTCGTGACAACGTGGCGCGCTAGCGCCCAAAGCGCTAGCGCCCGAACGCCCACGTGTTAACACGTGGCGCGCTAGCGCTCAGAGCACTGGCGCTGGCCCCACGCATCTTTTGGATGCCTTTTCCCCCTTTTATATATATATATATATACATACATACATACATATATATACATACATATATATATATGTATGTATGTATATATACATATATACACACACACATACTCTACAACACTATCCCCCTCAAAAAAAAATTAGGCCGGGGCGCTACCCCGCACCCTGCAAGGGGGCTCCTAGCCCCTTGACCCCCAGCCCGCTATCCGGGTAGCGGGAGCCCCGTAAAAACTCTGCGGGGCCCCCGATATATCCAAGCCCCTCTCTAAAACAAAACACACGTACACTGCACATTGAGTTCGCATGACCAGTTTAACCCGTCAATCGGAAGTTCCCTCACTCCAAAGGCGAGGGGTAATTAACGGCAGCTTAGTCCGCGGCTGCCGGAGATTCGGATCCCCACGATCAATAAAACCCAGCCTACCCTAGGCAGGGGGAATCTGTAATGCGCCTGACAAGCGCGCGCGTATTCCCATCTCAATGGGGTGACGAAAAACACCCTACAGATTCTGGCACGCCCAGTGGGACCAATCTCTCCTCCCATATTTCGGGTTAAACGTTCATGCGAACTCATTCAATATGCATATCTATATTTATACTAAAATAATGCTCTTTCTTGCAGGTTTTCCAAGCAATCACTTTTCAACAATGTCTCCAAGGACAATCTCAGCTCTCAGCACAGCTCCCGTCTCCTACACGATGAAGATAGACTCCAGGACGGTCCTTCCGGCCAGTCTCAGACGACAATGGGAAGAGCCGCCGCTACCATTCGGCTCTATCATGTTTGTGTCAGCTAACGCCATCCCAGCTCCTCAAACCCCGGTGACAGACAAACCGGTCTCGAAAGGCAAGAGGCCAAATGTGGTGGTCTCGAAGGCGCCCCAACTCAAACGCAATGAACGGCTCTCCTTGGCCCCAGCTGGGGGCAAGGCTATCAACAAAGCAACAGGGCGTCTCGAGCAAGCTCCGGCGATGCTCCTGACAACTGCTCAATTGGGTATCTTCTCTAAGCTCCCCATCGCTCAGCCTATGGCGGCTTCCCGAAGAGCAGAAGCCTGCCAAGCGCTCAAGGCAGAGAAGCTGAAGCAGAAGCGGCTCATATATAGAGCCAACAAAAGGGCTAGGGCTCTGGCCATGCTAAAATTTATGAATTTCCAAAGCCCGGACTGCTCCGCGAAGTCAGCCGCCAAAGATAAAGAGATGGCTGGGTACGTGGTCCGCACTGTCTATATGGTCAGACATGAAGAAACGATCCCTCCTATGCTTCACAGCCAGGATGATGATACGGTGGACGCTACCCAACGTTAACTCGATCTAAGTGATGAAGAGCCCGCTCAGGCCGATAAGCCAGAGGAGCCCGTGGTTCCTGCGGAATTGAGCTCAGGCAATAAAGATGACCCAGTTGTCATAACTGGAACTACAGAACAAGCATTATTCCGATGGCTTCAGAGGAAGCTTCAGGACAGGGATGAGAAGTTAGCCAAGGTACAATCTAAGGTCGACGAATTGGCAAACGTTGTAGCAGATCTCGCGACCCAAGTCTCCCGATTGCAATTACAGCAGAATCAAATTTTGGTTCATGAGCCAGGGATTGATACCCGGAGGCAGCCAACTGATACCCCTTCAACCTAAGAGCGGAGCGCCTTCGCGAAAAACGGCCGCAATCAGCCTCCAGTCCCTCTGATACATACGTCGGGGGGAATCTCTACTTAAAGAGAAGCTGGATAAGATCTATTCCTTCAAAAAGGAAAAAGTCCACAAGATATTCAGGGACGCCCTAAGAAACGGTCTACAATTTCCAGAATCAAAGAGGCCGCAAGAAGCGAATATGACCAACGACCCAAAATATTGCCCTTATCACAGAGTGATAGGTCATGCCATTGAAGACTGCTTCGTCTTCAAAGATTGGGTCGAGAGGCAATACAAGGCGGGAGAGATAGAACTGTCTAAAGGCGTGTTAGCAAACAGTCAAGCTACGACCGCCGATTGCATACAATTGGAGACCGAAGCCTTTCGAGAACCTAACCCTCCCAGACATGTGCCATTATCTGAAAAGGGCGAACCAAAGACTGATCGGCCTCAAGGACCAGCGTTAGCAAGGGCACCTACTCTAATGGAGAGAAAGAAGAAGGTGTACTCCTTCAGGAGGGATTGGGTCCGCAATATATTCGAGGAAGCCTTGAACAACGGTCTGCAATTGCCTATTCCGAAGAGGCCACATGAAATGAATATGACCGGCAATCCCGTATACTGCCCCTATCACAGGATGATAAGTCATGCCATTGAAGACTGCTGTATTTTTAAAGATTGGGCAGAGGACCAATACAAGCTTGGAAAAACCTCACAGTCCTCGGATGTATCGGCAAGCCACAGAGCTACGGTCATCAATACAGCTCCGCCAAGATAAAAATTCAAGGAGCTGGGATAAGCAAAGATGACCACCACGTCGTTAAACTGGGAACAATTGACCACTAAGTTGTTAAACTGGAAGCAGCTGACCACCATGTCATTAAACTGGGAACAGTCGACCACCACGTCATTAAACTGGGAACAATCGACCACCACGTCATTAAACTGGGAACAATAGACCTCTAAGTCTTTAAACTGGGAACCGATGACCACCACGCCGTTAAACTGGGAACAACTGACCACCACGTCGTTAAACTGGGAATGATCGACCATCATGTCATTAAACTGGGAATGATCGACCTCTAAGTCGTTAAACTGGGAATGTAAAATATATATGTGTGTGTGTGTGTGTGTGTGTGTGAATAAACAAAAGAAGTGTAAATAAAAGAAATATAAAGAAAAGTCGAAATGATGGGGCAACCGTGAATAAAAGCCGAAATGATAGGGCAATCGCAATATTCGTGATAAGAAAAGCTGAAATGATAGAGCAATAGCGGTAAAAAAACGGCGAATGATGAGTCGCTCCTAGTACCATATTCCAGTGCAGCGATGCAGACGCCAACCAAAATTCAAATTCCCAAAATTCTCCCGGCCCTACGGTTAGTCCCCAAATTGACTACCGTATACAATCCACGGGCTCAAATAATTCTCATCACACTCATGCCCCACTGCAATCACCAGTCTAGCGGTCGGTTCCCGCCCTTGGAATTATGGTCCATTGGAAAGACCCACTCATGTGTCCTCACGATGCATGAGGAGAAAAAACCTTCATGGGATCCTTACGACTTACAAAGGAGAAACACACTTGGGAGTCCCCACGACTCCTAAGGAGAAAATACACCTATGGGATCCTTACGACCCGTAGGGAGAAAATGCTTTTATGGGACCCTCACGGCCCATAAAATTGAAAAGCCTTAGGTGATAGGGATCCAAACATGTCTCCTAAGCCATCGCTCCCCAATCCCCAAGTGGCGAATGATGAGTCGCTCCTGGTACCATATTCCAGTGTAGCGATGCAGATGCCAACCAAATTCCAAATTCCAATCCCTAAATGGCGAATGATGAGTCGCTCCTGGTACCATATTCCAGTACAGCGATGCAGGCGCTAACCAAATTCCAAATTCCAATCCCTAAATAGCGAATGATGAGTCGCTCCTGGTACCATATTCCAGTGCAGCAATGCAGACGCCAGCCAAATTCCAAATCCCATACCTAAATGGCAAATGATGAGTCGCTCCTGCTACCATATTCCAGTGCAGCGTTGCAGATGCCAACCAAATTCCAAATCCCATACCACAACGGCGAATGATGAGTCGCTCCTGGTACCATATTCCAGTGCAGCGATGCAGACGCCGGCAAAGTCCCGAAATTTTTCCGGCCCTACGGTCTGGATCATACATCCTGCAAAACCGTATACAATCTACGGGCGTAAAACAATCCCAATCTCTCTCGAGTCCTACCGGTGAGACCACATTCAAAGTCCAAAAAAAAATAATTAAAAAAAATGGTATGTCCACAAGCAAAAGGGGCACGGATGAAAACCCGAAAGGGCTCCGTGAGTAAAAACAGCAGGACTGCCGGCGAGTTTGTGAAAATCCGAAAGGGCGCAAACTCGTAAAAAAGAAATGAAATGCACTCACAGAGTCCTTTCGACTTTGTGAGGAGAAAATTCCCGCATGAGATCCTTACGAATCACAAAGGAGCAACACACTTAAGAGTCCCCACGACTCCTAAGGATAAAAAAAACCCTACGAGATCCTTTCGACTCGTAGGGAGAAAATGCTTTTATGGGACCCTTACGGCCCATAAAATTGAAAAGCCTTAGATGATAGGGATCTAAACCTGTCTCCTAAGCCACCAATTCCCAAATCCTCCCGGGGCAAATGATGAGTTGCTCCTGGCATTATTCCAGTGCAGCAATGCAGATGCCGACAAAAAAAAAACAATTCCCAAATCCTCCCAGGGCAAATGATGAGTTGCTTCTGGCATTATTCCAGTGCAGCAATGCAGATGCCGACAAAAAAAAACCAATTCCCAAATCCTCCCAGGGAAAATGATGAGTTGCTCCTGGCATTATTCCAGTGCAGCAATGCAGATGCCAAGCAAAAACCAATTCCCAAATCCTCTCATGGCAAATGATGATTCGCTTCTGGTACCGTATTCCAGTATAACGATGCTGATGTCAACCCAAATCACAATCAAAAAGTCAACTTCAACTCCGACACCGCAAAAAGCGGAGCAAGTCAGAATCCAATTTCGACACCGTAGAAACCGGAGCAAGTCAGAATCCAATCTCGACGCCGCAAGAAGCGGAGCAAGTCAAGTCCACCCCTGACACTGCAACAAGCAGAGCAAGTCAAATCAAGCATCGACCGTCCATGTCGCAAAAAAGGAAGTGCAGGCTTCCTACAAAGCAGGAACCAGATCACTCCGAGCCAGGAAAAAGTCTACCACGGACACTCCGTCTCGGAGACGCGCCAAGCGTCGACCGTCCATGTCATAAAAAGGGCAGTGCAGGCTTCCCACAAATCGGGAACCAAATCGCTCCGGATCAGGGCGTCGACCGTCCATGTCGCAAAAAGGGCAGTGCAGGCTTCCCACAAATCGGGAACCAAATCGCTCCGGATCAGAGAGTCGACCGTCCATGTCGCAAAAAGGGCAGTGCAGGCTTCCTACAAAACAGGAACCAGATCACTCCGGGCCAGGGAAAAGTCTACCACGGACACTCTGTCTCGGAGACGCGTCAAGCGTCAACCGTCCATGTCGCAAAAAGGGCAGTGCAGGCTTCCCACAAATCGGGAACCAAATCACTCCGGATCAGAGCGTCGACTGTCCAGGTCGCAAAAAGGGCAGTGCAGGCTTCCCACAAATCGAGAACCAAATCGCTCCGGATCAGAGCGTCGACTGTCCATGTCGCAAAAAGGGCAGTGCAGGCTTCCAACAAAGCAGGAACCAGATCACTCCGGACCAGCGAAAAGTCTACCACGGACACTCCGTCTCGGAGACGCGTCAAGCGTCGACCGTCCATGTCGCAAAAAGGGCAATGCAGGCTTCCCACAAATCGGGAACCAAATCGCTCCGGATCAGAGCGTCGACCGTCCATGTCGCAAAAAGGGCAATACAGGCTTCCTACAAAGCGGGAACCAGATCACTCCAGGCCAGGGAAACGTCTACCACGGACACTCCATCTCGGAGACGCGTCAAACGTCGACCGTCCACGTCGTAAAAAGGGCAGTGCATCCTAAAAAGTGAGAACCAAGGAAAGTCTCCTCCACATGAAAGAAGATCCATCAATTTCATGCACACGACTCACATATGTGGTGTGCATTTATTGATGGGGGGCACATTTTTGAAGTCAAAATTTGCACCCCGGTTGACCAAGTCAAAGTCAAGGTCAACCCCAAGCCAGGTGGGCCCAAGCCCAAGCAAGTGGGCCAATGCCCAGGTCGAGCCCGAATACGATGCGTCCGGCCTTCCGCCATACCAAAATAAAAAATCATGTAACAATTTTTGATGTAATTTTTGTGCATGAATGTATGCAAAATGGGCATAAAGCCAATTTTTTGTAAGACCATGGCTTATGTGTAAAAAGAAATGGCACATGAGCCATGGGATGGGCAAAATGCCATTTTGTAAAGCCCAAGGGGCTATATGTAAATATGTAAGCCTATAAGAGGCAACATGATGAAAATATCTAATATACTTTTTCATTCCCCAAAAAACTAGGGTTCTTGCCTCTTTCTCCTTCCTCAAGGTTCTAAAAACCTTCTTCTCTTTTTGAATTAAATCAAGAGTTTTACTCTTCCTTTTATAAAACTAAATAGTTTTCCACCACAAAACCCATAAAGGGGAACTCAGATCTCCCATCAGATCTCAAAAAAGAGAGATTTTTAAAATCTCATACTTCTTGATCTTCAAGATCCGGCCAACAAAGGAAGAAGAAGGAGACCCATCTCCAAAAACTCCACTTTGGGGAAGAACAAGGGCTCAAGGGGAGAAGCCCTTCATCAGCTTCAAAACATCCTAGGAGTTTAACTCCTCACACACACACACACACACACACACACACCCCGAATAATAAGTGCTCCTTTCCGGGAGTACAATCCCATTGCAGAGACCAAGTCCCTTTTGCTGCTCGAGCGCCCACGTGCTGACATGTGGCGCGCTAGCGCTCTTGCGCTCGGAGCGCTAGCGCAAAAAGCGCTAGCGTCTGAGCGCCCACGCATTGACACGTGATGCGCTAGCGCTCTTGCGCTCAGAGTGCTAGCGCCCAAAGCGCTAGCGCCCGAGCGCCCACGTGCTGACACGTGGTGTGCTAGCGCTCAAAGCGCTAGCGCTCTTGCGCTCAGAGCGCTAGCGCCCAAAGAGTAGCGCCCGAGCGTCCACGTGCTGACACGTGGTGCGCTAGTGCTCAAAGCGCTAGCGCTCTTGCGCTCAGAGCACTAGCGCCCAAAGCGCTAACGCCCGAGCGCCCACGTGCTGACACATGGCGCGCTAGCGCTCAAAGCCCTAGAGCTCTTGCGCTCAGAGCGCTAGCGCCCGAGCGCCAACGTGTTGACACGTGGTGCGCGAGCGCTCAAAGCGCTGGCGCTGGCCCCACGCATCCTTTGGATGCCTTTTCCCCCTTTTTATATATATATATATACATATATATATATATACATATGTATACATATATACACACACACATACTCTACAATACTATCCCCCTCAAAAAAACTTTGGGCCGGGGCGCTGCCCCGCACCCCGCAAGGGGGCTGCTAGCCTCCTTGACCCCCAGCCCGCTATCCGGGTAGCGAGACCCCCGTAAAAATCTGCGGGGCCCCCGATATATCCAAGCCCCCCTCTAAAACAAAACATACATACACTGCACATTGAGTTCGCATGATCAGTTTAACCCGTCAATCGGAGGTTCCCTCGCTCCAAAGGCGAGGGGTAATTAACGGCAGCTTAGTCCGCGGCTGCCGGAGATTCGGATCCCCACGATCAATAAACCCCAGCCTACCCTAGGCAGGGGGAATCTGTAATGCGCCTGACAAGCGCGCGCGTATTCCTATCTCAATGGGGTGACGAAAAACACCATACAATCATCTTTATTGGATCTCTGATCTGACAGTGAAGAGCTTTTAGTTCCAGCGCTAGCGAACCCGTGCTTTGCACGTGGTGCGCTGCTTAGAGCGCAGTGCACTTAGCGCTAGCGCACACGTGCTTTGCACGTGGTGCGCTACTTATGGCGCAGCGCACTTGGTGCTGCTAAGAAACATTTGCTATATTTCAAAATTTGAATTTTAAACAGAGCTTTGCTCTGATTGGGGGAAACAAATGCCCCCCCCACCGTTGCGCTCACGTGGCCCACTTGTGAGTGCAGCGGTGGCAACATCTGCGCTCTTGGATCAACTCAGAAGTTGAAACAGCATTTTAGTGCCTATAAATAATTCCCTTGGCCCTTGAGATGATTTCTGTTCGTCTTCTTCCTTCTGAGAATTATTATTCTCTTGCAGGGTATAGCTCTTTTGCTTAAGAACTTTCTTAAGGACAGAACTCTGTCAAAATCTTAAGTAAAGATTAAATTTTTGAGTAGATCATTTAATAATCTAGGGTTTCACCCATTAACAGAGCTTTGCTCTTCATAGATCTTCGATCTAAAGAAAACCTTTTTTAGGGTTTTGTTGACAGAGCTTTGCTCTCTTGAACCCATAGATCTAAAGAGATTTTTCTTAGGGTCCCTAAGCCCATTAACAGAGCTTTGCTCATGAAGAACTCTTAGAGTTTGTTCATAAATCTTGTAGATCTCAGAATTTTAATTTATTAAAAATTTTATTTTAAGTTTTCTGATGATTATTCCATCATTTTTACAGAGCAAGGCTCTTCAGAATTTCCTTTGAGAAATTTTCCTATTTCCAGAGCTGACAAATATCACTCTGTCATAGAGCACTGCTCTCAAGGGGAGATTTACTCCCTGGACCGAGGAATTCTCATTGAATGAGAATCAATTGAGGATTTCCTCATTTGATGACAGTCTCATCAAATGATGAGACTGTTCTATTAATGATGAGTTATCATCTAGATTTTGTAGGTCCCCTTTGGCCCCATTTTCACTGCATTGCAATGCGGTACAGATTTAAAGTACCCAGTGACAGAACTTAAATTGTAGCATTGGCGGCTGAAAAAAAATTCTTTTCCGCGCGGGTACTATGTCTTTCGACACTTTTTTCCCGTTCATCTGCTCAGAAGGTGGATTCCCCAAAGCGCCCGTAGACCAAGAGGTTCTTGCGCTGATCAAAGACCATGACCCGGAGCACAAGAATCTTCATCTATGGGGTAGATGGTACGATCAAATTATCAGAGGCCGCCAGAGATTTTCTTGTGCGTCACCCTCGGAGCCTATCTCTGCGATCCCTTATGCAGATGCACCCCCGATAAGCTATACTGTGGAGGAGATGAATTGGACTTCAGAAGGTCTCCTTCGGCCTTCTATAGCCGCAATACCTGTATAGCCACCGGTAGCTTTGGACACTGTAGGGCGGCGCATATGCCAGGGTGAATCGCGCCCTTGGGGACAGCCATGCAATATAGGACTAACTCCCCGTCACCCGGCCGGATACCTGCAGTGGGCCCGATATATCTTATCGGCGAAGAAGTCACAGCTGCTGAAGCTCGGATTGTACCCTGCGATCTACGCTTCCTTGTTCCAGTATTCTGCACCTCCTACATGGTGGATCAAGGCGTTTCTAGAGCAATGGAACATTCCGACCCACACCTTCCTATTATTGGATCGAGAAGTCTCTATTTCCATAGATGAATTTGCTGAGGTCTTTGGTTTACCCATTAGAGGAGAGAATTACGAGGAGTTGCTTCCTCTGAATGAGTATATTTTTGCCACCAAATCAGTGGTAATGGGTCTTACCCCAGAGAACGCCATTCAACACCAATTTCCAAGTTTGATAAAGGTGTTGAATATCTACGAGGGCCTATTTCTTGAATCTGGAAGCCAGGGGGTCAGCTTTGAGGACTTCATCGCCCGTTTTCTTCGCCCAGAAGTTTTATCACGACAAGGTGAAAAATTTGCCAAACTTGATGATCCTTTCGGCTTTGGCTTGGATCGCCGGCCAATATTGGAAGCCCATCAAAAGGATTTCTTTCTTCCAAACGTCACGATCGTCCCCTTTTCAGAAATTGCCGCTCCGGGCATCGATGAGGAAGCGTTCTTTCTAGGGTTCCTCAGTTTGTGGTTAAGCTGGTTTGCGCTTCCGATGTACCCTCGCCATATGAGGCCGTCCGTCTTCTACCCAGTGCTTCGAATGATTGCCGGGATACAAGTGGCCGTCGGGATTGCTGGGTTAGCCCACCTGTATCACGGCCTCAGCTTGGCAGCAGATACTACTGAGTCAGGGGTGCAGCCTGCCAACTTCTCAATGCATTCTTTCGCCTCATGGCTCGAGTTGTACATGCTTGGGGTCTTCAGTATCCACAGAAGGCCTTCCTTTTATGACAGATGTAAGTTCCCTCGGATAATGTAGCTAGTTGACGCATCTATCGTCAGTCCGACACCGCGGGAAGCTAGAGGTTTGCTCCTTCGTCCACGCACGGTTGGAGATGGTATGTCCTTTACCGATAAAATTTTGACCGTCGGCCAGGAATCTACAAAAACGGTGCTGCAATTGCAGGACATTTTAAAAGACGGGGCCTCTGTTTTGAAAGCTCGGGAGATTCTTCATCTGTACTCCATCAGGCCAGGCTTTCTCGTATTTAGGCAGAATGATGCGGCGTTGTTCATGAGATACAACCCGCATCATTTTGCCCAGCAGTTGAGCTACAATCAAGGCGTCCCGCTTGAGGCTTTCTTGGCAGTACCTGCTGCTACCGAAGAGGGTATCCGGAGCGCGCTGCACCATTTTATGCGCCTAAACACAGGGTCTAACTTCTTCATCAGCGAACCGAGCTGTGTTCCGAAGGCACTGAATGTGTATGTGGCGTGGTATCAACATTCGATGGGCGCCGTCATTAGAGAGGAAAAAATATTGCTTCTTGATCGCAAGGGTGCAGCGCCAGCTGGTAATCCAAATGTTCCTCTGAAGCGACGGACCATTGTTCGTCCTCCCTTAAGAGAAGTTGCTGCTGTCGAGGTCCCGCATGATAGACCTGAGCTACCAATACCCCGTGCTCCCGTGAAAGCGGTGACTGTGGCGTCTCCTGAGTCTAGCGTGGGTTCAGATATCGGTACTTGTCGTCCCAAAGTGCCCACCAAGCATAAGCTTGTGCTAGCGGCGACCGGTACTCGCTCACAGAAGAAGAAGAAGAAGTCGATTCTTTCTGCAGACGTTGTATTTGGCCAGGAGCCTCATGCTCCTTATAGCGAGGGGCTGAGCGAATATGGGACCAACGAGGCTCTATTCATGGCGCCAGATGATACTGATCTGGAGGCTGCCATCGCAGCTTCTGAGCGTCTAGCTAGCCACAAAGCAGGACTGATCATCCTTGCTGAGTCAGGTAATCTTCAGTCGCATCTTTTTGCTGTTATGTTTTTGTTATCATGTTTTGACTGACACTCCTTCTTTAACAGGCATTTCCACTGAAGTGGCTCTCGCGGCTTCCTTCAAGACTTTTGAGGAGGAGGAGAGGCTTCGCGCTTTGCTGGGCGTTGGTATATTTCGGCTCATTGTGCCTTCATTTGCCTTTCTTATGGATAATCTGACCCCTTTTTCATCTTATTGTTAGTGTATATGCCCTAGAGGCCATTACTGTATCATACTAGTTTATATATTACTTAATGGAAGCTTGGGATATTCACCTTGTATATACAATCTTGCTCAAAATAGTAGTATGCTACTTGGTTTGTTTCTACTTCAATGTGTACATGTGTTTATTTTATTATATCGCCTATACGCATTAGTGGAGCCCTTAGGATCTTTGCTTGATTACCAGCGTTGTGATGGCAGTCACACTAGTGGGGCTGGGTAATCTATAAGCACATCCTTATGCAGGTCCCTAGTCACAGAACTATCGAGACAGGGCATCGATACTCCGGACTAGACTAGCGCATGCGCTTCTCATCCCAGTATGGGAGACGGTCTGTCCCACAGCCGTCAGTACGTCGTACTGGAGATAGTATGCGGGTGCTCGTTGGGTTACGAGTACACTGGAAAGGACTCGTCGGGAACTGACCGGTTGGTATTATACCTATCGTCAGTTATCAGTTCCCAGGTGACATGAGTACATCTTAGTCCGCTGACTTGACACTATCACTTCGCCTCGAGTGTGTTCCCACTGTACTTTGATTACTACCCTACCACGGCTCAAAGGAGTTGTGCAAACAGGTAGTAGTTGGGTGCAGTCCCGAAACACTTGGAGGCAGTGACGGTTAGACAGGATTCGTCTCTCCCGGTATTGGGGGTTGACATCGCGCTGTGTCTAGGAGAGCCATTACACGAGTAGTCCCTGGCCAGGGCAAGCGAGATATACTGGTAGGCTTCCAGTGTTATCTCAGGGTGTATTGGGCTTCACTCCGACACGACTTGTACCGCTATTAGGGGACTGACGTTTACCGCCCCCCTAGGCCCGCCATGCGATGTATCAGACGAACAGACCGGACTGTACGGAGATTGTCACATTCAGGCTCAGTAGGAGTTCAGATAGGTTTCACCTCGTCAGTCTTCTTGTCGGCATCTACCTGGGGACCGTTACGCACAGCTAGTGCCGCTTGCGGTCTGTGGTTAAACCCACTGCCAGCGTAGTGTCGAGTCTTTAGAGTCCCACACAGAAAGCTTTTCGCCTTTAGGCAAAAGAGTAGAGGTCGCATGGTTTTGCGACAGGTCGCATGGTTTTGCGACAGGGTCCGGTCACATCCGTGCACTTGTGCACGTACAGTGTCCGGAAAGTTAACACTAGCGGGCTTTGGTTTAAGCCAGATCCTAGTGTACGTTTTGGGATTGGTTTTATCCAGTATGTATTCGTGTTCCTTGGAACGCGAATGCGGGTGTGTATGCACAGTTGACGGAGAGACAGAGGCAGAGGATTCTCATTAGGGTTGTTGACCATTGACCGTTGACTGTTGACTTTTTGCTCAACCCTAATGAGAATATGATATGTAATTAACAATTATATTAATTAAGTATTATGGTGACATGGTTGTTGAGAGATTGACTTTGTTGACTTTGTTGACTTGTTGACTTTGTTGACCGGTTGACTAGGCTTGACTAGTTGACCATCATGATAACAATGGCTATCATTTCATGGCAAAAACTTTTGCTTGCTTGCTCTCTTGTGCAAAATGAGTGCATGAAATGATATGGCTATTGTTGCTTAAACCATCACATAATACTTGATTGCTATGATGTGTTATGATGGTTTTGGATTATGAGAGCCAAATGAGAAAAGTCTTCTCTCATTCTTCTATGCTCATTCTCTCTCTTGTTCTTGAGCTCTCATCTTCCTCCTCTTGCTCTCCCTCTCTTGAGTCTATGGTTCACTTGTCTCATGAATTGAGAACCAAGAACCATAGATAAAATCCCAAACAAACTCTTCTCTACTCACTCTAGTTCACAAGGTTTAGCAAACCGAATGAACTAGTTTCTTCAAAGTTCGAAGAAGGAGCCAAAGGTAGAAGCTTTCAGGTGGATCTATCTTCGGCGCAAGGAGACGACGGGAAGAAGCCGATTCGGACAACCATCAAGGCTTGAAGACGAAGGAGTTCGAGATAAGAAAGGTATAAACCCCCTAACCGAGTAGTTAACAACTCCTAGTTAGGTTGTTAGTTAGATGTTTAATAAAGATCCGGGTTTTAAGTCCATGTTACCACCTCTAGAAAATTGTTTTTCACTAAATTCCGCATGCCCGAAAGTACCGGGAGAGGTAGCATGGACTTACACTTATCGCAGGGACTACCTTGACTCAGGTCATGCCCAGTACAGTGCTAATCCCGCAGGGTGATGCGGAGATGCATCCAGGGCCATCTATCGAAGTCCCGGCCTCCTCAGCATTACCAAAAGAATCTTTACTTAAGCAACCGATGACGGACGCCATAACGGCTCCAGAAGTAGCTCCTGGTGTGGACGATGACGTCCCCTTGACGGAGGTCTTGAGAAGATCAGCTCTCATGGCCCGGGCGGAAAGGAAGCGCAGGAGGCGTGCAGCAAGGGAACGTAACGCCGCCTTGGCCGCGGGTGCAGGCTCGAGCGCTGCTACCCTTGTCCTTGCTCTTTCAGAGGGTGCTTCGGCCGCCCTGTCTACCACTCACAGACAGGCGGCACGTACGGCTCGGGAAGCAATTGAAAGACCGACCCAAGGTAACGTAACACTGAGTCCTTTCGTCAAAGTTTTAATCTTCAGATTCTCATATATCCTATCCTGCAGGACCGAGTCTTGATGAGGAAGTGGTAGGTGAGATGGCGGCAACCACTAAGCCTGAAGTGGCCACTCTTTCTCAAGAGTCTGGAACTGCCCCAATTGCCACTCTTTCCCCTTGCGGTTCATTGCCATTGCCGAGCGTTGCGAGTATCACGACGGTTCTCGTGAAGTCAGGGGATGAAGCTACGGGTGGCAAAACCATTCTGATGGAGGAGGGTGAAGCAGTCGTGCACCCAGTGACGCCCTTGTCGCGGTTTCGACCGTCGACTCACCAGGTAGATTTTGGGTCATTGATTTCTTTTTCATTCTGCAATCCCTTTCAATCTCTTCTGACAGTATTTCTCTCGTTTCTAATGCAGGTGTGGCGAGCGTTGAGGTTGTGCCACTCAGGAAGCATCGCCAGTTGCTGCTTTGACGGTGGCCGCTCCTTTGCCTTCTCTCGTGTCCTCCCAAATGCTGGAAGGTACGGGTTTGTGACTTATCGGTTTTATTGTAGACAATATACATTATGTACTGACATTGCATTATTACATCCTTGCAGGAGTCCTTTTTGATCATCTGTATCAGGTGTTACACCCACATTTCTCCCTCCAGTCGGAGATTGCTTCATCTAGTAGCGTTGGTGAGTACAGCCTCTAGCTAATGTCTTCTCTTTTCTTTTACGGGCAGCCAAGTCGTTGCTAATTCTTCCTTGTTTTGACTGCAGCGTTACAGATTGAAGGAGGAGATGAAAAAATAGTTGCGCCATACGTACTCCCGGCCTTGCCATCTGCCGCAGCCGGTATAGTATACTTCATCGCTCATGTGATTGATTTATTTTGTGAGTTAGCTTTTAACCGTAATTCATTTTTGCAGCAGTCGCACAGGTCCCTGCTCCCTTCGAATCTCGTATATTAATGCTAGCAGGACCATTTTCTAGACGCGGAGGCCCTGCCCTTGCTGCAGATTTTGCTCCCGAGATTAATCCCATGCTGGAAATGCTCATGAACTTCCATAGCGAAGGCGTCGTTGAGTCTTGGGTTAACCACTGCAGAAATATTAAGGCCTGCCTGCATGAGCTTGAGCTCGGACGTCCTGCTCCCGAGGTCCTGGCTGTGAACTCCCAACGTGCTACGTGGGTCGAGCAGAGCACTCCCTACTTCCGCCATCTTGAACAAGAAGCGGCCTTAAAGCGTAAGGAGCGTAAAGAGACTTCAAGCGAATCTGTCGGCTGCATGCTCAGGTTGATGCAAATGCTGTACAGCTGAAAGCTATCTTTGAGGGCCTTCTACGATGTATTTCTGACGGGCTAACGCTGAGGCAGAAGCTCAATCTCATCGAGCGAGATGCGCAAAGTCGTGAGGCAGCTCAGCGGGCCATCGATGAGCAACTTTCATCTTATTTGCAGCAACGGGCTCAGGTTGAAAACGGAGTTGGCCGCGACTGCTGACCGTGAAAAGGGGCTGAGGGGAGTGTGCGAGCAACTGATTGGTTTATTGAAAACGCCTCCCTCCCAATAGTTGTTTTTATACCAATTAACATTTTTAAATTTTGAATAACATGTATCCATCTTTATTCTTTCATATGATGCATCTTGTACCCAATTGAACTTATAAATAAAAGATACATTTCTTTCGTACTATCTTGCGTTATCTCTTGCTTTCTTCTCTTTTCTTTGTTGCCGGCATATTACCTTAGTAAACGTAGCCTGTAGATGATAGAGAGCACTCCGTCTTGAACTTTTCAAGAGGTAGTGATGGCTTAGCAAGCAGGTTCAGATCTGCTGCCTAAGGCTTTTCAACTTTATGAGTCGTGAGGGTCTCATAAAGTCTTTTCTCCCTACGAGTCGAAAGGATCCCGTAGGTGTATTTTCTCCATAGGAATCGTAAGGATTCCTAAGTGTGTGTTCTCTTATAAGTCGTAAGGATCTTACAAGAGAGTTTTCTTCCTCACGAGTCGAGAGGACCCGTAAGTGATTGATGAGGTTGACATTATCCGCATTTCACGGAGTCAGGGGTTGCTCTGGGCGTTTCCCACGGGGTCAGGATTGGCTTTAGCCATGTTCCACAGAACCAGGACTCGCTCTGGCTGTTTCCCACTGGATCAGGATTGACACTAGTCGTGTTCCACTAGGCCAGGATTTGCTCTGGACGCTTCCCACGGGGTCAGGATTGACATTAGCCGTGTTCCACAGGACCAGGATCCGCTCTGGACGCTTCCCACGGGGTCAAGATTGACATTAGCCATATTCCATAGGACCAGGATCTGCTCTGGACGCTTCCCACGGGGTCAAAATTGACATTAGCCGTGTTCCACTAGACCAGGATTTGCTCTGGACGCTTCCCACGGGGTCAGGATTGACATTAGCCGTGTTCCACAGGACCAGGATCCGCTCTGGACGCTTCCTACGGGGTCAGGATTGACATTAGCCGTGTTCCACTAGACCAGTATTTGCTCTGGACGCTTCCCACGGGGTCAGGATTGCCATTAAACGTGTTCCACGGGACCAGGATCCGCTCTGGACGCATCCCACGGGGTCAGGATTGACATTAGCCGTGTTCCACTAGACCAGGATTTGCTCTGGACGCTTCCCACGGGTCAGGATTGATATTAGCCGTGTTCCACAGGACCAGGATCCGCTCTGGACGCTTCCCACGGGGTCAGGATTGACATTAGCCGTGTTCCACTAGACCAGGATTTGCTCTGGACGCTTCCCACGGGGTCAGGATTGAAATTAGCCGTGTTCCACTAGACCAGGATTTGCTCTGGACGCTTCCCACGGGGTCAGGATTGACATTAGCCATGTTCCACTAAACCTGGATTTGCTCTGGACACTTCCCACGGGGTCAGGATTGACATTAGCCGTGTTCCACAGGACCAGGATCCGCTCTGGACGCTTCCCACGGGGTCAGGATTGACATTAGCCGTGTTCCGCTAGACCAGAATTTGCTCTGGACGCTTCCCACGGGGTCAGGATTGACATTAGCCGTGTTCCACGGGATCAGGATCCGCTCTGGACGCTTCCCACAGTGTCAGGATTAACATTAGCCGTGTTCCACGAGACCAGGAGAGGTTGACTTTATCCGCATTTCATGGAGTCGAGGGTTGACTCTCGGTTGCTTGTGCACCGCCGAGTCATGTAACTGGGAATTGTCGCGGTTCCGCTTTGCTGATGTTGCGTCTGTTGTAATGAGACGAATGCTGAGATGATCTCTAGGCTCTCTGTGAACCGTCGAGATTTGGCTTCTTTTTCTGATGGAGCCTGGTGGGAAGGTATGGTTCCCTCTTTGTTTGTGCCCCTGAATTGTATACAAGGATCGATGTGATCTCACCTGTAGGGCAAAAAGTTTTATTTTATATATTTTTCTTTCCGTGTTGCTCTATCATTTCAGCTTTTAATTCGCGAAAGTCGCGATTGCCCAATCATTTCGGCTATTTTTCGCGGTGCCCAATCATTTCGGCTATTTGTTTTATTTTTACTCGCTGCTTTTTATTGCGAGTTGCCTAATCATTTCGGCTATTTTTTCATACATATATTTTTACTTGCTGATTTTGTTGATAGTTGCCCCATCATTTCGGCTATTTCATATGCATTTGTGGCCCGCTGACTTTTCGTTGCGAGTTTGGGATTTGATACCTGTTCTCCTCCGAAACGTGGAGACGCGACCACGTATGTCCGTCTTGCCTGAATTTCGAGGGCAGATGCTAATTGGTGCTATCCGCCCACCTCTCCGAAGATACCGAGTTGATTTATGGTACCGTGCATCGAAGGTTTAGACGGATGCGGCCGATATAGCAGACTTCGTCAGATTCCCCCTCGTTTGAGGGGTTTTTGATTGTGGGACGCTCTTCCCTGCGGGCGCAAGCCCCTGCAGTTAATTACGCTACCGCATCGCGGTAACCACTTTCTCCTTCTTCAGATGGTCACTTTATGTCGTGTGTGTTGGTTTTGTTTTTGATTGCCCGTGGATTGTATATGGAGAGTAATTTATGTTGTCGTCCATAGGGCGTGGATTAGTGCAAATCCATATTTTCTTAGATTTGGGTTTGGGGTTGGGTTTAATGATACGTTAGTCTCATTTTAGACTAAGATCAACTTAAACGTTTGTTAAGGATACGCTAGTCAAATTTTAGACTAAGATCAACTTAACGGGATCATTTAGATCCAACAAAAGAGCATTTGGGCTTTATTTTTTAGTTTAGGGATATTGCGGTCGATTACCAGTTTAAGGACATGGTGGTCCATTGTTTGTTTAAGGACATCTCGGTCCAATGTTAGTTTAAGGACATCTCGGTCCAGTGTTAGTTTAAGGACATCTCGGTCCATGGGCTTAAGGCCCCCACAGTCCGAGATTAAGGACATCATAGTCCATGGGGGACCCACACTCCGAGGTTAAGGACATCATAGTCCATAGGCTTAAGGAACCCACAGTCCGTGGAATGATGGGTTATCGGGACCCGTCACCTCTCTGAAGACGTTGAAGGATTACAACGACAAATATCAAAGGAGTGAAGAGATGTACGCTTGAACCAAAGTTGATTTGGGAAATCTGTAGTCCAATTTGGGACTAAGATCAATTAATTAGATTATGAGCACATTGGCTCAGTTAAATCTGAATTGAGGACTTATGGCCAACTTGGGCTAAGTCCAATTAAGTTTGAAATGTTGGCCCTTTGTTGGACTGTTGAATATTTGTCTGGGTTCAGCTCCCCATTATTTAGCAATGCTAAACAGGGGTTTGGGTTCTGACCATATCTTTATCTTTTATTGAGTTTTGAGCACTCATATGCCATATGAGATGATCAATCTTGGAAGACAAGGGTATATTTGAAGCTCAGTCAAAGGGAGTCTTGCCTCTGGAAAATTTAGTCAATTTGAGCTAAACTTGGCTTTAGAATAGTGTTAAACACTAGAGGATATTTAGCGATCACGTGCCCCCACGTGATGTGCTGAAAATTGTGTTAAATACTAAGGACGAAGCGTTTAAAGTAGTGTTAAACACAAAAGTTGAATTGGTCACGTGGGGTCACGTGAGGCGTCTGAAGATGGGGGGCAGAGTTCCTTTATTTTTTTCTCAGAGTATTCAAATAAGTGTTAAACACTTTTAGTCTTCGAGTCCATCACGTGTGAGCACGTGATGGGCATCCATGCACTGGATTTAAAGGGATTTGTTAGGGGTCACGTGGGGACATGTGAGGGCGCCCAAAATTGATTCTGCTCTTGGATTTGTTGGCTTTTGTTTTGAGGGTCACGTGTGAGCACGTGAGGCATTGCCTACAAATTTTTTCTTTCTCATTTTGAGGAGTCTGTTTAAGGATCACATAGAGGCATGTGACCTAGTCTTGTTCGTTCTTTTTCATTCGTTGGTATGAAGGGTCACGTGTTACCACGTGATCACGTTGGATAATTTGATCTTTATGTGCATGGAGAGCTTTAAGTCTCTTGTTTTTAAGAATTAAATTCTTTTATAGGGTTAAACCCTAATTCTGTTTAGAGGAATTAAATTCCTATGTATTTGGAAGAATTAAATTCTTATATAGGGATAAACCCTAGTTTCATTCGGAGGAATTAAATTCCTATGAATTTGGAAGAATTAAATTCTTATATAGGGTTAAACCCTAATTTCATTTGGAGGAATTAAATTCCTATGAATTTAGGGGAATTAAATTCCCTAAACTCAATTCTCCCTCTAAGTTTTAGATCTGCATGGCAGAATCTTCCCGATGAGAATTAAATTCTCAACTTGTGGGGAGATCTGTTTTTGCAGATCTTCAACCAAAGGAAGACTTAAATTCTTATTCAGAAGAGTTAAACTCTTAAATTGAGAATTAAATTCTCTTTTTGTTTTATGGAGTTTAGATCTCTTTCCCCTTCTCACCCACGGTTTCTTTTTCTTCTGAGGAAATCTTTTTCTCTCTTGAGAATTAAATTCTTCTCTCTTTTTTTTCTCTGTTGTTGTATCTCTCCAAGAAAAGTTCCAAAGATCCCCCTCTCTTCTCTTCTTGGCTCCTATTTATAGGAGAAAGAAAAGAATCCATTTGTTTAGTCAATCTTTCATTGAAAAATTTTGGTTGTTTTTGTAACCAACATGATCTTTTAGATCATCCAGTGAATTTTATTCACCATTGGATTTTTAATCCAAAAGATATTTTATCTGTTATTCTTGGCAAATTTTAGGGAAATCTTTCCTTGTATAAAATCTTTCCATAAATTAGTGATTTTTAATCACCCTTGGATTTTTAATCCAGCGGTGCTCCATTTTACAGAGCACCATCTTTTTTTTGTTTTGGAAAGATTTATAGAGATATTTTTCCAGTTAGGGTTCTCGATTCCCTCTTAATTAGAATTTAATTCTATTAGTTTAGAAAGCTTAAGAGCCTATCACGTGTTGACACGTGATCCCACTGTTTGATCATTTAAATAGAATTTAATTCTATTAATTAAAGAGCTTAGTAACCCATCACGTGTTGACACGTGACCCCTCTTGATTAACATTTTAACCAGAATTTAATTCTGCTATTTTAAAGAATTAAGGAATCATCACGTGACCCTTGGTCACGTGTGAACACGTGATGCTCCATTGGGATTTTTCCTTAGTTTTTTTTATATCTTTTAATCCCTTTCAGTGGGTTTAAAGGCCCATCACGTGTGGGCACATGACTCCTGTTGATTAGAATTCAATTCTATTATAATAAAGTCCCCATGAAACCATCACGTGTCAGCACGTGACCCTTGGTCACGTGTCAGCACGTGATGCCCCATTAGGGTTTCTTTCCCGAAATTTTATGAGGGAACAAATGCCCCCACAGCGTTGTTCTCACGTCTTTGCACGTGAGTGCAACGCTTTTATCTTTTGTGGCCGTTGGATCTGTCTAGGGAAGGGGTAAATGAACCGTTTCCTATCACATCCTATAAATGCAGGGGTCTCTTCAGAAGCGCCTCCACTCTTTCGTCTTCTTCCTTGTTCATTTTCCTTTGAGAATTTAATTCTCTTTCCCAGAGCTTAGTTCTCTGTTTCAAAAACAATTTCCAGAGTTTAACTCTGTCAACAAAAGATCTCCTTTTTTAGGTAAGGATCTTGAACGGCCGAAGAACTTCTTATAGAAATTTTCGTTGGATTTTAAATCCACACCAAGGGTTTTTTCCCTTTAACAAGAACCCATCTTTCCAAGTTAAAATAATTTCCAATCTTTAGATAATAAACTCCTTTTGTTAGGGCTTCTCTGCTCTCAGGGATCGATGGTGATTCTTGTCATCTCTCTGGAATTTAATTCCATTCCAAAGAGCTTTGGCTCTGAAAAATATTTTCTGGGAATTTAATTCCTCTATTCAAAAGGAATTTAATTCCTCTAAAGAACTCAGTTCTTCACAGAGAACTTCTTGGGGTTTTCTTGCCCTGAGTTGTTCTTTGCAAAAAAAGTTTCCAGAGAGATCCTTCTCGATTTACACAAAACTTCTATAATGGATTTTTCTCCTTAGGGGAATGTCCAGAGTTGTTTGAAATCCACTGTTCATTTAGACAAGTATTCTTCTTGATTGGTTTATCCATTAAATTCTCACTGATCTTTATTTTAGATACTATGTCTGCCCATTTGTATGATCTTGACGAGATCATTTCTTATAGAGACATTCGTGCACTGGGCCGCAGCTAGAACCAGGAGTTCACCAACGCTTGGTATGCTGAGATCATGAGCCGCTTTAACGAGTACAAAAGTCGACTACTACCTCGTCGCTCTTCTCTTTTGAAACTCATTATGAAGGCGATCTGGGAAGCACTTCCTTTATTCTATGCAGGCATACCGCTTAAGGCTTTGGATGATGCCGAAGATAAGGTACACTTAGTGTATCTGATGGGCCTAATCTCAAAGAAAAGGAGAAACAATCTTTTTGATATCCTGCATCAAGCTTTCCAATAGGCGGCGATACTCTCTGCCTATCGGAGGATGGAGGACATCAGCGGAGATCCCGACACTAGCGAGCGCGAGAGGAAGCACACGAGAATAGCCAGAGAGGCCAGAAACATTTTAGACAGACTTACTTTTGAATTCCTTAATCCGTGTCCCGGATTTGATGTCTTACCATTGTAACATTTTCTCTTATTTTTGTACGAACTTCCAAAGTATGAATGATAAGTCTTTCCTTCCCCTTTTGTGTTTGCATGCCTTCTTTATGAAATTTTGTCATATTGTTGTTGCTGCTCACGTGTTTGGCATGTGAGGCACTGTTGGGGATTTTGATCTCACATTGGCATCCACCCACATGTTATTCACACGTGACACTGTTTTAATTTTCCGTACATGCCAAGGTTGGTGCTCACGTGCCCTGCACGTGGGGCTCTATTGATGGGATTGTTTAATTTCCCATGCCATATTTTCTGTGTGCAACATTGAATACAGAAAGGAAGCCTTGGAAATAGTTCCACCTATTTGATTTCCAATGCCTTTCCTTTTTCTGGGCCTTGGAAATAGTTCCATCATGCAATATTTTCCGTGTACAACATTGGGTGCTCTCCTTTATAACCTGGATCCTTGCATTTCTTTCTTTCTTCACAGAGAAATTCATTTATAACTTAGGGTAATCATCTTAAGAAAACAACTA
Source organism: Agapanthus africanus (assembly GCA_030015575.1). Lineage (NCBI taxonomy): Eukaryota > Viridiplantae > Streptophyta > Magnoliopsida > Asparagales > Amaryllidaceae > Agapanthus > Agapanthus africanus. Next base: position 47,825,743 of record JASDDO010000019.1, on the reverse strand, counting down.
AGTGCTATGGCTTGCAACCGCCCCCATGCCCGTCGACAACCATGGGAGGTGCCCGTTGAGGAGATGATTCCTCGCTTTGCTGCGCGACTAGTGGATCCCCTTCTCACTGATGCCGAATGTGATGCGGTGACGTATTGATTTGTGCGAAAAATTGTGTTTGTAGTTAACCGCAATCAATAACGGTGTCGCGTGTAGCTAGACCGAGATGAGTACGGGTCGTCCTCTGGGAAACGTAGAACCTTTTACTTTTACTTTAGATGTGTTGAGAAAGAGAGGAGGGATAAAGAATTTTATAGAATGGTTTCTAGATCTACGTTAAACAAGAATGTAAAATATAGATCTATATTATTTTAAGGATGTAGTTAATATAATAAGGGGGCTTGTAGGGTTCGTTAGGATTTAGTAGTTATGGACGATTAATTAAAAGTTACCATTTTTATCCTTTAATAGATTTAAAACTAGAACGACGGTGAAGCGTGTAGATTAGGGTTTCTAGAGGGAAAAGGAATCCCACTCTTAATCCTTATCTCGACACGGAACTCCGTTCATATCTAGCCTTTACCAAAACAATCATTAATCTAATCTCTAATCGCGGTCGGAACTAACAAAGAATTGTTAGCGCGCCCGATTAGAATGTTAATAATTCTTTTGATAAAGTTCATAAACTTTATAAGACTTAAAAAGGGTTTAGGGATGTTCATCATCCATTAGCCTACCCTAATCCTACGAACCCTAACAAGCGGAGAATTACTCGCGCATGTTGGGAGAAAAAGAGATGGAAAGAATTTGCATAATTAAACTATGAAGAAATAGAATAAGAAAAATAAAGCTACCTTTATTAATCAACAATTTTCGTTACACTTGAATCCTTAAAAAATGATTACAAATCCAGTTGCTTCTCGAACTCTTCCAAGGAGGTAGACGAACAGTTGATGACCAGCCTGGATGCGTGAGCCGTCTTGGACTTCGTGATCGCGTCGGCTTGATGATTTTTCCAAGAGGCTCTCGGTCCATATAGTGCCAAAGCCAGAACCCAAGCTTCTAAATTAGAAATTAACTGTAGAGATTCACCCACAATTTGCGCAGACCCTAAATCCACAATATTGCCGCGGATCCGCGGCCCAAGGGGGGTTTGGCCGCGGATCCGCAGCCAAGGGTCAAGATCACTTGATCAAAATTTTAGGGCTTGCTCCTTGTGACATGTGTCGATATCTGGGACCTTTGGATCTTTGAAATCTTCTCGTGGTTGCTGCCAGACTTGGTCTCCAAGTTTTTGCTTTCTTAATTAGGCAAGTTTTCTTCAACAACTTGATTTTCTTGATTTTTAGTCTTGGAAAATTCTGCACAACTTGGAAAGATTCTGCACAATAACTCAAATAATATTTAGTAGACTTTGTTCTACTAGGATTTGGTCAATGACATTATTTGCATACAATTTCCTACCAAATACTAATTATAATATATCAACACATGGAAAATATTATTTTTACAGATAAACCCTCATATGTATGATATATTATAATAAAGACCTTTTTTTAATATGAAAATGGTAGGAAAAGTGTAATAACAAATGTGCAGTTTTATCAACTGAACAAATACCCCCAAACGTATCTTTGATCGTCCCGAGCAAACTAGTTTATTCAAGAGAAGGAGAAAAAAGAAAGGAGAAAACTAAGCACACTTTCGTAGGCAAACACGATTGCACTGAGCACGTGCAACAAGCCGTTAAACCTCTAGGTGCCTCTAGTAGGAGGAGTGTTGTCTCCTGAGGGTTTTCAGCGGATTACACCCACAAAATCCTATAATAAAAGAGAGATGGTGAAATTTACATATAAAGATAAGAACCATAAAAGAAAGACTTTGAAAATAAGAGTTTCTAACTACACTAGCTTTTCAGTTGTTATGAGCCCTATCTTAATAGTCATGAAAAGATATTAGAAATCACATTATCCCTCAATAAAACATCGTCTTTATTCTTCTTTCCTACTTTTCATCCAAACATCGATCATATAACCCTACGTGTGTGTAATGGACATCCCTACACTCGGAGAATTCAATTCAAGCTATCATACTCTTGTCCATCTACCTCAGTACTTTTTAACTTGATGAATATTTAGATTTGCTCACACATTTTCATGCGACCGTTAATACTTCTTGAGGTACTAACCGACCGATTACTCATGTACTTGCTGATTAGGTGATAGTATTTTCCTCGTCTTGCACCACCTAAGGCTTAGCAGTGACTCCCAAACCAGTTGGTCTAAGGCACTAGGGGATGAAGCACCCTCGCTATATTTTTTTATTGCTGTCTTGGCGATAACAAAACCAATGTTCATTTTTTTTCTTTTCACCATTTTTATATTTTCTTCATTTTTTTTATTTCCTTCATACTTTGGCTTTTAGACAAGAGCATTTCAAGGTATCCTCTACTATCCCGAGTTTCAAGACGTGTGTAAGTGCATATAGTAGGGTATCAACATTCAAATGTTTGGCTTCCAGAATAGAAACTATTTTTCAGACTTATTTTTATCCTCAGATTAGTGACTTCCTTCATCTTACTAACCCTTGGGACAACAGCTCATAACTACTTATTACCAGTTCGTTTAAGAAAACTTCTAATTTTCTTGGTTTTCTTAAACTATTCAAATCTTTTGGATGTAATTTTTCACTTTCTATTCTTTTATTATCAAAGAATTTTTTTTAATTTTTTTTTTTAAAATGTTGTGCTTATGCAAAGTATGATACAAATTGATGTGTAAATAAGCACAAACCTCCCCCAAACCTGTTTACAGCAGTGTCCTCACTGATGTCATCCGTTAAGCTCAAAAACCTGTAGACTTGGGAGGAAATTATTAATGGGGGCAAGAATATATAAAAGTGAAAATCCTCCCCCAAACTTATTTTAGGCTCACAATTTTGTAAAAATCATTTTCTTTCAAGAGCCAAAATATACCATCCCCCCAAACTTGAGTTAAACAATTTTAATCTTTTAAAATCACACAAAGGGGTCAAGGTTATTGGTCAATGCCAAGCTTTGTAAAGACCGAAGGTCAAAACCAACCATTTAAAAAATTTATCGATGAAGCACCAAGGTTGGTGGAAGAACATGTCACCTTTCGACGTGAAGAAGTGGGGAGGTGATAAGAGGTGAAATGGAAAAGGATTGCGTCTCAATTTGGAGAGACGACACAGTGATAGTAATGATGGATTACTCGCATTATCATGATTGTCCAAAAGAAGGGGTGGAGGTCCAATTTCTTCATCTTGGAGTTGATTTATCTCAACACCCGTATCTTTTAAAAATGCGAGTTCATCAGCGAAAATTTCCTCAAAGCTTTCATCGATACCCCGAATAATAATGTCATCAGAAAAAATGGGGTGATCGTCAGACTCTATAAAAAGTTCCTCATCAGTGTTAGATGTTGACCCGGACAACTCGGTGGAAGAGTACATGGTTGGGTCAAACAACAACATATGAATAGAGTCAGTATCATGAGGTTGATCAAATTCGCTGCTGTCGACATCCATTAATTCGACAGAACACACATGAGCATAGGGTTCGGAGGGTTCACTTCCCAACTTGTAAATATTAAGCTCAATTGACTTCTTTCCAAAGGATAGGGTCATAGAGCCGTTTCTACAATTGATTACTGCGTTGGAAGTGGCCAAAAAGGGTCGACCGAGTATCACCGGGATTTGATTGCGTGGGTTTGCCACAGGTTGTGTATCAATAACGATAAAGTCCACAGGGAATATGAATTCCCCGACTTTGATTAACACATTCTCTAGCTCACCCCTAGATTTGGTGATAGATCGGTCTGCCATCTGGAGAGTACAATGGGCGGGTTTTAACTCTCCAATTCCTAACTGCTCGTATACTGAATAAGGAAGCAAGTTAACGCTAGCGCCTAGATCGAGTAAAGCACGATTAATATTTTTACCCCCAATAGAAATAGAGATTGTAGGACAGCCGGGGTCCTTACATTTCTTTGGTATTTGTTGGGTAAAAGCTGTGCTAACATTACTCGTCATGAAAACCTTCTTAGGCACTTGAGTTTTTCTCTTCCTAGTGCACAAGTCTTTAAGGATTCTTGCATAAGATGGGACTTGTTGAATAGCATCTAGGAGAGGAATATTCACGCTAACTTGCTTAAACATTTCCACAATCTTCTCCATTTGCGGGTTAGGTCTGTTGGCCCTTAATTTGTTTGGAAATGGAGCTCGATCAATAAGTTTTGGGTCCAACATTTGTGGAGAAGACTGTGGGGACGGATTCGATCCCAAAATTGGAGTGGGAATCGACTTAGATAGATTTGGCGAAATGTTCGAGCCTTGGGGAAAACGGAGAATAGGCTCGGATGAAGGTGTGGGACTAGACGAATTAGGGGAAGAAGAAGAAGAAGCTGGGATATCAATGGTCTCACTAACATCAAATTGCTCACCCACTCGGTTATTCAGCACTCTCCCCGATCTCAACGTAGTAATGACATTCACATTATGATTTTGTGAATGGCCAGGATTCGGTAGGGGTTGAGATGGGAGTTTCCCTTTTTCTCTCGCACTCATTGAGGCGTTTAACTGTGCGATTTGGTTTTCTAATGATTTAATACTCTTACCATGGGAGGCGGAGTTTTTCATTATGGTATCAATAGAAGACTTCATCTCAGCCGACAATTGCATGGAATGTTTCATGAACATATCCAAAGTTTGTGCAAGTGAAGAGTTGTCAGTACCGGCCACTTTTGATGTAGAAGTGTTGGCCGGATTTTGGAAATTTTGTGACTGAAAGGGGGGCTGATTCTGTGGTTGTGGTTGCTGTGGAGGAGGTCTTTGATAATTGCTTTGTTGGTTTTGATTCCAAGCAAAGTTAGGATGATTCCTCCATCCTTGATTGTACGTGGAAGAATAAGGGTCGTTTCTAGGTCGCTGCTGAAAATCAGCATTAGTTTGAAACGATGAATTCATAGGACATTCTTCCGTTAAGTGTGAAGGATCCGAACAGCAACCACGGACGGTTTTAGGAAGCGTAACCTGATTTAGAGAGAATGATGAGAACTTGTTCTCAATAGCATCGAGTTTCTTCTGTATCGCTGCCATTTCGGCTTTTACTACGATAGAAATATTGAGCTGATGACTACTTCTCTTAGAAGAAGGTGGTCTTACGCTTTCCCACTGCAAAGTGTGTTCAGCTAGGTCTTCCAGATATTTCCAAGCTTCACCATCGTCTTTAGACATGAAATTGCATTGACAATTTGTTTCAAGCATCCGCTTTGTCGCTGGATTAATGCCCTCATATATAATTCGGCATAAATCCCATCTATTGATTCCATGATGAGGACATTGGACAAGCAGATCTTTGAAACGTTCAAAGCACTTACAAAATGGTTCATTGGGAAGCTGGGTGAACTGGTTGATCTCGCTTCTAACACGGGCAGTCTTATGGTTTGGGTAAAACTTCTTAAGAAATGCTATGACGAATTCATCCCAATTAGTGATAGAGTGTGCGGCAGTATTATAAAGCCATTTTTCTGCCAAGTCGCACAGTGTGAATGGGAGAAGACGCAAGCGCATAGTATCGACAGTCAATTGTGAAGTACCCATCATTGCGCATACGTTTTCGAATTTGGTGATGAAAACGTACGCGTCTTCAGATTCAAGCCCATGAAATTTGGGCAACAGATTGATGTAGTGGGGTTTAATTTCGAAATTATCCCCGTTAGCTGGTGGAATGGACAGACAAGTAGGAAGGGGACCACGGATAGGATAGCATCTTTCTTGGAGAGAGATGCGAGATGGATTCTGCACACCTACGAGCGGTGGCAGCGTGGTGTTATATTCTGATGGAGTGCCGTCCATCTCGGTCGTGGTGTGTGTTGGGAGAAAGGAAGATGAAGAAGTACCGACTTCGGCGTCGATAGCAGGAACGCGGACAAGACGGGCACTAGGATCCCGTGTCCAGCCGAGCATGCACTAAGCGGGTTTAGTGCAAGTGGAAGCGTGTGTGTGATTTTAAAATTGGTATGTTTTGAAAAAGTGGGACTCAAGACAAATCACTCTAAAATGCACAAGCAACCCTAGTACTAAGGTTACCTAGGTCCAGTCTCTAGACCGCTCCTAGACTTCCAAAGGATAAGCCGCAGGATCAATCCTCTACCGCCTCCGTACTACCCTTGTAGCCAGGTAAGTGCCAGGTAAGTGGGAAGGAACCACAGTAGTGGGCCTAATTAAAAATCACTGGCCTTTGTCACACTTGCCTAGGCACTACAAAAGTAATGCGGATAAACGATAGATTACCCACGACCTTCCTCTGTCCTTATTGAGCGCGACAGTCCTTAGAGTCTGGTCTAGATATTTTTTAAATTAATGAAGGGTTGATCTAGATACTCGGTTTGTGATTTGTGGGGCTTAGGAAGGGTGATGAAATCCCCACCTAATCTTGATTTGGTCTTTGCCCCTTAAAGTCCGTATTAAAATATGCAAAACAAAACCAATCACAAAACTTTTGCAAAATAATTTTTTTTTTAGCGGCGCTATTTTGCAAAGAATCCTGCAGAAAATAGATTTTATTGGATTTGAGAGAAGAGAGAAGGAGTTGAGAAAGATACCAGAGAAGTTTGTAACCCTAAATCCTTAGCTAAGCCGCGTTTCCACCGCCGAAAGGGCCTTCGTGCCGCAGTTCCGCTGCGAAGTGGATGGATCAGTTGATGAAATTTTTTCTGTGGCCTCCTGTACTCCTCTGGATCTCGATGAATGTCTCTGTCTTCTATTTTCCTTAATTCTGTGACTCCAGATCTCCTTGCAAAATTCACGCACAAATCGTTAAATATGCAATTTGCAGTTTTGTGTTAATAATGATATGAATCGTCTAAGAATTCAACACAAATAGTAAGAATAAAAAATTACGCACGTATCCCCGGCAACGGCGCCATTTTATTTGTGCGAAAAATTGTGTTTGTAGTTAACCGCAATCAATAACGGTATCGTGTGTAGCTAGACCGAGATGAGTACGGGTCGTCCTCTGGGAAACGTGGAACCTTTTACTTTTACTTTAGATGTGTTGAGAAAGAGAGGAGAGATAAAGAATTTTATAGAATGGTTTCTAGATCTACGTTAAACAAGAATGTAAAATATAGATCTAGATTATTTTAAGGATGCAGTTAATATAATAAGGGGGCTTGTAGGGTTCGTTAGGATTTAGTAGTTATGGACGATTAATTAAAAGTTACCCTTTTTATCCTTTAATAGATTTAAAACTAGAACGATGGTGAAGCGTGTAGATTAGGGTTTCTGGAGGGAAAAAGAATCCCACTCTTAACTCTTATCTCGACACGGAACTCCGTTCATATCTAGCCTTTACCAAAACAATCATTAATCTAATCACTAATCGCGTTCGGAACTAAGAAAGAATTGTTAGCGCGCCCGATTAGGATGTTAATAATTCTTTTGATAAAGTTCATAAACTTTATAGGACTTAAAAAGGGTTTAGGGATGTTCATCATCCATTAGCCTACCCTAATCCTACGAACCCTAACAAGCGGAGAATTACTCGCGCATGTTGGGAGAAAAAGAGATGGAAAGAATTTGCATAATTAAACTACGAAGAAATAGAATAAGAAAAAGAAAGCTACCTTTATTAATCAATAATTTTCGTTACACTTGAATCCTTAAAAAATGATTACAAATCTAGTTGCTTCTCGAACTCTTCCAAGGAGGTAAACGAACAGTTGATGACCAGCCTGGATGCGTGAGCCGTCTTGGACTTCGTGATCGCGTCGGCTTAATGATTTTTCCAAGAGGCTCTCGGTCCATATTTATAGTGCCAAAGCCAGAACCCAAGCTTCTAAATTAGGAATCTAACTGTAGAGATTCACCCACAATTTGCGCAGACCCTAAATCCACAATATTGCTGCGGATCCGTGGCCCAAGGGGGGCTTGGCCGCGGAGGGTCAAGATCACTTGATCAAAATTTTAGGGCTTGCTCCTTGTGACATGTGTCGATATCTGGGACCTTTGGATCTTTGAAATCTTCTCGTGGTTGCTGCCAGACTTGGTCTCCAAGTTTTTGTTTTCTTAATTAGGCAAGTTTTCTTCAACAACTTGATTTCCTTGATTTTAGTCTTGGAAAATTCTGCACAACTTGGAAAGATTCTGCACAACTCAAATAATATTTGGTAGACTTTGTTCTACTAGGATTTGGTCAATGACATTATTTGCATACAATTTCCTACCAAATGCTAATTATAATATATCAACACATGGAAAATATTATTTTTACAGATAAACCCTCATATGTATGATATATTTTAATAAAGACCTTTTTTTAATATGAAAATGGTAGGATAAGTGTAATAACAAATGTGCAGTTTTATCAACTGAACACGTATGAACTCCTGATTCGTAGGGGATCTCCTCTTCCAATAGGCTCCATTTGGCTTCGGACGATCTTTCTTGCCGTGCTTGCTGACATCCCTCCTCACCCGGCAGAGATGACCCTGGTGGTCCTTGATGCGGCCGAAGACAAGCTCGAGTTTTTCTACGAGGCGTGCTTAATTACCCAGGCTCTGAAAGATTGCTCGGTTCATCTGTTGGACCAGATAAGAGCCCGGCGGGCTATTATGTCTGCTTTTGCGGATGAACATGGCGCCAATCGGTGGGAAGCAACTCCTCGTGAAAATTGTCGTTTCGACGTGCTGGAAAAGGCAGAGAAGGAGCTAGAAAATCTTGTATTTTGTTTTGTTAACCCCTGTACCACTGATTCTTTGTTTGGTGACCTTTTTCCGGTAGCGTAGTCTGTTTAAATTAATGTACTATTCTTATCATTGAATGTTGCATACTTTCTGTTGAATTTTTATGTATGTCGTATACTCGTACATGCGTCTTGTTTGTATAGATGAGATTCTATATTTTCCCATGGGAATTTTCTTTAAGTGCGAACACTATTGTTATGTTGCATACACATCGGTGTTTTGGGTATCATTTCCTTTTAAACAGACATATAGTTGCGAGTGCACGCTTGATAGGATACATATCTGAGACTCTCCTTGTTGCCTCCCATATTCTGTGCTTGCTTTGGGTCGAGTATTGTCATCGAATGGAGGCTTGTATATATAGTCTTGAGTGCTCGCGTCTTCTTCCAGAGGTTGTAGCTGCAAAGGCGAGCTTGCGGGGGCTGATCGAACGGTGCGCCTCAAATATGCTATCATGCGAGAAGAGACTCAGCCGAAAATTCTCAGAGAGGAAGCTAACTTCAACTGCTCTAGGGGAACTTCAAGCTAATCTTACGGCCAAGACCACTCGGGCATATGAACCTTGGCGGGTGCTTCAAGAAGCTATCAGAGAGGTGGTAGCCATTGATAAAACCGTCATTTTCACCCGCGAAATGGTCGAAGCTCATAAAGTTACTGAAAAAGAGCTTGAAAGTCGGCTTGCCTCCTATCAGGCTCAGCAATCTCAAGCGGAGGCTCGTCTCTTAGCGATAATAAATCATGAAGCTGAGGCCCAGCGGAAAAAGGATGAACTGGAAAACCTATTGAATCGTCCGCCGGCTTGAAGAATTGTATATTTTTTATTCTTCTTTTGTACATACTCCTAAATGAGAGTATTTTTTTATTCTTTCATAAATTGTACTTTATATTCATTTTGATTCATGAATAAAAGACATATTTTGCTTCATGATGGTGTGTCCCTTTTAGTAAATGCATTTTGTGGATAATCTATTTTGATCTTCTTGCAGGACAGCGATGGCTTAGGAGTCAAGGTTAGGATCTGTCTCCTAAGACTTTTCAACTTTATGAGCCGTGAGGGTCTCATAAAGATATTTCTCCTTACGAGTCATGAGGATCTCGTAAGTGTAATTTCTCTCTAAGAATCGTGAGGATTCCTAAGTGCGTTTTCTCTTGAGAATCGTAAGGATCTCACAAAAGAGTTTTCTCCCTTACGGGTCGTAAGGACCCGTAAGTGATGGATGAGGTTGACATTATCCGCATTTCACGGAGTCGGGGGTTGTTCTGGCCATTTCCCACGGGGTTAAGATCGACTTTAGCCGTATTCAATGGGACCAGGATTTGCTCTGGACGCTTCCCACGGGGTCAGGATTGACATTAGCCGTGTTCTGCAAGGACTAGGATCCGCTCTGGATGCTCCCCACGGAGTCAGGATTGACATAAGCCGTGTTCCACAAAACTAGGATTTGCTCTGGGTGCTTTCCACGGGGTCAGGATTGACATAGCCGTGTTCCGCAAGGACCAGGATCCGCTCTAGACGCTTCCCACGGGGTCAGGATTGACATAAGCCATGTTCCACGAAACCAGTATTTGCTCTGGGTGCTTCCCACGGGGTCAGGATTGACATAGTCGTGTTCCGCAAGGACCAGGATCCGCTCTGGACGCTTCCCAGGGGTCAGGATTGACATAAGCCGTGTTCCATGAAACCAGGATTTGCTCTGGATGCTTCCTACGGGGTCAGGATTCACATAAGCCGTGTTCCACGGAACCAGGAATGGTTGATTCTCGGTTGTCTGTGCATCGTCGAGTCATGAAATTGGGAATTGCCGTGGTTCCGCTTTGCTGATGTTGCGTCTGTTGTAATGAAACGAATGTTGAGATGATCTCCAGGCTGTCTGTGAACCGTCGAGATTTGAAACAGGGACTTTTCCATAGCTCCATGGTTGATTGTCACGACTGAACCCTGCTGGAATGAAGAGGAACGCTGCTGGTGATCTCTAGGCTGTAGATGCGGTCGTCGAGACTTGGAACAAGGGACTCTACCGTAGCTTCTTTTTACTGACGCCGTATATTCCTGCAGAGACACTGATTTCTTTGCGGGTCGACGCGAATCGAGAAGCTCTCGTCAAGGACGCTGATTTCCCTGAATCGAGGAGGTTGCCAAGGACACTGATTTCCCTGGGGTTGAGACGAATCGAGGTATTCCTGCAAAGAAGCTGATTTCTCTGCGGGTCGACACGAATCGAGAAGTTCTCACAAGAATGTCCTAACGTCATAGTTAACCTCTGCTCTTTACGACAGAGGTCCGTTAGGATCTGTGGTACTAGGGTTTTGCATGTCGCACCGTCACGTTGGCTGATGTATCCCTCGATAGGTAATCTTACTGTTCGAGTATCCTTGCGACTGTCATGTCTCTGATCCCTTCGGGGGATGGACAGGACGTCTTCAAGCAATCTTCCTAGACAGTTTGACCGTCGGAATAGCAAGCGTTAGGAATTTTGCCATGCTGCTTTTAACTTGAGGTTAGGCTCAGTTTGGGGAGCCCCGATGAGTCATAACAACTCTGCGCTGGTGTGGAATGATCTCCGATAGTCTTTCAGGTTTTATATGAGTTACCGTCAAGACCCTGAAGCTAGGAATTTAGCATTTGCTTCGTTTGTTGGCATTGCGTCTGCTGTATCGAGACGAATGTCGTGGTTGTCTCTAGGTTGTTGGTGAACCGTCGAGGTTTGGAACTAGGGGTTTTGCCGTGGCTCCGTTGTTCGATTGTCGCATCTGAATCCTGCTGGAGGAAGAACGTTGTGGTGGCATCTCGTCTGCTGTATCGAGACGAACGTCGAGGTGGTGATCACTCCGTGCTGGTGTGGGATGATCTCCGATAGTCTTTCAGGTTTTATATGAGTTGCCGTCAAGACCCTAAAGCTAGGAATTTGGCCTTTGCTTCATTTGCTGGTATTGCGTCTGCTGTATCGAGACGAATGTCATGGTGATGATCACTCCGTGCTGGTATGGAATGATCTCCGATGGTCTTTCAGGTTTTATATGAGTTGCTGTCAAGACCCAGAAGTTAGGAATATTGCCTTTGCTTCGTTGTTTTGGCGCATCCGAATCCTGTTGGAGGAAGAACGCTCTGGTGACATCTCATCTGCTGTAACGAGGCGAATGCTGAGGTGGAACTGGGATTTTTCCATCACTCTGCTTTGTTTCGACCGTGATTTCTTTTCGTTAACGTTGCATCTGCATCCTGCTAGACTGCGAAGGAACGCCATTGTTGACATTACGTCTGGTGTAATGAGACGAATGCTGAAGTGGAGCTGGAATTTTGTCGTCACTCCATTTTGCTGACGTTGCATCTGCTGTAACGAGACGAATGTCGAGGTTGTCTCTAGGTTATCTGTGAACCGTCGAGATTTGGAACTAGGGACTATGCCGTGGCTCCGTTTGGTGATGTTGCGTCTAAGTCCTACTGGAATGAGGAGGAACGCTGTTGTGGATCTCCAGGCTGTAGATGTGGCCATTGAGATTTGGAACTAGGGGTTTTTCCATGGCTCCATTTCGTTGTGACTCTAAGGTCGGTTGTTGACGTCACGTCTGCATCTGGTTGGAGTGAGGAGAAACGACGTTGGTGATCTCTAGGCTGTCTGTGAACCGTCGAGATTTGTCTTCGCTTCGACGAAGCCTGGTGGGACGATATGGTTCCCTTGTTTTGACCCTGGGGTCGTTTGTTGACGTCGCATCTGCATCCTGCTGGAGTAAGGAGAAACGCCGTTGGTGATCTTTAGGCTGTCTGTGAACCGTCGAGATTTAGAACTAGGGGACTTTGCCCTGATTCCGGGATAGTCTCTAGGCTGTCTGTGAACCGTCGAGATTTGGAACTAGGGGACTTTGCCATGGTTCCGTTTGTTGATGTTGCGTCTACATCCGATTGGAGGGAGGAAGAACGCCGGTGTTGATCTCTAAGTTGTCGATGTTGACGTCGAGACCCTGAAGCTAAGGATCTTCCTTCACTTCGTTTGTTGACATTGTGTCTGCAATATTGCGAAGAATGTCAAGATTGTCTTTAGGTTGTCTATGAACCGTCGAGATTTGGCTTCGCTTCGATGAAGACTAGTGGGACGATATGGTTCCCTTCTTGTTTATGCCCATGGATTGTATACAGGGGTCAATGACCTCACCTGCAGGGCAAAAAGTTTCATTCTTTCACTTTTTTCTATTCTTTCCGCGATGCTCTATCATTTCAGCTTTTTACATATACAGGGGTCAATCATTTTGGCTATTTTTCGCGGTGCCCAATCATTTCGGCTATTTGTTTTATTTTTACTCGCTGCTTTTTATTGCGAGTTGCCCAACCATTTCGGCTATTTTGCATGCATATATTTTTACCTGCTAATTTTGTTGCAAGTTGCTGCCCCATCATTTCGGCTATTTCATATGCATTTGTGGCTCGCTGACTTTTCGCTGCGTGTTTGGGATTTGATACTGATTTAGGCATCAGCATCGCTACAACTGGGATATCGCCAGGAGTGAATAATCATTTGCCTTTGTCTATGTCGAACAAAGGTGGCTTAGTAAACAGGATTAGGATCCTGTTGACTAAGGCTTTTGACTTCATGAGCCGTAAGGGTCTCATAAAAATATTTCTCCCTACAAGTCGTGAGGATCTCGTAGGTGCATTTTCTCCTTAAGAATCGTGAGGAATCTTAAGTGTATGGTCTCTTATAAGTCATAAGGATCTTACAAGAGTATTTTCTCCTTATAAGTCGAGAGGACTTACAAGTGTCTTTTGCCATATGAGCATATCCACAGTCTCTGGTGGGACTCTTGTTAGGGAAATGTTTATTCGCGCCCGTGGATTGTATACAAGGGTCGATATCGAGATGCTTGTAGGGCAAGATTGGAGATTGTGATGGCTTAAGAACAGGTTCAGATCCCTGTAGCTTAAGGCTTTTGAATCGTATGAGCCGTGAAGGTCTCAAAGGGGAATTCTCCTTACTAGTCGTGAGGATCTCGTAAGTGTAATTTCTCCTTAGGAATCATAGGGATCCCTAAGTGTGTTGCTCCCTTGTGAGTCGTAAGGATCTCACGCGGGTATTTTCTCCTCACAAGGTCGAGAGGACCTTGCGAGTGTCTTTTAACGAGATTGCGCCCTTTCGGGTTTTCACAAAACTCGCCGGTAGTCCTGCTGTTTTTACTCACGGAGCCCTTTCGGGTTTTCATCCGTGCCTATTTTGCTTATGGACATACCATTTTTTTTGTCAGCCTTGGGATGCTGCGGTCCGTAGTAGTTTATCGACGTTTCAGTCAACAGCCAGTTTTAGGACATAGTGGTCCATCGTTAGTTTAACGACGGTTCGGTCCGTTGCAAATTTTAGGACATTGCGGTCCGCCGTTGCCGTATTTGAGGCGAATTTCTAGTTTACGGACTTTTCGGTCCATAGGGATTTCTCTATGAATGAGCACGATGCCCCCGGCATGTCCACTTTTTTAGGGGCATGAGGTTGTGGCGGTTTCACCTTCCAGTTTTCGGATAATGCGAACTTGCCTTGTTGGTATTGGTCCTCAATCCAGCCTTTGAAGACGAAGCAATCTTTGATTGGATGGCTTATTTCTTGGTGGTAAGGGCAGTAATTAAGATTGTTGACATCGCCTGGCTACAACGAACATTTTGGATCCGGCAGATTGATGAGTCTGTTGCGCACTGCCAGCTCGAACAGTCTCCTCGTTTTATCCTGGGGAAACGAGTAACGACGTCCCAGTCTCTCCTCGAGGGATGGGCGTGGACGCACGTTGTTTTGGCGAACAACCGGCCTTAAGTTGCTCGGCTGTTGTTGAGTATTGGCGACGAAAGTTGCTTTTCCTTTCCCTTTTTCATTTCGAGAGTCTGTCTTTGAAGTAGATGGTCTATGACCCATCCGATCCATTTGGGCCAGCTTGTCGATCAGGGCCTGAAAAGTAGTTGGCTTGAAGAACATCATGAATTGCGAAATGGTCGCCTGCGGATCAAGAGTACCCACAAACATGCCTACTGCAGGCGCTTCTTCGATGCGCTGCTCGCATTTTGACCATAGATTCCACCACCGTATCGCGTACTGGACCCAAGTTTCTCCCGGCTTCACTCTGGCATTGATCAATACCATGATTGGGGTACGTTCGTTGGCGCTCGAAAAACGTTGGGTGAATATCAACTCTATCTCCGTAAAAGTTTTGACGAAATCGTTGGGAAGCTCTGAATACCATTCAAACGCCATCACCGCCAAGCTGCCGACAAATTGGCGAAGCAGTAGCTTATCATCCCTTCCAGGGCTTCCGCAGAGAGCCCTGAACTGAGCGACATGTTGATGGGGATTGTGTTCAGTTGATAAAACTGCACATTTGTTATTACATTTTTCTTACTATTTCCATATTAAAAAAGGTCTTTATTATAATATATCATACATATGAGGGTTTATCTGTAAAAATAATATTTTCCATGTGTTGATATATTATAATTAGAATTTGGTAGGAAATTGTATGCAAATAATATCATTGACCAAATCCTAAGAGAACAAAGTCTACTAAATATTATTTAAGTTGTTGTGCAGAATTTTTCCAAGTTGTTGTGCAGAATTTTTCCAAGAAATCAAGTTGTTAAATAAAACTTGCCTAATTAAGAAAGCAAAACTTGGAGATCAAGTCTGGCAGCAACTACGAGAAGATTTCAAAGATCCAAAGATTCCAGAGAACACCACATGTCACATAGAGGAAGCCCCAAGAAAATGATCAAAGGCAGAGATCATATGGCCGCGGATCCGCGGCCATACCCCCCTTGGGCCGCGGATCTGCGGCAATCTTGAAGATTCACATGTTGCAAATTTTTGGCGAAAATCTCTACAGTTAGCTTCCATATTTGGAAGCAAAGGTTTCTGGCTTTGGACTATAAATATGGACCGAGAGCCTCTTGGAAAAATTATCAAGCCGACGAGATCACGAAGTCCAAGACGGCTCACGCATCCAGGCTGATCATCAACTGTTCGTCTACCTCCTTAGAAGAGATCGAGAAGCAACTAGAAATTGTAATCATTTTCTAAGGATTCAAGTGTAATGAATATTGTTGATTAATAAAGGTAGCTTTCTTTTTCTTATTCTATTTCTTCGTAGTTTAATTATGCAATTTCTCTCCATCTCTTTTTTTTCCCAACATGCGCGAATAATTCTCCGCTTGTTAGGGTTCGTAAGATTAAGATAGGCTAATGGATGATGAACATCCCTAAACCCTTTTTAAGTCCTATAAAGTTTATGAACTTTATCAAAAGAATCATTAACATCCTAATCGGGCGCGCTAACAATTCTTTGTTAGTTCCGACCGCGATTAGAGATTAGATTAATGATTGTTTTGGTAAAGGCTAGATATGAACGGAGTTCCATGTCGAGATAAGGGTTAAGAGTGGGATTCCTTTTCCTTCCAGAAACCCTAATCTACATGCATCACCGTCGTTCTAGTTTTAAATCTATTAAAGGATAAAAAGGGTAACTTTTAATTAATCATCCATAACTACTAAATCCTAACAAACCCTACAAGCCCCCTTATTATATTAACTACATCCCTAAAATAATCTAGATCTATATTTTTGCATTAGTGCATAACGTAGATCTAGAAACCGTTCCACAAAATTCTTTATCCCTCCTCTCTTTTTCAACACATCTAAAGTAAGAGTAAAAGATTCAACGTTTTCCTGAGGACGACCCGTACTCATCTCGGTCTAGCTACGCGCGACACCGTTATTGAATGCGGTTATTCTACAAACAAACACTTTTTCGCAACAATCAAATGGCGCCGTTGCCGGGGATACGTGCGTAATTTTTTATTCTTACTATTTGTGTTGAATTCTTACTTGATACATATCATAATTAAAACAAAACTACAAATTGCATATTTAACGATTTGTGCGTGAATTTTTGCAAGGAGATCTAGAGTCACAGACTTGAGGAAACAGGAGACAGAGACATTCTTAGAGATCCAGAGGAGCACAGAAGGGCACAGAAAAAATTTCATCAACAGATCCTTCTCTCCTGCGGCGGAACCGCGGCAAAAGAGAGCATCTGCGGCGGAAGCGCGGTGCAATAGGGGATCTAGGGTTCCACACTTCTCTGGTATCTTTCTCAACTCCTTCTCTCTCCTCTAAAATCCAATAAAATCTATTTTCTGCAGGATTCTTTGCAAAATAGCGCCGCTCAAAAATCTTTTTGCAAAAGTTTTGTGATTGGTTTTGTTTTGCATATTTTAATATGGACTTTAAGGGGCAAAGACCAAATCAAGATTAGGTGGGGATTTCATCACCCTTCCTAAGCCCCACAAATCACAAACCAAGCATCTAGATCAACCCTTCATTAATTTAAAAAATATCTAGACCAGACTCTAAGGACTGTCGCGCTCAATAAGGACAGAGGAAGGTCGTGGGTAATCTTTCGCTTATCCGCATTACTTTTGTAGTGCCTAGGAAAGTGTGTCAAAGGCTAGTGGTTATTAATTAGGCCCACTACTATGGTTCTTTCCCACTTACCTGGCACTTACCTGGCTACAAGGGTAGTACAGAGGCGGTAGAGGATTGATCCTTCGGCTTGTCCTTTGGAATTCTAGGAGCGGTCTAGAGACTGGACCTAGGTAACCTTAGTTCTAGGGTTGCTTGTGATTTTAGAGTGATTTGTCTTGAGTCCCACTTTTTTTTCAAAACAAACCAATTTTAAAATCACACACACGCTGCCACTTGCACTAAACCCGCTTAGTGCATGCTCGGCTGGACACGGGATCCTAGTGCCTGTCTTGTCCGCGTTCCTGCTATCGACTCCGAAGTCGGTACTTCTTCATCTTCTTTTTCCCCACCACACACCACGACCGAGATGGACGGCACTCCATCAGAATATAACACCACGCTGCCACCGCCCGTAGGTGCGCAAAGTCCACCGCGCATCTCTCTCCAAGAGAGATGCTATCCTATCCGTGGTCCCCTTCCTACTTGTCTATCCCTTCCACCAGCTAACGGGGATAATTTCGAAATTAAACCCCACTACATCAATCTGCTACCCAAATTTCACGGGCTTGAGTAGGAAGACGCGTACGTTTTCATCACCAAATTCGAAAACGTATGCGCAATGATGGGTACTTCACAGTTGACTGTTGATGCTATGCGCTTGCGTCTTCTCCCATTCACACTGTGCGACTTGGCAGAAAAATGGCTTTATAATACTGCTGCACACTCTATCACTATTTGGGATGAATTCGTAATAGCATTTCTTAAGAAGTTTTACCGAAACCATAAGACCGCCCGCGTTAGGAGCGAGATCAACCAGTTCACCCAGCTTCCCAATGAACCATTTTGGAAGTGCTTTGAACGTTTCAAGGATCTGCTTGTCCAATGTCCTCATCATGGAATACAAAGATGGGATTTATGTCGAATAATATATGAGGGCATTAATCCAGCGACAAAGCAGATGCTTGAAACAATGTATCAATGCAATTTCATGTCTAAAGACGACAGTGAAGCTTGGAAATATCTGGAAGACCTTGCTGAACACACTTTGCAGTGGGAAAGTGTAAGACCACCTTCATCTAGGGGAGGTATTCACCAGCTCGATGTTTCCATCACAGTAAAAGCCGAAATGGTAGCGATGCAGAAGAAACTCGATGCTATTGAGAACAAACTTTCATCAGTCTCCCTAAATCAGGCCACGCTTCCCAAGACCGTCTGTGGTTGCTGTTCAGATCCTTCACACTTAACGGAAGAATGTCCTATGAATGCATCGGTTCAAACTAATGCTGCTTTTCAGCAGCAACCTAGAAACGATCCTTATTCTTCCACGTACAATCAAGGATGGAGGAATCATCCTAACTTTTCTTGGAACCAAAACCAACAGAGCAATTATCAAAGACCTCCTCCACAGCAACCGCAACCACAAAATCAGCTCCCCTTTCAGTCATAAAATTTCCAAAATCCGGCCAACACTTCTACACCACAAGCGGCCGGTACTGACAACTCTTCACTCGCACAAACTTTGGATATGTTCATGAAACATTCCATGCAATTGTCGGCTGAGATGAAGTCTTCTATTGATACCATACAGAAAGACTCCGCCTCCTACGGCGAGAGTATTAAATCAATAGAAAACCAACTCGCACAGTTAAACGCCGCAATGAGTGCGAGAGAGAAATGGAAACTCTCATCTCAACCCATACCTAATCCTGGCCACTCACAAAGTTATAATGTGAGTACCGTTACTACGTTGAGATCGGGAAAAGTGCTGAATAACCGAGTGGGTGAAAAATGTGATGATATTAGTGGCACCAATGATACCCCAGCCTCTTCTTCTTCCCCTAATTCGTCTAGTCTCCCACCTTCATCCGAGCCTATTCTCCGTTTTCCCCAAGGCTCGAACCCTTCACCTATTTCCTCGAATCTACCGAAAACGATCCCCACTTCAACTCTGGGATCCACTCCATCCCCATAATCCTCTCCAATGTTGGACCAAACCCTTATTGATAGAGCACCTTATCCAAACAAGTTAAGGGGCAACAGACCAAGTCCCCAAATGGAGAAAATTATGGAAATTTTTAAGCAAGTTAACATAAACATTCCTCTCCTAGATTCTATTCAACAAGTTCCGTCATATGCGAAAATCCTAAAGGACTTGTGCACTAGGAAGAGAAAAGTTCAAGTACCTAAAAAAGTTTTCCTTGCGAGTAATGTGAGCACTGCTTTTACACAACAACTACCCAAGAAATGAAAGGACCCCGGAAGTCCTACAATTTCTATTTCCATTGGGGGTAAAAATATCAATCATGCTCTACTCGATTTAGGTGCTAGTGTTAACTTGCTTCCGTATTCTGTTTATGAGCAATTAGGGATCGAAGAGTTAAAACCGGCGCATTGCACTCTTCAGATGGCCGATCGATCTATCACTCAACCTAGGGGTGAGCTAGATGATGTGTTAATCAAAGTCTGGGAATTCATATTCCCTGTAGACTTTATCGTTATAGATACACAGCCTGTGGCAAACCCACGCAATCAAATCCCGGTGATACTCGGTCGACCCTTTTTGACCACTTCCAACGCAGTAATCAATTGTAGAAACGGCTCTATGACCCTATCCTTTGGAAAGAAGTCAATTGAGCTTAACATTTACAAGTTGGGAAGTGAACCCTCCGAACCCTATGCTCATGTGTGTTCTGTCGAATTAATGGATGTCGACAGCAGCGAATTTGATCAACCTCATGATACTGACTCTTTTCATATGTTGTTATTTGACCCAACCATGTACTCTTCCACCGAGTTGTCCGGGTCAACATCTAACGCTGATGAGGAACATTTTATAGAGTCTGACGATCACTCCATTTTTTCTGATGACATTATTCTTCGGAGTATCGATGAAAGCTTTGAGGAAATTTTCGCTGATGAACTTGCATTTTTAAAAGATACGGGTGTTGAGATAAATCAACTCCAAGATGAAGAAATTGGACCTCCACCCCTTCTTTTGGACAATCATGATAATACGAGTAATCCATCATTACTATCACTGTGTCGTCTCTCCAAATTGAGACGCAATCCTTTTCCATTACACCATTTATCACCTCCCCACTTCTTCTTGTAGAAAGGTGACATGTTCTTCCACCAACCTTGGTACTTCATTGATAAAATTTTTGAATGGTTGGTGTTGACCTTCGGTCTTTACGAAGCTTGGCATTGACCAATAACCTTGACCCCCTCTTGTGATTTTAAAAGATTAAAATTGTTTAACTCAAGTTTGGGGGGTATATTTTGGCTCTTGAAAGAAAATGATTTTTACAAAATTGTGAGCCTAAAATAAGTTTGGGGGAGGATTTTCACTTTCATATATTCTTTCCCCCATTAATAATTTCCTCCCAAGTCTACAGGTTTTTGAGCTTAACGGATGACATCAGTGAGGACACTGCTGTAAACAGCTTTGGGGGAGGTTTGTGCTTATTTACACATCAATTTGCATCATATTTTGCATAAGCACAACTTTTATTAAAAAAAATTTTATAACAAAAGTGTAGAAAGTGAAAAATTACATCCAAAAGATAGGAATAGTTTAAGAAAACCAAGAAAATTAGAAGTTTTCTTAAACGAACTCGTAATAAGTAGTTATGAGCTGTTGTCCCAAGGGTTAGTAAGATGAAGGAAGTCACTAATCTGAGGATAAAAATAAGTCTGAAAAATAGTTTCTATTCTGGAAGCCAAATATTTGAATATTGATACCCTACTATTTGCACTTACACACGTCTTGAAACTCGGGATAGTAGAGGATACCTTGAAATGCTCTTGTCTAAAAGCCAAAGTATGAAGGAAATAAAAAAATGAAGAAAATATAAAAATGGTGAAAAGAAAAAAATGAACACTGGTTTTGTATCGCCAAGGCAGCAATAAAAAAAATATAGCGAGGGTGCCTCTTCACCTAGTGCCCTAAGGCCAACTGGTCTGGGAGTCACTGCTAAGCCTTAGGTGGTGCAAGACGGGGAAAATATTATCACCTAATCAGGAAGCACATGAGTAATCGGTCGGTTAGTACCTCAAGAAGTATTAATGGTCGCATGAAAATGTGTGAGCAAATCTAAATATTCATCAAATTAAAAAGTACTGAGGCAGATGGATAAGAGTATGATAGCTTGAATTGAATTCTCCGAGTGTAGGGATGTCCATTACAAACACGTAGGGTTATATGATCGATGTTTGGATGAAAGGTAGGAATGAAGAATAAAGACGATACTTTATTGAGGGATCATGTGATTTCTAACATCTTTTCATGACTATTAAGATAGGGCTCATGACAACTGAAAAGCTAGTGTAGTTGGAAACTCTAAATTTTCAAAGTATTTCGTTTATGGTTCTTATCTTTATATGTAAATTTCACCATCTCTCTTTTGTTATTGAATTTTATGGGTGTAATCCGCTGAAAACCCTCAGGAGACAACACTCCTCCAACTAGGGACACCTAGAGGTTTAACGGCTTGTTGCACGTGCTCAGTGCAATCGTGGTTGCCTACGAAAGTGTGCTTAGTTTTCTTCTTTCTTTTTCTCCTTCTCTTGAATAAACTAGTTTGCTCGGGACGATCAAAGATAAGTTTGGGGGTATTTGTTCAGTTGATAAAACTGCATATTTGTTATTACATTTTTCCTACTATTTCCATATTAAAAAAGGTCTTTATTATAATATATCATACATATGAGGGTTTATCTGTAAAAATAATATTTTCCATGTGTTGATATATTATAATTAGAATTTGGTAGGAAATTGTATGCAAATAATATCATTGACCAAATCCTAAGAGAACAAAATCTACTAAATATTATTTAAGTTGTTGTGCAGAATTTTTCCAAGTTGTTGTGTAGAATTTTTCCAAGAAATTAATTTGTTAAAGAAAACTTGCCTAATTAAGAAATCAAAACTTGGAGATCAAGTCTGGCAGCAACTACGAGAAGATTTCAAAGATCCAAAGATTCCAGAGAACACCACATGTCACATAGAGGAAGCCCCAAGAAAATGATCAAAGGCAGAGATCATATGGCCGCGGATCCGCGGCCATACCCCCCTTGGGCCGCGGATCCGCAGCAATCTTGAAGATTCACATGTTGCAATTTTTTGGCGAAAATCTCTACAGTTAGCTTCCCTATTTGGAAGCAAAGGTTTCTGGCTTTGGACTATAAATATGGACCGAGAGCCTCTTGGAAAAATTATCAAGCCGACGAGATCACGAAGTCCAAGACGGCTCACGCATCCAGGCTGATCATCAACTGTTCGTCTACCTCCTTAAAAGAGATCGAGAAGCAACTAGAAATTGTAATCATTTTCTAAGGATTCAAGTGTAATGAATATTGTTGATTAATAAAAGTAGCTTTCTTTTTCTTATTCTATTTCTTCGTAGTTTAATTATGCAATTTCTCTCCATCTCTTTTTCTCCCAACATGCGCGAGTAATTCTCCGCTTGTTAGGGTTCGTAAGATTAAGATAAGCTAATGGATGATGAACATCCCTAAACCCTTTTTAAGTCCTATAAAGTTTATGAACTTTATCAAAAGAATCATTAACATCCTAATCGGGCGCGCTAACAATTCTTTGTTAGTTCCGACCGTGATTAGAGATTAGATTAATGATTGTTTTGGTAAAGGCTAGATATGAACGGAGTTCCGTGTCGAGATAAGGGTTAAGAGTGGGATTCCTTTTCCCTCCAGAAACCCTAATCTACACGCATCACCGTCGTTCTAGTTTTAAATCTATTAAAGGATAAAAAGGGTAACTTTTAATTAATCATCCATAACTACTAAATCCTAACGAACCCTACAAGCCCCCTTATTATATTAACTACAACCCTAAAATAATCTAGATCTATATTTTTGCATTAGTGCATAACGTAGATCTAGAAACCGTTCCACAAAATTCTTTATCCCTCCTCTCTTTTTCAACACATCTAAAGTAAGAGTAAAAGATTCAACGTTTCCCTGAGGACGACCCGTACTCATCTCGGTCTAGCTACGCGCGACACCGATATTGATTGCGGTTATTCTACAAACACAATCTTTTGAATCAATCAGATTGCCTGTCCCCTTGTATACATAGAATTTGGGAATCGTATATCCTGATGGGTACTTTATTTGATCATACCAACCCGGATAGGGCCGTCCAGTTCTGACGACTTGGCCAGCCGCTTCATTCGCTTGATGGGCTCATATTTGTTGAGCTATATAATCATCGAGCGTGGCTTTAGAGATGGTCTCCTCCTTGTCTGACAGAGACGGTAGAGGATTTGATGTCTCTCCTCTATCATCTTCAATTTTTACTGGAGGATCTTCGGCCGAAGGGTCCGGATGGATCATCATGCCTACCATATCTTGGAACAGAAGGGCCATTTGTTTTATATTGGCCGCTTGTTCCGCGTCCTCTTTGTCCTTCCTCTCAAGCATTCTCCGAAGGAATTCGGTATCAGTTTCCTGGTCACGGCGCTGCTCCGAGGATGTCTCTGGGCTTGCTTTTGGCCCATTGAGTGCGGCCATTTACGTTAGCATTTCCTGAAGCTTCTGTTGCTGCTCCTGGGCTTTTGTTATCGATCGAGTAAGCGGTCGATGACCCGTAGAAGCACGGCTTTCCTCTTTTCCAGAAGCCATATAAACGGTATGTGTTACCATGCCCCGGGACTTGGGGCATTTAGATTCAGCATCCTTGCGGTTCGCCGCGGTCACAGGGGCTTTCTTCGGCCTCTTTCTCTTGTGAGCGGTTGAAGTTGAGGAAGCCGTTTCAGCGGCCACCCAGACGGATGACATCTTCTGTGGTACCACGGGATGGCTCTTTTCTTACCGAGTTTTAATCTTCTTTGGTCGGCGAGAGTAGTCCTAGTCAATCACCGATTCCTGGACCTGTCGCCAGACTTTGTAAATTTTGGAGGACAACAGCTGAGGGGGCTGCTCCGGCTTCTTTTCTGTAGCATTCTCCACAGGTGGAGGAGATCTTTTCAGCACGGCAGTCGGAGAGTTCTTGTGAACCCTCCTAAGCGGTTCAAAGATGTTCCCAGTTGGAACAGCAGCATTGATTTCTACCATGAGAGCTGGCAGAGTCAGTCCAGACGGGGAGCTGCCCCCAGCCTTCCTTACTCGTCGTCAGTGACGACGGCGAGCATGTCGTGCAGATAGGATAGTCTTAGCTGTAGGGGATGACTTCATCACGCCCCTGTTTTGGCGAAGGGTTGTCGCCGGCGTCAGCCTCTTAAAGACCAATGTCCATTGAGAAGCAATGTCCAATCTGTCAAAGACAGACCTCTGGGCAGGGGAAGCAGCTTTGAGGATTTCTCCCGGAGCGGGAGCCGGAATGGCCAGCCTTGTGAAGACTGACTTCTTGGAAGAAGAAGACTCTCCGATGATTTTGTTCGCTTGAGCCGGGATGGCTATCTGCTTCGGGATGGCTACTTCAGGTATCGCGGGCTTGTTGATGTTCTGGCCCAGTCTGTTGAAAACTGAGGCAATAGAGTTGGGCGACCCGTTGAGAGGGGCCGTGACAGTAGTAAGTCGATCAAAAACCGACTTCTTTGGGGCTTCTTGCGACAGCAGCGGGGCATCGAAGCTCATCGGTGGGATCATGATTCCAAAGAACAGCCCAGTGGTGGCCTGAGCTACTTGCTCCACTGGCATTTTGAACAGGGAGGCCGCTTGGGTTCCATAGGTTACACCTCCAGATGAAGTGGAACGGGAGTTGTAGTTGCAGCTGGAGCAATCAGAGGCCATTTTTTTCTGCACGAGAGCAAAACCAAATTTTAGTACCTCGAACCAAGGGGCAACCATATTAAACCACGATTCATTCGCGAACACGACACACGAAGTGTGGAGTGGAAAGAGGAAAAGGTCCCACCGGGCGTGCCAGAATCTGTTCTCCTCCGAAACGCGGAGACGCGACCGCGTAGGTCCGTCTTACCTGAATTTCAAGGGCAGATGCTAATTGGTGCTATCCGTCTACCTCTCGGAAGATGCCAAGTTGATTTATGGCACCGTGCATTGAAGGTTTAGACGGATGCGGCCGATGTAGCAGACTTCGTCAGATTCCCCCTCGTTTGAGGGGTTTTTAATTGTGGGGACGCTCTTCCCTGCAGGCGCAAGCCTCTGCAGTTAATTATGCTACTGCATCGCGGTAACCACTTTCTCCTTCTCCATATGGTCACTTTATGTCGTGTGTGTTGGTTTTGTTTTTGGTTGCCCGTGGATTGTATACGGAGACTAATTTATGTTGTCGCCCGTAGGGCATGGATTAGTCCAAATCCGTATTTTCTTAGATTTAGGGTTGGGTATAAGGATACGTTAGTCTCATTTTAGACTAAAATCAACTTAAACGTTTGTTAAGGATACGTTAGTAAAATTTTAGACTAAGATCAACTTAACGGGATCATTTAGATCCAACAAAAGAGCATTTGGGCTTTATTGTTTAGTTTAGGTACATTGCGGTCGATTACCGATTTAAGGACATGGTGGTCCAATGTTAGTTTAAGGACATCTCGGTCCAGTGTTAGTTTAAGGACATCTCGGTCCAGTGTTAGTTTAAGGACATCTCGGTCCAGTATTAGTTTAAGGACATCTCGGTCCATAGGCTTAAGACCCCCACAGTCCGAGATTAAGGACATCATAGTCCATGGGTTTAAAGGGACCCCACAGTCCGAGGTTAAAGACATCATAGTCCATGGGCTTAAGGACCCCACAGTTCGTGGAATGATCGGTTATCGGGACCCGTCACCTCTCTGAAGACGTTGAAGGATTACAACGACAAATATTAAAGGAGTGAAGAGATATACGCTTGAACCAAAGTTGATTTGGGAAATCTGTAGTCCAATTTGGGACTAAGATCAATTAATTAGATTATGAGCACATTGGCTCAATTAAATCTGAATTGAGGACTTATGGCCAACTTGGGCTAAGTCCAATTAAGTTTGAAATGTTGGCCCTTTGTTGGACTGTTGAACATTTGTCTGGGTTCAGCTCCCCATTATTTAGCAATGGTAAACAGGGGTTTGGGTTCTGACCATATCTTTATCTTTTATTGAGAGTTGAGCACTCATATGCCATATGAGATGATCAATCTTGGAAGACAAGGGTATATTTGAGGCTCAGTCAAAGGGGAGTCTTGCCTCTAGAAAATTTAGTCAGTTTGGGCTAAACTTGGCTTTAGAATAGTGTTAAACACTAAAGGATATTTGGCGATCACGTTACCCCACGTGATGTGCTGAAAATTGTGTTAAATACTAAGGACGAAGCGCTTAAAGTAGTGTTAAACACTAAAGTTGAATTGGTCACGTGGGGTCACGTTAGGCATCTGAAGATGGGGGCAGACTTCCTTTATTTTGTTCTCAGAGTATTCAAATAAGTGTTACACACGTTTAGTCTTCGAGGCCATCACGTGTGAGCACATTATGAGCATCTTTGATGACCCACTTACCCGCCCTTTGTTGTGTAATCTACTCAGGCTTGATCAAGTAGTCTCTGCCATGCAGTGGATTTAAAGGGATTTGTTAGGGGTCACGTGGGGACACGTGAGGGCGCCCAAAATTGATTCTGCTCTTGGATTTGTTCCCTTTTGTTTTGAGGGTCACATGTGAGCACGTGAGGCATTGCCTCCAAGTTTTTTCTTTCTCATTTTGAGGAGTCTGTTTAAGGGTCACGTGGGGGCACGTAACCTAGTTTTGTTCGTTCTTTTTCAGTCGTTGGGATTAAGGGGCACGTGTTACCACATGATCACGTTGGATACTTTGATCTTTATGTGCATGGAGAGCTTTAAGTCGCTTGTTTTTAAGAATTAAATTCTTTTTTAGGGTTAAACCCTAGTTTCATTCGGAGGAATTAAATTCCTATGAATTTGGAAGAATTAAATTCTTATATAGGGTTAAACCCTAGTTTCATTTGGAGGAATTAAATTCCTATGAATTTGGAGGAATTAAATTCCCTAAACTCAATTCTCCCTCTAAGTTTTGGATCTGCATGGCAGAATCTCGCCGATGAGAATTAAATTCTCAACTTATGGGGAGATCTGCTTTTGCAGATCTTCAACCAAAGGAAGAACTAAGTTCTTATTCAGAAAAGTTAAACTCTTAAATTGAAATTTAAATTCTTTTTTTGTTTTATGGAGCTTAGATCTCTTTCCCCTTCTCACCTAGGGTTTCTTTTTCTTCTGAGGAAATCTTTTTCTCTCTTGAGAATTAAATTCTCCTCTCTTTTTTTTCTCTATTGTTGTATCTCTCCAAGAAAAGTTCCAAAGATCCCCCTCTCTTCTCTTCTTGGCTCCTATTTATAGGAGCCAAGAAAAGAATCAATTTGTTTAGTCAATCTTTCATTGAAAGATTTTGGTTGTTTTTGTAACCAACATGATCTTTTAGATCATCCAGTGAATTTTATTCACCATTGCATTTTTAATCCAAAAGATATTTTATCTGTTATTCTTGGCAAATTTTAGGGAAATCTTTCCTTGTATAAAATCTTTCTATAAATTAGTGATTTTTAATCACCCTTGGATTTTTAATGTGCTCCATTTTAAAGAGCACCATATTTTTTGTTTTGGAAAGATTTAGAGAGATATTTTTCCAGTTAGGGTTCTCGATTCCCTCTTAATTAGAATTTAATTCTATTAGTTTAGAAAGCTTAAGAGCCTATCACGTGTTGACACGTGATCCCACTGTTTGATCATTTAAATAGAATTTAATTCTATTAATTAAAGAGCTTAGGAACCCATCACGTGTTGACATGTGACCCCCCCTTGATTAACATTTTAACCAGAATTTAATTCTGCTGTTTTAAAGAATTAAGGAATCATCACGTGACCCTTGGTTACGTATGAGCACGTAATGCTCCATTGGGATTTTTCCTTAGTTTATATTATATCTTTTAATCCCTTTCAGTGGGTTTAAAGGCCCATCACCTGTGGGCACGTGACTCCTGTTGATTAGAATTCAATTCTATTATAACAAAGTTCCCAGGAAACCGTCACGTGTCAGCACGTGACCCTTGGTCACGTGTGAGCACGTGATGCCCCATTGGGGTTTCTTTCCCGAAATTTTATGAGGGAACAATACCGATTTAGGCATCAGCATCGCTGCCACTGGGATATTGCCATGAGCGAATCATCATTTGCCTTTGTCGGTTCGAACAAAGGTGGGTTAGTAAACAGGGTTAAGATCCTGTCGACTAAGGCTTTTGACTTCATGAGCCATAAATGTCTCATAAAAGTATTTCTTCCTACGAGTCATGAGGATCTCGTAGGTGCGTTTTCTCCTTAAGAATCGTGAGGAGTCTTAAGTGTATGGTCTCTTATAAGTCATAAGGATCTTACAAGAGTGCTTTCTCCTTATAAGTCGAGAGGACTTACAAGTGTCTTTTGCCATATGAGCATATCCCCAATCTCTGGTGGGACTTTGTTAGGGAAATGTTTATTCGCTCCCGTGGATTGTATTCAAGGGTCAATATTAAAACGCTTGTAGGGCAACATTGGAGATTGTGATGGCTTAAGAACAGGTTCAGATCCCTGTAGCTTAAGGCTTTTGAACCCTATGAGTCGTGAGGGTCTCAAAGGGGAATTCTCCTTACGAGTCGTGAGGATCTCATAAGTGTAATTTCTCCTTAGGAATCGTGGGGATCCCTAAGTGTGTTTCTCCTTTGTGAGTCGTAAGGATCTCACGCGGGTAGTTTCTCCTTACAGGGTCGAGAGGACCTTGCAAGTGTCTTTTAACGAGATTGCGCCCTTTCGGGTTTCCACAAAACTCGCCGGTAGTCCTGCTGTTTTTACTCATGGAGCCCTTTCGGGTTACTACTTATAGAGTTTAGGCTTAGGAAGATAGCGAGCGGACATAGGCGTCGTCATCTATCGCTGACCTAGGCTGTAACTCGTCAGGTGTAGTATTTTTTTAGGAAGCGGCCGTTTATTGTCCTGAAGGTCTTTCACCATGCATGTCTATGAGTAGATAGGATCCACCCTGGTAAACTTTGTCTATGATATACGGGCCTTCATAGTTCGGCTCGAATTTCCCCCGCTTGGCACGATTGGGGATCATAGGTCTTTTGACCACTAGCACAAGTTCGCCTTGGCGGAATGTTCTCGGCCTAGTCAATCTTTCATATGAGCGCGTCATCTTCGCTTTATAAGCCTCCAAGTTTTTTTGCGCCATGAGCCGGGTCTCGTCAAGGGCGTCGAGCTCCTCAAGGCGAAGATGAGCATTCTCTTCGTCCGTTAGCCCGTAGTGAACCGCCACTCGTAGAGAGGGTAACTCTATCTCGAGAGGGAGTACCGCTTCTATGCCGAATACCAATGCATACGGCGTTGTGTTTGTGGCCGTTTTGAACGTAGTTCGATACGCCCAGAGAGCTTCATGCAGTCTCTCGTGCCAGTCCTTCTTATTCTTGGACATCGTCTTTTTCACGATCTTCGTCAAGGTTTTGTTGAAAGCCTCAGCTAGACCGTTAGCTCGGGGATTATAGACTGAAGAGTATCTCCAATCTATATTATGTTGTTGTGCGAAGTGGCTGATTTTGTGGCTTCTGTAGGCTGGCCCGTTATCGGAGATAATCCGTCGCGGAGTGCCGAACCGATAGATGACGTGTGTCTTGAAGAAATTGAGGATATTCTCCGTCTTCACTTCTCTTAGTGGTACTACTCCTGCCCACTTGGAGAAGTAATCAGTTGTCGCCAGTATGAACAGATGGCCTCTGGACGATGCTGGTTCAATGGGCCCGATTATGTCAGTTCCCCATATTTCGAACGGCCAGCTAGCCACCGTTGGGTATAGCGGATTTGGATGCTGGTGGATAAAGTCCTCATGAATCTGGCACGAGTGGCACTGCTTCACGTATTTGAGGCAGTCTTGGATCATCGTGGGCCAATAGTAGCCCATCCTTTTGATCTTCAGTTTCATCTTCAGCCCGGCATGGTGAGAACCGTAGAGTCCGTCATGAGTTTCTTGGACGATTCTCCTTGCCTCTTCAGGTCATAGGCATCTTAGCTATAGAGAATCAAATGATCTCTTATACAGAGTATCATTGATGAAGGCAAAAGATAAAGCTCGTTTCATGAGCTGATGTCTTGACGACGCATCTTCAGGTGTTCGATGGGATTTGAAGTAGTCTATAAAGAGTTCTCTCCAATCCTTAGCCTTTTCCTGGTCTTTTATTCGTAAGGTCGTTTGCTCGGTCGCTTCCTTTTCTTCGGACGATTCTGGAGACATTTCTGCCGGTGCAAGAACCCGACGACTTTGCACAACGATCCTTACGTCATCGAGATTCTCGTCGGCCAGTTCTTTAGCGAGCTTGGCTAATGCATCCCCCTGCTATTTTCCGCACGCGGTATGCTTTCCAAGGCGTAGGTGGGAATTTGAGCCAGCAATTGTTTCACTTTCTCACCGTACTTTACCAACTCTGGTTTGCACGTTTGATAGTCGCCATTTACTTGACTAACAACCAGCTGGGAGTCTCCATATATGAGGAGGTTCTCGATTCCCATGTCGACAGCGATCTCAAGACCTGCTATCAAAGCTTCATATTCGGTTTCATTGTTTGTCCTCGGCTCTATCAAGGAGAAGGCAAAGCGCATTATCCCTCCTTGTGGAGTCACGAAAATGAGGCCTGCCCCAGACTTATTATGGGGGAGTTGTGCTTTCGCTTCTTCATGGAAGATGCTCCATCGAAGTAGAGTTCCCATCGGGCATCATTCTCTCTTCTCTCCCTGCTGATCGTGTCGAACGCGTGCTCGTCAACCAATTCGCAATTTAGGGGTGAATCGGCAGGTATTGGATGTTCGGCAAGGAAGTCGGTGATGGCCTGGCCTTTCACTGCCTTGAGAGGACGATATGTTATCGAGAACTCCATCAAGAAGAGGGCCCATTTAGTGAGCCATCCCGTTAATATAGCCTTCGACATCAAATATTTGAGAGGATCCACCTTTGATATGAGATGGACCTCATGTGCCAACGCATATTGTCTAATCTTCGTTATTTCGAAGATCAACGCTAGGCAGTGTTTTTCGATGGGAGAGTAATTGCTTTCTGCCCCCAGGAGAACTCGACTCAAATAATAGAGGGATCTCTCCTTCCCTTGGTCGTTCTCTTGTGCCCACAGCACGCCTAAGGAGCCTTCGAGGGCTGTCGTGTACAAGATGACGGGCTTTCCCTTGACCGGGGCGGTCAACACCGGCGGATTCTGCAGGTATTGCTTAATTTCGTCCAGTGCACTTTGGCATTCGCGATCCCAGACGAACAGAGTTCCCTTCTTCATTAGGTGACTGTAAGGACGACATTTGCCGGAGAGATTGGTTATGAATCGCCGGATATATGCGAGCTTTCCTTGGAGAGACCGCAACTGCTTGAGAGTCCTGGGCGAAGGCATTTCCATGATCGCCTTGATCTTTGACGGGTCTATCTCAATGCCTCGGTGCCGTACGATGAATCCTAGGAATTTTCCCGAGGAAACTCCGAACGCACATTTAAAAGGGTTCATCTTCAAGTTGTATTTCCGAAGACGTTGGAACACTATCTTCAGATGCTCCTAATGCTCCTCGTGCGATTTGCTTTTCACCACAAGGTCATCGATATAGCATTCGACGATTTCATATATGAAGTCATTGAAAATCTTCGGCATAGCCCTCTGATAGGTGGCACCGGCGCTCTTTAGACCGAAAGGCATCACCTTGTAGCAGAATATGCCCAAAGGGGTCCAGAAAGCAGTATGCTTCTGATCCTCGGGATGTATCTTTATATGATTGTATCCTGATGAGCCGTCCATGAAAGAGAAAATTTCGTGAGTGGACGTATTGTCTATCATCGACTCGATGATCGGTACTGGAAAGTCATTCCTCGGACAAGTTTTGTTGAGATCCCGAAAGTCCACACATATGCGCACCGTTCCATTTTTCTTCATCATTGGGACGATGTTGGCGATCCAGTCATGATACTGAACCTCTTGGATAAAGCCGGAGTCGATTAGCTTCTTGACCTCGGCATTGATGCTCATCTCAAGCTCGAGCTGCATTCTTCTCGGTGCTTGTTTGATCGGCTTGATGCCCGGGGATATCGCCAATTTGTGCACAGCAATCTCTGGATCTAATCCCGGCATCTCGGAATAGTTCCATGCGAAGCAATCTTTATACTGTATGAGCACGTCTTTTAGTCTAACCACCCTTTCTTCAGACAACAGCTCACTGACGAATGTCGGCCACGGGTCACTTGTCGTCCCCAAGTCAATTTTCTTGAGGTTATCTGCAGTAGTATGTATTCCATCTTCCAGCTCTTTTGGCGCCGGTAGAAACTCTGAGATCACCTCGTCATCATCGTTTTCGAAGCACCAGGGGAGGTCATCCATATTCTCGGATTCTTCTTATGACAGCGTTATCACATGACAGGTAAGAGATCGCTTCCAAGACTGACGTTGATCCGGCTCTACTCTCGTGGCTTTGGGTTCATGTTTCTACGGTGGGGTTACCCTCCAACTGCTGGATAGAGCGAACCTGCCTTGCTGATACTAGTCTTCTATCCAGTCTTTGAATGTGAAGCAGTCTTCGAGAGAATGTCCTATCGCTCGGTGATAGGAGCAATAATCCGGATGAGAGACCTCGCCTACTTGCTCGGGGTGCTTAGACTCCGGGAAGGTAATCATCTGATGTTTTATGACAAGATCAAGTATCTTCCTTGTCTTGTCTTGGGAAAAAGAATACACTCGACCCATCTTCTTTATAAGAGATGAATCCTGGTTGCTCGATTCTCGATCGCGTGGCTTCTTGGTCCCGCTTTGTCACTGTCGAACGCTTTTTCCGTTCTTGGGTTTATTTTTGCCTCTGAGTCGGGTCTTTTGTATGAAGAGCTGGCGACGAAGGGCATCGTCACTTTCTGCAGCCTGCTGAAGGAGTCGCTGCGTTCTGGCTTTCTCGTAGATGGCCATTTCACGATTATGGTCGTCTAGAACTTTTTGACCCGCTTCCCATATAAGCTTGTCCATTTATTCTTCGAACGACGGGCTTGGTATTTTCACGACGGGAGCTCGTTTTGGTTCAGGGTTAGCATCTTCCCACAAAGCATCTCCTTCTTTATCGAAGTCATGTATGACGTAGCAGTCGCAGAATCGCTCCCGTTTCTTGGATTGAACATTTCCAAGCCCGATCGTTTCCATTCTCCCATTGGTCAACTTTCGTTGAGTTCTGGGGACGTTCCAGATCCTGTTATAGAACTGGGCTTGTCGAGCAGTCTGTTTGAAGGGTACACCTTGGCGCCTCAACAGTCTTTTTAATTTGTCTGTATAGTATCTGGGCAAACGGATGGGCTGGAGCATGTCAAGTGTAGAATCCGCACCATGCCAAATTTCTTTCTCCACTTTGGTTTCCCTGGATCGGTAGAATAGGATCGCCTTTTCACCCTTTCTCCTGGGGAGGACATAGAATGTCTGCAGTTCTTACACACTATAAGTTTCAAGTGCATCTAGCTCTTTCTAATGCTCTTGCGAAACTATGGCAACTTGCAAACTTTGATCTTCATCAGCGAAGGTTTGTATCGATGGTCGAGCAGAGAATACGGCATTGACCTCATCTTCTGAGTCGCTGCCGAAGACCAGAATAGGGGTGGACGGTCCCGGCTTGTTGCATTGGGGCAGCCTTGAATAAACTATTTCTTCTTCCTCCTCGGTATCACTCCCGAAGACCGGAATAGTGGTGATAGCTTTATTCTTTTCCTCCGGTTTGCGACATCTTTCTGTGTCTTTGAAATCTGGCAGGAAGTACTTGGTATCCTCATATTTGCGGACTTCGTTCATGGAGAATGGGTTTAGTTCCCCTGTCACAGTGTACTCGAGACCATCTTTGAAGTACTTCATACACTGATGTTGTGTAGAAGGGATAATGTTGTACTCGTGTAACCAAGGCTGGCCGAGCAAAGCGTTATAGCGGGTCATAGCGTCAATGACGTGAAACTTGATGTCAGTGACTAGCAGCCCAAAACGCAACGTCAGTATCACAGACCCGAGCGTCTGTGATGACTGGGAGTCAAACCCGGAGATAGTGATCTTATCCCGAGCGAGGTGTTGAACGCTCATGCAGATTTCCTTCAACACTCTTACATTAAGGAGGTTAACGGAGGACCCATTGTCAACCAGGATTTTGCCTATCTTGACATCATGACAGTACCCGGAAACATGAAGAGGACGGTTATGCTCACACATCCCGAGGAGGAGATCTTCATCGCCGAATGTGATATCGACCGTGTGTACTTCTTCCAGCTCGTCCTTCATCTTTTCTTCGGCGAGAAAAGCTTGAAACTGTCCGGGGTGTTGTAACGCTTTGATTAGGGAGTCTCGTGCCTCTTTTGATAGCAGAAGGGCATCGAGAATACTCAACTGTGAAGGAATCTTTCTCAGGTGTGCTAAAACGTTATAATCTACCTTGTTTTTCTTTGGCGGGTCCTTGGCTGTCAGCTCTTTGACGACTTGATCATCTAGGGCGATGTCCTCAGGGATTTTTTCTTTCCCCTTATTTTTTCTATTCGACCCACTGTTCGCGGGCCCGAGATTCTTTTCGGGCAGCGTACGATTACGCAGCTGAATGTTCTCACAGGTCTTCATTTCTTTCGTTTCGGATATGGGTTCTTTGAAGAGAAGGCCAAGGGCTATTTCTTCATCAGAATCGCTCCCGAAGGTAAGAACTTGCGATCTCCCGGAATCAACCATGCGACAGTTGCCGGCAGTTCTTTTGCGTTCATCTGTCGTGCTCTTCTGCTCTCGACGCGTTTTGCGCTTCATCCGCTTGAAATGATGCCGGTAGGCAACATATCCTTGCCACCAGTTTTTAAAGGCCATGCATTCCTCAGTAGGGTGTGTGGTCCTCCGATGGTACAAGCAGTAGTTTGGATGTGCATCCTCTTCATTAAGGTGTATCCTATCAGGAGTGTTTCCTTCGAAGGGTCGCAGCTTCATTCCCATCGATATGGCTTTGGCGAACCTTTTCCTTGTCTTGAACCTGCTTTTGCTGGCGGCCGAAGTGCTTCTATCCGGTTGGGCTACTCTATGGCTTCTCAATACCGGAGCTTCTTCAACGTGATGCCGATGCTTGGCCCTCTCGTATATAGCCGTTTCCCGCTCTCTGTCAACTTTGCTTTTCTGAAGAGCTTCCTTCAGTAGCCTATCAATCAATTCGTCTGATGGCTCCATAGATTTTGGTTCCGGTTCTGGATCCGCCCCCAGTCTCTCTGTATCAGGAGCTTCTTCACCATTTATTAAAGAGTGAGAGATCATGTGGCAGCTTGCCACATAATTCTCAGGTTCAGCTGACGAGTCTTCTCCCCCATCATTGTCATCATTTCCATCCTCAAGGACGTGGTTGAGAAACTCTTGGAGCGTGACCGGGGTTCGTGCCTTCTGGTTATATCCCTCCATCGCGTCGATTTGTTTTTGCAGGTCCGTGTGCTTGTCATCAGGCTTCAAGGGCTTTTGGGTCTTCTTCTTCTTCTTTGAAGACTCTTACGGCTGGGCATGGGCGTTTTGACTATCGCTACCAATTCTTGGTGTCGGGCGCGGCTTCAGCATTCCCTCAATAATCTCGGGCTCCAGCGGGCTCTTCCACTTAATCGCCGGACATGTTTGGAGATCCTTCAGCATTCTTTTTGTTTTGGCTGAAAGAGTGACCTCCCATGGAGCTTCTTCTATAAATGAGCATGATGCCCCCGGTGTTTCTACCCTTTTAAGAGCGTGCGGCTGGGGCAGGCTTACTTTCCAATTCTCGGACAGTGCGAATTTGCCCCGTTGGAATTAGTCCTCAATACAGCCTTTAAAGACGAAGCAATCTTCGATTGGATGGCCTACTACTCGGTGGTAGGAGCAGTAATTAGGATTGTTGACGTCACCTGGCTGCAATGGGCGCCTCGGATCTGGTAGAGTGATGAGCATCTTGCGCACCGCCAGTTCGAACAGTCTCCTTGTCTTATCCCGAGGGAATGAGTAAGGACGCTTTAACTTTTCGTTGATAAATCGCTGTTTGTCGTTTTGGCAATCAGCTAGTTTTGGACCACTAGGCTGCTGTTGAGCATTGGCGACGAAGGTCGCTTTCCCTTTCCTTTTTTAATTCCGAGATTCCAGCTTCGAAAGAGATGGTCTATGACCCATCTCATCCATTTGGGCTAGCTTGTTAATCAAGGCCTGGAACGTAGTTGGCTTGAAAAACATCATGAATTGGGAAATGGTCGCCTGAGGCTCGAGAGTACCCACGAACATACCGATGCGTTGTTCACACTTCGACCATAGATTCCGCCACCGTATCGCGTACTGGACCCAAGTTTCGCCTGGCTTCACCCTGGCATTGATCAGTGCAGTGATATGGGTACGTTCGCTAGCGCTCGCAAAACGTTTGGTGAATAGCAGCTCCATCTCTGCAAATGTCTTGATAGAGTCATTCAGGAGTTCCGAATACCACTCGAATGTTGTCTCCGACAAGCTTCCAACAAACTGGAGGAGCAGAAGTTTATCATCACCTCCAGTGTTGCCGCACAGAGCCCTAAATTGAGCAACGTGCTGGTGTGGATATCCCGTCCCCTTATATACGTGGAATTTGGGGATCGTGTATCCCGGTGGGTACTTTATCTGGTCGTACCAACCCGGATAGGGTCGTCCAGTCTTAAAAATTTGCACAGACGCTTCATTCGCTTGATGAACTCGTATCTGCTGAGCGATGTAATCATCCAGGGCAGCTTTTGAGATGGTCTCCTCTTTAGCTGCTGAACAAGCTGGAAGAGGGTTTGACGTCTCCGCTCGGTAGTCTTCGAGGATAATCGAATGATCTTCAGCTGGAGGATCCGACTGTAACATCATCCCGACCATGTCTTAGAATAAGAACGCCATTCGTTTTATGTTGGCGTCTTGTTCCGCTGCCTCTTTGTCTTTCTTTTCGAGGATTCTGCGAAGGAACTCAGCATCAGTTTCTTGTTCTTGATGTTGCTCTGATGATGTTTCCGGGCTTTCTTTTAGCCCTGTGAGTACGGCCATCTGCATCAACATTTCCAGCGCTAGCGCACCCGTGCTTTGCACGTGGTGCGCTAGCGCTAAGTGCGCTAGTGCAGCGCACTTAGCGCTAGCGCACCCGTGCTTTGCACGCGGTGCGCTGCTTAGAGTGCAGCGCACTTAGCGCTAGCGTACCCGTGCTTTGTACGCGGTGCGCTAGTTAGGGCGCAGTGCACTTGGCGCTGCTAAGAAGCATTTGCTTTATTTCAAAATTTGAATTTTAAACAGAGCTTTGCTCTGATTGGGGGAAACAAAGGTATAGAATTGTTGACCGGATTTTGAAAATTTTGTGACTGAAAGGGGTGTTGAGTCTGTTGTGGTGGTTGTTGTTGTTGTGGAGAAGGTCTTTGGTAATTGCTTTGGAACTGGTTTTGATTTTGGTTTTGGTTTTGGTTCCAAGCAAAGTTAGGATGATTCCTCCATCTCTGATTGTACGTGGAAGAATAAGGATCATTTTTAGGTCGCTGCTGAAAAGTAGCATTAGTTTGCTCGTGACCTTGAAACGGTGCATTCATAGGATATTCTTCCGTCAAGTGTGATGGATCAGAACAGCAACCACACACGGTCTTGGGGAGCATTACCTGGTTTAGGGAGACTGTTGAGAATTTGTTCTTAATAGCGTCGAGTTTCTTTTGCATCGCTGTCATTTCGGCTTTTACTGCGATGGAAACATCGAGCTGATGAATACCTTCCCTAGATGAAGATGGTCTAACGCTTTTCCACTGCAAAGTGTTTTCAGCGAGAACTTCTAGATATTTCCAGGCTTCACCATCGTCTTTAGACATGAAATTGCATTGACACATGGTTTCAAGCATCTGCTTTGTCCCTGGATTAATGCCCTCAAATATAATTCGGCACGGATCCCATCTATATATTCCATGATGAGAACATTGGACAAGCAGATCCTTGAAACGTTCAAAGCACTTCCAAAATAGTTCATTGGGAAGCTGGGTAAACTGGTTAATTTCGTTTCGAACACGGGCGGTCTTATGATTTGGGTAAAATTTCTTAAGGAATGCTATCACGAATTCATCCTAATTGGTAATAGAGTGTGCGGCAGTATTATAAAGCCATTTTTCTACCAAGTTACACAAAGTGAATGGGAGAAGACGCAAGCGCATAGCATCCACGGACAATTGTAAAGTACCCATCATTGTGCATACGTTTTCGAATTTTGTGATAAAAACGTATGCATCTTCAAACTCGAGCCCATGAAATTTGGGTAACAAGTTGATGTAGTGGGGTTTAATTTCAAAATTATCCTGTTGGCTGGTGGAATGGATAGACAGGTAGGAAGTGGACCGCGTATAGGATAGTATCTCTCTTAGAGAGAAATGCGCGGTGAATTCTGCGCACCTACGGATGATGGCAGGATGGTATTATAATTTGATAGAGTACCGTCCATCTCGGTCGATATGGTGGGTGGAGGGGAAAAAGAAGGTGAAAAAGCACCGACTTCGGAGTCGATAGCAGGAACGCGGAGAAGGGGGGCACTAGAATCCCGTGTCCAGCCAAGTATGCACTAAGCGGGTTTAGCGCAAGTGGCAGCGTGTGTGTGATTTAAAAAATGGTTTGTTTTAAAAAGTGTCGGACGTGAGACAAATCACACAAAAATGCACAATCAACCCTAAAACTAAGGTTACCTAGGTCAAGTCTCTAGACCGCTCCTAGACTTCCAAAGGACAAGCCGCAGGATCAATCCTTTACCACCTCTTTACTACTTTTGTGGTCAGGTAAGTGCCAGGTAAGTGGGAGGTATCTGTTATACGAATCACCGAAAATAGCGGTCCTACTAAATAACCACTTTCCTTAGACACACTTGCTTAGGCACCACAAAAGTATTGCGGATAAACGATAGATTACCCGCGACCTTTCTCTGTCCTTATTGAGCACGACAGTCCTTAGAGACTTGTCTAGATATTTTTTAAATTAATGTAGGGTTGATGCGGATGCTCATTTTATGATTTGCGGGGCTTAGAAAGGGTGATAAAATCCCCACCTAATCTGAATTTTGGTCTTGCCCCTTAAAGTACGTATTAAAATATGAATAAACAAACCAATTACAAAACTTTGCAAAAAGATTTTTGAGCGACGATATTTTGCAAAGAATTCTGCAGAAAAGATATTTTATTGGATTTCAGAGGAGAGAGAAAGATATAGAAAAGATACCAGAGAATTTGGAAACCCTAAATCCCCTAATGAACCACGGTTCTGCCGCCAATATGCTTTTTGTGCCGTGGTTCCACCGCCGACTAGGAAGATCTGATGAAGCTTTTTGCTACGTGGCCTCCCTTTCTCCTCTGGATCTTGATGAATGTCTCTGAATCTCTGTTTCCTCAAGTCTGTGACTCCAGATCCCTTTGCAAAATCCACACAATAATCGTTAAATATACATTTTGCAATTTTGTTTTATTTATGATATTTATCGAATAAGAATTCAACACAAATAGTAAGAATAAAAAAATTACGCACGTATCCCCGGCAACGGCGCCATTTGATTGGTTGATTTTTTTTAGAGTTGTTTGTAGAATAACCGCAATCAATAACGATGTCGTGTGTAGCTAGACCGAGATGGGTACGGGTCGTCCTCAAGGAAACGTTGAATATTTTAATCTTACTTTAGACGTGTTGATTAGGAAAGGAGGAAGAATAAAGAATGGTGAAGAATAGTTGTAGGTTCTAGATCTACGTCAAACACGGATATAGGATATAGATCTAGATTAACTACGGATGTAGGTTTTATATTAGAAGGGGGCTTATAGGGTTCGTTAAGATTTAGTAGTCATGGATGATTAATTAAAAATTACTCCTTTTATCCTTTAATAGATTTAAAACTAGATCGACAGTGATGCATGTAGATTAGGGTTTCTGGAGGGAAAAGAGTTCCCACTCTTAACCCCTATCTTGACATGGATCTCCGTTCATGTTTAGCCTTTACCAAAACAATCGTTAATCTAATCTCTAATCGCGGTCGAGACTAGCAATAAATTGGTAGCGCGCCCGATTAGGATGTTAATAATTCTTTTGGTAAAGTTTATAAACTTTATAGGACGTAAAAAGAGTTTAAGGATCTTCATCATCCATTAATCTACCATAATCCTACGAACCCTAACAAGTGGAGAATTACTCATGCATGATGGAGAGAGAAGAACGGATAGAGATCATGAAGAAAATAAAATGCAATAAGAATAAAACAACTACCTTTATTAATCAACTTGATCAATTACACTTTGTTACTTTAGAAAGTGATTACAAAATCCTGGTTTACTTCTCGATCTTTTCTTAAGGAGGTAGATGAACAGCTGATGATCAACCTGGATTCCTGAGCCGTCTTGGATTTCGTGATCTCGTTGGTTTGTTAATTTTTCCAAGAGACTCTCGGTCCTTATTTATAGTCACAAAGCCAAAACCCTAATTTCCTAATATGGTAACTAGTTGTTAGGATCCCAACCAGAAAATCCAGAGCCCTAACTTCTCAATATTGCGGCGGAACTACGGCCATTTGGTGGGTTTGGCCACGGATCCGCGGTGGGTTAGGGGGTTCATTGCTTCAAAAATCTTGTGGCCTCTTCTGGTGACACATGTAGACTATTTTGATATCTGGAATCTGAAAATCTTCTCTAAGTCTCTGCCAGAATTGATTTCTTCGATTTACTTTAAGATTTCGGCAGATTTGATCTCGATAACTCAGATTTCCTTGATTCCAGTCCTGATATAATTTCTGCACAATTATCTCAATAAATAATGTTAGTAAAATTTGTTTTTATTAAGATATTATCTTAACCATTTGACATGATATTATAGTTTTAAGAGAATTGGTCAAAGATATTTAATAAGGTAAGCATATTTAAATGGACCAAATATTACATAGATATTATATGCTTATATTTTCCTTCATAATGTTAATTATAATATATAAACACATGAAAATAGTCTTTTTACAGATATACCCTCATATGTGTCATATTTTTAATAAACCCCTTTTATTATATAAAAATAGTAAGGAAAATGTCATATCAAATGCGCAATATTTTCAGCTGAACACATGTGCAATGAAAACCTAGACCCCTACGAGCACGGAAAGTTACCCGCCAAAACCAGAAGCGAGGCAGTCCCCTTCATCAAAGTGAATGGGCCACCCGGCACTTCACGGAATCCGGTAACTTGAGCACTCCTCCTTGGGTCAACCTGTACCCCCTACGAATGCGGTGAATAGCCCACCAATTCTAGAGTGAGGCCCCCTCCGTCTCAATGCCATGAAATGCGGACCCATTGCCCTCCAGAACCCGGCTATCCGTGCACTCCATCGCGGGGTAATCCTAGTACAGAAAAGAAAATATGTACAACGGTGATATCGACCTCAACCCGGTCGTGCCCAAAATAAATAATATACAAACAGGCAGTGACGGCAGTCCACATGTTGAACGCTCGTCCCGTGATATCAAATGTACAAATAAAAATAAACTGTACTAACATTGCACCCAAGCTATCCACCACGACGATCCGGCCACAACACAGAACATCAACGTGATTGTTACGTTCGTAAACCCGTCTAAAAGGCATATAGTAATTAGACAAGGTGTACCGCTCTAATGACATTCACGGTCGCAAATAGTAATGTATGTACTGTAAAACTTTAAATAGTGTTAGAAATATCGACTTCGAAAACACCCCGAATAGCCCCCAAACGTAAGGATAAAACCATATCTAAACTGGGAAAACAAACAATACCACTGAACCAATATTCCAGAGACTAGAAAACACCAAAAATTCCAAGTCCAAAAACCTTAACAAAACTGGCCACACCCGGGATTTTATAAGTTTCACCGGGCCAATTTTGGTGTTTTGGGCTCGTATTTTTAGGATGTTCTAGTTGTCATCAAAATAGTCTTCTGCAGTTGCTTAAATATTTTTAGAAGACTAAATAAAATTCGACAGAAACTATAATACATTGGGTATTGTTTCGGAGTTGTTTCGGTTTTGATACTTTAACATCGTCTAAAATAACTAGTATGAGGTTAATGGGTTGGCTCTGATACCATGTTGGGTTACGCCAGCACCCCGGCCATCAATCCGTGGCTAAATGCAGAGAAAAAAAACTTTAAGAAACCGGCGATAACGGAACCCGATTCTCGGATCGTACCATTAACCCTAAACTAGCTATATGAAGGGAGTTTAGAGAGGTTATACCGAATGATCCGTGTCCTTCGATCTTCAACCTCTGTCCTAAGCTTCTCGCGGCTTTCTCGATCATGTTTGATCTCCGGTCTCCCTACATCGAAGAAGATCCACGTCGAGAGTTTGTAACACAAGCTCCGACCTCAAAACCGAAGCAACTCGAGTATCTAGTTTGCTAACCTATATAGCCAAGATGAAGTAGAGAAAGTTTGTGATTACTTTGTCTCAATACACCTTAGGTTTCTCAACACATGAGACATGTAGGGTGGAGGTTGAAGAAGATACCAAGAGGTGAAGAGTGTGAAGCAAATCTTTGGCAACTCAAGAAAATGATGGCTGCTCTTTTTTCTTTTGTGTTGTGTTATCTTTGTTGTGAGCAATAATCAACTAAAGAAAAACCTTCACCAGAAAATATCTGCCACTTGCTCACACAAATATCTCACAACACTCCAAATAAGTCATCATGCCACCATGACACACTACATGACTCATGACCATGAGTCACAAGGTGAACATGCTAGAACTATGACCCACAACAATAATTCACACTTTCACCAATAAACATTTAAAACCCTAAATATTTAATAGAAGAAAAGGAAATGGCATCAACTAAAGTAATCTTGTAACGAATTACAAGAATACCCCTCATCCGTATATACATACCCGCATCCGTATTTCGACTGAATACGAATACAACAAGACGAAAATAATCCAACAATATAATACTAGGATCCGGCTTAAACCAAAGCCCACTAGTATTATCCGTCCGATCATGATCCGTGCACAAGTGCACGAATATGATCGAACCCTGCCATAAAACCATACGTCCTCTACAATGTTTCGCCCGAAGCAGGGAAACCTTCTGTGTGGGACTCTGAAGACTCGTCAATACGCTGGCAGTAGGTTTAACCACAAGCGCGTCAGTGGCACTAGCTATACGTAACGGCTACCTAGGTATTGAACGAAAAGGAGGATGACGAGCAAACTCATCCTGAATCGCCTACTGAGCCTGACGGTGACAATATCCGTACAGTCCGGTCCGTTCGTTTATGAGTATCGCATATCGAGTCTAGGGGGTGGATAAAGTCAGGCCCCTAATAACTTGACATTTAGTGTTGGTATGAAACCTATCACCACATGAGAAACTACTAATTCGAATCAGTAATTCTCAACTACCTTGGCCAAGGATTTCTGGTGATGGTCACCCGTGTACACCGCGAC
This sequence comes from Agapanthus africanus, assembly GCA_030015575.1. Taxonomy (NCBI): domain Eukaryota; kingdom Viridiplantae; phylum Streptophyta; class Magnoliopsida; order Asparagales; family Amaryllidaceae; genus Agapanthus; species Agapanthus africanus. The sequence goes on along the minus strand of JASDDO010000019.1, from coordinate 47,782,095 downwards.
ATCAACCCCCAATACCAGGAGAGACGAATCCCCTGATGATCCGCTCACTGCCTCCATGTGGCTCGGGACTGTACCCAATTAAAACTTGTCCTTTGAGTCGCGGTTGGGTAGTAATCAAAGCACAGTGGGAACTCACACGAGACAAATGACGATCTCAGGTCGATAGACTAACCTGTACACATGTCACTAGGGAACTGCTATCTGACAATAGGTATAATACCAACTAGCATGTTCCCGGCGACTCCGTCCGGTGTACTTATAACCCAATGAGCACCTTTATACATCTTAGGTGAACCAACTGACACCAATGGCTTGTGAGACCGGCCACTGCCTCTCGTCGGGGTCTCGATCAGAATACACTAGTCTACTCTTGGAGTATCGATGCCCAGTCTCGAAACTCCCACGACTAGGGACATTTTAAGGATGTGCTTATAGACTACCCAACTCTCACGTATATGATCGCGATCATACTGCTGGTAGTCAAGCATGAATCCTATGGGCTCTATCAACATGTAATAGTGATCTGTAATGTCACCTGAACCATGTACACGATGATAAAGACAAACCAAATAGCATACTATCATCTCGAGTAAGACTGTTCTACCGGTATAGGTCATCTCTCAATCATTGCAAGCACTTGCCTGTGATCCAATAATTGACTTAAGGGCACTATAGCCAACAGGCCATTCGCTAACAGCTGACACCTTAGCTGGATCTACTGAGATTCCTTCACCTGAAACAATATGTCCGAGAAATCCCACTTGATCTAGCCAAAATTCACACTTGTTGTACTTGGCATAGAGCCGATGCTGTTGCAATGTCTTCAGGACAATCAGTAAATGCTCGGTGTGTTCTTTCCAATTCTTTGAATACACTAGTATGTCGTCAATGAAGATAATAACAAACCTGTCTAAGTACTCTCGGAAAACTTGGTTCATCAGATTCATAAAGATGGCAGGTGCATTGGTCACTCCAAATGGCATCACGAGATATTCGTAATGACCATAGCGAGTCCTGAACGTCGTTTTAGGAATATCAGACTCTTTGACCTTCACCTGATGATAACCCGAACGAAGATCTAGTTTTGAGAATACGCAATACCCACTTAGCTAATCGAATAGATCATCGATGCGCGGCAGTGGATACTTGTTCTTTATCGTCACTTCGTTCAGAGCTCGGTAATCTACACACATTTTGTATCAACCTTCTTTCTTCTTCACCAGCAAAACTGGAGATCCCCAACTTGACGTACTGGGACGAATCCAACCTTTCTTCAGAAGTTCGTCCAATTGAGTACGGATCTCCTACAATCCTTCAGGACTTAACCGGTATGGAACTTTGAATACCGGTTGCGCACCAGGTAGCAAATCAATGCTGAATTCAAGAGCTCGATCGAGAGGAAAACATGTCTTCAGGAAACACATCCTCGAACTATTAAACTACCACTGGCTTTTCTTCTTCCGCCAGTAAAGTAAACACTTCTGCGTCCTTCGGCTTGGCACGGAAGATTCCTGGCTCCAAAGTTTTGTCTCCACTCTTGAAGTAAAAGACTGGGTGATCTAGTATCTCAAATACTACCTTTCTTTAACGGCAGTCAATTATAGCATAGAAAACTCCCAGCCAATCCATTCACAACACAACATCAAAGTTTGGAATGTCCAGTACTTTGAAATTCGCGTAGAATTCTCGTCCGCAAACTACAACTGGATACTGATCCAATCCCATAGTTGCCTTCAATGCTCTGTTCCCGAAACTCGCATTCCAGCTTGAAATGAGTGGCTTCACGGGAATCACATATGTTCTCACAAATCGTTAGGACATGAAGCAGTATAACGCTCCAGTGTCGAACAGTGCTAGTGCAGGAATAGTGGCTACTAGTATAGTACCTAAGTCGTGTGAGGTTGGTTTTAGATATAGGGAAAATTATAGAGGTATACAAGGATTAAAAAGATGAAAGGATTGGGAATTGCCAGTAATAACTTGGCCAGTGGTTTCGGCTTCCTCAACTGTCATGGTGAAAGCCTGACGCCGGGGTACATTCCTCCTTGCTGGAGGCATATTTCTCTGTCCCTGGGGCATGTTTCTCTGCCCCTGAGGCATATTCCTTTATGCCTGATGGAATTGACGAGGAGGCTATCCAGGAGGTCTACGTGGAGGTGGAGCAAGTAGAGAAGACAAGGTGTAGGAGCCTGAATAGCTGGCCGCTACAGAACGGTGATAGCGGGTCTAGGTGTTGGAGCTGGGTTGAGATGATATGGACAAGCTCCAATGGCGTGAGTGGACGCGCCACAAACTAAATACAGGCCATTCGCACGCCTGCAGTCTTTCGCCAAGTGTCCATTCCTCTTACAATAGAAGCAAAAGTCTGGGCTGGGCCGGTTAAAGGTTAGTTTTTGTTTCTGTGCATATTCGTGGCACCGATATTAATTTCGATTTCCATCCGCACCAGACGCACGTGGCATTTTTAGTATATTCTATTTGAGATTGATTTCATTTCAAGCATCATATTTTTACGGCATATATTATACGATTTAGTAACCGAGCAGGACTAATCTGAGGACAGTACCTGGGTGTTTTTGTATGCATCGATATTTCACCGAGGGGAAAAGGAGCTATATCCTCCATATTTTCTTACACGTCCGTGAGTGATACGGAAACTTTACTAAGAAAACCCCTCTAAATTATTTTTAAAAGGCGGGACGTGTATGTTAAACAAGAGATATGTATATATATATATATATATATATATATATATATATATATATATATATATATTCTTTGCCAATGAATGTCCGCTACTTGTGCCGTGATACACGCATCGCACGACAATTTGAAAAGGGATTTTTGCATGCACTTTATTCTAGTTGCCTTCACAATTTCACGAGATGCATACTATATATATATATATATATATATATATGATATAGTCTTAATTACATCGTATTGATTTTCGTAATGGATCTTGGCAATAGTGTTTTCGCATTAACTCCCATGATGGCATGACGCTTGACGGAGTTTTGATTTTGAGTTTTACACTCGTTTTCGTTGCGCATACATTATGCTATGATATGTTTTATGTATTCATGATACTCGGAGCCCCGTGGATTTGATTGATTGACTGAAATATTTTATGTATTTGGGGGGTTTAAATTTAAATTCGGGGACCGAATTTATTTAAGGGGGGAAGACTGTAACATTTCAGAAAAATAAAATATTATTTTTAAGAATTTAAATAATTAAAATAATAAATATTATGAATATTTTAATCTATGGAGATTAGTTTTAATGATATGGCATAACTATAAACCGATAGTTTGGAAAATTAATATAATTAGTGATTTTTGAAGGTGTTAAGTTGATTTGGATATTTTATAAATATTTATACAATTGTTTGTATACGAGTTTATTACTAAATTTGATTAATATGTATTAATTATGTATTAAGCTTGATTATGCACATGACATGCGCCATATCATGTTGTAAAAATACTTGTTACATTTCTATTGACCATGGCTTTAATTCTTCATTTTTCATTTATGTATGGTTTTTGTTTTGTGTTTCTTTAAAAAGGTAAAGAAAAAGGGATTTAAATTAGCGATATTTTGGAGAGAGGGGAGACCAAGAGACCATGCGGTATTGGCTTGGGTGAGGATGAGAGAGGGGGGTTATCTTTGACCTTAGCCTCCACTTCATTTCTTCACTACTCCCTCCATTCATCTGCTCCTTCATCCCCCACTTCCTCCACCTCCTCATCCACCATGTAACACCCCCAAATCCACACTAAAACACTATACCCCCTTCACAAAAATTGATCCCAACCTCTCCATAAATACCATAGGCCAATCAAGTTATGGTTTTAAACACTTTGGACAACCCAAGAATCTTCTTCAGTTGCCATATGAGTTATATCTTACATCTTTAGTTTAGAAATTGAGTTTCCTTACCTCGTAGTAGTTTAGAATTCAACTAATGTAGTTTAGTGATGTCGGAAAATTCCTAGATGAGGGTTAAGAAGTTTTATGACTTGTGATGGTGCAATTGAGGTTTAGTTGTGATCACAAACCCCTGTAGTGTTAGTATTTTGGACAAAACAAGAGAGTAAACCCCAAGAAATGAACTTTGAATTTGCCGATATCGAGATTTTTGAGGAATTGTGATGACTTTTAGAGATCTGCTATGACTCGGAGACTTGGAAAATTATTTAGCAAACACAGTGATACGTGCCCTAAGACCCGAGCCCCTCTAACCTAATTTGGGCCACAGATTTGATATGGCTGCAATTTGCGGCCATATTTTGGACTTAGGGTGTGATCTTTGGTTTACAGCTCAATCATCTGGTAATTAAACCTATCCTATATGCAAAATTTGCTAATTTGACCTGAGGTAAAATCTGGAGATGTTTTCTTGAGTTTCTGATTTTAGTTTGCGGGTTTTATTAACTTGGTTTTTGGTGTTTGGGTTTTAACGCGGTGGTTTGACGTTTGTATGTGAACATCGAGGATTTGTTTGGCTATTCTTGCATGCATAGTCCGTAGGTTCTAACCTATGTACCCTTCGTATGCCGTATCGTATTTCTCGTATTTGATTCTCGTTTATGATATGTTATTCGTTGAAATGTAGGTACCTTCACGTGGACTTCGTACGACAGGGAGAGCGTGGCGTAATCGACTTCGGCAAGCGAGAATTGAGGTGAGTAGATATATATCTATGGGGGAAGTCGGGTGGATGGCGTATAGCACCCCTGCAACCGTAGCTTAGGGTTATATAATTGTTTATATTTGTGTAAACGTAGGTTTTGGTTACTTAGCGAGTAGAATCCTAGGAGACCATAGGATAGATTAAGCGTAGTTGTAGGTAGATATATCCTTAGCCTTATTACCTTAGTGTGAACCTTAGGTTATATGTTGTGGCATACACGTGCACACACATACACTTGGTATGATACGATGTGTGTATGTGTGTGTGTGTGTGTGGGTGTGTTTGATTATATAAATATATATATACATACATACATATACATATACATAAACATATGAGATGAGGATAGTATATGATATATGGAGATGAGTCGATATGATCGAGCATGATACCGTGAGATTTTGATATGTGATTGAGTCGTGATATTGTATATGATATGATAATATGATTGATCGTTGGGCGATATGTATTCACACATGCGATAATATGTGAATTGATGATATTAGAATGCACGAGACTTTAGAACCGTACCCATGATCATGATATTGTACGATGATGATACCATGTGAATGATGGTGTATATATGATAATTGACCCGTACCCTCGATTTTGGGGATGTCGTACGATGGATTTTACCGTACGAGATATACATATGATGATTGATCCGCACTCATGACTCAAGAATGTAGTACGATGTATTATTACCGTACGTGATGATATGGGGCTGGATCGCCGACTACTAGGTACATCGACTCGGGATATATATTAGATTTTCTTATCCTTTCGACTAGTTTCTTAGTTTAGTCTTTTAGTTGATTAGGTAGATGTTAGACTAGGGTCGAGTCATGCCTATTTTCAAAGCGAACGAATTGTGAGTATTTTCAAAAGACATTCCGATGGACGCTACGGATTTTCAAAGGCCATATCTTTTCTCAAAAACACCGTAGCCCCTAATTTTCTAAAAACTACGATTCGTGCTATTTCAAACACTAAAATTGTATGACTCGTGTGTGTGTGTGTGTGTGTGTGTTTTATTATGCTGCGTTTACTTTTCACTTTTCCGTTATATTCATGTTGCTCTCATTGCATTTCTTATATACATGTGTCTTCTTTTGCGATTATGCGCTCGTCTGTTAGGACACCAGCACTATTACCGATGATGCGTATGTTGCACGTACACTTGCTTGCCGGCTCACACACATCATCATCGGTAATTGCCATGTCACGTACACTTTAGAAAATGTTACTTCATTGGTATAAACTGCTAACTGACAGTTTCAACATATTATTAGCATGCTTGCTCTCATATGCTAGTTTAGATATTTCATTCCTTACTTAGATAACCCATGCATTTATATATTCATTCTGTTATGCAATATTGTGGGGCTTTATGCCGATATTCACTGTTCATTAACTCGTGATTTTGAGATTTCGGATTTTTCATGAGATTTCTGGATTTGGAAAATCGCATGTGGATTTTATAAACTTATGATTATTTTTAAAGAGAATGATGCGATTTTCCTTGATATGATATTTCATGTACACCATGATGTTTTCTCGGTTCTGAGCTTGGTTTTCGAGACCCGATTCGAGGAGTAGGATGATCCGTCTGCGGGTACATGGTGGACCCAGTAAGGTTCCTTGGGGCAATAACCTCGAGTTGTAAACGATGAGCCTGGCAGAGAAGGACTACCTACCGGTGATATTTGGCGTGGCGGATATCCGGAGAATACCGACCGTAGTCATGAGATTTGATGATATGGGCTGATCCATACTGACGGAGCTCGAGATTCGGGGATTTTGTGTCGATGTTTGACACGGATTTCTATCGATTTCATTGATGATACTCCAGTTTTTATACTAAAATCTTACTAAGATAAGAATACGGCTTTCTCATACAGATATATCAACATTTCATGTTAATTATTCATTCATGATGCATTCATATATCATATATATGACATGTTGCTACTTTGTGACACTGACACGGGTACTTGGTATTACACTTATGTTTAGATGATTACCCTTTCCACTACTAGATGTTTCAGTATTTTATTATGAGTATATTATGGTATGACCTAGGAGATCGTCATACATTCAATTTCTACTCGGTGATATCTTCTACTCACGAGTTGGCAACTCACCCCCGTTGTGCCACAGTTTCTTGCAGGTTTAGCCATACAGGTTCCGTTGCGGCTTGCTGGCACATCATTTCTTTCGGATGATTGCTTGGGTGGTTTCACTTGCATCGTGACCACCGTTGCACATGTACTTTATATTTCAGTTGTATTGTTATTTATTTCAGTTGTATCTAGTTAAAGGCTCCATCAACCAGACTTGTATATTTAGTAGACTTAGATAACTACAGTTTGTGTATTATTTCGGCCTTAAAGTCGCGCTTATGTATTTATTGTTGTCTCTGGTTTTCCTGATGTTTAGTTTTCTTGCTTTCCTTTTGAGTTTTGATCCTCGCCTTCGGTGTTGTATATTTGCATTACTTGCGTGGTTGTTTCCGCCAATTGTCGAAGAGCTAGCTCCCGCTTAGGGATTCCATATATTATATTGTTTGTACCGTTTTCGGGTTAAGTTTTACAAAGGAGGTGCTACCCAAATTTTCAATGACGAAAATGTTTCCAAGTTAATTATAATCATTGTGTTTTTGTATACTATAATCTATGTTTTGTAGAAACAACTTGATTTCAGTAACCTTATTTCAAAACTGCACCTCCACTATTTTCCCTAAAAAGTTTTAGATTTCTGGGCTTTTGGTTTACTTGAATTAGGTAGGGTCTTGTAGACTTCACATGATTCAAGTGCTAGTCACGTGCCTTTTTCGGGTCGTGACACGATCAGAAAAGGAGTGTGATTTGTGACTTTTGCTATCTACCCGGACACCTATAGAAGGAATGTCGAAGGAGGCTTGGACTCTATCTTGTTTGCAGATCGTCTAACCATACCGTCAATGCTTGTTTGTTAAAGCTATGATTAAGGGATGATACTCAGAAGCCACCACAGATGCAGATTCAGAGGCAGAAGCAGTTTACTCAGGGGCCTAATCAAGCACGGGCCTTTACTTTGATGGCCGAGGAGGCCAAGGCTTCAGATGAAGTCGTTTCAGGTATCCTACTTGTTCATGATTTTTCCGCATTAGTATTATTCGATTCAGGTACATCTCATTTTTTTATGTCATCCAAGTTTATTATTGCACACTCTATTTCATGCACGGCTCTGTCTAGTTGCTGGGATATACACACTGGGAACGGGAAGATTATATCTAGTAGAGAGTGCAAGGATTGTTCGGTTGTTATTTGTGAACGAAAGTTATTTGCAGATTTCTTGGTGATTGATACTGGCAGCTATGATGTCATCTTGGGAATGGATTTTCTCAGCACTTTCCACGCTCATATCAATTGCAGGGTAAGGAAAATGATTTTCCAGATTCCCGGACATCCGGAGTTTATATTTGCAGGAGGTAGCAGATCTGTCGGGCCAGTCGAATTTAGGGCTAAACCGACAAGCACCGTTCTTTCGTCGATGGAAGTAGATTAGGAGGTAGCGCCAGCAGTAGTTCGAGGGTTTATGGACATGTTTGAAAACATCTCAGGTTTACCGCCGAAAAAAGATGTGGAGTTTGAGATTGGTCTTGTTCCTGGAACAGCGCCAATCTCAAAGGCGTATTATCCGATGGCACCAGTGGAGTTAGAAGAAGTCAAGAAACAGGTTTCCGAATTGTTAAAGAAGGGTTGGATTCGCAGCAGCAATTCACCTTGGGGAGCTCCAGTTCTTCTAGTCAAGAAGAAAGATAGCACGCGGAGAATGTGCATCAATTATCGAGAATTAAATCGGGTGACTATTAAGAACAAATACCTGATCCCTCGCATCGGCGAATTATTCGATCAACTCAGTGGCGCGAGAGTATTCTCGAAGCTGGATTTGCAATCCAGATATCATCAAGTTCAAGTAAAATCAGAAGATATTTGCAAGGCAGTGTTCCGAACTTGATATGGGCATTACGAATACTTAATGATGCCATTCGGAGTCACAAACGCACCGGCGATAATCATGGACTTGATGAACCGAATCTTTCCTCCATATTTGGACCAATTTATAGTAGTGTTTATCGATGATATTCTAGTCTATTCGAGGAGCCAAGAGGAGCTTACAGAATACTTGAAGATCACACTGCAAACGTTGAGGCAAGAAAGATTATATGCGAAAATGAGCAAGTGTGAGTTTTGGCTCGAAGAAGTGAAGTTTTTGGGGCATGTCGTATCCGGAGATGGAATTGCTGTTGATCCTAAAAATATTGCAACAGTTCATGATTGGCCGATTCCGAAGAACGTAGCGGAAATCAGAAGTTTTCTTGGACTTGCAAGATATTATAGAAAATTCGTGGAGAATTTCGCTCGTTTAGCTGAACCATTGACCAAGATTACACGAAAGGAGGTACCGTTCATATGGACGGATAGATGTGTGTCGGCTTTTGAAGCGTTGAAGCAAATATTGACACTGATCCTATTTTGACAGTTCCGGAGGGTTGGTTATTCACAACGACGCATCTGGAAAAGGCTTAGGATGTGTTTTTATGTAGCATGGGAAGGTTATAGCCTACGCATCGAGACAATTGAAGACCCATGAGAAGAACTACCCAACTTATGATTTGGAACTAGCAGCAGTGATTTTTGCTTTGAAGATTTGGAGACACTACTTATTGGGTGAAAGGGTAGATGTATTTACCGATCACAAGAGCCTAAAGACCTTCTTCAACCCCAGGATGTGATGAGTCGACATCGAGGTGCCAAAAGAATCCGTCGATAAGAGCTCTTGGGAGTCATCAGCCTGTTATCCCCGGCGTACCATTGATCCGTTGAGTGAGAGCCCTTATGTGTTCACACAGAAAGAGCTCAACATGAGGCAGCGCGGATGGTTAGAACTGATGGTTGACTATGGTCTCGATCTAAAATACCATCCGGGGAAATTTAATGTAGTGCCGGATGCGCTAAGTCGGTTGCCAGCAATACGGATATTGACTGCACAGAAGAAGCTTATAGATGACTGTCACAGATTCGAGTTGGAGATCGTGTTAACGCATTCTTCGGGACAGTTGATTGATAGCATTAAAGCAGCGCAGTCGCACGATCCAAGGTTGCAGAAGTTTCGAGAACAAGTAGAAGCGGGACTTCGAATGGACTTGTTGATATATGAAGATGGCTCGTTACGATATGGGAGTCGTTTATGTGTGCCGAAAAGAGATATTCATGAAGAAGTTATGAAGGAGGCGTATAGTTCCGCATATTCCATACATTCAGGAGGCAAGAAGATGTACCGAGATCTAGGACAGCATTTCTGGTGGGAAGGCATGAAAAGGGAGATTTCTCGCTATGTAGCGAAGTGCTTGGTTGTCAACAAGTCAAGGCTGAACATTAAAGGGTGGCTGGTTTATTGCAACCACTTCCGATTCCTCAATGGAAATGAGAACATACAACCATGGATTTCATGATAGCTTTACCGCGGAGTCCAAGGGGCAATAATGCAGTTTGGGTGATTGTTGATCGATTGACCAAGGCGGCTCATTTCATACCGTTTCGAGTTGGTCAGTCAACGGAAGCGTTAGCAGAGCGGTACATGCAGGAGATTGTGAGATTACATGGAGTACCTGTGAGTATCATTTCCGATCATGATACCCGATTTTTATCGCACTTTTGGAAGAGTTTACAGGAAAGTTTTGGGACTCGATTGAAATTCAGCACTGCTTATCATCCTCAGACAGATGGCCAGTCAGAAAGAACGATCCAAACTCTTGAAGATAAGTTGAGATCTTGCATGTTGGACTTCTGATTAGTCTAAAATTTTGCACATTTGAATGAATATTTTCCCTATTATTGTTAAGTACTAAAAGATATTTATTGTAAATATAGAACATATGAGGGTTTATTTGTAAAAAGTTTATTATCATATGTTTCTATATTATAATTAATATAATAAGGGAAAATATATGCATATAATATTTAAATGAAATCTTAATAATTAAAATATGCATACCATATCAAATATTTCTAATCAATATTCTTAAAATATTATATCATTTAAATGGTTAGGATAATATCTCAAAAATACCAAATGCTACTAACACTATGATTTGAGATATTGTGCAGATATTGGCTCAGGTCTGGAATCCAAGCAAAAGATCCGAGTCAAATCAGGATATCGAAACCGAATCTGCCAAAATTTAGAAGAAAATCGAGAGATCTAGCAACGGCAAAGACTCAGAGCATTATTTTTAGAATCTAGATATCAAGAGGATCTCCAAATATCAACACAAAATACCAGAAAAAATCCCAAAATCTGATGCCACCAAATTGCGGTGGAACCGCGGCCAAATATGGCTATATGCGGCGGTTCCGCGGCGCAATAAGGGCCGTAGGATATGATATTTGGTAGTTTGGATCGTAACAGCATATATTCTTATATGGAATCTAGGGTTTCTGGTTTTAGGGACTATATAAGGGACCGGGAGCTATACATTGAAAATCATCACCGAAAAGATCAAGAGATCCACGTATCCGAGTGATCATCATCTATTCATCTACCTCCTAAAACAGAGAGATCTAGAGCAAACTAAGCTTCTTGTATTCTTGAGAAAAGTTGTATGCAATAGTTGATTAATAAAGGTAGTTGTTTTTAATTTTTCTTACATTTATTTTCCGCATTTAATTTCTGCACATACTTTTCTGCATCTTCATGATTTCATTCTTCAACCTTTCTTCTAACTTAACCATAAGCGAGTAATTTCTAGCTTGCTAGGGTTTATAGGACAGGGTAGAACAATGGATAAGAAAATCTTTTAACTTCTTTTATACATTTTAAAGTCTATAAACTTTAGCAAAATAAATGTTAACCTCCTTATCGGGCGCTGTACCAATTTATTGATAGTCACGACCACAATTTGAGATTGGTTTATCACTTGTTTTGTTAAGGGATAGACATGAATAGAGGTCAATGCAAAGACAAGGGTTAATAGTAGGGAAACCCTAGTTTCTTCCAAGAAACCCTAGTCTACATTCATCACTATCGATCTAGTTTTAAACTATTAAAAGATAAAAAGAGTTATTTTTAATTATTCATCCATTACTACCAAGTTCTACGAACCCTACAAGTCTTTTTCTTATAAATTCTATATCTGTAATGATAAACAATCAACCATCTTTCATCAACTCGTCTAAAGCAAGAAAAGAGTTCACGTTTCCTGCGGACGACCTGTACTCATCGCGTCTAGCTACTAGAGACACCGTCTTGATTGCGGTTATTTTAAAAAACAATTTTTAGCAGATCAATCAACTTCAAAGGTTCATGGGAGGATCATCTACACTTAGTAGAGTTTTCGTATAATAACAGCTGTCAGGCGACTATTCAGATGGCTCCATTCGAAGCATTATATGGTCGTAAGTGTCGCTCATCCCTATGTTGGGACGACGTTAGAGAACGAAGATTATTGGGACCGGATCTTGTCATGCAAACCGTGGAGAAAGTTAATACGATCTGAAATCATATGAAGGCAGCGCAAGATCGGCAGAAAAGCTGGGCCGATACAGGATAAAGACCTCTGGAGTTCGCAGTTGGTGATCTTGTGTTCTTGAAGATATCACCGACCAGAGGAGTGATTCGATTTGGTAGTCGAGGCAAGCTAAGTCCTCGATTCATGGGGACTTTCGATATCATCGAGCGCGTTAGAGAAGTAGCATATCGATTGGCTTTACCACCATACTTGGCGAGTGTTCACGACGTGTTTCATGTATCTCAACTCCGTAAGTATGTTAGAAATGAGATACACGTCCTAGATCATTCGGAGCTGACAGTAAGGGAGGACTTGATATACGAAGAACGACCAATGGCGATTGTAGATCGAAGAGAAAAGGCCCTCAAGAACAAGATTATCCCTCTAGTACTTGTTTCATGGGGGAATCGTTCGCACGGAGAATCAACTTAGGAAAGAGAAGACGGGATTCGACAAAAGTTTCCACACTTATTCTCTTAGATTCATATTTGCTTGTCTTTTCTTGTTCCAGGAATTTTGAGGACGAAATTTTTTTGTAGTTGGATATAATGTAACACCCTAGTTCATTTATACCACGTTCTATTTGATTATTTTTCTTTATCTTGTGGCTATTTCTTGGTTTATTTGTTTCTGGGTGCGGATAGTATATTTGGTATCTGTCTTTAGTATCCGACCCGACCCGCATACTTGAAACCCGTCTTGGTTCTTGATTACGACATATCCTTGCTAGTACTGAGAATCCGTGCACACATATGTTCCGTATATATGTATCTTATATCTAGTATTGCATATATTTTCAAATAATACAAATTATAACCAAATATAATATTTTAATACCTTGCATGGCCTGCACCATACCCCATACCCTATGGCTGCATCCGTATATCGTGTTCACGTCCCATTTAGTGAACGGACTCGTTTGGATCGCTACGTGCATATTACGTGTATCCGTTCTTGGAAGTATACATTTTTTTAAGCCGACGTTGCACTATGGTTTTGGTTGATACGTATATTATCCGTATTTTCAAACTAGATTTTTAGACACAACCCGGATATTTTTCAGAGTATATTTGATATTAGCTACAAATCCTATAATATATATTATTATATTTTAAACTTTTAATACTATTTTTTTTTTAAATATATTTTTTATATCTAAATCCTCACCGTATCTCTCTCTATCATCCCTCTCTCTATCTCTCTCTCTCCCCTATATATATATAGAGAGAGAGAGAATAATGGAGGAAAGATGCCATAGGAGGGAATTTCCTCCTATGGCGTCAAAAAAATACATCATCCCTCATTTTTTCCGCCGATCGTACCCACCATCTTCATCGTCATCATCTAAGATGTGGGTACACCAAACTTCATGTGATTCTACAACCATTTCACCATTGATTTAGCAATGTAAAATGTTCTATTGTCGGTAAACCGTTAATTTTGAACCCACTAAATCAACGGTGAAAAAGTTGTAGAATCACATGAAATTTGGTTTACCCACATCTTAAATGATAACAATGAAGATGGTGGGTGCCGATCGTCAGAAAAAATAAGAGAGGGTGTATTTTTTCGACGCCATAGGAGGAAATCCCCTCCTATGGCCCTTTTCCTCCAAATGATAAAATCTACACATTATAATACTAGGATACGGCTTAAACTAAAACCCGCTAGTATTATCTGTCCGAACCATAACACGTGCATAAGTGCACGCGTATGTTCGAACCCTGCCATAAATCCATACGGCCTCTACAACGTTTCGCCCGAAACTTGAGAAACTGTCTGTGGGGGACTCAAAAGACTCGTCAATACTTTGGCTGTGGATTTAACCACTGGCACGTCAGTTGTACTAGCTGTACGTAACGGGCTACCAGGTACTGACCAAAAGGGAGGTCGATGAGCGAACTCATCCTGACACCCTACCGATCCTGTCAGTGACAATATCCGTACAGTCCGGTCCGTTCGTCTATGAGCATCGTATGGCGGGCCTAGGGGGTTGGTAAAAGTCAGACCCCCAAAAGCGGTACAAGTCGTGTCGGAGTGTAGCCCAGAACACCCTGAGATACTACTGGAATACCTACCAGTAAATCTCCTGCCTTGGCCTAGGACTTCGTGTAATGGCTCTCCTAGACACAGCGCGATCTCACCCCCAATACCGGGAGAGATGAAACCCCTGCCGATCCGCTCACTGCCTCCATGTGGCTCGGGACTGTACTCAACTAAAACCTGTTTGCACGACTCCTTTGAGCCGTGGTAGGATAGTAATCAAAGCACGGTGGGAACTCACACGAGACAAATGACGATCTCAGGTCGATGAACTAACCTGTACACATGTCACCAGGGAACTGCTATCTGATGTCAGGTATAATACCAACTAGCATATTCCCGGCGAGTCCTGTCCGGTGTACTCATAACCCAATGAGCACCTGTATACATGTTAGGTGAACCAACTGACACCAATGGCTTGTGAGACCGGCCACCGCCCCTCGTCGGGGTCTCGACTGTATACACTAGTCTACTAATGGAGTATCGATGCCCAGTCTCGAAACTCCCACGACTAGGGACCTTTTAAGGATATGCTTATAGACCCCAGCTCCCACGTATATGATCGCCATCATACTGCTGGTAGTCAAGCAAGAATCCTAAGGGCTCTATCAATGTGTAATAGCGACCTGTAAGGTCACCTAAAGCAGTACACGATGATAAAGACAAACCATGGTAGCATACTATTCTCTATCAACGTGTAATAGTGAACTACAATGTCACCTAAAGCATGTACACGATGATAAAGACAAACCAGATAGTATACAATTCTCTTGAGTATGACTGTCCTACCGGTATAGGTCCTCCCTCAATCATTGCAATCACGTGCCTGTGATCCAATAATTGACTCTGAGGGCACTATATCCAACAGGAGGTTTATGCATAGCTTGGATATGGAGATTCAGAGACACATCATATCTCTGGGATTGACCACTTTCTCCCAAGTTCTCAAGGCAGTCAGGGTGCAGCAGAGTTTATCGGTGAAAGCGAAGGGTGCTCAACAGCAAGCCGCCGTAGTACGGAAGCCGGTGTTTATGCCAAATCGAGCTCCTGTACGCAGAGGCATTCCGGTGAACAAGCGAGGCATTGTACCCATGAAGAAGCCCGTTGTATTCGATCAGCAAAGAAGTGTGTTTTGTGATTACTGCCAACGACAGGGTCATTTCTGGAGAGAGTGTCGGATGAGGCTTGGGCAGTGTCTGATTTGCGGAGCTGCTGATCATCGAATGCATATTTGTCCATCGAGAGTTCAGTTGAAGGGTGATGCTCCAAGAGCACAGCAGAAGCAGATTACTCAGGTGCCTAATCAAAGCATGGGCCTTCACTTTGACGGCCGAGAAGGCCAATGCTTCAGACGAAGTTGTTTCAGGTATCGTTTATAATTTTGCCGTATTGGCATTATTCGATTCTGGTGCATCCCATTGCTTTATGTCGTCCAAATTTATTAGTGCACACTTTATTCCACACACGGCCATGTCTAGTTGCTGGGACATACACACTGAGAATGGGAAAATTATACCTAGTAGTGAGTGCAAGGGTTGCTCGATTGTTATTTGGGGACGGGAGTTATTCGCAGATTTCTTGGTGATTGATACTGACTGTTATGATGTTGTCTTGGGAATGGACTTTCTTGACATTTTCCACACTCACATCGATTGTAGGGTAAAGAAAATGATTTTGCAGATTCCCGGACATCCGGAGATTATATTTTCGGGAGGTAGCAGATCTGTCGAGCCAGCCGAATTTAGGGCTAGGCCGACTAGTGCCGTTCTTTCGTCGATGGAAGTAAACAAGGAGGAAGCGCCAGCAATAGTTCGGAAGTTTATGGATGTGTTCGAGGACATATCGGGTTTACCTCCAAAACGAAATATGGAGTTCACGATTGATTTTATTTTTGGAGCAGCGCCGATTTCAAAGGCTTATTATCCAATGATGCCGGTGGAATTGGAAGAAGTAAAGAAACAAGTTGCTAAATTGCTGGAGAAAGATTGGATTTGTAGCAACGGTTCACCATGGGGAGCTTCAATTCTTCTAGTCAAGAAGAATGATGGCACATGAAAGATGTGCATCGATTATCGAGAATTAAACCGGGTGACTATTAAGAACAAGTACCCAATCTCTCGCATCGGCGAATTATTCGATCAACTCAGTGGCGTGAAAGTATTCTCGAAGATGGATTTGCGATCCGGATATCATCAAATTCGGGTGAAATCAGAAGATATTTGCAAGACGGCATTCCGAATTCGATATGGGCATTACGAGTACTTAGTGATGTCATTTGGAGTTACTAATGCACCGACAATATTTATAGACTTGATGAACCGAATCTTTTCACCGTATATGGACCAGTTCGTAGTAGTGTTTATTGATGATATTCTGGTCTATTCGAGGAGCAAAGAAGACCACGCAGAACACTTGAGGATCGCACTGCAAACGTTGAGGTAAGAAAGGTTATATGTTAAGATGAGCAGGTGCGAGTTTTAGCTCGAAAAAGTGAAGTTCTTGGGTCATGTCGTATCCGGAGATGGAATTTTTGTTGACCTTGAAAAGATTGGAGCAGTTCAAGATTGGCCAATTCCAAATGACGTAGAGGAGATCAGAAGTTTTCTTGGGTTTGCCGGATATTATAGAAGGTTTGTGGAGAATTTCGCTCGAATAGCTGAACCATTGACCAAACTAACACGAAAGAAGGTACCGTTCGTACGGACGGAGAAATGTGCGTCAGCTTTTGAAGCATTGAAGCAAAGATTGACCACCGCTCCTATCTTTATAGTGCCAGACGGTTCCGGAGGGTTGGTTATTCACAGCGACGCATCTGGGAAAGGTTTGGAATGTGTTCTAATGCAGCATGGGAAGTGTCACGCCCTACTTCCCAGTAGATGGAAACGATGACGTGGCAAGCCCGCAACGTATTTATTATGAGAAGATCGTTTCTCGAAATAAATACGCTAAGCGTCTATAAGCAACATAAAGTAATAAGAACAAACAAAAGAATGAAATCCAACTCTGATTTATTACATTCAAGATTCACAATTGACAAAATATTTGAATACAAGATACGATAATATGATAAGTCTTAACAAGGAAGCATACATAAATAAGCTGAAGTGAAATGAAAAGCTGAA
The DNA here is from genome assembly GCA_030015575.1 of Agapanthus africanus. Taxonomy (NCBI): domain Eukaryota; kingdom Viridiplantae; phylum Streptophyta; class Magnoliopsida; order Asparagales; family Amaryllidaceae; genus Agapanthus; species Agapanthus africanus. The sequence continues at coordinate 47,764,676 of JASDDO010000019.1, read as the reverse complement.
CGAAACTAGACGTCCGGTTGTGATGCGAACTGGTTGTACTCATCTTTGACCCCTTCTATCTTTTTTGTCTCAATACCATCTGACGAACATTCCAAGAAAGAAAGAAAAATGTGCGGAATGCCCGTCAGCGAACTAACGCTTGGTAAGTCCCCAAGAAAGAAGGGATTTGAATGTATTTAAATGAATATGTAAGGTGACATATGATATAGTATGAATGGAAATAAAACGTGAACAAGTATAACATGGTAATGTTAATGATAACTATGTAAGCATGGCAATATAATATGAGCATAGCAAACAAGTATAGCATGGCCGTGGAGTGTAGGTATAGTGAACATGAAGTGAATGTAAGTGTTCTAAAAGGTCTCTAAAAGAGTAAAAGTAACTAACGTGAGTTCAAGTGTGAATATCAACCAATCTCAAGAGTATTCTCGAAGCCAAGGCTATCATCCAGGGGTAAGGAATCACGGGCCCAAAATAGCGGGACTTCAATTGTTATTGAATTATTCCAAACCCAACAGGCTATCATCCAGGGGCTTGGAAACATGGGCCCTCATTCGTGAATTCGTGATTTGTACCGTTTCAGCCCGGTACCACAGTAACATGATTTGTACCGTTTCAGCCCGGTACCACAGCAACCTGATTTGTATTAATGGGACTCATGAGATTCCGTTGGATTCATACTCAAACTACCCCAACATCCCGTGTTTATTAGTTTATGATTAGTGTTACAAGTCTTGCCCAAATCTATGAATACATAAGAGAGTGCAATTCAAGTATCGAGTCGAGTTCAAGTATTCAAGTCAATTGTTCATGTATTCATGTCAAATGTTCATGTCAAGTCATTACGTATTCATGGTTCGGGTCAAGTCGAGTCAAGTATGCAATAGGTTTATGTCAAACATATAATATCTAATTATATATTCATATACATGCGATAATTAAGAGATCAGGGAAAACATGGTATACATGTTCGAATAGTATGAAATGATGTAAGTACATTATTCGAGTAACTACCATAAACAATACTGTAAAGAAATATTATGTACGACTAATTAATCAAGTCGAACAAATGCGGAATATAAACAGAAATATGTCTCTAAGTGTTTTTCATGCGTGAGTTCCAGTTTCACCTAAATACGACTACCGGTTCGGGAGGTATATCTGTTTTCGTATCATCGCGCAAAACATATCAGAATCTATTCGGTACCGTCACATATTTTTAAAACATAGTTTCGGTCAATTTCTATCAGGTTTCAGGTTAAGAAAATTATTAGAAAATTGTAGGTATTTCGATTTACTTATCCAAAACATAAAGATTCACGCGATTTGGATTTCTGAAGCTCTACTTATGATCATTTTAATATCAGCATTTAAAACAGAAATTCAAATTTCTGGACAGCAACTATATGTTATATTGCAAAGCTTATATCGAGTTATTTCATACATTTCTAAGTAATATAATATACAAAAAATTATAGTTCTTTCAATTATCCATCTACACATCTAATGTTTGTCACGAACAGATATCGGGAGTTCGAGTTATGTCCTATTTAAAAACAGTGTTCGAATCAGGACAGATTCTGTCCAGATTCGTCGCTTAATATTGTAACGCGGTTTTCTATATTTTACGTCGGTTTTCAGTACAAACTTAATACTAATAAAATCTATATATTTCGATGTATATATCTAAAATACTTGAGTTTGCTCAATTTGGATATCTGTAGACCAAGTTATGTGTCTAAGAAGTTGACCGATAAATACAGTTTTCTGTTTTTTACGAACAGTGAATAAAAACGATATAATTCCTAAACCGTTCAGCGATTCGATCTAAATTTTTTTACAGCATGTACAAAATAATATATTCTATCATATGTAAATTTTCTGAAATTTCCAGAAGTAAAAATTAATTTCTAAAAATTATTTTAAAAGTAAAGGTATTGATATGTCATATGTGAGAAATGAGAAAACCATGGTATTTATTCGTAACTTCATTTTTTTACAAACTTTATATAAAGTAATTTAAAATACAACAACAAACGATACAATCTTAATTGGTTACTGTAAAATCTTAACATATGGATTGAGAGTAATGAAAAAGACTTTACAAACTATATATTTGTGTATGTTTGTGTGTGTTCATTATTTATATATGTATCCATTTAATTAATTATTTAGGAACTATGATACGACAAGAGAAGTTTTTCATGGTAATATAAAAAAGAGAAAGAGATGGAGGGAGGGAAAGAGAGAAGGGACTTACATACACAAGCCGGTATTGTCACCGGGCTTGTCTATCCACCGATAATCTCACGTTACTAGCGAGATTTTCTTGAAACTTCTTGGTGTTCTTCTTCTAGGACTCTAGGTGAAGAAGGAGAAGAGAGAGATAGAAAAATGTGAGGAAGAAAAAGAAAGAGGGGGACAAATAAAGATGGTGTAATGTTGAATTATCTATAATAATATATGCATTCAATATGGGAATTAAAAGAGAAATGAAAGGTCACCATTAATTTTGAAAATGAAAGGTCTCATTTGTAAGTTATGAGAAGAATAAAAATTGATAAAAAATAATTGCAAGAATGGGGATTTGAACATGTGATCTATAAAAATACAATGCAAAGACTTAACCAATGAGCTACATGGTTATTGATACACATATTTAATAAGAATTAAATATATGATATTGCTTAAAAAGAAAGTGGGCTTTTGGGCTCATAGTTTTATTAAAGAAAATGAAAATGAAATTGGATTTGAGTTATAGGCTGGGTTAGATCTTATGTTTAATTTGAAAAAAGGTTAAAATTTAGTTTTAAAGAAATGTGTTTGGGAAAAATAGATGGAAGAATAAAATAATATATTTATAAAAAACAAAATATACAGAAAATACTAAGAATAAATAAATACAATATTTTACTAAAGAAAGAAAATACGGAGGTATATTAATATTGGGGTCGTTACAGGAAGGTCATAACTTATACATCGAGACAATTGAAGACTCATGAGAAAAACTACCCAACTCATGATTTGGAGCCAGCAACAATGATTTTTGCTTAAAAGATTTGGAGACACTACTTATTAGGCGAAAGGGTAGAAATATTTACCTATCACAAGAGCCTAAATTATGTGTTCACACAGAAAAAGCTCAACATGAGGCAGCGTAGATGGTTGGAGCTGATGGCTGACTATGATTTTGATCTAAAATACCATCCGGGAAAAGTTAACGTAGTACTGGATGCTCTAATTCGGTTTCCAGCAGTACGGATGTTGACAGTACAGAAGGAGATTATAGCTGATCTTTAGAGATTCGAGTCAGAGAATGTACTACCGCATTTTTCGGGATAATTGATGCAATTGCAAATACAGTCATCCTTGATCGATAATATTAAAGCAGCGCAGTCGCACGATCCAAGGTTGCAAAAGTTTCAAGAACAAATAGAAACGGGACTTCGAACGGACTTGTTAATTCCTGAAGATGGTTCGTTACGATATGGTAGTCGTTTATGTGTGCCTAAAGGAGATGTCCATGAAGAAGTAATGAAGGAGGCTCATATTTCCGCATATTCCGTACATCCGGGAGGCACAAAGATGTATTGAGATCTACGACAACATTTCTAGTGGGAAGGAATGAAAAGAGAGATTGCTCGTTATGTATCGAAGTACTTGGTGTGTCAGCAGGTCAAGGCTGAACATCAAAGGGTAGCTGATTTGTTGCAACCACTTCCGATTTCTCAATGGAAGTGGGAACACATAACTATGGATTTCGTGACAGCATTACCACGGAGTCCAAAGGGTAATAATGCAGTTTGGGTGATTGTTGATTGATTGACCAAGGCAGCTCATTTTATATCGTTTCGAGTTGGTCAGTCGATGAAAGTTTTAGCAAAGCGGTACATACAAAAGATTGTGAGATTGTATAGAGTACCTGTGAGCATCGTTTCTGATCGTGATACCTGATTTTTATCACACTTTTGGAGGAGTCTACAGGAAAGTTTGGGGACTCGTTTGAAATTTAGCACCGCCTATCATTCTCAGACAAATGGCCAGTCTGAAAGAACGATCCAAACTTTTGAAGATATGTTGAGAGCATGCATGTTAGACTTCAAGGGTTCATGGGAGGATCATTTGCACTTGGTGGAGTTTTCTTATAATAACATTTTTCAGGCAACTATACAGATGACTCCATTCGAAGTATTGTACGGTCGTAAGTGTCGCTTGCCTATCTGTTGGGACGCTGTTGGAGAAAGAAGATTATTAGAACCGGATCTTTTTGTGCAAACGGTGGAGAAAGTTAATATGATCCGAAATCATATAAAGGCGGTACAAGATCGACAGAAAAGTTTGACCGATACTGATAGAAGGTCTCTGGAGTTCGCAGTTGGTGATCTTGTATTCTTGAATATATCACCGACCAGAGAAGTGATTTGATTTGATAGTCGAGACAAGCTTAGCCCTCGATTCGTAGGGATTTTCGGTATCATCGAGCGTGTTGGAGAAGTAGCTTATCGATTGGCTTTACCACCATCCTTGGCGAGTGTTCGTGACATATTTCATGTATCTCAACTCGGCAAGTATGTTCGAGATGAGACGCACGTCCTAGATCACTCGGACTGACAGTAAGGGAAGACTTAACATATGAAGAAAGACCAATGGCGATTGTGGATCGACGAGACAAGATTCTCAAGAACAAAGTTATCCCTCTAGTACTTGTTTCATGGGGGAATCGTTCGCACAGAGAATCTACTTGGGAACGTAAAGACGAGATTCGACAAAAGTTTCCACACCTTTTTTCTTAGATCCGTGTTTTCTTGTCTTTTCTTGTTCCGGGAATTTTGAGGACGAAATTCTTTTGTAGTTGGGTATAATATAACACCCTAACACTATTATACTATATTTTATTTGGGGTATTTCAAATTTTGCGACAGATTTCTTTATTAGTATTTCTTTTGGGTGCGGATAGTGCATTTGGTAACTGTGGTTAGTATCTGACCCGACCCACATGTTTGAAACCCATCATGGTTCAATATTACGTCAATATTTGCAAGTACAGTGGATCCATGAAAATCTAGATTCATATAATATAATAACTAATCTCTCTCTCAGCCTCTCTCTCTCGTCTCTCTCCCTCTTCTGTCTCTCTCTATCTTTATATATATATATATATATATATATATATATATATATATATATATAACCTTTCTCTCTCTCTTCTCATTCTTTCTTCTCCAACGCCGTGAGAAACCCTACCCTACCCTCGTCGTCGATAAACCCTCGCAACCCCTTGTCGCCCCTCACCACCATCAACTCCTCGTCCTCATCACCTCCGTCACCACCTCCAAGACCTCCACCTCCTCTTCTCTTCTCCCCGATCAACTCCTACACCCCACGATGCCAACCCAAGAACCCACACAACCTCGCCGTCATCCCTCGTCGTCTCCACCCATCGCCAGCACCGTCTCCTTCTTCCTTACCTCCCTCTCCTCTCCCGACACCCCAGACAGCCGCCGCCACCAACCCCTCAACTTTCCAACCCCGCTCACCAACCCAAGAAACCCACAACCACTTCGTCGTCGGCCATCACCGCAGTCACCTCACCACCTTCCCTCAGTCCTCGACACCCCAGAACCCAACAACAGCAGCCACCCAGTCTTCTTCTTCCTCTTCTTGTTCTTTTTCTTGATCTTTCTTGATTCCATCCGCCTCCCCAGAATTGCGCGTATCGTTGACGATCCAGTCACCGTCGTCGTCCAGCCTAGTCACCACGTCACGTCACTGCTTAGCCAGGTCCAGTCCTGCACGCATAAGTTTACATCGCAATGTTATTCCGACGTCGGACGTAACATCCGTATCTCGACGTAAGATTCGATCAGGCAAGTTTTAACTTGCAACATGTTATGTTATTATATCGATCTCTATATGAATAAGAATATTGCATGCGTTTTATTATTCAGCAAGTATTACAGATTTACAGTTTTACGGTATCTGTTCGTATCCGTACTAATAATCGTTTATCTAGTTGCATGCCGGAACATCATGATATCATTATACTACTACATCAGTACAACATGTTATCTAGTTTACATCATACATGGTGATGGATGTATAATGGTTATTACATATAGATACATATGCATCCTGACATCAGATGCGTTTACCGTGTTCCGATATTGATTACAGTTTCACATTGGGTACCTATTTGGTTAATATGCATTACACGACATGTTCACGACAGACTATCTGACTTGTTACTTGGATCTTATTGCTAATGCCAACAATCCTGACAGACGTGACTTGTTGTCTGCATAGACAAGAACTATACCTACTTGATCCTGTGTTGGCATTAGATTTATATCATCAATACCTGACTTGAACAAAAACCTGAGAGGAAAGGGGAATTCAAGAATGTAACCGAAACGTAACTCAAGAGGAATTATTATTGTTTGCCGTGGTTCCGGGCGTTGTGGAATAAATCATTGTTTGCCGTGTTTCCGGACGTTACGGAACAATCATTATTGTTTGCCGTGTTTCCGGGCATAACGGAATAAATCATTGTTTGCCGTGTTTTCGGACGTTACGGAATAAATCATTGTTACCGTGGTCCTGTGGGGAATGAACGGGATATATACTGTTAAGTTACGATGAGAATTACATTAATTAATTTTAAAGACTTTTAAAATAGATAATTTAGAAGCACAGATTTAGGATACACATCACACACCCATACATACACATAGTTCACTGTTTATACCTGTGTTTATTATTTATATTCATGTTTAATCAGATCATTATATCCTGATCATTACTGTTATTTTGATATTATGATGCACTGACGTCTGAGTTTTCCATGGCCCAGCTTCTCTACCCTTATCGCAGGAAGATCAAGAGTATTTTAGCAATCAAGCCGAGCAATGAGGAGTTAAACGTGTATTGTTAGAGATGTTTAGTTTATTTATTTCCGTAGTTTTGTTTTATTGAAGTGAGCCCATATTGAGACATGATTCAGATATTGTTTTTTGGATCTTGATTCATTTCGTTTTATGCATTTCCTTGATTTTATTTACCGTGGCAAATGGACATGTACTAGATAGATTATATATTTTTCTGTTGTTGATATCCGATAGACAGCTGTAATGTGACTGTAGAGGGATGATTCCTAACAACATGTAGCATGGTTGGCTCGGTCACGTATCGTAGTTTACGTATCTTGGGAAGCGGAGCGTGACAGATATATTCACCAAGGTTGTAGTCGGAGATAACCTGGATCTGTTGCAGGTTGATGAAGCTCTCCGAGAAGATTTGATGAGGAGAGAGCAGATAGCGAAATCATATGAAGTCTACTGGTTTTTAGGAGTCAAGGCGGAAGAATCTCCAAGTGGGAGAATGTTAGTATTGTGGAGTTTTCTTCCTCAAACGTCTAAACAAGGAAGTTCAAACGTCTAGCATGCACAAGCATGAAACCAAAAGAGCATAGCGATGCCACGCATCTGAAGGCAAAGTGACAGACGTCTGGCAAAATTCTGAGCCGTCTCTAGAGCGAAGCCAGACATCTGATCATGGAGTGGCAGACGTCTGCCAAGGAGCTGAAGCCAACACGGAGAAGCAGCGGACATATGACAAAGTCATCGTCAGATGTCTGAGAGCAAGTTTTCTGTGCGAATCGAATATTAATCATATTCTGTTTAAATCTTAATTTGTATAGAATTAGGGTTAGGCTATATAAAGGATATCTCATATGATGAAATATTAAGGTCATTGAGACTATTGTAAAAAGAGAGGGTGGCGACTAAGAGAATAAAGAGATTCGAGAGAAATCTTCTAGAATTGCTCTTGGTGTAGACTTGATTCAAAGATCTAGTAGAAGTTTGCAGAACCGCTTTGTCGGGGCTAGCCATACGGTGGATGAACCTCGTTAACAAATCTCCTGGCTTTCTGGTTTGATTCTCTTGTTCTCGCGTTTGTTTATTATTTTATCTTTCGTTGTTACTGCATGGTTTGCGTGGTTTAGCCGTAGCATAGTTCCACGTGTGTTATCATCTCCCGACTTTTATTATTCCCCAACACCTCTGATTTCATATTAAATGTCTCAAACACTGCATCAAAACTCCAAATTTATGAAGAGAGTTGTTTTTATATTCTAGTATTTTGAATTCAAGTCCGCATTAAACGATTTTAGAATATTGCGGTTTGAGTATTACTGGTTTTCTAAATAATTAAAAAAAAAAGGAATAAATAAATCTCACAATAAAAAAAGAAATCTAATGGCTAAGACACAAAATCCAGCAAACAAATGAAAAAAACAATCTTAATGTTTCTTAAGATTCAATCCAAAGAATTAACTCTTTCGTTCATGTTACATCTCATGGTAAAATTTATACATAGAAATGTATCATTTAGTTGCCATCATCATCATCACTAGAAGACTTCCACGAGCGAGAGCATTTCACTTGGACTGCAAGAGTCGCCGTCGTCCATGGGCAGTTTGCATCTGCTCCGTATATCTCCGGATTCACATCCAATCTACATCTGTTCCTTCCCAAGCACGCCTGTTATCACAATAAGAAAACCATATGTTATTCCAAATAAGTTCGTAAAAAGACTTCAATGCCGCTGCGGTTGGCACAATGCACACTACAAAAAAAACTCGCCTTCTCAACAACTTGCTTAGTCAAGGGGTTACTACAGTTCCCGGCCCTATACTCCCCACACATGCCCGTAGGATTTCCGAAATCGGCGAAAGCCACGCTCTTAATAACCTTCTTATCGGCACAATGAAGACGAGCCCGAACTTGAGGCTGAGTACCATGAGCATTGATGACCTCTCCTCCTACTCTCTTCCATTGCTTCACGTCGCCAGGGTAGGATGATGAAATGTATGTGCATATGTTGTCTCTCTTCACTGTTTGGATCATTATAGCCTCGGGATCACCCCCTGATTCTTCGAAAACCACCATTAGGTTTGCTGTTGGCTTCAAGAATGATCTAGGGATGTGATACCTGTAAATATGTGTACATGTAAGAGAGAGTTTAGGTATAAAGAGTGAAGATGAAATATGGTGGAACAGTTTTGTTAGAATATAAGAATATCTCATTCAAACATCATCATAACTTCGAGGTTTTGTTGCAATCACATGGGCGTTTAAAGTTGGTGTCGGAGACTAGACGTCCAGTTGACATCCTTCAAATTTTGGAATAGAAGAAATAGAAAAGACAATACTACCATTGATATCGAGAATTAGCTTCAACTCAAAGGGCACATAAAAGCCAAGAGCATTATAGATTCAGAAAAGTATACATGCAAATGAGGATAATGTCGCAGCGGGTTGATACTTACAAACTTTGAGAAGGTCGCCCAAGAGGATTAAGGAAAGAGGCCCAGAACCGACCGATGTTCTCACCATTGATCCAAACCATTCCTTTTCCCATGGAGCTCATGTTCACAACCACTGGATCATCTCCATGAGGAGTATCAAAATACCTCTGAAACCAATTTGGAAGTAAATCATATTACCTTAAGTGGCATAATAAGTGATGAATTTACAAACGGAGTAATACCAAAAACTAAAATGTTTGATGGTGTTTCATGTAACTTATCCTATTTAAGTACCTTGTACCATGTAACCGGCAATCCCTTGATAGAAGGTTTCCACTCAACTTTAGAGAGTCCGGCTTCATTGTAGATTTGTAGCTTCTCGCCAAGGATGCCAACCTGTTAATTTTTGTAAGTTATTGGATTTCTATTACATTTGTATTTAATGCAACAAAGCAAAGCTCAATCTTTACTCGATGCCCCCATTTGTTTGCGGTTAAGTCAAATGTTCCAGTGTTGAGGCCTTGGACCGCAGCGGTGTGAATTCCACCTTGTCTATGTTCTAAGTATGCTCCATTATCCTAAAAAATTATATATAAAAAATTAAGCAATCGGAAAAAATTTATTAGTCGGTATACAAGTAGTTGCTCTCAACTTTAAGAGTAGAATAGCGACGATGAAGCCGGCTTAGAAATTTACCGGGTGTCCAACCGCCATGCCCAAAAATGTAAGCTGGTTGTCTCCAGGTTTCAGAGTCATGGGTTTTGTGTAAACAAAGCTCTTTTCTATCCTGGTTCCATGCCCATCCCCTGTTTTTTTTTATATCATTAATAGTATCATTAAGCATAATTTATATCTAAAACAAAATAAAATGCATCTTTCTACGAATAATATTTACCTATATATTCGCCATTGGCAAACCCAAGCATTGCATGTCCAAGGTTAGAAACTTGAACAACAGGTCTGATATCACCTCTCCAGGGCAAATCAGTATCTTCCAAATTGAAACTGCAATGAAAAATCATAATCGTGAAAAAACTTTTACCAATTCATTGAAGGGTTTTATTTCTGAATATTGATAGTATTTGCTTACTTTGTAGTGTACCACAAATAATCAGTCTCGTCTTTGGTCATGTTAAAGAGTTCCAAAGGCTCCTGAGAAACTACATCGGCATCTGAAAATTTTGGAATTTGCTCTTGGTACATTTGCCACACATTGTTGTTTTTGCATCCCTTGAATTCAACAAATGTCCTGGCATTGTGCTGAGCACTCACCTGAAATCACATTTAAATACTTACAGAGCGTCCAATCTTGTTCTAGGTATTATATTTTTAGGTAGTTTATAACATTTGCCAACTTAGCTTTTCAACTATGCTCGTTTATCGCTAAACTACCAAAAACTACGTGCATGTCATACAAAAACTTTCATATTAATGATATTCACCTTTCACTAAACTACCATGACGACATTTATATTATCTTTTTTTTACTGAAAACAGGTATTAACTTAGAGTATTTTATGAACTTATGATAGTATAGTGAAAGCAGGTATGGTTTTATGGCAGCTTTAAATTGCAAAATGAAAATCCTTTTAACTTTAAGCGCTATTCATATAAATACCCTAAACTTAGAAAATTGTGATTAAATACTTAACTTACTTCGTTTTCAGGGAAATAACAAAGAGAACAAAAGTAAAACAGCTTTCGCCGAAATTGGCCTAAGGCGTCACATTGGAAGTTTAAGGTATTCTTAGCAATTTACTAAGCAGACATATTTATAGAGAATCGAACAACGCTGAAAGGTCAAGGTATTTGTATGAAATCTGGCCTTAGAAAAATTAAGCCTTCGAAAAAGTTTACCCTTTGATTGTTGAAGATCACGGTCTTACAATCCGGGAGAATGCTAATGGAATGGCGAGGGAGGAAATAATCTTGACCTCTGAAATTAACGGTGTGGTCCACTTTCATGTTTTCATTGGATAGGAAAGCAGCACAGACACGACTGCCAGGGATCTGGTACAATCTAGCCTACAATCGAAAAGATGTCATTTTTTAATGATGTAATTAAATGCTAGTGATCACTAAAATACACTTAACAATCAATGTATTTTCACTAAACTACCTTTAAAAGCCTTATTACAGTAAACTCCCTTAAACTTTGGATTTCAGAGACATTAAGGGGGCTTGCCGTAGATGACAAAAACTTAAAGATGGTTTAGTGAAAAGACAAAGACAGTTAATGGTATTTTAGAGAAATTTACCCTATTGATAATATTTGTGATGAATTTGCACCTCGAGTCCTTTGCCTAACGGCTCTATAGAGTAGGTACCCCAGAGCAAGGCCTTTTGTGATACTTTCAATGCATGGTGCAAATCTCTCAGGTGTCCCCATTTCGGTTCCTTCTGAAGTCCTGAATCAAAACATTTAATTAGCATATATTTGACTTTTTTAATGGATAATTTTCGCTAAATTACCATAAAGTTTCAGGGGGTTGTCAGGAAAATAGCATAAACCTTTTCGAATAAATAGCATTCACTTTGTGAATAGCAAATAAACTGGACACATTTTTTTATTACTTTCCATTTAGTGCCATACATTTATTTTTGATTTATAAAGCTTGTGGTATTCATATTAAAAATACCAAAATTCAAGGTATTTTAGTGATGTTTATCCCTTTTTAAAATAAGCTCTTTAATAGTGTACCATATTCATCAAGAGGTGCTTCATCGTAGTATTGGGTCATGACAAAAGCGGCTCCAGTCCTCCCAAAATTAGTTCCTCCATGATACTGTCAGCATAAACAATGGCAAAATGCTTGTTTTTATTTTCAAGTAAGAAAAATTAGGGTTAATTTCACTACACTACAAAATCTATTCCCATTTTTCACTGTACAGCTTTTGTTTTCGTATAGATTACATGTTGCAAAAAAAATTTGTATTAAAAACACTCTTGTTCACTAAACTACCTTAACGGCATTTTATATATTATGTTAATGCCATTGTGCTGCTATATGGTACTTTAAATGTGTATTCTCAATAAGAAACATTTTAATAGTTATATGTAATTTAGACCCAAAAAAATGGTATTTAGTGAGAAAAAAACAGGTATAGTCTTTTTTGTAGTTTAATTAGTGAAATTAACAATAGAAAATATATGTGAAATATAGTACCATATAGTAGTTTATGAGTGTTCCGTTCTTGGAGAAAAAACGCGCACCGCCATAAGCAAGATCTTCAGCTGATCTTTGAGACGGCGGGTCTCCGAAAACTCTGAACCTGAAACGCTCAAGAACAAAATGTTAGTTTCTCTTATCTAAGATTTAACAAAAAAAATAAATACTAATAAAAGGTCATTGAAAATTTTCTTTAGAAATCTTTTTTGCAACACTCACTGAGCGGTCCAGTCCTCGGCCCAGAGAAGAGGTTTGGTTGGATCTTGTTTGCTAGCCATAGTATCACCACAGTTCCTACCATTGCATGAACTGATCTGCATTCACAAATTTTCTCTGATCAGGATCAGAACGCAAGCATATATAAAGTTTTCTGCCATTGCACCATAACTTCAATGTTTATGTTGAGAGTTGACAGATTATATTATTTTATTTTAACAAGTACAATGATTATCTTTTAAATTCTAACACACCCTGAAAGCAGAGAATCGGTGGTAAAACAAAAACGGGGTCATTTCAGCGATTTTCCCTTAAAACCACATGCGCGGTGAAATATGTATCTGGATTGCCCTGGTACCAATTTAGAGTTACTAGAACTGCACCGGCTGAAATTTCGCTGTGGATTGTAAAAATTATGTTTCTATGCTCACAAGAACAAACCCATGCTTTTTTAATTCTCAGGTTTTTGCTCTAGTAGTAAGTAGCGACGACTTCCATCTACCATGGTATTAAAGCAACTCAAGTTCAGAAGGGCTTCACCAGGGTTAGGAATAAACGATTAATAACATAATCATGGAATAACATCATCGATTTCAGTTACCTGAGGGTAACACGCAATCATAATACATTTTTTTGCAACATAAAATAACTTACAATTGGCCCTGGTGCATTCCTTTGCTTGCACATCATCCAAGGGACTCCAGCCTTAGAATTGAGGGCCAAATCTCCTGCCCATTGAAGATATCTATCACCCCCTTGTCTAAATGCCCTTTTGACCATGTCATACTCATTCTCTATCTGTTTTCAAGTGCAAAAAAAAATTCTCCAAATTTTAAGCATTTATAGAAAAATACTAATCGTAGAATTAGAAATGGATAGAACGAAGAGAAGTATGCTAATTCCTTAAAATACCATGCACAATCCGTGTTTTCAGATAATACAATGAAGTTCATAAATTGCAAGTATATACCATGAACTTAGTCGCGCGCGCGCGCGCACACACAGAGAGAGAGAGAGAGAGAGACGTACATACGTATGTACATATGTATGTTGTATATGTATATATGTGCGCGCGTGCGCGCGTATATATGAACCATAACTTGCAGTGTCTTTTGATTTAATAACATATGTTGTTTTTCAATTTCAAATGTTTGTATGGTACAACTGAAGGTGAAATTACTGAAACTTCATGACATTTACTTGGTTTTTGTTAAGTTCATTGTGTTTTTTTTAAAGATGTTGATAGTCCATGGCATTTTAGTAAAACTTATAGCCAAAAAAGAGAGAGGTAAATTAACCTGTGCTAGAATGATGGGGCCACCCTGAGGAGCAAACAATTTCTCAGCCTTCATCATATCGACTATCTTCTTCACAAACTTCCTCATATAGTACTGCACATTAAAGATTATGTTAAAATTTTCAATTTATATTTATTTATTGGCAAAAAAAATCAGTTTTTAGTTGTTGCTATCACCTTGAAGGGATTATTGTCGGTTCTGAAGATCATGCCTGGCTCATCCTTTAGCCAGAATGGAAATCCTCTGAAATTAATCGATTGGAGAGAATTATAAACAACACCCACGTTTTTATTTCAAATAGAGAGAGTAAAAAAAACTTTAGATTTTTTTTCGAAAAAATCTAAATACCCGTGATGCCATTCTGCTTGAATGAAGGGACCGATCCTAAGTGTGCAGTACATATTTTGTGTCTGAATCTCTTTGATGAATCTCACCAAGTCATACCTTCCCTCAAAATTGTACTGCATCCATAGTAAGAATTTTTATTCATCGTGCGTCTGTTAAAATTTTAAAAATAAAACGGTGAGAAATTGAGCATTTAGGTACCTGTCCCTTTGCTGGTTCATGCGCATTCCAGAAAACATAGGTTTGGATAACATTTAGTCCCCCTTCCTTAGCTTTTCTGATGAGGCTAGGCCACATCTGATCATTAAAATAAAAACTTTACAATTAACTTATGAAAGCATGCATGCCATAATATAATGTCCTATGATCTAAACCTTGTTACTTCTCTAAATCCCGGGGTTCACCTTTTTTTATCGAAAATGATTACAACAACTGTTGCAGCCAATTAGAGCATCTACGGCATATTATTAGCTATATTTTGTGGATTTATCAATAATTTTTATTTATCATGCTGCCAGCCACGTGGAATATAAATTTCTTCTGCTGCAAATGCTGCATGCGACTCCATTTCCTACCGATCAAACAATTTATAAAATGGGTTTGCATCCTTTTTTACATTTTTGTTGCAATCTGTTGCATTTCACAGCTTCGTTTATATGTAAAAGAGATGTTTATTTTATTTTATTTTATTATAATCAAGCAAATTACTTCATGCATCTCCATCTCCTACCAACCAAACAGACCGTTATTCGGAATTCAAGATACCTCAGGGGTACTGCGAGGATAATGTATTGAACCGGAGATGAGGAGCTCTCTTTTTCCTTGAATCATCAGAGACCGCCCATCATATGACACCTCCGCCGACACACTGTGTTTCCCCTTAGCCGAAGCCAAGGGAGCCAATAAAAGAGCTGCTAGGCAAAGAATCCAACTTGAGATTCGCATTGCTGCAAACCTCCAAGTTTTCTTTGCCTTCCTTTCGTGCGTCCTGTTCAATATGGATATTGAGTAGTTGTAAGGAGAAGCAAGAAGAAAACGCTTTGATGATGAGATTAAATTAGAGGGATAGCGAAAAGCTCGGGCCTAATAAGTGGGTGAATATTTGTGGTGATCATTCAAGATCGCTTCCTGCTTTCTCTCACTTTGTTTGATTTTTAACTAAATCGAAGTTTTTTCTGTTGGTTGACCCTGTCCTGTCCTTTTGAGCCCCTCTGGTTCCATTTTGTACCTGAAATTGACTAAATATGGGTTGATGAGTATGCATATTTCTGTGCTTTTTTTTTCTAGCAAAGTTTAGTTTTGTGTCAGCACAAATGATGAGCTGTTACAATGCCTAGGTAGTTGTTTGAAATTCATTGTAATATTTTCCCGTATTGCTCAACTCTTTTAGTGCATTATTCAATGCAAACTTGAAATCATTTCATAGTCAAGTGAAGATGAATGTGTTGCTCACAGCATTTTCTTCTTCACTTCTTTTTGTTCCTTCTATGTGCATAACTTAATGAAATTCAAAAGTTTTTTATTTATTTATTTATACACAACACCAAAACGGGGATTGTGAAAAACAACCCCGAAAACAGGCATATTTTGCATGAAGCCATAAAAGCTTGTTACTCAACTAATTTGGCTCATGTGGTTAACTATCATCCCTAACAATGTTACAAGAAGTTGTTAGGGATTAAAATGGCAATCCAAACCACCACCACCACCACCACCCCACCCTAATGGCGACAATGCATAGATGAAAAATGCGTATTTAAATGCAGGATTTGGTTCACCTTAGATGAAAAATGTCTCTCCCTTTCTTCTTCTTCAGTTTGATCGAATGCTCCGAAAACCTCAGGGAGAGATTTGAGCTCTTGCCTCCAGTAATGTAATAGACCATGATACCTCACCCTTTCTTCTTCTTCTTCAAATGGAACAAGACCCAACCCTTTCTCTCTCTATTTTTAGAGAGAGCGAGAGAGAGAGAGAGAGGTGATGGTGGAGGATGTTGAGAGAGGTGGGACGGGGAAGGATGATTGGGTTTGAAGAGAACATAGATAGAAGAGGGTTTAGTGTTCGACTCCTGACGGTTCCAATTTAGGCCCAGTTTGAAGTTTAAAAATAAGAACCATGTTTGAAGTTTAAACAATAGAAATTGTTATCTTGGGGTCGTTAGGCTTCTGTTTAGGGCTCTTATAAGTGCTTAAACCCTACTTGTAAGTCACGTCAAATTGGTGTTTTCAATTTGACTCATCAATTTAGTACAAAAGTTTGACCAAGCAAAATACTCATTCATCCTCTATTTTATTAAAAATTACCGAATGAATGAGATACATTAAATGCTTCTCGTCTCAAAAACCCAAAAAAAAAAAACCTAACATCCAAATTGTTTCGCTGTCACTGTCTAGGGTTTCGTCGTCACCGCTTGGGATTTTGCCGCTGCCAGAGCTTCGCCGACGACCATCTGTACCTCGCCAACGACCGCCCCTCTCTCTTCTCCCCCATCTTTGATTCGAAGGTAATCAACTTTTCCCGGTTTGCATCATACCTGTGAAGTCAATATGTGTAAAGCATCAAATTCAAAACAAAATTAAAATGATAAGCAAATAACATTATCAAAATCATCCCCCTAGCAATTCTGAAATGTAAACAAATGCAATTAAAATAGCATTTTATATACAAATCAATACCATGTCCTTTTTGGTCATTTTGACATAACATATAATTATAATTATAAGTCAAGTTACCAAACACTTCAATTACTTATAAATCAAATTTTACCAAACACTTTATTCACTTATTACTCTAAAATTATAAGTTGCTTATAAGTGACCATGGCTTATAAGTGATACTTATAAGATAAGTCAAACGAGCCCTTCATAAATGACACTTATAAGATACGCCAAACAACCCCTTTGTATCCATGGTTTGGAGAACTCTTATTTGGACGCCAAACCAACCACGGTTTTAAATTAAAGAATTTAGCATCAAAAACCCCAAGAAGCCGGGGTTTTAAATTTTAAAGTTTAGCATCAGAAACCCCAAGAAACCGGGGTTTAGAAACCCTATTCCCAAAGAAGGCCTTAATATGTAGAAAAATGCTCACGGTTTACATCAAGATTACTAATGCAGTGATGCTAGCCTGATATAATAAGAAGGCAAATAAAAATAAGTGGCACATCAATTTGCTAAAAACCCTAGCAAAATGTAAACAGCAGAATACAGGGCATGCTAATCTCATATTAGGCAAAATGCAAGTAAATCTGAAAACAAAAAGCCACAACAAATCGCGACTCCAATAATATAATTTTGGTAAGACAGATCAAATTTTTTTTCCACAGTTACAACTACCGTTAAAACTCAAGGGTATATTAAGAAACAAAAATAAAGAAACACCACTGTACATTAAATAAGATCCAGATTTACTTTATAAATTAAAATTTTAATTTGATCGACAATAAACAACAGAGGTTTTTTTTTAGCACAATAGAGGTTTTTTGGTACATGGAAGAAGTATCAGCACTTGCAGAAAGCCTGGAGAGTTTCTTCGAGGGCTTTGTTGTCGTAATCTCCAGTAAAAACACAGCTTCCTAGAGGTCCTTTAAGTAGAATGAGTCGGAGTAATCCATCGGCAACCTTTTTATCAACCTATTTGCCCCAAGAGAAAAAAAATAAAATTGTTACTCAATACACAAATATATTCAAAGGAATGAAGATTACGATGAAGGAACTGTTAACTAGGTTTCCGATTAATTTGTATGTGTCAATGCACAAAACCCCCGTATGGTATATCCCAGTAGCACTTGTACCCCCTCAAGAGATTTGTTACGGCAAACACCCCTCTTGACTAACACCATATAAATATTCTAATCATCACAAAAACAAATTCTGGAGTTCGATCAGACATTCATTCCTCAATAACATGGATTGCTACAAGAAAGACTAGCAAAAGTTGTTTTAATATTTTTTATGTACAGCTTTGAAAAGTCTGAGGCGTCTTTGCACTAACAAGCCACTTGAGGGGATGTTAGTTTTATACGGGAGATAAATGACAAGGGATTTTGTGCAACTAACCCTATTTTTATTTTTTAATTATTTTCATATTAACAAAAATAATAAGGGATTTTAGTATTATATAAAAATTGGAATTTGGATTCAAGTCTTCTTCTTTTCATTTTAAAAACGCTAAACAAACCAACCAAAGGTTGTATTGGTCGGTTCAAACTGGTATATGCAAAAACAAGTCTTAAAACTCACCGCCATTATGGATTTAAATTTCTCAACTGTCATAATCTCAGGTGGAGCAGTTGGAAGATTGGCTTGCTTTAAGATCCGAAGGACTCGCACCACGATAGAACCGTCAATCCAACCAAGTCGACGTGACATGTCTACTGCCATCACCTATACACACGACAATTATCAAGTCAGACCTCCCCCGACAAACAGAAATGTCCTTAAAAGTGCTAAATTACACAAAACTACCATTTGTTAATTTTCAGTTAACTAAAAGTTTTTAATCACAATAACTTCCTTTAAGGTGGTGCATATAAGGGGGTGTTAGTGAAAGGAAAAAAAACTCCCCTAAAACCAAGTTTTGAGGGAGTTTACTGTAATAAAGAAAACTTAAAGGTGGTTAAATAAAAAAAATCGACAAATGCATTTTACTGTAATACAGAAAACTTAAAGGTAGTACAATAAAAAAATCAAAAAATTGTATTTTACTGTAATTTAGCCTAGCCTAACCATTCTAAGTTTTAAAACCTAAACTTTACACCTAATTTTGACTGCTGCTAGAAATTCCGGTTTTTCCACTTTTTCCTTCTCAAAACAGAGGTAAAGAAAGCAGCAGAAAATCAGGGATAATTTGCAGGGTAGCCGCAGAAACATTTTTTTTTTTACTTTTTTGGAGCTGCTGTTAATTTTAGGAGGAAGTGCAGTTTATAAAGATTAGGTAAATTTCCTGCTCTATGGGCAAAAGCAAGGTCCTACATATAAGCCTAGAATGAGGGAGAGAACTGATGCGTACCATGCCAGCAGCAACAGCTTCTCCATGGAGCCACTGCCCATATCCAATTCCATTTTCTACAGCCTGAAAAGGATCCAATATATATATATGAGATTTCTGAAATCATAATAAACAGGAGTCAGACCGCATGCTTTACTATTAAAGAGACTAGACATTAAGATCTTGGAAATAAAGAGGTAACCGAACAACAAAACCGGAGATTGAAATTTGTTGGAACATGAAACACGTCATTTTAAAATCTATGTGAATATCTGAAAATTCAAATTGTGATCAGCGAGCCTTCAAGCTATAGTGGTACACGAACCATGAAGCTATACTGGTACACGGCAGAACATCAGCCAATAAGGGCATTTACAATTGTTCACAACAGATACAGCATGCAGAGCAGCAGAGGGCAGTAAAACATTGTATAAAATCATATACTAATCTACTGACCAGTTTCATTATTTCAATTATTTCTATATTCCAAAACCAAAATTAACACCAGAAACAGAAGAGGAACTCTAGCGGGGGGGGGGGGGGGGGGCGGGGGGGGGGGGGCAAGGCTGAACTTGGAATCAACTTCTCAAAAGTTGTTGGTGACCCTGATAGTTAATTCTTTTCCTTCTACACTGAGTTGAACATCAATTACTGATACATGGATCCTCTCAGGAAAAGGTTTGACTCGAGAATATCCTTAATTCTAATAACATTTAAATGTACATATGAATACCTCTCAATTCCAGACCATTTACCTAAAATTGACCTCTGAGACACAATAGTTAAATAACTGAAGCAAATATACGAACTCTGGCACAAGAACTGAAAATTGACGGAAGAGGAACTCCAGAAGGGTGACTTTTTTGGGGGTGGGGTGGGGTGGCGTGGGTTGGGGAGGGGGGCGAGGCTGAACTTGTTGTCAACTTCTCGAACATTGTAGCTAAACTTTGTGAGTTAATTGGGGGGGGGGGGGCAAGGCTGAACTTGTTGTCAACTTCTCAAACATTGTGGCTAAACCCTGTGAGTTAATTCTTTTCCTGCTACCCTTTGACTAATGGGGTTGATCCTCGAACACTGATCTATTGATTGTATGGAAAAGGTTTTACTCGAATACCGTAAAATCTATAACATTTAAATGTGCATATGAATGCCTCTCAATTCCAGACATTTACCTAGATAGGCCGTTGAGACCCAATAGTTATATAACTGAAGCGAATATATTGAATTGTATTGAAAGTAAAAAACCAAATGATGGGGAAACTTTAATGATAGTCCCATATTGGAAACAACAAAAGAAACACATGGGTATAAGATGTAAGATGGGTCAAATCTCAACAAGACTTGAGTCTTATTGTTGGAACCCACTTATAACATGGTATGAGAGCCGATGGCTCGATTGAAACTCATTGTCTCGACATGATAACCACACCAAGAAAAGTGATGGTTGCACGTAATTCGTCCTCGTACTTTCCACCTGGCAACCCCACGCTTGAGTCTTATTGTTGGAACCCGCTTATAACAATTTGTAATCACTGTAGAGATTAAACGCTTAACCAGTCATTACTGAGCCAACAATCAAATTTCAATGCTACCCAATCCTAAAAGGTAGTAAATGAGTGATAATTACATAATTATGATGTTTTCTTCTCGACCCGGAGAATATTTTTTAGTAACCTGATGTGCACATGTTTCGTTTCACTCCAGCTTTTAGATGTGCCATAGTTGACCATATTTTCCTCCAGCAAACGTACAATCTTCCTCTTGTAAATTTTTCAGCGATCTAAATAGAATTTCAATGATATTAGCTGGTTATTTTTAGGGTTATGGCAAGCCCCTCTAATTTCCATAATTTCGGGCAGGAAAGGTGTTAAATTGACAGCCTACAGTAAAATCTTTCAAATTAATCCTGAAGCCTTGCTTGAGAACTGTCCCCGTCTTGATGGGGACAAGACGCAGCAAATTATGGGGAAACTTTAAAGATAATCCCACATTGGAAACAAGAAAAAAAACACATGGGTATAAAATATAAGATGGGTCAAACCTCAACAAGGCTTGAGTCTTATTGTTGGAACCCACTTATAACAATTTGTAATCACTGTAAAGATTAAAAGCTTAACCAGTCATTACTGAGCAAACAATCAAATTTCAATGCTACCCAATCCTAAAAGGTAGTAAATGAGTGATAATTACATAATGATGGTGTTTTCTTCTGCACGCGGAGAATATTTTTTAGTAACCTGTTTATAGCTCCTTTAAAAACGTGTTTCGTTTCACTCCAGCTTTTAGATGTGCCATAGTTGACCATATTTTCCTCCAGCTAATGTACAATCTTCCTCTTGTATATTTTTCAGTGATCTAAATAGAATTTCAATGATATTAGCTGGTTATTTTTAGGCTTATGGCAAGCCCCTCTAATTTCCAATTTCCATAATTTCGGGCAGGAAAGGTGTTAAATTAACAGCCTACGGTAAAATCTTTCAAATTAATCCTGAAGCCTTGCTTGAGAACTGTCCCCATCTTGATGGGGACAAGACGCAGCTAATTAGAGCTCCTACCAACTATCATAATAAGTATCTAACCTTACTGTTTGCATCTGCCCCTTCCTTGATCACCTACCAAACTTGCACATCCACATCTCCAAGCAACTAGCCAAAAGACCATTCTCTTACCTTACAATAAAGTGCTCAAAGTTGTACACTGGGTGCAGAACACAGCAGAACTAGTACACTATATAGCAAATGATCAATTGCCATGCAATCTTAGGAAACAAACCTGCCAAAAGCACTAAAACACAAGACAGACTACCTGAGAGAGAAAAATAGTAAAATATACGAAAGAGGATCAAGTTCATCTCTGACAATATAAGCCATAAGTCATTCAAAATCAGATTCGATAACTAAGAACATAAACCAATATCTGGAGACACATTAACAGACAGTAATCAAAGAGCGCTCGTAGTAATTAAAGAACACACGAAATATATAAAATGTATAAGGACCCAGTAAAACAATAACTTACATGGCCGAATGTGTGCCCCAAGTTCAAAGTAGCCCTCACTCCACTTTCTTTCTCATCTAAGGAGACGACCTCAGCTTTATTTTCACATGATCGCTTGATGGCATATGCTAAGGCACTTGGATCCCTGCAAGAATTACTTGTATGAAACATTCCGCATGATGACATTCTAACAATAGAAGCTCCAAAAATCCAATCAAGCGATATTAACCTTTAACTAAGACATTGAACTGAATTCAAGCAAGGGACTGGTCACCTATGGCCTTTAGATTGCAATTTGTCAAAAGTTATTCATGGTTAAGTAGCCAAAAAGATAGGGACCGTCATGGCTAACAGAATTCTTGTGTGGTTTTGTTTCCAGCGAGTGAGAATTATCCGATCTCAGAGCTTTCAGCACAGGGAGGGGGTCATGACTCGGATTTAAAAATGATCCATTTTCGCATAATATGTGAGTTGTGGTACACTGGTACTGCCAGAGAGAACTTTGCTTGCATAGACGGGAATTTTCCAAGATAAGCTAAATGGAAGATGGGTTGTTCATGAAAAGGTTTCACCCGCTTGTGTAAGAATGATTGCTTAGTATTGCTATGATTCTTTAATGCACGCATAGAGATCTATCGTGTATCTTCCGCAGGCAGTATGGTACTGTTCTTTATTCTTTTCTGATTTTAAGGAATAAATTTAGAAGAAAAAGGGTAACTCATATACATTAGCTTGCCATATCTATTATTGACAGCTATGAGATATTGTGATCTAATTAAATCATATGTTAGTAGACTTGTGATTTCCTAGGTATCATATAGGGCGTTCGAAGAACAGGAGTTTCAATCCTAACTCTTAAAAAGCTGAGTATTATATTTCAAAGGCAACAGGTGAAAATATAGATCGCCGGTATACAAGATGTTAGAAGTTACAATTATATTTATTAAGGGTTGCATGGTAAGTTGTACATATGTTATGGAACGTTACTGTTAGTTAAAGACTTAAAGTCATAAACTTGGTTCTAAAATATTTTCTTGCTTGTTTTGGGTTTAGATTGTTTGTGAATATACATTCTAGTAATATGACCTATCTTTATCCTAATAGAAAATGGTATGCTTGGTGAAACTTCGGCCAAGTTTCCAAGCCTAACCTTAGCTTGAAAGAAATATTTATATTTGAAAGTAATTGTTTTTGGTTTAGTTGTGGATTCTTAAAAGAGATGGGGATAAATTTGGAAATTCTATTTCTAGGATAAATTTCTGCCTTGTTTTTTTGGGGAGGAGACCACCTTTGTGTGAGAATGAATGAGATGAGTCGTCGTTTTCTTAGTAAATGAGATGAATTGTTTGATTTTGTTTTTCTTTTCCCCTTCTATGGCATTTTTTCTTCAAAAATGATCTTTAACATCTCTTCTTTCTGGCTTTTCAATGTCTGAAAGAAAAAAAATCCCGTAAATTTTTGCGCCTCCATGATTCCGAAAAAATCTAAATGCTCATTGCTCATTCTTATCTCTTTAGACGTGATTAGTTATTAAATTTAATATTTGCTTATTTAATAATGAATTATAGCAGTTTTTTCAAGACATGTTTTCAATTGTTTGAAAAAATTGATTTACATATGTTGATTTTAATAGAAGAGCGGAGTAATGATCTTTTTTATACAACACTCTCTGGATATCGAACTCATGAATTTTCATTCTAAAGAGAGTTTTACAACAATAGTTAGATCCCTTGGTTGGAGTAACGTAACTCGCATCTTATTTCACCACCTTTACTACAAAATCTTTACAAGTATGATGTAGAAGACACTTCATTAAGGATATAAACCCAACATTTTTCCCCAATATTGTTTGTGCACCATTAAATAATAGCTCACAATATAACATTGAAGAATTAAAAACAAACACATACTCTACGATATATTTAAGCTTATTTCAGAGAATTGACCAACGTAAGTTACTCGAGTTTTCAAGAACCACTTTATAGCTTAAACTAATAATGAAAACCCTTAAAACACGCATTCCGTTACACAAAAAACCCTGCCCTTATATATTATATAAATTGATTTATTTAAAATTACAATCCTACTGGATGTGGTAAGGCAAACCAAACTTTTCGTGCTCTCCGATGGGTCGTTGGACTTTTGCCGAGATGAAGATGTGGTGATTCTAATTTGGAGAGGACATCCCAATTTGGAATTGGTCCGTGAATTGTTTTTTATTTTATTTCTATTTTTATATTATTGTTGTTTTTGCATATGGAAGGAGGGGAAAGATGGATGTGATGAATTTGAACTACACGATAGTTTTGGAAAACTGAACCACAGTGTGATTTATGTCAAGCCATAATAAAATGTATATCACTCCATGACCCTCGCCCTTCGGGCGAGGTTTTAACCCTAGTATGTGAAGAATACCAATACAACCATGTTGCTTTTAAGATTGTTATGGGTATGAGGTGATAAAATAAGATTGTTTTCTAACTAGTTCTCGGTTGTTGTTTACTTATATGATTACTTGGTCTTGAGAAATGCAAGGCGGACTTCTTTAACAGGGATAAATAAATATGTAACTTATAAATTTGCTACCGGCTAAGAGTTCACTTCAAGAGTATTAAGTATTGTGTGCTTACAACCAGTATACCCACCTACAATCTCATGTTTGAAGTGTTGTATTTTGTTGTTTGATGTCTCAATACAAAAGTCTAAACAAAGGCCAAAAAACAACTCATAAGAAAATGACAGCTTCGGCTAATTAGAAGTGTAATTTCTTATTTTGCCAATTTTTTGTATATTAAATTCGTGTTACACTTTTGCTATGAGTGTTTTAAACTGGGTCTTAACAACTTCACATGTCCCAAACAAATCAAGCTATAAGCCTATAAGGCTACAACTAATTATTATAGTTACGCTTACCCGAGTGAGGAAAAAACTATATGATGCATCCGAATTTAACAATCATATGTTGGCCATAGTGTGAGATCCCCTCCTTGACTCTTCAACAAAGACGACTTATGTATTGAAAGAACCTATCCGGCTATATAACAACCAACGGGTGATAGTGTAAGAAAATAATGGATGCTCTCATGGTGGTAGGAGCTCATTCATAACACAGACATAGGAGGGAGTAAACTTCAAATATGTCCACATTTTCTAGCCAAGTTCATTGGGAAGGAGAGACTTATTAACGTAAAACCTAGTAATGATGTCAAGCATGTAGATCGCTTGATGTCCTCAGTTACAAGTCTTCTTTCTTGTCACATAAAAAGTTGTCTCATTATGAATTTTACAATTTGATTTTAATCTCGACAGCCATTCAGCAGCAATATAATTTAGAAATATATATTTCACGAAGGAATGATGCAAGTGCTTGACCGCTTGGACGCTTTGTGTTATGTAACTATAAAACGACACAGATATAAATGTAGAGCATGTCTTAAGTAAGCTAAAGAAAAATGCAAATCAAATTTGATACAAAATATATGTTTGACAACTAATCTTACAGAGATTATCTATTCAATATTCAATTAAAATAAACATGCAAGCATTCATAACTCCAATTATCACTGTAATTTTATAATTAAGATGATACCTCGCCAGTAACGCATGCATGTTTTTCTCTTGCCACTCAAAGAACTCAGCATCCCTAATCAGCCCATACTTCACTACTTCCGCAATACCCGAAGCAAGTTCCCTATCAGGCAATGTGTTCAGAGTGTCGGTATCAATGAGCACACATTGCGGTTGATAGAAGGCCCCGATTAGGTTCTTTCCCAGTGGATGATTTATTCCGGTTTTCCCTCCAACTGATGAATCCACCTGAATCAAGCATTCAGCATTTACATATATACTCCTATAAAATTTCCAGAAATCAGTAATATTTGGGATAATGAAGCAACAAGAAGAAACCTGAGCCATCAAAGTTGTTGGAATCTGAATGAAATTAACACCGCGAAGAAAAGAGGCTGCAGCAAATCCACACATGTCGCCAATCACTCCTCCACCTAGGGCTACAAAGGTGCAGCGGCGATCCAGCCTAGTCTCTATAGCCTTGTCAAATACCTTCATCAGTGTTTCCTATACAAAACCAAACACACTTTCAAAAAAATGCCCATTAGCTTATACTATGTTTAATGTATATTAAATAACAAAAGATACTTTAGCTAATAGGCATTTCGAAGGCTTGAGGCTCCCAAAATCCCCATGAAACTTAAGGTCTTAACATTTTATAACTTTTTTGCAGTTGACACAGCTTCTCGAGCAGAATTAGTTACTCTAGGATTTTAACAAGGACACAATTTCTTAAATCAAATCAAAGAAATATGCAAATTGTCATTGAAACTATCGATTGACAATATTACTTCGTTGATAAATTACCATGTTCTTGTGCTTCTCGCCGTCTGGTAGTATCACACTCTCGACCGAAACATTCGGGTTTCCAACAGTCAATGCTTCAATCACTTTCTCAAGATACAGCGGAGCGACCGTGGTGTTGGTCACCACTAGAACTCTCTTCCCAATCACATGCCTAAAAATCCAAAAATCCAAAAATAAATAACCATGAAAAAATCACCTAACTCAACAGTCATCTCTACCTCTGTAAGAGATCGGGTTCGTTGAGCAAGCCAGCTCCGATGTAGATCGGATAGCTCCGATTCCCAAGATCCACATCAACGATCGTTGAAACCCTAGAACCCGAATCCGAACCCGAACCCGCCTTCTTCGGAGCCGGATCCATCACGGGGGTCGATCTCGCGAAGATCCGACACGACTCCCTATCGGATCTCGAGAAGCGCAAGGATCCGATGTCGTGGGGTCCTAATAGACGGCGGCGGATGCGGAGGGGGAGAAGGGGGCGGGCGAGGCGGAGGTCGCCGGAGGAGGAGCGGAGAGAGGGCTGGACCGAAGGAGGCGGAGCGAGGGAAGAGGAGGCCATGGGCGAAGGTTAGGGTTAGGGTTTTTAGGTTGGTGATGATGAAGGAAGCGAGGTGGGCTCATTTTTGATATTGGGGATTGGTGAATGGAGCGGGGGTCGATTGTTGGTAGCTGAAGAGATGAAGATTTCGCACGTGCAAAACACATACGAATGATTCAAATGAGAATTCTTTGATTGCTTGATAATACTAAATGGGATTGGATTGGATCTCTCAAGAGAGGAGCTTCTTGTATTTTCGGCGAAGAAAATCACCATTCCAACTTTTGGGCGAATGCTGAAAGCTCCGACCGGGTTGTCGGGTTTGATGAAACAACATTTCCACATACTTTAATGTAACTCGTTTGCAATAATCGTAAGTGTTGCTACTTTGCAAGGTCTTAAAAATGTCTTGCATCAAAACATTTTCTTAATATTCTTCAAAACTTTATCTTAGAATAAGCTGGAGATAGATTATGGCCTAAGAAAAGCCCTTTTTCTTAACCGAATCCATTTTATGTTGTTAAGACTAGGGTCAAGGTCAAGGCCGGAATAATATCAATATACAGACTAGTATTAGATTGTTTTATACTTGACATTTTTTATTATCGAATAATCTAAGCACATATTTATTTGATATTTCAGTATACGATAAATATAGGCCTCGTACGGCTTGTTTGTTTGTTTTTTGTTCGGATCTGGCCGATGCTTGTATTTGGATACAAATATCGAGTCTAACTTGGTCGATAAATATGAAATATATTTTGCAAAGATAGCAGAGACGTACAAATAATCATATAATGAAATAGTACAGATTATCACAGCAATTATTAGATCCAATTCAATAAAGCATAACATACCGACAAACAAATAGAAATAAACATAATCATTTAACTAAAGTTAAAAAAAAAGCAATTTTATAGATTACCGAACAATAAGGTGAACTGAATCGTCTTTTGAAGAAGATAAAATATTGTCCCACAAACCTGTTGCGCTGAATACTACAATATTCTTTGTAGAATCTGACAGCTCCAGTCAACAGCGCACTTACAGCCAGCACCTTGAAAGCTACTTCAAATAGCCTAAAGTTTAGAACTCAAAACTTTAAAAACTCAAAAAAGAGATTGTATTTTTTTTGTCTTTCTTTCTCAGTCTATTTGGAATTAGAAATGCGCCTATTTATAAGTGCACAAGGAGGTTCAACGGCCTACCAGTTTTTCCATCTCCCACTAACTGTATTTAATAGCCCTCCATTAACTACATTAAGCAGCCATGCTTTTTAGCTTCCACTAAATACATTTAATATGCACTTAATAGTCCTCCATTAATTGCATTAAACAGCTTGGGTTTTCGGTTTCCACTAGATACATTTAACATGCACTTAATAGGCTTTCATTAATTGCATTAAACGGCCCAGCCGAAAAACTTCCACTAACTGCATTTAATTAATTAAGTCAATATTGTCAACTATGAAAACCAACCATATACAAAGTATCTTTCCAAAGTTCAATTATGACAACTACTTTCACTTATGGAATCCAACCATAAATATGGTATCCATCCATAGAACATTTTGCAATTAAAACACCCTTTAATTTATTATTCTAGTTAATTCCAATTTATTCCAACAATCTCCCATAATTTTATAGATGAAAGTTCAGAAGCGATTTGTAATATATTTTCAACGAAGGCACTTCCAGTTTGAACCATCGTTTTAGTTATCCAATTTTTCCTGCATAGGGACGAAGTGAAACTAAGTATTGAACTTAGCCCTTTAGTGTGGCGGTGTTCATTGGTAACAGCATGCTACAGGCTACAGTAGCAATTTTTAGGTTTTAATGCATTATGGTCATGCATCCTTATCCTGATTCATGAATATAATCGAGGAATAACCCATTTCCTCTAATTGCGACCACACAATAACATTCATATAGTTGGGCATCTCCAGAGATGTACTGCTCACATCTCGTCGTGAAGACTTGATCCCATTCAGAGTCAAATACTCTCACTGTACTAGCAGTATACAACACCCTCCAGGTTTGTCAGGGGATAGACTCAGATACAATAGTATCAATCTATCTTTGGTGTTCAATTCACCCAACAGCTTGTTATTACCACATTGAACCATATCGTAGGATCTTCAATCAAATAAGTTGGGTTACTACTGTCGATGAATTAGAGAGGGTTTTCAAACCCATCCCCAACATGGATTTTGTGCAGTTCGCAAGATACATTAAGCTTCCAATGATCTGAGAATATCCCAATTGAGATACAGAGACACCACTAGTGTTCTTGCAGAGAGTTACTAAATGATTGTAAGGGGTTTTGACGGTTCTACCGTTGTTATAGCCAAATTTCTCTATAATATTCTCAACGTAATGAAACTGTGAAATGGTTATGCCTTCAGCCGTTCTCAATAGTTTCAGGCCAAGAATCACATCAGCAACACCCATATCCTTCATATCAAACCTGCTGCTCAAGAATGACTTAGTCTTATTGATCATCCTTATGTTAGATCCAAACAATAAAGTATCATCAACATAGATGCATAAAATTATACATGAATCATCTTTGGTCTTACAGTAAACACACTTATCAGACTCAACCACAGTGAAGCCAAATGAAATGATGGTGTATTAAACTTCCCATGCTATTGTTTACGGGCTTGTTTAAGTCTATAAAGAGACTTCACAAGTTTGCATACTTTTCTTTTATTACCAACGGCTACAAATCCTTCAGGGTAATCCATATAAATCTCTTCTTCTAGAGTATCATGAAGAAAAGCGGTTTTCACATCCATCTGATGGATAGTGAAATCATATATGGAGACCAATGCTATAAACATTCTGATTGTAGTCATGCGGGCAACCGTAGAATAAGTATTAAAGAAGTCAATACCTTCCATTTGTTTAAACCCTTTGGCAACAAATCTGGCCTTAAACTTATCGACGGTTCCATCTGGTTTCAGCTTCCTTTTGAAGATCTATCTACACCCAATAATAGTACACTCAGGAGAAAAATCTACTAATTCTGTCAAGTCTTGCTTCCCAAAATACGGAATATAAAGGTGATTATGTCAGTCATAATCTTACGGTCATGGAATAATCCCGTTATAGTCATACTTTGGCTTCTAGCAATTACATGGTAAGCAATAATCACAATTACTAAATCTATCACATCTAAATAAATCAGAGTGCAACAGATACAAATCTATATCATCAAGGATACAACTAACCAGATAGAGTCAAAGAAAATGATCATGCTGACGTCGCCAATCTAGATGTCCGCAATATTCTCGAAGTAGGGTAAGTTCTGTCCGTACTAAGTCCACTTCTCACTCTGAGCATGCATACTCAGGTCATTAGGGTGACACAATATAGCTATATATATAATATGTGCATTAATGATAAACATGAAGTAGCAAGCATAGGGTAATAATATGAGCAGGAAATAACAGGTACGGGCAAGCAGTAGCATGTATATCGGTTCAGTAATCAATGCAATATCCATTTCATTAAACCTATCAGTCTCTAAGTCTCAATGTCCATGCCACTAAACCTATCGTCAGTTCGAGTGTGAGCGTCAACTACCGCATGAGTATTCTCAAACCCAAGATACTAAACCTAGCCAGGGGATTGGAAACACCGGCCTGAATCACGATCAGTAAGAGCCAGTAACACTATCAGTAACAATATGTATTGTTCAAGCTCGGTACCACAGCAACATGCAATCATGAAATATACCGGTAATTGGACTCTTGAGATTTCGTTGATCGAACTCATACTTAAACTACCCTAACACCTCGCGGTCTATATCAAGGTCCGACCACAAATCTAAATACTAGTCGCTCCATGACAAGTCTGTATGAGAATTGGAGACATGGTCTCCATCAAGCATATCTCGACTAGTATATGAAACAAGTGGACATTTCTCGATGACTTACCTATGACACTAATATAAGTGCTTCCATACCTGTCTCATTTCAGTTATAGTTACACTTATACAAGTCCCATAGATATTGACAATGCAATAACTAAATGGCTCCACTGATTGTGTACAAGTATGTGTCACTTCCACTATTCAATCACACTTTTACACTAACGTACTTGCCACAATCCAATCACTAACACTTATTACTTGGTAATGTAAAAACAGTCACTAGAGTATCAAAATAGATGGTCGCTAATGAATGAATGTGAAGTAATCACACAAGACATGGTAAGAATGCATGAAATAAAATTTAACCGAATAAGGACATTCAATGTCGTTCAGTTTGCGTTATTCACTATAAATTATACATGCAGAATCAATCAAAATATTATAAAGGGCATATGAATTGTACTTGATTATCTAAGCAGTAAAATTGGTTTCATATCAATAGGCATTCTGGTTTAAGAGTTATGTTCATATTTAAAACGGGTGTAAGCTACTGGAATTCCAGTTTCAGAATTGGAAGTCCAACTTCAAACGTGGTTTTATATATATTATGTTCAGAATCAAAGATCTTTACAGTTGAATAAAATCTATCCCTATCAGTTAATTTTCTAACGCAATAAACGGATCAGTAATATCCGCTGTGTACAGGGAGCTATGTTCAGTTTAAGGTCAATATGTATAAAATGTCACTACAGAAAACTGCAGGACATATCGACGATTTAAAATATATTTAAAATATCAAACTATGATGGAATCGAGTGAAACCAGTGCCATATGAAAGATAATTCAATTATATAAACAATGATATAGGTCTCTACACATTCTCAGATTTATACAGGGATATATAGACATTTAAAATCATGCAGAAAATACTGCTCTGGACTACAGTCCAGAGCCGTATTTCTCTCAAGTTTTCATTATCGTAACATGGTCATATTAAATAACAATTTAGATATGGTTCTATTTTATCTAGTAGGCTTCGATACGAGCCCTAGAACGTTACATTCTGATCTGTATTTAATTTACAATGAATTTAATATGGTAGCTTGTACAGTGAATTTCAGGTTTGACGACGCCTTTTGGGGGCATCCTTTCATGATCGAATTGCTAACGTTCCGATCCCAACTTTCTACATATTGTTGATTATCAGTAACACGAACTATTCATCATGAATTGGGAATTCTGACTCAAAAGAGTAGTTATATATTGTAATAATGTTTACTGAATGTTAATAAACCATATTGCGTTGGTAAGAGATTTAATAACAATTAACCCACATGTGTGTATTATACGTATATATGTAGCATGATAAGCAAGTAAGGGAGTTCACTTGCCTAGGGAGCGACACAGACGCGGAGATCGCCTTGACACACGAGACGGCTACGAACGTTGCGGAATCGGGCACGGCGCGATGCGAGGCTTGAGCGCGATACGTGTTGCGATGGCCGTGTGCAATGTTGCAACAGCGACTACGTTGATGACGGTGAAGGCCACAGAGACTGAGGTCATAGCTTGGACGGCGACGAAGGTGATTAGATTAGCGGTGATTGCAACTGTTCAACGAAATGTCAGAGTCTCGGCTTGGGCTTAAGCTTGAAGTGGAGCTCTGGTGTTGCAACGGAGTTGATGACGGCGTCAACGATTTGTACGGTGGCGGCTGCTACAGCACGGCACAGCAAAGGCCGCAACGGCGCAGTGAGCTTGGGTGCGGGGGCTTCGGTGCTCGGGTGTAATGGAGAGGAGCTCGGACGCTGTAGTAGTGAGCTGGGGCTTGGTGAGTAGGAGTTGGCGATGAGAGGAGCTTGTCGGTGGTGCTTGGGGTCGGCCGGAGTATGCAGAGGTGATGGCGGTCTCAACTAGAGTTTAGCTAGAGATGAGAGAGAGAAGAGAGAGGCGATGAAGGAAATGGGGTTTGGTGTTGGGTGCTCGGCCATGGTACGGAGAGGCCGGCGAAGTGGTAGTAAGGACGCACTGTCGGTGAGAGGAGGTGGTTGCGGAAGGAGCTGGGGGTAGAGGGAAATGGTGGTGCGGGAGCATAGGGGCTCGGGTGAGGGGGTGTTGGTGGTGATCGGTGTTGGAGGTGGTTCGTCGGCGACGATGGCGAGGAATGGTCGCTGGAGGAGGAAAGAGATTGAGCGGAGGAGAGGGTGGTACTTTGGTGGTGTGGGCTCATCAGCGGTGGTGAGCTCAATGCTAGATCTTCGGAGGAGGTCGTGGCGACTTGAAGGTTGTAGGTGGATGCGATCGCTGGTAGTGATGCTCGGCGGATGAATGGGTGCAGCGGCGGAGATGGCTAGGTGATAGGTTTGGTTTAAGAGAGAGGTTGTGAGAGAGAAGAAGTGGGAGATGGGCTGAAGACTTTGGCTGGGTCGTCATCGGTGGGTTGACATGGTGAGGATGCCGGTGAGGCAGTGAGTGGAGGTGAGAATAATTGAGAGAGAGAGAAAGAGATAGCGAGAGGGATAAAGAGATGAGAAAGAGAAATGTTGGAATGGGCTGGGATCAAGGAAACGGCCGTTAGAATCATAGAGGTGGTTGAGGGAATAGGCTAGGTCGTGGGGGAGGTGCGAGAAAGGAGGGGACGCTGGTGAGGAAGAAGGGGAGAGCCGTTGTGGAGAAGAGAGAGGGGGAGAGGAGTGAGAAAAAGAAAATAAGGAGAAGAAAAGAAGGGGTCGGTTTGGGTTGTGTGGGCTTTGGGCTAAATAGAAAGAAAGAAAAAGAATTATTGGGAAACATGGGCCGGGTTTGAGTGTTGGGTTAGGGCTTTAGGGTCAGGGAACAATAATTTAGGATAGAAATTAATTAGAATTAAATATGAAAAGGAATTTTTATTAGGAAAAATATATAAAATATTTGGAAAGAGACGAAGAATATTTTATTCAAACACAGAAAGGTACAATGAGACAGGGTATTACAAATTTCCAAGTTCCGTTAAAAATAATGGAATCCATCTCACTCTTTATAACATCTTTCCAGTGCTTAGCCTCTTTCAAGGCCATAGCAGCATTGTAGGTAGCAGGATCTTTCTCGACATTGTAAACGACAAAATTGTTTCCAAAGTCCTTGAAGGTTCTGGCTCTTTTGCTTCTTCTAGGTTCATCCGTCTCTTTAGATCCATGAGATCCAGAGTTACAACTTTCTGCCCCTACATTTTTCATCCTTTCAACATAATCAGGAATGGAAGTCGAAGCAGTGTTGGAATCTTCATTAGTAGTATTATATGGTATACCAGTTTTCATAAGGAAAACATCCTCAAAGAAAATTGCATCACGAAACTCATCTATAGCGTTAACATTTATGCCAGAGATTTCAGACTTAATCACTAAAAATATCAATACATAGGTGTTTTCCACATAGCCTAAAAAGATAGCATCCACAGTCTTAGGACGAAACTTTTTCCTTTTGTGTTATGAGACTAGTATTTTTGCAACCCCCCCCCCCACACTTTAAGGTATATCAAGCTAGGCTTTCGACCTCTCCAAAGTTCAAACAGACTACTTTCTTTATATTTCTGAGGGACTTTATTCAAAATATGGCACATCGTATTCAAATTCCCTCCCCACATATAATCAGGATGTCTAGAACTTTCAAATAGGCCGCTAATCATATTTTTCAATATTCTATTCTTTCGTTCTGCTACACAGTTAGATTGTGGAGAATATGGAGTAGTTTCTTCATGCACTATGCCAAAAGATTGACATAAATGAGTAAACTTATTAGAGGTGTATTCTCCTCCTCTATCAGATCATAGCCGTTTAAGTTTCTTATCGATTTGAGTTTCGGCCTCATTCTCTTAAAATATAAATTTTTCTAGAGCCCCATCTTTAGTTTTAAGCAAGAAAATATAACAATATTTACTAGAGTCGTCAATAAAGGTGATAAAGTATTTTTTTCAAGTCTTTAGTTAAAATGTAAGTCCACGGTAGCGTCTCGGCCATCTAACAGACGCCAAATGCGGAACAAAAACTTTTTACAACTGGCGCTATCGCGTACTATAACCCGGATCTGCCATTAAAGCTAAACTAACAAACTACAAACTGGGTAGAAGTGTTATACCGAACGATCCGAGTCCTTCGGTCTTCAACCATCATCCCACGCTTTGTTGCGGCTGCTCCGATCTCCTGAATCTCCAGTCTTCTCGTCCAGGTGGCACCACGTCGACGGATCTTTAAACGGGCTCCCGCCTCTGAACCGAGGCAACTCGATCGTCAAGTTTGCTAAAAGAGACGACCAAGATGATATAGAGAATGAGTAGAACACTTTGTCTCGTTACGTCCAAGGCTATGGACGAACGGTTAATGAAGTTGCCTTTTGGATCGAATGGAAAAGAGAAATCGATCGCATCTAATTTCTATGCACCAAAACTTATATCTTTTTTTCAAATAACAACCATGAACCTCTCAAGAGAGGGGGGCGGCTACTTTATAGCAAGAGGGAGGTGAGGGTAGGAGAGAGGAGGGGGTGACCACAAGGATATGAAGCTTATCATAACCTAAATACAAAGAATGAGTCATGCAACACCTAGTATGAACACAATCAATGCTAACCAATCATAATTAACCTAGTCACCTTGTCATTAAATGCACCATTAATGACCTAATGACTCACGAGCCTTGTCACCCTCTCTAGAACCTTCTAGAACACTGACTCACCTCATCAAGAAAAGATAAATCCGTATTTAACCGACTGTTAAATACGGCTGATAGAAAACTGGAAACTGGCAACTTCCAAAAGCGATCCTGAAACGAATTTCAGGATAACCCCGTAATGGTATAAACATACCCGCATTTGTATTACGACCGAATACAAATGCATCTGAGACAAAGATATTATATCTACACAGTATAATACTTGGATCCGGCTTAAACCAAACCCGACCAGTATTATCTGCCCGAAAAACGACACGTGCGAAAACGCACGTGCATTTTCCGAACCCTGCCATAAAACCATACGGCTTCTACAACGTTTCACCCGAACTTGGGAAAGTATCTGTAGGGGACTCTAATGACTCATCAACACACTGGCACTGGGAATAACCACTAGCACGTCAGAGGTACAAGCTGTACGTAACGGTTTGCCTATGTATTGATTGGAAGGGAAGCTGACGAGCGAACTCATCTATAAACCCTACTGAGCCTGACAGTGACAATGTATATACAGTCCGGTCCGTTCGTCTAAAGAGTATCGCATATCGAGTCTAAGGGGGTGGATAAAGTCAGACCCCTAATAATGCGATAAATCGTGTCGGTATGAAGTCCATCACCACCTGAGAAACTACTGATCCAAATCAGTAATTCTCCACTACCTCGGCCGAGGATTTCAAGTGATGGCCACCCATGCACTGTGCGACATCAACCCCCAATACTGGGAGAGACGAATCCCCGACGATCCGCTCACTGCCTCCATGTGGCTCGGGACTGTACCCAACTAAAACCTGTTTGCACAACTCCTTTGAGCGTGGTAGGGTAGTAATCTAAGCACAGTGGGA
Organism: Agapanthus africanus; assembly: GCA_030015575.1. Taxonomy (NCBI): domain Eukaryota; kingdom Viridiplantae; phylum Streptophyta; class Magnoliopsida; order Asparagales; family Amaryllidaceae; genus Agapanthus; species Agapanthus africanus. The sequence goes on along the minus strand of JASDDO010000019.1, from coordinate 47,728,017 downwards.
ACTCACACGAGACAAATGACGATCTCAGGTCGACAAACTAACCTGTACATATGTCACCAGGGAACTGCTATCTGACGATATGTATAATACCAACTAGCATATTCCCGGCGAGTCCTGCCCGGTGTACTCATAACCCAATGAGCACCTGTATACATCTTAGGTGATCCAACTGACACCAGTGGCTTGTGAGACCGGCCACCGCCCCTCGTCGGGGTCTCGACTGTATACACTAGTCTACTCTGGAGTATCGATGCCCTGTCTCGAAACTCCCACGACTAGGGACACTTTAAGGATGTGCTTATAGACCCCAGCTCCCACGTATATGATCACCATCATACTGCTGGCTGTCAAGCAGAATCCTATGGGCTCTATCATCATGAAATAGTGAACTAAAGCATGTATACGATGATAAAGACAAACCAGATAGCATACTATCATCTTGAGCAAGACTGTCATATCGGTATAGGTCCTACCTCAATCATTGCAATCACGTACCTGCGATCCAATAATTGACTTTGAGGGCACTATCTCCAACAATCTCCCACTTGCACTTAAGGCTAATTATTGCGATGTCGCATACTCACAGCCCGTGATACCGAACATCCAACTCCTCTACTAATCAGTTTCACAAAACTAGTTTGTAAAACTCTTGTGTTCGAGAAATAGCCTCAGTGAGTGGATCCGCCATGATGTTTCTTTCTATATCTCTCTAAATCTCAAGTTCGCGGAGAAAGCCATCTCCCGAATCGAGTAATACTTGTATTAGAATATGTCTGAATATCTGATGGGACCTAGTTCATAAATGAACTCCAAATCCAAACTTCTTAGATTGTATCGATCACTGAACCTAATCAGTATCCAGCACCATACCTCCCACAGTATCCTCTTGGACCACCTGTCCATAATACCGTCTCTCGTCAGGGGGAAAAACTATAACTCTGACAATCACTCTGTCATCCATGTCACCTCTGAAGCCTGGAATGATAACCGTCTCCCGAAGGAGGTTGCCGTCATCAAATCCGTAGAACATTCACTCATGTTCTAAAACTGCTTCCTTATGTTTCTCTAGGATTGGATTAATATAAACTTATTGCATTTAATGCAAAAACAACATCTGGTGTGGTACTTGACATCTCATGATTGACTCAATTGCCCAAGTAAGTGATCTGCCAATCATGCACATCCCTCTCTCCTTTAGTCTCTGAGACACCTTTAGAGAGGGCGACTCCATCACCTGCAGGTACACCACCATACCAGGAGTCATCTATTCTAAAAACTATTAGAATACTGTCACAGTACCCTACCAAAATCTAGATCTAAAACCATAGATCTAGAAACCAGAATGTCTGATATTATATCCATGTCCTGTCTGGAGAAACAACTGTGTGACGACCACAGTACAACCGATCGTAGTATATGAATTTTACTTCCTACTCTGTGTATGTCATCCAAATACCATGACATCACACCCTACTACCTTCTTAACAGATCCATCCCCTATTCTGATGAAGTCAATCCCATGACTGTCACATCAAAATAGATGATCTTATCTCCGCTATATCTGCTCAAGCCTATAAATAGACATAAGCTACTTGCCCACTATGCTTCCGCTGCTCCCACTGACTACGACAACCCTCTGGCAGAATAATATCTACGTACACTTCTAAAGCTAGTTTAGAACGATGTTATACTTATCCTCTTGCCGGGTCTCATAGTCTGGAACAACAGTAGTGTCAAGTCTGGGTAAACAAGAACCTCCCTGTCACCGTCTTTGAGGGTACCGGAGTACCTCTCGGGTGTCTGAGGTTACCCACCATATCTGCGGAGTGGCTAATGGAATGTCAAACCTGATTGAATATATACGTCCTATTAAATTTTCCGTAATCGTTTGCGGTTCTGGAATCACTTCCAGTTCTACCATACTCCCACTACTGTTTTCTGAAAAAATCCATTTTATCAAAACTGTGGCTAGTCAAGAACAATATCACTATTGATCTTCCAGATGGTAGAAATGTCAACCCTCGTCAAAGCCAGGGTCAACCCACAAACCGCCATTACAGAAACGTGCCTTGATCTATCCAGTGTCTGGTTTTAAGCATAAGCTGGACAAGTCCCCGTATCTTAACATCGTTAAGATATGAATCATTCTATATACAATATAGAAATAGAGGCACTAATTTAATTGGAACCAGATTCAAATCATGCAGCTGTCTCCAGTGCATATCAACTTAATGGAGAGAGGCTAATCATCATTACTCAACTTAGGAATCCATCCAATTATGAGTAACATGAAAGAGAAACATGTTTCTCAGAACCATTATTATTGTCTGAATACCAATCACAAGAATCTACATCTTCAATCTCTTTGAAGAATCCCGATACTTGTGATACCTGGTTCTCTACTTTATTCTTATACCCACAACTTCTCAAAACATAGACATTGTATTTCTACGAAACACTTGTCTAAAACTAGAGAAGTCACAAGTAAATAGAATATAGTGCGAGGACCAACCCCTTTGTCCTGACGGACACTGGACAATATACAATACTCTGTATAAGTCCGCTGAGTTCAAAACCTGTGCATCGTAGGTTGAGAACTGTACCCCGGCGATTTCCTCAAATATCACCAATTACAACGAATTCCGATATAATGAGGATGATCACCTAATTCCCAATAACTTACTCACACTCATCATCTGTAAAACCATAGAGATGTGAGAATGAAACCTGGTAAATACATACCCTGGAGTAAGTATGTAATCGGGAAATCAGTTTTCTTTTAACAATGCACAGTGTAACTGAAACATTAAAATGTCTCGTAGGGGTATCCTGGTATTCCTAGTAATGCCTCTTCCATAATCCAATTCATGACTATAACCGTATATTTCTTTGCCATCTCTCCAAATCTCTTTATTTGTCTTTAGTCGTTACCTTCTGTACATCATCGTTAGGCTAAATGGTTTTCTTCCTTCCCTACCGTTCGGCACCAGCCTATGGTTTGGAAGAAGACTATCCAGTAAGCATAATAGGTGTACTCTCCTAATCCTAGGAGTACTCACAACTTGAGAGAAGGTGATGATAAAAGACAACTGAATAATACCTTATTCTATTTCTCCCGAACTGGGGAAAAAGCAAAGGTGAAATTGAAGTGGCGATGAAGTACACGGTTTGGTCGTGAATGATAACAGTCGCAATTTACTTTGCCCTCTTTCTAATCCCTTTATTTTGTCTTTAGTTATTCCCTTCTGTACACCCTACTTAGGCTAATTGGTTTTCTTCATTCCCTATCTTTCGGCACCTGTCTATGGTTTGGAATAAGACTATCCAATAAGCGTAATAGGTGTACCCTCCTAAACTAAGGAGCCCTCGCAACCTGAGAGAAGGTGATAATAAAAGACAACCGAATAAACCAATTCTATTTCTCCTGAACCTGGATCCATCCTCGAAGTAGTACCTTCGAGTTCGTATATAACCATACGATGGATCTATCCAATGGAAGTGGATATCCGTAATAATACGGGGTGTTCTGAGAAATACAAAGGGTAAAAGAAGGAGCGGCAATGACTTATGCAACTCAGACAATCCAAAAGTCAGTATTTTAAGAAGGTTCGGTCTACTTGGTCACTGAGTCATAGTCTAGGATCGGTCAAAGGTCGCTGCCAAAGAGAGAGAGAAAAGAAACACTCTGCGTGCACTCTAACCTAGATCAGAATGGTTATCACTTTATCTAATCAGGAAACCTTCTACTGTTATCTTAAATTCTCCTCCAAACCTAAAGAAGAATTAGTCGGGATCACCCGAAGAGTAAACCAACTCATCAGTGAGAATCGGGATCCAACTATCATCGCATGATAACTTGATGGAAGCCACTCAAGTTATCACACTCCAAAAGGTATGCGCATGCCTGGCAAGTTTCCTGTATGTTTGAAACTCCCGATGTTATTTTTGCCCCATGCTCTTATGATCTTATGACCTTGGCGTTGGTCAAAATATCATAAGTCACATGTCAAGTTCTGCCCGTCATTGTCCTGGTCAATTTGAACCCACCCGCACATGCCCCTGACGTTGGCCAAATGGCAGAACGACTGTCCCAAACCAACTCATCTATCTATGCAACAAATGAAATACCCCAGCAACTACCAAACACTATGCCCTGGCGTTGGTCAAATGCATAGCTTGAATACTACTAACTATCCATAAGAAATGACGGAGGGCTAGGCTGGTTTTTGGCGAAAAACCTTTAACGTAATGAACTTGATCTCATTGAAGGAAACTGATAGCTTTTTATAAAAATATAGTGGCGAAAAACCTTTGCTAAAGAGGTCACTCCCGGTGAAGGGATCTCGGCTCTTTCCTCGTGGAAAGAGGTGCAGGATATTCCAACTGAATACCGCTATGCAAAGCAACTTGTAATCGACTATAGTGAAGTTATTACCCTGACGTAAACTTCTGCCCAAGGGGTCACTCCCGGTGAAGGGATCTCGGCCCTTGCCTCGTCGAATGAGGTGAAGGATATTCTAACTGAATATCACTATGCATCACAAAAATAAACGTCTTTGTAATAACACTTTTAAAATTTGTTCCAACAACATCAAATATAGGTTTGTTTTATCTTGCATTGATAAGAATCAATGCAGTCCCATCAATCAATCACACCAGAAAAGAACGAAAAATAAAATGTACGTATATGCCATCCGCATTCGCCACTGGGTCCCGTCATCACCCGTTAGGTTACTTAACTAACGACAGAGCGGGGGCTGGACTAGCGCGGGTGTAAAACATATACAACATCTAATAGTATATATACCAATATACAATAATCGCTCCAGGCGTGATAATATGCAACATTAAAAAAAAGTAATAAGCATCACAGAACAATACAGATAATCTGGGATCCCCGGGTTTCACAGAGCCGCTGCTGAAACCCGACGTTCCCCTGGTCGTGTGGATAGCCTGTGTAATGAAACCTAGACGCCTACGGGTGCGGCAAGTTACCCGCCAAAACCTGAAGCGAGGTAGTCCCCCACAGCATAGTGAATGGAACACCCGGCACTTCACGGAATCCGGTAAATTGAGCACCCCTCCTTGGGTCAACCTGTCCCCCCTACGAGTGCGGCGAATAGTCTGCCAATTCTAGAGTGAGGTCCCTCTGCCTCTCAATGCCATGAGATACGGACCCGTTGACCTCCAGAACCCGGCTATCCATGCACTCCTTCGCGGGATAAACCTAGTACAGAAATAAAAATATGTACAACGGGTACATCGACCTCAACCCGGTCGTGCCCCAAAAGAATATTATACAACAGGCAGTGACGGCTGTCCACATGTTGGACGCTCGCCCCGCAATATCAAATGTATAAATAAATCCAAACTGCACTACCATTGCACACTGCTATCCACCACGACATATCCGCAACACCACAGCACAACACAGAATATCAACGCGAATGTCACGTTCGCAAACCCGTCTAAAAGAACTATAGCAATCAGACGCGGTTTACCGATCAAATGACATTCCCGGTCGGAGATATAATGTAAATACTGTAAACTAACAAGTTTAAAATTTCGATCGACTAAATTTCCCGAAATGGGCCCAACGTACATCTACTGTACAGTAACAAAATCTGGGCCCAAATGAACAGTACCAGAAACCACAATTCCCTGTGTAGAAGCCCCTGTACACTTTTGGAGCACTGTTCCCATTAAACCGCCGCGGTTCAGCGGTCAAACCCTAGGTTTGACCGCGGTTCCGCGGTGGTTCTATGAGATCACGTGTCCAAATTTGTACAGATAGCTTAAAAAAGCCTGCTTGTTTTTCTGTGACATACAAAATAATTTTTAGAACAGTTTAAAAATCAACAGAAACCTTTTGTACAGAAAAATGTAGTTTCGGAAATTCCGTTCGATCGATCTTTTAAACGTGTTAGCACAAGTTAGTATAGCTTAATGGTGAGGCTCTGATACCACTGTAAGTCCACGGTAGCGCCCCGGCCGTCTAACAGACGCCAAATGCGGAACAAAAACTTTTTACAACTGGCGCTATCGCGTACTATAACCCGAATCTGCCATTAAAGCTAAACTAACAAACTACAAAGTGGGTAGAAGTGTTATACCGAACGATCCGAGTCCTTCGGTCTTCAACCATCATCCCACGCTTTGTTGCGGCTGCTCCGATCTCCTGAATCTCCAGTCTTCTCGTCCAGGTGGCACCACGTCGACGGATCTTTAAACGGGCTCCCGCCTCTGAACCGAGGCAACTCGATCGTCAAGTTTGCTAAAAGAGACGACCAAGATGATATAGAGAATAAGTAGAACACTTTGTCTCATTACGTCCAAGGCTATGGACGAACGGTTAATGAAGTTGCCTTTCGGATCGAATGGAAAAGAGAAATCGATCGCATCTAATTTCTATGCACCAAAACTTATATCTTTTTTTCAAATAACAACCATGAACCTCTCAAGAGAGGGGGGCGGCCACTTTATAGCAAAAAGGAGGTGAGGGTAGGAGAGAGGAGGGGGTGACCACAAGGATATGAAGCTTATCATAACCTAAATACAAAGAATGAGTCATGCAACACCTAGTATGACACACAATCAATGCTAACCAATCACAATTAACCTAGTCACCTTGTCATTAAATGCACCATTAATGACCTAATGACTCACGAGCCTTGTCACCCTCTCTAGAACCTTCTAGAATACTGACTCACCTCATCAAGAAAAGATAAATCCGCATTTAACCGACTGTTAAATACGGCTGATAGAAAACTGGAAATTGGCAACTTCCAAAAGCGATCCTGAAACGAATTTCAGGATAACCCCGTAATGGTATAAACATACCCGCATTTGTATTACGACCGAATACAAATGCATCTGAGACAAAGATATTATATCTACACAGTATAATACTCGGATCCGGCTTAAACCAAACCCGACCAGTATTATCTGCCCGAAAAACGACACGTGCGAAAACGCACGTGCATTTTCCGAACCCTGCCATAAAACCATACGGCTTCTACAACGTTTCGCCCGAACTTGGGAAAGTATCTGTAGGGGACTCTAATGACTCATCAACACACTGGCATTGGGAATAACCACTAGCACGTCAGAGGTACAAGCTGTACGTAACGGTTTGCCTATGTATTGATTGGAAGGGAAGCTGACGAGCGAACTCATCTATAAACCCTACTGAGCCTGACAGTGAAAATGTATATACAGTCCGGTCCGTTCGTCTAAAGAGTATCGCATATCGAGTCTAAGGGGGTGGATAAAGTCAGACCCCTAATAATGCGATAAATCGTGTCGGTATGAAGCCCATCACCACCTGAGAAACTACTGATCCAAATCAGTAATTCTCCACTACCTCGGCCGAGGATTTTAAGTGATGGCCACCCATGTACTGTGCGACATCAACCCCCAATACCGGGAGAGACGAATTCCCGACTATCCGCTCACTGCCTCCATGTGGCTCGGGACTGTACCCAACTAAAACCTGTTTGCACAACTCCTTTGAGCGTGGTAGGGTAGTAATCTAAGCACAGTGGGAACTCACACGAGACAAATGACGATCTCAGGTCGACAAACTAACCTGTACATATGTCACCAGGGAACTGCTATCTGACGATATGTATAATACCAACTTGCATGTTCCCAGCGAGTCCTGTCCGGTGTACTCATAACCCAATGAGCACCTGTATACATCTTAGGTGATCCAACTGACACCAGTGGCTTGTGAGACCGGCCACCGCCCCTCGTCGGGGTCTCGACTGTATACACTAGTCTACTCTGGAGTATCGATGCCCTGTCTCAAAACTCCCACGACTAGGGACACTTTAAGGATGTGCTTATAGACCCCAGCTCCCACGTATATGATCACCATCATACTGCTGGCTGTCAAGCAGAATCCTTTGGGCTCTATCATCATGCAATAGTGAACTAAAGCATGTATACGATGATAAAGACAAACCAGATAGCATACTATCATCTTGAGCAAGACTGTCATATCGGTATAGGTCCTACCTCAATCATTGCAATCACGTACCTGCGATCCAATAATTGACTTTGAGGGCACTATCTCCAACATAAAAGACCATTGAACTCAAAAATATCAGTGTGAACTAAATCAAGCAAGTCTGAAGTCCTATAAACTGAATGAAAAGGCTTCCTTGGTTGTTTAGTTGTGGCACACGCTAGACATTTTTTATTTCGATTAATGTCGTGTTTAGGAATCAAGTTCAAGTTCATCATTATTTTTACAGAATCAAAGTTAACATGACCTAAACGACTATACCAAATATCAGATAATTCAATTGGATAACTAACAGAATAATCAGATATTTCATTAACTTCAAAAAATACATATTCTACCATAAGCTTAAATAAACCATCAGACATATAACCTTTGCCAACAAAAAAAAAACAGAGTTTAAAATAACCATTTTATTACATTTAAAAGTAAATTTATAACCCTCTTTAACAAGATAGGTCTACTAAGAATATTGCGACGAACAGTAGGAATATGATGCACTCTATGTAAAGACAGAACTTGCCCTGAAGGGTACTTCAAGTCTACGTGTCCATCTCCTAACACCTTAGCAGCAGAAGATTTTCCCATCATCACTAACTTTCCAACCACAAGCTGGCAAGACATAAATAGCAATTTATCAGCACAAATATGCATATTTACTCCAGTATCTACTATCCACTCATTAGGTTCATAAATAGTGAAAATTTGAGGATTTACATAAACATACCCTTCAATGAAAGATAGAATATCAGTCCTCACCATGTTGACCTAAGGCTGATTAGTAGACCCTGGACCAGCTTTGGATTTCTTATTGGGTCACTCCTTAGCCCAATGTCCAACATGTCCACAGTTCCAACACGGTTTGTTTGCTTTCGGTTTCTTTTGGATCTTTGGCTTAGATTTGATTTTATCATTATTTTTAGCAGATGGTTTGTATTTATTTTCCCGGCAGTGATAACATTTGCCTTGGGTTGGTGTTCAATAGACATAACATGATTCTGATTCTTATACTCTTCTTCAATGGCTATGGCAACCATCAAATTATTAAGAGAGATCTTTTCCTTACGATGCTTGAAAGACATACCGAAGCTCTTCCAAAATCGAAGAAACTTTTTGATGATTGCCATTACTTGATACTTTTCGGGCAGTTTCATTTCAGCCTCTTGAGGAGCATGAACAATGAACAGAAGTTCATGTGCTTGTTCTGTCACAGATTTGCCCTCGATTATTTAGAACTTTAAGAACTTAGACACAAAATACTTCTCAAGACCGAGGTCCTCAATATTGTATTTCCTGTTCAATTAATCCTACGGTGCCTTTGCGTTTGTTGACCTCTATAAAAATACCGGGCAGATATTCTCTAACTAGCTTATTGGATGAGCCCATTCTGGATGAGACTGGTTCCGCTTTGGATGACGACGCTTGTGTCCACTCTCCAAACTTGCAGTCTTGGAAAGGGTACACCTATTTGATGAAGCTACCTGAGTTATCAAACAGAGTTCGAAAGCCCGAGAAGATACCAAAGGACGGTCCCTATCATGCCAAAAGGAAGCTTTCGCTGCACTCCTAAGAAATCTCGAGATTTCGAAGGGAAGCTTATGGGGTTAGATCGATGCAGATCTGCATGACTCCTCAGCACGATGCGTTGCTGTGATGCAAGTATGGCCGAGGATTCAAACGGATATGACCGATATAGCGTGACTTCTCAGATTCACCCTTCAGAAAGGGTTTTTTGATTGTAGAGATTAGATTTCCTACAGACGCAAGCCCTTATAGTTAATTACCTCTCCGTATTAAATGGAGAGAACTTTCTATGAGTGGTTTATTTCCAAACACATTTAAATACACGAGCAAAAACAAATGACAATGGCATATATTCAACTACAAAACATAAAAAGGCAACTGTAGAGTGTTTTTCGTTACCTTATTGAGATAGGAATGCGCGTCGCTTATCAGGCATGTTACAGATTCCCCCTGCTTGGGATAGACTGAGATTTAATGATTTTGGAGATCCGAATCTCCGACAGTCGTGCGCGAAGCTACCGTTAATTACTCATCGTTTTTGGAGCGAGAGAATCTTCGATTAATAAGTCAAACAGATCATGCGAACTCAATATGCAATACGTGCATGTTGTATTTGGGAACAAGATGAGGGTGCTTCAGGTATATCGGGGGCCCCGTAGAGTTTTTACGGGGGTCCCGCTACTCGAATAGCAGGATGGGAGTCAAGGGGGCTAGCAGCCTCTTGCGGGGTGCGGGGCAGTATCCCGTTAGAATATTTTTTTCTAATGAAAGAGGTGATAAGTGTATATATGTCAAGTGCATACGTAGTAAGGTGCGCACGTGACTAGTACGTGTTTACCGCCGAAAACAGAGACGAACCGGGATGGATCGTCTTGCCTGAATTGGAGGCAGATGCTATTTGTATTTATCCGTCCACCTCTCCGAAGATGCCAAGTTGATTTATGGCACCGTATATCGGAGGTTTGGACGGATGCGGCTGTTGTAGCAGATTTCGTCAGATTCCACCTCATTTGCAAGGTTTTTTTTTTTATTCTGGGGACGCTATTCCCTGTAGACGCAAACCCCTGCAGTTAATTACGTTACCGCATCGCGATAACCACTTTCTCCTGCTTCGGAAGTTCATTTCGTGTCATGTGTTTTTTGTTTGTTTTGGTTGCCCGTGGATTGTATACGGAGACTAATTTATGTCGTCGCCCGTAGGGCGCGGATTAGTTCAAATCCGTATATTTTAGATTTGGGCTTGGGATGATTTAAGGATCGCTCATCTGGTTTGAGATTAAGATCAACTTAAACATATGAGCATTTGGAGCTTGACTGATTTTTTGTTAAGGATACGTTAGTCCAATTTGAGACTAAGATCTACTTAATAAGGTCTTAGGATCATTTTTTTTGCTTTAGATCCAACAAAAGAGCATTTGGGTTCTGTTGTTCTAGTTTAAGGACGTTTCAGTCCGTTATCGCCATTTTGGAGGCGATATTTTAGTTTGAGGTCATCTCGGTCTGTTGAGGTGAGGTTTTAGTTTAAGGACGTCTCGGTCCGTTGATCACCATTTTGGAGGTGAGATTTTAGTTTAAGGACATCTCGGTCCGTTGATCACCATTTTGCGCGCACGTGTATTTGTTACGTGACGAGCTGAACAACGATGATTTGGGATGCACACAGTTTAGGGTGCGGTCTGATTTGAGGTGTGCACATCAGTTTGGAAGTGCACCACTGAGTTGTTGGTTATCGGGACCAGCCACCTCTCTGAAGACATTGAAGAATTACAACGACATATATCAGAGGTGTGGAGAGATGTACCCTTAAACCAAATCTCATATTTGAGGGAAAACATGGTGCTGCTGTAGACCTAAGGAATGTTAGTCATGTTTGAGACTAAAATTATCTTAAGAGATATAAGATGGGTATCATTTAGGATATCATCAATGGGAGACCACTAGTCATTTTTTGAGACTAAGGTCAATTTGGGAAAACATGGCTCAGTTATTTTAGTATCACGGAGGTTTAACCTCAGAAAACTTTAGCCAATTTAGGCTAAGATTGAGTCTCCAACAGTGCTAAGCACTGAGAAATACAGTACTCACGTGTGTTTCACGTGGGCACTGGATTAGTGTTAAACACTAGAGTTTTATGGCGCTCACGTGACACACGTGAGGCACCCCAAATATGGGCACTGCTCTTTGGGTTTTATTCTCCCCTCTTTTATATAAGTGCTAAGCACTTGGCTCTCGTGCAAAGCACATGTGTGTCCCCTTTTCCTTTATTGATACTGGAGTACTGTAGTTTCCTCTTTCTTTTATTTGTTTTCCTCTTAAACAAATTACGTGGTAAACACGTGAGGAAGTTTTGGTTATTTTCCTTGTTCGTTTGAAGCACTCACGTGGGAGACACGCGAGGCTTCGAAATAGTGCTAAGCACCAACGATTTGGCCTTGGAGATCTTGGATCACTATTTTTTTATTGAAGAACTAAGTTCTTATATATATATAGGGTTAAACCCTAATCTTTAGAGGAATTAAATTCCTATGTGTTCCCGTTCTTCTTCGTCCCCTTTTTTTATGTAACTTAGTTCTTCTTTCTTAGGTTTTGAATTTTGCAGAGCAAAATCTCCCCGATAAGAATTAAATTCTCAACTTGTGGGGAGATTTGCCTCTGCATATCTCAACCAAAGGAAAAAACCGAGTTCTTATATGAAGGGTTAAACCCTTAGAGAGGCAAATGAGAGGTGTTTTCTTTTTACCTAGTGTTTCAAGGAAGTAAATCTTTTCTTTGAGAATTAAATTCTCCTGTTCCTCAAAAGCTCACTGTATATTCTCTTTTTTAAGCCTATTGGGAGTTCTCTCTCTCTACGTCCCTTCCTTGAGACTTGAAATCTCGGGTTCTTTATATAGTGGAGAGAAATTTGTTTAATTCTGAGAAAATCTCTCACTGAGAGATCCCAATTGATTTAATTGGTCTCAATATTGATTTGGGAAATTTTACCCACCGTTGGATCTTTGATCTAAAGACTTCTGTTTTACAGAAGATATTGTTCTTTCTTTTAACAAGATTGGGAATATTCTCCCATATATAGAATCAAATTCTATCGAGCGGTGACATTTTAATCACCATTGGATTTTTAATCCAAAGGTGCTTAATTTAACAGAGTATAATCTTTCTCTGTTTAGAAAGATATAGAAAATATTTTGGATTTTTGATCTATTAACTCTCTGTCTAACATAAAATATTCTTCCTAATAGAATTTAATTATATGTTTAATCACCGTTGGATCCTTGATCCAACGGTTCATTAAGTAGAATTTAATTCTACGTAAGGAGGTGTCATCACGTGTTTAGCATGTGAGGCTTTGTTTAGCCTATGTGTTGTTTGGTTGCAGCGCCTATATGTTTTGCATATAGGCACTCACGTGTTTAACACGTGAGGCTTTCTTTAGCCTATATGTAGTTTAATTGCAGCGCCTATATGCTTTGCATATAGGCTCTCACATGTTTAACACATGAGGCTTGTTTAGTGAGGAGTTTAATTGCAGCATTCAAATGCTTTGCATATAGGCGCTCACGTGTTTAATACGTGAGGTTTTGTTTAGCCTATCTGTAGGTTAATTGCAGCGCATATGTGCTTTGCATATAGCTGCTCACGTGTTTAACATGTGAATCTTGTTTAGTGGGGAGTTTAATTGCAGTGCCTCTATGCTTTGCATATAGGCGCTCACATGTTTAACACGTGAGGCTTGTTTAGTGGGGAGTTTCCCCCTTTCTTTCTCTCATTGTAGCACCTTAGAAATTGCGATTAGTGTTAATTAGACGTTAATGCGGGTTTTCTGTAAAAAGTTTACCAACGGTTTTCTCACATTTTATAACATTTAATTAATAATTTATTATTATTTGTTATGGCTTGCACACACTTATGCATGTTAATGTGAGAATTTGTTTGTGTTGATCTAGTTTAGCGACCATGACAACTTAACATAATCCTTGCTTGTTTAAAACCTTAAGCTAATCCAATCCTTTGTTTAAACCTTAACCCTAACGCTAGATATTTATGTGAGATATTTTTTTTGGATGAGAGGAGGTGGCAAGGTGAATCATGGAGAGCATTAATGGTGGCATTAAAGGAGGTGAGGGGAGGGTAAGAATAAGGGTTTAGTTTACCCTACACTCACCTCACTCTCTCATTATCATTTCACACTCTCATTCTTCTATCTCTTTCTCATTTTTCTCATTCCCTTTTCCCTCAAACTGAACCCTACACTACCCTTCATAAAACCTTCACAAACTTTACAAAATCTTCACCAAATCACTTCTTAATCCTTGTTTTGCCTCTTAGATGCTTTGGAGCTTGGAAAGCTAGGATCTTTGAGCTTGTGGGAGTAGCTAATGATCTCTATCTGTTAAGTAGGTCTTTTTAGTGTTGTGTATCTTGTTAGTTTTAGTTTAGAACACTTAAAATTTAGTTTCGTGCACATATCGTATTTTTAGTGTCATTTTATGATATCTGTGATCTGCTGTGACCCTGAGTGTATACTAGAAAATCTAGCAGTGTAGTTGTACTGTACCAGAGACCCTAAGCATTCACCTGAAGTACGAGACCCATCTGCTCGGATTTGGCCGGCGACAGGCAAGGGAAATCCGGCGACCTCGGATTTTTAGGGGAGTTTGGGTGTGAGTTTTTCAGGGTAGTTGTCTGCTTTGGTTTTAGTATGTTTGGTATTGCTTGATTTTTGGGTTTTCACTGTATACAAAATCTGGGATCACTTAGCTTGTTTGTAGTGTTACGACTACGCGCATTACGTTATCCGACACGGTTCGTATCTTTGTGTAGCTTTTGCTCTTGGGTTGGTTTCGTAGTGTCGCTACGCACGTTAGCCACTAGACGAACACTTGAGAGTATATTTGGAGTTGATGCGTCGGTCAAACGTAGTTGGTACGTATTATTGGTCGATTGCTAATATACACTTGTTATGTTGTTTTATGATCTTAGGGACGCAGGCGGGGACTTCGGACGCTGCGAAGAAGGGAAAGCGAGTGGTTGCTTTACTTAGCCTCAGGATCATCAGTGAGTAGATTTAACATCTACAGGGGAATCGCCCGTATGGCGTTATGCGTCAGGGCTAGATATGATATGATATTAGCCGCATGTTATATCGCACATATAGAGATTGTGCATAAAACTTCATTACATATTATTACTTGTTGTGCTTGGACTTGTACCCTTTGGACACTGCACTATTATTGACGGTTCATGTTGCACGAGCACTGATTGTATGCCATTCACACCGTCAATAATTGCCATGACATGCACAACACTTATACATACGTGAGGTTGTATTAGTTAGGGGCTTGAGACATGATCCTTATTTTTATTATGCATATGACATATAGCATATCCGTATACCTACATGCTTACACATATGGCATGACATGCCTACATGCTAGTTACCCATATACCTATATGGTATTGTACCATTAGTGACAGGTATATACACATATGAGATATAGCTACATGTACATTTTGCATACATACTTACACATACACCCGTATGGTATTAGATCATTATTGATAGGTACATGCTCATACACCTTGCTATAGTTACATGTTCACCTTTATATGATGTTGCGTTTGGTTTCGGAGAATTTAGGAACCGCATGATATACTTAATAACTTGTTGCAGTTAAATAGCGGTTTTTCCTTTATATTCTCATATTACTGTTTCATGTTGCATATATTATATTTCATGGATTTCGTATTGAGATATGGTTTTCATATGATGTTTTCTGGATTGTTTTACTCCTGCGTATATATATCAGTGGTATGGGACGCTGATATATATATATATATATATGTATGTATATGTATATTTATTGTATATATATATCAGTGGTATGGGACGCTGTTATATATGTACACCTACATAATATATCATCATGATGATCTATGCAAATATACTTATTCATTATGTATAGGGGCCGATATTACAGTTGATATAGGGGCCGATATGAGGGCCGATCCGAGGGCCGATTTGAGGAATTTGGGATTTAGATCGTCTTGATGGAAACTGGTCCTGCCACGATGAGGATTCCGTGAGGATGACATGTTTTATTCCATACTCCGCATTTATTTGATATGCATTGCTTCATGTATTAGTAGTACCTGATAGAGTATCTTTCATGACTGTTGCATATACATATTGCCATTTATTGCTATCAGCTTGCATGTGTTAGATTAGCGCAGTACGTGCATACTTGCGATTACCTGCATATTTTATTTACTATTCACGAGTTGGCAACTCACCCCCGTTGTGCCATAGGGTTTTGTAGGTTGTCCCTCAGAGCAGTCAGAGGCAGGGCTTTTCTTCGTATCGTATCATCTTTTGCAGCGGATACCGCTACGGCTGACTGTGTGCAGTTTTGCTATAGGTGGGTTTTGCGGTTATCCGATGTTTCTCATTGTATATTCGTTGTATCCATGTACTATCCATCTACCATTATCATGTATTGACTTAGAGATGAGTTGTGAGGACGATATTGTATATTATTTTGTGACTTGGAGATCTTTTATGCAGTTTTTATTCATATCGTCTTTTTTTTCTTCGCTACGGCGTCGTATATCTGTTGTGGTGGTTGTTTTCCGTCTTTGGGCGTGGATTTGCTCCCGTTTGGGGATGCTTTACTTATGCCTTTTGTTGTACCCTTTTTGGGGGCTTGTTTTACAAAGGAGGCGCTGCCAAAATTTTAAAGGAATTAAAGTTGGACTTTAAAGAATTTGTAATTGAGATTTCAAAAGTTTTAACAATATTATTATCACTTACTACTTTTGATGGTTTAGATTGCTGGGTTTTTGGCTTACTTGAATTGCGTTACGCCTGTAAACTGATTGAGACTTGTTTTTGTATGTGCGTTTTAAAATTAAGAATACCGCAATCAAGACGGTGTCGCTTGGTAGCTAGCCGGTTGAGTACGGGTCGACAGGGAAATGGTGTTCCTTTCTTTATGTTCTAACAAGTTAAGTCCTATTTTTGGTAGGTTTTGTTTTTAGATCTAAGAATGAGATAAAAGATATAAAGGCTTGCTTGGGTTAGGATTAGGTTAGCTCGAAATAGGGATTCTTCTCACATCTTTCAATGCCCTAGTTAAGAATATAGGTGTTAGGGTAATAGTTAACAATGGGGATTAGCACGACTAGGAAGAAACTTAGTTTCTTCCTTTTGGTCCTTATCTGTCCGTTTTTAACTCTTAGCCCTAATTTCCAGTTAATTCAACCACAACCGGTCTAACTAGGGAATCACCGCTATCATTTAGGATAGGGTGCCGTAGTGAGTGGTGTGTGGTTGAATTAAATAGAGTCCGTATTTTAAAATTATATGGGCAAAAAAAGGAGTGAGAGAGATTTCCTTCTCTCAAACCTTCCCTATCCTAACCCTAACAAGTGAGGAATTACTCATTCATTAGGAAAGTGACGATAAAATTCATTTATATATTTTTTATATTAGAAAACTAAATTGCAGATGAATAAAGAACAGATAAGAAAAATTGCAGGAATTAAATTCAGATAAAAATAATGCAAGATAAAATGAAACTCACTTTTATTGATGACCTCTCAACAAATGCATTACAACTGGAATTAAAGTTTTAATCTAAGAATTAAAAAGTGGTATAAAAACTAAAGAGAGGCATGCCTAATTAGGCTTTCGGCTTTCCTATTTATAGATAGGAAAAAACCCTAAGTTACAATCTGATCCATACACGAATTTACAAGACTACCCTAAGAAAGCCGGGTCAAAGCACCGACACCCACTGACACATGCACCGACACGTGCACTATATGGCCGCGGATCCGCGGCAGAAAGCCCTGTTTAGCCGCGGTTCCGCGGCCAATTGGTGGGTTCTTGGTTTCAATTTTTCAGGGTTGGTTCAAGTTGCTTTTATCTTCTGTTTTCTTTACTTGGTTTCTCAGAATCTCTTCTATTTTCTTCCAGATTTCCAACAGTTCACGATGATGTAGACTTTTCCCGTGAGCTTCGTGTTGAAATCTTGAATCTTGTGCTACCCTTGTGCTTTGTGCATTGAACTGTCTACTGATTTTCATTTGTTCCTTGAACTGATAGGCGGCATCATACGGATTCATCTATTGTTGGTCGTAGTCTCACATTTGTAGCGACTTTTCATGAATTTCACTGTAATGATCTGAGAACTGTAACCTGCAACTATTTAGCAGGTATGGATCAAAAGCACCTATTTATATATAATATGATTAAGAATGGGTGATATAATAATGCAAAATTCTGATATGAACAAATACCCCCAAACTTATCTTTTGCTGGTCCCGAGCAAAGCCAATTTTATTCTTGAAAAAACTCCTGACCTCACTTTTGCAGGGAACGCGATTGCACCGAGCTCGTGCAACAAGTCGTTAAACCTCTAAGTGTCCCTAGTAGGAGGAGTGTTGTCTCGTGAGGGTTTTCAGCGGATACTACCCACAAAATCCGATCAATTTCGCATGTTGACTCTCATTCTTCAATTCAGTATTCTAGCAAGAAATTCTATTATTTTCAACTTAGAAATCATCAACCTGTATTTTTAACACTTACTTATCATTTAACTTAAGATCGTATATGTTTTGCAAATTTATTAAGTTTTCAGCATCTTTTGAATTTTCTTTCTAAGGTGCAGTCTCAACTCAGGAATTTTTATCATCTTTACTAAAGATATAAGGCTTATCTTTCATTCCTATCTCTCATCGAAACCCCATTCATATACCCCTACGTGTGTGTATGTATCACCCCTACACTTGGAAATTCAATTCAAACTATCATACTCTTGTCCATCTTTCAAAATACTTTTAGTTGGTGAATTTTAGATGAAATTGCTCACACATCCTTCATGCGACCGTTAATAATTCTTGAAGTACTAAACGACCGATTACAAAATGTGCTTGTGTATTTAGGCGTAAATCCTCGTCTTGCAATACCTAAGGCTTAGCAGTGACTCCCAAACCAGTTGATCTAAGGCAATAGGTGATAAAGCACACTCGCTATATATATATTTTTTATGCAGCCTTAAGTAATTACAAAACCAGTGTTCATTTTTTTTATCTCTTTATTCACCACTTATACTTTTATTTTATTTTTTCTCATACTAAGGATTTTAGACAAGAACATTTCAAGGTATCCTCTACCATCCCAAGTTTCAAGATGTGTGTGAGTGCGTAAAGTAGGGTATATATTTTCAGAATTTGGACTTGATGTTCAGAATTATTTTTCAGACTTATACTTCAAATAGAGCTTTCAATACTCTTCCCTTATTTAGATTTAGCCCAAGAACTGAACTCAAAATTTGCCTATTTCTAAATAAACTAAAAGGACATATATTTTCTATAATTAAACTTTAAGAAAAGTTATTTTTAGGGTTTTTAATTTACTAAGTTTAGGATCTAGTTTTTCCTAACCAGTCAACTGTCATGTTAAACTTAAGTCAAATATGGCCAAGATCGAACTTTTTAATTTTTTTTATTAAAATTTTTCAATTTTTATTTGATTTAATTTTTATTTTTTTAAAAAAGTTTTTCAATTTTTATATTTTTTTATTTTTAGATGCAATGCGGAATTAAATATGCAAAAAGGAAAAAAATATTTACAAAAATAAAAAAAATGTGCGAATGCAATGCAAGGATAACTACTTACAATGAACCCACCTCCCACCCCTAAACTTAATTAAAGCAGTGTCCTCACTACTCAAAGCCTCGCCGTCCTCTCGATCGTGAACGGGAACGTTCCTCTCTTGCCAGCAGGGTGGTCATGCCCTGCTCCAAACTTGTCACTCGCTGACCAAGGTTGGTCATCATTCTTATCAATCTTTCTACCCTCCTATTGGTTCTTCTAAGCAAGCGCGCTTGCTCAGCAGGAGTAAGCTCTTCATCGCTCACGGTCGAGCTGGAGCTGGGTGTCTTGGCGGGCACATCCTCGACCGGCTCGGTGCGCGACCATACATCATGTAAGCGTGTGTAGGACGTGGATACGCCCTCAAGAAGAGGTCTAATGGGGATCTCTCCATGCATATAAAATTTGAATTCCTCCACAGGGAGGAAATGGCGACACAGTTGTGTCACCAACATAGGGCATGGATAGTTGGCATCCCTCTTGCCCGCTCCTACTGAGTGAAGTAATACAGTGCATATATCATAGCTGGGATTTCTAGTCATAAGGGTGTGCACTATATGAAGGGATGGTGTGAAGAATGTCGTATTGTGCGAACTACCAAAAATGTTATTTCGTGCCCAACGACACACAGTTAATACGTTTGCAAAAAGGGTTCTAGCCTGGATGCCTTTTCGTGGCTCCCTCGAACAATTATTACCCATCAAGGGTAGGTAGTCCTCGAATTGGAGGGGTTGGTCATGAATAGGTAGTCTAGGTATTAAGGTGAGTTCATGGATGAAGCCCCTATCAATTATTATTTCCCTATCCTCCCAAATTAGCCTAATGTAACCGTGTTGTGAGAGGCAACCATCCTCCATGCACTCATAAAAATCGGGTGACAAGATCCGGAAGCGCGAAGGAATTTGGATGGTTAAAAAGTAAAAAGTTCCACCCACGCCTTCGGATCTCATCACCGAAATAGCTACCATAGACCGTGTGTGCAAACATTTGTGAAAAGTCTCTTTCAAATTGCAACGTGGGTGCTATCACTGAGAGCAAGATACCAAAATATGAAATCGACAGAGAGGGAAAAAGGAGTGCAAACCTCCTCTGAAAATTTCAGAGGGTGATGAAGCAGAGGTGCGGCGGATCAGCGGTCATAAAGCTCCTTTGGCGGCGGAAGCGCGGCGTTCTGGCGAGTTCTCCTTGCTCTGGCTGCTGCGGCGACTAGGGTTTTCAGAAAGGAATAATTTAGGGTTTGGTAAAATCAGAAGATGGGTCAGGTTGTATTTATAGGGGTGTTTTGGTTATTTGCAAAAGGACCTCTTAAAAAGAGGAATTTATTTGTAAATAATTTTTTTTATTTATTTATTTTTATTTAATATTTATTAAAACTGAAAATTTACAAAAATACCCCTAAAATTTGAATTTTTTTATTTTCTTTTTATTTTTATAATATTTTTTATTTTTTTTTATATAATTACAAGTATGACATACCCCCAAACTTATTTGAAACAGTGTTTCCACTGTTTATGGCTGGATAACCGAAATTTGGGAGTAGATGGAGGAAGATCAGCCTTTGTAATCCGGCTCCTTCAATATCAGGAGCTCCTCCGAAGGGTCTGCGGTGAGGAACGGTTTAAGTCTATGTCCATTCACTTTAAATAGTGAACTATCCTCCATATTTTCTAAATCTACCGCACCGTGCGGATATACAGTGCGTACCAAATATGGCCCTTTCCATCGAGATCTGAGCTTGCCGGGATGGAAATGTAGCCGAGTGTCGTAAAGTAAAACCTGTTGACCAGGTTTGAAAGATTTGCGCATAAGGTGTTTATCATGAAACACCTTCGTTCGGTTTTTGACGACAACCGCGTTCTCGTAAGCTTCATCCCGAAGCTCGCTTAATTCATTTAATTGCAGCTTTCTATGGCTGCCCGCATCTCCTAGATATAGATTCAACTCTTTTATTGCCCAAAATGCTCGATACTCAATTTTCAACTGGAAGGTGGCAGGCCTTTCCATAAACAAGCCTATACGGAGACACGCCAAGATCGGTCTTATAGGCAGTTCGAAATTCCCAAAGGGCATCAATAAGTTTTGAAGACCAATCCTTACGGTTTTTGGAAACCGTTTTCTCCAATATCTGTTTAATTTGCCGATTTGAAATCTCGGCTTGCCCACACCTTTGGGGATGATAGGGCGTTGATAGCTTGTGATTAATGGAATATTTCCGCATGAAAAGAAGCATTTGTCTTGATTTATTTGATTATTTAAGGACTCGAAAGTCCTATTACAGAAATGAGTTCCATTGTCGCTGATGATTGCGTGGGGGTGCCCAAACCGGGAAAAAATATTTTCTTTGAGGAATCTAACGACAACCTTGTTATCATTAGTCCGGCTGGGCACAGCCTCGACCCACTTAGAAACATAATGAACAGCGAGGAGAATATAAAAGTTCCCAAAAGAATTAGGAAACGGCCCTATATAATCAATCCCCCAAACATAAAAAATTTCAACAACCAATATTGGTTGGAGCGGCATTTCGTTTCTCCTAAATATCTGGCCCAAGTGTTGGCACCGGGAGCATGTCACCGGGAGCATGTCTTGCAGTAATCATGTGCGTCTTTAAAAAGTTGTGGCCAATAGAAACTACACTGCAAGATCTTTTCGGCTGTCTTTTTAGGGCCAAAATGCCCGCCACACGCTTGATCGTGGCTGAATGACAGCACGCTCTTAAATTCATTATCGGGGACACACCGACGAATAATTTGTTTGGGACAGTATTTGAATAGATAAGGTTCATCCCAGTAAAAATGCTTTACCTGGGATAGGAATCGGAGTCTCTCCTGATTCGACCATTCATTTGGTACAAGTCCGGTGGCCAAATAATTCACAATATCTGCGAACCAAGGTTCGCATGACACAGTCAAGAGCTGCTCATCTGGAAAAACGTCTTTTATAGGAAATTGAAGCGTCGACGAAGAAGGGAGGCGTGAAAGATGGTCGGCGACTACTTTTTCGCATCCTCTTTTGTCTTTGATGACAAGGTTAAACTCTTGGAGTAAGAGGATCCAACGTATCAGCTGAGATTTAGCGTCCTTCTTCGCAAAAAGATGGCGAAGAGCTGAATGGTCAGTGTACACGATGACTGGAGAGCCGATTAAGTAGGGCATGAACTTTTCTAATGCAAACACAACAGCGAAGAATTCCTTCTCGGTTGTTGTGTAATTTAATTGGGCCTCGTTCAAGGTTCGGCTAGCATAATAAATGACACGCGACATTTTATCGATGTGTTGTCCAAGGACAACACCAATGGCAAAATCAGATGCATCGTACATAATTTCAAATAGATGCGTCTAGTCAGGAAACGAAAGAATGGGAGCAGAAGTAAGTGAGTTTTTCAATGACTCGAACGCCTTCATACAGCTCAAGTCGAAATCAAATGTGGTGTCCTTAGCCAACAAAAGAGTCAAGGGTCTAACAATTTTGCTAAAATCCTTGATGAACCGTCTATAGAAACCGGCATGGCCAAGGAAGGCTCGAATGTCTCGGACGCATTTGGGAGGAGGGAGATTGGAAATGACTTCAATCTTTGCTTTATCTACCTCAATGCCATTTTGCGAAATGATATGTCCTAAGACAATACCTTCTCGTACCATGAAGTGGCACTTCTCCTAATTTAAAGTAAGATTCTTATCCTTACACCGGGTAAGGACTGCGTCGAGATGTAGTAAACACTCATCAAAAGAGTCACCGAAAATGGAGAAATCATCCATGAAGATCTCCAAGAATTTTTCCACCATGTCTGAAAAAATACCCATCATACACCGCTGGAAGGTAGCGGGTGCATTGCATAACCCAAAGGGCATGCGACGGTAAGCAAACGTACCGAAAGGACAAGTGAATGTGGTCTTGTTTTGGTCTTTTTCGGCGATGGGAATTTGATTATAGCCGGAGTAGCCATCCAAAAAGCAATAAAATTCATGCCCAACCAATCGTTCTAGCATTTGGTCAATGAAAGATAATGGAAAGTGGTCTTTCCGTGTCGCGGCGTTGAGTTTTCTGTAATCGATGCATACCGCCACCTAGTTTGGGTGCGAGTAGGTATTAACTCATTCGCCTCATTAGTTATGACCGTTATGCTCGATTTCTTGGGGACAACATGAATGGGGCTAACCCACTGGCTATCAGAGATAGGGTAAATGATAACACTATCAAGACATTTTACAATCTCCTTTTTAACAGCCTCCTTCATGACTAGGTTGAGTCGTCTCTGTGGATCCCTTGCTGGCTTGGCATCATCCATCATATGAATATGATGTTCAACTATTAGGGGACTAATCCCCTTGATGTCCGCCATAGTCCAGCCAAAAGCTTGCCGATTGCTTTGCAAGACCGTCAAAAGGGCTTTCTCTTGCTCTGGGGCTAGAGAAGCCGAGATGATAACAGGAAGGGTCTCATTCTCACCTAAGTAAGTGTATTTAAGGTGAGACGGCAATAGCTTGAGTTCGAGTGTTGGAGGTGAAACAATTGAAGGTAAAATCGGTGAGATTGTCTCAAACTCGAAGGATTCCAACAGAGATTCAAAACGAGTGTAAGCAACCGAGTCGGATGGTTCAGATAACTCATCCGAAAATTCAAAGGATTCAAACTCGGGTGGTGATTGGTCGAGATCGTCTGAGAAAGTGAAACACTCGTAGTCATTATCGGGCGTGAAAACAGTGTCGTGTTCAAGGAGGAACGCACTACTGGCGTTAAGATTGCTGTGATCGAACAAAAATCTCTCGAGCTCACAGTCTTCCTGGGTGATCTCTTATGTCACGCCCCGCTTCCCAGTTTACGGCGAAGGAGACGCGACGAGGCCCGCTACGTATATACTCAGAAGTACATACGCTAAGCGTAACTAAGCAATATAAATACACAAGAGACAAGAGTATAAAATAACAGCAACTTTTATTAATAACATTCTTTGTACAATGCATGAAAAGGAAAATACAACTGAAATGAAAAGCGATGCCTAAACAGTGGCATAACATGAAAATGAAAAATACTGGAAAGAACAAGATACAATATCTAGAGCTCGAGGTCTTCGTGGAACCGCTACAAGTCTTCACTGGTGGGCTCGATCTCAGCTTGGTCCGACGCACCTGACGACATTCAAAGAAGAAGGAAATAGAATGTCGTCAGCGAACAGGTCGCTCGGTAAGTCCCAAAGATAATGGAGAAATAGACAGAGAGTAAAAGAGAGAGAGAGAGTAGCTTTTAATGTTGTATTGTATTGTCATATTATAGTAGTATGGTGCTAACGCTGTTGTTGTAGCTTGGTACAGAAGGATGCCAGTGTATACGAGGGGAGTCTCTATATGCCAGAGACTAAGGGCACGTATAGTACAAGGAACCGTTTATGCCACGGTACAACAGCAACTGAATATAGGTTAGGTGTCTTAATCTGACCACCTCATTCCACTTTTAACATCTTCCGTACCAATCTACCCCTTTAAACCCCGCGATGTCATATTTGTATTGTTATCTTGTAAACTTGTAATGATTGCTTGATTGACTTGATTGACTGACCGAAACCATGATATCAGGAAACGGTTATAACCGTAGAGTCATGTAAATGGAATACTGGGAATCATGTAAAAGGAATATCCATGGTTCGGTTCGGTCAAGTTATATAGATTGTTAACTGGAATCTGGAATTCATGTATTCATCTTGAGTTGGAATATAAAAGAATATAGATTGACTTGAATCACATTCAAGTCAGAAATAGTCATACTCTAACCCGAGTCAGACTACAAGAAGGTAATTGGAAGTTCAATAATTGTTAGGGGCCTTATTGTAACTTATAAAACTTGAGGGGGTTTATTGTAAAAATACTTTTGTATAGTTTTCAAAATACCACTCAAGTATTTAATTATGTATATACAACAATTTAATGATCAAGATAAATATGTATACATGTTCGAATAGCATGAAATGAGTCAAGTATATTATACGAGTAACTACCAAAAACAATGCTGTAAAGAAATATTATGTACGATTAATTAATCAAGTCAAACAAATGCGAGAACATAAACAAAAATATGTCTCTAAGTGTTTTGCATCCGTGAGTTCCAGTTTCACCCAAATACGACTATCGGTTTGAGAGATATATATGTTTTCGTATCGTTGCGCAAAACAGATCAGAATCTGTTCAGCACCGTCACATATTTTTAAAACGCAGTTTGAGTTAATTTCTATCGGTTTTCAGGTTACAAAAATTATTATAAAATTGTAGGTATTTTGATGAAATTATCGAAAACACCAAGATTCACATGATTTGGATTTCTGAAGCTCTAGTTATGATCATTTTAATATCAGCGTTTAAAACAGAAATTCAGATTTCTGGACAGCAACTATATATTCTATTGCAAAGCCTATATCAGGTTGTTTCATGCATTCCTAAGTAATATAATATACATAAAATTATAGTTCTATCAATTGTGCATCTACACATCTAAATTTTGTCACAAACGAACATCGGGTGTTCGAGTTATGTCCAATTTAAAAACAGTATGCGAATCATGACAGATTCTGTCCAGATCCGTCACTTAATATTGTAACGCAGTTTTCTTTATCTTAGATGGGTTTTCAGTAAAACTATAAAACTAAGAAAATCTATATCATTCGATGTAGATATCAAAAACACCTGAGTTTGCTCAATTTGGATATTTTTAGACCAAGTTATGTGTCCTAGAAATTGACCGATAATTGCAGTTTTCTGTTTTACGATCAGTGAATAAATACGATGAAATTCCTAAACCGTTATGCGGATCGATCTAAAATTTTTACAGCATGTATAAAATAATATAATCTATCATATGAAAATTCCGTGAAATTTTCAGAAGTAAAAATTAATTTCTAAAAATTATTTTAAAGCTAAAGGTATTGATGTGTATACTAAAATCGGCAGAAAGATTAACTAGTATTTTATGCAGGCTTCTATTTTTCTTTTAATAAACAAACCGATTTCATGTGACATTATAGATATATTGTGGCATGAAATTTGTGTTCTCACAACTTGTAATAAACATTCATAGTCATGAACAAAGAATTAAAAACACGATAATTTGAACAAGAGGCAAAACCATATAAAACTATATATATCTACACTTATATATATATGTATATATTTATATTTATCTTCTCTTACGGATTACGATATGAAAAGAATAGGGTGTTCACGAGGTATGACAAGAGAAAAATAAGAGATGGGGGGAAGGAAAGAGAAGGGACTTACATACACAAGCCGGTATTGTCACCGGGCTTGTCTATCCGCCGACAGCCTCGCGTTACTAGCGAGACCTTCTTGAAGAGTTCTTCATGTTCTTCTTCTTGGACTTTAGGTGAAGAGGGAGAAATGAGAGATAGAAAAATATGAGGAAGGAAAAGATGGAGGAGGACAATTAAGATAGTGTAATGGTGAATTATGTATAATAATATATGCATTTAACATAAGAATTAAAAGAGAAATGAAAGGTCACCATTCATTTTGGAAATGAAAGGTCTCATTTGTAGGTTATGAGAAGAATAAAAAAAATGATAAAAAATAATTGCAAGAATGGGGATTTGAACATGTGACTTATGGAATAACAATGCAAGGACTTATCCAATGAGCTATAAGGTTGTTCATGCACATATTTAATTAGAATTAAATATATGATGTTGCTTAAAAAGAAAATGGGCTTTTTAGATGGGCTGTAGAGAATAAGAATAATGGATTTGGGTTAAATATTTATGAAAGGAAAAATAAGAATGAGAAGTTAAAAACTTAAATATAAGAAAAAGAAATTGTATATAGAAAAAAATACATAATAGATTGAGAAATAAAATAATAAAAAATTTAATAGAAAAAGGAAAATACCAAGTACAAATAAATACGGTATATTATTGAAGAGGGATAATACAAATGTTTAAAGATTTTGGGGTCATTACATCTTGGATCGAGCAAACATCAAGTATATTAGCAATAGGTTCAGAGGGCTGATTCCCCAACTTAAAAATGTTGAGTTCAATTGTCATGTTTCCAAAAGATAGGTTCATCGAACCATTTCGACAATTGATCACATCATTCGAAGTCGCAAGGAATGGTCGACCGAGTATCACCGGAATTTGATTCCGGGGGTTAGCTACAGGCTGTGTATCAAGAACAATGACATCAACGGGGAATATGAAGTCTCCTACTTTAATCAACACATCCTCTAACTCACCCCTAGGATGGGTGATGGATCGGTCGGCCATTTGGAGAGTACAATATGTGGGTTTTAGCTCTCCAACGTCTAGTTGCTCATATACCGAATAAGGAAGTAGGTTAACACTGGCACCAAGATCCAAAAGTGCGCGGTTGATGTTCTTATCCCCAATAGTTATTAAAATAGTAGGACAACCAGGGTCCTTTCGTTTTTGGGGTAAAGGTTGGGTAAGAGTATCACTCACGGCACTAGCTAAAAACACTTTCTTAGGTACCTGTGATTTCCTCTTCTTGGTGCACAAGTCCTTCAAGATTTTTGCGTAAGAAGGAACTTGTTGGATTGCATCCAAGAGAGGAATATTAATGTTAACCTGTTTAAACAACTCCTCAATCTTCTCCATTTGTGGATTTTGTTTATTGGATCTCAACCGGTTTGGAAATGGAACATTTTGAAAATTGGTTGAGTTCAATGTTTGTGGAGGAGATTGCGGGGTTGGAATGGATCCCAGTGCTGGTGTTTTCGTGGAGTGAGAAATCGGTCCGTTCGGAGCAGCAGAAGAAGTAGAGCCTTGTGAAGAATGGAGAAAGGCTCTGAAGACGAAGAAGAAGAAGAAGCGGCGGCCGGGGTGTCATTATCAGTGCCAACATTGTTGTGCAATATCCTTCCAGATCTCAATGTAGTCACGGCACTCACATTATGGTTTTGTTGTTCAAGAGCAACATGTGCATTTTGTGGGTGGCCAGGATTCGGCAGTGGTTGAGATGAAAGCTCCCCCTTCTCTCGCTCGCTTAAAGCAGCATTCAGTTGTGCAATCTTGGCTTCAATGGTTTTGATATTTTGCCCATGTAATGCAGTGTGTTGCACCAAAAACTGAATGGAAGACTGGATGTTGGCTGAGGATTGAGTTGATTGTTTTAAAAATGCCTCCAGACTTCGTTCTAGCGAGGAAATTATCGTTATTTGGTGGAACAAAATTGTTTTGAGGAAAAGAGTTGTTAGGTGCAAAATTGTTCATTTGATTTTGGTAAGGTTGGGGTTGGAAAGTTTGTTGATATTGAGTTTGTTAAGGAGCTTGTTGTTGAGGAGGAGGCCTCTGAAAATTGTTGTTGCCTTTGAATTGTTGTTGATTTTGATTCCAGGAGAAATTAGGGTGGTTCCTCCAAGTAGGATTGTAAGTTGAAGAGTATGGATCATTTCTTTGTCTTTGCTGAAAGGTAGCATTGACCTGATCCTGTCCTTGAGCAGGTGGGTTGTAAGGACACTCTTCAGTCAAATGGGATGGATTCGAACAACAAGCGCATATAGTGCGAGGGGGTAAAGCAGGGACAGGAGAAGGTGATGAGAATTTGCTCTCAATTGCTTCTAGTTTTCTTGTAATTGCGGCCATTTCGGCTTTTATTGCAATTGACATATCAAGTTGATGAACGCCTGCCCTAGACGGACCGACAGAAGTAGATGAAATGGACAAAGTGGTCTGTCTAGTGCTTTCCCACTGAAGCGTTTGTTCAGCAAGATCGTCAAGAAATTTCTAAGCTTCCTCGTCAGATTTGGTTAGGAAGTGACCTTGACAAATGGTTTCCAGCAACTGCTTAGTTGCTGGGTTCAGTCCTTCGTATAAAGTTTAGCAAAGTTGCCATCTCTCAATACCGTGATGAGGGCACTGAACAAGAAGGTCTTTGAATCGTTCGAAAACATTTCCAAAAAGGTTCGGAAGGAAACTGGGAAAATTGGTTAATTTCATTACGAATTCTCGCGGTTTTGTGATGTGGATTAAACTTTTTAAGAAACGCATTAACAAACTCTTCCCAACTGTTTATAGAATGTAATGCAGTGCTATACGACCACTTTTCAGCTAGGTCACACAAAGTGAAAGGAATAACTCGTAGCCGTATAGCATTGCCGGACAGTTGGATGGTCTTCATCATTGCACAAACATTTTGGAATTTGTTAATGAAGATATAGGCATCTTCGGATTCCAGCCCGTGAAATTTGGGCAACATATTGATGAAGTGGGGCTTTATTTCGAAATTGTCCCCATTTGCCGGCGGGAGTGAAAGACAAGTAGGAAATGCGGAGCGGGTAGGATAGAAACGATCCTAGAGCGCGATTCATTGTGGCGCTTCAACAGGAGGTTGTTGCGGGTTATTCGCACCCAGTTGAGATGGAATCAGTCCCGAGGTAGGTAAAGGGTTGTTAGGATTGAATCCTGACATCTCTTTAGAAGATGATGAATGTGAAGATGAAGGTGAATGGACAGAATTCCGGTCAATGTCGGAGTTGGCCGGCAAATGTAAGGATGAAAAAAAGTGGAGAGAGTTTCGACTTCGGAGTCGAACGCGTTGTCAGTAGCGACTAACGAGACACGGACTAAGCGGGCGCTAGTGTCCCTAGTACAACCGGACATACACTAAACGAGTTGTAATATAGTCAAACGTAGAATGTGAGAGTAAGAAAACGTCAATGGGGAAATGTGATGAAAGGTGGGTGCAATGGGATTCTAGCGACAAAAGGGCAAGTTTTTGTAAAACTTTTTTTTTGTTGTGTTCTTTTTTTATATAAAGAGTTTTCCAAAAAAATTTGTACGGACTACGACACACTTTCAAACAGTCATAATTTAAGCATGCACAATCATGCCTAGAGCTAGGGTCTCAACTAGACCGCTCCTAAT
The DNA here is from genome assembly GCA_030015575.1 of Agapanthus africanus. NCBI lineage: Eukaryota > Viridiplantae > Streptophyta > Magnoliopsida > Asparagales > Amaryllidaceae > Agapanthus > Agapanthus africanus. The sequence continues at coordinate 47,697,927 of JASDDO010000019.1, read as the reverse complement.
TGGTCCAAAGCGACAAGTTGTGAGATATCCCTCAAATCGTCTCTTCACCGTCAATTGTGGCCAGGTAAGCACAAGTGAAGACAGGAGGGTTCCTCTCATGAATCACCGTGAGAAGGGCCTTTTAAAGTTACCTTTCTCACTTGTCTAGTCTAGGCACCACAAAATCAGGTTTAGATAAACGACCGAATGCCCACAACATTCCTCTGTCCTAATGAGCGCGACAGTCCTTAATTGGCTGAGTCTAGATATTTTTTAATTAGCTCAAGGTTGATGCATATGCTTTTTATGATTTCTGGGGTCTTAAGAAGGGTAATGAAATCCCCACCCAATCTTGATTGGTGTTATAGCCCCTTAGATTCCGTTTTAAATATGCAAAGCAGTAACACACAAAATCTAAAATACTTGCAAAATTTTTTTTTAATTTATTTGCGGCGCAAAGAATCCTGCACAAAATGATTTATTGGAGAGGGAGAAAAGGTTGCTGTGCAAAGAATACCTGCAGGAAATTTTTTCAATGGAGTGCAGAGGGTAGGAGAGAAGACAAAAATACTTACAGAGAAATTTGGGGTGCTGACGTCAGCAATTGGCCGCGGAACCGCGGTCCAACGCCTGCTTATGCCGCATTTCCGCGGCGGTTTGGTAGGTTTGGATCTCCAAAATTCTCCTGCTATTATGGTTCTCCTCTGTCTGTTCAGATCCTCTGTTTCTTGATTTGTTCACTGGGCTTGCTCCAGATCTGAATCAGCCCGTCTTCTTTTCCTGCACAATTCACACAAAACCAATCCAAAATAACAAGATGATTATTTTTTGTATTTTTTTTTCAAATTTTCAAATTTTCATTTAATTAACCCGAATTACAAAAAGAAATAAACTACCGTTTCCCCGGCAACGGTGCCATTTGATTGAGACTTGTTTTTGTACGTGCGTTTTTAAATTAAGAATACCGCAATCAAGACGGTGTCGCTTGGTAGCTAGCCGGTTGAGTACGGGTCGATCCACAGGGAAATGGTGTTCCTTTCTTTAAGTTCTAACGAGTTAAGTCCTACTTTTGGTAGGTTTTGTTTTAAGATCTAAGAATGAGATAAAAGATATAAAGGCTTGCTAGGGTTAGGATTAAGCTAGCTCGAAATAGGGATTCTTCTCACTTCTTTCAATGCCCTAGTTAAGAATATAGGTGTTAGGGTAATAGTTAACAACGGAGATTAGCACGACTAGGAAAAAACTTAGTTTCTTCCTTTTGGTCCTTGTCCGTCCGTTCTTAACTCTTAGCCCTAACCTCCAGTTAATTCAATTACAATCGGTCTAACTAGGGAATCACCGCTATCATTTAGGATAGGGTGCCGTAGTGAGCGGTGTGTGGTTGAATTAAATAGAGTCCGTATTTTAAAATTATATGGGCAAAGAAAGGAGTGAGAGAGATTTGCTTCTCTCAAACCTTCCCTATCCTAACCCTAACAAGTGAGGAATTACTCACTCATTAGGAAAGTGACGATAAATTCATTTTTATATTTTTTATATTAGAAAACTAAATTGCAGATGAATAAAGAACAGATAAGAAAAATTGCAGGAATTAAATTCAGATAAAAATAATGCAAGATAAAAATAAAACTCACTTTTATTAACAACCTCTCAACAAATGCATTATAACTGGAATTAAAGTTTTAATCTAAGAATTAAAAAGAGGTATAAAAACTAAAGACAGGCATGCCTAATTAGGTTTTCGGCTTTCCTATTTATAGATAGGAAAAAACCCTATGCTACAATCTGATCCATACACGAATTTACAAGACTACCCTAAGAAAGCCGGGTCAAAGCACCGACACCCACCGACACATGCATCGACACGTGCACTATATGGCCGCGGATCCGTGGCAGAAAGCCCTGTTTAGCCGCGGTTCCGCGGCCAATTGGTGGGTTCTTGGTTTCAATTTTTCAGGATTGCTTCATGTTGCTTTTATCTTCTGTTTTCTTCACTTGGTTTCTCAAAATCTCTTCTATTTTCTTCCAGATTTCCAACAGTGCAGGATGATGTGGACTTTTGCCGTGAGCTTTGTGTTGAAGTCTTGAATCTTGTGCTGCCTTTGTGCTTTGTGCATTGAACTGTCTACTGATTTTCATTTGTTCCTTGAACTGATAGGCGGCATCATACGGATTCATCTATTGTTGGTCGTAATCTCATATTTATAGCGACTTTTTATGAATTTCACTGTAATGATCTGAGAACTTGTAACATGCAACTATTTAGCAGACATGGATCAAAAGCACCTATTTATATGTAATATGATTAAGAATGGGTGATATAATAATGCAAAATTCTGATATGAACATAAATGTTACGTAGTTTAAGGGCCGTCACGTGCCAAATTTCGGGTCGTGACAAAATTGGTATCAGAGCGCCAGGTTTTACCTTTCGGAGTGTAGAATGACCTTGGTATGATGTAGTAGGTAGCTTAAGCAGAGTGATGTAGTGTGTGTATGTCCGCGGCATACTTATGACACGGTACTCCGCCTAAGTGACCTAAGTACTAATTACTTGAAATTCCTTCCTTGATGATACATATCCTTGTGATTCGATTTCCGTATTCATATCGAATCCTATTTCCATTTATAGCTTTTATGCCGCCGATGACTATGAGGGCTCAGAAAGGTGCAGTGAGTGCCGAGGTCAGAGTTGACTCGTATGGGACGAGGATTGACCAGGACGGTATGCTCGCTGTACAGGACCAGATTGATCCACCTTCGATAGATCATATCGCTAGGCTTGTGGCAGATATGCAGGACTTGCGCCAGACGATGAGGTCGTTGGTTGAGGCTAGTCGAGCGCAGTGACAGGAGGTTGTCATCCCTGTTACCCAGTTATTCCTTGCGATCAGCACACATAATTGTGTGACTTACACAGCACCAGTGGACGCAGCCCTATTAGCCGAGGAGCATCTTTCCGAGACTTTGGGAGTTCGAGGACGCAGAAGGGCTCGTGCAGGTGTACCAGTCCAGAAACAGAGGCTTAGTCGCCGTGACTGGTTTCGTGTATGTCGCGGAAGTAGCAAAGGCTTGGGACGGGGCCAGTTGTTTAGCTCTTATCCCCAGGAGGGTCAGCAGTTTCTATCTGGATATTACCGGTGCGGGAGTTTGGGTCATCGGGTTCGAGATTGTACTGAGCCATGTGAGCGTGAGGCAGCTGTACCATATGATACCGTATCACCTTCACCTCAGGGAGAGTCGCCTTTTGCGCCTGTTGTTGATTCGCGTCAGACTTTTGTTCAGAAAGGTCGTGGTCGCGGAGGGTTCGTTCTGAGTGTACAGGATGGCAGAGGAGGAGTTCAACCAGTTGCGAGTAGAGGGCAGACACGAGCGTTTGCTTCTACTCATCGGGACGCGCGGGCGTCCAATGCTGATTTTTCAGGTATTCTTAATTCGTATGTTCTTTTGATGCGTATGTCTGTGTAATTCGGGATCTATGCACTCGTTTGTTCTACACACTTTGTGCCGTGGTTAGGCCGAGAGTCGTGTATGCTAGATCAACCGTTTATTATGTTAACTCCTGTTAGTGATCCTTTGGTTGCGCGACACGTGTTTCGATCATGTGCCAATTGGGTAGGAGATAGGGATTCGTCCGTTGATTTGATCCTTCTAGAGATGTTGGACTTTGACGATCTCCTAAGCATGGACTGGTTAGTTATGTACTATGCGTCTGTGGACTGCCGCGAGAAATAGTTAGGTTTTGTTTTCCCGGCGAGTCAGTTCTTGTTGTGCAGGAGGACGGTGGTGCCGCCTCTCACAGCTTGAATTTAAGCTTTTACGCTAGTCGGCTTTTGAGGAGAGGATGTCGAGAATCTTGGCTTCCATTCGTGATACCGGAGCCACAGTGGGTTTGTTGGACCGGGTTCCTATCATGCGAGAGTTTTCCGACGTTGTTCCAGGTGAGCCGGCAGAGCTTAGGAAGCTTAAGGATCTGCTGCAGAGTTGTTAGATAGAGAGGACTTATACGTCCGAGTGTTTCGTTTTGGGGAGCTCCTATTCTGTTAGTCAAGGAGAAGGACGGCAGTTTGAGGTTGTGTGTTGATTTATCGTCAATTGAACCGAGTTATGGTGCGGATAGGTATCCTTTACCTCGCATTGACGATTTCTTTGATCAGCTCCACAGTGCGAGACATTTTTCTAAGTTTGTTTTGGGATCGGGTCATCATTGGTTGCGGGTTCGGAGTGATGACATTCCGAAGACTGCTTTTGTGCACGCTACGGGCTTTATGAGTTTTTGGTGGTGTCGTTGGACTCACCAATGCCCTAGCAGCATTCGTGGATGTGATGAATCAGATTTCTTCAGGCCGTTCCTCGACCAGTTGATTGTTGTGTTATGATGACATTCTGGTCTATTTCAAGAGTCATGAGGAACATGAGCGGCACTTGAGGATTTGCTTTGCAGACATTGGGAGAGCACCAGCGGTTTGTTAAATTCTCGAAGTGTTCCTTCAGGCTTGATAGTGTTGAACTCCTTGTTCATATGGTTACGGGAGACGGTATTCATATGGACCCGAGGGAGATCGAGGCCGTACAGCTTGGCCCAGAATTGCATCAGGGACAGAGGTCCGCGGCTTTTTGGGCTTAGCCGGTTTTTGCCGCCATTTCGTGCAGGATTTCTTATGTATCGCTGCACAGTTGACCGGGCTAACCAGGAAGGAAGTTCCTTTTCTTTAGACTGACGCACAGCCCGCCGACGCTCTTTTGTTTGAGATTCGTGAGCTTGTTCGGCAGGGTAAAGATTCGGAGTTCTGATTTGTGACCAGGGTGTACTACATTATGGGACTTGTTGTGGGTACCGGATATTGATGGGTAGAGACGTGAGGTCCTAGAGCTGGCACATCGTCAGCTTTTAGTGTTGATCCGAGTTCCACCGAGATGTGACGTGACTTGAGAGGTAGTTACGAGTGGACAGGGATGAAGAGTAAAATTTTGGATTTCGTTTCGTGGTGTCTGTCTTGCTGCGAGCTAAGGTTGAGCATTGGATCCCGGATGGAGAGTTGCAACCTTTAACCGTTCCGGAGTAGGAATGGGAGCAGATCTCCATGAATTTTGTTGTGGTGTCTACCCAGATCTTGACAGGGTATGACTTCATTTGGGTGTTTGTTTTCCGGTTATGCTCAGTTTGCTCAGTGGTTCTTCGATAAGTTGTGCGTTTGCACGGAGTTCCTTCATGAGTTGTATCCAATAGAGGCATCCAGTTCGCTAGCCGTCGTTGGGAGAAACTTCAGGAAGCCTTGGGTACTGGTTGAGCTTAGCGCTGCTTCCCATCCGTAGACCGATGGTTTGTGAGAGCGGGCTATACAGACTCTGGAGGATATGCTTGTGCATACGTACTAAGTATTTGTTGGCTGTTGGGATCGTCACTTGCCATTGATAGAGTTCTCTTACGATAACGGTTATCAGGAGGCATTTCAAATGGCAAATTTTTGGCCTTGTGTGGTAGGTTGTGTCGATCGCCAGTCTGTTTTACTGACTCCGCAAGAGCAGGATTTTTAGATCCCAGCTAGTCCAGGGACTTCGGAGAAAATCCAGTTGATTTATGTCAGGATGAGAGCAGCCCGGTGCAGACAGAAGTCTTATGCCGACCGTAGTTGTCGCAGACTTGAGTTCGCAGTGGGAGATCATGTATTCCTACGAATTTTTTCGATGAATGGCGTGTTGAGTTTTGGGAAGCTTAGTCCCAGAATTGTAGGTCTTTTTGAGATCCTTGAAGCGAGTTAGTACTGTTGCCTATAATTTGGCACTTCCGCCTAGATTTTTGAGTATTCATCCCGTATTCTTTGTGTCGATACATTGCAAATACCTTCATGATCTTTCTCACACGATTCAGCATCAGACCATTTAGCTTTGACGCGATCTTTTCATTCACGGGCAGCCGATAGAGTTAGTGGATCGGTAGGTGGAGAAATTTCGGTCAAGGGTCCTGCCATCTCTGGAGGTTTTCTTTGGCGTAGCCGTCTAGTGAGGAAATCACTTGGGAGGCTGCGAGCAAGATGTGGAAGTTTTGCACTCATCTCTTTGAAGGTACGCATAGTAAGAATTTTAATTCGGGGACGAATTTTCTTTAAAGGGGGAGATTGTAGCACCTTAGAAATTGCGATTAGTGTTAATTAGACGTTAATACAGGTTTTCTGTAAAAAGTTTACCAATTCGGTTTTCTCACATTTTATAACATTTAATTAATAATTTATTATTATTTGTTATGGCTTGCACACACTTGTGCATGTTAATGTGAGGAATTGTTTGTGTTAATCTAGTTTAGTGACCATAACAACTTAACCTAATCCTTGCTTGTTTAAAACCTTAAGCTAATCCAATCCTTTGTTTAAACCTTAACCCTAACCCTAGATATTTGTGTGAGATATTTGTTTTGGATGAGAGGAGGTGGAAAGGTGAATCATGGAGAGCATTAATGGAGGTGAGGGGAGGGTAAGAATAAGGGTTTGGTTTACCCTACACTCACCTCACTCTCTCATTATCATTTCACACTCTCATTCTTCTATCTCTTTCTCATTTTTCTCATCCCTCTTCCCTTAAACCGAACCCTACACTACCCCTTCATAAAACCTTCACAAACTTCACAAAATCTTCACTAAATCACTTCTTAATCCTTGTTTTGCCTCTTAGATGCCTTAGAGCTTGGAACTGTCTGCTTTGGTTTTAATATGTTTGGTACTGCTTGATTTTTGGGTTTTCACTGTATACAAAATATGGGATCATTTAGCTTGTTTGTAGTGTTACGACTACGCGCGTTACGTTATCCGACACGGTTCATGTCTTTGTGTAGCTTTTGCTCTTGGGTTGGTTTCGTAGTGTCGCTACGCACGTTAGCCACTTGACGAACATTTGAGAGTATGTTTGGAGTTGATGCGTTGGTCAAAAGTAGTTGTTACGTGTTATTGGTCGATTGCTAATATACACTTGTTATGTTGTTTTATGATCTTAGGGACGCAGGCGGGGACTTCGGACGCTGCGAAGAAGGGAAAGTGAGTGGTTGGCTTTACTTAGCCCCAGGATCATCAGTGAGTAGATTTAACATCTACAGGGGAATCACCCGCATGGCGTTATGCGTCAGGGCTAGATATGATATGATATTAGCCGCATGTTATATCGCACATATAGAGATTGTGTATAAAACTTCATTGCATATTATTACTTGTTGTGCTTGGACTTATACCCTTTGGACACTGCACTATAATTGACGGTTCATATTGCACGAGCACTGATTGTATACCACTCATACCGTCAATAATTGCCATGACACGCACAACACTTATACATATGTGAGATTGTATTAGCTAGGGGCTTGAGATATGAACCTTATTTTTATTGTGCATATGACATATAGCATACCTGTATACCTACATGCTTACACATATGGCTTGACATGCCTACATGCTAGTTATCCATATACATATATGGTATTGTACCATTAGTGACAGGTATATACACATATGGGACATAGCTATATGTACATCTTGCATACATACTTACACATACACCCGTATGGTATTACATCATTATTGATAGGTACATGCTCATACACCTTGCTATAGTTACATGTTCACCTTTATATGATGTTACGTTTAATTTCGGAGAAATTAGGAACCGCATGATATACTTAATAACTTGTTGCAGTTAAATAGCGGTTTTTCCTTTATATGCTCATATTACTGTTTCATGCTGCATATATTATATTTCATGGATTTCGCATTGAGATATGGTTTTCATATGATATTTTCTGGATTGTTTTACTCCTGCGTATATATATCAGTGGTATGGGACGCTGATATATATATGTATATTTAATATATATATATATCAGTGGTATGGGACGCTGTTATATATGTACACCTACATAATATATCATCATGATGATTTATACAAATATACTTATTCATTATGTATAGGGGCCGATATTACGGTCGATATAGGGGCCGATATTACGGCCGATATGAGGGCCGATCTGAGGGCCGATTTGAGGAATTTGGGATTTAGATTATCTTGATGGACACTGGTCCTGCCACGATGAGGATTCCGTGAGGATGGCATGTTTTATTCCATACTCCGCATTTATTTGATATGCATTGTTTCATGTATTAGTAGTATCTGATAGAGTACCTTTCATGACTGTTGCATATATATATTACCATTTATTGCTATCAGCTTGCATGTGTTAAATTAGCGCAGTACGTGCATACTTGCGATTATATGCATATGTTATTTACTATTCACGAGTTGGCAACTCACCCCCATTGTGCCACAGGTTTTGCAGGTTGTCCCTCAGAGCAGTCAGAGGCAGGGCTTTTCTTCGTATCGTATCATCTTTTGCAGCGGATACCGCTACGGCTGACTGTGTGCAGTTTTGCTATAGGTGGGTTTTGCGGTTATCCGATATTGCTCATTGTATATTCGTTGTATCCATGTACTCTCCATCTACCACTATCATGTATTGACTTAGAGATGAGTTGTGAGGACGATATTGTATATTATTTTGTGACCTGGAGATCTTTTATGCAGTTTTTATTCATATCGTCTTTTTTTCTTCGCTACGGCGTCGTATATCTGTTGTGGTGGTTGTTTTCCGCCTTTGGGCGTGGATTTGCTCCCGTTTAGGGATGCTTTACTTATATCTTTTGTTGTACCCCTTTTGAGGGCTTGTTTTACAAAGGAGCTGCTGCCAAAATTTTAAAGGAATTAAAGTCGGACTTTAAAGAATTTGTAATTGAGATTTCAAAAGTTTTAACAATGTTATTATCACTTACTACTTTTGATAGTTTAAATTGCTGGGTTTTGGCTTACTTGAATTGCGTTACGCCTGTAGACGTTACGTAATTTAAGGGCCGTCACGTACCAAATTTCATGTCGTGACACTCATCTTCTTCTTCTGTTTTTTTATATGAAAAGAAATGCCCCCACAGCGTTCCTCTTACGTGTCTTGCACATGAGTGCAACGCTGTCCACTTTTACAGCCGTTGGATTGCTTAGGGGAACGGGGAAATGAACCGTTCCTATCATGTCTTATAAATACGAGAGCTTGGCTCTTGAGATGGCTGTTGTTTCTTCGTCTTCTTCCTTAGCCTTTCTCTTGAGAATTTAATTCTCCTTTCAGAGCTCAGTTCTCTGCCCGTTGAAATTTCAGAGTTAAATTCTGTTAAAAAAACTCTTTTGTATAAAGATCTTGAATAATATTTATCTCTTAGGAACAAGAAACCCCTTTTCTCTAATTTTTTTTTCTGGATTTTAAATCCACCGCAAGAGCTTTGCTCTCTTCTGGAACCGATCTCTTAGAGATCCAAAAAGACATAATCTTTTGTGTAGTAAACCCCATGTCTTCGAAGATTGGGCGTTTCCTCTCTGATCTTTGAGGATTTTTGGAATTTTAATTCCATTTTTTCGTTTCCCATCATGGGGGTTTCTAGAATTTAATTCCATTGCTTAAAAAGAATTTGATTTCTCATCAAAAAGCTTAACTCTGAAAGATCAAGAAGGCATTTTGGGAATTTTATTCTCTGGTGTTCTTGAATATATTTTCATTATAGGGTTTTACCCTTATTTCCACAAATTTGAACTTGTTGGGTGTTTTAACAAAACTCATTTTTCTTTGAGAATGCCTAGAGTTTGTTTAAACTCCAGTGTCTATTTAATGAGAATCCTTTTTTATTCTCACAATAATTATCTTGTCTCATCATTGGTGAGCCGCCATATTGATTTTGTGGGGTCCATTAGTTTTGCAGCCAATGGTCCCATGGAACAAACATCACGTTTTTTTTTAATTTTATCTAATTTTATTATTTTTATTATTATATATTTTTTAAAATGGGTTTTTCCTTTCCCCTCTTATTTCAGGAACGATGGCCTCACTTCTTGACTTCCCTTACACTCGCTCAGAAGCCACTTTTCCGCAATTGCCATCGGACGAGAAAGTTATGGCGATGATTAGGGTGCATGAGAAAGGCCATATAAGTCTTCTCCTATGGGGGGCGTGGTACAGTCATATCATAAGGGGCCGCCGTATCTTTACTTGTAGAGTGGCAACAGAACCTATCCGCTCGATGTCATTGATAGAGCGTCCGCGCATGGCTTATGTGGTGGAGGCAGTTAATTGGACCTCCACGGGCCGGCTTGAGCCGTCGATGACTGGGATACCTAATTAACCCATGATGGCCATTGATATCTTGGGGCGTCGGATATGCTAGGGCGAAGCTCGACCCTGGGTGCAGGTGTATAAGGTAGGCATTACCCTGTGCCATCCAGTGGGCTACCTTTCTTGGGCTCGATACATTCTCTCTGCCCAACGTGCACGGCTGCAGAAGGTTGGGTTGTACCAAGCAGTATACGCGTCATTATTCTATTATCACGCCCCTCATGTCTGGTGGGTTAAGACTTTCTTGAATCAATGGAATCTTCCCACAAACACGTTCTTGCTAGGGGATCGTAAATTTTCGATCTCACTGGAGGAGTTTCGTGAAATTTCAGGGTTGCCAATCAGGGGAGAGCATTACGAAGAGTTACTGCTTCCTGATGAGTACGTGTTTGCTACGGTTCCCGCTATGCTTGACGGCCTGACGACTGAGAACGCTGTTCGTCACAAGCACCCAAGTCTAATCAAGGCCCTGAGTATCTTTGAAAAACTTTTCGTGATATCGGAAGGGCAAGGTGTCACTTTTAATGGTTTCACTACCTGCTTTCTCCGTGAGGATTTCTTATCCAAGAAGGCTCCAAAATTCGCGAAAATTGAAGATCCTCTTGGATTCGGGCTGAAGAAACTGCCGGCCAAAGAGGAAGACCTGCCGCAGTTTTATATTCCAAACTCGTCGGCCATAGCTTTCGATGCGATCGCGGCCCCTGGCATGGACGAAGAAACTTTCTTTATCGGCTTTATCAGTCTCTGGCTCAGCTGGTTTGCCATGCCGATGCATCGACGTTTCATGAGAGCCTCCGTCTTCTACCCTGCTCATCGCATATCTGAAGGGGCGTGATTAGCTGTTGGTGTTGCGGGGTTATCGCATTTATATCACGGGTTAGGCATTGCCGCTAATACTTCGAGCCAGGATGCGGATACCGTGAATTTCTCCCTCCAGTACTTCACGTCGTGGATTGAGATGCACGTGTTAGGAGCGTTCGCTGCGCACCGGTGGCCAGATTTTTATGATTCATATACCTTCCCGTGGATCATGAGGTTAGTTGATGCTTCCGCTCCCGATCCAACCCAGTTAGGGGCTCTCCGCGTACTGCTCAATCTATACTCGAATGAAGACGGAATGGTTTTTAGCGATCGAGTCCTCTCTGCTCCAGCAGGGCCCGTTCAGCGATTGTTTGATTTGTCAAAGAATGGGGTTCCAGCTTTAAAGCCTAAGAATATTATGTATCTATACTCAATCAAGCCGGGTTATTTGGTGTTCCGCCAGAATGACACTGCTCTCTTCATGCGGTATAATCCGCATCGCTTTGCCCAGCAGTTTGGCTATAATCAGGGCGTTCCTCTGGAGGCATTTTTAGTTGAGCCTGCCCTCTCCCTAGAGGTTACACGCGATTTCGTTCACCATTTCATGCGGTTAAACACCGGCTCCCTCTTCATGATCCCGGAGCCCGACTATCTTCCGAGGCCTGTGGGGTCCTTCAAGAGTTGGTATCGCCATCGGATCGGCCCCGTCATTGCAGAGGAGAGACGGGTGCTTTTCGAGTGTAGAGCTCCCGTTCTTGCTCAGGTCACCAAAGCCTCATTACGGCCGCGCTTGGTGTTTCGCCCTCCTCTGGGGGATAGCGGTTCGGTGCTTATCCCTAAAACCGCAGAAGTAGAATCAGCCCCTCGTACTGCTAGTATGCCAGTGCGTTCTAGAGCCGAGGCGGAAGTTTCTGATAAAGCACACGCGGTGGTGTCACCAAAGGGTGTTACTGAAGGCGAAGTTGGGCAGCGCTGTACTAAAGCACGAATGGGGGGAAGCGCTCCTCCGCTAGCGTTAGCACAAGCTCCAAAAGAAAAAATAAATCGGTCGCTGGCCTACTCGACACTTTGCTTGAATCCGAGCCCTTTATTCAGGACGATCCGATATCTATGCAGGAGCCGGATGATGGTATTCTTTTTCCTGATTCGTCTTCTGAGGAGGCCGCGCAGTTGGCCGAGGTTTTAAAGAGCTCACGAGATGAGACTGAAAACGTGTGCCTCCCGAAGAAATCCTTCCCCCGGTTGTATTCTATAACGTTGACCCATTATTACGTAGGGTACCCATGGGTCCTCTGTTAATGGAAGAAGAACAAGCTCTCAAACAGCCCATCTCAGTTGTTTCTGAAGACGAGCTTGCACTGAAGACGGGCAGCCATTTACTTGCGATTGAAACCCGGTGAGCGCATTTGGTCAGAAAAGAACAACGGCTGGAAAAATCCATACTTCAGGCTTCTTGGCATATTGGTATGCGTATTTTTCGTGTTTTTCTTTTGGTGAGTAATTTGTATTACTTTCACGTCTCCTTATCTTTGCAAAAACTTTGCAGGGACTTCTGCAGCGAAAGTGGGTTTGATCCCAGATCGAGCCATGGCTGCGGATTCTACGTATATCTCCCGTGATGCACCGGAGGGTGTAGAGGAGATTACTGAAGCTGCTACCCTTGCTGTGGAGATCCTAGTGGTGGCTTCTGTCCCTTCAGCATCTACTCCTCCAGCAGAGGTGGTCTTGCTGGCCATAGATCCCATGGGTATCTCTAGTGACGCACCGGAGGGTGTAGAAGAGATTGCTGAAACTGTTATCCCCGCATCGTGGCCTTCCGCGACGGCTTTTGTCCTTCTATTGGAGACTGCCATACCGGTTATAGATTCCATGGATATCTCTAGTGACGCACTGGAGGGTGTAGAAAAGATTGCTGAAACTGTTATCCCCGCCTCGGGGCCTTCCGTGGCGGCTTTTGTCCCTTTATTGGAAACTGCCATGCCGGCTACAGATTTCACAAATATCCTTAGTAATGCACCTGAGGGTGTAGAGGAGGCTGCCAAAGCTGCCATCCTTCTAGTTCAGGGCGGGCGAAGTATCGAAGGTAATCTTATATACATATACTTTGTTTAACGACCCCTCCGTTATCTGAACCTTTCTTCCCTCAGAATTGCAGGAGCTAGCGGCTTCCATCGTGGATCTTTCCCCGAGGAAAACCTTCCAGCGATTGCTTGACATGGCAGCCCTACAAGCGATACCTCCACAAAGCATAGTGCTCTCTTCTGGCCAAGGTCGGTATTCTTTTGCCCTTTTGGTTTTATATTTTTATAATGATGCTGATATGCCCTTCATTTTAAACCACAGTTCTAGAAGCCGACGACGAAGTCGAGATTCTTGATAGACCTGGGGATCTCTCAAACCCGCCTTGCATGACTGTAGGTAAGTGACGTTTTATCTTTGGCTTCGTTTTGTTTACTCTCTATTTGAAAATACAACTGACCGCACATATATCTTCACAGCTTTGCCAGCCCTGACCCCATTAGAGTTTCAGATCCCCATGCCACCAGGTTCTTACGTTCGACGCGTATATGAGAGGATGGCAATACAGAGCGTTTATTCCCTGACAGCTCTCATCGAAGATCTTCACGCTGGTACTTCTGTCGCGGCTGAAAAATTCGCTGCTGAAGCCAATGCTTCCTTATCTGTTCTTGCCACTTATCATGACGAGGCATTGGTGCGTACCTGGGTTGAGTATTGCCGCATAGTGGAGACATGTCTACATGGGATTGAATGCATACGCCTTCCCTTCGACATCTTATTTGTAAAAGCGAACCTGCGTTGATGGATCGAATGATGTGCGGCTAATCTCCAGTCATGCGAGAAAAGGCTTAGCTGGAAGTTTTCGGCGAGGGAGTTGGCTTCAAAGGCTTTAGGGGAACTTCAAGCCCGGCTCACTGTCAAGACCTCTGTTCAGACCATAATATTACATTTTTCATTCCCCTATTCTTATCTGTTTTATAAATAAACAGGTACTCTTGATGCACTTTTGTTACATGTTACAGGATACAGGGCTTGGATGTGAATACAGTGAAAAAGACGAAAGATGATACAGAAAATGGACTTTTGACCAACAAGCAGACCGATACTAGTCACGCCTAATCAAAGAACAGTGCAAGGTCCAAAATGTCATGAGAACGGTTAAAAGATAGCTACAAGTATTCACTGAAATATCTGGAGAAGAATAAGAAGCCAAACAGAGAAACTACATATGGAAATAAGAAGCCCAAGAACCCCTGAACCAACCCCAAAATATTCAGAGCCCAATTCCTTAGTTTGGCCGCGGAACCGCGGCCAAACCCATGCTGGCGCCGCGGTTCCACGGCCATATAGGGCCCGTGTCGGTGCAGTTTTCCTGTGCTGTTGCGACGGTGCGGGTGTTGGGATTTTTAGGGGTCAAATCTGTAATTGCGCATGTGCGAGAGTCTGTAACCCTAGGTTTCCTATTTTCCTATAAATTGTAATTTTAGATCTGTAAAATGTTATGCCTCTTTTCAATAAATAAAGTTCAGAATTTCTGGGAGTGACATTCAGATCTATTCTGTCTTCTACTTGGAGGGAGCCATCAAATTTGTAGGTAATTCATTTCCTTGCTTTTATTTTCTAGTACAATTTATCATCCCCTAATGAGCGAGTAGTCTCCTCGCTTGTTAGGGTTAGCCTTAGCGAAAGGGTTGAGAGATGAGATCTCTCACCCCTTTCAATGCCATCTTCACTTTAGAGTTAGAACTCCATGCATACGCACACATCCGCTCCCTACGGCACCCTACCCCTCGAGGTAACGGTGAACCGTAGTATAAAGGGCCGGTTGCGCGCGTTTTCCATGGGGGTTAGGGTAATTATCAACAAAGGAAGGATACAAATCTAGAGGAAGAAACATCTTCCCAAAAGATTCGTATCCACTTTATTGATAATTAACGTAACATCTAATAGATCTAAAAAAGAAGGCATTGAAAGCGGTGAAGGAAACATTAATCTCCACAACTTCCCCTAAGTCTAACCCTAGCAAGACTCTTAATTAGATTAATTAGATCTAGTTTTTATAGATTTTTACAAACCAATCAAAACGACAAATAGAATCAACTCGTTAAAACACATAAAAGGAATTTACCCGTCTCTGTGGATCGACCCGTACTCACCGGCTAGCTGCAAAGCGACGCCGTTTCTGATTACGGTAAATACAAGTTTTGACACTAATCAAATGGCGCCGTTGCCGGGGACGGCGTAATCTTTCTTTTTGTGAATTTTCGGGTTGATGTAAATTTTAAAAAATTATAAAAATCTGAAAATATAAAAAAAAAAAAATTATCAACTTTGATCTGTTTGAAGGGTGTGCTATTTGAATCTTGCAGGAACAGCGAAGAATCGTGGATCTGGAATTTTACAGAGGGAAAAACAGAAAAGTGCATATAAGAACAGAGAGGAACTAAAAGCACAGAACAACAGAATTTTTTCCAGAGGCCAATCCCTCTGGTCGACCGCGTTTCCGCCGCATAAGTAGGCCCCACGCCGCGGATCCGCGCTCCTCCTGCCACGTCAGCCCTAAAAATTTATGTGGTTTGTTTTCTCTCCCTCTCCTCTGTAACCTCCATATCTCCACTGTAAAAATTTTCTGCAGGAATTCTTTGCGTAAAAAGTCTTTCTTCCCCTTCTAAATAACAGATTTTTGCAGGTTTCTTTGCGCCGCGCTAAAATTGATTGCAAGTGATTTTATTTGTTTTGCATAATTTAATCGGACTCTAAGGGGCTAATTGACCAAACTCAGATTGGGTGGGGATTTCATCACCCTTCCCAGGACCCCAGAAAACACCTAAAGCATTTTGCATCGACCACAACTAATTAAAAAAAAAATATTAGACTCAGACCTAAAGACAGCGAGCTCAATAGGAAAAGGACTAGGGTAGGCCTCAGCCGTTTATCCTAACCGACATTGCGGTGTCTAGGCTAGTGGTTATTAATTAGGCCCACTGTAGTGGTGGTTCCTTCCCACTTACCTGGCCATACTTGTCCGTAAAGAGGCGGTTTGAGGTCTATTTCTAGCCCTAGTTAGGAGCTGTCTAGTAGACCTAGGCAACCCTAGATCTAGGTCTGATTGTGCATGTGTGGTTGATACATTTGTGTCACGAGTCCCGTTTCTAAAACCTTTTTGCAAAACTCTCACATAAATAAAAAAAAATAAAGAAAAATCTTTTAAAAACTTGCAAAAATTTTGTCGCTAAGAAATCCTTGCACTCTTCTATCATGGGTACCCCACATCATAAATCTCTTGCCGAATTTTGGTATCCCGAACCTAACTTTGCGTCGTTCGTCAATTGTTTTGGTCAATTTAAAAACGATCCCTTCTTGCCAAAAATTTCGTTGAAAGATCAAATAGAGGCGTCTAGGAGAAATAGTTTGACTTTTCAACCCACTTCGTGTCAACCGAGTCAACCTTTACAACCTACATATGTTGATACCACTTCTTCAAGTCCTTCTGTCACTCCTAGGCCGATGTCCATTGCTGAGCATATTGCTCAATCTCGCAGTCGATCTTTCACCCCTCTCCACTCATTTAGTTTTAGGGATCCGCACGATTATTCACCTTCTTATCCATATGTTGACCCTACTCCTGTCTTACCACCCACTTCCTACCAGTCATACCCGACCTTCCCACCTTCACTAGACGCTGTTTCGACACAGCCATTAGGGAGTTTCACATACCCAACTAATTTTGAATCTTTTACTGAAACCCCCTCACCACCTAAGTCTAGTTTGGAAGAGTCGTTGGAAGCATATATTGCTGCAACAAATAAAATGATGAGGAATGTGGAAGCATCCATGGCCGCCCTTATGCAGCCTAGTGAACCGGTAGCTAGTGTCCCGCTAGCTCCGAATTTTTCAATGTATAAGACGGCAGTTGGACAGAGTGAGAATGAGAGAGGATTTTCAAATCAAACCTACCCTTACCCAATTGAAGCCCACAACTCCGGTTTTCCATCGATTGTTCCAAATGATTCACCAGTTGAAAATAAAAATGAGTTGTGCAATTTTGTAGTGTTTGATTTGCCAAATTGTGAGGAACCCCTTTCGAGTGAAACCGCACCTAATCCTTTCGATCTTTACACCTCCACTCTAGAACCTACATTGATAAATATCCATGCTATGGATGAAGTGTCTAAAGAAATTGATTTTCACTTGATTGAGGATATAGACGCCGGGAATATTTCGGATGATGAACCTGTCGATTTAATAGAAATTTTATGTTCAAATCATCATCCTGAGTTATTAAATGTTTCCCCCGAATCTCATATGCGTCTAGATTTTGATGACAATGGCATAGATGGATTAAATATTGAGGAGAGTCTTGAGGATAATATCGAGGTTGAACCATTTTTATTTGATGTGTCGGATTTTCCAATTCAGCCTCCTGAACCTTTGACTGTTATATCACCCTCCCTCCTTCCTATTGTTCCGACCGAACAAATGACCGTTACGTTTTCATCTCCTATACCAAGTTCGGCGTACCCATGTTTTCTTGCGAATCTTGAGGGATTTGACCCCATTGCACGACGAGTTGGTAGGTTAGCGCAATCGCTTTTAACACATCGGTCATCACAAATTGCGCTAATTTATTCACTCAATTTACACCCTCAAGATCGCACTCCGCTTCTTTCTTCTTTCCGTCTTTCTTCTCCCCCACCGAGACCATATTCTACCATTCTTCTTTCCACACGGTCTCGCATGCTTTTCATCTCTTTTCTTTCCATCCCATTCTTGCACCAACTCTACCATTACCATGATAAGATTTTTGAATGGTTGGTGCTAACATTTGGCTTGTGTAAGGCCAAGCTTAACTTTGGGGGGAATCTTGTTGTATATATGTATATATCCTTTTGTTTTCTTTTTCTATAAAAAAATATATAAAAAAAATTCAAAACATAAAAAAAATTTTTTATTATAAATAAATAAACAGGGGAGTATCGGTATTTTGACCCTCTTGGTTTAGCATGACAGTGAGGACACTGTCAAGTTCAAGTTTGGGGGTATGCTCGGTACGTCTTCTTCCTTCGCATTCATTTGTACATATTTTTGCATTTGCATACCTATTTGAAAACCCATAAAAATTGAAAATTTCAAAAATTATAAAAATTATTGTATTCAATTTTGGCTTATTTGACTAGAGTTTGACAGATAGGTTAACTAGCTAGGAACAACTAGATCTTAGACTTACTGAATTAAAAACCCTAAAAATAACATTCCTTAAAGTTTAACGGTAGAAAGTATATGCCTTGTAGTTTATTTAGAAATAGGCAAATTTTGGGTTCACTTCTTGGGCTAAGTCGAAACAAGAGAAGAGTATTGATGTTCTTATTAGAGTACAAGTTTGAAAAATAGTTCCTCGCTTAAATCTAGATTCTGAAAACGTATACCCTACAATTTGCACAATCACGCACCTTGAAACTTGGAATAGTAGAAGAGACCTTGAAATGCTCTTATCTAAAGTCCTTAGTACGAAGAAAATAAAAGAAAAAGTGTGAATAAAGAAAAAAAAATGGACACTGGTTTTTGTGATTACCTAAGGCTGTAAATAATAGAAAAATATTTAGCGAGGGTGCCTTATCACCTATTGCCTTAGACCAACTGGTTTGGGAGTCACTGCTAAAGCCTTGGGAGTTGCAAAACTAGGAAGTACGCTTTAAAGTGCTAACGCATCATGTAGTCGGTTGTTGGTACCTCAAGAAGTATTAACGGTCGCATGAAGGATGTGTAAGCAAATTTCATTTAAAAATTCACTAATTAATAAGTGCTTTGGACAAAGGACGAGAGTACGATTGCTTAATTTGAATTTCCAAGTGTAGGGGTGATCTATACACACACGTAGGGGTATGTGATTGGAATTTAGATAAGAGATAGGAATGAAAGATAAAATTTGTATCTTTAATAAAGTTGATAGAAAATTCCTAAGTGGAGATGGTAACCCTAGAAGGAAAACTTAAGAGATGCCGAAAGCTAAGTAGGTCTACATAACATATATAATCTTAAGTTAAATGATGAGGATGTGTGAAGAATGTGGGTGGATAATTTATGGGTCAACGATAATAGAATTCCTTGTTAGAAAACTTAATTGAAGAACTAAAGTCAATGGGCCGAGTTGATAGGATTTTGTGGGTGTAATCCGCTGAAAACCCTCAGGAGACAACACTCCTCCTACTAGGGACACCTAGAGGTTTAACGGCTTGTTGCACGTGCTCAGTGCAATCGCGTTTCCCTGCGAAAGTGTGGTTAGGATTTTAGTGAATAAAATAATAAGTTTGCTCGAGGACGAGCAAAAGGTAAGTTTGGGGGTATTTGTTCAGACCATAATATTACATTTTTCATTCCCCTATTCTTATCTGTTTTATAAATAAATAGGTACTCTTGATGCACTTTTGTTACATGTTACAGGATACAGGGCTTGGATGCGAATACAGTGAAAAAGACGAAAGATGATACAGAAAATGGACTTTTGACCAACAAGCAGACCGATACTAGTCACGCCTAGTCAAAGAACAGTGCAAGGTCCAAAATGTCATGAGAACGGTTAAAAGATAGCTACAAGTATTCACTGAAATATCTGGAGAAGAATAAGAAGCCAAACAGAGAAACTACATATGGAAACAAGAAGCCCAAGAACCCCTGAACCAACCCCAAAATATTCAGAGCCCAATTCCTTAGTTTGGCCACGGAACCGCGGCCAAACCCATGCTGGCGCCGCGGTTTCGCGGCCATATAGGGCCCGTGTCGGTGCAGTTTTCCTGTGCTGTTGCGACGGTGCGGGTGTTGGGATTTTTAGGGGTCAAATCTGTAATTGCGCATGTGCGAGAGTCTGTAACCCTAGGTTTCCTATTTTCCTATAAATTGTAATTTTAGATCTGTAAAATGTTATGCCTCTTTTCAATAAATAAAGTTCAGAATTTCTGGGAGTGACATTCAGATCTATTCTGTCTTCTACTTGGAGGGAGCCATCAAATCTGTAGGTAATTCATTTCCTTGCTTTTATTTTCTAGTACAATTTATCATCCCCTAATGAGCGAGTAGTTTCCTCGCTTGTTAGGGTTAGCCTTAGCGAAAGGGTTGAGAGATGAGATCTCTCACCCCTTTCAATGCCATCTTCACTTTAGAGTTAGAACTCCATGCATACGCACACATCCGCTCCCTACGGCACCCTACCCCTCGAGGTAACGGTGAACCGTAGTATAAAGGGCCGGTTGCGCGCGTTTTCCATGGGGGTTAGGGTAATTATCAACAAAGGAAGGATACAAATCTAGAGGAAGAAACATCTTCCCAAAAGATTCGTATCCACTTTATTGATAATTAACGTAACATCTAATAACCTCTCGTGCATATGAAATTTGGCGGGTGCTTCAAGAGGCCATCACAGAAGTGGTGGCTCTCGATAAAGCCGTTATTTGTATACGTGAGATGGTTGAAGCCCACAAAGCCGCCGAGAAAGAGCTTGAAAGTCGGTTCGCTTCATACCAGAATCAACAGGCACAGGTAGGGACTCATCTTGCAGCACTGATAAAGTTCGAAGCAGAAGTTCAGCAGAAAAATGACGAACTTGCGAGCTTATTGAACCGTCTGCCGTCTTAGAAATTTTGTTGCTGTATATTCTTTTCTTTTTGCATTCATTTTGATCCCTGAATAAAATGTATTCATTTTGATCCCTGAATAAAAGTATCTTGTATTCACTTAAACTCATGAATAAAAGACATATTTCATTTCATACTAGCACTTCTCTTTCTTTCGATATCTTGGCTTGGCGTAAAGTAGTTTATGTACTCATTTCGGAGTTTGTAGTTTATTCACTCATTTCGAAGTCTCTAGTTTATGGACTCATTTCGGAGTTTGTAGTTTATTCACTCATTCCGAAGTCTCTAGTTTATGGAATCATTTCGGAGTTTATTCAGTTTACCTCCTTTGGGTTTATAGGCAAACTTGTCCTAACGTTATAGATAACCCCTGCTCTTTGCGACAGAGGTCCATTAGCCTTTGTGGTACTACGGTTTTAGTCCTTGGTACCATCGCGTTGGTTGATGCATTCCCTGATATGCAGACTTTACGCTGATATTCGAGTAGCCCCGCCACTGTCATGTCTCTGATCCCTTCGGAGGCTGGACAAGACGTCATCAAGTAATTTTCTTAGGCAGTTTGACCGTCGGAAGAGCAAGCGTTAGGAATTTTGCCTTCGCTTCCTTTTTTATGTGGCTGTTTTGGAACCTTTGTTGACATTGCATCTGCTGTAACGAGAAGAATGTCGAGGTTGTCTCTAGGGTGTATGTGAACCGTTGAGACCTAGAGCTAGGAATTTTGCCATGGCTCCGTTTTGTTTCGACCCTGGGATCTTTTGTTGACGTCGCGTCTGCATCCTGCTGGAGAGAGAGAGAACACCATTGTTGACATTGCCTCTGCTGTAACGAGACGAATGTTGAGGTAGTCTTTAGGTTGTTTTGTGAACCGTCAGGACTTGGTTCTCCCTTTGACTGAGCCTGGTGGGAAAACATGGTTCCCTTTTTCATTTGTGCCTATGGATTGTATACAGGGGTCGGTGTAGACTCATCTGCAGGGCAGAGAAAATTTTATTTTATTTTATTCTTTATTTCCGTGATGCTCTATCTTTTCAGCTTTTCATATCGCGAAAGTCGCGATTGCCCAATAATTTCGGCTATTTATTACGGTGCCCAATCATTTCGGCTATTTTTTTTAATTTTTACTCGCTGCTTTTTATTGCGAGTTGCCCAAACATTTTGGCTATTTCATATGCATATATTTTTTGCTCACTGATTTTTATTGCGAGTTACCCCATCATTTCGGCTATTTGTATATGCATTTTTTTGCTCGCTGATTTTTATTGCGAGTATGGAACTTAAGATCTGATACCAATCTTGGCATCAGCATCGCTGCGACTAAAATATTACCAGGAGTGAATCATCATTTGCCTGTACTGATTTGAACAAAGGTGGCTTAGTACACAGGGTTAGGATCCTGTCGACTAAGAATTTTCGACTTTGTGAGCCGTAAGGGTCTCATAAAGTTATTTCTCCCTACGAGTCATGAGGATCTCGTAGGCGTATTTTCTTTTTAGGAATCGTGGGGATTCCTAAGTGTGTGTTCTTTTATAAGTCATAAGGATCTTACAAGAGTGTCTTCTCCTTATAAGTCGAGAGGACTTACAAATCTCGTTCACCATATGAAAACATTCCTCGTCATTGGTGGAATTTGGTGGGGGAAATCGTTTATTTGTGCCCGTGGATTGTATACAAGAGCCAATATCGGACAGTCTGTAGGGCAACTTGGGGGATATGATGGCTTAAGAACAGGTTTAAGTGCCTATGGCTTAAGGCTTTTGAATCCTATGAACCGTGAGGGTCTCATAGGGGGAGTTTTCCTTACGAGTCGAGAGGATCTCGTAAGTGAAAATTTTACGAGATTGCACCCTTTCGGGTTTTCAAAAGCTCGCCGGTAGCTCTGCTGTTTTTACTCACGGCGTCCTTTTGGGTTTTCATCCGTGCCCATTTTGCTTGTGGACATACCGTTTTTTTTACCCATCGGTTTGCCAATGGGACTTGGGTTGCAATATAGATCTCAAGAGAAGATATCGCCGTATTTGGGGTGATGCGTCATGTTTGAGGCGGAGCACTAGTTTAGGGATATTTCGGTCCATTATTAGTTTAAGGACATCTCGGTCCATCGCCAGTTTAAGGACGTAGTGGTCTATTATCACCATTTTTGAGGTGAGGCTTTAGTTTAAGGACATTACGTTCTGTTGTCGCTATGTTTGAGGTGAAGATTTTTTCGAATACCACTTAGAGTTTTGACTCAGGAAGATAGCGAGCGGACTAGAATGTCGTCATCTATCATTGACCTAAGTCGTGACTCATCAAGCGTGGTATTTCTTGAGGAATCGGCCGTTTATTGGCCGGAAAGGTTTTTCGCCATACATACCCATGAGCAAATAGGCCCCACCTTGGTAAACCTTGTCTATGATGTATGGGCCTTTATAGTTCGGCTCGAATTTCCCTTGTTTTGCACGATTGGGGATCATAGGTCTTTTGACGACTAACATGAGTTCGCATTTGCGGAATGTTCTCGGCCTAGTCAGTTTTTCGTATGAGCGCGTCATCCTTGCCTTGTAAGCTTCTAGGTTTTGCTGCGCCATGAGGCGAGTTTCATCGAGAGCGTAGAGCTCCTCAAGCCGAAGATGGGCATTTTCGTCATCTATTAGCTCGTATCGAACCGCTACTCGGAGAGAAGGAAGTTCTATTTCAAAAAGAAGGACTGCTTCAGTGCCGAATACGAACGCATATGGTGTTGTATTCGTAGCAGTTTTGAACGTCGTTCGGTATGCCCAGAGAGATTCGTGCAATCTCTCGTGCCAGTCCTTTTTGTTTCTGGACACCGTTTTCTTTATAATCTTGGTTAAGGTCTTGTTGAAAGCTTCAGCTAGACCGTTAGCTCGGGGATTATAGACGGAAGAGTATCTCCGGTCTATTTTGTGTTGTTCTGCGAAGTGGCTGATTTTATGGCTCCTGTAGGCTGCCATTATCCGAGATTATCCATCGCGGAGTACCGAACCAGTAGATGACATGTGTCTTGAAGAAATGGAGATATTCTCTGTCTTCACCTCCCTTAGTGGTATTGCTTCCGCCCACTTAGAAAAGTAATTGGTCGTTGCCAATACGAATAGGTGTCCTTTGGATGACGCTGGTTCAATGGGGCCAATTATGTCGGTTCCCCATATTTCGAACGGCCAACTAGCTATCGTTGGATGTAGCGGATTTGGATGTTGGTGGATGAAGTCCCCATGAATCTTGGCATGAGTGACACTGCTTCGCATATTCAAGACAGTCCTGAATCATTATGGGCCAATAGTAACCTATTCTTTTGATCTTCAGTTTCATCTTTGGCCCGGTTTGATGAGAACCGAAGAGTCCGTCGTGAGTTTTTTAGATGACCCTCTTTGCTTCTTCTGGCCCCAAGCACCTTAGCTACAGACAGTCATGCGACCTCTTGTATAGAGTATTATTGACGAAGGCGAAAGAAAGAGCCCGTTTCATGAGCCGATGTCTTGATGACGCGTTTTCGGGCGTTTGATAGGATTTGAAGTAGTCTATGAAGACTTCCCTCCAATCCTTGATCTTTTCTTCGTCTTTTATTTGAAGGACTACTTGTTTAGTTGCTTCCTTTCTTTCAAACGACTTTGTTAAATCCCCCTGAAGATATTTCTGCTGGTGCAAGAACCCGGCGGTTTTGCACAACGATCCTTACGTCATCGAGGTTTTCGTCAGCCAGCTCCTTAGCAAACTTGGCTAATGGATCCGCCTTCCTATTTTCGGCACGCGGTATGCTTTTTAGGATGTAGGAGGGGATTTATGTCAGCAGTTACTGCACTTTTTCACCATACCTGATCAGTTCTGGCTTGCATGTCTAATAGTCACTATTTACTTGGCAACGACCAGTTGGGAGTCTCCATATATAAGGAGATTTTTGATTCCCATATCGAAGGGATCTCAAGACTCGCTGTCAAAACTTCATATTCAGCCTCGTTGTTTGTTCTTGGTTCTGTTATGGAAAGGGCGAAACGCATTATCCTCCTTGCGGAGTCACGAAGATGAGGCCCACCCCGGCTTTGATTATAGTGGTGTTATGCTTCCGGTTCTTCATGGAAGAGACTCTATCGAAGTAGAGTTCCCATTGGACATTATTTTACTCCTTCTCCCCTTCGATTGTGTCGAACGCGTGTTCGTCTGGCAATTGCCAATTTAAGGGAGAATTGGCTCGTATCGGATGCTCAGCGAGAAAGTCGGCGATGACCTGGACCTTCACTGCTTTGAGGGGTCGATATGTTATCGAGAATTCCATCAAGAGGAGGGCCCATTTGGCTAGCCTTCTTGTTAGTATGGCTCTTGACATCAAATATTTGAGAGGATCCACCTTTAATATGAGATGGATCTCATGTACCAAGGCGTAGTGTCTGAGCTTCGTTATAGCGAAGATCTGTGCCAGGCAGTGCTTTTCGATGGGGAAGTAGTTGTTTTCTACCCCAAGGAGAACTCGACTCAAATAATAGAGAGCTCTCTTCTTTCCCTGGTCATTTTCCTGTGCCCATAACGTGCTTAAAGAACCTTCCAGGGTTGTTGTGTATAAGATAAGGGGTTTTCCCTTAACCAGAGCGGTCGGTACCGGCGGGTTCTGCAGGTATTGCTTGATTTCATCCAGTGCACTTTGGCATTTATGATCCCAAACGAACGAGGTCCCCTTCTTCATTAGATGGCTGTAGGGAGACATTTGCCGGAGAGGTTGGTTATGAACCGCTGGATATACGCGAGCTTTCCTTGGAGAGACCGCAGTTGTTTGAGAGTTCTTGGCGTGGGCATTTCCATAATCGCCTTGATCTTTGATGGGTCTATTTTGATACCATGGTGTCGTATGATGAATCCCAGGAATTTTCCCTAGGAGACTCCAAACGCGCATTTCAGAGGATTATCTTTAGATTGATTTCCGAAGACGCTGGAACATTATGTTCAGATGTTCCCAGTGCTCCTCGTACGATTTGCTTTTCACCACATGGTCATCAATATAGCATTCGACAATCTCATATATGAGGTCATCGAAGAACTTTGTCATGGCCCTCTGGTAGGTAGCGCCTGCGTTCTTCAAACCGAAAGGCATCACCTTATATCAAAATATGCCTAGCGGAGTCTGGAAGGCGGTGTGATTTTGGTCTTCAGGATGCATTTTATTTGATTGTAGCCTGAGAATCCATCTATGAAGGAGAAGACCTCATGAGTGGACGTGTTTTCGATCATCAACTCGGTAACAAGTACCGGGAAGTCATCTATCGGAAAAGCTTTGTTAAGGTCCCGAAAGTCCACGCAGATGCGTTCTGCCCCATTTTTCTTCATCACTGGAACAATGTTGGCAATCCAGTCGGGATATTGAACTTCTTGGATGAAACCAGAGTCAATTAGTTTCTTGAGTTCGGCATTGATACTCATCTTGAGTTCGAGCCGCATTCTTCTTGGCGCCTGTTTGACTGGTTTGACGTTCGGCGATATAGCCAGTTTATGCACCGCTATTTTTGGATGTAGTCCCGGCATCTCGAAATAGTTCCATGCGAAGCAGTCTTTATATTGCATAACCATGACCTTTAGTGTGGCCACATGTTTTTTAGACAACAGCTCACTGACGAACGTGGGTCTCGGCTCGTTTTCCGTCCCCAAGTCGATTTTTCTCAGGTTGTCCGCCGTAGTATGTATCCCATCCTCCAACTCTTTTGGTGCTGGTGGAAACTCCAAGATCACCTCCTCCTCGTCCTCATTTGCGAAGCACTTGAAGAAGTCATCCATATTCTCGTGCCCTCCTTCCTTTGAAAGTGTAATCATGTGGTAAATACTTTGCTTCCATTCTTGGTGTTAAGCCGGTCCTACCTTCACGATATAGGTTCTGTAACAACCCGAAACTTTCTGTACAACTTTTTGTACAATTTTTTAAAATTACAGAAAAGGGTACTTTTGCCTGAGCACAAGATATAAGTTTGTTTTGCTTTTTAATAGCAAGAAGGAGCTTGTAGCTCATTGGTAAGACCTTGCATTACTGAAACAAAGCACCAGAGTTCAAATCCCATTAGCTACATTATTTTTTTATTAGTTTTCTTTTGAATTTTTAGAAATCCAAGAGTCTACACGTGCATAACTCGTAAAAACCCCACCACACATGTAAAACAAACTGACCCATGGGCTACACCAAGCGACGAGGGACACGTGGCAGCGAGCCCCGGCCCGACTCGGGCCGGCGACTCGGCCGACTCGGCCCGCCTCCGCTGGCCGGACTCGGCTGTATCGCCAATTGTCCAACATGAAAGTTCTGCCTCTTGGTCTTCCCTAAATCCCTGTACACTTTAAATTTCCTGCAATT
Organism: Agapanthus africanus; assembly: GCA_030015575.1. Classification (NCBI taxonomy): domain Eukaryota; kingdom Viridiplantae; phylum Streptophyta; class Magnoliopsida; order Asparagales; family Amaryllidaceae; genus Agapanthus; species Agapanthus africanus. Next base: position 47,670,986 of record JASDDO010000019.1, on the reverse strand, counting down.
TAACAGAGCTCTTTAAAATCTCATTAAACCATAATTTTAATACAATTTAATACATTTTTTCACAACCTTTCACCTACCCTAATCTTAATCTTTCCTTATAAATATCAACCCTAAACACACCCTCCCCACTCCAAAATTTCTGTCCAAAACTCTCAAGAAAATCCCTAGAACTTTTGTGTACAAGTGGAGTTAGCGAAGGGTGAAACTCCGGCGAACTTCCGACGACGACCCTAGGAGCTTCCGGCGACGAAACGACGCACCGGCAAATCCTACTTCCTCCTCTACCTCTTCTCTTGATTCTAAGCCAGCAAGTCCCACCTCCCTCTTCTCTAATCTATTCTTAAAACCTCTTTTACTAAAACCCGACGGAAGCGGAGTTAAATCCGACTTCCGATTCGGTTTTCTTTATAAAGTTTAATTTTCCTTAACACAACCATATTAAACTCTTACATCTCGACTATTAATCATTAAAAAAACATGTTGAACAAGTTTCATAGCAAAATATTTCATTTTGTAATTTTTACCGCTCTTTTTCAATAAAATACTATGTAGTTTACTTTCTACCTTAAAACATCATTAATCTTGCTATACCTTTAATTAGATCACGAGGTAATGACCTACCTCCTCACAACACTCATATGAAATATAGCACAATATCTTTCAGGAACATAGAATACGGGAAAACGAAACTTTACATATAAATACCATTTACTATTAAAACCGTTTTCTACAAGATTACGTATTTTTATAAATCTTTGCAAAGTGCTGCTACAACCCATTTTAGGGAACCCGATTGGGATGGTGTGGATTATCGCACATCCCTGGGCTTAGTAGTGCGAGATGCAGATCTCCGCAAGGAGCATTCGGTCTCGAGAGATTTAAAATACGAATATCTTAAGAAAATGAGATTTCTAGAAAATAATAAATTAAAATTATTTTATATAATATATATATATATATATATATATATATATATATATATATGTATGTATGTATTATCAAAATACTTATTTTTGATATAATATAAATATTCCAACTTTTCTATATCAAAAGAATCATTTTACATGAAATTCCATACAAGTCCAACACTTTACAATTAAATACCATGTATTATGAAAAATAGGTTTATTCACTAGAAATGTCACAAATATAAAATCCATAGCTACGAAAACTCTAAATACGATAATTAAATACTTGAGGTGTATTTTGTAAAGTATACAAAATTATTTTTACATAAAACCCCCTCGAGTTTTATAAATTACTATAAGGACTCTAGTAAATATAGGTTTAAGCGGGACCAGTCTTTTGAGCCTCAGGAAGCCGGAGATATGGGTGCTTGCCTATTTTAGGTAGACAACTTAACAAACGGTGTTATCAACACGGTAATCGTCTTTGAAAAAGACATAAATCCTACCGCCCATGTGTAGCGGTTACCGATAACATCAAAACAATCAGGACTTCAATTTCTTTTCTAATTGTTTGACTCAGACTGAGTCTCATTATATTAATCTGACTTGAATATGATTCAAGTACAATCAACAATACTACAATTCGATATGAATCTATGAATACATATATTCAATCTGTATTGACCGAACTGAACCATGGATATAATTCCATTTACATGATTCTCCAGTTACATCCATAATTCTCCAGTTACATCCATTTACTGATATCATGGTTTCGGCAAGTCATCCAATTATACAATCTATATTACAAGACAATACAAGTTGCAATACAATACAAACAATTCAAACGATACTTCGCGAGGTTTAAGGGGTAGATTGGTACGGAAGGTGTTAAAAGTGGCACGAGACTGCAAGATTTAAGACACCTAACCTAAATACCACGCCGTTGTTCCGGGCTTTCTAACGGATCCTTGTACTTCTATTTGCCTTTAGTCTCTGGCATATAGAGACTCCTCTCGTATACACTGGTATCCTTCTGTACCAAGCTTTAAACAACAGCGTTAACACTAAATACAATATTATAAAAATATAACACCACTTTAAAAGCTACACTCTCTCTCTTACTCTCTGTCTATTCTACTTCTTCTTTATCTTTGGGACTTACCGAGCGATTGTTCACTGACGACATTCCTTCTCTCTCTTCTTTAGAATGTTGTCAGGTGATTTGGACTTTTCAGAGACCGAGCCTAGCACTGAAGACTTGGACCAGTCTACTGAAGACCCCGAGCTGTAGTTGCACTTGTACATTTTCCTTTTCATTCCAGTACTTTACATTCCTGTTATGCCATTGTTTAGGCATCGCTTCATTCAGATTTATTTACTTTTCCATGCATTGTACAAAAGAATGTTAATAAATAAAGTTGCTGTTCAGTTATACCTACTGTCTTTGTCTCTTGTGTATATTTTTTTATATTGCTTAGATACGCTTAGCATATTTACTTCAGAGTAAGTACGTAGCGGCCTTGTCGCGTCCTCTGCCCGTATACTAGGAAACGGGGTGTGACAGGTTCTCTTTGGCTCATGCTTTTGCTGTGGGGCCACCCTCCAGCTATCGGATAAAGCAAACATGCTTTGTTGATATTGGTCTTCAACCCGGTCTTTAAAGGTGAAGCAGTCTTCAAGAGGATGTCCTATTGCCTGATAATATGAGCAATAATCCGGATGATGGACCTCATTTATCTGTTCGTGGTACCGAGGCTTCGGGAGCATCATCACTTGATGCTTAATGACAAGGTCGAATATTTTCCTTGTCTTGTCTTGCCTTGGGGGAAAGAGTATTCCCGACCCATCTTCTTTATAAATGACGGATTCCAGTTGACTTTTACTCAATCGCGTGGTTTCTTGGATCCGTTTCGCTGTTTTCGAACTTCATTCTCGTTCTCTACCATGTTTTCACCTCTGTGTCAGGTTTTTTCCTTGTTGCGAGAATGTACAGCGTGCTGAAGGTGAAGGGCATCGTGATTTTCCTTTTCCGTAGACTGCTGAATGAGACGCTGAGTCCTGACCTTTTTGTAAATGGCCATTTCACGGTTGTGGTCATCCCGAACTTTTTGATCAGCTTCTGTTATTAGCTTGGCAACCCACTCCTCGAATGACGGACTTGACATTCGTACGGCGGGATCTCACTCTGGTTCAATGTTATAACCATTTGGAAAAACGTTCCCTTCTTTACTAAAGCCATTTATGACGCGACAGTTATGGAATCGCTCCCGTTTATTTATCCGAACGTATCCGAGCCCAGTCGTCTCCATTCTCTTGTTGGGCATCTTTCGCGGAGTCCTGGGGACGTCCCAAATCTTGTTGTAGAACTGGGATTGTGAGTGGTTTGTTTGAAGGGTACACACATCTTAATAACATTTTCAATCCCTCTGTGTAATATCTGGACAGACGGATTGGTTGAAGCTTGTCAAGCACAAAATCGGCGCCATTCCAGAGTTCTTTTTTTACCCTGGTTTCCGTAGATTGGTAGAAGATTATCATCTTTTCACCTCTTCGCCTGAGAGGGACGTAGAAAGTCCACAGCTCTTGTACATCGTATGTATTGAGCGCATCAAGTTCCCTGTGATGCCACTGTGGAACCATGGTGATTTGTAAACTCTAATCAGCTCCAGTAACGGTTTGCGCTGATAAGTGAGTAGAGAACACCGCGTTGGCCTCGTCTTCAGAGTCACTGCCAAAGATCAAAATAGGAGTAGATGGTCCAGGCTTGTTGCATTGGGGTTGCCTCGAGTAGACTATTTCCTCGTCTTCCTCGGTGTCACTCCTAAAGATCAGGATGGTTTCAACGGACTTCCGTTTATCCTCTGGCTTATAACATCTTTCCGTATCTTCGAAATCTGGTAGGAAGTACTTTGCGTCTTCATATTTTCAGACCTCGTTTATGGAGAATGGATTTAGCTCTCTCGTGACGGTGTATTAGAGGCCATCTTTGAAATACTTCATACACTGGTGTTGTGTAGAAGGGATGCCGTTGTACTCGTGTAACCAAGGCCGGCCGAGCAAAGCGTTATAGCAAGTCTTGGCATTAATGACATGAAATTTGATGTCAGTGACGAGAATCCAAAAGTGTAATGTTAATATTACGGACCCAAGCGTCCGGGATGACTGAGAGTCGAACCCAGAGATGGTAATTTTATCCCGAGCTAGGTGCTGAACGTTCATGCAAATCTCCTTCAGCATCTTTATGCTGAGAAGGTTGACGAAGGACCTGTTGTCGACCAGGATCTTCCCTAGCTTGATGTCGTGGCAGTATCCGGTGACATATAGTGAACGGTTTTGCTCGCACGTTCCGAGAAGGAGATCTTCATCGCCGAATGTAATGTTAGCTGTATGAACCTCTGCCAGCTTGTTCTTCATCTTTTCTTCTGCCGGGAAAGCTTGGAACTGATTGGGCTCTTGTAATGCCCTGATCAGAGAATCTCTTGCTTCTTTAGACAGGAGGAGAGCATCCAGTATGCTCAGTTGTGAGGGTATCATTCTCAGATGTGCCAGGACATAATAATCCACTTTGTTTTTCTTAGGCGGGTCCTTGGCTGCGAGCTTTTTGACGACTCTATCATCGAGGGCAATTTCCTCAGGGACTTTTTCCTTTCCCTTGTCTTTTTTGCTCGAACCTTTGTTTGTAGGCCTGAGGTTCTTTTCAGGCAGCATGCGGTTACGCAGCTGAATATTCTTGCAGTTCTTCTCATTTTCTTCTTTTTCAGAGGTGGATTCTTTGAAGAGAGGGCTGGGAGTTATTTTTTCCTCAGAATCGCTCCCGAAATTAAGAACTTGGGATTTTCCTTTTGTCGAACTGGTATCAACCATATGACAGTTTTCGTCCATTCCTTCACACTCATCTGTCGCGCTTCTTTGTTGCCGACGAGCTTTGCGTTTCATCTGCTTGAAGTGTTGTCGGTGGGCAACGTATCCTTGCCACCGCTTCTTGAAGGCATTGCACTCTTCGGTGGGGTGGGTGACCCTCCGATGATATAGGCAGTAGTTCGGATGTAAAGCCTCTCCATTGAGGCATGTGGCCCCGGAAATATTTCCCTTGAGAGGCGGCAGCTTCATTCCCATTGACAGGGCTTTGGTAAACGGATTTTTTGTCTTGGTCCTGCTTTTGTTTGTCGTAGGCATGCGTCGGTCTGGTTGGAGTACTTTACGACTCCTCCTTGCCGCGTTTTCTTTATCCTGACACCGATGCTTGGCCTTTTCGTATATGTCCGTTTCACGTTCTCAGTCAGCTTTGCTCTTTTGAAGGGCTTCGTTTAGCGGCCTGTCAATTGGGTCTTCTGACAGTTCCAGGGATTTTGGCACTGGTCCTGCCCCCAGTTCCTCTGCGTTATTTTCTAACGCCGAGGGAGCTTCTTCGCTATTTGACGACGAATAAGAAACCATGTGGCAACTTGCTACACAGTCTTGGGTTCTTCCTGATGAGTCATGTTCCTCATCATCGTCACTATCTTCTTTTTCAAGGAAATGGTTAAGAAACTTTTCGAGAGTGACTGGTGTCCGCGCCTTCTGGTTGTATTCTTCCAGCGCGTCAATGTACTTTTGCAGGTCCGTGCGCTTGTCGTCAGGCTCCACGGGCTTTTTTGTCTTCTTCTTTCCCTTCGAAGACTTTGAAGGCTTAACCTGGGTGTTTTGCCCCTCGTTAGCAGTTTTCGGTGCGGAGCGCGGTTTCAGCATCCCTTCAATAATCTCGGTCTCCAGCGGGCCTTTCCATCTGATTGCCGGACATGCTTGAAGATCCTTCAGCATTCTTTTGGTTTTAGCTGAAAGGACGACTTCCCACGGAGCTTCTTCCATAAATGAGCATGATGCCCCCGGCGTATCCACCTTTTTAAGAGCGTGCTTCGGTGGTGGGTTCACCCTCCAGTTCCCGGACAGCGCGAATTTCCCTTGGCGGTACTGGTCCTCGACCTAGTTCTTGAAGATGTAGCAATCCTCAATAGAGTGGCTCACCATTCGGTGATAGGAGCAGTAATTAGGATTGTTGACATCACCGGGCTGCGGTGGACGTTTTAGGTCCGGCAGAGTGATGAGTTTGTTACGCACTGCTAGTTCGAACAGTCTCCTCGTTTTATCACGAGGAAACGAGTAAGCACGTCCTAACTTCTCTTCGAGAGATTGGCGCGGGCACGCGTTGTTTTGGCGAGCAACCGATTTTGGATCACTCGGTTGTTGTTAAGTGTCGGCAACGAAGGCCGCTTTCCCTTTACTCTTTACATTCCGAGGGTCCATTTTTGAAGAGGAAGGTCCGTGACCCATCTGGTCCATTTGGGCCAACTTTTCGATCAGAGCCTAGAAGGTGGTCGGCTTAAAGAACGTCATGAACTGGGACACGGTCGAAAATCGAGGGTCCCAATGAAAATGCCCACGGCAGGAGATTCTTCGATGCGTTGTTCGCATTTTGACCATAGGTTCCGCCACCGGATCGCGTATTGAACCCAGGTCTCTTCTGGCTTCACCCTGGCATTGATTAAAGCCGTGATCGGGGTGCGCTCTCTTGCGTTGGCAACCTTCTGTGTGAACAGCAATTCCATTTCCGTGAATATTTTGACGGAGTCATTTAGGAGCTCCGAGTACCATTCAAACGCCGTTTCTGACAGGCTGCCAACGAACTGGCGAAGCAGCAATTTGTCGTCGCCTCCAGTATTGCCGCATAAAGCTCTGAACTGAGCGACGTACTGATGAGGATTGCCTGTCCCTTTATACACATGGAACTTGGGGATCATATATCCTGGCGGGTATTTGATTTGGTCATACCAGCCCGGATACGGTCGTCCAGTTCTGACGACTTGGCCAGCCGCTTCACTTGCCTGATGAGCTCGTATTTATTGAGCTATGTAATTATCAAGCGCAGCTTTGGAGATCGTTTTCTCCCTGGTTATTGATAAAGCTGGAAGAGGGTTTGATGTTTCCCCTCTGTCGTCCTCGATTATTATCGGCGGGTTTTCAGCTGGAGGTTCTGGCTGGATCATCATTCCAACCATATCTTGGAATAAAAGTGCCATCTGTTTTATATTAGCAGCCTATTCCACGGCCTCCTTATCCTTTCTTTCCAGCACCCTTCGCAGGAACTCTGTATCGGTCTCCTGCTCCTGGCACTATTCAGACGCCGCTTCCGGACTTTCTTTATGCCCGTGAGTGCTGCCATTTTCGTAAGCATCTCCTGGAGCTTTTGTTGCTGCTCCTCGGCCTTTGTTAACGACCGAGGACCTATGGAAGCATGGCTTTCCTCCTTTCCGAAAGCCATGTAAATCGTGTGCACTATTATGCCCCTAGACTTAGGACGTTTGGGTCCATTGCCTTTGGAATTTGCCGCCGGCGGTGAGAGATTCTCTGGCCTTCTTTTTTTGTGGGAGGTCGAAGTTGAAGGGGCCGTTGTAACAGGCACCCATGTAGACGAAGTCCCTCGCTGTATGACGGAGGGATGATCTTCCTCTTGTCGAACCTTCATTTTCTTCAGTTGACGAGAGTAGTTCTTGTTGATCATAGAATCTTGGACTTTCCGCCAGACCCTGTGGATTTGGGAAGAGAGCCGCTGAGGGGGCTGCTCCGGTTTTGCCTGCATCGTGTATTCAGTAGGTAGTGGAGATTTCTTCAGCACCACGGTTAGAGAGTTCTTTCGCACTCTCCTAAGCAGATCGAAGTTGTTCCCGGTTGGAACAACAACGTCAACTTCTACCATTAGAGCGGGTGGGGTGAGTCCGGAGGGGGAGTTGCCCCCAGCTCTTCTCACTCAGCGCCAGTGGCAAAGTCGAGCGTGCCTTGTAGATGGGACCACTTGAATTGTGGAAGCGGCTCCGTCGTACCCCCTGCTTTGGTGAGGGGCTGCTGCTGGTGCCAGTCTGTCGAAGACTGACTGGCCTTTGAGAGAGAATGGCCAATCTTTCGAAGGCCAAATTTCTGGTAAGGGAAGCACTTTTAATGACTTCACCTGTTGGGAGGACTATCCATTTAGGATATCCCCTTCGGGTATCACGAGCCTCTTTGTGGACCCACTTGAGCTTCGGCTCATCCTGTTGAAGACTGAGTTGGCAGACTTGGAAGACCCATGGAGAGGGGCCGTGGTAGTTGCGAGTCGATCGAAGACCGACTTCTTGGGAGCTTCCTGTGGTGGCACTGGGCGCTGAAGCTTGCTGGCGGGAGCATAGTCATGAAGAACAATCCAGTGGTGGCTTAAGTCACCTGCCCCACCGGCATTGAAAATATGGAGCCCGCAATGGGCTCGTATATCACTCCTCCAGTTGGGGCGGAGCGGGAGTTGATGTTGCAGTTTGTGCAGCTGGAAGCCATTGATGTTATCTTCTTCTTCTGCACAGTAACAAGACACCAAATCTTAGTACCTCGAGTCTAAGGGCAACCATATCAAACCACGATTTTGTTCGCGAGATACTACACACAAACTGGGGAGTGGAAAGAGAAAAAACTCCCACCGGGCATGCCAGAATCTGTTTACCGCCGAAAACAGAGACGAACCGGGATGGATCGTCTTGCCTGAATTTGTCACGCCCCGCTTCCCAGTGTACGGCGAAGTGGATGCGACGAGGTCCGCTACGTATATACTTAGAAGTACATACGCTAAGCGTATCTAAGCAATATAAAAGTAAATCACAAGAGACAAGAGATATAGAAATAACAGCAACTTTATTAATAATATTCTTTTGTACAATGCATGAAAAGTAAATACAACTGAAATGAAAAGCGATGCCTAAACAGTGGCATGACAGGAAATGAAAATACTGAATAGAACAATGTACATTATCTAGAGCTTGGGGTCTCCGTGAAACTGATCCAAGTCTTCAATGGTGGGCTCGATCTCTGCTGGGTCCAAAACACCTGACGACATTCAAAGAAGAAAGAAATAGAATGTCGTCAGTGAACAGGTCGCTCGGTAAGTCCCAAAGATAAGGGAGAAATAGACAAAGAGTAGGAGAGAGAGAGTAGCTTTTAATGTTGTATTGTATTGTTGTAATGTTGTATTAACGCTGTTGTTTGTAGCTTAGTACAGAAGAATGCCAGTGTATACGAGAGGGGTCTCTATATGCTAGAGACCAGGGCAAACGGAAAATAGAGTACAAGGCTCCGTTAGAAGGCCCGGAACAACGACAATTGGATTCATGTTAGGTATCTTAAGTCTGACCGTCTCGTGCCACTTTTAACATCTTCCGTACCAATCTACCCCTTAAATCCCGTAGTGTTTTGATAGTATTGTTGTATTGTATTGTATAAGTTGGATGACTGACCAAAACCATGATATCAGTAAACAGATTGTAACTGCATAATCAGGTAAATGGAATAACGGGATAATAGATGTATATCCATGGTTTGATTCAGTCAAGTTATATAGAATGTTAACTGGATTCTGGGATTCATGTATTCATATTGAGTTGGAATATTAAAGAATGTAATTGACTTGAATCATATTCAAGTCAGAAATAATCAGACTCAAACCCGAGTCAGACTAAAAGAAATGTAAGTCGAAGTTCTATAATTGTTAGGGTCCTTATTGTAATTTATAAAACTTGAGGGGATTTTATGTAAAAATACTTTTGTATAGTTTTCAAGATACACTTCAAGTATTTATTATTCTTCTTTATGGTTATAATGAGTGTGATTTTATTTTTTCTTATTTCTAGTGAAAATATCCTAATTACATAAATAAAGGTATTAATTTGTAATATGGATTTTTATTGAAATTCATGGTATTTTAATGTAACTTTTAATCTTGTAATTTTTAGAAAAAGGTGGAAACTTTATCTTATAATAAAATAGGTGTTTAAATGATAAATATACATATGTTTATACAAGAATAATTTTTAATAAATATTTTATTTTCCAAAAATCTCATTTTTCTTAAATGTCGTATTTTAAACCTTTCGAGACCGAATGCTCCTTGCGGAGGTCTGAATCTCGCACTACTAAGCCCGAGGGTGCACGATAAACCATACTATCCCTAACGAGTTCCCTAAAGATAGGTTGTAGTGACGCTTTGCAAAGATTTAATAAATACTAGTCATTTAGAAAACGGTTTTATAAAGATAAGGTATTTATTTGAAAAAGGGTGTAAATTTCCGTATTTTAGATTCTAGGGTTTCCTAAGCCAACTAACCTATTTCTAAATGGTCTAAACGATAAGTCATTAGAAGCCTCAAATCGCCTCTTCACCGCTAATTGCGGCCAGGTAAGTGCCAGGTGAGTGGGAGGCTCTCCACTACAAGTAGTGGTCATAATTAAGTAACCACCCGTCTTAGACACACTTGCCTAGACACCACAAAATCAGGTTTAGATAAACGATCGATGTCCATAACTTATCGTATTTTCCTATTAAAGATATCGGTTTAAGAATGTATTAACCTAACTTTTAGAAAATGTTTTATAAAGAAAATGGTATTTTAATGTAAAATCTTATTTTGTCGTATTCTAAATTTTCAAGGTAGTGTATTATGATTACATATGAGTGTGTGAGGAGGTAGGTCATTATCTCGTGAACTACTTTAAGGTTTAGCAAGGTTAACAGGTTAAATGTGATAAACTAAACATGGTGGTATTTAAGTGCAAGAATACGATATATTGCAAAAGTTATCATTTCATGTGAGAAATTTTATCCAAATTAGTTGTTATGTGATTAGTAGTCAACATGAATGTGTTTAAGCATTATGGAATTGGTGATAAGTGAGATTTGATGGAAAACCGAATCGGAAATCGGTTTGCTCCGATTTCCGTCGGGTTTGAAAAATCGTATTTTAATGGAAGAAAAGAAAGGTAGAAAAGGGGGACTTACGGGTTTGGACAACACTAGAGAGTGAAGAGGGAAGTAGAGGGTTTGCCAGTGCGTCGAATCGTCGTTGAGAGCTCCTAGCACGATCACCGGAATTTCGCCGTCGATTTCGTCAGCACTTCGCATTTCGCTCGTTTTCTAACGTACCAAGTTCTTTTTGAATTTTGGGAGAGTGGACTTAGAAAAAGTGATGAGGGGGTAGAGGGTATGGGGGGTTTATATAGGGTTAGGCTAGGGTTAGGGTTTTTAATAAAAAAATACAAAAATCATTAAACCTAGAATTAAAAGGGATTTATTGGGCAAATGATAATTGATCCAAGCAATTAAAGTGTGCAGGGGGTGGACCAAGTCAAGAGGAGACTTTTCTCTGTTGGTGACTCGGCCGTCCGGCCAAGTCCGGCTGGCGGCGCCGGACCGAGTCGGCCGAGTCGCCGGCCGGCGGCGCCGAGTCCGGCTGAGTCAGGGTTCCAGCGACCGAGGATTCTTCGGGGGTACAATTTGGTATATTTACTTTTTGTTGTCCAGTACTATTTTGGGAGTTATAGCCTTTTGACCGTTGACTTCCAAAAGAAATTAAAACAAAATAAATACAAAAATAATGTGGGGCATGAGATTTGAACTCTGGTGGCTTGGTTCAGCAGTGCAAGGTATTACCAATGAGCTACAAGCTCCTTCTTGTAATTATTGTGGGAAAATAACTAGTTAAAGTGGTAACAGCAACATTAAATACCCCAAATATTACTTTAATTTTAAAACAATTTTATGTACACTAAAAATGGAGTTATTTTAAAACAAAATAATTACTTATATATATTGTGCTCAGGTTAAAATACTCCTTTATGGATTATTTTAAAATTTTAAAAAAAAAATTGTATAGAAAAGTGTATAGGAAAGTTAGGGTTGTTAAAGAATTTGGGGGCAGATACTATTTGGATTTAATCAGTCCACCTCTCCGAAAATGCCAAGTTGATTTATGGCACCGTATATCGGAGGTTTGGACGGATGCGGCCGTTGTAGCAGATTTCGTCAGATCCCCCCTCGTTTGCGAGGGTTTTTTTTATTGTAGGGACGCTCTTCCCAGCAGGCGCAAGCCCCTGCAATTAATTATGTTAACGCATCGCGATAACCACTTTCTCCTGCTCCGGAAGTTCACTTCGTGTCGTGTGTGTTTTTGTTTGTTTTGGTTGCCCGTAGATTGTATATGGAGACTAATTTATGTCGTCGCCCGTAGGGCTCGGATTAGTCCAAATCTGTATATTTTAGATTTGGGTTTGGGTTGATTTAAGGATCGTTAATCTGGTTTGAGATTAAGATCAACATAAACATATGAGCATTTGGAGCTTGACTGGTTTTTTGTTAAGGATACGTTAGTACAATTTGAGACTAAGATCTACTTAACAAGGTCTTAGGATCATTTCTTTCTTCAGATTCAACAAAAAAGCATTTGGGCTCTATTGTTTTAGTTTAAGGACGTTTCGGTCCGTTATCGCCATTTTGGAGGCGAAGTTTTAGTTTGAGGACTTTTTGGTCTGTTGAGGTGAGGTTTTAGTTTAAGAACGTCTCGGTCCGTTGATCACCATTTTGGAAGTGAGATTTTAGTTTAAAGACGTTTCGGTCCGTTGATCACCATTTTGCGTGCACGTGTATTTGTTACGTGACGGGCTGAACAATGATGATTTGGGATGCACCCAGTTTGGGGTGCGGTTTGATTTGAGGCGTGCACATCAGTTTGGAAGTGCACCACTGAGTTGTTGGTTATCGGGACCCGCCGCCTCTATGAAGACGTTGAAGAATTACAACGGCATATATCAGAGGTGTGAAGAGATGTACCCTTAAACCAAATCCCATATTTTACGGAAAAGATGGTGCTACTGTAGACCTAAGGAATGTTAGTCATGTTTGAGACTAAAATTATCTTAAGAGATATAAGATGAGTATCATTTAGGATATCATCAATGGGAGACTATTAGTCATTTTTTGAGACTAAGGTCAATTTGGAAAAACATAAGCACAGGGGCTCGGTTGTTTTAGTATCACAGAGGTCTAACCTCAGTAAATTTTAGCCAATTTGGGCTAAGATTGAGTTTCCAATAGTGCTAAGCACCGAGTAATACATTACTCACGTGCGTTTCACGTGGGCACTGGATTAGAGTTAAACACTAGAGTTTTATGGCGCTCATGTGACACACGTGAGACATCCCAAATATAGGCATCGCTCTTTAGGTTTTATTCCCCACTCTTTTATGTAAGTGCTAAGCACTTGGCTCTCGTGCAAAGCACGTAGGTGTCCCCTTTTCCTTTATTGATGCTGGAGTACTGTAGTTTCCTCTTTCTTTTATATGTTTTCCTCTTAAACAAATCACGTGGTAAACACGTGAGGAAGTTTTGGTTATTTTCCTTGTTCATTTGATGCACTCACGTGGGAGACACGTGAGGTTTCGAAATAGTACTAAGCACCAACGATTTGGTCTTGGAGATCTTGGATCACTATTTTTTGTATTGAAGAACTAAGTTCTTATATATATAGGGTTAAACCCTAATCTTTGGAGGAATTAAATTCCTATGTGTTCCCGTTCTTCTTCTCCCCTTTTTTTTATGTAACTTAGTTCTTCTCTTTTAGGTTTTGAATCTTGCAGAGCAAAATCTCCCCGATGAGAATTAAATTCTCAACTTGTGAGAAGATTTGCCTCTGCAAATCTCAACCAAAGGAAAGAACCGAGTTCTTATATGAAAAGTTAAACCCTTAGAGAGGCAAAGGAGAGGTGTTTTCTTTTTACCTAGTGTTTCAAGGAAGCAAGTCTTTTCTTTGAGAATTAAATTCTCCTGTTCCTCAGAAGCTCACTGTATATTCTCTTTTTTTAAGCCTCTGGGGAGTTCTCTCTCTCTTTGTCTCTTTCTTGAGACTTGAAGTCTCGGGTTCTTTATATAGTGGAGAGAAGTTTGTTTAATTCTGAGAAAATCTCTCATTGAGAGATCCCAATTGATTTAATTGGTCTCAAAATTGATTTGGGGAATTTTACCCACCGTTGGATCTTTGATCAAAGGACTTCTGTTTTACAGAAGATATTGTTCTTGTTTTTAACAAGATTGGGGATATTCTCCCATATATAGAATCAAATTCTATCGAGCGGTGATATTTTAATCACCATTGGATTTTTAATCCAAAGGTGCTTAATTTAACAGAGTATAATCTTTCTCTGTTTTGAAAGATATAGAAAATATTTTGGATCTTTGATCCATTAACTCTCTGTCTAACAGAAAATATTCTTCTCGATAGAATTTAATTCTATGTTTAATCACCATTGGATCCTTGATCCAACGGTTAATTAAGTAGAATTTAATTCTACATATAGAGGTGTCCTCACGTGTTAGCATGTGAGGCTTTGTTTAGCCTATCTGTTGTTTGGTTGCAGCGCCTATATGTTTTGCATATAGGCGCTCACGTGTTTAACACGTGAGGCTTTGTTTAGCCTATCTGTAGTTTAATTGCAGCGCCTATATGCTTTGCATATAGGCGCTCACATGTTTAACATGTGAGGCTTTGTTTAGTCTATCTGTAGTTTAATTGCAGCGCCCATATACTTTGAATATAGGCGCTCACGTGTTTAACACGTGAGGCTTTGTTTAGCCTATCCGTAGTTTAATTGCAGCGTCTATATACTTTGTATATAGGCGCTCACGTGTTTAACACGTCGAGCTTTGTTTAGCCTATTTGTAGTTTAATTGCAGCGCCTATATGCTTTGCATATAGGCGCTCATGTGTTTAACACGTGAGCCTTTGTTTAGCCTATCTATAATTTAATTGCAGCGGCTATATGCTTTGCATATAGTCGCTCACATGTTAGGCGCTCACGTGTTTAACATGTGAGGCTTGTTTAGTGAGGTGTTTCCCCCTTTCTTTCTCTCATCTTCTTCTTCTCTTTTTTTATAAGGAAACAGTGTGCATCTGCCAAAATGCGCACCTAACAAGGTGCGCACCTAGTAAAGGGGCACACCTAATAGGGTGCGCACCTTATAAAGGGCGAACCTGCCAAAACGCGCACCTAGTAAGGGGCGCATATGACAAGTGCGCACCTGCCGAGAGACGCACCTGTCAAGGTGCACACTTGGTAAGGTGTGAGGGAGTGAATGGGGCCAAAGGGTCCAGTAAGGTTTAGCGAGGTGCGCACCTGGACCGGTGCGTATTTGGCTTGATGTGCACCTAACGGGGTGCACACCTAACCAAATGGGCACCAGCACGGTGCAAGTAGGGTCGAAACCCAACGAAGTAACAGTCCAAAAACACAGATTTTAATTTTTGAAGATCAAAAGGGGCCCTTTTTCCCTTTTTTGACGCCGCCTGACGTGCACACTAAAAAACAAAAGAAGGAGAGAAAAAAGACTTGCGCGCTAAAGAGTAGCTCAAAACTCTAGATTTTTTTTGGGGATTCAAGATTAAGATCAAGATTAGTTATCGAATTATCACGGGAGCTTTTTATAGGCTTACATATTTTACATTTAGCCCCTTACCTTGTACAAAATTGGATTTTACCTATTTAATTTAAGAAAACAAAAATTGCATTTTCTTAATCTTTTCCTTTTCTTCTTCTCTTTTAGCCGGTCTCTCTTCATGTTTGGGCTTGGACTCGGGCTCACTTGGCTCTGGCTTGGGCTTGGGCCTACTTCGCTTTTTGATTTTGATATCGGTTTTGACTTTGAACTTGAATTTGATTTCTGATTTTGGCAATTGAGTGTAATTTTTTACCCCAACAAAGAGCCCCCATCAATAAATCCACACTGCGCATATAGGTTGTGTGCATGAAATTGATGAATTTTGTGTTATATGGAGATTGATTTGGTTTGGTTCCCTTTTGACGACGTGGAGGTCAATACTGCCCTTTTAGCGACCTGTACGGTCTATACTTCCATTTTTGCGATTTGGACGGTCGATAGTTGATTTGGTTTGGTTTCCTTTTGACGACGTGGAAGTCGATACTGCCCTTTTAGCTACATGGATGGTCATTGCTGTCCTTTGTGCAACTTGGATGGTCGGTGCTGCCCTTTTTGCAACTTGGACGGTCAATAGTACTATTTTTGCGACTTGTACGGTCTATAGTTGATTTGGTTTGGTTCCCTTTTAATGACGTGGAGGTCGGTACTGCCCTTTTTGCGACTTGGACGGTCGGTGCTGCCCTTTTGCGACTTGGACGGTCGATACTGCCATTTTTGTGACTTGGATGGTCGAGGATGTTGCCATTTTTACGACTTGGACGGTTGATGCTGCCATTTTTGTGACTTGGATGGTCGATAGTTGATTTGGTTTGGTTCCCTTTTGATGACGTGGAGGTCGATGCCGCCCTTTTAGCGACATGGACGGTCGATACCGCCTTTTTGCGACTTGGACGGTCGGTGCTGCCATTTTTGCGACTTGGACGGTCGATGCATGATTTGGTTCACTCCGCTTTCTATGGTATTAGGGTTGAAGTTGCTCCGCTTTCCGCGGTGTCAGGATTGACTTCCTTCACTTTTTGCGATGTCTGATTTGACTTGCTCTGCTTCTTGCGGTGACGGGATTTGACTTATTTCGGAGATGGAGCTTGATTCCTCCGAGGAGGTCTTTGGTTGACTTGCTTCCAAGGTGGGGCTTGATTCCACCGAGGAGGTCATTGGTTGACTCGGTTGATCTGATTGGTTTTGGAGTTCTTGTCCATTCCGCGGGACCTTTTGAGATTGGAACCACTGCCGGTAGGACTTCGATTTGATTTATTCTATTTTCGTCTTGTTTAGCGGGACTTTTGAATTTGAGGGGTATTTGGAATTTGGATTTTGTTTGGCATCAGTATCGCTACACTAGAATAGTGCAAAGAGCAACTTATCATTTACCTTGGAAAAACTTGGGATTTGGGTTTTGGGTTGGCATCAACACTGCTACACCGAAGCGTAGTGCCAGGAGCAACTCATCATTCTCCTTGGGGAAACTTGGGTTTTGGGTCGGCATTAGCACCGCTAACACTGAATCGTAGTGCTAGGAACGACTCATCATTTGCCGTTGCCCGTTGGGGAGCATTGGTTTAGGAGACAGGTTTAGATCCGTATCACCTAAAGCTTTTCAATTTTATGAGCCGTAAGGGTCTCATAAAAGCATCTTCTCTCTACAAATCGAGAGGATCTCGCAGGTGTATATTCTCCTTTTCCTAAGCGTGTTGCTCCTTTGTGAGTCGTAAGGATCTCACACGGGGATATTCTCCTCACGAGGTCGAGAGGACTTTACGAGTGTATTTTCGTTTCCTATTCATGAGTTTGCGCCCTTTCAGGTTTTCACAAACTCGCCGGCAGTCCTGCTATTTTTACTCATGAATTCATTTCGGGTTTTCATCCGTGCCCGTTTTGCTTGTGAACGTACCGTTTTTTTCACATTGGTGGTGCTTCATCGCCAGTGGGACTTCAGATGTAGTCTTGCCGGCAGGACTTAGGAGAGATAGGGGTCGTTTACGCTCGTGGATTGTATACGGTTTTACAGGATGTATGATCCAGACCGTAGGGCCGGTGCGCTCAATTCGTCTGTGACTTGGAGCATTCACGCATAATATTTCTTGAGATATCGGCCATTGATGGGTGGCATGGGACTTTCTCCCTCAATGGCATTTATCAGCTGATAGGACCCTCCATCAAACACTTTTTCGATGACATATGGTCCTTCCCAGTTTGGCTCGAATTTTCTCTTGGTATGTCGATTGAGGATGATCGGTCTTTTGAGAACTAACACCAATTCGCTTTTCTTTAAAGCACGGAGACGGGTCATCTTATCATAGGCCCATGACATTTGGGCTCGGTACAGCTCTAGATTTTGTTGTACTGCGAGTCTCTTTTCTTCGAGGGCATCAAGTTCTTCGAGCTGAAGGAGAACATTTTCCTCCTCCGTCAAATCGTGTTGAACGACTATCCTAAGGCTTAGAACTTCGAGGAAGAGGATCGCCTCTACTCCGAAGAGTAGTGAGTATGGAGTGGACTGAGTTGGAATGTGGTGTGTGGTACAATATGCCCACAACGCCTCGTGAAATTTGAGATTCCAGTCTCTCTTATTAGCTGAAGTATTTTTCCTCATGTAACAACTCTTTTTCAGCGTACAGAAAATTTGATTAAAAGTTAATGTACAAATGGAGTATTTGCAATCCTGTATACACTATAAGTATTTGATTTGCTTTTGAACAGCAAGAAAGCACTTGTAGCTCATTGGTAAAGCCTTTCACTGCTGTGATGCAGCCCCTGTGATCGAATCCTCCCAGCCAGATATATTTTTAATTAATTTTTCTTTTAATCTTTTAGAAGCCCAAAGGTTTACACGTGCACTATACGTAAAATGAAAAGTCACAAAGTAAACAAATATGTGCACTGAGTTATACCAAACAACACCAACACGTGGCAAGCATCCAAACCACATCCCACTGGTTTTGGCCGGCGAGATGCGCATAGGGGAACGGCACCGCCGGGCTAATCCGTAGGGGATGCCTCCAATTTTTAACCCCAGAACCCTTTGGCCTACCCCTCTACCTCCATGCTGTTTGATTTCTCTGCACATTTCCAGAGAATTAAAAATGGGCATTAATCCACATATTAATGCACATTTTAAATTCTATTCTTCTTTAACCTAAACCATAATTTACCCTATAAATACCATACTACATTTCATCCCTCCTCATTAAGAAATTCTATACAAAAACTCTCTAAAATTTCAAAGGCCAAAGTTATACGAGTGGAGTTAGCAAAGGTCGAAGTTTCGGGAAGTTTCGGGAAGAATCCGGTGACAAAACGACGCCCTGACGGTTCCAAAAGCTTTCTCCATCTCCCCTTTTTATTCTTAATGTGTAAGTTCCCACTTTCCCCTTTCTCTTCTAATAAAACGAAATCACTTTTCAAAGCTAGTCGAAAGCGGAGTTAATCCGACTTCCGATTCTATTTTTAACTAAAAACACATTTTTTCTTTAGAACAAATTCACCATCATTTTGTATATTGTTTAATAAATATAATACAACATTCACAACAAGTTTCATCTCAAAATAATATGAATAGCAACTTCTATTCCATTTTTACGGTGAAATACCATTATATTACATACAACATTATTTATTCATTTTAACCTTATTACCTTTAGAAAACTCAAGAGAAAATGACCTACCTCATCACAACACACATTTTTGTCATAGCACGATATCTTTTGGGACAATAGTTTGTGGGAAAAATACTAGTTTACGATTAAATACCTTAAACATTCAAAAACCATTTTGTTTAAAAAGTGTGTTATTTAATTCCATGCAATTACGCCTCTACAACCCATCATGGGGACCCCGATCGGGATGGTGCAGGTTATCGCACATCCTCGGACCTAGTAGAGCGAGATGCAGACCTCCGCAAGGAGCATTCGTTCTCGATGGAATTTTTAATGCAATTTTTAAGAAATATGTGATTTCTATTTAATAAGTAAATTCTATTTTTTATAAATATTAGATATATATAAATACTATCAAAATATCTACTTTAAGTATACAATATATATATATATATTCCATGTTTTCTAAATCAAAGGAATCACAATTTCATAAAATTACCATTACAATTCAATACAATTCCAATATTTCATTAAAATACCATGTACAATGAAATCTAGGTTCTATTCACTAGAAAATTTCACTTTTATAAAAACTACATCTATGAAAACCCTAAAGACGATAATTAAATACTTGAGGTGTATTTTGAAAATATATCAAAACTATTTTTACATAAAACCCCCTCAAGTTATATTAATTTACAATAAAGACCCTAATAAACATAGGTTTAAGCGGGATCAGTTCTCTTGAGCCTCAGGGAGCCGGAGAATATGGGTACTTGCCCATCTTAGGTAGACAACCTAACAACAGTGTTATCAACACGGTAATTGTCTTGGAAAAAGACACAAATCCTACCGTCCATGTGCATCAGTTACCGATAACATCAAAACTAATTCAGAAATTCAATTCTATTTAAAAGTCAGACTCAGTTCGAGTCACGGTCAAATATGAAATCAATCTACTTGAATATGATTCAAGTATAACTCCAATTCAACATGAATCCGTCTATACCAGAATTCCATCTATATCAATCTGACTCGACTTAACCGAACCATGGATATACTCTGATTACATGACTATCCATTTATATCCATTCCGTTTACATGATATCATGGTTTCGGCAAGTCGTACATCTATTTAAATCAAACAATACAAATCAATACAAAATACATTACGGGTTTTTTTAAAGGGGTAGACTGGTACGAAATATGTTAGAAGTGGCACGAGACGGTCACTTTAATACACCTAACCTGAATATCCATTGCTGTTGTACTTTTGCTTAACGGTTCCTTATGCTCTGTATACCTTAGTCTCCGGAATAGTGGGACTCCTCTCGTATACATTGTCATATTCTGTATCAAGCTACAAACAACTGCGATAATAGAACAAAAGATAATATTATACTATTATATTCTTTTTTCTGTCTAATCTACTTCTCTCTTTCTTTGGGACTTACCGAGTGATTGTTCGCTGACGACATTTATTTTCTTCTTTCTTTGGAATATTGTCAGGTGGATCCGACTCACTAGAGATTGAGCCCAGTACTGAGGACTTGGAGCAGTTTGCCTTCGACCTAGAACTGTAGGCACTTGTATATACTTTTTATTTCAGTTATGCCATTGTTTAGGCATTGCTTTCTAATCCTGTATTTACATTTCCAGTTGTACTTGTAAAAAATTGTTAAATAAATAAAAGTTGTTGTTCATTTATATTCATATCTCTTGTGTATATTTTACTTTATATTCCTTATTTACGCTTAGCGTATTTACTTCTGAGTAAATACATCGCGTAACCCGTCGTGTCTCCTTACCGTACACCGGGAAGCAGGGCATGACAGGTTTTGTTGGTGGCCCATGCAGGTCAGTTCTGCATAATTCCTAAGCAATATAATACAAGAATCAGCAACTAAAAATATTCTTTACATTTCATGTTCCTTGAATCTTACAATTTCATATATTTTGAATCTATCCTAACCCTATTTTTCTTTCAAGTTTATGGATTCTCCAAACAATACCAGCACCAACTTCAACAACACACCACCACCTCTACCACTTACGCCTACCATTGCTGCTCTGATTAATGAGCAGACAGTACTGCTTGAGGCAATCCGAAGCCTCCTGGAAGGACAGCAGCATCAGACTGCTATATCACTGAACCGTCCAGAAGCGGAAGCGCCCTAAGTGAAGCAATTCCGGGCATTGTACCCAAAGGAATTTTTGGGGAAAGAGGGCCTTTTAGAAGCAGAAGAATGGGCTCAGAGCATCGAGGACGATCTGGAAGCAGCACAAGTGCCAGAGATCGCTTGGGTACGAGTTGTGAAGCTGCAACTCACTGACAACGTCCGAGTTTGGTGGAAGGCGGAAGAAAGCCGTCTTGACCAACCGATCAAATGGAAAACCTTTCGCGACATGTTCGACACGAAGTACTTTCCAGAGACTTCCCGATTTGATATGGAGCAGCAATTCATCTATCTACAACAGGGTTCGATGTGGACCAAATCTTTGGAGGAGTGTGATGCTGAGTTTACCATGCTCAGTAGGTAAGATATGTCTCAATATTCGATTTTCTTATATCACATACTATATAGCTAACACAAGACCTTAACAAGTTCGCGACACACTTGATACCGACTGCTGAGATCAGGTCCAGAAGATTTCAGCAAGGGTTAGATCCGGAGATCCAAGCTGCCTTAGCTACAGGAGATTTCCCAACCCACGAAGTGGCCCTGAAAGCTGTCCATTGATATGAGGCAGTGGTGAAGATGAAGGGTAGACTCTAATCTGCCGGAGTGAAGCGCTCTGCCACTCAGACGACAGGAGGAGCCTCTTTAAGGCCACCTTTTGTGTCCAGGAGACCAGGAGTACCAATCAACCGGCCTAGCACAGCCTTTTGCACCTACTGCAGGAGGGATGGACACCTAGTGAAGGACCGCCGGCATGCAAATCGTCTTTGCTTAGTCTGTGGCTCAGCCACACATGATATTAGGTCTTGTCCTCGTAGACTCAATCCTAATGCTGCACCCAGACCAGCAATTACCTATCCGCAGTGACCAGCCATCCAGACACCTGCTCCACGACTAGCTCTCCCAGCTCCACCACCTCGTGGACCGGCTGCACCTCCTTCTCGTCAGTTCCATCAAGCTCAAAGGAACTTACCTCAAGGATAACGGAACGAACAGAGGAATGCTCCTCCAGCAAGGAGGAATGTACCGAGACGACATACTTTCATAATGACTGTGGAAGAAGCTGAAGTCACTGGCCAAGTCATTACTGGTAACCTTTCAATTTTCAAAGTTGTTCAATACTTGCTATACCCATATATTTTTCTATACCTAAACCTATCCCACATAACTTAGGTACGATCTTAGTAGCCTCACTTCCTGCACTAGCACTCTTCGATACTAGAGCATCTCATTGCTTTATGTCGCAATGATTCATCCAAACTCATGCGATTCAGTCAAACCTCTCGTATCCAACTGGAATGTCAGTTCAGGGAACGACGTTTTAAAGGCAATAATGTGATATGACCTGTGTCCAATGGTCATCTGCAGCAGAGAATTCTATGCTGACTTCAAGGTGCTGGACATACCAAATTTTGATGTCGTTTTGACTATGGATTGACTCGGAACTATTTACGCTACCATCGACTATTATCAAAGGAGGGTAGTGTTCGAAATTCCAGACCATCCGGTCTATTATTTCAAAACTGGAGACCGTACCCTAGAGCCAAGCACATACAAGGCAAAATCAAAGAAAGCAGTGATTGCAGCCCTTAAAGCGGAGGAAGGATCGAAGCCAGAGATAGTTCGAGAGTTCGACGATATATTTCCTGAAGACATATCAGGTTTGCCTCCTGATCGAGCCCTTGAATTCAGCATTGATTTAGTACCTGGAGCACAACCGGTGATCAAAGCACCGTATCGGTTAAGCCCTGAAGGTTTGAAGGAGGTCCGTACTCAGTTGGACGAATTATTGACGAAAGGATGGATTCATTCCAACACTTCAAGTTGGGGATCGCCAGTTCTACTTGTGAAGAAGAAGGAAGGTTCATATCGAATGTGCATTGATTATAGAGCTCTGAACAAAATAAATATAAAGAACAAGTATCCACTTTTGCGCATCGAAGTCCTGTTCGATCAGCTAAGTGGGTGTTGCGTTTTCTCCAAGTTAGATTTTCGTTCGGGTTATCATCAGGTGAAGGTCAAAAAATCTGATATCCATAAAACGGCATTCAGAACTCGCTATGGACATTACGAATTTCTTGTGATGCCATTTGGAGTGACCAATGCACCAGCTATATTCATGAACCTAATGAATCAAGTTTTCCGAGAGTACCTAGACAGGTTTGATGTCATCTTCATCGACGACATCCTGGTGTATTCTAAGAGTCGGAAAGAACATGCCGAATACCTACAAATTGTCCTGGAGACTTTACGACAACATCAACTCTATGCCAAATACAGCAAGTGCGAGTTTTGGCTAGATCAAGTCGGTTTTCTCGGACATATTGTATCAGGCGATGGAATCTCTGAAGATTCAGCTAAAGTATCAGCAGTAAGCGAATGGCCGACACCTCAGTGAAGGACATTCGAAGTTTCTTGGATTTAGCAGGATATTACAGAAGGTTTATTGAAGTATTTTCGAAGATTGCAACACCCATGACCAAGCTCACACGTAAAGATGAAGAATTCGTGTGGTCAGAAGCATGCGAACGAGCTTTCGTAGAACTCAAGTCAAGATTGACATCAGCACCTATTCTTGTTATAACGGACCAATCTGGAGGTTTTGAAGTGCATTGCGATGCATCCGGTAAGGGATTAGGATGTGTTCTACATCAACACGGTAAAGTTGTAGCTTATGCATCAAGACAGCTGAAGATTCATGAGCGCAATTATCTGACGCATGATTTGGAGTTGGCGGCCGTAATCTTTGCACTCAAGATTTGGCGCCATTATCTTCTTGGTGAACGAGTAGACATATACATAGATCACAAGAGTCTGAAATATGTGTTTACTGAGAAAGAGTTGAATATACGGCAGAGAAGATGGTTAGAACTTATGGCAGACTTCGACATCAACCTACAGTATCATCCAGGGAAGGTGAATGTAGTACCTGATGCACTTAGTCGCCAACCATTAGCATTGAATCTCACTGCACAGTGAACGCTTCAACAAGATTTACATCAGATGGAGATAGAAGTGGTCATGCCAGGTAACACTTCAAGTTTAATGAACTTACAAGTTCAATTTACTATTGTCAATCAGATCAAAACAGCTCAAGCAAGTGATGATAAGTTGCAAAAGATCAGAGAACAAGTAGAAAGTGGATTTCGAACAGACTTAATCATCCATGAAGATGGATCTTTGAGATATGGTAGTAGGTTGTGTGTACCCAAAGGTTCTGTACGGGAAGAGTTGATGAAAGAAGCTCACAGCTCTTCTTATTCAGTACAACGTGGAGGCACAAAGATGTACAAAGATCTGCGTCAAAATTGTTAGTTATATGTATGCCCTAGAGGCCATTACTATACATAGGATGTATATTGTAGTGGATGCTTGGACATATATAGGGAGGACTTTCTTGCTCGACATGATAGTATGCTATCTGGTTACACTTTACCTTAACGTGTATACTGATTGTCTCTCTGTTACATGTTGGTAAAGCCCTTAGGATGTGTACTTGACTACCTGGACTATGATGCAGATCATACTAGTGGGGACATGGTAGTCCATAAGTACATCCTTCAAGGTCCTTAGTCGTGGGTGTATCGAGATGGGGCATCGATATACCAGAGTAGACTAGCGTATACCTTCTCGACCCATACAGATGGGCGATGGATGATCCCATATCCATTGGTGTTTGACATCGGAGATGATATACGGGTGCTCAGTGAAGACTGGGTACACTGGACGGACTCGCCAAGAACTCCCAGATGGTATTATACCTTACGTCAGATGGCAGTTCTCTGGTGACACTGGTACAGAGTAGTCTGTTGGCCAGAGATCGTCATAGAGTCTTGTGTGGTTCCCACTGTGCTTTGATTTCCACCTTACCACGTCCAAGAGGGCGTGCAAAACGGTGGTTTTTGGGTACAGTCCCGAGTCACATGGAGGCAATGAGCGATAGGATGGGATTCGTCTCTCCCGGTATAGAGAGTTGATGTTGCGCTGTGTTCGATTGGCTATAACCGGAAATCCCTGGCCAGGGTTGCTGAGATTTACTGGTAAGTGTTACCAGTAGTTTCTCGAACTGTTATAGACCTCATATCGACACGACTTATCGAGCTATTGGGGTTTGACGTTTACCACCCCTAGGCGAGATATGCGACATATCAGACGACGAGACCGGACTGTACGGTAAGTGTTACTGGTTGGATTCACAGGAGTGTGAGCGGGCTTGCTCGTCGATCTTCTGATCGCTCAATACCCGGGTGGCCGTTACGTTTAGCAGACCGCTTGCGGCTTGTGGGTGTTTGATATGATCATCACCTGCTGCCGGCGTATTGACGAGTCTTTAGAGTCCTACACAGAGGTTTCCTGGCTCAAGCGAAACGAAATAGGAGCGCATATGAGATATGTGCGGGACCAAGAATAATGCGTGTATGTGATACCGTATTCTATTCTCGCGATTTGTATCATCGGCAGGTTATATGTGATATAACCGGGTTACCGAATCAAGTGTTGATTCGATACATTGATACACTTGATATTAGTCGGTTATATGCGATATGACCGGATCATTAAATCAAGGATTGATTTAATAATTTGATGTATAATTATATATTTGATATATTACTTTGCATTAACTAATATTGGTTCACTTTAAATGGATTTTCTCACTTGATGTGCACATTATATATGTGATATATTTTTTGTGCACTTGATTGTATCATGTTTGATGATACATGCATGTTTGTGTGTATGTTTGATTAAACCTTAGTTAAGTAAATGGTTAGGGTTTTAATTATTTAATTAATTTATTTATTCTTTTTGGAAAAGATAAAATGGTGGATTTATTTTTCTTTCTTTGCTTGAAGCTTCTTGAAGCTTCAAAGCATCTTTGAAAGTCCACCACTTTGTCATCATCCTAAACCTAACCATTCACCTAACTATAGTTTACTCTCTACACATAATCATGGTTGACATTATGATAAGTATTGATTTATTTTCTTTTTGTAATAAGACTTATCATATTATCTTCTTCTTCTTCTCCTTCTTCAAGATGAAGAAGCTTGCCTCCTTCAATGGCAACTAGTGAAAAAGAGTGAGAAATCCAATTCTAAAGTGAACCCACTTCCTATTTCTTCATCTTCTACCTCTTGCCAAGTAGTATAGGGTGTTTTCTTCACAAGTTTCTTGACTTGGTGAAGTTGGAGCTTGATTTAGTGTTGCCTCGACGTAGATCATCTTCGGCATCGAAGTCGACGACCTAGCCCGCCCGTTTCTCCGATGAAGCCGACGCTAGAGTCCGGGATCCGATATGGACAGCGAGGGGACTTCATCACGGAGCCATGGAGGTGGAGAACCGGATCTACAAAGGTTGTAGCCTCTTTCTTGTAGTTAAGTTGTTAACTAGTTTCTTTTTCGTCTAAAATTCTAGTTAACGATCCGTATTAGGGTTTCTCGGCACTTGTAAAAATTTGAAATTGGCATGGTTGATGCCTTGTGAGACCTTATTAGTGTGCCTAGGAACCCTACAAAAATTACTGGTGGCATAGAATGAAGCTTGAATACCCAGAAGGGTCGCTAAATGCTTGGTGTATCAGCAAGTAAAGGCTGAACATCACAGGACAGCTGGTTTACTTCAACCGTTACCTATCCCAGAATGGAAGTGGCAACACATCACTATAGATTTCGTGACTACACTTCCTCGCAGCATGAAAGGTAACGATGCGGTATGGGTTATTGTGGATCGACTCACAAAGTCGGCTCACTTCATCCCATTTCGAGTTGGCCAATCTACCGAGACATTAGTAAAGAAGTACATGGAGGTAAAAATCTAAGTAAGATTTAAACACTTCAATGTGTACTATCTCTGATATCCATGAACTCATGCAGGAAATCATGAGATTACATGGAGTACCGGTTTGCATTGTCTCCGATCGTGATACCAGATTCCGATCGCAATTTTGGCAGAGTCTGCAAGCTAGCTTAGGAACAAGTCTGAACATCAGCACAGCTTACCATCCACAAACATATGGACAGTCAGAGCGAACTATTCAGATACTTGAAGATATGCTAAAAGCGTGTATGCTAGACTTCGGAGGATCATGGGAAGATCACTTACATCTTGTGGTGTTTTCATACAACAACAGTTACCAAGTAAGTATAGGAATGGTACCATTTGCAGCTCTATATGGAAGAAAGGGTCCATTGCCATTAAGTTGGGACGACATCGGAGATAGAGAACTCGTTAGACCTGAGATGATAGTAGCAACAGTCGATATAATTCGCACTATCAGGGAAAGAATGCGCATAGCCCAAGATCGACAGAAGCACCGGGCTGATGCAAAGCGCCGTCAATTGGAGTTTCAACCGGGAGATCATGTCTTTTTGAAGATATCTCCAAACCGTGGAGTGATTCACTTTGGAAGACGGGGTAAGCTCAGTCCGAGGTATATTGGACCGTTCGACACTCAAAAGAGTCGGAGAAGTGGCTTATCACTTGGTACTTCCACCTTCATTGGAAGGAGTGCACAATGTGTTCCACATATCACAACTCAGAAGGTATGTGAGTGGCCCCAGCCATATTCTTGATCACTCCGAGCTCACTGTACAGCCAGATTTATCATGTGAGCAACAACCTGTTGAAATCCTGGATAGAAATGTGAGGTCACTTCGGAACAAGGAAGTAAACTTGGTTCGAGTAATGTGGAAAAAAGACTTATCAGGAGAATCAACATAGGAACGTGAGGATGACATGCGTGCAAGGTACCCTCATTTTTTTTGTAAACTAGTACTTAAAATAATTGTAAATTTCGAGGACAGAATTTTTGTAAGTAGGGTAGAATGTAACAACTCTGTTTCAGTGTACAGAAAATTTGATTAAAAGTTAATGTACAAATGGAGTATTTGCAATTCTGTGTACACTAGAAGTATTTGATTTGCTTTTGAACAGTAAGAAAGTACTTGTAGCTCATTGGTAAAGCCTTGCACTACTATGACGTAGCCTCTGTGATCAAATCCTCCCAGCCACATATATTTTTAATCGATTTTTTCTTTTAATCTTTTAGAAGCCCAAAAGTTTATACGTGCACTACACGTAAAATGAAAAGTCACAAAGTAAACAAACATGTGCACTGAGTTATACCAAATGACACCAACACGTGGCAAGCATCCCAACCCCATCCCACCGGTTTTGGCCGGCGAGATGCGTATAGGGGACCGGCACCACCGAGCTAATCCGTAGGGGATGCCTCTAATTTTTAACCCCAGAACCCCTTGGCCTACCCCACTACCTCCATGCTATTTGATTTCTCTACACATTTCCATAAAATTAAAAATGGGCATTAATCCACATTTTAATGCATAATTTAAATTCTATTCTTCTTTAACCTAAACCCTAATTTTCTCTATAAATACCACACTATATTTCACCCCTCCTCATTAAGAAATTCTATACAAAACTCTCTAAAATTTCCAAGGCCAACGTTATACAAGTGGAGTTCGAAAAGGTCGAAGTTCCGGTGAAGTTTCGGGAAAAATCCGACGACGAAACGACATCCCGACGGTTCCAAAAGCATCCTCCATTTCCCCTCTCTATTCTTAACCTATAAGTTCCCACTTTCCCCTTCTTTTCTATTAAAACGAAATCACTTTTCAAAGCTAGTCGAAAGCGTACTTAATCCAACTTCCGATTCTATTTTTAACTAATAACACAATTTTTCTTTAGAACAAATTCACCGTCTTTTTGTATATTGTTTAACAAATATAATACAACATTCACAACAAGTTTCATCTCAAAATAATATGAATAGCAACTTCTATTCCATTTTTACGGTAAAATACCATCATGTTACATACAACATTATTTATCCATTTCAACCTTATTAACTTTAGAAAACTCACGAGATAATGACCTATCTCATCACAACACACATTTTTGTCATAGCACAATATCTCTTGGGACAATAGTTTGTGGGAAAAATACTAGTTTAGGATTAAATATCTTAAACATTCAAAAACCGTTTTCTTTAGAAAGTGTGTTATTTAATTCCGTGCAATTGCGCCTCTACAACCCATTTTGGGGATCCCGATCGGGATGGTGCGGGTTATAGCACATTTTCGGGCCTAGCAGAGCGAAATGCAGACCTCCGCAAGGAGCATTCGATTTCGATGGTATTTTTAATGCAATTTTTAAGAAAAACGTGATTTCTATTTAATAAATAAATTCTATTTTTTTATAAATATTTGATATATATAAATACTATCAAAATATCTATTTTAAGTATACAATATATATATATATATTCCATGTTTTCTAAATCAAAGGAATCACAATTTTATGAAACTACCATTACAATTCAATACAATTCCAATATTTCATTAAAATACCATGTACAATGAAATCTAGGTTCTATTCACTGGAAAATTTCACTTTTATAAAAACTGCATCTATGAAAACCCTAAAGACGATAATTAAATACTTGAGGTGTATTTTGAAAATAAATCAAAACCGTTTTTACATAAAAAAAACCCTCAAGTTATATTAATTTACAATAAGGACCCTAGTAAACATAGGTTTAAGCGGGACCAGTTCTCTTGAGACTCAGGGAGCCGGAGAATATGGGTGCTTGCTTATCTAAGGTAGACAACCAAACAACCGTGTTATCAATACAGTAATTGTCTTGGAAAAAGACACAAATCCTGTCGTCCATGTGTAGCAGTTACCGATAATATCAAAACTAATTCAGGAATTCAATTCTGTTTAAAAGTCTGACTAAGTTCGAGTCACGGTCAAATATGACATCAATCTGACTTGAATATGATTCAAGTATAACTCCAATTCAACATGAATCCGTCTATACCAGAATTCCATCTACATCAATCTGACTCGACTGAACCGAACCATGGATATACTCTGATTACATGACTATCCATTTATATTCATTCCATTTACATGATATTATGGTTTCGGCAAGTCGTACATCTATATAAACCAAATAATACAAATAAATACAAATTACATTACAGGTTTTTTTTAAAGGGGTAGACTGGTACGGAATGTGTTAGAAGTGGCACGAGACGGTCACTTTAATTCACCTAACCTGAATATCCATTGTTGTTGTACCGTGGCTTAACGGTTCCTTGTGTTCCGTATACCTTAGTCTCCGGAATAGTGGGGCTCCTTTCGTATACACTGTCATATTCTGTACCAAGCTACACACAACTGCGATAACAGAACAAAAAATAACATTATACAGTTATATTCTCTTTTCTGTCTATTCTACTTCTCTCTTTCTTTGGAACTTACCGAGCGATTGTTCGCTGACGACATTCCTTTTCTTCTTTCTTTAGAATGTTGTCAGGTGGATTCGGCTCACTAGAGATCGAGCCCAGTATTGAAGACTTAGAGCAGTTTGCCATCGACCCAGAGCTGTAGGCACTTGTATATACTTTTCATTTCAGTTATGCCATTGTTTAGACATTGCTTTCTATTCCTGTATTTACATTTCCAGTTGTACTTGTAAAGAATTGTTAAATAAATAAAAGTTGCTGTTCATTTATATTCATGTCTCTTGTATACATTTTACTTTATATTGCTTATTTACGCTTAGCGTATTTACTTCTGAGTAAATACGTCGCATAACCCATCGCGTCTCCTTACTGTACACAGGGAAGCGGGGTGTAACACCTCAGGAGGTTGCATAGATTTTTATTGAAGTCTTCAGCTAGCTTATTGGCTCTTGGATTATAGATGAAGGAATATCTTCCATCTATCATTTGCTGAGTAACGAACCTTGAGACTTTGAAGCTCTTGGAAGAAGGCCCATTATCATAAATGATTCTTCTAAGTGTACCGAAATGGTATAGAATATTATGCTGGAAGAACGCCGTAATATCTTCAGTCTTGACTTCTTTTAAGCGGGACAGTTTCAGCCCATCTGGAGAAGTAGTCAGTTGCGGGCAATATGAACCGGTGGTTTTTGGATGACAGGGGATCAATCGGGCCAACTATATCGGTGTCCTAAAGTTCGAAGGGCAATGAAACAACCGTAGGATGCAGCAGATTAGTATACTTGTGGATGAAGTCACTATGAATTTAGCAGAGATGGCACTTCTTCACATGCTCTTTGTAATCTCGTATCATGGTAGGCCAGTAGTACCCAAACCGTATGATTTGAAGTCGCATTTTAGGGCCAGATTGGTGAGCTCTACAGACGCCTGAGTGAACTTCTTTCATGACTTTTTTGGCTTCGGCCAATAACAGACACCTGAGCCAGAGTTGATCATATGATCCGTGGTATAGTGTATTATTCACAAACGTGTATCGAATTGCTCTCTTCTTCAGCTGAACCCTCACAGACTTCTCTTCGGGCAGCTTGTCGTATCGGAGGTACTCTATGAGGGGCTCTCTCTAATCGGGCTCATCTTGAATGATCAAAATTTCTTCGGTAGGATTGTTCTCTTGTTCTACACTTTCCTCTTCTCGTAAAGTGACTGGAGGTAGAATTTGCCGGTTTCTGACTGTGATCAGAATTTCATCCATGCCAGGATCATCCAACTCTTTGGCTAGGCGAGAGAGTCATCGGCTTTTCCGTTCAACACCCTAGGAACTCTTATTAGTTCAATATGAGTGAACTGTTTCACGAGCTCCACCATCCGGCTTCTGTACCGAGTTAACTCGGGTTTATATATCTTATAGTCTCAACTTACTTGGCTGATGACAAGCTGGGAATCATCGTAGACCCGTAACCAAAAGATTTCCATTTTTATGGCGAGCTCCATACCAGCTATCAAAGCCTCATACTCAGCCTCGTTGTTTGTGCAAGGCTCGGTGAGAGTGAAAGAACGTCGTAGGGTTCCCATCGATGGCGTGATGAACACCAATCCTATCCCTGCTTTTATCTGCGGGATACTTGATTTACTGGAGGTCCTCATTGACGAAACTCCATCGAAGTAGAGCTCCCATCATAGCTCGTTATCTTCGAGATGTAGCACTTGTTCGTGCGGTGACCCTTTTGGTATGTGATGAGCAGCGAGGAAGTCGGCGAGGACTTGCCCTTTTACTGCTTTCTGATGAGTATAGACTATATCAAATTCAAGCAGCATGATAGCTCATCTTGTCATTTTGCCGGATATGCTTACCTTAGTCATTAAGTATTTAAGCGGGTCGACCTTGGAGATCAGCATAACTCGATGAGCGAGCAGATAGTGCCTCAGCTTCTTTACAGCGAATATTAGGGCCAAATACTGCTTTTCGATGGGGAATAGTTATGTTCCACCCCGACTAACGTTCGACTGAGGTACTAGAGGGCATTTTCTTTTCCCTCCTTGGTGTTCTGGGTAAGGAGCGCACCGAGTGACTCATCTAGCGTGGCAGTATAAAGGATCAATGGTTTATTTAGAATGGGGGTAGCGAGTATTGGAAGGTGCAACAGGTACTGTTTGATGTTTTCGAATGTATCTTGACATTCGGCATCCAGACAAAAGGAGCTCCTTTCTTCATGAGCTTTAAGAAGGGCCTGCATCTTCCCGATAAGTTCGAGATGAACCTTCACATATATTCAAGCTTTCCTTGGAAGGATCTCAGCTGCATTAGATTCTTTAAAGGAGGCATCTCCACGATTGCATTTTTCTTCGATGGGTTGATCTCGACCCCTCAGAGCCGGACTATGAAACCCAAGAATTTTCCCGATGATATGCCAAAGGCGCACTTTAGAGAATTCATCTTCAGATTGTACCCTCTTAGTCTGGTGAAGACGGTTCAGAGATATTGGATGTGATAGGCCTTGGCTCTAGTCTTGACGACCAAGCCATCGACATAGCATTCAATGACTTTGTGGATTAAGTCATCAAAGATTTTTGTCATCGCCCTTTGATATGTGGCGCCCGCATTCTTCAGTCCGAACGGCATCCCCTTGTAGCAGTATATCCCGATCGGGGTTTGAAACTGTTCCCGCAAAAAAAAAAAAAAATTTTTGCGCACAAGAGCCCAATGTATCAAATGGCAGCGATACGTTTAAGAAAATGCGAACCAGTATTTTCCGGGCTGTATTTTGACAGACTCCTGAATGAGAAATAGATACATTCTGATGGTATTGAAAGCGTCTCAAAAAACCCTTCGATTTGACATATTATGGGCCTCATAATTCATCCGGGATCAAAAGTTATGGGGCATCACGTGCCCACACGTGACCGGGCATCACGTGCCCACATATGACCTAGCATCACATGCCCACATGTGACCATTTACAGGCAAAGCCTGTAGGCATTGAATAAAATAAATAATTAAGTGGGGTCACGTGCCAACACGTGATGGGCTCTTAAACCCTCTGAAACAATAGAATTAAATTCTAATTATGTGCTTTCTCAAGAGGAGTCATGTGCCAACACGTGATAAACCTCTAAGCCATCTGAACTAATAGAATTAAATTCTAATTAAATGGTCAATCAGTGGGTTCATGTGCCAACATGTGATAGGCTCTTAAAGCTGCTGAACTAATAGAATTAAATTCTAATTGAGGGAAATCAAAAACCCTAATTGGAAAAATATTTCTCTAGATCTTTCCAAACAAAAAGATTATGCTCTGTAAAGTGGAGCACCGTTGGATTAAAAATTCAATGGTGATTAAAAATCATCAATTTATAGAAAGATTCTATACAAGGAAATATTTTCCTAAAATTTACCAAGAATAACAGACAGAATATCTTTTGGATTAAAAATCCAATAGTGAATAAAATTCACTGAGTGATCTAAAAGATCATGTTGGTTACAAAATCAATTAAAATCTTTCAATGAAAGATTGACTAAACAAACCGATTCTTTTCTTTCTCCTATAAATAGGAGCCAAGAAGAGAAGAGAAAAAAGAGGATACAACAACAACAGAGAGAAAAAAAGAGAATTTAATTCTCTAGAGAGAAAGAAGATTTCTTCAGAAAAAGAAAGAAACCCTAGTGAGAAAGGGAAAGAGATCTAAGCTCCATAAAACAAAGAGAGAATTTAATTCTTAAATTAAGAGTTTAACTCTTCTGAATAAGAACTTAGTTCTTCCTTTGATTGAAGATCTGCAGAAGCAGATCTCCCCATAAATTGAGAATTTAATTCTCATCAGGGAGATTCTGCCATGCAGATCCAAAACTTATAGGGAGAATTGAGTTTAAAGAATTTAATTCTTCCAAATAATTAGGAATTTAATTCCTCTAAAATACTTAGGAATTTAATTCCTCCAACAGAGACATGTTTTAACCCTTAAAACAAGAACTTAGTTCTTCTTCATGGTTGAAGATCTGCAAAAAGTAAGATCTTTCCATAAGTTGAGAATTTAATTCTCATCGGGGAGATTCTGCCATGCAGATCCAAAACTTAGAGAGAGAGTTGGGTTTAAAGAATTTAATTCTTCCATATACATAGAAATTTAATTCCTCTAAACAAAATTAGGGTTTAACCCTACCAAAGAATTTAATTCTTAAAACAAGGGACTTAAAACTCTCCATGCACGTAAAGAGATCAATACCCAACTTGGTCACGTGGTAACACGTGATGCTCATCCTCAATGAGTAGAAAAAAAAGAACAAGACTAGGTCACATGACCCCATGTGATCCTTAAACAGACTCCTCAAAATGAGAAATAACAAGCTTGGATGCAATGCCTCACGTGCTCACACGTGACCCTCAAAACTAAAGGGAATAAAGCCAAAGGCAATACTGATTTAGGACGCCTCACGTGTCCCCATGTGACCCCTGACTAACACCTTTTTAAAGGGATAAATGAGGGAAAACAGAGGAATTAATAAATACATGGACACTATCACATGCCCACACGTGATGATTACAAAGATTAAGTGTTTAACACTTATTTGAATATTTTGAGAATAAAATAAAGGAATCTTGGCCCAATCCTAGGGCGCCTCACGTGTCCTCACGTGAGCGCCTCATTTTTCTAGTGTTTAACACTATTTTAAGCATTTCATTCCTAGTGTTTAACACTATTTTAAATGCATCACGTGGGAACACGTGACCGTCAAATATGTGCTAGTGTTTAACACTATTTTCAAACCAGTCTTAGCCTAAATTGGCTAAATCTTCCAGAGGCAAGACTCCCCTTTTGACTGAGCCTCAAATACACTTTTGTCTTCCAAAGTTGGTCATCTCATATGGCATGTAAGTGCTCAGCACTCGATTAAAAGATTAAAATATGGTCAGAACCCAGACCCATGCTTAGCATTGCTAAATAATGGGGAGCTGAGCCCAGACAAATGTTCAATATTCCCAACAAAGGTCCAACATTTCAAACCTAATTGGACTTAGCCCAAGTTGACCATAAGTCCTCGATTCAGATTTAATTGAGCCCATGTACTCATAATCTAATTAATTGATCTTAGTCCCAAATTGGACTACAGATTTCCCAATCAACTTTGGTTCAAGGGTACATTTCTTCACTCCTCTGATATTTGTCGTTGTAATCCTTCAACGTCTTTAGAGAGGTGACGGGTCCTGATAACCAATCATTCCATAGACTGTGGGGTCCTTAAACTCATGGACTATGATGCCCTTAAACTTTATAGACTATGACGTCTCTAAACTATGGACCGTGGGGTCCTTAAGCCCATGGACTATGATGTCCTTAACTTCGGACTGTGGGGTCCTTAAGCCCATGGACTATGATGTCCTTAACCTTTACAGACTATGATGTCTTTAAACTGGACCGAGATGTCCTTAAACTAACATTGGACCGTAATGTCCTTAAACTAATATTGGACCGTAATGTCCTTAAACTAACTATGGACCGCAAAGTCCCTAAACTAAACAATAGAGCCCAAATGCTCTTTTGTTGGATCTAAATAATTCTGTTAAGTTGATCTTAGTCTAAACTTAGACTAACGTATTCTTAACAAATGTTTAAGTTGATCTTAGTCTCAAATGAGACTAACGTATCCTTAAACTCAAACCCAAACCCAAATCTAAGAAGATACGGATTTGGACTAATCCACGCCCTACGGGCGACAACATAAATTAGTCTCCGTATACAATCCACGGGCAACCAATAAACAAAACAAACACCCACGACACGAAGTGACCATTTGGAGAAGGAGAAAGTGGTTACTGCGACGCGGTAGCGTAATTAACTGCAGGGGCTTGTGCCTGCAGGGAAGAGCGTCCCCACAATCAAAAACCCCTCAACGAGGGGGAATTTGACGAAGTCTGCTACATCGGCCGCATCCATCTAAACCTCCGATACACGGTGCCATAAATCAACTTGGCATCTTCGGAGAGGTGGACGAATAGCACCAAATAGCATCTGCCTCCAGATACAGGAAAGACGTTCAGTCTTCCCGTCTTCTGGCGGAAAACAGAAATGTTGTGTGCTTCTCATCCTCGGACGGCATTTTTATTTGATTGTATCCAGACGAACCATCCATGAAAGTGAACAGCTCGTAATTTGAGGTGTCGTTGACCATCATTTCCATAACCGGGAGCGGGAAATCGTCTTTAGGGCATGCTTTATTAAAGTCCTTGAAATCAGTACAAACCTGAATCTTCCCATTTTTCTTCTTTACTGGGACGATGCATGCGATCCAGTCCGCGTATTTCTCTTCTCCGATGAAGCCGGCATCGATGAGTTTCTTGGTTTCCTCGACGACCTTCTCCTCTAACTCCCTTCTCATTCTTCGAGGAGCTTGCATGAATGGCTTGGCTTCAAGAGATATAGTCAGCTTATGCATGGCTACTTCAGGGGAGAGGCTGGGCATTTCTTTATACGTCCATGCGAAGCAGTTGACGAATTCGTGCAGCAGGGCAATTATCTGATCTTATATTTCCTTTGACAAGAGTGAGCTGATATAGGTCGGCCTTGTATTATCGGGCATTCCCAAATTAATCTCGGTTAGCTCGTCGAAGGTTGCTTGTCCATCATCTTCGAGCTCTCGAGGGACTTTTTCTGGCTCGGCTATCTCGTCTTCATCATTTGACTTTTCGCTGGCTTCACCAACATGGATCATGTAGCATGTCTTGCGTCAGGTTGAATGAAACTTATACCCCGTCTATCTGGGATTCGTCCATTGATGAGTGCTCGGACCTAAGGCGGATGCCACGACCCCTCATAAAACTTCGCTTTAGAGTCCATTTGATATAACCGATATCCGCACTTCTTAAAAAATTCCCGCATCTTAAACGTATAATATCTGGGATTGAGGACGACTC
Source organism: Agapanthus africanus (assembly GCA_030015575.1). Lineage (NCBI taxonomy): Eukaryota > Viridiplantae > Streptophyta > Magnoliopsida > Asparagales > Amaryllidaceae > Agapanthus > Agapanthus africanus. Next base: position 47,633,801 of record JASDDO010000019.1, on the reverse strand, counting down.
TTATGCCTCTCTCATAGGGAAGGCACGTGACAGACAAACCATCCGAGTGCACGACAGGATTTGACCCATAAAATAGGATGCCCTTCTGTCCACTTTTCCTTTCGGGAATGTAGAAAGTTTTCAGCTGGTCCACCGTAGAGATTGACAATGCATCGAGCTCTTTGCAAATCTGCCCCGGCACCCTTGTGACGGCTAGAGACCCTTCTGTAACTTCGAAGATCTCTCTTAGTTTCGCTTTTTGCATGAGAGACCAATGTTCACCGCCGGAAGCTGGGAAGACTGGATGTCTTTCCCTGAATCTGGGGGCAGATGCCAATTGGTGCTATCCGTCCACCTCCCCGAAGATGCCAAGTTGATTTATGGCACCGTGTATCGAAGGTTTAAACGGATGCGGCCGACGTAGCAGACTTCGTCAGATTCCCCCTCACTTGAGGGGTTTTTGATTGTAGGGACGCTCTTCCCTGCAGGCATAAGCCCCTGCAGTTAATTACGCTACCGTATCGCGGTAACAACTTTCTCCTTCTCCATATGGTCACTTTGTGTCATGTGTGTTTGTTTTGTGTTTGGTTGCCCGTGCATTGTATACGGAGATTAATTTGTGCTATTTCCCGTAGGATGTGGATTAGTCCAAATCCGTATCTTTCTTAGATTTGGGTTTGGGGGTGTGTGTTTAAGGATACGTTAGCCTTATTTGAGGCTAAGATCAACTTAAACGTTTGTTAAGGACACATTAGTCTAATTTTGGACTAAGATCAGCTTAATGGGATCGTTTAGATCCGACAAGAGAGCAATTAGGCTCTATTGTTTAGTTTAATGACATTGCAGTCAATAAATAGTTTAAGGACATTGCGGTCCAATGTTAGTTTTAATACATTACGGTCAAGGTTAAGGACGTCATAGTCCGTGAGCTTAAGGACCTCACAGTCTGGTATTAGTTTTAAGACATCACGGTCGAGGTTAAGGACATCATAGTCCATGAGCTTAAGGACCTCACAGTCCGATGTTAGTTTTAAGACATCACGGTCGAGGTTAAGGACATCATAGTCCATGAGCTTAAGGACCTCACAGTCCGATGTTAGTTTTAAGACATCACGGTCGAGGTTAAGGACATCATAGTCCGTGAGTTTAAGGACCTCACAGTCCGGTATTAGTTTTAAGACATCATGGTCGAGGTTAAGGACATCATAGTCCAGTATTAGTTTTAAGACATCACGGTCGAGGTTAAGGGCATCATAGTCTATGAGTTTAAGGACCCCACAGTCCGTAGCAGTGTGCGGTTGTCGGGACCCGTCACCTCTTTGACGATGTTGAGGGATTACAACGACAGATATTAGAAGAGTAAAGAGATATACCCTCGAACCGGGTGTAAATTGATCGGATGAGCGATTGTGCTCAGTTCAATTTATATTGAGGACTTATGGCCAGAATTGAGCTAAGTCCAGTTGAAATTTTTAACATTTTACTCATGTTCTGCCTATTAGGCTTTTACTTGGGCTCTACCCTTTTACAATGCATAGCATTGGGCTCTGTAATTAAATGCATAGCATTTATATTTGGTATGTTAGACCTTTACTTGGGCTCTGCCCTTTTTTTTAATAATGCATAGCATTTATAGTGGTCTGATAGTGCGCCACGTGACTTGTCAGGCGCTTTGCGCCAATTAGAGAGCGCATACGCTAGCGCATGCGAAGATGACACGTGTCACGCTCTGCGCTAAGCGCAAGTCTGTTAGCGCACTGCGCTTTCTGAGTGCGCTGTGCCAGTGCGCTACGCCAGTGAATGACACGTGGCACGCTCTGGCGCAGTGCGCCAGTCTAAGAGCGCAGTGCGCTGTTTTAGAAGCGCAAAGCACAGATTGTGTCTGTGGTTGACACGTGGCGCGTTTTGGCGCAGTACGCCAGTCCAAGGAGCGCAAAAGCGCAATTCATTAGTGTAAGGCACTGTCCAATAGCGCAGAGCGAATCTTGATCAAATTCAGATCAAAGAACAAGTTTTCTGTTCTCTTAAAAGAGGTTCTACCTCAAGATTCAAGAACCAAGGTTCTTATTCTCATCAAAAGGCTGTGCCTTTATATAGATCAAAAGATCTAAGAATGAAGTAAATTACTTCTTCTCTTCTTCTTTTTTTAACCTTTTATAATTAGATCTTTTGATCTTTTTCTTTTTTATTGAAGATCTTGATCTTGTTCTTAGATCTTTGATCTTTTTAGGAGATGATTCTTCTTTTTATGAGATATTTTCATCTCTGTTCTTCAAGAATCAAATTCTTTACCTTTAAAGATGAAGAAGATGATCTTCTTTTTTCAAAGACTTGCCTTTCTTTCTCTTTGAGGTTTTTCTCAAAGTTTTTAGAGAGTTCTCTCTCTTCTGTATATCTGTGTGAGACTTGGAGTCTAGGGGCCTTTATATAGGGCCAATTGATTTGTTAGGTTAGTTACAGAGATCTTTCTCTGATTGATCTGAGAATATTTCCCCACCGTTGAATCTTTGATCCTAAGGCCTCTGTTTTACAGAAGACAATCTTCTTATTTTAATAAGATTGGAAAGATCTTTCTAGAATTTTAATTCTGATTAATTAATAATTAATTATTTAAATTCCAGTGCTGGCGCACCAGGCGCTAGCGCACCTGCGTTTGACACGTGGCGCGCAGCGCAGAGCACAGCGCAATTGCGCTAGCACACCTGTGTTTGACATGTGGCGTGCAACGCAGAGCGCAGCGCAACTGCGCTAGCGCACCTGTGTTTGATACATGGCACGCAGCGCAGAGCGCAGCGCAACTGCGCTAGCGTCTGTGTTTGACACATGGCGCGCAGCGCAGAGCGCAAGTGATCTGAAGCATTGCTTCATTTTAAAATTTGAATTTTAAAAGAGAGCTTTGCTCTGATTAGGGGTGCGCTGCCTTGAGCGCAGCGCTCCTGGCGCTGGCGTGTCTGCTTTTAACACGTGGCGCGCTGCGCGCAGCGCAAGAAATCTGAAGCGTTGCTTCATTTTTTGAATTTTTGAAATTCAAACAGAGTTTTGCTCTGATTGGGGAAAACAAATGCCCCCCCACCGTTACGCTCACGTGGCGCACACGTGAGTGCAGCGGTGGCGACATCTGAACCGTTGGATCGACTCAGAAGTTGAGGTGGCGCTTCAGCGCCTATAAATAGGACCCTTGGTCCTCAGATGATTATCATCTTCTCAATATTTTTATTTTTCGAGCCTTGCTCTTCTTTCCAAGAACTTCAAGAGTTAGAACTCTAGAAAATTTTAGGTAAAAATTTAAATTAAATTAAATTAATTCTAATTAACAGAGCCTTGCTCTCATAGATCTTTTGATCTAAAGAAAACCCCTTCGGGGTTTCATGAACATAGCTTTGCTCTCAAGAACCCATAGATCTAAATAGATCTTGTTTCAGGGTTTCTTAGCCCATGGGTCAGAGCTCTGCTCTTTTGACAATGTATAGATCTTTTGATCTTTTTGATAAAGAACTCTTAAGAGTTTCTTCATGGATCTTTAAGATCCCAGAATTTTAATTCTTAGGAATTAATTTTCATTATTCTTTGATGGATTTTCCATCATCATTACAGAGCTAGGCTCTTTAAGGAATTTTATTCCCTGGTGACCAGAGTTTGACAAGTGTCACTCTGTTACAGAGCTTTGCTCTGAGAGGGAGATTTTCTCCTTGTCTCGAGGGATTTCTCATTTAATGAGAATATTCTTTGAGGATTTCCTCATTAATTGACAGTCTCATCCAATGATGAGGCTTTCTTATTAATTGATGTATTGTCATCTAGATTTTGTGGGTCCCCCTCTCCACTGCATTGCAGTGTGGTACAAATTTTAAAGTACCGAGCGTCGGGATTTTAAAATTAAATTATAATACTGATAATTGAATTTTACTTTTTCTTGCAGGCAATATGTCTTCTGATCTTTCGTTCCCGTTTTTCCGCTCAGAGGGAGGATTCCCTGAGGCGCCGGTGGACCGGGAGGTTCTTGCTCTCATTAAGGATTACGATCCGGAGTACAAGAACCTTCACCTGTGGGGTAGGTGGTACAACGAAATTATCAAGGGTCGCCGAAACTTCTCTTGCGCGACGCCGTCGGATCCAATCTCGTCAATCTCGTACGCAGATATACCCCCGGTGAACTATGCCGTGAAGGTCGTAAATTGGAATTTAGAGGGTCTTCTTCAACCTTCGATTGCTGCCATACCCGTCCAGCTGCCGGCAGCCGTGGACATTTTAGGGCGGCGCATATGCCAGGGTGAGTCGCGCCCTTGGGGACAAACCTATAACATTGGATTGACCCCTCGACATTCTGCCGGGTATTTGCAGTGGGCCAGGTACATTTTGTCAGCGAAGAAGGCGCATTTGCTGAAGATCGGTCTGTACCCTGCAGTTTACGCCTCGCTGTTCGAGTACTCTGCTCCTCCGACGTGGTGGGTTAAGGCGTTCGTGGAACAATGGAACATCCCCACCCATACCTTTCTTCTGATGGACAGGGAAGTTTCCATCCCTCTAGAAGAATTTGCTGAGATTTTCGGTCTGCCGGTGAGGGGGGAGCACTATGAGGAGCTACTTCCTCCGGACGAATACGTTTTTGCCACCAAGCCGTTGGTGATGGACCTAACGCCGGAAAATGCTATTCAGCACCAGTTTCCGAGTCTGGTAAAGGTGCTGAATATGTATGAAAGTCTCTACTTGGAATCGGGAGGCCGAGGAGTTAGTTTTGCAGACTTCATCGCCCGCTTTCTTCGACCGGAGATTCTATCGCAGCGGGGCAAAAAATTTGCCAAGCTTGACGACCCCTTCGGCCTTGGCTTAGATCGTCGACCCGCACTGGAAGCCGATCAAAAGGGTTTTTACTTCCCCGATGCTGCAATCATCCCCTTATCGGAAATCGCCGCCCCGGGCATCGATAAGGAGACCTTCTTTCTCGGGTTTCTGGGGCTATGGCTGTGCTGGTTCGCGCTCCCCATGCACCCTCGCTACATGAGGCCATCCGTCTTCTACCCAGCGCATCGGATGGTGGCTGGCATACAATTGTCGATTGGAATTGCCGGATTGGCCCACCTGTACCATGGTCTCAGCGTGGTGGCAGACGCAACTGAACCGGGGGTGCAACCTGCCAATTTCCCAATGCACTACTTTACTTCGTTGATGGAAATGCATGTGCTCGGGGTATTTGGTATTCATAAGAGACCCTCGTTTTAGGAGAAGTGCAGACTCCCGAGAGTTATGCGGCTGATCGGCGCTTTTATCGTAAATCCGCTTCGCGGGAGGTTAGGGGGTTGCTTCTTCATCCGCACACGGTCGGAGCAGGCATTTCTTTTACGGACAAGTTCATGACCATCGGCCCGGAGACCTCCAAGGCAGTGTTGGCGTTGCGTGATAATTTCAAGGACGGCGCCTCCGTATTGAAAGCCTGGGAGATTCTACATCTATATTCCATTAGACCGGGCTTCCTTGTGTTCAGGCAGAATGAGTTGGCGCTTTTTATGAGGTACAACCCCCATTGGTTCGCCCAACAACTAAGCTATAATCAGGGGGTCCCACTGGAGGCGTTTTTGGAAGAGCCTGCGGCCACCAGGGAGGGAATACGGAGCGCACTGCATCACTTTTTGCGGTTAAACACGGGCTTCCACTTCTTCATTACCGAGCCGAGTTGCATTCCAAGGTCCCTCAACGTGTACGGGGCTTGGTATCAGCACGGATTGGGTGCTGTTATCCGGGAAGAGAAGCAGCTGTTGCTTGACCGCAAGGGTGCGCCCCCCGCCAGCGATCGCAACGTCCCCCTAAGGCGAAGGACCCTGTTGTTCCTCCACTAAGAGGAGATGCTGGAGTTGAGCCCCCACGTGTGCTAAGACCTCCGCGTGGATTGCCCCGTGATTCTGTGGACGTGCCCTCAGCGCCCCGTGCTCCCGTGGAGACGGTAAATGTGGTTTCACCCAAATTAGGCGTGGGCTCGGATATCGGGACCTGCCATCCCAAGGTGCCCACGAAGCGTAAGCTGATTTTGGGTGCGACCGGGGTTCGCGCGCAGAAGAGGAAGAAGAAGTCGGTCCTCTCTCTTGATGCCGTACTTGGCCTAGAGCCTCAGGTTCCTCTTACCGAAGGCCTAAGTGAGTATGGAACCAACGAGGGTTTCTTCGTAGCGCCAGAAGACACCGACCTCGACGCTGCTATTGCTGCTTCTGCGCAACTTGCGAGCCACCAAGAGAAAATAGCCGCCCTTGCGCAATCAAGTAAATATTAGTCATACTCTTGTCATTGCGTTAGATTTTATTTCCATGTCTTGACTGACATTCTTCTTTTTGTAACAGGCTTCACTACTGAGGAGGTTCTGGCAGCTTCCCTCAGGACTTTTGAGGAGGAAGAGAGGAATCGCGCTCTATTGGGCATTGGTACCTCGGCTTATTAGGTCTTCATTTTCCTTTTTTATGGCTAATCTAAACCTTTGCTTATCTCATTGCAGGGACCACAAGACCTACCTCGCAAGCTGATGCGGGAATTCTCCCCGGGCTAGCTACCGAAGTCCCGGTCTCTTCGGGATTACCGCAAGAGGCCCTACTTAAAAAGCCGATGATGGATGCCTTGACGACTCCGGAGGCAACCCTGAATGCGGACGACGACGCCTTGCTGAAGGAGGCTTCCAAAAGGTCTGTCATGACGGCCCGGGAGGAAAGGAAGCACCTGAGGCGCGCAGCGAGGGAGCGTAGTGCTGCTCTGGCTGCAGGAGTGGGCTCAAGCGCCGTTACTCCCGCTGCTACTCCTTCAGAGGAGCCCCCGGTCACCTTGTCCACTGCTCATAGATGGGCGACACGTGCAGCTCGGGAAGGCAATGGTAAATCCACCTCAGGTAATGTGTTTTTGAGGCTTTGTTGTCAAAGTTTTAAAACCATCGGTTCTTATATATCTTATCCTGCAGGGCCGAGTCCCACTGAAGGAGCGGCGGCGACCGTCGAGCCTGAGGGGACGGTGGATGAGGCAGCGGCTGAACCCGAGGCGATGGTAGGCGGTGCAGCCGTAGTTGCCAGGCCTGAGATAGTGGCTGACGAGACAGTCATGACTGCTATGCCCGAGATGGCTGCCAATGCCGAGCCCGAGGGGGCGGCAGGTGAGACGGCTGCTACTACTGAGCCTGAGGCAGCAGCGGATAAAATGGCTACTATGGACGAACCTATGGCAGCGGTGGACGAGACAGCTACGACCGCTGAGCCCGTGATGATAGCGGGTGAGACGACTGCTACGGCCGAGCCTGAGGCTGCAGTGGATGAAGAGGCTGCGACCACTGAGCCCGAGGTGGGTAAAATGGGCATGATCGCTGAGCACGAGATGGAAGCTCTTTCTCAAGAGTCGGGCACTGCTCCAATCATCGCCCTGCTTACGGTCCCTTGTCGTCTCCTGGCCTCGCGAGCGTGACGGCGGCTCCTGTAGAGTCGGGCGATGAGGCAACGGGAGGTGAAGCCACCCCAATGGAGGAGGGGGACGCCACCGTTGCATCAAGTGACGCCCTCGTCATGGCTTCGGCTGGCGACTCATCAGGTAAATTTTGGGTTACCGTCCTTCTTTTTATTCTGCAATCCTTCCTGACAGGGCTTATCTTATTTCTAACGCAGGTGCGGCTAGTGCTGATGCCATTTTACCCGAGGGAGCGCCGTCAGTTACCGCCCTGACGGTGGCCACCTCTCTACCCTCTTTCGTACCGTCGTAGATGCTGGAAGGTATGGATTTATGACTTATCAGTTTCATCTTTAGGCTGCATAATTTATGTACTGACGTTGTACTATTGCGTCTTTGTAGGAGTCCTTTTTGACCACCTGTACCAGGTGCTGCATCCCCACTTCTCCTTCCCGTCGGAGCTTGCTTCATCCAGTGGCGCTGGTGAATATAGTTTTCAATTAATGCTCTTTCTTTTTCCAATAATGAAATTATTTCTGATTCTTCTTTGCCCTGATTGCAGTGCTACAGATTGAAGGAGGGGATGTGAGATCAGTTGTGCCCCCGGTCCTCCCGGCTTTGCCACCTACTGCGGCTGGTATAGTAAATTCCATTGTTCATGAATCTCTTATATTTCTAGATCCGTCATCTGATTGTGATTTGTTTTGCAGCTGCCACTCCGACTCCGGTCCCTTTCGAGTCTCGCATTATGATGCTGCTAGGCCCATTCTCCAGACGTCCATCCTCAAAGGGTGCTACGATGAGTCTGAGTATGCTGAGCGGATGCGTCGAGGAGCTTGACGCAGAAGCTCCTACATCTGCCGCAGATTTCGCTGCCGAGGTTAATCCGATGCTGGCGACGCTTGTAAATTTCCATAATGAAGGCGTCGTCGAGTCTTGGGTTAATCACTGCAGGGAGATCGAGGCCTGTCTGCATCAGCTTGAACTTATGCGTCCTACCCCTGAGACCCAGGCTTTGAACTCCCAGCGGGCCGCATGGGTTGAGCAAAGTGTTCCGTTCCTTCGCCATTTCGAACGAGAGGCAACCCTTAAGCGAAAGGAACGTGAGGCGACTGCTGCTGAATCTTCCCAATTGCGCGCCGAGGTTGCGGCTAATACTGCCCAGCCGAACACCATTTTTGAAAACCTTCAACGATGTATCTCAGACGGGTTGGTGTTGAGGAAGAAGCTTGATCTTAACAAGCAGGTTGCGCAGAGTCAGGAGGCTGCCCAGCAGGAAGTTGATCAGAAACTCTCGTCCTCTTTGCAGCAACAGGCCCAAGTTAAATCAGAGCTGGCTGTGGCGGCTGATCATGAGAAGGCATTGAAAGAAGTGCGAGAACAGCTTGCGAATTTGTTGAAAACGCTTCCTTCTCAATGAAAATTTTGTATCATTTGTAATTGTGAATAAAATATATTTGTTTCTTTTATTCTTTAACATGATGTATTTTTTACCTAATCGATTTCATGAATAAAAGATACACGTTCTTCATAATGTATTGTGTCATTTCTCTGCTTTCTTCTTTCTTGCTGTGTTGTTTGTCATGTGATTTTAGCAAGGGCGGTATGTAGATAGCGTACAGCTGTTAGTCTAGGGCTATTTGTAGAGTGGCGATGGCTTAGAAAACAGGGTTAGGATCTGTCACCTAAGACTTTTCAACTTTATGAGCTGTGGGGGTCTCATAAAGTATTTTCTCCCTACGGGTTGAGAGGATCCCATAGGTGCGTTTTCTCCTTAGGAATCGTGAGGATTCCTAAGTGTGTTTCCTTTTGAGAGTCGTAAGGATCTCACAAGAGATTGTACTCCCTTACGAGTCATGAGGACCCGCAAGATTATGGGTGAAGTTGCCCTTGTCCGTTGTTAGTTTTAAGACATTACGGTCGAGGTTAAGGACATCATAGTCCATGAGTTTAAGGACCTCACAGTCCAATGTTAGTTTAAAGACATTGCGGTCGAGGTTAAGGACATCATAGTCCATGAGTTTAAGGATCTCACAGTCCAATGTTAGTTTTAAGATATCACAGTAGAGGTTAAGGACATCATAGTCCGTGAGTTTAAGGACCTCACAGTTCGCGAAATGTGTAGTTACTGGGACCCGTCACCTCTTTGAAAACGTTGAGGAATTTCAACGACAAATATCAAAAGAGTGAAGATATGTACCCTTAAACCAAGGTAAAATCAGTTTAAAATCATTTTGTTTTATTGTTAGTTTTAAGACATCACGGTCGAGGTTAAGGACATCATAGTCCGTGGATTTAAGGGCTCCATAGTCCAATACTAGTTTTAAGACATCACGGTGGAGGTTAAGGACATCATAGTCCGTGGATTTAAGGACTCCACAGTCCAATGTTTGCTCTGGATGCTTCACACGGGTTTACTACCGTGCTTTGCGAGGACCAGGATCCGCTCTAGACGTTTTCCACGGGGTCAGAAGTGACGTTATCCGTGTTCCACGTGACCAAGAATTTGCACTAGATGCTTCCCACGGGTTCACTGTCGTGTTCGGCGAGGACTAGGCTCCGCTCTAGATGCTTCACACGGGTTCACTGCCGTGCTCTGCAAGGACCAGGATCCGCTCTGGACGTTTTCCACGGGGTCAGAAGTGACGTTATCCGTGTTCTACGTAACCAGGAATTTTACACTAGATACTTCCCACGGGTTCACTGCCGTGTTTGGAGAGGACTAGGCTCTGCTCTGGATGCTTCACACGGGTTCACTGCCGTGCTCTGCGAGGACCAGGATCCACTCTGGACGTTTCCACAGGGTCAGAAGTGACGTTATCTGTGTTCTACGTAACCAGGAATTTTGCACTAGATACTTCCCACGGGTTCACTCCCGTGTTTGGCGAGGACTAGGCTCCGCTCTGGATTCTTCACACGGGTTCACTGCCGTGCTCTGCGAGGACCAGGATCCGATCTGGACGTTTTCCATGGGGTCAGAAGTGACGTTGTCCGTGTTCCACGTAACTAGGAATTTTGCTCTAGATGCTTCACACGGGTTCACTGCCGTGTTTGGCGAGGACCAGGCTTCGCTCTGGATGCTTCACACGGGTTCACTGCCGTGCTCTGCAAGGACCAGGATCCGCTCTGGACGTTTTCCACGGGGTCAGAAGTGACGTTATCCGTGTTCCACGTGACCAGGAATTTGCACTAGATGCTTCCCACGGGTTCACTGCCGTGTTCGGCGAGGACTAGGCTTCGCTCTGGATGCTTCACACGGGTTCACTACCGTGCTCTGCGAGGACCAGGATCTGCTCTGGACGTTTTACACGGGGTCAGAAGTTTCATTATCCGTGTTCCACGTAACCAGGAATTTTGCACTAGATGCTTCCCACGGGTTCACTGCCGTGTTTGGTGAGAACTAGGCTCCGCTCTGGATGCTTCACACGGGTTCACTGCCGTACTCTGCGAGGACCAGGATCCGCTCTGGACGTTTTCCACGAGGTCAGAAGTGACGTTATCTGTGTTCCACGTAACCAAGAATTTTGCACTAGATACTTCCCACGGGTTCACTGCCGTGTTTGGCGAGGACTAGGCTCCGCTCTGGATGCTTCACACGGGTTCGCTGCCGTGCTCTGCGAGGACCAGGATCCGCTCTGGACGTATTCCACGGGGTCAGAAGTGACGTTATCCGTGTTCCACGTAACCAGGAATTTTGCTCTAGATGCTTCACACGGGTTCACTGCCGTGTTTGGCGAGGACCAGGCTCCGCTCTGGATGCTTCACACGGGTTCATTGCCGTGCTCTGTGAGGATCAGGATCCGCTCCGAACGTTTTCCACGGGGTTAGAAGTGACGTTATCCGTATTCCACGTAAGCAGGAATTTTGCTCTAGATGGTTCACACGGGTTCACTGCCATGTTCGGCGAGGACTAGACTCCGCTCTGGACGTTTTCCACGGGGTCAGAAGTGACATAATCCGCGTTTCACGTGACCAGGAATTTTGCTCTGGATGCTTCCCACGGGTTCACTGCCGTGTTTGGCGAGGACCAGGCTCCGCTCTGGACGTTTTCCATGGGGTCAGAAATGACGTTATCCGCGTTCTACGTGACCGGGAATTTTTCTCTAGATGCTTCCCACGGGTTCACTGTCGTGTTCGGCGATGACTAGGCTCCGCTCTGGACGTTTTCCACAGGGTCAGAAGTGACGTTATCCGCGTTCCACGTGACCAGGAATTTTGCTCTGGATGCTTCCCACGGGTTCACTGCCATGTTTGGCGAGGACCAGGCTCCGCTCTGGACGTTTTCCATGGGGTCAGAAGTGACGTTATCCGCGTTCCACATGACCAGGAATTTTGCTGATTATATCCGTATTTCACGGAGTTGTGATTTGACTCTCGGTCATTTATATACCGTCGAGTCATGGAACTGGGAGTTGCCACTGTTCTACTTTGCTTGATGTTGTGTCTGTTGTAATGAGAAGAATGCTGAGACGACCTCCAGGTTATCTGTGAACCGTTGAGATTTGGCTCCTTCTTCTGATGAAACCTGGGGAGGAAAGGTGCGATTCCTTATTCGTTTGCACCCCTGAATTGTATACAGGGATTGAAATGATATCACCTGTAGGGCATAAATTTCATTTTATATATTTTTTATTTTATTTCTTTCCGCGATGCTCTATTATTTCAGCTTTTATATCGCGAAGGTCGCGATTGTCCCATCATTTCGGCTATTTTTCGCGGTGCCCAATCATTTCGGCTATTATATTTTTTTATACTCGCTGCTTTTTATTGTGAGTTGCCCAATCATTTCGGCTATTTTGCATGCATACATTTTTTTTTACTTGCTTCTTCTGTTGCAAGTTTCCCCATCATTTCGGCTATTTCGTATGCATATGTGACCTGCCAGTTTTTCGCTGCAAGTTTGGGATTAGACACCGATTTCGGCATCAGCACCGCTACAACTGAGATATGTTAGTTATATGTATGCCCTAGAGGCCATTACTGTACATTGGATGTATATTGTAATGGATGCTGGGACATATATAGGTAGGACTTTCTTGCTCGACATGATAGTACGCTATCTGGTTGCTCTTTATCTTAACGTGTATACTTTCTGTCTCTCTGTTACATGTTGATAAAGCCCTTAGGATGTGTACTCGACTTCCAGGACTGTGATGCAGATCATACTAGTGGGGCCTGGATAGTCCATGAGTACATCCTTCAATGTTCCTAGTCGAGGGAATATCGAGACGGGGCATCGATATTCCAGAGTAGACTAGCGTATATCTTCTCGACCCATGCGATGGGCGATGAATGATCCCATATCCATTGGTGTTTGACATCGGAGATGGTATGCGGGTGCTCAGTGGAGACTGGGTACACTGAACGGACTCGCCGAGAACTCCCAGATGGTATTATACCTCACGTCAGATGGCAGTTCTCTGGTGACACTGGTACAGCTTAGTCTGTTAACCCGAGATCGTCATAGAGTCTTGTGTGTCTCCCACTGTGCTTTGATTTCCACCCTACCACGGCTCTACTGAGTCATGCAAACAGGTGATTTTTGGGTACAGTCCCGATTCACATAGAGGCAATGAGCGATAGGAGGGGATTCGTCTCTCCCGGTATTGGGGGTTGATGTTGCGCTATGCTCGACTGGCCATAACAGGAAATCCCTGGCCAGGGTTGCCGTGACCTACTGGTAAGTGTTATCAGTAGTTTCACACATGTCATGGACTTCACGTCGGCATGACTTATCGAGCTATTGGGGTCTGACGTTTACCACCCCTAGGTGAGATATGCGACATATCAGATGAACAGACCGGACTGTACGGTAAGTGTTACTGGTTGGATTCACAGGAGTGTGAGCCGGCTTGCTCGTCGATCTTCTGATCGCTCAATATCCGGGTGGCCGTTACGTTTAGCAGACCGCTTGCGGCTTGTGGGTGTTTGATATGATCATCACCTGCTGCCAGCGTATTGACGAGTCTTTAGAGTCCTACACAGAGGTTTCCTGGCTCAAGCAAAACGAAATAGGAGCGCATATGAGATATGTGCGGGACCGAGAATAATGCTTGTATGTGATACCGTATTTCATTCTCGCGATGAATGTATCGATTAGTTATATGCGATATAACCTAGTTATCGAATCAAGGATTGATTCTATAAGCCGATACATTGGATACTAGCCGGTTATATGCGACATGACCGGATCATTGAATCAAGTGTTGATTTAATGATTTAATGTATAATTATATATTTGATATATTACTTTGCATTAACTAGTATTGGTTCACTTTAAATGGATTTACTCACTTGATTTGCACAAGTTGTATATGAGATATACTTTTGTGCACAAGATTGTATCATGTTTGATGATACATGCAAGCTTGGGTTTGTGTAAAGAATTGACCATGGTTATATGAATGGTTAGGGTTTCTTTTATTTACTTATTCTTTTATCCATTAATTATTGTTTTGGAAAAGATAAAGAGAAAAAGAAATGGTGGCTTAGTTTGTTTTTTGTTGAAGCTTCTTGAAGCTTTGAACAAGTCCACCATTCTTGTCTCTTCTCTAACCCTAACCACTCATCTAACCTTAGTTAAATCTCTACACTAAACCATGGTTGAATTCATGATAAGTATTCTTTTTATTTTCCTTTTAAATAACTTATCATATCTTCTTCTTCTTCTTCATCTTCTTCTTCCATGAAAAGAAGCTTGCTACATCAATGGTGATTGATGAAAAAGTGTGAGAAATCCAAATCTAAAGTCTACCCACTTCCTATTTCTTCATCCTCTACCTCTTGCCAAGTAGTATAGGGTGTTTCCTTCACAAGTTTTCTTGACTTGGTGAAGTTGGAGCTTGATCTAGCGATGCCTCGACGTAGATCATCTTCGGCATCGTCGTCGATGACCTAGCCCGCTTTTTCTCCAATGAAGCCGACGCTAGAGCCCAAGATCCGATTTGTACAGCGAGGAGACTTCATCGCGGAGCCATGGAGGTGGAGAACCGGATCTACAAAGGTTGTAGCCACTTTCCTTTAGCATCTTATTCGTTTACATACTTGCATCGCCTATATATCTAGTTAACGATCCGTATTAGGGTTTGTAGGCACTTGTAAAATTTGAATTAGCCATGCTTGATCACTTGTGAGACTTCATTAGTGTGCCTAGGAACCCTACAGGATATTGCCAGGAGCAAATCATCATTTACCTCTGTCGATATCGAACAAAGGTGGCTTAGCGAACAAGGTTAGGATCCTATCGACTAAGGCTTTTGACTTCATGAGCCGTAAGGGTCTCACAAAAGTATTTCTCCCTACAAGTCGTGAGGATCTCGTATTCTCCTTAGGAATCTTGAGGACTCCTGAGTGTATGGCTTCTTGTAAGTCGTAAGGATCTTGCAAGAGTGTTTTCTCCTCATAAGTCGAGAGGACTCACAAGGGTTGTTCACCGTGCGAACATATCCCTAATCACAGATGGGACTTTGTTAGGGAAATGTTTATTCGTGCCCATGGATTGTATACAAGGGTCAGTATTGAGCCGCTTGTAGGGCAGTATTGGAGGTTGTGGGGGTTGCTTAAGAACAGATTCAGGTCTCTGTAACTTAAGACTTTCAAATCTTATGAGCCGTGAGGGTCCCATAAGAGAGTTCTCCTTACGAGTCGTGAGGATCTCGCAAGTGTAATTTCTCTTTAGGAATCGTGGGGATCCCTAAGTGTGTTGCTTCCTTGTGAGTCGTAAGGATCTCACGCGGGTGATTTCTCCTCACAAGGTCGAGAGGACCTTGCAAGTGTCTTTTAACGAGGTCGCGTCCTTTCGGGTTTTCACAAACACTCGCCGGTAGCCCTGCTGTTTTTACTCACGGAGCTCTTTCGGGTTTTCATCCGTGCCCATTTTGCTTGTGGACATACCGTTTTCTTTTTTTTCTTATTCTTCTTTTTTTTCTAACGAGATTGCGCCCTTTCGGGTTTTCACAAGACTCGCCGATAGCCCCGCTGTTTTTACTCACGGAGCCCTTTCGGGTTTTCATCCGTGCCCATTTTGCTTGTGGACATACCGTTTTCTCTCTTTTTTATTCTTTTTTTTAGCTTCAGGATGCTGCAATCCACCGTAGTTTATCGACATCTCGGTCAACAACTAGTTTTAGGACATAGTGGTCCATTAGTAGTTTAAGGACGTTTCGGTCCGCTGTTAGTTTAAGGACGTTTCGGTCTGCTGTTAGTTTAAGGACATTTCGGTCCGTTGTAAAGTATGCCAGTTACTACTTATAGAGTTTGGGCTTAGGAAGATAGCGAGCGGACATAGTCGTCGTCATCTATCATTGACCTAGGCCATGACTCGTCAAGCGTAGTACTTCTTCAGGAAGCGACCGTTTATTGGCCTGAAAGGTCTTTCACCATGCATGTCCATGAGTAGATAGGCTCTACCCTGGTGGACCTTGTCTATGATATATGGGCCTTCATAATTCGGCTCGAATTTTCCCCGCTTGGCACGATTGGGGATCATAGGTCTTTTGACCACTAGCACGAGTTCGCCTTGGCGGAATGTCCTCGGCCTGGTCAATCTTTCATATGAGCGCGTCATCTTTGCTTTATAAGCTTCCAGATGTTGCTGCGCCAGGAGCCGGGTTTCATCAAGGGCATCGAGCTCCTCAAGCCGAAGGTGAGCATTCTCTTCGTCCGTTAGCTCATAATGGACTGCCACTCGTAGAGAGGGTAACTCTATCTCGAGGGGGAGTACCGCTTCTGTACCGAATACTAACGCGTATGGGGTTGTATTCGTGGCCGTCTTGAACGTAGTCCGGTACGCCCAGAGAGCCTCATGCAGTCTCTCATACCAGTCCTTCTTATTTCGGGACACCGTCTTTTTCACGATCTTCGTCAAGGTCTTGTTGAAAGCCTCAGCTAGACCATTAGCTCAGGGATTATAGATTGAGGAGTACCTCCATCCAGTCTATGTTGTATTGTTGTGCGAAGCGGCTGATCTTGTGGCTTCTGTAGGCTGGTCCGTTATCGGAGATGATCCGTCGCGGAGTTCCAAACCGATAAATAACGTGTGTCTTGAAGAAGTGAAGGATATTCTCCGTCTTCACTTCCCTCAGTGGTATTGCTTCTGCCCATTTGGAGAAGTAATCAGTTGTTGCCAAAATGAAACGATGTCCTTTGGACGATGCCGGTTCGATGGGGCCGATTATGTCAGTTCCCCATATTTCGAATGGCCAGCTAGCCACTGTTGGATATAGTGGATTTGGATGCTGGTGGATAAAGTCCCCATGGATTTGGCATGAGTGGCATTGCTTCGCATACTCGAGGCAATCCTGGATCATCGTAGGCCAATAATAACCCATCCTTTTGATCTTCAATTTCATCTTCGGGCCTGCTTGGTGAGAACCGCAGAGTCCGTCGTGAACTTCTTGGACGACTCTTTTCGCCTCTTCAGGTCCCAGGCATCTCAACCACAGAGAATCAACTGACCTCTTGTACAGAGTATCATTGACGAAGGCGAAAGATAGGGCTTGCTTCATGAGCTGGTGTTTTGAGGATACATCTTCAGGCGTTCGACAGGACTTGAAGTAGTCTATAAAGACTTCTCTCTAATCCTCATCCTTTTCTTTGTCATTTATTTGCAGGGCCGTCTGCTCGGTCGCTTCCTTTTTCTCGGACGACTCTGGAGATATTTCTGCCGGAGCAAGAACCCGACGGCTTTGCACAACGATTCTCACGTCATCGAGGTTCTCGTCGGCCAGTTCTTTAGCGAGCTTAGCTAGTGCATCCGCTTTGCTATTTTCTGCATGCGGTATGCTTTCCAAGATGTCGGAAGGAATCTGGGTCAACAGTTGCTGCACCTTTTCGCCGTACTTCACCAACTCTGGTTTGCATGTCTGATAGTCACCATTTACTTGACTAACGACCAGCTGGGAGTCTCCATATATGAGGAGGTTTTCAATTCCCATATCGATGGCGATCTCGAGGCCTGCTATCAAAGCTTCGTATTCAGCTTCATTGTTCATCCTCGGCTCTGTCAAGGAGAAGGAGAAGCGCATTATTCCTCCTTGTGGGGTCACGAAGATAAGGCCTACCCCTGATTTGATTATAGGGGTATTCTGTTTTCGCTTCTTCATGGAGGACACTCCATCAAAATAAAGTTCCCATCGGGCATCACCACCGTCGATCGCATCAAACGCATGTTCGTCTGGCAGCTCGCAGTTCAAAAGAGAATCAGCAGGTATTGGATGCTCAGTGAGGAAGTCGGCGATGACTTGGCCTTTCACTGCTTCAAGAGGCTGATAAGTTATTGAGAACTCCATCAAGAGCAAGGCCCATTTAGCGAGTCGCCCCGTCAATATGGCCTTCGACATCAAGTATTTGAGAGGGTCCACCTTCGATATGAGTCGAACTTCATCCGCCAACGCATAGTGCCAGAGTTTCGTTATCGCGAAGATCAACGCCAGGCAGTGTTTTTCGATGGGAGAATAATTGCTTTCTGCCCCCAGGAGAACTCGACTCAAGTAATAGAGAGCTCTTTCTTTCCCTTGGTCATTCTCTTGTGCCAATAATGTGCCTAAGGAACCTTCGGGGGCGGTTGTATAAAGAATGAGGGGCTTTCCCTTGACCGAAGCGGCTAGTACTGGCGGATTCTGTAAGTATTGCTTGATTTCGTCCAACGCGCCTTGGCATTTGTGATCCCAGATGAACAGGGTTCCCTTCTTCATCAAGTGACTGTACGGACGACACTTGCCAGAGAGATTGGCTAGAAATCGTCGGATATACGCGAGCTTCCCTTGGAGAGACCGTAACTGCTTGAGAGTCCTTGGCGGAGGCATTTCCATAATCGCCTTGATCTTTAACGGATCTATCTCGATACCTCGATGTCGGACGATGAATCCTAGGAATTTACCTGAGGACACCCCGAACGCGCATTTGAGAGGGTTCATCTTCAAGTTGTATTGCCGAAGGCGTTGAAACACGATCTTCAGATGCTTGAGATGTTCCTCGTATGATTTGCTTTTCACCACGAGGTCGTCGATATAGCATTCGACGATTTCATGTATAAGGTCATCAAAGATCTTCGTCATGGCCCTCTGATAGGTGGCGCCGGCATTCTTTAGACCGAAAGGCATTACCTTATAGCAGAATATACCCAAAGGGGTCCGGAAAGCGGTATGTTTTTGGTTCTCGGGATGCATCTTTATCTGATTGTATCGTGACGATCCGTCCATGAAGGAGAAAACTTCGTGAGTGGACGTGTTGTCTATCATCAGCTCGGTGACCGATACCGGAAAGTCATCCTTCGGGCAAGCTTTATTAAGATCCCGAAAGTCTACACATATGCGCACCGTCCCATTTTTCTTCATCACCGGGGCGATGTTAGCGATCCAATCAGGGTACTGAACCTTTTGGATGAAGCCAGAGTCAATCAGCTTCTTCACCTCGGCGTTGATACTCATCTCAAGCTCGAGCCACATTCTTCTCGGTGCTTATTTGATTGGCCTGACGTCCGGGGATATCGCCAATTTGTGGACAGCAATTTCTGGATCTACTCCTGGCATCTCGGAATAGTTCTATGCAAAGCAATCTCTATGCTACAGAAGCACGTCTTTTAGTGTAGCCACCCTTTCTTCAGACAACAGCTCACTAACGAATGTGGGTCGCGGGTCGTTCGCCGTCCCTAAATCAATTTTCTTGAGGTTATCTGCAGTAGTGTGTATTCCGTCTTCCAGCTCTTTCGAAGCCGGTGGAAACTCTGAGATTACCTCGTCATCATTGTTTTCGAAGCACCAAGGGAGGTCATCCATATTCTCGGGTTCTTCTCTTGATATCGTTATCATATGACAAGTACGAGGTTGCTTCCAAGACCGATGTGGGTCTGGTTCTACTCTTGTGGATTTGGGTTCATGCTTCTGCGGCGGGGTTACCCTCCAGCTGCTGGATAAAGCGAACTTGCCTTACTGATATTGATCTTCGACCCAGTTCTTGAAGGTGAAGCAGTCTTCAATAGGATGTCCTATTGCCCTATGATAGGAGCAATAGTCCGGGTGAGAGACTTCGCCTGTTTGCTCGGGGTATTTAGACTCCGGAAGTGTAATCATCTGATATCTTATGGCAAGATCAAGTATCTTCTTTGTCTTGTCTTGAGGAAAAGAGTATGCTTGACTCATTTTCTTCATAAGGGACAAATCCGGACCGCTCAATTCCCTATCGCGTGACTTCTTGGCCCCGCTTTGTCGCTGTCGAACGCCTTTTCCGTTCTTTGGTTTGTTTCTGCCTCTGCATCGGGACTTTTGCATAACGGGTTGACAGGGAGGAGCCTTTTCATCTTTCACAGCTTGTTGAAGAAGGCGCTGTGTCATGGCTTTCTCGTAGATGGCCATTTCACGATTATGGTCGTCTCGAACCTTTTGACCTGCTTCCCTTATAAGCTTGTCCATTTGTTCTTCGAACGACGGACTGGGCATTTTTATGTCGGGGACTTTTTATGGTTCAGGATTAGCACTCTCCCATTGAGCATCTCCTTCTTCATCAAAGTCATGTACGACATAGCAGTCGCGGAGTAGTTCTCGTTTCTTGGACCGAACGTATCCAAGCCCGATTGCTTCCATTCTCCCGTTGGGCAACTTGCGCTGAGTTCCGGGAACGTTCCATACCCTGTCATAGAACTTAGCTTTTCGAGCGGTCTGTTTGAAGGGTATCCCTTGGCGCTTCAATAGCCTTTTCAAGCCTTCTGTATAATATCTAGGCAGACAGATGGGCTGAAGCCTGTCAAGTGTAGGATCCGCACCGTGCCAGATTTCTTTTTCCACTTTAGTTTCCCCGGAGCGGTAGAATAGGATCGCCTTTTCGCCTTCTCGCCTTCTCGCCTGGGAGGGACATAGAACGTCTGCAGCTCTTCTATACTGTAGGTATCAAGCGCGTCTAGTTCTTTATGATGTTTGGGCGGAACCATGGCAACTTGCAAACTTTGCTCTGCATCAGCGAATGTTTGTATTGGAGGCCGAGCGGAGAATATAGCATGGACCTCATCTTCCGAGTCACTGCCAAAGATCAACATAGGAGCGGACGGTCCCGGCTTGTTGTACTGGGATGGGTCTGAATAAACCATCTCTTCTTCTTCCTCAGTATCACTCCCGAAGACGGGAATAGTGGCGATAGCTTTGTTCTCCGGTTTATGACATCTCTCCGTGTCTTTGAAATCTGGCAAGAAATATTTTGCATCTTCATACTTGCGGATTTCATTTACGGAGAATGGATTCAGCTCTCCCGTCACAGTATACTCGAGACCATCCTTAAAGTATTTCATACACTGGTGTTGTGTAGAAGGGATGATGTTGTATTCGTGTAACCAAGGCCGGCCGAGCAAAGCGTTATAGCATGTCTTGGCGTCAATGACATGAACTTTAATATCCATGACAAGTAGCCCGAATCGTAATGTCAATATCACAGACCCGAGAGTCCGCGATGACTGGGAGTCAAATCCGGAGATGGTGATTTTATCACGAGCGAGATGCTGGATGCTCATGCAGATTTCCTTCAACACTCGCACGTTAAGGAGATTAACGGAAGACCCATTGTCGACCAGGATTTTGCCTATCTTTATATCGTGGCAGTACCCTGAGACATAGAGGGGACGGTTGTGCTAGCACGTCCCAAGGAGGAGATCTTCATCGCCGAAGGTAATATCGGCTGTGTGCACTTCTTCCAGCTCGTCCTTCATCTTTTCTTCGGCGAGAAAAGCTTGGAATTGCTCTGGTTCTTGGAGCGCCTTAATCAATGAATCTCTCGTTTCTTTGGATAATAGAAGGGCGTCGAGAATACTGAGTTACGAGGGTAACTTCCTCAAGTGTGCCAGAACATTGTAGTCCACCTTATTCTTCTTTGGCAGGTCATTGGCGGTCAGTTCTTTCATAACTTGATCGTCCAGGGCGATATCCTCAGAGACCTTTTCTTTTCCCTTATCTTTTCTACTCGTGGGTCCGAGATTCTTTTCTGGAAGCGTGCGATTGCGCAGCTGGATGTTTTCACAGGCCTTCGGTTCGTCCTCCTTTCCCAATGTGGATTCTTTAAAGAGGCGGCCAAGAGCCATTTCTTCGTCGGAGTCGCTTCCGAAAGTGAGAATTTGTGATCTCCCGGGGTTGACCATGCGACAGTTGCCGGTGTCTCTTTTATACTCCTCGGTCGCACTTCTTTGCTCCCGCTGAGTTTTGCGTTTCATCCGCTTGAAATGTTGCCGGTGAGCAACATATCCCTGCCACCATCTTTTAAAAGTATTGCACTCCTCGGTGGGGTGCGAAATCTTTCGATAATATGAGCAGTAGCTAGGATGCATCTTTACTTCATCGAGAGAGTTCCCTTGGGAGGGCAGTAGCTTCATTCCCATTGATATAGCTTTAGCAAACCTTTTCCTTGTCTTGAATTTGTTTTTATCCGCGACGGGTGTTCCTTGATTTGGCGGGAGTGTCTCGACTCTTTCGTCTAGTCGCCGGCATTTAGCTCTTTCAAATATGGCCGTCTCGCGCCCCCGATCAGCTTTACCTTTCAGGAGAGCTTCGTTGCGGAATGTGCCAATCATTTCATCTAACGGCCCCAGAAGTTCTGGTTCAGGTTCTGCCCCCAGTTTCTCAGTGCAAGGAGTTTTTTCATCGTCTGTAAATGAGTGAGAGATCACATGACAACTTGCTACGTAACTCTCAGATTCATCCGACGAGTCTTCTCCGTCATCTTCGTCCTTAAGGACGTGGCTGAGGAACTCTTGGAACGTGATGGGGGTCCACGCCTTCTGATTATACTCTTCCAACGCGTCGATCTATTTCTGCAGGTCCGTGCGCTTTTCACCAGGCTTCACGGGCTTTTTGGATCTCTTCTTCTTCTTCTTTGAAGATTTTGACGGCTGGGTGTGAGTGCTTGGGCTATCACCACCAATCTTTGGAGTTGGGCATGGCTTCAGCATCCCTTCAATGATCTGGGGTTCTAATGGATTCTTCCATCTGATCGCCGGGCATGTCTGAAGATCATTCAGGATCCTTATGGTTTTGGCTGAAAGCACGACCTCCTATGGAGCTTCTTCAACAAAAGAACATGTTGCCCCCGGTGTGTCCGTCTTCTTAGGAGTGTGCGGTTGTGGCGGGTTTACCTTCCACTTCTCGGACAGCGCAAACTTGCCTTGTAGGTATTGATCCTCGATCCATCCCTTAAAGATGAAGCAATTCTCGATCGGGTGACTTACCGTTTGATGGTAAGGGCAGTAATTGGGATTATTCACTTCGCTGGGCTGCGGCGGTCGCCTGGGATTCAGTAAATTGATAAGCCTGTTGCGCATCGCCAGCTCAAACAGCCTCTTCATTTTATCCCATGGGAATGAGTAAGGACGCTTCGTTTTCTCATTGTAATAGCGCCGTCTCTCTTCCAGTTGATCTGCAAGCTTTGGGGCACTGGGCTGTTGTTAGGTGTTCGCGACGAAGGTCGCCTTCCCTTTACCCTTGTCGTTCCGAGGTTCCGGCTTCGGGGGAGACGGTCTGTGACCCATTTGATTCATCTGGGCTAGCTTATTGATTAAAGCCTGGAATATGGTCGGTTTAAAGAACATCATGAACTGTGAAATAGTTGCATGAGGGTCTAGGGTGCCTACGAACATGCCCACCGCTGGTGCTTCTTCGATGCGCTGTTCGCACTTCGATCACAGGTTCCGCCATCGGATTGCATATTGAACCCAAGTTTCACCCAGCTTCACCCTTGCATTGATCAACGTCGTTATTCGGGTGCGTTCGCTGGCGCTCGCGAATCACTGAGTGAATAGCAACTCCATCTCTGCGAAAGTTTTGACGGAGTCATTCGGAAGCTCGGAGTACCACTCAAACGCCGTCTCCGATAAGCTGCCGACGAATTGGCGAAGCAAGAGCTTATCATCGCCCTCGGTGTTGCCGCACAGAGCTCTGAACTGGGCGACGTGCTGGTGGAGATTGCCCGTCCCCTTGTACATGTGGAATTTCGGGATCGTATAGCCCGGCGGGTATTTTATCTGATCATACCATCCTGGATACGGTCGCCCAGTCTTCACGACCTGGCCAGCCGCTTCATTTGCCTGGTGAACTCGTATTTGTTGAGCAATATAATCATCCAGGGTAGCCTTGGAGATAGTTTCCTCTTTGGTTATTGAAAGAGTCGGAGGTGGATTTGATGTTTCTCCTCTATCGTCTTCGAGGATAATTGGAGGATCTTCAACTGGAGGATCCGGCTGTATCATCATCCCGACCATGTCTTGGAACAGAAGAGCCATTTTCTTTATATTGGTCGCTTGTTCCGCAGCCTCCTTGTCCTTCTTTTCATGCATTCTACGAAGGAATTCAGCATCGGTTTCGTGTTCGCGACGTTGTTCCGATGACGCCTCCGGGCTTTCTTTTGGCCCGGTGAGTGCGGTCATCGCAGTCAGCATCTCTTGGAGCTTCTGTTGCTGTTGTCCTAGGCCCTTGTGATGGATCGGGTGAGTGGTCGGTGGGCCGTAGAAGCGCGGCTATCCTCCTTCCTAGATGCCATGTAAATGGTATGGACCGTCATGCCCCCAGACTTAGGGCGTTTGGGCTCAGTACCTTTGACATTTGTCGCAGAGATGGGGGGTCTTCTTCGGCCTTCTTTTCTTATGAGCGGTCGAAGTTGAGGGGGCCTTCGCAGTGGGCACCCAGACAGCTTTTCGTGGCTTGGCAGGACGGCTTACTTCCTGTTGGACCTTCAGCTTCTTGTGCTGGCGGGAGAAATTTGGATCAATCACTGAGTCTCGGACCTGCCGCCAGACTTTGTAGATCTTGGAGGACAGCCGCTGCGGGGACCGTTCTGGTTTTGCTTCCGCAACTTTCTCCAGTGGAGGGGGAGACCTTTTCAGTACAGCGTGTAGGGTTCCTAGGCACTCTTATGAAGGTCTATAAGGCGTCAACCATGCCCGAATAAAAATTTAGACGTGCCGAACAACCCAAAGCCGGGATCTTTGCTAGATTATTAGGGTTTAACATGCAAGTAAACATCTTTACAACTAAAAGTGAGGGATTACAACTTTTGTAGTCCGCTCCTTCGCTTCATAAGCTCCCAGTAGAAGTCCCTTCACCGTAATCCACGATCTCCCGGACTCAAGAGAGGCTCCACGACTCGAACGATCCATGCTAGCTTGTAGTGTTCCTTTTCTCCGATGATCTACGTCGAAGTTTCTATAACTCAAGCTCTCTCACTCTAATGAGGTGAACACCCTAATCTAATTTTCTAGATTAGATGAGGATGATGGAGTAGTATTTATGCTTTCTTTTTATATCAAATTCTCACTTGAAATCATCACAAAATGAAAACCTAGTAAGCTTTCTCAAAGCTCAAGGTTGAAGAAGAAGATGAAAATGAATTAATCCTTTTGTGATGAATAATGAAATGAATATATGATTAATAATGCAACCATGATCAAGGATGACAAGGATAACTCAAGCAGAGAATTAACTAGGATTAGGGTTTGGGTTGAGTTAAACAATGAGTCATAAGAAAATATCAACCATAATATCTAACTCATGACAAAAGAAATCCTTCTAGAAGGTGCAAGAAAGAACTAACCCAAATCAAACTCTAACCTTGTTTAATCTCCACTAAACAAGTTGCATTAGTAATCATATCATGTTACAATAATATATATCACATATATATTATATATTTGTAACAAAAGAAAATAATACAATTAACATATATCGCATATATATCAATGTATTACCGGTGAGAAAATGAAATAATAAAGCGAGCCAATATTAGATAATGTAATGCAATATATCATATATATTATTATATATTAAATCATCGAATCAACACTTGATCCGACAATCCGGCTATATCGAATATAACTGACTAATATATCATGTACCGATTCATCGAATCAAAACTTGATCCGATGCCCCGGCTCATATCTAAATATCGCGAAAATATAACGCGGTATCTCATATCGCATTATCCTCGGTCGTGCACATATCACATATGTGCCCCTACTCCGTTTTGCCTGAGTCAAGAAACCTCTGTGTAGGACTCTAAAGAATCGTCAATACGCCGGTAGCAGGTGATGATCATATCAAACACCCACAAGCTGCAAGCAGTCAGCTAAACGTAACAGCCACCCAGGTATTGAGCGATCAGAAGATCAACAAGATAGCCTGTACATTCTCCTGTGAATCCAATCAGTAACACTCCCGTACAGTTCGGTCTCTTCGTCTGATATGTCGCATATCAAGTTTAGGGGTGGTATACGTCAGACCCCAGTAACCGATAAGTCGTGTCGATGTGAGGCTCATAACGGGTTGAGAAACTACTGGTAACACTTACCAGTAAATCTCTATATCAGCCCTGGCCAGGGACTTCCAGTTATAGCCAATCGAACACAGCACAACATCAACTCCCTATACCGGGAGAGACGAATCCCCTCCTATCGCTCATTGCCTCCATGTGATTCGGGACTGGACCCAAAAGCCACCGTTTTGCACGCCCTCTTGGACGTGGTAAGGTGGAAATCAAAGCACAGTGGGAATCACACAAGACTCTATGACGATTTTGGGTCTACAGACTACCATGTACCAGTGTCACCGGAGAACTGCCATCTGACGTGTGGTATATCACCATCTGGGAGTTCTCGGCGAGTCCGTCCAGTGTACCCAGTCTCCACTGAGCACCCGTACACCATCCTTGATGTCAAACACCGATGGATATGGGATCATCCATCGCCCATCATATGGGTCAAGATGCGTATACGCTAGTCTACTCTGGTGTATCGATGCCCTGTCTCGATATACCCTCGACTAGGAACAGTTATAGGATGTACTCATCGACTACCATGGCCCCACTAGTATGATCTCATCATAGTCCCAGTAGTCGAGTACAGATCCAAGGGCTTTATCAACATGTGAGAGTAAGACAGTAAATCAATACAAGTCAACATGTTAAGATAAAGTGAAACCGAATAGCATACTATCATGACGAGCAAGAAAGTCCTCTATATATATATATATATCCAAGCATCCATTATATTATACATCATATGTACAACAATGGCCTCTAGGGCATATACATAACTAACACAGCGGTAGGAGAATTCCTACGCACCTTATTTAGCAGCTCAAAGCTGTTCCCAGTTGGAACAGCGTCATTAATTTCCGCCGTCGGGGTTGGTGGAGTTAGTCCAGAAGGGGAGTTGCTTCCTGACTTCCTCACTCGGCGTCAGTGGCGACGTCGAGCATGTCTGCTGATGGAATTGGCTCGGTGACGGGGATGGCCTTGTCTTACCCCCTGTTTAGGTGAAGGGCTGTTGCCGGTGTCAGCCTATTAAAGACTGATGTCTTTTGAGTAGCAGGAGCGGGAGTGGGAGTTGGGACGGTCAGTCTTGTAAAGACCAACCCCTTGGCAGGAGAAGACGTCTTGACGACTTCGGGAGCAGGGTTGGTTACTCTCTTCAGAATAACCTTCACTGGGACTGCAAGCTTCATTATAGGCCTGCAGGAATTTTGGCCCAATCTGGAGAAGACCGAGGCACTGGTGTTGGACGACCCGTTGAGAGGGGCTGCAGTAACTGTAAGTCGATCGAAAACTGACTTCTTAGGAGCTTCTGGTACATGCACGGGAGCAGTGAAGCTTGTTGGCGGGAGCATGGTCCCGAAAACAGCCCAGTGGTGGCTTGAGTAATCTGCTCCACGGGCATCGTGAACAAAGAGGCCGCTTGGGGCCCGTAGGTTATGCCCCCAGTTGAGGCAGGACGTGAGTTGCAGCTGCAGTTGGAGCACTTCGATCAGGTGAATGCCATTGCTGTTTTGCTTTCTGCGCCAAGCAAGAGACCAAATCTTAGTAACTTGAAACCCAAGGGCAACCATTAACAAACCGCGATTCGTTCGTGAATACGACACACGAAGTGTGGAGTGGAAAGAGAAAAAGGTCCCACCGGGTGTGCCAGAATCTGTTCACCGCCGGAAGCCGGGAAGACTGGACGTCTTTCCCTGAATCTGGGGGCAAATACCAATTGGTGCTATCCGTCCACCTCTCCGAAGATCCAAGTTGATTTATGGCACCGTGTATCGAAGGTTTAAATGGATGCGGCCGACGTAGCAGACTTCGTCAGATTCCCCCTCACTTGAGGGGTTTTTGATTGTGGGGACGCTTTTCCCTGCAGGCGCAAGCCCCTGCAGTTAATTACGCTACCGCATCGCGGTAACAACTTTCTCCTTCTCCATATGGTCACTTTGTGTCATGTGTGTTTGTTTTGTGTTTGGTTGCCCGTGGATTGTATACGGAGACTAATTTGTGGTGTCGCCCGTAGGACGTGGATTAGTCCAAATCCGTATCTTTCTTAGATTTGGGTTTGGGGGGTGTGTTTAAGGATATGTTAGCCTTATTTGAGGCTAAGATCAACTTAAACGTTCGTTAAGGACACGTTAGTCTAATTTTGGACTAAGATCGACTTAACGGGATCGTTTAGATCCGACAAGAGAGCAATTAGGCTCTATTGTTTAGTTTAGTGACATTGCGGTCAATAAGTAGTTTAAGGACATTGGGGTCCAATGTTGGTTTTAAGACATTGCGGTCAAGGTTAAGGACGTCATAGTCCGTGAGCTTAAGGACCTCACAGTCCGGTATTAGTTTTAAGACATCACGGTCGAGGTTAAGAACATCATAGTCCATGAGCTTAAGGACCTCACAGTCCGATATTAATTTTAAGACATCACGGTCAAGGTTAAGGACATCATAGTCCGTGAGTTTAAGGACCTCACAGTCCGGTATTAGTTTTAAGACATCATGGTCGAGGTTAAGGAAATCATAGTCCGGTATTAGTTTTAAGACATCACGGTCGACGTTAAGGAAATCATAGTCCATGAGTTTAAGGACCCCACAGTCCGTAGCAGTGTGTGGTTTTCGGGACCCGTCACCTCTCTGACGACGTTGAGAGATTACAACGACAGATATCAGAGGAGTAAAGAGATATACCCTCGAACCGGGTGTAAATTGATCGGAAGAGCGGTTGTGCTCAGTTCAATTTATATTGAGGACTTATGGCCAGAATTAGGCTAAGTCCAGTTGAAAATGTTTAACATTTTATTCATGTTCTGGCTATTAGGCTTTTACTTGGGCTCTGCCCTTTTACAATGCATAGCATTGGGCTCTGTAATTAAATGCATAGCATTTATATTTGGTCTGTTAGACCTTTACTTGGGCTCTGCCCTTTTTTTTAATAATGCATAGTATTTATAGTGGTCTGATAGTGCGCCACGTGGCTTGTCAGGCGCTTTGCGCCAATTAGAGAGCGCAATGCGCTAGCGCATGCGAAGGTGACACGTGTCACGCTCTACGCTAAGCGCAAGTCTGTTAGGGCACTGCGCTTTCTGAGTGCGTTGCGCCAGTGAATGACACGTGGCACGCTCTGGCGCAGTGCGCCAGTCTAAGAGCGCAGTGCACTGTTTTAGAAGCGCAAAGCACAGATTGTGTCTGTGGTTGACACGTGGCGCGTTTTGGCGCAGTGCGCCAGTCCAAGGAGCGCAAAGGCGCAATTCATTAGTGCAAGGCACTGTCCAATAGCGCAGAGCGCATCTTGATCAAATTCAGATCAAATAACAAGTTTTCCGTTCTCTTAAAAGATGTTCTACCTCAAGATTCAAGAACCAAGATTCTTATTCTCATCAAAAGGCTATACCTTTATATAGATCAAAAGATCTAAGAATGAAGTAAATTACTTTTTCTCTTCTTTTTTTTTAACCTTTTATAATTATATCTTTTGATCTTTTTCTTTTTTATTGAAGATCTTGATGTTGTTCTTAGATCTTTGATCTTTTTAAGAGATGATTCTTCTTTTTGTGAGATGTTTTCATCTTTGTTCTTCAAGAATCAAATTCTTTACCTTTAAAGATGAAGAAGATGATCTTCTTTCTTCAAAGACTTGCCTTTCTTTCTCTTTGAGGTTTTTCTCAAAGTTTTTAGAGGGTTCTCTCTCTTCTGTATATCTGTGTGAGACTTGGAGTCTAGAGGCCTTTATATAGGGCCAATTGATTTGTTAGGTTAGTTACAGAGATCTTTCTCTGATTAATCTGGGGATATTTCCCCACCGTTGGATCTTTGATCTTAAGGCCTCTATTTTATAGAAGACAATCTTCTTATTTTAATAAGATTGGAAAGATCTTTCTTGAATTTTAATTCTGATTAATTAATAATTTATTATTTAAATTCCAGTGCTGGCGCACTGGGCGCTGGCGCACTGCCTGCGTTTGACACGTGGCGCGCAGCGCACCTGTGTTTGACACGTGGCGCGCAGCGCAACTGCGCTAGCGTACCTGCGCTAGCGCACCTGTGTTTGACACATGGCACGCAGCGCAGAGCGCAGCGCAACTGCGCTAGCGCCTGTGTTTGACACGTGGCGCGCAGCGCAAAGCGCAAGTGATCTGAAGCGTTGCTTCATTTTAAAATTTGAATTTTGAAACAGAGCTTTGCTTTGATTGGGGGTGCGCTGCCTTGGGCGCAGCGCTCCTGGCGCTGGCGTGTCTGCTTTTGACAAGTGGCGCACTGCGCGCAGCGCAAGGAATCTGAAGCGTTGCTTCAATTTTTGAATTTTTGAAATTCAAACAGAGTTTTGCTCTGATTGGAGGAAACAACCAATTTGCACAGTTGTTGCAAGACGGGTCCTCTTCATCCGACTCTTCAGTGTCGCTGCCGAAATGAGGGCAAATTTTGCTGCCGGACGGGCCTTCGATGTCAAACTCGTCCGTATCACCACCGAAATGAAGGCAAGTTTTATGGAAGGACGGACTTCCAGCGTTGGACTCATCGGTGTTACTGCTAAAACGCGGACATACTTGGGGGTTTTTGCTTTTGAAAGTGACAGACAGCTCAAATTTGCTTTTATGTTTCGGGGCCGTTCTATCCTCGGTCAGTTGTGGCTCAGCATTTTTAGGGTTCACAAAGTACCGGGAATTTTCATATCAGACTTCATGCACACCGAATGGCTGGATGTCTTCGTCGATGCGTCTTTCTTCACCATTTTTAGTATACTTCATACATTGATGGAGAGTTGACGGAACGATGTTGTAATCGTGGAGCCACGGCCGTCTAGGAGAATCTTATAAGACGTGTCGATGTCGATCACATATATTTTAGCTTTGGTTTGTAGATCTCCAAATTTAATTGGCAGAGCTATGGACTCCAGAACTTGCCGGTAGTTTTGATTGAAGGCTTGAATAACAATCCTTTCCTTTAACAGGTGTTGGACATTCATTGACAAACTCTTTAGAGTCCGCAAGTTCATGATATTTACTGAGGACCCTGGATCAATCAATAAGCGATTAATCCGATCTCCGTCGCTGAACCCGGTTACGTAAAGCGGACGGTTATGCTCAGTTGTTTACAGTAGCAGGTCTTCGTCCTTAAACATGACCGCGGCTGCATGCAGAGTGTACTGGGCTTCTTTCATATTAATTTCCGCGAAACAAGCCTAATACCGCTCGGGCTTTTGCAGAGCATGAATGAGAACATCTCTTAGCTCCTTGGATAGGACCAAAACATCATAGATTCAAGAGAGACGGAAGCTTTCGAAGATGGGCCAAAACATTATAGTTCACTGGGGAAGGATTCGAGTCTTCTTGAGCCAGCTCTTCGCCATCTTCTTCATTAGCGATTTATTTTTCCTTTTCTTTTGGGGCGTTACCTTGATTTGGCGGTAGAGCTCTTCCTCATAATCGCTACCGAGGTGGACGACGTAGCAGGTCACAGTAGGGATCTCACTATCAGAGTCTTCTTCTAACTTTTCCATAATTTCAGCTTCTTTTATGGGGAAGAACTCATTCAATTGAATTAAAGTCATTTCCTTTTGCTCGTAGTCTTCGAGGGAATCGATATAATTTTGAATGGTCGATTTCCTCACAGACTCCTTTTCGCGTTGAGCTGCATTTTCCCCTTTCTTCTTCTTAAGCTCTTTGGACTTTAAGCCTGGTAGCTGGAACAGTAGGCTCCTTCTGCCCCTCCTATTCAGTTCTGGGCTCCTTCTGAAGCAGCTTTAATATTTTCTTCTTCTTATTAGATATATGCATGCTTCATGGAGGCTGCGGCGAGTCGGATTCATTTTTCGGGGTAGCGAATTCAGCTGTTTGCTCCCAGAAAGTTTCATCTTCTGTCTATATAAAGTTGGTGGTCGCAACTTGATTATTCACCAACACACTTTTAGACAGTTTGATCTCTCCGGTCTTGTATTGTTTTTCGACCCAGTATTTGAAAATATAGCAATCCTCAATCGCATGGTTTACTACTCGGTGGTATGGGCAATACAAAGGGTTGTCGGTCATCTTTGCTTCATGAGGCCTCCTCGACTCGGGCAATTGTAGACCACTGTTCAAAACATTTTTGAATATTCCTTAAACTAGAAATTCACCTCAAATATGGCGATAATGGACCGAAACGACCCTAAACTAGTGTGTCGCCTCAAATATGGCGCATCGCCCCAAATACGGCGATATCCTCTCTTGAGATCTATATTGCAATCGAAGTTCCAACGGCAAAAGTTGCAACTCAAGTCCTACCGGCTACACAGCTACTCCAGCAATGAAGCCACCCCTAAGTCCCACCGGCAAACAGATGGGTCACTTGCGGCGAAACTATTTTCGAGAGTTTCACCGTTCGCAAAAAAACGGTATATCCACAAGCGAAATGGGCACGGATGAAAACCCGAAAGGGCGCCGTGAGTAAAAACAACAGGATTGCCGATGAGTTTGTGAAAATCCGGAAAGGCGCAATCTCCTTAAAAAAAAGAAAGAAATAAAAAACGGTGTGTCCACAAGCAAAATGGGTACAGATGAAAACCCGAAAGGGCACTGTGAGTAAAAACAGCAGGACTGCCAGCGAGTTTGTGAAAACCCGAATAGGGCGCAAACTCATAAAAAAAATTCATGTGCACTTGCAAGGTCCTCTCGACCTTGTGAGGAGAAAATATCTGCATGAGATCCTTACGACTCACAAAAGGAGCAACACACTTAGGAATCCTCATGATTCCTAAGAAGAAATTACACTTACGGGATCCTCACGACTCGTAAGGAGAATTTCCCTTATGAGACCCTCACGGCTCATAAGATTCAAAAGCCTTAAAATACAGGGATCTGAACATGTTCTTAAGCCATCATATCCCCCAAGTTGCCCTACAAGAGGTCCAATATTGACCCTTGTATACAATCCAGAGGCACGAATAAATACTCCCTTACCAAGTTCTACCACTGGCGAAAAATTTCCTTATATGGTGAACGACACTTATAAGTCCTCTCGACTTGTAAGGAGAAAACACTTTTGTAAGATTCTTACGACTTACAAGAGAAAATATGACTTAGGAATCCCCACGATTCCTAGGAAGAAAACTCACTTACGAGATCCTCTCGACTCGTAGGAAGAAAACCCTTTATGAGACCCTTACGGCTCATAAAGTCAAAATCCTTAGTCGATAGGACCCTAACCCTGTTTACTAAGCCACCTTTGTTCAGATCAACAAGGGCAAATGATGATTCGCTCCTGGCAATATTCCAGTTGCAGCGATCTAAGTTCCCGACTCGCAACAAAAATATATGCATATGAAATAGCCGAAATGATGGGGCAAGTCACAATAAAAATCAGCGAGCAAAAAGTATATGCATATGAAACAACCGAAATGAAGGGGCAACTCACAATAAAAATAGCGAGTAAAAATATACATAGCTGAAATGATTGGGCATCGCGATAAAAAGCCGAAATGATTGGGGAATCGTGACTTACGCGATATAAAAAGCTGAAATGGTAGAGCATCGCGGAAAGAAACAAAATGAAATGAAACTTCTGCCCTGCAGGTGAGACCATACCGACCCCTGTATATAATCCATGGGCACAAAAGAAAGAAAGGAAACCACATTTTCGTACCTGGCTCCGTCAAAAAGAGAGCCAGATCTCGACGGCAACATCTACAGCATAGAGATCAACTCGGCGTTCCTTCTCATTCCAACAGAGTGCAGACGTGATGTTAACAAAGTTCCAAGGAGTGATGACAAAACCCTAGCTCCCGCCCGACATTCCTTCTCAGTCCAGCAGGATGCAGACGCAACGTCAATAAAAGACCCCAGGGTCAAAACAAAACGGAGCCATGGCAAAATCCCTAGCTCCAAATCTCGACGGTTCACAAAAAACCTTGATAGCACCTTGACATTCATCTCATTACAGCAGAAACGGTGTCAACAATGGCGTTCCTTCTCACTCCAGCAGGATGCAGACGCAACGTCAACAAAAGACCCCAGGGTAAAAAAAACAGATCCATGGCAAAGTCCCTAGCTCTAAGTCTCGACGGTTCACAAACAACCTAGAGACCACCACGACATTCGTCTAGTTACAGTAGACACAGTGTCAACAACGGCGTTCCTTCTCAGTCCAGCAGGATGCAGACGCAACGTCAACAAAAGACCCCGGGATCAAAACAAAATGGAGCCATGGCAAAGTTCTTAGCTCCAAGTCTCGACGGTTCACAAACAACCTAGAGACCATATCGACATTCGTCTCGTTACAGCAGACACGGTGTCAACAACGACGTTCTTCTCACTCCAGCAGGATGCAGACGCAACGCCAACAAAAGGCCCCAGGGGCAAAACAAAGCGGAGCCATGGAAAATTCCATAGCTCCAAGTCTCGACGGTTCACAAGCAACCTAGAGACCTGTTCCCCTCCGAAACACGGAGACGAAACCGCGCAGGTCCGTCTTGCCTGAATTTCGGGGCAGATGCTAATTAGTGCTATCCGTCCACCTCTCCGAAGATGCCAAGTTGATTTATGGCACCGTGTATCGGAGGTTTAAACGGATGCGGCCAGATGTAGCAGACTTCGTTAGATTCCCCCTCATTTGAGGGGTTTTTGATTGTGGGGATGCTCTTCCCTGCAGGTGCAAGCCCCTGCAGTTAATTACGCTACCGCATCACGGTAACGACTTTCTCCTTCTTCAGATGGTCACTTCGTGTCGTGGGTGTTTGTTTTATTTTTGGTTGCCCGTGGATTATATACGGAGACTAATTTATGTTGTCGCCCGTAGGGCGTGGATTAGTCCAAATCCGTATTTTCTTAGATTTGGGTTTTGGGGGTTGGGTTTAAAGATACGTTACCCTCATTTGAGACTAAGATCAACTTAAACGTTTTTTTATGATACGTTAATCTAATTTTAGACTAAGATCAACTTAACGGGATCGTTTAGATCCAACAAAAGAGCATTTGGGCCCTATTGTTTAGTTTAGGGACATTGCGGTCCATTGTTAGTTTAAGGACATCTCGATCCGATGTTAGTTTAAAGACATCACGGTCGAGATTAAGGACATTATAGTCCGTGAGTTTAAAGACCTCACAGTCAAGATTAAGGACATCATAGTCCGTGAGTTTAACGACCTCACAATCAAGGCTAAGGACATCATAGTCTGTGAGTTTAAAGACCTCGCAGTCAAGGTTAAGGACATCGTAGACCGTGAGTTTAAAGACCTCACAGTCAAGGTTAAGGACATCATAGTCCGTGAGTTTAAAGACCTCACGGTCAAGGTTAAGAACATCATAGTCCGTGAGTTCAACGACCTCACAGTCAAGGTCAAGGACATCATAGTCCGTGAGTTCAACGACCTCACAGTCAAGGTTAAAGATATCGTAGTCCGTGAGTTCAACGACCTCACAGTCAAGGTTAAGGACATCGTAGTCCTTGAGTTTAAAGACCTCACAGTCAAGGTTAAGGACATCATAGTCTATGAAATATGTGGTTGTCGGGACCCGTCACCTCTCTGAAGACGTTGAAGGATTACAACAACAAATATCAAAGGAGTGAAGAAATGTACCCTCGAACTAAAGTTGATTTGGGGATCCGTAGTCCAATTTGGAACTAAGATCAGTTAATTAGATTATGAGCATACTGGCTCAGTTAAATCTAAATTGAGAACTTATGGTCAATTTGAGCTAAGTCCAATTAAATTTGGAGTATTGGCCCTTTGTTGGACCATTAGACATTTGTCTGGGTTCAGCCCCTCATCATTTAGCAATGCTAAACAAGAGTTTGAGGGCTCTGATAACATTTTTGTCTTTGACTGAGCATAAAACATTGTAGTTCTGAGTTTTACTTAATTTTGAGGTTTAGTTAAAAGAGAGGTTTTTGCCTCTGGAAACTTAGCCAATTTGGCTAAGATTGGCTTTAAAATAGTGTTAAACACTAAAGAACAATAGTGTTAAACACTGGAAATGAAATGCTCAAATTAGTGTTAAACACTAGAGGACAACAATGTTAAACACTGGAAATAAAACGCTCAAATTAGTGTTAAACACCAGGGAGGAAGGGGTCACGTGGGGACACGTGAGGGCACTCAAAGGTGGGGCCAGATCTCCCTTACTTTGTTCTCAGAGCTGCAAATAAGTGTTAAGCACTTTTGATCTTCTGGTCATCAAGTGTTGGCACGTGATGGACATTTGTGCATTGATTATTACAGCGTTTATTAGGGGTCACGTGGTAACACGTGAGAGCGCCCAAAGGCAGTACTGCCTTTGCTTTTATTTTCTTTGTTTTGGAGGTCACGTGGGAGCACGTGAGGTATTACCTCGGGGCTAATTCCTTCTTATTTTGGAGGATCTTTTCAGGGGTCACGTGGGGACATGTGACCTTAGTTCTTTTCATGCATGGAGATCATTCAAGTCTCTTTACTTTTAAGAATTAAATTCTTTTGGAGGGTTAAACCCTAATTTTGTTTTTAGAGGAATTAAATTCCTATGTATATGGAAGAAATAATTCTTATGTAAGGTTGAACCCTAGTTTCATTTAGATGAATTAAATTCTTATGAATTTGGGAGAATTAAATTCTCATATAGGGTTAAACCCTAGCTTTGTCTGTCTTGGAGGAATTAAATTCCTATAAATTTAGGAGAATTAAATTCTCATATAGGGTTAAACCCTAGTTTTATCCTGGAGAAATTAAATTCCTGTGAATTTGGGAGAATTAAATTCTTATATGGGTTAAACCCTAGTTTTATCTTGGAGGAATTAAATTCCTGTGAATTTGGGAGAATTAAATTCTTATATAGGGTTAAACCCTAGTTTTGCTTTTGGGAGAATTAAATTCTCTAAACTCAAGTTTCCCTCTAAGTTTTGGATCTGCATGGCAGAATCTTCCGGATGAGAATTAAATTCTCAACCTGTG
The DNA here is from genome assembly GCA_030015575.1 of Agapanthus africanus. Classification (NCBI taxonomy): domain Eukaryota; kingdom Viridiplantae; phylum Streptophyta; class Magnoliopsida; order Asparagales; family Amaryllidaceae; genus Agapanthus; species Agapanthus africanus. Next base: position 47,597,251 of record JASDDO010000019.1, on the reverse strand, counting down.
GGGAGATTTGCTTCTGCAGATCTTTAACCAGAGGAAGAACTAAGTTCTTTTGCAGAAGAGTTAAACTCTAAGATTGAGAATTAAATTCTCTTTTTGTTTTATGAAGCTTTGATCCCTTTCCATTTTCTCACCTAGGGTTTCTTTTCTTGAGAATTAAATTCTCCTTTCTTTTCTCTCTGCTATTTGCCTTTGGAAAATTTCAAGATCCCAAAATTCTCTCTTTTCTCCTCTCCTTGGCTCCTATTTATAGGAGAAGGAAAAGAATCAATTTGTTTAGTAAATCTCTCATTGAAAGATTTTGTTTGTTTTTTGTAACTAATATGATCTTTTAGATCACTTAGTGAATTTTATTCACCATTAGATTTTTATTCCAAAAGATATTCTGTTTGTTATTTTTGGTGAAATTTAGGAAAATCTTTCCTTGTATAAAATCTTTCCATAAATTGGTGATTTTTAATCGCCATTGGATTTTTAATCCAGCGGTGCTCCACTTTACAGAGCATAGTTCTATTTTGTTTGGAAAGATTTAAAGAAATACTTTCCTAGTTAGGATCTTTGATTTCCCTTAATCAGAATTTAATTCTATTAACTTATAAGGCTTTCAAAGCCTATCACGTTTTGGCACGTGACCCTCCTTCATTCAGAATTTAATTCTGTCTTTTAACTGGGCTAAAAAACCATCACATGTCAGCATGTGACCCTTGGTCACGTGTGGGCACGTGACCCTTGGTCACGTGTGGGCACGTGACCCTTGGTCACGTGTGGGCACGTGACCCTTGGTCACGTGTGGGCACGTGACCCTTGGTCACGTGTGGGCACGTGATCCTCCATTGGGGTCTTTTCTTAGCTGCTTTGTTTGCCTTTTTGATTGATTAGAATTTAATTCTATAAAGAGATCACGTGTCAACACGTGACCCTTGGTCACGTGTGAACACGTGATACCTCATTGAGGTGTTTCCTGATTTTTATCAGGGAAAAAATGCTCCCACAGCGTTGTTCTCACGTTCTGCACGTGAGTACAACGTTGTCACCTTTGTGACCGTTGGATCTGTCTAGAGAATAGAGGAGATGAAACGTTTCCCATCACATCCTATAAATGCAGGGGTCTTTTCAGAAGCGCCTCCACTCTTTCATCTTCTTCCTTGTTCATTTTCTTTTGAGAATTTAATTCTCTTTCTCAGAGCTCAGTTCTCTATTCCAAAATTTTCAGAGTTTAACTCTGTCCAGACAGAATCCTTTCTTCAAGTAAGGGTTTTGAACGACCGAAGAATTTTTGCAGAAATCTTCATTGGATTTTAAATCCATACCAAGGGTTTTTTCCTCCCTTTAACAAGAACCCATTTTTTTTTAAGTTCTTTAAAAAAGAAAACCATTCAACCCTTAAACTACAGACCTTGCTAGGGTTTCTCTGATCTTCAGGGGTCAATGGTGATGCTTGTTTTTTCCGTGGAATTTAATTCCCTCTCAAAAAGCTTTGGCTCTGAAAAAATATTTCTGGGAATTTAATTTCCCTTTTCAAAAGGAATTTAATTCCTATGAAGAACTTAGTTCTTCTCAGAGAACTTCTTGGGGTTTTCTTGCCCTGGGTTGTTTCTTTGCAACCAAGAAGAAGAGATTTGCAGCAGTGTTTTCTGGGAATTTAATTCCCTTGCTTTGTTTGATTTTTTGCAGAGTCCAAGATGGATTTCCTTTTGGGGAACGTGTAGGGTCATTTGAAATCCACTGTCCACTTATTGAGAATCTTCTTTTTGTCTCATAGTAATTGCTTTGCCTCATCATTAGCAAGCTGCCATCTTGATTTTGTGGGATCCATGTGTTTTGTAACCAATGGTCCCATAAAATGAGTCCCCTGTTGCTTTCTTCCACTGTCTTTTCATATATGCCTTTATAAACACGTGTTAGCTGTGCTTAACAGTTTCCCATTATTTTATTTCAGGCGCAATGACTTCTGTCCCATACTTTCCTTTCACTCGCTCAGAGGCCGCTTTTCCTCAGTCGCCATCTGACGAGGAAGTGATGGCGATGATCAGGGCTCATGACCCGAATCGCACCAACTTGCTGTTATGGGGGACCTGGTATGGTCACATCATCCACGGTCGCCGAAGTTTTCTTTGTGAGATACCGACGGAGCCTACCTATCCATACCTGCCGATGGATACTCCACAGACTGCCTTTGCTGTGGAGATGCTGAATTGGACCCCTATGGGACGGCTTGAGCCTTTAACAACTGGTATTCCGAACCATCCGGTGCCGGCTATAGATATTTTGGGGCGCCGCATTTGCCAGGGTGAAGCCCAGCCATGGGGACAGATTTACAAGATAGGGCTTACCCCTCGACACCCCATGGGCTACCTTCTCTGGGCTCGTTACATCCTGTCTGCTCATCTGCGCGATTGCAAAGGGTTGGACTCTATCAGGCGATATATGCATCCCTTTTGCACTACCAATCTCCTCATGTCTGGTGGGTTAAGGCCTTCTTGAACCAATGGAATCTTCCCACCAACACCTTCCTTCTAGGGGACCGCGAAGTTTCAATTTCCCTGGAAGAATTTCGCGAGATCTCAGGGCTGCCGGTCAGGGGGCGCTTTATGAAGAATTGCTACCTCCCGATGAGTATGTCTTCGAAACCGAGACTGCAATGCTTGATGGCCTGTCTACCGAGAACGCCGTCCGCCACAAGCGCCCGAGTTTGATCAAGACTCTGAGTATTTTTGACAAACTGTTCACAGAGTCAAAGGAGCAGGGCGTCACTTTTAAAAGTTTTATCGCTTGCTTCCTTCGCGTGGATGTCCTATCGAAGACGACTACGAAGTTCGCGAACATTAACGACCCCTTTGGGTTTGGTTTAAACAGGCGGCCGACTAAAGAAGAGGACTTGCCGCAGTATTACATTCCCATCATGTCGGCGGTATCTTTCGAGTCGATTGCAGCTCCTGGTAAGGATGAGGAGACTTTCTTCGTGGGCTTCATCAGCGTTTGGCTTAGCTGGTTCATCATTCCCATGCATCGCCATTTCATGAGAGCCTCGGTTATTTATCCTGCTCATCGCATTGCTGAGGGAACACGACTAGCTGTGGGCATTCCAGCGCTAGCGCATCTTTATCATGGGTTAGGCGCCGCGGCTAATACCTCAACTCCAGGTGTAGATGTGGTAAATTTCTCTCTTCATTACTTTACATCTTGGATTGAGATGCACGTGTTGGGGGCCTTTGCTGCACACCAGAGACCCAAATTTTATGACGCCTACACCTTTCCGCGACTCATGCGGCTGGTGGACGCTTCTGCTCCTGACCCGACTCAGTCTGGGGCTATTCGTGTGCTGATCTCTCCCTATGCTAATATGGACGGAATGGTATTCATCGATCGAGTCCTATTTGCTCCCTCAGGACCGATCCAACAACTCTGGGACTTGTCGAAAGAGGGGGTACCTTCTCTGAAGCCCAGGGAAGTCATGCACCTATACGCGATCAGACTAGGTTATTTGGTATTTCGTCAGAACGGTGCGGCCCTTTTTATGCGGTACAACCCACACCGCTTTGCTCGGCAACTTGGATATAATCAGGGCGTCCCCTTCGAGGCATTTACAGTGGCGCCTAGCCCATCGCCTGAAGCTGTTCATGATGCCGCTCATCACTTCGTGCGGCTGAACACTGGTTCTCGCTTCATGATTCCTGAAGCTGATCATACTCCTCGATGTGTGGGGTCTTTCACGGGCTGGTACCTCCACCGGGTCAGTCCAATTATTGCCGAGGAGAAGAGGGTGCTTCTCGGATACAGCGCTCCCATTCCGATTCAAGCCACGGGAGTTCCGCCGCAACCGCGTGCAGCGGTTCGCCCTCCCTTGAAAGATACCAGTGTCGTGCTTATTCCGGAGGTGGCGGAAGTGGACTTAACTCCCACAGCCGGTATGCCACTGCGTACTCGGGCTCAATCAAGGGCTAATAGGGCACCGGTAGCAGTACCATCGTCCGTGGCGTCAACAATGGCCGTGTCGTCCTTGGTAGCACCGCCGAACGAGGACATTGAAGGCGAAGTGGGTCAATGCCGTACCAAAGCTCCACGGGGAAGGAAACGATCTTCTTCGGCGGTTAGTTCTGGGTCCAAGAGGCGGAGAAAGACGGTCACCAACCTGCTCGACTCTTAAATAGAGTCTGAGCCTATTCTTCAGGATGAGCCACTAGCTATGCAAGGATCGGATGGTGGCCTACTTTTCCCGGGTTCATCTGCCGAGGAAGCCGCACAATTGGCTGAGGCAATAAGACGCTCACAAGATGAATCCGAGAATGTAAAGGTCCCGAAGAGGCCTTACCCTCTCGTCATCTTTTACGAAGACCCTTCGTGGATACGGCGGCGATTCATAGGCCCTTTAGAAGAATGGGGTGAAAGGGCCCTTAAACAGGCTGTTTCGGCCGACGCTGAGGACACGTTTTTATTGTGGACCGGTGGCCACGAGTCTACCCTCGGACCTCGGCGAGCACATCTCCTCAGGAAGGAGCGTCGGCTTGAACAAGACATACTAGAAGCTCCCTTGCGCATCGGTATGTTCATGTATCTCTTTGTAATATTTTGTATTGCTTGCATACATATATATGTATCCTTATCTTCATTCAAACTTTGCAGGGACTTCGGCAGCAGCAAGGCTCTAAGTCGCGCTTTGACTGTAGATTCTGCCGATATCCCCAGTGAAACACCAATCAGTGTGGAGGGGGTCGATGTAACCATTGCTCTTGCGATAGAGTCTCCCTCGGTGGTTCCCGTTCCAGAAGCGCTTGCTCCCTCGGGGGAGACATCTTTGTCGGTCGCCAATCAAATGGATCTTCCTGAGGGCGACCCGGAGATTAGGGTATAGGTAGTCGAGGCTACCGTCCTTCCGTTGGAGCCTACAGTGGCAGCCACTGCTTCTCGCTCGGAAGTCGCTACCCTGGTCCATGTTCCCGATGATGTGCCTGAGGTCACGGAGGAGGCCGCTGAAGCTGCTATCCCTCCATCTTAGAATGGGAGGAGCGTCGAAGGTAGCTTTCTATATTTTACATTAATAATCTCTCCATTATCTGAACCCTTCTGTCTTTTCAGAATTGCACGGATTGGCGGCCTCTATTGCTGATCTGTCTCCCAGGCAGTCCTTTCAGCGCCTGTTGGAGATGGCTGCTCCGCAAGCGATATCTCCTCAGCGCATCGTCCTCTCTTCTGGGCAAGGTTAGTGTCGTTTACCTTCTTTTCACAGCATTATCACTATTTCATAAAATGACACCGACGACTTTTACAATTCTGGAGGCCGATGACGAGGTTGAGGTTCTTGACGGGCCTGGGGAGCCTTCAGATCCCTCTTGCATGACTGTGGGTAAGTAAAGTCTTAACGTCGTTCCATTTGTTCTTTGCTTACAAGTTTCGCCGACTGTTCATAAGTCTGAACAGCTCTGCCAGTTCTCACCGCGTTGGAGTCTCACATCGCCATGCCACCCGGTCCTTATACTCTGCGTGCCTCAGAACGGATGGCAAAGCTAAGCCTTCACTCCTTATCCGCTCTGATTGAAGACCTTTACACTGGCAGTCTGATCATGGCCGAAGCGTTTGCCGCCGAAGCTAACGGCTCTCTTCCTTTTCTTGCCACCTACCATAGCGAAACAATGGTGCAAGTCTGGGTTGAATTTTGTCGGCAGGTGGAGGGTTGCTTGCATGTCCTTGAATGTACACGCCTTCCTTCGGAGGTTGTGGCCGTGAAGGTGAGCTTACAGGGGCTGATTAAGCGGTGTGCTGCGAACATGATATCATGTGAGAAAAGGCTCAGCCGCAAGTTTTCGGAGAGGGAGCTGGCTTCCAAAGCGCTGAGGGAGCTTCAAGCCAACCTTACAGCCAAGGCCACTAAAGTATACGAACTTTGGCAAGTGCTCCAAGAGGCTATCAAGGAGGTGGTAGCCATCGATAAGGCTGCCGTGTTCACTCATGAAATGGTTTAGGCCCATAAGGTTACTGAAAAAGAGCTTGAAGGCCGGCTTGCCTCATACCAGGCCCAACAGGCTCAAGCGGAGGCCCGTCTCTTAACGATACTGAATCATGAAGGCGAGGCCCAGCAAAAAAGGGATGAACTGGAAAATCTACTAAATCGCCCGCCGACTTGAAGAATTGTAAATACATATTTTTTGTTCTTCTTTTGTAAATACTCCTGAATGAGAGTATATTTTTTGTTCTGTCACGAATTGTACTTTGTATTCGTTTTGATTCATGAATAAAAGACATATTTTTCTTCACGATGGTGTGTCCCCTTTTATTAAATGTATTCTGTGGATAGTCTATCTTGATTTCTTTGCAGGACAATGATAGCTTAGGATTCAACGTTAAGATCTGCCTCCTAAGACTTTTCAACTTTATGAGCCGTGAGGGTCTCATAAAGAATTTTCTTCCTACAGATCGAGAGGATCCCGTAGGTGTAATTTCTCCTTAAGAATCGTGAGGATTCCTAAGTGTGTTTTCTCTTGAAAGTCGTAAGGATCTCACAAGAGAATTTGCTCCCTTACGAGTCGTGAGGACCCGCAAGTGATAGGTGAGGTTATCATCATCCGCATTTCACGGAATCAGGAGTTGCTCTGGATACTTCCCACGAGGTCATAGCCGTGTTCTGCGAGGACCAGGCTCCACTCTGGACGTTTCCCACGGGGTCAGGATTGATATAAGTCGCGTTCCACGTAACCAGGAATTTGCTCTGGATGCTTCCCACGGGGTCATTGCCGTGTTCTGTGAGGACCAGGCTCCGCTCTGGATACTTCACATGGGGTAATTGCCGTGCTCTGCGAGGACCAGGATCCGCTCTGGACGTTTCCCATGGGGTCAGGATTGACATAAGCCGCATTCTACGTAACCAGGAATTTGCTCTGGATGCTTCCCACGGGGTCATTGTCGTGTTCTGCGATGACCAGGCTACGCTCTGGATGTTTCACACGGGGTCATTGCCGTGCTCTGCGAGGACCAGGATCCGCTCTGGACGTTTCCCACGGGGTCAGGATTGACATAAGCCGCGTTCCACGTAACTAGGAATTTGCTCTGGATGCTTCCCACAGGGTCATTGCCGTGTTCTATGAGGACCGGGCTCCGCTCTGGATACTTCACACGGGGTCATTGCCGTGCTCTGCGAGGACTGATTAGAAGAGATTTTATCGATCAAAAATATATTACCGCAATCAAGAACGGCGTCGCTTGGTAGCTAGCCGGTGAATACGGGTCGGTCCACAGGGATGTTGTGAATTTCCTAGTCGCGCAAACGAGTTAATTCCGATGGGAGCCGGATTGATTATTAAATCTAAAAACTAAATTATTCTATACTAAGATTAATCTATATCTAAGTCTTGCTAGGGTTAGGTCTAGGTTAAGTTTGGAAAGTCTATAAATCTCACCGCTTTCTATACCCATATGAAGATCTAATTAGGTGTTATGGTAATTATTAATAAAAGAGATTAGAACCATTTGGAAAGATATTTCTTCCTCTAGGTTCTTGTCCTTCCTTTAGAAATCCTTACCCTAACCTCCATGGAAAACCATCACAACCGGGCCTTTATACTACGATATCACCGCTACCTCGATGGATAGGGTGCCGTAGGGAGCGGTATGTGCATGTATGCATGAAGTCCTATGAAAATATATAACGGGCAAGAAAGAGATGAGAGATCTCATCTCTCAAAAGCCTTCCCCAAAGCTAATCCTAACAAGCGAGGAGACTACTCGCTCATTAGGGAATTGAAAGACATTTATCTAGGGCAGAAATTGAAATTACCTAGGGCAAGAGTTGAAATTACCTACTTACTTTACAGATGGCTCTCTCCAAATATCAATGCAGGCTTGTCAGATCTGAATAGATGATATGAAAAGAAGCATCGATGCTCTCCAAAAGAATTCTAAATTTTATTCATAAAAAGAGGCATAGGGAGGCATAGTCTAATACAATGATTTGGGCTTCTATTTATAAGACATAGAAACCCTAGGTTACAATTGACCCGCATGTTTGCATTTACCAAAATACCCCTAGGTAGACCATTCAACGCCGCAACAAGATTTTGGTAAAAAGTTATTCTTCTGTGGGCTCTAGACGGCCGCGGATCCGCGGCCACAACAGGGGTTCGGCCGCGGTTCCGCAGCCCAATTATGGAATTGAAGTATGGGCTTTTGGGTACTGGTTTCTGGATCTTTGGTTTTCTTAATTCTTTGGTTCTTTTCTGAACTTGGCTTCTGATTCTTTTCTAGATTTTCCAGTGAATAATTGTGGTGAACTTTAACCGTGGCTTCGCGATCTTGGACCTTGCATTACCTTGTGCTTTGTAAACTTTATCTTTTATGTAGGCTTTATCAAGATCCTTCTGTTTGTTGGTTGTAGTTCCACTTTTGCATCGTTTTTTTTTTTTTATCTTTTTCACTGTTTTAGATCCAAGAACCTGTAACCTGTAATATGTAGCAGACATGCGTCAAAAGCACCTGTTTATTTATAAAATGAATAAGAATGGGGAATATAATAATGCAATATTATGGTATGAACAAATACCCCCAAACTTATCTTTTGCTCGTCCTCGAGCAAACTTAGTTTTATTCTCGACAAAAAACCTAACCGCACTTTCGTAGGGAAACGCGATTGTACTGAGCACGTGCAACAAGCCGTTAAACCTCTAGGTGTCCCTAGTAGGAGGAGTGTTGTCTCCTGAGGGTTTTCAGCGGATATTACCCACAAAATCCTATCAATTCGGCCCATTGACTTTTATTCTCCAATTAGGTTTTCTAATAGAGAATTCTATTATCGTCGACCCGTAAATTATCCACTCATAATCTTCACACTTCCTCATCATTTAACTTAACATTATATACGTTCTATAGACTTACTTAGCTTTCGGCATTTCTTAAGTTTTCCTTCTAGGGTTCCATCTCCACTTAGGAATTTTTATCAACTTTACTAAAGATACAAGTTCTATTCTTCACACCTTTCTCTCATCTAAACTCTAATCACATACCCCTACGTGTGTGTAAATATCACCCCTACACTTGGAAATTCAAATCAAGCAATCATACTCTTGTCTGTTGTCCAAAGCACTTATTAATTGGTGAATATTTTAATTGAATTTTTGCTTACACATCTTTCATGCGACCGTTAATACTTCTTGAGGTACCAACAACCGATTACAAGATGCGTTAGCACTTTAAAGCGTACTTCCTAGTCTTGCAACACCCAAGGCTTTAGCAGTGACTCCCAAACCAGTTGGTCTAAGGCACTAGGTGATGAAGCACCCTCGCTAAATATTTTTCTATTTTTTAGCCTTAAGTAATCACAAAAACCAGTGTTCATTTTTTTCTTTATTCACACTTGTATATTTTTTTGTTTCATTTTCTTCGTACTAAGGATTTTAGACAAGAGCATTTCAAGGTATCCTCTACTATTCCAAGTTTCAAGGTGCGTGATTGTGCAATTTGTAGGGTATACATTTTCAGAATCTAAACTTAAGCTAGGAATTATTTTTCAAACTTATACTCTAATAAAAATATCAATACTTTTTCTTTGTTTCGACTTAGCCCAAGAAGTGAACTTAAAATTTGCCTATTTCTAAATAAACTACAAAAGCATATACTTTCTATCGTTAAACTTTAAGAAAGGTTATTTTTAGGGTTTTTAATTTACTAAGTCTAAGATCTAGTTGTTCCTAGCCAGTTGACCTATTTGTCAAACTCAAGTCAATTAGCCAAAATTGAATACATTAATTTTTATAATTTTTTTGAAATTTTTAATTTTTTATGGGTTTTTTTCTTTTTCTATTTTTTTCTTTTTCAAATTTTTATGATTTTCATATAAAGATGCAATGCAGAAATTAAATATGCAAAAGGAAAAGAAAAATATATACAAAAATTAAAATATGCAATGCAATGCAAAAGATAACTATATACACCACCATCTCTCCCAAACTTAAGCAAAGCAGTGCCCTCACTGTCCGGCCCCACGACGCGCCCTTGAGCGTGAACGTGATCGCTCCTCCCTTGCCAATAGGGATTGAATACCCCTCTCAATCTCCGTCAGTCGACGGTCGTGCTCTCGTGCCATCGTCCTAAACTCTTCCCTCAAAGTATCAATTCCCCTCACCTTTCTCCTCATTAAGCGTGCATGCTCTTGAGGGGTCATCTCGCCCTCATTCGATGTCGAGCTAGAGCTAGGGGTGCGAGCGGGGACATTTTCTGCCGGTTCGGTTCGCGACCATATATCAGACAATCTAGAGTAGGACGAAGAAACGCCCTCAACAAGTGGTCGAACCGGAATCCCTCCCGTCATATAAAACTCAAATTCCTCGATGGGGAGGAAATAACGGCAAAGCTGGGTGACAAGCATAGGACAGGGGTGGTTTGTAGCCCCTTTCCCCGCACCTATAGAATGAAGCAAAACAGTGCACATGTCGAAACGCGGATTCTTCATCATAAGTATGTGCACTACATGTAAGGAGGGGGTGAAAAAGTTGTGTTGTGAGAGCTACCGAAAATGTTGTTTTATGCCCACCGGCACACAGTAAAAACATTCGCGAAAAGGGTTCTTGCTTGGATACCCTTTCGCGGCTCTCTTGAGCAATCGTGGCCCATCAAGGGCATGTAATCCTCAAATTGTAGGGGGTGATCGTGAGCAGGTAAACGAGGTATAAGTGTGACCTCGTGGATTAAATCCATATCAATGTTTATTACGCGATCTCCCCAATTCAATTTTATGTATCCTAAGTCCGCTAGACATCTATCCTCCATGGATTCATAAAAATGGGTAACTAAATCTGGTAGAGCAAATGCAGAGGGGTGATTGTAGATCAGAAAATTCCAGCCCCTCCGCTCTATTTCGTGTGCAAAGTAGCTACCGTAAAGTTCGTGCGAGAAAACTGGAGAGAAATCCCTCTCGAATTGCATTCTGTGTGACATTGTGATTTTACAGAAATTAAATGTGAAACACAGAGAGTAGAAGAGCCGAGAGTACCTCCCCTGAAGTTTCAAGGGGTGAAACGCCAGAAGTGCGGTGGAATCGCGGTGGGAGAGGGGGTCGAGCGGCGGAATCGCGGCTGGTTGGAGGCGTCTCGGCTGAAGATTTTTAGGGTGGCGGCGCTCTGGTTGTGAGGATGTAGAATTTAGGGTTAGAAAGACAGGGGGCTCGGGTCTCTTAAATAGGGGGAAAGATGGAAATTTGTAGAAAACACCCTCCAAAAGGAGGAATTTATTTGTAAATAAAAATTTTATTTATTAATTAATTCTGAAATTTTACAAAAAGGTCCAAATAAAAAAATTATTGTTTTTCAAATTTTTTTTATTTTTTATGGTATTTTGTATTAATGTATTTACAAATGATACACACCCCCAAACTTATTTGAAATTAAGTTTTGGAAAAATTGATTGGAAATTTGAGGGTGAAAGTGGACGAGATTTACTCGGTGTAGATCGGCTCCTGCAAAAACAGGAGCTCTTCCGATGGGTCTGCCGTGAGGAACGGTTTCAATCGATGTCCATTCACTTTGAATAAAATACCGTCCTCCGGATTTTCAAGATCGACTGCACCGTGTGGATAAACGGTGCGAACTACAAATGGTCCTTTCCACCTAGAACGGAGCTTGCCGGGGTGATAATGTAACCGAGTGTCATAGAGCAAAACCTGTTGACCAGGTTTAAATGTTTTTCGCAGAAGGTGTTTATCATGGAACACCTTAGTTCGGTTTTTAACAATTACGACATTATCATAAGCCTCATCCCGTAGCTCTTCTAGTTCATTTAATTGTAACTTTCGATTGCTGTCCGCATCTCCTAATAATAAATTCAACTCTTTGATAGCCCAAAATGCCTTATGCTCAATCTCAACTGGGAGGTGGTAAGCCTTCCCGTAAACAAGCCGGTATGGAGACATACCAAGATCGGTCTTGTATGCAGTACGGAAAGCCCATAGTGCATCGATCAGTTTGAGTGACCAATATTTACGGTTTTTAGAAACCGTTTTCTCCAAGATTTGCTTGATTTGCCGATTCGAAACCTCGGCTTGCCCGCATGTTTGGGGATGATATGGCGTTGACAGCTTGTGGGTAATAGAATATTTGCGCATTAAGGACTCAAAAGTCCTATTGCAAAAGTGAGAACCATTATCACTTATTATCGCTCGAGGGTGCCCAAATCGAGAAAAGATATGTTCTTTAAGAAATCGAACGACAACCTTATTGTCATTCGTTCGGCTAGGCACAGCCTCGACCCACTTTGAAACGTAGTCAACAGCCAAAAAAATATAAACATTCCCAAAAGAATTAGGAAATGGTCTTATGAAGTCTATTCCCCAAACATCAAAAATATCCACAACCAAAATTGGTTGGAGCGGCACTTCGTTTCTTCGCGATATCCGGCACAAGTGTTGGCACCGGGAGCAAGTCTTGCAGTATTCATATGCATCCTTGAAGAGTCGTGGCCAATAGAAACCACACTGCAAGACTTTCTTGGCTGTCTTCTTTGGGCCAAAGTGCCCGCCACATGCTTGATCGTGGCAAAAAGATAGCACACTTTTAAACTCATTTTCCGGTACACACCGACGAATGATTTGGTCGGAACAGTATTTAAAAAGATAAGGTTCATCCCAGTAAAAATGCTTTGCTTGGGACAAGAATCGAAGTTTATCTTGTTTCGACCAATCTTTAGGTATCAAGCCGGTGACTAAGTAGTTTACAATATCGGCGAACCATGGTTCTCAAGAAACAGTTAAGAGTTGCTCATCAGGAAAAACATCTTTGATTGGAAGTTCAAGTGTAGGCGAAGAAGGAAGTCGTGAAAGGTGATCGGCCACTATGTTTTCACATCCTCTTTTGTCCCTTATGACAAGGTCAAACTCTTGTAGCAAGAGGATCCAACGTATTAGCCTCGATTTAGCATCCTTCTTCGCAAAAAGGTGGCAAAGAGCTGAATGGTCGGTATACACAATAACTGGAGAGCCGATTAAATAAGGCCGGAATTTTTCAAGTGCAAACACAACTGCTAAAAACTCTTTTTCCGTTGTTGTGTAGTTTAGTTGGGCCTCATTTAGTGTTCGGCTAGAATAATAAATCACGTGCGGCATCTTATTAATGTGCTGTCTAAGAACAGCACCAATGGAAAAATCTGATGCGTCGCACATAATTTCGAAAGGATGCGTCCAGTCTGGAGATGAAAGAATGGGCGCAGAAATGAGAAAGTGTTTTAATGACTCGAATGCTTCCATACAAGTTGAGTCGAAATCAAATGTTGTGTCCTTGGCCAATAAGCGAGTCAAGGGTCTAGCAATCTTGCTAAAATCCTTGATGAACCGTCTATAAAAACCGGCATAGCCAAGGAAATCTCGGATGTCTTTGACGCATTTAGGAGGAGGAAGATTAGAAATGACTTCAATTTTGGCTTTATCAACCTCTATGCCGTTTTGCGAGATGACATGTCCTAAGACAATACCTTCTCGTACCATAAAGTGGCACTTCTCCCAATTTAAAGTTAGGTTCTTATCCCTACAGCGGGTAAGACTGCGTCAAGATGTCGTAAACACTCGTCGAAGGAGTCACCAAAAATGGAGAAATCATCCATAAAGATCTCCAAAAACTTTTCAACCATGTCTGAAAAGATCCCCATCATACAGCGCTGAAATGTAGCGGGTGCATTGCATAACCCAAAGGGCATGCGACGATAAGCAAAAGTGCCAAAAAGACAGGTAAATGCAGTCTTGTCTTGATCCTCTTTGGCTATGGGGACTTGGTTATAGCCGGAATAGCCATCTAAAAAGAATTAGAACTCGTGCCCAGCCAATCGTTCTAGCATTTGGTCAATGAAAGGTAAAGAAAAGTGGTCTTTCCTTGTCGCGGCATTGAGTTTTTTATAGTCGATGCAAACTCGCCACCCAGTTTGGGTGCGAGTGGGGATTAACTCATTTGCCTCATTGGTAATGACCGTGATGCCCGATTTCTTTGGCACAACATGAATGGGGCTAACCCATTGGCTATCCGAGATAGGGTAAATGATACCACTATCAAGACATTTAACAATCTCCTTCTTGACAGCATCTTTCATTATGGGGTTGAGGCGTCTTTGTGGATCCCTCACCGGCTTGGCATCATCCATCAAGTGTATATGATGTTCGACTATGAGGGGACTAATCCCCTTGATGTCCGCCATAGACCAGCCAAAAGCTTGCCGATTATTTTGTAAGACCATTAAAAGGGCCTTCTCTTACTCGAGAGCTAGAGAGGCCGATATGATGACGGGTAGGGTCTCATTCTCACCTAGATAAGCATATTTTAGGTGCGACGGCAAAAGCTTTAGTTCGAGTTTAGGAGGTGAAACAATAGATGGTAACAATGGAGTAACTGTTTCAAACTCGAAGGATTCCATCAAAGGTTCAAATCGAGTGTACGCAACCGAGTCGGATGGTTCAACTAACTCATCCGAAAAAGCAAAAGACTCAAACTCGGGTGGTGAGTCTTCAAAATCGTCTACAAAGGTGAAATACTCATAATCGTTGTCCGCCGTGAAAGCTGTGTCGGATTCTAGAAGGAACGCACTAGTGGCGTCAACATTGCTGTGATCAAATATAAAATTTTCGAACTCACAGTCCTCCTCCGCGATCTCATTGATCGAGCAAATATCAAGTACGCTAGAATTAGGCTCGCAAGGCTGATTTCCCAACTTGAAAATGTTGAGTTCAATTGTCATATTGCCAAAAGATAAATTCATTGAACCGTTACGACAATTGATCACCGCATTAGAAGTCGTAAGGAATGGTCGACTAAGTATCACCGGAATTTGACTTCGGAGGTTAGCGACAGGTTGTGTATCCATAACAATAAAGTCAACGGGGAAAATAAAATCCCCTACTCTAATTAACACATCCTCCAACTCTCCCCTAGGATGGGTGATTGATCGGTCAGCCATTTGGAGAGTACAATGAGTGGGCTTAAGCTCTCCAACGCCTAATTGCTCGTACATCGAATAAGGTAGCAAATTGACACTAGCACCAAGATCTAATAGTGCTCTATTGATGTTCTTGTCCCCAATTGTTATCGAAATAGTAGGACAACCGGGGTCCTTGTGCTTTTGGGGTAAAGATTAGACAAGAGCATCGCTAACAACATTAGCCACGAAAACTTTCTTTGGTACTTGTGACTTCCTCTTTTTTGTGCATAAGTCCGTTAAGATTTTTGCATATGAAGGAACTTGTTGGATTGAATCTAGGAGAGAAATGTTTATGCTAACCTGTTTGAACAACTCTACAATCTTCTCCATCTGTGGAGTTGGTTTATTGGATCTCAACCGGTTTGGAAAAGGAACATTTTGAAAAGTTGTTGAATCCAATTTTTGCGGATCAGATTGTTGAGTTGGAACGGAACCCCGTGTAGATGTGTTCGTGTTGTGAGAAGTGGGTCCGTTCGAGCTAGAAGAAGTAGAGCCATGTGAAGGATGGAGAATAGGCTCTAACGAAGAAGAAGAAGAAGAAGAAGGTGAAGAAGGTGAAGAAGGACCACCGGCAGGGGTGTCATGGTTAATACCCACATTGCTTTGCAACACTTTTCCGGATCTCAACGTGGTCACAGCATTTACGTTATGATTCTGTTGTTCATATGCAACATGTGCGTGACCGGGATTTGGTAGTGGTTGAGATGGAAGCTTTCCTTTTTCTCTCTCTTTCAACGCAGCATTTAGTTGTGCAATTTGTGCCTCAATAGATTTGATGCTTTGATCGTGTGAGGCATTGTTTTGCACCAAAGATTGAATAGAAGTTTCTAATCTCGCTACGGATTGTGTAGATTGCTTTAGGAACGCATCTAGACTTCTTTCGAGCGAGCTAACCTTGTCATTCTGAGGTGGAACAAAATTGTTTGGCGGGTAAGAAGTGTTAGGCACAAAATTGTTCACTTGATTAGGATAAGGTTGCTGTTGGAAAGGTTGTTTAAATTGAGTTTGTGGAGGTGCTTGTTGTTGTGGAGGAAGAGGCCTTTGAAAATTGTTGTTTCCTTAGAATTGTTGATTTTGGTTCCAAGCGAAATTTGGGTGACTCTTCCAACCCGGATTGTATGTCGAAGAGTATGGATCGTTTCTTTGTCGTTGCTGAAAGGCAGTATTGACTTGATCATGTCCTTGAGTAGATGCATTATAAGGATACTCTTCTGTGAGATGTGATGGATCCGAATAACAAGCACAAACAGTTCGTGGAGGCATAACAGGGGCAGGAGAAGGCGATGAGATTTTGGTCTCAATCGCTTCTAGCTTTTTCGTAAGAGCGGCCATCTCGGCCTTCATAGCAATCGACATATCTAAGTGATGTATGCCTGCCCTAGATTGACCAATAGAAGAAGATGATGATGTGGTCTTGGTGCTCCCCCACTGAATTGTTTGTTCACTAAGGTTCTCGAGAAACTGCCACGCTTCCTCACTAGATTTGGATAAAAAGTGACCTTGACAAATAGTTTCTAGCAACTGCTTCGTTACCGGGTTCAATCCCTCGTATAATGTTTGGCAAAGTTGCCAATTTTCGATCCCATGGTAAGGGCATTGAACGAGTAGGTCTTTGAATCTTTCAAAACACTTCCAAAATGGTTCGGAAGGAAGCTGAGAAAATTGTATAATCTCATTACGGATTTTAGCAGTTTTGTGATGAGGATAGAACTTTTTAAGAAAGGCTTTCACAAACTCTTCCCAATTCTTAATTGAATGCGACGCGGTGCTGTATAGCCACTTCTCGGCTAAGTCACATAAGGTGAAAGGAATGACCCCTAGGCTTATAGCATCGTCGGATAATTGGGTTGTTTTCATCATAGCGCAAACGTTTTGGAATTTGTTGATAAAGATATATGCATCTTCGGATTCCAAACCATGAAACTTAGGTAGCATATTGATGAAGTGGGGTTTGATCTTAAAATTGTCCCCATTTGCCGGTGGGAGTGAAAGACAAGTAGGAAGGGCGGTGCGGATGGGGTAGAAAAGATCCTAGAGCGCGACTCGTGTGGGCGCTTCAACAGGCGGGTGATTCGGGTTATTCGCACCTAACAGAGGTGGAATCATTCCCGTCGGTAAGGTGTTGTTAGGATTCTATCCCGACATATCTTCGGACGAAGAATGTGAAGGTGAAAGTGAAGAAGTGGAAAAGATTTCGACTTCGGAGTCGAAAGGTTCGTCGGTCGGTACCAACGAAACACGGACTAATCAGGCACTAGTGTCCCTAGTCCAACCGGACATACACTAAAGAGGTAGTGTAGTCAAAAGATGAAAGACGGAATGTGGAGGTAAGAAAACGTCAATGAGAAGAAGTGGTGTAAGTGAGGTGCAAAGATTTCTTTAGCGACAAGTTGTAAGTTTTTGAAAAGATTTTTCCTTTTTTTTATGTGAGCTTTTTGCAAAAAGATTTTTGAAAAGAGACTTGTGACACAAATGCAATCAACCACAAATGCACAATCAGGCCTAGATCTAGGGTCACCTAGGTCAGCTAGACAGCCCCTAACTGTTCCAAAGGGCTAGAAATAGAACCTCAAACCGTCTCTTCACCGCCAATTGCGGCCAGGTAAGTGCCAGGTAAGTGGGAGGCTCCCCGCTACAAGTAGTGGTCTTAATTAAGTAACCACTTGCCTTAGACACACTTGCCTAGACACCGCAAAATCAGGTTAGGATAAACCGCCGATGCCTATAACTAGTCCTCTGTCCTATTGAGCGCGACGTCCTTAGGGCTGATTCTAGTATTTTTTTAATTAAGAATGGTCAATGCAAATGCTTTAAGTGATTTCTGGGGTCGTGGGAAGGGTGATGAAATCCCCACCAAATCTGAATTGGTCAAAAGCCCCTTAAAGTCCGATTAAAATATGCAAAGCAGTAAATCACTTGCAATCAATTTGCTTTTTAGCGCGGCGCAAAGAATCCTGCAGAAGATTTGGCAAAAGATATATTGTAGGTTGCAGAGGAGGAGAGAGAAAGACAAACAGTGCCAATTTTATGCGATGAACAGCTAAGGAAACCGCGGATCCGCTGCAAACACCAGGCTATGGCCGCGGTTTAGCGGTTCGATGATCGGTTCAAGCTCTGAAAAAATTTGTACTGCTCTGTTGTTGAAATTCACCTCTGTTCTGATGTACCTTTTTCTGTTTCGCATTCTAGATTTTTCCAGATCCGTCAATCCTGCAAAGATTTACAAAAGAAACCCTTCAAACAATAAAAGATGATAGAATTTTTATATTTTTTATTTTTTCAATTTTTATGGTTTTTTATATTTTATATTAACCCGAAATTACAAAAAGGAAATTTTTAGGCAACGGCACCATTTGATTAGAAGAGATTTTATCGATCAAAAATATATTACCGCAATCAAGAACGGCGTCGCTTGGTAGCTAGCCAGTGAATACGGGTCGGTCCACAGGGATGTTGTGAATTTCCTAGTCGCGCAAACGAGTTAATTCCGATAGGAGCCGGATTGATTATTAAATCTAAAAACTAAATTATTCTATACTAAGATTAATCTATATCTAAGTCTTGCTAGGGTTAGGTCTAGGTTAAGTTTGGAAAGTCTATAAATATCACCGCTTTCTATACCCATATGAAGATCTAATTAGGTGTTATGGTAATTATTAATAAAAGGGATCAGAACCATTTGGAAAGATATTTCTTCCTCTAGGTTCTTGTCCTTCCTTTAGAAATCCTTACCCTAACCTCCATGGAAAACCATCACAACCAGGCCTTTATATTACGGTATCACCGCTACCTCGATGGATAGGGTGCCGTAGGGAGCGGTATGTGCATGTATGCATGAAGTCCTATGAAAATATATAACGGGCAAGAAAGGGATGAGAGATCTCATCTCTCAAAAGCCTTCCCCAAAACTAACCCTAACAAGCGAGGAGACTACTCGCTCATTAGGGAATTGAAAGACATTTATCTAGGGCAGGAATTGAAATTACCTAGGGCAAGAGTTGAAATTACCTACTTACTTTACAGATGGCTCTCTCCAAACATCAACGCAGGCTTGTCAGATCTGAATAGATGATATGAAAAGAGGCATCGATGCTCTCCAAAAGAATTCTAAATTTTATTCATAAAAAGAGGCATAAGGAGGCATAGTCTAATACAATGATTTGGGCTTCTATTTATAAAACATAGAAACCCTAGGTTACAATTGACCCGCATGTCTGCATTTACCAAAATACCCCTAGGTAGACCATTCAACACCGCAACAAGATTTTGGTAAAAATTTATTCTTCTGTGGGCTTTAGACGGCCGTGGATCCGCGGCCACAACAGGGGTTGGGCCGCGGTTCCGCGGCCCAATTATGGAATTGAAGTCTGGGCTTTTGGGTTCTGGTTTCTGGATCTTTGGTCTTCTTAATTCTTTGGTTCTTTTCTGAACTTGGCTTCTGATTCTTTTCCAGATTTTCCAGTGAATAATTGTGGTGAACTTTAACCGTGGCTTCGCGATCTTGGACCTTGCATTGCCTTGTGCTTTGTAAACTTTATCTTTTATGTAGGCTTTATCAAGATCCTTCTGTTTGTTGGTTGTAGTTCCACTTTTACATCGTCTTTTATCTTTTTCAATGTTTTAGATCCAAGAACCTGTAATATGTAGCAGACATGCGTCAAAAGCACCTGTTTATTTATAAAATGAATAAGAATGGGGAATATAATAATGCAATATTATGGTATGAATAAGGACCAGGATCCGCTCTGGACGTTTCGCACGGGGTCAGGATTGACGTAAGCCGCGTTCCACGTAACCAGGAATTTTGCTCTGGATGCTTCCTACGGGGTCGTTGCCGTGTTCTGCGAGGACCAGGATCCGCTCTGGATGCTTCACACGGGGTCATTGTCGTGCTCTGCGAAGACCAGGATCCGCTCTGAACGTTTCTCACGGGGTCAGGATTGACTTAATCCGCGTTCCACGTAACCAGGAATTTTGCTCTGGATGCTTCCCACGGGGTCGTTGCCGTGTTCTGCGAGGACCAGGCTCCGCTCTGGATGTTTCACACAGGGTCATTGTCGTGCTCTGCGAGGACCAGGATCCGCTCTGGACGTTTCCCACGGGGTCGTAACCAGGAATTTTGCTCCAGATGCTTCCCACGGGGTCGTTGCCGTATTCTGCGAGGACCAGGCTCCGCTCTGGATGCTTCACACGGGGTCATTGCCGTGCTCTGCGAGAACCAGGATCCGCTCTGGACGTTTCCCACGGGGTCAGGATTGACATAAGCCGCATTCCACGTAACCAGGAATTTTGCTCTGGATGCTTCCTAAGGGGTCGTTGCCGTGTTCTGCGAGGACCAGGCTCCGCTCTGGATGCTTCACACAGGGTCATTGTCGTGCTCTGCGAGGACCAGGATCCGCTCTGGACGTTTCCCATGGGGTCAGTATTGACTTAAGCCGCGTTCCATGTAACCAGGAATTTTGCTCTGGATGCTTCCCACGGTGTCGTTGCCATGATCTGTGAGGACCAGGCTCCGCTCTGGATACTTCACATGGGGTCATTGCCGTGCTCTGCGAGGACCAGGATCCGCTCTGGACGTTTCCCACGGGGTCAGGATTGACTTAAGCCGTGTTCCACGTAGCCAGGAATTTTGCTCTGGATGCTTCCTACGGGATCGTTGCCGTATTCTGCGAGGACCAGGCTCCGCTCTGGATGCTTCACACGCGGTCATTGCCGTGCTCTGCGAGGACCAGGATCCGCTCTGGACGTTTCCCACGGGGTCAGGATTGACATAAGCCGCGTTCCACGTAATCAGGAAGGGTTGACTTTATCCGCATTTTACGGAGTCAGAATTTTGACTCTTGGTCATCCGTGCAGCGCTGAGTCATGGAATTGGGAGTTGTCGCGGTTCCGCTTTGTTTGATGTTGTGTCTGTTGTAATGAGACGAATGTTGAGATGATCTCCAGGCTATCTGTGAACCGTTGAGATTTGGCTTCTTCTTCTGATGAAGCCTGGGAAGGAAAGGTGTGATTCTCTCTTTGTTTGCGCCCCTGGATTGTATACCGGGATTGATACGATATCACATGTGTTCTCGCCGAAAATTTCTGCGCAAAAGAGCCCAAGGTATCAAATGGCAGCGATACGCTTAAGAAAATGCGAACCAGTATTTTCCGTGCTATATTTTGACAAACTCTCGAATGAGAAACAGTGAAATTCTAATGATATTGGAAGCATCTCGAAAAACCCTTCGATTTGAAATATTATGGGCCTCATAATTCATCCGGGATCAAAAGTTATGAAGTATCACATGCCCACACGTGACCGGGCATCACGTGCCCACACGTGACCGAACATCACGTGCCCACACGTGACCATTTACAGGCAAAGCCTGTAAGCACTGAATAAAATAAATAATTAAATGGGGTCACGTGCCAACACGTGATGGGCCTTTAAAAACCCATTGAAGAGAAACAAAAGTGTAAACAAAACGGCTAAGAAAAGACCCCAATGGGGCATCGCGTGCTCACACATGACCAAGGGTCACGTGTTGACATGTGATGGTCCTTTAGCACAGTTAAAAGACAGAATTAAATTCTGAATGAAAGAGGGTCACGTGCCAACACGTGATAGGCCCCTTAGCTCTCTAATTGATGGAATTAAATTCTATTTCAATAGTCAAATATTGGGATTACGTGCCAACATGTGATGAGCTTTAAAAGCCTTATAAATTAATAAAATTAATTTCTAATTGAGGGAAATCAAAGACCCTAACTGGGAAAGTATTTCTTTAAATCTTTCCAAACAAACAAAAAAAGATGATGCTCTGTAAAGTGGAGCACCGTTGGATTAAAAATCCAATGGTGATTAAAAATCACCAATTTATGGAAAGTAATATACAAGGAAAGATTTCCCTAAATTTCACCAAGAATAACAAACAGAATATCTTTTGGATTGAAAATCCAATGGTGAATAAAATTCACTGAGTGATCTAAAGGATCATATTAGTTATGAAAACAAACAAAATCTTTCAATGAAAGATTTACTAAACAAATTGATTATTTTCCTTCTTCTATAAATAGGAGCCAAGAAGAGAAGAAACAGATATAATTCTGGGAGAGAGAATTTCGGGATCTTGAAATTTTCCAAAGGCAAAAAGCAAAGAGAAAAGAAAGGAGAATTTAATTCTCAAGAAAAGAAATCCTATGTGAGAAAGGGGAAAGGGATCAAAGCTTTCATAAAACAAAAAAAGAGAATTTAATTCTCAATCTAAGAGTTTAACTCTTCTGCAAAAGAACTTAGTTCTTCCTCTGGTTGAAGATCTGCAGAAACAAATCTCCCCATAGGTTGAGAATTTAATTCTCATCGGGTTGAGATTTTGCCATGCAGATCCAAAACTTAGAAGGAGAATTGAGTTTAGAGAATTTAATTCTTCCAAAGACAGAACTAGGGTTTAACCCTATATGAGAATTTAATTCTCCCAAATTCATAGGAATTTAATTCCTCCAAACAGAACTAGGGTTTAACCCTACATAAGAATTTAATTCTTCCACATACATAGGAATTTAATTCCTCTAAAACAGAATTAGGGTTTAACCCTCTAGAGAATTTAATTCTTAAAAAACAAGAGACTTAAAGCTCTCCATGTACGTAAAGAACTGGGTCACATGGTAACACGTGACCCTCATCCTCAATGATCAGAAAAGAAAGAACAAAACTAGGTCACGTGTTCCCACGTGACCCCTAAAACAGATCCCTCAAAATGAGAAAGAAAAACTTGGAGGCAATGCCTCACGTGCTCCCACGTGACCCTCAAAATAAAGGGAACGAAGCCAAAGGCAGAACCATTTTTGGGCGCCCTCACGTGTCCCCACGTGACCCCTGAAAAGATCCCCAAAAAAGAGAAGGAAAAAGCTTTGAGGCAATGCTTCACGTGCTTCCACGTGACCTCCAAAACACAGAAAATAAAAGCAAAGGACATGTGGGCTTTGGGCGCTCTCACGTGTTACCACGTGACCCCTAATAAATGCCTTAACAAATCAGTGCATGAGTGCCTATCACGTGCCCACACGTGATGGCTAAAAATTAAAAGTGTTTAACACTTATTTGCATAACAGAGTAAAAGGAGATCTGGTCCCACCTTTGGGCGTCCTCACGTGTCCCCACGTGACCCCTTCTTCTCTAGTGTTTAACACTAATTCGATAGCTTTATTTCCAGTGTTTAACACTGATTGTCTTTTAGCGTTTAACACTAATTTGAGAATCTTATTTCCAGTGTTTAACACTGTTGTTTTCTAGTGTTTAAACACTAACTTGAGAGCTTTATTTCTAGTGTTTAACACTACTGTTCTCTAGTGTTTAACATTACTTTTAGCCAAATTGGCTAATTTTCCAGAGGCAAAAAACTCCCCTTCAACTGAATCTCAAAATGAAGAAAAAATTCAGAGCTATAATATTTAATGCTCAGTCAAAGTTAAAAATGTTATCAAAGCCCTCAAACTTTTGTTTAGCATTGCTAAATAATGTGGGCTTGAATCCAGACAAGTGTTTAATGGTCCAACAAAGGGCCAATATTTCAAATTTAATTGGACTTAGCCCAAGTTGGCCAAAAGTCCTCAATTCAGACTTAACTGAGCAATGTGCTCATAATTTAATTAATTGATCTTAGTTCCAAATTGGACTACAGATCCCCAATCAACTTTGGTTCGAGGGTACATCTCTTCACTCCTCTGATATTTGTCGTTGTAATCCTTCAACATCTTCAGAGAGATGACGGGTCCCGACGACCACACATCTCACGGACTATGATATCCTTAATTTTGACTGTGAGGTCCTTAAACTCACGGACTATGATGTCCTTAACCTCGACCGTGATATCTTTAAACTAACATTTGACTGTGAGGTCATTAAACTCACGGACTATGATGTCCTTAACCTCGACCGTGATGTCTTTAAACTAACATTTGACTGTGAGGTCTTTAAACTCACGGACTATGACGTCCTTAACCTTGACTGTGAGGTCTTTAAACTCACGGACTATGATGTCCTTAATCTTGACTGTGAGGTCTTTAAACTCACGGACTATGATGTCCTTAACCTTGATCGTAATGTTTTTAAACTAATATTGGACTGTGGGGTCCTTAAACCCATGGACTATGATGTCCTTAACCTCAACCGCAATATCTTTACACTAACACTGGACTGAGATGTCCTTAAACTAACAATGGACCATAATGTCCTTAAACTAATCGACCGCAATGTCACTAAACTAAACATTAGAGTCCAATTGCTCTTTTGTTGGATCTAAACGATCCCGTTAAGTTGATCTTAGTCTAAAATTAAACTAACGTATCCTTAACAAACGTTTAAGTTGATCTTAGTCTCAAATGAGACTAACGTATCCTTATACCCAACCCCCAAACCCAAATCTAAGAAAATACGGATTTGGACTAATCCATGTCTTACGGGCGACAAAATAAATTAGTCTCCGTATACAATCCACGGGCAACCAAAAACAAAATAAACACCCACGACACGAAGTGACCATCTGGAGAAGGAGAAAGTTGTTACCGCGATGCGGTAGCGTAATTAACTGCAGGGCTTGCGCCTGCGGGGAAGCGCGTCCCCACAATCAAATACCCCTCAATGAGGTAGAATCTGACGAAGTCCGCTATATCGGCCGCATCCGTTTAAACCTTCGATACATGGTGCCATAAATCAACTTGGCATCTTCGGAGAGGTGGACGGATAGCACCAAATAGTATATGCCCCCAGATTCAGGCAAGACAGACCGTCTTCCCGGTTTCCGACGGTAAACAGATTCTGGCATGCCCGGTGGGACCTTTTCCTCTTTCCACTTCACACTTCGTGTGTCGTGTTCTTTCCCGCGATCAGATAATCGCGGTGTGTATGTTTTTGGTTGCCCTTAGGGGAGTGGATACTGAAGCCGTCATTTCGTCTCTATGAAGAATGGCGTTTGCTCCCACCATAGCAACCCGGGCTCTGTCATATCCGGTAGAGTCAAGTATGGGCCACTTGCAGCCTCAAATCTCTGCAATCCGGCTCTTCAAGAAATCAATGGGCTTCTTTTTGAGTTGATACTCCCACCTCCCACCCTCGGTACCTCAACGTCGAAGGAGGAAGCCCAGAAGAAGTCTATTTTCTACAAGCTGGTTCCCCAAGCAGCAGCTTTGCCGACGGAATCAGTCCTCAAACAACGGCACCTGCCAAGGACCAAGGTCGATGCAGGGGGCAGAATATTCAAGCTCCTAAAGGAACTAGGGGGCAGGCTCGGCAAAATCCTGAGGCTAATCAAATCCCGAACTTAAGAAATGGTCGATGTCGATATCGGCATCATACAAAATGAGATGGGGGCAGTTCTCCGTATGGTCCTGTTTCAACCCCAGTAGTGAATGGTGTTCCAACTAGGAACAGCTTCAAATTATTGCGAAGGGTCAGACAAAATGCTCATACCGCAATATTGAAGAAATCTCCGCAGCCCATGGAGATCCCATGAGAGCAGAAACCTATCGCTTCCTAAAGCAACTTTCCTCATGTATATATAAGGTGTGGAAGTAGGTGAAGGGGACTCATCCCAAGACGGATCCTGATACAGCGGTTCTTCCCACAACCAAAGCGGCTTTTCATAAAATAAAAGAAAGGCCTAATAAAGCTCAAGTGTCTGGAGAAAATTCCAAAGGCCAAAACTCCAAAACCCCCAAGTCTGGGGGCATGGTAGTTCACACAGTCTATGTAGTGAATTCCAAAGAGGAAGTTTGAGCTTCTACTAGTCACCGACCTCAAACTCGGTCCCTGACAAAAGTTCAACTGCAAACGTGAAAAGCTGCAAGATATGCTTGCTCAGGTGGCACCACTCGCTAATCTATCATCCAAGGCAAATCCCGAAGACGCACCTAGAGAAAGGATAGAGAAGGAGTCGGATAATGATTTCCTAAAGCGCGCTCTGAAAAAGAGAGATGAAGAAGCGGCAGAAATGTCTATTAAAATGAACCAGATGGCCCTTCTGATTCAGAATGTGGCTGGAAAGATGGTTCAATCAGAACCACTGGCAGATGAACCGCCGGTAGTCGGTCTTAAAGATAAAGATGACATTTCAAATACTCTGCAAATCTCATCAACAGTTGAGAAGGAAATGATTCCTAAAAGAGAAGCTGGACACATATATCGCTCATCGAATCAAAGCTCACTGCGCCAGTGAAGCCGTAAATAGGCCAATCAAGACTGGTTGACCGTATCCGGCGTACTACGATCAAATATAGTACCCGCCAGAATACATACTTCTGACTCCACATATACAAAGGGACGGGGAATCCGCATCAACATGTTGCCCAGTTCAGGGCTCTTTGCGGCAATACTGAAGGTGATGATAAACTTCTATTTCGCCAGTTCGTCGGTAGTTTAGCAGACACAGCTTTTGAATGGTACTCGGAGCTTCCCGACGACTCCGTCAAAACGTTTACAGAAATGGAGTTGCTATTCACTCAGCGTTTTGCGAGCGCTAGCGGACGAACCCCGATCACAGCATTGATCAACGCCAGAGTGAAGCTATGCGAGACATGGGTTCAATATGCAATCCGGTGGAGGAACCTATGGCTGAGATGCGAACAACGCATAGAAGAAGCCCATGCCGTAGGAATGTTCATGTGGACCCTTGACCCTCAGTCAACTATCTCCCAATTCATGATGTTCTTCAAGCCGACCACTTTTCAGGCCTTGATCGACAAGCTGGCCCAAATAGACCAGATGGGCCATAGGCCCTTCCCTTCAAAAATGGGTTTCCGAAATGAAAAAGGCAACGAGAAAGCGACCGTTGTCGCCAACTCTCAACAACAGCCAAGCAACTTAAAGCCGATTGTTCGCCAAAACAACGTGCGTCCACGTCCATCCCTCGAGGAGAGACTGGGACGTCCTTACTCGTTTCCCGGGATAAAACAAGGAGGCTGTTCGAGCTGGCAGTGCGCAACAGACTCATCAATTTGCCGGATCCAAAACGTCCGTTGCAGCCAGGCGATGTCAACAATCCTAATTACTGCCCTTACCACCAAGCAGTAAGCCATCCAATCGAAGATTGCTTCGTCTTCAAAGGCTGGATTGAAGATCAATACCAACAAGGAAAGTTCGCATTGTCCGAAAACTGGAAGATGAACCCGCCACAACCACATGATCCGAAAAAGATGGACATGCCGAGGGCATCGTGCTCATTCATAGAGAAAGCCCCATGGACCGAAAAGTCCGTAAACTAGAAAGTCGCCTCAAATACGGCGACAATGGACCGAAACGTCCTTAAACTAACAATGGACTGAAACGTCCTTAAACTAACGATGGACCGCTATGTCCTAAAACTGGCTATTGACCGAGACGTCGATAAACTACTACGGACTGCAGCATCCCAAGGCTAAAAAAAACGGTATGTCCATAAGCGAGATGGGCACGGATGAAAACCCGAAAGGGCTCCGTGAGTAAAAACAGCAGGGCTACCGGTGAGTTTGTGAAAACCCGAAAGGGCACAATTTCGTTAAAAGACACTTGCAAGGTCTTCTCGACCCTGTAAGGAGAAACCACCTGTGTGAGATCCTTACGACTCACAAAGGAGAAACACACTTAGGGATCCCCACGATTCCTAAGGAGAAATTACATTTACGAGATCCTCACGACTCGTAAGGAGAATTCCCCTTTGAGACCCTCACGGCTCATAGGATTCAAAAACCTTAAACTACAGGGATCTGAACATGTTCTTAAGCCATCACAATTTCCCAGATTGCCCTACAAGCAGTTCAATATTGACCCTTGTATACAATCCACGGGCACGAATAAAACTTTCCCTAACAAAGTCCCATCCGCGACTAGGGGTATGTCTGCACAGTGAACAGCCCTTGTAAGTCCTCTCGACTTATAAGGAGAAAGCTCTCTTGTAAGATCCTTACAACTTATGAGAAGCCATACACTTAGGAGTCCTCACGATTCTTAAGGAGAAAACGCACCTACGAGATCCTCACGACTTGTAAGGAGAAATATCTTTGTGGGGCCCTTATGGCTCATGAAGTCAAAAGCCTTAGTCGACGGGATCCTAATCCTGTTTGCTAAGCCACCTTTGTTCGACATCGACAGAGGCAAATGATGATTCTCTCCTGGCAATATCCCAGTTGTAGCGATGCTGATGCCTAAATCGGTATCAAATCCCAAATTCGCAGTGAAAAGCCAGCAATCCACAAATGCATATGAAATAGCCGAAATGATGGGGCAACTTGCAACGAAATCAGCAAGTAAAAATGTATGCATACAAAATATCCGAAATGACTGGGCAACTCGCAATAAAAAGCAGCGAGTAAAAACAAAAAATAGCCGAAAAGATTGGGCGCCGCGAAAAATAGCCGAAATGATTGGGCAATCGCGACTTTCGCGATATAAAAGCTGAAATGATAGAGCATCACGGAAATAAATTAAAAAAATGAAATAAAATGAAACTTTTTGCCGTATAGGTGATATCACATCGATCCCTGTATACAATCCAGGGGCGAAAACAAAGAGGGAACCATATCATCCCACCATGCTCCATTGAAAAGAGAGCCAAGTCTCGATGGTAACATTTACAGCCTGGAGACTCACAACGGCGTTCCTCCTCATCCCAACAAGATGCGGAAGCGACACAATGAAACGGAGCCACGACAAAGTCCCTAGTTCGAGGTCCTAACGGTTCACAGACAACCTAAAGACCACCTCGACATTCGTCTCGTTACAGCAGACGCAATGTCAACAACGGCGTTCCTTCGCAGTCCAGCAGGATGCAGACGCAACGTCAACGAAAGACCCCATGGTCGAAAAAAACGGGAGTGACGGCAAAATCCTAGCTCCACCTCAGCATTCATCTCGTTACAGCAGACGCGATGTCAACAATGGCGTTCCTTCACAGTCCAGCAGGATGTAGACACAACTTCAACGAAAGACCCCATGGTCGAAACAAAGCGGAGTGACAACAAAATCCCAGCTCCACCTCAGCATTCGTCTCGTTACAGCAGATGCAATGTCAACAACGGCGTTCCTTCGCAGTCCAGCAGGATGCAGATGCAACGTCAACAAAAGATCCCATGGTCGAAACAAAATGGAGTGACGACAAAATCCCAGCTCCACCTCAGCATTCG
Source organism: Agapanthus africanus (assembly GCA_030015575.1). Lineage (NCBI taxonomy): Eukaryota > Viridiplantae > Streptophyta > Magnoliopsida > Asparagales > Amaryllidaceae > Agapanthus > Agapanthus africanus. The sequence goes on along the minus strand of JASDDO010000019.1, from coordinate 47,568,184 downwards.
TCTCGTTACAGCAGACGCAATATCAACAACGGCGTTCCTTTGCAGTCCAGAAGGATGCAGATGCAACGTCAACAAAAGACCCCATGGTCGAAACAAATCGGAGTGACGGCAAAATCCTAGCTCCACCTCAGCATTCGTTTCGTTACAGCAGACGCAATATCAACAACGGTGTTCCTTCGCAGTCTAACAGGATGCAGATGCAATGAGAAAAAAGACCTCACGGTCAAAACAATGGAGCCACGGCAAAATCCCTAGTTCCAAGCCTTGACGGTTCACCAACGACCTAGAGACAACCGCGGCATTCATCTCGTTACAGCAGACGCAATGCCAGCAAACGAAGTAAAGGCCAAATTCCTAGCTTCATTGTCTTGATGGTAACTCATATAAAACCTGAAAGACTATCGGAGATCATCCCACACCAGCGCAGAGTGGTCACCACCTCAACATTCGTCTCGATACAACAGACGCAAAGCCAAACCAAATGAAGCAAAGGCAATATTCTTAGCTTCAGGGTCTTGACGGCAACTCATATAAAACCTAAAAGACTACCGGAGATCATCCTACACCGGCGCGGAGTGGTCACCACCTCGACGTTCGTCTCGATACAGCAGACGAGATATCACCACAGCGTCCTTCCTCCATTCGGACACACCAAAGCAAATGAAGCAAAGGCCAAATTCCTAGCTTCAGGGTCTTGACGGTAACTTATATAAAACCTGAAAGACTACCGGAGATCATCCCACATGGAGTGATCACCACCTCGACGTTCGTCTCGATACAGTAGACGAGATGTCACCACAGCATTCTTCCTCCAGCAGGATCCAGACGCAACAATCAAACAACGGAGCCACGGCAAAATCCCTAGTTCCAAGCCTCGACGGTTCACACGCAACCTAGAGACAACCGCGACATTCGTCTTGTTATAGCAGATGCAATGCCAGCAAACGAAGTGAAGGCCAAATTCCTAGCTTCAGGGTCTTGACGGCAACTCATATAAAACTTGAAAGACTACTAGAGATCATCCCACACCAGCATGGAGTGATCACCACCTCGACGTTCGTCTTAATACAGTAGACGAGATGTCACCACAGCGTTCTTCCTCAAGCAGGATCCAGATGCGACAATCAAATAACGGAACTACGGCAAAATCCCTAGTTCCAAACTTCGACGGTTCACCAACAACCTAGAGACAACCGCGACATTCGTCTCGATACAGCAGACGCAATACCAGCAAACGAAGCAAAGGTTAAATTCTTAGCTTCAGGGTCTTGACGGCAACTCATATAAAACCTGAAAGACCATCGGAGATCATCTCATACCAGCGCGGAGTGGTTATGACTCATCGGGGCTCTCCAAAATGAGCCTAACCTCAAGTAAAAAGCGGCATGGCAAAATTCCTAACGCTTGCTCTTCTGACGGTCAAACTACCTAAGAATATTGCTTGAAGACGTCTTGTCCAGCCCCCGAAGGGATCAGAGACACGACAGTTGCAAGGCTACTCGAACAGCAAGATTGCCTATCGAGGGATACATCAGCCAACGCGACGGTACGATGGGCAAAACCCTAGTACCACAGCCCCTAACGGACCTCTGTCGTAAAGAGCAGAGGTTAACTGCGACGTTAGGACATTCTTGCGAGAACTTCTCGATTCGTCTCGACTCATGAGGAAATTAGTGTCCTTGCGAGAACTTCTCAATTCGTCTCGACTCGTAGGGAAAAGCCTTAGGCAATGGGAATAAAAACCTGTTTCCTAAGCACTGGGGCCCTGCAAGTTGGTCCAAAACGGACTCTTGCATACTGTTCATGGACCACACTCTCCAAAGTTGAATCTCGACAAGGAGAGAAACAACCACTTACTAGTCCTCTCGAGTTATAAGCGGGAAAATTCTCTTGTGAGATCTTTACGACTCTCAAGAGAAAACACACTTAGGAATCCTCACGACTCCTAAGGAGAAAAGACACCTATGAGATCCTCACGACTCGTAGGGAGAAAAGTCTTTATGAGACCCTCACGGCTCATAAAGTTGAAAAGTCTTAGGTGGCAGATCCTACCCGTCTCCTAAGCCATCACTACCCAGCAAAGAGGTCAAGATGGACCATCTATGAGCCACACTTGCCAAAGCTACATGCCACTGAAATGGAGAAGTTACTCATTAGCATATAAACTATTTCATGCCAGAGTAAGACATAAAGAAATAGAATGGTGCGGCTCCTGGAGTTGAGGGTTTGGAACTATATCTCTTAAGAGTCGAGATTTGAGTCAATGATAAATGACAACGCTTGTGTCCGCTCGTTATCTTCTCAGATCAAGATTCTGAAAATTATATACCAACCCGGAACTGGTCTTACACTATGAAATTACTCTGCACTACTGCACCCTCGTATATACTTACGTGGGCAAAGTAGTGGGGGGCATTTGTTCCCGCCGAAAATTTCTGCGCAAAAGAGCCCAAGGTATCAAATGGCAGCGATACGCTTAAGAAAATGCGAACCAGTATTTTCCAGGCTGTATTTTGACAAACTCCCGAATGAGAAACAGCTAAATTATGATGATATTGAAAGCATCTCGAAAAACCCTTCGATTTGATATATTATGGGCCTCATAATTCATCCGGGATCAAAAGTTATGAAGCATCACGTGCCCACACGTAACCGGGCATCACGTGCCCACACGTAACCGGGCATCACGTGCCCACACGTGACCATTTACAGGAAAAGCCTGTAGGCACTAAATAAAATAAATAATTAAATAGGGTTACGTGCCAACACGTGATGGGCCTTTAAAAACCCATTGAAGAGAAACAAAAGTGTAAACAAAACGGCTAAGGAAAGACCCCAATGGGGCATCACGTGCTCACACGTGACCAAGGGTCACGTGATGGTCTTTTAGCCTAGTTAAAAGACATAATTAAATTCTGAATGAAAGAGGGTCACGTGCCAACACGTGACAGGCCCCTTAGCTCTTTAATTGATGGAATTAAATTCTATTTCAATAGTCAAATATTGGGATAACCTGCCAACATGTGATGAGCTTTAAAAGCCTTATAAATTAATAGAATTAAATTCTAATTGAGGGAAATCAAAGACCCTAACTGGGAAAGTATTTCTTTAAATCTTTCCAAACAAATAAAAAAGGATGATGCTCTGTAAAGTGGAGCACCGTTGGATTAAAAATCCAATGGTGATTAAAAATCACCAATTTATGGAAAGATTTGATACAAGGAAAGATTTCCCTAAATTTCACCAAGAATAAAAAACAGAATATCTTTTGGATTGAAAATCCAATGGTGAATAAAATTCACTGAGTGATCTAAAGGATCATATTAGTTATGAAAACAAACAAAATCTTTGAATGAAAAATTTACTAAACAAATTGATTCTTTTCCTTCTTCTATAAATAGGAGCCAAGAGGAGAAGAAACAGATATAATTTTAGGAGAGAGAATTTTGGGACCTTGAAATTTTCCAAAGGCAAAAGGCAGAGAGAAAAGAAAAGAGAATTTAATTCTCAAGAAAAGAAACCCTAGGTGAGAAAGGGGAAAGGGATCAAAGCTTTCATAAAACAAAAAAAAAGAGAATTTAATTCTCAATCTAAGAGTTTAACTCTTCTGCAAAAAAACTTAGTTCTTCCTCTGGTTGAAGATCTGCAGAAGCAAATCTCCCCATAGGTTGAGAATTTAATTCTCATCGGGTTGAGATTTTGCCATGCAGATTCAAAACTTAGAGGGAGAATTGAGTTTAGAGAATTTAATTCTCCCAAAAACAGAACTAGGGTTTAACCATATATGAGAATTTAATTCTCCCAAATTCAAAGGAATTTAATTCCTCCAAACAGAACTACATAAGAATTTAATTCTTCCACATACATAGGAATTTAATTTCTCTAAAACAGAATTAGGGTTTAACCCTATAGAGAATTTAATTCTTAAAAAATAAGAGACTTAAAGCTCTCCATGTACGTAAAGAACTGGGTCACGTGGTAACACGTGACCCCCATCCTCAATGATCAGAAAAGAAAGAACAAAACTAGGTCACGTGTTCCCACGTGACCCCTAAAACAGATCCCTCAAAATGAGAAAGAAAAACTTGGAGGCAATGCCTCACGTGCTCCCACGTGACCCTTAAAATAAAGGGAACGAAGCCAAAGGCAGAACCATTTTTGGGCGCCCTCACGTGTCCCCACGTGACCCCTGAAAAGATCCCCAAAAAAGAGAAGAAAAAAGTTTTGAGGCAATGCCTCACGTGCTTCCACGTGACCTCCAAAACACAGAAAATAAAAGCAAAGGACATGTGGGCTTTGGGTGCTCTCACGTGTTACCACGTGACCCCTAATAAATGCCTTAACAAATCAGTACATGAGTGCCTATCACGTGCCCACACGTGATGGCTAAAAATTAAAAGTGTTTAACACTTATTTGCAGAACAGAGTAAAAGGAGATCTGGACCCACCTTTAGGCGTCCTCACATGTCCCCACGTGACCCCTTCTTCTTTAGTGTTTAACACTAATTCGAGAGCTTTATTTCCAGTGTTTAACACTGATTGTCTTTTAGCGTTTAACACTAATTTGAGAATTTTATTTCCAGTGTTTAACACTGTTGTTTTCTAGTGTTTAAATACTAACTTGAGAGCTTTATTTCTAGTGTTTAACACTACTGTTCTCTAGTGTTTAACACTACTTTTAGCCAAATTGGCTAATTTTCCAGAGGCAAAAAACTCCCCTTCAACTGAATCTCAAAATGAAGAAAAAATTCAGAGCTATAATGTTTAATGCTCAGTCAAAGTTAAAAATGTTATCAAAGCCCTCAAACTCTTATTTAGCATTGCTAAATAATGTGGGCTTGAACCCAGACAAGTGTTTAATGGTCCAACAAAGGGCCAATATTTCAAATTTAATTGGACTTAGCCCAAGTCGGGCATAAGTCCTCAATTCAGACTTAACTGAGCCAATGTGCTCATAATTTAATTAATTGATCTTAGTTCCAAATTGGACTACAGATCCCCAATTAACTTTGGTTCGAGGGTACATCTCTTCACTCCTCTGATATTTGTCGTTGTAATCCTTCAACGTCTTCAGAGAGGTGACGGGTCCCGACGACCACACATCTCACGGACTATGTGTCCTTAACCTTGACTGTGAGGTCTTTAAACTCACGGACTATGATGTCCTTAACCTCGACCGTGATATCTTTAAACTAACATTTGACTGTGAGGTCTTTAAACTCATGGACTATGATGTCCTTAACCTCGACCGTGATGTCTTTAAACTAACATTTGACCGTGAGGTCTTTAAACTCACGGACTATGACGTCCTTAACCTTGACTGTGAGGTCTTTAAACTCACGGACTATGATGTCCTTAACCTTGACCGTGATGTCTTTAAACTAACATTGGACTGTGGGGTCCTTAAACCCATGGACTATGATGTCCTTAACCTCGACCGCGATGTCTTTAAACTAACACTGTACCGAGATGTCCTTAAACTAATAATGGACCGTAATGTCCTTAAACTAATCGACCGCAATGTCACTAAACTAAACATTAGAGTCCAATTGCTCTTTTGTTAGATCTAAACGATCCCGTTAAGTTGATCTTAATCTAAAATTAGACTAACGTATCCTTAATAAACGTTTAAGTTGATCTTAGTCTCAAATGAGGCTAACGTATCCTTAAACCCAACCCCCAAACCCAAATCTAAGAAAATACGGATTTGGACTAATCCACGTCCTACAGGCGACAAAATAAATTTGTTCCGTATACAATCCACGGGCAACCAAAAACAAAATAAACACCCACGACACGAAGTGACCATCTGAAGAAGGAGAAAGTTGTTGCCGCGATGCGGTAGCGTAATTAACTGTAGAGGCTTACTCCTGCAGGGAAGAGCGTCCCCACAATCAAAAAACCCTCAACGAGGAGGAATCTGACGAAGTTTGCTACATCGGCCGCATCCGTTTAAACCTTCGATACATGGTGCCATAAATCAACTTGGCATTTTCGGAGAGGTGGAAGGATAGCACCAAATAGTATCTGCCTCCAGATTCAGGCAAGACAGACCGTCTTCCCGGTTTCCGGCGGTAAACAACACGCAGAGTAAAAAATTTCATTTTTTTTATTTCTTTCCGTGATGCTTTATCTTTTCAGCTTTTTATATCGCGAAAATCGTGATTGCCTAATTATTTCGGCTATTTTTCGCGGTGCCCAATCATTTCGGCTATTTTTATTTTTACTCGCCTGCTTTTTATTGCTAGTTGCCCAATCATTTTAGCTATTTTGCATGCATGTATTTTTTGCTTGCTGATTTCCAAGTTGCCCAATCATTTCGGCTATTTCATATGCATGTGTGGCTCGCTGGCTTTTCGCTGCAAGCTTGGAATTGGACACCGATTTCGGCATCAGCACCGCTACAACTGGGATATTGCAAGGAACGAATCATCATTTGCTTCTGTCGATGTCGAACAAAACTGACTTAGCGAACAGGGTTAGAATTCTGTCGACTAAGGCTTTTAACTTTACGAGCCGTAAGGGTCTCCTAAATGTATTTCTCCCTACGAGTCGTGAGGATCTTGTAGGTGTACTTTCTTCTTAGGAATCGTGAGGATTCCTAAGTGTATGTTCTCTTATAAATCGTAAGGATCTTACAAGAGTATTTTCTCCTTATAAGTCGAGAGGACTTACAAGTGTTGTTTGCTGTACGAGCATATCCCTAGTCACGGATGGGATTTTGTTAGGGAAATGTTTATTCGCGCCCGTGGATTGTATACAAGGGTCAATACTGAACCGCTTGTAGGGAAAAGTTGGAGGTTGTGGTGGCCGCTTAAGAACAGGTTCAGATCCCTGTAGCTTAAAACTTTTGAATCTTGTGAGCCGTGAGGGTCTCATAAGAGGGTTCTCCTTACGAGTCGTGAGGATCTCGCAAGTGTAATTTCTTCTTAGGTATCGTAGGGATCCCTAAGTGTGTTGCTCCCTTGTGAGTCATAAGGATCTCACGCAGGTATTTTCTTCTTAAAAGGTCGAGAGGACCTTGCAAGTGTCTTTAACGAGATTGCGCCCTTTCGGGTTTTCACAAAACTCGCCGGTAGCCCTGCTATTTTTACTCACAGAGCCCTCTCGGGTTTTCATCCGTGCCCTTTTCGCTTGTGGACATACCGTTTTTTTTCTTTTTATTTTCTTTTTTTTATATCAGCCTTGGGATGCTGCAATCCACGGTAGTTTATCGACGTCTCGGTCAACGGCCAGCTTTAGGACATAGTGGTCCATTGTTAGTTTTAAGGACGTTTCGGTCTGTTGTTAGTTTAAGGAAATTTCGGTCCGTCGCCGGTTACTACTTATAGAGTTTGGGCTTAGGAAGATAGCGAGCGGACATAGGCGTCGTCATCTATCGTTAACCCAGGCCGTGACTCGTCAGGCGTAGTATTTCTTTAGGAATCGACCGTTTATTGGCCGAAAGGGTCTTTCACCATGCATATCCATGAATAGATAGGCTCTACCCTGGTAGACTTTGTCTATGATATATGGGCCTTCATAGTTTGGCTCGAATTTTCCCCACTTGGCGCGATTAGGGATCATAGGTCTTTTGACCACTAGCACGAGTTCGCCTTGGCGGAATGTTCTCGGCCTGGTCAATCTCTCATATGAACGCGTCATCTTTACTTTATAAGCCTCCAGATTTTGTTGTGCCATGAGCCGGGTTTCATCAAGGGCGTCGAGTTCTTCAAGCCGAAGGTGAGCATTCTCTTCGTCCGTTAGCTCATAATGAACTGCCACTCGTAGAGAGGGTAGCTCTATCTTGAGGGGGAGTACCGTCTCTATATCGAATACCAATGCGTACGGCGTTGTGTTCGTAGCTGTTTTGAATGTAGTTCGATACGCCCAGAGAGCTTCATGAAGTCTTTCATGCCAGTCCTTCTTATTTCGAGACACCGTCTTTTTTACGATCTTTGTCAAGGTCTTGTTAAAAGCCTCAGCTAGACCGTTAGTTTGGGGATTATAGACCGACGAATATCTCTAGTCTATGTTATGTTGTTGTGCGAAGCGGCTGATCTTGTGGCTTCTGTAGGCTGGCCCGTTATCGGAGATGATCCGTCGCGGGGTTCCAAAACGATAAATGACGTGTGTCTTGAAGAAATGGAGGATATTCTCCGTCTTCACTTCCCTCAGCGGTACTGCTTCTGCCCATTTGGAGAAATAATCAGTTGTCGCCAAAATGAATCGATGTCCTCTGGAGGATCCTGGTTCGATGGGACCAATTATATCAGTTCCCCACATTTCGAACGGCCAGCTAGCCACCGTTGGGTGTAGTGGATTTGGATGCTGATGGATAAAGTCCCCGTGAATCTGGCACGAGTGGCACTGCTTTGCATACTCAAGACAGTCCTGGATCATCGTGGGCCAATAATAACCCATCTGTTTGATCTTCAGCTTCATCTTCGGGCCGGCTTGGTGAGAACCGCAGAGTCCGTCGTGAGTTTCTTGGATGACTCTCTTTGCTTCTTCAGGTCCCAGGCATCTTAGCCATAAAGAATCAAATGATCTTTTATACAGGGTATCATTAACGAAGGCAAAAGATAGGGCTTGTTTCATGAGCTGATGTTTTGAGGACGCATCTTCAGGTGTTCGACGAGATTTGAAGTAATCTATAAAGACTTCCCTCCAATCCTCAACCTTTTCTTGGTTTTTTATTTGCAGAGTCATTTGCTCGGTCGCTCCCTTCTCTTCGGACGATTCCGGAGACATTTCTGCCGGTGCAAGAACCCGACGGCTTTGTACAATGATCCTCACGTCATCGAGGTTTTCGTCAGCCAGTTCCTTAGCGAGTTTGGCTAATGCATCCGCCTTGCTATTTTCCGCACGCGGTATGCTTTCCAAGGTGTAGGAACGAATTTGAGTCAGCAGCTGCTATACTCTCTCGCCGTACTTTACCAACTCTGGCTTGCACGTTTGGTAGTCGTCGTTTACTTGACTAACGACCAGTTAGGAGTCTCCGTATATGAGGAGGTTTTCAATTCCCATGTCGATGGCGATCTCGAGACCTGCTATCAAAGCTTCATACTCGGCTTCATTGTTTGTCCTCGGCTCTGTTAAGGAGAAGGCAAAGCGCATTATCCCTCCTTGTGGAGTCACAAAGATGAGGCCTACCTCTGATTTGATTGTAGGGGTGCTTTGTTTGCGCTTCTTCATGGAAGACGCTCCATCAAAATAGAGTTTCCACCGCGTATCATCCCCATCGATCGTGTCAAACGCATGTTCGTCCGGCAATTCGCAGTTCAAAGAAGAATCGGCAGGTATCGGATGCTTAGCGAGGAAGCCGGCGATGGCCTAGCCTTTCATTGCCTTAAGAGGCTGATAAGTTATTGAGAACTCCATCAAGAGCAAAGCCTATTTAGCGAGTCGTCCCGTTAATATGGCCTTCGACATCAAATACTTGAGAGGATCCACCTTCGATATGAGATGGACCTCATGCGCCAACGCGTAGTGTCTGAGCTTCATTATCGCGAAGATCAACGCCAGGCAGTGTTTTTCGATGGGAGAGTAGTTGCTTTCTGCCCCCAGTAGAACTCGACTCAGGTAGTAGAGAGCTCTTTCTTTTCCTTGGCCGTTCTGTTGTGCCCACAGCGCGCCTAAAGAACCTTCAAGAGCTGTTGTATACAGAATGAGAGGCTTTCCCTTGACCGGAGCGGCCAGCACTAGCGGATTCTGCAGGTACTGCTTGATTTCATCCAGTGCGCTTTGGCATTTATGGTCCCAAACGAAAGGGGTCCCTTTCTTCATTAGGTGACTATAAGGACGGCACTTGCCGGAGAGATTTGCTATGAATCGCCGGATATACGCGAGCTTCCCTTGGAGAGACCGTAGTTACTTGAGAGTCTTTGGCGAAGGCATTTCCATAATTGCCTTGATCTTTGACGGATCTATCTCGATGCCTCGGTGTCGGACGATGAATCCGAGGAATTTGCCCGAGGACACTCCGAACGCGCATTTGAGAAGGTTCATCTTCAGGTTGTATTTCCGAAGGCGTTGAAATACGACCTTCAGATGCTCCAGATGTTCCTCATATGATTTGCTTTTAACTACGAGGTCGTCGATATAGCATTCGACGATTTTATGTATGAGGTCATCGAAAATCTTCGTCATGGCCCTCTGATAGGTGGCACCGGCGTTCTTTAGACCGAAGGGCATCACCTTGTAGCAGAATATGCCCAAAGGGGTCCGGAAAGCAGTATGCTTTTGGTCCTCGGGATGCATCTTTATCTGATTGTATCCTGATGATCCGTCCATGAAGGAGAAGACTTCGTGAGTGGATGTGTTATCTATCATCAGCTCAGTGACTGGTACTGGAAAGTCGTCCTTTAGACAGGCTTTATTGAGGTCCCGGAAGTCCACACATATGCGCACCGTCCCATTTTTCTTTATTACTGGAACAATGTTGGCGATCCAATCGGGATATTGAACCTCTTGGATGAAGCCGGAGTCGATTAGCTTCTTGACCTCGGCGTTGATGCTCATCTCAAGCTCGAGCTGCATTCTTCTTGGTGCTTGTTTGATCGGCTTGACGTCCGGAGATATTGCCAATTTGTGTACAGCAATCTCTGGATCTAATCCTGGCATCTCGGAATAGTTCCATGCGAAGCAATCTCTATGCTGCATAAGCACGTCCTTTAGCGCAGCCACCCTTTCTTCAGACAACAGCTCACTGACGAATGTCGGTCGCGGGTCACTTGTCGTCCCCAAATCAATTTTCTTAAGGTTATCTGCAGTAGTATGTATCCCGTCTTCTAGCTCTTTCGGTGCCGGTGGAAATTCTGAGATCACCTTGCCATCGTCATTTTCGAAGCACCAGGGGAGGTCATCCGTATTTTCAGGCTCTTCTTCTGACAGCGTTATCATGTGGCAGGTGCGAGATCGTTTCCAAGATCGATGTTGATCTGGTTCTACTCTCGCAATACGCGTCTCTTTTGGTTCATGCTTCTATGGCGGGCTTACCTTCCAACTGCTAGATAGAGCGAACCTGCCTTGTTGATATTGGTTTTCGACCCAGTTCTTGAAGGTGAAGCAGTCTTCGAGGGGATGCCCTATTGCTTGGTGATAGGAGCAATAGTCTGTGTGGGAGATCCCATTCGCTTGCTCGGGATACTTGGATTCCGGGAGTGTCATCATTTGATACTTTATGAAGAGATCGAATATCTTCCTTGTATTATCTTGGGGAAAAGAATATTCCCGACCCATCTTCTTTATAAGGGTTGGATTCCGGCTGCTCGACTCTTGCTCGCGTAGCTTCTTAGACCCTCTTGGCTGCTGTTGAACGCCTTTCCCGCTCTTTGATTTATTTTTGCCTCTGCGTCGGGCCTTTTGTATGACAGGTTGATAAGGAAGAGCATTGTTATTCTCCGTGGCCTGCTGAAGGAGGCGCTGCGTCCTGGCTTTCTCGTAAATGGCCATTTCACGGTTATGGTCATCCTGGATCTTTTGACCCGCTTCCCTGATAAGCTTGTCCATTCGTTCTTCAAACGACGGACTCGGCATTTTGATGGTAGGATCTCGCTTTGGTTCAGGGTCAGCGTTTTCTAACAGGGCGTCCCCTTCTTCATCGAAGTCATATATGACGTAGCTACCATGGACTCGTTCCCGTTTCTTGGATTGGACATATCCAAGCCCGACTGTTTCCATTCTTCCGTTGGGCAACTTTCGCTGAGTTCCGAGGACGTCCCAAATCCTATTGTAGAATCGAGCTTGTCAAGTAGTCTGTCTGAAGGGTACCCCTTGGCGCTTCAATAGCCTTTTCAAGCCATCTCTATAATATCTAGGCAGCCGAATGGGTTGTAGCCTGTCGAGCGTAGAATCGGCGCCATGCCAGATTTCTTTCTCCACTTTGGTTTCCCCAGATCGGTAGAATAGGATCGCCTCTTCACCCTTTCGCCTGGGAGGGACGTAAAATGTCTGCAGTTCTTGCACACTATAAGCTTCAAGTGCATCGAGCTCTTTGTAATACTCCCGCAGAACCATGGTAATTTACAAACTCTGATTATTGCCAGCGAAGGCTTGTATTGACGGTCGAGCGGAAAATATGGCGTTAACCTCATCTTCCGAGTCACTGCCGAAGATCAACATAGGGGTGGACGGTCCCGGGTTGTTGCGTTAGGGCAGCCTTGAATAAACTATCTCTTCTTCTTCCTCAGTATCACTCCCGAAGACCGGAATAGTGGTGATAGCTTTATTCTTTGGTTTGTGACATCTTTCCGTGTCCTCAAAATCTGGTAAGAAGTATTTTGCATCTTCATACTTTCGGACTTCGTTCATGGAGAATGGGTTCAACTCCCCCGTCACAGTATACTCGAGACCATCTTTGAAATACTTCATACATTGGTGTTGTGTAGAAGGGATGATATTGTACTCGTGTAACCAAGGCCGGCCGAGCAAAGCATTGTAGCAAGTCTTGGCGTCAATGACGTGAAATTTAATATCCGTAATGAATAGCCCGAAGCGCAGCGTCAGTATTACAGACCCGAGAGTCCGTGATGACTGGGAGTCGAAACCGGAGATGGTGATTTTATCACGAGCGAGGTGCTGAACGCTCATGCAAATTTCCTTCAACACTCTCACGTTAAGGAGATTGACGGAAGACCCATTGTCAACCAGGATTTTGCCTATCTTGATATCGTGACAGTATCCGGAGACATAAAAGGGACGGTTGTGCTCTCACGTCTCAAGGAGGAGATCTTCATCGCCGAAGGTGATGTCGGCTGTGTGCACTTCTTCCAGCTCGTCCTTCATCTTTTCTTCGGCGAGGGAAGCTTGGAATTGCTCTGGCTCTTGTAGCGCCTTGATCAATGAATCTCTCGTCTCTTTGGATAGCAGAAGGGCGTCGAGAATGCTGAGCTGCGAGGGTAGCTTTCTCAAGTGTGCCAGAACGTTGTAGTCCACCTTGCTTTTCTTCAGCGGGTCCTTGGCTGTCAGCTCTTTGACAACTTGATCTTCTAGGGAGATATCTTCAGGGACTTTTTCTTTCCGCTTATCTTTTCTATTTGACCCACTGTTCGAGGGCCCAAGATTCTTTTCGGGCAGCGCGCGATTGCACAGCTGAATATTTTTACAGGTCTTCGGTTCTTCCTCTTTTCCCGAGGTGGATTCTTTAAACAGAGGGCCAAGAGTCATTTCTTCGTCAAAGTCACTCCCGAAAGTGAGAACTTGCGATCCCCCAGCGTCGACCATATGACAGTTGCCGGTGGTTCTTTTACGCTCCTCGGTCGTATTTCTTTGCTCCCGATGAATTTTGAGTTTCATCCGCTTGAAATGTTGTTGGTGAGCAACATACCCCCGCCACCATCTTTTAAAAGCCTTGCACTCTTCGGTGGGGTGCGCAATCTTTCGATAATATAAGCAGTAGCTAGGATGTATTTCCGCTTTACCAGGAATGTTTCCTTCGGAGGGTAGAAGCTTCATTCCCATCGGTATGGCTTTGGCAAACCTCTTCCTCGTTTTGAACCTGCTTTTATTTATGACGGATGCACTTTGATTTGGATGGAGCGTTTCAACCCTTTCGTCCAGTCACTGGCGCTTGGCTTTTTCAAATATGGCCATCTCACGCTCTCAAGCAGCCTTACTTTTAAGAAGAGCTTCATTCAGGAATGCATCAATCATTTCGTCTGATGGCTCTAGAAGTTCCAGCTTAGGATCTGCCCCTAGTTTTTCTATGTAATGAGCTTCTTCATCGTCTATTGACGAGTGAGAGATCACATAGAAACTTGCCACATAATCTTCAGACTCATCCGACGAGTCTTCTCCATTGTCATCACCTTCGTCCTCAAGGACATGGCTGAGAAATTCTTGGAGTGTGATTGGAGTCCGCGCCTTCTGGTTGTACTCTTCCAGCGCGTCAATCGGCTTTTGCAGGTCCGTGCGCTTATCACCAGGCTTCACGGGCTTTTTGGTCTTCTTTTTCTTCTTCGAAGATTTTGACGGCTGAGTGTGAGCACTTTGACTATCACCACCAATTTTTGGAGTTGGGCGCAGTTTCAGCATTCCCTTGATAATCTGGGGTTCCAGCGGATTCTTCCACCTGATTGCCGGGCATGTCTGGAGATCGTTCAGCATTCTTTTAGTTTTGGCTGAAAGAGCGATCTCCCATGGAGCTTCTTCAACAAAAGAGCACGATGCCCCCGGTGTGTCCGTCTTCTTAGAAGTGTGTGGTTGTTGTGGGCTTACTTTTCACTTCTCAGACAGCGCAAACTTGTCTTGTTGGTACTGATCCTCGATCCATCCCTTAAAGACGAAGTAATCTTCGATTGGATGGCTTACCGTTTGGTGGTAAGGGCAATAATTGGGACTATTAGTCTCGCCGGGTTGCAGTGGTCGCTTAGGATTTAGCAGATTGATAAGCCTGTTGCGCATCGCCAGTTCGAATAGTCTCTTCGTTTTGTCCCGAGGGAACGAGTAAGGACGCTTCATTTTCTCATTATAGTAGCGCCGTCTCTCTTCCAGTTGATCCGTTAGTTTTGGGGCACTGGGCTGCTGTTGAGTATTCGCAACGAATGTCGCCTTCCCTTTACCCTTTTCGTTTCGCGGCTCCGACTTCGGAGGAGACGGTCTATGACCCATCTGGTTCATCTGGGCCAGCTTGTCGATCAAGGCTTGAATCATGGTCGGCTTGAAGAACATCATAAATTGGGAAATAGTTGCATGAGGGTCTAGAGTGCCCACGAACATGCCCACTGCCAGCGCTTCCTCGATGCGCTGCTCACATTTTGACCATAAATTTCGCCACCGTATTGCGTATTGTACCCAAGTTTCACTTGGCTTTACTCTGGCGTTAATTAATGCGGTAATCGGGGTACGCTCACTTGCGCTCGTGAATCTTTGCGTAAACAGCAACTCCATTTCCGCAAATGTCTTGACAGAGTCGTTTGGAAGTTCAGAATACCATTCGAATGTTGTCTCTGACAAGCTGCCGACGAACTGGCGAAGGAGCAGTTTATCATCACCTCCGGTGTTACCACATAGAGCCCTGAACTGAGCGACATACTGGTGCGGATTTCTTGTCCCTTTATATACATTAAACTTAGGGATCGTATATCCCGGTGGGTACTTTATTTGGTCATACCATCCTGGATATGGTCGCCCAGTTTTAACAATTTGGCCGGCCGCTTCATTCGCCTGGTGAGCTCGTATTTGCTGAGCAATGTAGTCATCCAGAGCGGCCTTGGAGATGGTCTCCTCTTTGGCAGCTGAAAGAGCCGGAGGAGGGTTCGATGTCTCCCCTCTGTCGTCTTCAATGATGATCGGGGGGTCTTCAGCTGGAGCTTTTGGCTGTAACATCATCCCAGCTATGTCTTGGAACAAGAGAGCCATTCGTTTTATATTGGATGCCTACTTCGCAGCCTCTTTTTCTTTCCTCTCGAGCATTTTTCGGAGGAACTCGGTGTCAGTCTCTTGTTTCCGACGCTGCTCCGAGGTCTTTGGATTTTCTTTTGGCCCAGTGAGTGCGGCCATTGCAGTCAGCATCTCCTGAAGTTTCCGCTGCTGTTGTTCCTGGGCCCTCGTTATCGATCGGGTAAGCGGTCGATGACCCGTAGAAGTACGGCTTTCCTCTTTTCCGGAAGCCATATAGACAGTATGCACCATCATGCCCCCAGACTTGGGGCGTTTGGACTCAGCGTCTTCGCGGTTCGCTGCACTCACAGGGGCTTTCTCCGGCCTCCTTCTCTTGTGAGCGGTTGACGTTGAGGGAACCGTTGCAGTGGGCACCCAAACGGATGACATCTTCTGTGGTACCTCGAGATGGCCCTTTTCTTGCTGAGCTTTGAGCTTCTTTGGTCGGCGAGAGTAGTTTTGGTCAATCACTGATTCCTGGACCTGTCGCCAAACTTTGTAAATTTTGGAGGATAGCCGCTGAGGGGGCTGCTCCGGCTTCTTCTCTGGAGCATTCTCCACAGGTGGAGGAGATCTCTTCAGCACTGCAGTAGGAGAGTTTCTGCGCACCTTGTTGAGCAATTCAAAGCTGTTCTCGGTTAGAACAACAGCATCGATCTCCACCGTTGGAGCTGGTAGAGTAAATCCAGAGGGAGAGCTGTCCTCAGCCTTCCGTACTCGGCGCCAGTGACGAAGGCGAGCATGTCGCGCGGATGGTGTTGGTTCAGCTATGGGGATGGCTTTGTCATGCCCCCTGTTCTGGTGAGGCGCTGCTGGTACCAGCCTCTTGAAGACTGACGTCCGTTGAGCAACAGTATCCAATCTGTCAAAGACAGACCTTTGAGCAGGAACGGGGGCCGGAATGGCCAGCCTTATAAAGACTGATCCTTTGATGGGAGAAACTTCTTTAGTGGCCTTGAGAGCAGGAATGGCTCTCCGTTTTGGGATGGCCGCTTCAGGTATTGTGGGCTTCTTGACGGGCTCACGGGAGTTCAGGCTCAGCCTATCGAAGACTGATGTTGTTGGTTTGGCATTGGACGACCCGTTGAGAGGGGCCGTGGTAGTAGTGAGCCGATCAAAGACCGACTTCTTCTGCGCTTCTTATGGCAGTGGGATGTTAACGCTCACTGGTGGGAGCATGGTCCCGAAGAACAACCCGGTGGTAGCCTGCATCACTTGCTCTACCGGCATTGTGAACAGGGAGGCCTCCTGGGGCCCGTAAGTTACACCTCCAGATGAGGTGGAACGGAAGTTGCAGTTGCAGCTGGAACACTTTGTGCAAGTAGACGCCATTGATTTTTCGTTTTCTGCACGGAGCAAGACACCAAATCTTAGTACCTCGAATCCCAAGGGCAACCATAGCAAACCGCGATTCGTTCGTGAACACGACACACGAAGTGTGGAGTGGAAAGAGGAAAAAGTCCCACCGGGCATGCCAGAATCTGTTCCCCTCCGAAACACGGAGATGAGACCGCGCAGGTCCATCTTGCCTGAATTTCGAGGCAGATGCTAATTGGTGCTATCCGTCCATCTCTTCGAAGATGCCAAGTTGATTTATGGCACCGTGTATCGGAGGTTTAAACGGATGCGGCCGATATAGCAGATTTCGTCAGATTCCCCCTCATTTGAGGGGTTTTTGATTGTGGGGACACTCTTCCCTGCAAGCGCAAGCCCCTGCAGTTAATTATGCTACCGCATCGCGGTAACCACTTTCTCCTTCTCCAGATGGTCACTTCGTGTCGTGGGTGTTTGTTTTATTTTTGGTTGCCCGTGGATTGTATATGGAGACTAATTTATGTTGTCACCCGTAGGGCGTGGATTAGTCCAAATCCGTATTTTCTTAGATTTGGGTTTTGGGGGTTAGGTTTAAGGATACGTTAGCCTCATTTGAGACTAAGATCAACTTAAACGTTTGTTAAGGATACGTTAGTCTAATTTTAGACTAAGATCAACTTAACGGGATCGTTTAGATCCAACAAAAGAGCATTTGGGCCCTATTGTTTAGTTTAGGGACATTGCGATCCATTGTTAGTTTAAGGACATCTTGGTCCGATGTTAGTTTAAAGACATCACGGTCGAGGTTAAGGACATCATAGTCCGTGAGTTTAAACAGCTCACAGTCAAGGTTAAGGACATCATAGTCCGTGAGTTTAACGACCTCACAGTCAAGGTTAAGGACATCATAGTCCGTGAGTTTAAAGACCTCACAGTCAAGGTTAAGGACATCGTAGTCCGTGAGTTTAAAGACCTCACAGTCAAGATTAAGGACATCATAGTCCGTGAGTTTATCGAACTCACAATCAAGGTTAAGGATATCGTAGTCCGTGAGTTTAAAGACCTCACAGTCAAGGTTAAGGACATCATAGTCCATGAAATGTGTGGTTGTCGGGACCCGTCATCTCTCTGAAGATGTTGAAGGATTACAACGACAAATATCAAAGGAGTGAAGAGATGTACCCTCAAACCAAAGTTGATTTGGGGATCCGTAGTCCAATTTGGAACTAAGATCAATTAATTAGATTATGAGCACATTGGCTCAGTTAAATCTGAATTGAGGACTTATGGTCAATTTGGGCTAAGTCCAATTAGGTTTGGAGTATTGGCCCTTTGTTGGACTATTAGACATTTGTCTGGGTTCAGCCCCTCATCATTTAACAATACTAAACAAGAGTTTGAGGGCTCTAATAAGATTTTTGTCTTTGACTGAGCATAAAACATTGTGGTTCTGAGTTTTACTTAATTTTAAGGTTTAGTTAAAGGAGAGGTTTTTGCCTCTGGAAACTTAGCCAATTTGGCTAAGATTGGCTTTAAAATAGTGTTAAACACTAGAGGACAACAGTGTTAAACACTGAAAATGAAATGCTCAAATTAGTGTTAAACACTAGAGGACAACAGTGTTAAATACTGGAAATGAAATGCTCAAATTAGTGTTAAACACCAGGGAGGAAGGGGTCACGTGGGGACACGTGAGAGCACTCAAAGGTGGGGCCAGATCTCCCTTATTTTGTTCTCAGAGCTGCAAATAAGTGTTAAGCACTTTTGATCTTCTGGTCATCACGTGTTGGCACGTGATGGACATTTGTGCATTGATTATTACAGCGTTTATTAGGGGTCGCGTGGTAACACGTGAGAGCGCCCAAAGCCAGTACCGCCTTTGCTTTTATTTTATTTGTTTTGGAGGTCACGTGGGAGCACGTGAGGTATTACCTCAGGGCTAATCCTTCTTATTTTGGAGGATCTTTTCAGGGGTCACGTGGGGATATGTGACCTTAGTTCTTTTCATGCATGGAGATATTTCAAGTTTCTTTACTTTTAAGAATTAAATTCTATAGGAGGGTTAAACCCTAATTTTGTTTCTAGAGGAATTAAATTCCTATGTATATGGAAGAATTAAATTCTTATATAAGGTTGAACCCTGGTTCATTTAGATGAATTAAATTCTTATGAATTTGGGAGAATTAAATTCTCATATAGGGTTAAACCCTAGCTTTGTCTGTCTTGGAGGAATTAAATTCCTATAAATTTAGGAGAATTAAATTCTCATATAGGGTTAAACCCTAGTTTTATCTTGGAGGAATTAAATTCCTGTGAATTTAGGAGAATTAAATTCTCATATAGGGTTAAACCCTAGTTTTATCTTGGAGGAATTAAATTCCTGTGAATTTGGGAGAATTAAATTCTCATATAGGGTTAAACCCTAGTTTTGCTTTTGGGAGAATTAAATTCTCTAAACTCAATTCTCTCTCTAAGTTTTGGATCTGCATGGCAGAATCTCCCCGATGAGAATTAAATTCTCAACCTGTGGGAGATTTGCTTCTGCAGATCTTCAACTAGAGGAAGAACTAAGTTCTTTTGCAGAAGAGTTAAACTCTTAGATTGAGAATTAAATTCTCCTTTTGTTTTATGAAACTTTGATCCCTTTCCCTTTTCTCACCTGGGGTTTCTTTTCTTGAGAATTAAATTCTCCTTTCTTTTCTTTCTGCTATTTGCCTTTAGAAAATTTCAAGATTCCAAAATTCTCTCTTTTCTCCTCTCCTTGGCTCCTATTTATAGGAGAAGGAAAAGAATCAATTTGTTTACTAAATCTTTCGTTGAAAGATTTTGTTTGTTTTTTGTAACTAATATGATCTTTTAGATCACTTAGTGAATTTTATTCACCATTGGATTTTTAATCCAAAAGATATTCTGTTTGTTATTTTTGGTGAAATTTAGGGAAATTTTTCCTTGCATAAAATCTTTCCATAGATTGGTGATTTTTAATCACCATTGGATTTTTAATCCAACGGTGCTCCACTTTACAGAGCATAGTTCTCTTTTGTTTGGAAAGATTTAAAGAAATACTTTCCCAGTTAGGATCTTTGATTTCCCTTAATCATAATTTAATTCTATTAACTTATAAGGCGTTCAAAGCCTATCACGTGTTGGCACGTGACCCTCCTTCATTCAGAATTTAATTCTGTCTTTTAATTGGGCTAAAGAACCATCACATGTCAGCACGTGACCCTTGGTCACGTGTGGGCACGTGACCCTTGGTCACGTGTGGGCACGTGACCCTTGGTCACGTGTGGGCACGTGATCCCCCATTGGGGTCTTTCCTTAGCTGCTTTGTTTGCCTTTTTGATTGATTTGAATTTAATTCGATAAAGAGACCACGTGTCAACACGTGACCCTTAGTCACGTGTGAACACGTGATACCTCATTGAGGTGTTTCCTGATTTTTATCAGTGAACAAGACCACCTCGACATTCGTCTCGTAATAGTAGACACAGTGTCAACAACGACGTTCCTTCTCACTCCAGCAGGATGCAGAAGCAACGTCAACAAAAGGCCCCAGGGTCAAAACAAAACGGAGCCATAGAAAAGTCCCTAGCTCCAAGTCTCGACGGTTCACAAAGAACCTAGAGATCATCTCGACATTCATCTCGTTACAGCAAACACAGTGTCAACAACGGCGTTCCTTCTCACTCCAGCAGGATGCAGACGCAACGTCAACAAAATGCCCCAGGGTCAAAACAAAGTGGAGCCATAGCAAAGTCCCTAGCTCCAAGTCTCGACGGTTTACAAACAACATAGAGATCGCCTCGACATTCGTCTTGTTACAGCAGACGCAGTGTCAACAACGGCGTTCCTTATCACTTCAGCAGGATGCAGACGCAATGTCAACAAAAGGCCCCAGGGTCAAATCAAACGGAGCTATGGCAAAATCCCTAGCTCCAAGTCTCGACGATTCACAAACAACCTAGAGATCACCTCGACATTCGTCTCGTTACAGCAGACACAGTGTCAACAACGGCGTTCCTTCTCACTCCAGCAGGATGCAGACGCAACGTCAACAAACGACCCCAGGGTTAAAACAAAACGGAGCCATAGCAAAGTCCCTAGTTCCAAGTCTTGACTGTTCACAAAACAACCTAGAGATCACCTCGACATTCATCTCATTACAGCAGACGCAGTGTCGACAAAGGAAGCGAAGTTCAAATTCCTAGCTTCAGGGTCTTGACGGCAATTCAAATAAAACCTGAAAGACTATCGGAGATCATCCCACACTATTGCGGAGTGGTTATGACTCATCGGGGCTCCTAAACTGAGCCTAACCTCAAGTAAAAATCGGCATGGCAAAATTCCTAACGCTTGCTCTTCCAACGGTCAAACTGCCTAAGAAAATTACTTGAATACGTCTTGTCCAGCGCCCGAAGGGATCAGAGACACGATAGTCGCGGGGCTACTCGAACAGCGGCGTAAAGTCTGCATATCGAGGAATGCATCAGCCAACGCGACGGTACCACGGACTAAAACCCTAGTACCACAAAACCTAACGGAGCTCTGTCATAAAGAGCAGGGGTTATCTAATTTTAGGATATTCCTGCGAGAACTTCTCGACTCGTAAGGAAAAACATCTTCATAAAACCCTCACAGCTCATGAAGGTAAAAAGCCTTAGGTGACGGGGATATCGACCTGCTTCCTAAGCACTGTGGTCCTATAAGTAGGTCCAAACTGACTCTTGTATACTATCCACGGGCCACAATCTCCAAAGTCGAATACTGAAAAGGAGGAAAAAACACTTCCGAGTCCTCTCGACTCTAAGGAGGAAAATTCTCTTGTGAGATCCTTATGACTCTTAAGAGAAAATGCACTTAGGAGTCCTCACGACTTCTAAGGAGAAAATACACCTACGGGATCCTCTCGACTCGTAGGGAGAAAAGTCTTTATGAGACCCTCACGGCTCATAAAGTTGAAAAGTCTTAGGCGGCAGATCCAAACCTGTTTTCTAAGCCATTGCTGCCCTACAAGGAGGTCAAGATGAACTATTGTATACCATCTACGGGCCACATTTGCCAAAGTTACATGCCACTGAAATGAAGAAGCTACTTACGAGTCCTCACGATTTGTAAGGAAAAAATACCCGAGTGAGATCCTTACGACTCACGAAGGCGATGAACACTTAGAAATCCTCACGATTTCTAGGGAGAATATGCACCTATGAGATCCTCTTGACTCATAAAGAGAAAAAACCTTCTTGAGACCCTTACGGCTCATGAAGATGAAAAAATTCTTGGGCTACAAGGACCCTAAGCTCATCTGCTAAGCCATCAATTCAATGGTCGCGCATAACGTTGCACTACTTCACCCACGTACATACTTACGTGGGCAAAGTAGTGGGGGCCTTTGTTCCCGCCAAAATTTTGGCTCAAAACTTACTCCCTTATAAAAATAATAACAATAAAATAAAAATAAAAGGAAAGCTCCACATGCAAACACATGTAGGTATCGCCTCGGATAGAATTAAATCCTATGATGGCGCCTCACGTGCTCCTCACGCGGATGCCAATGTGCAAAGCACAAAAAGAAATCTATTAAATAAGAGTTAAACTCTTAGGAGGCGCCGCACGTACTCCTCACGCGGGCGCTAAAATGCAAAGCACAAAAGAATCTATTAAATAAAAGTTAAATGGCGCCGCACGTGCTCCTCACGCGGTCGCCAATGTGCAAAGCACATAAGAGTTCATAAGAGTTAAAACTCTTAAATGGTGCCACACGTGCTCCTCACGCGGGCGCTAATGTGCAAAGTACATAAATACCCATTATAAGAATTAAAACCTTAAGTAGCGTGTCACGTGCACAACACGTGAGCGCCGGCGTCCAGGTAGAATTAAAATTCTGCAATACTCCCTGTTAAATAGAGCAGTTGGATCAAAAATCCAATTATAGAATAAAATTCTATTCACTCAATCTTTCAAAATAAGAAAGATTACTCTCTGTAAAACAAAGAACCCTTGAATTAAATATCCAATGGTGATTAAAAATCACCACTTGACAGAATAAAATTCTATAAGAAAATATCTTCCTAATCTTGATAAAATAAAATTCTATGTTAGGAAAATATTTTCCCGATCTTGTTAAACTAACAAGATATTCATAAAATTCTATCTTAGGAAAATATTCCTAATCTTGTTAAATTAAAACGATATGATAGAATAAAATTCTAATCTTGTTAAACTAACAAAATATTCATATGATAGGAAAATATTTCCTAATCTTGTTAAACAAACAAGAAATCTTCTCTCTTAAACAGAGAGCTTTTGGATTAAAAATCCAACGGTAAATAAAATTCACCGATTGATCTAAAAGATCATGGAATCAATCATGATCTCTCAATGAAAGATTTTCTCAACAAATTTAATTTTTCTCTTCTCCTATAAATAGGAGCAAGTAGGTTAAATCTAAAGAGGAAGAGACACCCCATAAGCTTCTAAAAAAAATATACAGAAACCTCCCAAAAGCTCCCACAAAACAAAAGAGAATTTAATTCTCGAAACCTTAGGGTTTAACCCTTCTCAAAAACTTAGTTCTTTCCATGGATCTGAGATCCGCAAGACAAATCTCTTATAAGTTGAGAATTTAATTCTTATCGGGAAGATCTTGTTCTTGAGAATCAAAGATTCATGGAAGGACAAATTTGAAAAGAAAGAAGATGGAGTTCAAATCAAGAACGTAGTTTCTTCAAACCAAGAACTTAGTTATTTAAAGAACTCGATTCGAGATCCTCAAAATAATGATCTTGGTGATCGTTAATGGTCAAAACACTATTAACAGAGATTTAAGCTCTCGGAGAAGATGGAGTTCAAATCAAGAACTTAGTTTCTTCAAACCAAGAACTTAGTTCTTTAAAGAACCCGATTCAAGATCCTTAAAATAATGATCGTTAATGGTCAAAACACCATTAACAGAGATTTAAGCTCTCGGAGAAGATAGAGTTCAAATCAAGAACTTAGTTTCTTCAAACCAAAAACTTAGTTCTTTAAAGAACCCGATTCAAGATCCTCAAAATAATGATCTTGGTGATCGTTAATGGTCAAAACACCATTAACAGAGATTTAAGCTCTCGGAGAAGATGGAGTTCAAATCAAGAACTTAGTTTCTTCAAATCAAGAACTTAGTTCTTTAAAGAACCCGATTCAAGATTCTCAAAATAATGACTTGGTGATCGTTAATGGTCAAAATACCATTAACAGAGATTTAAGTTCTCTAAAAATATAAACAGAGATTAAATCTCCAAAAGATCCCAGCGTTTCACGTGAAAAGCACGTGAGTGCTCAAGGCCAAGTTATATAGCGCCTCACGTGAAACGCACATGAGCGCCGGGAAAAGTTAGTGCTTAGCACTATTGGAGCGCCTCACACGTGAGCGCTATATGCAACTGAGTGTTTAACACTGCTGGGTGATACAAAAAACTAATCTTAGCCCAAATTGGCTAAGCCTATATTTGTGATATCCAAACTGATATCCAAACCGATCTTCATTCATATCTCCTAAGTTAATCGTAGTCTTAAATATGATTGATGGTTCTTAGGTCCATCACAGTTTTTCCCCTTAAATACGGGATTTGTTTTAAGTGAACATCTCATCACGCCTCTGATATATGTCGTAATTCCTCAACGTCTTCAGAGAGGTGGCGGGTCCCGACGACCAACAACTTTTTTCGCTGATACACTTCCAAACTGACGTGCACGCCTTAAATCGGATCGTGCCCCAAATTGGGCACACCCCATATCACCATCGTTCACCCCGTCACGCAATAAATACACATGCACGCGAGATGAGCAATGGACCGAAATGTCCTTAAACTAAACGTTGCCTCCAAAATGGCAACAACGGACCATAATGTCCTTAAACTAAAACCCCGCCTCCAAAATGGTGATCAATGGACCGAAACGTCCTTAAATTAAAACAATAGAACCCAAATGCTCTTTTGTTGGATCTGAATGATCCTAAAACCTTGTTAAGTGGATCTTAGTCTCAAATTAGACTAACGTATCCTTAACGAAAAACCAATCAAGCTCTAACTGCTCACAAACATTTAAGTTGATTTTAATCTCAAACTAGATTAACGATCCTTAAATAAAAACCCAAATCTAAAATATACGGATTTGGACTAATCGCATCCTACGAGCGACGACATAAATTAGTCTCCATATACAATCCACGGGCAACCAAACATAAAATAAACACACACGACACGAAGTGAACTTCCGGAGCAGGAGAAAGTGGTTATCGCTATGCGGTAACGTAATTAACTGCAGGGGCTTGCGCCTGCAGGGAAGAGTGTCCCCACAATCAAAACCCCCTCAGAAATGAGGGGGAATCTGACGAAGTCTGCTTCAACGGCCGCATCCGTCCAAACCTCCGATACACGGTGCCATAAATCAACTTGGTATCTTCGGAGAGGTAGACGGATAAATCCAAATAGCATTTGCCCCCAAATTCAAGCAAGACGACCAACGCGGTTCGTCTCTGTTTTCGGCGGTAAACAGTGTCGCCAAGCTTGTCTGCGGCATTTGGTGATGCCTTTTGTTCTGGCAGTCTTTCCCCCAGATGGAGCACCAGAGAGTCGTTCGGACACCGTCTTACGTTTGGGTTGTGGTGCCTTAGCGATCACAATGTTCAGCCTTTTGCTCCTTGAGACCATCTTGGCCACCTGGTTTGTCGGGATTTCCGCCAGATGAGCGCTTCCGGCAGGGTAGATGATAACGGAATCAAATCGGTGAAGCGGTTCCTCCCATTGTCGACTGAGGCTTGCGGGGAGAACCATACGAGCATTAATCTTGACCACGTACGGGATTGGGGTTGCGTCGGAAGCTGAATTCATCTTGGAAGATATCGTCGTTGAAAATTGATTGTTGCATGAAAAATCATTATTTCAGTACAAACATTGGTATATATGTTAAATGAATTTGCATGAATGCTTAACCCGAAATATGGGAGGAGAGAAAGGTCTTACCAGACGTGCCAGAATCTGTAGAGTGTTTTTCGTCACCCTATTGAGATAGGAATGCGTGTCACTTGTTAGGCATATTATAGATTCCCCCATCCTGGGATAGCTTGAGATTTAATGATTGTGGGGATCCGAATCTTCGGCAGCCGCAGACTAAACTGCCGTTAACTACCCCTCGCTTTTGGAGTGAGTGAACTTCCGAATAACAAGTCAAACAGATCATGTGAACTCAATATGCAATATGTGTGTATTGTGTTTGGGAACAATATGAGAGTGTTTCAGGCATATCGGGGGCCCCGTAGAGTTTGTACATGGGTCTCGCTACCTGCATAGTGGGCTGGGATCAAGGGGGCTAGCAGCCTCCTTGCGGGGCAGCGCCCTGTTAGAATTTTTTTCTAACGAAAGGGATAATGAGTGTATATATGTCAAGTGCGCACGTGATAAGGTGCGCATGTGACAAGTACGCACGTGTCAAAACGTGCACCTAGCAGGGTACGCACCTGCCGAGATGCGCACCTAGTAAGGTGCACACTTGGTAAGGTGCGAGAGAGTGAAAGGGGCCCGAATGGGCCAAAAGGTCCAGTAAGACGCGTACTTAAGAAAGTGCGCACCTGTGCCGATACGCACTTGGCTCGATGTGCACTCAACAAGATGCGCACTTAGCCAAATGGGCACCTAGCACGGTGCAAGTAGGGTCGAAACCCAACGAAGTAACAGTCCAAAAACACAAAGATTTTGACTTTTGAAAATCAAAAGGGGCTCTTTTTCTCTTTTTTGATGCCTCCTGACGTGCGCACTAAAAAAACGAAAGGATGAGAGAAAGAAAGACTTGCGCATTAAAGAGCAGCTCAAAACTCAAGATTTTTTTTTGAGAATTCAAGATTAAGATCCAGATTAGTTATTAAATTATCATTGGGGGCCTTTTATAAACTTACATCTTTTACTTTTAGCCCCATGGCTTGTACAAAATTGGCTTTTACCTATTTAATTTTAAAAACCAAAAATTATATTTTTAAAAATCTTTTCCTTTTCTTCTTCTCTTTTAGCTGGTCCCTCTTCATGCTTGGGCTGGGGCTCAGGCTCGGGTCTACTTGGCTCAGGCTCAAGTTTGGGCCTACTTGGCTTTTTGACTTTAATTTTGGTTTTGACTTTGAACTTGAATTTGATTACTGATTTTGGCATTTGGATAGAATTTTTGATCCCAACAGCAACAATATAGAGTTTGCATTTCATAATCATCATGATATGGTATATCTCAATTTACATATAATTAGCCGCATTGTCCATCTCATAACATGACAAAAATAATATATCTTCCACTATGTGTGTCGCGGTCGTTGAGGAAACATGTATTCGTTCCTTCACTTGTGCCTGTGAATTGAGAGTGGGAATGGCTATGCCGGGTGGAACAGTTGACTTCTATGTCACGGATGGTTGCCTGTGGATTGTATATGACAATCTATTTTGCTGGCTATAGGACAAAATCAAGGTTGAGATCATATATTTGGTATAGGATTATGATATCTGTCTGGAAGACGTTGATGGTTGACCAACACGTCTGGTGGAACTTGGTGAAGATAAGGTAACCTACGAGGTGTGCACCTAGTGTGACAAAAAGGACGGTTGGCTTTTACACCAAGATGGATGCCTGTGGATCATATATGGTAAACTGTTATGACGCGGTCTCGCATGGGGCAGGGTTTTATGATCTTTGGCGTCCTTGAATTCAATGTCACGAAGATTGCCTATGGATGGTATACGGCGCACTTGAAGCGACATACCCGTAAGGCAAAAATCTAAAATTTCAGTTTAGGGACGCAGTGATCCATTTAATGTATATTTTCCATCTATGTTTTACTTTAAAGTTATTCCGGACATTAGCATTAGTTTATGGTCTTCTCGAACCATAATAGTAGTTTCGGGTCTTCTCAGACCATAGCGGTAGATTTGATGACTTCAATTTCATGATGGTAGTTCATAGATAGTATATAGGAAGTTATTTTACTTGCCATAGGACAGGAGGATTTGTTTGGGTTTTTGACTTTAATGTCACAATGTAGCCCGTGAATGGTATATGGTAAGTTATCTTGTCATTAACTTGCCATAGGGCAATTTGGTATAGGGATAGGTATGGCTATCGACTTCTGTGTCACATATGATTTACTTCTATGCCACAATAGTAGCACGTGGATATTATATGGAAGCTAAATGTCAGCTAGCCATAGGGCATGGTTATATACTAGTATTACTCGGTATCTCGACTTGAAGTATCCAAGTGGTTCTAGTTGCAAAACTTGGTTTCTACCATGAATTTTGATGAAGGAATCTATGGTTTTGGGGTTGGGTTTTGAGTTTGGAAGTTGAGATATTTTTGAGATGGAGGATGGGAGAATGAGAGGTGAAGGGTGAGGTTAAGGGAGTGGGCATGGGCTCTCCCATGCCCCCACTCTCTCACTCTCACTCTCTCTAAATGATCTACCAATAAATCAAAAATACCATATCTTTTTCTAAAAGCAAAATACTTGCCATATCAAAATATATCATATTTTCAAATCCTACAAATAAAGGTATATAATTAGAGAATAATGGAGGAAAGATGCCATAGGAGGGAATTTCCTCCTATGGCGTCGAAAAAATACACCCTCCTTCATTTTTTCCGACGATCGGCACCCACCATCTTCATCATTATCATTTAAGATGTGGGTACAACAAATTTCATGTGATTCTACAACCATTTCACCATTGATTTAGCAATGTAAAAAGTTCTATTGTCGGTAAACCGTTAATTTTGAACCCATTAAATCAACGGCGAAAAAGTTGTAGAATCATATGAAATTTGGTGTATCCATATTTTCGATGATAACGATGAAGATGGTAGGTGCCGATCGTCAGAAAAAATAAGGAAGGGTATATTTTTTCGACGCCATAGGAGGAAATTCCCTCGTATGGCCTCTTTCCTCCATTAACCTCATATAATTATATCAATATATGAAAACCCAAATCCATACTGGTTATCATATCTGTAAAAATCATAATATCCTTATTTAAATTATAAATTAATATTTATAATTTTCAAAATATTACAATATCCCCCACTTAAAGAAATTCGGTCCCCGGATTTAAATTTAACCAAAATCTTTAAAATATTTTGTCCAATCAAATCAACGGGGCTCCAAAATTCCACACAAGTTAGAAATACTATAGTACAACACGTGCACATGAAAACAAAAGTGTGAAACTCAAATAACTGAAATTCTAGCAAATACTATGAGAATCACACAAACTATGTAGCAAAGTGCAAAATCAACCATTTAAATCAAGCACACAACCCAAGTCATAGCCGTAGTGCAAAATCTCTAACACACGACCAAGAACAAACATAATCAAAACTATAATACATATATAATATAATATATCTCATCAAGTGCAATACATGAAAATGAATCAACCTCAACTGGTGTGCATAAAAAATAAACCATGTGCGACAGGTGTGCACTAAAACATAAATCAAGTGCAACTGGGTGCACGTAAACAACATCAAGTGCAACGGGTGTGCACGAAAATAACATCATGTGCATCTAAAGTGCATGAAAACCACATCAAGTGCATCGAGTGTGCATGAAAACAACATGTGCATCGAATGTGCATGAAATCAACATCAAGTGCATCTAATGTGCACGAAAACGACAATCAAGTGCAACTGGGTGCACATAAACAACATCAAGTGCAACTGGTGTGCACAAAAGCAATATCATATGCATCTAAAGTGCACGAAAACTACATCAAGTGCATCGAGTGTGCACGGAAACAACATGTACATTGAGTGTGCACGAAATCAACATCAAGTGAATGTAATGTGCACAAAATGATAATCAAGTGCAGCTGCTGTGCACAAAACATCAATCAAGTGCAACTGATGTGCACGAAACCATAAACCAAGTGCAACGGATGTGCACGAAATCAAAAATTGAGTGCAAAGGATGTGCACGAAAGTATCAAGCGCATCGAGTGTGTATGAAATCAAATGTGTAGCACTCAAATCATCAAAACACATAAGTCAAACAATCGACATCGAAGTATTCCTTCTTCAATGTTGAAAGTGTGATACTCGGATCACCAAACTCAAATCAAAACAACTAATATTGAAGTATATCTCCTTCAATGTCTGTAGGTGCCTGAGCACCCAAAGCTGGCAGAGCATGAACTCACACTTGCCTTCTGCCTACAGTCTGGCGTCCTCCTGGTCCTTTCCGCACACCACCAAATCCATGGCCTCTTGATACAACTGTTGGTGCGGAACTGCTACCCCGCCCTGATGTCTTATTGTCACGTTCTGAAAATTCGTTTAGCTTAATTGTCCGATAATTAGTTATACAACTCGTGTTTTCCGTAAAATTTAGTTATAATTATTTTTCCACATAGATTTAAATATACCTATTTTAACGACGTAATTGCTAGTATTGGTATTTAATTAGCCACTTATTAATTGCTAGTTTACTTAATTATTTTCCTTAATTATTTATTATTAATTATTATCTTAAGCTTTCACATACACACTAAATTAGTGACGGTTACAAATTAGAATGGGTTAATTACATATTAGTGCACCATGACATCTTAACACTTAATTTGTAACATGTTTTTTTGTTTGGAGGTGAATGTTTGGCAAGGGTTCTAGATATTTCTAAGAGTAAAAAATATAAGAAAATGAAATATTAAATGATAAATGAAAGATAAGATGTTGATGTGGGGGGGGGGGGTATGGTCACCTCTCTCTCTCTCACTTACCCTTACCCCACTCTCTCATTTCGGCCAAGAAATGTCCAGCAGCCCCTCCCCATTTCTCCATCTCCTTTTCATTTCTAAAACCCTCGTTTTCTCACTAAAAATCCACAAATTCAACCCTAATTTCTAGCTAAATAATCACAAGTTTTCCTTGGCCTAAACTAAGCTTAGATCTTGATGCAAGTTAGCATTTTGGGTGGCCAAAGTTAGCATGTTGATCTTTCCAAAATCTTTGAGGTATAAAACTTAATCCAAATCCTAGTTTGTTTTGTTAATGTTTACTCTAATATAAATTTAATTAGGTGTTAATATGGTTTTAATTACAGGTTTTGATTTTAAAGAGAAGGTTTTGGGTTTAAAATAAGGTTTTTATCACTTAATTAACTTAATTTAGTGTAGTTTAACATCTAATGGTTTATCAAATATAATCTAGTGGCTAAACTTGCTAATCTTTACTTTTAAATTGTTTAAATTAGGTGATTATGCAAACTAATTTGATGTTTAGTGTGTAAAATGTGAGATTAAAATTGATAAATATTTGTGTGGCTTAATTAAGATATTTAAGTGTAATTTGTGGCCACAAGGTTTGCTAAAATATCTAGTTTTGCACTAAAATAGTTAATTGTTGCTTACTAGGTTTTTAGAATAAAAAGGTTTTAATTGAGTTGAGGTTGTGATGATCTACAACCTATTTCCTATAATATTTAGTGTGATGTGAATGCGCGATTGGTACGATTGGGTTCTAGTTGGGGTGTTTGCTACGCATAGCATTCATAGTATGGCATTGCATCTTCTTACACATGATGTTATTACTTAGGACACTTGCACCATTACCATTGGTTCATACCGCACATGCACTATTTATGAGAACACACATGCCATTGGTAATTGCTATGTCACGAATACTATAGAACTTGCTTAAATCAGTATGTGAGTATTTGCATCATATATGATATGTAAACTTGTACTTGTATATTCATTTCATCAGGAAGGGTACATAGGATTTCAAGTCATATATATACCTCATTGCATCATCATTCATACGTGGTTTTCTAGTCATATATCGCATGGCATATTATTGATATCATAGACATTTATCATTACCGACATATTCATATATTGTGATTCTTCTTGGAGATTTCAGTGTTTATGAGATTTATGGATTTTGGGAGGAAACCGCAAGAATTTTATGAACCTATTATCATTTTAAAAATGCAAGTTGCAGTTTTCTCGTGATATGATGTTTGTGGAGTCCACCATGAGTTTTCCTGATTTGAGTTTGTTTTCGAGACCCGATTTGAGGAGTAGGATGAACCGTTTCGGGTATATAGTGGACCCGGTGAGGTACCTTGGGGCGAAAAGCTCGAGTTGTAGACGATGAGCCTGGCAGGAGAGCACGACCTACCGGTTATGATTATTGGCTCGGCGGTTATCTGGAGGATACCGACCGGAGTCATGGGATGTGACAGATTGAGAGCCGATCTGAGAGACGGCTATTGAGATTTTGAGATTTTGAGGTATTGAGATATTGAGATACATACTTTGTGTTGATGCTTGATACGGATTTTCTGTCGATTTCATTGATAAAACTCCAGCTATATTATACCAAGGTTTTACTGAGATTTCGATATGGATTTTCTCATACCAGATATATCCGGATTTCGTGTTGATTATTCATTCATGTCGCATTCATACTAGTGCATCGCATCTTAAATTTATATATAAGGTCATGACGCATTTGCGTGCATGCTTACGATAGCCTTATTAGATGTTACTTACTACTCACGAGTTGGAAACTCACCCCCGTTGTGCCACAGTATCTTACAGGTCCGACCCGTCAGCATAGTAGCGGCGGGCACATTTCTTCTTCGGCTTTCTTTGCATCGACTTGCTTATAGGTGGGTTGTGAGGATATTCTTTGATTCCTCCATGTATATTTCTTTTGTATCTAGTATGCTCCATCTACCCTTATATATTGGACTAGACGGTGAGACTTGTATTTTTGGTATCTGGTGTCGAGCTCGTGTGAGCCGACTTATATTTTTGGTTTCTATTTTCTTGCTTTTAAATGTTGGCTTCATTCTTGGATGATATATCTTACTTGTAGTTGTGATTCCGCCGTTCGGCGAAAAGCTAGCTCCCGCTTGGGGATGCCTTTGTTCATTACTTGTATATATTCATGTTTGTATCCGTTTGAGGCCAGTATTTACAAAGGAAACTCTGTCGAAATTTTTGGGAAAATTTGATGCTTTTAAAATGTTTAATGCGGCCTAATTTTGTTAAAATCACTTTCTTTAAAACGAGTTTTCCTTCACTCTATTTTCTCTAAATGGTTTAGATTTCTGGACTTTGGCTTACTTAGATTGCATTATGCCTCTAGACGTTGCGTAATTTAAGTGCCAGTCACGTTCCACATATTCGGGTCGTGACACTCATGGTGCAAGCCTTGGCGAAATGACCTGACCTCCCGCACTCGTAACACACTGGCGACGGCCTCTGGCCCTGCAGGGACGAGCTATACATCTGGCCCTGAGTCCAATCTCTATCACTAATGTATCTTGGAAGGAACCTACCACGGCCTCCATCTATATCATCTCTGCCAAACTACTCGGAAACTGGCACATCAAAACGAACCAAATTCGGTTCCGGTACAGTTGCAACCTCATCAAGATGTTCCTCTATAAGTGTGGTTGCATCCAAATCCTCTACATATGTATTAAATCGTTGGTCGCCAACAGAGGGGAACAACTGCATATCGAGACTTCGCACGAATATCTTAATCCACTTCTCTCCAGTATCGACCAAGTCGGGAGCATATCATGATAGCTGCGTGAACTGCAGGTCATACTCGGCTACGGTCATATCCGGAGTCTTACACAAAGACTCGAAACTGCGAGCCCAGGAATCTCTAACGCTCTGCGGAAGAAATCTGGCTAAGAAGACCTTAAAGAACTTTTCCTACGTCATCGGAGTAAGACCCATTGCTCGGCCTCTTTCGATCGACTCACACCAGATTTGAGCAAGACCCTCCAAACGAAAGCTAACCAACTCCACTGATCTCGCATCGTAGCATCTTAACGAACAAAATATCCTAGCCATCTTATCCAGGAATGACTGAGGATCTTCTACCACATCTATCCTAGTAAACACCAGTGGCTTCAGCTTCATGAACTCTGGGAGAGATACTAAGATAGTCCTATCAACAGCTGGTACGATCATCTGAACGGTATGCGACACAACGACCTCCGGAGTAGGCTGAACAACATCTAGCCTCTGAGTCCGGCTGGTCTCAAGGAATGACCCGACCATCTGGTGCAGATCCTGAACACTCGTCTCAAAACGAGAAATCCTATCAGGCAAAGAATGTTCAAATTGTTCCTGTGTCTCCGGGATACTACCCTGGTCAGTCCTCGTCTCAGACGAGTCTTCCCTGACCTTGTCTCTCGCCGCGGCCCTCTCGGCTCGCATAGACATGGTGACTGGAACAAGCAACAAGAACCGATGAGGATAGATCAACTGAAACGAATAGAATAAAGGATCTCAAGATATTTTCTAAGGTTACTTAGGCGGAGAATCGTATCGTAAATATGTCGTGGAACATACGTACGATACGTCACTCTACTTAGTACCTACATTATCATACCAAGGTAAACCTATGAAAGTTCGGGTCTAATACCCCCAAAGTCAAGTCTAAGTTCCGAAAATAATGCCCTAGACTCCACATAGTCAAACCTAAAACTCGACAAAGGTTAAACCTAGTACT
Organism: Agapanthus africanus; assembly: GCA_030015575.1. Lineage (NCBI taxonomy): Eukaryota > Viridiplantae > Streptophyta > Magnoliopsida > Asparagales > Amaryllidaceae > Agapanthus > Agapanthus africanus. The sequence continues at coordinate 47,533,960 of JASDDO010000019.1, read as the reverse complement.
CTGATACCAACTTTGTCATGATCCGGAAATGGCACATGACCGGCACTTGAATCACATGAAGTCTATAGGACCCCACCGTAACCCAATTAAGCAAAAAACCAGGAATATAAACCATTTTATTTAAGAAATAGTGGATGTGAAGTTTTGAAATAAGTTTATTAAAATGAAATCAAGTTTGATTTGAAATATAACAAGTTTGATTTAAAACACATTCGTCATTTAAAAATTGGACATCAAATTTTGAAGAAAACTATGTACAATACATATAATATAAAAAGCATCCCCATACGGGAGCTAGGTCATGCCCACACGGCGGAAACATAATCCGCGCGCGCGCGCGCACACACGACGCCCAAGACGAAGAATCATAAACGAAAAACAAAAGATATGTATATAACAACTCAAGTCGACTCCACACGAGTCTGACGCCAAAACAATACATATTTAAGTCTCGTCTCTAAGTCAAGAATTATACAAATGGTTGATAGAGTTTTTAACTAGATCATAAGATAGAAATTGTATGAATAATGACCTACCTAAGTCATAAAGTATAATACTAACATATATATACCACATAAGTACTTTAAGCGCATCCCAATGGGTCGCGTAAACATCTCATATATAGCATGCATCCAAGTAAGCATATAAAGTAGCCGAAAGATATATATATGTAAATCGTTTCAAAATAGGCGTATGATATGTATATCACGACATAAGTAACGGACGTTGATTTATGAAGCAATATATGCATTTGTTTAAAGTATATGTCATGTCTTTTAAAAATGATTTAAGAGGGTTTCCTTTTGAAAGTTTCTTGTGTCGTCATAAACACGTGGGAAAATAGGGAGACTATAGCTTCTTTGAAAAACTCTTTAATGTACATCAATATATGAAAATAGTATTTCAGGTACTGTCTCTGGGACTAATTATGTTCGGCTACAATATAGCATAAACCATCTTATCTGTGCAAGGCATTGTAGAGTGTTTTTTGTCATCCTATTGAGATGGGAATGCACGCGCTTGTCAGGCGTGTACAGATTCCTCCCACCTTGGGTAGGCTGGGGTTTATTGATTGTGGGGATCCAAATCTTCGGCAGCCGCGGACTAAGCTGTCGTTAATTACCCCTTACTTTTGGAGCGAGAGAACCTCTGATTGACGGGTAAAACTAGTCATGCGAACTCAATATAAAGTGTGCGTGTGATGTGTGTTGAAAGGGGCTTGGACGTATCGGGGCCTCGCAGAGTTTATGGCGGTCCTACTACCTGGATAGCGGGCTGGTGGTCAAGGGGGCTAGCAACCCCCTTGCAAGGTGCAGGGCAACGTCCCGTTAGAATTTTTTTCTAACGGGGGATGTGTTTTAAGTGTGGAGCATGTGAGAAAAAGAGGAGCGAGGACCGTCCTGATGATGCGTGAGATGGCACGTGGCTGCTGGTGCCAGTAGAAAAAGGGGCTTAGCCTCTAGATTGGGAGTTGAACTCCCGAGGTGTTTTAGAGTTAAACTTCTAGAAAAAGAAGGATTTTTATTTGGAGTTAAACTCTTAAAAGATCTGGATTTAGGGTTAAACTCTTTTGAGAATTTGGATCTTAGACTTAGAGTTGAGCTCCTCAAACATTGATTTGGAGTTAAACTCCCAAAGAATTAGATCTTAGATGGTGAAAAGAGATCCCTTTTCTTCCTCTTCAAGCCTTAGACTTCCTTAAAATGGGTTCTTTTTAGATGAGTTCCTTTTTCCTCTTCTTTTTTTGTTGAATATTGGAGAAAAAGGACGGTGAGATTAAAAATCTCCCCTTTAAAGATTTGATGGGAGATCTGAGCTCCCATTCGAGAGTTTTATGGTGAAAAACTACTTCTTTTTGTGAGAAGAAGAGTTAAACTTTTGATTTAATTCAAAAAAGAGAAAAAAGTTTAAAATCTTGAGAAAGGAGAAGGAGGCACAGAACCCTAATGTTTTTGAGGGGAATGAAGATTATTTCATTTCATCATAATGTTGCTTTATATAGGCTTATAAGTTTACATATAGCCCCTTGGGCTTTACAAAATAGCATTTTGCTCATCTCATACCTCATGTGCTTATTTCATTTTACACATGAGCCATGTGCTTTACAAAAATTTAGATTTTTGCCTATTTATTTTACATTCATGCATGAAAATTATATCAAACTTATTTATTACATAATCTTCTTCTTGGTGTGGGGAGGTCGACCTCTTCACGTTCGGGCTTGACTTGAGCATGAGCCCACTTGACCTGGGGTTGGGTTCGGGCTTGGTCCCGCTTGACTTGGATTCGAGCTTGGACCCGGGCCCACTTTTCGGGCCTTGAATTTGACTTGTTGATTTGTTTATCTTGACCGTTGTCACGCACCGCTTCCTAATGTACGGGGAAGAAGACGTGGCAGGGCCGCGACGTATTTACTCAGAAGTAAATACGTTAAGCGTAAATAAGCAATATAAATGAATAACACAAGAATAACAAGAGATGTAATAAAACAACAACTTTTTTATTGATAAATTTTTTTTACATACAACTGAAAAGTAAATACAATACTGGAAAGCGATGCCTAAACAATGGCATATGAATTGAAAGTAGAGTAAATACAAGTAGATCTAGAACTCTATATCTTCAGTGAACTGCTCCAAATCATCCTGACTGGGCTCGATCTCATAAGAGTCGGGTTCTCCTGACAACATTCCAAAGAAATAAGAAATATGAATGTCGTCAGGAAACTAGCGCTTGGTGAGTCCCAAGAGGTAAAATAGAAATAGACAGGTAAGAGAATAGAATAGTAAACTTATATGTTTGTTATGCTAACGTAGTTGTTTGTAGCTTAGTACAGAATATCAGTGTATACGAGAGGAGTCCAACTTTACCCGTGGACTAAGGTAACTCGTAGTACAAAACTCCGTCAATACCCACAGAACAACGGCAATGGATGTTTATCTACATCTTTTAGTAACCATTTTGTGTCACTTTTAACACATTCCGTACCAGTCTACCCCTTTAAAACTCCGTAATGTATATTGTATTGTTTGTAGATATAAGACTTGCCAAGACCATAGTATAAATTGTTCATGTAAACGGATCAGGATATAAACAGATAGTCATGTAGTCAAGTTCAAGATATAGCCATGGTTTGGTCAAGTCAAGACATGTTGCATGTATTGTTCGGTATTCATGTTCAAGTGTTCATATTTGATATATTGGATTCAAGTTGAATTGGAGTTATAGTTGGATTCATGTTTGGATTGTATTCAGATTAGACTGAGGCTCAGATTGAGTCAGACACTTAAACAGATTTGGGTCTTGAATTAGGTTTAGGAGTTATCGGTAACTGCTGCACATGGACGGCAGGATTTGTGGATTTTTCCAAGCCAATTACCATTAATAATCCTATTTTAGTTTTCTACCTTAAATAGGCAAGCACCCACTTTCTCCGGCTCCCTGAAACTCAAGAGAATTGGTCCCGCTTAAACCTATATTTACTAGGGTCCTTAATGTAAATTAATATAACTTGAGGGGGGTTTTATGAAAAATATTTTTAGTATACTTTCAAAATAAACCTCAAGTATTTATTTATCGTATTTAGGATTTTCATGGATGTAATTTTTAAAATTGAGGTATTCTAGTGAATAAATACCTAGCTTGAATAATACATGGTATTTTAGTGTAAAGTTGACTTGTATGGATTTTTGATGGTATTTTCATGAAACTTGTAATTCTTTTCTTTTGTTTAGAAAAACATGGAATTTATTATATATTTAAAATAGATGGTGTGATAATATTTATATATAATTATTAAAAAATAAAATTTATTTATTAAATCGAAAATCACGTTTTTCTTAAAAATTGCATTAAAAATTCCATCGAGATCGTATGCTTCGTGAGGAGGTCTGCATCTCGCCCTACTAGTCCGATGGATGTGCGATAAACCGCACCAACCGAATTGGATTTCCCAAAAGTGGGTTGTAGAGGCACAATCGCAAGGAACTTAAATAACTCGATTTAAAGAATACGGTTTTTAATAGTTTAAGGTATTTATTTGAAAATTCGTATTTGCCACATGATATTATTTTCAAGCAAATCGTGCTATATCAAGATGTGTGTATGTGAGAGGTAGGTCATTACCTCGTGAGGTTTTCTAAAGGCATGCTAACCTAAATACTTAAAAGATGTCATATGTAAAGTTTGTGGTATTTAAACGAAAAATGCAAATAAAAGTTACATAACATGATATTTTAAGATGAAACTTGTTCTCAATGTTTGTTTCATGATTATTAAGAAAGGTAAAATGATATGAATGATTGGTTATTAATAAAGATGGTGGTTTTAACGAGTTTATAAACTGATGTCGGAATAACTTGACTTCCGACGAGTTTTGAAAATAAAACCTTTTAAATTAGGAGAAGAGGAGAAAAGAGGGGAGTTACAAGTTGTTTGGTTTAAGAAAAGAGAGAGGAAGAGTTTGAGGTCATTGTGACGTCGCGGAGTCGCCGGAAACGTCTCGAATCTTCGCCAGAACTTATCATGGTGCTAACTCCACTTGTACTCTTTTTTAACTTGGAAATTTTTGAGAAGTTTTAACAAGAGATTTCAGAATGAAGAGGGTTAGGTATAATATTGTATTTATAGGATAAAATTAGGGTTTTGAGAATGAAGAGATAATTAAAAATACATTAAAATAGGATTAAAGAGGTGAATTAACACTCTCTGGATAAATGCAAGAAAATCAAACAGAACAGGGGTTAAGGGGGTAGGCCAGGGTCATATGGGCAAAGCACGGGGGCTTTTTCCCACGGGGGACCGTCGGCGCCGGGCCTAGGGCCGATCTCGCCGGTCGTGCTAGGGAGTTGGGCGCTTGGATTCTTGCCATGTGTCTTAGACTGCTCATACAACATTCACCACATGTTTGTTTTATCTAACTTTTCATTTTTACGTGTATTGTAAGTGTAAACTTTTGGGCTTCCAAAAAGTTTAAAATAAAAATCAGTAAAAATATATATGGCTGAGGGGATTCGAACACAGGGGCTATGTCACAGCGGTGTAAGCTTTACCAATGAGCTACAAGTTATTTTTTGTTGTTTTCAAACAAAAATAATACTTAAAGTATACTCAGGCTTGCAAACTCCTTTCTCTACTTTTAAAACAAAATTTAGTACAGAAAATCATGGTCATTGCAACCGTGGGGTGTAATTTTTGACCCCAACAGGCATCTATATTGATCTATCACATATATTATAACATATCAAATCCGTGTCAATCATCGACACTCGAAACACATCACCGATAATATCATCATAAAACTGTGCCAATTATCGACATGTAAATCTCATGTTTTTTTAGGTGTTGTCCCTTGGATCAGCCCTCTCTTTCTTATATTCAAACCCTGGTTTAATCACCATGTTCAATACTATCACCGGTCGGTATCCTTCAGATATCCGCAGTGATCCGTCATATATTTGTAATCGTCTACATCCCCAACTCGATTACCGGATACCACCAAATCCCAAATCCCGTCCACCCAATATCCGTAATCATCTACATCCCCAACTTAATAACCGGATATCATCAAAATTATAAATACATGAAAAACTCAAGATGGACGCATCATCATCATCATCATCAAATCAAGAGAAAAGAGGATTGAGGTTGATGGAGACTCCACTTGAAGTATCTAAGTGATTCTAGTTGCAAAACTTGGCTTCAACCATGAATTTTGATGAAGGAATCTATGGTTTTGGTGTTGGATTTTGAGTTTGGGAGTTGGGATATTTTAAGAGAAGGAAAGACATATTTTTAAGATGGAGGATGAAAGAACGAAAGAGAAGAGGGATGAAAGAATGAGTGGTGAGGAGTAAGGTTAAGGGAGTGGGCATGAATGTAGGCACGGGCTCTCCCATGCCCCCCCACTCTCTCTCTCTCATTGATCTACCAATAAATCAAAAATACCATATCTTTTTCTAAACGCAAAATACTTACCATATCAAAATATCTCATATTTTCAAATCCCACAAATAAAGGTATATAATTATACCAGTCTATGAATACCGAAATTCATATTGGTTATCATATCCGTGAAACTCATAATATCCTTATTTAAATTATAAATTAATATTTATAATTTTCAAACTATTACAGGAAACCCCTAACTCAAACAGAGAGGGGTCCCCGAAACGGGAACTCCCTAGCCTTAGCAAAGCGGGAGCCCCTAGCCCAAGCCATAGAGGTCTCCGAAGCGGGAATCCCAAACCCCAAGTGCAAAAGGGAGTCCCTGATGATGGGTGGTACCCACGAAAATAGGGGAGTGGCAAGCTATACTCCCCGTGTCCCCAATCGTGGCCCGCGTTCAATTCCACGATCCCAAAATGACTGCAAGGTTATAAAAGCTCCTCTTTTACAAGAAAGGGTTAAGCACTCATAATTATTTCGAAGCACTCATAATCATTCTTGATCACTAAAAAATTCATCAAGCACTGTCGCCAGAACCTTGAAGAACATCAAGGAACATCCAAGAGTCCAAATTCTGAAGAAGAAGAGAAATGTTTAAACAAACGTAAGTATGGAGCAATGAATTTCCTCTTCTACGCAATTCCCTAAGCTTTAGTAACGCTTTGAAATTCCCCGTGTGCCAATGATGCTTCATGTTTCAACTGCTTAGAAAACAAATGATTTATAGGATGCTTAAATAAGAGTGTTATCCTCAAAAATGCAAAATAAAGCGACCCTGCCGAGAACTGTTCAATAATATAAAATCCTTCGTTAAGCCTTATGACAACCTTTTGAAATCAAGTTACGGGATGCTTACAAAAGTTATCCTCTCCCGGATGCTTCTCGGAGTTATCCCCATGTATACAGATGCTCGTTCAAGTTATCCCTCGCGTGACTGTCCTTTTAACAGACTCCGCGAACATATACATAAGTCGAAATGATGAACAAATGCACATATACACCGGACATGAAACCATGCGATAAAGATTTAACTCCAAAATGATGGCATGGACCCCCTATAAAGCTTTGAAGCAACCCAAGATGATGGCAATAGTCCCTGAAGCTCTAAAATAATGGCAGAGACCCACCAATACTAAGAACTCCTGGCGGAGACCCCTCAAAAGGGTTCCCGCGGACGAAGACCCCCCAAGCGGGCGGAGACCTTCCGGCTGGCGGAGACCCTTCAATAGGCTCTGCACCTACAAACACGTGGCGACACTCCTTTAGCAGGTCCCACATCAATCATAACCCTTTGGCGGCAACCCTAGAAGTCTACACTCTACCAAACCCAAGTGGCGGCACCCTTAGCGGGTCCTACACGCACTAAAAACCCATGTCGGGCACCTCAAAGCCCCCTGTACTATTTGTCCAACAAGTTTCAATATCTTTCATGTGATATCAAATTGCTTTATGGCGAGTTAAATAACTGGTCATATACTATCCACGGGCTACCATCGTGGTATAGAAACCAACTATTGTGACATTGAAGTCGAGATATTGACTAATACCAGTATATAACCATGCCCTATGGCTAGCTGAAATTTAGCATCCATATACTATCCATGGGCTCTCATCATGGTATAGAAGCCAATCATATGTGACACAGAAGTCGATAGCCATACCTACCCCTATACCAAATTGCCCTATGGTAAGTTAATGACAGGATAGCTTATCATATACCATCCACGGGCTACCATCGTGACATTCAAGTCGAAAACCACACAAATCCCCTTGCCCCATGGCGAGTTAAATAACTGGAAATATACTATCCACGGGCTACCATCGTGGCATAGAAGCCAACCATTATGACATTGAAGTCGAGATACTGACTAATACCAGTATATAACCATGCCCTGTGGCTAGCTGAAATTTAGCTTCCATATACTATCCACGCGCTACCATTGTGGCATAGAAGCCAACATACGTGACACAGAAGTCGATAGCCATACCTACCCCAATACCAAATTGCCCTATAGTAAGTTAACGACAAGATAGCTTACCATATACCATCTATGAGCTACCATTGTGACATTGAAGTCGAAAACCCACAAAAATACCCCTGTCCTATGGCAAGTAAAATAACTTCCCATATACTATCCACGGGCTGCCATCGTGACATTGAAGTCATCAAATCCATCGCCATGGTCCGAGATGACCCTAAACTAATATTATGGTCCGAGACGACCCTGAACTAATGTCCATGTCCGGAATGACTTTAAACTAAAACGTATATGAAAAATATACATCCAATGGATCAATGCATCCCCAAACTGAAAATTTGGAATTTTTCTTTACGGTCTGCCGGTTCAAGTGCGCCGTATACCATCCATAGGCAATATTCATGACATTGAAGTCAAAGACCCCAAAGACCGTAAAACCCTGCCCCATGGGAGACTACGTCATAACAGTTTACCATATACGATCCATGGGTATCCAACTTGGTGTAAAAGCCTACTATCCCTTTTGTCATACCAGGTGCACACCTCATGGCATACCTTATCTTCACCAAGTCCCATCGGACGTGTTGGTCAACCATCATCGTTTTCTAAACAGCTATCGTAACCCTATACCAAACATATGATCTCAACCCCGATTTTACCCTATAGCCAGCAAAATAACTTGTCATATACAATCCACGGGTAACCATCCATGACATAGAAGTTAACTGTTCCACCTAGCACAGCCATTTCCACCCTCAATTCACGGGCACGAGTGAAGGAACGAATACATGTTTCCTCAACGATCGCAACATACATGGTGGAAGATATATTATTTTTGTCATGTTATGAGATGTACAATGTAGCTAAATATATGTAAATTGTGATATACCATATTATACATGGTGATTATGAAATGCAAACTCTATTTTGTTGCATTTTTTATGTTTTGTTGTTGAATATATGCCATTGTTATATATTTTTGCTCGTGTATTTAAATGTGCGGAAATAAACCACTCGTAGAAAGTTTTTTCCGTTTAATGCGGAGAGGTAATTAACTACAAGGGCTTGCGCCTGTAGGAAATCTAGTCCCCGTAATCAAAAAACCTTTTCCGAAGGGTGAATTTGAGAAGTTATGCTATATCGGTCGTATCCGCTTGAACCGTAGACCATACCTGCGTCGCGGCAACGCGTCGTGCTGAGGAGCCATGCGGATCTGCATCAATCTGACCCCGTAAGCTTTCCCTCGAAGTCACGCTATTTTCCGAGCCAAACAATAGTGTTTGAAGAGGAACAATAGATATCGAAGAGCGCAATGGACATAGCCAACAAATTGCATTATCAGGCTATTTGATCTCTCTCCGTCCACTCTGCAATCTTATCTGCACTTTTGGGATCTTTTTCATCCGATTTTGGGTATCCTGTGTATCATTGCCAACGGCCCTTTTGTGGTCAACCGGACATCCATTGTTGCCAATGTTGAAGAACTGTCATGAGAATTTCTCAGGCATTCCTGGCATGTCCATTTTAGGGCTGAAAGCAGGCGCACCAACACCTGAAAAGGAAGACATAACCGTTGATATTTTCTTCAGGATTATTGCAAAGATAGTAGAAGCGTACAAATAATCATATAATGAAATAGTATAGATTATCACGACAATTGTTAGATCCAATTCAAGAAAGCATAACATACAGATCATGAACAAATAAATAGAAATGAACATAATCAGCTAACTGAACTTAAACAACAAAGTAATTTTAGAGATTACCGAACAATAAGGTGAACTGAATCGTCTTTTGAAAAAGACTAGCCTTGAAAAAAATATCGCCTCACAAACCTGTTGCGTTGAGTACTGCAGTATTCTTTGTAGGATCAGACAGTTTCAGCCAACAGCGCACTTGCAACCAGCACTTCGAAAGCTGCTTCAAATAGACTAAACTTTAGAACTCGAAACTATAAAAACTCAAAAAAGGGATTGTATTTTTCTGTCTTTCTTTCTCAGTCAATTTTGAATGTGAAATGCACCTATTTATAGGCACACATGGGGAGTTCAACAGCCTATCGGGTTTTTCATCTCCCACTAAAGGTTTTTTAGCTTCCACCATTTAACATGCGTTTAATAGTCCTCCATTAATTGTATTAAAGAGCCAGATTTTTCAGCTTCCACTAAATGCATTTAACATGCACTTAATAGCCCTCCATTAATTGTATTAAACAGTCATGCTTTTCAGCTTCCACTAACTGCATTTAATTAATTAAGTCAATATTGTCAACTATGGAAACCAACCATATACAAGGTGTCTTTCTAAAGTTCAATTATGACAACAACTTTCATCTATGGAATTTAGTTCAATTATGACAACAACTTTCATCTATGGAATTTAACCATAGATATGGTATCCATCCATGGAAATTTTGCAATTAAATCCCCTTTTAATTTATTGTTCTCATTAATTCCAATTTAGTCCAACAATATATAGCTTGTATTCGTGTATCATTGAGTAGGCTTGTTCTGCTCATGCATTGGTTCGAATTTGTGATCATTAGATGTACAGGATTTGTTTTCTTCAGGGGGGGGGATTGGTTTGCAAAGGAGAGGAAGATGGAAACCTATGATTCTCAGAGGCGAAGATGATAATACTTTTATAGATTATTTCTTAATATTAAAATCCACGATTATTTTGAAAACATAAATCCAAACTCTTATATATAACCAATTGTTAAGCGTCCGGCAATGAAAATTCAAACTCTAAAGATGTGCATTCAAAACAGTATGAAATTTATCTTTTTTCAGGTTAAACACGCAACAACCTTACAACTATATCCATGCAAATAAATATATTTTTGAATAATCGGTAGTAACCCCGATCCAAGCATACTTTACCGTAAGGCTACAGTGGAACCTCCTATGTCTCAAACTAAATCCTTTCTTATTGAATAATAACATCGATTAATTTAAATTAATCAAGTGTTTTATCTTTCTTGTACTTTTATTCATAACACATTTTTATTTGTAAACACTCTAAACCCTAAAAATACTCGATGTTCATTCAGATAATCATATTGATAACATTTAATAGTCCTTTTTTTTTTTAATAACAATCTAAAAAAGACAATTTAGACATGAGATCAGAAATGTCTTAAAAAACAAGAAAGAAGAATCAGGGGTGCAAAGTGAAAATACCCTTCATTACTAATATTTTACAGAAAAATTTATAATGAGCGGAGTAATCGGTGCTCAAGTTTTGAGAGAAGAACAGCGATCGCGCATCGAATTTTTTCCCCTCCATTAAAATCCCAACCGATCTCTCAACCTTCAGGTTTCATCTCTAATCTCTCTCTAATTCTTACAAAAAATTTTAAAGAAAAAAAACAACAATTTAAAACAATTATATGCATTTCAAACTAGTTGATAGGGGTAATAATTACATATGCGTTTCTTTCGCTTTTTGGCCCTTTTCACCTGAAGAGACTTTTGGGTTCCTCTTTTTTGTTCGCAGATGTTGACAGGAGATTTGATGGTCAACTGAACAGGAGCTTGGCGTTTTCTCTTTTGAAAGCGAGATTGAATTTTTGCTTAAAAGGATCGGGGATTAATTTTTGAGATCAAACGAGAGATTAGAGATGGGTTTCTTGAGTTCTATATTGGGTTTCTTTGGATTTGGATTTGGGGTTGCATCTGGGCTCGTTATTGGCTACTATCTCTTCATTTACTTTCAACCAAGCGATGTTAAGGTGTTTTTTTTTTGATTGATTAATTTTGTTATTGGTTATTGATTTGAGTACATTATTTGATCTGGTTATGGATCAAAATCCAGTTTTGATCTCTTTATTTTTGCTAGCATTAGTTAGATGGTGAATGAAGTGCTTTGCATGATTATCAAATGATTTTTCTAGTGAATTATCTCAAAAATTGGGAGACATGGGATCGTTCCCCAAATGGTTAGAAATAATGCAAACGACATTGATTTTCTTTTGAGCACTTCTTAGACAAGTTTTATCATATTTTTTTTCACTTCTCAAACATTTTTCGTTACTTGTGTATTTTCATTATGTATCAATACCATAATTTATACGAGAAGGACATCAATATAGAAAGCATAACAAGAAGCGAGATAACACTAAGCTTATACAGATGCTATATATAGAGATGTATGTTTGGTTGATTTTTAGTGTGTATAAAAGCATCATATGTGATTATGTTGTTAGAAATGTGTGTGCATTTGAATGCACTTGCATGGTTGCACTTGCTTGATTCGAGCAATCTCTCTTTAGTCTTTATCATTGTTGTCGTGTTTATTCTTACAATTACATGCTATATTATTATTTTCAATGAAAATAATAATCATCTCTACGGTCTTCTGTATCATGCTTCAATGGATTGTTGTATTGTCATGATCATATTTCATGTAAGTCTATGATTCTTTGCCTTGTGTGCATAATTACATTGAATTATCAAAGACACAAAATGCTTCATGGAAAATTATCATGGTCTCGAATATTCTTTTTCCCTTACACTAGCGGTAAAGTGTCCTGCACTTGTGCTAAGGTCTAGGTTTTCGATTTCCCATTACGCCAGGTTAAACCCTTATCTTCCACATTCTTTCTTTCTCCTATTAATTCTAATTACATTTATGTGTAAAGAAGTTCATCCTTAAACCTTGCTAAGTAGTGTAACTTTGAAAACAGCCAAAACACTTTTAAGTCTTTAACACATGTCCCTTTTAGGCAAAATCAACACCAACTACACCCAAAATACTCGAGAAGTGAAAATATAGTTCTATATAATCTGCCTATGTTCTATTACTGGACCAAATATAGCACCCATTGATCTTACCTTTTTCCAACGGTTTGTGTTTTTGTAAAGAAAATTAGTCCTTTGGCATGCTTAATCCTCCTCTTTATACTATCTCAAGTTGTAATAACCGCTAGCTATATGGGCTTCCTTCACAAGAATCAAATGCAACATTTCCCTTCTGATAGGTGTATGTTTATATATATCAACTGTGTATCTAATAATAATTCTTTGTGTAATCAGGATCCTACATTACGTCCGCTTGTTGAACATGATTCAGCCTCTCTGGAGAACATGCTTCCTGAGATTCCTTTGTGGGTGAAAAATCCAGATTATGATCGAGTACGTTGTGAATTGGTTATATCTATTTTATTTTTACTTTTTTTTTGTTTTTTGGAAGGAAAACTGGATAGTCAATAAAACCATAGCAAAATAAAATTATTCATTCAAAGTATGAAATAAGAAAAGTTACAGATTAAAATACTAGTTAAATATATACAATAAGAATATGCAAAAAAAGAAATATTCTTAAAATTTAAAATTTTATTAATGGTGATCACTTAGAGAACGTGATTTCATTCCATACGGCTCTTTGGCCTACATCGTGCCTCAGAGATGAATGCAATCCTATAGAAAATCTGAATCTTATTAGCTTACTTCCTTGCCTAGACCTTTATTTTGTTGATGAGAATTATGGAGGATTCACTCCTTCATTGCATGAGCTTAACTAGCCTATAAGGTTATATGTAAACCAGAAACTTGTGACTTGTCACCTACACACAGAGTGATGGCTTGAGAGCCACTTGCTATATAAAGGCTGAATCACTCTATTGTTGGTTCTATAAACTAACATAAAGTTTTTTAGTTACAGTAATCTCGCTTTGAGTACTAAATTTAAGGGTAGTTAAATGAAAAAACTCTCTTGAAACCAAATTTAAGGGTGTCTAGTAAATAAAAAAGTTTACAGAAAACAGCAATAGTTAAGGGCAGTTTGGTGTAAGTTAGCCTTAAATAAATTCCATTATAGAGCATTGTACGATGTGCAACTACAATATTCTTACCGTTTATTTTCACTTGTCCTTGAAGCTTGATTGGCTAAACAGGTTTATAGAGAGTATGTGGCCTTATTTGGATAAGGTGTGTATATTATTTCGAGTTTCATGTGATACTAGTAACTGATACATCGAATGGTTGTTTCCTTCTAATTAGTTTTAGTACATTTATGCTTTGCTTTTATCTTCTAGGCGATATGCAAAATTGCAGAGGAAATTGCGAAGCCAATCATTTCTGAGAATACCGCGAAGTTTAAAATTGAGTCCGTTGAATTTGAAACACTTACCTTGGGCTCCCTGCCTCCAACCTTTCAAGGTTTTGCCCTATTTTTCTTAGCCCAGTCTTTGTATGCTTATTTGTGTGCAGAAATTCTTTATCTGGCGATGCTACTTCCATTCTTATTCGAAAAATATGAAATTATTCACTCTTTAAATATGAAGTTCTTATCGATCTAATATATTAATTAACAGCATTTAAGGTTAACTTTGCGAGTAGTAACCATTTACACCTACCCTTAAAATATGTTAGCTTAAGGTTCCTGTTATATTGATGAAAAATCTAGGTAGTTTATGATGAATTCGATGAATCTGTTTTCAGTTGAATAGGTATGTAGTGCATGGCTTTCCCTGCTATAATGGAGAATAAATTTACATAGCCGTCACTAACTTTTTACTTGTTGAACAGCCTGATAGTTGGAAAGCTTTGTAGCCTGTAACTGTAGGTTTTCTATATAATTCTTTATGGGAATCTATACAATTATTGCAACTTGTCTGTCATTCCAATGGGATTCCAGTTGTGGCAGTTATAATTTTCTCAAGCTTTTGAACTTAATCTACCTTTATACGCTGAAATCTTAAAAAATACGTAGCGATGCATTCTAACATGCTGTAAATAATTGCTAACTGGTACCATTTTAGTTCAGAACTTTGGCATACATTTGCACTATATGATCAAATAAAAAATAAGCAATTGGGTTACAAGTTTATTTCCCATTCCGAAATGTAAGCATTAAGCTGAAATAGAAATTAGGCACTTCCATTTGAAGTTTTCCCCCTCCCACATTCGGAGCCAACCCCCACTTTTATGAGCTCATAACACAATGCCTATTCCTTGTTATTTGTTCCATATCCTGCCATTTCCCCTGTATTCACTGTCTTCTATTTAAATGCGTATTAATTGCATACAGCACCCTTCTTGTATACTTTGTCTAACAATTATCACCGTTCAACCAGTATGCTAGTGCATAACATATCCGAGGTCAGTATCGGGCTAAATTACAGAAAATTACCCTGAATTATCATTTTTTAAAGTTAAATACCTTAATTTTTTTTAAAAATCACCCTAAGTTTTCTTAAAGTGCTACATTTAACAGTTTTTAGTGGAAAAATTCCCTTTAAACCAAAATTCAGAGGAGTTTAGTGTAATAAAAAACTTTAAGGCAGTTTAAAGTGGAAAATGCTGATAATTAATTACAGTGTAGTGTAATTTAGCTGTCAGTCTTGTTATTAGGAAATTTGATTGTTGACTGACTTAGGGGTGTCATGTGCTAATAAAATAGTTGAGTGATGATAGGTTCCAAGAGAGATATTGATGATGAGTGCTAAATGCAATAACCTTTTAAACTGTGCTTTGTGTTTCTTTATTCCTTTGTTTGTATAAATATGCTATACCATCTAAGATATATGTTATATTTTCAGGAATGAAAGTCTACCATACAGAAGAGAAGGAATTGATTATGGAACCATCTCTTAAATGGGCTGGTAATCCAAATGTCACTGTTGTGGTTAAAGCTTTTGGTTTGAAAGCTTCTGTGCAGGTTATTAACCCATTTGTTGACCAATGAAATCATATGTACCCAACATTGCAAGAGAGGATTTCAAATACTCAACTTAAATTGTTCTAGGATCTTGTCTCTGGCTTTTGAATGCCGTTTCCAAACATAAAATGTTTCAGGTGGTAGATTTACAAGTCTTTGCTGCTCCTCGCATTACCTTAAAGCCTTTGGTGCCTAGTTTCCCCTGTTTCGCAAAAATTCTTGTCTCTCTCATGGAAAAGGTGTGTGCTCATAATCTTAAACTCTACCAAAGGTTCTGTTATATCCAACCTTTTACAAGTTTTCTTTCTACAGCCACATGTCGATTTTGGGCTAAAACTTCTGGGTGCAGATCTAATGTCCATTCCCGGTCTGTACAGATTCGTGCAGGTATTTTCTTGTTCATTTTAGATTACTTTGTGCCATTTTCAAATTGCTTTACTTTATATTTTGTTAGCATAGAGCTTTATCTTGGAGTTGCATATGGTGGTATTTTCTAGTTCATTTTCAAATCAGTTTACATTCTATTTGCTTAGGATTGAGCATTATTTCAGAGTTGCAGTATTAGTGTAAACTCTATCTTGGATTACCTTCTAGCTTACAACTTTATTATTTTACCTATTACTTCTACTAAAAAAGAGAACGGAATCTCAGCCGCCATAGGAGGAAATTTCCTCCTATGGCAGCCAAAAAGGTCAGCATCACACTTAGTTCGATGATCAACACCGTACATATTAATCTTAATGTCTAAAACTTAGGAATACAAAAAATATTGTGATTTCAAACTCTTTGCTCATAGATCTAGAGGTGTAAAATATTTTATTGTAGAAAAAAACCATTAATTTTGCAACCATCTGTTGAAGTTAAAATCATGCAAGTGACAAGATGTCTTGGTGTATACAAGATTACAAAGTTTTAGTGCATGTACATCAGAATGAATGCTGTTGATCATTCTATGGCCGCTGAGAGTTATTGGCCGCCGTAGGAGGAAATTTCCTCCTATGGCCGCTGAGACTATGCATCCTCATATTACAATTATCTACTTTTGATTAATCATGAAAGATCATTATATTATCTCGACAATCTACTTCCTAGACTAATTTGATAGTTCAATCTGAAAAACCTACCTTTTGACAGTATTTTGTCGCATGACAGTTGGTATGGAGCATTGAATCAATAATTTATTTGGGTAAATTTCACTGAAATATGGTTAACTGTCCTTATTTTTGGCTGAACTACCAGAATTTTTTTTAATTACAGTAAATTCCCTTAAATATTTAATTTACATTTAATGGTAATTTAATGAAAACCTCCCCTGAAACGGAAGTGCAAGGGATTCTTCTGTAATGAAAAACTTTTTTGGTGTTTTAGAGAAAAAAAGGTAGTTAAGGGTATTTTAGTGAAATTTACCCTACTTTATTTTACCTTCTTCTGTAATAGACATAGGACCATTAGAATTCAGATTGTCCTGGATAGACAAGTATCGAAATGATGCAGCATATCTATACTCCATGTGATGCTCTCTACTTGGCTAGATTAATTGTCATGGTACTGTTTCCTCAAATTTAAAGTGTAATTAACTTTCTCATAAGTTTCATTCTGCAGGAGACAATAAAAACTCAGGTCGCTAACATGTATCTCTGGCCTAAAACGTTGGAAGTGCAAATCATGGATCCATCGAAGTATCTCATCTTTTAATTGTTGAGAAATTTCCATTATCTTTAGGCCAAGCACATCCAACTACCCTTAGTGATCCCTTCTTTTCACCAAACTACCTTAAAGTTATTTTTATTACACTAAACTCCCTTAAACATTGGTGTCAAGGGAGTTTTTTTCCCACTAAACCCTTAAATGTAACACTTTAAGGGAGCTTATTGTAATAAAAGACTTGAAGGTAGTTTAGTGGAAAAACACCGATGGTTAAGGGTAATTTAGAGATATCTAGACTTCTTTTTACCTCTCAACTAACATTAAGCGTTCTCTCCCTATGAATCTTGCAGGGCTCTGAAGAAGCCTGTTGGGATTTTACTGGTGAAGGTTATACGGGCACATAGATTGAAAAAGAAAGATTTGATGGGTAAATCTGACCCTTATGTCAAACTTAAGCTTACAGAAGATAAGCTTCCATCCAAGAAAACTACAGTTAAGCGCAATAACCTTAATCCTGAATGGAATGAGGAATTCAAGTTGGTTGTCAAAGATCCGGAATCTCAAGCACTGGAGCTCGATGTTTTTGACTGGGAACAGGCATGCATTATTTCTCACTCATTTTGTGTTCATGATTGTTTCCTCGGGCATTTTGTATATCCACCCTAAAAATTAGTAGAAAATATAAAATTTAACTTATAATAAGCTACTATTCTAATTTAACTTTGAATAAGCTAATATTCTTCATGTTTATATCTGCCGTCAAAAAGAATTCCAGAACAACATAAAGATTTTAGGAGTACAAATCAGAAAGATTTCCGGGTGTGTGTAGCTCGACTAGGATCCTATTGGAAGAATTTGGAAACAAATCCTTCTCACTTTTCACCATTAGATTAATTTTGGGATTTGCGCTAACAATTATGATTAAAAGCTTTCATTTATTACTAAACATAATATAATTGAATGCATAAATCCCGAAGTTAATCTAATGATGAAAATGTGGGAATGATTTGTTTCCAAATCCTTCCGATAGGATTCTAGTCGAACTCATATACACACACAACAACAACCGAGCCTTTTATCCTAAGCATATGGGGTAGGCTACATGAACCAACATGAGAATCACGCCGGGTCCAGCACATGAATCCTCTGCCTCCACTCACTCTTATCGAACAATATACTTTCATTGAGGCCTCTGGCCACCATATCTTTTAGTATCACCTCCATCCATGTTTTCTTCGGTCTCCCTTTTGACATTGCCTATATCGATAGTATCCATCCGTCGAACCGATACTTCTATAGGTCTGCGTCGCACATAACCAAACTATTTTAGCCGGTTTTTCCACATCTTCTCCTCCACGGGTGCTACACCAACTTTGCACGAATATTCTTATTTCGCACCTTATCTTTTTTAGTGTTACCACACATCCAACGAATCATGCGTATTTCCGCTACGTACATCTTATGTGTATGATGCTTCTAAGGAGCCCAACATTATGTACTATATAATAAGGCAGATCGAACAGTGCTCCGATAAAACTTCTTTTTCAATCTTAACGGAAAGTTACGATCGCACAAAATCCCTGTTGTACTCCTCCGTTTTAACCAATCAGTTTGGATTCTTTGATTAACATCGCTATCGATCTTCGCATCCTTTTGGATGATGGAACCTAGATATCTAAACTGATCGCTCGATTATATCTCTTGTCCTTCCAGTATTATACCAATGTGGTCGTGACTTCTCTGTTTGCTAAATTTGCAATACATATATGCTGTCTTGGACGTGTTTAATCTGAACCCCCGAGATTCTAACGCCTGCCTCCATAACTCCAATTTGGCATTAACCCACGCTTTCGTCTCATTTACTAGAACAATATCATCAACGTATAGTATACACCAAGGTACCTCATCTTGGATAGTTCTAGTAAGCTTATTCATCACGATAGTAAACAGGAATGGACTTAATGCAGATCCTTGATGTAAGCCAATTGTAATCGGAAAATCACTCGTTAGGCCGCCGTAAGTTATGGCATTTGCCACTACTCCATTGTACATATCCTTGATTATGTCAACGTACTTGACGGGGACCCCCTTCTTCATCATTGTCCCCCATAATATCTCTCTAGGTATCTTGTCGTACGCTTTCTCTAAATCAATAAATATCATATGCAAATCTCTTCTCCTTTCTCGAAAACGCTTGACAAGTTGACGAAGCAAATGAATAATCTCTGTCGTCGATCATCCAGGCATGAACCCAACCTGGTTCTCTCTTATCTTAACATCCTTTCTTAATCTGTGTTCAATCACTCTCTTCCAAAGTTTCATGGTGTGACACATAAGTTTTATTTCATGGTAGTTTGAGCAATTTTGAATGTCACTCTTGTTCTTGTAAATAGGCACAAGGGTACTTTTTCTCCTCTCATTTGGCATCTTTTCGGTCTGCCAAATCTTATTAATCAGATCTGTCAGCCATTTAACGTCTATTTCTTCTAAATATCTCCAAACCTCGATAGGAATCCCGTCTGGACCAACCGCTTTTCTTGACCTCATTCTCTTCAAAGCCTCTTTAACCTCTGGTTTTCTTATTTTACGCATGAAATCATGTGTGTGTGTGTGTGTAAACCCTCATTATTTTTAATGTTCCAGCAAGCTTGACTAAAAAACTAATTTATTTTTCATCAACTACACAATTTTGCTAGGTTGGAAAACATGATAAAATGGGCATGAATGTTGTTCCGTTGAGAGATCTTAAGCCCGACGAGCCAAGGACCATGACACTTGACTTGCTCAAAAACATGGATCCTAATGACCCTCAGAACGAAAAATCACGTGGCCAAGTTGTTGTCGAACTTACATATAAGCCCTTTAAGGAAGAAGAAATTGCAGCTATCAACGAGGACTCAAATGCGATTGTCGAAGAAAAGGCTCCTGAGGGTACTCCCTCAGGTGGCGGTTTGCTTATAGTTAATGTTAATGAAGCTCAGGATCTTGAAGGGAAACATCACACAAATCCGTATGTAAAAATACTTTTCAGAGGAGAGCAGAAAAAAACTAAGGTAATGATATTTTCTCCCCCCTTATTTTTGTAATTTTGTGGTTGGGTCGCAATTCTTAAAATTGTTTATTTTTTACATGGATGCAGCGCATAAAGAAAAATAGAGACCCACGATGGGAAGAAGAGTTTCAATTTGTGTGCGAGGAACCTCCTGTTAATGATAAAATGCATGTTGAGGTTCTGAGTAAGCCACCGAGCATTGGGATACATTCTAAGGTATGCTCCACATTTTATTTGAATTTTGAAATTTAGACTTTGAAATCGATAAGAGAACTTATATACAATAAATCTAGACTCTGGAATCATTAAGAGAACTTATATATATTAATATTACAATCAATCCAATATTTTATTTTTCCTATCAGACTATAATGTTTCTTATCAAAATATTTAATTTTCATATCTAACATTATTCTTAATCTCTACTGCATAATTGGGAGAGTCCATAAACAGTATCTTATTCAAAAGGTGTTGGTTATATATGATTAATCTGAAAACTGAGTTCAATAGATTGGCTGTGATGTAATCCTATATGATCCCATTTGGAAATGGAGTAAGAGGAGTCTACTCCATTTTTTGGAGCGAGTAGGGTCATGTAAGTAATTAGGTCGAAAATGGAGGTGTTATGTTACCTTCCCTCGTTTGCTTAGCGAGGTGTTTTAAACCTTCTCTTTCGTGATATCTACCCTTGGAAGTAAGAGTAGGAGAGCGTGTTAGGGAGTTATATCTCCCCTAAACAAACACAAACATTATGTATATTGAGAATACACATTCAGATTTTTCCCCACTACTACTTTCCTTTCTGTAGTATTGTCTCCACTATGGAAAATTCTGTTCTCAACACGACTGCAGGCATTGTAGGCATTAATGCATTGGCTGATCATTTCACGAATGCATTCAACCAGTTTGATGATCGTGTTGAAGACCACAGATCAATCGGCACAGCAGAAAACCTTATGGATCTATAAACCTAGATCTGTTTATAGACGAATAACAAAACTTGATGCAAACCATGATAATAAATAACATAAGAGATTAATGGAGGGAAACATGGAGAACCTTTATTAGAACTTTTAAGAAAAAGAGAAACACCTTGCAGAGAATTACAATAAACTATATCCTTACTATCGCCAACGAGATCTTCCTTTCTCTACAAGTTCTTCGATTGTCTTGATCCCTTATGGAGACGTCGACTTCTTTTAAAACTTTATGATCAATAGCCATCCACCCTAAATAATAACTCTAAGATCCTATATATAGCATATACAATTTAAAGTTATATTAAGATCCCAGAAATTACAAAATTGCCATCAAATAACTGAATTTTCGAGATAATTCTCGTTCTGAAATTCGCGCTTATCTGTAGAAAGACTCCTGATCCTTTGAAGGGCTGACGTCTGCATTTGCTTTGCCAAAAGGCAAAACGCTTGCCAGACTTCTGAACCTATAAGGCCAGACGTCTGCCTCTTTCAAACGCTTCTGGCCAGAGCGTGGCCAGATATCTGTTGCCTACGGAGGCAGATGTCTGGTTTCTGCTCTGGATTCCAGTCCTTAAATACCATACGTCTGTTGCGTATTGTTTCAGACGTTTGGCCCTTCTTTGGCCGTACAGTCTTGAACAAATACGAGACATCTTCATAACAATCTCCATCTTAGCTCGTATAACCTTATAACCATCTTGAAAACTTGTTGTCCCTTCGTCTTGTATCATCTAGGGTTGCTTTAGTTGTTCTCCCCATTTCCCATGCCGGCATAATTTTTCTTCAGATTTACAAAACTGATGTTGTCACAGTTTTTAACCAGAACTGAGAAACTGGTTTCGACCCTCCTACCTAGTTCGCCCTTCCTCACACTTGAGTACTTGAATAGAACCCAAGACAGATTTGAACTTCTCCGCAGTAATGACCTTCGTCAACATGTCCGTCGAATGCACCTTAGTTTCAATTTTTATCAAATCGATCTCTTTTTCGGCCCACTCCTTTATCTTGTGATACCGCACATCAATATGCTTAGTTCGACTGTGGTATACTTGATTCTTCGCCAAGTGAATGGCGCTTTGACTGTCGCAAAACAAAAGAATCAGCCTCATATCGAACCCGAACTCGCCAACTAGACCCTTTAAGCATAAGGCCTCCTTAGATGCTTCCACACTGCTTGTATTTTATCTCCGTCGTTCGGAGCGCCACTGTATCCTGAAGTGTCGACTTCCAATTAATTGGAGATTCCGCAACTGTATATATATAGCATATAAGAAATTTTCTTTTGTCCAAGTCCCCAGCGTAAATCCGCATCTACGTATCCTTGCAACCGGCTTAATTTTTCTTCTGACTTGTGAAAGAATAAACTGATGTCTTTAGATCCTTTTAGATACCTAAGTATCCACCTTACAGATTCCCAATGAAACTTTTCTGAATTTGACATGTAACGGCTAACCAGACTTACTGCATAAGATATGTCTGGACGTCTACATACTATAATGTACATTAGCGATCCCACCATCCTTGTATATGGTATTCGAGATATCTTTTCCTTCTCCGCTGATTTTGGACACTTCTTGGAGGATAACTTGAAATGACCGGCGATAAGAATGCTCATCTGTCTGGAGTCCTTCATGTTGAATTCTCCAACACCTCAATATATCTGATTTGGGATAGCCACAGCTTTCCAGCCTTCCTATCGCGAATAATATCCATCACAAGAATTTTCTTCGCTTCACCTAAATCCATATCAAATTGAACTCTCAATGAATTTTTGAGCATCATTATTTCCGCCATACTCTTAGCCGCGATCAACATGTCATCGACATAGGAGTAGATATATCGACGACCTATCCTTAAGCCGCTTCGAGTATACGCGGCTGTCATACTCACATCTCGAGCAGTTGGTTTTCCTCATGAAAGAATCAAAGCACTTGTACCACTGTGTGGGAGACTGCTTCAACCCATATAAAGACCGCTTGAGCTCACATACATGATCCTTCTTGTCGGGCTCTATAAATCCTTCAGATTGTTTCATGAAGATCTTCTCTTCCAACTCATCCTGTAAAAATGCCGTTTTCATGTCCATTTGCTCCAACTCTAAATCTTGAGCAGCTACCTTCGCCAATAACACTCGAATAGACGTATGCTTGACTACCGGTGAGAAAATCTCGTTGTAACCAACCCTCTCCTTCTGAGCAAAACCCTTCGCAACTAACCATGCCTTGAATTGCTCATTATCCTTTTTTTGTGTACCCACTTGCAGTCAATAGCCCTTTTGCCTTTCGGTAGCTCTGTCAATCTTCACGTATTATTCTTTCGAAGTGATTCTATCTCCTCTGTCATCGCTATAATTCATCGATCCCTATTCTCTTGCTCAATGGCCTCCTGATAAGAGCTAGGATCATCGCTTTCAATGACTAAAGCGTATGCGAGCATGTCTTCGAAACCGTACTTGACTGGTGCCTTATGGGTACGTGTTGATCTCCTTACTGCTATTCCCTGTGGGTCCTGTTGGGGTTAATCCCCACCTTCTGTCTTCGTAATCTGCTCGTCTTCCTTCGCATCAATAGGTTGTAATTGTGCTTCAGTGTCCGTAAACTTATGAGCGCCAGATAACTCCACCTCTACCGAATTATTGCCCCTTGATGCTCCACCTGTTTCATTATCTCCAGCCCTTTCAACATAGAATCATCATCGAAGATTACATCTCGGCTGGTGAACGCTCTTTTGCTTTCTAGATCCCATAACTTGCAGCTTTAACATCAAGTTTGAATCCTAAAAAGACACTTTTTTGATTTTGATTCATGCTTGGTCCTATCCTTTTGATTCACAAGCGAGTGGGCAGGGTATCCAAACACTCGTAGAGAATCGTAACTGACTAGCTCTCTTCTCTATATTTCTTCTGAGATCTTAAGATTTATGGCCGTTGATGAAGACCCGTTGACAAAATAGCACGCATGACTTATTGCCTCTGTCCAGAAGTCCTCCACAAGACCGAATTGCAACGACATACTTCTGGCTCACTCTAATAGGGTCCTGTTCATGCGCTCCGTTGCCCCATTTTGCTTTGGATGTCATGGAACAGTCCATTGCTTCTGTATGCCCCGTTCTTTACAATAATCCTGAAATTCCTTCAAGGTGTATTCACTTATATTGTCTGTCCGCAAATATTTCATTGGTTGCCCTTTTTTGCTTCTCCACGGCCGCTTTCCACTCTTTAAAACTGGCAAACACATCTGATTTGTGTTTGAGGAAGTAGACCCATACCTTCCGTGAGAAATCGTCAATGAAAATGGCGTGGTATACGACACTTCCCTTTGATGCAACCGGCGATGACCCCCATACGTTTGAGTGACTGTAATCGAGAAGTTCTTTAGTCTTGTGCACGGCTTGCTTGAAGCCGACTTTATGTTGCTTCGTCATCGTACAAAATTTGCAGAAATCTAACTTGCATGAGGTAACACCTTTCAGCAACTCCCTTCTGTGCAACTCACGAAACCCCTCACTCATGTGGCCTAGATGCATATGCTACAGTTTTATGCTATCATCCACCTGTTTCTCCGTAGCTACGTCCGCACCGCCAGTCATCGTGCTGTCGTCCAAACGATACAAGTTCTTTAATTATTGCCCCTTATGATCACAAGGGTGCCCTTGACAACCTTTAATACTCCATCTTGACCAACGAACTTGCATCCTACCGCATCCAATGCTTCAAGAGAAATGAGGTTCTTTTTTAGTTTTAGGATGTGACGCGCGTTACAAGCGTTTGCACCATCCCATCAAACATGCGGATTTTGATGTTCCCTATGCCAATGGCCTTGCACGCCACATTATTCCCTATGAGACACTGCTGCCATTATACTCTTTATAGGTGTCGAACAGCTCCTTCGGGCACATATGGTATGAACATTCAGAATCAAAGATCCAAGCATCAGAATCTTTCTTCCCGGTGTTTACGGCGAGTACATCACACGGATTTTCTTCTGTTTCGGTCGCAACACTGGCTTGATCCGAACCCTTTGTGTTGATACATTTACTCTTCTTCTCCAACCACTGTTTATATTTCTGGCATTGCTTCTTCGGATGTCTTGACTTTTTGCAAAAGAAGCACGATTTGCTCTTTTTCCCGGATGATTTGGATTTCTCTCAAATGCTCCTGCTTCCGTTTCTATTCTTCGATCTTTTCTTTTCACCGGCGAACAACCCCAATGACTCTTCCGATGGATTTGATTCTTTATGATCTCATTGTTGAGAAGCGTCGTTGTAACCTCCTCCATCCCGAGAGTCTCATTTTCATAAAGGATCGTTGTCACTAAGTGTTCATACGAATTTGGAAGTGAAAATAGGAGCAATAACGATTGGTCCTTCTCTAACTTGACTTCAAGACATAGAAGATCGTTCACCATCTTGTTGAAGCGGTTTAGATGGTCGTGAATAAGAGTCCCTTTATGCATAATCCGTAAACTTGCTTCTTTAGGTACAACTTGTTTGACGACTTTTCATGTACAAACTCTCTAGTTTCAACCATAAACTTGTCCAGAAGTCTCTTTCATAATGTTATACATCATGTTATCTGCCAAATAAAGTTCTATCGTGCATTGTGCTTTCAGATCCATCTCTGTCCATTCGTCATATGCCATGGTGGTAGGTTTATTACCCCAAGTGCCTTAAACAGCCTTTCCATCACCAAAAGTGCTTTTACTCTTATCTGCCACATCGAGAAGTTTTGTTTCCCATTAAATTTCTCCAGCTCAACTTTGTGCTATTTACCTTGTAGCCATCATCCTTAATTCCAAAAAAAAAAACTCTCTCGGATCATTACGAACTACTATCAATAGAATCACAATCTAAGAATATAGAGAGCGGACACAAGTATCGTCACTTACCGTAAACTTAAATTGTAAAACTACAGAACGTAGCTCTGATACCAATTGTTGAACACCACAGATCAATCGGCGCAGCGAAAAACCTTACGGATTTATAAACCTAGATCACTTTATAGATGAATAACAAAACTTGATGCAAACCGCGATAATAAATAACATAAGGAATTAATGTGCGGAAACAGGAAGAATCTTTATTAGAACTTTTAAGAGAAAAAAGAAACACCTTACAATAAATTATCTCCTTACGATCTCGAGCGAGATCTTCCTCTCTCTCTCTCTCTCTACAAGTTCTCTTTCGATAGTCTTGACCCTTATAGAGATATCGACTCCTTTTAAAACTTTATGATCAATAATCATCCAACCTAAAATAATAATTCTAAGATCCTATATATAGTCTATACAATTTAAGCTATAATAAGAAACCAGAAATTACAAAACTGCCATCAAATAACTGAATTTTCGAGATAATTCTCGTTCTGAAATTTGCGCTTATCTGTAGACTGACGTCTAACCCTTCGAAGGGCAGACGTCTGCAATTGCTCTGGCAAAAAGCAGAGCGTTTTCCAGACGTCTGAAACTATGAGATCAGACTGTATCTTTCAAACGCTTCTGGCCGCGCTCTGGCCAGACGTCTGCTTCCTAGAGAGGCAGACGTCTGGTTTCTGCTCTGGATACTGGTCCTTAAATACCAGACGTCTGGTTTCTGTTCTGGATTCTGGTCTTTAAATACGAGACGTCTGATGCGTATTGCTTCAGACGCAGTCTTGAACAAATACGAGACATCTTCACACCCGTACGTTTCTCATGAATTTTCTTATTGATTAAAATTTGGTTTTGATTAGCATCATTTTTTAATCTGATCATTTTTTTAAATCTCAAGTCGAGCATTAAATCATTTCATGTCTCTACGACGGGCTAGAAATTCTATTTAAGCATTCTTTGAAACTCCTTATGGCCCTTTGAGTGGAAGGAGAAAGTGCTATGGTGATGCGATGATCCCTTAGCAACAGTGGGGGTCTGGAATGGTTCCTGTTTAAATTTCTTTCAATTTTATGAATAGTATACTAGTTGAGACAATCATCAAATTGAGTGTAAATTAGACGACATCACGGAAGCGACTTATGTACATATGTAAAATCCATATGTACATATGTGAACAACGATTGCGTGGGTGTGCACGTTTGTGTATGTATATATTTACCTTACTAGTTTTTTAAAAAAATTTTTAAATAAAGGAAAAGGTGGATAATTAACCACCCATCATTACCATACTAGTTCTGAAGCCAGGACTGAGTTTCTAGATTACGATACCTTTCTACAGAAAAAAGAAAAATATTGTCCGAGGAATTTTTTTAATGACATGTTTCACACTAACACATGCACATGCCACATACAGTGTGTGTGTGTGTGTGTAAATAAACATTTTTATTTATATATGCAGGTATTGAAATTATGTACATATATACATTACTGTGTGTCATGCTGTGAAAAAACAAACCTAACCTCTTCAAGCCAGTTAAAAAATTTCTTTGCCTATCACTACCAGTAGAAGGGTATTAATAAGGAATTTGAAACCCTAACTTGAAAATTATTTTTAAAAAATATAAATGGTTGAGAATATTTATTCTTGTTGAATAATTTTTTGCGGTATGCTTTAAGAGAGACGCTTTCAAAGCATTATATTTTGGAGAGACCTTTTTTTAATGTCTAATATTTGCACTATGCAATGTAATTATGAATGAATCCCTTTCCTTTCCCTGATTTTTAATGAATTTGTTGACCTCTACTAAATTTATAGAGTGAATATCGCATGCAGATTTGCAGAAGCTTTTAGCTCGTATTAGTTGTGAAATTATCGAAAATATATTCGGTTAAGCTCAGTACATCTAATGCCTTTTCCTCCTAATATCTTCATTTTCCCAATTTTAGGAAAATCTTGGATACGTCGTTATCAGCCTTGGCGATGTTGTGAGTAACAAGCGGATCAACGAGAAGTATCATCTCATTGACTCGAAAAATGGTCGAATCCAGATCGAGTTGCAGTGGAGGCCTTCATAGAGTTTTTGTTATAGTACAGTATTCAGAAAGGAAACGGTTTTTGTTTTTATCCTTTTTTTTCTGTTGTTTCCTTATAGGTTGTGATGATATGTGATATTGGATCAGAAATCACAGTTTTTCGGCATTTTTTTTAATTTGGTGATTTCATGGATATAGATTTTATTTTTAATCAGTTCACCCAATTTTATACTGCATGCTTTGAGAACGAGAAGGGGCCGTTGTGGTTTGAAAATGAAGTTGCATGCAACACCATATAGATTATGTGGAATCCTAATCATCATGTTTTCCATTCAAATTTTTTTTCCTATCGATTTATTTTATGCACTTTCAATTCTTCCACATGTAGTTCCTATGTCATTTTCATTTATGCACGTTACATTCTTTTTTGAGCAAAGTCGCATTAAATTCTTTGCATTTTAATTTTAGGCCATCTACCTTTTGAAATTTTCGACTTTTCTCTCTTATATTTTGTTATCGTTCTTTACTTTCCTTGCGCTCACATGTCTTGGTACCATTTTGAGCATCTTATTCTTTTGAATTAGACGGTCATCTTTTTCACAGAATGAATCAATCGAAGAGAAAACAATCAAAGGTAGTTCCAGGTTTGAGGGTGTTTGCGCCGATAAATCTTGAACAGTTATTAGATTCTATACATAAAGGTCTGAATTTGGATCCGTTGCATCGATTTTCCGTGCAGTGTTGGTGGGACCGTACTTTCCACCATTATACACTCTAGTTTACATACACCGATTCTTATCTAGGAACCGGATATGAACGATTTTGTCGTATTAATCCTATTGTGTTGTAATTTTAAGGAAATTGGATCTGCAGGGACACCGCAATCCCATAACTGCAGTGTGCAGATTGCAAGCCTTGTGAGGCTCTGTGTAAAAAAGGCTTTGGGCCTCATGAGGACTACAGTCTGGACACCGCAGTTATGGGTTTGCAGTGTCCATCGAGGACCCTTACAGCCAATAAGTTTAGGATCGGATCTTACATTTTGTGTGCATCACACGAGTTGGTCTGTCCTGGTTTATCCTGGTGGCCTTATAGGTGGACCTCATGCATAATGTTTTATGATAAAAACGTATGAAAATGGGCCCCGCTATGTTTGGTGGTCTCGTCAGAGAGTTGCATATTGGATAGATACAAGCAATATTGACACCAAAGAGCCATTTCAAGCATAGAATATTAGACCTAAAACATAGCTTCCATGTCTTGAATTCTTTCCTTCAACAAGATTAATTCTCATCTTTATCGTCTCCAAGAAAACGCAAGGGTTCAATTCCAACCTATTGAATATGAAGACAATGTTGTAAACGTTTCTTCTGTTGTATATATTGAAATTTCAAAAATTTATTTGACCCATATGGATTTTGATCACCTTTGAATATATACTTTGAATACATAGTTAGACGACGGTCTTGCCATCAGGAATGCGGGCTAGAGGTCAAGGGGTACAGGACAAAGCCCTGTTAGGCAATTTTCTAAGATTATTTAAAACCTCTTTGACAGATCATTTTTGCACATGTTGTTTATTTATATGACAATAAATTGAATTTGTTTGATTTAATTGTTTATATTTGCAATTACCGTTTAATTTGGTGGCCGTAAATAGCGAACTTGTTGAAAATTTTAACAAAAATATTTCATTTTATGTGTTCTTTAAGTTGTTAATGGGCCTCTTATTGTTTATGTTTTGTCATCTAGTCATGCATATGCTTTTAATATTTGCAACTTTTGCAAATCCTTTGAATATCAAAATGTCAATTAAACTTGGCCATTCAAAATTAAAGGCTTGGCCAATTATTGCCCATGAAGCCTAAACGTTGTGACCAAATATTTTCACCATTTGCCATTATTAATTGGTTTTATACGGCAAAGTAAATTATTGGTTTTAATTGACAATTATTTTCATCTTTTATGTTATGCTTTTGTAAATACTGGTTCTCATTTTACTTTTGAAATATAAGAATATCTTATCAAAACAATATATGGTTCAAAAAATACCGTGTAGAGAAAGGTGGGTAGATCTCATTACTACCTTTTGTTATATATATACGGAGAGGGATGAAAATCATGGCGGCTTTTAGATTGCCAGAGCATGTTAAGGTAAGATGCGCCGCGAGGCAACTTAAGCGAGCGATCGGGCGCCGACGTTAGGTTGGACTCTAGGATTGGACTCAGCCAAAGCACACTTCGAGTGTCAGCGATTCGTCCTACGTGTCGTCTACATCCCCCGCAAAAGTACCAAGCCAACCCACGTCATCCCAAACCTGGGCCCCACTAACATCGAGCGGGTGCGATTCTGGGTGCAAACAGATCTCAGAGAAAGAAAAAGGGAGCAGCGAATATGCCTTTTGGCGCTCTATCTCTCGCCAAATAATATCCCTCCTCAAAATCTCATCCTTATAACAACACCAACCTGTCCATTCTCTCTCTAGATTTCCTCTCTCTAGAATTTCTTCGAGTGCAAACCGAGCGATAGAGAGAGAGAGAGAGGATCTTGGATATTATAAGAAAAAAGATGGAGTTTTTCGATGAGGTGATGCTGTCGTTGATCACGGTCCTGTTCGCGCTGCTCATCTCCAAGATCGCCTCCGCCGCCGCCGATCACGGCCGCGATCGCCCCTTGAGGAGCGCCGATCGATCGGTGGAGCTGGAGGAGTTCCGGCCCCAGAGGATTGCGATCGAGGCGAGAGATGAAGCGGTTGAAGACGATGATGGGTTGGGGATTGAGAAGAGATCTGAAGCGGCTGATCTCGTGATCGAGGAATCTGCGGATGAATTCGATGGTAAGCTGGTTAATTTAGAAGAATATGTGAAGGGATTGGATGACGATGATGTTAAATTGGTCGATTTTGAGTTGGAAGAGGAGAGATCTCAAGTAGTTGATCTTGTGATAGAAGAAACTGTGACTAAAATCGAAGCAGACGATGCTGAGTCGCTTGAGATCAGGCCGCAAACACACGAAGAAAGTTGTGGAGGTGAGATTGAAAGAGGGGAGAAGAGCGGCATTGGTGAAAAGGAGGGATCTTTGCTTTATGGGGAGGATGAGTGGGAGGGGATCGAGAAGAGTCAGGCCGAAAAGCTTTTCGGGGCCGCGGTAGGGTATGTCGGTAGTGAGGGCGGTGGCAATGCGTTGTCGAAGCTGGGGGATGATGTTAAGAAGCAGCTGTATGGGCTTCACAAGGTTGCCACTGAGGGACCATGCCATGAGCCGCAGCCATTGGCTTTGAAGGTTACAGCAAGAGCTAAATGGTATCTTGTGTTTCCTTTGCTTTCGCTTTGGTTCTTTATCGTTTTTGAATTGTTTTGTTGGATGTTTAATCCGAACAAGTGGTTATATGACTTGATGAGCTAGGTTATGGCTTTTTCCTTGATAGCTGGTGTCTTGAAACCGATTGATGCAACACCATTAGTTCACCAATTAGGATCTAGGAGGAGTTAACAATATGCATTTACTGGAGCACTGTAGTCATAAATTAACAGGAATAGGCACTTAAATAATACTCCCCATACTGGCTAAGAGATGAATAGAAGAAAAGTATTTATTCCTTCTCTTTTTTCCACTTCATATGAGGGAACTTAATGCTCCCCATACTGGCTATCAAAAGAAAGGTTATTGTTCTTGTGTCGAAATCATAGCTAACCACTAGACATTTTAATTGATAAGAATTAAGATGGAGTTTTAAAGGAAAAACTAGGAAACACAAAACTCAGGAGCTTTCACTTGACAACGGAAAACCTTCACCATGTAAATCACTTTTGCACATTGCGTCCAGATTACAAATGTGTAACCCTGCAGATTTCATTACCTGCATTGCGTTCAAATGCTATCTTTGAAAATGCCACAAGGGCCTAGGTTTCACCTAGTATACGTGGCACTTTCAAGCATGATTTCAAATCTCAGTTGATCCCAATCAGGAAGGGCAATTCAGACCCCAAAAATGACTGCCCATGATTCGATACCGAAATTGGTGCTGAGATTTTAATCGTACCACTGATTGATTGTTTTGACTTTAGTATTAACTTTATGAATGTGTTAGTGGGTTTATTAATGGGGTAATGGATTTATTAAAAAATTATTAGTTCTTTTTTACATCATTATTTACTAAAATGTCAAAAAGCTTACAGATTTTATTGCAACATACTTAAAGGACTCTAGACATTATTAATTATTTAAAAAATATGTCAGATTGTTCCTAGCTAGTTTTACTAGTTATCTAAATCTTCTTACTAATTTCTTATAAATATGTTTATTTTAACAATAGAAAATCCGATAGTGCAGTCCGAGATGACCGCGTCCGATCCCATGAATGATCGACATATATTAGTACCCGTATCGAGATTTTAAACCTTGTTCTTAAGTTACACATTTCAGATTGTGCGTTTGCAGTACAGCAAAGCAAACATATACTTGCCCGAGCTAGGCAAGTGATAGAAGAACTAGAACATGGAAAAGAAAAAAGCTTGAGTCAATAAAATTGAAAAACAGTTGTTGCTAGTAGAAAGAATTAAACTTCTGAGACAGATAAAATTGCACATTGACAGGAGTAAAATGGATAAAAGAAAATAAAATGTCTTGCGCAGGACCTTGAGATTTGGACCGAAAAGGTGAGTAAAATGCAACTAAGCAGAATATGAATGGTTTTTAGTGGGCACATGAAGTTAAGAATCACATATGCCTGTTTTGTCTTATTTCTTCTCTTCAGGACCGGCAGAGTTTCTAAGGTGGTTCATGGGATGTTCCTTAAACTGCCTTTTTATCATGTACCACTTAACCCCTTTTTCTTATCACCACTTTACGATGGAAACACTATGAACCAGAAAACCTTATTTAATATCATTTTCTGATCTGACGATCAGCAGGCAGCATAGATTTTCTTTGAAGTACAGCTACGTTAGAGGCATGCAGGTACATTGAAATTATAAAATGCATAGGATTTCTGCTTACATAGAATTGATGGTGGACCTTTATTGCTATTATAATATCAATTTTTTAGACTCCATAACTATCATATGTGAGTAATGGAGGGTAATGGTTATGTTTTGCAAGGCATTCTTGGCAAAGATTGGGAAACATGAATCCTGAGGTGGCTATGGAACAATATATTGCTCTTCTTTCTGAAAGCATTCCTGGATGGATGGGCGATCCTGGAGTAAGTTTCAAAATTAGAACACTGAAATACCTATTGAGTTTTATCTTATTTTTTCTCTCCTTCCAGCACTGTCAATTTGAGTACAAGTACATTTTCCTTATCATACATTGTAGGTGGATGCCAAGCAGGGGGAAGGCGATGACACTCCAGATGTAGGGATGTATAAACCAGAGGTTCCTAATCCAAGTTCATCCTTGCATGGTCAATCAACAAGTTCTGGAGCTCAGCGGTATCTTTTCACCTTCACAAGTTTCAGAATTCTAGGTTTTATTCCTAGATTTTTTTGTACTTCTTAGCTGTGTGAACTGTTGGTTGAACAATAGCATTACTTGCAGATTATTTGAAGATCCATCAAGTGTTGAGGTTGACAAACCTACTAGCAGTCCAAACCTCTTTGAGAAAGGTACGCCGCATGAACATTACAAAACTTGAGCTTATGTTGCCTGTTTTTCATAGTTTAAGAAATTACCCCGAGTTCAACAAGCATATCTTAATATGAATTTAGAGCTATTTTGTTTAGCATGGTTGTGTCCTATATTTATTTAGAAAC
The DNA here is from genome assembly GCA_030015575.1 of Agapanthus africanus. Taxonomy (NCBI): domain Eukaryota; kingdom Viridiplantae; phylum Streptophyta; class Magnoliopsida; order Asparagales; family Amaryllidaceae; genus Agapanthus; species Agapanthus africanus. Next base: position 47,500,038 of record JASDDO010000019.1, on the reverse strand, counting down.
GGTGCCTAAGTAAATAGTATATCACGAAGCGTTGTTTATAGTAGACAAATGAGCTTTCTTTGTTGGTTGAGTGTAGAATTTTCGTGTCTGTTTTGTTGGCACTAGTTGCATAGTTTCATCAGTTTGTTCCAAATATGATTTAAAGCATGCACATGCACATGCACATGCACATGCACAAAGATTTAGCATGACACAGTTTGTTCTGATCATTGTCAGGGTTAAATTTTGCTCTCTGAGGGAACACAATATTTCAGAAACAGATATCTAGTAGATCTCATTAATAGAATAACTCAAGCACGATCGAAAGTATGTGTTTTCTACTAATGGTAAAAGCATAACGTGGTCTTAAAAACATGATCAAACTATATGGTGGTCTTTGGCAAATTCCTGCAAACCACCACTATTGTCCCTGTGGTGAGATTTCCTCGATCTCAGTTAGCTAAACGAAAATTGCTTAAATGTTCTTTTTAGTTGGGGCATGATACTGATATTTATTGTTTGCACGAATATGCATTTGTCCCTAGAATGAGATTTGCGATCAGTAAGCTAACCGAAATTCCTCAATGGTGCTTTTTTACTATGACATAATTTTAACATTTATTGTTTTCATGACTATTATGTCTGTCCCTGGAGTGAAATTTGTGATCTGTCAGCTAATTAAAATCAAAAGTCCTTTTTATGGGCATGATACTCATTTATGGTTATCATATCTGTGCATGCCTCTGCTGGAAATTATGAGGAAAGTTTCTGCTCAAATTGGATTTAGAAAGCGTGTAATAATTTTGGGTGGGTGTTGTGATCTTGACTTATGAAGTTAAGGGCAATTGGTAAAAAGTGGGTAAGATGGATTCTGATGTCTTTACTATATATAAGTCTCTGACTTAGTGGGTGGTGAAGATGGAAATGCAATTTTTAGTTGAAATGGTGTTGAAATATGATGATCTATGGCCTTTCTTCTTTCAGAGTAGATGATTGATGCCTATAAGTTATACAGCTTGAGGAAGCCAACTCATTGATTTAGATTATACAGATCCTTACAGAGGCTTAATGACAAAAGGTGCACCATTATGCTATTTACCGTTTGGAAGGGGGTTCTTTTGGTCTAAATTTCATCTTCTACAAAAACTTATTGCGGGATTGTGAGTATCTGTTTAATGAGTGCATATATTCACTAATATTACTTCAAAACAACAGGTTACTTATCTGACTTGTTTATATCTTTTATTCTTGGTTACATTATGACATTTTACTTCTTACACAACTACTTATTGAAATTTAAGTAGTTGGAGAGGAATTTATTAACCTTCTCTGTGTAACACCTCTGGAGTATCTAAGGAAGTCATATAATTATTATGGTCATCTCAATTAATTCTTTTACCTCAAATGGAGATATAGGAGAACTCTCTAGGATCAAAAACATGCTTACACTCTAGGAGTTTCGAAAAGGTTCATTGAGATTCTGGGGAACTGTGGAGGATCAATCTGGGTTAGTATTGATTTGAAAGCATGTTGCTACGCTAGATTGGTAAAGCTGGATAACGGTGACAGCTAGCATTGTTTGTTGATTCATGGGATACCTTACATGCTTTTCTTTTTCTTCCCCCCCCCCCCCCTCTTCTTTTTGTCCTTCCTTTCTTCTTTTTTTCTTTGCATACTTGTGGTTCTAGGCTTCTAGCACAAGTGGGGGTTCTGTTGGTTTTAAGTTTCATATCTTCTCTACTTCTAGCACAAGTGGGAGACTCAAAATCTCCCACTTTTGAATTAGAAGAATCAAAATAATATTAATGGTTCATTCCTAGTGTGTTATTGCTTATCAGATTTTTTGCTCTTGCTTACCTCAAACTTTGTGAAAATGTAGCCCTACCGTATGCTTGTAAATGATCAAATTTTACTAAGAAGTTTCTCAGCGTGTCAGCACCCTTTTTATAATATAGAGTAGTCACTAGTCACTGCTTTCAAGTTCATAATTGGAGAAGTTTGTGAGTCTATGTTGAACCGACAATTACTAATAGGAAAGCCATGTTTGTGTTACACGCATGTCCTCATCCAACTTCTACGATATTTCTTAAATCCATAATTGAAAACCATATGTATGCCCTCAATTTTGTGATATATTTTTAACTTCTGATATGAAGCACCATGTCGGACATGTTCAGCCACGTCCGACATTAATCAGATATGGGTCAAAAGGACTTCTTTCTAACTGTTTTTTTAAAGCTTAGCGAGTCTATATATGTTACTTTTAATTCTTATTAATCATTTGTATAGTTTGTCTGACCAATTAATTTTCAGAAATGATGCTGCAATTTTATGAATGATTCATTAATTTAGTTTTTCTGAACCATCCTTGCGATTTAAAGATTGAAATTTATAGTGGGTAATGAGTAGAGGTTTGTCTAATATTAATTTTGTACCTATCAACGAAATTAAATGTACCCAAAATCCCTAAAGAAAATAACCAACTCTTGCAACGCATGCTTGCGCGCGCACACTTATATGCATGTGTTTATTTGCCTTTGTTTTCTAATTTTTAGAAATGTGCTTCACTTTGTGACTGTCTCGTGTCTCATACCTGTGTGTGTCCATATATGTGCCTTGTTCCATAGCCGAGTTCTTTTTTATGCTCCATAGAATTCAACTCTTTTGTGTGGATGCACTTTTTGACACTTTCTGAGAATTCCCTTTGATATACCTGCACATATTATGATATTTTTTCCCTTTCAATTTTAATGTTAAATGAATGTCAATAGTTATAAATCTATGACCGTATTAGTTTAGATCGTGTTTCTTGATAAGCTTATGAAAGATAGCTAATTAAATATATGAACACTTTATATTTTATCATTTATAACATCATATTTTGGCTATTTAAGTCCTCCGCATTTTCCTTCCTGTTGCCTCAACTATGTCTTTACTGGCATATCCAAATCCCATGATTAGAGCTTCAATGCACTTATAATGATTGAGGCCCCACGGTTTATAATCAATTCTCTAGCTAGATATCAGTATCTCAATGGATGGACGAAGTCGGTTCCAGCAAAAGCAATAAATTTCTGCACATTGCAAAATATGTCCTGATGGCTTATATGGCCATTCACCGACTGTATACAACATAATCGGAGCAGATGTAATTCAAAAGTCCACAAAATCCTTATTCTCATGTATCACTGCTAATTAATTTTTACCCAATCTTAGTCGCTGACCTTGAATCTTGATATATTTGTTACAGGACTAACCAAGACATTCATTTTGGACTTGCTCTCTCCAACTAGAGTGAGATTCTTAACTTTCTATTGGTAAATTGATTCTATGGTGGCAGCCTCTCCTTTGAGATAACGGCTTTAGTGTTTATTTGCATGGCCATAATATTAAATCTGTGTGGTATACAAGGTTGTATATAGCGTGTACATATATGGGATAAAGTTATTTTGTGTACGTAGCATGGGTTTGTGGGTATGCTTGCAGTATTTTCGCAGCGTATAATGTATCAAACTGCGGTACGTGATGTCTGTGGTTTCTATGATGCTTGATTTGGTCATCATTATGCTATGATGTCAATTGAAGATGTATTCATTGTTTTGTTCTATGGCGCTATGCATTCAGTCTCTGAATTGCCCTCAGTGTTGCTGCAAATGTATTTTTATCGTGTAAGCACTCGTGCATCTGAGATTTACTACCGTCAGTGCCCATTGCATGTATATTGATGTGCATCTTTTAATGAAATGAAATCAAATGCAAGGATGAATCTGAACAAAAGGAACGCTATTTAACATTGACAGAGCAAATACACATGCATGTAGAGTTCATACTAGCTGAGTAAATACTAGGGAATTTTTTTACTGGAAACATCTATACATGCTAGACCATGCACAAAGTGTAAAATATTTTTTCGCGCGGTATAATTTAGAGAATGCAAACCTAATCTAATTTCAAATAATTGCAGAAAGAATCTTCTTCCTTTTTTGTGTTTCTTTGTTGTTCTTTTCATCATGACAAGCATAGTTGGCAAGAATGCATACTCTAATAATACCACCGCAACAACTGAGCAACAACTGAGCAATAGCACTTCCCCTTCGGGCTTTGAACCTCACCAGGGGAGATAGCACAAATTAACGTTTCCGGAGCAATTTGTGGGTATTCTGGGTGCGTGTCTATCTGTTATGTGCTTATGTGTGCTGTGCGTTTGGGTGTGGTGTGTGCTTGGATGAGACTTAGAGGGCAATTATTTTAAAAATAAATAAATTAATTAAAAGCTTTGTAAACAAGATCTTTCATTCCTGCTTTTATACTCTATACAACATGAATCTTAAAAGCTTCTAATACAATCTTAACCAATATCTCTGAGTGCAACATCAAATACTAATCGAAGCAAAGAATTCTCACTACAACAAGTACTCGTCGTTCCGCTGCGCTTCACTGACTTGACGAGGCGAGGTGCGCCCTCAATCGGCGGGGCCTACCCTCAAGTGGCGGGGCCTTGCCACGTCAACCAACCAAAACTTCTATCATACACTTCCAACAATTCAACAATCAACACTACAAGGAAAAAGAAGTCATGTTCCCATGTCCCTCTTTTTACAAATTTACCATGTCATGTGTCTGTGTCCGTTTCCAAACCCGTGTCCGCAACCGTACCCGTGTCCGTGCCGGTGCTTCATAGCTAATTCCTAAGCCCCCGCAATCTTTCCAGTCCAGTTTCTACCTAATAACCACAAAATGTAAGCAAATAGCTGATGCCCGAAAAATTTGCCCGCATTTCGTTAAATAAGTCCTCCAAATTCCATATATCTGCTATTTTATTATAAAAGGTTTCAGAAGGCGAAGCATGGAATTGCAGTCTTAGTAACATGGTAAATCTAAATAAAATACTAAAACTAAGCCTAGAGTCCCCTAATCTCCCTGTCCAGTTTCTGCCTGCTAAACAAAATTCTAAACAAGCTGATGCATTAGAATACGTCTGTAGAAAGTCGTAATATTCATAATTTTATATTCTCAAGCAGTTTTACCCTTTAACCCTACTTAACAAGGAATATTGCACAACGAAGCGAACGGGTTATGAAGAAACACTTCGCCTCAAAAGCTAAAGCTGATGGGTTGTGGATTAACAATGTAAATCTAGTTAATTTATTATGCCATGGGTGTTTTTGATACATCCGAATTTGCCTGCACTAACGAAATTAACAAAGTTGTCGAACGATTAAGTCAAGCAATAACAAGTGATCTAAAGGAGAATGAAGCATGAAAATCAATAGAAACGTAAATTGGGAAAAAATAATTTGTTTAGTAGGTGAAGAGGGCGGAGCAGAGGTCGGTGAAGATCGGCGGTGCTGAGGCCAACATAGCCGTTGAGGATGCCAGCGACGGCCCCTCGGTTGGGGCAGAAGTTGCGCATGCATGTGACAAGGACGGCAGTGTTCATCCACGTCGTGGTATTGCCTCCCAAGCATAGAAATATACATATACATAGTAAACTCCCCTGAACTTTGGTTAATAAAATTTATTCAAAGTAGTTAACTGAATATTATTGCTCCTAGTTGAGGGTGGTTTATTACAATTTACTTAACATATATAACAAAATTAATCAAGTTCTATCCGAAAATAGAAGGTTTTGAGAGTGTGCATAAAACAATGCAATAAGCCAATATATCCTCAATGTATGCATTATTTTGACAACTAAGAGGTTTTTTGAAAGATCATGAAAGATTAAAGGGGCTATATATACAGACTACATGGTGCATGAAAATTATATGAGAGGAAAAACCCAAAGGTGTATCTAGTTGTAAGATCTATGGTCAAAATTTGTGGGACTTGGAACAGTTTTGGGTCCCAATTCCAAGTACAGCATGCATGCTGAATTAGAAAATTTGTTAGTTTTTGACACGAACACAATCCCCTTTGATTCTGATTGTAGCATAAATAAATAAATATCAAGTTTTTGGAACCATCTTAAGACCATGTACGCTTATTTTAATAAGACGTCAACAACCACTTGCTTTTTTAAATTTTATGTAATGTCTTATTTGTTTTATATTCAGCTCATGTTATGTATCCTTTCGAGCATGTTTATATATATATATATATATATATATATATATATATATATATATTCCTTCCCTAAATTATATGAGAAAAATGAAGCTGAGGTCGCATGCAGTCACCAGGCTGTTGTCGAGTGACCCAGCCTTGGCAGATGGGGACCGCACAATTAAACCAATGACTTCCCGTTTAACCTGATTTGGGACTGTGCGACCGCAGCCTCATTAGCCTCAAATTATATATGCACGCGAGTGGTTAAATTTGTTAATTACCCATTTATTAAAATATGTAACAAGTACACCTCCCAAGATTAAACTGATACACAATTAAGCACCAGCTAATAGACTATCCAGCTATAAAATTCATATTTTCACCTAAAACAGAAAAAAGAATTTTTTATTTTTACATAAATGGTCCCCCAAAGTTAGCTATTTACAAAAAAATCCTCTCAATTTTAGCGAACTACAAAAAAGCTCCGCGTTCTTTTAAGTTCCCCCAAAAAGCCCCTTTTGACAGTTTTCATTCATTAGGTTTTTTTTTCTCTTCTCCTTTTAAATTCTAAAAAAATTATAATCACTAAAAATTAATTAACCAAATCCTAACAAAATTTAACCCGACCATCCTAATCCTAATCTTAATGGCCATCCTCTCCCTCTCATTGACTTTGCCTCCATGACCTCCTCCCTCACCCTTATCCCCTCCTCATTAATCATCATTTTCATCATTCATCCCTTCTTCTTTTTGATCATCATCTTCATCATCACCACTGTCATCTTCTTCATCCCTTGCCCCTCACTCAATCACTACCATCACCACCTACCAGCCCTATCATCTTCTTCATCCCCCACGTCTCCCACGATCACCACCACCACCACCACCACCATCTTCTTCTTCTTCTTCTTCCCCAACCTTTCCCTTGTAGGGTGTTTTTCGTCACCCCATTGAGATGGGAATATGCGTCACTTGTCAAGCGTACTACAGATTCCCCCTGTCTAGGGTAGGCAGGGGTTTATTGATTGTGGGGATCCGAATCTCCGGCAGCCGCGGACTAAGCTGCTGTTAATTACCCCTCGCTTTTGGAGCGAGCGAACATCCGATTGACGGGTCAAACTGGTCATGCGAACTCAATGTGCAGTGTGCGTATGTGTGTCTTGAGGGGTTTTGGATATATCGGGGGCCTCGCAGAGTTTACGGGGGTCCCGCTGTTAGTTATATGTATGTCCTAGAGGCCATTATTATACATATGATATATATTATAGTGGATGCTTGGACATATATAGGGAGGACTTTCTTGCTCGACATGATAATATACTATCTGGTTGCTCTTTATCTTGACATGTATACTTATTGTCTCTCTGTTACATGTTGATAAAGCCCTTAGGATGAGTACTTGACTATAAGGATTATGATGCAGATCATACTAGTGGGGCAATAGTAGTCGGTAAGTACATCCTTTAATTGTTCCTAGTCGTGGGAGTATCGAGACGGGGCATCGATATTCCAGAGTAGACTAGCGTATACGCTTCTTGACTCATATGATGGGCGATGGATGATCCCATATCCATTGGTGTTTGACAACAAAGATGGTATACGGGTGCTCAGTGGAGACTTGGTACACCGAACAGGATTCGCCGAGAACTCCTAAATGGTATTATACCTCACGTCAGATAGCATTTCTCTGGTGACACTGGTACATGTTAGTCTGTAGACCTGAGATCGTCATAGAGTCTTATGTGATTCCCACCGTGCTTTAATTTCCACCTTACCACGTTCAAGAGAACGTGCAAAACGGTGGTTTTTGGGTACAGTCCCGAGTCACATGGAGGCAATGTGCGATAGGAGCAAAACAGTGGTTTTTGGGTACAGTCCCGAGTCACATGGAGGCAATGAGTGATAGGAGGGGATTTCGTCTCTCCCGGTATTGAGGGTTGATGTTGCGCTATGCTCAATTGGCCATAACAGGAAATCCCTGATCAGGGTTGCTGAGATTTACTGGTAAGTGTTATCAGTAGTTTCTCGAACCGTTATGGGCCTCACATCGGCATAACTTATTAGGCTATTGGGGTCTGACATTTGCCACCCCCAGGCTGGATATGCGACATATCAGACGAAGAGACCGGACTGTACGGTAGTGTTACTTATTGGATTCGCAAGAGTATGAGCAGGCTTGCTTGTTGATCTTCTGATCGCTCAATACCCGGGTGGCCGTTATGTATAGCAGTACTGCTGACGGTTTGTGGGTGACTGATATGATCACTACCTACTGCCGGCGTATTGACGAGTCTTTAGAGTCTTACACAGAGGTTTTCTGGCTCAGGCGAAACGAAATAGGAGCACATATGTGATATGCGCGGGACCGAGATTAATACGCGTATGTGATACTGTATTCTATTCTCGCGATATGTGATATCAGTCGGTTATATATGATATAGCCGGGTTATTTTATCAAGTGTTGATTCGATAAGTTGATACAAATGATATTAGTCGGTTATATGTGATATAGCTGGATTATTAGATCAAGTGTTGATTTAATAATTTAATGTATAATTATATATTTGATATATTAATTTACATTAACTAATATTAGCTCACTTAAGCATTTCTTTTTCTCACATGTGTACACTTAATATATATGTGATATATATTATTGTGCCATGCTTGTTGCTACATGCTACATGGGTGTATGAGACTCACACCATGCTTATGATAATGAAGGGTTTTATTTATTAAAGGTAAATCAAAATTAGTTGGAAATTAGCACATGGTTTGGAGCTTAGTGGAAGCTTGTAGAACCATTGACTTAGTCCACTAATTTTGTTTTACATCAGATATTTATTAACCTAACCATTACCTTAAGTCATGGTTAAGTCTCTGCATGAGTTAGTATGAGATATTATCTCACCCATGGTTGCTATTCTCACTTAATGATTCATTCATTCTATTCTCGACTTCATCTTCTTCTTCATCTCCTTCCTCAAGCTCTCTAGCTTTTTGGGAGGTGAAGAAAATTAGTGAGAAAAATATTTCTAAAGTGAGAAAAATTCCTACTTCATCAACCTACACTAGACTACTTATTTAGTTTAGGCTGTTTCCTTCACCAATTCCTAATTAGTGAGGAGGTAGCTTGAGTTAGTGTCTTCTCGACGTAGATCATCTTCGGCCTCGAAAACTTCAAGCAAGTTTGTTCCTTTTATCTTGTAGAGCCTTTTTAGAGTTCGGGAGTTCACTACTTGGAGCGAAGGGACTACTACACGGAGCTATTGAAGTGAATGACTGGTCTACAAAGGTTGTATTCCTTGTTCACTTAGATGTAAAGATGTTTACATTCTAGTTTCGTCTAATTCTTTAATTAAGATTCTAGGTTAGGGTTCTTTAGCGCGCTAAATTTTTGAAAACAGCATGGTCGATACCTCCCGAAACCCAGTGGCGGTGTTACGGAACCCAGCAGTGGTATTAGAGACATGCTAGAGAATTAGACGATATTTGTAGAATTACGAAACCGAAATAACTCCGAAACATCGAAACAAAAAACTAGTTTCTATCGAATATTTTAGAGTGTCTAAATTTTTTTTAAGCAATTGCAGAATGTTGCATGAGATGTAACATGAACACCAGACAAAAATGAACCCCTTTCACCGGTTTTGACCCGGCGAAAAGTCATAAAATTCTGGCCTGGCCGATTCTTTAGTGTTGGTTTGGCCTCGTTTTTTTTTGGTGCTCTGGTCTCTGGGTTTTGGTGTTTCATGTGTTGCTTGTTTTTACTGAAATTGCATGTGATGTTATCTTTATGTAAAGGCAATTCAGAGTACTTCATAGTCGTAATTCTAACATCGTTTCGGGTAATTTAGACGACGTTAAAAAGTTCGGACGAATATCAAATACCCATTTTTCTCCCTCGCTGGAAATTTTCCAAAAGTTGGATTTTTCCAAGTTTAAAATCTTCAGAAAATCATCCAAATAATTCTATGGACCCTCTAGAAGAACGAAACCATAACCCGATTCTATGACCGCTGGAACCGCCACCAAACCCTAGGGTTTGCGATAGTTCCGCAGCGCCATAGGTGAGGCAAGGGTTGGCCCTTCTACGGTTGGTCGATAGGCGCTGTGGCATGTTTTGGGTTTTTTTTAAACTGTGCTCAAGTGTTGAGCTCTCTGAGAAATTTTGGGTGTTTGTTGATTCGATCGAAATGTTTAATATCGTCTAGTTATTTGTGATGTGATACAATATTTGGAATCTACATTAATTAGTTTTGTGAAAATTGATTAGTTGCTTGTAAATTTAAAATTTTGGTCTCGGTAGGAATCGGGAATCTTGTTGAATTACCCGATTTCTTTTGAAAATGTGTTTTCATAGATGAGACCCAAATGTAAGATTTACAATGTTAGGCATGAAATCCGAAGTATGTGATATTCCGGGTTTATGATGTTTAAGGGATGTGTCGATTCCAAATGTTGTAGTTTGACATTTTCTTTTCTGCGATCGTAAGTGTAATACGTGGTGTATCGCTGGTTTCGTTGCTATATGTCAACGACAATTGGGATACGCATATTTACTTACGTTGATAACATGTGATGTTATGTGTTGCTGGGATATGTTATATTGGATCGTCGTGTTTTGAATAGCCGGGTTTTTTTTATGTGAGATGAGAGTTTTTCATTTTCATTCATGTAAAAACTTGTATGTAATATTCTTTTATTGGGACACTTACGGGTTGAGGATGATGTCACCATTGTTGTATATTATTTACTTTTCTGCATTAAGATAGACCCAAGGTGGGGAGCACAAGTAACCGGGTTCTAGGGTCCAGTGGGAGACCATCTCGAGGAGTCGAGACCGGGTCACCTAACTCTAGAATTGATAGGATTGCTTGCCGCTCTCGTAGGGGTCTTGGGATGTGGGTTTGGCTATTCATCATGACCGTGGAATCCATGTTTTTTACTGGCTTAATTTAAAACACGGATTTTCTAGTATATCCAATATTTCATATGTTGACTTTTGCTGCTGATATTCTGTGATGTGATCACTTTATATGCGTGAGACAAATGCTTTATTATTATATATATGATATATAATAAACATTACTTATATTTTGCACTCACGCTAGTCCCGCCCCGCTATGCCGTTAGTTAAGTAACCTAACGGTGCATAACGGGACACTGTGGTGAATGCGGATGGCATAACTGTACCTGTATTTTCGTTTTTTCTGTGATGCTTAGGAAGCATAAATGATGGAACTTCATTAATGAGATTAATGAAAAGAAAGAAATCTAAAAATGTTGTGGAATCAAATTTTCAAAAAGGGTAGCTCTAGTTTTTACTTTGCATAGCGGTATTCCTTGTAGAATATCCAGCACCTCATTCGATGAGGAAAGAGCCGAGATCCCTTCACCGGGAGTGATCTCTTTAGCAAAAGACTAGCAGATGCTATAACCCACTCGGTTTTGTCTTTTAATTGCTTCTCTAGTTCTTTCTTTGCATAGTGGTATTTTTGAATGTCCAGCACCTCATTCGATGAGGAAAGAGCCGAGATCCCTTCACCGGGAGTGACCTCTTTAGCAAAACTAGCAAAAGCCTAAAAATCACTCCTTTTCAAAAATCACTTGTTTCTACAACGATATCAAGTTCATTACGCAAAAGGTTTTCTTAAAAACCTTCCGCAGCCCTCCGTCATTTCAGATAAGTGCTACTTAGTATTCGTGCTGCGTTTGTTGACTATGTTAAGACGTAGTGTGCGGTAGCTGATTAGTGCTTATTTGCTTTAGCATGTGATGCGATTGGATTAGGGTAGTCGTACGACTTTGTTGACCTTGTTAAGGGTCGTACGGGCGGGTTTAATTCAATCATTAAATGTACGGGTTGAACTTGGCTAGCACGTATGATTTGTTGACCTTGTTAAGGTCATAAGTTGCTAGGGGCAAAATATTATCGGGAATTTCAAGTGTTGAAATTTGCAATAAAATTGCATACCTTCTATGAGATAGTTGGATCCCGATACCCGCTGCGAGTAAGAGTTACTCCTGGGAGAGTTTTACACATTACAATAAGCCGATTAAGTAGGTGTCCAGAAAGGTGTTAACGGGGCTGCGCCCCTGGGAAAATGAGGTTTATTTTAATTAGGTCCGTGCGAAAGCACGGGGAATCTCCCTCAAAGTACCGACACTGGCCTGCCTGAAAGATTGGCGAACTTGTAGGGTGTAATTAATCCCGGCTAGTCTTACCTTTTAGGGTTTGAAGGAAGATTTGATTAAAAACAGTGGGAGCCATTCTGATTAGATAAAATAATAACCAATATGATCTTGCAAGAGCATACGTAGAGTGTTTTCTTCTTTGTCTCCTGGTAGCGACCGTGATATGCCTTAATCAAGATAATAATATGGATGTATTGACCGAACCCGCTTGTTATACTGAGCTGGGGAACGTTGGTTCCGCTCTATCTTATAATTGTTATAAGTCCGAGTAGGAAATAGAGGAATATACGGATTCCTATGTGACCCAAATGAAGAAAAAGCATGTTGATGCATATTCTTCGGGTTTGTTTATTACCGAGAACTGTTTCTCAGTACACTCTACGTCCTGGGTATGAGATACCGGAACAGAATCCCACATATGTAAGATGTTACGTGGGCTAAAGAAAGGTAGACAACTGAGAATAGATGATCATTCTCTAGCGTAAGGAATGGTGCAAATGTTGCAGCCAAAGCAGTTGGCGAATATCACCTTGTATTACCAAGTGGTAAATACATTAATTCTGAACAAATATTATTACATGCTGTACCTGATATACAACATTACATCGGTTTCTTTATTAAGTTAAAGAAGGATATAATTCTATATTGGAGGATAATATTGTGAACATTTTCCTGAATCAAGAGTTGATTGGATCAGGCACGTTATGTAATAGCATATACGTTCTAAATCAAACCACAGTTCAAAGTATATAGAACACAAACAAGAGGAGGAGTTCAGAAATGAACGAATCCTTCTTGCGGCATTATAGACTAAGTCATATCAATGCGACACAACTAGCTAACTTACATAACGATGAATATTAGAATCCGTTCGAATTTTCATCTTATGATACTTGCCAGTCTTGTCTCAAACGTAAAATGATCAACACTCCGTTTACTGGAAACAGAGAAAGAGTTACTGAACTCTTGGGACGCATACATGATGATGTATACGGTCCTATGTCTACAAATTTCAGGGTTGGTTCTTTGTACTTCATTACATTCATCGATGATTTCTCAAGATTCGCATATGTATTCCTGTTGAAACACGAGTCTGAAACTTTTGAGAAATTCAAGGAATATAAATACGAAGTAGAGAACCAAACGGGAAAAAGTATTAAGTCCTTCGATGTGATCGAGGAGGAGAATACTTGAGCGCGGAGTTCCTGGATTATTTAAAAGATAATAGGATTCTCTCTCAGCTTACTCCTCCAAGTACACCACATCACAACGGTGTATCGGGGCGGAGGTATCGCACCCTATTAGATATGGTGCGCTCTATGATGAGTACTACTGAGTTGCCTATTTTCTTTTGGAGTTATGCACTTGATAAGCTGCATACCTATTGAATGGGGTTCCATCCAAATCAGTGCCTACCACTCCATATGTGATATGGGATAGGAAGAGACCATGTCTTAAATGAGTTAAGATATGGGGTTGTTCGGCCTATATTGAAAGACAAAATCCGGACAAACTCGAGACAAGGTCAGTTCTGTATAAGTTTGTTGGATATCTCGAACATTCGCGGGGGTATATCTTCTACCATACTGAGGAGCAAAATCTGTTTTTTTTTCTCAGCATGCCACCTTTTTAGAAAAGGAATTTCTTATGGAAGAAATTAGTGGTCATGAGGCAGAACTTGAAGGAGTTCCAGCTAGACAAACTAACAGCTGATAATTTGGTGAAACCAAAGGATTCAATAATCTCCAACGAACCTCAGCCTCTCCGTGAATCTGGTAGGGTTCCTCATCCACCTGAGAGATACTGCGGTTTTCTCGGTGACGGTGGGAGCGAGGATTGCATCATGGTAGATGATGACCTAACCAGGTTCAGACTGGCCATCATGAGTAGGGACTCTGTGAAATGGCTAGATGCAATGCGATCTGAGATGGAATCCATATACACCAACAAATTATGACTTTGAATGTTGCACCTGAAGGGGTAAAACCCATTGGGAGCAAGTGGATCTTGAGAAGATTCTTGGTGTAAATGGAAAAGTTGAGACTTTAAAAGCTAGACTTGTACTAAAAGGTTTTCGTCAATAACCAGGTGTGGATTATGATGAAACCTTTTCTCCAGTGGCTATGCTTAAGTCCATCAGGATCAAAGCACGCATCGCGGAGTTGGAACATCTGTTTTGATCTAGCAGTCAAAGAGTTTGACTTCATCAGAAAGGTAGATGAACCATGTATATACAAGAAGGTTGTAGAGAGCAAGGTTGTCTTCCACATATTGTACGTAGATGACATACTCTTGATAGGAAATGGTTTCTTATGCTACACTCGGTCAAGCTCCTCTTATCATGAGGATTCTCCATGGATGATCTGGATGATACCTACTACATCTTGTGGATTATGATCTATGATGATAGATCTAAGTGGATGTTGGAAGTGTCCCAAATTCAGGTACATTAACACCATACTAAAGGGGTTTAGTATGAATGATTCTAAGCGTGGTGGTTTGCCCACTTACTCAGAAATCACTCTCTCCCAAAAGATGTCTTACAAGACTGATTTGGAGAGAGTCCGCGTACAAGGGATACCCTATGCTTCGGCACTAGGCTCTATCATGTATGCGATGTTATGTACCAGACCAGATGTAGCTAACTCACTAGGTGTAGTGATCAGGTATAAATCGGATCTTTGGAGAATCACTGGATAGCTGTGAAGGACATTCTTAAGTACTTGAGAAGTGCTAAAGAAATGTTCTTAGTGTTTGGTAACAGTGAACTCCAGTGGGAGTCTTTTATCGATTGGAGCTTCCAGAGTGATAAGGACCACTGAAAGTCAGTCGCAGGCTTTGTCTTTATCCTCAGAGGAGGGACGGTATGTTGGAAGGGTTCCAAGCTAGATACCGTGGCAAACTAGATAATAAAGGCTGAATACATCGCTACCAACGATACTGCCAAAGTGGCTGTTTGGATATTTCTTGTTCATGAGATGAATATGGTTCCTACCATTGAGCGTCCAATAACTGTTATTGTGACAACAATGGAGTTGTGGCTTTGGCCTAGAAACGCTGGTCCCATCAGCGATCCAGACATATTTTAAGGCAGAATCACCTGATCAGGAAGATGGTTGATCTCCAAGGGATCGAGGTAAGGAGACTTGATGCGAAGGATAACACGGCGGATCACTCACAGAGGCTCTTCCCTAGAAAGACTTTAATGGGGCGTTGAGTATGAGATACTACAACAAATGACCTTAGTGCAAGTGGGAGATTGTTAATTATATGTATGCCTTAGAGACCATTATTGTACATATGATGTATATTATAGTGGATGCTTGGACATATATAGGGAGGACTTTCTTGCTCGACATGGTAGTATGCTATCTGTTTGCTCTTTATCTTGACATGTATACTTATTGTCTCTCTGTTATATGTTGATAAAGCCCTTAGGATGAGTACTTGACTATCAGGATTATGATGCAGATCATACTAGTGGGGCAATGGTAGTCGGTAAGTACATCCTTCAATTGTTCCTAGTCGTAGGAGTATCGAGACGGGGCATCGATATTCCAGAGTAGACTAGCGTATACGCTTCTTGACCCATATGATGGGCGATGGATGATCCCATATCCATTGGTGTTTGACATTAAAGATGGTATACGGGTGCTCAGTGGAGACTGGGTACACTGAACAGGACTCGCCGAGAACTCCTAGATGGTATTATATCTCATGTCAGATAGCAGTTCTCGGATGACACTGGTACAGGTTATTCTGTAGACCCGAGATCGTCATAGAGTCTTATGTGATTCCCACTGTGCTTTGATTTCCACCTTACCACGTTCAAGAGAACGTGCAAAATGGTGGTTTTTGGGTACAGTCCCGAGTCACATGGAGGCAATGAGCGATAGGAGGGGATTTCGTCTCTTCCGGTATTGGGGGTTGATGTTGCGCTATGCTCGATTGGCCAAAACAGGAAATCCCTGGTCAGGGTTGCTGAGATTTACTGGTAAGTGTTATCAGTAGTTTCTCGAACCGTTATGGGCCTCACATCGGCATGACTTATCAGGCTATTAGGGTCTGACGTTTGCCACCCCCAGGCTGGATATGCGACATATCAGACGAAGAGACCGGACTGTACGGTAGTGTTACTTATTGGATTTGCAGGAGTATGAGCAGGCTTGCTTGTTGATCTTCTGATCGCTCAATACCCGGATGGCCGTTACTTCTAGCAGTACCGCTGACGGCTTGTGGGTGACTGATATGATCACCACCTACTGCCGGCGTATTGACGAGTCTTTAGAGTCCTACACAGAGGTTTCCCGCCTCATGCGAAACGAAGTAGGAGCACATATGTGATATGTGCGGGGCCGAGATTAATACGCGTATGTGAATCCGTATTCTATTCTCGCGATATGTGACATCGGTCGGTTATATGTGATATAGCCGGGTTATCGAATCAAGTGTTGATTCGATAAGTTGATACAAATGATATTAGTCGGTTATATATAATATAGCCGGATTATTAGATCAAGTGTTGATTTAATAATTTAATGTATAATTATATATTTGATATATTAATTTACATTAACTAATATTAGCTCACTTAAGTATTTCTTTTTCTCACTTGTGAACACTTAATATATATGTGATATATATTATTGTGTCATGCTTGTTGCTATATGCTACATGGGTGTATGAGACTCACACCATACTTATGATAATGAAGGATTTTATTTATTAAAGGTAAATCAAAATTAGTTGGAAATTAGCACATGGTTTGGAGCTTAGTGGAAGCTTGTAGAACCATTGACTTAGTCTACTAATTTTGTTTTACATCAGATATTTATTAACCTAACCATTACCTTAAGTCATGGTTAAGTCTCTGCATGAGTTAGTATGAGATATTATCTCACCCATGGTTGCTATTCTCACTTAATGATTCATTCATTCTATTCTCAATATTGGTTTTCATGTGCCTGCTATATTCAAAGTCATCTTCTTCTTCATCTCCTTCCTCAAGCTCTCTAGCTTTTTGGGAGGTGAAGAAAATTAGTGAGAAAAATATTTCTAAAGTGAGAAAAATTCCTACTTCATCAATATACACTAGACTAGTTATTTAGTTTAGGCTGTTTCCTTCACCAATTCGTAATTAGTGAGGAGGTAGCTTGAGTTAGTGTCTTCTCGACGTAGATCATCTTCGGCCTCGAAGACTTCAAGTAAGTTTGTTCCTTTCATCTTGTGGAGCCTTTCTAGAGTCCGGGAGTTCACTACTTGGAGCGAAGGGACTAATACACGGAGCTATTGAAGTGAATGACCGGTCTACAAAGGTTGTATTCCTTATTCACTTAGATGTAAAGATATTTACATTCTAATTTCGTCAAATTCTCTAGTTAAGATTCTAGGTTAGGGTTCTTTAGCATACCAAATTTTTGAAAACGACATGGTCGATGCCTCCCGAAACCCAGTGGCGGTGCTACGAAGTGTCGCTGGTCGACTTTTCCCCGAGGTGGAGTGTCTGTTTTACATTTTCTCGGCACGAAGTGTCGCTGGTTGATGTGTCCTCGGCACGGAGTTCTGTGGTCGACGTTTCCCTGGAACGGAGTATCGCTGGTCGACTTATCCCTTAGGCGGAGTTTCTCTTTGACGTTTTCCCGGCACGGAGTGTCGCTGGTCGACGTTTCTACAGTACAGAGTGTCGCTAGTCGACGTTTCCCCAGTACGGATGTGTCTGTGGTCGACGTTTACCCGGCATGGAGTGTCTGTGGTTGACGTTTCCCCGGCACAGAGTGTCGCTGGTCGACTTATCCCCGAGGCGGAGTGTCTGTTTGACGTTTCCCCGGCACGGAGTGTCGCTGGTTGACGTGTCCCCGGCATGGAGTGTCTATAGTCGACGTTTCCCCTGCACGGAGTGTCTGTGGTCGACGTTTTCCCGGCACGGAGTGTCGCTAGTCGACTTATCTCCGAGGCGGAGTGTCTGTTTGACGTTTCCCCGGCACGGAGTGTCGCTGGTCGATGTTTCCCCGGCATGAAGTGTCGCTGGTCGACGTTTCCCCGGGACGGAGTGTCTGTGGTCGACGTTTCCCCGGCACGGAGTGTCTGTGGTCGACGTTTCTCCGGAACGGAGTGTCACCGGTCGACGTTTCCGCCGTACGGAGTGTCGCTGGTCGACGTATCCCCGAGATGGAGTGTCTGTTTGACGTTTCCCTGGTACGGAGTGTCGCTGATCGACATTTCCCCGGTACAGAGTATCTGTGGTCAACGTTTCCCAGGCATGGAGTGTCGCTGGTGCTTATCCCCGAGACGGAGTGTTTGTGGTCGACGTGTCCCCGGCACGGAGTGTCACCGGTTGACCTGTCCCCGGCATGAAGTGTAAGTCGATGTACAACACCCCACGACTTGCGGGGAGGCGGAAAAATGAAAAACGATCTTGTTTAAAGCGTGAGCATCGACTAACCGAGAATCTTTGCATAAACAATAACTAACAACAAACATAGGAGTTAACAACTACTATGAAAAGTGATTATACCTAAAGATCCGAGTCCTTCGTCTTGTCGTTCTCCACGTCCTCTCCGGCCTTCTCTAAGTAGTAGAAGATCCACCCGAGAGCTTTACTACAAGCTTCACCTCAAACTAGAGGTAACTAGGTTTCTTAAATCGCTAATCTAAGTAACCTACGTGATATAGAGAATGGTTAAGGATTAAGTAGTCTAATCTAATCCTTGTACTCAACACATGAGAGGGGAGGATTAGGGTTTGAAGAGGGAGAGCTTGAGGAGAGAGAAGATGAACATAATAATGAAATGAGAAAACGAGCTATCATAATATATATCAAGCATTATTGTTTTTCAAGAAAAGAAAATAAAATGATTTACAACCATGCTTGATAAATATCTAATGGTGATTCATCTCCATGAGTAATTAAGCATTTATGATGTATTAATGACATGGATGAATCATCCATATGACTCACTAATCTCATTCAATGTATATGCCACCTAAACCTCCTTAGTCACCATCTTCTAGAAGCTTCTCGCGCAATTACGAGAACGCCCCTCCTATTCGTGAAAACACGGAAAACCTTTAGACTGTATAAATCCAATAACCGAATACTAGAAACTGGCTTAAACCAAAGCCGACTAGTATAAACTGTCTGGATGTCGTACGTGCGTAAACACACGTATGCATCTGAACCTTTGTCGTAAAACCATACGACCTCTATATCGTTTCGCCTGGAGTAGGGAAACTCTCTGTGTGGGACTCTAGAGACTCGACTACTACGCTGGCAGTGGGTTTAACCACAGACCACAAGCGGCACTAGCTGTACGTAACGGTCCCCAGGTAGATGTCGATAAGAAGACCGATGAGGAAACCCATCCGAACTCCTACTGAGTCTGATGTGACAATCTCCATACAGTCCGGTCCGTTCGTCTAAGACTATCGCATATCGGGCCTAGGGGGCGGCAAGCGTCAGTCCCCTAATAGCGGTATAAGTCATGTCGGAGCGAAGCCCATTACACCCTGAGAAACTACTGGAACCTACCACCAAATCTCGCTTGCCCTGGCCAAGGACTTTGCGTAATGGCTCTCTGACACAGCGCGATATCAACCCCCAATACCGGGAGAGACGAATCCTGTCTAGCCGCCACTGCCTCCAAGTGCTCGGGACTGCACCCAACTGCTACCTGTTTGCACGACTCCTTTGAGCCGTGGTAGGATAGCAATCTAAGAACAGTGGGACACACTCAAGGCGAAGTAGCAGTATCAAGTCTGCGGACTATGCTGTACTCATGTCACCTGGGAACTGTTCACTGACGACTGGTATAAAACCAACCAACAGTTCCCTGCGAGTCCTGTCCGGTGTACCCGTAACCCAACGAGCACCTGTATACTATCTCCAGTATGACGTACTGATGGCTGTGGGACAGACTATCTCCCCAACTGGGATGAGAAGCGTACACACTAGTCTACTCCGGAGTATCGATGCCCTGTCTCGATAATCCTACGACTAGGGACCTGAATAAGGATGTGCTTATAGACTACCCAGCCCCCACGAGTGTGACTGCCATCACAATGCTGGTAGTCAAGCAAGATCCTAAGAGCTCTATCAATACGCATACTCACATATTAAGATAGAAAAACCAAGTAGCATACTACCATGTTTAGCAAGACTGTTATATACATGTGAATATCCCAAGCTTCCATTAAGTAATATACAAACTAGTATGATACAATAATGGCCCCTAGGGCATATACACTAACAATCTCCCACTTGCACTAGGGTCATGTACTGGCGTATCGAAGACCGATGATCTCGAGTAGCCTCTCGAACTGAATCTGAGGTAGGGCCTTTGTGAATGGATTAGCAATGTTCTCTTCAGAAGCAACTCTCCGAACCTCGATCTCCCGACGATCAATGATCTCCCTGATCAGGTGATACCGCCTCAAGATGTGTCTGGACTTTTGATGGGACCTTGGTTCCTTCGCTAAAGCTATAGCTCCGTTGTTGTCGCAATACAGAGGTATTGGATCAACAATGGTAGGAACCACCTGAAGTTCTGTTAGGAACTTCTTCATCTAGACTGCTTCTTTTGCAGCATCGCAAGCAGCTATATACTCCGCTTCCATCGTCGAGTCAGCAATGGTGTCCTGCTTGGAGCTCTTCCAGCACACCGCCCCTCTATTGAGGGTGCAGACATAACCTGACATGGATTTGGAATCGTCCTTATCACTCTGGAAGCCGGAATCAGCATAGGCCTCCAACCTGAGGTCTTTTGCGCCGTAAACCAAGAACATCTCCTTAGTCCTCCTCAGGTACTTGAGAATGTTCTTTACTGCTATCCAGTGCTTCTCCCCTGGGTCTGACTGATACCGGCTTACCATGCTCAGTGCGTAAGCTACATCTGGTCTGGTGCACAACATCGCATACATTATAGAGCCTACCGCAGAAGCGTAGGGTATAATAGACATGCGTTCCCTTTCCAAATCAGTCTTGGGAGATATCTCTTTGGATAGGGTGATTCCGTGACAAGTCGGTAGATTTCCGCGCTTGGAATCTTCCATACTGAATCTTTTCAGTACAGTGTCGATATACCTGGACTGCGAAAGACCCAACATCCTCTTGGATCTATCACGATAGATCCGGATCCCCAGAATGTAAGAGGCATCACCCAGGTCTTTCATGGAGAACCTGTGTGATAAGAATCCTTTGACAGATTGTAGCATAGGAATGTCATTTCCTATCAATAGAATGTCATCCACGTACAAGACGAGGAATACGACACTTCTGGCTACAACTTTACTATATATACATGGTTCATCTGGATTTTTGATAAAGTCATATTCTTTGACTGTCTCATCAAAACAGATGTTCCAACTCCGCGATGCCCGCTTTAGTCCATAAATGGACTTAAGCAACTTGCATACTTTCCCGCTGCTCCCACTATGATTGAAACCCTCTGGCTGATCCATATATACGCACTCTTCTAAATTACCATTCAGAAAAGCCGTCTTTACGTCCATCTGCCAGATTTCATAATCATGGAAGGCAGCAATAGCAAGAAGGACCCGAATGGATTTGAGCATAGCCACTGGAGAAAAAGTTTCGTCATAGTCCAAACCAGGTCTTTGACGAAAACCCTTTGCAACAAGTCTAGCCTTATAGGTTTCCACCTGTCCATCTACACCAATCTTTTTCTTGAAGATCCATTTGCATCCTATGGGTTTTACCCCATCTGGAGCAAAGTCCAAAGTCCATACTTTGTTGGTGTACATGGACTCCATTTCGGTCCGCATTGTATCTATCCATCGTACCGAGTCGCCGCTCTGGATGGCCTGCTGGAAGCCAGTAGGTTCATCATCATCTATGATGCAATCCTCTCTATCCCCATCTATGAGAAAACCGTAGTATCTCTCAGGCAGATGAGACGGCCTACTACTCCTGCGGAGGGGTGCGGGAATGTCCTGTTCTTCTTGAACTACCGGTTCTACCAAACTTTCAGTATTAGTTTGTGGTTCTGGAATTTCTTCCAGTTCTATTTCACTCCCATTTATTTCCTTTTCTAAAAACTGATATTCTAGAAAATGGGCATTATGAGAAACAAACACCTTTTGTTCCTCTGCGTAATAGAATAGATACCCCTTGGAGTTCTTTGGATATCCCACAAACTTACACTTTACTGATCGTGCCTCGAGCTTGTCCACATGCTGCTTTTTAACAAAAGCTGGACATCCCCATATTTTTAGATACTGAAGATAGGGTTTCTTCCCACTCCACATCTGATATGGCGTGGTATGCACTGTCTTGGTAGGAACCATGTTCAAAAGATATGCCGCTGACTCTAGCGTATAACCCCAGAAAGATCGCGACAACTCAGCATTACTCATCATGGATCGTACCATATCCAATAGGGTTCGATTCCGTCTCTCCGATACACCGTTATGCTGTGGAGTGTATGGAGGAGTAAGCAGAGAGAGAATTCCTTTCTCTTTTAGGTAACCTAGGAACTCGGCACTCAAGTATTCACCACCTCGATCAGATCTTAGTATCTTGATACTTTTGCCGGTTTGGTTTTCTACTTCATTCTTATACTCTTGGAATTTCTTAAAAGCCTCGGATTTATGTTTCATCAGATAAATGAATCCGTACCTGTTTACCCCAATCAGAGCAAAGCTCTGTTCAAATTCCAAGGTGGGAAAAGAAGCAATGTTTCTGTTTTTCTCCAATCAGAGCAAACCTCTGTCTTGAAAATTAAAGTGAAAAATTGAAATTAAAATAAATGAAGCAACGCTTCAGATTCCTTGCGCTGCGCGCAACGCGCCACGTGTCAAAATCAGACACGTCAGTACAAGGAGCGCAGCGTCCAAGGCAGCGCACCCAATCAGAGCAAGGCTCTGTTTAAAATTCAAACTTAAATTAAAGAAGCAACGCTTCAGCTGACTTGCGCTCTGCGCTGCGCGCCACGTGGCAGCGCAGTTGCGCTAGCACAGTGGCGCAGCGCTCTGCGCTGCGTGGCTGCGCAGTGGCGCTGCACAGTGCGCTGCGCGACACGTGTCAAGCACAGGTGCACTTGGGCCAAACAGAAAAAAATTCTGAAAGATTTCTCTGATCTTATCAAAACAATAAGATCCTCTCCTGTAAAACAGGAGCCCTTGGATCAAAGATCCAACGATGGGGAAAATTCCCCAAATCACTCAGAGAAAGATCTCTTTAACAAATTTAACTAATTTATGGGCACTATAAAAAGGACCCTAGGCCTCAATTCAAAGGCATCAACATTTTCTGAGAGAAAAAAAAGAACTCTGAAGAATTCCTCAAGAACAAAAAAGGTAAAGGCCTTCAGAAAAAGAGAAAATTCTCTTAAAAACATATCATTGATCTAAGAACAAGATCAATGATCTTCAATAAGAAAGAAAACTAACTAATAATAGTGCTTTGCACTTGCTTATGAACCATTGGTTCTTTGAAAACAAGAAAAACTTGTTTTCTTTGATTTAAAATCGATTAAAAGATAAAACAGTGCTCTGCACTTGCAAGAACAGCGCTGTTGCGCTCCTGTGTTGGCGCAAGCCACCAGGAAGCGTCACGTGTTAGTAGCGCAGCAGCGCAGCGCACTGACATAGTGCACTGCGTTGTTGCGCTTGCGCTCGCCAGAGCGTGACACGTGTCACTTCCACATGCGCTTGCGCTCTTTAATTTGCGCAAAGCGCCTGACAAGCCATGTGGGGCACTGTCAGAGTATTTAATGCTCTGTATTATTAAGAAAAGGGACAGAGCCCAATTAAAAGGCCTAACAGGCCTAATAAAAAATGCTATGCATTTTAAAAAGGGCAGAGCCCAAACAAAATAGATGCTCTGCATCATTTATAAAAGGGCAGAGCCCAACCAAAACAAAGAAAAATAATGCAGTGAAGGGGCAAGGCCCAAGCACAGGTCTAATAGGCCAAAGACAAAAGAATATTGAAACTGGACTTAGCCCAGTCGTGGCCATAAGTCCTCAAATTAAATTGACTGAGCACGGCTGCTCCCTAAATCAATTTACATCCAGTTCGAGGGTACATCTCCGAACTCCTCTGACAGTTCTCGTTGTAATCCTTCAACGACGTCAGGGAGGTGACGGGTCCCAACGACCACACATGAATATGGACTGCGGGGTCCTTAAACTCGTGGACCGAGACGTCCTTAAACTAATATCGGACCGAGACGTCCTTAAACTAAAAGACCAACACGTCCTTAAACTGGCGATGGACCACCACGTCCCTAAACTGGCGATGGGCCACTACGTCCCTAAATTGGAACATGGACCACCACGTCCCTAAACTGGAACATGGACCACCACGTCCCTAAACTGGAGCAATAGAGCCCCCAAATGCTCTTTTGCCGGATCTAAACGATCCCATTTAAGTTGATCTTAGCCCCAAACACGGCTAACGTATCCTTAAACATTCAAATGGACTATAAAACTCCAAGTCGACTTTGGTTCAAGGGTACATCTCCGAACTCCTCTGACACCTATCGTTGTAATCCTTCAGCGACGTCAGAGAGGTGACGAGTCCCGACGGCCATATATTAAATGGATCACCACGTTAAGTTGATCTTAGTCTCAAAACAAGACTAACGTATCCTTAACGAATGTTTAAGTTGATCTTAGCTTCAATACGGTTAACGTATCTTTAAACTAAAAACACCAAACCCAAATCTAAGTAAATACGGATTTGGACTAATCCACGTCCTACGGGTGAGGCATTACTCAGTCTCCGTATACAATCCACGGGCAACCACAAACAAAACAAACACCCACGACACGAAGTGAAATTCTGGAGAAGGAGAAAGTTGTTACCGCGATGCGGTAGCGTAATTAACTGCATGGGCTTGCGCCTGCAGGGAAGAGCGTCTCCACAATCAAAAACCCCTCAAGCGAAGGGGAATCTGACGAAGTCTGCTACATCGGCCGCATCCGTCTAAACCTCCGATACACGGTGCCATAAATCAACTTGGCATCTTCGGAGAGGTAGACGGATAAAACCATATAGCATCTGCCCCGAATCTCAGGCAAGACGTCCTTAGTGTCGTCGGCCGCCGTTCGGAGGGAACAGATTCTGGCACGCCCGGTGGGACCGCTTCCTCTTTCCACTCTACACTTCGTGTGTCGTGTTCGCGAATGAA
The DNA here is from genome assembly GCA_030015575.1 of Agapanthus africanus. NCBI lineage: Eukaryota > Viridiplantae > Streptophyta > Magnoliopsida > Asparagales > Amaryllidaceae > Agapanthus > Agapanthus africanus. The sequence goes on along the minus strand of JASDDO010000019.1, from coordinate 47,474,663 downwards.
TCTGTAACGACCCCAAAATCTTTATACATTTGTATTATCCCTCTTCAATAATATACCGTTTTTATTTGTGCTTGGTATTTTCCGTTTTCTCCTAAATTTATTATTATTTATTTCTCAATTTATTATGTATATTTTTCTAGGTACAATTTCTTTTTCTTATATTTGAGTTTTTAACTTCTCATTCTTATTTTTCCTTTCATAAATATTTAACCCAAATCCATTATTCTTATTCTCTACAGCCCATCTGAAAAGCCCACTTTCTTTTTAAGAAACATCACATATTTAATTCTAATTAAATATGCGCATGAACAACCTTGTAGCTCATTGGTTAAGTCCTTACATTGTTATTCCATAAGTCACATGTTCAAATCCTCATTCTTGCAATTATTTTTTTATCATTTTTTTATCCTTCTCATAACCTACAAATGAGACCTTTCATTTCCAAAATGAATGGTGGCCTTTCATTTCTCTTTTAATTCTCATTTTAAATGCATATATTATAATTCTCCATTACACCATCTTTATTGTCCTCCTCTATATTTTCCTTCCTCATATTTTTCTATCTCTCACTTCTCCCTCTTCACCTAGAGTTCAAGAAGAAGAACATGAAGAAGTCTTCAATAAGGTCTCGCTAGTAACGCGAGGCTATCGGTGGATAGACAAGCCCGGTGACAATACCGGCTTGTGCATGTAAGTCCCTTCTCTCTTTCCCTCCCTCCATCTCTTTCTTTTTCTCTTTATATTTCTCTTGTTTTATATTGCCATGAAAAACTTCCATTGAAATATCATAGTTCCTAAATAATTAATTAAATGGATACATATATAAATAATGAACACACAAACATACACACATATATAATTTGTAAAGTCTTTTTCCTTACTCTCAATTCACATGTTAAGATTACAAAGTGACCAATTAGGATTGCACGTTTTTTGTTTTATTTTAAATCACTTTATTTAAGGTTTGTAAAAAAAAAATGTAGTTACGAATAAATACCATGGTTTTCTCATTTCTCACATATGACATATAAATACCTTTAGTTTTAAAATAATTTTTATAAATTAATTTTTAATTCTGAAAATTTCAGGAAATTTACATATGATAGAATATATTATTTTGTATGCGCTGTAAAAATTTTAGATCGAACCGCATAACGTTTTAGGAATTATATCGTTTTTATTCACTGATCGTAAAACAGAAAACTGCAGTTATCAGTCAATTTCTAGGACACATAATTTGGTATACCGGTATCCAAATTGAGCAAACTCAGGTGTTTTTGATATCTAAATCGAATGATCTAGATTTTCTTAGTTTTATATTTTTACTGAAAACCGACGTAAAATATAGAAAACTGTGTTACAACATTAAGTAACGGATCTGGACAGAATCTGTTCCGATTCGCACACTGTTTTTAAATTGGACATAACTCGAACACCCGATGTCTGTTTGTGACAAAATTTAGATGTGTAGATGCAAAATTGATAGAAATATAATTTTCTGTATATTATATTACTTAGGAATGCATGAAACAACCTGATATAGGCTTTGCAATACAATATATAGTTGCTGTCCAGAAATCTGAATTTCTGTCTTAAACGCTGATATTAAAATAATCATAACTAGAGCTTCAGAAATCCAAATCATGTGAATCTTGGTGTTTTGGATAAGTACATCGAAATACCTACAATTTTTTAATAATCTTCGTAACCTTAAACCCGATATAAATTAACTCAAACTGTGTTTTAAAAATATATGACGGTGCCGAACAGATTCTGATCTGTTTTGCGCGACAATATGAAAACATATATATCTCTCAAACCGGTAGTCGTATTTAGGTGAAACTGGAACTCACGTATAAAAAACACTTGGAACCATATTTTTTTTTATGTTCCGTATTCGTTTGAATTGATTAATTAGTCGTACATAATATTTCTTTATAGCATTGTTTTTGGTAGTTACTCGTATAATATACTTGACTCATTTCATGTTATTCGAACATGTATACATATTTATCTTGATCATTAAATTGTTGTATGTACATAAAGACGATAATTAAATACTTGAGGTATATTTTGAAAACTACACAAAAGTACTTTTTACATAAAACCCCCTCAAGTTTCACAAATTACAATAAGGCCCCTAACTAATATTGAACTTCAAATTATCTTTCTTTTAGTCTGACTCGGGTTGGAGTCTGACTAATTCTGACTTGAATATAATTCAAGTCAACCTATATTCAATCATATTCCAATACAAATTTGAATACAAGAATCCCTGAATCCAGTTAACAATATATTCATTTTGACTGAATCAAACCATGGATATTCATCCATTATCCTGATATTCCATTTTCCTGATTATACAGTTACAACATGTTTACTGATATCATGGTTTTGGTCAGTCATCCAGTTTACATATTCCAATACTACAACACTGTTAAAACACTACGGGGTTTAAAGGGGTAGATTGGTACGGAAGGTGTTAAAGGTGGCACGAGGTGGTCAGATTAAGACACCTAACATGAATACTGTTGCTGTTGTACCGTGGCATAACGGTTCCTTGTACTCTCCATTTGCCCTGATCTCTAGCATATAGAGATCCCCCTCGTATACACTGGCATCCTTCTGTACCAAGCTACAAACAACGGCGTTAAACAATATTCCATAATATTCAACAACATAATACTTTAGAAAATACTGCTACTCTGCCATTCTCATTCTTCTTTTCTTTGGGACTTACCGAGCGACCTGTTCGCTGACGACATTCTATTTCTTTCTTCTTTGAATGTCGTCAGGTACGTTGGACCAAGTTGAGACCGAGCCCACAAGTGAAGATTTGGAGCAGTTCCAAGAAGACCCAGAGCTCTAGATAATTGTACTTTGTTCTTTCCAGTATTTCCTTTTATTATTATGCCACTGTTTAGGCATTGCTTTTCCATTCCAGTTGTATTTTCATTTCATGCATTGTACAAAGAATGATATTAATAAAAGTTGCTGTTATTTCAATATCATTTGTCTCTTGTGATTATTTTATATTGCTTAGTTACGCTTAGCGTATGTACTTCTGAGTACATACGTAGCGGGCCTCGTCACGTCCACTTCGCCGTACACTGGGAAGCGGGGCGTGACAGAATCGCAGTTTACTGTGGTTGCCTGTGGATTCGAGGTGCTAAGATTTGGTGTCTTGCTCCGTGCAGAAAACAGAAGATCAATGGCTTCAAACTGCACTGCCTGCAACAGCAACTCTCGCTCGGTCCTTGCTGGAGGAGTGGCTTATGGGCCCCAAGCGGCCTCCCTTTTCAAAATACCAGTGGAGCAGGTAACTCAAGCCACCACTGGATTATTCTTCGGGACCATGCTCCCACCGTTGAGCTTCAATGCCACAATGACGTTGCAAGAAACCCCGGAGAAGTTGGTTTTTAATCGGCTTACCACTGCCACGACCCCTCTCAATGGGTCGCCCAGTTTCAATACCTCAGTTTTCAACGGACTGGGCCAGAACGTCTGCAAACCTGCGATACCCGAATCTGCCATCCCAAAGCGGATAGCCATCCCGACTCAAACGGACGAAATCATTGGAAAGACTCCTTCTTTCGAAAAGTCAGTTTTTACAAGGCTGGCCATTCCGGTTGCTGCTCTAGGCGAAGTCCTCAAAGCTGCTTCCCCTACCCAGAGCAGGGGGCATAAAGAAGCTTATCCAACAATGGAGGTGACTCCATCCGCAAGACACGCTCGACGTCGCCACTGGCGTCGAGTAAGAAAGGCTGGGGGCAACTCCCCCTCTGGATTTACTACACCAGCTCTGATGGTGGGGGTCGATACTGCTGTTCTAACCAGGAACAGCTTTGAATTGCTGAATACGGTGCGCAGAAACTCTCCTACTGCGATGTTGAAACGAACTCCTTCACCTGTGGAGAATACTCCAGAGAAGAAGCTAGAGCAGCCCCTTCAACGGCTGTCCTCTAAAGTTTACAAGGTCTGGCGACAGGTCCAAAAGTCGGTAATTGATAAAAACTATCTCCGCCGACAAGAAAAGATGAAGGTGCGGCAGGAGAAGGATTACTCTGTCAAGCCACAAAAAGCAAAAGCTACTTGGGTGCCCACTACAACGGTCCCCTCAACTCCAATCACTCAAAAAAGGAGGCCGCAAAAAGCCCCTATGTCTTTGGCAAATCGCAAAGACACCAGACACAAATGCCCCAAGTCTGGGGGCATGGTGGTGCACACAGTTTATATGGCTTCCGGAAAGGAGGAAAGCCGTGCTTCGACGGGTCACCGACCGCTCACCCGATCTGTGACGAAAGCCCAAGAGCAGCAACAGAAGCTTCAGGAAATGATGACTGTGATGGCTGCACTTATCGAACCAAAAGAAAGTTCGGAAGTATCATCAGAACAGCGTCACGAACAAGAGACTGATGCTGACTTCTTATGTAGAATCCTCAAAAAGAAGGACACAGAAGCCGCAGAACAAGCGGCTAACATAAAACAAATGGCACTCCTTTTCCAAGACATGGTAGGGATGATGTTACAGCCGGGCCCTCCAGCTGAAGACCCTCTAGTCATTGTCGGAAATGACGGAGGGGAAACATCTGATCCTCTTCCTGCTCTTTCAGCAGCCAAGGAAGGAACCATTTCCAAGGCCGCGCTTGATGACTATATAGCTCAGCAAATACGAGCTCATCAGGCGAGTGAAGCAGCTGGGCAAACTGTTAGAAATGGACGACCCTATCCGGGCTGGTATGACCAAATCAGTTACCCGCCGGGATATACTATCCCTAAATTCCACGTATATAAAGGGACAGGGAATCCGCATCAACATGTTGCTCAATTCAGGGCCTTATGCGGCAACACTGGAGGCGATGACAAATTGTTGCTTCGCCAATTCGTTGGCAGCTTAGCAGAAATAGCCTTTGAATGGTATTCGGAGCTACCTAATGACTCTGTCAAAATATTTGCGGAGATGGAGCTACTGTTCACGCAAAGATTCGCGAGTGCTAGTGAACGCACCTCGATAACAGCACTGATAAATGCCAGGATAAGGCTAGGTGAAACGTGGGTCCAATACGCAACACGATGGCGAAACCTATGGTCGAAATGCGAACAACGCATAGAGGAGGCACCTGCGGTAGGCATGTTCGTGGGTACCCTTGACCCTCAAGCGACCATCTCGCAATTCATGATGTTCTTCAGGCCGACCACCTTCCAGGTTTTGATCGACAAATTAGCCCAAATGGACCAGATGCGCCATGGACCGTCTCCTCTAAAACATGATTCTCGAAACGAGAAAAGAAAAGGGAAAGAGATCGTCGTCGCCAATGCTCAACGACAGTCGAGCAACTCAAAGCCGGTCGTTCGCCAAGACAACGTGCGTCCACGCCCATCCCGCGAAGAGAGGCTATGACGTCCTTACTCGTTTCATCAGAATAAAACGAGAAGACTGTTTGAGCTGGCAGTGCGTAACAGACTCATCAATCTGCCGAGTCCAAAGCGTCTATCGCAGCCAGGCGATCTTAATAATCCAAATTATTGCCCTTACCACCAAATGGTAAGTCACCCGATTGAGGATTGTTTCGTCTTTAAGGGATGGATCGAGGATCAGTACCTACAAGGGAAGTTCGCGCTGTTGGAAAACTGGAAGGTAAACCAACCACAGCCGCACTCTCCAAAGAAGACGGACACGCCGGGGGCAACTTGTTCTTTTGTCGAGGACGAAAGCGATGGAGAAAATTCATCAGATGAATCCAAAGACTACATAGCGACTTGTCATGTGATTTCTCATTCATTGACGGACGATGAGGAGGCTCCTTGCGCTGAGAAATCAATAGCGAATCCTGAGCCGGAAATTCTACAGCCATCAGACGAGCTATCGATGTCTTCCTAAATGAAATTCGTCTGAAAGCAAAAGCCAATCAAGAGCATGAAATGGCCATACTGGAAAGAGCCAAGGCATTCCCGTCAAATCAAAAGCCATACACTGCGGGTAAAAACAAATTCAAGACGAGTAAAAGGTTCGCCAAAGCTCTATCAGTAGGAATGAAGCTACCGCCCTCTGAAGAAAATACTCTCGCTGAGGTAGAGATGCACCCTAACTTCTGTTTATATCATCAGAAGATCATACATCCTACCGAAGATTGCGAATCCTTTAACTGTTGGTGGCAAGGGTATGTCGCTCAAAAGCAACACTTCGACAGGACAAAGTGTGAAGCTTGTGGACATCGGAAAAATGCGATATATGAGCGCAAAGGAGCCGCCGCCGACTGTCATATAGCCGACTTCAAGGGATCGCAAATTATCACCTTTGGAAGCGACTCTGACGAAGCTACCCCCAACTCTTCCCTCGGGGAATCTATTTCAAAAATAAAGGAATTGAGAAGCTGCGAGAACGTTCAGCCATGCAATCGCATGCTACTCGGAAAAAATCTCGGCCCCGTAAACAAAGGATCGAACAAAAAGGATAAAGGAAAAGGAAAAACGGCCTCGTCGCCAGCGCTCAACAACAATCAGGTGACCCTAGACCGGTTGCTCGCCAAAGCAACAAGCGGCAACCCCTCAAGGAAAAGTTGAAACGTCCTTACTCATTTCTACAAGATAAAACAAGGGGACTGTTCGAGCTGGCAGTGTGCGACAGACTCATCAATCTGCCGAGTCCAAAACGTCCGTTGCGGCCAGGCAATGTTAATAATCCTAATTATTGCCCTTACCACCAAACGGTAGGTCATCTGATCGAGGATTGCTACGTCTTCAAGAACTGGGTTAAAGACCAGTACCAACAGGGTAAGTTCACGTTGTCCGAAAATTGGAAGGTGAACCCGCCACAACCGCATGCTCCGAAAAAGATGGATACGCCGGGGGCATCATGGTCAGTCATGGGGAAGGACCCATAGACCGAAAAGCCAATAAACTAGATATTTACCTCAAATACGGCGACACCGGACCGAAACGTCCTTAAACTAATGATGGACCACAATGTCCTAAAACTTGCAAATGACTGAAATGTCTTTAAACTAATACCGCAGCATCCTTAGGCTGACGAGGTGAAAAAATATATATATGAATAAAGAAAAATATAATAAATAAAAACGGTATGTCCATAAGCAAAAAGGGCACGGATGAAAACCCGAAAGGGTTCCGTGAGTAAAAACAGCAGGGCTACCTACGAGTGCTCGTGAAAACCCGAAAGGGCGCGACTTCGTAAAAAAAAAAAAAGAGAAGAAGAAAATACAAAAAAAAAACGGTATGTCCACAAGCAAAATGGGCACGGATGAAAACCTGAAAGGGCTCCGTGAGTAAAAACAGCAGGCTACCGGTGAGTGTTTGTGAAAACCCGAAAGGGCACAACCTCGTTAAAAGACGCTTACAGGATCCTCTCGACCTTGTAAGGAGAAACCACCTGCGTGAGATCCTTACGACTCACAAGGGAGCAACACACTTAAGGATCCTCACGATTCCTAAGGAGAAATTACACTTGCGAGATCCTCACGACTCGTAAGGAGAACTGTCACGCCCCGCTTCCCAGAGTTCGCTAGATTGGGCATGTGACAGAGGCAACCATGCTACCTGTGGGTAGGAAGTATCCATCCACAGTCACATTACGGCCGTAGAGATATCAAGAACAAGATAAAACTATCTAAAACATGTCCGTAATCCAGAATAACAGGAGTCAATGATAAATAAATGCGGAAGCAACTGATCCAATACAAATAACTGAAAAGTGTGTCCCATAATGCGGGCTCACATCAGGAAATGAATGCAGGAAATAAAACTAACTACTACTGAACTCACAGCTCAGCCTGCTGGCTGAAGTACTCCTGCTCGGACTGCAACAGCGGTACGGAATCTGGGCCATGCAAAACCCAGACGTCAGCGCGTCATGTCATCAAGTAATATAATATGAACAGTGTAGCAGGCAATGTAATATAAACATGAATACAGCAAGAATAACAATAATATGAATCATACCAGTACATGGTAGCGTGCAGTGGGTAAACTAAACTGTTCTATCAGGTTTTCTATTCTAAAGTCTTTGAAATCAATTGATGAATCATCGATGTAACTCAATAGTATCCCGTACATACCCGGGACCACGGCCACAATATTCTCGGCTGCAGCCGAGACATGCCGCTAGGCACAAAACAATAATGTGTACACTCGATAGTATCCCGTACATACCCGGGACCACGGCCACAATATTCTCGGCCGAAACCGAGACATGCCGCTAGGCACAAAACAAGAATGTGTACACCCAGAACAGGTAGTGAACTGTCGAGTTACAAGTCAGGTTTCACCTTTGATTTCCCCATACCCCCAAGTTATGTATGTCGAGTCAGGTATTCAGTAATCAAGAACTAATGCCAACACAGGATCAGGTAAAAGCAGGTTTGTCTGGATAGACAACAGGAACGGTCCATGAGGACTACATGTTATGTTTGTTGGCATTAGACACAAGATCAGGTAACAGGTAAAGCCATGGTACATCAGGTCCAGCCAGGTAATGTATAAAGGTGTCATGTCATGTCAAGAGTGTACGGTACCATATCATGTCAAGTAGGAAGTGTAACAGGTCATGTCAGGAAGCACAAGATGTCATGTGGGTGCTCATAATCAAACTAACATAAGCATGTGTATAACTAAACAAGTATGAGTACTATCAGAACAATAAACTGGAACATGTAATATGATATGCAAATAGATATAATTTCAAGGATATGGATGCACAGTTATCGATTAGGGTTACATTTATAGTTCTAATATTAATTAGGATGCAATTTATTAAACATGGAGTGTTAATATCACATTATTATGTAGTAATGTGATCTATGGATGCAATAATATGTATCTTAAATGCGATGGATGCAAACGGGTATCCGAAAAGTTATAAAAATATAAAATGGTAATGTGGGATGTACAACTAAGCAATATGTGATATAAATATTGATATAATAATATTAATATGGATAGCATATTCAAAGCGATTAATAACTATAAAAGCGGTATTGATTAACCATGCACAAGAAGGTTCCGTTCAGAAATTCAGGGTCACCCTAATTTGTAAAATAGCTTAAAAATAACAAACGTTCTCCAAAAGGGGCCTGTCTTATACCAAAACAAAGATAATTAAATAAAGTTTTCAGTTTTATAAGTATAAGCATCTCAGGTTGTCCCTACAAAAAGTTATGAACATTCGAACTTGAAAGTTTGCTACTGGAATTTTCCTGGACAGCAGTTTGGAGACATTTTCATTTGCATTTTACGTTATTTAAACAATTTATTTTGCAAGTAAATATTTTATAGAGTTGTAGTACTCTGAGTTATCTTCGTAACGAACTAAAGAACGTATACTAATGATTTTTCTATGATTTATAATGAATTTTATAAGGTAAGGTGTATAGTAAATTTCAGATTTGTCGTATCCGCTTTTTCAACGACGTTTCATGTGTAAACTATAAGATTTTCAAATGTATAACATTATAAAATGAAGATTATAAACTAATTAAAGATAATAATAATAATAAATATTATGACGATATATATTTTAAATGATATGGTTGCAGTATAATGTAATCTATTATGTCACAAGATAAGTTTTCATGATCTAGATTTAATATGATATAAACGGATGCAAACGGAACATCGAAACGTTATAAAATTAAATATGGGGCACTAGATTTAAACTATAGGTATGGTATTTATTTAAATAGGTATAAAATGAATTATATAGCATGTAGCAAGATTAACTTGCCTCGATGGGTCGCGAATCGGGAAAACGGAACGTTAACCGTCGGCGGGGAAAACTCGCGACAGTCGCACGGTTCACGGAATGAACCCAAACGACGAACAAAGAAACCACACGGGTCGGAGTGCCTCGCTGGAATGTCGAGAAGCGTCACCGGCACGACGGAATTCCGGCAACAAAAGAACAGTTAAAAAAAATGAGAAATGAGACATGAAGCAAGAAGAGAAAGAATGATAAAGAGAAGTACGAGAGAATATATGAGAGAGAGAGAAAAAGTGAAAGCAAGAGAGAGAGAGAGAGAGATTATGGGGGGGGGGGAGATAGAGAGATAGAGAAAGAGAAAGCTGCAGGTGGGGCCCACGGAATTAAAAGGAACGCGATTGGCTAAAGGGGAATCGTTAGTTAGGGATAATTATTAATTAAAGATTCAAAACATTTTAAGGAACAGTAGGATATATATATAGGTTAATTTAAAGATTTAAAAGATAGGTAATGAACAGTAAGATATCAGGTTAGTTAGAAAAATATATGCGATGGCTTTAATAATATTAAAATTTGGGATTTTGGCGCCAAATAAAACATTTCCAAATTGCGCCCGGGTCGAGTCCAAAAATTTGAAATTGAAATAATAGGATTTTAAGCGGGATCCAAATTTTAAAATTAAGTGTTTTATGATTAAAAAGCATATCCCCAAAACGGACACACGTACCTGCACGTAGCCATCCAAACTCGCCCGTTTCACTGAACGGGATGAGAACACAATGCACGGACGCTACCACGAGGCTAGAGGTGTCAAGTAGGCCAAGATGAATATTTTCAATTTTATTTTAGATGCCAAAATTTGTTATATGTAGAAATAACTTTGCCGGGTAAATTTTTCGGTAAGCAACCAACAAGCAAGTTAAATAAAATGAGTACCACATTATGCTCATACAGTAACTGAAAATAGTAGCATTGGGCTCGGGTGTTACATTATACCCAACTACAAAAAGAATTTCGTCCTCGAAATTCCAAGAATACAAAGATAGATAACTACAAGAAAAGGTGAGGAAACTTCTGCCGGATTTCATCTTCTCGTTCCCAAGTGGACTCTCCATGCGAGTGATTACCCCAAGAAACAAGCACAAGAGGGATTACCTTGTTCTTAAGAACCTTTTCCCTTCGATCCACGATTCCAATCGGTCGCTCCTCAAAAGTCAAGTCTTCTCGTACTGTTAGCTCCGAATGATCCAAAACGTGTGTTTCATCTCGAACATACCTACGGAGTTGAGATACGTGAAACACATCGTGCACATTCGCCAAGGACTGCGGTAACGCCAAACGATACGCTACCTCATCAACACACTCCAAGATCTCAAAGGGTCCAACGAATCGAGGACTAAGCTTTCCTCGACTTCTAAAACGACTCACCCCTCTAGTCGGTGATATCTTCAAGAATACCAAATCACCCACGGTGAATTCTAGAGGTCTTCTTGACGTATCTGCCCAACTCTTCTGTCGGTCCTGTGCTGCCTTCATATGATTTCTGATAGGGTTAACCTTCTCAACTGTCTGCACAACCAAATCTGGTCCCAATAATCTTCATTCACCGACATCGTCCCAACAAACAGGTGAACGGCATTTACGACCATACAAAGCTTCAAATGGAGCCATCTGAATAGTTGCCTGAAAACTGTTATTGTAAGACAACTCCACCAAAAGTAGATGATCCTCCCAAGACCCCTTGAAGTCCAACATGCATGCTCTCAACGTATCCTTAAGAGTTTGGATCGTTCTCTCCGGCTGACCATCAGTTTGAGGATGATAAGCTGTGCTAAACTTCAATCGAGTCCCTAAACTTTCCTGTAAACTCCTCCAGAAGTGTGATAAGAACCGAGTGTCCCGATCGGACACGATGCTCACCGGTACTCCATGCAATCTTACAATCTCTTGCATGTACCTCTCTGCCAAAGTCTCCGTTGATTGACCAACCCGAAAAGGAATAAAATGAGCTGCCTTGGTCAATCGGTCACAATCACCCATACAACATGGTTGCCTTTTGGACTTCGCGGTAAAGCCGTCACGAAATCCATGGTTATTTGTTCCCACTTACACTGAAGAATCGGAAGTGGTTGAAATAAACCAGCAACTCTTTGATGCTCAGCCTTAACTTCCTGACACACCAAGCACTTTGCCACAAAGCGAGCAATCTCCCGTTTCATGCCTTCCCACCAGAAATGCTGTCGAATATCTCGGTATATCTTTGTGCCTCCTGGATGTACAGAATAAGCTGAACTGTGTGCCTTCTTCATAAGCTCTTCACGAATATCTCCCTTTGGCACACACAAACGGGTACCAAACCTCAACGAACCATCTTCGGGGATTAATAAATCTGTTCGTAGTCCGGCTTCAACCTGTCCTCGAAACTTTTGCAGTCTAGGATCCTGCGATTGAGCTGCTTTAATATTCTCGATCAAAGACGAATGTACTTGCAGCTGCAATAACTGTCCCGTAGAATGCGGTAGCACAACCTCCAAGTCAAATCTTCGAAAATCTGCGATGATCTCCTTCTGCGTAGTTAACACCTGAATTACTGGTAATCGACTAAGCGCATCCGGCACAACATTAACCTTCCACGGATGGTACTTAAGATCAAGATCGTAGTCAGCCATCAGCTCCAACCATCTACGCTGCCTCATGTTAAGCTCCTTCTGTTTTAACACATACTTCAAGTTCTTATGATCTGTAAAAACTTCGACTCTTTCGCTCAAAAGGTAGTGTCTCCAAATCTTCAAAGCGAAAATCATAGCCGCAAGCTCCAAGTCATGAGTTGGATAATTCTTCTCATGGGTCTTCAACTGTCTCGATGCGTATGCTACAACCTTCCCATGCTGCATCAAAACACATCCCAATCCTTTCCCAGATGCGTCGCTGTGAATCACCAATCCTCCGGAATTGTCTGGCACGGTCAGAATAGGGGCGGTTATCAACTTCTGCTTCAACGTCTCGAAAGCTAACGCACACTTATCCGCCCATTCAAAAGGTACCTCCTTGCGCGTAAGCTTGGTCAACGGCTCTGCCAGACGAGCAAAGTTCTCCACAAATCTCCTGTAGTATCCGGCTAATCCGAGGAAACTTCTTATCTCAGCAACATTCTTTGGAATAGGCCAATCTCGAACTGCTGCAATCTTTTCGGGATCGACGGCGATTCCATCGCCCGACACAACATGCCCCAGAAACTTCACTTCCTCCAGCCAAAACTCGCACTTACTCATCTTCGCATACAATTTCTCCCGTCTCAACGTCTGCAGTGCGATCTTTAAATGCTCAGCATGCTCCTCAAAACTCTTCGAGTAAACCAGAATATCGCCAATGAAGACCACAACAAACTGGTCCAAGAACGGTGAAAAGATTCGGTTCATCAAGTTCATGAATACTGCCGGCGCATTCGTTACTCCGAAGGGCATCACTAAGTACTCGTAATGTCCATACCGAGTTCGGAACGCCGTCTTGCAAATATCTTCTGTTTTCACTCGGACCTGATGATATCCGGATCGCAAATCCAGCTTCGAGAATACCCTCGCGCCATTAAGCTGCTCAAAAAATTCTCCAATGCGAGGGATCGGGTACTTGTTCTTAATAGTCACCCGGTTTAATTCTCGATAGTCGATGCACATCCTTCTTGTGCCATCCTTCTTCTTTACTAGAAGAACTGGAGCTTCCCAAGACGAGTTACTGCTTCGAATCCAACCCTTCTCAAGCAATTCAGCAACCTGTTTCTTAACTTCTTCCAACTCTACTGGTGCCATTGGATAATACGCTTTAGATACTGGCGCTGCACCAGGAATAAGATCAATTGCGAACTCCACGTCTCGCTTTGGCGGTAAACCCGATATATCTTCAAACACGTCCATAAAATCACGAACAACAGCCGGCTCTTTACTTTCATCACTTCCATTGATGCAAGAATATTGTTTGTCGGCCTAGCCCTAAACTCGACCGGCCCGACCGAACTGCTTCCTTAACACAACTGCTGTCTGCTGCAAACTCCCTTTCATCCCAGATAAACTCTGCTGCTCTTGGCTGCTGCACGTATTTGTGAGAAAGTGGTCAAACCCAGGGAGACAATCTGCCTCTGGATGTCCACGTCCAGTCTGCGCATGAACCTCCGTGCCCTGTCTGCATCGTTGGCAACTAAAGGTCCAGCGAAACTACTGAGACTCGTCCATTCTGCTACATGCACATCTACGGGTGCTCCCTTCTGCTTTAGTCCGATGAACTTCTCTTCCATTTCCTCCCGTGCAGTCCGCGGGAAGAACTTCTTCAGGAAACTCTTAGAAAAATCCGCCCACTTGATCGGCTTGGGCAAGCGGGTCTCATCAACAAGACACCATTCTCGGGCGTAGTCCACTAGCTGAATGCGTACCACAACAACCTTTTTGTCATCTGGAATCTATGCCGCAAAAAGCAAGTTCTCTGTGTCAACTAGCCACTGCTCCACTGGCAACGGCTTCTTTAAACCAGTAAATGTAGACGGACCCAACCGCCTGAAATCTGCTACGGTCCCTACTCGGTCAACTGGTCTAGCTCCAACATTGTTCACAGACTGCTGAACGATCTGCAAACCTTATCGAAACGAGTCCGCTTGCTGCTGGATCAGCTCGGTCTGTTTCTTTGATTCTCCAGCATTCCTCTTATCACTCCAAGCATGGCGGCTTCGTCCACACGCCTCTGGTATGTCTTCAATTTCTTACCGGCCATAATCCTGAACTCAAAATACCCAACATTAGCATGATGATAGATTTTGAATATAGATCAAGGCTAGAACTCCAAGATACTTAAATAGAGTACCGCATTGTAACTATGCCGCGGTATCATAGCCACAACTACATAACTCCATCCAAGTCGCCTAAGTCCTAGAGATAACAAGGAATCAGGTTTTCGAATCGATATGCAAAGGAAGTTTGCACATCGTAAAAAATATAATCAGGAAGAATGTGATTCAAGAATGGTAAAACGGTCAAGGTGGCAGGACATGTTTCCTAAACACGGGTATTCTGATTCGTGTATTGGGTACAATACCCAACTACAAAAGAATCAACCCGACTATCCTATGGCTCTGATACCAAAAGAACCATGTCACGCCCCGCTTCCCAGAGTACGCTAGATTAGGCACGTGACATAGCCAACCATGCTACCTGTGGGTAGGAAGTATCCATCCACAGTCACATTACGGCTGTAGAGATATCAAGAACAAGATAAAACTATCTAAAACATGTCCATAATCCAGAATAACAGGAGTCAATAATAAATAAATGCGGAAGCAAATGATCCAATACAAATAATTGAAAAGTGTGTCCCATAATGCGGGCTCACATCAGGAAATGAATGCAGGAAATAAAACTAACTACTACTGAACTCACAGCTCAGCCTGCTGGCTGAAGTACTCCTGCTCGGACTGCAACAGCGGTACGGAATCTGGGCCATGCAAAACCCAGACGTCAGCGCGTCATGTCATCAAGTAATATAATATGAACAGTGTAGCAGGCAATGTAATATAAACATGAATACAGCAAGAATAACAATAATATGAATCATACCAGTACATGGTAGCGTGCAGTGGGTAAACTAAACTGTTCTATCAGGTTTTCTATTCTAAAGTCTTTGAAATCAATTGATGAATCATCGATGTAACTCAATAGTATCCCGTACATACCCGGGACCACGGCCACAATATTCTCGGCTGCAGCCGAGACATGCCGCTAGGCACAAAACAGGAATGTGTACACTCGATAGTATCCCGTACATACCCGGGACCACGGCCACAATATTCTCGGCCGAAACCGAGACATGCCGCTAGGCACAAAACAAGAATGTGTACACCCAGAACAGGTAGTGAACTGTCGAGTTACAAGTCAGGTTTCACCTTTGATTTCCCCATACCCCCAAGTTATGTATGTCGAGTCAGGTATTCAGTAATCAAGAACTAATGCCAACACAGGATCAGGTAAAAGCAGGTTTGTCTGGATAGACAACAGGAACGGTCCATGAGGACTACATGTTATGTTTGTTGGCATTAGACACAAGATCAGGTAACAGGTAAAGCCATGGTACATCAGGTCCAGCCAGGTAATGTATAAAGGTGTCATGTCATGTCAAGAGTGTACGGTACCATGTCATGTCAAGTAGGAAGTGTAACAGGTCATGTCAGGAAGCACAAGATGTCATGTGGGTGCTCATAATCAAACTAACATAAGCATGTGTATAAATAAACAAGCACGAGTACTATCAGAACAATAAACTAGAACATGTAATATGATATGCAAATAGATATAATTTCAAGGATATGGATGCACAGTTATCGATTAGGGTTACATTTATAGTTCCAATATTAATTAAGATGCAATTTATTAAACATGGAGTGTTAATATCACATTATTATGTAGTAATGTGATCTATGGATGCAATTATATGTATCTTAAATGCGATGGATGCAAACGGGTATCCGAAAAGTTATAAAACTATAAAATGGTAATGTGGGATGTACAACTAAGCAATATGTGATATAAATATTGATATAATAATATTAATATGGATAGCATATTCAAAGCGATTAATAACTATAAAAGTGGTATTGATTAACCATACACAAGAAGGTTCCGTTCAGAAATTCAGCGTCACACTAATTTGTAAAATAGCTTAAAAATAACAAACGTTCTCCAAAAGGGGCGTGTCTTATACCAAAACAAAGATAATTCAATAAGGTTTTCAGTTTTATAAGTATAAGCATCTCAGGTTGTCCCTACAAAAAGTTATGAACATTCGAAATTGAAAGTTTGCTGCTGGAATTTCCCTGGACAGCAGTTTGGAGACATTTTCATTTGCATTTTACGTTATTTAAACAATTTATTTTGCAAGTTAATATTTTATAGAGTTATAGTATTCTGAGTTATCTTCTTAACGAACTAAAGAACGTATACTAATGATTTTTCTATGATTTATAATGAATTTTATAAGGTAAGGTGTACGGTAAATTTCAGATTTGTCGTATCCGCTTTTTCAACGACGTTTCATGTGTAAACTATAAGATTTTCAAATGTATAACATTATAAAATGAAGATTATAAACTAATTAAAGATAATAATAATAATAAATATTACGACGATATATATTTTAAATGATATGGTTGCAGTATAATGTAATCTAGTATGTTACAAGATAAGTTTTCATGATCTAGATTTAATATGATATAAACGGATGCAAACGGAACATCGAAACGTTATAAAATTAAACATGGGGCACTAGATTTAAACTATAGGTATGGTATTTATTTAAATAGGTATAAAATGAATTATATAGCATGTAGCAAGATTAACTTGCCTCGATGGGTCGCGAATCGGGAAAACGGAACGTTAACCGTCGGCGTGGAAAACTCGCGACGGTCGCACGGTTCACGGAATGAACCCAAACGACGAACAAAGGAGCCACACCGGTCGGAGTACCTCGCTGGAATGTCGAGAAGCGTCACCGGCACGACGGAATTCCGGCAACAAAAGAACAGTTAAAAAAAATGAGAAACGAGACATGAAGCAAGAAGAGAAAGAATGATAAAGAGAAGTACGAGAGAATATATGAGAGAGAGTGAGAAAAAGTGAAAGCAAGAGAGAGAGAGAGATTATGGGGGGGAGAGAGAGAGAGATAGAGAAAGAGAGAGCTGCAGGTGGGGCCCACGGAATTAAAAGGAACGCGATTGGCTAAAGGGGAATCGTTAGTTAGGGATAAATATTAATTAAAGATTCAAAACATTTTAAGGAACAGTAGGATATATATATAGGTTAATTTAAAGATTTAAAAGATAGGTAATGAACAGTAAGATATCAGGTTAGTTAGAAAAATATATGCGATGGTTTTAATAATATTAAAATTTGGGATTTTGGCGCCAAATAAAACATTTCCAAATCGCGCCCGGGTCGAGTCCAAAAATTTGAAATTGAAATAATAGGATTTTAAGCGGGATCCAAATTTTAAAATTAAGTGTTTTATGATTAAAAAGCATATCCCCAAAACGGACACACGTACGTGCACGTAGCCATCCAAACTCGCCCGTTTCACTGAACGGGACGAGAACACAATGCACGGACGCTACCACGAGGCTAGGGGTGTCAAGTAGGCCAAGATGAATATTTTCAATTTTATTTTAGATGCCAAAATTTATTATATGTAGAAATGACTTTGCCGGGTAAATTTTTCAGTAAGCAACCAACAAGTAAGTTAAATAAAATGAGTACCACATTATGCTCAAACAGTAACTGAAAATAGTAGCATTGGGCTCGGGTGTTACAAGAACTCTCTTATGAGACCCTCACGGCTCATAAGATTTGAAAGTCTTAAGTTACAGAGACCTGAACCTGTTCTTAAGCAACCCCCACAACTTTCGATATTGCCCTACTAGCGGTTCAGTATTGACCCTTGTATACAATCCACGGGCGCGAATAAACATTTTCCTAACAAAGTCCCATCCGTGACTAGGGATATGTCCATATGGTGAACAACCCTTATAAGTCCTCTCGACTTATAAGGAGAAAACCCTTTTGTAAGATCCTTACGACTTACAGGGGAACATGCACTTAGGAATCCTCACGATTCCCAAGGAGAAAATACACCTACAAGATCCTTACGACTTGTAGGGAGAAATACTTTTGTGGGACCCTTACGGCTCATGAAGTCAAAAGCCTTAGTCAACGGGACCTTAACCCTGTTCACTAAGCCATCTTTGTTCGACATCGACGGAGGCAGATGACGATTCGCTCCTGGCAGTATCCCAGTTGTAGCGATACTGATGCCTAAATCGGTATCAAATTCCAAGTCCTTTCATGGCAGATGATGATTCGCTCCTGGCAATATTCCGGTTGTAGCGATGCTGATGCTGAGATTGGCACCAGACTCCAAGTTCTACGCTCGCGATAAAAAAATCAGCGAGCTGAAAAGGCATATTAAATAGCCGAAATGATGGGGCAACTTGCAACGAAATCAGCAAGTAAAAATGTGTGCATACAAAAACAGCCGAAATGATTGGGCGACTCGCAATAAAAAAAAGCAGCGAGTAAAAATAAAATAAATAGCCGAAATGATTGGGCACCGCGAAAAACAGCCGAAATGATTGGGCAATCGCGACCTTCGCGATGTAAAAGCTGAAATTGTAGAGCATCGCGGAAATAAAACAAAAAAAATGATGATGATAAAACTTTTGCCCTACAAGTTAGATCACATTGATTCCTGTATACAATCCAGGGGCACAAACAAAAAGGGAAACATACCTTCCTAACAGGCTAAAAAAAAAAGCGAAGCCAAATCTTGACGGTTCACAGACAACCTAGAGACCATCTAAGCATTCCTCTCGTTACAGCAGATGAGATGTCAATAAAGGCGTTCCTTCGCAGTCCATCAAGATGCAGATACAACGCCAACAAAAGACCTTGCGTTCGAAACAAAGCGAAGCGACGGCAAAATCCAAGCTTCATTTTGACGTTTGTCTCGATACAGTAGACGCAATGTCAACCCCAACGTTCTTTCTCCAACAGGATTTGGACACACCAAAGCAAACAAAGCGAAGACCACATTCCTAGCTTCAACGTCTTGATGGTAACTCATATAAAACCGGAAAGACAATCGGAGATCATCTCTCATCAGCACAGAGTGGTCACCACCTCGACGTTCGTCTCGATACAGCAGACGAGATGTCACCCCAACGTTCGTCTCGACACAGCAGACACAACCTCATCAAACAAATGGAACCACGGCAAAATTCCTAGTTCCAAACCTCGACGGTTCACCAGCAACCTAGAGACAACTACGACATTCGTCTCGATACAGCAGACGAGATGTTACTCCAGCGTTCTTCCTCCAGCAGGGTGCAGACGCGACAATCAAACAAATGGAGCCACGGCAAAATCCCTAGTTCCCACCGCGACATTCGTCTCGATACAGCAGACGCGATGCCAGCAAAACGAAGCAAAGGCTAAATTCCTAGCTTCAGGGTCTTGACGGCAACTCACATAAAACCTGAAAGGCTATCGGAGATCATCCCACACCAGCGCGGAGTGGTTATGACTCATCGGGGCTCGCCAAAATGAGCCTAACCTCAAGTAAAAAGCGGCATGGCAAATTCCTAACGCTTGCTCTTCCGACGGTCAAACTGTCTAAGAAGATTGCTTGAAGACGTCTTGTCTAGCCCCCGAAGGGATCAGAGACACGGCAGTCGCAGGGCTACTCGAACAACACGATTGCCTATCGAGGACTATATCAGCTTATGCGACGGTACGATGGCTAAAATCCTAAGTACCACCGACCTTAACGGGCCTCTGTCGTAAAGAGCAGAGGTCAAATGAGACGATAGGATGCTCTTGCGAGAAACGCTCGATTCGTCTCGACTTGTGAAGAAATTGATGTCTTTGCGGGAAATTCTCGATGCGGCTCGACTCGCGAGATAAAGCCTTAGGCAGTAGGCATAAAAGGAGCCTGTTTCCTAAGCACTGGGACCCTGCAAGTTGGCTCAAAACGGTCTCTTGCACACTATCCACGGGTCTCACTCTCCAAACTCGAAACTCGACAAGGAGGGAAACAACCGCTTACGAGTCCTCTCGACTCGTAAGAGAGAAAATTCTCTTATAGGATCCTTACGACTTATATGAGAAAACCACACTTAGGAATCCTCACGATTCCTAGGGAGAAAACCCACCTACGAGATCCTCTCGATCCATAGGGAGAAAAGTCTTTATGAGACCCTCACGGCTCATAGAGTTGAAAAGTCTTAGGCGGCAGATCTGAACCTGCGGCCTAAGCCATCGCTATCTCTCGGAGAAATTAAGTTATCTGTCAATTATGTTTATCAAGACAGCATGCTGATAATAAGGGAAAGAAGAAAAGCAACAGAAAGAGCATCCGATTTACATTTGATCAAGCGTTCAAAACACATTCATTCATGCATGGGCAAAAAGACTCAGGACAAAAGATATATAATAAAGACAAGCTGGGATAAAAAAAAATTCATTAATATTGCCCGAAGTTCTTACAGTCATAAAAACAATAAACGAAAGTTACAATGGAATAACCTCAGATCCAGGGCATGGATTGAGGAATTCAAAAGCGACCCTATCTATGACTTTCCAAGCCTCGCGGACCATCCTAGCGTGCTTTCTTTCGCGAGCACAAGCGTCAGGGTCCCCCCTGATGTCTTCCACCCTCCGATAAGCAGCGAGTATGACAGACTGTTGAAAGACCTCGTGCAAGAGATCAATAAGACTGTCTCGCCATCCTTTTGAGATAAAGTTCAACAGGTATACTGAGTGCACCTTATCCTCAGCGGCATCCAGCGCCCTAAGCGGCACACCGGAACAGAACGGGGGAAGCGCTTCCCAGATGGCTCCCACGATAAGCTTAAGAAGGGAGGAACGCCGGGGAAGCAGAGGACCATTGTACGCGTCGAAGCGGCTCATGATTTTAGCACACTCCGCGTTTGTGAACTCTCGATCTTGAGAGCGGCCAAGTCGGTGTATGTCCCCGTAAGAGATGATCTCATACATATGGGCGTCCATTGTTTCTGTGAAAGAGAATCAACAAAATTGTTAGAAAGACTGATTAAGAAAAGCAATATAATGTACCGAGGAATAAAATGCCATCTTTAAACTCCAAGATCAATGAAAAACTCCTAAGAGTTTTTTTGTATGATTTGGAAGGAGCAAAGCTCCACTAATGAAATGAGAAAATACAAGAAAAATCTTTAATAGAGCAAAGCTCTATTAATGGAACCTTAACAGGGTTCTCCTGAGTTCTCTTTGGACCCCTTTTAGAGCAAAGCTCTGCTAAGTGAAATCCTAAATGGGTTTTCTTTAGATCAGGGATCTATGGAGAGCCAGACTCTGTCAATGAAAATTAATTTAATTTAATTTAATTTAATTCTAATTTAAATTTTCACCTAAAAAGTTTTAAAGAGTTTAACTCTTGGAGTTCTTAAAAATAAAGAACAAGGCTCTGAGTTCTGAAAGTAAAATTTTGTAGATGAAAATCATCAAAAGGACCAA
This sequence comes from Agapanthus africanus, assembly GCA_030015575.1. Classification (NCBI taxonomy): domain Eukaryota; kingdom Viridiplantae; phylum Streptophyta; class Magnoliopsida; order Asparagales; family Amaryllidaceae; genus Agapanthus; species Agapanthus africanus. The sequence goes on along the minus strand of JASDDO010000019.1, from coordinate 47,452,871 downwards.
AGGTCCTATTTATAGGCATCAAATGCCCTTTCAACTTCCAAAAGTTGCCACAACAGTTGGAATTCTGTCACCGTTGCGCTCACGTTTTGGAACCACATAAGCGCAACGGTGGGGGGCATTTGTTTACCCCAATCAGAGCAAAACTCTGTTCAAATTCCAAGGTGGGAAAAGAAGCAATGCTTCTGTTTTTCTCCAATCAAAGCAAAGCTCTGTCTTGAAAATTAAAGTGAAAAATTGAAATTAAAATAAATGAAGCAACGCTTCAGATTCCTTGCACTGCGCGCAACGCGCCACGTGTCAAAATCAGACACGTCAGTACAAGGAGCGCAGCGCCCAAGGCAGCGCACCCAATCAGAGCAAGGCTCTGTTTAAAATTCAAACTTAAATTAAAGAAGCAACGCTTCAGCTGACTTGCGTTCTGCGCTGCGCGCCACGTGGCAGCGCAGTTGCGCTAGCGCAGTGGCGCTGCGCTCTGCGCTGCGCGCCACGTGGCAGCGCAGTGGCGCTGCGCTCTGCGCTGCGCGTCACGTGTCAAGCACAGGTGCGCTTGCGCCAAACAGAAAAAAATTCTGAAAGATTTCTCTGATCTTATCAAAACAATAAGATCCTCTCCTGTAAAACAGGAGCCCTTGGATCAAAGATCCAACGATGGGGAAAATTCCCGAAATCACTCAGAGAAAAATCTCTTTAACAAATTTAACTAATTTATGGGCACTATAAAAAGGACCCTAGGTCTCAATTCAAAGGCATCAACATTTTCTGAGAGAAAAAAAAGAACTCTGAAGAATTCCTCAAGAACAAAAAAGGTAAAGACCTTCAGAAAAAGAGAAAATTCTCTTAAAAACAGATCATTGATCTAAGAACAAGATCAATGATCTTCAATAAGAAAGAAAACTAACTAATAATAGTGGTTTGCACTTGCTTATGAACCATTGGTTCTTTGAAAACAAGAAAAACTTGTTTTCTTTGATTTAAAATCGATCAAAAGATAAAACAGTGCTCTGCACTTACAAGAACAACGCTGTTGCGCTCCTGTGTTGGCGCAAGCCATCAGGAAGCGCCACGTGTCAGTAGCGCAGCAGCGCAGCGCACTGACATAGTGCACTGCATTGTTGCGCTTGCGCTCGCTAGAGCGTGACACGTGTCACTTCCACATGCGCTTGCGCTCTTTAATTTGCGCAAAGCGCCTGACAAGCCATGTGGGGCACTGTCAGAGTATTTAATGCTCTGTATTATTAAGAAAAGGGACAGAGCCCAATTAAAAGGCCTAACAGGCCTAATCAAAAATGCTATGCATTTTAAAAAGGGCAGAGCCCAAACAAAATAGATGCTCTGCATTATTTATAAAAGGGCAGAGCCCAACCAAAACAAAGAAAAATAATGCAGTGAAGGGGCAAGGCCCAAGCACAGGTCCAATAGGCCAAAGACAAAAGAATATTGAAACTGGACTTAGCCCAGTCGTGGCCATAAGTCCTCAAATTAAATTGACTGAGCACGGCTGCTCCCTAAATCAATTTACATCCGGTTCGAGGGTATATCTCCGAACTCCTCTGACAGTTCTCGTTGTAATCCTTCAACGACGTCAGAGAGGTGACGGGTCCCAACGACCACACATGAATATGGACTGCGGGGTCCTTAAACTCGTGGACCGAGACGTCCTTAAACTAATATTAGACCGAGACGTCCTTAAACTAATATCTGACCGAGACGTCCTTAAACTAATATCGGACCGAGACGTCCTTAAACTAAAAGACCAACACGTCCTTAAACAGGCGATGGACCACCACGTCCCTAAACTGGCGATGGGCCACCACGTCCCTAAACTGGAACATGGACCACCACGTCCCTAAACTGGAACATGGACCACCACGTCCCTAAACTGGAGCAATAGAGCCCCCAAATGCTCGTTTGCCGGATCTAAACGATCCCGTTTAAGTTGATCTTAGCCCCAAACACGGCTAACGCATCCTTAAACATTCAAATGGACTATAAAACTCCAAGTCGACTTTGGTTCAAGGGTACATCTCCGAACTCCTCTGACACCTATCGTTGTAATCCTTCAGCGACGTCAGAGAGGTGACGAGTCCCGACGGCCATATATTAAATGGATCACCACGTTAAGTTGATCTTAGTCTCAAAACAAGACTAACGTATCCTTAACGAATGTTTAAGTTGATCTTAGCTTCAATACGGCTAACGTATCCTTAAACTAAAAACACCAAACCCAAATCTAAGTAAATACGGATTTGGACTAATCCACGTCCTACGGGTGACGGCATTACTCAGTCTCCGTATATAATCCACGGGCAACCACAAACAAAACAAACACCCACGACACGAAGTGAAATTCTGGAGAAGGAGAAAGTTGTTACCGCGATGCGGTAGCGTAATTAACTACAGGGGCTTGCGCCTGCAGGGAAGAGCGTCCCCACAATCAAAAACCCCTCAAGCGAGGGGGAATCTGACGAAGTCTGCTACATCGGCCGCATCCGTCTAAACCTCCGATACACGGTGCCATAAATCAACTTGGCATCTTCGGAGAGGTAGACAGATAAAACCATATAGCATCTGCCCCGAATCTCAGGCAAGACGTCCTCAGTGTCGTCGGCCGCCGTTCGGAGGGGAACAGTGCCTTGAGTAATCATCCGTGAAAGTAATGAAATAGGAAAAACCACCTCTTGCATGTGTAGACATTGGATCATATACATCGCTGTGTATGAGTCCTAAGAGCTCGCTCGCTCTTGCTCCATGTCTAGTAAATGGAGTCTTTGTCATCTTTACTTTGAGACAAGATTGACAAGTGTCATAAGATTGATATTCGAACGAGTCCAAATATCCTTCTCTATGCAACTTAGTCAACCTTCTCTCATTGATGTGACCCAGTCTACAATGCCATAAGAAAGCTTTATTTAAATCTGGAGACTTTCTTTTTAGTGTGTTCTGGACATTGAAAATTTGGAGTTGGTTTAACACATATATACCGTTTTCCAGTGTACCGGACCCAATCAAACTATGATTAAGGTGGATGTTAACAACACCACTTCCAAACGTGAAATCATAACCTTTATTTGATAACAAGGAAACAGATATGATATTACACGTTAAGCTGGGTATACAAAAACAGTTATGTAAAACCAAAATGTGTTCACTCGTCAATCCCAGGTGATAATCCCCTACGGACACAGCTCCCACGCTAGCTCCGTTAGCAACCATCAGGGTCATATCACCTTCCTTCAGCACTCTACGGTTTCTCAGTGCCTGCAATGAATTGCAAATATGAGATCCTGATCCAGTATCCAATACACAGGAAGTAGAGTTGATTGACAGACAATTCTCAATTACAAACACACCTGAAGTCGAAGCCACAGCTTGCTTTGGTTCCTGGTTCTTGGCGTTCCACTCCTTGCAATCTTTCTTCCAGTGCCCTTTCCTGTGACAATAGAAGCACTCATCCTGGCCCACTACCGGTACCGCAAACTTTTTCTTTCCCTTCCCTCCCACCTTACTAACACCTCCTCTAGGTTTGGTGGCGGCCTTCTTCTTCCTTCCTTTGGCCCTAGCCTTGGACCCGGAAGAAGATGCACCGCTAACAAACATAGCGGGTGTTTCCCTTGCTTTCTGCAAGGCGCCCTCTGCACTCCTTAACATGTTCAGGAGTTCCGGAAGTTCAACTTCTTTTCTTTGAATGTTGAAGTTCAGGATAAACTGGGCGTAGGTGGAAGGAAGGGACTGGAGAATAAGGTCTGTATAGAGCTCATTATCCAAAGTCGTCCCAAGGTCTGCGAGCTCTTCTATATAGCCGATCATCTTTAGGACATGTTCTCCTACCGATGACCCGACAGCCAACCTCGCTCGAAACAAGTTCTTAGAGGTCTCGTATCTTGCTATACGAGATTGCTCTCCATAAAGTTCCTTTGTATGGAGAAATATGGCATCTAGTTCCATATCCTCGTGCCTCCTCTGATGTTCATTGTTCATCGAGGCAAGCACGATGCACTTGGCTTTCGCGCAATCGAAATCCCAGGTTTTGCGGATTTCCTTATCCGCATTACTGGATTTAGGACCAGGGATAGCAGGTGCCGTAGCGGTGAGGACGTACCCCAATTTGTCATAGGTCAAAGCCATTTTGACATTCCGCAGCCAATCTTTATAGTTTGGCCCTGTCAGTATATTTTTCTCTAAAAGTAACTTAAGTCCAGTCATTTTCAGGGTCGCTGCAATTAGGAGAGAGAGAAGAAAACTCTTTAGCAAGATGCTCTTGCAAGTTTAGAGTGGTTTTTAGTTTATCTAAACTGGATGGCTCCCACTGTTTTTCAAATCCTTCCCCAAACCATAAAAGAAGAATTAGCCAGGACTATTCTCACCGTACAATACTTGCTTAACCATTCAGCCAGGCTAGTGTCGATACTTCGAGGGAGGTTTTCCAACGCTTTCGCGAAGTTCCTTAATTAAATAACCTCTTTTTTCTGGGGGCGTAACCCCGCTGACACCTTTCTTGACACCTATTTGGTTTATAGCATTGATCGTTAAGTGACGAATATCCTGATGAGTAGCATATACTCACAGTAGGATCGGGATCCAAATATCATTGTATGATAATGTTGAAGGAATCCTACCAACATTCATCAAACTCCAAATGGTATGCAACTCTTTGTAAATTTCAGTTTCTTTAGAAATTCCCGATATATATATATATATATATATATATATATATATATATATATATATATATATATATATATATTTTGCCCCATGCTTTTATGACCTTGGCGTTGGTCAAAATATCATAAGTCACATGTCAAGTTCTACCCATCATTATCTTGTTAATTTGAACCCATCCGTACATATCCTTGACGTTGGCCAAAATGATCATACGACTGTCCCAAACTAACTCATCTATCTATGCAACAAATGAATACCCAGCAGCTACCAAACACTATGCCTTGGCGTTGGTCAAAATACATAGCTTGAATACTACTGAATACCCAAATGAAATGACGGAGGACTACAAATGGTTTTGGCGAAACCGTGAACGTAGTGAACTTGATATAATCGAAGGAACCTGATAGCTTTTAAAAGGAGTGGTTAAAGCTCCGCTTTTAAAAATATCTGTTTTTTAAAATTAACCGAGTGGTTTCTTTTAAATTGTTCCAACAATTAAACTTTTGGTTTATTTTCTTTGCATTATAAATAATGCGTCCCATCATTAACCTATCATTGCAGAAAACAACGAAAATACAACGTCCTCTTATGCCATCCGCATTCGCCACTGGGTCCCGTCATCACCCGTTAGGTTACTTAACTAACGACAGAGCGGGGGCTGGGCTAGCGCGGGTGTAAAACATAAGTGACGTCTAAATAGCTATCATATATAGATATTGTACATTCGTCAGACGCAATAATAGGCATTCCCGATCTCATATGAACTTTATTGGATTTGCAAGCAATCCGCGTTTGTTTAGAGCCTGCAACAAAAGACGGATTACACAGTTGTGATGAATAGCCATTACCCCACCCTAGACCCCCTACGGGTACGGCAAACTACCCGCCCGGTAGTTTGTGCACCCCACCTTGGGTCTGTCCTAGGAGCAAAAACAGTAAAATGAAATAATACAACGGTGGCTACAACCGCAACCTGGATGTGCCCCGCAAAATAATATTACAACAAATTAGATTTACATCAAATGAATTAAATAATAACCCATCATAAAACCCCGGCTATACATCACAACAGACCAACACAGTTTATATACACAAACAGATAAAATCCATTACAGAAATGTGCAACCCCCTGCCAACCGACATACTAGCAGTTAGGGGAGGTTTACGAACACATTATACAAACACAGATATAATCAAATTAGCAAACATCGCAAAATTTCGATCGTGCAAACACATTAGATTCTACTCTAATACTTCTCTGTGCACCTGAGACTTGAGCAGAAAAATAAACATCCCAGAAAACACAAAAATATCACAGAAGAATTACTGGTGGAAAATGGGTTGAATCGGCCCCAACTCGACCGCGGTTCAGTGGCGGATCGGTGGGATCCGCCGCGGTTCCGTGGTCGTTTGGCCGATTCAGGAACCCATTTTTCACCAGTTTTCTTACAATTCTCTGTAGGTTATTCTGAAGCACCCTGAAAATTTTTTAGAGCCTGTTTAAAATTCGACAGAAAGTAGTGATATCGATGTCGTTTTTTGGTTCGTTTTGCGTTCGAATATCTTACGAATTTTCTAATGAGTTATTTATTATTTAGCGAGGCTCTGATACCACTGTAAATCGATGTACAACACCCCACGACTTACGGGGAGGCGGAAAAATGAAAAACGATCTTGTTTAAAGCGTAAGCATCGACTAACCGAGAATCTTTGCATAAACAATAACTAACAACAAACATAGGAGTTAACAACTACTATGAAAAGTGATTATACCTAAAGATCCGAGTCTTTCGTCTTGTCGTTCTCCATGTCCTCTCCGGCCTTCTCTAAGTAGTAGAAGATCCACCCGAGAGCTTTACTACAAGCTTCACCTCAAACTAGAGGTAATTAGGTTTCTTAAATCGCTAATCTAAGCAACCTAGGTGATATAGAGAATGGTTAAGGATTAAGTAGTCTAATCTAATCCTTGTACTCAACACATGAGAGGGGAGGATTAGGGTTTGAAGAGGGAGAGCTTGAGGAGAGAGAAGATGAACATAATAATGAAATGAGAAAATGAGCTATCATAATATGTATCAAGCATTATTGTTTTTCAAGAAAAGAAAATAAAATGATTTACAACCATGCTTGATAAATATCTAATGGTGATTCATCTCCATGAGTCATTAAGCATTTATGATGTATTAATGACATGGATGAATCATCTATATGACTCACTAATCTCATTCAATGTATATGCCACCTAAACCTCCTTAGTCACCATCTTCTAGAAGCTTCTCGCGCAATTACGAGAACGCCCCTCCTATCCGTGAAAACACGGAAAAACTTTAGACTGTATAAATCCAATAACCGGATACTAGAAACTGGCTTAAACCAAAGCCGACTAGTATAAACTGTCCGGATGTCGTACGTGCGTAAACACACGTATGCGTCCGAACCCTTATCGTAAAACCATACGACCTCTATATCGTTTCGCCTGAAGTAGGGAAACTCTCTGTGTGGGACTCTAGAGACTCGACTACTAAGCTGGCAGTGGGTTTAACCACAGACCGCAAGCGGCACTAGCTGTACGTAACGGTCCCCAGGTAGATGTCGATAAGAAGGCCGATGAGGAAACCCATCCGAACTCCTACTGAGTCTGATGTGACAATCTCCATACAGTCCGGTCCGTTCGTCTAAGACTATCGCATATCGGGCCTAGGGGGCGGCAAGCGTCAGTCTCCTAATAGCGGTATAAGTCGTGTCGGAGCGAAGCCCATTACACCCTGAGAAACTACTGGAACCTACCAGCAAATCTCGCTTACCCTGGCCAGGGACTTTGCGTAATGGCTCTCTGACACAGCGCGATATCAACCCTCAATATCGGGAGAGACGAATCCTGTATAACCGCCACTGCCTCCAAGTGCTCGGGACTGCACCCAACTGCTACCTGTTTGCACGACTCCTTTGAGCCGCGGTAGGGTAGCAATCTAAGAACAGTGGGACACACTCGAGGCGAAGTAGCAGTGTCAAGTCTGCGGACTATGCTGTACTCATGTCACCTGGGAACTGTTCACTGACGACTGGTATAAAACCAACCAACAGTTCCCTGCGAGTCCTGTCCGGTGTACCCGTAACCCAACGAGCACCTGTATACTATCTCCAGTACGACGTACTAACGGCTGTGGGACAGACCATCTCCCCAACTGGGATGAGAAGCGTACACACTAGTCTACTCCGGAGTATCGATGCCCTGTCTCGATAATCCTACGACTAGAGACCTGAATAAGGATGTGCTTGTAGACTACCCAGCCCCCACGAGTGTGACTGCCATCACAACGCTGGTAGTCAAGCAAGATCCTAAGAGCTCTATCAATACGCATACTCACATATTAAGATAGAAAAACCAAGTAGCATACTACCATGTTTAGCAAGACTGTTATATACATGTGAATATCCCAAGCTTTCATTAAGTAATATACAAACTAGTATGATACAATAATGGCCCCTAGGGCATATACACTAACACGAAGTGTCACTTGTTGACTTGTCCCCTGCACGGAGTGTCACTGGTTGACTTATCCCTGAGGCGGAGTGTCTGTTTGACATTTCCCCGGCGTGGAGTGTTTGTTTGACGTTTCCCCGAGATGGAGTGTCAGTTTGACGTTTCCCCGAGATGGAGTGTCTGTTTGACGTTTCTCCGAGACGGAGTGTCACTGTTTTTGATGTAGAGGCCGTTGGTTGACTTGATTCCGAGTCGAAGCATAATTCCGACGGGGAGGTCGTTGTTGTCATTTTTGCGACTTGGACGGTCGGTGCTTGATTTGACTTGCTCCGCTCTTTGCAGTGTCATGGTTGAAGTTGACTTGCTGATTTGATGTGATTTTGGTTGACATCAGCATCTCTATACTGGAATATGGTACCAGGAGCAAATCATCATTTGCCATAAGAGGATTTGAGGATTTTGGTTTTGGTTTGACATCAGCACCGCTACTCTGGAATGTGGTACCAGGAGCGAATCATCATTTGCCATGATGGAATTTACCTCTTTCCCAGTTTAACGACTTAGGGGTCATCTGTTCCCAGTTTAACGACTTAGAGGTCATCTGTTCCCAGTTTAAATGTCACCCCCCGCTTCCTAAAATATGGGATACGAGGAGTGACTAGGCCAGCCATGCTCCTACGGTCAGGGAATAATCCCGCCGTAGTCACACTTCGGCTTCTACCATTACATGGTAGTCAGTAAACAGTAATCGAGTAAAGGAAAATCACAGTTCATAACTTTATTACATTGCAATTTAAAAGAGTTCGAGGTACATTTATTTCACAGAATAAACAACTAACCAATAAAACAAATGCTGAAATCAAAGAAAGTAGCGCTGGTGATGCAGTCTAGATCTCCGCAATCTCGAAGGATAAGTCCTGTTCCTGGGCTGGATCCACTTCGTCCTCTGAGCATGCACACTCAGGTCGTCAGGGCGACACATATAGCAATAAATATATATAATGGGTGTGCAGTATTATTAAACATGAGGAGTACAATGAATTGCAGAACATGTGTATAATAACATCAACTGAATATGAATAGTGCACTATGAGTATCATGTCGGTGAACTAAGCAATGCATATGTCACTACTTAACGGTCACTAAGTCCATGAAATCAACTGGTGGAGAGGATACTCGTGTTTAACAAGGGTCTTGTGCATGCCCGAGACTACGGTCCACTGTGTCCGGGACATAACCCTGTCAGCCATGCCATTAGGCCCACGACCTAAAATATGTATATATATATATATATCACTGATAGCGAATGATCATCCTCTAAAACACTGTACCTCGCTAAATACGAGTTCAATTCCATCTTGATTTCCCCATTCCCCAGGTTATGGTTTGCATTCATGTTTTGAATAGGTTGTGGACAAATACGTATCACTGTCGCTTTCAATCACTTTTCCACTTATCAATATCATTGTCGTATTTGCCACAACCCAATCACTAACATTAATATATCGACAATGCAGATGATCACTATGCAGCAGGTATAACTCAAGCATAAAAATATGCAGAAATGCACTGAACGGGTATTCATTATTTTATAACGACCAATGCCATGTAACTTGGAAAATTTACGGTAAATCATACACATAGAATCGACCAAAACCGTATAAAGGGCGTATGAAGCACACTTGATTATCTAAACAGTAAAATTTATTTCAGGTCAATCAGAGTTCAGGTTAGGGAATTATCCTCATTTGAAGGCAGCGATCGATTTCTGGGATTCCAGTTTCAGAACTGGAAGCCCAACTTCGCGCGCATTTTACCAGTGATTATGTTCAGATTCAGGTATTGTCCTAGTTGAATAAAATCTAGTTCTGCCAGTTAAGTTTCCAACGCACCAAACGTATTATCAATCGCACCTCTACGTCAGAAGTTATGTTCAGATTAATGTGACAACGTAATGAACATTTCTGCAGAAACTGCAGAACACAATGACATTCCAAAATACAAATTAAATATCAAACGACCTTAGAAATGTACGGGATCAATTTCAGAGGTTAGCTAATTAAGTTGTCTACGCGACCATATGGGGCTCTGCGCATTTCCAGTTTTATAAAGGTAGGTACAGGTGCTTAAAACTCAGGTTCCCCCGTAGAATGCTACCCCGGACTGCAGTACAGAATTTTGTTCCTCCCCACTTTTCAGGGTTATGAAATTGTATTATTCCAAAACTAATTATGTGGGGTTATAGGCTATCTAGTTAGGTTCGATACGAGTCCTGGAACACCATGATTAAGTTTATATTTAATTAACTACTAATTTTACAACGCGATGGGTACGGTGGTTTTCAGATTTGATGTAACCAATAGGAAGGTCATTTTTACATTCGATGCCTTAACGATTTGATGCCGATTTCTTATACGTCACTCGTTAATATCAACTGAAACTTCTAATATAAAACTTGGGGATTTTAATAGGGTAAACGCACCGAGCACTCGGTACATGTACGGGGATGCTATCTATTTGTTCATACACCCATCATATATTATATCCATTTAAACCGTTAAACTAGATTCACTAACTACATAAGTACGTAGCATGAATTGAGGAAGTGAAGGAGGTTCACTTGCCTGTGACGAAGTCGAGGGTACGGCAGCGACGTCAACGGAAATGGCACGAGCAACAACAACACAATCAACCACAATAGCACGAGCAGCAGCGACTCCTAGGGCTTGGGATGCTCGACTAAAGAGCGAAGCTTGGGCTCAGTTGAAGGTGATGGGGTCTACTGGAAGTGGTCGATGGTGCACCGAGGAGAGCCAAGCGAGGCTACGGAGGTCTAGGAAGCGCCGGCAGCGAGAGTTTAGGCGATGGAGCTGCTGTTGGCGACTCAACTTTGAGGAAAGGTGAGAAGATAAGCTCGGTGTGAGCTGCAGAGGAGAAAGGAGGCGGGGATCGAGCTGGTGGCGGCCGCGGTGATGATGGTGGCAAGGTGGTCTTAGGCTTGTCGACGAGGTGGTTGCAGCGAGGGGCGACGGGGTCGGAGTTCAGGTGAGGTGCAGGGATGAGGGAGTTGGGTTCGTCGGCAAGATGCAGGGGGTCGGTGTTGATGGTGGTGGGTTCTCCGTTTGGTAGGTCTTGGAGTTCGGTTGTGAGAGGTGAGGCGGTTGTGTGGTGATGGAGTTCGGTTGTGAGAATGAGAGAGAGAGAGAGATGAGCGAGAATGAGAACGAAGCAGAGAGGGAGAGATGAGGGAAGAGAACGGAAGAGTGAGAAAGAGACGTTGGAGAGAAGAGGGGAGGCAGGTGCGGGGATTCCGGAGTCGTTGGCAATGAGGCCACTTCGGCGTGGAGCCGTTCTCGCAGAGGTAGGCACGAGGAAGGACGGAGTCGAGGGGTGCCGTTGGGGACTTGGAGCCGTTAGGGAGTGAGCGGGTCAAGTGGAGGCTGGCGCGAGGAAATGGCGAGCGGGCATGAGAAGCGTTCGTGGGTGCGTTCATCGCGGGCGTGAGAAGCGGGGACGAGGAGGTTGTGCGAGGGAAGTGGCGGGAAAAGGAAACGAGGGAGGAAGATGAGGGGAAGCAGGTCGGGTCGGGTTGGCATGGGTCGGGTCGGGTAGAATAGGATTGGGTTTTAGTTTTAGGATTAAGAGGTTAGGAAATTAATTTAAATAATAAAAAATATATAAAAAATGAAATAAATTTGGATTAAAATCTGAAAAAAATACGGAAAATTTTATTCGAAACCGGGGATTTACATCATACCCTCCTTACAAAAATTTCGTCCTCGAAATTAAAACGAAAACAACGGAACAACACACTATACAAACAGATGCGGAAAACGTCTGCAGATGTCCTCCTCGCGTTCCCAGGTAGACTCCTCTGGCAAACGACCACCCCAAGAAACTCGAACCAGGGGAATGACTCTGTTCTTCAACACTTTTTCCCGACGATCGAGAATGGTGGTGGGCTGCTCCTCGTAAGACAGATCGGTGCCCAAAGTCAACTCTGAATGTTCCAGAACATGGTTGTCATTCCGAACATAGCGTCTCAACTGGGATACGTGAAAGGTATTGTGCACACCAGCTAGCGATGAAGGTAAGGCAAGACGATAGGCCATCTCTCCCACTCGCTCTAGCACCTCGAAAGGTCCGATGAATCGGAGACCGAGTTTCCCGCGATCTCCAAACCTGATAACACCGCGGGTAGGAGAAATCTTCAGAAATACATGATCTCTAATCTCGAATTCTAGCGCTCTCTTGCTAGCATCCGCCCAACTCTTCTGTCGGTCCTGAGCCATCTTAATGCGCTGTCTGATCATCTGGACCTTGTCTACCGTCTGAACAATAAGTTCGGGGCCCAGTAATCTCCGTTCTCCCACGTCATCCCAACAAACAGGGGATCGACATTTCCGTCCGTAAAGTGCCTCAAATGGAGCCATCTGGATGCTAGCTTGAAAACTGTTGTTATAAGAAAACTCCACCAGTTGAACGTGATCCTCCCAGGATCCCTGGAAGTCTAGCATGCAAGCCCTCAACATGTCCTCGAGCGTCTGAATAGTACGCTCAGACTGCCCGTCCGTCTGTGGATGGTAAGCCGTGCTAAACTTGAGACGTGTACTCAGACTCTCCTGTAAGCTCTTCCAAAAGTGTGAAACAAACCCGGTGTCTCGATCCGACACTATACTGACCGGAACCCCGTGAAGTCGCACTACCTCTTGCATGTACTTCTCCACAAGCGACTCTGTCGACTGGTCCACACACAAGGGTATAAAATGTGCAGCTTTCGTAAGACGGTCGACGATAACCCAGACTGCGTTGTTGCCCCTTAGACTCCGTGGTAAGGCAGTCACAAAATCCATAGTGGTGTGCTCCCACTTCCACTCGGGTATCGGAAGTGGTTGCAATAGTCCAGCCGTTCTCTGGTGCTCTGCTTTTTCCTGCTAGCATACTAAACACTTAGATACGAACCGTGCAATCTCTTGCTTCATCCCGTTCCACCAAAAGTGTTGCCTTAGATCCCGATATATTTTCGTGCCTCCCGGATGCACAGAATAAGCCGAACTATGAGCCTCATCCAATACCTCTTCTTGAACATCTTCCTTGGGGACGCAGAGCCTGCTACCGAATCTTAGAGAACCATCCTGATGTATGAGTAAGTCCGTCCTCAGCCCGTCTTCCACCTGCTCTCTGAACTTTTGTAATCGAGGATCATCAGCCTGCGCAGCCTTAATGCGATCTATAAGAGAAGACTGCACCTGTAACTGCTATAACTGCCTGATTGTACTCGGTGTAACAACCTCTAGTTCGAGCTTTTGAAAATCCTCAAAAATCCTCTTCTGACTGGTCAACATCATGACTGCCGGCTTGCGACTGAGAGCGTCTGGTATGACATTTACCTTCCCCGGATGATACTGTAAATCTAAGTCGTAGTCCGCCATTAATTCTAGCCACCGGCATTGCCTCATATTCAGTTCTCTCTCAGTGAACACGTACTTCAGACTCTTGTGATCTGTGTACACTTCCACCTTTTCGCCTAACAAGTAATGTCTCCAGATCTTCAATGCGAAAACCACTGTGACTAACTCCAAGTCGTGCGTTGGATAGTTCCTCTCGTGATTCTTCAGCTGTCATGAGGCATAAGCAACTACCCGACCGTGCTGCATCAGGACGCAGCCTAAGCCTTTCCCCGAAGCATCGCTATGTATCACCAACCCACCTGAATTATCTGGCATTATAAGGATAGGCGCCGTGGTCAACTTCTGCTTTAGTACCTCAAAAGCCTGAGTACATTCCTCCGTCCACACGTACGGTACCTTCTTCCGTGTCAGCTTCATCAAGGGTTCAGCGACTCGTGCAAAGTCTTGAACGAATCGCCGATAATATCCTGCCAATCCCAGGAAGCTTCTGATCTCGGCCACTGACTTCGGAGTCGGCCGATCTCTAACAGATTCTATCTTCGCTGAGTCCACCGAGATGCCTTCGCTCGAAACAACGTGTCCCAAGATTTGCACTTTGTCGAGCCAGAACTCGCACTTGCTCAATTTTGTGTATAGCTTCTCTTCCCGAAGAATTTGCAATACTGTCTGCAGGTGTTCGGCATGCTCCTCCTGGGTCTTAGAGTAGACTAGTATGTCGTCGATGAATACAACGACAACCGTGTCCAAGTACTTCGCAAATACTCTATTCATCAGATCCATAAATATAGCTGGAGCATTGGTAACACCGAACGGCATTACAAGAAACTCATAATGCTCGTATCACGTCCTGAAAGCCGTCTTGCATATATCTTCAGCCGTTACTCTGATCTGGTGATAGCCCGAATGAAGATCCAGCTTCGAAAATACCTTGGCGCCACCCAACTGATCATATAAATCGTCGATACGTGGAATGGGGTATTTGTTCTTTATCGTAATCTTGTTCAGCTTCCGGTAGTCTATGCACATTCGTAGCGATCCGTCCTTTTTCTTCACTAAGAGAACTGATGCAACCCACGGCGAAGCGCTTGGACGAATAAATCCTTTCTCCATGAGTTCTCCAATTTGTTTCTTCAATTCTGCCAACTCAACTGGCGCCATCCTGTAAGGAGCTTTGGAAACTGGCGCCGTCCCTGGAATCAAGTTGATAGAGAAACCCAAGACGCGGGGAGGTGGTAGACCTGGTAAATCTTCCGGGAACACATCAAGAAAATCCCGAACAATCTCTGGTGCTGGACTCTCATCAATCTCCATAGCTGTCAACGCTTTTGGTTTGGCTCTAAACTTGGCTGGCTCCGAAGACTCGCTCCCGCCTTCGAAAACAAATTCAGGGTGATTGGGAATGCGGAAAGTCACTTTCCTAGCTCGGCAATCAATAATCGCATGGAAGGTGCTCATCCAATCCATCCCGAGAATCGCATCATTGCTGCCAGTCCCGATTAACAGGAAATTCGCATAGAATTCCCTGCCGCACACTACCACCAGACATAAGCTACACTCTTGGTTGGACACAATAATACCGTTACTCGTATGTATCTCCCAACCCTTGGTCAACGGCTCGTGAGGTATAGAGTATATGTCGACAAACCGCGTGGAAATAAAACAATGCGAAGCACCCGAATCGAAAAGAACTCTAGCTGGTACAGAATAAACGAGGATGGTACCTGTAACCGCATCTCCAGAAGCCTCTGCCTACTCGGCGGATAGGGTGAAAGCCCGTCCTTGATTCCGACCTGAAATAGTCTGCCTCTGATCGAAGGACCGCTGCTGAGGCACCCGACGTGGACCCCCCTGAGCCGACGTGCCATACGACGGTTGTTGTTGCTCGAACCCTCCCTGTAGCTCAGATCTCTGTGGACACCCGTTGATCCCGTGCTTGTTGGATCCGCAAATCAGGCACTACCCTTTAGTTCTGCGGCAATCTCTCTGCATGTGTCCTGGCCTCTGACAATAATCGTAAAATAGGGCCCTCCACTGCGGCTGCTGAGGTGAGAAGGTACGTTTCATCTGTGTGACACCCGGCCTGTGAACTGGGATCGCTCCACGGTGCGGAATGGTAGGCCGTGTCGGAACTACGTGAGGTCTCCTATCCATTGATCATTGGCCCTTGGCCTTCTCTGCTAGTCTTTCCTGTTCTCGGGCAGCGTTCAAAACTTGAGCGATGGTTGGTAGGTCGAGAGATGCGATGAGTTGTTGTAGTTCAATATCGAGCCCTTGCTGAAAACGTCTTGCCCTGGCGGATTTCGGTGGTTACCATGTATGGTGCGAAGCGACTCAGCCGATTGAACTCTGCGGCGTAGACATCCACCGAGCGTCCATTTTGCTTCAACATAATAAACTTTTCCTCCATCTCGGCCTTGGCAGTAGCCGGAAAGTAATGATCCAGGAAGCATGTGGAGAACGTGTCTCATCCAATAGGTTTCTCTAGCTGGCTCTCCTCTACGGACCACCACGTGCGGGCCTCGTCTTCTAGTTGAATCTTCACTACGTTCACTCTGTCGTTGTCAGGAATTCGAGCGGCAGTCAGGAGGTTCTCTACGTTGATGGGCCATTGTTCGGTCTCAAGTGGACTTGCTGATCCCGTGAACACTGCTGGATGAAGCCTCCTGAAGTCTGAAACGGTACCAACCCTAGCCTATGTAGTCGGTACGAGCGCACCCTCGGGGCGGCGGGAACAGCCGTAGATCTCTCCAGGGCGGTAATTGCGGTCTCCTGTACCGCCATCAATCCCTCGGCCAGAAGATCGGTCTTTCTCTCTTGAGCTTGGGCCAGGGTCGTCAGTGTGCTAAGGATCTTCTCGGTACGATCGTGGTGACCGGCACCTGAGAAGTTGCCTGAGGAGTCCATATTCCTGAAAAAATCAAAAGAAATCAGATTCAAGCAAGGCTTCACAATGATTCAACGATGATTAGGAAGTGAGGAAGAATGCAATAAGGCATATGCTAAGGGTGTAACTCAATTTAGAGGTCCCCCTACGGAACTGTAATTTCATCCAAAACCCAGCTCTGATACCAACAAAACCATGTCATGCCCCGCTTCCCAAAATACGGGATACGAGGGATGACTAGGCCAGCCATACTCCTACGGTCAGGGAATAATCCCGCCGTAGTCACACTTCGGTTTCTAGCATTACATGGTAGTCAGTAAACAGTACTCGAGTAAAGGAAAATCACAGTTCATAACCTTATTACATTGCAATTTAAAAGAGTTCGAGGTACATTTATTTCACAGAAAAAACAACTAACCAATAAAACAAATGCTGAAATCAAATAAAGTAGCGCTTGTGATGCAGTCTAGATCTCCGCAATCTCGAAGGATAAGTCCTGCTCCTGGGCTGGATCCACTTCGTCCTCTGAGTATGCACACTCAGGTCGTCAGGGCGACACATATAGCAATAAATATATATAATGTGCATGCAGTATTATTAAACATGAGGAGTACAATGAATTGCAGAACATGTGTATAATAACATCAACTGAATATGAATAGTGCACTATGAGTATCATGTCGGTGAACTAAGCAATGCATATGTCACTACTTAACGGTCACTAAGTCCATGAAATCAACTGGTGGAGAGGATACTCGTGTTTAACAAGGGTCTCGTGTATGCCCGAGACTACGGTCCACTGTGTCCGGGACATAACCCTGTCAGCCGTGCCGCTAGGCCCACGACTTAAAATATGTATGTGTGTGTGTATATATATATATATATATATATATATATATATATATATATATATATATATATATATATATATATATATCTATATATATATATATATATATATATATATAAATCACTGTACCTCAATAAATACGAGTTCAATTCCATCTTGATTTCCCCATTCCCCAGGTTATGGTATGCATTCATGTTTTGAATAGGTTGTGGACAAATACGTATCACTGTCTCTTTCAATCACTTTTCCACTTATCAATATCATTGTCGTATTTGCCATAATCCAATCACTAATATTAATATATCGACAATGCAGATGATCACTATGCAGCAGGTATAACTCAAGCATGAAAATATGCAGAAATGCACTGAACGGGTATTCATTATTCTATAACGACCAATGCTATGTAACTTGCAAAATTTACGGTAAATCATACACATAGAATAGACCAAAACCGTATAAAGGGTGTATGAAGCACACTTGATTATCTAAATAGTAAAATTTATTTCAGGTCAATCGGAGTTCAGGTTAGGGAATTATCCTCATTTGAAGGCAGCGATCGATTTCTGGGATTCCAGTTTCAGAACTGGAAACCCAACTTCGCGCGCATTTTCCAGTGATTATGTTCAGATTCAGGTATTGTCTTAGTTGATTAAAATATAGTTCTGCCAGTTAAGTTTCCAACGCACCAAACGGATTATCAATCGCACCTCTACGTCAGAAGTTATGTTTAGATTAATGTGACAACGTAAGGAACATTTCTGCAGAAACTGCAGAACACAATGACATTCCAAAACACAAATTAAATATCAAACGACCGTAGAAATGTACGGGACCAATTTCAGAGGTTAAATAATTAAGTTTTCTACGTGACCATATGGGGCTCCGCATATTTCCAGTTTTATACAGGTAAGTACAGGTGCTTAAAACTCAGGTTCCGCCGTAGAATGCTACCCCGGACTGTAGTCCAGAATTTTGTTTCTTCCCCACTTTTCAGGGTCATGAAATTGCATTATTCCAAAAATAATTACATGGGGTTATAGGTTATCTAGTTAGCTTCGATACGAGTCCTGGAACACCATGATTAAGTTTATATTTAATTAACTGCTAATTTTACAGCACGATGGGTACGGTGGTTTTCAGATTTGACGTAACCAATAGGAAGGTCATTTTTACATTCGATGCCTTAACGATTTGATGCCGATTTCTTATACGTCACTCTTTAACATCAACCGAAACTTCTAATAATAAAACTTGGGGATTTTAATAGGGTAAACGCATCGAGCACTCAGTACGTGTACGTGGATGCTATCTATTTGTTCATACACGCATCATATATTATATCCATTTAGACCGTTAAACTACATTCACTAACTACATAAGTACGTAGCATGAATTAAGCAAATGAAGGAGATTCACTTGCCTGTGACGAAGTCGAGGGTACGGCAGTGACGTCAACGGAAATGGCACGAGCAGCAACAACACAATCAACCACAATAGCACGAGCAGCAGCGACTCCTAGGGCTTGGGATGCTCGACTAAAGAGCGAAGCTTGGGCTCGGTTGAAGGTGATGGGGTCTACTGGAAGTGGTCGATGGTGCACCAAGGAGAGCCAAGCGAGGCTGCGGAGGTCTAGGAAGCGCCGGCAGCGAGAGTTTAGGCGATGGAGCTACTGTTGGCGACTCGACTTTGAGGAAATGTGAGAAGATGAGCTCGGTGTGAGCTGCAGAGGAGAAAGGAGGGGGGGATCGAGCTGGTGGCGGCCGCGGTGATGATGGTGGCAAGGTGGTCCTAGGCTTGTCGGCGAGGTGGTTGCAGCGAGGGGCAACGGGGTCGTAGCTCAGGTGAGGTGCAGGGATGAGGGAGTTGGGTTCGTCGGCGAGATGTAGGGGGTCGGTGTTGATGGTGGTGGGTGCTCGGCTTGGTAGGTCTTGGAGTTCGGTTGTGAGAGGTGAGGTGGTGGTGTGGTGATAGAGTTCGGTTGTGAGAACGAGAGAGAGAGAGAGAGAGAGAGAGAGAGAGAGAGAGATGAGCGAGAACGAGAACAAAAACAAAGCAGAGAGGGAGAGATGAGGGAAGAGATTTGATTGGAACAATACTTAAATAAATAAGGTTCATCTCAGTAAAAGTGTTTTACTTGGGATAGAAAGCTGTGATTGTCTTGTTTTGACCATCCCAGTAAAATTTCCGAAGCATTTTGATATTAGCTGTATTATCCAAATATATAAATATATATATATATATAATATTTTTAAACTAAACAGTTACTTATTTAATATATATATATATATATAATATAATATATTAACTATATATATATATATATATATTCTCTCTCAGTATCTCTCTCTCTAATTATATATATATATATATATATATATAAAACCTAATAAGTAAACACCTCACCTCTCTCCTCTCTCTTTCTTTCGTCTTCTGTTCTATGGCCCGCGAGAACCCAAACCCTTGCCCACATCCTCACCATCGCCGCCGACCTCACCACCTCGCCATCCTCACCACCTTCACTACCTCCTCTCCCTTCTCCATCCCGAGCATCCCCGCAAACCCTGACACCACCTGCAGCAACCCAGAAACCCCACTTCGTCGTTAGCCTCGCCGTCGCCGTCGCCACCCACCATCACACCCACCTTCACCTCGTCACCTCCCTCTCCTTTCCCCGACACCACAAACCACCATCACTATCAACCCTCGTCAACCCCCGACCTCGATCACAACCCAAGAACCCTACTGCCCCTCGCCACTGACGGTAGCCTATCATCGCCGTCATCTCACCTCTGTCCTCACCACCACCAGAGCCCGACATAACAACAACCACTATTCTTCTTCTTGTTCTTTTTCTTGATCGTTTCTTGATTCTCCGATCGGCTCGCCGGAGTTGTGCGCGTCTCCAACGATCCAGACGACCCAGTCACCATCGTCGTCCAGCCTAGTCACCACGTCATGTCACTGATCAGCCAGGTCCAGTCCTGCACGCGTAAGTTTGCATCGCAATGTTAATCCGACGTCAGATGTAGCATCCGTATCTCGACGTGAGATCCGATCAGGCAAGTTTTAAACTTGCGACATGCTATGTTATATTATATCGATCTCTATATGAATAAAAATAGTGCATATATTTTATTATTCAGCGAATAGTACCGATTTACAGTTTTACGATATCCGTTCGTATCCGTACTGATAATCGTTTATCTATTTGCATGCCGAAACATCATGATATCATTATACTACTACATCAGTACAACATGTTATCTAGTTTGCATCATACATGGTAATGGACGTATAATGGTTATTACAGATAGATATATATGCATCCTGATATTAGTCGTGTTTACCGTGTTCCGATACTGATTACAGTTTCACATGAGGTATCTATTTGGTTGATATACATCACATGATATGTTCACGACACATTACTTGACTTGTTACTTGGATCTAGTTACTAATGCCAATAATACTGACTTGTTGTCCTGACGGACGTAACTTGTTGTCTACATAAACGAGAACTGTACCTGCTTGATCCTGTGTTGGTATTAGATTTATATCAGCAATACCTGACTTGAATACAAACCATGGGAAAATAAGGAAATCAAGAATGTAACCGAAATGTAACTCAAGAGGATATTATTACTTGTTTGCCGTTTTTCCGGGCGTTACGGAATAAATACTTGTTTGCCGTTTTTCCGGGCGTTACGGAATAAATACTTGTTTGCCGTTTTTTCGGGCGTTGCGGAATAAATACTTATTTGCCTTTTCCCCTGGTGTTACGGAATAAATACTGTTACCGTGGTACTGTGGGGAATGAACATGATATATACTGTTGGGTTATGATGAGGATTACATTAATTGATTTCAAAGACTTCTAGAATAGATAACCTAGAAGCACAGATTTAGGATACACATTACACACTCATACATACACATACCTCACTGTTTCATATCTGTGTTATTTATTTATATTCATATTTACTTATATCGTTATATCCTGGTCATTACTGTTATTTTGATATTATGATGCACCGACGTCTGGGTTTTGCATGACCCAGTTCCTCTACTTTTATCGCAGGCAGATCAAGAGTATTTTAGCAATCAAGCCGAGCAATGAGGAGTTGAACGTCTATTATTAGAGATGTTTAGTTTAGTTTATTTCCGCAGTTTTATTTCTTTTGATATGAGCCCATATTGGGACATGATTCAGATATTGTTTATTGGATTTTGATTCGTTTCCGCTTTATGCATTTTCTTAATTTTATTTACTATGGCAAATGGACATGTACTAGATAGATTATATATTTCTGTTCTTGATATCCGATAGACAGCCATAATGTGACTGTGGAGGGATGATTTCGAGCCACAGGTAGCATGGTTGGTTTTGTCACGTGCCGTAGTTTATGTACCTTGGGAAGCGGGACGTGACAATTGGTGAGAGGATGATAAGCTTGGAAAATGCTGCAAGCTTAGGCGGCAGACTTCGTCGGCGAACTAAGGCGGCAAAAGCAACAAACTTTTGGCGGCAAGCTCAGGAAGCAAAAAGTGTGGCTCAAAAATGCTGATGAGGTAAGGCAGCGAAAGCGGTGAACTCAAAGAAACCAGAAAGCCTAGACGACGAATACGGTGAACTCAGAAAAGGCCAAGGGCCTACACGGCGAACGCGGTAAATTCCAAAGACGCCGGCGAGTATAGTTGGTGAGCTCCAAAAACACCGACACGGCGAATGCATCAAACTCTGAAAATGTCGGTGAGGTGGGTGCTTGCTGGCTTGGATTTGGCAACTATGGAGGGGCTCAACTCAGTGGGCTCTCTTCATTGGCTATATAGAGGGAGAAGACGGAAATGCTGGTCGCGTTCGTCGGCGGTTGCAGAGAGGGGAAGCTCAGTTAAGGGATGGGTTAGGGATTTAGAGTAGAGGCGTGAGAGGAGAAGAAGGAGATGGCTTCGGGTTCTTGGAGGTGATGGATGCTTTGATGGGGGCTTACAACTGCAGGGGCCTTCAGTTTTGAAGAGTGGGAGAGAGGATGGTGGCGATGTTGACGAGATGCGAGAAAGTGAACGAGAGAGAGATGAGGAAGTTTGGGTATGGATTTGAAAAGGCTTCGTGAGGTAACCGTAGCGGCGAGATCGCAGGGAGGAGCGTAGAATTCACGGGGAAAACGTAGGCGCCGTTGGGTTACGTGTGGGAATCGGTTTGAGAAAAAAAGAAAAAAGAAAGAAAGAAGAAAGAAGGAAGGAGGAGGAAAGGGGGAGCTCGGGCTTGGGCTGGAAATAGAGCGAGAAAGGGAAAAATAGAAAAAGAAAAGTAGGGATTGGGCTTTATAGGCCGGTTTGGTGAAAATAAAAAAAAAGCAAGGAAAGTGAGGGAGAAGAGGGCTTTGTGCTTGGAAAAGGAAAAAGAAAAAAGAAAGAAAAGGAAAATATTTTGGAAAAATTATGAAATGAAATTTTATTCAAATATGGAATTTGTATAAAAGGAACCGAGTATTATATCAGGATTATATTATATAGACTAAATTTCAACTTGTTAACATGGACTTAATTTGGGCATTTTCCACGAATGGTACCCTGAACTTTTAAAATGATGGATTGCTACCATGACTCTCAGAGCATCACAAAACTACCATATTGGCGTTAATGAAATATTAAAACTGACTATACTGTCCTTTTGTCTAAATTACAAATTAAAAAGGAATTAATTTTTTCCTTAGAATTTAATTCCCTTTTTTTTTAGTTAAAATATATGAATCAGAACATAAGGTTAATTCCTTTTTTTTGGTTAATTTATAAAATAGACATCAACATCACCACTATCCTCTCTCTCTCTGCAAAACCGAGAGCCCCTGCAGCCGCAAGCCTCCATCAAAACACCCATCACATCCAAGAACCCGAAGCTATCCCCTTCTTCTCCTCTCACGCCTTCACTCTAAAACCCTAACCCATCCTGATGACACTCAATGTTGAGGACCTCCAAGATCAGGACACGTGGCAGATGACGTGTCCCAAGACTGAGGAGAAAGGGCCCGCAGAGGCCGACCGGGCCGCCCCACACCCGACCTGCAAGCACAGGCTGGCTCTCCACGAGGCCCCCAGCGAATCAGCCTCTTCGGCCACTCAGCTCGCCCCGAGCCGCTATAGGACCAAGACTCCTCGGTCTCCCCGCTTATCTCGAGCTCCCTGCCGAGGCCGTCTTCCTCGGCCCTCTGACTAACTCCACCGCTCACAGGCGTAACCGCCGCTCCGCGAATCTCGCTATGCGCGGATTCTCCGCCAGCAACATCCCACGTTCCACGCCATCACGATCCCTATTAATGGGCGATCCGCTCTCTACGCGGGCGTGACGTCGGGAGCGTAACCGCCGGCGAGATTCTCGCGCCTGCTGCTGCGTGCCGCCACCGCTATATAAACCCCCATCACAGAGGGGTCAGGTGAGCCATTCTTTACACTTACGCCGTTACTCTGCTCGGATCATATCGCTAACTTGAGCGTCGGAGGGTCCTCGGTGGTACCAAACAACCCCGGGACTTCTGTGCAGGTACTTGATTTTTCTGTCAAAAACTATCTATTACCGCAATCAGAAACGGTGTCACTTTACAGCTAGCCGGTGAATACGGATCGGTCCACAGGGATGTGCAATTTTCCTAAGTGTTCTTACGAGCTGATTCAAATGGTTGTTTGGTCTTTTGATTTAATCTAAAAACTAAGTTGTACGATGATCAAGAAACTTGTTAGGATTAGGTCTAAGGTGAGTTTGATAAGATTAATATTCACACCTCTTTCAATGCCCTCAATTAAATCCTTTTAGAAGTTATAACAATTATTAGTAAAGGGGATTAGGATGATTGGGAAGAAACGAAGTTTCTTCCTCTAGATCCTTGTCCGTCCTTTCCTACTAATTGTTCTAACCTTCATGGAAGTCATGCATGTCCGGTCCTTTATACTACGGTTTCACCGTTACCTCGTGGGTAGGGTGCCGTAGGGAGCGAATCATCCATGCGTGCATGAAGTTCTAGTTATTACAAATTATTGGACTTGAAAGAGATGAGAGATTTCATCTCTCAATCCCTCCCTTATTCCTAACCCTAACAAGCGAGGAAATTACTCGCTCATTAGGGGATCTTTTAAAAACAACATTTAAAAAACTCTTACCTACTGCAGTTTAAGAAAGATTACACTAGATTAAACTAGGGCAATGGAAGGATTTATCTAAGGCAAGAATTAAATTAGAAAGCTAGGGCAAGAAATTAATTTTAAACTAAGGCAGAAAATTAAATGAACTTACAAGAAATGATGCTCTTCAATCCTCAAAAGAATCTGAATTTTTATTAATTGAAAAGAGGCATCCCTATTACATTATTTTGATTACAATTTTATAGGGAAACAGGGAAATTTAGGGTTACGGGATTCACACATCTGCGATTACAAAAATACCCCCGAAAAATCCCAACAAAGTCACCGACGCACCGCCACCCAAAATCTGCACCGACACGTGCATTAAATGGCCGCGGAACCGCGGCATAAGTGGGGTTAGGGCCGCGGTTCCACGGCCCTTTGGTGAGTTCATATGCTCAAAATTTGTGGTAATCTTCAGGGTCTCTTTGGGACTCTTATTCTTTGGTTTTTTTTATCCATTTGGTTTCTGAGTCTTCTCTAGATCTTCAGTGAAAACTTGTATTGGTCTTTTAACCGTTTCACTTTGACATTTTTGGACATTGCGTTGCCTTGTACCTCTGTGAACTGTTATTAGTCTAGGCTTGACTAGGATCCTTCTACTTGTTGGTCAAAAGTCCCTCTTTTGTATCAACTTTTGTCTTTTTCACTGTTTTCGCTCCAAGAACCTGTATCCTGTAATATGTAGCAGACATGCGTCAAAAGCACCTGTTTATTTATAAAACGAATAAGAATGGGGAATATAATAATGCAATATTATGGTATGAACAAATACCCCCAAACTTATCTTTTGCTCATTCTCGAGCAAACTTATTATTTTATTCTCGATAAAATCTAACCGCACTTTCGCAGGGAAACGCGATTGCACTGAGCTCGTGTAACAAGCCGTTAAACCTCTAGGTGTCCCTAGTAGGAGGAGTGTTGTCTCCTGAGCGTTTTCAGCGGATTACACACAAAATCCTATCAATTTGGCTTTTTAACTTTAATTCTCCAATTAGGTTTTCTAACAAGGAATTCTATTACCGTCGACTTGTAAACTATCCACCTATATTCTTCACACTTTCTCATCATTTAACTTAAGATTATATATGTTCGATAGACTCATTCAGCCTTCGGCATTTCTTAAGTTTTCCTTCTAAGGTTCCATCTCCATTTAGGAATTTTTCTATCAACTCTACCAAAGATACAAGTTCTATTCTTCATTCCCTTCTCTTATCTCAACTCTAATCATATATCCCCACGTGTGTGTATAAATCACCCCTACACTTGGAAATTCAAATCAAGCAATCATACTCTTGTCCGTTGTCCACAGCACTAATTAACTGGTGAATTCACATCCTTCATGCGACTGTTAATATTTCTTGAGGTACCAACAACCGATTACAAGATATGTTTGCACTTTAAAACGTAATTCCTAGTCTTGCAACACCTAAGGCTTTTAGCAGTGACTCCCAAACCAGTTGGTCTAAGGCACTAGGTGATGAAGCACCCTCGCTAAATATTTTTTCTATTTTTGCAGCCTTAAGTAATCACAAAGACCAGTGTTCATTTTTTATTCACAATTTTTTTTTCTTCGTACTAAGGACTTTAGACAAGAGCATTTCAAGGTCTCATATACTATTCCAAGTTTTAAGGTGCGTGATTGTGCAATTTGTAGGGTATACATTTTCAGAATATAGACTTAAGCTAGGAATTATTTTTCAAACTTATACTCTAATAAGAATATCAATATTTTTCCTTGATTTCAACTTAGCCCAAAAAGTGAACTCAAAATTTGCCTATTTCTAAATAAACTACAAAGACATATACTTTCTACCGTTAATCTTTAAAGAAGGTTATTTTTAGGGTTTTCAATTTACTCAGTCTAAAATCTAGTTGTTCGAAGCCAGTTAACCTATTTGTCAAACTCAAGTTAAATATGGTCAAAATTGAATACATTTATTTTTATAATTTTTTGAAATTTTCAATTTTTTATTGGTTTTCAAAATAAGTATGCCAATGCAAAATGTACATATGAATGCGAAGGAAGAAAACGTACCGAGCATATCTCCAAACTTAAACTGGACAGTGTCCTCACTGTTATGCTAGACTAAGAAGGTTAAAATGACGGCACATCCTTGTTAATTTATTTATACTTTTTTTTATTGTTAAATGAAAAAAACAAAGATATATACAGAAAGGCCTCCCCAAACTTCATTTAAACAATGTTAGACATTACTGCCAAACTTTGCATAGACCAAATGTCAACACCAACCAGTCGAAAAATTTATCTGTAAAGAGTATCGGTTGGTGGGAGAAGATGTTGTACCGATCTAAAAAGAATTGGGGAAGATAGAAGTGGTGGTATGGAAAGTGTGGAAGTGAATAGATAGGAGGTGGTGATGAATCAAGACGAGAATGGGGATGATCAACAAACAGTGGAATGTTGGCATTCTCGTAGCTTATTAAAAGAAATGGGGGTGGTTCAACTTCTAAAGGAGGAGGTTGACTAACCACAATATCCCCAAGATGTTTCTGTGGATCCGTTATTGACTTGGCATCATCCATCATATGCATATGATATTCAATTATGAGGGAACTAATCTCCTCGATGTCCGCCATAGTCCAGCCGAAAACTTGCCGCCTATCTTGTAAGACCATTAAAAGAGCGTTCTCTTGCTCGAAGGCTAGAGAGGCTGATATTATAATGGGAAAGGTCTCTTTCTCACCTATGTAAGCGTATTTAAGGTGAGACGACAAAAGCATGAGCTCGAGTTTCGGAGGCGAAAGAATCATAGGTAAAATTGGGGAATCTACCTCGCACTCGAAGGACTCTAACACAAGTTCGAAATCACTGCAAACAACCGATTCGGATGGTTCAACTAAGTCATCCAAAAATTCAAAAGACTCATATTCGGGTTGTGAGTCGTCATCATCTGAAAAGTGAAACATTCATAATCCATATCGGTTGTGTCAACAGTGGTAGGCTCAAAGAGGGACGCACTGGTGGCATCAAAACTGTTCTCATCAAACAAGAATCTTTCAAACTCGCAATCCTCCTGCGTGATTTCGTGAATAGAGCAAACTTCTCGTGTACTAGTATTAGGCACGGTGGACAGAGTTCCTAACTTGTAAATATTGAACTCACTAGACATCTTCCCAAAGGATAGAGTCATGGAGCCATTGCGGCAGTTTATTACGGCATTGGAAGTGGCCAAAAATGGTCGACCGGGGATCACCGGAATTTGGTTCCGTGAGTTAGCAACAGGTTGTGTGTCCATAACAATAAAATCAACTGGGAATATGAACTCCCCAACTTTGATCAACACATCCTCTAGCTCACCCCTTGGATGGGTGATTGATCGATCAGCCATTTGGAGAGTACAGTGAGTGGGCTTAAGCTCTCCAATGCCTAATTGCTCGTACACAGAATAAGGTAGCAAATTGACACTTGCACCAAGATCTAGTAGTGCTTTATTGATGTTCTTGTCCTCAATTGTTATCGAAATAGTAGGACAACCGGGGTCCTTTTGCTTTTGGGGTAAAGAATTGACAAGAGCATCGCTAATAGCACTAGCCACAAAATCTTTCTTTGGTACTTGTGACTTCTTCTTTTTGGTGCATAAGTCCTTTAAGATTTTTGCATATGAAGGAACTTGTTGGATTGCATCCAAAAGAGAGATATTTATGCTAATCTGTTTGAACAGCTCAACAATCTTCTCTATTTGTGGAGTTGGTTTATTGGATCTCAATCGGTTTGGAAAAGGAGCATTTTGAAATGTTGTTGAGTCCAATTTTTGCGGATCAGATTGTTGAGTTGAAACGGAACCCTGTGTAGATGTGTTCGTGTTGTGAGAAGTGGGTCCGTTCGAGCTAGAAGGAGTAGAGCCTTGTGAATGATGGAGAACAGGCTCTAACGAAGAAGAAGAAGGTGAAGAAGAACCACCGGCAGGGGTGTCATCGTGAATACCCACATTGTTTTGCAACATTTTTCCCGATCTCAACGTGGTCACAGCGTTTACGTTATGAGTTTGCTGTTGATATGCAGCATGTGCGTGACCAGGATTGGGCAGTGGTTGAGATGGGAGCTTTCCTTTTTCTCGTTCGCTCAATACTGCATTGAGTTGTGCAATTTGTGCCTCAATAGATTTGATGCTTTGATCGTGTGAGGCACTGTTTTGCACCAAAGATTGAATAGAAGTCTCTAATCTTGCTGTAGATTGCGTAGATTGCTTTAGGAACGCCTCTAGACTTCTTTCGAGCGAAGTAACCTTGTCATTATTAGGTTGAACAAAATTGTTTGGCGCGTAAGAATTGTTAGGCACAAAATTGTTCACTTGATTAGGGTAGGGTTGCTGTTGGAAAGGTTGCTGTTGAAATTGAGTTTGTGGAGGTGCTTGTTGTTGTTGTGGAGGCCCTTGAAAATTGTTATTTCCTTGGAATGGTTGATTTTGGTTCCAAGTGAAATTTGGGTGACTCCTCCAACCCGGATTATATATAGAAGAGTATGGATCGTTTCTTTGTCGTTGCTGAAAGGTAGCATTGACTTGATCATGTCCTTGAGTAGATGCATTGTAAGGACACTTGATTGGTTTAATTTTTCCGGATTGTGTAATGTAGAAAATTGTAAAGAAATCACAACCAAAAATTATATTTGACCGCAATCAACTACGGTGTCAGTTGTAGATCGTAAGCGAGTGCGGATCGTCCACAGGGATTGTGCGATTCGTTTCAATGTTTAATTTGTTTGAATCGAAAAGTTAATCGAAAAGAAGAGAAAAGAAAACATGATTCAAGAATTTATCAATTGATTCAGGTGTCACGATGTTTAATCAAGAATCAAGAAACTGATAAACAATCAAGAATTGGGTTTCGATAATATTTCCAACCAAAATGTCAAGAGTCTAAATGAGGCTCGTAGGAATCGATCGGATCTATAGACGTGATGTAATTTCAAGATTTCGTGTTCTTGTCCTTCGAAGGATTGATACTAGATCGATGATGATCGACGAGAGTTAGGGCTTTCTTGATGAAACTAGGGTTTCATCTTTTAAACCCTTGTTCTTTCGTTGATATCATTTGCATTCTAGCCTCTAGCAATTTCAAGAAACGATCGTAACTCCCCAATCTCGAGCGATATCAATCAAGAAAGCATCGCAACGAATTGGGTCGTCGATTCTTGAACTTGTTAGGGTTTACAAAACTCGTAGGATTCAAGAATCGATTTAAGATATATTACATCATCATTCTATTGATCGTCTCGACTCCTCGACGAGCGGAGTATTACTCAAACATCACAACAAGAATTATAACTAGAAATTTAGATTGACTCATGATGCAAGAATTTAAAGAGAACAAGATAAAAGAATATCACCTTTTATTTATATCAACAATTTGATTACAGTCGCTCAAGAACTACAAGAGGAAGAATTAAATTGTCGACTTGGCTTTGCTCGGCTCCGTGAGTCGTGGATCGGCTTGGATCACTTGCTCTGTTGAAGACCGGCTCGGCTCCTAAAAGGTTGCAAGGCTTCTTGCTTGAATGGGTACTCGGGATCTTGGCTTTTGATTGGAATTAGGGTTGGGGTTTCACACAAATCCTCTCACTAGATTTGTGGAAGAAGAAGATGAGATAAGAGATGAAATGGCTCTAGTTTGATACTAGATTCGGATTCCCATTACCCTAGGTTTAGGCTTCTATTTATAGACTTCCCAAATCCTAGGTCTAGGTTTGAAATTACAATTCCCTCCAAAAGTTTGTTGAGGAGTTTCTAGAAAGAGTTTGTTAGGAGCTAGCTTAGGTTTTAAGTTAGGATTAATTAAGCTTGGAAACCCTAGTTTGCTGATCTGGCAGAAACCCCTGAAGTCTTCTGGAATTTGAGATACATTTCTGAGCAGTAGGCCCTGAATGAAGTATCGTGGTACAAAGATTGATGTCTGAATCCCTGGACCCACCGCGGATCCGCGGCTCAAGCCAGCTCCTGCCGCGGATCCGCGACTCTTTGATGGGCTTGGACTTTGGTTCTTCTGGTGAAGCTTTGTACTGGAGTTTGGGCTTTTCTCTGATGTTTTTAATTTGTGATTGCTCCTTTGGATTGATACCAGATTTGAAATCATTGAGTTGGCGTAACGTTTTAGCTGTACCCTGTAAGTTTTGGCCTTTCTGCTGGATTTTCCTGCACAGATCTCAAAACAAGTGTTGCGCAATATAGAGATAATGCGATGCCATGAAATGCAGTCAATTTTCTTTATAGTGCCGGTTTTAGAATCTAACACATGCAATCTGATATTTTGCGACAGTTTTGCTAATATGTGAATTATGAATGCCGAACACTTCTATATGAATGCAAATGATGAGGAAATTGCCGGCTAAAATATGCATTATTTTCGACTAATCAAATTCCCCCAAACTTAATTTCGATCGTCTCGAGCGAACTGTTTTATTAAAAAGAGAAGGAGAAAATAAAGAAAGAGAAAAACTATCTAGCACACTTTCGTAGGCAACACGATTGCACTGAGCACGTGCAACAAGCCTTTAAACCTCTAGGTGTCCCTAGTAGGAGGAGTGTTGTCTCCTGAGGGTTTTCAGCGGATTGCACCCACAAAATCCAATAATAAAAGAAAGATCATGAAAATTACATTTAAAGAAAAGAATTGTAAAAGAAAAGCTTTGAAAATTAGGGTTTCCAACTAAGCTAGCTTTCGGTTGTCATGAGCCCTATCTTAATGGTCATGAAAAAATGTCGGAAATCACGTCCCCTCTCAATAAAACATCGTCTTATTCTTCATTCCTATCTTTCTTCCAAAACATCGATCATATCACCCTGCGTGTGTGTAAAGACATCCCTACACCCGGAGAATTCAATTCAAGCTATCATACTCTTGCCCATCAGCCTCAGTACTTTTTAATTAATGAATATTTAGATGAGATTGCTCACACACTTTCATGCGACCGTTAATACTTCTTGAGGTACTAACCGACCGATTACTCCTGTGCTTGCTTACTTGGTGTATTTTCCTCGTCTTGCACCACCTCAGGCATAGCAGTGACTCCCAGACCAGTTGGCCTTAGGGCACTAGGTGAAGAAGCACCCTTGCTATATATTTTTTTATTGCCCTCGGTGATAACAAAACCAGTGTTCATTTTTCTCACCACTTTATATTTTCTTTATTCATTTTTTTTCTTTTTATTTCCTTCATACATCGGCTTTAAGACAAGAGCATTTCAAGGTATCCTCTACTATCCCAGGCTTCAAGACGCGTGTAAGTGCGAATAGCAGGGTAGCCACGTTCAAAATGTTTGGCTTCCAGAATAGAAACTATTTTTCAGACTTATTTTTATCCTCAGATTAGTGACGTCCTTCATCTTACTAACCCTTGGGACAACGGCTCATAACTACTTATTACTAGTTCGTATAAGAAAACTTCTAATTTTCTTGGTTTTCTTAAATTTTTCTAATCTCATGGATGTAATTGTTCACTATCTCATCTTTCATTATCTTATTTATGTACAAAAAGTGTAAATATTAAAATTATTTTTATACTTGAAATTTTTTAAATTTTTATGGGTTTTGAAATTTTTTCAATTTTTATAGATTTTTAAAGAAATGTTTTGTGCTTATGCAGATGATATGCAAATGATGCGAAAATAAGCACAAACCTCCCCCAAACTTGTTTTCAACAGTGTCCTCACTGTTGCCAAACGCTATACCTACAAAACTGTAAGCCTGGGGGGAATTATTAGTGGGGGCAAAATATATAAGTGAAGAACTTCCCCCAAACTTACTCTTTTCACTCACCTTCATTCAAAAAATGATGCAATGATATACTGGACATGAAGGTGAGACGGAGGAATTTTAATCCAAATAAACTGGCTCTTGTAAGAACAAGAGCTCCTCCGTGGGGTCAGTGGAAAAATACGGCTTTAGTCTATGTCCATTTACTTTGAAAAAGGTGCCGTTTTTAACATTTTCTACTTCTACTGCCCCGTGCGGGTATACAGACCGCACAACAAAAGGTCCCTTCCATCGAGATCAGAGCTTACCCGCGTGAAGGTGTAGTCGTGAATCATAAAGAAGGACTTGTTGACCAGGTGAAAATGTTTTTCTCAAAATGTTTTTATCGTGAAAAACCTTAGTCCTATTCTTTGTGATTACAGCGTTATCATAAGCTTCATCGCGGAGTTCGCTTAGCTCATTTATTTGCAGCTTCCGAAAGTTGCAAGCAAGGTTTAGATCAATATTTATTTCTTTTATAGCCCACAATGCTTTATGCTCTATCTCGACGGGTAAATGACATGCTTTCCCAAACACTATCCTGTATGGAGACATTCCTAGGTCGGTCTTATATGCAGTTCTGAATGCCCAAAGAGCATCCGTCAGTTTGGTCGACTAGTCTTTTCTATTCTTAGCAACAGTTTTCTCCAGGATAAGTTTGATTTGTCTGTTTGAGATTTCAGGCTGCCCGCTTGTTTGGGAATGATAGGGTGTAGAAAGTCGGTGGTTGATTGAGTATTTTCGCATCAGAGTCTCGAAAGATCTGTTGCAGAAATGTGTCCCATTATCGCTAATGATAGCGCGTGGGTGTCCAAATCGCGAAAAGATATTCTCTTTCAAGAACTTAATGACAACTTTCTTGTCATTAGTGCGACATGGAATGGCTTCTACCCACTTTGAGACATAATCAACCGCCAGCAATATGTACAAATTTCCAAAGGAGTTGGGAAAAGGACCCATAAAATCAATGCCCCAGACATCGAATATTTCAACAACCAAGATGGGTTGCTGAGGCATTTCATTCCTCTGGGATATTCTACCCGTGTACTGACATTGTGTACAGGTTTTGCAATACTCATATGCGTCCTTGAATAAGGTCGGCCAATAAAATCCACATTGCAAAACCTTTTCCGCTGTCTTTCCAGGACCAAAGTGACCCCCACAGGCCTGATCATGACAAAATGAAAGAACACTCTTGAACTCTTCATTCGGGACACACCGGCGAATGATCTGATCAGGACAATATTTAAACAAATAGGGCTCGTCCCAGTAAAAGTGTTTTACTTGGGAAAGAAAACGATATTTGTCCTGTTTTGACCAATCGCTCGGTATTAGTCCCGTGGCATGATAGTTCACAATATCCCTGAACCATGGTTCAGCGGATACGCTCAAGAGTTGTTCGTCAGGGAACGAGTCATTAATCGGCAGGGTCACCGGAGAAGAAATGATGCGTGAAAGATGGTCAGCTACTACGTTTTCACATCCTTTCTTATCTTTGATAACAAGATCAAATTCTTGTAACAGTAGGATCCAACGTATTAGTCGACCTTTTGCATCTTTCTTCGCCAGAAGATGTTTTAAAGCGGAACGGTCAGTATACACAACTATAGGTGAGCCAATTAAGTAAGGCCTGAATTTTTCTAATGCAAATACAACCGCTAAAAGTTCTTTCTCGGTGGTTGTATAATTGATTTGCGCATCATTCAGGGTCTTACTTGCATAGTATATCACGTGTGGCATCTTTTCGATGTGCTGTCCTAAGACTGCACCTACTGCAAAATCAGATGCGTCACACATCAGCTCAAAGGGGTAGTCCCAGTTTGGTGATGATAGCACGGGGGCTGAAGTGAGTGAGTGTTTAAGTGAGTCGAAAGCTGTCTCGCAGTCCAAGTCAAAATGGAAGGTCGTATCCTTGGCCAGGAGAAGAGTTAAAGGTCTAGCAATTTTGCTAAAGTCCTTAATGAATCTCCTATAAAAGCCCGCATGGCCAAGGAAAGATCGAATATCTTTGACGCTTTTGGGATGAGGGAGGTTTTGAATGACATCTATTTTAGCTCTGTCAACCTCAATGCCTTTCTGTGAAATGATATGTCCAAGGACTATTCCTTCTCGGACCATAAAATGGCATTTTTCCCAGTTCAATGTCAAGTTCTTCTCTTTGCAACGAGTAAGAACAGCGTCAAGATTCGCTAGGCAATCGGAAAAAGAGTCTCCAAAAATCGAGAAATCGTCCATAAAGATCTCCAGAAAATTCTCTACCATATCAGAGAATATCCCCATCATACACCGCTGAAAGGTAGCGGGAGCATTGCATAGCCCAAAGGGCATGCGACTGTAAGCAAAAGTACCAAAAGGACAAGTAAAAGTGGTTTTATCTTGATCCTTTTTGGCGATGGGGACCTGATTATAGCCTGAGTATCCGTCCATAAAACAATAATATTCTCGTCCTGCTAAGCGTTCCAGCATCTGATCAATGAATGGTAGAGGAAAGTGGTCTTTTCTCGTGGCAGCATTGAGTTTTCTATAATCAATACATACACGCCACCCAGTTTGGGCGCGTGTCTGAATCAACTCATTTGCCTCATTGGTTATAACTGTGATGCCGGATTTCTTAGGAACGACATGTATAGGACTCACCCACTGGCTATCGGAGATGGGGTATATAATACCATTATCTAAGCATTTGACGATCTCTTTCATGACCGCTTCCTTCATGACGGGATTCAACCGTCTTTGTGGTTCTCGGGTTGGTCTGGCATCATCCATCACATGTATATGATGTTCAACTATCAAGGGACTAATCCCTTTGATGTCCGCCATACTCCAACCAAACGCCTCTTTGTTAGATCTCAATACCGATAAAAGTGCATTTTCTTGCTCTGATGCAAGAGAAGCGGATATGATAACCGGTAAAGACTCATTCTCATCTAGATATGCATATTTCAGGTGAGAAGGTAAAATTTTGAGATCTAATTCGGGCGGAGAAATGATAGAAGGAGGGATCATTGAGTGATTTTTGGATCTACAAAGAAGCTCAGAGCCTGTGAAAGATACAGACTCGGGTGGAGAAAAGTCAGAAGTGCAGGACTCAAGTGTAGAGAAAGTGTCCTCACTAAGATCATGTATGAAATCAAACAGAGATGTGGTAATGTCATCGAGATCAGTAAAGCAAAGTTCCTCGGCTCCACAACTATCGAGAGCGATCTCATGGATAGAGCACACATCTAAAATATGAGCAGAGGGTTCTGATGGCTGACTTCCAACTTTATAGATATTTAGTTCAATGGTCATATTTCCAAATGATAAGTTTATTGAACCATTTCTACAGTTTATAACAGCGTTGGAAGTGGCAAGGAAAGGACGACCCAGAATCACCGGAATTTGGCCCCGGGGGTTTGCTACAGGATGTGTGTCGAGCACAATGAAGTCTACAGGGAAAACAAATTCCCCGACCTTTATCAATACATCCTCTAATTCACCCCTTGGTTTGGTGATAGATCGGTCTGCCATCTGGAGAGTGCAATGAGCAGGTTTCAGCTCTCCAATCCCTAATTGCTCATAGAAAGAATAAGGGAGCAGGTTAACACTTGCGCTAAGCTCTAAAAGAGCACGATTTATATTTTTACCCCCAATCGAAATCGATATTGTAGGACATCCTGGGTCCTTTCGTTTCTTTGGTAGCTGGGGAATAAAAGCAGTGCTGATATTATTAGACATAAAGACCTTCTTTGGCACTTGGGTCTTCCTCTTCCTAGTGCACAAGTCCTTAAGAATTTTCGCATAAGCGGGGACTTGCTGAATAGCATCTAGGAGAGGGATATTGATGTTAACCTGTTTGAACATTTCCATTATTTTCTCCATATGAGGACTCGTTCTATTATCCCTTAACCGGTTAGGGTAAGGAGCTTTCGCAATAAGCGCAGGGTCCATCACAGGAGAAGGAAGAGGGGGTAGACGTGGTCCCAAAAGAGGTGTGGGGACCGTCTGTGGAGAACTATAAGGGTTGGGAGAAGGTGTCGAGCCTAATGGGAAATGAAGAATAGGCTCGCGAGAAGATGGTGTGGTAGAAGAAGAAGGATCAGAAGGAGAAGTGTGTGTGTGTGGAAAGGTCTCAGCCGGGATGTTGATATGATTTTCAGTATCATCAATACCTTCCTCGACATGATTGTTCAGCACTCTTCCCGATCGCAACGTTGTGATGGCATTTACATTGTAATGCCCAGGATTCTGTAGGGGTTGAGAGGGAAGTTTTCCTTTTTCTCTCGCACTCATTTCGGCTTTTAGGCATGCGATTTCAGCTTCCATCGATTTGATACTCTCAGCTTGAGACGCTGAGTTTTTCTTTATCTCACTGACGGAAGATCTAACCTCAGTCGAAACCTCTATGAAATTTGACAAAAGTGATTTCATGGTTTGAGTGAATTGAGAGAACTCGTCAGAACAGGACTGCATAGGATTAGACTGTGCAGGAGTGTTGCCCTGGTTTTGGAAATTTTGTGACTGATAGGGGTGCTGAGTGAGTTGAAGGGGTTGCTGTTGTGGTGGAGAAAGAACCCTTTGAAATTGATTTGTGTTAGGAACCGTGTTTTGAGATTGGTTTTGGTTCCAAGCAAGAAGAGTATGGATCGTTTCTTTGTTGTTGCTGAAAGGTAGCATTGACTTGATCATGTCCTTGAGTAGATGCATTGTAAGGACACTTGATTGGTTTAATTTTTCCGGATTGTGTAATGTAGAAAATTGTAAAGAAATCACAACCAAAAATTATATTTGACCGCAATCAACTACGGTGTCAGTTGTAGATCGTAAGCGAGTGCGGATCGTCCACAGGGATTGTGCGATTCGTTTCAATATTTAATTTGTTTGAATCGAAAAGTTAATCGAAAAGAAGAGAAAAGAAAACATGATTCAAGAATTTATCAATTGATTCAGGTGTCATGATGTTTAATCAAGAATCAAGAAACTGATAAACAATCAAGAATTGGGTTTCGATAATATTTCCAACCAAAATGTCAAGAGTCTAAATGAGGCTCGTAGGAATCGATCGGATCTATAGACGTGATGTAATTTCAAGATTTCGTGTTCTTGTCCTTCGAAGGATTGATACTAGATCGATGATGATCGACGAGAGTTAGGGCTTTCTTGATGAAACTAGGGTTTCATCTTTTAAACCCTTGTTCTTTCGTTGATATCATTTGCATTCTAGCCTCTAGCAATTTCAAGAAACGATCGTAACTCCCCAATCTCGAGCGATATCAATCAAGAAAGCATCGCAACGAATTGGGTCGTCGATTCTTGAACTTGTTAGGGTTTACAAAACTCGTAGGATTCAAGAATCGATTTAAGATATATTACATCATCATTCTATTGATCGTCTCGACTCCTCGACGAGCGGAGTATTACTCAAACATCACAACAAGAATTATAACTAGAAATTTAGATTGACT
Source organism: Agapanthus africanus (assembly GCA_030015575.1). Classification (NCBI taxonomy): domain Eukaryota; kingdom Viridiplantae; phylum Streptophyta; class Magnoliopsida; order Asparagales; family Amaryllidaceae; genus Agapanthus; species Agapanthus africanus. The sequence goes on along the minus strand of JASDDO010000019.1, from coordinate 47,415,206 downwards.
CATGATGCAAGAATTTAAAGAGAACAAGATAAAAGAATATCACCTTTTATTTATATCAACAATTTGATTACAGTCGCTCAAGAACTACAAGAGGAAGAATTAAATTGTCGACTTGGCTTTGCTCGGCACCGTGAGTCGTGGATCGGCTTGGATCACTTGCTCTGTTGAAGACCGGCTCGGCTCCTAAAAGGTTGCAAGGCTTCTTGCTTGAATGGGTACTCGGGATCTTGGCTTTTGATTGGAATTAGGGTTGGGGTTTCACACAAATCCTCTCACTAGATTTGTGGAAGAAGAAGATGAGATAAGAGATGAAATGGCTCTAGTTTGATACTAGATTCGGATTCCCATTACCCTAGGTTTAGGCTTCTATTTATAGACTTCCCAAATCCTAGGTCTAGGTTTGAAATTACAATTCCCTCCAAAAGTTTGTTGAGGAGTTTCTAGAAAGAGTTTGTTAGGAGCTAGCTTAGGTTTTAAGCTAGGATTAATTAAGCTTGGAAACCCTAGTTTGCTGATCTGGCAGAAACCCCTGGAGTCTTCTGGAATTTGAGATACATTTCTGAGCAGTGGGCCCTGAATGAAGCATTGTGGTACAAAGATTGATGTCTGAATCCCTGGACCCACCGCGGATCCGCGGCTCCAGCCAGCTCCTGCCGCGGATTCGCGGCTCTTTGATGGGCTTGGACTTTGGTTCTTCTGGTGAAGCTTTGTACTGGAGTTTGGGCTTTTCTCTGATGTTTTTAATTTGTGATTGCTCCTTTGGATTGATACCAGATTTGAAATCATTGAGTTGGCGTAACGTTTTAGCTGTACCCTGTAAGTTTTGGCCTTTCTGCTGGATTTTCCTGCACAGATCTCAAAACAAGTGTTGCGCAATATAGAGATAATGCGATGCCATGAAATGCAGTCAATTTCCTTTATAGTGCCGGTTTTAGAATCTAACACATGCAATCTGATATTTTGCGACAGTTTTGCTAATATGTGAATTATGAATGCCGAACACTTCTATATGAATGCAAATGATGAGGAAATTGCCGGCTAAAATATGCATTATTTTCGACTAATCAACACTCTTCGGTTAAGTGAGATGGAGCCGAACAACAAGTACACACAGTTCGTGGAGGCATAACAGGGGCAGGAGAAGGCGACGAGATTTTGGTCTCAATCGCTTCTAGCTTTTTCGTAAGAGCGGCCATCTCGGCCTTCATAACAATCGACATCTCAACTTGATGAATGCCTGCCCTAGATTGACCACTAGAAGAAGATGATGTGGTCTTGGAGCTCTCCCACTGAATTGTTTGTTCACTAAGATCCTCAAGAAACTGCCACGCTTCCTCACTAGATTTGGAGAGAAAGTGACCTTGACAGATGGTTTCTAGCAACTGCTTCGTTGCCGAGTTCAATCCCTCATATAATGTTTGGCAAAGTTGCCAACTTACGATGCCATGATGAGGGCATTGAACGAGTAGGTCTTTAAATCTCTCAAAACACTTCCAAAATGGTTCGGAAGGAAGTTGTGAAAATTGTATAATCTCATTACGGATTCTAGCAGTTTTGTGATGAGGATAGAACTTTTTAAGAAAAGCTTTCACAAACTCGTCTCAATTTCTAATTGAATGTGATGCTGTGCTATATAGCCACTTCTCGGCTAAGTCACATAAGGTGAAAGGAATGACCCTTAGCCTTATAGCGTCATCACTTAATTGGGTTGTTTTCATTATAGCGCAAACGTTTTGGAATTTATTGATAAAAATATACGCATCTTCTGATTCCAAACCATGAAATTTTGGCAGCATATTGATGAAATGTGGTTTAATTTCAAAATTGTCCCTATTTGCCGGTGGGGGTGAAAGACAAGTAGGTAAAGAAGTACGGACAGGGTAGAAGAGATCCTGGAGCACGACTCGTGCGGGCGCTTCAACAGGCAGTTGATTCGGGTTATTCGCACCTAACGGAGGTGGAATCATTCCCGTCGGTAAGGTATTGTTGGGGTTGAATCCCGACATGCCTTCGGAAGAAGAATTTGAAGGTGGAGGCAAGAAAGTGGACGGAATTTCGACTTCGGTGTCGAAAGGTTCGTCGGTCGGTACCAACGAAACACGGACTAATCGGGCGTTAGTGTCCCTAGTCCAAAGTGATATACACCAAAGGGGTAGTGTAGTCAGAAAAAAATGAAAGACAGAATGTGGAGGTAAGATAACGTCAATGAAAGGAAGTGGTGTAAGTGAGTTGCAAGATTTCTTAAGCGACAAGTTGCAAGTTTTGAAAAGATTTTTTTCTTCTTTTTTTTTATGTGAAATTTTTTTTTTTGCAAAAAGATTTTTGAAAAGGGACTTGTAACACAAATGCGATCAACCACACATGCACAATCAGGCCTAGATCTAGGGTCACCTAGGTCAGCTAGACAGCTCCTAACTAGGATTAGAAATAGGACCTCAAACCGTCTCTTCACCGCCAATTGCGGCTAGGTAAGTGCCAGGTAAGTGGGAGGCTCCCCGCTACAAGTAGCGGTCCTAATTAAGTAACCACTTGCCTTGACACACTTGCCTAGACACACTTGCCTAGACACCGCAAAGTCAGTTATGATAAACGGTCGATACCTATGTCTCGTCCTTTGTCCTATTGAGCTCAAAGTCCTTAGGGCTGAGTCTAGTATTTTTTAATTAATTGTGGTCAATGCAAATGCTTTAAGTGCTTTCTGGGGTCCTGGGAAGGGTGATGAAATCCCCACCCAATCTGAGTTTGGTCAATAGCCCCTTAAAGTCCGATTAAATTATGCAAAACATTAAATTCACTTGCAATCAAATTTTTTTTTAAGCGCGGTGCAAAGAAACCTGCAGAAAATTTGTTATTGAGAAGGGAGAAGAAGATTTTTAGCGCAAAGAAGTAAAATTTCGCAAAAGATATATTGAGGTTGGCAGAGAAGGGGATTAGAAAACAAACAGAGCTGATTTTCCGCAAAGAGGCCACGTGTCCGCCGCGGTTCCGCGGTTTGGGGCGCTCCTGAGCCGCGGTTCCGCGGTCTTGTGGAGGGATCACTTCCCGAGAAAAATTTTGCTATTCTGTTGTGGACTTCTCCTACTGTTTTGATATACCCTTTTCTGTTTAGCCTTCTGTAAATTTCCAGATCCGAGATTCTTCGCTGTTCCTGCAAGATTCAAATAATAACCCTTCAAACAATTAAAAAAATGATAAAATTTTTTGTACTTTTTATATTTTCAGATTTTTATGATTTTTAAAATTTATATCAACCCGAAATTACACAAAAAAAATTTTACGCCATTCCCGGCAACGGCGCCATTTGATTGGAAGAGATTTTACGATCACTAAAAATATTTTACCAATTGAAGCCCACACGACTATTCACTTATCTAGTTCTAGGGATCCACACGACTATTCACCAATTGGCAAAAATATTTTACCAATTGCACCAACACCGGCAACGGCGCCATTTGATTGATCTCAAAAACTATCTAATAACCACAATCAAGAACGGCGTCGCTTGAAGCTAGCCGGTGAGTACGGGTCGGTCCACAGGGATGTTGTGAATTTCCTAGTCGCGCTAACGAGTTAATTCCGAAAGGTGTTCGGATTGGTTATTAAATCTAAAAACCTAAATTATTCTATCTACGATTATCTAGATCTATTCTTGTTAGAGTTAGGTTTAGGGATGGTTTGGAAATGCAAGTAAATCTCAACGCTTTCATACCCGAATGAAGATCTATGAGGAGTTATGGTAATTATCAATAAAGGGGAATAGATCCATTCGGGAAGGTGTTCCTTCCTCTAGGTTCTTGTCCTTCCTTTAGAGATCCTTACCCTAACCTCCATGGAAAACGCGCGCAACCGGGCCTTTACACTACGGTGTCATCGTTACCTTGAGGGGTAGGATGCCGTAGGGCGCGGTATGTGCGTGTATGCATGGAGTCCTATTGTAAATATTTGGTGGGTAAGAAAGGGATGAGAGATCTCATCTCTCAAAATTCTTCTCCAAAGCTAAACCCTAAACAAGTTCCTAGGGCATGAAATTAAATCTACCTAGGGCAAAGAATTAAAATCTACACTAGGGCGAGAAATTAAATCTACTTACAGATGCATCCCTTCAATCATCCATGCAGGGTTGTCAGATCTGAATTTCTGAATGGAAAGGAAACACCGATGCTCTCCAAAAAGAGATCTGGAATTTATTATTAAAAGGAGGCATAAGAAATTACAATCTTTAGAGTTCTATTTATATGAAATAGAAACCCTAGGTTATATTTTGATCCGCATGTCTACAATTACAAAAATAGCCCTTAGGAAATCTTTTCAGCACCGCCACGACGTTTTGGTAAAAAGAAAATTCCCTTTTGTCTTCTTATGGCCGCGCTAACGAGTTAATTCCGAAGGGTGTTCGGATTGATTATTAAATCTAAAATCTAAAGAAACCTTGCAACTCACTTACACCACTTCTTTTCATTGACGTTATCTTACCTCCACATTCTGTCTTTCATTTTTTTCCCCCTGACTATACTACCCCTTTAGTGTATGTCACTTTGGACTAGGAACACTAACGCCCGATTAGTCCGTGTTTCGTTGGTACCGACCGACGAACTCTTTGACACCGAAGTCGACATTCCGTCCACTTTCTTACCTCCACCTTCAAATTCTTCCTCCGAAGGCATGTCGGGATTCAACCCCAACAATACCTTACCGACGGGAATGATTCCACCTCCGTTAGGTGCGAATAACCCGAATCAACCGCCTGTTGAAGCGCCCGCACGAGTTGCGCTCCAGGATCTCTTCTACCCCGTCCGCACTTCTTTACCTACCTGTCTTTCACCCCCACCGGCAAATGGGGACAATTTTGAAATAAAGCCACATTTCATCAATATGCTGCCAAAATTTCATGGTTTGGAATCAGAAGATGCGTATATTTTTATTAATAAATTCCAAAACGTTTGCGCTATGATGAAAACTACCCAATTAAGTGATGACGCTATAAGGCTAAGGGTCATTCCTTTCACCTTATGTGACCTAACCGAGAAGTGGCTATACAGCACCGCATCACATTCAATTAGAAATTGGGACGAGTTTGTGAAAACTTTTCTTAAAAAGTTCTATCCTCACCACAAAACTGCTAGAATCCGTAATGAGATTATACAATTTTCACAGCTTCCTCACGAACCATTTTGGAAGTGTTTTGAAAGATTTAAAGACCTACTCGTTCAATGCCCTCATCATGGGATCGAAAGTTGGCAACTTTACCAAACCTTATACGAGGGATTGAACTCGGCAACGAAGCGGTTGCTAGAAACCATCTGTCAAGGTCACTTTCTCTCCAAATCTAGTGAGGAAGCGTGGCAGTTTCTTGAGGATCTTAGTAAACAAACAATTCAGTGGGAGAGCTCCAAGACCACATCATCTTCTTCTAGTGGTCAATCTAGGGCAGGCATACATCAAGTAGAGATATCGATTGCTATGAAGGCCGAGATGGCCGCTCTTACGAAAAAGCTAGAAGTGATTGAGACCAAAATCTCATCGTCTCCTCCTGCCCCTGTTGTGCCTCCACGAACTGTTTGTGCTTGTTGCTCGAGTCCATCACATCTCACCGAAGAGTGTCCTTACAATGCATCTACTCAAGGACAGGATCAAGTCAATGCTACCTTTTAGCAACGACAGAGAAACGATCCATACTCTTCGGCATACAATCCGGGATGGAGGAGTCACCCAAATTTCGCTTGGAACCAAAATCAACAATTCCAAGGAAATAACAATTTTCAAGGGCCTCCTCCACAACAACAACAAGCACCTCCACAAACTCAATTTCAACAGCAACCTTTCCAACAGCAACCTTACCCTAATCAAGTGAACAATTTCGTGCCTAACAATTCTTACCCGCCAAACAATTTTGTTCAACCTAATAATGACAAGGTTAGCTCGCTCGAAAGAAGTCTAGAGGCGTTCCTAAAGCAATCTACACAGTCTACAGCAAGACTAGAGACTTCTATTCAATCTTTGGTGCAAAACAGTGTCTCACACGATCAAAGCATCAAATCTATTGAGGCACAAATTGCACAACTCAATACAGCATTGAGCGAGCGAGAAAAAGGAAAGCTCCCATCTCAACCATTGCCCAATCCTGGTCACGCACATGCTACATATCAACAGCAAACTCACAACGTAAACGCTGTGACCACGTTGAGATCGGGAAAAATGTTGAAAAACAATTTAGGTATTCACGATGACACCCCTGCCGGTGGTTCTTCTTCACCTTCTTCTTCTTCATTAGAGCCTGTTCTCCATCATTCACAAGGCTCTACTCCTTCTAGCTCGAACGGACCCACTTCTCACAACATGAACACATCTACACGGGGTTCCGTTCCAACTCAACAATCTGATCCGCAAAAATTGGACTCAACAACATTTCAAAATGCTCCTTTTCCAATCCGGTTGAGATCCAATAAACCAACTCCACAAATGGAGAAGATTGTTGAGCTGTTCAAACAGGTTAGCATAAATATCCCTCTTTTGGATGCGATCCAACAAGTTCCTTCATATGCAAAAATCTTAAAGGACTTATGCACCAAAAAGAGGAAGTCACAAGTACCAAAGAAAGTTTTTGTGGCTAGTGCTATTAGCGATGCTCTTGTCAATTCTTTACCCCAAAAGCAAAAGGACCCCGGTTGTCCCACTATTTCGATAACAATTGGGGACAAGAATATCAATAGAGCACTACTAGATCTTGGTGCTAGTGTCAATTTGCTACCTTATTCTGTGTACGAGCAATTAGGCATTAGAGAGCTTAAGCCCACTCACTGTACTCTCTAAATGGCTGATCGATCAATCACCCATCAAAGGGGTGAGCTAGAGGATGTGTTGATCAAAGTTGGGGAGTTCATATTCCCCGTTGATTTTATTGTTATGGACACACAACCTGTTGCCAACTCACGGAACCAAATTCCGGTGATCCTCGGTCGACCATTTTTGGCCACTTCCAATGCCGTAATAAACTGTCGCAATGGCTACATGACTCTATCATTCGGGAAGACGTCTAGTGAGTTCAATATTTACAAGTTAGGAAGTCTTCCCCCCGTGCCTAATGCTAGTACATGAGAAGTTTGCTCTATTCACGAAATCACGCAGGAGGACTGCGAGTTTGAAAGTTTCTTGTTTGATGAGAACAGTTTTGACGCTACTAGTGCGTCCCTCCTTGAGCCTACCACAGTTGACACAACCGATATTGATTATGAATGTTTCACTTTTTCGGATGATGACGACTCACAGCCCGAATTTGAGTCGTTTGAATTTTTGGATGAGTTAGTTGAACCATCCAAATCGGTTGTTTGCGGTGATTTGAACCTGTGTTGGAGTCCTTTGAGTTTGAGGTAGATTCCCCAACGATTCTTTCGCCTCCGAAACTCGAACTCATGTCCTTGCCGTCTCACCTTAAATATGCTTACATAGGTGAGAATGAGACCTTTCCCATTATAATATCAGCCTCTCTAGCCTTCGAGCAAGAGAACGCTATTTTAAAGATTTTACAAGATAGGCGGCAAGTTTTCGGTTGGACTATGGCGGACATCGAGGAGATTAGTTCTCTCATAATTGAATATCATATGCAATTGATGGATGATGCCAAATCAACAAAGGACCCACAGAAACATTTTGGGGGTATTGTGGTGAGTCAACCTCCTCCTTTAGAAGTTGAACCACCCCCATTTCTTTTAATAAGCTATGAGAATGCCAACATTCCACTGACTGTTGATCATTCTCATTCTCGTTTTGATTCATCACCACATCATATCTATTCACTTCCACACTATCCCTAATTCACTCCCTTTCGTCCTTCCTATTGTTCCAACCGTTGCGCCTGAACGAAATCAACGAGAAAGCGCTTTAGCTTAGGAAAGCTCCTTACTCCGACCGTACAAGAGACCGTTACGCTTTCATCTCCAATACCAAGTTCGGCGTACCCATGTTTTCTTGCGAATCTTGAGGGATTTGATCCCATTTCTCGACGGGTAGATAGGTTAGCGCAATCGCTTTTAATACATCGGTCATCACAAATTGCGCTAATTTATTCACTCGATTTACACCCTCAAGATCGCGCAACCCTTCTTTCTCCTTTCCGCTATTCTTCTCCTCCACCGAGACCATATTCTACCATTCTTCTTTCCACACGGTCTCGCGTGCTTCTCATTTCTTTCCCCTCCACCCCATTATTTCACCAACTATACCATTACCACGATAAGATTTTTGAATGGTTGGTGCTAACTTTTGGCTTGTGTAAGGCCAAGCTTAAGTTTGGGGGGAACCTTGTTGTATATATGTATATATTTTTGTTTTCTTTTTCTATAAAAAATAAATAAAAAAAATTCAAAACATTAAAAATATAAAAATAAATTATAAATAAATAAACAGGGGAGTGCCGGTATTTTGACCCTCTTGGTTTAGCATGACAGTGAGGACACTGTCCAGTTCAAGTTTGGGGGTATGCTTGGTACGTCTTCTTCCTTCGCATTCATTTGTACATATTTTTGCATTTGCATACTTATTTGAAAACCATAAAAATTGAATTTTTTTTAAAAATTATAAAAATTATTGTATTCAATTTTGGCTAATTGATTTGAGTTTGACAGATAGGTTAACTGGCTAGGAACAACTAGATCTTAGACTTAGTAAATTAAAAACCCTAAAAATAACCTTCCTTAAAGTTTAACGGTAGAAAGTATATGCCTTGTAGTTTATTTAGAAATAGGCAAATTTTGGGTTCACTTCTTGGGCTAAGTCGAAATGAAGGAAAAGTATTGATGTTCTTATTAGAGTATAAGTTTGAAAAATAATTCCTAGCTTAAGTCTAGATTCTGAAAAAGCATACCCTACAAATTGCACAATCACGCACCTTGAAACTTAGAATAGTAGAAGAGACCTTGAAATGCTCTTGTTTAAAGTCCTTAGTACAATGAAAATAAAAGAAAAAAAAGTGAATCAAGAAAAAAAAAATGAACACTGGTTTTTGTGATTACTTAAGGCTGTAAAAAAATAGAAAAATATTTAGCGAGGGTGCTTCATCACCTAGTGCCTTAGACCAACTGGTTTGGGAGTCACTGCTAAAGCCTTGGGTGTTGCAAGACTAGGAAGCACGCTTTAAAGTGCTAACGCATCTTGTAATCGGTTGTTGGTACCTCAAGAAGTATTAACGGTCGCATGAAGGATGTGTAAGCAAAATTCAATTAAAAATTCACCTACTGATAAGTACTTTGGACAACGGACAAGGGCATGATTGCTTGATTTGAATTTCCAAGTGTAGGGGTGATCTATTCACATACATAGGGGTATGTGATTGGAATTTAGATAAGAGAGAGGAATGAAGAATAGAACTTGTATCTTTAGTAGAGTTGATAGAAATTCCTAAGTGGAGATGGAAGTTTAGAAGGAAAACTTAAGAAATGCCGAAAGCTAAGTAATTCTATAGAACATATATAATCTTAAGTTAGATGATGAGGAAGTGGGAAGAATATGGGTGGATAATTTGCGAGTCAAAAGATAATAGAATTCCTTGTTAGAAAACCTAATTGGAGAATAAAAGTCGAAAAGCCAGATTGATAGGATTTTGTGGGTAGTATCCGCTGAAAACCCTCAGGAGAAAACACTCCTCCTACTAGGGACACCAAAAGGTTTAACGGCTTGTTGCACGTGCTCAGTGCAATCGCGTTTCCCTGCGAAAGTATGGTTAGGATTTTAGTGAATAAAAATAAGTTTGCTCGAGGACGAGCAAAAGATAAGTTTGGGGTTATTTGTTCACATCATAATATTGTATTATTATATTCCCCATTCTTATTCTTTTTATAAATAAACAGGTACTTTTGACGCATGTCTGCTACATGTTACAGGTTACAGGTTCTTGGACAGAAAACAGTGAAAACGAGGTAAAGACGATGAAAAAGTGGACTTTAACCAATAAACAGAAGACTCTTGATCAAGCCTACATAAGGAACAATTCCCAAAGCAAGATTCAAGACATCGACTCTAAGCGAACGGGTAGAAGTCCACTACAATGTTCACTGGAAAATCTGGAAGAGAACCAGAAGCTAAATTGAGAAAAAACATAAAGAAATAAGAAGATAAAAAGCACCAGAGCCAGCCCGAAAAATCCAGAGAGCCAACACCAGTTTTTGGCCGCGGAACCGCGGCCGAACCATGCCTCGGGCCGCGGTTCTGCGGCAGTTTAAAGGATTAAAAAAATAATTTTTTTAGAAAAATAAAGGGGCGGCTTTGACTGTTCTTTATAGGGCTATTTTTGTAAATGTAGACATGCGAGTCATTGTAACCCTAGGGTTTCCTATTCTCTATAAATAGGAACTCTAAAAATTGTAAACTTTATGCCTCCTTTTAATAATAAAATTCAGATCTCTTTATGGAGAGCATCGGTGCCTCTCTTCAATTCATCTATTCAGATCTGACAACTCTGCGTAAATGTTTGGAGAGATCCATCTGTAAAGTAAGTAGATTTATTTATTTTCTTGCCCTAGGTAATTTCAATTCCTGCCCTAGATTAAATTTAATTTCCTTGCCCTAGTTAGAACTTTAATTCAACTGCCCTAGATGGTATAATTAGGTTTTTAGATTTAATAACCAATCCGAACACCCTTCGGAATTAACTCGTAAGAGCGAATCGGAAATTCACAACATCCCTGTGGACCGACCCGTACTCACCGGCTAGCTGCAAAGCGACGCCGTTCTTGATTGCGGTAATAGATAGTTTTAGAGACAAAATCAAATGGCGCCGTTGCCGGGGACTTCAGGGCTCCCATTTGATTGGTATGTCAAAAACTATTTCTATTACCGCAATCAAGAACGGCGTCGTAAGAAGCTAGTCGGTGAGTACAGGTCGGTCCACAGGGATGTTGTGAATTTCCTAGTCGCGCAAACGAGTTAATTCCGAAAGGTGTTCGGATTGGTTATTAAATCTAAAAACCTAAATTATTCTATCTACGATTATCTAGATCTATTCTTGCTAGGGTTAGGTTTAGGGATGGTTTGGAAATGCAAGTAAATCTCAACGCTTTCATACCCGAATGAAGATCTATGAGGAGTTATGGTAATTATCAATAAAGGGGATTAGATCCATTCGGGAAGGTGTTCCTTCCTCTAGGTTCTTGTCCTTCCTTTAGAGATCCTTACCCTAACCTCCATGGAAAACGCGCGCAACCGGGCCTTTACACTACGGTGTCACCGCTACCTCGAGGGATAGGGTGCCGTAGGGCGCGGTGTGTGCGTGTATGCATGGAGTCCTATTCAAAATGTATTATGGGTAAGAAAGGGATGAGAGATCTCATCTCTCAAAATCCTTTTCTTACCCATAATACATTTTGAATAGGACTCCATGCATACACGCACACACCGCGCCCTACGGCACCCTATCCCTCGAGGTAGCGGTGACACCGTAGTGTAAAGGCCCGGTTGCGCGCGTTTTCCATGGAGGTTAGGGTAAGGATCTCTAAAGGAAGGACAAGAACCTAGAGGAAGGAACACCTTCCCGAATGGATCTAATCCCCTTTATTGATAATTACCATAACTCCTCATAGATCTTCATTCGGGTATGAAAGCGTTGAGATTTACTTGCATTTACAAACCATCCCTAAACCTAACCCTAGCAAGAATAGATCTAGATAATCGTAGATAGAATAATATAGGTTTTTAGATTTAATAACCAATCCGAACACCTTTCGGAATTAACTCGTTTGCGCGACTAGGAAATTCACAACATCCCTGTGGACCAACCCGTACTCACCGGCTAGCTTCATGCGACGCCGTTCTTGATTGCGGTAATAGAAATAGTTTTTGACATACAAATCAAATGGCGCCGTTGCCGGGGATGGCGTCTCATTTTCTTTTTGCAATTTCGGGTTAATAAAAATTAAAAAATCATAAAAATCTGAAAAATCACAAAAAATATAAAAATATATCATCTGTTATTTTTGGAAAGGGTATTCTTGTGAGAATTATGCAGGTCCGCGTCCAAACGACCGCGCCTGGGCCCCAGATCGCTGCTCTTCCGCCTCCAGAAGACTCTGTCCCTGTCTGGACGGCCAACCACCAGCAGGCTGCATTCCCTCGCCACTGGTCCCTCGAACCGGTGCCCCCTGAGGCCCGCTGGGCGCCCCAGGGCTCCACTCCGAGATCCGCCGCCAGGGAGCCTCGCCCCGAGTCTCCTCGCGACCCTTACCCCCCTGAGGAAATGTCGGTCACCTCTCCTATCCACGAGCGTGGCCGACCCTACCATGGTCAGCGGGAACGCACAGAAGGGGTCCGCCCCGGCGACTCAAGAGCTACCCCATCCCGGGACCTGAGGCACCTCATCGAAAGAAACCGGGGCCGCTCCCAGACGGAGTCCACCCGCAGCGGGGCTCGGGAATCCCGAGGCGCCGATTCCTCAAGGTACCACGGTCGGCTCGACGCACTCGAGAAGAAGATCGAGGGCATGCGTCGAGAAGCTCACCTCTCGAGCGACGGGGCTAAGTACGCCTCCGACTCGCTCACGAAGCCATTCACTGAGGAACTGCTCGCCGTGCGCGTCTCCTCGCGTAATAAGCCCCCGAAGGTCTCTCTGTTCGACGGGAAAACCGACCCGAAGGACCACTTGGACGCTTTCACCGCGGGAATGAGCTTCCAAGATCACTCCGACGCCGCCTAGTGCAGGGCTTTCCTGGCCACCCTCATCCGCGCGGGTCGGGACTGGTTCCGCGGGCTCGAGCCCTGCTCGATTTCAACCTTCGACGAGCTGGTCACCCAGTTCCTCGGCCATTTCGTGGGGAACCGTCGACAGAAGTGCACGGTCGACTACCTCTTCACGGTTAAAAGCGGGGATAAGGAAACGTTTAAGGCCTATATTACCCGCTTCTACAACGCCCTCCTCGAGGTGTTCGAGCACCGGGACGAGACCGTCATAACGGCACTCAGATCTGGTCTGAGGCACAAAGAATGGTTGCGCTCCTTCGTGCTAGCTCAACCTAAGACCATGGCCGAAGTCAAGTCGTGGACCGAGCGCGAGGTCCAGATGGAATCCAAAGTGAATGCTAACCTTCCCCGGGCGGATCGGCCCGACCAGAAGAAAAAGACTCGGGAGGACAGGCCGGAGCGTCAACAGGCCGGAGCGTCAGCAGCCCTACCACCCGAAATTCCAAGAGTATACCCCCCTCAACGTCTCCCTCGCGGTGTTGCTGGAGGAGGCCCAGAATGAGGGGTTCTTCAAGTTTCCCCCGGTCCCATGTCAAGCCGCTAAGCGAACCCGGGGCCCCTACTGCGCTTTCCACCGGGTACTGGGCCACGCCATGGAGGACTGCAAACAATTAAGGGACTATGTCGAGGAGCTCATCCGGTCTGGGCACCTTGCCACCTACCTAAGGGACAAACGGCAGGCCGACCGTGAGCAAGAGCAGCCTCGCCCTCCCACCGACCTGACCATCGGTCAGATCATACTTGTTTCAGCAGACATAGGGCATGGGGCTCAGGGAGCCCCATGCCCTATGCCAACCACGGGGGTCGGCAGCCCTTCAGGGAACTCGGCCCAAGCCGACCAAGTCATCCTTTAACCTGTACCTGTACCTGTCCTTTTTCTTTTTTTTTCTAAAGGCAATGTAAATTCTTCCTAGGATCTACTGTTGACTAAAAAAAGATCAATGGAACATTGCGAAAAAGAAGGGAAATCTTTGTTCATTCAAAGGGTACTATGGGCTCCTCAGCCATAGATGCAAAAAAAAAGGAAAGGAAAAGTTACAATAGCGGGGGTAAGGGGTGCAGCGAGCGCTGCTCGTAGTACTCGGCGAAGATCTCCGCCATCCGGGGCCGCGCGAGTTCCAGCCTCTGTTCTCGGTTTCTCCCGCGGGCGTCGACCCCGAGCCTCAGCTCGTAGCATTCCCGAACAAGCGCCTCCGAGTGCGCCAGCCGGTTTGCGGAGATCAAGACAAAGCGCCTCAAGGACCGCAGCTTGCCCACGGCCTCGTTGAAGAGCTGCTCCGACAGGGGGTTGTAAAGCCCCGGCGATGCCCTCCAGATGGAGTACATCAGTAGCTGCAGCAGGGAGGAGCGCCTGGGGAGCAGCCGACCGAAGTGCTCCTCAATGCGAGCAACCACCAACTGCACCGTGTCCTCGGTGTGGTCGCGGTCGTAAAGGTACACATCTGTAGAACTGATGATTTCGGGGATAGTGAATGGGAAATCCTCGATTTTCGATGGTCTATCTGCGAAGGAGGAAGAACCAGTACTCCTTATGTAGCCCGCTGTGCAGCCCATCGGCCGCCACGTGGCGTCTATCGAATGTCGCCCGGTCGAAATGAAGCGACGCGCCACGTGGCGCCCATCGAACGTTACTCGGTGGAAATGAAACGACGCGTCCCTATCGCTTTGCCTCCCCCGGCATTCAATGCACTAGATGCATGCGCCGTTGCCCCGACCGTTCCTATTCCCCGCACCTACAGCCTAACGACCAGGCTGCGCCTCATCAAAGATTCAACTCAGCAGCCGCCCTGCTCAAACATCCCCGGCCAGCAGCTCCCCTGCCACAACGCCGGGATCCAAAAAGCCTTCCTAAAGGCAGTCGAGGCCCGAGGTTCCCTCGCCCGGCTATCCTCCGTGGACAGCTTCCCTGCCACAACGCCGGGGATCACAAAAGCCCTCCCAGAGGCAGTCGAGGCCCGAGGTTCCCTCGCTCGGCTATCCCCCGCGGGCAGCTTCCCTGCCACAACGCCGGGGATCAAAAAAGCCCTCCCAGAGGCAGTCGAGGCCCGAGGTTCCCTCGCTCGGCTATCCCCCGCGGGCAGCTTCCCTGCCACAATGCCGGGGATCAAAAAAGCCCTCCCAGAGGCAGTCGAGGCCAGAGGTTCCCTCCCTCGGCTATCTTTCAGGACAAAAGCTCTCGCCAAGAGGCACCGAGCAGTAACCCTGCACAGCCAAGGGTCCTTGGTGGGCTTCCTACAGCCTTATAGCTTTCCTCGCGCCAAGGGCCAAAGTCCTCCCAGAGGCAGTCGGGTCCTTGCCCGGCTATCCCCGGCTGGTAGCTTCCTACCACAACAGACAGGGATCAAAGTCCTCGCCAAGAGGCACTGGGAAGTAACCCTGCTCGGTCCCCGTCCTGAAGGATCAAAAAGCCCTCCCAGAGGAAGTCGAGGCCCGAGGTTCCCTCGCTCGGCTATCCCCCGCGGGCAGCTTCCCTGCCACAACGCCAGGGATCAAAAAGCCCTCATACAGAGGCACCCGAGCAGCTACCCTGCTCGGTCGAACATTGGCTGCTACCCTCTACGCCAGGGATCAAGAGCCCTCATAAGGAGCATCGAAGCGGCTACCCCGCTCAACCCCCTAAGGCTGGTAGTCGCCTACACACAACTCTAACGAACCAAGCCTTCGAAAGAGACGACCGAGTAGCTACCTTGCTCGGCCACCCCTGGCGGATAACACCCCTAACGCCGCAACAGATGCATAAAGCTTTAGCAGGAAATGACGGCGCAGCTACCCTGCCCGGTCACCCCCAGATGACGACCGATACTCTAAATCAGAAACAGAGGTCAGGTCTGTCCAAACCTAAACGATCTCCCCCTCGACCTCGGGGCCCAAGGAGATACCTCCTCGGAGACGCTCGTCGGCAAACAACGGCAGTCAGCTCGACGGACGATTGTTAAACAGAGGGCCAACCTGACGTGAAAGCACAACGGCGCAAGTAAAAATATCCCAAGCGAGTATTCCTCACAAACAGATGCCAGAAAAGAAAAATTTATCACAGCTGAAGAAGAACAACTTTTTTACTACTGCCAAAGATAAGTTTTTACAGAAGGTATTTTTTGGCTCCTCAGCCTTACAAAATTCAAAAGAAAAACAAAATGAAGATAGGAGAGTGGGGGCTCTACACCTCGGGCCCGGGCACAACCTAAAATTCCTCAACCTCCACCACTGGGGGCGCTGGGTCCTCAGCCCCCACCTCGCCGGGAGCCTCTCCCCCTTGCTCGTCGGTGCCCGTGAGGAGGAACTCGGCCCGGAGATCCGTGTCGTCGAATTCCAGCATCTTGGACTTCACGGCATCAAGGGCGTCGTGCCAGGTGCGGGTCGTGGCTATGGCCAGGTCGTCGTAAAAATCCCTCGACCTCTTATAGCTCGCCACGGCCTTCGATCCAGCCGACTTGAAGGCATTGGCCGACGCCCCCAGCTCCTTCCGGAGGGTCTTCACCGTCTTCTTCAGGTTGCCGGCGAGCACCTGGGAGTCCCCGAGCATTCCCTCGGCGATCGCTGCAGCCTCGCGATGCCGGGTGGCCTCCCTTTTACCGGCTGCCACCTCGCCCTTTAGGGCGGCGATCCTCGCCGACATCGCCTCCTGCTCCCGCCTAGAGCTTTCTTGCAACGCGGCGAGCTGTCCCGCCGCCTCCACCGCCGGGGCTACCACTTCGGTCTCCATGCGGAGGGCGAGGGCCACGTGCTGGGGAATCTGGGAAGGCGCAAAAAGAAGAAGAATCAGAAACATGAAGGAAAACACTAAATCTCACCGTGCAATGGGGGCTTACCTGCACGGCTTCCTGGGCGATCGACGCCAGCTGAGATTTGAGGGTCCCCCCAAGAACCCGGCCCCCGGCCGAGGTCTCTATCTCGTGGAGGAGGCTGTCCGCGAGTAACAACCCGGACGGCACCGCGAACCGACGCCCCCTTCCTCCACCACGGTCGGCGGGGACCGGCCCCGGTAGGGTCTCCGGGAATTCCTCTTGAGCGGCTCCGAGGGGGAGCCGATCTCCTCTTCTGAGGCCGTGTCCTCCACGATCAGGGCCCGCTTCCGACCCGACGCTCTGCTGGGGCTAGGGGCGGGATCCACCGCCGAACGTCCCTGGGGAACCGTCACCGGGACAGTGGGAGCGGGGAAAGGCTGCGCCTGGGAAGAGCTGGCACCCCCGGCCCTGGCAGGCTTCCTCGGTTGGCTCATAGCATCTCGGAGAGTGCCGAAGTCCATGGATCCTGCACAAAACAAACACCCAACTTATCAGCAACACGAGTTAAGCATAAACCCAGAAAGCAAGCCTAACTTACAGACGAACTCGGCGGGGCTAAACCCGGCCCAGCTCAAGACCCTCTCGGACAGCAGCACGTTATGTCCGGGGATGTGCTCCCATGACGCCACTCTCATCGCGGCGGGGTCGTTGGACAGGTTCCCGGCAAACACTTCTCCCTCGATCATTTCGTGGGCACCGGCCAGTCCTTGCTCTCGGGAGGGGAAACGAAGAAAATTTTCTTTTTCCAATCATAGATGGAGGAGGGCAAGGCCACGACCCCGGTCCTGGCAGCGACCCCGGGCCGCTTCCTAAAAGTAAAGTAAACCCATCTTGGGTCACCCGCTCGACCGCCGGGGCGACTCTTGAAAACAAGGGAGGAATCGAGGAGGGAAAGACTGAAAGGATTCGCCTGCAGCCTCAGGCGGATCAGGAACCCAAGGAGAAGCCTCCACGCGTTCGGCACTAGCTGGCCAGGAGACAAACCGAAGAAATTCAGAGCAGCGATGACATCAGGAGAGAAGGGCAGGCGCATTCCGCCCCAAAAAACTTCCAAATACAGGGCAATCTCCCTGCCCTGTACCTGGTCTGCCCTCTCTCCCTCCCCGGCCAGACGGAGCGTGTAGCTCGGGGGAATATGGAAGCGAGCTCGAGCGTTGGAGAGCTCGTCCTCATGCCTCACCCAGCATGAGGTGCTGGGGGCTACATCTACCGCCTCCTCCCTGGAGGCGGCCCCCGCCTCACGGCCCCGGGGAGAGGGCCCAGCCCCTGCTCCCCGAGGGGACTCGGACGTGTCTAAAGGAACCCTAACATCTACTCCTACGACGTATGCTGATTCTACAGGGGAAGACATATAACCTGGGAAATAAATTCTTCAAAGGTTGGGAACAAGGGAAGGGAGACGAGCGCCGAGCAGCCGGGGCTTGAGAATGAGGAGATATGAGAGAGTAAGGGCCTTAGGGCAGGCCCACCCGTATTTATTACAACACGCGGCCCATCCAACGGCGCCCGTCGTCTCCCGCCGAAACGGCTCCTTGCGCCCAGCGTCTCAAATTGTTCCACGTGGCAGCCCAGCGATTGACTGCGTCCCATCAGACGCCGCAGGCCTGCGCGCGTCACATCAGTCGGTTGGCGCTCGACACGTGGACCGTCGCTTCCACTGCAGAGTGCACGAACCGGCGCACCCTCCTTAAATGCAAAGATCTTGTCTCGATTCGCTAGTGGAAAAGACAACCAACGGCTCGAGGACTCATCCCGGCACAACCCTGAGGAGGATCTCACCTCGGGGGGGGGGACAGTCCACTCCTGACCCGACCCGCTAGATGGTCGGGGCAAGAGTGGGGGGCTAGTGATGACACTCAATGTTGTGGACCTCCAAGATCAGGACACGTGGCAGATGACGTGTCCCAAGACTGAGGAGAAAGGGCCCGCAGAGGGCGACCGGGCCGCCCCACACCCGACCTGCAAGCACAGGCTGGCTCTCCACGAGGCCCCCTACGAATCAGCCTCTTCGGCCACTCAGCTCGCCCCAAGCCGCCATAGGACCAAAACTCCTCGGTCTCCCTGCTCATCCCGAGCTCCCTGCCGAGGCCGTCTTCCTCGGCCCTCCGACCAACTCCACCGCTCACAGGCGTAACCGCCGCTCCGCGAATCTCTCCATGCACGGATTCTCCGCCAGCAACATCCCACGTTCCACGCCATCACGATCCCCATTAATGGGCGATCCGCTCTCTACGCGGGCGTGACGTCGGGAGCATAACCGCCGGCGAGATTCTCGCGCCTGCTGCTGTGTGCCGCCACCGCTATATAAACCCCCATCACAGAGGGGTCAGGTGAGCCATTCTTTACACTTACGCCGTTACTCTGCTCGGATCTTATCGCTAACTTGAGCGTCGGAGGGTCCTCGGTGGTACCAAACCATCCCGGGACTTCTGTGCAGGTACTCGGCGACAGCCTCCTCATCCCACATTCTCTTCTCACAACCCATTGAGACTCATACGCAACGAAGGACAATCAACCAAATTCACCTCGAGATCAACGGAAGACAACATCTGACGGAGGCCCGAAAAGGAGCTCCATCACATCCCTTAACCAAGCTTCCCTTCTCTGCAATCGCCGACGACCGCGACCACCGCTTCCGTCTTCTCCCTCTCTACAGCCAATGACAATAGCCCACTGAGCCGAGCCCCTCCATAGTTGTCGAGTCCAAGCCAGCACGCATCCACCTCGCCGGGGTTTTCAGAGTATGCTGCATTCGCCGTGTCGGTGTTTTAGGAGCTCGCCAACTATACTCGCTAGCGTCTTTGGAATTTACCGTGTTTGCTGAGTAGGCCTTTCGCCTTTTCTGAGTTCACCGTGTTCGCCGTCTAGGCTTTTCGACTTTTTTAAGTTCACCGTTTTCGCTTCCTTACCTCGTTAGCGTTTTTGAGCCGCAGTTCTTGTTTTCCGAGCTTGCCGCCAAAAGTTTGCTGCTTTTGCCGCCTTAGTTCGCCGGCAAAGTTCGTTGCCTAAGCTCCCGACGTTTTTCAAGCTTATCATCCCCTCTCACCCATTCTAGTCGACAACCTCCGTGACCTCAAACCGTGGGTTGCTGTCAACTCCCTCGTCATCGATCAACACCATAATGATTTGCAAAAAGTTTAATTTTTCTTCAAAAAAAAATCTCCATAAAGTAATATTTGAATGAGTGACAGTTTTTTAATTTTAATGATTTACAACTATTTTCGATGATTTGAGCTTGATATCTGCTTCAATAATCAATGTAATTACCTTGACCGTACAAAGAAGGAGAAACTGTACAAAGAAGAAAAGAAGAAGAGTGAATGTACCTTTTTGCTTTAAGAAATAGAAGTAGGCTTCCAGGCCCTAAGGTCAAGAAGAGTTACGAAAATATAGGTTTTAACTGACACGTGGATGGAGCCCATTGGCCCAACCGGATATCGAATCATTTCATGAAAAGCACGTTTTTGGAGACAGTTATTTGGAAGCACTAAAATTATACGTGGGGCCATGGACCATTTCAATGTACGGTTAGCTTTCGGTTGCTCCCCTAGTGGGGCCCAATTGCCGTCACGTGTAGAAATGGAATTGTGTGCCATCTTTTCGTCACGTGGTGGACCCATTTTACAATTTCCATATTCCAAATTAATAAATGCAATTTTATTTTTCGCAAATTAAATTTCAGCCACTCAAAGGTTGACGATGGATGAGTAGACACGTCGCTACTTTCATTTTCTAAATGCTAATTTTAATGCATGGGTCTTTTAAATTGACAACGTTACAATCACATTGATTGTTCATGGTCTATTCTATGCCCAAATTCATTAAATCAAAAAAGACCACCTTAAATTAGAAAAGGCAACTTAGGTCAAGTTTTAGATTAGCAAAACACATGCTGGGGAATCCGACTTAAAAGAATTATCTGTTCAGACAGTCGATGCGATTAATGCAAACTTGTACTTTGTGATCTATCATGTTTTAATCAGAAGCAAGATGTCGACCAATCAAAATCTGTAAGCAACACTAACATTACAAGTCTTCAATTGTTTTCCTTGTCAACATATATGAAGCTTTACTGTTCTTGTGCTGATGTAACCCTGTATAAATTCCATTCATAAAATGTGAAAGGAATGAAAAGGGGAAGAAAAGAAAAATAAAAGTAGAGAAACAAAATTTGTTTACGTCTCTTAATTTATGTTGTTTTTCCCAAGGTACACAATAACAAAAAGGACAACCCATTTTACTATAATAGATAGGTACGGTAGCACATGGGATATAAACTATTGCACCGAGATTCCTTGTCGTGTTATCTTTTTATCATCCTCGCATCAAAATTTTCATCAATTTGGAGTCTTGTGATGCCATAAATTGGATCTGGACCATCTCATGTGTGCAAGTTGGTCATATTGCACATCAAAGATTAATCTTGGTGAAATTTCACATTTTGGTAATTCCAAAAGTAGCAGACCGTCGACCGACGAAAGCTGAGTTTGAACCGAAGTTCTCATGCTCAACAGTAAAAGGCTTTACTATTATGTTCTAACCGTGACAATCAATTACACAAATGACTTTGGGCATTCAAGGTTTGGAAATTAACGTCTTTTCGTTGGAACGGAAGAAACAAAATCAGTAAAATAAACAACAATCGTCAGATAGATAAAAGCAATTTTTCTTTTAAGACAGCTGGATTTTAGTCTTTAGACTTTTTCGTGGGCAGCATGACGAACTATATCGTCTGTAGTGCGAGAATGGACTTAACAGCTTATCACATTTTGAATATATAACAAGGAAAACTGTGTTGGCATGTCGTGGGATGGAATATATTAGCATGCGGTCTTTTACATGACTAAAATGAATGCCGGGATAAAAAGATCAAATTTCTAAAATAGATCGAGAAAAATAAAGTTGTCTCTTATAAAGAAATCTAACATACAGATTAAATCTTTTCGGTGATAATCTCTTGAATATATTAAAGAGTTATAAGAGATTATGTAGTGGATATATAAGAAATTTGAAAGAAGCAGGGAATGGCGATTTAATGAAAGGTTCTAAGATATTATGTTTATTCGAAACATTTTTAACAACAAATTCTTTCAAATGTTAAAACCAGCATTACTAGTTAGAATCTCCATTTGATCGTTATAATTAGAAGCAAATAAATCTCTCATCCACATTTGGAGTGCGGTACAGAGACAACCGAGATTGAAAGAATTATCAACTCGAACAAACCTATTGATTCACTCTTATCAAAACTAAAGAACTTCTGTCGATATGGAATTATGGACGATTGATGTACATCTTCTCTTAACTTTAAAATATGGATTTCTACTCTAACTTTCTTTAAACTACCAATGGTCTTGAACTAGGGAGGCTATGCCTTTTAGTTGATATCAATAATCATATTGGAGTTAGTGGGCCATCTTAACGTTAGAATATAAAATATATTCCCTCAATTTTTTTCATGACTTCGGAGTTTTAATGAATGTTCGATTTGCATCAGGCATGTATTAAATACAGATTTATTAAATTAAAAATACTGCTGCGCAAAAGCCCAGGTTTTGGCATGAAGGGCCTTCGACATGCGGAGGCATATTAGAATATAAAATATATTCCCTCAATTTTTATCATAACTTTGAAGTTTTGATGCAATGAATGTGGTATTTAACACTTAGGAGGTATACATTTCAGATGACATTGTTAATATGTGGAGATTGATTCCTCAGACTTCTGATGAAGGGGGTTCAAACATCTGGACGTCCATCAGAATCATGTCAGAAGAACAGAGCAACGACAGACATCTGAAGGTAAGGATGCAGACGTATGGAGAATCTTAGCCAAAGAACAGAGCGTAGCCAAACGTCCGTGGCAGACATCTGGAGAAACATGAAGCCCAATCCAGATTGTAGGCAGACCAAGAAGTGGCAGACGTCTGCCCAAAGGAGACGAAGCCCAACAGAGAGGAGGCAGACGTCTCCATGGTCAGACTTCTGTTGACGGGTTTTATGTGCGAACTGTATTTGTTATTTGGGTCTATCTCTTAATTTAAGTAGGATTAGGGCTTGTTTATATATAGGGATTTCCCCTATGTTATATATACCGCGAATTTGAGATATTATTGTACAGAGAGAGGGTGACGGATGTCTCCTTATAAAAAAAGGGAGAAGAGAAAAAAAGAAGAAGCGAATTCCTTCCATGTGCAAAACACGTGGGCGTTCTGGTTTTAAGAAAAATTAAAACCCCACAGTTAGACCCCATGAACACATGAGCGTTCACATGCAAAATATATGAGCGCTGAAAATAAGTAACCAAAAGGTCAAATAGGCATCATGTGTTAAACACGTGAGCGTTCTTATGCAAAGCATATGAGCGCTGAAAATAAGTAAATAAAAGGCTAAATAGACCCCACATGTTAAACATGTGAGCGCTCACATGCAAAGTACATGAGCGCTGAAAATAAATAACCAAAAGCCAAATAGACCTCACGTGTTAAACACGTGAGCGTTCATATGCATAACATATGAGCGCTGAATATAGACAGGCTAAAATCCACACTGGAGGTCATGTGTTAAACACTTGAGCACATCATTTTGAAGCGCTAGCTTCAGATAAAATTAAATTCTATTTGGGAAAATATCCTCCCAATTTTTCCAAGACGAGAAAGATTTTT
Source organism: Agapanthus africanus (assembly GCA_030015575.1). NCBI lineage: Eukaryota > Viridiplantae > Streptophyta > Magnoliopsida > Asparagales > Amaryllidaceae > Agapanthus > Agapanthus africanus. The sequence continues at coordinate 47,392,034 of JASDDO010000019.1, read as the reverse complement.
CTCTGTTAAAAAGAGAACCTTTGGATTCAAAATCCAACGGTGATTATAATATCACCGACCAAATTAGAAAATCAAATCAATTTCTTTGTTAGGAAAATATTTTCCTAATCTTGCTAAAACCAATAGAAAATATATTCTGTTAAACAGAAAATCACTAGATCAAAAATTCAACGGTGGATAAAATTCCCCGAATAATCTTTGAGACCAATTAAATCAATTGGCATATCTGAAATGGGAGATTTTCTCAAAATTGATCAACAATTTGCCTTACCTATATAAAAGACTCGAGATTTCAAGTCTTATACAGACACACACCTACATAGAGAGACCCCAATAAGCTTTGGCAGCTACAACTGAGAATTCAATTCTCCTGCTGAAGAAAAATCCTCTTTTTTTTCTAAAACCCTAAGTAAAAAAAAAAAAACAGAGATCAAAATATCTCATTTACCTAACATATGTAAATACAAGGGTTTAACCCTCCGAAAAGTATTGCGGTTTGATAGCGCCCTGGCCATCTACCGTGGCCGATGCAGAACAAAAATAGTGTTTAAAATTTTTTGGCGCTAAAAACCCCGTCCTATTGAATCGAACCATAAACCTAAAAATAGTTACAAAATATAGAAGTGTTATACCGAATGATTCGTGTCCTTCGGTCTTCTACCCTCTTCTTTGGCTCCTTGAGGTCTCCTCGATCAAGCTTGGCCGCCGGTCTTTCTTCATCGAAGATGATCCACCCGAGGAATGTAGCTCATGGCTCTAGCTCCACACTAAGAATCTAGTGAAGCAATCAGGGACTCTAGGTTGCTCATCTAGAATGCCTAGAGATATAGTGAGTTGCTCTAAGTGTGTATCTATCTCTCTTCTATCTTTGATTCTCAACACATGAGATGGTAGGGTAGAAGATGAAGAAGAATGAGGAGAAGCTTAAGAAAAATAGTGAAGAGAGAAGAAGCAAATGGTGAGAGTGTTTTCCAAAATCCAACCATGCAAAACTCAAGTGAAAAACAAGTGAGGAAAAACTAATGTGAGAAGGAAAAACTAGAGTGAGAAAAACCTCAAGCTTGGTTTTGTAAAACTCAATTTCCAAATATAAAATTGCAACCATACCTGAATAGTTTGCACAAATGAATTAACAATTCATTTGTCAACAATATTCAAGCATGATTCTCACTATTCTCTCTTCATCACCTTTACACCTTATTTCCATTTAATTTAATAAATGGATAAACCAAAATGAGGTGTCCACCTTCTAGAATGTTTTCCGTATAAATGCGGATTACACTCAACTGTATATACATACCTCTATTCGTACCAAAATACGAATACCTAAAGAGATAGAATAACACAAAGAACATAATAATAGAATATACATATCGAAATACATATACGTAAATTATTTAATCAATACCTGATTTAATAATCCGGCTCAAATCTGAGCCGTCTATTATTATCAACCGTCCGATCGAAAGTCCGGGTAACAGTATAATCATTCGATCGGAACCCTGCACGTATCAAAATACGGCTACTATATCATTTCGCCTAAAGCAGGGAAACCCTTTGTGTGGGACTTTAAAGGCTCGTCAATACGCTGGTAGTGGGTTTAACCACAAGCACGTCAGTGGCACTAGCTGTACGTAACGGCTACCCAGGTATTGAGCGAAAAGAAGACCGACGAGCAAATTCATCCGAACCCTTACTGAGCCTGTCTGTGACAATCTCCGTACAGTCCGGTCTCTTCGTCTAAGGTTATCGCATATCGGGTCTAGGGGGTGGATAAAGTCAGATCTCTAATAACGCGATATTTCGTGTCGGTGTGAAGCCTATCACCTACTGAGAAACTACTGATCCAAATCAGTAATTCTCGTTTATCTTGACCAAGGATTTCTGGTGATGGCCATCTGTGCACAACGCGACATCAACCCCCAATACCGGGAGAGACGAATCCCCGACGATCCACTCACTGCCTCCATGTGGCTCGGGACTGTACCCAACTAAAACCTGTTTGCACGACTCCTTTAAGCCGTGGTAGGGTAGTAATTAAAGCACAGTGGGAACTCACACGAGACAAATGGCGATCTCAGGTCGACAGACATACCTGTACTCATGTCACCTGAAAACTGCTATGCATATTCCCGGCGGGTCCGTCCATTGTAACTCATAACCCAATGAGCACCTGTATACTATCTTAGATGACTAACTAACACCAATGGCTTGTGAGACCGGCCACCGCCCTACGTCGGGGTCTCGAAAAGTATACACTAGTCTACTCCGGAGTATCGATACCCAGTCTCGATACTCTTTCAACTAGGGACATTTAAGGATGTGCTTATAGACCACCCAGCTCCCACGTATATGATCGCCATCATAATGCTGGTAGTTAAGTAAGAATCCTACTGGCTCTATCAATACGTAATAATGATCTGTAATACCACATAATGCATGTACATGATGATAGAGACAAACCAGATAGCATAGTATCATTTTGAATAAGACTGTTTTACCCGCATAGGTCCTTGTTCAGTCGAAAATATTGCACATTTGATATAACATTTTCCTTACTTTTGATAAATATTTAAAAGCGTTTATTATAAATATAGAACATATTTGGGTTTATCTGCAAATACTATTTACCATATGTTTATATATTATAATTAACATTATGAAGGAAAATATATGCATTTTATATTTATATAATATTTTAGTAATTAAAAGATGCATAGCATATCAAATATTCTTAATCAAGTTTCTTAAAGATTTATTACCATATAAAATAATTAAGATATTCTCTCTAATTTAATAAATATTACCAATATTATTCATGGAGATTTTGTGTAGATTTAGCTCAGATCAAGAGATCAAGATATTCAAGATGTCAGGATAAAAAATCTGCCAATAAAATTGTAGGATCTGAAAACTTGGAAAGTGAATCTTTATGGCAAGTCTAAACCTATGAGATCTAGGGTTTCTGATTTGAGAGTTATATAAAGGACCGAGCGCTAAAGTTAAAACTCATCACTTTTAACATGAAGCAAATCACTGTCAAAGAACAAGAGATCCACGACATGTCCGCGATTCGACGTGATAGAGTGACGTGAATATCGACGGAGAAAATACTTCCTACGTGGCAGAGATCGAGAGCAATTTCTTCCTCTTATAATCTAAATTCGAAGGATTTGTACTTGTAACGTTCATTAATAAAGGTAGATCATTTGTAATTATTTCACATTTACTTTCCGCATTTAATTTCTGCATTATGATTTCCTTCTCTATATTTTCTTCTTCTTCTTCTCACAATATGCTTGAGTCATTCCTAACTTGTTAGGGTTCGTAGGATTATGGTAAAAAAATGGATGATAAAATATTTTAACTTCTTTTATATCTTATGAAGTTTATAAATTTTAGCAACAGAATTGTTAACATCCTAATCCGGTGCACTATCAATTTATTGATAGTCTTAATTGCGATTTGAGATTAGATTAACAATTGTTTTGTTAAGAGTTAGACATGAATAAAGATCAATGAAGGGACAAGGGTCAATAGTGGGGAAACCCTAGTTTTTTCCACGAACCCCAATCCTCATTCACCATTATCTATCTAGTTTTAAATCCATCAAAAGATAAAAAGAGTCATCTTTATTAGTCATCCATCAACTACTAATTCCTATGAAACCTACAAGAATTTTCCCTATAAAATCTATATCCGTATTTAAACTAGATCTTAAAACTATTCTCCCTTCTTTCTAATCAACTCGTCTAAAGCAAGATTAAAAGTTCCATGCATCCCTGAGGACGACCCGTACTCATCTCGGCTAGTTACACGCGACACCGTTATTGATTGCGATTACTACTAAAACACTTTTTCATATCAATCAAATGGCGCCGTTGCCGGGGATTGTGCGTAATTTTTTTATCTTTCTATTCGGGTTGAATTCTTATTCGATCCATATCATAAAAACAAAACAAAACCGTAACTTGCATATTTAACGATTAGTGTGCGATTTTTGCGAGAGAATCTGGAGTCACTAGAGCGAGGAAATTGAGATTCAGAGACCTTCAGAGAGGACCAGAGGAGAAAAGGAGAAACTGTAGAAAAAATAGTCAAAATCACCCTCTTTTATGCGGCGGAACCGCGGCAACAAGGTGGATTTGGCGGCGGAACCGCGACGGTATTGAGGGATCATGCTCTAAAATCCAAAAATATATTTTTCTACAGGATTCTTTTCAACATATCGCCGCTTAAAAATATTTTTGCGTGTTTTGATTTTCGTGTTGTTTTTGCATATTTTTAATCGGACTTTTAAGGAGCAATAAGCCAAATTCAGATTAGGTAGGGATTTCATCACCCTTCCTACGCCCCACAAATCGAAAACGTGCATGCACATAAACCTACATTAATAAAAAATATTTAGACCAATCCCTAAGGACAGTCGCGCTTAAATTAAGACAGAGGAGGGTCGTGGGTAATCTATCGCTTATCCACATTTCTTTTGTGGTGTCTAAGGCAAGTGTGACTAAGGAAAGTGATTACTTAATTAGGCCTGTTATTTTCGGTGATTCGTATAACGGACACCTCCCACTTACCTGGCACTTACCTGGCCATAAAAGTGATAAAGAGGTGGTAGAGGATTGATCCTGCGGCTTGTCCTTTGGAAGTCTAGGAGCGTTCTAGTGCTTGACCTAGGTGACCTTAGTTTTAGGTTTTTTTGTGCATTTTGTGATTTGTTGAGTCAACCCTCAAGTCCTTTCAAAGCAAAACAATCAAAATAGAGCTTACATCTTTTCCTTTCCTCTTTTCTTTTTACCTTCTTATAATGGGTAACCCAAACAGCGAACTCTTGCCGAGCTTTGCTATCCAGAACCAGATATTTCTTATTTTCATAATCGCTTCGGTATACCATCCGACTCTACCATGTCTTTGAGAGTGGAAAGAAACAGTTGGACTCCTCACCAAAATTCAACATCGGCTTATGTTGATAATTCATTTAAAGCAAGTGAGGGTACTTCTAAACGTATGTCCATTGCTGAGTATATTGCGAAGACCGAATCCTAAAGTTTCAATCCGGTCAAACCGTTAGGACAACAAACACCATCATTTCCTGAAGAAAGTATTGCTACTCGTTTTGCGGAGTATATGACATCTATTACCAGTCGTCAACCAACCAACCAATCTTACTATTCTTCTTATCACAATGTTGATCCTACTCCTGTCCATTTTTCACAACCATTCGATTCCTATCAATCCTACCCGACTTTTATATCTTCTCTAGAAATTTCTTCTGAACAGTCATTTGGGAGTTTCACCTATCCACAAGAATTTCAATATTCTACTGAAACCCCTTCACAACCCATGTCTAGTTTTAAACGGTCATTGGAAGAATTTCGGGTAGTGTCGCGTCAGATAGAGGAATTGAATGCATCCATGGCCGCCCTCATACAACCCAACAAACGAGCAACTAGTTTCCAACTAGCTCAAAATTTTCCAATGTATGATACGACAATAAGACAAATTTAGAATTTGAGTAGTGAAAGAGAGCCGTACACCCTTCCAAATTAAACCTCCCCATCCCAAATTGAAATCCATAACTCCAGTTTCACAAATCTATCGAGTACACCAAATTATTCACCAATTGATGATAGAATGTTTGATGAGTTGTGCGACTTTGTAGTATTTGATTTACCTAATTGTGAAGGGTCCATTTCAAGTGAAACCACACCCAATACTTTTGATCTCTACACCTCCACTCTAGAACCAAAATTGATTGAAAACCATGCTTTTAATGAGGTGTCTGAGAATTTTAACTTTCACTTGATTGAGGATATTGACGCTGGAGATATTTTGGATGATGAACCCACAGTTTTGGATGAGTTTTTCTCACCAGTTCATCAGGTCCTTTCACTTCTGTGTGGACATCATCTCGGACCTTTAACTGTTTTTCCCGAACCCCATATGCGTCTGGAAATTGATGATAAATGCATAACCGAAAAGCAGAACGATATTCAGCCTTCATTTTCCACATCTGGCTCAACAATGCTCGACATAAAAATTTGTTTACCCATTTAATCACCCATTTTCTTTGGTTCTTCTTCTAATCTTCCTTTAATTCTATCGAGTTTTGATAAATCACACTCCGATATTTCGAGTTCGATAATTCTAGAAAGACAACTTGATTTAGACTCTTTTGAGAATAAGGTAGATGAGCTTTTCGAGTCTCCTACCTCTATAATTTCTGAAAAATCAAGTGTGTTGAATTCGGGCGCGAAACAGATTGACATTGAAACGTTCACTCGGACCATCGATGAAAGTTTCGAAGATATTTTCGCCGACGAACTCATATTCCTAAACGAAACTGATTTTGTAATTAATCAACCTCCACCCGAAGAAGTTGAACCATCACCATTTCTTCTTATCCTATACGAGAATGTGACTATTCTACCCATACTTACTCATTCACATTCTCGTTTTCGTTCACCATCACTGTTCCGTCTCTACCAACCGAGATGTAAGCCTGATCGATTCCGCCTATCTCCACACTTCTTCAAATCTCTGATCTTCCATCAACTATATTGTTACATTGACTAATTTTTTGAATGGTTGGTGTTGACTTTTGGTCTTTGTAAAGCTTTGCATAGACCACTAACTTTAACCCCCCTTATAATTTTAAATACTTAATACTATTTTACTCAAGTTTGGGGGGGGGATCTTTTGGCTCTTGAAAGAAAATAAATTTTTACAAAATTGTGAGCTAAAAAAATAAGTTTGGGGGAGGATTTCACTGTCATTTATTCATGTTCCCGTTACTAACTTTTCCTCCCAAGTCTACAGTTTTTTTTAGCTTAACAGATGACATTAGTGAGGACATTTCTGCAAACAGGTTTGGGGGAGGTTTGTGTTTATTCACGCATTATTTTACATTATCATAAATATAAGCACAAAATTTTTTGATAATGAAAGTTGGAAAGTGAAAATTTACATACGACAAGATTGGAAAAGTTTAAGAAAAGCAAAAAAGTTAGATGTTTTCTTAAACGAAACTAGTAATAAGTAGTTATGAGCCGTTGTCCCAAGGGTTAGTAAGATAAATGAAATTATTAATCTGAGGATAAAAATAAGTCTGAAAAATAGTCCCTATTCTTGAGTCCAAATATTTGAACGTTGATACCCTACTATACGCACTTGCACACATCTTGAAAGTTAGGATAGTAGAGGATACATTGAAATGCTTTTATCTAAAAGCCTTGGTAGGAAGAAAAATATAAATATAAAGAAGAAAATGGTGAAGAAAAATGAACACTGGTTTTGTAATTGCTTAAGGCAGTATAAAAAAATATAGCGAGGGTGTTTTATCACCCAGTGCCTTAGACCAACTGGTTGGGATCCACTGCTAAGGCTTAAGTGTTGCAAGATGAGAATATTACGCCTAACTGAGCGAGTACATTTGGTAATCGGTTGATTAGTATCTCAAGAAGTATTAATGGTCGCATAAAGGATGTGTGAGCAATTCCATCTGATAATGTTCGCCGACTAAAAAATATTAAGGAAGATGGACAAGAGTATGATAGCTTGAATTGAATTCTCAAAGTGTAGGGATGTCTTTTAAACACACGTAGGGGTATGTGATCGATATTTGGAAGAAAGGTAGGGAGGAAGACTAAAGGCGATATTTTATTGAGAGATAATGTGATTTCTAACATCTTTTCACGACCATTAAGATAGGGTTCATGGCAACTGAAAAGCTGGTGTAGTTGAAAACTCTTATTTTCAAGTTCTTTTTTTATAGTTCTTATCTTTGTACGCAACATTCATTTTCTTTCTTTTATTATGGGATTTTGTGGGTGTAATCCGCTGAAAACCCTCAGGAGACAACACTCCTCCTACTAGGGACATGTAGAGGTTTAATGGCTTGTTGCACGTGCTCAGTGCCATCATGTTGCCTATGAAAGTATGCCACGTAGGTTTTTCTTTTTCTTTTTCTCTCTCTCTTGAATAACTAGTTTACTCGGGACGATCAAAATTAGTTTGGGGGTATTTGTTCTGTCGAAAATATTGCACATTTGATATAACATTTTCCTTACTTTTGATAAATATTTAAAAGTGTTTATTATAAATATAGAATATATTTGGGTTTATCTGCAAAATACTATTTACCATATGTTTATATATTATAATTAATATTTTGAAGGAAAATAAATGCGTTTTATATTTATATAATATTTTAGTAATTAAAAGATACATAGCATATCAAATATTCTTAATCAAGTTTCTTAAAGATTTATTACCATATTAAGTAATTAAGATACTCTCTCTAATTTAATAAATATTACTAAAATTATTCATGAAGATTTTGTGTAGATTTAGCTCAGGTGAAGAGACCAAGATATTCAAGATGTCAGGATAAAAAATCTGCCAATAAAATCGTAGGATCTGAAAACTTGGAAAATGGATCTTTATGGCAAGTCTAAACCTATGAGATCTAGGGTTTCTGATTTGAGAGCTATATAAAGGACCGGGGGCTAATATTAAAACTCATCACTTTTAACACGAAGCAAATCACCGTCAAAGAACAAGAGATCCGCGATAGGTCCGCGATTCGACGTGATAGAGCGACGTGAATATCGACGGAGCAAATACTTCCTACGAGGCAGAGATCGAGAGCAACTTCTTCCTCTTGTAATCTAAATTCGAAGGATTTGTACTTGTAATATTGATTAATAAAGGTAGACCATTTGTAATTATTTCGCATTTACTTTCCGCATTTAATTTCTGCATTATGATTTCCTTCTCTATCCTTTCTTCTTCTTCTTCTTCTTCTCACAACATGCGTGAGTAATTCCTAGCTTGCTAGGGTTCGTAGGATTAAGATAGAATAATGGATGAGAAATTTTTTTAACTTCTTTTACATCTTATGAAGTTTATAAACTTTAGCAAAACAATTGTTAACATCCTAATCGGACGCGCTATCAATTTATTGATAGTCTTGACCACGATTTGAGATTAGATTAACAATTGTTTTGTTAAGGGCTAGACATGAATAGAGATCAATGAAGGGAAAAGAGTCAATAGTGGGGAAACCCTAGTTTCTTCCAAGAACCCTAATCCTCATTCACCACTATCTATCTAATTTTAAATCTATCAAAAGATAAAATGAGTCATCTTTATTAGTCATCTATCAACTACTAAATCATATGAACCCTACAAGCCTTTTCCCTATAAAATCTATATCCGTATTTAAACTAGATCTTAAAACTATTCTCCCTTCTTTCTAATCAACTCGTTTAAAGCAAGATTAAAAGTTCCACGCATCCCTAAGGACGACCCGTACTCATCTCGGCTAGCTACACGCGACACCGTTATTGATTGCGGTTACTACTAAAACACTTTTTCACATCAATCAATCCTCACTCAATCATCACAATCGCATGCCTACAATTACAATAATTGACTTGAGAGCACTATATCCAACAATCTCCCACTTGCACTTAAGGCTAATTATTACAATATCGCATACTCATAGCCCATTTGATACCGAATATCCAACTTCTCTACTAATCAGTTTCGCAAAGCCCATTTTTGAAACTATTGCATTCGAGAAATAGCCTGAGTGAGTGGATCCGCTCCAATGTTTCTATCTTTATCTCTCTATATCTCAACTTCGCGGAGAAAGATTATCTCCCGAAATGAGCGATACATGTCTTAGAATTTATCTGGATATCTGATGGGACCCAGTTCACAAATGAACTCCAAATCCAACAAACTTCTTAGACCGTATCTTCCACTGAATTTAATCAGTATCCTGCGCCATCTCTTCTTCAGTATCCGCTTGGACCACCTGTCCAACATACCGCCCCTAAAAAAAGGGAAAACTATAAGTCTGACAGGCACTCTGTCATCCAGGTCACCTTAGAAGTCTGAAATGATAACCGCCTCCTGAAGGAAGCTGCCGTTACTATATACTAAGAACATCCACTTATGTTTATAACTGCTTCCCAATGTTTCTTCAGGATTAGATTAATATATACTTATTGCAGCCAGTGCAAAAGCAATATCTGGTGTGGTACTTGACATTTCATGATTAACTCAATTGCCTAAGCAAGTGATATACCAATTATGTAAATCCCTCTCCTCATCAGTCTAGAAGACATCTCTTTAGAGATGGTGACTCCATCACCTGTGGGTACACCACCACGCCAGGAGTCGTCCATTCTAAAACACTTTAGAATAGTGTCAAAGTACCAAAATTGGGACACTTCCCAAATCTAGATCTAAAACCATTGATCTATTGACCAGAATCCCTGATATTTTATCCAAATCCTATATAGAGAAATAATTTGTGACAACCACTATATAATCAATCGTAGTATAGGAATATCACTTTCTATCAAGAGCATGTCATCCAATACCAGGACATCACTCCCTACTACCTTCTTTCCAGGTCAATCTGTTATTCTGATGATGTCAAACTCTATGAGTGTCACATCAAAAATAGATGATCTATCTCCGCTATAATTGCTTAAGTCTATAAATAAACATAAGCTAATTGCCCACCATGCTTCCGCTGCTCCCACTGACTACAACAACTCTCTGGCAGAGTCATATACACGTGCACTTCTAAAGATGATTTATAACGACGTTATACTCATCCACATGCCAGATCCCATAGTCTAGAATAGTTGTAGTGGCAAGTTTGGGTCATCAAAACCTCCCTGTCACCTTCCTTGAGGAGACCGAAGTACCTGAAGTACCTCTCGGGTGGCTGAGGTTACCCACCAAATCTGCGGGGTGGCTAATGGATTGTCGAATCCAATTGAATATTTAGGTTCTACTAAATTTTCAATAATCGTTTATGGTTCTGGAATCACTTCTAGTTCTACCATACTCCCACTAATGTTTTATGAAAAGAATTCATTTTACTAAAACGAGTGGCGAGTCAAGAACAATATAACTATTGATCCTCTAAATGGTAGAATGTTAACCTTGATCAAACCCCGGGACAACCCACAAACTTCCATTACTGAAACGTGCCATGAGTTTATCCGGATTCTGGTTTTAAGTATAAGCTGGACAACTCCATATACCTTAACATCGTTAAGATATGAATCCATTCTATATCCAATATACAAACAAAGGCACCAATTTAATTAGAACCAGATTAAAAAATCATGCAGCCATTTCCAGTGCATATCGAATAAATGGAAGGAGGCCAAGCAACATTACTTATCAAGGAGCGTACTCATGGATGGGTAACCTGTGAGAGAAGCAAATTCTCAAATATATTACTTACGACGAAATATCTAGCATAAGTATCTATATCTTCGACCACCTCGAAGAATCCTGATACTTTCAACATATGGTTCTCTACTTTATTCTTATACCTATAACTTCTCAAAATTTAGACCTTGTATTTTAACGAAATACTTGTCTAAAACTAGAGAAGCCATAAGTAAACAGAATATAGTACGAGTACCAATCCCTTTGTCGTAATGGACATCAGACAATATACAATACTTTGTATAAGTTCTCTGAGTTCAAAAACTAAAACCCCGTGTGTCGTAGGTTGTAAACTGTGTTATGGTTAAGAAGAATTACACCGTTGTTGAATGCATCTTACCTAACCATCAACTGATATAGGTAAATATCATAAACATAATTTCAAAAATTTATATCTCACTTTATAAAATAAACGTACAGATATATCGGTTTGAAACTGGTGCATAACAACGGATATTCAAAACCAAAAATTTGCCGTCAGGCAAAACCCATGCGATTTCCTTAAATATCACCAATTGCAAAGAATTCTGATATACATTGAGAATCTAATCACCCAATTTCCATTATTCTACTCCCTCTCAGCATCCGTAACGCCATACAGATGTGAGAATCAAGTCTGATAAATACATACCTTGGAGGCATAATCTAGTTGGGAAAACAGTTTTTAATTAATACCGCACAGTAAAACTGAAACATGAAAATGTTTCAAAGGGGTGGCCAGGTATTCGTAGTAACGCCTCTTCCACTATATAGATTCATGACAGTAATCATATATTTTCTTGCCCTCACTCCAATCCCTTTATATATCTTTACTTCTTACCTTTTGTACACTATACTTAGGCTAGTTGGTTTTCTTCCTTCTCTACCTTTTGGCACCTGCCTATGGTTTGAAAGAAGACTATCCAAAAAGCGTAATAGGTGTACTCTCCTAATACTAGGAGCTCTCGCAACCCGAGAGAAGGTAAAGAGAAAAGACGACCGAATAATCTTATTCAATTTCTCCAGAACCGGAAATCATTCTCGAACCGAAACAAGTTTCTTCGAGTTCGTATGTAACTATACGATGGCATATCCAAGCATTATGGATCTTTGTATTGACACGGAGTGTCCTGAAGAAATGCAAAGGGGAAGTAAGAGTGGCAATGATATACGTGGCTTTGTCGTGACTAGTAGTCGCAATTTTCTTTGCCCTCACTCTAATCCCTTTATATGTCTTTACTTATTATCTTCTGTACACCATACTTAGGCTAATTGGTTTTCTTCCTTCCCTACCTTTCAGCACCTGCCTATGGTTTGGAAGAAAACTATCCAATAAGCGTAATAGGTGTACTTTCCTACTACTAGGAGCCCTCGCAACCTGAGAGAAGGTAAAGAGAAAAGACAACCGAATAATCTTATTCAATTTCTCCAGAACCGGAAACCATTCTCGAACTGAAACAAGTTTCTTCGAGTTCGTATGTAACTATACGATGGCATATCCAAGGAATATGGATCTTCGTATTGATACATAGTGTCCTGGAGAAATGCAAAGGGAAAGTAGGAGCGGCAGGGATATATGCGACTTAATGACAATCCAAAAGCTAAAATGTTTTAAGAAGGTTCGGTTAACTTCGTTCATGAGTTGTAGTTTAAGGTCAGGTCATGGTTACTGCTAAAGAGAGAAAGAAATGAATTATTCAGCGTGCACTCTAAGTTAGATTAGATTGGTTAATCATTTTATCTAATCAGGATGGCTCCCACTATTTTCTCGAACTCTTCTTCAAATCCTAAAAGAAGAATTAGTCGGGATCATATGAAAATCACCTGAGGAGTAACACCCACTCATCAGTGGGAATCGGGACCCAACTATCATCGCATGATAATTTGATAGAAGCCACTCAAGTTACCACACTCCAGAAGGTATGTGCATGCTTGGCAAGTTTCCTGTATATTTGAAACTCCCGATATAGTTTTTACCCCTAACGACCTATGTCCTTGATAAGGTTAACAAATCATAAGTCGCTAGTCAAGTTCAACCCGTCATTATCTTGATTACCCTAGACCCACCCGCATTAGCCCTTGACAAGGTCAACAAGGCTATGCGACTGTTCTAGTTAATCGCATCATATGCTACAAACAAGCACCGCTCAGCTACCGTACACTACGCCTTAACAAGGTCAACAAATGCAGCACGAATACTGAGTACTACTCGTAGGAAATGACGGAGGGTTACGACTGGGATTTTGGCGAAAAACCCTTTAACGTAATGAACTTGATATCGTTGACGGAATCGAGTAGTTTTAAAAAAGAGTGGTTTAGGATCCGCTTTTAAAAACTGGTTGTTTTGAAGAAAACCGAGTAATTTACAGTATCATAAACTTTTGCTCAAAAGGTCACTCCCCTTGAAGGGATCTAGGCTCTTGCCTCCTAGAATGAGGTGCTGGATGTTCCTGAACGAACACCACCATGCAAAGCAAAAGAAAACAACCATAGATAAGTTATTACAAAAACGTAAACTTTTGCCCAAGAGGTCACTCCTTATAAAGGGATCTCGGCTCTTGTCTCGTCGAATGAGATGCTAGATATTCATAACCGAATACCGCTATGCAAAGCAAAAAAGAAACGTCTTTTATAAGAGTTTTCAAAAATTGGTTTCAACAATATCATTTAGATTTATTTTTCCTTACATTAATTAAAACTATCGCAGTCCCATCAATTAATCCATATCACATCAGCAAAGAACGAAAATACAATGAACGTATATGTTATCCGCATTCGCCATGGGCCCCGTCATGCACCATTAGGTTACTTAACTAACGGCAGAGCGGGGGCTGGACTAGCGCGGATGCAAAACATATACAACATCTACTAGTGTGTGTGTGTGTGTGTAACATTCGTCCCAGGCATGATATAAGCAACATCACAGAAAAGCGATAAGCAATACAGAACAATGGATAATCTGGGAGCCCCGGGTTTCATTTGAGCCGCAAATGAAGCCCGACGTTCCCCGGTCATGTGGATAGCTTGTGCAATAAATAACTAAGACCCCTACGAGTGCGGCAAGTTACTCACCAATCTCATAAGTGAGGCAACCCCAATCAACAAAATGAATGGGCCACCCAGCACTTCACGGAATCCGGTAACTTGATCATCCCTCCATGGGTCATCCTATACCCCTATGGGTGCGGCGAATATCCCGCCAATTCTAGAGTAAGGCCCCCTCTGTCTCAACGCCATGAGATGCGGGCCCATTGCCCTTTAAAACCCAGCTACTCGAGCACTCCACCGTGGAGTAACCTTAGTACAGAAAAGAAAAGTATATATACAATGGTGATATCGACCTCAACCTGGTCATGACCCAATAAAACAATATACAACCTGGCAGAGATGGCGGTCCATATGTCGGACGCTCGTCCCGCAATAACGAATATACAAATGAATCTGAACTGTACTACTACCATTGCACTTTAGGCTATCCACTACGACAATCCATCCAAAATGTTAGCACAATCACAGAACATCAACGTGAATATCATGTTCGTAAATCCATCTAATTGAACATATAGCAATTAGTCGGGTTATACTGCCTAATGATAATCACGGTCGCAGATATTAACATATGCACTGATAAACACCTATTCAAAATTTCGATCGACTAAAAATTTTTCACATTGGCTTCAAATGCAAACCAACACTCAAACAAATCTGGGCCAAAAACATACATTCCAAAATCATATTTCTATGTACTAGAGATCCAGAAAAAATTTGGGGCACTGTAGCCTAAAAAGGACCGCGGTTCGGCCGCAAAATGTGCTATTTTGCTTCTGTTCCGCGTCGTTTTTTGGGATTATGTTTCCAAATTTTTTCTTAGCTCTAGTTTTATCGGCACATAATTTTAGTACAACCAGAAATTTTTTTGAACAACTTTAAAATTCGAACAGCAAGCAACAGTTTTGGAAAATTCCGTCGATCGAAACTTTAAACTTGTGTAAACTAACTAGTAAAGGTTTATGGGGTGGCTCTGATACCATGTTGGGTCAGTCAGAGCAGCGAAAACTGGTCGTGGCGCCCATAGGCCTCTTAGTGTTAGTGTATATGCCCTAGAGGCCATTACTGTATCGTACTAGTTTGTATATTACTTGATGGAAGCTTGGGATATTCACAGTTGTATAGATAATCTTGCTCAAAATAGTAGTATGCTACTTGGTTTGTTTCTACTTTAATGTGTGCATGTGTTTCTTATAGCATATCGCCTTTACACATTAGTGGAGCCCTTATGATCTTAGCTTGATTACCAGCGTTGTGATGGCAGTCACACTTGTGGGGGCTTGGTAATCCACAAGCACATCCTTATGCAGGTCCCTAGTCGTAGGACTATCGAGACAGGGCATCGATACTCCGGAGTAGACTAGCGTATGCGCTTCTCATCCTAGCTTGGGAGACGGTCTGTCCCACAGCCGTCAGTACGTCGTACTTGAGATAGTATGCAGGTGCTCGTTAGGTTATGAGTACACTGGACAGGACTCGTTGGGAACTGTTGGTTGGTATTATACCTATCGTCAGTTATCAGTTCCTAGGTGACATGAGTACAGCTTAGTCCGTTGACTTGACACTGTCACTTCGCCTTGAGTGTGTTCCCACTGTTCTTAGATTGCTACCCTACCACGGCTCAAAGGAGTCGTGTAAACAGGTAGCAGTTGGGTGCAGTCCCGAAGCACTTGGAGGCAGTGACGGTTAGACAGGATTCGTCTCTCCCGGTATTGGGGGTTGATATCACGCTGTGTCTAGGAGAGCCATTACACAAAGTCCCTGGCCAGGGCAAGCGAGATATACTGGTAGGTTTCCAGTGTTATCTAATGGTGTTCTGGGCTACACTCCGACACGACTTGTACCGCTATTATGGGATTGACGTTTACCGCCCCCTAGGCCCGCCATGCGATACTCTCAGACGAACAGACCGGACTGTATGGAGATTGTCACATTCAGGCTCAGTAGGAGTTCAGATGGGTTCACCTCATCAGTCTTCTTATAGGCATCTACCTGGGGACCGTTACGTACAGCTAGTGCCGCTTGCGGTCTGTGGTTAACCCCACTGCCAGCATAGTATTGAGTCTTTAGAGTCCCACACAGAGGGTTATTCGCCTTTAGGCAAAACGAGTAGAGGTCGCATGGTTTTGCGACGGGGTTCGTTCACATCCGCGCACTTGTGCACGTTTGGTGTCCGGACAGCTTATACTAGCGGGCTTTGGTTTAAGCCAGATCCTAGTATATGTTTTGGGATTGGTTTTATCTCATTGTATTCGTGTTCCTCGGAACACGGATACGGGTGTGTATGCACAGTTGACTGAGGCAGAGGCAGAGGACTTTCATTAGGGTTGATGACCGTTGTCTTTTTCTTAACCCTAATGTATATGTGAAATATGATTATTAATATTAATTAATTATAATTGTGTTATGGTTAGGGTTGTTGACCATTTGACTATGGTTGACTTGTTGACCTATGTTGACATGTTGACCATCATCATTTCACATGAAAGATGCTCTTTGATTCTTGCAAAATTTATTAATGTGAAATGATAATGGTAATTTCAAGTTAACCATCACAATTATGTTTGATTAATTATTTAATTATCATAATTCACATATATGTGAGGATGGTTGATATTATCCTCTCATTCTCTCATGCTCATTCTCTCTCATCCTCTTCCTCTCTCTCAAAGCTCTCCCTCTCATGAGTTGAGAACCATTAAGCTTTTGAGATAAAACACCAAAATCATTCTCTACTCTTTCTAAGGTTCTAGGTTTAGCACACCAAGTACCTTAGTTACTTCTAGTTTGAGGTAGGAGCCAAAGGTAGAGACCCTCGGGTGGATCTTTCTTCGGCAAGAGAAGGCGACGAGGACGACCCGTTTATCCCACTCCAAGGAGCAAGAAGAGAAGGACTTCAAGACTTAGGTATAACCCTTTAACCGAGTAGCTAAATCTCTTAGCTTGGTTGTTAGTTTATGTTTAGCAAAGATCCTCCTTTAGTTAGTCCATGTTGCCTTGAGTTGTTAAAATCGAATTTTTATACCGTTTCCGCCTCCCCGTAAGCACCGGGGTGGGCAACGTGGACTTACACTTAGCAGCTACTTTTTACGTAATCCACTCGCGACGAACTACAACCCGCCGGACCATATAACCGCACGAGGCATCTTGGGGTAAGAGCCCGCGCTTCGTCACTACTATCACCACAGTGAGAACCCCCTTGGGTTTGCATCCCTACCTAGTAGCTCTGATACCATGTTGGGGTTTGATATCTCTCTGGCTATCTACCGTGGCCGATACGGAACAAAAATGGTGTTTAAAAATTTTTGACGCTAAAAAACCTGTCCTATTGAATCGAACCATAAACCTAAAACTAGCTACAAAGGATAAGTGTTATACCGAATGATTATTGTCCTTCGGTCTTCTACCCTCTTCTTTGGCTCCTTGAGATCTTCTTGATCGATCTTGGCCGCCGATCTTCCTCTGTCAAAGATGATCCACCCGAGAGATGTAGCTCATGGATCTAGCTCCATACTAAGAATCTAGTGAAACAATTAGAGACTTTAGGTTGTTAATCTAGAGTGCCTAGAGATGTAGTGAGTTGCTCTAAGTGTGTATCTATCTCTCTTCTACCCTTGATTCTCAACACATGAGATGGTAGGGTAGAAGATGAAAAAAAAGGAGGAGGAGCTCAAGAAAAGTAGTGAAGAGAGAAGAAGCAAATGATGAGAGTGTTTTCCAAAAGCTAACCATGCAAAACTCAAGTGAAAAAAGTGAGGAAAAACTCAAGTGAGAAAGAAAAAATAGTGTGAGAAAAACCTCAAGCATGGTTTTGTAAAACTCAATTTCTAAATATAAAATTGCAATCATACTTGAATAGTTTGCACAAATGAATTAACAATTCATTTGTCAACACTATTCAAGCATGGTTCTCACCATTCTCTCTTCATCACCTTTACACCTCATTTCCTTTTAATTTAATAAATGGATAAACCAAAATGAGGTGTCTACCTTCTATAATGTTTTCCGTATAAATACGGATTACACTCAACTGTATATACATACTTGTATTTATACCAAAATACGAATACCTAAAGTGATAGAATAACACAAAGAACATAATACTAGAATATATATATCGAAATACATATACGTAAATTATTAAATCAATACCTGATTTAATAATCCGGCTCAAATCCGAGCCGGTTAGTATTATCAACCATCCGATCGAAAGTCCGAGTAACTAGTACAATCATTCTATTAGAACCTTGCACGTATCAAAATACGGCTACCACATCATTTCGCCTGAATCGGGGAAACTCTCTCTGTTGGGCTCTAAAGACTTGTCAATACGCTGGCTGTGGGTTTAACCACAAGCACGTCAGCGGCACCAGCTGTACGTAACGGCTACCCAGTATTGAGCGAAACGAAGGCCGATGAGTAAACTCATTCGAACCCCTATCGAGTCTGTTTGTAATAATCTCCATATAGTCCAGTCTCTTCGTCTAAGAGTATCACATATCGGGTCTAGGGGGTGGATAAAGTTAGACCCCTAATAACGCGATATTTCGTGTCGGTGTGAAGCCCATCACCCACTGAGAAACCACTGATCCAAATAAGTAATTCTAGTCTATATTGGCCAAGGATTTCTGGTGATGGCCACCCGTGCACTGAAAGTGTTTGTTAGCACCACCACTGGATTTTACTAGCATCAAGCATGCCAATTTAAAAATTTTTGGGGTGCTAATCAACACAAACCAAGATCTTAAACTAGATGATTAGGGTTTTAGCTTGATATAAAGAAATCTATACTAAGTGAAAGAGGCTACAACCTTTGTAGATTGTGTCCTTCTCTTCTCAAGCTCCGTGTAATAGTCCATGCAACTCCACTAGGCTCCACTTGAAAGTTGAACGAACTTACTTCAATGACCTTCGTGCCGAAGATGATCCACCCGAAATCCGCTAATCCAAGCTACCTCTTCATTAAACTCTTTAGTGAAGGAAACACACTACACCAAAGTGCTAATCTAGTGTAGGATGGTGAAGTAGGGGCGTTGTTTGCTCACTAGGGTTCTTACAAACTCAAGGGTTCACAACTCATGTGAGGGATTGAGCTTGGAGGTGGAGGTAAAGAAGATGGAGAGAGCTAAAGAGCAAGGAGCTCAAGTAAGGAAAATGAACAAGAGTTCAAGCATCAAGTGAAAAAATGAAGTGAAGAATGGCTTATATATTTTTTCAATAATTGAAGCATCCATTTTAAAACTATAATAAAATGGAACCATACTTCAATAGTGAGTCAAGACCAATATAATAATCATCAAAGCCATGCTTCACCCATTCCTCCAAAGTCTCCCTATTTTCCACATCATCATTTCTATTTTCCAAAAATAGAAAATGCCATGCCATACTTCAAATAATATATATATTATGAAAAATAATTAGTGAGCATAATATTAGTTAACATATAATTATATCAAATATAAATATATATCAAATTATTAAATCAACACTTGATTTAATAATCCGGTTATATCGCATATAACCGACTAATATCATTTATCTGTATATCACATTGTCAAATCAACACTTGATTCAATAATCCGGTTATATCACATATAACCTAACCGATAACAAATAACCGCCAGTTTAGAATACGACATCTCATACTCGTATTTAATCAGGCCCCGCACATATCGGCATATGCGCCCTACTTCATTTCTTTTGAACCTGGAAACTTCTATGTGTGACTCTAAAAACTCGTCATTACGTCAGCAGTAGGTGATGATCACATCAGTCACCCACAAGCCGTCAGTGGTACTAGCTGGACGTAACGGCTACCCAGATATTGAGCGATTAGAAGATCAACAAGCATGCTTGTCCAAACTCCCATGAAGCCTATAAGTAACACTTACCGTACAGTCCGGTCTCTTTGTCTGATATGTCACATATCGAGTCTGGGGGTGGAATCGTCAGACCCCAATAACTTGATAAGTCATGTCGATATGTGGCCTATAACGGTATGAGAAACTACTGATAACACTTACCGGTAAATCTTATCAACAGCCCTGGCCAGGATAGATACTTCCTGTTATAGCCAATCGAGTATAGCGTAACATCAACTCCCTATACCGGGAGAGACGAAACCCCTCCTATCGCTCATTGCCTCCATGTGACTCGAGACTGTACCCAAAATCCACCTGTTTGCACGACTCTTTTGAGCCGTGGTAGGAAGGAAATCAAAGTATAGTAGGAACCACAAAAGACTCTATGACGATCTCGGGTCTACAGACTAACCTGTACCAGTGTCACCAGAGAACTGCTATCTGACGATAGGTATAGTACCATCTAGGAGTTCTCGGCGAGTCCTGTTCGGTGTACCCATTCTCTAATGAGCACCTGTGTACAATCTTTGATGTCAAACACCAATGGATATGGGATCAACCATCGCCCCCTACAGGGTCAAGAAACATACACACTAGTCTACTCTGGAATATCGATATTCTGTCTCGATATTCCCTTGACTAGGAACAATTTAAGGATGTGCTTGTGGACTACCCAGGTCCCAGTAGTATGATCTGCATCATAGTCCTGGTAGTCAAGCCAACGTCCTAAGGGCTTTATCAACATGTATCAGAGACACAGTATAATAATACAACTGTACATGTTAAGATAAAGAGCAACCAGATAGTATACTATCATGTCGAGCAAGAAAGTCCTTTATATATATGTCCAAGCATCCACTATAATATACATCAATATACAATAATGGCCTCTAGGGCATACATATCCCTAACAATCTCCCACTTGCACTAAAGCTAGTTGTTATAGTGTCCCATACCTAACATCCTAATAGTCTCTCAAATTGCGTCTGGGGGAGAGCCTTTATGAGTGGATCCGCTGTGTTATCCTCGGTGTCAACTCTCCTAATCTCGGTTTCCCGACGATCTACTATCATCCTGATCAGGTGATACCGCCTAAGAATATGTCTGGATCACTGATGGGACCGGAGTTCCTTGGCCAAAACCACAGCTCCACTGTTATCACAATACACAGGTATTGGATGCTCAATGGATGGAACCACACCAAGTTCATCTTATGAACTTCTTCATCCAGACAGCCTCTTTGGCAAAATCATTGACTGCGATGTATTCATCCTCCATCGTCGAGTCTGCTACGGTATCTTGCTTGGAACTCTTCCAACATACCTTCCCTTCATTGAAGGTGAAGACAAAACCCGAGACCGACTTACTGTCGTCCTTATCACTCGTGAAGCTCGAATCGGTAAAGGACTCCACATGGAGTTCTCTGTTACCATACACCAACAACATCTCTTTAGTCCTTCTAAGGTACTTAAGAATGTTCTTCACAGCTGTCCAGTGTTTCTCCCCTGGATCTGATTGATACCTACTCACTACACCTAGTGAGTAATCTACATCTGGTCTGGTACATTACATCACATACATGATTGACCCGACTGCCGAAGTATAGAGTATACCTTGCATGCGAGTCCTCTCCAAATCAGACTTGGGAGACATCTCTTTGAAGAGAGTGATTCCTGAACAAGCGGGTAAATTACCACACTTAGAATTTTCCATACTAAACCTCTTTAGTATGGTGTTTATGTACTTGGATTGGGACAATCCCAACATCCGTCTAGATCTAGCTCTATAGATCTTTATCCTCAGGATGTAGGAGGCATCACCCAGATCTTTCATGGAGAACTTTTGTGATAAGAAGAGCTTGACCGTGTGTAGCATAGGACATCATTTCCTATCAAGAGTATGTCATCCACGTACAATACGAGGAAGACAACCTTACTCTCTACAACCTTCTTGTATATACATGGTTCATCTACATTTTTGATGAAGTCA
This sequence comes from Agapanthus africanus, assembly GCA_030015575.1. Classification (NCBI taxonomy): domain Eukaryota; kingdom Viridiplantae; phylum Streptophyta; class Magnoliopsida; order Asparagales; family Amaryllidaceae; genus Agapanthus; species Agapanthus africanus. Next base: position 47,369,892 of record JASDDO010000019.1, on the reverse strand, counting down.
AACTCTTTGACAGCTTCATTGAAACAAATGTTCCAGCTCCGCGATACCTGCTTTAATCCGTAGATTGATTTAAGCAGCTTGCATACGCTTCCGCTGCTCCAACTATCTTCGAAGCCCTCTGGCTGTGTCATGTACACCCTCTCTTCTAAATCACCATTTAGAAAAGCAGTCTCTGCATCCATCTGCCAGATTTCATAGTCATGGTATGCAGCAATGGCAAGTAGGATCCTGATGGACTTAAGCATAGCGACAGGAGAAAAGGTTTCATCATAGTCGACACCTGGTCGTTGACGAAAACCTTTTGCTACAAGTCTAGCTTTTAAAGTCTTAACTTTTCCATCTACACCAAGTTTCATCTTAATGATCCACTTGCTCCCGATGGGTTTTACCCCTTCAGGAGCAACTTCCAAAGTCCATTCTCAGATCGCATAGTATCCAGCCATTTCATTGAGTCTCCACTTATGATGGCCTGCTCGAAACTAGTTGAGTCATCATCTTCCATGATGCAATCCTTGCTCCCACCATCTATGAGAAAACCGTAGTATCTCTCAGGTGGATGAGAAATCCTACTAGATCTGCAGAGTGGCTGGGCTTCGTTGGGGACTATCGAATCCTCTGGCTCCACCAAATTGTCAGTTATAGTTTGTGTAGCTGGAACTTCTTCCAGTTCTATCTCATTACCACTAATTTCTTTTACAAGAAATTCCTTTTCTAAAAAGGTGGCATGCTGAGCAACAAACACCTTTTGTTCCTCACAATGGTAGAAGAGATATCCATGCGAATTCTTTGGATATCCTATAAACTTATATAGAACCGACCTTGCATCGATCTTGTCCGGATTTTGCTTTTGGACATAGGCCGGACAACCCCATATCTTAACTCGTTTAAGATACGGTCTCTTTCCACTCCATATCTCATATGGTGTTTTAGGCACAGATTTTGATGGAACTTGATTCAATAGGTATGCGACTGTCTCAAGCGCATAACCCCAAAAAGAAATAGGTAACTTAGTAGTACTCATCATAGAGTGCACCATATCTAATAGGGTGCGATTCCTCCGCTCCGATACTCCGTTGTGCTGTGGTGTATACGGAGGAGTAAGCTGAGAGAGAATTCCATTCTCTTTTAAATAGTCACGGAATTCCGTACTTAAGTATTCTTCTCCCCGATTAGATCGAAGGATTTTAATACTTTTACCTTTTTGGTTCTCCACTTCGCACATATATTCCTTGAATTTCTCAAAAGATTCAGATTTGTGTTTCATCAGGAACACATGTCCGTATCTTGAGAGATCATCGGTGAAAATAATAAAGTATGAGGAACCATTCCTGACATGCGTAGACATAGGACCGCATACATCACTATGTATCAGTCCCAAGCGTTCATTAGCTCTTTCTCCATGTCCAGTAAATAGAGTCTTGGTCATCTTGCTTTTGAGACATGACTGGCAATTTTCATAAGATATAAATTTGAACTGATTCAAAAATCAATTTTTATGTAACTTAGCTAGTCATGTCGCATTGATATGACCTAGTCTACAATGCCACAAGAAGGCTTCGTTCATTTCTGAACTTTTCCTCTTGTGCGTTTTCTGTATATTTAGAACTGTAGTTTGATTCAGAACGTATATACCGTTACACAACGTACCAAACCCAATCAACATTTGATTTAGGAAAATGTTCATAACATTATCCTCCAGTACAAAATTATATCCTTCTTTATGTAATAAAGAGACTGATATAATATTGCACATCATCTTCGGTACGTAATAACAGTCATTTAGAATCATTGTATTACCACTTGGTAATACAAGGTGATATTCGCCAACTGCTTTGGCTGCAACAATTGCACCATTCCCTACTGTTAGAGACTTATCACCCTTTCCCAGTTCTCTTCCTCTCTGTAGACTATGTAACAAATTACATACGTGAGATCCTGATCTGGTATCCAATACCCAGGACGTAGAGCATACTGAGAAACAGTTCTCAATAACGAACACACCCGAAGAAGATGCATCATCATGCTCTTTCTTCGCTCGGGTGGTGTGGGAATCCTGATATTCTACTATTCTTTGCTCGGACTTATGACAATCATAAGTTAGAGCAGAAGCAACATTCCCCCGCTCAGTATAATAAACGGGTTCGGTTAATACATCCATATTATTATCTTGATTAAGGCGTGTTATTGGTCGCTACCCGGAGAGAGAGAGAGAAGGAAACACTTTAGGGTGCACTCTTGCAAGATTAGATTGGTTATTATCTTATCTAATCATGATGGCTCCCAATGTTTTTATCAAATCTTTCTTCAAACCTTAAAAAGTAAGATTAGCCGGGATTAATTACACCCTACAAGTTCGCCAATCGTTCGGCCAGGCAGGTATTGGTACTCCGAGGGAGTCTCCTCATGCTTTCGCATAGAACTTATTAAATAACCTCATTTCCGTAGGGGCATAACCACGTTAACACCTTTCTTAGACACCTACTTGATCGGCTAATTGTAAATTGCAAAACTCTCCCAGGTATAACTCTTACTCGGAGTGGGTATCGGGATCTAACTATCATATAGAGAGTATGCAACTCCATTGCAAATTCTAACACTTGGAATTCCCAATATTGTTTTTGCCTCATGCGATTTATGACCTTGAGAAGATTAACAAACCATAAACCGCAAGTCAAGTTCAATCCGTTCATTTCGTGATTGAATTAAACCCACCCGCACGACCCTTAACAAGGTCAACAAGGTCGCATGACTACCCTAATCTAATTGCATCACATGCGGCAGATAAACACTAATCAGCTACCGCACACTATGTCTTGACAAGATCAACAAACGTAGCACGAATACTAAATAGCATTTATCTGAAATGATGGAGGGCTATATTGGTTTTTAAGAAAACCTTTAGCGTAATGAACTTGATATCGTTGTAGAATCTAGTGATTTTGAAAAGGAGTGGTTTAAGCTCCGCTTTTAAAATCGATTAGTTTTCAAAAACAAACCGAATAGCGTTTACTAGTTTTTTTTCTAAAGAGGTCACTCCCGGTGAAGGAATCTCGGCTCTTTCCTCATCGAATGAGGTGCTGGATATCCATCAAGGAATACCACTATGCAAAGCAAGAACTACAGAAGCTATGATGATAAACCGAGTGTGTTTTAGCATTTGCTAGTTTTGCTAAAGAGGTCACCCCAGTGAAGGGATCTCGGCTCTTTCCTCATCGAATGAGGTGCTGGATATTCATCAAGGAATACCACTATGCAAAGTAAAAACTAGAGCTATCTTTTTAAAAATTTTGATTCTACAATATCTTTAGGTTTCTTTTCTTTTCATTAATCTCATTAATGAAGTCTCATCATTTAATGTTTCCTAAACATCACAGAAAATGAAACGAAAATAGAACGTACGCTTATGCCATCCGCATTCGCCACGGGGCCCTGTCATGCACCGTTAGGTTACTTAACTAATGGGAGAGCTGGGGCTGGATTAGCGCGGGTGCAAAATATAAGCAACGTTTATTATATATATCATATATATAGCATTCTTCTTACGCAGTTATATGATCACACCACAGAACACAGCATCAGAAGTCAACATATGAAATATTGGATATAATAGAAGGTCCGTGTTTTCAATTAAGCCAATAATGAAAAACACGGATTCCACGCTCATGACGAATAGCTAAACCCACATCCTTAGACCCCTACGAGAGCGGCAAGCAACCCTGCCAATTCTAAAGTTAGGAGACCCGGTCTCAACTCCTCGAGATGGTCTCCCACTGGACTCCAGAACTTGGTTACTTGTGCTCCCCGGCTTGGGTATATCCTAATACGGAAAAATAAATAATATGCATCAATGGTGACATCATCCTCAACACGGAAGTGTCCCAATAAAAGAATATTACATACAATTTTTACATGAATGAAAATTGAAAAACTCTCATCTCACATAAAAATCCCCAGCTATTCATTCACGACGATCCAATATAATATATCACAGCAACACATAACATCACATGTCATGAACGTAAGTAAATATGTGTATCCTAAATGTCGTTGATATATAGCAACGAGATTTGGGATACCCCACATATTACACTTACGGTCGCAGAAAAGAAATGAAAAACTACAATAATTAGAATCTGCATTTCCTTAGACAGCATAAACCCGGAATATCTCATATTCCGAATTTCATGCCTAACCCTATAAACCTTGCATTTTAGTCTCATATCGAAAACACTTTTCAATAATTTAGTCAGGTAATTCAACAAGATTCCCGACTACCCGATCGAATACTCGTCGGGAAGTTTAGTAGATGGTCGCACCCCGATGCCGTCGACCAAGTGCACTTAGGCTAAACACCATGGCCGCGAGCACCCGAATGGATGCTTTTGGCAATGGGATTCTCCTAAAGTCACTTGGGCGGGGCTATGAGGCGTGGCTACCTAGTAAAGTTATCTGGAGAGTATTCACGTATGATACGTGATTGCGACGGAGTTTTGATCCGAATCGAAACTTCGTGGCAATCGATCAAAAGAGGCTAACATGCTAGATTTACAATCACTAACTAGTTTTCTCAAAACTAATTAAATGTGGATTCCAACCATTGCATCACATATCAAACTTAAACCCAAAACGATGTTAAACACGACTACAAAACACTCCGAATAGCCCTTAATGAAAAAGTTAACTTCACATGCAAATCTGGCCAATCAAACATGACCTGAAACCCCAAAACCAAGCAAACAGAACACTCAAAAAATTCGAGACCAAAAAGGGAATAGGGGGCTGGCGAGGCCGGGAATTATGAGGATCTCGTCGGGTCTTTTTAGGAATTTGGGCCTCAAATTTCACTGGTGTTCTAGTTACATCATATGCAACATTCTGCTGTTGTTTAAAAATTTTTCAGAGATCATTTTGAAATCGACGGAAACTTGGTTTCAAGGTCTCATTTTTCGGAGTTGTTTCGGTTTCGTGTTTATACTAATATCGTCTAATTTTCTAGCTTCGGCTCTGATACCATGAAAGTGTTTGTTAGTACAGCCACTGGGTTTCACTAGTATCAAGCATGCCAATTTTAAAATTTTTTGGGTGCTAATCAACACTAACCAAGATTTTAAACTAGATGATTAAGGTTTTAGCTTGATATAAAGAAATCTATACTAAGTGAAAGAGGCTAAAACCTTTGTAGACCGTGTCCTTCTCTTCTCAAGCTTCGTGTAGTAGTCCACGCGACTCTACTAGGCTCCATTTGAAGGTTGAACGAACTTACTTCAATGACCTTCGTGCCGAAGATGATCCACCCGAAATCCGCTAATCCAAGCTACCTCTTAACTAAACTCTTTAGTGAAGGAAACACACTACTCCAAAGTGCTAATCTAGTATAAGATGGTGAAGTAGGGGTGTTGTTTTCTCACTAGGGTTCTCACAAGCTCAAGGGTTCACAACTCATGTGAGAGATTGAGCTTGGAGGTGGAGGTGAAGAAGATGGAGAGAGTTAGGGAGCAAGGAGCTCAAGTGAGGAAAATGAACAAGTGTTCAAGTATCAAGTGAAAAAATGAAGTGAAGAATGGCTTATATCTATTTTCAATAATTGAAGCATCCATTTTAATACTATGATAAAATGGAACCATACTTCAATAGTGAGTCAAGACCAATATAATAATCATCAAAGCCATGCTTCACGCATTCCTCCAAAGTCTCCCCATTTTCCACATCATCATTTCTATCTTCCAAAAATAGAGAATGCCATGCCATGCTTCATATATATATATATATCATATATATATTATGAAGAATAATTAGTGAGCATAATATTAGATAACATATAATTATATCAAATATAAATATATATCAAATTATTAAATTAACAATTGATTTAATAATCCGGTTATATCACATATAACCGACCAATATTATTTATCTATATATTATATTATCAAATCAACACTTGATTCAATAATCCGGTTATATCACATATAACCTAACCGATAACAAATAACCGCCAGATTAGAATACGGTATCTCATACTCGTATTCAATCAGGCCCCCGCATATATCAGCATATGTGCCCTACTTCATTTTTCTTGAACCAGGAAGCATCCATTTTAAAACTATAATCAAATGGAACCATACTTCAATAGTGAGTCAAGATCAATATAATAATCATCAAAGCCATGCTTCACCTATTCCTCCAAAGTCTCCCTATTTTCCACATCATCATTTCTATCTTCCAAAAATAGAAAATGCCATGCCATGCTTCATATATATATATATATATCATAGATATATTATGAAGAATAATTAGTGAGCATAATATTAGATAACATATAATTATATGAAATATAAATATATATCAAATTATTAAATTAACAATTGATTTAATAATCCGGTTATATCACATATAACTGACTAATATCATTTATCTGTATATCATATTATCAAATCATACTTGATTCAATAATTCAGTTATATCACATATAACCTAACCGATATCAAATAACCGCCAGATTAGAATACGGTATCTCATACTCGTATTCAATCAGGCCCCCGCACATATCAGCATATGTGCCCTATTTCGTTTCGCTTGAACTAGAAAACTTCTATGTGGGATTCTAAAGACTCGTCAATATGCCAGCAGTAGGTGATGATCACATCAGTCATCCACAAGCTGTCAGCGGTACTAGTTGGACATAACGGTTACCCAGGTATTGAGCGATTAGAAGATCTACAAGCAAGCTTGTCCAAACTCCCATGAAGCCTATAAGTAACACTTACCGTACAGTCTGGTCTCTTCATCTGATATATCGCATATCGAGTCTGGGGGTGGAATCGTCAGACCCCAATAACTTGATAAGTCGTGCTGATGTGTGGCCACTAACGGTACGAGAAACCACTGATAATACTTACCAGTAAATCACATCAATAGCCTTGGCCAGGGACTTCTTGTTATAACCAATCGAGCATAGCGCAACATTAACTCCCTATACCGGGAGAGACGAACCAATCCTATCGCTCATTGCCTCCATGTGACTCAGGACTGTACCCAAAATCCACCTGTTTGCATGACTCCTTTGAGCCATGATAGGGAGAAAATCAAAGCACAGTGGGAACCACACAAGGCTCTATGAAGATCTTGGGTCTACAGACTAATCTGTACTAGTCTCACTAGAGAACTGCTATCTGACGATAGGTATAGTACCATCTAGGAGTTCTCGGCGAGTCCTGTTCGGTGTACCTATTCTCTAATGAGCACATGTGTACAATCTTTGATGTCAAACACCAATAGATATGGGATCAACCATCGCCCCCTACAGGGTCAAGAAACGTACACACTAGTCTACTCTGGAATATCGATGCCCTGTCTCGATATTCCCTCGACTAGGATTGATTGAAGGATGCTCTTGTGGACTACCCAGATCCCAGTAGTATGATCCGCATTATAGTCCTGGTAGTCAAGCCAACATCCTAAGGGTTTTATCAACATGTATCAGAGAGACAGTATAATAATACAAGTGTATATGTTAAGATAAAGAACAACCAGGTAGCATACTATCATGTCGAGCAAGAAAGTCCTCTATATATGTCCAAGAATCCACTATAATATACATCAATGTACAATAATGGCCTCTAGGGCATACATATCCCTAACATGCACAACGCGACATCAACCCCCAATACCGAAAGAGATGGATCCCCGACGATCCGCTCACTGCTTTCATGTGGCTCTGGACTGTACCCAACTAAAACCTATTTGCACGACTCCTTTGAGCCGCGGTAGGGTAGTAATCAAAGCACAGTGAGAACTCACACGAGACAAATGACGATCTCGGGTCGACAGACTAACCTGTACTCATGTCACCTGAGAACTGCTATCTGACAATAGGTATAATACTATCTAGCATGTTCCCGGCGAGTCCGTCCGGTGTAACTCATAACCCAATGAGCACCTGTATACTATTTTAGGTGACTAACTGACACCAATGGCGTGTGAGACCGGCCACCGCCCCTCGCCACGGTCTCGAAAAGTATACATTAGTCTATTCTGGAGTATTGATACCCAGTCTCGATACTCTCTCTACTAGGGACATTTAATGATGTGCTTATAGACCACCCAGATCCCACGTATATGATCGCCATCATAATGCTGGTTATCAAGTAAGAATCCTATGGGCCCTATCAACACGTAATAGTGATATGTAATACCATATAATGCATGTATATGATGATAGAGACAAACCGGATAGCATACTATCATTTTGAGTAAGACTGTTCTACCCGTATAGGTCCTCCCTTAATCATCACAATCGCGTTCCTGTGATTACAATAATTGACTTTCGGGCTCTATATCCAACAAAAAAGAATTTAGTTCTTTCTATGGATCTGAGATCCGTAAGGAAAATCTCCCATAAGTTGAGAATTTAATTCTCTTCCGGAAGATTTTGTTCTTCAAACTCAAGATATAGGGGGAAAAACTAGGTATGAGAGATGGAAGTTACATTCCAGAAATTTAATTCCTTTGAAAATAGAGTTTAGCCCATCAAAGAACTTAGTTCTTACAAAAAAGAATTGAAAAACTTAGTTCTCAAAGAAAATCTGATCCCAGATTCTTAAAACAATGATCTTGATGATCATCAATGGCCAAAACGCCATTAATAGAAGTTTAACTTTTTTTCAAAAGATAAACAGAGAGTAAATCTCTAAAGGGCTTAGCGCCTCACGTGTTTCATACGTGAGCGCCCAAAAGGGAAACTTAGCGCTTCACGTGAGCGCCAGAAAGCAAAACAGATTAAATGCTTAGCACTATTATAGCGTCTCACGTGAAATTCACATGAACGCTTAAAAACTCAGCGCCTCATATAAGAAAGCTCAGCGTCTTCCGTGAAACACACGTGAGCACCCATAAAAGAAGGCCCAGCGCCTCAAGTGAGACACACGTAAGCGCTGAACAAAAGTGTTTTGCACTATATATAGTCAAAAGACTAAGTGCTTAGCACTGCCGAATGAGAAAAAAAGCCCAGGACTGAGCTTAAATTGGCTGTCTCTGAAACTTTGCCATTAATAGAAGTTTAACTTCCTTTCAAAAGATAAAAAGAGAGTAACTTTCTAAAGGTTTTAGCGCCTCACGTGTTTCACATGTGTGGGCCCAAAAAGAAAACTTTGTACTTCACTTGATAGCACGTGATCGCCAGAAAGAAAAACAGATTAAGTGTTTAGCACTATTGTAGCGCCTCACGTGAAATTCACGTGAACGCTTATAAACTTAACACTTCATATAAGAAGGCTCAGTGCCTCACGTGAAATACATGTGAGCGCCCATAAAAGAAGGCTCAGTGCCTCACGTGAAACACATATGGGCGCTGAACAAAAGTGTTTAGCACTATATATAGCTAAAAGACGAAGTGCTTAGCACCGCCGAATGAGGAAAAAAGCCCAGGACTGAGCCTAAATTGGCTAAGTCTCTGAAACTTTACTGCAGCCGAGCCCATATGCTCTGTTGATGGATCTTAACAAAATTTAATGATCCTTGAATATATTTCTAAGTTGATCTTAGTCTCATATAAAACTTTAACATATCCTTAGTTAAAATAAATTGAGCTCAAATGCTCATATATTTAAGTTGATCTTAATCTAAAACCAGATTAACGGTCTTTAAATAAAATAAATTTTTTGAACCGACGGAACATACTTCCTAGGTTCAAAACCTAAATCTAAAATATACGGATTATGACTAATCCGCGCCCTAAGAGCGACGACATAAATTAGGCTTCGTATGCAATCCTCAGGCAACCAAAATAAACAAAAATATAACACGACACGAAGTGAAATACTGTAGAAGGAGAAATTTATTATCGCGATGCGATAACGTAATTAACTGCAAGGGGTTGCACCTGGAGGAAAGCATGTCCCCACAATCCAAAACCCCTCACAAATGAGGGGGAATCTGATAAAATCTGCTATATCGGTCGCATCTATCTAAATCTCCGATATACGGTGCCATAAATTAACTTGGTATCTTCGGAGAGGTGGATGGATATATCCAAATTGCATCTGCCCTAAATTCATGCTAGACGACCCCAACATCTCAGTCCATTCTTCGGCGGTAAACAGATTCTGGTACGCCCGGTGAGACCTCTCCCTCTTTCCACTCCACACTTCATGTGTCGTGTTTCACGAACAAAATCGTGGCTCTCTATATTCATGGTTGCCCTTGTATGTGAGATACTAGAACTTGATGCTTTGTCTCTGTGCAGAATCAATGGTTTTCAACTGCACTTCCTGCAAAAGCAACTCTCACTCTGCCCCAATTGAAAGAGTGATGTACGGGCCCAATGCGGCTTCCGTCTTCTCAATGTAGGTAGAACATATCATTCAGGCCACTACTGGGCTATTCTTCGGGACCATGCTTCCATCCATGAGCTTTGGTGCCACAATGCCACAAGAAGAAGCTCCCCGAAGGTCGGTCTTCGATCAACTGGCTACTGAGACAGCTCCTATCAGCAATCCGTCCAACTCTGAAGTCTCAGTTTTTGATAGGCTAAAGAGAAACTCAAACGGGCTCGTAAAGAAGCCTGGGATTCTAGAAAGGGTTGCCCTAAAAGGGCTAGCCCTCCCTTCTCCTACCATACGTGAGGTCAACAAAAATGCTTCGTCGCCAAGTCGGTCGGACTTCGACATATTAGCCAATTTTGCTCCAGCTCCATCAAGAGCGTCCATCTTCAAGAGGATGACACTAAGCAAAGCTCCCCAGCAATGCCGGAGGCATGATGAAACGCCCTCAAAACTGAAGCAATTCCAGCTACACGACATGCTCGACGTCGCCACTGGCGCCAAGTGAGATAAGTTGGGGGCAAATCCCCCTTCGGGCTTACCCCACCAGGTCCTATGGTAGATGTTGACACCGCTGTTCTAATTGGGAACAGTTTTGAACCGTTTAGGATGGTTCGCAAAAAATCCCCAATGGCGGTGCTAAAGAAATCACCCCCACCTGTAGAAACTACAGTGCAGGCAAAGCCAGAGCAGCCTTATCAGCGGTTCTCCTCGCAAATTCATAGAGTCTGGCGGAAAGTCCAAGTCTCAGTTCTTGATGAAAACTATGCTCGTCGATCGAAGAAATCCAAGGTCTGACAAGAAAAAGAGTGCTCCTCCCCCATACAATGGGGAACTTCTTATAAAGAGATGCCTATCACAGCGGCTCCTAATGCTCCTACATCTCATAAAAGATTGAGGCCGGAGAAAATTCAATCGCCAGCGACAAAATCCAAAGGAAAAGGCTCCAAACGCCCCAAGTCTGGGGGCATCATTATACATACGGTCTATATGGCCAATGGAAAAGAAGAAAGCCGTGCTTCTGTCAGTCACAAGCTGCATACTCGGTTGCTGACGAAGGCTGAGGAATAACAACAAAAGCTCCAAGAGATACTGACCAAAATGACAGCACTCACCGGACCTAAAGAAAGTCCGGACAAAGAAACTGAATATCGCCAGGAGCAAGAAACCGATACAGAGTTCTTGCGACGGATTCTCGAGAAGAAAGATAAGGAAGTTGCGGAGCAGGCTGCAAACATAAAGCAGATGGCTCTTCTGTTCCAAGTTATGGTTGGGATGATGATCCAACCAGAATCACCGGCTGAAGATCCTCTGGTTATCATTGAAGATGATAGAGTGGAAACATCAAATCCTGCCCAGGCCCTTTCGACGGCTAAGGAGAAGACGGTCTTCAAGGCAGCCCTGGATGATTACATTGCTCAGCAAATTAGAGCTCACAGAGACAATGAAGCTGCTAACCAAATCGTCAAAACCGGACGACCATATCCGGCCTGGTACGACCAAATAAAGTACTCGTCAGGATATAATATCCTAAAGTTCCATGTATATAAAGGTACGGGGAATCTCCATCATCACGTTGCACAGTTCAGAGCTCTGTGTGGCAATACTAGAGGCGATGACAAATTGTTGCTTCACCAATTCGTCGGAAGTTTATCAGAAACAGCTTTCGAATGGTACTCGGAGCTCCCAAACGACTCCGTGAAAACCTGTTTTGAAATGGAACTGCTCTTTAAGTAAAGGTTCACCAGTGCGAGTGAGCGCACTCCGATCTCAGCGCTAATCAATGCCAGGGTCAAGCCAGGTGAAACATGGGTCCAATTTGCGAACCGATGGCGGAACTTGTGGGCCAAATGCGAATAGCGCATTGAGGAGTTTCCGGCTGTGGGAATGTTCATTGGAATGATTGATCTTCAATCGAACGTTTCCCAGTTCATAACCTTCTTCAAGCCTACCATGTTCCAGGCCCTAATTGATAAGTTGGCACAGATGGATCAAATGGGTCATGGTCCTTCCTCCTCAAGTAAGAATCCTTGAAACAATAATAAGGCCAAATGGAAAGCGGCCTTTGTTGCTAACACGCAGCAACAACCGGGCGGTTTGAAAATACTTGTCCGTCAAAACAACCCTCATACGCGTCCGTCCTTAGAAGAAAGGCTGGGACATGCATACCCGTTCCCTCGTGATAAGATAATGAGGTTGTTCGAGCTGGCGATGCGAAATAAGCTGATCTCATTGCCAGACCCGCAGCGGCCCGCACAAGCCGGTGACGTCAATAACCCTAATTACGGCTCCTACCATAGGATACTAAGCTATCCAATCGAGAATTGCTACATCTTTAAAAACTAGGTCGAGGACCAGCGCTAGCAGAGGAAGTTCGCGCTGTCTAAAAATTGGAGAGTAGTTCTTCGTGGTTATCCAAAAGCACGCTCGCAAAAAGGTGGATGCACAGGGGGAATCTTGCTTTCTCATGGAAGAAGCTCCATGTGAAGTAGTTCTTTCAGTAAAAACTATAAGAATGCTGAAGGATCTACAAGCCTGTTCAGCAATCAAGTGGAAGATCCCGCTTGAGCCCAAAATTATAAAAAAGGATGCTGAAACCGCGGCCCCCGCCGCCGACTGTCGACAAGGGGAAAATCCCCCAAGTCAAGCTTTCGAAATTTTCGAAGAAAAAGAAGATGAATAAGAACCCTGTGCAGCCTGCTGAATACATCGACAAGCGCATAGACCTCCAAAGATACATAGATGCACCGGAAGAATATAATCAGAAAGCGCGAACACCAGTCACACTTGAAGAATTCCTCAAGCATATTCTTGACGACGAGAATAGTGACGATGATGAGGTAAAAGACTCATCAGAAAAAACAAAAGACCGTGTAGAAAGTTTCTGCATGATCTCCCATTCATCACTATATGATGAAGAAGCTCTGCCCATGTCAGAAAGTGACGTGGAGGAATTGGGGGCAGAATCGGCGCTAAATTCCCCGAAACTGCCGGAAGAAGCACTGATTGAAAGGCTACTAAACGAAGCATTTCAGAAGAGCAAAAATGACCAAGAACGCGGGACATCCATCTATGAAAAGGCTAAGCGTCAGCGTCTGAATAAAGAAACTGCGGTGAGGTTGAGACTCCGATAAAACCAAGGCATGCCTGCAACAAATAAGAGCATGATCAAAGGTGAGAAGCGGTTTGCTAAAGCCCTATCATTGGGGATGAAGCTGCCACCTCTCATGATGTATATACCTGAGGTCCTATGTTTTGATGGTGGAGAAGGACACCCAAAATACCATGAATACCACCCAAGAATCGCTCATCCCCTCGAGGAGTGGAACGCCTTCAAGAAGTGGTGGTAAGGATATATTGCCCATAGAAAACACTTCAAGAAGGAGAAGCGTGAAGCTCACGCCCGTCGAAATGAGAATGACGAAACGAATGCAAACAAAGACACAACTGGCAGCTGTCATATGGCTGGTACCAGTTCAGAAAGGGAAAACCACCGAGTTCTCACGTTCGGGAGCGATTCTGAAGATGAAGTACCCCTCGATTCTCTCTTTTGAAAAACCCCCTTGGAAAAAGAAGAGGAAGAGAAGAATTGCGAGAACATCAAGCCGCGTAACCGCACGTTGCCCGAAAAGAACCCCGGACCCGCAAACAAGGGCCCGAATCAAAATGATAAAAGGAAAGGGAAAACACCCGACCAAATTGCTCTTGATGAGGAGGTGGCCAAAGAGCTCGCTGCGAAAGACCTGCCTAAGAAAACTAATGCTGATTATAATGTCCATGCCCAGCTGAGGAAAATACTCTCGCAACTGAGCATACTGGATGCTTTGCTCTTGTCCAAAGAGGTACGAGACTCTCTGATCAAAGCCTTGCAAGAGCCTGATCAGTTTAAGCCTTCCTCGCAGAAGAGAATATGAAAAATAAATTGGCAGAGATATACGCTGACATCACATTCAGCGATGAAGATCTACTCCTTGGTACATGCGAACATAATCGACCGCTCTATGTCACCGGGTACTGCCATGATGTCAAGATAGGGAAAATCTTTTTCGACAACGGATCATCCATCAATCTTCTCAACGTGAGAGTGCTGAAGGAAATATGTATGAATGTTCAGCACCTTACTCGAGACAAAATAACCATCTCAGCTTCGACTCGTAGCCGTCACAGACACTAAGGTTCGTAATACCGACGCTCCGCTTCGGGCTGCTCGTCGCTGATATCAAATTCCATGTCATTGACGCCAAGATTTGTTACAATGCTCTACTGGTAGGCCTTGGCTGTACGAGTAGAACATCGTCCCTTATACACAACATCAGTGCATGAACTATTTCAAAGATGGCTCTGAGTACACCGTCATGGGAGAACTCAATCCCTCGGTGAACGAGGTGTGAAAGGATGAAGACACAAAATACTTTCAACCGAACTTTGAGGATACTGAAACGTGCTATAAGCTGGAGAATAAGCAAAAGTTTGTAGCCACCATCTCGGTCTTCGGAAGTGATACCGAAGAAGACGAACAAATAGTCTACACGTGACAGCCTATGAGGGAGAACAATAAGCCTGGACCATTGACCCCTATCTTGGTCTTTAGCAGCGACTCTGAAGATGAGACGAATGTGGTGTTCTTAGTTCACCCATCAACATAAACTCTGGCCAAAGTAGATCAGAGTCTATATATTATGATGACTCCGCCTCGACATTATAGGGAACTTGACATGCTCAATACATACAGCGTATAAGAACTGAAAACTTTTTACGTGCCTCCAATATGAAGAGGTGAAAAGGCGATGCTTTTCTACAGATCTATAGAGACTAACGTGGAGAAAGAAGTCTAGTATGGTACCAACCTTACTTTTGACAGGCTCCAGCCCATCTGCATGCCAAGATATTATACGGAGGGACTAAAGAAACTGATCAAGCGCCAAGACGTACCTTTCGAACAAACGGTTCGACAAGTCCAATTCTACAAAAAGATTTAGGATATCCCCGGGACTCAATGAAAGAAGCCCAATGGGAAGATGGAAACAACTGGGCTGGGATATGTTCGGTCCAAGAAATGGTAGCAAGTTTACAGCTGCCACATCATAAACATCGTATGAAGAAGAAAACACTCTTCTAAATAGCCATGACGTCAAATTGAAATGAGATCCCACTTTGAGAACGTTAAGTCTGTCTCTTGAAGAGCAAATTGTCAAGCTAATAAAAAAACTTTTCAGGTGAGCCGAGACAACCACAGCCGTGAAATGACCATATATGAAAAGGCTAAGATGCAGCGTCTCAGTCAGCAATCAGTGGAAGAGGTAGACCGTAATGCTCTCTATCCACAACCCGCTGTGTACTCTCGTGGAAAAGGAAAATCTCGAAGTGGAGCTAAAAATAAGGCGCACAACGTTCAAAGACATCAAAGCAAGTCCAGGACGCCTTCTAAACAAGGAAAGTTCGCCCATAACCCGTCCCTCATAAAGAAGATGGGTCGGAAATATTCATTCCCTTAAAAAAAGACAGGAAAAATCTTCGGCCTTATTATGAAGCACTAAATGTTGACACTTCCGGAATCTCGGCATCCTGAACAGGTAATTGAAGTCTACCATCCGGACTATTGCTCCTATCACAGAGCAATATGTCATCGCCTTTAGGATGCTTCACATCCAAAAACTGGGTGGAGGAATAATATCAACAAGGCAGGTATATCCTATCTGACAGCTGGAGGATAAACCCGCCGCAAAAACACGAGCCAAAGAAGACCTATACCGTCAGGGTAGGACCGGCTCGATCGCAAAAATGGAAGTGGGCTCGTACCTATCATATGGTAAATCTCTCAAAAGAGGAAGAAAACTAGAATATGATTGACCACTTCGGATGCTTCATAAATGAAGACGATGATGATGAGATCTCAGAATTTCCACCAGCGCCAAAAGAGCTGGAGGATGGGATACATACCACGGTAGACAACCTAAAAAAAATCAACTTAGGAACGGAGGATGATATGAGGCCGACGTTTGTCAGTGAGATGCTATCTGAAAAATAAGTAGCCACACTAAAAGACGTGCTTACGCAATACAAAGACTGCTTCGCTTGGAACTACTCCAAAATGCCAGGTTTAGATCCAGAAGCAGTGCCACACAAACTGGCCATATCGCCAGACATAAAGCCAATCAAACAGGCACCAAGAAGGATGCGGCTCGAACTTAATATGAGTATCAACACCGAATTCAAGAAATTAATTGACTATGGTTTCATCCAAGAAGTTCAATATCCCGACTGGATCGCTAACATCGTTTCGGTAATGAAGAAAAACGGGAAAGTTCACATTTGTGTGGACTTTCGGGATCTCAACAAAGCATGTCCGAAGGATGACTTCCCACTGCCCGTTACCGAGCTGATGATCGATAACATATCCACCCATGAGTTCTTCTTCTTCATGGATGGATCATCAGGATATAACCAAATAAAAATGGATCCCGAGAACCGGAAACATACCGCCTTCCAGACACCGTCAGGTGTATTCTGCTACAAGGTGATGCCCTTCGGTTTGAAAAACGCTAGAGCTACATACCAAAAAGCCATGACAAAGATATTCGATGATCTTATACACGAGATCGTTGAATGCTATATCGATGACCTCATGGTCAAAAGTAAATCTCATGAGGAACAATGGGAACATCTAAAGATCATGTTCGAGCGTCTTCGGAAGTATAATCTACAAATGAACACTCTAAAGTCT
Organism: Agapanthus africanus; assembly: GCA_030015575.1. NCBI lineage: Eukaryota > Viridiplantae > Streptophyta > Magnoliopsida > Asparagales > Amaryllidaceae > Agapanthus > Agapanthus africanus. The sequence goes on along the minus strand of JASDDO010000019.1, from coordinate 47,352,849 downwards.
GCGTTTGAAGTCTTCTCAGGAAAATTCCTAGGTTTCATCATCCGTCACCGAGATATCGAGATTGATCCCTAAAAAATCAAGGCGATCATAGAAACGGCATCGCTACGAACCCTCAAACAGCTGCGATCTCTCCAAGGAAGCCCACATACATCCGTTGGTTCAAAACCAACCTCTCCGGAAAATGTTGCCCTTATAGCCATCTAATGAAGAAGGGGACCCCATTCATCTGGGATAAAAAATGCCAAAATGCATTGAAATAAATCAAACAATACTTGCAAAATCCGCCTGTATTGGCCGCTCCGGTTAAGAGAAAATCCCTTATCCTAAATACAATGGCCCTTGAAGGTTCTCTAGGCGCATTATGGGCACAAGAGAACGGCCAAGAAAAGGAGAGAGCTTTGTACTATCTAAATCAAGTTCTCCTGGGCAGAAAGAAACAACTCCCCCATCGAAATGCATTGCCTGGCGCTGATCTTCGTAATTACGAAACTCAGACACCACGTCTTGGCGCATGAGGTCCATCTCATATCAAAAGTGGATCCTCTTAAATATCTGATGTTAATGGCCATACTGATGGGAAGGCTTGCCAAATGGCCTATTGCCGATGGAATTCTCGATAACGTATTGACCTCTCAAAGCGGTGAAAGGACAAGTGATTGATCGCGAAAAAGTGTTTGTAGAATAACCGCAATCAATAACGGTGTCGCGTGTAGCTAGCCGAGATGGGTACGGGTCGTCCTCAGGGATTCGTGGAACTTTTAATCTTGCTTTAGACGTGTTGATTAGAAAAGAGGAAGGAGAATAGGGAATAGTGAAGAATAGATTCTAAATCTATGGTAAATACGGATGTAGAATATAAATTTTTCAGATCTAGTTTAAATAAAGATATAGAATATATAAGAACAAGACTTGTAGGGTACGTTATGATTTAGTAGTCATGGATGACTAATAAAGATTACTCCTTTTACCTATTGATAAATTTAAAACTAGATTAATAGTGATGAATGAGGATTAGGGTTCTTGGAAGAAACTAGAGTTCCCACACTATTGACCCTTATCATTTTATTGACCTCTATTTATGTCTAGCCCATAACAAAACAATTGTTAATTTGATCTCAAATCGCGGTTGAAACTAGCAATAAATTGGTAGCGCGCCCAATTAGGATTTTAACGATTCTTCTGCTAAAGTTTATAAACTGCATAAGACTTAAAAGAAGTTAAAATATTTTCCCATCCATTATTCTACCATAATCCTACAAACCCTAACAAGCGGAGAATTACCCACGCATGTTATGAGAAGAAGAAAAAAGGATAGAGAATGAGATAATAATTAAAATATAGAAAGTAAAAATAAAGAAAATAAATAATTAAACAAAATGATCTACCTTTATTAATCAACTTTATAAGTACAAATCCTACAAATTTAGATTACAAGAGAAAGAAGTTGCTCTCGATCTCTGCTCGTAGGAAGTAGTTGCTCCGTCGATTTTCACGTCGTCCTATCACGTCAAATCCTGGACTTGTCGTGGATCTCTTGTTTTTTGACGGTGATTTGCTTAGTGTAAAAGGTGATGAGTTTTAACTTTAGCCCTCAGTCCTTTATATAGCCCTCAAATCAGAAATCCTAGATCTCATAGGTTTAGACTTGCCATAAAGATCCACTTTCCAAGTTTTCAGATCTTACGATTTTATTGGCAGATTTTTTATCCTGACATCTTGAATATCTTGATCTCTTGACCTAAGCTAAATGTGCACAAAATCTCCATGAATAATGTTAGTAATATTTATTAAATTAGAGAGAGTATCTTAATTACTTTATATGGTAATAAATCTTTAAGAAACTTGATTAAGAATATTCGGTAAGATATGCATCTATTAATTACTAAAATATTATGCATATATTTTGAAATATTATTCTAACCATTTATATGATATTATATTTTGTATGAATGTTGATTAGAATATTTGATATGATATGCATATTTTAATTACCAAAATATTATATATATATTTTGAAATATTATTCTAACAATTTGTATGATATTATATTTTTTAAGAATTGTGATTAGAATATTTGATATGATTTGCATATTTTAATTACCAAAATATTATATAAATATTATATGCATATATTTTCCTTCATAATGTTAAATATAATGTATAAACATATGGTAAATAGTATTTTGCAGATAAATCCAAATATGTTCTATATTTATAATAAACACCTTTAAATATTTAAGAAAATTAAGGAAAATGTTATATCAAATGTGCAATATTTCCGGAAGAACAAATACCCCAAAACTTAATTTTGATCGTCCCGAGCAAACTATTTATTCAAGAGAGGGAAAAAAAGAAAAAAAAAGAAAAACCTAACTAGCGCACTTTCGTAAGCAACACGATTGCACTGAGCACGTGCAACAAGCTTTTAAACCTCTAGGTGTCCCTAGTAGGAGGAGTGTTGTTTCCTGAGGGTTTTCAGCGGATTACACCCACAAAATCCCATAATAAAAGAAAGATGGTAAAAGTTACATACAAAGATATGGAGATATAAAAGAAAGAACATGAAATGAAGAGTTTCCAACTATACTAGCTTTTCGGTTGCCATGAGCCTTATCTTAATAGTTGTGAAAAGATGTTAGAAATCACATTACCCCTCAATAAAACATTGCCTTTAGTATTCCTCCCTACCTTTTATCAAAACATCGATCATATACCCCTACGTGCGTGTAAAAGATATCCCTACACATAGAGAATTCAATTCAAGCTATCATACTCTTGTCCATCTTCCTTAGTACTTTTTAGTAGGTGAATATTATAGATGGAGTTGCTCACACATTCTTCATACGACCGTTAAGAATTCTTGAGATACTAACCGACCGATTACCAAATGTTCTTGCTTATTTAGGCATAATTTCTCGTTTTGCAACACCTAAGGCTTAGCAGTGGCTCCCAAACCAGTTGGTCTAAGGCACTAGGTGATAAAACACCCTTGCTATATATTTTTTTATGCTGCCTTAAGCAATTACAAAATCGGTGTTCATTTTTCTTCACCATTTTTTTCTTTATATTTTTATTTTTCTTCATTCCAAGGCTTTTAGACAAGAGCATTTCAATGTATCCTCTACTATCCCAAGTTTCAAGATGTGTGAAAGTGCGTATAATAGGGTATCAACGTTCAAATGTTTGGATTCAAGAATAGCGACTATTTTTCAGACTTATTTTTATCCTTAGATTAGTAATTTACTTCATCTTACTAATCCTTGGGACAACAGCTCATAACTACTTATTACTGGCTTTGTTTAAGAAAACATCTAACTTTTTTGTCTTTCTTAAACTATTCCTATCTTTCATATGTAAATTTTCACTATCTAATATAAATATTATATGCATATATTTTTATCCTAAACTAATATATTGTCCTACGGTATAGGTCATATGACCAGCCGTAGACAATCCACAGGCACAAACGATCCATGTTCTCCATGTCTCCAATGGACCGAAATGTCCCTAAACTAACAATGGACCACTACGTTTTTAAACTGGTATTGGACTGAAACGTTCCTAAACTAATTGTTAGTGCGTTACCTTATGGGCCGCCTAAAAAAAGGTATGTCCATAAGTGGAATGGGCACGGATGAAAATCCGAAGGGACGCCGTGAGTAAAAACAGCAGGGCTACTGGCGAGCTTGTGAAAACCCGAGAGGGCGCAAACTCATTAATAAAAAAAGAGAAAAGATGCACTTGCAAAAGTCCTCACGATTTTGTAAGGAGAAAACACCCGCGTGAGATCCTTACGACTCACAAAGGAGTAGCACTCTTAGGAATCCATGCGACCCCTTAGGAGAAATGCAATTGCGAGATCCTCATGACTCGTAAAAAGAATATATCCTCTATAAGTCCCTCACGACTTATAGAATTCAATAGCCTTAAGTTACAGAGATCCGAACCTGTTCTTAAGCCACCAAAACCCCATAAATTTATACCCTACAGACGGTCTAATATTGACTCTTGTATTCAATCCACGGGCATAACTAAATATATTCTCAAGTCCCACTACGAACGAGAAATATTGTTCAACATGGTGAACAACACTTGCGAGTCCTTACGACTTGTAAGAGAAAATACCACTTAGGAGTTCTCCTGACTTCTAAGGAGAAAATACATCTACAAGATCCTCTCGACTTGTAGGGAGAAATATCTTTATGAGACCCTTATAGCTCATAAAATCAAAAAACCTTAGTCAAAAGGATCCTAATCCTTTTTGCTAAGCCACTTTGTTCAAATCAACAAAGGTAATGATGATTCGGTTCTGGTAATATTCCAATTACAGTGATACTGATACCAAGATTGGAATCAGATTCCAAATCACCAACTCGCAATAAAAAGTAGTGAGTAAAAAAAATATAGCCGAAATGATTGGACACTGCGAATGAAATAGTCGAAATTATTGGGCAATCGTGACTTCGCGATATTAAAAACTAAAAAGATAGAGCATCGCGGAAATAAAAACTAAATAATAAAATAAAAAAATTTTGCGCTGCAAGTAGGTCCATACTGACTCTTGTATACAATCCCGGGGCACAAATGAAAGAAAAGGAACCATAATTTTCGTCCATATTTCGTCAAAAGAAGAACCGAGTCTTAATGGCACATCTACAGCCTAAAGACTGTTCGGACGTCCTTCTTACTCTAGAAAAATACAGACGGGACGTCAGCTAAGACCCAAGGGTCAAATAAAAGTGGAGTGACGGCAAAATCCTAGCTCCAGATCTCGATGGTGTCATCTACAGCCTAGTGATCATCTCGACGTTCCTCCTCATTCTAGTAGGGTGCAGACGCAACTATCAAATGAAATTGGAGCAATGATATATTCCTAGCTCCAGACCTCGATTGTGATACGTACTGCATATAGATCATATAGATGTCTACCTTACTTCAGCAAAGAATCGGTACGACACCATAAAAGGACGAAGTGACGGCATATTCCTAGTTTCGGGTCTTGAAAGTAAGCCTAGAGACCATTGGAGATCATCCTACCCCAGAAAGGTGCAGTTATGACTCATCGGGGTTTCAAATCAAGCATAACCTCAAGTAAAGCACCACAGCACTACCTAACGCTTGATCTTCCGATGGTAATACGGATATTCTAATCTAAGAAGATTACTTGAAGACATCTTTTCCAACCTCCGAAGGGATCAGAGACACGACAGACGCGACGGCTACTCGAATAGCAACCCAAGGGATTGCATATCGAGAATACATCAGCCAGCGCGACGGTACGATGGACTTAACCTAGTACCACAAACATAACGGACCCTTGTCATGAAAGAGTGGGTGTAATCTACATTCACGGTAGGTGAGTTTGCCTATAAACCTAAGGGAAAGGTAAACTAAACACTTCGAAATGAGTGAATAAACTAGAAATTCCGAAATGAGTGAATAAACTAGAAATTTCGAAATGAGTGAATAAACTAGTCCATGCCAGATCAGGTCAATCAAGAAACAAAGGCATAAATTTGAAAATAAAATATTATTTATTCATAAATCAAAATGGTTAAAAGATACAATAAAAAAGAGAGGAATGCAACAAAAAAAGGGGTCTAAGATGGCAAATTGTTCAACAGGATGGCCAGATTGTCGCTTTTACGTCGGGCCTTTGTCTTGAGCTCTATCAGCACTGCGAGCTGAGCTCCTGCCTGTTCTTGCTGTTATTGATACAAACAGAATTGATGCTTAAACAACTTCTCAGCAGTTTTGTGAGTCTCCACCATTTCTTTCGTGAAGTTGACGGCTCTGTCGAGAGCCACCACCTTCATCATAACTTGTTAGAGGGATCGCCAAATCTCATAAGCCTGGATGGCATTAGCCGCAAGTTTTGCTTGGAGGTGTTCCAAAGCCTTCGAAGCTAGATCCCTCTCCGAAAATTTCCGGTTTATCCTCTTCTCACAAGATCAGAGTTTGGCACCACACCTTTCAATCCATTCGCTCAACCTAGCCTTCAGAGATGAGATATCCGAAGGGAGGCATTTACATCCAATCTCATAAAGAAGAACCTCCACTCGCTGGCAGTACTCAACCCAAGTACGCACCAGTATCTCGTCATGATAGGTGGCAAGGACGGAAAAGGAAGCATTAGCTTCAGCAACAAACTCCCTTGCAATGACCGAAGTACCGGTGCGGAGGTCTTCGATGAGAGCAGCCAGTGAGTGTAGACTGTGATGCGCTATCCTTTCAGACATACGTCTGGCATATGGACCTGCGGGCATACGAACATAAGACTCAATCGGTCTCAGAGCTGGAAGAACCGTGTTAAAATAAGGAATACATAGTAAGATTAGTCGCATCTCTAAATGGGAAATAAGCAAAAAAATTCTAGGACTAAGGTATCATCCACCCATGGTCACAGAGGGCAAATTTGAGAGATCCCCCGGTCCGTCCAGAATCTCAACTTCGTCGTCGGCCTGCAAGACCGCAGTTTAAAAAAATACGGGGAACATCAGTATCGCTCCAGAAAATATAATAGAGGAGATAAAATGATATCAACCATGTCCGGAAGAAAGGATGATATGCTCGGGTGGTATCACATGTAGAGTCGCTATGCTAAATAGACACGAGAAAGTCTCTTCTGGAGAACGATCCAAAATGGAGGACGCCAACTCCCGCAACTCTGAAATCACCATTAAAGAAAAAGGGCCAGACGTACTGAAAGATCGTCTAGTAGAAGAATGTAAAATATGAAATTACCTTCAATACTCCTCCCATTCTGGGACGAAGGAGCGACATCATTAAGAACATCTTCTATATTTTCTGGTGCACCACTAGTGATATCTATGGAGTCTATTGATGGTTTACAAGCTTCAGCTGAAGGAACTAGAGCCGTTACAGGATTTTCCGGGACATGCTGTGGATTCAAAATCGTACCCATCGTAGAAGTCCCTAAATGAAAACGAATGTAAAGACGAGAGCAGTATAAACCATTTGCTAAAAATGAAGTGAAAACATACAGACCGATGCACCAAGAAGCTTGAACTATAACTTCCTCAGGCTGTTGTTCTTTTCTTGTTAACCACACCCGCCAGGGTTCGATCGATGAAAGAGCTTTACCTACTTTCAGAGCAGCTTCATCTTCAGAAGCGGCTGAGATCGGTTGTTTTAGAGCCCTTTTTTTCGGTCGGCATTATAGAGACTGCCAGTAGTGCAGCAAAAGGTGGATCAACATCTCGGAAAGCGACGGGAGGAAAGCCTCCCTTTTGAGGGTGCACATCCTGGGTCTCATCTTGTGACCTCTTGAGGGCTTCAGAAAGTTGGACCGCTTTCTCGGCCGACGTATCCGGAAAAAGATGGCCACATCTGGTTCATGCACAGGTATACTGTCTCCATTAGGAGTAGGAGATTCGGGCTCGAGCAAAGCATCGATCAGATACAGGCTAGATCTCTTTCTCTTTTTAGGGCCTGAGAAAATGCTCGTGGAGGAACTGTTGGGGTTAAAATTACACCCCGGTTGACCATGTTAAAGTCAAAGTCAACCTCAAACCAGGTGGGCCCAATCCCAGTTCAAGTGGGCCTAAGCCCAGGTCAAAGGGACTGGCCCCATGACAAAAGGAATGAAGCCATAAATTGGTTTAATATAATTCTTATATATATATATATATATATATATATATATATAAAATAAGCAAAAAGCCAATATTTTGTAAACCCCACGGCTTATGTGCAAAAAGAGATAAGCACATAAGGCATGGGGTGGCATAAATGCCATTTGGCAAGGCCCAAGGGGCTATATGTAAAGTGTGTAGCCTATAAAAGCAAACTTGATGAAAATATCTATGACAACTTTTCCATTCTCTAAAAACTAGGGTTTGTGCCTCCATCCTGTCTCTCTCAAGCTTCTTTTCTCTTCCTTTTCATTTTTCAATTCAATCAAGAGTTTAGCTCTTTTTTTTAAAAAAACTAAATAAATTTTGACCATAAACCCACCTCCCAAGACTCCATCAAGAGAAGAAAAAAGGTCCCATTTTTTATCATCCAAGATCTAAATCTTGGAATTTCAAGAGAACCCATTTTGGGTTTCATCTCAAAGGAGAAAGGAGGAAATATTTTGGAGTTTAACTCCACAAATAAAATTCTTTTGGAGTTTAACTCTATAATAAAAACTTTTTTTGGGAAGTTTAACTCCGAATAAAATTGTTTTGGGAGTTTAATTTGAAATGAAATTTCTTTGGAGTTTAACTCCATTACAAAAAAAAAGGGAAAAAAGAGTTTTTTTTGGGCTTCTAGTTCCTCTCACTTGCAGGAGAGGGGAGCTCCCACTAAGTGAGAGTTTTTCCTTCTTCTCACGTGAGGGGAAGGCTCCCATAAAGTGGGAGTCCTTGCTCCCTCTCACGTGACGAAGTGGAAGCCCCCACTAAGTGGGAGCTTTCTTCCTCTCACGTGAGGGGGAGGCTCCCCATTTAGTGGAGTTTAACTCCACACCGAATAAAAAATCTTCATGGAGTTGAACTCCATTTAAAAAAAATCTTTTAGAGTTTAACTCCACAACAAAAATTCTTTTGGAGTTTAACTCCACAATAAAATTCTTTTTGGGGAGTTTAACACCACATTAAATCTTTTTAGGAGTTTAACTCCATTTAAAATTCTTTTGGAGTTCAACTCCACAATAAAATTCCTTTTGGAGTTGAACTCCATTTAAAACTCTTTTGGAGTTTAACTCCACAACAAAATTCTTTTGGAGTTTAACTCCACAATAAAATTCTTTTTGGGGAGTTTAACTCCACATTAAATGTTTTTAGGAGTTTAACTTCATTTAAAATTCTTTTGGAGTTCAACTCCACAATGAAATTCCTTTTGGAGTTGAACTCCATTTAAAATTCTTTTGGAGTTTAACTCCACAACAAAAATTCTTTTGGAGTTTAACTCCACAATAAAATTCTTTTTGGCGAGTTTAACTCCACTTTAAATCTTTTTAGGAGTTTAACTTCATTTAAAATTCTTTTGGAGTTCAACTCCACAATAAAATTCCTTTTGGAGTTGAACTCCATTTAAAACTCTTTTGGAGTTTAACTCCACAATAAAAATCTTTTTGGAGTTGAACTCGACATTTAAAATTCTTTTGGAGTTTAACTCCACAGGAAAAAAGTTTCCTTTCGGAGTTGAACTCCATGCATAATTTTTTTTTATTATTTTATTAATTTTGGGACCCCGACGTGTGGGGAGGCTCCCATCAAATGAGAGCCCTCCCCTCCCCCTCACATGAGGGCACGTGAGGGGGAGGGCTCCCTTTAAATTGGAGTCCACGCGAGGGGCTCAAATGGCTCCCATTTAATGGGAGCCCTTTGGCCCCCCTCACGTGAGGGGAGGCTTCCATTAAATTAAATGGGAGCCTCTTTCCCCTCCCTTCACGTGAGTGGGGGATGCCTCGTTTCTTTCTTCTTTTCTTTTCTTTTCTTTTTTATCTTTTTTTTTATTTAAAAATAAATAAATAGAAATAAATTATGAATAATACTAAAAAAACGTTTCTCTAAATATTTATTTACTTATTTATTTTTTTTAATTTTTTTTATTAAAAAAAGTATATATATTCTTTTTTTATTTACAAATGGAACAAAAAAAATGAACACGTCTCTATTGTTATATGTTAAAAGAACACACACACACACTCACATACCAACACATCGTATTGAGTTAGCATGACTGGTTTTACCCGTCAATCGGAGGTTCCCTCGCTCTAAAGATAAGGGGTAATTAACGGCTGTTTAGTCCGCGGCTGCCGGAGATTCGGATCCCCACAATTAATAAACCCTCGCCTATCCTAGGCAGGGGGGAATCTGTAGTACGCCTTACAAGCGTGCGCATATTCCCATCTCAATGGGGTGATGAAAAACACCCTACAGATTCTGGCACGCCCGGTGGGACCTTTCTCTCCTCCCATATCTCAGGTCAAGTGTTCATGCGAACTCATTTAATATATATGCCGATATTTGTACTGAAATAATGTTTTTTCCCTGCAGCAATCAACTTTCAACGACAATGTCTCCTAAGATGGATCCAACTTCTGATGCGACCCCGATTCCGTACATGGTCAAGATCAATGCTCGTGTAGTTCTCCCCGCAAGCCTCAATCGACAGTGGGAGGAACTGCCCTGCCAGTTTGGTTCCATCATCATCTACCCTGCCGGAAGTGCTCATCTGGCAGAAATCCCGGCAAAACAGGTGGCCAAGCCGGTCTCAAGGGGCAAGAGGCTGAACGTTGTGATCGCTAAGGCACCACGACTGAAACTTAAGACGGTGTCTGAATGACTTTCTGGTGCTCCAGCTGGGGGCAAGACTTCCGGTACAAAGGGCAACATCAAACGTTGCGGACGAGCTTAGGCGATGGCTCCAACAAATGCATAATCAAGCGTATCTCCAAAGCCCTCCATCGCCCGGTCTACGGCGGCTTCCCGAAGAGCCGTAACCAGCTAAGTGCTCAAAACAGAAAGGCTGAGACAGAAGCGGCTCAAGTATCAAGCCAATAAGAGGGCCAGGACTCCGGCCAAGTGGAATCTTATGATATTCCAAGAGCAGAGTCATCCTGCTACGACGGCTGAGTTGACCGTAAAAGTCAGCAATTCTTTCGAACCTCTGAAGTGGGTTCAGAAAAACGTCATGATCGCCAGAATTAAGAAGACGACAGACCGAACGTTGCTACAAAGAGACGTGTCCCAGCCCCAAAAGAGAAAGCATGACACCATCTCTTCAAGAGTCTATCAGTAGCTCTACGCCGCGCAAAAACAGCGGGGAAAATCCAGAAAAGAAGCGCCAGCACCACTCATGAATCCGGTCAGGCCAGCCATCTTCAATCGATTGTCCATTGATTAAGATGTTTTTGCGTGCTTGCGCTTTTAAAAGATGAATCATAGAATATTAACCGCAATCAAGAACGGCGTCGCTTGGTAGCTAGCCGGTTGAGTACGGGTCGGTCCACAGAGATTTTGTGTATTTTCTATTTGTTCTAACGAGCTAATTCCAATTGTGGTAGGATTGATTATCACTAAAAACTGAAATGAGTTTGATTAGGATTAAAACCTTGCTAGGGTTAGGTTTAGGTTAAGTTTGGAAATTCAATTATTTCTCACTGCTTTCTATACCCTAATTAAGATCTATTTAGGTGTTAAGGTAATATTTAACAAAGTGGATTAGTACCATCGGGAAGAAACTAGGTTTCTTCCTCTAGGTCCTTGTCCGTCCTTTCTTAACTCTTACCCTAACCTCCATGGAAAACATACACAACCGGTCTTTTAACTACGGTATCACCGCTACCTCGTGGGATAGGGTGCCGTAGTGAGCGGTGTGTGTATGTATGCATAGAGTCCTATTTAAAATGTATGACGGGTAAGAAAGGGGTGAGAGATTTTCATCTCTCAAACTTTTCATATTCCTAATCCTAACAAGTGAGGAACTACTCACTCATTAGGGAATTGATAAAAGAATTCATTTTTATCATTGTTTTTAATAACCTAATTATCTAATCTATGGCAGATAAATAAAATTGCTAAACTACGGCAGATAAATAAAATTAACTAGGGCAGAAAAGAAAATTAACTAAGGCATAAAAAAGAAAGACTTACTTTATTTGATGCACTCTTCAAACATTTACAGCGAATAAAAATTCTGAAATAGATGAATAAAAAGAGGCATGCTCCAAAAAGAGCTTTAGGGTTCCTATTTATAGATTATAAAAACCCTAGGGTTTACATCTGATCCCTATCTACATTTACAAAACTACCCTGAGAAGCCTAGTCAACGCACCGCTGCCACCGACAAATTTTGCACTGACACGTGCTTAGCACGGCCATGGATCCGCGGCCATATGCCCTGTTTGGCCGTGGATCCGCGACCATATCGTGGGGTCTTTGGCTGGATTCTTCTGGGCTGCTTCCTGTTGCATTTGGCTTCTGGTTTCTTTACTTGGTTTCTCAGATTGTCTTTTAGTTTCTTCCAGATTTCTACAGTGCAGAATGTGGTGCACTTTTACCGTTCGCTTCGTGTTGAAGTCTTGAATCTTTGCGCTGCCTTTGTACTTTGTGAAATTGTTCATTGATCTTCGTTTGTTCTTCAAACTGTAGGCATGATAAAGGTTCTCTATTTGTTGGTTGAAGTCTCACTTTTGTAGCGTCTTTTCATCATTCACTGTTTTATTCCGAGAACCTGTAACCTGCAACTATGTAGCAGACATGGATCAAAAGCACCTATTTATTTGTAAAATGATTAAGAATGGGGAATATAATAATGCAAAATTATGATATGAACATCCACTACCAAAACAGAAGGGCCAAGACGGTGGTCCACAAAATTAGCTACAAATAATGAAATGATGGCCGGATATGTTATCCATATGGTCTATATGGCGGGTGCACGTCCCAGCGACAACTTGCGCAGCAAAAGCAAGGATGGGGCCACCACATCCCAAACCCAATCTGGCTTGAATGTGGTTGCCGCTTCCCAAGATCAGCCGCCTCCACTGGATGAGGAAAACCCTCTCGATGAGGCCGATAGGCAGAAAGACCCCTTAGTCCATTTAGAGTCAAGCTCGGACAGCGAGGAAGAGCCGACTTTCCGCCCCAGGAAGGCAGAGCAAGAGCTGCTTCAAGAGCTCCGAAAACAACTCAGGAGCTAAGATAAAGAGATGGCCAAGTTTTACTCCAAAATCGACGACTTGATGAATGTCGTGATGCAGCTTACGGCTCAAATTGCTTGGGTGCCTCTCAATCAAGCACAAGTCTCTACTCATGAGCCAGGTGATGACAACCCGAAGCGACAGATGCCTGTCCCCTTCGGTCTAAGATTGGGCGAGCCGTACGAAAGTCGACCACATTCCGTTTCTGGGGACGCCTTGGCCCCGGATAGCACTATCCTTCTAACACAAGATCGGATAATGGATTTGGTCACCAGCAAGGTTAAAACATTGGTGGCCGAAGCCGAAGCTCAAAAAGAAATTGGCAGCAGTGGACAGCCATATCCCGCACAGTACGATCTGATTGAGTTCCCTAATGGCTACGTCATTCTTAAGTTCGGAAGATTTGACGGGACGGGAAATGCAAATCATCACGTCACCCACTTTAAAGCGTCCTGCAGAAATACATGGGGCAATGATACGCTCCTTCCTCGTCAGTTTGTCAATAGCCTGACTGGTGTTGCTTTCGACTGGTACGCGAGTATACCAGACGGTTCCGTCATTACCTTTGCCCAAATGGAGTCTCTGTTTCGGCAAAGGTTCATGAGTGTCAGTGATAAAATCTCCATTGCTGACCTTGTGAGGACCAAGCCGGAGAAGAATGAAAGCAACACCGACTTTATCGCCCGATGGCGTAATCTCACGGTCAAGTGCAAACCACCACTGGAGCATGACCAGTCCGTCAGCCTTCTCATTAGGAACCTCAGCAATTGGATGGTCCCATTCTTGTATACAGCAGGCCTCAAGACGTTTCAGGAGCTAACCAAGATAGTCTAAATGATGGAATGGTCGAAGCAAGATTCTACCCTAGACTTTCCGAGAGACAAGACTTGGAAAAGCACGAGGGACGACAACCATAGAAGCGGGAATTCCAGCAGTACCAACACCTTCAATGCGTCCGACAATGAAGACAAGAGAAAGGCAGGCGAGTCCAAAACCAACCGATCTCGAAAGCCATTGCTGGGAGGAGAAGGGCCTTCCTTAGAGGAGTAAAAGAACAAGGTTTACTTTTTCAGAAGGGACAGGGTCCGCAAGATATTCAAAGATGCCTTGAACAATGGTCTACAATTGCCGGAGTCGAAGAGACCGCATGAAGCAAAAATGACCGACAATCTCCTGTATTGCCTGCACCACAGAGTAGTGTGCCATGCGATCGAGGATTGCTATATTTTCAAAGACTGGGTCGAGAAGCAGTACACGACTGAAGCGATCGAGCTGTCTAAGAGTGTGTTGGTAAACAACCAAGCTGCAACCACTAACTTCATACAGACCCAAGCTGAAGCCTTCTGGGAGCGGACAGCCGAACCCGTTGCCCTGAGAAATGAAACTGACTCACCGCAGCCTCCGTGGAGTACGCACATATCTAATAAGATGAAGAAGATGATAAAGCTACCGCGTAAAGAGTCCAGAACAGAATGGGAAGGGCAGAAGTAGCCCACCATTCTAGCTGCCAATTCGGCTCAATCAGGCTCAAAATCCAAAAAGCTCAAGAAGAAGAAAAGTACAGCTCGACGCGAAAAAGAGTCTGCAGGAAGATTGACCATTCAAAAATATATCGATTCTATCTAAGAATATGAACAAAAAGAAAGAACTCTAATTCAATTGAAAGTGTTCTTCCCTGTAGAAACAGCTGAGATTTTGGATGAGCTAAAAGAATACTCCAATGAAGAGATCTCTATAGTGACCTGCTACACTATCCATCTGGGCAACGACTCTAAGAAGGAGCTCTATTTTACTGAAGAGGACGAGGAGCTCGCCACAAAGGCCAACCAAATCCAGCTCAGCTGCGGCAGGGCTCTACTGCCAAGTCAGGGAAACTCCCCAAAAGGGAAGGAAAAACAAGTCACTAATGAAGAAGATGGCGGAGAGCCGGCTCATGAAAATTCGAGTCCTTCTTCAGTGGACGATAATGTCTTGGCTCATCTCCGGAAGCTTCCATCTCTCCTGAGCATCTAGGATGCCTTGGTCCTATCTAGGGAACTTAGAGATGTTCTCATCCATGCTCTACAAAACCCTGAGCGGTATCAGGCTCGCTTTGCGGAAATTAATATGGAAGAAGCCCAGTATGCTCTGCATGTCGCCGCAATCACGTTTAAGGATGAAGACTTTCTACTGGGAACGGCTGAGCATAATCGGCCGCTTTACATGACAGGGTACATCGATGGAGACCGGATTAATCGCATATTGATTGATCTAGGGTCCTCCGTGAACATCATAAACTTGCGAACTCTGAAGAGTTTGTCAATGGACGTCCGACACCTGTCAAGGGAAAGGATTGTCATTCAAGACTTCAATCAAAATTGCCAGCAAGTTCTGGGATCCATAGCTCTGCCATTCAAATTTGGGGATCTGCAGACCGAAGCTAAGAAATACGTGATCGATGCTGACACGTCTTATAAAATTCTCTTGGGGCGGCTGTGGCTCCATGATTACGGCATCATTCTGTCAACTCTCCATCAATGCATGAAATATACTAAAAATGGTAAAGAAAGACGCATTGACGGAGACATCCAGCCGTTCGGTATGCATGAAGTCCGATATGGGGATTCTCGGTACTTTATGAACCACCGAAATACTAAGCCATAACTGACTGAGGACAAAGCGGCCCCAAAACTCAAAAGCAAATCTAAGCTGGCTGTCACTTTCAAAAGCAAAAACCCCCAAGTGCGCCCGCGTTTCAGTAGTGACATTGATGAGTCCGACACTGGAAGTCCGTCCTTCCGTAAAACCCGCCGTCGTTTCGGTAGCGATATGGACGAATCTGATATTGAAGGCCCATCTAGCAGAAAAGTCCGCCCTCATCTTGGCAGCGACACTGAAGAGTCGGAGGAAGAGGACCAGTCTTGCAACAGCTGTGCAGATTGGACCCCCATGCATCAAGCGAAACTATGAGAGACCTTCGAAATTACAGAAGGGTCTGTAGTTTTCACAAGGGTGCCGGAGAAGATGTGCAAAGGGCTCGATGCATTGTCAGTCTCTACCGTGGACCAGCTGAAAACTTTCTACGTTCCCGGAAAGAAAAGTGGACAGAAGGGCATCCTGTTTTATGGGTCAAATCCTGTTGTGCACCCAGACGATTTGTCTGTCGCGTGCATTCCCTATGAGAGAGGCATAAGAGCCATCCTCAATCCCAGATACTATACGCCTGAGATGCGGGAATATTTCAAAAGGTGCGGATGCCGGTTATATCAAACGGAGTCCAAAGCAAAGTTTTATGAAGGGTTATGGCATCCGCCTCAGGTCCGAGCACTCATCGATGGACGAATTATAGATAGACGGGGTATAGGTTTCATCCAGCCTGATTCTAAGGCATGCTACATGATCCATGTTGGTAAAGCCAGCGAAAGATCAAATGATGATGACGAGCTAGCCGATCCAGAAGAAGCTCCTCAAGAGCTCGAAGATAGCGGATAAGCAACCTTTGACGAGCTAACCGAGATTAACTTAGAAATGGCCGATAATCTAAGGCCGACCTACATCAGCTCACTCTTGTCAGAGGAAATGAAAGAGCAAATAATCGCCCTGCTGCATGAGTTCTTCGACTGCTTCGCGTGGACGTACAAAGAAATGCCTGGCCTTTTCCCTGAAGTGGTCGTGCATAAGCTGGCTATATCTCCTGATGCTTAGCCAGTCAAACAAGCTCTTCGAAGAATGAGAAGGGAACTGGAAGAAAAGGTCATCGAGGAAACCAAGAAACTCATCGATGCTGGCTTCATTAGGCAAGAGAAATATGCGGACTGGATCGCATGCATAGTCTCAGTGAAGAAGAAAAATGGGCAGATCCGAGTTTGTGTCGATTTCAGGGACCTCAACAAGGCATATCCTAAAGACGACTTCCCGCTACCGGTCATGGAAATGATGGTCGATGACACCTCAAATTACGAGCTGTTCACCTTTATGGATGGCTCGTCTAGATATAATCAGATCAAGATGTCGCCTGAGGATGAGAAACACACAGCATTTCGAACCCCGATCGGAATATACTGCTACAAAGTGATGCAGTTCAGACTGAAGAATGCAGGTGCTACATATCAAAGGGCAATGACCAATATCTTTGATGACCTAATCCATAAAGTCGTCGAATGCTATGTTGATGATCTGGTCGTCAAAACTAAAACCAAGGCTGACCACATCTAAGATCTTAGGACCGTTCTCACCAGATCGAAGGAATACGATCTGAAGATGAATCCTCTGAAGTGCGCTTTTGGCGTGACATTGGGAAAATTCCTGGGCTTTATAGTCCAACATCGGGGGATCGAAATTGACCCATCTAAGATAATAGCTATCATGGAGATGCCTTTCCAAATAGTCTGACGCAGCTAAATTCTTTTCAAGGCAAGCTTGCTTATATACGAAGGTTTATCTCAAATTTATTGGGGATATGTATGCCCTTCTCAAAGCTCATGAAGAAAGGAGCTTCTTTTGTCTGGGATGTCGAATGTCAAGAAGCGTTCGAAAGTATCAAACAGTACCTGTTGCACCCACCAGTGCTGGCTACCCCTTTTTAAAATAAACCATTGATTCTTTATACTGCCGCGTTAGATGATTCACTCGGTGCACTCCTTTCCCAGAACAATGAGGAGGGAAAAGAGAATGCCTTCTACTACCTCAGTCGAACTTTAATCGGGGCGAAACACAACTATTCCCCGATCGAAAAGCAATGCCTGGCTCTGATGTTCGCTGTGAAGAAACTGAGGCACTATCTGCTCGCTCATCGGGTTATGCTGATCTCTAAGGTCGACCCGCTCAAACACTTAATGACCAAAGCAAGCCTAGCCGGTAGAATTTCAAGATGGACTGTCATGCTATTTGAGTTTGACACTGTTTATACTCTTCAGAAAACAGTAAAAGGGCAAGCTCTTATGGACTTTCTTACTGCTCGTCCCGTATCAGAAGGGTCGCCTCTCAATTGCGAGTTACCCGACGAACAAGTGTTGCACCTCGAGAAAGATGAGCCATGTTGGGAGCTCTACTTCGATGGAGCCTCATCAATGAGGAGCTCCGGCAAATCAAGTATCACGCAGATAAAAGCTGGGATAGGATTGGTATTCATCACGCCATCGATGGGAACCCTACGATGTTCTTTTGCTCTCACCGAGCCTCGCACAAAAAAAGAGGCTGAGTACGAAGCTCTGATGGCTGGTCTGGAGCTCGCCATAGAAATGGGAACCCTTTGGCTATGGGTTTACGGTGATTCCCAGCTTGTCGTCAACCAAGTAAGCGGCGACTATAAGATATATAAACCCGAGTTAGCTCGGTACAAAAGCCGGGTGGTGAAGCTTATAAAACAACTCACCCATATTGAACTAATGAGAGTTCCTAGGGCGTTGAATGGAAAAGCCGACGTACTCGCTCGCTTAGCCAAGGAGCTGGCTGATCCCAACATGGATGGTGTTCTGATCACAGTCAGAAGCCACAAATTCTGTCTCCAGTCTCTTTGCGTGACGAAGAAAGCGTAGAACAAGAGAACAATCCTGCCGAAGAAGCTTTGATCATTCAAGATGAGCCCTATTGGAGAGAACCTTCCAAAGAGTACATCCGATACGACAAGCTGCCCGAAGAAAAATTTGCGAGAATTCAGCTGTAGAAAATAGCTCTCCGATACGTGTTTGTAAATAACACACTATACCGCAGATCATATGACCAACTCTGGCTCAGGTGCCTGTCATCGGTCGAAGCCCAAAAAGTTATGATAGAAGTTCACTCAGGCCTCTGCGGAGCTCACGAATCTGGCCCTAAAATGTGGCTTCAAATTAAACGGCATGGGTATTACTGGCCTACCATGATAAGGGATTACGAAGAGCATGCAAAGAAATGCCATCTCTACCAAATTCATGGTGATTTCATTCACAAGCATCCAATCCGTTGCATCCTACGGTGGCGTCGTGGCCCCTCTAAGTTTGGGGCACTGACATAGTTGGTCCAATTGATCCTCCGTCATCCAAAGGCCACCGGTTCATACTGGCTGCAACAGACTACTTCTTCAGATGGGCTGAAGCTGTCCCGCTAAAAGAAGTCAAGACAGAAGATATTCTGACATTCTTCCGGCATAATATTCTATACCGCTTCGGTACACCAAGAAGAATCATTTCTGACAACGAGCCTTCTTTCAAGAGCTTCAAAGTCTCAAGATTTGCTACTCAACACAAGATAGACTGGAGATTTTCCTCCATCTATAATCTAAGGGCCAATGAGCTAGCCGAAACCTTCAATAAGACTCTATGCAAGCTCCTGAGGAAAAATGTTTCAGCCAACAAGAGAGACTGGAATCTCAAGCTTCACGAGGCATTGTGGTAATATCGTACCATGCACCGTACTCTAACTCAGTCTACTCCATACTCATTACTCTTCGGAGTGGAGGCGATCCTCCCCCTCGAAGTCGAAGTTCCAAGCTTAAGAATGGTCGTTCAGCACGAGTTGACGGAGGAGGAAAATGTGCTCCTTCGGCTCGAAGAGCTTGACGCCCTCGAAGAAAAGAGAATTGCAGTACAGCAAAATCTGGAGCTGTACCGAGCCCAAATGTCATGGGCCTATGACAAGATGACTCGTCTCCGCGCTTTCAAGAAAGGCGAATTGGTGTTGGTCCTCAAAAGACCGATCATCCCCAATCGACATGCCAAGGGAAAATTCGAGCTAAACTGGGAAGGACCATACGTCATCGGGAAAGTGTTCGACAGAGAATCTTACCAACTAATAAGTGCCGAGGGAGAAAGGCCCATGCTACCTATCAATGACCGATATCTCAAGAAATACTACGCGTAAATGGTCCAAGTCGCAGGAGAATTGAGCACACCGACCCTACGGTTTGGATCATACATCTTGCAAAACCGTATACAATCCATGGGCGTAAACGACCCCTATCTCTCCCAAAGTCCTACCAGCGAAACTACATTTAAAGTTCCACCAGCCTAAAAAAATGGTATGTCCACAAGCAAAGCGGGCACGGATGAAAACCCGAAAGGGCTCCGTGAGTAAAAACAGCAAGACTGCCGGCGAGTTTGTGAAAACCCGACAGGGCACAAACTCGTGAAAAGAGATAAAATACACTCGCAAATTTCTCTCGACCATGTGAGGAGAAAATCCCTGCGTAAGATCCTTACGGCTCACAAAGGAGCAACACACTTAGGAATTCTCACGATTCCTAAGGAGAACATACACCTGCGAGATCCCCTCGACTCGTAAGGAGAAAATGCTTTTATGAGACCCTTACGACTCATAAAATTGAAAAGCCTTAGGTGATAGGGATCTAAACCTGTCTTTTGAGCCATCGCTCCCCAACGGGCAACATCAAATGATGAGCCGCTCATGGCATTTCGCTTCAGTGTGAGCGGTGCTGATGCCGACCAATAACCCAAATCCCAAGTCCTCCGGGGGTAAATGATGAGTTGCTCCTGGCATTATTCCAGTGCGGCAATGCTGATGCCAAACAAGATCCAAATTCTAAGCCCCCAAACGGCGAACGATGAGTCGCTCCTGAGATCACATTCCAGTGTAGCGATGCAGACGCCAACAAAAATCCAATCTCCCAAAATTCTCCCAGCCCTACGGTCGGTCCCCAAGTTAACTGCCGTATACAATCTACGGGCTCAAATAATTCTCACCATACCCATACCTTACCGCAATCACCAGTTACGCGGCTGGTCTCCGCCCTTAGAATTATGCTCCATTTGGGGAAGACCCACACTTGTGTCCTCACGATACGTGAGAAGAACAAATTTACGGGATCTTCACGACTCGTAAGAAAACACCTTCATGGGATCCTTACGACTCATAAAGAAAAAAAAACACTCGGGAGTCCCCATGACTCCTAAGGAGAAAGCACACTTATGAGATCCTTTCAACTCGTAGGGAGAAAATGCTTTTATGGGACCCTTACGGCTCCTAAAATTGAAAAGTCTTAGGTGATAAGGATCTAAACCTGTCTCCTAAGTCATCGCTCCCCAACAAGAAAAGGCAAATGATGAATTGCTCCTGGCATATGTGCTTCAGTGTTAGCAACGCTGATGCCTACCCAAAGCCCAAAATTCCAAACTCCAATCCAATAGACCCCTAAGTCGTTAAACTGGGAACAGATGACCCCTAAGTCATTAAACTGAGAACAGATTACCCCTAAGTCCTTAAACTAGGAGTGAGGGAAATCCCCTCACAGCAAATGATGATTCGCTCCTGGTACCATATTCCAGTGCAGCGGTGCTGATGCGAAACCAAAACTAAAATCCCTAAATCCTGTCATGGCAGATGATGATTCGCTCCTGGTACCATATTCTAGTGTAGCGGTGCTGATATCAACCCAAATCACATAAAATCAACAAAACAACCAATGACCTCCCTGGCAGAATCAGGCTCCACCTCGGAAACAAGTCAACTTCATCCCTGACACCGCAAGAAGCGGAGCAAGTCAAATCAAGCACCGACCGTCTAAGTCGTAAAAGGGGCAACACCGACCGTCCAAGTCGTAAAAGGGCAACACCGACCGTCCAAGTCGCAAAAAGGGAAGAACCGACCGTCCAAGTCGCAAAAAGGGTGAACCGACCGTCCACGTCGCAAAAAGGGCAGCACCGACCGTCCAAGTCGCAAAATGGGCAGAACTGACCATCCAAGTCGTAAAAAAAGCAGAACCGACCATCCAAGTCGCAAAAAGGGCAGCACTGATCTTCCAAGTCGCAAAAAGGGCAGAACCGGCCGTCCAAGTCGCAAAAAGAGCAGAACCGACCATCCAAGTCTCAAAAAGGGCAGAACCGACCGTCCAAGTCGCAAAAAGGGCAGTGTCGACCGTCCAAGTCGCAAAAAGGGCTGAACCGACCGTCCAAGTCATAAAAAAGGCAGAACCGACCGTCCAAATCGCAAAGGGCAGCACCGAACATCCAAGTCACAAAAAGGGCAACACCGACAGTCCGAGTCGCAAAAAGGGTAGAACCGACCATCCAAGTCGCAAAAAGGGAAGCACCAACCATCCCAGTCGCTAAAATGGTAAAACCGACCGTCTACGTCGCAAAAAGGGCAGCATCGACCGTCCACGTCGCAAAACGGGAACCAAATAAAATCGATCTCCACGTGAAAAAAGATCCATCAATTTCATGCACATGACCCACATGTGTGGTGTGCATTTATTGATGGGGGCACTTTGTTTGGGTAAAAAATTATACCCCGGTTGACCAAGCAAAGTCAAAGTCAACCCCAAACCAGGTGGGCCCAAGCCCAATTCAAGTGGGCCCAAGCCCAGGTCAAAGGGACCGGCCCCATGACAAAAGGAATGAAGCCATAAATTGGTTTAATGTAATTCTTTTATATATAGATATATGTATAGAAATAAATGTATGTAAAATAAGCAAAAAGCCAAAATTTTGTAACACCATGGCTTATGTGCAAAAAAGGATAAGCATATAAGGTATGGGGTGGCATAAGTGCCATTTGGCAAGGCCCAAGGGGCTATATGTAAAGTGTGTAGCCTATAAAGGCAAACATGATGAAAATATCTATGACAACTTTTCCATTCTCTAAAAACTAGGGTTTGCGCCTCCATCCTCTCTCTCTCAAGTTTTTTTCTCTTCCTTTTCATTTTTCAATTAAATCAAGAGTTTAGCTCTTTTTTTAAAAAAACTAAATAATGTTTTACCATAAATCCACCTCCCAAGACTCCATCAAGATAAAAAAAAAAGGTCACTTTTTTTATCATCAAAGATCTAAATCTTGGAATTTTAAGGTAACGCATTTTGGGTTTCTTCTCAAAGGAGAATGGAGGAAATATTTTATGGTTTAACTCCACAAATAAAATTCTTTTGGAGTTTAACTCTATAATAAAATTTTTTTTTGGGGAGTTTAACTTCGAATAAAATTATTTTGGGAGTTTAACTCCATATGAAATTTCTTTGGAGTTTTAACTCCATTACAAAAAAGGGAAAATAGAGTTTTTTTGGGCTCTTGCTTCCTCTCACGTGTAGGAGAGGGGAGCTCCCACTAAGTGGGAGTTTTTCCTCTTTCTCACGTGAGGGGAAGGCTCCCACAAAATGGGAGTCCCTGCTCTCTCTCACGTGAGGAAAAGGGAGCCCCCACTAAGTGGGAGCTTTCTCCCTCTCACGTGAGGGGGATGCTCCCCATTTAGTGGAGTTTAGCTCCACACCAATTAAAAAATCTTCATGGAGTTGAACTCCATTTAAAAAAAAATCTTTTGGAGTTTAAATCCACAAAAAAAATTCTTTTGGAGTTTAACTCCACAATAAAATTCTTTTTGGGCAGTTTAACTCCACATTAAATCTTTTTAGGAGTTTAACTCCATTTAAAATTCTTTTTGAGTTCAACTCCACATTTAAAACTCCTTTTGGAGTTGAACTCCATTTAAAACTCTTTTGGAGTTTAACTCCACAACAAAATTCTTTTGGAGTTTAACTCCACAGTAAAATTCTTTTTAGGGAG
This sequence comes from Agapanthus africanus, assembly GCA_030015575.1. NCBI lineage: Eukaryota > Viridiplantae > Streptophyta > Magnoliopsida > Asparagales > Amaryllidaceae > Agapanthus > Agapanthus africanus. The sequence continues at coordinate 47,329,724 of JASDDO010000019.1, read as the reverse complement.
TTTAACTCCACATTAAATTTTTTTACGAGTATAACTCCATTTAAAATTCATTTGGAGTTCAACTCCAAAATAAAATTCCTTTTGGAGTTGAACTCCATTTAAAACTCTTTTGGAGTTTAACTCCACAACAAAAATTCTTTTGGAGTTTAACTCCACAATAAAATTCATTTTGGGGAGTTTAACTCCACATTAAATCTTTTTAGGTGTTTAACTCCATTAAAAATTCTTTTGGAGTTCAACTCCACAATAAAATTCATTTTGGAGTTGAACTCCATTTAAAACTCTTTTGGAGTTTAATTTCACAATAAAAATCTTTTTGAAGTTGAACTCCACATTTAAAATTCTTTTGGAGTTTAACTCCACAAGGAAAAAATTCATTCGGAGTTGAACCCTATGTAAAAGAATTATTATTTAATTAATTTTGGGGCCCCCACGTATGGGGGAGGCTCCCATCAAAAGGGGGCCCTCCCCTCCTCCTCACGTGAGGGAGATGGCTCCCATTTAATGGGAGCCCTTTGGATCCCTTCACGTGAGGGGAGGCTCCCATTAAATTAAATGGGAGCCACTTCCCCCCTTCCCCTCACGTGAGTGGGGAACCCACCTTCTTTTTTTAAATTTTTTTCCTTTTTCCTTCTTCTTTCTTCCTTCTTTTCTATGTTTTTATCTTTTTTTTATTTTAAGAAAATAAAAATAAATAAAAATAAGTTATGCATAATGCTAAAAGAATGTTTCTCTAAATATTTATTTACTTATTTATTTTTGTTATTTTTTTTATAAAAAAAAGTATATATATTCTTTTTTTATTTACAAATGGAACAAAAAAATGAACATGTGTCCATTGTTATATGTTAAACACACACACACACACACACACACACACACACCGTATTGAGTTCGCATGACCGGTTTTACCCGTCAATCGGAGGTTCTCTCGCTCTAAAGGCAAAGGGTAATTAATGGCAGCTTAGTCCGCGGCTGCCGGAGATTCAGATCCCCGCAATCAATAAACCCCCACCTATCCTAGGCAGGGGGAATCTGTAGTACGCATGACAAGGGCGCGTGTATTCCCATCTCAACGGTGTGACGAAAAACACCCTACAGGAACGTTTTCTTCCTCTTGGCATCTTCGGACGACGTTGCCCGATCTCGGTTTCGGGATCCGACTAGGCTAATGCTAGAATCTCTGCGTCGCATGGAGTCTCTGCATCAGGTTCAATGCGAACTGGCATACCAGCAGCATGAGGAACCGGTACCGATGGAGGAGCTTTCGGAATATCCGCCGCACCACTTTATAGGTGGACGGACGATTGATCGTGGTTGTAATGGAACATTGACAGCACGGGCAGGTACAAGGACCTTATGCTCGAGAAATACCCGTCTTTCCTCCATGATGATTGGACCTACCTTTTGCTGATACCAACCCTTGTAAGGGCTCAAAAGCCTTGGAAGGTAGTCTGGCTCAAGGATCATAAAATGAGAACCGGTGTTCAGACGCATAGAGTGGTGAATAACATCACGAGCAGTCTTCAGCAAGGCAACAGGCTCAACCAAAAATGCTTCACGGGATACGCCTTGATCATAACCTAACTGTTGGGCAAAACGGTAGGAGTTGTATCGCATAAATAAGGTGACATCATCCAACTGAAATACCAAATAGCCAAGTCTGATGGAGTAGAGATGCATGATCACCTTATGTTTCAGTACCATTGCTTCCTTCTTCACCACGTCATACAGCTGCTGAGTGGCCCCTATTGGCGCATAAAGAACTCGATCAGTGAAAATCATGCCGCCTTCAATCGAGTACGGGTAGAGCAGAATTCTCAAAGCTCCTAACTATGTCGGATCAGGAGAAGAAGCATCAACTAACTTCATAATCCGCAGAAAAGTATAAGACTCATAAAAAGTAGGCTGTTGGTGCGTAGCAAATGCATATAATACATGCATCTCAATCCAGGACGTGAAGTAATGGAGAGAGAAGTTCACAGGGTCCACGCCCGGATTCGAGGTATTGGCAGTAGTGCTCAAGCCGTGATACAAGTGAGATAACCCTACAATGCCAATAGCTAGTCATGCTCCCACGGCTATGCGGTGCGCAGGGTAGAAGACACAGGCCCTCATAAAGCGGTGATGCATAGGCATTGCGAACCAGCTGAGCCAAACACTGATGAAAACCTATAAAGAACGTTTCCTTGTCTATACTGGTGGCAGCAATATCTTCAAAAGCGACGGTCGACGTGTTGGGAATATAGAACCGCTGCAAATCCTCCCTATTGGCTAGTAGTTCCATCAAGCCAAACCCAAAGGGATCTTAAATTTTCGCAAATTTTAAGGCCTTCTTGGATAGAACATCGGCGCGAAGGAAGCGAGAGATGAAATCTCCGAAATTGACTCCTTGCCCTTCGGATGCCATAAATAGGCTTTCATAGATGTTCAATGCCTTGATCAGGCCTAGATATTTATGCCAAACAACATTCTCAGTCGTTAAGCCCTCTCGCATAACTGGCGCTGTTGGAAAAATGTACTCATCTGGGGGTAGCAACTTCTCATAATGCACTCCCCTGATCGGCAGTCCAGATACTTCCCGGAACTCTTCCAGCGAAATAGAAATCTCTTGGTCCCCCAATAGGAATGTATGCATGGGGAGTTTCCATTGGTTTACAAACGCCTCAATCCACTACATATGAAGAGCATGGTAATAAAATAACGAAGCGTATACATCCTGGTACTGACCAACCTTCTGTACTCGCGATCGTTGGGCAGAGAGAATGTCGCGAGCCTAATGAAGGTAGCCTACTGGATGCCGTAGGGTAATGCCTATCTTATAGACTTGCCCCCAGGGTCGAGCTTCGCCTTAGCATATCCGGCGCCCTAGAATGTCAATAGCCTCCAGAGGTTGGTTGGGTACCCCCGCCGACGATGGCTTTAGCCGACCATCAGGAGTCCAGTTAACCGCCTCCATCATGTAAGCAGTACGCGGATGCTCTATAAACTGAATTGAGCGGATGGGTTCTGTTGGTTTCCCGTAAGTAAAGCTACGACGACCTCTTATTATATGACCGCACCAGGTTCCCCATAAAAGAAGACTCTTTTCATTCATGTCATGTCTCTTAATCATAGCCATTGCTTCCCTATCTGATGGTGACTGCGGGAAAGCGACTTCTGAGCGAGTATAAGGGAAGTAAGGAAGTGAAGCCATTGTACCTAAAGAGTACAAAAGAATCATCAGCAAAAGGGCATGGGTTTTTTTTGTGGACCACTAACTCCAAAACCAGTGGACCGTACGAAATCAAAGTGGTGGCTCATCAATGATGAGACATGTGCTCATTGTGAGAATCAAAGAGAATTCTCATTAAATGAGAAGTAGAGTTAAAACTCCTAATATCCCCGAAAAGTAGGTTCTTTTAAACAACAACAAATCCAAATCTGGGAAATGGGTATTAAAACCCTAAAATGGAAAATATCCAAGAACAGCAAAAGAAAGTTAATGCGATAAAGTTCCCAAAATCCTTAGAAAAACTGTTCAAAAAATCAAACCAGAGCAAAGCTCTACGAACAAGAAGACAATAATGGGATTAAATCCCAGAATCCTCATATTAGGAAACTTATGGGTTAAACAATGGAATTAAATTCCAAAAATCCCCAAATGTCAAGATTGACAATAGGGTAAACCCCTAAGGAGAAAATCAATGATAATCTTAAGAATGTCCATCGATTCAAATCCTAGATCAGGAAATCAAGATCCACGATCTTCATAAAAAAACCTCTTTTATTCTCGATCTCAAAGAGATCGTTCAAGAAAAAGAACTAAGCTCTGTCAAATATGTTAATGGATTTAAAATATGCAAAATGCCCAAAATATTTTAAGATCTAATCTCTGTTCATGTTCTTTACCAAAAATTTTGGCAGAGTCGATTTGGTTCAAAAGTTCTTTTGAAAAGCAGAGATCTAAGCTCTGAGCGAGAATTAAATTCCTAAGAAAAGAAAAACTCAATGGGTAAGATAAAAAATCAGTAGTCACTTTAGAGGCAAAGGCCCCATTTATAGGACGAGATGGGATCAGTTTGACTCCCCACTTTCCTAGATGATCCAACGGTTGTAAGACTGATACCGTTGCACTCATGTGCAAGCCACGTGAGAGTAATGCTAGGGGACATTTGTTCCCTTACAAAAAAAGGAGAAGTGAAAAAAAGAAGAAGTGAATTCCTTCCATGTGCAAAGCATGTGGACGTTTTGGCTTTAAAGAAAATTAAAACCCATAATTAGACCCCACGTATTAAACACATGAGCGCTCACATGCAAAGCATATGAGCGCTGGAAATAAGTAACCAAAAGGCCAAATAGGCACCACATGTTAAACACATGAGCGCTCATATGCAAAGCATATAAGCACTGAAAATTAGTAACTAAAGGGACAAAATACCCTATGTGTTAAACACGTGAGCGCTCCCATGCAAAGTATATGAGCGCTCAAAATAAATAACAAAAAACCAAATATGCTTCACGTGTTAAACACCTGAGCGCTCATATGCAAAGTATATGAGCGCTGAATATAGATAGGCTAAAACCCATACCGGGGTCATGTGTTAAACACGTAAGCACATCATTTTGAAGCACTAGCTTCAGATAGAATTAAATTCTATATAAAATTAAATTTTATTTGGGAAAATATCCCCACAATCTTTCCAAAACGATAAAGATTTTTCTCTGTTAAAAAGAGAACCTCTGGATTCAAAATCCAACGGTGATTATAATATCACCGACCAAATTAGAAAATCAAATCAATTTCTTTGTCAGGAAAATATTTTCCTAATCTTGCTAAAACCAACAGAAAATATATTTTGTTAAACATAAAATCACTGGATCAAAGATTCAACGGTAGATAAAATTCTCTGAATAATATTTGAGACCAATTAAATCAATTGGTATCTCTCAAATGAGAGATTTTCTCAAAATTGATTAACAGTTTGCCTTACGTATATAAAGAACCCAAGATTTCAAGTCTCACACAGACACATACATACATACATAGAGAGACCCCCATAAGCTTTGGCAGCTACAACCAAGAATTCAATTCTCCTGCTGAAGAAAAGTCCCTTCTCTTTCTAAAACCTTAGGTAAAGAAAACAGAGATCAAAATATCTCTTTTGCCTAATATATGTAAATATAAGGGTTTAACCTCCAAAAAGAACTTAGATCTTTCTCTGGTTCTGAGATCCGCAAGGCAAATCTTTCATAAGTTGAGAATTTAATTCCCATCGGGAAGATTTTATTTTTGAAACTCAAGATCTAGGGGGAAAAAACTAGGTATGTGAAAAGAAATAAAAAAAGAAGATGAAATTTACATTCCAGGAAATTAATTCCTCTGAAAACAAGGTTTAGCCCATCAAAGAACTAAGTTCTTACAATAAAGAACAGAAGAACTTAATTCTCAAAGAAAATCTGATCCCATATCCTCAAAACAATTATCTTGGTGATTATTAATGGCCAAAACGCTATTAATAGAAGTTTAACTTATTTTCAAAAGATAAATAGATAGTACATCTCTAAAGAGCTCAGTATCTCACGTGTTTCACACGTGAGTGCCCAAAAAGAAAACTTAGCGCTTCACGTGATAGCACGTGAGCGCCAGAAAGCAAATAAGATTAAGTGCTTAGCACTATTGAAGCGCCTCACGTGAAATTCACGTGAACGCTTAAAAACTCAGCGTCCCATATGAAACACACGTGATCACCCATAAAAGAATACTCGGCACCTCATGTGAAACACACGTGAGCGCCCATAATAAAACGTGTTCACCGCCGAATAACGGGGAAGACAAACGTCTTTCCTGAATTTGGGGCAGATACTATTTGGTTTTATCCGTCCACCTCTCTGAAGATGCCAAGTTGATTTATGGCACCGTATATCGGAGGTTTAGACGGATGCGGTCGTTGTAGCAGACTTCATCAGATTCCCCCTCATTTGAGGGGTTTTTGATTGTAGGGATGCTCTTCCCTGCAGGCGCAAGCCTCTACAGTTAATTACGCTACCGCATCGCGGTAACCACTTTCTCCTCCAGATGGTCACTTCGTATCGTGTGTGTTTGTTTTATTTTTAGTTGCCCGTGGATTGTATACGGAGACTAATTTATGTTGTCGCCCGTAGGGCGTGGATTAGTCCAAATCCTTATTTTCTTAGATTTGGGTTTTGGGTTGGGTTTAAGGATCGTTAATCTCATTTGAGACTAAGATCAACTTAAATGTTTGTTAAGGATACGTTAGTCTAATTTTAGACTAAGATCAACTTAACCATTTGCTAAGGATACGTTAGTCTAATTTTAGACTAAGATCTACTTAACAGGATCATTTAGATCCAACAAAAGAGCATTTGAGCTCTATTGTTTTAGTTTAGGGACTTTCCGGTCCAAAAGTTTAAGGACATCATAGTCCATAGTTTAAAGACGTCATAGTCTGTAAAGTTTAAAGACATCCGTCTATGAGTTTAAAGACCTCACAGTCCATGGTAGTTTAGAGACATCATAGTCTGTAAAGTTTAAGGACATCATAGTCCATGAGTTTAAGGACCCCACAATCTGTGAAGTTTAAGGATATCGTAGTCCAGTTTAAAGACGTCATAGTCTGTCTGGTTTTGGTTCAACCGTTTGGGGACGCACCAAAAGTTATCGGTTATTGGGACCCTCAAGCTCTCTGAAGACGTTGAATAATTACAACGACATGTATCAGAGGTATGAAGAGATGTACCCTTGAACCAATGTTGGTTGGAAGGCTCTGGGAATCACTTTGAATGCCATATGAAATGGTCAGTTTTGGAAGACAAGAATATAATTGGGGTTCGGTTGAAGGGGGTCTTGCCTCTGGAAGATTTAGCTAATTTGGGCTAAGATTGGTTTGAATATAGTGTTAAAGACTAGAATATACTTGACGATCACGTGTTCCCACGTGATACGCTTAAAGTAGTGTTAAACACTAGGAATGAAGAGCTCATGTGGGGTCACGTGAGACGCCTGAAGATTGGGCCTTACTTCTTCTATTGCTCCCAAAATATGCATATAAGCCTTAAAAACTTGATCTTTTATGATCATCACGTGGGGACACGTGAGGATGCCCATGCGTTGAATACTAATCCTTCAGTTTTACCCCATTTTCTCTTTAAAATGGTGTTTGTCAGGGGTCACGTGGAGATACGTGAGGCATCCCTTAGGCAGGCATTGCCTCTGGGTAGAATCCTTATTTGTTTCATAATTGCTAGGGGTCACGTGGGAACATGTGAGATGCCCAAAAAGTGAAACTGCCTTGGCTTTACTCCCCTTTTATTTTGAGAAGCTTGTTCAAGGGTCATGTAGGAGCACGTGAGACGCCAGAAAGTGAAATGCCTCGGCTTTACTCCTTTTTTATTTTGAGAAGCTTCTTAAGGGTCACGTGGGAGCACGTGATACACCCTAAAAGAGAAACCGTCTTTATTGTTTTCCCTTTTCCCTTTTAAATAAGTGTTAAACACTTTGGGAAATTTCTTTTTCTGGTTCAAAGAAAGGGGGTCACGTGTTACCATGTGATCATATTGGGTACTGATCTCTTTTACGTGCATGGAGAGTTAAATCTCTTGTTTAAGAATTAAATTCTTTTAAGGTTAAACCATAATTTTATTTAGAGAAATTAAATTCCTATGTGTTTGAAAGAATTAAATTCTTTAAACCTAATTCTTCCTCTAAGTTTTGGATCTGTATGGCAGAATCTCCCCGATGAGAATTAAATTCTCAACTTGTGGGGAGATCTGCTTCTACAGATCTTCAACCAGAGGAAGAACAAAGTTCTTTTTAGAAGAGTTAAACTCTTGGTTTGAGAATTAAATTCTCTTTTGTTTTGTGGAAGCTTATAGAACGATCTCCTTCCTTTTCTTACCTAGAGTTTTCTTCTTTCTTTTTCCTGAAGAGATCTTCTTTTCTCTCTGGAGAATTAAATTCTCTTCTTCTTTTTCTCTTCTGTGTTCTCTCTCTGTTGTTGTATCCCTCCTTTCTCTTCTCTTCTTGGCTCCTATTTATAGGAGAAAGAAAAGAATCAGTTTGTTTAGTCAATCTTTCATTGAAAATTTTTGATTGATTTTATAACCAACATAATCTTTTACATCATTCGATGAATTTTATTCACTATTGGATATTTAATCCAAAAGATATTTTATTTGTTGTTCCTGGAAAGTTTTAGGAAAATATTTTTTTGTACAGATTTTTTCTATAAATTGGTGATTTTTTAGTCACCATTGGATATTTAATCCAACGGTGCTCCAATTTACAGAGTATAATTTTTTTGTTTGGAAAGATCTAGGAAAATATTTTTCCAATTAGTGCTTTTGATTCCCTTTAATTAGAATTTAATTCTATTAGTTCGAAGGGTTTAGGAGTCTATCACGTGTTGGCACATGACCTCACTGATTAAGCAATTAATTAGAATTTAATTCTATTAGTTCGGAGAGTTTAGGAGTCTATCACGTGTTGACACGTGACCTCACTGATTAAGCAATTAATTAGAATTTAATTCTATTGATTCAGAGGGCTCAGGAACCCATCACGTGTTGGCACGTGACCCCACTGATTAATCATTTAATTAGAATTTAATTCTATTAGTTCGGAGGGCTCAGAAACCCATCACGTGTTGGCACGCGACCCCACTGATATTGCATTTAATTAGAATTTAATTATATTAGTTCAGAGGGCTCAGGAATCCATCACGTGTAACCCCACTGATTAAGAATTTTCAATTGTTTATTTTATTCAGCGCATATAGGCTTTGCCTGTAAAAGATCATGTGTCAGCACATGAGATCCGGTCACGTGTGGGCACGTGATGCCCCCATTGGGGGTTTTCCTTGCTGCTTTATTTATATATTTTATTCAATTCCCATGAGGGAACAAATGCTTTTAATTACTTTTAATTAGAATTTAATTCTATTAATTCAGTGGGTTTAAAAGTCCATCACGTGTGGGCACGTGACTTTATCAATTAGGCATTCAGGCATAGATAGAATCTGCCCAAAAAAGGTCACGTGTATGCACATGAGGCCTGGTCACGTGTGAGCACGTGATGCCCCATTTGGGGGTTTTTCTTACTGCTTTATTTGTATTTTATTCAGTTCCCATGAGGGAACAAATGCCCCCCACAGCGTTGTTCTTACGTGTTTGCACGTGAGTGCAACACTGTCATCTTTGTGGCCGTTGGATTTGCCTAGGGAACGGGGCAGATGAACCATTTCCTATCACGTTCTATAAATGCAGCGGTCTCATCAGCAACGCCTCCATTCCTTCATCTTCTTCCATCTTCATTTTCTTTGAGAATTTAATTCTCTTCCTCAGAGCTCAGTTCTTTATTCAAATTTTTTTTCAGAGTTTAACTCTGTCAACAAAAATGAATCCTTCTTCAGGTAAGGATCTTGAACGGTCGAGGAACTTTTCTTCTCGTTTTATAAAATTCTTTTTGGATTTTAAGGCCATACCGAGAGTTTTTCCCTCATTCACGCAGATTTTTAATTTTGTTAGGCGTCTTATCAGAGGTTGTTTTTCCCAGAATTGTTTGAATTCCAATGTCTGTTTTAATAAGCTTTTTCTTAATCAATCTGCCCATTAAACTCTCACTGATTTTCCTTTTCAGACGTTATGGCCGCTCATCTGTATGATCTTGACGAGATTATTCCATATAGAGACATTCGTGCACTAGGCCGCTGCCAGAACCAGGAGTTTACAAATGCTCAGTGCACCGAAATCATGCGCCGCTTTGATGAATCCAATGGTCGACTGCTTCCTCGTCCTTCCGCTCTTTTGAAGCTCATTGTGAGAGCAATCTGGGAAGCACTTCCTTTATTCTATGACGGCATGCCGCTTAAAGCATTGGATGACGCCGAAGATAAGGTACACTCAGTGTATCTGATGGGCCTAATCACAAAGAAAAGGCGAGACAATCTTGTTGATATCCCGCATCAAACTTTTCAACAAGCGACGATAATCGCTGCCTATCGAAGGGCGGAGGACATCAGTGAAGGACCCTGACGATTGTGATCGTGAGAGGAAGCAAACGAGAATGGTCCGAGAGGCCCGAAACATTTTAGATGGCCTAACATTTGAATTTCTCAATCTATGTCCTGGATTTGATGTCTTGCCATTGTAAATATTTTAATGATATTTTTATTTACCGTCTTCATCACTGTAAGAATTTTCTGAAGTATGAATAGACAATTCTTATTTCCTCATGTTTATTTTATGCACTAAACCTTTTTCCGCACATACATAAATAGGTATGCTTCGAACGCTTAACTGGATGCGAATCAAATATTCTTCTTATTGTCATTCATAATATGTGATTGACGTCTGTAGGTTACGCCTTTTCATCTCGATTTGACGCAGAGCAGTTTACGCACACTTGAGTAGCACCTCCATTTTTCTGGCATGTAATTTTAGAAAATGTGGTTTGTAAATAGTCCATCTTGACCTCTTTGTAGGGTAGTGATGGCATAGGAGTCAGGTTCAGATCTGCCTCCTAAGGCTTTCCAACTTTTTGAGCCGTGAGGGTCTCATGAAGATTTTTCTCCTTGCGAGTCGAGAGGATCTCGTAGGTGTATTTTCTCCTTAGGAATCGTGAGGATTCCTAAGTGTGTTTTTCTCTTGAGAGTCGGAAGGATCTCCCAAGAGAATTTTCTTATTTACAAGTCGAGAGGACTCGTAAGTGATTGATGAGTTGACTTGCTCCCGAATCAAAGCATTGCTTTGACGGGGAGGTCGAGAGTTGACTTTGGCCATTTTCACGGGGTAAAGATTGACTTTGGCCGTGTTCCACGGGGTCATGATTGACTTTAGCCATACGGGGTCTGGATTGAGTTTAGCCATACGGGGTCAGGATTGACTTTAGCCATATGGGGTCAGGATTGACTTTAGCCATACGGGTCAGGATTGATTTTAGCCATACGGGGTCAGGATTGACTTTAGCCATACGGGGTCAGTATTGACTTTAGCCATACGGGGTCAGTTGATGACGTATTTCCGCGACGGGGTCATTGGATGACGTGTTTCCACGACGGGGTCAATGGCTGACGTGTTTCCGTGACGGGGTCATTGGCTGACGTATTTTCGGTACGGGGTCATTTGCTGACGTATTTCTACGACGGGCTCATTAGCTGACGTATTTCTGCGACGGGGTCATTCGCTGACGTATTTCCGAGACGGGGTCATTGGATGACGTATTTCCGCGATGGGGTCATTGGATGACGTACTTCCACGAAAGGGTCATTCGCTGACGTATTTCCAAGACGAAGTCATTGGATGCCGTATTTCCGCGACAGGGTCATTGAATGACGTACTTCCGCGACGGGGTCATTGGATGACGTATTTCCGCAACGGGTTAATTGGCTGACGTATTTTCGTGACGGGGTCATTTGCTGACGTATTTCCGCGATGGGGTCATTTGATGACGTATTTCCGAGACGGGGTCATTGGATGACGAATTTCCGCGACGGGATCATTGGATGACGTGTTTCCGAGACGGGGTCATTTGCTGACGTATTTCCGAGACGGGGTCATTGAATGACGTATTTCCGCGATGGGGTCATTGGATGACGTATTTCGTTTTCTGCGGCGTCGGGGCTTACTCTAGGTTGTCCGTGAACTGTAGAGTCATGGAACTGGGGACTTCGCCGTGGCTCCGATTGGTGATGTCGCGTCCGTGCTCTGCTGGCAGGAGGTGGAACGCCGTTGTTGGTCTTCTGAGATGCAGATGTTGCTGTTGAGATCTGACTTTCCCTTTTGACAGGATCTGATGGGGGACATGTGGTTCCCTTTTCGTTTATGCCCATAGATTGTATATAGGGGTCAGTATGGACTCGCCTGTAGGGCAAAAGTTTCATTTTTTCATTTTTTTATTTCTTTCCGCGATGCTTTATCATTTCAGCTTTTTATATCACGAAAGTCGCGATTGCCCAATTATTTTGGCCATTTTTCGTGGTGCCCAATCATTTCAACTATTTTTATTTTTACTCGCTGCTTTTTATTGCGAGTTGCCCAATCATTTCGGCTATTTTTGTATGCATATCTTTTACTTGCTGATTTTGTTGCAAGTTGCCCCATCATTTCGGTTATTTCATATGCATTTCTTTTACTTGTTGATTTTGTTGCAAGTATGAAACTTGGAACCTGATGCCAATCTTAGCATCAGCATCGCTGCGACTAGAATATTGCCAGGAGCGAATCATCATTTGCCGTGAAAGGACTTGGAATTTGATACCGTTTTAGGCATTGGCATCGCTACCACTGGGACATTGCCAGGAGCGAATCATCATTTTCCTCTGTCGATTCGAACAAAGGTGGCTTAGCGATCAGGGTTAGGATCCTGTCGACTAAGTCTTTTAACTTTATGAGCCGTAAGGGTCTCATAAAGATGTTTCTCCCTACGAGTCATGAGGATCTCGTAAGTGCGTTTTCTCCTTAAAAATCGTGAGGGTTCTTAAGTGTATGTTCTCTTATAAGTCGTAAGGAACTTACAAGAGTGTTTTCTCCTTATAAGTCGAGAGGACTTACAAGGGTCGTTCATTGTGTGAGCATATCCCTAGTCGCTGGTGGGACTTTGTTAGGGAAATGTTTATTCGTGCCCGTGGATTGTATACAAGGGTCAATATTGAAACGCTTGTAGGGAAATAGTGGGGTGTATGACGGCTTAAGAACAGGTTCAGATTTCTGTAGCTTAAGGCTTTTGAATCCTATGAGCCGTGAGAGTCTCAAAGGCGAATTCTCCTTACGAGTCGTGAGGATCTCGTAAGTGTGTTTTCTCCTTAGGAATCGTAGGGATTCCTAAGTGTGTTGCTCCCTTCTCAGTCGTAAGGATCTCAAGCAGGTATTTTCTCCTTACAGGGTCGAGAGGACCTTGCAAGTGTCTTTTAACGAGATTGCGCCCTTCCGGGTTTTCATAAACTCGCCGGTAGTCCTGCTGTTTTTGCTCACAGAGACTTTTCAGGTTTTCATCCATGCCTATCTCGCATATGGACGTACCGTTTTTTTTTGCGTCAGCCTTGGGATGCTGCGGTCCATAGTAGTTTATAGACGTCTCGGTCAGTTGTATTGTTTCTTCAAGAAACGACCGTTTATTGGCCTAAAGGGTCTTTCACCATGCATATCCATGAGCAAGTAAGCCCCACCCTGGTAGACTTTGTTTATGATGTACGAACCTTCATAGTTCGGCCGAATTTCCCCCGTTTGGCACGATTGGGGATCATAGGTCTCTTGACCACTAGCACAAGTTCACCTTGGCGGAATGTTCTCGGCCTAGTCAATCTTTCATATGAGCACATCATTTTTGCTTTGTAAGCTTCCAAGTTTTGCTGCGCCATGAGCCGGGTTTCGACGAGGGCATCAAGTTCCTCAAACCGAAGATGAGCATTCTCTTTGTCCGTTAGCTCATAATGAACTGCCACTCGTAAGGAGGGTAGCTCTATCTCTAAGGGGAGTACTGCTTCAGCGCCGAATACCACTGTATACGGCATTGTGTTTGTGGCCGTTTTGAACGTAGTTCGATACGCCAATAGAGCCTCATGCAGTCTCTCGTGCTGGTCCTTCCTAGTTCGAAAGACCATCTTCTTTTTGATCTTCGTCAAGGTCTTGTTAAAAGCCTCAGCTAGACTATTAGCTCGAGGATTATATACCGAAGAGTATCTCCAGTCTACATTATGCTGCTGTGCGAAGTGGCTGATTTTATGGCTTCTATAGGCCGGCCCGTTATCGGAGATAATTCGTCGCGGAGTGCCGAACCGATGATGACTTGTGTCCTGAAGAAATGGAGGATATTCTCTATCTTCACTTCTCATAGTGGTACTGCTTCTGCCCACTTGGAGAAGTAATCAGTTGTCACCAGTATGAACCGATGTCCTCTGGACGATGCTGGTTCAATGGGCTCGATTATGTCAGTTCCCCACATTTCGAATGGCCAGCTAGCTACCGTTGGATGTAGCAGATTTAGATGATGGTGGATAAAGTCCCCGTGAATCTGGCACGAGTGGCACTGCTTCGCGTATTCGAGGTAGTCTTGGATCATTGTGGGCTAATAGTAGCCTATCCTTTTGATCTTCAGTTTCATCTTCGGCCCGGTTTGGTGAGAACCGCAAAGTCCGTCGTGAGTTTCTTGGACGACTCTCCTTGCTTCTTCAGGTCCCAGGAATCTTAGCCATAGAGAAGCAAATGATCTCTTATATAGAGTGTCATTGACGAAGGCGAAGGATAGAGCTCGTTTCATGAGCTGATGTCTTGAGGATGCATCTTCAGGTGTTCGACGGGATTTGAAGTAGTCTGTAAAGACTTCTCTCCAATCCTTAGCCTTTTCCTGGTCTTTTATTTATAGGTTCGTTTGCTCGGTCGCTCCCTTTTCTTCGGACGACTCCGGAGATATTTTTGCCGGTGCAAGAACCTGACGGCTTTGCACAACGATCCTTACGTCATCGAGGTTCTCGTCGGCCAGTTCTTTAGCGAGCTTGGCTAATGCATCCACCTTGATATTTTCCTCGCATGGTATGCTTTCTAGGGCGTAGGAAGGGATTCGAGTCAGCAGTTATTGCACCCTCTCACCGTACTTTACCAACTCTGGTTTGCACGTTTGATAGTTGTCGTTTACTTGACTAACGACCAGTTGGGAGTCTCCGTATATGAGGAGGTTTTCGATTCCCTTGTCGACAGCGATCTCAAGACCTGCTATCAAAGCTTCATATTCGGCTTCATTGTTCGTCCTCGGCTCTGTTAAGGAAAAGGCAAAGCGCATTATCCCTCCTTATGAAGTCACGAAGATGAGGCCTACCCCAGATTTGATTATGGGGGTGTTGTGCTCTCGCTTCTTCATGGAAGATGCCCCGTCGAAGTAGAGTTCCCATCGGGTGTCACTCTCTCCTTTCTCCCTATCGATCGTGTCAAACGCGTGCTCGTCTGGCAATTCGCAATTTAGGGGTGAATCGACAGGTATAGGATGCTCAGCGAGGAAGTCGGCGATGGCCTGGCCTTTCACTGCCTTGAGCGGTCGGTATGTTATCGAGAACTTCATCAAGAGAAGGGCCCATTTAGCGAGTCGTCCTGTTAATATAGCTCTTGACATCAAATATTTGAAAGGATCCACTTTTGATAGGAGGTGGACCTCATGCGCCAAAGCATAATGCCGGAGCTTCGTTATCGCGAAAATTAACGCCAGACAGTGTTTTTCAATGGGGGAGTAATTGTTTTCTGCCCCAGGAGAACTCGACTCAAGTAGTAGAGGGCTCTTTCCTTCCCTTGATCATTCTCTTGTGCCCATAGCGCGCCTAAGGAACCCTCAAGGGCGGTTGTATACAGAATGAGGGGCTTTCCTTTGACCGGAGTGGTCAGTACTGGCGGATTCTGCAGGTATTGCTTGATTTCGTCCAGTGCGCTTTGGCACTTGCGATCCCAAACAAACGAGGTTCCCTTCTTCATCAAGTGACTGTAGGGACGGTATTTTCCGGAAAGATTGGCTATGAACCGCTGAATATACGCGAGTTTCCCTTGGAGAGACCGCATTTGCTTGAGAGTTCTTGGCGGGGGTATTTCCATGATCGCCTTGATCTTCGACGGGTCTATTTCGATGTCTCGATGTCGTACGATGAATCCTAGGAATTTGCCCGAGGAAACTCCGAACGCGCATTTCATAGGGTTCATCTTCAAGTTGTATTTCCGAAGACGTTGGAACACTATTTTTAGATGCTCCCAATACTCCTCGTGCGATTTGCTTTTCACCACAAGGTCGTCGATATAGCATTCGATGACTTCATGTATGAGGTCATCGAAAATCTTCGTCATGGCCCTCTGATAGGTAGCGCTGGCGTTCTTCAGACTGAAATGCATCACTTTGTAGCAGAATATGCCTAGCGGGGTCCGGAAAGCGGTATGCTTTCGGTCTTCGGGGTGCATCTTTATTTGATTGTACCCTGATGAGCAGTCCATGAAAGAGAAAACTTCATGAGTGGACATGTTGTCTATCATCAGCTCGGTAACCGGTACGGGGAAGTCATTCTTCGGACATGTTTTATTGAGGTCCCGAAAGTCTACGCAGATGCGCACCGTTCCATTTTTCTTCATCACTGGGATGATGTTTGCAATCCAGTCAGGGTACTGAATCTCTTGGATGAAGCTGGAGTCTATTAGCTTCTTGACTTCGGCGTTGATGCTCATTTCAAGTTCGAGCCGCATTCTTCTCGGTGCTTGTTTGATTGGCTTAACGTCCGGGGATATCGCCAATTTGTGCACAGCTACTTCTGGATTTAGTCCCAACATCTCGGAGTAGTTCCGTGCGAAGTAGTCTTTATACTGCATGAACACGTCTTTGAGCGTAGCCACTTTTTCTTCAGACGATAGCTCACGGACAAACGTCGGCCATGGGTCGTTTGCCGTCCCCAAGTCGATTTTTCTAAGATTATCTGCAGTAGTATGTATCCCATCTTCCAGCTCTTTTGGCGCAGGTGGAAATTCTGAGATCAACTCATCTTCATACTCATTTTCGAAGCACCAGGAGAGGTCATCCATGTCCTCGGGCACTCCTTCTTCTGACAACGTTATTACGTGGCAGGTGCGACATCGTTTCCAATACCGTTGTTGATCCGGTTCTACTCTTACCATATACGTAGCTTTCGGTACATGCTTTTGTGGTGGGGTTATCCTCCAACTGCTGGATAGAGCGAACCTGCCTTGCTGATACCGGTCTTCTACCCAGTTTTTGAATGTGAAGCAGTCTTCGAGAGGATGTCCTATCGCTCGGTGATAAGAGCAATAATTTGGGTGATGAACCTCACTTGCTTGTTCAGGGTGCTTAGATTCCAGGAGGGTAATCATCTGATATTTAATGACAAAACTGAATATCTTTCTTGTCTTGTTTTGGGGAAAAGAATATGCTCGATCCATCTTCTTTATAAGAGACGGATCCCGGCTGTCCAATTTTCAATCTCGAGGCTTCTTGGACCCTCTTTGCTGCTGTCGAATATTTTTTCCGTTCTTCAGTTTATTTTTGCCTCCACGTCGAGTCTTCCGTATGACGGGCTGGCAACTAAGGGCATCGTCATTTTTCGTAGCCTGCTGAAGGAGGCGCTACGTTCTGGCATTTTCATAGATGACTATTTCGCGGCTATGGTCATCCCGAACCTTTTGACCCGCTTCCCTTATTAGCTTATCCATCTGTTCTTCGAACGACGGACTTGGCACATTCATAGCGAGACCTCGTTTTGGTTCAGGGTTACCGTCTTCTAATAGAGCATCTCCTTCTTCATCGAAATCATGTATAACGTAGCAGCCAAGGAATCGCTCCCGTTTCTTGGATTGAACATATCCGAGCTCGATCGTTTCCATTCTCCCGTTGGGCAATTTTTGCTGAGTTCCGGGGATGTTCCAGATCCTGTTGTAGAACTAAGCTTGTCGAGCAGTCTGTTTGAAGGGTACGCCTTGGCACCTCAACAGCCTTTTTAATCCTTCTGTGTAGTGTCTGGGCAGACAGATGGGCTGGGGCCTGTCAAGCGTAGAATCGGCGCCATGCCAGATTTCTTTCTCCACTTTGGTTTCCGCGGATCGATAAAAGAGGACCGCCTTTTCATCTTTTCGCACGGGAGGGACGTAGAACGTCTGCAGTTCTTGCACACTGTAGGTATCAAATGCGTCGAGCTCTTTATAATGCTCTTGCGGAACTATGGCGATCTACAAACTCTGATCATCTCTAATGAAGGCTTGCACTGATGGACGAGCCGAGAATACTGCGTTGACCTCGTCTTCAGAGTCACTGCCAAAGACCAGAATAGGGGTAGACGGTCCTGGTTTGTTGTATCGGGGAGGTCCCGAATAGACTATCGCTTCTTCCTCCTCGGTATCGCTCCCGAAGAACGGAATGGTGGTGATAGCTTTTTTCTTATCCTTAGGTTTATGGCATCTTTCTATGCCTTCAACTTCTTGTAAGAAGTACTTTGCATCTTCTTACTTTCAGACTTCGTTTTCAGAGAATGGGTTCAGCTCCCCTGTCACAGTGTATTCAAGCCCATCTTTGAAGTACTTCATACACTGATGTTGTGTAGAAGGGATGATATTATACTCGTGTAACCAAGGCCTGCCGAGCAAAGCGTTGTAGTAAATCTAGGCATCAATGACATGAAACTAGATGTCAGTGATGAGCAACCCAAAGCGTAACGTCGGTATCACAGACCTGAGCGTCCGTGATGACTGGGAGTCGAACCCGGAGATAGTGATTTTATCCCGAGCGAGGTGTTGAACGCTCAAACAGATTTCTTTTAGCACCCTCACATTTAGGAGATTGACAGAGGACCCATTGTAAACTAGGATCTTCCCTATCTTAATGTCATGGCAATACCCTGAGACATATAGGGGACAGTTGTGCTCGCATGTTCCGAGGAGGAGATCTTCATCGCCGAAAGTGATATCAGCTGTGTGCACTTCTTCCAGCTCGTTCTTCATCTTTTCTTCGGCAAGGAAAGCTTGGAATTGCTTGGGTTCTTGTAGTGCCTTGATCAGAGAATCTCTCGCCTCTTTGGATAGCAAAAGGGCGTCGAGAATGCTTAGCTGTGAGGGTATTTTCCTCAGGTGTGCCAAAACGTTGTAATACACCTTGTTTTTCTTGGGCGGGTCCTTGGCTGCCAGCTCTTTGATGACTCGATCATTGAGGGCGATATCATCTGGGACTTCTTCTTTCCCCTTATCCTTTTTGTTCGATCCCTTGTTTGCGGGTCCGAGATTCTTTTCAGGTAGCGTGCGATTGTGCAGCTGAATATTCTCGCAGGTCTTCATCTCTTCTGTTTCAGAGATGGATTCCTTGACGAGAGGGCCTAGGGCTATTTTTTCATCCGAATCACTCCCAAAAGTGAGAACTTGCGATCCCCCGGAATTAACCATGTGACATTCACCTGCTGTTCTTTTACGCTCATCTGTCGTGCTTCTTTGTTCCCGATGAATTTTTCTCTTCATCCGCTTGAAATGCTGCCGGTGAGCAACGTATCCCTGCCACCAATTTTTAAAGGCGTTGCATTCTTCAATAGGGTGTGTGGTCCTCCGATGGTACAAGCAGTAGTTTGGATGTGCATCCTCTTCGTTAAGGTGTATCCTATCGGGGGTGTTTCCTTCGGAGGGTGGCAGCTTCATTCCTATCGATATGGCTTTGGCGAACCTTTTCCTTGTCTTGAATCTGCTTTTGCTGGCGGCCGAAGTGCTCCTATCCGGATGTGGTATTTCAATCCTTTCGCTCAGTCGCCGACGTTTGGCTTTTTCGTATACGGCGATTTCACGCTCCTGATCAGCTTTGCTTTTCAGAAGAGCTTCGTTCTGGAATACGTTAATCATCTCGTCTGACGGTCCTAGGAGTTCCGGTTTGGGATCTGCCCCCAGTTTCTCTGTATCAGGAGCTTCTTCACCATTTACTGACGAGTGAGAGATCACGTGGCAGCTTGCTACATAATCTTCAGGTTTGTCTAATGAGTCTTCTCCATCATCTTCATCACCATCTCTATCTTCATGGATGTGGTCGAGAAACTCTTGGAGTGTGACCGGAGTTCACGCCTTCTGGTTATATTCCTCCAGCTGATCAATATGCTTTTGTAGGTCTGTGCGCTTGTCATCAGGCCGTGCGGGCTTCTTTACCTTCTTCTTCTTCTTCGAAGACTTTGACGGCTAGGCCTGAGCGTTTTGATTATCGCTACCCATTCTTGGAGTCAGGCACGGCTTCAGCATTCCCTCAATGATCTCGGGTTCCAGCGGACTTTTCCACCTGATTACCGGGCATGTTTGGAGATCCTTCAGCATTCTTTTCGTCCTAGCTGAAAGGGCCACCTCCCATGGGGCTTCCTCTATAAGTGAGCATGATGCCCCTTGCGTGTCCACCTTTTTAGGAGCGTGAGGTTATGGTAGGCTCACCTTCCAGTTTTTGGATAATGCGAACTTGCCCTGTTGGTACTGATCTTCGATCCAACTTTTGAATATGTAACAATCTTCGATTGGATGGCCCAATATTCGGTGATAAGGGCAGTAATTAGGATTGTTAACGTCGCCTGGTTGCCTTAGGTGTCTTGGCTCCGGCAGAGTGATGAGCCTGTTGCGCAGCGCTAGCTCGAATAACCTCTTTGTCTTATCCCGAGGGAACGAGTAAGGGCGTCTCATCTTTTCTCCAATGGATCGTTGTCTATCACTTTAGCGATCTGCTGGTTTTGGACCACTAGGCTGCTGTTGAGCATTGGCGATGAAGGTCGCTTTCTCCTTCCCCTTTTCGTTTTGAGGCTCCATTTTCAAGGAAGACGGTTTATGACCCATCTGATCCATTTGGTCCAGTTTGTCAATCAAGGCCTGGAAGATAGTCGGCTTGAAAAACATCATGAACTGGGATATGGTCGTCTGCGGATCAAGAGTTCCCACAAACATGCCCACTGCAGGAGCTTCCTCTATACGTTGTTCGCACTTTGACCATAGATTCCGCCACCGTATCGCGTACTGAACCCATGTTTCGCCTGGCCTCACCCTGGCGTTAATTAGTGCGGTGATAGGGGTGCACTCACTAGCGCTTGAGAATCTCTGTGTAAATAGTAGCTCCATTTCTGCAAATGTCTTGACGGAGTCATTCGGGAGCTCGGAATACCATTCGAATGCTGTCTCCGACAAGCTGCCAACAAATTGGCAAAGCAGCAGTTTGTCGTCACCCCCAGTATTACCGCACAAGGCTCTGAATTGAGTAACGTGCTGGTGTGGATTCCTCGTCCCCTTATATACATGGAATTTAGGGATCGTATATCCCGACGGATATTTTATTTGGTCATACCAACCCGGATATGGTCGTCCAGTCTCAACAATTTGGCTGGCCGCTTCGTTCGCCTGATGAGCTAATATCTGTTGAGCGATATAGTCATCCAGGGCGGCTTTGGAAATGGTCTCTTCCTTGGCTGCTGAACAAGCCGGAAGAGGGTTCGATGTATTTCCCGTATCGTCTTCAAAGATAATCGGAAGGTCTTCAGCTGGAGGATCCGGCTGTAACATCATCCCGACCATGTCTTGGAATAAAAGCGCCATTCGTTTTATGTTGGCAGCTTGTTCCGCTGCCTCTTTGTCCTTCTTCTCGAGGATTCTGCGGAGGAACTCAGCATCAGTTTCTTGTTCATGACGCTGTTCTGACGACGTTTCCGGGCTTTCTTTTGGCTCAGTGAGTACGACCATCTGTGTTAACATTTCCTGGACTTTTTGCTGTTGCTCCTGGGCCTTTGTTACGGATTTGGTGAGTGGTCGATGGCCCGTAGAGATACGGCTATCCTCTTTCCCGGATGCCATATAAACAGTGTACACCACCATGCCCCCAAACTTGGGGCATTTAGATTCAGTGTTCTTAAGATTCGTTGCAGACATGGAGACATTCTCCGGCCTCCTTCTTTTGTGGGCGGTCAAAGTTGAGGGAACCGTTGCAGCGGGCACCCAAATAGATGACATCTCCTGTGGTATAACAAGGTGGTCCTTCTCTTGCCGAACTTTCATCTTCTTCGGTTGGCGGGAGTAGTCTTGGTTGATCACCGAGTCTTGGACTTGTCGCCAAACTTTATGAATTTTAGAGGACAGCCGCTGAGGGGGCTGCTCTGGCTTCACCTTTGTCGCGTTCTCCATAGGTGGAGGAGATCTTTTCAATATAGCGGTCGAAGAATTCTTGCGGACCCTCTTGAGTGGTTCAAAGCTGTTCCCAGTTGGAACAGCAGCATCAATTTTCACCATCGGAGCAGGCGGAGTCAGTCCAGATGGAGAGCTGCCCCCAGCCTTCCTTACTCGGCGCCAGTGACGATGGCGAGCATGTCGTGCTGATGGGACCGGCTCAGTTATGAGGGTGGCTTCGTCATGCCCCCTGTTCTGGCGGAGGGTTGCTGCCGGCGTTAGCCTCTTGAAAATTGACGTCCGTTGAGTGGGGATGGCCAATCTATTGAAGGCAGACTTTCACGCAGGGGTGCAGTTTTGATGACTTCGCGTGGAACGGGAGCTGAAACGGTCTGTCTTGCAAAGACCGACTCCTTAGCAGGGGAAGTCGCTCTGATGACTTCAGGAACAGGAATGACTATCCGCTTTGGGATGGCCGCTTCAGGTATCGCGGGCTTCTTCACGGGCCCACTTGAGCTTTGGCCTAGTCTGTTGAAAACTGAGGCACTGGGCTTGGGCGACCCGTTGAGAGGGGCCGCGGTAGTTGTAAGCCGATCAAAGACCGACTTCTTCGGAGCTTCTTGAGACGATAATGGGGCGTTGAAGCTCATTGGTAGGAGTATGGTCCCAAAGAACAGGCTAGGGGTGGCTTGCGTCACCTGGTCCACCGACATCATGAAAAGGGAGGCCGCTTGAGGCCTGTAGGTCACTCCTCCGGCGAGGACGGAGTGGGAGTTGTTGCAATTAGTGCAGTTTAAAGCCATTGATCTTCTATTTTTCTGCACAGAGCAAGATACCAAATCTTAGTACTTCACATCCAAAGGCAACCATGTCAAACTGCGACTTGTTCGCGAAACACGACACACGAAGTGTGGAGGGGAAAGAGGAAAAGGTCCCACCGGGCGTGCCAGAATCTTTTCACCGCCGAAAGACGAGGAAGACAAACGTCTTGCCTGAATTTGGGGGCAGATGCTATTTCGTTTTATCCGTCCACCTCTCCGAAGATGCCAAGTTGATTTATGGCACCGTATATCGGAGGTTTAGACGGATGCGGCCGTTGTATCAGACTTCGTCAGATCCCCCCTCATTTGAGGGGTTTTTGATTGTGGGGACGCTCTTCCCTACAGGCGCAAGCCCCTGCAGTTAATTACGATATCGCATCGTGGTAACCACTTTCTCCTTCTCCAGATGGTCACTTCGTGTCGTATGTGTTTGTTTTATTTTTGGTTGCCCGCGGTATACGGAGACTAATTTATGTTGTAGCCCGTATGGCGTGGATTAGTCCAAATCCGTATTTTCTTAGATTTGGGTTTTGGGTTGGGTTTAAGGATCGTTAATCTCATTTGAGACTAAGATCAACTTAAACGTTTGTTAAGGATACGTTAGTCTAATTTTAGACAAAGATCAACTTAAACATTTGTTAAGAATACGTTAGTCTAATTTTAAACTAAGATCTACTTAACAGGATCATTTAGATCCAACAAAAGAGCATTTTGGCTCTATTGTTTTAGTTTAGGGACTTTGCGGTCCAAAAGTTTAAGGACATCATAGTCCATAGTTTAAAGACGTCATAGTCTTAAAGTTTAAAGACATCATAGTCTATGAGTTTAAGGACCTCACAGTCCATGGTAGTTTAGAGATATCATAGTCTGTATAGTTTAAGGACATCATAGTCCATGAGTTTAAGGACCCCACAGTCCGTGAAGTTTAAGGACATCGTAGTCCAGTTTAAAGACGTCATAGTCTGTCTGGTTTTGGTTCAACCGTTTGGGGACGCACCAAAAGTTATCGGTTATTGGGACCCTCAAGCTCTCTGAAGACGTTGAAGAATTACAACGACATGTATCAGAGGTATGAAGAGATGTACCCGTGAACCAATGTTGGTTGGAAGGCTCTGGGAATCACTTTGAATGCCATATGAGATGATCAGTTTTGGAAGACAAGAGTATAATTGGGGTTTAGTTGAAGGGGGTCTTGCCTCTGGAAAACTTAGCTAATTTGGGCTAAGATTGGTTTGAATATAGTGTTAAACACTAGAATATACTTGACGATCACGTGTTCCCACGTGATACGCTTAAAGTAGTGTTAAACACTAGGAATGAAGCGCTCACGTGGGGTCACGTGAGGCGCCTGAAGATTGGGCCTTACTTCTTCTATTGCTTCCAGAATATGCATATAAGCATTAAAAACTTGATCGTTTATGATCATCACGTGGGGACACGTGAGGATGCCTGTTCAGACCAGAATATTGCATTTTAATACCGCTCATTCATTATCTATTTTTTGTATATATCGGTACTATTACCCGGTGTTTGCTCAGTAATACAGATTACAGGTGTCCGTGACAAAATACTAGAAATACATCCAGAATCACGGATATATCATTTGTGAGCCGATACTGCAGCCAGAACCGCAAACCGACCGATATCCCAAGAGTTATTTTGCAAACAGTGTGTGTGCACAATATTTTGGTCCAACACATAGCATGTGTACATACTAACTCTTGGGGCTTGGACCATGGACCTAGGGGGCTGCCATGGCACACTCAAGTGGGCATGAGGTGATATGGTGTGATGTGCATTTATTGCTAAAGGTAGTGATGTGATTTGTATCTACCATGATTCCCTCCAAAACCTGGGTGCATCCAAAGCTTTTACAGAGAAAATAAACAACATCAGAGTCATGCTGGGGACAACACAAGACCACACTGCAAGCACGAGCCTAGGGGCTCGGATTTCAACCGAGCACTCCCTTTCCAGATCCGGCGTCGCCGGCCCCACCACCTCCAATGGGTCCCATCTTTCTACTGTCCCCTCCTTGCAGCCATGTAGCCCTATTTTTATTGTTTATTTTCTTTTCTTTGGTGCCTATATATAGCAGGCAGTGGGCAAGGATTAAAGGGTCTCACTTTTGCCTAACTTTATTCTTTACAAGTTTTCATTTTTGTTTCTATTTTGTTCTCTTGTACATAGCATAACTTCCCCTTGAGTTCTTTGCCTTCTCTTGAGCTTGCAATCTCTTAATTGAGCTTGCAAGTTTAATTTTTGGCAATTGATCTCAAGGGTTGTATCTTCTTGTGGAATTAATAAAGCTCTCTTCTTTGCCTTCACTTCACATGAGTTCTTTACCCTTCTCTTGATCTTGCAACCTCTTGATTGAGCTTGCAAGTTTAAGGGTTGGTTATTGATCCCATGGCTTGTCTCGAGTTGTATGGTTCTTAGTGTTACCTTCTTGCTTTTTTCTTTCTTGCTCCTTATTACTTGCTTTATATTCTTGCTCTTTTAATTCTTGCACTTTCATTCCATGCACTTGCTTACTTGTAATGTTTTCTTTTTCTTTTCTTTGTTCTTTTGTTTTCTTTTTTGGGTTTGTGTTGTGAATAGTGGTGTGAATATTGTTGTTAGGAAAAGAGAAAGATATTGTAAGTTAAGGTTTCTTTGCTCATTTCCTTTTCTCGTATTTTTCAATTGAACTCCGCTCAAATCTTACGCAAATGCTCCATTAGGCACCCTACCCTACTAAGGTATCGGTGATCCCTAACCATGACCGGTTGCATTCGATTTGGCCGGAGGCGAAACCAAGAAGCAAGAACGGAAGGACAAGGGTCAATAAGCCATATTCCACGAATACCGTGCTTAAATCGCCTAATCCACGTTGTTGCCTATTGCTCTAGCTTCAATTGTTAAGTTCGGCTCAAAGGACTTGAATACGGAATCCATTAATTTACACTATCCTATCGATTCCTAACAAGCTTTACTTGTACATAAAACACATAGGTTAGAATTGAACAATTCCGCCCTCGCGCATTAACTCATAATGACAATAACGTAAAACGCTCCGTCTCCCTGTGGATCGATCCGTGCTCAACCGGCAAGCTGTAAAGCGACACCGTCCTGATTGCGGTTAACTTTAATTCTTTCAATCAAATGGCGCCGTTGCCGGGGAGACGGTAACGTTTTCATTTTTGTTATTTTGGGTTAATCTTGTTAATATTTATCTATACAACTAACCCTATTTTCAAAATCAACTAAAAATTTCAAAAACCAAAAAAAAAAAAAAAACTAACTAAACTAACCATTTTGTTCTCTGGAAATTGGACCTGCAACCACTCTGGAACTAAAAAGATAAACCAAAAAATACCAGTAGGATCCTAGTAGAACAATGTGGTCACAGAAGAAATTTGGAGCCCATTCTCCATAGGAAATCCGGCGACTTACTCAACATATCCGGCGTCGCCGGCCTTGTCCCCTCCTTCTGCCTCTAATTTTTCATCTCTGCTCCATTGTTCTGGTTTTGTCCCATTTTTATTGTTTGCTTGTTTTAAATTTTAGTGTGCAGGTATTTTGGCATTCGTATTGCTTTTCCACATTAATATCCGTTTTTCCGACATTTGTAGATTTTTACGGATTTGCGAACAGCGAGCGTGGGGAGCAAAATGTACATTCAAAATTAAGGTGGTTGCGAAGTACAGTGCCAAAGATCCGGGTAGTTTGACCCGCGCAAGCGAACATTTCAAGCTATTTGGATTTAACTTCAACGGGGGTTTCTAAACCCGAAAATTTATCGGTACGTATTTCTTAAATACCTTCTTCTCAAATCCGACGTATCCAATATACTATTCTTTGCAGAATTCTTTGCAAGTTCGCTACCAAACGCTAAAAATTGAATAACCCGTATTTGTTGCAGTGCTGCGCTTAACGTAAAAAAAGATAGTGTTCCTTTCCGAAAGACAGAGACGCGATCGCGCAAGTCCGTATTGCCTGAAATTCGGGGCACATACTAATTGGTGCTATCCGTCCACCTCTCCGAAAATGCCAAGTTGATTTATGACACCATGCATCGAAGGTTTAAACGGATGCGGCCGATGTAGGAGACTTCGTCAGATTCCCCCTCGTTTGAGGGGTTTTTGATTGTGGGGACGCTCTTCCCTGCAGGCGCAAGCCCCTGCAGTTAATTACGCTACCGCATCGCGGTAACAACTTTCTCCTTCTCCATATGGTCACTTCGTGTCATGGTGTTTGTTTTGTATTTGGTTGCCCGTGGATTGTATACGGAGACTAATTTATGTTGTCGCCCGTAGGGCGTGTTCTAGTCCAAAACCGTATCTTTCTTAGATTTGGGTTTGGGGGTTGGGTTTAAGAATACGTTAGCCTCATTTGAGACTAAGATCAACTTAAACGTTTGTTAAGGATACGTTAGTCTCATTTTGGACTAAGATCAACTTAACGAGATCGTTTAGATCCAACAAGAGAGCAATTGGGCTCTATTGTTTAGTTTAGTGATATTGCGGTCGATTAGTTTAAGGACCTTACAGTCTAATATTAGTTTAAGGACGTCTCGGTCTGTTGTTAGTTTAAAGACATCGCAGTTGAGGTTAAGGACATCATAGTCCGTGAGTTTAAAGACCTCACAGTCAAGGTTAAGGACATCATAGTCCATGGGTTTAAGGACCCCATAGTCCAATGTTAGTTTAAAGACATCACGGTCGAGGTTAAGGACATCATAGTCCATGGGTTTAAGGACCCCATAGTCCAATGTTAGTTTAAAGACATCACGGTCGAGGTTAAGGACATCATAGTCCATGGGTTTAAGGACCCCACAGTCCAGTGTTAGTTTAAAGACATCACGGTCGAATGTTAGTTTAAAGACATCACGATCGAGGTTAAGGACATCATAGTCCATGGGTTTAAGGACCCTACAGTCCGATGTTAGTTTAAAGACATCACGGTCGAGGTTAAGGACATCATAGTCCATGGGTTTAAGGACCCCACAGTCCGGTGTTAGTTTAAAGACATCACGGTCGAGGTTAAGGACATCATAGTCCATGGGTTTAAGGACCCCACGGTCCGGTGTTAGTTTAAAGACATTACGGTCGAATGTTAGTTTAAAGACATCACAGTCGAGGTTAAGGACATCATAGTCCATGAGTTTAAGGACCCCACAGTCCAAGTTAAGGACATCATAGTTGTCACGACCCTCAGAGTACGGAACGTGACCGGCACTTAAGTTACGAAACGTCTCACGACCCGCAGAGTACGGAACGTGACCGGCACTTAAGTTACGAATCGTCTCAAGACGTCCGTAAGATAAGTAAGCCGAAGCCCAGAAATCAAAACCCAATTAAGAATTAGAGTGAAGGAAAAACCATTTTTATTTAAGCACTTGTTTCATTAAGTCATATCAAGTCTCTTTTTATTAAGCAACTTCCCTTTTTCCTAAATTTCCGGCAAAATCTTCTTGTAAAATAGTCCCCCAACGGGTACAACAGGAATACAAGTGAATAACAGAAATATGGCATCCCCAAGCGGGAGCTAGCTCTTTGCCTCAAGGCAGTCACAAATCGCAGGCAATGTAAAATACAATGTGCATAAGTAAGCATGAAAGCACAAGTAAAAATAATATGTCGACTCAGGTGAGCTCCACCCCAAGCATAACATATAATCCACAAGTCTCATAACCTCGTCTCTAGGTCAATATACAGTAATCCAAATAAACTGGTACCGCCGAAATAGTAGTAGTAGATGGAGTACTCTAGGTACAATGAACATATATAAGGGAGGGTACAAAATGATAACAACCCACCTATGAGCAAAAGCTTCGAGTCCAGGCAAAAAAGCAAAGGAGGCAAAAGTGTCCGCCGCTACAGTGCTGACGGAACGGACCTGCAGAAAAGCTGTGGCACAACGGGGGTGAGTTGCCAGCTCGTGAGTAATAAATAACATCTACTAAGGCTATCGCATGCATGCACACAAGTATCCTAGCATCCCTAAACAGGTATGGCTATATGTACTAGCAGGTATGTATGCAACATCAGTGTACTAGCAAGTCTGTATGGCACATGGATGTAATAACAGGTATGTATGCCACATGAATATACTATCATGTATGTATGCAATATGAGTCAACTCAAGATCTCATCAGGTAGGTATAAGAATTGTGCTTTATTCTATTTTTGAAACTCCTTTTTAAAATCAGCATAATATCCATGGAATCAACAAAATCTGTGTCCAGCAACGACACCACAAAACTGTCTCAACCTCATGTATTCATGTCAAGTATCTCTGGCCTCAGCCGTCCAGCTGATCCATGTCAAATATCCATATCTCAATCTAGCGGCCACGGTCGGTATCCTCTGGATATCCGCCATGCCAAATGAAGTCACCGGTAGGTAATCCGTCCCCTGCCAGGCTCAACGCCATCTCCTGTGATCTTCTTGCCCCGGGGTACCGTACCGGGCCCACCATGTACCCGAGACAGTTCATCCACCTCCTCGAAACGGGTCTCGAAAACCACAGCAAACTCATGGTGGACGATAGTTTACATCACTAGAAAACCGCAACTTTTATATTTTAAAAGATTATAAGTTTGAAATCTTGCGGCTTTCCCCCGAAATCCAGAAATATCATAAATCTCATAAAATCATCATGGATGCATATGTCAATGATAATGAATGCCTATGGTATCAATTTACAATGTATGATTTATACTAGGCATGGGCAAATGATATGATAATACATATGCACGAGAATAGCAACTTTTATGATTTCATTTTAAATATTTATTGCAATAGCACAGGTCTAAGCAATTAACATGTTTCAGATTTATAGTTATCTAGTGTCGTGACATGGAAATTACCAGGGTGTGTGTCCACATGAATAGTGCTCGTGCTGCATATAAAAACCTGGTAATGGTGCATGTGTCCTACAAATGAGTTTACGTATATGGGTACGATATATAGATCCTAACTGCAGCAAATATCATGCAAGTATTTTTATTCAAATGTCACAAGTAAATATCAAAGTTTACTATTTTCAAGTTTACTAAATCTATCGGGCGACTTGCGCTATCCAAACGATCGTTTCCCGTAGATGTTAAATCTACTCACCCGTGATCCCGTGCTAGGTGTGTCCGATCACCTGCTTCCCTTTCTCCGCTGCGCTTGAAGTCTCCGCCGGCGAACCTAGAATTTACAAAAGTCACCATATAAGGAAAAATCCTGCAAAACACGATATATCGATATAAAGGGTACGCGTGCGTGAAACTAAACGCACGTGCACACGACACGTCGCGACGCGCATAAACCCACCAGAACCTACTCCGACGCGCTGTGTCGCGCAGCGCGCCACAGAACCACGCGTATCACGCGCGTGTCGCACAAGACTTAAAACATCGAAAACATGTTAATAGCTCCAGATTTTTCCTCTGGGCCTAACTTAAAAAGTTGCAGGTACCAACAGACTAAGCTACCCAGAAGAGCCTCACACCCAAGATCCCAATACCCCACCCCCTACTCTGGCCGTAATTTGCGGCCAGAATGAATAAACCGGCGGTCAAGAGTGGGAGGTGGGTCCTCGTGCTCTGTGTGTGTGTCTCTGCTAAGGTCACTGTGCTACAATCCTCACAATTTTTACCTGAGTGGATCGGGTCAAAAGCAGATCTCAGAAAGGCTAAAAAGTCACTAAAACTGCTAAATTACGCCAAGTCGGATAAATCGGGTATCTTTGTGAAATCTGGAACCAAGCTTGGGTGTTCTAGTCTCAACAGCACCTAATAGGGCTACTCTAACCAACACTACCATTACTTTGCCAAAACTCCCCTATTTTACCCAAAATTACCACTAAAGCATACAATAAACACTAATATAAGCTAGATAACCATAAATTTAGCAATTTAGGGTTATCTATCTAATTTTAACGACACTACTACACTGACACAGACTAACTAACATCTAAAAGGGGTTATTAAGCTATAGATACCCTAATTTAACTAGATCTAACATCTCAATACAATCTAGTACTATAACTCCAACAAAACACTAAACTAGCTAAACAAACACACAATCTAAGCAACATGGAAAGAGTTTAGAAGTTATACCCCCTAGGAACCTCACAAACGAGGAGAAAGAGAAGAAGAGGAAGGATGTTTTGCTGCTATCATGCTGCTGCTACAGCTCCAGTGCTGCAAATTCTTGGCTAGATGCTGCTGCTTCTGAACTATCTGAAGCTTGTTGTTGCTGTTGCTCTAGTTCTGTGGTTTTGTGTTGCTGTAGTTATGTTGGTGTTGATGTGGTGTGATGTTAGGGCTGATGTGGTGTGGTGTTGGGCTGATAATGTTGCTGTTTCAGCTGATGCTGCTGCTGCTGGAAAGAGCTGAAGCTGAGGCTGTTTTTGTGGCAGAAGCAAGGTTATTTGAAGATGGTTGTGTGTATGAGTTCATGAAGTGGGCTGTTGCAATGATGTTAGGGCTGTTTGTGCAGCAGTTGTGTGCTGATTTGGTGCAGAATTGGTGGCTGAAAGCTGATTTTTGGGCTGATGTGCTATTGTTTTTGGTGGCTAGGCTGATGTGAGTGTGTGAGTGAGAGAGAAGTGAAAAAGTTTTGAAATGAGATGGTGTGACTTAACCTTAAAGCTATCATGACAACCATCACATCTCTCTCTCTCTCTCTCAAGCAAGTCAACCTTAAACCACCCTAAACACCCTTGGTCAAAACTAACCACCCTTAATTAAACTAATTAGCTCAAAACAACTCAATTATCTTAACCAAGGGCCTAACCCACCATGGTTAACTTAAACATGGTTAACCCACAAGCTCAAATATATGGCAACCTTAGTCTTAACCCTAGTTAACGTGCACAAGTGTGTGCGGTCGAGATAAAATTACACTAAAATAACCATAAAACCAGATAAATCACTAAAACCCGTTTTGGTAAACTTTTTACCAAAAACCCCACATTAACACACAATTACCACTAACCCTAAACTCAGGTGTTACAATAGTCCATAGGTTTAAGGACCCCACAGTCCAGGTTAAGGACATCATAGTCCATGGGTTTAAGGACCCAACAGTCCGTAGTTTAGAGACGTTATAGTCTGCGAAATGTGTGGTTGTCGGGACCCGTCACCTCTCTGAAGACGTTGAAGAATTACAACGACAAATATCAGAGGAGTGAAGAGTTGTACTCTCAAACCAAAGTGGATTAAGTGATCTGTAGCCCAATTTGGAACTAAGATCCATTAATTAGATTATGAGCACATTGGCTCGGTTAAGTCTGAATTGAGGACTTATGGCCGACTTGGGCTAAGTCCAATTAAGTTTGAAATGTTGGCCCTCTGTTGGACCATTAGACATTTGTCTAGGTTCAGCCCTTCACTACTTAGCAATTCTAAACAAGAGTTTGAGGGCTCTGGTAACATTATAGCTATGAATTTTACTCAATTTTGAGATTCAGTTAAAAGGGAGGCTTTTGCCTCAAGAAAATTAGCCAATTTGGCTAAAAATAGTGTTAAACATTAGAGAGCAGCAGTGTTAAACACTGGAAATACAATTCTCAATTTAGTGTTAGACACTAGAAAACAACAGTGTTAAACACTGGAAGTACAATTCTCAATTTAGTGTTAAACACTAGAAAATGACAGTGTTAAACACTGGAAATGAAGTTGTCAAATTAGTGTTAAACAATATAGAGGAACGGGTCACGTGGGAACATGTGAGGGTACCCAAAGGTGGGACCAGATCCTCTTTACTTTATTCTGCAGATAAGTGTTTAACACTTTTTATCTTTATTTTGAGCATCACATTTTGGCACGTGATGGATATCTGTGCGCTGACCAATAAAGCATCTGCTAAGAGGTCACGTGGTAACACGTGAGAGCGCCCAAAGTTTAGATTTCCTTTGCTTTTTCTTTCTGTGTTTTGGAGATCACGTGGGAGCACGTGAGGCGTTGCCTCGGAGCTTTTTTCTTCTCATTTTTGGGGATCTTTTCATGGGTCACGTGGGGACACGTAACCTAATTTCTTTGCATGCATGGAGATCTTTTAAGTCTCTTTATTTCTTAAGAATTAAATTCTCTGTAGGGTTAAACACTAATTATGATTTTGGAGGAATTAAATTCCTATTGTGAAAAAATTAAATTCTTTATAGGGTAAAACCCTAATTATCTTTAGAGGAATTAAATTCCTATATATGTAAAAGAATTAATTTCTTAATTAGGGTTAAACCCTAGTTTCATTTTAGGAGGAATCAAGTTTAAGAGAATTGAATTCTCAATTAGGGTTAAACCCTAGTTTTGTCCACCTCGAAGGAATTAAATTCCTGTAGTTTTAGGAGAATTAAATTCTCATACAGGGTTAAACCCTAGTTTTATCTTGAAGGAATTAAATTTCTGTAAATTAGGAGAATTTAATTCTCATATAGGGTTCAACTCTAATTTCATCTTGGAGGAATTAAATTCCTATAAATTTGGGAGAATTAAATTCTCTGAACTCAATCCTCCCTCTAAGTCTTGGATCTGCATGGCAAAATCTCAACCCGGTGAGAATTAAATTCTAGACCTATGGGGAGATTTGCATCTACAGATCTTCAACCAGAGGAAGAACTAAGTTTTTTTTTTTTGCAGAAGAGTTAAACTCTTAGATTTTGAGAATTAAATTCTCTTTTTGAAGTTTGATCTTTTTCCCTTTTCTCACCTAGGGTTTCTTTCTTGAGAATTGAATTCTTCTTTCTTTTCTCTCTGTTATTTGCCTTTTGGAAATTTCAAGATCCCAAAATTCTATATCTTTTCTTCTTCTCTTGGCTCCTATTTATAGGAGAAGGAAAAGAATTAATTTGTTTAGTAAATCTTTCGTTGAAAGATTTTGTTAGTTTTCATAATTAATACGATCCTTTAGATCATTCAGTGAATTTTACTCACCGTTGGATTTTCAATCCAAAAATATTCTGTTTGTTATTTTTGGTGAGATTTAGGGAAATCTTTCCTTGTCTAAAATCTTTCCATAAATTGGTGATTTTTAATCACCCTTGGATTTTTAATCCAACGGTTCCCCATAATCCTTCTTCGTTTTGGAAAGATTTAGAAAATTTTAGAATTTAATTCTATTGAATTATAAGGCTTTCAAAGCCTGTCACGCGCTGGCACGTGACCCTTGGTCACGTGTGAGCACATGACCCCCAAGTGGGGACTTTTCTCAGCCGCTTGTTTATACTTTTGCTTGATAGAATTTAATTCTGTAAAGACATCACGTGTCAACATGTGACCTTTGGTCACGTGTGAACACGTCATACCTCATTGAGGTAAGTTCCTGATTTTTAATCAGGGAACAAATGCCCCCACAACGTTGCTCCTACGTGTCTGCACATGAGTGCAACGCTGTCACCTTTATGACCGTTGGATCCATCTAGGGAATAGGGGAGACGAAACGTTTTCCATCACATTCTATAAATGCCAGTGTCCCTTCAGATGCGCCTCCACTTTGCTCATCTTCTTCCTTGCAAACTTTTTCCTTTTGAGAATTTAATTCTCCTTTCCAGAGCTTAGTTCTCTGCCGCAAAATTTTTCAGAGTTTAACTCTGTTGAAAGATTCCCTTTCCTCAGGTAATAATCTTGAACGAATGAAGAACTTCTGCAGAAATCTCTAATGGATTTTAAATCCGGACCAAGGGTTTTTTCCTTTAACAAGAACACACATTTTTTTAAAGTTCTTTAAAAAGAAAACTCTTCAATCCTTAAACAACAGACCTTGTTAGGGTTTCTCTGGTCTTCAGGGGGCCAACGGTGGTGTTTGCCTTTTCCATGGAATATAATTCCATCATCAAAGAGCTCCGGCTCTGGAAAACAAAGTTTCTGGGAATTTAATTCTCTTTTTCAAAAGGAATTTAATTCCTATGAAGAACTTAGTTCTTCTCAGGGGACTTCTTGGGGTTTTCTTGCCCTGAATTGTCTCTCTGCGACCAAGAAGAAGAAGTTTGCAGTAGTGCTTTCTGGGAATTTAATTCCCTTGATCTTGTTTGATTTGTTACAGCGTCCAAGATGGATTTCCCTTAGGGGAATGTGTAGGGTCATTTGAGATCCACCGTTTATTTAATGAGAATCTTTCTTTTGTCTCATTGCAATTTCTTTGCCTCATCATTAGCAAATCGTTATCTTGATTTTGTGGGACCCATGTGTTTTGTAACCAATGGTCCCATAAAATGAGTCCTCTGTCGCTTTCTTCCATTGTCTTTATATATATATATATATATAATCATATATATATATATATACACTGTTGGCTTCGCTTTAACAGTTTCCCCTTATTTTATTTCAG
Organism: Agapanthus africanus; assembly: GCA_030015575.1. Lineage (NCBI taxonomy): Eukaryota > Viridiplantae > Streptophyta > Magnoliopsida > Asparagales > Amaryllidaceae > Agapanthus > Agapanthus africanus. The sequence goes on along the minus strand of JASDDO010000019.1, from coordinate 47,294,980 downwards.
GTACAATGACTTCTGTTCCGTACTTTCCTTTCACTCGCTCGGAAGCCGCTTTTCCCTAGTCGTCATCTGACGAAGAAGTGATGGCGATGATCAGGGCTCACGACCTGAATCGCACCAACTTACTTTTGTGTGGGACTTGGTACGGTCACATCATCCGTGGTCGCCGAAGCTTCCATTGAGAGATACCGACGGAGCCTACCTATCCGTTCCTGCCGATGGATCCCCCAAGGACAGTCTTTGCCGTGGAGATGCCGAATTGGACCCTGATGGGGCGGCTTGAGCCTTCGATGACTGGCATCCCAAATCATCCTATCTCGGCTATAGATATTCTGGGACGCCGAATTTTCCAGGGCGAGGCCCAACCATGGGGGCAGATCTACAAAATAGGGCTCACCCTTCGACACCCCATGGGCTACCTTCTTTGGGCTCGCTACATCCTGTCCGCCCATCGCACGCGACTGCAGAGGGTCGGGCTTTATCAGGCGATATATGCATCCCTCTTCCACTACCAATCTCCTCACGTTTGGTGGGTTAAGGCTTTCCTGAACCAGTGGAATCTCCCCACCAACACTTTCCTCCTGGGGGACCGCGAAGTTTCGATTTCCTTGGAAGAATTTCACGAGATCTCGGGGCTGCCGATCAGGGGGACCCTTTATGAGGAATTGCTGCCTCCCGACGAGTACGTCTTTGAAACCGAGCCTGCAATGCTCGACGGTCTATCTACTGAGTACGCCGTCCGCCACAAGCGCCCGAGTTTGACCAAGGCCCTGGGCATTTTTGACAAACTGTTCACAGATCTGATAAACAGGGCGTCACTTTTAAGAGCTTCATCGCTTGCTTTCTTCGCGAGGGTGTCCTATCGAAGACGGCTCCGAAGTTTGCGAACATAATTGACCCCTTTGGGTTTGGTTTGAACAGGCGGCCGACTAAGGATGAGGATTTGCCACAGTATTACATTCCTATCATGTCGGCGGTATCTTTCGAATCGATTGCAGCTCCCGATATGGACGAGGACACATTCTTCGTAAGTTTTATCAGTGTCTGGCTCAGCTGGTTCGTCATCCCCATGCATCACCGCTTCATGAGAGTCTCGGTTATCTATCCTGCTCATCGTATCACTGAGGGGACACGGCTAGCCGTAGGCATCCCGGCGCTAGCGCATCTCTATCATGGGTTGGGCGCCGCGGCTAATACTTCGACTCCCGGCGTGGACGTAGTAAACTTTTTTCTCCATTACTTCACATCTTGGATTGAAATGCATGTGATGGGGGCCTTTGCTGCGCACCAGCGACCCAATTTTTATGATGCTTACACATTTCCGCGACTCATGCGGCTAGTGGATGCTTCCGCCCTTGACCCGACTCAATTTAGGGCCATTCGCGTGTTGATTGCTCCTTACGCTAGCACGGGCAGACTGGTGTTCATTGACCGGGCTCTATCTTCTCCTTCAGGTCCAATTCAACAACTCTGCGACCTGTCGAAAGATGAGGTGCCTTCTTTAAAGCCCCGGGAGGCCACGCACCTGTACACGATCAGACCAGGTTACCTGGTATTCCGTTAGAACCGTGCGGCCCTTTTTATGCGGTATAATCCGCATCGCTTCGCCCGGCAGCTTGGATATGATCAGGGCGTCCCTTTCGAGGCTTTTACAGTTGCGCCGGTCCCTTCACCCGAAGCTGTTTATGATGCTGCTCATCACTTCGTGAGGCTGAGTACTGGTTCCCGCTTCATGATTCCTGAAGCCGACCATATTCCCCGATGTGTGGGGTCCTTCACAGGCTGTTACCTCCATCGGGTCCGCCCAATTATTGCTGAGGAGAAGAGGGTGCTTCTTGGCTATGGTGCTCCTATTTCGGTTCAGGCTACGGGAGTTCCGCCGCGTCCGCGTGCACCGGTCCGCTTTCCCCTGAGGGACACCGGTGTTGCGCTCATTCCGGGGGCGTCGGAGGTGGACCTTACTCCCACAGTTGGTATGCCATTGGGTACCCGGGCTCAGTCGAGGGGTAAAAGGGCGCCAGTAGCAGTACCACCGCACGCGGCATCGACAATGGCCGTGTCGTCCTCGGTCGCAGCGCTAAGGGAGGGCGTTGGGAGTGAAGGCGTTGAAGGTGAAGTGGGTCAGCGTCGTGCCAAGACTCCACGGGGGAGTAAACGGTTGTCCTCGGCGGTCGCATCTAGATCCTAGCGACGGAGGAGGACGGCTATTAATCTGCTCGACTCTTTAGTCGAGTCTGAGCCCATTCTTCAGGACGAACCATTGGCTATGCAGGAGTCGGATGCTGGCCTACTTTCTCCGAGTTCAACTGTCGGGGAAGCCGCACAATTGGCTGAGGCTATACGACGTTCGCAAGATGAATCGGAGAATGTACGGATTTCGAAGAAGCCCTACCCAGCCATCATCTTTTATGAAGACCCTCCATGGATCCAGCGACGATTCATAGGCCCCTTGGAAGAATGGGGTGAACGGGGCCTTAAACAGGCCGTTTCGGTCGATGCAGAGGATGCGCTTTCATTATGGACTGGCGGCCACGAGTCTACCCTCGGACCTCGGCGAGCATACCTCCTTAGGAAGGAGCGTCGGCTTGAACAAGCCATACTGCAAGCTTCCTTGTGCATCGGTATGTTCCTGTATTTCTTTGTAATACTTCATATTGTCTGCATGCATATATATGTATTCTTATCCTTGTGTGAACTGTGCAGAGACTTCGGCGATGGCGGAGGCTCTAGGCCGTGCCTTGGCCATAGAGTCTGCTGATACCCCCAGTGAAGCACTAATCAGTGTGGAGGGGGTTGATGAAACTGTCCCTCTTGCGATAGAGCCTCCTGCGGTGGTTCCTGCTCCTGAAGCACTTGCTCCCTCGGGGGAGGCACCTTTGGTGGTCGCCGTTCCAATGGATCTACCTGAGGGCAATCCAGAGGCTAGGGTGGAAGTAGTCAAGGCTACCGTCCTTTCGTTGGAGCTTGCATCGGCAGCCGCTGCTCCTTCCTCAGAGGCCGCTACACCAGTTCGCGTCGCTGACGATGTGCCCGAAGCTGCTATCCCTCCAGCTCAGAATGGAAGGAGCATCGAAGGTAACCTTCTATATTTCAAGTTAGTAATCTTTCCATTACCTGAAGTCTTTTATTTTTTCAGAATTGCGCGGATTGGTGGCCTCTATCGCTGATCTGTCTCCCAGACAGTCCTTTCAGCGCTTGTTGGAGATGGCTGCCCCGCAAGCAATACCTCCTCAGCGCATCTTCCTCTCTTCCGGGCAAGGTTAGTGTTGTCTACCCCCTTTTCACAACATTGCTATTATTTCACAAAATGACATTGATGTCTTGTACAGTCATGGAGGCCGATGATGAGGTTGAGATTCTCGAAGGGCCTGGGGAGCCTTCAGATCCCTCTTGCATGACAGTGGGTAAGTAAAGTCCTAACATTGTACCATTTGTTCTTTTGCTTTCACGTTTCGCTAACTGTTTATAAATCTGAACAGCCCTGCTAGTTATCACCGCGTTGGAGTTATGTATCGCTATGCCACCCGGCCCCTATGCTCTGCGTGCCTCGGAACGCTTGGCAAAACTAAGCATCGCCTCTTGGTCATCCCTAATTGAGGAACTTCATGCTGGCAGTGTAATCATGGCCGAAGCATTTGCTGCTGAAGCTAACGGCTCTCTTCCCTTTCTTGCCACCTATCATAGCGAAGCAGTGGTGCAAGTTTGGGTTGAGTTCTGTCAGCAGGTGGAGGCTTGCTTGCATGTGCTTGAATGTACTCGCCTTTCTTCGGAGGCTGTGGCTGCGAAGGCAAGCTTACAGGGCCTGATTGAGCGATGTGCGGCGAACATGGTGTCATGCGAGAAGAGGCTCGGCCGCAAATTTTCAGAGAGGGAGCTGGCTTCTAAGGCGCTGATAGAGCTTCAAGCCAACCTTACGGCCAAGGCCAATAAAGCGTATGAACTTTGGCGAGTGCTTCAAGAGGCCATCAAGGAGGTGGTGGCCATCGACAAAGCAGCCGTGTTCACTCGTGAAAGGGTTGAGGCTCATAAGACTACTGAGAAAGAGCTCGAAGGCCGGCTTGCCTCATATCAGGCCCAGCAAGCTCAGGCGGAGGCCCGTCTTCTGATGATACTGAACCATGAAGGCGAGGCCCAGCGAAAGAGGGCGAACTGGCCAATCTGTTGAATCACCCGCCTACTTGAAGAATTGTGGATATGTATTTTTCTTTCTTTCTTTCTACATACTCCTGAATAAGAGTATATTTTTTGTTTCTTTCACCAATTGTACTTTGTATTCATTTTGATTCATGAATAAAAGACATATTTTTCCTCACAATGGTATGTCCCTTTTTATTTAATGTATTCTGTGGACAGTCTATCTCGATCTCTTTGCAGGACAATGATGGCTTAGGATTCAGGGTTAAGATCTGCCTCCTAAGACTTTTCAACTTCATGAGCCGTGAGGGTCTCATAAAGAATTTTCTCCCTACCGGTCGAGAGGATCCCGTAGGTGTAATTTCTCCTTAAGAATCGTGAGGATTCCTAAGTGTATTTTCTCTTGAAAGTCGTAAGGATCTCATAAGAGAATTTTCTCCCTTACGAGTCGTGAGGACCCGCAAGTGATGGGTGAAGTTGCCCTTATCCGCATTTCACGGAGTCAGGGGTTGCTCTGGATGCTTCCCACGGGTTCATTGCCGTGTTCTGCGAGGACCAGGCTCCGCTCTGGACGTTTCCCACGGGGTCAGAGTTGACATTCTCCGTGTTCCACGTGACCAGGAATTTTGCTCAGGATGCCTCCCACGGGTTCACTGCCGTGTTCGGCGAGAACTAGGCTCCGCTCTGGACATTTCCCACGGGATCAGGATTGACATAAGCCGCGTTCCACGTAACCAGGAATTTTGCTCTGGATGCTTCCTATGGGTTCACCGCCGTGTTCGGCGAGGACCAGGCTCCGCTCTGGATGCTTCACACGGGTTCACTGCCGTGCTCTGCGAGGACCAGGATCCGCTCTGGACGTTTCCCACTGGGTCAGGATTGACATAAGCCGCGTTCCACGTAGCCAGGAATTTTTCTCTGGATGCTTCCTACGGGTTCACTGCCGTATTCGGCGAGGACCAGGCACCGCTCTAGATGCTTCACACGGGTTCACTGCCGTGCTCTGCGAGGCCAGGATTCGCTCTGGACGTTTCCCATGGGGTCAGGATTGACATAAGCCGCGTTCCACATAACCTGGAATTTTGCTCTGGATGCTTCCCACGAGTTCACTGCCGTGTTCGGCGAGGACCAGGCTTCGCTCTGGATGCTTCATACGGGTTCACTGCCATGCTCTGCGAGGACCAGGATCCGCTCTGGACGTTTCCCACGGGGTCAGGATTGACATAAGCCGCGTTCCACGTAGCCAGGAATTTTGCTCTGGATGCTTCCAACGGGTTCACTGCCATGTTCGGCGAGGACCAGGCTCCACTCTAGATGCTTCACATGGGTTCACTGCCATGCTCTGCGAGGACCAGGATCCGCTCTGGACGTTTCCCACGGGATCAAGATTGACATAAGCCGTGTTCTACGTAGCCAGGAATTTTGCTCTGGAAGCTTCCCACGGGTTCACTGCCGTGTTCGGCGAGGACCAGGCTCCGCTCTGGATGCTTCACACGGGTTCGCTGCCGTGCTCTGCGAGGACCAGGATCCGCTCTGGACGTTTCCCACGGGGTTAGGATTGACATAAGCCGTGTTCCACGTAGCCAGAAATTTTGCTCTGGATGCTTCCCATGGGTTCACTACCGTGTTCGGTGAGGACCAGGCTCCACTCTGGATGCTTCACACGGGTTCACTGCCGTGCTCTATGAGGACTAGGATCCGCTCTGGACGTTTCCCACTGGGTCAGGATTGACATAAGCCGCGTTCCATGTAGCCAGGAATTTTGCTCTGGATGCTTCCCACAGGTTCACTGCCGTGTTCGGTGAGGACCAGGCTCCGCTCTGGATGCTTCACACAGGTTCACTGCCATGCTCTGCGAGGACCAGGATCCGCTCTGGATGCTTCCCACGGGTTCACAGCCGTGTTCGGCGAGGATCAGGCTCCGCTCTGGATGCTTCACACGGGGTCATTGCCGTGCTCTGTGAGGACCAGGATCCGCTCTGGATGTTTCCCATGGGGTCAGGATTGACATAAGCCGTGTTCTATGTAGCCAGGAAGAGTTGACTTTATCCGCATTTCACGGGGTCGGGGTTTGACTGTCGGTCATCTGTGCACCGCCGGGTCATGGAACTGGGGGTTGCCGCTGTTCTGCTTTGCTTGATATTGTGTTTGTTGTAATGAGGCGAATGTGGAGATGATCTCCAGGCTATTTGTGAACCGTTGAAATTTGGCTTCTTCTTCTGATGAAACCTGGGGACGAAAGGTGTGATTCCTTCTTTGTTTGTGCCCCTGGATTGTATACAGGGATTGGTGTGATATCATCTGTAGGGCATAAATTTCATTAACTTTTTTTTTATTTCATTCCGCAATGCTCTATCATTTCAGCTTTTATATCGCGAAGGTCGCGATTGCCCAATCATTTCGGCTATTTTTCTCGGTGCCCAATAATTTCGGCTATTTGTTTTATTTTTACTCGCTGCTTTTTATTGCGAGTTGCCCAATCATTTCGGCTATTTTGCATGCATATATTTTTACTTGCTGATTTTGTTTGCGAGTTTCTCCATCATTTCGGCTATTTCGTATGCATGTGTGGCTTGTCAGCTTTTTGCTGCAAGCTTGAAATTAGACACCGATTTCGGTATCAGCATCGCTACAACTGGGATATTGCTAGGAGCGAATCATCATTTTCCTCTGTCGATGACGAACAAAGGTGGCTTAGTAAACAATGTTAAGATCCTGTCGACTAAGGCTTTTGACTTCATGAGCCGTAAGGGTCTCATAAAGGTATTTTCCCTACAAGTCGTGAGGATCTCGTAGGTGCATTTTCTCCCTAGGAATCGTGAGGATTCCTAAGTGCATGATCTCTTATAAGTCGTAAGGATCTTACAAGAGCGCTTTCTCCTTATAAGTCGAGAGGTCTTACAAGGGGGGTTTACCGTGTAGACATATCCCTAGTCATGGATGGGACTTCGTTAGGGAAGTGTTTTTTCGCGTCCATGGATTGTATACAAGGGTCAGCATTGAGCCGCTTGTAGGGAAGTATCGGAAGTTGTGGGGCCTTCTTAAGAACAGGCACAGATCCCTGTAGCTTAAGACTTTTGAATCTTACGAGCCGTGAGGGTCTCATAAGATGGTTCTCCTTACGAGTCGTTAGGATCTCGCAAGTGCAATTTCTCCCTAGGGATCGTGGGGATCTCTAAGTGTGTTGCTCCCTTGTGACTCGTAAGGATCTCACGTAGGTGGTTTCTCCTTACAAGGTCGAGAGGACCTTGCAACTGTCTTTTAACGAGATTGCGCCCTTTCGGATTTTCACAAAACTCGCCGGTAGCCCTGCTGTTTTTACTCACGGAGTCCTTTCGGGTTTTCATCCGTGCCCATTTTGCTTATGGACATACCGTTTTCTTCTCCATTTTTTTCCTAACGAGGTTGCGCCCTTTCGGGTTTTCACAAAACTCGCCGGTATCCCTGCTGTTTTTACTCACGGCGCCCATTTGGGTTTTCATCCGTGCCCATTTTGCTTATGGACATACCGTTTTTTCTTTTTTTTCTTCTTTTTTTTGTATCAGCTTTGGGATGCTGCAGTCCACCGTAGTTTATCGACATCTCGGCCAACGGCTAGTTTTAGGACGTAGTGGTCCATTATTAGTTTAAGGAAGTTTCGGTCCGTTGTTAGTTTAAGAACGTTTCGATACGTTGTTAGTTTAAGGACGTTTCGGTCCACTGTTAGTTTAAGGACGTTTCGGTCCATTAACCGGCTGCTACTTATAGAGTTTGGGCTTAGGAAGATAGCGAGCGGATATAGTCATCGTCATCTATCATTAACCTAGGTCGTGACTCGTCAAGCGTAGTACTTCTTCAGGAAGCGACCGTTTATTGGCCTGAAAGGTCTCTCGCCATGCATGTCCATGAGTAGATAAGCTCCACCCTGGTAGACTTTATCTATGATATACGGGCCTTCATAGTTCGGCTCGAATTTCCTCCGTTTGGCACGATTGGGGATCATAGGTCTTTTGACCATTAGCATGAGTTCGCCTTGGCGGAATGTTCTCAGCCTAGTCAATCTTTCATATGAGCGCGTCATCTTTGCTTTATAAGCCTCCAGATTTTGTTGCACTATGAGCCGGTTTTCATCAAGGGCATCAAGTTCCTCAAGCCGAAGGTGAGCATTCTCTTCATCTGTTAACTCGTAGTGAACTGCCACTCGTAGAGACGGTAGTTCTATCTCGAGGGGGAGTACCGCCTCTGTACCGAATACTAATGCGTATGGCGTCGTGTTCGTGGCTGTTTTGAATGTAGTTCGATACGTCCAGAGAGCTTCATGTAGTTTCTCATGCCAGTCCTTTTTATTTCGGGACACCGTCTTTTTCACGATCTTCGTCAAGGTCTTGTTGAAAGCCTCAGCTAGACCGTTAGCTTGGGGGTTATAGACTGAGGAGTATCTCCAGTCTATGTTATGCTGTTGTGCGAAATGGCTTATCTTGTGGTTTCTGTAGGCCGGCCCGTTATCGGAGATAATTCATCGCGGAGTTCCAAACTGATAAATGAGGTGCGTCTTGAAGTAGTGTAGGATATTCTCCGTCTTTACTTCCCTCAGCGGTATTGCTTCTGCCAACTTGGAGAAGTAATCAGTTGTCGCCAAAATGAATCGATGTCCTCTAGACGATGTTGGTTTGATGGGGCCGATTATGTCAGTCCCCCACATTTCGAACGGCCAGCTAGCCACTGTCGGGTGTAGCGAATTCGGATGTTGATGGATAAAATCTCTATGAATCTGGCACGAATGGCACTCCTTCGCGTATTCGAGGCAGTCCTGAATCATCGTGGGCCAATAGTAGCCCATCCTTTTAATCTTCAGCTTCATCTTCGGCCCGGCTTGGTGAGAACCGCAGAGTCCGTCATGAGTTTCTTGGACGACTCTCTTTGCCTCTTCGGGTCCCAGGCATCTTAGCCATAAAGAATCAAATGACTTTTTATACAGGGTATCGTTGACGAAGGCGAAAGATAGAGCTCGCTTCATGAGCTGATATTTTGAGGACGTATCTTCAGGCGCTCGACGGGATTTGAAGTAGTCTATAAAGGCTTCTCTCCAATCCTCAACCTTTTCTTGGTCTTTTATTTGCAGGGCTGTTTTCTTGGTCGCTCCCTTTTCTTCGGATGACTCCGGAGATATTTCTGCCGGTGCAAGAACCCGACGGCTTTGCACAATAATTCTCACGTCATCGAGGTTTTCGTCAGCCAGTTCTTTAGCGAGCTTAGCTAATGCATCCGCCTTGCTATTTTCCGCACACGGTATGCTTTCCAAGGTGTAGGAAGGAATTCAAGTCAGCAGCTGCTGTACTTTCTCGCCGTACTTTACCAACTCTGGCTTGCAAGTTTGATAGTCGCCGTTCACTTGACTAACGACCAGTTCGGAGTCTCCGTATATAAAGAGGTTTTCAATCCCCATGTCGATAGCGATCTCAAGACCTGCTATCAAAGCTTCATACTCGGCTTCATTGTTTGTCCTCGGCTCTGTTAAGGAGAAGGCAAAGCGCATTATCTCTCCTTGTGGAGTTACGAAGATGAGACCTACCCCTGATTTGATTATAGGGGTGTTTTGTTTGCGCTTCTTCACGGAAGATACTCCATCGAAGTAAAGTTCCCACCGGGTATCACCCCCGTCGATCGTGTCAAACGCATGTTCGTCTGGCAATTCGCAGTTCAAGGGAGAATCGGCAGGTATCGGATGCTCAGCGAGGAAGTCGGCGATGGCCTGGCCTTTCACTGCCTTAAGAGACTGATAAGTTATCGAGAACTCCATCAATAGCAGGGCCCATTTAGCGAGTCGTCCCGTTAATATGGCCTTCGACATTAAATACTTGAGAGGATCTACCTTCGATATGAGACGGACTTCATGCGCCAACGCACAGTGCCTGAGCTTTGTTATTGCAAAGATCAACGCCAAGCAGTGTTTTTCGATGGGAGAGTAATTGCTTTCTGCCCCCAGTAGAACTCGACTCAAATAGTAGAGGGCTCTCTCTTTCCCTTGGTCATTCTCTTATGCCCATAATGCGCCTAAGAAAACTTCAAGGGCGGTTGTATACAGAATGAGAGGCTTTCCCTTGACCGGAGTAGCCAGCAGTGGCGGATTCTATAGGTACTGCTTGATCTCGTCCAGCGCGCTTTGGCATTTGCGATCCCAGACGAAAGGGGTTCCCTTCTTCATCAGGTGGCTGTAAGGACGGCACTTGCCTGAGAGATTGGCTATAAATCGCCGGATATACGTGAGCTTACCTTGGAGAGACCGCAATTGCTTGAGAGTCCTTGGCGGAGGCATTTCCAAGATCGCCTTAATCTTTGACGGATCTATCTCGATGCCTCGGTGTCGGACGATGAATCCTAGTTTGCCCGAGAAAACTCCGAACGCGCATTTGAGAGGGTTCATCTTCAAGTTGTATTGCCGAAGGCGTTGAAACACGATTCTCAGATGCTCTAAATGTTCCTCGTATGATTTGCTTTTCACCACGAGATCGTCGATATAGCATTCGACGATTTCATGTATGAGGTCATCGAAGATCTTCGTCATGGCATTTTGATAGGTGGCACCGGCGTTCTTTAGACCGAAGGGCATTACCTTGTAGCAGAATATGCCCAAAGGGGTCTAAAAAGCAGTATGCTTCTGGTCCTCGGGATGCATCTTTATCTGATTGTATCCTAATGAGCCGTCCATGAAGGAGAAGACTTCGTGAGTTGATGTATTGTCTATCATCAGTTCGGTGACCGGTACTGGGAAGTCGTCTTTCGGGCAGGACTTATTGAGATCCCGAAAGTCCACACATATGTGCACTGTCCCATTTTTCTTCATCACTGGGACGATGTTGGCGATCCAGTCAGGATACTGAACTTCTTGGATGAAGCCAGAGTCGATCAGCTTCTTGACCTCAGCGTTGATGCTCATCTCAAGCTCGAGCCGCATTCTTCTCGGTGCTTATTTGATTGGCTTGACGTCTGGGGATATTGCCAGTTTGTGGACAGCAATCTCCGGATCTAGTCCTGGCATTTCAGAATAGTTCCATGCGAAGCAATCTTTATGCTGTATAAGCACGTCCTTTAGCGTAGCCACTCTTTCTTCAGACAACAGCTCACTGACGAACGTCGGCCGCGGATCACTTGTCGTCCTTAAATCAATTTTCTTGAGATCATCTGCAGTGGTATGTATTCTATCTTCCAGCTCTTTCGGCGCCAGTGGAAACTCTGAGATCACCTCGTCATCGTTGTTTTCGAAGCACCATAGGAGGTCATCCATATTCTCGGGCTCTTCTTTTGACAGCGTAATCACGCGACAAGTACGAGCTCGCTTCCAAGACTGATGTTGATCTGGTTCTACTCTCGCTGTATGTGCGGCTTTTGGTTCATGCTTCTGCGGCGGATTTATCCTCCAACCGCTGGATAGAGCGAACTTGCCGAGCTGATATTGGTCTTCGACCCAGTTCTTGAAGATGAAGCAGTCTTCGAGAGGATGTCCTATTGCTCGGTGATAAGAGCAATAGTTTGGGTGAGAGATCTCGTTGGCTTGCTCAGGGTGTTTGGACTCCGGAAGTGTAATCATTTGATGTCTTATGGCAAGATCAAGTATCTTCCGTGTTTTGCTCTGAGGAAAAGAGTATGCTCGACCTATCTTCTTTATAAGAGATGAATCCAGATTGCTCGATTCCCGATCGCGTGGCTTCTTGGTCCCGCTTTGTCGCTCTCGAACGCTTTTCCCGCTCTTTGACTTATTTTTGCCTCTACGTCGGGCCTTTTGTATGACGGGTCAATAAGGAAAAGCATTGTCATTCTTTGCGGCCTGTTGAAGGAGGCACTGTGTCCTGGCTTTTTCGTAAATGGCCATCTCGCGGTTATGGTTATCCCGGATCTTTTGACCCACTTCCCTTACTAGCTTGTCCATTCGTTCTTCGAATGACGGACTCGGCACTTTGATGACATGACTTTGTTTTGGTTCAGGATCAGCGTCCTTTAACAGAATGTCTCCTTCTTCATCGAAGTCATGTATGACGTAGCTGCCATGGACTCGCTCCCGTTTTCTGGATTGCACATATCCAAGTCCCTTTGTTTCCATTTTCCCGTTGGGCAACTTGCGCTGAGTTCCGGGGACATCCCAAATCCAGTTGTAGAATCGAGCTTGTCATGTTGTCTGTCTGAAGGGTACCCCTTGGCGCTTCAATAGCCTTTTCGAGCCTTCCGTGTAATATCTAGGCAGACGGATGGGCTGGAGCCTGTCGAGCGTAGAATCCGCGCCATGCCAAACTTCTTTCTCCACTTGAGTTTCCGTGGATCGATAAAAGAGGATCGCCTTTTCATCTCCTGGCTTAGGAGGGGCGTAGAATGTCTGCAGTTCTTGCACACTACAAGTTTCAAGTGTATCGAGATCTTTGTAATGCTCTTGTGGAACCAAGGTAATTTGCAAACTCTGATTATCGCCAATGAAGGCTTGTATTGATGGTCGAGCGGAAAAGATAGCATTAACCTCGTCTTCCGAGTCGCTGCCGAAGATCAATCATGGGGGCGGGTGGTCCCAGGTTGTTGCGTTGAGGCGGCCCTGAATAAACTATCTCTTCTTCCTCCTCGGTATCTCTCCCGAAGACTGGAATAGTGGTGATAGCTTTATCCTTCGGTTTGTGACATCTCTCCGTGTCCTCGAAATCTGGCAAGAAGTATTTTGCATCTTCGTAATTTCGGACTTCGTTCACAGAGAATGGGTTCAACTCTCCTATTACGGTGTACTCGAGACCATCCTTGAAGTATTTCATACACTGATGTTGTGTAGAAGGGATGATATTGTACTCGTGTAACCAGGGCCAGCCCAGAAAAGCGTTATAGCAGGTCTTGGCGTCGATGACATGAAATTTAGTTTCCGTGACAAGTAGCCCAAAGCGTAGCGTCAGTATCACAGACCCGAGAGTCTGTGATGACTGGGAGTCAAAACCGGAGATGGTGATTTTATCACGAGCGAGGTGCTGAACACTCATGCAGATTTCCTTTAACACCCGTACGTTGAGGAGATTGACAGAAGACCCATTGTCGACCAGGATTTTGCCTATCTTAATATCGTGACAATATCCGGAGACATAAAAGGGACGGTTGTGCTCACACGTCCCGAGGAGGAGATCTTCATCGCTGAAGGTGATATCGGCTGTATACGCTTCTTCCAGCTCGTCTTTCATCTTTTCTTCGGCGAGGAAAGCTTGGAATTGCTCTGGCTCTTGTAGCGTCTTAATCAATGAATCTCTTGCTTCTTTTGATAGTAAAAGGGCGTCGAGAATGCTGAGCTGCGAGGGTAACTTCCTCAAGTGCCCCAGAATGTTGTAGTCCACCTTCCTTTTCTTTGGCGGGTCTTTGGCGGTCAGCTCTTTCATGACTTGGTCATCTAGGGCGATATCCTCAGAGAACTTTTCTTTTCCCTTATCTTTTCTATTTGTGAGCCCGAGATTCTTTTCGGGCAGCGTACGATTGCGCAGCTGAATATTTTCACAGGTCTTCGGCTCCTCCTCTTTTCCCGAGGTGGATTCTTTGAAGAGAGGGCCAAGAGTCATTTCTTCGTCAGAGTCGCTCCCGAAGGTGAGAACCTGCGATCCCCCGGCGTTGACTGTGCGACAGTTGCCAGTAATTCTTTTATGCTCCTCGGTCGTACTTCTCTGCTCCCGACGAGTTTTGCGTTTCATCCGCTTAAAATGTTGCCGATGGGCCACATATCCCTACCACCATCTATTGAAAGCGTTGCACTCTTCGGTAGGGTGTGCAATCTTTCAATGATATAGGCAGTAGCTAGGATGCATCTCTGCTTCACCGAGAATGTTTCCTTCGGAGGGTGGTAGCTTCATTCCCATTGATATGGCTTTAGCAAACCTTTTCCTCGTCTTGAACTTGTTTTTATTCGCGACGGATGCCCTTTGATTCGGCGGGAGGGTCTCGACTCTTTCGTCCAGTCGCCGTCGTTTGTCCTTTTTAAATATGGTCATCTCACGTCCCCGATCAACTTTACTTTTCAGAAGAGCTGTATTCAGAAATGCGTCGATCATTTCGTCTGATGGCCCTGGAAGCTCCGGTTCAGGACTTGCCCCCAGTTTCTCTGTGTAAGGATCTTCTTCATCGTTTATCGATGAGTGAGAGATCACATGGCAACTTGCTATGTAATCCTCAGATTCATCCGACGAGTCTTCTCCATCATCTTCGTCTTCAAGGACGTGACTGAGAAATATTTGGAGTGTGATTGGAGTCCGCGCCTTCTGGTTATACTCTTCCAGCGCGTCAATCTGTTTCTGCAGGTCCGTGCACTTGTCGCCAGGCTACACTGGCATTTTGGATTTCTTTTTCTTTTTCGAATATTTTGACGGCGGGGTGTGTGTACTTTGGCTATCACCACCAATCTTTGGAGTTGGGCACGGCTTCAACATCCCTTCGATAATCTGGGGTTCTAGCGGATTCTTCCACCTAATCGCTGGGCATGTCTGGAGATCATTCAGCATTCTTTTGGTTTTGGCTAAAAGGACGACCTCCCATGGAGCTTTTCAACAAAAGAGCACGATGCCCACAGTGTATCTGTCTTCTTAGGAGTGTGCAGTTGTGGTGGGCTTACTTTCCACTTCTCAGACAGCGCAAACTTGCCTTATTGGTACTGATCCTCGATCCATCCCTTAAAGACGAAGAAATCTTCGGTTGTATAGCTTACCGTTTGATGGTAAGGGCAATAATTGGGATTATTAGCCTCACTAGGTTGCAGTGGTCACTTAGGGTTTAGCAGACTGATGAGCCTATTGCGCATCGCCAGTTCGAATAGTCTCTTCGTTTTGTCCCGAGGGAACGAATAAGGACGCTTCATTTTCTCATTATAATAACGCCGTCTCTCTTCCAATTGATCCGTTAGTTTTGGAGCACTGGGCTGCTATTGGGTATTCGCAACGAAGGTCGCCTTCCCTTTACCCTTTTTCGTTCCGCGGCTCCGACTTCGGAGGATACGGTCTATGTCCCATCTGGTCCATCTGGGCTAGCTTGTCGATTAAAGCCTGGAATGTGGTCGGTTTGAAGAACATCATGAACTGTGAGATAGTTGCATGAGGGTCTAGGGTGCCCACGAACATGCCCACCGCTGGTGCTTTTTCGATGCGCTGTTCGCACTTCGACCACAGATTCCGCCATCGGATTGCGTACTAAACCCACGTCTCGCCCGGCTTCACCCTGGCATTGATCAATGCCGTTATTGGGGTGCGTTCACTAGCACTTGCGAATCGCTGGGTGAACAACAACTCCATTTCTGCAAAAGTTTTGATGGAGTCGTTTGGAAGTTCGGAGTACCACTCAAATGCCATCTCCGATAAGCTGCCGACGAATTGGCAGAGCAAAAGCTTATCATCGCCATCGGTGTTGTCACAAAGAGCCCAGAATTGGGTGACTTGTTGATGGGGATTGCCTCTCCCCTTATATACATGGAATTTGGGGATCGTGTAGCCCGGCGGGTACTTTATCTGATCATACCAGCCTGGATACGGTCGCCCAGTTTTGACAACCTGGCCGGCCACTTCATTTGCCTGGTGAACTCATATTTGCTAAGCAATATAGTCATTCAGGGCGGCCTTAGAAATAGTTTCCTCCTTGGCTGCTGAAAGAGCTGGAGGAGGATTAGATGTCTCCCCTTTATCGTCTTCAATAATGATCGGAGGGTCTTCAGCTGGAGAATCCGGCTATAACATCATCCCTACCATGTCTTGTAAGAGAAGCTTCATTTGTTTTATGTTGGCAGCTTGTTCTGCTGCTTCTCTGTCCTTCTTCTCAAGGACTCTGCGTAGGTAGTCAGCATCGGTTTCTTATTCACGACGCTGTTCTGATGATCCCTCCGGGCTTTCTTTTGGCCCGGTGAGAGCGGCCATTGCAGTCAACATCTCCTGAAGCTTCTGCTGTTGTTGTTCCTGAGCTCTTGTGATGGATCGGGTGAGCGGTCGATGGCCCGTTGAAGCACGGCTTTCCTTTTTCCTGGATGATATGTAAACAGTATGGACCGTTATGCCCCCAGACTTGGGCTGTTTGGACTCAGCGTCTTTGCGATCTGCCATGGTTATAGGGGATTTCTCTGGCCTCCTTTTCTTTTGAGCAATTGACGTTGAGGGGGCCGTTGCAGCGGGCACCCATGTGGCTGTCGTCCTTTGTGGCTTGCTAGGACGGTTCTCTTCCTGCTGAATCTTCAGCTTCTTCTGTTGGCGAGGATAGTCTTGATCAATCACCGACTCCTGGACCCGTCGCCAGACCTTGTAAACTTTGGATGACAGCCGCTGAGGGGGCTGTTCCGGCTTTGCTTCTGTAACATTCTCCACCGATGGAGGAGATCTTTTCAGCACGGCGGTAGGAGAGTTCTTGCGCACCTTATTCCACAATTCAAAGCTGTTCCCAGTTGGAATAGCAGCATTGACTTCCACCGTTGGGGCTGGTGGAGTTAATCCAGAGGGGGGGTTGCCCCCAGCCTTCCTTACTCGGTGCCAATGACGACATCGAGCATGTCGAGCCGACGGTGTTGGTTCGGTAATTGGGATGGCTTTGTCTTGCCCCCTGTTCAGGTGAGGGGCTGTTGCTGGCGTCAGCCTCTTGAAGACGGATGTCCGTTGAGAAGCCGTATCTAACCAGTCAAAAACAGACTTCTGAGCGGGAGCGGGAGTGGGAGCTGGAACAGTCAGTCTTGTAAAGATCGACCTTTTGGCAGGAGATGCCGCCTTGGCGATTTCACGAGCGGGGATGGCTATCCTCTTTGGGATGGCCACTTCAGGTATTGTAGGCTTCATTACGGGTCCACAGGAATTCTGGCCCAGCCTGGCGAAGACCGAGGAGTTGGAGCTGAACGACCCGTTGAGAGGGGTCGTGGTAGTAGCAAGCCGATCGAAGACCGACTTCTTGGGAGCTTCCGGTGCTGGCATAGGAGCGCTGAAGCTCATTGGCGGGAGCATGGTCCCGAAAAACAATCCCGTGGTGGCCTGAGTGACCTGTTCTACTGGCATCATAAACAGGGAAGCCGCTTGAGGCCTGTAAGCTATGCCTCAAGATGAGGCAGAACGTGGGTTGCAGTTGCAGTTGACACATTTTGCACAGGCGAACGCCATTGATTCCTCGCTTTCTGCACCAAGAAAAACGCCAAATCTCAGTATCTCGAACCCAAGGGCAACCATTAGCAAACCGCTATTCGTTCGCGAACACGACACACGAAGTGTGGAGTGGAAAGAGGAAAAGGTCCCACCGGGCGTGCCAAAATCTGTTCCCCTCCGAAAGACGGAGACGCGGCCGCGCAGGTCCGTATTGCCTAAAATTCGGGGCAGATGCTAATTGGTGCTATCCGTCCACCTCTCCGAAAATTCCAAGTTGATTTATGACACCATGCATCGAAGGTTTAAACGGATGCGGCCGATGTAGCAGACTTCGTCAGATTCCCCCTCGTTTGAGGGGTTTTTGATTGTGGGGACACTCTTCCCTGCAGGCGCAAGCCCCTGCAGTTAATTACGCTACCGCATCGCGGTAATAACTTTCTCCTTCTCCATATGGTCACTTCGTATCGTGGGTGTTTGTTTTGTGTTTGGTTGCCCGTGGATTGTATACGGAGACTAATTTATGTTGTCGCCCATAGGGCGTGATTTAGTCCAAATCCGTATTTTTCTTAGATTTGGGATTGGGGGGTTGGGTTTAAGGATACGTTAGCCTCATTTGAGACTAAGATCAACTTAAACGTTTGTTAAGGATACGTTAGTCTCATTTTGGATTAAGATCAACTTAACGGGATCGTTTAGATCCAACAAGAGAGCAATTGGGCTCTATTGTTTAGTTTAGTGACATTGCGGTCGATTAGTTTAAGGGCATTACGATCCAATGTTAGTTTAAGGACGTCTCGGTCCGTTGTTAGTTTAAAGACATCGCGGTCGAGGTTAAGGACATCATAGTCCATGAGTTTAAAGACCTCACAGTCAAGGTTAAGGACATCATAGTCTATGGGTTTAAGGACCCCACAGTCCAATGTTAGTTTAAAAAAATCATGGTCGAGGTTAAGCACATCATAGTCCATGGGTTTAAGGACCCCACAGTCCAATGTTAGTTTAGAGACATCACGGTCGAGGTTAAGGACATCATAGTCCATGGGTTTAAGGACCCCACAGTCCAGTGTTAGTTTAAAGACATCACGATCGAATGTTAATTTAAAGACATCACGGTCGAGGTTAAGGACATCATAGTCCATGGATTTAAGGATCCCACAGTCCGATGTTAGTTTAAAGACATCACGGTCGAGGTTAAGGACATTATAGTCCATGGGTTTAAGGACCCAACAATCCGGTGTTAGTTTAAAGACATCACGGTCGAGGTTAAGGACATCATAGTCCATGGGTTTAAAGACCCCACAGTCCGATGTTAGTTTAAAGTCATCACGGTCGAATGTTAGTTTAAAGACATCACAGTCGAGGTTAAGGACATCATAGTCCATGAGTTTAAAGACCCCACAGTCCAGTTTAAGAATATCATAGTCCATGGGTTTAAGGACCCAACAGTCCGTAGTTTAGAGACGTTATAGTCTGCGAAATGTGTGGTTGTCGGGACCCGTCACCTCTCTGAAGACGTTGAAGGATTACAACGACAAATATCAGAGGAGTGAAGAGTTGTACTCTCAAACCAAAGTGGATTAAGTGATCTGTAGCCCAATTTGGAACTAAGATCCATTAATTAGATTATGAGCACATTGGCTCGGTTAAGTCTGAATTGAGGACTTATGGCTGACTTGGGCTAAGTCCAATTAAGTTTGAAATGTTGGCCCTCTGTTGGACCATTAGACATTTGTCTAGGTTCAGCCCTTCACTACTTAGCAATTCTAAACAAGAGTTTGAAGGCTCTGGTAACATTATAGCTATGAATTTTACTCAATTTTGAGATTCAGTTGAAAGGGAGGCTTTTGCCTCCAGAAAATTAGCCAATTTGGCTAAAAATAGTGTTAAACACTAGAGAGTAGCAGTGTTAAACACTGGAAATACAATTCTCAATTTAGTGTTAGACACTAGAAAACAACAGTGTTAAACACTGGAAGTACAATTCTCAATTTAGTGTTAAACACTAGAAAATGACAGTGTTAAACACTGGAAATGAAGTTGTCAAATTAGTGTTAAACAATATAGAGGAACGGGTCACGTGGGAACATGTGAGGGTACCCAAAGGTGGGACCAGATCCTCTTTACTTTATTCTGCAGATAAGTGTTTAACACTTTTTATCTTTATTTTGAGCGTCACATTTTGGCACGTGATGGATATCTGTGCGCTGACCAATAAAGCATCTGCTAAGAGGTCACGTGGTAACACGTGAGAGCGCCCAAAGTTTAGATTTCCTTTGCTTTTTCTTTCTGTGTTTTGGAGATCACGTGGGAGCACGTGAGGTGTTGCCTCGGAGCTTTTTTCTTCTCATTTTTGGGGATCTTTTCATCGGTCACGTGGGGACACGTAACCTAATTTCTTTGCATGCATGGAGATCTTTTAAGTCTCTTTATTTCTTAAGAATTAAATTCTCTGTAGGGTTAAACACTAATTATGATTTTGGAGGAATTAAATTCCTATTGTGAAAAAATTAAATTCTTTATAGGGTAAAACCCTAATTATCTTTAGAGGAATTAAATTCCTATATATGTAAAAGAATTAATTTCTTAATTAGGGTTAAACCCTAGTTTCATTTTAGGAGGAATCAAGTTTAAGAGAATTAAATTCTCAATTAGGGTTAAACCCTAGTTTTGTCCACCTTGAAGGAATTAAATTCCTGTAGTTTTAGGAGAATTAAATTCTCACATAGGGTTAAACCCTAGTTTTATCTTGAAGGAATTAAATTCCTGGAAATTAGGAGAATTAAATTCTCTTATAGGGTTAAACCCTAATTTCATTTTGGAGGAATTAAATTCTTATAAATTTGGGAGAATTAAATTCTTTGAACTCAATCCTCCCTCTAAGTCTTGGATCTGCATGGCAAAATCTCAACCCGATGAGAATTAAATTCTCAACCTATGGGGAGATTTGCTTCTGCAGATCTTCAACCAGAAGAAGAACTAAGTTCTTTTCTGCAGAAGAGTTAAACTCTTAGATTTTGAGAATTAAATTCTCTTTTTGAAATTTGATCTTTTTCCCTTTTCTCACCTAGGGTTTCTTTCTTGAGAATTGAATTCTCCTTTCTTTTCTCTCTGTTATTTGCCTTTTGGAAATTTCAAGATCCCAAAATTCTATATCTTTTCTTCTCCTCTTGGCTCCTATTTATAGGAGAAGGAAAAGAATCAATTTATTTAGTAAATCTTTCATTGAAAGATTTTGTTAGTTTTCATAATTAATATGATCCTTTAGATCATTCAGTGAATTTTATTCACCGTTGGATTTTCAATCCAAAAATATTCTGTTTGTTATTTTTGGTGAGATTTAGGGAAATCTTTCCTTATCTAAAATCTTTCCATAAATTGGTGATTTTTAATCACCCTTGGATTTTTAATCCAATGGTTCCCCATAATCCTTCTTCGTTTTGGAAATATTTAGAAAATTTTAGAATTTAATTCTATTAAGTTATAAGGCTTTCAAAGCCTGTCACGTGTGGGTGACGTGGGAGCAGTGACCCCCAATTGAGGACTTTTCTCAGCCGCTTGTTTATACTTTTGCTTGACAGAATTTAATTCTGTAAAGACATCACGTGTCAACACGTGACCTTTGGTCACGTATGAACACGTGATACCTCATTGAGGTAACTTCCTGAATTTTAATCAGGGAACAGATTGTTTGATTCTTTAAATAATTTTTTGATTAATTTGCGTATTGCATCCATTAATACGGACTTAAGAGTAAGCGAACCCCACAACATACGGTAAAGGATTTCATCACTTTTTCCATGGCCTACAAATCACGAACTGTGCATAACGTATACCCACACAAATTTTTAAAAGAAATTAGACTTTAAGCCTTAAGGACATCGCGCTCACTAGGAGAAGTTAATTGTGTTTAGAATACCGCTTAACGGTATATTGTTTACAAGGTGTCTAGCAAAGTGTTAACGGCGAACCGCCAAAAGAGAAAGGGTTATTTAATTAGGGACCTTCGCGAAAGCGTCGGAAAACCTCCCCTTATCTCTGCACTTACCTGGCCTCATGATCAGTATATCTTGAGCCCGTTTCTCGACACAGTTTTACTTCGACAATCAAGTTCTGGAGCAGGTCTAGTTGACCTAGGTAAACCCTAGACCGATTAGGTGTGGGGTATTTTCGTGTCGTGATTGTTTTTGTCCAAATTCTTTTTGTGTGTATATTTCATTCTTTTGTTAATAACCAACTAAAAAAAATTAAAAAAAACCACAATCTTTTTCCTCTCTTCTACTTCTCATCATATCTTGGGTACCCCACCTCGCAAAACTCTTGCCGAACTTTGGTACCCACAACCAGACATTTCTTCTTACGATTCTTGCTTTGGCCGAACATCGAACGACCTCTCCATGCCCAAAATTTCTTTGAAAGATCGGATAGACGCAGCTAGGACGAACAATTGGACTCCGCAATCCACTTTGTATCAACCGTTTCAACCTTCACCGCCTTCTTACGTTGATACCACTTTTTCAAGTCCTGTTGTAACTCTAAGACCTATATCTATTGCTGAACGAATTGAACAATCCCGTAGCCGATCTTTCACTCCTTTCACCACTGTGAATTCTTTGGATCAACAATTCCATTCACCTTCTTATCCGTATGTTGATCCTACACCTGTCCAACCATTCAATTCCTACCAGTCCTCCCCGACTTTTGCACCATCCCTACACATTGCTTCTGATCCGCCATTTGGGAGTTTTCAGTATCCAAAAAAACTTTGAATCTCTTACTGAAACCCCGTCACAACCCATGTCTAGTCTGGAATAGTCGTTGGAAGACTTTAGGGTAGTGTCATACCAACAGATGATGGAAGACATTACCCCATTTTCTCTTTAAAATGGTGTTTGTCAGGGGTCACGTGGGAACACATGAGGCATCCCTTAGGCAGGCATTGCCTTTAGGTAGAATCCCTATTTGTTTGATAATTGCTAGGGTCACGTGGGAACATGTGAAACACCCAAAAAGTGAAACTGCTTTGGCTTTACTCCCTTTTTTATTTTGAGAAGCTTTTTCAAGGGTCACGTGGGAGCGCGTGAGACGCCAGAAAGTGAAATGCCTCGGCTTTACTCCCTTTTTATTTTGAGAAGCTTTTTAAGGGTCACGTGGGAGCACGTGATACACCCTAAAAGAGAAACTGTCTTTATTGTTTTCCCTTTTCCCTTTTAAATAAGTGTTAAACACTTTGGGAAATTTCTTTTTCTCGTTCAAAGAAAGGGGGTCACGTTTTACCACGTGATCATGTTGGGTACTGATCTCTTTTACGTGTGTGGAGAGTTAAATCCTTTATTTAAGAATTAAATTCTTTTATAGGATTAAACCCTAATTTTATTTAGAGGAATTAAATTCCTATGTGTTTGAAAGAATTAAATTCTTTAAACCCAATTCTTCCTCTAAGTTTTGGATCTGTAAGGCAGAATCTCCCCGATAAGAATTAAATTCTCAACTTGTGGGGAGATATGCTTCTACAGATTTTCAACCAGAGGAAGAACTAAGTTCTTTTTAGAAGAGTTAAACTCTTGGTTTGAGAATTAAATTCTCCTTTGTTTTGTGAGAGCTTATAGAACGATCTCCTTCCTTCTCTTACCTTGAGTTTTTTTTCTTTCTTTTTTTTTAAAGAGATCTTCTTTTCTCTCTGGAGAATTATATTCTCTTCTTTTTTTCTCTTCTGTATTCTCTCTCTGTTGTTGTATCTTTCCTTCTCTTCTCTTCTTGGCTCTTATTTATAGGAGAAAGAAAAGAATCAGTTTGTTTAGTTAATCTTTCATTGAAAGATTTTGATTGATTTTATAACTAATATGATCTTTTAGATCATTCGATGAATTTTATTCACCATTGGATTTTTAATCCAAAAGATATTTTATTTGTTGTTCCTGGCAAGTTTTAGGAAAATATTTCTTTGTACAGAATCTTCCTATAAATTGGTGATTTTTTAGTCACCATTGGATTTTTAATCCAACGGTGCTCCACTTTACAGAGTGCAATCTTTTTTGTTTGGAAAGATCTAGGGAAATATTTTTCCAATTAGTGCTTTTGATTCTCTTTAATTAGAATTTAATTCTATTAGTTCAGAGAGTTTAGGAGTCTATCACGTGTTGGCACGTGATCTCACCGATTAAGCAATTAATTAGAATTTAATTCTATTGGTTTAAAGAGTTTAGGAGTCTATCACGTGTTGACACGTGACCTCACTGATTAAGCAATTAATCAGAATTTAATTCTATTGGTTCAGAGGGCTCAGGAACCCATCACGTGTTGGCACGTGACCCCACTGATTAATCATTTAATTAGAATTTAATTCTATTAGTTCAGAGGGCTCAGAAACCCATCACGTGTTGGCACGTGACCCCATTGATACATCATTTAATTAGAATTTAATTCTATTAGTTCAGAGGGCTCGGAACCCATCACGTGTTGGCACGTGACCCCACTGATTAACCATTTTCAATTGTTTATTTTATTCAGTGCATATAGGCTTTGCCTGTAAAAGGTCAGGTGTCTGCACGTGAGACCCGGTCACGTGTGGGCACGTGATGCATCCTTTGGGGGTTTTCCTTGCTACTTTATTTATATATTTTATCCAGTCCCCATGAGGGAACAAATGCTTTTAATTCTTTTTAATTAGAATTTAATTCTATTGATTCAGTGGGTTCAAGAGCCCATCACGTGTGGGCACGCGACTTTATCAATTAGGCATTCAGGCATAGATAGAATCTGCCCATAAAAAGGTCACGTGTTTGCACGTGAGGCCTGGTCACGTGTGAGCACGTGATGCCCCATTTGGGGGTTTTTCTTGCTGCTTTATTTGTATTTTATTTAGTTCCTATGAGGGAACAAAAGGCTCAACGCCTCATGTGAAAACACGTGAGCACTGAACAAAAGTACTTAGCACTACATATAATCAAAATACTATGTGCTTAGCACTACCGAATGAGGGAAAAAGCCCAGGACTGAGCCCAAATTGGCTAAGTCTCTGAAACTTCACTGCAGCTGAGCCCATATGCTCTGTTGATGGATCTTTACAAAATTGATGGATCTTAATAAAATTTAATGATCCTTGAATATATTGCTAAGTTGATCTTAGTCTTATACAAGACTAGAGTATCCTTAGTTAAAATAAATTTAGCCCAAATGCTCATATATTTAAGTTGATTTTAATATAAAACAAGATTAACGGTCCTTAAATAAAATAAAATATTCCTCGAACCGACGGAACATAAGACCTAAATTCAAAATCCAAATCTAAAATATTCGGATTAGGACTAATCCGCGCTCCATGGGCGGCGACATAAATTAGTCTCCATATACAATCCACGGGCAACCAAAATAAACAAAAATACAACATGATACGAAGTGAAATACTGGAGCGGGAGAAAGTTGTTATCGCGATGCGATAACGTAATTAGTTACAGGGTTTGGGCCTGCAGGGAAGAGCGTCCTCACAATCAAAACCCCCTCATAAATGAGGTAGAATCTAGTAAAGTTTGCTACATTGGTCACATCTATCCAAACCTCCGATATACAGTGCCATAAATCAACTTGGTATCTTAGATTTGAGGCGAATGGATATGTCCAAATAGCATCTGCTCCTAAATTCAAACTAGACGTACCCAACATCTCAGACCAAATGGATATGTAAACTTGATTCAAGGATATAGTAAACTTTGCAGATTTCGCTCTGCCAGGGACTAGCCTTACGGTAGGTGAACCTCGTTAACAAATCTTTGTGTCTCTCTCTGGTTTTTTGATTCTTATATTCTTGTGTGTTTATCATTTTTATATCTTTCGTTGGTATCGTGTTATTGTTGTGTGATTGGTCGTAAGCATTGTTCCGTATATCATCTATCTCCGTGGTTATTGTAGTATACCACAGCAGCTAGTATCAAAGTCTAGTGCTTGACGCTTGATACCACAACAACTTGTATCAAAGCATGGTTAGGGAACCAAAGAGTCTTTCGATTCTACAATCTAGGTTAACGGTGGGTAATGATGCTTGCATCCTCTTCCCCATCTTCTTAGATTGTAGTTTTGAAGGTGTTGATTCAGATCCGATGGAGAAGTTGAGTTTGCTGCGATGGCAGACGAACGATGGCGTAGGATAAGATAAGAATCGAGAAATTCAATGATCATAATTATGATTGGTGGTGCATGCAGATGGATGACTACTTATACCAGAAGGATTTGTATCTTCCGTTGTTAGATGAAAAGCCTGAGAAGATATCCGATGAGGCATAGAATCTATTGGATAGGAAAGCCTTGGTGACGATCAGGATATCGTTGACTCCGCAAGTGGCCTTTAATATCTTGAAAGAGAAAACAACAACGGGGCTAATGATGACATTAACAAAGTTGTATGAGAAGCCTTCGATATCAAACAAGATATTCCTGATGAAGAAGCTTTTCAACATGAAGATGGCAGAGAACGATTCGGTGACAGAGCATCTGAACGAATTCATTAGCATGACAAACCAACTCGAATTGGTTTCAATCGTATTTGAAGATGAGATTCGAGCCCTGTTATTTCATTGTTTATTGCCGAAAAGTTGGGAAAACCTCGTGATGGCGGTAAGCAACTCGATCTCAGGGACTCTCACATTTTATGATGCAGTGAGTTGTCTATTAAACGATGAGATGAAGAGAAAAGGTGTGAGTGGGAGCTCGGGAACTTTTCACTCCCAGCTGAGAATCGTGGAAGAACGATGGAAAGGGGAAAACGGAAGAAAGACAAGTTTAAGAGCCGAGAAAAATTGAAAGGGAAGATCCTAGGCAACTGTTGGAATTGTGGAAAGAAGGGTCACAGAAAAAGCTAATGTAGAGTCTTGAAGAACAACTCAGAAGGGAAGGTAGATGAAAAGGAAGCAAATATGGTGTTTACATATGAATAAGGGGAACATGGGGTTTGTCTATCAGCGAACGAGAGTACAAATGTGGATAACTGGTTTCTAGATTTGGGGGCATCCTTTCATTGCACTGCAGTACGGCATTACTTTAGCGAGTATGTTCAAGGGGATTGATTGATCTGTTTTAAAGAAGTTTTTGTAGAATTAATCGCAATCAATAACGGTGTCGCGTGTAGCTAGACCGAGATGAGTACGGGTCATCCTCAGAGATATGTGAATCTTTTAATCTTTCTTTAGACGTGTAGATTAGGAAGAGGAAAAAGAATAGATAATAGTAAAGAATAGTTATAGAATCTAGATCTACATTAAACATGGATATAGAATATAGATCTAATTTAAAGACGGATGTAGATTTTATATCAGAAGAGGGCTTGTAGGGTTCGTTAAGATTTAGTAGTCATGGATGATTAATTAAAGATTACTCCTTTTATCCTTTAGTAGATTTAAAACTAGATCAACAGAGATGCATGTAAATTATGGTTTTTGGAGGGAATAGGGTTCCCACTCTTGACCCTTATCTTTACATGGATCTTCGTTCATGTCTAGCCTTTACCAAAACAATTGTTAATCTAATCTCAAACCGTGGTCGTGACTATCAATGAATTGATAGCGCTCCCGATTAGGATGTTAACTATTCTTTTGATAAAGTTTATAAACTTTATAGGACGTAAAAGGAATTAAAGGATTTTTTCATCCATTGATTTACCCTAATCCTACAAACCTTATCAAGCAGAGAATTACCCGCACATGATGGAGATAAAAGAACGGATAGAGATCATGATGTAAATAAAGAAAATAAAATGCAATAAGAATATAAAAAAACTACCTTTATTAATCAACTTGATCAATTACACTTTGTTCCTTTAGAAAGTGATTACAAAACCCTACTTTGCTTCTCGATCTCTTCTTAAGGAGGTAGATGAACAACTGATGATCAACCTGGATTCTTTTGTCGTCTTGGACTTCGTGATCTCTTCGGTTTGATGATTTCTAGGTTTAGCCCTCGTTCCTTTATATAGCCCCAAAGCCAGAAACTAAAGATTTCTAGAATAAGGGTTAGTTGTAGCAATTCCAACCTGAAAATCCCAACTCCTGACTAGGTGAATCAGCCGCAGATCCTCCGCATTGATGCTAATTTGGCCGTGGAAGCGTGGTTTGTTGGTGAGATCTTAGTTTCAGAATTCTGGAGCTGCTTCGTTGTGACACATGGAGATTTATTTGATATCTGGAATCTTAATATCTTTTCTGAGTCTCTGCCAGTTTTGATTCTTCGATTTTATTTAACTTTATCTGCAGATTTTTGATTCCAGACATCTCAACATCTCGATCTCCTTACCTGAACTAAATCTTGCACAATATCTCAATGAATAATGTTAGTAATATTTGGTACTTTTGAGATATTATTCTAACCAATTTGATATGATATTATATTTTAAGAATATTGATTAAGGATATTTAATATGATATGCATATTTAAATTATTAAAATATTATATATTATATGCATACATTTTCCTTCATAATGTTAATTATAATATATAATCATATGGTAAATAGTATTTTTACAGATAAACCCAAATATGTTCTATATTTATAATAAACACCTTTAGATTTTTAAGAAAAAGTAAGGAAAATGCTATATCAAATGTGCGATATTTTCGACTGAACAGGGATCTTGGACATGTGATGGTAGGAAACGGTCAGCCGCATAAGATCGTAGGAAAAGAGACGATTATACTACAACCGTCAGGAGAAAGTCAGATCAAGCTGTTCCGCTTCCCAAAATACGGGAATACGTGATTTGTGTGTCAAAAATATTTCTAAACCACAATCAAGAACGGCGTCGCTTGGTAGCTAGCCGGTGAGTACGGGTCGGTCCACAGGGATTTTGTGAATTTCCTAGTCGCTCTTACGAGTTAATTCCGATGGGTGTCGGATTGATTAAATCTAAAAACTAAATCTATTTAGATCTAAATCTTGCTAGGGTTAGGTTTAGGGTAGGTTTGGAAATTTAAATAAATCTCACCGCTTTCTATATTCAAATTAAGATCTATGAGGTGTTATGTTAATTATTAATAAAGGGGATTAGAACCATTCGGGAAGGTGTTTCTTCCTCTAGGTTCTTGTCCTTCCTTTATCAATCCTTACCCTAACCTCCATGGAAAACACGCTCAACCGGGCCTTTATACTACGGTATCACCGCTACCTCGTGGGATAGGGTGCCGTAGGGAGCGGTGTGTGCATGTATGAATGGAGTCCTATTGATTATATGTGATGGGCAAGAAAGAGATGAAAGATCTTCATCTCTCAAAAGCCTTCCCCAAAGCTAACCCTAACAAGCGAGGAGACTACTCGCTCATTAGGGAATTGAAGAACATGCTATCTATCTATCTAGGGCAGGGAATTAAAGATCTATACTAAGTCAATTAAATAAAACTACTTACTTTACAGATGGCTCTCTCCAAACATTTACACAGGGTTGTCAGATCTGAATAGATGAAATGAAAAGAGGCATCGATGCTCTCCAAAAGAAATCTGAATTTTATTAATGAAAGGAAGCATGACCTAATACAAGATTTAGGGTTCCTATTTATAGAGGATAGAAAGCCTAGGGTTACAATTGACTCGCATATCTGCTTTTACAAAATTACCCTCTAAGAAAAAGACCTAGTCAACGCTCGCAGCCGCCTCTGAAATTTTGCATTGACACGTGGGCCACGTGGCCGCGGATCCGCGGCCAAAGCCCATTTTTGGCCGCGGTTCCACTGCCGTATATGGGCCTTGTCGGCTCATCTTTCCTGGGGTTGTTCTGGTTGCCTTTGGGTACTTTTATCTTCACTTTTTTTTTAGAATATCCTCTGGTTCTCTTCCAGATTTCCTCAGTGAGTATAGTTATGGACTTTTACCGTTGCTTCGTGACGAAGTCTTGAACCTTGCGCTGCCTTGTATTTTGTGAACTGATCTTCGTGTAGGCTTTATCAAGATTCTCTGTTTGTTGGTCGAAGTCTCACTTTTGTGTCGTCTTTTGTCTTTTTCACTGTTTTTATTCTAAGAACCTGTAACCTGCAACTAATTAGCAGACATGGGTCAAAAGCACCTGTTTATTTGTAAAATGACTAGGAATGAGGAATATAATAATGCAATATTATGATATGAACAAATACCCCCAAACTTATCTTTTGCTCGTCCTCGAGCAAACCTAGTTTTATTCTCAACAAAAACCAAACCTCACTTTCGCAGGGAAACGCGATTGCACCGAGCTCGTGCAACAAGCCGTTAAACCTCTAGGTGTCCCTAGTAGGAGGAGTATTGTCTCCTGAGGGTTTTCAGCGGATACTACCCACAAAAGCCTATCAATTAGGCCCATTGACTTTTATTCTCCAATTAGGTTTTCTAACAAGGAATTCTATTATCTTTGACTCATAATTTATCCATCCATATTCTTCACGCTTCCTTATCATTTAACTTAAGATTATATATGTTCTGCAGACCTATTTAGCTTTTGGCATCTCTTAAGTTTTCCTTCTAGGGTTCTATCTCAACTTAGGAATTTTTATCATCTCTATTAAAGATACAAGTTCTATTCTTCACTCCTATCTCTCATCTAAACTCCAATCACATACCCCTACGTGTGTGTATAAATCACCCCTACACTTGGAAATTCAAATTAAGCAATCATACTCTTGTCCGTTGTCCAAAATACTTAATAATTGGTGAATTTTTAAATGAATTTTGCTTACACATCCTTC
The DNA here is from genome assembly GCA_030015575.1 of Agapanthus africanus. Lineage (NCBI taxonomy): Eukaryota > Viridiplantae > Streptophyta > Magnoliopsida > Asparagales > Amaryllidaceae > Agapanthus > Agapanthus africanus. Next base: position 47,265,077 of record JASDDO010000019.1, on the reverse strand, counting down.
ATGCGACCGTTAATACTTCTTGAGGTACCAACGACCGATTACAAAATGCGTTTGCACTTTAAAGCGTACTTCCTAGTCTTGTAAACACCTAAGGCTTTTTAGCACTGACTCCCAAACCAGTTGGTCTAAGGCACTAGGTGATGAGGCACCCTCGCTAAATATTTTTTCTATTTTTCAGCCTTAAGTAATCACAAAAACCAGTGTTCATTTTTTTCTTTATTCACACTTGTATTTTTTTCAATCATACTAAAGACTTTAGACAAGAGCATTTCAAGGTCTCTTCTACTATTCCAAGTTTCAAGGTGCGTGATTGTGCAATTTGTAGGGTATATATTTTCAGAATCTAGACTCAAGCTAAGGAATTATTTTTCAAACTTATACTTTAATTAAAACATCAATACTATTCCCTTATCTTGACTTAGCCCAAGAAGTGAACTCAAAATTTGCCTATTTCTAAATAAACTACAAAGAAATATACTTTCTACCGTTAAATTTTAAGAAAGGTTATTTTTAGTGTTTTTAATTTACTAAGTCAAAGATCTAGTTGTTCCTAGCTAGTTAACCTTTTTGTCAAACTCAAGTCAATTATGGCCAAAATTGAATACTTTAATTTTTATAATTTTTTGAAATTGTTTTCAATTTTTATGGGTTTTAAAATAAGTATGCAAATGAAAAATATGTACATATGAATGTGAAGGAAGAAAGCTTACCGAGCATACCCCCAAACTTAAACTTGACAGTGTCCTCACTGTCATGCTACACCAAGAGGGTTGAGAACGTCGGCACTCCCATGTTTATTTATTTATAATTTTTTTTTTATTGTTAAAAGAAAAACAAAAATGTATATACAGAAAGGCCCCCCCCAAACTTCATTGAAACAATGTTAAACGTTATTGCCAAACTTTGCAAAGACCAAACGTCAACACCAGCCATTCGAAAAATTTATCTGTATAGAGTATCGGTTGGTGGAAGAATATGTTATACCGATCCAAAAAGAATTGGGGAAGATAGAAGTGGTGGTATGGAAAGTGTGGAAGTGAATAGATAGGAGGTGGTGATGAATCAAAACGAGAATATGAATGATCAGCTATCAGTGGAATATTGGCATTCTCGTAGCGTAGTAAAAGAAAAGGGGGTGGTTCAACTTCTAAAGGAGGAGGTTGACTATCCACACTATCCCCAAGATATTTCTTTGGATCCATTATTGACTTGGCATCATCCATCATATGCATATGATATTCAATTATGAGGGAACTAATCTCCTCAATGTCCGCCCTAGTCCAGCCGAAAGCTTGCCGCCTATCTTGTAAGACCATTAAAAGGGCGTTCTCTTGCTCGAGGGCTAGAGAGGCCAATATGATAACGGGGATAGTCTCATTTTCACCTATGTAAGCATATTTAAGGTGAGACAGCAAAGGCGTGAGTTCGAGTTTCGGAGGCGAAACAATCATAGGCAAGTTTGGGAAATCTACCTCGAACTCAAAGGACTCCAACACAGGTTCAAAATCACTACAAACAACCGATTCAGGTGGTTCAACTAACTCATCCAAAAATTCAAAAGACTTATATTCGGGTTGTGAGTCGTCAAAATCATCCGAAAAAGTGAAATATTCATAATCAATATCGGTTGTGTCAACTGTGGTGGGTTCAAGGAGGGACGCACTAGTGGCGTCAAAACTGTTTTCATCAAACAAAAATCTTTCAAGCTCGCGGTCCTCCTGCGTGATTTCGTGAATAGAGCAAACTTCTCGTGTACTAGTTTTAGGCACGGGGGGCAGACTTCCTAACATGGAAATATTAAACTCACTAGACGTCTTCCTGAAGGATAGAGTCATGGAGCCATTGCGACAATTTATTACGGTATTAGAAGTGGCCAAAAATGGTCGACCGAGGATCACCGGAATTTGGTTCCGTGGGTTAGCAACAGGTTGTGTGTCCATAACAATAAAATCAACGGGGAATATGAAATCCCCAACTTTGATCAACACATCCTCTAGCTCACCCCTAGGATGGGTGATTGATCGATCAGCCATTTGGAGAGTACAACGAGTGGGTTTCAACTCTCCAACCCCTAATTGCTCGTATACAGAGTAGGGAAGTAGGTTAACACTAAACCCAAGATCTAAAAGTGCTCGATTGATTTTCTTATCCCCAATTGTTATTGAAATCGTAGGACAGCCGGGGTCCTTTCACTTTTGGGGTAAGGGTTGAGCTTGGTTAATAGTATTGCTCACTGCACTAGCCACTAGCACTTTCTTGGGTATTTGAGATTTTCTCTTGGAGGAGCATAAGCCCTTTAAGATTTTTGCGTACGAAGGGACTTGTTGGATTGCATCCAAGAGAGGTATATTTATACTAACCTGTTTAAATAACTCCACAATCTTCTCCATTTGTGGAGTTGGTTTATTGGGATTCAACCTGTTTGGAAATAGAGCATTTTGAAAATTAGTTGAATCCAATGTCTGTGGAGTAGAATGTGGAGTTGGAACGGATCCCGGTGTGGGTGTGTTCGTGAAGTGAGAAGTGGATCCGTTCGGATTAGAAGAAGAAGAGCCTTTTGAAGAATGAAGAATAGGCTCTAGCGGAGAAGATGAAGGTGAAGAAGAAGAATATGGAGAAGAAGAAGAAGAACCACCGGCGGGAGTGTCATCACTAGTACCCACATTATTCTGCAACACTCTTCCAAATCTCAACGTGGTCACCGCATTTACATTGTGATATTCATGTGTGTTGTGTGTGTGACCGGGATTTGGCAATGGTTGAGATGGAAGCTTTCCCTTTTCTCTCTCTCTCAACGCAGCAGTTAGTTGTGCAATTTGTGCCTTAATAGATTTGATGCTTTGATCGTGTGAAGCATTGTTGTGCACCAAAGACTGGACGGAATTTTCCAACCTTGCTGCGGATTCTGTAGATTGCTTGAGAAACGCATCTAGACTTTTTTCTAGCGAGATAACCTTATCATCATTGGGTTGAATCAAATTGTTCATTTGATTTGAATAAGGTTGTGGTTGGAAAGGTTGCTGGTATTGAGTTTGTTGGGGTGCTTGTTGTTGTGGAGGAGGAGGCCTTTGAAAGTTGTTGTTTCCTTGGAATTGTTGATTTTGATTCCAAACAAAATTTGGGTGACTCCTCCAACCCGGATTATAGGTCGAAGAGTAAGGATCATTTCGTTGTCGTTGCTGAAAGGCAGCATTGACTTGATCTTGTCCTTGAACAGGTGGATTGTAAGGACACTCTTCGGTAAAGTGTGATGGATCCGAACAACAAGCACAAACAGTTCGTGGGGGTAAAGCAGGGGCAGGAGAAGACGATGAGATTTTGGTCTCAATGGCTTCTAGCTTTTTCATAAGTGCGGCCATCTCGGCCTTCATAGCAATCGACATATCTAATTGATGTATGCCTGCCCTAGATTGACCAATAGAAGAAGATGAGGTGGTCTTTGTGCTCTCCCACTGAATTGTTTGTTCACTAAGATCCTCGAGAAACTGCCATGCTTCCTCACTAGATTTGGTTAGAAAGTGACCTTGACAAATGGTTTCTAGCAACTGCTTCGTTGCCGGGTTCAATCCCTCGTATAATGTTTGGCAAAGTTGCTAATTTTCGATCTCATGGTGAGGGCATTGAACGAGTAGGTCTTTGAATTTTTCAAAACACTTCCAAAATGGTTCGGAAGGAAGCCGGGTAAATTGTATAATCTCATTGCGAATTCTCGCGGTGTTGTGATGAGGATAAAACTTTTTAAGAAAAGCTTTAACAAAATCGTCCCAATTTCTAATTGAATGCGATGCTGTGCTGTATAGCCACTTCTCGGCTAAGTCACATAAGGTGAAAGGAATGGCCCTTAGCCTTATAGCATCGTCGGATAATTGGGTTGTTTTCATCATGGCGCAAACGTTTTGGAATTTATTGATAAAGATATAGGTATCTTCGGATTCCAATCCGTGAAATTTTGGCAGCATATTGATGAAGTGGGGTTTTATCTCAAAATTGTCCCTATTTGCCGGTGGGGGTGAAAGACAGGCAAGTAAGGAGATGCGGACAGGGTAGAAGAGATCTTGGAGCGCGATTCGTTGAGGCGCTACAACAGGTGGGTGATTCGGGTTATTCGCACCTAACAGAGGTGGAATCAGTCCCGTGGGTAAGGTGTTGTTGGGATTATATCCCGACATACCTTCGAAAAAAGAATTTGAAGGTGGAGGTAAGGAAGTGGAAGGAATTTCGACTTTAGAGTCGAAAGGTTCGTCGGTCGGTACCAACGAAACACAGACTAATCGGGCGCTAGTGTCCCTAGTCCAAAGTGGCATACACTAAAGAGGTTGTGTAGTCAAAAAAGGTGAAAAACAGAATGTGGGGGTAAGAAAATGTCAATGAGAAGAAAATGGGTAGGTGGTGGGGTGCAAGGATTTTAAGCGACAAGTTGCAAGTTTTTATAAATTTTTTTCCTTTTTCCTTTTTTTTATTTGGAACTGTTTGCAAAAAATATTTTTTATAAAGGGCTTAGATAAAAATGCTATCAACCAGAAATGCACAATCAGGCCTAGATTTAGGGTCACCTAGGTCAGCTAGACAGCTCCTAACTGTTCCAAAGGGCTAGAAATAGGACCTCAAACCGCCTCTTCACCACCAATTGCGGCCAGGTAAGTGCCAGGTAAGCGGGAGGCTCCCCACTACGAAAGTAGTGGTCCTAATTAAGTAACCACTTGCCTTAGACACACTTGCCTAGACACCGCAAAGTTAGGTTAGGATTAACGGTCGATGCCTATAACTAGTCCTATGTCCTATTGAGCACGACGTCCTTAGGGCTGAGTCTAGTATTTTTTTAATTAAGATATGGTCAATGCAAATGCTTTATGTGATTTCTGGGGTCCTGGGAAGGGTGATGAAATCCCCACCCAATCTGAATTGGTCTCAAGCCCCTTAAAGTCCGATTAAAGATATGCAAAATAGTAAATCACTTGCAATTAAATCTTTTTATTTTATGCGCGGCGCAAAGAATTCTGCACAAGATTTGTTATTGAGAAGGGGGAAGATTTTTTAAGCGCAAAGAATCCTGCAGAAGATTTGACAGAGGAGATATTTGTGGTTGCAGAGGAGAGAGAAAGAAATCTTACCGAGGGATTTTTGTCAAATGATGACGTAAGATGACCACGTTTCCGCGTTGGGAAGTGTGATGTCACCGCGTTTCCGCGGTTGAAATGAAGGCTCGTTTCCCAAGAAATTTTTTCACGTGCTGAGTCGTCTATACGGCCACGGTTCCGCGGTTTTAAGCTCCTACCACCGCGTTTCCGCGGTTCATTGTGCTGATCAGACCCGGAGAAAATTTCTACTCCTCTGTTTTTGTGATCCTCTGTCGTTCAGATTTTTATTTTTCTGTTTTGCCCTCTGGATTTTTCCAGATCCGTCGATCCTGCAAAGATTCACAAAAAAACTACCCTTCAAACAATAAATGATAAAAAATTTATAATTTTTTTCTTTTCTATTTTTATGATTTTTTTTAATTTAGATTAACCCGAAATTGCAAAAAGGAAATATTACGCCATCCCCGGCAACGGCGCCATTTGATTTGTGTGTCAAAAATATTTCTAAACCGCAATCAAGAACGGCGTCGCTTGGTAGCTAGCCGGTGAGTACGGGTCGGTCCACAGGGATTTTGTGAATTTCCTAGTCGCTCTTACGAGTTAATTCTGATGGGTGTCGGATTGATTAAATCTAAAAACTAAATCTATCTAGATCTAAATCTTGCTAGGGTTAGGTTTAGGGTAGGTTTGGAAATGTAAATAAATCTCACCGCTTTCTATACCCAAATTAAGATCTATGAGGTGTTATGTTAATTATTAATAAAGGGGATTAGAACCATTCGGGAAGGTGTTTCTTCCTCTAGGTTCTTGTCCTTCCTTTATCAATTCTTACCCTAACCTCCATTGAAAACACGCTCAACCGGGCCTTTATACTACGATATCACCGCTACCTCGTGGGATAGGGTGCCGTAGGGAGCGGTGTGTGCATGTATGCATGGAGTCCTATTGATTATATGTGATGGGCAAGAAAGGGATGAGAGATCTTCATCTCTCAAAAGCCTTCCCCAAAGCTAACCCTAACAAGCGAGGAGACCACTCGCTCATTAGGGAATTGAAGAACATGCTATCTATCTATCTAGGGCAAGGAATTAAAGATCTATACTAAGGCAATTAAATAAAACTACTTATTTTACAGATGGCTCTCTCCAAACATTTACAACAGGGTTGTCAGATCTGAATAGATGAAATGAAAAGAGGTATCGATGCTCTCCAAAAGAAATCTGAATTTTATTAATGAAAGGAGGCATGACCTAATACAAGATTTAGGGTTCCTATTTATAGAGGATAGAAACCCTAGGGTTATAATTGACTCGCATATCTACTTTTACAAAAATACCCCCTAAGAAAAAGACCTAGTCAACGCTCGCAGCCGTCTCTGAAATTTTTCATTGACACGTGGGCCACGTGGCCGCGGATCCGCGGCCAAAGCCCATGTTTGGCCGCGTTTCCGCGGCCGTATATGGGCCTTGTGGGCTCATCTTTCCTGGGGTTGTTCTGGTTGCTTTTGGGTACTTTTATCTTCACTTTTTTCTTTAGAATATCCTCTGGTTCTCTTCCAGATTTCCACAGTGAGTACAGTCGTGGACTTTTACCGTTACTTCGTGACGAAGTCTTGAACCTTGCGCTGCCTTGTATTTTGTGAACTGATCTTCGTGTAGGCTTTATCAAGATTCTCTGTTTGTTGGTCGAAGTCTCACTTTTGTATCGTCTTTTGTCTTTTTCACTGTTTTTATTCCAAGAACCTGTAAGCTACAACTAATTAGCAGACATGGGTCAAAAACACCTGTTTATTTGTAAAATGACTAGGAATGGGGAATATAATAATGCAATATTATGATATGAACAATACGGAAAGTAACCAAGGCCATCCATGCTCTAACGGTAAGAAATTATCCCACCATAGTCACGCTATGGTTTCTAGCTAAACCTATAACGAAGATATCATACGTATATGCAAAAACACTAAGGATAAAACTAATACTCATGCTGCATCAAATAACGAGGAATATAAAGTGGGTCCACAAGATAATAAGAGATTCAAATAAAATTTCACGGAATAACAATAGGTTCCAATAAAGAAGTACATGATCCACAAAGAGATACGTAACTCCTAGTCCACGAAGTACGCACATTCTAAATATGAACTGAAATAAAAGTAGAAACCTACACTAAACAAATTTTTTTCGGCACGATCCTGAATATAGTCTTGATCATGAGCTGCGGATGGATCTGCTTCTAAATCTAAGATGGCAAATCTCAGGGGTGTCAGAACACCCAACAAGTACTCAACATAATAATGGGTGATATTATAATAAAGAGTGTCGTGAAATGCCCTCGTGCACATGTATGCATGAATATAGCAGTGATAAGATTAAACATGTAAACTTGTCATGTCAAGTCCTAGATGTCACTACAAGGGTAAAGTCCAAGGGTAAGGAAACACGGCTCGATTCAATAAGTAAGCAGTTTAATGTTTCAACCCGGTACCTTAGCAGCACACTCACTTTATCGTTTTAGCCCGGTAGCATAGCAATACACACTCACTTTACCAATTTAGCCTGGTACCATAACAATACACTCACTAAACACGCATGATGACTGGACATGTTCTGGACTGGAATCACGATTATTCATGATACTATTACTGAGTAGGAGATATGTAAACACGAATAATTATTTCAGGACATGAATACGACATTCCAGTCGATTGCATTTTAATATCAATTTATAGTGATCACAAAAGATATAACATGTCAATGGATTCCGTACATGTAAAGTATAGTAAATATAACAGTATCACACAGTCACTAATAAAAGCGAGTTATCATGAATCATGAGATAACGACTGTTAGATTCTAATACAATATCTCAATATGGTAATTGAATTCATCCTTAAATAAAAAAAAACATTTTAAAACATGATTTAGTGGTTGATTAAGCATGTTAATAATAATGGAAATCGTGTCATAATAATATCTTAACTGTGGGTTGTACAGGAATCATGTAATATGTAGATGTTAGTAGTCTCAAATATGTAAACTACATATCAAAGGGGTTCTTATGCATGTCGTTGTTAACGAGTAATTCCATGGTCTTAATTAATAATATTAAGAAAGTAATGGCATGGTCTTAACACTAACGATAAATAAAGATTATATATTAAATCATACGAGCACTTTTTCATTTGATAAGTGGATTTGCTATTTAATCAAATGCAAGATGAGTATGGATGAAACAGTTAACTAATGGGTGTGCTAAAAACCTAGTGTTTTGTTCGTAATCATAACAATCATTGATGCACATATTAATAAGGAATCATGACATTAGGTCGTAAGTTCTTTACTTATAATACAAACGAATTCAAATTAAGATGATCAATGTCGCATCGATTAACATGAAGGAAAGCAAGTGTACTTGCCTTTAGTTGAGGTTCTCGTTGGATCTTGAAAATGAACGAAGATGATGAACGATCTCAACTCATGTGCTTAGATCAATGAGCATGGCCTCATGGAAGAAGAAGAGTTAAAGACGATGCCGACGATGGAAAAGATGTCGAGGAAGCGAAAGTTTTAGCTAGAATTTTGGTAGGAGAAGGATCTAGGGTTTTTAGAGAAGAAGGATGCTGTAGAAATTAGGGTTTCATTCATGTATGGTTGTGGGTTTAAGTAGGCATTGGGTCAGTTATGTAAAATAATATCCATACAAAATATCAGAATTTTGATCAGATTGAGTTTGAGCCGGCTCAAAACAACGAGACAGAGAATAAATAAATTGGTTCAGGAGAGTCTCTGGACCCATGAGCCGGCTCAAGATAGCCATGAGCCGTCTCAAGAAGATGGTGGTAGGCTGTTTCTCATAAGATAGATCAGTTCACAATGTCAACTCTGAATGATCCATGATATGTCTATCGTCACAAACATAGAGTCGTAACTGTGACACATAGAACGTATTGTGCACACCAGCTAACGATGGACGTAAAGCGAGTTGATAGGTTACCTCTCCTACTCGCTCTAGCACCTTGAAGGGTCCGATGAATCGGAGACCGAGTTTCCCCCAAATACTAAACCTGATCACTCCCTGAGTAGGTGAAATCTTCAGGAATACGTGATCGCCAATTCTAAACTCTAATTGTCTTCTATTGGAATTTGCCCAACTCTTCTGTCGGTCCTGAGCAGTCTTGATACACTGCATGGTCATTTGAACTTTGTCCACTATCTGAACTATATGCTCGGGACCCAGTAACTTTCGCTTACCCACATCATCCCAACAAAGAGGGGATCGACACTTCCGTACGTAAAGAGCATCGAATGGGGTCATCTGGATGCTAGGTTCAAAGCTGTTGTTATATGAAGACTCTACCAGATGAAGGTGATCCTCCCAAGAACCCTGAAAATCCAGCTTACATGCTCTCAACATGTTCTCAAGCGTTTGGATAGTACGCTCGGATTGCTCTTCCATCTGCGGATGATATGCTGTGCTAAACTTAAGACGGTCCCCAAACTCTTTTGCAGGCTCTTCCAAAAGTGGAAAATGAACCCGGTGTCTCGATCGGATACTATGTTGACTGGCACTCCATGTAATCTTATTATCTCATGCATATCCTTCTCTGCAACAGACTCCGTCGATTTTCCCACTCGAAAATATAAGAAATGTGCTGCCTTCATGAGACGATCAATAATAACCTAGATGGCGTTGTTGCCACTTGAACTATGTGATAGGGTTGTCATGAAATCCATGGTGATATCCTCCTATTTCCACTTCGGTATTGGAAGCGGTTGTAACAACCTAGATACTCTCTGATGTTCTGCTTTCACCTATTGGCATACTAGACATTTGGAGACAAAGTGAGCAATCTCCTTCTTCATCCCGTTCCACCAGAAGTGTTGCCTCAAATCCATGTACATCTTGGTGCCTCCCGGATGCACTGAATAAGCTGAACTGTGCTCCTTTGCTGGAACTTCTTCTTGGATATCACCCTTCGGTACGCTTAGTCGACTGCCAAATCTCAGGGAACTATCTTCATGAATCACCAAATCTATTCTCAAACCAGCCCCAACTAATCCCCTGAGCTTCTATAACTGATTATCTCCAGTCTAGACAGCCTTAATGCGATCTACAAAAGAAGTCTATACTTGTAATTACCAAAGCTGTCCGGTTTTACCCGGCATAACCACCTCTAGCACAAGTCTCTGAAAATCTTCAAGGATTCCTTTCTGACAGGTCAAAATCATAGTTGATGGCCTATAATTGAGAGCATCATGCACAAAGTTCATCTTCCCTGGGTGATACTGCAGGTCCAAATCATAATCTGCCATCAGTTCTGACCACCTGCGCGGTCTCATGTTTAGCTCTTTCTGAGTGAACATGTATTTCAAGCTTTTGTGATCCGTATACACTTCCACCATCTCTCCCAACAAGTAGTTCCTCTAAATCTTCAATACAAACACAACTGCAGCTAACTCCAAGTCATGCGTCGAGTAGTTCTTCTTGTGGTCTTCAGTCGACGAGAAGCGTAAGCCACAACTCGACTGTGCCGTATCAAAACACAGCCTAAAACCTTTCCAGAAGCGTCACTGTGTATCACCAAACCTCCAGAGCTATCTGACATAGTCAGAATCGGGCCCGTGGTCAGTTTCTACTTCAACAGCTCGAACGCTTGGGTGCACTCTTTCGACCAAACATAAGGCACATCCTTCCATGTACGTTTCATTAAGGGTTCTGCCACTCTTCCGAAATCCTGAACAAACCGCCGATAATATCCAGCAAGTTCCATAAAACTCCTAATCTCAGCTACTGACTTTGGTGTCTTGGTCAGTCGATCGACAATCACCCAAACTGCATTATTGCCCTTTGGACTCCGTGGTAAGGCTGTCACGAAATCCATGGTTATATGTTCCCACTTCCATTGAGGAATCAGAAGTGGTTGCAACAAACCAGCCACCCTTTGATATTCAAGCTTGACTTGCTGACACATCAAGCACTTCGACACGTAACGAGCAATCTCACTTTTCATGCCTTCCCATTGTCACAAATCTCTATATATTTTCGTGCCTCCTGGATGTACTGAATATGCGGAACTATGAGCCTCATTCATGACTTCTTCACAAACTTCTCTTTTAGGCACACACAAACGAATTCCATATCTTACGGAACCATCTTCATGAATCAATAAATCTGTTCGAAGTTCTGCTTCTACTTGTCGTCGAAACTTCTGCAATTTAGAATCGTGCAACTGGGCTGCCTTAATACTATCAATCAAAGATGATTGTACTTGCAACTGCATCAACTGTCCCGAAGAATCCGGTGGTACAAGCTCTAACTTGAATTTCTGAAAATCTGCTATAATCTCCTTCTGTGCAGTCAAAATCCGTATTGCTGGAAACCGACATAAAGCATTTGGCACTACATCAATTTTTCCTGGATGGTATTTTAGATCAAGATCATAGTCGGCGATCAGCTTCAACTATCTTCGCTGCCTAATGTTGACCTCTTTCTATTTGAACACGTACTTTAGGCTCTTGTGACCAGTAAACACCTCTTCCCTTTCGCCCAATAAGTAGTGTCTCCAAATTTTCAGCATAAAATAACTACTGCTAGCTCCAAATCATGAGTTGGTTAGTTATTCTTATGAATCTTTAATTGCATCGATGCATTGGCTACAACCTTTCCATGCTGCATCAATACACATCCCAAGCTTTTTTCCAGATGCGTCGTTGTAAATAACTAATCTTCCGGGACCATTTGGCACTGTTAAAATAGGAGCGATTGTCAATCTTTGCTTCGGCGCTTCAAAAGCTGATGCACACTTCTTGATCCAAACAAACAATACATCCTTTCATATTAGCTTGGTCAAAACTTCTGCTATCCGAGGAAAGTTCTTCACAACCCTTCTATAGTATCCAGCAAATCCAAGATAACTTCTGATCTCCCCTATATTCTTTGGAATTGGCCAATCATGAATAACTACATTTTTTACGAGGTCAACTGCAATTCCATCTCCGGATACATGACCCAAGAACTTCACTTCTTCGAGCCAAAACTCGCACTTGCTCATCTTAGCATATAACTTTTCTTGTCTCAACATCTGCAACGCAATTCTCAAGTGCTCTTTATGCTTTTCTTTGCTCCTCGAATAGACTAGAATGTCATCAATGAATACCACCACGAGAAGATCTAGAAATGGTGAAAAGATCCAGTTCATCAAGTCCATAAATATCATCGGTGCATTAGTAACTCCAGATGGCATAACTAAATACCCATAATGCCCATATTCAGTTCGGAACGTTGTCTTGCAAATTTCTTCTTCTTTCATCCGAACTTGATGATACCTTGATCACAAATCCAACTTCAAGAATACTATCGCGCCACTGAGTTGATCAAATAATTCGCCTATATGAGGGATTGGGTACTTATTCTTAATAGTCACTCGATTTAACTCTCGATAGTCGATGCACATTCTCCGCGTGCTATCCTTCTTCTTGACTAGAAGAACTGGAGCTCCCCACAGTGAACCATTGCTGTGAATCTAACCCTTCTCAAGTAATTCAGAAACTTGTCTCTTTACTTCTTCCAGTTCTATCGGTGCTATCAGATAATAAGCTTTTGAAATTGGCGCTGCTCCAGGAATAAGATCCATCGCGAACTCCACATCTCGTTTTGGTGATAAACCCGAGATGTCCTCAAATACATTCATGAAATCCTGAACTAGTACTGGTGCTTCCTCCTTGATTACTTCTACTGACGGAAAAGGGGCACTTGTCGGCTTAGCCCTAAATTCGACTGGCCAGACAAATTTTCTACCTCCTAAGAATACAAACTCTGGATGTTCGGAAATCTGGAAAATCACTTTTTTCGCTCTACAATCAATGTGAGAGTGGAAAATGCCAAGAAAGTCCATCCCCATGAAAACCTCGTAACTGTAAGTATCTATCACCAAGAAATCCAATAATAGCTCCCGTCCACAAATAAAAATTGAACAACCCTTGCACTCACTACTAGATATAATTCTTCCATTCCTAGTGTGTATGTCCCAACTGCTAGATAGGGCCGTGTGTGGGAAAGAGTGTGCACTAATAAATTTGGACGATATAAAGCATTGGGATGCACCAGAATCGAATAATGCCAATACAGGAATATTATAAATAAGTAGGATACCTGAAACAATATCACTTGAAGCTTTGGCCTCTTCGGCCGTTAAGGTGAAGGCTCGCCCCTGATTAGGCTTCTGAGTAATCTGCATCTGCTATGTTCTCGGAGTATCACCCTTCAACTGAACTCTTGATGGACAAGTACTAATCCGATGATCAGCAGATCCGCAAATAAGATACTGCCCAAGCCTCATCCAGCACTCCCTCCGGAAATGACCCGGTTGTTGGCAGAAATCACAAATCACATCTTTCTTCTGTGTTGAACCAAAGGTCCTTTTCATAGGTATTATCCCCCATCTGTTGAGTGGAATGCCTCTATGTCCAGGAGCTCTGGTTGGTGCATACAGAGTTTTTTTCACCACAACTTCTTATTATTGAGTACCCTTTACTCTTACTGATAAGCTCTGTTGTTCCCTAACCGCTTTGAGAACTTGAGAGAAGGTGGTCAATCCCAATGATATGATGTGTCTTTGAATCTCTACATCCAAACTACACATAACCGCGTTGCCCTATCTGGCTCGTTGATAACCAAGGGCCCCACAAATTGACTGAGCCTGGTCCACTCAGTTGCATGTGTATCTATGGATCCCCCATTCTGTTTCAAGCTAATGAACTTCTCTTCCATTTCCTCCCTAGCAGATTACGGAAAGAACTCCAAAAAACTTCATGAAAAATTCGCTCAGCTGATTGGCTTGGTCAGATAGGTCTCCTCAACAAGCCGCCACTCGTGAGCGTAATCTACCAACTGGATGCGTACTATATCTACCTTTTTCTCATCTGGAATCTATATAGCAACAAGAAGATTCTCTGTATCCATTAGCCATTGTTCTGCTTGTAATGGCACCTCCAATCCTATAAACGTGGTCGGACCGAGCTTCCTTAAGTTCGCCATGGAGTCCTACATTGTGATGGTTTGGGAGTTGCTGCCCTCTCAGCTACTGTGATAGCAATCTGTTAGGCAATCCTCAGGCCCTCTTGGAAGGCTTCGTCCTGCCGCTGGTTCAACTCTGTTTAGCACTTCTGGTTCTCTAGCATACTATGTACGACCCTAAGTATTGTGGCATCGTCTACATGCTTCTGGTATGCACATGAATCTCTTCCTGCCATGATTCTGAAGTCAAGGACACTAAAAAGGATTAGCAACAGAAATATGATTCAATATGAAAAGAAGTCGATAGACTATAAATTCAAGACTGGCAAGGTAGTAATGTTGCGGGACACGATCCTAATTCCGGGTTTTCTGGTCAGTGCATTGGGCTTTATACCCAAATACAAAATAAGCCAAACCTAACTAACTTAAAATCCACGCTCTGGTACCAACAAAACCTTGTCACGCCCCGCTTCCCAAAATACGTGAATACGGTACATGACAAAGCCAACCATACTACCTATGACAAGGAATTATTCTTCCATAGTCACATTATGGCTGTCAATCAGATATCAAGAACAGTAATAAATATCTAACTATCATATGTTCAACTGCCACAATAAAATAATAACAAGAAAGGCACCGGAAACGAATAAATATCCAATAAGAAATAATATCCTAACCACGTCTCTTATGGGATCACAACGTTAAAACCATAACGAGAAAATAAAATAAAACTAAACATCACTAACTAATCAGCAAAACTCCTCACTGTTCAGCTTGTCTGTCAAAATAATCTCAATCTCCCCACGACAAGATTAAAGGAACTGGGCCATGGAAAACCCAGATGTCGGTGCGTCATAATAATAATAATAATAATAATAATAATAATAATAATAATAATCTGAACAGTGTGCTATATAAGATGTCATGTGTAAAATAATGTATAATTATAAACAATCACAGGTGATATAACAGCAGGCTAGACGTATGTCACATGTATCCTAAATTATGTGTTTCTAGGTTCACTATCCTACATGTATTTTAAACCAATTAATGTAATTCTCATCGTAACTCAACATTATATATCACGTTCATTCCCCACAGGACTATGGTACAATATTACCCGTTCATTCCCCACGGGACCACGGTACAATCAACAATGGTTATTCCGTACACTCCCAGAATCACAGTGACAATAATATCTGTAACACCCTAGTTCAGTTATACCAGTTCTAGTTCATATATTTCTTTATTTATGGTATTTTCCAAATTTATTGTGTTTTGGGTGCGAATAGTGTATTTGACATTTTATTGCATCTGAACCGACCCGCATGCTTGAAACCTGCCTTAATTCATGTTTATGATTTATCCTGACTTGTTACGTAGACTTGGGCACTTTCATGAATACTGTATACTGGCATTTTATCTGGCATTGCATTTTTATAGTATAACATCATAAGTCACGTAAAATATTTTAAAAATACATTGCATGGCATGCATGATACCCCTAACCACGTGGTAGCATCCGTGTATCTTGTTCTCGTCACATTCAGTGAAACAGACTCGTTTAGATAGATAAGTGTGCGCTGCGTGTATCCGTTCTTAGGGGTATACATTTTCGTTACCCGGATATCCGATTCCAGTTTTGGTTTTTACGTATATTATCCGTGTTTTTAAACCATAATTTTAGATCCGACCCGGACGCGTTTTGGAATATTTTTGTATTAACCGAAAACTCAAATTTTATTAATATTATAATCTAATATATTTTAACAGTTATATATTCGTTTAAGATTTTCTTTAAACTAAAAATATTTTTTAAAATATTCTATGCTAACCAATTAATCTCACAGATCACTCTATCTCTATATTATTTTATTTCTTTTAAATTTTCTAAATCCTATCCCCAATCTCCCTCTTTCTAATCTCACCGGCTCTCTCTCTCTCTCTTCTATATAAATTTTTGGGATCCCGTCACCTCCTCTTTCCCAATCGTTACCTTCCTCTTCTTCGTTTCCTTTTTCTTCCCGCTTCGCGAAAACCCTAACCCTCACGCTCCCGATCGCCTCGCCATTGCCGCCTTCGCCGCCTCGTCACCCACCCCTCGCCCTCGTCACCATCTCCGACCTCTCTTCCACCACCTCCTCTCTCCCAACCCCGAGCACCCATGAGAAACCCACCGAACCCAAACCCATGCTCACGCTCGTCCTCGCCACCCAGACCTCGCCGCCGACCACCCTCGTCATCGTCACCCCTCTGTGCTAGAACCTCATAGCAACAACTCAGCAGCAACCTTCCTCTCTCTCTTCTTCTTCTCTTCTCTTTCTCTTCTTCTTTCTCTTTCTTTATTTCTTTTCTTTTCTTTATTTCTTGAATTCTGTTTTCCATAGTTCGCCGGAGCCGGAATTGACGCCGATGATCCAGAGGACCCAAAGGACGTGCCTTACCTGCGTGATCACCCTCTTGTGTTGCTTGGACCCATTCCGTGTGCCATGCGTGCATCGCGATATTTTGCTGACGTCGGATGTACCGTACATATCTGTTTCGTGATCCGTTGAGGCAAGTTAATCTTCCTACATACTATACTACTATATTCTATGCCTATTTGAATTATAATACCCCATAATGATTAGTTTTGCAATCCACATATTCATTTTTCATATTACACCATTTTCGGACATCCGTACGCGTCCCTATATTTTATTTCACATCTAGGGCATGCAAGTTATCTTGCTACATGCTACGTTACTTTATATACATCTATTTTAACAAATATAATACTTGGATTTCAAATCGTTCACCCCATGTTTACCTTTACAGTTTTTCCGACATCCGTATACATCCGTATGTGTTATTTACATCTAGCATATGCAAACCTATCTTATCACATATTATACTACAGTATACTGCATCTAATTGAATATAACAGATCATATTGTTTAATTGTACATCATGCTTTAACCAGTTTATCATTTTACTGTTATATCACGTCCGTGTGCATCCATATTAATAATTACATATCTAGTCGCATGCTAAATCATCTTGCTACATGCTAGGTATAGTTTTACGCATCCATATGAATAAAATGTTACCCGTTTATCATATAATATACATATAGCTGCATCTTCAGATCACATCAATACATAATACTGATGTTTTAACACCCCATGTTAAGAAAGTGCATCCTAATTAGAATTAGAACTATAAATGTAATTCTAATTGATAATTGTGCATCCATATCATTGATCTTATATCTATTTGCATACCATGTCACATTATCTCATTTTATTGTTATATTAGTACTCCATACTTGATTTTGTGCACCCATGCTTACTACAGTTTGATTATGAACACCCACTTGATACCTGTACACTACTTGGCACGACCTGATACACTATTTGACATGATTTGATACATAAACACTACCTGACATGACCTGATATACTACTGCTTGACTTGATACTTGATCTTATTACTAATGCCGACAATCTTAATCTGTTGTCCCCACGGACATTTCCTGTTGTCTATTTAGAAAAACCTGTACCTGCTTAATCCTGTATTGGCATTAACTCCAGATTTATCAATACCTGACTTGGACACATAACTTAGGGGTATGGGGAAATCAAGAATGTAGCCGAACGTAACTCAAAGGGCTATTATCTTTTTACCGTAGTCCCGTGGGGAATGAACGGGACATAGACTCACAGTCTATCATATCATTTTACCGTGGTCCCATGGGGAATGAACGGGGCATAGACCGATGGGTTACGCTGAGGATTACATTAATTGATTTCGAGTAACTTTAGAGTAGATAACCCTGTAGCACAGTTTAGACTACTCACTACACTTCACCTGTATATATCCTGTCCACGGATCTATATTCATGTTACTGCTTATTTCCTGATAACTTGTTACTGTTTATACTTCATGCCTGCATGTCTCATTATATCCTGCTTGCTTTGAATTATTGATATTATGACGTACTGACGTCTGGGTTTTGCATGGCCAGATCCCTTATCCTTATCGCAGGCTGGCCAGGGGTATTTTTATCAACAAGCCGAGCAGTGAGGACCTGTTATTAGTTTAGTTTAAGTTTTCCTTTCAGTATTTTTATTCCTGATGTGAGCCCGTATTTTGGGATGTACATTCCAGATCATTATTGTACTTGAATCTTTTGCTTCCGCATTATTTTATTTCATGACACTTTCATTTTGGCTTATGGACATGTATTAGATTGTTTATAACTGTTCTTGATATCTCTAGACAGCCGTAATATGACTGTGGAGGGATCTTTCCTAGCCACAGGTAGTATGGTTGGCTCTGTCACGTGCCGATCTTAGCGCACTCTGGGAAGCGGGGCGTGACAGGGTTTGTTTGGAATCAGAGCCATAGGATTTAGGATAATCGGGTTTGATTCCTTTGTAGTTGGGTATTGAACCTAATACACGAATCGGAAAATCCGTGATTAGGAACATGTCCTACCACCTTATTATGGTGATTCTTGAATCATATCTTCCTCTTGACCCTGGTCCTGACGATATGCAAACAACTTTGCATCTCGGCTTAAATTCTTTTGGTTCCTTATTGTTTCTTCCGTCCTATTCCTTTGATTCTGATATTAGGATTTGGGCGACTTGAACGGGATTATGTGATTGTAACTATGAACTGCAGCATGGTTACAATGCGGTACTCTATTTAAGTAACTTGGAGTCCTGGTCTTGATTCATTTCCTTGATTCATGGTCGTGAAATTTCATTGGTTCTCTCAGTTTCTTTGCTTACCTGTTCATGTTTTGCAGATTTCTTGGTGATAGATACAGGCAGTTATGATGTTGTCTTGGGAATGGTCTTTCTCATCATTTTCCACGTTCACATTGATTGTAGAGCAAAGAAAGTGATTTTCCAGATTCCCAGACATCCGGAGTTTGTTTTTGCTAGAGGTAGCAGTTTTGTCAGGCCAGTCGAGTTTAGGGCTAGGCCGATAAGCAATGTTCTTTCGACAATGGAAGCTGATAAGGAGGGAGCGCCGGCTGTAGTTTGAGAGTTCATGGATGTGTTCGAGGACATCTCGGGTTTACAGCCAAAATGAGATGTGGAGTTCGCGATCGATCTTGTTCCTGGTGCAGCGCCAATCTCAAAGGCGTACTATCCAATGGCACCAGTGGAGCTGGAAGAAGTCAATAAGCAGGTTACCGAATTACTTGAGAAGGGTTGGATTTGCAGCAATAATTCACCTTGGGAAGCTCCAGTTCTTCTAGTCAAGAAGAATGATGGCACAAGGAGGATGTGCATCGACTATCGAGAATTAAACCGGGTAACTATTAAGAACAAGTACCCGATCCCTCGCATTGGCGAATTGTTCGAGCAGCTTAGTGGCGCGAGGGTATTCTCGAAGCTGGATTTGCGATCCGGATATCATCAGGTCCGAGTTAAATCAGAGGATATTTGCAAGACTACGTTCCGAACTCGGTATGGACATTACGAGCATTTAGTGATGCCATTCAGAGTCACAAATGCACCGGCGATATTTATGGACTTGATGAACCGAATCTTTTCACCGTTCTTGGACCAGTTTATAGTGGTGTTCATCGATGATTTTCTGGTCTACTCGAGGAGCATTGAAGAGCATGCGGAATACGTGAAGATCGCACTGCAGACATTGAGGCAAGAAAGATTATATGCAAAAATGAGCAAGTGCGAGTTTTGGCTTGAAGAAGCGAAGTTTTTAGGGCATGTCGTGTCCAGAGATGGAATCATCGTTGATCCCGAGAAGATTGCAGCAGTTCAAGATTGGCCGATTCCAAAGAACGTAGCAGAGATCAGAAGTTTTTTTAGACTTGCCGGATATTACAAAAGGTTCGTGGAGAATTTTTTGGCTGAGCCTTTGACCAAGCTTACGCGAAAGGAAGTACCGTTCGTATGGACAGAAAAGTGTGCGTCGGCTTTTGAGGCGTTGAAGTAAAGATTGATAACCGCTCCTATTTTGACCATACCAGATGGTTCCGGAGGATTGGTGATTCATAACGACGCATCTGGGAAAGGTTTGGGATGTGTTTTGATGCAGCATGGGAAAGTTATAGCCTATGCATCGAGACAGTTGAAGACCCATGAGAAGAATTACCCAACTCATGATTTGGAGCTCGCAACAGTGATTTTCGCTTTGAAAATTTGGAGACACTACTTACTAGGCGAAAGGGTCAAAGTATTCACCAATCATAAAAGCCTGAAGTATGTGTTCACGCAGAAAGAGCTTAACATGAGGCAGCGTAGATGGTTGGAGCTGATGGATGACTACGATCTTGATCTTAAGTACTATCCGCGGAAAGTTAATGTAGTGCAGGATGCGTTTAGTCGGTTACCAGCAATTCGGATGTTGACTGCACAGAAGGAACTTATCGAAGATTTTCGGAGATTCGAGTTGGATATTATGCTACCGCATTCTTCGGGACAGTTGATGCAGCTGCAAGTACAGTCGTTGTTGATCGAGAGTATTAAGGCAGCACAGTCACAGGACCCAAGATTGCAGAAGTTTCGAGAACAAGTTGAAACTGGACTTCGAACGGACTTGTTGATTCATGAAGATGGTTCGTTGCGATATGGTAGCCGTTTGTGTGTGCCGAAAGGAGACATTCACGAAGAAGTTATGAAAGAGGTGCACAGTTCTGCTTATTCCGTACATCCAGGAGGCACGAGGATGTACCATGATCTAAGACAGCATTTCTGGTGGGAAGGCATGAAAGGGAGATTGCTCGCTTTGTAGCGAAGTGCTTGGTGTGTCAGAAAGTTAAGGCTGAACATCAAAAGGTTATTGGTTTAGTGCAACCACTTCCAATTCCTCAATGGAAGTGGGAACATATAACCATGGATTTCGTGACAGGTTTACCGCAGAGTCCAGAGGGCAACAATGCAGTTTGGGTGATTGTTGATCGTTTAACCAAGACAGCTCATTTCATACCATTTCGAGTTGGTCAGTCAACGGAAGCGTTACCAGAACGGTACATGCAGGAGATTGTGAGATTGCATGGAGACCCGTGAGCATCATTTCCAACCGTGATACCCGATTCTTATCCCACTTCTGGAGAAGTTTACAAAAAAGTTTGGGGACTTGATTGAAATTTAGCACCGCTTATCATCCTCAGACAGATGGCCAGTCAGAGAGAACGATCCAAACTCTTGAAGATATGTTGAGAGCTTGCATGTTAGACTTCAAGGGTTCATGGGAGGATCATCTGCACTTGGTGGAGTTTTCTTACAATAACAGCTTTCAGGCGACTATTCAGATGGCTCCATTCGAAGCGTTGTATGGTCGCAAGTGTCGCTCACCCGTTTGTTGGGACGATATTGGAGAACGAAGATTGTTGGGACCAGATTTGGTCGTGCAAACAGTGGAGAAAGTTAATACTATCCGGAATCATATGAAGGCAGCACAAGATCGGCAGAAAAGTTGGGCTAACACATCGAGAAGATCTCTAGAGTTCACTGTTGGTAATCTAGTGTTCTTGAAGATATCACCTACTAGAGGAGTGGAGTCAAGGCAGGCTTAGTCTTCGATTCGTAGGGCCTTTCGAGATTTTTGAGCGTGTTGGAGAAGTGGCTTATCGATTGGCTTTACCACAATCTTTGGCGAATGTTCATGACGTGTTTCATGTATCTCAACTCCGTAAATATGTTTGAGATGAAACACACGTGCTGGATCATTCGGAGCTAATGGTAAGAGAGGATTTGACCTTTGAGGAACGACCGATGTCGATCGTTGATCGAAGAGAAAGGTCTTTAAAAACAAGGTTATCCCTCTCGTACTTGTTTCTTGGGGGAATCGCTCGCATGGAGAATCAACTTGGGAATGAGAAGACGAGATTCGATAGAAGTTTCCACACCTATTCTTGTAGATTCATGTTGTTTACCTTTTCTTGTCGTGGGAATTTCGAGCACGAAATTCTTTTTGTAGTTGGGTATAATATAACACCCTAGTTCAGTTATACCAGTTCTAGTTCATGTATTTTTTTTATTTATGGTATTTTCCTGATTTATTGTGTTTTGGGTGTGAATAGTGTATTTGACATTTTATTGCATCCGACCCGACCGCATGCTTCAAACTTGTCTTGATTCATGTTTATGATTTATCCTGACTTGTTACGTAGACTTGTGCACTTTCATGAATACTGCATACTTGTATTTTATCTGGCATTGCATTTTTATAGTATAACATTTTAAGTCACGTAAAATATTTTAAAAATACATTGCATGGCCTGCATGATACCCCTAACCCCGTGGTAGCATCCGCGTATCTTGTTCTCGTCCCGTTCAGTGAAACGGACTCGTTTAGATAGCTAAGTGCGCGCTGCGTGTATCTGTTCTTGGGGGTATACATTTTCGTTACCGGGATATCCGATTCCAGTTTTGGTTTTTACGTATATTATCCGTGTTTTTAAACAATAATTTTAGACCCGACCCAGGCGCGTTTTGGAGTATTTTTGTATTAACCGAAAACTCAAATTTTATTAATATTATAATCTAATATATTTTAACAGTTATATATTCGTTTAAGATTTTCTTTAAACTAAAAATATTTTTTTAAATATTTTACGCTAACCAATTAATCTCACAGATCACTCTATCTCTATATTATTTTATTTCTTTTAAATTTTCTAAATCCTATCCCCAATCTCCTTTTCTCTCTAATCTCACCGGCTCTCTCTCTCTCTCTCTTCTATATAAATTTTTGGGATCCCATCACCTCCTCTTTCCCTATTGTTACCTTCCTCTTCTTCGTTTCCTTTTCCTTCCCGCTTCGCGAAAACCCTAACCCTCACACTCCCGATCGCCTCGCCGTCGCCGCCTTCGTCGCCTCGTCACCCACTCCTCGCCCTCGTCACCATCTCCGACCTCTCTTCCACCACCTCCTCTCTGTTGGGTTAGCTTAGCACCTTGTGACAGTTTTGGCAAGTATCAATCATGCTACTTTAAAATTTTTGGGGTGCTAAACAAACCCTAACGAAGATCTAAACTAGAGACTTAGGGTAAACATGCATGTAAACAACTTTACATCTAAGAGTTAGGAATTACAACCTTTGTAGTCCGTTCCTTCACTTTATAAGCTCCGTGTTGAGGTCCTTTCGCTGCGATCATCAAGTACCCGGACTCTAGAAAGGCTCCAAGAAGAGAAAGATGTAAGCTTGCTTCCAATCTTCAACTACTAAGATGATCTACCTTGAAGAATCTCTAACCCAAGCTCTTACTTCACTGATCAAGTATTAGCAAAGCAAAACACCCTAATCTAAGTGGCTAGAATAGATGAGAATGATGAGTAGGAATTTAGCACTCTTTTGTTTTCTTTATCTCACTTATTATCATCACTTATGAAAAATCTAGTGAAGCTTTTCATCAAAGAATAAGGAAGAAGAAGATGAAGCAATCCTTTTGTGATGAATAATGAAAATCATTGTTGTGGTTACAAATCAACCATGGGTTAAGAATGATAGAGTTAACCCATGTAGAGAATAAACTAGAGGCTAAGATTTGGGTTGGGTTAATAAATATCAACACAAAATATCAAATGTCAAAGTCAAAGCTTCATGAAGCTTCATGAAAGCTTTATCCAAGCTTAACCCTAATCCAAACCCTAACCATGTTTAAACTCCACAAAACATGTTGCATTTGTAACCCTAACTTGTTACAATATTGTTAGTGTATATGCCCTAGAGGCCATTACTGTATCATACTAGTTTGTATATTACTTAATGGATGCTTGGGATATTCACCTTGTATATACAATCTTGCTCAAAATAGTTGTATGCTACTTGGTTTGTTTCTACTTCAATGTGTACTTGTGTTTATTTCAGTATATCACTTATACGCATTAGTGGAGCCCTTAGGATCTTTGCTTGATTACCAGCGTTGTGATGGCAGTCACACTAGTGGGGGCTGGGTAATCTATAAGCACATCCTTATTCAGGTCCCTGGTCGCAGGACTATCGAGACAGGGCATCGATACTCCGGAGTAGACCAGCGCATACGCTTCTCATCCCAGTGTGGGAGACGGTCTGTCCCACAGCCGTCAGTACGTCGTACTTGAGATAGTATGCGGGTGCTCGTTAGGTTACGGGTACACTGGACAGGACTCGTCGGGAACTGACTAGTTGGTATTATACCTATCGTCAGTTATCAGTTCCCAGGTGACATGAGTACAGCTTAGTCCGCTGACTTGACACTGTCACTTCGCCTCGGGTGTGTTACCACTGTACTTTGATCACTACTCTACCACGGCTCAAAGGAGTCGTGCAAACAGGTGGTGGTTGGGTGCAGTCCCGAAGCACTTGGAGGCAGTGACGGTTAGACAGGATTCGTCTCTCCCGGTATTGGGGGTTGACATCGCGCTGTGTCTAGGAGAGCCATTACACGAGTAGTCCCTGGCCAGGGCAAACGAGATATACTGGTAGGTTTCCAGTGTTATCTCAGGGTGTATTGGGCTTCACTCCGGCACGACTTGTACCGCTATTGGGGGACTGACGTTTACCGCCCCCTAGGCCCGCCATGCGATGTATCAGACGAACAGACCGGACTGTACGGAGAATGTCACACTCAGGCTCAGTAGGAGTTCAGATGGGTTTCGCCTCGTCGGTCTTCTTGTCGGCATTACCTGGGGACCGTTACGCACAGCTAGTGCCGCTTGCGGTCTGTGGTTAAACCCACTGCCAGCGTAGTGTCGAGTCTTTAGAGTCCCACACAAAAAGCTTTTCGCCTTTAGGCAAAAGAGTAGAGGTCGCATGGTATTGCGACAGGTCGCATGGTTTTGCGACAGGGTTCGGTCACATCCGTGCACTTGTGCACGTGCAGTGTCCGGAAAGTTTACACTAGCGGGCTTTGGTTTAAGCCAGATCCTAGTGTACCTTATGGGATTGGATTTATCCAGTTTGCATTCGTGTTCCTCGGAACGCGGATGCGGGTGTGTATGCACAGTTGACAGGGAGGCACAGACAGCGGATTCTCATTAGGGTTGTTGACAGTTGACCGTTGACTTTTTGACTTTTTGCTCAACCCTAATGAGAATATGATATGTGATTAACTATTATATTAATTAAGTATTATGGTGATATGGTTGTTGACTTGTTGACTTTTGTTGACTTGTTGACTTTGTTGACTTGTTGACTTTTGTTGACTTGTTGACTAGGCTTGACTAGTTGACCATCATGATAACCATGGTTATCATTTCATGCCAAAGTCTTTTTCTTGCTTGCTCATTTGAGTAAAATGAGTGCATGACATGATAAGGTTATGGTTGCTTCTAACCATCACATAAGACTTTTTTGATATGATGAGTTATGATCATTTTGGATTATGAGAGGGTGAAAGACAAAAGGGTTGCTCATTTTCTTTGTTGCTCATTTTCTTTCTTGCTCATTCTCTCTCTTGTTCTTGAGCTCTCCTCTTGCTCTCACCCTCAACCTCTTGCTCCCTCTCTTGATCTATGGTTCTCTTGTCTCATGAGTTGAGAATCAAGAACCATAGATAAAATCCCATTCTAAATCATCTCTACTCATTCTAGTTCACTAGGTTTAGCAAACCAAGTGAACTAGTTTCTTCAAAGAACGAAGAAGGAGCTAAAGGTTGGAGCTTTCAAGTGGATCTATCTTCGGCGTACGGAGACAACGAGAAGGAGCCATCGAACCACCATCGGAGTTTGAAGAGAAGGAGTTCAAGTTTAGGTATAACCATCTTCATCCGAGTAGCTAAATATCTTTAGCTTAGTATGCTAGTTTTAGTTTAGGTAAAGATCCCGACCTAGCTTAGTCCATGTTGCCTCTTACGTTAAAATTTTGATTTTATACCGTTTCCGCCTCCCCGCAAGAACCGGGGGTCGCAACGTGGACTTACAGTGGTATCAGAGCCTAACTAAACTTAAACTAGCTTGGTAGTGAAGTGTAACGAAGTTCGGAACCGGAAAAATCCAAAAACCAAACTTTTACAAAAACTGAGTTTCTGTTGAAATTTTTTTGGCTCAAAATGAAAAACGTTACACTTGTAAATTCGGCTCAGGGTTTTGTGTGAACACCCAAGAAAAACGTTGCCCTAATTCGTTCAAACCGCCGCGCTTCCGCCGCACGAGGTAGGCATGTGCCGCGGAAGCGCCGCGGTTTGTCGTCTTCTCTGCATCGTTTTTCGTGCAGTGTGTGTCTGTGTTGGTTTTGGGATTTTTGAAATATATTATATGTGCCCAGATTTTCCAGAAAAGAAATTTCCTTTTGGGGTCCTATAATTCCGTATTTTTCCGAACTTCACTGCACTTTGACTATGATGGTTATATCTGTGATGTTTGCATGTATTGAACGTCGGCCAATCGCTATAAGTCGATTGGTCGGGGTTATACATGATCTGTAATGTGCTGGAATGTGTATATAAATATGTTGGATTGTCGCGGGTGAATAGCCGGGGGTTGTGAGACGAGAGTTTTCCTTTCTTGCAATTCATGTAAATTTGTATATTGATGTAATAATTATTTGTATGGCCGCACAACCGGGTCGGGGTTGTAGCCGTCATTGTATAATTTCTTTTTACTGTTTTTTCTCCTAGGATAGACCCATGGAGGGGTGCACAAACTACCGGGTATGCCGAAGTGTCGAGTGGCCTACTCATGGAGATGAGGTAGGTTGCTACGCTTCGGGTACTTGGCGGGTAGTTTGCCGCACCCGTAGGGGTCTTGGGTGGGGTTTTGGCTATTCACCGCGACCGTGTTATCTGTTTTTGTTACAGGCTCGTACAAATTACAGATTGCTAGTATATCCAATGTATTTATCTGTGATCTGAAATGTTTATCATTGCAGTATATCTATATATGATATTATTTAGGCATTGCTTATGTTTTACAGACGCGCTAGCCCAGCCCCCGCTCTGTCGTTAGTTAAGTAACCTAACGGGTAATGACGGGGCCCCGTGGCGAATGCGAATGGCATAAGCGTACGTCATATTTTGGTTGTTTTCTGCAATGGTAGGATTAAATGATGGGACGCATTAAAAGAACTAATGCAAGAATATCGCGCATTAAAAGAACTAATGCAAGATAATAAACCAAGTTAAAGTCGTTGGAACACTTTCGAAAAACCACTCGGTTCTTTTCAAAACCAACTTTTAAATGCGGAGCTTGAGCCACTCCTTTTAAAAGCTATCTCGTTCCATCGACCAAATCAAGTTCACTACGTTCACGGTTTTGCCAAAACCATTCGTAGCCCTCCGTCGTTTCGTATGAATATTCAATAGTATTCAAGCTGTGTTTGTTGACCTTCGTCAAGGCATAGTGATTGGTAGCTATTGGGTATTCATATGTAGCATAGATAGATGCGTTGGTTTGGGACATTCGCATTACCTTGTTGACCTTCGTCAAGGGTATATACGGGTGGATTCAAATTAACCTGGATAATGACGGGCAGAACTTGACATGTGACTTATGATTTATTGACCTTCGTCAAGGTCATAAGAGCATGGGGCAAAAATCCACATCGGGAGTTTCATAAGTACTGAAACTTGCTAGATTTGCATACCATTTGGAGTGTGATGATTCTGGTAGGATTCCTTCAGTTTCGTCACGCGATGATATTTGGATCCCGATCCTACTGTGAGTATATGCTACTCCTCGGGAAATTTCTCACTTAACGATCAATGCTATAAACCTAGTAGGTGCCTAGAAAGGTGTTAGCGGGGCTACGCCCCCAGGGAAAAGAGGTTCTCTAATTAAGGAACTTCGCGAAAGCGTTGGAAAACCTCCCTCGAAGTACCGACACCGGCCTGGCTGAACGGTTAAGCAAGTATTGTACGGTGGGATTGATCCTGACTAATTCTTCCTTTATGGTTTGAGGAGGGATTCGAGAAACAGTGGGAGCCATCCTGTTTAGACAAACTAAAAACCACTCTAAACTTGCAAGAGCATCATGCTGAGTGTTTCTTCTTCTCTCTCCTAATTGCAGCGACCAATCAACATGACTGGACTTAAGTTACTCCTAGATAAAAACAAACTGACAGGGCCAAACTACAAAGATTGGCTCAGGAATGTCAAGATAGCAATCACTTATGACAAGCGGGGGTATCTTCTTACCACCAAAGCTCCCCCTGTCCCTGGTCCAACTTCCAGCGTCGCGGATAAGGAAATCCGTAAGACTTGGGAGATTGATAGCGCGAAGGCCAAATGCCTCCTGCTTGCCTCGATGGACAACGAACATCAGAGGAGGCATGAGAATATGGACATGGAGTCCATATTGCTCCATACAAAAGAACTGTATGGAGAGCAATCACGTATCGCAAGATACGAAGCGTCGAAAAAGTTATTTTCGACAAGAATGGCCGTCGGATCATCAGTAGCCGAGCACGTGCTAAAGATGATCGGCTACATTGAGGAGCTCGCTGACCTAGGGATCACATTGGAGAGTGAGCTATATACGGATATAGTTCTCCAGTCCCTTCCTTCCACTTACGCCCAGTTTACACTGAACTTCAACCTACAAGAAAAAGAGGTTGAACTTTCAGAGCTCCTCAACATGCTGAGGAGCGCAGAGGGCACCCTACAGAAAGGTAGGGAAACATCCACTTTGTTTGTAGGAGGATCATCTTCTTCTAGGTCCAAGGCGAAAGCCAAGGGAAAGAAGAAGAAGGCCCCCGCCAAACCAAGGGGCGGTGTTAGTAAAGTGGATACGAAGGGAAAAGCAAAAGCAACAAAGATAGCGGGGAAGCTTGTGGATAAGGAAGAATGCTTCTATTGTCATAAGAAAGGACACTGGAAGAATGATTGCAGGGCCTGGAAGGCCAGAACACAGGAATTGAAGCAGGTTGCAGCTTCAGCTTCAGGTGTGTATGTTATTGAAAACTGTCTTTCAATAAACTCTACTTCCTGGGTATTGGATACCGGATCAGGATCTCATATCTGTAATTCTTTGCAGGCGTTGAGAAACCGTAGTGTTTTGAAGGCAGGTGACATGACCCTCAAAGTTGCGAACGGAGCTAGCATGGATGCTAAAGCCGTGGGGGACTATCACCTGGGAATGTCAGATGGACATGTTTTGGTTTTGCGTAATTGCTTTTTTTGTACCCAACGCAACTTGTAATATCATTTCTGTATCTTTAGTTTCTAAAGAAGGTTATGAATTTGCGTTTGTAAGTAATGTTGTAAACATTCACCTTAATCAAGTTTTGATTGGGTCAGGTACATTGAGTAATGGTATATACGTGTTAAACCAACCACAGATTTTCAACGTCCAGAATACACACAAAAGAAAGTCTCCGGAAATGAATCAGACTTTCTTATGGCATTGTAGATTGGGTCACATCAATGAGAGAAGGTTGACTAAGTTACATACAGAAGGATATTTGAATGCGTTCGAATATCAATCGTATGCCACTTGTCAATCTTGTCTCAAAGGAAAGATGACAAAGACTCCGTTTACTGGACAAGGAGTAAGAGCGAGTGAGCTCTTAGGACTCGTACACAGTGACGTGTGCGGTCCAATGTCTACACATGCCCGAAGCGGACATTCTTACTTCATTACTTTTACGGATGACTTCTCAAGGTACGGTTATGTCTTCTTGATGAAACATAAGTCCGAGGCCTTTGGAAAATTCCAGGAGTATAAGAATGAAGTAGAGAAACAGACCGGCAAAAGTATTAAGATTCTAAGATCGGATCGAGGTGGAGAATACTTAAGTGCCGAATTCCTGAATTACTTAAAAGAGAATGGTATTCTCTCTCAGCTTACTCCTCCATACACTCCGCAACATAATGGTGTATCGGAGAGACGGAACCGAACCCTATTGGATATGGTTCGGTCCATGATGAGTAACGCTGAGTTACCGCGATCATTCTGGGGATATGCACTAGAAGCAGCTGCGTATCTCTTGAACAAGGCTCCCACCAAGACTGTGCCTACCACCCCATATGAGATGTGGACTGGGAAGAAACCCTGTCTTAAGTATCTTAAGGTATGGGGATGTCCAGCTTTTGTAAAAAAGCAGCATGCGGACAAGCTTGAGGCACGTTCAGTACAGTGTAAGTTTGTGGGATACCCAAGGAACTCCAGGGGGTATCTTTTCTATTCAGCTGAGGAACAAAAGGTCTTTGTTTCTCAGCATGCCCGCTTCTTGGAAACTGAGTTTTTGGAAACCCAGATAAGTGGAAACACAATAGAACTGGAAGAAGTTCCAGAACCACAGACTGTTACTGAAAGCTTAGTGGAACCAGAGGGTTCAACAGAACAGGACATTCCTGCGCCACTCCGCAGGAGTAGTAGGCAGTCTCATCCGCCCGAGAGATACTGCGGTTTTCTCATAGACGGGGATAGAGAGGATTGCATCATAGATTATGATGAGCCTACTAGCTTCCAGCAGGCCGTTCAGAGCGTTGACTCAGTGAAATGGCTGGATGCAATGCGGACCGAAATGGAGTCCATGTACACCAACAAGGTATGGACGTTGGACATTGCTCCAGACGGGGTAAAACCCGTAGGATGCAAGTGGATCTTCAAAAGGAAGATTGGTGTAGATGGACAGGTTGAGACCTATAAAGCTAGGCTGGTAGCAAAGGGTTTTCGTCAACGACCTGGCTTGGACTACGACGAAACCTTTTCTCCAGTAGCCATGCTGAAATCCATTCGGATCCTTCTTGCCATTGCTGCCTTCCACGATTATGAGATCTGGCAAATGGACGTAAAGACAGCTTTTCTAAATGGAAATTTAGAGGAGTGTGTCTATATGGACCAGCCAGAGGGTTTCATTCAGAGTGGGAGCAGCGGAAAGGTGTGCAAGTTGCTTAAGTCCATCTATGGACTAAAGCAGGCATCGCGGAGTTGGAACATCTGCTTTGATGAGACGGTCAAAGAATTTGGCTTTATCAAAAATCCAGATGAACCATGCATCTATAGTAGATTTGTAGCGAGAACTGTAGTATTCCTCGTTTTATACGTGGATGACATTCTCTTAATAGGAAATGACATTCCTATGCTACAATCTGTCAAGGGGTTCTTGTCACACAGGTTCTCCATGAAAGACCTGGGTGATGCCTCGTACATTCTGGGTATCCGGATCTACCGTGACAGATCCAAGAGGATATTAGGACTTTCACAGTCCAGGTACATCGACACCATACTGAAGAGATTCAGTATGGAAGATTCCAAGCGCGGTAACCTACCGGCTTGTCACGGGATCACCCTCTCTAAAGAGATGTCTCCCAAGACTGATTTGGAGAGGGATCGCATGTCTATTATACCCTACGCTTCTGCGGTAGGCTCTATAATGTATGCGATGTTGTGTACCAGACCGGATGTAGCTTATGCACTGAGTGTGGTAAGCCGGTATCAGTCAAACCCTGGGGAGAAACACTGGATAGCGGTAAAGAACATTCTCAAGTACCTGAGAAGGACTAAGGAGATGTTCTTGGTGTATGGCGGAAAAGACCTCCAGATCGAGGCCTTTGCTGACTCCAGCTTCCAGAGTGACAAGGATGATTCCAAGTCCATGTCGGGTTTTGTCTTTACCCTCAATGGAGGGGCGGTGTGTTGGAAGAGTTCCAAACAAGAAACCGTTGCAGACTCGACGATGGAAGCGGAATACATCGCTGCATCTGATGCCGCAAAAGAAGCTGTCTGGATGAGGAAGTTCTTGAAAGAACTTCAGGTGGTTCCGTCCATTGTTGATCCAATACCTCTGTATTGCGACAACAACGGGGCTATAGCTTTAGCGAAGGAACCCAGGTCCCATCAGAGATCCAGGCACATCTTGAGGCGGTATCACCTGATCAGGGAGATCGTAGATCGCCAGGAGATCGAGGTTCGGAGAGTCGCTTCAGAAGATAACACTGCTGATCCATTCACCAAGGCCCTGTCCCAGACTCAGTTCGAGCGGCTGATCGAGATGATAGGTCTTCGATACGCCAGTACATGGCCTTAGTGCAAGTGGGAGATTGTTAGTGTATATGCCCTAGAGGCCATTACTGTATCATACTAGTTTGTATATTACTTAATGGATGCTTGGGATATTCACCTTGTATATACAATCTTGCTCAAAATAGTTGTATGCTACTTGGTTTGTTTCTACTTCAATGTGTACTTGTGTTTATTTCAGTATATCACTTATACGCATTAGTGGAGCCCTTAGGATCTTTGCTTGATTACCAGCGTTGTGATGGCAGTCACACTAGTGGGGGCTGGGTAATCTATAAGCACATCCTTATTCAGGTCCCTGGTCGCAGGACTATCGAGACAGGGCATCGATACTCCGGAGTAGACCAGCGTATGCGCTTCTCATCCCAGTGTGGGAGACGGTCTGTCCCACAGCCGTCAGTACGTCGTACTTGAGATAGTATGCGGGTGCTCGTTAGGTTACGGGTACACTGGACAGGACTCGTCGGGAACTGACTAGTTGGTATTATACCTATCGTCAGTTATCAGTTCCCAGGTGACATGAGTACAGCTTAGTCCGCTGACTTGACACTGTCACTTCGCCTCGGGTGTGTTCCGACTGTACTTTGATCACTACCCTACCACGGCTCAAAGGAGTCGTGCAAACAGGTGGTGGTTGGGTGCAGTCCCGAAGCACTTGGAGGCAGTGACGGTTAGACAGGATTCGTCTCTCCCGGTATTGGGGGTTGACATCGCGCTGTGTCTAGGAGAGCCATTACACGAGTAGTCCCTGGCCAGGGCAAACGAGATATACTGGTAGGTTTCCAGTGTTATCTCAGGGTGTATTGGGCTTCACTCCGGCACGACTTGTACCGCTATTGGGGGACTGACGTTTACCGCCCCCTAGGCCCGCCATGCGATGTATCAGACGAACAGACCGGACTGTACGGAGAATGTCACACTCAGGCTCAGTAGGAGTTCAGATGGGTTTCGCCTCGTCGGTCTTCTTGTCGGCATTACCTGGGGACCGTTACGCACAGCTAGTGCCGCTTGCGGTCTGTGGTTAAACCCACTGCCAGCGTAGTGTCGAGTCTTTAGAGTCCCACACAGAAAGCTTTTCGCCTTTAGGCAAAAGAGTAGAGGTCGCATGGTATTGCGACAGGTCGCATGGTTTTGCGACAGGGTTCGGTCACATCCGTGCACTTGTGCACGTGCAGTGTCCGGACAGTTTACACTAGCGGGCTTTGGTTTAAGCCAGATCCTAGTGTACCTTATGGGATTGGATTTATCCAGTTTGCATTCGTGTTCCTCGGAACGCGGATGCGGGTGTGTATGCACAGTTGACAGGGAGGCACAGACAGCGGATTCTCATTAGGGTTGTTGACAGTTGACCGTTGACTTTTTGACATTTTGCTCAACCCTAATGAGAATATGATATGTGATTAACTATTATATTAATTAAGTATTATGGTGATATGGTTGTTGACTTGTTGACTTTTGTTGACTTGTTGACTTTGTTGACTTGTTGACTTTTGTTGACTTGTTGACCGGTTGACTAGGCTTGACTAGTTGACCATCATGATAACCATGGTTATCATTTCATGCCAAAGACTTTTTCTTGCTTGCTCATTTGAGTAAAATGAGTGCATGACATGATAAGGTTATGGTTGCTTCTAACCATCACATAAGACTTTTTTGATATGATGAGTTATGATCATTTTGGATTATGAGAGGGTGAAAGACAAAAGGGTTGCTCATTTTCTTTGTTGCTCATTTTCTTTCTTGCTCATTCTCTCTCTTGTTCTTGAGCTCTCCTCTTGCTCTCACCCTCAACCTCTTGCTCCCTCTCTTGATCTATGGTTCTCTTGTCTCATGAGTTGAGAATCAAGAACCATAGATAAAATCCCATTCTAAATCATCTCTACTCATTCTAGTTCACTAAGTTTAGCAAACCAAGTGAACTAGTTTCTTCAAAGAACGAAGAAGGAGCTAAAGGTTGGAGCTTTCAAGTGGATCTATCTTCGGCGTACGGAGACAACGAGAAGGAGCCATCGAACCACCATCGGAGTTTGAAGAGAAGGAGTTCAAGTTTAGGTATAACCATCTTCATCCGAGTAGCTAAATATCTTTAGCTTAGTATGCTAGTTTTAGTTTAGGTAAAGATCCCGACCTAGCTTAGTCCATGTTGCCTCTTGCGTTAAAATTTTGATTTTATACCGTTTCCGCCTCCCCGCAAGAACCGGGGGTCGCAACGTGGACTTACAAATATTATATATCACGTATATAATATATTTTGTAACAAAATAAAATAATACAATTAACATATATCACATATATATCAATATATTATCCAAGTGAGAAAAAGAATCTTTAAGTGAGCTTATATTAGTTAATGTAATATAATATATCAAATATATATAATTATACATTAAATTATCGCATCAATACTTGATCCGATAATCCGGCTATTAAATAACCAACTAATATAATCTGTATCAGTTCATCGAATCAACATTTGATCCGATGATCCGGCTATATCACATATACCCGGCCGATATCACATATCATGAGAATCTAATACGGTATCGCATACACGTATTATTCTCGGTCCCGCACATATCACATATGTGCTCCTACTCCGTTTTGCCTGAGCCAGGAAACCTCTGTGTAGGACTCTAAAAAATCGTCAATACGCCGGCAGTAGGTGATGATCATATCAAACACCCACAAGCTGCAAGCGGTCAGCTAAACGTAACAGCCGCCCAGGTATTGAGTGATCAGAAGATCAACAAGCAAGTCTGTACATTCTCCTGTGAATCCAATCAGTAACACTCCCGTACAGTCCGGTCTCTTCGTCTGATATGTCGCATATCTAGTCTAGGGGTGGTAAACGTCAGACCCCAGTAACCGATAAGTCATGTCGATATGAGGTCCATAACAGTTCGAGAAACTACTGATAACACTTACCAGTAAATCTCAGCAACCATGGCCAGGGATTTCCAGTTATAGCCAATCGAACACAGCACAACATCAACTCCCTATACCGGGAGAGACGAAACCCCTCCTATCACTCATTGCCTCCATGTGATTCGGGACTGTACCCAAAAGCCACCGTTTTGCACGCCTTCTTGGACGTGGTAAGGTGGAAATCAAAGCACAGTGGAAATCACACAAGACTCTATGACGATCTCGGGTCTACAGACTAATCTGTACCAGTGTCACCAGAGAACTGCCATCTGGCGTGAGGTATAATACCATCTGGGAGTTCTCGGCGAGTCCGTCCAGTGTACCCAGTCTCCACTGAGCACCCGTATACCTTCTCTGATGTCAAACACCAATGGATATAGGATCATCCATCGCCCATCATATGGGTAAAGAAGCGCATACGCTAGTCTACTCTGGAGTATCGATGCCCTGTCTCGGTACTCCCATGACTAGGAACATTTGAAGGATGTACTTAGCGACTACACTGTCCCCACTAGTATGATCTGCATCATAGTCATGATAGTCAAATACTCATCCTAAGGGCTCTATCAACATGTAACATAGAGACAATCAGAGTACATGTTTAGATAAAGTGCAACCAGATAGCATACTATCATGTCGAGCAAGAAAGTCCTCCCTAAATATATCTAAGCATCTACTACAATATACATCGTATGTACAGTAATGGCCTCTATGGCATACATATAACTAACAATCTCCCACTTGCACTAGGGCCATCTGTTGTAGTATCTCATACCCAACATCAGCTGTGGTTGAAGTATCTCATATTCAACCATCCTATAAAAGTCTCTACTGGGAAATAGGCCTTTGTGAGTGGATCCGCGCTGTTGTCCTATGTGTCTACTCTCCTAACCTCGATCTCCCTGGAAATCAACCATCTCCATTATTAGGTGATACTGCCTAAGAATATGTCTGGATCTCTGATAGGACGGAGGTTCCTGGGCATAAGCCACAACTCTATTGTCACACAATGGTAGGAACGAAGTTCATCTTATGAACTTATATATATATATATATCCAGACAGCCTATTTGGTAGCATCCTTGGTAACGATGTTTTTAGCCTTTAATCGTCTAGTATGTCATGGTATCTAGCTTGGAACTCTTCCAACATACCATCCCTCTACTGAGGGAGAAAACAATGCCTGTGACTGACATTCAGTCGTCCTTATCACCCTGGAACTTTTTCAGTGATTCTCCCCAGGATCTATCTCACTACAGCTAGTGAGAATCCTAATATCCAATTAGATCTATCTCATAGATCCATAACCCAGGATTTAGGAGGTATCACTTTGATCCTATATGGAGAATCCTTATGATAAGAGGAGATTGACTTAGTGTAGCATAGGAAACTCCTTCCCTATCAAGAGTATGCTATCCACGTACTATACGAGGATCACCACTATACTCCCTACTACCTTTTTGTATATACTCGGTTCATCTACCATTTTGATGAAGTTAAACTCTTTGACAACTACATCAAAACAGACGTTCTAACTCCGCGATGCCTGATTTATCCCATAAAACATCTTGCACACGTTTCCGCTGCTCCCACTGTCTACGAAGACCTCTGGCTGTGTACTTATAGGCGCTCTCTTCCAAATTACTATTTAGAAAAGCAGTCATGACACCCAACCGCCAGATATCATAGTCATGGTATGTAGCAGTGGCAAGTAGGATCTGGATGGACTTAAGCATAGCTTTGAAAGTCTCAACTTTTCCATGTACACCAAGTAATCTTCTCAAGATATACTTGCTCCTGGTGGGAATTTAACCCTTCAGATAAAGCAACCAAAGTCCATACTTTGTTGGTGTATAAGGATTCCATCTCAGATCGCTAAGCATCCAGCTATTCTCACAAAGTCCCCACTCCTGATGGCCTGCTCGAAACTAGTTGGGTCATCATCTCATGATGCAATCCTCACTCCCACTGTCATAGAGAAAACCGAAGTATCTCTCAGGTGGATGAGGAACCCTACTAGATCGGCGGAGAGGCTGAGCTTCGTTGAAAACTATTGAATCTTCCGGTTCTATCAAATCATCAGCTACAGTTTGTATAGCTGGAACTCCTTCCAGTTCTACCTTATTACCACTAATTTCTTCACAAGAAATTCCCTTTCCAAAAGGTGGCATGCTAAGAATCAAAACACCTTTTGTTCCTTAGTGTGGTAGAAGATATTCCCTTGCGAATGCTTGGGATATCCAACAAACTTCCACAGAACTGACCTTGCCTCGAGCTTGTCCGGATCATGCTTTTGACATAGGCCGGACAAGCCCAAATCATAACATCCTTAAGAGATGGCTCTTCCCATATCATATCACATATGGAGTGGTAGGCACCTGATTAGAACCTTATTCAATAGGTATGCAGCTTCTCAAGTGCATACCCCAAAAGGAAAGAGGCATCTCAGTAGTACTCATCATAGAGTACACCATATCACATATGGTGCGATTGCTCCGTCCCGATGCACCGACATGCTGTGGTGTATACGGAGGAGTAATGCTGAGAGAGAATCTTATTCCCCTTTAGAATAGTCCAGGATCTCCGTGCTCAAGTATTCTCCTTCCTGATCTCATCATAGGACATAATACTTATACCCGTTTTGGTTCTCTACTTCTGACTTATATTCATTGAATTTCTCAAAAGGTTCAGACTTGTGTTTCAACAGAAACATATGTCCGAATCTTGAGAGATAATCAGTGAATGTAATG
This sequence comes from Agapanthus africanus, assembly GCA_030015575.1. NCBI lineage: Eukaryota > Viridiplantae > Streptophyta > Magnoliopsida > Asparagales > Amaryllidaceae > Agapanthus > Agapanthus africanus. Next base: position 47,227,393 of record JASDDO010000019.1, on the reverse strand, counting down.
AAGTACAAAGAATCGGTCCTGGCATGTGTAGACAGGGGACCTTTCATACATCATCATGTATCAATCCCAAGAGTTCACCAACTCTTTCTCTGTTTCCAATAAACGGAGCTTATGGTCATCTTATCTTTGTGACATGACTGGCAAGTTTCACAAGATGTCAGTTTAAACTAATTTAAATATGCATCTTAATGTAACTTAGCTAGTCGGGTCGCATTGACATGACCTAGTTTTAAATGCCTCAAGAAGGATTTGTTCATTTCTGAACTCTTCCTCTTGTGTGTGTTCTGTACGTTAAGAACTGTGGTCTGATTTAGAACGTATATGCTTTTAGATAACATGCCTGAACCGATCAACTCTTGATGTAGGAAATGTTCAAAACATTATCCAACAATACAAAATTATATGTTAATAAAGAGACTGATATGATGTTGTATATCAGGTTCGGTATCTAATAACATTCGTTCAGAATCAATGTATTTGGTAATACAGGGTGATAACTGCCAACAGACTTGGTTTGCAACAATTGCACCATTTTTAACTCTTGAAACTTATCACTCGTTCTCAGTTCTCTACCTATCTGCAGCCCATGTAACAGATTACAATAACGGGATCCTGATCTGGTATCACATACCCAGGACGTAGAGGATACTGAAAACAGTTCTCGGTAATGAACACACCCGAAGAAGATGTATCAGCATGCACTTTCTTCGTTTGGGCGGCACGGGAATCCTGGTAATCCCTAATTTCCTGCTCTGTTTTATAACAATTATAAGTTGGAGCGGGACCAACGTTCCCCAGCTCAGTATAATAAGCGGGTTCGGTTAATACATCCGTATTATTATCTTGATTAAGGCGTGACATGGTCGCTATCCGGAGAGAGAGAGAGAAGAAAACACTCAGTATATGCTCTTGCAAGATTAGATTAGTTATTATTATATCTAATCAGGATGTCTCCCACTGTTTTTATCAAATATTCCTTCAAACTCTAAAAGGAAAGATTAGCCGGGATTAATTACACCCTACAAGTTCGCCAATCTTTCAGCCAGGCTAGTGCCGGTACTTTGAGGGAGGTTCCCCGTGCTTTCGCATGGACCTAATTAGAATAAACATCGTTTTTCCAGGGGCGTAACCCCGTTGACACCTTTCTAGACACCTACTTGATCGGCTAATTGTAATGTGTAAAACTCTCTCAGGAGTAACTCTTACTCGCAGTGGGTATCGAGATCCAATTATCTCATAGAAGGTATGCAATCTTATTGCAAGTTTCAACACTTGAAACTCCCGATAATTGTTTTTACCCCTAGTACTTATGACCTTAACTATGGTCAACATATCATAAGCACTAGTCAAGTTCTACCCGTCATTTCATGATTAATTAGACCCACCCACATGACCCTCAACTATGGTCGACATAATCACATGACTGTCCAAATTAATCGTATCATATGCTGTGTAGGAAGATATCACTTAGCTACCGTACACTATGCCTCAACTATGGTCGACATACGCAGCACGAATACTAAGTACTCTACTTCCTAAAATGACGGAGGGCTATGCAGGTTTTTAAGAAAACCTTTTGCGTAATGAACTTGATATCGTCGTAGAATCAAGTGATTTTAAATGGAGTGTTTTTGACGATTCTACTAGTTTTGCTAAAGAGGTCAATCCCGGTGAAGGGATCGTCGGCTCTTTCCTTATCGAATAAGGTGCTGGATATTCTATAAAGAATACCGCTATGCAAAGCAAAAAAAACATAGAAGCAATCAAAAGAAAAACCGAGTGTGCAACATCTATTAGTTTCGCTAAAGAGGTCACTCCCGGTGAAGGGATCTCGGCTCTTTCCTTATCGAATAAGGTGCTAGATATTCTACAAGGAATACCGCTGTGTAAAGCAAGAACTAGAGCTACCAGGTTTTTTAAAACAAGTTTCTACAACATCTTAAGGTTTCTTTTATTTCATTAATCTCATTAATGAAGTCCCTATTATTATGCTTCACAGGTATCACATTTGAAACGAAATCAACAATATATAATATATATATCATATATATAATATCATTCGTCTCAGGCAGTAATATGATCTCATCACAGAATATTACAGCAGAAGATAATATATGAAATATTGGATATACTAGGACGTCCGTGTTTTATTTCGAGCCAGTATAAAACACGGATTCCACGGTCGCGATGAATAGTTAAACCCACATCCCTAGACCCCTACGAGAGCGCCAAGCAACCCTACCAATTCTAAAGTTAGGAGACCCAGTCTCGACTCCTCGAGATGGTCTCCCACTGGACCCTAGAACCCGGTTACTTATGCTCCCCGTCTTGGGTCTATCCTAATGCAGAAAAGTAAATAATATATAATGGTGACATCATACTCAACCCGGAAGTGCCCCAATAAAAGAATATTACATACAAGCTTTTACATGAATGAAAATGAAAAACTCTCATCTCACATAAAACCCCGGGCTATTCAAAAAGCAACGATCCAATATAACATATCACAGCAACACATAACATCACATGCCATCAACGTAAGTAAATATGCGTATCCCAGTTGTCGTTGACATATAGCACCGAAGCCGGCGATACACCACATATTACACTTACGGTCACAGAAAAGAAAGTGAAAAAACTACAACATTTGGAATCCACAATCATTTTAGACATCTTAAATCTGAAATATCACATACTTCGCATTTCATGCCTAACAATATGAATTCCACATATTGTATCACATTCCAGATAAATAGACAATGTTAAACTTTCCGATCGAATAAACAAACACCTAAGATTTCCCAAATAGCTCAACACTTGAGCGGAGTTCAAAAAGTCCCAGAACATGTCACAGCCGCTATGAACCAGCCGTAGAAAGGTCAAACCAACGCCTCACATGTGGCAACGCTAAACTACCAAAAACCATATGTTTCAGTGGCGGTTTTGACGGTCACATAATCGAGTTAAGGTTACGTTCTTCTAGAGAGTCCACAAATTCGCTTGCATGATTTTCTGAAAGTTTTAAACTCAGGAAAAATCCAACACATGAAAGTTTTCCGGCAGGGGAAAAAGTGAGTTATTGATATCCGTTCGAACCTTTTAACACGTTCTAAATTACCCGAAAAAACTTAAACGAAGATAAACTTTCCGATCGAATCAACAAGTTCCCAATATTTCCCAGAAAGCTCAACACTTGAGTAGAATTAAAAATTCCCAGAAGCATAAAAAAGTACCTAAGAATAAACCCCTGAAGTATTAGCCTCTAACTCCAAAAGTTGGCCGCGGAACCGCCGCCAAACGCATGGTTTGGCCGCGGTTCCGCGGTCACTTAAGTGAGTTATGGTTCCGTACTTCACGATAATCCTTAGAATTCCCTGCATGATTTTCTGAGTATTTTTAATATGAAAAATTTCAACTTTTGAAAATTTTTCCAGAAAGTGGGATTTTTCGGGGTTTCGGAGTTCGATCAGACTTTAAACTTCGCATACACGATGCCTGATGCTCTAGCTTGGCCCTGATACCACTGTTGGGTTAGCTTAGCACCTTGTGAAGGTTTTGGCAAGTATCAATTATGCTACTTTAAAATTTTTGGGGTGCTAAACAAACCCTAACCAAGATCTAAACTAGAGACTTAGGGTAAACATGCATGTAAACAACTTTACATATAAGAGTTAGGGATTACAACCTTTGTAGTCCATTCCTTCACTTCATAAGCTCCGTGTTGAGGTCTCTTCGCTGCGATCATCAAGTACCCGGACTCTAGAGAGGCACCATGAAGAGAAAGATGCAAACTTCCTTCCAATCTTCAACTATTAAGATGATCTACCTTGAAGAATCTCTAACCCAACCTCTTAGTTCACTAATCAAGTATTAGCAAAGCAAAACACCCTAATCTAAGTGGATAGAATAGATGAGGATGATGAAGTAGGAATTTAGCTCTCTTTTGTTTTCTTTATCTCATTTATTATCATCACTTATGAAAAAGCTAGTGAAGCTTTTCATCAAAGAATAAGGAAGAAGAAGATGAAGCAATCCTTTTGTGATGAATAATGAAAATCATTGTTGTGGTTACAAATCAACCATTGGTTAAGAATGATAGAGTTAACCTATGTAGAGAATAAACTAGAGACTAAGATTTGGGTTGGGTTAATAAATATCAACACAAAATATCAAAAGTCAAAGTCAAAGCTTCATGAAAGCTTCATCCAAGCTTAACCCTAATCCAATCCCTAACCATATTTAAACTCCACAAAACATATTGAATTTGTAATCCTAACTTGTTACAATATTATATATCACATATATAATATATTTTGTAACAAAATAAAATAATACAATTAACATATATCACATATATATCAATGTATTATCCAAGTGAGAAAAAGAATCTTTAAGTGAGCTTATATTAGTTAATGTAATATAATATATCAAATATATATAATTATACATTAAATTATTGAATCAATATTTGATCCGATAATCCGACTATTAAATAACCGACTAATATAATCTGTATCAGTTCATCGAATCAACATTTGATTCGATGACCCGGCTATATCACATATACCCGGCCGATATCACATATCGTAAGAATCTAATAAGGTATCGCATACACATATTATTCTATATCCCGCACATATCACATATGTGCTCCTACTCCGTTTTGCCTGAGCCAGGAAACCTCTGTGTAGGACTCTAAAAAATCGTCAATACGCCGGCAGTAGGTGATGATCATATCAAACACCCACAAGCTGCAAGCGGTCAGCTAAACGTAACAGCCACCCAGGTATTGAGCGATCAGAAGATCAACAAGCAAGCCTGTACATTCTCCTGTGAATCCAATCAGTAACACTTCCGTACAGTCCGGTCTCTTCGTCTGATATGTCGCATATCTAGTTTAGGGATGGTAAACGTCAGACCCCAGTAACCGATAAGTCGTGTCGATATGAGGTCCATAACAGTTCGAGAAACTACTGATAACACTTACCTGTAAATCTCAGCAACCTTGGCCAGAGATTTCCAGTTATAGCCAATCGAACACAGCGCAACATCAACTCCCTATACCGGGAGAGACGAAACCCCTCCTATCGCTCATTGCCTCCATTTGATTCGGGACTGTACCCAAAAGCCACCGTTTTGCACGCCTTCTTGGACGTGGTAAGGTGGAAATCAAAGCACAGTGGGAATCACACAAGACTCTATGACGATCTCGGGTCTACAGACTAACCTGTACCAGTGTCACCAGAGAACTGCCATCTGGCGTGAGGTATAATACCATCTGGGAGTTCTCGGCGAGTCCGTCCAGTGTACCCAGTCTCCACTGAGCACCCGTATACCTTCTCTGATGTCAAACACCAATGGATATGGGATCATCCATCGCCCATCATATGGGTAAAGAAGCGCATACGCTAGTCTACTCTGGAGTATCGATGCCCTGTCTCGGTACTCCCACGACTAGGAACATTTGAAGGATGTACTTAGCGACTACACTTTCCCCACTAGTATGATCTGCATCATAGTTCTGGTAGTCAAGTACTCATCCTAAGGGCTCTATCAAAATGTAACATAGAGACAATTAGAGTACATGTTTAGATAAAGTGCAATCAGATAGCATACTATCATGTTGAGTAAGAAAGTCCTCCCTAAATATGTCGAAGCATCCACTACAATATACATCGTATGTACAGTAATGGCCGCTAGGGCATACATATAACTAACACTCTCTCCCAACCCCGAGCACCCACAAGAAACCCACCGAACCCAAATTCACGCTCACGCTCGTTCTCGCCACCCAGACCTCGCCGCCGACCACCCTCGTCGTCGTCACCCCTCTATCCTAGAACCCCAGAGCAACAACTCAGCAGCAACCTTCCTCTCTCTCTTCTTCTTCTCTTCTCTTTCTCTTCTTCTTTCTCTTTCTTTATTTCTTTTCTTTTCTTTATTTCTTGAATTCTGTTTTTCATAGTTCGCCGAAGCCGGGTTTGACGTCGACGGTCCAGACGACCCAGAGGACGTGCCTTACCTGTGTGATCACCCTCTTGTGTTGCTTGGTCCCGTTCCGTGTGCCGTGCGTGCGTCGCGATATTTTGCTGATGTTGGATGTACCGTACATATCTGTTTCCTGATCCGTTGAGGCAAATTAATCTTGCTACATGCTATACTACTGTATTCTATTGCCTATTTGAATTATAATACCCCATAATGATTAGTTTTGCAATCCACATATTCATTTTTCATATTACACCATTTTCGGACATCCGTATGCATCCGTATATGTTATTTCACATCTAGGGCATGCAAGTTATCTTGTTACATGCTACGTTACTTTATATACATCTATTTTAACAAATATAATACTTGGATTTCAAATCGTGCACCCCATGTTTACCTTTACAGTTTTTCCGACATCCGTATACATCCGTACGTGTTATTTACATCTAGCATATGCAGACCTATCTTATCACATATTATACTACAGTATACTGCATCTAATTGAATATAACAGATCATATTGTTTAATTGTACATCATGCTTTAACCAATTTATTATTTTACTGTTATATCACGTCCGTGTGCATCCATATTAATAATTACATATCTAGTCGCATGCTAAATCATCTTGCTACATGCTAGGTATAGTTTTACGCATCCATATGAATAAAATGTTACCTGTTTATCATATAATATACATATAGCTGCATCTACAGATCACATCAATACATAATACTGATGTTTTAACACCCCATGTTAATAAAGTGCATCCTAATTAGAATTAGAACTATAAATGTAATCCTAATTGATAATTGTGCATCCATATCATTGATCTTATATCTATTTGCATACCATGTCACATTATCTCATTTTATTGTTATATTAGTACTCCATACTTGATTTTGTGCACCCATGCTTACTACAGTTTGATTATGAACACCCACTTGATACTTGTACATTACTTGGCACGACCTGATACACTATTTGACATGACTTGATACATAAACACTACCTGACATGACCTGATATACTACTGCTTGACTTGATACCTGATCTTATTACTAATGCCGACAATCTTGACCTGTTGTCCCTATGGACATTTCCTATTGTCTATTTAGATAAACCTGTACCTACTTGATCCTGTGTCGGCATTAACTCCATATTTATCAATACCTGACTTGAACACATAACTTGGGGGTATATGGAAACCAAGAATGTAGCCGAACGTAACTCAAAGGGCTATTATCCTTTTACCGTGGTCCCATGGGGAATGAACGGGACATAGACTCACAGTCTATTATATCATTTTACCGTGGTCCCCTGGGAAATGAATGGGGCATAGACCGATGGGTTACGCTGAGGATTATATTAATTGATTTCGAATAAGTTTAGAGTAGATAACCCTGTAGCACAGTTTAGACTACTCACTACACTTCACCTGTATATATCCTGTTCACGGATCTATATTCATGTTACTGCTTATTTCCTGATAACTTGTTACTGTTTATACTTCATGCCTGCATGTCTCATTATATCCTGCTTGCTTTGAATTATTGATATTATGACGCACTGACGTCTGGGTTTTGCATGGCCCAGATCCATTATCCTTATCGCACGCTGGCCAGGAGTATTTTGATCAACTGGACGAGCAGTGAGGACCTGTTATTAGTTTAGTTTAAGCTTTCCTTTCAGTATTTTTATTCCTGATGTGAGCCCGTATTTTGGGACGTACATTCCAGATCATTATTGTACTTGAATCTTTTGCTTCCGCATTATTTTATTTCATGACTCTTTCATTCTGGCTTATGGACATGTATTAGATAGTTTATAACTGTTCTTGATATCTCTAAACAGCCGTAATGTGACTGTGGAGGGATCTTTCCTAGCCACAGGTAACATGGTTTGCTCTATCACGTGCCGATCTTAGCGCACTCTGGGAAGCGAGACGTGACAATATCCTCTTGAATTACGTTTCAGGTACATCCTTGATTTCCCTTTTTTTTCAGGTTTCGTGTTCAAGTCAGGTATTAATAGAATGTCTACCTAATACCAACACTGGGACAATCATATGCAGATCTTGTCTAGCAAGATAACAATTCAGGTCAATCAGGATAACAATTCAATCTTGTTAGCGTCGGTAACCAATACAGGTAACAGGTATAACAATACAGCTAAAGCAATGGCAAGATAACGTGTTGCACATATGTCAGGTATTGTCTATTAAACAGGAGAAATATTTACTTGCGCAACCAGTTGTAATAAAGCAGTAATATAATTGTCATAGTTATCTAGCTGTGACGGAATTGATATATTCACTATTACTTATTTAAATATATATCTAATCGTATTATTTTACGACGGTTAATTTTTATAAACTAAACGGTATCTACTAGAACAGTTCGTATAATTAGTTTTGCATAACTTCACAATTATAACTACACACATGATAGTATTAACAAATGATAACATATAGATTAATTGTATATTGATACTAATTTGCAATATTATAAGTGTGTGATATAACTAACAAAATACGGATTGCCTTTATAAAATTGTACGTTGATAATAATTTGCAATATATATAAGTAAGTATAATGAAACTAGTATGTAGCAAGATACACTTGCCTCGATCTGTATAAATACGACGACAAACGGATATCCACACTACGAGCACCGAACGACGACAATGACGTAAAACACGACACAATGTATGATCCAGCAATGTGCTCGGCTTGAACTTGGTTAACTGCAATGATGGGACAGCGGCGTGGGGTCGGCTGTTCGTCGAGGGAACTACAGAGGGATCTGGTTTGAGATCACCGACGATGGCGATGAAGACAGTGACAATGTTTTGGGTTGAGGGATGATGGATGCTGGGTTCAGACGAGGTGAAGTCGGGGTGGTGATCGAAGGCGAGAGGAAGCGGGTGGAGGTGGCAGTGTTGATAGAAGACGGTTCCGGTGAAGAGAGAAGGAGAAGAAGAAGGTGTCGATGAGGGTAGTGGTGCTTGGGGTTCTGTAAAGATGAGGAAGAGAGGAGTCGACAACGAAGATGACGATGAAGGTGAGGTGGGTTCACGGTTGCAAGTGATCGGCGGTCGACGAGGATTAGGCGTTGGTGATAGGTTCTCAGGATGCAGGAAATGAGGATGGTTAGGTCGGAGTTGGCGGCGTGGCGATGAGGACGAAGAGGGGAAGAAAGAGACGAGCGATCGGTAATTCGAGGGAAGGGTTTTGGTCAACGGTGAGGTGAGGAAGGAGTTGCAGTGAGGATAGCGTGGTTTAGGGCTCGAGAATGATGGAGGTTGGTGAGAGAGAAAGAGAGTTAACAATGAGGAAGAGAGAGAGAGAAAAAGAGAGGTTTTGTTTTCTTTTTAAATACTAAAATATATAATAATGTATATATATTGTATTGTATATATATTAAGTTATATTTGTTATATTATAGTTAAATTATAACTAATAGTATACAGATAATATCAAACTTCGTTCCGTTTCTACCAAAATCTCTTCAAAAATATAATTTGGAAAATAATACATATGCGTAACCTTTTTAAGCATAATGCAAGAATATAATTTAAATATCTTATACCCATCATTTAAGTTTTAAAAGGATTTTAATATATATAAATCTAAGAAATATTTGGTATCTAGATTTCACAAAATTTAAACGTAATAGATAAAAGCCAAAAAAATACTATATGGGATGCTTGACCATATGATGACAGTTAACCAATATAGATTATCCTTAAGTTGTGGCTACCAAAAGATATGTGCATATAAACTAGATATTATATGTGTGTGTGTGTGTGTTATATACTGGATTCTCATGGATTTAGTTTACGATAAATATTAATAAAATATTACCTAGTTCCACAATGGGTTTCATACATACGGATCGGGTCAGATAATTAACTCTACCATTCGAATCGATCGCAACACAAAGGAGTAAAATAAAAGAAATATAAAGCAAGTGTTTACACCGGTTTAAATTTTGTTTATAGATATGTGTGAAAGAAGGCTCATTCATATACGCGTGTGGAGAGTTAGTGCATGACACGAACGCATCAGTGGCGTTTGCGATTAGCAAAAACCCCTAAGAGTAAAGTGCACGTGCGCACAAGTATGTTGCACGTATATTTCAACAATACGATCAGTGAAAGAACAGGTGTTAGAAATGAAGCACTCGGTGGTCAAACGATAAAAGGAAAGTATTTAAATAAACATTTTATGCTACAGGAAATAGATCACCAAACATGGGATCAAAAGTACAAGGGTTTACAAAACTATGAATAAAGTTTTCTAAATCCCTTTCAGCCCTCTCCACCATTTCGAAGCGGCGATCTTCGCGAGGAGTCACTCCCCATCTGTTAGCGCCGTGCCTATCGGCGGAGGCAGACATGATGGTACGCAGAGCCCGTATCTGGCTTACCTGCTGAACAGAACGATTGTTCAGAGGCTTGGTAATCAAAAGCGCCTCATGAAAGCACTCGATCTTGTCCTCCGCTGGGTCGAGCATCGCCGGAGTCATCTCCGCTGGATGAGGGGGAATGTTATCGAGCACGAACAGGATGATCATCTGGAGCCAAATGGAGCCGATGGGGAGAAGAGATCCTCTACGAGTCAAGAGCTCCTACAGCGCCGTATCATATTGGTCATCTGTGAGAGCGAGATTCATCAAGCGTGCAACAAACCGAGGAACAATTTCCACAATAAGCACCTTCCATCGCTGCCGATTAGCATGCGGATGATTGCAAGCCATGACTCTTCTCTGTTAAAATGATTCTCTGAAAGTGAGAGAGAAGAGAAGCATTGCTTACATTATAATGGGAGGCATTTAAGTCTCGGCACAGAAAATGTTGTGCATGGTGAAACTATTTCCAAACTCTGACAAAAGAAGGCATTGTAAAGGAAAGTTTGACTCAGGAAAAGCAGAGAAAGAAGGTGAAAAAAACCTTCATTAATGAGGCAGCATCTCACGTGCTCTCCACGAGGGCGCCAGCGCCAGAGCCAATCTTATAGGATTAAATCCTATTGCGGCGCCTCACGTGCTCTTCATGCAGACGCCAATGTGCAAAGCACAGAAGAGTTCTTACATAAGAGTTAAAACTCTTAGATGGATCCACACATGCTCCTTATGCAAGCGCTAATGTGCAAAGCATAGAACAATTTATTACATAAGTGTTAAACTCTTAGATGGCACCGCGCGTGTTCCTCACACAGGCGCCAATGTGCAAAGCACAGGAATACCCATCTTACGAATTAAATTCTTAAGTGGCGTCCACGTGCACAACACGTGAGCTCCAGCACCCAGGTAGAATTAAATTCTACAATACTCTCTATTAAACAGAGCCGTTGGATCAAAAATCCAACGGAGATGATAAATCATCAAAATATAGAGTCAAATCCTATTAGGAGAAAATATCTTCTATATCTTTCTAAATAAGAAAGATACTCTCGGTTGGATCAATGATCCAATAATAGAATAAAACTCTATTTTGGGAATATATTCTCTTAATCTTTTCAAACAAAAAGATTGCTCTATGTAAAACAGAGAATCCTTAGATTAAAAATCCAACAAAATCACCACTTGACAGAATAAATTCTGTATAAGCAAAAATATTTCCCCAATCTTATTAAAAACAAGAACAACATATTCTGTGAAAACAGAAACACTTGGATCAAAGATCCAACGGTCGATAAAATTCTCTGAATCAATTTTGAGACCAATTAAATCAATTGGAATCTCTCAATGAGGGTTTTTCTCAAAACTAATTAACAATATGCCTCCACTATATAAAGGACCTGAGACTTCGAGTCTCAAAAAAGATAGAAGGACTACCAGAGAGAAACCGCAGATAGAAAGAACATAAGATTCAATTCCTAAGAACTAGGTAAATAAAAGGGATCAAAATATCTCTATCACATCTAAGGGTTTAACCATTTTTAAAGAACTTAGTTCTTTCTCTGAATCTGAGATCCACAAGGAAAATCTCCCATAAGTTGAAAATTTAATTCTCATCGGGAAGATCTTGTTCTTGAGAATCAAAGATTCAGGGAAGAAAAAATATTTTAAAAAAAGAGAAGAAAGAAAACGGAGTCCATGATACTCCAGAAACTCAGTTCCCTCAAATTGAGAACTTAGTTCTGTAAAAACTCAACCAAAAATTCTCAAATATAGCGATTTTAATGAGCGTTAATGATCAAAACACCATTGATAGAGATTTAATCTCTCTGAAAACATCAACAGAGATTAAACCTCCATATAAAAGAAACTAGTGCCTCATGTGCTTCCCACGTAAGAGCCCCTCTTTAACAGCGCCTAGCGCCTCACGTAAAACACATATAAGCGCCATATAAAAGTGCTTAGCACTTCACATACAGCCAAAACGGCTGATTGCTTAGCACTGATTGGGCAGCGTCCAGCGCCGCACGTGCTCCTCACATTGGCGCCACAAAAATAATAAGAGTGATTAGCACTCCATAAATAACCAAAACAGCTGAGTGCTTCGCACTAATTGGGCAAGGCCATCGCCGCACGTGCTCCTCACAGGAGCGCCACAAAAATAATAAGAGTGCTTGGCACTCCATAAATAGCCAAAACAGCTAAGTGTTTAACACTGATTAGGCAGCGCCTCACGTGCTCCTCACGTGGGCGCCACAAAAATAATAAGAGTGCTTAGCACTCCATAAATAGCCAAAACACCTAAGTGCTTAGCACTGATTGGCCAACGTCCAGCGCCTCACGTGCTCCTCACGTGGGCACCACAAAAATAATAAGAGTGCTTAGCACTTCATAAAAATCCAAAACGGCAGAGTGCTTAGCACTGATTGGGTAGCGCCCAGCACCTCACGTGTTCCTCACGTGGACGCCACAAAAAAAAGAAGAGAGAAAAGTGCTTAGCATTCCTTAAACAAACAAAATAGCTTAGTGCTCAGCGCTCATTGGGCAGCACCCATAAGTAAATGCTTCATATGACACCCATGTGAGTGTCAGAGCGTCAAACAAGTATTTAGTGTAAGTGCACGGCGGCGCCCCGGCCGTCAAACCGACGGCCAAATGCGGAAGCGGTGATAAACTTTAATTTTGCGAACTTAGCAAACCGGCACCACCACGCACTAAACCCCGGATCGGACCATTAAACTAGATCTAGCAAACAACAAGACGGGTTAGAGATATACCGAGTGATCCGAGTCCTCCGGTCTTCTCGTCGTCGTCCCGATCTCTTGCGGAAACTCCGGTCGTCGCCTCCTTGCCGGAAGGGCACCACATCGCCTGCATCTTTTACGGGCTCCCACCTCAATGCCGAGGCAACTTGGGCATGAAGCTGGCAAGTCGACATGCCCAAGAATTGCTGTAGAATGTGTAGGGTTGTGTCTCATTTGGGGTTTTGTTGCCTTTGAAGATGATGGAGGAATCAAGATAAGAAAAATGGTGCTTGCATTTTTCTAGCATAAAATGAGATCAAGAATGCCACACTCTCAAAAATGAAACTCTCTCATTCTCACTCAAAGAAGTGGCCGGCCACCTTATTGTAAGAATGGTGGAGGAAAGAATTTGTAGCATGAAGGGAGGTGATGGTAGGAGAAGAGAAAGGGTGAACATATCCAAACATCAACCATACTTATCACTTCAAACCCATACCCTCTCTTTAATGCAAGTAATGGTGCAACAAAAGAAAAGATGGAAAAGGAATCTAAAGAAGCTATCATAATCACCCATCTCACAAATAAACCCTCCACAAAATGTTATTTGCAAACTTGCAAATAACCCCCTCCATCGGAAAAGTCCGGCCGGGAAAGAACAAAGGAAAACCGGCTGGAACGGAATGCAAACTGGCAACTCCAGAAAACTGGTCCCGTAATAAATTACAGGAAAACCCCGCTACTGCACATACATGCCCGCATTTGTATTCCGACCGGATACAAATGCAATGAGACAAAATCTACACTGTACTATACTAGGATCCGGCTTAAACCAAAGCCGGCTAGTAATATCCGTTCGATCCTGATCCGTGCAATACCGCACGTATCTGATCGAACCCTGCCATATATCCATACGGCCTTTAGTACAAAACCGTCCGATCCTGATCCGTGCAATACCGCACGTATCTGATCGGACCCTGCCATATCTCCATACGGCCTCTACAGCGTTTCGCCCGAAAGCCGAGTAACTGAATGTGTGGTGGACTCTAAAGACTCATCAATACTATGGCTGTGGATTTAACCACTAGCACGTCAGAGGTATAAGCCAATACGTAACGGGCCACCAGCTATTGACCAAAAGGGACGTCGATGAGCGAACTCATCCTGACACCCTACTGAGCCTGTCAGTGACAATATTCGTACAGTCCGGTCCGTTCGTCTATGAGCATCGCATGGCGGGCCTAGGGGGTTGGTAAAAGTCAGACCCCCAAAAGCGGTACAAGTCGTGTCGGAGTGTAGCCCAGAACACCCTGAGATACTACTGGAATACCTACCAGTAAATCTCCTGCCTTGGCCAAGGACTTCGTGTAATGGCTCTCCTAGACACAGCGCGACCTCACCCCCAATACCGGGAGAGACGAACCCCCGAAGATCCGCTCACTGCCTCCATGAGGCTCGGGACTGTACCCAACTAAAACCTGTTTGTACGACTCCTTTGAGCCGTGGTAGGGTAGTAATCAAAGCACAGTGGGAACTCACACGAGACAAATGACGATCCCTAGGTCGATGAACTAACCTGTACACATGTCACCTGGGAACTGCTATCTGACGTCAGGTATAAGACCAACTAGCATGTTCCCGGCGAGTCCTGTCCGGTGTACTCATAACCCAATGAGCACCTGTATACATCTTAGGTGAACCAACTGACACCAGTGGCTTGTGAGACCGGCCACCGCCCCTCGTCGGGGTCACGACTGTATACACTAGTCTACTCTGGAGAATCGATGCCCTGTCTCGAAACTCCCACGACTAGGGACCTTTTAAGGATGTGCTTATAGACTCCAGCTCTCACTTATATGATCGCCCTCATACTGCTGGCAGTCAAGCAAGAATCCTAGGGGCTCTATCAACGTGTAATAGCGATCTGTCAGGTCACCTAAAGCAGTACACGATGATAAAGGTAAACCAGATAGCATACTATCATCTCGAGCAAGACTGTCTTACCGGGATAGGTCCTCCCTCAATCATCGCAATCATGTGCCTGTGATCCAATAATTGACTCTGAGGGCATTATCTCCAACAATCTCCCACTAGCACTCAAGGCTAATTATTGCGATGTCGCATACTCACAGCCCGTGTGATACCGAACACCCAACTCCTCTACTAGTCAGTCTCACAAAGCCTGTTTGCGAAACTCTTGCGTTCGAGGAATAGCCTCAGTGAGTGGATCCGCCTTAATATTTCTTTCTATGTCTCTCTATATCTCAAGTTCGCGGAGAAAGCCATCTCCCGAAATAAGCAATACCTGTCTTAGAATGTGTCTGGATGTCTGATGGGACTTAGCTCATAAATAAACTCCAAATCCGAACTTCTTAGACTGTATCGTCAACTGAACTTAATCAGTATCCTGCGCCATGCCTCCCTCAGTATCTGCCTGGATCACCTGTCCAGAATACTGCCCCTCGTCAGAAGGAAAACTATAACTCTGACAACCTCCTTGTCGTCCATGTCACCTTGGAAGCCTGGAATGATAACTGTCTCCCAAATGAGGCTGTCGTTATCATATCCCTAGAACATCCACTTATGCTCTAAAACTGCTTCCGACTGTTTCTCCAGGATTGGATCAATGTCAACTTATTGCATCTAGTGCAAGAACAACATCTGGTGTGGTACTTGACATCTCATGATTGACTCAGTTGCCTAAGCAAGTGATCTGCCAATCATGCACATCCCTCTCTACTTTAGTCTATAAGACACCTTTAGAGAGGGTGACTCCATCACCTGCAGGTACACTACCGTGCCAGGAGTCGTCCATTCTAAATACTCTTAGAATGCTGTCAAAGTACCCTGATTGGGAACCACCCAAATCTAGATCTAAAACCATAGATCTAGTAACCAGTATGTCTGATATAATGTCCAAGTCCCTTGTGGAGAAACCACTGTGTGACGACCAAAGTATAACCGATCGTAGTATAGGAATATCACTTCCTACTTTGTGTATGTCATCCAAAACCCGGATATCACACCCTACTACCTACTCAACAGATCCATCCCCTATTCTGATGAAGTCAAACCTATGACTGTCACATCAGAAATAGATGATCTATCTCCGCTATATCTTCTTTAGTCTATAAATAGACATAAGCCTGATGTCCACCAATGCTTCTGCTGCTCCCACTGACTACGACAACCCTCTGGCAGAGTCATATAGACGTGCACTTCTAAAGCTAGTTTAGAACGACACTATACTCATCCTCCCACCGGGTCTCGCAGCCTGGAACAACAGCAATGGCAAGTGTGGGTAAACAAGAACTTCCCTGTCACCGTCCTTGAGCCTACCGGAGTACCTCTCGGGTGCCTGAAGTTACCCACCTTATCTGCGGAGTGGCCAATGGAATGTCAAAACAGATTGAATCTTTAGGTTCCTTATCAAATCTTCAGTAATCGTTTGCGGTTCTGGAATCACTTCCAGTTCTACCATACTCCCACTACTGCTTTTGAAAAAATCCATTTTTATTAAAACTGTGGCGAGTCCAGAACAATATTACTATTGATCTCCCAGATGGTAGAAAGTCAACCCTCATCATAGCCTGGGTCAACCCACAAATAGCCATTACAGAAACGTGCCTTGAGTTGTCCAGATTCTGGTTTTAAGCATAAGCCAGACAACTCCCCGTACCTTAACATCGTTAAGATATGAACTGTTCTATTTCCAATATAGGAACAGAGGCACCGATTTAATTGAACCAGATTCAAATCATGCAGCTGTCTCCAGTGCATGTCTACTAAATGGAGAGAGGCCGATCAGCGTTACTCAACTTAGGAATGCTTCCAATTATGAGTAACCTGAAAGAGAAGCAATTTCTCTTTATCATTACTATCAACTGGATACCATACACAAGTATCTATATCTTCGATCACTTTGAAGAATCCCGATACTTGCTACACCTGGTTCTCTACTCTATTCAAATACCTGTAACTCCTCAAAACTTAGACCCTGTGTTTCTACGAAACACATGTCTAAGAACTAGAGAAGTTAAAAGTAAACAGAATATAGTATGAGGACCAACCCCTCTGTCCTAATGGACACTGGACAACATACAATACTCTGTATAAGTCCGCTGAGTCTAACAACTCTTTCACTGTGTGTCGTAGGTTGAAAACTGTACTTATGGTTAAGAAGAATTACACCGCTGTTTAATGCTCCTTACCTAACCATCTACTGATATAGGTAAATGTCATCGACATAATATCAAAAGGTATATCTCACTCTATGAAAATAGATGTACAGATATATCAATTTGAAATTGGTGCACAACAGCGGATATTCAAAACCAAATATTTGCCGACCGGCAAACAGCCCAGATGATCTCCTCAAATATCACCGATTATAACGAATCCCGATATAATGAGGATGATTACCCTATTCCCAATAACTTACTCCCACTCATCATCTGTAAAACCATACAGATGTGAGAATCAAACCTGGTAAATACATACCCTGGAGCAAGTGTCCAATCGGGAAATCAGTTTTCTTTTAACAGTACACAGCTGAACTGAAACATTGAAATGTTTCGATGGGGTATCCTGGTATTCCTAGTAATGCCTCTACCATTATCCAGATTCACAACTATAACCGTATAATGATTTGCCACCTCTCCAAATCCCTTTATATGTCTTTAGTCATTACCTTCTGCACACCCCTTAGGCCAAATGGTTTTCTTCCTTCCCTACCGTTCGGCACCAGCCTATGGTTTGGAAGAAGACTATCCAATAAGCATAATGGGTGTACTGTCCTAGTCCTAGGAGCACTCGCAATGCGAGAGAAGGTGAAGATAAAAGACAACCGAATAAACCTTATTCCTATTTCTCCTGGACCAGAATCCATCCCCGAACTGGAACAAGTTCCTTTCGAGTTCGTATATAACCATACGATGGAGTATCCAATAAACTGTGGATCTTCGTAGTGATACGAAGTGTCCTGGAGAAATACAAAGGTGATTTAGGATTGGCGAAGAAAAACTTGGTTTGGTCGTGAATATCAGTCGCAATTTACTTTGCCCTCTTACTAATCCCTTGCTTTGTCTGAACTTAATACCTTCTGCACACTCTCGTTATGCTAATTGGTTTTCTTCATTCCCTACCGGTCGGCGCCTGCCTATGGTTTGAAAGAAGACTATCCAATTTGCATAATAGGTGTACTACCCCTAAACCAAGGAGTACTCGCAAGCTGAGAGAAGGTAGAAGGAAAAGACAACTGAATAGTCCTATTCGTTTTCTCCAGAACCAGAAACCATCCTCGAATAATTCCTTCGAGTTCGTATCTAACCATACGATGGTTTTGTCCAATGGAAGTGGACGTTCGTAGTAATACGGGGTGTCCTGGAGAAAAGGGTAAAAGTAGGAGTGGCAATGAGGTCTGCAACTCTGACAATCCAAAAGCCAGTATAAAGAAGGTTCGGTTAACTTGGTCTCTGAGTCATAGTCTTAGGGTCGGGTCAATGGTCGCTGCCAAAGAGAGAGAGAAAAGAAACACTCAGCGTGCACTCTAACCTAGATCAGAATGGTTACCAATTTATCTAATCTGGAAACCTCCCACTGTACCTCAAATTCTTCTCCAAACCTAAAAGAAGAATTAATCGGGGATACCCGAGGAGTAAACTAACTCATCAGTGGGAATCGGGATCCAACTCTCATCGCATGATAACGTGACGTAATCCGCTCACGTCATCACACTCCAGAAGGTATGCGCATATCTGGCAAGTTTCAGTTCTTTTGAAACTCCCGATGTGGATTTTTTTTTTTTTACCCCATGCTCTTATGACCTTGACTTTGGCCAACATATCATAAGTCACATGTCAAGTTCTACCCGTCATTCTCCAGGTTAATTTGAACCCACCCGTACCTACCCTTGACTTTGGCCAAAATGGCAGTACGGCTGTCCCAAACCAACGCATCTATCTATGCTGCATATGAATACCCAACAGCTACCAAACACTGTGCCTTGACTTTGGCCAACATACACAGCTTGAATACTATTGACTATCCATATGAAACGACGGAGGGCTACGAATGGTTTCTGGCGAAAACCTTTAACGTAATGAACTTGATATCGTTGAAGGAACGGATAGCTTTTTAGAAAATATAGTGACGAAAACGTTTACTAAAGAGGTCACTCCCGGTGAAGGGATCTCGGCTCTTTCCCCGTAGAATGGGGTGCAGGATATTCCAAATGAATACCACGATGCAAAGCAAAAGTAATCGGCTATAGTGAAGTTAATGCCCTGACGCAAACTTCTGTCCAAGGGGTCACTCCCAGTGAAGGGATCTCGGCCCTTGCCTCGTCGACTGAGGAGCAGGATATTCCAAATGAATACCATGATGCAAAACAAAAGTGAACGTCCTTGCAATAACAGCTTTTTGAAAAGTGTTCCAACAACATCAGATTAGGTTTGTTTAACTTGCATTGATCCGAATCAACGCAGTCCCATCAATTGATCACACCACAAAGAACGAAAATATACTGACGTACGTATATGCCATCCGCATTCGCCACTGGGTCCCGTCATCACCCGTTAGGTTAGCTAACTAACGGCAGAGCGGGGACTGGAATAGCGCGGATGAAAAACATATACAACATCTACTAATATATATACCAATATATTATATTTCGCTCAAGGCGTGAATAAAATGCAACATCACAGAAATGTACAGCATCACAGAACAATACAGATATCTGGGATCCCCGGGTTTCACAGAGCCACTACTGAAACCCGACGTTCCCCTGGTCGTGTGGATAGCCTGTGCAATGAAATCCTAGACCCCTACGGGCGCGGCAAGTTACCCGCCAAAACCTGAAGCGAGGCAGCCCCCTTCAGCACCGTGAATGGACCACCCAGCACTTCACGGAATCCGGCAACTTGGGCACCCCTCCTGGGTCAACCTGTACCCCCTACGAGTGCGGCGAATAGCCGGCCAATTCTAGAGCGAAGCCCCCTCCGTCCCAATGCCCTGAGATGCGGGCCCGTTGCCCTCTAGAACCCGGCTATCCGTGCACCCCTCTGCGGGGTAACCCTAGTACAGAAAGTAAAATATACATACAACGGGTACATCGACCGCAACCAGGTCGTGCCCCAAAAGAATAATACAAACAGGCAGTGACGGCAGTCCACATGTCGGACGCTCGCCCCGCAATATCAAATGTACATAATACAATAAAACTGTACTAGCATTGCACCCAGGCTATCCCCCACGACCGATCCGCAACATCACAGCAAAAACACAGAATATCAACGTGAAAGTCACGTTCGCAAATCCGTCTAACCGGGCTATAGCAGTTAGACAGGATTTACCGATCAAGTGACATTCACGGTCGCAGATATAATGTAAATACTGTGAAATAATGTGTTTAAAATATCCGATCGATCAAAAATTAACAAGTGGGCCCCAAAGCAATACTGTAGCACTCACAGAAAATCTGGGCCCAATATTAATATTCCAAAACCCCTAAAATTAGCCCAGAAGCCTACTGGAAAAAAATGATGCAGTGACGACACCAATGTGCGGCGGAACCGCGGCCCAAGGGGGGTTTGGCCGCGGTTCCGCTCTTCAGTGGTCGATTCACTGTATCGAATTTTTACAGAAGTCTTAGAATTTCTTGTACATCAGTTTTCTACAACCTGAAAAATTTTTAGAGCCAGAAAAAATTCGACAGAAAACTGATGTGAGGAAAATGTGGTTTTTTGGAATTTTGGTCGATCGGAAATGCAAACACATCAAACAAAGCTAGACGAAGTTAATGGCGAGGCTCTGATACCACTGTAAGTGCACGGCGGCGCCCCGGCCGTCAAACCGACGGCCAAATGCGGAAGCGGTGATAAACTTTAATTTTGCGAACTTAGCAAACCGGCACCACCGCGCACTAAACCCCGGATCGGACCATTAAACTAGATCTAGCAAACAACAAGACGGGTTAGAGATATACCGAGCGATCCGAGTCCTCCGGTCTTCTCGTCGTCGTCCCGATCTCTTGCGGAAACTCCGGTCGTCGCCTCCTTGCCGGAAGGGCACCACATCGCCTGCATCTTTTACGGGCTCCCACCTCAATGCCGAGGCAACTCGGGCATGAAGCTGGCAAGTCGACATGCCCAAGAATTGCTGTAGAATGTGTAGGGTTGTGTCTCATTTGGGGTTTTGTTGCCTTTGAAGATGATGGAGGAATCAAGATAAGAAAAATGGTGCTTGTATTTTTCTAGCATAAAATGAGATCAAGAATGCCACACTCTCAAAAATGAAACTCTCTCATTCTCACTCAAAGAAGTGGCCGGCCACCTTATTGTAAGAATGGTGGAGGAAAGAATTTGTAGCATGAAGGGAGGTGATGGTAGGAGAAGAGAAAGGGTGACCATATACAAACATCAACCATACTTATCACTTCAAACCCATACCCTCTCTTTAATGCAAGTAATGGTGCAACAAAAGAAAAGATGGAAAAGGAATCTAAAGAAGCTATCATAATCACCCATCTCACAAATAAACCCTCCACAAAATGTTATTTGCAAACTTGCAAATAACCCCCTCCATCGGAAAAGTCTGGCCGGGAAAGAACAAAGGAAAACCGGCTGGAACGGAATGCAAACTAGCAACTCCAGAAAACTGGTCCCGTAATAAATTACAGGAAAACCCCGCTACTGCACATACATGCCCGCATTTGTATTCCGACCGGATACAAATGCAATGAGACAAAATCTACACTGTACTATACTAGGATCCGGCTTAAACCAAAGCCGGCTAGTAATATCCGTTCGATCCTGATCCGTGCAATACCGCACGTATCTGACCGAACCCTACCATATATCCATACGGTCTTTAGTACAAAACCGTCCGATCCTGATCCGTGCAATACCGCACGTATCTGATCGGACCCTGCCATATCTCCATACGGCCTCTACAGCGTTTCGCCCGAAAGCTGAGTAACTGAATGTGTGGTGGACTCTAAAGACTCATCAATACTATGGCTGTGGATTTAACCACTAGCACGTCAGAGGTATAAGCCAATACGTAACGGGCCACCAGCTATTGACCAAAAGGGACGTCGATGAGCGAACTCATCCTGACACCCTGCTGAGCCTGTCAGTGACAATATTCATACAGTCCGGTCCGTTCGTCTATGAGCATCGCATGGCGGGCCTAGGGGGTTGGTAAAAGTCAGACCCCCAAAAGCGGTACAAGTCGTGTCGGAGTGTAGCCCAGAACACCGTGAGATACTACTGGAATACCTACCAGTAAATCTCCTGCCTTGGCCAAGGACTTCGTGTAATGGCTCTTCTAGACACAGCGCGACCTCACCCCCAATACCGGGAGAGACGAACCCCCGAAGATCTGCTCACTGCCTCCATGTGGCTCGGGACTGTACCCAACTAAAACCTGTTTGCACGACTCCTTTGAGCCGTGGTAGGGTAGTAATCAAAGCACAGTGGGAACTCACACGAGACAAATGACGATCCCCAGGTCGATGAACTAACCTGTACACATGTCACCTGGGAACTGCTATCTGACGTCAGGTATAAGACCAACTAGCATGTTCCCGGCGAGTCCTGTCCGGTGTACTCATAACCCAATGAGCATCTGTATACATCTTAGGTGAACCAACTGACACCAGTGGCTTGTGAGACCGGCCACCACCCCTCGTCGGGGTCACGACTGTATACACTAGTCTACTCTGGAGAATCGATGCCCTGTCTCGAAACTCCCACGACTAGGGACCTTTTAAGGATGTGCTTATAGACTCCAGCTCTCACTTATATGATCGCCCTCATACTGCTGGCAGTCAAGCAAGAATCCTAGGGGCTCTATCAACGTGTAATAGCGACCTGTCAGGTCACCTAAAGCAGTACACGATGATAAAGGTAAACCAGATAGCATACTATCATCTCGAGCAAGACTGTCTTACCGGGATAGGTCCTCCCTCAATCATCGCAATCACGTGCCTGTGATCCAATAATTGACTCTGAGGGCATTATCTCCAACATTTAGCACTTTCGAATAAAAAGAAAAGGGCTGAACAAACAGAGTCTAAATAAGTGCTTAGCACTTTTCAATGAAAAAGAAAAAGAATAGGCAGACTAAGCCCAAATTGGCTAAATCTCTAAAGTTTCTTGCAGCTGAGCCCAAATGCTCTTTTGATGGATCTTAAGTAAAAATGATCCTTAAAAACATTGTTAAACTGATCTTAGTCTCAAACATGATTAATGATTTCTCATTGGTGATATCCAAAATGATATTCATCTCATATCTCCTAAGGTAATCTTAGTCTCAAATATGACTAACGATTTTTAGGTTCACCACTACCCTTTTTTCCATCAAATACGGGATTTGGTTCAAGGGTATATCTTTCCACACCTTTGATATATGGCGTTGTGAGAGGTGGCTGGTCCTGACAACCAACAACTCCTTTCTTCATACATTGATGCACTTCCAAATTGACGTGCACACCTCAAATACTCGCCTCAAACATGGCGGTAATGGACCAAAATGTTCTTAAACTAACATTCATCCCCAAAATAGGAATATTGGACCGAAATGTCCCTAAACTAAAATTTCTCCTAAAACATGGTGATAATGAACCGTGGTCTCCTTAAACTAAAATAATTGGGCCCAAATGCCCATATGTTTTAAGTCGATCTTAATTTCAAACCAGATTAACGGTCCTTAAATAAACCCAAGCCTAAATCTAAAATATATGGATTTGAACTAATCCGTGCCCTACGGGCAACGACACAAATTAGTCTCCGTATACAATCCACGGGCAACCAAAACAAACAAAAAGACACATGACACGAAGTGAACTTCTGGAACATGAGAAAGTGGTTATCGCAATGCAGTAACATATTGTGCCTGCAAGGAAGAGCATCCCCACAATCAAAACCCCCTCATAAAATGAGGGGGAATCTGATAAAGTCTGCTATAACGGTCGCGTCTGTCCAAACCTCCGATATATGGTGCCATAAATCATCTTAGTATCTTCAGAGAGGTGGACGGATAAATCCAAATAGCATCTGCCCCCAAATTCTGGCAAGACGATCTATCCCCGTTCCTCTCTGTTTTCGGCAGTGAACAGATTCTGGCATGCCCGGTGGGACCTTTACCTTTTTCCACTCCACACTTCGTGTGTCTTGTCTCGTGAACAAAATCGCAGTTCACTATGATTGCTCTTAGATTTGAGGTACTAAAATTTGGTGTCTTGCTCCTGTGCAGGAAAAAATCGATGGCTTCCAACTGCACTTCTTGCAGCAACAACTCTCGCTCCACTCCAGCTGGAGGAGTGACCTACGGGCCCAATACAGCCTCAATCTTTCCAATGCCTGTGGGGCAAGTTACACAAGACACTATTGGGTTTTTCTTCGGGACCATGCTCCCACCAGTGAGTTTCGGTGCCTCAGCGCAGCAAAAAAAAGCTCCCAAGAGGTCGGACTTCGATTGATTAGCGACCACAATGGCCCCTCTCAACGGGCCGTCCAAAGCTGACGTCTCAGTCTTCAACAGGCTTGGCAAGAACCCAAACGGGCCCGCAAAGAGGCTCGTGATACCTGGAGGGGCTGCCCCAAAATGGATAACCCTCCCGACTACTGCTACAGGTGAAGCCGTCAAAAGCGCTTCCCCCATCAGAAGATCGGTCTTTGAAAGATTGGTCGTTCGTCCTTAAACTCTGCCAAGGACGTCAGTCTTCAACAGGTTAATGCCAACAGTAGCCCCTCAGCAAAGCCAGGGGCACGAAGAAGACGCTTCCAAATCTGAGGCGGTCCCATTTGCAAGACATGCTCGACGTTGCCACTGGCACCGAGTGAGAAAAGCTGAGGGCGACTCCCCCTCTGGACTTACCCTACCAGCTTCAATGGTGGAAGTTGACGTTGCTGTTCCAACTGGGAACGAATTTGATCTGCTCAAGGGGATACGCAAGAACTCCCCAACGGCGGTGCTAAAGAAATCGCCCCACCTACAGTGGCCACGGCATAGGCAAAGCTGGATCGCCCCCATCAACGACTCTTCTCCTAAATTCATAGGGTCTGGCGTAAAGTCCAGGACTCCATGATTGATCAAAACTACTTTCATCGACCGAAGAAACTGAAGGCTCGGTTAGAAAAAGACCATCCCTCCGTCATACAGCGAGGGAATTCTTCTACGCAGGCGCCTGTTACAACGGCTCCTTCAACAGAAGCACACTCCCAAAAAAGTGGATCCACCGGGGGCATCATGCTCGCTCGTGGAAGGAATTCCATGGGAAGTCGTTCTTTGAGCTAAAACCAAAAGAATGCTGAAGGATCTACAGGCATGTCCGACAGTCAGGTGGAAAGGCCCACTTGAACCTGAAATCATCGAAGGGATGCTGAAAGCTCATTCCGTACCAAAGATTGTTGACAAAGGGCAAAATCCATAAGTCAAGCCTTGAAAGTCTTCGAAGAAAAGGAAGAAGAGCAAAAAGCCTGTGCAGCCTGCCAAGTATGACGACAAGAACACAGACTTGCAAAAGCACATTGACGCGCTGGAGAAGTACAACCAGAAGGAGCGGAAACTGATCACGCTCGAATAGTTCCTCAAGCATATTCTTGAAAACGAAGATAATGACAACGATAAAGAAAATGACTCATCAGAAGAAACCGAAGACCATGCAGCAAGTTGCCACTTGGTCTCCCATTCGTTATTAAATGACGAAGAAACTCCCTCGGCGTTAGAAAACAACGTAGAGGAACTGGGAGCAGAATTGACGCTAAAATCCCCGGAACTGCCAGAAGACCCAATCGATAGGCTGTTAAACAAAGCCTTTCGAAAAAGAAAAGCTGGCCGAGAACGCGAAACGACCATATACGGAAAGGCTAAGCATCAGCGTCAGGATGAAGAAGCTGCGGCAAGGTGGAGTCGTAAAGTACTCCAACCAAACCAAGGCTTACCTGTGACAAATAAAAGCAAGATCAAGGCAGAGAATCGGTTCGCCAAAACCCTGTCAATAGGAATGAACCGCCAACTCTGGTGGGAAACACTCCCGGGGTCATATGCCTCGACGGAGAGTATTCATATCCAAACTGCTGCCTATATCATCGGAGGGTTACTCACCCCACCGAAGAATGCAATACTTTCAAGAAGTGGTGGTAAGGATATGTTGCTCATCAAAAACACTTCAAGAGAATGAAGCGCGAATCTCGTCTACGGCAAAAGAGTGCGACAGAAGCGTGTGAAAAAATGACTGGCAACTATCATATGGTTGGTACCAGTTCAGAAGGAGGAAACCTAAAGTTTTTACTTTCGGGAGTGATTCTGAGAACGAAATACCCCTTAGCCTTCTCTTCAAAAACTCCACCTCCGAAAAAGAAGAGGAGGAGAAGAACTGTGAGAATATTCAGCTGCGTAACCGCACGCTGCCTGAAAAGAAACTCGGACCTACAAACAAAGGTTTGAGCAAAAAAGACAAAGAGAAAGAAAAACTCCCTGAGGAAATTGCCCTCGAAGGTGGAGTTGTCAAAAAGCTCGCAGCAAGGGACCCTCCTAGGAAAAATAAAGTGGATTATAATATCCTAGCACATCTGAGAAAAATACCCTCACAGTTGAGCATATTGGACACTCTCCTCTTGTCCAAAGAGGTATGAGAGTCTCTGATCAAGGCATTACAAGAGCCCAATCAGTTCCAAGCTTTTCTTGCAGAAGAGAAGATGAGCTGGCAGTGGTTCACACAGTTGACATCACATTCAGTGATGAAGTTCTCCTCCTCGGTACGTGCAAACATAACCGTCCGTTATACGTCGCCGGATACTGCCACGACATCAAGATAGGGAAAATCCTTATCGACAACGGATCCTCCGTCAACCTTCTCAACGTGAAAGTGCCAAAGGAGATTTGTATGAACGTTCAACACTTGGCTCGAGACAAAATTATAATCTCCGGGTTCGACTCACAATCGTCACGGATGCTTGGGTCCGTAATACTGATATTACGCTACGGGTTGCTCGTTACTGACACCAAATTTCACATCATTGATACCAAGACTTGCTATAATGCTTTGCTCGGCAGGCCGTGGTTGCATGAGTACAACGTCATCCCTTCTACATAACATCAGTGTATGAAATATTTCAAAGACGGCTCGGAGTACACCGTCACAGGGGAGCTGTCGGGACCCAATTCTTGCTCACAGAACAATGTGCCACACAGAATAAAGTGTCACGCCAATTGTCATGCCAAGGGGGCTTGAATCTGTGGAGGCTACCTCTTGAGTCCATGGGACCCACTGTAGAACAATGGGGAATTTTCAGAATACATTCCGAAAAAGGACTGAACTGCATTATAAATATAATGATACCACTCTCAATTACAGAGGCGCCTTTTAAGTGAACCAGCACAACAGGAGCTTGAGAACTCTGTAGTTAAGCGTGCTTGAGCCAGGGAAGTTTAAGGATGGGTGACCTTCTGGGAAGTGCTGTAACACCCGAGCCCAATAATACTATCTATATTACTAGTTGAGGGTTATATATTGCTCATTTCCAATTATTCCGTTTTTCTGGGGTTTATTGCTAAATTTTAACCGGTTAAGTCATTTTGGCACATAACAAATTTTAACTCCTAAAATGAAATTTAACATGTCCATGTTGGCCTACTCGTCGCCACTAGTCGCGTGGTAGCGTCCGCGTGTCGAGATTCCGTTCCGTTTGGCTAAACGGGCAAGTTTGGACGACTACGCGCGCGTGCAAGTGTCCGACTTGGGGGCATGCATTTTAATCATTTAACACCTCTTTTCAAAATTTGGAACCCGCTTAAAATCCTATAATTTGAATTTGGAATATTTGGGCGCAACCCGTGCGCGATTTGGAAATGTTTCATTTCGCGCCAAAATGGCCCATTTCAATTTAATATCTTGAACTATTTTATACGAATATATATATTTTCCCTAACTAAAAATCATTCAAATCCTTCAGAATCCCTTCAAATCCTTTCCTCATCTCGTGATCAGCCAATCACGAGTTCTGAACCCTCACTCGTGGGCCCCTCCCTTTCCCTATCTCTCTCTCTCTCTCTTCTCTCAATCTCTCTCCAATCTCTCTCTCTCTCTCTTCATATATATAAACCCATGCAGCCGCCTTCTCTTCCCCATCGACCACGAGAAACCCACACGAAACCCTAACCCTAGCCCTCGCGACCTCACCGCCGACCTCCCCGAGACCTCGTCGCCGCCATCAACACCTCCTCGACCTAGCCGCACCTTCCTCCCCTCGTTCTCCCGCTCTTTCCCGCACCTGCACCCAACCCCGACGACGCATCCAACCCTCGCAGACCTCGCCGTCGACGCGACCTCCCGTCGCCGACGATCCCCGCGACACCCTCTCATCCTCCTCGACACTACCTCGTCATCACCTCCCTCCACTCCTCGCTGGACCACCACCAACCTGCAGCCGAGCCCTTCACCCATCGCCTACCCTCCGCTGTTCGCCGGAGAACGCGCCGGCGACCTCGCCGTCGTCACCAGGGCCACCTCCATCTCCCCCTCGACCACCAGAGCCGACCACCCTTTCATCCACTCGCCGCTGCACCCTCTCCCGCGCACCCCGAGGCCATTCAGCCCTTGCAGCCGCCGCCGTTGCCTCGCCGGCGTTCCAGCGCCGTCGAGCTAGCCGGGGGCACCTGGTATATATCTCTGTAAGCCTTCTCATCTTCCCTTTGTGCAAGTCACCCCCCCCCCCCCGCTGATCGTATTATGTTATCGTGTGCCGCTAACTCGTTGCCGTGTTTTGCCGGAATCCGACCGTGCCGTCTTTTGAACCCGATGCTCCAGCGAGGTACCCTGGTCCGTGTGATCCCGTTGTTCGCTGTTGAGACTCGATCCGAGATCCGTACACCCGTATCGTGTTTTCTGCCGACCTTGCATCAGTGTTTTCCGGTTTGCGAAACCGTCGAGGCAAGTATCCGAATACTTGCTTTAACATGCTACAAACTTAATCATCATATTATAACCACACAGCTATTTATAACATCGATACCTTTTATAACTTAGAATTGCTGGTCACAATTATCTGTAACTTTAAATCAATATAAATGTTGCTTGTATTAACCGGTCTGCTATTAATTCACACTTAACTAACTAAACCAAGTGAATCGTCCTCACTTCATTTGTTAAATCACCCATGAGACAATTATTATGCTTAGTTTAAATTCATGTAACTCCATTACGTATGTTATCGATATTGCTTCACCTTGTGGCTATTGCACCCCAAAGGTGCGTGAACCTGTTAATAAGAGAATACAAAACATCACTGTGTTCACATAGAATAATATTGTTAGTTACTGTTCCTGTTGTTGTTCATTATTCGTTACTATACCTATTATCAGCATACACCTGATTGCACTACATATTGGCCTGACCCTGCTACACCTGACATATACATACATACCGACTCATCCTGTTGTACCATGACATTACTTGCTTCATGATTTCATGCCTAATGCCGACAAACCCGACCATCCCCACTGTCTATCCAGACAGACCTACTCTTACCGGATTTTGTGTTGGCATTAGTCCTCGACTACTGAATACCTGACCTGACATACATAGCTTGGGGGTATGGGGAAACTAAAGATGAACGTGACTTGTAACTCGACAGTTCACTACCGTTCGAGTGTACACATTCCTTTCTGTGCCTAACGGCATGTCTCGGATGCAGCCGAGAATATTGTGGCCGTGATCCCGGGTATGTACGGGGTAATACCGAGTGTACACTTTCCTTTGTGTGCCTAACGGCATGTCTCGGTTTTAGCCGAGAATATTGTGGCCGTGATCCCGGGTATGTACGGGATACTAACACCTTCCTATTCTGTGCCTAACGGCATGTCTCGGCTGCCGCCGAGAATATTGTGGCCGTGGTCCCGGGTATGTACGGGATACTATTGGGTTACATCGACGATTCATCAATTGGTTTCAAAGACTATAGAGTAGAAAACCTGATAGGACAGTTTAGTCACCATTGCACATTACCCTGCTTGTTATTTCTTATTACTGCTTTATTCATGTTCATACTTGCATTGCTTATTACCATGTTTATACTATATACTTGATGTCATGACGCGCTGACGTTTGGGTTTTGCATGGCCCAGATTCCGTACCATTATCGACGACCGAGCAGGAGTACTTCAGCCAGCAGGCTGAACAGTGAGTCCTTAGGGTTTAGTTTATTTATTTCTTTTCACTTCCAGATGTGAGCCCGCATTATGGGACGTACTGTTTATTCATTGTATTGGATCATTAGCTTCCGCACTTATTGTTTATTGATTCTTGTTATTATGGATTTGGACATGTATTAGTTTAATTTATTTTACTGTTCTTGATATCTCTACAACCGTAATGTGACTGTGGACGGATGCGTCCTACCCACAGGTAGCATGGTTGGCTATGTCACGTGCCCAATTTTGCGTACTCTGGGAAGCGGGGCGTGACATGGTTCTTTTGGTATCAGAGCCATAGGTTAGTCGGGTTGATTCTTTTGTAGTTGGGTATTGTACCCAATACACGATTCAGAATACCCGTGTTTAGGAAACATGTCCAGCCACATTGACCGTTTTACCATTCTTGAATCATATTCTTCCTGACTATATCTTTTACGACGTGCAAACTTACTTTGCATGTCGACTCGGAAACCTGATTTCTTGTTATCCCTAGGACTTAGGCGACTTGGGTGGAGTTAAGTAATTGCGGCTATGATACCGCGGCATAGCTACAATGCGGTACTCTATTTAAGTATCTTGGAGTTCTAGCCTTGATCCACATTCAGAATCTATCATCATACTAATGTTGGGTGTTTTGAGTTCAGGATTATGACAGGTAAGAAGTTGAAGACTTACCAGAGGCGTGTGAACGAAGCCGCCATGCTTGGAGTGATAAGAGGAATGCTGGAAATCAAAGAGACAGACTGAGCTGATCCAGCAGCAAGCAGATTCATTTCAGGAGGGTTTGCAGGCTATGCAGCAGTCTGTAAACACCGCTGTAGCGAAGCCAGCCGACCGAGTAGGGACCGTGGCAGATTTCAGACGGTTGGGTCCTACTACTTTCACTGGCTTGGAGGAGCCGTTGCCAGCCGAGCAGTGGCTCGTGGACACGGAGAATTTACTGATTGCGGCACAGATCCCAGAAGACAAGAGAGTTGATGTGGTGCGCATTCAGCTGGTGGATTACGCCCGAGAGTGGTGGCTTGTGGAGGAGACCCGCTTGCCCAAGCCAATCAGTTGGGCGGATTTCTCTAAAAGTTTCCTGGAGAAATTCTTCCCGCGGACCACACGGGAGGAAATGGAAGAGAAGTTCATCGGACTAAGGCAGAATGGAGCAGCCGTGGACGTGCGTGCAGCAGAGTGGACGAGACTCAGTAGTCTCGCTGGACCTTTCACGGCCAACGATGTAGACAGCAGTTGCGGTAAGGAAGCAGTTCTGTCGGGCCAGTCGAGTTTAGGACTAGGCCGACAAACAGTGTTCTTGCAGCTATGGAAGTTGATAGTAATGAAGAGCCGGCAGTTGTTCGCGATTTTATGGATGTGTTTGAAGATATATCGGGCTTACCGCTGAAGCGAGATGTGGAGTTCGCGATTTGACCTTATTCCCGGTGCAGCGCCAGTATCAAAGTCTTATTATCCAATGGCGCCGGTGGAATTAGAAGAAGTTAAGAAACAAGTTGGTGAACTACTCGAGAAGGGATGAATTCGAAGCAGCAACTCACCTTGGGGAGCTCCAGTTCTTTTAGTAAAGAAGAAGGATGGCACGAGAAGGATGTGCATTGATTATCGAGAATTGAACCGGGTGACTATTAAGAACAAGTACCCGATCCCTCGCATTGGAGAGCTTTTGAGCAGCTTTGTGGCGCGAGGGTGTTCTCGAAACTGGACTTGCGATCAGGATATCATCAAGTCCGGGTGAAAGCAGAAGACATTTGCAAGACGGCGTTTCGAACTCGGTATGGATCGCACTGCAGACGCTGAGACAAGAGAAGTTATTTGCGAAGATGAGTAAGTGCGAATTCTGGCTGGAAGAAGTGAAGTTTCTGGGGCATGTTGTGTCGGGCGATGGAATCGCC
Source organism: Agapanthus africanus (assembly GCA_030015575.1). NCBI lineage: Eukaryota > Viridiplantae > Streptophyta > Magnoliopsida > Asparagales > Amaryllidaceae > Agapanthus > Agapanthus africanus. The sequence continues at coordinate 47,195,164 of JASDDO010000019.1, read as the reverse complement.
GTTGATCCCGAGAAGATTGCAGCAGTTCGAGATTGGCCTATTCCAAAGAATGTTGCGGAGATAAGAAGTTTTCTTGGACTCGCCGGTTACTACAGAAGATTTGTGAGAACTTCGCTCGTTTAGCTGAGCCGTTAACCAAGCTTACGCGTAAGGAGGTACCGTTTGTTTGGACGGATGGATGTGCATTGGCCTTCGAGACGTTGAAGCAGAAGTTGATAACCGCCCCTATCCTGACCGTACCGGATAACTCAGGAGGACTGGTAATTCGCAGCGACGCATCTGGAAAAGGTTTGGGATGTGTGTTAATGCAGAATGGGAAAGTCGTCGCTTACGCATCGAGACAACTGAAGACTCACGAGAAGAACTATCCGACTCATGACTTAGAGTTTGCAGCCGTGATCTTCGCCCTGAAGATTTGGAGACACTACCTTTTAGGCGAGAGAGTTGAAGTCTTTACAGATCACAAGAGTTTAAAGTATGTGTTCACTCAGAAGGAGTTGAACATGAGGCAACGCAGATGGTTGGAGCTGATGGCCGATTATGACCTTGATCTTAAGTACCATCCAGGAAAGGTCAACGTCGTGCCGGATGCGCTGAGTCGGTTACCAGCAATTCAGATTTTGACTGCACAGAGAGAGATCATTGCGGATTTTCGGAGATTTGACTTGGAGGTTGTGCTACCACATGCTACAGGACAGTTGATGCAGTTGCAAGTACAGTCGTCCTCAGTTGAGAAGATTAAAGCGGCACAATCGCAGGATCCTAGACTGCAAAAGTTTCGAGAGCAGGTTGAAGCCGGACTACGAACCGATTTACTGATCCACGAAGACGGTTCGTTGAGATATGGTAGCCGTGTGTGTGTGCCAAAGGGAGATGGGCGTGAAGAGCTTATGAAGGAGGCACACAGTTCAGCTTACTCTGTACATCCAGGAGGGACAAAGATGTACCGAGATATTCGACAGCACTTCTGGTGGGAAGGTATGAAACGGGAAATTGCTCGCTTCGTGGCTAAGTGCTTGGTGTGTCAGCAGGTCAAGGCTGAACACCAAAGGGTTGCTGGTTTGTTGCAACCACTTCCGATTCCTCAGTGGAAGTGGGAACATATAACCATGGATTTCGTGACAGCTTTACCGCGGAGTCCAAAGGGCAACAATGCAGTATGGGTGATTGTCGATCGGTTGACCAAGGCAGCTCACTTTATTCCGTTTCGGGTTGGTCAATCGACGGAGACTTTGGCAGAGCGATACATGCAGGAGATTGTCAGATTGCATGGAGTACCGGTAAGCATCGTGTCCGATCGGGACACTCGGTTCTTGTCGCACTTTTGGAGGAGTTTACAAGAAAGTTTGGGGACTCGATTGAAGTTTAGCACAGCGTATCATCCTCAAACTGATGAACAATCGGAGAGAACGATCCAGACCCTTGAAGATATGTTGAGGGCTTGCATGTTGGACTTCAAAGGTTCTTGGGAGGATCATCTACACCTGGTGGAGTTTTCGTACAACAATAGCTTCCAAGCAACCATTCAGATGGCCCCGTTTGAAGCACTGTATGGGCGTAAGTGCCGTTCACCTGTCTGTTGGGATGATGTTGGTGAACGAAGGTTACTAGGACCAGATTTGGTGGTACAGACAGTCGAGAAGGTGAATACCATCAGGAAGCATATGAAGGCAGCTCAAGACAGACAGAAAAGTTGGGCCGACACGTCAAGAAGACCTCTAGAGTTCGCCGTGGGTGATTTGGTATTCCTGAAGATATCACCGACTAGAGGGGTGATTCGCTTTGGAAGTCGGGGAAAGCATAGTCCCCGATTCGTTGGACCCTTCGAGATATTGGAGCGTGTTGGAGAGGTATCGTACCGGTTGGCGTTACCACCGTCATTAGCAGGAGTTCACGATGTGTTTCATGTGTCTCAACTACGGAGGTATGTTCGTGATGAGACTCATGTCTTGGATCATTCGGAGTTGACTGTACGGGAGGACCTAACTTTTGAGGAGCGACCAGTTGAAATCAAGGATCGAAGAGAAAAGGTTCTCAAGAGCAAGGTTATCCCTCTTGTGCTAGTTTCTTGGGGTAATCGATCGCATGGAGAATCCACTTGGGAGCGAGAAGACGAGATTCGGCAGAAATTCCCTCACCTTTCCAGTAGTTAGCTATCTTGTATTCTTGGAATTTCGAGGACGAAATTCTTTTGTAGTTGGGTATGATGTAACACCCGAGCCCAATAATACTATCTATATTACTAGTTGAGGGTTATATATTGCTCATTTCCAATTATTCCGTTTTTCTGGGGTTTATTGCTAAATTTTAACCGGTTAAGTCATTTTGGCACATAACAAATTTTAACTCCTAAAATGAAATTTAACATGTCCATGTTGGCCTACTCGTCGCCACTAGTCGCGTGGTAGCGTCCGCGTGTCGAGATTCCGTTCCGTTTGGCTAAACGGGCAAGTTTGGACGACTACGCGCGCGTGCAAGTGTCCGACTTGGGGGCATGCATTTTAATCATTTAACACCTCTTTTCAAAATTTGGAACCCGCTTAAAATCCTATAATTTTAATTTGGAATATTTGGGCGCAACCCGGGCGCGATTTGGAAATGTTTCATTTCGCGCCAAAACGGCCCATTTCAATTTAATATCTTGAACTATTTTATACAAATATATATATTTTCCCTAACTAAAAATCATTCAAATCCTTCAGAATCCCTTCAAATCCTTTCCTCATCTCGTGATCAGCCAATCACGAGTTCTGAACCCTCACTCGTGGGCCCCTCCCTTTCCCTATCTCTCTCTCTCTCTCTTCTCTCAATCTCTCTCCAATCTCTCTCTCTCTCTTCATATATATAAACCCATGCAGCCGCCTTCTCTTCCCCATCGACCACGAGAAACCCACACGAAACCCTAACCCTAGCCCTCGCGACCTCACCGCCGACCTCCCCGAGACCTCGTCGCCGCCATCAACACCTCCTCGACCTAGCCGCACCTTCCTCCCCTCGTTCTCCCGCTCTTTCCCGCACCTGCACCCAACCCCGACGACGCATCCAACCCTCGCAGACCTCGCCGTCGACGCGACCTCCCGTCGCCGACGATCCCCGCGACACCCTCTCATCCTCCTCGACACTACCTCGTCATCACCTCCCTCCACTCCTCGCTGGACCACCACCAACCTGCAGCCGAGCCCTTCACCCATCGCCTACCCTCCGCTGTTCGCCGGAGAACGCGCCGGCGACCTCGCCGTCGTCACCAGGGCCACCTCCATCTCCCCCTCGACCACCAGAGCCGACCACCCTTTCATCCACTCGCCGCTGCACCCTCTCCCGCGCACCCCGAGGCCATTCAGCCCTTGCAGCCGCCGCCGTTGCCTCACCGGCGTTCCAGCGCCGTCGAGCTAGCCGTGGGCACCTGGTATATATCTCTGTAAGCCTTCTCATCTTCCCTTTGTGCAAGTCACCCCCCCCCCACTGATCGTATTATGTTATCGTGTGCCGCTAACTCGTTGCCGTGTTTTGCCGGAATCCGACCGTGTCGTCTTTTGAACCCGATGCTCCAGCGAGGTACCCTGGTCCGTGTGATCCCGTTGTTCGCTGTTGAGACTCGATCCGAGATCCGTACACCCGTATCGTGTTTTCTGCCGACCTTGCATCAGTGTTTTCCGGTTTGCGAAACCGTCGAGGCAAGTATCCGAATACTTGCTTTAACATGCTACAAACTTAATCATCATATTATAACCACACAGCTATTTATAACATCGATACCTTTTATAACTTAGAATTGCTGGTCACAATTATCTGTAACTTTAAATCAATATAATCGTTGCTTGTATTAACCGGTCTGCTATTAATTCACACTTAACTAACTAAACCAAGTGAATCGTCCTCACTTCATTTGTTAAATCACCCATGAGACAATTATTATGCTTAGTTTAAATTCATGTAACTCCATTACGTATGTTATCGATATTGCTTCACCTTGTGGCTATTGCACCCCAAAGGTGCGTGAACCTGTTAATAAGAGAATACAAAACATCACTGTGTTCACATAGAATAATATTGTTAGTTACTGTTCCTGTTGTTGTTCATTATTCGTTACTATACCTGTTATCAGCATACACCTGATTGCACTACATATTGGCCTGACCCTGCTACACCTGACATATACATACATACCGACTCATCCTGTTGTACCATGACATTACTTGCTTCATGATTTCATGCCTAATGCCGACAAACCCGACCATCCCCACTGTCTATCCAGACAGACCTACTCTTACCGGATTTTGTGTTGGCATTAGTCCTTGACTACTGAATACCTGACCTGACATACATAGCTTGGGGGTATGGGGAAACCAAAGATGAACCTGACTTGTAACTCGACAGTTCACTACCGTTCGAGTGTACACATTCCTTTCTGTGCCTAACGGCATGTCTCGGCTGCAGCCGAGAATATTGTGGCCGTGATCCCGGGTATGTACGGGGTAATACCGAGTGTACACTTTCCTTTGTGTGCCTAACGGCATGTCTCGGTTTTAGCCGAGAATATTGTGGCCGTGATCCCGGGTATGTACGGGATACTAACACCTTCCTATTCTGTGCCTAACGGCATGTCTCGGCTGCCGCCGAGAATATTGTGGCCGTGGTCCCGGGTATGTACGGGATACTATTGGGTTACATCGACGATTCATCAATTGGTTTCAAAGACTATAGAGTAGAAAACCTGATAGGACAGTTTAGTCACCATTGCACATTACCCTGCTTGTTATTTCTTATTACTGCTTTATTCATGTTCATACTTGCATTGCTTATTACCATGTTCATACTATATACTTGATGTCATGACGCGCTGACGTCTGGGTTTTGCATGGCCCAGATTCCGTACCATTATCGACGACCGAGCAGGAGTACTTCAGCCAGCAGGCTGAACAGTGAGTCCTTAGGGTTTAGTTTATTTATTTCTTTTCACTTCCAGATGTGAGCCCGCATTATGGGACGTACTGTTTATTCATTGTATTGGATCATTAGCTTCCGCACTTATTGTTTATTGATTCTTGTTATTATGGATTTGGACATGTATTAGTTTAATTTATTTTACTGTTCTTGATATCTCTACAACCGTAATATGACTGTGGACGGATGCGTCCTACCCACAGGTAGCATGGTTGGCTATGTCACGTGCCCAATTTTGCGTACTCTGGGAAGCGGGGCGTGACAAGTGCCCCCTGGTCGGGTCCGGTTTGCTCCGAAAGACAAAACCATGCGGTTTCGGCCAGAGCGGACAATACCATCTGTACTAGGGCGTGGGGCATTATATTTATGGTGGCTTATGCAGTTCCCTCAGTAGTAGGTCTGTGGTTCGAGAATGAACCATTGTTCAAAGGTGGGAAGAATGTCGGGACCCGGCTCTTGCTCACGGAACAAAATACCACACGGAATAAAGTGTCACGCCAATTGTCATGCCAAGGGGGCGAGGGCCACCTCTTGAGTCCGTGGGACCCACTATAGAACAAGGGGGAATTTTCGGAATACATTCCGAAAGAGGACCAAACTGCATTATAAATGTAATGATACCACCCTCAATTACAGAGACGCCTTTTAAGTGAACCGGCACTACAGGAGCTTGAGAACTATGTAGTTAAGCGTGCTCGAGCCAGGAAAGTTCTAGGATGGGTGACCTCCTGGGAAGTGGCCCTTGGTCGGGTCTGGTTCGCTCCGAAGGACAAAACCATGCGATTTCAGCCAGAGCGGACAATACCATCTGTACAGGGGCGTGGGTCGTTACGTCTCTCCCAGGCGAAGGGGTGAAAAGGCGATCATCTTCTATCGATCTACGGAGACCAGAATAGAGAAAGAAGTTTGGCATGGTTTCAATTTTGCACTCGACAGATTTCAACCAATCCATCCACCAATATACTACGCGAAGGCTGATTGGTACGAGATTTATTTTGCTTATGCGCTTTTGAAATCAAAGAATTAACCGCAATCAAGAACGGTGTCGCTTGGTAGCTAGCCAGTTGAGTACGGGTCGGTCCACAAGGAAAACGTGTATTTTCTAGTTTTTCTAACGAGTCAATTCCTATTTGTGGTAGGTTTTGATTTTCTATAAAAACTGAGGTTGAAATTGATTTGGATTAAAACCTTGCTTGTGTTAGGATTAGGTTAATTTGGAAAGTCAATTCTTCTCACCGCTTTCTTTGCCCTAATTAAGAACTTAGGTGTTAAGGTAATAGTTAACAAAGGGGATTAGCACGACCAGGAAGAAACTAGGTTTCTTCCATTTGGTCATTGTCCGTCCTTTCTTAACTCTTAGCCCTGACCTCTATGGAAATCAAACACAACCGGTCTTAATTAGGGAATCACCGCTACCTCGTGGGATAGGGTGCCGTAGTGAGCGGTGTGTGTTTGGTTTGCATAGAGTCCTACTTTAAAATATTGAACGGGCAAGAAAGGAGTGAGAGATTTTCATGTCTCAAATCTTCCCCAAACCTAACCCTAACAAGTGAGGAACTACTCACTCATTAGGGAATTAACAAAGGAATTCATTTTTTTATTTTTATTTTAATGACCTAATTAACTTATGGAAAATAACTACGGCAGATAAAAATTGCAGAGAAATAAAATTGCAGATAAGAAATTCAAGATAAAAAACTTACTTTTTATTGATGCACTCTTTGACAACTACAATGGAATGAAAATTTTTAAATAGAGAAATAAAAAGAGGCATACTCCAAAAAGAGCTGTAGGCTTCCTATTTATAGATAATAGAAACCCTAGGGTTTACATCTGATCCGCATCTAAAATTACAAAACTACCCTAAGAAAACCGGGTCAATGCACCTACTTCACCGACACGCACCGACACGCGCCGACACGTGCACAGCAGAGCCGTGGATCCGTGGCCATAAGCCTTGTTTGGCCGCGGTTCCGCGGCCGTTTGATGGGCTCTTGGGCTCTTTTTCTCTGGGTTGCTTCATGTTGCTATTTTCTTCTGTTTTCTTCACTTGGTTCTTCAGAATATTTTCTAGTTTCTTCTAGATTTCCACAGTGTAGAATGTTGTGGACTTTTACCGTTCGCTTCGTGTTGAAATCTTGAATCTTGTGCTGTCTTCGTGCTTTGCAAAATCGAACTGTTCATTGATCTTCATTTGTTCCTTCAACTGTAGGCGGCATCATAAAAATTCTTCTATTTGTTGGTCGTAATCTCACTTTTGTAGCATTTTTTCACCATTTTCACTTTATTGTTCCGAGAACCTGTAACCTGCAACTATTTAGCAGACATGGATCAAAAGTACCAATTTATTTGCAATATGATTAAGAATGGAGAATATAATAATACAAAAATCTGATATAAACAAATACTCCCAAACTTATCTTTTGCTCGTCCCGAACAAAACCAATTTATTGTCGAAAAAACCTAATCTCACTTTCGCAGGAAAACGTGATTGCACTGAGCTCGTGCAACAAGCTGTTAAACCCCTAGGTGTCCCTAGTAGGAGGAGTGTTGTCTCCTGAGGGTTTTCAGCGGATACTACCCACAAAATCCGATCAATTTGGCCTATTGATTTTCATTCTTCAATTCGGTGTTCTAGCAAGAAATTCTATTATCTTCAACTCAGAAATTATCAACCCATATTCTTCACACTCACTTATCATTTAACTTAAGATTATATATGTTCTGTAAATTTATTTAGCTTTTAGCATCTTTTGAATTTTTCTTCTAAGGTTCCATCTCGACTTAGGAATTTTTATCATCTCTACTGAAGATGTAAGTCCTATTTTTCATTCCTATCTCTCATCCAAACCCTAATCATATACCCCTACGTGTGTGTGTGTATCACCCCTACACTTGGCGATTCAATTCAATCTATCACTCTTGTCCATCGTCCAAAGTACTTTTAGTTGGTGAATTTTAGATGAAATTGCTCACACATTCTTCATGCGACCGTTAATACTTCTTGAGCTACTAACGACCGATTACAAAATGTGTTTGCGTATTAAGGTGTAATTCTTCGTCTTGTAATACCTAAGGCTTAACAGTGATTCCAAAACCAGGTTGTCTAAGGCACTAGGTGATAAAGCACCCTCGCTATATATTTTTTTATTTTACGCAGTCTTAAGTAATTACAAAACCGGTGTTCATTTTTTTTTATATCTATTTATTCATACTTATACTTTTATTTAATTTTCCTTCATACTAAGAATTTTAGACAAGAGCATTTCAAGGTATCCTCTACTATTCTAAGTTTCAAGGTGCGTGTATGTGCTAATTGTAGGGTATATATTTTCAGAATTTAGACTTAAGTTTCAGAATTATTTTTCAGATTTACACTTCAAATAAAAACTCAGTACTCTTCCCTTATTTTGACTTAGCCCAAGAACCGAACTCAAAATTTGCCTATTTCTAAATAAACTACAAGGACATATATTTTCTACAGTTAAACTTTAAGAAAGATTACTTTTAGGGTTTTTAATTTACTAAGTTTAGGATCTAGTTTTTCCCTACTATTCAACCGTCATGTTGAACTTAAGTCAAATATGGCCAAAATTGAACTTTTCAATTTTTATAATTTTTTAAATTTTTTCAATTTTTATGGGTTTTAAAATAAGTATGCAAATGCAAAAATATACATATGAATGCGAAGGAAGAAACCTTACCGAGCACACCTCCAAACTTAAACATGACAGTGTCCTCACTGTCAGGCTACACCAAGAGCGTCAAAATTGTCGGCACTCCCCTGTTTGTTTGTTTTTTTCTTTTTTTTCTTTTTTTTCTTTTATCTCTTTTTTTATTATTATTATTAACAGAAAAAGAAAACAAAACATATATACAAAAAAGTCCCCCCCAACTTAAGTGAAACAGTGTTTCCACTGTTGAAGCATTATAGTTCAGAGTTAAGAAGGAGAAAAACACAGTATCAAGCTATACAAGACCTTACACAGCCCAAAGGTTAGCACCAAACATTCAAAAAATTTATCGTTATAATGGTGTGGTTGGTGAAAGAATGGAGTGTAGGGAAAAGAAATGAGAAACACACGAGACCGTGTGGAGATAGAAGCAGTATATGGTCTCTGTGGAGGAGAAGAATGGCGGAAGGGAAAAAGAAATGGTGTACGAACTTGAGGGTGAAAATGAATTGAATAAATTAGTACCATCTGTAATGATCGATGTGTAAAAAGTGATTGTGCTAATCTATCAACCCGTCGAGAAATAGGGTCAAATCCCTCAAGGTTCGTGAGGAAACATGGGTACGTTGAACTTAGTAAACCAGACATTGAAAATGAAAGTGATACGGTTTCTTGCGTGGTCGGAACGATGGAAAGGATGAAGGGGAGTGATTTAGGAAGGGTAACAGTTAAAGGTTCAGGAGGGTGTACACAGTCGGTGGAAGGGACATGATGAATTGGAGAATCCGACTCATCAAACAAAACTGGTTCATCCTCAATACTATCCTCATAATTCCTTTCAAAAGTTATCTCATCCATGTAATTATCATCAAAATCCAGACGCATATGAAGTTCGGGAAAAACAGTTCCGAAATATTCCCAGCGTCAATATCCTTGATCAAGTGAAAATTAAATTTTTCAGACACCTCATCGAAAGCATGGATATCAATTAATTCAGGTTCTAGAGTGGAGGTGTAGAGGTCAAAAGGATTGGTGATGGTTTCACTCGAAAGGGACCCTTCACAATCAGGTAAATCAAACACTACAAAGTCGCACAACTCATTAAGCGTTCTAACTTCAACTGGTGAATCATTTAGGACACTTGATAGACATTCAAAACCGAAGTTGTGGGATTCAATTGGGGATGAGTAGGTTTGATTTGGAAGGGTGCACAGCTCACTCTCACCACTCAAATTCTCAATCTGTCCAACCGCCTCATTATACATTGGAAAATTTGGAGCTAGTTGGAAACTAGCTACCGGGTCAATAGGTTGTATAAGGGCGGCCATGGACGCATTTAAATCCTTAATCTGTTGTCTTGATGCTACCATAAAATCTTCCAACGACTGTTCCAGACTAGACATGGGTTGTGAAGGGGTTTCAGTAAAAGATTGTTTGGATACTGAAAACTCCCAAATGGTTATGTAGAAACATTGTCTAGGGAAGGTGCGAAAGTTGGGTAGGACTGGTAGGAATTAAATGGTTGGACAGGAGTAGGATCAACATTTGGATAAGTAGGTGAATGGAATTGTTGATCCAAAGAATTCGCAGTGGTGAAAGAAGTGAAAGATCGGTTACGAGATTGTTTAATATGTTCAGCAATAGACATGGGTTTCGGAGTTACAACAGGACTCGAAAAAGGAGTATCAACGTAAGAAGGTGGTGAAGCTTGAAATGGTTGATATAAGGTGGATTTCGGAGTCCAACTAGATTTCCTAGACGCGTCTATTCGATCTTTCAAAAAAATTTTAGGCATGGAGGGGTCGTCCGAAATTCGACCAAAACAATGCGCGTAGGAAGTAATGTCTGGTTTAGGGTACCAAAGGTCGGCAAGAGTTTTGCGAGATGGGGTACCCATGATGTGAGAAAGGAGAAGAAAAAGAATGTGAAGATTTTTTTGATTTTTTTATATTTTATTTTTTTTAAAATTTTTTTTATTTAAATTTTTTTTTTGTTTTTGAAGTTTTGAAATTTTTGAAAGTATGTTTTTTTTAAAAAGAGTTTTGCAAAAATTTGTACGGAACTACGGCACAATTTCAAATAATCACAATTTGAACATGCACAATCAAACCTAGAACTAGGGTCTCCTAAGTCAACTAGACTACACCTAACTGTTCCAAAAGGGCAAGTTGTGAGATTCTCAAATCGCCTCTTCACCGCCAATTGTGGCCAGGTAAGCACAAGTAAAGAAAGGAGGGATCCGCTCATGAATCACCGTGAGACGGGCCTTTTAAAATTACCTTTCCCGCTTGTCTAGCCTAGACACCACAAAGTCAGGTTTAGATAAACGACCGACGCCTACAACCTTTCCTTTGTCCTAATAAGCACGACAGTCCTTATTGGCCGAGTCTAATATTTTTTAATTAACTCGAGAGTTGATGCAAATGCTTTTTGTGATTTTTGGGGTCCTAGAAAGGGTAATGAAATCCCCACCTAATCTTGATTGGTGTTATAGCCCCTTAGAGTCCGTATTAATTATGCAAAACAGTTAACACACCAAAAAAATCTAAAACACCTGCAAAAAAATTTTTTTATCTGGCAGCGCAAAGAATCCTGCACAAAAACAATTTATTGGAGAGGGAGAAATATTTTTGCACAAAGAACCCTGCAGGAAAAAGTTTCAGTGGAGCTCAGGGTAAGAGAGGGGACAAAAATACTTACAGAAAATTTTAGGGTACTGACGTCAGCAGTTGACCGCGGTTCCGCGGTCAAACACTTGAATCCGCCGCGGTTCCGCGGTGGTTAAGTTGGTTTGGATCTCCAAAATTTTCTGTTGTCTGTTGTGATTCTCCTTTGTCTGTTCGGATCTTCTGTTTGTTGGTTTGTTCACTGGATTTTTTCAGATTTGAATCAGTCCATCTTCTTTTCCTGCGCAATTCACACAATACCTCTAAAAAAGAACAAGTTGAATTTTTTTATTTTTATATTTTTCCGTTTTTATGATTTTTTAATTTTTTAATTAACCCGAAATTACAAAAAGAAAATAACTACCGTTATCCCCGGCAACGGCGCCATTTGATTGGTACGAGATTTGTTTTGCTTATGCGCTTTTGAAATCAAAGAATTAACCGCAATCAAGAACGGTGTCGCTTGGTAGCTAGCCGGTTGAGTACGGGTCGGTCCATAGGGAAAACGTGTATTTTCTAGTTGTTCTAACGAGTCAATTCCTAATTGTGGTAGGTTTTGATTTTCTATAAAAACTGAGGTTGAAATTGATTTGGATTAAAACCTTGCTAGGGTTAGGATTAGGTTAGTTTGGAAAGTCAATTCTTCTCACCGCTTTCATTGCCCTAATTAAGAACTTAGGTGTTAAGGTAATAGTTAACAAAGGGGATTAGCATGACCAGGAAGAAACTAAGTTTTTTCTCTTTGGTCCTTGTCCATCCTTTCTTAACTCTTAGCCCTAACCTCTATGGAATTCAAACACAACCGGTCTTAACTAGGGAATCACCGCTACCTCGTGGGATAGGGTGCCGTAGTGAGCGGTGTGTGTTTGATTTGCATAGAGTCCTACTTTAAAATATTGAACGGGTAAGAAAGGAGTGAGAGATTTCCATCTCTCAAATCTTCCCCAAACCTAACCCTAACAAGTGAGGAACTACTCACTCATTAAGGAATTAACAAAGGAATTCATTTTTTTTATTTTTCTTTTAATGACCTAATTAACTTGCGGAAAATAACTACGGCAGATAAAAATTGCAGAGAAATAAAATTGCAGATAAGAAATTCAAGATAAAAAAAACTTACTTTTTATTGATGCACTCTTTGACAACTACAATGGAATGAAAATTTTAAATTAGAGAAATAAAAAGAGGCATACTCCAAAAAGAGCTGTAGGCTTCCTATTTATAGATAATAGAAACTCTACGGTTTACATCTGATCCACATTTAAAATTACAAAACTAGCCTAAGAAAACCGGGTCAATGCACCGACTCCACTGACACGCACCGACACGCGCCGACACGTGCACAGCAGGGCCGCGGATCCACGGCCATAAGCCTTGTTTGGCCGCGGTTCCGCGGCCGTTTGATGGGCTCTTAGGCTCTTTTTCTCTGGGTTGCTTCATATTGTTATTTTCTTCTGTTTTCTTCACTTGGTTCTTCAGAATATTTTCTAGTTTCTTCCAGATTTCCACAGTGCAGAATGTTGTGGACTTTTACCGTTCGCTTCGTGTTGAAATCTTGAATCTTGTGCTGCCTTCGTGCTTTGCGAAATCGAACTGTTCATTGATCTTCATTTGTTCTTTCAACTGTAGGCGGCATCATAAAGATTCTTCTATTTGTTGGTCGTAGTCTCACTTTTGTAGCATTTTTTCACCATTTTCACTGTATTGTTCCGAGATCTTGTAACCTGCAACTATTTAGCAGACATGGATCAAAAGCACCTATTTATTTGCAATATGATTAAGAATGGGGAATATAATAATGTAAAAATCTGATATGAACAGAGGGATTGAAAAGATTGTTAAGACGCCAAGGTGTACCCCTCGAATAAACTGTCCGGAAAGTCCAATTCTACAAAGAGATTTGGGATATTCCCGGGACTCAGCGAAAAATGCCCAACGGGAAGATGGAGACAACTAGGCTCGGGTACATCCGGTCCAAGAAATAGGAGCAATTCCACAACTGCCGTGTCATAAACAGCTCCAGCAAAGGGGAAAACGCTATTCCGAATGGCCGTGACGTTGAAACATAGCGAAATCCTTCTCTAAGAACATTAAGTTCGTCACTCGAAAAACAAATAGACAAGCTAATAAAAGAAGCTTGTCAAAAGAGCCGAGACGATCACAGTCGCGAGATGGACATTTATGAAAAGGCCAGAATGCAACGCTTCAATCAGCTATCTGCGGAGAAGAAAGACTATAATGCTCTTTATCCCCGGCCTGCTGTATGTCCTCACGAAAGGGGAAAATCCCAAAATAGAAGCAAAAACAGGGTAAAGAACGCAAACAACGAAGCGGATCCAAGATGCTGTGCAATCGAGAAAAAGTCGATTGGAACCCATCCTTTATAAAGAAGATAGATCGGGAATACTCTTTCCCCCAAGACAAGACAAGGAAAATATTCGACCTTTTCATGAAGAACCAAATGATGACGCTTCCGGAGTCTAGGCATTCCGTAAAAATGAATAAGGTCTATCATCCGGATTATTGCTCCTACCACCGAGCAGTAGGTCATCCCCTTGAAGACTGCTTCACCTTCAAAGACTGGGTAGAAAACCAGTATCAACGAGGCAGGTTCGCTTTATCCGACAGCTGGAGGGTGACTCCGCCGTAAAAGCATGAGCCAAAAAGGACCTACACCATGAGGATAGGACCAGCTCAACCATAAAAAGGGAAGCGGATTCGTACCTGCCATATGATAACACTCTCAAAAGCGGGAGGGCATAAGATTATGGATGACCTTTACATGTGCTTTGCAAATGAAGACGTGGACGAGGTGATCTCAGAGTTTCCACCAGCGCCAAAAGAGCTAGAAGATGGGATACACACCACGGCGGATAACCTAAGAAAAATTGACTTAGGGACGGAGAATGATTCGAGACCAACGTTCTTCAGCGAATTGCTATCTGAAAAACAGGTAGCTACGTTAAAGGACGTGCACTTGCAGTATAAAGACTGCTTCGCATGGAACTATTCCGAGATGCCGGGTCTAGATCCAAAAGTGGCAGTACATAAACTGGCCATATCACCGGATATAAAGCCAATCAAACAGGCACTGAGAAGAATACGACTCGAACTTGAGATGAGTATAAACGCTGAAGTCAAGAAACTCAACGACTCCGGCTTCATCCAAGAAGTTCAATATCCTGACTGGATCGCTAACATCGTTCCAGAGATGAAGAAAAATAGGACGGTGCGCATCTGCATGGATTTTCGGGATCTCAACAAAGCTTGCCCGAAGGATGACTTTCCAGTACCTGTTACTGAGCTGATGATCGATAATACATCTAACCATGAGGTCTTCTCCTTCATGGATGGATCTTCAGGATATAATCAAATAAAAATGCATCCTAAAGTCTAAAAGCATACTGCCTTCTGGACCCCCTAGGCATATTCTGCTATAAAGTGAAACTCTTCGGTTTGAAGAACGCTGGCGCTACCTACCAAAGGGGTATGACAAAAATCTTTGATGAGCTCATCCATGAGATTGTTGAATGCTACATTGACGACCTTGTGGTAAAGAGCAGATATCACGAGGAGCATTGGGAACATCTAAAAATAGCGTTCCGACGTCTTCGGAAGTATAATATGAAGATGAATCCTCTAAAATGCGTGTTTGGGGTTTCTTCAGGCAAATTCCTAGGATTCATCATACGGCATCGGGGTATCGAAATTGATCCCTCAAAGATTAAGGTGATTATGGAAATGCCCAAGTCAAGAACTCTTAAACAATTGCGATCCCTTCATGGAAAGCTCGCATATATCCGACGATTCATAGCCAACCTCTCTGGAAAATGTCGTCCCTACAGTCATTTGATGAAGAAGGGACCCCGTTCGTTTGGAATCAAAAGTGCCAAAATGCACTAGACAAAATCAAGCAATATCTGTAAAATCTGCCGGTATTGACCATTCCGATTAAAGGAAAACCCCTTATCCTATATACAACAACCCTTGAGGGTTCTTTAGGCACGTTTTGGACACAAGAGAACGATCAGGGAAAGGAGAGAGCTCTATACTATTTGAGTCGAATTCTCCTGCGGGCAGAAAACAACTACTCCCCCATCTAAAAGCATTGCCTGGTACTGATCTTCGCGATAACGAAGCTCAGACATTACGCCTTGGCACATGAGATCCATCTCATATCAAAGGTAGATCCTCTAAAATATCTGATGTCAATGGCCATACTAACAGGAAGGCATACCAAATGGGCTATCCTCCTGATGGAGTTCTCGATAACGTATCGACCCTTCAAAGCAGTGAAAAGCCAGGCCATTGCCGACTTTCTCACAAAGCATCCGATACCTGCCGACTCCCCCTTAAATTGTGAGTTGCCGTATGAACATGCGTCCGACACAATTGAAGGAGAGAAGGAAGAAAATGATTCCCAATGGGAACTCTACTTCGATAGAGTATCTTCCATAAAGAAGCAAAAGCAAAATACCCCCATAATCAAAGCCGGTGTGAGCCTTATTTTCGTGACTCCGCAAGGAGGGATATTGCGTTATGCCCTCTCTTTAACGGAGCTAAGGACTAATAACGAAGCTAAATATGAAGTTTTGATAGCAGGTCTCGAGATCGCTGTCGACATGGGAATCAAAGACCTTCTCATATATGAAAACCCCCAGCTAATCGTTAGCCAAGTAAATGGCGACTATTAGACGTGCAAGCCAGAGCTAAAAAAGTATGAAGAAAGAGTGCAGCAACTGGTGACACAAATCCCCTCCTACATCCTGGAGAGTATACCGCGTGCAGAAAACAGCAAGGTGGATGCATTGGCCAAATTAGCTAAGGAACTGGCTGATGACGACCTCGATGACGTAAAGATCGTCGTGCAAAGCCGCATGGTTCTCACGCCAACATATATTTCTTTGGAAGATCTGATAGAGTCACCCGAAAGAAAAGAAAAGATCAAACAAGCAGCCCTTCAAATAGAGGATGAAGAAAAGGTCAGGGATTGGAGGGAAGTTTTCATAGATTACTTCAAATCCCAACAAACATCCAAAAATGCATTGTTTAGACATCAGTTCATGAAACGAGCTTTGTCTTTCGCCTTCGTCAATGATACCCTATATAAGAGATCGTTCGACTGTCTATGGCTAAGATGGCTGGGGCCAGAGGAAGCAAAAAAAGTCGTTCAAGAAATTCATGACAGACTTTGCGGTTCTCACCAAGCCAGGCCAAAAATGAAGCTGAAGATCAAAAGAATGAGTTACTATTGGCCCGCAATGATTCAGGACTGTCTCGAATATGCGAAGCAATGTCACTCGTGCCAAATCCACGGGGACTTCATCCACCAACATCCAAATCCGCTACATCCAACAGTAGCTAGCTGGCCGTTTGAAATATGGGGAACCGATATAATTGGCCCCATTGAACCGACGTCGTCCAAAGGACATCGGTTTATATTGGCAATGACCGACTACTTCTCTAAGTGGGCAGAAACAGTACTACTAAGGGAGGTGAAGATGGAGAATATCCTCCATTTCTTCAGGACACATGTCATCTATCGGTTTGGCACTATGCGACGAATTATCTCGGATAATAAGCCAGCTTATAGAAGTCATAAAATCAGCCGCTTCGCACATCAACATAAAATAGATTGTAGATACTCTTCAGTCTATAATTCTTGGGCCAACGGTCTAGCTGAAGCTTTCAACAAGACCTTGACGAAGATTATAAAGAAAACGGTGTCTAGAAATAAAAAAGACTGGCATGAAAGGTTGCACGATTCTGGACGTACCGAACAACGTTCAAAACCGCTACGAATACAACACCATACATGTTGGTATTCTGCACGGAAGCAGTGCTTCCCCTGGAAATAGAACTCCCCTCTCTACGAGTAGTGGTTCGGTATGAGCTAACAGATGAAGAAAATGCTCATCTTCGGCTTGAGAAGCTCGACACCCTCGAAGAAACGCGCCTTATAGCAAAGCAAAATTTGGAGGCTTATAAGGCGAGAATGACAAGGTCATACGAAAAACTGACCAGGCCGAGAACATTCCGCCAAGGCGAACTCGTGCTAGTCGTCAAAAGACCCATGATCCCCAATTGTGAAAAAAAGCGGAAATTCAAGCCGAACTATGAATGCCCATACATCATAGACAAAGTCTACCAAGGTGGAGCTTATCTGCTCATGGATATACATGGCGAAAGACCCATCCGGACAATAAATGGTCGATTCCTCAAAAAATACTATGCTTGATGAGCCATGACTTAGGTCTACAATTGATGACGATGCTCGTGAGTCAGAACTCTGAGAATAGTGCACAAAAAAGCTCCGTCGCCCCAAAAATGACGACAAAGGACCGAGAAGTCCTTAAACTAATTATCCGCCTCAAATATGGCAAACACCATCAGACCGAGAAGTCCCTAAACTAAAAACAGATTGAGATGTCCCTAACTAAAAGCTCGATTCAGACATGGCGACATTGGACCGAAAAGTCCCTAAAATAAAAATTTGTCTCGAACATGGCAATAATGGACCGAAAAGTCCCTAAACTAAAATTTCGCCTCGAACATGGTGACATTGGACTGAAACGTCCCTAAACTAAAACATCGCCCTAAACATAGTGACATTGGACCGAAAAGTTCCTAAACTAAAATTTCGCCTCAAACATGGCGATAAAGGACTGAAAAGTCCCTAAACTAAAATGTCGCCTCAAACATTGCGATAATGGACCAGAACGTCTCTAAACTAGCGCATCGCCCCAAATATGGCGATCCACTCTTTTAAGATCTATATTGCAATCGAAATCTCAACGGCGAGGGTTGCAACTCAAGTCCTGCCGGCTACACAGTTACTCCAGCGATGAAGCTACCCCTAAGTCCCATCGGCAAACTGATGGGTCACCTGCAGCGAAACTACTTTCTAGAGTTCTATCGTTTAAAAAAACGGTATGTCCATGAGCGAAATGGGCACGGATGAAAACCCGAAAGGTCGTTGATTAGTTTAAAATATTGCAGATTTGAATGATTATTTTCTCCACTATTGTTAAGTACTAGGTGTTTATTGTAATTATAGAACATATGAGGGTTTATATGTAAAAAGTTTATTATCATATATTTCTACATTATAATTAACATAATGAGGGAAAATACATACATATAATATTTATATGAAATATTGTAATTAAAATATGCATATTATATCAAATATTTCTAATCAATATTCTTAACATATAATATCATATAAAATGCTTAGAATAATATCTAAAAAATACCAAATACTACTAACACTTTGATTTGAGATATTGTGCAAATTAACTCAGGTCTGAAATTCAAGAGATCCGGGATAAATTAAGATGTCGGAATCAAATCTGCCAGAATATTGAAGTAAATCGTAAGATCTAGCAACGGCAGAGACTCAAAGCATTATTTTCAGAATCTAGATATCGAGAGGATATTCAAAAATCAAGATAAAATAGCACAAAAAATTCCATAGACTAAAGCCATCAAACCGCGGTAGAACTGTGGCCAAATAGGCCAATATGCGGCGGTTCCGCGGCGGTTTTAGGGCCGTTTGATGAGATATTTTGGTTATTGGATCGTATTAGTATATATTTACATAAGGTATCTAGGGTTTCTAGTTTCTGTGACTATATACAGGACCGAGGGCTTCACATCAAAAAACCATCACCGAAGAGATCAAAAGGTTCAAAGCGATCCACACATCCGAGTGATCATCAACTAGTCATCTTCTTAAGATAGAGATTTAAGAGCAACTAGGGTTCTTATACTCTACTTTCACAAATTGTATGCAATAGTTGATTAATAAAGGTAGTGTTTTTATTATTTAATTCTTTTTGCACTTACTTTTTGCATTTACTTTCTGCATCTTAATCATGTTTTCATTCTTCAATCTTTCTTCTAAATCTCAAACCATGAGCGAGTAATTCCTAACTTGTTAGGGTTCGTAGGATAGGGTAGATCAATGGATGATAAAATCTTTTAACCTCTTTTATACATCTTAAAGTCTATAAAACTTTGCAAAATAAATGTTAACATCCCTATCAGGCTTGCTGCCAAATTATTGCTAATCACGACCGCGATTTGAGATTGGTTTAACACTTGTTTTATTAAAAGCTAGACATGAATAGAGATCAATACAAGGATAAGGGTTAGTAATGGGGAAACCCTAGTTTCTTCAAAAAAAGAACCCTAATCAATATTCATCACTATCGATCTAGTTTTAAACTATTAAAAGATAAAAGGAATCATTTTTAATTATTCATCCATTACTACTAAGTCCTATGAACCCTACAAGCTCCTTCTTTATAAATTCTACATCCGTATTAAAATAGATCTACAACCAATCACCCTTTTTCAATCAATTCATCTAAACTAAGAAAAAGGTTCACGTTTCCCTGCGGACGACACGGACTCATCGCGGCTAGCTACTAGCGACACCGTCTTGATTGCAGTTACTTTGTGATCGGTGAGGACACCGTCTTGATTGCGCCATGAGTAAAAACAACAGGACTACCGGCGAGCTTGTGAAAACTCAGAAGGGCGCAGTCTCGTAAAAAGAAAAGCACACTTGCGAGATCCTTACGACTCGTAAGGATAATTCCCCCTATGAGACCTTCACGGCTCATAGGATTCAAAAGCCTTGAGCTATAGGGATCCGAACATGTTCTTAAGCCGTCATATCCCCCAAGTTGCTCTACAGGTGGTCCATATTAACCCTTGTATACAATCCAAGGGAAAGAATAAATATTCCCTTACTAAGTTCTACCAATAGTAAGAAATGTTCCCACATGGTGAACGACACCTGTAAGTCCTCTCGACTTATAAGGAGAAAACACTCTTGGAAGATCTTTACGACTTACAAGAGAAAATATCACTTAGGAATCCCCACGATTCCTAAGAAGAAAATACACTTACGAGATTCTCTCGACTCATAGGGAGAAATACCTTTATAAGACCCTTACGATTCATAAAATCAAAAGCCTTAGCCGACAGGATCTTAACCCTGTTGGCTAAGCCACTTTTGTCTAAATTAACAAAGGCAAATGATGATTTACTCTTAGTAATATTCCAGTTGCAGCGATACTGATGCCAAGAATGGTATCAAATTTCAAGTTCCCGCAAAGGCAAATGATGATTAACTCCTGGTAATATCCCAGTTGTAGCGATACTGATGCGTAAATAGGTATCAAATTTCATGTTTTCGCAAAGGCAAATGATGATTCGCATCTGGAAATATTCTAGTTGCAGCGATACTGATGCCACAATGGGTATCATGACTAAGTCCCCAATTCGTGACAATAATCAGCGAGCAAAAACAAAAACAGCCGAAATGATAGGGCAACTCGCAATAAAAACACCGAGTAAAAACAAAAACAGCCAAAATGATTGGACAATCATGACTTTCGCGATATGAAGAGCTGAAAAGATAAAGCATCGCGGAAATAAAAAATATATAAAAAATAAAATTTCCCCTGCCCTGCAAGTATGTCCATATTGACTCTTGTATGCAATCCATGGGCACAAATGAAAGCAAGGGAACCATACTTTCCCACCAGGCTCCGTCAAAGGGAGAGCCAGATCTCGACGACAATATATACAGCCTAGAGATTAGCTTGATGTTCTTCTCATTCCAACAGGGTGCAGACGTGACGTCAACAAAGCTCCAAGGAGCCAAATCAAAACGGAGTAATGGTAAAATCTTAGCTCCAACTCAGCGTTCCTTCTCATTCCAGCAGGATGCAGACGTAATGTCAACAAAAGACCCAAGGGTCGAAACAAAAATAGAGCCATGAAAAAATCCTATCTCCAGGTCTTGATGGTACATATATAACCTAAAGACTATCCCAGCATTCTTTCTCATTCCAGCAGGATGTAGACGCAACGTTAACAAAAGACCCAAGGGTCGAAACCAAAAATGGAGTAACGGAAAAATCCTAACTCCAAGTCCCGACGGCGCATATACAACCCAGACACCATCCCGACGTTCCCCCTCATTTCAGCAGGATGCGAATGTGTGTATCAAATGAAAATGGAGCAATGGCATATTCCTAGCTTCGGGCTTCAACTACGATACATACAGCATGGAGGTCTTACAGATGTCTGCCCTACTTCAGCAAAGAATCGGCGCGATATCGTCAAAAAAAAAAAAAGAATGAAGCAGCAGCATATTCCCAGCTTCGGGTCTTGAAGGCAACTCATATAAAGCCTAAAAACTATCGGAGATCATCTCACACCAGAGCGGAGTGGTTATGACTTATCGGAGCTCCAAATTGAGCCTAAGCTCAAGTAAAAAGCATCATGGCAAATTCCTAATGTTTGCTCTTCCGACGGTGATATGACCTAAGGAGATTACTTGAAGACGTCTTGTCCTGCCCCCGAAGGAATCAGAAACACGACAATCGTGGGGCTATTATTGCCGCACCGGCTTAAAAACTGCATATCGAGAAATACATTAGCCAACACGATGGTACCACGGACTAAAACCTTAATACCACAAACCTAACGGACCTCTGTCATAAAGAATGGGGTTATCTGCATATAACGTTAGGACAAGTTTGTCTGTAAACCAAAGAGAAGTAAACTAAAAACACTCCGAAACGAGTACATAAACTAGAAACTCCGAAACGAGTGAATAAATTATAAACTTCGAAGCGAGTACATAAACTAGAAACTCCGAAATGAGTAAATAAACTAGAAACTCCAAAATGAGTACATAAACTATTTCGCGCCAGATTAAAACATAAAGAAACAGAAGGGTGCAGCTTATGGGCCTCAGGGTTTAGAACTATATCCTTTAAGAGTTGAGATTTGAGTTAATGATAGATGAAGACGCTTGTGTCGGCTCGCTATCTTCTCAGATCAAGATTCTAAAAGTTATATACGATACACCAGCCCAAAACCGGTCGTATGCTATGTATTACTCTGCACTACTTCACTCGCGTGTATATCTCCGTGAGTAAAGTAATGGGGGAATTTGTTTACACCGGTTTAAATTTCGTTTACAGGTATGTGTGAAAGCAGGCTCATTCATATATGTGTGTAGAGGGTTAGTGCATGACACGAGCACATCAGTGGCGTTTGCGCTTAGCAAAAATCCCTAAGAGTAAAGTCCACGTGCGCACATGTATGTTGCACGTATATTTCAACAATATGATCAGAGGAAGAACAGGTGTTAGAAATGTAGCACTCTGTGGTCAAAAGATAAAAGGAAAGCATTTAAATAAACATTTTATGCTACAGGAAATAGATCGCCAAACACGGGATCAAAATTACAAGGGTTTACAAACTATGAATAAAGTTTTCTAAAGCCCTCGCAGCCCTATCCACCATGTCGAAGCGGCGATCTTCGCGAGGAGTCGCTCCCCATCGGTTAGCGTCGTGCCCATCGGCGAAGGCAGACATGATGGTCCGTTGAGCCCGTATCTAGATTAGCAGCTGAACAGAATGATCCCTCAGAGGCTTGGTAATCAAAAGTGCCTCATGAAAGCACTTGATCTTATCCTCCACTGCGTCAAACATCGCTGGAGTCATCTCCGCTGGATGAGGTGGAATGTCATCGAGCACGAACAGGAAGATCATCCGTAGCCAAATGGAGCCGATGGGGAGAGGAGATCCTCTACGAGTCAAGAGCTCGTGCAACGCCGTATCACATTGGTCATTCGTGATAGCGGGTTCACCAAGCGTGCAACAAACCGAGGAACAATTTCCTCAATAGGCACCTCTCATGGCTGCCGATTAGCATGCGGACAATTGCAGGCTATGACTCTTCTCTGTTAAAATGATTCTCTGAAAGTGAGAGAGAAGATGAGTATTGCTTAGATTATAAAGGGAGATATTTAAGCCTCGGCACAGAAAATGTTGTGCATGGTGAAACTATTTTCAAACTTTGACAAAAGAAGGCATTGGAAAGGAAAGTTTGACTCAGGAAAAACAGAGAAAGAAGGTGAAAAGAAACCTTCATTAATGAGGCAGCGTCTCACGTGCTCTCCACGAAAGCGTCAGCGTCAGAGCCAATCTTATAGGATTAAATCCTATGGTGGCACCTCACGTGCTCTTCATGCGGGCTCCAATGTGCAAAGTACAGAAGAGTTCATTACATAAGAGTTAAACTCTTAGTTGGCACCGCACGTGCTCCTCATGCGGGCGCCAATATGCAAAGCACAGAAGAATTTATTATACAAGAGTTAAACTCCTAGATGGCGCAGTATGTGCTCCTTACGCGGGCGCCAATGTGCAAAGCACAGGAATACCCATCTTAGGAGTTAAATTCTTAAGTGGTGCCCAGGTGCACAACACGTGAGCGCCAACACCCAGATAGAATTTAATTCTACAATACTCTCTGTTAAACAGAGCCGTTAGATCAAAAATCCAACGGAGATGATAAATCATCAAAATATAGAATCAAATCCTATTAGGAGAAAATATCTTCCATACTTTTCTAAATAAGAAAGATACTCTCGGTTGGATCAATAATCCAATAATAGAATAAAATTCTATTTTGGGAATATATTCCCTTAATCTTTCCAAACAAAAAAATTGCTTTATGTTAAATAGAGAACCCTTGGATTAAAAATCTAATGGTGATTAAAAATCACCACTTGACAGAATAAATTCTGTATATGGGAAAATATTTCCCCAATCTTGTTAAAAACAAGAACAATATATTCTGTGAAAACAGAAACGCGTGAATCAAAGATCAAACGATGGATAAAATTCCCCGAATCAATTTTGAGACCAATTAAATCAATTGGAATCTCTCAATGAGAGATTTTCTCAAAACTAATTAACAATCTAACTCCACTATATAAAAGACCCGAGACTTCAAGTCTCAAAAAAGAGGGAAGGACTACCAAAGAGAGACCCCAAATAGAAAGAACAGAAGATTCAATTCTCAAGAAAGAGGAAGGCTTTCCTTTTCAAAATCCTAGACAAAGAAAAGGGATCAAAATATCTCTATCATATCTAAGTGTTTAACCCTTTTTAACGAACTTAGTTCATTCTCTGTATCTGAGATCCACAAGGGAAATCTCCCATAAGTTGAGACTTTAATTCTCATCGGGAAGATCTTATTCTTGAGAATCAAAGATTCAGAGAAGAACAAATTTATAAAAAAAAACATAAGAAATAAAACAGAGTCCATGATACTCTAGGAACTCAGTTCCCTCAAATCGAGAACTTAGTTCTTTAAAAACTCAAGCTAAAATCCTCAAATATAGTGATTTTAGCGAGCTTTAATGGTCAAAGCACCATTGATAGAGGTTTAACCTCTCTGAAAACATACACAAAGACTAAACCTCTATATAAAAGAAACTAGCACCTCACGTGCTTCCCACGTGGGCACCCCTCTTTAACAGCACCTAGCGCCTCACGTGAAACACACATGGCCGCCATATAAAAAGTGCTTAGCATTTCACATGTAGCCTAAAATGCTGAGTGCTTAGCACTGATTGGGCAGCGCCGCACGTGCTCCTCACGTAGGCGCCACAAAAATAATAAGACTGCTTAGCACTCCATAAATAGCCAAAACGGCTGAGTGCTTAGCACTGATTGGGCAGCGCCCAGCGCCGCACATGCTCCTCACGTGGGCGCCACAAAAATAATAAGAGTGCTTAGCACTCCATAAATAGCCAAAACGGCTAAGTGATTAGCACTGATTTGACAGCGCCCAGCGCTTCACGTTCTCTTCATGTGGACGCCACAAAAATAATAAGAGTGCTTAGCACTCCATAAATAGCCAAAACAGCTAAGTTCTTAGCACTGATTGAGCAGCACCCAGCTCCTCACGTGGGCGCCACAAAAATAATAAGAGTGCTTAGCACTTCATAAAAAGCCAAAACGGCTGAGTGCTTGGCAATGATTGGGCAGCGCCCAGCACCTCACGTGTTTCTTACATGGGCGCCACATAAAAAAGAAGAGAGAAAATTGCTTAGCACTCCATAAACAGACAAAATGACCAAGTGCTCAGCGCTCATTGCGCGGCACCTATAATTAAATACTTCACATGACACCCACATGAGTGTAAGAGCGTCAAACAAGTGTTTAGCACTTTTGCAAAAGGGCTGAACAAACAGAGCCCAAATAAGTGCTTAACACTTTTGAATGAAGAAGAAAAAGAGTAGGCAGACTAAGCCCAAATTGGCTAAGTCTCTGAAGTTTCTTGCAGCTGAGCCCAAATGCTCTTTTGATGGATCTTCAGTAAAAATGATCCTTAAAAACATTGTTAAACTAATCTTAGTCTCAAACATGATTAATGGTCTCTCATTTATGATGTCCAAAATGATATCCATTCCATATCTCCTAAGATAATCTTAGTCTCAAATATGAATAACGATTCTTAGGTCTACCACAACCCCTTTTTACCTTAAATACGGATTTGGTTCAAGAGTAAATCTTTTCACACCTAAAATATATGTCGTTGTAATTTCTCAACGTCTTCAGAGAGGTGGCGGGTCCTGACAACCAACAACTCTTTCGTCATACATTGATGCACTTCCAAATTGACGTGCACACCTCAAATACTCATCTCAAACATGGCGGTAATGGACCAAAATGTCCTTAAACTAACATTCGTCCCCAAAATGGGAATGTTGGACCGAAATGTCCCTAAACTAAAATTTTGCCTCAAATATAGCGATAATGGACCATGATGTCCTTAAACTAAAATAATTGGGCACAAATGATCATATGTTTTAAGTCGATCTTAATCTCAAACCAAATTAACGGTCCTTAAATAAACCCAAGCCCAAATCTAAAATATACGGATTTTGGCTAATCTGCGCCCTACGTGCGAAGACACAAACTAGTCTCCGTATGCAATCCATGGGCAACCAAAACAAACAAAAACACACACGACACAAAGTGAACTTCTAGAGCAGGAGAAAGTGGTTATCGCAATGCGGTAACTAATTAACTATAGGGGCTTGCGCCTGCAGAGAAGAGCGTCCCCATAATAAAAACCCCCTCATAAAATGAAGTGGAATCTGATAAAGTTTGCTATAACGGTCGTGTCTGTCCAAACCTCCGATATATGGTGCCATAAATCAACTTGGTATTTTCGAAGAGGTGGAAGGATAAATCCGAATAGCATCTGCCCCCAAATTCAGGTAAGACGATCTATCCCCGTTCGTCTTTATTTTCGGCGGTGAACAGATTCTGGCACACCCGGTGGGACCTTTTTCTCTTTCCACTCCACACTTCTATGTCGTTTCTAGCGAACAAAATCGCGGTTCGCTATGGTTGCCCTTAGATTTGAGGTACTAAAATTTGGTGTCTTGCTCCTGTGCAGGAAAAAACTATGGCTTCCAACACGGACTCAACTTTTTAATACCGGTGGGGCAAGTTACACAAGCCACTACTGGGTTGTTCTTCGGGATTATGCTCCCATCAGTAAGTTTCGGTGCCTCAGCACCGGAAGAAGAAGCTTCCAAGAGGTCGGTCTTCGATTGACTAGCGACTACAATGGCCCCTCTCAACAGGCCGTCCAAAGCTGATGTCTCAGTCTTCAACAGGCTGGGAAAGAACCCAAACGGGCCCACAAAGAGGCTCGTGATATCTAAAGGGGCTTCCCCAAAATGGATAGCCCTCCCAACTCTTGCTACGAACAAAACTGTCAAAAGCGCTTCCCCCATTAGAAGATTGGTCTTTGAAAGATTGGCCATTCCTCCTCAAACTCTGCCAAGGATATCAGTCTTCAATAGGTTGATGCCAACAGAAACCCCTCAGCAAAGCCAAGGGCACGAAGAAGCCGCTTCCGAATCTGAGGCAGTCCCGTTTGCAAGACACGCTCGACGTTGCCACTGGCGCTGAGTGAGAAAAGCTATTGGCAACTCCCCCTCTGGACTTACCCCACCAGCTCCAATAGTGAAAGTTGACGCCGTTGTTCCAACTGGGAAAAACTTTGATCGGCTCAGGAAGGTACGCAAGAACACTCCAACGGTGGTGCTAAAGAAATCGCCCCCACCTGCAGAGGCTATGACGCAAGCAAAGCTGGAGCGCCCCCATCAACGGCTCTCCTCCCAAATTCACAGGGTCCGGCGAAAAGTCCGGGACTCTGTGATTCATCAAAACTACTCTCATTGACCGAAGAAATTGAAGGCTCGGCAAGGGAAAGACTATCCCCCGTCATACAGCGAGGGACTTCTTCTATACAGGCGCCTGTTACAACGGCTCCATCAACTTCGACCTCTCATAAAAGGATGAGGCCGGAGAAAATCCCACCTCCTGCAGCAAATTCCAAAGGTGATGGACCCAAACGCCCTAAGTCTGGGGGCATGATCGTGCATACGGTCTACATGGCTTCCAAGAAACTCGGTCGCTGAAAAAAGCTCTATGAGCAACAACAAAAGCTCTGGGAGATGCTGACCAAAATGGCAGCACTTACCGGGCAGAAAGAAAGCCCGAACACAACAGCCGAACAGCGCCAGTAGCAGGAGACCGATACAAAGTTCCTGTGAAGGGTGCTTGAATGAAAGGACAAGGAAGCTGCTGAGCAGGCTGCTAACATAAAGCAGATGGCACTTTTGTTCCAGGGTATGGTTGGAATAACGATCCAGCCAGAACCCCAGCCGAGAATCCGTTGATAATCATCGAGGATAACAGAGGGGAAACATCAAGCCCTCTTCCGGTTTTATCAACAGCCAAGGAGGAAATGATCTCTAAGGCTGCTCTTAATGATTATATAGCTTAACAAATAAGAGCTCATCAAGCAAATGAAGCGGCAGGCCAAATCGTCAGAACTAGGCGACTGTATCCAGGCTGGTATGACCAAATTAAATACCCGCTGGGATATACGATCCCCAAGTTCCATGTGTACAAGAGGACAGGAAACCCACACCAGCACGTCGCGCAGTTCAGAGCTCTGTGCGGCAACACTGGAGGAGACAGCAAATTGTTGCTTTGCCAGTTTGTTGGCAGCCTGTCAGAGACGGCCTTTGAATGGTACTCAGAGCTCCCAAATGACTCCGTGAGAACATTCACAGAGATGGAACTGTTGTTCACATAACAGTTTTCCAGCGCAAGCGAGCGCACCCCGATCACGGCATTATTCAATGCCAGGATAAAGCAAGGAGAAACCTGGGTCCAATACACGATCCGGTGGCGAAACCTATGGTCAAAGTACGAATAGCGCATCGAAGAATCCCCTGCCATGTGCATGTTCATTGGGACCCTAGATCCTCAAACGACTGTGTCTCGGTTTATAACATTCTTTAAGCCAACCACCTTCCAGGCTCTAATAGATAAACTAGACTAAATGGACCAAATGAGCCATAGGCCTTCCTCCTCAAATAAGGACCCTCGAAATGCCAAAGGTAAAGGAAAAACGACCTTCGTTACCAACACTCAATAACAACCGAGTGGCTCAAAACCGACTGCTCGCCAAAACAACGCACGTCCATGCCTATTCCTGAAAGAAAGGCTAGGACGCGCTTATTCATTTCCCTGCGATAAGACGAGGAGATTACTTAAGTTGGCAATGCATAACAAACTCATCATATTGCAGACCCACGGCATCCACCGCAACCCGGCGATGTCAACAACCCTAACTATTGCTCCTATCACAGAATGGTGAGCCACCCAATTGAGGATTGCTTCGTCTTCAAGAACCGGGTCAAGGACCAGTATCAATAGGGGAATCTCGCGCTGTTTGAGAACTGGAGGGTGAACCCATCATGGAAGCACACTCTCAAAAAAAAAGGATGCACCGAGGGCATCATGCTCGCTCGTGGAAGAAACTCCATGGGAAGTCTTTCTTTCAGCTAAAGCCAAAAGAATGCTGAAGGATCTACATGCATGTCCGGCAGTCAGGTGGAAAGGCTCACTTGAACCTAAAATCATCGAAGGGATGCTAAAACCGCGTCTTATACTGAAGATTGTTGACAAAGGGCAAAATCCCTAAGTCAAGCCTTCAAAGTCTTCAAAGAAAAAGAAGAAGACCAAGAAACTTGTGCAGCCTGCCGAGTATGAAGACAAGCGCACATACTTGCAAAAGTACATTAACGCGATGGAGGAGTACAACCAGAAGGCGCGGAAATCGGTCACGCTCGAAGAGTTCCTTAAGTATATTCCTGAAAACGAAGATAGTGACAACGATGAGGAAAATGACTCATCAGAAGAAACCGAAGACCATATAGCAAGTTGCCACATGGTCTCCCATTCGTTGTTAAATGACAAAGAAACTCCCTCGGCGTCAGAAAACAACGCAGAAGAACTGGGGGAAGAATCAGCGCTAAAATCCCCGGAACTGCCAGAAGACCCGATCATTAGGCTGTTAAATGAAGCCTTTCGAAAAATCAAAGCTGACCGAGAACGTGAAACGGCCATATACGAAAAGTCTAAGCGTCAGCGTCAGGATGAAGAAGCTGCGGCAAGGTGGAGTCATAAAGTACTCCAACCAAACCAAGGCTTACCTGCGCAAATAAGAGCAGGATCAAGGCAGAGAAGCGGTTCGCCAAAACCCTGTCAATGGGAATGAAGCCGCCACCTCTGATAAGAAACACTCCCGGGATCATATGCCTCGACGGAGAGGATTCACATCCACACTACTGCCTATATCATCGGAGGGTTACTCACCCCCACCGAAGAATGCAGTAACTTCAAGAAGTGGTGGTAAGGATATATTGCTCATCAAAAACACTTCAAGAGGATGAAGAGCGAAGCTCGTCGATGGCAAAAGAATGCAATAGATGCGTGTGAAAAAACGACTGGCAACTGTCATATGGTTGGTACCAGTTCAGAAGGGGAAAAAAACCCCAAGTTCTTACTTTCGGGAGCGATTTTAAGGACGAAATACCCCTCAGCCTTCTCTTCAAAGACTCCACCTCCGAAAAAGAAGAGGAGGAGAAGAACTGCGAGAATATTCAGCTGCATAACCGCACACTGCCTGAAAATAATCTCGGATCTACAAACAAAGGTTCGATCAAAAAAGACAAAGGGAAAGGAAAAATCCCTGAGGAAATTGCCCTCGACAGTGGAGTTGTCAAAGAGCTCGTAGCAAGGGACCCACCTAGGAAAAATAAGGTGGATTACAATGTCCTAGCATATCTGAGGAAAATACCCTCTCAGTTGAGAATATTGGATGCTCTCCTCTTGTCCAAAGAGGCACGAGAGTCTCTGATCAAGGTATTACAAGAGCCCGATCAGTTCCAAACTTTCCTTACAGAAGAGAAGATGAAGGACGAGCTGGTAGAGGTTCACATAGCTGACATCACGTTCAGCGATGAAGATCTCCTTCTCGGTACGTGCGAACATAACCGCCCATTATACGTCACCGGGTACTGCAATGACATCAAGATAAGAAAAATCCTTGTCGACAACGGATCCTCCATCAACCTTCTCAACATGAAAGTATTGAAGGAGATTTGCATGAACGTTCAGTACTTGGCCCGAGACAAAATTACAATCTCTAGATTCGACTCATAGTCGTCACGGACACTTGGGTCCGTAATACTGATGTTACGCTACGGGTTGCTCTTCACTAATATCAAATTTCACGTCATTGACGCCAAGACTTACTATAACGCTTTGCTTGGCAGGCCCTGGTTGCATGAGTACAACGTCATGCCTTTTACACAACATCAGTGTATGAAGTATTTCAAGGACATCTCGGAGTACACCGTCATAGGGGAGCTAAATCATTTCTCCTTAAACGAGATCCGAAAATATGAGGACGCAAAGTACTTCCTACCAGACTTCGAGGATACTAAAAGGTTTCATAGGCCGGAGGATAAAGAGAAGCCCGTCGCCACTATCCTGATTTTTGAGAATGATTCCAAGGAAGATGAAGAAATAGTCTACTCAGGGCAACCCCAGAAAGAAAACAGCAAGCCCGGACCATCCACTCCTATTATGGTCTTTGGCAGCGACTCCGAGGACGAGGCCAACGCAGTGTTCTCCATCCGCCCGTCAGTGCAAACTCTCATCGGAGCAGATCAGAGTCTGCAAATCAAAATAGCTCCGCCTCGGCATTACAAGGAACTTGATGCACTTGATACATACAGCGTACAAGAATTACAGACTTTCTACGTCCCTCCCAGGCGAAGGGGTGAAAAAGTGATCCTCTTCTACCGATCTACGGAGACCAGAATAGAAAAAGAAGGCTGGCATGGTGCCGATTTTACACTCGACAGGTTTCAACCAATCCATCCGCCAATATACTACGTGGAGGGATTCAAAAGGCTGTTAAGACACCAAGGTGTACCCCTCGAACAAACTGTCTGGCAAGCCTAGTTCTATAAAAAGATTTTGTATATTCCCGGGACCCAGCGAAAGATGCCCAACGGAAAGATGGAGACAACTGGGCTCGGGTACGTCCGGTCTAATATACAGGAGCAGTTCCATAACTGTCGTGTCATAAAAAGCTCCAGTGAAGGGGAAAACGCTCTTCCGAATGGCCGTGATGTTGAAATAGAGCGGAATCCCACTCTAAGAACGTTAAGTTCGTCACTCGAAGAACAAATAAACAAACTAATAAAAGAAGCTTGTCAAAGGAGCCAAGATGATCATAGTCGCGAGATGACCATTTATGAAAAGGCCAGGACGCAGCGCTTCAATCAGCTATCTGCGAAGAAGAAAGACTATAATGCTCTTCATCCCTGGCCTGCTGTTTTTCCTCTTGAAAGGGGAAAATCCTGAAATAGAGGCAAAAACAGGGTAAAGAATGCAAATAACGTTTGAAAACAACGAAGCGGATCCAAGAAACCGTGCAATTGAGAAAAGGTCGATTGGAACCTGTCCTTTATAAAGAAGATGGGTCGGGAATACTCTTTCCCTCAAGACAAGATAATGAAAATATTCAACCTTGTTATTAAGAACCAAATGATGACGCTTACGAAATCTAGGCATTCCGAACAAACGAATGAGGTCCATCATCCGGATTATTGCTCCTACCTCCGAGCAATAAGTCATCCCCTCGAAAACTGCTTCACCTTCAGAGACTGGGTAGAAAACTAGTATCAACGAGGCATGTTCGCTTTATCCGACAGCTAGAGGGTAACCCTGCCGCAAAAGCATGAGCGAAAAAAGACCTACACCATGAGGATAGGACCAGCTCAATCACAAAAAGGAAAGCGAACTCGTACCTGCCATATGATAACACTCTCAAAAGAGAGAGGGCACAATATTATGGATGACCTCCACATGTGCTTCGCAAATGAAGACGTGGACGAGGTGATCTCAGAGTTTCCACCAGCGCCAAAAGAGCTGGAAGATGGGATACACACCACGGCGGATAACCTAAAAAAATTGACTTAGGGACGGAGAATGATCCGAGACCAACGTTAGTCAATGAACTGCTATCTGAAAAACAAGTAGCTACGTTAAAGGACGTGCTCATACAGTATAATATCTTATATACATGCTTTTGGATATGAGCTTCATTTTCAAAATTTTGCATTTTTACTTAAGCTCGTATCCATGTCCTATTAGTTTCCTACAATGTTTAAAATAACTCGCTATTTTGCGCTATGTAGCATAGTTTAGCGTCTTCACTATGTAATTGCGGTAAATAGTTTCAATACAAAGTAGATTACGCTTTTTAACAAATAGTCTACGCTACGCTATACATACGCTATTTTCACATAATATTTTCTATTGAGATTCTTAAGATTTCAGTAATTAATCCTAACATATATGAAGACGGTCTTATTGAAGTTCTAATCTCTCAATTTGAAATCATATTTAGTAGACATGTTTCTCAAATAGAGATTATTTGATTGATTTTCGATTCGTTTAATACAATTATGAATCATACAAATGAACTTAAAAATTCAAATTAAGAAAATAATGTTATGTTACTAATTGTTGTAAATTTTATATCTTTATAATATATAATTTATTGTAAATAAGATGACAATAATAATAATTATTAATAATTAACAATTCATGTAGCTTACATTATGCATAACGCTGCTTGAGCTTTTCGCTATTCAGTACACGCTATCGTCTCATTGTGCTTGATTAATGCTTGATATAGTCTCTTGCTATATGCTTTAGTTTCACAATTGTTTTATGCTTAGCTACTTATCTCTATTGTTTCATATCTTTTCTAAGCTTTGCAATTGTAATTTGTATTAGCAAGTGTTTAGAATTTTTAATTTGGGTATATGGATAACTTAGTCCTATTCACCCCTCTCTAAGACTACTTTCAAGAGATACATAAATTCTATTCCTACGAGAGGCGCACATTCTAAATACGAACTGAAATAAAAGTAAAAATCTACACTAAGTTAATATTCTTCTGCAAGCTTCTGAATATAATCTTGATCATGTACTGCGGATGGATCTGCCTAAACCTGAGATGGCAAATGCCGGGATTTCAGGACACCCAATAAGTACTCAACGTAATAATGTGTGATAGCATAATAAAGAGTATGTCATAAAATGCCTGCATGCACATGTAAGCATGAATATAAAAGTGATAAGAATAAACATGTAAACAGGACATGTCAAGTCTTAGATGTCACTATAAGGGTAAAGTCTAATGGCAAGGAAACACGACTCGATTCAATAAGTAAGCAGTTTACCGTTTCAGTCCGGTATCTTAGCAACACACTCACTTTACCGTTTTAGCCCGGTACCACAGCAATACACTCTCACTTTACCGATTTAGCCCGATACCATAGCAATACACTCACTAAACACGTATGATGATTGGACAGGTTCTGGACTGGAATTACATTTATTCACGATACTATTATTGAGCACGAGACATGTAAACACGAACAATTATTTCAGGGCATGAAGTATGGCATTCCAGTCAATTGCATTTTAATATCAATTTATAGTGATCACAAAAGATAAAGTTGTCAATGGATTCAGTGCATGTAAACTATAGTAAGTATAACAGTATCACACAACACCAATGAAAAAGAGTAATCGAATCACGAGATAACGACTGTTAGATTCTAATACAATATCTCAATATGGTAATTGAATTCATCATTAAATCAAACACATTTGTAAACATGATTTAGGGGTTGATTAAGCATGTTAATAATAATGGAAATCATGTCATAACAATATCTTAACTGTGGATTGTACAGGAATCATGTAAATATGTAGATGTTAGTAATCTCAAATATATAAACTACATATCAAAGCGGTTCTCATGCATGTCGTTGTTAACGAGTAATTCCATGGTCTTAATCAATAATATTAAGCAAGTAATAGTATGGTCTCAACACTAATGATTAATAAAGATTATATATTAAATTACACGAGCCCTTTTTCATTTGATATGTGGATTTAGCATTTAATCAAATGCAAGATGAGCATGGATGAAACAGTTAACTAATGGGTGTGCTAAAAACCTAGGTTTTCGTTCATAATCATAACAATCATGGATGCACATATTAATAAGGAATCACGGTATTTAGGTCGTATGTTCTTTATTTATAATACAAACAAATTCAAATCAAGATAATCAATATCGCATCGATTAACATGAGGGAAAGCAAGAGTACTTGCCTTTAGGTGAGGTTCTCGTTGGATTTTGAAAATGGACGAAGATGATGAACGATCTCGACCCGTGTGCTTGGATCGATGCGCTTGGCCTCAAGGAAGAAGAAGAGTCGAAGACGATGCCGACAATGGAAACGATGTCAAGAAAGCGAAAGTTTTGACTAGAATTTTGGTAGGAAAGGGATCTAGGGTTTTTATAGAGGAAAGAGGCTGTAGAAATTTGGGTTTCAATCATGTATGGTCGTGAGTTTTAATAGGTGTTGGGTCAGTTACGTGAAATAATATATACGCGAAATATTAGGAATTTGATCAGATTGAGTTTGAGACGGCTCAAAACAATTTTAAGCCATCTCAACGAGACAGAGAATAAAATAATTGGTTCAGGAGTGTCTCTGGACCCATGAGCCTGTTCAAGATAGCCATGAACCGTCTCAAGAAGATGTTGAGCCAGTTTAAGCAATCTTGAGCCATCTTATACACACACAAAAAGTAAGGAACTTGCAAGGAACTTCTCTGGACCTATGAGTCAGCTTAAGATGGTCTTGAGCCGTCTCAAAAAGATGTTGAGGCGCTCAAGCACCAAGAGAAGAAAAAAACATTGGAATTGAACCTTGAGCCGTCTTAAGTAATATTGAGCCGGTTCAAGAACTGATATTTGCTGATAAAGGCTCTGATAAGTTACTTAACACGTTTATTGGACATGGAATCAAAGGAAATATGAAAAATGATTGTTTTATTAGGATTTCAAGGTACATGGTGTTGCATCCTATCCATATTATAAGAAATTTCATACTCAAAATTTGAAAGAACAAAAAATACAAGAATCGAAAACTAATTACAGGGATCAAGGAAACAGTTGGGGTACGAAAAATCAAGGATCAAAGAAACATATGAGGGTACGAAGAGTCACGGTCTTAGCCTGACAATCAAAGTGTGCAAGGAAGGTGTCTAACCAATTCATCCAGGACGATGTCGTAGTTCCCGGTGTTGGGTCAAAGTTTTGTGTGGTGTACGATGTGTACTGGCAGAAGTAGCGGACATAAAATAGTGTCCCCGGAATTAAATAATACCCTAGCAGGAACTGATCTAACCTCTATTGGCCCACTCCAGCAAGCCTCAAGACGATAATCCTGACCCCATGCCGGCAAGCCCGACCCCACTCCGATAAGCGTGAACCCCCCAACCCAATCCGTTGAATCCAATCCCGTCTCACAAAAATGATTGGGTTTTATCTAGAGTTTACAATTAAGGTTCCCAACACAATCCGTTGATTCCAATCTCGTCTCACAAAAATGATTGGGTTTTATCTAGGGTTTACAATTAAGGTTTTGATTATGGATTTAATTGAAATCTAAATTTAAACCCTGATTCAAAATTTAGATCGAACCCCTAATCAAAATTTAGTTGAAATATCAGATTGAAATCCAAACAAAAGTAACTTTTTGTAGATGAATTATTTTGGACACAGAGAAGAGCATGTGTTCGTATCCTAGAAATCCCCGAGGGCAAATGGCACAAATTAATGCTTTCGGGGTAAATTCATGAATCCCTTAAATGCGTGTGTGTTGTGTGCTTGTGTGTGGTGTGCATGGGTATGCCGTGTGTTGTGTACTTAGATTAGGGTTACGGGCCAGTCCCCCACAACCAAAAAAAAAAGGCATGTGTATTTTTGGATTTGGAGGCCGCCGGCTAGGGTTCAACTGATGTTAGCCGAGATGATTACCTTGGGGGTTGCCGGAGTGGTGGCGTCGAGCCGGAGTGGTGGCGTCGCTGCTAGGGCCGGGATCAAGGAGAGGGGAAAAAGGAGATAGTGTTTTTCAGCAAGGGGTATTTTTTTCCCAGTCCATGAGTTTCGGATGTAAAAATTAAACGGCTGTTAGGGTTGTTAGCTGAGGGGGATAATTTGCAGGTTTTTGAAAGTCAATGTGCTTTCTTGCATTTTTTCATTTGGGCTATAAGTGGCGTGAGGGGTTCATTTAAGCCTTGTTACATTTTATCCTCATTTGTAGGCCCAGGTTAGCCGATTTAAAGTCGGGCTTGGATATTTCAATTGGATCACACTCATAACTCATAATGGACTGTTCTTATCGGCTCCGCCCATTAAAAGAATTTGCTAAAATAACAGGGGGCAAAAAATTCATTTTTTTTTTCTAATCAGAAAGAAGAAGAAGAAGAAGAAGAATTATTTCCACTGAGAGAGAGAGAGCTGAAGAGATTCGATCGAGAGGCGGCAATGCTTCGCAAATCGATCATCGCTTTCTTGGTTGTTGGGTTTCTCTTCATCGCCTTCTCCGTCTCTCAGAAGAAAAAGGTTCAGATCTTTCAATCCCTTCTTCTTTTATTTTCTTTCAAGTTTCCCCAAATTTCCACTGCAAAAATGAATTCTTTTAAAAGTTGATTTCAGCGGACGGGTCTTCTTAATTTGGGCTCTTTGGGTGAAATTATACCTGGGTTTTGTCATTTGATTGGGTTTTGACTCACATTTTACCGAGTTGATTGTATTTCGATTGAAACAATTGGGCAATTTGCAATTTGTTCTTGTTGGAAAGATTCCATTTTTTTTTCCAAATCAGTCTTGATGCTTATTTGACATAGAAGAAAGTGTTGTACTTGGCTCTTGGGTTTATCTCTGCGCATTAGAGTTGAGCATAATTCTTGTATATATAAACCCAATATCTATACGATTAAACCCTAGATTGATTTGGGGTTTTTTGGCCGATAACATTACAAAAGGCACATTCAAAACCCCATATTTTGAAATATATTACATTTGTATGTGACCTTTACACGTGTGGTTTTGATATGGGTTAGTAGTGTTTCCAATACCCAATTCAAATCTGGTTGCCAAATTGAGACAAAAAATAAAAAGCATTTTCCCCCAACTTTGGGGGTCAGCTGTATGAACCCGTATATTTCATTCAGCTATGTTAAGAGATGTCTCCTCAAGGACCCATTTACATTTAGTTAGCTTCTCCTAATTGAAGCATTTATTGGCCTCCGTTGTACCTGTCATATCTGTCTCAACTGATTCTCCCTCATCTATCCCCTGTGAGAGGGAGCGACTTCCAACTTCTTACGAACACACTTAGTCCTTATCCTATATATTATAGTACGGCCATCCATTCATTTCAACATTCTTATTTCAGCGAGACTCTTCTTTTGGACATGTTGTTTCTTGATTGCCCGACATATTGATCCATAAAGCAACATGACCTTATACCCATCTTAGAAAATTTTACCCAAATCCATAATGCTATCCATAGTCCGGTCGGGCTTGGTTGATGTCGTGTCAGAATGTTCAAGATGCGGTTCTCAACTTTTGTCTTTGACTCACGTTTTGCTTACATTTACAATGGACTTGTTCAATCTCAAGTTTCCATTTATTCTTCTAAACTGGTATTGCTTCTTTCTTGTCGACTTTCCGATTGATGTTTTTTAGTGCAATCTCTCAATGCACTTGGGCCTATATAGCTTTGTTTCTCCGTGGTCTTCCCCTTAATTCTTATTAACCATGACAGTACTGACTTCATGGTGCATAGTTAATTGGTCTCAAAATCTATTTTTGCTTTAGGTTAATGCTGTATCATGTCCACCTACTGATTTCTCCACCTTGTTTTATGAATGTTTGTGCTGAATATTTATTATAATATAAAAGAAAGTGTTTGTATAAATAATCTTGTGTTTTAGTTAACACCATATATATTTGTGCCTGTGACTCGAAGCTTAGAAGGGGAAATTTTTATATAAAAAAAAATCATGTGGTCGTTCACTGTTTAAACCTTTTTTCACCCAGTTTCCCTTTCTCCCTTCCCTTCTTTGCTGTGCACAGTTGGGAGCAGTATTTATAGTATTTGCATGAGCTCGAAGTTGTAGAAGTCTAATGAGCATGAACACTGTGAAGTTGTAAAAGTCTATTTCTTGAAATAGCTTCTCTTTCAAACTATGCTGTAGAATACTGATTATTATATCTGCTAGAAAATTATAAGCAGAGTTCTAGAAAGCTTCTTATAATTTGTTTTCATTCTTAGCAAGAATTTGAAGTGGAAAAAGTTCCTGAAATCACAAATAGAGTCTACTTGGATGTTGATATTGGCGGGCAGCATATAGGTATGTGAGGTTTAGTATGTTTAATACGATTATATTAAATTTGTTGATCATCAGATTTTGCCTATAATTCTCAAATGAATTTCTCATGAGAGTCTTTTGACATATGTCATGTGTTCAAGTCATTTTGACTTAGCAAGCATCTTACATTACCTTGCAAGGGGAAAACTATGCTTCAGCCCAGAAGTCAATATTTAAGAATTCAGTATCTAGCTTTCTTATTAAACGCTCATCAATCTCATTTAACTTGTTCCCTGGTGTCTTTATAAGCTACCATATACACAATGGCGTGATACAAGCATTAAAAGTTTTCAACTTTCTTTTCTTTTTATTCCTTTTGGGGAGAATTAGAACAGTGTGTAGATCTTTTCTCATCAAAATGAGGTTGGTTATCGCTCAGATGGCTCCATGAATGAATGGTGTGTAAAAGACCTACCATGATGTTAGAAACTCAGAACACATAAAATCACTTTAATTTTCATTTAATTATTTTAAAGAATGCATTTGGGGAGGTACATGATAGTTAGAATCTTATAGAATCCCACAAAGTTCGATATGATGGCTATAAAACCAACAATCTGTATGGATCAGAATGTAGATAAGAAACAACCTGTCTCAAAATATGGGCGTAGTTGAAATGAGAAGATTTAGATGGACAATTTAAAATATACTAAGAGATAAGAAATTAGTGCATTCATAAGAAGATAGAGACAATACTAATTGAAGACAAAACGAGTACCAGTTGAGTTGGCTTGGCATGTCACATGTGTAATTGGGCTGATAAGTGTTTGGAGGAAAGATAATAGTTAATGAAGCCACAACGACTAGAGGTATGCGGCGTGCCTAAAGGACCATAAATGGTGTCCGTTAAAAAGAATATGATCCTCGTTTTGAATCAAGTAGTCAGTTCTTAGTTGTACGTAATGGAAGAAAAGAATTCACATAACGAACCCAAAAGTTTGGGACATAGTTTCTTTTTCCTACACAACATTTAGGGCTGAACTATAGTGGCTTACAACCATACGAGAAGAATTATCCAAAAGACTGCATTTTGATCAACATATTAGTTCGATTATGAAACCCAAAGACCCTTGAATTATAACTCGTGTGCTTCCACCGATATTTTTAACTAGTTGAATAATTATGAAACTCATATTAATGAGTTCATCCCTTAGAGCTGCGGGGCAAAGATATTGTATATTTGGCCGACAACGGATCTGTATATAAAAAAGACTCGTGATTATCTCTTAGGGTTTTCTTGTTTGGCCTCTCTCTTATAATCATGCCAGGTTGAAAGCTAGTCTTAAAATTGTGTCAAATCTTCTTAGAGCTTTGATTTATAGCAGAACATTTGATGGGAAAAGGCTTTGATGACGATGATGATATTATTTTTTTCAAAAAAAAAATTATAATCACTTTGATGCATGCCTTTGTTCTTGCATTTAGACTAATAATTTTAGACTAATAACGCATGTATGAGGAAGCCTATGGCCATATTAGGCAACAGATATGAAGTTGTAAACATGTTTCTCACAATAATCGCTAACTTTTGTGTGAGCTAGACAAGAAGAGATTATAGTATGTGGAAGACAAGTATCACGTGGAGTGAAGATGGTAAGAAAAATGTGTGGCCCATCACAAATAGAAGAAATCTTTTGACCCTTTTGGACCTTTTAAACAATAAACCTGGACAGTGTTCATTCCTTCATCTCCCAGGACCACTTTATACCTATTGCATGGTATTTTCAAACGTGCCTTTTTAAGTAGACAGAATTCATTTTCAAGTAGATGACAGAGAAGGGGATCTAATGAATCTCCAGCATAGATGTTGCACGCAATGGGAAGCGAGCGTCATGGGGAGATGAGGCAATTTGGACCTTTTGTCTTCAAATTTTCAATGAGATAAAATATTTAATTGTTAATGAGTTCGTTCAAGGACAAAGGTGATCCAAGGAGTTATCCACCAATGTTACTAGGTCCTGGTGTAAAAAGACTTATTTTTTTATTATTATTTAATCCTAAATGAGGCTATGCATTTTCCCCAGGATGGAAAAAGGGGAAGCAACAATATAATTTCGCCTAACTAATACAAATTTGTATCATTCATTGCTTGGTAGTCTCAAACCCCTAGTTATCACATATAGCTTGGACATATGAATCTAAAGCTGATACACGTATGATAGCCATAATGCTTGCTAATATTTAGTATTTTGTTGTACAGATTGCTATGCCTAAAAAGCCAAGTTAAATTCTATCTTCCTAGTTTAAATATGGGACAGCTATAACATTACTTGAAAAAATACTGGGATTTGTAGTGCCAATTGCTTATGTTTTGACTTTTGATCAATGAGTCAACATGTGTTACTATCTTAATATATACAAGTAGAAGTTATGTTATAGCAAATGAGTGTATGATCTTTGTGAAAATATAGCGTAGCGATAACCTGTGTTAACGCTGAATGTTTCATGACTGTTTGCTATTTAAAATTGTTCGCTGAAATATATGTTTAAAAAGTGATTTAGTGTACTTGCAGCTGAAAATTGCAAATATTAAAGATAGTTTCTGATGTTCCTTTCTTTTTTTATGCGAATTGTTCCCCAGGTAGAATAGTTCTTGGATTATATGGGCAGGTGGTTCCGAAGACTGTTGGTATGCTTTAATTCTATCATCTCAGTGTCAAAATTTTCATGGTACTAATAATTAATGAAGTTGTTACCTCCTTATAATTCCCGATTTCTTAGATTACATGTGTACCGCGTCCACAAGCGCAAACGCGCACACGCAATTAGATTTTGATGATATCATTATATTCAATTGGTGGAAAGTGGAAGCCATATTTGTTTCTGGATCAATTTCACCATATTGTTATTGCTTGGAGATATTAACATCAACAAAGACTTATCTATTATAATTTTTTTTGTGTCTTCAATAAGGATAAAGACTAAATTTTTTCATGATCAAGGAGAAAATTATTGAAGCCTACATAAAGTCTATAACTAAGCATTATTTCCCAGTTCCAGCTCTTTGTCAGGGGCGCTCTACATGTAAGAGAAACTTTCACTTCTATAATTTACCATTAGACAAGTCACCTGATTTTTCATCCATATATGATTTAGGGCATTAAAAGTATTATGGATGCAAGTTCAGTGATTAGCTGAAAATATGCACACATACAGTTAGAAAAGAGAGTTTGAAGCGCAATATAATTGGCAATGTTTTCTAATGTGTGCTGGAGTTTGGTCCGTTTTTTTGGGAAACGACCCCCATTTAAGAATCAAATTGGGAATCTTTCACATGGGAGAGTGAAGTCTTACAACAAGGCTAAGCTCCTTTGGTGAAAGTTGAAATTGTGAGGCTTGA
This sequence comes from Agapanthus africanus, assembly GCA_030015575.1. Taxonomy (NCBI): domain Eukaryota; kingdom Viridiplantae; phylum Streptophyta; class Magnoliopsida; order Asparagales; family Amaryllidaceae; genus Agapanthus; species Agapanthus africanus. Next base: position 47,152,955 of record JASDDO010000019.1, on the reverse strand, counting down.
TAGTGTTAATTCAACACAACTTTAATTAAAATTACATACCTTCGACCATCGATTCTTCTCCAAACTCCTAATTTGAGATCAGTAAAATAAAGAGAAAATTCCTTGATTTCTAGTTTATTTCATTTCTGAATTCCTATGTTGATGCAACTATTATGAATTAGATACAAAAACTAAATGAAATTGCAAATGTAGTCTATATTTAAGGGAGCTTGAATTACAAAATAGCAAATAATATCACCCACAAATGAGATGTGGCAAATAAAGTGTTCAATCCAAGTTAGGTAAGTAAACTTGATGATTAGCCAAGTAAGTCTGAACAAAAAGATTAATTCTTTTAAGCTATTTGGTAAATAACTAAGTTAATAAACCAACCAACAAAAGAAAATAGAATAATTAAGACGGTGGAAGAAAGTGTGAAATGGAGAACTTGGATGTGGGTATTTGAGTATATATGATTATGTTAACTTGCCTTGTGTTTAGATCCAATGAAAATGTAGCTTAGCCTTCAAGTCCCTTGCCAAATATTAACATATGCTTCTAAGCACTTGTTAGTACTAGAGAGTACAATGGTTGTTGTAGTTGATGATAGTGTTGAAAAGGATTATTAGAATTAGAGAAGCAGAGAGAGAAGTAGGATAGCTAAAGAAAGTAGAAAGAGAGTAAAAGATGTAGAGAACAATTTTATTATAAACTTCCAAGACCACTTCATCCTTACAAATGAGAGTTGGGTGTCTATTTATAGACATTTTAAGGAAACTTCCATACATTAGATATTTCTATTTACATTAGATATTTTATTCTAAATATTTTCCTAAGAAACATTCACATAAGATATTTTACTTTAAGTCGTCATGGAAGTTTCTTAGAACCTTCACCATATCTCATGGTTTATAAGCTTCTAAGCTCTTCCAAATTTTTTATAAGTTTCTCGAATATTCCGGAAGCTTCTAAGCTCTTCCAAAGTCTTCTATAAGTTTCTAGAATATTCCGGAAGTTCCTAAGATCTTCCGAAACTCTCTAGAACTACTTCAGTTCTCTCTGGTGGAAACGACTCGTCTCCTAACGAGAACCTAACGAGAAGGCTTCTGTTACTCACCGAAATATATGCTCTCGAGCTGCTCGCAATTCATCCTCACTTATCCATGAACAATCTGTTAATGGTCGTCCTTTTCAACGAACTAAATTGTCTTTTATGTATGTCGCCCCCTCTGGTTTTTGTTGTGCGAAGATCTATATCGTCTTCTATTTCATTATCTTCCTCCTGTTTTATCGCTACAAATGGTAGAGTGGTGAGGTCAACCTATGAAGGAGTCTCCTCGTGAAATACCACTTGGTCCATAACGTTGAAGATAGGAGAAATAAGAATAGTAGTAGGTAAGTCCAACAAATAAGTATTTGACCCCAAACGCCGCAAAACTCGAAATGGACCAAATCTCTTTATTCTCAACTTCGTATAAGAACCCGCAGGAAATCTTTGTCGTTGAAAATGTGCGATAAATAAATCTCCTAGTTGAAATATTTGTTCTCGTCTATGCTCATCATAGGCAGCTTTATATTTGGTATTGGATTTGCAGAGCTTATCGAACGCTTCCTTTTGGATCGTCTTTATATGTTCAACAATAGCATCGGCCTCAACATTGGCTTGGCCATGAAATGGTAAGAATGTTCAATCTAGGATATGAGGGATGAGTTGGCCATATAAGGTTTCAAATGGAGTTTTGCCGGTAGATCTATTAACAGAGTTATTATACGCAAATTTTGCCTGAGAAAGAATAAAGTCCCATTGAGTAGGTCTTTCACCGGCTAAACATCTAAGTAAATTACCTAAGCTGCGATTGACCACCTCAGTTTGACCATCTGTTTGAGAATGATATGCATTGCTAAACTGAAAATAAGTTCTCAATCTAGACCATAACATTCTCCAAAAATGACTTAAGAATCTAGTATCCCTATCAGATGCGAATGACCTAGGTATGCCATGCAAACGTACTACTTCCTTAAAGAATAAATCTGCTATATGAGATGCATCGGAATTGTTTTTACATGCAATGAAATGAGCCATTTTAGTGACCCTATTCACTATCACAAAAATGAAATCCACCTTCTAGTCCAAGTATTAAATCCATAGTAACGTCCTCCCAGCGTTTTGTAGGAGGTGGAAGTGGAGTGTAAAGACCGGTATTTTATGATGTGCTTTTAAATGATTGGCATACATAACATCTTTTAATAAAATGTCACACATCTCTTCTTAGCTTAGGCTAAAAATATCTTTCTTCTACTAAAGCAATGGTTTGTTTCCCCAAAATGACCACCTAGGCCTCCACTATGAAGTTTTTGAATGAGAGACTCACGAATAAAACCCTTACAAATGCATAATTTAGTTTCCTTGAATAAATAACCGTCTTGAATTAAATATTTAGCATTTGGGTCCATTCCGGTTGTTTGACATGATTCCTATATAGGACCAAAATAAGAGTCAGATGCATACATATTTCTAAGCGAGTCTGAGGAAACAATAATTGGTCTTAGTGTAACTAATAAATATTTACGTCTACTTAAAGCATCAGCTACTTTATTAGTTATGCATGCTTTATATCTCAAGTGAAATGTGTATTCTTGTAAAAATGATGACCACTTAGCATGTCTTTTATTTAGGTTTCTTTATGGGTTTAGGTATTTTAAAGTTTCGTGATCTGAATTTAAAATAATTTCTCTTTGAATAAGATAATATATGTTAAGGATTAACGTCGAGGTAGGCGACACAAATGGTTTAGGGGTAGGTTTTTCCTTTTTAGGATGAGAAACGTCCTTTTGTGTGTGAAGGACTATTTTAATCTTGTCCTTAAGGAAGGTGTACGTGTTCTTTTCTCCGTCGTGTTGTGTTTTCCTATCAAATTGCCAAGGTCTTTCTAACAAAATATGACATACTTATAATGGAACTACATCACACCAAACCTCATCTTGATATTGTTTTTCCTATAGAGAACTTGACTAGACAACGTTTTGTTACCGGCACCTCATTTCCCTCTTTAAATCATGATATACTATAAGATTTATATAGAGTCTCGGTTTTAAGTTTAAGTTTGTCAACCATTTTTTATGAGACAAAATTTCCCGTACCACCACTATCAATCATTAGTGAATATAGTTTTTCTCCGGATGTGCATGTTGTGCGAAAGCGGTTACGTCTCAACCAGCGGTCATTAGATTCTTCTTTAGGTGCTATCATGGCTCAATGAATTACTAGGAATTGATCATTATTGTCGTCTTCTATATCTACACTATTACCCTCGTTGTCGTAGTTATTTTGTTCAGTATCTTGTTCACTGTCACTTACATGATTATTTGATTCATTTTGAAGTTATTAAGTTAAACTTTCTCCTAAGGCCTTGAGCTGACTTATGACCAAGTTCTCGACATTTATAACTGATGATTCCGTCGCTTGGTTTAGGTCCTAATATACCTTTTCCTTATTAAGATCATATGTGCTTTGTTCCGGTTTTGATCGGTTTGAGTTATTAGTGTTCTTATTGCTGCTAGTTGAACTAGATGAAGATTTGAACAGGTTATTTTTGTTAGATGTAGATTGTTGTAATTATTTTTCAATCCTTTTAGGTGATGAGCTTCGTCAACACTCATTATATCATAGAGTTCAACTTGATTTTGAATAGGCCATCGTAACCCATTAATGTACCTAGCAACAGTTTGTTTTTCATTTTCATTAAGGTAATTTCTTACTTGTAGTTTAGAAAATGTTTCAGCATATTCATCAACGGTCATTTTACCTTATTTTAGATTATTATATTCTTGAAAGATTGTCCTACGATAATCTATAGGTAAAAAATTTTCTTTATGTTTTTGTTTCATATGATCCCATGTTTTTATTTTATCCTTATCTTTTTTAACCCTACTAACTTGAAGATTTTTCCACCATAGAAGCGCCGACCTTTCATTTTTAACAAATTTAACCTTTTTATCGTCGGGCATTTCATTCCAATCAAAGAAATGATCCATTTTATCTACCCAATCTAAGAATTCTTCGGTGTCTAGTTTTCCTTTAAACTCTGCTATATCAATTTTATTTCTTGATCCTATCGTTTATCATATCTCACACCACTCTCAATTTGATCATGTCGTGGAGTTACTTCACTATCGTTATCGTTTTCGAAAAGCCTATTGTTAAGGTTTCTATATCAGAGTTGATTATTTTGTCTTTCTAGACGTGTAATCATGAGTAACTCGGTTAATTGTTTTAGTTGATCATTAATTTGTTGGATTTGTGTTTGTTGGACCAGATAAGCTTCTTGCCATATTGTGGACGGATGAGTTTGTGTATTTGATTGTGAATTATGATTGCTAGCGATTATAAGTATATATGCAATTTTTTTTGGACAGCATGTAAAATGCAAGAAAAAATAGGATCTAAATGCAACTTATGAAGTTCTCAAGGGTTGAAACTTGCTCTGATACCAAAACTGATGCAACTATTATGAATTAGATGCAAAAACTAAATGAAATTGCAAATGTAGTCTATATTTAAGGGAACTTGAATCCAAATGAGATGTGGCAAATAAAGTGTTCAATCTAAATTAGGTAAGTAAACTTGATGATTAGTCAAGTAAGCCTAAACAAAAAGATTAATTTTTTCAAGCAATTTGGTAAATAATTAAGCTAATAAACCAACCAACAAAAGAAAATAGGGTAATTAAGGTTGTGGAAGAAAGTGTGAAAGTGGAGAACTTGGATGTGGGTATTTGAGTATATATGATTATGTTAACTTGAGATTTGCTTTGTGTTTAGATCCAAATAAAATGTAGCTTAGCCTTCAAGTCCTTTGCCAAATATCAGCACCTGCTTCTAAGCACTTGTTAGTATTTAAGAATAAAATGGTTGTAGTTGAAGAGAGAGTGTTGAAGATGATTATTAGAATTAGAGAAGTAGAGAGAGAAGTATGAGAGCTAAAGAAAGTAGAAAGAGAGTAAAAGATAAAAGGAACCATTTTATTATAAACTTCCAAGACCACTTCATCTTTACAAATGAGAGTTAGATGTCTATTTATAGACATTTCAAGGAAACTTCCACACACTAGATATTTCTACTTACATTAGATATTTTATTATAGACATTTTCCTAAGAAATATCCACATAAGATGTTTTACTTTACAAGTCTTCATGGAAGCTTCTTAGAGCTTTCATCATCTCTCATGTTTTTATAAGCTTCCAACGTCTTCCAAAGTTTTCTACAAGTTTCTAGAATATTTCGGAAGTTTCTAAAATCTTCTGAAACTCTTTCGAACTACATATGTCGTTGATGAAGAGATCACATGCTGCTTAAATAGACTTCCCAATTTTACAAGTCCTACTATCAAAGAGTTGTAAAACACATTTCACATACTTTGTTCATTGTTTATAATTACCTACTTAATTTTATAGCCCACAACAAATTGCTGACATGTTTGAATTCAGCCTCCAACCTTTCTTTTTGACTAACGTTCTTCCATTTGGTCTACTAAATTTACTTTATAAGATAATGACAAAATAACTCATCTTTATAGCCAAATTTAGACTTGCTCCTTATAGTAGTGAAAGAACTATATGAAACTTAAAATTCTACATGAATTACCATGATAAAAGTTTCTAAAATTTTTTTTGACCTTATGAATAAACTTCATATAAGTTATTCGACTCCAACACAAGTTATTCCAAAGGAAAACATACATATGACTTATACTTAATATTCACAAATATTAAAGTCATGTACAAAGTGCTAATAAATGGAAGCAACAATATAATAGGAAGATCTCAGACACTAATGAGCGCCATTCGATACACATAATTCTTGAACGAATTAATCGGTATTGCCTTAGTGAAGAGATTAAAAACAATAAGATCGGTACTTATATGCTCAATAGCAACTTTCTTTTTCGCGACACGGTCCTTTACAACTTGATAATTTATGTTGATTTGTTTGCTTCAGCTTTCACTTTGCTTATTATTGGCAAAAGAAAACGTAGAGGCATTATCACATTAAATCAACAATGGTTTTGATACAATATTAATAACTATCATTTCCGTGATAAAATTCCTCAACCATAATGCATGTGATGACGTTTCATAGCAAGTAATGTACTTCGCTTTCATAGTTGAAAATGCAACTAAGGACCGTTTCGCACTTTTCCAGGATAAATCACCTCCAGCAAAAAGGAAAATATATCTCGAAGTGGACTTCATTGAATTTTGACATCCAGCCCAATCTGAATCCAAATAACTAACCATCTCCAATTGTTTGACATGCCTATATGTGAGCTGATAATCTTTGGTATCTTTAAGATACCTCATAACCCTTTTAGCAGCTTGTCAATGTGCTAAACCTGATTATTTTGATATCTTCTCAACATTCCCATCACAAAGGCAAGATCCAGTCTCTCATACATAAGATTTCCGACCACGAAAGCATATGGCTTGCCTTCCATCTCCTCTTGTTCCGAGATGCTCTTAAGACATTAATCAAGACTAAATTTGTTCCCTTTAACTATAGGTGATTTCTTAAATGCGCAATCCTGTATCTGAAATTTGTCCAAAACTTTTTAATATAGGCTTTCTGAGATAATCCCAAGGTCCTTAAGAATCTATCTCTGTATGCAAATGATATAAGAGGCTTCAACCATATCTTTTATATCAAAGTTTTAGGAAAGAAATTGCTGTGTCTATAACAACCCTTTATCATTACTTACATACAAGAACAAAATAATATATCTTATCCACTCAACCTTTATGTATATGCACCGATCTACAATATTCTCAACAAATCCATATGAGATAACTATATTGTGGAATTTAATATATCATTGCCTAGAAGCTTGTTTTAGTCCATATATAGATTTCTTAAGCTTGCATACTAAATGGTTGTTTTGACCAAATCCTTCTGGCTGCCTCATGTATACCTCCTCTTCAAGATCCCCATTCAAGAATGTCGTTTTCATATCCATTTGATGCAGCTCCATATCATAATGAGCTACTAAATTCATAGTGGTTCTAAAAGATTCCTTTTTAGAAACTAGAGAAAAGGTTTCCTGATAGTCAACGCCTTCTTTTTGAGTAAAACATTTGTCTATAAGTCCGACCTTGCATCATTCAACTCAAGGTTGTAAATTGCGTATGGCGCTCCATGGCGGTTAGGGGTTTTTATAGTGGATTTTAGATATCGGCCTTTATATATAAATGGTTCTACAAGTGTTTTGAAATGAAGATCATTATAGAATTAGATTAAATAACATTTTATATAAGTTTCCATACACATCAATGTTCAAAATAAAAGAAACAATCATCATCATTATCCAAAAGCAAAAAGTAAAAGTGTTAGCAAACAACCATAAGTTTCATGCATCATAAATCAAAAAACCAAAATGAAATAAGTTTTCAACAAACAATCAAGTATCACAAAAGCAAACTCAATCATCTCCATCAACATCGGGATTGGAGATAGAATCATCATTTGGGGGGCGCCATGACGCCCGCTATACTATAAATATTGCGGGTAGCGGACGTCATGGCGCCCGCTATGTCCTAACTCGCTATAAAATCATACCGGTGCATCCCGTATAGCGCTCAAGGGTCTAAAACGCTATTGCGGCCACTATGGCCGCAATTTAAAACATCGATTCAACCTTATCGGATAAGTCTCGCTTGGTCTTGTAAACCCATTTACAACCAATGACGGCGGCTCCCTTTAGTAAGTCAACAAAATCTCAAACTTTATTTCTAATCATAGATTCCATCTCATCCTTCATAGCTTCATACAAGTCTGAATTTTCTCCATTCATAGCTTGCGAAAAAGACTTATGATCATCTTTAGATCCAATATCAAAATCAGAGTCCGGAAGATACGCTATATAGTCATTAGGAATTGATGATTTCCTTATTCTTGATGATCTCCTTAACAAAGTTGTCAAATCGTGATTTGAATCGTATATCGTTTTTCTATTGTATCGTATAATATATCGTATCGAATCGTATATCATAAGATATGATAGTAACTTGTGTCAAAACCAAGCAATTAAATATGTAGCCATGTATTTCATAATTGTATGATTAAATGAGTAATATAGAACAATGTTGAAAAGATATAATGTTTAGTATACCCGCAGTCGCAGTCGCACAACTAACACAATTAATATTTACATATGTTCAAGCACAATACATATTAATCACCAAAAATTATATGAACAATCATAATAAATAAGATAATTAAGCAAAATAATACTATATGGTCTAAAATATAAACCACATGCATCAAGATTAACGTAAGCTTCATGATAGTAACATTCTCTAACCAATTTCATAAACCATAAAGTATAAAGTTAAATTTTCTAACCAAGTTCATAAATAATAAACCACAAGACTCGTAAAATTCAAAAAGTAACAAAAGATAACAAATCATCAATACTTCCCAATCCATCCATCCCTATTATTATCTTCAAGGAGAATGTCTTCATCTTCCCTATCTTCAAGGCGAGCCGATACGAGGAGTCTTCTCGGGTGAGGATTCGAAGCGAGAAGGCGAAGCGAGGATTCAAGCAAGGAATTTGGGAGCGGTTTGAAAAATTAGGGTTTTTGATAGAGAAATTGGGTATATGTTTGGATCTTTAAACCTAAATAATTCAGACCCGACCCGTTAAACTGAATCACATTATATCGTGAATCTTACGATTCAATGAGTAAAGCAATATATCTACACGATATGTATTGAAAAGGCTCCGAATCATATCGAATCATACGATTCATATCGTGAATCGTACGATTTTAATAACAATGCTCCTTAACGTTACCGTTTCATCCAAATTATCCGTATTTTGTAGTTCTTCATGAGCTAGTTCTTGATGGAGTTGTTCACCTTGAATTCCTTGTTCATCTTTAAGTAGTGTAAGGTTTCTTTCAAGAACAAGTAATTCATTTTCCTTATAAGATGGACATCCTTTCATTTTCTCAAATTTTTCTCACGAGAAAATTCACTCCTACCGAACTCAAAATCCTTAAGAATTGTAGTATTCCTAGTTTCGACAATTTTGGACTGTGTGCAGGACGATAAAACCTACATCGTTTGGAGTTCGCTGGATAACCAATATAGTAGCCATTTACGATTTTTGAGTCCACTTTCTTAATGTGGGTTATAACCCTCATTTCGACCGGACGATCCCATATGTGTATATGTCTTAAATTAGGTTTTCATCCTTTCCGTAAGTCGAAAAGAGTTTTAGGAACAGTTATAGATGGAACCCTGTTCAAAATATACATAATCGTCTTTAAGGTTTCGCTCCAAAGGGATAATAGCATATTGGAATTATTAATCATGCTTCTCACCATTTCCATAAGCGTTCGGTTCGTTCTTTTGGTCACACCATTTTGCTGTAGCGTACCTGTCATTGTATATTGTCCTATGATGCCTTCACTTTTAAGGAACTTAACAAATATACCCGGCATTTATCCTTGTTCTGTGCATCCACCATAATATTCACCATCTCTGTTTGATCTTACAATTTTTATTTTATTTTCAAGTTGATTCTCTACCTCAGCCTTATAAGACTTGAAAGTATCTAGTGCCTCAGCCTTTTCATTTAATTGGTAGAAATACATATATCTTGTATGGTCATCAATAAATGAGATGAAATATCTTTGACTGTTTAGACAAGGTGCGGCAAATGGTCCATAAATATCGGTCTCTATTATCTCAAGAACCTCATAATTTCGTCTAGAACCTTTAATGGTAATGTTGGTTTGCTTTCCCTTTATGCAATCTAAACATGTACCAAAATCAATAAAATCATGAATTTCTAGAACTCCATTTACTAATCTCTTTATTCTATCAATGGCGATATGGCCTAATCTTTTATACCATAATTTGGATAATTGCTCATTTATAATATTTCTTTTAGTGCCAACACAATCTGTATGCAATGATAATAAGCTATGTTTAAATATGTGATCCAAATCAAACTCATATAGATTATTAAACAAAGTTCCAGCTCCAACAACTTTATTGTCTTTTAAAAGTATAAAGACAACCATGAAAATGAAATTCATATTCAAGACTTGATAATCTAGAAAAAAAACTAGATTTCTTGAAAAAGTTAGAATATAGAAAGTGTTTTCCAAATCTAAAACATAACCGGATTTTAGAATAAGTCTAAAAGTCTTCGCAGTTTTAACAAGTGAATGCATCCTATTTCCCGAATAGGTGGCTCGCTCACTGCTCATTGGCTTCCCCTGGTTTTGAAAGCCCTGCATGGTGTTAGAAATGTGAATTGTAGATCCGACTCAATCCACCAAGTATTATTAGGAGCATGCGTAAAATGAGATTCAACACAAACGAAATGAGGTTACCTTTCTTCTCCAGTCATTTTTACTTTAGGCAATTCTTCTTAAAATGTCTTTTCTAACAGAAGTAACACGGTATCCTTTTATCTTTAGACTTTATAGGCTTATTTCTTTTACGTCTTGAGGACAAATGACAATTGCCTCTTTTCATATTTCCCTTTTCATGAGTAGCAACATTAGCACTTTCAAGTTTCTCATGCTTCGATCTCTCTTCTTTTTGAACACATATGGTCAATAATTCATTAATAGCCCATTTTTCTTTATGTATGTTATAGAAGATTTTAAATGGAGCATATTCTCCTAGAAAAGAGTTGAGTATGAAATGTATAAGAAATGATTCGGAGATTTCAACCTTCGAGGATTTCAATTAAGCAGCAATTTCCCTGATATGCATGATATGTTCACGCACGCATTTTGTATTGTTGTACTTCATGTCGGAAATTTTGTTCATGAGGGTGTTAGCGAAAGCCTTAGATGTAATAAACTGCTCCTCAATCGCTCTCATAAAGTTTTTAATTTTATCACATTCAAGAATTGAATCCATGGTGCTCTTATCGATATGAGACTTAATGAGCATTGAGTTTGCACAGTTGGCGTACTTTCCTTCATAGGAGTAAGGGGTGCATATCCACGGAGTGCCAAATCAAGGTCCATACACCCTAATGCTAGCCCTTTATCTTTTCAGTCCAAAAACTTTTCACCGATAAGTATTAGAATAGAGCTAATGGGATTAGACATAACTGCATAACCAAATATCAAGATATACATTACTTCTATAAATACACAATTTTATTGAAATCGACCCATGTCATTAGTAAGTTCAAACCTTCCTGTGGATAGAGATTGCATACGCATGAATCTACTAAATTACTGTATAACAAGTCTATCAATTTAATACTAAGATAGGAAATCTTTTTAATAAATTTCCTATCTTAGTATCTGTTTAGGCTAAGTTAGCTATTTAAGTGAATCAATGGCAATTTTTGATGTCATTTTTGTTTTTATTGTTATCTTGATGTAAATAAAACCATAGTTCACTTAACAGGCTATTCCTAAATCATACAACACTTCATTTAAATGACATATAACTTTATTCATCAATATAACAATATTTGATGATTTAAATAACCATATGCGATACACATGATAACCCTAATTTTATATTTGCAACATGATGGTATAACTGAAAAATACGTGTAGAGCATGAACATATCTTCATACTAATTGGTAGATTATTGAAATCGGACATGTATATCAAAAGATATAGCTAAAATTAAATTCATGACTAATTATGCAAAGACAGAAATATTTTCTGCAGTCAATTAATTTAGTGAACTTAAAGCAGAATAGCACTTTATTATTACAGAAATCCAAAACCCAGTCCGCATTATATAGCCTAAATAAATATATACTACTTTATGAGTTTAGTTTGAACTCAAATATGTAATGGGCCCGGTTCAGAATCCTTTCAAATGACTTAAAATACTTAATTGGTCAAAAGCCCAAAAATAACTTATCAAAGTTAGCTTTGCAAATAAAATCATGCATGTTAGATTGAAAATATATCTAAACCCATAATCCAATAACAATGAATCAACTTATGGGTCTAATAGGATATAAATCCTAGTAATACCTTAAGCCCATTATCATAACAAACTTGTTTCTATAACTTAAGCCCAAATAAAACCGTCGATTAAAAACATGAGTTTCTAAAACCGAGGAAAAGGAAAGCTATCGTCGGCAAACCTAAGGCATGGGTTTTGGGAACGACTTCCATGGCGAAAGCATCGAATCTCATCGGATCTTAGGAGTCGATCTTAAATCCTAAGTCGAATTCACTCTTGATGGCCGCTATGAAGAGTATGAGGGAAAAAAGAGAGGAAAGAGGTCGAATCCTCTCTTTAAAAGTCTCCAAAAGGTATGTATCGAAACCTAATGGCTCTGATACCAACTGTGAGGCTTGAAAGTGTTAATTCAACACAACTTTAATAAAAATTATATAGCTCCGACCATCGATTCTTCTTTGGGCTCCTAATTTGATATCTGTAAAATAAAGAAAAAAATCTCTGATTTCTAGTCCATTTCTTTTTGAATTTTGTGTCCTTGATGATGAGATCACAGACTGTTTAAATAGACTAGAGAGACTCCCCAATTTTACAATTCCCGCCATCAAAGAGTTGTAAAATATGTTTTACATACTTATTGTCAATAATTACCTAGTTAATTTAGTAGCCCACATTAGGTTGCATTCAAATTTAAATTCAACCTCAACTTTTCTTTTTGACTAACAGAAATAGTTCTAGTTCATATATTAGGGTTCAGTAACAAGTTTGGGATCAGATCCAAAGCCTGAATCTCAAAAGTGGAATCTTATCAATATATTTATTGGATCCTTGATTTAATGCAACTTTTCCACTTCTTGTTTCTTTGAAACTATGCTACCTACTTTCTAGGATGAATTCGGCAATATCTTGGTTAATGACTCATTCTCATTTCAGTCTATCCCACTCCTTGTCGTGTCTCTTAAACAACTATTAAACTTTACTTTTCGTAGAGATAATGATTAAATATTGGAAAGATATAAGCATGGTGGATGATGAGTGAATGACCCTCCTATTTCATCGACTCAAAGATATTACAGACAGCCATATGTGGGAATCATGATCCAAAATGACAATGTTTAAATGCCTGAGGGGGAAGATGTTGAAATTAAATCGTGTTGTTCATGCCTGCATAAGATGATCTCTTTACTTCTGGATTTATTGCAAAAGTAAAGAACCGATTTAATAAATTATGGAAATAGGCAGTTAACATTTTTAATTTTAAATAAATTGGTATCAAGTCATCTCTTATTCTTCTAGCATGCTTCCTTACCCTGAATTCTTTAGAATAAAGGATGTAATAGCCATTAGTTTATTCAATTGATGTGCTAGAACCATTATGTAAATCTAAATCCTTCTTTTGATGATTTTCATATCTTATCAAGGGACAATCTTGTGTCAAAACATGCCTATAACTTGTGTTACTTGCATGTTGCATGAATATCCCCCCCCCCCCATTATATCTAGGTGATGGCCAAGATGGTATGGGCTTGTTAATGACCTCCTTTTGTCTTTGTCGCAATTGTGCCATTTTTGGCTGGCTCTCCATTATTTGAGCTTTGATAAATTCATTCTTTGGATCCACATTTCCCCCCACTTTATTTACCTTCTCGTTTGTATAGACCTCCTTCATTACCCTATATTCAGATTTTAGAATCATATAATGTGCACCTTGCCTCTATGACAAGCACAATAAGACCGCATTTTTAATGAACGTCATTATCTTCGACCTTACTCTAGTCATATTTAAAAAATTTCGTCAATCTTTCCAATTTTGCATCATAGGTTGGACTTGCATAGCACAAGTAAAATATATTTAAATAGGGTTGGACGACTCTTTTTTCAATACCATAAGTCCTATTATTGGAATGTTAATGGCCTCTTTGAGGCTTTGTTGGAACCATACATGTTAGCTAGCTCTCTATCACGCTCTCTATCACTCTCTCCGATAAAAGCAACTCTTACATTTTGATACATTCAGTCATTAGCTCTTACATTTTCTCAATACTTCATTTACCTTCTTGTTTGTATGGACCTCCTCCATTACCCTACATCTAGAATTATATAATGCGTGCCCTCCTGCTATATATTGAATCTTAGTTTTCAAGACAATCGTGTTTATAGAACATGATTCCAATGATCTCCTTATCTTTGGCCTTACTATAATCATATTAGAGCTCCATCTATATTTCAACATTTTCTTATAGTTTGGACTTGTAGGTGTTATGAGTGAAAAGGTATGTTAATAGGGTAATTTTGGGCGGAGGCCCCCCCCCCCCCCCCAATCCCCCTTAATAACATTTAAGTAATTATTATTAGCAGATCATCTTGCGGAGCACCCCTTGCCAGACTACCAGCCTTTGAACACAGGCTTCCCAGACGAGGACATCATGTGCCTTTCAGCAGACCGATCGTTGGATTTAAATATGTTTATTGTGCCTTGGAACATAATTCCTTATTGCAGATCTTTCATGTATTCCCTACTAAATTCTCCCATTTTTGAAATATCAAATGACAACAATTGACCATTTAGGATCATGGAGAGCCCCTCTATTGACAAGAGTCTTTCCAGACAAGAATTTGATGCTAATTAAGAGATAATTGATAGCTAATCCACCTGTACAACTTTGTCAGTTCTTGATGAAGTCGTACGTCATAGCCAACCATTTTGATGGGAAAATGCCTAGATGTCGATGATGATAATAGTGATCTCGTATTAAGAGAAACATAAAAATATGGAAGGAATGGAAATATGTCATCGATTAATTCTTAGGAAACAAGAAACGGGCCCAGGGGATTGTTTTATGAAGTTATAGTAGAAAAATAAGAAAAGTAAAGAAGTTTCTCCGATCCAAATAATTTTTTGATGCCCAAATAATTTTTTGATGCAGCCAAATGGCCTCCAATGTGATATATGATAATAGCAATACAAGTTTTCTTCTACGATATACATGCACCATCCATGCACCATTTTCTTTTCGCTGAGAAAGTTCTCCACTTTCTCCAATGCCAACGGTCTGAATGGTCTTTTCCCTTTTCTGTCATGTGCACTATAAATCATCTATTTTTTGACAGCAATTTATTTTCTGAGTGGCCACTAATAGATGCCTAATTTTGACAATGCAGAAAATTTCAGAGCCCTTTGCACAGGTATTTAGATGTATGATAATGGTCATTCAGATTTTCTTTTATAAATCAATATCTCTGAATAATAATTTATGCTGGTACATAATGCGTTGTTTCAACTTCAAAATTCATTATATTTCATCCTGTTTGCAGGCGAAAAGGGCAAGGGATCTAGTGGAAAGCCACTTCACTACAAGGGGACACCATTTCATCGAATAATCTCGGGATTCATGATTCAAGGTGGTGATATCACTCATGGTGATGGTAGGGGTGGCGAATCAATATATGGTGGCACTTTTCCTGACGAGAATTTCACCATAAAACATTCACATGCAGGTCTTTTTTAATTTTTTAAAAAATATTTAATAACTATAAATCATTTGTCTTCTATTCTATCTTTATTAGACAGACTCGGAATCATAGCATAGCCTCTAATTCAGATAACTTGTGGGGGTGGTGACTGTTTTCTTGTTCCCATAAGTTTAGGGTTAATTTTGGTTATCTTACGCCTAAATTGCCTTAACTACAGAAGTAGACCTTCAATATTATTTCCAATTTTCTGAAAGGCAAAGTAAGTTGAAACAAGAAAAAGTATTTAAAAGGGCATGTACATAGAAACGTAGGGAGTGGTTGTATTCCCATATTTAATTGTTCATTACCGACATACCCCAAATGAAGACAAGGAAAAGGCTATATTAAGGAAAATTAGCCACACGAAAACTTTTATTCATTAAGTTGCATGTGTCTTGTACATTGCCATTTATTTTTTGGTTCATTGAGTTGATGAGAATGAAGAGGAAGGTTCTATTGCATGTATAATACAAGAATATTAAAAGTTTTCACAGGTTATATTTTGCATTATTCATGAATTTTGCATGTTCTATTCCATTTTTTTGTACTATTAATCAACACGTGGGTTAAAGAAAATAAAATTGTTGAAATGTTGCTATCAAGGTTGCACGAACACGATACGATGCGACATGGTGATACAGTAAAATCCCAAAATATAAGATACGGGGACATGGGGATATATATAGATAATATAATTATAAGAAATATAATATCATATCATTGTAACATATTCAATAAAAACCTTAGCATTTTAATATTTTTTGACTGTATTTATCAAACCTCAGCAAAAAAAACTTAGTCATTTTAGTACAACTTCAGCAAAAATATGATTTTTAGCATTTTTTTCTACCTGTATTTAACATATTTCAACAATAACAATATAATTTTAGTGGTCTCCTAACCGTACGTAACATAATTTTAGCAAAATCATATAATTTCATCATTTTCCTAACAAATTAATAAAAATTCCTTATACATTTCACGTATAAATTATATTAAGCAACAAAATTGAGTAAAATAAAAAGAAATATCAACAAATTAAGAAAGTTATAATAATATTAAAGTTTTCTGATTTTAATTGAAAAAATAGTTTTTGTGTCGTTTTACTAAAACGCATTTGGCACGTGTCCGATACGTGTCCGAATTCAAATCCATCTTATTTCGAAGTGGGACACGGAGAATGTGTCGGACATGTGTCGTGTAAGTGTCGGGCACGAATCCGTGTCCGATATGTATCCAAAACGGATACGGCAATCAAAGAGACATGTCTGTGCAATCTAGGCTGCTATTTCGGCCTATGTAGCACGGGTTCGGATACAGGATACGATACGATACGATACGGATTCGCCGAATCGCAATTTTTCAAACACCTAGGATACCGGATACGTTTTAATGTCGATTTTAATTAAATAAATATGAATATATATTAAAATATACATATAAATTATAATAATATAAATCGGTAATGCCATTATGTTAGATATTCAATGCACTTTCAAATTTTCGAGTCTTAATTTTCGGGGAAAAGAAGAGAGGTTGATTCGAGAAAGGTTGGTAAGATATTTACAAGTCCGAGCGAATCCAAAATAATCCGAGAGTTTCAGACTCCGATTAGCGACCGGGGACTATTCGTGAAGCACTTACAAGTATCTGTGTTTCATAGATTTTGGCAATCTTAATTGATGCAGATTAGAGAATGGATTCTAAGGATCTCTCTCTCTTAAACTTTACCCTACTACAAAGTCACTCTCTGAAAGACTATTTAGCTACTCATCTATGAATGTGTTTTGTTTTCCTTTTTTGCCACAGTAATTCACTTTCAAATTCATGTATGTGTATTTATCTCTGTGCTTCATATAGTGTACTTACAGAAACTGAACTCTGATTTATACTTTCAGGTACCGTTTCCATGGCAAACTCGGGCCCTAATTCCAACGGCTCCCAATTCTTCATAACAACAGTCAAGACATTCTGGTAAACTTCGATCTAAACCTACCCATTTGTTTTAAAATCACAAAAGACGCCACATTCATAGTTAACTATGTGATGTCACCTTTTTTTTAGGTTGGATGGCGAGCACGTAGTTTTTGGGAAAGTCATCGAAGGCATGGACACTGTTTATGCAATCGAGGGAGGCGCTGGCACTTATAATGGGAAACCGAGGAAAAAGGTCATCATTACTGACTCAGGAGAGATTCCAAAATCGCAATGGGATCAAAAAGAGGAGAGCTGACGAGAATATCGAAATGCAATTGTCAGAGATGGCTCGAGAGCGGAGGTCCTTAATATATATTAATGTTATACCACTTTGAAAGAAGATGAAAGACTTGATTTGTATGTCCAAAGGTGTGTTGCCAAGAGTCTCCCAGATATCTGATTCAAACTTTTTTCAAATTTGTATTTAGTTTGATCATTCTCATGAAATATTATTTGTCCAAACCTGTTCTAATTTGTACATGTGGTAGATTGTATCATAATTCTCATGAAATGTCTTCTGCATCAAGTTTCTTAATTAAGGTAAGTTTTGGGCTTTGTGAATTGTGCTAGTTACTAGCTGGTGCCAGCATGTTTGATTTGTTTTTGTGTTGCGGTTCTTCATTCTATCAGCATAATTTTTGGTGATGGTATGATTAATTTTTATTGTCAGCATGTATCTGGTCTATTTTTTAGTTTGGGTTGGAACAATAGCTGTTTAAACTTTGATCGATGTTTTCTTATTTTTGAGTTAATGTTCATGTAGTCAAACAAAATTTTAGGTGATAATAATTATCAATGAATGTTGAGTACATAATGCATGATTTGATTGTTTGTAGAACCAGTTTTTTATTATGTGAACAAGAAATCCCCTAAATTTTGATCTTCAAATGGAGGAATTTATACTCTATGCAGGGTGTACATCCGGAGAGGGGACTAGAATTTCAGGCAGCCATAGCCTTAGACAGCTTGTGCGCGTGTGAGATCCGCACTAATATATCTTTTCTCGTCCGGATGTATACGGCCGGTACAGGGGAGTAATAAAAGTGAATAGCATATAGCTAATGTAATTTTACAGGGGAGTAATAAAAGTGAATAGCATATAGCTAATGTAATTTTTTTTCGGTTACAAAAAATTTATGCATCTTTACTGAATTTAATAGGTTAAAGTATGAGAAAATTAGAAAATATTTACCCCCGGCCGATTCGCAAGAAAAAGAAGGTGTCTAAATTTTCATGGGCTTTACAGCATATCTAATTTGTCATTTCCTTAGAACAAAGGGGACGTGCTCAAGAGCATCTTTAGCTCAAATGCACGATTTTTGCCCACCTATTCCTATTCCTAAAATGTCCCCAAATTGCTGGCTTTATTCTAGAGGGTTCCTGTTTGGCAGCAGGCTTTTACTTTTACGCGTGTGTATATATTAGATGTCATGGACGAAACCAAAAATATTTTAAAATTGAAAAAAGAAATATTTGAGGGGTGATTTATAAATTGTTCAAATTCATGATGGATGTATTTGATTTTTTTTTCTTCCGTCTTTTCACGAGTAATAAATGTGTGTGTGAGAGAGAGAGCCCATGGTAATAATTGCTCTCTTTTAGCATTTCAATGAAAAGAGTAAAAAGGTAATAATATCTATTTAAAATTATGAGGTGGTATTGTATAGATTTAGATTTTGTTAAATGATTTTTCTCTGTTTTTCTTTTTACTTGATAAAAAAAGGAGAAGCTTTTGGTCTATCCATATGTAATGGCCCCAAAAATCCTCGTACCTTTTTATCTCTTTCCGAAAGCCGCTTTCTTTTTCCTTGCTGGCATATATTTAATTTTTGTTAAATATGTGCAAGAATAATTTATTGTCCATTGGTTAAGCCTTTATTCTGCCAGTCCATAATTCGTGTGTTCAAATTCTCGCGACACAATTAATTTATTTTAATTTCTTTTTGGTCGTTTTCGAATCCTGAAAGTTTCACGAGCGATAGAAGCGATCATACGTGCTCAGCCCGTGAATCGCATCCTTTGATGTCTTGTCTCTTCATTTTCATATTCTGAAACTCTCAATTGATTACATATAACAACCACCCCTTCATTTGCCCCCATCAATTTTCTTTTTAATTGTCTTTGTTCTTTTTCAATGCACAAGACTTTTATTTGCTTTTCCCCTATAAACACATGGCTGTCCAAACTCATTCTCCCTCTGAAAATATTCTGAAAATTCCTCTCTAAATAAGTGCTCTCATGTTCTTGTGAAGTCGCTTTCCGTGGACGTCAAGAATTTCGCTCAAGAAACCATCAGTGAATCGATTATTAGATCGATTCACACCGCGAGTAAGTTCCATTTTGATCCCTCTCTTTCCCTCGTCCTTCTCTCATCGTCACATGATTCACTGATTAGCATACTAAGCCTTATCTTCTTAACAAGTTCACACATGAAAATGAAATAATTGATTGTCGAATTACCGTAAGTATAAATCCACTTTAAAAATAAAGTTATCATTCAACCATCCTAGTTAGCCATGTAATGTTTCACTTGACCTCTGTTGCCCTATATTTTCTTTAAAATGAAATTTGTTAGTTAATAGCGTACACATACACACAATGCGAGTCCTAAACCACTAAAAATAAATAAGTTAGTGAGTTCTAAATTTAGTTAAAAGTAAACATCAAAATGTTTCAAACATTAAGATTTTCTCGAAGCTGTAATTAATTCACAAAAGCTAGTATTTTCATAAAAATACCCTCGAAGTCTAAAAAATAGAATTTAATCTTTACCCTTTTACTTTGCACAATTTGCCTCTAGAACCTTCTTTAGGGTACCCTATTGTGGATGGTGCTGATTATAACATATCTTGGATTTAGTGAAGTGAGAGATGCAGAGCTCTTCATGAAGCGGTCTCGAAAGGAAAAAAAAAACGGAATCTAAAACAAAATAACCAATAAAAAGGGATGAAATCAAATTATCATTTAGGTTTAGTTTAAAACAAAGTTTCCAAAAGTTATTTTTATAGAAAAACCACTAATATCCCGAACAGGATTTTCTATAAAATACCCCTAAGTTGAAAATGTTAAGTTTTTATTAAAATACCCTAAGTTTTTAAAAGATAAGATTTGTCATTAAAATACCCCAAACTTCTACTGGTTAGGTTTTGTCACTAAAATACCCTAACTTTCTAAAAGTATATTTTTATCAAAACACGCTCGATATTTTAAGAAGTATATTTTCATCAAAACACTCTCTAGATTTTAAAATAGAATATTTTTATATAAAACCCCCCCGAGACTTTAATGGTCTATTTTCACATAAATACTTAGGATCTACAAAACAACTAATTTTTAAGGTATTTAGGTAGCAGATGAGCTTAAGTGACCTATTCTCTCTTAATCCTTGGGGAGCCGGAGACAACGAGTGTTACCACCTGCCTATCTCCATATCCAAGCCCAGCTCCCACAATCCCTCACTGCAGCCACCATCACCACACAACTCCAACTCCGAACAGCCGCTGCCTGAGCCCTCGCCGTTGCCGCCTCTACTTCACAGCCACCTCATCGCTGTCACGTTCTCAGCGATGCTCTGATGCCTCTTCCATGCCCAGCACCAAGCTATACCGTGCCCAGCACCATGCCAGCACCGCATCACCACCGTCGTGCCATGCCTGCGCCACCTCCGACCATATCACCGCCGGCTTCCTCACAGTCGCCTAGCACCCTTCTACTCACTGCCGTCGAGCTCCGCCACTGTTGAACCCAAATCGATGCCACCGTCGAGCCCCGACATTTCATCGAACACATATATTCGTCGCAATCTTCGTTGTTCCAGTCACCGTCAACCCCGTCCAAGCTATCGCCACTGTCATTGTGTCCGTCGCCGTCGTTGACACGGTAGCTGTCGCATCGCCAGCGTATGTTCGTCACAGCCGTATCGCGTTCAAGCCACACTCGCTCCGCGTCGCGTAAACGTCGTCTCATGTGTCGAGACGAATACTCGTCACATGGTGTCACTTTTATATCAGCGACCGAGACAAGTGAACTCTCACTTGCTTAATCATGCAATATATATATAGAGAAAGAGAGAGGAAAGAGGCCCTGGAAGGAATTTTCGTCAGGTGACGTAAAAAAATCTACATCCTCCACCATTTTATTAGACGATCGGAACCCATCATCATCATTTTAATCATTTAAGATGTGGATACACCAAATTTCATATGATTCCACCATTTTTTCACCGTTGGATTAGTAATGTAAAACGTTCTATTGTCGGTAAACCGCTAATTTTACACCTACTAAATCTGTTACGACCCAGAATTGGCACGTGACCGGCACTTAAATCACGTGAAGTCTATAGGACCCCACCGTAACCCAAGTAAGCCGAAAGCCCAGAAATCTAAAAAATTTTAGGAAAATAATGGAGGTGAAGTTTTGAAATAAATGTATAATATAATCAAGTTCTTTCTTAGAAATTATAAGTAATATTATATGAAAATACAAGTGGGATGTATACTATAATTGAAAACATTTTCGTCATTTGAAATTTGTGCAGCATCTCCTTTGTAAATTTTGATCCAAAAACCAATATATATACAATAATAATATGGCATCCCCAAACGCGAGCTAGCTTTTCGCCAATTGGCGGAATCACAAACATGCAAATAAGAATATATGACGCCTAAGACGAAAATCAATCACAGAAAAGAATAGAGAAAACCAAAACACTATCAAATCAAATGTAGGAATATATACAACTCTCGACTCGAAATACAAAAATTATACAAACCGGTCTCTAGGTCTAGCAAATATACGTAGTCTGGTTAATAGAGTTTTTAACTAGATACAAATGAATAGCGAATATACAACGGTGGTTATGCTCTTTACTGTAACCCACCTACCAATACAAATCACCCAGAAAAGAGCAATGTGCCAGCAAGCCGCTACTGAATCCAAGCGGTCGATTCTGCAAGAAAACTGTACACAGCGGGGGTGAGTTGCCAACTCGTGAGTAGAAGATATCATCAGATAGAAATCGAATGTATGACGATCTCCTAGGTCATACAGTAATATAATAATATAATACCGTGTGGTAACAAGCGTGATCGTGTATACATAAGTATAATAATAATAAATAATAATATCATGCCTGTGGTAATATATGATACTATGTCATTTGTGTCATACATACATATATATATGTATCATCCAACGTGTGCCCATCAACGACATATCAAATCATCATAAAATATGAGTGCCAAGTATCGACACTCGATAATCATCATAAAACCCGTGTCCAGTATCGACACGTAAATCCTTATATCTTAGCCGTCGTCTTATTGGATCGGCACTCATATCCATTTGTCTCATATCATTCCGGTCGATATCCTCTGGATATCCACCGAGTCCAGTAATGTCACTGGTAGGTAGTGTTCCCCTGCCAAGCTCAACGTTTCTCTATACGATATTCTTTCCCCGGGGTACCGTACCGGGTCCACCATGTACTCACAGACGATAGCTCCTCTTTTCTCGAATCGAGTATTCACATAACTCATAACCGAAAAAACTCAAGGTAGACGCCAAACATCATATCAAGAGAAAACCGCATATTTTTAAATAAATCATAAGTTTTTAAAATATATCCGCGGTCTCTCAAATCCAGAAATCTTATGAAAACCGAATCTCATAAGTATGAAACAATAATGAAACAATATGTACATGCACAGAACAAATCTGTAATACATAACCAGTGTGTTTATATGAGCGTGTCATTTAACTAGGTAAGAAAATGCAATAACTGAACCAGTAAGTGTTGTACAGGTTACTAAATAATAACCAAAATACTACCGGTTATAAGATGATACAGTGAAGTAGCGATTTCTAATCTGTACGTGGCATGGCAATTACCGATGATGAGTGTGTGAGCCGGCGAGTATGTGTACGTGCAACATGCGCATCATTGGTAATAGTGCATGTGTCTTAGCAGACGAAGTCATACAAAGATAAGGACAAGGAACATAATATGTATATCACAAATGAAAATAATATGAGCATAACAGAAAGAGGAAAGTATAAACGCAAACAGTATAAAATATATAATTACATATGAGCCATACAGTTATAGTTTAAAATAGTACGAATCATTGTTTTCTAAAATGGGGGCTACGGTGTTTTTAAGAAAAAGATACCATTTGAAAATCCATAGCGTCCCTTGAGATTATCATTTAAAAGTGCATAACGATTCGTTAGTTTTGAAAATAGGTATGGCTCTAAATATATCATAATATCTACTTAAGTGATAAAAATAATATTTTCCGAGTCAATACATACATAAGTCGGCGATCCATCCTCATAGTATCACGTGCGGTATAATCCATCGTACGGTATCATCAAATCATGAGTATGGATCTATCGTCATGTATATCATATCATCTCATCTCATCTCGTCATATATCGTCACATGTCATATCATCTAGTATCGCATCATGAATATGTATCGTCTCATATCATCATATAATATATCATATCGACTCGTGTCATCATAGCATATCATATCCTCATCTCATGATTTTATCGAAATTATCCTCAATTTTATATGTGTGTATGTGTAACAGTATATATACAAATGGCTCAAGGCTAAGAGAAATAAGAACCAAGGATATTCTTCCCTACGAGTATACTTACTATTGCTTATAGTATCCTAGAACCCTATTAGGTAGGTATACATATCTAATATTTTTATATATAACTATATACCTGGTATCCTAGTACTACGGTTGCGGAGATACTATACGCCATCCACCCGACTTTCCTCGTAGATATACATCTACTCATCTACTATTCTCGCTCTAGACGAAATCGAGGAACGTCTTGCTCTCCTTTGTCGCCCCGGAAGTCCATGCGAATGTACCTACAAATCAATGCATATCGTATCGAAATCAAAATCAAATCCGAAAATCGATACGACAAGCGAAGCATACATAGGTTAGAACCTATGGTCAACGCATACTAAAACAATAAAACGGCCCCGGACGTTGATGTACGAACGTCAAACGACCGAGTCAAAACTCAAATATCAAAAACCAAGTTTCAAAAGTCGGAAAATATCGACGGAAAACAAGTAAAATGACTCCAGATTCTACCTATGGTGAAATTAAACTTTTTTGCATATAGGGTAGGTCTAGTTATCTAATGAGTGAGCTACAAACCAAGTTTCAGACCCTAACTCCAAAATTGGGCGGAAAATTGCGGCCAAATTGAATAAAACGGCGGCCTCAATATGAGGGTTTGGGCTCGGGTTTCTAGGGTGGCTTTCTATGTGTCTGCACATCTCACTGCATCTGCTAATAAATTTTCAGAGTTCTAGAGTCATCCCAGATTCTTTTTGAACATCAAAAGTCAATGAAAAACCAATGTCAGAAAATTCTAAGTTCGACTTTGAACATTCTAAACTCATTTTAATCAAGGCTACCCTCACTACTAGGCCACCGGTCACTCTTTATATCCTCTACTACACCTCCACTATAAGTTTTATCCACTAAAGGTCACTCTAGGAAATTCTAAGTTCATAAAATATGTTTTTATTAACTCTAAACTAGTGTGAAGGTAAGGAAAGTTAAAAACTTAATATAGGGTGAGTGTTTTACCTTAAATAACAACTCAAGAAAATTCCTAGATGGTCCAAAGTACTCAAAACAAGAACTTGATCCCACCATGGGGTGGATGATGAGGTGAGGAACAATTTTTGTGAAGGTGATGTGAGGTTTTGATGAAGTTTTCATGGTGTTTTCAAGGTGGTGGTTAGGTAGTGGAGGTGGAGGTGGAGGTGGAGGTAAAGGAGAAGAGGAAGAAAGAGGTGAAGAAAAGAATGAGAGATGAAACTAAAGAAAGCAACAAAAGAATGGTTGCCATAGCTCTCTCTCTCTCTCTCATCCATACTTGCCCATACTTCCATGTCTCCTATTCTTTTCTTATCTTTTTTTCTTCATCTTTTCATTTAAAACCAAAACAAAAAGAAGAAAAAGATGAAGTCATGGTATAAAATATGAACAAATGTTATAAAATAGAATGTTGCATGTCATGATACATAAACATGGTTTAATACACGATTAATGAAATACTAGTCAAGTTTAATGTCAACTTATGTGAAAATAATTATATATTAATTTATAAAAACCCAAATCGATCAAATGCTTTCATAAATGATAATTCATTTTAAAATTTCAATTATTTTTCCAAATTATATGTATATAATTATACCATTCCATTAAAACTAAATTCCATACTTTTATAATATTCATAAAATTTATTATTTTATTATTTAAATTCAAAAATAATATTTTATATTTTCTGAAATGTTAAAAAATCAACAATGAAAAAGTGATGGAATCAAATGAAATTTGGTGTATCCACATCTTACATGATAAAGATGATGATGATGGATGCCGATTGTCGAAAAAAATCGTGGAGGGTGTACGTTTTCGACGCCATAGGAGGAAATTCCCTCCTATGGCACATTTCCTCCATTATGCTCAAATATATATTCCAAACATTAGACGTGATTGTCGCAATCAAAATATATTTTAAAATGCCAGAATTTATAATCAATAAATCCCTTTACTGTTAATGAACGTCATGTAGATGTTTGGACATAAAATATTGATATTTCGCACATGAAACGACGTCCCCGAGAATCAACACGAAATCTGGAATTTACTGCGTACAACACCATATTAAATTCATAATAAATTATATATAAATTGTATCATGACGTGCTTACGCTCGTTATGAAGAGAACTGAATAATCTAGAAATCTTTGGAAATGGTTACTGAATATTGTTTTGTTTCGATGGTGAAAATTGAAGAGAGATACAGCTTTGGACTGCAGTCCAAAGCAGTAATCTCTGCTAAAACCTGTTTTTAAACACCTGTAAATCTCTATTCAAATATGCAAATGTGCTGAGTCCTATATCGATGCATAGAAAATTGAGTTAAATTTCATATGCCACTAGTTTCACCAAAATCCATCACAGTTTGATATTTATAATATAATTTATATTGTCGACATGTCTGGCTGTTTATTGCAGTAACAGTTGATACGTAGTGATACTAAACAGACCGTAACCCCCTGTATATAGTGGTTATTACTGTTCGTCTGTTGCGTTGAAAACTTAACTGATAAGCCTATATTTTATTGAACTGTAGCGACGCCTAATTCTGAACGTAACAAATAGTAAAATGCGTTCGAAATTGGACTATCTGTTCTGAAACTGGAATTCCAGCAGTGAACTCTTATTTTAAAATGATCATATTTCCCTAACCAGTATCCCGATTGAGTTGAAATCAATTTTATTGAAGCATGGCTGGCCTAGTTAGCCTCGTATTCCATATTTTGGGAAGCGGGACGTGACACTTATAGTATCTACTTGAATCACATGAATAAACCTATTACTTACTAGACTTGACTTGACCCGAACCATGAATACAACTTGGCTCGAATACTTGAACTTGAATTGAATACTTGAACTTGACTTGAAACTTGTACTGGGTTTCTCTCTCTCTCTCTCTCTCTCTCATGTATTCATGGATTCAAGAAAGACATGTAACTTAAACTATAATTTAAAATACGTAGGGATAAGGAGTAGTTTGGAAAAG
This sequence comes from Agapanthus africanus, assembly GCA_030015575.1. Classification (NCBI taxonomy): domain Eukaryota; kingdom Viridiplantae; phylum Streptophyta; class Magnoliopsida; order Asparagales; family Amaryllidaceae; genus Agapanthus; species Agapanthus africanus. Next base: position 47,125,890 of record JASDDO010000019.1, on the reverse strand, counting down.
AACACATGTTGTGGTACGAGAGTCCACTAAAAATCACCAACTTAAATATCATGTGTCGTTATCCCGTGGGGTTTGACAGGGTCTTGTATTTCTATATGTCGTTGGTCCGTGGGGTTTGATGGACTACTCTCGTATACACGTATACCTTCATTATCGAAATATAAACAACAACGTTAGAATAGAATAACCATGCTTATACTTTGACATGCTCATTTTTAATTGACGCCCTTACCCGTCTACAACTACATTATAATTCATAATCTACTTACCTGCATTATCCTTTATCACTTTTATCCTTTTGGTGACTTACTGAGCGCTAGTGCGCTGACGACATTCCACCGTATTTTTTCTCTCCTTGTAATGGTCGTTAGGAAGGACTGAGAAGATCGAGTCGAGTCTGGAAGATTGCTCTCAGTTTTCACTGCAAACCGACTACTAGTTCCCATCGGCATTTTACTTTTCCGGTACGCCTATTGTTTAAGGCATCTTTGTTATTGTATTTTTGTTTTAAGTTATTTTGTATCCGTTCAAAACTCTATGGAATGTTGTGTAAGTCAAGTTTACATGCTCTACAAGTTTTGTAGAGAAGCGAAATTTAAAAAAAAAAGAATTTTGTGATCATGCAATCAAGACTTTTAACCCAAGATCTACAATAAAACCCTAACTAGCAAGACTACATAGGTAATTATTCTATCTCGTTAGAATGTTATACCTATCGGTTCGTGTCCTTTGGGTCTTGAATCCTCTTCTTGAGCTCCTTTTGGGGTCTTAGATGCAGTTTGGTTGCCGGTCTCCTAGATCCTAGATGATCCATCCGAACATCCTAGGTTCAAGCTTCAACTTTCAAATGAAAGTGACTTAACTAACTAGATTGCTAATCTAGCTCGTCAAGAATGAGTGGAGATGATTGGTGGTGAGTTTTCTATCTCAAAAACACTTGTTTTTCAACTCATGAGAATGATAGGGTTTTTGTGAAGAGGAGAAGGCAAAGGAAAAAGAGAAGATGGCAACTCAAGAATGAGCTCAAGAAAAAATTCGACCAACCATGAAGAATGGCTACCTCAAAATAATATCAAGTATATTTCTTTTCTTTTAAAATCAAGCCATATTTTAATAGTGATGGCAGTAAATGTCCAAATCATCCTTCATGCCATGCCTCATTTACACCTCATTTTCTATTTATCAATAAATAGAAAAATACATATTATGAGGTGTCCCTTTCTAGAACGTATTTTGTATAAATACAAAATACTTTCTACCATATATATATACCCGTATTCGTATCAAAATACGACGTATCAAAATATGACGTATCAAAATACAAATACCCAAAAGACAGAATAATACCACTAAATATAATACTAGTATTAGATCAATATCTGATTTAATGAACCGGCTTAATCCTAAGCCCGCTTGTAAAAAAAACCTTCAAATCAAATTCCACGCAACTGGTACACACAATCAATCGGAACCCTGCACGTACAAACATACGGCCTCCACATCGTTTCGCCTGAACCAGAGAAACCTTCTGTGTGGGATAAAGACTTGACAGTACGCTGGCAGTGGATTTAACCACAAGCGCGTCAGAGGTACTAATTGTACGTAACGGCTACCTAAGTATCTGTCGAAAAGAAAGCCGACGAGCAAACTCATCTAAACCCCAACCGAGCCTAACCGTGACAATATCCGTACAGTCCGGTTTGTTCGTCTGAGAGTATCGCATATCGGGTCTAGGGGTAGTTAACGTCAGATCCCTACTGACCTTTATAAGTCATGCTGGTGTGGCTCAAGACCATCCGAGAAATTACTGATCTAACTATCAATAATTCTCAGCTGTCCTGGCCAGAGGCTTATGGTGTTGACCAACCAAACACGGTGCGATATCGACTCTTAATACCGGGAGAGACGAATCCCTAACAATCACTTACTGCCTCCATATGGCTCGGGACTGTACCCAATTAAAACCTGTTTGCACGACTCCTTTGAGCCATGGTAGGGTAGTAATCAAAGCACATTAGGAACTCACACGAGATAAATGATGATCTTAGATCTACAGATTACCTGCACACATGCTACACGAGAACTGCCATCTGACGCTAAGTATGATATCATCCAGTAGCTCTCGACGATTCCGTCCAGTGTACCCACCCACAGTAAGCACATGTATACAATCTTAAGTGAAACTCACCAATGGCTATGAGACTAACCATCGCCCTTCATCGGGGTCTAAAAATGTATACACCAGTTTACTCTGGAATATCGATGCCCTGTCTCGATATTCCTACGACTGGGACACTTTTAAAGATATGCTTATATACTACCCGGCCTTCACAAGTATGACCGCCATCACAACTGGTAGTCAAGTACATCCTACGGGCTTTATCAACATGTATAAGTAGTACGTAATAACAAGTAGAACATACATGTTAAGATAAAGTCAAACCAGATAGTATACTATCATTTCGAGCAAGATTGTCCTATATATATACATATCCATAATATCCATTACAAATAATGGCCTCAAGGGGCGCGCGCGCGCGCGCACACACATATATATCCTGATATATACATATCTATGGTACCCATTATAAATAAGCTTAGCCACTGGAGAAAATGTTTCATCATAGTCCAATCCTGGTCTTTGACGAAAACCTTTTACAGCAAGTCTAGCTTTGTAGGTTTCCACTTGTCCATCTGCACCAATCTTCTTTTTGAAGATCCATTTGCATCCAACGGGTTTTACCCCAGGAGGAGCAACTTCCAAAGTCCATACTTTGTTAGTGTACATGGATTCCATTTCGGATCTCATAGCATCCAGCCACTTCACCGAGTCTTTACTCGTGATAGCCTGCAGAAAATTAGTAGGCTAATCATAATTGTAGGCTAATCATAATTGATAATGCAATTCTCTCGATCCCCGTCTACGAGAAACCCATAGTATCTCTCAGGCGGATAAGAATGCCTACTAGATCTGCGGAGCGACGTCGGTTCATCGAGCTCTATTGAAACTTGAGGTTCTACTAAGTCCTCAGCAGTAGTTTGTGGTTGTGGAATTTTTTCCAGTTCTACCGTGCTCCCACTAATTTCTTTTGTAAGAAATTCGCTCTCTAAAAAAACTATGTAGCGAGCGACAAACACCTTTTGTTCTTCAGTGTGGTAGACAAGATATACCCTTAAATTCTTGGGAATCCCACAAACTTGCATAAAACCGATCGTGTCTCGAGCTTGTTTGGATTCTGCTTTTTTACAAAAGCTGAACACCCCCATATCTTAAGATACTTGAGATATGGTCTCTTTCCACTCCACATTTCATATAGAGCGGTAGGCACAAACTTAGTTGGAACCCTATTCAATAGGTATGCTGCTAATTCCAGTGTAAAACTCTAGAAGGAAAATGACAACTTAACACTACTCATCATGGAACGCACCATATCGAGTAGCGTGCGATTCCTTCTCTCTGATACACCGTTATGCTGAGGTGTATACGGAGGAGTAAGCTGAGAGAGAATTCCATTCTTTTTAAGCATTCAAGGAAACTGGTACTTAAGTATTCTCCACCCCGATCAGATCGAAGTATCTTGATACTTTTACCCGTTTGTTTCTCCACCTCATTTTTATACTTCTTGAATTTCTCAAAGGCCCCGGATTTATGTTTCATTAAGAATATATGTCCATACCTTGAGAAATCATCAGTAAAAGTGATGAAGTAGGAGTAACCGCTTCGTGCATGTGTAAACATCGGACAACATACATTGCTGTGTATGAGTCTCATGAGCTCAGTGGCTCTTTCTCCATGTCCTGTGAATGGAGATTTGTTCATGTTTCCTTTGATACATGATTGACAAGTTGCATATGATACATATTCAAACGGATCTAAATATCCATCTTTGTACAACTTAGTCAACCTTGTTTCATTAATATGACCAAATCTACAATGTCATAAGAAGGCTTAGTTTGAATCTGGAGCCTTTCTTTTGAGTGTGTTTTGGACGTTGAAAACTTGATGTTGATTGAGTACATATATGCCGTTATTCAGTGTGCCAGACCCAATCAGTTCTTGATTTAGGTGAATGTTCATGACATTTCTTTCAAGTGCAAAATTATATCCTTCATTAGACAACAAAGATACTGATATAATATTATATAGCATACTTGGTACACAAAAACAACTATACAACACCAAAATGTGTCCGCTCGTCAAACCTATGTGATAATCTCCTACTGCAACAACATCTACGTTTACTCCACTGCCAACCCTGAGGGTCATATTACCTGCCTTCAGCACTCTACGGTTTCTCAGTGCCCGCAAAGAAATGAGAACCAGAACCGGTATCTAGTACCCATGATGTAGAGTTTACTGAAAACAGTTTTCGATTACGAATACACCTGAAGCAGAAGCATTAGCTTGTTTCGTGTCCTTGCCCTTGGCTTTGAAAGCCTTGCAATCCTTCTTCCAGTGCCCCTTCTTGTGACAATAGTAGCATTCATCCTTTTTTGTTTTTACTCTCTCCGATTTGTTCGTTCCTTGCATCTTTTTAACGCTTCCTTTCGGCTTGGTGGCGGTCTTCTTCTTCCCCTTAGCTTTCGCTTTGGATTTAGAAGAGGAAGATTACCTAACAATAAGAACATATGTCTTATTTTTTTTTCAAGGAGCTCTCCACTACCCTCAACATGTTGAGGAGGTTTGGAAAATCAGCTTCCATTCTGTGCATGTTAAAGTTCAGCATGAATTGAGAGAAGGTGTGTAAGGAAGGGACTGTAGAATCAAGTCAATGTATAACTCGTTCTCTAACACGCATCCCAGGTTTGCGAGTTCCTCAATGAGACTGATAATCTTTAGGACGTGCTCTCCTACAGGTGATCCGGGAGCTAATCTCATCTGGAATAATTTCCTTAAGATCTCGTACCTTGCGATATGAGAGTGCTCTCCATACAAATCCTTGCAATGGAGAAAAATGGATTTGATGTCTATATTCTCATGCTACTTCTGGAGTTCATTATTCATGGAAGCCAGCACGATACACTTAGCTTTCTCGCAATCTAGGTCTCACGTTTTGCTGACCTCGATGTCCGCAACTGAGGAGTCTTGTCCTGAGACAGGGGGAGCAGTACTGGTGAGAACGTATGCTACTTTACCATAAGTAAGTGCAATGTTGATGTTCCTCAGCCAATCTTTATAGTTTAGCCCAGTCAGTGTATTTTTTTCAAGTAGTAGTTTAAGTCCTGTCATGGTTGCTACCACAGAGAGAGAAAAGAAACACTCAGCGTATGCTCTTGCAAGATTAGATTGATTTATTATCTTATCTAATCAGGATGGCTCCTACCGTTTCCTCGAATTCTCCATCAAACTTTAAATGGGGAGCTACTCGGGATCATTTACACTTTACAAGTTCGCTAACCGCTCAACCAGATGGGTGTTGGTACTCCGAGGGAGGTTTCCCATGATCATGCACGGACCTAATTAAAATAAACCTCGTTTCCGTAGAGGCGTAGCCCCGTAAACACTTTCTAGACACCTAATAGGTTAGCAATTGTGAAGTGAAAAGTATCTCCCAAAAGTAATCCTACCCATCTGTTAATTGTATGTACGCCCTAGAGGCCATTATTGTACATGATTGTATATTATAATGGATGCTTGGACATATATAGGGAGGACTTTCTTGCTCGATATGTATGCTATTTGGTTACTCTTTATCTTAACATGTAGACTAGTATTGTGATACTGTCTTGCTCTCACGTGTTGGTAAAGCCCTTAAGATGTGTACTTGAATACCGGGATTATGATGCAGATCATATTAGTGGGACCAGGGTAGTCCATAAGTTAATCCTTTAATTGTTCCTAGTCGTGGGTGTATCGAGACGAGACATCGATATTCCAGAGTAGACTAGAGTATACGTTTCTTGACCTATTTGATGGGCGATGGATGATCTCATATCCATTGGTGTTTGACATCAAAGATTGTATATGAGTGCTCAATGGAGACTTGGTACACTGAACAGGACCCGCCAAGAACTCCTAGATGGTATTATACCTAACGTCAGATAGCAGTTCTCTGGTGAAACTGGTACAGGTTAGTCTGTAGACCCGAGATCGTCATAGAGTCTTGTGTAATTCCCACCGTGCTTTGATTTCTACCCTACCACGTTCATTAGAGCGTGCAAACAGGTGGTTTTTGGGTACAGTTCCGAATCACATGGAGGAAATGAGTGATAGGAGGGGTTTCGTCTCTCCCGGTATTGGGGTTGATGTTGCGATGTGCTTGATTGGCCATAACAGGAAGTCCCTGTTCAGGGCTGATGATGAGATTTACTGGTAAGTGTTATCAATAGTTTCTCGACCCGTTATGAGCCTCACATCGGCATGACTTATCAAGTTATTAGGGTCTGACGTTTACCACCCCCATACTCGATATGCGACATATCAGACGAAAAGACCGGACTGTACGGTAGTGTTATTTACTGGATTCACGGGAGTATGAACAAGCTTTCTTGTTGATCTTCTGATCACTCAATACCTGGGTAACTATTACGTCCAGCTGGTACCGCTGACGGCTTGTGGGTGATTGATATGATCATCACCTACTGCTGGCGTATTGACGGGTCTTTAGAATCCTACACAGAGGTTTCCTGGCTCAGGCGAAACGAAGTAGGGCACATATGTGATATATGCGAGACCGAGATTGATACTTGTATGTGATAAAATATTCTAATCTTGCGATATAGGTTATATGTAATATAACCGGATTATTGAATCAAGTGTTGATTCGATAATTTGTTATATGTATATTTGATATACATGTAAATGATATTAGTCGGTTGTATGCGATATAGCCGGGTTATTAAATCAAGTGTTGATTTAATAATTTAATATATAATTATATATTTTATATATTAATATATATTAACTAATATTAGCTCCCTTAAGAATCTCTTTTCTCTAAATACATACAAATATATATATGATATATATTAATATATTTATTTATGTGTCATGCTATATGATACATTGAACTTGGGTGTATGAGACTCATATCTAACTAAAGATAATTTGGGTAATTAATTATTAAGAGATAAATCAAAATTAGGTGGAAATTGGTATGGTTTGAGATGCTTGTGGAAGCATATAGAAACCTTGACTTAGTCCACTAATTTTGTTTTACCCTAGATATTATTAACCTAACCATTATCTTTAGCCATGGTTAAGTCTCTACAAGTGAGATTATATGAGATATTTTCTCACCCATGGTTCATAACTTAATCACTTCTTCATCTCCTTCCTTGCTCTCTAGCTTTCAAGTGAGAAGAAAAAGAAAAGGAGAAAAATAAATCTAAAGTGGGCCAAATTCCTATTTCATCAATTTATATCAAACTAGCCATTTAGTATAGGTTGTTTACTTTACTAATTCATCAATTAGTGAAGAGGTAGCTTGAGTTAGCGATTCTTCGACGTAGATCATTTTCGATCTCGAAGATCCTTGAGCATGCTCGTTCTTTTCACCTAGTGGAGCCTAAGGAGAGCCCGGGACACCACTACTTAGAGTAAAGTGACTACTACACGGAGCTTTAGAAGTGAAAAACCGGTCTATAAAGGTTGTATTCCTATTTCATTTAGTGTAAAGTTTGTTTGCATGCATTTAAAACCTTAATTCTCTAGTTAGATCCTTGGTTCGGGCTCGCTCGGCACCCTAGATTTTTTGAAATAGCATACTTGATGCGTACCGAAACCCGTCGGGGGTGCTAAGCGAACCCAACAGTAGTATCAGAGCCATGCTAAAGCATTAGGAGTAGTCTAGACGAAGTTAAAGTGTTTGATCGACTATTCGAAAACCCGAAAAACCCACTCTCTAGAAATTTTTTCAAAAGTTGGAATTTTTCTAATTAAAAATATTCAGAAAATTGTGCAGGGTTTTTTATGGACCCACAAGAAAAACGACGGCTCAACTCGACCAAACAACCGTGGAAGCGCGGTCAAAGCATGCCTTTGGCGACGGTTCCACGGCGTCGTTGGTGAGGCAGCGAGCGTGCCTTCTTGTGTAGGTCCGTAGGTGCTTGGAGCACTGTCTGGGTATTTTTAACTGTGGCTCAAGTGTTGAGGTCTCTGGAAATTTTGGGTGTTTGATAAATTGATCGAAATGTTTAACATCATCTAGATATCTGTGATTTGTGATACAATATTTGGAATCCACAATAATTAGTTTTGTGAAAACTAATTAGTATTTTGTAAATTTAGCAATTTAGTCTCGCTTGATCGGTTACCGCGGGGTTTTGATTCGGATCAAAAATCTGTCGCAATCTCATATAGTACGTGAACTCTCGCCGGGTAACACTACTAGATAGCCACGCCCCATAACCCCAACCAAGTGACTGTAGGAGACCCCGTAGCCAAAAGAATCCGTTTGGGTGCTCGCGGCCGCAGTGTTCCGCCTAAGTTCGTTTCGTCGACGGCATCGGGGGCATGACCGTCTACTAACGTTTCCGACGAACATTCGATCAAATGTTGGGAATCTTGTTGAATTGCCCGACTGGATATTGAAAAGTGTTTTCAATTTAAGACTAAAATGCCGGGTTTTTAGTGTTAGGCATGAAATCCGGCGTATGTGATATTCCGGGTTTATGATGTCTAAGGTGGTTGCGGATTCTAATTATTGTAGTTTTCATTTCTTTTCTGCGACCGTAAGTGTAATATGTGGGGTATCTCCGATTTCGTTGCTATACGTCAACGACAATTGCGATACGCATATTTACTTACGTTGATGACATGCGATATTATGTGTTGCTGGGATATGTTATATTGGATCGTCGTGTTTGAATAGCCGGGTTTTTTTGCGTGAGATGAGAGTTTTTCATTTTCATTCATGTAAAAACTTGTATGTAATATTCTTTTATCGGGACACTTCCGGGTTGAGGATGATGTCACCATTGATGTATATTATTTCCTTTTCTGCATTAGGATAGACCCAAGGCGGGAAGCACAAGTAATCGGGTTCTAGAGTCCAGTGGAAGACCATCTCGAGGAGCCGAGACCGGGTCTCCTAACTATAGAACTGGTAGGGTTGCTTGCCGCTCTCGTAGGGGTCTAGGGATGTGGGTTTGGCTATTCATCACGACCGTGGAATCCGTGTTTTTTACTGGTTTAATTTAAAACACGGACCTCCTAGTATATCCAATATTTCATATGTTGACTTCTGCTGCATTGTTCTGCGATGAGATCACATAATTGCGTGAGACAAATGCTTTATATTATATATATGATATATAATAAACGTTGCTTATGTTTTGCATCTGCGGTAGTCCTGCCCCCGCTCTGCCGTTAGTTAACTAACCTAACGGTGCATGACGGGACCCCATGGCGAATGTGGACGGCATAAGCGTACGTTGTATTTTCGTTTCTTTATCTATGATGCTTAGGAAGCATAAATGATGGGGACTTCATTAATGAGATTAATGAAAAGGAAAGAAGCCCAATGATGCGTGGAATCAAAATTTTCAAAAACTGGCAGCTCTAGTTCTTTCTTTGCATTGCGGTATTCCTTAATGAATATCCAGCACCTCATTCGATGAAGAAGGAGCCTAGATCCCTTTACCGGGAGTGACCTCTTTAGCGAAAGCTAGCAGGTGCAACACCCACTCGGTTTATTTTGAAAAACTAAATTTTAAAAAGCGGAGTTTAAACCACTCCTTTTCAAAATCACTCGATTCTACAACGATATCAAGTTCATTACACAAAAGGTTTTCTTAAAAACCTGTCGTAGCCCTCCGTCATTTCAGATAAGGACTATTTAGTATTCGTGCTGCGTTTATTGACATTTTCAAGGCGTAGTGTGCGGTAGCTGATTAATGCTTATCTGCAACGCATATGATGCGATTGGATTAGGGTAGTCATACTGCCTTGTTGACCTTGTCAAGTGTTGTGCGGGTGGGTTTAATTCAATCACGAACTGAACGAGTTGAACTTGACTTGCGGTTTATGGTTTGTTGACCTTGTCAAGGTCATAAATCGCTTGGGGCAAAATATTATTGGGAATTATAAGTATTGAAATTTGCAATGAGATTGCATACCTTCTATGAGATAGTTAGATCCCGATACCCACTGCGAGTAAGAGTTACTCCTGGGAGAGTTTTGCACTTTACAATTAGCCAATCAAGTAGGTGTCTAGAAAGGTGTCAACGGGGTTATGCTTCTGGAAAAACGAGATTTAGTTTAATTAGGTCTGTGTGAAAGCACGGGGAACCTCTCTCAAAGTACCGACACTAGCCTGGCCGAAAAATTGGTAAACTTGTAGGGTGTAATTAATCCCGGCTAGTTTTAGGGTTTGAAGGAAGATTTGATAAAAATAGTGGGAGCCATCCTGATTAGATAAGATAATAACCAATCTAATCGTACAAGAGCATACGCTAAGTGTTTTCTTCTCTCTCTCTCCAGGTTGCGACCATGACACGTCTTAATCAAGATAATAATATTGATGTTTTGACCGAACCCATTTGTTATACTGAGATAGGGAACGTTGGTTCCGCTCTACCTTAAAATTGTTATAAGTCTGAGCAGGAAATAGGGGAATATCTGGATTCCCACGCGACCCGAACGAAGGATGGGCATATTGATGCATCTTTTTCGGGTGTGTTTGTTACTGAGAACTGTTTCTCAGTGCACTCTACGTCCTGGGTATTAGATACCGGATCGGGATCCCACATTTGTAATATGTTACATGGGCTTAAGAGAGGTAGAGAACTGGGAATAGGTGATAAGGATATAAGAGTAGGAAATGGCGCAATTGTTACAGTCAAAGTAGTTGGCGAATATCACCTTGTATTACCAAATGGTAATACATTGATTCTGAATGAATGTTATTACATACCGAACCTGATATGCAATATTATGTCAATTTCTTTATTAGATAAGGAAGGATATAAGTTTGTAGTATAGAATAATGTTATGAACATTTTCCTAAATCAAAAGTTGATTGGATCAGACACATTATGTAATGGTATATACGATCTAAATTAAACCACGGTTCTTAACATACAGAACACACACAAGAGGAAAAGTTCAGAAATGAACGAATCCTTCTTGTGGCATTGTAGACTAGGTCAAATCAATACGACACGAGTAGCTAAGTTACATAAAGATGGATATTTGAATCAGTTTGAATTTACATCATATGAAACTTGTCAGTCATGTCTTAAAGGTAAAATGACCAAAACTCCGTTTGCTGTACATGGAGAAAGAGCTACTGAACTCTTGGGACTGATACATAGTGATGTATGCGGTCCCATATCTACACATGCCAGGAATGGTTCCTCGTACTTCATTACATTCACCGATGATCTCTCAAGATTCGGGCATGTGTTCCTGTTGAAACACAAGTCTGAACCTTTTGAGGAATTCAAAGAATATAAATGCGAAGTAGAGAACCAAACGGGTAAAAGTATTAAAATCCTTCGATTTGATCAGGGAGGAGAATACTTAAGCACAGAGTTCCTGGGGTATTTAAAAGAGAATGAGATTCTCTCTCAGCTTACTCTTCTGTATACACCACAGCATAACGGTGTGTTGGAGCGGAGGAATCGCACCCTATTAGATACAGTGCGCTCTATGATGAGTAACGCTGAGTTACATGTTTCCTTTTTGGGGTTATGCGCTTAAGAAGCCGCATACCTATTGAATAGAGTTCCAACCAAATGAGTGTCTACCACTTCATATGAGATATGGAATGGGAAGAGACCATCTCTTAAATGAGTTAAGATATGGGGTTGTTCAGCCTATGTTAAAAAGTAAAATCCGGACAAGCTCGAGGCAAGGTCAGTACTGTGTAAGTTTGTTAGATATCCCAAACATTTGTGAGGATATATCTTCTACCATACTGAGGAGCAAAAGGTGTTTCGTTTCTCGGCATGCCACCTTTTTAGAAAAGGAATTTCTTATAGAAGAAATTAGTGGTCACGAGGTAGAACTGGATGAAGTTCCAGTTAGACAAACTAACAGCTAATAATTTGGTAGAACCAGAGGATTCAATAGTTCCTGACAAATCTCAGCCTCTCCGCGGATCTAGTAGGGTTTCTCATCCGCATGAGAGATACTACGGTTTTCTTAATGACAGTGGGAGCGAGGATTGCATCATGAAAGATGATGACCCTACTAGTTTCGAGCAGGCCATCACAAGTGGGGACTCTGTGAAATGGATAGATGCTATGCGATCTGAGATGGAATCCATGTACACTAACAAAGTATGGACTTTGGAATTTGCTCCTGAAAGGGTAAAACCCATCGGGAGCAAGTGGATCTTGAGAAAATTCTTGGTGTAGATGGAAAAGTTGAGACTTTCAAAACTTGTAGCAAAAGGTTTTTGTCAACGACCAGGTGTGGATTATGATGAAACCTTTTCTCCAGTGGCTATGCTTAAGTCCATCCGGATCCTACTTGCCATCGCTGCATACCATGACTATGAAATCTGGCAGATGAATGTCAAGACCGCTTTTCTAAATCGTGATTTAGAAAAGAGCATGTACATGACACTGCCAGAGGGCTTCGCAGACAGTGGGAGTAGCGGAAAGGTGTGCAAGCTTCTTAAATCAATCTACGGATTAAAGCAGGTATCGCGGAGTTGGAACATCTGTTTTGATGTGGCAGTCAAAGAGTTTGATTTCACCAAAAAGGTAGATGAACCTTGTATATACAAGAAGGTTGTAGAGAGTAGGGCTGTCTTCCTCGTATTATACGTGGATGACATACTCTTGATAGGAAATAATGTTCCTATGCTACACTCGGTCAAGCTCTACTTATCACAAGTTCTCCATGAAGGATTTGGGTGATGCCTCTTACATTCCGGGGAGAAACACTGGACAGCTGTGAAGAACATTCTTAAGTACTTGAGAAGCACTAAAGAATTGTTCTTGGCGTATGGTAACGGTGAACTCCATGTCGAGTCCTTTACCAATTCGAGCTTCCAGAGTGATAAGGACGACTGTAAGACAGTCGCGGGTTTTGTCTTTACTCTCAGTGGAGGGACGGTATGTTGGAAGAGTTCCAAGCTAGATACTGTGACAGACTCGACGATGAAGGTTGAATACATCGCTACTAACGATACTACCAAAGAGATTGTCTGGATGAAGATGTTCATGAGATGAACTTGGTTCCTACCATTATGTATCCAATACTTATGTATTGTGATAACATTGGATTTGTGGCTTTGGCCTAGGAACCCCGGTCCCATCAGTGATCCAGACATAATCTTAAGCAGTATCACCTGATCTGGGAGATAGTTGATCTCCAGGCAATCGAGGTCAGGAGAGTTGATGCGAAGAATAACACGGCGGATCCACTCATAAAGGCCGTCCCCCAGATACAATTTGAGAGATTTCGGGATATTGGGTATGAAATACTACAACAACTGGCCTTAGTGCAAGTGGGAGATTGTTAGTTGTATATATGCCATAGAGGCCATTATTATACATGATTGTATATTATAATGGATGCTTGGACATATATAGGGAGGACTTTCTTGCTCGACATGATAGTATGCTATCTGGTTACTTTTTATCTTAACACGTAGACTAGTATTGTGATACTGTCTTACTCTCACATGTTGGTAAAGCCCTTAGGATGTGTACTTGACTATCAGGATTATGATGCAGATCATACTAGTGGGACCAGGGTAGTCCACAATTCTATCCTTTAATTGTTCCTAGTCGTGGGTATATCGAGACGGGGCATCGATATTCCAGAGTAGACTAGCGTATACGTTTCTTGACCCATTTCATGGGCGATGGATGATCCCATATCTATTGGTGTTTGACATCAAAGATTGTATATGGATGCTTAGTGGAGTCTGGGTACACTGAACAGGACTCGCTGAGAACTCCTAAATGGTATTATACCTAACGTTGGATAGCAGTTCTCTAGTGACACTGGTACAGGTTAGTCTGTAGACCCGAGATCGTCATAGAATCTTGTGTGATTCCCACTGTGCTTTGATTTCCATCCGTTCAAGAGAGCGTGCAAATAGGTGGTTTTTGGGTACAGTCCCGAGTCACATGAAGGCAATGAGCGATAGGAGGGGTTTCATCTCTCCCGATATTGGGGGTTGATATTGCGCTGTGCTTGATTGGCCATAATAGGAAGTCCCTGGCCAGGGCTGATGATGAGATTTAATGGTAAGTGTTATCAGTAGTTTCTTGACCCGTTATGAGCCTCACATCGGCATGACTTATCAAGTTATTAGGGTCTGACGTTTACCACCCCCAGACTCGATATGCGACATATCAGACGAAGAGACCGGACTGTACGGTAGTGTTACTTACTGGATTCACGGGAGTATGAACAAGCTTGCTTGTTGATCTTCTGATCGCTTAATACCTGGGTAGCCGTTACGTCCAGTTAGTACCGCTGACGGATTGTGGGTGATTGATATGATCATCACCTACTGCTGGCGTATTAACGGGACTTTAGAGTCCTATACAGAGGTTTCCTGGCTCAGGCGAAACGAAGTAGGGCACATATGTGATATGTGCGGGACCGAGATTGATACTTGTATGTGATACAATATTCTAATCTCACGATATGTATTATATGTGATATAACCGGATTATTGAATCAAGTGTTGATTCGATAATTTTTTATATGTATATTTGATATACATGTAAATGATATTAGTCGGTTGTATGTGATATAGCCGGATTATTAAATCAAGTGTTGATTTAATAATTTAATATATAATTATATATTTGATATATTAATATATATTAACTAATATTAGCTCACTTAAGAATCTCTTTTCTCTAAATACATACAAATATATATATGATATATATTAATGTATTTATTTATGTGTCATGCTAGATGATACATTGGACTTGGGTGTATGAGACTCATACCTAACTAAAGATAATTTTGGTAATTAATTATTAAGAGATAAATCAAAATTAGGTGGAAATTGGCATGGTTTGAGATGCTTGTGGAAGCATGTAGAAATCTTGACTTAGTCCACTAATTTTGCTTTACTCTAGATATTATTAACCTAACCATTATCTTTAACCATGATTAAGTCTTTACAAGTGAGATTATAAGAGATATTTTTTCACCCATGGTTCATAACTTAGATCACTTCTTCATCTCCTTCCTTGCTCTCTAGCTTTTAAGTGAGAAGAAAAAGAAAAGGAGAAAAATAAATCTAAAGTGGGCCAAATCCCTACTTCATCAATCTATACCAATCTAGCTATTTAGTATAGGTTGTTTACTTCACTAATTCATCAATTAGTGAAGAGGTAGCTTGAGTTAGCGATTCTTCGACGTAGATCATCTTCGGTCTTGAAGATCCTTAAGCATGCTCGTTCCTTTCACCTAGTGGAGCCTAAGGAGAGTCCGGGACACCACTACTTGGAGTAAAGAGACCACTACACGGAGCTTTAGAAGTGAAGAACCGGTCTACAAAGGTTGTATTCCTATTTCACTTAGTGTAAAGTTTGTTTACATGCATTTAAAACCTTAATTCTCTAGTTAGATCCTTGGTTCGGGCTCGCTCGGCACCCTAGATTTTTTTGAAATAACACACTTGATGCGTACCGAAACCCGTCGGGAGTGCTAAGCGAACCCAGCACCATCAGTGGGATCAGGATCCAACTATCATTGTGTAATAACCTAGATGGAAGCCACTCTAGTCACCACACTCCATAAGGTATGCTAAATCTGCAAGTTTCCTTTGTATTTGAAACTCCCGATATGATTTTTCCCCCAAGCTCTTATGACCTTGACGAAGGCCAACAAATCATAAGATGCAAGTCAAGTTCTTCCCGTCGTTTTCCTGATTAATTTAGACCCACATGTACTCGCCCTTGACGAAGGCCAACAAGGCTGTACGACTGTCCTAAACCAATACATCTATCTATGTTATAAATAAGCAACACACCGCTACCATTCAGTATGCCTTGACGAATGCCAACAAATATAGCATGAATAATATGTGCTACTCATTTGAAACGACGTAGGGCTACGACTGGTTTTTAGCGAAAACCTTGAACGTAATGAATTTGATATCGTTGAAGGAATGATAGCTTTAAAAAGGAGTGGTTCAAGCTCCGCTTTTTAAACGAGTGTTCTGAAAAGGACCGAGTGGGTTTTTCAAAATGTTCCAACAACAACTTTTTAGGTTTCTTATCTTGCATTAATGAGGATTAATACGGTCCCATCATTTAATTCCTATCACACCAGAAAAGAACGAAAATAAAATGTATGTATATGCCATTCACATTCGCCATGGGGCCCGTCATGCACCGTTAGGTTACTTAACCAACGACAGAGCAGGGGCAGGACTAGCGCGGATGCAAAACATATACAACATCTACTAGTGTGTGTGTGTAGATAACCATTCATCTCAGCCATGATATAAGCAACATCACAGAACACTAATAAGCAAAAAGGAATAGCGGATAATTTTGGAGCCCCGAGTTTCATTTGAGCCATAAATGAAACTCGGCATTCCCGGTCATGTGGATAGCCTATGCAATGAAAAACCTAGACCCCTACGAGCGCGGAAAATTACCCGTCAATCCTGGAAGCGATGCAACCCCAATCAACAAAGTGAATGGGCCACCCAGCGCTTCACGGAATCCGGTAACTTGTGCATCCCACCATGGGTCATCCTATACCCTCTACGAGTACGGCGAGTAGACCGCCAATTCTAGAGTAAGGCACTTCGGTCTCAACGCCATGAAATGGGGCCGGTTGCCCTTTAGAACCCGGCTACTCGAGCACTCCTTTACGGGGTAATCCTAGTACAGAAAAAGAAAAATATATACCACGGTGACATCGACCTCAACCCGGCCGTGCCCCAATAAAAGAATATATAAACGGATGGAAACGGCAGTCCACATGTCGGACGCTCACCCCACAATAATGAAAATACAAATGAATCAATACTGTACTACAACTATTGCACTATAGGCTATCCACCACGACAAATTATCCATAACAGCCGTGCAACACAGAACATCAACGCGAACATCATATTCGTAAACCCGTCTGATTGTATATATAGCAATCAGTCGGATTATACCGCACAATGATATTCAAGGTCGCGGAAACTAATATACAGAAAAGCAAGAATTTAGAATTTCGATCGATTAAAACTTTCCACATTTACCCCCATGTACAAACCAGTACACAAACAAATCTGGACAAAAACCAAATGTACCAAAAATCACATTTCCATGAACTTGAACCCCAGAAAAAATTTGGAGCAACCTAGCCACAATTGGGCCGTAGATCCACGGCCAAATGACCTATTTGGCGGCGGATTAGTGGTCCAATTTGGTGATCAGGAGCTTAAAATTTTTTCTTGAGTCTAAAAAAGCTTGCACATAATTTTAATGTGACTGAAAATAATTTTTGAATAATTTTAAAATTTGAACAGCAAGCTAGTTTTGGAGTTGCGATTCGGATAATTTCTGTCGATCGAAGTTCTAAATATGTGCAAACTAGCTAGTTAAGGTTTATGGACCGGCTCTGATACCATGTAAGTCAAGTTTGCACGCTCTACAAACTTTGTAGATAAGTGGAATTTCAAAAAAAAAAACGAATTTTGTAATCATGCAATCAAGACTTTTAACCCAAGATCTACCATAAAACCCTAATTAGCAAGACTACATAGGTAATTATTCTATCTCGTTAAAATGTTATACCTATCGATTTGTGTTCTTCGGGTCTTGAATCCTCTTCTTGAGCTCCTCTTGGGGTCTTCGATGTAGTTTGGTTGTCGGTCTCCTGAATCTTAGATGATCCATCCGAAGATCCTAGGTTCAAGCTTCAACTTTCAAATGAAAGTGATTTAACTAACTAGATTGCTAATCTAGCTAGTCAAGAATGAGTGGAGATGATTAGTGGTGAGTTTTATATCTCAAAAACCCTTATTTCTCAACTCATTAGAATGATAGGATTTTTGTGAAGAGGAGAAGGCAAAAGAGCAAGAGAGATGGCAACTCAAGAATGAGCTCAAGAGAAAACTCAACCAACCATGAAGAATGGGCTACCTCAAGATAATATCAAGTATATTTTTTTTCTTTTAAAATCAAGCCATACTTCAATGGTGATGGCAATAAATATCCAAACCATCCTTCATGCCATGCCTCCTTTACACCTCATTTTCTATTTATCAATAAATAGAAAAATACATATTATGAGGTATCCCCTTCTAGAATGTATTTTATATAAATACAAAATACTTTCTACCGTATATACATACCCGTATTCGTATCAAAATATGAATACCCAAGAGATAGAATAATACCACTAAAAATAATACTAGTATTAAATCAATATCTGATTTAATGAACCGGCTTAATCCTAAACCTGCTAGTATAAAAATCCGTCCGATCAAATTCCGCGCAACTGGTACACGCAATCAATCGGAACCCTGCACATACAAACATACGGCCTCCATATCATTTCGTCTGAACCAGAGAAACCTTCTGTGTAGGACTCTAAAGACTCGACAGTACGCTGACATTGGGTTTGACGACAAGCGCGTTAGCAGTACTAGCTGTACGTAATGACTACGCAGGTACCTGTCGAAAAGAAGGCAGACAAGCAAACTTATCTAAACCCCTACCGAGCCTAACTTTGACAATATCCGTACAGTCCAGTCTGTTCGTCTGAGAGTATCGGATATCGGGTTTAGGGGGTGGTTAACGTTAGATCCCTACTGATCCTGATAAGTTGTGCTGGTGTGGCTTAAGACCATCCAAGAAATTACTGATCTAACTATCAGTAATTCTCAACTGCCCTGGCCAGGAGTTTATGGCGTTGACCAACCAAACACAGTGCGACATCGATTCCTAATACCAGGAGAGACGAATCCTTAACAATCACTCACTGCCTCCATGTGGCTCGGGACTGTACCCAATTAAAATCTGTTTGCATGACTCCTTTGAGCCGTGGTAGGGTAATAATCAAAGCACGGTGGGAACTCACACGAGACAAATGATAATCTTAGGTTTACAGACTATCTGTACACATGTCACACGAGAACTGTCATCTGATGCTAAGTATAATACCATCCAGTAGTTCTCGATGAGTCCGTCCAGTGTACCCACCCATAGTGAGCACCTATATACAATCTTAGGTGAAACTCACTAATAGCTGTGAGACTAACTATCGCCC
The DNA here is from genome assembly GCA_030015575.1 of Agapanthus africanus. NCBI lineage: Eukaryota > Viridiplantae > Streptophyta > Magnoliopsida > Asparagales > Amaryllidaceae > Agapanthus > Agapanthus africanus. Next base: position 47,106,740 of record JASDDO010000019.1, on the reverse strand, counting down.
CTCGTCGGGGTCTTAAAATGTATACACCAATCTACTCTAGAATATCGATGCTCTGTCTAGATATTCCCACGACTGTGGATACTTTTAAGGATATGCTTATATACTATCCAGCCCTCACAAGTATGACCGTCATCACAACGCTGAGAGTCAAGCCCATTCTACGGGCTTTATCAATATATATAAGTAGTATGTAATAACAAGTAGAACATACATACATGTTAAGATAAAGTCAAACCAGATAGTATACTATCATTTCGAGCAATATTGTCCTGGATCCATTACAAATAATGGCCTCTAGGGCGTGCGCGCGCGCTCACACACACACACACACATATCCTGATATATACATATCCATAGTACCCATTACAAATAATGGTCTCTAGGGCATATATATCTTACATATTGAATGTAATATATAATGTTAGATTTTATTTCACTTGTTTATTTTTTGTTATTTTATATTGTTTATAAACGCTTAACGTATTTGTTGAGAGAAATGACCTTCTCAAAATAAATAAATCGTGTGTCTCGTCACATGCAGTTACCGTCCTTTTGGAAAACGGGACGTAACACTAGATCTGTTGAATCTTAGGCCCTCGGTGGTGACACTTTACGAGTTCCAGTTATAATAGCAAAGATTATATTATTTTATTAAAGCATTAACTAAATGTTTTAAGCTTTTTGTGAAATAAATTAATAAAATAATTTTTTTTATCTTTAATCCTTTGCGAACTAAACTCCAATTCATCATCTTCCTCACTTTCCATATTAAACAAACAATTTACTATTTCCTGTACTTTCACTTACATACTGCTTTTCTCCTTCCTTACTTTCTCTAACGATTTCTATTTGCCAAACAAGCTCTTAATGGCTGCTCCTCCCTTATCGTGGTCGTCGTCATCATCTTCTCAAAAACCCTGTTGTCCTTTCATTTGCTGTACTCCATCCATTTTAGCACTCTTTCAAAAATCTTCTTCCTTTTTATTGGTGTGCTTGAAAAGAAAAGATCCTCACAAATAGAGGGATGCAAGGTGAGCTTTTTATTTGTTTCTTAGTGAGTTTTTCCTTTGTTAATGTGAAAATGCTTGCCCTTTTAGCACTTCTTCCAAACCCCTCTTCATACTTCTCTTTGTTGTGCTTTGGAAAAGAGGTACTAGTAAAAAGAGGTATAAAATGTGAGTGTTTTTTCCTTCTTAAACTTATTGTATGATGGGTTGATATTTTTGTTGAATTTCCATCCTTTCTTTGCAACTCTATGGAGCTTAATTTTCGTGTATAATTGTTCTACATGTTTTGAAAGACATGAAGTTTTTAGTCTTAGATTTGGCTGAGAGAGTTCAAATCTTTTTAAAATATCTCCTTTTGGGTTGAAAGGGTTCAATTCTCCTAGGAGACGTTAGTCCCAGGTAATTTTACAATCTAGAATATGTAAATAAAATGTCCATTATTTTGATAAAATTCTTTTCTATTCAAAATAATAGTCATTTAATTTCAAAATCCATATGTAATTTAGGGCAATACATTTAATGGTAGGCGTTAGGCGGTACTCAACCGACGGAGGTTCGACGTACGCCGATCGATGGATGAGGATGATCAATAGCGGCGAATGCGATTGTCGCGGCGAGTGCGAAGGTTGGAGGTGGCGGTTGGCGGCAGTAGTGAACGAGGATGGAGGCGACTGGCGGCGATGAATGGGAACAACAATTGGAGCCGGCGACAGGCGGCGGTCGGCGGCGGCGACGGACGGCGGTCGGCGGTCGGCGGCAGCGACGGACGGCGGTCGGCAGTGAACGGCGACATCAATCAGACACGACGAACGGGGATGGTGATCGGAGGAGGCAGTCGACGGCGGCGGCGATGGCCGTGGCGAATGGGGACGGCGTTCGGCGGCAGTGAACGGGGACGGTGTAACGACTTTGAAATCTTTGTATGGAAATTTTCTGTTAATATACAAGAAATGAGTTTTACAGCCTGAGTTTGAGTTATAAGTCACTTTTGTTAAATAACAGCAAGAAATAACTTGTAGCTCACTGGTAAAACCTTGTATTGCTATGGCGTAGCCCATGTATTCGATTCCATCAGACACAATTATTTTTTCTGATTTTTTTAACTTTTTGGAAGCCCAAAAGATTGTACGTGCAATACACGGGGAAATGAAAAGTTCAGAAAAATCAAACATGTGGAAAATAGAGTAAACTCTAAATAATCCACGTGACATGAATCTCGAGACCTAAAGCCCTAGATCGATCGGCCAAAAGTTCAACAAGACTGGCGCCGACGGTCTTAATGGGGCCAAATTGCCCCGTGCTTTGTACACACACCTCTTCAGCTACCCCTAACCCCTCTGCACTGTTTGATTTCCCTGCAATCAAACAGAGACTTTTCATTTCACAATTAAACACAATTTTAATCCACATTTTTAATTCCCAAACCCTAATTCTTCACAATAAATACCACCCCCTATTTTGGCTCAGCACCATTCTGAAAATTCCAGCCAAAACTCTCTAAAAAATTCGTAGTGCAAGTGAAGTAAAGTGGAGTTAGCAAGCAAGTTGGTTCCGGCGAAAATCGAAGTAAATTCCGGAGCTCCCGCGATACCACGAAGATCATCCTCTATTCTTTAACATTTCTTTGAAGTTTCTAAACCGTAAGCCCCTCTCAATTCTCCTCCTTTCCATTGATATTCATTTTAAATCAAATATCGGTAAAAGTGGAGTTATTACCGATATCATCTTTTCTAAAACCTATAACTCCATTTTCTTTTATCATTTGGTCAAACCAATTTTACCACTTCACTTATAATTTTAATACTAATGTTTAGAATCAAATTTTATCCAAGAATCTCATGTAAATCAATCATAATTGAACTTTTATATTAAAATACCTTGAACATTGTCATCACATCTTTTCGACAAAAAAATGCTTAATAATACATTTAGGAAAACTTCACGGGGTAACGACTTACCCCACACGTACACTTGGTTTCATAGCACGATACCTAGTTGTATGTGTTTTTGGGTCGAAAATAATAATTACAATAAAATACCACATAATACTTAAACCGGATTTCTCTTAAAGCAGTATTTCGTTTCCTTTACGATTATGCATCTATAACTCTCTTTAGGGGACCCGTTAATGGATGGTGTGGATTATCATACATCCTTGGGCCAGTAGAGCGAGATGCAGATATTCTCACAGAGCATTTGATCTCGAAAGGATTTAAATACGTTTTTAAGAAATACGATTTTTTCTAAATAAAATAAAATTAATTTTTAGAAAAATTATATAAAATTATAAATTAATATTTTCATATTTTCAAAATATAATAAACCTATATTTTTCTAAAAATGAAAGATTAACAAATGTCAATAAAATACCATCAAGATACTAAAAAGGACAAGTTTTTCAACAAAATACCATGAACTTTCAAATGCTAAGTGTTTATCATTAAATTACCCAAAATACTTAAAATTCATGCTCATGAAAACCCTAAGTAATACTAATCACCCTCGAGATTTACTTTTAATCTATATTAATATATTTTTCATAAAACCCCCTCAAGATATATAAAACACTATTTAATGACTTTAGTAAATATAGGTTTAAGCGGGATCAATTCTCTTAAGTCCCAGGGAGCCGGAGAAAGTGAGTGCTTGCCTATTCAGGTTAGAAAACTTAACAGGATTTATCGATGGCAATTGTCTTGAAAAAAGACACAAATCTTGCCGTCCATGTGCAGCAATTGCCGATAACTTCCGAACCTAATTCAAGAGCTAAATCTGTTTACAAGTGTTTGACTCAATATGAGTCCAAACTTAAACATGAATCTAAATCAAACAAGAACCTGAATACTTCATCATGAACATGAATACTCGAATTCAAACATCAATATCAAACATGTATACTTGACTTAATTTGACCGGACCATAGTTATAACTTGAATACATGACTACTTGAATACATGACTATATTCTGAACATGAATACTTGAATATTTTGTATCCATGGTTTTGGCAAGACTTGTAAACATAATTTATACAATACATTCGGTGGGGATAAAGGGGTAGATTGGTACGGAACGTATATCGTGGCACGGGAGATCACTTAAAAGACACCTAAATGAATTCTCGTGCCGTTGTCCCGTGGGTTGTGACGGGGCCTTGTACTACATGTTACCATAGTCCACGGGGTAAGATAGATTTCTCTCGTATATATGAATACCAAATTACAAACAACCACGTTATAATAACTATCATATACCGGTAATCAGTCATATACTTTACCTGTTCATTATCACTTTATATACTATCTTTTTGTTCTTCTTTTGGAACTTACCGAGCGCTGGTTCACTGACGATATTCCTTTCTATTTTCTTTCTTTGTAATGTTCGTCAGGAGGACCCGACTCTGAGGAGATCGAGCCGAGCCAGGAGGACTTGGACCAGCTCACCGCACAGCCTGACTTCTAGTTCCGTTGCACTTACTTTCCCGTATGCCATTGTTTAAGCACTGCTTTACTCATTGTATCTTTTATTTTCAAACAGTTGTATGTAAATATGAATGTAAATAAATTTGTTATTTATTTTATTACTCTTGTCATTCTTGTTCATTTTTATATATTGCTTAATTACACTTAACGTATTTATTACTTAGTAAATACGTTGCGGCCTGCCACGTCACTATTTCCGTCTCCTGGAAAGCGGTGCGTGACAGGTTTTGTTGGCGGCCCATGCAGGTCGGTTTTGCATGAAGTATTAAGCAATATATCACAAGAATTATAAGAATCAGCAACTATGCATTCCTTACATTTCAAATTTCTTGAATCTATCATAACCATTCTTTTTCTATCAAGGTCATGGATTCTCTTAACAACACCAGTACCACTGTCAATAGTAACACCCAACCGCCTACTCTACCACTACCACCTACCGTTGCAGCTCCTATCAATGAGCAAACGGTACTGCTTGAGGCTATAAGAAGCCTGTTGGAGGATCAACAGTAGCAGACTGCTATGCTCATACACCGCCTCGAATCCGAGGCACCCGGAGTCGAGTGGTTTCGGCCATTGCATCCAAAACACTTCTCGGGAAAAGTGAGCCCACTTGAGGCAGAAGAATGAGCTCAATCAATAGAAGATGATCAAAAGTGCCAGATATTGTCTGGATGAGAGTTGCTAAGTTGCAACTAACAGACAATGCAAGAGTCTGGTGGAAGGCTGAAGAAAGCCGTCTCACCCAACCGATTGAATGGAAGACGTTCGATGCGAAGTACTTCCCTGAGACTGCCCGTTTTGATATGGAACAGCAGTTCATCCATCTACAACAAGACTCGATGTGGGTCAAGTTTGTGGATGAATACAATGATGAGTTTACCATGCTCAGCAGGTAAGATATTGTCTCAAATTCAAATTCCTGATCTCACTCATTACACTGCTAACACAAGGTCGTAATAGGTTCGCTGCACACTTGATTTCTACTGCTGAGATCCGGAAATGACGATTTCAGCAAGGGTTGGACCCAAAATTCCAAGCTACACTCATTACAGGGGATTTCCCAACCCATGAACTTGCTTTGAAGGCTGCCCGACGCGATGAGGCAGTTGCAATGAAGAAGGGCAGACCGCAGACTGACGATGTGAAATGCCCTGCCGCACAGATGATAGGAGGAGCATCTTCTAGGTTGACCTTTTCAACCAGGAGACCGGGAGGATCATTTAACCGGTCCAGTCCAGACTTTTGTTTCTACTGCAAGAGGACTGGATATCTGGCGAAGGACTGCAGGCGTGCAAATGGCCTGTGTTTGGTTTGTGGCGCATCTACTCACACCATACGAGCATGTCCATATCATTTCAACCCAGCTCTAACACCCAGACCAGCAATCACAGTTCCGCAGCGGCCAGCCATTCAGGCTCCTGTACCCCGCCTAACTCTCCCTGCACCAGCTCCACGTGGACCTTCTGCATAGCCTCAACGTAAATTCCATCAGGCACAAAGAAACATGCCTCAAGGGTAGAGAAATATGCCCCAAAGACAGAGGAATGCGCCTCCAGTAAGGAGGAATGTACCCTGATGTCAGGCTTTTACAATGACAGTCGAAGAGGCCGAAGCCACAGACCAAGTCATCACTGGTAACTCCCAATCCTTTCAATTTTTTAATCCTTGTGTATCACTATAGCTTTTCATATATCTAAACCTAAACTCACACAACTTAGGTACAATACTAGTAGGCACCCTTCCTGCACTCGCACTTTTCGACACTGGAGCGTCACACTGCTTCATGTCCCAACAATTCGTGAGAACGCATTCGATTCCTATGAAGCCACTCATTTCAAATTGGAATGTCAGTTTCGGGAATGGAATTCTGAAAGAAACTATGGGGTTTGATCAGTGTCCAGTTGTAGTTTGCGGACGAGAATTTTACGCTAATTTCAAAGTACTGGACATCCCAAATTTCGATGTTGTGTTGGGAATGGATTGGCTGGGAGTATTCTATGCTAATATTAACTGCCGTCAAAGGAGGGTGGTATTTGAGATACCAGATTATCCGGTCTTCTATTTCAAAAGTGGAGATAGAACTTTGGAGCCAGGAAGATATATAAACCGAAGAATGCAGAAGTTTTCTCGCTACCGGCAGAAGAAGAAAAACCCGAAGTAGTTCGAGAGTTCGAGGATGTGTTCTTTGAAGATATATCAGGTTTGCCTTCCGATCGAGCTCTTGAGTTTAGTATTGATTTACTACCCGGTGCGCAACCTGTAATCAAAACTCCATACCGGCTAAGTTCAGAAAGATTGAAGGAGATCCGCATTTAGTTGGACGAATTCCTGAAGAAAGGTTGGATTCATCCCAGTACTTCAAGTTGGGGATCTCCAGTGTTACTTGTGAAGAAGAAAGAAGGTTCTTACAGGATGTGTGTAGATTATCGAGCTCTGAACGAAGTGGCGATCAAGAACAAGTATCCACTGCCGCGCATCGATGATCTTTTCGATCAGCTACGTGGTTCTTGTGTATTTTCGAAGCTAGATCTTCGTTCGGGTTATCATCAGGTGAAGGTCAAAGAGTCCGATATTCCGAAGACGACGTTCAGGACTCGATATGGTCATTATGAGTATCTCGTAATGCCATTTGGAGTGACCAATGCACCTGCCATCTTTATGAATCTGATGAACCAAGTTTTCCAAGAGTACTTAGACAGGTTCATTGTCATCTTCATCAACGACATCTTGGTGTATTAAAAGGATCGGAAAAAACACGCCGAGCACTTACGGATTGTCCTAGAGAAATTGCGACAACATCAACTCTATGCTAAGTATAGCAAGCATGAATTTTGGCTAGATCAAGTCGGATTTCTCGGGCATATCGTTTCAGGCGAAAGAATCTCATTATATCCAGCTAAGGTATGAGCTGTCAGCGAATGGCTGACACCAAAGACGGTGAAGGATAATGAAGTTTCTTGGGATTTGTAGGATACTGCCGACGATTCGTTGAAGGCTTTTCAGAGATTACAGCACCCCTGACCAAGCTCACATGTAAAGATGAAGTATTCGTATGGTCAGAAGCATGTGAAAAAGCTTTTGTAGAACTCAAGTCAAGATTAACCTCTGCTCCTATCCTTGTAATACCGAAACAATCTGGAGGTTTCGTTGTGCATTGTGATGCGTCTGGTAAAGGATTAAGAATTGTTCTACACCAGCATGGAAAAGTTGTAGCTTTTGCATCAAGACAACTGAAGGTTCATGAGCGCAACTACCTAACACATGATCTGGAGTTGGCAGCCGTTATTTTTGCACTTAAGATTTGGCGCCACTACCTCTTAGGAGAATGAGTGGATATATACACTAACCAAAAGAGTCTGAAGTATGTATTTACTCAGAAGGGATTAAACATGCGGTAGAGAAGATGGCTAGAACTCATGGCGGACTTCGACATCAACCTCCAGTATCATCATGGGAAGTGAACGTAGTTCTTAATGCACTCAGCCGCCAGCCATTAGCAATGAACCTCACCGCTCAGTGGAAGCTACAACAAGAATTGCATGAATTGGCGATCGAATTAGTTGTGCCAGGTAACGCTTCATATTCGATGAACTTACAAGTCCAGTCCACTCTTATCAATCAGATCAAGGCAGCTCAAGCAAATGATACCAAGCTACAAAAGATCCGAGAACAAGTAGAAAGTGGACTTCAAACTGACTTCATCATCCATGATAATGGATCCTTGCGGTATGGAAGTCGATTATGTGTACGAAACGGCCCAGTTCGAGAAGAGTTGATGAAAAAAGCTCACAACTCTTCTTATTCTATACACCCCGGTGGTACGAAAACGTACAAGGATCTATGTCAATACTGCTAGTGGCATGGAATGAACCACGAAGTAGCAAGGAGCGTAGCCAAGTGTTTGGTGTGTCAGCAAGTGAAGGTTGAACATCACAGAACTGCTGGTCTACTTCAGCCGTTATCAATCCCAGAATGGAAATGACAGCATATTACCATGGACTTCTTTACTGCCCTTCCTCGTACACGAAGGGTAACGACGCAATATGGGTTATTGTGGATCGACTCACCAAGTCGGCTCACTTTATTCCATTTCGAGTTAGCCAATCAACCGAGACGATAGCAAAGAGGTACATGGAGGTAAGCATAAATCTAAAGTAAAATTTAAACCTTCAAAATGTACCATATTTGATACCCATGAACTTATACAGGAGATCGTGAGATTACATAGAGTACCTGTTTGCATCGTCTCCGATCGTGATACAAGGTTCCGATCATAATTTTGGCAGAGTCAGCAAGCTAGCCTGGGAACGAGTCTGAATTTCAGCACGGCTTATCATCCACAAATGGACGGACAGTCCGAGCGAACAATTCAGATTCTGGAGGACATGCTAAGAGCTTATATGTTAAACTTCGAAGGTTCGTGGGAAGATCACTTACACCTTGTGAAGTTTTCATACAACAACAGCAATCAGGCAAGCATTGGAATGACACCATTCGCAGCACTCTACGGTTGAAAGTGTCGTTCACCGCTAAGTTGGAACGATGTTGGAGATCGTGAACTCCTTGGACCAGAGATAATCGTGGCAACTGTGGACGTAGTTCGCACGATCAGGAAAAGAATGTGCATAGCCCAAGATCAACAGAAGTATTGGGCAGATGCAAAGCGGCGACATTTGGAGTTCCAACCTGGAGACCATGTTTTCCTAAAGATCTCTCCAAACAGAGGAGTGATCTGCTTTGACAAGAGGGGTAATCTAAGTTCAAGATATATAGAACCGTTCAACATACTCGAACGAGTTAGAGAAGTGGCATACCATTTAGCACCACCACTCTCATTGGAAGGAATGCACAACGTGTTCCACATATCCCGGCTACGACGATATGTGAGCGACCCCAGCCACATACTTGATCACTCAAAGCTCACAATACAAACGGACCTAACCTGCGAGTAATCACCAGTTGAGATCCTGAACTGAATTGTGAAGACACAGCGGAACAAGAAAGTAAACTTGGTCCGAGTGATGTGGAGAAAGGATTCGTCAGTTAAATCAATATGGGAATGAGAAGAAGACATGCTTGCAAGATACTCTTATATATTTGAAAATAGTCCCTATGTAAATGTAAATTTCAAGGAAGAAATTTTTTATAAGGAGGGTAGAATGTAACGACTCTGAAATTTTTGTACGGAATTTTTTTGTTAATATACAAGAAATGAGTTTTACAGCTTGAGTTTGAGTTATAAGTCACTTTTGTGAAATAACAGCAAAAAACAACTTGTAGCTCACTGGTAAAACCTTGCACTGCTGTGGTGTAGCCCTTGTGTTCGATTCCGACACAATTATTTTTTCTGATTTTTAGTGTCACGGATGTCGTATTCGACTAGTTCCTTAACTTATGACTCTCTGGTTAGAAAGACCTCCTCCTTACAGACTTTTTAACGTTTTGGAAGTCCAAAATATTGCACGTGCAATACACGGGGGAAATGAAAAGTTCAAAAAAATCAAACATGTGGAAAATGGAGTAAACTCTGAATAATCCACGTGGCACGAATCTCGAGACCTAAAGCCCTAGACCGACCAGCCAAAAGTGCAGTAAGACCGGCACCGACGGTCATGATGGGGCCAAATTGACCCGTACTTTGCACACATACCTCTTCAACTACCCTTAACCCCTCTACACTGTTTGATTTCCCTGCAATCAAACATAGACCTTTCATTTCACAATTAAACACAATTTTAATGCTTTTAATCCATATTTTTAATTCTCAAACCCTAATTCTCCACTATAAATACCACCCTCTACTTTGTCTCAGCACCATTCTGAAAATTCTAACTAAAACTCTCTAAAAGGTTCCTAGTGCAAGTGAAATAAAGTAGAGTTAGCAAGCAAGTTGGTTCCGGCAAAGATCGAAGCAAATTCCGGAGCTCCCGCGATGCCACGAAGATCATCCTTTATTCTTTAACCTTTCTTTGAAGTTTCTAAACCGTAAGTCCCTCTCAATTCTCCTCCTTTCCATTGATATTCATTTTAAATCAAATATCGGAAAAGTGAAGTTGTTACTGATATCATCTTTTCTAAAACCTATAACTCCATTTTCTTTTATCATTTTGTCAAACCAATTTTACCACTTCACTTATAATCATAATAGTAATGTTTAGAATCAAATTTTATCCAAGAATCTCATGTAAATCAATCATAATTGAACTTTTACATTAAAATACCTTGAACTTTGTTATCACATCTTTTCGACAAAAAAATTGCTTAACAATACCTTTAGGAAAAATTCATGGGGTAACGACCTACCCCACATGCACACTTGGTTTCATAGCACGATACTTAGTTGTATGTGTTTTTGGTTCGAAAATTGTAATTACAATAAAATACCACATAATACTAAAACCGGATTTCTCTTAAAGCGGTATTTCGTTTCCTTTGCGATTATGCATCTACAACCCTCTTTAGGGGATCCGCTAACGGATGGTGCCAATTATCACACATCCTTGGGCTAGTAGAGCGAGATACAGACCTTCTCACGGAGCATTCGATCTCGAAAGGATTTAAATACGTTTATAAGAAATACGAATTTTTCTAAATAAAATAAAATTAATTTTTAGAAAAATTATATAAAATTATAAATCCATATTTTCAAAATATAATAAACCTATATTTTTCTAAAAATGAAAGATTAACAAATGTCAATAAAATACCATCAAGATACTAAAAGGGACAAGTTTTTCAATAAAATACCATGAACTTTCAAATGCTAAGTGTTGATCATTAAAATACCCCAAATACTTAAAATCTATGCTCATGAAAACCCTAAGTAATACTAATCACCCTCGAGGTTTACTTTTTAATCTATATTAATATATTTTTCATAAAACCCCCTCGAGATATATAAAACACTATTTAAGGACTTTAGTAAATATAGGTTTAAGCGAGATCAATTCTCTTGAGCCCCACGGAGCCGGAGAAAGTGAGTGTTTGCCTATTCGGGTTAGAAAACTCAACAGGAGTTATCAATGGCAATTGTCTTGGAAAAAGACACAAATCCTGCCGTCCATGTGCAGCATTTGCCGATGACTCCCGAACCTAATTCAAGAGCTAAATCTGTTTACAAGTGTCTCACTCAATATGAGTCCAAACTCAAACCTGAATCCAAATCAAACAAGAACCTGAATAATTGATCATGAACATGAATACTCGAATTCAAACATCAATATCAAACATGTATACTTGACTTGACCGAACCATGGTTATAACTTGAATACATGATTACTTGAATACATGACTACATCCTGAACATGAATACTTGAACATTTTGTATCCATGGTTTCGGCAAGACTTGTGAACATAATCTATACAATACATTCTGCGGGGATAAAGGGGTAGATTGATACGGAACGTATATCGTGGCACGAGAAGTCACTTAAAATACACCTACATGAATTCTCGTGCCGTTGTCCCGTGGGTTATGACGGGGTCTTTTACTACATGTTACCTTAGTCCATGGGGTAAGATGGACTCCTCTCGTATACATGAATAGCTTCTTTACCAAACTATAAAAAACCACGTTATAATAACTATCATATACGGGTAATCAGTCATATACTTTACCTGTTCATTATCACTTTATATATTATCTTTTTGTTCTTCTTTTGAGACTTACCGAGCGCTAGTTCGATGACGACATTCCTTTCTATTTTCTTTTTTTGTAATGTTCATCAGGAGGACCCGACTCTGAGTAGATCGAGCCGAGCCAGGAGGACTTGGACCAGCTTACCGCACAGCCTGACTTCTAGTTCCGTTACATTTACTTTCCTGTATTATATTGTTTAAGCACTGCTTTACTCATTGTATCTTTTATTTTCAAGCAGTTGTATGTAAAGATGAATGTAAATAAAGTTGCTATTTATTTTATTATTCTTGTCATTCTTGTTCATTTTTATATATTGTTTAATTACACTTAACGTATTTATTACTTAGTAAATACGTTGCGGCCTGCCACGTCACCGTTTTCGTCTACTGGGAAGCGGCGTGTGACAGACGGTGATAGTAGCGGTGAACAGGGACGGCGATCGAAGGCGGCGACAGGCGACAGTCAACGATGGCAGCGGCGATCGGAGGTTGTGACGGGTGGCGGTCAGCGGAAGGGACGAACGGGGACGGCGATGGGCGGCGGTCGGTCGGCAACAGTGATGGGGAGGTTGACGGCGGCGGTCGATATCCGATTAATGGCGGAATCCAGTGCGACGCAGATCTATGGATGCACCGATTCGACGAATGGATACTCTCGATATAGGCAATATCAAAAGGGTGAAAAGGAGACCGAAGAAAATATGGATGGAGGTGATACGAAAAGATATGGTTGCCAAAGGCCTCAATGAAAGCATATTGTTCGGTAGGAGTAAATGGAGGCGGAGGATTCATGTGCTTGGACCCGGCGGGATTCTCATGTTGGTTCATGTAGCCTACCTCATATGCTTGGGATAAAAGGCTCAGATGTTATTGGTGGTGGCATTCGGTGGTGATGATACCGGGTAGGACAGTTTATTTAAATTTTGATCTATTTTGTACAGTATGTCATTTTAGAAAACCCAGGGGTACATGGTGATTTGAAAATTGATTGGTTTTCTCATTTTTGTACTACAAGTTGAACGACGAATTCTAAAATCTAAATTCTTGCATTCTAAAATGCTAGTTTCGACTAACACTATTAATCAAATTTTAATTTTAAATAACTCGACACTAACATGAATTTTTAAATTCCAGAATTGTATCTTCAAATGACTTGGGACTAACAACCTTTTAGAGAGATATTTTTTCATAGATAGTTTTGGAAATCTTCTGAAAAGGGAGAAATATAGTCGATGTTTTAGTTCTTTTATAGGAATTTGGCGGTTGATTTGGTGTTTGTACATTTTTAAAATTATTTTTTGGAGTAAGTCATGCATAGCATTTAGATTGGCAATCCTCTTAATTCACAGGTTCCTATATAAGCAAGACACTAGATCTACAAAGCATCTGTTTCCCCTAATAATAAGAGCAAAGCTCTGTTCAAAATTTAAGAGGCAGCGCCTCACGTGCCTTCCATGAGGGCGCCAGCGTCAGAGTTAAAAACTCTTATATTGGTGCCGCACGTGCTCCTCATGTGGGCGCCGATGTGCAAAGCACATAAAGAAATTAAAACCTTAATTAGCACCCACGTGCACAACACGTGAACACCGGCGCTCAGGTAGAATTAAATTCTACTCTCTGTTAAACAGAGCTGTTGGATCAAGAATCCAACGGAGATGATAAATCATCAGAAATACAGAATTAAATTCTATCAGGAGAAAACATTCCCTAAATTAAATTATAGAATAAAATTCTATTTTCGGGATATATTCCCTCAATCTTTCTAAACAAGTAGGATTGCCCTCTGTAAAACAGAGAGCCGCTAGATTAAAAATCCAACAGTGATTAAAAAAAATCACCGTTTCACAGAATAAATTCTGTGTAAGGGAAAGTATTTTACCAATTTTATTCTGTAAAACAGAAGCCATTGGATCAAAGACCCAATGATGGATAAAAATCTCCAAATCAATTAGGATCTCTTAATGAGAGATTTCTTCAACTAATCAACAAACTTGCCTCTACTATATAAAGAACCAAAAACTTCAAGTTTAAAGAGAGGAACCCCCCATAAGCTTCTAAAAACAAAGCAGAAAGTTTCAAAAAGGAAGAAAGAAGAAGATCTCCCTTCTCAGAAAAAAACCCTAGGTAAATAAAAAGAAGAGAGACCAAAGCATCTCATTTACCTATTGAAGGGTTTAACCCTTTTAAAAGAACTTAGTTTTTTCTCCGGATCTGAGATCCACAAGACAAGTCTTCCAAAAGTTGAGAATTTAATTCTCATCGAGAAGAACTTGTTCTTGAGGATCAAAGATTCAGAAAAGAATTAGAAAATCGAATTCCTCAAAACAAAGCATATAAAAAAAAGCTAGCACCTAGCGACTCACGTGCCCTTCACGTGGGCGCCATAAAAAAAGGGGAGTGCTTAGCACTCAATGAGTGGCGGTCAGTGCCTAGTGCCTCATGTGCCCCTCACGTGGACGCCGCGGAAGAAAGAGTACTTCGCACTCAATGAGCGGCGCCCAGCTCCCCACGTGTTCCTCATGTGGGCGCCACAGAAGAGAAGAGAGCTTAGCACTTATTGGGCAGTGCCCAGCACCTCACGTGTCCCTCATGTGGGCGCCATAAAAAAAGTAGAGTGCCCAGCGCCTCATGTGGGTGCCACAAAGAGTGCCTAGCACTCCATACAAAGACAAAAGGGGTAAAGTGTGTCACGCCCCGCTTCCCACTGTACGGGCAGAGGACGCGATGGGTCACGCGACGTATTTACTCAGAAGTAAATACGCTAAGCGTATCTAAGCAATATAAAGTAAAGTACACAAGAGATATGAATGTAAAAGAACAACAACTTTATTTATTAAACATTCTTTTTACAATACAACTGAAATGAAAATACATGGAATGAAAGCAATGCCTAAACAATGGTATAACAGAAATGAAAATGAAATGTACAAGTAAATTAGAGCTCCGGGTCAAAGGCTAGCTGATCAAAGTCCTCGCTGGTGGGCTCTGTCCCCAGAAGATTCGATCCACCTGACAGCATTCCAAAGAAAGAAGAAAATGAATGTCGTCAGCGAACAATCACTCGGTAAGTCCCAAAGAATAAGTATAGACAGAATAGACAGAAAGAGAATGTAACTTTTAAAGTTGTATTATATTGTTAAAGCCGTTGTTTGTAGCTTGGTACAGAAAATGCCAGTGTATACGAGAGGAGTCCCACTATTCCGGAGACTAAGGTATACGGAGCACAAGGAACCGCTTAGCCACGGTACAACGGCAATAGAGATTCAGATTAGGTGTATTATGGTTATAGTCTCGTGCCACTTTTAACACCTTCCGTACCAATCTACCCCTTATAAACCCCGTGATGTCTGTATTGTATTGATTGTATTGTATTGTCTTGTATTGTAAATTGTATATGGATGACTTGCCGAAACCATGATATCAGTAAATGGATGTAACTGGAGAATCATGTAGATGGATGTATATCCATAGTTCGGTTCGGTCAAGTTATATATTGAAATAGATTGTACAGACGGATTCATATTGTTGTATTGTAAGTTTATACTTGAATCGTATTCAAGTCAGATTGATTAGATTGAGACTCAGTCTGAGTCAGACACTTTTAAAAAGAACTTGAAATCCTGAATTAGTTTTGATGTTATCGGTAACTGCTGCACATGGACGACAGGATTTGTGGCTTTTTCAAAGACAATTACCGTGTTGATAACACCGTTTGTCAGATTGTCTACCTTAAATAGGCAAGCACTCATATCTCCGGCTCCTTGAGGCTCAAGAGACTGGTCCCGCTTATATCTATGTTTACTAGGGTCCTTATTGTAATTTAATATAACTTGAGGGGGTTTTATGTAAAAATAGTTTTGGCATAATTTCAAAATACACCTCAAGTATTTAATTATCATCTTTAGAGTTTTCATAGATGTATATTTTATAAATATGAAATTTCTAGTGAATAAAACCTAGTTTCATAGTATATGGTAATTTCTTGAAATGTTGTACTTATATTGTATTTGGATGGTATTTTCATGTAATAGTGATTCCTTTGATTTAGAAAACTTGGAATATTTATATAATTAAATTAGATATTTTGATAATATATATATATATATATATTTAATGAAAATAATTTATTTATTTTTTTGTAGAAATCTCATTTTCTAAGAAAAATGTATAAAAAATTCCATCGAGATCGAATGTTTCTTGCGGAGGTCTGCATCTCACTCTACTAAACCCAAGAATGTGCGATAGTCCACACCATCCCGAACGGGGTCCCCAAAATGGGTTGTAGAGGTGCAATTGCATGGAAATGTTTAATACATCTTTTTATAGAAAACGGTTTTGTGAGTTTAGAGTATTTATTTATAAAGTCGTATTTTCCCGTATTTTATTGTCCCAAAATTCATCGTGATATGATAGAGATGTGTGTTGTGATGAGGTAGCTCATTACCTCGTGATTTATCTAAAGGTATAGCAAGGAACAGGTTAATTATGTCGAAATGTAAAGTATGTGGTATTTTTCTGTAAAAGTGCGATAAAAGACACAAAAATAATTCTTTTGAGGTGAAACTTGATTTAATAGGTTTATTAATGTTTTCTAAACAATATGTGACAGTATGATATTTTCTTGAATAAGAAAAATATAGTTTTAAAGGAAAACCGAATCGAAAGTCGGATTAACTCCGCTTCCGTCGAGTTTTAGAATTTGAAGTTTTTTAGAATAGAGAAAAGAAGGAAAAGAGGGGACTTACTGGCTTGGGGTCAAGAGGAGAGAGAGGGGGTCCTAAAGAAAACTTCGGGGCATCATTTTGTTGCCGGAATCTCCTCGAAAGTTCGTCGGTGCTTCGCCCTTTGCTAACTCCACTTATACACTAAAAGACTTGGGAATTTGGTATAGTTTTTGTAATAGAATTCTGAGTGAGAGGGGTGTAAAATGGAGTGAGTATTTATAAGGAAAACTAGGGTTTAGAGGTGATGAAAAATGCATTAAAATTTTCATTAAAATGGAATTTAAAGGGGTTTCATTATTCTCTGTAAATGTGCAGAGAAAATAAACAATACTGGAGTTAAGGGGGGTCCAAGGGTCTAGGGTGTTGGGGTAAAAATTTACACCCCGGTTGACCAAGTCAAAATCAAAGTCAACCCCAAGCCAAGCGGGTCCAAGCCCAGATCCAGTGGGCCCATGCCCGGGTCGAGCCCGAACATGAAGCGGCCGGCCTCCCCCCATGCCAAGATAAAATTTTGTAATAAATAATTTTGTTGTATTTCTTTTTTTTTGTTTTATGGATAAATGTAAGAAAAATAGGCATAAAGCCAAATTTTTGTAAAGCCCATGGCTTATGTGCAAAAAGAAATGGCACATGAGCCATGGGATAGGCAAAATACCATTTTGTGAAGCCCATGGGGCATGCGTAAAGTGTATGGCCTATAAAGGCAAAGATAATGAAAAAATCTAACAACTTTTTCTCTCTCCAAAAATTTTAGATCTGAGATTTTTTCTCCTTCTTCAAGGTTCCAAAACCTTCTTCTTTCTTTTGAATTAAATCAAGAGTTTTACTCTTCATTTTATAAAACTAAATAGTTTTTCACCACAAAACCCACAAAGAGGAGCTTGGATCTGTTATTAGATCGCAAAAAGGAGAGATTTTTAGATCTCACATCTCTTGATCTTCAAGATCCAGCCAACAGAGGAGGAAGAAGAAGACCCCCCTTCATTAACCAAAACATTTTAGGAGTTTAACTCCCCTCTAAACCCTATTTCTGGGACTAAAAGCCCCTTTTTGGTCGCTAGCGCTCTGCGCTCAAGCGCAAAGCGCCCACGTGCCGACATGTGGCGCGCTTGCGCTCAGGCGCCCAGCGCTCAAGCGCAAGATGCCCACGTGCCGACACGTGGTGCGCTTGCGCTCCAGCGCCCAGCGCTCGAGCGCAAAGCGCCCACGTGCCGACACGTGGCAGCGCTCGAGCGCCAAGCGCCCAGCGCTCGAGCGCAAAGCGCCCACGTGCCGACACGTGGCGCGCTTGCGCCCAAGCGCACAGCGCTCAAGAGCAAAGCGCCCACGTGTTGACACGTGGCGCGCTTGCGCCTAGGCGCACAGCACCTGAGCGCACAGCGCTCAAGGCGCTGGCCCCACGCATCCTTTGGATGTCTTTTCCCCCTTTATTTATATATACATGTATATATATACATATGTATACATATGTACACATACACATACTCCACGACACTGTCCCCCTCAAAAAAAATTTTGGGCCGGGGAGCTACCCCGAACCCCACAAGGGGGCTGGTAGCCCCCTTGACCCCCAGCCCGCTATCCGGGTAGCGGGACCCCCGTAAAAACACTGCGTGGCTCTCGATATATCCAAAACCCCCTTTCAAAACAAAACACACGTACACTGCACATTGAGTTCGCATGACCAGTTTAACCCGTTAATCGGAGGTTCCCTCGCCTCAAAGGCGAGGGGTAATTAACGGCAGCTTAGTCCACGGCTGCCGGAGATTCGGATCCCCACAATCATTAAACCCCGGCCTACCCTAGGCAGGGGGAATCTGTAGTACGCCTGAGAAGCGTGTGCGTATTCCCATCTCAATGGGGTGACGAAAAACACCCTACAGATTCTGGCACGCCCGGTGGGACCCTTCTCTCCTCCCATATTCCGGGTTAAACGTTCATGCGAACTCAATCAATATGCATATCGATTGCCTATACTGAAATGATGTTTTCTTTTCGTGCAGCAATCAACTTTCAACGACAATGTCTCCCCAGACGAATTCATCTTCCAACATGACCCCGATTCCGTACGTGGTCAAGATCAACGCTCGTGTGGTTCTCCCCGCAAGCCTCAGTCGACAGTGGGAAGAACCGCCCCGCCAGTTTGGCTCCGTCATCATCTACCCTGCCGGAAGCGCTCATCTGGCGGAAATCCCGGCGGAACAGGTGGCCAAGCCGGTCCTAAGGGGTGATTTGAATGATTTAGCGTGCTTGCGCTTTCTAAAAGATAGATCAAAAATATTTGTAACCGCAATCAAGAACGGCGTCGCTTTGCAGCTAGCCGGTGAGTACGGGTCGGTCCACAGGGATTTTGTGAGTTTCCGATTCGCGCTTACGAGTTAATTCCGAAGGGTGTTCGGATTAATTATTAAATCTATAAATTGAATTAATCTAGATCTAAATCTTGCTAAGGTTAGGTCTAGGTTAAGTTTGGAAAGTCTATAAATCTCACCGCTTTCTATACCCATATGAAGATCTAATTAGGTGTTATGGTAAATCTTAACAAAAGGGATTAGGATGATTGGGAAGATTGTTCTTCCTCTAGATCCTTGTCCTTCTTTTCTTAATCTTTACCCTAACCTCCATGGAAAACCTTAAAATCCGGGCCTTTATACTACGATATCACCGCTACCTCGAGGGATAGGGTGCCGTAGGGAGCGGAATAAGAAGGTATACATGGAGTCCTATAAAAATATATGACGGGCAAGAAAGGGGATGAGAGATTTTCGTCTCTCAAACCTTCCCCAGATCTAACCCTAACAAGCGAGGAGACTACTCACTCATTAGGGAATTGAAGAACATTTATCTAGGGCAGAGAATGAAAATTACCTAGGGCAGGAATTGAAATCTAAACTAGAGCAAGGAATTAAATCTACTTACAGATCCATCTCTCCAATCATCAACGCAGGGTTGTCAGATCTGAATTCATGAATTGAAAAGAAACACCGATGCTCTCCATAAAGAATTATAAAATTTATTAATGAAAAAAGGCATAGGGAGGCATAGCGTTTACAATGATTATAGTTCTTATTTATAAAGAATCTAGGTTACATTTTGATCCGCATGTCTACAATTACAAATATACCCCTAGAAAAACTACCAAGAGACGCAACAAGATTATGGTAAAATTTTATTCTTCTCTGGGCCCGAAACGGCCGCGGATCTGCGGCTTCAGCATGGGTTGGGCCGCGGATCCGCGGCCAGTAGGAAGATCAGCTACTGAAACTTTGTGGGCTTCTTCTGGTAGTTTTGGGCTACTGTTTTCTTTACTTTATTCTTCATAATAGCTTTGGTTCTCTTACAGATTTCCCAGTGAATAATTGTAGCTCAGTGGACTTTTTAACCGTTCGCTTTGTGTCGACGTCTTGAACCTTACTTTGTGAACTGATCTTTATGTAGGCTTGATCAAGATCCTTCTCTTTGTTGGTCAAAGTCCATTTTTTTTATCGTCTTTACATTTGTTTTCACTGTTTTTCTGTCCAAGAACCTGTAACCTGTAACGTGTAGCAGACATGCGTCAAAAGCACCTGTTTTCATTATAAAATGCATAAGAATGGGGAATAGAAAATGCAATATTATGGTATGAACAAATACCCCCAAACTTATCTTTTGCTCGTCCTCGAGCAAACTTATTATTTTATTTTATTCTCGATAAAAATCTAACCTAACCGCACTTTCACAGGGAAACGCGATTGCACTGAGCACGTGCAACAAGCCGTTAAACCTCTAGGTGTCCCTAGTAGGAGGAGTGTTGTCTCCTGAGGGTTTTCAGCGGATTACACCCACAAAATCCTATCAACTCGGCCCATTGACTTTAGTTCTCCAATTAGGTTTTCTAACAAGGAATTCTATTATCTTTTTGACTCGCAAATTATCCACCCCATATTCTTCACACTTCCTCATTATTTAACTTAAAATTATATATATCATGCAGATCTACTTAGCTTTCGGCATTTCCTAAGTTTTCCTTCTAGGGTTCCATTTCCACTTAGGAATTTCTATCAACTCCATTAAAGATACAAGTTCTATTCTTCATTCCTTTCTCTTATCTAAACTCCAATCACATATCCCCACGTGTGTGTAAATATCACCCCTACACTTGGAAATTCAAATCAAGCAATCGTACTCTCGTCCTTTGTCCAAAGCACTTCTTAGTAGGTGAATTTAAATGAAATTTGCTTACACATCCTTCATGTGACCGTTAATACTTCTTGAGGTACCAACGACCGATTACAAAATGCGTTTGCACTTTAAAGCATACTTCCTAGTCTTTGCAACACCCAAGGCTTTAGCAGTGACTCCCAAACCAGTTGGTCTAAGGCACTAGGTGATGAAGCACCCTCGCTAAGTATTTTTCTATTTTTACAGCCTTAAGTAATCACAAAAACCAGTGTCCATTTTTTTTTTTTTTTTGCATTCACACTTTTTCATACTAAGGACTCTAGACAAGAGCATTTCAAGGTCTCTTCTACTATTCCAAGTTTCAAGGTGCGTGATTGTGCAAATTGTAGGGTATACATTTTCAGAATCTAGACTTAAAATAGGAACTATTTTTCAAACTTATACTCTAATAAGAACATCAATACTCCTTCCCTTGTTTCGACTTAGCCCAAGAAGTGAACCCAAAATTTGCCTATTTCTAAATAAACTACAAGGCATATACTTCTCTACTGTTAAACTTTAAGAAAGGTTATTTTTAGGGTTTTTAATTTACTAAGTCTAAGATCTAGTTGTTCCTAACCAGTTAACCTATTTGTCAAACTCAAGTCAAATAAGCCAAAATTGAATACAGTAATTTTTATAATTTTTGAAATTTTTTCAAATTTTTATGGGTTTTCAAATAAGCATGCAAATGCAAAAATATGTACAAATGAATGCGAAGGAAGAAGACGTACCGAGCATACCCCCAAACTTGAACTTGACAGTGTCCTCACTGTCATGCTAAACCAGAGGGTCAAAATACCGATACTCCCCTGTTTATTTATTTATAATTTTTTTGTTATTTTTAATGTTTTGAATTTTTTTAATTTTTTTTATAGAAAAAGAAAACAAAAGATATATACATATATACAAAGGTTCCCCCCAAACTTAAGCTTGGCCCTACACAATCCAAAGGTTAGAACCAACCATTCAAAAAATTCTATCGTGGTAATGGTAGAGTTGGTGAAAGAATGGAGTGGAAAGAAAAGAAATGAGAAGCACACGAGACCGTGTGGAGAGAAAGGGATAATATGGTCTGGGTGGAGGAGAATGGCGGAGGGGAAGAAGAAAATGGTAGGGGTTCTACTTCTTCGAGTGGAGGTTGATTAATCACAAAATCCATATCATTTAAGAATGCGAGTTCGTCGGCGAAAATATCTTCGAAACTTTCCTCGAAGGTCCAATTAAAAATTATCGAACTCAAAATGTCGATTGTGATTCATCAACACTCGATATCATTAAAGGAAGATTAGAAGAACCAAAGAAAGTGGGGAATACGAATTTGAGGGTGTGGATGGAGCGTATAGATTAGCACAATTTGTAATGACCGATGTGTAAAAAGCGATTGTGCTAATCTATCAACCCGCGAAAAATGAGATTAAATCCCTCAAGAGTCGTGAGCAAACATGGGTACGTCGAACTAGGTATTGGAGATGAAAGCGTAACGGTCTCTTGCACAGTCGAAACGATAGGAAGGACGGAAGGAAGTGAGTGAGGAAGGGTATCAGTTAAGGATTTAGGAGGGTGTATTGGAAAATTCGACACATCAAACGAAAATGGTTCAACCTCAATATTATCCTCAGTACTATCCTCATAATTATCCTCATAATTCTCCTCGATATTCAACTCATCCATGCCATTATCATCAAAATCAAGACGCATATGAGATTCGG
Source organism: Agapanthus africanus (assembly GCA_030015575.1). Lineage (NCBI taxonomy): Eukaryota > Viridiplantae > Streptophyta > Magnoliopsida > Asparagales > Amaryllidaceae > Agapanthus > Agapanthus africanus. The sequence continues at coordinate 47,083,976 of JASDDO010000019.1, read as the reverse complement.
GAGAAACATTTAATAACTCGGGATGATGATTTGAACATAAAACTTCAATTAAATCGACAGGTTCATCATCCGAAATATTCCCGGCGTCTATATCCTCAATCAAGTGAAAGTCAATTTCTTTAGACACCTCCTCAAAAGCATGGATGTTTATCAATGTAGGTTCTAGAGTGGAAGTGTAAAGGTCAAACGGATTAGGTGCTGTTTCACTCGAAGGGGGTTCTTCACAATCTGGTAAATCAAACACTACAAAATCACACAACTCGCTTTTATTTTGAACTTGTGAATCATTTAGGACATTCGATGGAAAACTGGAGTTGTGGGCTTCAATTGGGTAAGGATGGGTTTGATTTGGAAATCCTCTCTCATTCTCACTCTGTCCAACCACCTCCTCATACATTGGAAAATTTGGAGCTAGTTGGAAACTAGCTACCGGTTCACTAGGTCGCATAAGGGTGGCCACGGACGCTTCCCACATTCCTAACCATTTTGTTTGTTGCCGCGATATACTCCTCCAACGCCTCTTCCAAACTAGACTTGGGTGGTAAGGGGTTTCGGTAAAAGATTCGAAATTGTTTGGATATGTGAAACTCCTAATGGCTGTGTAGAAGCAGTGTCTAGTGAAGGTGGAAAGGTCGGGTAGGACTGGTAGGAAGTGGGTGATTGGACAGGGGTAGGGTCAACATATGGATAAAAATGTGAATAGTCGTGTTGATCCCTAAAACTAGATGAGTGGAGAGGGGTGAAAGATCGACTGCGAGATTGAGCAATATGCTCAGCAATGGACATCGGCCTAGGAGTGACAGAAGGACTTAAAGAAGTGGTGTCAACATATGTAGGTGGTGAAGGTTGACTTGGTTGACACAAAGTGGGTTGAAAAGTCAAACTATTTCTCCTAGACTCCTCTATGTGATCTTTCAAAGATTTTTTTAGGCATGGAAGGATCGTCTTTAAATTGACCGAACACATTGACATATGACGCAAAATTAGGTTCGGGATACCAAGGTTCTTGGACTGGGGTAGGGTCAACATGTGGATAAAAAGGTGAATAGTCTTGTTGATCCCTAGAACTAGATGTGTGGAGAGGGGTGAAAGATCGGCTACGAGATTGAGCAATATGCTCAGCAATGAACATCGCTTAGGAGTGACAGAAGGACTTGAAAAAGTGGTATCAACATATGGAGGTGGTAACGGTTGACTTGGTTGACACAAAGTGGGTTGAAAAGTCGAATTATTTCTCCTAGACGCTTCTATTTGATCTTTCAACGATATTTTAGGCAAGGAAGGATCGTCTTTAAATTGATTGAACAAATTGCCGAACGACGCAAAATTAGGTTCGGGATACCAAAGTTCGGCTAATGATTTTTTATGTGGGGTACCCATGTTAGAAGAAGAAAGGTGACAAAAAGAAAGGTTGGATGGTGCAAGGATTTATTTGGGGCTAAAGCTTGCAAGTTCTCTAATAAAAATTTTCCTTTTTCTTTTCTTTTTCTTTGTTTGAAAATTGTTGCAAAAAAGATTTTTAATTAAAGATATGCAACCGAAAATATATTACCTGCAATCAGTTATTATCTTAAGCATATCACAAGAATCTTTATTTGGAAAGAATTAACAGCAAAATATTTCTTGCAATCAATTTAGTTCAAGCGGGGCCCACAAATCCTGCACAAGATCGATATTTGCAAGGGAAAATATTTTTAAGGCGCACAAAATCCTGCAGGAATATTTCAGAAAAAGATATATCTAGATCTCCATAGAAAGACCAGAGAAGCTTACAGAGGAATTTTCACCTGATGACGTCACCCGAGAGCAGCTGAACCGCGGCCAAAAGGGGTCTCCCGCCGCGGTTCCGCGGTGAAAGAGCGGGCACGGTCCCCCAGAAAATTTTTGACGTTCTGAAACTCCAAGACTGCGGCGGATCCGCGGTCTAAAGTGGGTTAGTGGCGGCGGAAGGGCGGCGCAATGGAGAGCTTGGTTCTCGGGAAAAAATTCTGCTGCTCTGATTTCGTAGTTCCCTTCTGTTTTGATATTTAGTTTTCTGTTTGTCTTTCTGTAAATTTCAGATCCGAGTTTGTTCCTGCAAGATTTCACACAACAAAGTACCCTTTCCAAAAATAACAATTGATATATTTTTATAATTTTTGGGATTTTTCAGATTTTTATGATTTTTTTAATTTTGATTAACCCGAAATTGCAAAAAGGAATTACTACGCCATCCCCGGCAACGGCGCCATTTGATTGGATGTTTTAGCGTGCTTGCGCTTTCTAAAAGATAGATCAAAATATTTGTAACCGCAATCAAGAACGGCGTCGCTTTGCAGCTAGCCGGTGAGTACGGGTCGGTCCACAGGGATTTTGTGAGTTTCCGATTCGCGCTTACGAGTTAATTCCGAAGGGTGTTCGGATTAATTATTAAATCTAAAAATTGAATTAATCTAGATCTAAATCTTGCTAAGGTTAGGTCTAGGTTAAGTTTGGAAAGTCTATAAATCTCACCGCTTTCTATACCCATATGAAGATCTAATTAGGTGTTATGGTAAATCTTAACAAAAGGGATTACGATGATTGGGAAGATTGTTCTTCCTCTAGATCCTTGTCCTTCTTTTCTTAATCTTTACCCTAACCTCCATGGAAAACCTTAAAATCCGGGCCTTTATACTACGATATCACCGCTACCTCGAGGGATAGGGTGCCGTAGGGAGCGGAATAAGAAGGTATGCATGGAGTCCTATAAAAATATATGACGGGCAAGAAAGGGGATGAGAGATTTTCGTCTCTCAAACCTTCCCCAGATCTAACCCTAACAAGCGAGGAGACTACTCACTCATTAGGGAATTGAAGAACATTTATCTAGGGCAGAGAATGAAAATTACCTAGGGCAGGAATTGAAATCTAAACTAGAGCAAGGAATTAAATCTACTTACAGATGCATCTCTCCAATCATCAACGCAGGGTTGTCAGATCTGAATTCATGAATTGAAAAGAAACACCGATGCTCTCCATAAAGAATTATAAAATTTATTAATGAAAAAAGGCATAGGGAGGCATAGCGTTTACAATGATTATAGTTCTTATTTATAAAGAATAGGAAACCCTAGGTTACATTTTGATCCGCATGTCTACAATTACAAATATACCCCTAGAAAAACTACCAAGAGACGCAACAAGATTATGGTAAAATTTTATTCTTCTCTGGGCCCGAGACGGCCGCGGATCTGCGGCTTCAGCATGGGTTGGGCCGCGGATCCGCGGCCCAATAGGAAGATCAGCTACTGAAACTTTGTGGGCTTCTTCTGGTAGTTTTGGGCTACTGTTTTCTTTACTTTATTCTTCATAATAGCTTCTGGTTCTCTTACAGATTTCCCAGTGAATAATTGTAGCTCAGTGGACTTTTTAACCGTTCGCTTTGTGTCGACGTCTTGAACCTTGCTTTGTGAACTGATCTTTATGTAGGCTTGATCAAGATCCTTCTCTTTGTTGGTCAAAGTCCATTTTTTTATCGTCTTTACATTGTTTTCACTGTTTTCTGTCCAAGAACCTGTAACCTGTAACGTGTAGCAGACATGCGTCAAAACCACCTGTTTTCATTATAAAATGCATAAGAATGGGGAATAGAAAATGCAATATTATGGTATGAACAAGGGGCAAGAGGCCGAATGTTGTGATTGCTAAGGCACCACAACCGAAACTTAAGATGATGTCTGAACGACTCCCTGGCACTCCAGCTGGGGGCAAGACTTCCGGTGCGAAGGGCAACATCAAAGGTCGCGGACGAGCTCAGGCGATGACTCCAACAAATGCACAATCGAGCGTATCTCCTAGGCCCTCCATCGCCCGGTCCACAGCGTCTTCCCAAAGAGCCGAAGTCTGCCAGGCGCTTAGAACAGAAAAGTTAAGGCAGAAGCGGCTCAGGTATCGAGCCAACAAGAGGGCCAGGGCTTCGGCCAAATGGAATCGTGTGAAGTTCCAAGTGCAGGGTTGCCCTGCGAAGACGGATGAGTCGGACGTAAGAATCAGCAATTCCTTCGAGCCTCTGAAATGGGCTCAGAAAAATGCCATGACCGTCAGAATCAAGAAGACAGCGGTCCGAACAGTGCTATAAAGAGACGTGTCCCCGGCCCCAACAGAAAAAGTATGACACCGTCTCTTTAAGGGTCTATTAGGCGCTTTGTGCCGCACGAAAGCAGCGGGGCAAATCCAGAAAAGAAGCACCATCACTATTCAAGAACCTGGTTAGGCCAGCCGCCTTCAATCGACTACCAGCTACCGAAGCAAGGGGGTCAAGACAGCGATCTGTGAAATCAACTGCCGACAATAAAAAGACGGCTGGATATATTATCCATACGGTCTATATGGCGGGCGGGCGCCCCAGCGACAACCTTCGCAGTAAAAGCAAGGATGGGGCAACCACATCCCAAGCCCAATCTAGCCTGAATGTGGTTGCCGCCGCCCAAGAACAGCCACCCCCGCTGGATGAAGAAAACCCTCTCGATGAGGATGATAGGCAGAAAGACCCCTCGGTCCATGCAGAGTCAAGCTCAGACAGCGAGGAAGAGCCAACTTTCCGCCCCAGGACTGCGGAGCAAGAGCTACTTCAAGAGCTTCGAAAACAGCTCAGGAGCAAAGATAAAGAGATGGCCAAGCTCTATTCGAAGATTGACGACTTAACGAACGTGGTGATGCAGCTTACGGCTCAAATTGCTCGAGCGCCTCCCAATCAGGAACAAGCCGCTACTAATCAGCCGGGTGATGACAATCCGAGGCAGCCAATGCCTGTTCCTTTAGGACCAAGACTGGTCGAGCCGCATGAAAGCCGGCCACATTCCACTTCTGGGGACGCCTTGGCCCTAGATAGCACTATCCCGCTAACACAGGATCGGATAATGGATTTGGTCACCAGCAAGGTTAAAACATTGGTGGCCGAAGCTGAAGCTCAGAAAGAAATCGGCAGTAGTGGGCGGCCATACCCCGCGCAGTACGATCTGATTGAGTTCCCAAGCGGCTACGTCATTCCTAAGTTTGGAAGATTTGATGGAACGGGGAATGCAAATCAGCACGTCGCCCACTTCAAAGCATCGTACGGAAATACAGGGGGCAATGACGCGCTCCTTCTTCGTCAGTTTGTCAACAGCCTGACCGACGTCGCCTTCGACTGGTATGCGAGTATACCGGACGGGTCCGTCATTACCTTTGCCCAAATGGAGTCCCTGTTTCGGCAAAAGTTCATGAGTGTCAGTGATAAAATCTCCATTGCCAACCTTGTGAGGACCAAGCCGGGGAAGAATGAATGCAACACCGACTTTATCGCTCGATGGCGTAATCTCACAGTCAAGTGCGAACCGCCGCTAGAGCAGGACCAGTCCGTCAGCCTTCTCATTGGGAACCTCAGCAATTGGATGGTCCCATTCTTGTGTACAGCGGGCCTCAAGACATTTCAGGAGCTAACCAAAAAAGTCCAAATGCTGGAACGCTCGAAGCAAGAGTCCCCGCCGGATTCTCAGAGAGAGAAAACTTGGAAAAGCAAGCGGGACGACAACCGTAGAAGCGGGAGTTTCAGCAGTACCAATGTCTTCAATGCGTCCGACAATGAAGAAAAGCGAAGGGCGGCCGAATCCAAAACTAACCGGTCTCGAAAGCCATTGCTGGGAGGAGATGGGCCTTCCCTAGAGGAGAAAAAGAACAAGGTTTACTCTTTCAGAAGGGACAACGTCCACAAGATATTTAAAGATTCCTTGAACAACGGCCTACAATTGCCGGAGTCGAAAAGACCCCAAGAAGCAAAAATGACCGACAATCCCCTGTATTGCCCATACCACCGAGTAGTGAGCCATGCGATCGAGGATTGCTATATCTTCAAGGACTGGGTCGAGAAGTAGTACAAGGCTGGAGAGATCGAGCTGTCCAAAAGTGTGTTGGTGAACAATCAAGTTGCAACCACCAACTTTATACAGACAAAAACTGAAGCCTTCTGGGAGCAGACAGCCGATCCCGCTGCCCTGAGAAATGAAACGGACTCATCGCAGCCTCCGTGGAGTACGCACATATCTAATAAGACGAAAAAGATGATAAAGCTACTTTGGAAAGAACCCAGGACGGAATGGGAAGCGCAGAAGAAGCCTACCAGTCCAGCTGCCAATGCGGCTCCATCAGGCTCAAAATCCAAGAAGCTCAAGAAGAAGAAAGGTGCAGCTCGGCGCGAAAAAGAGTCTGCAGGGAGATCGACCATTCAAAAATATATCGATTCCCTCGAAGAATATGAACAAAAGGAAAGAATATTGATTCAATTGAAGGATTTCTTCCCTGTACAAGCGGCTGAAATTCTGGAGGAGTTAGAAGAAAACTCCAATGAAGAGATCCCAGTAGTGACCTGCTACGCCATCCATCTTGGCAGCGACTCCGAGGATGAGCTCTGTTTTCCTGAAGAAGACGAGGAGCTCACCACAAAGGCCAACCAAATCCAGCTCAGAAGCGGCAGGGCTCTACCGCCAAATCAGGGCAATGCCTCAAAAGGAAAGGGAAAACAGGTGGCTAATGATGAAGATGGCGGAGAACCGGCCGATGAAAACTCGAGTCCTTCCCCAGTAGACTATAATGTCTTGGCTCACCTTTGAAGGCTTCCGTCTCTCCTGAGCATCTACGACGCCTTGGTCCTATCTAAGGAGCTTAGAGATGTTCTTATTCACGCTCTACAAAACCCCGAGCGGTATCAGGCTCACTTTGCGGAAATTAATATGAAAGAAGCTCAGCACGCTTTGCATGCCGCCGTAGTCACATTTAAGGATGAAGACTTGCTACTGGGAACAGCTGAGCACAATCGGCCGCTTTACGTGACCGGGTACAGTGACGGAGATCGAATTAATCGCATATTGATTGATCCAGGGTCCTCAGTGAACATCATGAACTTGCGGACGCTGAAGAGTTTGTCAATGGACGTCCGACACCTGTCAAGGGAAAGGATTGTCATTCAAGGCTTCAACCAAAATTGCCAGCAAGTTCTGGGGTCCATAGCTCTGCCAATCAAATTTGGGGATCTGCAAACTGAAGCTAAGATATACGTGATCGATGCCGACACGTCTTATAAGATTCTCTTGGGACGGCCGTGGCTCCACGATTACGGCATCATTCCGTCAACTCTCCATCAATGCATGAAGTATACTAAAAATGGTGAAGAAAGACGCATTGACGGAGACATCCAGCCGTTCGGTGTGCATGAAGTCCGCTATGAAGATTCTCGGTACTTTATGAACCACCAAAATGCTAAGCCACAACTGACTGAGGATAGACCGGCCCCAAGACCCAAAAGCAAATCTGCGCCGGTTGTCACTTTCAAAAGTAAAAACGCCCAAGTGCGCCCACATTTCGGTAGCGACACCGATGAGTCCGACGCTGGAAGCCCGTCCTTCCGTAAAACCCGCCCTCGTTTCGGCAGCGATACGGACGAATCTGTTACTGAAGGTCCATCTAGCAGCAAAGTCCGCCCTCATCTTGGCAGTGACATTGAAGAGTCAGAAGAAGAGGACCTGCCGTGCAACAGCTGTGCAGATTGGACCCCTATGCAGCAAGCGAAACTAAGAGAGACCTTCGAAGTTGCAGAAGGGTCCCTAGCCGTCACAAGGGTGCCGGAGCAGATGTGCAAAGAGCTCGATGCGTTGTCAGTCTCCACCGTGGACCAGCTGAAAACTTTCTACGTCCCCGGGAGGAAAAATGGACAGAAAGGCATCCTGTTTTACGGGTCAAACCCCGTTGTGCACCCGGACGATCTTTCTGTCGCGTGCCTTCCCTATGAGAGAGGCATAAGAGCCATCCTCAATCCCAGATACTATGCGCCCGAGATGCGGGAATACTTTAAAAAGTGCGGATGCCGGTTATATCAAACGGAGTCCGAAGCAAAGTTTTACGAAGGGTTATGGCATCCACCCCAGGTCCGAGCACTCATCGATGGACGAATTCCAGACAGACGGGGAATAGGTTACATTCAACCTGATTCCAGAGCGTGCTACATGATCCATGTTGGTGAAGCTGGCGAAAGATCAAATGATGATGATGAGATAACCGAGCCAGAAGAAGCTCCTCAAGAGCTTGAAGATGGAGGACAAGAAACCTTTGACGAGCTAACCGAGATTGACTTAGGAACGCCCGATAATCCAAGGCCGACCGACATCAGCTCGCTCTTGTCAGAGTAAATGAAAGCGCAGATAATTGCCCTGCTGCATGAGTTCGTCGACTGCTTCGCGTGGACATACAAAGAAATGCCTGGCCTTTCCCCTGAAGTGGCCGTACATAAGTTGGCTATATCTCCTGATGCTAAGCCAGTCAAACAAGCTCCTCGAAGAATGAGAAGGGAACTAGAAGAAAAGGTCATCGAGGAAACTAAGAAGCTCATCGATGCCGGCTTCATCAGGGAAGAGAAATATGTAGACTGGATCGCATGCATAGTCCCAGTGAAGAAGAAAAATAGGCAGATCCGAGTTTGTGTCGATTTCAGGGACCTCAACAAGGCATGTCCTAAAGACGACTTCCCGCTACCGGTCATAGAAATGATGGTCGATGACACCTCAAATTACGAGCTGTTCACCTTTATGGATGGCTCGTCTGGATATAATCAGATCAAGATGTCGCCTGAGGATGAGAAGCACACAGCATTTCGAACCCCGATCGGAATATAGTGCTACAAGGTAATGCCATTCGGACTGAAGAACGCAGGTGCTACATATCAAAGGGCAATGACTAATATCTTTGATGACCTAATCCATAAAGTCGTCGAATGCTATGTTGATGATCTGGTCGTCAAGACTAAAGCCAAGGCCGATCATATCCAAGATCTTAGGACCGTTCTCACCAGACTGAGGGAATATGACCTAAAGATGAATCCTCTGAAATGCGCTTTTGGCGTGTCGTCGGGAAAATTCCTGGGCTTCATAGTCCGACATCGAGGGATCGAAGTTGACCCATCAAAGATAAAGGCCATCATGGAGATGCCCCCTCCGAAGAGTCTGACGCAGCTAAGATCTTTTCAAGGCAAGCTCGCGTATATACGGAGGTTTATCTCAAATTTATCGGGAAGATGTAGGCCCTTCTCAAAGCTCATGAAGAAAGGAGCTCCTTTTATCTGGGATGCCGAATGTCAAGCAGCGTTCGAAAGCATCAAATAATACTTGTTGCACCCTCCAGTGCTGGCCGCTCCCATTCTAAATAAACCGCTGATTCTCTACACTGCCGCGCTAGATGAGTCACTCGGTGCACTCCTTGCCCAGAATAACGAGGAGGGAAAGGAACATGCCCTCTACCACCTTAGTCGAACTCTAGTCGGGGCGGAACACAACTATTCCCCAATCGAAAAGTAATGCCTGGCTTTGATATTTGCTGTGAAGAAGCTGAGGCACTATCTGCTGACTCACCGGGTTATGCTAATCTCCAAGGTCGACCCGCTCAAACACTTGATGACCAGAGCAAGCCTAGCCGGCAGAATGGCAAGATGGGCCGCCATGCTACTTGAGTTTGACATAGTATATACTCCTTAAAAAGCAGTAAAAGGTCAAGCTCTTGCAGACTTCCTCGCTGCTCATCCTATACCAGAGGGGTCACCACTCAATTGCGAGTTGCCCGACGAACAAGTGCTGCGCCTAGAGAATGATGAGCCATGTTGGGAGTTCTACTTCGATGGGGCCTCATCAATAAGAAGCTCCGGCCGATCAAGCATCCCGGAGGTAAAAGCGAGGATAGGATTGGTGTTCATCACGCCATCAATGGGAACCCTACGGCGTTCTTTCGCTCTCACCGAGCCTCGGACAAACAATGAAGCTGAGTATGAAGCCCTGATAGCTGGTTTGGAGCTCGCCATAGAAATGGAAATTCTTCGGCTACGGGTTTACGGTGACTCCCAGCTTGTTGTCAACCAAGTAAGCGGCGACTATAAGATATACAAACCTGAGTTAGCTCGGTACAGAGGCCGAGCGGTGGAACTCATGAAACGGTTCACTCACATTGAACTAATAAGAATCCCCAGAGCGTTGAACGGAAAAACCAACATACTCGCTCGCCTAGCCAAGGAGCTGGCTGATCCTGACATGGACGAAATTCTGATCACAGTTAGGAGCCGACAAATTCTACCCCCATTCTCTCTACGGGAAGAGGAAAGCGCGGAACAGAAGAGCAGTCCTGCCGAAGAAGCTCCAATCATCCAAGACGACCCCGATTGGATAGAACCCTTCATAGAGTACTTCCGATACGACAAGCTGCCCGAAGAAAAATCTGCGAGAATTCAGCTGAAGAAAAGAGCTCTCCGATACGTGTTTGTAAATAACACGTTATACCGCAGGTCATATGACCAACTCTGGCTCAGGTGTCTGTCATTGGCCGAAGCCCAAAAGGTCATGACAGATGTTCACTCGGGCGTTTGCGGTGCTCACCAATCTGGCCCCAAGATGTGACTTCAAATAAAATGGCTTGGGTATTACTGGCCCATCATGATACGGGATTGCGGAGAGCATGCAAAGAAATGTCAGATCTGCCAAATCCATGGTGATTTCATTCACAAGCATCCTAATCTGTTGCATCCAACGGTGGCATCGTGGCCCTTTGAAGTCTGGGGCACCGACATTGTTGGTCCAATTGATCCTCCATCATCCAAAGGCCATCGGTTCATATTGGCCGCGACAGACTACTTCTCCAGATGGGCTGAAGCTGTCCCGCTAAAAGAAGTCAAGACAAAAGATATTCTGACATTCTTCCAGCATAATATTCTATACCGTTTCGGTACACCAAGAAGAATCATTTCCGACAATGGGCCTTCTTTCAAGAGCTTCAATGTCTCAAGGTTCGCTACTCAGCACAAGATAGACTGGCGATATTCCTCCATCTATAATCCAAGAGCCAATGGGCTAGCCGAAGCCTTCAATAAGACTCTATGCAAGCTCCTGAGGAAAAATGCTTCAGCCAACAAGAGAGACTGGAATCTCAAACTTCACGAGGCGTTGTGGGCATATCGTACCACGCACCGTACTCCAACACAGTCCACTCCATACTCATTGTTCTTCGGAGTGGAGGCGGTCCTCCCCCTCGAAGTCGAAGTTCCAAGCTTAAGAATGGCCGTTCAGCACGAGTTGACGGAGGAGGAAAACGTTCTCCTTCGACTTGAAGAGCTCGATGCCCTCGAAGAAAAGAGGCTCACGGTGCAGCAAAATCTGGAGCTATACCGAGCCCAAATGTCATGGGCTTATGACAAGATAACCCGTCTCCGCGCTTTCAAGAAAGGTGAATTGGTGTTGGTCCTCAAAAGACCGATCATCCTCAATCGACATGCCAAGGGAAAATTTGAGCCAAACTGGGAAGGACCATACGTCATCGAGAAAGTGTTCGACGGAGGATCCTACCAACTAATAAGTGCTGAGGGAGAAAGGCCCATGCCACCCATCAATGGCCGATATCTCAAGAAATACTACACGTGAATGCTCCAAGTCGCAGGAGAATTGAGCACATCAGCCCTACGGTCTGGATCATACATCCTGCAAAACCGTATACAATCCACGGGCGTAAATGACCCCTATCTCTCCCAAATCCTGCCGGTGAGACTACTTTTAAAGTCCCACCAGCGGCAAAAAAAAGGAAAAAAAAGAGAAAAAAAAATAATAAAAGAAATAAAAAAAATAAACGGTTTGTCCACAAGCAAAACGGGCACGGATGAAAACCCGAAAGGGCTCCGTGAGTAAAAACAGCAGGACTACCGGCGAGTCTGTGAAAACCCGAAAGGGCGCAAACTCATGAACGGAGATGAAATACACTCGCAAAGTCCTCTCGACCTTGTGAGGAGAAAACCCTGCATGAGATCCTTACGACTCACAAAGGAGCAACACACTTAGGAATCCTTACGATTCCTAAGGAGAAAATACACCTGCGGGATCCTTACGACTCGTAAGGAGAAAATGCTTTTATGGGACCCTCACGGCCCATAAAATCGAAAAGCCTTAGGTGATAGGGACCCAAACCTGTCTCCTAAGCCATCGTTCCCCAACGGGCAACGGCAAATGATGAGTCGCTCCTGGCATTTCGCTTCAGTGTTAGCGGTGCTGATGCCGACCAAAAACCCAAATCCCAAGTCCTCCCAAGGCAAATGATGAGTTGCTCCTGGTATTATTCCAGTGCAGCAATGCTGATGCCAAACAAGATCCAAATTCCAACTCCCCAAACGGCGAATGATGAGTCACTCCTGGTACCACATTCTAGTGCAGCGATGCAGACGCCAACCAAAATCCAATTTCTCAAAATTCTCCCAGCCCTACGGTGGGTCCCCAAGTTGACCATCGTATACAATCCACGGGCTCAAATAATTCTCATCATACCCATGCCCCACTGTAATCACCGGTTACGCGGCTGGTCTCCGCTTTGGGAATGATGCTCCATTGATAAGACCCACTCATGTGTCCTCACGATATATGAGGAGAACAAACCTTTGTGGGATCCTTACGACTCATAAAGGAAAAACACACTTAGGAGTCCTTACGACTCCTAAGGAGAAAATACACCTGCGGGATCCTTACGACTCGTAGGGAGAAAATGCTTTTATGGGAGCCTCACGGCCCATAAAATTGAAAAGCCTTAGGTGATAGGGATCTAAACCTGTCTCCTAAGCTATCGTTCCCCAATCCCCAAATGGCGAATGATGAGTCGCTCCTAGTACCATATTCCAGTGCAGCGATGCAGACGCCAACCAAATTCCAAATCCCATACCCCAACGGCGAATGATGAGTCGCTCCTGGTACCATATTCCAGTGCAGCGATGTAGACGCCGACAAAGTCCCGAAATTTTTCCGGCCCTACGGTCTGGATCATACATCCTGCAAAACCGTATACAATCCACGGGCGTAAAACAATCCCAACCTCTCCCAAGTCCTACCGGTGAGACCACATTCAAAGTCCCCCCCAAAAAAAGGTTGGAATAATGCCGATGCAAAAACCAAAATCCCAAAATCCTCTCAATGACAGATGATGATTCGCTCCTGGTACCATATTCCAGTATAGCGATGCTGATGTCAACCCAAATCAAAATCAACAAGTCAACATCCACTCCAACACCGCAGAAAGCGGAGCAAGTCAGAATCCAATCTCGACACCGCAAGAAGCGGAGCAAGTCAAGTTTACCCCTGACACTGCAAGAAGAAGAGAAAGTCAAATCAAGCACCGACCGTCCAAGTCACAAAAAGGGCAGAACCGACCGTCCACGTCGCTAAAAGGGCAGCACCGACCGTCCACGTCGCTAAAAGGGCAGCACCGACCATCCAAGTCGCAAAAAGGGCAGAACCGACCGTCCACGTCGCTAAAAAGGCAACACCGACCGTCCAAGTCGCAAAAATGGCAGAATCGACCGTCCACGTCGCTAAAAGGGCAGCACCGACCGTCCAAGTCGCAAAAAGGGCAGAACCGACCATCCACGTCGCTAAAAGGGCAGCACCGACCGTCCAAGTCGCAAAAAGGGCAGAACCGACCGTCCAAGTCGCAAAAAGGGCAGAACCGACCGTCCAAGTCGCAAAAAGGGCAGAACCGACCGCCCACGTCGCTAAAAGGGCAGCACCGACCGTCCAAGTCGCAAAAAGGGCAGAACCGACCGTCCACATCGCTAAAAGGGCAACACCGACCGTCCAAGTCGCAAAAAGGGCAGAACCGACCGTCCAAATCGCAAAAAGGGCAGAACCGACCGTCCACGTCGCTAAAAGGGCAGCACCGACCGTCCAAGTCGCAAAAAGGGCAGAACCGACCGTCCAAGTCGCAAAAAGGGCCGCATCGACCGTCCATGTCGTAAAAAGGGTAGTGCCAGCTTCCCAAAAGGTGGGAACAGAATCAAGTCGCCTCCATGTGAAAGAAGATCCATCAATTTCATGCACACGACCTACATATGTGGTGTGCATTTATTGATGGGGGCAATTTGTTGGGGTAAAAATTTACACCCCGGTTGACCAAGTCAAAATCAAAGTCAACCCCAAGCCAAGCGGGCCCGAGCCCAGATCCAGTGGGCCCATGCCCGGGTCGAGCCCGAACATGAAGCGGCCGGCCTCCCCCCATGCCAAGATAAAATTTTGTAATAAATAATTTTGTTGTATTTCTTTTGTTTTGTTTTATAGATAAATGTAAGAAAAATAGGCATAAAGCCAAATTTTTGTAAAGCCCATGGCTTATGTGCAAAAAGAAATGGCACATGAGCCATGGGATAGGCAAAATGCCATTTTGTGAAGCCCAAGGGGCTATGTGTAAAGTGTATGGCCTATAAAGGCAAAGATAATGAAAAAAATCTAACAAATTTTTCTCTCTCTCCAAAAATTTTAGATCTGAGATCTTTTCTCCTTCTTCAAGGTTCCAAAACCTTCTTCTTTCTTTTGAATTAAATCAAGAGTTTTACTCTTCATTTTATAAAACTAAATAGTTTTTCACCACAAAACCCACAAAGGGGAGCTTGGATCTGTTATTAGATCTCAAAAAGGAGAGATTTTTAGATCTCACATCTCTTGATCTTCAAGATCCAGCCAACAGAGGAGGAAGAAGAAGACCCCCCTTCATTAACCAAAACATTTTAGGAGTTTAACTCCACTCTAAACCCTATTTCTGGGACTAAAAGCCCCTTTTTGGTCGCTAGCGCTCTGCGCTCAAGCGCACAGCGCCCACGTGCCGACACGTGGTGCGCTTGCGCTCAGGCGCCCAGCGCTCGAGCGCAAGACGCCCACGTGCCGACACGTGGTGCGCTTGCGCCCAGGCGCCCAGCACTCGAGCGCAAAGCGCCCACGTGCCGACACGTGGTGCGCTTGCGCCCAAGCGCCCAGCGCTCGAGCGCAAAGCGCCCACGTGCCGACACGTGGAGCGCTTGCGCCCAAGCGCACAGCGCTCGAGCGCAAAGCGCCCACGTGCCGACACGTGGCGCGCTTGCGCCTAGGCGTACAGCACCTGAGCGCACAGCGCTCAAGGCGCTGGCCCCACGCATCCTTTGGATGTCTTTTCCCCCTTTATTTATATATACATGTATATATATACATATGTATACATATGTACACATACACATACTCCACGACACTGTCCCCCTCAAAAAAATTTTTGGGCCGGGGCGCTACCCCGAACCCCGCAAGGGGGCTGCTAGCCCCCTTGACCCCCAGCCCGCTATCCGAGTAGCGGGACCCCCGTAAAAACTCTGTGTGGCTCCCGATATATCCAAAACCCCCTTTCAAAACAAAATACACGTACACTGCACATTGAGTTCGCATGACCAGTTTAACCCGTTAATCGAAGGTTCCCTCGCCCCAAAGGCGATGGGTAATTAACGGCAGCTTAGTCCGCGGCTGTCGGAGATTCGGGTCCCTACAATCATTAAACCCCGGCCTACCCTCTGCAGGGGGAATCTGTAGTACGTCTGAGAAGCGTGCGCGTATTCCCATCTCAATGGGATGACGAAAAACACCCTACATAGGGTTTACAAAAAAATTTGGGTTTGGGCCAACAAAAATCGGCGGCGCCAGCCTGTGCATGAATCTCGCCGGTCCGATCATTGAGGTGGGGGCTTGGATTGGGGCCACGTGTCCCAGTCGGTCTGAATACTAATTTTCACCTGTTTGTTTTAAGTGTGACTCTTCATTTTGAGTGCAGTGCACGTGCAAACTCTTGGGCTTCTAAAAGATTAAAAGAAAAATAAATAAAAAGATTATGTGGCTAGGGGATTCGAACACAGGGGTTGTGTCACAGCAGTACAAGGCTTTACCAGTGAGCTACAAGTGCTTTCTTGTTGTTCCAAAGCAAAACAAATTCTTATAGCATTCACAGGATTGCAAATACCCCAATTTTACATTAACTTTAAATGGATTTTCTGTAAATTGAAATTGGAGTTGTTACAAAGTGTTTAACACTTATTGAGCAATCCCCATGATTAAAAGCCCACATGATTATATGTGAGCGTCAGAACTAACATAAGTGCTCGGCACTCTTTGTACAAAAAGGGGACTGATTATACAGAGCCCAAACAAGTGCTGAGAACTTTTCAACAAAAACTGAATGGACCAAACCCAAATTGGCTAGGTCCCCTTGAGGATAGAACCTCCTTGATTCGGACTATCCAAGCCCATATGCTCATGACTTCCCAAGCTGACCTTAGTCCCAAATATGACTATTGATCTTCCAATTGATGATATCCAAAATGATACTCATCCTACATCCTCTCGAGAAAATCTTAGTCTCAAAATATGACAAATGATTTCCGGGTTTACCACTAACTCCTTTTCCCCTCAAATATGGGAATTGGTTCAAGAGTATATCTCTCCACACTTCTGATCCACTTCGTTGTAATTCCTCAATGTCTTCAGAGAGGTGGTGGGTCCCAACAACCAACAGCTTTTTGGTGCACTTCCAAACTGATGCGCACACCTTAAATCAGACCGTACCCCAAATTGGGTGCATCCCAAATCATCGTTGTTCATCCCGTCACGTAACAAATATACGTGCGCGCAAGATGGACGACGGACCGAGACGTCCTTAAACTAAAATCTTACCTCCAAAATGGTGATCAATGGACCGAGACATCCTTAAACTAAAACCCCACCTCCAAAATGGTGATCAACGGACCGAGACGTCCTTAAAATAAAATCTCATCTCCAAAATGGTGATCAACGGACCGAGACGTACTTAAATTAAAACTCTCACCTTCAAAATGGTGATCAAAGGACCGAGACGTCCTTAAACTAAAATCTCACCTTCAAAATGGTGATCAACGGATCGAGATATCCTCAAACTAGAACTCCGCCTCCCAAAATGGTGATAATGGACCGAAATGTCCCTAAACTAAGACAACGGAGTCCAAATGCTCTCTTGTTGGATCTGAAACAAAAATGATTTTAAAACCTTGTTAAGTAGATTTTAGTCTCAAATTGGACTAACGTATTCTTAATAAAATACTAACCAAGCCCCAACTGCTCACATACATTTAAGTCAATCTCAAACTCAAACCAGATTAACGATCCTTAAATAAAACAAATCCAAATCTAAGATATACGGATTTGGACTAATCCATGCCCTATGGGTGACACCATAAATTAGTCTCCGTATACAATCAACGGGCAACCTAAACAAACAAAAACATATACGACACGAAGTAAACTCCCGAAGCAGGAGAAAATGGTTATCGTGATGCGATAACGTAATTAACTGCAGAGACTTGCGTCTGCAGGGAAGAGCGTCCCCACAATCAAAAACCCCTCGCAAATGAGGGGGAATCTGACGAAGTCTGCTACAACGGCCGTATCCGTCTAAACCTCCGATATATGGTGCCATAAATCAACTTGGCATTTTCAGAGAGGTGGACGGATAAATCCAAATAGCATCTTTCCCCAGGACTCAGGCAAGACGATCCATCCCGGTTCGTCTCTGTTTCCAGCGGTAAACAGATTCTGACACGTTCGGTGGGACCTTTTTCTCTTTCCACTCCACACTTTGTGTGTCGTGTTTCGCAAAAAAAATCACGATTCGCTATGGTTGCCCTTGGATTCGAGGTATTAAGATTTGGTGTCTTGTTCCAGTGCAGAAAGAAGAAGTGAACATCAATGGCTTCCAGTTGCACCAACAGCAACTCCTACTCCACCCCAACTGGAGGAGTGACATATGAGCCTAATGCGGCCTCTACTGGATTGTTCTTCGAGACCATGCTCCCGCCAGCAAGCTTCAGCGCCCCGGTGCCACCACAGGAAGCTCTTAAGAAGTCGGTCTTCGATCGACTTGCAACCACCACAGCCCCTCTCAACGGGTTGTCCAAGTCTGCCACCTCAGTCTTCAACAGGCTGAGCCGAAACTCAAGTGGGCCAGCAAAGAGGCTCCGATACCTCAAAGGGCTATCCCAAAATGGATAGTCCTGCCAACTCCTGCTGCGGGTGAAGTCATCGAAGGTGCTTACCCTACCAGAAAATTAGCTTTTGAAAGATTGGTCGTTCTCTCTCAACGGACGTCGGTCTTCGACAGGCTAGCACCAGCAGCAGTCTCTCACCAAAGAAGGTGGCACGACGGAGCCGCTTCCACAACTGAGGTGGTCCCGTCTGCAAGACACGCTCGACGTCGCCACTGGCACCGGATGAGAAAAGTTAGGGGCACTCCCCCTCTGGACTTACTCCACCAGCTCTAATGGTGGAAATTGACGCTGTTGTTCAAACTGGGAACATCTTTGAACCGCTAAATAGGGTGCGAAAGAACTCCCCAACCGTGGCGTTGAAGAAATCTCCACTTCCTGCTGAAAACATGACGCAGGCAAAACCGGAGCAGTCCCCTCAACGGCTCTCCTCCCAAATCCACAGGGTCTGGCAGAAAGTCCAGGACTTTGTGATCAATAAAGGCCACGCTCGTCAACCGGAGAAAATGAAGGTTCAACAAGAGGAAAAACATCCCTCCACCATACAGCGAGGGACTTCTTTCATACAGGCGCCTGTTACAACATCTCCTTCAACCTCGACCCCCCACAAAAGGAGCCGGAGAAAATCTCATTGCCTGTGGAAAATTCCAAAGGCGCTGGACCTAAACGCCCCAAGCCTGGGGGCATGGTTGTACACACGATTTACATGGCTTCTGGAAAAGAGGAAAGCCATACTTCTGTGGGTCATTGACAGCAAACTCGGTCGTTGACAAAAGCTCAGGAGCAGCAACAAAAGCACCAGGAGATGCTGACGAAAATGACAGCACTAATCGGGCAGAAAGAAAGCTCGGAATCGGCATCTGAACAGCGTCGAGAGCAGGAGACCGATACAGAATTCCTGTGAAGGGTGCTGGAAAGAAAGGATAAGGAGGCCACGGAACAGGCTGCTAATATAAAGCAGATGGCACTTTTGTTCTAAGATATGGTTGGAATGATATTCCAGTCAGAACCTCCAACTGAAAACCAACCGATAATCATCGAGGACGACATAGGGGAAATATCAAACCCTCTTCCAGTTTTATCAACAGCGAGGGAGGAAACGATCTCCAAAGCTGCTCTTGATGATTACATAGCTCAACAAATACGAGCTCATCAGGCAAGTGAAGCGGCTGGCCAAGTCGTCAGAACTGGGCGGCCGTATCCGGGATGGTATGACCAAATCAAGTACCCGTCGGGATATACGATCCCTAAATTCCATGTGTACAAAGGAACAGGAAACCCGCACCAGCACGTCGCTCAGTTCAGATCTTATGTGGCAATACTGAAGGTGAAGACAAATTGCTGCTTCGCCAGTTCGTTGGCAGCCTATCAGAAACGGCGTTTGAATGATACTCGAAGCTCCCAAATGACTCCGTCAAAACATTCACGGAAATGGAATTGCTGTTCATGCAGCGGTTCGCCAGCGTAAGCGAGCGCACCCCGATCATGACATTAATCAATGCCAGAGTGAAGCAAAGAGAGAGTTAGGTTCAATACGCGGTCCGGTGGTGGAACCTATGGTCAAAATGCGAGCAACGCATTGAAGAAGCTCCTGCCGTGGGCATGTTCATAGGGACTCTGGATCCTCAGGCAAGTGTGTCCTAGTTCATGACGTTCTTTAAGCCGACTACCTTCCAGGCTCTGATCGACAAGTTGGCCCAAATGGACCAGATGGGCCACGAACCTTCCTCTTAAAAAATGGACCCTCGGAATGCAAAGGGTAAAGGGAAAGCGATCATCGTTGCCAACACTCAACAGCAACCAAGTGACCCAAAACCGTTTGCTCACTAAAACAACGCTCGCTCGCGCCAATCCCTGGAAGAGAAGCTAGGACGTTCTTACTCGTTTCCCCGAGATTAAACGAGGAAACTGTTCGAACTGGTAGTGCGCAACAAACTCATTACTTTGCCAGACCCAAAACGTCCACCACAGCCTGGTGACGTCAACAATCCTAATTACTGCTCCTATCATCGAATGGTGAGCCACCCCATTGAGAATTGCCATGTCTTCAAAAATTGGATCGAGGACCAGTATCAATGGGGGGAAATTTGCGCTTTCTGAGAACTGGAGGGTGAACCCGCCACAGAGACACACTCCTAAAAAGGTGGATATGCCGGGGGCATCATGTTCGTTTGTGAAAGAAGCTCTATGGGAAGTTGTCTTTTTAGCTAAAACCAAAAGAATGCTGAGGGATCTTCAAGCATGTCCGGCGATCAGGTGGAAAAGCCCGCTGGAGCCCGAGATCATTGAGGGGATGCTGAAACCGCGTCCCACACTGAAAACTGCTAACGATGGGCTAAACACTCAGGTCAAGCCTTCAAAGTTTTCGAAGGGAAAGAAGAAGACCAAGAAGCCCGTGCAGCCTGACGACAAGCGCACGGACCTGCAAAAGTATATCGATGCGCTGGAAGAATACAACCAGAAAGCGCGGACACTAGTCACCCTCGAAGAGTTTCTCAACCATATTCTTGAGAACGAAGAGAGTGACAACGGTGAGGAAAATGACTCATCGGAAACCGAAAACTATGCAGCAAGTTTCCCCATGGTTTCTCATTCGTCGTTAAATAACGAAGAAAATCCTTCGGCTTCGGAAAGCAACGCAGAGGAACTGGGGGCAGGATTGGTGCCAAAATCCCCGGAGCAGCCAGAAGACCCAATTGACAGGCTGCTAAACGAAGCTTAGCAAAAGAGCAGAGCTGACCGAGAACGTGAAACGACCATATACGAAAAGGCCAAGTATCGGCATCAGGATGAAGAAGACGCAGCGATGAAGAGTCACAAAGTACTTGTTTACCGCTGAAAACCGGGAAGACAGACGTCTTGCCTGAATTTAGGGGCAGATGTTATTTGGATTTATCCGACCACCTCTCCGTAGATGCCAGGTTGATTTGTGGTACCGGGTATCGGAGGTTTGGACGGATGCGGCCGTTGTAGCAGACTTCGTCAGATTCCCCCTCATTGTGAGGGGTTTTTGATTGTGGAGATGCTTTTCCTTGCAGGCGCAAGCCCCTGCAGTTAATTACGTTACCGAATCGCGGTAGCCACTTTCTCCTGCTCCAGTAGGTCATTTCGTATCGTGTGTGTTTGTTTTGTTTTTGGTTGCCCGTGGATTGTATACGGAGACTAATTTATGTTTCCGCCTGTAGGACGTGGATTAGTCCAAATCCGTATATTCTTAGATTTGGGTTTGGGTTGATTTAAGGATCGTTAATCTCGTTTGAGATTAAGATCAACTTAAATGTTTTTTAAGGATACGTTAGTCCGATCTTGGACTAAGATCTACTTAACGGGGGTTTAGGATCATTTTGATCCAACAAAAGAGCATTTGGGCTCTATCATTTTAGTTTAGGGACGTTACGATCCATAGATCACCATTTTTGGGATGACGGTTTAGTTTAACGACTTTACGGTCCACAGCTAGTTTAAGGATGTTGCGGTCCACAGCTAGTTTAAGGACATTGCAGTCCATTGGGGTGTGCTCATGGGTTTGGGAGTGTACCAAAAAGTTGTTTGAAGAATAATAACGACATGTATCAGAGGTATAGAGATATGTACCCTTGAACCGAATTCCAGATTGAAGGAAGAGATCATGATAGGATGAACCTCATTTTAGATACCATATGCTAGGATATCATTAATCATCTTTGGAACTGAGATCGATTTGGAGAGACCTGAGCATAGGAAGACTGAGTTGAAAAGGGGTTTTGGCCTCGGGAGACTTGGCTATGTTTAGGCTAAGGTTGGCCTCTCATAGTGTTAAACACTAACATTTTCTTGGCGCTCACGTGCTCCCACGTGAAGCTCTTAAGCAGTGTTAAACACTGAAATTTGGAGCGCTCACGTGTGGCATGTGAGGCGCTTGAGAATTGGGCACTGCTTCTTAGAATTTTATTCCCCCTTTCTTTTACAAGTGCTAAGCATTATTGGGGGTCACGTGGGATCACATGAGGCGCCCCAAAAATGGGAACTGTCTTTGATTTATTCCCTTTTTTTCATAAGTGCTAAGCACCATTAGGGGGTCACGTGGGATCACGTGAGGCGCCCCAAAATGGGAACTGCCATTGATTTATTCCACTTTTC
Source organism: Agapanthus africanus (assembly GCA_030015575.1). NCBI lineage: Eukaryota > Viridiplantae > Streptophyta > Magnoliopsida > Asparagales > Amaryllidaceae > Agapanthus > Agapanthus africanus. Next base: position 47,062,000 of record JASDDO010000019.1, on the reverse strand, counting down.
CTTTTGAAAGTGCTAAGCACCATTAGGGGGTCACGTGGTATCACGTGAGGCACCCCAAAATGGGAACTGTTTTTGATTTATTCTCTTTTTCCTTTTGAAAGTGCTAAGCACTATTAGAGGGGCGCGTGGGATCACGTGACTCGATGTCAGTTGTTCCTTTTGTTCCTCAAAGGCGCTAGAGGTGCTCACGTGGGAACACATGATCTGTTGCTATAGCATTGTACGTTAATCGTTTCTTTTATGTGCATGCAGATCTTGATCTTAGTTTTAAAAATTTTATGTCCCTTGTTTTATAATAATTAAATTTTTATGCAGGGTTAAACCCTAGTTTTATTAAAGGAATTAAATTCTTATATACTTTTAGAAGAATTAAATTTTTTGGACTTAGTTCTTTCCCCTAAATTTTGAATCTGTATAAAAGAATCTTCTCGATGAGAATTAAATTCTCAACCTGTGGGGAGATCTACTTCTGCTGATCTCAACCAGAGGAAGAACTAAGTTTTTTGAGAAGAGTTAAACTCTTGGGTTGAGAACTAAATTCTCTTTTGTTTTGTGGGAGCATTTGGGAGACTTCTGTATATTTTTTTAGAAGCTTATGGGATGGTCTCCTCCTTTTTTTAGAGAATTAAATTCTCTCTTTATTTTTCTTCCCCTCTCTCTCTGTGCATATCTCTTTCTTCTCCTTACTCCTATTTATATGAGAAGAACAAGAATCAATTTGTTAAGAAAATCCCTCATTGAGAGATCATGATTGATTTCATGATCTTTTAGATCAATCGGTGAATTTTATTCACCGTTAGATTTTTAATCCAAAGGCTCTCTATGTAACAGAAAAGATTTCCTGTTTGTTTAACAAGATTATGAATATCTTGTTAGTTTTAACAAGGTTAGAATTTTATTTTATCATATCTTTTTAGTTTAACAAGTTCAGAAATATATTTTCTTAATATAGAATTTAATGCTATCATATGGATGTCTCGTTAGTTTAACAAGGTTAACATAGAATTTTATTCTTATCATATGAATATCTTGTTAGTTTAACAAGATTAGGAATATTAAATTTAATTCTGTTAAATGAATATCTTGTTAGTTTAACAAGATTAGGAAAATATTTTTCTATGATAGAATTTTATTCTACCAGATAATCACCGTTAGATCTTTGATCCAAAGGTCCTCTGTTTAACAGAGAAGATTTCTCTAGTTTGAGAAAGATCAGGAAAATATTTCTAAATAGAATTTAATTCTATCAGATGATTTAATTGGTGATATTTTATCACCATCGGATTTTAAATCCAGGATTCTCTGTTAGAGAAAGATCTTTCCATATTAGAAAGACTAGGGAAAATATTTCCCAAATAGGATTTAATTTTATCACATAGAATTTAATGGAAACATTTTAGATTGGGGTGCATGTGAGAGGAAAGAGAACTCATGTGTTTAACACGTGACCCCTGCTGTGGGTTTTAGCCTGTTTATGTTCAGCGCTCATATGCTTTGCATATGAGCGCTCACGTGTTTTACACGTGAGGCATGTTTGGCCATTTGTGCTTTATGTTCAGTGCTCATATGCTTTGCATATGAGCGTTCACGTGTTTTACACGTGAGGCTGTTTGGCCCTTAGTTATTTTCTTTCAGCGCTTATATGCTTTGCATATAAGCGCTCACGTGTTTAACCCGTGACGTCCAATCATGAATTTTTTTTCTCCTTCAACTCTTTCCCTTTTTTAAGGGTTAAAAGGGAACAAATAGCTCTTGGCCAAAAATTTTGGCGGGGACAAATTCCCCCTGCTACTTTGCCTACGTAATGTACGTGGGTGAAGTGGTGCAAAGTAATGCGTGACCATAGAATTGATGGCTTAGGAGACAAGTTTAGGGTCCTTGTAGCCTAATACTTTTCAACTTTATGAGACGTGAGTCGAGACGAATCGAGAAGTTCTCACAGGACATTATTTTCCCTACGAGTCGAGACGAATCGAGAAGTTCTCACAAGGAATTTATTTTCCCTACGAGTCGAGACGAGTTGAGAAGTTCTCGTAAGGACATTATTTTCCCTACGAGTCGAGACGAGTTGAGAAGTTCTCGTAAGGACATTATTTTCCCTACGAGTTGAGACGAGTCGAGAAGTTCTCGCAAGAACATTATTTTCTCCACGAGTCGAGACGAATCGAGAAGTTCTCGCAAGGACATTATTTTCCCCACGAGTCGAGACGAATCGAGAAGTTCTCGCAAGGACATTATTTTCCCCACGAGTCGAGACGAATCGAGAAGTTCTCGCAAGGACATTATTTTTCCCACGAGTCGAGACGAATCGAGAAGTTCTCGTAAGGACATTATTTTCCCCACGAGTCGAGACGAATCGAGAAGTTCTCGCAAGGACATTATTTTCCCTACGAGTCGAGACGAATCGAGAAGTTCTTGCAAGGATGTCCTAACGTCACAGTTAACTCCTGCTAATAGAAGCCCGTTAGAGTCTGTGGTACTAGGGTTTTTTACCCGTCATACCGTCGCGTTGGCCAGTGTATTCCTCGATACGTAATCTTGTTGTTCGAGTAGCCCCGCGACTGTCGTGTCTCTGATCCCTTCGGGGGCTGGACAAGACGTCTTCAAGTAATCTTCCAGGTGATATTACAGCTGAAAGAGCAAGCGGTAGGGATATTCCATGTCGCTTTTTACTTGAGGTTAGGTTCAGTTTGGGAGCCCCGATGAGTCATGACCACTCCGCGCTAGAGTGGGATGATCTCCGATAGTCTTTCAGGTCTCATTTGAGTTGTCGTCAAGACCCTGAAGCTAGGGACCTTCCTTTGCTTTGTTTGTTGACATTATGTCTGCAATATTGCGACGAATGTCGAGGTTGTCTTTGGGTTGTCTGTGAACCGTCAAGATTTGGAACTAAGGGACATTGCCATTGCTCCGTTTTTTAATGTCACGTCTGCATCCTGCTGGAGGGAGGAAGAATGTTGTTGGTGCGGCTGTTGGGATCTCTAGGCTATAGATGTAGCCATCGAGACCTGGAACTAGAGACTCTGCCATGGCTCCGGAGTAGTCTTTAGGTTTTCCGTGAACCGTCAAGATTTGGAACTAGGGGACTTTGCCACGGCTCCATTTGTTGATGTCACGTCTGCATCAAGCTGGAGGGAGGAAGAACGCTGTTGTTGATCTCTAGGCTGTAGATGTTGCCGTCGAGACTTAGAACTAGGGATTCTGCCATGGTTCCGAGGTAGTCTCTAGGTTGTCTGTGAACCATCGAGATTTGGAACTAGGGGACTTTGCCATGGCTCCGTTAGTTGATGTCGCGTCTGCATCCTGCTGGAGGGAGGAAGAACTGTGTTGTTGATCTCTAAGCTGTAGATGTTGCCGTCGAGACTTGGAACTAGGGACTCTACCATGGCTCCGAGGTAGTCTCTAGGTTGTCCGTGAACCGTCGAGATTTGGAACTAGGGGACTTTGCCATGGCTCTGTTTGTTGACGTCGTGTCTGCATTTTGCTAGAGGGAGGAAGAATGCCGTTGTTAATCTCTAGGCTGTAGATGTAGCTATCGAGACTTGTCTTCCCTTTGACGAAGCCCGGTGGGGCAACATGGTTCCCTTTTCATTTATGCCTATGGATTGTATACAGGGGTCAATGTGATCTCACCTATAGGGCAGAAGTATCATTCATTTTTTTGTTTCTTTCTGCGATGCTATTTCATCTTTTACATCCCGAAAGTCGCGATTGCCCAATCATTTCGGCTATTTTTTTGCGGTGCCCAATCTTTTCGGCTGTTTTTTTTACTCGCTGCTTTTTATTGCGAGTTGCCCAAACATTTCGGCTATTTTATATGCATGCATTTTTCTCGCTGATTTTTATTGCGAGTATGGAACTTGAGGTCTAATACCAATCTTAGTATCAGTATCACTGCGACTGAAATATTATCAGGAGCGAATCCTCATTTGCCATGAAAGGGCTTGGAATTTGATACCGATTTAGGCATCAGCATCACTACTACTGGGATATTGCCATGAGCGAATTATCATTTTCCTTTGTCGATTTGAACAAAGACGGCTTAGCAAACAGGGTTAGGATCCTGTTGACTAAGACTTTTCGACTTTACGAGCCGTAAGGGTCTCATAAAGATGTTTCTCCTTATGAGTCGTGAGGATCTCGTAGGTGTATTTTCTCCTTAGGAGTCGTGAGGACTCCTAAGTGCGTGTTCTCTTATAAGTCGTAAGGATCTTACAAGAGTGTTTTCTCCTTATAAATCGAGAGGACTTACAAGTGTTGTTCACCCTATATGGGCATTCCTCGTCATTGGTGGGACTTGGCGAGGAGACGTTTATTTATGCCCGTGGATTGTATACAAGGGTCAATATTGAACCGCTTGTAGGGAAACTTGGAGAGTGTGATGGATTAAGAACAGGTTCGGATCCCTGTAGCTTAAGGCTTTTGAATCCTACGAGCCATGAGGGTCTCATATGGGGGAACTCTCCTTACGAGTCGTGATGATCTCATAAGTGTAATTTCTCCTTAGGAATCGTGGGGATCCCTAAGCATGTTGCTCCCTTATGAGTCGTAAGGATCTCACGCTGGTGTTTTCTCCTCACAATGTCGAGATGACCTTGCAGGTGTTTTTTTATTTTAACAAGATCGCGCCCTTTCGGGTTTTCACGAACTTGCCGACAGTCCTGCTATTTTTACTCACGGAGCCCTTTCGGGTTTTCATCCATGTCCATTTCGCTTGTGGACATACCGTTTTTTTTACTCCTCCGTTTGCCAATGGCACTTAGGGGGAATTTCGCCACCGGGGCGGTTGTGCAGCCAGCGGGACTTAAGTTGCAATCCTCACCGCTGGGACCTGTGGACCTGGATTCCACTGTCGCCGTGTTTGAGGCAGCGTATTTAGTTTAAAGACATTGCGGTCCATTGTTAGTTTAAAGATATCTCGGTCCATCGTTAGTTTAAGGACATTACGGTCCATTGTGTTGCGGTCTAATGCAGCTTCGAGGCAAAGTTTTTCCGGATACTACTTATAGAGTTTGGACTCGGGAGGACAGCGAGCGGATACGAGCGTCGTTATCCATCATTAACCTGAGCCGTGACTTGTTAGGTAGTACTTTTTAAGGAACCAGACATTTATTGGCCGGAAGGGTCTTTCGCCATGCATATCCATGAGCAAATAAGCCCCACCTTTGTATACCTTGTCTATGATATACGGATATTCATAGTTTGGCTCGAATTTCCCCCGTTTGGCACGATTGGGGATCATAGGTCTTTTTACGACTAACACGAGTTCGCCTTGGCGGAATGTTCTCATCCTAGTCAGTCTTTCGTATGAGCGTGTCATCTTTGCTTTGTAAGCTTCCAGGTTTTGCTGCGCCATGAGACGGGTTTCATCGAGGGCATCAAGCACCTCAAGCTGAAGATGGGTATTTTTTTCATCCTTCATCTCATGTCGGATCGCCACTCGTAAAGAGGGTAGTTCTATCTCCAAGGGGAGAACCGTTTCCGTTCCGAATACCAACGCGAATGGCGTTGTATTCGTGGTCGTCTTGAACGTGGTCCGATAAGCCCAGATAGCTTCATGCAATCTCTCGTGCCAATCCTTTCTGTTTCTGGCACCGTCTTCTTTATGATCTTCGTCAAGGTCTTGTTGAAAGCCTCAGCTAGACCGTTAGCTCGGGGGTTATAGACTGAAGAGTATCTCCAATCTATTTTATGCTGCTGTGCGAAGCGGCTGATCTTATGGCTTCTGTATGCTGCCCCGTTATCCGAGATAATCCGTCGTGGAGTGACGAACCGGTAGATGACATGTGTCCTGAAGAAATTGAGGATGTCCTCCGTCTTCACCTCTATTAGCGATATTGCTTTTGCCCACTTAGATAAGTAATCGGTTGTTGCTAGTATGACCGATGTCCCTTGGATGATGCTGGTTCGATGAGCCCGATTATATCGGTTCCCTACATTTCGAATGGCCAGCTAGCCAATGTTGGGTGTAGCGGATTCGAATGCTGGCGAATCAAGTCCCCGTGAATTTGGCACGAGTGACACTGCTTCGCGTATTCAAGGCAGTCCTGAATCATCGTGGGCCAATAATAACCCATTCTTTTGATCTTTAGCTTCATCTTTGGACCGGCTTTATGGAAACTGCAGAGTCCGTCATGAGTTTTTTGGACGACTTTCCTTGCTTCTTCCGGTCCTAAGCATCTTAGCCACAAACTGTCAAACGATCTCTTATATAGAGTATCATTGACGAAGGCGAAGGATAGAGCTCATTTCATAAGCTGATGTCTTGACGACGCGTCTTCGGGCGTATGATGAGATTTGAAGTAGTCTACAAAGACTTCTCTCCAATCCTTTGCCTTTTCTTCATCCTCTAATTGGAATGCCGCTTGTTCGGCCGTTTCCTTTTCTTTAGACGACTCCGGAGATATTTCTGCTGGCGCGAGAATCCGACGGCCTTGCACAATAATCCTTACGTCATCGAGGTTTTCGTCAGCCGACTCTTTAGCGAGTTTGGCTAACGCATCTGCCTTGCTATTTTCCACTCGTGGTATGCTTTCTAGGACGTAGGAAGGGATCTGAGATAGCAGTTGCTGCACTCTTTCACCATATTTCACCAATTCTGGCTTACACGCCTGATAGTCGCCCTTTACTTGGCTAACGACCAGCTGGGAGTCTCCATATATGAGGAGGTTCTGGATTCCCATGTCAATGGTGATCTCGAGACCTGCTATCAAAGCTTCATATTCCGCTTTGTTGTTTGTTCTTGGCTCCGTTAAGGAAAGGGCAAAATGCATTATCCCTCCTTGCGGAGTCACGAGGATAAGGCCCACCCCGGCTTTGATTACGGGGGTATTTTGCTTTCGCTTCTTCATAGATGATGCTCCATCGAAATAAAGTTCCCATCGGGTATCACTCCCTTCTTTCTCCCCATCGATTGTGTCGAACGCATATTCATCTGGCAATTCACAATTTAAGGGAGAATCATCTAGCATCGGATGCTCAACAAGAAAGTCGGTGATGTCCTGGCCTTTTATTGCCTTGAGGGGTCGATATACTATCGAGAACTCCATCAAGAGGAGGGCCCATTTGGCAAGCCTTCCCGTTAGTATGGCTCTTGACATCAAATACTTGAGAGGATCCACCTTTGATATGAGATGGATCTCATGTGCCAAGGCATAATGTCGAAGCTTCGTTATCATAAAGATCGGTGCTAGGCAATAATTTTCAATAGGGGAATTATTGTTTTCTGCCCCCAGGAGGACTCGAATCAAATAGTAGAGAGCTCTTTCCTTCCCCTGGTCGTTCTCCTGTGCCCATAGCGCGCCTAAAGAACCTTCAAGGGCTGTTGTGTACAGGATGAGGGGCTTTCCCTTGACCGGAGCGGTCAGTACCGGTGGGTTCTGCAGGTATTGCTTGATTTCATCTAGCGCACTTTGGCATTTCTGATCCCAGACGAACATGGTCCCCTTCTTCATTAGATGGTTGTAGGGACGACACTTGCCGGAGAGGTTGACTTGGAGTTTGACACATGTTTAGGCATCGGTATCGCTACAACTGGGATACTACCAGGAGCGACTCATCATCTGCCTTGTCGATTTGAACAAAGGTTGCTTAGCAAACAGGGTTAAGATCCTGTTGACTAAGGTTTTTTGACTTTATGAGCCGTAAGGATCTCATAAACGTATTTTCTCCCTACGAGTCGTGAGGATCTCGTAGGCATATTTTCTCCTTAAGAATCATGGGGATTCCTATGTGATGTCTTCTCCTGTAAGTCGTAAGGATCTTCTAAGAGTGTTTTCTCCTTATAAGTCAAGAGGACCTATAAGTGTTATTCATCATATGGGGACATTTCTTGCAATTTGTAGAACTTGGCAAAGAAATATTTATTCGTGCCCATAGATTGTATACAAGGGTCAATATGGACCGCCTGTAGGGCAATTTGAGAGATATGACGGCTTAAGAACAGGTCTGGATCCCTGTAACTTAAGGCTTTTGAATCCTATGAGCCGTGAGGGTCTCACAGGGGGGATTCTCCTCATAATTCATGAGGATCTAGTAAGTGTATTTATTTCAACGAGGTTGCGCCCTTCCGTGTTTTCGCAAGCTCACCGGCAGTCCTGCTGTTTTTACTCACGGCGCCCTTTCGGGTTTTCATCCGTGCCCATCTTGCTTGTGGATGTACCATTATTATTATTATTATTATTATTATTATTATTTTAACGAGATTGCACCCTTCCGGGTTTTCACAAGCTCGCCGGCAGTCCTGCTGTTTTTTCTTACGGCGCTCTTTCGGGTTTTCATCCGTGCCCATTTTGCATGTGGACATACCATTTTTTTTGTTTTTTTAGTGGGGCATTCCACTAGATTGTAGGACCTGTTTGTAGGCCCCTTAATATCCTTCTTGTCCTTTGAGAAGAAAGGACCATTCTACATAGAGATTCTTCCGCCAGTGAGGAATATGCCCCTGTGTATATCTCAGAGGAAACGAGTACCCACGTCGTCGCTATTTTAGAGACAGGTTGCTTCAGAGCCACTTATTTTTGTTGAGCGTAAGCGAAAAATGCCATCTTGCCTCCGCTTTTCACTCGTCATCATCGGATGAGAAAGAGTCTTAACCCATTTGATCCAATCGAGCCATTTTATCCATGAGTTCTTGGAAGGTCGTCGGCTTGAAGAGGGCCGTATATGAGGACGCCTTTGAATTTGGGTCAAGGGTGGTTATGAGCATTCCCATGGTTGTGACTCCATCGATGCGTTGCTTGTATTTAACCAGAGATTTCACCATCGGGTAACATATCGAACCCAATTCTCATTCGGTCTAACCCTTTCTTTGACCAGCGCCGTCACGGTTGTATGTTCGTTCTCATTAGCGAATCCCTGACAGAAGAGCATATCCATTTCATTGAAGCTCTTCACGAAGTCATTTGGGAGTTCCGCATACCATATGAAGGTGATGCCCGCCAGACCGCTGACGAACTGTCAGAGGAGTAGTATGCCATTTACTCCAGTATTTCCGCACATAGATTTAAATCGCGCTATGTGCTGGTGAAGATTTCCGGTTCCTTTTTATATGTGGAGTCGGAAGTATGTATTCTGGCGGGTACTGTATTTGATCGTAGCATGCCGAATATGGTCGACCAGTCTTGATTGGCCTATTTGATGCTTCACTGGCATAATGAGTTTTGATTTCCTGAGCGACATATTCATTCAACCTTCCTTTTGGAATCATTTCCTCTTCGGCCGTTGATGAGACTCTTAGAGGATTTGAAATGTTACCCTTGTCTTTAAGAGCGACTACCGGCAGTTCATTTGCTTGTGGTTCCGATTGAACCATCATTCCGAACATGTCTTCCGCTTCTTCATCTTTCTTTTTGAGAGCATGATTTAGGAAATCAATATCCAACTCGTGCTCTACTCTTTCTTCGGGTGCGTCCTCGGGATTTTCCTTAGGTGATGGATTAGCGTTTGCTGCCGCCTGATCGAGCATCTCCTGCAGCTTTTCACGTTGCAGTTGAACTTTTGCCAGGGACCGAATTTGAGGTCGGTGACTGGTAGAAGCTCGAACTTCGTTTTTGGAATTCACCACATAGACTATGTGAACTACCATGCCCCCAGGCTTGGGGTGTTTGGAGTTTTGGCCTTTGGAGTTTGCTTCGAGCAATTGAGATTTATTAGGCCTCTCTTTTTCTATGAAAATCCGCTTTGGTTTTGGGAGGAACCGATGTATCAGGATCCGTCTTGGGATGAATCCCCTTGTATTTGAAAGGGGATTTGTCAGAAGTTGGCTGACGTCTAGAGGAAGAGCCGTGGTTAACGACAGAGGCCTTCACCTGCTTCCATACCTTATATATAGATGAGGAAAGTTGTTTTAGGGAGCGAATTGGTTTCTGCTCTCGTGGGATCTCCATGGGCTGCGGAGATTTCTTTAATATTGCGGTGGGAGAATTTTGTCTGACCCTTTGCAACAGTTTGAAGCTGTTCCCAGTTGGAACAACAACTTTCACCAATGGAGTTGAAACAGGACCATACGGAGAACTGCCCCCAGCTCATTTTCTATGATGCCGATATCGACGTCGACCGTTTCTTACAGCCGGGATTTGATTAGCCACAGGATTTTGCCGAGCCTGCCCCCTGTTTCCTTTGAGAGCTTGAATATTCTGCCCCCTACGTCGACCTTGGTCTTCAGCAGGTGCCGGTTGTTTGAGGACTGATTCCGTCGGCAAAGCTGCAGCTTGGGGAACCAGCCTGTGGAAAACAGACTTCCTCTGGGCTTCCTCCATCGGCATTGAGGCACCGAGGGTGGGAAATGGTAGTATCGACCCAAAGAGAATCCCGTTGATTTCTTAAAGAGCCGGATTGCAGAGATTTGAGGCTGCAAGTGACCCATACTTGACTCCACCGGATATGACAGAGCTTGAGTTGATAGGGTGGGAGCAAACACCATTCTTTATAAAGACGAAACACCGGCTTCAGTATCCCATCACCCAAGGGCAACCACAAATATATATACCGCGATTATTTGATCAAGGAAAAACACGACACACGAAGTGTGGAGTGGAAAGAGGTAAAGGTCCTACCGGGCGTGCCAGAATCTGTTTACCGCCGAAAACCGGGAAGATAGACGTCTTGCCTGAATTTAGGGGCAGATGCTATTTGGATTTATCCGTCCACCTCTCCGTAGATGCCAAGTTGATTTGTGGCACCGGGTATCGGAGGTTTGGACGGATGCGGCCGTTGTAGCAGACTTCGTTAGATTCCCCCTCGTTGTGAGGGGTTTTTGATTGTGGGGACGCTCTTCCCTGCAGGCATAAGCCCCTGCAGTTAATTACGTTACCGAATCGCGGTAACCACTTTCTCCTGCTCTAGAAGGTCACTTCATATCGTGTGTGTTTGTTTTGTTTTTGGTTGCCCGTGGATTGTATACGGAGACTAATTTATGTTGAGGCATGGATTAGTCCAAATCCGTATATTCTTAGATTTGGATTTGGGTTGATTTAAGGATCGTTAATCTCGTTTGAGATTAAGATCAACTTAAATGTTTGTTAAGAATACGTTAGTCCGATCTTGGACTATGATCTACTTAACGAGAGTTTAGGATCATTTTGATCCAACAAAAGAGCATTTAGGCTCTATCATTTTAGTTTAGAGACGTTACGGTCCATAGATTACCATTTTTTGGATGACGGTTTAGTTTAGGGAAGTTACGGTCCACAGCTAGTTTAAGGACGTTGTGGTCCACATCTAGTTTAAGGACATTGCGGTCCATTGGGGTGTGCTCATGGGTTTGGGAGTGTATCAAAAAGTTGTTGGTTGTCGGGACCCTCCACCTCTCTGAAGATATTGAAGAATTACAACGACATGTATCAGAGGTATAGAGATATGTACCCTTGAACCGAATTCCAGATTGAAGGGAGTGGTCATGATGGGACAAACCTCATTTTAGATACCATATGCTAGGATATCATTAATCATCTTTGGAACTGAGATCGATTTGGGGAGACCTGAGCATAGGAAGACTAAGTTGAAAAAGGATTTTGGCCTCGGGAGACTTGGCTATGTTTAGGCTAAGGTTTGCCTCTCATAGTGTTAAACACTAACATTTTCTTGGCACTCACGTGCTCCCACGTGAAGCTCTTAAGCAGTGTTAAACACTGAAATTTAGAGCGCTCACGTGTGGCATGTGAGGCGCCTGAGAATTGAGCACTGCTTCTTAGGATTTATTCCCCTTTTCTTTCATAAGTGCTAAGCATTATTGGGGGTCACGTGGGATCACGTGAGGCGCCCCAAAAATGGGAACCGTCTTTGATTTATTCCCTTTTTTTCATAAGTGCTAAGCACCATTAGGGGGTCACGTGGGATCACGTGAGGCGCCCCAAAATGGGAACTGTATTTGATTTATTCCCCTTTTCCTTTTGAAAGTGCTAAGCACCAATAGGGGGTTATGTGGTATCATGTGAGGCGCCCTAAAATGGGAACTGTCTTTGATTTATTCCCCTTTTTCTTTCGAAAGTGCTAAGCACTATTAGGGGGTCACGTGACTCGATATCAGTTGTTCCTTTTGTTCCTCAAAGGTGCTAGAGGTGCTCACGTGGGAACACGTGATCTGTTGCTATAGCGTTGTACGCTAATCGTTTCTTTTATGTGCATGGGGATCTTGATCTTAGTTTTGAGAATTTTATGTCCCTTGTTTTATAAGAATTAAATTCTTATGCAGGGTTAAATCCTAGTTTTATCAAAGGAATTAAATTTCTATATACTTTTTGAAGAATTAAATTCTTTGGACTTAGTTCTTTTCCCTAAATTTTGAATTTATATAACAGAATCTTCCCGATGAGAATTAAATTCTCAACTTGTGGGGAGATCTGCTTCTGCAGACCTCAACTAGAGGAAGAACTAAGTTCTTTGAGAAGAGTTAAACTCTTGGGTTGAGAAATAAATTCTCTTTTGGTTTGTGAGAGCTTTTGGAAGACTTCTGTATATTTTTTTAGAAGCTTATGGGATGGTCTCCTCCTTTTTTTAGAGAATTAAATTCTCTCTCTATTTTTCTTCCCCCCTCTCTCTGTGCGTATCTCTTTCTTCTCCTTGCTCCTATTTATATGAGAAGAACAAGAATCAATTTGTTAAGAAAATCCCTCATTGAGAGATCATGATTGATTCCATGATCTTTTAGATCAATCGGTGAATTTTATTCACCGTTGGATTTTTAATCCAAAGGCTCTCTGTGTAACAGAAAAGATTTCTTGTTTGTTTAACAAGATTATGAATATCTTGTTAGTTTTAACAAGATTAGAATTTTATTCTATCATATCCTTTTACTTTAATAAGATCAGAAATATATTTCCTTAATATAGAATTTAATTCTATCATATGTATGTCTTGTTAGTTTAACAAGGTTAACATAGAATTTTATTCTTATCATATGAATATCTTGTTAGTTTAACAAGATTAGGAATATTGAATTTAATTCTGTTAAATGAATATCTTGTTAGTTTAACAAGATTAGGAAAATATTTTCCTATGATAGAATTTTATTCTACCAGATAATCACCGTTGGATCTTTGATCCAAAGGTTCTCTGTTTAACAGAGAAGATTTCTCTAGTTTGAGAAAGATTAGGAAAATATTTCTAAATAGAATTTAATTCTATCAGATGATTTAATTGGTGATATTTTATCACCATCGGATTTTAAATCCAGGATTCTCTGTTAGAGAAAGATCTTTCCATAATAGAAAGACTAGGGAAAATATTTCCCAAATAGGATTTAATTTTATCACATAGAATTTAATGGGAACATTTTAAATTGGGGCGCTCACATACTTTGCATGTGAGAGGCAAGAGAACTCACGTGTTTAACACGTGACCCCTGCTGTGGGTTTTATCCTGTTTATGTTCAGCGCTCATATGCTTTGCATATGAGCACTCACGTGTTTTACACGTGAGGCTTGTTTGGCCATTGGTGCTTTATGTTCAGCGCTCATATGCTTTGCATATGAGCATTCTCGTGTTTTACACGTGAGGCCTTTTTGGCCCTTAGTTATTTTCTTTCAGCGCTTATATGCTTTGCATATAAGCGCTCACGTGTTTAACCCGTGACATCCAATCGTGAATTTTTTCCTCCTTCATCTCTACCCCCTTTTTTAAAGGGTTATAAGGGAACAAATAGCTCTTGGCCGAAAATTTTGGCAGGAACAGTACTCCAACCAGACCGAAGCACACCTGCGGCAAACAAAAGCAGTTTTAAGACAGAGAAACGGTTCGCCAAAGCCCTGTCAATGGTAATGAAACTACCATCTCTCAAGGGAAATATTCCTAGGGCCACATGCCTCAACGGAGAGATTTCACATCCGAACTATTGCTTATATCATCGGAGGGTCACCCACCCCACCGAAGAGTGCCATGCCTTCAAGAAGTGGTGGCAAGGATACGTCGCCCATCGACAACACTTCAAGTGGATGAAGCGCAAAGCTCGTCGGCAGCAAAAAAACGCGACAGATGAGCATGAAGGAATGGCTGGCAACTGTCATATGGTTGATACCAGTCCGACAAAAGGAAAATCCCAAGTTCTTACATTCGGAAGCGATTCTGAGGAAGAAATAACCCTCTGCCCTCTCTTCAAAGAATCCACCTCCGGAAAAAAAAAGAAGAGGAGAAGAACTGCGAGAATATTCAGCTGCGTAACCGCATGCTGTCTGAAAAGAATCTCGGGCCTACAAATAAATGTTTGAGCAAAAGACACAAGGGGAAGGAAAAAGTCCCTGAGGAAATTGCCCTCGATGTTAGAGTCATCGAGAGCTCGCAGCCAAGGACTCGCCTAAGAAAAACAAGGTGGATTACAATGTCCTGGCACATCTGAGGAAGATACCCTCACAGCTGAGCATATTGGATGCTCTTCTCCTGTCCAAAGAAGCAAGAGATTCTCTAATCAGGGCATTACTGGAGCCCGATCAGTTCCAAGCTTTCCTTGCAGAAGAAAAGATGAAGGACGAGCTGGCAGAGGTTCATACAGCTGACATTACATTCGGTAATGAAGATCTCCTCCTCGGGACGTGCGAGCACAACCGTCCTCTATTTGTCTCTGGGTACTGCCACGACATCAAGATAGGAAAGATTCTGGTCGACAATGGGTCCTCCGTTAACCTTCTCAACGTGAAGGTGCTGAAGGAGATCTGCATGAACGTTCAGCACCTGGCTCGGGAAAAAATTACTATCTCTGGGTTCGACTCACAGTCATCACGGATGCTTGGGTCCGTAATATTAACGTTAAGTTTTAGGCTACTTGTCACTGACATCAAATTTCATGTCATCGACGCCAAGACTTGCTACAACGCTTTGCTCAGCAGGCCTTGGTTTCACGAGTACAACGTCATCACTTCTACATAACACCAGTGTATGAAGTATTTCAAAGATGGCCTCGAGTACACCGTTACGAGGGAGCTAAATCCATTATCCGTAAACGAAGTCCAAAAATATGAAGACGCCAAGTAATTCCTACCAGACTTCAAAGACACGGAAAGATGTCATAAGCCGGAGAATAAACAAAAAGCCGTCACCACTATCCCGATCTTTGGGAGCGATACCGAGGAGGATGAAGAGATGTCTACTGGGGGCAACCCCGAGGCAACATGCCTGGCCCATCTGCTCCTATTTTGTTATTCGGCAGTGAATCTGAGGACGAGGCCAACGCCGTGTTCTCCATTCGCCCATCAGCACAAACCGTTACTGGAGCTGATCAGAGTTTACAAATCACCATAGTTCCACCACGGCATTGCAAAGAACTTGATGCGCTTGATACATACAGCATACAAGAGTTACGGGCTTTCTACGTCCCTCTCAGGCGAAGAGGTGAAAAGTAGATCCTCTTCTACCAATTTACGGAGACTAAAGTAAAAAAAGAAGTCTGGCATGGTACCGATCTTGTGCTTGAAAGGTTTCAACCAATCCGTCTGCCTAGATATTACGCAGAGAGATTGAAAAGGTTATTAAGATGTCAAGGCGTACCCTTCAAACAAACCGCTCAACAAGCCCGGTTCTACAACAAGATTTAGGACATTCCTGGGACTCAACGAAAGATGCCCAACGTAAAGACGGAGACAACTGGGCTTGGATATATTTAGTCCAAGAAACGGGAGCGATTTCATGGCTGCCGCGTCATAAACAACTCTGGTGAAGAAGTGAAAGCCCTTTCAAATAGATGTGACATTGAAACAGAATGAGATCCCGCTCTAAGAACATTAAGTCCATTGTTCGAAGAACAAGTTGACAAGCTAGTAAAAGAAGCCTGTCAAAAGATTTGGGATAACCACAGTCGCGAAATGGTTATTTATGAAAAGGCCAGGACGCAACGCCTCAACCGGCAGTCCGCAGAGAAAGAAGACTATAATGCCTTCCGTCCCCGGCTCGCTGTATGTCCTCGCAAGAAAGGAAAAATCCTGAAATAGAGGCAAAAACAAGACAAAAAGTGCAAACAACGTTCGCAAACAACTGGGTATATCTAAGAAGCCGCGGTATCAAGAAAAACGTGGTTGGAACTCGTCCTTTATCAAGAAGATGGGTCAGGAATACTCTTTCCCTTAAGACAAGACAAGGAAAATATTCAACCTTGTCATGAAGTATCAAATGATGACGCTTTCGGAGTTTCGACATCCCGAACAAATAAACGAGGTCCATGTTTACCGCCGGAATCCGGGAAGACAAACGTCTTGCCTGAATATGAGGGCAGATGCTAATTGGTGCTATCCGTCCACCTCTCCGAAGATGCCAAGTCGATTTATGGCACCATGTATCGAATGTTTAAACGGATGCGGCCGATGTAGCAGATTTCGTCAGATTCCCCCTCGTTTGAGGGGTTTTTGATTGTGGGGACGCTCTTTCCTGCAGGCGCAAGCCCCTGCAATTAATTACGCTACCGCATCGCAGTAATAACTTTCTTCTTCTCCAGATGGTCACTTAGTGTCGTATAGTTTGTTTTGTGTTTGGTTGCCCATGGATTGTATACGGAGACTAATTTATGTTGTCTCCCGTAGGGCGTGGATTAGTCCAAATCCGTATCTTCTTAGATTTGGGTTTGGGGTTAGGTTTAAGGATACGTTAGTCTCATTTGAGACTAAGATCAACTTAAACGTTTGTTAAGGATGCGTGAGTCTAATTTTAGACTAAGATCAACTTAACAGTTTGTTAAGGACACGTTAGTCTAATTTTAGACTAAGATCAACTTAACGCTTGTTAAGGATACGTCAGTTTAATTTTAAACTGAGATCAACTTAACGGGATCGTTTAGATCCAAGAAAAGAGCATTTGGGCTCTATAGTTTTAGTTTAAAGACATCGCGGTCAATTACCAGTTTAAGGACATGGTGGTCCAAGGTTAAGGACATCATAGTCCATGGGCTTAAGGACCCCACAGTCCAGGTTAAGGACATCGTAGTCCATGGCTTAAGGACCCCACAGTCCAGGTTAAGGACATCGCATGAGGTTTAAGGACCCCACAGTCCAGGTTAAGGACATCGTAGTCCATGGGTTTAAGGACCCCACAGTCCAGGTTAAGGACATCGTAGTCCATGGGTTTAAGGACCCCACAGTCCAGGTTAACGACATCGTAGTCCATGGATTTAAGGACCCCACAGTCCATGTTAAGGACATCGTAATCCATGGAATGTATGGCTGCCGGGACCCGTTACCTCTCTGAAGCCGTTGAAGGGTTACAACGACAAATATCAGAGGAGTTCAGAGATGTACCCTTGAACCAATTTTGGTTGGGAGATCTATAGTCCAATTTGGGACTAAAGTCTGTTGAAAGGTTTATGAGCATATGTGCTCAGTTGATATGAGTTGAGGACTTACGGCCAATGTTGGGCTAAGTCCAGTAAATGTTTAACATTTTATTGTTCTGGCTATTGAGCCTTTATTTGGGCTTGGCCCTTTTAATAATGTTGAGCATTGGGTTCTGACATCTTTTGTCTTGTATTGAATGCATAGCATTCATCAGAACAATGTGTGTTCTGACAGCGCGCCACGTGGCGCGCCAGGCACTTTGCGCCAATTAAAGAGCGCATTGCGCTTCTACCAAGTAGCGCACACGAAGAGGACACGTGTTACGCTTAGCGCTAAGCGCCAGTTCATTGGCGCATTGCACTTTCAATTTGTGAGCGCTTTGCGCTAATTTAGTGGCGCACCAGTGAGTGACACGTGACGTGCTTGGCGCTGAGCGCCAGCCCATGAGCGCAGTGCTCTATTTCAAAAGCGCAAAGCGTAAGTTGTGTCTGCTGTTGGCACGCGGCATACTTTGGCGCTGAGCGCCGGTCCAAGGAGCGCAAAAGCGCAGTTCATGAGTGCAAGGCACTTTCCAATAGCGCAAGGCGCATTTGATCAAATTTATGATCAGAGAACAAGTCTATGTTCTTTTTTAAAGGAAGCTTTGCCTTAAGATTCAAGAACAAAAGTTCTTATTTATAAAAGGGCCCTGCCTTTGTAGATCAAGGATCTGTAAATGAAGTAAATACTTCTTTTATTTTTATTATTAGATCTTTTGATCTTTTTATGAGAGACCTTGGTCTGTTGTAGATCTATGATCTTTTAAGAAGATAGTTCTTCTTTTATGAGATGATTTCATCTCTGTGTTAAAGAATCATGTTCTTTACCTTGAAGAAAATGATCTTCTTTCGCTAAAGTCTTGCCTTTCTTTCTCTCTGAATTTTTTCTCAAAATTTGCAGGGGTGTTTCTCTATCTCAGACTTGAAGTCTTGGGGCCTTTATATAGGGCAAATTGATTTGTTAAATCAGTTAAAGAGATCATTCTCTGATTGATTTGGGGATGTTTCCCCACCGTTGATCTTTGATCCTAAGCCTTCTGTTTTACAGAAGACAATCTTCTTATTTTTAACAAGATTGGAAAAAACTTTCCATAACAGAATTTATTGTCTTTGGTAATTTTTATTTACCATTGGATCATTGATCCAATAGTGCTCTGATTTACAAAGTAAAATCTTGTCATTTGGAAAGATTTTGAGGAATCTTTTCTTAACAGAATTTAATTCTGATTAATTAATGATTTATCATTATTATTAGATCTTTGATCTGACGGCTGAGGAGCTTTTAGGTTCCAGCGCTGGCGCACCCGTGCTTTGCACGTGGTGCGCTGCTTAAAGGGCAGCGCATATTGCGCTAGCGCACCCGTGCTTGACACGTGGTGCACTGCTTAGAGCGCAGCACTAGCGCACACGTGCTTTGCATGTGGTGTGCTGCGACAGAGTCTTTGACTCTCAGCGCTGAGACATTTACATTCTTTGCATGTGGAGTTTTTCCCTTTATTTTTTTCTTCTTTTATTATTTTATTATTTATTATTATTATTATTATTATTTTATAAGGGAGCAGGTTGTGTTAGTGTATATGCCCTAGGGGCCATTATTTTATCATACTAGTTTGTATATTACTTAATGGAAGCTTGGGATATTCACATGTATATAACAGTCTTGCTAAACATGGTAGTATGCTACTTGGTTTTTCTATCTTAATATGTGAGTATACGTATTGATAGAGCTCTTAGGATCTTGCTTGACTACCAGCGTTGTGATGGCAGTCACACTAGTGGGGGCTGGGTAGTCTACAAGCACATCCTTATTCAGGTCCCTGGTCGTTGGATTGTCGAGACAGAGCATCGATACTCCGGAGTAGACTAGTGTGTACGCTTCTCATCCCAGTTGGGGAGATGGTCTGTCCCACAGCCGTTAGTACATCGTACTGGAGATAGTATGCAGGTGCTCGTTAGGTTACGGGTACACCGGACAGGACTCACAGGGAACTGTTGGTTGGTTTTATACCAGTCGTCAGTGAACAGTTCCCAGGTGACATGAGTACAGCATAGTCCGCAGACTTGACACTGCTACTTCGCCTCGAGTGTGTCCCACTGTTCTTAGATTGCTACCCTACCACGGCTCAAAGGAGTCATGCAAACAGGTAGCAGTTGGGTGCAGTCCCGAGCACTTGGAGGCAGTGGCGGTTAGACAGGATTCGTCTCTCCCGGTATTGGGGGTTGATATCGCGCTGTGTCAGAGAGCCATTACGCAAAGTCCCTGACCTGGGCAAGCGAGATTTACTGGTAGGTTCCAGTAGTTTCTCAGGGTGTAATGGGCTTCGCTCCGACACGACTTATACCGCTATTAGGGGACTGACGCTTGCCGCCCCCCTAGGCCCGATATGCGATAGTCTTAGACGAACGGACCGGACTGTATGGAGATTGTCACATCAGACTCAGTAGAAGTTCGGATGGGTTTCCTCATCGGCCTTCTTATCGACATCTACCTGGGGACCGTTACGTACAGCTAGTGCCGCTTGCGGTCTGTGGTTAAACCCACTGCCAGCGTAGTAGTCGAGTCTCTAGAGTCCCACACAGAGAGTTTCCCTACTCCAGGCGAAACGATATAGAGGTCGTATGGTTTTACGACAAGGGTTCGGACGCATACGTGTGTTTACGCACGTACGACTTTCGGACAGTTTTTACCAGTTGGCTTTGGTTTAAACCAGTTACTGGTATCCGGTTATTGGATTTATACAGTCTAAAGTTTTTCCGTATTTTTGCGGAAAGGAGGGGCGTTCTCGTAATTGCGCGAGAAGCTTCTAGAAGATGGTGACTAAGGAGGTTTAGGTGGCATATACATTGAATGAGATTAGTGAGTCATATGGATGATTCATCCATGTCATTAATGCTTCATAATTGCTTAATGACTCATGGAGATGAATCACCACAAGATATTTATCAAGCATGGTTGTAAAATGATTTCTTTTCTTTTCTTGATAAAAGGAAATGCTTGATATATATTATGATAACTCATTCTTCTCACTTCACTATTATCCTCACCTTCTCTCTCCTCAAGCTCTCCCTCTTCAAACCCTAATCCTCCCCTCTCATGTGTTGAGTACAAGGATTAGTTAGACTACTTAATCCATAACCCTCTCTATATTTCACCTAGCTTCTTTGATTAGCACTTAGAGAAGTTTAGTTGCCTCAAGTTTAGAGGCTAAGCTTGGAGTAAAGCTCTCGGGTGGATCGTCTACTACTTCGAGAAGGCCGAGGAGGAGGTGGAGTTCGTAAAGACGAAGGACATGATTCATTAGGTATAATCCCTAAACATAGTAGCATAGAAACTCTATGTTTGTAGTTAGTTATCGTTTAGCTTCGATTCAAGCGGTTAGTCGATGTTTGTTCACTAAATAAGTTCGTTTTTGAAAATTCCGCCTCCCCACAAGTACTGGGGTGTTGTACATCGACTTACAGTGGTATCAGAGCCTCGCTAAACAATAAATAACTTACTTGCAAATTTGTATGAATTTCGAACGGAAAAAACGAAACCGGAAAACCCCGAAATCACTAGTTTCTGTCGAATTTTAAATGAAGTCCTAAAATTTTTCAGGGAGGTTCAGAAAGCTTAAAATGACAGTAGAAGAACACCCAAGAAATTTGGGCCCCTGAATCGCCTAAAGCGCCGCGGAACCGCGGCGGATCTCACCGATCCGCCGCGCTTCCGCCGCCGAGTTGGCAATTCAGGAACCCAAATTTCCTGTGTTGCTTCTCTGTGATGTTTGGTATTTTCTGGAATATTTTATTTTTGCTCAGGTTTCAGATTTACAGAGAAGTATTGGAGCAAAATTAAAAGTGTTTAATCGATCGAAATTATACAGTATTTGCTTGATGGATTATATCTGTGTTTGTATAATGTGTTCGTAAACCTCCCCTAACTGCTAGTATGTTGGTTGCCAGGGGGTTGCATATTTCTGTAATGGTTTTTACTGTTTGTGGATATGAACTGTGTTGGACTGTTGTGATGATTAGCCGGGGTTATGTGATTGGTTATTATTTAATTCATTTGATGTAAATGTAATTTGTTGTAATATTATTTTGCGGGGCACATCCAGGTTGCGGTTGTAGCCACCGTTGTATTATTTCATTTTACTGTTTTTGCTCCTAGGACAAACCCAAGGTGGGGTGCACAAACTGCCGGGCGGGTAGTTTGCCGTACCCGTTGGGGTCTTGGGTGGGGTAATGGCTATTCATCACAACTGTGTAATCCGTCTTTTGTTGCAGGCTCAAAACAAACACAGATTGCTTGCAAATCCAATAAAGTTCATCTGTGATCTGGAATGCCTATTATTGCGTCTGACGAATGTACAATATCTATATATGATAGCTATTTAGACGTCACTTATGTTTTAAACCCGCACTAGCCCAGCCCCCGCTCTGTCGTTAGTTAAGTAACCTAACGGGTGATGACGGGACCCCGTGGCGAATGCGGATGGCATAAGAGGACGTTGTATTTTCGTTGTTTTCTGCAATGATAGGTTAATGATGGGACGCATTATTTATAATGCAAAGAAAATAAACCAAAAGTTTAATCGTTGGAACAATTTAAAAGAAACCACTCGGTTAATTTTAAAAACAGATATTTTTAAATGCGGAGCTTTAACCACTCCTTTTAAAAGCTATCAGGTTCCTTCGGTTATATCAAGTTCACTACGTTCACGGTTTCACCAAAACCATTCGTAGCCCTCCGTCATTTCATCTGGGTATTCAGTAGTATTCAAGCTATGTATTTTGACCAACGCCAAGGCATAGTGTTTGGTAGCTGCTGGGTATTCATTTGTTGCATAGATAGATGAGTTAGTTTGGGACAGTCGTATGATCATTTTGGCCAACGTCAAGGATATGTACGGATGGGTTCAAATTAACAAGATAATGATGGGTAGAACTTAACATATGACTTATGATATTTTGACCAACGCCAAGGTCATAAGAGCATGGGGAAAAAATATATATCGGGAATTTCTAAAGAAACTAAAATTTGCAAAGAGATGCATACCATTTGGAGTTTGATGAATGTTGGTAGGATTCCTTCAACATTATCATACGATGATATTTGGATCCTGATCCTACTGTGAGTATATGCTACTTATCAGGAGATTCGTCACTTAACGATCAATGCTATAAACCAAGTAGGTGTCAAGAAAGGTGTCAGCGGGGTTACGCCCCCAGAGAAAAGAGGTTATTTAATTAAGGAACTTCGCGAAAGCGTTGGAAAACCTCCCTCGAAGTATCGACACTAGCCTGGCTGAACGGTTAAGCAAGTATTGTACGGTGAGAAAAGTCCTGGCTAATTCTTCTTTTATCGTTTGAGGAAGGATTCGAGAAACAGTAGGAGCCATCCAGTTTAGATAAACTAAAAACCACTCTAAACTTGCAAGAGCGTCATGCTAAAGAGTTTTCTTCTCTCTCTCCTAATTGCAGCGACCCTGAAAATGACTGGACTTAAGTTACTTTTAGAGAAAAATATACTGACAGGGCCAAACTATAAAGATTGGCTGCGGAATGTCAAAATGGCTTTGACCTATGACAAATTGGGGTACGTCCTCACCGCTACGGCACCTGCTGTCCCTGGTCCCAAATCCAGCAATGCGGATAAGGAAATCCGCAAAAACTGGGATTTAGATTGCGCGAAAGCCAAGTGCATCGTGCTTGCCTCAATGAACAATGAACATCAGAGGAGGCACGAGGATATGGGCCTTGATGGCATATTTCTCCATACAAAGGAACTTTATGGAGAGCAATCTCGTATAGCAAGATACGAGACCTCTAAGAACTTGTTACGAGCGAGGTTGGCTGTCGGGTCATCAGTAGGAGAACATGTCCTAAAGATGATCGGCTATATTGAAGAGCTCGCAGACCTTGGGACGACTTTGGATAATGAGCTCTATACAGACCTTATTCTCCAGTCCCTTCCTCCCACCTACTCCCAGTTTATCCTGAACTTCAATCTTCAAAGAAAAGAAGTTGAACTTCCGGAACTCCTGAACATGTTAAGGAGTGCAGAGGGCACCTTGCAGAAAGCAAGGGAAACACCCGCTATGTTTGTTAGCGGTGCATCTTCTTCCGGGTCCAAGGCTAGGGCCAAAGGAAGGAAGAAGAAGGCCGCCACCAAACCTAGAGGAGGTGTTAGTAAGGTGGGAGGGAAGGGAAAGAAAAAGTTTGCGGTACCGGTAGTTGGCCAGGATGAGTGCTTCCATTGTCACAGGAAAGGGCACTGGAAGAAGGATTGCAAGGCGTGGAACGCCAAGAACCAGGAACCGAAGCAAGCTGTGGCTTCGACTTCAGGTGTGTTTGTAATTGAGAATTGTCTGTCGATCAACTCTACTTCCTGGGTATTGGATACCGGATCAGGATCTCATATTTGCAATTCATTGCAGGCACTGAGAAACCGTAGAGTGCTGAAGGAAGGTGATATGACCCTAAAGGTTGCTAACGGAGCTAGCATGGGAGCTGCGTCCGTCGGGGATTATCACCTAGGATTGACGAGTGGACACATTTTGGTTTTACATAACTGTTTTTTTGTACCAAGCTTAACGTGTAATATCATATCAGTTTCTTTGTTATCAAATAAAGGTTATGATTTCACGTTTGTAAGAGATGTTGTTAACATCCACCTTAATCATGGTTTGATTGGGTCTGGTACACTAAATAACGGTATATATGTTTTAAACCAACTCCAAATTTTCAATGTCCAGAACACACTAAAAAGAAAGTCTCCAGATTTAAATAAAGCTTTCTTATGGCATTGTAGACTGGGTCACATCAATGAGAGAAGGTTGACTAAGTTGCATAGAGAAGGATATTTGGACTCGTTCGAATATCAAACCTATGACACTTGTCAATCTTGTCTCAAAGGAAAGATGACAAAGACTCCATTTACTGGACAAGGAGTAAGAGCGAGCGAGCTCTTAGGACTCATACACAGCGATGTATGTGGTCCATTGTCTACACATGCAAGAGGTGGTTTTTCCTATTTCATTACTTTCACGGATGATTACTCAAGATACGGATTCATTTATCTGATGAAACATAAATCCGAGGCTTTTGAGAAATTCCAAAAGTATAAAAATGAAGTAGAAAACCAAACCGGCAAAAGTATCAAGACACTTAGATCTGATCGAGGTGGTGAATACTTGAGTGCCGAGTTCCTAGGTTACCTAAAAGAGAAAGGAATTCTCTCTCAGCTTACTCCTCCATACACTCCACAGCATAACGGTGTATCGGAGAGACGGAATCGAACCCTATTGGATATGGTACGATCCATGATGAGTAATGCTGAGTTACCGCGATCTTTCTGGGGTTATACGCTAGAATCAGCGGCATATCTTTTGAACATGGTTCCTACCAAGACTGTGCCTACCACGCCATATCAGATGTGGAGTGGGAAGAAACCCTATCTTCAGTATCTGAAAATATGGGGATGTCCAGCTTTTGTTAAAAAGCAGCATGTGGACAAGCTCGAGGCACGATCAGTAAAGTGTCAGTTTATGGGATATCCAAAGAACTCCAAGGGGTATCTATTCTATTACGCAGAGGAACAAAAGGTGTTTGTTTCTCGTAATGCCCATTTTCTAGAATATCAGTTTTTAGAAAAGGAAATAAGTGGGAGCAAAATAGTACTGGAAGAAATTCCAGAACCACAAACTGCTACTGAAAGTTTGGTAGAACCGGTAGTTCAAGAAGAACAGGACATTCCCGCACCCCTCCGCAGGAGTAGTAGGCCGTCTCATCCGCCTGAGAGATACTACGGTTTTCTCATAGATGGGGATAGAGAGGATTGCATCATAGATGATGATGAACCTACTGACTTCCAGCAGGCCATCCAGAGCGGCGACTCGGTACGATGGCTAGATGCAATGCGGACCGAAATGGAGTCCATGTACACCAACAAAGTATGGACTTTGGACTTTGCTCCAGATGGGGTAAAACCCATAGGATGCAAATGGATCTTCAAGAAAAAGATTGGTGTAGATGGACAGGTGGAAACCTATAAGGCTAGACTTGTTGCAAAGGGTTTTCGTCAAAGACCTAGTTTGGACTATGACGAAACTTTTTCTCCAGTGGCTATGCTCAAATCCATTCGGGTCCTTCTTGCTATTTCTGCCTTCCATGATTATGAAATCTGGCAGATGGACGTAAAGACGGCTTTTCTAAATGGAAATTTAGAAGAGTGCGTCTATATGGATCAGCCAGAGGGTTTCAATCAGAGTGGGAGCAGCGGGAAAGTATGCAAGCTGCTTAAGTCCATTTATGGACTAAAGCAGGCATCGCGGAGTTGGAACATCTGTTTTGATGAGACAGTCAAAGAATATGACTTTATCAAAAATCCAGATGAACCGTGCATATATAGTAAAGTTGTAGCCAGAAGTGTCGTATTCCTCGTCTTGTACGTGGATGACATTCTACTGATAGGAAATGGCATTCCTATGCTACAATCTGTCAAAGGATTCTTGTCACACAGGTTCTCCATGAAAGACCTGGGTGATGCCTCTTACATTCTGGGGATCCGGATCTATCGTGATAGATCCAAGAGGATGTTGGGACTTTCGCAGTCCAGGTATATCGACACTGTACTGAAAAGATTCAGTATGGAAGATTCTAAGCGCGGTAATCTACCGGCTTGTCACGGAATCACCCTCTCCAAAGAGATGTCTCCCAAGACTGATTTGGAAAAGGAACGCATGTCTATTATACCCTACACTTCTGCGGTAGGCTCTATAATGTATGCGATGTTGTGCACCAGACCAGATGTAGCTTACGCACTGAGCGTGGTAAGCCGGTATCAGTCAGACCCAGGGGAGAAGCAATGGATAGCAGTAAAGAACATTCTCAAGTACCTGAGAAGGACTAAGGAGATGTTCTTGGTTTACGGCGGAAAAGACCTCAGGTTGGAGGCCTTTGCTGATTCCGGCTTCCAGAGTGATAAGGACGATTCCAAGTCCATGTCGGGATATGTCTTTACCCTTAATGGAGGGGCGGTGTGCTGGAAGAGCTCCAAGCAGGACACCGTTGCTGACTCGACGATGGAAGCGGAGTATATAGCTGCTTGCGATGCCGCAAAAGAAGCAGTCTGGATGAAGAAGTTCCTAACAGAACTTCAGGTGGTTCCTACCATAGTTGATCCAATACCTCTGTATTGCGACAACAACGGAGCTATAGCTTTAGCAAAGGAACCAAGGTCCCATCAGAAGTCCAGACACATCTTAAGGCGGTATCACCTGATCAGGGAGATCATTGATCGTCAGGAGATCGAGGTTCGGAGAGTTGCTTCTGAAGAGAACATTGCTGATCCATTCACAAAGGCCCTACCTCAGATTCAGTTCGAGAGGGTACTCGAGATCATCGGTCTTCGATATGCCAGTACATGGCCCTAGTGCAAGTGGGAGATTGTTAGTGTATATGCCCTAGGGGCCATTATTGTATCATACTAGTTTGTATATTACTTAATGGAAGCTTGGGATATTCACATGTATATAACAGTCTTGCTAAACATGGTAGTATGCTACTTGGTTTTTCTATCTTAATATGTGAGTATACGTATTGATAGAGCTCTTAGGATCTTGCTTGACTACCAGCGTTGTGATGGCAGTCACACTAGTGGGGGCTGGGTAGTCTACAAGCACATCCTTATTCAGGTCCCTGGTCGTTGGATTATCGAGACAAAGCATCGATACTCCGGAGTAGACTAGTGTGTACGCTTCTCATCCCAGTTGGGGAGATGGTCTGTCCCACAGCCGTCAGTACGTCGTACTGGAGATAGTATGCAGGTGCTCGTTAGGTTACGGGTACACCGGACAGGACTCACAGGAAACTGTTGGTTGGTTTTATACCAGTCGTCAGTGAACAGTTCCCAGGTGACATGAGTACAGCATAGTCCGCAGACTTGACACTGCTACTTCGCCTCGAGTGTGTCCCACTGTTCTTAGATTGCTACCCTACCACGGCTCAGAGGAGTCGTGCAAACAGGTAGCAGTTGGGTGCAGTCCCGAGCACTTGGAGGCAGTGGCGGTTAGACAGGATTCGTCTCTCCCGGTATTGGGGGTTGATATCGCGCTGTGTCAGAGAGCCATTACGCAAAGTCCCTGGCCAGGGCAAGCGAGATTTACTGGTAGGTTCCAGTAGTTTCTCAGGGTGTAATGGGCTTCGCTCCGACACGACTTATACCGCTATTAGGGGACTGACGCTTGCCGCCCCCTAGGCCCGATATGCGATAGTCTTAGACGAACGGACCGGACTGTATGGAGATTGTCACATCAGACTCAGTAGGAGTTCGGATGGGTTTCCTCATCGGCCTTCTTATCGACATCTACCTGGGGACCATTACGTACAGCTAGTGCCGCTTGCGGTCTGTGGTTAAACCCACTGCCAGCGTAGTAGTCGAGTCTCTAGAGTCCCACACAAAGAGTTTCCCTACTCCAGGCGAAACGATATAGAGGTCGTATGGTTTTACGACAAGGGTTCGGACGCATACGTGTGTTTACGCACGTACGACTTTCGGACAGTTTTTACCAGTCGGCTTTGGTTTAAGCCAGTTACTGGTATCCGGTTATTGGATTTATACAGTCTAAAGTTTTTCCGTATTTTTGCGGAAAGGAAGGGCGTTCTCGTAATTGCGCGAGAAGCTTATAGAAGATGGTGACTAAGAAGGTTTAGGTGGCATATACATTGAATGAGATTAGTGAGTCATATGGATGATTCATCCATGTCATTAGTGCTTCATAATTGCTTAATGACTCATGGAGATGAATCACCACAAGATATTTATCAAGCATGGTTGTAAATAGATTTCTTTTCTTTTCTTGATAAAAAGAAATGCTTGATATATATTATGATAACTCATTCTTCTCACTTCACTATTATCCTCACCTTCTCTCTCCTCAAGCTCTCCCTCTTCAAAGCCTAATCCTCCCCTCTCATGTGTTGAGTACAAGGATTAGTTAGACTACTTAATCCATAACCCTCTCTATATTTCACCTAGCTTCTTTGATTAGCACTTAGAGAAGTTTAGTTGCCTCAAGTTTAGAGGCTAAGCTTGGAGTAAAGCTCTCGGGTGGATCGTCTACTACTTCGAGAAGGCCGAGGAGGAGGTGGAGTTCGTAAAGACGAAGGACACGATTCATTAGGTATAATCCCTAAACATAGTAGCATAGAAACTCTATTTTTGTAGTTAGTTATCGTTTAGCTTCGATTCAAGCGGTTAGTCGATGTTTGTTCACTAAACAAGTTCGTTTTGAAAATTCCGCCTCCCCACAAGTACTGGGGTGTTGTACATCGACTTACAGGTTGTGAGCCAAAATTTTGGCGGGAACAAATGCCCCCCACTACTTTGCCAACGTAAGTACATACGTGGGTGAAGTAGTGCAGAGTTATGCATGACCATAGAATTAAGGGCTTAGGAGATAAGTTTAAGGTGTTTGTAGCCTAAGACTTTGTTCGTCTTCATGAGCCGTAAGGGTCTCAAGAAGGTTTTTCTCCCTACGAGTCGAGAGGATCTCGTAGGTGCAAATCCTCCCTAGAAATCATGAGGATTTCTAAGTGTTCATTACCTCCGTGAGTCGTAAGGATCTCACTCGGGTATTTTTCCTTACGAATCGTGAGGATCCGTAAGTAACTTCTTCACTTCAGCGGCGAATGTGGCTTTGACAAATATGGCCCATAGATGGTAGATGACATTTTATCCTGAATTCTTTATAAGGTAGCGATGGCTTAGAAGACAGGTTCAGATCTGCCGCCTAAGGCTTTCCAACTTTATGAGCCGTGAGGGTCTCATAAAGACTTTTCTCCCTATGAGTCGAGAGGATCCCATAGGTATATTTTCTCCTTAGGAGTCGTGAGGACTCCTAAGTGTGTGTTTTCTCTTGAGAGTCGTAAGAATCTCACAAGAGAATTTTTTCCGCTTACAAGTCAAAAGGACTCATAAGTGGTTATTTCCCTCCTTGTCGAGATTCGACTTTGGAGAGTGTGGCCCGTGAATAGTATGCAAGAGTCCATTTTGGACCGACTTATAGGGCCCCAGTGCTTAAGATACAGGTTTTTTAATCCCCATTGCCTAAGGTTTTTCCCTACGAGTCGAGACGAATCGAGAAATTCTCGCAAAGACACTAATTTCTTCACGAGTCGAGACGAATCGAGCATTTCTCGCAAGAATATCCTAACGTCACAGTTAACATCTGCGCTTTACGACAGAGGTCCGTTAGGGTCTGTGGTACTAGGGTTTTGTCCGTCATACCGTCGCGTTGGCTGATGTGTTCCTCGATAGGCGATCTTGTTGTTCGAGTAGCCTTGCGACTGTCGTGTCTTTGATCCCTTCGGGGGCTGGATAAGACATCTTCAAGTAATCTTCCTAGGCAGTTTGACCATCGGAAGAGCAAGCGTTAGGAATTTTGCCATGCTGCTTTTTACTTGAGGTAGGCTCATTTTGGAGAGCCCCGATGAGTCATAACTACTCCGCGCTGGTGTGGGATAATCTCCGATAGTCTTTTAGGTTTTATATGAGTTGCCGTCAAGACCCTGAAGCTAGGAATTTGGCCTTCGCTTCGTTTGCTGGCATTGCGTCTGCTGTATCGGGACGAATGTCGCGGTTGTCTCTAGGTTGTTGGTGAACCGTCGAGGCTTGGAACTAGGGATTTTGCCGTGGCTCCGTTGTTTGATTGTCGCGTCTGAATCCTGCTGGAGGAAGAACGCTGTAGTGACATCTCGTCTGCTGTATCGAGACGAACGTCGAGGTGGTGACCACTCCATATGGGATGATCTCCGATGGTCCTTCAGGTTTTATATGAGTTGCCGTCAAGACCCTGAAGCTAGGAATTTGGCCTTTGCTTCGTTTGCTGGCGTGTCCGAATCTTGTTGGAGGAAGGACGCTGTAGTGACAATTCTTCTGCTGTATCGAGGCAAACGTCGAGGTGGTGACCACTCCACGCTGGTGTGGGATGATCTCCGATAGTCTTTCAGGTTTTATATGAGTTGCCGTCAAGACTTTGAAGCTAGGAATTTTGCCTTTGCTTCCTTTGTTGGTTTTGCGTGTCCGAATCCTGTTGGGGGAAGGACGCTGTAGTGACATATCGTCTGCTGTATCGAGGAGAACGTCCAAGTGGTCTCTAGGTTGTTGGTGAACCGTCGAGATTTGGAACTAGGGACTTTGTCATGGCTCCGTTGTTTTGACCCTGGGGTGACATTGCGTCTGCTGTAATGAGATGAATGCTGAGGTGGAGCTGGGATTTTGCCATCACTTTGCTTTGTTTCGACCATGATGTCTTTTGTTGACGTTGCATCTGCATCCCGCTGGACTGCGAGGGAACGTCGTTGTTGACATTGCGTCTTCTTTAACGAGACGAATGCTGAGGTGGAGTTGGGATTTTGCCATCACTCCTCTTTGTTTCGACCATGATGTCTTTTGTTGACGTTGCATCTGCATCCCGCTGGACTGCGAGGGAACGTCGTTGTTGACATTGCGTCTGCTGTAACGAGACGAATGCTGAGGTTGAGTTAGGATTTTGCCATCACTCCGCTTTGCTGACGTTGCGTCTGTTGTAACGAGACGAATGTCGAGGTGGAGACCACTCCCTGTGGGATGATCTCCGATGGTCATTCAGATTTTATATGAGTTGCCGTCAAGACCCTGAAACTAGGAATTTGGCCTTCGCTTCATTTGTTGGTTTTGCGTGTCCGAATCCTGTTGGGGGAAGGACGCTGTAGTGACATATCGTCTGCTGTATCGAGGCGAACGTCGAGGTGGTGACCACTCCGCGCTGGTGTGGGATAATCTCCGATAGTCTTTTAGGTTTTATATGAGTTACCGCCAAGACCCTGAAGCTAGGAATTTGGCTTTGCTTCAATTGCTGGCATTGCGTCTGGTGTAACGAGACGAATGCTACGGTGGAGTTAGGATTTTGCCGTCACTCCGCTTTGTTTCGACCGTGATGTCTTTTGTTGACGTTGCATCTGCATCCCGCTGGACTGCGAGAGAACGTCGTTGTTGACATTGCGTCTGCTGTAACGAGACGAATGTCGAGGTGATCTCTAGGTCGTTGGTGAACCATCGAGATTTGGAACTAGGGACTAAGCCGTCTCTCCGTTGTTTGATTGTCGCATCTGAATCCTGCTGGAGGAAGAATGCGGTGGTGATATCTCATCTGCTGTATCGAGACGAATGTCGAGGTGGTGACCACTCCAAGCTGGTGTGAAATGATCTCCGATGATCTTTCAGGTTTTATTTGAGTTGCCATCAAGACCGTGAAGCTAGGAATTTTGCCTTTGCTTCGTTTGTTGGCATTGCGTCTACTGTATCGAGACGAGTGTCGCGGTTGTCTCTAGGTTGTTAGTGAACCGTCGAGGCTTGGAATTAGGGATTTTGCCGTGGCTCCGTTGTTTGATTGTCGCGTCTGAATCTTGCTGGAGGAAGAACGCTGTGGTCACATCTCGTCTACTGTATCGAGACGAACGTCGAGGTGGTGACCACTCTATGCTGGTGTGAGATGATCTCCGATGGTCTTTCAGGTTTTATATGAGTTGCCGTCAAGACCCTGAAGCTAGGAATTTGGCCTTCGCTTCATTTGCTGGCATTGCGTCTGCTGTATCGAGACGAATGTCGCGGTTGTCTCTAGGTTGCTGGTGAACCGTCGAGGTTTGGAACTAGGGATTTTGTCGTGGCTCCGTTGTTTGATTGTCACATCTGAATCCTGCTGGAGGAAGAATGCTGTGGTGACATCTCGTCTGCAGTATCGAGGAGAATGTCAAGGTGGTGACCACTCCACGCTGGTGTGAGATGATCTCCGATGGTCTTTCAGGTTTTATATGAGTTGCCGTCAAGACCGTGAAGATAGGAATTTTGCCTTTGCTTCGTTTGCTGGTATTGCGTCTGCTGTATCAAGACGAATGTCGCGGCTGTCTCTAGGTTGCTGGTGAACCGTCGAGGCTTGGAGCTAGGGATTTTGCCATCACTCCAGGGTTGATTACAGCATTTGAATCCCGCTGGAATGGGGAGGAACGCTTTTGATGATCTTTATGGTATCCCTGAACCGTCGAGATTTGGTTTCGTTTTCTGACGAAGCCTGGGGAGGAAAGGTGTGATTCCTTCTTTGTTTGTGCCCCTGGATTGTATACAGGGATCGATGTGATCTCATCTGTAGGGCAAAAATTTCATTCTTTCAACCTTTTTTTTATTTCTTTCCGCGATGCTCTATCATTTCATCTTTTATATCGCGAAGGTCGCGATTGCCCAATCATTTCGGCTATTTTTCGCGGTGCCCAATCATTTCAGCTTTTTATTTTATTTTTACTCGCTGCTTTTTATTCCGAGTTGCCCAATCATTTCAGCTATTTTGCATGCATACATTTTTACTTGCTGATTTTGTTGCAAGTTGCCCCATCATTTCGGCTATTTCGTATGCATGTGTGGCTTGCTGGCTTTTCGCTGTAAGCCTGGAATTAGACACCGATTTCGGCATCAGCACCGCTACAACTGGGATATTGCCAGGAGCGAATCATCATTTGCCTCTATCGATGTCGAACAAAGGTGGCTTAGTGAACAGGGTCAGGATCCTGTCGACTAAGGCTTTTGACTTCATGAGCCGTAAGGGTCTCATAAAGATATTTCTCCCTGCGAGTCGTGAGGATCTCGTAGGTGCGTTTTCTTCTTAGGAATCGTGAGGATTCCTAAGTGTATATTCTCTTATAAGTCGTAAGGATCTTACAAGAGTGTTTTCTCCTTATAAGTCGAGAGGACTTACAAGAGTTGTTCACCATGTAGACATATCCCTAGTCACGGATAAGACTTTGTTAGGGAAATGTTTATTCGCGCCCGTGGATTGTATACAAGGGTCAGCGTTGAGCCACTTGTAGTGCAAAATTGGAGGTTGTGGTGGTTGCTTAAGAACAGGTTTAGATCCCTGTAGCTTAAGACTTTCAAACCTTAAGAGCTGTGAGAGTCTCATAAGAGTGTTCTCCTTACGAGTCGTGAGGATCTCGCAAGTATAATTTCTCCTTAGGAATCGTGGGGATACCTAAGTGTATTGCTCCCTTGTGAGTCGTAAGGATCTCACGCACCCACAAGGTCGAGAGGACCTTGCAAGTGTCTTTTAACGAGATTGCGCCCTCTCGGGTTTTCACAAAACTCGCCGGTAGCCCTGCTGTTTTTACTCACGGAGCCCTTTCGGGTTTTCATTTGTGCCCATTTTGCTTATGGATACCGTTTTTTTTTTGTTTTTTGTTTTTTTTTACCACGTCAGCTTGAGGATGCCGCGGGTTGGTAGTAGTTTAACGACGTTTCGATCATGTCGCCGCACGATTACGCAGCTAGATTTTGCCACAAATCTCCGCATGTTTTGTGTCGGAGGTGGACTCCTTGAAGAGAGGCTGAGGGCGATTTCTTTGTCAGAGTCGCTTCCAAAGGTGACAACTTGCGATCCTTTGGTGTCGGCTATGTGACAGTTGCCAGAAGCTCTTTCGCGCTCATCCGTCGTGCTTTTCTGTCCCTGACAAGCCTTGCGCTTCACTCGTTGAACATGTCGTCGATGGTCAACATATCCCTGCCACTAGTTTTTAAAGGCTATGCACTCCTCGGTAGGGTGTGCAATCTTCTGATGGTATAGGAAAAAGTTAGGATGTATGTCCGCTTCATCAAGACGTATATTGCCAGGGGAATTTCCTTTGAAAGAGGGCAACTTCATTCCAATTGCCAGGGCCCTAGCGAATCGTTTCCTTATTTTAAGCTTGCTTTTGCTGGCGATCGGGATGCTTTGCTCCAGTTGGGGTGTCTCGACCTTTTCCTCCAGTCGTCGGCGTTTGGCCTTTTCGAATATAGCCAGTTCACACTCTCGATTGGATTTGCTTTTCTGACGGGCTTCGTTCAGTAGCAAATCGATCGTCTCGTCAGACGGTTCCAAGGGTTTTGGCTTAGGATTTGCACCCAGTTTCTCGGAGCAAGGAGCTTCCTCATTGTCTATTGACGAGTGAGAGATCACGTGGCAGCTTGCTACGTAGTCTTCAGGTTCACTCGACGAGTCTTCTCCATCATCTCCGTCCTCAAGGACGTGGCTAAGAAACTCTTGGAGTGTGATTGGAGTCCGCGCCTTCTAGTTATACTCTTCCAGCGCGTCAATCTGCTTTTGCAAGTCCGTGCGCTTGTCACCAGGCTCCACGGGCTTCTTCTTCTTTTTCGAAGATTTCAACGGTTGGGTGTGAATGCTTTGGCTATCACCACCAATTTTTGAAGTCGGGCGCAGTTTCAGCATTCCCTCG
The DNA here is from genome assembly GCA_030015575.1 of Agapanthus africanus. NCBI lineage: Eukaryota > Viridiplantae > Streptophyta > Magnoliopsida > Asparagales > Amaryllidaceae > Agapanthus > Agapanthus africanus. Next base: position 47,027,430 of record JASDDO010000019.1, on the reverse strand, counting down.
ACGACCTCGGGTTCCAGTGGATTTTTCCACCTGGTTGTCGGGCACGTTTGGAGATCCTTCAACATTCTTTTAGTTTTGGCTGAAAGAGCGACCTCCCACGGAGTTTCTTCTATAAAAGAGCACGATACCCCCGGCGTTTCTACCTTTTTAGAGGCATGAGGTTGTGGCGGTTTCACCTTCCAGTTTTCCGATAATGCGAATTTGCCTTGTTGGTATTGGTCCTCAATCCAGTTTTTGAAGACGTAGCAGTCTTCGATCGGATGGCCCAATACTCGGTGGTAAGGGCAGTAATTGGGATTGTTGACGTCGTTTGGCTGCAACGGACGTTTTGGATCCGGTAAATTTATGAGCCTGTTGCGCACTGCCAGCTCGAACAGTCTCCTCGTTTTATCTTGGGGAAACGAGTAAGGACGTCCTAACCTCTCCTCGAGGGATGGGCGTGGACGCATATTTTTTTGGCGAACAACCGGCTTTAAGTTGCTCGGCTGTTGTTGAGTATTGGCGATGAAAGTTGCTTTTCCTTTCCCCTTTTCATTCCGAGGATCCGTCTTTAAAGGAGATGGTCTATAACCCATCTGATCCATTTGAGCCAACGTGTCAATCAAGGCCTGGAAAGTAGTTGGCTTGAAGAACATCATGAACTGGGAGATGGTCGCCTGCGGATCAAGAGTGCCCACGAACATGCCCACCGCCGGTGCTTCCTCGATGCGCTGTTCGCATTTCGACCACAGATTCCGCCATCGTATTGCGTATTGAACCCATGTCTCGCCTGGCTTCACCCTGGCATTGATCAATGCCGTTATTGGGGTGCGTTCACTAGCACTCGCGAATCGCTGGATGAATAATAGCTCCATTTCTGCGAAAGTCTTGACGGAGTCGTTTGGAAGTTCAGAGTACCATTCGAATGCTGTCTCCGATAAGCTGCCAACAAACTGACGGAGCAAAAGTTTATCATCACCCCCGGTGTTGCCTCAAAGAGCCCTGAACTGGGCGACATGTTGTTGGGGATTCCCCGTCCCTTTATACACATGGAATTTAGGGATCGTATATCCCGGCGGGTAACTTATTTGGTCATACCAGCCTGGATATGGTCGCCCAGTTTTAACAACTTGGCCGGCCGCTTCATTCGCTCAGTGAGCTCATATTTGTTGAGCTATATAATCATCAAGCGTGGCTTTTGAGATGGTTTCCTCTTTGGCTGCTGAAAAAGCCGGCAGAAGGTTTGATGTCTTCCCTCTGTCGTCTTCAATAATGATTGGAGGGTCTTCAGCTGGAGGATCCGGTTATAACATCATCCCGACCATGTCTTGGAAGAGAAGCGCCATTCGTTTTATGTTGGCAGCTTGTTCTGCTGCCTCTTTGTCCTTCTTTTTGAGGACTCTGCGGAGGAAGTCAGCATCAGTTTCTTGTTCGTGACGTTGCTCTGATGACGCCTCCAGGCTTTCTTTTGTGCCGGTGAGTAGGGCCATTTGCGTTAGCATTTCCTGAAGCTTCTGTTGCTGCTCCTGGGCTTTTGTCACGGATCGGGTGAGCGGGTCACCGATGAAGCGCGGCTTTCCTCTTTTCCGAAAGCTATATAAACAATATACACCATCATGCCCCCAGACTTGGGGCGTTTGGGCCCAGCATCTTTACGGTTTGCCATAGTCACAGGGGCTTTCTTTGGCCTCCTTCTCTTCTGAGCAGTTGACGTTGAGGGGGCCATTGCAGCGGGCACCCAAGTAGCCGTTGTCTTTTATGGTTTGACAGGACGGTTCTTTTCCTGCTGAACCTTCGCCTTTTTCTGTCGGCGAAGGTAATCTTGATCAACCACCGACTCCTGGACCTATCGCCAGACTTTGTAAATTTTGGAAGAAAGCCGCTGAGGGGACTACTCCGGCTTCGTTCCTGTAACATTCTCCACGGGTGGAGGAGATCTTTTCAGTACGGCGGTAGGAGAGTTCCTGCACACCTTGTTCAGCAATTCAAAGCTGTTCCCGGTTGGAACAGCGGCACCGATCTCCACTGTTGGAGCCAGTGGAGTAAATCCAGATGGAGAGCTGCCCCCAGCCTTCCGTACTCGGCGCCATTGACGACGGCGAGCATATCGCGCAGATGGTGTTGGTTCGGCTATGGGGATGGCTTTGTCATGCCCCCTATTTTGAGGGGAGACTGTTATTGGCGCTAACCGGTCGAAGACTGACGTCCGTTGAGAGGGGATAGTCAGTCTTGCGAAGGCCGACTTTCAAACAGGGGAAGCAGCCTTCGTGACTTTGCATGGAGTAGGAACTGAAACGGACAGTCTTGTGAAGACCGACCCTTTAGCGGGGAAGCTGCCTTGACGACTTTAGGAGCAGGAATGGCTATCCGCTTTGGGATGGCTGCTTCAGGTATCGTGGGCTTCTTCATGGGCCCACTTGAGCTCTGGCCCAGTTTGCTGAAAACTGAGGCATTAAACTTGGGCGACCCGTTGAGAGGGGCCGCGGTAGTTGTAAGCCGATCAAAGACCGACTTCTTTGGAGCTTCTTGCGACGACATTGGGGCATTGAAGCTCATCGGTGGGAGCAAAGTCCCGAAGAATAGCCCAGAGGTGGCCTGAGTCACCTGTTCCACCGGCATAGCGAAGATGGAGGGCGTTGGGGCCCGTAAGTCACTCCTCCGGACGGGACGGAGCGAGAGTTGCAGTTAGTGCAGTTTGAAGTATTGATCTTCTGTTTTCTGCACGGAGCAAGACACCAAATCTAAGTACCTCGAATCCACTGGCAACCATAGCAAACCGCGATTTGTTCGCGAACACGACACACGAAGTGTGGAGTGGAAAGAGGAAAAGGTCCCACCGGGCGTGCCAGAATCTGTTTACCGCCGGAATCCGTGAAGACAAACGTCTTGCCTGAATCTGAGGGCAGATGCTAATTGGTGCCATCCGCCCAGCTCTCCGAAGATGCCAAGTTGATTTATGGCACCATGTATCGAATGTTTAAACGGATGCGGCCGATGTAGAAGACTTTGTCAGATTCCCCCTCGTTTGAGGGGTTTTTGATTGTGGGGACGCTCTTCCCTGCAGGTGCAAGCCCCTGCAGTTAATTAAGCTACCGCATCGCGGTAACAACTTTCTTCTTCTCTAGATGGTCACTTCGTGTCGTGTATGTTTGTTTTGTGTTTGGTTGCCCGTGGATTGTATACGGAGACTAATTTATGTTATCGCCCGTAGGGCGTGGATTAGTCCAAATCCGTATCTTCTTAGATTTGGGTTTGGGGTTAGGTTTAAGGATACGTTAGTCTCATTTGAGACTAAGATCAACTTAAACGTTTGTTAAGGATGCGTTAGTCTAATTTTAAGATCAACTTAACAGTTTGTTAAGGACACGTTAGTCTAATTTTAGACTAAGATCAACTTAACGCTTGTTAAGGATATGTCAGTTTAATTTTAGATTGAGATCAACTTAACGGGATCGTTTAGATCCAACAAAAGAGCATTTGGGCTCTATAGTTTTAGTTTAAAGACATTGCTGTCGATTACCAGTTTAAGGACATGGCAAGGTTAAGGACATCATAGTCCATGGGCTTAAGGACCCAACAGTCCAGGTTAAGGACATCGTAGTCCATGGGCTTAAGGACCCTACAGTCCAGGTTAAGGACATCGTAGTCCATACGTTTAAGGACCCCACAGTCCAGGTTAAGGACATCGTAGTCCATGTGTTTAAGGACTGTGGGTTTAAGGACCCCACAGTTCAGGTTAAGGACATCGTAGTCCATGGGTTTAAGGACCCTACAGTCCAGGTTAAAGACATCGTAGTCCATGAATTTAAGGACCCCACAGTCCAGGTTAAGGACATCATAGTCCATGGAATGTATGGCTGCCGGGACCCGTCACCTCTCTGAAGACGTTGAAGGGTTACAACGACAAATATCAGAGGAGTTCAGAGATGTACCCTTGAACCAATTTTAGTTGGGAGATCTATAGTCCAATTTGGGACTAAAGTCTGTTGAAAGGTTTATGAGCATATGTGCTCAGTTGATATGAGTTGAGGACTTACGGCCAATGTTGGGCTAAGTCCAGTAAATGTTTAACATTTTATTGTTCTGGTTATTGAGCCTTTATTTGGGCTTGGCCCTTTTAATAATGCTGAGCATTGGGTTCTGACATCTTTTGTCTTGTATTGAATGCATAGCATTCATCAGAACAATGTGTGTTCTGACAGCGCGCCACGTGGCGCGCCAGGCACTTTGCGCCAATTAAAGAGCGCATTGCGCTTCTACCAAGTAGCGCACACGAAGAGGACACGTGTCACGCTTAGCGCTAAGCGTCAGTTTATTGGCGCATTGCACTTTCAATTTGTGAGCGCTTTGCGCTAGTTTAGTGGCGCACCAGTGAGTGACACGTGACGTGCTTGGCGCTGAGCGCCAGTCCATGAGCGCAGTGCTCTGTTTCAAAAGCGCAAAGCGCAAGTTGTGTCTGCGGTTGGTCCGTGGCAAGCTTTGGCGCTGAGCGCCGGTCCAAGGAGCGCAAAAGCGCAGTTCATGAGTGCAAGACACTTTCCAATAGCGCAAGGCGCATTTGATCAAATTTATGATCAGAGAACAAGTCTATGTTCTTTTTTAAAGGAGGCTTTGCCTCAAGATTCAAGAACAAAAGTTCTTATTTATAAAAGGGCTCTGCCTTTGTAGATCAAGGATATGTGAATGAAGTAAATACTTCTTTTATTTTTATGATTAGATCTTTTGATCTTTTTATGAGAGACCTTGGTCTGTTGTAGATCTATGATCTTTTAAGAATATAGTTCTTCTTTTATGAGATGATTTCATCTCTGTGTTCAAGAATCATGTTATTTACCTTGAAGAAAATGATCTTCTTTCGCTAAAGGCTTGCCTTTCTTTCTCTTTGAGTTTTTTCTCAAAGTTTGCAGGGGGGGTTCTCTATCTCAGACTTGAAGTCTTGGGGCCTTTATATAGGGCAAATTGATTTGTTAAATCAGTTAAAGAGATCTTTCTCTGATTGATTTGACGATGTTTCCCCACCATTGGATTTTTGATCCTGGGGCTTCTGTTTTACAGAAGACAATCTTCTTGTTTTTAACAGGATTGGAAAAATCTTTCCATAACAGAATTTATTGTCTTTGGTAATTTTTATTTACCATTGGATCATTGATCTAACGGTGCTCTGATTTACAGAGTAAAATCTTGTCATTTGGAAAGATTTTGAGGAATCTTTTCTTAACAGAATTTAATTCTGATTAATTAATAATTTATCATTATTATTAGATTTTTGATCTGACGGTTGGGGAGCTTTTAGGTCCAGCGCTGGCGCACCCGTACTTTGCACGTGGTGCGCTGCTTAAAAGGCAGCGCGCATTGCGCTAGCGCACCCATGCTTGACACGTGGTGCGCTGCTTAGAGCGCAGCGCACCTAGCGCTGGCGCATACGTGCTTTGCACGTGGTGCGCTACGACAGAGTCTTTGACTCTCAGCGCTGAGACATTTACATTCTTTGCATGTGGAGTTTTTCCCTTTATTTTTTTATTTTTTATTTTATTATTATTTTTTATAAGGGAGCAGGTTGTGAGCCAAAATTTTGGCGGGAACAGTCCATCATCCGAATTATTTCTCCTATCACCGAGCAATAGGTCATCCCCTTGAAGACTTCTTCACCTTCAAAGACTGGGTTGGAGACCAGTATCAAGAAGACAAGTTCACTTTGTCCGACAGCTTGAGGATAACCCCGCCGCAAAAGCATGAGCCAAAGAGGACCTATACCGTGAGGACGGGACCAGCTCAACACCAAGAATGGAAGCGAACTCATACTTGCCACATGATAGCACTCTCAAAGGAAGCGGGATACGAGAATATGGATGACTTCTTCAAGTGCTTCGCAAATGAGGATGAGGAGGAGGTGATCTCATAGTTTCCACCATCACCAAAAGAGCTGGAAGATGGGATACACACTACGGCGGACAACCTGAGAAAAATCGACTTGGGGACGGAAAACGAGCCGAGACCTACGTTCGTCAGTGAGCTGTTGTCTAAAAAACAGGTGGCCACACTAAAGGATGTGCCTATGCAATATAAAGACCGCTTCACATGGAACTATTCCGAGATACCAGAACTGGAACCAAAAATAGCGGTGCATAAACTGGCTACATCGCCGGACGTCAAGCCAGTCAAACAGGCGCCAAGAAGAATGCGGCTCAAACTCGAGATGGGTATCGATGCCGAAGTCAAGAAACTAATTGACTCCGAATTCATCCAAGAAGTTCAGTATCTTGACTGGATTACCAACATTGTTCTAGTGATGAAGAAAAATGGGACAGTGCGTATCTGCGTAGACTTTCGGGATCTTAACAAAGCTTGTCCGAAGGATGACTTCCCAGTACCTGTTACCGAGCTGATGATCGATAACACGTCCACTCATGAGGACTTCTCCTTCATGGATGGATCTTCAGGATACAATCAAATAAAAATGCATTCTGAAGACCGAATGCACACCGCCTTCCGAACTCCACTAAGCATATTCTGCTATAAGGTGATACCCTTCGGTTTGAAGAACACAGGCGCTACCTACCAGAGGGCCATGACGAAGATCTTCGACGATCTCATACATGAGATTGTCGAATGCTATATTGACGACCTTGTGGTGAAAATCAAATCGTACGAGGAGCACTGGGAACATCTGAACACAGTGTTCCAGCATCTTCGGAAATACAATATAAAGATGAATCCTCTGAAATGCGCATTTGGAGTCTCCTCAGGCAAATTCCTATGATTCATCATACGACACCGAGGATCGAAAAAGACCCATCAAAGGTTAAGGTGATTATGGAAATGCCCATGCCAAGAACTCTTAAACAACTGCGGTCTCTCCAAGGAAAGTTCGCGTATGTCCGGCGTTCATAGCCAGTCTCTCCGGCAAATTCCTCCCCTACAGCCATCTAATGAAGAAAGGGACCCCGTTCATTTGGGATCACAAATGCTAAAGTGAACTGGACGAAATCAAGCAATACCTACAGAACCCGCCGGTACTGACCGCTCCGGTTAAGGGAAAGCCCTTATCCTGTACACAACGGCCCTTGAAGGTTCTCAATGCTCGCTATGGGCATATGAGAACGATCAGGGAAAGGAGAGAGCTATCCACTATTTGAGTCGAGTCCTTATGAGGGCAGAAAATAACTACTCCCCCATCGAAAAGCATTATCTGGCACTGATTTTCGTGATAAAGAAGCTCAGGCACTACGCCTTGGCACATGAGGTCCATCTCATATCAAAAGTGGATCCTCTCAAATATCTGATGTCAAGGGCCATACTAACATGAAGGCTTGCCAAATGAGCCTTCCTCTTGATGGAGTTCTCGATAACGTATCGACCCCTCAAGGCAATGAAAGGTAAGGTCATCACCGACTTTCTTACTGAGCATCCAATACCAGCCGATTCTTCCTTAAATTGCGAATTGCAAGACGAACACGCGTTCGACACAATTGAAGGGGAGAAGGAAGGAAATAATGTCCAATGGGAAATCTACTTCGATGGAGCATCTTCCATAAAGAAGCAGAAGCATAACACTCCTATAATCAAAGCCGAGGTAGGCCTCATTTTTGTGACCCCGCAAGGAGGGATAATGTGTTTCGCCCTTTCCTTAACGGAACCAAGAACAAACAACAAGGCTGAATATGAAGCTATGATAGCGGGTCTTGAGATCGTTGTCGATATAGAAATCGAAAACCTCCTCATATATGGAGACTCCCAGCTGGTCGTTAGCCAAGTAAATAACGACTATCAGATGTGCAAACCAGAGTTAATAAAATATGGTAGGAGAGTGCAGCAACTGCTGACACAAATCTCCTCCTACATCATGGAAAGCATACCGCGTGCGGAAAATAGCAAGGCGGGTGCATTAACCAAGCTTGCTAAGACGCTGGCTGACGAAAACCTCGATGACGTAAGGATCGTTGTGCAAAACCGTCGGGTTCTCGCGCTAGCAGAAATATCTTCGGGGGATTTAACAGAGTCGTCTGAAGGAAAGGAAGCGACTAAACAAGTAGTCTTTCAAATAAAAGACGAAGAAAAGATCAAGGATTGGAGGGAAGTCTTCATAGACTACTTCAAATCCCATCGAACGCCCGAAAACGCCTCGTCAAGAGATCGCTTGACTGTCTGTGGCTAAGGTGCTTGGAGCCAGAAGAAGCAAAGAGGGTCGTCCAAGAAACTCACGACGGACTCTGTGGTTCTCATCAAGCCGGGCCAAAAATAAAGCTGAAGATCAAAAGCATGGGTTACTATTGGCCCACAATGGTTTAGGACTGCCTTGAATATGCGAAGCAGTGTCACTCGTACCAAATTCACGAGGACTTCATCCACCAACATCCAAATCCGCTACACCCAATGGTAGCCAGCTGGCCGTTCGAAATGTGGGGAACCGACATAATTGGCCCCATCGAACCAGCATCATCTAAGGGATACCGGTTCATACTGGCCACGACCGATTACATTTCTAAGTGGGCGGAAGCAATACCACTAAAGGAAGTGAAGACGGAGAATATTCTCCATTTCTTCAAGACACATGTCATCTACCGATTCGGTACTCCACGACGGATATTCTCGGATAATGGACCAGCCTACAGGAGCCATAAAATCAGTCGCTTCGCAGAATAACATAAAATAGACTGGAGATACTCTTCTGTCTATAACCCCCGAGCCAACGGTCTAGCTAAAACTTTCAACAAGACCTTGAAGAAGATTATAAAGAAAACAGTGTCTGAAAACAAAAAGGACTGGCACGAGAGACTGCACGAAGCTTTCTGGGTGTGCCGGACGACATTCAAGACAGTTACGAATACAACACCATACGCATTGGTATTCGGAAATGAAGCGGTACTCCTTTTGGAAATAGAACTCCCTTCTCTCCGAGTAGCGGTTCAATATGAGCTAACAGATGACGAAAATGCTCATCTCCGGCTTGAGGAGCTCGATGCCCTCGATGAAACTCTCCTAATAGCGCAATAAAACCTAGAAGCTTATAAGGTAAGGATGACGTGCTCATACAGAAAACTGACTAGGCCGAGAACATTCCGCCAAGGCGAACTCGTGTTAGTCGTCAAAAGACCTATGATCCCCAATCATGCAAAATGGAGGAAATTCGAGCCAAACTATGAAGGCCCGTACATCATAGACAAGGTCTATCAAGGTGGGGCCTATTTGCTCATGGATATACATGGCGAAAGACTTTTCCGGCCAATAAATGACCGATTCCTCAAGAAATACCATGCTTGACGAGTCACAACTTAGGTTAATGATAGATGATGACGCTCGTGTCCGCTCGCTATCTTCCTGAGTCAAAACTCTAAGTGGTATTCGGAAAAACTTCGCCTCAAACATGGCAACAACGGACCGTAATGTCCTTAAACTAAAGCTTCACTTCAAAAATGGTGATAGTGGGCCGAAATGTCCATAAACTAACAATAGACCGAGATGTCCCTATACTAACAATGGACCGGAACATCCCTAAACTAGTGCGTCGCCCCATATATGACGATACAGTCTCTTGAGATCCATATTGCAATCAAAGTCTTGATAGTAAAGATCTCAACTCAAGTTCTACCGACTGTGCAGCTACTTCAGCGACAAAGCCTCCCTTAAACACCACCGCAAAAAAACGGTATGTCCACAAGCAAAATGGGCACGGATGAAAACCCGAAAAGGTGCTGTGAGTAAAAACAGCAAGGATACCGACGAGCTTGTGAAAACCCGAAAGGGCGCGATCTCGGTTAAAAAATGGTATGTCCACAAGAAAAATAAGCACAGATGAAAACCCGAAAGGGCACCGTGAGTAAAAACAGCAGGGCTACCAGCGAGCTTGTGAAAACCCAAAAGGGCGCAATCTCGTAAAATTTTCACTTACGAGATCCTCTCGACTCATAAGGAGAACTCCCCCTATGAGACCCTCACGGTTCATAGAATTGAAAGTTTTAAGTTACAGGGATCCAAACCTGTTCTTAACCCGTCGTATTCCCCAAGTTGCCCTACAAGCGGTCCAATATTGGCCCTTGTATACAATCCGCGGACACAAATAAACGATTTCCCCTCACCAAGTTCCACCAATGACGAGGAATGTCCTCATATGGTAAAAGACACTTATAAATCCTCTCGACTTGTAAGGAGAAAACACTCTTATAAGATCCTTACGGCTTGTAAGAGAAAATATCACTTAGGAGTCTTCACGACTTTTAGGGAGAACCTACACCTATGGGATCCTCTCAACCGTAGGGAGAAAAAACTTTATGAGACCCTTACGGCTCATAAAGTTAAAAGCCTTAGTCGACAGGATCCTAACCCTGTCTACTAAGCCACCTTTTTTCAAATCAGCACCGGCAAATGATGATTCGCTCCTGGCAATATCCCAGTTGCAGCGATGTTGATGCCTAAATCGGTGTCAAACTCCAAGTCCTTTCACGGCAAATGATGATTCGCTCCTGAAAATATTCCAGACGCAACGATGCTGATGCCATCATAAGTTCCATACTCGCAATAAAAATCAGCGAGCAAAAAATGCATATAAAAAAGCCGAAATGATGGGGCAACTCGCAATAAAAATCAGCGAGCAAAAAATATATGAGTATGAAATAGCCGAAATGTTTGGGTAACTCGCAATAAAGAACAACGAGTAAAAATATAAAAATAGCCGAAATGATTGGGCACCACGATAAATAGCCAAAATAATTGGGCAATCGTGACTTTCGCGATATAAAAAGATGAAAAGATAGAGCATCACAGAAATAAAGAATAAAATAAAATAAAATTTCCTTGGCCCTGCAGGTGAGTCTACACCGACCCCTGTATACAAAATATGGGCACAAATGAAAAAGGGAACCATATTTTCCCACCAGGCTCCGTCAAAGGGAGAGCCAAGTCTTGACGGTTCACAAAACAACCTAAAAACTACCTCAACATTTGTCTCGTTATAGCAGACTCAATGTCAACAAAGGCGTTCCCTCTCACTCCAGCAGGATGCAGACGCGACGTCAACAAAAGACCCCAGGGTCGAAACAAAATGGAGCCATGGCAAAATTCCTAGCTCCAAGTCTTAACGGTTCATAAAACAACCTAAAAACTGTCCCGACATTCTTCTTGTTACAGCAGACGCAATGTCAACAAAGGCTCTAAAATAGCCAGATCAAAAGGATGCGAAGGCAAAATTCCTAGCTTCAGGGTCTTGACGGTAACTCAAATAAAACCCAAAAGACTATCGGAGATCATCCCACACCAGTGCGGAGTGGTTATGACTCATCGGGGCTTCCAAACTGAGCCTAACCTCAAGTAAAAAGAGGCATGGAAAAATTCCTAACGCTTGCTCTTCCGACGGTCAAACTGCCTAAGAAGATTACTTGAAGATGTCTTGTCCAGTCCCCGAAGGGATCAGAGACACGACAGTCGCAGGGCTACTCGAACAGCAGTGTAAAGACTGCATATCGGGGAATGCATCAGCCAACGCGATGGTACCACGGACTAAAACCCTAGTACCACAGAACCTAACGGACCTTTATCGCAAAGAGCAGGGGTTATCTATAACGTTAGGACTAGTTTGCCTATAAGCCCAAGCGAGGTAAACTAAACAAACTCCGAAATGAGTCCATAAACTAGAGACTCCGGAATGAGTGAATAAACTATAAACTCCGAAATTTGTCTATAAACTAGAGATTCCGGAATGAGTGAATAAACTACAAACTCCGAAATGAGTACGTAAACTAGAGACTCCGGAATGAGTGAATAAACTACAAACTCCGAAATGAGTACGTAAACTAGAGTTTCCGGAATGAGTGAATAAACTACAAACTCCGAAATGAGTACGTAAACTAGAAACTCCGAAACGAGTGAATAAACTACAAGCTCTAAAATGAGTGAATAAACTATAAACTCCGAAATGAATACATAAACTACTTCACGTCAAGTCAAGACAGAAAGATGCAACCTATGGACCTCAGGGCTCATAACTAAATCTGATTAGTGCATTTGATTCACACCCGTTTAAAAGCTTGTTTACAATCACATACGTATTTGAATGGAAATAGCGTTCAAAGCGTCCTGATTTATACATGCATAAGAAGGATCAGTGCATGACACGGGCAGAACAGTGGCGTGTTACACTTAGCAAAAATTCCTAAGGGTAAAATATAAAGCACATGCGCGGATGCAAGATGCACATACAAATATATGATGAAAATGAAACATGCAGCAGTCAACGATAAAGAGATACATTTAAATAAGCATCTTACTCTACAGGAAAGAGATCACCAAAAATGGGATTAGAGATACAGGGGTTAACAAAACAATAATAAAATTCTCCAACTCCCTCTCTGCCTTCTCCACCATGTCGAAATGGCGATCTTCGCGAGGAGTCGCTCCCTATTGGTCAGTGCCGTGCCCATCAGTGAAGGAAGATATGATAGCTCGCTGAGCCCGTATCTGGCTTAGCAAATGAACTGAACGGTCCCTCAGAGGCTGGGTAATCAAACGTGCCTCATGGAAGCACTCGATCTTGTCCTCCGCCGTATCGAGAATCGTCGCAGTCATCTCTGCCGGATGAGGGGGGTGTCGGCAAGCACAGATAAGAAAATCATTCGGAGCCAAACGGAGCCCATAAGAAGAGGAGAGCCCCTACGAGTCAGGAGCTCATGCATCACCGTATCACATTGATCATCGGTGAGAAGGGGATTCGCTAGCCGCGCAGCAAAACGAGAAATAATCTCCTCGATAGGTACCTCTCATGGTTGTTGACGAGCGTGAGGACGATTGCAAGCCATAACTATTAAAATGGTCACCTTAAGATCTGTTAAGAGAAATGGTTCTTTCTGTGAGAAGAGGAGGATGACATGGCCTCAGGTTATAAAGAGAAGCATTCAAGCCGAAGCACAGAAAATTACGTGCATGGTGGAACTATTTCCAAGGCCAGAAAAAAGGGTATGGGAAAAGAAGATAGTTAACCCATAGGAATCAGAGCAAGAAGGTGAACCGATTCCAGCTCTTCACGAACGGTGGAAAAGATGTCACCGCTGCACTCACGTGCGAGCCACGTGAGCGCAACGGTGGGGAGGGGGGAATTTGTTTCCCCCAATAATAAGAGCAACGCTCTGTTCAAAATTTAAGAGGCGACGTCTCACGTGCCTTCCACGAGGGCGCCGGCGCCAGAGTTAAAAACTCTTATATTGGCGCCACACATGCTCCTCATGTGGGCGCCGATGTGCAAAGCACATAAAGGAATTAAAACCTTAATTAGCGCCCACGTGCACAACACATGAGCACCGGCGCCCAGGTAGAATTAAATTCCACTCTCTGTTAAATAAAACCGTTGGATCAAGGAGCCAACGGAGATGATAAATCATCAGAAATACAGAATTAAATTCTGTCAGGGGAAAACATTCCCCAAATTAAATTATAGAATAAAATTCTATTTTCGGGATATATTCTCTCAATCTTTCTAAACAAGAAGGATTACCCTCTGTAAAACAGAGAGCCGCTGGATTAAAAATCCAACGGTGATTCAAAAAAATTACCGTTTTACAGAATAAATTCTGTGTAAAGGAAAATATTTCCCCAATCTTGTTCTATAAAACAGAAGCCCTTGGATCAAAGATCCAATGGTGGGTAAAAATCCCCAAATCAATTAGGATCTCTTAATGGTAGATTTCTTCAACTAATCAACAAACTTGCCTCTACTATATAAAGGACCCAAGACTTCAAGTCTAAAAATGGGAACCCCCCTCCCCATAAGCTTCTAAAAACAAAGTAGAAAGCTTCAAAAAGGAAAAAATAAGAAGATCTCCCTTCTCAGAAAAAAACCCTAGGTAAATAAAAAGAAGAGAGATCAAAGCATCTCATTTACCTATTGAAGGGTTTAACCTTTTTAAAAGAACTTAGTTCTTTCTCCGGATCTGAGATCCACAAGACAAGTCTCCCACAAGTTAAGAATTTAATTCTCATTGGGAAGAACTTGTTCTTGAGAATCAAAGATTCAGAAAAGAATTAGAAAATCAAATTCCTCAAAACAAAGCATATAAGGAAAAAAACTAGCGCCCAGCGCCTCACGTTCCCCTCACGTGGGCGTCACAAAAAAGGGGGAGTGCTTAGCACTCAATGCACAGCGGTCGGCGCCCAGCGCCTCACATGCCCCTCACGTGGGCGCCGCAGAAGTAAGAGTACTTCACACTCAATGAGCAGTGAGTGCTTAGCACTCAATGCACAGCGGTCGGCGCCCAGCGCCTCACATGCTCCTCACGTGGGCGCCGCAGAAGTAAGAGTACTTCACACTCAATGAGCAGTGCCCCACGTGTTCCTCACGTGGACGCCACAGAAGAGAAGAGTGCTTAGCACTCATTGGGCAGCATCCAGTGCCTCACGTGTCCCTCACGTGAGTGCCATAAAAAAGGAGAGTGCCCAGCGCCTTACGTGTTTCTCACGTGGGCACCATAAAAAGTGCTTAGCACTCCATACAAAGACAAAAAGGGGTAAAGTGTTTAACACTTATTGGGCAATCCCCATGATTATATGTGAGCGTCAGAACTTAAATAAGTGCTCAACACTCTTTGTACAAAAAGGGGACTGATTATATAGAGCCCAAATAAATGCTTAGCACTTTTCAACAAAAACTGAATGGACCAAGCCTAAATTGGCTAGGTCCCCTAGAGGTAGAACATCCTTGATTCGGACCATCCGAGCCCATATGCTCATGACTTCCCAAGCTGACCTTAGTCCGAAATACGACTATTGATCTTCCAACTGATGATATCCAAAACGATACTCATCCCACATCCTCTCTAAGAATCTTAGTCTCAAAATATGACTAATGATTTCCGGGTATACCACAAACTCCTTTTTCCCTCAAATACGAGAATTGGTTTAAGGGTACATCTCTCCACACCTCTGATCCACGTCGTTGTAATTCCTCAACGTCTTCAGAAAGGTGGCGGGTCCCAACAACCAACTGTTTTTTGGTGCACTTCCAAACTAATGTGCACACCTGAAATCAGACCGCCCCCAAATTGGGTGCATCCCAAATCATCGTTGTTCATCCCGTCACGTAACAAATATACGTGCGTGCAAGATGGACAATAGACCGAAATGTCCTTAAAATAAACTCTTACCTCCAAAATGGTGATTAACGGACCGAGACGTCCTTAAACTAAAAGTTCACCTCCAAAATGGTGATCAACGGACCGACTAAACCCTCACCTCCAAAATGGTGATCAACGGACCGAGACGTCCTTAAACTAAACTCTCACCTCCAAAATGGTGATCAACGGATCGAGGCATCCTTAAACTAAAATTCTCATCTCCAAAATGGTGATCAACGGACCGAGACGTTCTTAAACTAAAATCTCACCTCCAAAATGGTGATCAACAGACCGAGATATCCTCAAACTAGAACTCCGCCCCCCTAAATGGCGATAATGGACCGAAATGTCCCTAAACTAAGACAACAGAGTCCAAATGCTCTCTTGTTCGATCTGAAACAAAAATGATCCTAAAACCTTGTTAAGTAGATCTTAATCTCAAATTGGACTAACGTATCCTTAACAAAAGACTAACCGAGCCCCAACTGCTCACATATATTTAAGTCAATCTTAATCTCAAACCAGATTAACGATCCTTAAATAAAACAAACCGAAATCTAAGATATACGGATTTTGACTAATCCACGCCCTACGGGCGACAAGATAAATTAGTCTCCGTATAGAATCCACGGTCAACCTAAACAAACAAAAACACACATGACACGAAGTAAACTTCTGGAGCAGTAGAAAGTGGCTATCGTGATGCGATAATGTAATTAACTGCAGGGGCTTGCGCCTGCAGAAAAGAAGCGTCCCCACAATCAAAAAACCCTCCCAAACGAGAGGGAATCTGACGAAGTCTGCTACAACGGCCGCATCCGTCCAAACCTCCGATATACGGTGCCATAAATCAACTTGGCATCTTCGGAGAGGTGGACAGATAAATCCAAATAGCATTTGCCCCCATAACTCAGGCAAGACGATCCATCCCGGTTCGTCTCTGTTTCCGGTTGTAAACAACATCCATCGAGAATAAGGCAAGGAACAAATTTTATATTTTTGTAATATTAGGTTTTAGGGTTTAATTTTCTGTTACTTTTTTATGGAGCTCTAGATCTCCTCCAGATGTTGTCCTACGTCGATCCTGCGCTGGCTGTCTTCAACGGCTGAGATTTGGTTTGGGAGTTATTGAGTGTGGATTTTAATGGGATGGTGTTTGGGCGCCGAGCTACCTGCAAAGAAGTCCCGGGGGACCCTCTGACGATCAAATTAGTGTTGAGGTATAAGCGCAGAGTAGCGGCGTATTGGAATTAAAGTTTCCATACCTGAGTCGTCTGAGAGAGAGATTTATATAGGGGTCGCGTGGAGCGAGCAGGCGCGAGATCCTAGCCATCAGTTACGCCCCAGCGTTATCCTTGTCTTGAATGGCGGGATGCACCCATTAATGGGGGACGTGCTAACGTGGGACTCGGATCGTGGGGAGGCGGATATCCCGCCCTGGCGATATACGCGGAGCCGTTGCGGGGCGCATAGGATCTGCGCTCCTGGTTGATCGGGGGAGGCCGAGAAAGCTCGGCACGTCAGGGGCTCGGAGACGAGACGGGAGGCCGAGTTAGCTCGGCATGTCAGGGGCTCGGAGACGAGCTAGGTGGCCTAGGAAGCTCGGTATGTCAGGGGCTCAGAGACGAGCAAGAAGACTGAGATAGCCCGGAGACAAGCTGTGGGTAGTTTCCTTGGTGAAGGTGGAATGTATTCAGGGAGGTCTCCTGGAAGGTCGGACACGTTCCTCGAGACGAAGTCCCGAGGAATCCTCATAATGCAACTCATCTATTCCACCTCCATAGCCTTCAGGACACGTCATCCGCCACGTGTCGTAATCTGAGGAGATACCACTTATGAGCATCATCATTAGCCCCCACTTTCGCTGTGACTTATTCAAGAGTCGTATCGAGAGTGGCCTGCTCATTTTTTCTTCTACTCAGTTTGGCACCAAGAATCATAATGCAGATCACTCGGGAACCGCACGGCTTTTGGTGGTTGTGTCGTTTCGATCTTTGGGCCGACGTATCACCTCGTCACGTGTCTGAATCTTCACCAAATCCCCGATGGCGTCAGCGGGTCAATGAAATGATCGTGCTTTAAAGAGGGGATGCCGTTTCAGTCGTTCTCCGGTTGGGATACGGGCCACGTGTCGAGCATCGGTTGGCGGAAGTGACGAGCCATCCCTGACTTCTGCAGTCGAAAAGACGTCCCCAATGGTCGATCGCCACGTGGAGCCCCGTCGGTTCGCTGGGCGCGATGTTTCGTTTTGCCGGGAATCAATCGGGGCCGTTGGATGTTCCCTTTTGGGGTGTATAAATAGGAGGGGACCATCTTAGGGCTGATACTTTGCTCAAATTCTCTTTCATTGCTGAAGATTGCCCGGCACTCCTTCCTTTAGATCGGGTCCTCTGTCGATTTTTTCTTGGTGAGTCCCTTCCATTGATTCAGGTTTGAAGTATCTATCTAAAGAGTCCATAGAGGTAGTAAGGGTAGAGTCGGACGATAAGGCTCCCGTTGTTGGGGCCGAGTCCAGTGGGTCTTCCTCCTCTTCGGCTTCAGATAGCCAAGAGGGTTCATTTTCTTCTTTGCCCTCTATGTTAGATTCGCTCCCTAGAGTCAGGGTCACCCCTGTTGCTCGACGTCGGGCGGCGACAAGGGCTCCTAAGGTGCGCATCGGGAACACTCGCGATGCGCCCTCCGTTTTGAAGAGTCTGGACGAGCTTTCCGAAATTCATGCTCAATTCCACATCCCCTCTGACTATTCCATCCGTTTAGCTAGAGAGGATGAGCGGGCAGACCAGGTGCAGGGTAAGGAGATTGCCCTGTATTTGGAAGCGTTCCGGGCAGGAATGCGTCTGCTCTTCCCAACTGAAGTCTATGGGGTGCTCCGTTGCTTTCATCTCGCCCCGGGCTAGCTAGCGCCGAACTCATGGAGGATTCTCCTCGGGTTTCTAGTCCGGTTAAAACTTGAAAATATCCCCTTCAGCTTGACTCTCCTCGTCTCCTTCCTTTGTTATAAGAATCACCCCGGCACCAGTAAGGATGAGCCGAGCTGGGTATATTTTCGTTCAAAAAACGCAAGGGCGGAGTGGCCGGGTCAGGGGTAGTAGCAGTCCCTTCTTCCATCCACGAATGGAAGGAGAAGTTCATATTCATCGGGCCGCCTGAGGACGAAGATTGGCCTGTGCCCATGTAGTGGGACAGGGCCGACTGCCTGAGGGAAAAGCAGTCGACTTCCTCCGAAGAAAGGGTGGTGTCCCAATGGGAGCCGATCCAACGGGCGGATGTCCTACTATCCGAGCAGGCACTGAGTTGGGCTGGACTCAGTCTTGCGCGTTTCTTGGGTAAGTTAGGGCTTTCGTCGGTCTGTTTAGACTTTATCAAATTTCCTTTGTTGTTTTTGTGTTGCTAACCCCCTGTGTTTGCATGTCTCTTTTTTTTGCAGAGCCCATAGACCGAGCAAAGATCCTAGCCACCTTGGCCGCTAAGACCCAGAGAAAGAAGGCTGGGGGTGCAAGTTCCTCCCGACCTGGTCCGAGCTCAGCCCCGAGGCCATATCCACAGTCAAAGCCCTCCGCCGCTTCTCGATTTCCAGAAGAACGCCGCGGGGGGAGCCATAAGCACTCGTGAGAACCGGTGCCCCAGGCACGAGAGGAGGAGGAGAAGGAGGCTGGGCCCGCTGAGGTCCCCTCAAAAGGCAGAAGTGGACAGTCTCCCGGCCACCTCCTTCCGGGACCCCAGTGCAGGAGGGCAACTTCTATATTGAGATGCCCTCGGGGATTTCCATCGCCGACAACCTACTTTCCGACATAGAGTAAGCGGCCGGGGTTAAAATACCCCTGGGGGACCATGAAGGCCCAGGTGGCCGCCATAGCCCAGGAGGCGGTTCAAGTCGGTCCTTGACTTTTCTCAAAAATTCTTTTAAGTCTTATGTCCTCGGTTTGAGCTCTCTAACCTGTTTGTTTTTCCTCAAGTCCTCCAACACTGCGCACTCCTCGTCGCCATGGTGTCCGAGGAGGTACCCCCCGGCCATGAAAAAGGCGGGCGAGTCCTCAAAGCTGGAGGAGGAACTCCGCCTCCAACTGTGGAAAGCGGAAGAGAAGGCCGCTCTCCTCGACACTCGTCTGGTCGCCAAGTGTCTGGTGAACTCGAAGCTGAAGGAGTCTCATCGGCTTCTGGACAAGTCCAACAGGGCTATTCAAGCCAAGTTGGAAGAGGTGAACGGATTCTTTCACTCGATGAAGAAGTCGAGGGACGCCCTCAAGTGGAATGTCTGGGTGGCTATGGATGCGGTGAAGCTCGCCGATTGCCGGGCGGCGAAGGCCGTGGAGGCGTACAAGGCGTAGGACCAATTCTACGCCGATCTCGCCGAATCCGCGGCCGTCGTGTGGCACAGCGCCTTTGACGGCGTCAAGGAGTCCGTGCCGGGATTGATATCAGCGAGCTCCGCGCTAAATATCCCCTGGCCGAGGAGGAGCCGCAGGGGGAAGTTGTTGAGGCGGCCATTGGGGGTGAGGCTGTCGGTGGAAGCGCCGACCAAGAAGCCGCAGTTTTGGTCCCCGAGGCTGGCGTTGAGCAGGGCGAGATTCTCCCCGAGCGGATGGTCTGAACTTTCCTTCCTTGGGGATTTTTTCTTTTTCAAAATTTTGTAAGCCTCCGTGCATTTTGGTAAGGCTGAGGAGCTCAGATACCTTGTATTTATTTTTGGATCATAAATAAAATGCACATTTTTATTCATTGTCCAAATGTTTGGTTAGTATGCAAGTTCCTTTATCTCGTATATTTTTGTTTGAATCTTCATTCTGCAAGTATTTTTAGTTCGTAGGTCTTTTGTCTCGTAAGTACCAGAGTTGAACGATAGCGGTATGTAGGAAGGTCAGTACCCTACTTTTCCCTGGATCAAAGGTTGCTATCGTGCGTTGGTGGCTAAGTGTCACAACCCAATTTAGGAACGTTACCTGCACTTAAATCACGCAACGTCTAAAAGCGTAACGTAATTCAAGTAAGCCGACAACCCAGAAATCTAAACCATAAAAAAGATAGAAAGATAAAACATTTAAAACAATTGCTAAAACATTTGAAAATCATAAGTTATAAAATCTTAATTTAATTTATATTCTTAAAAATTTTGGCAGCATTTTCTTTGTAAAAACTAGCCCTAAACAGGTACAAGCATAACATAAATATAAAGCATCCCAAACGGGAGCAACTAATGCCAAAAGGCGGAACACGACCACAACAAGTTTATATAAACATATATATGACGTTGTAGCGAAGGAATAAGCAATAAAGAAGTGAAACAACATCACAAAAAAAATAAAATAGCCGGCTCATACGAGCTCGATACCTAGAGTCACAAAATAATACAATATCGTTCCTCACAAACTCGTCTCTAAGTCAATATACATGAAAGTGGTAGATGTAGAGTACTAGATACGATAAGATATACAATGAGATCATACGGATAATCGCAAAACCACTTACCTATCCAAAAATCATGACCAACAGCAGCGGTATCCGCAGAAATAGATGAAATGAGAAGCCCTGCCGCGACTATACTGAGGGTCAAGACTGCAAAACACTGTGGCACAACGGGGGTGAGTTGCCAACTCATGAATAGCAAATAACATCGTACAGATAATCGCAAGTATGCATGAAAAGCGATAATCTGAAATATGCAATCTGATGGCATAAATATAACAATACGGATATGCAGTAAAATCATGATCAAGGTACACCACCAGGGTACAACAACTACATGTCTAAATACATGTCTAATAAATCCTGAGTATGGGATAACACATAAAACCTCACGTATGAATCATCATCATGGAAAACCGATGTCCATCAACGACGCCCAAAATCCCAATATCTCAGGCGCCATCACACTGATCGGCCTTCATATCTGTCACATCAAGAAACCTGAGTGTCCAACATCGACACTCGAAATATCATGAAACCCGTGTCCAATATCGACACGTAAATACTCATATCTCAGGCGACGCATATTTCGATCGGCCCTCATATATATATCTAATCTCATAACTCCAAGACGGTATCCTCCGGACATCCGTCGAGTTCTATAAAATCATCGGTAGGTAGTACTCCCTCCGTCGGGCTCACCGCCTATCTATACGAGTCTTCTTGCCCCGGGGTACCTCACCGGGTCCACCATGTACCCACAGACGGTGCCTATCGCTCCTCGAATCGGGTATACTCACATCTCAGAATCGAGAAAACTCATGGTGGACGCCTCGAAATATCATATCAAGAGAAACCACATTTTTCAAGCAATATATTATATTTTCCCTTTTTAAATATAATCACGGTTCTCAAATCTATAAATCGCATGAAATCAGTAAGTCAATGCATATGTCCATAAAATACGAGATATGCAAATATGGAACAATAACGTAAGCATTTCAAAGGAAAATCGCTCTTTTAAATTATCATGTTTTCAAAGGTATCTTGCAGTTTTCCAAATCTAAGAAATAGAAATGCAACATCTTTTGAAGTACATGGGAAACTATAGCAATGTATGAAGTATACAAATATGTATGATGCAATATATATCATCCATGGTAATTTCTATAGTACGCGTGTCATGGAAATTACAAACGGTGTATGTCGTGTCATACAATTCAGTGCTCGTGCAACATGAACCGTTAGTAATGGTATAGTGTCCAATCAATACATTGTCAATGTATAACAAGTAATGGGATGTGCAAGATGATGTTTATGCACAATCAATGTATATACTAACAACATAGGTTTATATCACTGAATCCAGCCCTCGACGCTTAGTGTCATATGGGCGATTCCCCCATAAATGTTAAATCTACTCATTGATGATCTCGAGCTAGGTGAATCCAACCACCTCTTTCCCTTTCCTTGTAACGCCCGAAGTCCCCATAATCGATCCTAATATCGCATCAAAAACATAACAAGTGCAAATTAGAAACTTCCCGATAACACACGCAAACAACGCTTAAACCAACGCACCGAATCCCACAAGCTATCAAGTGTTAGCTTAGTGGCGAACGTGTGTAGCGACACCCTAAACCAACCCAAGTGCAGCAAGCTATACGAAGTATAAAAACTGTGTCGTATATCCGTATCAAGCGTTGCCGAAACACTAAAACTAGCTAAGTGGTTCCAGATTTTGCCTACAGTCAATATAGGAAAATCAAACAGTACCAAACACCAAGAATAACCTACAGACACATACCCTCAAAAACACAACTCCCCAGGTCACCAAAAATCCGGCGGCGCCGAACTTTCCATCATTCTCGCCGGGCCGACCGAGAGGGGTGGGGTCCGGGTTTCAGGTGCACACTTAGGGCTTCTAACACTATACTACTGTATTGCTAGATTTTACAGTAGACTAACTTAGTGATAGCAGATCACAGAGACACCAAAACATACACAAAAATACGATATTTGCACAAAACCATAACTTTAGTGTTTTAAAACTGAAACTAATAAGCATACAAACTTCATTAGAGCCTAATTACGGTATAAAGATCACTACCTCACTAAAACTTGAGAAAAACCCTAGCTATCCAAGCTCCAAGTCATCACAAAGGCTTTGGCATGAATTGTGAAGGGTTTAGTGAGGTTGGATCAAGGTTAGGCTTAAGATTGTGATGTAAATATATATATCAAGTGGAGAACTTGAAGGATTGTGAAGGAGGAGAGAACAACTGAGTTGAGAACAATAATTGAGACAGTAAGGTGAGAATGAGAGGTAAGTGTGAGGAAATTGAGTGTATGTGAGTGTGGGAGGTGAGTGTAGGCATTACACTCACTCTCTCTCTCTCATTAATGCCATTAATGGCAGCCATCCCCCTAAGTCTCCTCTTAAATCAACTCTTCTTTTCTCTTCTCTTCTCTTTTCTTTTATAAAAATAATTAAACCTTTTGTTTCAATAATTAAAATAGATATACATGTTAAAATGTAGCATGTCTTGTTAAAAGAGAGGGTTAAGTGTGCCATGGCTATATAAGCATGATTAACACCTCTTTAACCCTAATTCAACATGCACATATGTGTGCAAGTGTAAAAACAATTAAATAAAATATTAATTAATTAAATAAAATATGAAGAAAATAATTATTAGTTAAATTTCATTAAAAACACGTATTATCGCTTAATTAACACTAACCGCATTCTAAAGTGTTACAATCTTCTCCCCTTAAAGAAATTCGGTCCCCGAATTTAAAAAAAATCTTACTATGCGTATCTTCGAAGAGATGAGGAAATTTCTTCCACATCTCGCTCTCGGCTTCCCATGTGACTTCTTCGCTATTCGGGCCACGCCAAAGAACCTTGACATACGGTAAGACCTTTGACCTCGGTTTCTTTACCTGCCAATCCAGAATGACCACCGGCTGCTCGGTGAAAGAAAGATCGCGCTCAAGCTGAACGGTCTGGTGCTGAATCATATGGGAAGGGTCATGAAGGTACTTGCAAAGTATCGAAACATGAAATATGGGGTGAACATCTGGAAAACTGGGTGGAAGCGCCAAACGATAGGCAACGACACCAACTCGCTTAAGGATCTCAAAAGGACCCACAAATCTGGGACTAAGCTTCCCCTTCTTCCCAAATCTCATCACACCCTTCATAGAAGAAATCCGTAGGAATACATGATCACCCAATGCAAACTCAAGTCTGCGACGACGACGGTCGGCATAAGACTTCTGCCTGCACTGGGCTGCTCTCATTCTGTGCTGAATCAACTGGATCTTCTCCGTAGTCTCTTGGACTAGCTGTGGTCCTAAAATCCTGCTCTCGCTGAGTTCGGTCCAACAGACAGGCGATCGACACTTTCTCCCATACAAAGCCTCAAAAGGTGTCATCTGAATCGTCTCCTGAAAATTGTTATTGTAGGAGAACTCTATCAAAGGCAGGTGTCGGTCCAAACTGCCACCAAAATCGAGCACACACGCACGAAACATATCCTCAAGAGTCTGTATAGTCCGCTCTGACTGACCATCGGTCTGCGGATGGAAAGCGGTGCTAAAACTCAACCGGGTACCCAAAGCTTCCTGAAGTTTCTGCCAAAGACGGCTGGTAAACTGGTTGCCCCTGTCGAATTCGATGTATGTAAGAATGCCGTGTAAATGCACAATCTCATCAATGTATAACTGAGTATATTGAGCATATCCGAAAGTGGTCTTCACTGGAAAGAAGTGAGCCGCTTTCATCAACCGGTCAACAATCACCCAAATGGAGTTATACTCTCGACTGGACCTGGGTAGACCCACAACGAAATCCATGAAGATCTGCTCCCATTTTCACTCCGGAACGGATAAAGGCTGCAACTCTCCTGTCGGTCTCTGATGCTCAGCCTTGACTTGCTGACAAGTCAGGCACCTCGAAACGAAATATGAAATATCGCTCTTCATCCCTGCCCACTAGTAGACATCTCTCATGTCACGATACATCTTGGTGGAACCAGGATGAACACTGTAAGCTGACTGATATGCCTGCTCTAGGATCTCGCATCTCGGCCCCTCGGTATCTGGTATACACAGACGAGTCCCAAAACATAGCACACCCTGGTCATCAATAAAAAACTCCGACTCTCTACCCTGCTGAACATGCTCAAAAATCTCAGACAAACGGGTATCGTCGGGCTGCGCCTCATGGATATGATCAAGTAGAAGTGGACGGATGCGGACATGAGCAAGCTGTCCCCCAGTCGAGGTAAACTCAAACTGCAGTCTACTGTCGCACAAGATCTGCCAATCTACAGAAGACTGTCTCTGAACTGCGCTCAACTGGGATAAGCTACTTTCTGGCCTACGACTTAAAGTATCAGCTACTACATTCGCCTTGCCCGGGTGATAAAGGATCTCACAATCATAATCCTTCATGAGCTCCATTCAACGGCGCTGCCTCAGATTCAGATCCTGCTGCTGAAAGATGTACTTCAAGTTCTTGTGGTCCGTGAAGATCTGACACGACTCTCCGTATAAGTAGTGTCTCCAAATCTTAAGAGTGAAGACCACAGTGGCCATCTCAAGATCATGAGTGTAATAGTTCTGCTCGTGCTTCTTCAGCTGTCGAGAAGTGTAAGCGATAACTCTATAATGCTACATCAATACACAACCGAGCCCCACTCGAGAAGCATCACAGTAAACGGCATAGCTGCCCGATCCAGAAGGCAAAGATAAAACTGGTGCAGTCGTCAACCGAGTCTTCAACTGCTGAAAACTCTGCTCGCATGCCTCAGTACAAAGAAAATGAACCCCCTTCCGGGTCAGTCCGGTCAGCGGTGCAGCGATACTCGAGAAATCCTACACGAAACGGCGGTAATAACCAGCTAAGCCCAAAAAGCTGCCGACCTCAGTCACCAATACAGGTCTGGGCCAAAGCTGTACAGCTTCGATCTTCTTTGGGTCCACTCGAATACCGTCTCCCGTAACCACATGACCCAAGAAGCCAACACTATCAAGCTAGAATGCACACTTCGAGAATTTTGCGAACAGCTGGTACTCTCTCAATATCTGCAAGGCAATTCTCAGGTGCTGCTCATGCTCCTCTCGACTTCTGGAATAGACCAGAATGTCATCAATAAACACAATAATGGACTGGTCAAGGAACGGCCTAAAAATCCGGTTCATCAAATCCATGAACGCTGCTGGGGCATTGATGAGTCCGAACGACATCACAAAAAACTCATAATGCCCGTAGCGCGTACAAAAAACAGTCTTCAGAATGTCATCATTCCGAACCCGCAACTGATGATAACCCGGCCTCAAATCAATCTTGGAAAAATGTCCCGCACCCTGGAGCTGATCAAACAAATCGTCAATACGAGGTAATGGATACCTATTCCGCACCGTAACTCGGTTCAATTGACGATAATCAATGCACAATCTCAAACTGCCGTCCTTCTTCTTGACGAACAGAACAGGAGCTCCCCACGGCGAAACACTCGGACGCACAAGTTCCCTATCAAGCAACCCTTGCAACTGATACTTAATTTCTTTCAGCTCCGCCGGAGCCATCCGATAAGGCGGTATAGAAATAGGCCCCGTGCCGGGGATCAAATCAATGCAAATCTCAATATCGCGCTCTGGCGACAATCCTGGTAACTCATCGGGAAATACGTCGGGAAACTCTCTCACAATAGGAACTCGGTCCTACGAATCTACTGGCACCGGTATCACGAATAAAAGCTAAGAATCCCCGATATTCTCTCCTCAAGAGCCGACTAGCGCAAAGGGTGGAAATCAAACTGTGAGGGGCGGCATTACGGTCCCCCTGTACAACAAGAACTGACTCGCTCGGAAAACAAAACCTGACTACCTTCTCACGGCAGTCCACAGACGCATAGCAAGTAGTCATCCAGTCCATGCCAAGGAGAACGTCGAAGTCCAGCATATCAAGAAGGATCAAGTCGACAGACAAAACTCTATCTCCAATACGAACGGCACATGACCGAAACACAAGTCGCGCAACAAAAGACTCTTCAACGGGAGTAGTCACGAAAAGCGGTTGATCTAGCAAAGACGACTCTCGTTCCAACCTCAGCACGAAGTGTGTGGAAACATACGAGTGAGTAGACTCCGGATCAAATACAACATGCACATCAAAAGAACATATAGAAAGAGTACCTGACACAACTGCATTCGACGCCTAAACGTCCTGATGAGTCAAAGCAAATACCTGAGCCTGCCCTCTACCGGCAACTGGCTGGCCTCCGCCTCTGCCACCCCGTCCTCTCTAAACAAACCCACCGCGACCACGACCTCTCTGAGCATAAGTCTGACGCGGAGCAACAACAGGTGTTAGAGGCAATGCACTCTGAGGTGGAGAAGGTGGTAAGGTAACATGTGGAACCGATACCTCACCCTGGCGTACCTCAGTACAATCTCTGACGCGATGATGTGGACTCCCACACCCAAAACATCCAGGCAACGACTGCTGATCCTGTGGGTATAAACTATATGTCTGGCCCCGTCTCATGCTCCGGCTACCCGCACGGCCTATAGCGAAACCACCGCAGTCTCTGCCAAACTGCATCTGTGCTGATACATCGGTACGAACCCTCTTCGGTTCCAGAACGATCGAAGTCTCGGAAAGACGCCCCTCAACCAGTAGGACAGCGTCCACCGCGGCTGCATATGTATCGAAATGCTGAGCGCCGATAGAGAGGAACAACTGGGTAGTCAGGCCTCGTACAAATCTCTTGATCCGCCTCTCTTTAGTATCCACTAAATTCAGAGCATATACGGATAGTTTGGTAAACTGAACATCATACTCTACCACTATCATAACCGGAGTCTGGCTCAACGACTCAAATCTGCGAGCTCGAACATCTCTAACGCTCTGAGGGAGGAATCGGGCAAGAAACACCATCGTAAACTCAACCCAAGTCATAGAAGGAAGACCTGCGGCTCGACCTCTCTCTAAAGACTCGCACCAAGTCTGGGCAAAACCCTCCAGACGGAAACTGGCAAACTCCACCCATCTCAAGTCGGAGAATCTCAACGAACGACAGATCCTAGCCATCTGATCGATGAATGACTGTGGATCCTCAGCTGTGTCGGTGCCTGTGAAAACCGGAGGCTTCAGCTTCATGAACTCAGATAAGGATACGGTGATAACCTCCGTAGCTGCAGGTACGACTGCCGGAACAGTAGGCACCATCACGGACCCCGTAACAAGTGGGACAACCTCCGATCTCTGCGCTCGACTGGCCTCAACCAACGACCCCATCATCTGGAGAAAATCCTGCATACCGACCTCTAGCCTAGTAATACGATCCGGAGAAGGTGGATCAAACTGCTCCTGTAAAATTGGCGTACCGGCCCGGTCAGTCCCCGTCTTGGGCGAGCTTGCCCTGGCCTCGGCTCTCGTGGCAGCTCTCTGCGTCCTCATAGTCTTCGGCGGCATGGTGGCTAGAATAAGGAAATAGGATTCGATAAGAAAAGAGAAATCGAATCATAAGGATATATATAATCAAGGAAGGAATTCAAGCAACATGTCCTAAGGTCACTTAGGCGGAGTACCGTGTTGTAAGTATGCCGCGGAACATACGCACGCTACGTCACTCTGCTTAAGCTACCTACTCTATCATACCAAGTTCATCCTACACTCTGAAAGGTAAAACGTAGCGCTCTGATACCAACTTTGCCATGACCAAATTTAGGAACGTGACCGGCACTTAAATCACGCAACGTCTAAAGGCGTAACGTAATTCAAGTAATACAACAACCCAGAAATCTAAACCATAAAAAAGATAGAAAGATAAAACATTTAAAACAATTGCTAAAACATGTGAAAATCTTAAGTTATAATATCTTAACTTAATTTATATTCTTAAAAATTTCGGTAGCATCTCATTTGTAAAAACTAGCCCCAAACGGGTACAAGCATAACATAAATATAAAGCATCCCAAACGAGAGCAACTCACGCCAAAAGGCGGAACACGACCACAACAAGTTTATATAAACATATATATGACGCCGTAGCGAAGGAATAAGCAATAAAGAAGTGAAACAACATCACAACATAAATAAAATAGCCGGCTCATATGAACTCAATACCCAGAGTCACAAAATAATACAATATCGTCCTCACAAACTCGTCTCTAAGTCAATATACATGAAAGTGGTGGATGGAGAGTACTAGATACGATAAGATATACAATGAGATCATACGGATAACCGCAAAACCACCTACCTATCCAAAAATCACGACCAACAGCAGCGGTATCCGCAGATGTAGATGAAATGAGAAGCCCTGCCGCGACTATACTGAGAGTCAAGCCTGCAAAACACCGTGGCACAACGGGGGTGAGTTACCAACTCGTGAATAGTAAATAATATCGTACAGATAATCGCAAGTATGCATGAAAAGCGATAATCTGAAATATACAATCTGATGGCATAAATATAACAATACGGATATGCAGTAAAATCATGATCAAGGTATACCACCAGGGTACAACAACTACATGTCTAAATGCGCGTCTAATAAATCCTGAGTATATGATAACACATAAAACCTCACGTATGAATCATTATCATGGAAAACCGATGTCCATCAACGACGCCCCAAATCCCAATATCTCAGGTGTCGTCGCACTGATCGGCCTTCATATCCGTCACATTATGAAACCTGAGTGTCCAATATCGACACTCAAAACATCATGAAACCCGTGTCCAACATCGACACGTAAATACTCATATCTCAGGCGCCGCATACTCCAATCGGCCCTCATATATATATCTCATCTCATAACTCCAAGACGGTATCCTCCGGACATCCGTCGAGTTCTACAAAATCACCGGTAGGTAGTACTCCCTCCGTCGGGCTCACCGCCTATCTATACGAGTCTTCTTGCCCTGGGGTACCTCAACGGGTCCACCATGTACACACAGACGGTGCCTATCTCTCCTCGAATCGGGTATACTCACATCTCAGAACCGAGAAAACTCATAGTGGACGTCTCGAAATATCATATCAAGAGAAACCGCATTTTTCAAGCAATATATTATATTTTGCCTTTTTAAATATAATCGCGGTTCTCAAATTCATAAATCGCATGAAATCAATAAGTCAATGCATATGTCCATGAAATACGAGATATGTAAATAAGGAACAGTAACGTAAGCATTTCAAGGGAAAACCGCTCTTTTAAATTATCATGTTTTCAAAGGTATCTTGCGGTTTCCCAAATCTACGAAATAGAAATGCAACATTGTTTCCCCCAATCAGAGCAAAGCTCTGTTCAAATTCCAAGGCGGGAAATGAAGCAACGCTTCCGTTTCCCCCAATCAGAGCAAGGCTCTGTTTTAAAAATAAAAATAAAGGAAGCAACGCTTCAGATAACTTGCGCTCTGCGCTGCGCGACACGTGTCAGCGCAGTCGCGCTAGTGCAGTTGCGCTGCACTCTGCGCTGCACAACACATGTCAAGTGCAGGTGCGCTTGCGCCAACTGTGCCAGCACTAAAACAGAATTAAAATTCTAAAAAGATCTTTTTTTAATCTTTTTAAAACAAGAAGATTATCTTCTGTAAAACAGAGGCCTTAGGATCAAAGATCCAACGGTGGGGAAATATCCCCAGATCAATCAAAGAAAGATCTCTGTAACTAACCTAACAAACTAATTGGCCCTATATAAAGGTCCCTAAACTCCAAGTCTAAAACATACAGAGATAGAGATACAGAGATCATCCTCTAAAAACTTTGAGAAGAAACTCAAAAAGAAAAAAACGGTAAATCTCTGATAAAAGAAGAATTTCTTCTAAAAAAGATCAAAGATCTAAGAATAAGATCAAGATCTTCAATAAAAAAAAATCATCATAATAATAAAGAAGTAATTTACTTCAGTTCTAGATCTTTTGATCTATATAAAGGCATTGCCTTTTGATAAGAATCAGAACCATTGGTTCTTGAAATCTTTGGAACAAGAAAAACTTGTTTTCTTTGATCTAAGTTTGATCAAGATGCGCTCTGCGCTATGGAACAGTGCCTTGCACTTCTGAAATGAGCCTCTGCGCTCTTGGGTTGGCGCAAGTCACCAGGACACGCCACGTGTCAACTCCAGAATAATCTGTGCCTTGCGTTTTAAAAAATGAGTACCGCGCTCTTGGATTAGCGCAAGTCATCAGAGCACGCCACGTGTCAGCAGCGCAGCGCACTGGCACAGCGCACTGCGCTAATAGACTTGCGCTCACCAGCGAGTGACACGTGTCACCTCCACATCAGTTTGCGCCTTGCGCTCCTCAATTGGCGCAAAGCGCCTGACAGGCCATGTGGTGCACTGTCAGACTATTAAATGCAGTGCATTATTAGAAAAGGGCAGAGCCCAATTAAAAGGTCTATCAGACCAAACAAAAATGCAGTGCATTATCAGAAAAGGGGCAGAGCCCAATTAAAAGGTGTAACAGACCAAAACAAATGCTATGCATTATTAAAAGGGGGCAGAGCCCAATTAAAAGGCCTAACAGGCCTAATCTAAATGCTGTGCATTTAATTAAAAAGCCCAATGCTGTGCATTATTTTAAAGAGGGCAGAGCCCAAGTAAAGGCCTAATAGGCCAAATACAAATAAAATGTTAGACATTTTCTAACTGGACTTAACCCAATTCTGACCATAAGTCCTTAAATTAAATTGAACTGAGCACAACTGCTCTCCCAAATCAATTTACACCCGGTTCAAGGGTACATCTCTGAACTCCTCTGATATTTGTTGTTGTAATTCTTCAACGTCGTCAGAGAGGTGACGGGTCTTTAAACTCATGGACTATGATGTCCTTAAACCGATATTTGTCCCCAAAATGTGAATGTTGTACCTCCATATCCCTAAACTGGCAATGGACCAGTATATCCCTAAACTAGAACAATAGAGCCCCCAAATGCTCTTTTGTCAGATCTAAACGATCCTGTTAAGCTGATCTTAGTCTCAAATTAGACTAACGTATCCTTAACAAACGTTTAAGTTGATCTTAGCCTCAAATATGGCTAACATATTCTTAAACCAAAACCCCAAACCCAAATCTAAGAAAATACGGATTTGGACTAATCCACGTCCTACGGGCGACCACATAAATTAGTCTCCGTATACAATCCACAGGCAACCACAAACAAAACAAACACCCACGACACGGAGTGACCATCTGGAGAAAGAGAAAGTTGGATTGGGGGAAACAAATGCCCCCCCACCGTTGCGCTTACGTGGCCCCATACGTGAGCACAGCGGTGGCAGAATTCCAAGGCGGGAAATGAAGCAACGCTTCCGTTTCCCCCAATCAGAGCAAGGCTCTGTTTTAAAAATAAAAATAAAGGAAGCAACGCTTCAGATAACCTGCGCTCTGCGCTGCGCGACACGTGTCAGCGCAGTTGCGCTCTACGCTGCGCGACACGTGTCAGCGCAGTTGCGCTAGCGCAGTTGCGCTGCGGGACACGTGTCTAGCGCAGGTGCGCTTGCGCCAACTGTACCAGCACTAAAACAGAATTAAAATTCTAAAAAGATCTTTTTTTAATCTTTTTAAAGCAAGAAGATTATCTTCTGTAAAACAGAGGCCTTAGGATCAAAAATCCAACGGTGGGGAAATATCCCCAGATCAATCAGAGAAAGATCTCTGTAACTAAACTAACAAACTAATTGACCCTATATAAAAGCCCCTAGACTCCAAGTCTAAAACATACAGAGATAGAGATACAGAGATCATCCTCTAAAAACTTTGAGAAGAAACTCAAAAAGAAAAAAAAGGTAAACCTCTGATAAAAGAAGAATTTCTTCTAAAAAAGATCAAAAATCTAAGAACAAGATATCAAGATCTTCAATAAAAAAAATCATCATAATAATAAAGAAGTAATTTACTTCAGTTCTAGATCTTTTGATCTATATAAAGGCATTGCCTTTTGATAAGAATCAGAACCATTGGTTCTTGAAATCTTTGGAACAAGAAAAATTTGTTTTCTTTGATCTAAGTTTGATCAAGATGCGCTCTGCGCTATGAAACAGTACCTTGCACTTCTAAAATGAGCCTCTGCGCTCTTGGGTTGGCGCAAGTCACCAGGACACGCCACGTGTCAGTCCCAGAATAATCTGCGCCTTGCGCTTTAAAAAATGAGTACTGCGCTCTTGGATTGGCGCAAGTCATCAGAGCGCGCCACGTGTCAGCAGTGCAGCGCACTGTGCTAATAGACTTGCGCTCACCAGCGCGTGACACGTGTCACCTCTACATCAGTTTGCGCCTTGCGCTCCTTAATTGGCGCAAAGCGCCTGACAGGCCATGTGGCGCACTGTCAGACTATTAAATGCAGTGCATTATTAGAAAAGGGCAGAGCCCAATTAAAAGGTCTATCAGACCAAACAAAAATGCAGTATATTATCAGAAAAGGGGCAGAGCCCAATTAAAAGGTCTAACAGACCAAAACAAATGCTATGCATTATTAAAAGGGAGCAGAGCCCGATTAAAAGGCCTAACAGGCCTAATTTAAATGCTGTGCATTTAATTAAAAAGCCCAATACTGTGCATTATTTTAAAAATGGGAGAGCCCAAGTAAAGGCCTAATAGGCCAAATACAAATAAAATGTTAGACATTTTCTAACTGGACTTAACCCAATTCTGGCCATAAGTCCTCAAATTAAATTGAACTGAGCACAACTGCTCTCCTAAATCAATTTACACCCGGTTCAGGGGTATATCTCTGAACTCCTCTGATATTTGTCGTTGTAATTCTTCAACGTCGTCAGAGAGGTGACGGGTCGCGACAACCACACATTGATACGGACTGTGGGGTCCTTAAACTCATGGACTATGATGTCCTTAAACCGATATTCGTCCCCAAAATGGGAATGTTGGACCACCATGTCCCTAAACTGGCAATGGATCACTATGTCCCTAAACTAGAACAATAGAGCCCCCAAATGCTCTTTTGTCGGATCTAAACGATCCTGTTAAGATGATCTTAGTCTCAAATTAGACTAACGTATCCTTAACAAACGTTTAAGTTGATCTTAACCTCAAATATGGCTAACGTATCCTTAAACAAAAACCCCAAACCCAAATCTAAGAAAATACGGATTTGGACTAATCCACGTCCTACGGACGACCACATAAATTAGTCTCCCTATACAATCCACGGGCAACCACAAACAAAACAAACACCCACGACACGGAGTGACCATCTGGAGAAGGAGAAAGTTGTTACCGTGATGCGGTAGCGTAATTAACTGTAGGGGCTTGCGCCTGCAGGGAAGAGCGTCCCCACAATCAAAAACCCCTCAAGCGAGGGGGAATCTGACGAAGTCTGCTATATCGGCCGCATCCGTTTAAACCTCCGATACACGGTGCCATAAATCAACTTGGCATCTTCGGAGAGGTGGACGGATAAAACCAAATAGCATCTACCCCGAACTTCAGGCGAGACGTCCCTGTCTTGTCCGTCCTTCGGAGGGGAACAGATTCTGGCACGCCCGGTGGGACCTCTTTCTCTTTCCACTCCACGCTTCGTGTGTCGTGTTCACGAACGAATCGCGGTTTGCTGTGGTTGCCTGTGGATTTGAGGTACTTAGATTTGGTGTCTTGCTCCGTGCAGAAAACAGAAGATCAATGGCTTCAAACTGCACTACCTGCAACTGCAACTCCCACTCCGTCCTTCCTGGAGGAGTGACTTACGGGTCCCAAGCGGCCTCTCTTTTCAAGATGCCGGTGGAGCAGGTAACTCAAGCCACCACTGGACTATTCTTCGGGACCATGCTCCCACGATGAGCTTCAATGCCCCAATGACGTCGCAAAAAGCTCCAAAGAAGTCGGTCTTTGATCGGCTTACAACTACCGCGGCCCCTCTCAACGGATCGCCCAACTCCACTGCCTCAGTTTTTAACAGACTAGGCCAGAGCTCCAACGGGCCCATGAAGAAGCCTGCAATTCCAGAAAGCGTTATCCCGAAGCGGATAGCCATCCCTGCTCCCGTTCCAGGCGAAATCACCAAGGTTGCTTCCTCTACTCGGAAGTCTGCTTTTGATAGGTTGGCCGTCCCCAATCAACGGACGTCGGTCTTTAAAAGGCTGATACCATCAAATTCTGACCAACACAGAGGGCATGAGGAGGTCACCCCTATAGCTGAACCAACACCATCCGCGCGACATGTTCGCCGTCGTCACTGGCGCCGAGTACGGAAAGCTGGGGGCAGCTCTCCCTCTGGATTTACTCCACCAGCTCCAACGGTGGGGATCGATGCTGCTGTTCCAACCGAGAACAGCTTTAAACTGCTCAACAAGGTGCGCAGAAACTCTCCTACTGCAGTGCTGAACATAACTCCTACACCTGTGGATAATGCCCCAAAGGTGAAGCTGGAGCAGCCCCCTCAACGGCTGTCCTCTGAAATTTACAAGGTCTGGCGTCAAGTCCAAGACTCCGTAAATAGCTCAACAAATATGAGCTCATCAGGCGAGTTAAGCGGCTGGGCAAATTGTTAAAAGTGGACGACCCTATCCGAGCTGGTATGACCAAATCAGTTACCCGCCGGAATATACGATCCCTAAATTCCACGTGTACAAGGGAACAGGGAATCCACATCAGCATGTCGCTCAATTCAGGGCCTTATGCGGCAACACTGGAGGCGATGATAAACTGTTGCTTCGCCAATTCGTCGGCAGCTTAGCAGAAACGGCCTTTGAATGGTTTTCGGAGTCACCTAACGACTCTATCAAAATATTTGCGGAGATAGAGCTACTGTTTACACAAAAATTCACGAGTGCTAGTGAACGCACCCCGATAATAGCACTGATCAACACCAGGGTAAGGCCAGGCGAAACATGGGTTCAATACGCAATCCGATGGCGGAATTTGTGGTCGAAGTGCGAACATCGCATCGAAGAAGCACCAGCAGTGGGCATGTTCGTGGGCACTCTAGAACCTCATGCAACTATTTCACAGTTCATGATGTTCTTTAAACCGACCACGTTCCACGCTTTAATTGATAAGCTAGCCCAGATGGATCAAATGGGTCACAGACCGTCTTCTCCAAAGCCGGAACCCCGAAACGACAAGGGTAAAGGGAAGGCGGCCTTCGTTGCGAACACCCAACAGCAGCCCAGTGCCCCAAGGCTAGCGGATCAATTGGAAGAGAGACGGCGGTATTATAATGAGAAAATGAAGCGCCCTTACCCATTCCCGCAGGATAAAACGAAGAGGCTGTTCGAGCTGGCGATGCGCAATAGGCTTACCAATCTTCCGAATCCAAGGAGACCACCGCAACCCAGCGAGGTCAATAATCCCAATTATTGCCCTTACCACCAAACGGTAAGTCACCCGATCGAGGATTGCTTCGTCTTTAAGGGATGGATCTAAGATCAGTACCTACAAGGCAAGTTTGCGCTGTCTGAAAAGTGGAAAGTAAATCCACCACAGCCGCACACTCTAAAGAAGACGGACACGCCGGGGGCAACTTGTTCTTTTATTGAAGAAGCTCCATGGGAGGTCGTGCTTTCCGCCAAAACCAAAAAGATGCTGAATGATCTCCAGACATGCCCGGCGATCAGATGGAAGAACCCGTTGGAACCTGAGATCATCAAGGGAATGCTGAAGCCGTGCCCAACTCCAAAGATTGGTGATAGCCAAAATGCTCACACTCAGTCGTCAAAATCTTCGAAAAGCATGAAGAAGTCCAAAAAGGCCGTGAAGCCAGGTGACAAGCGCACGAGCCTGCAAAAATAGATCGACGCGCTGGAGGAATATAATCAGAAGGCGCGGACTCCTGTCACGCTCCAAGAGTTCTTAAGCCACGTCTTTCAGGAGGAAGATGATGGAGAAAGCTCGTCGGATGAATCTGAGGGCCACGTAGCAAGTTGTCATGTGATCTCTCACTCGTTTACAGACGATGAAAAGGCTTCTTGAATAGAGAAACTGGGGGTAGGGCCCGAACCAGAACTTCTAGGACCATCAGACGAAATGATTGATGCATTCCTAAACGAAGCCCGTCAGGAAAGCAAAGCCAATCGAAAGCGTGAACTGGCTATATTTGAAAAGGCCAAATGCTAACGACTGGAGGAAAAGGTCGAGACACCCCGAATGGAGCAAAGCGTCCCTATCGCCAGCAAAAGCAAGCTTAAAGTAAGGAATCAATTCGCTAGGGCCCTGGCAATAGGAATGAAGTTGCCCTCTCTCAAAGAAAATTCCCCTGGCAATATACGTCTTGATGAAGCAGACATACATCCTAACTTCTGCCTATACCATCAGAGGACTGCACACCCCACCGAGGAGTGCATAGCCTTTAAAAACTGGTGGCAGGGATATGTTGCCCATCGACGACACGTTCAACGAGTGAAGCGCAAGGCTCATCGGGAACGGAAAAGCACGACAGATGAGCGCGAAAGAGCTGTTGGCAACTGTCATATAGCCGACACCGAGGGATCGCAAGCTATCACGTTTGGAAGCGATGCTGACGAAGAAGTCGTCCTCAGCCCTCTCTTCAAGGAATCTACCTCCGGCACAAAACATGTGAAGATTTGCGGCAAAATTTAGCTTCGTAATCATACATTAGCCTATGACCGAAACGTCTTTAAACTACTACCGCAGCATCCTCAGGCTGACGTGATGAAAAAAAGGGGGAGAAATAATTAAAAAAAAAAGAAGAAGAAAACGGTATGTCCATAAGCAAAATGAGCACGGATGAAAACCCGAAAGGGCTCCGTGAGTAAAAACAGCAGGGTTACCGGCGAGTGTTCGTGAAAACCCGAAAAGGCGCGACCTAGTTATATAAAAAGAATAAAAAAAAGAGAGAATAAAAAAACGGTATGTCCATAAGCAAAATGGGCACGGATGAAAACCCAAAAGGGCTCCGTGAGTAAAAACAGCAGGACTACCAGCGAGTGTTTGTGAAAACCTGAAAGGGCGCAACCTCGTTAAAAGACACTTACAGGGTCCTCTCGACCTTGTAAGGAGAAACCACCCGCGTGAGATCCTTACGACTCACAAGGGAGCAACACACTTAGGGATCTTCACGATTCCTAAGGAGAAATTACACTTGCGAGATCCTCACGACTCGTAAGGAGAACTCTCTTATGGGACCCTCACGGCTCATAAGATTTGAAAGTCTTAAGTTACAGAGACCTAAACATGTTCTTAAGCAACCCCCACAACCTTCGATATTGCCCTACAAGTGGCTCGATACTGACCCTTGTATACAATCTACGGGCGCGAATAAACATTTCCCTAAACAAGTCTCATCCGTGACTGGGTATATGTTCGCACGGTAAACAACCCTTGTAAGTCCTCTCGACTTATAAGGAGAAAGCACTCTTGTAGGATCCTTACGACTTATAAGAGAGCATACACTTAGGAATCCCCACGATTCCTAAGGAGAAAACACACCTACGAGATCCTCACGACTTGTAGGGAGAAATACCTTTGTGAGACCCTTACGGCTCATGAAGTCAAAAGCCTTAGTCGACGGGATCCTAACCCTGTTTGCTAAGCCACCTATGTTCGACATCGACAGAGGCAAATTATGATTCGCTCCTGGCAATATCCCAGTTGTAGCGATACTGATGCCTAAATCGGTATCAAATTCCAAGTCTTTTCATGGCAAATGATGGTTCGCTCCTGGTAATATTCCAGTCATAGCGATGCTGATGCTAAGATTGGCATCAGATTCCAAGTTCCACACTCGCGATAAAAAATCAGCGAGCCAAAAATGCATATGAAATAGCCGAAATGATGGGGCAACTTGCAACGAAATCGGTAAGTAAAAATGTATGCATACAAAAACAGCCGAAATGATTGGGCAACTCGCAATAAAAAGCAGCGAGTAAAATAAAAAAAACAGCCGAAATGATTGGGCAGCTCGCAATAAAAAGCAGCGGGTAAAAAGAAAAATAGCCGAACTGATTGGGCACCGCGAAAAATAGCCGAAATGATTGGGCAATCGCGACCTTCGCGATATAAAAGCTGAAATGATAGAGCATCGCGGAAATAAAATGATAATATAAAAAAAATGATGAAACTTTTGCCCTACACGTGAGATCACATCGATCCCTGTATACAATCCAGGGGCACAAATAAAGAGGGAACCATACCTTCCCAACAGGCTCCACCAGAAAGCAAAGCCAAATCTCGACGGTTCATAGACAACCTCGACATTTGTCGCAATATTGCAGACACAATGTCAACAAACGAAGCAAAAGAAGATCCCTAGCTTCAGGGTCTCGACGTCGATATCGACAACTTAGAGATCACCAACGGAGTTTCTCCTCACTCCAACCAGATGCAGACATGACGTCAACAACCGACCTCAGAGTCGCAACGAAACGGAGCCACGGCATAGTCCCTAGTTCCAAATCTTAACGGCAATATCTACAGCCTAAGAATCAGCAACGGCGTTCCTTCGCAGTCCAGCAGGATGCAGATGCAACGTCAACGAAAGACCCCGTGGTCAAAACAATGTGGAGTGACGGCAAAATCCTGGCTCCACCTCAGCATTTGTCTCATTACAGCAGACGCAATGTCAACAACGGCATTCCTTTGCAGTCCAGCAGGATGCAGATGCAACGTCAACAAAAGACCCCATGGTCAGTAAAGCGGAGTGACGGCAAAATCCCAACCCCACCTCAGCATTCGTCTCGTTACAACATATGCAATGTCAATAACGGCGCCCTTCCTCCAACAGGATTCAGATGCGCCAAAGAAAACGAAGCGAAGGCCAAATTCCTAGCTTCAGGGTCTTGACGGCAACTCATATAAAACCTGAAAGACCATCGGAGATCATCTCGCACCAGCGCGGAGTGGTCACCACCTCGACGTTCGTCGCAATATAGCAGACGAGACGTCACAACAGCTTCCTTCCTCCAACAGGATTCGGGCACGCCAGCAAACGAAGCGAAGGCCAAATTCCTAGCTTCAGGGTCTTGACGGCAACTCATATAAAGCCTGAAAGACAATCGGAGATCATCTCATCCCACACATAGTGGTCACCACCTCGACGTTCGTCTCGATACAACAGACGAGATGTCACTACAGTGATCTTCCTCCAACGGGATTCGGACACGCCAAAACAAACGAAGCGAAGGCCAAATTCCTAGCTTCAGGGTCTTGACGGTAACTCATATAAAACCTGAAAGACCATCGGAGATCATCTCGCACCAGCGCGGAGTGGTCACCGCCTTGACGTTCGTCTCAATACAACAGACGAGATGTCACGACAGCATTCTTCCTCCAACAGGATTCGGACGTGACAAAGCAAACGAAGCAAAGGCCAAATTCCTAGCTTCAGGGTCTTGACGGTAACTCATATAAAACCTGAAAGACCATCGGAGATCATCTCACACCAGGGCGGAGTGGTCACCACCTCGACGTTCGTCTCGATACAGCAGACGAGATGTCACCCCAGCGTTCTTCCTCTAGCAGGATTCAGACGCGACAATCAAACAACGGAGCCACGGCAAAATCCCTAGTTCCAAACCTTGACGGTTCACCAACAACCTAGAGACAACCGCGACACTCGTCTCGATATAGCGGACACAATGCCAGCAAATGAAGCGAAGGCCAAATTCCTAGCTTCAAGGTCTTGACGGTAACTCATATAAAACCTGAAAGACTATCGGAGATCATCCCACACCAGCGCGGAGTGGTTATGACTCATCGAGGCTCTCCAAAATGAGCCTGACCTCAAGTAAAAAGCGGCATGGCAAAATTCCTAACGCTTGCTCTTCCGACGGTCAAACTGCCTAGGAGGATTGCTTGAAGACGTCTTGTCTAGCCCCCGAAGGGATCAGAGACACGACAGTCGTAAGGCTACTCGAACAGTAAGATTGCCTATCGAGGAATATATCAGCCAACGCGACGGTACGACGGATAAAACCCTAAGTACCACAGACCCTAACGGACCTCTGTCGTAAAGAGAAGAGGTTAACTGTGACGTTAGGATATTCTTGCGAGAACTGCTCGATTCATCTCGACTCGTGAGGAAATTAGTGTCTTTATGAGAACTTCTCGATTCGTCTCGACTTGTGAGATAAAGCCTTAGGCAGCGGGGATTAAAAAAACCTGTTTCCTAAGCACTGGGACCCTGCGAGTCGATCCAAAATGGACTCTTGCATACTATTCACGGGTCACACTCTCCAAAGTCGAATCCCGATAAGGAGGAAAACAACCGCTTACGGATCCTCTCGACTCGTAAGAGGGAAAATTCTCTTATTAGATCCTTACGACTTATAAGAGAAAACGCACTTAAGAATCCTCACGATTCCTAAGGAGAAAATACACCTACAGATCCTCTCGATCCATAGGGAGAAAAGTCTTTATGAGACCCTCATGGCTCATAGAGTTGAAAAGCCTTAAGTAGCAGATCTGAACCTGCTTCCTAAGCCATCACTACTCCCAAAGTATTCAAGACGGGATGTTCTATATCACCTACAGGCTATGCTTGCTTAAGGAATATGCCAATGACAAAACGGAAAATGAAAGGAAGGAGGCAAAAAATTTGTCATTCATACTTGGAAAATTCTTACATCAATAAAGACAATAAACAAAAACAGTATTGTTGAAATACTATTACAATGGCAAAACCTCAAATCCAGGACATGGATTGAGGAACTCGAAAGTGACCTTGTCCAAGACTTTCCAAGCCTAGCGAACCATCCTAGTGTGCTTTCTTTCGCGAGCACGAGCGTCGGGATCCCTACTGATGTCCTCCACCCTCATATAAGCAGCAAGTATGGCGGACTGTTGAAAGACCTGGTGCAGGAGATCGACAAGATTATCTCGCCGTCTCTTCGAGATTAGGTTCATCAGGTACACCGAGTGCACCTTATCCTCGATGGCATCTAACGCCCTGAGCGGCACGCCGGTAAAGAATAGGGAAAGCGCTTCCCAAATTGCTCCCACAATAAGCTTCAGGAAAGGGGAGCGTCGAGGAAGCAGTTGACCACTGTATGCATCGAAGCGACTCATGATTTCAGCACACGCGGCGTTTGTGAATTCCCGGTTCTGAGAACGGCCGAGTCGGCGAATGTCTCCATAAGAGATGATCTCATCAAAGTCATACATGTGGGCGTCCATTAATCCTGTAGAAGAAAATCAACAAAATCAGCAGACGGACGGATTAAGCAATTTTTGATTCGAAACAGGCGCAGGAAATTAAACTCCCCGAGAGCAATGCTCTACATATAGGAGTGACACCCGTCAATATCAATTATGAAAGGAGTTTAAAGAAATCCCCCGAGAACATTGAGAGCTTTGCTCCGAAAAAATGGTTCTCTTTAGATCAAAGATCTATATAGAGCAAAGCTCTGTTAATGGGTAAAACTCTGGTTTCTTAAAAGTTTTAAACTATACCTAAGTTTTAATAGAGTCTTACTCTTGAAAAGTTCTTAAAAGCCTAAGAGCAATGCTCTGAATAAAAATTCTTATGAAGAGATGAAAATCATCTAAGAGACCAAAGGTCCTATTTATAGGCAGTGAGAGCCGTTTCAACTTCCAAAAGATGGCGCAACGGTTGAAATTCTGCCACCGCTGCGCTCACGTCTGGGGCCACATAAGCGCAACAGTGGGGGGGCATTTGTTTCCCCCAATCAGAGCAAAGCTCTGTTCAAATTCCAAGGCGGGAAATGAAGCAACGCTTCCGTTTCCCCCAATCAGAGCAAGGCTCTGTTTTAAAAATAAAAATAAAGGAAGCAACGCTTCAGATAACTTGCGCTCTGCGCTGCGCGACACGTGTCAGCGCAGTCGCGCTAGCGCAGTTGCGCTGCGCTCTGCGCTGCACAACACGTGTTAAGCGCAGGTGCGCTTGCGTCAACTATGCCAGCACTAAAACAGAATTAAAATTCTAAAAAGATCTTTTTTAATCTTTTTAAAGCAAGAAGATTATCTTCTGTAAAACAGAGGCCTTAGGATCAAAGATCCAACGGTAGGGAAATATCCCCAGATCAATCAGAGAAAGATCTCTGTAACTAACCTAACAAACTAATTGGCCCTATATAAAGGCCCCTAGACTCCAAGTCTAAAACATACAGAGATAGAGATACAAAGATCATCCTCTAAAAACTTTGAGAAGAAACTCAAAAAGAAAAAAAAGGTAAACCTTTGATAAAAGAAGAATTTCTTCTAAAAAAGATCAAAGATCTAAGAACAAGATCAAGATTTTCAATAAAAAAAAATCATCATCATAATAAAGAAGTAATTTACTTCAGTTCTAGATCTTTTGATTTATATAAGGCATTGCCTTTTGATAAGAATCAGAACCATTGGTTCTTGAAATCTTTGGAACAAGAAAAACTTATTTTCTTTGATCTAAGTTTGATCAAGATGCGCTCTGCGCTATGGAACAGTGCCTTACACTTCTGAAATGAGCCTCTGCGCGCAAGTTACCAGGACACGCCACGTGTCAACCCCAGAATAATCTGCGCCTTGCGCTTTAAAAAATGAGTACTGCGCTCTTGGATTGGCGCAAGTCATCAGAGCGCGCCACGTGTCAGCAGCGCAGCGCACTGCGCTAATGGACTTGCGCTCACCAGCGCGTGACACGTGTCACCTCCACATCAGTTTGCGCATTGCGCTCCTCAATTGGCGCAAAGCGCCTGACAGGCCATTTGGCGCACTATCAGACTATTAAATGCAGTGCATTATTAGAAAAGGGCAGAGCCCAATTAAAAGGTCTATCAGACCAAACAAAAATGCAGTGCATTATCAGAAAAGGGGCAGAGCCCAATTAAAAGGTCTAACAGACCAAAACAAATGCTATGCATTATTAAAAGGGGGCAGAGCCCAATTAAAAGGCCTAACAGGCCTAATCTAAATGTTGTGCATTTAATTAAAAAGCCCAATGCTGTGCATTATTTTAAAAAGGGCAGAGCCCAAGTAAAGGCCTAATAGGCCAAATACAAATAAAATGTTAGACATGTTCTAACTGGACTTAACCCAATTCTGGCCATAAGTCCTCAAATTAAATTAAATTAAGCACAACTGCTCTCCCAAATCAATTTACACCCGGTTCAAGGGTATATCTCTGAACTCCTCTTATATTTGTCGTTGTAATTCTTCAACGTCGTCAGAGAGGTGACGGGTCCCGACAACCACACATTGATACGGACTGTGGGGTCCTTAAACTCATGGACTATGATGTCCTTAAATTGATATTCGTCCCCAAAATGGGAATGTTGGACCACCATGTCCCTAAACTAGCAATGGACCACTATATCCCTAAACTAGAACAATAGAGCCCCCAAATGCTCTTTTGTCGGATCTAAACGATGCTATTAAGCTGATCTTAGTCTCAAATTAGACTAACGTATCCTTAACAAACGTTTAAGTTGATCTTAGCCTCAAATATGGCTAACGTATCCTTAAACCAAAACCCCAAACCCAAATCTAAGAAAATACGGATTTGGACTAATCCACGTCCTACGGGCGACCATATAAATTAGTCTCCGTATACAATCCACGGGCAACCACAAACAAAACAAACACCCACGACACGGAGTGACCATCTGGAGAAGGAGAAAGTTGTTACCGCGATGCGATAGCGTAATTAACTGCAGGGGCTTGCGCCTGCAGGGAAGAGCGTCCTCACAATCAAAAACCCCTCAAGCGAGGGGGAATCTGACGAAGTC
The DNA here is from genome assembly GCA_030015575.1 of Agapanthus africanus. Taxonomy (NCBI): domain Eukaryota; kingdom Viridiplantae; phylum Streptophyta; class Magnoliopsida; order Asparagales; family Amaryllidaceae; genus Agapanthus; species Agapanthus africanus. The sequence continues at coordinate 46,983,290 of JASDDO010000019.1, read as the reverse complement.
TGCTACATCGGCCGCATCCGTTTAAACCTCCGATACACGGTGCCATAAATCAACTTGGCATTTTCAGAGAGGTGAACGGATAAAACCAAATAGCATCTGCCCTGAATTTCAGGCAAGACATCCCTGTCGCGCCGTCCTTCGGAGGGGAACAAACATCCTTTGAAGTACATGGGCAACTATAGCAATGTATGTAGTATACAAACATGTATGATGCAATATATATCATCCATGGTAATTTCTATAGTATGCGTGTCATGGAAATTACTAACGGTGTATGTGTGTGTCATACAATTCAGTGCTCGTGCAACATGAACCGTTAGTAACGGTGTAGTGTCCAATCAATACAGTGTCAATGTATAACAAGTAATAGGATGTGCAAGATGATGTTTATGCACAATCAATGTATATACTAACAACATAGGTTTATATCACTGAATCCAGCCCTCGGCGCTTAGTGCCATACGGGCGATTCTCCCGTAGATGTTAAATCTACCCACTGATGATCTCGAGCTAGGTGAATCCAACCACCTCTTTCTCTTTCCTTGTAGCGCCCGAAGTCCCCGTAATCATCCTAATATCGCACCAAAAACATAACAAGTGCAAATTAGAAACTTTCCGATAACAAACGTAAACAACGCTTAAACCAACGCACCGACTCCCACAAGCTATCAAGTGTTAGCTTAGTGGCGAACGTGTGTAGTGACACCCTAAACCAACCCAAGTGCAGCAAGCTATACGAAGTACAGAAACCGTGTCGGATATCCGTATCACGCGTTGCCGAAACACTAAAACTAACTAAGTGGTTCCAGATTTTGCCTACAGTCAATATAGGAAAATCAAACAATACCAAACACCAAGAATAGCCTACAGAAACATACCCTCAAAAACACAACTCCCCAGGTCACCAAAAATCCGGCTGCGCTGTACTTTCCATCATTCTTGCCGGATCGACCGAGAGGGGTGGGGTCCGGGTTTCAGGTGCACGCTCAGGGCTTCTAACACTATACTACTGTATTGCTAGATTTTACAGTAGACTAAGTTAGTGATAGCAGATCACAGAGACACCAAAACATACACAAAAATACGATATTTGCACAAAACCATAACTTTAGTATTTTAAAATTGAAACTAATAAGCATACAAACTTCATTAGAGCCTAATTACGGTATAAAGATCACTACCTCACCAAAATATAGGAAAAACCCTAGCTTTCCAAGCTCCAAATCATCACAAAGGCTTTGGCATGAATTGTGAAGGGTTTAGTGAGGTTGGATTAAGGTTAGGCTTAAGATTGTGATGTAAATATATATATCAAGTAGAGAACTTGAAGGATTGTGAAAGAGGAGAGAACAACTGAGTTGAGAACAATAATTAAGAGAGTGAGGTGAGAATGAGAGGTAAGTATGAGGAAATTGAGTGTATTTGAGGGTGGGAGGTGAGTGTAAGCATTACACTCACTCCCTCTCTCTCTCTCTCATTAATGCCATTAATGGCAGCCATCCCTCCTAAGTCTCCTCTTAAATCAACTCTTCTCTTCTCTTTTCTTTTATAAAAATAATTAAACCTTTTGTTTCAATAATTAAAATAGATATACATGTTAAAATGTAACATGTCTTGTTAAAAGAGAGGGTTTAGTGTGACATGGCTATATAAGCATGATTAACACCTCTTTAACCCTAATTCAACATGCATATATGTGTGCAAGTGTAAAAATAATTAAATAAAATATTAATTAATTAAATAAAATATGAAGAAAATAATTATTAGTTAAATTTCATTAAAACCCCGTATTATCGTTTAATACTAACCGCATTCTAAAGTGTTACACCAAGTGTACGAAGGTCGGTACCATCCTTTCTACTCAGCTGCCTCGTAGTGAGGGCTTTGATCCACAGTGTTGTTGGGAAGGAAGTTACCCGTTGCAGATGGACCGAGCAGGAAATTACTTGGCCGCCTCGCAAGGAGGGCTTTCGATCCACAGCGTAGTTGGGCAGGAAACTACCCACTGCGGATGAACCGAGTAAGAAGCTACTCGGCGGCCTCATGAGGAGGGCTTTTGATCCACAACGTTGTTGGACAGGAAGCTACCCACCGCGGATGAACTGAGCAGGAAGCTACTCGGCGGCCTCGTGAGGACGGCTTTTGATCCACAGCGTTGTTGGGCAAGAAGCTACCCACTACGGATGAACCGAGCAGGAAGCTACTCGGTTGCCTCGTGAGGAGGGCTTTTGATCCACAGTGTTGTTGGGTAGGAACTTCCTACTGCGGATAGGCCAGCAGGAAATTGCTCGGCAGCCTCGTGATGAGGGTTTTTGATCCTTAACGTTGTTGGGTAGGAGGCTACCCGCTAGGGATGGTCCGAGCAGGAAGCTACTCAGCCGTCTCGCAAGGAAGGCTTTCGATCCACAGCGTAAGTTGGGCAGGAAGCTGCTCACTGCGGATGGACCAAGCAGGAAGCTGCTCGGTGGCCTCGTTAGGAGGGCTTTTGATCCACATCATTGTTGGGTAGGAAGCTACCCACTGCGGATGGGCCAGCAGAAAATTGCTCAGCGGCCTCATGAGGAGGGCTTTTGATCTACAACGTTGTTGGACAGGAAGCTACCTACTGCGGATGAACCGAGCTGGAAGCTACTCGGCGGTCTCGTGAGGAGGGCTTTTGATCAACAGCGTTGTTGGGCAGGAAGCTACCCACTGCGGGTGAATCGAGTAGGAAATTGCTCGGCGGCCTCGTGAGGAGGGCTTTTGATCCACAACGTTGTTGGGCAGGAAGCCGTTAAACCTTTAGGTGTCCCTAGTAGGAGGAGTGTTGTCTCCTAAGGGTTTTCAGCGGATTACACCCATAAAATCTCGTCAAGCTAGTTTCATAAGTTAACGTCGATTCTACTCCTACAGTTTAGTATCTAAGTTAGAAATTCCATCATCCGAAATTAAAAATATTCAACTCTTATGTTTCACGCCTTCTATTTATTCAACCTCAGATCCTATACGTTTTACAGCTTAGAAAGATCTCGGTATCTCTTGAGTTTTCCTTCTAAAGTGCGGTCTCCAATCAGGGATTTTTATCAACTTTAAATAAAACATAAGTCTTATTCTGTATTCCTATCTTTCCTCCAAACATCGATTGTATACCCCTACGTGTGTGTAAATTTTCACCCCTACACTCAAGAATTCAATTCAAACTATAGTACCCTTACCTTAATACCTAATACTACTTCTTTTCATTTAATGATGGACGATTTTGCTTACACATCTTTCATGCGATTATTAATGCTTCTTGAGGCACTAACAACCGATTACTGAATGAATGGGCTTAAAGCGTATATAGCAGTTTGCAGGTCTTGACTTTATTTATTTATTTTTTTTCTTTACTTTTTCTTTTTCAAGACCGGATATATTTTTTCAATGATGCTCTTTTGGTGGTTAACTTTAAATACCGTTTTTTCTTTCATACTAGGTTTTCAGGCAAGAGTATTTCTAGGTATCCTCTACTATCCCAAGTTTTAAGGTGCGTGTATGTACAGTTAGTAGGGTATATACTTTCTAAGTTTGGACTCAAGAATAACAACTATTTTTCAGACTTAACCTTGAGTAAAGCTTTCAATACTTTCCCTTCATCTCGACTTAACTCAAGAACTGAACTCAAGATTACCTATTTCTATAAAAAAAACTGTAAGGACATATAATTACCAAGGTTAAACAGAAAGAGGGTTATTTTTAGGGTTTTCAATTCCTAAACATAGGATTTAGTTATTTCTAACATATCAACTCAACTTTCAAAAATAGAAATCTAAGTTACCCTATTAGCTAACTTGACGGCAAAGTTTTTATATTTTTGTAAAAATTTTCGATTTTTATGGGTTTTAAATATGTATACAAATGCAGAATATACAAATGAATGCGAAGAAAGAAAACTTACCGAGCACACCCCCAAACTTAAACTTGACAGTGCCCTCACTGTCAGGTTATACCAAGAGGGTCAGAATTGTCGGCGCTCCCCAAAATTTTTTTTTATACAAAACAAAAAGCAAATCAAAAATATATACACCAAAAGGTCCCCCCCCAAACTTAAGTAAAATAGTGTTTTCACTGTTTAGGCGTTAAAGATCAGAGTTAGGGGGGAAGAGAACAGTATTAATCTATACAAGGCCTTACTCAGGCAAAAAGTGAGCACCGTCCATTCAAAAATTCTATCATGATATGACCACGGTTGGTGGAAGAATGCGGAGAGGAAAGAAATGGAGAATACGTGAGACTGTATGGGGATAGAAGCGGTATACGGTCCCGGTATATTAGGAGAAGAATGGCGGAAGAGAAAAATAAATGGAGTACAAACTTGAGGATGAAAATGGAGTGAATAAATTAGCACAATTTGTAATGACCGATGTGTAAAAAGCGATTGTGCTAATCTATCAACCCGCCGAGAAATGGGGTCAAATCCCTCAAAATTCGTGAGAAAACATGGGTAGACCGAACTTGGTAAACCAGAAAATAGAAATGGAAGTGATACGGTGTCTTGCAAGGTCGGAACGATGGAAAGGATGGAGGGGAGTGATTGAGGTAGGTTATCGGTTAAAAATTCAGGAGGGTGTACACAGTCAATAAAAGGGACATGATGAATTGGAAAATCCGACTCATCAAGTAAAACTGTTTCATCCTCAATACTATCCTCAAAATTCTCCTCAAAAATTCGCTCATCCATGCATTTATCATCAATATCTAGACGCATGTGAAGTTCGGGAAAAACAGTTAAAGACTCAGGATGATGTCCACACGGAAGTGAAAGGACATGATGAATTGGTGAGAAAAACTCATCCAAAACTGTGGGTTCATCATCCAAAATATTTCCAGCGTCAATATTCTCAATTAAGTGAAAACCAATTTTCTCAGACACCTCATCGAAAGCATGGATTTCAATCAATTCAGGTTCTAGAGCGGAGGTGTAGAGGTCAAAAGGGTTGGGATTGGTTTCACTTGGAATGGACCCTTCACAATCGGGTAAATCAAATACTACAAAGTCGCATAACTCATTAAACATTCTATCTTCAATTGGTAAATCATTTGGGACACTTGATAGACATTCAAAACCGGAATTGTGGAATTCAATTTGCAACGGGTAGGTTTGATTTGAAAGGGTGTACTGCTCACTCTCACGACTCAAATCCGCAATCTGTCATACCACCTCATCATACATTGAAAAATGTGGAGCTAGTTGGAAACTAGCTACCGGGTCACTAGGTTGTATAAGGGCGGCCATGGACGCATTCAAATCCATCATCTGTTGGTACGACGCTACCCGAAAGTCTTCCAATGACTGTTCCAGACTAGACATGGGTTGTGAAGGGGTTTCAGTACAAGATTCAAAGTTGTTTGGATACTGGAAACTCCCAAAAGGCTGTTCAGAAGCAATATCTAGGGAAGGTGTAAAAGTCGGGTAGGATTGATAAGGATTGAATAGTTGGACAGCAATAGGATCAACATTTGGATAAGAAGGTGAAGGGAATTGTTGATCCAAAGAATTGGCAGTGGTGAAAGGAGTGAAAGATCGGCTACGGGATTGTTCAATACGTTCAGCAATAGACATAGGTCTTGGAGTTACAACAGGACTCTCAAAAGGGGTATCAACGTAAGAAGGTGGGGTAGGTTGAAACGGTTGATACAAAATGGATTGCGAAGTCCAGTTGTTTGTCCTAGACACGTCTATCCGATCTTTCAAAGAAATTTTTGGCATGGAGGGATCGTTCGAAATTCGACCAAAGCAAGAACCGTAAGAAGTAATGTCTGGTTGTGGGTACCAAAGTTCGACAAGAGTTTTTCTGGGTGAAATACCCATGATGTGAAGAGAAAGAGAGGAAGAGAGGAAAAAGAGGGGAAAAAGAATGTGATATTTTTTTATATTTTTATTTTATGTTAGTTATTAACAGAAGAATGGTATATACACACAAAAAGAATTTGGACAAAAAATAATCACGACACAATACCACACACTTAATCGGTCTAGGGTTCACCTAGGTCAATTAGACCTGCTCAAGAACTTGATTGTTGGAGTAAAACTGTTTCGAAAAACGGGCTCAAGATATACTGATCACGAGGCCATGTAAGTGCAGAGATAAGGGGAGGTTTTCCGACGCTTTCGCAAAGGTTCTTAATTAGATAACCCTTTCAATTTTGGCGATTTCGCCGTGAACACTTTCCTAGACATCCCGTAAATGATATACCGTTAAGCGGTATTCTAAACACAGTTAACTTCTCCTAGTGAGCACGAAGTGTAGGGTTCCTAGGCACCCCAAGGAGGTCTCACAAGGCATCGAACATGCCATATTAAAATTTTACGGTGCCTACAAACCCTAAACTACGGATCGTCGGCTAGATTTCTAGGCGAAAAGTAAACTAGTTAACAATTAACTAAGGGAATACGGAAATACAACCTTTGTAGATCCGGTGCTCCACCTCCATAGCTCCGCAACGAAGTCATCTCCGCTGTCCAAAAAGAATCCGGGCTCTAGAGTCGGCTTCGTCGGAGAAGAAGTGAGCTAGGTCGTCGATGTCCATGCCGAAGATGATCTACGTCGAGGCGTCGCTAAATCAAGCTCCACCTTCATCAAGTCGTGAAAACTTGTGAAGGAAACACACTCTACTACTTGGCAAGAGGTAGAGGATGAAGAAATAGGAAATGGGTAGACTTTAGATTTGGATTTCTCACTCTTTTCCAACAATCACCATTGATGGAGCTTGGTTTTCTTCACTTGAAGAATGAAGAAGATGAAAGAAATAGTTATGATAAGTTAATTGTAAAAGAAAAGAAAATGAATTCTTATCATAATTTTAACTAGAGTCAAGTGTAGAGAATGAATCATGGTTAGTGGGAATGGTTAGGGTTAAGGATGAGATATGAATGGTTGACTTGAACAAAGCTTCATGAAGCTTCAACTAAAGAACAAAATTAGCCACCATTCTTTTCTCTTTTCTTTTATTCATTTATCAAAAGTAAAAAGGATAATTAAATAAGATAAATGAATAATAAATAAGAAACCCTAACCATTTCATTAACCAAGGTTTAATACTTTACACTTAACCAAAAAGGATGTATCATCAAACATGATACAAGCAAGTGCACAAAATCATATCGCATATGTAATGCGCACACCCGAGTGAGAAAATCCATTTAAAGTGAACCAATACTAGTTAATGCAAAGTAATATATCAAATATATAATTATACATTAAATCATTAAATCAACACTTGATTCAATGATCCGGTCATGTCGCACACAACCGACTAGTATAGAATGTATCGGCTTATCGAATCAACGCTTGAATCGATAACTAGGTTATATCGCATACAACCATTCGATACATTCATCGCGAGAATGGAATACGGTATCACATACACGCATTATTCTCGGTCCCGCACATATCTCATATGCGCTCCTATTTCGTTTCGCTTGAGCCAGGAAACCTCTGTGTAGGACTCTAAAGACTCGTCAATACGCCGGCAGCGGATGATGATCATATCAAACATCCACAAGCCGCAAGCGGTCTGCTAAACGTAACGGCCACCCGGGTATTGAGCGATCTGAAGATCGACGAGCAAGCCCGCTCACACTCCAGTGAATCCGACCAGTAACACTACCGTACAGTCCGGTCTGATCGTCTGATATGTCGCATATCTCGCCTAGGGGTGGTAAACGTCAGACCCCAATAGCTCGGTAAGTCGTGTCGATATGAGGTCTATAACTATTCGAGAAACTACTGGTAACACTTACCAGTAAATCTCAGCAACCCTGGCCAGGGATTTCCTGTTATAGCCAATCGAACACAGCGCAACATCAACCCCCTATACCGGGAGAGACGAATCCCCTCCTATCGCTCATTGCCTCCATGTGACTCGGGACTGTACCCAAAAACCACCGTTTTGCACGCCCTCTTGGACGTGGTAAGATGGAAATCAAAGCACAGTGGGAACCACACAAGACTCTATGACGATCTCGGGTCAACAGACTACTCTGTACCAGTGTCACCAGAGAACTGCCATCTGACGTGAGGTATAATACCATCTGGGAGTTCTCGGCGAGTCCGTCCAGTGTACCCAGTCTCTACTGAGCACCCGTATATCATCTCTGATGTCAAACACCGATGGATATGGGATCATCCATCGCCCATCTGTATGGGTCGAGAAGGTATACGCTAGTCTACTCTGGTATATCGATGCCCCGTCTCGATACACCCTCGACTAGGGACTTTGAAGGATGTACTTATGGACTACCATATCCCCACTAGTATGATCCGCATCATAGTCCAGGTAGTCAAGCACACATCCTAAGGGCTTTACCAACATGTAACAGAGAGACAATCAGCATACACGTTAAGGTAAAGGGTAACCAGATAGCATACTATCATGTCGAGCAAGAAAGTCCTCCCTATATATGTCCCAGCATCCACTACAATATACATCCTATGTACAGTAATGGCCTCTAGGGCATACATATAACTAACAATCTCCCACTTGCACTAGGGCCATCTGTAGCAGTGGTCGTAGTATCTCATTCTCAACCATCCCATGAAAGTCTCTCTCTGGGAATAGGCCTTCGTGAGTGGATCCGCTGTGTTGTCCTCTGAGTCTACTCTCCAAACCTCGATCTCCTTGGAGATCAACCATCTCCATGATCAAGTGGTACTGCCTTAGAGTATGTCTGGATCACTGATGGGACCTGCGTTCCTTGGCATAAGCCACAACTCCATTGTCACACAATGGGAGGAACATAGTTCATCTCATGAACCATTATACACCCAAACAGCCTCTTTGGTAGCATCTTTAGTAGCGATGTATCCTGCCTTTATCGTCTAGTATGTCACGGTATCCAGCTTGGAACTCTTCCCACATACCGTCCCTTTACCAAGGGTATAGACAATGCCTGTGACTGACATTCAGTCGTCTTTATCACCCTGGAACCCTTCCAGTGATTCTCCCCAAGATCGATTGATACCATCTCACTACAACTAGTGAGAATCCTAACATCCATTTAGATCTATCTCATAGATCCAAACCCCAGGATTTAGTAGGTATCACTTTGATCCTATATGGAGAATCATAGTGATAAGCGGAGATTGATCGAGCGTAGCATAAGAAACTCTTTTCTTATCAAGAGTATGTCATCCACGTACTCTACGAGGATCGTCACCATACTCGCTACTACCTTTTTGTTTATACAAGGTTCATCTACCATTTTGATGATGTCAACTTCTTTGCCTAATTCATCAAAACAAATGTTCCAACTCCGCGATGCCTGCTTTATCAAATAAAGCATCTTGCACACGTTTCCGCTGCTCCCACTGTCTACGAAGCCTTCTGGCTGTGTACTTATAGACGCTCTCTTCTAAATCATCATTTAGAAAAGCAGTCAAGACACCCAACCACCAGATATCGTAGTCATGGTATGTAGCCGTGGTAAGTAGGATCTGGATGGACTTAAGCGTAGCTACTTGAAGAGGTTTCACCACTATCCACGCCTGGTTGATGATGAAAACCTTTAACAAGTCTAGCTTTGAAAGTCTCAACTTTTCCATGTACACCAAGTAATCTTCTCAAGATATACTTGCTCCTGATGGGGATTTAACCCTTCAGATATAGCAACCAAAGTCCATACTTTGTTGGTGTATAAGGATTCCATCTCAGATTGCTAAGCATCCAGCCATTCTTACAGAGTCTTACTCTTGATGGCCAGCTCGAAACTAGTTGGGTCATCATCTCATGATGCAATCCTCGCTCCCACTGTCATAGAGAAACCGAAGTATCTTTCAGGTGGGTGAGGAACCCTACTAGATCGGCGGAGAGGCTGAGGTTCGTTGGTTTCTACTGAATCCTCTGGTTGTACCAAATCATCTGATGTAGTTTGTATAGCTGGAACACTTCCAGTTCTACATAACAGACCTTGCCTCGAGCTTGTCCAGATTTTGCTTTTAAACATAGGCCGGACAACCCCAAATCTTAACTAGCTTAAGACATGGGCTCTTCCCTTTCCATATCACATATGAAGTGGTAGGCAACTGATTTGATTGGAACCCTATTCAATAGGTATGCAGCTTCTCAAGTGCATAACTCCCAAAAGGAAAAAGGTAACTCAGCAGTACTCATCATAGAGCACACCATATCATATAGGGTGTATTTGCTCCGCCCCGACATACCATCGTGCAATGGTGTATACGGAGGAGTAATGCTGAGAGAGAATCTCATTCTCCTTTAGAATAGTCCAGTATTTCCGTGCTCAAGTATTCTCCTCCATGATCTCATCAAAGGACATAATACTTTTACCCGTATTTTGGTTCTCTACTTCTAACTTATATTCTGTGAATATCTCAAAAGGTTCGGACTTATATTTCAACAGGAACGTATGTCTGAGTCTTGAGAGATTATCAGAGAATGTAATGAAGTAAAAGAACCGGTCTTGGCATGTGTAGACAGGGGACCTACATATATCAACATGTATCATCCCAAGAGTTCACTAACTCTTTCTCTGTTTCCAATAAACGGAGCTATGGTCATCTTATCTTTGTGACATGACTGGCGAGTTTCACAAGATGTAAATTCAAACTGATTTAAATATACATCTAAATGTAACTTCAGCTAGTCGGGTCACATTGATCTGACCTAGTCTACAATACCTCAAGAAGAATCTGTTCATTTCTGAACTCTTCCTCTTGTGTGTGTTCTGTATACTAAGAACTGTAGTTTGATTTAGAACATCAATGCTTTTAGATAACGTGCCTGAACCGATCAACTTTTGATATAGGAAATGTTCAAAACATTATCCATCAATACAAAATTATATCCTTTCTTTTCTAACAAAGAGAGTGATATGATTTGGTATATCAGGTTCGGTATCTAATAACATTCGTTCAGAATCAATGTATTGGTAATACAGGGTGACAGTGACCGACAGACTTGGCTGCAACTCTTGCCCCGTTTTCTGCCTCATGAAACTTATCACCCGTTCTCAGTTCTCTACCTTTCTATAGCCCTATGTAACAGATTACATATGATGGGATCCTGATCTGGTATCACATACCCAGGACGTAAAGGATACTGAGAAACAGTTCTGTATAATGAACACACCCGAAGATGATGCATCAGCATGCACTCTCTTCGTTTGGGCGGCACGGGAATTCCGGTAATCCCCTATTTCCTGCTCTGTCTTATAACAATTATAAGTTGGAGCGGGACCAACGTTCCCCAGCTCAGTATAACAAGCGGGTTCGGTCAATAATCCGTATTATTATCTTGATTAAGGCGTGATATGGTCGCTACCAGGAGAGAGAGAGAAGAAAACACTCAGCGTGCGCTCTTGCAAGAATAGATTGGTTATTATTTTATCTAATCAGGATGGCTCCCACTGCTTTTTATCAAATCTTCCTTCAAACCCTAAAAGGAAAGACTAGCCGGGATTAATTACACACTACAAGTTCGCCAATCTTTCAGCCAGGCCAGTGTCGGTACTTTGAGGGAGGTCCCCCGTGCTTTCGCACGAACCTAATTAATGTAAACCTCGTTTTCCCAGAGGCGTAACCTCGTTGACACCTTTCTAGACACTTACTTGATCGGCTAATTGTAATGTATAAAACTCTCCCAGGAGTAACTCTTACTCACAGCGGGTATCGGGATCCAACTATCTCATAGAAGGTATGTAATCTCATTGCAAATTTCAACACTTGAAATTCCCGATAATCTTTTGCCCCTAGCAGCTATATGACCTTAACATAGTCAACAAATCATAAGTGCTAGTCAAGTTCAACCCGTCATTTCCCGATTGAATTAAACCCACCCGCACGACCCTTAACATAGTCAACAAAGTCGCACGACTACCCTAATCCAATCGCATCATATGCTAATACAGATAACCAATAGTTAGCTACCGCACACTACGCCTTAACATAGTCAACAAACGTAGCACGAATACTAACTAGTACTTATCTGAAATGACGGAGGGCTACGACAGGTTTTTCTGAAAACCTATTGCGTAATGAACTTGATATCGTTGTAGAATCAAATGATTTTTAAAATTGAGTGCTTTTGAGGCTTTTCTAGTTTTGCTAAAGGAGTCACTCCCGGTGAAGGGATCGTCAGTCCTTTCCTCGTCGAATGAGGTGCGGGATATATCATATATATCACTGTGCAAAGCAAAAACACTTAAAAGCAATCAAAAGACAAACCGAGTGTGTAGCATCTGCCAGTTATTGCTAAAGGAGTCACTCCCGGTGAAGGGATCTCGGTCCTTTCCTCGTCGGATGAGGTGCAGGATATATCACATATACCGCTGTGCAAAGCAAGAACTGTAGCTACCTGTTTTATTTTGAAATTCGATTCTACAACATCTTAGGTTTCTTTTATTTCATTAATCACATTAATGAAGTCCCATCATTTAAGTACCTAATCATCACAGATAAATACGACGTACACTTATGCCATCCGCATTCGCCTCGATGTCCCCTCGTGCACCGTTAGGTTAGGTAACTAACGGCAGAGCAGGGCAGGGCTAGCGCGGGTGTAAAACATAAGTAACGTCTATATAATATATCATATATACTATATACTGTATCTATCACAGAACATCACAAGATCACATCACAGATATCGCAGCAGAAGAAACATATGAAATATTGGATATACTAGGACGTCCGTGTTTTCAATACGAGCCAGTATAAAACACGGATTCCACGGTCGTGATGAATAGCCAAACCCACACCCCTAGACCCCTACGAGAGCGGCAAGCAACCCTACCAATTCTAGAGTTAGGAGACCCGGACCCGACTCCTCGAGTTGGTCTCCCACTGGACTCCAGAACCCGGTTACTTGTGCTCCCCTCCTTGGGTCTATCCTAGTGCGGAAAAGTAAATAATATACAACAGGTGACAACTTCCGCAACCTGGAAGTGCCCCAAATAAAAGAATATTACATACAAGTTTTTACATGAATGAAAATGAAAAACACTCATCTCACATAAAAACCCCCGGCTATTCGAACACGACGATCCAATATAACATATCCAGCAACACATAACATCACATGTCATCAACGTAAGTAAATATGCGCATCCCAATTGTCGTTGACATATAGCAACGAAACCGGCGATATCACATATTACACTTACGGTCACAGAAAAGAAAGTGTAAAACTACAACAGTTGGAATCCGCAACCTGCTCAGACATCGCATGCCTGACCAAATGAATTACTTAGACATCGCATGCCTAACAATTATAAACCCTGCATTTTAGTCTCATTATCGAAAACACTTTTCAATATCAAGTCGGGTAATTCAACAAGATTCCCGGCATCCTGATCGAATGCTCGTCGCAAACTTCAGTAGGCGGCCGCACCCCCGATACCGTCGACGAAGTGCACCAAGGCGGAACACCGCCACCGCGAGCACCCGGACGGATGCTTTCGGCGACGGGGTTCTCCTACAGTCACTTGGTCGGGGCTATGGGATGTAGCTGTCTATCAAGTTTGTCCGGCGAGTATCCGCGTACGCTACGTGATTGCGACGGACTTTTGATCACATCAAAATTCCGTGGCAACCGATCAAGTGAGACTAAACTGCTATGTTTATAACATTCATTCAGTTATCTCATAACTTCTTGTGAATTCCAATTATTGTATCCCATTCCAGATAAACAGAAAATGTTAAACTTTCCGATCGAACAATCGAACACCCAAGTTTTCCCGAAACAGATCAACACATGAAACAAGTCTAACAACATTCAGTTCGTACCTCAGTACCAACGGTCCAGCCGTAGAAGGGTCAAGCCAACGCCTCACATGTGGCACGCCGTACTGCCCCAAACCCGAAGGTTCAAAGGGCAGTTCAAGACGGTCACATAATCGAGTTAAGGTTTGTGTCTTCTAGAGGGACCATCGCGTTACTTGCACTACTTAGAACGTCGTTAAACTACGGAAAAATCCAACACTTGGAAATTTCCCGACAGGGGAAAAATTGGGTATTTGTATCCGGTCGAACTCTTTAACATATTCTAAAATTTATCCGGAAAGCCACACAGACAAAATTTGATACCCCGATCGAAACACCGAATCCCCAAAATAATCCCAGAAAAATTCAACTCTTGAAAATATATTAAAAATATCCAGGAATACCAGAACTTTTAAATAGGAGTTACTGTGCTGTCAATGCCTCACAACACGACAAACTGGCCGCGTTTCCGCAGCACGAGCCATGCTCGTGCCGCGGAAGCGCGGCGCTTTAATTGAATTAGGGCATACGACTTCACAGTAACTCTTAGATATTCCTGCTGATATTTCTACATATTTTTAATACTGAAAAATCCCTGTTTTCAGAAAAAGTACAGAGAGCTATTTCGGGTTCGGATTTTCGATCGATCGGACTTCAAATTCCGTCTGGAATTCGCCTAAGGCTCTAGCTAGGCTCTGATACCACTGCAGGGTTCCTAGGCACCCCAAGGAGGTCTCACAAGGCATCGAACATGCCATATTAAAATTTTACGGTGCCTACAAACCCTAAACTACGGATCGTCGGCTAGATTTCTAGGCGAAAAGTAAACTAGTTAACAATTAACTAAGGGAATACGGAAATACAACCTTTGTAGATCCAGTGCTCCACCTCCATAGCTCCGCAACGAAGTCATCTCCGCTGTCCAAAAAGAATCCGGGCTCTAGAGTCGGCTTCGTCGGAGAAGAAGTGAGCTAGGTCGTCGATGTCCATGCCGAAGATGATCTACGTCGAGGCGTCGCTAAATCAAGCTCCACCTTCATCAAGTCGTGAAAACTTGTGAAGGAAACACACTCTACTACTTGGCAAGAGGTAGAGGATGAAGAAATAGGAAGTGGGTAGACTTTAGATTTGGATTTCTCACTCTTTTCCAACAATCACCATTGATGGAGCTTGGTTTTCTTCACTTGAAGAATGAAGAAGATGAAAGAAATAGTTATGATAAGTTAATTGTAAAAGAAAAGAAAATGAATTCTTATCATAATTTTAACTAGAGTCAAGTGTAGAGAATGAATCATGGTTAGTGGGAATGGTTAGGGTTAAGGATGAGATATGAATGGTTGACTTGAACAAAGCTTCATGAAGCTTCAACTAAAGAACAAAATTAGCCACCATTCTTTTCTCTTTTCTTTTATTCATTTATCAAAAGTAAAAAGGATAATTAAATAAGATAAATGAATAATAAATAAGAAACCCTAACCATTTCATTAACCAAGGTTTAATACTTTACACTTAACCAAAAATGATGTATCATCAAACATGATACAAGCAAGTGCACAAAATCATATCGCATATGTAATGCGCACACCCGAGTGAGAAAATCCATTTAAAGTGAACCAATACTAGTTAATGCAAAGTAATATATCAAATATATAATTATACATTAAATCATTAAATCAACACTTGATTCAATGATCCGGTCATGTCGCACACAACCGACTAGTATAGAATGTATCGGCTTATCGAATCAACGCTTGAATCGATAACTAGGTTATATCGCATACAACCATTCGATACATTCATCGCGAGAATGGAATACGGTATCACATACACGCATTATTCTCGGTCCCGCACATATCTCATATGCGCTCCTATTTCGTTTCGCTTGAGCCAGGAAACCTCTGTGTAGGACTCTAAAGACTCGTCAATACGCCGGCAGCGGATGATGATCATATCAAACATCCACAAGCCGCAAGCGGTCTGCTAAACGTAACGGCCACCCGGGTATTGAGCGATCTGAAGATCGACGAGCAAGCCCGCTCACACTCCAGTGAATCCGACCAGTAACACTACCGTACAGTCCGGTCTGATCGTCTGATATGTCGCATATCTCGCCTAGGGGTGGTAAACGTCAGACCCCAATAGCTCGGTAAGTCGTGTCGATATGAGGTCTATAACTATTCGAGAAACTACTGGTAACACTTACCAGTAAATCTCAGCAACCCTGGCCAGGGATTTCCTGTTATAGCCAATCGAACACAGCGCAACATCAACCCCCTATACCGGGAGAGACGAATCCCCTCCTATCGCTCATTGCCTCCATGTGACTCGGGACTGTACCCAAAAACCACCGTTTTGCACGCCCTCTTGGACGTGGTAAGATGGAAATCAAAGCACAGTGGGAACCACACAAGACTCTATGACGATCTCGGGTCAACAGACTACTCTGTACCAGTGTCACCAGAGAACTGCCATCTGACGTGAGGTATAATACCATCTGGGAGTTCTCGGCGAGTCCGTCCAGTGTACCCAGTCTATACTGAGCACCCGTATATCATCTCTGATGTCAAACACCGATGGATATGGGATCATCCATCGCCCATCTGTATGGGTCGAGAAGGTATACGCTAGTCTACTCTGGTATATCGATGCCCCGTCTCGATACACCCTCGACTAGGGACTTTGAAGGATGTACTTATGGACTACCATATCCCCACTAGTATGATCCGCATCATAGTCCAGGTAGTCAAGCACACATCCTAAGGGCTTTACCAACATGTAACAGAGAGACAATCAGCATACACGTTAAGGTAAAGGGTAACCAGATAGCATACTATCATGTCGAGCAAGAAAGTCCTCCCTATATATGTCCCAGCATCCACTACAATATACATCCTATGTACAGTAATGGCCTCTAGGGCATACATATAACTAACACGAAGTCCTTAAGGCTTAAAGTCTAGCTTCTTTTAAACTTTGTGTGGGTAAATGTTATGCTCAATTTCGTGATTTGTGGGCCACGGAAAAGATGATGAAATCATTTACCGTATGTTGTGAGTTTGCTTGCCCTTAAGTCTGTATTAATGGATGCAATGCAAAATTCAATAAAAATTATTCAAAGAATCAAACAATCGTTTTTACATTAAAGCTCGGCACTGCAACAAATACGGGTTAGTCGATTTTTGGCGTTTGAAAGCGAACTTGCAAAGAATCCTGCAAAGATATTATAGTGGATGCGTCGGATTTGAGAAGAAAATGTTAGTAAAGTACGTATCGATAAATTTTCGGGTTAAGAAACCCCCATTGAAGTTAAATCCGAATAGCTTGGAAAGTTCGCTTGTGCGGGTCAAACTACCCGGATCTTTGGTTCTGTACTTCGCAATCACTTTAACTTTAAATGTACACTTTGCTCCATACAATCGCAGCTCGCAAATCCGTAAAATCTGAAAATGTCGGAAAACGGATTTTAATGCGAAAAAGCGATATGAATGCCCAAATACCTGCACACTAAAAAATATTTTTAAAAAAAAACAATACAATTGGGACAAAATTAGAACACTGGAGTGGGTAACAAAATTTTAGAGCCAAAGGAGGTGGTCGGGCCGGCGAGCTCGGATTTTATACGGGTGTCGCCGGTTCACTTAGGGAATTTGGGCTCCAAACTTCTTCTGTGATCTCACTGTTCTACTAGTGTCTCACTGGTATTGTTTATCTTTTCTGTTGAGATCCAGAGTGCTAGCAGGTCAGAAATCCAGAGAGCAAAAATGTTAGCAAAGTTAGTTTTTGCTTTGGTTTTGAAATTTTTGGATTTTTTTGTTTGTTTTTAGAAAAGTGTTAGATGGTATTAACAAGATTAACCCGAAATAACAAGAATAAAAACGTTACCGTCTCCCCGGCAACGGCGCCATTTGATTGCACGCTTTTGGCGTGTCAAGTTTTCAGGCTCTAAAATTGACCGCAATCAGGATGGTATCGCTTTGCAGCTAGCCGCGATGGGTACGGGTCGTCTGTAGGGAGACGGTGCGTTTTATGTTCTTGTTTTGACGAGTAAATGCGCGAGGCGGAAATGTTCTATCTACCCTATGTGTATATATGCAAGTAAAAATTTATTAGGAATAGATAGGTTAGTGTAAGTTAAGGATTTTCGTACTCAATCCTTTGAGCGGAACTCAACCACTAAATCTAGAGCAATCGGCAACAACGTGGATTAGGGTGCTTAAGCACGGTATTAGTGAAATCCGGCTTATTGACCCATGTCCGTCCGTTCTTGTCGCTTGCTTTCGCCTCCGGCCAATCCGAACGCAACCGGTCACGGTTAGGAATCACCGATACCTTGGTAAGGTGGGTGCCTAACGGAGCGCTTGCGTAAGGTTTGGACGGAGTTTAATGGAAAAGATCGGGAAAAGGAAATGAGAAAAGAAATCTTAACTTACAATATCGGTTTCTTTCCTAACAACAACATATTCATAACCAATCACAACATCAAACAAAAAGAGCAATGAAAAGACAAACAAAAAGAGAAAAGAGCATTGCAAGAAAGTAAATGGTATGATAATTAAATTGCAAGTAAGTAAAGAGCAAGTAATGAAAAAGCAAGTAAGTAAAAGAGCAAGAATGAAATACTAAGAACCAAAGAATGAAAGATTTATTATGTCCAAGTGACACAACCTTGAGTTTAATAACCAAAACTTAAATTTGCAAGCTCAATGAAGAGATTGCAAGATCAAGAGAAGGCAAGGAACTCAAGGGAAACTAAGCTATGTACAAGAATAAAAGAGAAAAGAAAACTTGAGTGTAACAAAATGTGAGGCAATGTAAGACAAAGAATGACCCCCACTCCCTTGCTCACTGGTCTGCTTTTATAGGCATAAAAGAAAAATAAACAAGGAATAAAAATAAGATGATGTGGCAGCAAGGGTGGGACCATAGAAAACTGGGGCACTTTGGGGCAAGGGGGCCGGCCAGCTCGGCCAAATTGGGAATGTGGTTGGTCCTGTTGATGAGTCTTGGGCTCATGCTTGTTGTGTGGTCTTGTGTTCTCTCAACAACTCCACTGGTGCTACTAGATTTCTCAATAGAGGCCTGGGATGCACTCAGGGATTTGGAGGGAAACTTGTAGCTATACATCACATCTTTTTGCATTAAATACACATCACTCCATGTGTGCCCACTTGCTTCAAGGCAGCCCCCTTCTCGGTCCATGTACCAACAAGCTAGTGTACACACTTGTATGTGTTGGACCATTTAGATAAAAAGTGTGTACACATGCATGTTGCAAAAAGAAACTCTTGAAATATCGGTCGGTTTCTAGTTCCGGTTGCAGTGTTGGCTCACAAACGTTATATCCGTGATTTTGAATGTATTTCCAGTATTTTGTCACGGATGCCTGTAATCTGTAATTGCTGAACAGACACTGGTTAATAGTACCGATTTATACAAAAAAATAGATAATGAATGAGTGGTATAAAATGCAGTTTTCTGTGATAAACAGTGCCTATCTGTCTTTCTACGGACGTCGTTATCCCATGGAAGGAAAACGACGGTCTAACGGGTAGGGCCCGTTGCTTGAACTTGGACGAGAGCGTCCACCAACGATGTAAGCCTGTCTATCCGAGCAGATAGGACGTTGATCACGTTAGGAGGGGAGACGAGCCGCTCTCACCTCCGTTGTGGCGGCTCGTATTCAGATCATCACGGTTATCGCTCACCATTGGATCGAGGGCGAAAGATTAACTTTAGTGGTGGAACAAAAAAAGTATTTCGGTTCCCATAGACGGCGCCAACTGATAGAGCTATGGATCTCCTTCAAATGTTGTCCTCCGTCGATCATGCGCTGGAGGTCTTCAACGGCTGAGGTTTAGTTTGGGAGTTGTTGAGTGTAGATCTCAATAGGTTGGTGTTTGGGCGCCGAGCTACCTGCAAAGAAGTCCCGGGATGGGTGACTGCCGTAGGACCCTCCGACGATCAAATTAGTGCCGAGGTATAAGCACAGAGTGGCGGTGTATTGGAATTAAAGTTGTCATACCTGAGTCGTCTGAGAGAGGGGTTTATATAAGGGTCGCATGGAGCGAGCAGGCGCGAGATCCTCGCCGTCGGTTACGCTCCAGTATTATTCTCGTCTTGAATGGCGGGATGCGCCCATTAACGGAGGGACGCGCTAGCGTGGGACTCGGATTGTGGGGAGGCAGATATCCCGCCCTAGCGATATACGCGGAGCCGTTGCGGGGCGCATGGGATCCGCGCTCTTGGTTGATCGGGAGAAGCCGAGGAAGCTCGGCACGTCAGGGGCTCGGAGACAAGCCGAGAGACCGAGGAAGCTCGGCATGTCAGGGGCTCAGAGACGAGCCGGGTGGTAGAGGAAGCTCGGCATGTCAGGGGCTCGAAGACTAGAAAGGAGACTGGGATAGCTCGAAAACGAGCTGTGGGTAGTTTCCTAGGTGAATGTGGAATGTATTCAGAAAGGTCTCCTGGAAGGTCGGACACGTTCCTCGAGACGAAGTCCCGAGAAAACCTCATAATGCAACTTATCTATTTCATCTCCATAGCTTTCGGGACACGTCATCTGCCACGTATCATAATCTGAGGAGATAGCACTTGTAAGCATCTTCACTTTTGATTGGAAAAATGGTGATTTGTATTTAGATAGTCCTTAATGTAATTTTAAGCTCTGGTGATTAGAAAGTGATAAATATTTTAATTCAATTTAGTATTTGATTACTTTTTTGAATCTTATTATTCGGTTCTTGAGGAAAAGTCATTGGAAATATATATTCCAATTTAAAGGCATGCAAAGTTTTTGCAACAGGAGCATGACAGATAATAGTGGGTGTGTTTATGATGGCGATAATAGTTGCCGCTTACTATTTATTCATTATGATGGTAGGGCAAGTAGAATGGTTTGCTTACTAATAACAGTGCATGGAGAGGCAAAATCGAAAGCATTTTAATTATTTTTTTAATCGATTTCGGACTTGCAGATATTCGCAGATGAACAAGAACCAATGCTCATTATGATGATAAACCACGCAACTCAATCTGCCTAACTGCGCTTGAAACAATATCGCCAATTTTCACGTTAAAGAAAAACTTACGTATGACTTTGATGATCGTCCATCAATATCTTCCTTTAATGTAACATCTCCTCTCTTCTATGAAAAATCCACAGATAAACACCCTGCATCACCAAAATAAATTAGAATTTATAAACAAATTAGAGACTGGGGCAACCCTCGAACGGATTAACTCCTCAATGTAGTCTCGGAGCCGGTGGAGTGGCCATGCGACCTGTGGAAAGCGCAGTAGGGGCCCCGAGTACGCTTTGCCGCCCTATTCGAGACTGGGGGGTTTTGAATAACCCCTCGCCCTTAACCTCCTCCAACGGTACCGTCTGGAAGATGTTGAGCGGGGTGTACTCCTGAAACTTCAAGGAGTAGGGCTTTGGCCGCTTAATCTTCTTTTTCTCCTCCCTGGTCCTTTTCTTCTGATCGGCTTGCTCTGTCCGGGATATGTTGGCGTTCACCTCGGACTCATGCTGGATCTCACGTTCGGTCCAGGCCTTTACCTCGGCCATGGTCTTAGGTTGCGCTAATGCAAAGGAGCGTAGTCACTCCTTGTGCCTAAGACCTGACGTAAGGGCCATAATGATCGTCTCGTCCCGGTGCTCTGGGACCTCAAGTAGGGCGTTGTAGAAGCGGGTGACGTATCCTTTGAAGAATTCTTTGTCCCCGCTCTTTATGGTGAAGAGATGATCAATGGTCCGCTTCTGCCGTCTGTTCCCGACGAAATGACCGAGAAATTGGGTTGCCAACTCATCGAAGATAGAAATTGAGCGTGGCGCGAGCCCTCGGAACCAGTCTCGTCAGGAGCGGATGAGAGTGGCGGGGAAAGCATGGCATTGCGTGGCGTCGGAACAGTCCTGGAAACTCATCCCGGCTGTGAACGCGTCCAAATGGTCTTTCGGGTCGGACTTCCCGTCAAAGAGGGAGACCTTCGGGGGCTTGTTCCGGAAGGAGACGTGGACGGCAAGTAGCTCTTTGGTGAAGGGCTTCGTGAGCGAGTCGACGGCATATTTAGCCCATCGCTTGAAGGACGATTTTCCCGATGCATGCCTTCGATTTTCTTTTCGAGGGCGTCGAGTCGGACGTGGTATCCCGATGACTCGGCATACTCTAATTTTTGGCCTCTGCTGCCGGAGACCTGCGCCTAGCCACGCCCCCGGTTCCGTTCGATGAGCTTCCTTACGTCCCCTGGCGAGGTCGTCTTCGAGCTACCGTGGTGAGTCTCGTCCGCGCGAAACCGTCGAGGGAGGGGGTGCCGGTCATGCCTGGGTGCAAGCGAGTTGACCGACACCTCCTTAGGAGGGACATGAGCGCGATGGGTCTCGAGGTGAGGTGCTGTGGCGAGAGACCTCGGTATTGAGCTATGTGGCGCCCAGCGTGTCATTGAATTGGTCGCCACGGGGGATCTGCGTCCGCCGGAGACAGCGAGGCGGTGCTCGGTCATGCCGACGTGGGCAACGTCTTCTCTCCCTCTGTAGGGGTCCCAGTCCCGAGGTGGGGGAGCGGCGACATGGAGAGTTTGCCCGGCTGTTTGGATGCGGAAGAGCGCATCCACGATGGACGCGAGCCGATCTATCCGAACAGATAGGACGTGAATGGCATTCGGGGGAGGAGGGGATCCTCCCGCGTCTCCATTGTGAGGAGGGCGACAGCTGGTGCTTGGATCGTCGCGGTGATCGCTCGTCATGAAGTTGAGATCGAAAGGTGAACTTTCGTTGAGTGGAACTAGCGTTTCCACAGACGGCGCCAACTGATGGATGTCATGATCTCCTTCAGATGTTATATTCCGTTGATCTGCAGCGAGTGGAGACGAGCGGCTGAGATTGAGTTGGGAGGTTGCCTCCTGGGGCGTGTGGATCTCAATGGGCTTGATGTGGTTGAGGCCGAGCTACCTGCAAGGAAGTCCCGAGATGGTTGTGCCACCGAAGACCCTCCGACGATCAAGTTAGACGGGCTAAATGAGCAGAGTAACGGCCTATTGGGGTAAAATTCGCTTACCTGAGTCGTCTGAAGAGGGGTTTATATAGTGGCAGCCATGGGCTGGCGAGCGCGAGATTCACGCCAGGTGAGATTCCCCATTAAAGACGAAATATGCTCGTTAATGGGGGAACGCGATGGCGTAGAACGCGGGATCGTGGACGGCGGATATCTTGCGTCTGGCGAGATTCACGAAGCCGTGGCGGAGACGCCTGTGATCTGTGCTGTGGGTCGGTCGATGAGACCGAGGAAGCTAGGCTCGGCGGGAGGCTCGGGAACGAGCGGGAGGCCGAGAGAGCTTGTTTCAACGATAGTTCGAAGGAGAGCTATGAGGGCTAAGGGAACTCAGCGTGCGGAAGGGCTCGGAGGCGAGCCAATGGGTGTTTGTAAGGCGGGCACAGGAATGGTCTGGGAGGCCACCGAAGATCGGGACCATCCTCGGGTCGAAGGCCCGAGGAATGCTTCCACTGTACCGTTCTTGACCCTTTCTCGTAGGTTTTGGGACACGTCACTTGCCATGTGTCATGATCTGGGAAAACCCCGGTATCGAGCATCATCATAACTTCATTTTCATACCTAAAAAAAACTTTCAAGTCGGAAATTGTTACATCTTTACTTTGTTGCTTTTGTTATGTGCATGATAAAGTTAGATTATTTTAAAGTAATGTTTGGATGTGTGTTCATTGCTTAAACATCTATGCCGGTTTGATTTTGTGCATTGTTTGCAATTGATAACCGTTCTTCTTGCATTTTTTGCGAAGGTTAGTGTAGTTTGTAAACCTATTTCTTATGTCTTTCCATTGCAAATGTCGTGATCATGTGTGTATATTTTCTATACATATAATGAATTCTTTTTCCTTCATTTTTTTACTTCCATTTTTTGTATACTACGGCACTTTCATTTTGTCATTGTGCTGATCTATTTATTGTTTCCTTGTAATGAACGTCACTTCAATGCCTCCTTCTTCTTTTCGGTTACTTTGGTTTTTCCACATAGTAAAGTGTCTAAAAACTTACCTTTTACCTGTCTCTTGCATTATTTCACTTGGGGGTGTAACCGAGCCGAGCTTGAAAGAGCCGACCCTTATTCAAGCTCGGCTCGAGTTCGTCTCGAGCGGAGCAGGTCTGACTCATGTTCAGCTTGTTAGCTTACCAAGTCTTAAACGAGCCAAAGTCGAACTCAGATGCATCTTCCATTAAGCGATCTCTGAAAGCAAAATGATAAAAGGGCGTTTGGTAGAGGCTGAGAATATGTCAATGGCCATTACAAGTGTTTCAGAAGAAAACATGAAAGTATTTTGTAAGAGACTGGACAGGGGACAACAATCATAAAGCATAAGACCCAGGGCTTTGAGATATGGAAAGATTAAAAAAAAATTTAACATCTAGAGTATGGAATGGATCTAAGTGTTGGGTTTTATATTCACCTCAGTTGCACTTTATATAGTATCCCTTAATTGATTTAAGTGTCATGAGAATTGTATAGAATCTGCTCTATATTATATATTACTGGGTTTTTTTTTCAAAATGTGTAACCGAACCGAACTCGAGTCAATACAGAACGGGCCGAGCTCGAGTTCGGCCCATTTAATAAATGAGCCAGAATTTCTGGCTCATTTTCGGCTCATTAATAAATAAACCGAGCTTGACCGAGCTGAATCATAATCGAACTCGAGCTGGTTCGTTCAATTGCCATCCCAAATTTCACCATATCCTTTAATACGTCCAGCAGAGGCTTAGATACCTTCCAAGTTTCAAGTTATATTTCTGCAATAAATTTTGTTACAGTCAACGAAAATGTTGAGTTTGCACGAGCTTTAGGTACCTAATTCTACCCGAAAAAGGCATTATTTTAAACAATAATTAGAACAAGGTTACAAAAACAGGTCCTAATTTTTATTATCTGAGGTGCAGGATGCATGTAGGCGTTTCTTAAGTTTTAATGATTTAGTCATTCATCATCTCAAATAGTGATTGATGTTGAATTAAAATTAGCATCGATAAGTGCTCATTTATACTTTTATCAGTTCTACGAGAAAATTTAGATCCATCATATTCTTTGATTCATATTTACAAATGTTATCAATGGACGGTTAAGCATATATATACGCCATGTAAAAGCTTATAGTCTACATTGCTTTCTGCTGATGAGTTGTCCATATAATTTGTATTTGGTTCTCATCTTTGTACATTTTCTATAATTTGTGTATAAAATTGTTATTGATCGTCTTTCATTATTATAAATGCCTGTCGGGTTGCTTGAATTCAGTATGATTATGTGCCTACGTTAACCTTTGATTTTCTTAACAGAAATTTTGTTAGCTTACTTGCCTTAGTTGACATTCATTGCTTTATGTTCACTTGCATTTCAAATACTATCAATGTCAATCTTATTCGTTCGTGATATAGGAAAAATATAGAATCGGTGCTACCTACAACAATGGATTCAAACTCGAACATACAGATGGAGAAAATACTTTCGAAGGATAGAACTTGCAAGGATCAGATATAAATTGTAACTGTTCGTCAATCTTGGTCACGGGCGTCTTTTACGTATTTTGGGGCAGAATAGAAACTTCCCTTTTTGGCGATGCAGATTAAAGGAAGCGTCTATTCTTCATGCGCTTTTGTCGTGTAGATATATCAGTATTTGTAATGTACACTCTTATAACTCTACTTTGTAGTATCTATGTATGATGACCTTACATCTTACATTTCCCATTATTTCCTTACTTCTCTTTGACTTAATTTTAGTCAGTTTATCAACAAAGATGTTTATGTTAAAGTTTAGTCACTGCCTAAGATTTATAGAAAAATATATTATCATTCATTTTTTAGTCATCTTAGATATAAATTTTTTGGCATTCCGCAGCTTTTTATGATCCTGCGTGTACTGCCCAGGGTGACTACTGCTAAATTAGTTAAAATAGTGCGGAGGAAAAAGATGATTTTGAAAAACAAAAAACTTATAACTTTAGCTTGCCAAAAATTGTAATTTTAAAAGAGGAAAACGAGGAGGACAAAGGCCTGGGAAGAAAAAACATTTTACGGCATCGGCAAAAAAAGTCAACCCTCCTCGTTTTTTTCCGACGATTGGCGCCTCCATTTTGGACTTTATCGTTTATATTGCAGATACACAGATCCGGAGTGTTGCTTTCTCTTACTCTCTGCTTGCCGGAACAAGTGGATCCGACGGCCAGAAATAGGTCTAATAGGAGGGCTCATGGCTTGGTTGTTGATGTGTGGCCAGGATCTTCCTAGGGGAAAAAGCAGAGATGGAGAGCAGACACTCCGGTTCCGTAGATACACTAAATTTCATATGATACTAAAACCCTTTCACCGTTGATTTAATGATATATAAGTACAAAAAAATGTTCTGTTATCAATAAACCGTAAATTTTGCATCCGGTAAATCAACACTGAAAAAATGTTAGAATCGTATATAATCAGATGTATTTTCATCTTAAACAATATCAGTGAAGATAATAGGTGATGATCCAAACAAAAGGATGGACCATTGACTTTTGATTCCATAAGAGAAAATTCCCAGCTAGGGTCGTCCTTATTATTCTTGTTCTTTTTTATAAAAAATGTTTGAACATCATTACTGTTTTTTTGTGGGTTTTTAAATACCAGAAATGGTTAGTGAACTTCAAAAAAGTGAAAACTTGCGTCTTTGCTGACTTGTTCAAGGCTATGAAAAATATTGATTGATTTATAAAAAGTACTTTGCTGATTTGAAAGTGTTGAAGCATGCTAACTATACTGAAATTACTCTGATGAATGTAAGAATTGTCATCTTTTAACGCTTTTTGTATAACATACCAAATATTAATAATGCGTGATAGAAGTCATTATTTATGGATTTTTTTCCTGCTTTTGGATATACCAAATATTAATAATGCGTGATAGGGTTGGGATTGGTTTTACTTGGAATGGACCCTTCACAATCGGATAAATCAAATACTACAAAGTCGCACAACTCATTAAACATTCTATCTTCAATTGGTAAATCATTTGGGACACTTGATAGACATTTAAAACCGGAATTGTGGAATTCAATTTGCAACGGGTAGATTTGATTTGGAAGGGTGTACTGCTCACTCTCACGACTCAAATCCGCAATCTGTCCTACCGTCTCATCATACATTGAAAAATGTGGAGCTAGTTGGAAACTAGCTACCGGGTCACTAGGTTGTATGAGGGCGGCCATGGACGCATTCAAATCCATCATCTGTTGGTACGACGCTACCCGAAAGTCTTCCAATGACTGTTCCAGACTAGACATGGGTTGTGAAGGGGTTTCAGTACAAGATTCAAAGTTGTTTGGATACTGGAAACTCCCAAAAGGCTGTTCAGAAGCAATATCTAGGGAAGGTGTAAAAGTTGGGTAGGATTGATAAGGATTGAATAGTTGGACAGCAATAGGATCAACATTTGGATAAGAAGGTGAAGGGAATTGTTGATCCAAAGAATTGGCAGTGGTGAAAGGAGTGAAAGATCGGCTACGGAATTGTTCAATACGTTCAGCAATAGACATAGGTCTTGGAGTTACAACAGGACTCTCAAAAGGGGTATCAACGTAAGAAGGTGGGGTAGGTTGAAACGGTTGATATAAAATGGATTGCGAAGTCCAGTTGTTTGTCCTAGACGCGTCTATCCGATCTTTCAAAGAAATTTTGGGTATGGAGGGATCGTTCGAAATTCGACCAAAGCAAGAACCGTAAGAAGTAATGTCTGGTTGTGGGTACCAAAGTTCGGCAAGAGTTTTTCTGGGTGAAGTACCCATGATATGAAGAGAAAGAGAGGAAAAAAGGAAAAAAGGGGGAAAAGAATGTGATTTTTTTTATATTTTATTTTATGTTAGT
Organism: Agapanthus africanus; assembly: GCA_030015575.1. Classification (NCBI taxonomy): domain Eukaryota; kingdom Viridiplantae; phylum Streptophyta; class Magnoliopsida; order Asparagales; family Amaryllidaceae; genus Agapanthus; species Agapanthus africanus. The sequence continues at coordinate 46,955,651 of JASDDO010000019.1, read as the reverse complement.
TATTAACAGAAGAATGGTATATACACACAAAAAGAATTTGGACAAAAAATAATCACGACACAATACCACACACTTAATCGGTCTAGGGTTCACCTAGGTCAACTAGACCTGCTCAAGAACTTGATTGTTGGAGTAAAACTGTTTCAAGAAACGGGCTCAAAATATACTGATCACGAGGCCATGTAAGTGCAGAGATAAGGGAAGATTTTCCGACGCTTTCGCGAAGGTTCTTAATTAGATAACCCTTTCAATTTTGGCGGTTTCGCCGTGAACACTTTCCTAGACATCCCGTAAATGATATACCGTTAAGCGGTGTTCTAAACACAGTTAACTTCTCCTAGTGAGCGCAAAGTCCTTAAGGTTTAAAGTCTAGCTTCTTTTAAACTTTGTGTGGGTAAATGTTATGCTCAATTTCATGATTTGTGGGCCACGGAAAAGGTGATGAAATCCTTTACCGTATGTTGTGGGTTTGCTTGCCCTTAAGTCTGTATTAATTGATGCAATGCAAAATTCAATAAAAATTATTCAAAGAATCAAACAATCGTTTTTACATTAAAGCTCGGCACTGTAACAAATACGGGTTAGTCGATTTTTGGCGTTTGAAAGTGAACTTGCAAAGAATCCTGCAAAGATATTATAGTGGATGCGTCGGATTTGAGAAGAAAATGTTAGTAAAGTACGTATCGATAAATTTTCGGGTTAAGAAACCCCCATTGAAGTTAAATCCGAATAGCTTGGAAAGTTCGCTTGTGCGGGTCAAACTATCCGGATCTTTGGTTCTGTACTTCGCAATCACCTTAACTTTGAATGTACACTTTGCTCCATACAATCGCAGTTCGCAAATCCGTAAAATCTGAAAATGTCGAAAAACGGATTTTAGTACGAAAAAGCGATATGAATGCCCAAATACCTGCACACTAAAAAATATTTTAAAAAAACAAACAATACAATTGGGAAAAAATTAGAACACTGGAGTGGGTAACAAAATTTTAGAGCCAAAGGAGGTGGTAGGGCCGGCGAGCTCGGATTTTATAGGGGTGTCGCCGGTTCACTTAAGGAATTTGGGCTCCAAACTTCTTCTGTGATCTCACTGTTCTACTAGTGTCTCACTGGTATTGTTTATCTTTTCTGTTGAGATCCAGAGTGCTAGCAGGTCAGAAATCCAGAGAGCAAAAATGTTAGCAAAGTTAGTTTTTGCTTTGGTTTTGAAATTTTTGGATTTTTTTATTTGTTTTTAGAAAAGTGTTAGATGGTATTAACAAGATTAACCCGAAATAATAAGAATAAAAACGTTACCGTCTCCCCGGCAACGGCGCCATTTGATTGCACGCTTTTGGCGTATCAAGTTTTCAGGCTCTAAAATTGACCGCAATCAGGACGGTATCGCTTTGCAGCTAGCCGCGATGGGTACGGGTCGTCTGCAGGGAGACGGTGCGTTTTATGTTCTTGTTTTGACGAGTAAATGCGCGAGGCGGAAATGTTCTATCTACCCTATGTGTATATATACAAGTAAAAATTTATTAGAAATAGATAGGTTAGTATAAGTTAAGGATTTTCGTACGCAATCCTTTAAGCGGAACTCGACCACTAAATCTAGAGCAATCGGCAACAACGTGGATTAGGGTGCTTAAGCACGGTATTAGTGAAATCCGGCTTATTGACCCTTGTCCGTCCGTTCTTGTCGCTTGCTTTCTCCTCCAGCCAATCCGAACGCAACCGGTCACGGTTAGGAATTACCGATACCTTGGTAAGGTAGGGTGCCTAACGGAACGCTTGCGTAAGGTTTGGACGGAGCTTAATGGAAAAGATCGGGAAAAGAAAATGAGAAAAGAAATCTTAACTTACAATATCGGTTTCTTTCCTAACAACAATATATTCATAACCAATCACAACATCAAACAAAAAGAGCAATGAAAAGACAAACAAAAAAAGAAAAGAGCATTGCAAGAAAGTAAATGGTATGATAATTAAATTGCAAGTAAGTAAAGAGCAAGTAATAAAAGAGCAAGTAAGTAAAAGAGCAAGAATGAAATACTAAGAACCAAAGAATGAAAGATTTATTATGTCCAAGTGACACAACCTTGAGTTTAATAACCAAAACTTAAATTTGCAAGCTCAAAGAAGAGATTGCAAGATCAAGAGAAGGTAAGGAACTCAAGGGAAACTAAGCTATGTACAAGAACAAAAGAGAAAAGAAAACTTGAGTGTAACAAAATGTGAGGCAATGTAAGACAAAGAATGACCCCCTCTCCCTTGCTCACTGGTCTGCTTTTATAGGTATAAAAGAAAAATAAACAAGCAATAAAAATAAGATGACGTGGCAGCAAGGGTGGGACTATAGAAAACTGGGGCACTTTGGGGCAAGGGGGCCGGCCAGCTCGGCCAAATTGGGAATGTGGCTGGTCCTGTTGATGAGTCTTGGGCTCGTGCTTGTTGTGTGGTATTGTGTTCTCTCAACAAGTCCACTGGTGCTACTAGATTTCTCAATAGAGGCCTGGGATGCACTCAGGGATTTGGAGGGAAACTTGTAGCTTTACATCACATCTTTTTTCATTAAATACACATCACTCCATGTGTGCCCACTTGCTTCAAGGCAGCCCCCTTCTCGGTCCATATACCAACAAGCTAGTGTACACACTTGTATGTGGTTGACCATTTAGATAAAAAGTGTGTACACATGCATGTTGCAAAAAGAAACTCTTGAAATATCGGTCGGTTTCTAGTTCCGGTTGCAGTGTTGGCTCACAAACGTTATATCCGTGATTTTGAATGTATTTCCAGTATTTTGTCACGGATGCCTGTAATCTGTAATTGCTGAGTAGACACTGGTTAATAGTACCGATTTATACAAAAAATAGATAATGAATGAGTGGTATAAAATGCAGTTTTCTGTGATAAACAGTGCCCATCTGTCTTTCTACGGACGTCGTTATCCCAGGGAAGGAAAACGACGGTCTAACGGGTAGGGCCCGTTGCTTGAACTTGGACGAGAGCATCCACCAACGATGTAAGCATGTCTATCCAAGCAGATAGGACGTTGATCACATTAGGAGGGGAGACGAGCCGCTCTTACCTCCGTTGTGGCGGCTCATATTCGGATCATCACGGTTATCGTTCACCATTGGATCGAGGGTGAAAGATTAACTTTAGTGGTGGAACAAAAAAAGCATTTCGGTTCCCACAGACAGCGCCAACTGATAGAGCTATGGATCTCCTTCAGATGTTGTCCTCCGTAGATCATGCGCTGGAGGTCTTCAACGGTTGAGATTTAGTTTGGGAGTTGTTGAGTGTAGATCTCAATGGGTTGGTGTTTGGGCGCCGAGCTACCTGCAAAGAAGTCCCGGGGTGGGTGACCGCCGTAGGACCCTCCGACGATCAAATTAGTGCCGAGGTATAAGCACAGAGTGGCGGCGTATTGGACTTAAAGTTGTCATACCTGAGTCGTGTGAGAGAGGGGTTTATGTAAGGGTCGCATGGAGCAAGCAGGCGCGAGATCCTCGGCGTCGGTTACGCTCCAGTATTATTCTCGTCTTGAATGGCGGGATGCGCCCATTAATGGAGGGACGCGCTAGCGTGGGACTCGGATTGTGGGGAGGCAGATATCCCGCCCTAGCAATATACGCGGAGCCGTTGCGGGGCGCATGGGATCCGCGCTCTTGGTTGATCGGGAGAGGCCGAGAAAGCTCGACACGTCAGGGGCTCGGAGACAAGCCGGGAGACCGAGGAAGCTCGGCATGTCAGGGGCTCAGAGACGAGCCGGGTGGTCGAGGAAGCTCGGCATGTCAGGGGCTCGAAGACGAGAAAGGAGACTGAGATAGCTCGAAGACGAGCTGTGGGTAGTTTCCTAGGTGAATGTGGAATGTATTCAGAGAGGTCTCCTGGAAGGTCGGACACGTTCCTCGAGACGAAGTCCCGAGGAAACCTCATAATGCAACTTATCTATTCCATCTCCATAGCTTTCGGGACACGTCATCTGCCACGTATCATAATCTGAGGAGATAGCACTTGTAAGCATCATCACTTTTGATTGGAAAAATGGTGATTTGTATTTAGATAGTCCTTAATGTAATTTTAAGCTCTGGTGATTAGAAAGTGATAAATATTTTAATTCAATTTAGTATTTGATTACTTTTTTGAATCTTATTATTCGGTTCTTGAGGAAAAGTCATTGGAAATATATATTCCAATTTAAAGGCATGCAAAGTTTTTGCAACAGGAGCATGACAGATAATAGTGGGTGTGTTTATGATGGCGATAATAGTTGCCGCTTACTATTTATTCATTATGATGGTAGGGCAAGTAGAATGGTTTGCTTACTAATAACAGTGCATGGAGAGGCAAAATCGAAAGCATTTTAATTATTTTTTTAATCGATTTCGGACTTGCAGATATTCGCAGATGAACAAGAACCAATGCTCATTATGATGATAAACCACGCAACTCAATCTGCCTAACTGCGCTTGAAACAATATCGCCAATTTTCACATTAACGAAAAACTTACGTATGGCTTTGATGATTGTCCATCAATATCTTCCTTTAATGTTACATCTCCTCTCTTCGATGAAAAATCCACAGATAAACACCCTGCATCACCAAAATAAATTAGAATTTATAAACAAATTAGAGACTGGGGCAACCCTCGAACGGATTAACTCCTCGATATAGTCTCGGAGCCAGTGGAGTGGCCATGCGACCTGTGGAAAGCGCAGTAGGGACCCCGAGTACGCTTTGCCGCCCTATTCGAGACTGCGGGGGTTTGAAGAACCTCTCGTCCTTAACCTCCTCCAACGGTACTGTCTGGGAGATGTTGAGCGATGTGTACTCCTGAAACTTCAGGATGTAGGGCTTTGGCCGCTTAATCTTCTTTTTCTCCTCCCTGGTCCTTTTCTTCTGATCGGCTTGCTCTGTCCGGGGTAGGTTGACGTTCACCTCGGACTCAAGCTGGATCTCACGTTCGGTCCAGGCCTTTACCTCAGTCATGGTCTTAGGTTGCGCTAATGCAAAGGAGCGTAGTCACTTTTTGTGCCTAAGACCTGACCTAAGGGCCATAATGACCGTCTCGTCCCAGTGCTGGGGGACCTCAAGAAGGGCGTTGTAGAAGCGGGTGACGTATCCTTTGATGGATTCTTTGTTCCCGCTCTTTATGATGAAGAGATGATCAATGGTCCGCTTCTGCCGTCTGTTCCCGACGAAATGACCGAGAAACTGGGTTGCCAACTCATCGAAGATAGAAATTGAGCGTGGCGCGAGCCCTCGGAACCAGTCTCGTCCAGAGCGGATGAGAGTGGCGGGAAAAGCGCGGCATTGCGCGGCGTCGGAACAGTCCTGAAACCTCATCCCGGCTGTGAACGCGTCCAAATGGTCTTTCAGGTCGGACTTCCCGTCGAAGAGGAAGACCTTCGGGGGCTTATTCCGGAAGGAGACGTGGACGGCAAGTAGCTCTTTGGTGAAGTGCTTCGTGAGCAAGTCGACGGCATATTTAGCCCGTCGCTTGAAGGACGATTTTCCCGATGCATGTTTTTGATCTTCTTTTCGAGGGCGTCGAGTCGGACATGGTATCCCGATGACTCGGCATACTCTGATTTTTGGCCTCTGCTGCTGGAGACCTGCACCTAGCCATCCGGTTCTGTTCGATGAGCTTCCTTAGGTCCCCTGGCAAGGTCGTCTTCGAGCTACCGTAGTGAGTCCCGTCCGCACGACCCCGTCGAGGAAGGGGGTGCCGGTCATGCCTGGGTGCAAGCGAGCTGACCGACACCTCCTTGGGAGGGACATGAGCACGATGGGTCTCGAGGCGAGGTGCTGTGGCGAGAGACCTCGGTATTGAGCTGTGTGGCGCCCAGCGTGTCATTGAATTGGTCGCCACGGGGGATCTGCGTCCGCCGGAGACAACGAGGCGGTGCTCGGTCATGCCGACGTGGGCAGCGTCTTCTCTCCCTCTGTAGGGGTCCCGGTCCCGAGATGGGGGAGCGGTGACATGGGGAGTTTGCCCGGCCGTTTGGATGCGGAAGAGCGCATCCACGATGGACGCGAGCCGATCTATCCGAACAGATAGGACATGAATGGCATTCGGGGGAGGAGGGGATCCTCCCGCGTCTCCATTAAGAGGAGGGTGACGGCTGGTGCTTGGATCGTCGCGGTGATCGCTCACCATGAAGTTGAGATCGGAAGGTGAACTTTCGTTGAGTGGAACTAGCGTTCCCACAGACGGCGCCAACTGATGGATGTCGTGATCTCCTTCAGATGTTACATTCCGTTGATCTGCAGCGAGTGGAGACGAGCGGCTGAGATTGAGTTGGGAGGTTGCCTCCTAGGGCGTGTGGATCTCAATGAGCTTGATGTGGTTGAGGCCGAGCTACCTGCAAAGAAGTCCAGGGGTGGTTGTGCCACCGAAGACCCTCCGACGATCAAGTTAGACGGGCTAAATGGGCAGAGTAACGGCCTATTGGGGTAAAATTCGCTTACCTGAGTCGTCTGAAGAGGGGTTTATATAGTGGCAGCCATGGGCTGGCGAGCGCGAGATTCACGCCAGGTGAGATTCCCCATTAAAGACGAAATATGCTCGTTAATGGGGGAACGCGATGGCGTAGAACGCGGGATCGTGGGCGGCGGATATCTTGCGTCTGGCGAGATTCACGAAGCCGTGGCGGAGACGCCTGTGATCTGTGCTGTGGGTCGGTCGATGAGACCGAGGAAGCTAGGCTCAGCGGGAGGCTCGGGAACGAGCGGGAGGCCGAGAGAGCTTGTTTCAGCGATAGTTCGAAGGAGAGCTATGAGGGCTAAGGGAACTCAGCGTGCGGAAGGGCTCGGAGGCGAGCCAATGGGTGTTTGTAAGGCGGGCACAGGAATGGTCTGGGAGGCCACCGAAGATCGGGACCATCCTCGGGTCGAAGGCCCGAGGAATGCTTCCACTGTACCGTTCTTGACCCTTTCTCGTAGGTTTTGGGACACGTCACTTGCCATGTGTCATGATCTGGGAAAACCCCGGTATCGAGCATCATCATAACTTCATTTTCATACCTAAAAAAAACTTTCAAGTCGGAAATTGTTACATCTTTACTTTGTTGCTTTTGTTATGTGCATGATAAAGTTAGATTATTTTAAAGTAATGTTTGGATGTGTGTTCATTGCTTAAACATCTATGCCGGTTTGATTTTGTGCATTGTTTGCAATTGATAACCGTTCTTCTTGCATTTTTTGCGAAGGTTAGTGTAGTTTGTAAACCTATTTCTTATGTCTTTCCATTGCAAATGTCGTGATCATGTGTGTATATTTTCTATACATATAATGAATTCTTTTTCCTTCATTTTTTTACTTCCATTTTTTGTATACTACGGCACTTTCATTTTGTCATTGTGCTGATCTATTTATTGTTTCCTTGTAATGAACGTCACTTCAATGCCTCCTTCTTCTTTTCGGTTACTTTGGTTTTTCCACATAGTAAAGTGTCTAAAAACTTACCTTTTACCTGTCTCTTGCATTATTTCACTTGGGGGTGTAACCGAGCCGAGCTTGAAAGAGCCGACCCTTATTCAAGCTCGGCTCGAGTTCGTCTCGAGCGGAGCAGGTCTGACTCATGTTCAGCTTGTTAGCTTACCAAGTCTTAAACGAGCCAAAGTCGAACTCAGATGCATCTTCCATTAAGCGATCTCTGAAAGCAAAATGATAAAAGGGCGTTTGGTAGAGGCTGAGAATATGTCAATGGCCATTACAAGTGTTTCAGAAGAAAACATGAAAGTATTTTGTAAGAGACTGGACAGGGGACAACAATCATAAAGCATAAGACCCAGGGCTTTGAGATATGGAAAGATTAAAAAAAAATTTAACATCTAGAGTATGGAATGGATCTAAGTGTTGGGTTTTATATTCACCTCAGTTGCACTTTATATAGTATCCCTTAATTGATTTAAGTGTCATGAGAATTGTATAGAATCTGCTCTATATTATATATTACTGGGTTTTTTTTTCAAAATGTGTAACCGAACCGAACTCGAGTCAATACAGAACGGGCCGAGCTCGAGTTCGGCCCATTTAATAAATGAGCCAGAATTTCTGGCTCATTTTCGGCTCATTAATAAATAAACCGAGCTTGACCGAGCTGAATCATAATCGAACTCGAGCTGGTTCGTTCAATTGCCATCCCAAATTTCACCATATCCTTTAATACGTCCAGCAGAGGCTTAGATACCTTCCAAGTTTCAAGTTATATTTCTGCAATAAATTTTGTTACAGTCAACGAAAATGTTGAGTTTGCACGAGCTTTAGGTACCTAATTCTACCCGAAAAAGGCATTATTTTAAACAATAATTAGAACAAGGTTACAAAAACAGGTCCTAATTTTTATTATCTGAGGTGCAGGATGCATGTAGGCGTTTCTTAAGTTTTAATGATTTAGTCATTCATCATCTCAAATAGTGATTGATGTTGAATTAAAATTAGCATCGATAAGTGCTCATTTATACTTTTATCAGTTCTACGAGAAAATTTAGATCCATCATATTCTTTGATTCATATTTACAAATGTTATCAATGGACGGTTAAGCATATATATACGCCATGTAAAAGCTTATAGTCTACATTGCTTTCTGCTGATGAGTTGTCCATATAATTTGTATTTGGTTCTCATCTTTGTACATTTTCTATAATTTGTGTATAAAATTGTTATTGATCGTCTTTCATTATTATAAATGCCTGTCGGGTTGCTTGAATTCAGTATGATTATGTGCCTACGTTAACCTTTGATTTTCTTAACAGAAATTTTGTTAGCTTACTTGCCTTAGTTGACATTCATTGCTTTATGTTCACTTGCATTTCAAATACTATCAATGTCAATCTTATTCGTTCGTGATATAGGAAAAATATAGAATCGGTGCTACCTACAACAATGGATTCAAACTCGAACATACAGATGGAGAAAATACTTTCGAAGGATAGAACTTGCAAGGATCAGATATAAATTGTAACTGTTCGTCAATCTTGGTCACGGGCGTCTTTTACGTATTTTGGGGCAGAATAGAAACTTCCCTTTTTGGCGATGCAGATTAAAGGAAGCGTCTATTCTTCATGCGCTTTTGTCGTGTAGATATATCAGTATTTGTAATGTACACTCTTATAACTCTACTTTGTAGTATCTATGTATGATGACCTTACATCTTACATTTCCCATTATTTCCTTACTTCTCTTTGACTTAATTTTAGTCAGTTTATCAACAAAGATGTTTATGTTAAAGTTTAGTCACTGCCTAAGATTTATAGAAAAATATATTATCATTCATTTTTTAGTCATCTTAGATATAAATTTTTTGGCATTCCGCAGCTTTTTATGATCCTGCGTGTACTGCCCAGGGTGACTACTGCTAAATTAGTTAAAATAGTGCGGAGGAAAAAGATGATTTTGAAAAACAAAAAACTTATAACTTTAGCTTGCCAAAAATTGTAATTTTAAAAGAGGAAAACGAGGAGGACAAAGGCCTGGGAAGAAAAAACATTTTACGGCATCGGCAAAAAAAGTCAACCCTCCTCGTTTTTTTCCGACGATTGGCGCCTCCATTTTGGACTTTATCGTTTATATTGCAGATACACAGATCCGGAGTGTTGCTTTCTCTTACTCTCTGCTTGCCGGAACAAGTGGATCCGACGGCCAGAAATAGGTCTAATAGGAGGGCTCATGGCTTGGTTGTTGATGTGTGGCCAGGATCTTCCTAGGGGAAAAAGCAGAGATGGAGAGCAGACACTCCGGTTCCGTAGATACACTAAATTTCATATGATACTAAAACCCTTTCACCGTTGATTTAATGATATATAAGTACAAAAAAATGTTCTGTTATCAATAAACCGTAAATTTTGCATCCGGTAAATCAACACTGAAAAAATGTTAGAATCGTATATAATCAGATGTATTTTCATCTTAAACAATATCAGTGAAGATAATAGGTGATGATCCAAACAAAAGGATGGACCATTGACTTTTGATTCCATAAGAGAAAATTCCCAGCTAGGGTCGTCCTTATTATTCTTGTTCTTTTTTTAAAAAAATGTTTGAACATCATTACTGTTTTTTTGTGGGTTTTTAAATACCAGAAATGGTTAGTGAACTTCAAAAAAGTGAAAACTTGCGTCTTTGCTGACTTGTTCAAGGCTATGAAAAATATTGATTGATTTATAAAAAGTACTCTGCTGATTTGAAAGTGTTGAAGCATGCTAACTATACTGAAATTACTCTGATGAATGTAAGAATTGTCATCTTTTAACGCTTTTTGTATAACATACCAAATATTAATAATGCGTGATAGAAGTCATTATTTATGGATTTTTTTTTCTGCTTTTGGATATATCAAATCGACAAATTTGAAGAATAATAAATGCATTATATTTATTGATTTTCATGGGCGCCAAATGCCAATGATTTTGATTTTTAGGAAATAATTATTTAAGTAAAAGGATCAATATTACCTATTAATTGGTTTTATATATATATATATATATATATATATATATATATATATATATATAGCTTCGATGTATTGGAAAGCTTGTAAATACTACAGTTTAATTCAGAGCTTATATTTTAATGAAAATTTAATTCAGAGTTTTCACCTCAATATTCATTTCATGCATGTCCGTATCGAAAATTTAACAGCTAAAAACTCGTCTATAGATATTTTATATTTAGCCTGTCAAAGTATCAAAGGGCTTAGGAGGGAATTCTTAGCTCCAACAAGTTTTTCGAGGATTGACATCCATGATTTTCGTCTTCATCGTTTAAAATGTTGATACACCAAAATTAAATATGATTCTAATAACATTTTACCGTTGATTTAGTGGAGACAAAATTAAGGATATTCCGATAATATAACTTTTTTAGCATTTTCACATTTTCAGCATTGGGCTAGGTATAAACCTTACATTTATGACTTATGAACCCCAAATATTAACACATCCCAACTTTTAATTCCCAAACCAAAAAAAGGAAAAAAACAAAAAAGGAAAACCACAGTTTGGTTGTGTAAATGATAATGGAGAAAAGGTGCCATAGGAAGGGATTTCCTCCTATGGCGTCGGAAAAATACATCCTTCAGGATCTTTTTTGGATAATCGGCACACATCTTCATCTTTATCATCTAAGAAGTAGATACACCAAATTTCATGAGGTTCCATCACTTTTTCACCGTGGATGTAAAATTAACGGTTTACCGACAATATGACTTTTTACGTTGCTAATCCAACGGTGAAAAAATGGTGGTAACACATGAAATTCGATGTATCAACATCTTACATGATAAAGATGATAATGGGTGCCAATCGCCGAAAAAAAATCGTGGAGAATATAGAGTTTTGACGCCACCTAACAAAAAAGCGTCCTAGGCATTTTTTCTTCATTATATATATATATATATATATATATATATATATATATATATATATATTGCAAACCGATTCGTGTTTTTAAAAATGGGAACTCTCAGTCTACGACATATTTAAAGGATCCGATCCGTTCAAGTTGATCATCATACCCTCAAATGTATGTGTATGAAAAATCAAAGGATTTGAAGACCTCTAACCTATGCATCGATGGGTGCAAAAATAAACATTTATCGATTATGCAATATAAACTTCATCCGATGTATAGACTAGCTGATATTAAATCGTCAACTAGCCTATTTGATAAGCCAATCCAACCGTCTAATCGACGATCCACTCCGGTCAACTTATTCCACTCATGCAGTGATCTCCGTGTGTGAAATTTTAATTAATACGATGCATTACAAGTTATGGATCAAGTATTTAAAAAATGGATGGCTTTTAAACACAATAAAAATGGCATACATCTAGGACACTTGATCGAAGACATTGAAAGGTATCAAATCGATTCTCATATAGATCACTGCATGTGTAAAACAAGTTGGCCGGAATGGATAGTCAATTCGACGGTCGAATTGACCTATCTAATAAGCTAGCCATATATATATATATATATATATAAACAAACCCTAGGAACTTTCATATCAATATTCATTCATGTTCATTTTTTGCTAGTAAATTAACGAAAACTTACATTCTTCTACAGCAGCTTGACTCAATGCTAGAAAAATGCTAATAGAGACGTACTTGCATGATAAAATCAAACAAACTTCAAAAGATGTGATTTATAACCATAAGAAATGTTTGAATATCTCTTCTATAAATGGAGACATCAACAAGATTAAATAATAATCCTTACAAATTACTCTGTAGTCCATAAGGTTAAAAAGGATGGAATTTTTTTATATGCTCTTGTAATTTGTATAACTATAATTCTCTGCGATAATTCTCTCCAATTTTTCTACTCCTTGGAAGTTATAACCAACATTAATCCCAAAGCACCGATTAGTATAAACTGCAAGAAACGAAAGCACTCTCATTGCGTTGTATGTTTAAAAAAAAATTGAAACCAACAATAAGGCAGAATTTTACACAACTAAATAATAACAATCAATATCTTATAATTAATTATTTTTTGTATTACGCCATCCAAAAGGTTGAGTTAATTTGCACTTCTTTAAATGGTCATGAATATATATAGAGGAAATCACATATATAAAACACACTTAAGAGTTTCCATACCTTAAAAATTGGTTGCTCTGTCATGATAATTGTGGCCCACCCAACATAGGGTAAAAATCTGCCGTGTATTTATAAAACCAGAAATTATCAGAGGAAAGGATACAAATACCGAAGCAAAAGCATCCATGATGATAGGTATAGCTAAAAATAATAATAATATTTCATTAGATAGGAGCAAATTTGAAGTTAGGGCTAATTACATAAAGCACCCAAACTATATCCCGTAACCTTGCATAACACTTATCATCCTTCAACTAGTTTACTAGCGCATAACATGATAACACTCCTGAGGTCAGTCGAGATATGGCTTAGATAAGAAAATTTAACCTGGTTGTTGACCAAGTCAAGGATGTCATGTGCTAATAAAACAGTTTAGGGATTTATAATTAGCCTTGATATATGTACGAACAGTTAGAAGACGAAATTGGACTTGATCATTGACCAACCCAAGGATCGTGTGCTAATAATGAACCAGTAGAGGGTGATAATGATAAATGCTAGACGAGGTATAGATGAGGGGTGTTACATGCAATTAACTCTTGAAGTTGAGCACACAGTGTCATACCCTATCGCTCTCCCCATAATATGTTGCTTCTGAAGCCAAAGCTGATCTCGAGCATACAAAACTCTGTCATCCAAGTCATTATTATCACCTGAAAAATGAAAACAACAATTATTTGTTGCATTTCAATATTATAAAACATAGTGTCCCCTGTAAACTCTAATTTATAAATACCAGAGTAGCAAATTGAAACTTTAAAATTGTCCACTTCATCAATATCCTGCTGCTCAAAAAGAGAACCGGAATTTCCACTTCTCATCCTATTCAAGATTTTGATAAGAAAAGATTGACACAAGTTTGTCAAGGGGAGCCACTTTAATTTACACCAGATATTATATTGCAAAGTTATTCTAATTTACACTAGCTGTTGGAGTGATTTCTCAACTGACAATAAGAAATTTGTCTTGGGGAAAATGGAGCTAAGGTATATCTTAGCTAAGTTACATAAGGTATGTGAGAGGAAGAAAAAGGATGGACACCATTGTTTTTAAATTGTATATTTTTTTAATTGGATGGGCCCCTCTTCTTCCTCTCACATATCTTAGGTAACTTAGCTAAATCATACCTTAGCTTCATCAACCTCATTTGTCTTACCTCAATCACTTTTTTTTACCTCTCCAGATTCTGAATAATTTGTATACCTATCGTTATACTAATTGATCTTACATGAAAACACCCAAGTCATCTCCAAATAGATTTCAATAGCTTCCATTAGAGATGTTATAGACCAAGAGACTTTTACGAAGTGCAGATTCATTCATTTTGTTGTTTCATTTTATTGAACAGTGTAAAGAAAGAGTTAATAAAGATGATATCATGGTCAAATTTAATTTACAGACAGAGATGGACCAATATTCCAGAGCAATGTCATATTAAAGGGAACAAATTTTTCATGCAAATTAAGTTTGAATATCAATAGATTATCTAAATAATAATTGATCTTACATGAAAACACCCAAGCCATCTGCAACTAAATGCTAATAAAAGTGACCAGCCATTTAACTCTTATGACCCAAAAACCATCACACTGTATGATGTCTAATGTCTGCCTGAAATATGTTCGGTCAAACTAGATCCGAAATTTTCTCAAGGGTACTAAGAACTTCAAATTCCACTGGACAGGAGAGAGACAGAATACAGAGACATGAACCGATAGTAGAAACTAGATTCTTCATCTTCATACCCTTAATATAATTACACGGTTGAAAGGTCTGGAGATGATTGTATGATTAACATAATTTAATGACAGAAACAAATAAGGAAAATTTGAAGCTAGATAAATTAAGGATAAACATGTTAGAAGTGCCAGAACCAATGACAAATAACATCGTAGGCTCAACAAGGGTAGTTTGAAGAGAAAGATGCAAGATGGTTATCAGTTATCAGAAAGCCCCTTAAAAGAGCCTTGCAAATAGGTAAAAGCCCAAAAAAATAGAGGGGAAACACCCTAATAACTTTTCGCTTATCTATTTTCCTCACTAATGATAAGGTAAGCATTGACAGATTACTTTTATCTATTTTCACTTATCTTTGCAAAGAAATATGCTGGTCTCCATGCCGACCCACGCATTATAGGAGGACAACAAAGCTTAACATTTAAATTTCCTCGAGTTTAGTATTTTATGATCAAAGTAAAGAGAAGTAACGTTGACAGTCGCTTTGTGACGGATACTTCATAATAGCGCTCATATTCGTTATTCACTAGCTGATTTGTTCACCAATAGGGTGGCATTTCATCAAGTTGATTTTTTATATAAAAAGCTTGAACTATTTGACACGTATAAACATGAGAGAGTGCATTACAATACAATAGAAATATGATGACAAAAACAAAATGAAAAATCATGTGTATCAAAAAGGATATTATTATTATTATGGAGTATATGGGTGTAAGAACAGAAATAGTTATGCATAACATCTCATCTTCTCAGCGTCTGCCTTCCTTTTAATCTTCATATAAGAACATAACAAGACCAAACTCTTTAAGAACATTATTACACTCATTGTCAATCTAAAACATTATTCTGTAGAGCGTTTTTCGCCACCCTATTTAGATAGTAATGCACTCGCTTGTCAGACGTTATAAAGATTCTCTCTGTTTAGGATAGGCTGGGGTTTATTGATTGTGGGAATTCTAATCTCCGACAGCCGCGGACGAAACTGTTGTTAATTATCCATCGCTTTGAGACGAGAGAACCTCATATTTAACAGGTCGTGCGAATTATGCGAACTCAATGTGAGCATGGGTATTTGAAAATAAATGTGAATGCGTTCATTTTATTTTCGTTTATTTCTTTGTTCATTTATTACTTTATTTCACTGTTCATTTATTACTTTATTTCACATTTTCATTTATTTTTTATTTTACTATTTTTTATAAAAGAATTTTTTTAAAGAAAGAGGGCCCCAATATGGGGCCTTGAGAAGGCGGGGCCCTCCCCTTTGAAAGGGGGGCCCATGGAGGCGGGAGCCTCCCTGACCGGGGAGGCTCCATGAAAGTGGAGGCCCCTCCCAATGGAGAGGGGCCTGTGATGGCGGGAGCCTCCCATGATGGGAGGCTCCATGTGGGCAGAGCCCCTCCCAATAAGGAGGGGCCCATGTAAGCGGGAGCCTCCCTAACAAGAGGCTCCACACACAATTTTTTTATTTTTCTTATTTTTTCTGTGAAGTGAAAAGAGTGTGTATTTTTTTTGGAGCAGAGACTTCTCCGCTCATGGAGGTCCCCGACGGTTGGGTATTCCTTTGGGATATCCAAGGCGGCGGATTCCAAGCGTCTTATTTATTCTTTTATTCGTTTTGCTTAACTTTGTAAACGAGATTATACACGTTAATTTTGGTGACATCACCGTTAGATTCATCGATTTTATTTTGTTAAACGGTGAAGCACGGAAAGTTCCACACCCACCAAAACGGAAATACGGACCGAAATCCGCATTCCAAAAGAAAATACATACCGAAGTCCGTATTTCAGAATTACCGAAAGAGAAATACGGATGGAAATCCGCATTCCCAAGCCATCGAAAGGGAGATACGGATCGAGTCCGTATTCCCAAGAGTTTCCTCCAAGAAAAAAGCCCAAAGACTTCCACTTTGATAGAGTCACCCTCAATCGTATCCGATTGGGTCCCAAAATAGATAAATTTTCTTGAATCTTCTAGATTTTTGGATCTGGATCTTCAAAAAAAAAATCTTTAGCCCCTTTGATATGCGCCCCCTTCTTCTGCCTTCCTTCTGTTCTTCTTCTTTGCACTTTTTTTTTCTTGTTGATTTTCAATGAACAAGGAAAGAAAAAGACAAAAGAAGCACTTTTTATTTGGTTGTGTATGGATTTTGGGATAAAGATGTCTACAGTGGAGGAAAGAGAGTTCTCTTTTAAAAAAATTAAAGAAAGGAAGAGAAGGAAAACGCACGAAAGGGTGAAGGCAATGACGGCACCAAAAACCCCAGCAATGATTGAGAGAAAATTCTTGTTATTGATTTCTCATCACGGTAGACTTATATAGGCTCTACACTTTTCATCTAGGCTCTTGGGCTTTACAACATTGACTTTTTGCCCATTCCTTTGCATTTATTCACAAAAAAACATTAAATTTATTTATTGCATGATCTTTTTTTCTCTTCGTCGATGGCCGGCCGGCTTCACTTGGGCTTGAGACGGTTTGCGCGTGGGCCCAGTTGCTCGGGATCGGACCCGGGTTGATCGGACCCGGGTTAATCGGACCCGGACCCACTTGGGCGTTGACTTTGACCCTTTGATTTTGACTTTGATTTTTAATTTTGGCAATGGGATGTAAATTTCAACCTCAACATATTCAAGATCCATCGGAAAGGGATGGGCATGCCTCCAAAGAGAAAGCAAAAAAATTGTGACCGGCTTAAACCATATATCCACCTACACCAATTGGTGCTAATTGCCAAGGAAACAATGCCAATATGAGGAACCAATAATTATAGAGGGTAACGGGGATGTGAACATTCAAAGCTAAGTTAGCTGTGAACTCCCCAAAAGGGAAAACGGGGGTGGGTCCCTCGGTTTAAGTTGGAGCGGGACCCATCCTACAGGCTGTGTTTGCATTCACAACCAAGCTTAGTTGTGACATTCACAACCCTATTTTCCTCATAATTATATCTATAATCTATAAGGCTAAGTGATACAAAATCCTATATGTTTTACACTCAATAATAAAAATATTTGATGCACATCATCTGTGTGACATTTTCAAGTTTCATGCTCATAAGTTTAAACTTCAAAATATGTATACATATATTCCAAAAAAATACCTTTTGTTAGTATGTCAATCTCTCCAGTGCCCTCTCGTTCATGAACCTGAATAAACAAAGGAACAAAAAGAGCAGATTTCAAAAGAACACGAGTATGAAAAAATAATCTGCTTAGGGTAGAATAGTGCATAAGTAAACAATATCCCTACAGGAGGGTTGTAAGCTTCAAAATGCTACAAGGCATTAAGCTTAAGTTGCAGAATCAATCTTAAGCCGTGATAAAGATACATGTTGATAATATCTAAAGCATGTGGCATGGGCATCTGAGGCTTACTCTCCAATATTCAAAAGTAGCAGAAGGAAGAAAACTAAAAACCATGTTAACAGGTATAAAAGCAAGATCCAATCTGATGAGAAAGAATTTCTAAATGATTATGAGATTATCATTTTAATAGTGTAAATTGATGGACAGCCAATATTTAATCTTAATCTAAACCTTTTTCCAAAAATTGGAATCAGCTTGGAAGTTGGAACACATGCCCGATGATAGATTTAATAAAAAGTAATGAATATCAACCCTATAGTCACTGAAGAAGAACTAATCTTACATACCATAATTAGAATCCCTGTAGTCAATTACTCAAGGTTCATACTTGTGTAGTAGAAAGTCTTCCAAGTTCCTGCATATCACTCCAATACAAATTTTTATGATGTTTGACCAGTGTATGGATTCATAAATTTATCCTTGGCTCCTAGCTCTCTTGTTTTTATTAGATCTCAATGCCTAATCCCTCCTCTGCAACCAACCCCTAACAGTATTCTTTTTAGAAAATATATGAGTATACCCTTTTCTCGCCAACAGCCCAACAGTGACCACAAGCCACATGCAGTACAAGCCAGCTCTATTCCTTCTCTTTGTTGCATTAAAAACCATATCCCCCCCCCCCCTCAAAATTATAATTCAACTTTGCATCAATAACTATCACACATTTGCGTTTCAGCTCAAAATCCAATTCAAAGCCCAAGATACTGCATTTTTAATCATAAAACTCCAGAAATGAACAAAATGCCTAAATTACGAACTCAGATTAATCAGTGCTTCTACAACATGATGTTTTTTCAAATAGTGATATTAGCTGTTTTAGTGATTTCAGAACGAAGAATCAGATATTATGTATATTCACCACTAAAAGTACCTTTTCGATTTTCTAAAACAGAAAAGAAAACCAATTGGCAACCTTTTAGCATACTTTTTTTACATTGGTGAAGTATATATATAGTTCTCCAAAATTATGTATAATGTTGCAAACTTAATTACCAAGATGATCCAATAATTGAATTAGCCATTGCATCTAAATGGATAACTAGAACAGCTTAACTGACCAACTATGTTGCATATAACATACAACATAAACTGACTCGTTTAACATACAACTTTTGTTGATTAATGGTTTCCTTAATTTCATATTTTATTTACAAATTTGATTTTCTAGTACAAGGCAAGACATTACAAACCTAGGATCCTATTGATAAAACTTGACAACAATTCCTACCAAAAATTTAGTCTTTAGAATGTATTAGATTTGTGTTAGCAATCATGTAATTATTTTGAAGAATGATAGCCCCTCTTCATTTTGTATTCATCCTTTCTCTTCGTAAATATGATATGGGAACAGCAGTATATATAATATCCATCACCATGTATGTAAAACGCTACCATGTGTACGTAAGAACAATAAAATAACATTTCTAGCAAAGAACTGGCCTCTAAACAAGTACTTAATTGTCTAAGAAAGACTAATAATGGGAATTGGAAGCAAATAAAAATTTAAAGGTACGAGTTAAGAATACTCAGGAAACAAGAACGCACAAATCAAAAGACTGAGAGAATGGGTAAAGGGAAAAGAGCTTGACCTCAATTACACGATGAACAATAGGAATATCACGTTTCTGAAGAACAAATAGCACTATGTCAGTAAAAATGAATATACTAAAACCTTAAGAATAAGCCTGCAATTAAACAAGCTTTAACTTGAGCAAACATTATTATTATATAAATTTTAGAATATGAGATGAATCACAAAGTGAAATTCATAAAATTTTGTGCAAGAGTTTTTTCCACAATATTGAAAATATCGTGGGATATTTTCTATTATGGCAAAATGTTCTATTATCGAAGAACCATTAATTTTGGACTATATCAAAGGGTTAAAAAAATTAAAATCACATAAAATTTGGTATATCTATAATCCGAACGATAAAAAGCTCACTTCTGACCTCTATAGAAAAGATTTCCTCATAGTGCCTTTGTCCCCCATTATTCTCATTTAAATTATCAATATATTTGTATGCATGCGCGCGCTCATGTGTGTTTTGTGTGTGTGTGTGTGTGTGTGTCTGTGCTTGAGTACGTGCGTGCGTGCATGTTGTGTGCGCACGCACACTTGAGTTCGTGTGTATGTGTGTGTGTGTGTGTGTGTGAGCATGCGTGCGTGCATGTGTGTGTGTGTCTTTGCGTGTGTGCGTGTGTGATTGAAGATGATGATTATCTAAAAAGAACCTTTCAAAATGTTGGAAGGTGACAATGCATTGAGATATAAAGACGACCAGAGCTATAAAGCTAGATAGGTGGTGGAGACAGACAATCGTAATATACATGTAAGATTTTTAGATAAAAACAATGTGGCATGGGCAAGAACACTTACATCAAAATTGAATACAACGATTTCACCAGCACGAACAGGCTCCATACCCATATGCAGGAATAAAATATCACCCTGGCACAGTATCATAGTTTTGTTATGAAAGGCGTGCCATAAAATTTATCATGGTATGGAGACAGAGAAGATCATTTACGAATTATGTTCGGAAGATATTCAAACGAGTTTCAAACTATTGTAAAGAGCCAACAAAAAAAATGGTCAAATAGAGCACATGAAAGCATTTTGCTAACAGTAAAGAAACAGAGACTTGGTTGCTGGATGGAGTCTAAGGATGACCTTCAGAATTTTTGCTACATTTTCTTTGCCCCTTCCCTCTGTTTTCTTTTTTCTTTGATCTTTTCTCTGTATTTCTTTTCCTTTTTTACCTCCCTTGCCGTATAGGGGGTAGTGATGTTGCATTGTTTCTGTTGTTAGTATGTTTTTAAACTGCTGTGAGATCTATTATCTTTTATATAGCTTTTTGGGACGGGCTATTTTAGCCCAGCTCTTATCGTCAAAAAAAAAATATAAGCATTTTAATTACATTGATAAGATAATACGGTTGCCTAATGGGTTTCAACTTTCAAAACCATAAACCATCGAACATGCAACCTCACTTACCAAAACAACAGCAGTTTTTGAGAGTTTACCCTTTATAATATACATTACGTGCTTGATTTCTCCCACTACTTCAACAAAGACAATAACCATGAACCTGACCCTGAACTTTTATAGTCTGTCAATGGCTTGATATTTTGGAAGTTCGTAAAGCTTTATAAATGCATATACTCTGATTCAAGAATGTTCCAAATGCTAGATTTTTTTAGCTAATTTATACCCAATTGATTAGCAATAATATTTATGATGTTTCTACTAAGTCATAATTTTTATTTATTTTGATAAAAAGGAAAAAGGTGTATAACTCCTACCCTCTCCTGCAGATACAGTAGCCTGACAACTCTTACAAGAAGCAGTTTCTTTACCAACACTTCTAAGTTCGGAGATGATACTTGAAGACCTTAGATTTTATGATCTTTCATGACCCCTTGTATATAACCCAAAACCTCGTTGCTAAACCTAATCACATGGCCATTAAAGCCAGGTTAGGCGTCATGGTTGCTTTGAGAGATTTGGAGGCCAAACTCCAAAATGCCAACTAAAATAGAGTTTCCCAAGTTGGGAATTGGGAGACTCCAACGTTATACTTAGATCGAGAAACTTCAATATAGATTGGATTTCCCCACAGTTTGTGCAAATGCAGCCCCCTCTCCTATAGTAAAAACCCTAATTCCAAAATTTGGAATTTGCATGCACAAAAACCTAATTCCATTTAAAATGAACAAAATTGTGCTATCAAAATCAAAACCAGGATACTTGTTTATAAGAATAAAAAGAACATATTGTGACATGTTATTTTCTTTAACTAGAGTCATATAAATCAATCACACAACAACAAATACAATAAACAAAGATAAATAAATAATTATAACCAAAATTGATAAGAAATCAAAAGAGACAAACCCTCTTGAATCCAGGCTCCATGCTTCCAGATAAAACCACAACAACTGGCGATTCGCTGCCAGTCACGTATATTAAACCCTTCCAAATCATCACCACCGATGAAGCAATTAGCCCTAGATTATCATCGTCGATACCCAAATTAGAAATCAATAAGATTAAAGAAATATAATCAAAAAAGGGGAGGAAACACAAAAAAAAAGGGATTTTGAACGAACCGAGGGTGATGATCTGCGAGAGAGCGTGCCTAAATCGAAGAGAACGAATCGATTCTACGCTGTCGCTGATCAAACCCATTCTCTCTATATCTCTCGCTCTCTCTCTCTCTCTCTCTCGTTTGAAATTTGGAGTCCGAGTCCAAAGCATATGGGGGAGCTACAGAAGAAACTTCCATGATTTTGACCCGTTTCGTTTTGGGAACTGGTTATTTATCTATATCACCCTGAAATATTTTATATTTATAAATGGCCTCCTTGAATTCTTCATATCAGTTAGACTACTGCTAGGGGTGCTTATCGAACCGAGCTGGCTCGAGTTCGGCTCGTGTTTGGCTCGATAAGGGCTCGTTCAAGTTCGGTATGTTTGCTAATTAGTCGAACTTAAACCAAAATCCTAGCTGGTTAAGTAAACGAGCCGAACTCGAGCTAAACCGAGCTCGTTCGTTAATAGCTTAAGTTCGGTTCATTTATAATATATGTTTTAAATAATAAACTTATACCCAATAACCAAATAGTACCGAACACCCAATTCAACATCCCATATTATATATATAATTTTTTACTTTTACTTCTGTCTCTTCATATCAAGCCCGAATTTCATGCTTTCAACTAGAAGAAAACCTTAGCCCTTTTTCTCAGCCCCAAACTCGAAAAGTCTCTGACCCTAACTTTGAAACCTTCAAAAAAAAATAAATCTTCTTGAATGACGGTTTTCTTTGCAGTCCTCCAAGAAGATCTTTACAAATCAAAAACATCGAGTTGCAATTCGAAGACACAAAATCAAAAAAATTGAGTTCTAAGCATCGGCTCGTTAAGAGCTTGGTTCGTTAAATAAACAAATATGAACCCAATGTTTCAACTCGGGTCGAATATAAGCCGAACTCGAGCTGAGCCAATAGTAAACAAGCCGAACTCGAGCCGACCCCAGCTTGCTTGAGTTCGGCTCATTTAGCAGCCCTGACTATTACTATACTAGGCATGTTAATTGCACATAACCACTTACGCCTAGTTTGGCGACAAGGTTTCCTAAATGAAACGACGGTTTGTGATAATGCTTGATGATGCTCAATATTGGCGACCTCCAAGATTAAGACACATGGCAGATGACGTGTCCCAGAACTCAAAAGAGAGGGCCCACAGGGGTCGACCAGGCCATCCCGTACCCGGCCTGCAAGCCCAGACTGGATCTCCTCAGATCCCCTTGCAAATTGGCCTCCTCAGCCACTCAGCTCGCCCCGAGCCACTACAAGACCAAGACTCCTCGGTCCTCGTGCTTGTCTCTGAGCTCCTCAGCCGAGGCCGTCTTCCCTGGTCACTCCAACCGACCAACTCCACCGCTCACAGGCATAACCGCCGCTCCGCAAATCTCGCCACACGCAGATTCTCCGCCAGCAACGCCCCACGTTCCAGGTGATTAGTGTCAAAAATATGAGTTTACCGCAATCAGAAACGGCGTCGCTTCGCAGCTAGCCGGTGAGTACGGGTCGATCCACAGAGACGGGTAAATTTCTTTTATGTGTTTTAACGAGTTGATTCCAAATGTTGTTTGGTTGGTTTTATTAAAATCTATGAAAACTGGATCTAATTAATCTAATTAAAAGTCTTGCTAGGGTTGGGCTTAGGGGAAGTTTTGGAGATTAACGTTTTTCATCACCGCTTTCAATGCCTACTTTTTTAGATCTATTAGGTGTTAAGTTAATTATCAATAAAGTGGATACGAATCTTTTGGGAAGATATTTCTTCCTCTAGATTCGTATCCCTCCTTTGTTGATAATCACCCTAACCCCCACGGAAAACGCGCGCAACCGGCCCTTTATATTACGGTTCATCGTTACCTCGATGGGTAGGATGCCGCAGGGAGCGGTTGTGCTCGAATGCGTGGAGTTCTAATTCGTTAGGTTAAAGTGGCATTGAAAGGGGTGAGAGATCTCATCTCTCAACCCTTTCCCTAAGGCTAACCCTAACAAGCGAGGAGACTACTCGCACCTTAGGGGATGAGAAAACATTCTAGAAAATAAAAGCAATGAAATAAAATTACCTACTGATTTGATGGCTCCCTCCAAGTAGAAGACAGACGAGATCTGAATATTATTCCCAGAAATTCTGAATTTTATTTATTGAAAAGAGGCATAACATTTTACAGATCTAGATTACAATTTATAAACAAACAGGAGAATTAGGGTTTCAGACTCTCGCAGATGTGAAATTACGGATTTGACCTCGGAAAATCCTAACACCCGAACCGTCGCACCGACACAAGAAGTCGGTGCCGACACGTGCTCTGACTGGCCGCGGATCCGCGGCAAATGTTGGCTTCGGCCGCGGATCCGCGGCCCTTTGGTGAGTTTAGCTCACCAAACTTTCTGGTCTTCCTTCTGGGTGTTTGGGGTTGTTTATTCTTCATTAATTTTCTTTGTTTGGCTTCCTGGTCTTTTCCAGATCTTCAGTGAAAACTTGTAAGGAGTTTTTGACCGTTCACTTTGACATTTCGGACCGCACTGCTTAACATAATTGTAACCTGTTCTTCGTGACTCGGATCCATCTTCTTGTTGGTCAAAAGTCTCTCTTTTGTATCATCTTCTGTCCTTTTTCACTGTATTTGCTCCAGAAACCTGTATCCTGTAATATGCAACAAACGTGCGTCAAGAGTACCTGTTTACTCATAAAACGGATAAGAATAGGGGAATGAAAAATGTAATATTATGGTCTGAACACCAGGCCATCACGATCCCTATTAATGGGCGATCTGCTCCTCACGCGGGTGTAACGTCAGGAGCGTAACCGCCGGCAAGATTCTCGAGCCTGCTGCTGCAAGCTACCACCGCTATATAAGCCCTCATCACAGAGGGGTCAAATAAGCCATTTTTTATTCTACTTAGCTATTACGCTGCTCGGATCTAGTACTAACTTGATCGTCGGAGGGTCCTCGGTGATATCAAACCGCCCCGGGACTTCTTTGCAAGTACTTGGCGTCAAACTCCTCCAATCACCAAATCTCCTCAAAACCCATTGAGACCCACACACAACAGAGGATCCCCTCCAGAATCCACCGGGAGATCGACGGAAGACAACATCTGAAGGAGATCTGAAAAGAACTTCCATCAGTTGGCGCCGTCTGTGGGAACGCAAACTCCACAAAAACAAAGTTGTCTTTCCGATCTCCATACACATGGCAAGTAATCGCCCCGAAAATCCAGGTCCCAGCCGCCACCTTCCCCTCGACGGAGGCGTGGGCGAGCCTCAACCGAACGTCATCAGCCCCTACACCGGCCGCCGCCTCGCGGGCCCCACTGAAAGAAACCAAGA
This sequence comes from Agapanthus africanus, assembly GCA_030015575.1. Lineage (NCBI taxonomy): Eukaryota > Viridiplantae > Streptophyta > Magnoliopsida > Asparagales > Amaryllidaceae > Agapanthus > Agapanthus africanus. Next base: position 46,930,523 of record JASDDO010000019.1, on the reverse strand, counting down.
CCCATCAAGGACTATGGTCATGGCGACAGGGGGCCAGTCGGGCTCCTGCGAGGCTCGGCACCGCGCGCCGGCAAGAGATGCCAGTGGTTGCCCGAGCAAAAAGGCTAGAGGCCACAAGCCCATCACCTTTGCCGACAGGGACCTCCACGGCATATCCGTGCCCCACAATGACCCACTGGTGATCACGGGCCGAATCCACCGATACGAGGTCCACCGGATACTCGTCGATTCAGGCAGCTCGGCGGACATCCTCTTCCACGACTGCTTTCTACGCATGGGGCTCACCCCAGCAGACTTGAAACCGACCTCTCACGTCCTTTCGGGGTTCACCAACTACTCCATCCCGACGCAAGGGGTGGTCACCCTGTAGTTCACGATCGGGGAGCCCGGCCGCACGCGTACGTTGCCCCGTGGACTTTATCGTAGCAAAAGTCTCATCGGCCTACAACGTCCTCCTCGGTCGTCCGACACTGAACTCCCTCCAGGCCCAGATATCGACCTACCACCTGGCGATAAAGTTCCCTCTCGATCGGGACGGGATAGGTTGGGCCTACGGGAACCAGCGGGTCGCGAATATATGCCTCACCGAAACGTCTTCGTCCTAGCAGCCAGCCGACGACGCTGAGGTAAGTGACGACATCAATGGTTCCCTGGACACCCGAGACGAGCAGAAGGAGATCCGAGGGGCACCGGTTGAACCTCTGACCGAGGTACCCCTGACAGAAGGAGACCATGGAAAAATCGTCCAGGTCGGATCACTCCTGACGGGGACTCAGCGAGATGACCTGGTCAAATTCCTCAGAAACAATTCCGACGTCTTCGCCTGGGCGCCTACTGACATGCCTGGGATTGATCCCAAAATCATTTCCCACAAGCTCGGGGTCGATCCTGCGGCCCGACCCGTCAGACAGAAGAAGAGAAGCTTCGTCCCGGTCAAACAGAAGGCTATCGAAGAGGAGGTTAATCGGCTTCTGGCCGCCAACTTCATCAGGAATGTACCCTACTCGGAGTGGCCGATGAACGTAGTTCTGGTCAAGAAGTCAAGCGGGAAGTGGCGTATGTGCGTCGTGTCACGCCCCGCTTCCCGGTATACGGCAAAGGGGACGCGACGAGGTCCGCTACGTATATACTCAGAAGTACATACGCTAAGCGTATCTAAGCAATATAAAATAAATACAAAAGAGACAAGATATAAAAAGAACAACAACTTTTATTTATTAACATTCTTTTGTACAATGCATGAAAAGGAAATACAACTGAAATAAAAGATGCCTAAACAGTGGCGTAACAGGAAATGAAAAAGTACAGAAAGGAAAATGTACAATGAAACTAGAGTGCTGGATCTTCGGCAAACTACTCCAAGTCTTCTGCAGATGGCTCGATCTCTGCCGGGTCCAGATCACCTGACGATATTCAAAGAAGAAAGAAATAGAATGTCGTCAGCGAACAGGTCGCTCGGTAAGTCTCAAAGATAAGAGGAAAGTAGAATAGACAGAATAAGAAGATATCTTTTAAAGTTGTATAATATTGTTGTAATATTGTGTTAACGCTGTTGTTTGTAGCTTGGTACAGAAGGATGCCAGTGTATACGAGAGGGTCTCTATATGCTAGAGATCAGGGCAAACGGAATATACAAGGAACCGTTAAGCCACGGTACAACAACAACGGAATATAGGTTAGGTGTCTTAATCTGACCGTCTCGTGCCACCTTTAACACCTTCCGTACCAATCTACCTCTTAAACCCCGTAGTGTTTTGATTGTATTGTTGTATTGTATTGAATAGATTGTATAGTTGGATGACTGACCAAAACCATGATATCAGTAACGGATGTAACTGTATAATCATGTAAATGGAATAATTGTAGAATCATGTAAATGGATGTATATCCATGGTTCGGTTCAGTCAAGTTGATAGATTGAATATATGGAATAATGGATTCATGGATTCATGTTGAATTGTAATATTGTAATTTATAGATTGTAGATTGTAGATTGTAGATTTATACTTGAATCATATTCAAGTCAGATTGAGTCAGACAATTAGAAAATTAAATTGAAGTCCTGATTGTTTTGATATTATCGGTAACCTTTCGTGTCTTTTTCAAAAACGATTACCATATTTATAACACTGTTGTTAAGTTTTCTACCCTAGATAGGCAAGCACCCACTTCTCCGGCTCCCTAAGGCTCAGGAGATTGGTCCCGCTTAAACCTATATTTACTAGGGTCCTTAAGGTAAATTATAGAACTTGAGGGGATTTTATGTAAAAATACTTTTATATACTTTTCAAAATATACCCAAGTATTTATTATTCATCTTTAGAATTGTAATGAATGTAGATTTTATATTGTGATATTTCTAGTGAAAATATCCTAATTTCATAAATAAGGGTATTTATTTGTAATATTGGTTTTGCATGGAATTTATGGTATTTTAGTGTAAAATTTATTCTTGTGATTTTTAGAAAAAGGTGGAATATTTATATCATAATAAAATAGATATTTTAAGGATAAATATACATATATTTATACAAAAAATAATTTTAATAAATATTTTATATTCCAAAAATCTCATTTTCTTAAGATGCCGTATTTTAAACCTTTCGAGACCGAATGCTCCTTGCGGAGGTCTGAATCTCGCACTACTAAGCCCGAGGATGTACGATAATTCGCACCATCCCGAACGGGTTCCCCAAAAATGGGTTGTAGCGGCGCTTTGCAAAGATTGTAAAATACTAAATCCTTTAGAAAACGGTTTTATAAAGTAAAAGGTATTTATTTGTAAAAATGTCAATTTTCCGTATTTTAGATTCTAGGGTTTCCTAAGTCAACTAGCCTATTTCTAAATGGTCTAAACGACAAGTTGTTAGATACCTCAAATCGCCTCTTCACCGCCAATTGTGGCCAGGTAAGTACAAGTGAGGAAAGGAGGGATCCGCTCACGAATCACCGTGAGACGGGCCTTTTAAAGTTACCTTTCTCACTTGCCTAACCTAGACACCACAAAGTCAGGTTTAGATAAACGACCGATGTCCACAACTTATCGTATTTTCCTAGTAAAAGGTATTTGTTTTAAAAGTGTATCAAAACTAAAACTTTTAGAAATGGTTTTATTAAGAATATGGTATTTAAATGAAAATATTGTTTTATCGTATTCTAGGTTTTCGATGATATCGTTTTAGATTGTACATGCATGTGTGTGGAGGTAGGTCATTACCTCGTGCTCTACTTTAAATGTATAGCAAGGTTAAGAGAGTTAAATGTGAAATCGAAACATTGTGGTATTTAAGTGAAAAATACGATAATTTGATAACGCTATCATTTCATGAAATGAAACTTGATCAATTTGGTTGATTAGTGTTTAATAGTCAACATGAGAGAGTTTAAGCATAATTGTATCACGAGAAGTGAAGTTTTATAAGAAACCGACTCGGAAATCGGATTTGTTCCGATTCCGTCGGGTTTTGTAAATCCGTATTTTTAGAGTAGAAAAGAGAGATAGAAAATGGGACTTACGGATTCTGGAAAACTAGAAGAGAGATATGGTTTGGAAGGAGTCGGCGGTGCATCGTTTCGTTGCCGGGAATTCCTACGGTCGTTACCGGAAAATCCGCCGAAGAAATTGCCGGAGCTTCGCCTTTCGCTCACTTCGATTGCACACAATGATTTCTTGAGAATTCTAGAGAGTTGGCTCAGAGTTTGGGGTTGAGAGGGTAGAGGGTAGGGGTGTATTTATAGGGTCAGGCTAGGGTTAGGATAGATGAAGGGTTTTAAAATTAAAAAAATATAAAAATATTTGAAAAATCATTTAAAAAATGGAGTAAATAGGGTATAAATGTTTCTCTGGAAACGATCCAATTAATTGGAGTGTGAAGGGGAGTTGGGCAAGTGAAGAGGCGCATTTCCCTTTCAGGTGAATCGGCCGTCCGGTCGAGTCCGGCCGGCGGCGCCGGCCCGAGTCAGGCCGGTCCGCCGGCCGACTCGGCCGAGTCAGGCCGAGTCGCAGCGTCGGGAGGTGGGGGGTCGTCAGGTGTGGTCTCTGGTGCATTCAGGTTAGTGGATGCAGTGGGAAAAATGGAAGTTATCTTGTGTGGACTGTTGGGCTTCTAAAGAATTTAAAACAAATAAATATAAAAAAATAATGTGGGGCATGGGATTTGAACTCTAGTGGCTTGGTTCAGCAGTGCAAGGTATTACCAATGAGCCACAAGCTCTTTCTTGTAATTAAATTGCTAATTAATTATTTAAGTCTTGTGCTCAGGCAATAAATACCCCTTTATGGATTTTTAAAAAAAATATTTGAAAAAATTTTTATAGGAAAATTAGGGTTGTTACATTCTACCCTCCTTATAAAAATTTCGTTCTCGAAATTTGTAAAAGGAGAGTGTAACAGTTTGGTGACAGAACTAAAGATTGTAAAAGTTTTGGTCAAAGTTGTGAGAGAGTTACTTGGGTTACCTTGGTTCACAGTCTCAGGTTCTATGGCTGCTAAGGTGAATGTCTGACGCCGTGGTACATTCCTTCTAACTGGAGGCACATTCTGTCCTTGAGGCATGTTTCTCTGCCCTCGAGGAATGTCCCTCATTGCCTGTTGGAATTGGCGAGTAGGCTGTGCAGGAGTTCTGTGTGGAGGTGGTGCTAGGAGTGCAGGACGAGTTGCAGGTGGCTGGATAGCTGGCCGCTGCGGGTAGTTGGTAGGTGTGTGAGCTGAGTTGTATCTATATGGACAGGTCTCAATTCTGTGATTGGACGCGCCACAAACTAGGCACAGACCTTTTGCGCGCCTACAGTCCTTTATCAAATGTCCTTCCCTCTTGCAATAAAAGCAAAAATCGGGTCTTGGCTGATCCTTGGCTTCTTCCAGTCTTTTGAGATCAACAGCTGGCCTTGAAGAGGCCCCTCCCGCCATTTGAGTGCCAGGTCTTTTCACTCCTGCAGACTGAGGTCTGCCCCTTGCCTTTATCACTGCCTCATAACTGCGGACAGCTTCCAGAGCATCTTCATGAGTCGGAAATTTCCCTATGGCTAGTGCAACCTAGATTTCCGTGTCCAAACCTTGTTGAAATCGACGGGCTCTGATCTCATCCGTCGGTATCAGGTGTACCGCAAATCTGTTACGGTTTTGTGTTAGCTGGGTAGTATGTGATATTAAAAATTTAAAATACTGTGACATATCTTACCGACTGAGCATGGTGAGCTCAGCGTCATACTCATCTACTGACTTGACCGACATAGAGCCTTGTTGTGGATGAATGAACTGCTGTTCCATGGAAAACCTGGCAGTCACAGGAAAGTACATCGCATCGAACCTATCGCAAAAAGTCTTCCATTCAATGGGCTGTTTAAGATGGCTTTCTTCCGCCTTCCACCAGTTTCGTGCATTGTCCGTGAGCTGTAATTTTGCCACACGAACCCAAGCTATATCTGGCACTTGTGCTGCTGCCAGATCATCCTCGATACTCTGAGCACATTCCTAAGCTTCCAGTGGGCTCCCCTTTCCTGAGAACTATTTGGGATGTAAAGCTCTGAATTGCTTCACCCCAGGTGCTTCAGCTTCGGGACGGTTCAAGAGCTGCTGCTGTCCCTCTAGGAGGCTGCGGATTGCCTCAAGCAGAACCGTTTGCTCGTTAAGTGGAGCAGGAACGGCAGGTGTGAGTGGTAGTGGTGGAGGTGTATTGTTGACATTGGTGCTGGTGTTGTTTGGTGAATCCATAACCTTGAATGAAAAATTTTAGGTTAGGACAGATTCAAAGTATATGATTCAAACAATAAGAAATGATGGGATTCAAGGAACATGATTGTAAAGAATATTTTAGTTGCTGGTTCTTGTGTTATATTGCTTAGGTTGTTCACGCAGAACAGAATTGCATGGCAGTGTTCCATACAACTCTGACCTGCATGGGCCACCAACAAAACCTGTCACGCCCCGCTTTCCGGTATACGGCGAAGGGGACGCGACGAGGTCCGCTACGTATATACTCAGAAGTACATACGCTAAGCGTATCTAAGCAATATAAAATAAATACACAAGAGACAAGATATAAAAAGAACAATAATTTTTATTTATTAACATTCTTTTGTACAATGCATGAAAAGGAAATACAACTGAAATAAAAGATGCCTAAATAGTGGCATAACAGGAAATGAAAAAGTATAGAAAGGAAAATGTATAATGAAACTAGAGTGCTGGATCTTCGGCAAACTGCTCCAAGTCTTCTGCAGATGGCTCGATCTCTGCCAGGTCCAGATCACCTGACGACATTCAAAGAAGAAAGAAATATAATATCGTCAGCGAACAGGTCGCTCGATAAGTCCCAAAGATAAGAGGAAAGTAGAATAGACAGAATAAGAAGATATCTTTTAAAGTTGTATAATATTGTTGTAATATTGTGTTAACGCTGTTGTTTGTAGCTTGGTACAGAAGGATGCCAGTGTATACGAGAGGGTCTCTATATGCTAGAGACCAGGGCAAACGGAATATACAAGGAACCGTTAAGCCACGGTACAACAGCAACGGAATATAGGTTAGGTGTCTTAATCTGACCGCCTCGTGCCACCTTTAACACCTTCCGTACCAATCTACCCCTTAAACCCCGTAATGTTTTGATTGTATTGTTGTATTGTATTGAATAGGTTGTATAGTTGGATGACTGACCAAAACCATGATATCAGTAACAGATGTAACTGTATAATCATGAAAATGGAATAATTATAGAATCATGTAAATGGATGTATATCCATGGTTCGGTTCAGTCAAGTTGATAGATTGAATATATGGAATAATGGATTCATGGATTCATGTTGAATTGTAATATTGTAATTTATAGATTGTAGATTGTAGATTGTAGATTTGTACTTGAATCATATTCAAGTCAGATTGAGTCAGACAATTAGAAAAGTAAATTGAAGTCCTGATTGTTTTGATATTATCGGTGACCTTTCGTGTCTTTTTCAAAAACGATTACCATATTGATAACACCGTTGTTAAGTTTTCTACCCTAGATAGGCAAGCACCCATTTCTCTGGCTCCCTGAGGCTCAGGAGATTGGTCCCGCTTAAACCTATATTTACTAGGGTCCTTAAGGTAAATTATAGAACTTAAGGGGATTTTATGTAAAAATACTTTTATATACTTTTCAAAATATACCCCAAGTATTTATTATTCGTCTTTAGAATTGTAATGAATGTAGATTTAATATTGTGATATTTCTAGTGAAAATATCCTAATTTTATAAATAAAGGTATTTATTTGTAATATTGGTTTTGCATGGAATTCATGGTATTTTAGTGTAAAATTTATTCTTGTGATTTTTAGAAAAATGTGGAATATTTATATCATAATAAAATAGGTATTTCAAGGATAAATATACATATATTTATACAAAAAATAATTTTAATAAATATTTTATATTCCAAAAATCTCATTTTCTTAAGATGTCGTATTTTAAACCTTTCGAAACCGAATGCTCCTTGCGGAGGTCTGAATCTCGCACTACTAAGCCCGAGAATGTGCGATAATCCGCACCATCCCGAACGGGTTCCCCAAAAATGGGTTGTAGGGCACTTTGCAAAGATTGTAAAATACTAAATCTTTTAGAAAACGGTTTTATAAAGTAAAAGGTATTTATTTGTAAAAATGTCAATTTTCCGTATTTTAGATTCTAGGATTTCCTAAGTCAACTAGCCTATTTCTAAATGGTCTAAACGACAAGTCGTTAGATGCTTCAAATCGCCTCTTCACCGTCAATTGTGGCCAGGTAAGTACAAGTGATGAAAGGAGGGATCCGCTCACGAATCACCGTGAGACGGGCCTTTTAAAGTTACCTTTCTCACTTGCCTAAACTAGACACCACAAAGTCAGGTTTAGATAAACGACCGATGTTCATAACTTATCGTATTTTCCTAGTAAAAGGTATTTGTTTTAAAAGTGTGTCAAAGCTAAAACTTTTAGAAATGGTTTTATTAAGAATATGGTATTTAAATGAAAGTATTGTTTTATCGTATTCTAGGTTTTCGATGATATCATTTTAGGTTGTACATGCGTGTGTGTGGAGGTAGGTCATTACCTCGTGCTCTACTTTAAATGTATAGCAAGGTTAAGGGGGTTAAATGTGAAATCGAAATATTGTGGTATTTAAGTGAAAAATACGATAATTTGAGAACGCTATCATTTCATGAAATGAAACTTGATCAATTTGGTTGATTAGTATTTAATAGTCAACATGAGAGAGTTTAAGTATAATTGTATCACGAGAAGTGAAGTTTTATAAGAAACCGACTCGGAAATCGGATTTGTTCCGATTCCGTCGGGTTTTGTAAATCCGTATTTTTAGAGTAGAAAAGAGAGATAGAAAATGGGACTTATGGATTCTGGAAAACTAGAAGAGAGATATGGTTTGGAAGGAGTTGGCGGTGCGTCGTCTCGTCGCCGGGAGTTCCTACGGTCGTTGCCGGAAAATCCGCAGAAGAAATTGCCGGAGGTTTGCCTTTCGCTCACTTCGATTGCACACAATGATTTCTTGAGAATTTTTGAGAGTTGGCTCAGAGTTTGGGGTTGAGAGGGTAGAGCGTAGGGGTGTATTTATAGGGTTAGGCTAGGGTTAGGGTAGATGAAGGGTTTTAAAATTAAAAAAATATAAAAATATATGAAAAATCATTTAAAAAATAGAGTAAATAGGGTATAAATGTGTCTCTGGAAATGATCCAATTAATTGGAGTGTGCAGGGGAGTTGGGCAAGTGAAGAGGCGCATTTCCCTTTCAGGTGACTCGGCCGAGTCGCAGCGTCGGGAGGTGGGGGGTCGTCAGGTGTGGTCTCTGGTGCATTCAGGTTAGTGGATGTAGTGGGAAAAATGGAAGTTATCTTGTTTGGACTGTTGGGCTTCTAAAGAATTTAAAACAAATAAATACAAAAAAAATAATGTGGGGCATGGGATTTGAACTCTAGTGGCTTGGTTCAGCAGTGCAAGGTATTACCAATGAGCCATAAGCTCCTTCTTGTAATTAAATTGCTAATTAATTATTTAAGTCTTGTGCTCAGGCAATAAATACCCCTTTATGGATTTTGAAAAAAATATTTGAAAAAATTTGTATAGGAAAATTAGGGTTGTTACACGTCGACTTCACCGACCTCAATAAGGCCTGCCTCAAGGACAACTATCCACTCCCCCGGATAGACCAGCTCGTCGACAGCTCGGCCGGGCACGAGCTGTTGAGCTTCATGGATGCTTTCTCCAGCTACAACCAAATCCGTATGAATCCTGAAGATGAAGATCTCACCGCATTCACAACGGACCGGGGAGTATATTGCTACAAGGTGATGCCCTTCGGCCTCAAGAACGCCGGGGCCACGTACCAAAGATTGGTCAACCGCATGTTCAAGCCACAGATCGGCAGGAATATGGAAGTCTACGTTGACGACATGCTCGTCAAATCCGTCTTCTCGGCCGAACATTCCAGGGACCTGGGCGTGGCCTTTGAAGTGCTCCGCAAGTTCTACATGAAGCTAAACCCCGCCAAGTGCGCATTCGGAGTCACCAGGGGAAAGTTCCTCGGGTTCATGGTCACCCACCGCGGAATCGAAGCCAACCCAGAGAAAATCGACGCTATCCTCAACATGGTCGCGCCCAAGACCAACGTCGAGATCATGCGGCTCACGGGACGAGTCGCCGCTCTGAGCCGTTTTATGTCCAGGTCAGGGGAGAAATGCCTTCCGTTCTTTAAGGCTTTGAGGAAAATCCCGAGGTTCGAGTGGTCGGAGGAGTGACAAGCCGCCTTCGACCAATTGAAGAAGCATCTCGCGCCGCCGCCACTGCTCACCCGACCAGTTGAAGGAGACGAGCTGTCGCTGTATCTGGCGGTATCCGACCAGGCAGCGGGCTCGGTGCTCGTCCGGGAGGCCGATGGAGCGCAGAAGCCGGTGTACTATGTGAGCCACGTATTTAAGGACGCAGAAACAAGATACCCTGCTATAGAGAAGATTTTCTTGGCCCTCGTGGTAGCCTCGAGGAAGTTGCGGCACTACTTCCAAGCGCACACCATCATCGCCCTCACCGAGCGCCCGTTGGGGGTTATCCTAGCATCACCAGAATCCTCGGGCCGCATAGAAAAGTGGAGGTGGGAGCTATTTTAGTTTGACATAAAGTATCGCCCGAGGCAGGCCATCAAAGCGCAGGCCCTGGCCGATTTCATCGTTGAATGCACCATCCTTAGAAAGGAGCCGGAGTCCACGCCACCCCTCGCGACCTAGTGTCCCATCACGGAAGGGCCTGGCTCGGTTCTGGAGTGGGTCATCTACGTCGACGGGTCTTCGACCGAGGAAGGCTGCGGTGCCGGCCTCATTATCCTGGGCTCGAACGAAGCAGAGATGGAGTACTCTCTAAAGCTCGGTTTCAAAGCCTCGAACAACGCGGCAGAGTATGAGGCCCTCCTGGCCGGACTGTGCACGGCCGCCGGGCTGGGACTGAAGACAATTCGAATCCGCAGCGACTCGGCCCTCATTGTCGGTCAAGTGACCGGCCGCTTCGAAGCTCGGAAGCCTCTGATGGTGAAGTACCTGGACGAGGTGAGGAAGCTCTGAAGGAACTTTGACGAAGTCCAGGTAGAGCAAATACCCATGGAGCTAAATGCCCAAGCCGACGCCTTGAGCAAGCTGGCTTCGTCATACTCGGCCAACAATAAGCGGTCTATCCTCTTTGAAACTGTCACGCCCCGCTTCCCAGAGTGCGCTAAGATCGGTACGTGATAGAGCCAACCATGCTACCTGTGGATAGGAAATATCCCTCCACAGTCACATTACGGCTGTAGAGATATCAAGAACAAAATATACTAGCTAATACATGTCCATAAGCCAGAATAAAGAGTCATGAAATAAAATAATGCGGAAGCAAAATATTCAAATACAATAATAATCTGGAATGCACGTCCCATAATGCGGGCTCACATCAGGAAAAAAATGCTGAAAGGAAAACTAAACTAAACTAATAACAGGTCCTCACTGCTCGGCCTGTTGGTCAAAATACTTCTGAACAGCCTGCGATAAAGATAAGGGATCTGGGTCATGCAAAACCCAGACGTCAGTGCGTCATAATATCAATAATTTTAAGCAAGTAGGATGAAATGAAATATGTAGCCATGAAGTATAAACAAGTTATCAGGAAATAAATAGTAACATGAATAAAGATCAGTGAACAGGATATAAACGGGTGAAGTGAAGTGAGTAGTCCAAACTGTGCTATAGGGTTATCTATTCTAAAATTCTTTGAAATCAATTAATGTAATTCTCAGCGTAACTCATCGGTCTATGGTAAAAGGATAATAGACTGTGAGTCTATGTACCGTTCAACCCCACGGGACCACGGTAAAAGGATAATAGCCCTTTGAGTTACGTTCGGCTACATTCTTGATTTCCCCATACCCCCAAGTTATGTGTGTAAATCAGGTATTGATAAATCTGGAGCTAATACCAACACAGGATCAAGCAGGTACAAATTTGTCTGTATAGACAACAGGAAATGTCCGTAGAGACAACAGGTCAAGATTGCCGGCATTAATAATAAGATCAGGTAACAGGTCAAGTAGTAAAATATCGGATCATGTCAGGTAGTATACAAGTATCAAGTCATGTCAAATAGTGTCTCAGGTCGTGCCAAGTAGTGTATAGGTATCAAGTGGATGTTCATAATCAAAATGTAGTAAGTATGGGTGCACAAAATCAAGTATGGAGTACTAATATAACAATAAAATGAGATACTGTGACATGGTATGTAAATAGATATAAGATCAATGATATGGATGCACAATTATCAATTAGGGTTACATTTATAGTTCTAATACTAATTAGGATGCACTTTATTAAACATGGGGTATTAAAACAACAATATTAGGTTATTAATGAGATCTGTAAATGCAGCTATATGTGTACTATATGATATGGATGCAAACGGTTATCAAATAACCGTAAAATGATAAACTGGTAAATACGGAATGTACAATTTAAATAATATGAACTGTTATATTCAATTGGATGCAGTATGTTGTAGTATAGTATATAACAAGATAGGTTTTCATGCACTGGATCTAAAAAGATATATACGGATATATACGGATGTCGAATAAATCGATAAAACTGGAAAACAATAATGTGGATTGCAAAATTAATCATTTTGAAGTATTATAATTCAAATAGCTATAGATTATAGTAGTATAGCATGTAGCAAGATTAACTTGCCTCGATGAATCGCGATATGGATACGCACGGCACGTCCGACGTCGGTAAAACGTCGCAACACACGCACGACATACGGGACAAGTCTAAACAAAGCAAGAGGGTGATCATGCAGGTAAGGTACGTCCACTGGGTCGTCTGGAACGGCAACGACGGCACGGCTCCGGTGATGATCGGAAACCAAGAAATCAAGAAAGTGAAATAGAGAAGAAGAAGAAAGAAAAGAAGAAGACTGGGGTTTGGTTGTTTTGGTGCTCTGGATTTGGGACAGAGGAGAGGAAAGAGATGGTGACGACGAGTCGCGGAGGCGACGGGGTCGGAGCTCCGGCGATGGTGATCGGCAATGGTAGCGGGTTTCTTAGGTTCTTGATTGTTGGGGTGATTGGGTTTGCAGGGGAGAGAGTCGGGATTCAGGGTTAGGGTTGTGTGCAGGGGAAAGGATAAGGAAATGAGGGGGTGATGATGAAGTCGGGGTCGCCGGAGGTGAGGGAACGGCGATGAGGTGTGCAGGGGATGAAGCTTGGGTAGGGTTTTGGAATTCTTTAGGAGTTTTGGGTTGCTCGGGGTTGGTTTCTAGTATGGATCTGGGACTCGGTCGAGGTACCACGAAGAAGACGATGGCTGGAGGACCTTGGGTTTGACGGCGAAGGCAAAGGTTGATCTCCGGTGAGGATGAAGAGGTGCAATGGAGACGAAGATGGGGTACTGGGCTTGGCTTAAAAAAGAGGGGATGCAGGTGATGTTGGTGGAGGCGAGGAGCAATCGAGTAAGGATTGATGATGGTTGCGGTTGGGTTTTCGAGATGAGGGTGTCGTCGGGGCTTTGGCGGCGAGGTGAGGGGCTAGGGTTCGGACGTAGGTTCATGGGTTGTGCAGGGTTGAGTCGGGAAGGAGGGGAGAGGAAGGTGATTGTGGAGGTGAAGGAGGAAGAGGAGTGGAGATGAGGGTGTTGAGGCGGCGACGGAGAGGGGAGTTGATGGGTTAGGTTTTCTCATGGAGGTGGAGAAGAACAAATAAAGAAGAAGAAGAGAAGAAAGGTGATGATAGGGGAGAGGTGGTGACGGGATCCGAGAAGCAAACAGTGTTTGTGAGATGAGTGAGAAAGCGAGAGAGAGAGAGAAAGAGAGAAAGAGAGAGAGAGAGAGAGACGTGCATGAGTTTAGAAGGAATGGGTTTATTTAAAAAGAAATATAAGAATATATATAGGAAAGAGAGAGGAGAGAGAGAGAGACTGAGGATAGAAACTGTTAGGATAGATAATTAAAATATTTTTTTAAAATATTAAAGTATATATTTTAGTTATAAACGTAAACAGTTTAAATATATGAGAAGAATATAATATTATATATTTTGAGTTTTACGGCTAATACAAAAATAGTCCAAAACATGCCCAGATTGGGTCTAAAATTATGGTTTGAAAATACGGATAATATACATATCAACCAAAACCAAAATAGGATATCCGGATAATGAAAATGCATACCCCCAAGAACGGATGCACGTACGTGCGCGTAGCCATCCAAATAAGTCCGTTTCACTGAACGGGACAGGAACAAGATGCGGGGATGCTACCACAGGGTTAGGGGTAACAAGCAGGCCATGCAATATATTTTTAAAATATTTTATGTGATTTAAAATGTTATATTGTAAAAATGCAAATGCCAGATATAATACCAGTATGCAGTATTCATGAAAGTGCACAAGCTTACGTAACAAGTCAGGATAAATCATAAACATGAATTAAGACAGGTTTCAAGTAAGCGGGTCGGGCCGGATGCAAATACAAATGTCAAATACACTATTCGCACCCAAAACACAGTAAATCAAAAAATACCATAAATAAAGAAATACGTGCACTGGAATTGGTATAACTGAACTAGGGTGTTACATTATACCCAACTACAAAAAGAATTTCGTCCTCGAAATTACCAAAACAAGAAAAGATAAACAATCAAGAATCTATAAGACTAGGTGTGGAAACTTCTGTCGAATCTCATCTTCTCGTTCCCAAGTCGATTCTCCATGCGAGCGATTTCCCCAAGAAACAAGTACGAGAGGGATAACCTTATTCTTAAGGACCTTTTCTCTTCGATCAATGATCGACATCGGTCGTTCCTCAAAGGTCAAATCCTCTCTTACAGTCAGCTCCAAATGATCCAGTACGTGTGTTTCATCTCGAACATACTTACGGAGTTGAGATACATGAAACACGTCATGGACATTCGCCTAAGATTGTGGTAACGCCAATCGATAAGCCACTTCTCCAACACGCTCCATAATCTCGAAAAGCCCCTCGAATCGAGGACTAAGCTTGCCTCGACTCCCAAAACGAATCACTCCTTTAGTCGGTGATATCTTCAAGAATACCAGATCACCAACAGCGAACTGTAGAGGTCTTCTCGTTGTGTCGGCCCAACTCTTCTGCCGATCTTGTGCTGCCTTCATGTGATTCCGGATAGGATTAACCTTCTTAACTGTTTGCACGATCAAATCCGGTCCCAACAATCTTCGTTCTCCAATATCATCCCAACAAACGGGTGAGCGACACTTGCGACCATACAACGCTTCGAATGGAGCCATCTGAATAGTCGCCTGATAGCTGTTATTGTAAGAAAACTCCACAAAGTGTAGATGATCCTCCCATGAATCCTTGAAGTCTAACATGCAAGCTCTCAACATGTCTTCAAGAGTTTGGATCGTTCTCTCCGACTGGCCATCTGTCTGGGAATGATAAGTTGTGCTAAACTTCAATCGCATCCCCAAACTTTCCTGTAAGCTCCTCCAGAAGTGCGATAAGAATCGGGTGTCACGGTCTGAAACGATGCTTACAGGTACTCCATGCAATCTCACAATCTCCTGCATGTACCGTTCTGCTAACGCTTCCATCGACTGACCAACTCGAAATGGTATGAAATGAGCTGTCTTGGTCAATCGATTAACAATCACCCAAACTGCATCGTTACCCTTTGGACTCCGCGGTAAAGCCGTCACGAAATCCATTGTTATATGTTCCTACTTCTATTGAGGAATCGGAAGTGGTTGCAATAAACCAGCTGCCCCTTGATGTTCAGCCTTAACTTGCTGACACACCAAGCACTTCGCTACAAAGCGGGCAATCTCCCTTTTCATACCTTCCCATCAGAAATGCTGTCATAGATCATGGTACATCTTCGTGCCTCCTGGATGTACAGAATATACGGAACTGTGTGCCTCCTTCATAACTTCTTCCCGAATGACTCCTTTGGCACACACAAATAGCTACCATATCGTAATGAACCATCTTCATGAATTAACAGGTTCGTTCAAAGTCCAGCTTCAACCTGTTCTCGAAACTTTTGCAATCTTGGGTCCTGCGAATGCGCTGCTTTAATATTCTCGATCAACTACGACTGTACTTGTAGCTGCATCAACTGTCTCGAAGAATACGGTAGCACGATCTCCAACTCGCATCTCCGAAAGTCTTAGATAAGTTTCTTTTGTGTAGTCAACATCCGAATTGCTGGCAACCGACTAAGTACATCCGGCACAACATTAACTTTCTCTGGATAGTACTTAAGATCAAGATCGTAGTCAGCCATCAGCTCCAACCATCTACGCTGCCTCATGTTAAGCTCTTTCTGTATTAACACGTACTTTAGGCTTTTGTGATCGGTGAATACTTCGACCCTTTCGCCCAATAAGTAGTGTCTCCAAATCTTCAAAGCGAAAATCACAGCTGCTATCTCCAAATCATGAGTTGGGTAATTCTTCTCATGGATCTTCAACTTGTCTCGATGCGTAAGCTATAACCTTCCCATGCTGCATCAAAACACAGCCCAAACCTTTCTCAGATGCGTCGCTGTGAATCACCAATCCTCCGGAACTGTCTAGTACGGTCAAAATAGGAGCGGTTATCAATCATTGCTTCAACGCCTCATAAACTGACGCACATTTATCCGTCCATACGAACGGTACTACCTTCCGTGTAAGCTTAGTCAAAGGTTCAGCCAAACGAGCAAAATTCTCCACGAATCTTCTGTAGTATCCTGCAAGTCCAAGAAAACTTCTGATCTCTGCTATGTTCTTCGGAATCGGCCAATCTTGAACTGCTGCAATCTTCTCGGGATCAACGGCGATTCCATCTCCAGATACAACATGCCCCAAAAACTTCACTTCTTCAAGCCAAAACTCGCACTTGCTCATCTTTGCATACAATCTTTCATGCCTCAATGTCTACAGTGCGATCCTCAAGTGTTCTGCATGCTCTTCTAGGCTCCACGAGTAGACCAGAATATCATCGATGAACACTACTATAAACCGGTCCAAGAACGGTGAAAAGATTCGGTTCATCAAGTCCATAAATATCGCCGGTGCGTTTGTGTCTCCGAATGGTATCACTAAATACTCGTAATGTCCATATCGAGTTTAGAACGCAGTCTTGCAAATATCCTCTAATTTAACTCGGACCTGATGATATCCGGATCGCAAATCCAGCTTCGAGAATACCCTCACGCCACTGAGTTACGCAAACAATTCGCCAATGCGAGGGATCGGGTACTTGTTCTTAATAGTTACCCGGTTTAATTCTCAATAATCGATGCACATCCTCCTTGTGTCATCTTTCTTCTTTACTAGAAGAACTGGAGCTCCCCAAGGTGAATTGCAGCTGCGAATCCAACCCTTCTCAAGTAATTCAGTAACTTGCTTCTTGACTTCTTCCAACTCCACTGGTGCCATTGGATAGTATGCCTTTGAGACTGTCGCTGCACCAGGAACAAGATCGATTGCGAACTCTACATCTCGTTTTGGCGGTAAACCCGAGATGTCCTCGAACACGTCCATGAACTCTCGAACTATAGCTAGCGCTTCCTCCTTATCAACTTCTATTGACAAAAGAACATTGTTTGTCGGCCTAGACCTAAACTCGACTGGCCCGACAGAACTGCTACCACCAGCAAAGACAAACTCCGGATGTCCGGGAATCTGGAAAATTACTTTCTTTGCCCTACAATTAATGTGAGAGTGGAAAGTGCCGAGAAAATCCATTCCCAAGACAACATCAAACAACGGAATACACCAGAATTGAACAATTCTAATGCAGGAAAAACATGAACAAGTAGGATACCGAAATGACTTCATCTGAAGCCAAACACTGAAGAAGATAAACACGGTAAACAGGATTCAAGCTTGTGATAAAACATGAACTGGTAAACAACGAAACCGAGAGAATCAAGGTAATATAACGAATATAAAACAAGGAAATGAATCAAGACTATAACTCCAAGTTACTTAAATAGAGTACCGCATTGTAACCATGCTGCAGTTCATAGTTACAATCACATAACTCCACTCAAGTCGCCCAAATCGTAGTATCAGAATCCAAGGAATATGGAGAAACAATAGGGAACCAAAAGGTTTCAAGTCGAGATGCAAAGCTGTTTGCATATCGTCAAAACAAGAGTCAATAGAAAGATATGATTCAAGAATCACGATAACAATGTGGCAGGACATGTTCCTAATCATGGATTTTCTGATTCGTGTATTGAGTCCAATACCCAGCTGCAAAAGAATCAAACCCGATTAACCTAAATCATATGGCTCTGATACCAAATAAACCCTGTCACGCCCCGCTTCCCAGAGTGCGCTAAGATCGGCACGTGACAGAGCCAACCATGCTACCTGTGGATAGGAAATATCCCTCTACAGTCACATTACGGCTGTAGAGATATCAAGAACAAAATATACTATCTAATACATGTCCATAAACCAGAATAAAGACTCATGAAATAAAATAATGCGGAAACAAAAGATTCAAATACAATAATAATTTGGAATGTACGTCCCATAATGCGGGCTCACATCAGCAATAAAATGCTGAAAGGAAAACTAAACTAAACTAATAACATGTCCTCACTGCTCGGCCTGTTGGTCAAAATACTTCTGAACAGCCTGCGATAAAGATAAGGGATCTGGGTCATGCAAAACCCAGACGTCAGTGCATCATAATATCAATAATTTTAAGCAAGTAGGATGAAATGAAATATGCAGGTATGAAGTATAAACAAGTTATCAGGAAATAAATAGTAATATGAATAAAGATCAGTAAACAGGATATAAACGGGTGAAGTGCAGTGAGTAGTCCAAACTGTGCTATAGGGTTATCTACTCTAAAGTTCTTTGAAATCAATTAATGTAATTCTCAGCGTAACTCATCGGTCTATACCCCGTTCAACCCTACGGGACCATGGTAAAAGGATAATAGATTGTGAGTCCATGTCCCATTCAACCCCACGGGACCACGGTAAAAGGATAATAGCCTTTTGAGTTACGTTCGGCTACATTCTTGATTTCCCCATACCCCCAAGTTATGTGTGTAAGTTAGGTATTGATAAATCTGGAGCAATACTAACACAGGATCAAGCAGGTACAAGTCTGTCTGTATAGACAACAGGAAATGTCCGTAGAGACAACAGGTCAAGATTGTCGGTATTAGTAATAAGATCAGGTAACAGGTCAAGTAGTAAAATATCGGGTCATGTCAGGTAGTATACAAGTATCAAGTCATGTCAAATAGTGTCTCAGGTCATGCCAAGTAATGTACAGGTATCAAGTGGATGTTCATAATCAAAATGTAGTAAGTATGGATGCACAAAATCAAGTATGGAGTACTAATATAACAATAAAATGAGATAATGTGACATGGTATGCAAATAGATATAAGATCAATGATATGGATGCACAATTATCAATTAGGGTTACATTTATAGTTCTAATACTAATTAGGATGCACTTTATTAAACATGGGGTATTAAAACAACAGTATTAGGTAATTAATGAGATCTGTAAATGCAGCTATATGTGTACTATATGATATGGATGCAAACGGTTATCAAATAACCGTAAAATGATAAACTGGTAAATACGGAATGTACAATTTAAACAATATGAACTGTTATATTCAATTGGATGCAATATGTTGTAGTATAGTATATAACAAGATAGGTTTTCATGCACTGGTTCTGAAAAGATATATACGGATATATACGGATGTCGAATAAATCGATAAAACTGGAAAACAATAATGTGGATTGCAAAATTAATCATTTTGAAGTATTATAATTCAAATAGCTATAGATTATAGTAGTATAGCATGTAGCAAGGTTAACTTGCCTCGATGAATCGCGATACGGATACACACGGCACGTCCGACGTTGGTAAAACGTCGCAACGCACGCACGACATACGGGACAGGTCTAAACAAAGCAAGAGGGTGATCACGCAGGTAAAGTACGTCCACTGGGTCGTCTGGAACGGCAACGACGGCACGGCTCCGGTGATGATCGGAAACCAAGAAATCAAGAAAGCGAAATAGAGAAGAAGAAGAAAGAAAAGAAGAAGACTGGGGTTTGGTTGTTTTGGTGCTCTGGATTTGGGACAGAGGTGAGGAAAGAGATGGTGACGACGAGTCGCGGAGGCGAAGGGGTCGGAGCTCCGGCGATGGTGATCGCCAATGGCAGCGGGTTTCTTAGGTTCTTGATTATTGGGGTGATTGGGTTTGCAGGGGAGAGAGTCGGCATTCAGGGTTAGGGTTGTGTGCAGGGGAAAGGATAAGTAAATGAGGGGGTGATGATGAAGTCGGGGTCGCCGGAGGTGAGGGAACAGCGACGAGGTGTGTAGGGGATGAAGCTTGGGTAGGGTTTTGGAATTCTTTGGGAGTTTTGGGTTGCTCGGGGTTGGTTTCTGGTATGGATCTGGGACTCGGTCAAGGTACCACGAAGAAGACGATGGCTGGAAGACCTCGGGTTTGACGGCGAAGACAAAGGTTGATCGCCGGTGAGGATGAAAGAGGTGCAATGGAGACGAAGATGGGGTACTGGGCTCGGCTTAAAAGAGAGGGGATGCAGGTAATGTTGGTGGAGGCGAGGAGCAATCGAGTAAGGATTGATGATGGTTACGGTTGGGGTTTCGAGATGAGGGTGTCGTCGGGGCTTTAGCGGCGGGGTGAGGGGCTAGGGCTCGGGCGTGGGTTCATGGGTTGTGCAGGGTTGAGTCGGGAAGGAGGGGAGAGGAAGGTGATTGTGGAGGTGAAGGAGGAAGAGGAGTGGAGATGAGGGCGTTGAGGCGGCGACGGAGAGGGGAGTTGATGGGTTAGGTTTTCTCGTGGAGGTGGCGAAGAACAAATAAAGAAGAAGAAGAGAATGAAGGTGACGATAGGGGAGAGGTGGTGACGGGATCCGAAAAGCAAACAGTGTTTGCGAGAGGAGAGAGAAAGAGAGAGAGAGAAAGAGAGAGAGAGAGAGACGTGCATGAGTTTAGAAGGAATGGGTTTATTTAAAAAGAAATATAAGAATATATATAGGAAAGAGAAAGGAGAGAGAGAGAGACTGCAGATAGAAACTGTAAGGATAGATAATTAAAAGATTTTTTTAAAATATTAAAATATATATTTTAGTTATAAACGTAAACAGTTTAAATATATGAGAAGAATATAATATTACATATTTTGAGTTTTATGGTTAATACAAAAATAGTCCAAAACATGCCCGGATTGGGTCTAAAATTATGGTTTGAAAATACGGATAATATATGTATCAACCAAAACCAAAATAGAATATCCGGATAATGAAAATGCATACCCCCAAGAACGGATGCACGTACGTACGCGTAGCCATCCAAATAACTCCGTTTCACTGAACGGGACAAGAACAAAATACGCGGATGCTACCACAGGGTTAGAGGTAACAAGCATGCCACGCAATGTATTTTTAAAATATTTTATGTGATTTAAAATTTTATATTGTAAAAATGCAAATTCCAGATATAATAACAGTATGCAGTATTCATGAAAGTGCACAAGCTTACGTAACAAGTCAGGATAAATCATAAACATGAATCAAGACAGGTTTCAAGTAAGCGGGTCGGGTCGGATGCAAATACAAATGTCAAATACACTATTCGCACCCAAAACACAGTAAATCAAAAAATACCATAAATAAAGAAATACGTGCACTGGAATTGGTATAAATGAACTAGAGTGTTACAGAAACCTTGCCTCAACCTAGCGTGGTGGACGGAGTGACGACACTCCACATATACGCGGCATAGGAGAACGACCATGATTGGAGGAAACCCCTTGTGGAATTCCTGAAGGACGGCACACTCCCAGAACACCGTGAAGCCGCCCGCCGTCTTCGGGCCAAATCCCGCCACTTCGTCGGAGCAATGGGAACCTCTACAAGAAGGCCTTCACCCATCCCCTGCTCCGGTGTGTTGACCCCCATGATGCCGACTACGTCCTTCGGGAAATCCATGAGGGGGTGGGCAGTGCACACCAGGGGGCGCTAACCTTGATCCAAAAAGCGTTGCTCTAAGGGTACTACCGACCCACTATTCACGAAAACGCCCTGAAGCTAGTCAGGAGATGTAAGAGCTGCCAGCTTCACGGCAGCATCCCCCGCCTCCCGGCTACCGAGCTGACTGCCCTAACATCCCCATGGCCGTTCGCCCAGTGGGAATTGGATATGATCGGCCCTACCGGTACAGACGGGCACAAATACGTCCTCATCGTGGTGGCCTACTTCACCAAGTGGATCGAGGCCATCCCCATCAGGAAACCGGACGCCGCCATAACCATCAAGTTCCTGCAAAATAACCTGATACTCCGGTTCGGCATCCCGAGGTGCATCATCACTGACCACGGGACGAACTTCGAGAACGAGAAAGTGAAGGACTTCTGCAATGAATACCATATCCTCATGAAGTTCACCGCGGTCGCGCATCCCCAATGCAACGGGCAGGCCGAGGTCGCTAACCGAGACGTTCTCCGAGGTCTCTGGACCCGCCTAGAGGGGCGACAAGGCAGTTGGGTCGAAGAACTACCCCGGGTCTTATGGGCCTTGCGCACGTCAAAGAATACTCCCACCAGGGAGACCCCTTTCAGCCTCTGCTACGGGACCGAAGCAATGGTCCCAGCGGAGATCGGGCTACCCAGTCACCGGGTCGGGCACTTCGGTGATGACGCAAACACCTCGGCGCTAAGGACCAACCTGGACATCTTGTTGGAGAAGAGAGACCGGGCTCAGATCAGAGCTTCCGCTTATCAACAACAAACGACCCGATACTACAACGTTCGGGTCAAACACCGCTCCTTCAAGTCCGGGGATCTGGTCCTACGGCGAAACGAGTTCATCGACTAAGGCAAGCTTCACAAGTTCTCCCCAAAGTGGGATGGTCCCTTCCTCGTCTATGAGGCGCTCCCCGATGGAGCCTACCGCCTACAAGACGCAGATGGACGCAAGCTCCCGTGGCCTTACAACGCCGAGAAGCTCAAGCTATACCAGTGAGGTCAAGGCCAGCGAGTATGTACCCCCCTTTCTTTCGCAAAGATGATGTAAAGCGTTCTCTCAAATTCCTGTCCATTCGAATAAAGAAACATCGAAACATTCCTGTCCATTCGAATAAAGAAACATCGAAACATCCCGAGTAGAGTGTTGTCTTTACAATCCAAAGCCCTCGCCAAGAGGCGGCCGCGCAGCTTCGCTGCCCGGTTATCCTTAACAGGCTTCCTATAGCCCCCCGACACTAAGGATCAAAGTCCTCCATAGAGGTAACCCAGCAGCTACCCTGCTCGGTTATCCCTGGCGGGCAGCTTCCCTACCGCAACGTCAGGGATCGGAAAGCCCTCCTAGAGGCAGTCGAGCCCAATCGTCGCTCGGCTATCCCCGGCGGGCATCTTCCCTGCCGCAACGCCGGGGATCAGAAAGCCCTCCCAGAGGCAGTCGAGCCCGAGGATCCCTCGCTCGGCTATCCTTCAGGACAAAAGCCCTCGCCAAGAGGCACCGGGCAATAACCTTGTCTGGCCAAAGGTCCTTGGTAGGCTTCTACAGCCCCTCCCGCGCCAAGGATCAAAGTCCTCCCAAAGGCAGTCGAGTCCTTGCTCGGCTATCCCCGGCGGGTAGCATCCTACCACGACCGACAGGGATAAAAGTCCTCGCCAAGAGGCACTGGGCAGTAACCCTGCTCGGTCCCCATCCTGAAGGATCAGAGCCCTCGTAAGAGGCAATCGCGCGGCTTCACTGCCCGGTCATTTCTGCACGGTTATACCCGGCGGGTAGCTTCCTTGCCGCAACGCCTAGGATCAGAAAGTCCTCCTAGAGGCAGTCGAGCCTTTGCTCAGCTATTCCCGACTGGTAGCTCCCTACCCGTGACACCAGGGATCGAAGCCCTTGCAAGAGGCGCCCGAGCGGCAACCTCGTTCGGTCATCCCATGCTGGTAGTTGCCTACCCACAGCGCCAGGAATCAGAAGCCCACGCCTAAGGGAAACGGGGCAGCTTCGGTCCATCCTCGACAACGCTTGGCAAGTGGTCGAAGTCAACTCGATAAACGATCGCTGAACAGATGGCCGACCTGACGTGAAAGCCCAGCAGCGCAAAGAGAAAATAAAGTGCGGGCCGATGAAACCAAAGAAGAAATTTTATTATCAAATGCACAATCTTTATAAAGGGTACTTCGGGCTCCCCAGCCTTACAAACTGCCCGGAGGCTTACAAAAGGGGGACGGGGAAATATCAAAAAGACCTAAGTCGCGAACCTCCCCTGCGCCTCGCTTCCCTCATCGCTGGGGGCTTCACCACCGGAGGTTTTGCCACCAGGGGCGCGCCTCATTTCCCCAATCATTGTCAGCCGGGGGCCTTCCCACCGGGAGCGGGACCCGAGCACGGAGCTCGTCATCGACGAAATCAGGAAGCTGCTCCTTCACGGCATCCAGAATCTTATTCCACGCAACGGCGGAATACTCACCAAGCTCGACGTAAAACTGCTCTAACACCTTGTAATCGGCCACAGCTTTCCTGGCCTGGACCTCAGCAGCCTGAGCCGACAGAACCGCCGCCTCAGCATCCCTCCGGCTGGCATCTCTCTCCTTCTCCATGGCCGCGAAGCGATCAGCCAAGTCCGCTAGCTTCCTCTCGGCAACCCGGAGAGATGCACTCAGGCGAAGGCGGACGCCCTGATTCGCTAAATTGGCAAGCTCCGCAGACTCCGCACGGGCTGCCAGGATATCGGCCCTGGCCCTCTCCAGACGCAGGTCATGCCGCAGGACCTCGACCTCCGAAAGGAATGCTTCTACTGGGATTGGTGCATGGAACGCTCCCTCGGCTTCCATACGAGCGGCGATGGCGCAGTGTTGAAGGACCTGACAAGAAGCGAATGAGAAACCGGGAGTCGCTCGGGCCAAAGAAAGGAAGGCCAAAAACAACGCGCGAAGGGGTTCGTACCTGGACCGCCCCTGGGTTATGGTACGAAGGGGTTCACGCACGAAGGCCAAAAACAACGTGCGAAGTCTTCCGTGCGGCACCCTGAGGCCCCACGTTCCACACCATCATGATCCCCATTAATGGGCGATCCGCTCCTCACGCGGGCGTGACGCCAGGAGCGTAACCGCCGGCGAGATTCTCGTTCCTGCTACTGCGAGCTACCGCCGCTATATAAGCCCCCATCACAGAGGGGTCAAGTAAGCCATTTTTGATTCCACTTAGCCGTTACGCTGCTTGGATCTAGTACTAACTTGATCGTCGGAGGGTCCTCGGTGGTATCAAACCACCCCGGGACTTCTTTGCAGGTACTTAGGGTCAAACTCCTCCAATCACCAAATCTCCTCAAAACCCATTGAGACCCACACACAACAGGGGATCCCCTCCAGAATCCACCGGGAGATCGACGGAAGACAACATCTGAAGGAGATATAAAAAGAACCTCCATCAGTTTGCATGTGTGCAAACCATACTTTCATAAAGTTAGGGTTTTGTAAAGTTTAGGGTCATTTGATAACACAGTTTAAGAAACCAAGTTTCCGTTTAATTTAACTTATATTTTAGGCCTAGAAAAAGAGAATAAAAAGAGACGGCACCAAACTTTCTGAAACTCCTCTGATTTTGGAATTTCGAAAAATGGGGTTTCAAGCCCGTGACACTTTTTGAAACCGCGATTTGAAAATCTCTATTTTTATTGCCAAACAGATTTCGATTACAAATTTGAAAGTTTAGTATTGAAACCGTACGAAACCATGGTTTCAAAAACCATAACCGCGTTGCCTAACCAGGCCTTTACCCACATAGCAGTTATGCCCCTTCAAGCACCTTATCAATGCAACCACCCAAGTAATCAATTTAAATGCATATCGATATTGCACACATAAGTTCTTTAAATGTATGCATCATGCATATATTTTCCTCAAACCATCAAAATTATATGTTTTAATATGAACAATCACAACCCAAAGCACAAAAAAATCCAATACCAATATCAAAATTATATGTTTTAAAAAGAATTTTTTTTTTATCGCAATGCAGTTGTAGCTTGTATGGTTGCAGTGCTTTCTGCAATGTTTATACTCCTTTCAAGTTAGCAGCCTCAATCCTAAAGCACCAATCTGTAGGAGCTGCAAGAACAAAGAGTGCTTACTCATTGCAGTTTTGCTTCATATGAGCTTGCATCATTGTAAAAACAGCAAAAATAATACATAAAGGAACAATATAAATAGAAATAAAATTATTCTAACAATTAGTTATCATTATAGTCTATAGCCTTTTCCCCCATCAAAATGGTATTGGCTATGAATAAAGGCTACTTAACTTCTTCTTTTCTGTTGAAAAGTTAACCCTGGCCTGTGTCACATCATTCTTGATAGGGCCGATTTCTTCGGCAGAGGACTATGGATAAGATATGATTCTAAAGGACGGGTTGTGATGGAGCTTCGGATCTCTTTCAGATGCCGTCCTCCGTCGATCCTGCGATGGCTGTCTTGGACGGCTGTGATTTGGTTTTGGAGTTGTTAAGTGTGGATCTCAATGGTTTGGTGTTGGACGCCGAGCTACCTGCAAAGAAGTCCCGGGGTGGGTGACCACCGTAGGACCCTCTGACGATCAAGTTAGAGCCGAGGAATAAGAGCAGACTAGCGGCGTATTGAGATAATTCGAGTTACCTGAGTCGTCTGAGAGAGGAGTTTATATAGGGATCGCATGGAGCAAGCGGGCGTGAGATCACCGCCGTCAGTTACGCCCCAGCGTTATCCTCATCATTAATAGCGGGATGTGTCCATTAATGGAGGGATGCGCTAGCGTGGGACGCGGATCGTGGGGAGGCGGATATCCGGCCCTGGCGATATACGCTGGACCGTTGCCGGACGCATGGGATCTGCGCTCCCAGTAGATCGGGGGAGGCCGAGGAAGCTCGGAATGTCGGAGGCTCGGAAACGAGCCTGGAGGCCGAGGAAGCTCGGTACGTCGGAGGCTCGGAGACAAGCCTAGAGGCCGAGGAAGCTCGGCATGTCGGATGCTCGGAGACGAGCAAGGAGACTGAGATAGCTCGGAAGCGAGCTGTTGGTAAATTCCCAGGTGAAGGTGGCATGTATTCAAGAAGGTCTCCTGGATGGTTGGACACGTTTCTTGAGACGAAGTCCCGAGGAATCCTCATAATACAACTCATTTATTCCACCTCCGTAGCCTTCGGGACACGTCATCCGCCATGTGTCGTAATTCGAGGAGACACCACTTGTGAGCATCATCATTAGCCCCCCATTCTCGTTCCGACCTATCTAAGGGTCGGGTCGAGAGTGGTCTGCTCGGTCTTTCTTCTGCTTAATTTGGCGCCAAGGAATCATATCGCGGATCGCCTGGAATGGCACGGCGATTGTCCGTCACGTTGTTTCGATCTTTTGGGCCCACGTGTCGCCTCGTCACGCGCCTAAATCTTCGCGCGTATTCTCGATGGCGTCAACGGATCAAATGAAATGATCGTGCTTTAAAGAGGGGGCGCTGTTTCAGTTGGTCGCCAATTGGGATATAGGCCACATGTCGGGCGTCGGTTGGCGGACGCGATAGGCTGTCGCTGTCACCAGCAACTGAAGGGACGTCCCCAATGGTCGATCGCCACGTGGAGCTCTGACGGATGGCAGGCGCGATGTTTCGGTTTGGCGGGAGTCGATCTGGGCCGTCAGATACTTTCTTTGGGGTGTATAAATAGGAGGGGACCCCTCTAGGGCCAACACTTCCGCCATAATTTGCTTTCATTGTCGAAGATTGCTCGGCGCTTCTTCCTTTTAAATCGGATCACCTATGATTTTTCCTCAGCCGGCCAATTCTCTTGAATCAGGTTAGATGTCTTCATCTGAGAAGTCTGTAGAGATAGTTAGAGTTGAGTCGGAAGATGAGGCTCCGGTTGTTGGAGCCGAGTCCAGCGGGTCTTCCTCCTCCTCGGCTTCAGATAGCCGAGAGGGTTCTTCTGCCACGTCGTCTGTGTTGGGCTCGCCCATAGAGCCAGGGCTGCCCGTGTCATTCGCCGTCGGGTGGCGACAAGGACACCTAAGGCGCGCATCGGGAACGCCCGCGATCCGTCCTCCGTTTTGAAGAATGTGGACGAGTTTATCGAGATTCGGGCTCGATTCCATATTCCATCCAACTATTCGCTTCGCTTAGCGAGAGAGGGTAAGCGGGCGGATCAAGTGCAGGGCAAGGAGATTGCTCTGTATTTGGAAGCATTCCGGGCCGGAATGCGTTTGCCCTTCTCAGCCGAGATATGTGGGGTGCTTCGCTTCTTCCATCTTGCCCCGGGCCAGCTAGCGCCGAACTTGTGGAGAATCCTCCTCGGGTTTATGTTCCGGTTGAAACTTGAAAATATCGCCTTTAATTTGAACCTCCTCGTTTCATTCCTCTGTTATAAGAATCACCCTGGCACCAGTAAGGATGAGCCGAGCTGGGTGTACTTTTCCTTCAAAAAACGTAAGGGCGGGGTGGCCGTGTTGGGTGTGGTATCCGTCCCTTCTTATGAATGGAAGGAAAAGTTCATTTTCGTCAGGCCACCCGAGGGCGAGGATTGGCCCATGTCTACACAGTGGCATAGGGCCGACTGCCCAAGGGCGAAACAGTCATCTTCACCCGAGGCAAGGGTGGTGTCGTTGTGGGAGCCGATCCAGCGGGCTGACGTCCTGCTTTCTGAGTAGACCCTGAGCTAGGCTGGGCTCAGCCCTGCGCACTTTCTGGGTAAGTTGGGGCCGTAGACGATTTATTTAGACTTTGATGAATTTTCTTTGCTCTTTTCAGCGTTACTAACTCTCTTTGTGTCTTACCCCCTTTTTGCACAGCAAATGGACCGATCCAAGTTTTTAGCTACCGTGGCCGCGAAGGCCCAAAAGAAGACCGGGGCAGAAGCTCGTCCCGACCGGGTCCGAGCTCGGCCCCGAGGCTTGCCCTGCCGATCAAGCACTCAGCTGCGTCACCCCGAGTCTCCGAAGAGCGCCACGGGGGAGGAGGACAGAAGCATGCACGGGATTCGGCCCCCCGGGTGAGGTAGGAGGAAGAGGAGGCTGAGCCTACCGACGCCCCCCTAAAAAAACACAAAAAGACGGTTTCTCGGGTGCCTTCTACCGGGATCCCAATGCAGGAGGGGGACTTCTGCTTCGAGGTGCCCTCGGGGCTCTTCGTCGCCGACAGCTTGTTCTTCGACATGGAGCAAGCAGCTGGGAGCAAGATTCCCCGGGGGAACCTGAAGGCCCAGGTGGCCGCCATCGCTCAGGAAGCAGTTCAGGTCGGTATCCGTTTTCCTTTAAGAATCTTCTTAAGCATATTTTTTTAGTTTGACCATTTGTAACTCCTTTTACTGCTTTCTTCTGGTCCTCCACCATTGCGCCCTCATTGTAAATATGGAATCCGAGGAGATAGCCCCGGCCATGAAGAAGGCGGGCGAATCGTCTTCACGGGAGGAGGATATATGCCTTCGGCTGCAACAAGCGGAGGAGAAGATAGCCACCCTCGAAGCCCGGGTGGTCGCCGAGGAGCTGACGGACTCTAAGTATAAGGAATCTCACCGACTTCTGAGTGAATCCAATCGGGTTATCCAGACCAAGTTAGAGAAGGCTGGTAACCTCTATAACGCAATGAAGAAGTCGAGGGACGTCAGCAGGAAGGACGCCCGGGTGGCGCTCGAGACCGTGAAGCTTGCCGAGGTCCGGGAGGTGAAGTCCGTGGAAAGGTATAAAGCGTTGGACCAGTTCTACCCCGACCTCGCCGAAGCCTCGGCCATCGTTTGGCACCAGGCTCTCGACGCCGTCAAGGCATTGATGCCGGATTTCGTCAACAGCGAGCTCTGGGTCCAGTACTCTTTCTCCAAGGATGCGCCGCAGGTGAAAGTTTCCAGGGTGGCCGTCGGGGGTGAAGCTGCCTGGGAGGCCACCGGGGGTGAAGCTGTCGGTGGAAGCGCCGACCCAGAGGTCGCCGTTTTGGTCCCCGACGCTAGCGTCGAGCAGGACGAGATCCTTCCCAAGCCTACGGCCTGTGCTTTCCTGCCTAGGGGATTTTTGTTTCTTTTTTTTCAAAGTTTTGTAAGCGTCCAGGCGTTTTTGTAAGGCTGAGAAGCCCAGCATACCTTGTGTTTATTTTCGGATCGTAAATAAAGTGCACCTTCTTCTTCATTGTTCAAATGTTTAGCTCGTATACTTTTGTTTGTATCTTCATTCTGCAAGTATATTTAGCTCGTCAATAGTCTCATCCCGTGAGTGTTAGGTCGTGGGTTGGTGTCCGGACTTTTTATATGACGATCGCGCGTCGAGTGTAAGTTGACTAACAGAAGGTCGGTACCCTCCCGTTCCCTGGAGTCGAGGTGGCGATCGTTCATTTAGCATAAATCAAAAATAGCTAAGTTAGAATAGGTCAGTGTTGACTGATTCTTCCTTGATGAAGGCATTGGATCCATTTTTTCTTAGGGCAGGAACCTACCCTACACGGACAAGCCGAACATGAGTATGTTTGGTGGCCTCTTGGTGAGGGCTTTAGATCCAAAGCGTTGATGGATAGGAAGCTACCCGCTAGGGATGGACCGGACAGGAAGCTGCTCGGTGGTCTCGCAATGAGGGCTTTAGATCCTTAGCGTTGTTGGATAGAAAGCTACCCGCTAAGGATGGACCGAGCAGGAAGCTGCTCGGTGGCCTCGCAATGAGGGCTTTAGGTCCTTAGCGTTATTGGGTAGGAAACTACCCGCTAGGGACGGACCGGGCAGGAAGCTACTTGGTGGCCTCACAATAAGGGCTTCTGATCCTTAGCGTAGATGAATAGGAGCTGTTTCCTGATTAAAAAATCAGGAACTAGCTCAATGAGGTATCACGTGCTCACACGTGACCAGGGGTCACGTATGGACACGTGATCTATTTATAGAGATAAATTCTAAGCCAGCAGAAGAGTAAACAAGCGGCTGAGAAATGCCCCAATGGGGGGTCACGTGCTCACACGTGACCAAGGGTCAAGTGCTAACACGTGATAGGCTTTGAAAGCCTTATAGCTTGATAGAATTAAATTCTAATTAAAGGGAAATCAGAAACCCTAATTGGGAAAGTATTTCTTTAAATCTTTCCAAACAGAAGAAGATTATGCTCTGTAAAATGAGGAACCGTTGGATTAAAAATCCAAGCGTGATTAAAAATCACTAATTTATGGAAAGATTTTAGACAGGGAAAGATTTCCCTAAAATCTCACCGAAAGTAACAAACAGAATATTTTTTGGATTAAAAATCCAACGGTGAATAAAATTCACCGAGTGATCTAAATGATCATATTAATTAAGAAAAAATCTTTCAATGAAAGATTTACTAAACAAATTGATTCTTTTCCTTCTCCTATAAATAGGAGCCAAGAGGAAGAATTTGGGATAGAATTTTGGGATCTTGAATTTCTAAAGGCAAAGAGCAGAGAGAAAAGAAAGGAGAATTTAATTCTCAAGAAAGAAAACCCTAGGTGAGAAAAAGAATAGGGATCAAAGTTTCACAAAACAAAAAAGAGAATTTAATTCTCAATCTAAGAGTTTAACTCTTCTGCAAAAGAACTTAGTTCTTCCTCTGGTTGAAGATCTGCAGAAGCAAATCTCCCCATTGGTTGAGAATTTAATTCTCATCGGGTTGAGATTTTGCTTTGCAGATCCAAAACTTAGAGGGGGAATTGAATTTAGAGAATTTAATTCTCCCAATTCATAGGAATTTAATTCCTCAAAATAAACTAGGGTTTAACCCTATATGAGAATTTAATTCTCTCAATTTACAGGAATTTAATTCCTCCAAGATAAAACTAGGGTTTAACCCTATATGAGAATTTAATTCTCTCAATTTACAGGAATTTAATTCCTCCAAGATAAAACTAGGGTTTAACCCTATATGAGAATTTAATTCTCTCAATTTACAGGAATTTAATTTCTCCAAGATGAAACTAGGGTTTAACCATATATGAGAATTCAATTCTCCTAAAATTACAGGAATTTAATTCTTTCAAGATGGACAAAACTAGGGTTTAACCCTAATCGAGAATTTAATTCTCTCAAATTTACAGGAGCTTTATTCCTCCTAAAATGAAATTAGGGTTTCACCCTACACAAGAATTTAATTCTTTTACATATATGGGAATTTAATTCCCCTAAAAGAAAATTAGGGTTTAACCCTACATAAGAATTTAATTCTTTCACAATAGAAATTTAATTCCTCCAAAATCATAATTAGGGTTTAACCCTACAGAGAATTTAATTCTTAAAAATAAGGAGACTTAAAAGATCTCCATGCATGCAAAGAACTAAGCTCACGTGGCCCCACATGACCCCTAAAAAGATCCCCAAAAATGAGAAGGAAAAAGCTTTGAGGCAATGCCTCACGTGCTCCCACGGGACCTCCAAAACAAAGAGAATAAAAGCAAAGAAAATATGGGCTTTGGGCGCTCTCACGTGTTACCACGTGACCCTTAATAAATACCTTAACAAATTAGTGCATGAGTGCCTATCACGTGCCCACACGTGATGGCTAAAAATTAAAAGTGTTTAACACTTATTTGTAGAACAAAGTAAAAGGAGATCTGGCCCCACCTTTGGGTACCCTCACGTGCTCCCACGTAACCCCTTCCTTTTTAGTGCTTAACACTAATTTGAGAGTTCTATTTCCAGTGTTTAACACTGTCACCTTCTAGTGTTTAACACTAATTGACAATTTTGTTTCCAGTGTTTAACACTGTTTAACACTAATTTGAGAATCCTATTTATAGTGTTTAACACTAATTTGATAAGTCTATTTCCAGTGTTTAACACTGTTTTCTTCCAGTGTTTAAACACTAATTTGGGAGTTTTATTTCCAGTGTTTAACACTGTTGTTCTCTAGTGGCAAAAGCCTCCACTTCAACTGAATCTCAAAATTGAGTAAAATTCAGAGTTATAATGTTTAATGCTCAGTCAAAGACAAAAATGTTATCAAAACCCTCAAACTCTTATTTAGCATTCCTAAATAATGAGGGGCTGAGCCCAGGCAAATGCTCAATAGCCCAACAAAGGGCCAACATTTCAAACTTAATTGGACTTAGCCCAAGTTGGCCATAAGTCCTCAATTCAGATTTAACTGAGCCAATGCACTTATAATTTAATTAATTGATCTTAGTTCCAAATTGGACTACGGATCATTTAATCCACTTTGGTTTGAGGGTACATCTCTTCACTCTTCTGATATTTGTCGTTGTAATCCTTCAACGTCTTCAGAGAGGTGAGGGGTCCTGACAACCACACATTTCAAAGACTATGACGTCTCTAAACTATGGACTCTGATGTCCTTAACCTCGACCGTGATGTCGTTAAACTAACATTGGACTAAGGGGTCCTTAAACCCACGGACTATGATGTCCTTAACCTCGACCGTGATGCTTTAAACTAACATTGGACTATGGGGTCCTTAAACTCATGGACTATGATGTCCTTAACCTCGACCGAGATGTCTTTAAACTAACATTGGACTGTGGGGTCCTTAAACCCACGGACTATGATGTCCTTAACCTCGACCGTGATGTCTTTAAACTAACAATGGACCGTAATGTCCTTAAACTAATCGACCGCAATGTCACTAAACTAAACAATAGAGCCCAATTGCTTTCTTGTTGGATCTAAACGATCCCGTTTAAGTCGATCTTAGTCTAAAATGAGACAAACGTATCCTTAACAAACGTTTAAGTCGATCTTAGTCTCAAATGAGGCTAACGTATCCTTAAACACAACCCCCCAAACCCAAATCTAAGAAGATACGGATTTGGACTAGTCCACGCCCTACGGGCGACAACATAAATTAGTCTCCGTATACAATCCATGGGCAACCAAAAATAAAACAAACACCCACGACACGAAGTGACCATCTGGAGAAGGAGAAAGTTATTACCGCGATGCGATAGCGTAATTAACTGCAGGGGCTTGCGCCTGCAGGGAAGAGCGACTCTACAATAAAAAACCCCTCAAACGAGGGGGAATCTGATGAAGTCTGCTACATTGGCCGCATCCGTTTAAACCTTCGATACATGGTGTCATAAATCAACTTGGCATATTCGGAGAGGTGGACGGATAGCACCAATTAGCATCTGCCCCGAAATTCAGGCAAGACGTTCATTGCGTCTCCGCCGCCTCTTTTGGAGGGGAACGGATTCTGGCACGCCCGGTGGGACCTTTTCCTCTTTCCACTCCACACTTCGTGTGTCGTGTTCGCGAACGAATCGCAGTTTGCTAATGGTTGCTCTTGGGTTCGAGGTACTGAGATTTGGCGTTTTGCTTGGTGCAGAAAGCGAAGGATCAATGGCGTCCACTTGCGCGAAGTGTTCCAACTGCAACTGCAATTCACGTTCCACCTCATCCGGAGGCATAGCTTACGGGCCCCAAGCGGCTTCTCTGTTCACGATGCCGATGGACCAGGTGACTCAGGCCACCACCAGATTGTTTTTCGGGACTATGCTCCCACCGATGAGCTTCAGCACTCTTGTACCAACACCAGAAGCTCCCAAGAAGTCGGTCTTTGATCGGCTCACAAGTACTGCGGCCCCTCTCAACGGGTCGTCCAATTCCAGCGCCTCAGCCTTCGCCATATTGGGCCAAAGTTCCTGTGGGCCCATGATGAAGCCTGCAATTCAAGAAAAGGTTGTTCCGAAGAGAGTAACCATCCCTGCTCCCGAAGTCGTCAAGGCGGCTCCTCCTGCCAAAGGGTCGGTCTTTACAAGACTGACTGTTCCGACTCCTACTCCGGCTCCCGTTCCTGCTCCAAGGTCTGTCTTTGACAGATTGAACACTGCTACTCAATGGATATCAGTCTTCAAGAGGCTGACGCCAGCAACAGCGCCTCACCTGAACAGGAGACCTGACAAAGTCACCCCTCAAACTGAAACAATCCCAACAGCCCGACACGCTCGACGTCGCCACTGGAGCCGAGTAAGGAAGGCTGGGGGCAACTCTCCCTCTGGGCTAACTCCACCAGCCCCAACGGTGGAAGTCAATGCTGCTGTTCCAACCGGGAACAGTTTCGAGTTGCTGAACAAGGTGCGCAGGAACTCTCCTACCGCCGTACTGAAAAGATCTCCTCCATCCGTGGAGAATGTTGCGGAAGCAAAGCCAGAACAGCCCCCTCAGCGGCTGTCCTCCAAAATCTACAAAGTCTGGCGGCAGGTTCGGGACTCAGTAATTGATCAAGATTACCCTCGCCGACAGAAAAGGGCGAAGGTTCAATAAGAAGAGAACCGTCTTGCCAAGCCACAAAAGGCAACAGCTGTCTGGGTGCCCGCTGCGACGCCTCCCTCGACTTCAACTGCTCAAAAGGGGAGGAAGCCAAAGAAAGCCCCTGTGACTGCGGCAAATCGTAAAAATGCTGAGCCCAAAGGCCCCAAGTCTGGGGGCACGATGGTACATACCGTTTATATGGCTTCCGGAAAAGAGGAAAGCCGTGCTTCTATGGGCCATCGATCGCTTACCTGATCAATAACAAGGGCCCAGGAACAACAACAGCAGAAGCTTCAGGAGATGCTGACTGCAATGGCCGCACTCACCGGACTAAAAGAAAGCCCGGAGGCGTCATCGGAGCAGTGTCATGAACAAGAAACCGATACTGACTTCCTTCGCAGAGTCCTCGAAAAGAAGGACAAAGAGACCGCAGAACAAGCGGCTAATATAAAGCGAATGGCGCTCCTCTTCCAAGACATGGTCGGGATGATGTTACAGCCGGATCCTCCAGCCGAAGACCCCCGATCATTATTGAAGACGACAAAGGGGAGACGTCGAATCCTCTTCCGGCTCTTTCAGCAGCCAAAGAGGAAACTATCTCCAAGGCCGCTCTGGATGAATATATTGGTCAGCAAATACGAGCTCACCAGGCGAATGAAGCATTCGGCCAAGTTGTTAAAACTAGGCGACCATATCCAGGCTGGTATGACCAGATAAAGTACCCGCCGGGATATACCATCCCTAAGTTTCATGTATATAAAGGGACAGGAAATCCGCACCAGCATGTCGCCCAGTTCAGGGCTCTATGTGGTAATACCGGGGTGATGACAAGCTTTTACTCTGCCAATTCGTCGGCAGCTTGTCGGAGACGGCATTTGAGTGGTACTCCGAGCTTCCAAACGACTCCGTCAAGACTTTCGCAGAAATGGAGTTGTTATTCACCCAGCGATTCGCGAGCGCAAGCGAGCGTACCCCGATTACCGCATTAATTAACGCTAGGGTAAAGCCGGGCGAAACTTGGGTACAATACGCAATACGGTGGCGAAATTTATGGTCGAAATGTGAGCAGCGCATCGAAGAAGCGCCGGCAGTAGGTATGTTTGTGGGCACTTTGGACCCTCAGGTAACGATTTCCCAGTTCATGATGTTCTTCAAGTCGACCACGTTCTAAGCTTTGATCGACAAGCTTGCTCAGATGGACCAGATGAGTCATAGACCATCTCCTCCGAAGCCGGAGCCGCGGAACGAAAATGGTAAAGGAAAAGCGACCTTCATTGCGAATACCTAACAATAGCCCAGTGCTCCAAAACTAACGGACCAACTGGAAGAGAGACAGCAATACTACAATTAGAAAATGAAGCGTCCTTACTCATTCCCATTGGACAAAACAAAAAGATTGTTCGAACTGGCGATGCGCAACAGGCTCATCAATCTGCCAAATCCTAAGCGACCACTGCAACCGGGCGAGGCTAATAATCTCAATTATTGTCCTTACCACCAAACGGTAAGCCATCCAATTGAAGATTGCTTCGTCTTTAAGGGGTGGATCGAGGACCAGTACCAACAAGGCAAGTTTACGCTGTTTGAGAAGTGGAAGGTAAACCCACCACAACCGCACACTCCTAAGAAGACGGATACACCGGGGGCATCGTGCTCTTTTGTTGAGGAAGCTCCATGGGAGGTCGCTCTTTCAGCTAAAACCAAAAGAATGCTGAACGATCTCCACATATGTCCGGCAATTAGGTGGAAGAATCC
Organism: Agapanthus africanus; assembly: GCA_030015575.1. Taxonomy (NCBI): domain Eukaryota; kingdom Viridiplantae; phylum Streptophyta; class Magnoliopsida; order Asparagales; family Amaryllidaceae; genus Agapanthus; species Agapanthus africanus. The sequence continues at coordinate 46,894,033 of JASDDO010000019.1, read as the reverse complement.
ACTGGAACCTGAGGTCATCAAGGGAATGCTGAAACCGTGCCCAACTCCAAAGGTTGGTGGTGATATTCAAAATACTCGCACTCAGCCGTCGAAGTCTTCAAAGAAGAAAATGAAGACTAAAAAGCCCGTGAAGCCTGGCGACAAGCGAACGGACCTGCAGAAGCAGAATGACGCGCTGGAAGAGTATAACCAGAAGGCGCGGACTCCAATCACACTCCAAGAATTTCTCAGTCAAGTCCTTGAAGACGGAGATGATGGAGAGGACTCGTCGGATGAATCTGAAGGTTACGTAGCAAGTTGCCATGTGATCTCTCACTCATCAATAAACGATGAAAAAGTTTCTCACTCAGAGAAACTGGAGGCAGGTCCTGAGCCAGAACTTCTAGGGCCATCAGATGAAATGATTGATGCATTCCTGAATGAAGCGCTACTTAAAAGCAAAGCAGCCCGGGAGCGTGAAATGGCCATATTTGAAAAAGCCAAGCGCCGGCGACTGAACGAAAGGGTTGCAACGCTCCCGCCAAATCAAAGCACATCCGCCGCGAATAAAAGCAGGCCCAAGACGTTGAAGAGGTTCGCCAAAGCCATATCAATTGGAATGAAATTGCCACCCTCCGAAGGAAACATTCTTGGTGAAGCAGAAATGCATCCTAACTACTGCTTATATCATCGAAAGATTGCGCACCCCACCGAAGAGTGCAACGCTTTTAAGAGATGGTGGCAGGGATATGTTGCTCACCGGCAACATTTTAAGCGGATGAAACGCAAAACTCGTCGAGAGCGAAGAAGTACGACCGAGGAGCTTAGAAGAACTACCGGCAACTGTCGCATGGTTAACACCGGAGGATCATAAGTTCTCACCTTCGGGAGCGACTCTGACGAAGAAATGACTCTTGGCCCTCTCTTCAAAGATCCACCTCGGGAAAAGAGGAAGAACTGAAGACCTGTGAAAATATTCAGCTGCGCAATCGTACGCTGCCCGAAAAGAATCTCAGACCCGCGAATAGAAAAGATAAAGGAAAAGAAAAAGTCTCTGAGGATATTGCCCTAGATGACCAAGTCGTCAAAGAGCTGACCGCCAAGGACCCGCCCAAAAAAAGTAAGGTGGACTACAACGTTTTGGCACACTTAAGAAAGTTACCTTCCCAGCTAAGCATTCTCGACGCCCTTCTGCTATCAAAAGAAGCAAGGGATTCTTTAATCAAGGTACAGCAGGAGCCCGAACAATTCCAAGCTTTCCTCGCCGAAGAAATGATGAAAGACGAGCTGGAAGAAGTACACACGGCCGATATCACCTTCGGTGATGAAGATCTCCTCCTTGGGACGTGCGAGCACAACCGTCCCCTTTATGTCTCCGGATACTGTCACGATATAAAAATAGGCAAAATCCTGGTTGACAATGGGTCTTCCGTCAATCTCCTCAACGTGAGAGTGTTGAAGGAAATCTGCATGAGCGTTCAGCACCTCGCTCGCGATAAAATTACCATCTCCGGTTTCGACTCCCAGTCATCACAAACTCTCGGGTCTGTAATACTGACGCTGCGCTTCGGATTACTCATCGCGGATATTAAATTTCACATCATTGACGCCAAGACTTGCTACAATGCTTTGCTCGGCCGGCCTTGGTTACACGAGTACAACATTATCCCTTCTACACATCACCAGTGTATGAAGTATTTCAAGCATGGTCTCGACTACACTGTGACGGGGGAGTTGGAACCATTCTCCGTGAACGAAGTCCGGAAGTATGAAGATGCAAAATACTTCTTACCAGATTTTGAGGACACGGAAAGATGTCACAAACCGAAGAACAAAACTATCACCACTATTCCGGTTTTCGGGAGTGATACCGAGGAGGAAGAAGAGATAGTTTACTCAGGTCCGCCCCAACGCAACAATCCGGGACCATCCGCCCCAATGTTGATCTTCGGCAGTGACTCGAAAGATGAAGTTAACGCTATATTTTCCGCTCGACCATCAATACAGGCCTTCGCTGACAATAATCAGAGTTTTCAAATTACCATGGTCCCACGGGAGCATTACAAAGAGCTCGATGCACTTGAACCTTATAGTGTGCAAGAACTGCAGACATTTTACGTCCCTCCCAGGCGAAAAGGTGAAGAAGCGATCCTATTCTACCGATCAGGGGAAACCAAAGTGGAAAAAGAAATCTGGCACGACGCCGATTTCCTGCTCGACAGACTCCAGCCCATCCGTCTACCTAGATATTACTCGGAAGGCTTGAGAAGGCTATTGAAGCGCCAAGGGGTACCCTTCAGACAGACTACTCGACAAGCTCGGTTCTACAACAGGATTTGGGATGTCCCCGGAACTCCGCGGAAGTTGCCTAATGGGAAAATGGAAAGGGTCGGGTTCGGATATGTCCAATCCAAGAAACGGGAACGAGTCCATGGTAGCTACGTCATATATGACTTCGATGAAGAAGAGGACGCCCTGTCAGAAAACGCTGACCCTAAACCAAAACGAGATCCTACTTTCAAAATGCTGAGTCCGTCGTTCGTAGAACAAATGGACAAGCTTATCAGGGAAGCGGGTCAAAAGATCCGGGATGACCATAACCGTGAAATGGCCATTTACGAGAAAGCCAGGACGCAGCGCCTCCTTCAACAGGTCACGGAGAATGACAATGCTCTTCCTTATCAACCCGTCATACAAAAGGCCTGACGCAGAAATCAAAGAGCGGGAAAAGCATTCGACAGCGACAAAGCGGGACCAAGAAGCCACGCGATCGGGAATCGAGCAATCCGGATTCGTCTCTTATAAAGAAGATGGGTCGAGCATACTCTTTTCCTTAGAATAAAACACGGAAGATACTTGATCTCACTATAAAATATCAGATGATTACACTTCCGGAGTCCAAACACCCCGAGCAAGCCAACGAGGTCTCTCACCCAGACTATTGCTCTTATCACCGAGCGATAAGACATCATCTCGAAGACTGCTTCACCTTCAAGAACTGGGTCAAAGACTAATATCAGCTCGGCAAGTTCGCTCTATCCAACAGTTGGAGGATAACTCCGCCGCAGAAGCACGAACCAAAAGCCGCTCATACAACGAGAGTAGAGCCAGATCAACATCGGTCTTGGAAGCGATCTCGTACTTGTCATATGATAACGCTATCAGAAGAAGAGACCGAGAATATGGATGACCTCCCCTGGTGCTTCGAAAACGACGATCATGAGGTGATCTCAGAGTTTCCACCGGCGCCGAAAGAGCTGGAAGATGGAATACACATTACTGCAGATAACCTCAGGAAAATTGATTTGGGGACGGAAAGTGACCCGCGACCGACATTCGTCAGTGAGTTGCTATCTAAAGAAAGGGTGGCTACACTAAAAGGCGTGCTCACGCAGTATAAAGACTGCTTCGCATGAAACTATTCCGAGATGCCAGGACTAGATCCAGAAATTGCTGTCCACAAATTGGCAATATCTCCGGACGCCAAGCCAATCAAACAAGCACCGAGAAGAATGCGGCTCGAGCTTGAGATGAGCATCAACGCCGAGGTCAAGAAGCTAATCGACTCTGGCTTCATCCAAAAGGTTTAGTATCCTGATTGGATCGCCAACATCGTCCCGGTGATGAAGAAAAATGGGACAATGCGCATATGCGTGGACTTTCGGGATCTTAATAAAGCTTGCCCAAAGGACGACTTTCCAGTACCAGTCACTGAGCTGATGATAGATAACACATCCACTCATGAAGTCTTCTCCAACATGGATGGGTCATCAGGATACAATCAGATAAAGATGCATCCAGAGGACCAGAAGTACACCACTTTCCGGACCCCTCTGGGTATATTCTGCTACAAGGTGATGCCTTTCTGTCTAAAGAACGCCGGTGCCACCTATCAGAAGGCCATAACGAAGATCTTCGACGACCTCATACATGAAATTGTCGAATGCTATATTGACGACCTCGTGGTTAAAAGCAAATCATACGAGGAACATCTCGAGCATCAGAAAATCGTATTTCAACGCCTTCGGCAATACAACTTGAAGATGAACCCTCTCAAATGCGCGTTTGGAGTTTCCTCGGGCAAATTCCTAGGATTCATTGTTCGACACCGAGGCATCAAGATAGACCCGTCGAAGATCAAGGTGATCATGGAAATGCCCTTGCCAAAGACACTCAAGCAGCTGCGATCTTTCCAAGGAAAGCTCGCATATATCCAGCGATTCATAGCCAATCTCTCTGGCAAGTGCAGTCTTTTCAGTCACCTGACGAAGAAGGGAACCCCGTTCGTCTGGGATCACAAATGCCAAGGCGCACTGGACGAAATTAAGCAATACCTGCAAAATCCACCGGTGCTAACCGCTCCGGTCAAGGGAAAGCCTCTCGTCCTGTATACGACAGCCCTCGAAGGTTCTTTAGGCGCGCTGTGGGCACAAGAGAACGACCAAGGGAAAGAAAGAGCTCTCTACTATCTGAGTCGAGTTCTACTGGGGGCAGAAAGCAATTACTCTCCCATCGAAAAACACTGCATGGCGTTGATCTTCGCAATAACGAAGCTCAGACACTACGTGCTGGCCCATGAGGTCCATCTCATATCAAAAGTGGATCCTCTCAAGTACTTGATGTTAAAAGCCATATTAACGGGGCGTATCACTAAATGGGCCCTACTCTTGATGGAATTCTCAATAACTTATCGGCCTCTTAAGGCGGTGAAAGGCCAGGCTATCGCCGACTTTCTTGCTGAGCATCCGATACCCGCCAATTCTCCTCTGAATTACGAACTGCCAGACAAACATGCGTTTGACACGGTCGACGGTGGTGATACCCGGTGGAAACTTTATTTTGATGGGGCGTCTTCCATGAAGAAGAGCAAACAAAGCACCCCTATAATCAAATCGGGGGTAGGCCTCATCTTTGTAACTCCACAAGGAGGGATAATGCGCTTCGCCTTCTCCTTAACAGAGTCGAGGACAAACAATGAAGCCGGGTATGAAGCTTTGATAGCAAGTCTCGAGATTGCCATCGACATGGGAATTGAAAACTTCCTTATATACGGAGACTCCCAACTGGTCGTTAGTCAGGTAAACGGCAACTATCAAACATGCAAGCCAGAGTTGGTAAAGTACGGCAGCTGCTGACTCAAATTCCTTCCTACACTTTGGAAAGTATACCGCGTGCCGAAAATAGCAAAGCGGATGCATTAGCCAAGCTCGCTAAAGAACTGGCTGACGAGAACCTCGATAACGTAAGAATCGTGGTACAAAACCGTCGGGTTCTTGCACCGACAGAAATATCTCCGGAGTTGTCCGAAGAGAAGGGAACGACTGAGCAAATGACTCTGCAAGAAAAAGACCAGAAAAAGGTTGAGGATTGGAGAGAAGTCTTTATAGACTACTTCAAATCCCGTCGAACACCTGAAGATGCGTCCTCAAAACATCAGCTCATGAAGCGAGCCCTATCTTTTGCCTTCGTCAATGATACTCTGTACAAGAGATCATTCGATTCTCTGTGGTTAAGATGCCTGGGACCAAAAGAAGCAAAAAGAGTCATCCAAGAAGTTCACGACAGACTCTGCGGTTCTCACCAAGCCGGGCCGAAGATGAAGTTGAAGATTAAAAGGATGGGCTACTATTGGCCCACGATGATTCAGGACTGCCTCGAGTATGCGAAGCAATACCACTCATGCCAGATCCACGGGGACTTTATCCATCAGCATCCAAATCCACTACATCCGACAGTGGCCAGCTGGCCGTTTGAAATGTGGGGAACTGACATAATCGGCCCCATCGAGCCAGCATCGTCCATAGGACATCGATTCATTTTGGCGACAACTAATTACTTCTCCAAATGGGCAGAAGCAGTACCGCTGAGAGAAGTGAAGACGGAGAATATCCTCCATTTCTTCAAGACACACGTCATTTATCGGTTTGGAACTCCGAGACGGATCATCTCTGATAACGGGCCAGCCTACAGAAGCCACAGGATCAGTCGCTTCGCGCAACAACATAACATAGACTGGAGATACTCTTCGGTCTATAATCCCCGAGCCAACGGTCTAGATGAGGCTTTCAACAAAACCTTGACGAAGATCGTGAAAAAGACGGTGTCTCGAAATAAGAGGGACTGGCACGAGAGACTACATGAAACTCTCTGGGCGTATCGAACTACGTTCAAAACGGCCACGAACACAACGCCGTACGCATTGGTGTTCGGTACAGAGGCAGTACTCCCTCTCGAGATAGAGCTATCCTTTCTACGAGTGGCAGTTCATTACGAGCTAACAGACGAAGAGAATGCTCACCTTCGCCTTGAAGAGCTCGACGCCCTTGATGAAACCCGGCTCATAGCGCAACAAAATCTGGAGGCTTATAAAGCAAAGATGACGCGCTCATATGAGAAATTGACCAGGCTGAGAACATTCCACCAAGGCGAACTCATGCTAGTGGTCAAAAGACCTATGATCCCCAATCGCGCCAAGCGGGGAAAATTCGAGCCAAACTATGAAGGCCCGTATATCATAGACAAAGTCTACCAGGGTGGAGCCTATCTACTCATGGACATGCATGGCGAAAGGCCCTTCAGGCCAATAAACGGTCGCTTCCTGAAGAAGTACTACGCCTGACGAGTCACGGCCTAGGTCAATGATAGATGACGACAACTATGTCCGCTCGCTATCTTCCTAAGCCCAAACTCTATAAGTAGTAGCCGACTAACGGACCGAAACGTTCTTAAACTAACGACGGACCGAAACGTCCTTAAACTAACGTTGGACCACTATGTCCAAGAACTAGCTGTTGACCGAGACGTCGATAAACTACGGTGGATTGTAGCACCCCAAAGCTGATACAAAAAAAAAGAAAATAAAAAAAATAGAAAAAAATAATAAAATAAAAATGGTATGTCCATAAGCAAAATGGACACGGATGAAAACCCGAAAGGGCTCCGTGAGTAAAAACAGCAGGGCTACCGGCGAGTGTTTGCGAAAATCCGGAAGGGCGCAACCTCGTTAAAAGACACTTGCAAGGTCCTCTCGACCTTGTGAGGAGACACCACCCGCGTGTGATCCTTACGACTCACAAGGGAGAAACAGACTTAGGAATCCCCACGATCCCTAAGGAGAAACTACACTTACGAGATCTTCACGACTCGTAGGGAGAACCCTCTTATGAGACTCTCACGGCTCATAAGATTCAAAAGTCTTAAGTTACAGGGACCTGAACCTGTTCTTAAGTGCCCCCCACAACCTCCAATACTGCCCTACAAGCGGCTCAATGCTGACCCTTGTATACAATCCACGGGCACGAATAAACATTTCCCTAACAAAGTCCCATCCGCGACTAGAGGTATGTCTACATGGTGAACAACCCTTGTAAATCCTTTCGACTTATAAGGAGAAAACACTCTTATAAGATCCTTATGACTTATAAGAGACCATACACTTAGGAATCCTCACGATTCCTAAGGAGAAAACGCACTTACGAGATCCTCACGACTTACAGGGAGCAATACCTTTATGAGACCCTTACGGCTCATGAAGTCAAAAGCCTTAGTCAACAGAATCCTAACCCTGTCTACTAAGCCACCTTTGTTCGACATCAACGAAGGCAAATGATGATTCTCTCCTGGCAATATCCCAGTTGTAGCGGTGCTGATGCCGAAATGCGTGCCTAATTCCAAGCTTGCAGCGAAAAGCCAGCAAGCCACACATGCATACGAAATAGCCGAAATGACGGGGCAACTTGTAACAAAATCAGCAAGTAAAAAAAATGTATGCATGCAAAATAGCCGAAATGATTGGGAACTCGCAATAAAAAGCAGCGAGTAAAAATAAAAAAATAGCCGAAATGATTGGGCACCGCGAAAAATAGCCGAAATGATTGGGCAATCGCGACCTTCGCGATATAAAAGCCAGAAATGATAGAGCATCGCAAAAAGAAATAAAAAAATGATGAAATTCATGCCCTACAGGTGATATCATGTCAATCCCTGTATACAATCCAGGGGCGTAAACAAAGAAGGAATCACACCTTTCCTCCCCAGGTTTCATCAGAACAAGAAACCAAATCTCAACGGTTCACAGATAACCTGGAGATCTTCTCAACATTCGTCTCATTACAACAGACACAATATCAAGCAAAGCGGAACAGCGGCAACTCCCAGTTCCATGACTCGGCGGTACACAGATAACTGAGAGTCAAACTCTGACTCCGTGAAATGCGGATAAAGTCAACCCTTCCTGGTTACGTGGAATACGGCAATGACCCCGTGTGAAGTATCCAGAGCGGAGCCTGGTCCTCGCAGAACACAGCAGTGAACCCGTAGGAAGCATCCAGAGCAAAAGTCCTGACTACGTAGAACGCGGTTCACGTCAATCCTGACCCCGTAAGAAACATCCAGAGCGGATCCTGGTCCTCGCAGAGCATGGCAATGACCCCGTGTGAAGCATCCAGAGTGGAGCCTGGTCATCGCAGAACACGGCAGTGAACCCGTGGGAAGCGTCCAGAGCAAAATTCCTGGCTACGTGGAACGCGGCTTACGTCAATCCTGACCCCGTGGGAAACGTCCAGAGCGGATCCTGGTCCTCGCAGAGCATGGCAATGACCCCGTATGAAGCATCCAGAGCGGAACCTGGTCCTCGCAGAACACGGCAGTGAACCCGTGGGAAGCATCCAGAGCAAAATTCCTGGATACGTGGAACACGGCTTACGTCAATCCTGACCCCGTGGGAAACGTCCAGAGCAGATCCTGGTCCTCGCAGAGCATGGCAATGACCCCATGTTAAGCATCCAGAGTGGAGCCTGGTCCTCACAGAACACGACAGTGAACCCGTGGGAAGCATCTAGAGAAAAATTCCTGGCTACGTGGAACGCGGCTTATGTCAATCCTGACCCCGTGGGAAACGTCCAGAGCGGATCCTGGTCCTCACAGAGCACGGTAATGACCCCATGTCAAGCATCCAGAGCGGAGCCTGGTCCTCGTAGAACACGGTAGTGAACCCGTGGGAAGCATCCAGAGAAAAATTCCTGGTTACGTGGAACGCGGCTTACGTCAATCCTGACCTCATGGGAAACGTCCAGAGCGGATCCTGGTCCTCGCAGAGCACGGCAATGACCCTGTGTGAAGCATCCAGAGCAGAGACTGGTCCTCACAGAACACGGCAGTGAACCTGTGGGAAGCTTCTAGAGCAAAATTCCTGGTTATGTGGAACGTGGCTTACGTTAATCCTGACCCCGTAGGAAATGTACAGAGCGGATCCTGGTCCTCACAGAGCACGGCAATGACCCTGTGTGAAGCATCCAGAGCGGAGCCTGGTCCTCGCAGAACATGGTAGTGAACCCGTGGGAAGCATCCAGAGCAAAATTCCTGGTTACGTGGAACGCGGCTTACGTCAATCCTGACCCCATGGGAAACGTCCAGAGCGGATCCTGGTTCTCGCAGAGCACGGCAATGACCCTGTATGAAGCATCCAGAGCGGAGCCTGGTCCTCGCAGAATACGGCAGTGAACCCGTGGGAAGCATCCAGTGCAAAATTCCTGGTTACGTGGAACGCGGCTTACGTCAAATCCTGACCCCGTGGGAAACGTCCAGAGCGGATCCTGGTCCTCGCAGAACACGGCAGTGAACCCGTGGGAAGCATCCAGAGCAAAATTCCTGGTTATGTGGAACGCGGCTTACGTCAATCCTGACCCCATGGGAAACGTCCAGAGCCGATCCTGGTCCTCGCAGAGCACGGCAATGACCCCGTGTGAAGCATCCAAAGCGGAGCCTTGTCCTCACAGAACACGGCAGTGAACCCATGGGAAGCATCCAGAGCAAAATTCCTGGTTACGTGGAACGCGACTTACGTCAAATCCTGACCCCGTGGGAAACGTCCAGAGTAGATCCTGGTCCTAGCAGAGTACGGCAATGACCCCGTGTGAAGCATCCAGAGCGGAGCCTGGTCCTCGCAGAACACGGCAGTGAACCCGTGGGAAGCATCCAAAGCAAAATTCCTGGTTACGTGGAACGCGGCTTACGTCAATCCTGACCCCATGGAAAACGTCTAGAGCGGATCCTGGTCCTCACCGAGCACGACAATGACCCCGTGTGAAGCATCCAGAGCGGAGCCTGGTCCTCGCAGAATACGGCAGTGAACCCGTGGGAAGCATCCAGAGCAAAATTCCTGGCTACGTGGAACGCGGCTTACGTCAATCCTGACCCCGTGGGAAACTTCCAGAGCGGATCCTGGTCCTCGCAGAGCACGGCAATGACCCCGTGTGAAGTATCCAGAGCGGAGCCTGGTCATCGCAGAACACGGCAGTGAACCCGTGGGAAGCATCCAGAGCAAAATTCTTGGTTATGTGGAATGCGGCTTACGTCAATCCTGACCCCGTGGGAAACGTCCAGAGCGGATCTTGGTCCTCGTAGAGCAGGGCAATGACCACGTGTGAAGCATCCAGAGCGGATCCTGGTCCTCGCAGAATATGGCAGTGAACCCGTGGGAAGCATCCAGAGCAAAATTCCTGGTTACATGGAATGCGGCTTACGTCAATCCTGACCCCGTGGAAAACGTCCAGAGCGGATCCTGGTCCTCGCAGAGCATGGTAATGACCACGTGTGAAGCATCCAGAGCGGAGATTGGTTCTCGCAAAATACGGCAGTGAACCCGAGGGAAGCATCCAGAGCAAAATTCCCGGTTACGTGGAACGCGGCTTACGTCAAATCCTGACCCCGTGGGAAACGTCCAGAGCGGATCCTGGTCCTCGCAGAGCACGGCAATGACCCCGTGTGAAGCATCCGGAGCGGAGCCTGGTCCTCACAGAACTCGGCAATGAACCCGTGGGAAGCATCCAGAGAAAAATTCCCGGTTACGTGGAACGCGGCTTATGTCAATCCTGACCCCGTGGGAAACATCCAGAGCGGAGCCTGGTCCTCGCAGAACACGGCTATGACCCCGTGGGAAGCATCCAGAGCAACTCTTGATTCCGTGAAATACGGATGATGATAACCTCACCCATCACTTGCGGGTCCTCACGACTCGTAAGGGAGCAAACTCTCTTGTGAGATCCTTACGACTTTCAAGAGAAAACACACTTAGGAATTCTCACGATTCTTAAGGAGAAATTACACCTACGGGATCTTCTCGACCGGTAGGGAGATAATTCTTTATGAGACCCTCACGGCTTATAAAGTTGAAAAGTCTTAGGAGGCATACCTTAACCCTGAATCCTAAGTCATCGTTGTCATGCAAAGAGATCGAGATAAACTACCCACAGAATACATTTAATAAAAGGGACACACCATCATGAAGAAAATATGTCTTTTATTCATGAATCAAAATGAATACAAAGTACAATTCGTGAAAGAACAAAAAAAATATACTCTTATTCAGGAGTATGTACAAAAGAAGAATAAAGAAAAATATATACAAGTCTTCAAGTCGGCAGGCGATTTAGCAGATTGGTCAGCTCATCCCTTTTTCGCTGGGCCTCGCCTTCGTGATTCAATATCACCAAAAGACGGGCCTCCGCCAGAGCTTGCTGGGCCTGATATGAGGCAAGCCGGCCTTCAAGCTCTTTCTCAGTGGCCTTATGAGCCTCAACCCTTTCACGGGTGAACACGGCGGCTTTGTCGATGGCCACCACCTCCTTGATGGCCTCTTGAAGCACTCGCCAAAGTTTATACGCTTTATTGGCCTTGGCCGTAAGGTTAGCTTGAAGCTCCATCAGCGCCTTAGAAGCCAGCTCCCTCTCTGAAAACTTACGGCCGAGCCTCTTCTCGCATGATACCATATTCGCCGCGCACCACTCGATTAAGCCCCGTAAGCTCGCTTTCGCAGCCACAGCCTCCGAAGAAAGGTGGGTACACTCAAGTACATGCAAGCAAGTCTCCACCTGCCGACGAAACTCAACCCAGACTTGCACCACTTCCCACTATGGTAGGTGGCAAGAAAGGGAAGAGAGCCGTTGGCTTCAGCAGCAAACGCTTCGGCCGTGATTACGCTGCCCGCACGAAGTTCCTCGATCAGGGATGACAGAGAGGCGAGGCTTAATTTTGCCATACGGTCCGAGGCACGTAGAGCATAGGGGCTGGGTGGCATAGCGATGCGTGACTCCAGCACGATAAGAACTGGCAATGCTATTCCGATTTATAAACAGTCAGCTGAATGTATAAGCAAAAGAACAAATGGAACAATATTGCGACTTTACTTACCCACAGTCAGGCAAGAGGGATCTGAAGGATCCCCAGGCCCTTCAAGAATCTCGACCTCGTCGTCGGCCTCCAGAACTGTAAAGGACATCAATGTCATTTTATGAAATAGTGATAATGCTGTGAAAAGAAGGTAGACAACACTAACCTTGCCCAGAAGAGAGGACGATGCGCTGAGGAGATATTGCTTGTGGATCAGCCATCTCCAACAGGCGCTGGAAAGACTGCCGGGGAGACAGGTCAGCGATAGAGGCCACCAATCCGCGCAATTCTGGAAAGACAGAAGGGTTCAGATAATGGAAAGATGCCTAATTTAAAATATAGAAAGCTACCTTCGACGCTCTTCCCATTCTGAGCCGGAGGGATAGCAGCTTCAGCGGCCTCCTCCATGACCTCGGGCACATTATCGGAGACGCGGGCCGATGCAGTGGCTTCTGAATGAAGAGCAACGGCTGCCGTTGCGGGCTCCAACGAAAGGACGGTAGCCTCGGCTACCTGCACCCTAGCCTTCGGGTCGCCCTCAGGAAGATCCATTGGAATGGTGATTGCTGAAGGTGCCTCCCCCGAAGGAACAAGTGCCTGGGGAGCGGGAACCACCGAGGAAGATTCCGCCACGAGAGCGACAGTTGCATCAACCCCCTCCACACTGATTGGTGCTTCACTGGGGATATCAGAGGACTCTATGGTCAAAACACGACTTAGAGCCTCCGCCGCCGCCGAAGTCCCTGCAAAGTTTGTACAAAGATAAGGATACATATATGCGTATACGAGTAATATGAAATATTGCAAAGAAATACAGAAACATACCGATGCGCAAGGGAGCTTCCAGTATGGCTTGTTCAAGCCGACGCTCCTTCATAAGGAGATGTGCTCGCCGAGGTCCGAGGGTAGACTCATGGCCACCGATCCACAGGGAAAGCACATCCTCGGCGTCGGCCGAAACGGCCTGTTTAAGGGCTCTTTCACCCCATTCTTCCAAAGGGCCGATGAATCGTCGCCGGATCCACGGAGGGTCTTCGTAAAAGATAACGGCAAGGTAGGGCTTCTTCGGGACCCTTACGTTCTCCGATTCATCTTGCGAACATCTTATAGCCTCAGCCCATTGTGCGGCTTCCTCAGCAGATGAACTCGGGAAGAGTAGGCCGACGTCCGATTCTTGCATGTCCAACGGTTCATCCTGAAGAATAGGCTCAGACTCTATCAAAGAGTCGAGCAAATTGGTAGCCGTCTTCCTCCGCCTCTTGGACCCAGAACCAACCGCCGAAGATGATCATTTCCTCCCCCGTGGAACTTTGGCATGGCGCGGACCCACCTCACCTCCAGCGCCCTCGCCTCCAACGCCCTCGCTTGGCGGTGCTACCGAGGACGACACGGCCATTGTTGATGCTGCGGGCGATGGTACTGCTACCGGTGCCCTCTTACCCCTCGACTGAGCCCGGGTATCTAATGGCATACCAACTGTGGGATTGAGGTCCACCTCCGCCGCCCCCGGGATAAGCGCAACACTGGTATCCCTCAAGGGAAAGCGAACCGGTGCACGCGGTCGCGGCGGAACTCCAGTGGCTTGAGCTGGAATAGGAGCGCTGTATCCAAGAAGCACCCTCTTCTCCTCAGCAATAATCGGACTGACTCGATGAAGGTACCGGCCCGTAAAGGATCCCACGCATCGGGGAATATGGTCAGCTTCAGGAATCATGAAGCGAGAACCAGTGTTCAGCCTCACGAAGTGATGAGCAGCGTCACGAACGGCTTCAGGTGATGGGACGGGCGCAACTGTAAATGCCTCGAAGGGGACGCCCTGATCATACCCAAGCTGCCGGGCAAAGCGGTGTGGGTTATACCGCATGAAAAGGGCCGCACTGTTCTGACGAAATACCAGATAACCTTGTCTGATAGCGTACAGGTGCATGGCTTCCTTAGGCTTCAGAGAAGGTACCTCTTCCTTCGACAAGTCGCAGAGTTGTTGAATTAGACCTGAAAGAGAGCATAGGGCCCGATCAATAAATACCAGTCCGCCCGTGCTAGCGTAGGAAGCGATCAACACGCGAATAGCCCCAAACTGAGTCGGGTCAGGAGCAGAAGCGTCTACCAGCCCCATGAGTCGCAGAAAAGTATAGGCGTCATAAAATGCGGGTCTCTGGTGTGCAGCAAAGGCCCCCAACACGTGCATCTCAATCCAAGATGTGAAGTAATGAAGAGAGAAGTTTACTACGTCTACACCCGGAGTTGAGGTATTATCCGCAGCGCTTAACCCATGATAAAGATGCGCTAGCGCTGGGATGCCTACGGCCAGCCGTATTCCCTTAGCAATACGATGAGCAGGGTAGATAACAGAGACTCGCATGAAACGGCGATGCATGGGGATGACGAACCAACTGAGCTAGACGCTGATGAAGCCTACAAAGAAGGTCTTCTCATCCATGCCGGGAGTTGCAACCGATTCGAAAGATACCGCCGACATGATAGGGATGTAATACTGCGGCAGATCCTCTTCCTTAGTCGGCCGCCGGTTCAAACCAAACCCAAAGGGGTCATTAATGTTCGCAAACATCGGAGCCGTCTTCGATAGGACATCCTCACGAAGGAAGCAAGCGATAAAACTCTTAAAAGTGACACCTTGCTCTTCTGATTCTGTGAACAGTTTGTCAAAGATGCCCAGGGCCTTGATCAAACTCGGGCGCTTGTGGCGGACGATGTTCTCGGTAGATAGGCCGTCGAGCATTGCAGGCTCGGTTTTAAAGACGTACTCGTCGGGAGGCAGCAATTCCTCATAGAGGGTCCCCCTAATTGGCAGCCCCGAGATCTCACGAAATTCTTCCAAGAAAATCGAAACTTCGCGGTCCCCTAGAAGGAAAGTGTTGGTGGGGAGATTCCACTGGTTCAAAAAAGCCTTAACCCACAAGACGTGAGGAGATGGGTAGTGGAAAAGGGACGCATAGATCGCCTGATAAAGCCCAACCCTCTGCAGTCACGCGCGATGGGCAGACAAGATGTAACGCGCCCAAGAAGGTAGCCCATGGGGTATCAAGGGGTAAGCCCTATTTTGTAAATCTGCCCCCATGGCTGGGCTTCGCCCTGATAAATGCGGCGTCCCAGAATATCTATAGCCGGGACCGGATGGTTCGGAATACCGGTCGTTGAAGGCTCAAGCCGCCTCATAGGGGTCCAATTCGGCATCTCCACGGCAAAGACAGTCCTTGGGGGATCCATCGGCAGGAACGGATAGGTGGGCTCCATTGGTATCTCGCAAAGAAAGCTTCGGCGACCATGGATGATGTGACCATACCAGGTCCCCAACAAAAGCAAGTTGGTGCAGTTCGGGTCATGAGCCCTGATTATCGCCATTATTTTCTCGTCAGATGGCGACTGAGGAAAAGCGGCCTCCGAGCGAGTGAAGGGAAATACGGAACAGAAGTCATTGTACCTGAAATAAAAAAAGGGAAACTGTTAAAGCGAAGCCAACAGTATATATATATATATATGTTTATAAATGTATATATATATAAAAAGACAGTGAAAGAAAGCGACGGAGGACTCATTTTATGGGATCATTGGTTACAAAACACATGGGTCCCACAAAATCAAGATGACGACTTGCTAATGATGAGGCAAAGCAATCATAATGAGATAAAAGGAAGATTCTCATTAAATAAACAATGGATTTCTAATGACCCTACACATTCTCCTAAGAGAAATCCATCTTGGACACTGTAACAAATCAAACAGAATCAAGGGAATTAAATTCCCAGAAAGCACCACTGCAAACATCTTCTACTTGGCTGCAAAGAGACAACTCAGGGCAAGAAAACCCCAAGAAGCTCTCTGGGAAGAACTAAGTTCTTCGTAGGAAATAAATTCTTTTTGAAAAAGGGGAATTAAATTCCCAGGAACATTTTTGAGATGGAATTAAATTCCATGAAAAAAGGAAAACATCACCATTGACCCCTGAAGACCAGAGAAACCATAGCAAGGTCTGTTGTTTAAGGATTGAAGGGTTTTCTTTTTAAAGAACTTTAAAAAAAATGTGTGTTCTTGTTAAAGGGAAAAACCCTAGGTCTGGATTTAAAATCCAATAGAGATTTCTGCAGAAGTTCTTCATTCGTTCAAGATTATTACCTGAGGAAAGGGAATCTTTCAATATAGTTAAACTCTGGAAAATTTTCGAGACAGAGAACTAAGCTCTGAGAAAAGAGAATTAAATTCTCAAAAGGGAAAAAGTTAGTAAAGAAAGAAGATGAAAGAGTGGAGGCGCTTCTGAAGAGACCCCTGTATTTATAGGATGTGATGGGAAACGTTTCATCTCCCCTGTTCGCTAGACAGATCCAATGGTCACAAAAGTGACAGCGTTGCACTCATGTGCAGACACGTGAGAGCAACGCTGTAGGAGCATTTGTTTCCTGATTAAAAAATCAGGAACTACCTCAATGAGGTATTACGTGTGGACAAGTGATCTATTTACAGAGATAAATTCTAAGCCAGCAGAAGTGTAAACAAGCAGCTGAGAAATGCCCCAATGGGGGGTCACGTGCTCACACGTGACCAAGGGTCACGTGCTAACACGTGATAGGTTTTGAAAGCCTTATAAGTTGATAGAATTAAATTCTAATTAAAGGGAAATCAGAAACCCTAAGTGGGAAAGTATTTCTTTAAATCTTTCCAAACAGAAGAAGATTATGCTCTGTAAAATGGGGAACCGTTTGATTAAAAGTCCAAGGGTGATTAAAAATCACTAATTTATGGAAAGATTTTAGACAAGGAAAGATTTCCCTAAAATCTCACCGAAAATAACAAACAGAATATCTTTTGGATTAAAAATCCAACGGTGAATAAAATTCACTGAGTGATCTAAAGGATCATATTAATTAAGAAAAAATCTTTCAGTGAAAGATTTACTAAACAAATTGATTCTTTTCCTTCTCCTATAAATAGGAGCCAAGAGAAAGAATTTGGGATAGAATTTTGGGATCTTGAAATTTCTAAAGGCAAATAGCAGAGAGAAAAGAAAGGAGAATTTAATTCTCAAGAAAGAAAACCCTAGATGAGAAAAAGAAAAGGGACCAAAGCTTCACAAAAAAAAAAGAGAATTTAATTCTCAATCTAAGAGTTTAACTCTTCTGCAAAAGAACTTAGTTCTTCCTCTGGATGAAAATCTGCAGAAGCAAATCTCCCCATAGGTTGAGAATTTAATTCTCATCGGGTTGAGATTTTGCCATGCAGATCCAAAACTTAGAGGGGGAATTGAGTTTAGAGAATTTAATTCTCCTAATTCATAGGAATTTAATTCCTCAAAATAAAACTAGGGTTTAACCCTATATGAGAATTTAATTCTCTCAATTTACAGGAATTTAATTCCTCCAAGATAAAACTAGGGTTTAACCCTATATGAGAATTTAATTCTCTCAATTTACATGAATTTAATTCCTCCAAGATAAAACTAGGGTTTAACCCTATATGAGAATTTAATTCTCTCAATTTACAGGAATTTAATTCCTCCAAGATGAAACTAGGGTTTAACCCTATATGAGAATTCAATTCTCCTAAAATTACAGGAATTTAATTCCTTCAAGATGGACAAAACTAGGGTTTAACCCTAATTGAGAATTTAATTCTCTCAAATTTACAGGAACTTGATTCCTCCTAAAATGAAATTAGGGTTTCACCCTACACAAGAATTTAATTCTTTTACATATATAGGAATTTAATTCCCCTAAAAGGAAATTAGGGTTTAACCCTACATAAGAATTTAATTCTTTCACAATAGGAATTTAATTCCTCCAAAATCATAATTAGGGTTTAACCCTAAAGAGAATTTAATTCTTAAAAATAAGGAGACTTAAAAGATCTCCATGCATGCAAAGAACTAAGGTCATGTGGTCCCACGTGACCCCTAAAAAGATCCCCAAAAATGAGAAGGAAAAAGCTTTGAGGCAATGCCTCACATGCTCCCACGTGACCTCCAAAACAAAGAGAATAAAAGCAAAGGAAATATGGGCTTTGGGCGCTCTCACGTGTTACCACGTGACCCCTAATAAATGCCTTAACAAATTAGTGCATGAGTGCTTATCACGTACCCACACGTGATGGCTAAAATTTAAAAGTGTTTAACACTTATTTATAGAACAAAGTAAAAGGAGATCTGGCCCTACCATTGGGTACCCTCAGTGCTCCCACGTGACCCCTTCCTCTTTAGTTCTTAAAACTAATTTGAGAGTTCTATTTTCAGTGTTTAACAATGTCACCTTCTAGTGTTTAACACTAATTTGATAATTTTGTTTCCAGTGTTTAACATTGTTTAACATTAATTTGAGAATCCTATTTCTAGTGTTTAACACTAATTTGATAATTCTATTTCCAGTGTTTAACACTGTTTTCTTCCAGTGTTTAAACACTAATTTGGGAGTTTTATTTCCAGTGTTTAACACTGTTGTTCTCTAGTGGCAAAAGCCTCCACTTCAACTGAATCTCAAAATTGAGTAAAATTCAGAGTTATAATGTTTAATGCTCAGTCAAAGACAAAAATATTATCAAAGCCCTCAAACTCTTATTTAGCATTCCTAAATAATAAGGGGCAGAGCCCAGGCAAATGCTCAATAGCCCAACAAAGGGCCAACATTTCAAACTTAATTGGACTTAGCCCAAGTTGGCCATAAGTCCTCAATTCAGACTTAACTGAGCCAATGTGCTCATAATTTAATTAATTGATCTTAGTTCCAAATTGGACTACAGATCATTTAATCCGCTTTGGTTTGAGGGTATATCTCTTCACTCTTCTGATATTTGTCGTTGTAATCCTTCAATGTCTTCAGAGAGGTGAGGGGTCCTGACTACCACACATTTCACAGACTATGACGTCTCTAAACTATGGACTGTGGGGTCCTTAAACTCATGGACTATGATGTCATTAACCTCGACCGTGATGTCTTTAAATTAACATTGGACTAAGGGGTCCTTAAACCCACGGACTATGATGTCCTTAACCTCGACCGTAATGTCTTTAAACTAACATTGGACTATGGGGTCCTTAAACTCATGGACTATGATGTCCTTAACCTCGACCGAAATGTCTTTAAACTAACATTGGACTGTGGGGTCCTAAAACCCACGGACTATGATGTCCTTAACCCCGACCGTGAAGTCTTTAAACTAACAATGGACCGTAATGTCCTTAAACTAATCGACCGTAATGTCACTAAACTAAACAATAGAGCCCAATTGCTCTCTTGTTGGATCTAAACGATCCCGTTTAAGTCGATCTTAGTCTAAAATGAGACTAACGTATCCTTAACAAACGTTTAAGTCGATCTTAGTCTCAAATGAGGTTAACGTATCCTTAAACCCAACCCCCCAAACCCAAATCTAAGAAGATACGGATTTGGACTAGTCCACGCCTTACGGGCGACAACATAAATTAGTCTCCGTATACAATCCACGGGCAACCAAAAATAAAACAAACACCCACGACATGAAGTGACCATCTGGAGAAGGAGAAATTTATTACCGCGATGCGGTAGCGTAATTAACTGCAGGGGCTTGTGCCAGCAGGGAAGAGCGTCCCCACAATCAAAAACCCCTCAAACGAGAGGGAATCTGACGAAGTCTGCTACATCGGCCGCATCCGTTTAAACTTTCGATATTTGGTGTCATAAATCAACTTGGCATCTTCGGCGAGGTGGACGGATAGCACCAATTAGCATCTGCCCCGAAATTCAGGCAAGACGTTCATTGCGTCTCCGCCGCGTCTTTCAGAGGGGAACAGGAAGCTACCTGCTAGGGATAGACCAGACAGGGAAGTTGCTCGGTGGCCTCGTTAAGAGGGCTTCAGATCCTTAGCGTAGATGGGTAGGAAACTGTAACAACCCTAAATTTCCTATACAAATTTTTTCAAAATATTTTTTCAAAATCCATAAAGGGGTATTTTAGCCAGAGCACAAGATATAAGTAATTATTTTGCTTTTTAATTATAAATTAAAAGAATGTAACAACTCCATTTTTAGTGTACACAAATTTGATTTAAATTTAAAGTATACTTGGTGCATTTAATGTTGCTGTTACCACTTTAAGTATTTATTTCACACAATAATTACAAGAAGGAGCTTGTAGCTCATTGGTAATACTTTGCACTACTGACTCAAGCCACCAGAGTTCAAATCCCATACCGTACATTATTTTTTATATTTATTTGTTTTAAATTTTATAGAAGCCCAACAGTCCACCTGAGATAACTCCCAAACTTTGAACTGAACCTGAAAAACTAAATATACCAGAGCCTTACTCAGGCGACCCCCCACCTACCTAGCCCCAGACTTGTCCGGACTCGGCTGGTCGGTCGAGTCGTCAACTGCAAAATCGTGACTTTTCACCTCCTTAACCCCCTGCAAACTCCAATTTATGAGATCGGTTCCAGAGAGCATATTAACACCTATTTACTGTAATTTTTAATGAATTTCCTACATTTTTACATTTTTTAAAATTAAAAACCCTACTCCTACCCTAACCTTATAAATACACCCCTACCCTCTACCCTCTCATCCCAAAATTTTGAGCTCACTCTCTCAAAATTCCAAGAATCATGTGTACTTTGAAAACGAGCGAAAGGCGAAACTCCGGTGAAATCTATGGCAAACTTCCGGCGATCGTTTTAGGAACTACCGGCGGCGACGCAACACATCGGCGTTTCCCCTACTTCTATTTCACTCTCTTGTGTGACCTAAAACCCGTAAGTCCCAATTTCTACCTATCTCTTCTATCTAAAAATAAAGATTTACAAAATCCGACGGAATTGGAATAAATCCGATTTCCGATTCGGTTACCTATAAAATTCCACTTCTCATTAATACAATCATACTCAAACTTCCTCATGTTGACTATTAAACACTAATCAAACAAATTGATCAAGTTTCATTACATGAAATGATAGCTATTTCCATTCATTGTATTTTTCAGTTAAATACCACATTGTTTCAATTATACATTTAACTCCATTAAACTTGCTATACCTTTAAAGTAGATCACGAGGTAACGACCTACCTCCTCACACACTCACATACAACATAACACGATACCCTCGAGAACTCAGAATACGGAAAAACGAACATTTTCATTTAAATACCCTTTACTAAATAAAGCCATTTCTAAAAGATTTAGTATTGATACACTTTTTAAATAAATACCACTTATTATGAAACTAGGATAAGTTGTGGACATCAGTCGTTTATCTAAACCTGACTTTGTGGTGTCTAGGCTAGGCAAGTGAGAAAGATAACTTTAAAAGGCCCGTCTCACGGTGATTCGTGAGCGAATCCCTCTTTTCTTCACTTGTACTTGCCTGGCCACAATTGGTGGTGAAGAGGCAATTTGAGGTATCTCACAACTTGTCGTTTTGGACCAGTTAGGAACAGTCTAGTGAACTTAGGAGATCCTAGAACATAGAATACGGAAAATTGACATCTTTATAAATAAATACCACTTACTTTATAAAACCGTTTTCTAAAGGATTTAGTATTTATACAATCTTTGCAAAGCGCCACTACAACCCATTTTGGGGAACCCGTTCGGGATGGTGCGGATTATCGCACATCCTCGGGTTTAGTAGTGCAAGATTCAGACCTCCGCAAGGAGCATTTGGTCTCGAAAGATTTAAAATACGACATCTTAAGAAAATGAGATTTTTAGAATATAAAAAAATATATTAATTATTTTTGTATAAATATATATATATATATATATATATATATATATCCTTAAAATACCTATTTTGTTATGATATAAATATTCCACTTTGTTTTTCTAAAAATCACAAGAATCAAGATTTACACTAAAATACCATGAATTCCACACATTTCAATATTACAAATAAATACCCTTATTTCTGAAATTAGGATATTTCCACTAGAAATATCACAATATAAAATCTACATTTATTATAACTCCAAAGATGAATAATAAATACTTGGGGTATATTTTGAAAAGTATATAAAAGTATTTTTACATAAAATCCCCTCAAGTTCTATAAATTACCCTAAGGACCCTAGTAAACATAGATTTAAGCGGAACCAATCTCTTGAGCCTCAGGGAGCCGGAGAAGTGGTTGCTTACCTATCTAAGGTAAACAAATTAATAAAAAAAATCAGGACTTCAATTTACTTTGCTAATTGTCTCACTAAGTTTGAGTCTCAGTATAATCTGACTTGAATATGATTCAAGTACAATTTATAATCTACAATCTTCAATATTACAATTCAACATGAATCCATGAATCCAATTATCAATCTATACAACTTGACTGAATCGAACCATGTATATATATTCCATTGACATGGTTCTCCAGTTATTCCATTTACATGATTCTATGGTTACATCCGTTTACTGATATCATAGTTTCGGTCAGTCAACCAATTATACAATCAATACAATTTACAAGACAAACAATACAATCAAAACATTACGGGGTTTAAGGAGTAGATTGGTACGGAAGGTGTTAAAAGTGGCACGAGACGGTAAGATTAAGACACCTAACCTATATTCCGTTGTTGTTGTACCATGGCTTAACGGTTCCTTGTACATTCCGTTTGCCCTGGTCTCTAGCATATAGAGACCTCTCTCGTATACACTAGCATCCTTCTGTACCAAGTTATAAACAACAGCGTTAACATAATATTATAACAATATAATACAACTTTAAAAGCTACTTTCTCATTCTGTCTAATCTATTCTTCTTTATCTTTGGGACTTACCGAGCGATCTGTTCGCTAACGACATTCTCTTTCTTTCTTCTTTGAATGTCGTCAGGTGATTTGGACACGTCAGAGATCGAGCCTACTGCTGAACACTTGGATCAGTTTGCTGAAGACCCAGAGATTTAGTATCATTGTACATATTTCCTTTTAGTACTTTACATTCCTGTTATGCCATTGTTTAGGCATCGCTTTTATTTCAGTTGTATTTACTTTTCATGCGTTGTACAAAAGAATGTTAATAAATAAAGTTGCTGTTCAGTTTATATCTCTTGACTCTTGTGCTTACTTTTATATTGTTTAGTTACACTTAGCATATTTGCTTCTGAGTAAATACGTAGCGGCCTCGTCGCGTCCCCTTCACCGTATACCGAGAAGCGGGGCGTGACAGGTTTTGTTGGTGGCCCATGCAGGTCAGAGCTGTATGAAACTCTATCATGCGGTTCTGTTCTGCGTGAACAACCTAAGCAATATAACACAAGAACCACCAACTAAAACATTCTTTACAATTCATGTTTCTTGAATCTTACAATTTCATATTCCTTGAATCTTATCATTTTATGTACTTGAATCTGTCTTAACCCAAATTTTTCTTCAAGGTTATGGATTCCCCGAACAACACCAGCACCAATGTCAACAACACCCCACCACCACTACCAATCACAGCTGCCGTTCCTGCTCAACCCAACGAGCAGACGGTTCTGCTTGAGGAAATCCGAAGCCTCCTGGTTGGACTGCAGCAGCAGACTGCTATATTATTGAACCGACCAGAAGCAGAAGCAACCGTCAGGAAACGCACTGCTACCCAGATAGCAAGAGGAGCATACCCTACCCAACCTGCACAATCCAAGAGACAGAAAGAAACAATTAACCAGTCGAGTCCAGATTTCTGCTACTACTGTAGAAGAAAGGGACACTTGTGGAAGGACTGTAGGCGCGCAAAAGGCATGCGCCTAGTTTGTGGCGCATCCGATCATAGCATTGGAAACTGTCCCTATAAACGCAAATCAGGTCACACAACCACCATCTACCCGCAGCAGCCAGCTATCCAGACTCCTGCACCTAATCTTACACTCCCGGCATCACCTCCATATGGACCATCTCTACCTAGTCAGGCATCGATGTATCAGCTTACACAGAAAAATGTGCCGAGATGTCAAGCCTCCACCTTAGCAGCCATAGAACCTGAGACTGTGAACCAAGGTAACCCAGGTAACTCCCTCACTTTGACCAAAACTTTTTGCAATATTTCTTTCTTCTAAATATTTTCATACACTACCAACAGTTCTGTCACAAAACTTTCTTTGAATCTGTTACACTTTCCTTTTAAAAATTTCGAGGACGAAATTTTTATAAGGAGGGTAGAATGTAACAACCCTAAATTTCCTATACAAATTTTTTCAAAATATTTTTTCAAAATCCATAAAGGGGTATTTTAGCCTGAGCACAAGATATAAGTAATTATTTTGCTTTTTAATTATAAATTAAAAGAATGTAACAATTCCATTTTTAGTGTACACAAATTTGATTTAAATTTAAACAATACTAAGAGTATTTAATATTGCTGTTACCACTTTAAGTATTTATTTCACACAATAATTACAAGAAGGAGCTTGTAGCTCATTGGTAATACTTTGCACTGCTGACTCAATCCACCAGAGTTCAAATCCCATACCCCACATTATTTTTTATATTTATTTGTTTTAAATTTTATAGAAGCCCAACAGTCCACCTGAGATAACTCCCAAACTTTGAACTGAACCTGAAAAACTAAATATACCAGAGCCTTACTCAGGCGACCCCCCACCTACCTAGCCCCCGACTCGGCCTGACTCGGCCGAGTCGGCCGGCGCCGCCGGTCGGCCGAGTCATCAACTGCAAAATCGTGACTTTTCACCTCCTTAACCCCTCTGCACACTCTAATTTATGAGATCGGTTCTAGAGAGCATATTAACACCTATTTATTACAATTTTTAATGAATTTCCTACATTTTTTTAAATTAAAAACCCTACACCTACCCTAACCCTATAAATACACCCCTACCCTTTACCCTCTCATCCCAAAATTCTGAGCCCACTCTCTCAAAATTCCAAGAATCGTATGTACTTTGAAAATGAGCGAAAGGCGAAACCCGGCGAAATCTACGGCGAACTTTCGGCGATCGTTTTAGGAACTACCGGCGGCGACGCAACACATCGGCGTTTCTCCTACTTCTATTTCACTCTCTTGTGTGACCTAAAACCCGTAAGTCTCAATTTCTACCTATCTCTTTTATCTAAAAATACGGATTTACAAAACCCGGCGGAATCGGAACAAATCCGATTTCCGATTCGGTTTCCTATAAATTTCCACTTCTCACTAATACAATCATACTTAAACTTCCTCATGTTGATTATTAAATACTAATTAAACAAATTGATCAAGTTTCATTATATGAAATGATAGCTATTTCCATTCATCGTATTTTTTACTTAAATACCATATTGTTCAATTATACATTTAACTCCATTAAACTTGCTATATCTTTAAAGTAGATCACGAGGTAACGACCTACCTCCTCACACACTCACATACAACATAACACGATACCCTCGAGAACTCAAAATACGGAAAAACGAACATTTTCATTTAAATACCCTTTACTAAATAAAGCCATTTCTAAAAGATTTAGTATTGATACACTTTTTAAATAAATACCACTTATTATGAAACTAGGATAAGTTGTGAACATCAATCGTTTATCTAAATCTGAGTTTGTGGTGTCTAGGCTAGGCAAGTGAGAAAAGTAACTTTAAAAGGCCTGTCTCACGGTGATTCGTGAGCGGATCCCTCCTTTCTTCACTTGTACTTACCTGGCCACAATTGGCGGTGAAGAGGCGTTTTGAGGTATCTCACAACTTGTCATTTTGGACTAATTAGGAATAGTCTAGTTGACTTAGGAGACCCTAGAACATGGAATACAGAAAATTGACATCTTTACAAATAAATACCACTTACTTCATAAAACCGTTTTCTAAAATATTTAGTATTTATACAATCTTTGCAAAACGCCGCTACAACCCATTTTGGGGAACCCATTCGGGATGGTGCGGATTATCGCACATCCTCGGGTTTATTAGTGCGAGATTCAGACCTCCGTAAGGAGCATTCGGTCTCGAAAGATTTAAAATACGATATCTTAAGAAAATGAGATTTTTAGAACATAAAAAATATATTAATTATTTTTGTATATTTATATGTATATTTATCCTTAAAATACCTATTTTTTTATGATATAAATATTCCACTTTTTTTTCTAAAAATCACAAGAATCAAGATTTACACTAAAATACCATGAATTCCACACAATTCAATATTACAAATAAATACCCTTATTTCTTAAATTAGGATATTTCCACTAGAAATATCACAATATAAAATCTATATTCATTACAACTCTAAAGACGAATAATAAATACTTGGACTATATTTTGAAAAGTATATAAAAGTATTTTTACATAAAACCCCCTCAAGTTCTATAAATTACCCTAAGGACCCTAGTAAATATAGGTTTAAGTGGAACCAATCTCTTGAGCCTTAGGGAGCTGGAGAAGTGCTTGCCTATCTAAGATAGACAAATTAATAAAAACAATCAGGACTTCCGTTTGCCCTGGTCTCTAGCATATAGAGACCCTTCTCGTATACACTGGTATTCTTCTGTACCAAACTACAAACAACAACGTTAACACAAAATTATAACAATATAATACAATTTTAAAAGCTACCTTCTCATTCTGTCTAATTTATTCTTCCTTATCTTTGGGACTTACCGAGCGATCTGTTCGCTGACGACATTCTCTTTCTTTCTTCTTTGAATGTCGTCAGGTGACTTGGACAAGTCAGAGATCGAGCCTACTGCTGAAGATTTGGATCAGTTTGCTGAAGACCCAGAGCTTTAGTATCATTGTACACATTTCCTTTCAGTACTTTACATTCCTGTTATGCCATTATTTAGGCATCGCTTTTATTTCAGTTGTATTTACTTTTCATGCATTGTACAAAAGAATGTTAATAAATAAAGTTGCTGTTCAGTTTATATCTCTTGTCTCTTGTGCTTAATTTTATATTGCTTAGTTACGCTTAGCGTATTTGCTTCTGAGTAAATATGTAGCGGCCTCGTCGCGTCCCCTTTGCCGTACACCGGGAAGCGGGGCGTGACAGAAACTATCCGCTAGGGATGAACCGGACAGAGAAGCTGCTCGGTGGCCTCGTTAAGAGGGCTTCAGATCCTTAACGTAGATGGGTAGGAAACTACCCGCTAGGGATGGACCGGACAAGAAAGCCGCTCGATGGCCTCGTTAAGAGGGCTTTAGATCTTTAGTGTGGATGAGTAGGAAGCTGCCCACTAGGGATGCACCGGGCAGGAAGCTGCTCGGTGGCCTCGCAATGAGGGCTTCAGATCCTTAGCGTAGATGGGTAGAAAGCTACCCGCTAGGGATGGACCGGGCAGGAAGCTGCTCGGTGGCCTCGCAATAAGGGCTTTAAATCCTTAGCGTAGATAGGGAGGAAACTACCCGCTAGGGATTGGCCAGCATGAAATTGCTCGGCGGCCTCTTGGCGAGGAATTTGGATCCACAACGTTGTTGGACAGGAAGCTACCCCTGTGGATGCGCCGAGCAGGAAGTTACCCGGCGGCCTCGCGAGGAGGGCTTTCAAGTTTCCCCCGGGCCCTCACAGGGTGTCGTTCAAACTTCCGCGGGCCGCATTGGCAAAAGTGAGTGCGTCGCTCAACCTTTCGTAGGCCGCATGGCCGCCCTTGAAGACATGCATAGCTGACACATAGCTGTTCCTTATCGGGAAATTAAAATGCCCCGCGATTCGCGTCGATGCGCGAGTAAACTTTCGGCCGTTGGAAAATTTTGTTGAGGCTATAAATAGCGATAGTATGTTGGCTTCTTTCTAGCCTTGTGTTTTTGAAGATGGCCGGGCGTCCGTGTGTGCTCATCAAGGAGATCATTTCTCATGACGATGTGTAGCTTTATAGTCTCGATCGCTCCGAACAGTTGCATGAGGCGGTGATAAACCGTGCGGAGGGCCACTTTAGACGCATTCTTCCCCAGCGATCTCCTCTCCTCCAACTGCTCATTTACGCGATTTGGAGGATGTCCCCAGGTCTGCACAATGCCCTGTCTCCGCGGCTGAGGGACGAGACGATCGAAAAGTTGCACTCGCTCTACTACCTCGGCCTGATCTTGTAGAGCAGGCGGAAGCGGTCGGTGGGTCTTCTTCTGGAGTGTTTCCAGAAAAGGCAGATCGTTGCTTCTTGCCTGTCGGATCAGGCCCCCGATGCTTCCGTGGCATCTAGGGTCCACGGGCACCGTCAGAGGGAGCGGGCGGAGGAAGCTCAGGTTCGGCTGCAGGAGATCTGCTCAGAGTATCATCAACAGTGCTTTTTTGATTCCTGCCCCCTCTATTGTAATATTGTAAGGCTGGGGAGCCTATAATACCCTTTAATCAATAAAGTTTGTTTTTGGTGGTAGGGTGTTGTCTCCTTTTTGGAGGTGTATTGTCTCTTTTTTCTCTTCTCGTATAATTTTTAAACTTTAACTAAATACCAACATGAACAACTTTATTTATTTCAGAAAGAGGATACAGATACATTTTTTCATTTGTACAATTTGAGCTTTTCAGCGTTGTAAGGCCGGGGAAAATTATAGCCCCGGGCATCCTGCAGGCAGTATGCCCCGCCGGGCAATGCCGTCCTGCAGGTGGTAAGGTCCATCACACTTCGGGGAGAACTTATGCGGCCTGCTCGGGTCTGCGAACTCGTTTCTTCGTAAGACCAGATCTCCTGCCTTGAAGGCTCGATGTTTAACCCGGGCGTTGTAGTAGCGATCGATTTGCTGTTGATAGGCAGCCGCTATGATTTGTGCTCGGTCCTGGTTCTTCAATAAGACGTCTAAGTTGTTTCGGAGCGCCGAGGTGTTGGCTTCGTCGTCGAAATGTTCGATCCTGTAACTGGGCAGTCCAATCTCCGCCGGGACCATTGCCTCGGTACCGTAGCAGAGACTGGACGGGGTTTCTCCCGTATGTGCTTTCTTCGACGTTCGTAATGCCTACAGGACCCGAGGCAGTTCCTCGACCCAGCCGCCTTGTCTTCTTTCTAAATGGGCTCGGAGACCGCGGATGACATCTCGGTTCGCTATCTCTGCCTTCCTGTTGCATTGAGGATGGGCAACCGCGGCAAACTTCATCAATATGTGGTACTCGCTGCAAAACTCTCTGATTTTTTCATTTTCGAAGTTGTTCCCGTGGTCGGTGATCATGTATCTCGGGATCCCAAATTCGGTGATTATGTTGTTCTGCAAGAATTTTATCGTAGAGGTGGCGTCTGGTTTCCTGATGGGTACGGCCTCTATCCACTTTGTGAAATAGTCCACAACAACGAGGATGTACTTGTGCCAGTCCGTGCCGATGGGGAGTTGGCCCACCATATCCATTCCCTATTGTGCAAACAGCCAAGGGGAACTGAGTGGAGTTAGCTCGGTGGCAGGAAGACGAGGAATGCTGCCGAAGAGTTGACAGTTCTTGCATCTTCTAACCAACCCCTCGGCGTCCTGGTGCAACATAGGCCAATAGTACCCCTGTAGTAGTGCCTTTTGGACCAAGGTTCGGGCCCCTAGATGTGCTCTGCCGACCCCTTCATGTATTTCTCGCAGAACGTAGTCAGCCTCATGGGGGTCGATGCACCGGAGCAGGGATTGAGTGCTGTTTCCCCCCAATAAAAGAGCAAAACTCTGTTCAAAATTTAAAAGAGGCAGCGCCTCACGTGCCTTGCACGAGAGCGCCAGCGCCAAGAGTTAAAAACTCTGAGGCAGCACCTCACGTACTTTGCGCAGAACTAAAAGTTCTCTTCCAGAACTAAAAGTTCTCTGCCATTGGATCAAAGATCCAACGGAGATGATAAATCATCAAAATACAGAATTAAATTCTGTTGAGAAAATATTCCTCAGATTTTTCTAAACGAGAAAGATTACTCTCTGTAAAACAGAGCACCGTTGGATTAAAAATCCAATGGTGATTAAAAACCACCAAGCTACAGAATAAGCTCTGTATGGGAAAATATTTCCCCAATTTTATTAAAAACAAGATAAATATCTTCTGTAAAACAGAAGTCCTTGGATCAAAGATCTAACGGTGGATAAAATCCCCAGATCAATTAAGGATCTCTCAATGAGAGATTTCTCCAACCAAATCAACAGACTTGCCTCTACTATATAAAGGACCCAAGACTTCAAGTCTTGAAGAAAAAACCCCATAAACTTCAAGTTCAAAAAAAAAGAAGAGAAAGCAAAAAGAAAGCTTTAAGAAAGAAGAAAGAAGAAGAAACCCTCTTCGAGATAAATAAAAATAGTAGAGATCATAGTATCTCAACTGTATATCTAAGGGTTTAACCCTCATAAAGAACATAGTTCTTTCCCCTGGATCTGAGATCCATAAGACAAGTCTCCCACAAATGAGAATTTAATTCTCATAGGGATGAATTTGTTCTTGGGGATTGAAGATCCAGGGCAGAACAGAGAATTGAACTCTTCAGAAAAATGCACAAAGAAATAAACAGCGCCAAGCACCTCACGTGCCCCTCACGTGTGCGCTGCTAAAATAAAGAGTGCTTAGCACTCAATGGTTGGCACTCAGCGCCACGCGCCTCACATGGGCGCTGCTCAAATAAAAAGTGCTTAGCACTCAATGGTTGGCGCTCAGCGCCAAGCGCCTCAGGTGCCCCTCACGTTGGTGCTGCTCAAATGAAGAGTGCTTAGCACTCAATAGTTGGTGCTCAGTGCCAAGCGCCTCACGTGCCCCTTACGTGGGCGCTGTTTAACATAAAGTGCTCTGCACTCATCAAATAGAGCCCAGCGCCATAAAGAGTGTTCAACACCCCATAAAAAACAAAAAAAAGGGAAAAGTAAAGTAAAGTGGGAGTATAAGAACCCATACAAATGCTCAGCATTATTTGCACAAAAAAAAGGACGGGGCCCAAGCAAGTGTTTAACACTTTATTTAAAAAGGAAATGACAAAGAGTAAGTGGGCTGAGCCTAAGTTGGCCAAACTCATAAGCAACCGAGCCCGTATGCTCTTTATTTTCCAAATTGGTCTTAGTCCCAAACAAGACTACCGATCTTCTGGCGAACATTCATTAGTTCAAGGGTACATCTCCCCACACATTTGATATATGTCGTTGTAATTCTTCAACGTCTTCAGAGAGATGACGGGTCCCGATAACCAACAATGCTATGGACCGCAACATCCTTAAACTAGTTATGGACCAAAACGTTCTTAAACTAACAACAGACCGCAACGTCCCTAAACTAGCTACGGACCAGAACATCCTTAAACTAACACAATAGAGCCCAAATGCTCTTTTGTTGGATCTGAATGATCCTAAAAAAATCCTGTTAAGTAGATCTTAGTCTAAAATTAGACCAACGTATCCTCAACAAACATTTAAGTTGATCTAAATCTCAAACGAGATTAACGATCCTTAAATCAACCCAAACCCAAATCTAAGAATATACGGATTTGGACTAATCCACATCCTACAGGCGACAACATAAATTAGTCTCCGTATACAATCCACGGGCAACCAAAAATAAAACAAACACACATGACACGAGGTGAACTTCTGGAGCAGGAGAAAGTGGTTATCACGATGCGATAACGTAATTAACTGCAGGTTTTTGCGCCTGCAGGGAAAAGCGTCTTCACAATCAAAAACCCCTCGCAAATGAGGGGGAATCTGACGAAGTCTGCTACAATGGCCGCATCTATCCAAACCTCCGATACACGGTGCCATAAATCAACTTGGCATCTTCGGAGAGGTGGACGGATAAATCCAAATAGCATCTGCCCCCAAATTCAGGCAAGACGACATACACGGTCTCGTCTACCGTTTTCGGCGGTAAACAGATTCTGGCACGCCCGGTGGGACCTTTTCCTCTTTCCACTCCACACTTCGTGTGTCGTGTTCGCGAATGAATTGCGGTTTAATATGGTTGCCCCTGGATTCGAGGTACTAAGATTTGGTATCTTGCTCCTATCGAGAAGAGAAGATGACATCAATGGCTTCCAACTGCACCAATTGCAATAGCCACTCCCACTCCGTCTCTGCTGGAGGAGTGACCTATGGGCCCCATGCGGCCTCCATCTTTGCAATGCCAGTGGAGCAGGTGACTCAGGACACCATTGGATTATTCTTTGGGACCATGCTCCTGCCAATGAGCTTCAATGCTTCAGTGCCGTTACAGGAAGCTCCGAAAAAGTCGGTCTTCGATCGACTTGGAAATACCACGGCCCATCTCAATGGGTCGTCCAATTCTAATGCCTCAGTCTTCAACAGGCTGAGCCACAGCTCGAGTGGGCCTGCCAAGAGGCTCACGATACCTGAGAGGGTTATCCCGAAACGGATTGCCGTTGCAGCTCCAACGAGAGAAGTCAGCAAAGGGGTGTCTCATACTAAAGGCTCGGTCTTCACTAGATTGATCATTCCAACTCCTGCTTCCGGTGAAGTTATCAAGATTGCTTTCCCTACCAAGAAGTCGGCCTTCGATAGATTGACTGTCCCCTCTCAACAGATGTCAGTCTTCAATAGGCTAGCCCCGACACCAGTCCCTAACCAGAGCAGAGGGTATGATAAAGACACTCCCGTAACTGAACCAGTCCCATCTGCAAGGCATGCTCGACATCGCCACTGGCGCCGAGTGAGGAAAGCTGGGGGTAATTCCCCCTTTGGACTTACCCTACCAGCTCCAACGGTGGAAATTGACGTTGTTGTTCCAACTGGGAACAGCTTCGAGCTGCTGAGGAGGGTGCGCAAAAACTCTCCAACCGCCATATTGAAAAAGTCTTCTCCGCCTGTTGAAAGCATGATACAGGTGAAGCCAGAACAGCCTCGTCAATGGTTGTCCTCCAAGATCCACAGATTCTGGCAGAAAGTCCAAGACTCTGTTATTGACAAAGAATACTTTCGCTGACTGAAGAAAACAAAGGCTCGGCAAGGGGAAGACCATCCTGCCGTCATGCCATGGAAAGTATCGTCTGCACGGGTGCTCGCTGCAACGGATCCCTCAACTTCGGCCTCCTATAAAAAGAGAAGGCCAGAGAATCAACCACCACCGACGAAAAATTCCGAATGTGATGGATCCAAATGCCCCAAGTCTGGAGGCATGGTAGTGCACACGGTGTACATGGCTTCCAGCAAAGAGGAAAGTCGTACTTCCGCGGGTCATCGACCACTTACACGGTCTGTGACAAAGGCTTAAGAGCAACAACAAAAGCTCCAGGAGATACTGACAAAAATGGCCGCACTCACGGGGTAGAAAGAAAGCCCGGAAGTATCGTCCGAATAGCGCCAAGATCAGAAGACCGATACGGAGTTCCTGCGGAGGGTACTAGAAAGCAAGGATAAAGAGGCCGCGGAACAAGCCACTAATATGAGGCATATGGCGCTCCTGTTCCAAGACATGGTCGGGATGATGATTCAGCCGGAACCTCCAGCCGAAGATCCGCTGATAATTATTGAAGACGACGGAGGAGAGACATCAAACCCTCCTCCGGTTTTATCAGCAGCCAGGGAGGAGACAATCTCCAAAGCTGCCCTTGATGACTACATAGCTCAACAAATACGAGCTCATCAGACAAGTGAAGCGGCTGGTCAAGTCGTCAGAACTGGGCGACCTTATCCGGGCTAGTACGATCAAATTAAGTACCCGCCGGTCCCTAATCTCCATGTGTATAAAGGGACGGGCAATCCGCACCAGCACGTTGCTCAATTCAGGGCTTTGTGCGGTAATACCGGGGGTGATGATGAACTGTTGCTTCGCCAATTTGTTGGCAGCTTGTCGAAGACATCATTTGAATAGTATTTCGAGCTCCCAAATGATTCTATCAAAACATTTATGCAGATGGAATTATTATTCACACAGCGGTCCGTGAGCGCAAGCGAGCGTACCCCGATCACAGCATTAATCAATGCCAGAGTGAAGCCAGGAGAGACCTGGGTTCAATATGCAATTCGGTGGCGTAACTGTTTTCCCCAATCAGAGCAAAGCTCTGTTTGAATTTCAAAATTCAAAAATTGAAGCAACGCTTCAGATTCCTTACGCTGCGAGCTGTGCGCCACGTGTCAAAAGCAGACACGCCAGCGCTAGGAGCGCTGCGCCCAAGGCAGCGCACCCCCAATCAGAGCAAAGCTCTGTTTCAAAATTCAAATTTTAAAATGAAGCAACGCTTCAGATCACTTGAGCTCTGCGCTGCGCGCCACGTGTCAAACAGTGGTGCACTAGCGCAGTTGCACTGCGCTCTGCGCTGCGCGCTACGTGTAAAACACAGGCGCGCTAGCACAGTTGCGCTGCGCTCTACGCTGCGCGCCACGTGTCAAACACAGACGCGCTAGCACAGTTGCGCT
Organism: Agapanthus africanus; assembly: GCA_030015575.1. Taxonomy (NCBI): domain Eukaryota; kingdom Viridiplantae; phylum Streptophyta; class Magnoliopsida; order Asparagales; family Amaryllidaceae; genus Agapanthus; species Agapanthus africanus. The sequence goes on along the minus strand of JASDDO010000019.1, from coordinate 46,859,690 downwards.
GCACTCTGTGCTGCGCGCCACGTGTCAAACGCAGGTGCGCTAGCGCCAATTGCGCCAGCACTGGAATTTAAATAATAAATTATTAATTAATCAGAATCAGAATTCTAGAAAGATCTTTCCAATCTTATTAAAATAAGAACATTGTTTTATGCAAAACAGAGGCCTTAGGATCAAAGATCCAACGGTGGGAAAATATCCACAGATCAATCAGAGAAAGATCTCTGTAACTAACTTAACAAATCAATTGGCTCTATATAAAGGCCCCTAGACTCCAAGTCTCACACATAGACAGGAGAGAGAGAACCCTCTGAAAACTTTGAGAAAAACCTCAAAAAGAAAAAAGGCAAGCCTTTGAAGAAAGAAGATCATTTTCTTCATCTTTAAAGGTAAAGAATCATATTCTTGAAGAACAGAGATGAAAACATCTCACAAGAAGAAGAATCCTCCTCTAAAAAGATCAAAGATCTAAGAACAAGATTAAGATCTTCAATAAAAAAGAAAAAGATCTAATTATAAAAGATTAAAATAAAAGTAATTTACTTCATTCCTAGATCTTTTGATCTATAAAGGCACAGCCTTTTGATGAGAACAAGAACTTTGGTTCTTGGATCTTGAGGCAAGGCCTCCCTTGAAGAACAAAAAACTTGTTTCTTTGATCTGAATTGGATCAAAATGCGCTCTGTGCTATTGGACAGTGCCATGCACTCTTGAATTGCGCCTTTGCGCTCTTTCGACTGGCGCACTGCGCCAGAACGCGCCACGTGTCAACCACAGAACCGTCTGCTCTTTGCACTTCTAAAACAGCGCACTGCGCTCTTGGAGTGGCGCACTGCGCCAGAGCGCACCACGTGTCGTTCACTGGCGCAGCGCACTGGCGCAGCGCACTCAGAAAGCGCAGTGCGCTGACAGACTTGCGCTTGGCGCTGAGCGTGACACGTGTCACTTTCGCATGCGCTAGCGCAATGCGCTCTTTGATTGGCGCAACGCGCCTGACAAGCCACGTGGCGCACTGTCAGAACACCATTTTTCTCCTGATAAATGCTATGCATTGTTAAAAGGGCCGAGCCCAAATAAAGGCTCAATAGCCAGAACAATAAAAGGTTCAACTCATATCAATTGAGCCCATATGCTCATAAACCTTCAAACAGACTCTAGTCCCAAATTAGACTATAGATCTCCCAACAAATATTGGTTCAAGGGTACATCTCTGAACTCCTCTGATATTTGTTGTTGTAATCCTTCAACGTATTCAGAGAGGTGACGGGTCCCGACAGCCATACATTCCACGGACTACAATGGACCACCATGTCCTTAAACTGGCAATCGACCGAAATGTCCGTAAACTAAACAATAGAGCCCAAATGCTCTTTTCTTGGATCTAAATAATCCTGTTAAGTTGATCTTAGTCTGGAAATTAGACTAATATATCCTTAACAAACGTTTAAGTTGATCTTAGTCCAAAATGAGACTAACGTATCCTTAAACCAAAACCCCAAACCCAAATCTAAGAAAATAAGGATTTGGACTAATCCACGTCCTACGGGCGACAACATAAATTAGTCTCCGTATACAATCCACGGGAAACCATAAACAAAACAAACACCCACGACACGAAGTAACCATCTGGAGAAGGAGAAAGTTGTTACCGCGATGCGGTAGCGTAATTAACTGCAGGGGCTTGCGCATGCAGGGAAGAGCGTCCCCACAATCAAAAACCCCTCGAATGAGGGGGAATCTGACGAAGTCTGCTACATCGGCCGCATCCGTTTAAACCTTCGTTACATGGTGCCATAAATCAACTTGGCATCTTCGGAGAAGTGGACAGATAGCACCTATTAGCATCTGCCCCGAATCTCAGGCAAGACGTCTATCACGTCTTTGTCGCGTCTTTCGGAAGGGAACAGATTATGGCACACCCGGTGGGAACTTTTCCCCTTTCCACTCCACACTTCATGTGTCGTGTTCGCGAACGAATCGCGGTTTCTATAGTTGCTTGTGGATTCGAGGTACTTAGATTTGGTGTCTTGCTCCGTGTAGAAAACAGAAGATCAATGGCTTCAAACTGCACTAACTGCAACTACAACTCTCGTTCCGCCTCGTCCGGAGGAGTGACTTACGGGCCCTAAGCGGCCTCCCTGTTCAAGAAGCCAGTGGAACAAGTGACTCAGGCCACCACTGGGCTGTTCTTTGGGACCATGATCCCACCGATGAGCTTCAACGCCCCTGTACCATTGCAAGAAGCCCCGAAGAGCTCGGTCTTTAACCGGCTCACAACTACTACGGTCCCTCTCAACGGGTCGTCCAACTCCAACTCCTCCGTCTTCACCAGGCTGAGCTTAAACTCCGATGGGCCTGCCGAGAAGCCCGTGATACCTGAAGTGGCCATCCCAAAGAAGATAGCCATCCCTGCTCCTGAAGTCGTCAAGACGGCTTCTCTTGCTAAAGGGTCAGTCTTTACAAGACTGACCGTTCAAACTCCCGCTCCTGCTACTCAAAGGACATCAGTCTTTAACAGGCTGACACGAGCAACGGCCCCTCACCTGAACAGGGGCACGACCAGGCCATCCCCGTCACTAAGCCAACTCCATCAGCTCAACATGCTCGACGTCCCCACTGGCGCCGGGTGAGGAAGGCCGGGGGCAACTCCCCCTTTGGGCTAACTCCACCAGCCCCAATGGTGGAAGTCAATGCTGCTGTTCCAACTGGAAACAGCTTTGAGCTGCTTAATAGGGTGTGCAGGAATTCACCCACTGCAGTGCTGAAAAGATCTTCTCCATCCATAGAGAATGATACAGAGAAGAAGCCGGAGCAACCTCCTCAGCGGCTGTCCTCCAAAATTTATAAAATCTGGCGACAGGTCCAGGAATCGGTGATTAACCAGGACTACTCTCGCCGGCCAAAGAAGCTCAAAGCTCATCAAGAAAAGAGCTATCTCGTGGTACCACAGAAGGCGTCAGCCGGCTGGGTGCCCACTGCAACGGCTCCCTCAACATCAACTGCTCAAAGAAGAAGGAGGCCAAGGAAAGCCCTTATGAATACGACAGAGCGTAAAGACGCCGAGACCAAACGCCCCAAGTCTGGGGGCATAATGGTCCATACTGTTTATATGGCTTCCAGAAAGGGGGAAAGCCGTGCTTCGACAGGTCATCGACCGCTCACTCGATCCGTGACCAAAGCCCAGGAGCAACAACAGAAGCTTCAGGAAATGATGACTGCAATGGCCGCACTTACCGGGCCAAAAGAAAGCTCGGAGGCATCATCAAAACAGCGTCACGAACAAGAAACTGACGCTGACTTCCTACGCAGAGTCCTCGAAAAGAAAGACAGAGAAGCAGCAGAACAAGCTGCCAATATAAAACAAATGGCGCTTCTCTTCCAAGACATGGTAGGAATGATGTTACAGCCGGATCCTCCAGCTGAAGATCCTCCGATTATCCTCAAAAACGACAGAGGAGAAACATCAAATCTACCTCCGGCTCTTACAACAGCCAAAGAGGAAACTATCTCCAAGACCGCCCTGAATGATTATATTGCTCAACAAATACGAGTTCACCAGGCAAATAAAGCGGCTGGCCAGGTCGTGAAGACTGGGCGACCATACCCGGGCTGGTATGACTAAATCAGTTACCCGTCGGGATATACGATCCCTAAATTCCATGTACATAAAGGGACGGGAAACCCGCACCAGCATGTCGCTAAATTCAGAGCCTTATGCGGCAACACTGGAGGCGACGACAAACTGTTGCTTCGCCAATTCGTCTGCAGCTTAGCAGAAACGGCCTTTGAATGGTATTCGGAGCTACCTAACGACTCTATCAAAACATTTGCGGAGATGGAGCTACTGTTTACACAAAGATTTGCAAGCGCCAGCGAGCGCACCCCGATCACCGCATTGATTAATGCCAGGGTGAAGCCAGGCGAGACGTGGGTCCAGTACGCTATCCGATGGAAGAATCTCTGGTCGAAATGCGAACAGCGGATCGAAGAAGCGCCGGCGGTGGCCATGTTCGTGGGTACTCTTGACCCTCAAGCGGCCATCTCCCAATTCATGATGTTCTTCAAGCCAACTAATTTCCAGGACATGATTGACAAGTTGGCCCAAATGGACCAGATGGGACACCATAAGCCATCTCCTCCAAAGACAGACTCTTGAAATGAAAAAGGGAAAGGAAAAGCAACTTTCGTCGCCAATACTCAACAACAGCCGAGCAACTTAAAACCGGTTGTCCGCCGAAACAATATGCGTCCACGCGCATCCCTCGAGAAGAGACTGGGATGTCCTTACTCGTTTCCCCAGGATAAAACGAGGAGACTGTTCGAGCTGGCGGTGCGCAACAGACTCATCAATCTACCGGATCCAAAACGTCCGTTGCAGCCAGGCGATCTCAACAATCCAAATTACTGACCTTACCATCAAGCGGTAAGCCATCCAATTGAAGATTGATTCGTTTTAAAAGGCTGGATTGAGAACCAATACCAACAAGACAAGTTCGCGTTATCCGAAAACTGGAAGGTGAACCCACCACAGCCTCATGCTCCTAAAAAGGTGGACACGCCAGGGGCATCGTGCTCTTTTGTTGAAGAGGCCCCATGGGAGGTGGCCCTTTCGGCCAAAACTGTAACGTTTTAAAAATAATTAAAAAAAAAGTTAGATAAATAAAACCCTTTAAGTGAATTTTCTGATTTTCGGTAAAATAAAACATATTTTTCGTAAAATTTAACCATAATTATTTTTCATTATAAATTTAAAAAGAAATATTTTAATCGTGTAATTACTAGTAAATGGTGTTTATTTAGTCACTTATAAATTTTTAGTTTAATGAAATATTTTCCTAAATTGATTATTTTAAATATTAATATAAGCTTTTAAATATATATCAAATTAGTGTAAATTACAATTTACAATGGGTTTATTTTTCAAAATTGAACCATGACATATTAGAATTAGGTTTTTAGCATACTAATCTCTTCTTGAATTGTCTTTAAAATTCTAGAGTTTTCTATGATGAATTGAATTAAGAAAATTAATAAAATAAAGAAATTATGAAAAGACATAAAAGATGTATTTCTTTGGAGAATGTTCTACACTATTCTTCATTCCTTCTTCCTCACTTTTCCTCACCTCATGCCCGGCCTCACCTCCATGGGCAGCCCTAAAATTTTCCCTCGATCATTTTTGCATTAAAAATCATCAAAATTCAACAAAAATTCCAAAAATAAACCTCAAAAATCAACATTCAACCTCTACCATTTTCCTTTGACCTATTTAGCATGGAATTTGGAGTTGGAAACCATCATTTTGGAAGTATATTTTCATGTTTGGATCTCATGCTTTGAAGGTATAATTTTTATTCTTATGATTAATTGTTGTTAAATGCTTTTATTTAGCATATTTAGATTTTCTTAATTAATTCTATTTGCAAGTTTAAAATTCAAGATAGGGTTTCTAAAATCAAGTTAGGGTTTTTATTAATTAAGTGGGGTTATAATAAGTAGTTTAACAATTTTAGAAGGGAAAAATCTAGCATGGTTGATATATTATAATTTGTGCATTCAAAATTATTTAAATTAAGCAATTTTGCTAACTAGATTTTTATAAATTATATATATTGGTGTGTTAAAATTCTAATTAAGGTTTTTATAATTATATTGTGGTTTTAATGAGAATATTAACATGTTAAATGAATGAAAGACCTAATCTAATTATTAGTTTCAAATTGTTAGTTAATATAATGTGATAAATATGCTATTTCGGTAAACTAGGTTTTAGAAATTAATTTAAAATGTAGTATTAAAAATCTAATTAGGGATTTAGCTCATTCTTAAGGTTTCATGGAGTGGTTTAACACTTTAATATATGCAAAATCAAGTTTATTAGTGGAATTGTGAATTTTTGCTTAACAAGTGTTAATTTTGGCTAATTTGCAAACTAGAAATTTTAAATTAAGACAAAATGGTGTGAGAAAAATATGGTAATGGTTTCTATAATCTAGTTATGTTATTTAATGAATATTATGATCATTAGTTTCTTTTAAATATCAAGTTTTGAAGTAAAACGGTAAATTGACATTTTCAAGGTTTTGCGGAATTGGACGATTTGATCGATTTTAGGGTTTCGATGAATTAAATCGTGTTTTATATTATAAGTAATGAGTTTTAAAATTACGAGTTGTTTGTTGGTGTTTTATCTCGATCAATCGGCGTTTGTACGCCGATATCGAGCGATATTTGGTTCTTTTGCATGAGCGGGTCATAGGTTTTAACCTATGCGCGTTTCGTGCGTCGTTTTGGTTTTGTCCATGATTCAGTTTACGATATTATATATGTTTGCGTATAGGTACCCCTCGCGTGGACTTCGGACGAGGAAGAAGAGGAGGGCGACATCGTCTTCGGCAGACAAGGACCAGATGAGTAGATGTATATCTACGGGGGAAGTCGGGTGGATGGCGTTTAGCACCCCCGCAAACGTAGAATAGGAATATTGCTTATTGTCATTAGGAAGTCGGACGTGACCTTAGATTCTTGGCGAGTAGGACCCTATTAAACACCTTAGGTTGGATTAGACTGATTTAGATAGACTTTACCAGAGGAGGAATGTCTTGGAGGAAATTCGTAGGTTTCAGGTAGACACACACACGCACACATAGAAACTTGGTTTGGTGTATATGTGTATGTGTATATATAAGTAAGAATGTGTGTAGGTGTATATATACACAACATGTATATGTGATATAAGAATGTTATATGATACATGGGGATGAGACGATATAACTGGGCTTGATGCCGTGATCTCTTGGCTATACAGTCATATTATGATCTTAGCGGATCGTTGGAAAATGAGAGAATGGATATGTATATATAAACGATAATAGGTGATGATGACATTGAGATATACGAGACTCTAGAATAGAACCCGGACCGTAACCTGTGATTTGATTACGATATGATATATGTGTGACTTGGTTATGATATGATATATGTGTGATTTGATTACGATATGATATGTGTGTGACCTGATTATGATATGATATATATGACATGATATTTCTGAGGAATAATTGACGACGTATATGTTCGCAGACAATGATATATGATTGATGATATTGGGATGTATGCGATTACAGTATAGTACCTTTGATCATGACATTATTTGATGATGATATTATACGAATGATGATGTACGTAGGTGATACTTGACCCGTACCCCGATATTGGGATGCCGTACGATGGATTTTACCGTACGAGGCATAGATGTGATGATTGATCCGCGCTCTTGATTCGAGAAAGCCATACTACGTACGTGACGCCATTGAGGCTGGATCGCCGACTATTACAGATATGGACTCAGACCTTAGGTGGATTCTTATTTCCTATCGACTAGTTCCTTTAGTTTAGTTCCTTAGGGTGTTGGATAGATACTAGTTGAGGCTCGAGTCATATAGTTGTAGTTAGATATGTATATTCTGTAAGTGCACGGCGGCGCCCCGGCCGTCAATCCGACGCCGGAATGCGGAAGCGGTGAATAACTAAAATTTTGCGGACTTTGCAAACCGGCACCACCGCGCACTAAACTCCGGATCGAACCATTAACTAGTCTAGGCTATCTACAAGAATGGGAATAGAGATATACCGACGATCCAAGTCCTCCGGTCTTCTCGTCATGCTCCCGATCTCCTGCGGAAAAGTCTCGTCTCCTCCTCGTCGCCGGAAGTGCACCACATCGCCAACTTTGTTTACGGGCTCCCACCTCAATGCCGAGGCAACTCGGGCACGAAGCCGACTACTCGACGTGCCCAAGATTCGCTGTAGAATGTGTAGTGAGCTATTGTCTCTTTTGGGGTTCATGGAGGTGCCATATGGTGGAGGGATGAAACAAGAACAATGTGGAGGAGCTAGTGGGTATTTTGGAGCATGATATGAACCAAAAATACACCCACACAATTTTTGGACAACCCTTGCACATAGTGGCCGGCCACAAGAGAGGATGGAGGGAGTGAATGAGAGTGAGGGAGTGATCTCAAAAAACAAAAGATCAAACCACAACCATAATCAAAAGAGAGAGAGAAAGGAATGGTTATGATATCAAGTAATGATCACAAGCAAAACCAATACTCATCCAACCATCATCACCAACCTCATCATCAACAACCATGATGACCACTAAAAGTCAAGCTATCATGAAGCTAGAAGTCAAGGTCAATGAGAGGCTATCATGATACAACAATAAGCAAAGAACACCTCCACAAACACTTATTTGCAACAATGCAAATAAGCCCTCCTCCACCAATCTTCGGCCAATGAACGGAACAATGGAAATTGGCCGAAACGGAAAGCAAACTGGTAACTCCAGAAAACTGGTCCCGTAATAAATTACGGGAAAACCCCGATACTGTGCATACACACCCGCATCTGTATTTCGACCGAAATACAAATGCAATGAGACAAAATCTACACTGTACTATACTAGGATCCGGCTTATACCAAAACCGGCTAGTAATATCTGTTCGATCCTGATCCGTGCAATACCGCACGTATCTGATCGAACCCTGCCATATAACCATACGGCCTATAGTACAATCTGTCCGATCCTGATTCATGCAATACCGCACGTATCTGATCGGACCTTGCCATATCTCCATACGGCCTCTACAACCTTTCGCCCGAAAGCTGAGTAACTGAATGTGGGGGACTCTAAAGACTCATCAACACCTTGGTTGTGGATTTAACCACTAGCACGTCAGAGGTATAAGCCAATACGTGACGGGATACCAGGTACTGACCAAATGGGACGTCGATGAGGAAGCTCACCCCGACACCCAACTGAGCCTGTCAGTGACAATATCCGTGCAGTCCGGTCCGTTCGTCTATGAGCATCGCATGGCGGGCCTAGGGGGTTGGTAAAAGTCAGACCCCCAAAAGCGGTACAAGTCGTGTCGGAGTGTAGCCCAGAACACCCTGAGATACTACTGGAATACCTACCAGTAAATCTCCTTGCCTTGGCCAAGGACTTTGTGTAATGGCTCTCCTAGACACAGCACGACCTCACCCCCAATACCGGGAGAGACGAACCCCTGAAGATACGCTCACTGCCTCCATGTGGCTCGGGACTGTACCCAACTAAAACCTGTTTGCACGACTCCTTTGAGCCGTGGTAGGGTAGTAATCAAAGTACAGTGGGAACTCACACGAGACAAATGACGATCCCCAGGTCGATGAACTAACCTGCACACATGTCACCAGGGAACAGCCATCTGACGTCTGGTATATGACCAACTAGCATGTTCCCGGCGAGTCCTGTCCGGTGTACTCATAACCCAATGAGCACCTGTATACATCTTAGGTGATCCAACTGACACCAGTGGCTTGTGAGACCGGCCACCGCCCCTCGTCGGGGTCTCGACTGTATACACTAGTCTACTAATGGAGTATCGATGCCCAGTCTCGAAACTCCCACGACTAGGGACCTTTTAAGGATAAGCTTATAGACCCCCAGCTCCCACTTATATGATCGCCCTCATACTGCTGGTGGTCAAGCAAGAATCCTAGGGGCTCTATCAACGTGTAATAGCGACGTGTCAGGTCACCTAAAGCAGTACACGATGATAAAGGTAAACCAGATAGCATACTATCATCTCGAGTAAGACTGTCCTACCGGGATAGGTCCTCCCTCAATCATTACAATCACGTACCTGTGACCTAATAATTGACTCTGAGGGCACTATCTCCAACATATTCCAAATGAGTGTTTAGTACACATTTTACCTTTACATCCAGATTGAAATCATCAAGTTGCATGTTCATACATATGTTTCTTTAGTCAGTATGAAACTCTGCCTGTTAGGACACCAGCACCATTACCGATAATGCGCATGTCCCACGTACACTTATTTGCCGGCTCACACACACATCATCGGTAATTGCCATGTCACGTACACTTTAGAACATATTATCTTTTATGATGGAATCAGGTAAAGGCTAGATCAATATAGTATTGTGATTACTCTCAGGTGTTAGTCTAGACATTGCATTTATTATTTAGACATTTCATGCATTCACATTTTCATGTTATCATGCAGTATTATGGGGCTTATGCCGACACTTACCATTTAATTACTCATGATTTTGGGATTTTGGATTTCTATGAGATTTCTGGATTTTGGGGAAAAACCGTAAGAATATATATAAAAACTTCTCTCTCCTTCTCCCTCTCTTTTTTAAATATAAGTTGCGGTTTTCTCGCGATGTATGTGTCGTCCACCATGAGATTTCATGTTTTCTGTTGAATTTCGAGACCCGATTCGAGGAGTGGATGAACCGTCTCGGGTACATGGTGGGCCCGGTATGGTACCCCGGGGCAAGAAGATCGAGTTGTAGACGATGAGCCTGGCAGGGGAAGACTACCTACCGGTGATGTCTGGCGCGGCGGATATCCGGAGGATACCGACCGTTGTCGTGAGATTTGATGATATGGGCCGATCCGGACTGATGGAGCCCGAGATATTGAGACTATGAGGTATTGAGACTTGAGATTTACATGTTTTGTGTCGATACTTGACACGGATTTCCATGGATTTCGTCGATGATGTTTCAGACTTCTATACAAATTTTACTATGGTGAAAGTTAAAGACTTTTTATACTGATATATCCAGATTTCAGGGTTGATTATTTTACATTCATGCTGCATGCATACTCATTCACACGACATATTACTATTTGAGGCACTGACACGAGCACGGAGCATTTGCACTTACGCGTAGTTTATTACCCTGCACTACTAGATGACTGGTGATATATTAGTATATTATTATGACCTAGGACAGCGTCGTGCATTCGATTTTTTTCGCAGATGTCTTCTACTCACGAGTTGGCAACTCACCCCCGTTGTGCCAAATTTTATTACAGATTCGATATACAGGTTTCCTTGGCAGCTTGCTGGCACATCTTTCATTCAGGGTGATTTGCACGGTAGGTTGGTTCATTTGTATCAGGACCGCCATTGTACTTTATTTATTTCATTGGTATCTAGTAAGCTCCATCAACCAAACTTGTATTATTTGATAAGTTTAAAGGACCAGTTATTTATTTCGACCTTAGAGTTACGCTTGTATTATTATGGTATTTGGTGGATTTGTTTTCTTTTGAGTTTTGAGCCTCGCCCTTTGGCGTTGTATATTATTGTGTTTAGTGTGGTTGTTTCCGCCTGTTGGCGTAGAGCTAGCTCCCGCTTGGGGATGTCTTTTTATTGCTGTATATATATTATTCTTGTTTGTACCCGTTTGGGACCAGTTTTTACAAAGGAGGCTCTGCCGAAATTTTTGAGAAAATTGGATATTGTTTTTAAACTTGTTTTTCTACATGTTTTTCTTTACTTCTTCTTTTATATGGTTTAGATTTTTGGGCTTCGGCTTACTTAGATTACGTTGCGCCTCTAGACGCTTCGTAATTTAAGTGCCGGTCACGTTCCGTACCTTCGGGTCGTGACAAAGTTGGTAGCAGAGCGCTAGGTTTAACCTTTGTATAAGTCTAGGGTGACCCTTGGTTGATGGAGTAGGTGACTTAGGCAGAGTGACGTACCGTGGGTATAATCCGCGGTATACTTACGATACGCTACTCTGCTTAAGAAGCCTTAGGATTTACATTTCTTTGCACCGTATTTCATCCATTCCTTTGATCTATCTTCGTCGATATCGGATGATGTTTCTGTTACCACGGTCGCACGGGCAGAGGGAGCTGCGGCTCGAATGCGATAACCATTAGGGTATCGTTTATTCTTGAGGACTGAAGCATCGTTGAACGTGTGGAAGAAGGGTATTCATGTACCGTCCAGACGAAGTTAAAGGGTTCGAACGATTGTCAGAGACCCATTTCCCCAAGTTTAATGTATTCGGAAGAACATGCAGGTATTTCTATGGACCCTCTAGAAGAATGAAACCCTAACTCGACATAATGACCACGAGAACGCTTTTGAACCTTAGGGTTTTCGGCAGTTCCGCGGTGCCATTAGTGAGCCTTGGGTTTGCCCTTCTACGGCTGGTCCGCAGATGCTAAGGCATGTACTGGATATTTTTAAACTGTACTTGAGTGTTGAGCTCTCGGGGAATTATGGGATTTTGATGAATCGATCGAAAAGTTTAACGTAGTCCGGATATCAGGTGAAGGGATAGATTACGCGAAAGGCTCTCGATATGAGCATAGCCGTTTGCAGCGCAGTCAGTACCGCGATGAGGAGACGAGTCCGAATCAGTTGATATTAGAAAGGCGCACATTGACGATAGTGTTTACGATTGTGATTTGGTGATTTAAATTTCATATTTCTGTTGTTTGGATTTTGGAATTTTGAGGATTTTGTTCTACGATTGGTATTTCTTATGTGTACATTCATTACACTCTATTCGTGTTTTATATTTCAGTTGTATTGATATTGTTTTGTACATACCCAGTGCACTCGATTTGGTTTTATACCTTTTGAGATATTGATTTGGTTTCGTGCATATGGGTTGCACATGATTTTGACGTATGCTTCGACATAGTTTTCATGCATTTTTTTCGTACCGTGATTTCGATTTTTATATTCTGTGTATGTTTTTCGTACACCATGTGCACTTGATTGAGATTCTTGCGCACACTTGACGCACTTGATGCGATTTTGTGCACACCAGATACATTAAATCGTAGTTTTGTGCAGATTAGATGCACCTGATATTATTGTCGTGCACGCCCGTTGCACTTGACAGATGTTTTTGGTGCACACCAGTTGCACTCAGTTTTGTTCTGTGCGTATTCGAGGCATCTGTATTTGGTTTCGGTTTTCGTGCACACCGGACGCACATGATATTTTTATACTGTGATTGGGATTGATTTCATTTTGAACAGTATGTTTTTATAATGATTACTATTTGGTTTAGTAACCAGGCGGGACGTATAGGTTAATTAAAAGATATATATATGTATAGCTATTGTTTTAAAATAAACGTCCGCTACTTATGCCGTGACACGTGCATCGCACGACGATTTTAAAAAGAGGTTTTTGCATGCTTCTTTATTAAGATGTTTAGACGATTTTACTACGATGCGCACTATATATAAGTTATAGATTTGATATATATTATGTTGGTTTTCGTATTGGGCTTGGATATTCTATTTTCACCATAACTCTGATGATTGCGTTATGCTTAACGGAGTTGATTTTTGTTATGTATTGATGATTTCGGAGCCCCGACGATTTGAGTGTTTTGGCTGAATGTTTTAGTAATTAGGGGGAGTTTTAATTTAAATTCGAGGACCGAATTTCTTAAATGGGGGAAGATTGTAACGTTTTAAAAATAATTAAAAAAAAGTTAGATAAATAAAACCCTTTAAGTGAATTTTCTGATTTTCGGTAAAATAAAACGTATTTTTCGTAAAATTTAACCATAATTATTTTTCATTATAAATTTAAAAGACCTATTTTAATCATGTAATTACTAGTAAATGGTGTTTATTTAGTCACTTATAAATTTTTAGTTTAATGAAATATTTTTCCTAAATTGATTATTTTAAATATTAACATAAGCTTTTAAATATACATTAAATTAGTGTTATTACAATTTGCAATGGGTTTATTTTTCAAAAGTGAACCATGACATATTAGAATTAGGTTTTTAGCATACTAATCTCTTCTTGAATTGTCTTTAAAATTCTAGAGTTTTCTATGATGAATTGAATTAAGAAAATTAATAAAATAAAGAAATTATGAAAAGACATAAAAGGTGTATTTCTTTGGAGAATGTTCTACACTATTCTTCATTCCTTCTTCCACTCTTTTCCTCACCTCATGGACGGCCTCACCTCTATGGGCAGCCCCAAAATCCCCCCCCCCATCATTTTTGCATTAAAAATCATCAAAATTCATCAAAAATTCCAAAAATAAACCTAAAAAAGTCAACATTCAACCTCTACCATTTTTCTTTGACCTATTTAGCATGGAATTTGGAGTTGGAAACTATCATTTTGGAAGCATATTTTCATGTCTGGATCTCATGCTTTAAAGGTATAATTTTTATTCTTATGATTAATTGTTGTTAAATGTTTTTATTTAGCATATTTAGATTTTCTTAATTAATTCTATTTGCAAGTTTAAAATTCAAGATAGGGTTTTTATTAATTAAGTGAAGTTATAATAAGTAGCATAACATTTTTAGAAGGGAAAAATCTAGCATGGTTGATATATTATAATTTGTACATTCAAAATTGTTTAAATTAAGCAATTTTGCTAACTAGATTTTTATAAATTATATATATTGGTGTGTTAAAATTCTAATTAAGGTTTTTATCATTATATTGTGGTTTTAATGAGAATATTAACATGTTAAATGAATGAAAGACCTAATCTAATTATTAGTTTCAAATTGTTAGTTAATATAATGTGATAAATATGCTATTTCGGTAAACTAGGTTTTAGAAATTAATTTAAAATGTAGTATTAAAAATATAATTAGGGATTTAGCTCATTCTTAAGGTTTCATGTAGTGGTTTAACACTTTAATATATGCAAAATCAAGTTTAGTAGTAGAATTGTGAATTTTTGCTTAACAAGTGTTAATTTTGGCTAATTTGCAAACTAGAAATTTTAAATTAAGACAAAATGGTGTGAGAAAAATATGGTAATGGTTTCTATAATCTAGTTATGTTATTTAATGAATATTATGACCATTAGTTTCTTTTAAACATCAAGTTTTGAAGTAAAACGGTAAATTGACATTTTCAAGGTTTTGCGGAATTGGACGATTTGATCGATTTTAGGGTTTCGATGAATTAAATCGTGTTTTATATTATAAGTAATGAGTTTTAAAACTAAGAGTTGTTTGTTGGTGTTTTATCTCGATCAATCGGCATTTGTATGCCGATATCGAGCGATATTTGGTTCTTTTGCATGAGCGGGTTATATGTTTTAACCTATGCGCGTTTCGTGCGTCGTTTTGGTTTTGTCCGTGATTCAGTTTACGATATTATATATGTTTGCGTATAGTTACCCCTCGCGTGGACTTCGGATGAGGAAGAAGAAGAGGGCGACATCGTCTTCGGCAGACAAGGACCAGGTGAGTAGATGTATATCTACGGTGGAAGTCGGGTGGATGGCGTTTAGCACCCCCGCAAACGTAGAATAGGGATATTGCTTATTGTCATTAGGAAGTCGGACGTGACCTTAGATTCTTGGCGATTAGGACCCTATTAAACACCTTAGGTTGGACTAGACTGATTTAGATAGACTTTACCAGAGGAGGAATGTCTTGGAGGAAATTCGTTGGTTTCAGGTAGACACACACACGCACACATAGAAACTTGGCTTGGTGTATATGTGTATGTGTATATATAAGTAGGAATGTGTGTAGGTGTATATATACACAACATGTATATGTGATATAAGGATGTTATATGATACATGGGGATGAGACGATATAAGTGGGCTTGATGCCGTGATCTCTTGGCTATACAGTCATATTATGATCTTAGCGGATCGTTGGAAAATGAGAGAATGGATATGTATACATAAACGAGAATAGGTGATGATGACATTGAGATATACGAGACTCTAGAATAGAACCCGGACCGTAACCTGTGACTTGATTACGATATGATATATGTGTGACTTGGTTATGATATGATATATGTGTGACTTGATTACGATATGATATATGTGTGACCTGATTACGATATGATATATATGACATGATATTTCTGAGGAACAATTGACGACGTATATGTTCGCAGACAATGATATATGATTGATGATATTGGGATGTATGCGATTACAGTATAGTACCTTTGATCATGACATTATTTGATGATGATATTATACGAATGATGATGTACGTAGGTGATACTTGACCCGTACCCCGATATTGGGATGCCGTACGATGGATTTTACCGTACAAGGCATAGATATGATGATTGATCCGCGCTCTTGATTCGAGAAAGCCGTACTACGTACGTGACACTATTGAGGCTGGATCGCCGACTATTACAGATATGGACTCAGACCTTAGGTGGATTCTTATTTCCTATCGACTAGTTCCTTTAGTTTAGTTCCTTAGGGGGTTAGATAGATACTTGTTGAGGCTCGAGTCATATAGTTGTAGTTAGATATGTATATTCCAAATGAGTATTTAGTACACATTTTACTATTACATCCAGATTGAAATCATCAAATTGCATGTCCATACATATGTTTCTTTAGTCAGTATAAAACTCTGCCTGTTAGGACACCGGCACCATTACCGATAATGCGCATATCCCACGTACACTTATTTGCCGGCTCACACACACATCATCGGTAATTGTCATATCACGTACACTTTAGAACATATTATCTTTTATGATGGAATCAGCTAAAGGCTAGATCAATATAGTATTGTGATTACTCTCAGGTGTTAGTCTAGACATTGCATTTATTACTTAGACATTTCATGCATTCACATTTTCATGTTATCATGCAGTATTATGGGGCTTATGCCGACACTTACCATTTACTTACTCATGATTTTGGGATTTTGGATTTCTATGAGATTTCTGGATTTTGGGGGAAAACCGCAAGAATATATATAAAAACTTCTCTCTTTTTCTCCCTCTCTTTCTCGCGATGTATGTGTCGTCCACAATGAGATTTCATGTTTTCTGTTGGATTTCGAGACCCGATTCGAGGAGTGGATGAACCGTCTCGGGTACATGGTGGGCTCGGTATGGTACCCCGGGGCAAGAAGATCGAGTTGCAGACGATGAGCCTGGCAGGAGAAGACTACCTACCGGTGATGTCTGGTGCGGCGGATATCCGGAGGATACCGACCGTTGTCGTGAGATTTGATGATATGGGCCGATCCAGACTGACGGAGCCCGAGATATTGAGACTATGAGGTATTGAGACTTGGGATTTACATGTTTCGTGTCAATGCTTGACACGAATTTCCATGGATTTCATCGATGATGTTTCAGACTTCTATACAAATTTTACTATGGTGAAAGTTAAAGACTTTTTATACCGATATATCCAGATTTCAGGGTTGATTGTTTCACATTCATGGTGCATGCATACTCATTCACACGACATATTACTATTTGAGGTACTGACACGAGCACGGAGCATTTGCACTTACGCGTAGTTTATTACCCTGCACTACTAGATGACTGGTGATATATTAGTATATTATTATGACCTAGGACAGCGTCGTGCATTCGATTTCTTTTCGCAGATGTCTTCTACTCACGAGTTGGCAACTCACCCCCGTTGTGCCAAATTTTATTACAGGTTCGATATACAGGTTTCATTCAGGGTGATTTGCACGGTAGGTTGGTTCATTTGTATCAGGACCGCCGTTGTACTTTATTTATTTCATTGGTATCTAGTAAGCTCCATCAACCAAACTTATATTACTTGATAAGTTTAAAGGACCAGTTATTTATTTCGACCTTAGAGTTACGCTTGTATTATTATGGTATCTGGTGGATTTGTTTTCTTTTGAGTTTTGAGCCTCGCCCTTTGGCGTTGTATATTTTTGTGCTTAGTGTGGTTGTTTCCACCTGTTGGCGTAGAGCTAGCTCCCGCTTGGGGATGCTTTTTTATTGCTGTATATATATTATTCTTGTTTGTACCCGTTTGGGGCCAGTTTTTATAAAGGAGACTCTGCCGAAATTTTTGAGAAAATTGGATGTTGCTTTTAAACTTATTTTTCTACATGTTTTCCTTTACTTCTTCTTTTATATGGTTTAGATTTCTGGGCTTCGGCTTACTTAGATTACGTTGCGCCTCTAGACGCTTCGTAATTTAAATGCCGGTCACGTTCCGTACCTTCGGGTCGTGACAAAAACCAAAAAGATGCTGAATGATCTCCAGACATGTCCGGTGATCAGGAGGAAGAATCCGCAAGAACCCCAGATCATCGAAGGGATGCTAAAGCCGCGCCTAACTCCAAAGATCAGTGGTGATAGCCAAAGCTCGCACATCCAGCCGTCGAAATCTTCGAAAAAGAAGAAGAAATCCAAAAAGCCCGTGAAGCTTGACGACAAGCGCACGGACCTGCAGAAACAAATCGACGCGCTGGAAGAGTATAACCAGAAGGCGCAGGCTCCAATCACACTCTAAGAATTCCTCGGCCACGTCCTTGAAGACGGGGATGATGACAAAGACTCGTCGGATGAACTTGAGAATTATGTGGCAAGCTGCCATGTGATCTCTCACTCGTCGATAGACGATAAAGAAGCTCCTTGCACCGAGAGACGGGGGGCAGGTCTCGAACCGGAACTTCTATGCCCGTCAGACGAAATGATCGACGCCTTCCTGAGTGAAATTCATCTGAAAAGTAAAGCCGATCGGGAGCGTGAGATGGCCATATTTGAAAAGGCCAAACGCCGGCGACTGGACAAAAGAGTCAAAACACTCCCACCAGATCAAATTATATCCGCCGCAAATGAAAGCAGGATTAAGAAAAGGAAACGATTCGCTAAAGCCATATCGATGGGGATGAGGCTGCCCTCTTTCAGAGAAAATTCTCCTGATGGTATACATCTTGATGAAGCGGACGTACATCCTAACTTCTGCTTTTATCATCAGAAGATCGCACATCCTACTGAAGACTGCAACTCCTTTAAGTGTTGGTGGCAAGGATATATCGCTCACAGGCAACACTTCAACAGGACAAAGCGTGAAGCTCGTAGACAGTGGAAAGATGCGACAGATGAGCATAAAAGAATTGCCGGCAATTGTCTTAGGGTTGATCCTGAGGGACCGCGAGTTCTCACCTTCGGGAGCGACTCCGACGAAAAAGTAGCCCTCGGCCCTCTCTTCAAGGAATCCATCTCTAAAACGAAAGAATTGAGGAGTTGCGAGAACATTCAGCCGAGCAATTGCACGCTACCCGGAAAGAATCTCGGACCCACAAACAAGGGATTGAACAAAAAGGATAAAGGAAAATGAAAAACGGCCTTCGTCGCCAACGATCAACAACAATCGAGTGGCCCTAGACCGGTTGTTCACCAAAACAACAAGCGGCAACCCCTCTATGAGAAGTTGAAACATCCTTACTCGTTTCCCCGGGATGAAACAAGGAGGATGTTCGAACTAGCAGTGCGCAACAGGCTTATCATTCTACCGGAGCTGAAACACCAGCTACAACTGAATGATGTCAACAATCCTAATTACTGCCCTTACCATCAAGTATTGGGCTATCCGATCAAAAACTGCTACATCTTCAAAAACTGGGTTGAAGACCAATACCAACAGGGCAAGTTCGCGCTGTCCGAAAACTGGAAGGTGAGCCCGCCACAACCACATGCTCCGAGAAAGAGGGATATGCCGGGGGCATCATGCTCATTCATAGGGAAAGCCCCATAGACCGAGAAGTCAGTAAACTAGAGATTGGCCTCAAATACGGCGACGGCGAACCGAAACGTCCTTAAACTAACAGTGGACCGAAATGTCCCTAAACTAACAACGGACCACTATGTCCTAAAACTAGCCGTTGACCGAGACATCGATAAACTACGATGGATTGCAGCGTCCCAAAGCTGATAAAAAAAGAGAATAAAAAAAAAGAAGAACGGTATGTCCATAAGCAAAATGGGCACGGATGAAAACCCGAAAGGGCTCCGTGAGTAAAAACAGCAGGGCTACCAGCGAGTCTTGTGAAAACCCGAAAGGGCGCAGCCTCATTAAAATAAAATAAAAAAGAAGAACGGTATGTCCATAAGCAAAATGGGCACGGATGAAAACCCGAAAGGGCTCCGTGAGTAAAAACAGCAGGGCTACCGGCGAGTTTTGTGAAAACCCGAAAGGGCGCAATCTTGTTAAAAGACACTTGCAAGGTCCTCTTGACTTTGTAAGGAGAAACTACCCGCGTGAGATCCTTACGACTCACAAAGGAGCAACGCACTTAGGGATCCCCACGATTCCTAAGGAGAAATTACACTTGCGAGATCCTCACGACTCGTAAGGAGAACCATCTTATGAGACCCTCACGGCTCGTAAGATTCAAAAGTCTTAAGCTACAGGGATCTGTGCCTGTTCTTAAGCAGCCCCCACAACCTCCGATACTGCCCGACAAACGGCTCAATGCCGACTCTTGTATACAATCCACGGGCGCGAATAAACATTTCCCTAACCAAGTCCCACCCGTGACTAGAGATATATCCATATGGTGAACAACCCTTATAAGTCCTCTCGACTTATAAGGAGAAAACCCTTTTGTAAGATCCTTACGACTTACAGAGAAATATTCACTTAGGAATCCTGACGATTCCTAAGGAGAAAATGCACCTACGAGATCCTCACGACTTGTAGGGAGAAATACCTTTGTGAGACCCTTACGGCTCATGAAGTCAAAAACCTTAGTTGACAGAATCCTAACCTTGTTTACTAAGCCACCTTTGTTCGACATCGACAGAGGTAAATGATGATTCGCTCTTGGCCATATCCTAGTTATAGCGATGCTGATGCCGAAATCGGTGTCTAATTCCAAGCTTGCGGCAGAAAACTAGCAAGCCGTACGTGCATACGAAATAGCCGAAATGATTGGGCAACTCGCAATAAAAAGCAGCGAGTAAAAATAAAACAAATAGACGAAATGATTGGGCAACTCGCAATAAAAAGCAGCGAGTAAAAAATAAAAATAAAAATAAAATAAAACAAATAACCGAAATGATTGGGCACCGTGAAAAATAGCCGAAATGATGGGGCAATCGCGACCTTCGCGATATAAAAGCTGAAATGATAGAGCATCGCGGAAAGAAATAAGATAAAATAAAAGTGAAATTTATGCCCTACAAGCGATATCACATCAATCTCTGTATACAATCCAGGGGCACAAACTAAGAAGGAAGCACACCTTCCCTCCCCAGGCTCCATCAGAAAGAGAGCCAAGTCTCGACGGTCACATCTGCATCTCAGAAGACCAACAACAGCGTTCTTCCTCCAGCAGGATACAGACGCAACATCACCAAACGGAGCCACGGCTTAGTCCCTAGTTCCAAACCTTGATGGCTTACAAACAACCTAGAGACCACCTCAGCATTCGTCTCGTTACAGCATTCGTCAACGAAAGACCCCATGGTCAGCAAAGCGGAGTGACGGCAAAATCCCAGCTCCACCTCAGCATTCGTCTCGATACAGCAGACGCAATGCCAGCAAATGAAGTGAAGGCCAAATTCCTAGCTTCAGGGTCTTGACGGTAACTCATATTAAACCTGAAAGACCACCAGAGATCATCTCACCCTAGCGTGGAGTGATCACCACCTCGACGTTCGTCTCGATACAGCAGACGAGATGTCACCACAGCGTTCTTTCCCCAGCAGGATTCAGACGCGACAATCAAACAAACGGAGCCACGGCAAAATCCCTAGTTCCAGACCTCGACGGTTCACCAGCAACCTAGAGACAACCGTGACATTCGTCTCGATACAGCAGACGCAATGCCAGCAAACGAAGCGAAGGCCAAATTCCTAGCTTCAGGGTCTTGACGGCAACTTATATAAAACCTGAAAAACTATCGGAGATCATCCCACACCAGCGCGGAGTGGTTATGACTCATCGGGGCTCTCCAAAATGAGCCTAACCTCAAGTAAAAAGCGGCATGGCAAAATTCCTAACGCTTGCTCTTCCGACGGTCAAACTGCCTAGGAGGATTTGTAACAACCCTAAATTTTATAAGCCAAAATTTTTCAAAATATTTTTTCAAAAATCCACAAAGGGGTATTTTAGCATGAGCACAAGATATAGGTAATTATTTTGTTTTTAATTACAAGCTACAAGAATATAATAACTCCATTTTTAGTGTACAAGAATTTACTTTAAATTTAATGTATACAAGGAGTATTTATTCTTGCTGCTATCATTTTAAGTAATTAAATACCACAATAATTACAAGAAGGATCTTGTAGCTCATTGGTAATACCTTGCACTGCCGAACCAAGCCAACGGAGTTCAAATCCCATGCCCCACATTATTTTTGTATTTATTTTGTTTTAATTTTTTTTGGAAGTCAACGGTAAAAAGGCCATAACTCCCAAAATATGTACTGGACTTGAAAAAGTAAATATACCAAATTGTACCCCAGGAAAATCCCCGACCATTGGAAGCCTGACTCGGCCCGACTCGACGCCGACGGCCGGCGAATCGGCCGACTCGGTCCGGCGCCGCCGGCCGGACTTGGCCGGACGGCCGAGTCACCAACTGAGAAAAGTTGGCTCTTGAGTTGGTCAACCCTCTTGCACACTTATTATACCTGGATCGGTTTTAAATTGGCCAATAAATCCCTTTTACTCCTAGGTTTAATGATTTTTAATGATTTTTATATATTTTTATATATATTTTGTTAATTAAAACCCTAATCCTAGCCTAGCCCTATATAAACACCCCTATCCTCTACCCTTTCACTTTATATTCCTAAGTCCACTCTCTAAAAATCTCAAAAGAACTCGGTACATTAGAAAACGAGCGAAAGGCGAAGCGCTGCCGAAATCGATGGCGAATTCCGGCGATCGTACTAGGAATCTTCACAACGATTCGACGCCCGGCAAACCCTCTACCTCCCTCTCACTCTCTAACGTGTCCAGAACCCGTAAGTCCCCCTCTTTCTATCTTTCTTTTCTTTTAAGAAAAATACGACTTTTTAAAACCCGACGGAAATCGGAACAAACCGATTTCCGATTCGGTTTTCTATCAAAACTCACTTGTCACAAATTCCATAATGCTTAAACATATCCATGTTGACTATTAATCACTTAAAAATCAATTTGGATAAAGTTTCTCACATGAAATGATAACGTTTCCATTTATCGTATTTCTTTCACTTAAATACCACAATATTTAGTTATCACATTTAACCCTTAACAATTGCTAAACCTTAACGTAGATCACGAGGTAATGACCTACCTCCACACACACTCATATGAAATCATAACACGCTACTTTGAAAACTTAGAATACGATAAAACAAGATTTTACATTAAAATACCCTTTTCTTAATAAAACCTTTTATAAAAGTTCTAAGTTATATACAATTTTAAAACAAAATCTTTTAATAAGAAAATACGATATGTCATGGACATCGATCGTTTATCTAAACCTGACTTTGTGGTGTCTAGGCTAGGCAAGTAAGCTTGGGTAACTTTAAAAGGCCCGCCTCACGATTCGTGAGCGGATCCCTCCCTCCTCACTTGTACTTACCTGGCCACAATTGGCGGTGAAGAGGCGATTTGAGGCTTCTAATGACTTATCGTTTAGACCCTTTAGAAATAGGCTAGTTGGCTTAGGAAACCCTAGAATCTAAAATACGGAAATTTACACCCTTTTACAAATAAATACCTTATCTTTATAAAACCGTTTTCTAAATGATTAGTATTTTACAATCTTTGCAAAGCGCCGCTACAACCCACCTTTGGGGAACCCGTTAGGGATAGTATGGTTTATCGTGCACCCTCGGTTTAGTAGTGCGAGATTCAAACCTCCACAAGGAGCATTCGGTCTCGAAAGGTTAAAATACGACATCTTAGGAAAATGAGATTTTGGAAAATAAAATATTTATTTAAAATTATTCTTGTATAAAAATATGTATATTATCCTTTAAACGCCTATTTTGTTATAAGATAAAGTTTCCACATTTTTCTAAAAATTACAAGATTAAAAGTTACATTAAAATACCACGAATTTTCAAATAAATCAATATTATAATTTAATACTTTTATTAGGATATATTCACTAGAATAACACAAATAAAAGGTACCCTCATTATAACTATAAAGACGAATAATAAATACTTGAGGTGTATCTTGAAAACTATACAAAAGTACTTTTTACATAAAACCCTCTCAAGTTTTATAATTTACAATGAGGACCCTAACAATTATAGAACTTCAAATTACATTTCTTTTAGTCTGACTCGGGTTTGAGTCTGATTATTTCTGACTTGAATATGATTCAAGTCATTCTATATTCTTTAATATTCCAACTCAATATGAATACATGAATCCCAGAATCCTGTTAACAATCATTACAACTTGACTGAATCAAACCATGGATATACATCCATTATTCCGTTATTCCATTTACCTGATTATGCAGTTACAACATGTTTACTGATATCATGGTTTTGATCAGTCATCCAACTTATACAATACAATACAATACTACAATACAATCATAACACTACGGGGTTTAAGGGGTAGACTGGTATGGAATATGTTAAAGGTGGCACGAGGTGGTCACTTAAGACGTAATTACATCCATGCCGTTGTTCCGTGGTATTATCGACGGAGCCTTGTACTACAGATTACCAAGGTCCCCGGTGTAAGTGGGACTCCCTTCGTATACATTGGTATCTTCTGTACCAGGCAACAAACAATAACGTTAATACAATATTACAATATTATAATACAATATTAAAAGCTCTCTCTCTCTCTCTTACTTTCTGTCTATTTCTCCCTTATCTTTGAGACTTACCGAGCGACCTGTTCGCTGACGACATTCTATTTCTTTCTTCTTTGAATGTCGTCAGGTGTTTTGGACCCAACAGAGATCGAGCCCACCGGTGAAGACTTGGAGAAGTTTCACGAAGACCCCGAGCTCTAGATATTGTACCTTGTTCTGTTCAGTATTTTCATTTTCTGTTATGCCACTGTTTAGGCATCGCTTTCCATTTCAGTTGTATTTAATTTTCATGCATTGTACAAAAGAATGTTATTAATAAAGTTGCCGTTATTTCTATATCTCTTGTCTCTTGTGATTTACTTTTATATTGCTTAGATATGCTTAGCGTATGTACTTCTGAGTATATACGTAGCGGGCATCGTCGCGTCCCCTTCACCGTACACTGGGAAGCGGGACGTGACAGGTTTTGTTGGTGGCCCATGCAGGTCAGAGCTGTATGAATCCCTATCATGCAGTTCTGGTCTGCGTGAACAACCTAAGCAATATAACACAAGAACCAGCAACTAAAACATTCTTTACAATTCATGTTCCTTGAATCTTACAAATTTCTATTCCTTGAATTCTATCATTTCCTGTACTTGAATCTGTCCTAACCCAAATTCTTCTTCAGGGTTATGGATTCCCCGAACAACACCAGCACCAACGTCAACAACACCCCTCCAGCACTACCTCTCGCACCAGCTGTTCCTGCACCACCCACAGAGTAAACAGTGCTACTTGAGGCGATCCGCAGCCTTCTTGAGGGACAACAACAACTTCTGAACTGACCTGAGACCGACGCACCGGGAGTAAAGCAATTCAGGGCTTTACATCCGAAACAGTTCTCTAGAAAAGGAAGCCCTCTTGAAGCGGAAGAATGGGCACAAGGCATCGAAGACGATCTGGCAGCAGCTCAAGTGCCAGACATCGCTTGGGTCCGTGTAGCAAAACTACAGCTCACGGATAATGCTCGCAACTGGTGGAAGGCGGAAGAAAGCCGTCTGGTACAGCCGATTGAATGGAAGACTTTTCGCGAGAAGTTCGACGTGAAATACTTTCCAGCGACTGCCAGGTTTGCAATGGAGCAGCAGTTCATTCACCTACAACAAGGATCGATGTGGGACAAATCAGTAGATGAATACGATGCTGAATTCACCATGTTAAGCCGATTCGCAGCACACTTGATACCGACGGACGATATCAGAGCTCGTCGCTTTAAACAAGGACTGGACACGGAGATTCAGGCTGCCCTAACCACGGGAAAATTTCTGACTCATGAAGATGCTCTGGAAGCTGCCCGCAACTATGAAGCAGTGATAAAGGCAAGGGGCAGACCTCAGTCTGCACGAGTGAAACGTCCTGCCACTCAAATGGCAGGAGGGGCCTCTTCAAGGCCAGCTGTTGAACTCAGAAGACTGGAAGAAGTTAAGGATCGGTCAAGACCCGATTTTTGCTTTTATTGCAAGAGGGAAGGACACTTGTGGAAGGACTGTAGGCGCGCAAAAGGCCTATGCTTGGTTTGTGGCGCGTCTAACCACGGAATTGGAAACTGTCCTTATAGACGCAACTCAGCACACAAACCCGCCAACTATCCGCAGCAGCCAGCTATCCAAGCTCCTGCAGCTCGTCCTGCACTCCCAGCACCACCTCCACGTAGATTCCCTGCTCAGCCAAATCGCCAATTCTATCAGGCACTGAGAAACATGCCTCGAGTACAGGGGAATATGCCTCCAGCCAGGAGGAACGTGCCACGGCGACAGGCTTTCACCTTAGCAGCCATAGAACCTGAAACTGTGAACCAAGGTAACCCAGGTTACTCTCTCACAACTTTGACCAAAACTTCCTTACAATCTTTAGTTCTGTCACCAAACTGTTACACTTTTCTTTTACAAATTTCGAGGACGAAATTTTTATAAGGAGGGTAGAATGTAACAACCCTAATTTTTCTATACCAAAATTTTTCAAAATATTTTTTCAAAAATCCACAAAGGGGTATTTTAGCATGAGCACAAGATATAGGTAATTATACAAGCTACAAGAATATAATAACTCCATTTTTAGTGTACAAGAATTTACTTTAAATTTAATGTATACAAGGAGTATTTATTCTTGCTGCTATCATTTTAAGTAATTAAATACCACAATAATTATAAGAAGGAGGTTGTAGCTCATTGGTAATACCTTCCATTGCCGATCCAAGCCACCAGAGTTCAAATCCCATGCCCCACATTATTTTTGTATTTATTTTGTTTTAATTTCTTTTGGAAGTCAACGGTAAAAAGGCCATAACTCCCAAAATATGTACTGGACTTGAAAAAGTAAATATACCAAATTGTACCCCAGGAAAATCCCCGGCCACTGGAAGCCTGACTCGGCCCGACTCGGCGCCGCCGGCCGGCGAATCGGCCGACTCGGTCCGGCGCCGCCGGCCGGACTTGGCCGGACGGCCGAGTCACCAACTGAGAAAAGTTGGCTATTGACTTGGTCAACCCTCTTGCGCACTTATTATACCTGGATCGGTTTTAAATTTGCCAATAAATCCCTTTTACTCCTAGGTTTAATGATTTTTAATGATTTTTATATATTTTTATATATATTTTTTTAATTAAAACCCTAACCCTAGCCTAGCCCTATATAAACACCCCTACCCTCTACCCTTTCACTCTATATTCCTAAGTCCACTCTCTAAAAATCTCAAGAGAATTCGGTACATTAGAAAACGAGCGAAAGGCGAAGCGCTGCAGAAATCGACGGCGAATTCCGACGATCGTACTAGGAATCTTCACGATGATTCGACGCCCGGCAAACCCTCTACCTCTCTCTCACTCTCTAACGTGTCCAAAACCCGTAAGTCCCCCTCTTTCTATCTTTCTTTTCTTTTAAGAAAAATACGACTTTTTAAAATCCGACGGAAATCGGAACAAACCGATTTCCGATTCGGTTTTCTATCAAAACTCACTTGTCACAAATTCCATAATGTTTAAACATATCCATGTTGACTATTAATCACTTAAAAATCAATTTGGATAAAGTTTCTCACATGAAATGATAACGTTTCCATTTATCGTATTTCTTTCACTTAAATACCACAATGTTTAGTTATCACATTAACCCTTAACAATTGCTAAAACGTAGATCACGAGGTAATGACCTACCTCCACACACACTCATATGAAATCATAACACGCTACTTTGAAAACTTAGAATACGATAAAACAAGATTTTACATTAAAATACCATTTTCTTAATAAAACCTTTTCTAAAAGTTCTAAGTTATATACAATTTTAAAACAAAATCTTTTAATAAGAAAATACGATATGTCATGGATATCGATCGTTTATCTAAACCTGACTTTGTGGTGTCTAGGCTAGGCAAGTAAGCTTGGGTAACTTTAAAAGGCCCGCCTCACGATTCGTGAGCGGATCCCTCCCTCCTCACTTGTACTTACCTGGCCACAATTGGCGGTGAAGAGGCGATTTGAGGCTTCTAATGACTTATCGTTTAGACCCTTTAGAAATAGGCTAGTCGGCTTAGGAAACCCTAAAATCTAAAATACGGAAATTTACACCCTTTTACAAATAAATACCTTATCTTTATAAAACCGTTTTCTAAATGATTACTATTTTACAATCTTTGCAAAGTGCCGCTACAACCCACCTTTGGGGAACCCGTTAGGGATAGTACGGTTTATCGTGCACCCTCGGCTTAGTAGTGCGAGATTCAGACCTCCACAAGAAGTATTCGGTCTCGAAAGGTTAAAATACGACATCTTAGGAAAATGAGATTTTGGAAAATAAAATATTTATTTAAAATTATTCTTGTATAAAAATATGTATATTATCCGTTAAACGCCTATTTTTTATAAGATAAAGTTTCCATCTTTTCCTAAAAATTACAAGATTAAAAGTTACATTAAAATACCACGAATTTTCAAATAAATCAATATTATAATTTAATACTTTTATTATGATATATTAACTAGAATAACACAAATAAAAGGTACCCTCATTATAACTATAAAGACGAATAATAAATACTTGAGGTGTATCTTGAAAACTATACAAAAGTACTTTTTACATAAAACCCCCTCAAGTTTTATAATTTACAATGAGGACCCTAACAATTATAGAACTTCAAATTACATTTCTTTTAGTCTGACTCGGGTTTGAGTCTGATTATTTCTGACTTGAATATGATTCAAGTCATTCTATATTCTTTAATATTCCAACTCAATATGAATACATGAATCCCAGAATCCTGTTAACAATTATTACAACTTGACTGAATCAAACCATGGATATACATCCATTATTCCGTTATTCCATTTACCTGATTATGCAGTTACAACATGTTTACTGATATCATGGTTTTGATCAGTCATCCAACTTATGCAATACAATACTACAATACAATCATAACACTACGGGGTTTAAGGAGTAGACTGGTATGGAATATGTTAAAGGTGGCACGAGGTGGTCACTTAAGACGTAATTACATCCATGCTGTTGTTCCGTGGTATTATCGACGGAGCCTTGTACTACAGATTACCAAGGTCCCCGGTGTAAGTGGGACTCCCTTCGTATACACTGGCATCTTCTGTACCAGGCTACAAACAACAACGTTAATACAATATTACAATATTATAATACAACATTAAAAGCTCTCTCTCTCTCTCTTTCTTACTTTCTGTCTATTTCTCCCTTATCTTTGGGACTTACCGAGCGACCTGTTCGCTGACGACATTCTATTTCTTTCTTCTTTGAATGTCGTCAGGTGCTTTGGACCCAACAGAGATCGAGCCCACCGGTGAAGACTTAGAGCAGTTTCACGAAGACCCCGAGCTCTAGATATTGTACCTTGTTCTGTTTAGTATTTTCATTTCCTGTTATGCCACTGTTTAGGCATCGCTTTCCATTTCAGTTGTATTTACTTTTCATGCATTGTACAAAAGAATGTTATTAATAAAGTTGCTGTTATTTCTATATCTCTTTTCTCTTGTGATTTACTTTTATATTGCTTAGATACGCTTAGCGTATGTACTTCTGAGTATATACGTAGCGGGCCTTGTCGCGTCCCCTTCGCCGTACACTGGGAAGCGGGGCGTGACAGGATTGCTTAAAGACGTCTTGTCCAGCCCCCGAAGGGATCAGAGACACGACGGTCGCAAGGCTACTCGAACAGCAAGGTTGCCTATCGAGGAATACATCAGCCGACGCGACGGTACGATGGACAAAACCCTAGTACCGCAGACTCTAACGGACCTCTGTCGTAAAGAGAAGAGGTTAACTGTGACGTTAGGATATCCTTACGAGAAATGCTCGATTCGTCTCGACTCGTGAGGTAAAGCCTTAGGCAGCGGGGATTAAAAAAACATGTTTCCTAAGCACTAGGGCCCTGCAAGTCGGTCCAAAATGGACTCTTGCATACTATGCACGGGTCACACTCTCCAAAGTCGAATCTCGACAAGAAGGGAAACAACCGCTTACGGGTCCTCTCGACCCGTAAGAGGGAAAATTCTCTTATAAGATCCTTATGACTTATAAGGGAAAACGCACTTAGGAATCCTCACGATTCCTAAAGAGAAAATACACCTACGAGATCCTCTAGATTCGTAGGGAGAAAAGTCTTTGTGAGACCCTCGTGGCTCATAAAGTTGAAAAGTCTTAGGTGATAGATCCTAACCCTGTTTTCTAAGCCATCGCTACTTTACAACGAGCCCAAGACTGACAACTATATGCTATCTACAAACCCCACTTGCTAAAGTCACATAACAAACAACACAGCAAGAAAGAAGAAAGCAGAGAAATGACACAAGACATTATGAAGAACGTGTATCTTTTATTCATGAATTCGATTGGGTACAAAATACATCATATGAAAGAATAAAAGAACAAATACATTTGATTCAAAATTATAAGTGGTACAAAATTTTTATTGAGAGGAAAGCGCTTTCAGTAGTCCAGCCAGCCGCTCGCGCACTTCCCTCAGCCCCTCTTCCTGATTGGCTGCCGCGGCCAACTCTGCTTCGACCTGGGCTCGCTGCTGCAAGTAAGATGAGAGTTGTTCTTCGACGGCTCGCTGAGCTGCTTCATGATCTTGTGCATCACGCTCAACGACATCGAGCTTCTGCTTCAATATTAACCCATCAGAGATACATTGCAGAAGGCCCTCGAAGATAACTTTCACCCGGTCAGCGTTCACGTCGACCTCAGCACGCAGTCGAGCAGACTCGCTTGAAGTTTCTTTGCATTCCCTTCGCTTTAAAGCCACTTCTTGTTCAAGATGGCGGAAGTAAGAAGCGCTCAGCTCGATCCATGCCACCCGTTGAGCGCTCGTGGCCAGAATCTTAGGTGCCGGACGCTTAAGCTCGAGCTCATGCAAGCAAGTCTCGATCTCCCGGCAGCGATTAACCCAAGACTCAACGACGCCCTCACCATGAAAGTTCATGAGCGTCGCCAGCATAGGGTTAACCTCTGCAGCAAAATCCGCAGAAGATGTGGGAGTCTCTGCGTCAAGCTCCTCGATATACTCACTCAGCATGCGTAGGCTGGTCACAACACCTTTAGATGATGGACGCCTGGAGAAGGGCCCGGCCGGCATTATAATACGAGACTCGAACGGGGCCGGAGTCGATGTGATTGCTACAAAATTGAGCATAATCAGATGTCGGCTCAGGAAATAAAGGAAACAAGCAAAAAGTAGAGTCTACTATACCGGCTGCAACAGGAGGCAGAGCCGGGAGTACTGGTGTCGCAACGACAGCCTCATTCCCTCCTTCGATTCGTAAGGCTACAAACAACATAAAGAAGATTTAGCAATAATGCGACTGCCCGTCAAACGAGAGGACGTAGTTTAGAGAAAATACTTACCGACACCAGCAGGAAGACTAATCTTTGACAAGAAGGAGAAGTGTGGGTGCAACACCTGGTACAGGTGGTCAAGAAGAACTCCTGCAAAAGTCGCGATGGCTCGACGTCAGTACATGAATTATACGCCCGAGAGATAATACTAATGGGTTACAAATCCATACCTTCCAGCATTTACGACGGTGCGAGAGAAGGCAGAGGGGTGGTCACCGTCAGGGCGGTAACTGACGGTGCTGTCTCGAGCAGCTCGATTTCAGCACTAGCCACACCTGTATTAGAAGCAAGATAAACTTTATTAGGAAAGATTGCAGAATAAAGAAAGAAAGGCGGTGACCCAAGATCTACCTGAAGAGTCGCCGGCCGGAGCCCTAACAAGGGCGTCGCTTGATGCAACGGGGGCGTCTCCCTCCTCCATTGGGATGGTCTCACCTCCCGTTGCCTCATCGCCCGACTCTACAGGAGCCGTCGTCACGCTCACGACGCCGGAAGACGACAAGGAACCGTAAGCAGGGAGAGCGATGATCGGAGCGGTGCCCGACTCTTGAGAAGGAGCGGCCATCTCGTGCCCAGTGATCGTACTCGTTTCGCCCACTACCACCTTGGGCTCAGTGGTCCCAGCCGTCTCGTCCATCGTTGGCTTAGGATCGTCTGTAGCAGCCATTTCGTCCACTGCTGCCTCAGGCTCGGCCGTAGCAGCCTTCTCACCCGACGCCGCCTCACGCTCGGCAGTAGTAGCTATCTCGGGCATAGCAGTCGTGACTGTCTCGTCAGCCACTATCTCAGGCCCGGCAATTACGGTTACATCGCCTACCGTCGCCCCGGATTCAGCGGCTACCTCCTCCATCGCCCCCTCAGGCTCAATGGTCGTCGCCGTCTCTTCGGGAAGACTCGGCCCTATAAAATAAGGTATATAAGAACCGATAATTCAAAATTTTTGACAATGGGACATCACAGCACATTATCTGGAGTTAATTTACCGTTCGCGTCCCGAGCCGCACGTGCCGCCCGTCTATAAGCAGTAGACAAGGCAACCGGAGACTCCTCTGAAGGAGTAGCAACAGGGGCAACGGCGCTCGAACCCGCACCCACAGCTAGAGCAACATTACGTTCCCTTGTTGCCCGCCTCTGGCGTTTCCTTTCCTCCCAGGCCGTTAAAGTAGACCTTCTAGTCGCCTCCCTCAACAGAGCGTCATCATTTGCACCCAGGGTTACCTCTGGAACCGTCAAGGCTTCCGTCATCGGTTGTTTGAGTAAGGCCTCTTTCGGCAGTACCGAAGAAGCCGGGACTTCGGTGGCTGGCCCGGGAAGAGCCTCTGCATCACCCTGTGAGGCCGGCATTGTGGTCCCTGCAATGAGATAAGGAAAAGGTTAGATTGTTCATAAAAAGGAGAATGAACACTCAATGAGCTGAGACGTACCAATGCCCAATAGAGCGCGATTCCTCTCTTCCTCCTCGAAGGTCCTGAGGGAAGCCGCCAGAACCTCCTCAGTAGTGAAGCCTGTTACAAAAAGAAGAGTGTCAGTCAAGGCATGGCAATAAAGATATAATGCAATAAGAAAGTGCGACTAACGCTTACCTGATTGCATGAGGGCGGCACTTTTCGCTTGGTGGCTCGCAAGTTACACAGAAGCAGCAACAGCAGCGTCGAGATCAGTGTCTTCTGGCGCTACGAAGAAACCCTCATTGGTTCCATACTCACTTAGGCCTTCGATAAGAGGGGCCTGAGGCTCTAGGCCGAGTACAGTATCAAGAGAGAGGACCGACTTCTTCTTCTATCTCTATACGCGAGCCCCGATCGCACCCAAAATCAGCTTACGCTTCATGGGCACTTTGGGACGGCGGGTCCCAATGTCCGAGCCCACGCTGGATTCGGGAGAAATCACATTTACCATCTCCACGGGAGCATGGGGCGCTGATGGCACGTCTACCGCCTCCACGGGGTCATGGGGCAATCCACGCGGAGGGCTTAACACACGTAGAGGCTTGACTGCAACGACTTCTCTGAACGAAGGAGAGACAGTGGTCCGTTGCCTCAGAGGGACTTTACGATCGCTGGCAGGAGGTGCACGTTTGCGATCGAGTAACAACCGCCTTTCTTCTTTAATAACGGCGCCCGTCGAATGCTGGTACCATGCCATATACATATTAAGAATACGCGGAATGCAACTCGGCTCGCTGCTAAAGAAGTGTGGATCCGTATTCAAACGCATGAAGTGATGCAGCGCACTCCTCATCCCCTCTTTAGTAGCAGTGGGCTCCAACAGAAAAGCCTCCAGCGGCACTCCTTGGTTATAGCTCAATTGTTGGGCAAAACGATGCGGATTATATCTCATGAAAAGCGCCGCATCATTTTGCCTAAACACCAGGAAGCCCGGTCTGATAGAATATAAATGGAGGGTCTCCTGAGCTGTCAGAACTGAGGCTCCGTCTTTGAAAATATCCTGCAATAGCCGCACCCCTGTGGTAGACTCTTTTTCGATGGTTAACACCTTGTCGGTAAAGGTCATCCCGTCTCCAACCATGCGGGGACGAAGGAGCAAACCTCTAGCATCCCGCGGCGATGGATTTACAATCAAGGCGCCGACCAATCGCATAATCCTAGGAAAGCTGCACTTGTCATAGAACGAAGGCCTTTCGTGGATACCAAAAACGCCAAGTGCATGTAGCTCGAACCATGACATAAAGTAATGCATTGAGAAGATCACATGCGGTACTCCAGGTTCATTAGCATCCGCCGCTTGACTGAGGCCGTGATACAGGTGGGCTAAGCCGGCGACCCCGACGGCCACTTTTACCCCAATAGTCATCCGGTGAGCCGAGTAAAAGACAGATGGCCTCATACGGCGAAAGTGCATCGGGAGTGCGAACCAGCTCAACCATAGCCCAAGGAATCCCAGAAAGAATGCTTCCTCATCCATCCCAGGGACTGCAATCTCCGCAAAAGGAACAACCAGAGAGTTGGGAAGGAAGAAACCCTTCTGATTTATCTCCGTCACTGGCAGGTTGTCCAAACCTAAGCCGAAAGGGTCGTCAAGCGTAGCGAATTTAACGGCTTCCTTCGAGAAGACTTGTGGGTGAAGGAAGCGAGCGATGAAATCCTCAAAACTAACCCCGCGGCTCCCAGATTCGAGAAAAAGGCGCTCGTAGATATCCAACACTTTGATCAAACAGGGAAACTGGTGTTGAACAGAATTCGCCGGAGTAAGGCCCATTATCACTGGCTTGGCACCGAAGACATATTCGTCCGTGGGAAGCGGCTCCTCATAATGCTCCCCTATGACCGGTAAGCCAGAAACTTCAGCAAACTCTTCTAAAGAGATTGACACTTCCCAGTCCAGTGAGAGGAAGGTGTGAGTAGGGATATTCCACTGCTCCAAAAAGGCCTTAACCCACCAGGTGGGAAGCGTAGGATATTGGAAGAGAGAAGCATAAACGGCGGTATACAACCCAAGCCTCATCAACTGCGATTTCTTCGTTGACAGAATGTAGCGGGCCCATTGCAGATAACTGGTCGGTTGACGAGGAATCAGACCTATGTTATATGGCTGCCCCCACGGCCGCGCCGCTCCTTGAAAAATACGGCGTCCCAAGGTATCTAAAACCATGGGAGGCTGAATGGAAACCGAAGCCATGGCAGGCTGAAGAAGGCCTTCTGAAGTCCAATTGACCATCTCCACAGCGTAGTTCACCAGGGGTGAGTTGGCGTAATGGATCGCCGTGATGGGCTCCGAGGGTACCGCGCATGAAAACCTTTGTCGACCCCTGATAATCTGATTGTACCATGACCCCCAAAGGTGAAGATTCTTATGTTCTGGATCATGGTCTCTGATCAAAGCTAAGACTTCCCGGTCTACGGGTGCTCCAGGAAATCCTCCCTCCGAGTGAATAAACGGGAACGAAGCATCGAAAGACATGTTGCCTGCAAAAGGGGCGGAAAATCAATTATTAGTATTATAATTTAATTTTAAAAATCCCAACGCTCGGTACTTTAAAATTTATACCACACTGCAATGCAGTGGAAAGGGGACCAAAGGGGGACCTACAAAAACTAGATGACCATGCATCAATTAATAAGACAGCCTCATCATTGGATGAGACTATCAACTAATAACGAAATCCTCAAAGAATATTCTCATTAAATGAGAAATCCCTCGAGACAAGGAGAAAATCTCCCTTTCAGAGTAAAGCTCTGTCACAGAGTGACACTTGTCAAACTCTGGTCACAAGGGAATAAAATTCCTTAAAGAGCCTAACTCTGTAATAATGATGGAAATATCCATCAAAGAAAAATTAATTCCTAAGAATTAAAGTTCTGGGATCTTAAAGATCCATGAAAAAACTCTTAAGAGTTCTTTATCAAAAGATCTATACATTGTCAATGAGCAAAGCTCTGTTCATGAGTTAAGAAACCCTGAAACAAGATCTCTTTAGATCTATGGGTTCTTGAGAGCAAAGCTCTGTTTATGAAACCCCAAAGGGTTTTTTTCTTTAGATCAAAAGATCTATGAGAGTAAGGCTCTGTTAATTAGAATTAATTTAATTTAATTTAAATTTTTA
The DNA here is from genome assembly GCA_030015575.1 of Agapanthus africanus. Classification (NCBI taxonomy): domain Eukaryota; kingdom Viridiplantae; phylum Streptophyta; class Magnoliopsida; order Asparagales; family Amaryllidaceae; genus Agapanthus; species Agapanthus africanus. The sequence goes on along the minus strand of JASDDO010000019.1, from coordinate 46,823,834 downwards.
CCTAAAATTTTCTAGAGTTCTAACTCTTGAAGTTCTTGGAAAGAAGAGCAAGGCTCTGAAAATAAAAATCTTGAGAAGATGATAATCATCTGATGACCAAGGGTCCTATTTATTGGCGCTGAAGCACCTGCTCAACTTCTGAGTCGATCCAATGGCTCAGATGCTGCCACCGATGCACTCACGTGTGCGCCACGTGAGCGCAACGGTGGGGGGGCATTTGTTTCCCAAAATCAGAGCAAAACTCTGTTTGAATCTCAAAATTCAAAAATTGAAGCAACACTTCAGATTCCTTGCGCTGCGCGCTGTGCGCCACGTGTCAAAAGCAGACACGCCAGCGCCAGGAGCGCTGTGCCCAAGGCAGCGCACCCCCAATCAGAGCAAAGCTCTGTTTCAAAATTCAAATTTTAAAATCAAGCAACGCTTCAGATCACTTGCGCTCTGCGCTGCGCGCCACGTGTCAAACACAGGCGCGCTAGCGCAGTTGCGCTGCGCTCTGTGCTGCGCGCCACGTGTCAAACACAGGTGCGCTAGCGCAGTTGCGCTGCGCGCCACCAATTGCGCCAGCACTGGAATTTAAATAATAAATTATTAATTAATCAGAATCAAAATTCTAGAAAGATTTTTCCAATCTCATTAAAATAAGAAGATTGTCTTCTGTAAAACAGAGGCCTTAGGATCAAAGATCCAACGGTGGGGAAATATCCCCAAATCAATCAGAGAAAGATCTCTGTAACTAACTTAACAAATCAATTGGCCATATATAAAGGCCCCTAGACTCCAAGTCTCACACATAGACAGGAGAGGGAGAACCCTCTGAAAAATTTGAGAAAAACCTCAAAAAGAAAAAAGGCAAGCCTTTGAAGAAAGAAGATCATTTTCTTCATCTTTAAAGGTAAAGAATTATATTCTTGAAGAACAGAGATGAAAACATCTCACAAGAAGAAGAATCCTCTTCTAAAAAGATCAAAGATCTAAAAACAAGATCAAGATCTTCAATAAAAAAGAAAAAGATCAAAAAGATCTAATTATAAAAGATTAAAAAAGAAGTAATTTACGTCATTTCTAGATCTTTTGATCTATAAAGGCACAGCCTTTTGATGAGAACAAGAACTTTGGTTCTTGGATCTTGAGGCAAGGCCTCCCTTGAAGAACAAAAAACTTGTTTCTTTGATCTGAATTGGATCAAAATGCGCTCTGCGCTATTGGACAGTGCCATGCACTCTTGAATTGCGCCTTTGCGCTCCTTGGACTGGCGCACTGCGCCAGAACGCGCCACGTGTCAACCACAGAACCGTCTGCGCTTTGCACTTCTAAAACAGCGCACTGCGCTCTTGGAGTGGCGCACTGCGCCAGAGCGCACCACGTGTCATTCACTGGCACAACGCACTGGCGCAGCGCACTCAGAAAGCACAGTGCGCTAACAGACTTGCGCTTGGCGCTGAGCGTGACACGTGTCACCTTCACATGCGCTCTTTGATTGGCGCAAAACGTCTGACAAGCCACGTGGCGCACTGTTAGAACACCATTTTGCTCCTGATAAATGCTATGCATTGTTAAAAGGGCCGAGCCCAAATAAAGGCTCAACAGCCAGAACAATAAAAGGTTCAACTCATATCAATTGAGCCCATATACTCATAAACCTTCAAACAGACTCTAGTCCCAAATTGGACTATAGATCTCCCAACAAATATTGGTTCAAGGGTACTTCTCTGAACTCCTCTGATATTTGTCGTTGTAATCCTTCAACGTCTTCAGAGAGGTGACGGGTTCCGACAGCCATACATTCCACGGACTACAATGGACCACCATGTCCTTAAACTGGCAATCGACCGAAATGTCCGTAAACTAAACAATAGAGCCCAAATGCTCTTTTGTTGGATCTAAATGATCCTGTTAAGTTGATCTTAGTCTGGAAATTAGACTAACGTATCCTTAACAAACGTTTAAGTTGATCTTAGTCCAAAATGAGACTAACGTATCCTTAAACCAAAACCCCAAACCCAAATCTAAGAAAATAAGGACTTGGACTAATCCACGTCCTACGGGCGACAACATAAATTAGTCTCCGTATACAATCCACGGGCAACCACAAACAAAACAAACACCCACGACACGAAGTGACCATCTGGAGAAGGAAAAAGTTGTTACCGCGATGCAGTAGCGTAATTAACAGCATGGGCCTGCGCATGCAGGGAAGAGCGTCCCCACAATCAGAAACCCCTCGAATGAGGGGGAATCTGAAGAAGTCTGCTACATCGGCCGCATCCTTTTAAACCTTCGATACATGGTGCCATAAATCAACTTGGCATCTTCGAAGAAGTGGACGGATAGCACCTATTAGCATCTGCCCCGAATCTCAGGCAAGACGTCTATCGCGTCTTTGTCGCGGCTTTCGGAGGGGAACAGTAACCTATGGTCAAAATGCGAACAACGCATAAAAGAAACTCCTGCCGTGGGCATGTTCGTGGGAACCCTTGATCCCCAGGCAACTATATCCTAATTTATGATGTTCTTCAAGCCAACCACCTTTCAGGCCTTGATTGACAAACTGTCCCAAATGGACCAGATGGGCTATAGGCCATCCTCTTCAAAGACAGATCTTCGGAATGAAAAGGGCAAAAGGAAAGTGACCTTCATCGCCAACGCTCAACAACAACCGAATGACCCGAAACCAGTAGCTCACCAAAACAACAAACCAAGATCCCTCGAAGAAAAGTAGAGACATCCTTACTCGTTCCCCCGGGATAAAACAAGGAGACTATTCGAACTGGCGGTGCGCAACAGGCTCATCACTCTATCGGATCCGAGACACCCACTGCAACCCGGCGACGTCAAAAATCCCAATTACTGCCCCTACCACCGAATAGTGAGCCACCCAATAGAAGATTACTACGTCTTCAAAAACTGGATTGAAAACTAGTACCAACAAGGCAAATTCGCGCTGTCCGAAAACTGGAAGGTAAACCCGCCACAGCAGCACACTCCTAAAAAGGTGGATACGCCGGGGGCATCATGCTCATTTGTAGAGGAAGATCCGTGGGAAGTTGACCTTTCGGCTAAAACTAAAAGAATGCTGAAAGATCTTCAAACATGTCCGGCGATTAGGTGGAAAAACCCGCTGGAGCCTGAGATTATTGACGGGACTCTGAAATCGCGCCCAACGCCGAAAGTTGGTAATGATGGGCAAAACCTCCAGGCCAAGCCTCCGAAGTCTTCAAAGAAAAAGAAGAAGGCCAAGAAGCCCGTGCAGCTCGACGGCAATCGTATGGGTCTGCAAAAATACATCGACGCACTGGAGAAATACAACTAAGAGGCATGGACCCCGGTCACACTGGAAGAATTCCTTAAGCATATTCTCTAGAATGGAGACAGTGACAATGACGAGGGAGACAATTCGTCAGAAGAACCTGAGGGTTATGTGGCGAGTTGCCACACGATCTCTCACTCGTTGGTAAATGGCCAAAAAGCTCCTGACGTAGAGAACTGGGGGCAAAACCAGAGCTAAAAACCCTGGAACCATCAGAAGACCTGATCGACAGGCTGCTGAGCGAAGCACTTCAAAAGAGAAAAGCTGACCGAGAATGTGAAACGGCCATATACGAAAAGGCCAAGCGTCGGTGTCAGGAGGAAGAAGACGCGATAGGGATGAGTCACAATGAACTTCCGCCGGATCGAAGCATACCCGCGGCAGGCAAAAGCAAGTTTAAGACGGGGAAACGGTTCGCCAAAACCTTGTCAATGGGAATGAAGCTGCCACCTTTCGAAGGAAATACTCCCGGGAGCACATGCCTTGACGAAGCGGATGTACATCCGAACTACTGCTTGTACCATCGAAGGGTCACACACCCTACCGAATAGTGCAATGCTTTCAAGAAATGGTATCAGGGATACGTTGCCCATCAACAACACTTCAAGCGGATGAAGCGCAAAACCCGTCGGTAACAGAGAAGCATAATAGATTAGCGTAAAGAAACAGCCGGTAACTGTCATATGGTTGATGCCATTTTGACAAAAGGAAAATCTCAAGTTCTAACCTTCGGGAGCGATTTTGACGTAGAAATAGCCCCAGACCCTCTCTTCAAGGAATCTACCTCCGGAAAAGAAGAAGAGACGAAGAATTGTGAGAACATTCAGCTGCGTAACCGTACGTTTCCTGAAAAGAATCTCGGACTCTCAAACAAAGGTTCGTGCAAGAAAGACAAGGGGAAGGAAAAGGTCTCTGAGGAGATTGCCCTCGATGATAGAGTCGCTGAAGAGCTCACAACCAAGGACCTGCCAAAGAAGAACAAGGTCGATTACAATGTCCTGGCACATCTGAGGAAGATACCCTTACAATTGAGTATTTTGGATGCCCTTCTCCTGTCTAAAGAGGCACGAGATTCCCTGATCAAGGCGTTATAAGAGCCCGACCAGTTTCAAGCCTTCCTTATAGAAGAAAAGATGAAGGACGGGCTGCAAGAAGTCCACACGGCTGACATCACCTTCTGCGATGAAGACCTCCTTATACAAACGTGCGAGCACAACCGTCCGCTGTATGTAACCGGGTATTGTCACGATATCAAGATAGGGAAGATCCTGGTCGACAATGGGTCCTCCGTCAACCTTCTCAATATGTGAGTATTGAAGGAGATTTGCATGAATGTGCAGCACTTGGCTCGGGATAAAATTACAATATCCGGTTTTGACTCCCAATCATCACAAACGCTCGGCTCTGTAATACTGACATTACACTTCGGGCTGCTCGTCACTGACATCAAGTTCCATGTTATTAACGCCAAGACTTGCTACCGCGCTTTGCTCGGCAGGCCTTGGTTACATGAGTACAGTATCATCCCTTCTACACAACGTCAGTGTATGAAGTACTTCAAGGATGGCCTCGAGTACACAGTTACAGGGGAGCTGAACCTATTCTCCGTAAATGAAGTCCGCAAATATGAAGGCGCCAAGTACTTCTTACCAGACTTCGAAGACATGGAAAGATGTCGCAAACCGGAGAATAAAAAAAAGCCATCGCCACTATCCCGATCTTTAGGAGCGATACCGAGGAGGATGAAGAGATGGTCTACTGGAGACAACCCCAAGGCAACGGGCCAGGACCATCTACTCCTATTCTGGTCTTTGGCAGTGACTCTGAGGACGAGGCCAACGCAGTGTTCTCCGTCCGCCGTCAATGCAGACCTTTGCTAGAGCTGACCAGAGTTTACAAATTACCATAGTTCCGCAGCGGCGTTACAAAGAACTTGATGCACTTGATACGTACAGCGTGCAAGAGCTGCAGACCTTCTACGTCCCTCCTAAGCAAAGAGGTGAAAAGGTGATCCTTTTCTACCAATCCATGGAGACTAAAGTGGAGAAAGAAGTCTGGCACGGTGCCGAACCTGCGCTCGACAGGCTTCAACCAATCCGTCTGCCCAGATACTACGCAGAGGGACTGAAAAGGCTATTGAGATGCCAAGGCGTACCCTTCAAACAGATTGCTCGACAAGCCCAGTTCTATAACAAGATTTGGGACATTCCCGGGACTCAGCAAAAGATGCCCAATGGGAGAATGGAGACGACTGGCCTTGGATACGTTCGTTCCAAGAAACGGGAGCGATTCTATGGCTGCCGTGTTATAAATGATTCCGGTGGAAAAGAGAATTCCCTTCCAGATAGCGCTGATATTGAAACAGAGTGAAATCCCACCATACTAATATCAAGTCCATCATTCGAAGAGCAGATTAACAAGCTAATAAGGGAAGCGGGTCAAAAGGTTCGGGACGACCACAGCCGCGAAATGTCCATTTACGAGAAAGCCAAGACGCAGCATCTCACTCAGCAATCTGCGGAGGATGACGATGCCCTTCGCCCTCAGCCCGTTGTGCGTTCTTATGGCAAGGAAAAAGTCTGACGTAGCAGCAACAACAAAGTGAAGAGTGGGAATGACGTTCAAAAACAGCAAGGCGGAGCCAAGAAGCCACGCAATCGAGAAAAAGTCAGCTGGAATCTGTCTTTTATGAAGAAGATGGGTCGAAAATATTCATTCCCTCAAGATAAGACAAGGAAAATATTTAACCTTGTCATGAAGCATCAAATGATGACGCTCCCGGAGTCTCAGCGCCCCAAACAAATAGACGAGGTCCATCATCCGGCTTATTGCTCCTATCACCGAGTAATAGGACATCCTCTTGAAGATTGCTTCACCTTCAAAAACTGGGTTGAAAGCTAGTATCAGCAAGGCAAGTTGCTCTATCTGACAATTGGAGGCGAACCCCACCACAAAAGCATGAGCCAATAGCAATCTATAAGGTGAGAGTAGAACCAGATCAACATCAGTCTTGGAAACAGACTCGTACCTGCCACATGATAACTTTCTCAAAGGAGAGAGAACATGAGAATATGGGTGACCTCTCCCAATGCTTCGCAAATGAAGATGAATACGAGATGATCTCAGAATTTCCACCAGCACCAAAGGAGTTGGAAGACAGGATACATACCACAGCAGACAATCTGAGGAAAATCGACTTGGGGACGACAAACGATCCAAGGCCAACGTTCGTCAGTGAGCTGTTGTCTAAAGAGCGGCTAGCTACATTAAAAGACGTACTTATACAACATAAAGACTGTTTCGCATGGAACTATTCTGAGATGCCGGGATTAGATCCGGAGATAGCTGTGCATAAACTGGCGATATTACCGGACGTCATGCCAGTCAAACAGGCGCCAAGAAAAATGCGGCTCGAACTTGAAATGACCATCAACGCCGAAGTCAAGAAGCTAATTGACTCTGGCTTTATCCAAGAAGTTCAATACCCTGAATGGATTGCCAATATTGTTCTTGTGATGAAAAAAATGGGACGGTGCGCGTCTGCGTAGACTTTCGGGACCTCAATAAAGCTTGCACGAAGGAGACTTCCCAGTACCTATTACCGAACTGATGATAGATAACACGTCCACTCATGAAGTCTTCTCCTTCATGGACGGATCCTCAGGATACAACCAAATCAAGATTCATCCTGAAGACCAAAAGAACACCGCTTTCCGGACTCCGCTGGGCATATTCTGCTACAAAGTGATGCCCTTCGGTCTGAAGAATGCTGGCGCCACCTACCAGAGGGCCATGATAAAGATCTTCGATGACCTCATATATGAGATTGTTGAATGTTATATCGACAACCTCGTGGTGAGAAGCAAATTGTACGAGGAGCACTGGGAGCATATGAAGATAGTGTTCCAGCGCCTTAGGAAATACAACCTGAAGATGAACCCTCTAAAATGCGCGTTTGGAGTTTCCTCAGGAAAATTCCTAGGATTCATCATTTAACACCGAGGAATCAAAATAGACCCATCAAAAATTAAGGCGATTATGGAAATATCCGCGCCAAGAACTCTCAAGCAACTGCGGTCTCTTCAAGGAAAGCTCGCGTATATCCGGCGGTTCATAACTAACCTCTCCGGCAAATGCCGCCCCTACAGCTATCTAATGAAGAAGGTGACCCCGTTCGTTTGGGATCGTAAGTGCTAAAGTGCACTGGACGAAATCAAGCAATATCTGCAGAACCCACCGGTACTGACCGCTCCAGTCAAGTGAAAACCCCCCATCCTGTACACAACAGCCCTTAAAGGTTCTTTAGGCACGTTATGGGCACAGGAGAACGATCAAGGAAAGGAGAGAGCTCTCTACTGTTTGAGTCGAGTTCTCTTGGAAGCAGAAAACAACTACTCCCCAATCGAAAAGCATTGCCTGGCATTAATCTTCGCGGTAACGAAGCTCCGATATTATGCCTTGGCACATGAGGTCCATCTCATATCAAAGGTGGATCCTCTCAAATATTCGATGTCAAGAGCCATACTAACGGGAAGGCTTGCCAAATGGACCCTCCTCTTGATAGAATTCTCGATAATCTACCGACCTCTCAAGGCAGTAAAAGTCCAGGCCATCACCGACTTTATCGCAGAGCATCCGATACCCGCCGACTCTCTCTTAAACTGCAAGTTGCCGGACGAACATGCATTTGACGCAATCGACGGGGAGAAAGAAGGGAGTGATACCCGATAGGAACTCTACTTCGATGGGGCATCGCCTATGAAGAGGCGGAAGCAAAGCACCCCATAATCAAACCCGGAGTAGGCCTTATCTTTGTGACTCCACTAGGAGGGATAATGCGTTTTTCCCTTTCCTTAACGGAACCAAGAAAAAACAACGAAGCGGAATATGAAGCTTTGATAGCTGGTCTCAAGATCTCCATTGACATGGGAATCGAGAACCTCCCCATACATGGAGACTCCCAACTGGTCGTTAGCCAAGTAAAGGGTGACTATCAGACGTGTAAGCCAGAATTGGTAAGATATGGCGAAAGAGTGCAACAACTGCTATCTCAAATCGCCTCCTACATCCTAGAAAGCATACCACGAGTGGAAAATAGCAAGGCAGATGCGTTAGCCAAACTCGCTAAAGAACTGGCTGACGAAAACCTCGATGATGTAAGGATCATTGTGCACAGCTGCCGAATTCTGGCGCCAGCAGAAATATCTCCGAAGTTGTCTGAAAGAAAGGGAGCGACTGAACAAGCAGTCTTCCAAATAGAGGAAGAAAATGCTGAGGATTGGAGAGAAGTCTTTATAGACTACTTCAAATCCCATCGAACGCCCGAAAACGCATCATCAAGACATCAGCTCATGAAGCGAGCTCTGTCTTTCACCTTCGTCAATGATACTCTATATAAGAGATCATTCGATTGTTTGTGGCTAAGATGTCTGGGACCAGAAGAAGCAAGGAGAGTCGTCCAAGAAACTCACAACGGACTCTGCGGTTCTCATCAAGCCGGACCAAAGATGAAGCTGAAGATCAAAAGAATGGGTTACTATTGGCCCACGATGATTCAGGACTGTCTCGAATATGCGAAGCAGTGTCACTCGTGCCAAATTCACAGAGACATCGGTCACCAGCAGCCGAATCCGGTTTACCCAACATTGGCTAGCTGGCAATTCGAAATATGAGGAACCGATATAATCGGGCCCATCGAACCAGCATCATCCAAGGGACATCGGTTCATATTGGCAACAACCGATTACTTCTCTAAGTGGGCAGAGGAAGTAACGCTAAGGGATGTGAAAACAGAGAACATCCTCCATTTCTTCAAGACACATGTCATCTACCGATTCGGCACTCTGCGGTGAATCATCTCGAACAATGGGCCGGCCTACAGAAACCATAAGACCAACCTCTTCGCGCAACAACATAATATAGACTGGAGATAATCTTCAATCTATAACCCCCGAGCTAACGCTCTAGTTGAGACTTTCAACAAGACCTTGACGAAAATCATAAAGAAGACGGTGTCCAGAAACAGAAAGGACTGGCACGAGAGATTGCATGAAGCTCTCTGGGCTTATCGGACCATATTCAAGAAGGCCACGAATACAACGCCATTCGCGTTGGTATTCGGAACGGAAGCGGTTCTCCCCTTGGAGATAGAACTACCCTTGTTACGAGTGGCGGTTCGACATGAGCTGACGGATGAAGAAAATGTCCACCTTCGGCTTGAGGAGCTCGATGCCCTCGATGAAACTCGTCTCATGGTGCAGCAAAACCTAGAAACTTATAAAGTAAGGATGACGCGCTCATACGAAAAACTAACTAGGCCAAGAGCATTCCGCCAAGGTGAACTCATGCTAGTTGTCAAAAGACCTATGATCCCCAACCGTGCCAAACGGGGGAAATTAAGCCGAACTATGAGGGCCCATACGTCGTAGACAAGGTTTATCAAGGTGGTGCCTACTCGCTCATGAATATGCATGGCGAAAGACCCTTCCGGCCAATAAACAGCTGCTTCCTTAAGAAATACTATCCCTGATAATGTCACAACTCAGGTTAACGATAGATGACGACGCTCGTGTCCGCTCGCTATTTTCCTGAGTCAAGACTCTGTAAGTAGTATCTGGAAAACCTTCTCTTCAAAGCTATGGACCGCAACGTCCTTAAACTAATTATGGACCGAAATTTCCCTAAACTAATAACGGACCGCAACGTCCTTAAACTAATTATGGACCGAAATGTCCCTAAACTAACAACGGACCGTAACGTCCTTAAACTAGCTATAGACCGAAATGTCCCTAAACTAACAACGGACCGCAATGTTTTTAAACTAGCTATGGACCGAGATGTCCCAAAACTAATAACGGACCGCAACGTCCTTAAACTAGCTGTGGACCAAAATGTCCCTAAACTAACAACTACATTGGACCGAGATGTCCCTAAACTAACAATGGACCGAGATATCCCTAAACTAACATCGGACCGTGATGTCCTTAAACTAAGTACGTAGCCTCAAACACGGCGACAGTGGAATTCAAGTCCACGAGTCCCAGCAGCGAGGGCTGCAACTCAAATCCCGCCGGCAAACAGATGGTTCACATGCGACGAAACTATCTTTGAGAGTTTCATTCATGCAACAAAGAAAACGGTACGTCCACAAGCGAAAAGGGCACGGATGAAAACCCGAAAGGGCTCCGTGAGTAAAAACAGCAGGACTGCCGGCGAGTTTGTGAAAACCCGCAAGAGCGCAGACTCGTAAAAAAAATCATGCACACTTGTAAGGTCATCCCAGCCTTGTAAGGAGAAAATACCTACATGAGATCCTTACGACTCACAAAAGAGAGCAACACACTTAGGGATCCCCACGATTCCTAAGGAGAAATTGCACTTACGAGATACTCACGACTCGTAAGGAAAATTCCCCCTATGAGACCCTCACGGCTCATAGGATTCGAAAGCCTTAAGTTACAGGGATCTGAACATGTTCTTAAACTATCACATTCCCCAAGTAGCCCTACAGGCGGTCCAATATCGACCCTTATATACAATCTACAGGCACAAATAAACGTCTCCTCGCCAAGTCCCACCAATGACGAGGAATGCCCTCATAGGGTGAACGACACGTGTAAGTCCTTTCGACTTATAAGGAGAAAACACTCTTGTAAGATCCTTACGACTTATAAGAGAACACACACTTAGGAATCCCCACGACTCCTAAGGAGAAAATACACCTACGAGATCCTCACGACTCATAGGGAGAAACACCTTTATGAAACCCTTACGGCTCATGAAGTCAAAAGCCTTAGTCGGCAGGATCCTAAACATGTTTGCTAAGCCACCTTTGTTCGAATCAGCAAAGGAAAATGATGATTCGCTGCTGGAAACATTCCAGTAGCAGCAATGTTGATGTCTAAATTGGTATCAAATTCCAAGTCCTTTCAAGACAAATGATGATTCTCTCCTGACCATATTCCAGTCGCAGCGATACTGATGCTAAGATTGGTATCAGATCTCAAGTTCCAAACTCGCAATAAAAATCAGCAAGCCAAAAAATGCATATGAAATAGCCAAAATGATGGGGCAACTCGCAATAAAAATCAGCGAGTAAAATATATGCATATAAAATAGCCGAAATGTTTGGGCAATTCGCAATAAAAAGCAGTGAGTAAAAAGAAAAATAGCCGAAATGATTGGGCACCGCGACAAAAACCCAAAATGATTGGGCAATCGTGACTTTCACGATATAAAAAGCTGAAATGATAGGGCATCACGGAAAGAAATAAAATAATGATGAAATAAAACTTTTGCCCTGCAGGTGAGATCACATTGACTCATGTATACAATCCATGGGCACAAACGGAAAGGGAACTATATTGTCCCACCGGGCTTCGTCGAAAGGAAGCCAGATCTCGATGCCTACATCTACAGCCTAGAAATCAACAACGGCGTTCCTTCTCGTTCCAACCAGAAGCAGATACGATGTTAGCAAAATGGAGCCACGGCAAAGTCCCCTAGTTCCAAATCTCGACGGTTCACAGACAACCTATAGACTATCTCGGAGCCACGGCAAAGTCCCCTAGTTCCAAATCTCGACGGTTCACAGACAACCCAGACACAATCTCGATATTCGTTGCAATATTGCAGATACAATGTCAACAAACGAAGTCAAGGAAAATCCCTAGCTTCAGGGTCTTGACGGCAACTCAAATAAAACCTAAAAGACTATCGGAGATCATACCACACCAGCGCGGAGCGGTCATGTCTCATCGGGGATCCCAAACTGAGCCTAACCTCAAGTAAAAAGTGGCATGGAATATCCCTGACGCTTGCTCTTTCGATGGTAATATCACCTGGAAGATTACTTGAAGACGTCTTATCCAACCCCCGAAGAGATCAGAGACACAACAGTCGCAGGGCTACCCGAACAGCAAGATTGCATATCGGGGAATACATCGGCCAACACGACGGTACGACGGGTAAAAAACCCTAGTACCACAGACCCTAACGGACTTCTATTAGCAGGAGTTGACTATGATGTTAGGACACCCTTGCGAGAACTTCTCGATTCGTCTCGACTCGTGGGGAAAATAATGTTCCTGTGAGAACTTCTCGACTCGTCTCGACTCGTAGGGAAAAGACATAGGCCACGGGGATATCAACCTATTTCTTAAGCATTAGGGCCCTACAAGTCGGTCCAAGATGGACTATTGCATACTATTCACGGGCCACACTCTCCAACGTCGAATATCGACAAGGAGGGAAAAAACCACTTACGAGTCCTCTCGACTTGTAAGGGAGAAAATTCTCTTGTGAGATCCTTACGACTCTCATGAGAAAACGCACTTAGGAGTCCTCACGACTCCTAAGAAGAAAATGCACCTACGGGATCCTCACGACTCGTAGAGAGAAAAGTCTTTATGAGACTCTCACGGCTTATAAAGTTGAAAAGTCTTAGGCGGCAGATCTGAACCTGTTTCCGAAGCCATCGCTGCCCTACAAGAAGATCAAGATGGACTATCTATGGGCCATATTTGCCAAGGTTACATGCCACTAAAATAAAGAAGTTACTTATGAATCCTCATGATTCATTAAATAGAGAGAGAGAGAGAGAGAGAGAAATCAAATCCGAGCAAGATTCTTGCGACTCAAACACCTTTGATAAAAGAAAAGGAAATTTTGCCATTCATACTTGAGAAAATTTATACATCAGTGATAACAACAAAACAAAAATATCATCAAAATGTTTACAATGGAAAGACACTGAATCCTGGGCATAGATTTAAGAATTCAGAAGCAAGGCCGAGTAAAATACTTCTGGCTTCTCTGAACATTTTCTGATTCATTTTCTCACGAATGCAAGCATGAGGATTCTCACTGATATCGTCCGTCCTCTGGTAGGCAGAGATTATCGTCGTCTGTTGGAAGACCTGATGCAAAACATCGAAAAGATCATCTCGCCGCCTCTTCGATATCAAGCCCATCATATATACTGAGTGCACCTTGTCTTCGACATCATCAAGTGCCTCAAACGGCATGGCCTCGTTAAATTCGGGAAGTGCTTCCCAAATCGCCCCCACGATAATTTTCAAAAGAGCGAAACGATGGGGGAGTAGTCGACCATTGTATTCATAGAAGCGACGCATCACCTCAGCGCATTGGGCATTCGTAAACTCCTGGTTTTGACAGCGGCCTTGGACGCGAATGTCTTCATAGGAGATAATCTCGTCAAGATCATACAGATAAGCAGCCATAGTATCTGGAAAGAAAATTCAGTAAAAGACTAGCAATTAAATATCAAGATTCTTAGAGTCTAAAATAAAATTAGTAGTGACGGCCCATCATTGATGGGGCGGTCACTCATTAAGGATGGAATCCTAAGAGGCTCCTCATTTAATGAGAAACCTCATCGGGCCAAGTAGTTAAACTCCCTCGAAAGCTGTGCACTATAAACAGAATTTACATCTGTCAATTAAGAAGGGAATAAAATTCCCCAAAAAATTTCTAAAGAGCTATGCTCTGTAAAATAATGGTATAATCTACCAGAACCCTCAAAAGCAAAGCTTTTTACAGAGTAAAATCCCAAGATCTTTAAGATCTGCAAAATAAACTCTAAGATTTCTTCATGGAAGATGAACAGTGTTCTAATTAATGGGTTAAATAACCATAAAAATATATCTTAAAAATCTATGATCTAAGAAGAGCAAAGCTCTGATTAATGGGTTCGATTATGATCGGCAGAGTTCTAACTCTAGAAAGGATTTCTTTGGGCAGAGATCTAAGCTCTGAAAGGAGAATTAAATTCTCAGAAGAAGGAAGAATAAAAGAAGATGAACAGCAGTCATCTCAAGGGCCAAAGGCCCTACTTATAGGCATGGGAAGACGATTCAATTTCCAAGGAGATCCAACGGTGGAAAAGCAGCCACCGCTGCACTCACGTGTAACCCACATGAGCGCAACGATGGCAGCATTTGTTTCCCCCAATAAAAGAGCAAAGCTCTGTTCAAAATTTGAAAGAAGCAGCGCCTCACGTGCCTTGCACGAGAGCGCCAGCGCTAAGAGTTAAAAACTCTTAGGCAGTGTCTCACGTGCCTTGTACGAGGACGCCGGCGTCAGAACTAAAAGTTCTCTGCCATTGGATCAAAGATCCAACGGAGATGATAAATTATCAAAATACAGAATTAAATTCTGTTGAGGAAATATTCCTCGGATCTTTCTAAACGAGAAAGATTACTATCTGTAAAATAGAGCACCGTTGGATTAAAAATCTAATGGTGATTAAAAATCACCAAACTACAAAATAAGCTCTGTATGGAAAAATAATTCCCCAATCTTGTTAAAAACAAGAAAAATATGTTCTGTAAAACAGAAGTCCTTGGATTAAAGATCCAACGGTGGATAAAATCCCCAGATCAATTAAGGATCTCTCAAAGAGAGATTTCTTCAACCAAATTAACAGACTTGCCTCTACTATATAAAGAACCCAAGACATCAAGTCTTGAAGGAAAAAAACCCTCATATAAACTTCAAGTTCAAAAAAAAGAAGAGCAAGCAAAAAGAAAGATTTAAGAAAGAAGAAAGAAGAAGAAACCTTCTTCGAGGTAAATAAAAATAGTAGAGATCATAGCATCTCATCTGCATATCTAAGGGTTTAACCCTCATAAAGAACATAGTTCTTTCCACTGGATCTGAGATCCATGAGACAAGTCTTCCACAAATGCGAATTTAATTCTCATGGGGATGAATTTTTTCTTGGGGATCGAAGATCCAGGGGAGAACAGAGAATTTAACTCTTCAGAAAAATGCATAAAGAAAGAAACAGCGCCAAGCGCCTCACGTGCCCCGTACATGGGCGCTGCTCAAATAAAGAGTGCTTAGCACTCAATGATTGGCGCTCAGCGCCAAGCGCCTCACATGCCCCTCACGTAGGCGCTGTTCAAATAAAGAGTGCTTAGCACTCAATGGTTGGCGCTCAGCGCCAAGCGCCTCACATTCCCCTCATGTGGGCGCTGCTCAAATAAAGAGTGTTTAGCACTCAATGGTTGGCGCTCAGTGCCAAGTGCCTCACGTGCCCCTCACGTGAGTGCTGCTTAAATGAAGAGTGCTTAGCACTCAATGGTTGGCGCTCAGTGCCAAGCGCCTCACGGGAGGGGCTCTGCACTCATCAAATAGAGCCCAACGCCATAAAGAGTGTTCAACACCCCTTAAAAAACAAAAAAAAGGGAAAACTAAAGTAAAGTGTGAGTATCAGAACCCACATAAATGCTCAACATTATTTGCACAGAAAAATGACGAGGCCCAAGCAAGTGTTTAATACTTTATATAAAAAGGAAATGACAAAGACTAAGTGGGCTGAGCCCAAGTTGGCTAAACTCCTATGCAACTGAGCCCATGTGCTCTTTATTTTCCAAATTGGTCTTAGTCCCGAACAAGACTATCGATCTTCTGACGAACATTCATTGGTTCAAGAGTACATCTCCCCATACCTTTGATATATGTCGTTGTAATTCTTCAACGTTTTTAGAGAGGTGGCGGGTCCCGATAACCAACAATGCTAAGAACCGCAACGTCCTTAAACTAGTTATGGACCAAAACGTTCTTAAACTAATAACGGACCGCAACGTCCTTAAAATAACATAATAGAGCCCAAATGCTCTTTTGTTGGATCTGAATGATCTTAAAAATATCCTGTTGAGTAGATCTTAGTCTAAAATTAGACTAACGTATCCTCAATAAACATTTGAGTTGATCTTAATCTCAAACGAGATTAACGATCCTTAAATCAACCCAAACCCAAATCTAAGAATATACAGATTTGGACTAATCCACACCCTATGGGCGACAACATAAATTAGTCTCCGTATACAATCCACGTGCAACCAAAAATAAAACAAACACACACGGCACGAAGTGAACTTCTGGAGCAGGAGAAAGTGGTTATCACGATGCGATAACGTTATTAACTGCAGGGGCTTGCGCCTGTAGGGAAGAGCATCCCCACAATCAAAAACCTCTCGCAAACGAAGGGGAATCTGACGAACTCTGCTACAACAGCCGCATCTGTCCAAACCTCCGATACATGGTGTCATAAATCAACTTGGCATCTTCGGAGAGGTGGACAGGTAAATCCAAATAGCATCTGCCCCCAAATTCAGGCAAGACGACCTACGCGGTCTCGTCTCCCGTTTTCGGCGGTAAACAAGTGTATGATTTCTTGTATAGGTTTCCGTTGCTCCAGACAAAATGTTGTGCCTTGGCTCGTAGCCGACGAGCTTCTCCTCAGTCTTCGGGAAGTGCACCGTCCCTTAGGAACTCTACGAGGAGCTTTCTGCAATCCCGGCCTTCTTTCTGAGTTGTGTAGATCTGGAGTGTTACCTCCCCATCTTCCACGCTGGGTCGTGGCAGGACTTCGAAGAGGATGTTCCTCTTATAGTTGGCCGAATAGGAAGAAGCAAGCTTTCTTAAAGCGTCGGATCGGGTGTTCAAGTTCTTGGAGATTTACTCTACCTGGACTTCGTCGAAATTTTTGCGGAGTCTTTTTACCTTGGCCAAATATTTGATCATGAGTGGTTCCTGGGCCTCGAATCGCCCGGTTACTTGGCCGACGACCAATGCGGAGTTGCTATGAATTCGGATCGTCTTCAGCCTTATCCCGGAGGCGATTCGCAATCCGGCTAACAAAGCCTCGTATTCCGCGGCATTGTTCGAAGCTTTGAACCCCGGCTTGAAAGAGTATTCCGTCTACGCCTCGTCCGGACCTTGGATGATCAGGCCAGCCCCGCTCCCTTCCTCAGTAGAGGATCCGTCCACGTAAAGAACCCAGTCGGGGACGGAGTCGGGGACTTCCTCGGCCGAGGGACATGGTTTGGGGCCCCGAGTTGCCGCTTCTTCTTTAGTTGGAATAGTGCATTCGACCAAAAAGTCTGCTAAGACCTGCGCTTTGATGGCCTGCCTGGGGCGGTACTTGATGTCGAATTGGGATAATTCCTACCTCCATTTCTCCAGTCGTCCTTATGATTCAGGGGAAGCGAGAATAGTCCCTCTAGGTCGCTCGGTGAGGACGAGGATGGTGTGCACCTGGAAATAGTGTCGTAGTTTTCTTGAGGCGACAACTAGGGCCAAGGCTATCTTTTCCATGGCTGGGTATCTTGTTTCCGCGTCCTTGAAAACGTGGCTTACGTAGTAAACCGGCTTCTGTACACTGCCGAATTCCCTAACGAGCACTGAGCCTGCAGCCTGATCGAAGACCGCGAGTTATAATAATAGCTCGTCTCCTTTGACTGGTCGAGTGAGCAGTGGAGGAGTTGATAGGTGTGCGTTGAGCTTTTCGAAAGCGCTCTAACACTCCTCCGACCATTCGAACTTAGGAATTTTTCTCAAGGTTTTGAAGAACGGGAGGTACTTCTCCCCGGATCTTAACATAAAGAGACTCAGAGCGGCCACTCTCCCTGTGAGCCGCATGATCTCAACATTGCTCTTAAGTGTGGCCATGCTGAGAATGGCACTGATCTTTTCTGGGTTCGCTTTTATTCCTCGATGGGTGACCATGAACCCAAGGAATTTCCCGCCGGTGACTCTGAACACACAGTTAGCTGGGTTCAGCTTCATTTTGTATTTGCGCAGGACGTCGAATGTCTCCCCGAGATCTTTGGCGTGCCCGTATGATGAGGTTGATTTTACGAGCATGTCATCGACGTAGACTTCTATGTTCCGCCCGATCTGCGGTTTGAACAATTTGTTAACGAGGCGCTGATACGTGGCTGTTTACCACCGAAAACAGAGACGAACCGCATAGGTCGTCTTGCCTGAATTTAGAGGCAGATGCTATTTGGGTTTATCCGTCCACCTCTCCGAAGATGCCAAGTTGATTTATGGCACCATATATTGGAGGTCTGGACAGATGCGGCCATTGTAGCAGACTTCGTCAGATTCCCCCTCGTTTGCGAGGGGTTTTTGATTGTGGGGACGCTATTCCCTGCAGGCGCAAGCCCCTGCAGTTAATTATGTTACCGCATTGCAATAACCACTTTCTCCTCCTCCAGAAGTTCACTTCATGTCGTGTGTATTTATTTTATTTTTGGTTGCCTGTGGATTGTATACGGAGACTAATTTATGTTGTCGCTCATAGGGCGTGGATTAGCCCAAATCCGTATATCTTAGATTTGGATTTGGGTTGATTTAAGGATCGTTAATCTCGTTTGAGATTAAGATCAACTTAAATTTTTTTGTTAAGGATACGTTAGTCCAGTTTGAGACTAAGATCTACTTAACGGGGTTTTAGGATCATTCAGATACAACAAAAGAGCATTTGGGCTCCATTATTTTAGTTTAAGGACGTTACGGTTTTTTGTTAATTTAAGGACGTTTCGGTCCGTAGATCACCATTTTTGAGGTGAGAGTTTAGTTTGAGGACATTACAGTCCATAGTAGTTTGAGGACGTTATGGTCCATAGATCACCATTTTATGCCCATGTATTTGTTATGTGACGGGATGCATGGCGATGATGTGGGATACACCTATTTGGGGTGTGGTTTGGTTTAAGGTGTGCATGTCAGCTTGGGAAGTGAACCCAAAAATAGTTGGTTGTCGGGACCCGCCACCTCTCTGAAAACGTTGAGGAAATACAACGACATGCATCAGTGGTATGGAGAGATGTACCCTTGAACTAAATCCCGCGTCTGAGAGAAGAGATCATGGTGGACCATCTAAGAATCATTAGCCATTTTTTGGGGGGACTAAGATTAACTTAGAAAATGTGGGATGAACATCATTTTGGATGTCATGAGTCGTGTTTGGAAAGAAACGGACCCATGGGCTCAGTTGATCTGGATTAGGGACCTAGCCAACTTGGGCTTTACCCACTCAATTTTCTTTTATTTGAAAAAAGTGCTGAGCACCGGTTTGGGCTCAGTCCCCTTTTACTTGCAAAAAGTGCTGAGCACTCATATGAGTTCTGACGCTCACACTTTTCTCTTTCTTTTTTTTGTCTCTATATGGAGTGAAGAGCACTCTTTATGGCGCCCACGTGCGAAGCACGTGAGGGGCCAGGCGCTGCCTGGGGAGTGTCAAGCCCTTTTATGTTCCGTGGCGCCCACGTAAGGGACACGTGAGGCGCTCGGTGCCGCACCACTGTATGCTAAGCACTCCTTATTTTATAGCGCCCACGTGAGGGGCATATGAGGCGCTGGACGCTGAGCGCCAGCCACTGAGTACTAAGCATTCCTTATTTTGTAGCGCCCACATAAGGGGGCATGTGAGGCGCTGGGCGCCAGCCACTGAGTGCTAAGCACTCCTTATTTTGTAGCGCCCACGTGAGGGGCATGTGAGGCGCTGGGTGCTGATTTTTCCTCATATATTTTGTTCTGAGGAGTTCAATTTCCTTGTTCTTTTCTGAATCTTTGATCTCCAAGAATAAGTTCGTCCTGATGAGAATTAAATTCTCAACTTGTGGGAGACTTACCTTATGGATCTTAGATCCAGAGAAAGAACTAAATTCTTCTTTTTAAAAGAGTTAAACCCTTCAATAGGTAAACGAGATGTTTTGATCTCTCTTATTTTTTTATTTACCTAGAGTTTTTTCTCTGAGAAGGGAGATCTTCTTCTTTCTTCCTTTTTGAAGCTTTCTGCTTTGTTTCTTCGAAGCTTATGGGGGGTTCCTCTGTTTTCTCTTTCTATCTTCCTTCACTCTCCGTCCTTTTTTGAAAAGAAAGATCATTGGTCATTGGGACCCACCACTTCTCCAACGACACTGAGAGATTACAGCGCCATATATCGAAGGTGTGGAGGGATGTACCCTTTGAACCATGTTCCACTCATCAGTGGGGAAGAACAGGTTAGAGCTTAAACTCTTAACTGTTGAAAAGGCATCTCGGCGCCGCACCACTTAGTGCTAAGCACTCCTTATTTTATAGCGCCCACGTGAGGGACACATGAGGCGCTGGGTGCTGAGTGCCAGGCACTGAGTGCTAAGCATTCCTTATTTTGTAGCGCCCACGTGAGGGGGCACGTGAGGCGCTGGGCGCTGAGCGCCAGCCACTGAGTGCTATGCACTCCTTATTTTGTAGCGCCCACGTGAGGGGCACGTGAGGCGCTGGGCGCTAATTTTTCCTTGTATATTTTGTGCTGAGGAGTTCAATTTCCTTGTTCTTTTCTAAATCTTTGATCTCCAAGAATAAGTTTGTCCTGATAAGAATTAAATTCTCAACTTGTGAGAGACTTGCCTTGTGGATCTTAGATCCAGAGAAAGAACTAAGTTCTTCATTTTATAAGGGTTAAACCCTTCAATAGGTAAACGAGATGTTTTGATCTCTCTTATTTTTTTATTTACCTAGAGTTTTTTCTCTGAGAAGAGAGATCTTCTTCTTTCTTCCTTTTTGAAGCTTCCTGCTTTGTTTTTTCAAAGCTTATGGTGGGTTCCTCTATTTTCTCTCTCTATCTTCCTTCACTCTCCGTCCTTTTTTGAAAAGAAAGATCATTGTTCATTGGGACCCACCACCTCTCCGAAAACACTGAGAGATTACAGCGCCATATATCGAAGGTGTGGAGAGATGTACCCTTTGAACCATGTTCCACTAATCAGTGGGGAAGAACAGGTTGGAGCTTAAACTCTTAACTGCTGAAAAGGCTTCTTTGCGTTCGTGTACGTGCGTCGCACATGGTGGTCGCACGTGTGAAGCACGGGGGGCGCACGTGCGTCGCACGTGTTGCGCACTTGGCGGGCATACGTGCGTCGCACGTAGTGCTTGCGTGTATGTGCATCATGGGGGCGGCTAAGGCCCTAGCTTGGAGAACTAAGCTCCTATGGAGAACTAAGCTCCTTTGAGGATTGAATCCTCGGACTTCCGCTCGCCAGTGCAACGCACGTGCGCCCACTGTGCCGAGGATTCAATTCTCAAAGGAGCTTAGTTCTCCATAGGAACTTAGTTCTCCAAGCTAGCGCCTTAGCGGCCCTCCATGATGCACACGTGCGCAAGCGCTACGTGCGATGCCCGTGTGCCCGCCAAGCGCGCAACACGTGCGACGCACGTGTGCCCAACACGTGCGACGCACGTACGCGAACGCAAAGAAGCATTTTCAGCAGTTAAGAGTTTAAGCTCCAAACCGTTCTTCCCCCCTGATGAGTGGTACATGATTCAAAGGGTACATCCCTCTACACCTTCGATATATGGCGCTGTAATCTCTCAGTATCGTCGGAGAGGTGATGGGTCCCAATGATCAATGATCCTTCTTTTCAAAAAAGGATGTAGAGTGAAGGAAGATAGAGAGAGAAAACAGAGTACTCCCCATAAGCTTCGAAAAAACAAAGCAGAAAGCTTCAAAAAGGAAAAAGGAAGAAAGAAGAAGATCTCTCTTCTCAGAGAAAAAACTCTAGGTAAATAAAAAAATAAGAGAGATCAAAACATCTCGTTTATCTATTGAATGGTTTAAACCTTTTAAAAAGAAGAATTTAGTTCTTTCTCTGGATCTAAGATCCACAAGACAAGTCTCCCACAAGTTGAGAATTTAATTCTCATCGGGACGAACTTGTTCTTGGAGATCAAAGATTCAGAAAAGAATAAGGAAATTGAACTCCTCAGAACAAAATATACAAGGAAAAATTAGCACCCAGCGCCTCATGTGCCCCTCACATGAGCGCTACAAAATAAGGAGTGCTTAGCACTCAGTGGCTGGCGCTCAGCGCCTCACGTGCCCCTCACGTGGGCGCTACAAAATAAGGAATTCTTAGCACTCAGTGGCTGACGCTCAGCACCCAGGGCCTCACGTGCCCATCACGTGGACGCTACAAAATTAGAAGTGCTTAGTACTCAGTGGTGCGGCGTCCAGCGCCTCACGTGTCCCTCACGTGGGTGCCACAGAACATAAAAGGGCTTGACACTCCCCAAGCAGCGCCTAGCGCTTGGCGCCTTACGTGCTTCGCACGTGGGCGCCATAAAGAGTGCTCAGCACTTTTTCCAAGAATAAGGGGACTGAGCTCAAACCAGTGCTCAGCACTTCTTTCAAATAAAAGAAAATTGAGTAGGTCAAGCCCAAATTGGCTAGGTCCCTAATTCAGATCAACTGAGCTCATGGGTTCATTACTTTCTAAACACGACTCATGACATCCAAAATAATGTTCATCCCACATTTCCTAAGTTAATCTCAGTCCCCCCAAAAATTGGCTAATGATTCTTAGATGGTCCACCATGATCTCTTCCCTCAGACGTGGGAATTGGTTCAAGGGTACATCTTTCCATACGTCTGATGCATGTCGTTGTAATTTCTCAACGTCTTTAGAGAGGTGGCGCATCCCGACAACCAACTGTATTTGTGTGCACTTCCCAAGCTGACGTGCACACTTTAAACCAAACCACACCCCAAATAGGTGTATCCCACATTATCGCCATGCATCCCGTCATGTAACAAATACACGGGCATAAAATGGTGATCTATGGACCATAACATCCTCAAACTAATACGAACCGTAATGTCATCAAACTAAACCCTCACCTCAAAAATGGTGATCTACGGACCGAAACGTTCTTAAACTAACAACGGACCGTAACGTCCTTAAACTAAAACAATGGAGCCCAAATGCTCTTTTGTTGGATCTGAATGATCCTAAAACCCCGTTAAGTAGATATTAGTCTCAAACTGGACTAACGTATCCTTAACAAAAAAATTTAAGTTGATCTTAATCTCAAACGAGATTAACGATCCTTAAATCAACCCAAATCCAAATCTAAGATATATGGATTTCGATTAATCCACGCCCTACGGGCGATAACATAAATTAGTCTCCGTATACAATCTACGGGCAACCAAAAATAAAACAAACACACACGACATGAAGTGAACTTCTGGAGCAAAAGAAAGTGGTTATCGCGATGCGGTAACGTAATTAACTGCAGGGGCTTGCGCCTACAGGGAAGAGCGTCCCCATAATCAAAACCCCTCCCAAACGAGGGGGAATCTGACGAAATCTGCTACAACGGCCGCATCTGTCCAAACCTCCGATATACGGTGCCATAAATCAACTTGGCATCTTCGGAGAGGTGGGCGGATAAACCCAAATAGCATTTGCCCCCAAATTCAGGCAAGACAGCCTACGCGGTTCGTCTTTGTTTTTGGCGGTAAACAGATTCTGGCACGCCCGGTGGGTCCTTTTCCTCTTTCTGCTCCACATTTCGTGTGTCGTGTTCGTGAACAAATCGCAGTTTACTATGGTTTCCCCTAGATTTGAGATACTAATATTTGGTGTCTTGCTCCTGTGCAGAGAAAAGAAGAATCAATGGCTTCCAAGTGTACCTGCAATAGCAACTCCCACTCCGTCCCCGCTGGAGGAGTGACGTATGGGCCAAATGCGGCCTACATCTTCTCAATGCCAGTGGAACAGGTGACTCGGGCTACCACTGGATTGTTTTTTGGGACCATGCTCCCGCCGACAAGTTTCAGCGCCCCGGTGCCACCCCAGGAAGCTCTAAAGAAGTCGGTCTTTGATCGACTTGCAGCCACCACGACCACTCTCAATGGGCCGTCCAAGTCTTCCACCTCAGTCTTCAACAGACTGAGCCAAAGCTCTAGTGGGCCTTCAAAGTGGCTCGCAATACCTGAAGGGGTTATCCCGAAACGGAAAGCCGTTCCAGCTCTGGCGGATAAAGTCGTCAAAGGGGCTTCTCCTACTAAAGGATCGGTCTTCGTAAGATTGGCCGTTCCAACTCCTGCTATGGGTGAAGTCGTCAAAGGTGCTTCCCCTACTAGAAAGTCGGCCTTCGAAAGATTGGTCGTTCTATCTCAACAGATGTCAGTCTTCAACAGGCTGGCACCAGTAACAGCCCCTAACCAAAGTAGGGGGCACGATGGAGCCGCTTCCACGACTGAAGAGGTCCCATCGATGAGACATGCTCGACGTCGCCACTGGCGCTGGGTGAGAAGAACTGGGGGAAACTCCCCCTCTGGACTTACTCCACCAGCTCCAACGTTGGAAGTCGACGCTGCTGTTCCAACCGGGAACAGCTTTGAACCGCTAAGGAGGGTGCGGCAGAACTCCCCAACCATGGTGCTGAAGAAATCGCCCCCACCTGTTGAAAACATGATACAGGCGAAGCCAGAGCAGCCCCCTCAACGGCTATCCTCCTAAGTCCACATGGTCTGGCGGAAGGTCCAAGATTCTGTGACCAATAAAGACTACTCTCGCCGACTGAAGAAAACAAAGGCTCGGCAAGAGGATGACCATCCCTCCACTATACAACGAGAGAATTCTTTCACGAAGGTGCCTGTTACAATGGCTCCTTCAACTTCGACTTCTCACAAAAAGAGAAGGCAGGAGAATCTCCCACCACCGGCGGCATATCCCAAAGGTGAGGGATCCAAACGCCCTAAGTCTGGGGACATGATTGTGCACACAGTTTACATGGCCTCCGGAAAAGTGGAGAATCGTGCTTCCGTGAGTCATCGGCTGCAAACTCGGTCGTTAACGAAAGCTCAGGAGCAACAACAAAAGCTCCAGGAGATGCTAACAAGAATGGCAGCACTCACTGGGCAAAAAGAAAGCCCGGAAGCAACGTCCGACCAGCGCCAGGAGCAGGAGACTGATACGGAGATCTTGCGAAGGGTACTGGAAAAGAAGGATAAGGAAGCCGCGGAACAATCTGCCAATATAAAACAGATGGCACTTATGTTCCAAGACATGGTGGGGATGATGATCCAGCCAGAACCTCCAGCGGAAGACCCATCGATAATTATCGAGGACGACAGAGGGGAAACATCAAACCCTCTTCCAGCTTTATCAACGGCCAGGGAGGAGATGATCTCCAAGGCTGCCCTCGATGACTACATAACTCAGTAAATACGAGCACATCAAGCAAACGAAGCGACTGGCCAAGTCATCAGAACCGGACGACCTTACCCAGGCTAGTACGATCAAATCAAGTACCCGCCGGGAATACGATCCCCAAGTTCCACGTATACAAAGGGACATGCAACCTGCATCAGCACGTCGCCCAGTTCAGAGCATTATGTGGCAATACTAGAGGCAACGACAAATTTCTGCTTCGTCAGTTCGTTGGCAGCCTGTCAGAAACGGTGTTTGAATGGTACTCGGAGTTACCAAATGACTCCGTCAAAACATTTGCAGAAATGGAGCTTCTATTCACACAGCGGTTAGCAAGCGTAAGTGAACGCACCCTGATCATGGCATTAATCAATGCCAGGGTGAAACCTAAAGTGACTTGGGTTCAATACGCAATCCGATAGCGGAACCTCTTGTCAAAATGCGAACAACGCATCGAAGAGGCCCCTACCTTGTGCATGTTCATAGGGTCTCTCGATCCTCAGGCTACTGTGTCCCAGTTCATGACGTTCTATAAGCCAACCACCTTCCAGACTTTGATCGATAAGCTGGCCCAAATGGACCAAATGGGCCACGGACCTTCCTCTTCAATAATGGGCCCTCGGAATGCAAAGAGTAAAGGGAAAGCGGCCTTCGTTGCCAACACTCAACAGCTACCGAGTGACCCGAAACCGGTTGCTCACCAAAGCAACGTGCGCCCGCGCCAATCCCTCGAGGAGAAGCTAGGACGTCCTTACTCATTTTCCCGTGATAAAACGAGGAGACTGTTCGAACTGGCAATGCGCAACAAACTCATCACTATGCCGGATCCGAGACATCCACTGCAGCCTGGTGATGCTAACAGTCCCAACTACTGATCCTATCACAGAGTAGTGGGCCACCCAATTGAGAATTACACGTCTTCAAAAATTGGGTCGAGGACCAATACCAACAAGGGTAGTTTGCGCTGTCCGAAAACTAGAGGGTGAACCCACCGCAGAAGCATGCTCCTAAAAAAGTGGACACGCCGGGGGCATCATGCTCATTTGTAGAAGAAGCTCCGTGGGAGGTTATCCTTTCAGCTAAAACTAAAAGAATGCCAAAGGACCTTCAAGCATGTCTGGCGAACAGATGGAAAAGCCCGCTGGAGCCCGAGATCATTGAGGGAATGCTTAAACCGCGCTTAACATCGAAAACTACTAACGAGGGGCAAGACCTCCAGGTCAAGCCTTCGAAGTCTTCGAAGAAAAAGATAAAGACCAAGAAACCTATGCAGCTCAACGACAATCGTACGGACCTGCAAAAATATATCGACGCACTGGAAGAATACAACCAAAAGGCGCGGACCCCAGTCACAGTCGAAGAGTTTCTCGACCATATACTTGAGAACGGAGATAGTGACATTGATGAGGGAAACGGCTCGTCAGAAGAACTCGAGGATTATGTAGAGAGTTGCCACATGGTCTCTCACTCGTCATTAAAAGACGAAGAAACTCCCTCGGCGTCGGAAAGAAACACAGAGGAACTGGGGGCAGGATCGGTGCTAAAATCTCCGGAACAGCCAGAAGACCCAATTGACAAGCTGCTAAACGAAGCCCTTCAAAAGAGCAAAACCGACCAAGAACGTGAAACGACTGTATACAAAAAGACCAAGCATCGGCGTTAGGATGAAGAAGCTGCGGGATGGATGAGTCATAAAATACTCCACCCAAGCCAAAGCACACCTTGTTTACCGCCGAAAACCGGAAAGACAAACGTCTTGCCTGAATTTGGGGGCAGATACTATTTGGTTTTATCCGTCCACCTCTCCAAAGATGCCAAGTTGATTTATGACGCCTTATATCGGAGGTTTGGACAGATGCGGCCGATATAGCAGACTTCGTCAGATTTCCCCTCAATTACGAGGGGTTTTTGATTGTGGGGACGCTCTTCTCTGCAGGCGCAAGCCCCTGCAGTTAATTACGTTACCGTGTAGCGATAACCACTTTCTTCTTCTCCAGATGTTCACTTCGTGTCGTGTGTGTTTGTTTTGTTTTAGGTTGCCCGTGGATTGTATACGGCGTTGTCTCCTGTAGGGCGGGGATTAGTCCAAATCTGTATCTTCTTAAATTTGGGTTTGGTTGATTTAAGGCTCGTTAACCTCGTTTGAGATTAAGATCAACTTAAATGTTTATTAAGGACACGTTAGTCTAATTTTGGATTAAGGTCTAATTATCGGGGGTTTGGGATCATTTTATATCGATTGAAAGGGCATTTGGGCTCTATCATTTTAGTTTAGGGACGTTACGGTCTGTAGTTTAAGGACATCATAGTTCATGGAGTTTAGTTTAGGGACATTGCGATCCCTAGCTGGTTTAAAGACATCATAGTCCGTGGAGTTTAGTTTAGGGACGTTGCGGTCCACAGTAGTTTAAGGACGTTATGATCCGAGAGTTTAGTTTAGGGACATTACGGTCTGAAGTTTAAGGACATCATAGTCCGTGAAATTTAGTTTTTAGGGACGTTGCGGTCCCAAATTTAGTTTTAAGGATGTTGCGGTCTATAATTTAGTTTTAAGTACGTTGCGGTCCAAAGGGTTTATGGTTTGTTGGTTTGGGGGTATACCAAGGGTTATTAGTTATTGGGACCCTCCACCTCTCTGAAGACGTTGAAGAATTACAACATGTATAAGAGGTGTGGAGAGATGTACCCTTAAACCAATGGATATTCGTCAAAAGATTGGTGGTTTTATTTGGGACTGAGACCAGTTTGGAAAAATAAAGAGCACATGGGCTCGGTTGATTAGGAGTTTGGCCAACTTGGGCTCAGCCCACTTAGTCTTTGTCGTTTCTTTTTGAATAAGGTGTTAGACACTTGCTAGGACACAGTCCTTTCTCTATGCACACAATGATAAGCATTTATGTGGGTTCTGACGCTCACACTTTACTTCTTTTTCTTTTGTTTTTTGTGAGTGTTGAACACTCTTTATGGCGCCGGGCTCTGTGTGATGAGTGTAGAGTGCTCTATGTCAAGTAGCGCCCACGTGAGGGTCACGTGTAGCGCTTGGCGCCAACCATTGAGTGCTATGCGCTTTTTTATTAAGCAGTGCCCACATGAGGAGCACGTGAGGCACTTGGCGCTGAGCGCCAACTATTGAGTGCTAAGCACTTTTTATTGAGCAGCGTCCACGTGAGGAGAACGTGAGGCGCTTGACGCTGAGCGCCAACCATTGAGTGCTAAGCACTCTTTTATTGAGCAGCGCCCACGTGATGAGCATGTGAGGCACTTGGAGCTGAGCGCCAACCATTGAGTGTTAAGCACTTTTTTATTGAGTAGCACCCACATGAGGAGCACGTGAGGCGCTTGACGCTGAGCGCCAACTATTGAGTGCTAAGCACTCTTTATTGAGCAGCGCCCACGTGAGTGGCATGTGAGGCGCTTGGCGCTGAGCACCAACCATTGAGTGCTAAGCACTCTTTATTGAGCAGCACCCACGTGAGTGACACATGAGGCGCTTAGCGCTGAGCGCCAACCATTGAGTGCTAAGCACTCTTTTATTGAGTAGCGCTTGGCGCTTGTTTTTCTTGTGTATTTTTTTTTTTTGAAGGGTTCAATTTTATGTTCTTCCTTGGATCTTCGATCCCTAAGAGCAAATTCATCCCCGTAAGAATTAGATTCTTATTTGGGGGAGACTTGTCTGATGAATCTCAGATCCGAGGAAAGAACTACGTTCTTTTTATGAGGGTTAAACACTTGAGATGTTCTGATCTCTATTTTATTTATCTTGAAGAAAATTCTTCTTCTTAAAGCTTTCTCTTTTTTTTGCTCTTCTCTTTGAGATCGAAGTTTATGGGAGGGTCCTTTCTTCTAAGACTTGAAGTCTTGGGTCCTTTATATAGTGAAGGCTGATCTGTTGATTCAGTTAAGGAAATCTCTCAATGAGAGATTTCTTAATTGATTTGGGGAATTTATCCACCGTCGGATGTTTGATCCAAGGACTTTTGTTTTACAGAAAACATTTTTCTTGTTTTTTAACAAGGTTGGGAAAATATTTTTCCATACAGAACTAATTCTGTATCTTGGTGATTTTTAATCACCATTGGAACTTTGATCCAACGGTGCTCTGATTTACAGAGTACAATCTTTCTTATTTGGAATGATTTGAGAAGTATTTCCTCAACAGAATTTAATTATGTAATTTGATGATTTATCATCTTCATTGGATCCTTGATCCAAGGGTGGAGAACTTTTAGTTCTGGTGCTGGCGCTCTTATGCTTTGGACGTGAGACGCTGGCTCAGAGTTTTTAACTCTTGGCGCTGCCTCAGAGTTTTTTAACTCTGAGCGTTGGCGCTCTCATGCTTTGCACGTGAGGCGCTGCCTCAGACTTTTTTAACTCTGGGTGCTGGTGCTCTCATGTTTTGCACGTGAGGCGCTGCCTCAGTTCAAATTTTGAAAAGAGCAAGGCTCTTTTATTGGGGGAGACACACCTGCTGCAAACAAGGGCAGATCAAAGCAGAGAAATGGTTCGCTAAAGCCATGTTAATGGGAATGAAGCTTCCCCCTCTCATGGATAACACTCTCGGGAGTACGTGCCTCGACGAAGCGGATGTACATCCGAACTATTGCTTATACCATCAGAGGGTCACACACCCCACCGAAGAGTGCAATGCCTTCAAAAAGTGGTGGCAAAGATATGTTGCTCACCGGCAACACTTCAAGCGGATGAAGCGCAAAAACCGTCGACAACAAAGGACCGCGACAAACGAGCGTGAAGGAATGGTTGGCAACTATCATATGGTTGATACCAGTTCGACAAAAGGAAAATCTCAAGTTCTTACATTCGGGAGCGATTCTGAGGAAGAAATAACCCTCGGCCCTCTCTTCAAAGAATCCACCTCTGGAAAAGAAGAGGAGGAGAAGAACTGCGAGAACATTCAGCTGCGTAACCGTACGTTGCCTGAAAAGAACCTCGGGCCTACAAACAAAGGTTCAAGTAAAAGAGACAAGGGGAAGGAAAAAGTCCCTGAGAAAATCGCCATCGATGATAGAGTCGTCGAAGAGCTTGCAGCCAAGGACCCGCCTAAGAAAAACAAGATGGATTACTATGCCCTGGCACATGAGGTCCATTTCATATCAAAGGTGGATCCTCTCAAATATTTGATGTCAAGAGCCATACTAACAGGAAGGCTTGCCAAATGGACCCTCCTCTTGATGGAATTCTCGATAACATATCGACCCCTCAAGGCAGTGAAAGGTCAGGCCATCGCCGACTTTCTCGCAGAGCATCCGATACCAGCAGACTCTCCCTTAAATTGCAAATTGCCGGACGAACACACGTTCGACACAATCGAAGGGGAGAAGGAAGGAAATAATGCCCAATGGGAACTATACTTCGACGGAGCATCTTTCTTGAAGAAGCGAAAGCAAAACACCCCCATAATCAAAGCAGTGGTGGGCCTTATCTTCATGACTCCGCAAGGAGGGATAACGCATTTCGTTATTTCCTTAACAGAACCAAGGACAAACAACGAGGCTGAATATGAAGTTTTGATAGCGGGTCTTGAGATTGCTGTCGACACGGGAATAGAAGATCTCCTCATATATGGAGATTCCCAGCTGGTCGTTAGCCAAGTAAATGGCGACTATCAAATGCGTAAACTGGAGTTGATAAAATATGGCGAAAGAGTGCAGCAATTACTGACCTAAATTCCCTCCTACATCCTGCAAAGCATACCGCGGGCAGAAAATAGTAAGGCTGATGCATTAGCCAAGTTCGCTAAAGAACTGGCCGACGAAAACCTCGATGACATAAGGATCATTGTGCAAAATCGCCAGATTCTTGCGCCAGCAGAAATATCTCCAGAGTCGTCTGAAAGAAAGAAAGCGACCGAATAGGCAGCCTTCCAATTAGAGGATGAAGAAAAGGCTAAGGATTGAAGAGAAGTCTTCATAGACTACTTCAAATCCCATCGAACGCCCGAAAGCGCATCTTCAAGACATCAGCTCATGAAACGAGCTCTGTCTTTTGCCTTTGTCAATGATACTCTATATAAGAGATCGTTCCACAGTTTGTGGCTAAGGTGCTTGGGACCAGAAGAAGTAAGAAGGGTCTTCCAAGAAACTCATGACGAACTCTGCGGTTCCCATCAAGCCGGACCAAAGATGAAGCTGAAGATCAAGAGAATGGGCTACTATTGGCCCACGATGATTCAAGATTGCCTCGAATATGCGAAGCAGTGTCACTCGTGCCAAATTCATGGGGACTTCATTCAACAACATCCAAATCCGCTACACCCAATGGTAGCCAGCTGGCCGTTCGAAATGTGGGGAACCGATATAATCGGGCCTATCGAACCAGCATCATCCAAAGGACATCGGTTTATATTGGCAACAACCGATTACTTCTCTAAGTGGGCAGAGGCAATACCCCTAAGGGAAGTGAAGATGGAGAACATTCTCCATTTCTTCAGGACACATGTCATCTACCGGTTCAGCACTCCGCGACGGATCATCTCAGATAATGGGCTGGCCTACAGGAGCCATAAGATCAGCCGCTTCGCGCAGCAGCATAATATAGACCGGAGATACTCTTCAGTCTATAATTCCCGAGCTAACGGTCTAGCTGAGGCATTCAACAAGACTTTGATGAAGATCATAAAGAAAATGGTGTCCAGAAACAAAAAGGATTGGCACGAGAGACTGCATGAAGCTCTCTGGGCTTATTGAACCACGCTCAAAACGGCCACGAATACAACGCCATTCGCGTTGGTATTCGACACGGAAGCGGTACTTCGCTTGGAGACAGAGCTACCCTCTCTACGAGTGGCAGTTCGATATGAGCTGACGGATGAAGAAAATGCCCATCTTCAGCTTGAGGAGTTCGATGCCCTCGATGAAACTCGTCTCATAGCGCAGCAAAACCTGGAAGCTTACAAAGCAAGGATGACACGCTCATACGAAAGACTAACAAGGCCGAGAACATTCCGCCAAGGCGAACTCGTATTAATCGTAAAAAGACCTATGATCTCCAACCTGGCAAAGCGGGGGAAATTCGAGCCGAACTACGAGGGTCCGTACATCATAGACAAGGTCCACCAAGGTGGGGCCTATTTGCGCATGGATATGCATGGTGAAAGACCTTTCCGGCCAATAAACGGCCGGTTCCTTAAGAAACACTACGTTTGACAAGTCATGACTCAGATTAATGATAGATGACGACGCTCGTGTCCGCTCGCTGTCTTCCTAAGTCAAGACTCTATAAGTAATATCTGACAAAACTTCGCCTCGAAGCTGGCCTTGGACCGAGATGTCCCTAAACTAACAATGGACTGTAATATCCTTAAACTAATACGTTGCCTCAAACACGGCGATAATGGAACTCAAGTTGACGAGTCCCAACGGAAAAGACTGCAACCCTAAGAAAACGGTACGTCCACAAGCGAAATGGGCACGGATGAAAACCCGAAAGGGCGCCGTGAGTAAAAACAGCACGGCTACCGGCAAGCTTGTGAAAACCTGAAAGGGCGCAATCTCGTTGTTAAAAAATGGTATGTTCACAAGCGAAATGGGCACGAACCAAAACCCGAAAGGACGCTGTGAGTAAAAACAGCAGGGCTACCAGCGAGCTTGTGAAAACCCGAAAGGGCGTAATCTTGTAAAATTTTCACTTACGAGATCCTCTTGACTCGTAAGGTGAACTCCCCCTATAAAACCCTCACGGCTCATAGGATTAAAAATCTTAAGTTACAGGGATCCAAACCCGTCCTTAAGCCGTCATACTCCCCAAGTTACCCTACAGGCGGTCCGATATTGGCCCTTGTATACAATCCACAGGCACAAATAAACGCTTCTCTCAGCAAGTTCCACTAATCACGAGGAATGTCCTCATATGGTAAACGACACTTGTAAGTCCTTTCGACTTATAAGGAGAAAGCACTCTTATGAGATCCTTACGACTTATAAGAGAAAATATCACTTAGAAGTTCTCACGACTCCTAAGGAGAACATACACCTACGAGATCCTCACGACTCGTAGGGAGAAATACCTTTATGAGACCCCTACGGCTCGTCAAGTCAAAAAGCCTTAGTCGACAGGATCCTAACCCTGTTTGCTAAGCTACCTTTGTTCAAATCGACAAAGGCAAATGATGATTCGTTCTTAGCAATATCCCAGTTGTAGCGATACTAATGCCTAAATCAGTATCAAATTCCATGGCTTTTCACGGCAGATGATGATTTGCTTCTGGCAATATTCCAGTCGCAGCGATGCTGATGCCAAAATTGGTATCAAATCTTAAGTTCTATACTCGCAACAAAAATCAGCGAGCAAAAATTAATGCATATAGAAATTGCCGAAATGATGGGGAAACTCCAATAAAAATCAGCAAGCAAAAAATATGCATATAAAAACAGTCGAAATGTTTGGGCAACTCGCAATAAAAAGCAGCGAGTAAAAAGAAAAAATAACCGAAATGATTGGGCACCGTGATAAAAAGAGGAAATGATTGGGCAATCGCAACTTTCGCGATATAAAATGTTGAAATGATAGAGCGTCGCGGAAAGAAAAAAATGAATGAAAATGAAACTTTTGCTCTGCAGGTGAGTCCACATCAATGTCTGTATACAATCCATGGGCACAAACAAAAAAGAAACCACATTTTCCCACTAGGCTCCATCAGAAGGAAAGCTAGGTCTCGGCGGCAACATCGACAGCCTAGAGATCAACAACGGTATTTCTTCTCACTCCAACAGGATGCAGACGCGACGTCAACAAATTGGAGCCATGGCAAAGTCCCTAGTTCCAAATCTCGATGGTTCACAGACATCCTAGAGATCAACAACGGTGTTTCTTCTCAGTCCAACAGGATGCAGACGCAACGTCAACAAAATGGAGCCATGGCAAAGTCCCTAGTTCCAAATCTCGACAGTTCACAGACAATCTAGAGACCACCTCGACAATCGTCTTGTTACAGCAGACGCAACGTCAACAAAGCGGAGCCACGGCAAAGTCCCTAGTTCCAAGCCTCGACGGTTCACAAACAACCTAGAGATCACCTCGACATTCGTCTTATTACAGCAGACGTGGTGTCAACAAAGGAAGCGAAGGCTAAATTTCTAGTTTCAGGGTCTTGATGACAACTCAAATAAAACCTGAAAGACTATCGGAGATCATCCCACACCAGCGTGGAGTGGTTATGAGTCATCGGGGCTCCCAAACAGAGCCTAACCTCAAGTAAAAAGTGCTATGGAAAATTCCTAACGTTTGCTCTTCCAATGGCAATACGAGCTAAGAAGATTACTTGAAGACGTCTTGTCCAGCCCCTGAAGGGATCAGGGACACGACAATCGTGGGACTACTTGAACAGCAGCGTAAAGTCTGCATATCGAGGAATGCATCAACCAATGCGACGGTACGATGGACAAAACCCTAGTACCACAGACCCAAGCGGACGTCTGTCGTAAAGAGCAGGAGTTAACTGTGACGTTAGGACAAGTTTGCCTACAAGCCCAAGGAAGACAAATTAAACAAACTCCACAATGAATATATAAACTACTTTATACCAAATCAAGACGGCAGAAGAAAGGAAAGCGCTAGTATGAAATGAAATATGTCTTTTATTCATGAATCAAAATGAACACAAGATACTTTTATTAGTAAATGGATAAAAAAAAGAAAAGAAAAGAGAGAATATACAGCAACAAAAATGTTTCAAGTCGGCGAAAGATTCAACAGGCCATCCAGTTCGTTGTTCTTCCGCTGGACTTCGGCTTCAAGCTCCACCAGTGCCGCAAGACGAGTCCCTGCCTGGGTCTGTTGATTTTGATAAGAAGAAAACCGAACCTCAAGCTCCTTCTCGGCAACCTTATGGGCTTCAACCATCTTGCGGGTAAAGATAACGGCTTTGTTAAGAGCCACCACCTCTGTAATGGCTTCTTGAAGTACCCGCTAAATTTCGTACGCACGGATGGTCTTGGCAGTATGCTGAGCCTGAAGCTCCCCCAAAGCGTTCAAAGCCAACTCCCTCTCTGAAAACTTCCGGTTGAGTCTCTTCTCGCATGACTGAAGATTGGCTGCACACCGTTCGATCCATCCTCGGAGGCTCATTTTTACAGTTAAGATGTCGGAGAGAAGGCGTATGCACTCGAGCTCGTGTAGGCAGGCTTCCACTCGGCGACAGTACTCAACCCAAATACGCACTAATGCTTCGTCATGATAGGTGGCGAGAACCGATAAGGAAGCGTTGGCTTCAGCAGCGAATTCTTCGGCCGTGACAGAGTTACTAGCACGAAGGTCTTCAACGAGAGCCACCAGGGAGTAAATGCTTTGTTTTGCCATCCTTTCAGACGCATGTCGGGTATAAGGGCCTGGTGGCATGGGGATCCGAGACTCTAGTAGGGTCAGGGCTGGCAAAGCTGTGAAGATTCCGGTGCAGTCAGTTGTGTTTTCAAACATGGAATAAACAAAACGATTCTCGAAATAAAGCGTCACTTACCCGCATTCATGCAAGGCGGGTTTTAAAGATCCCCGGGTCCGTTAAGAATCTCGACTTCGTCATCAGCCTCCAGGACTGTGATTTAAAATAAAGGGCATATCAGCATCACCATGAAAATATAAAACTAGAAGAGCAAAGCATACCAACCATGGCCTGTGGA
This sequence comes from Agapanthus africanus, assembly GCA_030015575.1. Taxonomy (NCBI): domain Eukaryota; kingdom Viridiplantae; phylum Streptophyta; class Magnoliopsida; order Asparagales; family Amaryllidaceae; genus Agapanthus; species Agapanthus africanus. Next base: position 46,788,099 of record JASDDO010000019.1, on the reverse strand, counting down.
AAGAACTATGCTTTGTGGGGGTATTGCTTCGGGGGCAGCCATATCAAGCAAGCGCTGGAAGGTTTTTCTCGGAGAGAGATCCACGATGGAGGCCACTAATTCCCACAATTCTAAAGGAAAGAAAGTGTCAGATGACAGAAGGGTCACTAAACGAAATGTATAGGTACATGAGATTACCTTCAATGCTTCGTCCGTCCTGAGCTGGGGGGATGGCAGCCTCAGCGGTCTCCTCCACACCTTCAGGTGCATCACTTGAGATATTTGTAAAACCTATGGCCGGCATGGTAGTCTCCAATAGGGGGGACAAAAGCCGCCGCTGAAGGCTCCAAGGCAGGGATGATGGCTTCAACAATCTCCTTTATACTCTCCAGTACGTCGCTAGGGATGTCCATAGGATCTATAGCCGATGACGTCAGCTCTACTAAGGGAGTAGACATGGAAGAGATATCAGCCGCCATCGGAAGCTCCACAGTAAGAGTAACAACTTCAGTAATCCCCTCTACACCCGCCGGTGCGTCATGGGAGATATTCACGGAATCCGCAACCATGACCTGATCCGGACTTAAACCCGTTTCCGCTGCAGAAGTCCCTGGAAAGATCGCACAAAAATAAGAGGACATAAAAGTAATACAAATTACTAGCCAAAGGAAGAACGCCAAAAATACGCATACCAATACGCCAAGGAGCCTGAAGTATGGCTTTTGCGAGCCGTTGTTCTTTTCTCATTAAATACGCTCGCCAGGCCTCAAGCGCAAATGAATGACTACCTGTCTTTAGTGCAAGCTCGTCCTCGGAAGCATCTGAGATGGGCTGTTTAAGGACCCGTTCTTCTTCCATTAATAGAGGACCCATGTTCACCCTTCATAATGATGGTTCGGCATCATAGAATGAAACCGGGGGTAAGCTTTTTTCGGGGTGCACACGTTCTCGGTCTCATCTTGTGATCACCTCAAAGCCTCAGCCAATTGCGCGGCCTCCTCGGCAGACGAACCAGGATAGATAAGACCGGCGTCCGACTCCTCCATAGCTATCGGTTCGTCCTGAATAAACGGTTTGGACTCAAGCAGAGTGTCGAGTAGGCCGGCAACCGATTTCTTCCTCCTCTTGGAACTCGTGCTAACACTAGCGGAAGAACGTTTCCTCCCCCTTGGCGCTTTGGCGCGACGTTGACCGACTTCGCTTTTCGTATCCCCCTTTGGTGACACCACCGCTGATGACACCACCGCTGATGACACCACCGCTGGCGACACTACCACTGGTGCTTCATTAGAAGCCTTTGCTTCGGCTCTAGTGCGCACTGGCATGCCAGCAACGAAAGGGGTCGATTCTATTTATGTGGCTTTGGGGATAAGTACCAAACCGCTATCCCTCAGTGGAGGGTGAACCACTAACCACGGCCGCAATAGGGGCGTTGGTGGACTGAGCTGGAATGGGAGCTCTACCCTTGAAAAGCACCCGTCTCTCCTCTGCAATGACAGGGCCGACCCGATGACGGTACTAACCCTTAAAGGACCCTACAATTCTCGGGAGGTAACCGGACTCCGGGATCCTGAAACAAGATCTGGTGTTTAGCCGTATGAAATGGTGGATGACGTCGCAAGTAACCTCCAAGAATAGAGCAGGCTCGACTATAAATGCCTCGAGAGGGATGCTCTGGCCATAGCCCAACTGCTAAGCAAAGCGGTGTGGACTATACAGCATAAAAAGGACAGCATTATTCCGGCGGAACACCAGATACCCTGGCCTAATCGAGTATAGGTGCATGACCTCTTTTGGTTTCAAAGCTAGGACCCCACCCTTCGATAAATCAAACAATTGCTGAATGAGCCCCGCTGGGGTGGAAAGGACTCGATCGTTGAATACCATTCCGCCTTCATTTGAGCATGGGTTCAGCAGTACGCGAACAGAGCGGAGGCATCAACCAACCTCATAATCCGCGGGAAGGTATACGAATTATAAAAATCTGGCCGCTGGTGCCCAGCAAACGCTCCTAGCACGTGCATCTCGATCCACGACGTGAAGTAGTGGAGGGGGAAATTTGTAACAACCCTAAACTTTCTGTACAATTTTTTTAAAAATACAGAAAGGGGTACTTGAGCCTGAGCACAAGTTATAAATTTGATTTGCTTTTGAACAGCAAGAAGGAGCTTATAGCTTATTGGTAAGACCTTGCACTGCTGAATCAAAGCACCAGAGTTCAAATCCCATCAACCAAACATTTTTTTAATTAAATTCTTTTAATCTTTTAGAAGCCCAAGAGTCTACACGTACACTACACGTAATAGGGTAAGTTACAGAATAAACAAACGCGACCACGAGGCTAGACCAAGTATCAGGGACACGTGGCGAAGACACGAGCCCCGACTCACCCGACTCAGGCCGGCAACTCGCCCGACTCGGCCGGCTCCGCCGGGTCAACTCGGCCCGATCCTAACTTTTCTTGGATCCCCTGCACCTTTTGGCCTACCCCACTCCCCCTGCACTGTTTAAATTCTCTGCAATTAACTAGAGAATTAAAATACCCCCTTTTAAACCTTTTTAATGCAAATTTAAATAAAATTTTTATCACACCCTTTCACTACCCTAAACCCTAAATTTTCCTATAAATACCAGCCCTTAAATCACCCCCTGACTTACAAATCCCTGCCCAAACTCTCAAGAAAATTCCCAAGACTTTTTGTGTATAAGTGGAGTTAGCAAAGGGCGAAGCTCCGACGACGATCCGAGGAGATTCCGATGACAAAACGACGCACCGGCACCTCCTACCTCTTCCTCCTTCTCTCTTCTAGTCAACTAACCTGTAAGTCCCTAATTCTTATTCTTTTCTCTATTCTAAAAATATTCAAAACTAAAACCCGACGGAAGCGGAGTAAATCCAACTTCCGATTCGGTTTTTCCTTAAAAAGTTCTATTTTTCTTAAACACAATAATACCAAACTCTTATTTCATGACCATTAAACATTAACAAAGGCAATAAAATAAGTTTGACATCAAAATAATAATCGTAGCAAGTTTTATTCCGCTTTTACATTAAAATACCTACATGTTTCATCTCGACATACTTGAACTTTGTAAACCGTATTACCTTAGAAAACTCATGAGGTAATGACCTACCTCCTAACAACACTCATATGTAACATAGCACGATGGAATTTGGGGACATAGATTTGGGAAAAATACGACTTTACATATAACTACCTTCAACTATTAAAACATTTTTCTACAAGAAGTGTATTTTAACAAATCTTTACAATTGCGCCTCTACAACCCATTTTGGGGAACCTGTTCGGGATGGTGTAGATTATCGCATATTCTCAGTTCTAGTAGAGTAAGATGCAGACCTCCACAAGGGGCAAACGATCTCGAAAGATTTTAATACAATTTTCTTTAGAAAATGTGATTTCTATCATAAATAAAACTTATATTTTAATAAATAAATATATATGTAATTAATATAAAAATACCTATTCCTAATATTTGTAATATTCCATATTTCCAAAATTCAAGAAAAACATTCAATTTACAAGAAAATACCATACAATTCCAATATTACAAATAAATACCATATATTATGAAATTAGCTTTATTCACAAGAAATGTCACATTGATAAAAGAAATATCTATGAAGACTCTAAAGACGATAATAAAATTCTTGAGGTGTATTTTGAAAATATAACAAAACTATTTTACATAAAACCCCTCAAGTTATACTAAATTACAATAAAGACCCTAGTAAACATAGGTTTAAGCGGGACCGGTCTCTTAAGCCTCAGAGAGCCGAAGATATGGGTGCTTGCCTATTTAAGATAGACAACTTAACAAACGGTGTTATCAACATGGTAATTGTCTTTGAAAAAGACACAAATTCTGCCTTCCATGTGCAGCAGTTACCGATAGCACCAAAATATAATTCAGGATTCAATTTTTTTCTATTTGTCTGAATCAGACTGAGTCTCAATCTGACTTGAATATGATTCAAGTATGAAACTGCAATACAACAATTCAATATGAATTCATCTATATTCAATCTGTTCAATCTATTCAATCTATATTGACCGAACAGAACCATGGATATACATCCATCTACATGATTCTCCAGTTACATCCATTTACTGATATCATGGTTTCGGCAAGTCATCCATCTATACAATTTACAATACAAGACAATACAACCCAATACATTCCGTACAATCAATAGAATTAATACAATAAACACTACGGGGTTATAAAGGGGTAGACTGATACGGAATATGTTAAAGGTGGCACAAGGTGGTCACTTAAGACATAATTACATCCATACCGTTGTTCCGTGGTATTATCGACGGAGCCTTGTACTACGGATTACCAAAGTCCACGGTGTAAGTTGGACTCCTCTTGTATACAATGGCATCTTCAGTACCAAGCTACAAACTGTAACAACCCTAAACTTTCTGTACAATTTTTTCCAAAAATACATAAAGGGGTACTTTTGCCTGAGCACAAGTTATAAATTTGTTTTGCTTTTTTAATAGCAAGAAAGAGCTTATAGCTTATTGGTAAGACCTTGCACTGCTGAACCAAAGCATCAGAGTTCAAATCCTATCAGCCACACATTATTTTTAATTAAAATTCTTTTAATCTTTTAGAAGCCCAAGAGTCTACACGTGCATAACCCGTAAAACCAAAGGTCACACTAAAAACCAACGAGTCCACTGCAGTAGGCGAAGAGATGGGGACACGTGGCGGGGAGACTCGGCCCGACTCGCCCCGACTCAGCCGGCGACTCGCCTGATTCGGCCGCCGCCGCCACCGACTCAACCCCAAATCCGAGTTTTCTTTTTTTGTTCTGTGTCTTTTGATCTACCCATAACCCCCACACTGTTTAAATTCCCTGTATTATTCCAGAGAATTAAAAATTCAATTAAACTCTTTTTAATGCATATTTTTAATGCATTTTTTTATCACACCCTAACCCTAGTTTTTCCTATAAATACCCACTCAAAATTTCACACCCTTCACACTGAAATTCATGTCCAAACTCTCAAGAAAATTCCATAAACTTTATGTGTGTAAGTGGAGTTAGCAAAGGGCGAAGCTCCGGCGAACTTCCGACGACGATTCGAAGAGATTCCGGCGACGAAACGACGCACCGACGCCTCCCACTTCTTCCTTTTCCTCTTATCTACACTACAATCCAGTAAGTCCCTTCTCCCCCTTCTCTTTACTATTCTAAAAAAATTTAAAATTTTAAAACCCGATGGAAGTGGAGTTAATCCGACTTCAAATTCGGTTTTTCCTTAAAAATCATATTTTTCTTACACACAATAATACCAAACTATCACATCATGGTCATTAAACATTAACAAATTATATTGACAAGTTTCATATGAAAAGAATTCCTATTTTACTCTTTATCGCAATTTTACAGAAAAATATCATATATTTTAGTCTCGACATAAAACATCATTACCCTTACTATACCTTTAAATAGTTCATGAGGTAATAATCTACCTCCCTATAACATTCATATGTAACATAGCACGATAATCTTTGGGAACAGTTTTGGGAAAATACGATTTTATACAAAACTATCTCAAACGTATAAAAAAAACCTTTATCTACAAGATGTGTATTTTTAACAAATCTTTGTAATGTTCCGCTACAACCCATTTCGGTGAACCCGTTCGGGATGGTGCGGATTATCGCACATTCTCGGGTTTAGTAGTGCGACATGCAGACCTCCGCAAGGAGCATACGGTCTCGAAAGATTTTAAAATACAAATATCTTAAGAAAATGAGATTTCTAGAAAAATAAAAAAATTAAATTATTTTGTAAATATATATGTATCATCAAAATATCTATTTTGATATAGTATAAATATTCAAACTTTTCTAAATAAAAAAGAATCACTTTACATGAAAATACCATACAATTCCACACAAGTTCAATACTTTACAATTAAATACCATATATTATGAAATTAGGTTTTATTCACTAGAAATGTCACAATGATAAAATATACATCAATGAAAACTTTAAAGATGATAATAAAATACTTGAGGTGTATTTTGAAAATTATACAAAATTATTTTTACATAAACCCCCTCAAGTTATACTAAATTACAATAAGAACCCTAGTAAACATAGGTTTAAACGGGACCATTCTCTTGAGCCTCAGGAAGCCGGAGATATGGGTGCTTACCAATTTAAGGTAGACAACTTAACAAAAGGTGTTATCAACACGGTAACCGTCTTTGAAAAAGACACAAATCCTGTCGTTCATGTGCAGCGGTTACCGATAGCACCAAAACATAATTCAGGATTCAATTTCTTTTCTAATTGTCTGACTCAGACTGAGTCTCAATATAATCAATCTGACTTTAATGAGATTCAAGTATATATAACAATTCAATATGAATCCATATATTCAATCTGTTAAATCTATCAATCTATACAACTTGACTGAACCGAACCATGGATATACATCCATCTACATAATTCTCCAGTTACATCCATTTACTGATATCATGGTTTCGGCAAGTCATCCATCTATACAATCTATAATACAAGACAATACAATTTACAATACAAAACAAACAATACAATCAAAATATCGTGGGGTTTAAGGGGTAGATTGGTACGGAAGGTGTTAAAAGTGGCACGAGACTACAACTAATAAGACACCTAACCTGAATGCAATTGCCGTTGTTCCGGGTTTTATCACGGAGCCTAGTACTCTTAATTCCGTCCACCGTAGTCTCTGGTCTAACGAGACTCGTCTCGTATACACTGGCATCTTCTGTACCAAGCTACAAACAACAGCATTAACACTAAATACAGCATTATAATAATATAATACAACTTTAAAATATACACACACACTCTCTCTCTGTCTATTCTACTTCTCCCTTATTTTTAAGACTTACCGAGCGATTGTTCGCTGACGACATTCTCTTTCTTCTTCTTTGTAAAGTCGTCAGGTGATTTGGACCTTCAGGAGATCGAGCCCACCAGCGAGGATTTGGATTAGCTAGCCTTCGACTCGGAGCTTTGGTTACTTGTACATTTCATTTCAGTACTTTTCATTTTTGTTATGCCACTGTTTAGGTATTGCTTTTCATTACATGTATTTACTTTTCGGATATATTGTAAAAAGAGAATGTTAATAAATAAAGTTGCTGTTCAATATATATTTATTGTCATTATCTCTTGTGCATTTTACTTATATTGCTTAGATACGCTCAGCGTGTTTACATCAGAGTAAATACGTAGCGACCTCGTCGCGTCCTCTGCCCGTATACTGGGAAGCGGGGTGTGACACAAACAACTGCGCTAACATTATAATAAAACATTATAAAACTATACTCTCTCTCTGTCTATTCTACTTCTCTCTCATCTTTGGGACTCACCGAGCGATTTGTTCGCTGACGACATTCTCTTTCTTCTTCTTTGGAATGTCGTCGGGTGATTCGGACTCACTGGAGACAGTGCCCAGCAGCGAGGACTTGGATCAGATAGCCTTCGACCCAGAGCTGTAGCCACTTGTACTTATTCTATTTTCATTTCTGTTATGCCACTGTTTAGGCATTTCTTTCATTCCATATATTTACTTTTCATTGTACTGTAAAAAGAATGTTTAATAAATAAATTTGTTGTTCATTTATATCTTGTCTCTTGTGCATTTTACTTATATTGCTTAGATACGCTTAGCGTGTATACTTCTGAGTAAATAAATAGCGACCAGTCGCATCCCCTTCGCCATACACCGGGAAGCGGAGCGTGACAAAATTCACGGTCTCCGCACCTGGGTTTGAAGAATTAGCCGCAATGCTTAATCCATGATAGAGATGTGATAACCCCGCGACGCCAACAGCTAGCGGTGCTCCCCCAGCTATGCGGTGAGCAGGATAAAAGAAGGAGGCTCTCATAAAACCGCAATGCATCGGCATGGCAAACCAGCTTATCCAAAGACTGATAAAACCAACGAAGAAGGTCTCTTCGTCCATGCCAGAGTCCGCAATCGCGTCAAAAGCTACGGTTGACGAGTTCGGGATATAGAAATGCGGCAGGTCTTCCTCCTTGGCCGGCAAGTTCCTTAACCCTAATCTAAAAGGGTCTTCAATTTTTGAAAATTTCGGAGCCTTTTTAGATATGACGTCCTCCCGAAGAAAACAAGCAATGAAAGTATCAAAGGTGACACCTTGCCTTTCCGATATCACGAACAGTTTTTCAAAGATACCCATGACCTTGATTAGACTTGGGTACTTGTGACGTACGACGTTCTCAGTCGACAGGCCGTCGAGCATAGCAGGCACCGTATCAAACACATATTCATTGGGAGGCAGTAATTCTTCATAACGTTCCCCCCTGATCGGCAATCCGGAGATCTCGCGGAACTCTTTCAATGAAATTGAGACATGTCGATTCCCTAGCAAGAACGTATTGGTAGGAAGATTCCATTGATTCAAGAAAGCTTTAACCCATAAGACGTGAGGGGCGTGATAATAGAACAATGAAGCATACACCGCCTGGTATAACCCGACATTCTGCAAACGTGCGCGTTGGGCAGAGAGAATGTACCGAGCCCAAGGGAGATAGCCTACTGGGTGGCGGGGGATAACGCCCACCTTATAAACCTGCCCCCAAAGTTGGGCTTCACCCTGACATATTCGGCGTCCCAGAATGTCGATGGTCACCATGGGTTGGTTGGGTATCCCGGTCATTGATAGCTCGAGTCAGCCCGCGGGAGTACAATTAGTCGCCTCCACCGCATAAGCAGTCTGTGGGCGTTCCGTCAATGATATAGAGCGGATGGGTTCTGTCGGCTCTTCGTGGGTAAAACTACGGCGTCCCCCGATGATATGACCGTACCACTTTCCCCACAAGAGAAGACTAGTATGATCCCTGTCATGCGCCCTGATCATCGCCATAACCTCCTTCTCTGATGGCGACTGTGGAAAATCCGCTTCTAAGCGAATGTAAGGGAAGTCGGGAAGCGAAGCCATCGTTCCTAAAATTAAAAAAAAACATTTAAAAATAATAATAATGAATAATAAGGTAACATAAAATGAAATAAAAGAAAGCCGTGATGTGACGGGACCACTTCCTGCAAAACCAATGGACCCCACAAAATCTAAATAACGGCTCATCAATAATGAGGAAAAATAATCATTGAGAGAATCAAAAACGATTCTCATCAAGAAAACATTAAAGTTTAAACAACTCTTGGAGCAAGTTCTGCTAAAAAGCACAATAGATTCAAATCTGTTTTAGGGGCATTAAAACCCTTAAATATTCGAAAGCGTTAGGGAATAAAATTGCCAAAAATATCTAAATCTCTCTCTGAGCCAAGCTCTGGGAACAAGGAATTAAATTCCTTTAATAAAGGGATTAAATCCCAGAAAATCCCCATGGCAAGGAGGCAAAGAAAATGGAATTAAATTCCAAGAATCTTAAAGATCGGTGACAGGGTAAAACCCTAAAAGGAGGATTAACAATCCCCATCAAAATATATAAAAAAAAATGTGTGTGCTTTGGATCTTTAAGAAATTAGTTCAAGAAGAGAGCAACGCTCTGTCCCCGGATTTAAAATCCATAACAAAAAAGCAAAAGAGGAGGGAGTCTCGTTCATGATCCTTACCAAAGAAAAGTTTTAATAGAGTTTAACTCTGAGATTCTCAGCGGGCAGAGAATTAAGCTCTGAAGAAGAGAATTAAATTCTCAAGAAAAATAAGTAAGGAAGAAGATGAAAGAACAATGGTTTTCCTAAAAGCAAAAGCCCTGCATTTATAAGACATGATGCGGGGCGGTTCATCTTCCCGTTCCCTTAAGCAATCCAACGATGGAAAAGATGACAGCGTTGCACTCACGTGCGAACCACGTGTGAACAATGCTGGAAGGCATATGTTCCCTTATATAAAATAATAATAATATTAATAATAATATATAGAAAGAAAAGGGAAAAAATTCCCCACTGTGCAGGTCTCACGTGACCACACGTGAGCGGTTATATGCAAAGTATATAGCCGCTGCATTTAAGCAGTTGATAGGACAAAATTGAGCCTCACGTGTAAGCACGTGAGCGCCTATATGCAAAGAATATAGGCACTACATTCAAACAGATAGCAAAAAAAGAAGAAGAAGAAAAAAGAGAGACGCTCACGTGTTAACACGTGATACCCTCTTATGCTGTTGTATATAAGCAAATAAGGTTAATTCTATTGGGGCCACGTGCTACACGTGAGTGTTCCTAAACACTTTCCAAGTGAATAGAATTAAATTCTAAATAAAAGGATCAAAACTTTTAGTTCACTGAGGTTACTTCCCAGTATTGGCTTGACTTTTGCGTTCGCTTCGCTCTCTTGTCCGAGCTCGAGGGGCTCACCGGTCTCAAAGGGCTCACCGGGGTTTTTGCTCTATTGGGAAGACATCTCCTTAAATATTTTTAAACTATCGGATAGAATTAAATTCTATATATGTAGGAAATATTTCCCTGATCTTCCTTAAACTAGAAAGATTTTCTTTGTTAGACGAAGGACTTTTGGATTAAAGATCCAACGGTGATCGTCTGATAGAATACAATTATATCTTAGGAAAATATTTCCTAATCTGGTTAAAAACAAATAAGAAATCTTCTCTATTAAACAGAGAGACTTTGGATTAAAAATCCAACAGTGAATAAAATTCACCAGAACAATTGGATTGATTATAAAATCAATCATGATCTCTCAATGAGGGATTTGCTTAACAAATTGATTCTTTTTCTTCTCCTATAAATAGGAGCAAACAAAAAAGAGAGGGGAGAACAAAGAGAGAAACATACAGAGGAGAGCATACAAAAAAGAGGAAGAAGGGAATTTAACTCTCGAAAAAGATTTGCTTCATCAGAACATTCTAGGTAAGGAAAAAGAGAGAAATACACAGAGATTGTTCTATCTTGACCTTTCCAAGGGTTTAACCCTTCGCATAAGAACTTAGTTCTTCCTCTGGTTGAGATCTATAGAAGCAGATCATCCCATAAGTTGAGAATTTAATTCTCATCGGGGAGATTCTGTAATGCAGATTCAAAACCTAAGGGAAAGAACTGAGTTCAAAGAATTTAATTTTTACAGAAACATATGGGAATTTAATTCCTTTGAAATTCAAGGTTTAACCCTACAATAAGCATTTAATTCTTACAAACAAAAAAAAGGAAAAAAGAGGCATGAGATCCTCTAAAACCCTAGCATGAGATCAAAATCTTTAAACACTCAATAGGATCTCACGTGCTCCACGTGAGCGTCTCTGATGAATGAAAAGGGAAACACACAAAATCGCCTCACGTGCTCGCACGTGAGTCATGTGTTTAACACTTCTATAAAATAAGGGGGGAATAGAACCCAGAGAATAATTCTCACTTTGGGGTGCCTCACGTGCCCACACATGAGCGCTTCCAAAAGTCAAGGGTTTAAACACTTCTACATAAAAAAGGAAGGGGGAATAGAACCCAGAGAATGGATCCCGCTTTGGGGCGACTCACGTGCCCACACGTGAGCACTTCCAAAGTGCAGTGTTCAACACTGATTCAGAGCCTCACGTGGGAATACGTGAGTGCTAAACACACACCAATTCTTAGCATTATGAGACTCAGACTTCAGCCCCAAATTGGCTAAGTCTTCTTGAGGTCAAAACATCTTTGATCTCCGAATCAACTGAGCTTCTGTGCTCATCCCAAACTAATCTCAGTCTCAAACATGACTGATGACCACTCAACTGATGATATCCAAAACGATATTCATCCCACATTCTCCCGAGGAAATCTTAATCTCAAAATACGACTAATGACTAGGCCAAGGACATTCCGCCAAGGCGAATTCGTGCTAGTCGTAAAAAGACCTATGATCCCTAATCGTGCCAAACGGGGGAAATTCGAGCCAAACTATGAGGGCCCGTATATCATAGACAAGGTCTACCAAGGTAGGGATTACTTGCTCATGAATATGCATGGCGAAAGACCCTTTAGGCTAATAAACGGTCGGTTCTTGAAAAAATACTACGCCTGACCGAAATGTCTTTAAACTATTATAAACCCGCAGCAACCTAAGGCTGACGTGCAAAAAAAAGGTTACATCCATAAGCGAAATGGGCACGGATGAAAACCCGAAAAGGCTCCGTGAATAAAAACAGCAGGGCTACTGGCGAGTTTGTGAAAACCCGAAATGGCGCAACCTCGTTAAAAGATACTTGCAATGTCCTCTCGACCTTGTAAGGAGAAAATACCTGCATGAGATCCTTACAACTCACAAGGGAACAACACACTTAGGGATCCCCACAATTCCTGAGGAGAAATTACACTTATGAAATCCTCACGACTCGTAAGGAAAATTCCCCTATGAGACCCTCACGACTCATAGGATTCAAAAGCCTTAAACTACAGGGATCTAAAACTGTTCTTAAGCCATCATCACAACCCCCAGTCTGCCCTACAGATGGTTCAATATTGACCCTTGTATATAATTCACGGGCACAAATAAACGTCTCCCACACCAAGTTCCGCCAATGGAGTGAAATCGCCCTGTTTGGTGAACATGCACTTATAAGTCCTCTCGACTTATAAGGAGAAAACACTCTTATAAGATCCTTACGACTTATGAGAGAACATGCACTTAGGAATCCTCACGATTCCTAAGGAGAAAAGACACCTACGAGATCCTCACGACTCGTAGAGAGAAACACCTTTATGAGACCCTTACGGCTCATGAAGTCAAAAGCCTTAGTCGACAGGATCTTAACCCTGTTTGCTAAGCCACATTTGCTCGAACCGACAAATGGCAAATGATGACTCGCTCCTGGCAATATCCCAGTCGTAGCGATGCTGATGCCTAAATCGGTATCAAATTCCAAGTCTTTTCATGGCAAATGATGAGTCGCTCCTGGAAACATTCCAGTCGCAGCGATACTGATGCAAAGATTGGTATCGGACCATAAGTTCCATACTTAAAAAAATGCATATGAAATAGCCGAAATATTTGGGTAACTCACAATAAAAGTTAGCGAGTAAAATATATGCATACAAAAATAGCCTAAATGGTTGGGCAACTCGCAATAAAAAAAACAGCGAGTAAAAGAAAAAAAATAGCTGAAATGATTGGGCACCGCGAAAAGACAGCCGAAATGATTGGGCAATCACGGCTTTCGCGATATAAAAAGCTGAAATGATAGAGTATCGCGGAAAGAAATTAAAAAAATGAAATGAAACTTTTTGCCCTGCAGGTAAGTCCATACTGACCCCTGTATACAATCAATGGGCATAAACGAAAAGGAAACCACATGTCCCAACAAACTCCATCAATGGGAGAGTTAGGTCTCAGCGGCAATATTTGCATCCCAGAAGACCAGCAACGGCGTTCCTCCTCATGCCAGCAGGATACAGACGCAACATCAATAAATGGAGCCATGGCAGAGTCCCCTAGTTCCAAATCTCGACGGTTCACAGACAGCCCAGAGACAACCTCGACGTGCATCGCAATATTGCAGACACAATGTCAACAAACGAAGTAAAGAAAGATCCCTAGCTTCAGGGTCTCGACGTCAACATCGACAAAGTAGAGATCAACACCGGTATTTCTCCGTACTCCAATCGGATGCTGACACAACGTTAACAAAGCGGAGCCACGGCAAAGTCCCCTAGTTCCAAATCTCGACGGTTGACAGACAACCTAAAGACTACCTCGGAACCATTGCAGAGTTCCTAGTTCCAAGGCTCGATAGCTACATCTACGGCCTAGAGATCAACAACAGCGTTCTTCTTCCTTCCAGCAGGATACAGGCGCGACATCAACAAAAAGAGCCATGGCAAAATCCCCTAGTTCCAAACCTCGATGGTTCACAGACAACCCAGAGACAACCTCGACATTCGTCGCAATATTGCAGACACAATGTCAACAAACGAAGCCAAGGAAAATCCCTCGCTTCAGGGTCTTGACGGCAACTCAAATGAGACCTGAAAAGACTATCGGAGATCATCCCACACCAACGCGGAGTGGTCATGACTTATCAGGGCTCCCAAACTGAGCCTAACCTCAAGTAAAAAGCGACATGGAATATCCCTAACGCTTGCTCTTTCGACGGTAATATCACCTGGAAGATTACTTGAAGACGTGTTGTCCAGCCCCCGAAGGGATCAAAGATACGACAGTCGTGGGGTTACCCGAGCAACAAGATTGCATATCGGGGAATATATCGGCAAACGCGATGGTGCGACGGGTAAAAAAAACCCTTAGTACCACAGACCCTAATGGACTTCTATTAGCAGGAGTTAACTGTGACGTTAGGAAACCCTTGCGAGAACTTTTCGATTCGTCTCGACCCGTGAGGAAATTAGTGTTCTTGCTCAATTCGTCTCGACTCGTAGGGAAAAGCCTTAGGCAATGGGGATAAGGACCTTATTCCTAAGCACTGGGGCCCTGCAAGTCAGTCCAAGATGGACTATTGTATACTATTCACGGGCCACACTCTCCAAAGTCGAATCTCGACAATGAGGGAAACAACCACTTTTGAATCCTCTCGACTTGTAAGCGGGAAAAATTCTCTTGTGAGATCCTTACGACTCTTAAGAGAAAACACATATAGGAATCCTCATGATTCCTAAGGAGAAAATATACCTACGAAATCCTCTCGACTCGTAGGGAGAAAACCCTTTATGAGACCCACAGCTCATAAACTTGAAAAGTCTTAGGCGGCAGATCTGAACCTGTTTCCTAAGCCATCGCTTCTTATCTCGATTCAGGAAAATCAACATCCTTGACGAGAACCTCGATTCACGTCGACCCGCAGAAAAATCAGTGTCTTTGCAGGAATCTCTCGATTCGTCTTGACCTCCACGGAAACCAGTGTCCTTGGCAAAATCTCGATTCAGGAAAATCAGCATTCATGACGAGAACATCTCGATTTGTGTCGACCCGCAGAGAAATTAGTGTCTTTGAAGAATTACCTTGATTCGTTTCGACCCCGGGGAAATCAGTGTCCTTGGCAAAATCTCGATTCAGGGAAATCAGCGTCCTTGATGAGAGCATCTCGATTCGCGTCGACCCGCAGAGAAATCGGTGTCTTTGCAGGAATACCTCAATTCGTTTCGACCTCCAGGGAAATCAGTGTCCTTGGCAAAATCTCGATTCAGGGAAATCAGCGTCCTTGACGAGAACATCTCGATTCGCGTCGACCCATAGAGAAATCAGTGTCTTTGCAGGAATACCTCGATTCATTTCGACCCCGGGGAAATCAGTGTCCTTGGCAAAATCTTGAGTTAGGGAAATCAGCGTCCTTGACGAGAGCATCTTGATTTGCGTCGACCCGCAGAGAAATCGGTGTCTTTGCAGGAATATCTCGATTCATTTCGAGCCCAGGGAAATCAGTGTCCTTGGCAAAACCTCGATTCAGGGAAATCAGCGTCCTTGGCGAGAACCCCTCAATTCGTGCCGACCCGCAGAGAAATCGGTGTCTTTGAAGGAGTACCTCGATTCGTTTTGACCCCGGGGAAATCAATGTCCTTGGCAAAACCTCAATTCAGGGAAATCAGCGTCCTTGACGAGAACCTCTCGATTCGCGTTGACCCGCAGGGAAATCAGTGTCTTTGCAGGAATACCTCGATTCGTCTCCACCGGCAGGGAAATCAGTGTCCTTGACAAAACCTCGATTCAGGGAAATCAGCTTCCTTGACGAGAACCTCTCGATTCGTATCGACCCGCAGGGAAATCAGTGTCTTTGTAGGAATACCTCGATTCGTCTCAACCGGCAGGGAAATCAGTGTTCTTGACAAAACCTCGATTCAGGGAAATCAGCGTCCTTGACGAGAGCATCTCGATTCGCATCGACCCACAGAGAAATCACTGTCTTTGCAGGAATCTCTCGATTCGTCTCGACCTCTAAGGAAATCAGTGCCCTTAGTAAAACCTTGATTCAGGTAAATCAGCGTCCTTGACGAGAGCATCTCGATTCGCATCGACCCACAGAGAAATCAGTGTCTTTGCAGGAATCTCTCGATTTGTCTCGACCTCCAAGGAAATCAGTGTCCTTGGCAAAACCTCGATTCAGGGAAATCAGTGTTCTTGACGAGAACATCTCGATTCATATTGAACCATGAGAAGATTAGTGTCTTTGCGAGAATCTCTCGATTCGTCTCGACCTGCGGGGAAATTAGTGTCCCCGCGCATGAAAAGAAAATTCTCTTATGAGGTCCTTACGACTTTCAAAAGAAAGCGCACTTAGGAGTCCTCACGACCCCTAAGGAGAAAATACACCTGCGAGATCCTCTCGACTCGTAGGAAGAAATATCTTTATGAGACCCTCACGACTCATAAAGTTGAAAAGTCTTAGGCGGCAGATCTGAACCTGTTTCCTAAGCCATCGCTGCCTTGCAAGTAGGTTCAAGATGGACTATTGTATACTATCCACGGGCCACACTCCCCAAAGTCGAATATCGACAAGGAGGAAAAAACCACTTACGAGTCCTCTCAACTTGTAAAGGGAAAAAATTCTCTTGTGAGATCCTTACGACTCTCGAGAGAAAAACATACACTTAGGAATCCTTACGACTCCTAAGGAGAAAATACACCTACGGGATCCTCTCGACTCGTAGGGAGAAAAGTCTTTATGAGACCCTCACGGCTCATAAAGTTGAAAAATCTTAGGCGATAGATCTGAAACTGTTTCCTAAGCCATCGCTGCTCTACAAGGAGGTCAAGATAGACTATCTGTGGGCCACATTTGCCAAAGCCACATTCGCCAATGTAATAAAGAAGCTACTTACGGGTCCTCACGATTCGTAAGGAAAAATACCCGAGTGAGATCCTTACGACTCACAGAGGCGATGACCACTTCGAAATCCTCACGATTTCTAAGGACAATTTGCACATACGAGATCCTCTCGACTTGTAGGGGAAAAAAAGCTTCTTGAAACCCTTACGGCTCATGAAGATGAAAAAAGTCTTAGGCTACAAAGACTCTAAACTTGTCCCCTAAGCCCTCAATTCTATTGCCATGCATAACTCTGCACTACTTCACCCACGTACATGCTTACGTGGGCAAACTAGTGGGGGGCATTTGTTCCCGCCAAAATTTTCGGCCAAGAGCTACTTATTCCCTTATAAAAAAGGGGGGAGAGTCCTCAAAATTTGGCCTCACGTGTAAAACACGTGAGCGCTCATATGCAAAGCGTATGAGCGTTAGATAAAACAATTAAGGGCCAAATATGCATCACGTGTTAAACACGTGAGCGCTCATATGCTTTGCATATGAGCGCTGAATAAAATAAACTTAAAGGACCAAACATGCCTCATGAGTAAAACACGTGAGCGCTCATATGCAAAGCTTATAAGCGCTGAACATAAATCACCAATGGCCAAACAGGCCTCACGTGTAAAACACGTGAGCGCTCATATGCAAAGCATATGAGAGCTGAATATAAACAGGCTAAAACCCATAGCAGGGGTCACGTGTTAAACACATGAGTTCTCTTGCCTCTCATATGCAAAGCATGTGAGCGACCCAATTTAAAATGCTCCTATCAAATTCTAGAATTAAATTCTATTTTAGGAAATATTTTCTTGATCTTTCTCAAACTAAAAACATCTTCTCTGTTAAACAGAGGACCTTTGGATCAAAGATCCAACGATGATCATCTGGTAAAATAAAGTTCTATCATAGGAAAATATTTTCCTAATCCTGTTAAACTAACAAGATATTCATATGATTAGAATAAAATTCTAATCTTATTAAACTAATGAGATATCTATATGATAAAATTAAATTCTATATTAAGAAAATATATTTCTGTTCCTATTAAACTAAAAAGATATGATAGAATAAAATTCTAATCTTGTCAAAACTAACAAGATATTCATAATCTTGTTAAACAAATAAGAAATCTTCTCTGTTAAACAGAGGACTTTTGGATTAAAAATCCAACGGTGAATAAAATTCACCGATTGATCTAAAAGATCATGAAATCAATCATGATCTCTCAATGGGGGATTCTTTTAACAAATTGATTCTTTTTCTTCTCATATAAATAGGAGCAAGAGGAGGAGAAAAAAGGGGCACAGAGGAACCCCCCATAAAATTGAAGTTCAAAAATACAGAAAACAGAAAGGAAAACCCCTTGGTAAGCAAAAACCAAAAGAGAATTTAATTCTCAAACCAAGAGTTTAACTCTTCTCAAAAAACTTAGTTCTTCCTCTGGTTAAGATCTGCAGAAGCAGATCTCCCCACAAGTTAAGAATTTAATTCTCATCGGGGAGATTCTGTCATGCAGATTCAAAACCTAGGGGAAAGAACTGAATCCAAAAGAGTTTAACTCTTACAAAACATAAGGGAATTTAATTCCTCTGAAACTAGGGTTTAAACCTTTAAAAAATAATTTAATCCCTGCAAAGAACAAAAGAAGAACTTGATTCCTCAGAACCATAGAATAACAGCCTGGTGATTCATTAGCGTTTAACGCTATATAGCAAAGCTCACGTGTTCCCACGTGAGCGCTCTTGATGAACAAAAGGGAATAAACCCTATTTTTGGGGCGCCTCACATGACCCCACGTGACCCGTAAGAAGTGCTGAGCACTTATAAAGAGAAAAAGGGAATAAACTCTATTTTTGGGGCGCCTCACGTGACCCCATGTGACCCCCTAGAAGTGCTCGGTACTTATAAAAGAGAACAAGAAAATAAACCCAAAGAAGCAGCGCCAACTTCAAGTGCCTCACGTGACCCCACGTGAGCGCATCAAATTCGCAGTGTTTAACACTACTTCAAGCGCCTTACGTGACCCCACGTGGGCGTCTCAATTCTCAGTGTTTAACACTACTTCAAGCGCCTCACGTGAGCGCCTAAATTCTCAGTGTTTAACACTACTTCAAGCGCCTCACGTGGGAGCACTTGAGCGCTGAGCATACACTAGTGTTTAACACTACGAGAGGCTAACCTTAGCCCAAATCAGCCAAGTCTCCCAAAGTCAACACCCGAGCTCCAATTATATCCAGGTCCTTCAAAATTGATCTCAGATGGCATTCAAAACAATGTTCATCCCATTCCTTCTCAATCTGGTATTTGGTTCAAGGGTACTTCTCTCCACTCCTCTAATACATGTCGTTGTAATTACTCAACGTATTCAGAGAGGTGGAGGGTCCCAATAACCAATAACTTTTGACGCACCCCCAAACTGGTTAAACCAAAACCCCATGGACTATGAGGTCCTTAAACTCATGGACTATGATGTCCTTAAACTTTATGGACTATAAGGTCCTTAAACTCATGGACTGCGATGACTTTAAAATTTACAGACTATGAGGTCTTTAAACTAGACTATGATGTCTTCAAACTGGACTATGAGGTCCTTAAACTCATGGACTATGATGTCCTTAAACTTTACAGACTGTGGGGTCCTTAAACTCATGGACTATGAGGTCCTTAAACTCATAGACTATGATGTCCTTAAACTTTACAGACTATGAGGTTTTTAAACTAGACTATGATGTCTTTAAACTGGACTATGAGGTCCTTAAACTCATGGACTATGATGTCCTTAAACTTTACGGATGTGGGGTTCTTAAACTCATGGACTATGATGCCCTTAAATTTTATGGACTGTGAGGTCCTTAAACTCACAGACTATGATGTCTTTAAACTTTACAGACTATGACGTCTTTAAAATATCACGGACTATGATGTCCTTAAACCCAATGGACCGCAATGTCCCTAAACAAAAACAATAGAGCCCAAATGCTCTTTTGTTGGATCTAAATGATCCTGTTAAGTAGATCTTAGTCTAAAATTAGACTAACATATCCTTAACAAACGTTTAAGTTGATCTTAGTCTCAAATGAGATTAACGATCCTTAAACCCAAACCAAACCCAAATCTAAGAAAATACGGATTTGGTCTAATCCACTCCCTACGGGCGACAACATAAATTAGTCTCCGTATACAATCCACGGGCAACCAAAAAACAAAACAAACACACACGACATGAAATGACCATCTGGAGAAGGAGAAAGTGGTTACCGCGATGCGGTAGCATAATTAACTGCAGGGGTTTGCGCCTGTAGGGAAGAGCGTCCCCATAATCAAAAACCCCTCACAATGAGGGGAAATCTGACGAAGTCTACTACATCGGCCGCATCCGTCTAAACCTCCGATGTACGGTGCCATAAATCAACTTGGCAACTTCGGAGAGGTGCACGGATAAAACCAAACAGCATCTGCCCCCCAAAATTCAGGCGAGACGTCCCAACGGCTCATTCCTGGTTTTCGGCGGCGAACGGTATCCTTAACAAAAATTTAGGTCGATCTTGATCTCAAAACAGATTAATGATCCTTAAATCAACCCAAACCCAAATCTAAAATATACGGATTTGGACTAATCCACGACCTACGGGGGACAACATAAATTAGTCTCCGTATACAATCCACGAGCAACCAAAAATAAAACAAACACACAAGACATGAAGTGAACTTTTAGACCAGGTGATAGTGGTTATCACGATGCGGTAATGTAATTAACTGCAGGGGCTTGCGCCTGCAGGGAAGAGCATCCCCACAATCAAAAACCCCTCGCAAACGTGGGGGAATCTGACGAAGTATGCTACAACGGTCGCATCCGTCCAAACCTCCGATATACGGTGTCATAAATCAATTTGGCATCTTCGGAGAGGTGGACGGATAAATCCAAATAACATCTGCCCCCAAATTCAGGCAAGACGACCTACGCGGTCTGCCTCTGTTTTCGGCGAAGAACAGATTCTGTTTTGAGGGCAGGTGCTATTTGGATTTATCCGCCTTGCCTAAATTTGGGGGCAGATGCTATTTGGATTTATCCGTCCACCTCTCCGAAGATACCAAGTTGATTTATGGCACCGTATATCGGAGGTTTGGATGGATGCGGCCGTTGTAACAGACTTCGACAGATTCCCTCTCGTTTGCGAGGGATTTTTGATTGTGGGGACGCTCTTCCTTGCAGGCGCAAGCCACTGCATTTAAAGTGGTTATCGCATCGCGATAACCACTTTCTCCTTCTCCAGAAGTTCACTTCGTGTCGTGTGTGTTTGTTTTATATTTGGTTGCTCGTGGATTGTATACGGAGACTAATTTATGTTGTTGCCCGTAGAGCGTGGATTAGTCCAAATCCGTATATCTTAGATTTGGGTTTGGGTTGATTTAAGGATCATTAATCTGTTTTGAGATCAAGATCGACTTAAATTTTTGTTAAGGATACGTTAGTCCAATTTGGGACTAAGATCTACTTAACAGGGTTTTAGGATCATTCAGACCCAACAAAAGAGCATTTGGGCTCTATTGTTTTAGTTTAAGGACGTTACGGTCCGTTGTTAGTTTAAGCACGTTTCGGTCCGTAGATCACCATTCTTGAGGTGAGAGTTTAGTTTTAAGAACGTTTCGGCCCGTAGTAGTTTGTGGACGTTACGGTCCATAAAGTTTAGTTTAAGGACGTTACGGTCCGCAGTAGTTTGATAACGTTACGGTCCGTAGAGTTTAGTTTAAGGACGTTACGGTCCGCAGTAGTTTGAGGACGTTACGGTCCGTAGAGTTTAGTTTAAGGACGTTACGGTCCGCAGTAGTTTGAGGACATAACGGCCCGTAGAGTTTAGTTTAAGGACGTTACGGTCCGTAGTAGTTTGAGGCCGTTACGGTCCGTAGTAGTTTGAGGCCGTTACGGTCCGTAGTAGTTTGTGGCCGTTACGGTCCGTAGAGTTTAGTTTAAGGACGTTACGGTTCGTAGTAGTTTGAGGACGTTACGGTCCGTAAAGTTTAGTTTAAGGACGTTACGGTCCGTAGATCATTTTGCGCGCACGTGTATTTGTTACGTGTCGGGATAAGCAACGATGATATGGGAGACACCCAGTTTGGGGTGTAGTTTGATCTAGGGTGTGCACGTCAGTTTGGGAAGTGCACCGAAGAGCAGTTGGTTGTCAGGACCCGCCACCTTTCTGAAGACGTTGAGAAATTACAACGACATGTATAAGAGGTGTGGAGAGATGTATCCTTAAACCAATTTCCCTATCCGAGAAAAAATGAAGTTGCTGATCAACCCCGAAATCATTAGTCGTATTTTGAGACTAAGATTTCCTTAGGGGAATGTGGGATGAATATCGTTTTGGATATCATCAGTTGAGTGCTCATCAGTCATGTTTGAGACTGAGATTAGTTTGGGAAAACCTGAGCACAGAGGCTCAATTGATTTAGAGATCAAAAAGATTTTGACCTCAAGAAGACTTAGCCAATTTGGGGCTGAAGTCCGAGTCTCATAATGCAAAGCATTGGTGTGTGTTTAGCACTCACGTGTTCCCACGTGAGGCTCTGAATCAGTGTTAATCACCGCACTTTGGAAGCACTCACGTGTGGGCACGTGAGGCGCCCCAAAGTGGGATCCGTTCTCTGAGTTCTATTCCCCCTTCCTTTTTTATGTAGAAGTGATTAAACCCTTGAATTTTGGAAGCGCTCACGTGTGGGCACGTGAGGCGCCCCAAAGTGAGAATTGTTCTCTGGGTTCTATTCCCCCCCTTTTTTATCGAAGTGTTAAACACTTGACTCACGTGCGAGCACGCGAAGCGATTTTGTTTGTTTCCCTTTTCATTCATCAGAGACGCTCACGTGAAGCACGTGAGATCCTATTGAGTGTTTGGAGATTTTGATCTCATGCTAGGGTTTTGGAGGATCTCATGCCTCTTTTTTCCTTTTTTTTTGTTTGTAAGAATTAAATTCTTATTGTAGGGTTAAACCTTAATTTTCAAAGGAAGTAAATTCCCATATGTTTCTGTAAAAATTAAATTCTTTGAACTCAGTTTTTTCCCCTAGGTTTTGAATCTGCATAACAGAATCTCCCCGATGAGAATTAAATTCTCAACTTATGGGATGATCTGCTTCTACAGATCTCAACCAGAGAAAAAATTAAGTTCTTGTGCGAAGGGTTAAACCCTTGGAAAGGTCAAGATAGAAAAATCTTTGTGTATTTCTCTCTTTTTCTTTACCTAGAAAGTTCCGATGAAGCAAATTTTTTCTGAGAGTTAAATTCTCTTCTTCCTCTTTTTTGTATGCTCTCCTCTGTATGTTTCTCTCTCTGTTCTCCCCTCTCTTTTTTGTTTGCTCCTATTTATAGGAGAAGAAAAAGAATCAATTTGTTAAGCAAATCCCTCATTGAGAGATCATGATTGATTTCATAATCGATCCAATTGTTCTGGTGAATTTTATTCACCGTTGGATTTTTAATCCAAAGGTTCTCTGTTTAACAGAGAAGATTTCTTATTTGTTTTTAACCAGATTAGGAAATATTTTTCTAAAATAGAATTTTATTCTATCAGACGATCACCGTTGGATCTTTGATCCAAAGGTCTTTCGTCTAACAAAGAAAATCTTTCTAGTTTAAGGAAGATCGGGGAAATATTTCCCACATATATAGAATTTAATTCTATCGGATAGTTTAAAAAGATTTAAGGAGATGTCTTCCCAATAGAGTTTTGATCCTTTTATTTAGAATTTAATTATATTCGCTTGGAAAGTGTTTAGGAATACTCACGTGTAGCACGTAACCCCAATAGAATTAACTTTGTTTTCTTATATGCAATAGCATAAGAGGGTATCACATGTTAACACGTGAGCCTCTCTCTTCTTTCTTCTTCTTCTTTTTTTTGTTATCTGTTTGAATGCAGCGCCTATATGCTTTGCATATAGGCGTTCACGTTCTTACACGTGAGGCTCAATTTTGGTCTATCAACTGCTTAAATGTAGCGGCTATATGTTTTGCATATAGCCACTCACGTGTGGGCACGTGAGACCTGCACAGTGGAGAATTTTTTCCCTTTTTCTTTCTATATATTATTATTATTATTATTATATATAAGGGAACAGTTGCCCCGGCATTCTTAAGTCCGAAGGACATCACTTTGTAGCAGTATACCCCCGGTCAGTGGAGAAGGCGGTCAGTTTTTCGTCGGCCGGGTTCATCCTGATCTGATTGTAAACTGAGAAGGCGTCAATGAAGCTCAATAGTTCATGGCCTGCCGAGCTGTCTACAAGCTGGTCTATCCGAGGGAGGGGATAATTATATTTGGGGCAGGCTTTGTTTATGTCCGTGAAATCGATGCACATGCGCCATTTCTCGTTCGCCTTCTTGACCATGACTACATTTGCCAAACAATCACAGTAGACCAAATTCTTGATAAAGTTAGCGGCGAACAGTCGATCCACTTCGTCTTCTATCGCCCTTTGCTTGGCCGGCGCAAAACTTCTTTTCTTTTGTCGGATGGGTTTTTGTCACGCCCCGCTTCCCAGTGTACGGGCAGAGGACGCGACGAGGACGCTACGTATTTACTGTGAAGTAAATACGCTAAACGTATCTAAGCAATATAAATATAAATGCACAAGAGACAAGATATAATAAAACAACAACTTTATTTATTCACATTCTTTCTGTACAATACATGGAAAGTAAATACAACTGAAATAAAGCAATGCCTAAATAATGGCACAACAGAAAGGAAAAGTACTGAACGGAAATGTGTACAATGAACAAAAGCTCGGGGTCTTCAGTAAACTGGTCTAAGTCTTCAGCACTGGGCTCGATCTCTGGAAGATTCGAATCACCTGACAACATTCAAAGAAGAAAGAAAGAGAAAGTCGTCAGCGAACAAATCGCTCGGTAAGTCCCAAAGATAAGAGAGAAATAGAATAGATAGAAAGAAGGTGGCTTTTAAATTTGTATTATGTTGTTATAATGTTATGTTAACGCTGTTGTTTGTAGCTTGGTACAGAAAGATGTCAGTGTATACGAGAGGAGTCTCACTTATCCCGGAGACTAAGGTATCAGAAACTCAAGGAACCGTTGGGCCACGGTACAACAGCAACGAAATATAGGTTAGTTGTCTTATGGTTGCAGTCTCGTGCCACTTCTAACACCTTCCGTACCAATCTACCCCTTAAACCCCGTAGTGTTTTGATTGTATTGTTTTTCTTGTATTGTAACTGTATAGATTATATAATTGGATGACTAACCGAAACCATGATATCAGTAAACGGATGTAACTGTATAATCATGTAAATGGATGTAACTAGAGAATCATGTAAATGGAAGTATATTCATGGTTCGGTTCGGTCAATATAGATTGAATAGTTTGAACATATTGAATATATGAATATATGTTGAATTGTAATATTGTAGATTGTAGATTGTAGATTGTAGATTGTACTTAAATCATATTCAAGTCATATTATAATGAGACTCACTCTGAGTCAGACAATTAGAAAAGTAAATTGAAGACCTGATTGTTTTGATATTATCGGTAACCGCTGCACATGCACTGCAGGATTTGTGTCTTTTTCAAAACGAGTACCGTGTTGATAACACCATTGTTAAGTTTTCTACCTTAGATAGGCAAGCACCCACTTCTCCGGCTCCCTGAGGCTCAAGAAATTGGTCCCGCTTAAACCTATGTTTATTAAGGTCCCTAGGGTAATTTATAGAACTTGAGGGGGTTTTACGTAAAAATACTTTTATATACTTTTCAAAATACTCCCCAATTATTTATTTATTGTCTTTAGAGTTATCATGAATGTAGATTTTATAATTGTGGTATTTCTAGTGAAAATATCCTAAATTCATAATAAAGGGTATTTATTTGTAATATTGACTTGTATGAAATTCATGGTATTTTAGTGTAAAATGATTCTTGTGAATTTTGAAAAGAGTTGGAATATTTATATTATTACAAAATAGATATTTTAATGTTATATATACATATATTTATATGAAAATAAATTTAATATATATATATTGAAATCTCGTTTTTCTTAAGATGTCGTATTTTAAATCTTTCGAGACCGAATGCTCCTTGCGAAGGTCTGCATCTCGCACTACTAAGCTCGAGGATGTGCGATAATCCGCACCATCCCGAACGGATTCCCCAAATGGGTTGTAGCGGCGCTTTACAAAAAATTGTTTAAATACTAAATCATTAAGAAAAATGGTTTTATAAGTAATGGTATTTATTTGACAAGATGTCGTTTTCCCGTATTCTATGTTCCCGAGGGTATTGTGCTATATTGCATATGAGTGTGTGAGGAGGTAGGTCATTAACTCGTGATCTACTTAAAGGTATAGCAAAGTTTTGATGGTTTAAATATAAAAATGAAACTATGTGGTATTTTAATGAAAAAAATACGGTAAAATGGAAATGGCAATTATTTTTGATATAGAACTTATTCAATATGATTAGTTAGTGTTTAATAGTCAACATGTATTGGTTGTAGCATGATTGTATTAAAGAAAGAGTTAGGTTTTATAAAGAACCGAATCGAAAATCGGATTTATTCCGATTCCGTTGGGTTTTGAAATTTCGTATTTTAGAATAAAAATAGAGAAGAGGGAATTGGGACTTACGGGTTTAGTTAACAGAGAAGAGGGAGGGGAGACGAAAGGAGTCGACGGTACATCGTTTCGTCATCGGAAGTTCCTAGGATCGTCGTCGGAAGTTGGCCGGAAAATTCGCCAGAGCTTTGTCTTTCGCTTCTTCCAAAATACACTAGGGTTTCTAGGAATTTCTTGAGAGTTGGCTCAGAATTTTGGGGTCAGGGGGTAGTGTTTAGGGGTGGTATTTATAGGGTTAGGATAGATGAAGAGTTTAATTGAAAAAAATGTAAAATATATATTAAAATGTATTAAAAAATGGAGTAAATGAGGCTTTATGAATTCTTTGGAACCGATCTGGGAAAATGAAGTGTGCAGGGGGGTTTAGATGATGAAGACCCCCAACTTTGGTGTTGGGGACTCGGTCGTCCGGCCGAGTCCGGCCGGCGGTGCCGGCCCGAGTCAACCGGTCCACCGGCCGACTCAGCCGAGTCGGGCCGAGTCAGGGGGTCAGGAGCCTTGTCGTCGCTTCATCTACTCACTGGTATATTTAGTTTATGGGGTGTAGTGAGGTTTTTGTGGGAAATGCACGTGTAAACTGTTGGTATTCTAAAAATCAAAAACAAAATAATATTATTAATAATGTGGGGTATGGGATTTGAATTCTGGTGACTTGGTTCAACAGTGCAAGGTATTACCAATGAGCTACAAGTTTCTTCTTGTAATTAATTAGCAAAACAAGTACTTAACTTGTGCTCAGGCAAAAGTGCCCCTTTCTTTAAATTTTGAAAAAATTGCACAGAAAGTTGTACAGGGAATTTAGGGTTGTTACAGTTTTGTTTTCGGATCGACTCCGAGCTTGTGGGAGATCACTCTAGGGTCAATTCCGGGCATGTCCGCCGGCGTCCAAGCAAAAACGTCCAAATTATCTCGGAGGAAGCGGATCAGTTCTTCACGGCGATCCCTAGTCAGGAGAGAGACGATCTGGACTTTTCGGTCGTTGAACCCTTCTTCTAGTGGTACTTCCGTTAATGTTTCTACTGGGGCGCCTCTGACTTCCATTTGGTCGTCGCGTGTATCTAAAGACCCCTGGAAGTCAGGTATGTCCTCAAAATCGTCGCTTTGATCTCCGACAGTGGACGTCGAGGTGAGGCAAATCCTAGCGGTTTGCTGGTCTCCGTGGGCCTGGCCTATTCCCCCTTGATCTAAAGGAAACTTGATCGCAAGGTGATAAGTTGAGATCTGGGTTTGGAGAGCGTTTAAGGCCGGACTTCCTAGCAGAATGTTTTAGGACGAAGGGACTTTGGCGACGAGGAAATCCACAGGTACGGTCCGTGTATATCCCGCTTCCCCAATGTTGAGTAGGAAGGTGACCAATCCCTCGGCAGGGCCGGAGTGATTGGTGAACCCCGAGAGTACATGGAAGGTAGGTCGAAGGTCGAATGGTCCTAGCCCCATACATTGGAAGCAGTCGTAGAACAGGATATCCGCTGAGCTCCTTGAGTCGACCAAAATTCTATGAACCTCGTAACGGTGGACTCTGGCCGTTATTACGAGTGGGTCTTTGTGAGGTAAAGATATACCGCGAAGGTCTTCATCAGTGAAGATGATAGGCTCGTCTTTACTGCCCTTCTTCTGGGGTGGAACGCTTACATTCTCGACCGGGAGGAGGCAGTGGTTTTCACCAACTTCCCGAGCAGGATCCGAGGTAACGACTATGATTTGGCCGATCGTTAACTCCCCGAGAGGGGGCTGGTTCTCTTGCTCCCGCTCTGCCTACCGCTTGTCCCGCAAGTACTTCACCAGGTGGCCGGAGCGGATCAACTCATCAATGTAGTCACGGAGTTGTTTGCAGTTTTAGGTCGGGTAGCCCTGTGACCTGTAGAAGGCGCAGTACGGGCCTCGGAGACGCTTGCCTGCCCTTTGGGTCACCGGCGGGAGTTTGAAGAACCACTCGCCCTTTGCTTCCTACAGCAGCTCGGTCTGGGAGATGTTTAGAGGAGTGTACTCTTGAAACCTTGGTAAGTAAGGGTTCGGACGATCGACCTTCTTCTTCTCCTCTCCGCCCCGTTTCTTTTGGTCGGTTTGGTCGCCTCTGGGCAGATTTATGTTCACCCCGGACTCGGGTTGGATCTCCCTCTCGGTCCAGGCTTTTATCTCGGTCATGGTCTTAGGTTGCGCTAATGCAAAAGAGCGGAGCCACTCTTTGTGCCTAAGACCCGACCTCTGCTCGGTGATGACCGTTTCATCGCGGTGCTCGGGGACCTCGAGGAGCGCGTTGTAGAAGCGGGTGACATATCCTTTGAAGGATTCTTTGTCTCTGCTCTTGATGGTGAACAGATAGTCGACCGTCATCTTCTGCCGTCGATTCCCGACGAAGTGACCGAGGAATTGGGAGGCCAGCTCATCGAAGGTCAAGATGGAGCATGGCGTAAGTCCTCGAAACCAGTCCTGTCCAGCCCGGATGAGGGTGGTGGGGAAGGCTCGGCATTGAGCCGTGTCGGAGTTATCCTGGAAGCTCATGCTCACCATAAATGCGTCTAGATGGTCCTTCAGGTCGGATTTCCCATCGAAGAGGGCCACCTTGGGCGGGTTGTTCCTGGACAAGACATACTCGGCCAGCAGTTCTTCCGTAAAGGGTTTCGTCAGCGAATCGGCGAAGTATCGGGCCCCTTCGCCGGATGCTTGGCCATCCCGGCGTATGCCCTCGATTTTCTTCTCGAGGGCCTCGAGTCGGTGGTGGTAACCTGATAATTCTGAATAGTCGGAGTGGTGTCTATTCCCGCTCTGGGTCTGTGCCAGGGTGCGGCTTCGATTTCGCTCTATCAGGCGTCTCAGATCCTCGGGCGAGGACCTTCTCGAGTGGTCCCTGCGCTCGTCGTTCGCATGATCCTGGCGAGAGTGGGGGCGTCGGTCATACCTGGAAGCAGGAGAGCTGACCGATGTTGGATATATGTATGCTTTAGAGGCCATTATATGATAGTGGATGTATTTATACATGTATATATATATATATATTCAGTATACATTCTTGCTCGACATGATAGTATGCTATCTGGTTCTTCTTTATCTGACATGTTGATTTGATCATGCTTTTATTTATTCACACATGTTGATAAAGCCCTGAGGATATTGGCTTGACTACTGTGATTATGATAGAGATCATACTAGTCGGACATCTGTAGTTTATAAGCATATCCTGGAATGTCCCTAGTCGTAGGTGTATCGAGACGGGGCATCGATATACCAGCGTAGACTAGCGTATATGATACTTGACCCATATGATGGGCGATGGATGTTCCCACATTCATCGATGTTTGACATCGAGATCGTATACGGGTGCTCAGTGATGACTGGGTACACTGGACGGACACACCGAGAACTCTTATATGGAATTATATCTATCGTCGGATAGCAGTTCTCAGGTGACACTGGTACAGGTTAGTCTGTAGACCCGAGATCGTCATAGAATCTTGTGTGTTATCCCACTGTACTTTGATTACCACCCTACCATGGCTCTACTGAGTCGTGAAAACAGGTGGCCGTTGGGTACAGTCCCAAGACACACGAAGGCGATGAGCGATAGGAGGGGTTTCGTCTCTCCCGGTATTGGGAGTTCATGCTTGGCTGTGCTCGATTGGCTATATCAGTAAGTCCCTGGCCAGGGCTGTTGAGATTTACTGATAAGTGTTATCAGTAGTTTCTCGATCTGTTATAGACCTTTCATCGGCACGACTTATTGAGTTATTGGGGTCGACGTTACCATCCCTAGACTCGATATGCAGCATATCTGACGAAGAGACCGGACTGTACGGTAGTGTTACCGGTTGGCTCGATGGGAGTTGTAGCAGCTTCGTTTGTTTTCTTCTGATCGCTCAATACCCGGGTAGCCGTTACGTTTAGCTGACCGCTTGCGGCTTGTAGGTATTTGATATGATCGTTACCTACTGCCGGCGTATTGACGAGTCTTAGAGTCCCACAATGAAGTTTCCTAGCTCAGGCGAAAAGATGTGGTGTGCATATGAGATATGCGCGGGGACCCAATTAAATACGGATATGTGATACCGCATATTAATCGGGAATTTTCTATTGGTCAGGTCGTATGTGATATGAACGGTTTGTAAAATCAAGTGTTGATTTAACAAATGACTTTTAGATTAATTCTTTAATCAACCTCTTTTCTATTTTGTATGCATACATGTATGCACATGATGATGTGCATGGATAGATACATGCATACATTGTATCATGGTTGTTGATACAAGTTTGGTGGCAATGCAAGACTTACATGGTAGAATTATCTATTTATTTTTCATTTTGTAAAAAGGAAAGGATAATTCACAAGAAGTTAATGTTTATCATCTTTGACCATGCTTCAACCACTTATTAACCTTGAGTTAATTATCCTTTTACCTTTTAACTCATTTTGGAAAAGATCTAGATAATTCTAACCATGGTTGAAGTGAGAAGGAATTTTAGATATATTATTCTTTTCTCATTTCAATTATTCACTCTCTCATCTCTTTTCTTTTTGTGAGAAAGCAAAGCCACCATCTTCTTCCTCTCTTGATCATTTTCTTAAGTGAGGTTACTTAAAAGAAAGAGTTTTGATCAAAGAATACAAACCATATCATCATACTACACACATCTAGCCGGTTTGTGTAGGGTGTTTGCTCACTCCATTGATACATCGAGTAAAGCAAGGAGCTTTGGGCAAAGGAGCTTCGGGTGGATCGTCGTGGACATCAGAAGACCTCAACCGAACCTTTTTCCAACCTTCAAGTAGCCAAGGAGTCTAGCGTAGGGAGCTACAAAGGTTGTACTCTCAAAACCCTAGTCTTTGTTACTTGTGATGTTGTTCAAGTTATGAAACCCTAATTTTCTAGTGATGATTCTTTGTATGTTCACTTAGCACCTTAAAATTTTAATTTTGAGACATGTGATGCTTCCAAACCCTTCATTAGGTGCTAGGTAAACCTGACATTGGTATCAGAGCCGACCTAGAACTTTAGGCGACACTTTAGCGAAGTTAAAACTCCGATCGAACCAAAATACGGACTTCTTGAACACTCTCTGGACATTTTTTCAAACTATGTTATTTTCAGAATTAAAAATATGTAAAAAATTCAGCAGGTAATTCTAAGAACAACTGTAAAAAACGAAGTCATGAACAGTAGATCCCACCGCGGAACCGCGGCCAGAGCTTGCTTAGGCCACGGCTCCGCGGCCGTACTGATGAGTCATTGCCTCGTTTTTATACAGTGTTATTCCTACATGCTTGTATATATTTTTGGGTATTTTTAATCTGATACAAATATTGCATGTTCTGGGGATTGTTTTGGATTCGGTGCTTCGATCGGAATTTTAATTTCGTGTTTTTTTCCGGATAATTTAGAAAGTATTAAAATGTTCGAACGAGTGTCATTAACTCACTTTTTCACGGGGTTTAAATCTTTCGGAAACACGTGCAAGTTAAGTGATGGACCCTCTAGAAGACAACAAACCTTAACTCGATTATGTGACCGTCTTGAACTGCCTTTTGAACCTTAGGGTTTGGGGCAGTACGGCGTGCCACATGTGAGGCGTTGGCTTGACCCTTCTACAGCTGGACCACTGCTACTGTGTCACATTCTGGGATTTTTGAACTTAGCTCAAGTGTTGAGCTTTAGGAAATTTTGGGTATTTGATCGTTCGATCGAAAACTTTAATACTGTCTATTTATCTGAAATGTGATACAATATGTGGAATTCATATAGTTAGGCATGAAATGCGAAGTATGTGATATTTCGGATTTACGATGTCTAAAGAGAATGTGGATTCCAAATATTGTAGTTTTACACTTTCTTTTCTGTGACCGTAAGTGTAGTATGTCGCTTATCGCCGGTTTCGTTGCTATACATCAACGACAATCAGGGTACGCATACTTACTTACGTTGATGATATATGATATTATGTGTTGCTGAGATATGATGTGCAGGATTGTCGCGATTGAATAGCCGGGGGGTTTTTATGTGAGATGAGAGTTTTATTTTTCATTCATGTAAAATTCAAATGTAATGTAATATTATTTTATTTGGGGCACTTCCGGGTTGAGATTGATGTCACCAGTGTTGTATATTATTTACTTTTCCGCATTAGAATAGACCCAAGGAGGGGAGCACAAGTGACCGGATTCTGGGGTTCAGTGGGAGGCCATCTCGAGGAGTCGAGACCGGGTCTCCTAAACTCCAGAATTGGTAGGGTCGCTTGCCGCTCTCATAGGGGTCTAGGGGTGTGGGCTTGGCTATTCATCACGACTGTGGAATCCGTATTTTCTATTGTTGGCTAAATACTAAATACGGACGTCC
Organism: Agapanthus africanus; assembly: GCA_030015575.1. Taxonomy (NCBI): domain Eukaryota; kingdom Viridiplantae; phylum Streptophyta; class Magnoliopsida; order Asparagales; family Amaryllidaceae; genus Agapanthus; species Agapanthus africanus. The sequence continues at coordinate 46,755,389 of JASDDO010000019.1, read as the reverse complement.
TAGTATATCCCACATTATATCTGTGTTTCTGCTGCCTGTGTTCTGTGATATCTGAGACGAATGATATATTATATATGAGATATATAGTAAACGTTGCTTATGTTTTACACCCGCGCTAGTCCCGTCCCGGTATGCCGTTAGTTAAGTAACCTAACGGTGCATAAGGGAACATTGCGGCGAATGCGGATGGCATAAGCATACGTTGTATTTTCGTTTCTTTTCTGTGATTGGCTTAAGGACTTAAATGATGGGACTACATTAATATGATTAATGTAAAGAAAATAAACCTAAAAAGATATTGTAGAATCGGATTTAAAAACCACTGGGCTCTTTATGAAAAAGCTACATTTCAAAACTGCGGAGCTTAAGCCACTCCTTTTGAAAACCATTTGATTCTACAACGTTATCAAGTTCAAAACGTTAAAGATTTTCTTAAAAATCATTTGCAACCCTCTGTCATTTTAGAAAGTAGAATACTTAGTATTCGTGCTACGTTTGTTGACTATAGTTAAGGCGTAGTGTACGGTAGCTAAGTGATGTCTTCCTACACTGCATATGATACAGATTAATTAGGACATTCATGCGACTTTGTTGACCATAGTTAAGGGTCATATGGGTGGGTCTAATTAATCAAGAAATGACGGGTAGAACTTGACTGGTGCTTATGATTTGTTGACCATAATTAAGGTCATAAGTACTAGGGGTAAAAATCACATCGGGAATTTCAATAGTTGAAATTTGCAATGAGATTGCATACCTTCCATATCATGGTTGGATCCCGATCCCACTGTAGGCAATAGTTGCTCCCAGGAGAGTTTTGCAGTTTATAATTAGCTAACTCATTAGGTGTCTAGAAAGGTGTTAACGGGGCTACGCCTCTGGGAAAACGAGATTTACTTTAATTAGGTCCGTGCGAAAGCACGGGGAACCTCCCTCAAGTACCGACACTGGCCTGGCTGAACGATTGGCGAAGTTGTAGACTGTAATTAATCCTGGCTAGTTTTCTTTTTAAGGTTTGAAAGAAAAACTTGATTAAAGCAGTGGGAGACATCGATTAGACAAGATAATAACCAATCTGATCTTTGCAAGAGCTTTCGCTGAGTGTATTCTTTTCTCTCTCTTAATGGCAGATACCAATGACTGGACTCAAGCTTCTACTAGATAAAAATAAACTTAATGGGACCAATTATAAAGACTGGCTGAGGAATCTGAAAATTGCCTTGACTTATGATAAAGTATCATATGTCCTCACGGCTCCAGCCCCGCCCGTCCCAAGTCCAAAATCCTCAGTTGCGGACAAAGAAGTCCGCAAGACATGGGACGCTGACTGTGCCACGGCCAAATGCCTCGCGCTTGCATCGATGGACAACACACATCAAAAGCAGCACGAGAATATGGACATTCATGACATATTCCTCCATACAAAGGAGTTGTATGGAGAGCAATCCCGCATATTACGATACGAAGTATCAAAGAAATTGTTTCAGATGCGAATGGCCCCTGGCACATCAGTAGGAGACCATGTTCTGAAGATGATAGCTCTCATAGAAGAGCTTGAGGACCTTGGATGGACGATGGACAACGAACAATATACGGATATTATTCTGCAGTCCCTCCCCTCCACCTTTGCTCAATTCATAGTTAACTTCAACATGCACAATATGGAGAAGGAACTACCTGAACTCCTTAATATGTTAAGGAGTGCGGAGAGCACACTGAAATCAGTGAAAACTCCCGTTATGACTGTTGGACAATCTTCCTCTTCTCGCTCAAAGGCTAAGGCCAAGGGAAAGAAAAAGAAGAAGCCCACCAATCCTAAGGGTGGAGTTAAAAAGGTTAAGGGGAAGGAAAAGTCCAAAGCTGGAGAATCGGGGAAAGGGGAATGTTTTCATTGCCACAAAACAGGACATTGGAAGCGCAACTGCACCGAGTACTTAAATCTCAAGAAGAAGGATGGGGATGCTTCCGCTTTAGGTGTGTTTGTGACAGAAAACTGTTTTTCAATAAACTCTGCTTCCTGGGTATTAGATACCGGTTCAGGTTCTCACATTTGCAATTCTATGCAGGGGCTGAGAAATAGCAAGGTTTTGAAGACAGGTGACCATACTCTCCGCATTGGAAATGGTTCCAATGTACATACAGTCGCAGTGGGAGAGTATCACTTGGGGTTGCCATCTGGGTGTATATTGGTTTTGAACCCATGTTATTTTGTACCAAGTATGCTTTGTAATATAATATCTGTTTCTTTGTTAGACAATGAAGGATATAATTTTGTATTGCAGAACAATGTTATGAACATTCACCTGAATCAAATGTTGGTTTGGTATGGTACACTTAATAACGGGATATACGTCCTAAATCAACACACAGTTTTCAGCATACAACACACTAATAAAAGAAAACTTTCAGATATAAATGAAGGTTTTCTTTGGCACTGTAGACTTGGTCATATTAACGAAACAAGACTAAACAAGTTACACAAAGATGGATATTTAAACTCTTTTGAATATAAATCTTATGCGACTTGCCAGTCTTGTATCAAGGGTAAAATGACCAAAACTCCGTTTACCGGACACGGAGAAAGAGCTTCCGAGCTCCTAAGACTCATACATAGTGATGTATGTGGGACAATGTCTACACAGGCTAGAGGCGGTTTTTCTTACTTCATTACTTTCACTGACGATTTCTCAAGATTCGGTCATGTATTTTTATTAAAGCACAAATCCGAAGCTTTCGAGAAATTCACTGAATATAAACAAGAAGTAGAAAAACAAACCGGCTTGAGTATCAAGATACTTCGATCAGATCGAGGTGGGGAGTACCTCAGTATAGAATTTGCAAACTTCCTAAAAGAGAATGGGATTCTCTCTCAACTCACTCCTCCTTATACACCACAGCACAACGATGTGTCTGAACGACGGAATAGGACCCTATTAGATATAGTCCATTCCATGATGAGTGATGCTGAGTTACCTGTCTCATTTTGGGGGCATGCATTGGAGACTGCGGCGTTTCTTTTGAACAGGGTTCCAACCAAAACCGTGTCTACCACGCCATATAAGATATGGCATGGAAAGAGACCATCTCTTAAAAGAATTAAGATTTGAGGTTGCCCGGCCTATGTTAAAAAGCAGAATCCGGACAAACTCGAGACACGGTCAGTCATGTGTAACTTTGTGGGATATCCAAGGAACTCTTATGGATATCTATTCTACCACAAGGAGGAACAAAAGGTGTTTGTTTCTCAGTATGCCACATTCTTAGAAAAAGAGTTTTTCACAGATAAAGATGATGGCAATGTGGTGGATCTAGAAGAGGTTCTAGAGACACAAACTACAAATGACGACTTGGTTGAACCGGCTGTTGCAATAGAAACTGAGGAACCTCGGCCACTCCGTAGGTCTGGTAGGACTTTTCGCCCACCGGAGAGGTACTACGGTTTCCTCATTGATGGTGACAGAGAAGACTGCATCATGGAGGATGATGATCCTACCAGTTTTCAGCAAGCTATCACGAGTGGAGACTCTGTGAAGTGGCTGGATGCCAAGAGATCCGAAATGGAGTCTATGTACACCAACAAAGTATGGACTTTGGACGTTGTACCCCCTGGGGTAAAGCCTGTGGGGTGCAAATGGATCTTTAAAAGAAAGATTGGTGTAGATGGGCAGATAGAGACCTATAAGGCAAGACTTGTGGCAAAGGGTTTTCGTCAAAGACCAGGTTTGGACTATGACGAGACTTTTTCGCCCGTAGCCATGCTTAAATCCATTCGGATCCTACTTGCTATTGCTGCTCACTACGACTATGAAATCTGGCATATGGACGTTAAAACGGCATTTCTAAATGGGGATTTAGAAGAATGCGTTTATATGGATCAGCCGGAGGGCTTCATTGACAGTGGGAGCAGCGGGAAAGTATGTAGATTGCTTAAATCCATATATGGGTTAAAGCAGGCATCACGGAGTTGGAACATCTATTTCGATGATGTTATCAAAGAGTTTGATTTCATCAAAAATCCAGATGAACCTTGTGTTTATAAGAAGGCTGTAAGGAGAGCTGTCACATTCCTCGTATTGTACGTGGATGACATTCTTCTGATAAGAAATGATATTCCTATGCTACAGTCGGTCAAATCTTTCTTATCACTAAGGTTCTCCATAAAGGACCTGGGTGATGCTACATACATTCTGGGTATTAGGATCTATAGGGATAGATCCAAAAGGTTGTTGGGATTGTCCCAAACCAGGTACATCAACACCATCCTAAAAAGGTTTAGTATGGAAGACTCCAAAAGGGGTGCCTTACCCGCTTGCCATGGGGTCACTTTCTCCAAAGACTCTTGCCTAAAGACCGATGAAGAGAGAGCTCGCATGAGCATTATACCCTATACTTCGGCAGTAGGATCTATAATGTATGCGATGTTATGTACACGCCCAGATGTAGCTTATGCACTTAGTGTTGTAAGCAGGTATCAATCCAACCCAGGGGAGAATCACTGGATAGCTGTGAAGAACATTCTTAAGTACTTGCGAAGGACTAAAGAATTGTTCTTGGTGTATGGTAATAGAGATCTCCAAATGGAGGCCTTTACCGATTCGAGCTTCCAGAGCGATAAGGACGACAGCAAATCTATCTCAGGGTTTGTATTTACCCTCAATGGAAGGGCGGTAAGTTGGAAGAGTTCCAAACAGGATACCGTTGCAGACTCTATGATGGAGGCTGAGTATATTGCTGCAAATGATGCCGCCAAGGAAGCCGTCTGGATGAGGAAGTTCATCTCGGAGCTAGGAGTAGTTCCAACCATTATTGATCCAATACCATTGTATTGTGATAATAATGGAGCTATGGCGTTAGCCAAAGAGCCCAGGTCACATCAGCGGTCCAGACACATCCTGAGGCGCTTTCATTTGATCCGGGAGATTGTAGATCGCCGCGAGATCGAGATTAGGAGAGTAGACACAAAGAATAACGCCGCGGATCCACTCACCAAGGCCCTCCCTCAGCCGCAGCATGAGCGACTTTTTGAGATGTTGGGTATGAGATACGCCAATAACTGGCCTTAGTGCAAGTGGGAGATTGTTGGATATATGTATGCCCTAGAGGCCATTATATGATAGTGGATGTATTTATACATGTATATATATATATTCAGTGTACATTCTTGCTCGACATGATAGTATGCTATCTGGTTCTTCTTTATCTGACATGTTGATTTGATCATGCTTTTATTCATTCACACATGTTGATAAAGCCCTGAGAATATTGACTTGACTACTGTGATTATGATAGAGATCATACTAGTGGGACATCTGTGGTTTATAAGCATATCCTGAAATGTCCCTAGTCGTAGGTGTATCGAGACGGGGCATCGATATACCAGCGTAGACTAGCGTATATGATACTTGACCCATATGATGGGCGATGGATGTTCCCACATTCATCGATGTTTGACATCGAGATCGTATACGGGTGCTCAGTGATGACTGGGTACACTGGACGGACTCACCGAGAACTCCTATATGGAATTATATCTATCGTCGGATAGCAGTTCTCAGGTGACACTGGTACAGGTTAGTCTGTAGACCCGAGATCGTCATAGAGTCTTGTGTGTTCTCCCACTGTACTTTGATTACCACCCTACCACGGCTCTACTGAGTCGTGAAAACAGGTGGCTGTTGGGTACAGTCCCGAGACACACGAAGGCGATGAGCGATAGGAGGGGTTTCGTCTCTCCCGGTATTGGGAGTTGATGTTGTGATGTGCTCGATTTACTATATCAGTAAGTCCCTGGCCAGGACTGTTGAGATTTACTGATAAGTGTTATCAGTAGTTTCTCGATCTGTTATAGACCTTTCATCGGCACGACTTATTGAGTTATTGGGGTCGACGTTACCATCCCTAGACTCGATATGCAGCATATCTGACGAAGAGACCGGACTGTACGGTAGCGTTGCCGGTTGGCTCGACGGGAGTTGTAGCAGCTTCGCTTGTTTTCTTCTTATCGCTCAATACCCGGGTAGCCGTTACGTTTAGCTGACCGCTTGCGGCTTGTAGGTATTTGATATGATCGTTACCTACTGCCGGCGTATTGACGAGTCTTAGAGTCCCATAATGAAGTTTCCTAGCTCAGGCGAAAAGATGTGGTGTGCATATGAGATATGCGCGGGGACCCAATTAAATACGGATATATGATACTGCATATTAATCGGGCATTTTCTATTGGTCAGGTCGTATGTGATATGACCGGTTTGTAAAATCAAGTGTTGATTTAACAAATGACTTTTAGATTAATTCTTTAATCAAACTCTTTTCTATTTTGTATGCATACATGTATGCACATGATGATGTGCATGGATACATACATGCATACATTGTATCATGGTTGTTGATACAAGTTTGGTGGCAATGCAAGACTTACATTGTAGAATTATCTATTTATTTTTCATTTTGTAAAAAGGAAAGGATAATTCACAAGAGGTTAATGTTTATCATCTTTGACCATGTTTCAACCACTTATTAACCTTGAGTTAATTATCCTTTTACCTTTTAACTCATTTTGGAAAAGATCTAGATAATTCTAACCATGGTTGAAGTGAGAAAGAATTTTAGATATATTATTCTTTTCTCATTTCAATTATTCACTCTCTCATCTTTTTTCTTTTTGTGAGAAAGCAAAGCTACCATCTTCTTCCTCTCTTGATCATTTTCTTAAGTGAGGTTACTTAAAAGAAAGAGTTTTGATCAAAGAATACAAACCACATCATCATACTACACACATCTAGCCGGTTTGTGTAAGGTGATTGCTCTACTCCATTGATACATCGAGTAAAGTAAGGAGCTTTGGGCAAAGGAGCTTCGGGTGGATTGTCGTGGACATTAGAAGACCTCAAGCGAACCTTTTTCCAACCCTCAAGTGGCCAAGGAGTTTAGCGTAGGGAGCTACAAAGGTTGTACTCTCAAAACCCTAGCCTTTGTTACTTGTGATGTTGTTCAAGTTATGAAACCATAATTTTCTAGTGATGATTCTTTATATGTTCACTTAGCACCTTAAAAATTTAATTTTGAGACATGTGATGCTTCCAAACCCTTCATTAGGTGCTAGGTAAACCTGACATCCGACACCTCCTCTGGAAGAGAAAACGCACAACGAGCATTGGGGCGATGGCCCAGTCTTCCCTAGGACCGTGGCGTGGAGCTGTCCGGCGCGTAGCGGGTCATGGAATCAATCGCCGCGTATAGGTTAAGGTGGCCGGAGTCGGCCCGTCGGCGGTCAGTGATGCAGTGACAAGGATGAGGTAGATCAGGGGCTTGAGTGTGCCCATCCGTCCTTCGGCGGACGTCGTTATCCCGGGGAGGCAGAGCCGCGCTCTGGTTGTTAGGGCCCGCCGCTTGAACGCGGACGAGGGCATCTACCAAAGTAGTGAGCCGGTCTATCCGGACGGACAAGGCGTGGATGACATTAGGAGAGGAAGGCGAGCCGCTCCCGCCTCCGTTGTGGCGGTTCATGTTTGGATCGTTGCGGTCATCGCTCGCCATTGAATCGAGAGCGGAGGATCAACTTTTTTGGTAGAACAAAATTAGTCTTTCGTTCTCACAGACGGCGCCAACTGATGGAGCTTTGGATCTCCTTCAGATGCTTTCCTCCGTCGATCCTGCGATGGCTGTGTTGGATGGCTGTGATTTGGTTTTAGAGCTGTTGAGTGTAGATCTCAATGGGTTGGTGTTGGACGCTGAGCTACTTGCAAAGAAGTCCCGGGGTGGGTGACCACCGTAGGACCTTCCGACAATCAAGTTAGAACCGAGGAATAGAAGCAGAGTAGCGGCGTATTGAGATAATTCAAGTTACCTGAGTCATCTGAGAGAGGGGTTTATATAGGGGTTGCGTGGAGCAAGTGGGCGCGAGATCACCGCCGTCAGTTACGCCGCAGCGTTATTCTCGTCTTGAATGGCGGAATGCGCCCATTAATGGAGGGATGCACTAGCGTAGGACGCGGATCGTGGGGAAGCGGATATCCCGTCCTGGCGATATACGCGGATTCGTTGAGGGGCGGATGGGATCTGCGCTCCCGATAGATCGGGGGTGGCGGAGAAAGCTCGGAATGTCGGAGGCTCGGAGACAAGCCTGGAGGCCGAGGAAGCTCGGCACGTTGGAGTCTCGGAGATGAGCAAGGAGACCGAGATAGCTCGGAGGCGAGTTGTTGATAGATTCCCAGGTGAAGGTGGAATGTATTCAGGGAGGTCTCCTGGAAGGTCGGACACGTTCCTCGGGACGAAGTCCCCAGGAATCCTCATAATGCAACTCATTTATTCCACCTCCGTAGCTTTCGGGACACGTCATCCGCCACGTGTCGTAATTCGAGAAGACACCACTTGTGAGTATCATCAGGTTGGCATTCTCCAAATTCTCCTATTCAAAGGAAAAGGGTTTAAGAAGTGGATAATGATATTACAAGAAAATCTATATCCGACTTATGAGGCACAGATGAAGTCAAGAGTCAAACCAGATGCATTACAACAAATCTAGAAATAGTTTATTAGACATACAACCTGAAATCTCATAATCATATATCCCCTTTGATTACATTATAATCGTAAATATCTAAAAGCCCCCTGTCCGCTTCAAACTTGTGTAAAAATCCATGGCCTTTTTTCTATTGTTAAAAAACCCCTGGACCCAGTCAAAACCCCATGAATACCACTTGCATATGATATTTAAGCAGTTGCAGTTGCGTGTGATATCTAAACAGTTGCAGTTGATATATCTACGCATTTGCATGTAATATCCAAGCACTTGAGAGAATACAAGGTCTAAATGAAATAAAGCTCAGGGTTTTTTAGAAAGATTTTGAACAATAGGTCATTTCCAACAATTTTGAAAATTACGGGCATTTTGAGGACCGGCGGATTTTTGACAATTTACCCAAATAAAAATAGAGAAGAAGTGCTTACTGAGTGCCATGTGATGTGATAGTATTCAGGAAGGCCCCCAAAAAGAAAGATTAAACAAGGGTTACCAAATTTTGTCAATTTTATCAATCCCGAATTGAATAATTCTTTGGTGCTTCCTATTTTTCACCCATTTTGCATCTCTCTCTCTCACACACACTCACTCACTCTCTCTCTCTACACGTTTGCCAATGTGGAAGTTGGAAAGCACCAAAGAATTTCCCGAATCATGTATCCATTGGTTTAAATGTCCACGACATGTCTAAAATGCAGCCGCAATGTCTTCTGTCAGTGTTAGCGGCCACCGAGATGCAGGCAAATATAGTTTTTAATGTTTTCGGTCACTGTCCTGACATTGTAGTTGACCCGACCCATATTTCATGACATATCTTTTAACTTGTACTATGAAATCATTAATTTTTTTGGAAGTTATATATAATTGTTTTGCTTAATTCAAATGCATCAGAAACTCTAGGTCAGTTCACATGTAGTTAGTTTTTAAAAATATTGTTTTATTAATTTATATGTCCATGTCATTACTAATTTTGTGATTATTGATTAGTGAAGTTTAATTCAAGTGTGTTTGTTAATGAATTTAAGTTGCATTGAATCATGTTTTGATGATATTTAGCAATGTTAGTGATGATACTCGTCAGTGGGGATACTCCAGATCACGACACGTAGCAGATGACGTGTCGTCCACGTAAGACCACTAAATTCATGAGAGCTATGGAGCTGGAATAGGTACGATGCATTGGGGACATTTCTCGGTGTCTCGTCTCCGAGGTAGCACCCGACCTTTTGAGAGGCCTCTCCTGAGTACATTCTCTCTTCGTCTAACCACCAACCAATTGCTCGTCTCCGAGCAATTATAAAGTTGAGCTTCCTCAGCTTCATAGCTCGTCTTCGAGCTACCCTATAGCTGAGGTTTCTCGGCTCCCTTGCTCATCTCTGAGTTATCCTATAACTGAGGTTCCTCGACGTTCCTGTTTGGCTGGGGAGCATGGAGCACGGGCGTCCACGTAACGGTTTCGTGTATCTCGCCACAATGAGATCTCTCCCGCTCCACGTCCCGCCTCCCGCTCCGTGTATCTCGCCATGATGAGACCTCCGCTCCATATCCCGTATCCTACGCCAGCGTAACTCGCCATTAACGAGCTTATCTCGCCATCAATACGGACGTTATACAGGGACGAAACGGACGGCGAGAATCTAATATCAGATGACCTTCAGGCGACCCCTATATAAACCCTTCCTTCAAACGATTCAGATAACTCGAACTCAATCCAATACGCCACTACTCTGCCCAATAATCCCTCGGTATTTACTTGATCGTCGGAGGGTCTTACGGTGGCTTCCCACTTCGGCACTTCCTTTGCAGGTAGCTCGGCGTCAACAACAATCAGCAACCCATTAAGATCCACACCCAACTTTCACCTCAAATCTTAACCGTTCAGTCCCGCTGGCCATAAGATCGACGAAGGAAAAATCGAGAGGGATTCCGATCTCCATCAGCTAGCAAGAAAACTAACCTTTTATCTAAAAGGTCTAGGATTAAACGCTCTCTAAAAATGTTCTTATTCTGTTTCCCTCCTAGATTAGTTTTACACTTTTATGCAGCTATATAAGTTTTTCAGAAATCCTTGATTAAGACTTGGTTATTAAATTTCTTGATCAAAAGCTCTAAAGAATTTTCGCTCAAAAGAAATTGCAGAATACATTCATATATAGATGCTATCAGGAACTGAATACAAAATGCCTGGGAACCGGCTGCTGGCTTATGATAATGGTAAACAAACCAACATATGGTAAGAACCTGCCCGGATATTTATAAAACCAAAGATCATTGGAAAACCAAAAACCGCTATGAGCAAATTTGAAGGTAGGCTAAATTACACTAAAATACCCTCAACTATCACTGTTTTTCACTAAACCGCCTTAATGTTGTTGTATTACAGTAGGCCTCCTTAAAGTGCTACAATTTAGGGTATCTTAGTGGAAAAAACTCATATAAACCAAAGTTTCAGGGAGTACACTATAATAAAAAAAAACTTTAGAGTAGTATAGTTTAAAAACAGCGATACGAATTGAGTGTAATTTAAGGTACAGTATCATACCCTAATGCTCGCCTCATTATATGATGCTTCTGAAGACAAAGCTGATCTCGACCATACAGAAATCTGTCATTCAAGTCATTGTTATCACCTGAAAAAAAAGAAACAAAAAACTTTTGTTGCATTACTCAGCATAGTGTTTGTGGTAAAGTCTAACTTCTTTATGCAGATCAGAGCATTACAACTGTAAAATTGTTTACATCATCATTCGTTCAACAGCGACTCGCAAAAAAATTGTTAGAGAGAGGACCTGAGACCCAAGATAATTTCTTGAGCATTCAAATTTGAGCCTTAAACCACTAGTTTATCTTCAACTGTTGTTTAAACTGTTTGCTTAGTTATTTATGCCATATACAGGATAATTTAGATAATGATCTCCTGACAAAATCAAGTTTGAATATCAACCAAAAATAAAGAATCTGAAAAGAAAATCAATTTTTCATCAAAACACCCAAGCCATTTGTGAGCATTTGGTAATAAAATGAACCAATCATTTAAACTTAAACCCTAAAATCATATGACTTCCTGTGTTGCTTGCCTACAACTACAAAACAATCGGAATAAATAATAAGAAGTACCAAATCCGACAACAAATAATATTGCAGAATCCAAGGGCACAGTTCTAATGAGAATGATGCAAGATGAATAAATGGTATCAGAGAAGCACTCAACAGTCAACAGAGTCTCTCAAATAGGATACCAATTGAAGGATAAAGGGGACACCCGCTAATAATTTTCGCTTCCAATAAGCGGTATCTATTTTCCTCACTGGGCCTAGAGCCTGATCGGTGATACAGACCAATTTCCTTCTCCGAATCCACACTAAGAGGATCGGTGATACAGACAAATAATATTTTTCGAAATCTACCCGTAACGACATAAATCGCTTGTTTGGCTCAGCTCACTTTTTCAACAAAGTCGCTAATTTGGAAACTTGCTTTAAACTTCAAGCACCCGTAGATGGCTCGATACATAGTTAGATAGTAAAGCTACACACCCTGCTTCAAGAATGCTAGCAAATGCTTAGCTTTCCTTGGCATAATTATACCTAATCTATCATGGAGAAGAATTATGGTGTTCGACTTAAGTCTCCATTTCAAATGAATAAAAAGTGGATAATTAATGTTTTCTCGCCCAAAAAGAGGGGAGTCCGTGTGTGATGGAGCTCCTTTTCGGGCCTCCGTCAGATGTTGTCATCCATTGATCTCCCGGTGGACGTAGTTGATTATCTTCCTTCGCGTGTGGGTCTCAATGGGTTTTTGGAGGAAGAGATGAGGTGAGGAAGTTTCTGCCGTGTACCTGCAAAGAAGTCCCGGGATGGTTTGGTACCACCGAGGACCCTCCGACGCTTAAATCAGTGATGAGATCCGAGCAGAGTAACGGCTTAAAGTGTAAAAAGATGACTTACTTGACCCCTCTGTGATGGGAGTTTATATAGCGGTGGTGGCACATAGCAGCAGGTGCAAGAATCTCGCCGGTAGTTACGCCCTCCGACGTCACGCCCGCGTAGAAAGCGGATCGCCTAATAATGGGGATCGCGATGGCGTGGAACGTGAGATGGTGTGGGTGTAGAATCTGCGCATGTCGAGATTCGCGGAGCGGCGGTTACGCCTGTGAGCGGTGGCCTTGGTCGGAGGGCCGAGGGAGACGACCTCGGCCGGGAGCTCGGGGACGAGCGAGGAGGCCGAGGAGTCCTGGTCTTGCGGCAGCTCGGCGCGAGCTAAAGGCCGAGGAGGCCGATTTGCAGGGGGCTCTGAGGTGAGCCAGCTTTGTGCTTGCGGGTCGGGTACAGGGTGGCCTGGTCGGCCTCCTGTGGGCCCTTTCTTCTGAATTCTGGGATACGTCACACGCCGCGTGTCATGATCTCGGGGGTGGTTGATATCGAGCACTATCATTAGCCCCTTACATTTGTCCCGACCAGATAGTGGTCGGATCAGGAGTGGACTGTCGGGCCTCCCGAGGTGAGATCCCTTCTAAGGTTTCGTCGGGACGAGTCCTGAGGTCATCAATTGTCTTTTTCGCCAGCGAATCAAGACGAGATCTTTGCATTTAAAGAAGGTGCGCCGGTTCGTACGCTCCGCAGTCGAAGCGACAGTCCACGTGTCGAGCGTCAATTAGCCGATGCGACGCGCGCAGGCCTGCGGCGCTTGAAGGGACACGGCCCAACGCTGGGCTGCCACGTGGAACAATCGGAGCCGCTGGGCGCGAGGGTCGTTTCGGCGGGAGACGATGGGCGTCGTTGGATGAGGCCGTATGCGGCGATAAATTTGGGTGGGGCCCGCCGTAGGGTCCTTACTCTTTATATTTTCCTCTCTCGGGCCCAGCTGCTCGGCGCTCGTCTCCCCTCTTTCACTTCAGCCCCTGAAGAATTTCTTTTCCAAGGTTAGATGTCTTCCTCTTCTGTAGAATCAGTAGACGTTGTAGGAGTAGATGTTAGGGTTCCTTTAGCTGTGTCTGAGTCCCCTCGGGGGGCAAGGGCTGGTCCCTCTCCCCGGGGCCGTGAGGCGGGGGCCGCCTCCAGGGAAGAGGTGGCAGATGTGGTCCCCAGCACCCTGGGCTGGATGAGGCATGAGGACGAGCTCGTCAACGCTCGGGCTCGCTTCCACATTCCCCCGCGCAACACGCTTCGCCTGGCCAAGGAGGGAAAGAGGGCCGATCAGGTGCGGGGCAAAGAGATTGCCCTGTACTTGGAAGCTTTTTGGGGCGGAATGCGCCTGCACTTCTCTCCTGAGGTCATCGCCGCTCTAAACTTCTTCGGTTTGGCCCCCGGCCACCTATTACCGAACTCATGGAGGATTCTCCATGGGTTCTTTATCCGCCTGAGGCTGCAGGCGGTTCCTTTCAGTCTTTCCCTTCTCGATTCCTCCCTTGCATTCAAGAGTCGCCCCGGCGGCCGAGCTGGCGACCCCAGGTAAGTGTATTTTGCCTTTAGGAAGCGGCCCGGGGTTGCTGCCGGGTCCGGTGTCGTGGCCTTGCACTCCTCCATTCATGATTGGAAAAAGAAGTTTTTCTTCGTTTCCCCTCCCGAGGGCGAGGACTGGCCAGTGCCTACCAAATGGTCTAGGGAGAAGTGCCTGCCGGGGAGCCAGTCCAACGACCCCGCCGCGGTGAGAGTGGCGTCATGGGAGCCCATCCCCCGACATGACGTGCTGCTGTTCGAGAGGGTCTTGACCTAGGCCGGGCTTAGCCCCGTCGAGTTCGTTGGTAAGTTAGGCTTGCTTTCTAGGTTTATGTTTTATTCGCGTTGCTGATAAATTGGGTGTTTGTTCCGTGCAGGATCCATGGACTTCGAAGCTCTCAGGGACGTTATGCGCCAGCCGAGGCAGCCTATGAGGACCGTGTTGGATATAGTGCCCTCAGAGTCAATTATTGGATCACAGGCACGTGATTGCAATGATTGAGGAGGACCTATGCCGGTAGGACAGTCTTACTTGAGATGATAGTATGCTATCTGGTTTATCTTTATCATCGTGTACTGCATTAGGTGACCTTACGAGTCGCTATTACACGTTGATAGAGCCCTAGGATTCTTGCTTGACTACCAGCAGTATGAGGGCGATCATATACGTGAGAGCTGGAGTCTATAAGCACATCCTTAAAAGGTCCCTAGTCGAGGGAGTTTCGAGACAGGGCATCGATTCTCCAGAGTAGACTAGTGTATACAGTCGAGACCCCGACGAGGGGCGGTAGCCGGTCTCACAAGCCACTGGTGTCAGTTGGTTCACCTAAGATGTATACAGGTGCTCATTGGGTTATGAGTACACCGGACAGGACTCGCCGGGAGCCTGCTAGTTGGTATTATACCTGACGTCAGATAGCAGTTCCCTGGTGACATGTGTACAGGTTAGTTCATCGACCTGAGATCGTCATTTGTCTCGTGTGAGTTCCCACTGTGCTTTGATTACTACCCTACCACGGCTCAAAGGAGTCGTGCAAACAGGTTTTAGTTGGGTACAGTCCCGAGCCACATGGAGGCAGTGAGCGTATCTGCAGGGGTTCGTCTCTCCCGGTATTGGGGGTGAGGTCGCACTGTGTCTAGGAGGGCCAGTACATGAAAAGTCCCTGGCCAAGGCAGGAGATTTGCTGGTAGGTATTCCAGTAGTATCTCAGGGTGTTCTGGGCTGCACTCCGACACGACTTGTACCGCTATTGGGGGTCTGACTTTTACCAACCCCTTAGGCCCGCCATGCGATGCTCATAGACGAACGGACCGGAATGTACGGATATTGTCACTGACAGGCTCAGTAGGGTGTCAGGATGAGTTCGCTCATCGACGTCCCTTTTGGTCAATAGCTGGTGGCCCGTCACGTATGGCTGATACCTCTGACATGCTAGTGGTTAAATCCACAGCCATAGTATTGACGAGTCTTTAGAGTCCACCACACACAAAATTACTCAAGTTTCGGGCGAAATGCTGTAGAGGCCGTATGGAGATATGGCAGGGTTCGATCAGATACGTGCGGTATTGCACGGATCGTGATCGGACGATTTTTACTAGCCGGCTTTGGCTTAAGCCGGATCCTAGTATTAGATAGTGTAGTTTTGTCTCTTTGCATTTGTGTTCAGCGTGAATACAAATGCGGGCATGTATATGCAGTAGCGGGGTTTTCCCGTAATTTATTACGGGATCAGTTTTCTGAAGTTGCCAGTTTGCATTCCGTTCCGGCCGGTTTTCTTTTGTTCCTTCACGGCTGGACTTTCCGATGGAGGGGGTTTATTTGCACATTTGCAAATAACTTATTTGTGGAGGGGTATCTTGCATAAGTGGGGCTTCATGATGGTTCTTTCATCATTAGATGCTTTTTGCATCACTTGACTTGCTTTCATGTGATGGTTGTGTGTGATTTGATGAGATGAGATATTGTGGTGACCATTATTCTTGTTGATCTTTGCTTTTCTCCTTTGATAATTCAATCATCTTTTTCCCATCCCACAAGAGGAGGGCCGGCCACACATTTCTTGAGAGGGAGAAGAGAGAGTTTCATTTGGAGAGGTAGCATCATTCTTCATCTCATTTTTCTTGCTAGAAAATTGAAAGCACCAATTTTCTTAACCTCTTCCTCCATCCTCCATGGCAACTAAACCCCAAAGAGACAAAGTTTCTACACTAGTCTACCGCAAACCTTGGACGCGTCGGCTTGCCAACTTCGCGCCCGAGTTGCCTCGGTCAAGAGGTGGGAGCCCGTAAAAGTACTCGGCTACGTGGTGCCCTTTCCGACAAAGAGGTGATGGACGGAGTTTCCGCGGGAGATCGGAGTGGAGACGAAGACCGAAGGACACGGATCGCTTGGTATACTTCTCTACCCGTATTTTACTTTGCTAGTAGCTAGGTTAATGGCCCGATCCGGGTGAAAAGTGCGCGGTGGTGCCGGTTTGCTAGTTTGCAAAGTTTTTGTTTCCGCGTTTCCGGCGTCGGATCGACGGCCGGGGCGCCGCCGCGGACTTACAGACCGGGGGCGCCAGCTCTTCCCGGGTGCAGCCTGCCCCGGCTCGTACCGCTCCGGTGGCGTCGCCCCGAGGACGATCGACGGCGGATCCCGCCCCGAGCCCCAGCCGAGCGTCGGGTCGGAAGCGGGCCCTGCTTGTGGAGGACACTGCCTCGGAAGAGGAGGCCGGCTCTCCCCCAGAGTCGCTCAAAAGGGGTTCCCGGAGACCCCCCCCCCCCCCGGGACAGTCTTCGACGACCATAGTGGAGGAAGGGGGCTTCAGTTCGCGATGCCGTCGGGGCTGTCAGTCGCGGACAGCCTCCTGCACGAGATAGAGACCTCGGCCGGGGCTCGGGTCCCCGGGGGAACCCTCAGAGCTCAGCTGGTGTCGATCGCCCAGGAGTCTGTGCAGGTAAGCCCCTAGTTCGCTTGTGAGACTTGTTGCCTTCTTCGTCTCTCTGATCTCTTCTCTTTATTTTTCTTCTTTTTTTTATATATTTCTTCCCAGGTCTTCCAGCACGTGGCCCTCGCCCTTCGCATGGAGACCGAGGTGGTAGCCCCGGCGGTAGAGGCCGCGGGCCAGCCCGCCGCGTTGCGAGAAAGCTCCGGGCGGGAGCAGGAGGCGATGTTGGCGAGGATCGCCGCCTTTGAGGGCGAGGTGGACGCCGGAAAAAGGGAGGTCGCCCGGCATCGCGAGGCCGCCGTGATCGCCCAGGGCAAGCTCGGAGACTCTCAGGTGCTCGCCGGCAACCTGAAGAATACGGTGAAGACCCTCCGGAAGGAGCTGGGGGCGGCGGCCGAGGCGGCTAAGTCGGCCGAGTCGAGGGCGGTGGCGTCCTACAAGGGGTCGAAGAATTTTTACCACGACCTGGCTGTGGCCACGACCCTCATTTGGCACGACGCCCTCGATGCCGTCAAGTTCCGGATGCCAGAGTTCGACGACGCGGACCTGCGGGTTGAGTTCCCCCTCGCGGGCGCTGACGAGCGAGGGGAAGAAGACCCGGCGAGGGGGTGGCCGAGGACCCGGCTCCCCCGGTGGTGAAGGTCGAAGACCTCGAGGTCGCGCCCGGCCCCGAGGCGTAGAGCCCCCGTTCTCCCATCTTTATGTTGTTTTCCTTTGAATTTTGTAAGGCTGGGGAGCCAAAAAATACCCTTTGTAAACAAAAACTGTTTTTGTTGGTAGTGATAAAGTTTTTCCTTAGCTCCCACGTTCTGCCTGTTTGTGAAGAATGTTATTTTTTCTTTCCTGCACCGTTGTGTTTGTGTTTTAATGTTAGGTTGGCCCTCTGTCTAACGATCGCCCGTCGAGTTGACTGCAATCGCTTGCCGACGAGCGTTTTCGAGGAGATACTCACTGGGCCCCGGAGTCGAGGGGAGATCGTTTAGGCTTGAACAGACCTGATGTCTCTTGTTGGGTAGGAAGCTACTCGCCGGGATGCGCCGAGTAGGAAGGAACTCGACGGCCTCGTGACGAGGGTTCTGACCTTTAGCGATGGAAGGGCCATGAGAGGCCTGCGAAGGATGGCCGAGCAGGGTAGCTGCTCGGTGCCCCTTGGCGAGGGCCTTGATCCTTGACGCCGGAGGGGCCGTGAGAGGCATGCAAAGGATGACTGGGCAGTGAAGCTGAGCGGTCGCCTCTTGGCGAGGGCTTTGATCTCTGGCGTATTGGGTGGGCAAATACCAGCCGGAGATGACCGAGCAGGGTGGCTGCTTGGTTTGCCTCTTGCGAGGGCTTTTGATCCTTTAGGACGGGGACCGAATGGGGTTACCGCCCAGTGCCTCTTGGCGAGGACTTTGATCCCTGTCGGTTGTGGTAGGAAGCTACCAGTCGGGGATAGCCGGGCAAGGACCCGACTGCCTCTGGGGGGACTTTGGTCCCTGGCGCGAGAAAAAGCTATAGGGCTGTAAGAAGCCTACCAAGGACCCTTGGACGGGTAGGGTTGCTGCCCGGTGCCTCTTGGCGAGGGCTTTTATCCTGAAGGATAGCCGAGTGAGGGAACCTCGGGCCTCGACTGCCTCTAGGAGGGCTTCTTTGATCCCCAGCATTGTGGCAGTGAAGCTGCGCGCAGGGGATAGCCGAGCGAGGGAACCTCGGGCTCGACTGCCTCTGAGAGGGCTTTTGATCCCCAGCGTTGAGGCAGGGAAGCTGCCCGTTGGGGATAGCCGAGTGAGGGAACCTCGGGCTCGACTGCTTCTGAGAGGGCTTTTCGATCCCCGGCGTTGTGGCAGGGAAGCCGCCCGCCGGGGATAGCCGAGTGAGGGAAGCTCGGGCTCGACTGCCTCTGGGAGGGCTTTTTGGTCCCCAGCGTTGTGGCAGGGAAACTGCCCGCTAGGGACGACCGAGCAGGGTAGCTGCTGGGTTGAATCTTTGACGAGGTGCAGGCTGCTCGTCCAGCTGTAGGAGCGGGGAATGGGAACGATCATAGCCAGCGCATTGAATGCGGGGGGGGCGAAGCGCTATAGGCGCGCCGCTTCGACTCCACCAGAGAAGGCTCTATAGCTGCCGCGTGGCGGCGTCCCCCTGGGTGAAAACGGGCGACTGTTGGGCTGCACAGTGGGCTATATAAGGCTGAGGGAGCACTGGTCCTTCATCCTTCATAAACAAGCCGCAGAGAATGGAGGACTTCCCCTTTACCATTCCCGACATTGTCCACTTTGGGGACGTCTACCTTTACGACCCGTACTGCACTGAGGACACGGTGCAGTTGGTCTACGGGAGCATTGAGGACCATTTCGGCCGGCTGCTTCCCAGACGTTCCTCCCTGCTGCAGCTGCTGATGTACTCCATCTGGAGGGCATCGCCGGGGCTTTACAACCCCCTGTCAGAGCTGCTCTTTGATGAGGCCATAGGCAAGCTGCGGTCTTTGAGGCATTTCGGCTTGATCTCCGCGAATCGGCTGGCCCGCTCAGAGGCGCTGGTCCGCAAATGCTACGAGCTGAGGCTCGGGGTCGATGCCCGCGGAGGGAATCGGGAACAGAGGCTGGAACTTACGAGGCCCCGGTTGGTGCAGATTTTTACCGAGTACCACGAGCAGTGCTCGCTGCACCCCATTCCCCCACTATTGTAATCTTTTTTTTCCTTTTTGGATGTAAGGCTGAGAAGCCCACAATACCCTTTGAATAAAAAAAAGCTTTTCTTTCTCTTTCGCAATGCTCCATTGATCTTTATTAAATTAACAATAAATCCTAGGAAGAATTTACATTACCTTAAAAGAAAGGTACAGGCTAGTAGATGACTTTACTTGCTTGGGCTGAGCTTCGGGTAGGGCTGTCGACCCCCATGCTCGGCATAGGGCATGGGGCCTCCTGAACCTCGGGCTGGCCGTCCGTCGAGACAAGCATGATTTGGCCGATGGTCATGTCGGCGGGTGGGTGATGCTGCCCCTGCTCGCGGTCGGTCTGCCGTTTGTCCCTCAGGTAGGCGGCGAGGTGCCCAGACCGAATGAGCTCTTCGATG
Source organism: Agapanthus africanus (assembly GCA_030015575.1). NCBI lineage: Eukaryota > Viridiplantae > Streptophyta > Magnoliopsida > Asparagales > Amaryllidaceae > Agapanthus > Agapanthus africanus. The sequence goes on along the minus strand of JASDDO010000019.1, from coordinate 46,735,446 downwards.
TAGTCCCTTAGTTGTTTGCAGTCCTCCGTGGCGTGTCCCCGTACTCGGTGGAAAGCGCAGTAGGGGCCCCGGGTTCGCTTTGCGGCCTGATGCGGGACCGGAAGGAACTTGAAGAACCCCTCGTTCTAGGCTTCCTCTAGCAACACTGCGAGGGAGAGATTGAGGGGGGTATACTCCTGGAACTTCGGGTGGTAGGGCTGCTGACGCTCCGGCCTCTCCTCCCGAGCCCTCTTCTTCTAGTCGGTCCTTTCTGTCCGGGGAAGGTTAGCATTCACCTCGGATTCCAACTGGACCTCGCGCTCGGTCCACGCCTTAACCTCGGCCATGGTCTTAGGTTGCGCCAGTGCGAAAGAGCGTAACCATTCCTTGTGCCTCAGGCCAGATCTGAGCGCCGTTATGACGGTTTCGTCCCGGTGCTCGGGTACCTCGAGAAGGGCGTTGTAGAAACGGGTGATGTGGGCCTTGAACGTTTCCTTGTCCCCACTCTTAACCGTGAAGAGGTAGTCGACCGTGCGCTTCTGTCGACGGTTCCCCACGAAATGGCCGAGGAACTGAGTAGCCAGCTCGTCGAAGATCGAGATCGAGCGGGGCTCGAGCCCCCGGAACCAGCCCCGACCTGCGCAGATGAGGGTGGCCGGGAAGGCTCTGCACTGGGCGGCGTCGGAGTGATCCTGAAAGCCCATCTCCGCGGTGAAAGCGTCCAAGTGGTCCTTCGGGTCAGTTTTCCCGTCGAACAGAGAGACCTTTGGGGGCTTGTTACGCGAGGAGACGTACACAGCGAGCAGTTCCTCGGTGAACGGCTTCGTGAGCGAGTCGAAGGCGTACTTAGCCCCATCGCTGGAAAGGTGAGCTTCTCGGCGCATGCCCTCGATCTTCTTCTCGAGATCATCGAGCCGACCATGGTACCCCAAGGAATCGGCGCCTCGGGATCCCTGGCCCCCCCTGCGGGTGACCAGCGTCTGGGAGCGGCCCCGGTTTCTCTCGATGAGGTGCCTCAGGTCCAAGGATGAGGTAGCTCTTGAGTTGCCGGGGCGGACCCCTTCTGTGTGGCCCCGCCGATGGTGATGAGGTCGGCCACGCCCGTGGATAGGCGAGGTGACTAACATTTCCTCGGGGGGATAAGGGACACGAGGAGGCTCGAGGCGAGGCGTTCTGGCGGCGGATCCCGGTGTGGAGCCCTGGGGCGCCCAGCGGGTCTCAGGAAGCACCGGTTCAAGGGACCGGCGGCCAGGGGATGCAGCCTGTTGGTGGTCGGCTATCCAGACAGGGACAGAGCCTTCTGGAGGCGGTGGAGCGACGATCTGGGGCCCGGGCGCGTCCGTTTGGACGCGGACGAGGGCCTCCACGAAGGATTGCAGGCGATCTATCCGGCCCGCGAGGGCGTTGATGACGGCCATGGGAGGGCGTTCATTCCCGCCTTCGGTGAGTGGAAGGCGGTGGCTGGTACCGGGGTCCCCAGGTTGGTCGTCTGCCATGAGGGCGGAGATCGGAAGGCCAACTTTGTATTTTGTGGAATTATTTTCCCACAGACGGCGTCAACTGATGGAGCTCCTTTTCGGGCCTCCGTCAGATGTTGTCTTCCATTGATCTCCCGGTGGGCTTAGTTGATTATCTTCCTTTGAGTGTGGGTCTCAATGGGTTTTTGGAGGAAGAGATGAGGTGAGGAAGTTGCTGCCGTGTACCTGCAAAGAAGTCCCGGGGTGGTTTGGTACCACCGAGGACCCTCCGACGCTTAAGTCAGTGATGAGATCCGAGCAGAGTAACGGCTTAAAGTGTAAAAAGATGACTTACTTGACCCCTCTGTGATGGGGGTTTATATAGTGGTGGTGGCACGCAGCAGCAGGCGCAAGAATCTCGCCGGTAGTTACGCCCCCCGACGTCACGCCCGCGTAGAAAGGGGATCGCCCAATAATAGGGATCGCGATGGCGTGGAACGTGGGATGGTGTGGGTGTAGAATCTGCGCATGGCGAGATTCGCGGAGCGGCGGTTACGCCTGTGAGCGGTGACCTTGGTCGGAAGGACGAGGGAGACGACCTCGGCCGGGAGCTCGGGGACGAGCGAGGAGGCCGAGGAGTCCTGGTCTTGCGGCAACTCGGCGCGAGCTAAAGGGCCGAGGAGGCCGATTTGCAGGGGGCTCTGAGGTGAACCAGCTTTGTGCTTGCAGGTAGGGTACAGGGTGGCCTGGTCGGCCCCCTGTGCGCCCTTTCTTCTGAATTCTGGGATACGTCACACGCCACGTGTCATGATCTCGGGGGTGGTCGATATCAAGCACTATCAGTGTGCGTTTACCAACACCGAAATTCCCTCCATTATACTCCAAGGTCCTAAGTTCAGCGTTCTAAACAAAGTTTCAACGACCGATTAATCGGCACTTATAAGTTCTTATCTAGAAATCGGTTGGAATAGCATTAAACTGGTGAATAACCGCATTATTGGACTATTTAATTGGGCACATATATGCACATGACCGTCTGTTATCTCAAAACTCAAATATCCGCTGAATGTAAATAGGAACAAATCTTTCCTTTATCTTGACATATTGTTTCAAGCTTCTCTCTTTTCCTCAAGATTTCTATCTCTCTCTCGTACACACCCACATACACAATTCCACATAATCCGATTATGCCGCATATACTCCGTTTAAGCGTTATGCGCTGGCCAACGAAATAGAGAAGAAACGCGTCGTTTACAACAATGCTTAGATTTACGGTTTTCATATTCCTTTGTAAAACCCAATGAGACATTTCTCCTTAATCTATCCGCAAGGCCATTCTTCAGACCAGGCTTGAAAACTCAAATCGGTTTGTTATAATTCTTCAACTCGATTCACATAATTTAATCAAGCAAACAATTTAACCAAGAACAAGAATCACAATAGAAAATTTGAAATATGTGCAGATTAAAAGAAAATGAAACAATATGTTGGGATATGACGAGACAAATTGGCGATTGGGTCCCGGTGACATACACCAAGTACTGTACCATTTTTATTTGTGGAACAAAGATTTTTAGTACCATTTTTATCAACCTCTTCACTTGCTATTTGTGTATATATGTGAACAATCCTCCTAGGATCTCAATTTGCATCTTTTCCTGCTCCCATAAAGTACTGTACCTTCATAAAAATTATGGATATATTATATTATGAATCAATGGTGATAAATTTATTGCATGCCAATTTTCCATGATGTTATAATTGTCAATCATTTGACGATGAATCGTATGAACAATCCCTTAGATTGCAGAGGCTAAATTTTTGTTAATTTCTCGATATTTTTTCTTTTTCTTAAAAAAAGGAAATACATAAAATCAAGATTAATACCTAATCCTTGTTCTATAAGTTTTGTAAAATATTCTTTAATTTTTAGAAAAGAAAAGGGTAAATTGTCAAAAAAACCCGGCCCGCTCAGGAGTTGTCTAAGAACCCCTGGTATTTTCAAAATTGTTGGAAAGGGCCTGCTGTTTCCAAATAATTGTGAAAAACCCCATGGATGTATTTCATTTAGGTTGCATACTCTATTTTAAATGTAATTCTTCCTTCCCTGAAAGGTGCTTAGATATTACAAGCAACTGTTTAGATATTACAGGCAACTGCTTAGATATTATACACAGCATTTAGATATTATATGCAAATGCTTTGATATTACAGGCAACTGGTTAGACATTACATGAAAACAGAAAGATATTTTATAGCATTTTGACTGGAAAGAAGCATATTTGGCAGAAAATTAATTTTGTTGCGGTAAAAATGTATATTTTGAGGGGAAAATGAAAACAGAATAGATATTATAGGCAAGTCTCCATATATTACGTTCAAGTGTCTAGATATTACAAGCAACTCCTCTCCAGGGTTTTTACACAGGTTATGAGCAGGCCGGGGGCTTTTTGACAATTTACTCAAAAGAAACCGTGTTATTGATAATGGTCCATTTGGTTTGGTTGCAGGATTTTCAAATTTGGATTCCCAAATAGTACAACTGAAAATTTTGGAATGGTTAATTTTGTGTTTGGTTGGTATTAGATTCCTACTATTAGATTTGTAGATCCTTATAATTCTTGTTTAGTTGGGAAAAAATAAGTGTAATTTGGATTTGAGAATTATAAAGAGACAGAGAGGGGATTTTTTTAATAACATAATGTATGTGGGACCCACGTGAACAGTGCCAAATCCATAGCAATTCATAGTGTTTTTTTTGGATTCAAGAATCCAAAAAATGGTGCGCGCCTCACAGAAACCAAGCAAATCCAAAATCCTGCAGCTAAACAAAGAATCCAAAATCCAAACTCTACAGTGTCAAATCATATGAAAGGGGATTCTACTCGGCACCGTAAATAAGTGGGAGTCCACGGACAGCCCAGGCCCAATCCAATGTCCACATGCTTTAACAATGCTTTTTGTATTGAAAAATTGTTTATAGAGTGAATAAATGTTCTAAAAATTATAAGTTTGCTTGAATTATTTTAATTAAATATGTGGGAGATTACACTGAAGTTGCTATAGGCTAATTTTATATAAATCCCAAATTATAGTCTTTATATAATTGGATCATAATATTTATATTTAATTAATGTGTGCAATATGGTTTGAAAATCTCAGCCGATCCCGATCAGACATGGTGAATTCCAATCCAAAAATTAAAGGCTTGAGTTCTGATACCGAGATATAGTTGGTTTAAGATGATGGGATTCTAGTACTAAGTTTATTAAAAGACCGGTGCGTTAAATAAAGAGTTATTGAATTTCGATTTATTTGACATCATTAATCACTTAAAAGTATTATTGTTATTTTCACCAAGTATTATAACAATAATTTTACACATCGCCGACTGGTAAATTTTTTACAGTTGTTTTCACTATTTATTTAAAGAGCTTTCTGGTTTTGAAATTTTGTTTTGTCAAATAATATAAATTTGATATTTTCAAGCCGAGCTAGTTGATACCTGGTTGATACGGTGTAAATACACGGTTCGGATCCAAAATGTAAAACGCATACTGATTGTGGGAATTTGAACCTGGGTGTGCATTATGATTGAAGTAAAGAGAGAGTAATATTATGCCTCAGTATCATAAATACGATTTGTAATGAGATGTGATGTAAGTAATGGAAGCAGGAGTTTTTGTGAGAGGGGTACAATATACAGTAAGACTCCATTAAAATTTTGTTCAAAATTATCTATTGAAATTAAATGTTTTTGTTTAAAAAAGCACACAAAAAATTCATACTTAATACTATATATTAAAATGACTAGTCAAGGCTCAAAGCCTTATTTACCAAAAAATTCATACTTAATACATTGTGTTCTAAACAGTGTTGGCACAGACTATAGCTGATATTATTTCCTAATAGACAGTTCGTTTCCACGTATAACCAGAAAGTTTGAAGAAATTTCACATCAGAGTTCGAAGATGGAATTAGAATTGTTATTGTTGATCTTGCTTTCCTTTCTTATGATACTCACAAATGGTATTTTTTCAGATTACGACATGTGGCGGATGACGTATCCCGAAGGCTACGGAGGTGGAATAAATAAGATGCATTAGGGGCGTTCCTCGGGACCTCGTCTCCAAGAACGCATCCGACCTTTTGGAGACCTCCCTGAGTACTTTCCATCTTCACCTAGCAAACAGCCAACAGCTCGCCTCCGAGCAGCGAGCTTTCTTAGCCTCCCTGCTCGTCTCCGAGCTATCTGACAGGCCGAGCTTCCTCGGCCTCCCTGCTCGTCTCCGAGTCCTCTGACAAGCCGAGCTTCCTCAGCTTCCCCGATCAACCGAGAGCGCGGAATCCAAACGTCCCAGCAACGTCTCCGCGTATCTCATCAGGACGAGATATTCGCCTCCCCACGTTCCGCTTTCCACGCCAGCGCGTCCCCCATTAATGGGCGTATCCCACCATTAATGCGAGAATAACGCAGGGGCGTAACTGACGGCGATGGTCTCGCGCTTGCTCACTCCACGCGACCACTATATAAACCCCTCTCTCAGACGACTTACGTAACTCGAACTGAACCCAATAGGTCGCTACGATGCTCTTATTCCATTGCACTAACTTGATCGTCGGAGGGTCCTACGGTGGTTTCCTATCCCGGGACTTCCCTTGCAGGTAGTTTGGCCTCAGCAACTTCCAACAACTCATTAAGATCCACACGCACAACAACCCCCAAAACAAATCCCAGCCGCTAAAAACCGCTCGCTACCAGATCGATGAAGGACAACATCTGAGGGAGATCACAGCCTCCATCAGTTGGCTCCATCTGTGGGAACACTCTTCAAAAGCTTCTCCACCCATAAGTTAATCTTCCGCCCTCGACCTAACAGCGATTGACAACCGCGACGGTCCAAACACGAGCCGCCACACCCCCTACAACGGAGGCATGAGCGGTTCGTTTCCCCTCCTAACGTCATCAACGCCTTATCCGCTAGGATCGACAGGCTCACATCGATGGCGGATGCATTCGTCCGCGTTCAAGCAGCAAACCCTACCCTTCAGAACGTGATTCCCCCTCCCCGGGTAACGACGTCCGTAGGAGGATAGATGGACATGCTAAGGCTCTCGATCTCACTCATGCTCATCTCAGCGTCACTGAGCGCCGGTGTGCCGACTTCGGCTACCATGGCCCTCATGCGGCGAATGATTTCATGACCCACTGGGCGCCGGACAACTCCACACCCCGATCCTAGGGAGGACTAGGTCGTCGCTCCGATGCCTGCCGTGCACTCTCACCCTCTGAGGAGGTGTCGGTCGGTTCGCCTGCTTCCAGGCATAACCGACGCCCCCATTCCCGCCGAGGCCGCGCGAACGGCGAACGTCGGGACTACTCGAGAAAGGTCTCACCCAAGGATTTGAGAAATTTGATAGAGCGGAATCGAAGCCGCACCGTCGCGCAGACCCGGAGTGGGGGTATCCACCACTCCGACTGTGTAGAATCCTCGGGGTACCACTACCGACTTGAAGCCCTCGAAAAGAAAATTGAAGGCATACGACGGGATGGCCATGTGTCCGACGAAGGGGCCAGGTACTCTGCCGACTCACTAACAAAGCCCTTTGTAGAAGAGCTGCTGGCCGAGCACGTCTCGTCCAGGAACAAGCCGCCAAAAGTGGCCCTATTCGACGAGAAGTCCGACCCGAAGGACCATTTGGATGCATTTACGGCTGGCATGAGCTTCTAAGATAACTCGGATACGGCTCAATGCCGAGCCTTCCCCACCACCCTAATCCGGGCTGGCCGGGACTGGTTCTGAGGACTTGCGCCACGCTCCATCTCGACCTTCGAAGAGCTGGCTACCCAATTTCTCGGTCACTTCGTCGGGAATTGACGACAGAAGAGGACGGTCGACTACCTGTTTACTGTCAAGAGCGGAAACAAAAATCCTTCAAAGGGTATGTCACCCGCTTCTATAATACCCTCCTGGAGGTTCCCGAGCACCGCGATAAAACAGTTATCACCACGCTGAGGTCGGGAGGACTAGGTCGTCGCTCCGATTCCCGCCGTGCACTCTCACCCTCTGAGGAGGTGTCGGTCAGTTCGCCTGCTTCCAGGCATAACCGACGCCCCCACTCCCGCCGAGGCCGCGCGAACGGCGAACGTCGGGACTACTCGAGAAAGGTCTCACCCAAGGATTTGAGAAATTTGATAGAGCGGAATCGAAGCCGCACCGTCGCGCAGACCCGGAGTGGGGGTATCCACCACTCCGACCGTGTAGAATCCTCGGGGTACCACTACCGACTTGAAGCCCTCGAAAAGAAAATTGAAGGCATACGACGGGATGGCCATGCGTCCGACGAAGGGGCCAAGTACTCTGCCGACTCACTAACAAAGCCCTTTATAGAAGAGCTGCTGGCCGAGCACGTCTCGTCCAGGAACAAGCCGCCAAAAGTGGCCCTATTCGACGAGAAGTCCGACCCGAAGGACCATTTGGATGCATTTACGGCTGGCATGAGCTTCTAAGATAACTCGGATACGGCTCAATGCCGAGCCTTCCCCACCACCCTAATCCGGGCTGGCCGGGACTGGTTCTGAGGACTTGCGCCACGCTCCATCTCGACCTTCGAAGAGCTGGCTACCCAATTTCTCGGTCACTTCGTCGGGAATTGACGACAGAAGAGGACGGTCGACTACCTGTTTACTGTCAAGAGCGGAAACAAAAATCCTTCAAAGGGTATGTCACCCGCTTCTATAATACCCTCCTGGAGGTTCCCGAGCACCGCGATAAAACAGTTATCACCACGCTGAGGTCGGGTCTTAGGCACAAAGATTGGCTCCGCTCTTTTGCATTAGCGCAACCTAAGACCATGGCCGAAGTGAAAGACTGGACCGAGCGAGAAATCCAACTCGAGTCGGGGGTGCACTCAAACCTGCCCCGAGCCGACTAGGCAGACAGAAAGAAAAGGGACAGGGAAGTGAAAAAGAAAGTCGATCGTACGAAGCCTTACTCCCCGAGGTTTTAGGAGTACACTCCTCTACACATTTCCCAGACCAAGCTGCTGGAGGAAGCTAAGGGCGAGAGGTTCTTTAACCTCCCGTCAGTCACCCAAAGAGCGGGCAAGCGTCTCCGCGGCCTATTCTGTGCCTTCCACAGGTCGCAGGGTCACCCGACTGAGAACTAAAATCAACTCTGTTACTATATCGAGGAGTTGATCCACTTGGGCCACCTGGCAAAATACCTGCAGAACAAGCGGCAGGCGAAGCGGGAGCAAAAGGACCAAACCCCTCCCAGGGAATTAACGATCGGGTAAATCATAGTCATTACCTCGGATCCAGCTCGAGAAAGTGGGGGGAACCACCACATCCTCCTTATCGAGGGTGTAAGCGATATACCATACAAGAGGTGTAGGAGGGACGAACCGATCATCTTCACCGATGAAGACCTCCACGGCGTATCGCTTTCTCATAATGACCCTCTCGTGATAATGGCCAGAGTTCACCGTTACGAAGTCCAGAGAATATTGGTCGACTCAGGGGGCTCGGCGGATATCCTGTTCCACGACTGTTTACAGCGTATGGGGCTAGGACCATCCGACTTTCGACTTACCTCCCAAGTCCTCTCTGGGTTCACCAATCATTCCGTCCTGACTGAGAGATTGGTCATCCTCCTCCTCAATATTGGGGAAGCGGGCAATACGCGAACCATACCAGTGGACTTCCTCATCGCCAAGGTCCCTTCATCCTATAACATTCTCCTGGGACGTCCTACCTTAAACGCCCTCCTGGCCCAGATCTCGACTTATCACTTTGCGATCAACCCTTTGGATAAAAGTGAGATTGGCCGGGCCTATGGAGACCAGCAAACCGCTAAGATTTGCCTCGCCTCGACATCCACCGCCGGAGAGCAGGACGACGATTTTGAGGACGCTCACAATTTCCAAGGGTCCTTAGATACACGCGACGACTAAAGAGAAATTCGAGGTGCCCCAGTGGAAGCATTGACGGAAGTCCCCCTCGAAGAAGGAGTTGATGGCCGCACGGTCCAGATCGGTTCTCTCTTGACCGGGGACCACCGCGAAGACTTGATCCGTTTCCTCCGGGGAAACTCAAACGTATTCACTTGGATGCCAGCAGACATTCCCCGGATCGACCCTAAAGTGATCTCCAACAAGCTCGGTGTAACACCTTAGAATGCGATTAGTGTTAATTAAGCGATAGTGCGGGTTTTCTGTAAAGAGTTTACCAATTCGGGTTCTTCACATTTTATAACAATTAATTAATATTTTATTATTAATTGTTTTGGGCTTGCATACACGTGTGCACATTAATGTGAGGGTATGCATGTGCTACGCTAGTTAGTGACCATGACAACTTAACCAAATCCTAATCCTTGTTTAAACCTTAACCCTAACCCTAGATATTTGTGTGAGATATTTGTTTGGATGAGAGGAGGTGGCAAGGTGAATCATGGAGGGTATTAATGGGCATTAATGGAGGTGAGGGGGAGAGAGTAAGCATAAGGACTTATCTCACCCTACACCCACCTCTCCCTCTTTTCACCTCACACACTCTCATTCTCATTATTTCCTCTTTCCCTTCACCCTCAACTGAAACCCCACTAATCCTTCACAAATCCCTCACTAAACTTCATCAAATCTCACCCAAATCACTTCATAAACCTTGTTTTGCCCTTTGGATGCCTTGGAGCTTGGAAAGCTTGGATCTTTGAGCTTGTGGAAGTAGGTAATGATTTCTATCTGTTAATTAAGTCTTTTTAATGTTGTGTAGCTTGTAGGTTTCAGTTTAGAACGTGTAAAGTTCCGTTTCGTGCAAATATCATATTTTTAGTGTAGTTTTGGGTCTCGGATGATCTGCTATCAAACCAGGTATTTGTTGGAAAAGTTCCCATCATGGTGACCTTGTGTAGTGACATAGAACCCACCATAAAAATCTGAGACCATTCCACAAGAACGAGGCTGCAAATTTATTGCTTCTGGCCGCAATTTGCGGCCAGACTGGGGTGTTTAGGTTTGGGTTTTGGTCTGGAGGTCTCTGGGGTTGTGTATGGTCTTGTGGTATATGCAACTTTTATAAACTGTTTGTGTAGAAAAATCTGGGATCACTTTGCTAGTTTCTAGTGTTTCGATTACGCGCGATACGTTATCCGATACGGTTCGTGTCTTTGTGTATCTGTTGCTCTTGGGTTAGTTTCGTAGTGTTGCTACACGCGTTAGCCACTAGACGAACACTTGAGAGTATGTTTGGAGTTGGTGCGTCGGTCAAACGTAGTTGGTACGTGTTATTGATCGATTGCTAATATACACTTGTTATGTTGTTTTATGATCTTAGGGACGCAGGCAGAGACTTCTGGCGCTGTGAAGAAGGGAAAGCATGTGGTTGGCTTTACTTAGCCCCAGGATCATCTGTGAGTAGATTTAACATCTACAGGAGAATCGCCCGCATGGCGTTATGCGTCATGGCTAGATATGATATAATATTAGCCGCATGTTTACATTACACATATAGAGTTGTAAATCCCCGTTTCCATCAATAGAATTTTTCTATTTTTCCCAAGTTCCCCGAACGTTTTATCGTTCCTCGTAATTTTGTAGGTAATTGGTAGCTTAAGTTTTAATGATTGATTTTTTTCTAAACCTTTATAACCCCAGCCCAAAACAAAATGAATACTCAATTAAAATGAAGCCCAGACTAAGGAAAACAAAACTAATAATCAAATAAATCCATAATTTAAAATCCAAGCCCAAACAAATAAAAAGTGTCACGCCCCGCTTCCCAAAATACGGAATACGAGGGGTTGACAAGGCCAGCCATGCTTCTACGGTCAAAGAAATATCCTGCCGTAGTCACACTTCGGCTTTTAGTTTCACATGGTAATCAGTAAACGATGCGCAGGTAATGAGAAATGCAGTAACTGAAACAAAACAATATAAAGAACTGACCTGATGGGAAACAAAAAGGGAATAACTCTGGATAGCTAATCAAGATGTCCGTGATGTACGTCTAGTCCCGGTCCAGGCTAAATCCTCTCCTCACTCTGAGCATGCATACTCAGGTCGTCAGAGAGACACAATAGCAATATAATATATGAATTCATGTGACAATTTTAACAGTGATAATAGATATATATAACAGTAAATCAATGACGGTATAGGTATGAACATGCAGTAATCAATGCAGCGGAACAGTAAAGCAGTAGAATGATATGCCACGTATGTCAACACAGTAAGTATGTATCTCGATGCTATCATCCCTATCAGTCTCTAAGTCTCACTGTACAGGTCACCAAACCTATCGTCAGTCCAAGTGTGAGAGTCAACCACTCGCGAGTGTCCTCCACCCAAGGGTAGAACCCAAGGGCAAGGGACCACGCGCCCAACATGTATATCACGGTAATAATCATGTACCCTGTAAATCTCCATATATCTCCCTAAATATATAAGCCGGTATGGGACTCCCGAGATTCTGTTGAACTCACACTCAAACTACCCCACACCCCGTGGTCAACATCAAACGCTAACCATAATCCTAAATACCAATCGGTCTGTGATAAGTCTGCGCGAGAACTGGAGGCAGGACCTCCATCAAGCACGTCTCGACTAATATCTAAGATAAATGGCAGTGTCTTGTTCCTTATCTGTGACATCCGTGCAAGAGCTTCCATAAGTGTCCCATACCACTTATAGTCACACGTACACGCGTCCCACAGACGTCGACAATGCAATAGAATAATAAGGTTCACTGATTGTGTACAAGTACGTGTCACTTTCACTTATTCACGTATACACGAACACTAACGTACTTACCACAATCATCACTAATACCTAACACTGGGTAATGCACGTTATCACTAAGTTATCAATGCAATGACATATATGATATGATGCGTAAACAGTATGTAAAGCATAGTTAGGATGTCATGAATCGGTAATCTACCACTTGCAATATTTATCATAAATAAAACGCGTACAGTTTAGCGAAACAATAAAAGGAGAATAAATAGTATGATTAATTATCTAACCAGCGAATTTGGTTTCACGGCAATCGGGTTTCATGATCATTAGTTATGGCCATTTCCTTTTAAGCGTTCACGGCTGGAAATCCGGTTTCAGAATCGGAAGTCCGTTTCGCAACGCATTTTAATCCCAGTTGAAATCAGATTTTAGCAACGCTACAGTTGAATGAAATCTAGATTTTTTACTAAGGTTTCCAACGCAATAGACGGATCCTCAATCGCATCTGTACATCAGGAGATATACATTGTTCAATACTAGTATGTCAATTCTGATTCTGTTGGGACTGTTATACGTCCTCATCTATTAAATTGCAGATTAAATAACAAACGATAACGAAACAGGATGGAACCACTTGTGTTATCTAGCTAACAGATTCACCAATAATAAACAGCGGAGTTCCGCAACCTACAAGTTAAGAAAACAGGGTGGTGTTCATTACGGGACAGTAAACAACAACTGGAGTCGCTCTGGACTGCAGTCCAGAGTCGCACCCCGATCCAAATATTGTCACAGTTTAAGTACAGAAAAAAGTAGAAATTTACATAGGGTTATAGTTCGTCGAGTCGGCTTCTATTTAAGCCGTCGAACGCATCATTCAAGTGTGTATATAATTTATGGTAATTTTAACGGTTTTCGGGTACAAGAAGATTCCAGTTTTACGAGTAAACTTGGGGGTAGTCGTTTTAGTCGTTAACGGTCATATTATCCAACGAAATTCACACACTAGATTCACAGCCATACGGGCCAGCTTATACAATTGAGTTCCGTCAAAATAAATGATGATTTCCTATGAGAACATGTATCGAACAGATATGACACCTAATTGATCTAAAATTGCAACTTTATGATTTAAGTAATCTAAGATTGTAACTTGAGTAAATAGCATGTAAGCAAGTAAAATACTTGCCTGGAAACGTTTCGTGGGTGTACGGCGGCGGTAACGTCACGAACGCGCGTCGAACGGCGTGTATTCGTTTGCACGGCCTCGGCTCGCGATACGGATTTGACGTCGGAGTTGCTCGGAGCCGTTGCACGGTCGCTGGAGGTTGGGGAGTGCTTAGTGGTCCTCTGCGAGTGCGCTGGGTTTTTGGGTTTTGTTATTTTTGAAGAGAGGGAGAGAGAGAGAAAAGTGTAGAGAGGGAGAGAGAGAAAATAGAGAGAGTTAGAGTGTGAGAGATCAGAGAGGGAGAGAGAGAGAGAGCCAAAGAGAGAAAGGGAGATCAAGAGAGAGAGAGAAACTCAAAGTGAGAGAGAGGAGACAGAGAGAGAAAGATGTAGAGAGAGAGAGAAACTCAGAGAGAGAGAGAGGAGACAGAGAGAGAGAGATATCGGGTGAGGGAACTGGAGGAGGAAAGGGGGTGCTTGGTCGAGCGTGCTGTTGGCGACGTGGAGGAGGTCGAGGGGGAGTACGAGGTGGTGGGGTCGTCGCCGTCGTCGAGGGAGTGGGTGAGGATCGGTGGCGGATGCGTGCAGGGGCTCGAGCTCGATGGGTTTTTGGAGAGAGGAGTGAGCGAGGGAGGAGGGTGAGGTGATGAAGGAAGAGGGATCGTAGTCGTCGTCGTCGCCGGTGGAAGTGGTGGGCGATGGAGGCGGTGGCTGCGGGAGTGGGTTCGAGAGAGAAGGAGAGAGCACGAGAGAAAATTAGAGAGTGGGGAGAGGGTGTGAGGGAGATCGGGCGACGAGATTAGGGAGGGGAGTGCGAGGGTATCGTCGCAGCGACGTGGGCGCGAGCGCGGGCGGAGGCGTCGGCGAAGGGAGTGGGTCGCGAAAGGAAACGCGCGCGGGAAATGAGGAGAGAGCCGTTGGAGGAGAAGGGTTTGTGGGCCGGGTCAGGTTTTAATAAAAGTGAATTTCCATTTATTTTGTGTGGGCTGAGGAGCTGGGCTAAAAAATAAAATAAAAAGAATTAAAAAGAAATGGGAAAGGGAACGGGCCAGGCTGAGGTTGGGCCGAGGGAAAATGCAAGGAAAATTTGAGGAGAAAAGAGAGAATGGGCCGCTGGAAAAATTTAGTAAAAGGAATAAAAGAGAGATGAAGGGTCGGGCCAGTGAAAATGGGAAGAATTTAAAAGAATTATTAGGGAAAGGAGGGCTGGGCTTGAAAGAAAAGGAAAAACAAATTTATTTAAGGGATGGGCTTGGAATTTTAGGGTTGTGAAATCAATCAAAATAAATAAATAGAAGAAACAAAAAAGTTTATATATATATTGGTTAAATGGAAAAATTTTCTCTTGGGCTGGGAATGGAATTTAGGGGATTGAAAAGAAAATAAGTTTATTTAAAAGAGAAAGGCTGATGAGGTGAGTTTGGGTTTAGTAGAATTTTGAAAATAAATAAATACTTATAAATAAATTTTATAGGTATAAAGAAGTACAATTATAGATATAAAAGGGACTGGGTATTAGATCATACCACCCTTACAAAAATTTCGTTCTCGAAATTTAAAATAAACGATGAGTTATACTAACATAAGCGAAAGTCACTATATAGCAAACTAACACATAGTGATTTACTTAAAACTGGTGGATAAAATTTTGAAGGTACATATATATGTAATAACCACATACAAAAGATATGTCTAATAGGTATAAGGCAGGAACACTGTAAGAGCAACTACATGTATACGAGAATATAGACAACAATAACGAACAATAATAATCAAGGCGTGTTCGATAAAAGTCGAAACCCAAATATGTGCACATATAAGTATATCAAAAAATAGCAAGCAGAAACAATAAGTATAAGGCTCAACCATTAATAATAGTAAACATAGGCACCATACCCGAAAATAAAAGAACGACAATAAAGTAGTGAAAGATTTGTCGGTAGGTTAACATCTTTTAGGACGATGTATCGATCAAATAGTTTTAAAATAACTTAGAAAACTCAAATAGTGAAAATGAGGAATATGGAACAAAATATGCGCGGTGTATGGTTGCGCTACTGAAAGTGAGGATAATAGTAATGTACTTAAAATACATAAAACTAAGTAGTCGATAACACGCACTCTTCGACAAGTATAAAATAATGAAAACCAAATTTCGAATAATACTGTCCCTAAATATATATAGGGTAATAGGAAAACACAAAAAAATGTATAGGGCTGGCTAGGGTAAGGATTACAAGGAAGTGTGGCTCATTCAAGGGTTGGAGTATGGCGGCTTTAGACTGAATGTTAAGGAGATTGGGATCGGGTTAGCACAGGAACAAAGGACTGCAAGGTGAAAAGTATGGGGAGGATAACGGTCGGTAGATCATATGAATCAAAATTTGAAGAGTTAGCGAACTCGGAGATTTCACAAAAATGTTCTTCTCCCGGAAGGATCTCAAACGAGGCATAGACGAAGGATGAAGGGTGGACCTCTAAAAGATCGGGTGGGGTACTTGTTAATCTCTGTGAGGGTTAAGGCAAGGTAAGGAGTAGGGGTGGACAAATCTCAGTAGAGAAAATAATTGTATAGAAGAAGTAATCAAGTATCGAGTGAACTAAGAAGATCGAAAGATTAGCGAACTCAGCAATTTATTTTATTCCAGAAGATTTTAAACAAAGCATTCTCAAAAAATGAAATGTGGCCCTAAACTATACACAGATTTATTTGGCCAGATAAGACAACATCTAAAAGAAATCCCGTCAGTCGCGGTTGTGGAGATTCAACAGGTTACGGTAGGCTCGCGCGCTCAGGTAGGGACGTCCATTTCCATAGCGCCTCGCAGGGATCGCCATTGGGAGTTCTTCCACAGCAGGGTCTTGATCTTCTGGTCCTTCTTCCTCGGACAGAGCTTCTTCATCGAGGTCTGATTTCATGTGATTCTCTTCTTCTGGATTCTCTTCCATGGGATTTTCCTCCATTGGATTTTCTTCTATCGGGTCTTCCTCGGGATCTTCCTCTATCGGGTTCTCTTCGGGGTCTCCTTCTTCGTCGGAATCGTCTATCATGTCAAACTCTGGGGCGGCTGCTCCTTCATTCTCTGAATCGCTTTTTCCGAAATTGACCTGGGGATCGTTGATCTCATCATCAGAACTCATCAGTTTGCGGTCTGAGAAAACGCATGACTGTGCATCCTCATCTAGATGCGGCGCTGCTCCAGGGTGGGCCATGGCCTGAAAGAAAGAGTCATGATTAGACGATGGAATACCTGAGGAAAATAGCTAAGTGTACGAAGTATGGAAAGATATGCGGTGGCAGGAATTGAAAAAAAAATCAAGATTAAAATGTTGTGCTAATGAATAGTATGAACAAGGGAAAGGACAAGAGAATGATACATATTACGATTCAAATTTTATTGCATTTAACTAAAAGTTCAACGGATACAAGATTTCAAACGAAAAGAAATATTCATAAGAGGATGACAACATTATTACTGAAAGTAGAAAACATGAAAATTCTTCTTTGACTACTAGAACGTTGCATTCTCGTCGCGTGAGTTGAATCCTGCGCTGGGTCCGCCTTATCCTCGAGGTTCGAACTACGCAGTAATCATCTCTTGATAGAAATGGAGAGTGTGGACGAGTCTCCTCCTTGCAGCTCCTTCCTTTTTGGGCAACCGTTGATGAGATGTTCGTTGGATCCGCAAATCAGACATTTCCCTTGGGCGCGACGACAATCCCTCTGAAGATGTCCTGGCCTCTTACAGTACCCACAACATGGGGTCTTATGCTGCTTCTGTCGCGGGGAAACAAATTGGTGCTTCATCTTCTTCTCTTTTCCTAGTCTAACGGGGATCCCTTTTTGATTGGAGACTCCCGCTGGTGCCTGACTCACCTGCCTTCTCAGTCCTTCAGCTAACAAGTCGTTTGTTCGCTCCTGGGCTTCCTTTAAACCTTGCAGTACACTCAGGATCTCAACAGTATGATTCTGGGGAGTGGAGATAGAAGAAGAGTCGTTGGAAGACATGATCCTGATACAATAATTTTGAGGATGATATAAGGCACAAGCTATAAGAATCAAAATACAATATGGATTGGACAAAGATTCAAGAGTATCAGATGTGATGAAATTTATTACAAGTGGAAATCAACTGTAGGATTCTAAGTTACTTAAACAGAGTACGGTAGTGCAATTGCAACCACGTAATCTTGCCAAGTCACACGAAACCCTAGCGAATGGATAGCAGAACACTCAATGTGAATATGGATCAAGGATATCGAGTTTACCATCTAGACTGAGGGATGCCTTAGACTGTAAAACTCTATAAGGAAAACTGCAATCCCAATCGAAGCAAAACCTGGCTCTGATACCAACTAAACCATGTCACGCCCCGCTTCCCAAAATACGGAATACGAGGGGTTGACAAGGCCAGCCATGCTTCTACGGTCAAGGAAATATCCTGCCGTAGTCACACTTCGGCTTCTAGTTTCACATGGTAATCAGTAAACGATGCACAGGTAATGAGAAATGCAGTAACTGAAACAAAACAATATAAAGAACTGACCTGATGGGAAACAAAAAGGGAATAACTCTGGATAGCCAATCAAGATGTCCGTGATGTACGTCTAGTCCCGGTCCAGGCTAAATCCTCTCCTCACTCTGAGCATGCATACTCAGGTCGTCAGAGCGACACAATAGCAATATAATATATAAATTCATGTGACAATTCTAACAGTGATAATAGATATATATAACAGTAAATCAATGACGGTATAGGTATGAACATGCAGTAATCAATGCAGCGGAACAGTAAAGCAGTAGAATGATATGCCACGTATGTCAACACAGTAAGTATGTATCTCGATGCTATCATCCCTATCAGTCTCTAAGTCTCACTGTACAGGTCACTAAACCTATCGTTAGTCCAAGTGTGAGAGTCAACCACTCGCGAGTGTCATCCACCCAAGGGTAGAACCCAAGGGCAAGGGACCACGGGCCCAATATGTATATTACGGTAATAATCATGTACGCTGTAAATCTCCATATATCTCCCTAAATATATAAGCCGGCATGGGACTCCCGAGATTCTGTTGAACTCACACTCAAACTACCCTACACCACGTGGTCTACATCAAACGCTAACCATAACCCTAAATACCAATCGGTTTGTGACAAGTCTGCGCGAGAACTGGAGGCAGGACCTCCATCAAGCACGTCCCGCCTAATACCTAAGATAAATGGCAGTGTCTGGTGCCTTATCTGTGACACCCGTGCAAGAGCTTCCATAAGTGTCCCATACCACTTATAGTCACACGTACACGCGTCCTACAGACGTCGACAATGCAATAGAATAATAAGATTCACTGATTGTGTACAAGTACGTGTCACTTTCACTTATTCACGTATACACGAATACTAACGTACTTGCCACAATCATCACTAATACCTAACACTGGGTAATGCGCGTTATCACTAAGTTATCAATGCAGTGACATGTATGATATGATGCGTAAACAGTATGTAAAGCATAGTTAGGATGTCATGAATCGGTAATCTACCACTTGCAATATTTATCATAAATAAAACGCGTACAGTTTAGCGAAACAATAAAAGGAGAATAAATAGTATGATTAATTATCTAACCAGCGAATTTGGTTTCACGGCAATCGGGTTTCAGGATCATTAGTTATGGCCATTTCCTTTTAAGCGTTCACGGCTGGAAATCCGGTTTCAGAATCAGAAGTCCGTTTCGCAACGCATTTTAATCCCAGTTGAAATCAGATTTTAGCGATGCTACAGTTTAATGAAATCTAGAGTTTTCACTAAGGTTTCCAACGCAATAGACAGATCCTCAATCACGTCTGTACGTCAGGAGATATACATTGTTCAATACTAGTATGTCAATTCTGATTCTGTTGGGACTGTTATACGTCCTCATCTATTAAATTGCAGATTAAATAATAAACGATAACGAAAAAGGATGGAACCACTTGTGTTGTCTAGCTAACAGATTCACCAATAATAAACAGCGGAGTTCCGCAACCTACAAGTTAAGGAAACAGGGTGGTGTTCATTACGGGACAGTAAACAACAACTGGAGTCGCTCTGGACTGCAGTCCAGAGTCGCACTCCGATCCAAATATTGTCACAGTTTAAGTACAGAAACAAGTAGAAATTTACATAGGGTTATAGTTAGTAGAGTCGGCTTCGATTTAAGCCCTCGAACGCATCATTCCAGTGTGTATATAATTTATGGTAATTTTAACGGTTTTCAGGTACAAGAAGATTCCAGTTTTACGAGTAAACTTGGGGGTAGTAGTTTTAATCGTTAACAGTCATATTATCCAACGAAATTAACACACTAGATTCACAGCCATACGGGCCAGCTTATACAATTGAGTTCCGTCAAAATAAATGATGATTTCCTATGAGAACATGTATCGAACAGATATGACACCTAATTGATCTAAAATTGCAACTTTATGATTTAAGTAATCTAAGATTGTAACTTGAGTAAATAGCATGTAAGCAAGTAAAATACTTGCCTGGAAACGTTTCGTGGGTGTACGGCGGCGGTAACGTCACGAACGTGCGTCGAACGGCGTGTATTCGTTTGCACGGCCTCGGCTCGCGATACGGATTTGACGTCGGAGTTGCTCGGAGCCGTTGCACGGTCGCTGGAGGTTGGGGAGTGCTTAGTGGTCCTCTGCGAGTGCGCTGGGTTTTTGGGTTTTGTTATTTTTGAAGAGAGGGAGAGAGAGAGAGAAAAGTGTAGAGAGGGAGAGAGAGAAAACAGAGAGAGTTAGAGTGTGAGAGATCAGAGAGGGAGAGAGAGAGAGAGCCAAAGAGAGAAAGGGAGATCAAGAGAGAGAGGGAGAAACTCAGAGAGAGAGAGAGGAGACAGAGAGAGAAAGATGTAGAGAGAGAGAGAAACTCAGAGAGAGAGAGAGAGGAGACAGAGAGAGAGAGAGATGTCGGGTGAGGGAACTGCAGGAGGAAAGAGGGTGCTTGGTCGAGGGTGCTGTTGGCGACGTGGAGGAGGTCGAGGGGGAGTACGAGGTGGTGGGGTCGTCGCCGTCGTCGAGGGAGTGGGTGAGGCTCGGTGGCGGATGCGTGCAGGGGCTCGAGCTCGATGGGTTTTTGGAGAGAGGAGTGAGGGAGGGAGGAGGGTGAGGTGATGAAGGAAGAGGGATCGTAGTCGTCGTCGTCGCCGGTGGAAGTGGTGGGCGATGGAGGCGGTGGCTGCGGGAGTGGGTTCGAGAGAGAAGGAGAGAGCACGAGAGAAAATTAAAGAGTGGGGAGAGGGTGTGAGGGAGATCGGGCGACGAGATTAGGGAGGGGAGTGCGAGGGTAACGTCGCAGCGACGTGGGCGCGAGCGCGGGCGGAGGCATCGGCGAAGGGAGTGGGTCGCGAAAGGAAACGCGCGCGGAAAATAAGGAGAGAGCCGTTGGAGGAGAAGGGTTTGTGGGCCGGGTCGGGTTTTAATAAAAATGAATTTCCATTTATTTTGTGTGGGCTGAGGAGCTGGGCTAAAAAATAAAATAAAAAGAATTTAAAAGAAATGGGAAAGCGGACGGGCCAGGCTGAGGTTGGGCCGAGGGAAAATGCAAGGAAAATTTGAGGAGAAAAGAGAGAATGAGCCGCTGGAAAAATTTAGTAAAAGGAATAAAAGAGAGATGAAGGGCCGGGCCAGTGAAAATGGGAAGAATTTAAAAGAATTATTAGGGAAAGGAGGGTTGGGCTTGAAAGAAAAGGAAAAAGGAAAAACAAATTTATTTAAGGAATGGGCTTGGAATTTTAGGGTTGTGAAATCAATCGAAATAAATAAATAGAAGAAACAAAAGAGTTTATATATATATTGGTTAAATGGAAAAAATTTCTCTTGGGCTGGGAATGGAATTAAGGGGATTGAAAAGAAAATAAGTTTATTTAAAAGAGAAAGGCTGATGAGGTGAGTTTGGGTTTAGTAGAAATTTGAAAATAAATAAATACTTATAAATAAATTTTATAGGTATAAAGAAGTACAATTATAGGTATAAAAGGGGCTGGGTATTACAAAAAGATTAACTAAAACAAAAAATATATATATCCAATTCCCTCCTCAGCCCAGCCCGATAAATTAAACACAAACCAAATTAATTAAATCCCCAACTCCTTTCCCCAAGCCGGACGAGCCCATTCACTAACTCGCGCCCGACCCGTTAAGCCTCCTTCTTCCCCACTCGTTTTCTTTTTCCCGCTCGATTCCTGCACTCCCCACGTCGCCAATATCCCCGCCTCGCTCGCGACCACGTTTCCACGCTCGTCGACCACGATCGCGCGCGCGTTTCAACCCTCTCCTCGTCCCTCTAAGCCTCTCCCCCTCACACTCTCGATCTCTCTCTAACTCCTCCTCTCCTCTCTAAAAAAAAAAACTCCCAGCCTCATCTTCTACGCCCGACGACGACGACGACGACGACGACCACCTCTATCACCTCTTCATTCTTCCGTCGCTTCTCTCTTCAGGACTCAAGCCCCACTTCACTTCCCCACCTCGCCTGCACGACCAAACCCCACCGCCGAGCTCGAGCTTCCCCTGCAACCTCCTCGCCGACGAGCTCCCCACTGCCCCTGAACCACCTCGTCGACCCTCTGCGACATCAGCATCATCACCTTCACCAAACCCGAGCCCCTACACTGCCTCACTCCCTCGCTGCAAACCCCCACACCAAGTTTCGAGCCCACACTCGCCACTGTTGCATCTCGCCGGAGCTACCTCCGCCGACCCCAGCACACCCCAGGAGTTTCACAGCACCCCACTCCGCCTCCAGTGATCACGAGCCATCCCTCGGGCAACACCGACGACGAACCCGGACTCGAGCCGAGGCCGTGAACCCAAACCGTGCCGTTCTTTGCGCTTTCGTGCCGTTGCCGCTGCCATGCGTCACCAACGCGTCTCCAGGAAAGTACCCTACTTGCTACATGCTAGATTATACTATTATAATTCAAAATCCTATTAATTCCGTGTTTATAATTCGTGAAAATTTATATGACACAAGTGCTTGATGCAAAACCCAAACGAAAACCTTCCATTAAACTAAAGGAACCTGACCATATAAGCTGGCCCATGTGGTAACGAACATCATGTTAAAATTTGACTGAAAATTTTGATCGTTACTGACTTGAACGATCATCCCCGATTACACCCGTAAAAACTGAAAATTTCCCGCGCCTGAAACTTGTAAGAATCATAATTAATTGTGTATACATTGAAATGATGCATTCAAGGGCTCAAATCGAAGCCGACTCGACGACCTGGAACCCCATAAAAGTTTTAAATTGTTTCTATACTGAAAATACGAAGGAAACCGGTTCGGAGAGCGGCTCTGGACTGCAGTCCAGAGCAGCTCTGGCTGTTGTTTTCTGTCTCGTAATGCTTACCCCTTTACTTTATGAACTTGTATGTTGCGGAACCCTATATTTTAGTGAATATGAAAAAGTTATCAAAATAATGAAAGTGGTTTCACACCTTTTTACCGTCGTTTACTATTTAAACTGTAATTTAAACGAACAGGACGTATAGCAGTCCCAAACAGAAACAGAACTGATACCCTATCGTTGAACAGTGTATAACTTATGACGTAGAGGCGCGATTGAGAATCCGTATAGT
This sequence comes from Agapanthus africanus, assembly GCA_030015575.1. Classification (NCBI taxonomy): domain Eukaryota; kingdom Viridiplantae; phylum Streptophyta; class Magnoliopsida; order Asparagales; family Amaryllidaceae; genus Agapanthus; species Agapanthus africanus. The sequence continues at coordinate 46,712,470 of JASDDO010000019.1, read as the reverse complement.
GCGTTGGAAATTCTATTGAAAAACCTAAATTTCATTCAACTATAGCATCACTAAATTCTGATCCCAACAGGGTGAAAATTGTCTCGCGAAACGGACATTCAGTTCAGAAACTTAATTTCCTGCAGCGAGCACTTAAAATGAAACGGCTGTAACTTGCAAACCCGAAATCCGATTGCACTGAAATAAATTTTTCTGAACTTCCGACTGAGTGTACTTGTTACCGTATTTGTATCGTTTCACTGAATTCTGAACGTATGATTTACTGCAATTTTTATAAGCTCATGAGGTGCATAATAGTTCATATTACACATGACTCGTTACCTGCATAAATACACATATCTTACCTGATTGCCATACACATAATGATAGTGCGCGTTATTATTCAATGTACAATGCATTATCGTGCGTGAACGGTATTGGTTTAGGAGTGTCAAGTACGCTAATGGAAAAGTATATGATTTGTAACAGTGATTAATATAGTGAACAGTGACAAAACCGTGTTATTGGTGCATACTTGTACACGACTAAACCATACTCATCAATAGTGTAAACTTGGGGAAAAAGGGGAAATCGAAGTGGAAAGAGTATCGTATTTAGCGAGGACAGTGATTTAGAGGATGATCATTCGAACATCAACTTTTATATATATATTAGGTAGGGCCTAGCGGTCCGGCTGACAGGGTTATATCCCAGGCGTTGCGGGCCGTAGTCTCGGGTATGTACGAGACCCTCGTTAAACATGATCCTCCTTTCCACAATTCGATTTCAAACATGACTTAGAGACTGATAGGGACACAGATCATATTTTGCATCAGTTAGTGACATAGTGATTACCTGCATTCTACTTCCACTGTTATTACCTTATTTGTCTGTTTCATGTCTCTATTATAATGTTGCTATTACGTCGCTCTGACGACCTGAGTATGCATGCTCAGACCTCGAGGAAGATCCAGCACAGGAGTCGGACTACCCTTTGAGCTAGCGGAGATTTAGTCAGGAGTACCTCTTTCATCTTTTTTGCTTTCCCTAAAGAGACCTTGTAATCGAACTTTGTTAGTAGTTCTTTTCTTGCTTATTTGTAAATTATGAACATGAAAGTTGATGTAATAATTTAGTGATATATTTCCTTTACTTCTGTGCTTTGTTTACTGATTACCATGTAATGCTAGAAACCGAAGTGTGACTACGGCGGGATTATTCCTTGACCGTAGGAGCATGGCTGGCCTAGTCATCTCTCGTTTTCCGTATTTTGGGAAGCGGGGCGTGACATGGTTTTGTTGGTATCAGAGCCGTGTTTAGTAGTAAGGGATAACATTAACTACACTTTATTACGTTATTTTCGCTTCACTATTCCTGACTTTCATCCTTGTATCTAATCATATCCTTTTAAATATCTTCCAGCGATATGACGTCCCCGAACGATCACTCCTCGGACTTGAGTTCTCATGATCGCACGGAGAGGATACTTAGTGCACTGACCTCTCTCGCAGAAGCTCAGGAGAGAAAGACGGACCTACTCACCGAGAGACTCAGGGCTATTACCGCTGTAGGGGGATCCTCCGCATTCATTACCGCCCCCAATGGCACTACTCCACCAGCTTTTTCTGCCAGGGCTGGCACCGTATCAGATTTTCAGAGGTTACATCCAGCTGCATTTACGGGCCTAGCCGAACCACTTGAGGCCGAGCAATGGCTGGTTAATATGGAGAACTTACTGACGGCCGCCAGGGTACCCGACGAAGATAAAGTGAATGTGATAAAGATCCAGTTGGAAGATGAAGCCCGTACATGGTGGTTAGCGGAAGAAAGCAGACTACAAAGGCCAATCGAATGGAGCAAATTCAAGTAGTGCTTCTTGGACCACTATTTTCCTTCCACCGCCAAAGCAGAGATGGAAGAAAGATTCATTCTACTGAAGCAGAATGGCCGTCCCGTGGATGTATACGAGGCAGAGTTCAACCGTCTGAGCCGATTTGCTCCGTACATGGTTGCTTTAGAGGCCACTAAGGCCAGGCGCTTCTTACAAGGACTTGATTTCGAGCTGCAGCAGTTGATCGTGTCACTCGAGTTGCAGACTTTTGCACATATACTCAACGCGGCGCGAATTCAGGAGAAACTGATCAACAAATTCAAGAAGCCCCCAGTTGTTCCGGCACGCACCCACGCGCCTTCTCGAAGAGTCATACCAGTTCACAGGCCAGGAACAACGCAGATGAAGCGTCCATTCGTGCCCCAGCATCGCCCCCAGAGCAAGAACGTAGTTTGCGGCTACTGCAACAGAGATGGGTGCACCCAGAAGGACTGTCGCCGCGCCAAGGGGCAGTGTTTGATTTGCGGATCCAGCCAGCAAAGAGTTAGCGGTTGCCCCGAGTGGATAGAGTTACAGGAAGGGTCTGTACCGCAGCCGCAGAGATCACAGGAGCAAAGGCAACCCTACACAGGCCGCGGTCAGGGACGGGCTTTCACCTTGATCGCCGAGCAGGCAGAGGCTTCAGGCAAAGTTGTCACAGGTATTCTATTCGTACATTCCATGCCAGCTAGAGTACTATTTGATTCTGGAGTATTGCACTGTTTCATATCTGCGCATTTCGTTGATACACACTCCATACCACATGAACCATTAACCAAGGGCTGGGAAATACATACGGGTAATGGTGTTATAGTATCTAATCGAGAATGTAGATCATGTCCGGTTGTAGTGTGTGGCAGGGAATTCTATGCGAATTTCCTTTTGATCGGAACAGGCAACTATGACGCAATTCTCGGGATGGATTGGATGAGTACCTTCCATGCAGTTATTGATTACCGAGCAAGGAATGTGATCTTCCGCATTCCTAATCACCCGGAGTTTATTTTCGAAAGCGGGAGCGAATCTTTAGAGCCAGCCAAGTATAGAGCCAAGCCAAAAGAGTTGACAGCTATGGAGATTGATGAGAGCCCAGCCCTAGAGATTGTTCGAGACTTTCTAGACGTATTTCCTGAAGATTTACCAGGTCTACCACCTCCACGCGTCTTGGAATTCTCGATCGATTTGACTCCAGGTACAACACCAGTTTCCAAGGCCCCGTACAGAATGGCACCTGTCACGCCCCGCTTCCTAAAATACGGAATACGAGGGGTAGACAAGGCCAGCCATGCTCCTACGGTCAAGGAAACGTCCTGCCGTAGTCACACTTCGGCTTCTAGTTTTTCATGGTAAACAGTAAATGATGCGCAGGTAATGAGAAATGCAGTAACTGAAAGAAACAATAATGTAAACTGATCTGAAGTGGAACAAACGAATGTAACTCGGAATGGCAAGTCAAGAAGTCTGTGATGCACGCCTAGTTCTGGTTCAGGCTAAATCTTCTCCTCACACTGAGCATGCATACTCAGGTCATCAGAGCGACACAATAGCAATATAATATATATATAAAATTAAGTGACAGTTCTAACAGTGGTAGTAGATATGAATAACAGTAAATCAATGACAGTATGAATATGAATGTGCAGAAATCAATACAGCGGAGCAGTAAAGCAGTGAAACGATATGCCACGTATATCAACACAGTATATAAGGTATATAAATGCCAGTATCCCTATCAGTCTCTAAGTCTCACTGCACAGGTCACTAAGTCTATCGTCAGTCCAAGTGTGAGAGTCAACCACTCGTGAGTGTCCTCCACCCAAGGGTAGAACCCAAGGGCAAGGGACCACAGGCCCAACATGTAACATGTATATCACGGTGTATATAACATACCCTGTAGATCTCCATATATCTCCCTAAATATATAAGCCGGCATGGGACTCCCGAGATCCTGTTGAACTCACACTTAAACTACCCCACACCCCGTGGTCTACATCAAACGCTAACCATAACCCTAAATACTAATCGATCCGTGACAAGTCTACGCGAGAACTGGAGGCAGGACCTCCATCAAGCACGTCCCGACTAATATCTAAGATAAATGGCAGTGTCGGATGCCTTATCTGTGACACCCGTGCAAGCGCTCCCATAAGTGTCCCATACCACTTATAGTCACATGTACACGCATCCCACAGACGTCGACAATGCAATAGAATAATAGGGTCATTGATTGTGCACAAGTACGTATCACTTTCACTTAATCACGGATACACGAACACTGACGTACTTGCCACAATCATCACTGAAATCTAACACTGGGTAAATGCACGGTATCACTAGGTTATCACTGCAATGATATGGGTATGATATGATATGTAAACAGTATATGAAGCATGATTAAGGTGTCATAAAAACAGTATTCTATCACTTGTACGATTTAGCATGAAACGTACATATATAATTTAGTGAAATGATAAACAGGTAGTAATTAGTATGTTCAGTTGTCTATCCATCGAATTTAGTTTCAAGCCAATCGGGTTCCAGGATCATTAATTATAACCATTTCATTTTAAGCGTTCGCGGCTGAAAATCCGGTTTCAGAATCAGATGTCCGTATCGCAACGCATTTTAACCCCAGTTGGGATCAGAATTTAGCGACGCTACAGTTGGATGAATTCTAGGGTTTTCAGTAAGGTTTTCAACGCAATAGACGGATCTTCGATCGCGTCTGTACGTCAGGAGATATACACTGTTTACTATAAATATGACAATCCTGATTCTGTTGGGACTGTTATGCGTCCCGATCTTCTAAATTACAGATTAAATATCAAACGGTAACGAAACAGAATGAAACTAATTGTGTTGTCTAGATAACAGATTTACCTATAATAAACAGCGGAGTTCTGCAACCTACGAGTTAAGGAAATCCTGTGGTACTCAATACGGAACAGCAAGCAAAGACTGGAGTCGCTCTGGACTGCAGTCCAGAGTCGCACTCCGATCCAATTATCATCACGGTTTAAGTACAGGAATGTCATGAAAATAGTATAGGGTTAAAGTTCGTCGAGTCGTCTTCGATTTGAGCCCTCGAACGCACCATTCTAGTATGTCTATAATTTATGGTGAATTTAACGGTTTTCAGGTACAATAAAATTATAGTTTTACGATTAAACTTGGGGGTAGTTGTTTTAGTCGTTAGCAGTCATATTATCAAAAGAAATTTGCACAAGATATCCATCACACCAAGGGCCAACAAGAACAATCTAGTTCCGTCAAATTAGACAAGTAATTTCATTGGGATCACACATCGAACGGTTGCATCGTGCAATTTATCGAGGATGTTTAGTATAAAATTTATAAGATTATAGTTTGTAACAAATACTAATTAGCATGTAGCAAGTATAAAACTTGCCTGGAGACGTTGGGGCACACGGCAGCGGCAACAACACACGCGCGAGTGACAACGTCAAGATTTGGCCTCGGCTTGAACTGGATGGCACGGGCTCGGTTGAGTTGGTTTTGCTAGGGGTTTTGAGATAGAGGGAGTCAGTGAGAGAGGGATGAGTGAGAGGTGAGTGAGAGAGACCAGAGAGTTAGAGAGTGAGGTTGCAGAGAGAGAAAGAGAGATGAGATGCAGAGAGGCACAGAGAGAGAAAACTGAGAGAGAGGGACAGAGTTAGAGACAGAGAAAGAGGAGCAGTGAGAGAGACAGGGAGTGTGAGATTGAGAGGTTTGAGTGTGAGAGAGAGAAAACAGAGAGGCAGAGGGTGAGGGATCAAAGAGAGGGGGAGATATCATGAGAGGGAGAGAAAAACCAGAGTAAGAGAGAGAGGTCGAGAACAGGTGAAGAGAGAGGGGACCAGGGAGTGTGAGCGAGGGGAGTGAGGAAGAGATCAAGGAGAGAGAGAGTAGGATGGCGACGGTGATGATGATGGGGTCGACGAGATGCAGATGCGTCGACGACGAGACGAGGAGCCCACCGGTCGTCGGCGCAGGGGATGTCGAGCTCGGGTACAGGGGATCGAGCTCGGCTGTGGGTTTGGGTGCTGGGTGATGGTGGCAGAGAAGAGAGAGGGAAGGTGGTGAGGAGACGAGGGCGTTGATGATGGGAGGAGGTGGTCGGAGGTGACGGCGGCGACGTGCTCGCGAGGTCGGGATGTGGGTTAGAGAGAGGAGAGTCGTCGGGAGAGGAGAGCAGGAATTATGAGAGGAGAAAGAGACGTGTCACGAGGAGGGGTCGAAGGCGATGTCGTGGGTAACGCTCGCGAGCGCGAGCGTCGGCGGAGGCGAGAAGCGCGGCGACGTGGTCGCGAAAGAAACGTGCGCGTGAAAAAATAGCCGTTGGGGGAGAAGCACAGGGATTGGGTCGGGTCGGGTGTTGGGGAGCGGCTGTTGGGGAGCGGGCCAAAGAATAATAAGAAAAATATAAAGAAGTTGGAGGGAAGAGAGGGATGGGCTGAGAGGGTGAGTGGGCCGGGCCAGCGCAGAGAAGAAAATGAATTTAAATGTAAAACAAAGAGGAACGGGCCGGGCTGAAGGGAAAAAGGAATAAGTTTATTAAGAAACAGAATGGGCTGCTGGGGAAAAATCAAATGGAAAAGATTTAGTTTTGGGTTCTAAATTCAATAACAGGAAAAACGGCTGAGACAGAGGAAAAATCAAATAATGAATAAATAAAGGAATAAGAGATGGGCCGGGGATTTTATTAGGAATTAGGGAAAAGAAAGGGCCGGGCTTGGGTTTAGAAAAATAGATCAAGTTTATGGAAAATAAGTGAGTGGCTGAGGGAATTTGCTGTGGCTTAACTTAATATGGGTTGGGGTTTGGGATAAGGAAAAAGAAAGAGGAAAGATTTGAAAAATAAATAAATAAATAATTATATATAAAATAATTAAATTTTATAAGTGAAAGAGAAATATATATATATAGTATAAAAAGGGCTGGGTATTGCATCATACCACCCTTACAAAAATTTCGTTCTCGAAATTTAAAATAAGCGATAAGTTATACAAACATAAGCGAAAGCTATTATATTGCAAACTAACACATAAAGGTTTATTAGGAATCCGTGAACGAAGTATTTGAAGGTACAAATATATAAGAACAACATACAACAGACAGGTCTAAATAGGTATAAGACAGGAATAACTATAGGGGCAACTACATGTATACAAAATAGCAATAACAACAACAACGAATAATGATATTCGAGGTGTACTCGATATATGCACATATCAATATATCAAAGTAGCCCAACAGAAATAATAAGTATAAGGCACGACCATTTATAATAATAAACATAGGCACAAAACCCGAAAATAAAATAACGAGAATAAAGCAGTGAAAAATTAATCGGTAGGTTAACATTTTAGAATAATGTATCGATAAAATGGGTTTAAAATAATTTAGAAAGCTTGTATAGTGAAATTTAGGAACATGTAACGAAATATGCGCGGTGTAAGGTTGCTCTACTGAAAATGAGAATACTAATAGTGTACTTAAAATACATAAAACAGAGTAATCAATAACACATTCTCTTTGATAAATTTAAAATAATGAAAACTAAATTTTGAATAATAATATCTCTAAATATATTTGGGGTAATAGAGAAATCATCAATATGAATAGGGCTAGCTAGGGTAGTGATTACAAGAAGGTGTGGCTCAATCAGAAGGTCGGAGCGGCGGCTTTAGGCTGAAGGTCAAGGAGATTGGGATCGAGTCAGCACAGGGAGTAGGGATGAGCAACAAGGGATTTCAAGGTGAAGGTATGGGAAGGACAACGGTCGGTACAGCCTATGAATCAAGATTTTAAGGGTTAACGAACTCGGTAATTTATAAGAAAGGTCCTCCTCCCAGAAGGATCTCAAACAGGGTACAAACGAAGGATGAATGGTGGCTCATCCCAAGGATCAGGGTGCGGTACTTTCTAGTCGAATCGAGAGTGAAAACTATACAATGAGTAGGATGGACAGTCAGGGAACTCAGCAGAAAAATAAATGGATATGGGCAATAAACAAGTATCAAGCGAACCAATAATCAAAAGGTTTACGAATTCAGAAGATTTATTTCATTCAAGAAAATTTGAAACAAGGCATTCCCAAAGGCGAAAAGTGGCCCTAAACTATACACATTTTATTTGGCCAGAAAGACAACATCAAAAGATATTCCGTCAGTCGCGGTTGTGGAGGTTCAGTAGGTTGCGGTAGGCTCGCGCACTTAGGTAGGGGCGTCCATTACCATATCGCCTCGCGGGCATCGCCATTGGAAGTTCTTCCACAGCAGGGTCTTGATCTTCTGGTCCTTCTTCCTCGGACGGAGCTTCTTCATCGAGGTCCGATTCCATGTAATTCTCTCCTTCTGGATTTTCTTCCATGGGATTTTCCTCAACTGGATCTTCTTCTATCGGGTCTTCATCGGGATCTTCCTCTATCGGGTCTTCCTCTATAGGGTTCTCTTCAGAATCCCCTTCTTCTTCGTCGGAATCAGCTATCACGTTAAACTCTGGGGCGGCTACTCCTTCGTCCTCTGAATCGTTGTTTCCGAAGTTGACCTGGGGATCGTTGATCTCATTGTCAGAACTCATCAGTGTGCGGTCTAGGGAAACGCATGACTGTGCATCCTCGTCTAGATGCGGTGCTGCTCCGGGGTGGGCCATGGCCTGAAAAGAAAGTGTCATGATTAAACAACGGAACACATCAAGAAGAATAGTTAAGTGTACGAAGTATAGAAAGATATGCGGTGGCAGGAATTTTAAAAGAATCAAGATTAAAATGTTGTGCTAACGAATAGTATGAACAAGGAAAATGACAAGGGAATGATGCATATATTTCGATTCAAATTTTATTTCATTCAACTAAAAGTTCGACAGATACAAAGGTTCAAACGGAAAGAAATGTTTATAAGAGGATGGCAACATAATACTGAAATTGGAAAACATAAAATTCTTCTTTGATCGCTAGAACGCTGCATCATCGTTACGCGAGTTGAATCCTGTGTTGGGTCCGCTTTATCCTCGAAATTCGAACTACGCAGTAATCCTCACTTGGCAGCAGTGGAGAGTGTGGACAAGTCTCCTCCTTGTAGTTCTTTCCTTTCTGGGCAACCGTTGATGAGATGTTCGCTGGATCCACAAATCAGACATTTCCCTTGGGCGCGGCGACAATCCCTCTGAAGATGTCCTGGCCTCCTACAGTATCCACAACATGGTGGGATCTTCTTCTGCTTCTGCCGCGGAGAAATAAATTGGCGCTTCATTTTCCTCTCTTTTCCTCGTCTAACGGGGATCCCTTTATGATTTGAGACTCCCGCTGGTGCCTGATTCACCTGTCTTCTCAGTCCTTCAGCCAACAAGTCGTTTGTTCGCTACTGGGCTTCCTTTAGACCTTGCAGTACACTCAGAATCTCAATGGTCTGATTCTGGGGAGTGGATATGGATGAAGAGTCGTTGGAAGACATGATCCTGAAACAACAATTTTTGAGGATGATATAAGTCACAAGCTATACGAATCAAGATATAATATGGATAGGTCAAAGACTCAAGAATATCAGAGATGATGAATTTATTACAAGTGGAAAATCAACTGTATGACTTTAAGTCACTTGAATAGAGTACGGTAGTGCAATTGCAACCACGTACCCTTGTCAAGTCACCCGAAACCATAGCGAATGGATAGCTGAACACACGATGTGAATATGGATCAAGAATGACAGTTTACAACCTAGACCGAAGAATGTCTTAGATTGCCAGACAATACACGGAAAACTGCAATCCCAATCGAAGCAAAACCTGGCTTTGATACCAACTAAACCATGTCACGCCCCGCTTCCCAAAATACGGAATACGAGGGGTAGACAAGGCCAGCCATGCTCCTACGGTCAAGGAAACGTCATGCCGTAGTCACACTTCGGCTTCTAGTTTTTCATGGTAAACAGTAAATGATGCGCAGGTAATGAGAAATGCAGTAACTGAAAGAAACAATAATGTAAACTGACCTGAAGTGGAACAAACGAATGTAACTCGGAATGGCAAGTCAAGAAGTCTGTGATGCACGCCTAGTTCTGGTTCAGGCTAAATCTTCTCCTCACACTGAGCATGCATACTCAGGTCGTCAGAGCGACACAATAGCAATATAATATATATATAAAATTAAGTGACAGTTCTAACAGTGGTAGTAGATATGAATAACAGTAAATCAATGACAGTATGAATATGAATGTGCAGAAATCAATACAGCGGAGCAGTAAAGCAGTGAAACGATATGCCACGTATATCAACACAGTATATAAGGTATATAAATGCCAGTATCCCTATCAGTTTCTAAGTCTCACTGCACAGGTCACTAAGCCTATCGTCAGTCCAAGTGTGAGATTCAACCACTCGTGAGTGTCCTCCACCCAAGGGTAGAACCCAAGGGCAAGGGACCACGGGCCCAACATGTAACATGTATATCACGGTGTATATCACATACCCTGTAGATCTCCATATATCTCCCTAAATATATAAGCCGGCATGGGACTCCCGAGATCCTGTTGAACTCACACTTAAATTACCCCACACCCCGTGGTCTACATCAAACGCTAACCATAACCCTAAATACTAATCGATCCGTGACAAGTCTGCGCGAGAACTGGAGGCAGGACCTCCATCAAGCACGTCCCGACTAATATCTAAGATAAATGGCAGTGTCGGATGCCTTATCTGTGACACCCGTGCAAGCGCTCCCATAAGTGTCCCATACCACTTATAGTCACACGTACACGCATCCCACAGACGTCGACAATGCAATAGAATAATAGGGTCATTGATTGTGCACAAGTACGTATCACTTTCACTTAATCACGGATACACGAACACTGACGTACTTGCCACAATCATCACTGAAATCTAACACTGGGTAAATGCACGGTATCACTAGGTTATCACTGCAATGATATGGGTATGATATGATATGTAAACAGTATATGAAGCATGATTAAGGTGTCATAAAAACAGTATTCTATCACTTGCACGATTTAGCATGAAACGTACATATATAATTTAGTGAAACGATAAACAGGTAGTAATTAGTATGTTCAGTTGTCTATCCATCGAATTTAGTTTCAAGCCAATCGGGTTCCAGGATCATTAATTATAACCATTTCATTTTAAGCGTTCGCGGCTGAAAATCCGGTTTCAGAATCAGATGTCCGTATCGCAACGCATTTTAACCCCAGTTGGGATCAGAATTTAGAGACGCTACAGTTGGATGAATTCTAGGGTTTTCAGTAAGGTTTTCAACGCAACAGACGTATCTTCGATCGCGTCTGTACGTCAGGAGATATACACTGTTTACTATAAATATGACAATCCTGATTCTGTTGGGACTGTTATGCGTCCCGATCTTCTAAATTACAGATTAAATATCAAACGGTAACGAAACAGAATGAAACCAATTGTGTTGTCTAGGTAACAGATTTACCTATAATAAACAGCGGAGTTCCACAACCTACGAGTTAAGGAAATCCTGTGGTACTCAATACGGAACAGCAAGCAAAGACTGGAGTCGCTCTGGACTGCAGTCCATAGTCGCACTCCGATCCAATTATCATCACGGTTTAAGTACAGGAATGTCATGAAACTAGTATAGGGTTAAAGTTCGTCGAGTCGGCTTCGATTTGAGCCCTCGAACGCACCATTCTAGTATGTATATAATTTATGGTGAATTTAACGGTTTTCAGGTACAATAAAATTACAGTTTTACGATTAAACTTGGGGGTAGTTGTTTTAGTCGTTAGCAGTCATATTATCAAACGAAATTTGCACAAGATATCCATCACACCAAGGGCCAACAAGAACAATCTAGTTCCGTCAAATTAGACAAGTAATTTCATTGGGATCACACATCGAACGGTTGCATCGTGCAATTTATCGAGGATGTTTAGTATAAAATTTATAAGATTATAGTTTGTAACAAATACTAATTAGCATGTAGCAAGTATAAAACTTGCCTGGAGACGTTGGGACACACGGCAGCGGCAACAACACACGCACGAGTGACAACGTCAAGATTTGGCCTCGGCTTGAACTGGGTGGCACGGGCTCTGTTGAGTTGGTTTTGCTAGGGGTTTTGAGATAGAGGGAGTCAGTGAGAGAGGGATGAGTGAGAGGTGAGTGAGAGAGACCAGAGAGTTAGAGAGTGAGGTTGTAGAGAGAGAAAGAGAGATGAGATGCAGAGAGGCACAGAGAGAGAAAACTGAGAGAGGGGGACAGAGTTAGAGACAGAGAAAGAGGAGCAGTGAGAGAGACAGGGAGTGTGAGATTGAGAGGTTTGAGTGAGAGAGAGAGAAAACAGAGAGGCAGAGGGTGAGGGATCAAAGAGAGGGGGAGATATCATGAGAGGGAGAGAAAAACCAGAGTGAGAGAGAGAGGTCGAGAACAGGTGAAGAGAGAGGGGACCAGGGAGTGTGAGCGAGGGGAGTGAGGAAGAGATCAAGAGAGAGAGAGTAGGATGGCGACGGTGATGATGATGGGGTCGACGAGATGCAGATGCGTCGACGACGAGACGAGGAGCCCACCGGTCGTCGGCGCAGGGGATGTCGAGCTCGGGTACAGGGGATCGAGCTCGGCTGTGGGTTTGGGTGCTGGGTGATGGTGGCAGAGAAGAGAGAGGGAAGGTGGTGAGGAGACGAGGGCGTTGATGATGGGAGGAGGTGGTCGGAGGTGACGGCGGCGACGTGCTCGCGAAGTCGGGATGTGGGTTAGAGAGAGGAGAGTCGTCGGGAGAGGAGAGCAGGAATTATGAGAGGAGAAAGAGACGTGTCACGAGGAGGGGTCGAAGGCGATGTCGTGGGTAACGCTCGCGAGCGCGAGCGTCGGCGGAGGCGAGAAGCGCGGCGACGTGGTCGCGAAAGAAACGTGCGCGTGAAAAAATAGCCGTTGGGGGAGAAGCACAGGGATTGGGTCGGGTCGGGTGTTGGGGAGCGGCTGTTGGGGAGCGGGCCAAAGAATAATAAGAAAAATATAAAGAAGTTGGAGGGAAGAGAGGGATGGGCTGAGAGGGTGAGTGGGCCGGGCCAGCGCAGAGAAGAAAATGAATTTAAATGTAAAACAAAGAGGAACGGGCCGGGCTGAAGGGAAAAAGGAATAAGTTTATTAAGAAACAGAATGGGCTGTTGGGGAAAAATCAAATGGAAAAGATTTAGTTTTGGGTTCTAAATTCAATAACAGGAAAAACGGCCGAGACAGAGGAAAAATCAAAGAATGAATAAATAAAGGAATAAGAGATGGGCCGGGGATTTTATTAGGAATTAGGGAAAAGAAAGGGCCGGGCTTGGGTTTAGAAAAATAGATCAAGTTTATGGAAAATAAGTGAGTGGCTGATGGAATTTGCTGTGGCTTAACTTATTATGGGTTGGGGTTTGGGATAAGGAAAAAGAAAGAGGAAAGATTTGAAAAATAAATAAATAAATAATTATATATAAAATAATTAAATTTTATAAGTGAAAGAGAAATATATATATATATATATATATATATATATATATATATATATATATATAGTATAAAAAGGGCTGGGTATTACTGCACCGGTTGAGTTGGCAGAATTGAAGAAGCAAATTGAAGAACTCCTGGAGAAGGGATTTATCCGGCCAAGCATTTCACCGTGGGTGCACCAGTTCTGTTAGTGAAGAAGAAGGATGGATCGCTGCGGATGTGTATAGACTATCGAGAGTTGAACAAAGTCACAATAAAGAACAAGTACCCAATTCCGCGCATCGACGACTTATTCGATCAGTTAAGTGGGGCCAAGGTATTTTCGAAGTTGGATCTCCGTTCTGGCTATCATCAAATCAGAGTAACAGCCGAGGATATATGTAAGACGGTTTTCAGGACCCGATACGGACACTATGAGTTCCTCGTGATGCCATTCGGTATTACCAATGCTCCAGCGATATTCATGGATTTAATGAACAGGGTGTTTACAAAGTATTTGGACACATTTGTCGTTGTATTTATCGACGATATACTAGTCTACTCGAATACCCGGGAGGAGCATGTCGAGCATCTGCGCACGGTTCTACAAATTCTTTGGGAAGAGAAGCTGTACGCGAAATTGAGCAAGTGTGAGTTCTGGCTCGACAAGGTTCAGTTCTTGGGACACATTGTTTCGGGCGAAGGCATCTCAGTAGACCCGGCAAAGATAGAATCTGTTAGAGATTGGCCAACACCGAAGTCAGTGGCCGAGATCAGAAGCTTTCTGGGACTGGCAGGATATTATCGGTGGTTCGTCCAAGACTTTTCAAGGATCGATGAACCGTTGACGAGGCTGACAAGGAAGGATGTACCGTTTGCGTGGACAGAGGAGTGTACCCGGGCATTTGAAACACTGAAGCAGAAGTTAACCACGGCGCCCATTCTTACAGTACCAGATGATTTCGGTGGTTTGGTGATACATAGTGATGCCTCAGGAAAAGGGCTTAGGCCGTGTTCTGATGCAGCACGGTCGGGTGGTTGCTTACGCCTCTCGACAGCTGAGAAATCACGAGAGGAACTATCCTACGCATGACTTGGAGTTAGCTGCAGTAGTTTTTGCATTGAAGATCTGGAGGCACTACCTGTTGGGCGAGAAGGTGGAGGTGTACACGGATCATAAAAGTCTGAAGTACGTCTTCACTCAGAAAGAACTAAATATAAGGCAGCGCCGATGGTTGGAACCGATGGCGGATTACAACTTGGACCTTCAGTATCACCCGGGGAAAGTAAATGTTGTACCAGATGCTCTCAGTCGCAAGCCAGCGGTCATGATGTTGACCAATCAGAGGAGCATCATTGAGGATTTTCAGAGACTCGAGCTTGAGGTCGTTACACCGAGCGTAATCAGTCAATTTTGGCAACTACAGGTGCAGTCTTCCCTTGTGGATCGCATCAAGGCTGCACAAGCGGATGATCCTCGATTGCAAAAGTTCAGAGCGCAAGTAGAAGCCGGGCTGAGAACAGACTTAATCATACATGAAGACGGTTCTCTGAGATTCGGTAGCAGACTCTGCGTACCCAAAGGGGATGTTCGAGAAGAGGTACTGGCTGAGGCTCATAGTTCAGCTTATTTTGTGCATCCGGGAGATACGAAGATGTATCGAGATCTAAAGCAGCATTTTTGGTGGAACGGGATGAAGCGGGAAATTGCGCGGTTTGTATCCAGGTGCTTGGTATGCCAACAGGTGAAGTCGGAACATCAGAGGACAGCAGGATTGTTACAACCACTTTCGATACCAGAATAAAATTGGGAGCACATTACTATGGATTTCGTGACGGCCTTACCACGGAGCCCTAGGGCAATAACGCCATTTGGATTATCGTCGACCGCCTCACGAAAGCTGCACACTTCTTAGCATTCCGAGTGGGACAGTCAACAGAGTCACTGGCAGAAAGATACATGCAGGAGATAGTGCGACTTCACGGAGTCCCGGTCAGCATTGTATCAGATCGAGACACCAGATTTATTTCGCACTTTTGGAGGAACTTACAGGAGAGTTTGGGTACCCGCCTCAAGTTCAGCACAGCTTATCACCCGCAGACGGACGGACAATCCGAGTGTACGATTCAGACGCTCGAGGATATGTTGAGAGCCTGCATGCTGGACTTCCAAGGTTCATGGGAAGATCATCTGCATCTAGTCGAGTTTTCTTACAACAACAGTTATCAAGCCAGCATCCAGATGGCTCCTTTCGAAGCACTTTACGGGCGTAAGTGTCGATCCCCAGTTTGTTGGGATGATGTGGGAGAACGAAGATTACTGGGACCCGAGCTCATTGTTCAGACAGTCGACAAGGTCCAAATGATTAGGCAGCACATTAAGACGGCTTAGGATCGACAGAAGAGTTGGGCGGATACCAGCAGGAGAGCGCTAGAATTTGAAGTCGAAGACCACGTTTTCCTGAAGATTTCCCCTACCCGTGGAGTTATCAGGTTCGGAGGTGCGGGAAACTCAGTCCCCGTTTCATCGGACCTTTTGAGGTGCTAGAGCGAGTAGGAGAGGTGGCCTATCGACTTGCCTTGCCTCCATTGCTAGCTGGTGTGTACAATATCTTCCACGTATCTAAGTTGCGGCGTTATGTTCGGGATGAGAGCCATGTCCTGGACTATTCGGAGTTAGCTCTGGGTACCGACCTATCTTACGAGGAGCAGCCCACTACCACCCTCGACAGCAGGGAGAAAGTGCTGAAGAATAAGGTCATTCCGTTAGTCCGAGTGTCTTGGGGCGGTCGTTCCCCAGGAGAATCTACCTGGGAGCGTGAGGAAGATATCCGTGCACGTTTTCCATATCTCTTTGTTTAGTACTGTTGTTTTGTTATCTCTTTTTAAATTTCGAGGACGAAATTTTTTTAAGGGGGTATGATGTAAATCCCCGTTTCCATCAATAGAATTTTTCTATTTTTCCCAAGTTCCCCGAACGTTTTCTCGTTCCTCGTAATTTTGTAGGTAATTGATTGCTTAAGTTTTAATGATTGATTTTTTTCTAAACCTTTATAACCCTAGCCCAAAACAAAATAAATACTCAATTAAAATGAAGCCCAGACTAAGGAAAACAAAACTAATAATCAAATAAATCCATAATTTAAAATCCAAGCCCAAACAAATAAAAAGATTAACTAAAACTAAAAATATATATATCCAATTCCCTCCTCAGCCCAGCCCGATAAATTAAACACAAACCAAATTAATTAAATCCCCAACTCCTTTCCCCAAGCCGGCCTAGCCCATTCCCTAACCCGCGCCCGACCCGTTAAGCCTCCTTCTTCCCCACTCGTTTTCTTTTTCCCGCTCGATTCCTGCACTCCCTACGTCGCCAACGTCCCCGCCTCACTCGCGACCACGTTTCCACGCTCGTCGACCACGATCATGCGCGCGTTTCATCCCTCTCCTCGTCCCTCTAAGCCTCTCCCCTTCACACTCTCGATCTCTCTCTAACTCCTCCTCTCCTCTCTCAGGAAAAAAAACTCCCAGCCTCATCTTCTATGCCCGACGACGACGATGACGACCACCACCACCTCTATCACCTCTTCATTCCTCCGTCGCTTCTCTCTTCAGGACTCAAGCCTCACTTCACCTCCCCACCCCGCCTGCACGACCGAACCCCACTGCCGAGCTCGAGCTTCCCCTGCAACCTCCTCGCCGACGAGCTCCCCACTGCCCCTGAACCACCTCGTCGACCCTCTGCGACATCAGCTTCATCACCTTCACGAAACCCGAGCCCCTACACTTCCTCACTCCCTCGCTGCAAACCCCCACACCAAGTTTCGAGCCCGCACTCGCCACTGTTGCATCTCGCCGGCGCTACCTCCACCGACCCCAGCACACCCTAGGAGTTTCACAGCACCCCACTCCGCCTCCAGTGATCATGAGCCATCCCTCGGGCAACATCGACGACGAACCCGGACTCGAGCCGAGACCGTGAACCCAAACTGTGCCGTTCTTTGCGCGTTCGTAGCGTTGCCGCTGCCGTGCGTCGCCAACGCGTCTCCAGGCAAGTACCCTACTTGCTACATGCTAGATTATACTGTTACAATTCAAAATCCTATTAATTCCGTGTTTATAATTCGTGAAAATTTATATGACACAAGTGCTTGATGCAAAAGACGAACGAAAAACTTCAATTAAATTGACGGAACCTGACCATATAAGCTGGCCCGTGTGGTAACGAACATCATGTTAAAATTTGAATGAAAATTTTGATCGTTACTGACTTAAACGATCATCCCCGATTAAACCCGTAAAAACTGAAAATTTTCCGCGCCTAAAACTTGTAAAAATCATAATTAATTGTGTACACATTGAAATGATGCGTTCGAGGGCTCAAATCGAACCTACTCGAAGACCTGGAACCCCATAAAAGTTTTAAATTGTTTCTATACTGAAAATACGAAGGAAACCGGTTCGGAGAGTGGCTCTGGACTGCAGTCCAGAGCAGCTATGGCTGTTGTTTTCTGCCTCGTAATGCTTACCCCTTTGCTGCCTTAACTTGTATGTTGCGGAACCCTATACTTTAGTGAAGATGAAACAGTTAGAAAAATAATGAAAGTGGTTTCACCCCTTTTTACCGTCGTTTACTATTTAACTTGTAATTTAAACGAACAGGACGTATAGCAGTCCCAAACAGAAACAGAACTGATACCCTATCGTTGAATAGTGTATAACTTCTGACGTAGAGGCGCGATTGAGAATCTGTCTAGTGAGTTGGAAACCCTATTGAAAAACCTAAATTTCATTCAACTATAGAATTACTAAATTTTGATCCCAACAGGGTGATAATTGTGTCGCGAAACGGACGTTCAGTTCAGAATTTGAATTTCTTGCAGCGAGCACTTAACATGAAACGGCTGTAACTTGCAAACCCAAAATCCGATTGCACTGAAATAAATTTTTCTGAACTTCCGACTGAGTCTACTTGTTACCGTCTTTGTATCATTTCACTGAATTTTGAACGTATGATTTACTGCAATTTTTATAAGATCATGAGGTGCATAATAGTTCATATTACACATGACTCG
The DNA here is from genome assembly GCA_030015575.1 of Agapanthus africanus. Classification (NCBI taxonomy): domain Eukaryota; kingdom Viridiplantae; phylum Streptophyta; class Magnoliopsida; order Asparagales; family Amaryllidaceae; genus Agapanthus; species Agapanthus africanus. Next base: position 46,694,095 of record JASDDO010000019.1, on the reverse strand, counting down.
TTACCTGCATAAATGCACATATCTTACCCGATTGCCATACACATAATGATAGTGCACGTTATTATTCAGTGTACAATACATTATCGTGTGTGAACGGTATTGGTTTAGGAGTGTCAAGTACGCCAATGGAAAAGTGAATGATTCGTGACAGTGATTAATATAGTGTGACAAAACCGTGTTATTGGTGCATACTTGTATACGACTAAACCATACTCATCAATAGTGTAAATCTGGGGAAAAAGAGGAAATCGAAGTGGAAAGAGCATCGTATTTAGCGAGGACAGTGATTTAGAGGATGATCATTCGAACAGTGACTCTTATATATATATTAGGTAGGGCCTAGCGGTCCGGCTAACAGGGTTATATCCCAGGCGTTGCGAGCCGTAGTCTCGGGTATGTACGTGACCCTCGTTAAACATGATCCTCCTTTCCACAATTCGATTTCAAACATGACTTAGAGACTGATAGGGACACAGATCATATTTTGCATTAGTTAGTGACATAGTGATTACCTGCATTCTACTTCCACTGTTATTATCTTATTTGTCTGTTTCATGTCACTATTATAATGTTGCTATTACGTCGCTCTGATGACCTGAGTATGCATGCTCAGACCTCGAGGAAGAACCAGCGCAGGAGTCGGACTTACCCTTCGAGCTAGCGGAGATTTAGTCAGGAGTACCTCTTTCATCTTTTCTGCTTTCCCTAAAGAGACCTTGTAATCGAACTTGGTTAGTAGTTCTTTTCGTGCTTATTTGTATATTATGAACATGAAAGTTGATGTAATAATTTAGTGATATACTTCCTTTACTTCTGTGCTTTGTTTACTGATTACCATGTAATTCTAGAAACCGATGTGTGACTACAGTGGGATTATTCCTTGACCGTAGGAGCAGGGCTGGTCTAGTCATCCCTCGTTTTCTGTATTTTGGGAAGCGGGACGTGACAAGAGTTTGCGCATAAACTTCATTGCATACTATTACTTATTGTGCTTGGACTTGTACCTTTTGGACACCGCACTATTATTGACGGCTCATGTTCCACGAGCACTGATTGTATGCCACTCACACTGTCAATAATTGCCATGACACGCACAACACTTATACATATGTGAGATTGTATTGGTTAGTGTCATCGAGACATTGATTCATATTTCATTGTGCATATGACATATAGCATACCTGTATACATACATGCTTACACATATGCCTTGCCATGACTACATGCTAGCTACCCATATACCTATATGGTATTTTACTATTAGAGATAGGTATATACACATATGAGACATAGCTATATGTACATCTTGCATACATACTTACATGTACACTCGTATACCTTGATATAGCTACATATATACCTGGAGGGTATTACATCATTACTGATAGGTAGATTCACATATCTTGCAATACCGACATGGTTACACATACCTGGCTATAGCTACATGTTCACCTTTATATGATGTTGCGTTTGGTTTCGGAGAAATTAGGAACCGCATGATATACTTAATAACTTATTGCAGTTAAATAGCGGTTTTTCCTTTATATACTCATATTACTGTTTCATGTTGCATATATTATATTTCATGGATTTCACATAGATATATGGATTTCATATGATATTTTCTGGATGTTTTACTCCTGTGTATATATATCAGTGGTATGGGACGCTGATATATATACATGTATATATATATATCAGTGGTATGGGACGCTGTTATATATGTACACCTAATATATATATATATATATATATATATATATCGGTGTTATGGGACACTGTTATATATGTATACCTATAATATATATATCATCATAATGATCTATGCAAATATACTTATTCATTATATATGTGGGCCGATTCAATGGCCGGGCCGATATTATGATCGATATGTAGGACGATTCAATGGCCGGACCGATATTATGGTCGATATGTGGGCCGATTCAATGGCCGGGCCGATATTATAGTCGAGATTAGGGGCCGATATTATGGTCGATATGTGGGCCGATTCAATGGCCGGGCCGATATTATAGTCGAGATTAGGGGCCGATATTATGGTCGATATGAGGGGCCTATGTGTCCGATATGAAGGGCCTATGTGCCCGATGTGAGGGGCCTATGTGCCCGATATGAGGATGACATGTTTTATTTCATATTCCGTATTTATTTTGATATGCATTGCTTCATATATTAGTAGTACCTGATAGAGTACCTTTCATGACTGTTGCATATACATATTGCTATTTATTTCTATCAGTTTGCATGTGATAGATTAGCGCAGTACGTGCATACCTGCGATTACCTGCATATATTATTTATTATTCACGAGTTGGCAACTTACCCCCCTTGTGCCATAGGGTTGTACAGGTTGTCCCTCAGAGCAGTCAGAGGCAGGGCTATTTTCTTCACATCGTATCATCTTTTGCAGCGAATACCGCTACGGCTGACTGGATGCAGTTTTGCTATAGGTGGGTTTTGCGGTTATCCGATATTGCTCATTGTATATTCGTTGTATCCAGTACTCTCCATCTACCATTTTCATGTATTGACTTAGAGACGAGTTGTGAGGATGATATTGTATATTATTTTGTGACTCTAGAGGTCTTTTATGTAGTTTCATTTATATCATCTTTTTCTTCGCTACAGCGTCGTATATCTGTTGTGGTGGTTGTTTTCCGCCTTTGGGCGTGGATTTTTTCCCGTTTGGAGATGCTTTACTTATATTTTTGTTGTACCCTTTTTGGGGGCTTGTTTTACAAAGGAGGTGCTGCCAAATTTTAAAGAAAGTAAATTTGGACTTTAAAGAATTTTGATTGAGATTTCAAAATTTTTAACAATGTTATTATCACTTACTACTTTTGATGGTTTAGATTGCTGGGTTTTTGGCTTACTTGAATTACGTTACGCCTGGAGACGTTACGTAGTTTAAGGGCCGTCACGTGCTAAATTTTGGGTCGTGACAAAGTTGGTATCAGAACGCTAGGTTTTACCTTTCGGAGAGTAGGATGACCTTAGTATGATGGAGTAGGTAGCTTAAGCAGAGTAACGTAGTGTGTGTATGTCCGCGGCATACTTACGACACGGTACTCCGCCTAAGTTACCTAAGTACTAATTGCTTGAAATTCCTTCCATGATGATACATATCCTTGTGATTCGATTTCCGTGTTCATATCGAATCCTATTTCCATTTATAGCCTTTTGCCGCCGATGACTTTGACGGCTCAGAGAGAGGTAGCGAGAGCCGAGGTTAGAATTGACTCGTTTGGTACGAGGACTGACCAGGACGGTATGCCCATTGCACAGGAGCAGTGTGATCCGCCTTCGATAGATCGTATCGCTAGGCTTGAGGCAGGTATGCAGGACTTACGCCAGATGATGAAGTCGTTGGTTGAGGCCAGTCGAGCGCAGCGACAGGAGGTTGTCACCCCAGTTACCCAGTTATTCCTTGCTATCAGCACACAGCATTGTGTCACGTATACAGCGGCAGTGTATGCAGCCCGTTTAGCTAAGGAGCGTCTTCCCGAGACTTTGGGAGTTCCGAGGCCGAGGAGGGCTCGTACAGGTGTATCAGCCCAGAGACAGAGGCTTAGTGCCGAGACAGATTTCGGTTACGTCGTGGGAGTAGCAGAGGCTTTAGACGAGGACATTCATTTAGCTCTTATCCCCAGGAGGATCAGCAGCCATCGTATGGATGTTTCCGGTGCGGAAGTTTCCATCACCTCGTCAGAGATTGTAGCTTGGTACGCCAGAGGAGGACAGTTGTACCACATGATACCTTACCACCTTCACCTCAGGGAGAGTCTCCTGTTGCACCTGTTGTTGATCCGCGTCAGACTTATGTTCAGAGAGGTCGTGGTCGCGGAGGATTTTTTTCGAGAGTACAGGATGGTGGAGGAGGAGTTCAGCCAGTTGTGGGTAGAGGGCATGCATGAGTGTTTGCTTCTACTCAGTGGGTCGCGCGGGCGTCCAATGCAGAGTTTTCAGGTATTCTTAATTCGTATGTTCTTTTGATGCACTTGTTTGTTTAATCCGGGATCTATTCACTCGTTTGTCTATACACTTTATGCCATGGTTAGGCCGAGAGTCGTGTATGCTAGATCAGCCGTTTGTTGTGTTAACTCCTGTTAGCGATTCTTTGGTTGCGCGATACGTGTTTTGGTCATGTGCCAATTGGGTAGGAGATAGAGATTCGTCCGTCGATTTGATCTTTCTAGAGATGCTGGACTTGACGTTCTCCTAGGCACGGACTGGTTAGGTACGTGATATGCGTCTGTGGACTGCCGCGAGAAGACAATCAGGTTTTTTCTTCCTGGCAAGTCAGTTCTTGTTGTGCAGGGGGGCTGTGGTGCCGCCCCTCACAGCTTGATTTCTGCCTTTTTCGCTTGTCGGCTTTAGAGAAGAGGATGTCGTGGATTCTTGGCTTTCATTTGTGATACGGAGCCACAGTGGGTTCGTTGGACCGGGTTCCTATCGTGCGAGAGTTTTCCGACGTTGTTCCAGATGAGCCGACGGAGCTTAGAGAGCTTAAGGATCTGCTGCAGAGTTGCTGGATAGGGGGACTTGTGCGTCCGAGTGTTTCGCTTTGGGGAGATCCTACTCAGTTCGTCAAGAGGAAGGATGGCAGTTTGAGGTTATGTATTGATTGATCGTCATTTGAATCGAGTTACGGTGCGGATTGGGCATCCTTTACCTCGCATTAACGATTTCTTTGATCGGCTCCAGGGTGCGAGATATTTTTCTAAGTTGTTTTGGGATCAGGTCATCATTTGTTGCGGGTTTGGAGTGATGATATTCCGAAGACTGCTTTTTAGCGCGCTACGGGCTTTATGAGTTTTGGTGGTGTCGTTGGACTCACCAATGCCCTAGCAGCATTCGTGGATGTGATGAACCATATTTCTCAGGCCGTTCCTCGACCAGTGGATTGTTGTGTTATAGATAACATTCTGGTCTTTTCCAAGAGTCGTGAGGAACGTGAGTAACACTTGAGGATTTCCTTGCAGATGTTGAGAGAGCACCAGCTGTTTACTAAATTCTTGAAGTTTTCCTTCAGGCTTGATAGTGTTGACTTCCTAGGTCATGTGGTTACGGGAGACGGTTTTCGTATGGACCCGAGAGAGATCGAGGCCGTACAGCTTGGGCCCAGACTTGTTCAGGGACAGAGGTCCGCAGATTTTTTGGGCTTAGCTGGTTTTTTACCGCCGTTTCGTGCAGGATTTCTTGAGTATCGCTGCACCACTGACCGGATTGACCAGGAAGGGGGTTCCTTTTCTTTAGACTGAGGCATGCGTGTGGAGTTTTCGGCAGTTGAAGACTCGGTTGACGACTGCACCAAATCTTTCCTTTCTTTCTGGATCGGACGACCTTATCGTTTATTGTGATGTTCACGAGTGGGGCTCGATTGTGTACTGATGTAGCATGATGGAGTTATCGCTTATACTTCCCGACAGTTGGAGGAAGTACGGGCAGGATTTATCCCACTCATGATCTGGAGATGGCCGCGGTTGTCTTGCGCTTGAGATTTAAGGATACTACTTGTACGGAGAGTCGTGTCAGATTTTCACGGACCACCAGAGCTTTGTGTACATCTTCCTGCAGCGGGTTTGATTGTTGAGACAGCGGCGTTGGATGGAGCTTATGAAGGATTGTGATTGTGAGATCCTTTTTTTACCTGTGGCAAGACGATGGTGGTAGCTGATGCTAGAGTTGTAGGCCCGGGGGTAGTTTGTTCTAGTTGTGCGCAGTTCGGAGACAGTATTCTGCAGATTTACAATTTTTGTGCGACCGTTGAGTATAGTTTAAGTTCGCCTCTACTGAGAGGACAGCTTGCTCATGTCCGCGTCCGTCCACTTTTACCTAATCGTTTTCGTGGGGCACAGCCCGCCGATGCTCGTTGTTTGAGATTCCTGAGCATGTTCGGCTGGGTAAAGATTCGAAATTCTTGATTTATGACCAGGGTGTACTGTGTTAGGGATTCGATGGCGTGTACCGATAATGATGGGTAGAGACGCGAGATCTTAGAGCAGGCACATCAGTCAGCTTTCTGTGTTCATCCAAGTGCCACCGAGATATAACGTGACTTGATAGTTGGTTACTGGTGGGCAGGGATGAAGAGTGAAGTTTCGGATTTCGTGTTGAGGTGCTTGGATTGTCTGTGAGCTAAGATTGAGCATTTGGGGCCGGCTGGAGAGTTGCAACCTTTTTACCGTTCCAGAGTGGGAATGGGAGCAGATCTCCATGAATTTCTTTGCGGTGTCTACCCAGGTTTAGACAGGGTGTGACTCCATTCGGGTGATTGTTGTCCGGTTATGCTCAGTTTGCTCAGTTGTTCTTCGGTGAGTTTGTGCGTTTGCATGGAGTTCCTTCATGCGTCGTATCCAATAGAGGCATCCGGTTCGCTAGCCGTCGTTGGCAAAAACTTCAGGAAGCCTTGGGTACTGGTCGAGCTTTAGCTCCGCTTTTCCATCTGTAGGCCGATGGTCAGATAGAGCGGACTATACAGACTCTGGAAGATATGCTTGTGTGTACGTACTAATTGTTTGTTGGCAGTTAGGATCATCACTTGCCATTGATAGGGTTCTCCTATGATAACAGTTATCAGGAGACGTTTCAGATGGCAACTTTCAGGCCTTGTGTGATAGGTTGTGTTGATCGCCAGTCTGTTTTACTGACTCCGCGAGAGCAGGATTTTTGGATCCCAGCTAGTCGAGAGGCTTCGGAGAAGATCCAGTTGATTCAGGTCAGGATGAGGGCAGCCCAGTGCAGAAAGAAGTCTTATGCCGACCGTGGTTGTCGAAGACTTGAGTTCGCGGTGGGAGATCATGTATTCCTGCGGATTTTTTCGATGGGTGGCGTGTTGAGTTTTGGGAAGCTTAGTCCCAGATTGTAGGTCCTTTTGAAATCCTTTAGCGAGTTAGTACCGTTGCCTATAATTTGGCACTTCCACCCAGATTTTTGAGTATTCATCCCGTATTTTTTGTATTGATACTTTGCAAATACCTTCATGACCTTTCTCACATGATTCAGCACCTGACCATTTAGCTTGGATGCGATCTTTTCGTTCACCGGCAGCCGATAGTGTTAGTGGATCGGCAGGTGGAGAAACTTCGGTCAAGGGTCTTGCCATCTGTGGAGGTTTCTTTGGCGTAGCCGTATAGTGAGGTGATCACTTGGGAGGCTGCGAGCGAGACTTGGGAGTTTTGCACTCATCTCTTTGAAGGTATGCATAGTAAGAATTTTAAATTCAGGGACGAATTTTCTATAAGGGGGGAGATTGTAACACCTTAGAATGCGATTAATATTAATTAAGCGATAGTGCGGGTTTTCTGTAAAGAGTTTACCAATTCGGGTTCCTCACATTTTATAACAATTAATTAATATTTTATTATTAATTGTTTTGGGCTTGCACACACGTGTGCACGTTAATGTGAGGGTTTGCATGTGCTAATCTAGTTAGTGACCATGACAACTTAACCAAATCCTAATCCTTGTTTAAACCTTAACCCTAACCCTAAATATTTGTGTGAGATATTTGTTTGGATGAGAGGAAGTGGCAAGGTGAATCATGGAGGGCATTAATGGAGGTGAGGGGTAGAGAGTAAGCATAAGGACTTATCTCAACCTACACTCACCTCTCTCTCTTTTCACCTCACACACTCTCATTCTCACTCTATCTCTTTCTCATTCTCATTATTTCCTCTTTCCCTTCACCCTCAACTGAAACCCCACTAATCCTTCACAAATCCCTCACTAAACTTCATCAAATCTCATCCAAATCACTTCATAAACCTTGTTTTGCCTCTTGGATCCTTGGAGCTTGGAAAGTTAGGATCTTTGAGCTTGTGGGGGTAGGTAATGATCTCTATCTGTTAATTAAGACTTTTGAATGTTGTGTAGCTTGTAAGTTTCAGTTTAGAATGCGTAAAGTTCTGTTTCGTGCAAATATCGTATTTTTAGTGTAGAGTTGGGTCTCGGATGATCTGCTATCAAACCAGCTATTTGTTGGAAAAGTTCCCATCACAGTGACCTTGTGTAGTGACCTAGAACCCACCATAAAAATCTGAGACCATTCCACAAGAACGAGGCCGCAAATATATTGCTTCTGGCCGCAATTTGCTGCCAGACTGGGGTGTTTGGGTTTGGGTTTTGGTCTGGGGGTCTCTGGGGTTGTGTGTGGTCATGTGGTATATACAACTTTTACAAATTGTTTGTGTAGAAAAATCTGAGATCACTTTGCTAGTTTCTAATGTTTTGATTACGCGCGATACGTTATCCGATACGGTTCGTGTCTTTGTATATCTGTTGCTCATGGGTTAGTTTCGTAGTGTCGCTACGCACATTAGCCACTAGACGAACACTTGAGAGTATATTTAGAGTTGGTGCGTCGGTCAAACGTAGTTGGTTCGTATTATTGATCGATTGCTAATATACAGTTGTTATTTGTTTTATGATCTTAGGGACGCAAGCAGGGACTTCGGGCGCTGCGAAGAAGGGAAAGCATGTGGTTGGCTTTATTTAGCCCCAGTATCATCTGTGAGTAGATTTAACATCTACAGGGGAATCGCCCACATGGCGTTATGCGTCAGGGCTAGATATGATATGATATTAGCCGCATGTTTATATTACACATATAGAGTTTGCGCATAAACTTCATTGCATACAATTACTTGTTGTGCTTGGACTTGTACCCTTTGGACACTGCACTATTATTGACGGCTCATGTTGCACGAGCACTGATTGTATGCCACTCACACCGTCAATAATTGCCATGACACGCACAACACTTATACATACGTGAGATTGTATTGGTTAGGGACATTGAAACATTGATTCATATTTCATTGTGCATATGACATATAGCATACCTGTATACCTACATACTTACACATATGCCTTGCCATGACTATATGCTAGCTACCCATATACCTATATGGTATTATACTATTAGAGATAGGTATATACACATATGAGACATAGTTACATGTACATCTTGCATATATACTTACATGTACACCCGTATACCTTGATATAGCTACACATATACCTGGAGGGTATTACATCATTACTGATAGGTAGATGCACATATCTTGCTATACCGACATGGTTACACATACCTGGCTATAGCTACATGTTCACTTTTATATGATACTGCGTTTGGTTTCAGAGAAATTAGGAACCGCGTGATATACTTAATAACTTGTTGCAGTTAAATAGCGTTTTTCCTTTATATGCTCATATTACTGTTTCATGTTGCATATATTATATTTCATGGATTTCGCATTGATATATGGATTTCATATGATGTTTTCTGAATGTTTTACTCCTGTGTATATATATCAGTGGTATGGGACGCTGATATATATACATGTATAGATATATCAGTAGTATGGGATGCTGTTATATATGTACACCTAATATATATATATATATATATATATATATCAGTGGTATGGGACGCTGTTATATATGTATACCTATAATATATATATCATCATAATGATCTATGCAAATATACTTATTCATTATATATGTAGGCCAATTCAATGGCCGGGCCGATATTATGGTCGATATGTGGGTCGATTCAATGGCCGGGCCGATATTATGGTCGAGATTAGGGGCCGATATTATGTCGATATTAGGGACCGATATTATGGTCGATATGAGGGGCCTATGTGTCCGATATGAGGGGCCTATGTGCCCAATATGAGGATGACATGTTTTATTTCATACTCCGTATTTATTTTTATATGCATTGCTTCATTTATTAGTAGTACCTGATAGAGTACCTTTCATGACTGTTGCATATACATATTGCTATTTATTTCTATCAGCTTGCATGTGATAGATTAGCGCAGTACGTGCATACTTACGATTACCTGCATATGTTATTTACTATTCACGAGTTGGCAACTCACCCCCGTTGTGCCACAGGGTTGTACAGGTTGTCCCTCAGAGCAGTCAGAGGCAGGGCTATCTTCTTCACATCGTATCATCTTTTGCAGCGGATACCGCTACGGCTGACTGGGTGCAGTTTTGTTATAGGTGGGTTTTGCAGTTATCTGATGTTTCTCATTGTATATTTGTTGTATCCAGTACTCTCCATCTACCATTTTCATGTATTGATTTAGAGACGAGTTGTGAGGACGATATTGTATATTATTTTGTGACTCTGGAGGTCTTTTATGAAGTTTCATTTATATCGTCTTTTTCTTCGCTACGGCGTCGTATATCTGTTCTGGTGGTTGTTTTCCGCCTTTGGGCGTGGATTTGCTCCCGTTTGGGATGCTTTACTTATATTTTTGTTGTACCCTTTTTGGGGGCTTGTTTTACAAAGGAGGTGCTGCCAAATTTTAAAGAAAGTAAATTTGGAGTTTAAAAAATTTCGATTGAGATTTCAAAAGTTTTAACATTGTTATTATCACTTACTACTTTTGATGGTTTAGATTGCTGGGTTTCTGGCTTACTTGAATTACGTTACGCCTGGAGACGTTACGTAGTTTAAGTGCCGTCACGTGCTAAATTTTGGGTCGTGACACTCGGGTTCGACCGGCAAGCCTGACCCGTCCGACAAAAGAAGAGAAGCTTTGCGCCGGTTAAACAAAAGGCAATAGAAGACGAGGTAGATTGATTGCTCGCAGCCAACTTCATCAGGAACCTCGACTACTCAGATTAGCTAGCGAATATGGTCATGGTCAAGAAGGCAAACGAGAAATGGCGCATGTGCGTCGATTTCATGGACTTGAACAAATCTTTCCCCAAATATAACTATCCACTTCCTCGGATAGATCTGCCAGTAGACAGTTCGGCCGGCCACGAACTATTGAGCTTCATGGATGCTTTCTTCGGTTACAATCAGATCCGGATGAACCCGGCCAACGAAGAGCTTACCGCCTTCACCATGGATTATAGGGTATACTGCTACAAAGTGATGACCTTCGGACTCAAGAACGCAGGGACCACATATCAACGCCTGATCAACAAGCTGTTCAAACCATAGATTGGGAGAAACATGGAAGTCTACGTCGACGACATGCTCGTAAAATCCGTCTCCTCAGTCGGGCACACTAAAGACCTCGGCGAGACATTTGACGTCCTGTGCAAGTACAAAATGAAGCTGAATCCTGCTAAGTGTGCGTTCGGAGTCACCAGTGGGAAGTTCCTCGGGTTCATGGTTACCCATCGAGGAATCGAAGCAAACCCAGAAAAGATCAGCGCCATCCTCAACATGGCAATGCCCAAGAGCAATGTCGACATCACGCGCCTCACGGAAGGGTGGCTGCCCTGAGTCGCTTTATGTCTAGATCCGGAGAGAAGTGACTCCCGTTCTTCAAGGCCCTAAGGAAAATTCTTAAGTTCGAATGGTCTAAGGAATGCCAGAACGCTTTCAAGCAACTCAAAACGCACTTAGCGACTACCCTGCTACTCACCCGACTGGTCGAGGGAGACGAGCTATTATTATATCTAGCCGTCTCCAACCAGGCTGCAGGCTCGGTGCTTGTCAGAGAATTTGAAGGCATATAGAGGCCGGTCTACTACGTGAACCATGTCTTCAAGGATGTGGAAACAAGATACCCGGCCATAGAGAAGATAGTCCTGACACTTGTCGTCTCCTACAGAAAACTTCGACACTATTTCCAAGCGCACAAATTCTCATCCTCACCGAGCGACCTTTACGGTTTATTCTCGCCTCTCTTGAGTCGTTAGGTTGTCTGGAGAAAGGGAGGTAGGAATTGTCCCAATTCGATGTCAAGTACCGCCCCCGACAAGCCATCAAAGCGCAGATCATAGCAGATTCCGTTGTCGATTGTACTATTCCCGCTAAAGAAGGAACGGCAGTGCAAGGCGCCGAACCATGTCCTTCGGTCGAAGAGGTACCCGACCCCATCCCAGACTGGGTGCTCTACATAGACAGATCTTCTACTGAGAAGGGGAGCGGGGCTGGCCTGATCATCCACGGCCCGGATGAAGCAGAAATGGAATACTCTTTAAAGCTTGGGTTCAGAGCATCGAAGAATGCCGCGGAATATGAGGCTTTATTGGCAGGGCAGCGAATAGCCTCCACGGTAGGGCTGAAGACAATCAGAGTTCGCAGCGACTCCGCACTGGTCGTCGGCCAAGTAATCAGGCATTTCGAAGCCCGGGAGCCACTCATGATAAAATACCTGGCCGAAATCAAAAGGCTTCGAAAAAATTTCGACGAAGTCCAAGTGGAGCAGATTCCCAGGAACTTGAACACCTAAGCCGACGCCTTGAGTAAGCTCGTTTCTTCCTATTCGGCCAACTATAAGAGAAATATCCTCTTCGAATTCTTACCACGGCCCAGCGTAGAAGACAGAGAGGTAACACTCCAGATCTACAAAACTCAAGAAGAAGGCCGGATTGAAGAAAGCCCCTCATAGTGTTCCTAAAGGACTGTGTGCTTCCCGAAGACCGGGGAGAAGCTCACCAGCTTCGGGCCAAAGCATGACATTTCGTCTGGAGCAACGGAAACCTATACAAGAAATCATACACTCAGCCTCTGCTCCGGTGCATCGACCCCCACGAGGCTGACTACGTTCTGCAAGAGATATATGAAGGGGTCGGCGGAGCACATCAAGGGGCCCGAACCCTGGTCCAGAAGGCACTACTGCAAGGGTATTATTGGCCAAGATTGCACCAGAATGCCGAGAAGCTGGTCAGAAGATAAAAGAATTGCCAACTCTTCGGCAGCATACCTCGTCTCCCCGCCACCGAGATGCACAATGGGGGATGGATATGGTGGGCCAACTCCCCACCGGCACGGGCGGGCATAGATATATCCTCGTCGCTGCAGACTATTTCACGAAATGGATAGAGGCAGTACCCATCAAGAAACCGGACGCCACCTCTATGATAAAGTTCCTGCATAACAACATAATTTCTCGATTTGGGATCCCGAGATGCATAGTTACCGACCATAGGACCAACTTCGAAAATGATAAAGTCAAGGAGTTTTGCAGCGATTACCACATATTGATGAAGTTTGACACAGTCGCACATCCTCAATGCAACGAGAAGGCCGAGGTATCCAACTGAGGTGTCATCCACGGTCTCAGAGCCTGATTGGAAGGAATGCATGGCGGCTGGGTCGAAGAACTTCCACGAGTGCTATAGGCATTGCGAACATCGAAGTAAACACCCATGGGAGAAACCTCATTCAGCCTCTGCTACGGCACCGAGGCGATGGTCCCCGCGGAGATCGGACTGCCCAGTTATAGGGTCGAACACTTCGACGATGAAGCTAACACCTCGGCACTTCGAAGCAACTTGGACGTCCTACTGGAAAAGCGGGATCGAGCGCAAATCAGGGCAGCCGCCTATCAACAACAAACCGCCCGTTACTACAATGTTCGAGTTAAACATCGAGCCTTCAAGACGGGAGATTTGGTCTTACGAAGAAACGAGTTCATGGACCAAGCTAAACTACATAAGTTCTCCCCGAAGTGGGACGGACCATTCCTCGTAACAGAGGCTTTGCCCGGTGGAGCATACCGCCTGCAGAACGCCGGGGGCGTAATTTTCTTCGGCCTTATAACGCCGAGAAACTTAAGTTGTATAAATAAACATGTATCCTCTTTTGAAATAATGTAATTCCTATTTGCATTTAATTAAATCTCCTTAGGTCCTCTCGCAGAAGAGACCTCTTTTGTTCCTTTTCTCGATTCCGAGACTCCTACGTTTTTTAAGAAAGAGTATAAAATGTACCAAAGGGGTAAAAAGAGATAATGCACCTCAAAAAAAGAGAAATTTATTTATTAAGAGGTATTATAGGTTCCCCAGCCTTACAACAATTACAACAAAGGAGGGCGAGGATTAAGGAAACATTGTCGATGGTAAACCAAAGAAAGCTCCTCCAACCGGGCCCAAGCAGCCTTGACCCGCTCCCTCCGATGGTACTCATGGACCCTAGAAGCCATGGACTCCCCGGGATTTTCTTCCGCCGAGCAAGATGCGACGACCAACCTTTGCTGGAAACACTTAAGAAGGAGGTCCTCCGAGCGATCCCGTCTACTCTTTGAGATCAGATCAAGCCCGTAGACAATGTGCATTTAGCCAAACGCCTCGTCCATTAACTACGGAGACAGCGTGTTGTACAGACCCGGGGAAGTCCTCCATATCGTATAAATTATCACCTGAAGGAGAGGAGATCGCCGAGGAAGCAGGCGCCCACAATGGCCCTCTAGACGGCCTATCACCGCCTCATACGTCTCCTCGGAACGATCAAGGTTGTAAAAGTATACATCATCATGAGAAACGATCTCCCTGATGGTATACACGCGGCCGATCATCTCCAAAAGATGCAAGACTAGGAAGAAACCAACATGCCTTCGGTATTTATAGCCTCAACAAGAATTTTCCAACAGCCGAGATTTACTCGCACATACGGTGCGAATCACGGAATATCGCACTTTCCCAATAAGGAACGGCCACGTGTCACCCATGACGGTCACCCTTCCCCTGCTTTACGGGAAAAGGGAGGTTGAACGACGCCCTAAGAAGATACTAGAGAGTTAACAAAGTTGTCCTCACGAGGCCGCTGTTCAGTTGAAAATATTGCACTTTGGTATAAGTATTTTCCTTACATTTCTTAAATAATAAAAGGTGTTTATTATAAATATTAAACATATTTGGATTTATCTGCAAAATACTATTTTCCATATGTTTATATATTATAATTAATATTATGAAGGAAAATATAGGCATTTTATATTTATATAATATTTTGGTAATTGAAAATATGCATATCATATCAAATATTCTAATCACAATTCTTAAAAGATATAATATCATACAAATGGTTAGAATAATATTTCAAAATATATGCATAATATTTTATTAATTAAAAGATGCATAGCATATCAAATATTCTTAATCATGTTTGTTAAAGATTTATTACCATATAAAGTGCATAGCATATTAAATATTCTTAATCAAGTTTCTTAAAGATTTATTACCATATATAGTGATTAAGACACTCTCTCTAATTTAATAAATAGTACTAATATTATTCATAGAGATATTGTGCAAGATTTAGCTCAGGTCAAGAGATCAAGATGTTCAAGATGTCAGGATCAAAAATCTGCCAAAATCATAAAATCAATACTGACAGGGACTCAGAATCCATATATGGAAAGTCACCCTATTAGGAAGTCACCATATATGGTAACTAGTTTTTCTTCTTTGAGGGCTATATAAAGGACCAAGGGCTAAAGTTAGAAGGTATCAAGCCGAAGAGATCACGAAGTCCAAGACGGCTCACGCATCCAGGCTGATCATCAACTGTTCATCTACCTCCTTGGAAGAGATCGAGAAGCAACTAGTTTTGTAATCATTTTCTAAGGAATAAAGTGTAGATTGTTCAAGTTGATTAATAAAGGTAGTTGTTTTATTTTATTCTTTTGCATTTTACATTATGTTTTTCCTCTCTGTCTTTTCATCTTCTTCTCCCAACATGCACGAGTAATTCTCCGCTTGTTAGGGTTCGTAGGATTAGGGTAGGCTAATGGACGATGAAAATAATTAAACCCTTTTTAAGTCCTATAAAGTTTAGGAACTTTATCAAAAGAATCATTAACATCCTAATCGGGCGCGCTAGCAATTCTTTGCTAGTTCCGACCGCGATTAGAGATTAGATTAATGATTGTTTTGGTAAAGGCTAGATATGAACGGAGTTCCGTGGCGAGATAAGGGTTAAGAGTGGGATTCCTTTTCCCTCCAGAAACCCTAATCTACACGCATCACCGTCGTTCTAGTTCTAAATCTATTAATGGATAAAAAGGGTAACTTTTAATTAATCGTCCATAACTACTAAATCCTAACGAACCCTACAAGCCTTCTTATTATATTTACTACATCTTTAAAATAATCTAGATCTACATTTTACATTCTTGTTTAACGTAGATCTAGAAACCATTCTATAAAATTCTTTATCCCTCCTCTCTTTCTCAACACATCTAAAGTAAAAGTAAAAGGTTCCACGTTTCCCAGAGGACGACCCGTACTCATCTCGGTCTAGCTACGCGCGACACCGTTCTGATTGCGGTTAACTACAAACAAACACACTCTTTCGTATCAATCAAATGGCGCCGTTGCCGGGGATGCGTGCTTAATTTTTATTCTTGCTATTTGTGTTGAATTCTTAGACGATTCATATCATTATTAAAACAAAACTGCAAATTGCATATTTAACGATTTGTGTGTGAATTTTGCGAGGGAATCTGGAGTCACGGACTTAAGGAAACAGGGGATCTAGGGTTTCACACTTCTCTGGTATCTTTCTTAACTCCTTCTCTCTCCTCTCAAATCCAATAAAATCTATTTTCTGCAGGATTCTTTGCAAAATAGCGCCGCTCAAAAATCTTTTTGCAAAAGTTTTGTGATTGGTTTTGTTTTGCATATTTAATACGGACTTTAAGGGGTAAAGACCAAATCAAGATTAGGTGGGGATTTCATCACCTTTCCTAAGCCCCACAAATCACAAACCGAGCATATAGATCAGCCCTTCATTAATTTAAAAAATATCTAGACCAGACTCTAAGGACTGTCGCGCTCAATAAGGACAGCGGAAGGTCGTGGGTAATCTATCGTTTATCCGCATTACTTTGTAGTGCTTAGGCAAGTGTGTCAAAGGCTAGTGGTTTTTAATTAGGCCCACTACCGTGGTTCCTTCCCACTTACCTGGCACTTACCTGGCTACAAAGGTAGTACGGAGGCGGTAGAGGATTTATCCTGCGGCTTGTCCTTTGGAAGTCTAGGAGCGGTCTAGAGACTGGACCTAGGTGACCTTAGTTCTAAGGTTGCTTGTGCATCTTAGGGTGATTTGTCTTGAGTCCCACTTTTTCAAAACAAGCCAATTTTAAATCACACACACGTTGCCACTTGCACTAAACCCGCTTAGTGCATGCTCGGCTGGACACGGGATCCTAGTGCCCGTCTTGTCCGCGTTCCTGCTATCGACACCGAAGTCGGTACTTCTTCATCTTCTTTTCCCCCACCACACACCACATCGACCATGATGGACGGCACTCCATCTAATTATAACACCACGCTGCCACCGTCCGTAGGTGCGCAAAATCCACCGCGCATCTCTCTCCAAGAGAGATGCTATCCTATCCGTGGTCCTCTTCCCACTTGTCTATCTCTTCCACCACCTAACGGGGATAATTTCGAAATTAAACCCCACTACATCAATCTGCTGCCCTAATTTCACGGGCTTGAATCGGAAGACGCGTACGTTTTCATCACCAAATTCGAAAACGTATGCGCAATGATGGGTACTTCACAATTGACTTTAGATTCTATGCGCTTACGTCTTCTCCCATTCACACTGTGCGACTTGGCAGAAAAATGGCTTTATAATACTGTCGCACACTCTATCACTAATTGGGATGAATTCGTAATAGCATTTCTTAAGAAGTTTTACCCAAACCATAAGACTGCCCGTGTTAGGAGCGAGATCAACCAGTTCACCCAGCTTCCCAATGAACCATTTTGGAAGTGCTTTGAACGTTTCAAAGATCTGCTTGTCCAATGCCCCCATCACGGAATACAAAGATGGGATTTATGTCGGATTATATATGAGGGCATTAATCCAGCGACAAAGCAGATGCTTGAAACAACGTGTCAATGCAATTTCATGTCTAAAGATGACGGTGAAGCATGGAAATATCTGGAAGACCTTGCTGAACACACGTTGCAGTGGGAAAGCGTAAGACCGCCTACAACTAAGGGAGGTATTCACCAGCTCGACGTTTCTATCGCAGTAAAAGCCGAAATGGCAGCGATACAGAAGAAACTCGATGCTATTGAGAACAAATTTTCATCATTCTCCCTAAATCAGGTCACGCTTCCTAAGACCGTTTGTGGTTGCTATTCGGATCCTTCACACTTAACGGAAGAATGTCCTATGAATGCATTGTTTCAAGCTAATGCTGCTTTTCAGCAGCGACCTAGAAACGATCCTTATTCTTCCACATATAATCAAGGATGGAGGAATCATCCTAACTTTGCTTGGAATCAAAACCAACAAAGTAATTATCAAAGACCTCCTCCACAGCAACCACAACCACAGAATCAGCCCCCCTTTCAGTCACAGAATTTCCAAAATCCGGCCAACATTTCTACACCACAAGTGGCCGGTACTGACAACTCACTTGCACAAACTTTGGATATGTTCATGAAACAATCCATGCAATTTTCGGCTGAGATGAAGTCTTTTATTGATACCCTAACGAAAAACTCCTCCTCCCATGGTGAGAGTATTAAATCAATCGAAAATCAAATCGCACAGTTAAACGCCGCAATGAGTGCGAGAGAGAAAGGGAAACTCCCATCTCAACCCCTACCGAATCCTGGCCATTCACAAAATCATAATGTAAATGCCGTCACTACGTTGAGATCGGGAAAAATGCTGAATAACCGAGTGGGTGAGCAAGGTGATGATGTTAGTGACACATTTGATACCCCAGCTTCTTCTTCTTCTTCCCCTAATTCGTCTAGTCTCCCACCTTCACCCGAGCCTATTCTCCGTTTTCCCCAAGGCTTGAACCCTTCGCCCATTTCGCCAAATCTATCTAAGTCGATTCCCACTCCATTTTTGGGATCGAATCCGTCCCCACAATCCTCTCCAATGTTGGACCAAACCCTTATTGATAAAGCACCTTATCCAAACAGGTTAAGGGGCAACAGACCAAGTCCACAAATGGAGAAGATTGTGGAAATTTTTAAGCAAGTTAACATAAACATTCCTTTCCTAGATGCTATTCAACAAGTTCCGTCATATGCGAAAATCCTAAAGGACTTGTGCACTAGGAAGAGAAAAGATCAAGTACCTAAAAAAGTTTTCCTTGCAAGTAATGTGAGCACTGCTTTTACACAACAACTACCCAAGAAACGAAAGGACCCCGGAAGTCCTACAATTTCAATTTCTATTGGGGGTAAAAATATCAATCGTGCTCTACTCGATTTAGGTGCTAGTGTTAACTTGCTTCCGTATTCTGTTTATGAGCAATTAGGGATGGAGAGTTAAAACCTACGCATTGCACTCTTCAGATGGCCGATCGATCTATCACCCAACCAAGGGGTGAGCTAGAGGATGTGTTAATCAAAGTCGGGGAATTCATATTCCCTGTGGACTTTATTGTTTTAGATACACAACCTGTGGGAAACCCACGCAATCAAATCCCGGTGATACTCGGTCGACCCTTTTTGGCCACTTCCAACGCAGTAATCAATTGTAGAAACGGCTCTATGACCATATCCTTTGGAAAGAAGTCAATTGAGCTTAACATTTACAAGTTAGGAAGTGAACCCTCCGAACCCTATGCTCATGTGTGTTCTGTCGAATTAATGGATGTCGACAGCAGCGAATTTGATCAACCTCATGATACTGACTCTTTTCATATGTTGTTGTTTGACCCAACCATGTACTCTTCCACCGAGTTGTCCGGGTCAACATCTAACACTGATGAGGAACTTTTTATAGAGTCTGACGATCACCCCATTTTTTCTGATGACATTATTCTTCGGGGTATCGATGAAAGTTTTGAGGAAATTTTCGCTGATGAACTCGCATTTTTACAAGACACGGGTGTTGAGATGAATCAACTCCAAGATGAAGAAATTGTACCTCCACCCCCTCTTTTGGACAATCATGATAATGCGAGTAATCCATCATTACTATCACTATGTCGTCTCTCCAAATTGAGACGCAATCCTTTTCCATTACACCTCTTGTCACCTCCCCACTTCTTCACGTCAAAAGGTGACATGTTCTTCCACCAACCTTGGTACTTCATCGATAAAATTTTTGAATGGTTGGTGTTAAGCTTCGGTCTTTGCAAAGCTTGGCATTGACCAATAACCTTGACCCCCTCGTGTGATTTTAAAAGATTAAAATTGTTTAACTCAAGTTTGTGGGGGTGGTATATTTTGGCTCTTGAAAAGAAAATGATTTTTACAAATTTATGAGCCTAAAATAAGTTTGGGGGAGGATTTTCACTTTCATATATTTTTGCCCCCATTAATAATTTCCTCCCAAGTCTACAGGTTTTGAGCTTAACGGATGACATCAGTGAGGACACTGCTGTAAACAGGTTTGGGGGAGGTTTGTGCTTATTTACACATCAATTTGCATCATATTTTGCATATGCACAACATTTTCAAAAAAAAAATTTAATTTTTTTTCTTTTATAACAAAAGAGTAGAAAGTGAAAAATTACATCCAAAAGATAGGAATAGTTTAAGAAAACCAAGAAAATTAGAAGTTTTCTTAAACGAACTGGTAATAAGTAGTTATGAGTCGTTGTCCCAAGGGTTAGTAAGATGAAGGAAGTCACTAATCTGAGGATAAAAATAAGTCTGAAAAATAGTTTCTATTCTGGAAGCCAAACATTTGAATGTTGATACCCTACTATATGCACTTACACACGTCTTGAAACTCGAGATAGTAGAGGATACCTTGAAATGCTCTTGTCTAAAAGCCAAAGTATGAAGGAAATGAAAAAAAATGAAGAAAATATAAAAAGGGTGAAAAGAAAAAAATGAACACTGGTTTTGTTATCGCCAAGGCAGCAATAAAAAAATATAGCGAGGGTGCCTCTTCACCTAGTGCCCTAAGGCCAACTGGTCTGGGAGTCACTGCTAAGGTTTAGGTGGTGCAAGACGAGGAAAATATTATCACCTAATCAGCAAGCACATGAGTAATCGGTCGGTTGGTACCTCAAGAAGTATTAACGGTCGCATGAAAATGTGTGAGCAAATCTAAATATTCATCAAATTAAAAAGTACTAAGGTAGATGGATAAGAGTATGATAGCTTGAATTGAATTCTCCGAGTGTAGAGATGTTCTTTACACACACGTGGGGTTATATGATCAATGTTTGGATGAAAGGTAGGAATGAAGAATAAAGACGATGTTTTATTGAGGGATGATGTGA
Source organism: Agapanthus africanus (assembly GCA_030015575.1). Classification (NCBI taxonomy): domain Eukaryota; kingdom Viridiplantae; phylum Streptophyta; class Magnoliopsida; order Asparagales; family Amaryllidaceae; genus Agapanthus; species Agapanthus africanus. Next base: position 46,673,144 of record JASDDO010000019.1, on the reverse strand, counting down.
TTTCTAACATTTTTTCATGACTATTAAGATAGGGCTCATGACAACTGAAAAGCTAGTGTAGTTGGAAACTCTAAATTTTCAAAGTATTTCTTTTATGGTTCTTATATTTATATGTAAATTTCACCATCTCTCTTTTATTATAGGATTTTGTGGGTGTAATCCGCTGAAAACCCTCAGGAGACAACACTCCTACTAGGGACACCTAGAGGTTTAACAGCTTGTTGCACGCGCTCAGTGCAATCGTGTTTGCCTACGAAAGTGTGCTTAGTTTTCTCCTTTCTTTTTTCTTCTTCTCTTGAATAAACTAGTTTGCTCGGGACGATCAAAGATAAGTTTGGGGGTATTTGTTCAGTTGAAAATATTGCACTTTGGTATAAGTATTTTCCTTACATTTCTTAAATAATAAAAGGTGTTTATTATAAATATTAAACATATTTGGATTTATCTGCAAAATACTATTTTCCATATGTTTATATATTATAATTAATATTATGAAGGAAAATATAGGCATTTTATATTTATATAATATTTTGGTAATTGAAAATATGCATATCATATCAAATATTCTAATCACAATTCTTAAAAGATATAATATCATACAAATGGTTAGAATAATATTTCAAAATATATGCATAATATTTTATTAATTAAAAGATGCATAGCATATCAAATATTCTTAATCATGTTTGTTAAAGATTTATTACCATATAAAGTGCATAGCATATTAAATATTCTTAATCAAGTTTCTGAAAGATTTATTACCATATATAGTGATTAAGACACTCTCTCTAATTTAATAAATAGTACTAATATTATTCATAGAGATATTGTGCAAGATTTAGCTCAGGTCAAGAGATCAAGATGTTCAAGATGTCAGGATCAAAAATCTGCCAAAATCATAAAATCAATACTGACAGGGACTCAGAATCCATATATGGAAAGTCACCATATTAGGAAGTCACCATTTATGGTAACTAGTTTTTCTTCTTTGAGGGCTATATAAAGGACCAAGGGCTAAAGTTAGAAGGCATCAAGCCGAAGAGATCACGAAGTCCAAGACGGCTCACGCATCCAGGCTGATCATCAACTGTTCATCTACCTCCTTGGAAGAGATCGAGAAGCAACTAGTTTTGTAATCATTTTCTAAGGAATAAAGTGTAGATTGTTCAAGTTGATTAATAAAGGTAGTTGTTTTATTCTTTTGCATTTTACATTATGTTTTTCCTCTCTGTCTTTTCATCTTCTTCTCCCAACATGCACGAGTAATTCTCCGCTTGTTAGGGTTCGTAGGATTAGGGTAGGCTAATGGACGATGAAAATAATTAAACCCTTTTTAAGTCCTATAAAGTTTAGGAACTTTATCAAAAGAATCATTAACATCCTAATCGGGCGCGCTAGCAATTCTTTGCTAGTTCCGACCGCGATTAGAGATTAGATTAATGATTGTTTTGGTAAAGGCTAGATATGAACGGAGTTCCGTGGCGAGATAAGGGTTAAGAGTGGGATTCCTTTTCCCTCCAGAAACCCTAATCTACACGCATCACCGTCGTTCTAGTTCTAAATCTATTAATGGATAAAAAGGGTAACTTTTAATTAATCGTCCATAACTACTAAATCCTAACGAACCCTACAAGCCTTCTTATTATATTTACTACATCTTTAAAATAATCTAGATCTACATTTTACATTCTTGTTTAACGTAGATCTAGAAACCATTCTATAAAATTCTTTATCCCTCCTCTCTTTCTCAACACATCTAAAGTAAAAGTAAAAGGTTCCACGTTTCCCAGAGGACGACCCGTACTCATCTCGGTCTAGCTACGCGCGACACCGTTCTGATTGCGGTTAACTACAAACAAACACACTCTTTCGAGTCAATCAGCCGCCGAGTAGCTTCCTGCTCGGCACATCTGCAGCTGGTAGCTTACTGCTTGACAGACGCTGTGGATCAAAAGCCCTCCTCACGAGGCGGCCAGGTAGTTTCCTGCTCGGCTCATCCACAAGAGGTAAATTCCAGCCCTACAAAGATGTGGATCTAAAGCCCTCACCATAAGGCGGCCGGGTAGCTTCCTGCTCAGTCCGTCCGCAGCGGGTAGCTTCCTACCCAACAAACGCTGTGGATCCAAAACCCTCATTACAAGACTGCTGAGCATTTTCCTGCTCGGCTCATCCGCAGCGGGTAGCTTCCTGCCCGACAGACGCTGTGGATCAAAAGCCCTCCTCACAAGGAGGCCGGGTAGCTTCCTGCTCGGCTCATCCATAAGGTGTAGATTCCTGCCCTACAAAGATGTGGATCTAAAGCCCTCATCATGAGGCTGCCGAGCAGCTTCCTACTCGGTCCATCCACAGCGGATAGCTTCCTGCCCAATAAACGCTGCGGATCAAAAGCCCTCATCAAGAGGCAGCTAGGTAGCTTCCTGCCCGGCTCATCCACAAAGGGGTAGCTTCCTGCCCAAACAAACACTGTGGATCTAAAGCCCTTACCACGAGGCGGCCGGGTAAAATCGAGTGATGCCGACCTTCCTACACTTGGCTATTAATCGATTCATACTCGATGCGCGATTGCCACCTCAACTCCGGGGAAAGGGAGGATACCGACCTTCTTACACTTGGCTATCGATCGATTCATACTCGATGCGCGATCGCCACCTCGACTCCGAGGAAAGGGAGGATACCGATCTTCCTACACTTGGCTATCTTTCGACTCATGCTCAATGAATGATCGTCACCCAGGGTGGACATCGGCCTTACACTAGCAAGATAAAGAAACTTACGAGCTAAAAATACTTGCAGAATAAATATTCGAATAATGAAAAGTATACGAGCTAAAGCACTTGCAGAATGATCAAATATTTGAGCGAAGAAAAGGTACACTTTATTCATGATCAAAAATCATGTACAAAGGTATTGTAGGCTCCTCATGTAACATTTCAGAAAAAATAAAATATTATTTTTGGGAATTTAGATAATTAAATAATGAATTATTATGAATATCTTAAGGTATGAAGATTTTCTCTAATGATGTGGTATAATTATATACCGATAGGTTGGAAAATATTGGAAAATTAAATTGAATGGTGATTTTTGGAGGGATTTATGTGATTTAGGCAAATTATAAATTCTTTATAATTGATTATATACAAGTTTATTTCTAAACTTGATTAATATTCACTAATCATGCCTTGATTTTTGTTTTGTGCATGTGACATGCACCATGTCATGTTACACATTTGTTACATTTTTGTACCATGACTTCTTCCATTTTTATCAAGCATGGCTTTGTTTTAAAAGAAATAAAAAGGAAAAGAAATTTAAATTGTGGCATGGGAGGGAACAAGGAGGTATGGGCTTAGGGGAGAGAGAGAGAGAGAGGGTGAGGGGTCTTTGTCCTTAGGCTCATTTGTGTTTCACTTCATCATCTTCAACATTTCTTCTTCTCTTCTCCCTCACCATGGCTGTCCTTTTCCCCACCTCCTTTACCTCCTCACCACAACCCCAAATCCACCTCAAAACATCATGTTTCCTTCATTAAATATGTGCACAAGCTCACTACAAGTATGGTAGATCAAGAAAGTTTGGATTTTGAGTACTTGGGGCAACTCAAGAAAATTCTTGAGTTGCCAAATGAGGTAATTCTTTCACTTTTAGCTAAGTAATTGAATTTCTATAGCTTCTAGTTTAGAATGGATCTAGTGAGGTTTAGTAATGTTTGAAAATTCCTAGATAAAGTTTGAGGAATTCCTTAGTTGTGATGGTGCAAGTGAGTGTAATTGGCGACTACAAACCCCCTTTAGTGATTGAAACCAGTGACTAAACCCAAGACTGGACTTTAGATGTTCAATGTCGGTTTTGTGATCATCTTGTGCCTACAGGGAATCTGGAATGACCCGAGACCTTAACAAGAAAAACTAACAACCCCAGAGATCTAGATGGACCACTAGGGGACCATCCTGAGAAAGACGAAACCACAACTCCTCCCTTAGGCCGAGCTGTCCGGATTTTGTATGAATGTGGCTGGCCAAATTGTGGTATTTGGTGTCTAGGTTCGTTCAGTAGCTCATATACTCCATATACTAGCCCACTGTACTGCTAGTTTAGCCCAATTTTACCTGAACCAAAATCTAGAACCATTTTTTTGAGTTGCTGTTTTGATTTCCTTGATGTTCATGACTTGAGTTTTTGATATTTGAGTTTTGTATCGGTCACTTGACGTTTGTACATCGATATCGGGAGTTGTTTGGTTGATTTGCATGAGTAGACCATAGGTTTTAACCTATATGTGATACGGGTGTCGTTTTGGTTTTCGTGCGTGATTTCGGTTTACGATACTATGTGTTTATATGTGTAGGCACCCTCACGTAGACTTTGGATGACAAGGAGGAGAATGGCGACCTCGACTTTGGCAAGCTAGGATCAAGGTGAGTAGATGTATATCTACGGGGGAAGTCGGGTGGATGACGTATAGCACCCCCGCAGTTTCATAGTGTAGTATGTGAGTACGTTATATATATATATATATATATATATATATATAAGTGTGTGTGTGTATGTGTATTGCGATACATGAATAATTAGCAAAAACAGCTCTAGGAGATTGAAAGATAGTGCTTTTAGTTAGTTCTTAGTTGCGAAACCTTAGAGTAAAGGTATACACACACGCATGAACACACATGATATGTTTTTAGTGTATATGGTATATGTATATATGTGTGTGTGTGTGTGTGTGTGTGTGTGTGTGTGTGTGAGGAAATTCGATATGATCAGGCATAATACCGTGAGATCGGTTATGTGATTTGGGTCGTGTTATGAGATACGACATGATGTTATAGTGGATCGATAGGCGATGTGTTTTCATACACACGTGGATATATGTTGATGGTATTGTAATGTACTATACTTTAGATCAGTACCCCTAGTTCATGATGTTATGATAACAATACCATATGAATAATGAGATATATGTGATATTTGACCCGTACCCCAATTTGGGATGCCGTACGATAGATTTTACCGTACGAAGCATAGACATGATGATTGATCCTCACTCTTGAATCGAGAATGTCGTATTATATATTTTATCGTACGTGACGCTATTTGAGGCGGGATCACCGACTGCTAGATATATCGACTCGGACTTAGGTGGATTTCTGTCACGCCCCGCTTCCCAGAGTACGCTAAATAGGCGCGTGACATAGCCAACCATGCTACCCGTGGATAGGAAAAATACTTCCACAGTCACATTACGGCTGTAGAGATATCAAGAACAGAAAAGTAGACTAAACTATCTAGTACATGTCCATGAGCCGGAATAAATGAGTCAAGAAATGATAATATGCGGAAGCAAAAGTACAATAAATGAACCACCTGGAAGGTAAAACTGCATACCGATAGGATCTTCACCGCTCGGTCTAACAGCAGCAATACTCCTGATCAGTCTGCAACAAAGGTAGAGGATCTGGGCCATGCAAAACCCAGACGTCAGCGCGTCATAACATCAAGCAATAATTTATAAACAGAGTAGCAAGATATGCAAGTATAATCATAAAAAGTAAAGCAATTGTAACAGTAATATAAATCAGGGCAGTGACAGGTAGTGTGCAGTGAGTAATCTAAACTGGTCTATTGGGTTAAATACTCTCAAGTCTTTGAAATCAATTTGATGAATCATCGATGTAACTCAATAGTATCCCGTGCGTGCCCGGGACCACGGTCAAGATTCTCGGGCTGAATCCGGGACGTGCCGCTAGGAAGTAAAAGGTAGCATGTACAGATGAGTGATGTCAGCATCATCACCCCGGGGCTGGCCTAGCCCGTAAAACTGATCAGAACAGGTATCGAACTGTCGAGTTACAAGTCAGGTTTCATCATTGATTTCCCCATACTCCCAAGTTATATGTGTTCAAGTCAGGTATTTAAGTAATCAAGAACTAATGCCAACACAGGAGCAGGTAGGTGCAGGTTTGTCTGGATAGACAACAAGAACGGTCCGTAAGGACTACATGTCAGATTTGTTGGCATTAGACACAAGATCAGGTAACAGGTCAAGCCATGGTACATCAGGTCAAGTCAAGTAATGTACGGAACCATGTCGGGTCAAGTAATATGTATGTAGCAAGTCATGTCGGGGTGTAAACGATATCATGTGAGTGCTCATAATCAACTAACATAATCATGGTTATAAATAAACAAGCATGGGTATCAACAACACAATAAATTAGCACATGTAATAGGTTAAGCAATATGTGCAGATTAAACTACTTAGCTGTACGGTTATCAGTTTGTGTTTAAGAGATGGTTTCAGCATTACATGAATACAGTATGACAGATATGAATGTTAAAATCAGGTTAATAAGCATTAAGTAATATAGGGATGCAATGACATGTATAATCTGTTCAATGGATGCAATTATAACTAAAACTGGTTAAAGGTGCACACGGATGTCCGATAGAGTAAAACTATAGTAAAGGGTATCATAGACTATGTACAATAGTTATTATGTGATTAAAATGTAACCGTGGTTACGTTTATAGTTCCCAACTAAAAAGGGGCAATTCATAAAACATGGGGTGTCAATATTACAGTGTTATATATTCAAGTGATCCATGGACACAATTATATATATTCTAAATGAAATGGATGCAAACTGGTATCCGAAGTTATAAAACTATAAAATGGTAACATAGGATGTACAACTAAGCAATACGTGATATAAATATTGGTATGGATGCAGTATAACGTAGTCTTGTATGCAACGAGATAAGTTCCATGTTCTAGGTCTAAAATGTTATAAACGGGACATCGAAATGTTATAAAATGATACATGGGGTACTAGATTTAAACTACAAGTATGATATATATTAGAATAGGTATATAATGATGTAAATAGCATGTAGCAAGATTAACTTGCCTCGACGGATCAAGAACGGGAATACGGAACGTCTCACGTCGGCGGAAAACATCGCGACGCGCGCACGGTATACGGAACGGATCCACACCACGCACAGTGTGATCACACGGGTCAGGTACGCTCGTCTGGATCATCGACGGCATGCCGGTTTCCGGCGAACTAGAAACAACAGAGAACATAAAGAAGAGATTACAAAGAAAAGAAAGAAGAAGGAGAGGAAGGGAAGAGGATAAAGAGGTTGGGAAGAAGGGGACTACTCACTGGGCGCACTAGAGTCGGAAGACGAGAGCGGGATCGACGACGGCGATCAACTCCGGCGATAAGAGAATGTGCAGGCTCGGTTTAAGGGTCCAGGTGTGCATGTGCGCGAGACTCTTGGTGGCTAGAGTCTCAGGCAGAGGAGGAGAGGAAAAGGATAGGGTTGTGGAGTCGGCGACGAGGTCGTCGGGGCTTCGGCGGCGATGGTTCCAGTAAGGCAGTAGGGTGGATCTGGAAAATGATGGTGATGGGGTTGAGTTGTAGGGAAAGAGGGAAGAGGAGGAAGTATATAAGGAGAAGAGGAGAAGAAAGAGGCGACGACGAAGTGAGGTCGTCGGGGTTAAAGGAGCTCCGGCGATGGGTTGATGGGTTGCTCGGGTATGGAGGCGTGGGTAGGTGGCGATGGAGGAGTTGAAGGTTTTGCTCTCGGCCATGGGAGCAGAGAGGGATGAAGGGGTGCTCTCGAGTTGGGTGAAGGAAGAAGGTGGCTGCGGTGATGAAAGGGTTAGGTGTTGCGAGAGGTGGGGCTGGGTTAGGGTTAGTGTCGAGGACGAGAGGGAAACGAAGGAGGGAGGTTACCATAGGGGGAGAGCGGTGAGTGGATCCCTGATGAACAGGGATCGCGAGAGGAGTGAGAAAGCGAAAGGATAGAGAGGGTTGGCGCGTAGTGAGGGAGAGAGAGAGGGAGAGAGAGAAAGAAAAGAGAAAGAAAAGAGAAGAGAGAGAAAGAGAAGGTGGGCCAGGGTTTTAGAAAAAGGAAAGAGCTCGGTGAGGGGAGAAAGAGAGAGAGGTGGGGCCCAGGGGAGAAACGGGGGTTTGATTGGCTGGGGAATTTGGGAAAAAATTGTAAAAGATTTTCTGGGGTTTTAAAATATGATATCGTGGCTTAGGGAATAATTTTGTTATGGAAAATCATTGTAGGCTGAAGAAAATATTTTTAAACTGATTTTAAGAAATTTTGAAATAAATAGAATTTGGCGGAAAACAAAATATTTCAGAATTGCGCCCGGGTCGGGTCCAAAATTTTGAATTTGAAATATGAAAATTATAGGCAAGTTCTAAAAATTAAAATGAAGGATTTTGTAACAAAAAGGCATACCCCCAAGAACGAACGCACGTACGTGCGCGTAGCCATCCAAACACGTCCGTTTCACTGAACGGAACGAGAACACGATGCAAGGACGCTACCACAGGGTTAGGGGTATCATACAGGCCATGAATTGCAATTATAAATTATTTTACATGACTTAAAATGTTATATGGTAAAATATACAATGCCATGTAAAATGCCAGTATGCAGTATACATGAGATGCACGTGTCTATGTAACAAGTCAGGATAATTTATAAATGTGAATCAAACAGGTTGAAGCAAGCGGGTCGGGTTGAATGCAATGTAAAATGTAAAAATACCATTCGCACTCAAAACCCGTTAAATCAAGAAAATGCCACAGATAAGTAAATACGGGAACTGGAATTGGTATAAATGAACTCGGTTGTTACATTATACCCAACTACAAAAAGAATTTCGTCCTCGAAATTCCAAGAACAAGAAAGGATAAACAATCAAGAAACTACAAGAATAGATGTGGAAACTTCTGCCGGATTTCATCTTCTCGTTCCCAGGTTGATTCTCCATGTGAGCGATTTCCCCAAGAAACAAGTACAAGAGGGATAACCTTGTTCTTAAGAACCTTTTCCCTTCGATCCACAATCGACATCGGTCGCTCCTCAAAAGTCAAATCTTCTCGTACAGTCAGCTCCGAATGATCCAGCACATGTGTTTCATCTCGAACATATTTACGGAGTTGAGATACATGAAACACGTCATGAACATTCACCAAAGATTGTAGTAATACCAAACGATATGTCACTTCTCCAAAACGCTCAAAATCTCAAAAGGTCCAACGAATCGAGGACTAAGCTTTCCTCGACTTCCGAAACGAATCACCCCTCTAGTCGGCGATACCTTCAAGAATACCAAATCACCAACGGCGAACTCTAGAAGTCTTCTCAACGTATCTGCCTAACTCTTCTGTCGGTCTTGTGCTGCTTTCATATGATTCCGGATAGTGTTAACCTTCTCAATTGTTTGCACGATCAAATCCGGTCCAAATAATCTTCGTTCTCCAATATCGTCCCAACAAACAGGTGAACGACATTTGCGACCATACAATATTTCGAATGGAGCCATCTGAATAGTCTCCTGGAAACTGTTATTGTAAGAAAACTCCACCAAATGTGGATGATCCTCCCAAGAACCCTTAAAGTCTAACATGCAAGCTCTCAACATGTCTTCAAGAGTTTGGATTGTTCTCTCCGACTGGCCATCTTCCTGAGGATGATAAGCTGTGCTAAACTTCAATCGAGTCCCTAAACTTTCCTATAAGCTCCTCCAAAAATGTGATAAGAAACGAGTGTCACGGTCGGACACGATGCTCACCGGTACTCCATGCAAACTTACAATCTCCTGCATGTACCGTTCCGCCAAAGTTTCTGTTGATTGACCAACTCGAAAAGGTATGAAATGAGCTGCCTTGGTCAATCGATCGACAATCACCCAAACTGCTTTGTTGCCCTTATTGGACTCCGCGGTAGACCCGTCATGAAATCCATGGTTATATGTTCCCACTTCCATTGAGGAATCGGAAGTGGTTGCAATAAACCAGCAACCCTTTGATGTTCAGCCTTAACTTGCTGACACACTAAGCACTTTGCTACAAAGCGAGCAATCTCCCTTTTCATACCTCCCCACCAGAAATGCTGTCGTAGATCACGGTAAATCTTCATGCCTCCTAGATGTACGGAATACGCGGAACTGTGTGCCTCCTTCATAACTTCTTCGCGAATATCTCCTTTTGGCACACACAAACGGCTACCATACCGTAACGAACCATCTTCATGAATCAATAAGTCCGTTCGAAGTCTAGCTTCAACCTGTTCTTGAAACTTTTGCAATCTTGGGTCCTTCGACCGCGCTACTTTAATACTCTCGATCAATGACGACTGTACTTGCAGCTGCATCAACTGTCCTGAAGAATGCGGTAGCACGATCTCCAATTCGAATCTCCGAAAGTCTTCCATAATTTCCTTCTGTGCAGTCAACATCTGAATTGCTGGCAACCGACTAAGCGCATCCGGCACAACATTAACTTTCCCCGAATGGTACTTAAGATCAAGATCGTAGTCAGCCATCAGCTCCAACCATCTACGCTGCCTCATATTAAGCTTCTTCTGTGTGAACACATACTTCAGGCATTTGTGGTCGGTGAAAACTTCGACCCATTTCGGCCAATAAGTAGTGGCTCAAAATCTTCAAAGCGAAAATCACAGCTGCTAGCTCCAAATCATGAGTTGGGTAATTCTTCTCATGGGTCTTCAATTGCCGTGATGCATAAGCTATAACTTTCCCATGCTGCATCAAAACACATCCCAAACCTTTCCCAGATGCATCGCTGTGAATCACCAATCCTCTGGAACCGTCAGGTACGGTCAAAATAGGAGCAGTTATCAATCTCTGTTTCAACACCTCAAAAGCTGATGCACACTTATCCATCCATACAAATGGTACTTCCTTGCGCGTAAGCTTGGTCAAAGGCTCAGCCAAACAAGCAAAATTCTCCACGGATCTTCTATAGTATCCAGCAGGTCCAAGAGACTTCTTATCTCCGTAACATTCTTTGGAATCGGCCAATCTCGAACTGCTGTAATCTTTCAGGATCAACGGCGATTCCAACTCTAGCCACACGTGCCCCAATACTTCACTTCTTCAAGCCAAAACTCGCACTTGCCCATCTTTGCATATAATTTTCTTGCCTCATTGTCTGCAGTGCAATCTTCAAATGTTTTGCATGCTCTTCAATGCTCCTCGAGTAGACCAGAATATCATCGATGAACACCACTATAAACTGGTCCAAGATCGGTGAAAAGATTCGGTTCATCAAGTCTATAAATATCGCCGGTGCATTCGTGACTCCGAATGGCATCACTAAATACTTATAATGTCCATACCAAGTTCGGAACGCAGTCTTGCAAATATCTTCTGATTTAACTCGGACCTGATGATATCCGAACCGCAAATCCAGCTTCGAAAATACCCTCGCGCCACTAAGATGCTCGAACAATTCGCCAATGCGAGGGATCGGGTACTTGTTCTTAATAGTCACCCGGTTTAATTCTCGATAATCGATGCACATCCTCCTTATACCATCTTTCTTCTTTACTAGAAGAACTGGAGCTCTCCAAAGTAAGTTGCTGCTGCGAATCCACTCCTTCTCTAGCAATTCGGCACCCTGCTTCTTGATTTCTTCCAACTCCACTAGTGCTATCGGTAATACGCCTTTAAGATTGGCGCTACACCAGGCACAAAATCAATCGCGAACTCCACTTCTTGCTTCGGAGGTAAACCTGATATATCTTCAAACACGTCCATGAATTCTCGAACTATAGCTGGCGCTTCTTTCTTATCAACTTCCATCGACGAAATGACACTGTTTGTCGGCCTAGCCCTAAACTCGACTGGCCCGACAAAACTGCTTCCTCCAGCAAAATAAGCTCCGGATGTCCGGGAATCTGGAGAATCGCTTTCCTTTCCTTACACTCAATATGAGCGTGGAAAGTGCCGCGAAAATCCATTCCCAAGACAACAACAAACAAAGGGATGCACCAGAATTGAATAATTCTAATGCGGAAACAACATGAACAAGTAAGATACCGAGATGACTTCATCCGAAGTCAAGATACTGAAGTGGATTAAGCACGGTAAACATGATTCAAACTGGCGATGAAACAATAACTGGTAAGCAAAGAAACCGAGAAAAGCAAGGTAGTAAAACGATCATGGAATAAGGGAGTGAATCAAGACCAGGACTCCAAGTTACTTAAATAGAGTACCGCATTGTAATCATGCTGCAGTTCATGGGTACAATTACATAACTCCACTCAAGTCGCCCAAATCCTAGTATCAGAATCAAAGGACAAAAAGAAACAGTAGTGAACCAAAAGGTTTCAAGCCGAGATGCAAGGTTGTTTGCATATCGTCAAGGCGAAGGATAAAGAAGGATATGATTCAAGAATTACGATAACAAGGTGGCAGGACATGTTCCTACTCACGAGTATTCTGATTCGTGTATTGGGTCCAATACCCAACTACAAAAGAATCAAACTCGATTAACCTATATCCTATATTTCTGATACCAAAAGAACCATGTCATGCCCCGCTTCCCAGAGTACGCTAAATAGGCGCGTGACATAGCCAACCATGCTACCTGTGGATAGGAAAAATCCTTCCACAGTCACATTACGGCTGCAGAGATATCAAGAACAGGAAAGTAGACTAAACTATCTAGTACATGTCCATGAGCCAGAATAAATGAGTCAAGAAATGATAATATGCGGAAGCAAAAGATACAATAAATGAACCACCTGGAAGGTAAAACTGCATACCGATAGGATATTCACCGCTCGGTCTAACAGTGGCAATACTCCTGATCAGTCTGCAACAAAGGTAGAGGATCTGGGCCATGCAAAACCCAGACGTCAGCGCGTCATAACATCAAGCAATAATTTATAAACAGGGTAGCAAGACATACAAGTATAATCATAAAAAGTAAAACAATTGTAACAGTAATATAAATCAGGGCAGTGACAGGTAGTGTGCAGTGAGTAATCTAAACTGGTCTATTGGGTTAAATACTCTCAAGTCTTTGAAATCAATTTGATGAATCATCGATGTAACTCAATAGTATCCCGTGCGTGCCTGGGACCACGGTCAAGATTCTCGGGCTGAATCCGAGACGTGCCGCTAGGAAGTAAAAGGTAGCATGTACAGATGAGTGATGTCAGCATCATCACCCCGGGGCTGGCCTTGCCCGTAAAACTGATCAGAACAGGTATCGAACTGTCGAGTTACAAGTCAGGTTTCATCATTGATTTCCCCATACCCCCAAGTTATATGTGTTCAAGTCAGGTATTTAAGTAATCAAGAACTAATGCCAACACAGGAGCAGGTAGGTGCAGCTTTGTCTGGATAGACAACAGGAACGGTCTGTAAGGACTACATGTCAGATTTGTTGGCATTAGACACAAGATCAGGTAACAGATCAAGCCATGGTACATCAGGTCAAGTCAAGTAGTGTACGTTACCATGTCGGGTCAAGTAATATGTGTGTAGCAAGTCATGTAAGGGTGTAAAAGATATCATGTGAGTGCTCATAATCAACTAACATAATCATGGTTATAAATAAACAAGCATGGGTATCAACAACACAATAAATTGGCACATATAATAGGTTAAGCAATATGTGCAGATTAAACTACTTAGCTGTGCGGTTATCAGTTTGTGTTTAAGAGATGGTTTCAGCATTACATGAATACAGTATGACAGATATGAATGTTAAAATCAGGTTAATAAGCATTAAGTAATTTAGGGATGCAATGATATGTATAATCTGTTCAATGGATGCAATTATAACTAAAACCGGTTAAAGGTGCACACGGATGTCCGATAGAGTAAAACTATAGTAAAGGGTATCATAGACTGTACAATAGTTATTATGTGATTAAAATGTAACCGTGGTTACGTTTATAGTTCCCAACTAAAAAGGGGAAATTCATAAAACATGGGGTGTCAATATTACAGTGTTATATATTCAAGTGATCCATGGACACGATTATATATATTCTAAATGAAATGGATGCAAACTGGTATCCGAAGTTATAAAACTATAAAATGGTAATATGGGATGTACAACTAAGCAATACGTGATATAAATATTGGTATGGATGCAGTATAACGTAGTCTAGTATGCAACGAGATAAGTTCCATGTTCTAGGTCTAAAATGTTATAAACGGGACATCGAAATGTTATAAAATGATACATGGGGTACTAGATTTAAACTACAAGTATGATATATATTAGAATAGGTATATAATGATGTAAATAGTATGTAGCAAGATTAACTTGCCTCGACGGATCAAGAACGGGAATACGGAACGTCTCACGTCGGCAGAAAACGTCGCGACGCGCGCACGGTACACGGAACGAATCCACACCACGCACAGTGTGATCACACGGGTCAGGTACGCTCGTCTGGATCGTCGGGATCGTCGACGGCACACCGGTTTCCAGCGAACTAGAAACAACAGAGAACATAAAGAAGAGATTACAAAGAAAAGAAAGAAGAAGGAGAGGAAGGGAAGAGGATAAAGCGGTTGGGAAGAAGGGGACTACTCACTGGGCGCACTGGAGTCGGAAGATGAGAGCGGGATCGACGACGGCGATCAACTCCGGCGATAAGAGAATGTGCAGGCTCGGTTTAAGGGTCCAGGTGTGCATGTGCGCGAGACTCTTGGTGGCTGGAGTCTTAGGCAGAGGAGGAGAGGAAAAGGAGAGGGTTGTGGAGTCGGCGACGAGGTCGTTGGGGCTCCGGCGGCGATGGTTCCAGTAAGGCAGTAGGGTGGATCTGGAAAATGATGGTGATGGGGTTGAGTTGTAGGGAAAGAGGGAAGAGGAGGAAGTATATAAGGTGAAGAGGAGAAGAAAGAGGCGACGAAGAAGTGAGGTCGTCGGGGTTAAAGGAGCTCCAGCGATGGGTTGATGGGTTGCTTGGGTATGGAGGCGTGGGTAGGTGGCGATGGAGGAGTTGAAGGTTTTGCTCTCGGCCATGGGAGCAGCGAGGGATGAAGGGGTGCTCTTGAGTTGGGTGAAGGAAGAAGGTGGCTGCGGTGATGAAGGGGTTAGGTGTTGCGAGAGGTGAGGCTGGGTTAGGGTTAGCGTTAAGGACGAGAGGGAACGAAGGAGGGAGGTTACCATAGGAGGAGAGCGGTGAGCGGATCCCGGATGAACAGGGATCGCGAAAGGAGTGAGAAAGCGAGAGGAGAGAGAGGGTTGGCGCGTAGTGAGGGAGAGAGAGAGAAAGAGAGAGAAAGAAAAGAGAAAGAAAAGAGAAGAGAGAGAAAGAGAAGGTGGGCCAGGGTTTTAGAAAAAGGAAAGAGCTCGGTGAGGGGAGAAAGAGAGAGAGGTGGGGCCCAGGGGAGAAACGGGGGTTTGATTGGCTGGGGAATTTGGGAAAAAATTGTAAAAGATTTTCTGGGGTTTTAAAATATGATATCGTGGCTTAGGGAATAATTTTGATATGAAAAATCATTGTAGGCTGAAGAAAATATTTTTAAACTGATTTTAAGAAATTTTGAAATAAATAGAATTTGGCGGAAAACAAAATATTTCAGAATTGAGCCCGGGTCGGGTCCAAAATTTTGAATTTGAAATATGAAAATTATAGGCAAGTTCTAAAAATTAAAATGAAGGATTTTGTAACAAAAAGGCATACCCCCAAGAACGAACGCACGTACGTGCGCGTAGCCATCCAAACACGTCCGTTTCACTGAACGGAACGAGAACACGATGCAAGAACGCTACCACAGGGTTAGGGGTATCATGCAGGCCATGAAATGCAATTTTAAATTATTTTACATGACTTAAAATGTTATATGGTAAAAGATAAAATGCCAGGTAAAATGCCAGTATGCAGTATACATGAGATGCACGTGTCTATATAACAAGTCAGGGTAATCTATAAATGTGAATCAAACAGGTTCAAGCAAGCGGGTCGGGTCGAATGCAATGTAAAATGTAAAAATACCATTCGTACCCAAAACCTGTTAAATCAAGAAAATACCACAGATAAGTAAATATGGGAACTTGAATTGGTATATATGAACTTGGTTGTTACAATTTCCTTACCCTTTCTTTTAGTCTCGTAGCTTCGTCCTGTAGTTTACTTGGTAGATATTAGACTGGGCTCGAATCATACTTATTTTCAAAACTAACAAATCGTGAGTATTTTAAAGGCAGGCCGAGGGATACTACGGATTTTTCAAAAGATATATCTTTTCTCAAAGACCCCGTAACCCCTATTTTTCTAAAACCACGATTCGTGTGATTTCAAACACCAAAAATTGTATGAATCCTATACATAAACGTATACTCTTTAATGTTGTGTTTATTATGCATTTTCCGTATATTCTCGTTGTTTGCATCGTACTACATGCTTAAATGTGTTTTTCGTTAGTCATTATAAAACCCTGTTGTCAGGACACCAGCACCATTACCGATGATGCGTATACTCCACGTACACTTGCTTGCCGGCTCACACACATCATCATCGGTAATTTTCATGTCACGTAAACTTTAGAAAATATTACTTCATGGATATAACTGCTAGTAGATAGTTCCGATATATAGTTACTATGCCAGTTTAAATATTGCATTCTTTGCTTAGATACCATGCATGTATATGTATTCATTTGTCTTGCGATATTATGGGGCTTTATACCAGTAATTCACTGTTTATTTACTCTTGATTATGAGATTCGGATTTTCCCTGAGATTTCTAGATTTGGAGAAACCGCAAGGATTTATAAACTCATTATCATTTCTAAAAATAAAAATTTGTGGTTTTCTCATGATATGATATTTGTGATGTCCACCATGGGTTTTCTCGGTTCTTGAGCGGTATCATACAACCGATTCGAGGTAGGGGAGGGACCGTCTGCGGGTGCATGGTGGACCCGGTGCAGTACCCCAGGGCAAGAAGATCGTATAGATAGGCGTTGAGCCCAGCATGGGAGCACTACCGACCGGTGATTGTATGGGGACTCGACGGATATCCGGAAGATATCGTTCAAAGTTTTGGGCCGATCCTGATCATGCGGAGCCCATGGGCCGATCCTGTTCATGCGGAGCCCGAGATTTGAGTATATTGTGTCATTGTTGGACACGGACTTCATGATGTTTTGAGTGTCGATGCTGGGCACTCGGGGTTTATCATGATTTATGTGTCGTTATTAGACACGCGTTGGATGGTGCATTATTACATGTCACGCATCGATTTTATTATTATTCTTGGCACAGACATGAGTACTTTTATGTCATACTTATGTTATACTGTTACCCTTGTTGTAGTATTGTATAGTTTTATTGTATGACCTGGGAGAGAGTCATACATGCGATTTCTACTCGGTGATGTTTTCTACTCACAAGTTGGCAACTCATCCCCGTTGTGCCACGGTTTCTTGCAGGTTTGGCCGTACAGGTTTCATTGCGGCTTGCTGGTACATTGCTTCCTTCTGGGTGGTTGCCTTGGTAGGTGGGTTCACTTGTATCGTGACCACCATTGTACTTTATTTATATTCAGTTGTATCGAGTAAACTCCATCAACTAGACTTGTATATTTATCAGACTTAGAAGACCAGTTGTATATTCTTTCGATCTTAGAGTCGCGCGCTTGTATTATATTGGTTCTTCTCTGATTTTTCTTGAGAATGTTGGTTTCTTTCTGAGTTTTGATTTTCGCCCTTCGGTGCTGTATATTATATTGCTTGTGCGGTTGTTTCCGCCAATTAGCGAAAATCTAGCTCCCGCTTGGGGATGCCTTTATTCATTGCTTATGATTATCCTTATTTTGTACCCGTATGGGACCTGTATTTACAAAGGAGACTCTGCCGAAAATTTCGGGAAAATATGACGTTACTTTTAAATATTTAATGCCACTTATTTTATTAAAACCACTTTCTTAAAACAAGTTTTCCTTCACTTCTTCTTTAAAATGGTTTAAATTTCTGGGCTTTTGGCTTACTTGAATTAGGTGGGGTCCTATAGACTTCATATGATTCAAGTGCCAGTCATGTGCTATTTCGGGTCGTGACACCTCAGCTTTACAAAAATACCCGGAGGCTTACAAAATCTAAAAACAAAATTATATACAAGAAAATCGTGGAGGGGGGATAGCTCAGACCGCCTGCTCGGCCGGGATATTTTCCTGCTCGACGCCACCATCAAGGGCCAAAACAGTGACCTCAGGCTCGACGCTTCCGCCAACAGCCTCGCCTCCTGCAGTTAGCTCGGTGCCTCCCCCCTTCGGCTCTTCCTCGGTGAGAGGGAACTTAGCACGGAGCTCGCCGTCGACAAAGTCCTGCATAGACTCCTTGACGGCGTCGAGGCCTTGTGCCACCCGACGGCCGCGGATTCGGCGAGATCAAGGTAAAACTGATCGGACGCCTTGTAATCCTCCACGGCCTTCGTCACCCGGCTCTCGGTAAGCTTCGCCGTGTCCAAAGCCCAAGCATCCTTCTTGAAGGCGTCCCTCGACCTTTTCATGGAGTTGTAAAGGCCGTTCGTGTCCTCTATCTTGGCTTGAATAGCTTGGTTAGATTCGGTTAGAAGACGATGGGACTCCTTCAGCTTGGAGTTCTTCAGCCCCTCGGCGACCAATCTCGAGTTAAGAATGGCCGTCTTCTCCTCCGCTTGCTGCAATTGAAGGCGAAGCTCTTCCTCCCGCGAGGAGGATTCGCCTGCCTTCTTCATTGCCGGGGCTATCTCCTCGGACTTTATGTAGACGAGGAGAACACAGTGCTGGAGGACCTGAGAAAAACAAAAGCCATGTTAGAAAACTGAAACCGAGGAAATAAAACTTGAGTGATTCCTTAAGAAAGAAACTACTGACCTGAACCGCCTCCTGGACAATCGCATCCACTTGGGCCTTCATGGTGCCCCGGGGAATCTTGGTCCCCGCCTTCTCTATGTCCGCCAGCAAGCTGTCGGCCACGGATAGCCCCGAGGACACCTCAATGCAGAAGTTGCCCTCCTGCACTTGGATCCCGGTAGGGGGCGGCCAAGAGACCGCCCGTTTCTGTCTTTTGAGGGGGATTTCCTTAGCGGGGGGAGATTCCTCCTCCCTCACCCGGGGCACCGGGTCCCGTACATGCTTCTGACCTCTCCTCCATGGTGCTCCTCCGGGACTGAAGGTGCTGCGGAAGGCCTGGCCGGAGGAGTTTGCCTCGGGTCCGCGGTTGAACCGGGTCGGGACAAGCTGGAGCTGCCGGCCTTTCTTCTTTAGGCCTTCGCGGCTATAGAAGCCATGATTTTTGATCGGTCCATAGGCTCTGCAAAAAAAGAACACACAGAAGAAAAAGGATAGCGACATTGAAACGACAAAGAAATATAAGCAAAGTCTAAACAGATCGTCAAAAACCCTAACTTACCTAGAAAATGCGGAGGACCGAGCCTAGCCCAACTCAGTACCTGCTCAAAAAGCAGGACATTGGCCCGCTGGATCGGTTCCCACTAGGACACCACCCTCGCCTCGGGGGAGGTCGACTGCTTTGCCCTCGGGCAGTCGACCCTGTGCCACTGTGTGGGCACAGGCCAATCCTTGCCCTCTGGTGGCCCGACGAATACATACTTCTCCTTCCATTCATGGATGGAAGAAGGGACAACCACTACCCCTGACCCGGCCGTCCTACCATTACGTTTTTTAAACGAAAAATAGACCCAGCTTGGCTCCTCCTTACTGGTACCGGGGTGATTTTTATAGTAAAGAAAAGACAAAAGGAAGATCAAACTGAAGGGGATCTGATCAAGTTTTAACCAGACCAGAAACCCGAGGAGGATCCTCCACGAGTTCGGCGCTAGCTGGCCCGGGGCAAGATGGATGCAATGAAGCACTGCACAAACCTCTGGAGAGAAGGGCAGACGCATTCTTGCCGGGAATGCTTCCAGATACAGGGCAATCTCCTTGCCCCGCACCAGGTCTGCCCGTTCACCCTCTCTAGCTAGACGGAGTGAATAATTGGAGGGAATAAAGAATCGAGTCCGGATGTCGGAGAGCTCGACCATGCGATTGAAGACGGATGGCGCATCATGGGTATTCCCGATGCGCACCTTGGGAGCCCTTTTCGCTGCCTGACACCGAGTGACTCGAGCAGACCTGACTCTAAGGGTCGATGTCACGCCCCGCTTCCCAGTATACGTCGAAGGGGACGCGACTGGTCCGCTACGTATATACTCAGAAGTACATACGCTAAGCGTATCTAAGCAATATAAAAATAAATACACAAGAGACAAGATATAATAAAAACAACAACTTTTATTTATTAACATTCTTTTGTACAATGCATGAAATGGAAATACAACTGAAATAAATCGATGCCTAAACAATGGCATAACAGGAAATGAAAAGTACTGAATGGAAATGTACAATGAAACTAGAGCTCTGGTTCTTCAGCAAACTGCTCCAAGTCTTCTGCAGATGGCTCGATCTCTGCCGGGTCCAAACCACCTGACGACATTTAAACAAGAAAGAAATAGAATGTCGTCAGCGAACAGGTCGCTCGGTAAGTCCCAAAGATAAGAGGAGAGTAGAATAGACAGAATAAGAAGATATCTTTTAAAGTTGTATAATATTGTTGTAATGTTGTGTTAATGCTGTTGTTTGTAGCTTGGTACAGAAGGATGCCAGTGTATACGAGAGGGGTCTCTATATGCTAGAGACCAGGGCAAACGGAATGTACAATAACCGTTAAGCCACGGTACAACAGCAACGGAATATAGGTTAGGTGTCTTAATCTTACCACCTCGTGCCACTTTTAACACCTTCCGTACCAATCTACCCCTTAAACCCCGTAGTGTTTTGATTGTATTGTTTGTCTTGTGAATTGTATTGATTGTATAATTGATCAACTGACCGAAACCATGATATCAGTAAACAGATATAACCGTAGAATCATGTAAATGGAATAACTGGAGAACCATTTAAGTGGAATGTATATCCATGGTTCGGTTCAGTCAAGTTGTATAGATTGATAATTGGATTTATGGATTCATGTTGAAGATTGTAGATTGTAGATTGACTTGAATCATATTCATATTGAAGATTGTAGATTGTCGAGGAGGTGGGGGGTCGCCGGGGTAACACATTGGTATTTTTAGATTTTTAGGTTTAGTTCAACTTTTGGGAGTTATGGTGTGTGGACTGTTGGGCTTCCAAAAGATTTGAAATAAAATAATATTAAAAATAATGTGGGGCGAGGGATTTGAACTCTGATGGCTTGGTTCAGCAGTGCAAGGTCTTACCAATGAGCTACAACCTCCTTCTTGTAATTATTGTGTGAAATAAATACTTAAAGTGGTAACAACAACATTAAATACCCCAAGTATACTTCAAATTTAAATCAATTTTATGTATACTAAAATTGGAGTTGTTACAGTCTACCCTCCTTACAAAAATTTCGTCCTCAAAATTTACAACTTTTATTTGAGGACTAGTTTACAAAGAGGTGAGGATATCTTGTACGCTTTCATCTTCCTTTTCCCAAGTGGATTCTCCTGGAGTGTCTTTCCTCCACATTACTCGGACTAAGTTAACTTCTTTGTTCCGAAGTTTCTTCACTTTCCTGTCCAGGATCTCCACAGGCTGTTGCTCACAAGACAAGTCGGGCTGTATAGTGAGCTCGGAATGATCAAGAACATGGCTGGGGTCACTCACATACTTTCTGAGTTGGGATATGTGGAACACATTATGCACTCCTTCCAATGAGGGTGGAAGTGCTAAGCTGCATGCCACTTCACCGACTCGTTCGAGTATGTCGAACGGTCCAATGTATCTCAGACTTAATTTACCCCGTCTTCCAAATCGGATCACTCCACGGTTCGGAGATATCTTCAGGAATACGTGATCTCCTGGCTAGAACTCCAAGTGTCGTCTTTTTGCATTAGCCCAGTGCTTCTGTCGATCTTGGGCTATATGCATCCTTTCCCTGATAGTACGAACCATATCAACGGTCGCTACTATCATCTCTGGTCTAAGAAGTTCCCTATCTCCGATGTCGTCCCAATTTAATGGTGATCGACACTTCCTTCCATACAATGCTGCAAAAGGTGCCATTCCTATGCTTGCTTGGTAGCTGTTGTTGTACGCGAACTCCACAAGATGCAGGTGATCTTCCCACGATCCTTTGAAGTCTAGCATACACGCTCTGAGCATATCCTCCAAGATCTGAATAGTTCGTTCTGATTGACCATCTGTTTGTGGATGATAAGCCGTGCTGAAGTTCAGACTTGTTTCCAAGCTTGCTTGCAGACTCTGCCAAAATTGCGATCGGAACCTGGTTTCACGATCGGAGACAATGCAGACCGGTACTCCATGAAGTCTCACAATTTCCTGTATGAATTCATGGGTATCATAGATAGTATATTATGAAGAGTTTAAATCTTAAATAGATTATTACCTCCATGTACTTCTTTGCTAGTGCCTCAGTTGATTGGCCAACTCGAAATGGGATGAAGTGAGCCGACTTTGTGAGTCGATCCACAATGACCTATATGGCATCGTTATCCTTTGTGCTGCGAGGGAGAGCAGTCACAAAATCCATCGTGATGTGTTGCCACTTCCATTCTGGGATTGGTAACGGTTGAAGTAGTCCAGCTGTCCTGTGATGTTCAGCCTTTACTTGCTGACATACCAAGCATTTTGCGACACTTCTGACTACTTCACGCTTCATTCCATGCCACCAATAATTCTGACGTAGATCTTTGTTCATTTTGGTACCTCCAGGATGTACTGAGTAGGGAGAGCTGTGAGCTTCTTTCAGTAACTCTTCCCGAACAGGGCCTTTTGGTACACACAACCTGCTGCTGTATCTCAAAGATCCGTCTTCATGGATGATGAAGTCTGTTCTGAGTCCATTCTCCACTTATTCTCTGATCCTTTGCAACTTAGCATCACTTGCTTGAGCTGCTTTGATCTGATTGACAATGGTTGATTGAACTTATAGATTCATCAAACTTGAAGCATTACCTGGCATGACTGCCTCAATCTCCATCTGATGCAAGTCTTGTTGAAGCTTCCACTGAGCGGTGAGATTCATCGATAATGGTTGGCGACTAAGAGCATCAGGTACTACATTCACCTTCCCTGGGTGATATTGCAAGTTGATGTCAAAGTCCGCCATGAGTTCTAACTATCTTCTCTGCCGCATATTCAACTCCTTCTGAGTAAACACATACTTCAGACTTTTATGATCTGTGTAGATGTTCACTCGTTCACCAAGTAGATAATGGCGCCAAATCTTGAGAGCAAAGATGACGGCTGCCAACTCCAGATCATGCGTCGGATAATTGCGCTCATGAGTCTTCAGTTGTCTTGAACCATAAGCCACAACCTTACCGTGCTGATGTACAACACATCCTAGTCCCTTACCGGATGCATCACAATGCACTTCGAATCCTCCAGATTGATCCGGTATTACGAGAATAGGTATAGATGTCAACCTTGACTTGAGTTCTGCGAAAACTTGTTCGCATGCTTCTGACGACACAAATTCCTTATCTTTACGTGTGAGCTTGGTCAGGGGTGTTGCTATCTTCGAAAATCCTTCAATGAACCTTCTGTAATATCCAGCTAAACCCAAGAAACTTCGAATGTCCTTCACTGACTTTGGTGTAGGCCATTCGCTAACTGCTGAAACTTTCGCTGGATCCACAGAGATTCCTTCTCCTGATACGATATGTCCAAGAAAACCAATTTGCTTTAGCCAAAACTCGCACTTGCTGCACTTAGTATAGAGCTTATGTTGTCGAAGAGTTTCCAGGACAATTCGTAGGTACTCTGCATGTTCTTTCCGGCTTTTAGAATACACCAGGATGTTGTCGATGAAGATGACAATAAACCTGTCTAAGTACTCCTGAAAAACTTGATTCATTAGGTTCATGAATATTGCTGGTGCATTGGTCACTCCAAATGGCATCACTAGAAATTCGTAATGTCCATAGCGAGTTCTGAAAGCTGTTTTGTGAATATCGGCTTCCTTGACCTTCACTTGATGATAACCTGAACGAAGATCCAATTTAGAGAAACACAAGATCCACTTAGCTGATCGAATAAATCATCGATGCGCGGGAGTGGATACTTGTTCTTTATAGTGACTTCGTTCAAGGCTCTATAATCGATGCACATTCTGTATGAACCTTCCTTCTTCTTCACAAGTAGTACAGATGCTCCCCAACTTGAAGTGCTGGGACGAATCCATCCTTTCGCCAATAATTCGTCCAACTGTGTTCGGACTTCCTTCAAACCTTCCGGACTTAATCTATAAGGTGCTTTGATCACTGGTTGTGCTCCTGGTACTAAATCAATACTGAATTCAAGAGCTCGATCGGGAGGCAAACCTGATATATCGTCAGGAAATACATCGTCGAACTCTCGAACTACCTCTGGTCTTAATTCTTCTTCCGCTTGAGCTGCTGCAACTACTGCTTCTCTTGGCTTCGCTTTGTAGGTACTTGGCTCCAGGGTACGGTCTCCGCTTTTGAAATAGAAGACCGGATGGTCTGGAATCTCGAATACTACTCTCCTTTGACGACAGTCGATGGTAGCATAAAAAGTTCCAAGCCAATCCATTCCTAGAACCACATCGAAGTTCGGTATGTCCAGTACTTTGAAGTCAGCATAAAACTCTCTGCTGCAGACGACGACTGGACACAAGCTGTATCCCATGGTTGCCTTTAGAACGCCATTTCCCGAACTGACATTCCAGCTGGATACAAGCGGTGAGACTGGAATCGCATGGGTTCGGACGAACCGTTGCGACATAATGCAGTGGGATGCCCCAGTATCAAACAGTGCTAGTGCAGGGAGTGAGGCTACTAAGATTGTACCTAAGGTATGTGGGATATGTTTTAGGTATAGGGAAAGTGTGTAGATAATCAAGACTAAAAGAAAAGTTTGAGAAGAAAAGTTTACCAGTAATGACTTGGCCAGTGGCCTTAACTTCTTCCACTGACATAGTGAAAGCCTGGCGCCTTGGTACATTCCTCCTGGCTTGAGGATAATTCCTCGGAACGTTCCTTTAAGCTTGATGGAACTGACGAGGAGATGGTGCAGCTTGTGGTCCTCTGGGTGGTGCAAGTAGTGCAGGTCTTGGAGCGGGGGCTTGGATGGCTGGACGCTGTGGGTAATTGTTTGCTGGCCTGGGTGCAGCAACTGGGTTTTGCCTTTGGGGACAAGACCCAATATCATGAGTAGCTGAGCCGCAGACTAAGTAAAGGCGGTTGGCTCGCCGGCAGTCTTTCATCATATGTCCAGCTCTCTTGCAGTAGGTACAAAAGGCTGGGCTGGGACGATGGTTCGATACTCCGGGTCGCCTTGGCACAAAAGGTGGTCTGGACGAGGCTCCACCTGCCATCTGGTTGGCAGGGCGTTTAACTCCTGCAGACAGAGGTCTGCCCCTTGCTATTATCACTGCCTCATAACTGCGGGCAGTTTTCAGAGCATCCTCATGAGTCAGAAATTTTCCCGTGGCTAGAGCAGCCTGAATTTCCGTGTCCAAACATTGTTGGAAACGACGGGCTCTGATCTCGTCCGTCAGTATCAAGTGTGCCGCGAATCTGTTTAAGGATTGTGTTAGATGTGTAGTATGTGATATTTAAAAATTGAACTATTGTGACATATCTTACCGGCTTAGCATGGTGAATTCAGCGTCGTACTCATCTACTGATTTGTCCTACATCGAACCTTGTTGTAGATGAATGAACTGCTGCTCCATGGCAAACCTGGCAGTCACAGGGAAGTACTTCGCGTCGAACTTCTCGCGAAAAATCTTCCATTCAATAGGCTGTAAAGACGGCTTTCTTCCGCCTTCCACCAGTTACGAGCATTGTCCGTGAGCTGCAGTTTCGCCACACGGACCCAAACTATGTCTGGCACTTGTGCTGCCGCCAGATCATCCTCTATGCTTTGTACCCATTCCTCAGCTTCAAGTGGGCTTCCCTTTTCGGAGAACTGCTTGGGATGTAAAGCCCTGAATTGCTTTACCCCAGGTGCGTCAGTCTCGGGACGGTTCAGGAGTTGTTGCTATCCCTCAAGAAGGCTGTGGATCGCTTCAAGTAGCACTGTTTGCTCGGTGGGTGGCACGGGAACAGCAGGAACGATTGGTAGTGGAGGTGGAGATGTGTTGTTGACATTGGTGCTGGTGTTGTTCGGGGAATCCATAACCTTGAAGAAAAATTTGGGTTTGGACAGATTCAAGTACATGAAATGATAATATTCAAGGAATATGTAAGATTCAAGGAACATGAATTGTAAAGAATGTTTTAGTTGCTGGTTCTTGTGTTACATTTCTTAGGTTGTTCACGCAGAACAGAACTGCATGATAAAGTTTCATACAGCTCTGACCTGCATGGGCCACCAACTAAACCTGTCACGCCCCGCTTCCCAGTATATGGCGAAGGGGACGCGACTGGTCCGCTACATATATACTCAGAAGTACATACGCTAAGCGTATCTAAGCAATATAAAAATAAATACACAAGAGACAGGATATAATAAAAACAACAACTTTTATTTATTAACATTCTTTTGTACAATGCATGAAATGGAAATACAACTGAAATAAAACGATGCCTAAATAACGACATAACAGGAAATGAAAAGTACTGAATGGAAATGTACAATGAAACTAGAGCTCTGGTTCTTCAGCAAACTGCTCCAAGTCTTCTGCAGATGGCTCGATCTCTGCCGGGTCCAAACCACCTGACGACATTCAAAGAAGAAAGAAATAGAATGTCGTCAGCGAACAGGTCGCTCGGTAAGTCCCAAAGATAAGAGGAGAGTAGAATAGACAGAATAAGAATATATCTTTTAAAGTTGTATAATATTGGTGTAATGTTGTGTTAACGCTGTTGTTTGTAGCTTGGTACAGAAGGATGCCAGTGTATACGAGAGGGGTCTCTATATGCTAGAGACCAGGGCAAACGGAATGTACAAGCAACCGTTAAGCCACGGTACAACAGAAACGGAATATAAGTTAGGTGTCTTAATCTTACCGCCTCGTGCCACTTTTAACACCTTCCGTACCAATCTACCCCTTAAACTCCATAGTGTTTTGATTGTATTGTTTGTCTTCTGAATTGTATTGATTGTATAATTGATTGACTGACCGAAACCATGATATCAGTAAACGGATATAACCGTAGAATCATGTAAATGGAATAACTGAAGAACCATGTAAGTGGAATGTATATCCATGGTTCGGTTCAGTCAAGTTGTATAGATTGATAATTGGATTTATGGATTCATGTTGAAGATTGTAGATTGTGGATTGACTTGAATCATATTCAAGTCAGATTAATCAGACTCAAATCCGAGTCAGACAATTAGAAATGTAAGTCGAAATCTTGATTATTTCTTAAACCTATAATTGCTAGGGTCCTTAGGGTAATTTATAAAACTTGAGGGGGTTTTATGTAAAAATACTTTTATATACTTTTCAAAATACACCTCAAGTATTCGTTAGTCGTCTTTAGAGTTGTAATGAAGGTGGATTTTGTATTATGATATTTCTAGTGAAAATATCCTAGATTCATAATTAAAGGTATTTATTTATAATATTGATTTATTTGGAATTCATGGTATTTTAATGTAAATTTATTCTTGGGATTTTTAGAAAAGGTGGAATATTTATATCATAACAAAATAGGTATTTTAATGATAAATATACATATATTTATAATAAAAATAATTTTAATATATATATTTTATATTCTAAAAATCTCATTTTCTTAAGATATCGTATTTTAAATCTTTCGAGACCAAATGCTCCTTGCGGAGGTCTGAATCTAACACTACTAAGCCCGAGAATGTGCGATAATCCGCACTATCCCGAACGGGTTCCCCAAAGTAGGTTGTAGCGGCGCTTTGCAAAGATTGTAAAATACTAAATCCTTTAGAAAACGGTTTTATAAAGTAAATGGTATTTATTTGTAAAAATGTCAATTTTCCGTATTGTATGTTCTAGATTCTCCTAATCAACCCGACTATTTCTAAATGGTCTAAACGACAAGTCATGAGATATCTCAAATCGCCTCTTCCCCGCCAATTGTGGCCAGGTAAGTACAAGTGAAGAAAGGAGGGATCCGCTCACGTATCACCGTGAGACGGGCCTTTTAAAGTTACCTTTCTCACTTGCCTAGCCTAGACACCACAAAGTCAGATTTAGATAAACGACCGATGTCCACAACTTATCGTATTTTCATAATAAGATGTATTTATTTAAAAGTGTATCAACTCTAACTCTTTTAGAAATAGTTTTATTAAGTGTATGGTATTTAAATGTAAATGCTTGTTTTCTCGTATTCTAAGGTTTCAATGGTATCGTGTTAGGTTGTATGTAAGTGTGTGAGGAGGTAGGTCGTTACCTCGTGATCTACTTTAAATGTATAGCAAGTTTGATGGGTTAAATGAAGGATTGAATCAATGTCGTATTTTAGTGAAAAATACGATAATTTGAGAAAGCTATCATTTCATGTGATGAAACTTGTTCAAGTTGTTTAATTAGTGTTTAATAATCAACATGAGGAAGTTTAAGAATGATTGTATTAGTGAGAAGTGGAATTTTATAGAAAACCGAATCGGAAATCGGATTTGTTCTGATTCCGTCGGGTTTTGTAATTTCGTATTTTTCTTGAATAGGGAAGAGAGATAGAAAGAGACTTACGGGTTTTCGATTACACTAGAGAGTGAGGAAACTATAGGGATCGCCGATGTTGCGTCGTCGCCGGTAGTTCCTAAGACGTTCGCCGGAAGTTCCGCCGGAATTTCGTCGGATTTTCGCCTCGAGCTTGTTTTCAAAGTACACGGCTCTTGGAAAATTTTTGAGAGAGTGGGCTCAGAATTTTGGGGTGAGAGGGTAGAGGGTAGGGGGTGTATTTATAGGATAGGCTAGGGGTAGGCTAGGTGAAGGGTTTTTTAAATAAAAAAATTGTAAAAAGTGTGAAAAATCATTAAAATGGTTTAAATGGGGCATAAATCATTCTCTGGAACCGGTCCATTAATTTAGAGTGTGCAGGGGGTTAGGGAAGACGAAGAGACACGTTTTTGGTGTTGGGGACTCGGCCGTCCGGCCGAGTCGGGGGTCGAGGAGGTGGGGGGTCGCCGGGGTAAGACACTGGTATTTTTAGATTTTTAGGTTTAGTTCAACTTTTGGGAGTTATGGTGTGTGGACTGTTGGGTTTCCAAAGGATTTGAAACAAAGTAATATTAAAAATAATGTGGGGCGGGGGATTTGAACTCTGGTGGCTTGGTTCAGCAGTGCAAGCTCTTACCAATAAGCTACAAGCTCCTTCTTGTAATTATTGTGTGAAATAAATACTTAAAGTGGTAACAGCAACATTAAATACCCCAAGTATACTTCAAATTTACATCAATTTTATGTATACTAAAATTGGAGTTGTTACAGTCGAACCCGACACAGAAGAAGCTGTAGATGAAGAACCCTCTCAGCTATCTGAAACCGAAGAGGAAGAAGACCCACTGGACTCTGCCGCAGCAACTGGAGCCTCATCGTCCGACTCTACCCCTACTACATCTATAGACACCTCAGAGGAAGACATCTCACCTGATTCAGAGAAAATGAATCGCCGAGAAAAAATCAACGGAAGATCCGATCTATGCGGAGGAGCTCCGAGTAATCTTCAAGCAGCGAAAGGGAATTAAGGCAAAGTGTTAGCCCTAGGATAGTCCCCTCCTATTTATACACCCCAAAGAGAATATCCTACGACCCAGATCAATTCCCGCTAAAATGAAACGTCGCGCCTAGCGGCAGTCGAAGCTCCACATGGCGGTCGACCATTGGGGACGTCTCTACGATTGCAGGAGTCAAAGACAGCCTGTCTTGCCCGCCAACCGACGTCTAACATGTGGCCCATAACCCAACTGACGATCAACTGAATTGGTGCCCCCTCTTTAAAGCACAATCATTTCACCGAGCCGCTGACACCATCGGGGATACGCGTGAAAATTTAGGCGCACGACGAGACGACACGAGGGCCCAAAGATCGAAACGACGCAACCGCCAAACGCCATATCGTTCCCGGGCAATCCACATTATGATTCTCGGCACCAAACTGAGCAGAAGAAAAACCAAGAAGGCCACTCTCGACCCGACCCATGAATAGGTCGGAACGAGAGTGGGGGCCTAATGATGATGCTCACTAGTGGTATTTCCTCAGATTAAGATATGTGGCGAATGACGTATCCCGAAGGCTACGGAGGTGGAATAAATAAGATGCATCAGGGGCGTTCCTCGGGACCTTGTCTCCAAGGACGCATCCGACCTTTCGGAGACCTCCTTGAGTACTTTCCACCTTCACCTAGCAAACAGCCAATAGCTCGCCTCCGAGCAGTCCAACGAGCTTCCTTAGCCTTCTTGCCCATCTCCGCGCCATCTGACAGGACGAGCTTCCTCGGCCTCCCTGCTCGTCTCCGAGCTTCCTGACAGGCCGAGCTTCCTCGGCTTCCCTGATTAACCGAGAGTGTGGAATCCAAGCGCCCCCGCAATGGCTCCGTGTATTTCGCCGGGGCGACATATCCGCCTCCCCACGTTTCACGTCCCACGCTAGCGCGTCCCCCTATTAATGGGCGTATCCTTCCATTAATGTGAGGATAACGCAGGGGCGTAACTGACAGCGATGATCTCATGCCTGCTCGCTCCACGCAACCACTATATAAACCCCTCTCTCAGACGACTCAGTTAATTCGAACTGAACCCAATAGGTCGCTACGCTGCTCTTATTCTCCGTCATTAATTTGATCGTCGGAGAGGGTCCTACGGTGGTTTCCCATCCCGGGACTTCCCTTGTAGGTTGCTCAGCCTCAGCAACTTCCAACAACCCATTGAGATCTACACGCTCAACAACGCCCAAAACAAATCTCAGCCGCTGAAAACCGCTCGCTACCAGATCGACGAAGAACGACATCTGAGAGAGATCACAGCTTCCATCACTTTCTAAACTATTTCTTTCTATCTTTCGTATCCTTGTTATGATTTCTTGTAATATATCTATTGTAACCCGTATCCTTGTTATGATTTCTTGTAATCTATCTA
This sequence comes from Agapanthus africanus, assembly GCA_030015575.1. Lineage (NCBI taxonomy): Eukaryota > Viridiplantae > Streptophyta > Magnoliopsida > Asparagales > Amaryllidaceae > Agapanthus > Agapanthus africanus. The sequence goes on along the minus strand of JASDDO010000019.1, from coordinate 46,642,261 downwards.
TTGTAACCCTGCATCATTAATTATAGGTAAGCACAAAAACAACACGAACTAGTTTATTTTTTCTCAGTTCTTCTATTGGTTTTAATGTGGCTATATACAGGCCGCAACCACATAGTGCTAGTTCGGATGAGCGTTGTGAAACCATGGTTTTGAAACTATAGTTTTGAAATCATGTTTTATAACCAAACCATATTTTGATGTGTGTTCGGAGAAGTGGTGTGAAACTATGGTTTTGAAACTACGGGGTGTTTGGATAAGCTAAACCATGGTTTGGTAATTATGATTTTAAATATAAATATCCAAAAAGGACATGCATATATTATAAATGTATTACTAATATTTTTATTTACTTTAAACAATAATAAATAATATAATAATGTCATAAATATTAATATAATAATGCGGAAATATAATATCTTTAAAAAAAAATTAGTATATTAAAAATGCAAATGGCTTGCGGCATATATTTAAAAAAATAATATAAAATCACTCAAATTCTAGCATTCAAATTTTATAACAAATAGCTGCATACATTTAAAACTAATAATTCTCAATGACGATTATGACGAATGAGTTCATCTTTTATACGCTCACGGACTGCAACCATTGGATCTTATGGTGTAGACAGCGGTGGTTCTCGATATCGTCCAGTTCTACGTCGTTCCTGTTCTTCTCGATACTCATCTTCCATATGCTTTGGCCAAAGATTTGAATCGTTATCATATCGTTGAAATTCTAAGTCATCGGAAGCATCCCTTCTTAAGAAGCTGTGCACCGCCATAATAGCAATTACGATTTTCACCCGATCTTCGAAACTATAACTGAGCATATTTTGCAAAGTTGGAAATCGCTTCTTCATACCCTAAATGTTCTTTCAACTACGCATCTTAACCTTGAATAGTGGTAGTTAAAAATTTCTCTTTCATTCTTTGGAATATTTGAGATGTCACGAAAGTGTGGATGATGATATCTTTCATATTTGTATGGAGGCATAAATCCATCTGAAATGCCATAACTAGAATCCACCAAATAATACCTACCTAATAATTATATATAACATCCATATTATTTAAACAAATAATGTATTAAAAGATTAAGAGATTATAAATCTATCCACTAAAAAACATATTTGATTACGTGATAGTGGTTTAGGAAATTTGGACGTTGAACTACTCATAGCTTCTGAAAATATCCTGCTGTCATATGTTGTACCTTCCCATTCAGCTAATGCATAAGTGAAGGTCAAGTTAAAGTCACACGCCGTCATAACATTCTGAGTCGGATAGCTCATTCTCCCAATGAAGGTCGCGGCTTTCTTAGATGGTACATGACACGTTATATGAGAACCATCTATGGCGTCAATGCAATGTTGGGAAAATGGCATATAATTACCGCCGCTCCTTATTTCTCATGGAATATGCCTGAATTCGGGATCCAACGACTGTAAGATGTCAATGGCTAGCAACATGACACTACGCAACACACGATAAAATATCTTATGTATTGTGTCTCCTGAATACCGGAATCTTTCTCTTAGAGCTCTATTTGAATGTTCTTGACCTACTGTATCGATGAATATGCCCACCATTTCTTCTATTGAAGTTTCCCTGGTTTGGGTTAGCTGATATTTGTGTGTTAGAGAGTTATAGAGTGATAGGAAGCATGGTCGCCACATTCTGAACTGTTAATGACACCTAATCGGATGTCCATATAAGATTTCTTATACCCACATCTGTCCCGTTAGGATAGAGTTTCTACAAGGTCTTTTAGTCAAATACTTAAGGACATATTGACCAGCAAGTAATGCAACTTTTGCAGCTATAACGTCTTCTGTTTTTTCTCCAAATTCTTCGTCACTCTCATTAGGTGATGCCATGCGTGAAAATGGTCATGGAGGATGGGTATGAATACATAAAAATATAAATTCAACTAAGATAAAATAACATAGTAAATAAAACAGAATAAAAGCAATTAAACTTAATGAAAAAATGAAACACACATTCAACTAATGAACTAAAAAACAATTAACACCGCTACTCCAAATATCTTTCTCTTGGTGTTTGTTCCCCACCGAACGGCGGCCAAGACAGGGACGTCTTGCCTGAGATTCGGGACAGATACTATTTAGTTTTATCCGTCCAGCTCTCCGAATATGCCAAGTTGATTTATGGCACCGTGTATCGGAGGTTTAGACGGATGCGGCCGATGTAGCAGACTTCGTCAGATTCCCCCTCGTTCGAGAGATTTTTGATTGTGGGGACGCTCTTCCTTGCAAGCGTAAGCCCTTACAGTTAATTACGCTACCGCATCGCGGTAACAACTTTCTCCTTCTCCAGAATTTCACTTCGTGTCGTGGGTGTTTGTTTTATTTGTGGTTGCCCGTGGATTGTATACGGAGACTAATTTATGTCGTCGCCCGTAGGACGTGGATTAGTCCAAATCTATATTTTCTTAGATTTGGGTTTGGGGTTTTGGTTTAAGGATACGTTAGCCATATTTGGGGCTAAGATCAACTTAAACGTTCGTTAAGGATACGTTAGTCCAATTTGAGACTAAGATCAATTTAACAGGATCGTTTAGATCCAACAAAAGAGCATTTGGGGGCTCGATTGTTCCAGTTTAGGGACGTAGTGGTCCGTTGCCAGTTTAGGGACATGGTGGTCCATCGCTAGTTTAGGGACATGGTGATCCACTGTTCCCATTTTGAGGATGCATATTGGTTTAAGGACGCATTAGTCCATGAGTTTAAGGACCCCACAGTCCGTATTGTTGGTTTAAGGACGCATTAGTCCATGAGTTTAAGGACCCCACAGTCCGTATTGTTGGTTTAAGGACGCATTAGTCCATGAGTTGAAGGACCCCACAGTCCGTATTGTTGGTTTAAGGACGTATTAGTCCATGAGTTTAAGGACCCCACAGTCCGTATCAATGTGTGGTTGTCGAGACCCGTCACCTCTCTGACGACGTTGAAGGATTACAACGACAAATATCAGAGGAGTTCGGAGATGTACCCTTGAACCGGATGTAAATTGATTTGAAAGAGCATTTGTGCTCAGTTCAATTTAATTTGAGGACTTACGGCCAGAATTAGGCTAAGTCCAGTTGAAAATGTTCAACATTTTATTTGCATTTGGCCTGTTAGGCCTTTACTAGGGTTCTGCCCCTGTTTAATAATGCATGGCATTTTTGTTTGGTCTATTAGACCTTTATTTAGGCTCTGCCCTTTCTTTAAGTGATGCACAGCATCTATTTTGGTCTGACAGACCTTTGCTTGGGCTCTACCCCTTTTTTTATAATGCATTGCATTTTATTAGGCCTGTTAGGCCCTTTTAATTAGGCTCTGCCCTTCTTTTTAATAATGCACTGCATTAATTAGTCTGACAGAGCGCCACGTGGCTTGTCAGGAGCTTTGCGCCAATTGAAGAGCGCAAGGCACAAGCGCATGTGGAGGTGACACGTGTCACGCTCTGGTGAGCGCAAGTCTGTTAGCGCAGTGCGCTGCGCTAACGCGCTGCTGACACGTGGTGCGCTCTGATGACTTGCGCCAATTTAAGAGAGCAGTGCTCTGTTTTAGAAGCGCATAGCGCAGTTATTCTGGGGCCGACACGTAGCGCTCCCTGGTGGCTTGCGCCAATCCAAGGAGCGCAGCAGTGCAAATTTCCAAAGTGCAATGCACTGTTTAATATTTTGATCAAATTTAGATAAAAAAAACAAGTTTTTCTTGTTTTTAGAGAACCAGTGGTTCATTAAAAGGCAATGCCTTTATACAGAAGTAAATTACTTCTTCTTTTTTATTATTATTATTATTATTTTTTATCCAAGATCTTGATCTTGTTCTTAGATCATTGATCTCTTTTAGAAGAAATTCTTCTTTTATTCAAAGGTTCTTTTACCTTTTCTTTCTCTGAGCTCTTCTCAAAATTTTCTTTAGAGGAGTTCTGTGTCTTTTTCTCTGTGTGTTTTTTTTCTCTCTGTCAATGTGTTTTAGACTTGGTGTCTAGGGGCTTTTATATAGTGCCAATTGATTTGTTAAATCAGTTAAAGAGATTTTTCTCTGAGTGATTTAGGGATTTTTCCCCACCGTTGGATCTTTGATCCAAGCGTTCCTGTTTTACAGAAGAGAATCTTATTGTTAAATAAGATTAGAAAGATCTTTCCAGAATTTTTCTGTTTAAATGCTGGCACATCTGGCGCAAGCGCACTTGCGCTTGACACGTGTCGCGCAGCGCAACTGCGCAGACACATGTCGCGCAGCGCAGAGCGCAGCGCAACTGCGCTGACACGTGTCGCGCAGCGCAGAGCGCAAGTCAGCTGAAGCCTTGCTTCCTTTATTATTTGGATTTTTGAAAACAGAGCTTTGCTCTGATTGGGGGAAACAGAAGCATTGCTTCATTTCCCGCCTTGGAATTTAAACAGAGCTTTGCTCTGAAAGGGAGATTTTCTCCTTTATTATTAATATTATTTATTTATTTATTTATTTATTTATTTATTATTTTATTGTTATTATTTTATACGGAGCGGGTTTTGAGCCAAAATTTTGGCGGGAACTAATGCCCCCCACTACTTTGCCCACGTAAGTATGTATGTAGGTGAAGTAGTGCAAAGTTATGCATGGTCATCGAATTGAGGGCTTAGGAGACAAGTTTAGGGTCCTTGTAGCCTAAGACTTTTCAACTTTATGAACCGTGAGGGTCTCATAAAGGCTTTTCTCCCTGCGAGTCGAGAGGATCTCGTAGGTGTATTTTCTCCTTAGGAATCGTGAGGATTCCTAAGTGCGTTTTCTCTTATAAGTCGTAAGGATCTTATAAGAGAATTTTCCCTCTTACGAGTCGAGAGGACCCGCAAGTGATGGGTGAAGTTGCCCTTATCCGCCTTTCACGGGGTCAGGGGTTTGACTTTCGGTCATTGATGTACTGTCGAGTCATGGAACTGGGAAATTTGCCGTGACTCCGCTTTTACCGGCGTCGTATATTCCTGCAGAGATACTGATTTCTCTGCGGATCGACGCGAATTGAGATGCTCTCGTCAAGGACGCCGATTTCCCTGAATCGAGGAGGTTGCCAAGGACGCTGATTTCCTCGGCGTTGAGACGAGTCGAGGTATTCCTGCAAAGACGCTGATTTCTCTGTGGGTCGACGCGAATCGAGATGCTCTCGTCAAGGACACTGGTTTCCCTGAATCGAGAAGGTTGCCAAGGATACTGATTTCCCTAGGGTTGAGACGAGTCAAGGTATCTCTGCAAAGACACTGATTTCTCTGCGGATCGACGCGAATCGAGGTGCTCTCGTCAAGGACACTGATTTCCCTGAATCGAGGAGGTTACCAAGGACACTGATTTCCCTGGGGTTGAGACGAGTCGAGGTATTCCTGCAAAGACACTGATTTCCCTATGGGTCGACGCGAATCGAGGTGCTCTCGTCAAGTACACTGATTTCCCTGAATCGAGGAGGTTGCCAAGGACACTGATTTCCCTGGGGTTGAGACGAATCGAGGTATTCCTGCAAAGACACTGATTTCTCTGCGGGTCGACGCAAATCGAGGTGCTCTCGTCAAGGACACTGATTTCCCTGAATCGAGGAGGTTGCCAAGGAAACTGATTTCTCTGGGGTTGAGACAAATCGAGGTATTCCTGCAAAGACACTGATTTCTCTGCGGGTCGACGCGAATCGAGGTGCTCTCGTCAAGGACACTGATTTCCCTGAATTGAGGAGGTTGCTAGGGACACTGATTTCCTCAGAGTTGAGACGAATCGAGGTGCTCCTGCAAAGACGCTGATTTATCTGCGGGTCGACACGAATCAAGATGCTCTCGTCAAGGACGCTAATTTCCCTAAGTCGAGGTATTTGCCAAGGACACTGATTTCCTCGGAGTTGAGACGAATCGATGTATTCCTGCAAAGACACTGATTTCTCTGCGGGTCGACGCGAATCAAGATGTTCTCGTCAAGGACGCTGATTTCCCTGGGGTTGAGATGATCTCTAGTGGTTTTTCAGGTTTTATATGAGTTACCGTCAAGACCCTGAAGCTAGGAATTTTGGCCTTCGCTTCGCTTGCTATGGTGTGTCCGATTCCTGTTGGAGGAGGGACGCTGTAGTGACATTTCGTCTGTTGTGTAGAAACGAACGTCAAAGTGGTGATCACTCCACGCTGGGGTGAGATGATCTCCGATTGTCTTTCGGGCTTTATATAAGTTGCCGTCAAGACTTGGCTCCGTTTTCCGATGGAGCATGGGGAGGGAAGATATGTTTCCTTCTTTATTTGTGGCCCTGGATTGTATACAGGGATTGCTATGATATTGCCTGTAGGGTATAAATTTCACTATATATATTTTTCATTTTATTTCTTTCCGCGATACTCTATCATTTCAGCTTTTATATCGTGAAAGTCGCGATTGCCCAATCATTTTGGCTATTTTTCGCGGTGCCCAATCATTTTGGCTATTTATTTTATTTTCACTTGCTGCTTTTTATTGTGAGTTGCCCAATCATTTCGGCTATTTATTTTATTTTTACTCGCTGCTTTTTATTACGAGTTGCCCAATAATTTCGGCTATTTCATATGCATTTTTAGCTCGCTAGTTTTTATCGCGAGTGTAGAACTTGGAATCTGGTGCCAATCTCAGCATCAGCATTGCTACAACTGGAATATTGCTGTTTACCCCAATCAGAGCAAAGCTCTGTTAAAATTCCGAGGCAGGAGATGAAGCAACGCTTCATCTTCCCCCAATCAGAAACAAATCTTTGCTTTGAAAATTTAAACTTTAATAAATGAAGCAACGCTTCGGATCCTTTGCACTGCGCGCGACGCGCCACCTGTCTGGCGCAGATGCATTAGCATAGCGTCCAAGAAGGCGCGCCTAATTAGAGCAAAGCACTGTTAAAGGAAGCGCCGCGCTGCGCTCTGCGCTATGCGACACGTGTCTGCGCAGATGCGCTAGCGCAGTTGCGCTGCGCGACACGTGTCAGCGCAGATGCGCTAGCGCAGATGCACCGTTTCATAAAAAAAGGGGGGGCTAAGTGCCAAAGGCAATTTATCCTTGCAAAATTACATGCACTTAATAATAACAAATTAAAATCATACGATGCACAAGCACAACAGAGAACTCAAATAAAAGAACCCTTAACAGACAATGAAGTACTTGATTAAAAAGAAAAATACTTATTCATTATTATTGTTATTACATTTAAAAAAGATCACCGAATACGGGATCAGAGAGACAAGGGTTCACAAAAAGAGAAAGAAGATTATTCAGCTCCCTCTCCGTCTTCTCCATCACGTCGAAGCGGCGATCCTCCCGAGGGGTAGCCATCCAACGGTCGACGCCTCACTCCTGGGAAAAAGAGGCGATGACAACCCGACGAGCCCGTATCTGGCTCAGCAAGTGGAAGGAGAAGTCCCTCAGGGCTTTGGTGATCAAGTGCGCTTCGAGAAAGCACTCAATCTTATCCTCGGCGGCATCCAGCATTGCCGAGGACATCTCTGCTGGAGGAGGGGGAATGTCGGCGAGCACCGAGGCAAGGATCATCCGAAGCCAAATGGAATTCGGAGGGAGAGGAGACCCCACATGAGTCAAAAGCTCGTGCATTGCGGCATCGCATTGCTCGTCCGAGAGAGAAAGGTCCACTAGGCGCGCAGCAAAACGGGGAACGATGTCCCGAATCGGCACATCCCATGGTTGTCGGCGGGCATGAGGGCGGTTGCAAGCCATGATCGAAGAAGTTCTCTAAAAATGAGAGAAGAAAAGGCTCAGCCTCGAGTTATATATATAGACCCAAGCACAGAAGATTCTGTGCACAATGAAATCATTTCCAAGGCCCGGGAAATCAGAATTTTGGAAATACAAGTTTGACTTGAAATAAGGAGATGAAAAGATATCTCAGGTGAAGCGACGCTTCCGATTTGCCCAAAATTTAAACTTCAATAAATGAAGCAGCGCTTCAGATCCTTTGCGCTGCGCGCAACGCGCCACGTGTCTGGCGCAGATGCATTAGCGCGGCGTCCAAAAAGCCGCGCTCAATCAGAGCAAAGCTCTATTTCAAGTAAAATTAAAGGAAGCAACGCTTCAGTTGTGCAAGCACTGCGCTGCGCGACACGTGTCAGTGCGGATGCGCTAGCGCAGTTGCACTGCGCGACACGTGTCAGCGCGGATGCGCTTGCGCAGTTGCGCTGCGCTGTGCGCTGCACGACACGTGTCACGCGCTGGGGCATCTGCGCCAAACAGAATTAAAATTCTAAAGAAATATTTTCTGTTCTTGTTAAAACAAGAAGATTTTCTTCTGTAAAGCAGAAGCCTTTGGATCAAAGATCCAACGGTAGGGAAAATTTCCCAAATCACTCAGAGAAAGATCTCTTTAACTAATTTATGGGCACTATAAAAAGGACCCTAGGCCTCAATTAAAAAGAGAGGAACATTTTCTTGAACAAAGTCAAGAGCTTCAAACAGAGAGAGAACTCTGAGAAAATTTCAAAGAAAAAGGTAAAAACCTTCATGAGATAGAAGAAATCTCTTTTAATAAATCATTGATCTAAAAACCAGATCAATGATCTTCGCATAATAAACAGTGCTTTGCACTTCTTATGAACCACTGGTTCTTTAAAACAAGAAAACAACAAAATAAAAAAAAATAGTGCTTTGCACTTTTATGAACCTCTGGTTCTTGAAATAAAAATAAAAAAAACTTATTTTTCTTTGATCTAAATTAGATCAAGAAATCAAATAGTGCTTTGCACTTCTGTTCTTGAATCTAAAAGATTCTTAGTGTTTTGCACTTCCAAACTGCGCTGTTGCGCTCTTGGGAAAACGCCACGTGTCAGCATTTGAATCACTTGTGCTATGAGCTTTGAGATAGAGCTTTGCTCTCTGTGATTGGCGCAACTCACTAAGGTGCGTCACGTGTCAGCAGCGCAAGCGCAGCGCACTAGCGCAGCGCACTGCGCTTGCATGACACGTGTCGTCATTGCAAGCGCTTGCGCTCTCTGATTGGCGCAAAGCGCCTGAAAATGCAATGCATTTCCTGAAGGGCCAGGCCCAATTAAAAGACCAAACATGCCTAATTAAATTGATGCTCTGCATCATTTATAAATGGGCAAAGGCCAAACAAAATAATAAAAATGCTATGCAGACACCTTGCAGAGCCTAAAATAAATTGATGCTCTGCATCTTTTATGGGCAGAGCCAAAACAAAAAAATAATGCAATGCATTATCTAAAAACGGGCCAAGCCCTAACACAGGTCTAACAGACCAAAAACAAATAAAAGGGCGTTGAATAATTTTCAACTGGACTTAGCCCAATTCTGGCCGTAAGTCCTTAAATTAAATTGACTGAGCGAGATTGCTCCCTTAAATCAATTTATATCCGGTTCAAGGGTACATCTCCGAGCTCCTCTGACACCTCTCGTTGTAATCCTTCAACGATGTCAGAGAGGCGACGGGTCCCAACGACCACACATCGGTATGGACTGCGGGTTCCTTAAACTCGTGGACCGAGACGTCCTTAAACTAATAACGGACCACCACGTCCCTAAACTGGAATGCGGACCACTACGTCCCTAAACTGGAATACGGACCACCACGTCCCTAAACTGGAATACAGACCACCACGTCCCTAAACTGGAACATGGACCGAAACGTCCTTAAACTAATGGTGGACCACCACGTCTCTAAACTGGAACATGGACCGAAACGTCCTTAAACTAATAATGGACCATCACGTCCCTAAACTGAAGCAATAGAGCCCCCAAATGCTCTTTTGCCGGATCTAAACGGTCCCGTTTAAGTTGATCTTAGCCCCAAATACGGCTAACGTATCCTTAAACATTTAAATGGACTATAAAACTCCAAATCAATCTTGGTTCAAGGGTACATCTCTGAACTCCTCTGACATCTGCCGTTGTAATCCTTCAACGACGTTAGAGAGGTGACGAGTCTCGATGGCCAGATATTAAATGGATTATCACGTTAAGTTGATCTTAGTCTCAAACAGGACTATCGTATCCTTAACAAACGTTTAAGTTGATCTTAGCCGCAACGCGACTAATGCATCCTTAAACTAAAAACACCAAACCCAAATCTAAGTAAATACGGATTTGGACTAATCCACGTCCTACGGGCGACGGCATTACTTTGTCTCCGTATACAATCCACGGGCAACCACAAACAAAACAAACACACACGACACGAAGTGAAATTCTGGAGAAGGAGAAAGTTGTTACCGCGATGCGGTAGCGTAATTAACTGCAGGGGCTTGCGCCTGCAGAGAAGAGCGTCCCCTCAATCAAAAACCCCTCAAGCGAGAAGGAATCTGATGAAGTCTGCTACATCGGCCGCATCCATGTAAACCTCCGATACACGGTGCCATAAATCAACTTGGCATCTTCGGAGAGGTGGACGGATAAAACCAAATAGCATCTGCCCCGAATCTCAGCGTCAGGATACCGCAGTCCTGTGCGCCGTCTTTCGGAGGGGAACAGATTCTGGCACGCCCGGTGGGACCTCTTCCTATTTCCACTCCACACTTCGTGTGTCGTCTTCGCGAACCAATCGCGGTTTGTTAATGGTTGCCTTCGGATTTCAAGTTACTAAGATTTGGTCTTTTGCCTGGCAAAGAACTCAAGATTCAATGGTCTCTAACTGCACCAACTGCTCGAGGTGCCACTGCAACGGACGCTCCACCTCACCGGGAGGTGTAGCATATGGGCCCCAAGCGGCTTCCTTCATCGCTCTGCCGGTAGACCAGGTGACCCAAGCCACCACTGGCCTGTTCTTCGGGACTATGATCCCACCTACAACCTTCTCTATGCCAATACCTGCATCGGAAGTGAACAAAAAGTCGGTCTTCGACCGGCTCACTGCTACGACGACCCCTGTCAGCAGGTCGTTCACTGTCAAACCAACAGCCTCGGTTTTCGCCAGGCTGGATCAGAACTCTAAATTGGCTGCCCTGAGGAAGGCAATAACTGCTGCTCCAGAAGTCGTCAAGGCGGCTTCCCCTGTCAAAGAGTCAGTCTTTTCAAGACTGACGATTCCTGCTCCTGCCCCTGCCCGAGGATCTGTCTTCGACAGATTAAATATCATCCCTCAAAGAACAACCTCAGTCTTTAAGAGCTTAACACCAACCGCGCCTCATTCAAACAGGGGCAAAAAGAAGATGTCTCAATCTCCGAGCCAGTCCCAACGGCTCGTCATGCTCGACGTCGCCATTGGCAACGAGTGAGGAAGGCAGGGGGCAATTCCCCCTCAGGGCTAACTCCACCGGCTCCAGTGGTGGAAGTCAACGCTGCTGTTCCAACTGGGAACAGCTTTGAACTACTGAGAAGGGTACGTAAGAATTCTCCAACCGCTACACTGAAAATATCTCCTCCGCCTGCGGAGAGAGTCCCAGAAACAAAGCAAGAACAACCCCCTCAACGGCTGTCCTCAAGAATTTGTAAAGTTTGGAGGAGGGTTCAAGACTCCGTGATCGACACGGATCACTCCCGTCAATGAAAGAAGATGAAGGTGCAAAAAGGAAAAGACCATTCTATTGAACAGCAAGGGACAACAATCGCTAGGGTGCCCACTACAACGGCCCCTTCAACTTCAATGGCCCACAAAAGAAGAAGGCCGGAGAAAACCCCCGCGCCCGCGGCAAATGCCAAAGGTGGTGAGCCTAAACACCCTAAGTCCGGGGGTATGATAGTTCATACAGTTTATGTGGCATCGGGAAAGGAGGATAGCCGCATATCGACAGGTCATAGACCGCACACGAGGTCAGTGACCAAGGCTCAGGAGCAGCAACAAAAGCTCCAAGAAATGATGAACGCTATGGCCGCACTTACAGGGCCAAAAGAAAACCTTGAAACGTCCTCGGACGAACGTCAAGAGGAAGAAACCGACGCCGAATTCCTTCGTCGGATATTGGAGAAGAAGGACAAAGAGGCTGCTGAACAAGCAGCCAACATACAGCGTATGGGCCTCCTCTTCCAAGACATGATAGGGATGATGATACAACAAGATCCTCCGGCTGAAGAGCCCCCGATTGTCCTTGGAGATGATAAGGGAGAGACATCAAATCCTCCACCAGCTCTGTCGACGGCTAAAGAGGATACAATCTCCAAAGCTGATTTGGATGAGTACATCGCCCAACAAATACGGGTTCATCAGGCGACTGAAGCAGCCGGTCAGGTTGTAAAAACGGGGCGGCCGTATCCGGGATGGTACAACCAGATTAAGTACCCGCCAGGTTATACGATACCAAAATTCCATGTGTATAAGGGGACTGGCAATCCCCATCAGCATGTTGCCCAGTTCAGGGCGCTTTGCGGCAACACCGGCGGGGATGATAAGCTGTTGCTTCGCCAGTTTATTGGAAGCTTATCAGATACGGCGTTCGAATGGTACTCTGAGCTCCCGAACGACTCTATTAAAACCTTCGCGGAGATGGAGCTGCTGTTTACTCAGCGTTTTGCAAGCGCCAGTGAACGTACCCCGATGACGGCACTGATTAACGCCAGGATAAAACCCGGCGAGACGTGGGTTCAGTACGCTATACGATGGCGGAACTTATGGTCGAAGTGCGAGCAGCGCATTGAAGAAGCTCCCGCGGTGGGTATGTTTGTGGGAACCCTTGATCCACAAGCAACCATCTCACAATTTATGATGTTTTTCAAGCCAACTACCTTCCAGGCTTTGATTGACAAGCTAGCGCAGATGGATCGGATGGGCCATAAACCCCCTCTTCCAAGGCTGGACTCCCGAAATGATAAAGGGAAGGGAAAAGCGATCGTCGTCGCTAATGCTCAACAACAACCGAGCGACTCGAAGCCGGTTGCTCGTCAAAATAATATGCGCCCGTACATACCTCTTGAGGATAGGATGGGACGTCCTTATTCCTTTCCCCGCGATAAAACGAGGAGGTTGTTCGAGCTGGCGTTACGCAACAGACTCATAAATCTGCCGGATCCAAAACGTCCGTTGCAACCAAGTGACGTCAACGAGCCCAACTACTGTCCTTATCATCGAGTACTGGGCCATCCGATCGAAGACTGCTACATTTTCAAGAATTAGCTTGAAAACCAGTACCGACAGGGCAAGTTCGCGTTATCTGACAAATGGAAGGTGAATCCCCCGCAGCCCCACACCTCTAAGGGGACGAATACGCCGGGGGCAACATGCTCCGTCGTTGAAGAAGCTCCTTGGGAGGTTGTATTATCAACCAAGACAAAGAGGATGCTAAACGATCTTCAGACATGTCCAGCGATCAAGTGGAAGAACCCGTTGGAACCGCAGGTCATTGAAGGGATGTTGAAGTCACGTCCAACTCCAAAGACCGATGGTGGTGGTTCAAGCACTTGCAGCCGGCCGTCAAAATCTTCGAAAAAGAAGAAGAAGAAATCTAAGAAGCCCGTGAATCCTGGCGACAAGCGCACGGACTTACAAAAGCAAATTGACGCGCTGGATGAATACAACCAAAAGGCACGGACTCCCATTACGCTCCAAGACTTCCTCAATCACGTCTTTCAAGAAGAAGACGAGGGAAGAAGTTCAGCTGATGAATCCGAAGAATGCGTGGCGAGCTGTCATATGATTTCCCATTCGATCACGAACGATGAGGAGACTCCTTGCACCGAAAAGCTGGGGGCAGATCCTGAATCAAAAATTCCGGGGCTGTCAGATGAGGTAATTGACGCATTCCTTAATGAAGCTGGGTTGAAAAGTAAATCTGATCGAGAACGCGAGATGGCTGTATTTGAAAGGGCCAAGCGCCAGCGACTTGATGAAAGAGCTGAGACGATCCCGCTGGAGCAAAACACCTCCGCTACCGACAAAAGCCAATTCAAGATGAGGAAAAAGTTTGCTAAGGCCATATCAATGGGCATGAAGCTACCATCCTCTGAAGGAAACATCGCCGGTGAAGTGGAAACGCACCCCTCTTTTTGCTTATATCATCGGAAGATTTCGCACCCCACTGAAGAGTGCAAAGCTTTCGATAGATGGTGGCAAGGATATGTTGCTCATCGACAACGCTTTAAGCGGGAAAAGCGTAAAACTCGTCGAGAGAAAAGAAATACAACCGAAGGGCTTAAAAGAACTGCTGGCGATTGTTGCATGGTTAACACCGGTAGATCACAAGTGCCTACATTCGGGAGCGATTCTGATGAAGAGCTAGAACTTACCCCTCTCTTTAAAGAGTCCGCTTCGAGAAAAGAAGAAGAACCGAAGATTTGCGAAAATATCCGGCTACGTAACCGCACGCTGCCTGAAGAGAACCTCGGACCCTTAAAAAAAGATAAAGGGAAAGAAAAGGCCTCTGAAGATATCGTCTTAGATGACCAAGTGGTGGAAAAGCTAGCTGCCAAAGACCCGCCAAAAAAAAATAAGGTGGATTACAACGTTTTAGCACATCTGAGGAAGCTGCCCACACAGCTCAGCATTCTTGACGCCCTTTTGCTATCAAAAGAGGCGAGAGATTCGTTGATTAAGGCGCTCCAAGACCCAGAACAATTCCAAGCATGCTTGGCCGAAGAAAAGATGAAGGATGAATTGGAGGAAGTGCACACGGCCGATGTTACTTTTGGCGATGAAGACCTTCTACTTGGGACGCGCGAACACAATCGCCCTCTCTATGTCTCGGGATACTGCCATGATATAAAGATAGGCAAAATCCTGATCGATAATGGGTCGTCTGTTAACCTACTCAACGTGCGGGTGTTGAAGGAAATCTGCATGAGCGTCCAGCACCTTGCTCGGGACAAGATCACCATCTCCGGGTTCGACTCCTAATCGTCAAAGACTCTTGGATCTGTGATACTAACGCTACGCTTCGGGCTACTCGTCACGGACATTAAGTTCCACTTCATAGACGCCAAGACATGCTACAACGCTTTGCTCGGCCGACCATGGTTACACGAGTACAACATCATCCCTTCTACACAACATCAGTGTATGAAGTATTTTAAGGATGGTTTCGAGTATACCGTGACGGGAGAACTAAACCCGTTCTCTGTGAACGAGGTCCGCAAATACGAAGATGCCAAATACTTCTTGCCGGATTTCGAAGACACGGAGAAGTGTCACAAGCCGGAGAATAAAACTAATGCCACCATCCCTGTCTTCGGCAGTGATACCGAGGAAGAAGAGGAGATAGTGTATTCGGGTCCGCCCCAACACAACAAGCCAGCACCGTCCACTCCTACGTTGGTCTTTGGTAGTGATTCGGAGGATGAGGTCCATGTCGTATTCTCTGCTTGACCTTCAATACAAGCTTCCGCTGACGAAGAGCAAAGTCTGCAAGTCGCCATGGTGCCGCCTAAACATCATGAAGAACTGGATGCACTTAATATCTACAGTGTAGAAGAGCTGCGGACATTCTATATCCCTCCCAGGCGAGAAAACGAGAAAGCAATTCTGTTTTACCGCTCTGAAGAAACCAAGGTGGAAAAAGAAATCTGGCAGGGCGCGGATCCTACACTCGACAGGCTTCAGCCTATCCGTCTTCCCAGATATTATACAGAGGGTTTGAAAAAGCTGCTGAAACGCCAGGGGATATCCTTCAAACAAACCGTTAGAAAGGCCAAGTTCTATGACAAAGTCTGGAACGTTCCCGGGACTCAACGCAAACTGCCTAATGGGAGAATGGAGACAGAAGGACTTGGATACATCCTGTCAAAGAAACGAGAGCTACTAAACAGCTGCTATGTCGTGCACGACTCCAATAAAGAAGCAGATGCGCAACGGGAGGACACCAATCCTGAACCAGTAAAAGTTCCTGATGCAAAAGAGCCCGGTCCGTCGTTCGAAGAACAAATGGACAAGCTTATAAGGGAAGCAGGTCAAAAAGTCCGGGACGACCATAACCGCGAAATGGCCATCTACGAGAAAGCCAGAACGCAACGCCTCCTTCAACTGACCGTGAAAGATGAAAATGTCGCTCCTTGTCAACCCGTTATAAAGAAGGCTCGGCGCAAAAGCAGAAATAAGTCGAAAGGCCAAAAAGGCGCTCAACAGCAACAAAGCAGGGCTAAGAAGCCACGCAAACGGGAGTCGAGCGTTATTGATCTATCCATCATGAAGAAAATGAGTCGAGCGTACTCGTTTCCTCGGGACAAGATGAAGAAGATACTTGATCTTGCTCTAAAACATCAAATGCTTACACTGCCGGAGTCCAAAAATCCCGAACAAGCAGGCGAAGTCTCTCACCCGGACTATTACCCTTATCACCGAGTGATAGGGCACCCTCTCGAGGACTGCTTCACCTTCAAGAATTGGGTTGAAGATCAGTATCAGCTTAGCAAGTTCGCTCTGTCTGACAACTGGAGGGTAGCACTACCACAAAAGCACGAGCCCAAGGCCACGAAAGAAGAACCGGTTCCACATTGGGATTGGAAGCGAATTCGCACCTGTCACATGATTACAATATTAAAAGAAGAGCCCGAGAACATGGATGACCTTCCCTGGTGCTTCGAAAACAGCAACGACGAGGTAATCTCAGAATTTCCACCAGCGCCAAAAGAACTGGAGGATGACATACATACTACTGCAGATAACCTCAAGAAGATTGAGTTGGGATCGGCAGACGATCCGCGACCGACATTCGTCAGCGAGCTGCTATCTGAAGAAAGGGTGGCTGCGTTAAAGGACGTGCTTCTACAGCATAGAGATTGTTTCGCGTGGAACTATTCCGAAATGCCGGGACTAGATCCAGAAATTGCTGTACACATATTGGCGATATCCCCGGACATCAAGCCAGTCAAACAGGCGCCGAGAAGAATGCGGCTCGAGCTCGAGATGAGCATCAACGCCGAGGTCAAAAAGCTAATCGACTATGGCTTTATACAGGAGGTTCAATATCCGGAATGGATCGCCAACATCGTCCCGGTGATGAAGAAAAATGGGACAGTACACATATGCGTAGACTTCCGGGATCTCAATAAAGCCTGCCCGAAAGACGATTTCCCAGTGCCAATCACCGAACTGATGATAGACAATACATCCACTCATGAGGTTTTCTCCTTCAAGGATGGTTCATCAGGGTATAATCAGATAAAGATGCATCCCGAAGACCAGAAGCACACCGCCTTCAGGACCCCTCTAGGTATATTCTGTTATAAAGTGATGCCCTTCGGTTTAAAGAACGCCGGTGCTACTTATCAGAGGGCCATGACGAAGATCTTCGATGACCTTATACACGAAATCGTCGAATGCTATATCGTCAATCTCGTGGTTAAAAGCAAATCATACGAGGAACATCTCGAGCATTTGAAGACCGTATTTCAACGCCTTCGGCAATACAACTTGAAGATGAACCCGCTCAAGTGTGCATTCGGAGTTTCCTCGGGCAAATTATTAGGATTCATCGTCCGACACCGGGGTATCGAAATAGATCCGTCCAAGATCAAGGCGATCATGGAAATGCCTCCGCCAAAGACTCTCAAACAGCTGCGGTCTCTCCAAGGGAAGCTCGCGTATATACGGCGATTTATAGCAAACCTTTCAGGAAAGTGCCGTCCTTACAGCCACCTGATGAAGAAGGGAACCCTATTTGTCTGGGATCACAAATACCAAGGCGCACTGGACGAGATCAAGCAGTACCTGCAGAACCCTCCAGTATTGGCTGCTCCAGTTAAGGGAAAGCCTCTCATTCTTTACACGACCGCCCTCGAAGGTTCCTTTGGCGCATTATGGGCACAAGAGAACGATCAAGGGAAGGAAAGAGCACTCTATTACTTAAGTCGAGTTCTGCTGGGATCAGAAAGCAATTACTCTCCCATTGAGAAGCACTGCCAGGCGTTAATCTTTGCGATAACAAAGCTCAGACATTACGCATTAGCACATGAGGTCCGTCTCATTTCGAAGGTGGACCCTCTTAAGTATTTAATGTCAAAGGCCATACTGACAGGTCGACTCGCTAAATGGGCTTTGCTTTTGATGGAGTTCTCTATAACGTATCAACCTCTCAAGGCAGTGAAAGGCCAGGCCATCGCCGACTTTCTTGCTGAGCATCCGATACCCGCCGATTCTCCTCTGAGCTGCGATCTACCAGACGAGCATGCGTTCGACGCAATCGACAGTGGTGATACCCGATGGGAGCTCTTTTTCGATGGAGCATCTTCCATGAAGAAGCGCAAACAAAGTACCCCTATAATCAAATCGGGGGTAGGCCTCATCTTCGTGACTCCACAAGGGGGGATAATGCGTTTCGCTTTCTCCTTAACAGAGCCGAGGACGAATAACGAAGCCGAATATGAAGCCTTGATAGCAGGTCTTGAGATCGCCATCGATATGGGAATTGAAAACCTCCTCATATACGGAGATTCTCAACTGGTCGTTAGTCAAGTAAACGGCGACTACCAAACGTGCAAACCGGAGTTGGTGAAGTACGGGGAAAAGGTGCAACAACTGTTGACCCAAATTCCCTCCTATACTTTGGAGAGCATACCGCGCGTGGAAAACAGCAAAGCAGACGCGTTGGCCAAACTTACTAAAGAGCTGGCTAACGAGAACCTCGATGACGTCAGAATCATGGTACAAAGCCGTCGGGTGCTTGCCCCAACAGAAATATCTCCGGAATCATCCGAAGAAAAAGAAGCGAGCGAGCAGACGACCCTGCAAATAGAAGACCGGGAAAAGGCTGAGGACTGGAGGGAAGTCTTTATAGACTACTTTAAGTCCCACCGAATGCCTGAAGAAACGTCCACAAGACATCATCTC
Organism: Agapanthus africanus; assembly: GCA_030015575.1. Taxonomy (NCBI): domain Eukaryota; kingdom Viridiplantae; phylum Streptophyta; class Magnoliopsida; order Asparagales; family Amaryllidaceae; genus Agapanthus; species Agapanthus africanus. Next base: position 46,623,572 of record JASDDO010000019.1, on the reverse strand, counting down.
ATGAAACGAGCTCTGTCTTTCGCCTTCGTCAATGATACTCTGTACAGGAGGTCGTTTGATTCTCTGTGGCTGAGATTCTTAGGACCTGACGAAGCGAAAAGAGTTGTCCAGGAAGTTCACGATGGACTCTGCGGTTCTCACCAAGCGGGCCCAAAGATGAAGTTGAAGATCAAACAGATGGGCTACTACTGGCCCATGATGATTCAGGACTGCCTCGAATATGCGAAGCAGTGTCACTCATGTCAAATTCATGGGGATTTCATCCATCAGCATCCAAATCCATTACATCCGACGGTGGCTAGCTGGCCGTTCGAGATGTGGGGAACTGACATAGTCGGCCTTATCGAACCAGCATCGTCTAGGGGACATCGTTTCATCCTGGCGACGACTGACTACTTCTCTAAATGGGCAGAAGCAGTACCGTTAAGAGAAGTTAAGACGGAGAATATCCTCCATTTCTTCAAGACGCATGTCATATATCGATTTGGAACTCCACGACGGATCATCTCCGATAACGGGCCAGCCTACAGAAGTCACAAGATCAGCCGCTTTGCGCAGCAGCACAATATAGACTGGAGATATTCCTCGGTTTATAATCCGCGAGCTAACGGTCTAGCTGAGGCCTTTAACAAGACCTTGACAAAGATCATAAAGAAAACGGTGTCCCTAAATAAGAGAGACTGGCACGAGAGATTGCAAGAGGCTCTTTGGGCGTATCGAACTACATTCAAGACGGCCACGAACACAACGCCGTACTGATTAGTCCAAAAACTTGTATTTACCGCAATCAGAAACGGCGTCGCTTCGCAGCTAGCCGGTGAGTACGGGTCGATCCACAGAGACGGGTAAATTCCTTTTATGTGTTTTAACGAGTTGATTCAAATTGTCGTTTTGATTGGTTTATAAAAATCTATAAAAACTGGATCTAATTAATCTAATTAAAAGTCTTGCTAGGGTTAGGCTTAGGGGAAGTTTTGGAGATTAACGTTTTTCTTCACCGCTTTCAATGCCTACTTTTTTTAGATCTATTAGATGTTACAGTAATTATCAATAAAGTGGATCCAAATCTTTTGGGAAGATGTTTCTTCCTCTAGATTTGTATCCTTCCTTTGTTGATAATTACCCTAACCCCTATGGAAAACGCGCGCAACCGGCCCTTTATACTACGGTTCACCGTTACCTCTAGGGGTAGGGTGCCGTAAGGAGCGGTTGTGCGCGTATGCATGGAGTTCTAACTCTTAAGTGAAGGTGGCATTGAAAGGGGTGAGAGATCTCATCTCTCAACCCTTTCCCTAAGGCTAACCCTAACAAGCGAGGAGACTACTCGCTCATTAGGGGATGATAAAATATACTAGAAAATAAAAGCAAGGAAATAAAATTACCTACTGATTTGATGGCTCCCTCCAAGTAGAAGACAGAATAGATCTGAATATAATTCCCAGAAATTCTGAATTTTATTTATTGAAAAGAGGCATAGGGTTTTACAATTTTCGATTACAATTTATAAGTAAACAGGAAAATTTAGGGTTACAGACTCTCGCAGATGTGCAATTACGGATTTGCCCTCGAAAAATCCCAACACCCGCACCGACGCACCGACACGAGGAAAATCCACCGACACGGGCTCTGAATGGCCACGGATCCGCGGCAAATGTTGGCTTGGGCCGCGAATCCGCGGCCCTTTGGTGGGCTTGGGTCACCAATTTTCTGAACTTGGGTTGTATTATCTTGGGCTTCCTATTTTCATATGTATTTTCTCTGTTGGGCTTCTAGGTCTTCTCCAGATCTTCAGTGAAAACTTGTTCGTATCTTTTGACCGTTCCCTTGACATTTTAGACCTTGCACTGTTCTTCGTCTAGGCTTGACTAGGATCCGTCTAATTGTTGGTCAAAAGTCCCTTTTTCTGTTGTTTTGTGTCTTTTTCACTGTATTTGCTCCAGAAACCTGTATCCTGTAATATGCAACAAACGTGCGTCAAGAGTACCTGTTTATTTATAAAAAGGATAAGAATAGGGGAATGAAAAATGCAATATTATGGTCTGAGCACGTACGCGTTGGTATTTGGGATGGAAGCAGTGCTCCCCCTCGAGATAGAGTTACCCTCTCTACGAATGGCAGTCCACTACGAGCTGACGGATGAAGAAAATGCTCACCTTCGGCTTGAGGAGCTTGACGCCCTTGATGAAACCCGGCTCATAGCGCAACAGAATCTGGAAGCTTATAAAGCAAAGATGACGCGCTCATATGAAAAATTAACCCGACCGAGGACATTCCGCCAATGCGAACTTGTGCTAGTGGTCAAAAGGCCTATGATCCCCAATCGCGCCAAGCGGGGAAAATTCGAGCCAAACTACGAAGGCCCGTACATCGTAGATAAGGTCTACCAGGGTGGGGCCTATCTACTCATGGACATGCATGGTGAAAGGCCTTTCAGGCCAATAAACGGTCGCTTCCTAAAGAAGTACTATGCTTAATGAGCCACAGCCTAGGTCAATGGTAGATGACGACGACTATGTCTGCTCGCTATCTTCCTAAGCTCAAGCTTTATAAGCAGTAGCCAGCCTCTCAACGTCGGACCGAAATGTCCTTAAACTAATAGCGGACCGAAACGTCCTTAAAATAATACCGCAGCATCCTTAGGCTGACGAGATGAATAAAAAAAATATAAATAAAAAAAAATATAATAAAAAAAAACGGTATGTCCATAAGCAAAAAGGGCACGGATGAAAACCCGAAAGGGCTCCGTGAGTAAAAACAGCAGGGCTACCGGCGAGTGTTCGTGAAAACCCGAAAGGGCGCGACCTCGTAAAAAAAAAGAGAAAAAGAAAATAAAAAGAATAAAAAAACGGTACGTCCATAAGCAAAATGGGCACGGATGAAAACCCGAAAGGGCTCCGTGAGTAAAAACAGCAGGGCTACCGGCGAGTGTTTGTGAAAACCTGAAAGGGCGCAACCTCGTTAAAGGACACTTATAGGGTCCTCTCGACCTTGTAAGGAGAAACCACCCGCGTGAGATCCTTATGACTCACAAGGGAGCGACATACTTAGGGATCCCCACGATTCCTAAGGAGAAAATATACTTGCGAGATCCTCACAACTCGTAAGGAGAACTCTCTTATGGGACCCTCACGGCTCATAAGATTTGAAAGTCTTAAGTTACAGGGACCTAAACCTGTGCTTAAGCAACCCCCACAACTTCCGATATTGCCCTACAAGTGGCTCAATACTGACCCTTGTATACAATCCACGGGCACGAATAAACATTTCCCTAACCAAGTCTCATCCGTGACTGGATATATGTTCGCATGGTAAACAACCGTTGTAAATCCTCTCGATTTATGAGGAGAAAACCCTCCTGTAGGATCCTTACGACTTACAGAGGAAACGAACACTTAGGAATCCTCACGAGTCCTAAGGAGAAAATACACCTACAAGATCCTCACGACTTGTAGGGAGAAATAACTTCGTGAAACCCTTACGGCTCATGAAGTCAAAAGCCTTGGCCGACAGGACCCTAACCCTGGTCGCTAAGCCACCTTTGTTCGACATCGACAGAGGCAGATGATGATTCGCTCCTGGTAATATCCCAGTTGTAGCGGTGCTGATGCCGAAATCGGTTTACAGCGAAAAGCCAATAGGCCGCACATGCATACGAAATAGCCGAAATGATAGGGCAACTTGCAATAAAAAGCATCAAGTGAAAATGTATGCATGCAAAATAGCCGAAATGATTGGGCATCTCGCAATAAAAAGCAGCGAGTAAAAATAAAATAAATAGCCGAAATGATTGGGCAACTCGCAATAAAAAGCAGCGAGTAAAAATAAAATAAATAGCCGAAATGATTGGGCAACTCGCAATAAAAAACAGCGAGTAAAAATATAATAAATAGCCGAAATGATTGGGCACCGCGAAAAATAGTCGAAATGATTGGGCAATCGCGACCTTCACGATATAAAAGCTGAAATGATAGAGCATCGCGGAGATAAAAAAAAAAAGAATGATGATAAAACTCTGGCCCTACAGTTAAGACCACATCGATCCCTGTATACAATCCAAGAGCGCAAACGAAAAGGGAACCATACTTTCCCAACAGGCTCCGCTAGAAGACGAAGCCAAATCTCGACGGTTCAGTCCAACTCCGAAGAAACCAGTGTCTTCAGCAAATTTCTCGACTCACGGATACAAACACTCCTTGACGAGAGCCTCCTGATCCGCGTCGACTCGCAGAGCCACCAGTGCCTCCGTGGGAAATTCTCGACTCGTTTCAAACCCCAAGAAAACAAATAATCCTTGGCGCTTGGGAAACAAATAATCCCTAGCAAACTCCTTGACTCACGGATACAAACACTCCTTGACGAGAGCCTCCTGATCCGCATCGACTCGCATAGCCACCAGTGCCTCCGTGGGAAATCCTCGACTCGTTTCAAACCCCAAGGAAACAAATAATCCTTAGCGCTTGGGAAACAAATAATCCCTAGCAAACTCCTCGACTCACGGATACAAACACTCCTTGACGAGAGCCTCCTGATCCGCGTCGACTCGCAGAGCCACCAGTGCCTCCGTGGGAAATCCTCGACTCGTTTCAAACCCCAAGGAAACAAATAATCCTTGGCGCTTGGGAAACAAATAATCCCTAGCAAACTCCTCGACTCACGGATACAAACACTCCTTGACGAGAGCCTCCTGATCCGCGTCGACTCGCAGAGCCATCAGTGCCTCCGTGGGAAATCCTCGACTCGTTTCAAACCCCAAGGAAACAAATAATCCTTGGCGCTTGGGAAACAAATAATCCCTAGCAAATTCCTCGACTCACGGATACAAACACTCCTTGACGAGAGCCTCCTGATCCGTGTCGACTCGTAGAGCCACCAGTGCCTCCGTGGGAAATCCTCGACTCGTTTCAAACCCCAAGGAAAAAAATAATCCTTGGCTCTTGGGAAACAAATAATCCCTAGCAAACTCCTCGACTCACGGATACAAACACTTCTTGACGAGAGCCTCCTGATTCGCGTCGGCTCACAGAGAAACCAGTGTCTCTGCGGGAAATTCCCGATTCGTCTCAACTTGCAAATGAAGCTTCAGGCAGCAGGGACTAAAAAACTTGCTTCCTGAACAATGGGACCCTGCAAGTCGATCCGAAATGGTCTCTTGCATACTATTCACGGGTCTCACTCTCCAAAGTCGAGTTTCGACGAGGAGGGAAACAACCGCTTACGAGTCCTCTCGACTCGTAAGAGGGAAAAATTCTCTTATAAGATCCTTACGACTTATAAGAGAAAATCACACTTAGGAATCCTCACGATTCCTAAGGAGAAAAAACCACCTACGAGATCCTCTCGGTCCGTAGGGAGAAAAGTCTCTATGAGACCCTCACGGCTTATGGAGTTGAAAAGTCTTAGGCAGCAGATCCGAACCTGCAGCCTAAGCCATCGCTATTTCTTAAGGAGCATCCGATTTACGTTTGATCAAGCGTTTGAGACGCACTCATTTATGCATGAGCAGAAGACTCAGGACGAGAAATAAGACAAGCTAAAATAAAAAAAAAAAGGTTTCCATTCATATTGCTAAAAATTCTTACAATCATAAGAGCAATGAATAAGAAACATTATTCAAATTATTACAACGGTATAACCTCAGATCCGGGGCACGGATTGAGAAATTCAAAAGTAAGGCCATCCAGAGTTCTTCTGGCCTTTCTAATTATTCTTATGCGCAGCCTCTCACGCTCTTCTGTGTCGAGATCCTCGGCAAGCCCTCCCGGCCTTCGATAAGCAGCAACTATCGTCGTCTGCTGGAAGATTTGATGTAGGATGTCAATGAGGCTGTCCCGCCGTTTCTTCGAGATCAGCCCCGTCAGGTACACTGAATGCACCTTGTCTTCGGCATCATCCAGCGCATTGAGCGGTAGGGCCTCGTGAAGACCCGGAAGTGCTCTCCATATTGCTCCCAGCACGACTTTCAAAAGAGCCGAACGACGAGGTAGCAGCCAACCACCGCTTGCGTTCAGACGACCCATGACCTCTGCACATTGGGCGTCTGTAAACTCTTGGTTTTGTTGACGGCCCTGTGCACGAATATCCTCGTAGGTAATGAACTCGTGCAGACTTTATAGATACACTGCCATAATGCCTGAAGGAAGCAACATTGGAAGATCAGCAATGAGGAAAAGGTATATGGAGTTAAAACTCCTCGAGAGCAATGCTCTATAGACAGGAGTGACACCTATCAAAAAACCAGTTATGAGAAGAATTTAAGGAAAATTCCCTAAGAACATTGAGAGCTTTGCTCTGAGAAAAAATGATATAATAATAGTGATAGTATCAAATGCCATGAAGAACTCTTAAGAGTTCTTCTATATGATTTGGAAGGAGCAAAGCTCCATTAATTAAGAAAATCCAAGGGAAACCTTTTGGAGAGCAGAGCTCTATTAATGGAACCCTAATAGGGTTCCCTTTAGTTCTTTTTAGACCTCTTTAGAGCAATGCTCTGCTAAGTGAAACCCTAAATGGGTCTTCTTTAGATCAGGGATCTATCAAGAGCAAGGCTCTTAAAGTTGATTTAATTTAATCAAAATTAATATTTTTACCTAAAATTCTCTAAAGTTTGAGCTTTTAAAAAGTGTTTAAACAAGAGAGCAAGGCTCTGAGTTCTGAAAGTAAAAATCTGAAAGATGATAAGTATCTGTGGGGGACCAAAGGTCCTATTTATAGGCATCAAGTGCCTCTTCAACTTCCAAAAGCTGCCGCGACGGTTGGGATTCTACCACCGTTGCGCTTGCGTTCGAAGGCCACGAAAGCGCAATGGTGGGGGGGCATTTGTTTACCCCAATCAGAGCAAAGCTCTGTTCAAATTCCGAGGCGGGAGATGAAGCAACGCTTCATCTTCCCCCAATCAGAAACAAAGATTTTCTTGGAAAATTTAAACTTTAATAAATGAAGCAACGTTTCGGATCCTTTGCACTGCGCGTGACGCGCCACCTGTCTGGCGCAGATGCATTAGCACAGCGTCTAAGAAGGCGCGCCTAATTAGAGCAAAACTCTGTTAAAGGAAGCGCCGCGCTGCGCTGCGCGACACGTGTCAGCGCAGATGCGCTAGCGCAGTTGCGTTAGCGCAGTTGCGCTGCGCGACACGTGTCAGCGCAGATGCGCTAGCGCAGATGCACCGTTTCATAAAAAAAAGGGGGGGCTAAGTGCCAAAGGCAATTTATCCTTGCAAAATTACATGCACTTAATAATAACAAATTAAAATCATACGATGCACAAGCACAACAGAGAACTCAAATAAAAGAACCCTTAACAGACAATGAAGTACTTGATTAAAAAGAAAAATACTTATTCATTATTATTGTTATTACATTTAAAAAAGATCACCGAATACGGGATCAGAGAGACAAGGGTTCACAAAAAGAGAAAGAAGATTATTCAGCTCCCTCTCCGTCTTCTCCATCACGTCGAAGCGGCGATCCTCCCGAGGGGTAGCCATCCAACGGTCGACGCCGCACTCCTGGAAAAAAGTGGCGATGACAACCCAACGAGCTCGTATCTGGCTCAGCAAGAGGAAGGAGAAGTCCCTCAGGGCTTTGGTGATCAAGTGCGCTTCGAGAAAGCACTCAATCTTATCCTCGGCGGCATCCAGCATCGCCGAGGACATCTCTGCTGGAGGAGGGGGAATGTCGGCGAGCACCGAGGCAAGGATCATCCGAAGCCAAATGGAATTCGGAGGGAGAGGAGACCCCACACGAGTCAAAAGCTCGTGCATTGCGGCATCGCATTGCTCGTCCGAGAGAGAAGGATCCACCAGGCGCGCAGCAAAACGGGGAACGATGTCCCGAATCGGCACCTCCCATGGTTGTCGGCGGGCATGAGGGCGGTTGCAAGCCATGATCGAAGAAGTTCTCTAAAAATGAGAGAAGAAAAAGCTCATCCTCGAGTTATATATATAGACCCAAGCACAGAAGATTCTGTGCACAATGAAATCATTTCCAAGGCCCGGGAAATCAGAATTTTGGAAATACAAGTTTGACTTGAAACAAGGAGATGAAAAGATATCTCAGGTGAAGCGACGCTTCCGATTTGCCCAAAATTTAAACTTCAATAAATGAAGCAGCGCTTCAGATCCTTTGCGCTGCGCGCAACGCGCCATGTGTCTGGCGCAGATACATTAGCGCGGCGTCCAAAAAGCCGCGCTCAATAAGAGCAAAACTCTACTTCAAGTAAAATTAAAGGAAGCAACGCTTCAGTTGCGCAAGCACTGCGCTGCGCGATACGTATCCGCGCGGATGCGCTAGCGCAGTTGCGCTGCGCGACGCGTGTCAGCACAGTTGCGCTGTGCGCTGCGCGACATGTGTCAGCGCAGATGCGCTTGCGCAGTTGCGCTGCGCTGTGCGCTGCGCGACACGTGTCGGCGCAGACGCGCTGGGGCATCTGCGCCAAACAGAATTAAAATTCTAAAGAAATCTTTTCTGTTCTTGTTAAAACAAGAACATTTTCTTCTGTAAAGCAGAAGCCCTTGGATCAAAGATCCAACGGTAGGGAAAATTCCCCAAATCACTCAGAAAAAAATCTCTTTAACTAATTTATGGGCACTATAAAAAGGACCCTAGGCCTCAATTAAAAAGAGAGGAACATTTTCTTGAAAAAAGTCAAGAGCTTCAAACAGAGAGAGAACTCTTAGAAAATTTCAAAGAAAAAGGTAAAAACCTTCACGAGAGAGAAGAAATCTCTTTTAATAAATCATTGATCTAAAAACCAGATCAATGATCTTCGCATAATAAACAGGGCTTTGCACTTCTTATGAACCACTGGTTCTTTAAAACAAGAAAACAACAAAATAAAAAAAAATAGTGCTTTGCACTTTTATGAACCTCTGGTACTTGAAATAAAAAAAAAACTTATTTTTCTTTGATCTAAATTAGATCAAGAAATCAAATAGTGCTTTGCACTTCTGTTCTTGAATCTAAAAGATTCTTAGTGCTTTGCACTTCCAAACTGCGCTGTTGCGCTCTTGGGAAAGCGCCACGTGTCAGCATCTGAATCACTTGCGCTATGAGCTTTGAGATAGAGCTTTGCTCTCTGTGATTGGCGCAACTCACTAGGGTGCGCCACGTGTCAGCAGCGCAAGCGCAGCGCACTAGCGCAGCGCACTGCGCTTGCATGACACGTGTCGTCATTGCAAGCGCTTGCGCTCTCTGATTGGCGCAAAGCGCCTGAAAATGCAATGCATTTCCTGAAGGGCCAGGCCCAATTAAAAGACCAAACAGGCCTAATTAAATTGATGCCCTGCATCATTTATAAATGGGCAAAGGCCAAACAAAATAATAAAAATGCTATGCAGTCGCCTTGCAGAGCCCAAAATAAATTGATGCTCTGCATCTTTTATGGGCAGAGCCAAAACAAAAAAATAATGTAATGCATTATCTAAAAATGGGCCAAGCCCTAACACAAGTCTAACAGACCAAAAACAAATAAAAGGGCGTTGAATAATTTTCAACTGGACTTAGCCCAATTCTGGCCGTAAGTCCTTAAATTAAATTGACTGAGCGAGATTGCTCCCTTAAATCAATTTATATCCGGTTCAAGGGTACATCTCCGAGCTCCTTTGACACCTCTCGTTGTAATCCTTCAACGATGTCAGAGAGGCGACGGGTCCCAACGACCACACATCGGTATGGACTGCGGGGTCTTTAAACTCGTGGACCGAGACGTCCTTAAACTAATAACGGACCACCACGTCCCTAAACTGGAATGCGGACCACTACGTCCCTAAACTGGAATACGGACCACCACGTCCCTAAACTGGAATACAGACCACCACGTCCCTAAACTGGAACATGGACCGAAACGTCCTTAAACTAATGGTGGACCACCACGTCTCTAAACTGGAACATGGACCGAAACGTCCTTAAACTAATAATGGACCATCACGTCCCTAAACTGGAATATGGACCATCACGTCCCTAAACTGAAGCAATAGAGCCCCCAAATGCTCTTTTGCCGGATCTAAACGGTCCCGTTTAAGTTGATCTTAGCCCCAAATACGGCTAACGTATCCTTAAACATTTAAATGGACTATAAAACTCCAAATCAACCTTGGTTCAAGGGTACATCTCTGAACTCCTCTGACATCTGCCGTTGTAATCCTTCAACGACGTTAGAGAGGTGATGAGTCCCGATGGCCAGATATTAAATGGATTATCACGTTAAGTTGATCTTAGTCTCAAACAGGACTATCGTATCATTAACGAACATTTAAGTTGATCTTAGCCGCAACGCGACTAATGCATCCTTAAACTAAAAACACCAAACCCAAATCTAAGTAAATACGGATTTGGACTAATCTACGTCCTACGGGCGACGGCATTACTTAGTCTCCGTATACAATCCACGGGCAACCACAAACAAAACAAACACACACGACACGAAGTGAAATTCTGGAGAAAGAGAAAGTTGTTACCGCGATGCGGTAGCGTAATTAACTGCAGGGGCTTGCGCCTGCAGGGAAGAGCGTCCCCACAATCAAAAACCCCTCAAGCGAGGGGGAATCTGATGAAGTCTGCTACATCGGCCGCATCCGTCTAAACCTCCGATACACGGTGCCATAAATCAACTTGGCATCTTCGGAGAGGTGGACGGATAAAACCAAATAGCATCTGCCCCGAATCTCAGCGTCAGGACACCGCAGTCCTGTGCGCCGTCTTTCAGAGGGGAACAATTGCCAGGAGCGAATCATCATTTGCCATGAAAGGGCTTGGAATTTGATACCGGTTTAGGCATCAGCATCGCTACAACTGAAATATTGCCAGGAGCGAATCATCATTTGCCTCTGTCGATGTCGAACAAAGGTGGCTTAGCGAACAGGGTTAGGATCCCGTCGACTAAGGCTTTTGACTTCATGAGCCGTATGGGTCCCACAAAAGTATTTCTCCCTACAAGTCGTGAGGATCTCGTAGGTGCATTTTCTCCTTAGGGATCGTGAGGATTCCTAAGTGTATGTTCCCCTGTAAGTCGTAAGGATCTTACAAAAAGGTTTTCTCCTTATAAGTCGAGAGAACTTATAAGGGTTGTTAACCGTATGGACATATCCCCAGTCACGGGTGGGACTTGGTTAGAGAAATGTTTATTCGCGCCCGTGGATTGTATACATGGGTCAGTATTGAGCCGCTTGTATGGCACTATCGAAGGTTATGGGGGTTGCTTAAGAACAGGTTCAGGTCTTTGTAACTTAAGACTTTCAAATCTTATGAGCCGTGAGGGTCCGATAAGAGAGTTCTCCTTACGAGTCTTGAGGATCTCGCAAGTGTAATTTCTCCTTAGGAGTCGTAAGGACCCCTAAGTGTGTTGCTTCCCTGTGAGTCGTAAGGATCTCACGCGGGTGGTTTCTCCTTACAAGGTCGAGAGGACCTTGTAAGTGTCTTTTAACAAGGTTGCGCCCTTTCGGGTTTTCACAAACACTCGCCGGTAGCCCTGCTGTTTTTACTCACGGAGCCCTTTCAGGTTTTCATCCGTGCCCATTTCGTTTATGGACATACCTTTTTTTTATTCTTTTTATTCTTTTTTCTAACGAGGTCGCGCCCTTTCGGGTTTTCACGAACACTCGCCGGTAGCCCTGCTGTTTTTACTCATGGAGCCCTTTCGGGTTTTCATCCGTGCCCATTTCGCTTATGGACATACCATCTTTATTATCTTTTTTTATATATATTTTTATATTTTTTTTCTCTCGTCATCCTGAGGATGTTGCGGTAGTAGTTTAAAAACGTTTCCGTCATCAGCTAGTTTTAGGACGTAGTGGTCCGTCATTAGTTTAAAGACGTTTCGGTCCATTGTTGAAGAAGGCCAGCTACTACTTATAGAGTTTGGGCTTAGGAAGATAGTGAGCGGACATAGTCGTCGTCATCTATCATTGACCTAGGCTGTGGCTCATTAAGCGTAGTATTTCTTTAGGAAGCGACCGTTTATTGGCCTGAAAGGTCTTTCACCGTGCATATCCATGAGTAGATAGGCTCCACCCTGGTAGACCTTGTCTATGAAGTACAGGCCTTCATAGTTCGGCTCGAATTTTTCCCGCTTGGCGCGATTGGGGATCATAGGTCTTTTGACCACTAGCACGAGTTCGCCTTGGTGGAATGTTCTCGGCCTGGTCAATCTTTCATATGAGCGCGTCATCTTTGCTTTATAAGCCTCCAGATTTTGTTGCGCTATGAGCCGGGTTTCATCAAGGGCATCAAGCTCCTCAAACCGAAGGTGAGCATTTTCTTCGTCCGTCAGCTCATAGTGGACTGCCACTCGTAGAGAGGGTAACTCTATTTGTAGGGGGAGTACTGCTTCTGTACCGAAGACTAACGCGTACGGCGTTGTGTTCGTGGCCGTGTTGAACGTAGTTCGATACGCCCAGAGAGCTTCTTGCAGTCTCTCGTGCCAGTCCTTCTTATTTCGGGACACCGTCTTCTTCACAATCTTCGTCAAAGTCTTGTTGAAAGCCTCAGCTAGACCGTTAGCTCGGGGATTATAAACTGAGGAATATCTCCAGTCCATGTTATGTTGTTGCGCGAAGCGGCTGATCTTGTGGCTTCTGTAGGCTGGCCCGTTATCGGAGATGATCCGTCGCAGAGTTCCAAACCGATAAATGACGTGTGTCTTGAAGAAATGGAGGATATTCTCTGTCTTCACTTCCCTCAGCGGTACTGCTTCTGCCCATTTGGATAAGTAGTCAGTCGTCGCCAAAATGAATCGATGTCCCCTGGACGATGCTGGTTCAATGGGGCCGATTATGTCAGTTCCCCATATTTCGAACGGCCAGCTGGCCACTGTTGGATGTAGAGGATTTGGGTGCTGATGAATGAAGTCCCCATGAATCTGGCATGAGTGGCATTGCTTTGCATATTCGAGGCAGTCCTGAATCATCGTTGACCAATAGTAGCCCATCCGTTTAATTTTCAACTTCATCTTCGGGCCTGCTTGGTGAGAACCGCAAAGTCCGCCGTGAACTTCCTGAATGACTATTTTCGCTTCGTCAGGTCCCAGACATCTCAGCCACAGAGAATTAAACGACCTCTTGTACAGAGTATCATTAACGAAGGGGAAAGATAGAGATCGTTTCATGAGCTGATGACTTGAGGATGCATCTTCAGGCGTTCGACTGGATTTGAAGTAGTCTACAAAGACTTCTCTCCAATCCTTAGCCTTTTCTTGGTCTGTTATTTCCATAGCCATTTTCTCAATCAGTCCATTTTCTTCGAATAGTTCCGGAGATATTTCTGTTGGGGCAAGCACCCGACGGCTTTGTACCATGATTCTTACGTCATCGAGGTTTTCGTCGGCCAATTCTTTAGCGAGCTTGGCTAACGCGTCCGCCTTACTATTTTCTGCACGCGGTATGTTTTCCAAAGTGTAGGAAGGAATTTGGATCAACAGTTGTTGCACCTTTTCGCCGTACTTCACCAACTCTGGTTTGCACGTTTGGTAGTCGCCATTTACTTGACTGACGACCAGTTGAGAATCTCCGTATATGAGGAGGTTTTCAATTCTCATGTCGACGGCGATCTCTAGGCCTGCTATCAAAGCTTCGTATTCAGCTTCGTTATTCGTCCTTGGCTCTGTTAAGGAGAAAGCAAAGCGCATTATCCCTCCTTGTGGAGTTACGAAGATGAGGCCCATCCCCGATTTGATTATGGGGGTGCTTTGTTTGCGCTTCTTCATGGAAGACGCTCCATCAAAATAGAGTTCCCATCGGGTATCACTACCGTCGATCGCATCAAACGCATGTTCGTATGGCAGTTCGCAATTCAAAGGGGAATCAGCCGATATCGGATGCTCAGCGAGGAAGTCGGCGATGGCCTGGCTTTTCACTGCTTTAAGAGGCTGATCGGTTATTGAAAACTCCATTAAGAGCAAGGCCTATTTAGCGAGTCTCCCTGTCAATATGGCCTTCGACATTAAATATTTAAGGGGGTCCACCTTCGAAATGAGACGGACTTCGTGCGCTAACGCATAGTGCCTGAGTTTTGTTATCGCGAAGATCAACGCCAGGCAGTGTTTTTCGATGGGGGAGTAGTTGCTTTCTGCCCCCAGGAGAACTCGACTTAAGTAATAAAGAGCTCTTTCTTTCCCCTGGTCGTTCTCTTGTGCCCATACTGCGCCTAAGGAACCTTCGAGGGCGGTTGTATAAAGAATGAGAGGCTTTCCCTTGACTGGAGCAGCCAACACTGGCGGATTCTGCAGGTATTGCTTGATTTTACCCAACGTGCTCTGGCATTTGTGATCCCAAACGAAAGGGGTTCCCTTCTTCATCAGGTGACTGTAAGGGCGGCATTGCCAGAGAGGTTGGCTATAAATCGCCGGATGTACGCGAGCTTCCCTTGGAGAGACCGCAATTTCTTGAGAGTCCTTGGCAGAGGCATTTCCATGATCGCCTTGATTTTTGACGGATCTATCTCGATACCTCGGTGTCGGATGATGAATCCTAGGAATTTGCCCGAGGAAACTCCGAATGCGCACTTAAGAGGGTTCATCTTCAAGTTGTATTGTCGAAGGCATTGAAATACGGTCTTCAGATGCTCTAAGTGCTCCTCGTATGATTTGATCTTAACCACGAGGTCGTCGATATAGCATTCGACGATTTCATGTATAAGGTCATCGAAGATCTTTGTCATGGCCCTTTGATAGGTGGCACCGGCGTTCTTTAGACCGAAGGGCATCACCTTGTAGCAGAATATACCCAAAGGGGTCCAGAAAGCGGTGTGCTTTTGGTCTTCGGGATGCATCTTTATCTGATTATTTCCTGATGAGCCGTCCATGAAGGAGAAAACCTCGTGAGTGGATATGTTATCTATCATTAGCTCGGTGACCAGCACTGGGAAATCGTCCTTCGGGCAGGCTTTATTGAGATCCCGAAAGTCTACACATATGCGCACCGTCCCGTTCTTCTTCATCACTGGGACGATGTTGGCGATCCAATCGAGATACTGGACTTCTTGGATAAACCCAGAGTCGATCAGCTTCTTAACTTCGGCGTTAATGCTCATCTCGAGCTCGAGCCGCATTCTTCTCGGTGCTTGTTTGATTGGTTTAACGTCCGAGGATATCGCCAATTTATGCACAGCAATTTCTGGATCTAGTCCTGGCATTTCGGCATAGTTCCATGCGAAGCAATCTTTATACTGCATAAGCATATCTTTTAATGAAGCCACCCTTCCTTCAGACAACAGTTCACTAACGAATGTCGGTCGCGGGTCGTTCGTCGTCCCCAACTCAATTTTCTTGAGGTTATCCGCAGTGGTGTGTATTCCATCTTCCAGCTCTTTCAGCACTGGTGGAAATTCCGAGATCACCCCGTCATCGCTGTTTTCGAAGCACCAGAGAAGGTCATCCAGATTCTCGGGCTCTTCTTTTGATATTGTTATCATATGACAAGTACGAGCTCGCTTCCAAGACCGATGTGGATCTGGTTTTGCTCTCATAGCTTTGGGCTCATGCTTCTGCGGCGGCGTTACCCTCCAGCTATCAGATAGAGCGAACTTGCCGAGCTAATACTGATCTTCGACCCAATTCTTGAAGGTGAAGCAATCTTCGAGAGGGTGTCCTATTACCCTGTGATAAGAGCAATAGTTCGGGTATGAGACATTGCCTGCTTGTTCGGGGTGCTTGGACTCCGGAAGTGTAAGCATTTGGTGCTTTATGGCTAGGTCAAGTATCTTCTTTGTCTTGTCCTGAGGAAAAGAGTATGCTCAACCCATCTTTTTCAAAAGGGATAAATCCGGACCGCTCGATTCCCGACTGCGTGACTTCTTGTTCCCGCTTTGTCGCTGTTGAATGCCTTTTCCGCTTTTCGACTTGTTTCTGCCTTTGCGTCGGGCCTTTTTTGCAACAGGTTGACAGGGAGCGACATTTTCATCTTTCTTAGCCTGTTGAAGGAGGCGTTGCGTCCTGGCTTTCTCGTAGATGGCCATTTCACGGTTGTGGTCGTCTCGAACTTTTTGATCAGCTTCCCTTATAAGTTTATTCATTTGTTCTTCGAACGAAGGACTGGGCATTTTTACGTCGGGGACTTTTTCTGGCTCAGGGTTAGCATCTTCCCATTGAGCATCCCCTTCTTCATTGAAGTCATGTACGACGTAGCAGTCGCGGAGTAGCTCCCATTTCTTGGACCGAACATATCCAAGCCCAATTGCTTCCATTATCTCATTAGGCAACTTGCGTTGAGTTCCAGGAACGTTCCAGATCCTATCATAGAATTTAGCTTTTCGAGTGGTCTGTTTGAAGGGTATCCCTTGGCACTTTAACAGCCTTTTCAAGCCTTCTGTATAATACCTAGGCAGACGGATGAGCTGAAGCCTGTCAAGCGTAGGATCCGCACCGTGCCAGATTTCTTTTTCTACTCTGGTTTCCCCGGAGCGGTAGAATAGAATCGCCTTTTCGCCTTCTCGCCTGGGAGGGACATAGAACGTCTACAGCTCTTCGACACTGTAAGTATCGAGTGCATCCAATTCTTTATGATGTTTAAGTGGAACCATGGCGACTTGGAGACTTTGCTCTTCATCAGCGAAAGTTTGTATTGAAGGCCGAGCAGAAAATATAGCATGGACTTCATCTTCCGAGTCACTGCCAAAGATCAACGTAGGAGCGGATGGTCCCGGCTTGTTGTATTGGGGTGGCCCGGAATAGACCATCTTTTCGTCCTCCTCGGTATCGCTCCCGAAGACAGGGATTGTGGCGATAGCTTTGTTCTCCGGCTTGCGACACCTCTCCGTGTTTTCAAAATCTGGCAAGAAGTATTTTGCATCTTCATATTTGCATGCTTCGTTCACGGAGAATGGGTTCAACTCTCCTATTACGGTATACTCAAGACCATCCTTAAAATATTTCATACACTGATGCTGTGTAGAAGGGATGATGTTGTACTCGTGTAACCAGGGTCGGTCGAGCAAACCATTATAGCATGTCTTGGCGTCTATGACGTGGAATTTAATGTCCATGACGAGTAGCCCAAAGCGCAGCGTTAGTATCGCAGACCCGAGAATCCTGGATGATTGAGAGTCGAACCCGGAGATGGTGATCTTATCCCGAGCGAGGTGCTGGACGCTCATGCAGATTTCCTTCAATACCCGTACATTGAGGAGATTGACGGAAGACCCATTGTCAACCAAGATTTTGCCTATCTTTATATCGTGGCAGTACCCTGAGACATAGAGGGGCCGATTGTGTTCGCATGTCCCAAGGAGGAGGTCATCAACACCGAAAGTGACATCGGCTGTGTGCACTTCTTCCAGCTCGTCCTTCATCTTTTCTTCGGCGAGAAAAGCTTGGAATTGCTCTGGCTCCTATAGCGCTTTGATCAATGATTCTCTTGCTTCTTTTGATAGTAAGAGGGCATCGAGAATACTGAGTTGCGAGGGTAACTTCCTCAAGTGCGCCAGAACGTTGTAGTCCACCTTATTTTTCTTTGGCGGGTCCTTGGCGGTTAACTCTTCCATGACTTGGTCATCTAGGGTAATATCCTCAGAGACCTTTTCTTTTTCCTTATCTTTTTTATTTGAGGGTCCGAGATTCTTTTCGGGTAGAGTGCGATTACGCAGCCGGATATTTCGCAGGCCTTCGGCTCTTCCTCTTTTCCCGAGGTGGATTCTTTAAAGAGAGGGCTAAGCTCCATTTCCTCGTCAGAGTCACTCCCGAATGTGAGAATTTGCGCTTCCCCGACGTTAACCATGCAACAATCGCCGGTAGTTCTTATAAGCTCCTAGATCGTACTTTTCCGCTCCCGACGAGTTTTGCGCTTCTCCCGCTTAAATGTTTCCGGTAAACAACATACCCCTGCCACCATCTATTGAAGGCTCTGCACTCTTCGGTGGGATGCGAAACCTTTCGATGATATAAACAATAGGAAGGGTGTATTTCTGTTTTTCCAGCAATGTTTCCTTCAGAGGGTGGTAGCTTCATCCCCATTGATATGGCTTTTGCAAACCTTTTCCTCGTCTTGAATTTGTTTTTATCCGCAACGGATGTCTTTTGATTTGATGGGAGTGCCTCAACTCTTTCGTTTAGTCGCCGGCGCTTGGCCCTTTCAAATATGACCGTCTCGCGTTCCCGATCAGCTTTACTTTTCAAAAGAGCTTCGTTAAGGAATGCATCAATTGTTTCATCTGATGGCCCTAGAGGTTCCAGTTTAGGATCTGCCCCCAGCTTCTCAGTGCAAGGAGTTTTCTCATCGTCTGTAAACGAGTGGGAGATTATATGACAACTTGCTACGTAACCCTCAGATTCGTCCGACGAGCTTTCTCCATCATCTTCCTCCTGAAAGACGTGGCTGAGGAACTCTTGAAGCGTGATGGGAGTCCGTGCCTTCTGATTATATTCCTCCAGCGCGTCAATCTGTTTCTGTAAGTCCGTGCGCTTGTCGCCAGGTTTCACGGGCTTTTTGGATCTTTTCTTCTTTTTCTTTGAAGATTTCAACAGATGGGTACAAGTGCTTGGGCCATCACCACCGATCTTTGGAGTTGGGCGCGGCTTCAGCATCCCTTCAATGATTTGGGGTTCTAGAGGGTTCTTCCACCTGACCGCCGGGCATGTCTTGAGATCATTCAGCATCCTCTTGGTTTTGGCTAATAGCACCTCCTCCCATGGAGCTTCTTCTATAAAAGAGCACGATGCCCCCGGCGTGTTCACCTTTTTAGAGGTATGAGGTTGCGGCGGGTTCACCTTCCATCTTTCGGATAACGCGAACTTGCCTTGCTGGTATTGGTCTTCAATCCAGTTTTTGAAGACGTAGCAATCTTCGATCGGATGACCCAATACTCGGTGGTAGGGACAATAATTGGGATCATTGACGTCGTTTGGCTGCGACGGACGTCTTGAATCTGGCAGATTGATGAGTCTGTTACGCAATGCCAGCTCAAAGAGTCTTCTCGTTTTATCTTGAGGAAACGAGTAAGGACGTCTCAGCCTGTCCTCGAGGGATAGGTGTAGACGCATATTGTTTTGACGGACAACCGGCTTCAAGTTGCTCGGCTGTTGTTGAGCATTGGCGACGACAATCGCTTTTCCTTTCCCCTTCTCATTTCGAGAGTCCGGCTTTGGAGGAGACGGCCTATAGCCCATTTGGTCCATTTGAGCTAGCTTGTCGATCAGGGCTTGGAACGTAGTTGGTTTAAAGAACATCATGAACTGTGAAATAGTTGCATGAGGATCTAAGGTGCCCATGAACATGCTCATCGCTGGCACTTCTTCGATGCGCTGTTCGCACTTCGACCACAAGTTCCGCCACCGGATTGCATACTGAACCGAGGTTTCGCCCGGCTTTACTCTTGCATTGATCAAAGCTGTTATTGGAGTACGCTCGCTGGCACTTGCGAAGCGCTGGGTAAACAACAACTCCATTTCAACAAAAGTTTTGACGAAGTCGTTCGGAAGCTCGGAGTACCATTCAAATGCCGTCTCCGATAAGCTACCGACGAACTGGCGAAGCAACAATTTATCATCACCGCCGGTATTGCCGTAAAGAGCCCTGAACTGGGCAACATGTTGATGGGGATTGCCTGTCCCCTTGAAGACATGGAACTTTGGGATCGTATAGCCTGGCGGGTACTTGATCTGATCGTACCAGCTCGGATACGGTCACCCCGTTTTGACAACTTGACCGGCCGCCTCAGTTGCCTGGTGAACCCTTATCTGCTGAGCTATATATTCATCTAGGGCAGCTTTGGAAATTATCTCCTCCTTAGCTGTTGAAAGAGCCGCTGGAGGATTCGACGTTTCTCCTCTGTCATCTTCAAGGACGATCGGAGGATCTTCAGCAGGAGGATCTTGCTGGATCATCATACCCACCATGTCCTGAAACAGAAGGGCCATTCGTTTTATATTGGCTGCTTGTTCTGCGGCCTCTTTGTCCTTCTTTTCTAGTATCCTGCGAAGGAATTCGGTGTCGGTTTCTTGCTCCTGGCGCTGATCCGAGAATGCTTCTGGGCTTTCTTTTGGCCCAGTGAGTGCGGCCATCGCGGTCATCATTTCCTGGTGCTTCTGCTGCTGCTCCTGATCTTTAGTCACCGATCGCGTAAGCGGTCTATGATCTGTGGATACACGGCTATCCTCTTTCCCAGATGCCATGTAGACGGTGTGTACCACAATGCCCCCAGACTTAGGGCGTTTGGGCTCACTACCTTTGACATTCGCCGCAGGCGTAGGGACTTTCTCCGGCCTTCTTCTCTTGTGGGCCGTCGAAGTTGAGGGGGCCGTTGCTTTGGGCACCCAGGTGGTCGTCGTCTTTCGTTGCTTGGCAGGGGGATTTTCTTCCTGCCCAACTTTCGACTTCCTATGCTGGTGAGAGAAATTCGGATCAATCACCGATTCTCGGACTCGTCGCCAAGTCTTGTAGATCCTGGAAGACAGCCGTTAAGGAGACTGCTCCGGCTTTTCTGATTTTTCTTCTACGATGGTCTCTACCGGTGGAGGAGATCTTTTGAGCTCCGCAGTTGGCGAATTTCTGTGTACCCTGTTTAGCAGCTCAAAGCTGTTCCCAGTTGGAACAGCAGCATTAACTTCCACTGTTGGAGCTGGTGGCGTTAGCCCAGAGGAGGAGTTGCCCCCAGTCTTCCTTATCCGGCGCCAGTGGCGACGTCGGGCGTGACGGGTTGTTGGGATTGGTTCAGCGACGGCTTCATCTTGCCCCCTGTTCTTGGGAGGGGCTGCTGCCGGTGTCAGCCTCTTGAAGACTGACGTTCGTTGAGAAGCTACGTCCAACCGGTCAAAAACAGATTTTTGAGCGGGAGCGGGAACGGGAGCAGTCAGTCTCGCGAAGACCGGCCCTCTAGGAGGAGAAGCCGCCTTGACGACTTCAGGAGCAGCTATCTTTTTTGGGATGGCCACTTCAGGTATTATGGGCTTCTTGGTAGGCCCTTTGGAGCTCGAGCTCAGCCTGGTGAAGACTGAAGAATTGGACGACCCGTTGAGAGGGGCCGTGGGAGTAGCAAGTCGATCGAAGACCGACTTCTTTTGCGCTTCCGGTACGGGCACTGGGATGTTAATGTTCACTGACGGGAGCATGGTCCCAAAGAACAGACCGGTGGTAGCCTGAGTCACTTGTTCCACAGGTATAGTGAACAGGGAAGCAGCCTGCGGTCCATAAGCCACACCTCCAGGTGAGACGGAGCGTCGATTGCATTTGCATTTGGAGCAGTTCGAGCAGTTGGGCGCCATTGCTGTTTGATTTCTGCGGCAAGCAAGAGACCAAATCTTAGTAATTTGAAACCCGAGGGCAACCATTAACAAACCGCGATTCATTCGCGAAGACGACACACGAAGTGTGGAGTGGAAAGAGGAAAAGGTCCCACCGGGCGTGCCAGAATCTGTTCCCCTCCGAATGGCGGCCAAGACAGGGACGTCTTGCCTGAGATTCGGGGAAGATGCTATTTGGTTTTATCCGTCCACCTCTTCGAATATGCCAAGTTGATTTATGGCACCGTGTATCGGAGGTTTAGACGGATGCGACCGATGTAGCAGACTTCGTCAGATTCCCCCTCGTTCGAGGGTTTTTTGATTGTGGGGACGCTCTTCCCTGTAGGCGCAAGCCCGTTCATTTAATTACGCTACCGCATCGCGGTAACAACTTTCTCCTTCTCCAGAATTTCATTTCGTGTCGTGGGTGTTTGTTTTATTTGTGGTTTCCCGTGGATTGTATACGGAGACTAATTTATGTCGTCGCCCGTAGGACGTGGATTAGTCCAAATCCGTATTTTCTTAGATTTGGGTTTGGGGTTTTGGTTTAAGGATACGTTAGCCATATTTGGGGCTAAGATCAACTTAAACGTTTGTTAAGGATACGTTAGTCCAATTTGAGACTAACATCAACTTAACAGGATCGTTTAGATCAACAAAAGAGCATTTGGGGGCTCGATTGTTCCAGTTTAGGGACGTAGTGGTCCGTTGCCAGTTTAGGGACATGGTGGTCCATCGCTAGTTTAGGGACATGGTGGTCCATTGTTCCCATTTTGAGAATGCATATTGGTTTAAGGACGCATTAGTTCATGAGTTTAAGGACCCCACAGTCCGTATTGTTGGTTTAAGGACGCATTAGTCCATGAGTTTAAGGACCCCACAGTCCGTATTGTTGGTTTAAGGACGCATTAGTCCATGAGTTTAAGGACCCCACAGTCCGTATTGTTGGTTTAAGGATGCATTAGTCCATGATTTTAAGGACCCCATAGTCCGTATCGATGTGTGGTTGTCGGGACCCGTCACCTCTCTGACGACGTTGAAGGATTACAACGACAAATATCAGAGGAGTTCGGAGATGTACCCTTGAATCGGATGTAAATTGATTTGAAAGAGCATTTGTGCTCAGTTCAATTTAATTTGAGAACTTACGGCCAGAATTGGGCTAAGTCCAGTTGAAAATGTTCAACATTTTATTTGCATTTGGCCTGTTAGGCCTTTACTAGGGTTCTGCCCCTGTTTAATAATGCATGGCATTTTTGTTTGGTCTATTAGACCTTTATTTGGGCTCTTCCCTTTCTTTAAGTGATGCACAGCATCTGTTTTGGTCTGACAGACCTTTGTTTGGGCTCTACCCCTTTTTTATAATGCATTGCATTTTATTAGGCCTGTTAGACCCTTTTAATTGGGCTCTACCCTTCTTTTTAATAATACACTGCATTAATTAGTCTGACAGAGCGCCACGTAGCGTGTCAGGCGCTTTGCGCCAATTGAGGAGCGCAAGGCGCAAGCGCATGTGGAGGTGACACGTGTCCAGCTCTGGTGAGCGCAAGTCTGTTAGCGCAGTGCGCTGCGCCGGTGCGCTGCGCCGTGCGCTGTGCTAACGCGCTGCTGACACGTGGCGCGCTCCGATGACTTGCGCCAATTGAAGAGAGCAGTGCTCTGTTTTAAAAGCGTATAGCGCAGTTATTCTGGGGCCGACACGTGGCGTTCCCTGGTAGCTTGCGCCAATCCAAGGAGCGCAACAGTGCAAATTTCCAAAGTGCAAGGCACTGTTTAATATTTTGATCAAATTTAGATCAAAGAAAA
Source organism: Agapanthus africanus (assembly GCA_030015575.1). Lineage (NCBI taxonomy): Eukaryota > Viridiplantae > Streptophyta > Magnoliopsida > Asparagales > Amaryllidaceae > Agapanthus > Agapanthus africanus. The sequence goes on along the minus strand of JASDDO010000019.1, from coordinate 46,600,565 downwards.
CAAGTTTTTCTTGTTTTCAAAGAACCAGTGGTTCATCAAAAGGCAATGCCTTTATACAGAAGTAAATTACTTCTTTATTATTATTATTATTATTATTATTTATCCAAGATCTTGAACTTGTTCTTAGATCATTGATCTCTTTTAGAAGAAATTCTTCTTTTATTCAAAGGTTTTTTTTACCTTTTCTTTCTCTGAGCTCTTCTCAAAATTTTCTTTAGAGGAGTTCTGTGTCTTTTTCTCTGTGTGTTTTTTTTCTCTCTGTCAATGTGTTTTAGATTTGGAGTCTAGGGGCCTTTATATAGTGCCAATTGATTTGTTAAATCAGTTAAAGAGATCTTTCTCTGAGTGATTTAGGGATTTTTCCCCACCGTTGGATGTTTGATCCAAGGGCTCCTGTTTTACAGAAGAGAATCTTATTGTTTTAATAAAATTAGAAAGATCTTTCCAGAATTTTTCTGTTTAAATGCTGGTACAGCTGGCGCAAGCGCACTTGCGCTTGACACGTGTCGCGCAGCGCAGAGCAACTGCGCTGACACGTGTCGCGCAGCGCAGAGCGCAGCGCAACTGCGCGAGCGCAACTGTGCTGACACGTGTCGCGCAGCGCAGAGCCCAGCGCAACTGCGCGAGCGTACCTGCGCTGACACGTGTCGCGCAGCGCAGAGCACAAGTCAGCTGAAGCATTGCTTCCTTTATTATTTGGATTTTTGAAAACAGAGCTTTGCTCTGATTGGGGGAAACAGAAGTATTGCTTCATTTCCCGTCTTGGAATTTGAACAGAGTTTTGCTCTGAAAGGGAGATTTTCTCCTTTATTATTATTATTATTATTTATTTATTTATTTATTTATTTATTATTTTATTGTTATTATTTTATACGGAGCGGGTTTTGAGCCAAAATTTTGGCGGGAACAGTGTTTCTTTTCTTTTGCAATTTTTTTTCTCCAGCCAGCTTTTTTGAGCCGTTTCATCTTCTAAGGCAACAAACATTTCTTTGTTTATCGTCGATTCTATTACATACGCGGTGTCAACGTATATTTCATCAACACTAATTCCAAGTAATTCCCGAACTAGCTTCATCACCTCGAATATAGATGGTACATAATCTGCTTGTGAAATGCTCGTGGATGAAGAACGGGATTTGGTGTTGCGAGCTTCAATAAGATCCACAAGATGGGATATATTATTTTTTATATTTGCTCCACTCTCACTTTTTTTAGAAGACTTTCTTTTTTGTCCTTTCGCACTTGTGCCGGCTTCGAGGATAGGTGAAGGTGCAACCATTTGTTCTACAAAGCCCGGTAACTCCATCTGTGAGGCTCGTGTAGAAGGGTTTCTCAATATATCTGCATACATGGATAAATCTTCTATAACATGTGTGTATGGACTAACCATATTTATCGCATCCTCTTTCTCTTCTTCTTCATCATCCCTGAAAGTTTGAGGTAAAACACCAGCCCATGGAGTATATGAGTTGCCACGGTAGCAGTAATATCTTCAAAAATATAGTCCAATTGTTTAGCAAAGTTAGGGGGCCGTTCCTAAACTTTTTAACATCTTTATCAAGCGCATGCATCCATAATCAAACATCAATATGATAAAGCATTCTTAAACTGAAGGAATTTTAATTTAATCTTACCGCAACCACCACAAATCATCTCCAGTGTCGGTCTTTTTCTCAGGATCCCATCCTACTCGTGCCTTTCTAATCTTTTCATAAATTTCGTTCATTCTTTAGACTGTCCAACTTGTTATTCAGTTGTCGCCATTCCAAATTCGATCGATTACGCTGGTTGAACTGGTTTTGGATTCTTTGCCAACATGCACACTTTCTAAACGATGCCGCCTTTCCTTGTTTCTTTCTTTTCTCTATGCAACATTGGATCAAAAGCGCAACAGCTTGCTTTCTCCATATTGTCTTCCCAGAGTTTTTCATTATTCAGAGATAATATAAACTATATAAATTAAAATTGTTAAAAACCAATAAATATAAATAGCATACCATGAAAACCCCTCTATACACCAATATTTTAACTAATTATTTTAAGAAAATACAAGCACATATTAACTAAAAAAATTAACAGCTACTAAAAACATAAACAACATACCGTGCAAATTAAAACTTTGAAGATAAGAAAGAATGTTGGAGAGGGGGTAAAACATATGTAGCTGTATAAAGAAAATGATAGATTTGCCTTCATTTTACAAGCTAAAAAAGTATTTAAAAAATTAAAAAAATATTTTAAAAATTAAAAATTGACCAACGCCCACATTTTTGAAATTTAAAGTGTTTGGCCGTAGCCCTTTTAAATTAAAAAAAATTGGCAATGGGAGGCCCACCTCCTTTTCCAACCGTTCAAAAGAGCTGTGGGAAACGTTGATGGAGGTCTTTTTCGGGTCTCCGTCAGATGTTGTCTTCCGTTGATCTCCCGGTGGATTTTGGAGGTGGTCTCCTGTTGCGTGTGGATCTCAATAGGTTTGGAGGAGATTAGTGGTTTGAGGAGTTTGCGCCGAGTACCTGCAAGGAAGTCCCGGGGTAATTTGGTACCACCGAGGACCCTCCGAAGATCAAGTTAGCACGAGATCCGAGCAGAGTAACGGCTAAGTGGGGTGAAAAAGCTTACTTGACCCCTCTGTGATGGGGGTTTATATAGTGGTGGCAGCACGCAGCAGCAGGCGCGAGAATCTCGCCGGCAGTTACGCTCCCGACGTCATGCCCACGTAACGAGCGGATCGCCCGTTATGGGGATCGTGATGGCGTGGAACGTGGGATGTTGCCGGCGGAAAATCTGCGTATGGCGAGATTTGCAGAGCGGCGGTTACGCCTGTGAGTGGTGGGGTTGGTCGGTCGGAGGGACCGAGGGAGAAGGCCTCGGCAGGAGAGCTCGGGAACGAGTGGGGGGGCGAGGTATCTTGGTCCTGTGGTAGCTCGGGGGTGAGCTGCGAGGCCGAGGAAGCCAATTTGCAGGGGGCTCTGAGGTGAGCCATCTTGCGCTTGCAGGTCGGGTACAGGGGTACCTGGTCGGCCCCTGCGGGCCCTTTCTTCTGAGCTCTGGGACACGTCATCCGCCACGTGTCATGATCTGCGAGGTCGCCAATATAGAGCATCATCATTAGACCCCACTCTTATCCCGACCAGCTGACGGGTCGGGTCAAGAGTGGTCTGCTGGGCCGTCCGGGGTGAGCTCTCTCTCAAGATTTCGTCGGGACGCGTTCCCAGGCTGTCAGCTATCTTTTCTGCTAGCCAATCAGGGCGAGATCTCTGCATTTAAGAAAGGTGCGCCGGTTCGTGCATCCTGTCACTGAAGCGACGGTCCGCGTGTCAAGCGTTGGTTAGCCAACGCAACGTGTGCAGACCTGCGGCGTCTGATGGGATGCGGCCCAGTGTGGGAACAACAAGTGGAGTGATCGGAGCCGTTGGACGCGAGGAGGCGTTTTGGCGGGAGATGAAGGGCGCCATTGGATGAGGGCGATTGCAGTGATAAATAGGGGTGGGGCCCACTCCAGGGCCCCTACTCCTTCATATTTCCTCGTTATAACTCCTGATTGCTCGGCGCTCGTCTTCTTTCTTCTGCTTTCGTTCCCCGAGGATCTCTCTTCTTCAGGTTAGATGTCTTCTTTTGCAGAATCTGTATATGCCATAGGAGTAGGTTCTAGGGACCCTCTAGTTGAGCCTGAGTCTTATCGGGGAGCAGGAGTCAGATCCTCTTCCCGGGATAGTGCGGCAAGGGTAGCCCTCAGAGAGGAGGCGGTAGACGCTACCCCCAGCGCATCGTGTTGGGTGAGGCATGAGGATGAGCTTGCCAACGCTCGGGCTCGCTTCCACATCCCTTCACATTACACGCTTCGTCTGGCCCAGGAGGGAGAGAGGGTAGACCAAGTACGGGGTAGGGAGATCGCCCTGTATTTGGAAGCATTTTGGGGTGGAATGCGCCTGCTGATTAGAGTATGTTTTACGATCACCAAAAATATTTTACCGTAATCAGAAACGGCGTCGCATGAAGCTAGCCGGTGAATACGGGTCGATCCACAGGGATGTGTAATTTTCCTAAGTGTTCTCACGAGTTGATTCCAATGGTTTTTTGGTTTTTGTTGATTGATTTTAAAAACTAAGTTGTATGATGGTTAAGGAACTTGTTAGGGTTAGGTCTAAAGTAGGGTTGATAAGATTAATATTAACACCTCTTTCAATGCCCTTGATTAAAACTTTTTAGAAGTCATAACAATTATTAGTAAAGGGGATTAGGATGATTAGAAAGAAACGAAGTTTCTTCCTCTAGATCCTTGTCCGTCCTTTCCTACTAATTGCTATAACCTTCATGGACGTTATGCATGTCCGGTCCTTTATACTACGGTTTCACCGTTACCTCGTGGGTAGGGTGCCGTAGGGAGCGGATCATGCATGCGTGCATGAAGTTCTTACTTATGAAAATTATTGGCATTGAAAGAGATGAGAGATATTCATCTCTCAATCCCTCTTTATTCCTAATCCTAACAAGCGAGGAAATTACTAGCTCATTAGGGGATCTTTTAAAAATAGCTTTTTTGTTATGTGTATTTCTTTAGATTTAAAGAACTAATTATCTACTGCAGATTAAAAGGTTCTATACTAGAATTACTTAGGGCAAAGGAATGGTTTATCTAAGGCAATAATTAAATTAGAGCTAGGGTAAAAAAAAATGAATTATAAACTAGGGCAGAAATTGAAAAGAACTTACAGGAAAGTGATGCTCTTCAATCCTCAAAACATTCTGAATTTTTATTAATTGAAAAGAGGCATAGGATTACAATATTGTGATTACAATTTATAAGTAAACAGGGAAAACTAGGGTTACAAATTCTCGCGCATGTGCTTTTACAGATATGCCCACGAAAAATCCCAACCCACGCACCGACGCACCGTCACTAGAAGTTTGCACCGACGTGCGCACTAGACGGCCGCGGCACCGCGGCCCCGGCCTGGGTTTTGCCGCGGAACCGCGGCCAAAATAGGGAGTTGGGCTCTGAAACTTTGTGGGTCTCTTCTCTGATGCTTGGGCTTTCTATTTCTTTAGTTTTTTTTCTCATTTTGGCTTTTGGCTCTTCTCCAGATCTTCAGTGAAGTTTTTATTGGTCTTTTAACCGTTTCCTTTGACATTTCGGACCATGCATTGCCTTGTAAATTGTTCTTCGTCTAGGCTTGAGTAAGACCCTTCTACTTGCTGGTCAAAAGTCACTCTTTTGTATCAACTTTCGTATTTTTCACTGTATTCGCTCCAAGAACCTGTATCCTGTAATATGCAGCAGACATGCGTCAAAAGCACCTGTTTAGTTATAAAACGAATAAGAATTGGGGAATATGAAATGCGATATTATGATATGAACAAATACCCCCAAACTTATCTGTTGCTCGTCCTCGAGCAAACTTATTATTTTATTCTCGATAAAACCTAACCACACTTTTGCAGGGAAACGTGATTGCACTGAGCTCGTGCAACAAGCCGTTAAACCTCTAGGTGTCCCTAATAGGAGGAGTGTTGTCTCCTGAGGGTTTTCAGCGGATTACACCCACAAAATCCTATCAATTTGGCTTTTTCGACATTAATTCTCCAATTTGGTTTTCTAACACGGAATTCTATTATCGTCGACTCGTAAATTATCCACCCATATTCTTCACACTTCCTCATCATTTAACTTAAGATTATATATGTTTTATAGAATCATTCAGCTTTCGACAATTTCTTAAGTTTTCCTTTTAGGGTTCCATCTCCACTTAGGAATTTTTCTATCAACTCTACTAAAGATACAAGTTTTATTCTTCATTCCTTTCTCTTATCTAAACTCTAATCACATATCTCCACGTGTGTGTATATAGATCACCCCTACACTTGGAAATTCAAATCAAGCAATCATACCCTTGTCCGTTGTCCAAAACACTTATTAATTGGTGAATTTTTAATTGAATTTCGCTTACACATCCTTCATACGACCGTTAATACTTCTTGAGGTACCAACAACCGATTACAAGATGCGTTAGCACTTTAAAGCGTACTTCCTAGTTTTGCAACACCCAAGGCTTTAGCAGTGACTCCCAAACCAGTTGGTCTAAGGCACTAGGTGATGAAGCACGCTCGCTAAATATTTTTTTATTTTTGCAGCCTTAAGTAATCATAAAAACCAGTGTCCATTTTTTTTTCTTTATTCACTTTTTTTTTCTTTTATTTTCATTATACTAAGGACTTTAGACAAGAGCATTTCAATGTCTCTTCTACTAATCCAAGTTTCAAGGTGCGTGATTGTGCATTTTGTAGGGTATACATTTTCAGAATCCATACTTAAGCCAGGAATTATTTTTCAAACTTATACTCTAATAAGAATATCAATATTTTTCCTTTATTTCAACTTACCCCAAAAAGTGAACTCAAAATTTTCCTATTTCTAAATAAACTACAAAGACATATACTTTCTACCGTTAATCTTTAAAGAAGGTTATTTTTAGGGTTTTTAATTTACCAAGTCTAAGATCTAGTTGTTCGTAGCTAGTTAACCTATTTGTCAAACTCAAGTTAAATATGGCCAAAATTGAATACAATAATTTTTATAAATTCTTCAATTTTTCAATTTTTATGGGTTTTCAAATGCATATGCAAATGCAAAAATATACATATGAATGCGAAGGTGAATGCGAAGGAAGAACGCGTACCGAGCATACCTCCAAACTTAAACTTGACAGTGTCCTCACTGTCATGCTGTACCAAGAGGGTCAAAATGTCGGCACTCCCCTGTTTATTTATTTTTAAATTTTTTTTTATTGTTAAAAGATAAACAAAATTATATACAGAAAGGCCCCCCCAAACTTCAGTGAAACAATGTTAGACATTACTGCCAGACTTTGCACAAACCAAACATCAACACCAACCAGTCGAAAAATTTATCTGTAAAGAGTGTCGGTTGGTGGAAGAACATGTTGTATCGATCCAAAAAGGATTGGGGAAGATAGGAGTGATGGTAGGGAAAGTATGGAAGTGAATAGATATGATATGGTGATGAATCAAAATGAGAATGAGAATGATCAGCAGTCAGTGGAATATTGGCATTCTCATAGCTTATTAAAAGAAATGGGGGTGGTTCAACTTCTAAAGGAGGAGGTTGACTCACCACAATACCCCCAAAATGTTTCTGTGGGTCCTTTATTGACTTGGCTTCATCCATCAATTCCATATGATATTCAATTATGAGGGAACTAATCTCCTCGATGTCCGCCATAGTCCAACCAAAAACTTGCCGCCTATCTTGTAAGACTTTTAAAATAGCGTTCTCTTGCTCGAAAGCTAGAGAGGCTGATATTATAATGGGAAAGGTCTCATTCTCACCTATGTAAGCATATTTAAGGTGAGGCGGCAAGGACATGAGTTCGAGTTTCGGAGGCGAAAGAATCATTGCGGAATCTACCTCGAACTCAAAGGACTCCAACACAGGTTCGAAATCACTGCAAACAACCGATTCGGATGGTTCAACTAACTCATCCAAAAATTCAAAAGACTCATATTCGGGCTGTGAGTCGTCATCATCCGAAAAAGTGAAACTTTCATAATCAATATCGGTTGTGTCAACTGTGGTAGTTTTAAGGAGGGACACACTAGTGGCGTCAAAACTGTTCTCATCAAACAAGAATCTTTCAAACTCGCAGTCCTCCTGCGTGATTTTGTGAATAGAGCAAACTTCTCGTGTACTAGTATTAGGCACGGGGGGGCAGACTTCTTAACTTGTAAATATTGAACTCACTAGACGTCTTCCCGAAGGATAGAGTCATGGAGCCATTGGACAGTTTATTACAGCATTGGAAGTGGCCAAAAATGGTCGACCGAGGATCACCGGAATTTGGTTCCGTGAGTTAGCAACAGGTTGTGTATCCATAACAATAAAATCAACGGGGAATATGAACTCCCCAACTTTGATCAACATATCCTGTAGCTCACCCCTTGGATGGGTGATTGATCGATCAGCCATTTGGAGAGTGCAGTGAGTGGGCTTAAGCTCTCCAATGCCTAATTGCTCGTACACAGAATAAGGTAGCAAATTTACACTAGCACCAAGATCTAGTAGTCCTCTATTGATGTTCTTGTCCCCAATTGTTATCGAAATAGTAGGACAACCGGGGTCCTTTTGCTTTTGGGGTAAAGAATTGACAAGAGCATCGCTAATAGCACTAGCCACAAAAACTTTCTTTGGTACTTGTGACTTTCTCTTTTTGGTGCATAAGTCTTTTAAGATTTTTGCATATGAAGGAACTTGTTGGATTGCATCCAAAAGAGGGATATTTATGCTAACCTGTTTGAACAGCTCAACAATCTTCTCCATTTGTGGAGTTGGTTTATTGGATCTCAACCGGTTTGGAAAATGAGCATTTTGAAATGTTGTTGAGTCCAATTTTTGCGGATCAGATTGTTGAGTTGGGACGGAACCCCGTGTAGATGTGTTCGTGTTGTGAGAAGTGGGTCCGTTCGAGCAAGAAGAAGTAGAGCCGTGTGAAGGATGGAGAATAGGCTCTAACGAAGAAGAAGAAGGTGAAGAAGAACCACCGGCAGGGGTGTCATCGTGAATACCCACATTGTTTTGCAACATTTTTCCCGATCTCAACATGGTCACTGCGTTTATGTTATGAGTTTGCTGTTGATTTGCAGCATGTGCGTGACCGGGATTGGGCAGTGGTTGAGATGGGAGCTTTCCTTTTTTCTCGCTCGCTCAATGCTGCATTGAGTTGTGCAATTTGTGCCTCAATAGATTTGATGCTTTGATCGTGTGAGGCACTGTTTTGCACCAAAGATTGAATAGAAGTCTCTAGTCTTGCTGTAGACTGTGTAGATTGCTTTAGGAACGCATCTAGACTTCTTTCGAGCGAGCTAACCTTGTCATTATTAGGTTGAACAAAATTGTTTGGCGGGTAAGAAGTGTTAGGCACAAAATTGTTCACCTGATTAGGGTAAGATTGTTGTTGAAAAGGTTGCTGTTGAAATTGAGTTTGTGGAGGTGCTTATTGTTGTGGAGGAGGCCCTTGAAAATTGTTATTTCCTTGGAATTGTTGATTTTGGTTCCAAGCGAAATTTGGGTGACTCCTCCACCCCGGATTATATGTAGAAGAGTATGGATCGTTTCTTTGTCGTTGCTGAAAGGAAGCATTGACTTAATCATGTCCTTGAGTAGATGCATTGTAAGGACACTCTTCGGTTAAGTGTGATGGAGCCGAACAACAAGCACACACAGTTCGTGGAGGCATAACAGGGGCAGGAGAAGGCGACGAAATTTTGGTCTCAATCGCTTCTAGCTTTTTAGTAAGAGCGACCATCTCGGCCTTCATAGCAATCGACATCTCTACTTGATGTATGCCTGCCCTATATTTACCACTAGAAGAAGATGATGTGGTCTTGGAGCTCTCCCACTGAATTGTTTGTTCACTAAGGTCCTTAAGAAACTGCCATGCTTCCTCACTAGATTTGGAGAGAAAGTGACCTTGACAGATGGTTTCTAGCAACTGCTTCGTTACTGAGTTCAATCCCTCGTATAATGTTTGGTAAAGTTGCCAACTTTCGATCCCATGATGAGGGCATTGAACGAGTAGGTCTTTAAATCTCTCAAAACACTTCCAAAATGGTTTGGAAGGAAGCTGTGAAAATTGTATAATTTCATTACGGATTCTAGCAGTTTTGTGATGAGGATAGAACTTTTTAAGAAAAGCTTTCACAAACTCGTCCCAATTTCTAATGGAATGTGATGCGGTGCTGTATAGCCACTTCACGGTTAGGTCACATAAGGTGAAAGGAATGACCCTTAGCCTTATAGCGTCTTCACTTAATTGAGTCGTTTTCATCATAGCGCAAACATTTTGGAATTTATTGATAAAAATATACGCATCTTCTGATTCCAAACCGTGAAATTTTAGCAGCATATTGATGAAATGTGGTTTATTTCAAAATTGTCCCCATTTGCCGGTGGGGGTGAAAGACAGGTAGGTAAAAAAGTGCGGACAGGGTAGAAGAGATCCTGGAGCGCGACTCGTGTGGGCGCTTCAACAGGCGGTTGATTCGGGTTATTCGCACCTAACGGAGGTGGAATCATTCCCGTCGGTAAGGTATTGTTGGGGTTGAATCCCGACATGCCTTCGGAGGAAGAATTTGAAGGTGGAGGTAAGAAAGTGGACGGAATGTCGACTTCGGTGTCGAAGGGATCGTCGGTCGGTACCAACGAAACACGGACTAATCGGGCGCTGGGGTCCCTAGTCCAAAGTGACATACACTAAAGGGGTAGTGTAGTCAGGAAAAAAAATGAAAGACAGAATGTGGAGGTAAGATAACGTCAATGAGAGGAAGTGGTGTAAGTGAGGTACAAGTTTTCCTTAGCGACAAGTTGCAAGTTTTGAAAAGATTTTTCTTTTTTTTTTTTATTTTATGTGAGATTTTTGCAAAAAGATTTTTGAAAAGGGACTTGTGACACAAATGCGATCAACCACACATGCACAATCAGGCCTAGATCTAGGGTCACCTAGGTCAGCTAGACAGCTCCTAACTAGGATTAGAAATAGGACCTCAAACCGTCTCTTCACCGCCAATTGCGGCCAGGTAAGTGCCAGGTAAGTGGGAGGCTCCCCGCTACAAGTAGCGGTCCTAATTAAGTAACCACTTACCTTGACACACTTGCCTAGACACCGCAAAGTCAGTTAGGATAAACGGTCGATGCCTATGTCTAGTCCTTTGTCCTATTGAGCTCGAAGTCCTTAGGGCTGAGTCTAGTATTTTTTAATTAATTGTGGTCAATGCAAATGCTTTAAGTGCTTTCTGGGGTCCTGGGAAGGGTGATGAAATCCCCACCCAATCTGAGTTTGGTCAATAGCCCCTTAAAGTCCGATTAAATCATGCAAAACATTAAATTCACTTGTAATCAATTATTTTTAGCACGGTGCAAAGAAACCTGCAGAAAATCTGTTATTGAGAAGGGGGAAGAAGATTTTTAGCGCAAAGAAGTCCTGCAGAAAATTTCACAAAAGGATATATTGTAGGTTGCAGAGGGGAGAAGGAGAAGACAAACCATGCAAAATTGAGCAGCTGACGTGGCAGGACTGCGGCGGAACCGCGGTTCAGAGCGCACTTATGCCGCGGAAGGGCGGCGGAGTAGTGGGATCAGGGCTCTGTAAAAATTATGCTATTCTGTTGTCGAGTTTGCCCTCTGTTCTGATGTACCCTTTTCTGTTTTGCCTTCTGTAAATTTCCAGATCCGAGATTCTTCGCTGTTCCAGCAAGATTCAAACAATAAAACCCTTCAAACAGATAAAAATTGATAAAATATTTTTATACTTTTTTTATTTTCAGATTTTTATGATTTTTAAAATTTATATCAACCCGAAATTACAAATAGGAAATTTTTACGCCATCCCCGGCAACGGCGCCATTTGATTAGAGTATGTTTTACGATCACCAAAAATATTTTACCGTAATCAGAAACGGTGTCGCATGAAGCTAGCCGGTGAATACGGGTCGATCCACATGGATGTGTAATTTTCCTAAGTGTTCTCACGAGTTGATTCTAATGGTTGTTTGGTTTTTGTTGATTGATTTTAAAAACTAAGTTTTACGATGGTTAAGGAACTTGTTAGGGTTAGGTCTAAAGTAGGGTTGATAAGATTAATATTAACACCTCTTTCAATGCCCTTGATTAAAACTTTTTAGAAGTCATAACAATTATTAGTAAAGGGGATTAGGATGATTGGGAAGAAACGAAGTTTCTTCATCTAGATCCTTATCCGTCCTTTCCTACTAATTGCTATAACCTTCATGGACGTTATGCATGTCCGGTCCTTTATACTACGGTTTCACCGTTACCTCGTGGGTAGGATGCCGTAGGGAGCGGATCATGCATGCGTGCATGAAGTTCTTACTTATGAAAATTATTGGCATTGAAAGAGATGAGAGATATTCATCTCTCAATCCCTCTTTATTCCTAACCCTAACAAGCGAGGAAATTACTCGCTCATTAGGGGATCTTTTAAAAATAGCTTTTTTGTTATGTGTATTTCTTTAGATTTAAAGAACTAATTATCTACTGCAGATTAAAAGGTTCTATACTAGAATTACTTAAGGCAAAGGAATGGTTTATCTAAGGCAATTATTAAATTAGAGCTAGGGCAAAAAAAATGAATTATAAACTAGGGCAGAAATTGAAAAGAACTTACAGGAAAGTGATGCTCTTCAATCCTCAAAACATTCTGAATTTTTATTAATTGAAAAGAGGCATAGGATTACAATATTGTGATTACAATTTATAAGTAAACAGGGAAAACTAGGGTTACAAATTCTCGCGCATGTGCTTTTACAGATATGCCCACGAAAAATCCCAACCCACGCACCGACGCACCGTCACTAGAAGTTTGCACCGACGTGCGCACTAGACGGCCGCGGGACCGCGGCCCCAGCTTGGGTTTTGCCGCGGAACCGCGGCCAAAATAGGGAGTTGGGCTCTGAAACTTTGTGGGTCTCTTCTCTGATGCTTGGGCTTTCTATTTCTTTAGTTTTTTTTTCTCATTTTGGCTTTTGGCTCTTCTCCAGATCTTCAGTGAAGTTTTTATTGGTCTTTTAACCGTTTCCTATGACATTTCGGACCATGCATTGCCTTGTGAATTGTTCTTCGTCTAGGCTTGAGTAAGACCCTTCTACTTGCTGGTCAAAAGTCACTCTTTTGTATCAACTTTCGTCTTTTTCACTGTATTCGCTCCAAGAACCTATATCCTGTAATATGCAGCAGACATGCGTCAAAAGCTCCTGTTTAGTTATAAAACGAATAAGAATTGGGGAATATGAAATGCGATATTATGATATGAACACCTGCCCTTCCCTTCCGAGGTGGTCGAAGAGCTGAACTTCTTCGGGTTAGCCCCTGGCCAGCTAGTGACGAACTCATGGAGGATTCTCCTCGGGTTCCTGATCCGCCTGAAACTACAGACGGTTCCCTTCAGCCTCTCCATCCTTGATTCTTCCCTTGTTTTCAAAAATCATCCTGGGGGCCGAGCGGGCGACCTGAGGTGGGTCTACCTCTCTTTTAGAAAGCGACAGGGGGCACTGCTGGGACAGGGGTTGTTGCCCTGCCTTCTTCCATTCACTACTGGAAGAAGAAGTTTTTCTTCGTCGCGCCGCCCAAGGGCGAGGACTGGCCCGTGCCCACCAAGTGATCGAGGGGAAAGTGCTTGTCGGGGATCCAGTCCAATGACCCCGCCGCGGTGAGAGTGGCGACGTGGGAGCCCGTCCCTCGATTTGATGTGTTGCTGTCTGAAAGGGTCCTGAGTTGGGCCGGACTCAGCCCCGTCGGGTTCGTCGGTAAATTAGGCTTGCTTTTTGGATTGTACATTGCATGTGTCGCTGACTTCTTTGCCTTTGGTTTTGTGCAGGACCCATGGATATGGACGAGCTCCGAGCCTCCATGCGCCAGCTGAGGAAGGTCACGAAGGCTGGAGGCACCAGCTCTTCCCGTTCGAAGCTTGCCCCGGCTCCTTCGGCCTCCGTCCCAGCGCCTCCGGTGGCCGCGTCCCTTGAGCGTTCGGGGGCGGATCCCGCCTCAGGGCCTAGTAGAGCTCCGGGCCGAAAGCGGGCTCGAATTCTAGAGGACCCGGCCTCAGAGGAGGAGCCCGGCTCTCCATCGGAGCCACTCAAGAGGGGGTCTCGGAGGCCTCCTCGGGGCCCGTCCTTGCCGATCATGGTGGAGGAGGGGAGCCTCCGGTTCGCGGTTCCCTCGGGGCTATCTATCGCGGATAGCCTGCTGCACGAAATAGAGAGGTCGGCAGGGTCCCCGGGGGGACCTTCAGGGCCCAGATGGCGTCCATCGCCCAGGAGTCTGTGCAGGTAAGTGCTCGGTTGCTTGTGAGATTTGGTGCTTCCTTCGTCTTCCTGACCTTTTTCTTATTTTTTCAAGTCCTCTAGCACGTCGCCCTTGCCTTACGCATGGAGGCCGAGGTGATAGCCCCGGCGATGGAGGCCGCGAGCCAGCTTCTCTCGCTGGAAGAGAGCTCCAAGCAGGAGCTAGAGGCGGCGATGGCAAGGGTTGCCTCCCTGGAGGGCGAGGTGGAGGCCGGAAAATGGGAGGCTGCCCAGCACCGCGAGGCCGCCGTGGCCACCGAGGTCAAACTTGAGGACGCTCAGGTGCTCGCCGGCAACCTGAAGAAGACGGTAAGGACCCTCCGGAAGGAGCTGGGGTCGGCGGTCAAGGCAGCGGAGCATGCTAACCTCTCGGCGGCGAAGGTGGTGGAGGGCTACAAGAAGTCGAAGGACTTTTACAATGACTTAGCCGTAGCCACCACCCGCATCTGGCATGAGTCCCTCAACGCCGTTAAGGCCCGGATGCCGGAGTTCATCAATGAAGAGCTCTGGGCCGAATACCCCCTCGCGGACGCCGATAAGCAGGGGGAAGAGATTCCTGACGAGGAGTTGGCCGAGGACCCTGCTCGACTCGTAGTAGATATCGAGGACCCCGAGGTCGTGCCTGGCCCCGAGGCCTAAAAGCCCCCGTCTTCCTCCTCCTTTTATTTTGTAAGCCTCTGGGCAGTCTGTAAGGCCGGGGAGCCCAAAATACCCTTTGTAAAGACTTCGCTTTTGGTAGTAAAATTTTTTTTGTTTCATCAATTTGCACTTTATCTTTTGTTTGTGAAGAACGCACGTAAAGTATCTTTTTTTGCACTGTTGGGCTTCCATGTCAGGTCGGCTATCTGTCTAGCGATCGTTCGTCGATTTGATCGATCACCTGCCAAGTGTGCCAAACTCTGCTGAGAAGGAGGCATCTCCATGGCCCCGAATTCGAGGGGGGATCGCTCAGACTTGTATAGACCTGATGTCCCTTGTTGGGGATTCGGATCCGCTGCATGTGATGGGCAGAGGGATGTCCGTCGTAGTTGTGCCGAGCATGAATGAGCTCAGAGGCCTCGTTATGAGGGCTACAAACCCGCAGCATCTGTTGGGCAGGAGGATGCCTGCTGGGTATGACCGAGCAGGGAAGCTGCTCGGTTCCTCTTGGCGAGGGCTTTGATTTCTGGCATTGCGAGCAGGTGGCCACCAGCCGGGGATGGCCGATCGAGGGTCGGGCTCTACTGCCTCTGGGAGGACCTTTTGATCCCTGGCGTTGCGAGTAGGGAGGCTACCGGCCAGAGATAGCCGAGTAGGGTAGCTTCTGAGCTGCCTCTAAGGAGGACTTTGATCCTTAGCGTTGGAGGGGCCGTAGGAGGCCTGCTAAGGATAGCCGGGCAGTGAAGCTGCGCAGTTGCCTCTTGGCGAGGGCTTTGATCCCTGGCATTGCGAGTAGGGAAGCTACCGGCCGGGGATAGCTGAGCAGGGAAGCCGCTCGGCTGCCTCTAAGGAGGACTTTGATCCTTAGCGTTGGAGGGGCTGTAAGAAGCCTACTAAGGATGACCGGGCAGTGAAGCTGCGCGGTGGCCTCTTGGCGAGGGCTTTGATCTTTGGCGTCGTGGGTAGGCAACTACCAGCCTGGGATCACCGAGCGGGATAGCCGCTCAGATGCCTCTTGCGAGGGCTTTGATCCCTGGCGTCAAGGGTAGGGAGCTACCAGCCGGAGATGACCAAGCAAAGGTCGGGCTCGGTTGCCTCTTGCGGGGGCTTTTGATCCTTCAGGACGGGGACCGAGCAGGGTTACCGACCAGTGCCTCTTGGCGAGGACTTTGATCCCTGTCAGTTGTGGTAGGAAGCTACTAGCCGGGGATAGCCGAGCAAGGGCTCGACCGCCTCAAAGGAGGACTTTGGTCCTTAGCGCGGAAGGGGCTGTAAGAAACCTACCAAGGACCCTTGGCCGAGCAGGGTTACTGTCCGGTGCCTCTTGGCGAGGGCTTTTGTCCTGAAGGATAGCCGAGCGAGGGTCGGGCCCAACTGCCTCTGGGAGGGCTTTTGATCCCTGTCGGTTGTGGTAGGAAGCTACCAGCCGGGGATAGCCGAGCAGGGTAGCTGCTGAGCTGCCTCTAAGGAGGACTTTGATCCTTAGCGTTAGAGAGGCCGTAGGAGGCCTGTTAAGGATAACCGGGCAGTGAAGCTGCGCGGTTGCCTCTTGGCGAGGGCTTTGACCCCTGGCGTTGCGAGTAGGGAAGCTACCAGCCAGGGATAGCCGAGCAGGATAGCTGCTGAGCTGCTTTAAGAAGGACATTGATCCTTAGCGTTGAAGAGGCCGTAGGAGGCCTGCTAAGGACGACCGGGCAGTGAAGCTGCGCGGTTGCCTCTTGGCGAGGGCTTTTGATCCCTGGCATTGCGAGTAGGAAAGCTACCGGCCAGGGATAGCCGAGCATGGAAGCTGCTCGGCTGCCTCTACGGAGGACTTTGATCCTTAGCGTAGGAGGGGCCGTAGTAGGCCTGCTAAGGATAACCGGGCAGGGAAGCTGCGCGGTTACCTCTCGGCGAGGGCTTTGATCCCCGGCGTTGCGTGTAGGGAAGCTACCTGCCAGGGATGGCCGAGCATGGTAGATGCTTGGCCGATTCTTCATGAGGTTTCGCCCGACCATCCCGTGGTAGGTATGGGGAACAGGAACGGTCGCGGCGAACGTGCATGTAGCATGCGCATTGAATGCGCGGGGAGGCGAAGCGCCAGAGTCGCGTCGTTTCGATTCTGCCAGAGAAGTCTTAATGATCGCCGCGTGGTAGCGACTTTGCGGGCGAAAACGGGCGACTATTGGGTTCCGTTGGGGCGCAGTAGGCTATATAAGGCTGAAGGAGCACTGGTCCTTCCTTTCTTTGTAAACAGATCGCTGAGAATGGAAGACTTCCCCTTTACCATCCCCGATATCGTCCAATTCGAAGACGTATACCTCTATGACCAGAACTGCACCGAGGACACGGTGCAGTTGGTCTATGGGAGCATCGAAGACCACTTCAGTTGGCTGATCCCCCAGAGCTCCCCCCTTCTACAGCTGCTGATGTACTCCATCTGGAGGGCGTCGCCGGGGGTTTACAACCCCTTGTCCGAGCAGCTCTACGACGAGGCCGTGGGCAAGCTGCGGTCTCTGAGGCGCTTCGGCCTGATCTCCGCGAGTAGGCTGGCTCGCTCGGTGGCACTCGTCCGTGAGTGCTACGAACTGAGGCTCGAGGTCGATGCGCGCTGGGGGAATCGAGGGTTGAGGTTGGATCTCGCGAGGCCTCGGCTGGCGGAGATCTTTACTGAGTACCATGAGCAGTGCTCTCTGCACTCCCTTCCCCCGCTGTTGTAATTTTCTTTTTCTTTTTGTATGTATGGTTGAGGAGCCCATAATACCTTCTTGAATAAATGAAACATTTTCTTCTTTTTCGCAATGTTCCATTGATCTTTATTAAATTAACAACAGGCCCTAGGAAGAGTTTACATTGCCCTTAGAAAAAAGTACATGCTAATAGATGACCTCATTAGCGTGGCCCGAGCTCCCCGGAGGCTTGTTGGTCTCCATGCACGGAATCGGGTACGGGGCTCCATGGACTCCGGAATGGTCATCTGCCGAAACGATCATGATTTGGCCAATGGTCAACTCGGCGGGAGAAGGACGCTGCTCATGCTCACGGTCGCCCTGCCGCTTATCCCTCAAGTAGGCGGCGAGGTGCCCTGATCGGATGAGCTCCCCGATATAGTCCCGGAGTTGCTTACAATCCTCCGTGGCGTGGCCCAGCGTCCGGTGGAAGGCGCAGTAGGGGCCCCGGGTTCGCTTCGAGGTCTGACGCGGGATTGGAGGGAACTTGAAGAACCCCTCGCCCAGGGCCTCCTCTAGTAACACTGTGAGGGAGACGTTGAGCGGGGTGTAATCCTGGAACTTCGGGTGATAAGGCTACTGACGCTCCGACTTCTCTTCCCGAGCCCTCTTCTTCTGGTCGGACCGTTCTGCTCGAGAGAGGTTCGCGTTCACCTTGGACTCGAGCTGGATCTCGCGCTCGGTCCATACCTTGACCTCGGCCATGGTTTTAGGCTGCACCAACGCAAAGGAGCGCAGCCACTCCTTGTGCCTAAGACTAGATCTGAGCGCCGTGATGACGGTCTCGTCCCGGTACTCAGGGACCTCGAGGAGGGCGTTGTAGAAGCGGGAGACGTAACCTTTGAACGTCACCTTGTCCCCACTCTTAATTGTGAAGAGGTAGTCGACCGTGCGCTTCTGCCGACGGTTCCTGATGAAGTGGCCGAGGAACTGAGTAGCCAGCTCGTCAAATGTCGAGATTGAACGAGGCTCGAGTCATCGGAACCAGTCCCGACCTGAACGGATGAGGGTGGCTGGGAAGGCCCTGCACTGGGCGTCGTCGAAATGGTCCTGGAAGCTCATCCCCGCGGTGAAAGCATCCAAATGGTCTTTCGGGTCGGTTTTCCCGTCAAACGGAGAGACCTTCGGGGGCTTGTTGCGCGAGGAGACATGGACAGCGAGCAGTCCCTCGGTAAATGGCTTGGTGAGCGAGTCGGCGGCGTACTTAGCCTCAGCGCCCGAGAGGTGACCTTCCCGGCGCATGCCCTCGATCTTCTTTTCGAGGGCGTCGAGTCGGCCGTGGTACCCCGAGGATTCGACGCCTTGTGATCCCTGGCCTCTGCTGTGGGAGATCTGCGTCTGGGCGTTGCCCCTGTTCCTCCCGATGAGGTTCCTCAGATCCCCGGGCGAGGTGGCCCTCGATCCATCGTGGCGAGCACCTTCTGTGCGACCCCGTCGAGGGAGAGGGTGTCGATCATGCCTGGGGACAGGCGAGGTGACCGACATCTCCTCAGGAGGGTAAGGGTCGCGAGGAGGCTCGAGGCGAAGCGCTCTGGCGGCGGATCTTGGTGTGGAGCTGTGGGGCGCCCAGAGAGCCTCAGGGGGTATTGGCCCGTGAGATCTGTGGCCATGGGTTGTAGCCTGCCGGTAGTCAGCCGTGCCGACGAGGGCAGAGCCTTCAGGAGGCAGAGGAGCAGCGATTTGGGCCCCTGGCCCGGCCGTTTGGACGCGGACGAGCGCTTCCACGAGAGACTGTAGCCGATCTATTCGGCCGGCGAGGGCGTTGATGACGGTCGCCGGAGGAGGTTCATCCGCGCCTCCGATGAGGGGGAGGCAGCGGCTGGTACCTGGATCTTCAGGGTGATCGCTTGCCATATGGATGGAGATCGGTAGGCCAACATTGTTTTTTGTGGAGTTTAGGTTTCCCACAAACGGCGCCAACTGATGGAGGTCATTTTCGGGTCTCCGTCAGATGTTGTCTTTCGTTGATCTCCCAGTGGATTTTGGAGGTGATCTCCTATTGTGTGTGGGTCTCAATGGGTTTGGAGGAGATTTGTGGTTTGAGGAGTTTGCGCCGAGTACCTGGAAGAAAGTCCCGGGGTGGTTTGGTACCACCGAGGACCCTCCGATGATCAAGTTAGCACGAGATCCGAGTATAGCAACAGCTAAGTGGGGTGAAAAAAGCTTACTTGACCCCTGTGATGGGGGTTTATATAGTGGTGGCAGCACGCAGCAGCCGGCGCGAGAATCTCGCCGGTAGTTACGCTCCCGACGTCACGCCCGCGTAACGAGCGGATCGCCCGTTAATAGGGATCGTGATGGCGTGGAACACGGGATGTTGCCGGCTGAGAATCTGCGCATGGCGAGATTTACGGAGCGGCGGTTACGCCTGTGAGTGATGGGGTCGGTCGGTCGGAGGGATCGAGGGAGAAGGCCTCGGCAGGAGAGCTCGGGAACGAACGGAGGGGGGCGAGGTATCTTGGTCCTGCGGTAGCTCGGGGGCGAGCTGAGAGGCCGAGGAAGCCAATTTGCAGGGGGCTCTGAGGTGAGCCGGCTTGCGCTTGCAGGTCGGATACAGGGGTGTCCTGGTCGGCCCCTGCGGACCCTTTCTTCTGAGCTCTGGGACACGTCATCTGCCACGTGTCATGATCTGCGAGGTCGCCAATATAGAGCATCATCAAACGCCGACCGCTCCGCCGTTCGGAAGGAGCGGCGCTGGGGCATGGAGGAGGAGGGGTGTCGGCGAACACTCCCCGAACGGGCCAAGGTGCCATAGTTGTTGGTTTTGCCCCCTCGTACCCATTGGTGAGTCGCCATGTGCGCCGCTCTTGATCATTCTTTCCTTATTTTTGGTTTGCAATCTATACTTCTTGATGCCAATCTACATATGGATTCCATAATTACTTGGGAAAAA
Organism: Agapanthus africanus; assembly: GCA_030015575.1. Classification (NCBI taxonomy): domain Eukaryota; kingdom Viridiplantae; phylum Streptophyta; class Magnoliopsida; order Asparagales; family Amaryllidaceae; genus Agapanthus; species Agapanthus africanus. Next base: position 46,580,453 of record JASDDO010000019.1, on the reverse strand, counting down.
TAGGATTTAGGTACGTAAGTTTGAAAAGCAACTTTAGGTCCCTGGCCCAAAAACTGTTGTGAAAAACTCCTTAAATTTAAAGATTCTTGTGTTTTAGTCCATATCTTACATTTACTATTTTTTTATGCCAACGCCGACCTTTCAGATAAACTACTATATTTACTTTTCAAATTACTACAATTATCGTTTAAAATACTATATTAATCTTATAAATTGCTGCATTTCTATTGAAATATGTCTAATGTAATAGATATAGTAATTTTACTAAAAAATATAACAGTTTCATGTCAAATGTAGTATTTTAACACAAATGTAGTACCTTATAATATAGATGTGGTATTTTGAAAGATAACTATAGCATTTTAAAAGGCAAATGCAGTAGTTTATCTGAAAGGACAGTATTGGCATAAAACAATATGAATATACTACGAGGACTAAAACACAAAAAAATTTAAGTTTAGGGAGTTTTTCACAACCTTTTTTTGGTCAAGGACCTAAACTATTGCTTTTGCAACTTAGGGGCTTAAACTTATTTTCCCTAATTACTTTGCATTCTATACATGGCATCTTCTTGATGCCAATCTACAGATGGATACTCTGTAGATGCTTTGGGCTTTGGGCCATAACATTCATGCAAAATTATAACGGCCTCTCAAAATTTAGTATTTTTCCTTCTTCTAAGATTCAAACTATTACATGTCTCAAAATTAACATTTTGGATTTCTTAAGTCCAAGTTTTCAGTAATTAAAGAGATAGAAGTTCAAACACTTGTAGGAACTCTTTGTCCCACTTTACTCGATTATCAGCTAACAACCATCAGTTTAAAGAACCTGCATTTCAATTGATTAATTAAGCACAGTTAGCTTTTTCCGTTTCAAATATTTTTGTATTTTAAAACCTGGATAAAGCATCAAACACTTAACAAACCATGGCAAAAAACAATGATAAAAGTTCAGCAATATTTTGATCAACTAATAATTAAACAACAACATCATAAGGATCGAAATGGTAAAGGGCTTATTCTTACAGCCGTGTGTGGTTTCTGGCTAATCGGACAAAATTCTATAGACGTTCCCATGTTATTCAGCGGACTAAATTTAAATATATTCGGATTAAAATTTAGCGAGATGCAACTTAAAATGGGATAAATTTAGAAGTTAATGCCAACTCCACTCCTACAAATGAAAATCTAAAGTAGATAACAATAATAATTTTCAATAATTTTATCCAACATCTTAGAATTTACATTTCTCTTGGTTGCTTGTGGTATCTAAAGATACTAACAAACAATCTTGTCACTCTCTACACTTTGATTAATCTAACCCCAGCAATTATGAGATATTGAAACTGTAGATGGATATTGATTGGATGTAATCTGAGGTGGTGAGGGGTCAACCCCACCGATTTCCAACACAACCCATGAACTTTAATTTGGTTCTGACTTTTATTTGCATCATAAAGATGAGAGAGATGCAATTAGTCGAAATATCGACATTTGCATGCATCCTGTTTGTTCACTGTATACTGGGGGCTGTTTGTTTGCTGAAATCAACAAAGGAATGAGAATTGAGGTCTTACAAACAAATTTTTTTGTCCTCTGAAATTACCGTTCTCTTGTTTGTCTGTAAGGAATTGGAATGGATTTTGTCCCCTTCAGTCATTTCCTTTATTTGGTTGCACAAAAAAAGTAGAAATTGAGTTTTGAGAATTGGATAAAGAGTAGAGAAAGAAATTAGATAACCATAACTTTTCCCAAATAAAATAATATATCCAATCCTATGTATTTGTTTTTGGAAATGAACAATTACATCCAAAAAATCTTAGATTTGAAATTGCCCAAAAGGTAATGCCAATTACCATTTTAATGATGTCAATTCTCAAAACTTGGAATTTCTATTCACAAGCCAAAAAAGTAAGATAATTCCCTTATTTTTTTTGTTTTGTTGAATAGTTTCTTGTACTCTCAATACCCAAAGATTTCAGCAATTCCAAACAAACAAATAGCTCCTAATTGAATTCCATGGCTACTCCAGCATTCATTGTACCAAATCAGTTCACATCCACTAGAAAAAGTATCACATCACATTGATCACAACAATATTTTGTAAAACATGATTGCCGTCTGAAAGTGATTAATAGTAGAAGTCAAATTCGTTTCATAGTCAACTGTAAACAGTTTATTTTCACGATAGGTACCATATCTTTTAATGTTCATGCCGTGAAGTGTACAGTTGAGTATTTTTCGTCGTTCATAAAGATGGATGCGCTCGTGTTTCAGGCTTTTACAAATTATCCTTGCCCATAACAGACAGGGATTTATTGATCGTAGCGATTCTAATCTCCAACCGCCGCGGATAAATCAGCTGTTAATTATCTCTCGTTTTAACACGAGAGCACCTCCGATTAACGGGTCATGCGTACCATGCGAACTCATTTTTGTGATTTGTGCATTGTGTTTGAAAACAAGTTTAGACGTCTTTGAACATATCAGGGGCCATCACACGGGGATCCTGCTGACCAGTGAGCGGGTTGGGGGTCAAGAGGGTTACGAGGCTAAGAGAAAGAATCTTTTTTTAAGGGAAAGCGTTTTGAGTATGTCGAAAGCTCCGAAAATGGGAAAAGAGATAAAAAGAAAAAAGGGTATTCCCATGGCAGGTACCCGTGAGCGGGTATCTTGTTGGAGATATCTGCCACAGGTATCTCGTTGGGGATATTCGCTGCGGATATCTATTAAAGATATCCGTACGTGGGTGCCCTTTTGAGATCTTCGAACGGGTATCATAAGTGGTTGAAAATTCCTTTATGGGGATTTCCAAGGCGCAAAATCCCCTCATGAAGATTTCTGAGGTGGACATTCTCCTTGCGGGGATGTCCGTGGCAGAGATCCCTTTAAAAATCCCCACCAACGAGCGGTGGCGATGCGGATGATGAAATCCATAGATTTTCATCAAGTTTCTTTGTTCAAATGTGTTTGCTCGGGGGGAAAGCAATGGGCTTACATCTTGAGAACATGGCTTTCACCCCGAGATCCATTGTTCTCTATCTCGTTTTTTCAAGTATTATGAAAAAAACTTGCTCCTTTTCTTGCTCATGATCTTGGATCTAGGGCTTCTTGACGTGAAGTTCTTCCTAGAAAAATGAACTATTTTTAATAGGCTGTTTTTGGAGAAGGAGAAAATAAAGGAGATGAAAGAGACCCAAAAGAAACTCTTTCCTTTCGGGCTCTTTCTCTCTGTCTCTCTCTTTTATTTATTTTTAGGAAGAAAAAGATGAAGAAAAGATGTCACGCCCCGCTTCCCAGAGTACGCAATATCGGGCACGTGACATAGCCAACCATGCTACCTGTGGGTAGGAAGTATCCATCCACAGTCACATTACGGTTGTAAGGATATCAAGAACAAGAAAATAAACTAAACTAATACATGTCCAAATCCATAATAACAAGAATCAATAAACAATAAGTACGGAAGCTAAAGATCCAATACAATGAATAAACAGTACGTCCCATAATGCGGGCTCACATCTGGAAATGAAAAGCAATAAATAAACTAAATCCTAAGGACTCACTGTTCAGCCTGCTGACTGAAGTACTCCTGCTCGGTCGACGACAAAGGGACGGAATCTGGGCCATGCAAAACCCAGACGTCAGCGCGTCATGATATCAAGTATACAGTATAAACATGGTAATAAACAATGCAAGTACGAACATGAATAAAGCAGTAACAAGGAATAACAAGCAGGGTAATGTGCACTGGTGTCCAAACTGTCCTATCAGGTTTTCTACTCTATAGTCTTTGAAATCAATTGATGAATCGTCGATGTAACCCAATAGTATCCCGTACATACCCGGGACCACGGCCACAATATTCTCGGCGGAAACCGAGACATGCCGTAAGGCACAGAAAGGAAGTATTAGTATCCCGTACATACCCGGGACCACGGCCACAATATTCTCGGCGGCAGCCGAGACATGCCGTAAGGCACAGAAAGGAAATATTAGTATCCCGTACATACCCGGGACCACGGCCATAATATTCTCGGCGGCAGCCGAGACATGCCGTAAGGCACAGAAAGGAAAGTGTACACTCGGTATTACCCCGTACATACCCGGGATCATGGCCACAATATTCTCGGCTGAAACCGAGACATGCCGTAAGGCACAGAAAGGAATGTGTACACTCGAACGGTAGTGGACTGTCGAGTTACAAGTCAGGTTCATCTTTGATTTCCCCATACCCCCAAGCTATGTATGTCAGGTCAGGTATTCAGTAGTCAAGGACTAATGCCAACACAAAGTCAAGTAAAAGTAGGTCTGTCTGGATCGACAGCAGGAAAGGTCAGGGTTGTCGGCATTAGGCATGAAATCAGGGAACAAGTAATGTCATGGTACGACCGGATGGGTCGGTATGTATGTATATGTCAGGTGTATCAGGGTCAGGCCAATATGTCGTGCAATCGGGTAAGTGCTCACAGCAGGTACACAATCAATAATGAACAACAGCAGGAAACAGTATTTAACCACAATATTCCATATAACTACAGTGATGTTTATATTCTCTTACTAACATGTTCAATCATCTTTAGGGTGCAATAGCCACAAGGTATAGCAATATTCACAATTATAAATTAAGGAACTACATGGAATTATACTAAGTATAACAATTGTCTCAAGAATGGTTTAACAGTTCAAGCAGATATGATTCAGTCATTTTATTAGTTAAAGCATGAATTGATGTGGGTTAATTAATTAATTACGAAGAACTGTTGTAACTATTCTATTATAAAGATAACAGCAATAACACGATATCAAATGCCATCATTAAGTTACGGTATTAAATAGTGTGAATAAAATTTGCGTGGCAAGACTAGGTCTCGCACGCTAGCATGTTCAAGCAAGTATTCAGATACTTGCCTCGACGGTCTGCAAACGGGAACACGGATGCGATGTCGGCAGAAAACGCGGTAAGATAGCACGGGCCACGGATCGAGTCCAAACAGAGGTCAACGGGATCACACGGACCAGGGGGCTTCGCTGGAGCGTCGGGTTCGCCAAGACGGCACGGTCGGATTCCGGCAAAATGTCATCGGTAACAAGTTAGCAACAAGATACGATACACGCAAAATACGACCAGCGAAGGGATTGTACCAGAAGGAAGCATAAGGAAAACTCACAGAGGAGAAACAGGGTGCACACGATGGCTCGACGGCACTGGGACGCCGGCGAGGCAGCGACGGCGAAGCACGGTGGCTGGAAAAATCCGGAGTTTGCTGGAACGAGGGTGCTGCAGCGAGTGTGAGGGTGGTAGTCGACTCTGGTGGCCGAGGGGAAAGGGAGGTGGTCGGAGGTGGCGTCGACGAGGTCGCCGGCGCGTTTCTCCGGCGAACAGCGGGGTAAGCGAGGGGTTAGGGCTCGTGCTGGTGTTCCGGCGAGGGGAGGAGGGCAGCGACGACGAGGTCGGGACGAGGAGGGTGAGAGGGAGCCGCGGGAGTCGTCGACGACGATGGGTGGCGTCGACGGCGAGGTCTGCGAGGGTGGAGGCGAGGTCGGGAATGGGTGCAGGCGCAGGAGAGAGGAGGAAGGAGGGAGGAGGAAGGCGCGGCTAGGCTGAGGGTGCTGACGGCGACGGCGAGGTCGCGGGGGAACCGGCGGTGAGGTCTGCGGTGAGCTAGGGTTAGGGTTTGATTGGTTTCACGCGATAGAAGAGGGTTGGGTGAAGGCGGCTGCATGGTTTAGGTTATATAGAGGGAGAGAGAGAGATAAATTTGATGAGATATAGAGAGAGAGAGAGAAAGAGAAGGATTAGGAGGCGGGCCCACGAACTCAGCCCCGTGAGTGGCCACAAGAAAATCTAAAAGGGATATGCAGTTAATCTTTGGCAAGATGAGCAGTTAAGGAATTATTCGCATATAATTTTAGTTATATATATTAAATTGAAACGGGCCCTTTTTGGCGCAAAATGAAACATTTTCAAATCGCGCCCGGATTGCGCCCAAATGTTCCAAATTCAAATTATAGGATTTTAAGCGGGTTCCAAATTTTGAAAATAGGTGTTTAGTGATTAAAATGCATGCCCCCAAGTCGGACACTTGCACGCGCGCGTAATCGCCCAAACTGGCCCGTTTAGCCAAACGGAACGGAATCTCGACACGCGGACGCTACCACACGACTAGTGGCGACGAGTAGGCTAACATGGACATCTTAAATTTCATTTTCGGAGTTAAAATTTGTTATGTGCCAAAATGACTTAACCGGGTAAAATTTAGCAATAAACACCCGAAAATCAGGAAAATTGGAATGAGCAATATATAACCCTCAACTAGTAATATAAATAGTATTATTGGGCTCGGGTGTTACATCATACCCAACTACAAAAAGAATTTCGTCCTCGAAATTCCAAGAATACAAGATAACTAACTACTGGAAAAGATGAGGGAATTTCTGCCGGATCTCGTCTTCTCGCTCCCAAGTGGATTCCCCATGCGATCGATTACCCCAAGAAACTAGCACAAGAGGGATAACCTTGTTCTTAAGAACCTTTTCTCTTCGATCCTTGATTTCGACTGGTCGCTCCTCAAAAGTCAGGTCCTCCCGAACGGTCAACTCCGAATGATCCAAGACATGAGTCTCATCACGAACATACCTCCGTAGTTGAGACACATGAAACACATCGTGAACTCCTGCTAATGACGGTGGTAACGCCAACCGGTACGATACCTCTCCAACACGCTCCAATATCTCGAAGGGTCCAACGAATCGGGGACTAAGCTTTCCCCGACTTCCAAAGCGAATCACCCCTCTAGTCGGTGATATCTTCAGGAATACCAAATTACCCACGGCGAACTCTAGAGGTCTTCTTGACGTGTCGGCCCAACTTTTCTGTCTGTCTTGAGCTGCCTTCATATGCTTCCTGATTGTACTCACCTTCTCGACTGTCTGTACCACCAAATCTGGTCCTAGTAATCTTCGTTCACCAACATCATCCCAACAAACCGGTGAACGACACTTACGACCATACAGTGCTTCAAACGGGGCCATCTGAATAGTTGCTTGGAAGCTGTTGTTGTATGAGAACTCCACCAGGTGTAGATGATCTTCCCAAGAACCTTTGAAATCCAACATGCAAGCCCTCAACATATCTTCAAGGGTCTGGATCGTCCTCTCCGATTGCCCATCAGTCTGAGGATGATAAGCTGTGCTAAACTTCAATCGAGTCCCCAAGCTTTCTTGTAAACTCCTCCAAAAGTGCGACAAGAACCGAGTGTCCCGATCGGACACGATGCTTACCGGTACTCCATGCAATCTGACAATCTCCTGCATGTACCGCTCTGCCAAAGTCTCTGTCGATTGACCAACCCGAAAAGGAATAAAGTGAGCTGCCTTGGTCAACCGATCGACAATCACCCATACTGCATTGTTGCCCTTTGGACTCCGCGGTAAAGTCGTCACGAAATCCATGGTTATATGTTCCCACTTCCATTGAGGAATCGGAAGTGGTTGCAACAAACCAGCAACCCTTTGGTGTTCAGCCTTGACTTGCTGACACACCAAGCACTTAGCCACGAAGCGAGCAATTTCCCGTTTCATACCTTCCCACCAGAAATGCTGTCGAATATCTTGGTACATCTTCGTCCCTCCTGGATGTACAGAGTAAGCTGAACTGTGTGCCTCCTTCATAAGCTCTTCATGCACATCTCCTTTTGGCACACATACACGGCTACCATATCTCAACGAACCATCTTCATGGATCAGTAAATCGGTCCGCAGTCCGGCTTCAACCTGCTCTCGAAACTTTTGCAGTCTAGGGTCCTGCGATTGTGTCGCTTTAATCTTCTCAACTAAGGACGATTGTACTTGCAACTGCAACAACTGTCCTGTAGCACGCGGTAGCACAACCTCCAAGTCAAATCTCCGAAACTCCTAAATGATCTCCCTCTGTGCAGTCAATAACTGAATTGCTGGTAACCGACTTAGTGCATCTGGCACGACATTAACTTTTCCCGGATGGTACTTAAGATCAAGGTCGTAGTCGGCCATCAGCTCCAACCATCTGCGTTGCCTCATGTTCAACTCCTTCTGAGTGAACACATATTTCAAACTCTTGTGATCCGTAAATACTTCAACTCTCTCGCCCAGAAGGTAGTGTCTCCAAATCTTCAGGGCGAAGATCACGGCTGCAAGCTCCAAGTCGTGAGTCGGATAGTTCTTCTCATGCGTCTTCAGCTGTCTCGATGCGTAAGCGACGACTTTCCCGTTCTGCATTAAAACACATCCCAATCCCTTTCCAGATGCGTCGCTGTGAATCACCAGTCCTCCTGAATTATCCGGTACGGTCAGGATCGGGGCGGTTATCAACTTCTGCTTCAACGTCGCGAAGGCCAATGCACATCCATCCGTCCAAACAAACGGTACCTCCTTACGCGTAAGCTTGGTTAACGGCTCAGCTAGACGAGCGAAGTTCTCCACAAACCTTCTGTAGTAACCGGCGAGTCCAAGAAAACTTTTTATCTCTGCAACATTCTTTGGAATAGGCCAATCTCGAACTGATGTAATCTTCTCGGGATCAACGGCGATTCCATTGCCCGACACAACATGCCCCAGAAACTTCACTTCTTCCAGCCAGAATTCACACTTACTCATCTTCGCAAATAACTTCTCTTGTCTTAGCTTCTGCAGTGCGATCTTTCTTCTTCACTAAAAGAACTGGAGCTCCCCAAGATGAGTTGCTGCTTCGAATTCATCCCTTCTCGAGTAGTTCACCAACTTGTTTCTTAACTTCTTCCAATTCCACCGGTGCCATCGGATAATATGATTTTGATACTGGCGCTGCACCAGGAATAAGGTCAATCGCAACTCCACGTCTCGCTTCGGCGGTAAGCCCGATATCTTCAAATACGTCCATAAAATCGCGAACAATTGCCGGCTCTTCATTACTATCAACTTCCATGGCTGCAAGAACACTGTTCGTCGGCCTAGCCCTAAAACTCGACTGGCCCGACAGAACTGCTTCCTTACCGCAACTGCTGTCTACACTGTTGGCCACGAAAGGTCCAGCAAGACTACTGAGTCTCGTCCATTCTGCTGCATGCACGTCCACGGTTGCTCCATTCTGCCTTAGTCCGATGAACTTCTCTTCCATTTCCTCCCGTGCGGTCCGCGGAAAGAATTTCTCCAGGAAACTTTTAGAGAAATCCGCCCAACTGATTGGCTTGGGCAAGTGGGTCTCCTCCACAGGCCATCACTCTCGGCGTAAACCACTAGCTAAAGCGCACCACAACAACTCTCTTGTCCTCTGGAATCTGTGCCGCCATCAGTAAATCCTCCGTGTCACTAGCCTCTGCTCGGCTGGTAACAGCTCCTTTAAACCAGTAATTGTAGACGGACCCAAAGTCTGAAATCTGCTACGGTCCTTACTCGTTCGACTGGTCTAGTTCCATCGTTGTTTACAGACTGCTGAACGATCTGCAAACCTTCCTGAAACAAATCTGCTATTGCTGATTCAGCTCAGTCGGTCTCTTTGATTTCCAGCATTTCTCTTATCACTCCAAGCATGGCGGCTTCGCTCACACACCTCCGGTACGTCTTCAACTTCTTACCTGTCGTAATCCTGAACTCAAAACACCCAACATTAGCATGATGATAGATTCTGAATGTAGATCAAGGCTAGAACTCCAAGATACTTAAATAGAGTACTGCATTGTAGCTATGCCGCGGTATCATAGCCGCAATTACTTAACTCCACCCAAGTCGCCCAAGTCCTAGGGATAACAAGAAATCAGGTTTCCGAGTCGACATACAAAGTAAGTTTGTACGTCGTAAAAGATATAATCAGGAAGAATGTGATTCAAGAATGGTAAAACGGTCAATGTGGCTGGACATGTTTCCTAAACACGGGTATTATGATTCGTGTATCGGGTGCAATACCCAACTACAAAGAATCAACCCGACTAACCTATGGCTCTGATACCAAAAGAACCATGTCACGCCCCGCTTCCCAGAGTACGCAATATCGGGCACGTGACATAGCCAATCATGCTACCTGTGGGTAGGAAGTATCCATCCACAGTCACATTACGGTTGTAAGGATATCAAGAACAAGAAAATAAACTAAACTAATACATGTCCAAATCCATAATAACAAGAATCAATAAACAATAAGTGCGGAAGCTAAAGATCCAATACAATGAATAAACAGTACGTCCCATAATGCGGGCTCACATCTGGAATGAAAAGCAATAAATAAACTAAATCCTAAGGACTCACTGTTCAGCCTGCTGACTGAAGTACTCCTGCTCGGTCGACGACAAAGGGACGGAATCTGGGCCATGCAAAACCCAGACGTCAGCGCGTCATGATATCAAGTATACAGTATAAACATGGTAATAAACAATGCAAGTACGAACATGAATAAAGCAGTAACAAGGAATAACAAGCAGGGTAATGTGCACTGGTGTCCAAACTGTCCTATCAGGTTTTCTACTCTATAGTCTTTGAAATCAATTGATGAATCGTCGATGTAACCCAATAGTATCCCGTACATACCCGGGACCACGGCCACAATATTCTCGGCGGAAACCGAGACATGCCGTAAGGCACAGAAAGGAAGTATTAGTATCCCGTACATACCCGGGACCACGGCCACAATATTCTCGGCGGCAGCCGAGACATGCCGTAAGGCACAGAAAGGAAATATTAGTATCCCGTACATACCCGGGACCACGGCCACAATATTCTCGGCGGCAGCCGAGACATGCCGTAAGGCACAGAAAGGAAAGTGTACACTCGGTATTACCCCGTACATACCCGGGATCATGGCCACAATATTCTCGGCTGAAACCGAGACATGCCGTAAGGCACAGAAAGGAATGTGTACACTCGAACGGTAGTGGACTGTCGAGTTACAAGTCAGGTTCATCTTTGATTTCCCCATACCCCCAAGCTATGTATGTCAGGTCAGGTATTCAGTAGTCAAGGACTAATGCCAACACAAAGTCAAGTAAAAGTAGGTCTGTCTGGATCGACAGCAGGAAAGGTCAGGGTTGTCGGCATTAGGCATGAAATCAGGGAACAAGTAATGTCATGGTACGACCGGATGGGTCGGTATGTATGTATATGTCAGGTGTATCAGGGTCAGGCCAATATGTCGTGCAATCGGGTAAGTGCTCACAGCAGGTACACAATCAATAATGAACAACAGCAGGAAACAGTATTTAACCACAATATTCCATATAACTACAGTGATGTTTATATTCTCTTACTAACATGTTCAATCATCTTTAGGGTGCAATAGCCACAAGGTATAGCAATATTCACAATTATAAATTAAGGAACTACATGGAATTATACTAAGTATAACAATTGTCTCAAGAATGGTTTAACAGTTCAAGCAGATATGATTCAGTCGTTTTATTAGTTAAAGCATGGATTGATGTGGGTTAATTAATTAATTACGAAGAACTGTTGTAACTATTCTATTATAAAGATAACAGCAATAACACGATATCAAATGCCATCATTAAGTTACGGTATTAAATAGTGTGAATAAAATTTGCGTGGCAAGACTAGGTCTCGCACGCTAGCATGTTCAAGCAAGTATTCAGATACTTGCCTCGACGGTCTGCAAACGGGAACACGGATGCGATGTCGGCAGAAAACGCGGTAAGATAGCACGGGCCACGGATCGAGTCCAAACAGAGGTCAACGGGATCACACGGACCAGGGGGCTTCGCTGGAGCGTCGGGTTCGCCAAGACGGCACGGTCGGATTCCGGCAAAATGTCATCGGTAACAAGTTAGCAACAAGATACGATACACGCAAAATACGACCAGCGAAGGGATTGTACCAGAAGGAAGCATAAGGAAAACTCACAGAGGAGAAACAGGGTGCACACGATGGCTCGACGGCACTGGGACGCCGGCGAGGCAGCGACGGCGAAGCACGGTGGCTGGAAAAATCCGGAGTTTGCTGGAACGAGGGTGCTGCAGCGAGTGTGAGGGTGGTAGTCGACTCTGGTGGCCGAGGGGAAAGGGAGGTGGTCGGAGGTGGCGTCGACGAGGTCGCCGGCGCGTTTCTCCGGCGAACAGCGGGGTAAGCGAGGGGTTAGGGCTCGTGCTGGTGTTCCGGCGAGGGGAGGAGGGCAGCGACGACGAGGTCGGGACGAGGAGGGTGAGAGGGAGCCGCGGGAGTCGTCGACGACGATGGGTGGCGTCGACGGCGAGGTCTGCGAGGGTGGAGGCGAGGTCGGGAATGGGTGCAGGCGCAGGAGAGAGGAGGAAGGAGGGAGGAGGAAGGCGCGGCTAGGCTGAGGGTGCTGACGGCGACGGCGAGGTCGCGGGGGAACCGGCGGTGAGGTCTGCGGTGAGCTAGGGTTAGGGTTTGATGGGTTTCACGCGATAGAAGAGGGTTGGGTGAAGGCGGCTGCATGGTTTAGGTTATATAGAGGGAGAGAGAGAGATAAATTTGATGAGATATAGAGAGAGAGAGAGAAAGAGAAGGATTAGGAGGCGGGCCCACGAACTCAGCCCCGTGAGTGGCCACAAGAAAATCTAAAAGGGATATGCAGTTAATCTTTGGCAAGATGAGCAGTTAAGGAATTATTCGCATATAATTTTAGTTATATATATTAAATTGAAACGGGCCCTTTTTGGCGCAAAATGAAACATTTTCAAATCGCGCCCGGATTGCGCCCAAATGTTCCAAATTCAAATTATAGGATTTTAAGCGGGTTCCAAATTTTGAAAATAGGTGTTTAGTGATTAAAATGCATGCCCCCAAGTCGGACACTTGCACGCGCGCGTAATCGCCCAAACTGGCCCGTTTAGCCAAACGGAACGGAATCTCGACACGCGGACGCTACCACACGACTAGTGGCGACGAGTAGGCTAACATGGACATCTTAAATTTCATTTTCGGAGTTAAAATTTGTTATGTGCCAAAATGACTTAACCGGGTAAAATTTAGCAATAAACACCCGAAAATCAGGAAAATTGGAATGAGCAATATATAACCCTCAACTAGTAATATAAATAGTATTATTGGGCTCGGGTGTTACATCATACCCAACTACAAAAAGAATTTCGTCCTCGAAATTCCAAGAATACAAGATAGCTAACTACTGGAAAAGATGAGGGAATTTCTGCCGGATCTCGTCTTCTCGCTCCCAAGTGGATTCCCCATGCGATCGATTACCCCAAGAAACTAGCACAAGAGGGATAACCTTGTTCTTAAGAACCTTTTCTCTTCGATCCTTGATTTCGACTGGTCGCTCCTCAAAAGTCAGGTCCTCCCGAACGGTCAACTCCGAATGATCCAAGACATGAGTCTCATCACGAACATACCTCCGTAGTTGAGACACATGAAACACATCGTGAACTCCTGCTAATGACGGTGGTAACGCCAACCGGTACGATACCTCTCCAACACGCTCCAATATCTCGAAGGGTCCAACGAATCGGGGACTAAGCTTTCCCCGACTTCCAAAGCGAATCACCCCTCTAGTCGGTGATATCTTCAGGAATACCAAATTACCCACGGCGAACTCTAGAGGTCTTCTTGACGTGTCGGCCCAACTTTTCTGTCTGTCTTGAGCTGCCTTCATATGCTTCCTGATTGTACTCACCTTCTCGACTGTCTGTACCACCAAATCTGGTCCTAGTAATCTTCGTTCACCAACATCATCCCAACAAACCGGTGAACGACACTTACGACCATACAGTGCTTCAAACGGGGCCATCTGAATAGTTGCTTGGAAGCTGTTGTTGTATGAGAACTCCACCAGGTGTAGATGATCTTCCCAAGAACCTTTGAAATCCAACATGCAAGCCCTCAACATATCTTCAAGGGTCTGGATCGTCCTCTCCGATTGCCCATCAGTCTGAGGATGATAAGCTGTGCTAAACTTCAATCGAGTCCCCAAGCTTTCTTGTAAACTCCTCCAAAAGTGCGACAAGAACCGAGTGTCCCGATCGGACACGATGCTTACCGGTACTCCATGCAATCTGACAATCTCCTGCATGTACCGCTCTGCCAAAGTCTCTGTCGATTGACCAACCCGAAAAGGAATAAAGTGAGCTGCCTTGGTCAACCGATCGACAATCACCCATACTGCATTGTTGCCCTTTGGACTCCGCGGTAAAGCCGTCACGAAATCCATGGTTATATGTTCCCACTTCCATTGAGGAATCGGAAGTGGTTGCAACAAACCAGCAACCCTTTGGTGTTCAGCCTTGACTTGCTAACACACCAAGCACTTAGCCACGAAGCGAGCAATTTCCCGTTTCATACCTTCCCACCAGAAATGCTGTCGAATATCTCGGTACATCTTCGTCCCTCCTGGATGTACAGAGTAAGCTGAACTGTGTGCCTCCTTCATAAGCTCTTCATGCACATCTCCTTTTGGCACACATACACGGCTACCATATCTCAACGAACCATCTTCATGGATCAGTAAATCGGTCCGCAGTCCGGCTTCAACCTGCTCTCGAAACTTTTGCAGTCTAGGGTCCTGCGATTGTGTCGCTTTAATCTTCTCAACTAAGGACGATTGTACTTGCAACTGCAACAACTGTCCTGTAGCACGCGGTAGCACAACCTCCAAGTCAAATCTCCGAAACTCCTCAATGATCTCCCTCTGTGCAGTCAATAACTGAATTGCTGGTAACCGACTTAGTGCATCTGGCACGACATTAACTTTTCCCGGATGGTACTTAAGATCAAGATCGTAGTCGGCCATCAGCTCCAACCATCTGCGTTGCCTCATGTTCAACTCCTTCTGAGTGAACACATATTTCAAACTCTTGTGATCCGTAAATACTTCAACTCTCTCGCCCAGAAGGTAGTGTCTCCAAATCTTCAGGGCGAAGATCACGGCTGCAAGCTCCAAGTCGTGAGTCGGATAGTTCTTCTCATGCGTCTTCAGCTGTCTCGATGCGTAAGCGACGACTTTCCCGTTCTGCATTAAAACACATCCCAATCCCTTTCCAGATGCGTCGCTGTGAATCACCAGTCCTCCTGAATTATCCGGTACGGTCAGGATCGGGGCGGTTATCAACTTCTGCTTCAACGTCGCGAAGGCCAATGCACATCCATCCGTCCAAACAAACGGTACCTCCTTACGCGTAAGCTTGGTTAACGGCTCAGCTAGACGAGCGAAGTTCTCCACAAACCTTCTGTAGTAACCGGCGAGTCCAAGAAAACTTCTTATCTCTGCAACATTCTTTGGAATAGGCCAATCTCGAACTGATGTAATCTTCTCGGGATCAACGGCGATTCCATTGCCCGACACAACATGCCCCAGAAACTTCACTTCTTCTAGCCAGAATTCACACTTACTCATCTTCGCAAATTACTTCTCTTGTCTTAGCTTCTGCAGTGCGATCCTTCTTCTTCACTAAAAGAACTGGAGCTCCCCAAGGTGAGTTGCTGCTTCGAATTCATCCCTTCTCGAGTAGTTCACCAACTTGTTTCTTAACTTCTTCCAATTCCACCGGTGCCATCGGATAATATGATTTTGATACTGGCGCTGCACCAGGAATAAGGTCAATCGCAACTCCACGTCTCGCTTCGGCGGTAAGCCCGATATCTTCAAATACGTCCATAAAATCGCGAACAATTGCCGGCTCTTCATTACTATCAACTTCCATGGCTGCAAGAACACTGTTCGTCGGCCTAGCCCTAAAACTCGACTGGCCCGACAGAACTGCTTCCTTACCGCAACTGCTGTCTACACTGTTGGCCACGAAAGATCCAGCAAGACTACTGAGTCTCGTCCATTCTGCTGCATGCACGTCCACGGTTGCTCCATTCTGCCTTAGTCCGATGAACTTCTCTTCCATTTCCTCCCGTGCGGTCCGCGGAAAGAATTTCTCCAGGAAACTTTTAGAGAAATCCGCCCAACTGATTGGCTTGGGCAAGCGGGTCTCCTCCACAGGCCATCACTCTCGGCGTAAACCACTAGCTGAAGCGCACCACAACAACTCTCTTGTCCTCTGGAATCTGTGCCACCATCAGTAAATCCTCCGTGTCACTAGCCTCTGCTCGGCTGGTAACAGCTCCTTTAAACCAGTAATTGTAGACGGACCCAAAGTCTGAAATCTGCTTCGGTCCTTACTCGTTCGACTGGTCTAGTTCCATCGTTGTTTACAGACTGCTGAACGATCTGCAAACCTTCCTGAAACAAATCTGCTATTGCTGATTCAGCTCAGTCGGTCTCTTTGATTTCCAGCATTTCTCTTATCACTCCAAGCATGGCGGCTTCGCTCACACACCTCCGGTACGTCTTCAACTTCTTACCTGTCGTAATCCTGAACTCAAAACACCCAACATTAGCATGATGATAGATTTTGAATGTAGATCAAGGCTAGAACTCCAAGATACTTAAATAGAGTACTGCATTGTAGCTATGCCGCGGTATCATAGCCGCAATTACTTAACTCCACCCAAGTCGCCCAAGTCCTAGGGATAACAAGAAATCAGGTTTCCGAGTCGACATACAAAGTAAGTTTGTACGTCGTAAAAGATATAATCAGGAAGAATGTGATTCAAGAATGGTAAAACGGTCAATGTGGCTGGACATGTTTCCTAAACACGGGTATTATGATTCGTGTATCGAGTGCAATACCCAACTACAAAGAATCAACCCGACTAACCTATGGCTCTGATACCAAAAGAACCATGTCACGCCCCGCTTCCCAGAGTACGCAATATCGGGCACGTGACATAGCCAACCATGCTACCTGTGGGTAGGAAGTATCCATCCACAGTCACATTACGGTTGTAAGGATATCAAGAACAAGAAAATAAACTAAACTAATACATGTCCAAATCCATAATAACAAGAATCAATAAACAATAAGTGCGGAAGCTAAAGATCCAATACAATGAATAAACAGTACGTCCCATAATGCGGGCTCACATCTGGAAATGAAAAGCAATAAATAAACTAAATCCTAAGGACTCACTGTTCAGCCTGCTGACTGAAGTACTCCTGCTCGGTCGACGACAAAGGGACGGAATCTGGGCCATGCAAAACCCAGACGTCAGCGCGTCATGATATCAAGTATACAGTATAAACATGGTAATAAACAATGCAAGTACGAACATGAATAAAGCAGTAACAAGGAATAACAAGCAGGGTAATGTGCACTGGTGTCCAAACTGTCCTATCAGGTTTTCTACTCTATAGTCTTTGAAATCAATTGATGAATCGTCGATGTAACCCAATAGTATCCCGTACATACCCGGGACCACGGCCACAATATTCTCGGCGGAAACCGAGACATGCCGTAAGGCACAGAAAGGAAGTATTAGTATCCCGTACATACCCGGGACCACGGCCACAATATTCTCGGCGGCAGCCGAGACATGCCGTAAGGCACAGAAAGGAAATATTAGTATCCCGTACATACCCGGGACCACGGCCACAATATTCTCGGCGGCAGCCGAGACATGCCGTAAGGCACAGAAAGGAAAGTGTACACTCGGTGTTACCCCGTACATACCCGGGATCATGGCCACAATATTCTCGGCTGAAACCGAGACATGCCGTAAGGCACAGAAAGGAATGTGTACACTCGAACGGTAGTGGACTGTCGAGTTACAAGTCAGGTTCATCTTTGATTTCCCCATACCCCCAAGCTATGTATGTCAGGTCAGGTATTCAGTAGTCAAGGACTAATGCCAACACAAAGTCAAGTAAAAGTAGGTCTGTCTGGATCGACAGCAGGAAAGGTCAGGGTTGTCGGCATTAGGCATGAAATCAGGGAACAAGTAATGTCATGGTACGACCGGATGGGTCGGTATGTATGTATATGTCAGGTGTATCAGGGTCAGGCCAATATGTCGTGCAATCGGGTAAGTGCTCACAGCAGGTACACAATCAATAATGAACAACAGCAGGAAACAGTATTTAACCACAATATTCCATATAACTACAGTGATGTTTATATTCTCTTACTAACATGTTCAATCATCTTTAGGGTGCAATAGCCACAAGGTATAGCAATATTCACAATTATAAATTAAGGAACTACATGGAATTATACTAAGTATAACAATTGTCTCAAGAATGGTTTAACAGTTCAAGCAGATATGATTCAGTCGTTTTATTAGTTAAAGCATGGATTGATGTGGGTTAATTAATTAATTACGAAGAACTGTTGTAACTATTCTATTATAAAGATAACAGCAATAACACGATATCAAATGCCATCATTAAGTTACGGTATTAAATAGTGTGAATAAAATTTGCGTGGCAAGACTAGGTCTCGCACGCTAGCATGTTCAAGCAAGTATTCAGATACTTGCCTCGACGGTCTGCAAACGGGAACACGGATGCGATGTCGGTAGAAAACGCGGTAAGATAGCACGGGCCACGGATCGAGTCCAAACAGAGGTCAACGGGATCACACGGACCAGGGGGCTTCGCTGGAGCGTCGGGTTCGCCAAGACGGCACGGTCGGATTCCGGCAAAATGTCATCGGTAACAAGTTAGCAACAAGATACGATACACGCAAAATACGACCAGCGAAGGGATTGTACCAGAAGGAAGCATAAGGAAAACTCACAGAGGAGAAACAGGGTGCACACGATGGCTCGACGGCACTGGGACGCCGGCGAGGCAGCGACGGCGAAGCACGGTGGCTGGAAAAATCCGGAGTTTGCTGGAACGAGGGTGCTGCAGCGAGTGTGAGGGTGGTAGTCGACTCTGGTGGCCGAGGGGAAAGGGAGGTGGTCGGAGGTGGCGTCGACGAGGTCGCCGGCGCGTTTCTCCGGCGAACAGCGGGGTAGGCGAGGGGTTAGGGCTCGTGCTGGTGTTCCGGCGAGGGGAGGAGGGCAGCGACGACGAGATCGGGACGAGGAGGGTGAGAGGGAGCCGCGGGAGTCGTCGACGACGATGGGTGGCGTCGACGGCGAGGTCTGCGAGGGTGGAGGCGAGGTCGGGAATGGGTGCAGGCGCAGGAGAGAGGAGGAAGGAGGGAGGAGGAAGGCGCGGCTAGGCTGAGGGTGCTGACGGCGACGGCGAGGTCGCGGGGGAACCGGCGGTGAGGTCTGCGGTGAGCTAGGGTTAGGGTTTGATGGGTTTCACGCGATGGAAGAGGGTTGGGTGAAGGCGGCTGCATGGTTTAGGTTATATAGAGGGAGAGAGAGAGATAAATTTGATGAGATATAGAGAGAGAGAGAGAAAGAGAAGGATTAGGAGGCGGGCCCACGAACTCAGCCCCGTGAGTGGCCACAAGAAAATCTAAAAGGGATATGCAGTTAATCTTTGGCAAGATGAGCAGTTAAGGAATTATTCGCATATAATTTTAGTTATATATATTAAATTGAAACGGGCCCTTTTTGGCGCAAAATGAAACATTTCCAAATCGCGCCCGGGTTGCGCCCAAATGTTCCAAATTCAAATTATAGGATTTTAAGCGGGTTCCAAATTTTGAAAATAGGTGTTTAGTGATTAAAATGCATGCCCCCAAGTCGGACACTTGCACGCGCGCGTAGTCGCCCAAACTGGCCCGTTTAGCCAAACGGAACGGAATCTCGACACGCGGACGCTACCACGCGACTAGTGGCGACGAGTAGGCTAACATGGACATCTTAAATTTCATTTTCGGAGTTAAAATTTGTTATGTGCCAAAATGACTTAACCGGGTAAAATTTAGCAATAAACACCCGAAAATCAGAAAAATTGGAATGAGCAATATATAACCCTCAACTAGTAATATAAATAGTATTATTGGGCTCGGGTGTTACAAAAGATTTGACTTTTTTTTATGAAGGCTCAAAATCCTGGAGATTGCAAAGGAATCAAAGTTGTCATCGTTTACCAATAAGCACCTGCTTAGCTGGTATGGCACTTCTTCTCTTGGGAAGAGTGCGGGTTTGTTGCACCCCGCTTCCAACTGTACGGGTAAGGAGACGTGACTGGCCCGCGACGTATTTACTCAGAACTAAACACGCTAAGCATAAATAAGCAATATAATCAAATACACAAGAAAAATGACAAGAGATATAATTGAACAACAACTTTTATTTATTAAACATTTCTTTACAATACAACTGAAAATGTAAATACAAGAACGGAAAGCATTACCTAAACAATGACATGAACTGAAAGAAAAGTAAGTACAAGTAAAGCCTAATGGTCGTGCTACTCGGCGGTCCGCTCCAAGTGCTCCTGGCTGGTCTCGAACTCCTCAGAGTCGGGTCTTCCTGATAACATTCCAAAGAAAGAAGAGAAATAGGAATATCATCAGCGAACAATCGCTCGGTAAGTCCCAAAGAAAGATAGAAATAGAATAAACAGATAAGAAGATGTAACTGGTATAATGTTTGATAGTTATGCTAGCGAAATTTTTTGTAGCATGGTACAGAATATACCAGTGTATACGAGAGGAGTTCAACTTACACCGTGGACTATGGTAACCCGTAGTACAAGGTTCCGTCGATAAAACTACGGAACAATGGCAATGGATGTATAGTTACGTCTTTTGATGACCATCTTGTGCCATTTTTAACACATTCTGTGCCAGTCTACCCCTTTAAAACCCCGTAATGTATTATGTATTGATGTATATTGTTTTTTTAATAGATGTACGACTTGCCGAAACCATGATATCAGTAGTTCATATAAATGGAAATGATATAGACGGATAGTCATGTAGACCAGTCAAATGTATATCCATGATTCGGTCAAATCATGTTCATGTTGATATAAATTGAATTCTAGTATAAATGGATTCATATTGAATTGGAGTTATACTTGAATCATATTCAAGGATAGATTGATTCAAATTAGACTGAGACTCTGCCTGAGTCAGACACTTAAACAGAATTGAAGTCTTGAATTAGTTTTTGGAGTTATCGGTAACTGCTGCACATGGACGGCAGAATTTGTGTCTTTTTCCAAGACAATTACCGCATTGATAACACCGTTTTTAGTTTGTCTACCTTATATAGGCAAGCACCCATATTCTCCGGCTCCCTGAGGCTCATGAGAACTCGTCCCGCTTAAACATATGTTTACTAGGGTCCTTATTGTAAATTAGTATAATTTTAGAGGTTTTATGAAAAATAGTTTTGATATATTTTCAAAATAAACCTCAAGTATATATTTATCGTTTTTAGGGTTTTCATAGATGTAATTTTTATAAAATGAGATATTCTAGTGGATATAAACCTATATTGAATGGTATATGGTATTTTCTTGTAATTTGACTTGTATTGAATGTGATGGTATTTTCATGATCTTTTGTGACTCTTCTGATTTAAAGAAACATGGAATATATATAATATATTTAAAGTAGATATTTTGATAATATATATATATATATTTATTTATAAAATAGAATTTATTTATTAATAGAAATCACGTTTTTCTTAAAATTGTAATACAAATTCTATCGAGATCGTATGCTCCGTGAAGAGGTCTGCATCTCGCCCTACTAGTCCGATGGATGTGCGATAACCCGCACCAAGCAAGTCGAATTTCCCAAAATGGGTTGTAAGGATTTATTCGTATGGAATTTAAATAAGACAATTTAAAGAATACGGTTTTGTAATAGTTTAGGGTATTTTATTGTAAACTTGTAATTATCCCACAAACTAAAGTTCCAAAAGCTATCGTGATATGTCAAGAATGAGTGTTGTGATGAGTTAGGTCATTACCTCATGAGTTTTCTAAAGGTAATATGAGCAAAACGATAAAGTAGTGTCGTATGTAAACTTGATGGTATTTTACTGAAAAGGTGAAATAGAATTTGTTTAATATTAAATGTTGAATTGAAACTTGGTCAAATTGTTGTTTTATAGTTGCTAAACAATATATGAATAGATGGTTAATTTTTCGTTTAAGAAAAGTAAGTTTTTAAAGAAATAAGAATCGGAAGTCGGAATAACTCCGCTTCCGACGAGTTTTGAGAAGAGAGTGTTTTAGATTAGAAATGTAGGAGGGGAGAGGGGACTTACTAATTTGGAGAAGAGAGGGGAGATATAGGGAACTTTCGAAGGCATCGTGGGGTCGCGTCGTTGCCGGATTTGTCCCGAATCGTCGCCGGAACTTTGACATTGGCTAACTCCACTTGCACAACTTTTGGACTTCGGAATTTTAGAGAGTTTTGGCAATGGATTTCAGAATGAGGAGGGACAAAGTGTAGGGTGATATTTATAGGAGAAATTAGGGTTTTGTGAGTGAAGAGAGAATTTAAAATACATTAAAATTTGGTTTTAAGGCTCATTTTAATTCTATGGAAATATGCAGGGAAATAAAACAGACTAGGATTAGTGGAGTAGGCCAAAGGGTGCTAGGGAAATAAATTTGGAGCATTTGGTACGGTTGGGACCGGCGACGCCGGCCCCAAAAGAAATCTCGTCGGTCCAAAGTAAGGTGTAGGGGCTTAGATCTTTGACACGTGTCCTAGGCTGTATAAATACTATTTTGCACATGTTTGATTTTTCAGTGACTTTTTATTTTACGTGTAGCGCACGTGCAAACTTTTGAGCTTCTAAAAGTTTTAAAGAAAAAACAATAAAAATATTATGTGGCTGGGGGGATTTGAACACAGGGACTACGTCACAGCAGTGCAAGGTTTTACGAATAAGCTACAAGTGCTTTCTTGCTGTTCAAAAGCAATTTAAATTTATAACTTGTACTCAGGCTAAGATATTCCTTTCTGTGCTTTATAAAAAAAATGTACAGAAGCTTTTGGTTGTTACATTCTACCCTCCTTATAAAAATTTCGTCATCGAAATTTATAGAAGGAAGTTGTAACAGATTCAAGAAAAGTTTGATGACAGTGGCGGTGAAAGAAATACTGGTAGTGCATGAAAAGTAATGAGATGATGCAAGGGTTTGAAAAGATTGAAGGGAATTACCAGTGTTACCTTGGTCGATGTCTCGGCTTCTACAGCCGCTAATGTGAAAGCCTGACGCCGTGGTACATTGCTCCTAGCTAGAGGCACATTCCTCTATCTTTGGGGCATGTTTCTCTGCCCTCGAGCATGTTCCTCATTGCCTGATGGAATTGGCGAGGATGCTGTGCAGGAGGTCCACGTGGAGGTGGAGCTGGGAGAGCAATACGAGGTGCAGGAGCCTGGATAGCTGGCTGCTGCGGATAAGTGATTTGAGTTGGAACCGGGTTGCGTCTATAAGGACATATTCCAATTCCATGAGTGGATGCGCCACAAACTAAGCACATGCCTTTTGCGCGCCTACAGTCCTTCCACAGATGTCCATCCCTCTTGCAGTAGAAGCAAAAATCTGGACTTGGCCGGTTATTTGTTACTTCCGGTCTCCTGGGTTCAAAAGTTGGTATTGAAGAGGCTCCTCCTGCTATCTGGGTAGCAGGGCGCTTCACACCGACAGATTGAGATCTGCCCTTCTTCTTCACTACCGCCTCATATCGACGGGCAACTTTCAGACCCAGTTCGTGGGTTGGGAAATCCCATGTAGCTAAGGCAGCTTGGATCTCTGGATCTAACCCTTATTAAAATCGTCTGGACCTGATCTCAGCATCCGGAATGAGGTGTGCCGCGAACCTGCTCAACATAGTGAACTCAGCATCATACTCATCCACCGATTTGCTCCACACAGAGCCTTGTTATAAGTGGATGAATTGCTGCTCCATGTCAAATCGGCCAGTCTCTGGAAAATATTTCACGTCGAACATATCGCGAAAAGTCTTCCATTCGATCGGCTGAGTAAGACGGCTTTTTTTCGCCTTCCACCAAACTCTGGCGTTATCTGTCAGTTGCAGCTTCACAACTCTAACCCAGGCACTGGCACTTGTACTGCTGCCAGATCGTCCTCAATACTCTGAGTCCATTCTTCAGCTTCCAAAAGGCTTTCTTTCCCAGAAAATTGCTTCGGGTGCAATACCCGGAATTGCTTCACTCCGGGTGCTTCCGCTTCTGGGCGGTTCAATAATATAGCAGTCTGTTGTTGCTGTCCTTCCAGGAGGCTTCGGATTGCTTCAAGCAATACTGTTTGCTCGTTGATCGGAGCTACAACGGTAGGCGTAAGTGGAAGAGGTGGCGGTGCTATGTTGTTGATGTTTGTGCTGGTATTGTTTGGAGAATCCATAACCTTGAAATAAAATAAAGGTTAGGATAGATTCAAAGAATATGAAATTGTAAGATTCAAGAAATTTGAAATGTAAAGAATGTTTTTAGTTGCCGATTCTTGTGTTATATTGCTTAGGATTTCATGCAAAATTGACCTGCATGTTCATATAGAACTGACCTGTGTGGGCCGCCAACAAAACCTATCACGTCCCACTTCCCAGTATACGGGTAAGGAGGCGTGACTGGCCCGCGACGTATTTACTCAGAAGTAAACACGCTAAGCGTAAATAAGCAATGTAATAAAGTACACAAGAAAAATGACAAGAGATATAATTGAACAACAACTTTTAATTATTCAACATTTCTTTACAATACAACTGAAAATGTAAATACAAGAATGGAAAGCAATGCTTAAACAATGGCATGAACTGAAAGAAAGTAAATACAAGTAAAGCCTAATGGTCGTGCTACTCAGTGGTCTGCTCCAAGTGCTCCTGGCTGGTCTCGAACTCCTCAGAGTCGGGTCTTCCTGACAACATTCCAAAGAAAGAAGAGAAATAGAAATGCCTGCTGGGTTTCGCCGGCACTCTGGCCATCTACCGTGGCCGATGCGGAACAAAAACTGGCGTTTAAAATTTTTGGCGCAAACAAAACCCGCTCCAAGATCGAAACCATAAACCTATACTAGCAAACTAAAGAAGCTAAACTAAAGGGTTAGAATGATTATACCAAAAGAACCAAGTCTTTCGGTCTTCCGTCATCCTACTTAGCTCCTTGAGGTGTGCTCGAACGAACTTGGCCGCCGGTCTTCCTCCATCGAAGATGATCCACCCGAGGGATGTAGTCATGGCTTTAGCTCCATATAATGAATGCAAGTGAAGCAACTAGGGTTTCTAGGTTGCTAATCTAGAAATTCTAGGATGTAGTGAGTGAACTAAGTGTTTGTCTATCTCATCTCCTCTCCTCTCATGATTCTCAACACATGAGATGGTTGAGAGGAGGTGGAAGATGGAGGTGGAGGAACTAAGGAAACTCAAGAGAGGAGGGTGAAGCTAAAAATGGTGAGGGAGCTCAAAAACTCAAGTGAAGAAAACGAGCCTTCTTTAGAGAGAGAAAAAGAGCATACTTGGTTTTGTAAAAAACCTATTTTCCAATTTTTTAAAACAAGCCATACTTGAATAGCATGCACAAATGAATTAACAATTCATTTGTGCACACTATACAAGCATGGTTCTCACCATACTCCCCATTCTCAATTTCCATCTTATTTACCATTTTCAAATAAATGGTCAAACCCAAAAAATGAGGTGTCCACTTTCTAGAATGTTTTCCGGAAAAACACAGATTACATTCTACTGTATATACATACCTATATTCATACCGAAACAAAAATACCCGAAGAGATAGAATAACACAAAGAACATAATACCAGAATATATATATCGAAATATATATACGTAAATTATTAAATCAATACTTGATTTAATAATTCGGATCAAACCCGAGCCGGCTAGTATTATCAACTGTCCAATCGAAAGTCCGGGTACATTAGTACAATCAATCGATCGGAACCTTGCACGTATCCAATACGGTTACTACATCATTTCGCCAGAACCAGGGAAATCCTCTGTGTGGGACTCTAAAGACTCGTTAATACGCTAGCAGTGGGTTTAACCACAAGCACGTCAGCGGCACTAGCTGTACGTAACGGCTACTCAGGTATTGAGCGGAAGGAAGGCTGACAAACAAGCTCATCCAAACCCCTACTGAGCCTGTCTGTGACAATCTCCATACAGTCCGGTCTGTTCGTCTAAGAGTATCGCATATCTAGTCTAGGGGTGGATAAAGTCAGACTCCTAATAACGTGACATTTCGTGTCGGTATGAAACCCATCACCCACTGAGAAACTACTGATCCAAATCAGTAATTCTCATCCACCTCGGCAGAGGATTTCTGGTGATGGCCATCCGTGCACAACGCAACATCAACCCCCAATACCGGGAGAGACGAATCCCCGACGATCAGCTTACTGCCTCCACGTGGCTCAGGACTGTACCCAACTAAAAGCTGTTTGCACGACTCCTTTGAGCCGTGGTAGGGTAGTAATCAAAGCACGGTGGGAACTCACACGAGACAAATGACGATCTCAGGTCGACAAACTAACCTGTACTCGTGTCACCTGGGTACTGCTAACTGACAATAGGTATAATACCAACTAGCATGTTCCCAGCGAGTCCGTCCAGTATACTCATAACCCAATGAGCACATGTATACTATCTTAGGTGAGTAACTGACACCAATGGCTTATGAGACTGGCCACCGCCCCTCGTCAGGATCTTGATAAGTATACACTAGTCTATTCCGGAGTATCGATGTGCAATCTCGATACTCCCACGACTAGAAACATTTAAGGATGTGCTTATAGACCACTTAGCTCCCACTTATATGATCGTCATCATAATGATGGTAGTCAAGCAAGAATCCTATGGGCTCTATCAACATATAATAATGATCTGTAATACCACCTAATGCATGCACATGATGATAAAGACAAACCGGATAGTATACTATCATCTTGAGTAAGACTGTTCCCCCCGTATAGGTCATACCTCAATCATCACAATCGCGTGCCTGTGATTCAATAATTGACTTGAGGGAACTATAACCAACAATGTCGTCAGCGAACAATCACTCTGTAAGTCCCAAAGAGAGATAGAAATAGAATAAATAGATAAGAGAATGTAACTGGTATAATATTTGATTGTTATGCTAGCGCAGTTATTTGTAGCTTGGTACAGAATATACCAGTGTATACGAGAGGGGCCCAACTTATACCGTAGACTATGGTAACCCGTAGTACAAGGCTCCGTTGATAAAACTACGGAACAACGGCAATGGATGTATAGTTATGTCTTTTAATGACCATCTCGTGTCACTTTTAACACATTTTGTGACAGTCTACCCCTTTAAAACCCCGTAGTGTATTATGTATTGATGTATATTGTTTTGTTAATAGATGTACGACTTGCCAAAAGCATGATATCGGTAGTTCATGTAAATGGAAAGGATATAGACGGATAGTCATGTAGACCAGTCAAATGTATATCCATAGTTCGGTCAAATCATGTTCATGTTGATATAGATTGAATTCTGGTATAAATGGATTCATGTTGAATTGGAGTTATACTTGAATCATATTCAAGGATAGATTGATTCAGATTAGACTGAGACTCTGCCTGAGTCAGACACTTAAACAGAATTAAAGTCCTGAATTAGTTTTTGGAGTTATCGGTAACTGCTTGTTCAGACCATAATATTGCATTTTTCATTCCCCTATTCTTATCCTTTTTATAAATAAACAGGTATTCTTGACGCACGTTTGTAGCATGTTACAGGATACAGGCTCTGGGATGCGAATACAGTGAAAAAGATGAAAGTTGATACAGAAAAGGGACTTTTGACCAGCAAGTAAACGGATCCTAGTCAAGCCTAGATGAAGAACAGTGCAAGGTCCAAAATGTCAAGGCAAACGGTTAAAAGATCGCTACAAGTTTTCACTGGAAAATCTGGAGAAGACCTAGAAGCCCAGCAGGGAAAAGAACTGAAGAAATAACCAGACCAAAGAACCCTAAAGCATACCCTGAAGTTTCAGGAGCTAAACTCCTTAAAGGGCCGCGGAACCGCGGCCCAAGCGCCCTATTGCCGCGGTTTCGCGGCCGTCTAATGCCCGTGTCGGCGCAGACTTCTTCTGTTGGTGTGTCGGTGTGTCGGTGCGGGTGTTGGGATTTTCCGTGGGCAAATCTGTAATTGCACATGTGCGAGAGTCTGTAACCCTAGTTTTCATGTTTTCCTATAAATTGTAATCACAGATCTGTAAAACTCATGCCTCTTTTCAATAAACAAATTCAGATCTGTTCTGTATTCTTGCTTGGAGGGAGCCATCAATAAACTAGTAAGTTCTTTTTAATTCTTTGTTTTAATTCTTTATTAATTAGAATGTCTTTTAATCCCCTAATGAGCGAGTAATCTCCTCGCTTGTTAGGGTTAGCCTTAGGGAAAGGTTTGAGAGATGAGATCTCTCACCCCTTTCATGCCCTTTCACAACTAAGAATTAGAACTCCATGCATGCATGCACAACCGCCCCCTACGGCACCCTACCCCTCGAGGTAACGGTGACACCGTAGTATAAAGGACCGGTTGCGCGCGTTTTCCATGGAGGTTAGGGAAATTATTAATAAAGGAAGAATACGAATCTAGAGGAAGAAACATCTTCCCAAAAGACTCTAATCCACTTTATTGATAATTACCGTAACATCTAATAGATCAAAAATAAGGCATTGAAAGCGGTGTGGAAACCTTTAATCTCCAAACTTCCCCTAAGCCTAACCCTAGCAAGACTTTAATTTAGATTAATTTAGTTTATTGATAGATCTAGGTTTTAGATTTAATAAATCAATCAAAACAACATTTGGAATCAACTCGTAAAAACACATTAAGAAAATTACACATCTCTGTGGATCGACCCGTATTCACCGGCTAGCTGCAAAGCGACGCCGTTTCTGATTACGGTTAACAAGTATATTTTTGCACTAATCAAATGGCGCCGTTGCCGGGGATGGCATATAATTCTTTTGTGTAATTTCGGGTTGATATAAATTTTAAAAATCATAAAAATCTGAAAATTGAAGAAGAAAATTTTTATCAATTTTTATTTGTTTGAAGGGTTTATCTTTTGAATTTTGCAGGAATAACGAAGATTCTCGGATCTGGAATTTTACAGAGGGCAAATCAGAAAAGTGAACATCAGAACAGAGGAGAAACATCACAACAGAGCCGTACAATTTTTACAGAACCCTAATTCTACCAGAATACCGCGGAACCGCGGCTTTGACATACCAATAGCGGCGGAACCGCGACCACTTTGGCCCTTCAGTGCGCGATATTTTCTGGTCTGTTTTCTCCTTCTCCCCTCTGAAAATCCCCATATATCTTTTGTGAAAATTTTCTGCAAGATTTCTTTGCGCTAAAAATCTTCTATCCCCTTCTAAATAACAGATTTTCTGCAGGTTTCTTTGCGCCGCGCTAAAAAAATTGATTGCAAGTGAATTTTATTGTTTTGCATAATTTAATCGGACTTTAAGGGGCTAATTGACCAAACTCAGATTGGGTGGGGATTTCATCACCCTTCCCAGGACCCCAGAAAACACTTAAAGCATTTGCATTGACCACAATTAATTAAAAAATACTAGACTCAGCCCTAAGGACATCGAGCTCAATAGGAAAAGGACTAGTATAGGCATCGACCGTTTACCCTAACTGACCTTGCGGTGTCTAGGCAAGTGTGTCTAGGCTAGTGGTTATTAATTAGGCCCACTATTGTGGTTCCTTCCCACTTACCTGGCACTTACCTGGCCGCAAGTGTCGGTGAAGAGGCGGTTTGAGGTCCTATTTCTAGCCCTAGTTAGGAGCTGTCTAGCAGACCTAGATGACCCGAGATTTAGGCCTGATTGTGCATGTGTGGTTGATACATTTGTGTCATAAGTCTCTTTTCAAAAACCTCTTTGCAAAACTCTCACATAAATAAAAAAGAAAAAAGGAAAAATCTTTTCAAAACTTGCAACTTGTCGCTAAAGAAAACTTGCAACTCACTTCCACCACTTTTTCTCATTGACGTTATCTTACCTCCACATTCTGTTTTTTTTCTTTTTTCTGACTACACTACCCCTTTTAGTGTATGTCACTTTGGACTAGGGATACTAACGCCCGATTAGTCCGTGTTTCGTTGGTACCGACCGACGAACCTTTCGACACCAAAATCGAAATTCCCTCCATTTCCTTACCTCCACCTTCAAATTCTTCTTTCGAAGGTATGTCGGGACACGACCCCAACGATACCTTATCGACGGGAATGATTCCACCTCCGTTAGGTGCGAATAACCCGAATCTTCCGCCTGTTGTAGCGCCCGCACGAATCGCGCTCCAGGATCTCTTCTACCCCGTCCGCATTTCTTTACCTACATGTCTTTTACCCCCACCAGCAAATGGGGACAATTTTGAAATAAAACCACATTTCATCAATATGCTGCCAAAATTTCATGGTTTGGAATCTGAAGATGCATATATCTTTATCAATAAATTCCAAAATGTGTGCGCTATGATGAAAACGACCCAATTAAGTGATGACGCTATAAGGCTAAGGGTAATTCCTTTTACCTTATGTGACCTAGCCGAGAAGTGGCTATACAGCACCGCATCACATTCCATTAGAAATTGGGACGGGTTTGTGAGAGTTTTTCTGAAAAAGTTCTATCCTCATCACAAAACTGCTAGAATCCGTAACGAGATTATACAATTTTCACAGCTTCCTTCCGAACCATTTTGGAAGTGCTTCGAGAGATTTAAAGACCTACTCGTTCAATGCCCTCATCATGGGATCGAAAGTTGGCAACTTTGCCAAACATTATACGAGGGATTGAACTCAGCAACGAAGCAGTTGCTAGAAACCATATGTCAAAGTCATTTTCTCTCTAAGTCTAGTGACGAAGCGTGGCAGTTTCTTGAGGATCTTAGTGAGCAAACAATTCAGTGGGAGAGTACCAAGACCACATCTTCTTCTTCTGCTGGTCAATCTAGGGCAGGCATACATCAAGTAGATATGTCAATTGCTATGAAGGCCGAGATGGCCGCACTTATGAAAAAGCTAAAAGCCATTGAGACCAAAATCTCATCGTCTTCTCCTGCCCCTTCTTTACCCACACGAACTGTTTGTGCTTGTTGTTCGAATCCATCGCATCTAACCGAAGAGTGTCCTTATAATGCACCTATTCAAGGACAGGATCAAGTCAATGCTGCATTTCAGCAACGACAAAGAAACGATCCGTACTCTTCAACATACAATCCGGGGTGGAGGAGTCACCCAAATTTCGCTTGGAACCAAAATCAACAAGTCCAAGGAAATAACAATTTTCAAAGACCTCCTCCTCCACAACAACAACAAGC
Source organism: Agapanthus africanus (assembly GCA_030015575.1). Classification (NCBI taxonomy): domain Eukaryota; kingdom Viridiplantae; phylum Streptophyta; class Magnoliopsida; order Asparagales; family Amaryllidaceae; genus Agapanthus; species Agapanthus africanus. Next base: position 46,549,401 of record JASDDO010000019.1, on the reverse strand, counting down.
ACCTCCACAAACTCAAAACCAGCAACCTTTCCAACAACAACCTTATACAAATCAAACGAACAATTTGGTTCAACCAAATGATGATAAGGTTATCTCGCTAGAAAAAAGTCTAGATGCATTTCTCAAGCAATCTACAGAATCCGCAGCAAGATTTGAAAATTATATTCAGTCTTTGATGCATAACAATGCTTCACACGATCAAAGTATCAAATCTATTGAGGCACAAATTGCACAATTAACTGCTGTGTTGAGCGAGAGAGAAAAGGGAAAGCTTCCATCTCAACCATTGCCAAATCCCGGTCACACTCAAAACGCATATCACAATCACAATGTAAATGCGGTGACCACATTGAGATCCGGAAGAGTGTTGCAAAATAATGTGGGTATTAGTGATGACATCCCCGCCGGTGGTTCTTCTTCTTCTTCTTCTTCTCATTCGTCATCTTCCCCTTCTTCATTTTCTTCACTTTCTTCTTCACCTTTTTCTTTAGAGCCTATTCTCCACCCTTCACACGGCTCTACTTCTTCTAACTTGAACGGACCCATTTCTCACAACACGAACACATCCACACTGGGATCCGTTCCTACTCCACATTCTACTCCACAGACATTTGACTCAACAAATTTTCAAAATGCTCCATTTCCAAACAGGTTGAGTCCCAATAAACCAACTGCACAAGTGAAGAAGATTGTGGAGTTATTTAAGCAGGTTAGCATAAATATACCTCTCTTGGATGCAATCCAACAAGTCCCTTCATACGCGAAAATCTTAAAGGGCTTATGCACCTCGAAGAGAAAGGCATCTCAAGTACCCAAGAAAGTGCTAGTGGCTAGTGCAGTGAGCAATGCTATTAACCACCATCAAACCTTACCCCAAAAACGAAAGGACCCCGTCTGTCCTACGATTTCAATCACAATTGGGGATAAGAAAATTAATCGAGCACTTTTAGATCTTGGGTCTAGTGTTAACATGCTTCCCTACTCCGTGTACGAACAATTAGGGGTTGGAGAGTTGAAACCCACTCGTTGTACTCTCCAAATGGCTGATCGATCAATCACCCATCCATGGGGTGAGCTAGAGGATGTGTTGATCAAAGTTGGGGAGTTCATATTCCCCGTTGATTTTATTGTTATGGATACACAACCTGTTGCTAACCCACGGAACCAAATTCCGGTGATCCTCGGTCGACCATTTTTAGCCACTTCCAATGCTGTAATAAACTGTCGCACTGGCTCCATGACTCTATCCTTTGGGAAGATGTCTAGTGAGTTCAATATTTATAAGATGGGAAGTCTGCCTCCCGTGCCTAAAACTAGTACACGAGAAGTTTGCTCTATTCACGAAATCACGTAGGAGGACTGCGAGCTTGAAAGATTCTTGTTTGATGAAAACAGTTTTGACGCCACTAGTGCGTCCCTCCTTAACCCTACCACCGTTGACACAACCGATATGGATTATGAATGTTTCACTTTTTCGGATGATGACGACTCACAGCCCGAATATGAGTCTTTTGAATTTGTGGATGAGTTAGTTGAACCATCCGAATCGGTTGTTTGCAGTGATTTCGAACCTGTGTTGGAGTCCTTTGAGTTCGAGGTAGATTCCGCAATGATTCTTTCGCCTCCGAAACTCGAACTCATGTCCTTACCGCCTCACCTTAAATATGCTTACATAGGTGAGAATGAGACTTTTCCCATTATAATATCAGTCTCTCTAACCTTCGAGCAAGAGAACGCTATTTTAAAAGTCTTACAAGATAGGCGGCAAGTTTTCGGTTGGACTATGGCGGACATCGAGGAGATCAGTTCCATTATAATTGAATATCATATGCAATTGATGGATAATGCCAAGTCAATAGAGGACCCACAGAAACATTTTGGGGATATTGTGGTTAGTCAACCTCCTCCTTTAGAAGTTGAACCATCCCCATTTCTTTTAATAAGCTACGAGAATACCAATATTCCACTGATTGCTGATCATTCACATTCTCGTTTTGATTCATCACCACCTCCTGTCTATTCACCTCCATACCTTCCATACCACCACTTCTATCTTTCCCAATTCTTTATGGATCGCTACGACTTATTCTTCCACCAACTGATACTCTTTACTGATAAATTTTTCAACTGGTTGGTGTTAACGTTTGGTCTATGCAAGGTTTGGCAGTAATGTCTAACATAGTTTAAACGAAGTTTGGGGGAGGGCCTTTTTGTATATATTTTTGTTTTTCTTAACAATAAAAAAAATTATTATAAATAAATAAACAGGGGAGTGCCGGTATTTTGATCCTCTTGATTTAGCATGACAGTGAGGACACTGTCAAGTTCAAGTTTGGGGGTATGCTCGGTACGTCTTCTTCCTTCGCATTCATTTCTACATATTTTTGCATTTGCATACTTATTTGAAAACCCATAAAAATTGAAAAAAAAATTCAAAAAAAAAATTATAAAAATTATTGTATTCAATTTTGGCTAATTGACTTGAGTTTGAAAAATAGGTTAACTAGCTAGGAGCAACTAGATCTTAAACTTAGTGAATTAAAAACTCTAAAAATAACATTCCTTAAAGTTTAACGGTAGAAAGTATATGCGTTGTAGTTTATTTAGAAATAGGCAAATTTTGGGTTCACTTCTTGGGCTAAGTCGAAACAAGGGAAGAGTATTGATGTTCTTATTAGAGTATAAGTTTGAAAAATAGTTCCTAGCTTAAGTCTAAATTCTGAAAATGTATACCCTACAACTTGCACAATCACGCACCTTGAAACTTGGAATAGTAGAAGAGACCTTGAAATGCTCTTGTCTAAAGTCCTTAGTACAATGAAAATAAAAGAAGAAAAAAGTGAATAAAGAAAAAAATGGACACTGGTTTTTGTGATTACTTAAGGCTGTGAAAAATAGAAAAATATTTAGCGAGGGTGCTTCATCACCTAGTGCCTTAGACCAACTGGTTTGGGAGTCACTGCTAAAGCCTTGGGTGTTGCAAAACTAGGAAGTACGCTTTAAAGTGCTAACGCATCTTGTAATCGGTTGTTGGTACCTCAAGAAGTATTAACGGTCGCATGAAGGATGTGAAAGCAAAATTCTATAAAAAAAATTCACTAATTAATAATTGCTTTGGACAATGGACGAGAGTACGATTGCTTAATTTGAATTTCCAAGTGTAAGGGTGATCTATACACACACGTGGGGATATGTGATTAGAGTTTAGATAAGAGAAAGGAATGAAGAATAGAACTTGTATCTCTAGGAGAGTTGATAGAAATTCCTAAGTGGATATGGAACTTTAGAAGGAAAACTTAAGAGATGCCGAAAGCTAAGTAGGTCTACATAACATATATAATCTTAAGTTAAATAACGAGGAAGCGTGAAGAATATGGGTGGATAATTTACAAGTAAAAGATAATAGAATTCCTTGTTAGAAGACCTAATTGAAAAACAAAAGTTAATGGGCTGATTTGATAGGATTTTGTGGGTAGTATCCGCTGAAAACCCTCAGGAGACAACACTCCTCCTACTAGGGACACCTAGAGGTTTAACGGCTTGTTGCACGTGCTCAGTGCAATCGCGTTTCCCTGTGAAAGTGTGGTTAGGATTTTTAGTGAATAAAAAAATAAGTTTGCTCGAGGACGAGCAAAAGATAAGTTTGGGGGTATTTGTTCAGACCATAATATTGCATTTTTCATTCCCCTATTCTTATCCTTTTTATAAGTAAACATGTACTCTTGACGCACGTTTGTTGCATGTTACAGGATACAGGCTCTGGGATGCGGCAGTGAAAAAGATGAAAGTTGATACAGAAAAGGGACTTTTGACCAGCAAATAAACGGATCCTAGTCAAGCCTAGATGAAGAACAGTGCAAGGTCCAAAATGTCAAGGCAAACGGTTAAAAGATCGCTACAAGTTTTCACTGGAAAATCTGGAGAAGACCTAGAAGCCCAGCAGGGAAAAGAACTGAAGAAATAACCAGACCAAAGAACCCTAAAGCATACCCTGAAGTTTCAGGAGCTAAACTCCTTAAAGGGCCGCGGAACCGCGCCCAAGCGCCCTATTGCCGCGGTTCCGCGGCCGTCTAATACCCGTGTCGGCGCAGACTTCTTCTGTCGGTGTGTCGGTGCGGGTGTTTGGATTTTCCGTGGGCAAATCTGTAATTGCACATGTGCGAGAGTCTGTAACCCTAGTTTTCATGTTTTCCTATAAATTGTAATCACAGATCTGTAAAACTCATGCCTCTTTTCAATAAACAAATTCAGATCTGTTCTGTATTCTTGCTTGGAGGGAGCCATCAATAAACTAGTAAGTTCTTTTTAATTCTTTGTTTTAATTCTTTATTAATTAGAATGTCTTTTAATCCCCTAATGAGCGAGTAATCTCCTCGCTTGTTAGGGTTAGCCTTAGGGAAAGGTTTGAGAGATGAGATCTCCCACCCCTTTCATGCCCTTTCACAACTAAGAATTAGAACTCCATGCATGCACGCACAACCGCCCCCTACGGCACCCTACCCCTCGAGGTAACGGTGACACCGTAGTATAAAGGACCGGTTGCGCGCGTTTTCCATGGAGGTTAGGGAAATTATCAATAAAGGAAGAATAAGAATCTAGAGGAAGAAACATCTTCCCAAAAGACTCTAATCCACTTTATTGATAATTACCGTAACATCTAATAGATCAAAAATAAGGTATTGAAAGCGGTGAGGAAACCTTTAATCTCCAAACTTCCCCTAAGCCTAACCCTAGCAAGACTTTAATTTAGATTAATTTAGTTTATTGATAGATCTAGGTTTTAGATTTAATAAATCAATCAAAACAACATTTGGAATCAACTCGTAAAAACACATTAAGAAAATTACACATCTCTGTGGATCGACTCGTATTCACCGGCTAGCTGCAAAGCGACGCCGTTTCTGATTACGGTTAACAAGTATATTTTTGCACTAATCACTGCTATTGCTCGGATGCGGGAAAGGAAGACTAGAGACTTATGTGCGGTGAAGTGTGTCAAAATTGAAAATCAAAAGGTTTTAGTTCGAGATGAGGATATCAAGGAAAGATGGAGAGATTATTTTGAAAAATTGTTCAATGAGAGCTTTACTAAGAATTTTGATGGACTTGTCATTCAATCTCAAGATTTAAACCGTGATTTTATGCGTAAAATAAGACTACCTGAGATTAAAGAAGCATTGAACAGAATGAGTTTAAGAAAAGCGGTTGGTCCTGACGGGATTCCTATCGAGATTTGGAGATGCTTAGGAGAAATAGGCGTTAAATGGCTGACAGATCTGTTTAATAAGATTTGGCAGACAAAAAAGATGCTAAATGAATGGAGGAAAAGTTTCCTTATACCTATCTACAAGAACAAGGGTGACATTCAAAGTTGCTCAAACTACCGTGGAATAAAACTTATGTGTCACACCATGAAACTTTGGGAGAGAGTGATTGAACACAGGCTAAGGAAGTATATTAAGATAACAAAGAACCAGTTTAGGTTCATGCCTGGACGATCGACGACAGAGGCTATTCATTTGCTTCGTCAACTTGTCGAGCGTTTTCGAGAGAGGAGAAGAGATTTGCATATGATATTTATTGATTTAGAAAAAGCGTACGACAAGATACCTAGAGAGGTATTATGTGGGACAATGATGAAGAAGGGGGCCCCCGTCAAGTATATTGACATAATCAAGGATATGTACGATAGAGTAGTGGCAAATGTCAGAACTTGCGGCGGCTTAACGAGTGATTTTCCGATTACAATTGGTTTACATCAAGGATCTACATTAAGACCATTCCTGTTTACCATCGTGATGGATGAGCTCACTAGAACTATCCAAGATGAGGTACCTTGGTGTATGCTATTCGCTGATGATATTGTTCTAGTAAATGAGACGAAAGCAGGGGTTAATGCCAAATTGGAATTATGGAGGTAAACATTGGAATCTCGGGGATTCAGATTGAGCAGGTCCAAGATAGCATATATGCATTGCAAATTTAGTAACCAGAGAAGTCAAAACCATATTGGTATAATATTGGCAGGGCAAGAGATATCATCGAGCGACTAGTTTAGATATCTAGGTTCCATCATCCAAAAGAATGGGGAGATCGATAGTGATGTTAATCAAAGAATCCAAGCTGGTTGGTTGAAATGGAAGAGTGCAACAGGGATTTTGTGTGATCGTAACTTTCCATTAAAATTGAAAGGGAAGTTTTATCGCGGCGCTATTCGGCCTGCTTTATTATATGGTACATAATGCTGGGCTCCTAAGAAGCATCATACACAGAAGATGCACGTAGAGGAGATGCGCATGCTTCGTTGGATGTGCGGTAACACTAGAAAAGCTAAGGTGCGAAATGAGGATATTCATGCAAAAGTTGGTGTAGCACCTGTGGAGGAGAAGATGTGGGAAAACAGGCTAAGATGGTTTGGTCACGTGCGAAGCAGACCTATGGAAGCACCGGTTCGACGAATAGATACTCTCGATATGGGCAATGGCAAAAGGGCAAAAGGGAGACCGAAGAAAACATGTATGGAGGTGATACGAAACGATATGGTTGCCAAAGGACTCAATGAAAGTATATTGTTCGATAGGAGTGAGTGAAGGAGGAGGATTCATGTGCTGGACCCGGCGTGATTCTCATGTTGGTTCATGTAGCCTACCCCATATGCTTGGGATAAAAGGCTCAGTTGTTGTTGTTGTTGGTAACCGCTGCACATGGACGGCAGAATTTGTGTCTTTTTCCAAGACAATTACCGTATTGATAACACCGTTTTTAGTTTGTCTACCTTATATAGGCAAGCACCCATATTCTCCGGCTCCCTGAGGCTCATGAGAACTAGTCCCGCTTAAACCAATGTTTACTAGGGTCCTTATTGTAAATTAGTATAACTTCAGGGGGTTTTATGAAAAATAGTTTTGATATATTTTCAAAATAAACCTCAAGTATTTATTTATCGTCTTTAGGATCTTCATAGATGTAATTTTTATAAAATGAGATATTCTAGTGGATATAAATCTAAATTGAATAGTATATGCTATTTTCTTGTAATTTGACTTGTATTGAATGTGATAGTATTTTCATGATCTTTTGTGACTCTTCTGATTTAAAGAAACATGGAATATATATAATATATTTAAAGTAGATATTTTGATAATATATATATATATATATATATATTTATAAAATAGAATTTATTTATTAAGAGGAATCACGTTTTTCTTAAAATTGTAATACAAATTCCATCGAGATCGTATGCTCCGTGAGGAGGTCTACATCTTGCCCTACTAGTCCGATGGATGTGCAACAACCCGCACCAAGCAAGTCGGATTCCCCAAAATGGGTTGTAAGGACTTAATTGTATGGAATTTAAATAATGCAATTTAAAGAATACGGTTTTGTTATAGTTTAAGGTATTTTATTGTAAACTTATAATTATCCCACAAACTAAAGTTCCAAAATCTTTCTATCGTGCCATGTCAAGAATGCGTGTTGTGATGAGTTAGGTCATTACCTCGTGAGTTTTCTAAAAGTAATATGAGCAAAACGATAAAATAGTGTCGTATGTAAACTTGATGGTATTTTACCGAAAAAGTGAAATAGAATTTATTTAACATTAAATTTTGAATTGAAACTTGGTTAAATTGTTGTTTTATGCTTTCTAAACAAATATATGAATAGATGGTTAATTTGTTATTTAAGAAAAGTAAGTTTTTTAAAAAATGAGAATCGGAAGTCGGAATAACTCCGCTTCCGACAAGTTTTGAGAAGAGAGTATTTTAGATTAGAAATGTAGGAGGGAAGAGGGGACTTACTGATTTGGAGAAGAGATGGGTGGTAGAGGGAACTTTCGAAGGCGTCGAGGGGTCGCGTTGTTGCCGGATTTGTCCCGAATCGTCGCCAGAACTTTTACCTTGGCTAACTCCATTTGTACAACTTTTGGACTTAGGAATTTTAGAGAGTTTTGACAATGGATTTCAGAATGAGAAGGGCCAAAATGTAAGGTGGTATTTATAGGAGAAATTAGAGCTTTGTGAGTGAAGAGAGAATTAAAATATGCATTAAAATTTGGTTTTAAAGCTCATTTTAATTCTCTGGAAATGTGTAGGGAAACCAAACAGTCTAGGGTTACTGGGGTGGGCCAAAGGGTGCTAGGGAAAAAATTTGGAGCATTTGGTACGGTTGGGACCGACGGTGCTGGCCCCCAAAAGAAATCTCGCCGGTCCAAAGTAGGGTGTGAGGGCTTGGATCTTTAACACGTGTCCTAGGTTGTATAAATACTATTTTGCATATGTTTGAATTTTCAGTGACTTTTCATTTTACGTGTAGTGCACGTGCAAACTTTTGAGCTTCTAAAACTTTTAAAGAAAGAACAATAAAAATATTATGTGGCTGGAGCGATTTGAACACAGGGGCTACGTCACAGCAGTGCAAGGCTTTACCAATGAGCTACAAATGCTTTCTTATTGTTCAAAAGCAATTTAAATTTATAACTGTAAGTCTACGGTAGCGCACCGGCCGTCTTTCAGACGCCAAATACGGAACAAAAACTTTTATAACTGGCGCTATCGCATACTATAACCCGGATCTGCCATTAACGCTAAACTAACAAACTACAAAGTGGGTAGAAAGGTTATATCGAACGATCCGAGTCCTTTGGTCTTCAACCATCATCCCACGCTCTGTTGCGGCTGCTCCGATCTCCTGGCTCCTCGTCGAGCTGGCACCATATCTACGGATCATTAAACGGGCTCCCGCCTCTGAACCGAGGCAACTCGGACATGAAGTTTGCTAGCCGACATGTCCAAGATTGATGTAGAGAATGAGTAGAACACTTTGTCTCGTTATATCTAAAATCATGGATGAACGGTTAATGAAGTTGCCTTTTGGAATGGAATGAAATGAGAAATTGAGCTATTAAAATTTCCATGAATCAAAAACCATAATCTTTTTAATCAAATTCCTTCAACTTTTATCAAGGGGGCCGGCCACTATATGAAGAGGAAGAGGGTGAGTGTAGGAGCAAAATGGGTAACCATAAAGAATAATATCAAGAAGAAATATCCTAAGGTTAACAAGAAACATTAATGCTAAAGGTGACTCACTAATACACCTTGCAAAAACAATTAATGCAACAATGAGTCATGAAAACTTAGTCACCATTTCTAGAACCTTCCACATGACTTACCCTCATGACACACCCAAGGAAAAAGTTAAATCCGTATTAAACCGAATGTTTAAGACGGGTGATAGAAAACTGGCAACTTCCAAAAGCGATCCCGAAACGAATTTCAGGACAACCCCGTAACAGTATAAACATACCCGCATTTGTATTACGACCGAATACAAATGCAACTGAGACAAAGATATTATATCTACACAGTGTAATACTCGAATCCGGGTTAAACCAAAGCCCACCAGTATTATCTGCCCGAAATATGACACGTGCGTAAACGCACGTGCATTTTCCGAACCCTGCCATAAAACCATACGGCCTCTATAATGTTTCGCCCGAACTTGGGAAACTATCTGTGGGGGACTCTAATGACTCATCAGTACCCTGGCAGTGGGTTTAACCACAAGCCTTCAGCGGCACTAGCTGTGCGTAACGGCTGCCCATGTACCGACCTCAAGGGAAGCCGATGAGCGAACTCATCCTGGAACCCTACTGAGCCTAACAGTGACAATATACATACAGTCCGGTCCGTTCGTCTATGAGTATCGCATATCGGGCCTGGGGGGCTGGTAACGTCAGACCCTCAATAGCGGTATAAGTCGTGTCGAAGTGTAGCCCAGAACACCCTGAGATACTACTGGAGTACCTACCAGTAAATCTCCTACCTCGGCCGAGAGTTTTGTGTAATGGCTCTCCTAGACAAAGCGCGATCTCACCCCCAATACCGGGAGAGACGAATCCCCTGCCGATCCGCTCACTTGCCTCCATGTGGCTCGGGACTGTACCCAAAAAAGACCTGTTTGCACGACTCCTTTGAGCCGTGGTAGGGTAGAAATCAAAGCACAGTGGGAACTCACACGAGACAAATGACGACCTCAGGTTGAAGAACTAACCTGTACACATGTCACCAGAGAACTGCTATCTGACGCTAGGTATAAATACCAACTAGCAGGTTCCCGGCGAGTCCTGTTCGGTGTACTCATAACCCAATGAGCACCTGTATACATCTTAGGTGATCCAACTGACACCAGTGGTTTGTGAGACCGGCCACCGCCCCTCGTCGGGGTCTCGACTGTATACACTAGTCTACTCCGGTGTATCGATGCCCTGTCTCGAAACTCCCACGACTAGGGACCACAATTAAGGATGTGCTTATAGACTACCCAACTCTCACGTATATGATCGCCATCATACTGTTGGTAGTCAAGCAAGATCCTAAGGGCTCTATCAACGTGTAACAGTGATCAGTCACCTGAACCTGTACATGACTGATAAAGGCAAACCAGATAGCATACTATCATCTCGAGTAAGACTGTCCTACCGGTATAGGTCCTCCTCAATCATTGCAATCACGTGCCTGCGATCCAATAATTGACTTTGAGGGCACTATATCCAACAATCTCCCACTTTCACTTAAGGCTAATTATTGCGATGTCGCATACTCACAGCCTGTGTGATACCGAACACCCAACTCCTCTACTAATCAGTTTCACAAAGCCCGTTTGTAAAACTATTGTGTTCGAGAAATAGCCTCAGTGAGTGGATCCGCCCTGATGTTTCTTTCTATGTCTCTCTTAATCTCAAGTTCGCGGAGAAAGCCATCTCCCGAATCGAGTAATGCCTGTCTTAGAATATGTCTGGATATCTGATGGGACCCAGTTCATAAATGAACTCCAAATCCAAACGTCTTAGACTGTATCCACAACTGAAACTAATCAGTGTCCAGCACTATGCCTCCCACAGTATCCTCTTGGACCACATGTCCATAATACTGTCTCTCATCAGAGGGAAAACTATAACTCTTACAATCACTCTGTCATTCATGTCACATTTGAAGCCAGAAATGATAACCGTCTCCGAAGGAGGCTGCCGTCATCAAATCCCTAGAACATTCACTTCTGTTCTAAAACTGCTTCCTTATGTTTCTTCAGGATTGTATTAATATAAACTTATCGCATCTAGTGCAAAAACAACATCTGGTGTGGTACTTGACATCTCACGATTGACTCAATTTCCTAAGCAAGTGATCTGCCAATCATTCACATCCCTCTCCCCTTTAGTCTGTAAGACACCTTTAGAGAGGGTGACTCCATCATCTGCAGGTACACCACCATGCCAGGAGTTATCTATTCTAAAATACTATTAGAATACTGTCAAAGTACCCATATTGGGAAACTACCCAAATTTAGATCTAAAACCATAGATCTAGAAACCAGAATGTCAGATATTATATTCATATCCTTTGTAGAGAAACAACTGTGTGACGACCACAGTATAACCGATTGTAGTATAGGAATTGTACTTCCTACTCTGTGTATGTCATCCAAATACCAGGACATCACACTCTACTCCCTTCTCAACAGATCCATCCCCTATTCCGATGAAGTCAAAGCCATGACTGTCACATCAAAATTAGATGATCTATATCCGCTATATCTGCTCTAGTCTATAAATATACATAAGCTACTTGCCCACTATACTTCCGCTGCTCCCACTGACCACAACAACCCTCTGGCAGAATAATATATATACGTGCACTTCTAAAGCTAGTTTAGAACGACGCTATACTTAACCTCCTGCCGGGTCTCATTGTCTGGAACAACAGTAGTGTCAAGTCTAGATAAACAAGAACCTCCATATCACCGTCCTTGAAGCTACCGGAGTACCTCTCGGGTGTCTGAGGTTACCCACCATATCTGCGGAGTGGCTAATAGAATGTCAAACCTGATTGAATCTTTAGGTCCTATTTAAATTTTCCGTAATCGTTTGCGGTTCTGGAATCACTTCCAGTTCTACCATACTCCCACTACTGTTTTCTGAAAAAATCCATTTTACTAAAACTGTGGCGAGTCAAGAACAATATCACTATTGATCTTCCAGATGGTAGAGAGTCAACCCTCGTCATAGCCAGGGTCAACCCACAAACTACCATTATAGAAACGTGCCTTGAGTTATCCAGAGTCTGGTTTTAAGCATAAGCCAGACAACTCCCCGTACCTTAACATCGTTAAGATTTGAACCATTCTATATCCAATATAGAAACTTTGATACTTATTTAATTGGAACCAGATTCAAATCATGCAGCTGTCTCCAGTGCATATCAACTTAATGGAGAGAGGCTAATCAGCATTACTCAACTTAGGAATACATCCAATTATGAGTAACCTGAAAGAGAAACAAGTTTCTCAAAACCATTACTATCATGTGAATAACACTCATAAGTATCTACATCTTCGATCTCTTTGAAGAATCCTGATACTTGCGATACCTGGTTCTCTACTTTATTCTTATACCCACTGTTCCCCTCCGAAAGACGGCGATGACGCGAAGACGTCTTGCCTGAGATTCGGGGCAGATGCTAATTGGTTTTATCCGTCTACCTCTCCGAAGATGCCAAGTTGATTTATGGCACCGTGTATCGGAGATTTAGACGGATGCGGCCGATGTAGCAGTCTTTTTCAGATTCCCCCTCACTTGAGGGGTTTTTGATTGTGGGGACGCTCTTCCCTGCAGGCGCAAGCCCCTGCAGTTAATTACGCTACCGCATCGCGGTAACCACTTTCTCCTTCTCCAGATGTTCACCTCATGTCGTGGGTGTTTGTTTTGTTTGTGGTTGCCCGTGGATTGTATACGGACACTAATTTATGTCGTCGTCCGTAGGATGTGGATTAGTCTAAATCCGTATTTTCTTAGATTTGGTTTTGGGGTTTTGGTTTGAGGATACGTTAGCCGTATTTAAGGCTAAGATCAACTCAAACGTTTGTTAAGGATACGTTAGTCCAATTTGAGACTAAGATCAACTTAACGGGATCGTTTGGATCCGACAAGAGAGCAATTGGCTCTATTGTTCCAGTTTAGGGACATAGTGGTCCATTGCCATTTTGGGGACAGATATTAGTTTAAGGACACGTTAGCCATATTTGAGGCTAAGATCAACTTAAACGTTTGTTAAGGATACGTTAGCCTAATCTCCAAACTAAGATCAACTTAACGGGATCATTTGGATTTGACAAGAGAGCATTTGGAGGCTCTATTATTCCAGTTTAGGGACGTAGTGGTCCATGTTCCAGTTTAGGGACGTGGTGGTCCATTTCCAGTTTAGGGACATAGGGGTCCATAGGTAGTTTAAGGACATTGCGGTCCATTTTATTTGTGGCCGTCCGGACCCGTCACCTCTCTGACGTCGTTAAAGGATTACAACGATAGGTGTCAGAGGATTTCGGAGATGTACCCTTGAACCGGATGTAAATTGATTTAAGAGAGCAACCGTGCTCAGTCAATTTAATTTGAGGACTTACGGCCATGATTGGGCTAAGTCCAGTTGAAGATGTTCAACGTTTTTTTATCCGTGGCCTATTAGGCCTGTGCTAGGGCTTTGCCCCTGTTTAACAATGCACTGCATTTTCTTTTGGCCTGTAAGGCCTATTTGATTTGGGCTCTGTTCCTTTTTTTATGATGCAGAGCATCTGTTTGGGCTCTGCCCTTTTTAAAATAATGCATAGCATTTTATTTGGCCTGTTAGGCCTTTTTTAATTGGGCTTGACCCTTCTGTAAATAATGCAGTGCATTAATTGTCTGACATTGGCTTGTCAGGCGCTTTGCGCCAATTATTAAGCGCAAAAGCATGTGAAGGTGACACGTGTCACGCTAGCACAGTGCGCTGCGCTGTTGCGCTGTGACACGTGGCGCGCTCTGATGAGTTGCGCTAACTTTAAATAGCAATGCTCTATTTTTAAAAGCGCATAGCGCAAGTGGTTATGGTGCTGACACGTGGCGCTCTCTGGTGGCTTGCGCTAACCCAGGAGCGCAACAGTGCAGATTTGCAAGTGCAAGGCACTGTTTCAATAATTTGATCCAATTTTGGATTCAAGAAAAGAATCTTTAAGATTCCAGAACCAATGGTTCATAAAAAAGTGCAAGGCACTGTTATTATTTTATATTTTTTTATGAAGATCATTGATCTTGTTCTTAGATCAATGATCTATTCAGAAGAAATTCTTCTTTTATAAAGGTTTCTACCTTTTTTTCTTCTTGAGTTCTTCTCACAATTCTTCAGAGTTCTCTCTGTTTTGTCGTTTTTGAAGTTCTTGATGTTCTCGATGTTGATGTGTTTTGAATTGGGGTCTAGGGGCCTTTATATAGTGCCCATAAATTTGTTAAATTTGTTAAAGAGATCCTTCTCTGAGTGATTTCGGGAATTTTCCCCACCGTTGGATTTTTGATCCAAGGGCTTCTGTTTTACAGAAGGCAATCTTCTTGTTTTTAACAAGATTGAGAAAGATCTTTTCAGAATTTTTCTGTTTTGGTGCTGGCATTGGCGCAAATGCACCAGCGCTTGACACGTGTAGCGCAGCGCAACTGCGCTGCCACGTGGCGCGCAGCGCAGAGCGCAGCGCAACCGTGCTAGCGCAACTGCACGGCCACGTGGCGCGCAGCGCAGAGCGCAGCGCCATCGCGCTAGCGCAACTGCGCTGCCACGTGGCGCGCAGCGCAGAGCGCAAGTCAGCTGAAGCGTTGCTTCTTTAATTAATTTTTTAATTTTTATTTTAATTTTCATAACAGAGCCTTGCTCTGATTGGGGGAAACAGAAGCGTTGCTTCGTTTCCCGTCTTGGAATTTGAACAGAGCTTTGCTCTGATTGGGATAAACAAATGCCCCCCCACCGTTGCGCTTACGTGGCCCCCAGACGTGAGCGCAGCGGTGGCAGAATTCCAACCGTCGCGACAACTTTTGGAAGTTGAAAGGACATTTGATGCCTATAAATAGGACCTTTGGTTCTCAACAGATGATTATCATCTTCAAAAATTCTTACTTTCAAAACTCCAGAGCCTTGCTCTTGCCTTCAAGAACTCCAAGAGTTAGAATTCTTAAAACTTTTAGGTAAAATTTTTAATTTAAATTAAATTAAATTAAATTAAATTAATTTTCATTGACAGAGCCCTGCTCTCAATAGATCCCTGATCTAAAGAAAACCGATTTAGGGTTTCACTTAGTAGAGCTTTGCTCTATAGGTCTAAGGGGATCTAAAGAGAACTAAAGGGAACCCTATTAGGGTTCCATTAATAGAGCTCTGCTCTCTGAAAGATTTTCCTTGGATTTGCTTAATTAATGGAGCTTTGCTCCTTCTAAATAATTTAGAAGAACTCTTAAGAGTTCTTCATGAATCTTGGAAATTAAAGATGGTATTTTATATTATTATTATTATTATATCATCTTTTCAGAGCAAAGCACTCAATGTTCTTAGGGGATTTTCTTCAAATTCTCCTCATAACTGATTTTGACAGGTGTTACTCCTGTTTGCAGAGCATTGCTCTCGAGGAGTTTAACTTCCTGTATTCCCCCCTTTTTTATCGCTAATCTTCCATTGATGTTTCCTTCAGGCATTATGGCTGTTCATCTATACAGTCTGCACTAATTCATCACCTACGAAGATATCCGCGTACAGGGTCGTCATCAAAACCAGGAGTTTACAGATGCCCAGTATGCGGTGGTCATGGGTCGCTTGAACGCACGTGTTGGTTGACTGCTCCCTCGCCGTTCTGCTCTCTTGAAAGTCGTGCTGGGAGCAATCTGGAGGGCACTCCCAGGGTTCCACGAGGCCATGCCGCTCAATGCGCTGGATGACGCTGAAGACAAGGTGCATTCAGTGCACCTGTCGGGGCTGATCTCGAAGAAACGGCGGGATAGCCTCGTCGACATTCTTCATCAAGTTTTTTAGCAGATGACGATAATCGCTGCTTATCAAAGGATAGGGGGCCTTGCCGAAGATCTTGACACGCGTGAGCGCGAGAGGCTGCGCACGAGAATAATCAGAAAGGCCAGAAGAACTCTAGATGGCCTCACTTTTGAATTCCTCACTCCATGCCCTGGATCTGAGGTTATACCGTTGTAATCATTTGAATAATGTCTTTATTTCATTTCTTTATATTGTAAGGACCCTTTTCAATATGAATGGAAAATTTTTTATTTCAGCTTGTTTTATTTCTCGTCCTGAGTCTTCTGCCCATGCACGAATGAGTATGTCTCGAACGCTTAATCAAATGCACATTGGATGTTCTTTCTGTCGCTTTCTTCTTTCTCTTATTATCAGCATGCTGTCTTAATAAACATGGTTGACAGATAATAGAGTAAGCATCGTGGTTTCTTCAAGAGATAGCGATGGCTTAGGCCGCGGGTTCAGATCTGCTGCCTAAGACTTTTCAACTCTATGAGCCGTGAGGGTCTCGTAGAGGCTTTTCTCCTTACAGATCGAGAGGATCTCGTAGGTGGATTTTCTCCTTAGGGATCGTGAGAATTCCTAAGTGTGTTTTCTCTTATAAGTCGTAAGGATCCTATAAGAGAATTTTCCCTCTTACGAGTCGAGAGGACCCGTAAGCGGTTGTTTCCCTCTTTGTCGAGATTCGACTTTGGAGAGTGAGACCCGTGGATAGTATGCAAGAGACTGTTTTGGGCCAACTTGCAGGGTCCCAGTGCTTAGGAAACAGGGTTTTTTTTAATCCTTACTGCCTAAGGCTTTATCTTACAAGTCGAGCCGCATCGAGAAGTACTCGCAAAGACATCAATTTCTTTACAAGTCGAGACGAATCGATCATTTCTCGCAAGAATATCCTAACGTCACAGTTAACCTCTGCTCTTTACGACAGAAGTCCATTAGGGTCTGTGGTACTTAGGGTTTTGGCCGTCGTACCGTCGCATCAGCTGGTATATTCCTCGATAGGCAATCGTGCTGTTCGAGTAGCCCTGCGACTGTCGTGTCTCTGATCCCTTTGAGGGCTGGACAAGACGTCTTCAAGCAATCTTCCTAGGCAGTTTGACCGTCGGAAGAGCAAGCGTTAGGAATTTGCCATGCCGCTTTTTACTTGAGGTTAGGCTCATTTTGGAGAGCCCCGATGAGTCATAACCACTCCGCGCTGGTGTGGGATGATCTCCGATAGTCTTTCAGGTTTTATGTGAGTTGCCATCAAGACCCTGAAGCTAGGAATTTGGCCTTTGCTTTGTTTGCTGGCATCGCGTCTGCTGTATCGAGACGAATGTCGCGGTTGTCTCTAGGTTGCTGGTGAACCGTCGAGGTTTGGAACTAGGGACTTTGCCGTGGCTCCGTTTGTTTGATTGTCGCGTCTGAACCCTGCTGGAGGAAGAACGCTGGGGTGACATCTCGTTTGCTGTATCGAGACAAACGTCGCGGCTGTCTCTAGGTTGCTGGTGAACCGTCGAGGTTTGGAACTAGGGATTTTGCCGTGGCTCCATTTTTTTGATTGTCGCTTCTGAACCCTGCTGGAGGAAGAACGCCGGGGTGACATCTCGTCTGCTGTATCGAGACGGACGTTGCGGTTGTCTCTAGGTTGCTGGTGAACCGTCGAGGTTTGGAACTAGGGATTTTGTCGTGGCTCCGTTTGTTTGATTGTCGCGTCCAAACCCTGCTGGAGGAAGAACGCTGGGGTGACATCTCGTCTGCTGTATCGAGACGAACGTCGTTGTTGTCTCTAGATTGTTTATGAACCGTCGAGATTCGGCTTCGCTTTCTGGTGGAGCCTGTTGGGAAGGTATGGTTCCCTCTTTGTTTGTACCCCTGGATTGTATACAAGGATCGATGTGATCTCACCTGTAGGGCAAAAGTTTCATCATCATTTTTTTTATATTATTGTTTTATTTCCGCGATGCTCTATCATTTCAGCTTTTATATCGCGAAGGTCGCGATTTCCCAATCATTTCGGCTATTTTTCGCGGTGTTCAATCATTTCGGCTATTTATTTTATTTTTACTCGTTGCTTTTTATTGCGAGTCGCCCAATCATTTCGGCTATTTCGCATACATACATTTTACTTGCTGCTTTTTATTGCAAGTTGCCCCATCATTTCGGCTATTTCGTATGCATGTGTGGCTCGCAGATTTTTTTATCGCGAGTGTAGAACTTGGAATCTTGATGCCAATCCTAGCATCAGCCTCGCTACAACTGGGATATTGCCGGGAGCGAATCATCATTTTCCATGAAAGGGCTTGGAATTTGATACCAGTTTAGGCATCAGTATCGCTACAACTGGAATATTGCCAGGAGCGAATCATCATCTGCCTTTGTCGATATGGAACAAAGGTGGCTCAATAAACAGGGTTAGGATTCTGTCGACTGAGGCTTTTGACTTCATGAGCCGTAAGGGTCTCACAAAGGTACTTCTCCCTACAAGTCGTGAGGATCTCGTAGGTGTGTTTTCTCCTTAGGGATCGTGAGGATTCCTAAGTGTATGTTCCCCTGTAAGTCGTAAGGATCTTACAAAAGGGTTTTCTCCTTATAAGTCGAGAGGACTTACAAGGGTTGTTCACCGTATGGACATATCCCCAGTCACGGGTGGGACTTGGTTAGGGAAATGTTTATTCGCGCCCGTGGATTGTATACAAGGGTCAGTATCGAGCCGCTTGTAGGGCAATATCGAAGGTTGTGGGGTTGCTTAAGCACAGGTTTAGGTCTCTGTAACTTAAGACTTTCAAATCTTATGAGCCGTGAGGGTCCCATAAGAGAGTTCTCCTTACGAGTCGTGAGGATCTCGCAAGTGTATTTTCTCCTTAGGAATCGTGGGGATCCCTAAGTGTGTTGCTCCTTTGTGAGTCGTAAGGATCTCACGCGGGTGGTTTCTCCTTACAAGGTCGAGAGGACCCTGTAAGTGTCTTTTAACGAGGTTGCACCTTTTCGGGTTTTCACAAACACTCGCCGGTAGTCCTGCTGTTTTTACTCACAGAGCCCTTTCGGGTTTTCATCCGTGCCCATTTTGCTTATGGACATACCGTTTTCTTTCTTTTTTTTTAATTCTTTTTATTCTCTTTTTTTTTACGAGGTCGCACTCTTTCGGGTTTTCACGAACACTCGCCGGTAGCCCTGCTGTTTTTACTCACGGAGCCCTTTAGGGTTTTCATCCGTGCCCATTTTGGTTATGGATATACCGTTTATTATTTTTTTTTTAATCTTTTTTTTATATCGGCTTTGTGACATTTCAATCCACCGTGGTTTATTGACATCTCGGTCAACAGCTAGATTTAGGACGTAGTGGTCCGCCGTTAGTTTAAGGACATTTCGGTCCGCCGTTAGTTTAAGGATGTTGCGGTCTGCTGTCGCCGTATTCGAGGCAAATCTCTAGTTTACTGACTTTTCGGTCTTGGGGCTTTCCCTATGAATGAGCATGATGCCCTCAGCGTATCCATCTTTCTCAGAGCGTGCGGTTGTGGCGGGTTCACCTTCGAGTTTTCGGAGATGACGAACTTGCCCTATTGGTATTGGTCTTCAACCCAGTTCTTGAAGACGTAACAGTTTTCGATCGGATGGCCCAATACTTGGTGGTAAGGGCAATAATTAGAACTGTTGACATCATCCAGTTGTAGTTGGTGTTTCGGCTCCGGTAGAATGATAAGCCTGTTATGCACTGCCACTTCGAACAGCCTCCTTGTTTCATCCTAGGGAAATGAGTAAGGACGTCTTAGCCTCTCCTCGAGGGATATGCGTGGACGCATATTGTTTTGACGAACAACCGGTCTAGGGCCACTCGACTGTTGTTGAGTGTTGGCGACGAAGGTCATTTTCCCCTTTCCTTTATCCTTTTTGCTCGATCCTTTGTTTGCGGGGCCGAGATTTTTTCCGAGTAGCAGGCGATTGCACGGCTGAATGTTCTCGCAACTCCTCAATTCTTTCATTTTTGAAATGGATTCCTTGAGGAGAGGGTTGAGGGCAACTTCTTCGTCAGAGTCGCTTCCAAAGGTGATAATTTGCGATCCCTTGGAGTCGGCTATATGACAGTCGGCGGCGACTCTTTTGCGCTCATCTATCGCATTTTTCCGATGTCTACGAGCTTCACACTTTGTCTTGTTAAAGTGTTGCTTTTGAGCGACATATCCTTGCCACCAACACTTAAAGGAGTCGCAGTCTTCGGTAGGATGTATGATCTTCTGATGATATAAGCAGAAGTTAGGATTCATCTCTACTCCATCGAGAGTATTTTCTTCAGAGGGTGGTAGCTTCATTTCCACTGATTGGGCTTTGGCGAACCTTTTCCTCGTCTTGAATTTGTTTTTATCCGCAGCGGATGACTTTTGATTTGACGGAAGTGTCTCGACTCTTTGGTCTAGTAGTGGGTGTTTGGCTCCTTCCAGTATGGCCATCTTACGCTCTTGATTGACTTTAACTTTCAGACGAATCTCATTCAGGAAGGCATCGATCAACTCGTCTGACGGCCGCAGAATTTCTGGTTCAGGGCCCGCCCTCGGTTTCTCGGCGCAAGGAGCCTCTTTATCATCCGCCAATGAGTGAGAGATCACATGACAAGTTGCCCCCAGTGCGTCCGTCTTCTTTGGAGTGTGCGGCTGTGGTGGGTTTACCTTCCAGTTTTCAGACAGCGTGAACTTGCCTTATAGGTACTGATCCTCGATCCATCCCTTAAAGACGAAACAATCCTCGATCGGGTGACTTACCGTTTGATGGTAAGGGCAATAATTGGGATTATCGAGATCGCCTGGCCGCGATAGACGTTTTGGACTCGGTAGATTGATGAGTCTGTTGCGCACTGCCAGCTCGAACAGTCTTCTCATTTTATTCTGAGGAAACGAGTAAGGACGTCCCAGTCTCTCTTCGAGGGATGGGCGTGGACGCACTTTGTTTTGGCGAACGACCGGCTTTGAGTTGCTCGGCGGTTGTTGAGCATTGGCGACGACGATCGCTTTCCCTTTTCATCTCTCATTTTGAGAGTCTGGTTTTGGAGGAGACGGTCCATGGCCTATCTGG
This sequence comes from Agapanthus africanus, assembly GCA_030015575.1. Classification (NCBI taxonomy): domain Eukaryota; kingdom Viridiplantae; phylum Streptophyta; class Magnoliopsida; order Asparagales; family Amaryllidaceae; genus Agapanthus; species Agapanthus africanus. Next base: position 46,528,477 of record JASDDO010000019.1, on the reverse strand, counting down.
TCCATTTGGGCTAATTTGTCAATCAGGGCCGGAAAGGTGGTCGACCTGAAGAACATTATGAATTGCGAGATGGCCGCTTGCGGATCAAGAGTGCCCACGAACATACCTACCGCAGGTGCCTCTTCTATGCGTTGTTCGCATTTAGACCATAGGTTCCGCCATCGTGTTGCGTATTGGACCCACGTTTCGTCGGGCCTTATCCTGGCGTTAATCAGTGCTGTTATCGGGGTGCGTTCGTTGGCACTCGCGAATCTTTGTGTAAATAGTAGCTCCATCTCCGCAAATGTTTTGACAGAGTCTTTAGGTAGCTCCGAATACCATTCAAAGGCTGTTTCTGCTAAGCTGCCGACGAATTGGCGAAGCAACAATTTGTCATCGCCTCCAGTATTGCCGCATAAGGCCCTGAATTGAGCGACATGCTGATGCGGATTCCCTGTCCCTTTATATACGTGGAACTTAGGGATCGTATATCCCGGCGGGTAACTGATTTGGTCATACCAGCTTGGATAGGGTCGTCCGGTTCTAACAATTTGCCCAGCCGCTTCATTCGCCTGATGAACCCGTATTTGCTGAGCTATACAGTCATCCAGCACGGCCTTGGAAATGGTTTCATCTTTGGCTGCTGAAAGAGCCGGCGAAGGATTAGATGTCTCCCTTCTATCGTCTTCAACAATGATTGGAGGGTCATCAGCTGGAGGGTCCAGCTGTAACATCATTCCTACCATATCTTGGAAGAGGAGCGCCATCTGTTTTATGTTAGCCGCTTGCTCTGCGGCTTCTTTGTCCTTCTTTTCGAGGACTCTACGTAGGAAGTCAGCGTCAGTTTCTTGTTCGTGACGCTGTTCTGATGACAACTCCGAGCTTTCTTTTGTCCCAGTAAGTGCAGCCATTGCAATCATCATTTCTTGAAGCTTCTGTTGCTGCTCCTGGGCTTTTGTCACAGATCGAGTGAGCGGTCGGTGACCCGTCGAAGCACGACCTTCCTCCTTTCCAGAAGCCATATAAACAGTGTGCACCACCATGCCCCCAGACTTGGGGCGTTTGTATTCAGTGCTTTTACGGTTCGCCATGTTCACAGGGGCTTTTTGCGGCCTCCTTTTCTTTTGAGTGATTGGAGTTGAGGGGGCCGTTGCAGCGGGCACCCATGTAGCTGTTGCTTTTTGTGGCTTGACGGAGTAACCCTTCTCCTGCCGAACCTTCATCTTTTTCTGTCGGCGGAGATAGTTTTCATCAAACACCGACTCTTGGACCTGTCGCCAGACTTTGTAAATTTTAGAGGACAGCCGTTGAGGGGGTTGCTCTAGCTTTTTCTCTGGAGTATTCTCCATATGTGAAGGAGTTCGTTTCAACACCGCAGTAGGAGAGTTTCTGCGCACCGTGTTCAGCAATTCAAAGCTGTTCCCGGTTGGAACAGCAGCATCGATCCCCACCGTTGGAGCTGGCGGAGTTATCCCAGAGGGGGAGTTGCCCCCAGCCTTCCTCACTCGGCGCCAGTGGCGACGTCGAGCGTGTCGTGCGGATGGAGTGGGTTTAGCCGTAGGGGTGACTTCGTCATGCCCCCTGCTTTGAGGAGAGACTGTTATTGGTGCTAGCCTGTCGAAAACTGACAACCGTTGAGAAGCAAAGTCTAATCTGTCAAAGACAGACCTCTGGGCAGGGGAAGCAGCTTTGAGGACCTCGCCTGGAGCAGAAACCGGAATGGCCATCCTTGTAAAAACTGACTTCTTAGAAGGAGGAGCCTTTCCAATGATTTCGTCCGCTTGAGCCGGGATGGCTATCCGCTTTGGGATGGCAACTTCAGGTATCGCGGGCTTGTAGACGTCCTAGCCCAGTCTGTTGAAAACTGAGGTATTGAAGTTGGGCGACCCGTTGAGAGGGGCCGCGGCAGTGGTAAGTCGATCAAAGACCGACTTCTTTAGGGCTTCTTGCGACGTCGTTGGGGCATTGAAGCTCATCGGTGGGAGCATGGTCCCGAAGAATAGTCCAGTGGTGGCTTGAGTTACTTGCTCCACTGGCATTTTGAAAAGGGAGGCCGCTCGGGGCCCATAAGTCACTCCTCCAGCAGGGACGAAGCGAGAGTTGCAGTTGCAGATAGTGCAGTTTGAAGCCATTGATCTACCGTTTTCTGCACGGAGCAAGACACCAAATCTTAGTACCTCGAATCCACAGGAAACCACAGCAAACCGCGATTCATTCGTGAACACGACACACGAAGTGTGGAGTGGAAAGAGGAAAAGGTCCCACCGGGCGTGCCAGAATCTGGCCCCACCGTTGTTTGATGATGTTCTCGATGTTGATGTGTTTTGAATTGGGGTCTAGGGGCCTTTATATAGTGCCCATAAATTTGTTAAATTTGTTAAAGAGATCCTTTTCTGAGTGATTTGGGGAATTTTCCCCACCGTTGGATCTTTGATCCAAGGGCTTCTGTTTTACAGAAGGCAATCTTCTTGTTTTTAACAAGATTGAGAAAGATCTTTCCAGAATTTTTCTGTTTTGGTGCTGGCATTGGCGCAAATGCACCAGCGCTTGACACGTGTCGCGCAGCGCACAGCGCAGCGCAACCGCGCTGCCACGTGGCGCGCAGCGCAACCGCGCTAGCGTAACTGCGCTGCCACGTGGCGCGCAGCGCAGAGCGCAAGTCAACTGAAGCGTTGCTTCTTTAATTAATTTTTTAATTTTCATTTTAATTTTCAGAACAGAGCCTTGCTCTGATTGGGGGAAACAGAAGCGTTTCTTCTTTTCCCGCCTTGGAATTTGAACAGAGCTTTGCTCTGGTTGGGGTAAACACCCACAACTTCTCAAAACTTAGACCTTATATTTCAACGAAACACTTGTCTAAAAACTAGAGAAGTCATAAGTAAACAGAACATAGTACGAGGACCAACCCCTTTGTCCTGACGGACACTGGACAACATACAATACTATGTATAAGTCCGCTAAGTTGAATAACTCAAAACCTGTGCGTCGTAGGTTGAAAACTGTACCCAGGCGATTTTCTCAAATATCACCAATTACAACGAATTCCGATATAATGAGGATGATCACCTAATTCCCAATAACTTACTCCCACTCATCATCTGTAAAACCATACAGATGTGAGAATCATACCTGGTAAATACATACCCTGGAGTAAGTATCTAATCGGGAAAACAGTTTTCCTTTAACAATGCACAGTGAAACTGAAACATGAAAATGTTTCGTAGGGGTATCCTGGTATTCTTAGTAATGCCTCTTCTATAATCCAATTCATGACTTTAACCGTATATTTCTTTGCCATATCTCCAAATCCCTTTATTTGTCTTTATTCATTACCTTTCTGTACACCCCTTTAGGCTAAGTGGTTTTCTTCCTTCCCTACCGTTCGGCACCAGCCTATGGTTTGGAAGAAGATTATCCAGTAAGCGTAATTGGTGTACCCTCCTAAACCAAGGAGTACTCGCAACTTGAGAGAAGGTGATGATAAAAGACAACTGAATAACACCTTATTCTATTTCTCCAGAACTGGGGAAAAAAGCAAAGGTGAAATAGGAGTGGCGATGAAGTACGTGGTTTGGTCGTGAATGATAGCAGTCGCAATTTACTTTGCTCTCTTTCTAATCCCTTTATTTTGTCTTTAGTTATTACCTTCTGTACACCCTACTTAGGCTAATTGGTTTTCTTCATTCTCTACCTTTCGGCACCTGCCTATGGTTTGTAAGAAGACTATCCAATAAGCGTAATAGGTGTACTCTCCTAAACTAAGGAGCCCTCGCAACCTGAGAGAAGGTGATAATAAAAGACAACTGAATAAACCAATTCTATTTCTCCTGAACCTGAATCCATTCTCGAAGAAATCCCTTCGAGTTCGTATATAACCATACAATGGATCTATCCAATGGAAGTGGATGTCCGTAGTAATACAAGGTGTTCTGAGAAATGCAAAGGGTAAAAGAAGTAGCGGCAATGACTTATGCAACTTAGACAATCAAAAAGCCAGTATTTAAAGAAAGTTCGGTCAACTTGGTCACTGAGTCATAGTCTAGGGTCGGTCAAAGGTCGCTGCTAAAGAGAGAGAGAAAAGAAACACTCTGCGTGCAATCTAACCTAGATCAGAATGGTTATCACTTTATCTAATCAGGAAACCTACCATTGTACTGTCAAATTCTCCTCCAAATCTGAAAGAAGAATCAATCGGGATCACCCGAAGAGTAAACTAACTCATCAGTGGGAATCAGGATCCAACTCTCATCGCATGATAACGTGACGGAATCCACTCACGTTATCACACTCCAGAAGGTATGCGCATACTTGGCAAGTTTCAGTTTCTTTAGAAACTCCCGATGTGATTTTTGCCCCATACCCTTATGACCTTGGCGTTAGGTCAAAATGTCATAAGTCACATGTCAAGTTCTACCCATCACTATCTTGTCAATTTGAACCCGCCCGTACATGCCCCTGACGTGGGCCAAATGGCAGAACGACTGTCCCAAACCAACTCATCTATCTATGCAACAAATGAATACCCAGCAGCTACCAAACACTATGCCTTGGCGTCAGGTCAAAATACATAGCTTGAATACTACTGAATACCCAAAAGAAATGACGGAGGGCTACGACTGGTTTTTGGCGAAAAACCTTTAACGTAATGAACTTGATCTCGTTGAAGGAACCTGATAGCTTTTTATAAAAATATAGTGGTGAAAACCTTTGCTAAAGAGGTCACTCCCGGTGAAGGGATCACGGCTCTTTCCTCGTGGAATGAAGTGCAGGATATTCCAACTGAATACCGCGATGCAAAACAACATGTAATCGACTATAGTGAAGTTATTACCCTGACACAAACTTTTGCCCAAGGGGTCACTCCCGGTGAAGGGATATCGGCCCTTGCCTCGTCGAATGAGGTGCAGAATATTCCAACCGAATATCACTGTGCAAAACAAAAGGAAACGTCTTTGTAATAACACTTTTTAAAACTGTTCCAACAACATCCAAACATGTTTGTTTTCCTTTGCATTGATCAGAATCAACGCAGTCCCATCAGTTAATCACACCAGAAAAGAACGAAAATAAAATGTACGTATATGCCATCCGCATTCGTCACTGGGTCCCGTCATCACCCGTTAGGTTACTTAACTAACGACAGAGCGGGGACTGGACTAGCGCGGGTGTAAAACATATACAACATCTACTAGTATATATACCAATATACAATAATCGCTCCAGGCGTGATAATATTCAGCATTACAGAAAAGTAATAAGTATCATAGAACAATACAGATAATCTGGGATCCCCGGGTTTCACAGAGCCGCTACCGAAACCCGACGTTCCCCTGGTCATGTGGATAGCCTGTGCAATGAACCCTAGACCCCTACGGGTGCGGCCAGTTTGTCACGCCCCGCTTCCCGGTGTACGGCGAAGGGAACGCGACGAGGTCCGCTACGTATATACTTAGAAGTACATACGCTAAGCGTATCTAAGCAATATAAAAGTAAATCATAAGAGACAAGAGATATAGAAATAACAACAACTTTATTAATAACATTCTTTTGTACAATGCATGAAAAGTAAATACAACTGGAGTGAAAAGCGATGCCTAAACAATGGCATAACAGGAAATGAAAGTACTGAATAGAACAAGGTACAATGTCTAGAGCTCGGGGTCTTCGTGAAACTGCTCCAAGTCTTCACCGGTGGGCTCGATCTCTGCTGTGTCCAAAGCACCTGACGACATTCAAAGAAGAAAGAAATAGAATATCATCAGCGAACAGGTCGCTCGGTAAGTCCCAAAGATAAGGGAGAAATAGACAAAGAATAGGAGAGAGAGAGTAGCTTTTAATGTTGTATTGTATTGTTGTAATGTTGTATTAACGCTGTTGTTTGTAGCTTGGTACAGAAGAATGCCAGTGTATACGAGAGGGGTCTCTATATGCTAGAGACCAGGGCAAACGGAAAATAGAGTACAAGGCTCCGTTATACAACCCGGAACAATGGCAATTGGATTCATGTTAGATGTCTTAATCTTACCGCCTCGTGCCACCTTTAACACCTTCCGTACCAATCTACCCCTTAAACTACGTAGTGTTTTGATAGTATTGTTGTATTGTATTGTGTAAGTTGGATGACTGACCCAAACCATGATATCAGTAAACAGATTATAACTGCATAATCAGGTAAATGGAATAACGGAATAATGGATGTATATCCATGGTTTGATTCAGTCAAGTTATATAGATTGATAACTGGATTCTGGAATTCATGTGTTCATATTGAGTTGGAATATTAAAGAATGTAGATTGACTTGAATCATATTCAAGTCAGAAATAATCAGACTCAAACCCGAGTCAGACCAAAAGAAATGGAAGTCGAAGTTCTATAATTGTTAGGGTCCTTATTGTAATTTATAAAACTTGAGGGGTTTTTATGTAAAAATACTTTTGTATAGTTTTCAAGATACACCCAAAGTATTTATTATTCGTCTTTATAGTTATAATGAGTGTGATTTATTTTGTGATATTTCTAGTGAAAATATCCTAATTTTATAAATAAAGGTATTAATTTGTAATATTGATTTATTTGAAATTCATGGTATTTTAATGTAACTTTTAATCTTGTAATTTTTAGGAAAAAGTGGAAATTTTATCTTATAATAAAATAAGTGTTTAAATGATAAATATACATATGTTTATACAAGAATAATTTTTAATAAATATTTTATTTTCCAAAAATCTCATTTTCCTTAAATGTCGTATTTTAAACCTTTCGAGACCGAATGCTCCTTGCGGAGGTCTGAATCTCGCACTAATAAGCCCGAGGGTGCACGATAAACCGTACTATCCCTAACGAGTTCCCCAAAGATGGGTTGTAGTGGCGCTTTGCAAAGATTTAATAAATACTAATCATTTAGAAAACGGTTTTATAAAGATAAGGTATTTATTTGTAGAAGGGTGTAAATTTCCGTATTTTAGATTCTAGGGTTTGCTAAGCCAACTAACCTATTTCTAAATGGTCTAAACGATAAATCATAGAAGCTTCAAATCGCCTCTTCACCGCCAATTGCTGCCAGGTAAGTGCCAGGTGAGTGGGAGGCTCTCCACTACAAGTAGTGGTCCTAATTAAGTAAACACTCGCCTTAGACACACTTACCTAGACACCACAAAGTCAAGTTTAGATAAACGATCGATATCCACGACATATCGTATTTTCCTTTTAAAAGATAATGTTTTAAAATTGTATATAACTTAGAACTTTTAGAAAAGGTTTTAATAAGAAATTGGTATTTTAATGTAAAATCTTGTTTTGTCGTATTCTAAATTTTCAAGGTAGCGTGTTATGATTGCATATGAGTATGTGTGGAGGTAGGTCATTACCTCGTGATCTATTTTAAGGTATAGCAATGTTAAAGGGTTAAATGTGATAAACTAAACATGGTGGTATTTAAGTGAAAGAATACGATATATTGAAAAGGCTATCATTTCATGTGTGAAAACTTGTTCAAATTAATTTTTAAATGATTAGTAGTCAACATGAATATGTTTAAGAATTATGGAATTAGTGATAAGTGAGTTTTGATAGAAAACCGAATCGGAAATCGGTTTGTTCCGATTTCCGTCGGGTTTGAAAAGTTGTATTTTTATGAAAGAATAGAAAGGTAGAAAAGAGGGACTTACGAGTTTGGACAATGCTAGAGAGTGAGAGGGAGGTAGAGGGTTTGCCAGCGCGTCGAAACGTCGTCGAGAGCTCCAAGCACGATCGTCGGAATTTCGCCGTCGATTTCGTCAGCGCTTCGCCTTTCGCTCGTTTTCTCACGTACCAAGTTCTCTTGAAATTTTTAGAGAGTGGACTTAGGAATGTAGGGTGAGAGGGTAGAGGGTAGGGGTGTTTATATAGGGTTAGGCTAGGGTTAGGGTTTTCAATAAAAAAAATAATATAAAAAATATATAAAAATCATTAAAAATCATTAAACTTAGGAGTAAAAGAGATTTATTGGACAATTGATAACCGATCCAGGTATAATAAGTGTGCAAGAGGGTTGACCAAGTCAAAGAGCATCTTTTCTCTGTTGGTGACTCGGCCGTCCGGCCAAGTCCGGCCGGCGGCGCCGGACCGAGTCGGCCGAGTCGCCGGCAGGCGGCGCCGAGTCGGGCCGATTCAGGCCACCAGAGGCCGGGGAAACTTCGGGGGTACAATTTGGTATATTTACTTTTTATTGTCCAGTACATATTTTGAGAGTTATGGCCTTTTGACCGTTGACTTCCAAAAGAAATTAAAACAAAATAAATACAAAAATAATATGGGGCATGGGATTTGAACTCTGGTGGCTTGGTTCAGCAGTGCAAGGTGTTACCAATGAGCTACAAGCTCCTTCTTGTAATTATTGTGGGAAAATAACTACTTAAAGTGGTAACAACAATATTAAATACCCCAAGTACACTTTAATTTTAAAACAATTTTATATACACTAAAAATGGAATTATTTAAAAACAAAATAATTACTTATATATATATATTTTGCTTAGGTTAAAATACTCCTTTATGGATTTTTAAAATTTTTTTTAAAAAAAAATTGTATAGAAAAGTGTATAGGAAAATTAGGGTTGTTACAAAGTTACCCGCCAAAACTTGAAGCGAGGCAGCCCCCTACAGCAAAGTGAATGGACCACCCTACACTTCACGGAATCCGGTAACTTGAACACCCCACCTTGGGTCAACCTGTACCCCCTACGAGTGCGGCGAACAGTCTGCCAATTCTAGAGTGAGGCCCCTCTGCCTCTCAAAGCCATGAGATGTGGACCCGTTGCCCTCCAGAACCCGGCTATCCGTGCACTCCGTCGCGGGGTAAACCTAGTACAGAAATGAAAAATATGTACAACGGGTACATTGACCTCAGCCTGGTCGTGCCCCAAAAGAATATTATACAAACAGGCAGTGACGGCAGTCCATATTTTGGACGCTCGCCCCGCAATATTAAATGTACAAATAAATCCAAACTACACCACCATTGGACACTGCTATCCACCACGACAAATCCGCAACATCACAGTACAACACAGAACATCAACGCGATTGTCACGTTCGCAAACCCGTCTAAAAGGACTATAGCAATTAGACGCGGTTTACCGCTCAAATAACATTCACGGTCGGAGATATAATGTAAGTACTGTAAACTAACATGTTTAAATTTCGATAGACAAAACTTCCCGAAGTGGGCCCCACGTACATCTGTTGTACAGTAACTAAATCTGGGCCCAAACAAAACATTCCAGAAACCACAATTCTCTATGTAGACCCCCCAGAAGAAATTTGGCCCACTGAAGCACCAAGACGGCCGCGGATCCGCGGCCAAAGCTAGGTATTGGCGGCGGTTCCGCGGCCGTACGGTCGAGTCAGGGGATCAAATTTCTGCTGTGTTCTTAAAAAAGCCTGCACGATTTTCTGAGATGCTCAAAATAATTTTTAGGCCAGTATTTAAAATCGACAAAAACTTTAACACAGAAAATTGTGTTTTCGAAATTCCGTTCGATCGATATTTTAAACGCGTTAGAACAAATTAGTAAAGCTTAATGGCGTGGCTCTGATACCAATGTAAGTCTACGGTAGCGCCCCGGCCGTCTTTTAGACGCCAAATGCGGAACAAAAACTTTTATAACTGGCGCTATCACATACTATAACCCGGATCTGCCATTAACGCTAAACTAACAAACTACAAAGTGGGTAGAAAGGTTATACCGAACGATCCGAGTCCTTCAGTCTTCAACCATCATCCCACGCTCCGTTGCGGCTGCTCCGATCTCCTGGCTCCTCGTCGAGGTGGCACCACATCTACGGATCTTTAAACGGGCTCCCGCCTCTGAACCGAGGCAACTCGGACATGAAGTTTGCTAGCCGACATGTCCAAGATTGATGTAGAGAATGAGTAGAATACTTTGTCTCGTTACATCCAAAACCATGGATGAACGGTTAATGAAGTTGCCTTTTGGAATGGAATGAAATGAGAAATTGAGCTATCAAAATTTCCATGAATCAAAAACCATAATCTTTTAAATCAAATTCCTTTATCTTTTATCAAGGGGGCCGGCCACTATATGAAGAGGAGGAGGGTGAGTGTAGGAGCAAAAAGGGTAACCATAAGGAATAATATCAAGAAGAAATATCCTAAGGTTAACAAGAAACATTAATGCTAAAGGTGACTCGCTAATACACCTTGCAATAATAATTAATGCAACAATGAGTCATGAAAACTTAGTCACCATTTCTAGAACCTTCCACATGACTCACCCTCATGACACACCCAAGGAAAAAGATAAATCCGTATTAAACCGAATGTTTAAGACGGGTGATAGAAAACTGGCAACTTCCAAAAGCGATCCCGGAACGAATTTCAGGACAACCCCGTAACAGTATAAACTTACCCGTATTTGTATTACGACCGAATACAAATGCAACTGAGACAAAGATATTATATCTACACAGTATAATACTCGGATCCGGCTTAAACCTAAGCCCACCAGTATTATCTGCCCGAAATATGACACGTGCGTAAACGCACGTGCATTTTCCGAACCCTGCCATAAAACCATACGGCCTCTATAACATTTCGCCCGAACTTTGGAAACTATCTGTGGGGGACTCTAATGACTCATCAGTACCCTGGCAGTGGGTTTAACCACAAGTCGTTAGTGGCACTAGCTGTGCGTAACAACTGCCCATGTACTGACCTCAAGGGAAGCCGATGAGCGAACTCATCCTGGAACCCTACCGAGCCTAACAGTGACAATATACATACAGTCTGGTCCGTTCGTTTATGGGTATCGCATATCGGGCCTAGGGGGCTGGTAACGTCAGACCCCCAATAGCAGTATAAGTCGTGTCGGAGTGTAGCCCAAAACACTCTGAGATACTACTGGAGTACCTACCAGTAAATCTCCTATCTCGGCCGAGGGTTTTGTGTAATGGCTCTCCTAGACACAGCGCGATCTCATCCCCAATACCGGGAGAGACGAATCCCCTGCCGATCCGCTCACTTGCCTCCATGTGGCTCGGGACTGTACCCAAAAAATACCTATTTGCACGACTCCTTTGAGCCGTGGTAGGATAGAAATCAAAGCACAGTGGGAACTCAAACGAGACAAATGACGACCTCAGATCGATGAACTAACCTGTATACATGTCATCAGGGAACTGCTATCTGACGCTAGGTATAAATAAAACTATCAGGTTCCCGGCGAGTCCTGTCCGGTGTACTCATAACCCAATGAGCACCTGTATACATCTTAAGTGATCCAACTGACACCAGTTGCTTGTGAGACCGGCCACTGCCCCTCGTCGGGGTCTCGACAGTATACACTAGTTTACTCCGGAGTATCGATGCCCGGTCTCGAAACTCCCATGACTAGGGACCACAATTAAGGATGTGCTTATAGACTACTCAACTCTCACGTATATGATCGCCATCATACTGTTGGTAGTCAAGCAAGATCCTAAGGGCTCTATCAACGTGTAACAGTGATCAGTCACCTGAACCTGTACATGACTGATAAAGACAAACCAGATAGCATACTATCATCTCGAGTAAGACTGTCCTACCGGTATAGGTCCTCCTCAATCATTACAATCACGTGCCTGCGATCCAATAATTGACTTTGAGGGCACTATATCCAACAATAACTTATGCTCAGGCTAAGCTATTCTTTTCTGTACTTTATAAAAAAAAATTGTACAGAAGTTTAGGATTGTTACAGGGTTCGAATCCCGAGCCCCTAAGAAGGGAAGTGGCTACAAATTAATGTTTTCGGAGCAAATTCATGCTTTCCTTGGGTGCGCGCGTGTGTTGTGTGCTTGTGTGTGGTGTGTGTGGGTGTGTTGTGTGTTTAAATTAGGGTTTATGGGCCAGTGCCAAAAAGGGGTTGTTATCACTTCCACATATGGTTTGCTTTTATAACCTTTACGTTTTACACTTAGCCTCTTAGGCTTTACAAAATTGGTTTTATGCCAATTTCTCTTATATCTATTCCTAAAAATTACATTTAAATTTATTTATTATGTTCTTCTTTTTTTTTCTCTTGACATGAGGTCGGCCTCCTTGCTTGAGCTTGGACTTCGCTTGGGTTCAGGTTTGGGCCCGCTTGATTTGGGTTCAGGCTTGGACCCTGGTTCACTTTTAGGTTTTGACTTTGACTTTGACTTTGACCTTATGATTTTAGCAGTGGGTGAAAAATTTGACCCCAACATGTACGCGCATAAATTCCTATCTGACTTTGACACTCTTTGCCTTTTGATTTTGGAGATGTAAAAACGTCCTATTAAAACTGTTGAATGCATATGAGAACATCCGATGCAAGAAGAAATAATAGTGAAATCGCATGAATGATATAAATCATGAAAAACCTTAGGAGAGAGTTGACTATCGGAATACATAGAGGGATTTTCCTCCCTGATTAGCTAATCTACATATAAATCTATCTTAATTATATGTGATGGTTTTTATGGAAGTCCTTGTGTGTCACGGCTATCTTTTATTTCTAATGGTTTTTATACTCGTGTAACAATTATCATTATCAATTGTGCGCTTGTGTCACTAAAAAGCCTTTGCTCGAGCGGCAATAACACTCCTCCTCTTGGTGGAACATGTTGGGTTCGAAATCCTCCACTTGCAGTGGCAAGAGGGATTTTCAATTAATTATATGGAGAAAGTTCTTATGGAGCTAATGGCCTAACGCCCCTTTCCCAAATCCCAAGGGATGTTGCAAAAAGAGAGAGAAATAAAAATAAATAAATAAAATCTGAGCTTGTGTCCTACGCTTAAACTCTAAAATTAGAGGATATCATTGAAGATGTTTTCATACGATTATTAATATTTTACGAGTTCTTTAACCTTTTCAGCCAAGTCTAGGTTTTCAGTAAATGCTGTATCCGAAGCTCAGCTGCAAGAGGTCGTGTTATTTGGAAGGCTTTTACGTAACTAACCTTTCTAACTTCAACAGCGAATATAGGCAACCAGACTCTTCAGTAATTTTATTATTTGTTTCATACAACATTTATTACTACTAAAACTAAAGAAAATAAAAATTCCCTAATAAAAGTGCTTTCTCGCTTTCATTATGCTTGCAAAAGTGCATCTAAGAAAAAGAAGGATGAGGGCAGAATGTGAGGAGGAGAGAGGAAGTGGGATCAACTCAACAACAAGTGGGGGGGTTAGGTCAAGGTGAGGTGCGGGTGTGTAATCATCTGATGTGGGCCCCACCGCGCACGTTTCGGGTGAAGGAGAAGATGGATGCCCAACCACCATCCAAACAACAATCCCAAGGGGAACCCGAACCATTCATGGAGCAGGGGTAACCCCTACTGCTAAAATAAACTAAGCCTAGGTTATCCATGCCTCGAGCTGGGCTCATCTATTTGTGGTCGGGCTCGAGTTGGGCTCCTTAGCTCTGCAAGATATCTCTGGTTCGAGTCCTGCATATCGTCGGGTGTGCTGAATACGAGCAGACTCAGTTCAGTTTATAAGGCTGCTTGAGAAGGATCAAGAGAATTATGAATTGAACGTTGCCGTGAAGAAAGGGGGTTTTGATAGTTATGGTACAGAGGTTAAATACTTAATTAAGATTTGGCAATTGCATATTTTGGATGCTGTGCTTTCGGTCATTGCGTTATTGAATTTGGACAATGGTTTAATCGATGGGGTTAAATGATTGAAATAAAGTAATAGATGAACAGCCCAAATTAGCTTAGTCCAACTTGTTAGCCAAAGAGACATGTTTTTGTGGTTTCAATTCGACTGGCCTAACAAACAACCAAACATGAACAAGTATTAATGAGAGTCCCATCTGATCCTAATCTGTTCAATTATCACTCTTATTTACATTTGGTTTTGATCGTCTGTTGCACAAAAGAAAACGATCAAGTCCAGATTTCAGTATTTTTACATGGATGTATGATCAAGATCATGTCAATGAAAACAAAAGTTGTGACACGATGCAATGTTCCTTTAACCTTTTATACATAAATTACTTCAGCCATATATATAGAATAAATATATCCGTGGTATGATTCATGCCCGATAGTTGCAACATTCAAATACAAAGAGGGAAGATTGGGTCCCGCCCCTCTTATTTACCTCCGGGCCTAGCGACCACTGCTAATTAGCTGTCGCATACCACAATCCCAACCATACCCATAATATTCGCGCATTATTCGGCGAATGCGTGAATAATACACGGGTTTTTGAACGGCCGATTTAATTGCTGTTGGCGAATAATTCGAATTATTCATGAGTTATTTACGAATAATTCGAAAAATCAACGAATGATTTACAAAAACAGTGAATAATTCGCAATATCAAAACCCAGCGTCTCATATATTAATTTCTTTCTTGAAATCATTCCTGAACATTTCCCGAATACTTGCCGAATCATTCCTGAATACTTACCGATTTTATCCGAATATTTTTTTGACTCCAAATTTCCGATCTCACTTAATTATTCCCGAAGGAGGAATTTGTAACCTAACCTGCAAGATCCGAAAATTCCGGCACATCCAGTTGCTGAATGGAAAAGGAACCAGGTGGGCCCACCATCACATCATGCATGGGCATGTGGATGGGCGTGGGAATAATAAAATTATATCTGAAGCGCCCTGCTTTTAAAATGTCATTACCAAGCTAAATGACAAACAATTGAAGTTGAAAGCACATATTGCATTATTTAAACCAAGAAGTAGGTATGCATTTTGAATTTGATATAAATTCGGATTAGTTAGTACGTTTAGATTTAAATCTAATCTTAATTTTATATTCATATTTATTTTTAATTTAAATATGGATTTAGCTCCGACCATTTATTTACCCTATAAATACGGATTAGTTAGCATTTCAGCCTAATGTAAACTTATAAGTTATTTTTGTTCAATAAAAGAAAGAAACAATTTGTAGCTCACTGGTAAAACCTTACACTGCTGCGATATAGCCTGTGCGTTCGAATCTTATTATTTTTAGGATTTTTATTTTTTTATTTTTCGGAAGCCCAAGAGTTGTAAACGAAAAGTTTCAGAAAAATCAAACAGACGCAATGAGGTGTATACACCAAACTTGACACGTGGCACGAATCTCGAGGCAAGATCTCGAGATCCGACCACCCGTTTCCCCAAAAGGGCCGGCGCCGACGGTTGGGATAGCTCCAAATCCCTCCGTGCTTTGCATACTCGTCTCTTTAACTCCCTTGCACTGTTTGATTTTTCTGCAATCAAATAGAGACTCTTTTATTCACCATTTAACACCATTTAAATCCTTTTAATCCACATTTTTAATACTCAAATCCTAATTCTTCACTATAAATACCACCACATGCCCCAACCCCCCTCCATTCTGAAAATTTCTATCAAAGTCATCCCAAAGGTTCTTAAGTGCAAGTGGAGTTAACAACCAAGTTTTTTCCATCGAAAATCGAAGCCGTTTCCGGAGGTTCCGCGACGCCACGGGAATCCCCCTCTTTTCTTTAATCTCTTTCCAACGCTACACAGCGAGCAAGTCCCTCTTCTTTCTTCTTCTTTCATCTCAAAACCATCTTCTAAAAACATATCGAAAAAGTGGAGTTAACTCCAATATGTGTGATTTTTAACCTTCATACTCCCCTTCCTAAAACAAAATAGGTCAAAATAACTCTCGCACTACTTGTAACTTAGCTTACAAACTTTTAGTTTTGAGTTTGACCAAAACTTTCATGTGAAACTATCATATAACGAATTTTTTATTAAAATATCATGAACTTTAGTTTGACCCTCATTTTCAATAATTATTAAATATCTTTAGGAAAACTTTACGGGGTAACGACCTACCCTACACGCACACTATAGTTCCATAGTACAGTACTCTAGACATACGACTAATGTAAAAAAAAAAATTCATTAAAATACCATACCTTTTCAAAACGGGTTTCTTTTAATCGGTATTTTATAATTCTTGACAATTACGTCTCTACAACCCTCGTTAGGGGACCCGCTAATAGATGGTGCGAATTATCGCACATCCTTGGGATAGTAGAGCGAGACGCAGAACTTCACACGGAGTATTCGGTCTCGAAAGGAAATAAAAATACGGTTTTAAAAATACGACTTTTCTAAATAAAAAAAACTAAAATTTGGAAAATTATACAAAACTATGAATTCGTATTTTCAAATAAAAATATTATGAAACTATATTTTCAAAATGAAAACTTAGAAATTTAATAAAATACCATCAAATTACCAAAAGAGCTAGTTTTATAAAAATACCATGAACTTTCAAAAAGTTAGGTTTTATTACTAAAATACCACAACAATTAAAATACATGTTCATGAAAACCCTAAATATTACAAATCACCCTCGAGATTAGTTTTAAACAATATTAATATATTTTTTCATAAAACCCCCTCGAGATATACAAAACAATATTTTAAGGACTATAGATTAATATAGCTTTAAGCGGTATCATTTCTCTTGAGTTTCGGGGAGCCGGAGAAAGTGAGTGCTTGCCTATTCAGGTTAGACAACTTAATGGAGTTATCAAATGGCAATTGTATTGGAAAAAGACATAAATCCTGCCGTCCATGTGCAGCAGTTGCCGATTACTCCCGAACTTAAGAAATTCAAAAGCTAAATCCTTTTATAATACATTTACTCTAAGCTGAATACAAACTCAATCAGGATCCAAACTTTAACATAAACTTGAACTCTTGATCATGAACCAGAATACTTGAACTTGAATATCCCAAAACTTAAATACTAGAATACTGTGACTTGACATGAACTTAACATGAATACCAGAATACAATGGCTGCTATTGAAACTGACATGACTCGAACCATGAATACAACTTGATATGAATACATGAACACTTGACACGAATACTTGATATTGACATGAACTCAATCTTGCAACTTGATGTATTCATGAATTCGAGCAAGACTAGTAATTTTAACTGTAACACAGAATACACAGGGTGTTGGGGTAGTTCATGTGTGAATCCAACAAAATCTCAGGAGTCCCCCTAGATCATGAATCCATATCTACTAACACGAGCAAGCCATCATGAGGGCCCGTGTTTTCTTGCTCCTGGATTATAACCTGTTGAGTTTGGAATACTTCAACATTAGATTGAAGTCCCATTACTAACACTTGATTCGGGCCCGTGGTTTCTTACCCCTGGATTACAGCCTGTTGGATTCGAGAACACTCTTGATATTGGTTGACATTCACTCTTGAACTTACGTTAAATTAGTTTACCCATATAGAGACCTTTTATGACACTTACATGCACTTTATGTTCTCTATACCTACACTACACGGCCATGCTATATTATACTCATGCTATTTTGTCATGATATATATAGAACTGCATGTTAAATAGAATTGCCATGCTTATATTAAATGACATGTTTAAACACCGTATCTTCTAGTCCATTGTTTCATGATATCCATTTTCTTTGTCATTATACTTTTATACTTCACACCCATTTTCTTGGGGACTTACCGAGCGAAAGTTCGCTGACGGACATTCCACACATCTTTGTTTCTTGGAATTTTTGTCAGATACTGTGGAGACTGAGGAGATAGACACCACAGAGGAGGAGCACGATCAGATCGCGGTTTAGGCCTAGACTAGTTATCCTTTTCTTTCAATTTATGTATGCTACCTGTTTAGGCATTTCTTTTCTTTTAATTTTTTTTCAGTTGAACTCATGTATTGTAAATGTATCAAGTTTGAATGTAAATAAAGTTGTTGAAGTTTAAAATCTCATGTTAATTTCTTGTCATTTTTATATTGCTCATTTATGCTTAGCGTATTATTCCGGGAAATGACTTTCTCGAAATAAATATGTCGCGGGCCTGTCACGTGCCTGCTTCCGTCTTTTGGGAAGCAGGGCATGATAACCGTGCAAAATCCGTCTGAAATTGACGGGTTCAATACCCGAACTCGCCCGCATTTGAATAGGGAGGGTTTAAAAAATTTTAAAGCTCGTCCGGACACGAACCTGCACCCGCCCGCAACCTTTATCGGCCCGCAACCGACCCAAATTTGTCCGCTTCATTAACATTTGAGCCGTTGATAGGTTTAATTTTAGGCTAAGATTGAACGCTAAACTTAAATAAGTTATTTACAATCTATTCTCACTTCTCATATCTAAAATTTAATTAAGTCGTATCCTTTTTTAATCTCTTCTCTCTTCCCATCTGTAACAACCCTAAACTTTCTGTACAAATTTTTTCCAAAATACAGAAAGGAACACCTAAACCTGAGCACAAGTTATAAATTTGATTTGCTTTTGAACAGCAAGAAAGCACTTGTAGTTCATTGGTAAAGCCTTACACTGCTGTGACGTAGCCCCTGTGATCGAATCCTCCCAGCCACATATATTTTTAATCGATTTTTCTTTTAATTTTTAGAAGCCTATAGGTTTACACGAGCACTACACGTAAAATGAAAAGTCACAAATAAAATAAACATGTGGAAAATGTTGTACACACTGAACATGACACATGGTAAGCATCCCAGCCCCCGACCCCACCAAATGGCTGGCGAGATTTGTCATGGGGCCGGCGCCGCCGGGCCCCCCTTGGCAAATTCTCCTAAAATTTTACCTCAGAACCCCTTCGCCTACCCCACTACCCCCATATTGTTTGTTTACTCTAAAAATATCCCGAGAGTGATTATTCCTCTCTTTAATTCATTTTTAATTCTCCAATTCATTACCGTAAATCCTAATTTTCCCTATAAATACAACACTACATTTTACCCCTCCTCATTCAGAATTCCATTACAAAAACTCTCTAAAATTTCCAAGTCCTAAGTTGTGCAAGTGGAGTTAACAAAGGTCGAAATTCCGGTGACATTTCGGGAAGATTCCGGCGACGAAACGACTTCTCGACGATTTCGATAGCTTCCTTTATCTCTCCTCTTTTTAATCAATCAGTAAGTCCCCAATTCCCTCCTCCATTTCTATTCTAAAGCAATTTATTTTCAAAACTCGTCGGAAGCGGAGTTATTCCGACTTCCGATTCGTTTTTCTTAAAAACTCTATTTTTCTTAAACAATAAAATACCATATTCCCTCATAATGATCAAAAAACATAAATAAAGACATTAGAACAAGGTTCATCTCAAAATAATAAGTATTGTAATTTCTATTTCACCTTTACAGTAAAATACAATCATGTTTACATACGGCTTTTATTTAATGTTTTATCCTAATACCTTTAGAAAACTCACGAGGTGATGATTTACCTCATCACAAAACACATTTTGACATAGCACGATAACTCTTGAGACATTAGTTTATGGAAAAATACGAATTTACATTTAAGTACTTTGAACATTCAAAAACCATTTTCTTTAAAAATGGTGTTATCTAATTCCGTGCAATTGTGCATCTACAACCCATTTTGGAGAACCCCGATCGGGATGGTGCGGGTTATCGCACATCCTCGGGCCTAGTAGAGCGAGATGCAGAGCTCCACAAGGAGCATTCGATCTCGATGGAATTTTTAATGCAATTTTTAAGAAAAATGTGATTTCTATTTAATAAATAAATCATATTTTTTTTATAAATATTAGATATATATAAATATTATCAAAATATCTACTTTAAATATATTATATATATATATTCTATGTTTCTAAATCAAAAGAATCACAAATTTCATGAAACTACCTTTACAATTCAATACCATTCCAAGATTACACTAAAATACCATATACAATGAAATCTAGGTCCTATTCACTAGAAAACTTTATTTTATAAAAATTACAACTATGAAAACCCTAAAGACGATAATTAAATACTTGAGGTGTATTTTAAAAATATATCAAAACTAATTTTTTTTATGAAACCCCCTCAAGTTATATTAATTTACAATAAGGACCCTAGTAAACATAGGTTAAAGTGGGACCAGTTCTCTTGAGCCTCAGGGAGTCGGAGAATATGGGTGCTTGCCTATCTAAGGCAGAAAACCTAAAAACGGGGCTATCAATACGGTAATTGTCTTGGAAAAAGACACAAATCCTGCCGTCCATATGCAGCAGTTACCGATAACTCCAAAACAATCAGGATTTCAATTCTGTTTTAAAAATCTGACTCAGTTAGAGTCATGGTCAAATCTGAATATAATCTGACCTGAATTCAATTCAAGTATAACTACAATACAATATGAATCCATTTATACCAGAATTCAATCTATATCAACATGACTCGACCGAACCGAACCATGGATATACTCTGATTACATGACTATCCATTTACATCCATTCCGTTTACTGATATCCTGGTTTCGGCAAGTCTTCCATTTACTACAAGACAATACATTACAATCAGTACAGTCAATACAATCAATACAATAAACATTACGGGGTTTATAAAGGGGTAGACTGGTACAGAATATGTTAAAAGTGGCACGAGGTGGTCACTAAAAGACGTAATTACATCCATGCCGTTGTTCCGTGGTATTATCGACGGAGCCTTGTACTACGGGTTACCAAAGTCCACAGTGTAAGTTGGACTCCTCTCATATACACTGACATATTCTGTACCAAGCTACAACAACTACGTTAGTATAATAAATATAACATATCTACTTCACCTGTTCTATTCTCTATCTATTCTTCTCGTTCTTTCTTTAGGACCTACCGAGCGATTGTTCGCTGATGACATTCCTTTTCTTCTTTCTTTGGAATGTTGTCAGGTGGATTCGACTCTGAGGAGTTCGAGACCAGCCAGGAGCATTTGGAGAAGTTCACAGAAGACCCTGAGCGTTGACTTTACTTGTACTCATCTTATTTTCAGTTCATGCTATTGTTTAGGCATTGCATTCCAGACTTATATTTACTTTCCAGTATTGTATTGTAAAGGAATGTTGAATAAATAAAAGTTGCTGTTTATTTTTATTCATGTCTCTTGTGTACATTTTACTTTATATTGCTTAGTTACGCTTAGCGTGTTTATTTCTGAGTAAATACGTAGCGGCCCTCGTCGCGTCTTCTTACCCATACACTGGGAAGAGCGGCATGACACCATCTTTTTCCATTTTATTAAATTACCAAATCTCATTAGTTCTCGGTTATAGAATTTAATAGAGAAAGCTACGATTTCAATTTCTAAAATCAAAAGATAGTAGAAAACTATGATTTCACAATAAAAATGTGTGAGAAAATTAGGGTTTTATGGTTCATTGCTTTATTTCATATAAATTATACATTAAATTTAGTATGTTAAACATGTTATTATCTGAAACAACGTTTAATCCACCTGAATGAGTTAAAACTGAACCCGGATCTACAACCCGCCCGAACCCGTTGGGTAGTTCGGGTTTATCTACCTATTGTAACGGATGGGTTTAAAGTGGCTAGAAAACCCGCTCGACATAGTGGGTTCGGGTTCATTTATGGTCAAAAATCAGCCCAACCAGACCCGTGCACACCCCTACTCGCAGGTTGCGGAATTAGGTGCAAGTTTTCACCGAACCTGGGTAAATCTTGTGTCTTTTGTTGGTGTGTTATTTTCATATGAATTGGTATACGTCGAATAGTCTTTTTCAATCTACCCTGAAATAAAAGTCTTAGATTTTTCGCGGCGTATAGATACGTAATCCTCACAACAAGTGGCATTAAAACGTCAAGTTCGCGTTCTGGAATTGATCGGGAAGATGACGTCTACAAATTAAGAGATCGAAAAGTTTGATGAGTACAATAGTTTCAGTCTATAGAGATTGAAAATGACGGCGCTGCTGAAATATCAAGGTGTGCATAAGATTGTCTTTGTGAAAGACATAATTCCAGCGACAACCACAACAGCTAAGATTGAAGAGATAGAGGATAAAACTCACAGTTCGACCCAGTTTTTAATGGCCAATAAGGTTCTATGTGAAGTGGCGCAAAAGACGACAGCAGCAGGACTGTGGAACAAGTTGGAGTTCTTTTACATAAAAAAATCTCTTACTAATCAATTATATCTAAAACAGTCCGGGAAACGTATAGAGATTCTTCGGTTCGAATTAGATGGAGGATTTGCCTTGCAAGGGTTCATAGGATTGTGCAGGCTAGAGAGGATCGTGCATCAGTACACCACGTTGGGAGATCCTCAGTCAGATGGTATTGCATGGCGGATGGTTCAGACAGTTGGGAAGAACAAAACTTTACGGCTTACAGATGGTTTTTCATGGGAATTTCGGGCTGGAGCCTTATCTACTGCTGAGTACCCCATCGATCAGTCACCATCGGTAGCGGTAGATATAATAATTTTCGAGAAGTTATGAACTGGAGTGGCTAGAGATTACTCAAGACTTCACGGAAATCAATGTATCGAGGAGCCGAGAATCAAGAGATGTTCTCTTATTGGCTTCGGAGGCGGAGCAAAAGGGTACATGTTATGGTGTATTGGGACCCGGAGTAGAGTAATCAGTCGAGTGACATTCGTTGAGTCTGTGACACTTTGAAGAAGACAGACTAGGTCAGATGGTGAATGGAGAACAGTTATGCCACCGAGAGAGGTAGAGTTCGAAGTTCTAGTACAGGCTACCAGTACAGATATTACGCCCCGCTTCTCAGTAGACGGAAACGGTGACGTGGCAAGCCCGCGGCATATTTATCTAGAGAAGGTCATTCCCTAAATAAATATACTAAGCGTATTGAAACAATAATACATAATGCAAGAATAAATGGAGACTGTAAAATTTTTCAAAAAATATCTTTATTTACATTCAACATCCAATATTTACAAGTACATGAGTTTCAATTAGAAAGTAAATACAATAAAGCAAAATGCTTAAACATGTGGCATATATAAACTGAATAAAAAGTGAATCTAGGCTAATCCTGAGGAGCAATCCGGTTGTAGACTTCTTCTGTGGCCTCCATATCCTCCGTCTCGACCGTATCTAACGAACATTCCAAGAAACAAGGATGGGTGGAATGCACGTCAGCGAACTAGCGCTCGGTAAGTCCCAAGGAAAACATAAGAGTAAAAAAATGACAAGTATATATATATATGACGGGTAAAAGTATATGATCATGGGTAAAATATGTACTATAGGTCTCTACATGGTTACTATGTTAACGTTAAGTTCCAAATGTGAATGTCAACGCAGTCGTAGAAGTATTCACGATCTCAAGGGTGGGGCCCCACGAGCAACGAAACACGGGCCTATTTCATGTGTTATAATCGGGGCTCTAGGCTGTGGATGGGTCAACCCGACTGATATTCGAGTAAAATAAAAAAAAGAGGTTAATACGGGACTCCTGAAACTCCGTTGGATTCACACAAGAAACTATCCCAAGCAACCCGAGTAAAGTATATATATATATAATTGTAAGATAGCCTTAGTTGATTTGATTGGTTGATTATAACATGATTTGATTGAAACCATAGATTGCAAAAGGTGAAATAATGAGGTCGAGTGAGTCGAGTAAAATGCGAGTCATGTCAATTGCAATCTTGGTTTGAGTCAAATTAGTTCGAGTAGACTGAGTTCGAGTTCAAATTCAAGTTTAGATTCGAGTTTGGATTCGAGTTCAGGTCTTTTTCATATGAATTGATTTAAATTGTTAAAAAATTTATGTTCGGGAGAAATCGGCAACTGCTGTACATGGACGGCAAGATTTGTGTCTTTTTCTAAGACAATTGTCATTGATAACTCCATTAAGTTGTCTAATACCACGCCCTGCTTCCCAAAAGATGGAAATAGGCACATGATGAGACCCGCGACGTATTTATTTCGAGAAGGTCGTTCCTCGGAATAAATACGCTAAGCGTAAATGAGCAATATAAAATGATAAGAAATTAGTATGAGATTTAAACTTCAACAACTTTATTTACATTCAACTTGATACATGAGTTCAACTGAAAGAAAATACAAGAAAAAGAAATGCCTAAACAGATGGCATATATAAACTGAAAGAGAGGATAACCAGTTTAGGCCTGAGTCGCGATCTGATCGTGCTCTTCATCGGTGGTGTCCACCTTCTCAGTCTCCACAGTATTTGACAAACATTCCAAGAAACAAAGATGTGTGGAATGCCCATCAGCGAACTTTCGCTCGGTAAGTCCCCAAGAAAAAGGGTGTGAAGTATAAAAATATAATGATAAAGAAAATGGATATCATGAAGTAATGGACTATGAGATATGGTATTTAAACATGTCATTTAATGTAAACATGGCAATTCTATTTAACATGCAGTTCTATATATATCATCGCAGAATAACATCAGCATAATATAGTATGGTCGTGTAGTGTAGGTATAGTGAACATGAAATGCATTTAAGTGTCCTAAAAGGTCTCTACATGGGTAAACACTACCCTCCTTTGACGACAGTCGATGGCAGCGAAGAAAGTTCCCATCCAGTCCATTCCCAAGACTACATCGAAGCTCGGTATGTCCAGCACCTTGAAATCCGCATAAAATTCTCTACTGCATACGACCACTGGACACAGATCGTATCCCATAGTTGCCTTTAGAACGCCGTTCTATGAACTGACATTCCAGCTGGATACGAGCGGTTTAACTGGAATCACATGAGTTTGGACGAACCGTTGCGACATAAAGCAATATGATGCTCCAGTGTCGAAGAGTGCTAAAGCAGGTAGGGAGGCTACTAAGATTGTACCTAAGTTGTGTGGGATATGTTTAGGTATAGGAAAAATATATTGATATATAAGGATTGAAAAGGTTTGAAAGATTGGGAGTTACCAGTGATGACTTAGCCAGTGGTTTCGGCTTCCTCAACAGTCATTGTGAAAGCCCGACGCCGGGGTACATTCCTCCTCGCTGGAGGCACATTCCTCTGTCCCCGGGATACGTTTTTCTGCCCTTGAGTCATGTTCCTCTATGCCTGATGGAATTGATGAAGAGGCTGTGCAGAAGGTCTATATGGAGGTGGAGCAAGTAGGGAAAGACGAGGTGCAGGAGCCTGAATAGCTAGCCACTGCGGAAAGGTGATGGCGGGTCTAGGTGCTGAAGCTGGGTTGAGTCTATTAAGACATGCTCCAATGGCGTGGGTGGATGCGCCACAAACTAAGCACAGGCCATTCGCACGCCTGCAGTCCTTCGCCAGGTGTCCATTCCTCTTGCAGTAGAAGCAAAAGTATGGACTGAGCCGGTTAAAAGTTACTCCCGGTCTCCTAGGTGCAAAAGGTGGCCTGAAAGAGACTCTTCCTGCCATCTGAGTGGCAGGGCGTTTCACACCGGCAGTCTGAGATCTGCCCTTCTTCTTCACCACTGCCTCATTGCGTCAGGCAGCCTTCAGAGCAAGATCATGGATTGGGAAATCCTCCGTAGCGAGTGCAGCTTGGATTTCCAGATCCAACCCTTGCTGAAATCTTCGTGCCCGGATCTCAGCAGTCGGGATCAGGTGTATGTTCATACCATAATATTGTATTTTATATTCCCCATTCTTATGCATTTTACAATGAAAACAGGTGCTTTTGACGCATGTCTGCTACATGTTACAGGTTACAGGTTCTTGGACAGAAAACAGTGAAAACGATGAAAAGATAATGCAAAAGTGGACTTTAACCAACAAACAGAGAATCTTGATCAAGCCTACATAAAGATCAGTTCACAAAGCAAGATTCAAGACATCGACTCAAAGCGAACGGTTAAAAATCCATTGCGAATTGTTCACTGGAAATCTGGAACTAACCTAGAAGCCCAAATGGAAAAGAACATATATAAACAGGAAGAAAAAGTCACCAGAAGCCAGCATCAAAAAGCCCAGAGCCCAACTCCATCTTTTGGCCGCGGAACCACGGCCAAACCAGGCCTCGGGCCGCGGTTCCGCGGCCGTCTAGGACACGGAGTTCGAGAAAATTTACCATAATGCAGAGGCGGCGCGGATCTTTGACTTGGTGTTTTCTTAGAGGGCATTTTTGTAAATACAGATGTGCGAATCAAAATGTAACCTAGGGTTTCCTATTATCTATAAATAGGACTCTAATCATTGTAATTTCTCATGCCTCTTTTCAATAAATAAAATTCAGAATTTCTGGGAGTAAATTTCAGATCTGTTCTTCTTGTTTGAAGGGAGCCGTCAACCTAGTAAGTCTTTTATTTCTTTTAATTATAATGTCTTCTCATCCCCTAATGAGCGAGTAGTCTCCTCGCTTGTTAGGGTTAGCCTTAGGGAAAGGGTTGAGAGATGAAATCTCTCGCCCCTTTCAATGCCACCTTCACCTAATGAATTAGAACTTCACGCATACGAGCACAACCGCTCCCTGCGGCATCCTACCCTTCAAGGTAACGATGAACCGTAGTATAAAGGGCCGGTTCCGCGCGTTTTCCGTGAGGGTTATGATAATTATCAACAAAGGTAGGGTACAAATCTAGAGGAAGAAACATCTTCCCAAAAGATTTGTATCCACTTTATTGATAATTAACTTAACACCTAATAGATCTAAAAAAGGAAGGTATTGAAAGCGGTGAGGAAAAATATTAATTTCCAAAACTTCCCCTAATCCTAACCCTAGTAAGATTCTTAATTAGATTAATTAGATCCAGTCTTTAGATTTTTATAAACCAACCAAAACGACAAATAGAATCAACTCGTTAAAACACTTTAAAGAAATTTACCCGTCTCTGTGGATCGACCCGCACTCACCGGCTAGCTGCGAAGCGACGCCGTTCCTGATTGCGGTAAACTTACAATTTTTGACATCAATCAAATGGCGCCGTTGCCGGGGACGGCGTAATCTTTCTTTTTGTGAATTTTCGGGTTGATATAAATTTTAAAAAATTATAAAAATCTGAAAATATAAAAAATATAAAAAAAAAAAAAAATAATCAAATTTGATCTGTTTGAAGGGTGTATCTTTTGGATCTTGCAGGAACAACGAAGAATCAAGGATCTGGAGTTTTACAGAGGGCAAATCAAAATTTGGTACATAGGAACAGAGAAGAATTACAAGCACAGAGCAGCACAAAAACTTTCAGAGCGAGATTCCTTCATAGAGCCGCGCTTCCGCCGCGCAACTAGCCCATCTGCCGCGGATCCGCGCTTGGTGTGACACGACAGCGCACCAAATTTCTCTGGTTTGATTTTTCTCTCTCCTCTCTGCAACCTCCCATATATTTCTCTGTAAAAATCTTTCTGCAGGATTTCTTTGCGTAAAAATCTTTTTCCCCCTTCTAAATAACAGATTTCTGCAGGTTTCTTTGCGCCGCGCTAAAAAATTCTGATTGCGAGTGAAATTTTATTTGTTTTGCATAATTTAACCGGATTCTAAGGGGCTATTTGACCAAATTCAGATTGGGTGGGGATTTCATCACCCTTCCCAGGACCCCAGAAAATACCTAAGCATTTTGCATCAACCACCTTTAATTAAAAAAGATTAGACTCAGACCTAAGGACAGCGAGCTCAATAGGAAAAGGACTAGGGTAGGCATCGGCCGTTTATCCTAACCGACATTGCGGTGTCTATGCTAGTGGTTTTTAATTAGGCCCACTGTAGTGGTGGTTCCTTCCCATTTATCTGGCCGTATTTGTCCGTGAAGAGGCGGTTTGAGGTCTATTTCTAGCCCTAGTTAGAAGCTGTCTAGCAGACCTAGGCGACCCTAGATCTAGGCCTGATTGTGCATGTGTGGTTGAGTCAGTTGTGTCACGAGTCCGTTTTCAAAAACTTCTTTGCAAAACTCACACAACAAAAAAAAAAAAAAAAAAAAATCTTTTCAAAACTTGCAACTTGTCGCGAAGAAACTTGAAACTCACTTCCACCACTTCTTCTCACTGACGTTATCTTACCCCCACATTCTGTTTTTCTCTTTTTTCTGACTGCACTACCCTTTAGTGTATGTCATTTTGGACTAGGGATACTAACGCCCGATTAGTCCGTGTTTCGTTGGTACCGACCGACGAACCCTTCGTCGACGTTCCCTCCATCTCCTTACCTCCATCTTCAAATTCTTCTTTCGAAGGTATGTCGGGATTCAACCCCAACGATACCTTACCGACGGGAATGATTCCACCTCCGCCAGGTGCGAATAACCCGAATCTTCCGCCTGTTGTAGCGCCCGCACGAGTTGCGCTCCAGGATCTCTTCTACCCCGTCCGCACTTCTTTACCCACATGTCTTTCACCCCCACCGGCGAATGGGGATAATTTTGAAATAAAACCACATTTCATCAATATGCTGCCTAAGTTTCATGGTTTGGAATCCGAAGATGCTTATATTTTCATTAATAAATTCCAAAACGTTTGCGCCATGATGAAGACAACCCAATTAAGTGATGACGCAATAAGGCTAAGGGTCATTCCTTTTACCTTATGTGACCTAGCCGAGAAGTGGCTATACAGCACCGCATCACACTCCATTAGAAATTGGGACGAGTTTGTGAGAGCTTTTCTGAAAAAGTTCTACCCTCATCATAAAACTGCTAGAATCCGAAACGAGATTATACAATTTTCACAGCTTCCGTCCGAACCATTCTGGAAGTGCTTCGAGAGATTTAAAGACCTACTTGTTCAATGCCCTCATCATGGGATAGAAAATTGGCAACTTTGCCAAACATTATACGAGGGATTGAACGCAGCAACGAAGCAGTTGCTAGAAACAATATGTCAAGGTCATTTTCTCTCCAAGTCTAGCGACGAAGCTTGGCAGTTTCTTGAGGACCTAAGTGAGCAAACAATTCAGTGGGAGAGTACCAAGACCACATCATCTTCTTCAGTTGGTCAATCTAGGGCAGGCATACATCAAATAGATATGTCAATTGCTATGAAGGCCGAGATGGCCTCACTTATGAAAAAGCTAGAAGCCATTGAGACCAAAATCTCATCGACTTCTCCTGCCCCTACTCTACCCACACGAACTGTTTGTGCTTGTTGTTCGAACCCATCACATCTAACCGAAGAGTGTCCTTATAATGCACCTATTCAAGGACAGGATCAAGTCAATGCTGCATTCCAGCAACGACAAAGAAACGATCCGTACTCTTCGACATACAATCAGGGGTGGAGGAGTCACCCAAATTTCGCTTGGAACCAAAATCAACAAATCCAAGGGAATAACAATTTTCAAAGAGCTCCTCCACAACAACAACAAGCACCCTTACAAACTCAAAACCAGCAACCTTTCCAACAACAACCTTATACAAATCAAACGAACAATTTGGTTCAACCTAATGATGATAAGGTTAGCTCGCTCGAGAAAAGTCTTGAAGCATTTCTCAAGCAAACGACAGAATCCGCAGCAAGATTTGAAAGTTATGTGCAATCTTTAATGAATAACAATGCCTCACACGATCAAAGTATCAAATCTATTGAGGCACAAATTGCACAATTAACTGCTGTGTTGAGCGAGAGAGAAAAGGGAAAGCTTCCATCTCAACCATTGCCCAATCCCGGCCACCCACAAAACGCATATCACAATCACAATGTAAATGCGGTGACCACGTTGAGATCCGGAAGAGAGTTGCAAAATAATGTGGAAACTAGTGATGACATCCCCGCCGGTGGTTCTACTTCCCCTTCTTCATTTTCTTCACTTCCTTCTTCACCTTTTTCTTTAGAGCCTATTCTCCACCCTTCACACGGCTCTACTTCTTCTGACTCGAACGGACCCATTTCTAACAACACGAACACATCCACACTGGGATCCGTTCCTATTCCACATTCTACTCCACAGACTTTTGACTCAACAAATTTTCAGAATGCACCATTTCCAAACAGGTTGAGTCCTAATAAACCAAATACACAAGTGGAGAAGATTGTGGAGATATTTAAGCAGGTTAGCATAAATATACCCCTCTTGGATGCTATCCAACAAGTCCCTTCATACGCGAAAATCTTAAAGGGATTATGCACTTCAAAGAGAAAAGCATCTCAAGTACCCAAGAAAGTGCTAGTGGCTAGTGCAGTGAGCAATGCTATTAACCACCATCAAACCTTACCCCAAAAACGAAAGGACCCCGGCTGTCCTACTATTTCAATCACAATTGGGGATAAGCAAATTAATCGTGCACTTTTAGATCTTGGGTCTAGTGTTAACCTGATTCCTTACTCCGTGTACGAACAATTAGGGGTTGGAGAGTTGAAACCCACTCGTTGCACTCTCCAAATGGCTGATCGATCAATCACCTATCCAAGGGGTCAACTAGAGGATGTGTTGATCAAAGTCGGGGAATTCATATTCCCCGTTGATTTTATCGTTATGGATACACAACCTGTTGTTAACCCAAGAAACCAAATTCCGGTGATTCTTGGTCGACCATTTTTGGCCACTTCCAATGCCATAATAAATTGTCGCAATGGCTCCATGACTCTCTCCTTCGGAAAGAGGTCCAGTGAGTTCAATATTTATAAGATGGGAAGTCTGCCCCCCGTGCCTAAAACTAGTACACGAGAAGTTTGCTCTATTCACGAAATCACGCAAGAGGACTGCGAGCTTGAAGGATTTCTATTTGATGAAAACAGTTTTGACGCCACCAGTGCGTCCCTCCTTGAGCCTACTACCGTTGATACAACCGATGTTGATTATGAACGCTTCACTTTTTTGGATGATGATGACTCACAGCCCGAATATGAGTCGTTTAAATTTTTGGATGAGTCAGTCGAACCATCCGAATCGGTTGTTTGCAGTGATTTCGAACCTGTGTTGGAGTCCTTTGAGTTCGAGGTAGATTCCACAATGATTCTTTCGCCTCCGAAATTCGAACTCACGCCCTTGCCGTCTCACCTTAGATATGCTTACATAGGTGAGAATGAGACCTTTCCCATTATCATATCGGCCTCTCTAGCCCTCGAGCAAGAGAATGCCCTCTTAACGGTCTTACAAGATAGGCGGCAAGTTTTCGGTAGGACTATGGCGGACATCGAGGAGATCAGTTCCCTCATAAGTGAATATCATACACAATTGATGGATGATGCCATGTCAATGGAGGACCCACAGGGACATCTTGGGGGTATTGTGGTGAGCCAACTTCCTCCCTTAGAAGTTGAAATACCCCCATTTCTTTTAATAAGGTACGAGAATGCCAACACTCCACTGATTGCTGATCACTTACATTCTCGTATCGATGCATCACCATCACCTGTATATTTACCTCCACACCTCCCATACCACTACTTCTATCTTTCCCAATTCTTTGCGAACCACCACAACTTATTTTTCAACCACCCAATATTCTTTACTGATAAATTTTTCAACTGGTTGGTGTTGAAGTTTGGTCTAGGCAAAGTTTGGCAGTAATGTCTAACATCGTTTAAAAGAAGTTTGGGGGAGGACCTTTTTGTACATATTTTTGTTTTTCTTAAATAATATATATATATATATATATATATATATATATTTGTAAATAAATAAACAGGGAAGTGCCGTGATTTAGACCCTCTTGGTTTAGCATGACAGTGAGGACACTGTCAAGTTCAAGTTTGGGGGTATGCTCGGTACGTCTTCTTCCTTCGCATTCATTTGTACATATTTTTGCATTTGCATACTTATTTGAAAACCTATAAAAATTTGAAAAATTTCAAAAAAATTATAAATAAATGTATTCAATTTTGGCTAATTGACTAGAGTTTGACAAATAGGTTAACTGGCTAGGAACAACTAGATCTTAGACTTAGTAAATTAAAAACCCTAAAAATAACATTCCTTAAAGTTTAACGGTAGAAAGTATATGTCTTGTAGTTTATTTAGAAATAGGCAAATTTTGGTTTCACTTTTTGGGCTAAGTCGAAACAAGGGAAGAGTATTGATGTTCTTATTAGAGTATAAGTTTGAAAAATAGTTCCTAACTTAAGTCTAGATTCTGAAAACGTATACCCTACAATTTGCACAATCACGCACCTTGAAACTTGGAATAGTAGAGGAGACCTTGAAATGCTCTTGTCTAAAGTCCTTAGTACAATGAAAATAAAAGAAAAAAAAAGTGAATAAAGAAAAGAAAAAAATGAACACTGGTTTTTGTGATTACTTAAGGCTGCAAAAATAGAAAAATATTTAGCGAGGGTGCTTCATCACCTAGTGCCTTAGACCAACTGGTTTGGGAGTCACTGCTAAAGCCTTGGGTGTTGCAAAGACTAGGAAGTACGCTTTAAAATGCAAACGCATTTTGTAATCGGTCGTTGGTACCTCAAGAAGTATTAACGGTCGCATGAAGGATGTGTAAGCAAATTTCATTCACCAACTAATTAGTACTTTGGACAATGGACGAGAGTACGATTGCTTGATTTGAATTTCCAAGTGTAGGGGTGATCTATACACACACGTAGGGGTATGTGATTGGAATCTAGATAAGAGAAAGGAATGAAGAATAGAACTTGTATCTTTAATAGAGTTGATAGAAATTCCTAAGTGGAGATAAAACCCTAGAAGGAAAACTTAAGAAATGCCGAAAGCTAAGTAGATCTGCAGGATATATATAATCTTAAGTTAAATAATGAGGAAGTGTGAAGAATATGGGTGGATAATTTGCGAGTCAAAAGATAATAGAATTCCTTGTTAGAAAACCTAATTAGAGAACAAAAGTCAATGGGCCAAATTGATAGGATTTTGTGGGTGTAATCCGCTGAAAACCCTCAGGAGACAACACTCCTCCTACTAGGGACACCTAGAGGTTTAACGGCTTGTTGCACGTGCTCAGTGCAATCGCGTTTCCCTGCGAAAGTGCGGTTAGGTTTTTTGTAGAGAATAAAACAATAAGTTTTGCTCGAGGACGAGCAAAAGATAAGTTTGGGGGTATTTGTTCATACCATAATATTGTATTTTATATTCCCCATTCTTATGCATTTTACAATGAAAACAGGTGCTTTTGACGCATGTCTGCTACATGTTACAGGTTACAGGTTCTTGGACAGAAAACAGTGAAAACGATGAAAAGATAATGCAAAAGTGGACTTTAACCAACAAACAGAGAATCTTGATCAAGCCTACATAAAGATCAGTTCACAAAGCAAGATTCAAGACATCGACTCAAAGCGAACGGTTAAAAATCCATTGCGAATTGTTCACTGGAAATCTGGAACTAACCTAGAAGCCCAAATGGAAAAGAACATATATAAACAGGAAGAAAAAGTCACCAGAAGCCAGCATCAAAAAGCCCAGAGCCCAACTCCATCTTTTGGCCGCGGAACCGCGGCCAAACCAGGCCTCGGGCCGCGGTTCCGCGGCCGTCTAGGACACGGAGTTCGAGAAAATTTACCATAATGCAGAGGCGGCGCGGATCTTTGACTTGGTGTTTTCTTAGAGGGCATTTTTGTAAATACAGATGTGCGAATCAAAATGTAACCTAGGGTTTCCTATTATCTATAAATAGGACTCTAATCATTGTAATTTCTCATGCCTCTTTTCAATAAATAAAATTCAGAATTTCTGGGAGTAAATTTCAGATCTGTTCTTCTTGTTTGAAGGGAGCCGTCAACCTAGTAAGTCTTTTATTTCTTTTAATTATAATGTCTTCTCATCCCCTAATGAGCGAGTAGTCTCCTCGCTTGTTAGGGTTAGCCTTAGGGAAAGGGTTGAGAGATGAAATCTCTCGCCCCTTTCAATGCCACCTTCACCTAATGAATTAGAACTTCACGCATACGAGCACAACCGCTCCCTGCGGCATCCTACCCTTCAAGGTAACGATGAACCGTAGTATAAAGGGCCGGTTCCGCGCGTTTTCCGTGAGGGTTATGATAATTATCAACAAAGGTAGGGTACAAATCTAGAGGAAGAAACATCTTCCCAAAAGATTTGTATCCACTTTATTGATAATTAACTTAACACCTAATAGATCTAAAAAAGGAAGGTATTGAAAGCGGTGAGGAAAAATATTAATTTCCAAAACTTCCCCTAATCCTAACCCTAGCAAGATTCTTAATTAGATTAATTAGATACAGTCTTTAGATTTTTATAAACCAACCAAAACGACAAATAGAATCAACTCGTTAAAACACTTTAAAGAAATTTACCCGTCTCTGTGGATCGACCCGCACTCACCGGCTAGCTGCGAAGCGACGCCGTTCCTGATTGCGGTAAACTTACAATTTTTGACATCAATCAGTGTACCGCGAACCTGTTACGGTCTTGTATTAGCAGTGTAGTACGTGATATCAGGAAATTGAATATTGAAACATATCTTACCTGTTAAGCATGGTAAATTCAGCATCGTATTCATCCACGAATTTTCTCCACATAGAGCCTTGTTGCAAGTGGATGAACTGCTGTTTCATGTCGAAACGGGCAGTCTCAGGGAAGTAATTCGCGTCGAACATGTCGCGAAATGTCTTCCATTCAATCGGTTGGGCGAGTCGGCTTTCTTCAGCATTCCACCAGACTCTAGCGTTATCTGTCAGTTGCAGCTTTGCAACTCTCACCCAAACAATCTCTGGCATTTGTGCTGCTGCCAGATCATCCTCTATAGACAGAGCCCATTCCTCTGCCTATAGTGGGATCTCTTTCCCATAGAAATGTTTCGGGTGCAGTGCTTGGAATTGTTTGACTCCGGGTGCCTCGACCTCTGGGCGATGCATGAGGATAGCAGTCTACTGCTGCTGACCCTCCAAGAGACTCTTGATCATCTCAAGCAATACCGTTTGCTCATTGATGGGAGCTACAACAGTAGGCGGTGGTGGTAGAGTAGGAGGTGGAGTGTTTCCATTGACGTTGGTACTCTGTTGTTCGGTGAATCCATGACCTTGATAGAAAAAGAAAGGTTAGGATTAATTCAAGGAATTTAAAATGTAAAGAATGTATAGTTGCTGATTCTTATTATTCTTGTGATATATTGTTTAGTATTCCTTGCAGAATTGACCTGCATGGCCCACCAACAAAACCGATAACGCTCCGCTTCCCAGTGTACGGAGAAGGAGACGTGACGGGCACGCGACGTATTTACTCAGAAATAAATACGTTAAGCGTAAATAAGTAATATAAATAAATACACAAGAAAGACAAGAGATGTAAAATAAACAACAACTTTTATTAACATTCATCTTTACAATATATTGCTTTGAAAAGGAAGGTACAAGGATATAAAGAAATGCCTAAACATTGGCATATGAAATGAAAAGTAAGTACAAGGATAAGCTAGAAGTCTGGCTGCTCTGTGAACTGGTCCAAGCCGTCCTGGCTGGGCTCAATCTCTTGAGAGTCCGGTCCTCCTGACGAACATTCCAAAGAAAGAAAAAAAAACAGGAATGTCGTCAGCGAACTAGCGCTTGGTAAGTCCCAGAAGTAAGAATGGAATAGAACAAGTAAAGAGAAAGAATTGGTAATTTTACAGATATATGTTTGTTATACTAACGTAGATATTTATAGCTTGGTACAGAATATATCAGTGTATACGAGAGAAGTCCAACTATCTCGTGGACTATGGTAACATGTAAGTACAAGGCCCCGTCAAAACCCACGGGACAACGGCACGGGAGTTCATATAGGTGTCTTTTAGTGTCCATCATCGTGCCACTTTTAATATAATCCGTACCAATCTACCCCGTTAAACCCCGTAATATATATTGTATTGATTATAGTTACAAGGCTTGCCGAAACCATGTATACAAATTGTTCATGTAATCAGGTTCAGGAAGTAAACAAGTAGTCATTTAATCAAGCCAAGTTATAGCCATGGTTCGGTCAAGTCAAGTCATGTTTGCATGTTGATATTGTTATAGTATTCAGGTTCAGGTTCAAGTATACATGTTAGAGTTTGGATTCATGTTGAATTGGATTCTGATTTGAGTTAGACACTTTAAACTGATTTGGATCCTGAGTCAGGTTCGGGTGTTATCGGTAACTGTTGCACATGGACGGCACGATTTGTGTTTTTTTCCAGGAAAATTACCATTGATAACACCGTTAAGTTTTTCTACCTTAAATAGGCAAGCACTCACTTTCTCCGGCTCTCTGAGGCTCAAGAGAATTGATCCCGCTTAAAACTATATTTACAAAAATTCTTAAAAGTAATTTTATATAACTCGAGAGGGTTTTATGAAAAATATTTTATATACTTTCAAAATAAATCTCGAGTATTTATTTATATTATTTAGGGTTTCCATAATTGTGAATTTTAAGAATGTGAAGTATTTTCGTGATAATAGTTTAGCTTGAATAGTTTAAGGTATTTTACTGTAAAGCTTGACTTTTGGATAACTTGAAGCTATTTTGATGAAACTTGTCATTCTTTTATTTTTTAGAAAACATTGAATTTTATTATATCTTGAAAATATGTGATTTATTAATATTTATATAATTATTAAAAATTAATTTTATTATTAAATAGAAAATTTCGTTTTTCTAAAAAATCGTATTAAAAATCTTTCGAGACCGAATGCTCCGTGAGAAGGTTTGCATCTCGGTCTACAAGGCCGAGAATGTGCGATAATCCACACCATCCAATAGCAGGTTCCCCAAATGGGTTGTAGAGGTATAATCGCAAAGAGTTTTGATAATACAATCCAAAGAAAACCGGATTTTTATAGTTCATGGTATTTTAATGAAATATTGTAATTGTAAACAAGAATATGCTAAAAGAGTATCGTGCTATAGAAACCATGTGTGTTTGTGAGGGGTAGGTCATTACCCCGTGAGATTTTCTAAAGGTATAATTATCAAAAGTACTAAAAGATGAATATATGAAGTTCATGGTATTTTAGCGTAAAAGTTAATTTAAGGTTATGTTTCATGATATTTAAGTTACAACTTATTCTAAACATTTATATTAGTGCTACAAAGATTGTGTGAGAGTTGGATGAACAATATATAAGTAAAAAGTGAGTTTTTAAGGTTTAGAAGATTGACATCGGTATTAACTCCATTTACCGATGTTTGTTTTAAGAAGAATTCTTAAAGAAGAGGGAGAAGATTGGAAAGGACTTGAAAGCTAGATGGATGAAGAGGAGGTAGAAAGAGAAGGGGTAGTCGCCGTGGCGTCGCGGGTCGCCGGAATTGTCTCGATTCCTCGCCGGAAGTTGATCTTTGGGTAACTCCACTTGTACTCTTCTTGTACTTAAGAAAATGTGATAGTTTTGGATATAATTTTCAGAATGAGGAAGGGCTAGGATATGGGGTTGTATTTATAGTATGGAATTCGGCTTTTGGAATTTAAAGAATGAATTAAAATGTATTTAAATTTGATTTTATGGTGAAATTGAAGTATCTGTTTAATTTCATAATAATCAAACAGTGCAGGGATGATGGGGTTAGGGGAAGAGTCATGTGGGCAAAACACGAGGACTTTTCACCTACGGGGGCCTGTCGGCGCCGGCCATACGAGCAATCTCGTCGGTCCAATAGTGATGGGGAGCCGTCGGATCTTGTCCACGTGTCCTACTCTGTATATATATCATTGTGCACATGTTTCTTTTCTCGTACTTTTCATTTTTATGTCCAGTGCACCTGTAAACTTTTGCACTTCCAAAAAGTTTAGAATAAAAGTCTGAAAAAAATATAATGTGCATGATAGGATTCGAACACAGGGGCTATATCACAACAGTGCAAGACTTTACCAATGAGCTACAAGTTATTTCTTACTATTCTTAAACAAAATTAACTTTTAAAGTGTATCCAGGCTTGCAAACTCCATTCTGTATATTAATTTAAAAATTTTCGTACAGTAAAATCAGAGTCGTTATAAATTCTGTACAGGGATTTCAGAGTCGTTACAACAGATGAGGAAGTCGGTACTCCGATTCATGTGAAGAGTCCAGTAGAGCCAGTGGTGCAGAGGTCGACATTTTGACGCACAGGAGTAGTTAGGGATAAGTCTCTAAGTTAAGAGGATCGGGAGTTCGGCAAAAAGTCTCCATGTTTGATTCGTGGCATAGATTGTGTCATGGATGGGGAGTTGCTTCGGCTGCAGCAGTGTATTGAGCAGGTTCTAGCTCGATATAGGATGGAGGAGATTTGGCCTGTATCTTCTTATTTGGATGCACACTTTAGGTTTCGACAGTATTATCATCAGGTGTAGATTACGCTGGTGATTTGGACAGATGGAGATCGACGACGAGTTACATGTTGGGCACGGATGTAGTTTTAGGGAGATCGACGCTTCAGTCTGGTATCGCGGTTTCAAAAATGGAGGCATGATTGATAGCCGCCATGCAGGCGGTTAGGGATGCCATCTATTTACGTAGATTGTTGGGTTTGGGTATTTTAGAGGAGGTGAGTGTTTTTCTTGCAGGCCGAGAAGAAGGTAATGTCTCTTACGAAGATTGATATCCTAGATAATGCGGCAGATGCACTTCTAAGATGGTTCTGGTTCAAGTTCAAGTTATGCCTGGTAGATTGTTGAGGTGCATTCGGGTACAAGGCGACGAGAACGGAGTTCGAAGGTGTTGAGAAAGTGAAGAGATTATAGCGAATTTGAATCAAGGTAGAGATTTTTGAATTTGATTTAAATTCGGATTAGTTGGGATTTTTAATCTAATCTCTTTAGTGTGGATTTAAATCTAATTTCTAGTTTAAATTCATATCTATCTCTAATTTAAATATAGATTTATCACCAATCATTTATTTACCCTATAAATATGAGACTTTCTCTAAGGTTTTTGTGTATCCATAATTCTCTAATAGCCTAAGGCTTGATTAGAGCGGGAGAGACAGCCAAGTATGGCCGTGGGATAGAGAGGGATTTCTTTGTGAAGGAGGTGAGCGGTCGGTTTAATCTTTTATAATTTTTTCTCATAGTGGAAGTTCTTGTCGCGTGTTGCAGATGCCGAACCTGGGTAAATCTTATGTCTTTTGTTGGTGTATTCTTTTCATGTGAATTGGTATCCGTCGAATAGTCTTTTTCAATCTATCCTAAAACAAAGGTTTTAGATCTTTCTCTGCGGATAGATACATAATCCTTACAACAATGCACAATGAATAAAAAAAATTAAAATATAGGAGGTAGAGAGGGATTAGCTTAATGATGAGGTAAGCAACAATACTTCCCCTTTGCTGGAACATGAACGAGAATAGGAAATTGCATAAAAATTAGGGTTTTGGAAGCTTCTTTTTTTATTTTATATTATTGTGTGCGTACCTAACCTTGTGGAAAAGTGGAGGGTAGGTGAATGTTGGAAAGGGACCCTCGCCCTTGGATCTCTCTCTCTTGTGGGTCTCTCTCTCATCAATGAGCCAAATCCCCATCTCACACCCATCCACACAATCCATCAATTTTACGAAAAAGCCTCCTTTTTCTCACTTTAATCTTATCTTTACATGTGTAGCTGTCTTCTCTTTTCTTTTTCCCTATAAATATTTTTGATTAACAATTATTGTATAGTAGATACTCCCTTCGGGTTTTTACCGGTCTTTTAGGCGTTTCAAATTACTAGTACCGTTAGAATATCAAAAAACATGTTTTATTCCATATTTCTAAAACCAGTATTCTTTATATTTTAACTTCCAGATTTATTATCGAGTTAAATTAGAAATCTTTCATTTATGATATTCTAAGTATTAGAGTAATATTTATACTTTTCGAGAAAGCAAGCAAAAGGAGAAGAAAAAAAAAAGAAAACTAGTAAAAGAAATGGAGGGAGTATCAGTGTCGATCGTGTGTCTATACAGAAGTTAACTTGCTAATTTTGGAAAGAAAAATGTTATTCTATACGTTTTGAATGCTAGTCTTGATATCTTTAGAGGAGGAGGGGATCGAGCCTGTAGACCCATGCGAACTTTCCCCGTATAATCGAGTCCCCTTCTCCTATGCAACGGATTTCGAACCTATAAGAATATTATATTGGTATAACAAAAACTATTGCCTTAGAATTGTGAAATTTTCATAACTAACAAATACTTTAACAGATCTTATAATACGGCAATGAGAATAGGAGATTTTCCGAGAAATTAGAAAAATAAAGTTTAAAATATCCTTTTTATTCAATATGTGTATAATGACCCATAGCATAGTAGGTATGGTATTTCCTCTTATGGGGAGTGCGGGTTCGAACCTAAAAGGAGGAAGTGGCCACAAATTAACGCTTTCCAGGCAAATTCATGGGTCCCACGGATACGTATGTGTTGTGTGTGTGGGTGTCATGTGTGTGCTTGGATGCGGCTTACCTGCCATTTCCCAAAAGAAAAGAAAAAGGAAAATTTAAATAGCTTATCTATCAAGAATGCTCCTATGGAGGGTTATTTTGTCATTTTATGAAAAGACAAACTAATTAATTTCCGACATTATCAAAATTATAAGTGATGTTACATGCAAGTTAAAAACCTCTTCAATTTTTTTTAGCCAAAATTGTCATGCATCTTCCTTTTGCTGATATATTATTTTGGGATTACCTGAAGTCTATGTAAGCTTAAGCTATGCAAGTCACCAACATAGGTGATAT
The DNA here is from genome assembly GCA_030015575.1 of Agapanthus africanus. Taxonomy (NCBI): domain Eukaryota; kingdom Viridiplantae; phylum Streptophyta; class Magnoliopsida; order Asparagales; family Amaryllidaceae; genus Agapanthus; species Agapanthus africanus. Next base: position 46,488,238 of record JASDDO010000019.1, on the reverse strand, counting down.
AAATGCTGCTAACAACAGACAAGGTTGAGTAAATTAAATGATAAAATGAGTGGACTATAGACATAGACGCATGAAACTTATTTTTTGATAAACTTGATTCTCTTACGAGGCTTTGAAACTTAGGCTAGACTTTAATGCACATGAATACAACAAATTAAAATGCCTAATTCCATGAATACATTCAAAGAGTTATTAGGCTACCCTTTTGAAAAACTCATTACTTTTCCAGATCGGCAGTAAACCGCGGCAAGAAATCAATAAACCCAATCAATTTATTAAATGATAAATCATCCCAATTTATATATCTCATAACATAACAATCTGATAAATCATGTGAAATGTCCTTACCACTGCTCCAAAACTCCGAAGTTATGATGAGGGTTGACGGAATTATATATTATATTCTAACAAACCATTCTCTGTTTTCAGCACAAATTAATATTACGCTTTGTTTTGTTTAAAATATTATGCAATAATTTGAAATTCCTTTTTTAGCAATTGAATACTAATTTCATTTTCCACAATGCTAACTTTTGCTATAAAGTACCTTCCTTTTACAGTTTCAGTTATCCATGCTTCTTTCTTTAGTTTTCCCAAGTCGGCAAGTAACAAATTTGAATAATGAAAGTTTGAAGCAGGTATGCATATCAAGTTAAACACTAATGCTTGTCCTTGCATTCTTTTGGCCAAATTTTGTTGGGTTTATGTTTTTATTCCCAAACTTAATTAGCTTGTGATGTAACCAAAAGCTTTAAGAAAACAGGGGCCAAATAGTTTTGAACTTATTTGCACATTGATTAGATAGATGAAAGGTCCACTCTCATTAGTTGAAAACGTCAAAACAGTGTAATGTTGATAAGAATGTGAACTTTGATGACATATAGATTTATTTGTTTAATTAAATTATTACATGATTAACTTGATTAGTTATAAACCATGGCTCATAGACTTGTGCCCCCACATAGTTGATTGTCAAAAAGGGCAATCTTCAATCAATATCATACACCAGATTTGGGACCATGTTATGTGTCTAAGATTACTATATAACTAATTAATATAGTTATAAGAAAAATAAAAATTAGCCCTTGTTAACAAATTCCTTAAACCAGGGCAACTAACTTTTTCATGCATTGGTCATAATGTGATGTTTTGAAGGGAAGCTACATGTTTATTGGCTCCAGAGATGCAAACCTTGATCACCCTCCGAGAATCTTCGACGCTGAAAAGGATATGTATCTGATTAAATATTAATCTTAAACTATGAGGCTTATAGGCGCCCACTTGTTTCATATACTCGTCGAATGATTGGTCCTGAACTTCGCCTCTCCATTGCCGAAAAGAATATTTCTATTAATAACGATTTAAAAAATTTCTTCCAACTGATCATTTTTCTTGCGAAAAGCATATAGTAGTTGTACTCGGAGTATTTGGTTATATCAAACAATGAGAATAATCAAGACGATTTTAAAGCAAATGGGGTATCAAGCATGAATCAAAATATATATAGGTTGATTGTTTAGTATCATGATTCATTATTAGGTATTGAATCGAAAATAAAAGGTATATTTCTATATTTAAGCATTATTGATAATTGAGATTGGTTACCTACCCTTTTCAACATCAAGCCTCTCCTCCTCTCTCATCTTAATCTAAAAGTCGAGGTCCATTTGAATTTGGAAGAGGGACCACAACCACACAATTTAGAAACAACAAAAGGTTGAAGCCTAACCAAAACACACTCCCAACTTCAAAAGAATCATCTCAAAAAAAGCCAAGAGGATAATACATGAGCTTGAGCTTGGCTTTTCCCATGTCATCTACCGACCAATAACTCAAAAATACTTGAACCAATGCATCAATAGCTAAGTTGGCATGACACTTTCTCTTCTGAGAAAATTAAATGCGGGGTTCAAACCCCAGAAGGGAAAGTGCAACAAATTAACACTTTCGAGACAAACACATAGATCTTCTGGATGCATGTCTTGTGTACGTTTGCGTGTGTGGTTGAGGCTTAATTACTCGCCGGTTCAGGAAAAAAAAAACCCCACTTAAAGAAGGATCATGCCTCAAATAATTAATACCCATCATTATTTTACAAAATGAGAAGAGATTAATATACTTATAATTCACAATTTTCCTCTCTCTCTGTGTTCACTTAATTAATTAACACTTCTATAATCTAAAACTCCAGTTGTGAGCCCAAGAAAACTCCTCTCACTATTCGTGCAATTACCACACTTGCTGCACTCATTGTTTTTTTTCAAACCCAAGCTACAATCAAAGCAAAACCCAGCTTCCCTCTTAATGGGTTCAACTTGAGCTTGAAATGGTGGGCTAATTCGGAGCTCCAAATTGAGATCCGGAACCCGAAACCGCGGCATCTGATTGGACCAAGAGGACGACTCTTCACTGCTGCTCTTCTCTTCTTCCCTCTTTTCAAACGAGATGGTGGTTATGTTGGATGAGACCCCTTCACTTATCGGCCTATGTGTGTTTGGGTCCAGTCCTTGGCTCAATAGCTTCCGTCTGATGTGCGTGTTCCAGTAGTTCTTGATCTCGTTGTCGGTTCTGCCGGGCAGTCTGCTCGCTATCAGTGACCATCTGTAACAGAATTACTTTACATAGTTAGAAATCGAGAAAAAAAAATTAAAAATTAAAAAAGCTAACTAAATATATATGAAATGAAAGTATGGAAAAATTAGTAAATTCTTTGCTTCAATTCTTTTTCCTCTCCTCTCAAAAGTTTTAGAAAATGTTAAAATCTAACTAAATAATAATAATAATAATAATAATAAAATTTCACATACTTGTTGCCAAGAAGGCTGTGAAGCTTGATGATAAGCTCATCCTCTTCTTCACTAAAGTTGCCTCTCTTCAAATCAGGCCTCAGGTAATTGATCCATCTAAGCCTACAGCTCTTCCCACACCTAAGAAGCCCTGCAGCGTTAGGAAGAGACCTCCAACACCCTTCGCCATGAGCCTTGATGTGAGCAACGAGCCTCTCATCTTCTTCTTTAGTCCATGCACCTTTGTTTGTGTGAGCCTTCTCACAACAAGGAGACCTCCCCATGATTACTATTATTTCTTTGAGGGAGTTTGATGATACAAAAGATTTGTATTTGTTTCGTTTGAGATTAAGAGGAGATGAGGGTGGGGGGGATTTATAGGAGTTTGACCAGATATGCAACAAATTAATGGGGTTGGGTACTTGTGGTGGTCTTCTAGAGGACGAGTTGGTGAGAAAAAGGTCGGAACAGCTCAGGGGCCCTATGGTTGAGTGTGGTTGGAGCCCACGCGGTTCCAGCTGTACCGAATCATAAAATCAAATGTTTGGTTCGAATAGTTCCTGTTTCGTCTTGTAATTGGAAAAACAAATTGTGTTAAAAGTCGTGCGGTGGCAACTACATGGGTTGGAATGCAAAACAGAATATAAAAGTTTGTTATTGCGCCGCAATTACATCAAAAGAGTGTGGTTCACCCTCTCTCCGTAAATATATTGTTTTTCCAAGAGTAAGCAATCAAACTGCCCCTTGTACGAAGAGGGAAGTGGTTCACCCTCTCTTGATTCAGATCAAAGAGTCACATGACAACTCTTCCTGGTTTATAAAGGGCAGAAAGGAACGCGTGGGGGGGGGGGGGGGGGGTGTCTATAGTATTATATTAGGTGGAAAATGATCAGGTGTTAAGTTGATCATTGTATAATAATTTGGGAGATTTAGATTACTAATATTTTTCATGTTTGGTGTATATGATTTTAGTTAGAGAATAAGGAGAAAAGAGGCCATAGGAGGGGATTTCCTCCTATGGCGTCGAAAAAATACAATCCGCATCATTTTTTTCCGACGATCGGCATCCATTATCATCATCGTTATCATCTAAGACGTGCATACACCAAATTTCATACGATTTCACTGCTTTCTCACCGTTGAATTAGCAGTATAAAAAGTTCTATTGTCGGTAAACCATTAATTTTGCACCAACTAAATCAACGGAGAAAAATGGTATAATCATGAAATTTGGTGTATCCACATCTTAGATGATAAAGATGGAGGTGATGTATGCCGATCGTCGAAAAAATTTACGGAAGGGGCATTTTTCCGACACCATAGGTGGAAATCCCCTTCTATGACACATTTCCTCCATTAACGGCTTTCAGTAAATATTATGTGATTTAAATATTGGTTCTGAAAATAAAGTTCAAGAGATACCTAAGGAAATTAAAAGAGATGGCCGGGAATATGAAGAGACGTTGAGAGAAAGAGAGTAGGGTAGATTATTCCCGTCCGTATACGTCTTTGCAAGAGAGAGAGAAGAAATAGAAATGATGATCCAACATGTTGCCTAAGGCTATCCGTAATCTTCTGTCTCTTCTCATACCCGGCTGTATTATAGCCGGAATTGAGATAATTATTTTTTATGCCGTCCGTATATGTTCTAGAAAGAGAGAGAATAAATAGAAGTGTGGATCTTACATATTTTCCAAGGCGGTCTGAAATCTCCCCCCTCTCTCTTCCTTCCTTGCGGTAGTAAACCCGGCATAGGGAAAATTATTCCTCATGTTGTCCGTATATGCCCTAGTAAGAGAGGGAAGAAATAAAAGTGTGGATCCTACACGTTGCTCAAGACTGTCCGAAATCTCCCCCTCTCTTTTCCTGCATGGCTGGCTGTAGTACACCTGGCATAGGGAATAATTTCTCGAGAAGTATAGAGAGAGAGAGAGAGAGAGTTTGGAATATGAATTTAAATTGACTCAACTAAAATATATAAATAAGCTGATGATATGGGTCACTTCATATTGATATGAAGAATTTTCATATTTCTTTAAACTTTTCTCACGAGGATCTTATGTAAGCTATATGTATCCTTGGAGTTTGCATTATAAGAATAGAGATGTTTATCACATCAATCAATATAGGGTCCTTTGACAATTGATCCTTCCTATCAAACTCTTCATCATAATATCAATGAAGAAGCCTCCAACCGTAATTGCACTTACAGAAAGATCCTAGTTTTAAGTTTGCGGTTTTCTTAAATAATAGAAAAAACAGACCTTTCTTTTACATGAAAAGTTGTGTCATCACTCATCTCAGTAGACATTTTTATCAAAGCTTGTTATGTTATGACCGATTTACCCGCACATCTGAAGGTGTTTAGCAATTGTGAAGAAGGGTTATTAATTGTTTTATAACATACAATACGAACCTAGTAAGTTTAACTTTTCCCCCCTCTAATAATTTTCTTATTATTAACTTTGGGTGCTTCTTCATAGATGCCTCGTTCTTCTGAACTTAACTATTTATTATGTGAATCCTAGAGATCATTGTTAAGAAAACAAACACTAGAATTAAAAATAAAAGCGCAGGAAGGCACATGTGTAATTAGGTAGAAAGTGATGTGATCACGTGCAAAGTTGATTAGTGAAATTGATGGCAATTTGGCATCGTATGATTTCCTTTCCTAATTATTTAAGTATTTAATCTCTCTCTCTCTCTCAGTCATTGACTAGGGCTCCATACCATGCAGTTTTGTACCTCTTTCAAGGGTAATCAGATACAGAAATATTCTAAATCAATTCCTGTATAGGATAATTTATTAGTTATTTCTAAAGAAAGGAAGCTATTTAATTTCGGGAACCCAGCCTTTTACTTTCAATGCAGTCCCACGACGTCCGAGATCCGGAACGGTTGTCAGTGAGGACGTTGATGCTACTGCTAATGCGGGAGCTCAAGATGCTCCTACGGTTGCTAAGGGCCTGTTTAGTTGCAGGATTATGGATTTAGATTTGGATTTTGGATTGTGGAATTCTGGGATTCCATAATTTTGTGTTTGGTTGATGAATTTGGATATCTAGGATTCCTTTGTTTTTTTAGGGAGGCCCACCACAAAACAAGGATTCTTGAATTCTAAAAAATTTCAAGCATTTTCAAGGATTTGGCATTATTCATTGTATTTTTAGATGGGACCCGTGTACTTTATTTATTTAATAATCCTCTCTCTACCTATCTCTCTCTAAAATCCTCAAATCTAAATCCCACTTTATTTTCACCAACCAAACAAAGATTATAAGGATCTACAAATCCAATAAAAGGAATCTAAAACCAACCAAACAACAAATTACCAAATCCAGAAATTTCAACCGTACTATTTTGGAATCCAAATTCCATAATCCTGCAACCAAACAGGCTCTAAGGATACTCCTACTCCTATTATGACTCCTCCTCCTGCTACTCTCATCCTTAGTAATGTTGCCTACTATTGCTGCACCTTCTACATCTTGCCATTATGGTACCTGCAGTTGCGGCACCGAATGTTTTCCCGGACAGGTTGTGATGTGGCTCATAAATGAGTATTCCCCAGATTACGACACATGGTAGATGACGTATCGTCTACGTAAGCCCACCAAACTCCTGAGGGCAATGGAGGGGAACCAGTATCGTGCATGGGGGACCTTCCTCGGTATCTCGTCTCCGAGATTGCATCCGACCTTTCAGAAACCTCCCCGGAGTACTCCCCCCGAGCAATCTAGCATTCGAGCTTTTACGGACTCCTCGCTCGTCTCTGAGCTACCCACCGAGCCGAGCTTCCTCGGCTTCCCTGTTAAGCCGAGAGCACGGAGCCTAAGCGCCCCCGTAACGGCTCCGTATATCTCACCAAACCGAGATCTCCGCCACTCCACGTCCTACGCTGGCACGCCCTTCCATTAACGAGCGCATCCCGCTATTAATGGACGTATCCCGTCATCTACGCGAATGTGCCGCGGGGGCGTAACGGACGACGAGAATCTCGCGCCGATTCACCTCATGCGACTACTATATAAACCCCTTCCACCAGACGACTTAGGTAACTCGAATTCAATCCAATACACCGCTACCCTGCCATTATTCCTCGGTACTTACTCAATCGTCGGAGGGTCCTACGGTGGTTTCCCATCCCGAGACTTCCCTTGCAGGTAGCTCGGTGTCAACAACATCCTACAACCCATTGAGATTATAGTCAATTCTCATTCTCAATCTCAACCGTTCAGTATCGCTTGTAGCGGAATCGACGGAGGAAAACATCTAAGCGAGATTCCGACCTCTATCAGTAGGTGCCGTCTATGGAAAGCACTTTTTTCTCCACCCAAAAAGTTGATCTTCCGTTTTCGATTCAATGACAAGCGACAACCGCGACGATCGCAGCACGAGCCGTCCTGTCCTCTACAATTAGGGCGGAAACGACCTTATTCCTCCTCCTAACGTCTTCAACGCCTTATCCGCTCGAATCAATAGGCTCACAGCAATGGTGGATGCACTCGCCCGCGTCCAAGCGGCTGGCCATGCCCGCCAAACCACAGCATCCCCTCCCCTGGATGACAATGCGCGCAGGGAAACAGAAGAGCACGCTCAGGCTTTCGACCTCACTAGCGCTCATCTTGATGTTGTCGAACACTGGCGTGCTGTTTCCGGCAGTCATGGCCCGCATGCGGGAAATGATTCCATGACCCGTTGGATGCCGGATAGCTCGATACCTCGATCTCAAAGGAGATCGGGCTATTACTTCAACGCGCGCCGTGCTTTCTCGCCCCTTAAAGAAGTGTCGGTCAAATCGCCTGATTCTAGGCTAGACCCGTGCTGCCACTTCCGTCAAGGTCATGCATTTGGCGAACGCCGGAGCTATCCATAAAGGTCCGCCCCGAAGATTTAAGGAACGTGATAGAGCGGAGCTGAAACCGCTCCATCGCGCAAGCCAGGAGCAGAGATAGCAGGTGCTCCGACTGTGAAGAATTCTCGGGATACCAACAACGAATCGTAGCCCTCGAAAGGAAAATCGAAGACATACGACAGGATGACCGTATGTGTAATACCCACTTCTTTTTGTACACCACTATCCGTATTTTTCATAAGATATTATTTACAAAATTTACTTATTTTAATTATAATCATTTTATTTCCTTTAAACTCTATCTCACCTTATTTTACTTCCCATTTTCCTAGCCCGTTCCCTTTTTGCTCCTAACCTAATCCTAATCCCCTCTATTGTTGTGTCTCAGCCCACTCTCTCCATCTCTCTGTATTTTTCTATTTCCCTTTTCCCCTAAAACCAAGCCCAAACCAATTAAATAAAACTAAATTTTATGCAAATAAATCCCCGGCCCAAAACTCCTCAGCCCATTTAAATTTTCCCTTCCCTTAATCCCCAGAGCCGGCCCACTCCTTACTTTCTTTTCCCATTCATTTAAAATCCCTAGCCCGGGCCTAAGCCCCCAAAGCCCAAATCCCTACCCGCCCGCTTCGACCCGACCCGACCCGCTTATAACCCTTCTTCTTCCCGTTACAACTTCTCCCGCCCATTTCTCTACCCGCTGCACCCACGTCGCGCTCGTCTCGCGCCGTGCCCCGCTCCTCGCGCCTACGACGCGCGCGCCCCTACGACCCGCTCTCCCCTAACGACGCGCGCCCCGAGCTCACCCTCCAAACTCCTCGTCTTTCCTTTCTCCCCCCATCACTCTCTCCCTGCAGAAACCCACCGCTTCGAGTCTCCTCGCCGCCGACGAGCTCTCCATCGTCTCGTCCTTCCTCCCCCACTCTTCTTCCAGAGCTCTAGCCTCACTCGCCACTCCCCACACCGCCGACCTCCTCCACGACACCCTGGAACCCCGACGACCCACCACGCCGTCTCCTCCTCATCGCAGACTCAAGACCTGAGCTCCTCCCGGAGCAGCCGACCACAACCAACGCAATCACCACTTCGTCGACCCCCTCATCTCCTTCGACCTTCCCCTTCCTCCTTGCAACCACCGAGCCACTGCAACCGACCACCAAGACCCGAATATGATTCCGCGACGACTAAGCCACCCTCATCATCGTCACCGTTCAAGTCGCCGTCGTAGCAGCTCACCGCCGCACCACTGCCTCACCGCCGAGCTCCTATGCATTACCTCAGCCGCCTTAGCTACCCAACGGCACCTCCGTCGACCCCACGTAAGTTCTCTCTCTCTCTCTCTATCTCTCTCCCCATCTCACTCTCTCTCTCTGCCCCTCACCCTATCTCTCTCTGTTCCTCTCTCACTCTCTCTGTGTCTCTCTCTCTTTAAATCTCTCTCTCTGTTCTCTAAAGATCTCTCTCTCTGTATCAGCACCACTGAGCACCCCCTCCGTTTCCAGCAAGCACAAGCCGTCTCCGGGCAACTCCGACGTAGCACCCGAATCGCGAGCCGAGGCCGTGAAACCAAACCGCGCCGTTCGTCGCGCGCTCGTGACGTTGCCGCTGTCGTACGTCGCCCAAAACGTTTCTAGGCAAGTATTTTACTTGCTACATGCTAATCTATTCGTGTTACAAACTCAAATCGTATAAATTACAAGTTTATAATTTCCGATAAATTATATGACATACATGTTCGATGCATGATCCCAATGAAAATATTCATCTAATTTGACGGAATTGGATTTCCTATGCTGGCCCGTGTGATGATGAATATCTTGCATAAATTTCACTGGAAAACACGACTATTAATGACTAAAACGAATACCCCCAAATATACCCGTAAAATTGGAAATTTCCCGTATCTGAAAATTGTTAAAATCACCATAAATTATGTACATACTGAAATGATGCGTTCGAGGGCTTAAATCGAATCCGACTCGACGAACTATAACCCTATGTAAGTTTTTAGTGATTTCTGTACTGGAATTGTGACAATATTTGGATCGGAGTGCGGCTCTGGACTGCAGTCCAGAGCGACTCTAGGTACTGTTTACTGTCCCGTAATGTGTACCACTTTGTTTTCTGAACTCGTATGTTGTGGAACTCTGCAATTTATTAAAGGTGAATTTGTTAGCTAAATTAAACAAGTGGTTTCATTCCGTTTTATCGTCGTTTTCTATTTAATCTGTGATTTAAAAGAACAGGACATATAACAGTCCAAAACAGAATCAGAGTTGACACCCTAGTGTTGAATAGTGTATAACTCCTGAAGTACAGACACCATTGAGAATCTGTCTACTGCGTTGAAAACCTTTCTGAAAACCCTAGATTTCATTCAACTGTAGCGTCGCTAAAATCTGATCCCAACGGGGATTAAAATGCGTTGCGAAATGGACTTCCGATTCTGAAACCGGATTTCCAGCAGTGAACGCTTAACATGAAATGGCCATATCTAGTGATCCTGAAACTCGATTGACGTGAAACCAAATTCGCTGGATAGATAATCAAACATACTACTTATCCCCTGTTCATTGCCTCGCTAAATTTTGGCATATATTATTTATGATAAATTGTGCAAGTGGTAGGATACCGACATATGATATCTTAATCATGCCTTACATACTGTTTTCTCACCATATCACGTATATGTTATTGCATTGGTAACCTAGTGATCATGTGCATTACCCAGTGTTAGGTATTAGTGGTGATTGTGACAAGTACGTTCATGTTTGTGCATGAATGGATAAGTGAAAGTGACACGTACTTGTACACAATCAGTGGACCCTATTATTCTATTGCATTGTCGGCATCTGTGAGACGCGTATAAGTGTGACTATAAGTGGTATGGGACACTTATGGAAGCACTTGTATGGGTGTCACAGGTGAGGCACCAGACACTGTCCATTTATCTTGGGTATCAATCGGGACGTGCTTGATGGAGATCCTGTCTCCAGTTCTCGCGCAGACTTGTCATGAACCGACCGGTATCTGAGATTATGGTTGGCGTTTGATGTAGACCACGGGGTGTGGGGTAGTTTGAGTGTGAGTTCAACAGAATCTCGGGAGTCCCATGCCGGCTTATATATATGGAGATATATGTAGATTTACAGGGTACATGATTATTACCGTGAGTTACATTTTGGGCCCGTGGTCCCTTTCCCTTAGGTCCTACCCTTGGGTGGAGGACACTCACGAGTGGTTGACTCTCACACTTGGACTGACGATAGGCTTAGTGACCTGTACAGTGAGACTTAGAGACTGATAGGGATAGTGACATTGACATGCATTACTTACTGTATTGACACACCTGACATACTATGTTACCGCTTTACGGTTCACCTGATCTATTAGACACTTCATTGGTTACTCCATCTTTACCGTCTTGATTTACTGTTATACATCCATTATTACTGTACGAGTTACCACTTGCATCTACATATATATATTGCTATCGTATCGCTCTGACGACCTGAGTATGCATGCTCAGAGTGAGAGCTGGGTCTAGCTTGGACGAGGACTAGACGTACATCGCGGACACCTTGATCATCTATCCAGAGCTATACTCTTTTGACCTCCATCAGGTCAGTTCTTTGTATTTGTTTTGTTTCAGTTACTGCATTTCTCATTACCTGTGCATTGATTACTGATTACCACGTAAAGTTAGAAGCCGAAGTGTGGCTACGGAAGGATATCTCCTCGACCGTAGGAGCATGGCTGGCCTTGTTAACCCCTCGTATTCCGTATTTTGGGAAGCGGGGCGTGACAGTACGGCCGGCGAAGACGCGAAGTACTCTGTTGATTCACTCACAAGGCCCTTTACCAAATAGCTAGTAGCCGAGCGTGTCTCGTCCATGATCAAACCGTCCAAAGTGGCCCTCTTCGACGGGAATTCCGACCTGAAGGACCACTTGGACACGTTTACGGCAGGCACGAGTTTCCAAGACAACATAGTCGTGGTACAATGCCGAGCTTTTCCCACCACCCTCATCCGGGCTGGCTTAGATTGGTTCCGAGGGCTCGCGCCGCGCTCGATCTCGACCTTTGATGAACTGGCGACCCAATTCCTCGGCAATCTGTCGATAACCGACGGCAAAAAAGACGGTCGACTACCTGTTTATCATCAAGAGCGGAGACAAGGAATCCTTCAAGGGATACGTACCCGCTTATACAATTCCCTTCTAGAGGTTCCCGAGCATCGTGACGTAATGGTTATCACCGCCCTAAGGTCAGGTCGTAGGCACAAAGAATGGCTTCGCTCTTTTGCATTAGCACAACCTAAGACCATGGCTGAAGTAAAAGCATGGACCGAGCGAGAAATCCAACTCGAGTCGGAGGTGAATGCCAACCTACCCTAGGGTGATCAAGCAGACCGAAAAAAGGGACAGAGAGGACAAAAAGAAAGCCGACCGTCTAAAACCCTATTCCCCGAGATTCCATGAGTACACTCCTCTGAACATCTCCGAGACATAACTGCTATAGGAGGCTAAAAGCGAGAGATTTTTCAAGCTGCCGCCGGCAACCCAAAGGGCAGGAAGGCAGCTCCGAGGCTCGTATTGCGCTTACCACAGATCCCAGGGGCACCCGACCGAGAGTAGTAAACAACTCCGTGATTTTATTGAGGAACTGATCCACTCTGGCCACCTGACGAAATACCTACGAGACAAGCGGCAGGCGGAACAAGAGCAAAAGGACGTACCCCCTCCCGGGGAGTTAACAATTGGACAGATCATGGTCATTTCGACACATCCGACTTTAGACAGTGAGGGGGATCGCAGCCCCATACCAGTCATGGCTATAAGTGATCCGCCCTATAAGAAGCACAAGAACCCAATCACCTTCACCGATGAAGACCTTCAAGGTATATCGCTCCCACACAATGACCCCCTTGTGATAGCAGCCCAAGTTCACCGTTACGAGGTCCGGAGAATATTGGTCGATTCAGGAAGCTCAACGGATATTCTGTTCTATGATTGTTTCCAGCATATAGGATTAGGTCCCTCCGATCTCCAACCGACCTCTCATGTCCTCTCCGGGTTCACCAACCATTCCATCTCGGCCGAGGGTTTGATCACCCTTCTCCTCAAAATTGGGGATGCAGGAAAAATGTGAACCATATCGGTGAACTTCCTCATTTCCTAGATTCCGTTGTCCTATAACATCCTCTTGGGATGCCCCACCTTAAATGCCCTTCGAACTCAGATCTCAACTTACCACCTCGAGCTCAAATTCCCTTTAGATAACGGGGGATAGGCCGCACCTAAGGAGACCGGCAAACTATCAGGATCTGCCTTGCCTCAACATCTCCCGCCGAGGAGCAGGGCGACGATTTTGAAGATACGCATGATCCCCAGGGAAACTTGGACACACGCGACGACCGAAAGGAAATCCGAGGTGCACCTGTGGAAGTGTTAGCGGAAGTTCCTATTATAGAAGGAGTCGACGGCCGGACTGTCCAGATCGGCTCTCTCTTGACAAGGGGCGTCCGTGAAGACCTGATCTATCTGGTTCCTCCAGAACAATTCGGATGTGTTTGCTTAGACGCTGGTAGATATGCCCGGGATCGATCCTAAGGAGATCTCCTACAAGCTCGGGGTCGACCCGAAAGCCAACCCAATCCGACAAAAGAAGAGAAGTTTCTCGCTAATAAAACAAAAAACGATAGAGGAGGAATTGGACCGATTGCTCGCTATCGAGTTCATCAGGAACCTGGACTACTCAGATTGGCTGGCGAACGTGGTTATGCTTAAGAAACCGAACGGGAAATGGCACATGTGCGTCAATTTCACAGACCTGAACAAGACTTGCCCCAAAGACAACTACCCACGTTCTTGGATAGATCAGCTAGTAGACAGCTCGGCCGGTCACGAATTACTAAGCTTCATGGATGCCTTCTCCGGTTTTAATCAGATCCGAATGAACCCGGCCGACGAAGAGCCGGCAGCCTTTACCACGGATCGGGGAGTATACTACTATAGGGTAATGCCCTTCGGACTCAAAAACACCGGAGCCACATACCAGCGACTGGTCAATAAACTATTCAGACCACAAATTGGGAAAAATATGAAAGTCTACGACGACGACATGCTCATAAAATCCACTTCATCGGTTGGTAACACAACAGACCTCGCCGAAACATTCGACGTCCTGTGAAAATACAAGATGAAACTGAATCCAGCCAAATGCGCGTTCGGCGCCACAAGTGGAAAATTCCTTAGATTCATGGTTACCCACCGACGAATCGAGGCGAACCCAGAGAAGATCAGCGCCATCATCAACATGTTGACGCCCAAAAGAAATGTCGATATCATGCGACTCACCGAGAGGGTGGCTGCCTTAAGTCACTTTATGTCCAGATCCGGGGAGAACTGCCTCCCTTTCTTTAGAGCCCTAAGGAAAGTCCCCAGTTTTGAATGGTCCGAGGAATACCAAGACGTTTTAAAACAACTCAAGGCACACCTAGCGACCCCACCACTTCTCACCAGACTAGTCGAAGGTGACGAGCTGTTACTATATCTAGCCGTCTCCGACCAAGCCGTGGGCTCAGTGCTCGTCAGAGAGTTCGGAGGAATGTAGAAACCGATCTACTATGTGAGCCATGTTTTCAAGGACGCGGAAACCTGATACCCGGTCATAGAAAAAATAGTCTTTGCACAGGTCATTAAGTCCAGGAAACTACGACACTATTTCCAGACATACACAATCCTCGATTTTCAACCCACTTTGTGTCAACCGAGTCAACCTTTACCACCTACATATGTTGATACCACTTCTTCAAGTCCTTCTGTCACTCCTAAGCCGATGTCCATTGCTGAGCATATTGCTCAATCTCGCAGTCGATCTTTCACCCCTCTCCACTCATCTAGTTTTAGGGATCCGCACGATTATTCACCTTCTTATCCATATGTTGACCCTACCCCTGTCTTACCACCCACTTCCTACCAGTCATATCCGACTTTCCCACCTTCACTAGACACTGTTTCGACACAGCCATTAGGGAGTTTCACATATCCAACCAATTTCAAATCTTTCACCGAAACCCCCTCACCACCTAAGTCTAGTTTGGAAGAATCGTTGGAGGCATATATTGCTGCAACAAATAAAATGATGAGGAATGTGGAAGCGTCCATGGCCGCCCTTATGCAACCTAGTGAACCGGCAGCTAGTGTCCCACTAGCTCCAAATTTTTCAATGTATGAGGCGGCAGTTGGACAGAGTGAGAATGAGAGAGGATTTTCAAATCAAACCTACCCTTACCCAGTTGAAGCCCACAACTCCTGTTTGCCATCGATTGCCCTAAATAGTTCACCAGTTGAAAATAAAAACGAGTTGTGTGATTTTGTAGTGTTTGATTTGCCAAATTGTGAGGAACCCCTTTCGAGTGAAACCGCACCTAATTCTTTCGATCTTTACACCTCCACTCTAGAACCTAAATCGATACATATCCATGCTGATGAGGTGTCTAAAGAAATTGATTTTCACTTGATTGAGAATATAGACGCCAGGAATATTTCGGATGATGAACCTGTCGATTTGCTTGAAATTTTATGTTCAAATCATCATCCTGAGTTATTAAATGTTTCTCCCGAATCTCATATGCGTCTAGATTTTGATGATAATGGCATTGATGAGTTGAATATTGAGGATAGTACTGAGGAGACTCTTGAGGATAATATTGAGGTTGAATCATTTTTGTTTGATGTGTCTGATTTTCCAATTCATCCTCCCGAACCTTTGACTGTTATATCACCCTCCCTCCTTCCCATCGTTCCGACCCCGCTTGAAGACTGTGAGCTTGAAAAATTTTCCTTTGAATCTAACACAGTTCTCACAGATGATAACACCTACGAATGTTTCACTTTTTCGGACGATATTGATGACTCACCGCCCGAGTTTGAGTCCTTTACATTTTCAGATGAGCCATCAGACTCGGTTGATTATAGTAGTTTCGAACCATTAATGGAATCTTTCAAGTTCGAAACAGTTTACTACGGTGAGAAAGATACTATCCCTAATTCACTCCCTTTCGTCTCTCCTAATGTCCCGACCGTACAAATGACCGTTACGCTTTCATCTCCGATACCAAGTTCGGCGTACCCATGTTTTCTTGCGAATCTTAAGGGATTTGATCCCATTTCTCGACGAGTAGATAGGTTAGCGCAATCGCTTATAACATATCGGTCATCATATATTGCGCTAATTTATTCACTCAATTTACACCCTCAAGATCGTACTCCACTTCCTTCTTCTTTTCGCCATTCTTTTCCCCCACCGAGACCATATTCTACCATTCTTCTTTCCACACGGTCTCGTGTGCTTCTCATTTTCTTGCACCAACTATATCATTTCCACGATAAGATTTTTGAATGGTTGGTGCTAACTTTTGGCTTGTGCAAGGCCAAGCTTAAGTTTGGGGGAATCTTTGTATATATGTATATATTTTTTGTTTTCTTTTCTATAAAAAAATAAAAAAAATTTCAAAACATTAAAAATATAAATTTTTTTTATAAATAAATAAACAGGGGAGTGCCGGTATTTTGACCCTCTTGGTTTAGCATGACAGTGAGGACACTGTCAAGTTTAAGTTTGGGGGTATGCTCGGTAAGTCTTCTTCCTTCGCATTCATTTGTACATATTTTTGCATTTGCATACTTATTTGAAAAACCCATAAAAATTGAAAAATTTCAAAAATTATAAAAATTATTGTATTCAATTTTGGCCATATTTGATTTGAGTTTGACAAATAGGTTAACTGGCTAGGAACAACTAGATCTTAGACTTAGTGAATTAAAAACCCTAAAAATAACATTCCTTAAAGTTTAACGGTAGAAAGTATATGCCTTGTAGTTTATTTAGAAATAGGCAAATTTTGGGTTCACTTCTTGGGCTAAGTCTAAACAAGGGAAGAGTATTGATGATTTTATTAGAGTATAAGTTTGAAAAATAGTTCCTAGCTTAAGTCTAGATTCTGAAAACGTATACCCTACAATTTGCACAATCACGCACCTTGAAACTTGGAATAGTAGAAGAGACATTGAAATGTTCTTGTCTAAAGTCCTTGGTACGATGAAATAAAAGAAAAAAAAGTGAATAAAGAATAAAAAAATGGACACTGGTTTTTGTGATTACTTAAGGCTGAAAAAATAGAAAAATATTTAGCGAGGGTGCTTCATCACCTAGTGCCTTAGACCAACCGGTTTGGGAGTCACTGCTAAAAGCCTTGGGTGTTGCAAGACTAGGAATTACGCTTTAATGTGCAAACACATCTTGTAATCGGTTGTTGGTACCTCAAGAAGTATTAACGGTCGCATGAAGGATGTGTAAGCAAAATTCAATTAAAAATTCACCTACTGATAAGTACTTTGGACAACGGACAAGGGCATGATTGCTTGATTTGAATTTCCAAGTGTAGGGGTGATCTATACACACACGTAGGGGTATGTGATTGGAATTTAGATAAGAGAGAGGAATGAAGAATAGAACTTGTATCTTTAATAGAGTTGATAGAAATTCCTAAGTGGAGATGGAAACCTAGAAGGAAAACTTAAGAGATGCCGAAAGCTAAGTAAGTCCACAGGATATATATAATCTTAAGTTAAATAATGAGGAAGTGTGAAGAATGTGGGTGGATAATTTACAAGTCAAAAGATAATAGAATTCCTTGTTAGAAAACCTAATTGGAGAACAAAAGTCAATGGGCCGAGTTGATAGGATTTTGTGGGTGTAATCCGCTGAAAACCCTCAGGAGACAACACTCCTCCTACTAGGGACACCTAGAGGTTTAATGGCTTGTTGCACGTGCTCAGTGCAATCGCGTTTCCCTGCGAAAGTGTGGTTAGGATTTTAGTGAATAAGAATAAGTTTGCTCGAGGACGAGCAAAAGATAAGTTTGGGGGTATTTGTTCACACCATAATATTGCATTATTATATTCCCCATTCTTATTCTTTTTATAAATAAACGGGTGCTTTTGACGCATGTCTGCTACATGTTACAGGTTACAGGTTCTTGGACAGAAAACAGTGAAAACGATGTAAAGACGATGCAAAAGTGGATTTTGACCAATAAACAGAAGACTCTTGATCAAGCCGATATAAGGAACAATTCACAAAGCAAGATTCAAGACATCGACTCAAAGCGAACGGGTAGAAGTCCACTACAATGTTCACTGGAAATCTGGAAGAGAACCAGAAGCCCAATTAATAAAAGAACCAATTTTCAGTAGCCCAAAATGACCCAGAAGCATACCCAAAAGTTTGAGGACTTGAACCAACAAATGGGCCGCGGAACCGCGGCCCAAGCCTGCCATTGGCCGCGGTTCCGCGGCCAAGTGAAGCCCTCATGAAAAAGTATTTTTACCATAATTTGGGTGCGGCGCTGACTAGTCAATCTAAGGGCTATTTTTGTAATTTCAGACATGCGAAACAAATGTAACCCTAGGGTTTTCTATTCTTTATAAATAGGAACTCTAATCATTGTAATTCTTATGCCTCCCTTTAATGAATAAAATTTAGAAATCTTTTGGAGAGCATCGGTGCCTCTTTTCACTTCATGAATTCAGATCTGACAACCCTGCATGGATGATTGGAGGGATGCATCTGTAAATAATTTAATTTCTTGCCCTAGTGTAGATTTCAATTCCTTGCCCTAGGTAGATTTAATTTCATGCCCTAGGAACTTGTTTAGGGTTTAGCTTTGAGGAAGGATTTTGAGAGATGAGATCTCTCATCCCTTTCTTACCCACCAAATATTTACAATAGGACTCCATGCATACACGCACATACCGCGCCCTACGGCATCCTACCCCTCGAGGTAACGATGACACCGTAGTGTAAAGGCCCGGTTGTGGTGTTTTCCATCGAGGTTAGGGTAAGGATCTCTAAAGGAAGGACAAGAACCTAGAGGAAGGAACACCTTCCCGAACGGATCTAATCCCCTTTATTGATCATTACCATAACTCCTCACAGATCTTCATTAGGGTATTGAAAGTGGTGAGATTTAATTACATTTCCAAACCATCCCTAAACCTAGCCCTAGCAAGAATAGATCTAGATAATCGTAGATAGAATAATTTAGGTTTTTTGATTTAATAACCAATCCGAACACCCTTCGGAATTAACTCGTAAGCGCGACTAGGAGATTCACAACATCCCTGTGGACCGACCCGTACTCACCGGCTAGCTTCATGCGACGCCGTTCTTGATTGCGGTTTAGAAATAGTTTTGACATTAAAATCAAATGGGCCGCGGTTCCGCGGCCCATTTGTTGGTTCAAGTCCTCAAACTTTTGGGTATGCTTCTGGGTCATTTTGGGCTACTGAAAAATTGGTTCTTTTATTAATTGGGCTTCTAGTTCTCTTCCAGATTTCCAATGAACATTGTCATGGACTTCTACCCGTTCGCTTTGAGTCGATGTCTTGAATCTTGCTTTGTGAATTGTTCCTTATATCGGCTTGATCAAGAGTCTTCTGTTTATTGGTCAAAGTCCACTTTTGCATCGTCTTTACATCGTTTTCACTGTTTTCTGTCCAAGAACCTGTAACCTGTAACATGTAGCAGACATGCGTCAAAAGCACCCGTTTATTTATAAAAAGAATAAGAATAGGGAATATAATAATGCAATATTATGGTGTGAACACCTATCAGGAAACCGGACGCCGCCTCTACGATAAAATTTCTGCAGAACAATATGATCTCCTGATTCGGAATCCTAAGGTGCATCGTCACTGACCATGGAACCAACTTCGAGAATGACAAAGTCAAAGAATTTTGCAACGACTATCATATATTAATGAAGTTTGCCGCGGTCGCACATCCCCAATGCAACGGGCAAGCCGAAATAGCCAACCGAATAGTCATTCGAGGGCTCCGAGCTCGCCTAAAAAGAAGGCAAGGCAGCTGGGTTAAGGAACCGCCTCGGGTACTATGGGCACTGCGGACGTCGAGAAAAACACCCACGGGAGAAACCCCGTTCAGTCTCTGCTACGGTACCGAGGCGATGGTCTCCACATAAATTGGATTGCCTAGTTATCGGGTCGAGCACTTTGACAACGAGGCTAACACCTTGGCGCTACAAAGCAATTTGGATATCTAGTTAGAAAAACTAGATCGGGCGCAAATCAAGATGGTCGCTTATCGGAAGCAAACCGTCCGCTACTACAACGTCCGAGTCAGGCATCGAGCCTTTAAGATAGGAGACCTGGTCTTGCGACGAAATGAGTTCGTAGACTAAGAGAAGCTACATAAGTTCTCTCCGAAATGGGACGGGCCATTTCTCGTGACAGAAGCACTACCCGGTGGAGCCTACCGCCTCCAGGACTCCAAAGGGCGCAATTTCCCTTGGCCATATAACGCCAAAAAGCTTAAGTTGTACAGATAAACATGTATCCCTTTTTTCGGATAATGTAATTTATTTCCACATCGACTAAATTTTCCAAATTGAGTCCTCACGCAAGATAGACTTTGATACCGACCCGTAACCCAACCTTTCCTTCTTCTCCTCGGCCCCGAGTTAGGGGTTAGGGAGGCGGCACAGGTCGGCCAGTGCGCAAAATAAAGGGGAGGAGAGAGATAATACACCGTAAGCTTAACCAAAAGATAATTTATTTATACATTATTCAGAGGTATTCTTGGCTCTGCAGCCTTACAACCATTACAGTAAAGGAGGAAGAGGATTAAGAAAATATTGACGATGGTACTCGGAAGAGAGCTCTTCCAGCCAAGCCCAGGCAACCTCCTCCCGATCGTTCTGATGGTGTCCGTGGACCCTAGAAGCTACGGATTCTTCGGGGTCCCCAACCGCCGAACACGACGCCACAACCAACCTCTACTGGAAACGTTCGAGAAGAATGTCCACCAAGCGATCCGTGGGCTCTTCGAGATCAAGCCAAGCTCATGGACCGTATGCATCTTATCAAATGCCTCAACCATCGCTTGCGGGGACAAAGCATTATAAAGATCCGGGGATGACCTCCATATCGCGTAGATTAGCACTTGCAGGATAGGAGATCGTTGGGGAAGTAGACGCCCCCAGTGGCCCTCCAAATGGCCTATTACAACTTCATACGTCGTCTCGGAACGATCGAGATCATAGAAATACACATCGTCCCGAGACACGATCTCCCTGATGGTGTATACGCGGCCCGTCATCTTCAAGAAATGTAGCATCTAGGAGGAATTCAACATGGGAATTCGAAAGGGAGACCATACCTTCGATATTTATATCCTCAACAAAAATCTTCCAACGGCCGAGATCTTCTCGCGCTACAACGCATATCACGGAATGTCGCACTTTCCCGATGAGGCACGGCCATGTGGCACCCGATTGCTGGTCGCCGCCCCCCATACGGGGCAAAGAAGGTTGAACGACATTTCCTAGGAGAACAATAGAATCTGAAAAGCTCTCGTCAAGAGGCGGCCGAGTAGTCTCCTGCCCGGCTCATCCGCTGAAGGCAGCTTTATGCATGGCCACTTTGCGGATCGAAAGCCTTCATCAAGAGGTGGCCGAGTAGTTTCTTGCTCGGTTCATCCGTTGAAGGCAGCTTCATTCCTGACCACTCTGTGGACCCCAAGCCCTCATCCAGAGGAGTCTAAGCAGTTTCCTGCATGGCTCATCTGTTGAAGGCAGCTTCCTACCCGGCCTCTCTGCATATCCAAAGACCCTGCCAAGAGGGCGCCGAGTAGTTTCTTGTTCGGCTCATCCGCTGAAGGCAGCTTCCTGCCTGGCCACTATGCGGATCCTAAGCCCTCGTCTAGAGGCGACCGAGCAGTTTCTTGCTCGACCCTTTCAAGGTCTAATTCAGACGCGATGAACTATCGTCACCTCGAATCCGAGATGAGGGGGACGCAGGCCTACCTATACTTGGTGTTCAGCTGATTTATACCTGGCTTTCGCTAGCTCTTACGTCACGCTCGTCTAGCACTCGACACTCGACTTTGCATGTATTGGACGCCAGCTGGACACCGACCTATCTACACTTGCGAAAATAGAAGAACTCCAAAGGCGAGCTAAAAATATCTGCGAGCTAAAAGTACTTTATTTATATTCAAAATTGTGTATAAGGTAGTATGGGCTCCCCAGCCTTACAAAATGCCCGAAGGGTTACAAAATTTGGTAACCAAGGCAGGGGTAGCTCAAACTTCTTTCTCGGCTGTCGCTTCCCCTTGATCGGTGCTTCCGTATGGGGCTACGATCGCAACCTCCGGCTTGTCACTTCCGCCCGCTGCCTCGCCTTCCCCGGCCGGCACGGTACCGCCCCCTGTGGCGCTTCCTCGGCTACGGGATACCTAGCACGAAGCTCCTGATCATCGAACCCGGGCATGGATTCCTTAACGGCATCGAGGGTGTTGTGCCACCCGATGTCCGCGGAGTTGGCGAGGTCGAGGTAGAACTGGTTGGAAGTCTTATACTCCTCCACGGTCCTTTCTGCTCTGCCCTCCGCAAGCTTCGTCGCCTCGAAAGACGTCCGAGCATCCCGTTTAAACGAGTCCCTCTGCCTCTTCATAGCATCGAAGAGCCTGTTGATCTCCCCTATCTGGGCTTGGATAGCCCAGTTAGATTCGGTAAGGAGCCGATAGGACTCCTTCAATTTAGCGACTGTCAGGCCCCCCGCGACCAACCTCGAGTCGAGAAGGACCACCTTCTCTTCCGCATGTTGCAGCCGGACGAGGAGCTCTTCTTCTCACGAGGAAGATTCGCCCGCCTTCTTCATCGCTGGGGCCACCTCCTCGGACTCCATTGCAGCGAGGAGGGCGTAATGCTGGAGGACCGGGGAAAAACAGGAGCCGTGTTAGGTGCTAAAACAGAGTAAAAAACACTCGGAGAAATTCTTGGAGAGTTACCGACCTGAACAGCCTCCTAAGCTATCACCGCCACTTGGGCCTTCATAATGCCTCGGGGGATCTTGGTCCCCGCTGCCTTCACCATGTCTGCCAGTAAACCGTCGGCCACAGAGAGCCCCAAGGGCACCTCGATACAGAAGTCGCCCTTCTGCACCTAAATCCTGGCCCGGGGGGCAAGAAACCACCCTCTTCTGTCTCTTGAGTGGGAATTTGGCAGGGGGCTGCACTTCCGTCCTAGCCCGGGAGGTCGGATCTCGCGCGTGTTTTTGCCCTCCCGTGCGACGTTCCTCCGGAACGGGGGATGCTATGGGAGCCTTGGCTGAAGGTGCTTGCCGGAGAGCCACGCTCGGAGCAGACCGAGATGAGCATGCGCCACCACCCTTGCTCCCCAGGGCCTTGGCGGCCATGGCAGCCATAATCTTCGAGCGAACCATCGGCTCTGCGAGATACGCATAAGAAAAAGATCAGCGACCAAAAACAACAACTAAATTTGGATAAGTCTAAATAGATTTGTTCTCCGCTGAAACACAGAGACAAGACCGCGTGGGTCCGTCTTGTCTGAATTTAGGGGCAGTTGCTAATTGGTGCTATCCGTCCACCTCTCCGAAGATGCCAAGTTGATTTATGGCATCATGTATCGAAGGTTTTAACGGATGCGGCCGATGTAGCAGACTTCGTCAGATTCCCACTCGTTGAGGGGTTTTTGATTGTGGGGACGCTCTTTCCTGCAGGCGCAAGCCCCTGCAGTTAATTACGCTACCGCATCGCGGTAACCACTTTCTCCTTCTCCAGATGGTCACTTCGTGTCATGTGTGTTTGTTTTGTTTTTGGTTGTCCGTGGATTGTAAACGGAGACTAATTTATATTGTCGCCCTTAGGGTTTGGATTAGTCCAAATCTGTATCTTCTTAGATTTGGGTTTGGGGGTTGGGTTTAAGAATACGTTAGTCTCATTTGAGACTAAGATCAACTTAAACGTATGTTAAGGATACGTCAGTCTAATTTTAGACTATGATCAACTTAACAGTTTGTTAAGGACACGTTAGTCTAATTTTAGATTAAGGTTAACTTAACCATTTGTTAAGGATACGTTAGTCTAATTTTAGACTAAGATCTACTTAACAGGATCATTTGGATCGTACAAAAGAGTATTTGGGCTCTATTGTTTTAGTTTAGGGACTTTGCGGTCAATTACAAGTTTAAGAAAATGGCGGTCCAAGGTTAAGGACATCATAGTCCGTGGGTTTAAAGGGACCCTACAGTCTGAGGTTAAGGACATCATAGTCCGTGGGTTTAAAGGGACCCCACAGTCCGAGATTAAGGACATCATAGTCCGTGGGTTTAAAGGGGCCCCACAGTCCGAGGTTAAGGACATCATAGTCCGTGGGTTTAAGGACCCCACAGTCCGAGATTAAGGACATCATAGTTCATGGGCTTAAGGACCCCACAGTCCGTGGAATGATTGGTTATCGGGACCCGTCACCTCTCTGAACACGTTGAAGGATTACAACGAAAAATATCCGAGGAGTGAAGAGATGTACCCTTGAACCAAAGTTGATTGGGAAATCTGTAGTTCAGTTTGGAACTAAGATCAATTAATTAGATTATGAGCACATTAGCTCAGTTAAATCTGAATTGAGGACTTATTGCCAACTTGGGCTAAATCCAATTAGGTTTGAAATGTTGGCCCTTTGTTGGACTATTGAACATTTGTCTGGGTTCAGCCCCCTATTATTTAGTAATACTAAACAGGGGTTTGGGGGCTCTGACAACATTTTGTCTTTGGCCGAGCACTAACCATACATTATAGCTCTGGACTTTACAATGCATATCATATGAACTAACCAATTTTGAGGTCCAGTTGAAGGGGAGATCTTGTCTCTGGAAAACTTAGCTGATTTTGGGCTAAGACTGGTTTGAAAATAGTGTTAAACACTAACACATATTTGGCGATCACATGTTCCCACGTGATGCACTTAAAATAGTGTTAAACACTAGGGACAAAACACTCAAAATAGTGTTAAACACTAGAAATGAGGTGGTCACGTGAGGCGCCAGAGAATCGGGCCAGACTTCTTTTATTTTGTTCTCGGAATATTCAGATAAGAGTTAAACACTTTTAGTCTTTAAAATTATCACGTGTGGACACGTGATAGTGCCTATGTATTGGGTATTAATTCCTCTGTTTTCCCTCATTTGCCCTTTTAAAAAGGTGTTTGTCAGGGGTCACGTGTGAGCACGTGAGGCACCCTAGATCAGTACTGTCTTTGGCTTTGTTCACTTTTATTTTGAGGGTCACGTGGGAGCACGTGAGGCATTGCCTCCATGCTAATTCCTTCTTATTTTGAGGAGTCCATTAAAGGGTCACGTGGGGGCACGTGAGCATTCTTTATTCATTCCATTTTGTTCGTTGGGATGAAGGGTCACGTGTTACCACGTGATCCTGTTGGTAACTTGATCTTTACGTGCATGGAGAGCTTGTAAGTCTCTTGTTTTTAAGAATTAAATTTTTTTATAGAGTTAAACCCTAGTTTTGTTTAGAGAAATTAAATTCCTGTGTATTTGGAAGAATTAAATTCTTATATAGGGTTAAACCCTAGTTTCATTTGGAGGCATTAAATTCCTATGAATTTGGGAGAATTAAATTCTCATATAGGGTTAAACCCTAGTTTCATTTGGAGGAATTTAATTCCTATGAATTTGGGAGAATTAAATTCTCATATAGGGTTAAACCCTAGTTTCATTTGGAGGAATTAAATTCCTATGAATTTTGGAGAATTAAATTCTCAAAACTCAATTCTCCCTCTAAGTTTTGGATCTGCACGGCAGAATCTCTCCGATGAGAATTAAATTCTCAACTTGTGGGGAGATCTGCTTCTGTAGATTTTCAACCAAAGGAAGAACTAAGTTCTTATTCAGAAGAGTTAAACTCTTAAATTGAGAATTAAATTCTCTTTGTTTTATGGAGCTTAGATCTCTTTCCCTTTCTCATCTAGGGTTTTCTTTTTCTGAAGTGATCTTCTTTTTCTCTCTTGAGAATTAAATTCTCCTCTCTTTTTTCTCTCTGTTGTTTTTTTTTCTTCCCTCTTGGCTTTTATTTATAGGAGAAAGAAAAGAATCGGTTTGTTTAGTAAATTTTTCATTGAAAGATTGTAATTGATTTTGTAACCAAAATGATCTTTTAGATCACTCAGTGAATTTTTAATCCAAAAGATCTTTTATCTGTTATTCCTGGCAAATTTCAGGGAAATTTTTTCTTGTATAGAATCTTTCTATAAATTGATGATTTTTAATCACTATTGGATTTTTAATCCAACGGTGCTCTACTTTACAGAGCACGATCTTTTTGTTTGGAAAGATCTAGGGAAATATTTTTCCAACTAGGTTTTTTGATTTACCTTAATTAGAATTTAATTCTATTAGTTCAAAAGGTTTAAGAGCCTATCACGTGTTAGCACGTGACCCTACTGATTGACCAATTAATTAGAATTTAATTCTATTAGTTTAGAGGGCTCAGGAACCCATCACGTGTTGGCACGTAACCCCACTGATTAATTATTTAATTAGAATTTAATTCTATTATTTCAGAGGGTTTAAGAGCATATCACGTGTTGGCACGTGACCCCCACTGATTAATTATTTCCAATTATTTATTATATTCAGTGCCTACAGACTTTGCCTGTAAATGGTCATGTGTATGCACGTGATGCCTGGTCACGTGTGGGCACGTGATGCCTCATAAATTTTGATTCCGGATGAATTATGAGGCCCATAATATATCAAATCGAAGGATTTTTTGAGACACTTTCGTTACCATCAGAATATAGCTGTTTCTCCTTCAGGAGTTTTTCAAAATGCAGCCTGGAAAATACTGGTTCGCATTTTCTTCCTTAGATTACACGTGCATAGCATATTTGCTCTAAACTTTTGATCCCGGATGAATTATGAAGGCCATAATATATCAAATCGAAGACTTTTTCGAGACGCTATCGATACCATCAGAATTTAGCTGTTTCACATTCGGAAGTTTGTCAAAATACAGCCCGGAAATACTGGTTCATATTTTCTTAAACGTATCGCTGCCATTTGATACCTTGGGCTCTTTTGCGCAGAAATTTTTTGGCGGGAACAAATGCCCCCCACTATTTTTCCCACGTAAGTACATACGTGGGTGAAGTAGTGCTGAGTAATTCATAGCGTATGACCGGTTTTTTGGGTTGGTATATAATTTTCAGGATTTTGATATGAGAAGAGAACGAGTGGACATAAGCGTCGTCATTTATCATTGACTCAAATCTCGACTCTTAAGGGATATAGTTCCAAACCCTCAGCTCCATGAGCTGCATCCTTCTATTTCTTTATGTTTTACTCTAGCGTGAAGTAATTATATGCTCATGAGTAACTTCTCCATTTCAGTAGCATGTAGTTTTGGCAAGTGTGGCCCATAGATGGTAGATAACAGTTCATCTTGAACTTTTTATAAGGTAGCGATGGCTTAGGAAACATGGTTAAGATCTGTTGCCTAAGACTTTCCAACTTTATGAGCCGTGAGGGTCTCACAAAGGCTTTTCTCCCTACGAGTCGTGAGGATCTCGTAAGTGTCTTTTCTCCTTAGGAGTCGTAAGGACTCCTAAGTGCGTTTTCTCCTGAGAATCGTAAGGATCTCACAAGAGAATTGTTTTTTTGCGTAGGGACATTAATTTTCCTGCAAGTTGAAACAATCGTGAGATTCTCGCAAAGACACCGATTTTCTTGCGGGTCGAAACGAATCGAGAGGTTCTAGCCAAGGACGCTGATTTCCCTGAATCGAGATAAGAAGCGATGGCTTAGGAAACAGGTTCAGATCTGCTGCCTAAGACTTTTCAACTTTATGAGCCGTGAGGGTCTCACAAAGGCTTTTCTCTCTACGAGTCGAGAGGATCTCGTAGGTGTATTTCCTCCTTAGGAATCGTGAGGATTCCTAAGTGTGTTTTCTTTTGAGAGTTGTAAGGATCTCACAAGAGAATTTTCTTCCTTACAAGTCGAGAGGACTCGTAAGTGATTGATGAGTTGACCTACTCCCGAGTCAAAGCATTGCCTCAATAGGGAGGTCGAGGGTTGACTTTAGTTTATCTGTGCACCGCCGAGTCATGGAACTGGAAACTTTGCCGCGGCTCTTCTTTGCTGACGTCGTATATTCCTGCAGAGACACTGATTTCTCTGCGGGTCGGCGCGAATCGAGATGTTCTCGTCAAGGACGCTGATTTCCCTGAATCGAGGTATTTGCCATGGATACTGATTTCCTCAGAGTTGAGACAGAACGATGTATTCCTGCAAAGACACTGATTTCCTTGCGGGTTGATGCGCATCGAGATGCGCTCGCCAAGGACGCTGATTTCCCTGAATCGAGGTTTTGCCAAGGATATTGATTTCCCTGGAGTCGAAATGAATCGAGGTATTCCTACAAAGACACCGATTTCTCTACATGTCGATGCAAATCGAGGTGCTCTCGTCAAGGACGCTGATTTCCCTGGATCAAGGTTTTTACCAAGGACGCTGATTTCCTCGGAGTTTAGACGAATCGAGGTATTCCTGCAAAGACGCTGATTTCCTTGCGGGTCGACGCGAATCGAGATGCACTCGTCAAGGACGCTGATTTCCCTGAATCGAGGAGGTTACCAAGGACACTGATTTCCCTGGGGTTGAGACGAATCGAGGTATTCCTGCAAAGACGCTGATTTCCTTGCGGGTCGATGCGAATCGAGATGCTCTCGTCAAGGACGCTGATTTTCCTAAATCGAGGAGGTTGCCAAGGACACTGATTTCCCTGGGGTTGAGACGAATCAAGGTATTCCTGCAAAGACGTTGATTTTTCTGCGGGCCGACACGAATAGAGATGCTCTCGTCAAGGACGCCGATTTCCGTGAATCGAGGTTTTTGCCAAGGACGCTGATTTTCTCGGAGTTGAGACGAATTGAGGTATTCCTGCAAAGATGCTGATTTCTCTGCGGGTCAATGCAAATCGAGATGCTCTCATCAAGGACGCTGATTTCCCTGAATCGAGATTTTTGCCAAGGATACTGATTTCCTCGGAGTTGAGACGAATTGAGGTATTCCTGCAAAGATGCTGATTTCTCTGTAGGTCGACGGGAATCGAGATGCTCTCGTCAAGGACACTGATTTCCCTAAATTGAGGTTTTTTCCAAGGACACTGATTTCCTCGGAGTTGAGACGAATCGAGGTATTCCTGCAAAGACATTGATTTCTCTGCAGGTCGACGCGAATCGAGATGCTCTCGTCAAGGACGCTGATATCCCTGAATCGAAGAGGTTGTTAAGGACACTGATTTCCCCGGGGTTGAGACGAATCGAGTTATTCCTGCAAAGACGCTGATTTCTCTGCGGGACGACGCGAATCGAGATGCTCTCGTCAAGGACGCTGATTTCCCTGAATCGAGGAGGTTGCCAAGGACACTGATTTCCTTGGGGTTGAGACGAATCGAGATGTTCTCGCAAGGATGTCCTAACATCACAATTAACCTCTGCTCTATACAACAGAGGTTCGTTAGGGTTTGTGGTACTAGGGTTGTGTCCGTCGTGCCGTCGTGTTGGCTGATGTATTCCTCGATAGGCAATTTTGCTGTTCGAGTAGCCTTACGACTGTCGTGTCTCTGATCCCTTCGGGGGCTGGACAAGACATCTTCAAGCAATCTTCCAGGTAGTATTATCATCGAAAGAACAAGCGTTAGGGATATTCCATGTCCATTTTTACTTGAGGTTAGGCTCAGTTTGGGAGCCCCGATGAGTCATGACCACTGCGCGCTGGTGTGGGATGATCTCCGATAGCCTTTCAGGTTTTATATGAGTTGCCGTCAAGACCCTGAAGCTAGGAATATTGCCTTCGCTTCGTTTGCTGGCATTGCGTCTGCTGTATCACGACGAACGTCGAGATGGTCTCTAGGTTGTTGGTGAACCATCGGGACCTGGAACTAGGAACTTTGCCATGGCTCCGTTGTTTTGTGTCGCGTCTGCATCTTGTTGGAGGAAGAACGCTGGGGTGATATTGCATCTGCTGTATCGAGACAAACGTCGAGGCGGTCTCTGGGTTATTAGTGAACCGTCGGGACCTGGAACTAGGGACTTTGCCATGGTTCCGAGGTAGTCTCTAGGCTGTCTGTGAACCGTCGAGATTTGGAACTTGGGGATTTTGTCGTGTCTCCGTTTGTTGATGTTGCGTCTGCATCCGATTGGAGGAAGGAAGAACGCCGGTGTTGATCTCTAAGTTGTCGATGTTGACATCGAGACCCTGAAGCTAGAGATCTTCCTTCACTTCGTTTATTGACATTGTGTCTGCAATATTGCGATGAATGTCGAGATTGTCTTTAGGTTGTCTATGAATCGTCGATATTTGGCTTCGCTTTGACGAATCCTGGTGGGACGATAGGGTTCCCTTCTTGTTTGTGCTCATGGATTGTATACAGGGGTCAATGTGACCTCACTTGCAGGGCAAAAGTTTCATTTCATATGTATTTTTTTTTCCGTGATGCTCTTTCATTTTAGCTTTTTGTGTCGCGTAAGTCGCGATTGCCCAATCATTTCGGCTATTTTTCGCGGTGCCCAATCATTTTGGCTATTTGTTTTATTTACTCGCTGCTTTTTATTGCGAGTTGTCCAACCGTTTCGGCTATTTTGTATGCATATATTTTTACTTGCTGATTTCGTTGTAAGTTGCCCTATAATTTCGGCTATTTCATATGCTTTTTTGGCTCATTGACTTTTTGCCACGAGTATGGAACTTAGAATCTGGTGCCAATCTTAGCATCAGTATCGCTGCGACTGGAATATTGCCAAGTGCGAATCATCATTTTCCATGAAAGGACTTGGAATTTGATATCGATTTAGGCATCAGCATCGCTACAACTAGGATATTGTCAGGAACGAATCATCATTTGCCTCTGTCGATGTCGAACAAAGGTGGCTTAGCAAATAGGGTTAGGATCCCGTCGACTAAGGCTTTTGACTTCATGAGCCGTAAGGGTCTCATAAAGGTGTTTTTCCCCACGAGTCGTGAGGATCTCGTAGGTGCGTTTTCTCCTTAAGAATCGTGAGGATTCCTAAGTGTTTGTTCTCTTATAAGTCGTAAGGATCTTACAAGAGTGTTTTCTCCTTACAAGTCGAGAGGACCTATAAGTGTTTGTTCACCGTGTGAGCATATCCCGAGTTGCTGATGGGACTCTGTTAGGGAAATGTTCATTCGTGCCCGTGGATTGTATACAAGGGTCAATATTGAACCGTTTATATGGCAGCATTAGAGATTGTGATGGCTTAAGAACAGGTTCAGATCCCTGTAACTTAAGACTTTTGAATCTTATAAGCCGTGAGGGTCTCATAAGAGGGTTCTCCTTACGAGTCGTGAGGATCTCGCAAGTGTAATTTCTCCTTAGGAATCGTGTGGATCCCTAAGTGTGTTTCTCTTTTATGAGTCGTAAAGATCTCACGCAGGTGGTTTCTCCTTACAGGGTTGAGAGGACTTTGCAAGTGTCTTTTGACGAGATTGCGCCATTTCGGGTTTTCACAAAACTCGCCGGTAGTCCCGCTGTTTTTACTCACGGAGCCCTTTCGGGTTTTCATCTATGCCCATTTCGCTTATGGACGTTCCATTTTTTTGCCACATCAGCCTGAGAATGCCGCGGGTTTGTATTAGTTTAACGACGTTTCAGTCATAAGTCCGAGATTTTCGGGCAACGTACGATTATGCAGCTAGATTTTCTCGCAAATCTTCGCATCTTTTGTGTCGGAGATGGATTCCTTGAAGAGAGAGCTGATGGCGATTTCTTCATCAGAGTCGCTTTCAAAGGTGATAACTTGCGATCCCTTGGTGTGGACTATGTGACAGTTGCCAGCGGCTCTTTTGCGCTCATCTGTCGTGCTTTTCTGTTCCCTACGAGCCTTACGCTTCACTCGTTGAACGTGTTGTCGGTGGGCAACATATCCCTGCCACCAGTTTTTAAAGGCTGTTCACTCATCGATAGGGTGTGCAATCCTCTGATGGTATAAGCAGAAGTTAGGATGTATGTCCGCTTTATCAAGATGTATACCTCCAGGAGAATTTCCTCTGAAAAAGGGCAACTTCATTCCTATTGACAGGGCCTTCGCGAATCGTTTCCTTACTTTAAGCTTGCTTTTGCTGGCGATAGAGATGCTTCGATCTGGTTGGGGTGCATCAACCTTTTCATCCAGTCGTCGGCATTTGGCTTTTTCTAATATAGCCAGTTCACGCTCTCGATTGGTTTTGCTTTTTTGACGGGCTTCATTCAGTAGCAAGTCGATCATCTCGTCAGACGGTTCCAAGAGTTTTGGCTTCGATCTATCGCTAAGTGAGCTTCTTCGTTAGTTAACGCCGAATGAGTGATCATGTGGAAACTTGCCACATAGTCCTTGGATTCTTCTGAAGAGTCATCCCCGTCGTTATTGTCGTTATCTTCGCTCTCAAGGATATTTTTGAGAAATTCTTGGAGTGTGACCGAGGTTCGCGCCTTCTAGTTATATTCCTCCAGCGCGTCAATATGCTATTGCAGATCCGTGCGCTTGTCATCAAACTGCGCGGTCTTTTTGGTCTTCTTCTTTTTCTTCGAAGACTTTGACGGCTGGGTCTGAATTTTTTGTCCGCCATCACTATTAACTCCCAATGTTGGGCGTGGTTTCAGCATCCCCTCGATAATCTCCGGTTCTTGCGGACTTTTCCACCTGATCGCTGGGCATGTTTGAAAATCATTCAGCATTCTTTTAGCTTTTGCCGAAAGAACGACTTTCCATGGAGCTTCCACTATAAAAGAGTATGATGCCCCCGGCGTGTCCACCCTTTTAGGGGTGTGCTGTTGTGGCGGATTTACTTTTCAGTTTTCGGACAGCGCGAACTTGCCCTGTTGATACTGGTCTTCAACCCAACTTTTGAAGATGTAGCAGTCTTCGATCGGATGGCCCAATACTCGATGGTAGGGGCAGTAATTGGGATCGTTGACATCGTTTTGTCGTAATGGGTGTCTCGGCTCCGGTTGAGTGATGAGCCCATTGCGCACTGCTAATTTGAACAGTCTTCTTGTTTTATCCCCGGGAAACGAGTAAGGACGTCTCAACTTCTCGTCGAGGGATTGCCGCTTATTGCTTTGGCGAACAACCGGTCTCGGGCCACTCGGTTGTTGTTGAGCGTTGATGAAGAATGCTACTTTCCATTTCCCCTTTTCATTCCGAGGATCCGTCTTTGAGGAAGACGGTCTATGGCCCATCTGATCCATTTGAGCCAGCATGTCAATCAAAGCCTGGAAAGTGGTTGGCTTGAAGAACATTATGAACTGGGATATGGTCGCCTGCGGATCGAGGGTTCCTACAAACATGCCCACTGCAGGAGCCTCTTCTATGCGCTGTTTGCATTTCGATCATAGATTCCGCCACCGTATTGCGTACTGGACCCAAGTTTCTCCCGGCTTCACCCTGGAATTGATCAATGCCGTGATTGGGGTACGTTCGCTAGCGCTCGCAAAACGTTGGGTGAATAGCAGCTCCATCTCTGCAAATGTCTTGATAGAGTCATTCGGGAGTTCCGAATACCACTCGAATGCCGTCTCCGACAAGCTGCCGACAAACTGGCGGAGCAGTAGTTTATCATCACCTCCAGTGTTGCCGCACAGAGCCCTAAATTGAGCAACGTACTGGTGTGGATTTCCCGTCCCCTTATATACGTGGAATTTGGGAATCGTGTATCCCGGCGGATACTTTATTTGGTCGTACCCACCTGGATAAGGTCATTCAGTCTTAAGATCTGCCCGGTCGTTTCGCTCGCATGATGAGCTCGTATTTGCTGAGCGATATAATCATCCAGAGCAATCTTGGAGATGGTCTCCTCCTTGGCTGCTGAAAGAGCCAGAGGAGGGTTCGATGTCTCCCCTCTATCGTCTTCAATGATAATCGGGGGGTCTTCAGATGGAGGTTCTGGCTGTAACATCATCCCGGCCATGTCTTGGAACAAAAGAGCCATTCGTTTTATATTGGCCGCCTTGTCCGCGGCCTCTTTTTCTTTCCTCTCGAGCATTCTTCGGAGGAATTCAGTATCAGTTTCTTGTTCCTGACGCTGCTCTGAGGTCTCTGGATTCTTTTTCGGCCCAGTGAGTGCGGCCATTGCGGTCAGCATCTCCTGAAGTTTCTGCTGCTGTTGCTCCTGAGCCTTCGTTATCGATCGGGTAAGCGGTCGATGACCAGTAGAAGCACGGCTTTCCTTTTTTCCGGAAGCCATATAAACGGTATGCATTACCATGCCCCCAGACTTGGGACGTTTAGATTCGGTGTCCTTACGGTTCGCCGCAGTCACAGGGGCTTTCTCCAGCCTCCTTCTCTTGTGAGCGGTTGAAGTTGAGGGAGCCGTCGCAGCGGGTACCCAGATGGATGACATCTTTTGTGGTACCACGGGTTGGCTCTTTTCTTGCTGAGCTTTAAGCTTCTTTGGTCGGCGAGAGTAGTCCTGGTCAATCACCGATTCCTGGACCTGTCGCCAGACTTTGTAAATCTTGGAAGAAAGCCGCCGAAAGGGCTGCTCCGGTTTCTTTCCTGCAGCAATCTCTATAGATGGAGGAGATCTTTTCAGCACGATAGTCGGAGTGTTCTTGCGAACCCTCCTAATTGGTTCAAAGCTGTTCCCAGTTGGAACAGCAACATCGACTTCCACCATTGGAGCTGGCGGAGTAAGTCCAGAAGGGGAATTGCCCCCGGCTTTCCTCACTCGGTGCCAGTGACGACGACAAGTATGTCGTGCCGTTGGGATTGGTTCAGTTACGGGGATGGCTTCATCATGCCCCCTGTTCTGGCTGAGGGTTGTTGTTGGTGCCAGCCTATTGAAAACTGACGTCCGTTGAGAAGCAATGCCCAATCTGTGAAAGACAGAACTCTGGGCAGGGGAAGCAGCTTTGAGGACTTCGCCTAGAGCAGGAGCCGGAATGGCCAGCCTTGTGAAGACTGACTTATTGGCAAAAGAAGCCTCTCCGATGATTTCGTTCGCTTGAGCCGGGATGGCTATCTGCTTTGGGATAGCTGTTTCAGGTATCGCGGGCTTGTTGACGTTCTGGCCTAGTCTGTTGAAAACTGAGGCATTGAAGTTGGGCGACCCGTTGAGAGGGGCCGCAGTAGTGGTAAGCCGATCAAAGACCGACTTTTTGGGAGCTTCTTGTGATGGTACGGGAGCGCTGAAGCTCGTTGGCGGGAGCATGATCCCGAAGAACAATCCAGTGGTGGCCTGAGTGACTTATTCCACCGGCATAGCGAAGATGGAGACCGCTTGGGGCCCGAAAGTCACTCCCCCAGATGGGACGGAGCGAGAGTTGC
The DNA here is from genome assembly GCA_030015575.1 of Agapanthus africanus. NCBI lineage: Eukaryota > Viridiplantae > Streptophyta > Magnoliopsida > Asparagales > Amaryllidaceae > Agapanthus > Agapanthus africanus. The sequence goes on along the minus strand of JASDDO010000019.1, from coordinate 46,453,371 downwards.
AGTTGCAGTTAGTGCAGGTCGAAGCCATTGATCTTCTGTTTTCTGCACGGAGCAAGACACCAAATCTTAGTACCTCAAACCCAAGGGCAACCATATCAAAACCGCGATTCGTTCGTGAACACGACACACGAAGTGTGAAGTGGAAAGAGGAAAAGGTTCGACCAGGCGTGCCAAAATCTGTTCTCCGCCGAAACACAGAGACGAGACCGCGTGGGTCCGTCTTGTCTGAATTTGGGGGCAGATGCTAATTGGTGCTATCCGTCCACCTCTCCGAAGATGCCAACTTGATTTATGACACCATGTATCGAAGGTTTAAATGGATGCGGCCGATGTAGCAGACTTCGTCAGATTCCCCCTCGTTGAGGGGTTTTTGATTGTGGGGACGCTCTTTCCTGCAGGCGCAAGCCCCTACAGTTAATTACGCTACCGCATCGCTGTAACCACTTTCTCCTTCTCCAGATGGTCACTTCGTGTCGTGTGTGTTTGTTTTGTTTTTGGTTGCCCGTGGATTGTAGACGGAGACTAATTTATATTATCGCCCGTAGGGCGTGGATTAGTCCAAATCCGTATCTTCTTAGATTTGGGTTTGGGGGTTGGGTTTAAGGATACGTTAGTCTCATTTGAGACTAAGATCAACTTAAACGTATGTTAAGGATACATTAGTCTAATTTTAGACTAAGATCAACTTAACAGTTTGTTAAGGACACGTTAGTCTAATTTTAGACTAAGGTCAACTTAACCATTTGTAAAGGACATGTTAGTCTAATTTTAGACTAAGGTCAACTTAAAATCTACTTAACAGGATCATTTAGATCCAACAAAAGAGCATTTGGGCTATATTGTTTTAGTTTAGGGACTTTGCGGTCAATTACCAGTTTAAAAACATGGTGGTCCAATGTTAAGGATATCATAGTCCGTGGGTTTAAAGGGACCCCACAGTCCGAGATTAAGGACATCATAGTTCGTGGGTTTAAAGGGACCCCACAGTCCGAGGTTAAGGACATCATAGTCCGTGGGTTTAAAGGGACCCCACAGTCCGAGGTTAAGGACATCATAGTCCGTGGTTTTAAGGACCCCACAGTCCGAGATTTAAGGACATCATACTCCATGGGCTTAAGGACCCCACAGTCCGTGGAATGATTGATTATCAGGACCCGTCACCTCTCTGAAAACGTTGAAGGATTACAACGAAAAATATCAGAGGAGTGAAGAGATGTACCCTTGAACCAAAGTTGATTGGGAAATCTGTAGTTCTTTGGAACTAAGAACAATTAATTAGATTATGAGCACATTGGCTCAGTTAAATCTGAATTGAGGATTTATGTCCAACTTGGGCTAAGTCCAATTAGGTTTGAAATGTTGGCCCTTTGTTGGACTATTGAACATTTGTCTGGGTTCAGCCCCCTATTATTTAGCAATACTAAACAGGGGTTTGGGGGCTCTGACAATATTTTGTCTTTGGCCGAGCACTAACCATACATTATAGCTCTGGACTTTACTTTACATATCATATGAACTGACCAATTTTGAGGTCCAGTTGAAGGGGAGATCTTGTCTCTGGAAAACTTAGCTGATTTTGGGCTAAGACTGGTTTGAAAATAGTGTTAAATATTAACACATATTTGGCAATCACGTGTTCCCACGTGATGTACTTAAAATAGTGTTAAACACTAGGGACAGAACACTCAAAATAGTGTTCAACACTAGAAATGAGGTGGTCACGTGGAGTCACGTGAGACGCCAGAGAATCGGGCCAAACTTCCTTTATTTTATTCTTGGAATATTCAGATAAGTGTTAAACACTTTTAGTCTTTGAAATTATCACGAGTGGACGCATGATAGTGCCCATGTATTGGGTATTAATTCCTCTGTTTTTCCTCATTTGCCCTTTTAAAAAGGTGTTTGTCAGGGGTCATGTGCGAGCACGTAAGGCACCCTAGATCGGTACTGCCTTTGACTTTGTTCACTTTTATTTTGAGGGTCACGTGGGAGCACGTGAGGAATTGCCTCCATGCTAATTCCTTCTTATTTTGAGGAGTCCATTAAAGGGTCACGTGGGGGCACGTGAGCATGCTTTATTCATTCCATTTTGTTCTTTAGGATGAAGGGTCACGTGTTACCACGTGATCCTGTTGGATACTTGATCTTTATGTGCATGGAGAGTTTTTAAGTTTCTTATTTTTAAGAATTAAATTCTTTTATAGGGTTAAACCCTAGTTCTGTTTAGAGAAATTAAATTCCTGTGTATTTGGAAGAATTAAATTCTTATATAGGGTTAAACCCTAGTTTCATTTGGAGGAATTAAATTCCTATGAATTTGGGAGAATTAAATTCTCATATAGGGTTAAGCCCTAGTTTCATTTGGAGGAATTAAATTTCTATGAATTTGGGAGAATTAAATTCTCATATAGGGTTAAACCCTAGTTTCATTTGGAGGAATTAAATTCCTATGAATTTGGGAGAATTAAATTCTCAAAACTCAATTCTCCCTCTAAGTTTTGGATCTGCATGGCAGAATCTCCCCGATGAGAATTAAATTCTCAACTTGCGGGGAGATCTGCTTCTGCAGATTTTCAACCAAAGGAAGAACTAAATTCTTATTCAGAAGAGTTAAACTCTTAAATTGAGAATTAAATTCTCTTTGTTTTATGGAGCTTAGATCTCTTTCCCTTTCTCATCTAGGGTTTTCTTTTTCTGAAGAGATCTTTTTTTTCTCTTTTGAGAATTAAATTCTCCTCTCTTTTTTCTCTCTGTTGTTTTTTTCCTTCCCTCTTGGCTTTTATTTATAGGAGAAAGAAAAGAATCGGTTTGTTCAGTAAATCTTTCATTGAAAGATTTTAATTGATTTTGTAACCAACATGATCTTTTAGATCATTCAGTGAATTTTATTCACCTTTGGATTTTTAATCCAAAAGATCTTTTATCTGTTATTCCTGACAAATTTCGGGGAAATCTTTCGTTGTATAGAATCTTTCTATAAATTGGTGATTTTTAATCACTATTGGATTTTTAATCCAACGGTGCTCCACTTTACAGAGCACAATCTTTTTGTTTGGAAAGTTCTAGGGAAATATTTTTCCAACTAGGTTTTTAATTTACCTTAATTAGAATTTAATTCTATTAGTTCAAAAGGTTTAAGAGCCTATCACGTGTTAGCACGTGACCCCATTGATTGACCAATTAATTAGAGTTTAATTTTATTGGTTTACAGGGTTCAGGAACCCATCACGAGTTGGCACGTGACCCCACTGATTAATTATTTAATTAGAATTTAATTCTATTGTTTCAGAGGGTTTAAGAGTCTATCACGTGTTGGCACGTGACCCTCACTGATTAATTATTTCAAATTATTTATTTTATTCAGTGCCTACAGACTTTGCTTGTAAATGGTCACGTGTATGCACGTGATGCCTGGTCACGTGTGGGCACATGATGCCTCATAACTTTTGATTCCGGATGAATTATGAGGCCCATAATATATCAAATCGAAGGATTTTTCGAGACACTTTCGTTACCATCAGAATTTAGCTTTTTCTCATTCAGGAGTTTGTCAAAATGCAGCCTGGAAAATATTGGCTCGCATTTTCTTCCTTAGATTACACGTGCATAACATATTTGCTCTTAACTTTTGATCCCGGATGAATTATGAAGGCCATAATATATCAAATCGAAGGATTTTTAGAGACACATCTGGTACCATCAGAATTTAGCTGTTTCACATTCGGGAGTTTATCAAAATACAGTCCGGAAATACTGGTTCATATTTTCTTAAACGTATCGCTGCCATTTGATACCTTGGGCTCTTTTCCGCAGAAATAATTTGGAGGGAACAAATGCCCCCCAATACTTTGTCCACGTAAGTATATACGTGGGTGAAGTAGTGTAGAGTAATTCATAGCGTATGACCGGTTTTTTTGGGTTGGTATATAATTTCCAGGATCTTGATCTGAGAAGATAACGAGTTGACACAAGCATCGTCATTTATCATTGAATCAAATCTCGACTCTTAAGAGATATAGTTCCAAACCGTCAGCTCCATGAGCTGCACCCTTCTATTTCTTTATGTTTTACTCTGGCATGAAGTAGTTTATATGCTTATGAGTAACTTCTCCATTTCAGTGGCTTGTAGTTTTGGCAAGTGTGGCCCATAGATGGTAGATAACAGTTCATCTTGAACTTTTTATAAGGTAGCGATGGCTTAGGAAACATGGTTAAGATATGTTGCCTAAGACTTTCCAACTTTATGAGCCATGAGGATCTCACAAAGGCTTTTCTCCCTACGAGTTATGAGGATCTCGTAGGCGTCTTTTCTCCTTAGGAGTCGTAAGGACTCCTAAGTGCGTTTTCTCCTGAGAATCGTAAGGATCTCATAAGAGAATTTTCTTTATGCGTAGGAACACTAATTTTCCCGCAAGTTGAGACGAATCGTGAGATTCTCGCAAAGACACTAATTTTCTTGCGGGTCGAAACGAATCGAGAGGTTCTAGCCATGGACGTTGATTTCCCTGAATCGAGATAAGAAGCGATGGCTTAAGAAACAGGTTCAGATCTGCTGCCTAAGACTTTTCAACTTTATGAGCCGTGAGGGTCGCACAAAGGTTTTTCTCCCTACGAGTCGAGAGGATCTCGTAGGTGTATTTTCTCATTAGGAATCGTGAGAATTCCTAAGTGTGTTTTCTCTTCAGAGTTGTAAGGATCTCACAAGAGAATATTTTTCCTTACAAGTCGAGAGGACTCGTAAGTGATTGATGAGTTGACCTACTCCCGAGTCAAAGCATTGCCTCAACAGGGAGGTCGAGGGTTGACTTTGGTTTGTCTGTGCACCACCGAGTCATGGAACTAGAAACTTTGCCGCGGCTCAGCTTTGCTGACGTCGTATATTCCTGCAGAGACACTAATTTCTCTGCGGGTCGGCTCGAATCGAGATGTTCTCATTAAGGACGCTGATTTCCCTGAATCGAGCTATTTACCATAGACACTGATTTTCTCGGAGTTGAGCATATCGAGGTATTCCTGCAAAGACACTGATTTCCTTGCGGGTTGATGCGCATCGAGATGCTCTCGCCAAGGACGCGGATTTCCCTAAATCGAGGTTTTGCCAAGGACACTGATTTCCCTGGAGTCGAAACGAATCGAGGTATTCCTGCAAAGACGCTGATTTCTCTGCAGCTCGATGCGAATCGAGGTGCTCTCGTTAAGGACGCTGATTTCCCTGAATCGGGATTTTTGCCAAGGACGCTGATTTCCTCGGAGTTGAGACGAATCGAGGTATTCCTGCAAAGACGCTGATTTCCTTGCAGGTCGACACGAATCGAGATGCTCTCGTCAAGGACGTTGATTTCCCTGAATCAAAGAGGTTGCCAAGGACACTGATTTCCCTGGGGTTGAGACGAATCGAGGTATTCCTGCAAAGACGCTGATTTCCTAGCGGGTCGACGCGAATCGAGATGCTCCGTCAAGGACGCTGATTTTCCTAAATCTAGGAGGTTGCCAAGGACACCGATTTCCCTGGGGTTGAGACGAATCGAGGTATTCCTGCAAAGACGCTGATTTCTCTGCGGGCCGACGCGAATCGAGATGCTCTCGTCAAGGACGCCGATTTTCGTGAATCGAGGTTTTTGCCGAGGACGCTGATTTCCTCGGAGTTGAGACGAATCGAGGTATTCCTGCAAAGACGCTGATTTCTCTGCGGGTCGATGCAAATCGAGATGCTCTCGTCAAGGACGCTGATTTCCCTGAATCGAGGTTTTTGCCAAGGACACTGATTTCCTCGGAGTTGAAACGAATTGAGGTATTCCTGCCAAGATGCTGATTTCTCTGCGGGTCGACGGGAATCGAGATGCTCTCGTCAAGGACGTTAATTTCCTTGAATCGAGGTTTTTGCCAAGGACACTGATTTCCTCGGAGTTGAGACGAATCAAGGTATTCCTGCAAAGACGCTGATTTCTCTGCGGGTCGACGCGTATCGAGATGCTCTCGTCAAGGACGCTGATTTTCCTGAATCGAGGAGGTTGTCAAGGACACTGATTTTCCCGGGGTTGAGACGAATCGAGTTATTCCTGCAAAGACGCTGATTTCTCTGCGGGCCGACGCGAATCGAGATGCTCTCGTCAAGGATGCTGATTTCCCTGAATCGAGGAGGTTGCCAAGGACACTGATTTCCTTGGGATTGAGACGAATCGAGATGTTCTCGCAAGGATGTTCTAACGTCACAGTTAACCTCTGCTCTATACAACAGAGGTCCGTTAGGGTCTGTGGTACTAGGGTTGTGTCCGTCGTACCGTCGCGTTGGCTGATGTATTCCTTGATAGGCAATTTTGCTGTTCGAGTAGCCTTGCGACTGTCGTATCTTTGATCCCTTCGGGGGCTGGACAAGACGTCTTCAAGAAATCTTCCAGGTAGTATTACCGTCGAAAGAACAAGCGTTAGGGATATTCCATGTTGCTTTTTACTTGAGGTTAGGGTCAGTTTAGGAGCCCCGATGAGTCATGACCACTCCGCGCTGGTGTGGGATGATCTCCGATAGTGTTTCAGGTTTTATATGAGTTGCCGTCAAGACCCTGAAGCTAGGAATATTGCCTTCGCTTCGTTTGCTGGCATTGCGTCTGCTGTATCAAGACGAACGTCGAGAAGGTCTCTAGGTTGTTGGTGGACCGTCAGGACCTGGAACTAGGAACTTTGCCATGGCTCTGTTGTTTTGTGTCGCGTCTGCATCTTGTTGGAGGAAGAACGCTGGGGTGACATCGCGTCTGCTGTATCGAGACAAACGTCGAGGTGGTCTCCGGGTTGTTGGTGAACCGTCGGGACCTGGAACTAGGGACTTTGCCATAGTTCCGAGGTAGTCTATAGGCTATCTGTGAACTGTCGAGAGTTGGAACTAGGGGACTTTTTCGTGCCTCCGTTTGTTGATGTTGCGTCTGCATCCGATTGGAGGGAGGAAGAACGCCGGTGTTGATCTCTAAGTTGTCGATGTTGACATCGAGACCCTGAAGGTAGGGATCTTCCTTCACTTCGTTTGCTGACATTGTGTCTGCAATATTGCGACGAATGTCGAGATTGTCTTTAGGTTGTCTATGAACCATCGAGATTTGGCTTCGCTTCGACGAAGCCTGGTGGGACGATAGGGTTCCCTTCTTGTTTGTGCCCATGGATTGTATACAGGGGTCAATGTGACCTCACCTGCAGGGCGAAAGTTTCATTTCATATGTATATTTTTTTTCCGCGATGCTCTATCATTTCAGCTTTTTGTATCGCACAAGTCGCGATTGCCCAATCATTTCGGCTATTTTTTGCGGTGCCCAATTATTTCGGCTATTTATTTTATTTACTCGCTGCTTTTTATTGCGAGTTGCCCAACCGTTTCGGCTGTTTTGTATGCATATATTTTTACTTGCTGATTTCGTTGTAAGTTGCCCTATCATTTCGGCTATTTCATATGCATTTTTGGCTCGTTGACTTTTTTCCACGAGTATGGAACTTGGAATCTGGTGCCAATCTTAGCATCAGTATCGCTACGACTGGAATATTGCCAAGAGCGAATCATCAATTGCCATGAAAAGACTTCGAATTTGATTACGATTTAGGCATCAGCATCGCTACAACTGGGATATTGTCAGGTGAGAATCATCATTTGCCTCTGTCGATGTCGAACAAAGGTGGCTTAGCAAACAGGGTTAGGATCCCGTCGACTAAGGCTTTTGACTTCATGAGCCGTAAGGGTCTCATAAAGGTGTTTCTCCTTACGAGTCGTGAGGATCTCGTTGGTGTGTTTTCTCCTTAAGAATCGTGAGGATTCCTAAGTGTGTGTTCTTTTATAAGTCGTAAGCATTTTACAAGAGTGTTTTCTCCTTACAAGTCGAGAGGACCTATAAGTGTTTGTTCATCGTGTGAGCATATCCCTAGTTGCTGATGGGACTCTGTTAGGGAAATGTTCATTCGTGCCCGTGGGTTGTATACAATGGTCAATATTGAACCATTTGTAGGGCAGCATTTGAGATTGTGATGGCTTAAGAACAGGTTCAGATCCCTGTAGCTTAAGACTTTTGAATCTTATGAGCCGTGAGGGTCTCATAAGAGGGTTCTCCTTACGAGTCGTGAGGATCTCGCAAGTGTAATTTCTCCTTAGGAATCGTAGGGATCCCTAAGTATATTTCTCCTTTGTGAGTCGTAAAATCTCACGCAGGTGGTTTCTCCTTACTGGATCGAGAGGACTTTGCAAGTGTCTTTTGATGAGATTGCGCCATTTCGGGTTTTCACAAAACTCGCCGGTAGTCCCGCTGTTTTTACTCACAGAGCCCTTTCGGGTTTTCATCCGTGTCCATTTCGCTTATGGACGTACCATTTTTTTTGCCACATCAGCCTGAGGATGCCGCGGGTTTGTATTAGTTTAACGACGCTTCGGTCATAGGTCCGAGATTTTCGGGCAACGTACGATTATGCAGCTAGATTTTCTCGCAAATCTTCACATCTTTTGTGTCGGAGGTAGATTCCTTGAAGAGAGAGCTGAGGGCGATTTCTTCGTCAAAGTCGCTTCCAAAGGTGATAACTTGCGATCCCTTGGTGTCGACTATATGACAGTTGCCAGCGGCTCTTTTGCACTCATCTGTCATGCTTTTCTGTTCCCGACGAGCCTTGTGCTTCACTCGTTGAACGTGTTGTCGGTGAGCAACATATCCCTGCCACTAGTTTTTAAAGGCTATTCACTCATCGATAGGGTGTGCAATCCTCTGATGGTATAAGCAGAAGTTAGGATGTATATCCGCTTTATCAAGATGTATACCGCCAGGAGAATTTCCTCTGAAAGAGGGCAACTTCATTCCTATTGACAGGGCCCTAGCGAATCGTTTCCTTACTTTAAGCTTGCTTTTGCTGGCGATAGGGATGCTTCGATCCTGTTGGGGTGCATCGACCTTTTCATCCAGTCGTCGGCATTTGGCTTTTTCGAATATAGCCAGTTCACGCTCTCGATTGGCTTTGCTTTTCTGACGGGCTTCGTTCAGTAGCATGTTGATCATCTCGTCAGACGGTTCCAAGGGTTTTGGCTTCGATCCTGCCCCCAGCTCTTTTATGCTGTCTTCTATCGCTATGTGAGCTTCTTCGTTAGTTAACGCCGAATGAGAGATCATGTGGCAACTTGCCACATAGTCCTCAGATTCTTTTGAAGAGTCATCCCCGTCGTTATTGTCGTTATCTTCGCTCTCAAGGATATTTTTGAGAAATTCTTGGAGTGTGACCGAGGTTCGCGCCTTCTGGTTATATTCCTCCAGCACGTCAATATGCTTTTGCAGATCCGTACGCTTGTCATCAAACTGCGCGGGCTTTTGGTCTTCTTCTTTTTCTTCGAAGACTTTCACGGCTGGGCCTGAATGTTTTGTCCGCCATCACTATTAACTCCTAATGTTGGGCGTGGTTTTAGCATCCCATCGATAATGTCTGGTTCTTGCGGACTTTTCCACCTGATCGCCGGGCATGTTTGAAAATCTTTCAGTATTCTTTTAGCTTTTTCCGAAAGAACGACTTCCCATGGAGCTTCCTCAATAAAAGAGCATGATGCCCCCAGCATGTCCACCCTTTTAGGGGTGTGCTGTTGTGGCGGATTTACTTTCCAGTTTTCGGACAGCGCGAACTTGCCCTGTTGATACTGGTCTTCAACCCAATTTTTGAAGACGTAGTAGTCTTTGATCGGATGGCCCAATACTCGGTGGTAGGGGAAGTAATTGGGATCGTTGACATTGTTCGGTTGTAATGGGTGTCTCGGCTCCGGTTAAGTGATGAGCCCATTGCGCATTGCTAGTTCGAACAGTCTTCTTGTTTTATCCTGGGGAAACGAGTAAGGACGTTTCAACTTCTCGTCGAGGGATTGCCGCTTGTTGCTTTGGTGAACAACCGGTCTCGGGCCACTCGGTTGTTGTTGAGCGTTGACGAAGAATGTTGCTTTCCATTTCCCCTTCTCATTCCGAGGATCCGTCTTTGAGGAAGACAGTTTATGGCCCATCTGATCCATTTGAGCCAGCTTGTCAATCAAAGCCTGGAAAGTGGTTGGCTTGAAGAACATTATGAACTGGGATATGGTCGCCTGCAGATCGAAGGTTCTTACAAACATGCCCACTGCAGGAGCTTCTTCTATGCGCTGTTTGTATTTCGACCATAGATTCCGCCACTGTATAGCGTACTGGACCCAAGTTTCTCCTGGCTTCACCCTGGCATTGATCAATGCCGTGATTGGGGTACGTTCGCTAGCGCTTGCAAAACGTTGGGTGAATAGCAGCTCCATCTCTACAAATGTCTTGATACAGTCATTCGGGAGTTTCGAATACCACTCGAATGCCGTCTCCGACAAGCTACCGACAAACTGGCGGAGCAGTAGTTTATCATCATCTCCAGTGTTGTCGCACAGAGCCCTAAATTGAGCAACGTGCTGGTGTGGATTTCCCGTCCCCTTATATACGTGGAATTTGGGGATCGTGGATCCCGGCGGGTACTTTATTTGGTCGTACCCACCTGGATAAGGCCATTCAGTCTTAACGATCTGCCCGGCCGTTTCGCTCGCATGATGAGCTCGTATTTGCTGAGCGATGTAATCATCCAGAGCGGCCTTAGAGATGATCTCCTCCTTGGCTGCTGAAAGAGCCGAAGGAGGGTTCGATGTCTCTCCTCTGCCGTCTTCAATGATAATCGGGGGGTCTTCAGATGGAGGTTTCGGCTGTAACATCTTCCCGGCCATGTATTGGAACAAAAGAGCCATTCGTTTTATGTTGGCCTCCTGGTCCGCAGCCTCTTTTTCTTTCCTCTCGAGCATTCTTCGGAGGAATTCAGTATCAGTATCTTGTTCATGACGCTGCTCTGAGGTCTCTGGATTCTTTTTCGGCCCAGTGAGTGCGGCCATTGCGGTCAGCATCTCCTGAAGTTTCTGCTGCTGTTGCTCCTGAGCCTTCGTTATCGATCGGGTAAGCGGTCGATGACTAGTAGAAGCACGGCTTTCCTTTTTTCCGGAATCCATATAAACGGTATGCGTTATCATGCCCCCAGACTTGGGGCGTTTAGATTCGGTGTCCTTGCGGTTAGCCGCGGTCACAGGGGCTTTCTCCGCCCTCCTTCTCTTGTGAGCGGTTGAAGTTGAGGGAGCCGTCGCAGCGGGCACCCAGATGGATGACATCTTTTGTGGTACCACGGGATGGCTCTTTTCTTTCCGAGCTTTAAGCTTCTTTGGTCGGCGAGAGTAGTCCTGGTCAATCACCGATTCCTGGACCTGTCGCTAGACTTTGTAAATCTTGGAAGAAAGCCGCTGAGAGGGCTGCTCCGGTTTCTTTCCTGTAGCAATTTCCATAGATGGAGCAGATCTTTTCAGTACGACAGTCGGAGAGTTCTTGCGAACCCTCCTAAGCGGTTCAAAGCTGTTCCCAGTCGGAACAGCAGCATCGACTTCCACCATTGGAGCTAGCGGAGTCAGTCCAGAAGGGGAATTATCCCCAGCTTTCCTCACTCGGCGCCAGTGACGACGTCGAGCATGTCATGCCATTGAGATTGGTTCAGTTACGGGGATGGCTTCATCATGCCCCATGTTCTGGCCGAGGGTTGCTATTGGTGCCAGCCTATTGAAAATTGACGTCCGTTGAGAAGCAATGCCCATTCTGTGAAAGACAGAACTCTGGGCAGGGGAAGCATCTTTGAGGACTTCGCCTGGAGCAGGAGCCGGAATGGCCAGCCTTGTGAAGACCGACTTCTTGGCAAAATAAGCCTCTCCGATGATTTCGTCCGCTTGAGCCGGGATGGCTATCCGCTTTGGGATGGCTGTTTCAGGTATCGCTGGCTTGTTGACGTTCTGGCCTAGTCTGTTGAAAACTGAGGCATTGAAGTTGGGCGACCCGTTGAGAGGGGCCGCAGTAGTGGTAAGCCGATCAAAGACCGACTTCTTGGGAGGTTCTTGTGATGGTACGGGAGCGCTGAAGCTCGTTGGCAGGAGCATGGTCCCGAAGAACAATCCAGTGGTGGCCTGAGTGACTTGTTCCACCGGCATAGCGAAGATGGAGGCCTCTTGGGGCCCGTAAGTCACTCCCCCGGACGGGATGGAGCGAGAGTTGCAGTTGCAGTTAGTGCAGGTCGAAGCCATTGATCTTTTGTTTTCTGCACGGAGCAAGACACCAAATCTTAGTACCTTAAACCCAAGGGTAACCATATCAAAACTACGATTCGTTCACGAACACGACACACGAAGTGTGGAGTGGGAAGAGGAAAAGGTCCCACCGGGCGTGCCAGAATCTATTCTCCGCCGAAACATAGAGACGAGACCGCGTGGGTCCGTCTTGTCCAAATTTGGGGGCAGATGCTAATTGGTGCTATCCATCCACCTCTCCGAAGATACCAAGTTGATTTATGGCACCATGTATCAAAGGTTTAAACGGATGCGGCCGATGTAGCAGACTTCGTCAGATTCCCCCTCGTTGAGGGGTTTTTGATTGTGGGGACGCTCTTCCCTGCAGGCGCAAGCCCCTGCAGCTAATTACGCTACCGCATCGTGGTAAACACTTTCTCTTTCTCTAGATGGTCACTTCGTATCGTGCGTGTTTGTTTTGTTTTTGGTTGCCCGTGGATTGTATACGGAGACTAATTTATATTGTCGCCCGTAGGGCGTGGATTAGTCCAAATCCGTATCTTCTTAGATTTGGGTTTGGGGGTTGGGTTTAAGGATACGTTAGTCCAATTTGAGACTAAGATCAACTTAAACGTATGTTAAGGATACGTTAGTCTAATTTTAGACTAAGATCAAATTAACAGTTTGTTAAGGACACGTTAGTCTAATTTTAGACTAAGGTCAACTGAACCATTTGTTAAGGATACGTTAGTCAAATTTTAGACTAAGATCTACTTAACAGGATTATTTAGATCCAACAAAAGAGCATTTGGGCTCTATTGTTTTAGATTAGGGACTTTGCGGTCAATTACCAGTTTAAGGACATGGTGGTCCAAGGTTAAGGACATCATAGTCCGTGGGTTTAAAGGGACACCATAGTCCAAGGTTAAGGACATCATAGTTCGTGGGTTTAAAGGGACCCCACAGTCTGAGGTTTAGGACATTATAGTCCGTGAGTTTAAGGACCCCGCTATCCGAGGTTAAGGACATCATAGTCCATGAGCTTAAGGACCCCACAGTCCGTGGAATGATTAGTTATCGCGACCCATCACCTCTTTGAAGATGTTGAAGGATTACAATGACAAATATCAGAGGAGTGAAGAGATGTACCCTTGAACCAAAGTTGATTGGGAAATCTGTAGTTCAATTTGGAACTAAGATCAATTAATTAGATTATGAGCACATTGGCTCAGTTAAATCCGAATTGAGGAATTATGGCCAATTTGGGCTAAGTCTAATTAGGTTTAAAATGTTGGCCCTTTGTTGGACTATTGAATATTTGTCTGTGTTCAGCCCCTTATTATTTAGCAATGCTAAACATGGGTTTGGGGGCTCTGACAACATTTTGTCTTTGGCCGAGCACTAACCATACATTATAGCTCTGGACTTTACTTCGCATATCATATGAACTGACCAATTTTGAGGTCCAGTTGAATGGGAGATCTTGTCTCTGGAAAACTTAGCTGATTTTGGGCTAAGACTGGTTTGAAAATAGTGTTAAACACTAACACATATTTGGTGATCACGTGTTCCCACGTGATGCACTTAAAATAGTGTTAAACACTAGGGACAGAACACTCAAAATAATGTTCAACACTAGAAATGAGGTGGTCACGTGGAGTCACGTGAGACGCCAGAGAATCGGGCTAGACTTCCTTTATTTTGTTCTCGGAATATTCAGATAAGTGTTAAACACTTTTAGTATTTGAAATTATCACGTGTGGACACGTGATAGTGCCCATGTATTGGGTATTAATTCTTCTGTTTTCCCTCATTTGCCCTTTTAAAAATGTGTTTGTCAGGGGTCATGTGTGAGCACGTGAGGCACCCTATATCAGTACTGCTTTTGGCTTTATTCACTTTTATTTTGAGGGTCACGTGGGAGCACGTGAGGTATTGCCTCAATGCTAATTCCTTCTTATTTTGAGGAGTCCATTAAGGGGTCACGTGGGAGGCACGTGAGCATGCTTTATTCATTCCATTTTGTTCCTTGGGATGAAGGGTCACGTGTTACCACGTGATCCTGTTGGATACTTGATCTTTACGTGCATGGAGAGCTTTTAAGTTTCTTATTTTTAAGAATTAAATTCTTTTATTGGGTTAAACCCTAGTTCTGTTTAGAGAAATTAAATTCCTGTGTATTTGGAAGAATTAAATTCTTATATAGGGTTAAACCCTAGTTTCATTTGGAGGAATTAAATTTCTATGAATTTGGGAGAATTAAATTCTCATATAGGGTTAAACCCAAGTTTCATTTGGAGGAATTAAATTCCTATGAATTTGGGAGAATTAAATTCTCATATAGGGTTAAACCCTAGTTTCATTTGGAGAAATTAAATTCCTATGAATTTGGGAGAATTAAATTCTCAAAACTCAATTCTCTCTCTAAGTTTTGGATCTGCATGGTAGAATCTCCCCGATGAGAATTAAATTCTCAACTTGTGGGAAGATCTGCTTCTGCAGATTTTCAACCAAAGGAAGAACTAAGTTCTTATTCAGAAGAGTTAAACTCTTAAATTGAGAATTAAAATCTCTTTGTTTTATGGAGCTTAGATCTCTTTCCCTTTCTCACCTAGGGTTTTCTTTTTTCTGAAGAGATCTTCTTTTTCTTTCTTGAAAATTAAATTCTCCTCTCTTTTTTCTCTCTGTTGTATTTTTTCCTTCCCTCTTGGTTTTTATTTATAGGAGAAAAAAAAGATTCGGTTTGTTTAGTAAATCTTTCATTGAAATATTTTAATTGATTTTGTAACCAACATGATCTGTTAGATCACTCAGTGAATTTTATTCACCATTGGATTTTTAATCCAAAAGATCTTTTATCTGTTATTCCTGACAAATTTCAAGGAAATCTTTCTATGTATAGAATCTTTCTATAAATTAGTGATTTTTAATCCAACGTCGCTCCACTTTACAGAGCACAATTTTTTTGTTTGGAAAGATCTAGGGAAATATTTTTCCAACTAGGTTTTTGGATTTACCTTAATTAGAATTTAATTATATTAGTTCAGAAGGTTTAAGAGCCTATCACGTGTTAGCATGTGACCCCACTGATTGAACAATTAATTAGAATTTAATTCTATTGGTTTAGAGGGCTCAGGAACCCATTACGTGTTGGCACGTGACCCCACTGATTAATTATTTAATTAGAATTTAATTCTATTGTTTCAGAGGGTTTAAGAGCCTATCACGTGTTGGCACGTGACCTCCACTGATTAATTATTTCCAATTATTTATTTCATTCAGTGCCTACAGGTTTTGCCTGTAAATGGTCACGTGTATGCACGTGATGCCTGGTCACGTGTTGGCACGTGCTGCCTCATAACTTTTGATTCCGGATGAATTATGAGGCCCATAATATATCAAATCGAAGGATTTTTCGAGACACTTTCGATACCATCAGAATTTAGCTGTTTATCATTCGAGAGTTTGTCAAAATGTAGCCCGGAAAATACTGGTTTGCATTTTCTTCCTTTGATTACACGTGCATAGCATATTTCCTCTTAACTTATGATCCCGGATGAATTATGAAGCCCATTGTTTATACCATAATTTTGCATTCTTTTAGACCCCATTCTTATTCATTTTACAAATAAATAGGTGCTTTTGATCTATGTCTGCTATATAGTTGCAGGTTACAGGTTCTTGGTACAAAAACAGTGAAATTGACGAAAAGATGATACAAAGTGAGACTACTACCGATAAATGATGGAATCTTGATCATGCCGACATTTTGAGGGACAATGAAAATCAATGAACAAGTTCATAAAGCACAAAGGCAGCGCAAAGTTTAAGACTTCGACACGAAACAACGGTGCAAGTCCACTACAATTATTCACTGTGGAGATCTGGAAGAGAACTAGAAGACATTCTGAATAACCAACTGAAAAAACAGGAAGACAAATTCAACCAGAAAAAATACCAGAAAAATGAGCCCACAAGCCCCTCACTTGGCCGCGGAACCGCGGCCAAACCTAGCCTATGGCCGCGGTTCCGCGGCCGTGTATTACCCGTATTGGTGCAGAAAAATTTTGGAAATTGGCGGCGCGTTGACTAGTCTTCCTAGGGGTATTTTTGTAAAAGCAGATGTGCGTCAATTGTAACCCTAGGGTTTTCTATGCTCTATAAATAGAAGCCCTAAAACTTGTTTTAGGCCATGCCTCTTTTCATTGAATAAAATTCAGATTTCTATTAAGTTTTGAGAGCATCAATTTTATGAGTAGTTTTTTTATTTTGCCCTAGTTCTTAATTCTTCTTTCTGCCCTAGTTTAAATCTATTCTTTACCCTAGTTTAATTTAGATTAGAACTTTTTATTAATCTGCCGTAGTTAGATAATTAATTTCTTAAATCAAAAACTCATAAAAATCATGTTTTTCATAGATCCCTTAATGAGCGAGTAGTTCCTCACTTGTTAGGGTTAGGAATAGGAAAGGTTTGAGAGATGAAAATCTCTCACCCCTTTCTTACCCAACACATAATAATAGGACTCCATGCATACATACACATACCACTCCCTACGGTACCCTACCCTCGAGGTAACGGTGATCCCGTAGTATAAAAGACCGGTTGTGCACGTTTTCCATGGAGGTTAGGGTAAGGATTAAGAAAGGACAGATAAGGACCTAGAGGAAGAAAAATCATTTCTTCCCGATCGTCCTAATCCCCTTTATTAATAATTACCATAACACCTAAAGAGATCTAATTTAGGGCATTGAAAGCGGTGGGAAATCTTTAACTTTCCAAACTTAACACAAACTTAACCCTAGCAAGATTTCTAAATCCTAGTCTAAATCAATTTAGTTTTAGTGATAAAGATCCAAACACCATTTGGAATTAACTCGTTAGAACAATTAGGAAATACACAATATCCCTGTGGACCGACCTGTATTTACCGGCTAGCTACCAAGCGACGTCGTTCTTGATTGTGGTAAAAATATTTTTGATCTAAAAATCGTATAATTCAATATTCAATCAAATGGCGCCGTTGCCGGGGAGTGGTTACTTAATTAGGTCCACTACTTACGTGGTGGAGAGCCTCCCACTTACCTGGTACTTACCTGGCCGCAATTGGCGGTGAAGAGGCGGTTTGAGGTCCTATTTCTTGCCCTTTGGAACAGTTAGGAGCTGTCTAGCTGACCTAGGTGAACCTAAATCTAGGCCCTATTGTGTATTTGTGGTTCATTGAATGTGTGTCTAAACCTTTTATCAAAAATCTTTTTTGCAAAAAGCCCCACATATAAAAAAAGGAATTTTTTTTTTACAAAAACTTGCAACTTGTCGCTAAGAAATCCGTGCACCCCACTTACACCCACATTCTTCTCATTAACGTTTTCTTACCTCCAAATTCTGTTTTTCACCTTTTTGACTACACTACCTCTTTAGTGTATGTCCGGTTGGACTAGGGACACTAGCGCCCGATTAGTCCGTATTTCGTTGGTACCGACCGACGAAGATTTCAATTCCGAAGTCGAAATTCCTTCCACTTCCTCACCTTCACCTTCAAATTCTTCTTCCGAAGGGATGTCGGGATATAATCCTAACAACACATTACCCACGGGACTGATTCCACCTCCGTTAGGTGCGAATAACCAGCAACACCCGCCTGTTGAAGCACCCCAATGAATCGCGCTCCAGAATCTTTTCTACCCTATTCGCACCGCCTTACCTACTTGTATTTCACTCCCACCGGCAAATAGGGACAATTTTAAGATCAAACCCCACTTCATCAACATGTTGCCCAAATTCCACGGACTGGAATCTGAAGATGCCTATATCTTCATAAACAAATTCCAAAACGTTTGCGCAATGATGAAAACAACCCAATTATCAGATGATGCTATAAGGCTAAGGGTCATTCCTTTCACCTTATGTGACTTAGCCGAGAAGTGGTTATACATCACAGCATCACATTCAATTAAGAATTGGGAAGAGTTTGTTAAAACTTTTCTTAAAAAAATTTATCCTCATCACAAGACTGCGAGAATTCGCAATGAGATTATACAATTTTCCTAGCTTCCTTCCGAACCCTTTTGGAAGTGTTTTGAAAGATTCAAAAACCTGCTTGTTCAATACCCTCACCATGGAATCGAAAATTGGCAACTTTGCCAAACTTTATACGAGGGATTGAACTCTGCAACGAAGCAGTTGCTAGAAACCATTTGTCAAGGTCACTTTCTAACCAAATTTAGTGAGGAAGCGTGGCAGTTTCTCGATGATCTTGATGAACAAACACTTAGAGGGAAAGCACCAAGACCATCTCATCTTCTTCTGTTGGTCAGTCTAGGGCAGGCATACATCAATTAGATATGTCGATTGCTATAAAGGCCGAGATGGCCGCACTTACGAAAAAGCTAGAAGCGATTGAGACCAAAATCTCATCGCCTTCTCCTGCCCCTACTTTGCCCCCACGGACTGTTTGTGCTTGTTGTTCGGATCCATCACATCTTACCGAAGAGTGTCCTTACAATCCACCTGCTCAAGGACAAGATCACGTCAATGCTGCTGTTCCCCTCCGAAAGGCGGCGCACAGGACCGCGATGGCCTGACGCTGGGATTCGGGGCAGATGCTATTTGGTTTTATCCGTCTACCTCTCCGAAGATGCCAAGTTAATTTATGGCACCGTGTATCGAAGGTTTAGACGGATGCGGCCGATGTACCAGACTTTGTCAGATTCCCCCTCGCTTGAGGGGTTTTTTGATTGTGGGGACGCTCTTCCCTGCAGGCGCAAGCCCCTGCAGTTAATTACGCTACCGCATCGCGGTAGCCACTTTCTCTTTCTCCAGAATTTCACTTCGTGTCGTGTGTATTTGTTTTGTTTGTGGTTGCCCGTGGATTGTATACGGAGACTGAGTAATGCCGTCGCCCGTAGGACGTGGATTAGTCCAAATCCGTATTTACTTAGATTTGGGTTTGGTGTTTTTTATTTTAAGGATACGTTAGTCGCGTTGCGGCTAAGATCAACTTAAACGTTCGTTAAGGATACGTTAGTCCAGTTTGAGACTAAGATCAACTTAACGGGATCGTTTAGATCCGACGAAAGAGCGTTTGGGCTCTATTGTTCCAGTTTAGGGATATAGTGGTCTAACATTCCCATTTTGGGGGCGGATATTGGTTTAAGGACGCATAAGTCCATGAGTTTAAGGACCCCACAGTCCGTATTAATGTGTGGTTGTCAGAACCCGTCACCTCTCTGACGACGTTGAAGGATTACAACGACAAATATCAGAGGAGTTCAGAGATGTACCCTTGAACCAAAGTTGGTTGAGAGATCTATAGTCCAATTTGGGACTAAAGTTTGTTTGAAGGTTTGATTTAAGGACACGTTAGCCATATTTGAGGCTAAGATCAACTTAATCGTTTGTTAAGAATACGTTGGTCCAATTTGGGACTAAGATCGACTTAACGGGATCGTTTAGATCCGACAAAAGAGCATCTGGGCTCTATTGTGCCAGTTTAGGGACATGGTGGTCCAATACCAGTTTAAGGACATAGTGGTCCACCGTTAGTTTAAGGACGTCTCGGTCCGATATTAGTTTAGGGACGTCTCGGTCCACGAGTTTAAGGATCCCGCAGTCCATATTCATACGTGGTCGTCGGGACCCGTCACCTCTCTGACGTCGTTGAAGGATTACAACGACAGGTGTCAGAGGAGTTCGGAGATGTACCCTTGAACCGGTAGTAAATTGATTTAAGAGAGCAATTTTGCTCAGTCAATTTAATTTAAGGACTTATGGCCAAAATTGGGCTAAGTCCAGTTTTAATATATTTTTTTTGTCTTTGGCCTATGCTAAGGCTTTACCCCTTTTTAGTAATGGACTGCATTATTCTTGTTTTGGTCGGGCTTTGCCCTTTTCTAAATGACGCAGAGCATCTATTTTTTTGTTTGGGCTTTGCCCCCCTCCCCTTTTATAGCATTTTTTGTTAGGCCTGTTAGGCCTTTTAATTAGGCTCTGTCCCTTTTCTTTAATAATGCAGAGCATTAAATACTCTGACAGTGCCCCACGTGGCTTGTCAGGCGCTTTGCGCTAAGTAATGAGCGCAAACTCATATGGTGGTGACACGTGTCACGCTCTGGTGAGCGCAAGCGCAATAGCGCAGTGCGCTGCGCTAATGCGCTGCGCTGTTGCGCTGCTGACACGTGGCGCGCTCTGGTGAGTTGCGCCAATTCCAGAGAGCAAAGCTCTATTTCAAGAGCGCAAGTTGTTTTGTAGCTGACACGTGGCGCTCTCTCAAGAGCGCAACAGCGCAGTTTGGAAGTGCAAAGCACTAAGAATCTTTTAGATTCAAGAACAGGAGTGCAGAGCACTATTTGATTTGTTGATCTAATTTAGATCAAAGAAAATAAATTTTTCTTTTTTGTTTCAAGAACCAGAGGTTCATAAAAAAGTGCAAAGCACTATTATTACTTATCTTTTTTATTTAAAATTATTGATCTTGTTCTTAGATCAATAATCTGTCCATAAGAGAATTTCCTCTTTTTCCTAAAGGTTTTTTTTTACCTTCTGTTGTTCTTGAGAAGTTCTCAAGAGTTCTCTTCTCTTTTTTTTTATAAAGATGTTCCCTTCTTTTTTTTAATTGAGGTCTAGGGTCCTTTTTATAGTACCTATAAATTAGTTAAATTTGTTAAAGAGATCTTTCTCTGAGTGATTTGGGGAATTTTCCCCACCGTTGGATCTTTGATCGAAGGGCTTCTGCTTTGCAGAAGAAAATCTTCTAATTTTAACAAGAACAGAAAAGATTTCTTGGAAATTTAATTCTGTTTGGCGCAGATGCCCCAGCGCGTGACACGTGTCGCGCAGCGCACTGCGTAGCGCAACTGCGCTAGCGCATCTGCGCTGACACGTGTCGCGCAGTGCAGTGCTTACGCAGCTGAAGCGTTGCTTCATAAAAATAGAGCTTTGCTCTGATTGGGCGCGCCTTCTTGGGCGCTGCGCTGACGTATCAGCGCCTGACATGTGGCGCGTTGCGCCCTAGATTTGAAGCGTTGCTTCAAAATTTTGAATTTTGAATTTCAACAGAGCTTTACTCTGATTGGGCGAAACAAATGCCCCCCCACCGTTGCGCTCACGTGGCGCACACGTGAGTGCAGCGGTGGCAAACTCTTGATCGTTGGATCAAGGGGTGAGCTCAAGGGGCGCAAGCGCCTTATAAATAGGACCTTTGGCCCTTAGAAAAATCTTACCGTTTTAAGATTTTTATTTTCCAGAGCTTTGCTCTCACTCAAGAACTTCAGAACTTTGCTCATTTCTAAAGTCAGAAACTTTAGGTAAAAATTAATTTAAATCAAATTAATTTAACTTAATCTCAACCAAAGTACTTTGCTCTCACAGATCTTTCGATCTAAAGGGATCCCCATTGGGGTTTCATAAACAGAGCTTTGCTCTCAAAACTTATAGATCTACAGGGATCTTATTCATGGGTTTTAATCCATGAACAGAGCTTTGCTCATAGATCAAGTGTGGATCTTTTAGATCTGCAAAGTGAAGAACTTATCATAAGTTTTCATGGGTTTTTCAAGGTCCCAAATTTTTTTTAAAATTTTTTTAAGTATTAAGATTTTCTGATGGATCTTTTCCATTATTATCACAGAGCTATGCTCTTTTTAAGGAATTTTATTCCTTTGAGACCAGAATTTGATAAGTGTCATTCTGTGACAGAGCTTTCCTCTGAAAGAGGAGATTTTCTCCTTGTCTCTAGGGATTCTTCCCCCCCTTTTTTTTATGGGAATGTTTTCCTGGGGCCAACTGACAATCTCATCCAATGATGAGATTGTCTTATTAACCGACGTATTGTCATTTAGATTTTGTGGGTCCCTCTTTGGTCTCCTACTCACTGCACTGTGGTGCGGTGTAATTAATTAATTTTAATTTAATTAATGCATTTTCTATTTTAGATGCCAAACGTTGGAATTACAATACTAACGGCTAAATTGTTCTTTTTGCAGCGATCATGTCTCTGGACACTTCATTTCCGTTCGTCCGCTCGGAGGAGGGATTTCCCAAGGCGCCCCTGGACCGTGAAGTCCTGGCTATGATCAAGGAGTACGACCCAGAATACAAGAGTCTCCATCTTTGGGGGTCGTGGTACAATCAGATCATCATGGGCCGACGGAGCTTCACCTGCGCGGTACCGTCAGAACCCATCACGGCAATTCACTACGCTACCCCACCTTCAGCGCAGTATGCCGTGGAGATGATAGACTGGACCGCGAACAGCTTTCTTCATCCGGCTATGGATGCGGTTCCGGTTCAGGGTCCCATGGTCTTGGATATCCTAGGATGCCGTATTTGTCAGGGAGAAGCACGGCCCTGGGGGCAATCATATAACCTGGGTTTGATTCCCCGTCACCCGATTGGCTATCTGCCGTGGGCCCGGTACATCCTGTCGACGAAGAAGTCGCAGTTGATAAGACTAGGACTGTACACCGCGGTCTACGACTCTCTCTTCCATTATCCCACGCTCCCCACTTGGTGGTTCAAGGCTTTCTTGGAGAAATGGAATATTCCCACCCACACTTTCCTTGCTATGGATCGGGAAGTGTCCATCTCTTTGGAGGAATTCACGGAGATATCCGGCCTACCGGTCATGGGAGAACATTACGAGGAGCTGCTCCCGACAGATGTGTACGTCTTTGGTGCTAGGCCAGTGGTCAGGGGGGTCACGCCGGAGAATGCCGTTCAACATCAATTCCCGAGCTTGATTAAGGTGTTGAACATCTATGAATCTCTCTTTATCGAACGCGGGAGTCGCGGAGTTAATTTTGAGGATTTCATAGCTCAGTTTCTTCATCCCAACGTCCTCTCGGCAGAATCTACCAAGTTTGCCACCCTTGAGGACCCTTTCGGTTTAGGTTTGGATAACCTGCCAGCCAGAGATATAGACCAAAAGGACTTCTTTCTTCCTAATTCCCCAGCAACGTCCTTTGCAGAAATTGCGGCCCCCGGAATGGATGAGGAGGCCTTTTTCTTAGGATTTCTCGGACTGTGGCTGAGTTGGTTCGTGATCCCAATGCACTCTCATCGCATGCGGCCTTCTGTCTTTTACCCAGCCACCGAATGGTCATCGGGGTAAAGGTGGCTATGGGGATTGCTGGCCTGGCGCACCTATATCATGGCCTCAGCCGAGCAGCGGACGCCAACGAGCCCGGGGTTCTGCACGTGGTCTTCCCGATGCACTACTTTGCATCGTGGCTCGAGCTACGCACGGCGGGTGTCTTCGGCATGCATAAAAGGCCTTCATTCTTCGACAAGTGCGATTTTCCTCGCATTTTACAGTTGATTGGATCATCAATCGTGACCCCTTCACCACGGGACGCCAGGGGTTTACTGCTTCGCCCTCGCACCGTTGGAGTCGGGATGTCCTTTATTGATAAGGTATTAACCATTGGAAAAGCGTCCACCACTGCGGTGCGGCCATTACAGGATTCCTTCAAGGATGGAGCTTTAGTGTTAACGGCCCGGGAGATCCTCCATTTGTATTCTATTAGACCGGGTTTCCTAGTCTTCAGGCAGGGCGGTGCAGCAGTCTTTATGAGATATAATCCGCATTGTTTTGCCCAACAACTGGGTTACGATCAAGGGGTACCCTTGGAAGCTTTCTTACTGGAACCCGCTGTCAATGAAGAAGGGATGGAGAACGCGTTACATCACTTCATGCGCCTGAACACGGGTTCTCGTTTTTTTATCAGCACGCCGGCCTGCGCTCCACGACTCCTTAATGTATATAAAGAGTGGTACAATCATGCGACGGGGGCTGTTATAAAGGAAGAGAGGCGAGTGTTGATCGACCGTAAAGAAGTACCCCCCGGGGCCAATCGTAACGCTCCCTTAGCGCCAAGGATCCTGGTGGCTCCTCCTCTAAAAGATGCCGGGGGCAGACCATCACGTGCGCTAAGTCCTCCACGTGAGCTGCCGCTCCCTGATGTCGCAGATGCACCTCCCGCATCCTGTGCTCCAGTGGAGACAGTAGTTGTACCTTCGCCGGAGTCTGGCGTGGGTGCGGACATCGGGACCCGTCGTCCCAAAATGGCTGCTAAACGGAAGTCGATCCCCCGTGAGCCTAGGGTTGGAGGGCAAAAGAAAAAGAAGTCGCTCTTTGTTGCGGACGTCGTGTTCGGTCAGGAACCCCATGCTCCCTATGCCGAGGGCCTGATCGAATACGGGACGAACGAAGGATTAGTGATGCCGCCGCCGGACGATACAGACTTGGAAGCCGCTCTCGAAACTTCGGCGTGGTTGGCAAAGCGTGACGCGTGGCTGGCCAAGTTTGCGCAATCAGGTAACTATTAGTCGCCTTTTCTTTATTGCAACATATCCTCTTCATTGCCTTTGACTAACGCTTTTCTTTCTTTCCTTTCGACAGGTATCACTGATGAAGAAGCCATCGCCGCTTCTTTGAAGACTTTCCAGGAGTAGGAACGTCTTAGAGCGTCTATGGGCCTTAGTAAGTTTTAATCCATCAAGTTTCCATCTCCCTTGTGTTATGGTCGATCTAACCTTTCTCTTTTTATTGCAGAAACCTCAATGCCATTCCCACCAAGCGACGCAGATGTTTTACCAGCTGCCGATGTTGCCGCTTCCTCTGGGCCACCGCAGGAGGTTCGTCTTGAAGAGCCGATGAAGGATGCCTTAAAGGCTCTTAAGGCATCCCTGAACGAGGATGACGACGCCTTGAAGGAGGCGTCACTAAGGTCCATCGCGACAGCCTGGGAAGAAAGGAAGCGACAAAGGCGTGAGGCGAAGGCGCGCCGGGCTGCCTTGGCTGCGGGAGTGGGCCCCAGCACCGTCCCTCGCGCTGATACTCCATCCGAAGAGGCCCCTGTCGCCCTATCCACTGCCCGCAGAGAGGTGGCGCGCGCAGTTCGGAGTGCAAACGGTAAATCCACTTCAGGTAATGTTTCTCTCAGAGCTTTTGTTATAAGGATTTTAATGTCGTTGGTCCTTATATCTCTTATCTTGCAGGGCCAAGTCCGATCGAGGGGGAGGCGGAAACCGTTGATCCCAAAGAAACAGAGGAGGCGGTACCTGCCGAACTCGAGCCGACGGTGGGCAATGTCGTTGTGGCTTTGGAGCCTGAAGTGGAGGTCGAGGGGCCTACCGCCGAGAAGGTCATTGATGCCGAACCTGAAGTGGTGGCAGATGATATGATCATTATAACCGAACCGAGGCTGGTGGTGGATGAGGTGCTTGAGGCCGGCGACCTCGTGGTGACAGTGGATGAGCCGATGGAGACGGCGGAGCTCGAAGAAGTTGCGGGTGAGATGGGTACGACTCTTGGGGAAGAGTCAGCCGCTTCCTTCCAAGAATCCGGCAACGCTCCAATCATTGCCTTCCCTGCTTACGATCTCCTGGCGTCTCCTGGTCGCGCTAGCACGACGACGGTCCCCATCGAGTCGGGTGATGAGGCTACGGGCGGTGGCCTCATGTCGATAGAAGAGGGAGTCGCTTCTGTTTCGGCCGGGAGCTCCTCAGGTAAACCTTAGGTTACTGTCTTTCTTATTTTACAATCCTTTCTGACAAGTTCACTTTTCTTGTAACGCAGGTGCAGCCAGCGCCGATGCCCCACTGCTTGAAGGAGCGCCTTCAACGACTGCCTTGGCGGTGGTTACCTCCCAACCCTCTCTCATACCGTCCAAGATGTTGGAAGGTATGGGTTTGCAACTTATTAGTCTTATCTTTCAGATGTATAGTGCATGTACTAAAGTCGTGCTGTTGTGTCTTTTCAGGAGTACTTTTTGACCATCTTTACCAGATGTTGCTCCCACACTTCTCCTTCTCGTCCGAGCTTACCTCTTCCTCTGGTGGTGTTGGTGAGCATGATTTCCAATGACATCCTTCTTTCTTTATCGATGGGATTATTTCTAAACCCCCCTTTTTTTCTCGACTGCAGTGTTACAGATCGAAGGAGGGGATGAAAGACGGGCTGCGTTGCCGACTCTTCCGGCTCTGCCACCTGCCTCAGCTGGTACAGCGACTATCACATTGATAAAGTCTTCCTTTTTTATTTTCAGAACTGTTATCTGATCACATCCTGTTTCTCTTCAGCTGTCGTTCCGGTCTCGGCGCCCTTTGAATCTCGCATCATAATGCCAGCAGGTCCTTACCTGAGACGTCCATCTTCGAAAGGCGCCGCAAACAGCTTACGTATGTTGAGCGATTACATTGAGGAGCTCGACATCGAGACCCCTACCCCTGCTGCGGATTTTGCTATAGCGGTTAACCCGATGCTGGTGATACTCGTGAACTTTCACGACGAGGGTATCATCGCATCTTGGGTTAACCATTGCAGGGAGATCGAGGCCCGCCTGCATCGGTTGGAGTCGCTGCGTCCCGCTCCCGAGGCCTTGGCTGCCAGTAATCAAAGAACAACGTGGATTGAGCAGAGTGCTCCTTACTTCCATCACCTCGAACAAGAAGTCATTTCAAGACGTAAGGAGCGAGGTGAGACTTCGAGCAAGTCTGCCCAACTGCATGCTCGGGTGGAGGCCAACGCCGCACGGCTGAAGGTTGTCTTTGAGGGCCTTCTGCAGTGTCTTTCTGAAGGGTTATCATTGAGGCAACATCTTGATGTTGTCGAGTGAGCTGCACCCAGCCAGGAAGCAGCCCAGAAGGTGGCGGAGGAGCAACTTTCATCTTTCTTGCAGCAGCGAGCCCGGGTGGAAGCGGAGGTGGCCGCGGCAGCCACTCAGGAGGAGGCGCTGAAGGAAATGCGAGAGCAACTTGTGGATTTACTAAAGACACTTCCTCCTCAGTAGCTATCCCCCTTTGTATCGTTTGTAATTGTAGATAAAAGAATGTATATATATACTTTTTCATTCTTTGATATAATGTATCCTGTACCCAATCAAGTTTATGAATAAAAGATACACCCTTTTTTTTTTGTAATGTGTCATTTTCTCTGTCTTTTCTTTCTTTCATTATCAGCATGCCACCTTAGTAATCATGGTTGACGGATGATCAGAACGAGTATCCTGACTCTCTTAAGAAATAGTGATGGCTTAGGCCGCAGGTTTAGATCTGCTGCCTAAGATTTTTCAACTCTATAAGCCGTGAGGGTCTCATAGAGACTTTTCTCCCTACGGATCGAGAGGATTTCGTAGGTGGGTTTTCTCCCTAGGAATCGTGGGGATTCCTAAGTGTGGTTTTCTCTTATAAGTCGTAAGGATCCTATAAGAGAATTTTCCCTCTTACGAGTCGAGAGGATTCGTAAGCGGTTGTTTCCCTCCTTGTCGGAAAATCGACTTCGGAGAGTGAGACCCGTGAATAGTATGCAAGAGACCATTTTGGATTGACTTGCAGGGCCCCATTGTTCAGGGAGCAAGCTTTCTTAGTCCATGCTGCCTGAGGATTCATTTTGCAAGTTGAGACGAACCGGGAATTCTTCCGCAAAGACAGTGGTGGCTCTGCGTGGGTCAAGAGGCTTTCGTCACGGAGTGTTTGTATTCGTGAGTCGAGGAGTTTTCTAGGGATTATTTGTTTCCCAAGCGCCAAGGATTATTTGTTTCCTTGGGGTTTGAAACGAGTCGAGGATTCCCACGGAGACGCTGGTGGCTCTGCGAGTCGATGCGGATCAGGAGGCTCTCGTCAAGGAGTGTTTGTATCCGTGAGTCGAGGAGTTTGCTAGGGATTATTTGTTTCCCAAGCGCCAAGGATTATTTGTTTCCTTGGGGTTTGAAACGAGTCGAGGATTCCCACGGAGACGTTGGTGGCTCTGCGAGTCGATGCGGATCAGGAGGCTCTCGTCAAGGAGTGTTTGTATCCGTGAGTCAAGGAGTTTGCTAGGGATTATTTGTTTCCCAAGCGCCAAGGATTATTTGTTTCCTTGGGGTTTGAATCGAGTCAAGGATTCCCACGGAGACGCTGGTGGCTCTGCGAGTCGACGCGGATCAGGAGGCTCTCGTCAAGGAGTGTTTGTATCCGTGAGTCGAGGAGTTTGCTAGGGATTATTTGTTTCCCGAGCGCCAAGGATTATTTGTTTCCTTGGGGTTTGAAACGAGTCGAGGATTCCCACGGAGACGCTGGTGGCTCTGCGAGTCGACGCGGATCAGGAGGCTCTCGTCAAGGAGTGTTTGTATCCGTGAGTCGAGGAGTTTGCTAGGGATTATTTGTTTCCCAAGCGCCAAGGATTATTTGTTTCCTTGGGGTTTGAAACGAGTCGAGGATTCCCACGGAGACGCTGGTGGCTCTGCGAGTCGACGCGGATCAGGAGGCTCTCGTCAAGGAGTGTTTGTATCCGTGAGTCGAGGAGTTTTGCTGAAGACACTGGCTTCTTCGGTTGGAATGAACCGTCGAGGTTTGGCTTCATCGTCTGACGGAGTCTTTTGGGAAAGTACGGTTCCCTCTTTGTTTACGCCCTTGGATTGTATACAGGGATCGATGTGATCTTAACTGTAGGGCCAAAGTTTTATCATCATCATTTTTTTTTACACTCATTTTCTTTATTTTGTTTCCGCGATGCTTTAACATTTCAGCTTTTATATCGCGAAGGTCGCGATTGCCCAATCATTTCGGCTATTCTTCGCGGTGCCCAATCATTTCGGCTATTTATTTTATCTTTACTCGCTGCTTTTTTATTGCGAGTTGCCTCATCATTTTGGCTATTTCGCATGCATACCTTTTACTTGCTGCTTTTTTTTTATTGCAAGTTGCCCCATCATTTCGGCTATTTCGTATGCATGTGTGGCCTACCGGCTTTTCGCCGTAGACCTGAAATTGGACACCGATTTCGGCATCAGCACCGCTACAACTGAAATATTGCCAGGAGCGAATCATCATTTGCCTCTGTCGTTGTCGAACAAAGGAGGCTTAGCGACCAGGGTTAGGATCTTGTCGACTAAGGCTTTCGACTTCATGAGCCGTAAGGGTCTCATAAAGGTATTTCTCCCTGCAAGTCGTGAGGATCTTATAGGTGTATTTTCTCCTTAGGAGTCGTGAGGATCCCTAAGTGTATTGTTCCTCTGTAAGTCGTAAGGATCCTACAGGAGGGTTTTCTCCCTGTAAGTCGAGAGGATTTACAAGGGTTGTTTATAATGCGAACATATCCCTAGTTTCAAATGGGACTTAGTTAGGGAAATGTTTATTCGCGCCCGTGGATTGTATACAAGGGCCAATACCGGACCACTTGTAGGGCAATGTCGAAAGTTATGGGGGTTGCTTAAGCACAGGTTTAGGTATCTGTAACTTAAGACTTTCAAATCTTACGAGCCGTGAGGGTCCCATAAGAGAGTTCTCCTTACGAGTCGTGAGGATCTCGCATGTGTATTTTCTCCTTAGGAATCGTGAGGATTCCCAAGTGTGTTGTTCCCTTGTAAGTCATAAGGATCTCACGCGGGTGGTTCCTCCTTACAAGGTCGAGAGGACCCTATAAGTGTCTTTTAACGAGGTTGTGCCCTTTCGGGTTTTCACAAACACTCGCCGGTAGCCCGCTGTTTTTACTCACGGAGCCCTTTCGGGTTTTCATCCGTGCCCTTTTTGCTTATGGGCATACCGTCTTTATTTATTATATATTTTTTTTATTCATCTCGTCAGCCTGAGGGTGCTGCGGTATTAGTTTAAAGACGTTTCGGTCTGCTATTAGTTTAAGGACATTTCGGTCCGCTATTAGTTTAAGGACATTTCGGTCCAACATCGAGAGGCTGGCTACTGCTTATAAAACTTGAGCTGAGGAAGATAGCGAGCGGACATGGTCGTCGTCATCTATCATTGACCTAGGCTGTGGCTCATTAAGCGTAGTATTTCTTCAGGAAGCCACCGTTTATCGGCCTGAAAGGCCTTTCACCGTGCATGTCCATGAGTAGATAGGCCCCACCCTGGTAAACTTTATCTATGATGTACGGGCCTTCATAGTTTGGCTCGAATTTTCCCCGCTTGGCGCGATTGGGGATCATAGGCCTTTTGACCACTAGCACGAGTTCGTCTTGGTGGAATGTCCTCGGTCGGGTCAATCTTTCGTATGAGCGCATCATCTTTGCTTTATAAGCTTCCAGATTTTGCTGCGCTACGAGCCTAGTTTCATCAAGGGCGTCAAGCTCCTCAAGCCGAAGGTGGGCATTTTCTTCATCCGTCAGCTCGTAGTGGACTGCCACTCGTAGAGAGGGTAACTCTATCTCGAGGGGGAGTACCGCTTCCATACCGAACACCAACGCGTACGGCGTCGTGTTCGTGGCCGTCTTGAATGTAGTTCGATATGCCCAAAGAGCTTCTTGCAGTCTTTCGTGCCAATCTTTCTTATTACGGGACACTGTTTTCTTTATGATTTTTGTTAATGTCTTGTTGAAGGCTTCAGCTAGTCCATTGGCTCGCGGATTATAAACCGAGGAATATCTCCAGTCTATATTGTACTGTTGCGCGAAGCGACTGGTCTTGTGGCTTCTGTAAGCTGGCCCGTTATCGGAGATGATCCGTCGCGGAGTTCCAAATCGATATATGACATGCGTCTTGAAGAAGTGGAGGATATTTTCCGTCTTTACCTCTCTTAACGGTACTGCTTCCGCCCATTTAGAGAAGTAGTCAGTCGTTGCCAGGATGAAACGGTGTCCCCTAGACGATGCTGGTTCGATGGGGCCGACTATATCAGTCCCCCACATCTCGAATGGCCAGCTAGCCACCGTTGGATGTAGTGGATTTGGATGTTGGTGGATGAAGTCCCCATGAATTTGGCATGAGTGGCAGTGCTTCGCATATTCGATGCAGTCCTGAATCATCGTAGGCCAATAGTAGCCCATCCGTTTTATTTTCAACTTCATCTTAGGGCCTGCTTGATGAGAACCGCAGAGTCCGTCGTGAACTTCCTGGACGATCCTTTTCGCTTCGTCAGGTCCTAAGCATCTCAGCCACAGAGAATCAAATGACCTATTGTACAGAGTATTGTTGACGAAGGCGAAAGACAGGGCTCGTTTCATCAGCTGATGTCTTGTGGACGCTTCTTCAGGCATTCGGTGGGACTTAAAGTAGTCTATGAAGACCTCTCTCCAATCCTCAACCTTCTCATGGTCTTTTATTTGTAAGGTCGCTTGCTCAGTCACTCCCTTCTCTTTGGGTGATCCCGGAGGTATTTCTGCGGGGGCGAGCACCCGACGACTTTGTACCATGATTCTAACCTCATCGAGGTTCTCGTCAGCCAGCTCTTTAGCAAGCTTAGCTAACGCGTCCGCTTTGCTATTTTCTGCCCGTGGTATACTTTCCAAAGTATATGAGGGAATTTGGGTCAGCAATTGTTGCACCTTTTCCCCGTATTTTACCAATTCCGGTTTGCATGTTTGGTAATCGCCGTTCACTTGACTAACGACTAGTTGAGAGTCCCCATATATGAGGCAGCTTTCAATTCCCATGTCAATGGCGATCTCGAGACCTGCTATCAAAGCTTCATATTCGTCTTCATTGTTTGTCCTCGGCTCTGTTAAGGAGAAAGAGAAGCGCATTATCCCTCCTTGTAGAGTCACGAAGATGAGGCCTACCCCCGATTTGATTATAGGGGTACTTTGTTTGCGCTTTTTCATGGAAGATGCTCCATCGAAATAAAGTTCCCATTGGGTATCACCACCGTCGATCGCGTCAAACACATGTTCGTATGGCAAATCGCAATTCAGAGGAGAATCAGCCGATATCGGATGCTCAGCGAGGAAATCGGCGATGGCCTGGCCTTTCACTGCCTTGAGAGGTCGGTACGTTATCGAGAACTCCATTAAGAGCAGGGCCCATTTAGCGAGTCGTCCCGTCAATATGGCCTTTGACATTAGGTATTTGAGAGGGTCCACCTTTGAAATGAGATGGACTTCATGTGCTAATGCGTAATGTCTAAGCTTTATTATTGTGAAGATCAACGCTAAGCAGTGTTTTTCAATGGGGGAGTAGTCGAGTTCTGCCCCCAGCAGAACTCGACTTAAATAGTAGAGTGCTCTTTCTTTCCCTTGATCGTTCTCTTGTGCCCATAATGCGCCTAAGGAACCTTCGAGGGCGGTTATATAAAGAATGAGAGGTTTTCCCTTAACCGGAGCAGCCAACACTGGCGGGTTCTGCAGGTACTGTTTAATTTCATCCAGTGCGCCTTGGCATTTTTGATCCCAGACAAATGGGGTTCCCTTCTTCATCAGGTGGCTATAGGAACGGCACTTGCCTGAAAGATTGGCTATAAATCACCGTATGTATGCCTTGGAGAGACAGCAACTGTTTGAGAGTCCGCAGCGGAGGCATTTCCATGATTGCCTTGATCTTGGATGGATCTATCTCGATACCTCGGTGTCGAACGATGAATTCCAAGAATTTGCCCGAGGAAACCCCGAATGCACACTTCAGAGGGTTCATCTTCAAATTTTATTGTCGAAGACGTTGAAATACGGTCTTCAGATGCTCGAGATGTTCCTCATATGATTTGCTTTTAACAACGAGGTCATCGATATAGCATTCGACGATTTCGTGTATAAGGTCATCAAAGATCTTCGTCATAGCCCTTTGGTAGGTGGCACCGGCGTTCTTTAAACTGAAGGGCATCACCTTGTAACAAATATTCCCAAAGGAGTCCGGAAAGCCGTATGTTTCTGGTCTTCAGGATGCATTTTTATTTGATTATATCCTGATGAGCCGTCCATGAATGAGAAAATCTCATGTGTGGACGTATTGTCTATCATCAGTTCGGTGACTGGTACTGGGAAATCATCCTTCGGGCAGGCTTTGTTGAGATCCCGAAAGTCCACGCATATGCGCACCGTTCCATTTTTCTTCATCACTGGGACGATATTAACAATCCATTCAGGGTATTGAACCTCCTGGATAAAGCCAGAGTCTATCAGCTTTTTGACTTCAGCGTTGATGCTCATCTCGAGCTCAAGCCGCATTCTTCTCGGCGCTTGTTTAACTGGCTTGACACTCGGGGATATCGCCAGTCTATGTACCGTAACTTCTAGATCAAGTCCTGGCATCTCGGAATAGTTCCATGCGAAGCAATCTTTATGCTGTACAAGGACGTCCTTTAACGCAGCCACCTTTTCTTCAGACAACAGCTCGCTGACAAATGTCGGTCGCGGATCATTTACCGTCCCCAACTCAATCTTCTTAAGGTTATCTGCAGTGATATGGATTCCATCCTCCAGCTCTTTTGGCGCTGGTGGGAATTCTGAGATTATCTCGTCGTTGTTGTTTTCGAAGCACCAAGGGAGCTCATCTATGTCCTCGGGCTCTTCTTTTAATATTGTAATCATGTGACAGGTGCGAATTCGCTTCCAATCCCAATATGGAACTGGTTCCTCTTTCGTGGCCTTGGGCTCATGCTTTTGTGGTGGCGTTACCCTCCAGTTGTCGGACAGAGCGAACTTGCCAAGCTGATACTGATCTTCGACCCAATTCTTGAAGGTAAAGCAATCTTCAAGAGGATGACCTACTACTCGATGGTAAGAGCAATAGTCCGGGTGTGAGGCTTCGCCTGTTTGTTCAGGGTGCTTAGTCTCCGGCAGTGTAAGCATCTGATGTTTTAGAGCAAGGTCAAGTATCTTCTTCGTCTTGTCCCGAGGAAACGAGTATGCTCGTCCCATTTTCTTCATAAGGGATAGATCAATAACGCTCGACTCCCGTTTGCGTGGCTTCTTAGCCCTGCTTTGTTGTTATTGAGCGCCTTTTTGGCCTTTCGACTTATTTCTTCTTTTGAGCTGAGCCTTCTTTATAACGGGTTGACAAGGAGCGGTATTTTCATCCTTTACGGCCTGTTGGAGAAGGCGTTGTGTCTTGGCTTTCTCGTAGATGGCCGTCTCACGGTTGTGATCATCTTGGACTTTTTGACCAGCTTTCTTTATAAGTCTGTCCATTTGTTCCTCGAACGACGGACCGGGCTCTTTTGCATCTGGAACTTTCACTGGCTTAGGATTAGCGTCCTCCCATTGAGCATCCGCTTCTTCATCAAGGTCATACACGACGTAGCAGCCGGGTAGTAACTCTCGTTTCTTTGACCGGATGTATCCAAGCCCTCTTGTTTCCATTCTCCCGTTAGGCAGTTTGTGTTGAGTCCCGGGAACGTTCCAGACCTTGTCATAGAATTTGGCCTCTCTAATGGTCTGTTTGAAGGATATCCCCTGGCGTTTCAGCAGCTTCTTCAAACCCTCTGTATAATATCTGGAAAGACGGATAGGCTGAAGCCTGTCGAGCGCAGGATCTGCGCCATGCCAGATTTCTGTTTTCATCTTGGTTTCTTCAGAGCGGTAAAACAGAATTGCTTTCTCGTTTTCTCGCCTGGGAGGGATATAGAATGTCCGCAGCTCTTCTACACTGTAGATATTAAGTGCGTCCAGTTTTTTCTGATGTTTAGGCGGCACCATGGCGACTTGCAGACTTTGCTCTTCATCAGCGGAAGCTTGTATTGAAGGTCGAGCAGAGAATACGACATGGACCTCATCCTCCGAATCGCTACCAAAGACCAATGTAGGAGTGGACGGTCCTGACTTCTTATGTTGGGGCGGACCCGAATACACTATCTCTTCTTCTTCCTCGGTGTCACTGCCGAAGACAGGGATGGTGGCATTAGTTTTATTCTCCGGCTTGTGACACTTCTCCGTGTCTTCGAAATCCGGCAAGAAGTATTTGGCATCTTCGTATTTGCGGACCTCGTTCACAGAGAACGGGTTCAGTTCTCCCGTCACGGTATACTCGAAACCATCCTTAAAATACTTCATACACTGATGTTGTGTAGAAGGGATGATGTTGTACTCGTGTAACCATGGTCGGCCGAGCAAAGCGTTGTAACATGTCTTGGCGTCTATGACGTGGAACTTAATGTCCATGACGAGTAGCCCGAAGCGTAGCGTCAGTATCACAGATCCAAGAGTATTTGACGATTGGGAGTCGAACCCGGAGATGGTGATCTTGTCACGAGCAAGGTGCTGGACGCTCATGCAGATTTCTTTCAACACCCGCACGTTGAGTAGGTTAACAGACGACCCGTTATCAATCAGGATTTTGCCTATCTTTATATCATGGCAGTATCCCGAGACATAGAGAGGGCGATTGTGTTCGCACGTCCCAAGTAGAAGGTCTTCATCGCCAAAAGTGACATCGGCCGTGTGCACTTCCTCCAATTCATCCTTCATCTTTTCCTCGGCCAAGCATGCTTGGAATTGTTCCGGATCTTGGAGCGCCTTAATCAACGAATCTCTCGCCTCTTTTGATAGCAAAAGGGCATCAAGAATGCTGAGCTGTGAGGGCAGCTTCCTTAGATGTGCTAAGACGTTGTAATCCACCTTACTCTTCTTTGGCGGGTCTTTGGCAGCTAGCTCTTCCACCACTTGGTCATCTAAGACGATATCTTCAGGGGCCTTTTCTTTCCCTTTATCTTTTCTGTTCGAGGGTCCGAAGTTCTTTTTGGGCAGTGTGCGATTACGTAGCCGGATATTTTCGCAGACCTTCGGCTCTTCTTCTTTTCCCGGAGTGGATTCTTTAAAGAGAGGGGCAAGTTCCAGCTCCTCATCAGAATCGCTCCCGAATGTAGGCACTTGTGATTCACCGGTGTTAACCATGCAACAATTTCCAGCAGTTCTTTTAAGCCCTTCGGTCGTATTTCTTTGCTCCCGACGAGTTTTGCGTTTTTCTCGCTTAAAGTGTTGTCGATGGGCAACATATCCTTTCCACCATCTATCAAAAACTTTGCACTCTTGAGTGGGGTGTGAAACCTTCTGATGATATAAGCAATAGGAGGGGTGCGTTTCCACTTCACCGGCGATGTTTTCTTCAGAGGATGGTAGCTCATGCCCATTGATATGGCCTTAGCAAACTTTTCTTTATCTTGAATTGACTTTTATCGGTAGCAAAAGTGTTTAGCTCCAGCGGGATCGTCTGAGCTCTTTCATCAAGTCGCTGGCGCTTAGCCCTTTCCAATATAGCCGTCTCGCGTTCTCGATCAGCTTTACTTTTCAATCGAGCTTCGTTGAGGAATGCGTCAATTTCCTCATCTGATGGCCCCAGGACTTTTGGTTCAGGATCTGCCCCCAGCTTTTCAGTGCAAGGAGTCTCCTCCTCGTTTGTGGCCGAATGGGAGATCATATGACAGCTCGCCACATATTCCTTGGATTCATCCGATGAACTTCCTTCCTCATCTTCTTCTTGAAAAACGTGATTGAGGAATTCTTGGAGCGTAATGGGAGTCCGTGCCTTTTGATTATATTCCTCCAGCGTGTCAATTTGTTTTTGCAGGTCCGTGCGCTTGTCGCCATGTTTCACGGGCTTCTTAGATTTCTTCTTCTTCTTTTTTGAAGATTTTGACGGCTGGCTGCAAGTGCTTGAACCATCAACATCGGTCTTTGGAGTTGGACGAGGATTTAGCATTCCCTCCATAATTTGCGGCTCCAATGGGTTCTTCCATTTGATTGCTGGACATGTCTGAAGATCATTTAGCATCCTCTTCGTTTTAGCCGATAATACAACCTCCCAAGGAGCTTTTTGAACGACGGAGCATGTTGCCCCCGGCGTATTCGTCCCCTTAGAGGTGTGGGGCTGCGGGGGGTTCACCTTCCATTTGTCAGATAACGCGAACTTGCCCTGTCGGTACTGGTTTTCAAGCCAATTTTTGAAAACGTAGCAGTCTTCGATCGGATGGCCTAGTACTCGATGGTAAGGACAGTAATTAGGCTCGTTGACGTCATTTGGTTGCAACGGACGTTTTGGATCCGGCAGATTTATGAGTATGTTGCGTAACGCCAGCTCGAATAACCTCCTCGTTTTATCGCGGGGAAAGGAATAAGGACATCCCATCCTATCCTCAAGGGGCACGTACGGTCGCATATTATTTTGACGAGCAACCGGTTTCGAGTCGCTCAGTTGTTGTTGAGCATTAGCGACGACGATCGCTTTTCCCTTCCCTTTGTCATTTCGGGTGTCTGGCCTTGGAAGAGGGGGTTTATGGCCCATTTGATCCATCTGCGCTAGTTTGTCAATCAAAGCCTGGAAGGTTGTCGGCTTGAAGAACATCATAAATTGCGAGATGGTTGCTTGTGGATCGAGGGTTCCCACAAACATACCCACCGCGGGAGCTTCGTCAGTACGTTGTTCGCATTTCGACCATAGGTTACGCCATCGTATAGCGTACTGAACCCACGTCTCGCCGGGTTTTACCCTGGCGTTAATCAGTGCTGTCATCGGGGTACGTTCACTAGCGCTTGCAAAACGCTGAGTAAACAACAGCTCCATCTCCGCGAAGGTTTTAATAGAGTCATTCGGGAGCTCAGAGTACCATTCGAACGCCGTATCCGATAAGCTTCCAACAAACTGGCGAAGTAAAAGCTTGTCATCTCCACCGGTATTGCCGCAGAGTGCCCTGAACTGGGCAACATGCTGGTGAGGATTGCCCGTCCCCTTGTAGACATGGAACTTGGGAATCGTATAACCTGGCGGGTATTTGATTTGATCGTACCAACTCGGATATGGTCTCCCCGTTTTCACGACCTGGCCGGCTGTTTCGGTTGCATGATGAACCCGTATTTGCTGGGCGATGTATTCATCCAAATCAGCTTTGGAGATTGTATCCTCTTTAGCTGTGGACAGAACTGGTGGAGGATTCGACGTCTCTCCCCTATCGTCTTCAAGAATGATTGGGGGATCTTCAGCAGGTGGATCTTGTTGAATCATCATACCCACCATATCCTGGAACAGGAGGGCCATTTTCTTTATGTTGGATGCCTGCTCGGCGGCCTCTTTGTCCTTTTTCTCTAATATTCGGCGAAGGAACTCGGCGTCAGTCTCTTGTTCTTGACGCTCGTCCGAGAATGTTTCAAGGGTTTCTTTTGGCCCTGTAAGTGCGGCCATAGCGTTCATCATTTCTTGGAGCTTCTGCTGCTGCTCCTGAGCCTTGGTCACTGACCTCGTGTGCGGTCTATGACCTGTTGATATGCGGCTATCTTCTTTTCCCGATGCCATGTAAACCGTATGAACTGTTATGCCTCCTGGCTTAGGGCGTTTAGGTTCACTATTTTTAACTTTTGCCGCTGACGCGGGAGTTTTCTCTGGCCTCCTTCTTTTGTGGGTCGTTGAGGTTGAAGGAACCGTCGAAGTGGGCATCCTAGCAGCTGCTGTCCCCCGCTGTTTAATGGGACGGTCCTTGTCTTTTTCCACCTTCGCCCTTTTCTGGTGACGAGAGTGACCTGGGTCAATCACGGAGTCTTGAACCCTCCGCCAAACTTTATAAATTCTTGAGAACAGCCGTCGAGGGGGCTGTTCTTGCTTCGTTTCCGTAACTCTCTCCGCAGGTGGAGGAGACTTTTTAAGGTAGCGGTTGGAGAGTTCTTACGCACCCTCCTCAGCAGTTCAAAGCTGTTCCCAGTTGGAACAGCAATGTTGACTTCCACCATTGGAGCAGGTGGAGTTAGCCCTGAGGGGGAGTTGCCCCCTGCCTTCCTTACTCGTTGCCAATGGCGACGTCAAGCACGGCGAGCCGTTGGGATTGGCTCAGAGATTGAGATAGTTTCTTTCTGCCCCCTGTCTGAATGAGGCGCCGTCGGTGTTAACCTCTTAAAGACTGAGGTTGTCTTTTGAGGGGTGATATTCAACCTGTCGAAGATGGATCCTCGAGTAGGGGCAGGAGCAGGAATCGTCAGTCTTGAAAAGACTGACTCTTTGACAGGGGAAGCCGCCTTGACGACTTCTGGAGCAGCAGTTATTGCCTTCCTCGAGACAGCCAATTTAGAGTCCTGATTTAACCTGGTAAAAACAGAGGCTGTCGGTTTGGTAGTGGGCGACCCGTTGACAGGGGTCGTCGTAGCAGTGAGCCGGTCGAAGACCGACTTCTTGTCCACTTCCGGTGCAGGTATTGGCGTAGGGAAGCTTGTAGGTGGGATCATGGTCCCAAAGAACATACCAGTGGTGGCTTGGGTCACCTGGTCTACTGGCAGAGTGAGGAAGGAAGCCGCTTGGGGCCCATATGCTACACCTCCCAGTGAGGTGGAGCGTTCATTGCATTGGCACTGCGAGCAGTTGATGCAATTAGAGGCCATTGAACCTTGAGTTCTTCTGTGCCAGACAAAAGACCAAATCTTAGTAACTTGAAATCCGAAGGCAACCATTTAATAAACCGCGATTGGTTCGCGAGGACGACACACGGAGTGTGGAGTGGAAAGAGGAAGAGGTCCCACCGGGCGTGCCAGAATCTGTTCCCCTCCGAAAGGCGGCGCACAGGACCGCGATGGCCTGACGCTGGGATTCGGGGCAGATGCTATTTGGTTTTATCCGTCTACCTCTCCGAAGATGCCAAGTTGATTTATGGCACCGTGTATCGAAGGTTTAGACGGATGCGGCCGATGTAGCAGACTTTGTCAGATTCCCCCTCGCTTGAGGGGTTTTTTGATTGTTGGGACGCTCTTCCCTGCAGGCGCAAGCCCCTGCAGTTAATTACGCTACCGCATCGCGGTAGCCACTTTCTCCTTCTCCAGAATTTCACTTCGTGTCGTGTGTGTTTGTTTTGTTTGTGGTTGCCCGTGGATTGTATACGGAGACTGAGTAATACCGTCGTCCATAGGACGTGGATTA
This sequence comes from Agapanthus africanus, assembly GCA_030015575.1. Classification (NCBI taxonomy): domain Eukaryota; kingdom Viridiplantae; phylum Streptophyta; class Magnoliopsida; order Asparagales; family Amaryllidaceae; genus Agapanthus; species Agapanthus africanus. Next base: position 46,413,751 of record JASDDO010000019.1, on the reverse strand, counting down.
GTCCAAATCCGTATTTACTTAGATTTGGGTTTGGTGTTTTTTATTTTAAGGATACATTAGTCGAGTTGCGGCTAAGATCAACTTAAACGTTCGTTAAGGATACGTTAGTCCAGTTTGAGACAAAGATCAACTTAACGGGATCGTTTAGATCCGACGAAAGAGCGTTTGGGCTCTATTGTTCCAGTTTAGGGACATAGTGGTCTAACATTCCCATTTTGGGGGCGGATATTGGTTTAAGGACGCATAAGTCCATGAGTTTAAGGACCTCACAGTCCGTATTAATGTGTGGTTGTCAGGACCCGTCACCTCTCTGACGACGTTGAAGGATTACAACGACAAATATCAGAGGAGTTCAAAGATGTACCCTTGAACCAAAGTTGGTTGAGAGATCTATAGTTCAATTTGGGACTAAAGTTTGTTTGAAGGTTTGATTTAAGGACACGTTAGCCATATTTGAGGCTAAGATCAACTTAATCGTTTGTTAAGGATACGTTAGTCCAATTTGGGACTAAGATCGACTTAACGGGATCGTTTAGATCCGACAAAAGAGTATCTGGGCTCTATTGTGCCAGTTTAGGGACATGGTGGTCCAATACCAGTTTAAGGACATAGTGGTCCACCGTTAGTTTAAGGACGTCTCGGTCCGATATTAGTTTAGGGACGTCTCGGTCCGATATTAGTTTAGGGACGTCTCGGTCCACGAGTTTAAGGATCCCGCAGTCCATATTCATACGTGGTCGTCGGGACCCGTCACCTTTCTGACGTCGTTGAAGGATTACAACGACAGGTGTCAGAGGAGTTCGGAGATGTACCCTTGAACCGGTAGTAAATTGATTTAAGAGAGCAATTTTGCTCAGTCAATTTAATTTAAGGACTTATGGCCAAAATTGGGCTAAGTCCAGTTTTAATATATTTTTTTTTGTCTTTGGCCTATGCTAAGGCTTTACCCCTTTTTAGTAATGCACTGCATTATTCTTGTTTTGGTCGGGCTTTGCCCTTTTCTAAATGACGCAGAGCATCTATTTTTTTGTTTGGGCTTTGCCCCCCCCCCCTTTATAGCATTTTTTGTTAGGCCTTTAGGCCTTTTAATTGGGCTCTGTCCCTTTTCTTTAATAATGCAGAGCATTAAATACTCTGACAGTGCCCCACGTGGCTTGTCAGGCGCTTTGCTCTAAGTAATGAGCGCAAACTCATATGGTGGTAACACGTGTCACGCTCTGGTGAGCGCAAGCGCAATAGCGCAGTGCGCTGCGCTAATGCGCTGCGCTGTTGCGCTGCTGACACGTGGCGCGCTCTGGTGAGTTGCGCCAATTCCAGAGAGCAAAGCTCTATTTCAAGAGCGCAAGTTGTTTTGTAGCTGACACGTGGCGCTCTCTCAAGAGCGCAACAGCGCAGTTTGGAAGTGCAAAGCACTAAGAATCTTTTAGATTCAAGAACAGGAGTGCAGAGCACTATTTGATTTCTTGATCTAATTTAGATCAAAGAAAATAATTTTTTTTTTGTTTCAAGAACCAGAGGTTCATAAAAAAGTGCAAAGCACTATTATTACTTATCTTTTTTATTTAAAATTATTGATCTTGTTCTTAGATCAATAATCTGTCCATAAGAGAATTTTCTCTTTTTCCTAAAGGTTTTTTTTACCTTCTGTTGTTCTTGAGAAGTTCTCAAGAGTTCTCTTCTCTTTTATTTTTATAAAGATGTTCCCTTCTTTTTTTTAATTGAGGCCTAGGGTCCTTTTTATAGTGCCCATAAATTAGTTAAATTTGTTAAAGAGATCTTTCTCTGAGTGATTTGGGGAATTTTCCCCACCGTTGGATCTTTGATCCAAGGGCTTCTGCTTTGCAGAAGAAAATCTTCTTGTTTTAACAAGAACAGAAAAGATTTCTTGGAAATTTAATTCTGTTTGGCGCAGATGCCCCAGCGCGTGACACGTGTCGCGCAGCGCACTGCGCAGCGCAACTGCGCTAGCGCATCTGCGCCGACACGTGTCGCGCAGCGCAGAGCGCAGCGCAACTGCGCTAGCGCATCTGCGCCGACACGTGTCGCGCCGCGCAGTGCTTGCGCAGCTGAAGCGTTGCTTCATAAAAATAGAGTTTTGCTCTGATTGGGCGCGCCTTCTTGAGCGCTGCGCTGACGTATCAGCGCTTGACATGTGGCGCGTTGCGCCCGAGATTTGAAGCGTTGTTTCAAAATTTTGAATTTCGAATTTCGAATTTCAACAGAGCTTTGCTCTGATTGGGCGAAACAGCTGCCTTTCAGCAACGACAGAGAAATGATCCATACTCTTCGACTTATAATCCGGGTTGGAGGAGTCACCCAAATTTTGCTTGGAATCAAAATCAACAATTCCAAGGAAACAACAACTTTCAAAGGCCTCCTCCTCCACAACAACAATCACCTCCACAAATTTAATACCAGCAACCTTTCCACCCACAACCTTACCCTAACCAAATGAACAATTTTGTGCCCAACAATTCTTACCCTCAAAACAATTTTGTTCAACCAAATAATGATAAGGTTAACTCGCTAGAAAGAAGTCTAGATGCGTTCCTAAAATAATCTACACAATCCGAAGCAAGGTTGGAGATTTCTTTTCAATCTTTGGTGCAAAACAGTGCTTCACATGATCAAAGTATCAAATCTATTGAGGCACAAATTGCACAACTCAATGCTGCATTGAGCGAGCGAGAAAAGGGAAAGCTTCCATCTCAACCACTGCCAAATCCCGGTCACCCACATGTTGCATATGAACAGCAAAATCATAACGTAAATGTTGTGACCACGTTGAGATCCGGAAAAGTGTTGCACAATAATGTGGGTATTAACAATGACACCCATGCCGGTGGTTCTTCTTCATCTTCTTCACCTTCTTCTTCTTCTTCATCTTCTTCTTCTTCGTTAGAGCCTATTCTTCATTCTTCACAAGGCTCTACTTCTTCTAGCTCGAACGCACCCACTTCTTACATTACGAACACATCTACACGGGGATCCATTCTAACTCCACAATCTGATCCACAAAAAATGGACTCAACAAATTTCCAAAATGTTCCTTTTCCAAACCGGTTGAGATCCAATAAACCAACTCTATAAATGGAGAAGTTTGTAGAGTTGTTCAAACAGGTTAGCTTAAATATACCTCTCTTAGATGCAATCCAACAAGTTCCTTCTTACGCGAAAATCTTAAAGGACTTATGCACCAAGAAGAGGAAGTCACAAGTACCAAAGAAAGTTTTCGTGGCTAGTGCTGTTAGTGATGCTCTTGTCCAATCTTTACCCCAAAAGCACAAGGACCCCGGCTGTTCTACTATTTCGATAACAATTGGGGACAAGAACATCAATAGAGCACTATTAGATCTTGGTGCTAGTGTCAATTTGCTACCCTATTCAGTGTACGAGCAATTAGGCATTGGAGAGCTTAAACCCACTCATTGTACTCTCCAAATGGCCGACCGATCCATCACCCATCCTAGGGGAGAGTTGGAGGATGTGTTAATTAGATTAGCGGATTTCATTTTCCCCGTTGACTTTATTGTTATGGATACACAACCTGTAGCTAACCCCCGGAGTCAAATTCCGGTGATACTTGGTCGACCATTCCTTGTGACTTCTAATGCGGTGATCAATTGTCGTAATGGTTCAATGAATCCATCTTTTGGCAATATGACAATTGAACTCAACATTTTTAAGTTGGGAAATCAGCCTTCCGATCCTAATTCTAGCGTACTTGATGTTTGCTCGATCAATGAGATCACGGAAGAGGACTGTGAGCTCGAAAAATTTATGTTCGATCACAGCAGTGTTGACGCCTCTAGTGCGTTCCTCTTAGAATCCGACATAGCTTTCACGCCGGACAACGATTATGAGTGTTTCATCTTTTTGGACGATTTTGAAGACTCACCACCCTAGTTTGAGTCTTTTGATTTTTCTGATGAGTTAGTTGAACCATCCGACTTGGTTGCATACACTCGATTTGAACCGTTGATAGAATCCTTCGAGTTTGAAACAGTATCACCAATGCTACCTTCAATTGTTTCACCCCCTAAACTCTAACTAAAGTTTTTGCCGTCTCACCTTAAATATGCTTACCTAGGTGAGAATGAGACCCTTCCCGTTATCATATCGGCCTCTCTAGCTCTCGAGCAAGAGAAGGCCTTTTTAATGGTCTTACAAAATAATCGGTAAGCTTTTGGCTGGTCTATGGCGGACATCAAGGGGATTAGTTCCCTCATAGTTGAACATCATATACACTTGATGGATGATGCTAAGCCGGTAAGGGATCCACAAAGACGCCTTAACCCCATAATGAAAGAGGCTGTCAAGAAAGAGATTATTAAATGTCTTAATAGTGGTATCATTTAACCTATCTCGGACAGCCAGTGGGTTAGCCCCATTCATGTTGTGCCAAAGAAATCGGGCATTACGGTCATAAAAAAGGAGGCAAATGAGTTAATACCTACTCGCACCCAAACTGGGTGGCGAGTTTGCATCGACTATAGAAAACTCAATGCCGCGACAAGGAATGACCACTTTCCTTTACCTTTCATTGACCAAATGCTAGAACGATTGGCTGGGCACGAGTTTTACTGCTTTTTGGATGGCTATTCCGGCTATAACCAAGTCCCCATCGCCAAAAAGGATCAAGAAAAGACCACATTTATTTGTCCTTTCGGTACTTTTCCTTATCGTCGCATGCCCTTTGGGTTATGCAATGCACCCGCTACGTTCCAGCGGTGGATGATGGGGATCTTTTCCGACATGGTTGAAAAGTTTTTAGAGATCTTTATGGATGATTTCTCCATTTTTGGTGACTCCTTCGACGAGTGTTTGCTACACCTTGACGCAGTTCTTACTCGCTGTAGGGATAAGAACCTCACTTTAAATTGGGAGAAGTGCCACTTTATAGTACGAGAAGGCATTGTCTTAGGACATGTCATCTTGCAAAATGGAATAGAGGTTGATAAAGCCAAGATTGAAGTCATTTCCAATCTTCCTCCTCCTAAATGCGTCAAAGACATTCGAGCTTTCCTTGGCCATGCCGGTTTTTATAGACGGTTCATCAAGGATTTTAGTAAGATTGCTAGACCCTTGACTCTCTTATTGGTCAAGAACATAACATTTGATTTTGACTCAACTTGCATGGAAGCATTCGAGTCATTGAAACACTCTCTCATTTCTGCGCCCATTCTTTCATCTCCAGACTGGACGCATCCATTCGAAATTATGTGCAATGCATCAGATTTTGCCATTGGTGTTGTTCTTGGACAACACATTAATAAGATGCCGCACGTAATTTATTACGCTAGCCGTATATTAAATGAGGCCCAATTAAACTACACAACAACATAAAAGGAGTTTTTAGCAGTTGTGTTTGCACTTGAAAAATTCCGGCCTTATTTAATCGGCTCTCCAGTGATAGTGTACACGGACCATTCAGCTCTTCGCCACCTTTTTGCGAAGAAGGATGCTAAATCGAGGCTAATATGTTGGATCCTCTTGCTACAAGAATTTGACCTTGTCATAAGGGACAAAAGAGGATGTGAAAATGTAGTGGCCGATCACCTTTCACGACTTCCTTCTTCGCCTACACTTGAAATTCCAGTTAAAGATGTTTTTCCCGATGAGCAACTCTTAACAGTGTCGTGCGAACCATGGTTTGCTGATATAGTAAACGACTTGGCCACCGGCTTGATACCTAAAAATTGGTCGAAACAGGATAAACTCCGATTCTTGTCCCAAGTAAAACATTTTTACTGGGATGAGCTGTATCTTTTTAAATACTGTTCCGACCAAATCATTCGTCGGTGTGTACCTGAAAATGAGTTTAAGAGTGTGCTGTCTTTTTGCCACGATCAAGCGTGTGGCGGGCACTTTGGCCCAAAGTAGACAGCCGAGAAAATCTTATAGTGTGGTTTCTATTGGCCACGACTCTTTAAGGATGCATATGAATACTGCAAGACATGCTCCCGGTGCCAACACTTGGGCCGGATATTGCGGAGAAACGAAATGCCGCTCCAACCAATTTTGGTTGTAGATATTTTTGATGTTTGGGGAATCGACTTCATGGGACCATTTCCCAATTCCTTTGGGAATGTGTATATTCTTTTGGCTGTTGACTATGTGTCAAAGTGGGTCGAGGCTGTGCCTAACAGAATGAATGACAACAAGGTTGTCGTTCGATTTCTGAAAGAACATATTTTTTCTCGGTTTGGGCACCCTCGAGCAATTATAAGTGATAATGGATCTCACTTCTGCAATAGGACTTTTGAGTCCTTAATATGCAAATATTCCATTACACATAAGCTGTCAACACCATACCATCCCCAAACATGTGGGCAAGCCGAGATTTCGAATCGGAAAATTAAGCAAATCTTGGAGAAAACGGTTTCTAAAAACCGTAAAGATTGGTCACACAAATTGATCGATGCACTATGGGCTTTCCGTACTGCATACAAGACTGATCTTGGTATGTCTCCATTCCGACTTGTTTATGGGAAGGCTTGCCACCTTCCAGTTAAGATTGAGCACAAGGCATTTTGGGCGATCAAGGAGTTGAATTTATCAATGGGAGATACGGGCAGAATCGAAAGCTGCAATTAAACGAACTAGAAGAGCTGCGGGATGAGGCTTATGATAATGCTGTCATTGTTAAAAACCGAACTAAGGTGTTCCATGACAAACACCTTATGCGCAAAACGTTTAAACCTGGTCAACAGGTTTTACTCTATGACACTCGGTTACACTTTCACCCCGGCAAGCTCAGATCTAGGTGGAAAGAGCCATTTTTAGTACGCACCGTATATCCGCACGGTGCGGTAGATCTTGAAAATCCGGAGGACAGTACTTTATTTAAAGTAAACGGATATTGACTAAAACCGTTCCTCACAGCGGACCCGTCGGAGGAGCTCCTGTTTTTGCAGGAGCCGGTTTACACTGATTGATTTTCCTCCATTTGACCCCCAAATTTTTGATCTTCCTGCCAAAACTCTATTTCAAATAAATTTGGGGGTGTGTATCAGTTGTAAATATATAAATATAAAAAAATATAAAAAAATTTAAAAAAAAAAATTATTTGGGTATTTTTGTAAAATAAGAAAATAAACATGGAAGTGCCGGCCATTTTGACGCTCTTTGTGTAGCATGACAGTGAGGGCACTGTCAACTTTAAGTTTGGGGGTGTGCTCGGTAAGCTTTCTTCCTTCGCATTCATATGTATATTTTTGCATTTGCATATTTATTTTTAAAACCCATAAAAATTGAAAAATCACAAAAATTAAAAATATTAAAACATTCGATTTTGGCCTTAATCAACTTGAGTTTGACAAATAGGTTAACTAGCTAGGAACAACTAGATCTTAGACTTAGTAAATTAAAAACCCTAAAAATAACCTTTCTTTGAGTTTAACGGTAGAAAATATATGTCTTTGTAGTTTATTTAGAAATAGGCAAATTTCGAGTTGACTTCTTGGGCTAAGTTAAAATAAGGGAAAAGTATTGATATCTTTATTAAAGTATAAATTTGAAAAATAATTCCTGACTTAAGGCTAAATTCTGAAAATATATACCCTACAAAATTGCACAAACACGAACCTTGAAACTTGGAACAGTAAGAGAGACCTTGAAATGCTTTTGTCTAAAGTCCTTAGTACGAAGAAAAATACAATAAAATGCAAGTGTGAATAAAGAAAAAAATGAACACGGGTTTTTGTAATTACTTAAGGCTGCAAAAATAGAAAAAAATATTTAGTGAGGGTGCTTCATCACCTAGTGCCTTAGACCAACTGGTTTAGGAGTCACAGCTAAAGTCTTAGGTGTTACAAGACTAGGAATTACGTTTTAATGTGCAAACACATTTTGTAATCGGTTGTTGGTACCTCAAGAAGTATTAACGGTCGCATGAAGGATGTGTAAGCAAAATTCATCTAAAAATTCACCACTTAAGAAGTGCTTTGGACGACGGACAAGAGTATGATAGCTTGATTTGAATTTCCAAGTGTAGGGGTGATATATACACACACGTAGGGGTATGTGATTGGGATTTAGATAAGAGATAGGAATGAAGAATATGACTTATATCTTTAATAGAGATGATAAAAAATTCTTAAGTTAAGATAGAACCCTAGAAGGAAAAGTTAAAAGATGTCAAAAGCTAACTAAATTTATAAGAACATATATAATCTTAAGTTAAATAATAAGGAAGCGTGAAGAATACGGGTGGAAAATTTCTAAGTCGACAATAATAGAGTTTCTTGTTAGAAAACTTAATTGGAGAATAAAAATCGATAGGCCAAATTGATAGGATTATGTAGGTAGTATCCGCTGAAAACCCTCAGGAGACAACACTCCTCCTACTAGGGACACCTAGAGGTTTAACGGCTTGTTGCACAAGCTTAGTGCAATCGCGTTTCCCTGCGAAAGTGTGGCTATGTCTTTTTCGAGAATAAAATTAGGTTTGCTTGAGGACGAGCAAAAGATAAGTTTGGTGGTATTTGTTCATACCATAATTTTGCATTCTTTTAGACCCCAGTCTTATTCATTTTACAAATAAACATGTGCTTTTGATCCATGTCTGCTACATAGTTGCAGGTTACAGGTTCTCGGAACAAAAACAGTGAAATTGACGAAAAGATGATACAAAGTGAGACTATTACCGATAAATGGTGGAATTTTGATCGTGCCGACATTTTGAGGGACAATGAAAATCAATGAACAAGTTCACAATGCACAAAGGCAGTGTAAGGTTCAAGACTTCGACACGAAACAACGGTACAAGTCCACTAAAATTATTCACTGTGGAGATCTGGAAAAGAACTAGAAGACATTCTGAAGAACCAACTGAAGAAACAGGAAGACAAATTCAACCAGACAGAATACCATAAAAAAATGATCCCACAAGCCTCTCACTTGGCCGCGGAACCGCGGCCAAACCTGGCCTATGGCCGCGGTTCCGCGGCTGTGTATTACCCGTATTGGTGCAGAAAAATTTTGGAAATTGGCGGCGCATTGACTAGTCTTCCTAGGGGTATTTTTGTAAAAGCATATGTGCGTCAATTGTAAGCCTAGGGTTTTCTATGCTCTATAAATAGAAGGCCTAAAACTTGTTTTAGGCCATGTCTTTTTTCATTGAATAAAATTCAGATTTCTATCAAGTTTTGAGAGCATCAATTTCGTAAGTATTTTTTTTTGCCCCAGTTCTTAATTCTTCTTTCTGCCCTAGTTTAAATCTATTCTTTGCCCTAGTTTAATTTAGATTAGAACTTTTTATTAATCTGTCGTAGTTAGATAATTAATTTCTTAAATCAAAAACTCATAAAAATCATGTTTTTCATATATCCCTTAATGAGCGAGTAGTTCCTCGCTTGTTAGGGTTAGGAATAGGGAAGGTTTGAGAGATGCAAATCTCTCACCTCTTTCTTGCCCAACACATAATAATAGGACTCCATGCATACATACACATACCGCTCCCTACGGCACCCTACCCTCGAGGTAACGGTGATCCCGTAGTATAAAAGACCGGTTGTGCACGTTTTCCATGGAGGTTAGGGTAAGGATTAAGAAAGGACGGACAATGACCTAGAGGAAGAAACATCATTTCTTTCCGATCGTCCTAATCCCCTTTATTAATAATTATCATAACACCTAAAGAGATCTAATTTAGGGCATTGAAAGCGATGGGAAATCTTTAACTTTCCAAAATTAACCTAAACCTAACCTTAGCAAGATTTCTAAATCTTAGTCTAAATCAATTTAGTTTTAGTGATAAAGATCCAAACACCATTTGGAATTAACTCTATAGAACAATTAGGAAATACACAACATCCCTGTGGATCGACCCGTATTCACCGGCTAGCTACCAAGCGACGCCGTTCTTGATTGCGGTAAAAATATTTTTGATCTAAAAATTGTACAAATCACCCATAATATATCAAATCGAAGAATTTTTCGAGACTCTTTCGATACCATCAGAATTTAGCTGTTTCACATTCGGGAGTTTGTCAAAATATAGCTCGGAAATACTAGTTCACATTTTCTTAAACATGTCGCTGCCGTTTGATACCTTGGGCTTTTTTGCGCAGAATTTTTTTGGCGGGAACAAGATTGTCACAAGCCCTAACTTACCTACAAAGTGCGCAAGACTGAGTCCCGCCCAGCTCAAAGCCTACTCGGAAAGCAGGATATCGGCCCGCTGGATCGGTTCCCATTGAGACACTACTCTTGCCTCAGGGGCATTCGACTGCCTAACCCTAAGACAGTCGGCCCTTTGCCAGTTGATGGGCACATGCCAATCCTCACCCTCCGGTGGCCTGACGAAGACAAACTTCTTCTTCCATTCATGGATGGAAGAAGGGACAATAACTACCTCCGACTCAGCCGCCCTACCCTTCTATTTTTGAATGAAAGGTACACCCAGCTCAGTTCGTCTTTGCTGGTACCGGGATGATTTTTATAGAAAAGAAAAGAAAAGAGTAGGCTCAAATCAAAGGGGATCCGATCAATTTTCAACTGGACCAGAAACCAGAGGAGGATTCTCTACGAATTCGGCGCTAGCTGGCCCGGGACAAGACGGAAACAATGGAGCATGGCACAGACCTCAGGAGAGAAGGGCATATGCATCCCTGCCCGGAATGCTTCCAAGTATAGAGAAATCTCTTTGCTCTGTACTTGGTCTGTCCGCTTGTCCTCCCTGGCCAAACGGAGTGAATAGCCAGAGGGTATATGAAAACGGGCCCGGATGTCAGAAAGCTCATCCAGACGGTTTAAAACTGAGGGTGCATCACGGGTATTTCTGATGCGCACCTTGGGGCCCTTTTCTCCACCCGACGACGAGGGACGAGGGCGTCGTTCCCCCCGGGGGGCGAGCCCGACACATAAGAAGAAGAAGAACTCTCTCGGCTATCGGAAGCCGAGGAGGAAGAATACCGGCTGGGCTCAGCTCCAGAAGCTGAAGCCTCATCACCCGACTCAACCCCTACTACGTCAATAGATACTTCGGAGGAAAACATCTAACCTGATTTAAGAAAGGTTTGGCCAAGGAAAGTTTTTGTTAGCTGAAGTTCCGACCTAAGCAGATGTGCGCCGGGCAATCTTCAGACGACAAGAGATGACCTGGGTAAAGTATCGGCCGTAGGATGACCCCCCTATTTATACACTCAGCAAGAAGGCACCCAACGACCCAAATCCGTTCCTGCCAAAACGAAGTGTCACACCTATCAGCTATCGGGACTCCACGTGGCAACTGGCCATTGGACACGTCCCCTTTCGCCAGGATTCGGGTGACAGCCCCTCACATCCTGCAACCTAGTAGTGGACACGTGGCGCATAGCCCAACCGACCAAGTGAACGAAACGACGCCATCTTTTTAAGCACAATCATTTTACTGATACGCTGACGTCACTAAAGATATACGCGGGAACTGAGGCGCTTCATAAGCCGCCACGTGGATCCAGGGATTCAAGATGAGTAGCCGCTAAATGCCGTGTCTTTTTTGGACAGCCCATTGCAGGGGAATCCTAGGCTGAATCGTTAAAAACCAGGCTTACCACTCTTGACCCTAACCCATAAATAGGCCAGGGCTAGAGTGGGGGGTTAATGATGAAGCTCATAAACATGTATTTCCCAGATTACGACACATGGCAGATGACGTGTCGTCTACGTAAGCCCACTAGACTCCTGGGGGCTACGGAGGGGGAACCGGTATGGTGCATGAGGGACCTTCCTCGTTACCTCGTCTCCGAGGTTGCACCCGACCTTTCGGAAACCTCTCCGGAGTACTTCCTCCCGAGCAATCTAGCAACCAAACTTTTACGGACTCCTCGCTTGTCTCCGAGCTACCCACCGAGCCGAGCTTCCTCGGCTCTCCTATTCAGCCAAGAGCACGGAGCCTAAGCGCCCCCGTAACGGTTCCGTATATCTCGCCAAACAGAGACCTCTGCCACTCCACGTCCCACGCTGACACACCCTTCCATTAACGAGCGCATACCGCTATTAATGGACGTATCCCGCCTTCTATGGGACCGTGCCGCGGGGCGTAACGGACGGTGACAATTTCGCGCCGATTCACCTCATGCGACCGCTATATAAACCCCGTCCACCAGACGACTCAGGTAACTCGAATTCATTCCAATACGTCACTACCCTGCCATTATTCCTTAGTACTTACTCGATCGTCGGAAGGTCTTACGGTGGTTTCCCACCTCGGGACTTTCCTTACAGGTAGCTCGGCGTCAACAACATCCTACAACCTATTGAGATCCACACAGTCAATTCTCATTCTCAATCTCAACTGTTCAGTATCGCTTGTAATGGAATCGACGGTGGGTAACATCTGAAGGAGATTCCAACCTTCATCAAGATGTGATGTTGTCAATGTAAACAAACTCAATGGCTTCTATCAGTGTATAAGCTATTGGGTAAAATGCATGAAAACCCTCCTTACTTTTCTTCGGAAAGCAAGAAAACACATTAGCTTCCAAATCCTTGTAATTTATTCCAAATAAAATCCTAAAATCATTACTTTTTACATCCACGAGGCTTCTTTATACGGAGAATGTCCACCTATCAATATAATTGACCAATCCATTTATTTTCTTATTTTCTTCTTCTTTTCCAAACCCCTGCTCTCTTCAATTCATGAATGAAGAGGAAGTAAGTAAAATGTAGGATTGAAATAGAGATTTTGGGAAAGAAAGAAGGTGAAGAAATTTACGTTCAAAACAAAGAAAAACCTTCAGAGAAGAAAGGATGAATAGCCAGCAGAGAAAATTACATTGAAAATACTAATGGTGTCAAAATTTTAGGATCAAGTTAAGGAAGGTTTCATGCTTCTAGTGCAAAAATAAGGTAGGTTTCTTGTATTTAGTTTTATTCTAGAAATAGGAGGTGAGTAATAATCCATTTATTTTCAGTTCAAAGAAATTAATATACATTTATTTTCATTCCAAAAACAAGAAAAAGTTATGTGTCTGTTTAAAAAATCAAATCACTATATGATTATGTGTTTTAGCACAGTAGCAATGTCATGACCAACTATGATAAATATCTGCACCATATGTTCGGTTTATCGAGCCATGTAGGACGAGTTTTTGATAATTTATATGGACTTTAAAATCTAAATTCAAAACACATATTAACCTGACAGGTTTACAATACATTATACATAAATATACACATTCGGGTTTCAGATTTAGGTAGACGGGTTGGATTTTGCTTGTTTTTTCAGCTAGCCCATATTAAATTAACACGAAGATTGAAAATGTAAAACTTGGCGGTATGTTTTACTAAATACATTATACATGTATATTTAAATTATACACTTTAATAATCTATATTTAATTATATAGTATATATTCATTATAAATTAAATTAAAAGGTTTCACCAACTAATACAATAAAATAAATTACAATATGTAATTTAAACATTAAAAGTTAAACGTTTATAGTGTACATTTAGGCTTGAATTACATAGAGCATAAGAAGCAGGTTTGCTTTAGGTCAGGTTTAGGATTCGAGCATGATGCATTGAGAGTAACCCCTATTTACCAATATTCTGAAAGAGCCGAACTAAGTTTTGTAAACTGTCACGTCTCGCTTCCCAAAAAACGGAAACAGTCACGTGACCAGACCTGCGACGTATTTATTTTGAGAAGGTTTTTTTCATAACAAATACGCTAAACGTTTATGAGCAATGCAAATAAAACAAGAATAAACATGAGAATAAAATCCAACTACTAACTATTACATTCAAGGTTCCACAGGATTCAGACGGATAACAAGATGTCTTAAAAAAATACAATAACAAGAGAAGCCTTAACAAGAGGCATACTTAATGAAAAGCGGAAATAAAATCCAGTAGTCAGCCTGTGACAGCAGTTGGGAGTATTTTTCTTCCGTTGGTTCTACTTTCTATGTCCGTAAGTCACCCGATGAATATTCCAAAGAAAAAAAGAGAACAAGATGGAATGTACGTTGGCGAACTTACGCTCAGTAAGTCCCCAAAATAAGAATATGAATATAAGAGTGATAAATGACATGTATACATGTAGAAAATGAAATCTCATGAAGTAGTGAACAAGTAAAAGATGGAAATGGCAAATATCATGAGCATGGCAAATATCATGAGCATGTCAGTTCTACGATTACGTGATTGTTGTAGTGTGATAGTGAATGTATGTGTCACATCCTGCTTCCTAAAAGAGCGGTAACGGCACGTGACAAGCCCCGATGAATTTATTCCGAGAAAGTTCTTTTTCGCAATAAATACGCTAAGCGTTTATAAGCAATATAACAACAGTCAAGAATTAATAAGAGTAATTAAAATTCAACGACAAATTTATTTACATTCACTTCCATAAAATTTTGATACAAGATATTTGAAAAGAAAAGTGTAATGAATATGCCTAACAAATGGCATACTTAAAAGAAAAATTGATGAAGGAAATTAATAGTGTAACAACCATAAACTTTCTGTACAACTTTCTGTACAATTTTTTCAAAAAATACAGAAAGGGGTATTTTTGCATGAGCACAAGATATAAGTTTGTTTTGCTTTTTAATAGTAAGAAAGAGCTTGTAGCTCACTGGTAAGACATTGCACTGCTGAACCAAAGTATCAGAGTTCAAATCCCATCCCCCACATTATTTTTAATATTGTTTTTTTTTAATTTTTAGAAGTCCAAGAGCCTACACATGCATAACTCGTAAAAACCCCACTACACATATAAAACAAACAACTCAGGGGCTACACCAAGCGACGAGAGACACGTGGCAGCCCCGGCCCGACTCGGCCAACTCGGCCCGCCGCCCCGGCCGAATTCGGTCGGATCACCGAGTTGCCTTCATTAAAATTCTGCCTTTTTGTATTCTAATAACCCATGTATATTTTAATTTCTCTGCACAGTAACAGAGACATTAAAAAAACCCCATTAACCTATTTTTTAATACAATTTTCATACAATCTTTCACCTACCCTAACCCTAGTATTACCCTATAAATACCACCCCTAAACATGCCCCCTCACTCACAATTCTGTCCAAACTCTCAAGAAAACTCTTTAGAATTTTGTGTACAAGTGGAGTTAGCAAAGGGCGAAACTCCGGCGATCTTCCGACGACGACCCTAGGAGCTCCCGGCGACGAAATGACGCATCGACACCTCCTACTGATTCCTCTCTCTCATCACCTTTCCCTTCTCTATTTTATTCTTAAAACTATTATTCCTAAAATCCGACGGAAACGGAGTTAATCCGACTTCCGATTCGGTTTTTTTTAAAAAGTGCAATTTTCATTAAACATGACCATTCCAAATTCTCACATCTTGACTAGTAATTATTAACAAAACATCATGAACAAGTTTCATAGCAAAATATTTCATATTGCAATTTTTATCGTACTTTTTCAGTAAAATACCATGTAGTTTAGTTTTGACATTAAATATCATATTTCATTGCTATACTTTTAAATAGATCACGAGATATTGACCTATCTCTTCACAACACTCATATGCAATATAGCACGATACCTTTCGGTAATATAGAATACGGGAAAACGAAACTTTACATATAAATACCGCTAACTATTAAAACCGTTTTCTATAAAATTAAGTATTTTTATAAATCTTTGCAAAGCGCCGATACAACCCATTTTAGAGAACCCGACTGGGATGGTGCGGATTATCGCACATCCCTGGGCTTAGTAGTGCGAGATGCAGACCTCCGTAAGGAGCATTCGGTCTCGAGAGATTTAAAATACAAATATCTTATAAAAATGAGATTTCTAGAAATATAATATATATTAAAATTATTTTTATATAAATATATAAATATATATCATTAAAATATCTATTTTTGTGACAATATAAATATTCCAACTTTTTCTAAAATCACAAGAATCACTTTACATTAAAATACCATGAATTCCATACAAGTTCAATATTACAATTAAATACCCTATATTATGAAATTAGGTTATCTTCACTAGAAATATCACAAATATAAAATCTACATCTATGATAACTCTAAAGACGATAATTAAATATTTGGGGTGTATTTTGAAAATTATACAAAAGTATTTTTACATAAAACCCTCTCAAGTTCTATAAATTACCCTAACGACCCTAGTAAATATAGGTTTAAGCGGGACCAATCTCTTGAGCCTCAGGGAGCCGGAGAAGTGGGTGATTGCCTATTTAAGGTAGATAACTAAAAAAAAACGGTGTTATCAACACGATAATCGTTTTTGAAAAAGACACACATCCTTCCGTCCATGTGCAGCGGTTACCAATAACATTAAAACAATCAGAACTTCAATTTCTTTTTTAATTGTTCTGACTCAGACTGAGTCTCATTATAAATAATTTAACTTGAATATGATTCAAGTACAATCTACATCCCAATATGAATCCATGAATCCATAAAATCAATCCGTTTAAGCGATTCAACTTATATTGACTGAACCGAACCATGGATATACTTCCATTTACATGATTCTCTAGTTACATCCATGATTCTCCAGTTACATCCATTTACTGATATCACGATTTCGGCAAGTCATCCAATTATACAATCTATATTACAAGACAATCCACGTTGCAATACAATACAAACAATACAATCAAGACATCACGGGGTTTAAGGGGTAGATTGGTACGGAAGATGTTAGAAGTGGCACGAGACTGCAAGATTTAAGACACTAATACCACGCCGTTGTTCCGGGCTTTCTAACGGATCCTTGTACTTCCATTTGCCTCTATTCTCTGGCATATAAAGACTTCTCTCGTATATACTGGCATCCTTCTGTACCAAACTACAAACAACAGCGTTAATACTAAATACAACTGTTTCCCCCGATCAGAGCAAAGCATTGTTTGAAATTCAAATTTCAAAATTGAAGCAACGCTTTAGATGCAGCGCCAAGTGCGCTGCGCCCTAGGCAGCGCATCATGAGTGTGCTAGCACTAGGCGCGCTGCACGCCATGTGTCGAATACGGGTGCGCTAGCGCAGGGCGCGCTGCGCTCTGAGCAGCGCATCACGTGTCAAACACAGATGCGCTAGCGCAAAGTGCGTTGCGCTCTGAGCAGCGCACCACGTGCAAAGTACGGATGCGCTAGCGCTGGAATTAAAAAACTCCCCACCGTTAGATCAAAAGATCTAATAATAATGATAAATCATTAATTAACCAGAATTAAAATTCTGTAATGGAAAGATTTTTCAATCTTGTTAAAAACAAGAAAATTGCCTTCTGTAAAACAGAAGCCCTAGGATCAAAGATCCAATGGTGGGGAAACATCTCCAAATCAATCAGAGAAAGATCTCTTTAACTGATTCAACAAATCAGCTTGCCTTATATAAAGGCCTCAAGACTTCAAGTCTGATATAGAGAAACCCCCCCTAAACTTTAAAAAAAAAACTCACTCAAACATAAAGAGCAAGCTCTCAGCAAAAGAAGATACTTCGTCAAGGTAAAGATAATGGATGATGAACACAAAGATGAAATCATCTCATAAAAAGAAGAATTCTATTTTTTAAAAAAGATCATAGATCTACAAGACAAAAAGTCTTTCATAAAAGAGATCAAAAGATCTCATCATAAAATAAAAGAATAACATAATTCTTCTCACAGATCATGAATCTATAAAGGCAAAGCCTTTCATCGAAATAAGAGATTGAAAATCTCTCCTGCAAAATAAGAACTGTTGTTCTTAAATCTTGAGACAAAGTCTCTTTTAAAAGAACATAAACTTGTTTTCCTAGATCATAAAATTGATCAAATGCACCTTGCGCTCTTGAACTGCGCCTTGTGCTCTTGAAATGCTCCTTGCGCTCTTGAACTGCGCTTCTGCGCTTTCTAGACCGGCGCTCAGCGCCAAAATGCGCCACTTGTCAACCACGTGTGCGCCAATTAACAACTTGCGCTTTGCGCTTCTGAAATAGCGCACTGCGCTCATGGGCTGGCGCTCAGCGCCAAGCGCACCACGTGTCACTCACGTGTGCGCTCATGAATTAGCGCTCAGCGCTTATAAACTGGCATCATGCGCTCATCATCTAGCGCTTAGCGCTAAGTGCGACACGTGTCCCTTATATGTGCGCCACGTGGCAGAAGCCCACTGCGCTATTTAATTGGCGCAAAGCGCCTAGCGCGCCACGTATTGCGCTTACAGAACATAAATTGTTCTTTAATAAGCTCAGAGCTTTGGTGAATACTCGGCATTCAATAAAAGACAAAAAATATTGTCAGAAGGACCAAGCCCAAATAAAGGCTCAATAGCCAGAATAAAAATGTTAAACATTTATTGGACTTAGCCCAATATTGGCCATAAGTTCTCAACTTATATTTAATTGAACCCATCTGCTCATGAATATTTAACAGATCATAGTCCAAAATTGGACTATAGATCTTTCAACCAACTCACACCGGTTCGAGGGCACATCTCTTTACTCCTCTGATATCTGTCGTTGTAATCCTTCAACGTCTTCAGAGAGGTGACGGGTCCTGACAACCATACATTTCACGGACTGTGGGGTCCTTTAAAACCCATGGACTATGATGTCCTTAATCTCGGACTGTGGGGTCCTTTAAAACCCATGGACTATGATGTCCTTAACCTTGGACCGTAATGCCCTTAAACTAACGTTGGACTGAAATGTCCTTAAACTAATCGACCGCAATGTCCCTAAACTAAACAATAAAGCTCGAATGCTCTTTTGTTGGATCTAAACGATCCCGTTAAGTTGATCTTAGTCTAAAAATCAGACTAACGTATTCTTAACAAACGTTTAAGTTGATTTTAGTCTCAAAAAAGACTAACGTATCCTTAAATCCAACCCCCAAACCCAAATCTAAGAAGATACGGATTTAGACTAATCCACGCCCTACGGACGACAACATAAATTAGTCTCCGTATACAATCCACAGACAACAAAAAATAGAACAAACACCCACGACACGAAGTGACCATCTGGAGAAGGAGAAAGTTGTTACCGCGATGCGGTAGCGTAATTAACTGCAGGGGCTTGCGCCTGCAGGGAAGAGCGTCCCCAGAATCAAAAACCCCTCAAATGAAGGGGAATCTGATGAAGTTTGCTACATCGTTCGCATCCGTTTAAACCTTCGATACACGGTGCCATAAATCAACTTGGCATCTTCGGAAAGGTGGACGGATAGCACCAATTAGCATCTGCCCTTGAATTTCAGGCCTGACATCCCAACGTCCCGGTCGCGTCTTTCGGCGGGGAACAGATTCTGGCACGCCCGGTGGGACCTTTTCCTATTTCCACTCCACACTTCGTGTGTCGTGTTCGCAAACGAATCACGGTTTGATATGGTTGCCCTTGGGTTCGAGGTACTAAGATTTGGTGTCTTGCTCGGTGCAGAAAACGAAAGATCAATGGTATCCACCTGCACGAAATGCTCCAGCTGCAACTGCAACTCACGTTCTGCCTCATCTGGAGGTGTAACTTACGGGACCCAGGCGGTCTCCCTATTCACAATGTCGGTAGAGCAGGTAATGCAGGCTACCATCGGGTTGTTCTTCGGGACCATGCTCCCACCAGTGAGCGTTAACATCCCGCTGCCACAAGAAGCGCAAAAGAAGTCGGTCTTTGATCGGCTCACTACCACCACGGCCCCTTTCAACGGGTCATCCAATGCCAAGCCAGCAGCATCAGTTTTCGATAGGCTGAGCCTGAACTCCAATGGGCCCGTCAAGAAGCCCACGATACCTAAAGCAGCCATCCCAAAGCGAATAGCCATTCCGATTCTCGAGGTCACTAAAGAAGCTTCTCCCGTCAAAGGATCAGTCTTTACGAGGCTGGCCACTCCGGCTCCCAATCCTGCCCAAAGGTCTATCTTTGATAGATTGGATGCTGCTGTTCAACGGACACCGGTCTTTAAGTGGCTGACGCCAGCGACAACCCTTCGCCAAGACGGGGGGCATGACGAAGCCATCCCCATAGTTGAACCAACTCCGTCCACACGACATGCTCGCCTTCGTCACTGGCGCCGAGTAAGGAAGGCCGGGGGCAGCTCCCCTTTTGGACTAACTCCGTCAGCTCCCATGGTGGAAATCAATGCTGCTGTTCCAACTGGGAACAGTTTTGAATCGCTTAGGAGGGTTCGCAAGAATGCTCCGACTGCCATGCTGAAGAGATCTCCTCCACCTATGGAGATTACTACAGAAAAGAAGCCGGAGCAGCCCCCTCAGCGGCTGTCCTCTAAATTTATAAAGTCTAGCGACAGGTCCAGGAATCGGTGATTGACCAGGACTACTCTCGTCGATCAAAGAAGCTTAATGCAGGACAAGGAGAAAACCATCCTGTCAAGCCACCAAAAGCGACAGCCTTCTGGGTGCCCGCTGCAACGGCCCCCTCGACTTCAACTGCTCATAAGAGAAGGAGGCCTGAGAAAACCCCTGTGAACGTGGCAAACCGTAAAAGCGCTGAATCTAAACGCCCCAAGTCTGGGGGCATGATGGTACATACCGTTTATATGACTTCCGGAAAAGAGGAAAGTCGTGCTTCTACGGGTCATCGACCGTTTACCCGGTCAATAACAAGGGCTCAGGAACAACAACAGCAGAAGCTTCAGGAGATGCTGACTGCAATGGCCGCACTCACTGGGCCAAAAGAAAATCCAGAGACCTCGGAGTAGCGTCGGGAACAAGAAACTGACACCGAGTTCCTCCGAAGAATGCTCGAGAGGAAAGAAAAAGAGGCTGCGGAACAGGCAGCCAATATAAAACGAATGGCTCTCTTGTTCCAAGACATGGCTTGGATGATGTTACAGCCGAACCTCCAGCTGAAGACCCCCATCATCATTGAAGACGACAGAGGGGAGACATCGAACCCTTCTCTGGCTCTTTCAGCAGCCAAAGAGGAACCCATTTCCAAGGCTGCTCTGGATGACTACATTGCTCGGCAAATACGAGCTCACCAGGAGAATGAAGCGGCCGGCCAAGTTGTTAAAACTGGGCGACCATATCCAGGCTGGTATGACCAAATAAAGTACCCACCTAGATATACGATCCCTAAATTTCATGTATATAAAGGGACGGGCAATCCCCACCAGCATGTCGCCCAGTTCAGGGCTCTATGTGGCAACACCGGAGGTGATGATAAATTTCTACTTCGCCAATTCATCGGCAGCTTGTCAGAAATGGCATTCGAGTGGTACTCTGAACTCCCGAACGACTCTGTCAAGACATTTGCGGAGATAGAGCTATTATTTACACAAAGATTCGTAAGCGCACTCCGATTACCGCACTAATTAATGCCAGGGTGAAACCTGGAGAAACATGGGTTCAGTACGCGATACGGTGGCAGAACTTATGGTCGAAATGCGAACAGCGCATCGAAGAAGAGCCGGCGGTGGGCATGTTCGTGGGCACTCTTGATCCGCAGGTGACCATCTCCCAGTTCATGATGTTTTTCAAGCCGACTACTTTCCAGGCCTTGATTGATAAGCTGGCCCAAATGGACCAGATAGGTCATAGATCATCTCTTCCAAAGCTGGAGCCGCGGAATGAGAAGGGAAAGGGGAAGGCGACCGTCGTCGCTAATGCTCAACAGCAGTCCAGTGGTCTAAGACCAGTTGACCGCCAAAATGATAGAACTCGATCTCTTGGAGATAAAATGAGACGCCCTTACTCGTTCCCTCGAGACAAGATGAAGAGGTTATTCGAGCTAGCACTGCGCAACAGGCCCATCACTCTGCCGGAGCCAAGACGTCCAACGCAACCAGGCGACATTAGCAATCCTAACTATTGCCCTTATCACCGAATGTTGGGCCATCCGATCGAAAATTGTTACATCTTCAAAAGCTGTATAGAAGATCAGTACCAACATGGCAAATTCGTATTGTCCGAGAATTGGAAGGTGAACCCGCCTCAGCCGCACGCTCTCAAGAAGACGGATACACCGGGGGCATCATGTTCTTTCGTAGAAGAAGCTCCATGGGAGGTCGCTCTTTCAGCCAAAACTAAGAGAATGCTGAAGGATCTCCACACATGCCCGGCAATTAGGTGGAAGAATCCACTGGAACCTGAGATCATCGAGAGAATGCTGAAACCGCGCCCGACTCCAAAGATTGGTAGTGATAGCCAAAGCGCTCACACCCAGCCGTCAAAGTCTTCGAAGAAAAAAAAGAAGACCAAAAAGCCCGTGATGCCTGGTGACAAGCGCACGGACCTGCAAAAATAGATTGACGCGTTGGAAGAATATAATCAAAAAGCGCGGATTCCAGTCACACTCCAAGAATTTCTCAGCCACGTCCTTGAGGACGGAGATGATGACAATGGAAAAGACTCGTCGGACGAATCTGAAGGTTATGTAGCAAGCTGCCATATGATCTCTCACTTGTCGATAGATGATGAAGAAGCTCCTTGCACAAAGAAACTGGGGGCAAATCCTGAACCGGAACTTCTAGGGCCATCAGACGAAATGATTGATGCATTCCTGAACGAAGCTCTTTCGAAAAGCAAAGCTGATCGGGAGCGCGAGATGGTCATATTTGAAAAAGCCAAACGCCGGCGACTGGACGAAAGAGTTGAAACACTCCCGCAAGATCAAAGTACATCCATCGCAAATAAAAACAGATTCAAGACGAGGAAAAGGTTCGCTAAAGCCATATCGATGGGAATGAAGCTGCCACCCTCCGAACGAAATATTCTTGGTGAAGCGGAAACACATCCTACCTACTGCTTATATCATCGAAAGATTGCGCACCCTACCGAGGAGTGCAACACTTTTAAAAGATGGTGGCAGGGATATATTGCTCACCGGCAACATTTCAAGCGGATGAAACGCAAAGCTCGTCGGGAGCAAAGAAATACGACCGTGGAGCACAAAAGAACTGCCGGCAACTGCCACATAGTTGACTATGGGGGATCGTAAGTTCTCACCTTCGGGAGCGACTCTGACAAAGAAATGACTCTTGACCCCTCTTTAAAGAGTCCACCTTGGGAAAAGAGGAAGAACCGAAAACCTGTGAAAATATTCAGCTGCGCAATCGTACGCTGCCCGAAAAGAATCTTGGGCCCTCGAACAGTAGGTCAAATAGAAAAGATAAGGCAAAAGAAAAAGTCCCTGAGGATATCATCCTTGATGACCAAGCCGTCGAAAAGTTGACAGCCAAGGACCCGCCAAAAAAAAGTAAGGTGGACTACAACATTCTGGCACACTTGAGAAAACTACCTTCGCAGTTAAGCATTCTCGACGCCCTTCTGTTATCCAAAGAAGTAAGAGATTCTTTGATCAAGGCATTACAAGAGCCCGAGCAATTCCAAGCTTTTCTCGCTGTAGAAAAGATGAAGGACGAGCTGGAAGAAATACACACAGCCGATATCACCTTCGGTGATGAAGATCTCCTCCTTGGGACATGCGAGCACAACCGTCCCCTATATGTCTCTAGATACGGTCATGACATCAAGATAGGTAAAATCCTAGTCGACAATGGGTCCTCCGTCAATCTCCTTAACGTAAGGGTGTTAAAGGAAATCTGCATGGGCGTTCAACACCTCGCTCGCGATAAAATCACCATCTCCGGATTTGACTCCCAGTCATCACAGACGCTTGGGTCTGTAATATTGACACTATGCTTTGGCCTGCTTACCACGGACATTAAGTTCCATGTCATTGACGCCAAGACATGCTACAATGCTTTGCTCGGCCGGCCCTGGTTACACGAGTACAACATCATCCCTTCTACACAGCATCAGTGTATGAAGTATTTCAAAGATGGTCTCGAGTATACCGTAACAGGAGAGCTGAACCCATTCTCCGTGAACGAAGTCCGAAAGTACGAAGATGCAAAATACTTCTTACCGGATTTCGAGGACACGGAAAGATGTCACAAACCGAAGAATAAAGCTATCTCTACTATTCCGGTCTTCGGGAGTGATACTGAGGAGGAAGAAGAGATAGTTTACTCAGGTCCGCCCCAGTGCAACAAGCCGGGACCGTCCGCTCCTATGTTGATCTTCGGCAGCGACTTGGAAGATGAGGTCAATGCCGTATTCTCTACTTGGCCATCAATACAAACCTTCGCTGATGAAGATCAAAGTTTGCAAGTTTCTATGGTTCTGCCCAAGCATCATAAAGATCTAGACGCGCTTGATACCTACAGTGTGGAAAAACTACAGACATTCTACGTCCCTCCCACGCGAAAAGGTGAAAAGGCAATCCTATTCTACTGATCCGGGGAAACCAAACTGGAGAAAGAAATCTAGCATGGCACGGATTCTACACTTGACAGGCTCCAGCCCATCCGTTTGCCCAGATATTACACAAAAGAGGACTAAAGAGACTCTTGTGACGCCAAGGTGTACCTCTTATGCAAACTGCGCGATAAGCACGGTTCTATAACAGGATCTGGAACGCTCCCGGAACTCAACGAAAGTTGCCCCACGGGAGAATGGAAACGATCGGGCTTGGATATGTTCAATCCAAGAAACAGGAGCTATTCCGCGGCTGCTACGCCATACATGACTTTGATGAAGAAGGAGATGCTCTGTGGGAAGACACTAACCCTGAACCAGAACGAGCTCCCTGTTCCCCTCCGAAAGGCGGCGCACAGGACCGCGATGCCCTGGCGCTGAGATTCGGGGCAGATGCTATTTGGTTTTATCCGTCCACCTCTCCGAAGATGCCAAGTTGATTTATGACACCATGTATCGGAGGTTTAGACGGATGCGGCCGATGTAGCAGACTTTGTCAGATTCCCCCTCGCTAGAGGGGTTTTTGATTGTGGGGACGCTCTTCCCTGCAGGCGCAAGCCCCTGCAGTTAATTACGCTACCGCTTCGCGGTAACAACTTTCTCCTTCTCCAGAATTTCACTTCATGTCGTGGGTGTTTGTTTTGTTTGTGGTTTCCCGTGGATTGTATACGGAGACTGAATAATGCCGTCGCCCGTAGGACGTGGATTAGTCCAAATCCGTATTTATTTAGATTTGGGTTTGGTGTTTTTTTTAGTTTAAGGATGCGTTAGTCGCGTTGCGGCTAAGATCAACTTAAACGTTCGCCAAGGATACGTTAATCCTATTTTGGACTAAGATCGACTTGAACGGGATCGTTTAGATCCGAAAGAAGAGCAAATGGCTCTATTGTTCCAGTTTAGAGACGTGGTGGTCCATATATTAGTTTAGGGACGTCTCGGTCCGATATTAGTTTAGGGACGTCTCGGTCCGATATTAGTTTTAAGGACGTTTCGGTCCGATATTAGTTTTAAGGACGTTTCGGTCCGATATTAGTTTAGGGACGTTTCGGTCCAATATTAGTTTAGGGACGTTTCGGTCCGATATTAGTTTTAAGGACGTTTCGGTCCGATATTAGTTTAGGGACGTTTCGGTCCAATATTAGTTTAGGGACGTTTCGGTCCAATATTAGTTTTAAGGACGTTTCGGTCCGATATTAGTTTAGGGACGTTTCGGTCCACGAGTTTAAGGACCCCGCAGTCCATATTCATGTGTGATCGTTGGGACCCGTCACCTCTCTGACGTCGTTGAAGGATTACAACGATAGATGTCAGAGGAGTTCGGAGATGTACCCTCGAACCGGAGATAAATTGATTTAGGAGAGCAATTTTGCTCAGTCAATTTAATTTGAGGACTTACGGCCAAAATTGGGTTAAGTCCAGTTGAGAATATTCAACATTTTTCTTGATTTTTGGCCTATTAGGCCTGTGCTGGGGCTTTGCCCATATTTAATAATGCACTGCATTCTATTCTGGCCTGCTAGGCTTTTGATTTGGGCTCTGTCCCTTTATTTATGATGCAGAGCATCTATTTTAGTTTGGGCTCTGTCCCTTTTTTAAAGCAATGCATTGCATTTTATTAGACCTGTTAGGCCTTCTTTAATTGGGCTTGGCCCCTTTTGTAACCAAGGCAGTGCATTTGTCTGGCGCTTTGCGCCGAGTAATGAGCGCAAGCTCATATGGTGATGACACGTGTCATACTCTGGTGAGCGCAAGCGCACTAGCGCAGTGCGCTGCGCTAGCGCGCTGCGCTGCTGACACGTGGCGCGCTCTCAGCGAGTTGCACCAATTTCAGAGAGCAAAGCTCTATCTTAAGAGCGCTTAGCGCAAGTGGTTCTATAGCTGACACGTGGCGCTCTCTTAAGAGCGCAACGGCGCAGTTTGGAAGTGCAAATCACTAAGAATCTTTTAGATTCAAGAACGGAAGTGCAAAGCACTATTTAATTTCTTGATCTAAATTAGATCAAAGAAAAATAAATTTTTCTTTTGTTTGAAGAACCAGAGGTTCTTAAAAGTGCAAAGCACTATTTTTTATTTTTATTGTTTTAAAGAACCAGAGGTTCACAAGAAGTGCAAAGCCCTGTTTATTATGTAAAGATTATTGATCTTGTTTTTAGATCAATGATCTATTAGAAGGAATTTCTACTTCATGAAGGTTCTTTACCTTTTTCTTGAAATCTTCTCAGAGTTATCTCTGTTTAAAGTTCTTGATTTTTCAAGAAAATGTTGATGCCTTTGAATTGAAGCTTAGGGTCCTTTTTATAGTGCTCACAAATTAGTTAAATTTGTTAAAGAGATCATTCTCTGAGTGATTTGGGGAATTTTTCCCACCGTTGGATCTTTGATCCAAGGGCTTCTGCTTTGCAGAAGAAAATCTTCTTGTTTTAACAAGAACAGAAAAGATTTCTTAAAATCTTAATTCAGTTTGGCGCAGATGCCCCAGCGCGTGATACGTGTCGCGCAGCGCAAGGCGCAGCGCAACTGCGCTAGCGCATCTGCGCTGACACGTGTCGCGCAGCGCAGGGCGCAGCTCAACTGAAGCGTTGCTTCATAAAAAAATAGAGCTCTGCTCTGATTGGGCGCGCCTTCTTGGGCGTTGCGCTGACGTATTAGCGCCTGACACGTGGCACGTTGCGCCCGAGACTTGAAGCGTTGCTTCAAAATTTTGAATTTTGAATTTGAACAGAGCTTTACTCTGATTGGGGTAAACAAATGCCCCCCCACCGTTGCGCTTACGTGGCCCCAAACGTGAGCGCAACGGTGGCGGAATTCCAACCGCCGTGACCACTTTTGGAAGTCGAAGAGGCGCTTGAGGCCTATAAATAGGACCTTTGGTCCCCCGCAGATGCTTATCATCTTTCAGATTTTTAAAACTTCAGAGCTTTGCTCTTCCTTCAAGAACTTTAGAACTTTGCTCTTCTTTTTTACAGTCTTTTAGAAAAAAACTTTAGGTACAATTGATTCTTAGATTAAATTAATCTTAATTAATCTTAAACAGCAGAGCTTTGCTCTTATAGATCTTTTGATCTAAAGAGATCCCCATTGGGGTTTTACTAGCAGAGTTTTGCTCAATTTCGACGTTAGAAACTTTTAGGTAAAATCAATATAAATCGAATTAATTTAAATTAATCTCGATCAAAGAGCTTTGCTCTCACAGATCTTTTGATCTAAAGAGATCCTCATTGGGTTTCCCTATCAGAGCTTTGCTCATTTTCAAAGTTAGAAACTTTAGGTGGAATGAATGTAAATCAAATTAATTTAAATTAATCTCAGTCAAAGAGCTTTGCTCTCACAGACCTTTTGATCTAAAGAGATCCCCACTGGGGTTTTATTAAGCTTTTGTTCATGGGTTTTAATCCTTGAACAGAGCTTTGCCCTCTAGGAATCAATCTCTCTATGTATATTATTTTTCTTCTATCGCTAATCTTCCTGTGGTATTTCGTCCAGGCATAATGGCGGTGTATCTATACAGTTTGCATGAGTTCATCACCTATGACGATATCCGCGCACAGGGTCATCAACAAAACCAGGAGTTTACAGACGCTCAATGTGCAGAGGTCATGGGTCGTCTGAACGCAAGCGGTGGTTGGCTGCTACCCCGTCGTTCGGCTCTTTTGAAAGTCGTGCTGGGAGAAATATGGAGAGCACTTCCGGGTCTTCATGAGGCCCTGCCGCTCAATGCGCTGGATGATGCCGAGGACAAGGTGCATTCAGTGTACCTGACGGGGCTGATTTCGAAGAGACGGCGGGATAGCCTCATTGACATCCTACACCAAATCTTCCAGCAGACGACGATAGTTGCTGCTTATCGAAGGCCGGGAGAGCTTGCCGATGATATTGACACAGAAGAGCGCGAGAGGCTGCGCATAAGAATAATTAGAAAGGCCAGAAGAACTCTGGATGGCCTTACTTTTGAATTCCTCAATCCGTGCCCCGGATCTGAGGTTATACCGTTGTAATAATATTTTTCGTTCACTGCTTTTTTATGATTGTAAGAACTATTGGCTATATTAATGGAAAAAATTTATCCCAGCTTGTCTTTATTTTTCGTTCTGAGTCTTTTACTTGTGCATGAATGAGTGTGTCTCGAACGCTTGATCAAACGTAAATCGGATGCTCTTTCTGTAGCTTTCTTCTTTCTCTTATTATCGGCATGCTATCTTAATAAACATGGTTGACAGATAATAGAGTAAGCACGTTGGTTTCTTCAAGAGATAGCGATGGCTTAGGCTGCAGGTTCAGATCTGCTGCCTAAGACTTTTCAACTCCATGAGCCGTGAGGGTCTCATAGAGACTTTTCTCCCTACGGATCGAGAGGATCTCGTAGGTGGGTTTTCTCCTTAGGAATCGTGAGGATTCCTAAGTGTGGTTTTCTCTTATAAGTCGTAAGGATCCTATAAGAGAATTTTCCCTCTTACGAGTCGAGAGGATTCGTAAGTGGTTGTTTCCCTCCTCGTCGAAATTCGACTTCGGAGAGTGAGACCCGTGAATAGTATGCAAGAGACCAGGTTGGATTGACTTGCAGGGCCCCATTGCTCAAAAAGCAAGCTTATCAATCCTTGCTGTCTGAGACTTCTTTTTACAAATTGAGACGAATCGGGGATTTGTTTGCGGTTGTAGCGGAACGGTTGACATGAGTTAAGAAGCTCTCGTCACGGAGTGTTTGTATCCGTGAGTCGAGGAGTTTGCTAGGGATTATTTGTTTCCCAAGCGCCAAGGATTATTTGTTTCCTTGGGGTTTGAAACGAGTCGAGAATTCCCACGGGGGCTCTGGTGGCTCTGCGGGTTGACGCGGATCAGGAAGCTCTCGTCAAGGAGTGTTTGTATCCGTGAGTCGAGGAGTTTGCTGGGATTATTTGTTTCCCAGGCGCCAAGGATTATTTGTTTCCTTGGGGTTTGAAACGAGTCGAGGGTTCCCACGGGGGCTCTGGTGGCTCTGCGGGTCGACGCGGATCAGGAAGCTCTCGTCAAGGAGTGTTTGTATCCGTGAGTCGAGGAGTTTGCTAGGGATTATTTGTTTCCCAAGCGCCAAGGATTATTTGTTTCCTTGGGGTTTGAAACGAGTCGAGGGTTCCCATGGGGGCTCTGGTGGCTCTGCGGGTCGACGCGGATCAGGAAGCTCTCGTCAAGGAGTGTTTGTATCCGTGAGTCGAGGAGTTTGCTAGGGATTATTTGTTTCCCAAGCGCCAAGGATTATTTGTTTCCTTGGGGTTTGAAATGAGTCGAGGGTTCCCACGGGGGCTCTGGTGGCTCTGCGGGTCGACGCGGATCAGGAAGCTCTCGTCAAGGAGTGTTTGTATCCGTGAGTCGAGGAATTTGCTGGGAGGGTATGGTTCCCTCTTTGTTTATGCCCTTGGATTGTATACAGGGATCGATGTGATCTTAACTGTAGGGCAAAAAGTTTCATTCTTTCATTTTTTTTATTCTTTCCGCGATGCTCTATCATTTCAGCTTTTATATCGCGAAGGTCGCGATTGCCCAATCATTTCGGCTATTTTTCGCGGTGCCCAATCATTTTGGCTGTTTATTTTATTTCCACTCGCTGCTTTTTATTGTGAGTTGCCCAATCATTTCGGCTATTTCGCATGCATACATTTTACTTGCTGCTTTTTATTGCAAGTTGCCCTATCATTTCGGCTATTTCGTATGCATGTGCGGCTTACTGGCTTTTCGCCGTAAACCTGAACTTGGACACTGATTTTGGCATCAGTACCGCTACAACTGGGATGTTGCCAGGAGCGAATCATCATCTGCCTCTGTCAATGTCGAACAAAGGTGGCTTAGCGACCAGGGTTAGGGTCCTGTCGACTAAGGCTTTTGATTTCATGAGCCGTAAGGGCCTCACGAAGTTATTTCTCCCTACAAGTCGTGAGGATCTTGTAGGTGTATTTTCTCCTTAGGAATCGTGAGGGTTCCTAAGTGTTTTGTTCCTTTGTAAGTCGTAAGGATCCTACAGGAGGGTTTTCTCTTTGTAAATCGAGAGGATTTACTAGGGTTATGCGAACATATCCCCAGTCTCGGATGGACCTTGGTTAGGGAAATGTTTATTCGCGCCCGTGGATTGTATACAAGGGTCAGTATTGAGCCACTTGTAGGGCAATATCGAAAGTTGTGGGGGTTGCTTAAGCACAGGTTTAGATCTCTGTAACTTAAGACTTTCAAATCTTACGAGCCGTGAGGGTCCCATAAGAGCGTTCTCCTTACGAGTCGTAAGGATCTCGCAAGTGTATTTTCTCCTTAGGAATCATGGGGATCCCTAAGTGTGTTGCACCTTTGTGAGTCGTAAGGATCTCACGCAGGTGGTTTCTCCCTACAAGGTCGAGAGGACCCTATAAGTGTCCTTTAACGAGGTTGCGCCCTTTCAGGTTTTCACAAACACTCGCCGGTAGTCCTGCTGTTTTTACTCACGGAGCCCTTTCGGGTTTTCATCCGTGCCCATTTTGCTTATGGACATACCATTTTTTTTATTCTTTTTATTTCCTTTTTCTCTTTTTTTTACGAGGTCGCGCCCTTTCGGGTTTTCACGAACACTCGCCGGTAGCCCTGCTGTTTTTACTCACGGAGCCCTTTCGGGTTTTCATCCGTGCCCCTTTTTGTTTATGGACATACCGTTTTTATTTTATTTTATTTTTATATATTTTTTTATATCTCGTCAGTCTAAAAATGCTGCGGTAGTAGTTTAAAGACGTTTCGGTCTGCTATTAGTTTAAGGACATTTCGGTCCGCTGTTAGTTTAAGGACATTTCGGTCCGCTGTTAGCTGAAGGACATTTCGGTCCAACATTGGGAAGTTGGCTACTGCTTATAAAACTTGAGCTTAGGACGATAGCGAGCGGACATGGTCGCCGTCATCTATCATTGACCTAGGCTGTGGCTCATTAAGCGTAGTATTTCTTCAGGAAGCGACCGTTTATCGGCCTGAAAGGCCTTTCACCGTGCATGTCCATGAGTAGATAGGCCCCACCCTGGTAAACTTTATCTATGATGTACGGGCCTTCATAATTTGGCTCGAATTTTCTCCGCTTGGCGCGATTGGGAATCATAGGCCTTTTGACCACTAGCATGAGTTCGCCTTGGTGGAATGTCCTCGGTCGGGTCAATCTTTCGTATGAGCGCGTCATCTTTGCTTTATAAGCTTTCAGATTTTGTTGCGCTATGAGCCTAGTTTCATCAAGGGCATCAAGCTCCTCAAGCCGAAGGTGAGCATTTTCTTCGTCCGTTAGCTCGTGGTGAATTGCCACTCGTAGAGAGGGTAACTCTATCTCGAGAGGGAGTACTGCTTCCGTACCGAACACCAACGCGTATGGCGTTGTGTTTGTGGCTGTCTTGAACGTAGTTCGATATGCCCAGAGAGCTTCTTGCAGTCTCTCATGCCAGTCTTTCTTATTTCGGGACACTGTTTTCTTTATAATTTTCGTCAAGGTCTTGTTGAAGGCTTCAGCTAGACCATTAGCTCGCGGATTATAAACCGAGGAGTATCTCTAGTCTATGTTATGCTGCTGTGCGAAGCGGCTGATTTTATGACTTCGGTAGGCTGGCCCGTTATCGGAGATGATCCGCCTCGGAGTTCCAAACCGATATATGACGTGCGTTTTGAAGAAATGGAGGATATTCTCCGTCTTCACTTCTCTCAATGGTACTGCTTCTGCCCACTTAGAGAAGTAGTCAGTCGTCGCTAGGATGAAACGATGTCCTTTAGATGATGCTGGTTCGATGGGGCCGACTATATCAGTCCCCCACATTTCGAATGGCCAGCTAGCTACCGTTGGATGCAATGGATTTGGGTGCTGGTGGATGAAGTCCCCATGAATCTGGCATGAGTGACATTGCTTCGCATATTCGATGCAGTCTTGAATCATCGTGGGCCAGTAATAGCCCATCCGTTTGATCTTTAACTTCATCTTTGGGCCTGCTTGGTGAGAACCGCAGATTCCGTCATGAACTTCTTGAACGACTCTTTCCGCTTCGTCCGGTCCTAAGCACCTCAGCCACAGAGAATCGAATGACCTCTTGTATAGAGTATCATTGACGAAGGCGAAAGACAGAGCTCGTTTCATGAGCTGGTGTCGTGCGGACGCATCTTCGGACATTTGGTGGGATTTGAAGTAGTCTATAAAGACTTCCCTCCAATCCTCAACCTTCTCATGATCTTTTATTTGCAAGGTCGCTTGTTCAGTCACTCCCTTCTCTTCGGGTGATTCCGAAGGTATTTCTGCGGGGGCGAGCACCCGACGACTTTGTACCATGATTCTAACGTCATCGAGGTTCTCGTTAGCCATTTCTTTAGCAAGTTTGGCCAACACGTCCGCTTTGCTATTATCCGCGCGTGGTATGCTCTCCAAAGTATAGGAGGGAATTTGGGTTAGCAGTTGTTGCACCTTTTCACCGTATTTTACCAATTCCGGTTTGCATATTTGGTAATCGCCGTTTACTTGACTAACGACCAGTTGCGAATCTCCGTATATGAGGAGGTTTTCAATTCCCATGTCAATGGCGATCTCGAGGCCTGCTATCAGAGCTTCGTATTCGGCTTCGTTGTTTGTCCTCGATTCCGCCAGGGAGAACGCGTAGCGCATTATCCCTCATTGTGGAGTTATAAAGATGAGTCCTACCCCCGATTTGATTATAGGGGTACTTTGTTTGCGCTTCTTCACGGAAGATGCTCCGTCAAAATAAAGCTCCCATCGGGTATTATCACCATCGATCGCATCAAACGCATGTTCGTCTGGAAGATCGCAGTTTAAAGGAGAGTCGGCCGGTATCGGGTGCTCAGCAAGGAAGTCGGCGATGGCCTGGCCTTTTACTGCTTTGAGTGGTCGATATGCTATCGAGAACTCCATTAAGAGCAGGGCCCATTTAGCGAGTCGTCCTGTCAATATGGCCTTTGACATTAGATATTTGAGAGGGTCCACCTTTGAAATGAGATAGACTTCATGCGCTAATGCGTAATGTCTAAGCTTTGTTATTGCGAAGATCAACGCCAGGCAGTGTTTTTCAATGGGGGAGTAATTGCTTTCTGCCCCCAGCAGCACTCGACTTAAGTAGTAAAGTGCTCTTTCTTTCCCCTGGTCATTCTCTTATGCCCATAATGCGCCCAAAGAACCTTCAAGGGCGGCCGTGTAAAGAATGAGAGGCTTTCCCTTCACTGGAGCAGCCAACACTGGAGGGTTTTGCAAATACTGCTTGATCTCATCCAGTGCGCCTTGGCATTTGTGATCCCAGACGAACGGGGTTCCCTTCTTCATCAGGTGGCTGTAAGGACGGCACTTTCCTGAGAGGTTGGCTATAAATCGCCGTATGTACGCGAGCTTCCCTTGGAGAGACCGCAGCTGTTTGAGAGTTCTCGGCGGAGGCATTCCCATGATTGCCTTGATCTTGGACGGATCTATCTCGATACCTCGGTGTCGAACGATGAATCCCAGGAATTTGCCCGAGGAAACCCCGAATGCACACTTCAGAGGGTTCATCTTCAAGTTGTATTGTCGAAGACGTTGAAATACGGTCTTCAGATGCTCGAGATGTTCCTCATATGATTTGCTTTTAACAACGAGGTTGTCGATATAGCATTCAACGATTTCGTGTATAAGGTTATCGAAAATCTTCGTCATGGCCCTTTGGTAGGTTGCACCGGCGTTCTTTAAACCGAAGTGCATCACCTTGTAACAGAATATTCCCAAAGGAGTCCGGAAAGCCGTATGTTTCTGGTCTTCAGGGTGCATTTTTATTTGATTATATCCTGATGAGCCGTCCATGAATGAGAAAATCTCATGCGTGGACGTATTGTCTATCATCAGTTCGGTGATTGGTACTGGGAAATCATCCTTCGGGCAGGCTTTGTTGAGATCCCGAAAGCCCACGCATATGCGCACCGTACCATTTTTTTTTCATCACTGGGACGATATTAGCAATCCATTCAGGGTATTGAACCTCTTGGATAAAGCCGGAGTCTATCAGCTTTTTGACTTCCGCGTTGATGCTCATCTCGAGCTCAAGCCGCATTCTTCTCGGCGCTTGTTTGACCGGCTTGACACTCGGGGATATTGCCAGTCTATGTACAGCAACTTCTGGATCAAGTCCCGGCATCTCGGAATAGTTCCATGCGAAGCAATCTTTATGCTGTACAAGGACATCCTTTAACGCAGCCACCTTTTCTTCAGACAGCAGCTCGCTGACGAATGTCGGTCGCGGATCGTTTATCGTCCCAACTCAATTTTCTTGAGGTTATCTGCAGTGGTATGTATGCCGTCCTCCAGTTCTTTCGAAGCTGGGGGAAATTCTGAGATCACCTCATCATTGCTGTTTTCGAGGCACCAGGGAAGGCTGTCCATGTTCTCGGATTCTTCTTGTAGCATCGTTATCATGTGACAGGTACGAATTCGCTTCCAATCCCAATGTGGAACTGGTCTTTCTTTCGTGGCCTTAGGCTCATGCTTTTGTGGTGGTGCTACCCTCCAGTTGTTGGACAGAGCGAATTTACCAAGCTGATATTGATCTTCGACCCAATTCTTGAAGGTGAAGCAATCTTCAAGAGGATGGCCTACTACTCGATGGTAAGAGCAATAGTCCGGGTGTGAGGCTTCGCCTGCTTGTTCAGGGTGTTTAGACTCCGGCAGCGCGAGCATCTGATGTTTTAGAGCAAGCTCAAATATCCTCCTTGTCTTATCCCGAGGAAAAGAGTATGCTCGACTCATTTTCTTCAAGAGGGATAGATCAATAACGCTCGACTCCCGTTTGCGTGGCTTCTTAGCCCTGCTTTGTTGTTGTTGAGTGCCTTTTTGGCCTTTCGACTTATTTCTGCTTTTGAGCTGAGTCTTCTTTATAACAGGTTGACAAGGAGCGGCATTTTCATCCTTTACAGCTTGTTAGAGAAGGCGTTGCGTCTTGGCTTTCTCGTAGATGGCCGTCTCACGGTTGTGATCATCTCGGACTTTTTGACCAGCTTTCTTTATAAGTCTGTCCATTTGTTCCTCGAACGACGGACTGGGCTCTCTTGCATCTGGAACCTTCACTGGCTTAGGATTAGCGTCCTCCCATTGAACATCCGCTTCTTCATCAAGGTCATATATGACGTAGCAGCCAGGTAGTAACTCTCGTTTCTTTGACCGGATGTATCCAAGCCCTCTCGTTTCCATTCTCCCATTAGGCAGTTTGCGTTGAGTCTCGGGAACATCCCTGTCATAGAATTTGGCCTCTCTAACGGTCTGTTTGAAGGATATCCCCTGGCGTTTCAGCAGCTTCTTCAAACCCTCTGTATAATATCTGGGAAGACGGATAGGCTGAAGCCTGTCGAGCGCAGGCTCTGCGCCATACCAGATTTCTTTTTTCATCTTGGTTTCTTCAGAGCGGTAAAACAGAATTGCTTTCTCGTTTTCTCGCATGGGAGGGATGTAGAATGTCCGCAGCTCTTCTATACTGTAGATATTAAGTGCGTCCAGTTCTTTATGATGTTTAGGCGGCACCATGGCGACTTGCAGACTTTGCTTTTCGTCAGCGGAAGCTTGTATTGAAGGTCGAGCAGAGAATACGATATGGACCTCATCCTCCGAGTCACTACCAAAGACCAATGTAGGAGTGGACGGTCCTGGTTTGTTATGTTGGGGCGGACCCGAATAAACGATCTCCTCTTCTTCCTCGGTATCACTGCCGAAGACAGGGATGGTGGCGTTAGTTTTATTTTCCGGCTTGTGACACTTCTCCGTGTCTTCAAAATCCGGCAAGAAGTATTTGGCATCTTCGTATTTGCGGACCTCGTTCACAGAGAACGGGTTCAGTTCTCCCGTCACGGTATACTCGAAACCATCCTTAAAATACTTCATACACTGATGTTGTGTAGAAGGGATGATGTTGTACTCGTGTAACCATGGTCGGCCGAGCAAAGCGTTGTAGCATGTCTTGGCATCTATGACGTGGAACTTAATGTCCGTGACGAGTAGTCCGAAGCGTAGCGTCAGTATCACAGATCCAAGAGTCTTTGACGATTGGGAGTCGAACCCGGATATGGTGATCTTGTCCCGAGCAAGGTGCTGGACACTCATGCAGATTTCCTTCAACACCCGCACTTTGAGTAGGTTAACAGACGACCCGTTATCGATCAGGATTTTGCCTATCTTTATATCATGGCAGTATCCCGAAATATAGAGAGGGCGATTGTGTTCGCAAGTCCCAAGTAGAAGGTCCTCATCGCCAAAAGTAACATCAGCCGTGTGTACTTCCTCTAACTCATCCTTCATCTTTTCCTCGGCCAGGCATGCTTGGAATTGTTCCGGGTCTTGGAGTGCCTTAATCAATGAATCTCTCGCCTCTTTTGATAGCAAAAGGGCGTCAAGAATGCTGAGCTGTGAGGGCAGTTTCCTCAGATGTGCTAGAACGTTGTAATCCACCTTATTCTTCTTTAGTGGGTTCTTAGCGGTTAACTCTTCCGCAACTTGGTCATCGAGAGTAATATCCTCAGAGACCTTTTCTTTCCCTTTATCTTTTCTGTTCAAGGGTCCGAGGTTCTTTTCAGGCAGCGTCCGATTTCGCAGCCGGATATTTTCGCAGACCTTCGGTTCTTCTTCTTTTCCTGAAGCGGACTCTTTAAAGAGAGGGGCAAGTTCTAGCTCTTCATCAGAATCACTCCCGAATGTAGGCACTTGTGATCCACCGGTGTTAACCATGCGACAATCGCCAGCAGTTCTTTTAAGCCCTTCGGTCGTATTTCTCTGCTCCCGACGAGTTTTACGTTTTTCCCGCTTAAAGCGTTGTCGATGAGCAACGTATCCTTGCCACCATCTATCGAAAGCTTTGCACTCTTGAGTGGGGTGCGAAATCCTCTGATGATATAAGCAATACGAGGGGTGCGTTTCCACTTCACCGGCGATATTTCATTCAGAGGATGGTAGCTTCATGCCCATTGATATGGCCTTAGCGAACTTTTTCCTCATCCTGAGTTGGCTTTTGTCGGTAGTGGAGGTGTTTTGCTCCAGCGGGATCGTCTCAGCTCCTTCATCAAGTCGCTGGCGCTTGGCCCTTTCAAATATAGCCGCCTCGCGCTCCCGATCAGCTTTACTTTTCAACCGAGCTTCATTAAGGAGGGCGTCAATTACTTCATCTGATGGTCCCAGAACTTTTGGTTCAGGATCTGCCCCCAGCTTTTCGGTGCAAGGAGTCTCCTCATCGTTCGTGATCGAATGGGAAATCACATGGCAACTTGCCACATGTTCATCAGATTCATTTGACGAACTACCTCCCTCATCTTCTTATTGGAAGACATGGTTGAGGAACTCTTGCAATGTAATGGGAGCCCGCGTCTTCTGGTTGTACTCTTCCAGCGCGTCAATTTGCTTTTGCAAGTCCGTGCGCCTATCGCTAGGCTTCACCGGTTTCTTGGCCTTCTTCTTTTTCTTCAAAGACTTTGACGACTGGCTACTAGTGCTCGAACCCCTATCATTGGTCTTTGGAGTTGGACGTGGCTTCAACATCCCCTCAACGACCTGCGGTTCCAATGGGTTCTTCCACTTGATCGCCGGACATGTCCGAAGATCATTTAGCATTCTCTTCGTTTTCGATGATAATACAACCTCCCACGGAGTTTCTTCAATGACAGAGCATGTTGCTCCCGGCGTATTCGTCCCTTTAGAGGTGTGGGGCTGCGGGGGATTCACCTTCCATTTGTCAGATAACGCGAACTTGCCCTGTCGGTACTGGTTTTCAAGCCAATTCTTGAAAACGTAGCAATCTTCGATCGGATGGCCTAGTACTCGATGATAAGGGCAGTAATTAGGCTCGTTGACGTCACTTGGTTGCAACGGTCGTTTTGGATCCGGCAAATTTATGAGTCTGTTGCGCAATGCCAGCTCGAATAACCTCCTCATTTTATCGCGGGGGAAGGAATAAGGACGTCCCATCCTATCCTCAAGGGGTACGTACGGGCGCGTATTGTTTGGACGAGCAACCGGCTTCGAGTCGTTCGGTTGTTGTTGAGCATTAGCGACAACGATCGCTTTTCCCTTTCCTTTGTCATTTCGGGAATCTGGCTTTGGGAGAGGGGGTTTATGGCCCATCTGGTCCATCTGCGCTAGTTTGTCAATTAAAGCCTGGAAGGAAGTCGGCTTGAAAAACATCATAAACTGTGAGATGGTTGCTTGTGGATCAAGGGTTCCGACAAACACTCCCACCGCAGGGGCTTCTTCTATGCGCTGCTCACATTTCGACCATAGATTACGCCACCGTATAGCGTACTGAACCCATGTCTCGCCGGGTTTTACCCTGGCGTTAATCAGTGCCGTCATCGGGGTACGTTCGCTGGCACTTGCAAAACGCTGGGTAAACAGCAGCTCCATTTCCGCGAAGGTTTTGATAGAATCATTAGGGAGTTCAGAGTACCACTCGAACGCCGTATCTGATAGACTTCCAACAAATTGGCGGAGCAAAAGCTTGTCATCACCACCGGTGTTACCGCAAAGCGCCCTGAACTGGGCGACATGCTGATAGGGATTGCCGGTCCCTTTGTAGACATGAAATTTGGGAATTGTGTAACTCGACGGGTACTTGATTTGGTCATACCAGCCTGGATATGGCCGCCCCGTTTTTACGACGTGGCCGGCTGCTTCGGCCGCATGATGAACCCTTATTTGCTGGGCTATGTATTCGTCCAGATCAGTCTTAGAGATTGTATCCTCTTTAGCTGTTAATAGAGCGGGCTGCGGATTCAACGTCTCTCCCTTATTATCTCCAAGGACGATTAGGGGTTCTTCAGCGGGAGGATCTTGTTGTATCATCATCCTTATCATGTCCTGGAAGAGGAGGCCCATACGTTGTATGTTGGCCGCTTGTTCAGCAGCCTCTTTGTCCCTCTTTTCCAGTACTCGGCGAAGGAACTCGGCGTCGGTCTCTTCCTCCTGGCGCTCATCTAAGGACGTCTCAGGGTTCTCTTTTGGCTCCGTGAGTGCAGCCATTGTAGTCATCATCTCCTGGAGCTTTTGTTGCTGCTCCTGAGCCTTGGTCACTGATCGGGTAAGCGGATGGTGACCCGTAGAAGTGCGGCTTTCTTCCTTTCCAGAAGCCATATAAACCGTATGAACTGTTATGCCCCCTGACTTGGGGCGTTTAGGTTCACCGCTTTTAGACTTTGCCATTGACGCGGGGGTTTTCTCTGGCCTCCTCCTTTTGTGGGCCGTTGAGGTTGAAGGAACCATTGTAGGGGGCACCCTAGCAGCTGTTGTCCCCTGCTG
Organism: Agapanthus africanus; assembly: GCA_030015575.1. Lineage (NCBI taxonomy): Eukaryota > Viridiplantae > Streptophyta > Magnoliopsida > Asparagales > Amaryllidaceae > Agapanthus > Agapanthus africanus. The sequence goes on along the minus strand of JASDDO010000019.1, from coordinate 46,374,302 downwards.
TTTAATAGGACAATCCTTGTCTTTTTCCACCTTTGCCTTTTTCTGGCGACGAAAGTGGTCCGGGTCAATCACGGAGTCTTGAACCCTACGTCAAACCTTGTATATTTTTGACGACAGCCGTTGAGGGGGCTGTTCCAGCTTTGTCTCTGGAGCTTTGTCTATAGGCGGAGGAGATCTTTTCAATGTAGCGGTTGGAGAGTTCTTTCGTACCCTTCTCAACAGCTCAAAGCTGTTCCCAGTTGGAACAGCAGCATTGACTTCCACCACTGGAGCCGGTGGAGTTAGCCCTGAGGGAGTGTTACCCCCTGCCTTCCTCACTCGTTGCCAATGGCGACGTCGAGCACGGCGAGCCGTTGGGATTGGCTCAGAGATAGTTTCTTTTTGCCCCCTGTCTGAATGAGGCGCTGCCGGTGTTAACCTCTTAAAGACTGAGGTTGTCTTTTGAGGGGTGATATTCAACCTGCCGAAGACGGATCCTTGAGCAGGGGCAGGAGCAAGAATCGTCAGTCTTGAAAAGGCTGACTCTTTGACAGGGGAAGCCGCTTTGACGACTTCTGGAGCAACAGTTATTGCCTTCCTCGGGACAGCCAATTTAGAGTTTTGATTTAGCCTGGTGAAAACAGAGGCTGTCGGTTTGGTAGTGGGCGACCCGTTGACAGGGGTCGTCATAGTAGTGAGCCGGTCGAAGACCGACTTCTTGTTCACTTCCGGTGCAGGTATTGACGTAGGGAAGCTTGTAGGTGGGATCATGGTCCCAAAGAACAGACCAGTGGTGGCTTGGGTCACCTGATCTACCGGCAGAGTGAGGAAGGAAGCCGCTTGGGGCCTATATGCTACACCTCCCGGTGAGATGGAGCGTCCGTTGCAGTGGAACCTCGAGCAGTTGGTGCAGTTAGAGGCCATTGAATCCTGAGTTCTGCGCCAGCCAAAAGACCAAATCTTAGTAACTTGAAATCCAAAGGCAACCATTAACAAACCGCGACTGGTTCACGAAGACGACACACGAAGCGTGGAGTGGAAAGAGGAAAAGGTCCCACCGGGCGTGCCAGAATCTGTTCCCCTCCGAAAGGCGACGCACAGGACCGCGATGCCCTGGCGCTGAGATTCGGGGCAGATACTATTTGGTTTTATCCGTCCACCTCTCCGAAGATGCCAAGTTGATTTATGACACCATGTATCGGAGGTTTAGACGGATGCGGCCGATGTAGCAGACTTTGTCAGATTCCCCCTCGCTAGAGGGGTTTTTGATTGTGGGGACGCTCTTCCCTGCAGGCGCAAGCCCCTGCAGTTAATTACGCTACCGCTTCGCGGTAACAACTTTCTCCTTCTCCAGAATTTCACTTCATGTCGTGGGTGTTTGTTTTGTTTGTGGTTGCCCGTGGATTGTATACGGAGACTGAATAATGCCGTCGCCCGTAGGACGTGGATTAGTCCATATCCGTATTTATTTAGATTTGGGTTTGGTGTTTTTTTTTAGTTTAAGGATGCGTTAGTCGCGTTGCGGCTAAGATCAACTTAAACGTTCGCCAAGGATACGTTAATCCTATTTTGGACTAAGATCGACTTGAACGGGATCGTTTAGATCCGAAAGAAGAGCAAATGGCTCTATTGTTCCAGTTTAGAGACGTGGTGGTCCATATATTAGTTTAGGGACGTCTCGGTCCGATATTAGTTTAGGGACGTCTCGGTCCGATATTAGTTTTAAGGACGTTTCGGTCCGATATTAGTTTTAAGGACGTTTCGGTCCGATATTAGTTTAGGGACGTTTCGGTCCAATATTAGTTTAAGGACGTTTCGGTCCGATATTAGTTTAGGGACGTTTCGGTCCCATATTAGTTTAGGGACGTTTCGGTCCAATATTAGTTTTAAGGACGTTTCGGTCCGATATTAGTTTAGGGACGTTTCGGTCCACGAGTTTAAGGACCCCGCAGTCCATATTCATGTGTGATCGTTGGGACCCGTCGCCTCTCTGACGTCGTTGAAGGATTACAACGATAGATGTCAGAGGAGTTCGGAGATGTACCCTCGAACCGGAGATAAATTGATTTAGGAGAGCAATTTTGCTCAGTCAATTTAATTTGAGAACTTACGGCCAAAATTGGGTTAAGTCCAGTTGAGAATATTCAACATTTTTCTTGATTTTTGGCCTATTAGGCCTGTGCTGGGGCTTTGCCCATATTTAATAATGCACTGCATTCTATTCTGGCCTGCTAGGCTTTTGATTTGGGCTCTGTCCCTTTATTTATGATGCAGAGCATCTATTTTAGTTTGGGCTCTGTCCCTTTTTTAAAGCAATGCATTGCATTTTATTAGACCTGTTAGGCCTTCTTTAATTGGGCTTGGCCCCTTTTGTAACCAAGGCAGTGCATTTGTCTGGCGCTTTGCGCCGAGTAATGAGCGCAAGCTCATATGGTGATGACACGTGTCATGCTCTGGTGAGCGCAAGCGCACTAGCGCAGAGCGCTGCGCTAGCGCGCTGCGCTAGCACGCTGCGCTGTTGCACTGCTGACACGTGGCGCGCTCTCAGCGAGTTGCACCAATTCCAGAGAGCAAAGCTCTATCTTAAGAGCGCTTAGCGCAAGTGGTTCTATAGCTGACACGTGGCGCTCTCTTAAGAGCGCAACGGCGCAGTTTGGAAGTGCAAATCACTAAGAATCTTTTAGATTCAAGAACGGAAGTGCAAAGCACTATTTAATTTCTTGATCTAAATTAGATCAAAGAAAAATAAATTTTTCTTTTGTTTGAAGAACCAGAGGTTCTTAAAAGTGCAAAGCACTATTTTTTATTTTTATTGTTTTAAAGAACCAGAGGTTCACAAGAAGTGCAAAGCACTGTTTATTATGTAAAGATCATTGATCTTGTTTTTAGATCAATGATCTATTAGAAGGAATTTCTACTTTATGAAGGTTCTTTACCTTTTTCTTGAAATCTTCTCAGAGTTCTCTCTGTTTAAAGTTCTTGATTTTTTAAGAAAATGTTGATGCCTTTGAATTGAGGCTTAGGGTCCTTTTTATAGTGCTCACAAATTAGTTAGTTAAAGAGATATTCTCTGAGTGATTTGGGGAATTTTTCCCACCGTTGGATCTTTGATCCAAGGGCTTCTGCTTTGCAGAAGAAAATCTTCTTGTTTTAACAAGAACAGAAAAGATTTCTTAAAATCTTAATTCAGTTTGGCGCAGATGCCCCAGCGCGTGACACGTGTCGCGCAGCGCAGGGCGCAGCGCAACTGCGCTAGCGCATCTGCGCTGACACGTGTCGCGCAGCGCAGGGCGCAGCGCAACTGCGCTAGCGCATCTGCGCTGACACGTATCGCGCAGCGCAGAGCGCAGCGCAACTGAAGCGTTGCTTCATAAAAAAATAGAGCTCTGCTCTGATTAGGCGCGCCTTCTTGGGCGTTGCGCTGACGTATTACCGCCTGACACGTGGCACGTTGCGCCTGAGACTTGAAGCGTTGCTTCAAAATTTTGAATTTTGAATTTGAACAGAGCTTTGCTCTGATTGGGGTAAATACTCCCGCCGTGAAAATGCCAAGTCCGTCATTCGAAGAACAGATGGACAAACTTGTAAGGGAAGCAGGTCAAAAGGTTCGAGACGACCATAATCGCGAAATGACCATCTACGAGAAATTCAGGACGCAACGCCTCCTTCAACAGGCTGTGAAAAATGAAAATGCTCCTCCTTGTCAACCCGTTGTACAAAAGGCCCGACGCAGAGACAGAAACAAACCAAAGAACAGAAAAGACGTTCGACAGCGACAAAGCGGGTCCATGAAGCCACGCGATCAGGAATCGAGCAGTCTGGATTCGTCTCTTATAAAAAAAATAGGTCAAGCATATTCTTTTCCCCAAGACAAGACAAGGAAGATATTCGATCTTGTCATAAAATATCAAATGATGACACTCCCGGAGTCCAAGCACCCCGAGAAAGCAGGCGAAGTCTCTCATCCGGACTATTGCTTTTATCACAGGGCAATAGGACATCCTCTCGAAAACTGCTTCACATTTAAAGACTGGGTAGAAGACCAGTATCAGCAAGGCAGGTTCGCTTTATCCAGTAGCTGGAGGGTAACCCCGCCGCAGAAGCATGAACCCAAAGCCGCGAGAGTAGAACCAAATCAACATCGGTCTCGGAAGCGATCTCGTACTTGTCATATGATAATGTTGTCAGAAGAAGAGTCCAAGAATATGGATGACCTCCCCCGGTGTTTCGAAAATGATGATAGCGAGGTAATTTCAGAGTTTCCACCGGCATTAAAGGAGCTGGAAGATGGGATACATACTACTGCAGATAACCTAAAGAAAATTAATTTGGGGACGGCAAGTGACCCGCGGCCGACGTTCGTCAGTGAGCTGTTGTCTGAAGAAAGGGTAGCTACGCCAAAGAACGTGCTCATGCAGCATAAAGATTGCTTCGCATGGAACTATTCCGAGATGCCAGGATTAGATCCAGAGATTGCTGTGCATAAGTTGGCGATATCTCCGGACGTCAAGCCGATCAAACAAGCACCAAGAAGAATGCGGCTCAAGCTTGAGATGAACATCATCACCGAGATCAAGAAGCTAATCGACTCCAGCTTCTTCCAAGAGGTTCAATATCCTGACTAGATCGCCAACATCATCACAGTGATGAAGAAGAATGGGACGGTGCGCATATGTGTGGACTTTCGGGATCTTAATAAAGCCTTCCCGAAGGACGACTTCCCAGTACCGGTCACCGAGCTGATGATAGACAATACGTCCACCCATGAAGTTTTCTCCTTCATGGACGGCTCGTCAGGATACAATCAGATAAAGATGCATCCCGAGGACCAGAAGCACACCGCTTTCCGGACCCCTTTAGGTATATTCTTCTACAAGGTGATGCCCTTCGGTCTAAACAACGCCGGCGCCACCTATCAGAGGGCCATGACGAAAATTTTCGACGACCTCATACATGAGGTCGTCGAATGCTATATCGACGACCTCGTAATTAAAAGCAAATCATACGAGGAACATTTAGAGCATCTGAAGATCGTGTTTCAGCACCTTCGGCAATACAACTTAAAGATGAACCCTCTCAAATACGCGTTTGGGGTTTCCTCGGGCAAATTCCTAGGATTCATCGTCCGACACCAAGGCATCGAGATAGATCCGTCAAAGATCAAGGCGATTATGGAAATGCCTCCGCCAAGGACTCTCAAGCAATTGCGGTCTCTCCAAGGGAAGCTCACGTATATCCGGCGATTTATAGCCAATCTCTCAGGCAAGTGCCGTCCTTACAGTCATCTGATGAAGAAGGGAACCCCTTTCGTCTGAGATCATAAATGCCAAAACGCACTGGACAAAATCAAGCAATACTTGCAGAATCCGCCAGTACTGGCCACTCCCGTTAAAAGAAAACCTCTCGTCCTATATACGACAGCCCTCGAAGGTTTCTTAGGCGCGCTATGGGTACAAGAGAACGACCAAGGTAAAGAAAGTGCTCTCTACTATTTGAGTCGAGTTCTCCTAAGGGCAGAAAACAACTATTCTCCCATTGAAAAACACTGCCTATCGTTGATCTTCGCGATAACGAAGCTCAGACACTATGCGTTGGCACATGAGGTCCATCTCATATCAAAAGTGGATCCTCTCAAGTATTTAATGTCAAAAGCCATATTAACGGGGCGTCTCGCTAAATGGGCCCTACTCTTGATGGAATTCTCTATAACTTATCAGCCTCTTAAGGCAGTAAAAGGCCAGGCTATCGCCGACTTCCTCGCTGAGCACCCGATACCCGCCGATTCTCCTTTGAACCGCGAATTGCCAGACGAACATGCGTTTGACATGATCGACGGGAATGATACCCAGTAGGAACTCTATTTTGATGGAGCGTCCTCCATGAAGAAGCGTAAACAAAGCACCCCCGTAATCAAATCAGGGGTAGGCCTCATCTTCGTGACTCCACAGGGAGGGATAATGCGCTTCACCTTCTCCTTAACAGAGCCGAGAACGAACAATGAGGCCGAATATGAAACTTTGATAGCAGGTCTCGAGATCGCCATCGATATGGGAATTGAAAACCTTCTCATATACGGATACTCCCAACTGGTCGTTAGTCAAGTAAACGGAGACTATCAGACGTGCAAGCCTGAGTTGGTGAAATACGGCGAGAGAGTACAGCGACTGCTGACTCAAATTCCTTCCTGCACCTTGGAAAGCATACCACGTGCGGAAAATAGCAAAGCAGGTGCATTAGCCAAGCTCGCTAAAGAACTGGCTGACGAAAACCTCGATGATGTGAGGATCGTTGTGCAAAGCCGTCGGGTTCTTGCACCGGCAGAAATATCTCCGGAGTCGTCCGAAGAAAAGGGAGCGACCGAGCAAATGACTCTGCAAATAAAAGACCAGGAAAAGGTTACGGATTGGAGAGAAGTCTTTATATAATACTTCAAATCCCGTCGAACACCTGAAGATGCGTCCTCAAGACATCAGCTTATGAAACGAGCTCTGTCTTTCGCTTTCGTCAATTATACTCTGTATAAAAGGTCATTTGATTCTCTGTGGCTAAGATGCCTGGGACCTGAAGAGGCAAAGAATGTCGTCCAAGAAACTCACGATGGACTCTGCGGTTCTCACCAAGACAGGCCGAAGATGAAGCTGAAGATTAAACGGATGGGTTATTATTGGCCCACGATGATCCAAGACTGCCTCGAATACGCGAAGCAGTGCTACGCGGGCCAGATTCACGGAGACTTCATCCATCAGCATCCAAATCCACTACATCCAACAGTGGCTAGCTGGCCATTCGAAATGTGGGGGACTGACATAATCGGCCCCATCGAACCGGTATCGTCCAGAGGACATCGATTCATTTTGGCGACAACTGATTACTTCTCCAAATGGGCAGAAGCAGTACCGCTGAGGGAAGTGAAGACGGAGAATATCCTCCATTTCTTCAAGACGCACGTCATTTATCGGTTTGGCACTCTGCGACGGATTATCTTCGATAACGGGCCAGCCTATAGAAGCCACAAGATCAGCCGCTTCGCACAACAACATAACATAGACTGGAGATACTATTCGGTCTATAGTCCCCGAGCTAACGGTCTAGCTGAGGCTTTCAACAAGACCTTGACAAAGATCGTGAAAAAGACGGTGTCTCGAAATAAGAGGGACTGGCATGAGAGATTGCATAAAGCTCTCTGGGCATATCGAACTATGTTCAAAACAGCCACGATCACAACGCCGTATGCATTGGTATTTGGTACGGAGGCGGTACTCCCCCTGGAGATAAAGTTACCCTCTCTACGAGTGCCAGTTCATTACGAGCTAACGGACGAAGAGAATGCTCACATTCGGCTTGAAGAGCTCGATGCCCTTAATGAAACTAGGCTCATGGCGCAACAAAACCTGGTAGCTTACAAAGCAAAGATGACGCGCTCATACGAAAGATTGACTAGGCCGAGAACATTCCGCCAAGGCGAACTCGTACTAGTGGTTAAAAGACCTATGATCCCTAATCGCGCCAAGCGGGGGAAGTTCGAGCCGAACTATGAAGGCCCGTATATCATAGATAAGGTCTACCAGGGTGGGGCCTATCTGCTCATGAACATGCATGGCGAAAGGCCCTTCAGGCCAATAAGTAGTCGCTTCCTGAAAAGATACTACGCCTAACGAGTCACGGCCTAGGTCAATGATAGATGACGATGCCTATGTCCGCTCGCTATCTTCCTAAGCCTAAACTCTGTAAGCAGTCGTCGGCTTCCTTTTCGTCGGACCGAAACGTCCTTAAACTAACAACGAACCGAAACGTCCTTAAACTAACAACGGAGCACTATGTCCTAAAACTAATAACGGACCGAAATGTCCTAAAAACTAACAATGGACCGAAACGTCCTTAAACTAACAATGGACCATTATGTCCTAAAACTAGCTGTTGACCGAGACGTCGATAAACTACTGTGGATTGCAACATCCCAAGGCTGATACAAAAAAAGAAAAGAATAAAAGAATAAAAAAAAGAAAGAAAAAGAAAACGGTATGTCCATAAGCAAAACGGGCACGGATGAAAACCCGAAAGGGCTCCGTGAGTAAAAACAGCAGGGCTACCGGCGAGTTTTTGTGAAAACCCGAAAGGGTGCAATCTCGTTAAAAGACACTTACAAGGTCCTCTAGACCTTGTGAGGAGAAACCACCTGCATGAGATCCTTACGACTCACAAGGGAGCAACACACTTAGGGATCCCCACGATTCCTGAGAAGAAATTACACTTACGAGATCCTCACAACTCGTAAGGAGAACCCTCTTATGAAACCTTCACGGTTCATAAGATTCAAAAGTCTTAAGCTACAGGGATCTGAACCTGTTCTTAAGCGGCCACCACAACCTCTAACTTTGCCCTACAAGCGGCTCAATGCCGACCCTTGTATACAATCCACGGGAGCGAATAAACATTTCCCTAACAAAGTCCCATCCGTGACTAGGGATATGTTTGCACAGTGAACAGCCCTTGTAAGTCCTCTCGACTTATAAGGAGAAAGCACTCTTGGAAGATCCTTATGACTTATAAGAGACCATACACTTAGGAATCCTCACGATTCCTAAGGAGAAAATGCACCTACGAGATCCTCACGACTCGCAGGAAGAAATACCTTTATGAGACCCTTACAACTCATGAAGTCAAAAGCCTTAGTCGACAGGATCTTAACCCTGTTTTCTAAGCCACCTTTGTTCGACATCGACAGAGGCAAATGATGATTCGCTCCTCACAATATTCCAGTTGTAGCGGTGCTGATGCTGAAATCAGTGTCTAATTCCAAGCTTGCAGCAAAAAGCCAGCGAGCCACACATGCAGACGAAATAGCCGAAATGATGGGGCAACTTGCAACAAAATCAGCAAGTAAAAATGTATGCATGAAAAATAGCCGAAATGATTGGGCAGCTCACAATAAAAAGCAACGAGTAAAAATAAAATAAATAGCCGAAATGATTGGGCAATCGCGACCTTCGCGATATAAAAGCTGAAATGATAGAGTATCGCGGAAAGAAATAAAAAAATGAAATTTCTGCCCTACAGGTGATATCACATCAATCCCTATATACAATCCAGGGGTGCAAACAAAGAAGGAATAACACCTTCCCTCCCCAGGCTCCATCAGAAAACGAAGCCAAATCTCGACGGTTCAGGGATAGCCTAGAGATCATCAACAGCGTTCCTCCCCAAACCAGCAGGATTCAGACGCTGCAATCAACCCTGGAGCTATGGCAAAGCCCCTACTCCGAATCTCGAGGGTTCCCAGACAACCTGGAGACCACTTCGATATTAGTCTCATTACAACAAACAATACGTCATCCAAATGACCCCGTTTCGGAAATACGTTATCCACATGACCCCATCACGGAAATACGTCATCCAAATGACCCTGTCACGGAAATACGTCATCCACATGACCCCGTCTCAGAAATACGTCATCTACATGACCCCGTCGTGGAAATACGTCATCTACATGACCCTGTCACGGAAATACGTCATCCAAATAACCCCGTCGCGGAAACACGTCATCCACATGACCCCATAGCGGAAAGACGTCATCCACATGACCCCATCGCGGAAATACGTTATCCACATGACCCCGTCGCAGAAATACGTCATCGAAATAACCCCGTCTCGGAAATACGTCATCCACATGACCCCGTCTCGGAAATACGTCATCCAAATGACCCCGTCGCGGAAATACGTCATCGACATGACCCCATCTCGGAAATACGTCATCCACATGACCCCGTCTCGAAAATACGTCCTCCACATGACCCCGTCACGGAAATACGTCATCCACATGACCCCGTCGCGGAAACATGTCATCCACATGACCCCGTCGTGGAAACACGTCATCTACATGACCCCGCCTCGGAAATACGTCATCCAACGACTTCGTGGAACACGGCCAAAGTTAACCTTGACCCCATGGGAAACGCCCGGAGCAACTTCTGATGCCGTGAAATGCGGATAATGTCAATCTCATTAAACACTTACGAGTCCTTTCGACTCGTTAGGAAGAAAAATCTCTTGTAAGATCCTTATGACTTATAAGGGAAAACGCACTTAGGAATCCTCATGATTCCTAAGGTGAAAATACACCTTCGAGATCCTCTCGACTCGTAGGGAGAAAAGTCTTTATGAGACCCTCACAGCTCATGAAGTTGAAAAGTCTTAGATAGCAGATCTGAACCTGCTTCCTAAGCCATCACTACCTCTCGAAGAGTTCAAGACGGAATGCTCTCTATCATCGACAAGCTACGCTTACTAAGATAACATGCCGGCAACAAAGAAAAGAGAAGAAAGCAGTGATAGAACAAAAAATATATATGTATTTTTTATTCATGAATTCAATGGAGTACAAGTTGAATCGTATGAAAGAACAAAAATGGATACATGTTATTCAAAAATTACAGGCAAAACAGCTACTGAGAAGGAAGCGTTTTCAACAAGTCCGCAAGCTGCTCTCGCACTCCTTTCAGTGCCTTCTCGTGATGAGCCGCCGCGGCCAGCTCCGCTTCAATTTGAGCCCTTTGCTGCAAGCATGATGAAATCTTCTCATCGATTTCCTGTTGGGCAGCTGTTTACCGCCGAACACAGAGACGCGACTACGTAGGTCCGTCTTGCCTGAATTTAGGGGCAGATGCTAATTAGTGCTATCCGTCCACCTCTCCGAAGATGCCAAGTTGATTTATGGCACCATGTATCGAAGGTTTAAACGGATGCGGCCGATGTAGCAGACTTTTTCAGATTCCCCCTCGTTGATGAGGGGGTTTTGATTGTGGGGACGCTCTTCCCTGCAGGCGCAAGCCCCTGCAGTTAATTACGCTACCGCATCGCGGTAACAACTTTCTCCTTCTCCAGATGGTCACTTCGTGTCGTGGGTGTTTGTTTTGTTTGTGGTTGCCCGTGGATTGTATACGGAGACTAATTTATGTTGTCGCCCGTAGGGCGTGGATTAGTCCAAATCCGTATTTTCATAGATTTGGGTTTTGGTTTGGGTTTAAGGATACGTTAGTCTCATTTGAGACTAAGATCAACTTAAACGTTTGTTAAGAACACGTCAGTCTAATTTTAGACTAAGATCAACTTAACAAGATCATTTAGGTCCAACAAAAGAGCATTTGGACTCTATTATTTAGTTTAAAGACATTGCGGTCGATTGCCGGTTTAAGGACATGGTGGTCCATTACCAGTTTAAAGACATGGTGGTCAAGGTTGAGGACATCGTAGTCTACGGGTTTAAAGGGACCCCACAGTCCAAGGTTAAGGACATCATAGTCTACGGGTTTAAGGACCCCACAGTCCAAGGTTAAGGACATCATAGTCCGTGGGTTTAAGGACCCTACAGTCCAGGTTAAGGACATCATAGTCCATGGGTTTAAGGACCCCACAGTCCAGGTTAAGGACATTGTAGTCCATGGGTTTAAGGACCCCATAGTCCAGTTTAAAGACATCATAGTCTGTGGAATTTATGGTTGTCGGGACCCATCACCTCTCTGAAGACGTTGAAGGATTACAACGACAAACATCAAAGGAGTAACGAGATGTACCCTTGAACCGGTGTGAATTGATTGGAAGATCTGTAGTCCAGTTTGGGACTAAGGTCAGTTGAAATATTTGTGAGCAGATGTGCTCAGTTCAATATAAGTTGAGGACTTATGGCCAGAATTGGGCTAAGTCCAATTAAAATGTTTAACATTTTTATTCTGGCTATTAAGACTTTATTTGGGTTCGGCCCTTTTAATAATGCTCGGCATTGGGTTCTGACATCTTTTGTCTTGTATTGAATGCATAGTATTCATCAGAACGAACTATGTTCTGACAGTGCGCCACGTGGCGCGCCAGGCGCTTTGCGCCAATTAAAGAACGCATTGCGCTTCTGTCAGGTAGCGCACATGAAGATGACACGTGCCGCGCTTAGCGGTAAGCGCTAGTTTATTAGCACATTGCGCTTTCAATTTACGAGCACTTTGCGCTGTTTTAGGGGGGCGCCAGTGAGTGACACGTGGCGCGCTTGGCGCTGAGCGCCAGTCCATTGGCGCAGTGCGCTGTTTCAGAAGGGCAAAGCGCAAGCTGTGTCTGTGTTTGACACGTGGCATGTTTTGGCACTGAGCGCCGATCCAAGAAGCGCAAAAGCGCAGTTCATTAGTGCAAGGCACTGTTCTGTAGCGCAAAGCGCATCTGACCAAATTTATAATCAGAGAACAAGTTTATGTTCTTTTTAAAGGAGGCTTTGCCTCAAGATTTAAGAACAAAAGTTCTTGTTTATAAAAAAGGGCACTGCCTTTGTAGATCAAGGATCTGTGATTGAAGTAAACACTTCTTTTAGTTTTTATGATTAGATCTTTTGATCTTTTTCTTTTCATCAAAAACTTTTGTCTTTTGTAGATCTATGATCTTATTTAGAAGATAGTTCTTCTTTTATGAGATGATTCCATCTCTGTTGTTCAAGAATTAATTCTTTACCTTGAAGAAAATGATCTTCTTTTGCTAAAGGCTTGCCTTTCTTTCTCTTTGAGTTTTCTCAAAGTTTGCAGAGGGTTTTGTCTCTCTCAGACTTGAAGTCTTGGGGCCTTTATATAGGGCAAATTGATTTGTTAAATCGGTTAAAGAGATCTTTCTCTGATTGATTTGGGGATATTTCCCCACCGTTGGATTTTTGATCTTAGGGCTTCTGTTTTACATAAGAGAATCTTCTTATTTTTAACAAGATTGAGAAAATCTTTCCGTAACAGAATTTTAATTCTGATTAATGATTTATCATTATTAGATCTTTTGATCTAACGGTGGGGAATTTTTAATTTCAGTGCTGGCGCACCCGTGCTTTGCACGTGGTGCGCTGCTAAGAGCGCAGCGCACTTTGCGCTAGCGCACCTACGTTTGACACGTGGCGCGCAACGCAGAGCACATTGCAAGTGCGCTAGCGCACCCGTGTTTGACACGTGGCGTGCAGCTCGCCTGGTGCTAGATCTGAAGCGTTGCTTCAATTTTTGAATTTTGAATTTTAAAACAGAGCTTTGCTCTAATTGGGGGTGTGCTGCCTAGGGTGCAGTGCACTTGGTGTTAGCCCATCTGTGTTTGACACGTGGCGCGCAGCGTAGAGCGCTGGATCTGAAGCGTTGCTTCAATTCTTTTGAATTTTGAATTTTAAAATAGAGGTTTGCTCTGATTGGGAGAAACAAATGCCCCCCACCGTTGCGCTCACGTGGCCCACATGTGAGTGCAACGGTGGCGACATCTGTGCCCTTAGATCAACTCAGAAATTGAAGAGGCGTTTCAATGCCTATAAATTGGACCTTTGGTCCCTTAGATGATTTTCATCTTCTTCTTAAGAATTTTCGCTTCTGAGAATTTCATTCTCCCACAGAGCATAGCTCTCCTGTTTAAAACTTTTTCAAGAGTAAAACTCTGTTAAAACTTAGGTAAAGTTTAAAACTTTCACTAGATTAGGGTTTTACCCGTTAACAGAGCTTTGCTCTTCATAGATTTTTAATCTAAAGAAAACCCATTTAGGATTTCATTAGCAGAGTTTTGCTCTCATGAACCCATAGATCTAAAAAGATCTTTTCTTGGGTTTCTTAGCCCATGAATCAGAGCTCCGCTCTGTAGATTTCTTAATCTTTAATGAAGAACTCTTAAGAGTTTGTCCATGTATCTTGAAGATCCCAGAATTTTTTTCTTTAATTCATAAAAATTAATTTTAATTAATTCTCTTCTGATGGATTTTTCCATCATCATTACAGAGCCAGGCTCTTGACATTCTCGGGGAATCTCTTTAAATTCCTTTGACAGGTGTCATTTCTATTTGTAGAGTATTGCTCTCGAGGAGTTTAACTCTTTGACCCGAAGGGTCGCTTATTAAATGAGATTCCTTTTTCAGAATTTCTCACAAATTCGAATTAGGTGTCATAATTAGAATTTGTTTTCTCCATGGGAATATCAAGAGTCGTTTAAATTCCGTATATGTTTTTCTTCATTACTGATCTTCTAATGATGTTTCTTTTCAGGCATTATGGTTGTTCATTTATATAGTCTGCACGAGTTCATCTCTTATGAGGATATCCGCATACAGGGTCGTTGCCAAAACCAAGAGTTTATAGATGCCTAATGTGCGGAGGTTATGGATCGTCTGCATGCACGCGTCGGTTGGCTGCTTCCTCGCCGTTCCTCTCTCTTGAAAATCGTAGTGGGAGCAATTTAGAGAGCACTTCCTGGGTTTCATGAGGCCATTCCGCTTAATGCACTGGATGATGCCGAAGACAATGTGCATTCAGTGTACCTATCCGGTCTGATCTCGAAGAAGCGGCTAGATAACCTCATTGATATTCTGCATCAAGCTTTTCAACAGACGACGATAATTGCTTCTTATCGAAGGGAGGGGGACATTGGCGAGGATCTCGACACTCGTGAGCATGAGAGGATGCACACGAGAATGGTCAGAAAGGCCAGAAAGATTCTAGACGGCCTCACTTTTGAATTCCTCAATCCATGCCCTGGATCTGAGGTTTTATCATTGTAATCATTTTGATGGTGTTTTCGTTTACTGCTTTCATAATTGTAAGAACTTTTTCGAAGTAAGAATGGCAAATTCCTCATTTCAGCGTGTTTTATTTTATGTACTAAATATTTTGCACATGCATGAATGGGTATGCTTCGCACGCTTAATCAAATGCGAATCAAATGTTCTCCTTGTCGCTTTCTTCTCTTTTCTTTGTTGTTGGTGTGTCACTCGGGCAAGTGTGGCCTGTAGATAATAAAGAACACTTCATCTTGAACTCTCCGAGAGGTAGTGATGGCTTAGGAAGCAGGTTCAGATCTGCTGCCTAAGACTTTTCAACTTCATGAGCCATGAGGGTCTCATGAAGACTTTTCTCCCTACGAGTCGAGAGGATCTCGTAGGTGTATTTTCTCCTTAGGAATCGTGAGGATTCCTAAGCGCATTTTCTCTTGAGAGACGTAAGGATCTCACAAGAGAATTTTCCCTCCTACAAGTCGAGAGGACCCGTAAGCTGTTGTTTCCCTCCTCGTCGAGATTCGACTTTGGAGAGTGTGGCCCGTGAATAGTATGCAAGAGTCCATTTTGGACCGACTTGCAGGGCCCCAGCGCTTAGGAAACCGGTTCTTATCTCCATTGCCTAAGGCTTTTCCCTATGAGTCGAGACGAATCGAGAAATTCTCGCAAAGACGCTAATTTCTTCACGAGTCGAGACGAATCGAGCAGTTCTCGCAAGAATATCCTAACGTCACAGTTAACCTCTGCTCTTTACGACAGAGGTCCGTTAGGGTCTGTGGTACTAGGGTTTTGTCCGTCGTACCGTCGCGTTGGCTGATGTATTCCTTGATAGGCAACCTTGCTGTTCGAGTAGCCTTGCGACTGTCGTGTCTCTGATCCCTTCGAGGGCTGGACAAGACGTCTTCAAGCAATCCTCCTAGGCAGTTTGACCGTCGGAAGAGCAAGCGTTAGGAATTTTGCCATGCCGCTTTTTACTTGAGATTAGGCTCATTTTGGAGAGCCCCGATGAGTCATAACCACTCCGCGCTGGGGTGGGATGATCTCCGATAGTTTTTCAGGTTTTATATGAGTTGCCGTCAAGACCCTGAAGCTAGGAATTTGGCCCTCGCTTCGTTTGCTGGCATTGCGTCTGCTGTATCGAGACGAATGTCGCGGTTGTCTCTAGGTTGCTGGTGAACCGTCGAGGTTTGGAACTAGGGATTTTGCCGTGGCTCCGTTGTTTGATTGTCGCGTCTGAATCCTGCTGGAGGAAGAACGCTGTGGTGACGTCTCGTCTGCTGTATCGAGACGAACGTCAATAGGGTGACCACTCCGCGCTGGTGTGAGATGATCTCCGACGGTCTTCAGGTTTTACATGAGTTGCCGTCAGGACCCTGAAGCTAGGAATTTGTCCTTCGCTTCGTTTGCTGTCATTGCGTCTGCTGTATCGAGACGAATGTCGCGGTTGTCTCTAGGTTGCTGTTGAACCGTCGAGGTTTGGAACTAGGGATTTTGCCGTGGCTCCGTTGTTTGATTGTCGCATCTGAATCCTGCTGGAGGAAGAACACTGTGGTGAAGTCTCGTCTGCTGTATCAAGACGAACGTCGAGGTGGTGACCAATCCGCGCTGGTATGGGATGATCTCCGATAGTCTTTCAGGTTTTATATGAGTTGCCGTCAAGGCCCTGAAGCTAGGAATTTGGCTTTCGCTTCATTTGCTTTGGCGTGTTCGAATCCTGTTGGAGGAGGGACGCTGTATTGATATCTCGTCTGCTGTATCGAGACGAACGTCAGGGTGGTGACCACTCCGCGCTGGTGTGGGATGATCTCCGATTGTCTTTCAAGTTTTATATGAGTTGCCGTCAAGACACTGAAGCTAGGAATTTAGCCTTTGCTTCGTTTGCTTTGGCGTGTCCGAATCCTGTTGGAGGAGGGACGCTGTATTGACATCTCGTCTGCTGTATCGAGACGAATGCTGAGGTGGAGCTGGGATTTTGCGATCACTCCGCTTTGTTTCGACCGTGAGGTCTTTCGTTGCCGTTGCATCTGCATCCTGCTGGACTGTGAAGGAACGCCGTTGTTGACATCGCGTCTGGTGTGATGAGACGAATGCTGAGGTGGAGCTGGAATTTTGCCGTCACTCCGCTTTGTTTCGATCATTGGGTCTTTCATTGACGTTGCATCTTCCTGCAAAGACACTAATTTCTCTGCTGGTCAGCGCAAATCGAGATTCTCTCATCAAGGACGCTGATTTCCCTAAATCGAGGAGGTTGCCAAGGATACTGATTTCCCTGGGAGTTGGTTGACTTGTTTCCGAGACGGAGCGTTGATCCGGCAGGGAGGTCATTGGTTGACTTCTGGTTGTCTGTGAACCGTAGAGTCTTGGAACTGGGGATTTTGCCGTGGCTCCTTTTGATGGTGTAGCATCTGTGTCCTGCTGGAATGAGGAGGCACACCTTTGTTGGTTTTCGGGCCGTAGATGTGGCCATTGAGATTTGGAACTAGGGACTTTTCCATGGCTCCGTTTCGTTGCAACTCTGAGGTCGGTTGTTGACGTCACGTCTGGATTTGGTTGGAGTGAGGAGAAACGCCTTTGGTGATCTCTAAGTTGTCGATGTTGACATCGAGACCCTAAAGCTAGGGATCTTCTTTTGCTTCGTATGTTGACATTGTGTTCGCAATATTGCGATGAATGTCGAGATTGTCTCTAGGTTGTCTATGAACCGTCGAGATTTGGCTTTGCTTTCTGATGGAGCTTGGGGAGGGAAGGTGTGACTGTTTCTTTGTTTGCGCCCCTGGATTGTATACAGGGATTGATGTGATATCACCTGTAGGGCATAAATTTTATTTATATTTTTTTTTCGCGATGCTCTATCATTTCAGCTTTTATATCGCGAAGGTCACGATTGCCCAATCATTTTGGCTATTTATTTTATTTTTACTCGCTGCTTTTTATTGCGAGTTGCCTAATCATTTCAGCTATTTTGCATGCATACATTTTTATTTGATGATTTTGTCGCAAGTTGCCCAATCATTTCGGCTATTTCATATGCATGTGTGGCTCGCTAATTTCTTACTGCAAGCTTGGAATTAGACACCGATTTCGGCATCAGCATCGCTACAACTGGGATATTGCCAGGAGCGAATCATCATTTGCCTCTGTCGATGTCGAACAAAGGTGGCTTAGCGAACAGGGTTAGGATCCTGTCGACTAAGGCTTTTAACTTTATGAGCCGTAAGGGTCTCATAAAGGTTTTTCTCCCTACGAGTCGTGAGGATCACGTAGGTGCGTTTTCTCCCTGAGAATCATGGGGATTCCTAAGTGCATGATCTCTTATAAGTCGTAAGGATCTTACAAGAGTATTTTCTCATTATAAGTCGAGAGGGCTTACAAGGGGGTTCACCGTGCGAACATATCCCTAGTCACGGATGGGACTTTGTTAGGGAAATATTTATTCATGCCTGTAGATTGTATACAAGGGTCAATACTGAACCGCTTGTAGGGCAAAATTGGAGGTTGTGGTGGCCGCTTAAGAACAGGTTCAGATCCCTGTAGCTTAAGACTTTTGAATCTTATGAGCCGTGAGGGTCCCATAAGAGGGCTGTCCTTACAAGTCGTGAGGATCTCGCAAGTGTAATTTCTCCTTAGGAATCGTGGGGATTCCTAAGTGTGTTGTTCCCTTGTGAGTCATAAGGATCTCACGCAGGTGGTTTCTCGTTACAAGGTCCAGAAGACCTTGCAAGTGTCTTTTAATGAGGTTGCGCCCTTTCGGGTTTTCACAAAACTCGTCGGTAGCCCTGCTGTTTTTACTCATGGAGCCCTCTCGGGTTTTCATCCGTGCCCTTTTCGCTTATGGACATACCGTTTTTTCTTTTTCTTTCTTTTTTTATTCTAACGAGGTCGCGCCCTTTTGGGTTTTCACAAAACTCGCCGGTAGCCCTGCTGTTTTTACTCACGGAGCCCTTTCGGGTTTTTATCCGTGTCTATTTTGCTTATGGACATACCGTTTTTTTACCATGTCAGCCTGAGGATGCTGCGGGTTGGTAGTAGTTTAACGACGTTTCGGTCATTAGTCAACGTACGATTACGCAGCTAGATTTTGCCGCAAATCTTCGCATGTTTTATGTCGGAGGTGGATTCCTTGAAGAGAGGGCTGAGGGCGATTTCTTCGTCAGAGTCGCTCCCAAAGGTGATAGCTTGCGATCCCTTGGTGTCGGCTATGTGACAGTTGTCAGCAGCTCTTTCGCGCTCATTTGTCGTGCTTTTCTGTTCCCGACGAGCCTTGTGCTTCACTCGTTGAACGTGTCGTCGATGGGAAACATATCCCTGCCACCAGTTTTTAAAGGCTATGCACTCTTCGTAGGGTGTGCAATCCTCTGATGGTATAGGCAGAAGTTAGGATGTATGTCCGCTTCATCAAGACGTATATCGCCGGGGGAATTTCCTTTGAAAGAGGGCAACTTCGTTCCTATTGCCAAGGCCCTAGCAAATCGTTTTCTTACTTTAAGCTTGCTTTTGCTGGAGATTGGGATGCTTTGCTCCAGTTGGGGTGTCTCAACGTTTTCCTCTAGTCGTTGGCGTTTGGCTTCGATTGGCTTTGCTTTTCTGACAGGCTTCGTTCAGTAGCAAGTCGATCATCTCGTCGGACGGTTCCAAAGGGTTTGGCTTCGATCCTGCCCCCATCTCTTTTTTGCTGTCTTCTATCGCCGAGTGCGTTTCTTCATTAGTTAATACCGAATGAGAGATCATGTGGCAACTTACCACATAGTCCTTAGATTCTTCTGACGAGTCATCCCTGTCATTATTGTCGTTATCTCCGTTCTCAAGGATATTGTTGAGAAATTCTTGGAGTGTGACCGGGGTCCGCGCCTTCTGGTTATATTCTTCCAGAGCGTCAATCTGTTTTTGCAGGTCTGTGCGCTTGTTATCAAGCTTCACGGGATTTTGGGTCTTCTTCTTCTTCTTCGAAGACTTTGACGGCTGGGTGCGAGCGCTTTGACTATCACCACCAATTTTTGTAGTTGGGCACGGTTTCAGCATTCCCTCGACGATCTCGGGTTCTAATGGATTTTTCCACCTGATTACCGAACACATTTGGAGATCCTTCAGCATTCTTTTCGTCTTTGCCGAAAGAACGACTTCCCATGGGGTTTCCCTTATGAATGAGCACGATGCCCCCGGCACATCCACTTTTTTAGGGGCGTGAGGTTGTGGCGGGTTCACCTTCCAGTTTTCGGATAATGCGAACTTGCCTTATTGGTATTGGTCCTCAATCCAGTCTTTGAAGACGAAGCAATCTTCGATTGGATGGCTTACTGCTTGGTGGTAAGGGCAGTAATTAGGGTTGTTGACATCACCTGGCTGCAACGGACGTTTTGGACCCGGCAATTTTATGAGCCTGTTGCGCACTGCCAGCTTGAACAGTCTCCTCGTTTTATCCTGAGGAAACGAGTAAGGACGTCCCAGTCTCTCTTCAAGAGATGGGCATGGACGCATATTGTTTTGGTGAACAGCCGGCTTTAAGTTGCTCGGCTGCTGTTGAGTACTGGCGACGAAAGTCGCTTTTCCTTTCCCCTTTTCATTCTGAGAATCCGTCTTTGAAAGAGATGGTCTATGGCCCATCTGGTCCATTTGGGCCAACTTGTCAATCAAGGCTTGGAACATGGTCGGCTTGAAGAACATCATGAATTGGGAGATAGTCGACTGAGGGTCAAGGGTCCACATGAACATGCTTTCCGCCGGCGCTTCTTCGATGCGCTGTTAGCATTTCGACCACAGATTCCGCCATCTTATTGCGTACTCGACCCATGTTTCTCCTGGCTTCACCCTGGCATTGATAAGCGCCGTTATTGGGGTACGCTCGCTCGCGCTCATGAAACTTTGCGTAAATAACAACTCCATCTCGGTAAACGTTTTGACGGAGTCGTCGGGAAGTTCGGAGTACCACTCGAATGTCGTTTCCGCCAAGCTGCCGACGAATTGGCGAAGTAGCAATTTATCATCACCTCCGGTGTTGCCACATAAAGCCCTGAACTGGACGACATGCTGGTGGGGATTGCCTGTCCCTTTGTATACATGGAATTTGGGGATCGTATATCCCGGCGGGTAACTTATTTGGTCATACCAACCTGGATATGGTCGCCCAGTTTTAACAACTTGGGCAGCCGCTTCGTTCGCTCGGTGAGCTCGTATTTGTTGAGCTATATAATCATCGAGCGTGGCTTTGGAAATGGTTTCCTCTTTGGCTGCTGAAAGAGCCGGCATAGGATTTGACGCTTCTCCTTTATCATCTTCAATAATGATCGGAGGGTCTTCAACTGGAGGTTCTGGCTGTAACATCATCCCGACCATGTCTTGGAAGAGAAGCGCCGTTCGTTTTATGTTGGCAGCTTGTTCCGCTGCCTCTTTGTCCTTCTTTTCGAGGACTCTGCGGAGGAAGTCGGCATCGGTTTCTTATTCATGACGTTGTTCTGATGATGCCTCCGGGCTTACTTTTGGCCCGGTGAGTGTGGCCATTTGCGTTAGCATTTCCTGAAGCTTCTGTTGCTGCTCCTGGGATTTTGTCACGGATCGGGTGAGCGGTCGGTGACCCGTCGAAGCGCGACTTTCCTCTTTTGCAGAAGCCATATAAACAGTATGCACGATTATGCCCCCAGACTTGGGGCGTTTGGGATTAGTGTCTTTGTGGTCTGTCGTAGTCACAGGAGCTTTCTCTGGCCTCCTTCTCTTTTGAGCAGTTGACGTTGAGGGGGCCGTTGCAGCGGGCACCCAGGTAGTTGTCGTCCTTTGTGGCTTGACAGGACGGTTCTCCTCCTATTGAACCTTCACCTTTTTCTGTTGGCGAGGGTAATCTTGATCAATTACTGAGTCCTAAACCCGTCGCCAGACTTTGTAAATTTTGGAAGAAAGCCGCTGAGGGGGTTGCTCCGGCTTTGCTTCTATAACATTCTTCGCGGGCGGAGGAGATCTTTTTAGTGCGGCGGTAAGAGAGTTCCTGCGCACCTTGTTCAGCAATTCAAAGTTGTTCCCAGTTGGAACAGCAGCATTGACTTCCACCGTTGGGGCTGGTGGAGTTAGCCCAGAGGGGGAGTTGCCCCCAGCCTTCCTTACTCGGCGCCAGTGGCGACGTCGAGTATGTCGTGCGACCAGGATTACCTCCGCTGTTGGATGAGCTTCCTCATGCCCCCTGCTTTGAGGAGAGGCTGTTATTGGCGCTAGCCGGTCGAAGAATGACGTCCGTTGAGAGGGGATAGTCAGTCTTGTGAAGGCTGACTTTCGAACATGAGAAGCAGCCTTTGTGACTTCGCGTGGAGTAGTAGCTGAAACGGGCAGTCTTGTGAAGACCGACCCTTTAGTAGGAGAAGCTGTCTTGACGACTTCAGGAGCAGAAATGGCTATCCGCTTCGGGATGGCCGCTTCAGGTATCGCGGGCTTCTTCATGGGCCCACTTGAGCTTTGGCCCAGTCTGCTGAAAACTGAGGTATTGGATTTGGGCGACCCGTTGAGAGGGGCCGCGGTAGTTGTAAGCCGATCAAAGACCGACTTCTTTGGAACTTCTTGCGACGATATTGGGGTATTGAAGCTCATCGGTGGGTGCATAGTCCCGAAGAATAGCCCAGTGGTGGCCTGAGTCACCTGTTCCACCGGCATAGCGAAGATGGAGGCCGCTTGGGGCCCGTAAGTCACTCCTCCGGATGAGACGGAGCGAGAGTCGCAGTCGCAGTTAGTGCAGTTTGAAGCCATTGACTTCTGTCTTCTGCAAGGAGCAAGACACCAAATCTTAGTACCTCGTACCCACGGGCAACCATATCAAACCGTGATTCGTTCGCGAATACGACACACGAAGTGTAGAGTGCAAAGAGGAAAAGGTCCCACCGGGCGTGCCAGAATCTGTTTACCGCCGAACACAGAGACGCGACCGCATAGGTCCGTCTTGCCTGAATTTGGGGGCAGATGCTAATTGGTGCTATCCGTCCACCTCTCCGAAGATGCCAAGTTGATTTATGGCACCATGTATCGAAGGTTTAAACGGATGCGGTCGATGTAGCAGACTTTGTCAGATTCCCCCTCGTTGATGAGAGGTTTTTGATTGTGGGGACGCTCTTCCCTGCAGGCGCAAGCCCCTGCAGTTAATTACGCTACCGCATCGCGGTAACAACTTTCTCCTTCTCCAGATGGTCATTTCGTGTCGTGGGTGTTTGTTTTGTTTTTTGGTTGCCCGTGGATTGTATACGGAGACTAATTTATGTTGTCGCCCGTAGGGCGTGGATTAGTCCAAATCCGTATTTTCTTAGATTTGGTTTTTGGTTTGGGTTTAAGGATACGTTAGTCTCATTTGAGACTAAGATCAACTTAAACGTTTGTTAAGGACACGTCAGTCTAATTTTAGACTAAGATCAACTTAACAGGATCATTTAGATCCAACAAAAGAGCATTTGGACTCTATTATTTAGTTTAGGGACATTGCGGTCGATTACCAGTTTAAGGACATGGTGGTCCAGGTTATGGACATCGTAGTCCATGGGTTTAAAGGGACCCCACAGTCCAAGGTTAAGGACATCATAGTCTATGGGTTTAAGGACCCCACAGTCCAAGGTTAAGGACATCATAGTCCGTGGGTTTAAGGACCCCACAGTCCAAGGTTAAGGACATCATAGTCCGTGGGTTTAAGGACTCCACAGTCTAGGTTAAGAACATCGTAGTCCGTGGGTTTAAGGACCCCACAGTCCAGGTTAAGGACATCGTAGTCCCTGGGTTTAAAGACCCCACAGTCCAGGTTAAGGACATCGTAGTCCATGGGTTTAAGGACCCCACAGTCCAGTTTAAAGACATCATAGTCTGTGGAATTTATGGTTGTCGGGACCCGTCACCTCTCTGAAGATGTTGAAGGATTACAACGACAAACATCAAAGGAGTAACGAGATGTACCCTTGAACCGGTGTGAATTGATTGGAAGATCTGTAGTCCAATTTGGGACTAAGGACTGTTGAAATATTTATGAGCAGATGTGCTCAGTTCAATATAAGTTGAGGACTTATGGCCAGAATTGGGCTAAGTCCAATTAAAATGTTTAACATTTTTATTCTGGCTATTAAGCCTTTATTTAGGCTCGGCCCTTTTAATAATGCTGGGCATTTGGTTCTGACATCTTTTGTCTTGTATTGAATGCATAGCATTCATCAGAACGAAGTATGTTCTGACAGTGCGCCACGTGGCGCGCCAGGCACTTTGCGCCAATTAAAGAACGCATTGCGCTTCTGTCAGGTAGCGCACACGAAGATGACACGTGTCGCGCTTAGCGCTAAGTGCTAGTTTATTAGCACATTGCGCTTTCAATTTACGAGCGCTTTGCACTGTTTTAGGGGCGCGCCAGTGAGTGACACGTGGAGCGCTTGGCGCTGAACGCCAGTCCATTGGCGCAGTGCGCTGTTTCAGAAGCGCAAAGCGCAAGTTGTGTCTGTGTTTGACACTTGGCATGTTTTGGCGCTGAGCGCCGATCCAAGGAGCGCAAAAGCGCAGTTCATGAGTGCAAGGCACTGTTCAGTAGCGCAAAGCGCATCCGACCAAATTAATGATCAGAGAACAAGTTTATCTTCTTTTTAAAGGAGGCTTTGCCTCAAGATTCAAGAACAAAAGTTCTTGTTTATAAAAAAAGGGCACTGCCTTTGTAGATCAAGGATCTGTGAATGACGTAAACACTTCTTTTATTTTTTATTATTAGATCTTTTGATCTTTTTCTTTTTATCAAAGACCTTAGTCTTTTGTAGATCTATGATCTTATTTAGAAGATAGTTCTTCTTTTATGAGATGATTCCATCTCTGTTTTTCAAGAATTAATTCTTTACCTTGAAAAAAATTATCTTCCTTTGCTAAAGGCTTGCCTTTCTTTCTCTTTGAGTTTTCTCAAAATTTGCAGAGGGTTTTCTCTCTCTCAGACTTGAAGTCTTGGGGCCTTTATATAGGGCAAATTGATTTGTTAAATCAGTTAAAGAGATCTTTCTCTGATTGATTTGGGGATGTTTCCCCACCGTTGGATTTTTGATCCTAGGGCTTCTGTTCTACAGAAGGCAATATTCTTGTTTTTAACAAGATTGAGAAAATCTTTCCATAACAGAATTTTAATTCTGATTAATGATTTATCATTATTAGATCTTTTGATCTAACGGTGGGGAATTTTTAATTCCAGCGCTGGCGCACCCGTGCTTTGCACATGGTGCGCTGCTCAGAGCGCAGCGCACTTTGCGCTAGCGCACCTACGTTTGACACGGGGCGCGCCGCGCAGAGCGCCGCGCAACTGTGCTAGCGCACTCATGTTTGACACGTGGCGCGCAGCGCAACTACGCTAGCGCATCCGTATTTGACACGTGGCGCGCGGCGCGCCTGGCGCTAGATCTGAAGCGTTGCTTCAATTTTTGAATTTTGAATTTTAAAACAGAGCTTTGCTCTGATTGGGGGTGTGCTGCTTAGGGCGCAGTGCACTTGGCGCTAGCCCATCTATGTTTGACACGTGGCGCGCAGCGCAGAGCGCTGGATCTAAAGCGTTGCTTCAATTCTTTTGAATTTTGAATTTTAAAACAGAGTTCTGCTCTGATTGGGGGAAACAGCAGCTTCGCGATTCTGCGCAACCCGCTCAATAGAGTCGAGCTTCCGCCTCAATACAAGCCCGTTCGAGATACATTGCTGCAAGGTGTCAAAATCAGCTCTCAGTTGCGTGGCGTTCGCTTTAACTTGGGCGCACAGCCAGGCAGATTCACCCGAAGTATCCTCGCGTTCCTTCCACCTCAAGGTCGCTTCTTGTTCGAAATGGCGCGGGAAGGACACACTCTGCTCGACCCATGCAGCCCGCTGGGAGTTCAAAGCCTGAATCTCAGGAGCAGGACGCATAAGCTCAAGCTCATGCAGGCAGGCCTCAATCTTCCTGCAGTAGTTAACCCAAGACTCAACGACGCCTTCGTTATGGAAGTTCACAAGCGTCGCCAGCATTGGATTAATTTCGGCAGCAAAATCTACAGCAAATGTAGGGGCCTCCGCATCAAGCCTTTCGATATAATCGCTCAACATACGCAGACTGGTCACAGCACATTTTGAGGATGGACGTTTGGAAAAAGGCCATGTCGGCATTATAACGCGAGACTTGAACGGGGCTGGAGTCGATGTGACCGCTACAAAACAAATCACAGTCAGATGTAGGCTTAAGAAATAAAAAAATACATGAACAAAAGAGTCTATTATACCGGCTGCAACAGGGGGCAGAGCTGGGAGTTCTGGTGGCGCGGCGATACCTTTGACCCCCCCTCAATTTGTAAGACTACGAGCAATGCAAAGAAGAATTAGCAATAATGTGACTGCCCGTTAAAGAAAAGAAAGGACGTCAGCTAGAAAAGATACTCACCGACACCAGAAGGCGGACTAATCTCTGACAGGAAAGAGAAGTGCGGGTTCAGCACCTGATACAAATGATCAAAAAGAACTCCTGCGAAATCACGATGATACATGGTCAGTACACGAAAGATGCTGTCCCCAATTTAAAATTTATCACAAACCCATACCTTCCACCATTTGAGAAGATATAAGAGAAGACGAAGGGGCAACCACTGGCGATGCTTCATCGGGTGGCACAACCTCAACACTCGCCACACCTGCATTAGATGCAAGAGAAATACTGTCAGGAGAGATTGAAAGGGGATTGCAGAATAAAGGGGAAAGCGATGACCCAAAATCTACCTGGTGAGTCGTCGGTCGAGACCGCGACAAGAGTGTCACTGGATGCAGCGAATGCTCCACCCTCCTCCATTAGAATGGTCTTGCCACCCGTAGCCTCATCCCCCGACTCTACCAGAGCTGTCGTAACGCTCGCGACGCCAGGAGATGGAAAAGAGCCGCAAGAAGAAAGAGCGACGATTGGAGCAGTGCCTGACTCTTGAGAAAGAGTGGTCATCTCAGGCTCGACGACTGTAGCCATCTCACCCACTGCTACCTCGGGCTCGGCAATTATAGCCATCTCACCTACCGCCACCTCGGGCTCGGCGATCGTGGCTGTCTCACCTGCCGCTACCTCAGGCTCAGGGGTTGCTGCCACTTCTTCAGCAAGACTCGGCCCTGTAAGATGGGATATATGAGAACCTGAAAGTTAAAACTTTGATAGAACAACCCAATGTCACGTTACCTTGAGTCGACTTTCCGATTGCTTCCCGAGCGGCACGTGCTGCCTGTCTGTGGGCAGTGGACAAGGTAGCCGGAGCATCCTCTGAAAGAATAGGGGCAGGGGTAGCGGTGCTCGACCTTGCACCCGCGACCAAGGCGACACTACGCTCCCTTGCCGCACGCATTCTGCGCTTCCTTTCCGCTTGAGCCATGAGAGCGGATCTTCTAGAAGCCTCCATCAATAGGACGTCGTCGTCCGCGCCAAGGGTTACCTCTGGAGCCGTTATGGCATCCGTCATCGGTTGTTTGAGTAAGGCCTTTTTCGGCAGTGCTGAGGAGGCCGAGACTTCGATGGCTGGCCCAAAAAGCATCTCCGCATCACCTTGCGGGATTGGCATTGTAGTCCCTGCAATAAGATAAAAAAGGGGTCAGATTGTCCATAAGAAAGGAGAATAAAGACACGGTGAGCCGAAATATACCAATGCCCAGCGATGCTCGAACCCTCTCCTCCTCCTCGAAAGTCTTGAGAGAAGCTGGGAGAGCTTCTTCGGTGGAAATGACTGTTAAAGAAGGAAAAGTGTCAGTCAAAACATGATTACAAAAATATAATGCAATGACTAAAGTTACGGCTTATATTTACTTGATTGCGCGAGGATGGACATTCCCGCTTTGTGGCTTGCTGATCGCACAGAAGCTGCAATGGCGGCCTCGAGATCAGTGTCGTCCGGCGCTATGAATAGACCTTCGTTGGTCCCATATTCGCCCAAGCCCTCACTATAAGGAGCATGAGGCTCCTGACCAAATACGACGTCGGCAGAGAAGAGCGACTTCTTCTTCCTCTTCTGCGAGCGAGCTCCGGTTGCCGCTAACACCAGCTTACGCTTTGTGGGCACCTTGGGACAACGAGTCCCGATGTCTGAACCCATGCCAGAATCGGGGGAAGCTACAGTCACCTTTTCTATAGGAGCCTGGGGTATTGGTAGCTCGGGCCTGTTGCACGGGACTTCGGTCACGGCAGCTTCTCTTAAAGGAGGATGGACGATGGTCCGTCGCTTCAGAGGGATGCTCGGATTACCAACAGGGGGTGCATCTTTGCGATCGAGTAGCAGTCGCTTCTCCTCCCTGATAACGGTGCCCATTAAATACTGGTACCACGCCACGTACACATTAAGGACCTTTGGGACACAGAGGTTCGCTGATGAAGAAGCTGGACCCTGTGTTCAAGCGCATGAAATGATGCAGCGCACTCCTTATTCTCTCTTCGGTGGCAGCAGGTTCTAGCAAGAAAGCCTCCAGCAGAACTCCCTGATTATAGCTCAATTGTTGGGCAAAACGATGCGGATTGTATCTCATGAATAATGCCGCATTATTTTGCCTAAACACTAGCCCGGTCTGATGGAATATAAATGAATGATTTCCCGAGCTTTCAAAACAGAGGCTCCATCTTTAAAAATGTCCCGCAATGGCTACACCGCTGTCGCGGACCCTTTGCCGATAGTCAGGATCTTGTCAGTGAAAGTCATGCCATCTCCAACAGTGCGAGGACAAAGGAGCAAACCTCTGGCTTCCCGCGGTGACGGATTTACAATAGATGCATCGACCAATCGCATGATCCGGGGGAAGCCGCACCTGTCGTAAAAGGACGGCCTCTTATGAGTGCCGAAAACGCCAAGTGCATGTAGCTCAAGCCATGACATGAAGTAATGCATTGAGAAGTTCACATGCTGCACTCCGGGTTCAGTAGTATCCGCCGCTTGGCTGAGGCCGTAATACAGATGAGCTAACCCGGCGACCCCGACAGCCACTTTCACCCCAATAATCATCCGGTGAGCCGGATAGAAGACAGACGGCCTCATACGGCGAAGGTGCATCGGGAACACAAACCAGCTCAGCCATAGCCCAAGAAACCCTAAGAAGAACGTTTCCTCATCAATCTCAGGGACTGCGATCTCCGCAAAAGGAACAACTAGAGTGTTAGGAAGGAAGAAACTCTTTTGAGCTGCCTCCACCGTTGGGAATTTGTTTAACCCTAAACAGAAATGGTCGTCAAGTTTGGCAAACTTAGCAGCACCCTTCGAAAGGACGTCCGGATGGAGAAAACGAGCAATGAAATCCTCGAAAGTAACCCCGCGGCTCCCAGACTCGAGAAAAAGACCCTCATAAATATTCAACACTTTGATTAAGCAAGGGAACTGGTGTTGAATGGCGTTCTCCGGGGTGAGGCCTGTCATCACTGGCTTGGCACCAAAAATGTATTCATCTGTAGGAAGCAGTTCCTCATAGTGCTCCCCCATAACCGGTAAGCCAGAAACTTCTACAAATTCCTCTAAGGAGATCGATACTTCTCGATCCAGCGAAAGGAAGGTGTGGGTAGGAATATTCCACTGCTCCTGAAAGGCCTTAACCCACCAGGCAGGAAGCGTAGGATACTGAAAGAGAGAAGCATAAATGGCAGGATACAACCCAAGCCTCAAGAACTACGACTTCTTCGCTAACAGAATATAGTGGGCCCATTGCAGATAACCAGCTGGATGACGAGGAATTAGACCGATCATATATGGTTGTCCCCACGGTCGCGCTTCGCCTTGACAAATACGTCGCCCCAGGGTATCCAAAACCATTGGATGCTGAACAGGTATTGAAGCCATAGCAGGCTGAAGAAGATCTCCCGAAGTCCAGTTGACTTCTTCCACGGTATAGTTCACCGGGGGTAGGTCGGCGTAATGGATCTCTATGATGGGCTCTAAGGGTACCGCGCACGAAAACCTTTGTCGACCCTTAATAATCTGATTATACCATGTCCCCCAAAGGTGAAAATTCTTATATTCCGGGTCATGATCTTTGATCAAAGATAAGACTTCCCAGTTTACAGGTGCTCCAGCGAATTCTCCTTCTGAACGAACAAACGGGAAAAAAGGATCGAAAGACATGTCGCCTGCGCAAAAAGGGACAAAAGTCAATTGTCAGTGCTATAATTTAAATTCCGACATTTGATACTTTAAAATTTGTACCGCACTGCAATGCAGTGGAAATGGGACCAAAGGGGACCCGCAAAATCTAGATGATAATTCATCAATTAATAAAACAGCCTCATCATTTGATGAGACTGTTAATTAAATGAGGAGATCCTCAAGAAAATTCTCATTAAATGAGAGATCTCTCGGGAAGAGGAGTAAATCTCCCTTTGAGAGCAATGCTCTATGACATAGTGACACTTGTCAAACTCTGATCATGAAAGAATAAAAATTCCTCAAGAGCTTGGCTCTGTAAAGATGATGGGAAAAACCCATCAGAAAAAAATTAAAATCAATTTTTTATGAATTAAAAATTTTGGGATCTTCAAGATCCATGAACAAACTCTTAAGAGTTCTTCATAAGAGATTAAAAAAAATCTACATGTTATCAAAAGAGCAAAGCTCTGTTCATGGGCTAAGAAACCCCAAGAAAAGATCTTTTTAGATCTATGGGTTCAGGAGAGCAAAGCTCTGTTAATGAAACCCTAAAAGGGTTTTCTTTAGATCAAAGATCTACGAAGAGCGATGCTCTGTTAATGGGTAAAACCCTAGATTATCTATAAAAAAAAATTTACCTAAAATTTTGGCAGAGTTTTGACTCTTGAAAATTCTTAAGATGGAGAGCTATGCTCTGTGAGAGAATAAAATTCTCAGAAAATTAAGTAAGAAGATGAACAGAAATCATCTAAAGGACCAAAGGTCCTATTTATAGGCATTGAAGTGCTTCTTCAACTTCTGAGTTGATCCAAGGGCGTAGATGCTGCCACCGCTGCACTCACAAATGGGCCACGTGAGCGCAACGGTGGGGGATCATTTGTTCCCCCAATCAGAGCAAAGCTCTGTTTAAAGTTCAAATTTCAAAATTGAAGCAACGCTTCAGATGCAGCGCCAAGTACGCTGCGCCCTAGGCAGCGCATCATGAGTGTGCTAGCGCTAGGCGCGCCACATGCCACATGTCGAACACGGGTGCGCTAGCACAGGGCGCACTGCGCTCTGAGCAGCGCACCACGTGTCAAACACAGGTGCGCTAGAGCAAAGTGCGCTGCGCTCTGAGCAGCGCACCATGTGCAAAGCACGGGTGCGCTAGCACTGGAATTAAAAAACTCCCCACTGTTAGATCAAAAGATCTAATAATAATGATAAATCATTAATTAACCAGAGTTAAAATTCTGCAATGGAAAGATTTTTCAATCCTGTTAAAAACAAGAAGATTGCCTTCTATAAAACAGAAGCCCTAGGATCAAAGATCCAATGGTGGGGAAACATCCCCAAATCAATCAGAGAAAGATCTCTTTAACTGATTTAACAAATCAGCTTGCCCTATATAAAGGCCCCAAGACTTCAAGTCTGATATAGAGAAACCCCCCCATAAACTTTAAAAAAAAAACTCACTCAAAGATAAAGAGCAAGCTCTCAGCAAAAGAAGATACTTCCTCAAGGTAAAGAAAATGGATGATGAACATAGAGATGAAATCATCTCATAAAAAGAAGAATTCTATTCTTTAAAAAAGATCATAGATCTACAAGACAAAATGTCTTTCATAAAAGAGATCAAAAGATCTCATCATAAAATAAGAGAATAATATAATTCTTCTCACAGATTATGGATCTATAAAGGCAAAGCCTTTCATCGAAATAAGAGATTGAAAATCTCTCCTGCAAAATAAGAACTGTTGTTCTTAAATCTTGAGACAAAGTCTCTTTTAAAAGAACATAAACTTGTTTTTCCAGATTATAAAATTGATCAAAAGCGCCTTACGCTCTTGAAATGCGTCTTGCACTCTTGAACTGCGCCTTGCGCTCTTGAAATGCGCGTTGCGCTCTTAAACTACGCTTCTGCGCTCTCTGGATCGGCGCTCAACGCCAAAATGCGCTACGTGTCAACCACATGTGCGCCAATTAACAACTTGCGCTTTGCGCTTCTGAAATAACGCACTGCGTTCATGGGCTGGCGCTCAGCGCCAAGTGCACCACGTGTGCGCTCATGAATTAGCGCTCAACGCTCATAAACTGGCATCATGCGCTAATCATCCAGCGCTTAGCGCTGAGTGCGACACGTGTCCCTTGCATGTGCGCCACATGGCAGAAGCGCACTGCGCTCTTTAATTGGCGCAAAGCTCCTAGCGCGCCACGTGTTGCGCTGACAGAACATAAGTTGTTCTTTAATAAGCCCAGAGCTCTGGTGAATGCTCAGCATTCAATAAAAGACAAAAAATATTGTCAGAAGGGCCAAGCCCAAATAAAGGCTCAATAGCCAGAATAAAATGAGACTAACGTATTACGTAACAGATCTGGTGAATTACTCCTCTGATATCTGTCGTTGTAACAACGTCTTCAGAGAGGTGACGGGTCCCGACAACCACACATTTCACGGACTGTGGGGTCCTTTAAAACCCATGGACTATGATGTTCTTAACCTCGGACTGTAGGGTCCTTTAAAACCCATGGACTATGATGTCCTTAACCTTAGATCGTAATGTCCTTAAACTAACGTTGGACCAAAATGTCCTTAAACTAATTGACCGCAATGTCTCTAAACTAAACAATAAAGCTCGAATGCTCTTTTGTTAGATCTAAACAATCCCGTTAAGTTGATCTTAGTCTAAAAATCAGACTAACGTATCCTTAACAAACGTTTAAGTTGATCTTAGTCTCAAATGAGACTAACGTATCCTTAAACCCAACCCCAAACCCAAATCTAAGAAGATGCGGATTTGGACTAATTCAAGCCCTACGGGCGACAACATAAATTAGTCTCCGTATACAATCCACGGGCAACCAAAAACAGAACAAACACCCACGACACGAAGTGACCATCTGGAGAAGGAGAAAGTTGTTACCGCAATGCGGTAGCGTAATTAACTGCAGGGGCTTGCGCCTGCAGGGAAGAGCGTTCCCACAATCAAAAGCCCCTCAAATGAGGGGGAATCTGACGAAGTCTGCTACATCGGTCGTATCCGTTTAAATTTTCGATACACGATGCCATAAATCAACTTGGCATTTTCGAAGAGGTGGACGGATGGCACCAATTAGCATCTGCCCTTGAATTTCAGGCCTGACGTCCCAACGTCCCGGTCGCGTTTTTCGGCGGGGAACAATAACATTATAACAATATAAGACAACTTTAAAATCTACACTCTCTCTCTTACTCTCTGTCTATTCTACTTCTCCCTTATTTTGGGACTTACCGAGCGATTTGTTCGCTGACGACATTCTCTTTATTTCTTTGAATTTCGTCAGGTGTTTCAGACCCTCCAGAGATCGAGCCCAGCACTGAAGACTTGGACCAGATTACTGAAGATCCCGAGCTGTAGTTTCACTTGTACATTTTCCATTTCATTTCAGTACTTTCCATTTCTGTTATGCCATTATTTAGGCATTGATTTCATTCAGATGTATTTACTTTTCCATGTATTGTACAAAAGAATGTTAATAAATAAAGTTGTTATTTCATTACATTTGTCTCTAGTGTATATTCTTTTATATTTCTTAGATACGATTAGCGTATTTACTTCAGAGTAGATACGTAGCGGCCTCGTCATGTCCTCTGCCCGTACACTGGGAGGCAGGGCGTGACAAATAATCTGACTGAGCTGGAATCTGATCGAAGTCCTCCTGATTTGGCTCGATCTTCTCTGTCTCTGGATCACCTAACGATCATTCCAAAGAAGAAACAAAAGGAATGTCGTCAGCGAACTAGCGCTCGGTAAGCCCCCAAAAAAGGAAGGTGTAATAACAAGGTGGAAATTATAGACAAAATGGTAGAGTGGTTAAGCATGTTAATTAATATATCATGATAGTTCTAATATAACATGACAAAGACAAATGAAAACTATGTAAGCATGGTAAGATAACATGAGCATAGAAAACCAAGTATATTATGACCGTATAGTGTAGATATAGTTAACATGAAATGCATGTAAGTGTCTTAAATAAGTCTCTACCATGGTGAGCTAACTAATGTGAGTTCAAGTATGAATGCCAACCAATTTTAAGAGTGTTCTCAAACCCAACAGGATATCGTCCAGGGGTAAGAAACCACGGGCCCGAATCAAGAGTGTTAATAACGGGATTTCAATCTAGTATGGAAATATTCCAAACCCAATAAGCTATTATCCAGGGGTTTGGAAACGCGGGCCCTCATGATTGATTGCATGTTTTAGTATTCATGGATTCATGATCTAGGGGGATTCCTGAGATTTCGTTGGATTCATACTCAAACTACCATAACACCCCGCGTATAATAGATTATAGTTAAAGCTACAAATCTTGCCCGAATCCATGAATACCTCAAGTTTTCATGATTGAGTTCATGTCAAGATCAAGTATTTATGTCAAGTGTTCATGTATTCATATCAAGTTGTATTCATAATTCGAGTCAAGTCAAGTCATGTTCGAATATTCAAGTTCAAGTGTTCAAGATCAAGTGTTCAAGTTGAAACTTAGGTTCGAGTTTGAGTTCAAAGTTCGAGTTTGTATTCAGGTTCTGGGCATATCTTATTAATAGATTTAACTTTTCGAGATCTTAAGTTTGGAAAATATCGACAACCGCTGCACATAAACGTCAAGATTTGTGTCTTTTAAAAGATGATTGCCATTGATAAATTCCACCCCAATGTTACGATCTATAATTAGGGAGAGGTAAGTGGTGCATCATTGTTTCTGGCAACTCCGAGGCACTGACAAGAGAAGATGCCACTCAAACCAATCTGCAATCTAAACACGTTATCTAGATTAGTCTTTTGAATTCTAGGGTATTTATATAAAAATATCATTTAAAAATTCTTGAGGGTTTTTAATTCGTCCTAATACCTCGAATATGTTTTTAATAAAAATATATCAATTAAAATGTTATGATTTTTGTATAAAAATGTATTATATATTTTTTGGTATTTTAGTGTCAAAATATAACTTTTAAAGTTTTTGGTATTTTAATGAAAAATACTACTTTTGAAAACTTGAGGGTATTATTTTAAAAATTTAATCTTCTCATTAAAAAATAGTTTTCACAATTTGTTTTCCTTGAAATACGGATTCATGATTTAAATAATTTTCAACTATTTAACTTGTTTTAAAAAGTTGTATTTTCTTTAAAATCATATTTTATTCTTTTCGAGACCGAATTCTCCGTAAGGAGTTCTGTATCTTACTCTACTATCCTAACGATGTGCGATAACCCGCACCATTCACAAATAGATTCTCTAACGAGAGTTGTAGAGACGTATTTGCAAAGGAAAAGTTAACGATCGTATTTTTATTTAAGGGTATTTTATTGAAAATTGATTTCTTTTCAAATAACGCTACAAGTATATGATCGTGCTATGATTTCCAAGTATGCGTGTATTGTAGGTCATTACCCTGTGTATGATTTAAATTAACATGTCACAACAACTCGTATTTTTAACAGAAATAAAGGAGTATGGTATTTATCCGTTATTTGCATTCTAAGTATTATTTAACATAGCAATTTTATTTTAAATACATATAAAATTACATGAGACATGGATTGCAAGATGATAGGATGGTAATTCATGTTTTCTTGGTATCATGTCATTATAACAAACATGTCAAGTTTTCAATGAATATATTTTCAAATTAAAATTAGCTTATAATATCGTATTTGTGGCAATGGCGAGAGGAGAACAAAAGTGAAAAGTCGAGGGGGACTTACAGTTTTGCAAGCGAACTAGAGGGTTTGTAGGAGATGAGGGAAGCTCGGTTTGTAGAATTAAGATCAACGTTATAAGAGGGAGACGATGTCACGCCCCGCTTCCCAATAGACGGAAACGGTGACGTGGCAAGCCCGCGATATATTTATCTAGAGATGGTCATTCCCTAAATAAATATACTAAGCGTATTGAAACAATAATACATAATGCAAGAATAAATTAAGACTGTAAAAATTTTCAACAAATATCTTTATTTGCATTCAACTTCCAATAATTACAAATACAAGAGTTTATGCTAGAAAGTAAATGCAATAAGGAAAATGCCAAAATAAGGGGTATACAAAAACTGAAGAAAAAAAAGCTGAGCTAGCCCTGAGTAGCTATCTGTTCGAAATCCTCCTCTGTGGCTTCAACTTCCTCTGTCTCGACAGTATTTGACGAACATTCCAAGAGAAGAAAAATGGATGGAATGACCGTCAGCGAACTAGCGCTCGGTAAGTCCCAAGAATAGGTAAAAGTAAAGAAAATGACAAGAGTAGAATATATATATATGACGAGTAAGAGTATATGATCATGGGTAAATATATACCAAAGCACTAAATAAACATATTTAAAAACACACATTGGGGTCACGTGTTAAACACGCAAGAACACCCTTTTGAAGCATTAACTTCAGGTAGAGTTAAACTCTTTGCATAGAATTAAATTCTATTTTGTATGCAAAGCACATAAAGACTAAGAGTAAGTGGGCAAAGACCAAATTGATCCCACGTATTAAACACGTGAGCGCCCATATGCAGGGCATATGGACACTAAATGAAAAAGGCTAAATAGGCCTCACGTGTTAAACACGTGAGAGCGCTTCCTATAGAATTAAATTCTACTCTTGAGGAAATAACTCTCTTGAGCTCTCCAAAAGAGAGATATTCTCTATTAACAGAATACTGTTGAATCAAAGATCCATGGGTGATTAAACAATCACCAAATATAGAATTAAATTCTAATAGGGGAAATATCTCCCTAATCTTTCTAAAGAAAAATGATATTTTCTGTTAAACAGAAAGTGGTTGGAACAAAAATCCAATGAAATGGGAATATATTTTCTCAATCCTTCTAAATAAAGAAAGAGTGTGTTCTGTAAAACAGAGAGCTTTTGGATTAAAAATACAACGGGGATTAAAAATCACCGTTTGACAGAATAAAATTCTGTATATGGGAAAATATTTTCCCAATCTTGTTAAAAACAAGAAAATATATTCTGTGAAACAAAAATCACTGAATCAAAAATCCAACGGTGGATAAAATCCACCGAACAATTTTGAGACCAATTAAATCAATTGGAATCCCTCAATAAGAGTTTTTCTAAAAACTAATTACCAATTTGCCTCTCCTATATAAAGGACCCAAGAGTTCAAGTCTCATAGAGAGGGAATCTCCGCATAAGCTTCTGAAAAATACAGAAAGCTTTCAAAACAACAAGAGAATTTAATTCTCCATAAAGAAGAAGAATTTCCTCCTCTCAAAACCTAGATAAAGAAAAAAAGTATCGAGATCAAAACATCTCATTTACCTAACATATCTAAGGGTTTAACCCTTCTCAGGAACATAGTTTTTTCTCTAGATCAGAGATCTACAAGACAAGTTGAGAATTTAATTCTCATAGGGATGATCTTGTTCTTGAGAATCAAAAATTCAAAAAAGAATTAGGTTAAAAAGAAAGAGAAAGAAAAAGAACATATGTTCTGAGAATTTATGTCACGCCCCGCTTCCCAAAATACGGAATACGAGGGGTAGACAAGGCCAGCCATGCTCCTACGGTCAAGGAAATATCCTACTGTAGTCACACTTCGGCTTTTAGTTCTTCATGGTAAACAGTAAATAATGCACAGGTAATGAGAAATGCAGTAACTGGAACAAAACAGTAAAATGAACTAACCTGATGGGAAACAAAAGATATAACCCTGGATAGCTAAACAGGATGTACGTGAAGTGCGTCTATTCCTGGTCCAGGCTAAATCTTCTCCTCACACTGAGCATGCATACTCAGGTCGTCAGAACGACACAATAGCAATATAATATATATAAAATCATGTGACAGTTCTAACAGTGAGAATAGGTATAAATAATAGTAGATCAAAGGCAGTATGGATATGAACATGCAGTAATCAATGCAGCGGAATAGTATAAGCAGTAGAATGATATGCCACGTATGTCAACACAGTATGTAAGGTATATCAATGCCAGTATCCCTATCTGTCTCTAAGTCTCACTGTACAGGTCACTAATCCTATCGTCAGTCCAAGTGTGAGAGTCAACCACTCGCGAGTGTCCTCCACCCAAGGGTAGAACCCAAGGGTAAGGGACCACGGGCCCAACATGTATATCACGGTAATAATCACATACCCTGTAAATCTCCATATATCTCCCTAAATATATAAGCCGGCATGGGACTCCCGAGATTATGTTGAACTCACACTTAAACCACCCCACACCCCGTGGTCTACATCAAACGCTAACCATAACCCTAAATACCAATCGGTCTGTGACAAGTCTGCACGAGAACTGGAGGCAGGACCTCCATCAAGCACATCCCAACTAATACCTAAGATAAATGGCAGTGTCTGGTGCCTTATCTGTGACACCCGTGCAAGAGCTTCCATAAGTGTCCCATACCACTTATAGTCACACGTACACGCATTCCACAGACGTCGACAATGCAATATAATAATAAGGTTCACTGATTGTGTACAAGTACGTATCACTTTCTTATTCACGGATACACGAACACTAACGCACTTGCCACAATCATCACTAAAATCTAATACTGGGTAAATGCACGTTATCACTAGGTTATCAATGCAATGACAGGTGTAAGATATGATGCGTAAAACAGTATATAAAGCATGTTTAGGATGTCATGAATCAACAATCTACCACTTGCATAAATTATCATAAATCAAACGTGTACGGTTTAGCTAAACAATAAACAGGTAATAATTAGTATGTTCAGTTATCTATCCATCGAAATTAGTTTCATGTCAATCGGATTCCAGAGTCATTATTTATAGCCATTTCATTTTAAGCGTTCACCGCTGGAAATCTGGTTTCAGAATCAGAAATCCGTTTCGCAACGCATTTTAATCCCAGTTGGGATCAGATTTTAGCAATGCTACAGTTGAATGAATTCTAGGGTTTTCAGTAAGGTTTTCAAATCAATAGACGGATCTTCAATCGCATCTGTACGTCAGGAGTTATACACCGTTCAATACCAATATGTCAGTTCTGATTCAGCTGAGACTGTTATACATTCCCATCTTTTAAATTATAGATTAATTAACTAACGATAACGAAATAGGATGAAACCACTTGAGTTTTCTAGATAACAGATTTACCTATAATAAACAGAGGAGTTCCGCAACCTACGAGTTAAGGAAATCTTGTGGTACCCATTACGGAACAGCAAGCAACAATTTGAGTCGCTCTGGACTGCAGTCCATAGTCGCACTCCGATCCAAATATAGTCATAGTTTAAGTACAGGAATATCTGGAAACTAGTATAGGGTTAAAGTTCGTCGAGTTGGCTTCGATTTAAGCCCTAGAACGCATCATTCCGGTGTGTATATAATTTATGGTGATTTTTACAGTTTTCAGGTACAGGAAATATCCAGTTTTACAGGCAAACTTGGGGGGTAGTCGTTTTAGTCGTTAACGGTCATATTATCCAACAAATTTTGCACAAGTTATCCATCCCAACAAGGGCCAATGTAAATCATACAGTTCAGTCAAATTTAATAAGTATTCTCATTGAGAACACACATCGAACAGGTATGACGCCTAATCGATCAGAAATTGTAATTTTGCGTTCTATGTAATTTAAATTTGTAACTTGAATATATAGCAAGTACAAGTACTTGCCTGGAGGCGTCTTGGCGATGCACGGCAGTGGTAACGGCTCGATCGCGCGATGAATAGCGCGTTCAGGGTTCGCGGCCTCGGCTCGTGCTCGGGCTCGGCTATGGGGTTCTGCCTCGGTAACGGCTAGGGCTCGCGAGATTGGGGAGATAACGGTGCTGCGAGGCCGATGGTGAGGGATTTGCAGAGGGAAAGATATATTGAGAGAGAGAGAGAGAGAGTT
The DNA here is from genome assembly GCA_030015575.1 of Agapanthus africanus. Taxonomy (NCBI): domain Eukaryota; kingdom Viridiplantae; phylum Streptophyta; class Magnoliopsida; order Asparagales; family Amaryllidaceae; genus Agapanthus; species Agapanthus africanus. The sequence goes on along the minus strand of JASDDO010000019.1, from coordinate 46,334,849 downwards.
AGAGAGAGAGAGAAATTGAGAGAGATTAGAGAGAGGGGGTGACAGAGAGATTAGAGAGAGGGAAAGTGAGAGTGAGGGACAGAGAGTGAGGGAATGTGAGGAAGATACAGAGAGAGAAAGTTGTAGAGGGGGAGAGAGCACAGAGAGAGAGACAGAGAGAGCACAGTGTGAGACAGAGAGAGACAGAGAGAGAAACCAGGGAGATTGAGAGAGGGGAAGAGAGGGGATGATGGGTCGACGATGGTGTGAGGGTGTCGACGAGATGCAGTGGGGAGCTCGTCGACGTCATGGGCGCCGGTGAACGGCGCTGGAGATCGAGTTTGGGTGAGCAGGGGGTCGCGTGTGCAGGGGAGCTTGGTAGGGTGCTCAGTCAACGAAGTGGAGTGGTGAGGGCTCCGTTGGAGGAGGAGGAAGGGAGGAGGTCGTAGTCATCTCCGTCAGAACGAGCGGCGTTGGGTGCTCGGCGACGGAGGCGTGCAGGTGAACTCGAGAGGTGCTGTCGGTTGGGTGAGGGAGTAGAGGGAGAAGAGAAGTAGGGGGTCTGAGAGAGTGAGGAGTGATGGGAGTGAGGGAGAGAGAAAGAGCGATGAAGCGCGCGTCGTGGGTAACGCTCGCGAGCGTGGGCATCGGCGGAGGGAGCGGATCACGCGCGTGGAAACGGAAAAGAGCCGTTGGGAAGAAGGAGAATGAATAGGAGCGGGTCGGGTCGGGTTGCTGAGGAGGCGGGTGAGGGGAGAGTGGGCTTGGGCTGGGCTTAAATATATTGTAAGGGAAAAGGAAATCGGGCCGGCCAAGGTTAAAAAGAAAAGAAATTAAATTATAAAAAAAGGGATGGGCTCGGGGAGTTGGGCCAGAGGATAAATAAAATAAAAGAATCGTGGGGAGAGGGTAGTGAAGGCTGGGCTGGGGGCTGAAGGAGAGAAAAAAGGATTTAATGGGAAAAAGAGAAGTGGGCCTGACTTTTAGAAAATAATGGAGAAAAAGAATGGCTTGGGGTTTTATTTTGGGTTTACATTTAAAATTTTGTTTTTAACTTGGCTAAGGAAATAATCAAAATGAAATGGAGTTCTAGACCGAAATCGAGGTTTATATAAATGGGAAAAGAAAATAATGGATTGGAATTAGTGTTTGAGGAAATAGCGGGGGAAAAATGGATTCGGAGTTTAGGGTTTAATGGAGTTTCAAAATAAATAAACTAAATAATTGATTCTAAATAAAGTCAAATCTTATAAGTTAACGAGAAGCACAAATATTGGTATAAAGAGGGCCGGGTGTTACAATTTAATTCCTTTAAAAATAGGGTTTATCTCTACGTAAAGGACTTAGTTCTTATTAAAATGGGGGAACTTAGTTCTTAAATAAAACTGATCTCAAATCTTCTGGGTGATGGCCAAAATGTCATTAACAAAAATTAAATCTCTGAAAGGAAAGAACTTGGCGCCTCACGTGCTTCCCATGTGAAACCCCCCCCCCCCAAAAAAAAAGAAACTCATTTATACTGATTGGGCAGCCACCAAAACAAAGCAACCTAGCACCCAAAAAATAAAACAATCACGTGAAATACACGTGAGCCAAAAAAGGGGTTGAATACCTCACGTGCTTCTCACGTGAGCGCCATGCCAAGTGCTTAGCACTATATATACTTAGTTAAAATGACTAAGCGTTGGCACCAATTGGCAGTACCCATGTTGGTACACCTCACGTGCTTTCCCCATGAGCGCCAGAGCTCTAACCAAATACTTAGCACTTCTGTATAGAAAAAGGAGTGAACAAACAAAATCCAAAATTAATGCTTAGCGCCTCACGTGCTTCTTACGCGAGTGCCATACAAATTGCTTAGCACTCTATACTCAGTCAAAATGATTAAGTGCTTAGCACTGATTGGGCAGCGCCAGTAACTGAGCGCACACATGAGCACTAGAACTTCAAATATGTGCTTAGTACTCTTGAGTAAAACAAAAAGGAAGGACCAAGACTGAGTAGACCAAACCCAAATTGACTGAAAGTCTCTCTGAAAACTTCTTGCAGCTGAGCCCAAATGTTGTTTGGATCTCATCTAAAATTTAATGATCCTTAAAATATTGCTAAGTTGATCTTAGTCTCAAATATGGCTAACATATCCTTAGTTAAAAATAAATCGAGCCCAAATGCTCATATATTTAAGTCGATCTTAATCTCAAACTAAATTAATGGTCCTTAAATAAAACAAAATATTTTTGAACTAAAGGAAAATATAACCTAAGTTCAAAACCCAAACCCAAATCTCAAATATACAGATTTGGACTCATCCGCGCCCTACAGGCGACAACTTAAAATAGTCTCCGTATACAATCCACAGACAACTTTAAAAAACAAAATAACACACGACACGAAGTGAACCACTGGAGCAGGAGAAAGTGGTTATCGTAATGTGGTAACGTAATTAACTGCAAGGGCTTACGCCTGCAGGGAAGAGCGTCCCCACAATCAAAAACCCCTTACAATTGAGGGAAAATCTGATGAAGTCTGCTACAACGGTTGCATCCATCCAAACTTTCGATATATTGTGCCATAAACTAACTTGGTATTTTCGGAGGGGTGGATGGATAAATCCAAATAGCACCTGTCCCCAAATTCAGACAAGACATTCAATCCCAGTTCGTCTCTATTTTCGGCGGTGAACACCTATCATATTATATATAAGGGTTTAACCCTTTAGAAGAATTTAGTTCTTTCTTTGGATCTGAGATTCACAAGATAAGTCTCCCACAACTTAAGAATTTAATTCTCATCAGGAAGAGCTTGTTCTTAAGAATCAAGGATTCACGGAAGAACAAGGTTGAAAAGGACATAAGAGAAGAACATGAAGAAGATAGAGTCTATAATACATCAGAAACTTAGTTCTTTATAAACAAAAACTTAGTTCTTAAAGAATCTGATCCCAGATCCTCAAAATAGTGATCTTGGTGATCGTTAATGGTCAAAATAACATTAACAGAGGTTTAATTTATCTAAAAATATCAACAAAGATTAAATCTCTAAAAACTCGGCACCTTACGTAAAATACACGTGAGAGCCAAAAAAACTCAGCGCCTTACATGATAGCACGTGAGCGCCAGAAAGCAGAACAGATTAATGCTTAGCACTGTTACAACGCCCCACGTGATAGCACGTGAGCACCAAGAAATATAGCGCCTCACGTGATAACACGTGAGCGGGAAAAGGAGCAATGCCTCACGTGATATTCATGTGAGCACTACGTAGCTATGTGCTTAGCACTATATATTCAAAGTGCTTAAGTGCTTAGTACTGATTGGACAATGCCCAAGTCTGAGCACCTCACGTGATACTCACATGAGCGCCAGAGCAAAATTTGGATATTATATCCGTAGTCAAAAGACTAAGTGCTTAACACTGCTAGATGATGGAAAAAGTCCAAGACTGAGCCCAAATTTGGTTAAGTATCTGAAATTTCTTTGAACCTTGCAGCGGAGCCCATATGCTCTGTTGATGGATCTTAACAAAATTTATTGATCATGAACTATATTTCTAAGTTGATCTTAGTCTCATATAAGACTAACATATTCTTAGTTAAAATAAATTGAGCTCATATACTCATATATTTAAGTTGATCCTAATCTAAAATCATATTAACGATCATTAAATAAAATATCTCCTGAACTGATAGAACATACAACCTAGGTTCAAACCCAAATTTAATATATGGATTTGGATGAATCCATGACCTATGGGCGACGACATAAATTAGTCTCCGTATATAATCCACGGATAACTATAATAAACAAAATATATAACACGACACGAAATGATCTGCTTGGAGCAAGAGAAAGTGGTTATCACAACGTGATAATGTAATTAATTGCGGGGGCTTATACCTGCAGGGAAGTGCGTCCCCACAATCAAAAACCCCTCAAAGAAGGGGAATCTGATGAAGTCACGCTATAACGGTCGCATCTGTCCAAACCTCCGATATACGGTGCCATAAATAAACTTGGTATTTTCAGAGAGGTGGATGGATATGTTCCAAATAGTATCTGCCCCCTAATTCAGGCTAGACGTCTCAACGTCTCATTCCTGTTTTTGGCGGTAAACAATCTGCCTCGGAAAAAGAAGAAGAGATGAATGCATGCGACAAAGTTGCACCCAAAATTTCCTCCGTTGGAAAACCAAGCTACCAATGAGGAGAAAACCCTTGGGAATCCTTACGATTCTTAAGGAGAATATATGCTTATGAGATCATCTCGATCCGTAAGTGGAAAAAAGGTTTATTCCATAAGCAAAAAGGGCACGAATGAAAACCTGAAAATGCTCCATGAGTAAAATTAGCTGGACTAACCACGGGCTTGTGAAAACCCTAAAAGGCGCATACTCGTTCGATAAAGTCCCACCAAAGACGAGCAATCCTCCCAGTGCGTGGTCAAAGATACTTGCGAGATCCTCTCGACTCGTAAGGAGAAATCCCTTTTGAAAGATCTTTATGAATTACAAAGGAAAATACACTTAAGAGTCCTCATGACTCCTGAGAAGAAAATACACCTACGAGATTCTCTCGAGTCGTTGCGAGAAAATATTTTTATGAGACCCTCACGGCTTATAAAATTGAAAAGTATTAGGTTACAGGGACCTAAACCTGTCTCCTATGCCATCATTGCCCTGCGGCTGGTCTCCAAATTGACTACCGTATACGATCCATTAGTTACTTGTGATAAAACCACACTCAAAATAACCCACATTGGCAAACCAAGCTACCATTGTAGAGAAAAACTACTCATGCGTCCTTACGACACATGAGGAGAACGACACTTACGAGATCCTCTCGACTTGTAAGCAGAAAATACTCTTGTGAGATCCTTACAACTCACAAGAGGAAAATACAGTTAGGGATCTTCACGACCCTTAAGGATAAAAATGCACTTACGAGATCCTCTCAACTCGTAAGGAGAAAATACATTTATGACATTCTCATGGCTCATAAAATTGAAAAGTCTTAGGTGATAGGGACTTAAACCTGTCCTCCAAGCCATTGCCCTGCAGCCGATATCCAAACTGATTACCGTATACAATTTATAGGCTACTCGCAACAAAGTTGCATCCCCAAGTCCCACCAAAGGCGAGCAGTGCTCCTTAAATATATGTTTCCCTGAGGCAGGTCTCCAAATTGACTGCCGTATACAATCCATGGGCAGCTCGCAACAAAGTTGCAATCAAGACGTCCTCCTTTGGCAAACCAAGCTACCGATGAGAAAAAGACCCACTCATGTGTCCTCACGATACATGAGGAGAACAGCACTTACAAGATCCTCTCGACTCATAAGAAAAATACACCTTCATAGGATTCTTATGACTCATAAGGGAAAATACACATAGGAATTCTCATGACTCATAAGTAGAAAATGCACTTACGAGATCTTTTCGACTCATAGGGAGAAAATACTTTTCAGAGATCCTTACGGCTTATAAAAATTGAAAAGCCTTAGATGACAGGGATCTAAACCTGTATCTTAAGCCATCGCTCTTTAATGGGTTACGGCAAATGATGAGTCGCTCCTGACACTATGTTTCAGTGTTAGCGGTGTTGATGCCGACTAAAAACACAAATTCCAAGTTTCCCCAAAACAAATGATGAATTGCTCCTGCCACATGTGGTTCAGTGATTGCAATGCTGATGCTAGCCTGGAGTCCAAAATCTCGATCCCTAAGTCGTTAAACTGGAAGATAAAAATATAAAAAATAGCCGAAATGATGAGGCAACTCGCAATAAAAATCAGCAGGTAAAAATAAAAATAAATAGCCAAAATGATGAGGCAACTCGCAATAAAAATCAACGAGTAAAAATAAAAATAAATAGCCGAAAATATAGGGCGGCCGCGAATAAATAGCCGAAATGATAGGGCAATCGCGACCTTCGCGATAAGAAAAGCTGAAATGATAGAGCAATCGCGGATATATATATAAAAAATGAAAAATGCGTGATATGTTCTACCATGTTTTACAAATAGAGAATTAAGTCTTGACGGCAATACATACGGCCTAGAGACTATCTCGACGTCCCTTGTACTCCAGCAGAGTATAGAGATGGCGTCATCAAGGCTCAAAAAGCCAAAATGAAAGCGGATTGATGGCATTTTCTTAGCTCCGAGTCTTGAAGGCAATATAGACAACCTAAAGATTCTTTGGACGTCCATTTTACTCTAGCAGGGTATAAACTTGGCGTCAGCAAGAGTCAAAAAGCCAAGACAAATATGGAGTGACGGAAATTTCCTAGCTCCGGATCTTCATGGCAGTATATACATGCCAAAAGACCACTGGATGTCATCTCGCCTTAAAAGGGTGTAGACTTGACTTTCCTGTGACTCAAAGAGTCTGACTCCAAGGTAAAGTGCTATGGTGATGCCTAATATTGAATCTCTGATCGCAATGTATATACCCGGTTAGGAGGATTACTTAGGACGTTGTATCTCACCTCAGCAGGATTTAGAGATACAAGAAGTGCGTGGCTACTCGAACATCGATCTGAGGAATGCGAACCGAGAAGAAGCAAGCTAACACAATGGTGCGATAGATTACACTCAGTACCGCAAACCTAATAGATGTATGTATTTAACTTCAGGATGAGTTTATGCATACCTAAAAGGAGAATAAATTGAATGCTCTAAAATGAGTACATAAACTCTGCTAGATCATTATAGCACAAGCAAAAGTAGAAGTGAAATGGCTAACACCACTCCACCCACATGCAATGCACATGGACGCAGTGGTGGGGTGCAATTTTTTCCCGCCAAAATTTGGCGCTCGGAGCTTAAGCTTCCCCGAGGTAAAAGCGCCAATCTTTGCTGCACCAAACATGCAACGCACGTAGCGCAGTATTCCCGCCAAAATTTGGCGCTCGGTGCTTAAGCTCCACCTAGGCAAAAGCGCCAAGGCAAAAGTGCCAAACGTGTAATGCACGTGGCCCATGCACAAGTGCACCACGTGCAATGCACGTGGCACACATGCCAATTCTTTACACCAGCACCAAACATGCAATGTGTAAGTCGATGTCGCGTACCCCACATGTTTGCGGGGAGGCGGAATTTGTAAAATATGATTTTTACGGGTTTCGCAACACCGACTAGAACCAAGGATCATGCATAAACCCTAGCTAGCAAACAACATGAGATTTAACTATTCGAAAAGAATGTTATACCTCATGATACAAGTCCTTCGGGGCTTCTCCGTTGTCTTCCTCATCATCGTAGGCTCCAAGAATCGATCCGGATTGTAGCAACCTCGACAACCTCCTCGAGTCAAAGATGATCCACCCGAGAGTCTATAGTCCGAGCTCCACCTCAAAACCGAGGTAATTAGGGCAACAAGCTTGCTAAACTTGACGGCCTAGATGATGTAGAGTATGAAAATGGATTTATTTGTCTTTTTAAATCCTAGTTTACTCAACTCATGAGAGCTTAAAGGCTTTTGATGTGAGGAAGAAGAAGAGCGCTAACATGAGGAAAGAGAAATAATTTTTATAATGATCATGATAAAAAATGAGATGGCTCTCTTTACTTAACTACCAGCATGGCATGAAAATATCTCATCCAAAATATCTAGTGCCACAAAATATCTCACAAGAAATATCCAGTCAAAGAGTCAAACCAAGTCAAGTGGTCAAACCAAATCAAATGATCAAACCAAGTCAAATGGTCAAACCAAGTCAAGTAGTCAAAACAAGTAGCCATGCCACAATTATCATTTACAAATATAACAAATACTTTTCTCCACCTCATAATTGTTTTAATCAAGTCAATGGTCAAAACCCTAGTGAGGTGTCTCCTTCTATGCCCCTTTCATCCGTATATACATACTCGCATCCGTGTTCCGAGAAACACGAATACAAAGAGACAAAACTGGTCCATCAATATAATACTAGGATCCGGCTTAAACCAAAGCCCACTAATATTATCCGCCCGATCATCATACGTGCACAAGTATACGTAAGTGATCGAAACCCTTCCGTAAAACCATACGGCCTCTACATTTTTTGCTCGATGTAGGGAAACTCTCTATGTGGGACTCTAAAGACTCGACACTACGCTGACAGTGGGTTTAACCACAGGCCGCAAACGGTACTAGCTGCACGTAACAGTCCCCAGGTAGATGTCGATAAGAAGGACGATGAGCTAACTCATACGAACTCCTACTGAGCCTGAATGCGACAATATCTGTACAGTCCGGTCTGTTCATCTAAGAGTATCGCATATCGGGCCTAGGGGGCGGTAATCGTCTGACCCCTAATAGCGCAATAAGTCGTGTCGGAGAGTAGCCTAATACACCCTGAGAAACTACTGGAATACCTACCAGTAAATCTCGCTTGCCTTGGCCAAGGACTTTGTGTAATGGTCTTCCGAACACTGCGTGATATCAACTCCCAATACCGGGAGAGACGAATCTTATCTAACCGCCACCGCCTCCAAGTGCTTCGGGACTGCACCCAACTACTACCTATTTGCACGACTCCTTTGAGCCGTGGTATGGTAGTAATCAAAGTACAGTGGGAACACACTCGAGGCGAAATAGCAGTGTCAAGTCAACGGACTAAGCTGTACTCATGTCACCTGAGAACTGCTACCCGACGACGGGTATAATACCCACCAACAGTTCCCAATGAGTCATGTCAAGTGTACTCATAACCTAATGAGCACTTGCATACTATCTCCAGTACGACGTACTAATGGTTGTGGGATAGACCATCTCCCATGCTGGGATGAGAAGCGTATACACTAGTCTACTATGGAGTATCGATGCCCCGTCTCGATAATCCTATGACTATAGACCTGTATAGGATGTGCTTATAGACTACCCAGCCCCCACTAGTGTGACTGCCATCACAACACTGGTAATCAAGCAAAGATCCTAAGGGCTCTACTAATATGTATAAGCGATATGCTAAGAAAACACATGCATATTGAGGTAGAAACAAACCAGATAGCATACTACCATTTTGAGCAAAACTGTTACTATATCCATGTATATCCCAAGCTCCCATTAAATAATATACAATCCAGTATGATACAATAATGGCCTCTAGGGAATATATCACTAACAATCTCCCACTTGCACTAAGGCCATATACTGGCATATCGCAGACCGAAGGTCTGAAATAGCCTCTCGAACACTGTCTGAGGGATGACCTCTGTAAGTGGATCTGCAGTGTTGTTCTCCGTATCTACTCCCCTCACCTCGATCTCCTAAGATCAACAATCTCCCTGATCAAGTGGTACCGCCTTAAGATATGTCTGGATCTCTGATGGGACCTAGGTTCCTTCCCTAAAGCTATAGCGTCGTATGTTGTCACAATACTAAAGTATTCGACCAACAAATGGAAGGAACAGCCTGAAGTTCAGTTAAGAACTTCCATATCCAGACAGCCTCTTTTGCGGCATCTCATGTAGCGACCTACTCCGTTTCCATCATCGAGTTTGCAACGGTATCCTGCTTGGAGCTCTTCCAACAGACCGCCCCTCCACTGAGGGTAAAGCCATAATCCAATATGGACTTGGAGTCATTCTTATCACTCTGGAAGCTGGAGTTAGCAAAGGTCTCGATCTGGAGGTCCTTCTCCGCCATACACCAAGAACATCTCCTTATTCCTTCTAAGGTACTTGAGAATGTTCTTTACTGCTTCCCAGTTTTTCTCCCCTGGGTTTGACTGATACCGGTTTACCACGCTAAGTGCGTAAGCAACATATGGTCTGGTACATAGCATCGCATACATTATAGAGCCTACCGTAGAAACGTAGGGTATAATCGACGTGCGAGCCCTTTCCAAATCAGTCTTGGAAGACATCTCTTTGGAAAGGGTGATTCCGTGACAAGCCGATAGACTACCGCGCTTAGAATCGTCCATACTAAATATTTTCAATATGGTGTTGTTTTACCTTGACCGTGAAAGTCCCACCATCCTCTTTGATCTATCACGATAGATCTGGATCCCCAGAATGTAGTTGGTATCACCTAGGTCTTTCATGGAGAACCTCTGTGACAAGAATCGTTTGACTGATTGTAGCATAGGAATGTCATTTCCTATCAAAAGAATGCCATCCACGTACTCAACGAGGAATTCCACATTTCTTGCTATAATCTTACTATAAAAGCATGGTTCATCTGGATTTTTGATAAAGTCGAATTCTTTGACTGTCTCAATAAAACAGATGTTCCAACTCCGCGATACCTACTTTAGTCCATAAATGAACTTAAGCAACTTGCACACCGTCCCGCTGATCCTACTCTGATTGAAACCCTCTGGCTGATCCATATAGATGCACTCTTCCAAATCACCATTTAGAAAAGTCGTCTCTACGTCCATCTGCCAGATCTCAAAATCTTGGAAGGCAGCAATGGCAAGAAGGATCCGAATGGATTTGAGCATAGACAGTGGAGAAAAGGTTTCATCATGGTCCAAACCTGGTCTTTGATGAAAACCTTTTGAAACAAGTCTAGACTTATAGGTTTCAACCTATCTATCTACACCAATATTCTTTCTGAAGATCCATTTGCATCCTACGGGTTTTACCCCTTCTGGAGCAATATTTAAAGTGCATACTTTGTTGGTGTACATAGACTCCATTTCGGTCCGCATTGCATCCAGCCATTTTACTGAGTCACCGTTCTGAATAGCTTACTGGAAGCTGGCTGGCTCATCATTGTCAATGATGCAATCCTCTCGATCCCCATCTATGAGAAAACCGTAGTATCTCTCGGGCGGATGAGACTGCCTACTAGTCTTGCAGATTGACGTAAGGATGTCCGGTTCTTTTGAAACCTCTGGTTCTACCATACTTTCAGTAATAGTTTATGCTTCTGGAATTTCTTCCAGTTCTATTGCACTCCCACTATTTCCTTTTAAAAAAACGATTTTCCAAAAAAATGGGCATGACGAGGAACAAAAACATTTTGTTCCTCTGCGTAATAGGAAAGATACCCCCAGGAGTTCTTTGGGTATCCCACAAATTTACACGGTACAGAGCGTGCCTTGAGCTTGTCCGTATTGTGTTTTTCAATAAAAGCCGGACATCCCTATATCTTCAGATACTGAAGATAGGGTTTCTTCCCACTCCACATCTGATATGGTGTGATAGGCACAGTCGTGGTAGGAACCTTATTCAAATGATATGCAACTTATTCTAGTGCATAACTTCAGAAGGATCGCGACAATTCAGCGTTACTCATCATGGAACGAACAATATCCAATAGGGTTCTGTTCCACCTTTCCTATACACCGTTGTGTTGTGGTGTGTATGGAGGAGTAAGCTGAGAGATAATTCTATTCTCTTTTAGGTAATCCAGGAACTCGACAATTTAAGTATTCACTACGTCGATCAGATCTCAGTTTCTTGATACTTTTTCCTGTTTGTTTTTCCACTTCATTCTTATATTCCCGGGATTTTTCAAAGGGTTCGGATTTATGCTTTCACAAGAAGACATGTCCTAACCTTTAGAAATTATCCGTAAAAATAATGAAATATAAATAACCACTTCGTGCGTCTGTAGATATTTGACTACACACGTCGCTGTGTATGAGTCCCAAGAGCTTGCTCGCTCTTACTCCGTGTCCAGTGAACGAAGTCTTTGTCATCTTTTCTACGAGACAAGATTGACAAGTTGCATAAGACTGATATTCGAACAGATCTAAATATCCCTCTCTATGTAACTTCAACAACCGTGTTTTATTGATGTGACCCTGTCTACAATGCCATAAGAAATTTTTATTTAATTCTGGAGACTTTCTTTTAAGTGTGTTCTGGACATTTGAAAACCTGAGCTTGATTCAATATATATTGTCCTCTAGTGTACCTGACCCAATCAAACTTTGATTTAGGTGGATGTGAACCACATCGCTTACAAACTAGAGTTGGTACACACAAACAGTTACGTAGAATCAATATCTGCCCACTTGTCAATTCTAAGTGATATACCCTACGAATACAGCGTCCACGCTCATTCCGTTAGTAACCCTGAGAGTCATATCACCTGCCTGATAACTCTACGGTTTCTCAAAACTTATAATGAATTACAGAGGTGAGATCCTGATCCGGTATCTACTATCCAGGAAGTAGAGTTAATTGACAAACCATTTTCAATCATAAACACACCCGAAGTCGAAACCACAACATGCTTCGGATCCTGGATTCTGGCTTTCTAAGCCCTGCATTCTTTCTGTCAATGCCCTTTCCCGTAACAATAGGAATATCCCTCCTTCCCTACGGTTAACACTGAAACTTTTGCCCTTCCCTTTTCTTCTACCTTACCGACACCGCCAATCGGATTTGTGGAGGTCTTCTTCTTCTCATCCAAAAATATCTCACAAGAAATATCTAGTCAAAGAGTCAAACCAAGTTAAGTGGTCAAACCAAGTCAAGTAGTCAAAACAAGTAGCCATGCCACAATTATCATTTACAAATATAACAAATATTTTCCTCCACCTCATAATTGTTTTAATCAAGTCAATGGTCAAAACCCTAATGAGGTGTCTCCTTTTATGCCCCTCTCATCCGTATATACATACCCGCATCCGTGTTCCGAGAAACACAAATACAAAGAGACGAAACTGATCCATCAATATAATACTAGGATCCGGCTTAAACCAAAGCTCGCTAGTATTATCCGCCCGATCATCATACGTGCACAAGTAAACGTAAGTGATCGAAGCCCTGCCGTAAAACCATACGGCCTCTACACATTTTGCCCGATGCAGGGAAACTCTCTATGTAGGACTCTAAAGACTCGACACTACGCTGGCAGTAGGTTTAACCACAGGCCGCAAGCAGTACTAGCTGCACGTAACGGTCCCCAGGTAGATGTCGATAAGAAGGCCGATGAGCTAACTCATCCGAACTCCTACTGAGCCTGAATGTGACAATCTCTGCACAGTCCGGTATGTTCGTCTAAGAGTATCGCATATCGGGCCTAGGGGCGGTAATCATCAGACCCCTAATAGCGCAATAAGTCATGTCGGAAAGTAGCCTAATACACCCTGAGAAACTACTGGAATACCTACCAGTAAATCTCGCTTGCCTTGGCCAAGGAGTTTGTGTAATAGCCTTCCGAACACTGCGCAATATCAATCCCCAATACCAGGAGAGACGAATCCTATCTAACCGCCACCGCCTCCAAGTACTTCGGGACTGCACCCAACTACTACCTGTTTGCATGACTCCTTTGAGCCGTGGTATGGTAGTAATCAAAGTACAGTGAGAACACACTCGAGGCGAGATAGCAGTGTCAAGTCAACGGACTAAGCCGTACTCATGTCACCTGGGAACTGCTACCCGACGACAGGTATAATACCCACCAACAGTTCCCGACGAGTCTTGTCCAGTGTACTCATAACCTAATGAGCGCCTGCATACTATCTCCAGTACGACGTACTAATGACTGTGGGACAGATCATCTCCTATGCTGATATGAGAAGCGTATACACTAGTCTACTGTGGAGTATCGATACGCCGTCTCGATAATCCTACGACTATAGACCTGTATAGGATGTGCTTATAGACTATCCAGCCCCACTAGTGTGATTGTCATCACAACGCTGGTAATCAAGCAAAGATCATAAGGGCTCTACCAATATGTATAAGCGATATGCTAAGAAAACACATGCATTGAGATAGAAACAAACCAGGTAACATGCTACCATTTTGAGCAAGACTGTTAATATATCCGTGTATATCCCAAGCTCTCATTAAGTAATATACAATCCAGTATGATACAATAATGGCCTCCAAGGTATATATCACTAACACAATGCAGTAGCGCAGGCACATCTGTTTGTTGAAGCACGTTCTTCTGTTTAGAGCTTAAGCTCTATTTGGGAAAATATTTTCATGTATCTTTCTAAAACAGAAAGTTATTTTCTTTTCAAACTTAAAACCCTTGGACCAAAGGTCCAACGGTGTTTAAGCATCCCGGTTGATCATAAAATCAATTGAGATCTCTCAAATGAGAGATTCTTTCAACTTTCTCAACCGTTCGCCTCTCCTACAAATAGGAGCCTAGGAAATTAATCTCCAGATACACAGAAACCCCTATAAGATGCACAAGAGACTTAAGCCTCTGCTGAAGAAAATTCATCTTCCTCAAACCCAAGGTAAAGAAATAGAGAAAAATCTCCCTTTTTGCCTATCCACAAATCTTAAGCTTCTTTAAAACCTCTAGATTCTTCCTTCGGATCAAAAATCCATGAGATAATTCTTCCCTGACCGAGAGGTTAACCTCTCATGGGAGATCCAATCTCAAGATCTAAGATCTTAGAGGAGATCTTGGAGGAAGAATTTTGGTATTCCTCCACCACAAGATGAAAGATCATCAAGATCGAAGGAAACCGAAGCTCAAGCTTCATGAGATCCGAGTCTCCACCAAGAACCATACCAGTCATCAAGAATATGATTGTATAAACAACAAATAAGGGCCAAGATCATGAAAAATTCGATCTTGATGATTTTAATGATCAAAAGATCATTCTATAAAAGTTTAAGCTTCATGAAAGTCAAGTTCTGAAAGGATAACCTTTCTGTTCCAAAGAGGATGGAGCTTAAGCTCTCAAAACCCTAGCACTGTGCCACGTGCAATGCACGGGTGCCAACACCAAAGTTGATCTGCCAAAGATTGCCATATAGCTTAAGCTCTCAATGATCGATCTAGTTCTCAAATGAGACAAAATATCCCTAGGCAAAGCCTATATACACCTAGATCGATCCAGTTCTCGAATGAGACTATATATCCCTGGACAAAGCCTATATACCTCAAACTATCTAAGTTGACCTTAGTTCTTAAATGAGATTAACATGTCCTTAAATAGAGCTAAGCTCTCGTGTGAACCCATGGAACTCATAAATGTGAGAATAAATCTAAGTTCACTCCTGTTGGCAAACCAAAACACCAACATTGACCCTATTAATCAGCGCTTGACCAAAATATAAAATATAAGTACGGATTTGGACAAATACATGCCTTACGGACGATGACAAAAATTAGTCTCCGTATACAATCTAAGGGCAACCCAAAACAAATAAAAACCAAAATACACTGACACAGAAAGCAAAAAAAAACTGGAGTGCAGAAATTTATTGTCGTACGCGATAACGTAATTAATTACAAGGGCTTGCGCAGTAGGAAAAATTTATCCCCACAATCAATAAAGCTCTCATCTAGAGAGTGAATTTGAAGTCAGCTATATCGGTCGCATCTATCCAAACCTCCGATATACATCGCTATAATCACTTAGTGTATTCGGAGGGGTGGATGGATCAAACTAATGTATCTGCTCCCAAAATTGGGCGATACGTTCTACTCCAGCTCATCTGGCCGGTTTTCGACAGTAAACAGGGGGTTTCTGAAATGAAATGGCGTTTTAGGAGAGGGAGTGAACAGTCACGAGACCCAAAGGATTTATGCACACGGCTGAGCACGTGTGGGGCCAACCTGGAGTTGTTCTTGATCGTGTTAGGGCATGAACCGGGTCAAGAGTTGCTTGAGCCATGCAGACAATAAAAAAAACTATTTTCCAAACGAGTATTAAGCCGGCTCAAATATTGTTGAGCCGTCTTAACCAAGCTATCAAGTATTAAAGATAATTAAATATTCGAAAGAAAAACGACATTTTTTTAATAACGAATAATACAAAAGAGTACACGAAATTTATGGTCGTTACATAAACCTGGACCTAAAAACTTTCTAACTAACTTCTATACGCTCAATCGGGTTCAAACAGGTATAAGATCTCAAAAAAGCCCGAATAAATTGGGTTGGGTAGGGTTAGATTCGGGTCAAACCCGATCTGACTTTCACCTCTAATAGGATATTTCCATCTAGGTCTCGTCTTTCCAAAGGTCATTATGTGTCATAACAAACTGTCATCAATTGTGTCGATCAACATATTGTATTCATGGCTACAAATTCAAGTTACATCTACAATATCTTCATATGTAATGAAATCTACTACTACCAGACAACATCATAAACACATGTATTCATAAAGTGGTATTTACTTGGATGCTTGTGATAGCTCAAACACAATCCTGAAACCACCCCTTTACAAGAGGAGATCCCGTCCTTTTCTTTTTTCCCTCCTGTTTTCCTTTGATGAACCCACATTTTTTTTCCCACTCTTTTTTTTTTCCCTTTCTACCGAATGAATGTTCTAAAATTGAGCCTAAACTCATCCTAAATCTTGTTGCCATGAATATTATGTGTTACAATGATCACATGATTCACATAGTTTTTTTATGACAAACCATCTAGCACATGAATAGCAAGACAAGTGGATACTTGAAATCTACAACAACAACAACAACTGAGCCTTTTATCCCAAGCATATGGGGTAGGCTACATGAACCAACATGAGAATCACGCCGGGTCCAGCACATGAATCCTCTGTCTCCACTCACTTCTATCGAACAATATACTTTCATTGAGTCCTTTGGCAACCATATCGTTTCGTATCACCTCCATCCATGTTTTCTTCGGTCTCCCTTTTGCCCTTTTGCCATTACCCATATCGAGAGTATCTATTCGTCGAACCGGTGCTTCCATAGGTCTGCGTCGCACATGACCAAACCATCTAAGCCGGTTTTCCCGCATCTTCTCCTCCACGGGTGCTACACCAACTTTTGCACGAATATCCTCATTTCGCACCTTGTCTTTTTTAGTGTTACCACACATCCAACGAAGCATGCACATCTCCGCTACGTGCATCTTCTGTGTATAATGCTTCTTAAGAGCCCAGCATTCTGTACCATATAATAAGGCAGGCCGAATAGCGCTCCGATAAAACTTCCCTTTCAATTTTAACGGAAAGTTACGATCACACAAAATCCCTGTTGTACTCCTCCATTTCAACCAACCAGCTTGGATCCTTTGATTAACATCACTATCGATCTCCCCATTCCTTTGGATGATGGAACCTAGATATCTAAACTGGTCGCTCGGTGATATCTCTTGTCCTTCCAATGTTATACCAATATGGTTTTGATTTCTATGGCTACTAAATTTGCAGTGCATATATGCTGTCTTGGACCTGCTCAATCTGAATCCCCGAGATTCCAATGTTTGTCTCCATAATTCCAATTTGGCATTAACCCCTGCTTTCGTCTCATTTACTAGAACAATATCATCAGCGAATAGCATACACCAAGGGACCTTATCTTGGATAGTTCTAGTAAGCTCATCCATCACGATGGTAAACAGGAAAGGACTTAATGCAGATCCTTGATGTAAACCAATAGTAATCGGAAAATCACTTGTTAAGCCACCGCAAGTTCTGACATTTGCCACTACTCCGTCGTACATATTATTGATTATGTCAATATACTTGACGGGGACCCCTTTTTCATCATTGTCCCCCCATAATACCTCTCTAGGTACCTTGTCGTACGCTTTTTCTAAATCAATAAATATCATATGCAAATCTCTTCTCCTCTCTCGAAAGCGCTCGACAAGTTGACGAAGCAAATGAATCGCCTCTGTCGTCGATCGTCCAGGCATGAACCCAAATTGGTTCTCTGTTATCTTAATATCCTTCCTTAGCCTGTGTTCAATCACTCTCTCCCAAAGTTTCATGGTGTGACACATTAGTTTTATTCCACGGTAGTTGAAATCTGTTTCACTTAAAAGATTATTGTGTCCTGTTTCAATTATTGAGAAGGAAAATGGGGAAAGAAAAAAAAGAGGAAGAAATGATGATTGTTGGGTCAAAATTTTACTTAATCAAAAAACTTTTTGAGTGAATGATTTATAATGTGAGGCCCTCACACCTAAACTTGAACATGAGGGGACTTTTTGCCTGACTCATCCCATCATATTCAATTTGCTTTTGGCTCTTTGTGGTTGCCACACACTTCACCAGAAAAAAATATCCTCAACCAATTTGGTCCCTTTGGAACCCCCATGGCCTCCCAATTTGCTCTTATCATCAACTTATCACAATTGTACCAACATTTTCATTAAAACTCTCTAATCAAGTTATAAGTCTAGGCCTACTCAAATAAATGTGTTGGTTTTGTGCTCAAATTGGATTACCAGAAAGCTCAAATTGGATAAAGCTACATGGTTTTTTTTTTGTTGAGATAAATAGGCTGCATGGTTAGACTCAAGCCAAAAAGGAATTAGTCAAGTTTGTTACATGTCAGTTTTTCATGTGTATATGAGTAGAGATGTAAATGAATGGGTTCGGATATGAAATGACATATTATAGATCCAAACTAATTTATCATTAATAACATATTATAGTTTCCTGTAATAAAGACCTAAATGAAATGCGGCCGCAGAGGATTTTTCAAAAAGATTTCGAACGGTAGGCCATTCCCAACAATTTTGAAAATATCAGGGGTCTTAGACAACTCCCGAATGGGCCGGGGGCTTTTTGACAATTTACCCTTGTTATTAACGTGATATACAACGGTTTCAGAAAAGTGATTCCGGAGCTTAAACCATACTCACATTTTGTTAAATGTCATTTCCACAGTTCTACCGCATCAAACCTCCGAGGTCGTGATAACGGTTGAGGGAGTATAGTTTATACTTTTAATCTAAATTAATCCGTCTTTAAAAGGCATCCGGTGGAAATCGAATCTGTGTTGCTCTCATACCATCTTAAATGTCCATTTGCCGGACCAAAACTCCAAACCACTACGAGTATATTCTAACAAATTTCAATGTGGATTGGAATCATCACTGCCCGACCCACGGTGTGGGGTTGGAGGGGTTAGGACAAAGTCATCTCCAAATCGGATCAGCCCGTCGGATTCGGGTACTGCCCAACCCACTTGACCAACAATATCTAGGCGTATATAAAAAGGGAGCAAATAGGAAAAAAAAAAAAAAGGAATGCTGTGGGTTATGGTTTTGGGTTATGGTTGGAGTTTGTTGCATGTTGCTGCGGTTGTGATATTTTGGTTTACCCTCAGCTAGTAATTTCCAACTTCTTGTGGTTCCAAGTTTCTGCTATCATATATGTGTGAATGAGTGCATGAGCTAGCTAGCCTCCTTTATTAATTTCGGTGCGATCATGGCCTACAATCTCTCTCTCTCTCTCTCTCCTCTCTCTTCCTCTCTCACATGCAAAGATCCAAACCCACACGATTCACTCATGCAATGACACAAAGAGTCGTCGTCAAATGAGGCCAGGACCTCCCCTTTCTACTTTAATTAGCTCCCATGATTCCTTAGAGTTGCTTTTCCTAACAAGTTTCCTCCTCTAGTGCACCAACTCCCTTTTCCTTTGGCAACTAGGCAGGAGTTTTATTTTCTTGCAAAAGAACAAAAGATAAATCATGAAAATAAAAACGAATTTTGGATGTAGACAATGTTATATACCTATAAAAAAGAATTATAGGGACGCCGGTGACGTGTGTCCTTCTTCAAAATATAGAAAATGGATATAGACGACGTTATGTACCTATAAGAGACTGTTGCAGAAACTCTAAAACAGATTGTTGGAAAGGGTTTGTATTATAATAATGGAGAGCAAACGCAGTCATTCACCGCCCCCGGGTATCCAAGCGGGGAAAAAAAGAGAGGGAAAGGAAGCCCTAAAAAAAATATAATTGGCTTGGAATTAAAGTCAAAATTAGCATCTAACTAGGTAGCAAGCATATCTAATTCGGGACAAGTAAAAAAAAGTTGGCTTTCTACAAGATGACAAAACCTTGACAATACTAAGGTTTGAATTAATTTGCAAGCATAACTACTGTTATTCGAATTAATTGTGCCACAAGTTTTGCAACTTTGCACGTTATTTTGGCTGGCAGCACCCCTAGCCCTAAGCAAGCTAGTTAACTAAGTCTTAGGTCTAGATACCCAATCATATATATAGGAGATAATGATATCATGCATCATATGTTCAAAATGATATATATTCCTTAACATCCATCCATCATTTGGTTGCTTTTGACTCATGCCAATGATGCATTCTTCAAATACAAACCGCGTTTTTTGTTTTGGTTTAACAGAATAAAATGAGAAGACGGTAATCCGTCGTAAATTTGCAGTGTACACACATTAAGGACGAGCATAAGTCTCAAAATGAATACAATTATATTTCAAACATTTCACTATCTGCTCTATTTTGCTACTCTGTTGTAAAAAAACACAAGAAAAGTAATCTTTTCTGGTAATAATTAATTGTTTCGTATAGCTTTGCTTTCTATCAAACACGGAATCCAAATATACCAGGGATAAACTATAGAATTTCAAACTAAGATGATTTGGAAAAAATTGCTGCCCTCACTTTTTTATTTTTATAAAAAAATTCTATTTATGCTGCATGGTTGCCCAGCATCTTGAAGCCAAAAAGAAAGTTTATCTAAGTAATTAATAATGGAGATGAATCATGACTGGCTTATTTTTTATTATAATATTTAGATGCACACAAATCATGATATTTGATATCATTTTCTAATATTTATGGGAAAGAAAACAAGAGATTTAAAGCTGTGAGATTGGGTGGAATGACATAATCTGCTAACTTTGAACGTCACCATTTTAGAAATTTCGGCTAAAGGAATATTGATTTCTTACTTTTTAGCCGCAATATCTACAACTTGATTATTGTTTGTTTAAAAATAATATTCTTAATTATAACTTCACAAACAAGAAAGCCAAATTCCACATATGGTATGAACTCATGCATATAGGTTCAGACAAAGTTCCTTCGAAAATTTCCAGGAGTAGACTCATCATCTAAGCCTTTTAAGGCCTCTCCAAATTGGGATTGGTGATGAAGTAAAGGTTAGATAAAAATCTGACGTGGACCCTCTCCAGAAAGTGTGCGAATATTCTAGTTCAGAAAACTATGATAAGAGAAGGGCTTGTCATAGTTTTAGATGGCCGGTTGGTATTCTCTAAATTCTCATAAACTATGGAGAAATCTAAAAGAAAATGAAAGATGATATATTTTTACTATGTGGAATTATATTCAATTCGAAGGGCATAAATAAAATGAAATCCATTTTTTAAAGGTTCATGCAGTAAACATTTGATAATAATCACAAAGGCACAAAGCCTCTGGTTGGATTAAATAACCATAAGTGGATCTCAGAAAATACATGGGCTTGATATTTGGCCCACTTTGTCATTACAGAATATGATAATTTAGTGAGTTGAAACGGACAACCCGGCCCATAACCGGGCCCGTATCTCACGATTCGCCGGCAAATGATCTTCCCTGAAAATATTCCTCACAAACTAATTATATGAAAAAATAATTCTTCGTTTAATTTTGCGTAAATTGTTAAAAAGCCCGGCCTGCTCAGAACTTGTGTAAAACCCTCTGGGCTTTTGGCTTTGTTAAAAAACACCCGGTATACAATTCCCCATTTGTATTTTCGTATAACCCTAAAATGCTCATTTCCCAAGTGGGCTGACAGTCCTTTACAGCTGGATTTAAGGCATGTATAGTACAAAGAAGTTGCCTGTAATATCTAAAGCTTGCCTATAATATCTGTAGTATTGCTTGTAATATCTATTTTGTTTTCATTTTTCCCTCCAAAAATATATATTTTTCCGGCCAAAAATATAGATTTTTCCCGCCAAAAATCTTTTTTCCTGCCAAATATACTTCATTCCCGTCAAAAGCCTCTAAAATATTCTTCTACTTTCATATAATATCTAACCATTCGCCTGCAATATTTAAGTATTTGCCTGCAATTTTTAAGCAGTCGCATGAGTTGCTTATAATATTAAAGCATTTGCTTGTAATATCTACGCAGTATTTTTATAATTGCATTTAAAATAAGATATAAGTTATAAATGAAATACATGTTTTTTTAACAATAAGCCATTTCCAACAATTTATAAAACACCAGGAGCTCCTCTCCAGCAGACATGGGGCTTTTTAATAATTTACTCTTCATTTTCCCAAAAAATGCTCTTTACCTTTTCGTCTCCAAATTTGTACCTCTTATTTATTCCCCTAAATTTTCCCCTCCAAACTTCTTTCCCATCTTTATTCTCCAAAATCCTAATTTAATTTTCACGTCATCTATTTTCTCTCTTGTAATGATCTTAGAAAGGAAATGTAAATCCCCAGTTTCCGTATATATATTTTTCCGTATTTTTTTTTTAATTTTTTATATATATTTTTATTATATTTTATTAAATTGTTTCCTAAATCTAAACCCTAAACCAAACACCCGACTCGACCCATGCCTGACCTGACTCCCCCTTCTTCCTCTCCTTCTCTATTTTCTTTTCTTTTCCCGGCTTCTTTTACCAGGTCTCCTCCTTCCTCGTGCCCACGACGACCGCGCTCACCTCCGCGAGACCCGCGCCCCACTCGTTAACTCCCCCGTGACCCCCTCCACAAAATCCCCTCCCTCCAACGGCTCCCTCTCTCTCCCCCTCACCGATGTTTCCATGAGACCCGCTCCCCCACGACCTCATCCTCATCACGACTCAACCGCTTCCGAGTTCCTGCGGCTCATCCCCTACAACCTCACCACATCTCTAACTACTCGATCCCCCCTCTCTCTTAATCTCATTCCCTATCTTTCTTCATCTCTCTCATTTTCCCCACTTCCTTTCTCTCTCAAACCCGATCCTAACCACCATCGCCGGAGCTTTCCCCTCCGTCGAGCTCTCCTCCACCTCACCGATGAGCCTTCTCCTTCGACCATCCCTATCACCTCCTCTCCTCCACAACACCGAGCCCACACCCACTGCACCCACTTTTTCCTCGTCATCCTTCCGACGCCGTCGCGTCGTCGCTGCTCGTGTCACCAACATCGCCGCCTGCACCCCCCCCCGGAGCTCCGCTGCACCTCATCGCCGTGCCACAGCTTCCGTGCTCACCTCTGCATCATGCCGACCCCCCGAACTCCTCACCGAGCTACTGCAAAGCCGCCGGCAACCCACTACCCCCGTTTCCACCACTATTGCAAACCCACTGCCCCGTGCCGTCGCCACGCCATTGCCGTTGCCGCGAGCCGCCGACAAGCCCGGCATTTCATCGAGCACTCAAGCTCGTCACTGTTGTCATGCCGTGCCTTTGCCCGTGCGTGCGTCGAGCCCGTGCCATCCGTCGTCGTTCGCTGTCGTGTTGTCGTCTAAAGTTTAAGGCAAGAGAAATCCCATCTCTTACTACTCATGCTATTATATTTTATAGATTAATTCTAATGTTAGGTAATTATAAATAAATATATATATATATGTGTGTGTGTGTGTGTGTGTGTGTGTGTGTGTGTGTGTCAGTGGATATATACATTTATATATCTAAATAACGTTAAGCAATAAATCGAACACTTATACTTGAGCCATCATGTTGGTAGTAATGAATCGAACCCAACTCGATTGGTTAGCCCGTATTGATGTCATTTAGAATTTATAAGAATCAATTATCGTTTGTTGGTTAAAGAAATCTTGTGTTTTCGACCGATTACCAAACGTTACCCTAAGTGTTCTATACGAACTATAAACGGAAACATATCATATTATGATGGAACTTGCGATAGTTAGATCCCTTTTCTATTTACGAATATCGTGTAGAAAAAGGCGACGCTAACACTGGAATGCACCGTACATGTCACGTTGAAAAATATATATTAAATTCAATACATATTGGAATGTAATGTTCTATGGTTTGTATCGAAGAAGACTCGATAAACTAGAACCCTATAAAGTTTACCCTTCAATACTGATAGGCCACTGTAATGAGAATTGATTGGGAATGCGGCTCTAGACTGCAGTCCGGGACAGCATTCCACGAGGATACATGAATTTAAGCGCCTGCACGTTCCTACATGAAACTGAAAATGTACAGAGTCCTATATAGTCGCATAGATAATTTAGTTATCTAACACATGGATCTTGTCTCATTCAGTTTCACAGTCGTTTGATATTTGTTTTGTATTTTATAATGTTGACGTGTTCTGCAGTTTCTGCAGCGACATTTCTTACACTTTTACACTAAAGAGAACATAACTTCTAGTACAGAAAGGATATTGTTGATACGTTTGATGTGTTGGAAACCTAACAGATAGAACTCGGTTTTATTCAACTGGAGCAACACCTGAATCTGAACACAATCTCTAGTAAACTGCACGCGAAGTTGGACTTCCAGTTCTGAAACTGGAATTCCAGTAACTGATCGCTAACTTAAAATGATGATAAGTCCCTAACCTAAAATTCTATTGACATGAAACCAATTTTTCTGCTTAGATAATCAAGTATACATCGTACGCCTTTTATATTGTTTTGTTCAATTCTATACGTGTGATTTATAGTGAATTTTGCAAGTCATATGGCGTTGGCTGTCACATTTAGTGAATATCTGTTCAGTGCATTTCTACCTAATTTTTGTGTTTGGTTTATATCTCCTGCATAGTGATCGTTTACTTTGAAACCTAGCGACTGTTTTGCATTGTCGATATATAAGTGTTTGTAATTGGGTTGTGGCAAGTACGAAAGTGATATTGATAAGTGGAAACGTGATTGAAAGTGAAACCGACACGTATTTGTTCACAACCTATCTAATATCTGAATACATACTATAAGCTGGGGAATGGGGAAATCAAGGTGGAATTGAACTCGTATTTAGCGAGGTACAGTGATTTAGAGGATGATCATTCGATATTAGTGACACACACACACACACACACACACACACACACACATACATACATTAGGTCGTGGGCCTAGCGGCACGGCTGCAGGGTTATTGTTCCTGCCAAAAGTTTTGGCTCAAAACTTGCCGTCCCCTTATAAAAATAAAGGGAAACCTCCACGTGTTAAACACGTGCACCCACATGCAAAGCATGTAGGTACCGCTTCAAATAGGATTAAATCCTTGAGCGTCTCACGTGTTTCCCATATGAGCGTCATCGCCAGCTTCTGTTAGGATTAAATCCTATAGTGGCGCCTCACATGGAACACATGTGAGCGCCGGCATGCAAAGCACAAGCGTGACTATTTATAAAAGAATTAAATTGTTTGGCAACGCCCACGTACATAGCACGTGGGCGTCAGCGCCTAAATTAAAGAAGGTAGAATTAAATTCTACTCTCTGTTAAACAGAGCTGTTGGTTCAAGAATCCAACGGAGATGATAAATCATCAGAAATACAGAATTAAATTCTGTCAGGAGAAAACATTCCACAAATTAAATTATAGAATAAAATTCTATTTTCGGGATATATTCAATCAATCTTTTTAAACAAGAAAGATTGCTCTATGTAAAACAGAGAGCCGGTGGATTAAAAATCCAACGGTGATTAAAAAATCACCGTTTTACAGAATAAATTCTGTGCAAGGGAAAATATTTCCCTAGTCTTTTCTGTAAAACAGAAGCCCTTGGATCAAAAATCCAATGGTAGGTAAAAAATCCCAAATCAATTAGGATCTCTTAATGAGAGATTTCTTCAACTAATCAACAAACTTGTTTCTATTATATAAAGGACTCAAGACTTCATGTCTAAAGAGGAAGAACCCCCCATAAGCTTCTAAAAACAAAGCAGAAAGCTTCAAAAAGGAAGAAAGAAGAAGATCTTCCTTCTTAAGAAAAAACCCTAGGTAAATAAAAAGAAGAGAGATCAAAGCATCTCATTTACCTACTGAAGGGTTTAACCTTTTTAAAAGAACTTAGTTATTTCTCCGGATCTGTGATCCACAAGACAAGTCTCCCACAATTTGAGAATTTAATTCTCATCGGGAAGAACTTGTTCTTGAGAATCAAAGATTCAGAAATAATTAGGAAATCGAATTCCTCAAATCAAAGCATATAAGGAAAGATTCAGCGCCCAGCGCCTCACGTGCCCCTCACGTAGGTGCCACAGAAAAAAGGAGTGCTTAGCACTCAATGAACGGCGCTTAGCGCCCCGCGCCTCACGTGCCTTTCACGTGGACGCCACAGAAAAAAGGAGTGCTTAGCACTTAATGAGCGGCGCTCGGCGCCCAACGCCTCACGTGCCCTTCACATCGGCGCCACAAAAGAAAGAATACTTCGCACTCAATGAGCGGCGCTCAGCGCCTAGCACCCCATGTATTCCTTACGTGGAAGAGAAGAGTGCTTAGCACTTATTGGGCAGCGCCCAGCGCCTCACGTGTCCTTCACGTAGGCGCCATAAAAAAAGGAGAGCGCCCAGCGCCTCACGTGTTTCTCATGTGGTCGCCATAAAGAGTGCCTAGTACTCCATACAAAGACAAAAAGGGGTAAAGTATTTAACACTTATTGGGCAATCCCCATGACTTAAGCCCACATGATTATATGTGAGCGTCAGAACTTACATAAGTGCTCAGCACTCTTTGTACAAAAAGGGGGACTGATTATACAGAGCCCAAACAAGTGCTTGGCACTTTTCAACAAAAACTGAATGGATCAAGCCCAAATTGGCTAGTTCCCCTCGAGGATAGAACCTCCTTGATTCAGACCATCCGAGCACATGTGCTCATGACTTCCCAAGCTGACCTTAGTCCCAAATACGATTATTGATCTTCTAACTGATAACATCCAAAACGGTACTCATCCCACGTCCTCCCGAGGAAATCTTAGTCTCAATATGACTAATGATTTCCGGGTTTACCACTAACTCCTTTTTCCCTTAAATACGGGAATTGGTTCAAGGGTACATCTCTTCATATCTCTGATCCACGTCGTTGTAATTTCTCAACATCTTCAGAGAGAAGGCAGGCCCCGACAACCAACAACCCTTTGGTGCACTTCCAGATTGACGTGCACACCTCAAATCAAAATCGTGCCTCAAATTAGGCACATTCCATATCAATATCGTTGTTCATCCCGTCACGTAACAAATATACATGCGTGCAAGATGGATAACAGACCGAGACGTCCTTCAACTAAAATCTCACCTCCAAAATGGTGATCAACGGACCGAGACGTTCTTAAACTAAAATCTCACCTCCTTAAACTAAAATCTCACCTCCAAAATGGTGATCAACGGACCGAGATGTTCTTAAACTAAAATATCACCTCCAAAATGGTAATCAACGGACCGAGACGTTCTTAAACTAATCTCACCTCCAAAATGGTGATCAATGGACCGAGAAGTTCTTAAACTAAACTCTTACCTCCAAAATGGTGATCAACAGACCGAGACGTTCTTAAACTAAAATCTCACCTCCAAAATGGTGATCAACGGACCAAGATATTCTCAAACTAGAATTTCGCTTCCAAAATGGCGATCAACGGACCAAAATATTCTCAAACTAGAATTTCGCCTCCAAAATGGCGATAATAGACCGAAATGTTCCTAAACTAAGACAACAGAGCCCAAATGCTCTCTTGTTGGATCTGAAACAAAAATGATCCTAAAACTTTGTTAAGTAGATCTTAGTTTCAAATTGGACTAACGTATCCTTAACAAAAGGCTAACTGAGCCCCAACTGCTCACACACATTTAAGTCGATCTTAATCTCAAACCAGATTAACGATCCTTAGATAAAACAAATCCAAATCTAAAATATACGGATTTGTACTAATCCAACGCCCTTCAGGCGACGGCATAAATTAGTCTCCGTATACAATCCACGGGCAACCAAAACAAACAAAAACACACACAATACGAAGTGAACTTCCAGAGCAGGAGAAAGTGGTTATCGCGATGCGGTAACGTAATTAAATGCAAGGGCTTGCGCCTGCAGGAAAGAGCGTCCCCGCAATCAAAAACCCTCGCAAAACGTGGGGGAATCTGACAAAGTCATGTTACAACAGCCGCATCCGTCCAAACCTCCGATATACGGTGCCATAAATCAACTTGGTATCTTCGGAGGGGTGGACGGATAAATCCAAATAGCATCTGCCCCCAAATTCAGACAGGACGATCCATCCCAGTTCGTCTCTATTTTCGGTGGTGAACAGATTCTGGCATGCCCGGTGGGACATTTTCCTCTTTCCACTCCACACATCGTGTGTCGTGTTTCGCGAACAAAAAAATCGCGGTTTGCTATGGTTGCCCTTAGATTCGAGATACTAAGATTTGATGTCTTGTTCTTGTGCAGAAAGAAGAAGTGAACATCAACGGCTTCCAGCTGCACAAATTGCAACAGCAACTCCCGTTGTGACCTAACTGGAGGAGTGACATATGGTCCCAATGCGGCCTCCATCTTTTCAATGCCGGTAGGGCAGGTGACTCAAGCCACCGCTGGATTGGTCTTCGGGACCATACTCCCGCCAGCGAGTTTCAGCGCCCCAGTGCCACCACAGGAAGCTCCAAAGAAGTCGGTCTTCGATCGACTTGCAACCACCACGGCCCCTCTCAACGGGTCGTCCAAGTCTGCCATCTCAGTCTTCAACAGGCTGAGTCGAAGCTCAAGTGGGCCCACAAAGAGGCTCGTGATACCCGAAGGGGCTATCCCAAAACGGATAGTCCTCCCAACTCCTCCAGTGGGTGAAGTCGTCAAAAGTGCTTCCCCTACCAGAAAATCGGTCTTCAAAAAATTGGCCGTTCCCTCTCAACGGACGTCAGTCTTCGACAAGCTGACACCAACAGTAGCCTCTCACCAAAGCAGGGGGCACGACGGAGCCGCTTCCATAATTGAGGTGGTCCCATCTGCAAGACACGCTCGACGTCGCCACTGGCGCCGAGTGAGAAAAGCCAGGGGCAAATCCCCTTCTGGACTCACCCCTCCAGCTCCAATGGTGGAAGTTGGCGCTGCTGTTCCAACCGGGAACGGCTTTGAACCGCTAAAGAGGGTGCGCAAAAACTCCCCAACCGCAGTGCTGAAGAAATCTCTCCCACCTGCTGAAAACGTGACGTAGGAAAAACCGGAGTTGCCCCCTCAGTGGCTGTCCTCCCAAATCCACAGGGTCTGGCGGAAAGTCCAGGACTCTGTGATCAGCAAAGATTACTCTCGCCAACTGAAGAAAATAAAGGTTCGGCAGTAGGAAGACTATCCCTCCGTTATACAGTGAGAGACGTCTTTTACACAGGTGCCTGTTACAACGGCTTCGACCTCCCACAAAAGGACGAGGCTGGAGAAAACCCCACCGTCGGCGGCAAATTCTAAAGGTGATGGACCCAAACGCCCTAAGGCTAGGGGCATGATCGTACACATGGTTTACATGGCTTCCGGGAAAGAAGAAAGCCGTGCGTCCGTGGGTCATCGGCCGCAAACTCGGTCGTTGACAAAAACTCCAGGAAATGCTGATCAAAATGTCAGCACTCACCGGACAGAAAGAAAGTCCGGAGTCAGCATCTGAACAGTGCCAAGAGCAAGAAACCAATGCAGAGTTCTTATGAAGGGTGCTTGAAAGGAAGGATAAGGAGGCCGCGGAATAAGCTGCTAACATAAAGCAGATGTCGTTTTTGTTCCAAGACATGCTTAAAACGATGATCCAGCCAGAACCTTCAGCTGAGGATCCGCCGATAATCATCGAGGATGACAGAGGGAAAACATCAAACCTTCTTCCGGTTCTATCAATGGCCAGGAAAGAAACGATCTCCAAGGCTGCTCTTGATGATTACATCGCTCAGCAAATTGAAACTCACTATACCAGTGAAACCGCAAATAGGTCGGTCAAAACTGGGCGACCGTATCCGGCGTGCTACGATCAAATACAGTACCTTCTAGAATACATACTTCCAACGTTCTACATGTACAAAGGAACTGGAAATCCTCGCAAGCACATCGCGCGTTTTAAATCCATGTGCGGCAACACTGGAGGAAATGACATATTACTCCTTTGACAGTTCGTCAGCAGCCTGACAGGCATCACCTTCGAATGGTACACGGGACTCCCAAATGATTCTGTAAAGACCTTCGACGAGATGGATATGCTCTTCTGTCAGAGATTCGCTAGAGTGAATCAACACACTACCGTAGCGGCGTTGGTCAACGAAACGGTTGGACCGAATGAGACCCGGGTTCAATATGTTACCCGATGGCGAAATCTCCGATCAAAATGCGAGCAACGCATCGACGAAGCTGCGGCCGTGGGGATGTTCGTAGCCACCCTTGACCCAAATTCAAAGTTGTTCCCATTTGTGGCCATCTTCAAGCCGACGACTTTCCAAGAGCTCATGGATAAAATGACTCGATTGGATCAGATGGGTCAAGACCCTTCATCATCCAATGAAGATGAATGAAAAGCGGAGGCAAAGTGGCATTTGTCGCCAACGCTCAACTGAAAATAAGCGGCTCTGAAGTAACCTATCGCCAAAATAGTGACGGTGTGGGTACTCGCCCTCCCGAAATATACACATGGGGCATATTACTTACCGGCGGCAGAAAGAATGACGTGATATCTCGTTCCTTGTATATGAAGAAGATGCTCCATCGGTATCGGAAAGTGATATTGATGGGCAGGGGGTTGGTAATGTGTAAAATGCCCGGTACTTCCCGCAAAACAACCCGATTGGCACGATGATAGATGAAGCAGTCCAAGAAGGTGAAGACGGCCTAAGGCGTGAAGTGTCCATGCATACAAAAGACATGCAGCAGCGCCTCGGCAAGCAAACGTTGGATGGAATGAGTTATGTAGCTCCCCGACCAAATGATAAATAATGGACCACTACGTCCTTAAACTGGCAATGGAACAAGATGTCCCTAAACTAACAACGGACCGTAATGTCCTTAAACTAAAGCGTCACCTCAAAAATAGTGATAATGGACCACTACGTTCTTAAACTGGCCGTTCCCCACCAAAAGACGCGGACGAAGACGCGGAGGACGTCTTGCCTGAATTTCGGGGCAGATACTAATTGGCGCTATCCGTCCACCTCTCCGAAGATGCCAAGTTGATTTATGGCACCATGTATCGAAGGTTTAAACGGATGCGGCCGATATAGCAGACTTCGTCAGATTCCCCCTCGTTTGAGGAGTTTTTGATTGTGAGGACGCTTTTCTCTGCAGGCGTAAGCCCCTGCAGTTAATTACGCTACCGCATCACAGTAACAACTTTCTCCTTCTCCAAATGGTCACTTCGTGTCATGGGTGTTTGTTTTGTTTTTGGTTGCCCATGGATTGTATACGGAGACTAATATGTGTTGTCGCCCGTAGGGCGTGGATTAGTCCAAATCCGTATCTTCTTAGATTTGGGTTTTGGGGTTTGGGTTTAAGGATACGTTAGTCTCATTTGAGACTAAGATCAACTTAAACATTTGTTAAGGACACATTAGTCTAATTTTAGACTAAGATCGACTCAACGTTTGTTAAGGACACGTTAGTCTAATTTTAGACTAAGATCAACTTAACAGGATCGTTTAGATCCAACAAAAGAGCATTTGGACTCTATTGTTTAGTTTAGGGACATTGCGGTCGATTACCAGTTTAAGGACATGGTGGTCCAAGGTTAAGGACATCGTAGTCCATGGGTTTAATGACCCCACAGTCTAGGTTAAGGACATCGTAGTCCATGGGTTTAATGACCCCACGGTCCAGGTTAAGGACATCGTAGTCCATGGGTTTAATGACCCACATCATAGTCCATGTGTTTAATGACCCCACAGTCCAGGTTAAGGACATCGTAGTCCATAGGTTTAATGACCCCACAGTACAGGTTAAGGACATCGTAGTCTATGGGTTTAAGGACCCCACAGTCCAGTTTAAAGACATCATAGTCTGTGGAATTTATGGTTGTCGGGACCCGTCACCTCTCTGAAGACGTTGAAGGATTACAACGACATATATCAGAGGGGTTCAGAGATGTACCCTTGAACCAATGTTGGTTGGGAGATTTATAGTCCAATTTGGGACTAAGGTCTGTTAAAAGGTTTATGAGCATATGGGCCCAGTTGATATGAGTTGAGGACTTATGGCCAATCTTGGGCTAAGTCCAATAAATATTTAACATTTTATTGTTCTGGCTATTGAGCCTTTATTTGGGCTTGGCCCATTTAATAATGCTGAGCATTGGATCCTGACATTTCTTTTTTGTCTTGTATTGAATGCATAGCATTCATCAGAACAATGTGTGTTCTGACAGTGCGCCACGTGGCGCGTTAGGCGCTTTGCGCCAATTAAAGAGTGCACTGCGCTTCTGCCAAGTTGCGCACACGAAAAGGACACGTGTCGCGCTTGGCGCTAAGCGCCAGTTTATAAGCGCATTGCGCTTTCAATTTATGAGCATGTTGCGCTAATTTAGTGGCGCACCAGTGAGTGACACATGGTGCGCTTGGCGCTGAGCGCTAGCCCATGAGCGCAGTGCGCTGTTTCAGAAGCGCAAAGCGCAAGTTGTTTCTGTGATTGACACGTGGCACGTTTTGTCACTAAGCGCCGGTCCAAGGAGCGCAAAAGCGCAGTTCAAGAGTGTAAGGCACTTTTCAATAGTGCAAAGCGCATTTGATCAAATTTATGATCAGAGAATAACTTTATGTTCTTCTTTTAAGGGAGGTTTTGCCTCAAGAACAAAAGTTCTTGTTTATAAAAGGGCTCTGCCTTTGTAAATCAAGGATCTGTGAATGAAGTAAATACTTCTTTTATTTTTATGATTAGATCTTTTGATCTTTTTCTTTTTATCAAAGACCTTGGTCTTTTGTAGATCTGTGATCCTTTAAGAAGATAGTTCTTCTTTTTTAATGAGATGATTTCATCTCTGTTGTTCAAGAATTAATTCTTTACCTTGAAAAAATGATCTTCTTTTTCTAAGAGCTTGCTCTTCTTTCTCTTCGAGTTTTTCTCAAAATTTGCAGGGGTTTTTTCTATATCAGACTTGATGTCTTGGGGCCTTTATATAGAGCAAATTGATTTGTTAAATCAGTTAAAGAGATCTTTTTCTGATTGATTTGGGGATATTTCCCCACCGTTGGATCTATGATCCTAGGGCTACTGTTTTACAGAAGACAATCTTCTTATTTTAAAAAAGATTGGAAAGATCTTTCCATAATAGAATTTTAATTCTGATTAATTAATGATTTATCATTATTATTAGATCTTTTGGTCTAACGGTGGGGAATTTCATAATTCCAGCGCTGGCGCACCCGTGCTTTGCACGTGGTGCGCTGCTCAGAGCGCAGCGCACCTACGTTTGACACGTGGCGCACAGCGCAGAGCGCAGCGCATCCGTGTTTGACACGAGGCGCGCAGCGCGCCTAGTGCTGGATCTGAAGCGTTGCTTCAATTTTTAAATTTTGAATTTTAAAACAGAGCTTGCTCTGATTTGGGGAAACAAATTCCCCTCCACCGTTGCGCTCACGTGGCCCACATGTGAGTGCAACGGTGGTGACATCTGCGCCCTTGGATCAACTCAGAAATTGAAGAGGCGTTTCAATGCTTATAAATAAGACCTTTGGTCTCTTAGATGATTTTCATCTTCTTCTTAAGAATTTTCACTTCTGAGAATTTCATTCTCCCACAGAGCATAGCTTTTCTGTTTAAAACTTTTTCAAGAGTAAAACTCTGTCAAAACTTAGGTAAAGTTAAGAACTTTTAATAAATTAGGGTTTTACCCATTAACAGAGTCTTGCTCTTCATAGATTTTTGATCTAAAGAAAACCCATTTAGGGTTTCATTAACAGAGCTTTGCTCTCCTGAACATGTAGATTTTTTAATCTCTTGTGAAGAACTCTTAAGAGTTTGTTCATGGATCTTAAAAATAAAATTTTATTTTTGATGGATCATCTTCTCAGAGCAAGGCTCTTCTTGAGGAATTTTATTCCTTCATCATTAGACTTTGACAGATGTCTGTCTAGTGAAGAGCGCTGCTCTCAATGGGAGTTTTACTCCTCTGCCCGAGGGATTTCTCATTTAATGAGAATCTCTTAAGGATTTTCTCTTTTAATGACAACCTCATCCAATGATGAGGCTGTTTTATTAATGATGAACTGTCATCTAGATTTTGTGGGTCCCTTTTTGTTCCTTTTAACTGCATTGCAGTGCGGTACGGACTTATAGTACTTTGTAATAGAATTTAATTTATAGCATGGGCAGCTGAAAATTCACTCTTTTTTGCGTAGGCATTATGT
Source organism: Agapanthus africanus (assembly GCA_030015575.1). Taxonomy (NCBI): domain Eukaryota; kingdom Viridiplantae; phylum Streptophyta; class Magnoliopsida; order Asparagales; family Amaryllidaceae; genus Agapanthus; species Agapanthus africanus. The sequence continues at coordinate 46,300,963 of JASDDO010000019.1, read as the reverse complement.
CTTCCGACGCCTCCTTCCCGTTCATTCGCTCAGAATGCGGGTTCCCTAAAGCACCCGTTGACCGTGAGGTTTTTGCGTTGATAAAAGACCATGACCCGGAGCACAAGAGTCTTCATTTATGGGGTAAATGGTATGACCAAATTATCATGGGCCGACAGAGCTTTTCCTGTGCGACACCCTCGGAGCCTATTTCAGCGATTGCAAATGTGCCTCCGATAAATTACACTGTGGAGGAGATCAACTGGACATCGGAAGGTCTCCTTCGGCCTTCTATCGCCGCAATACCCGTGCAGCCGCCGGTAGCTTTGGACATCCTAGGGCGACGCATATGTCAAGGCGAGTCACGTACTTGGGGACAGCTGTACAATGTAGGACTAACTCCCCGTCACCCAGCCGGGTATTTGCAGTAGGCCCGGTATATCTTATCGGCGAGGAAATCACAGTTGATGAAGCTCGGATTGTATTCCGCCGTTTATGCTTCTTTATTTCAATATTCCACACCCCTACATGGTGGGTCAGGGCATTTCTGGAACAGTGGAACATTCCAACCCACACCTTCCTCCTGTCAGATCGAGAAGTCTCCATTTCTTTGGAGGAGTTTGCAGAGGTCTCAGGTTTACCCGTTAGGGGGGAACATTACGAGGAATTGCTTCCCCCGGATGAGTATGTTTTCGGTACCAAATCCATGGTAATGGGACTTACTCCCGAGAATGCTATTCAACACCAATTTTCAAGCTTGATAAAGGTGTTGAATATGTATGAAAACCTCTCTCTCGCATCCGAAGGTCGTGGAGTTAATTTTACGGCTTTTATTGCTGATTTTCTTCGCCCGGAAATGTTGAAGGAAGAAGTCGATAAATTTGCCAGTCTTGACGACCCCTTCGGCTTGGGTTTAGGCAATCTGCCGGCGGCGGAGGTAGATCAGAAAATCTTCTTTCTACCTGATACCCCGGTCATCCCTTTTACAGAGCTGGCGGCTCCTGGGATTGATGAAGAAACGTTCTTTCTAGGGTTCCTTGGATTGTGGCTGAGTTGGTTCGTGCTTCCCATGCATCCTCGCCGCATGAGGCTGTCCATCTTCTATCTTGCGCATCGAATGGTTGCCGAGATACAAGTGGCTGTGGGGATTGCTGGGTTAGCCCATATATACCACGGCCTCAGCTTGGCAGCTGATACCACTGAGCCCGGGGTGCAGTCGGTAAATTTCCCGATGCATTATTTCACGTTATGGCTCGAGTTACACGTACTAGGCTTCTTTGGCATCTACAAGAGGCCGAATTTTTATAACAGGTGCAGGTTCCCTCGGATCATGCAACTGGTTGGCGCTTCTGTCGTGACTCCAACGCAATGGGAAGCTAGAGGCTTGCTCCTTCGCCCGCGCATGGTTGGGGCTGGCATGTCCTTTACTGATAAAGTTTTGACCGTCGACCAAGAGTCGGGGAAGACGGTGCCGTCCTTACAGGACATATTTAAAGATGGGGTCTCTTTCTTGAAGGCTCGGGAGATTCTTCATCTGTACTCCATCCGGCCGGGCTTTCTTGTATTCAAGATGAATGACTCGGCTTTATCATGAGGTATAACCCGTATCGCTTCGTCCAGCAATTAGGTTACAATCAGGACGTCCCACTCGAGGCTTTTTTGGTCAAACCTGCTGCTTCCGAAGAGGGAATGCGGAGCGCACTGCATCATTTCATGCGCTTAAACACAGGGTCCAACTTCTTTATCAGCGAGCCGAGCTGCGTCCCAACGGCCCTTAATGCATACGTGGCGTGGTATCAGCATTCAATGGGCGCCGTCATCAGGGAGGAGAAACGATTGTTGCTCGATCGTAAGGGTGCAGTGTCGGCTGGTGATCGAAATGTTCCTCTGAAGCGACGGAACATTGTTCATCCTCCCTTGAGAGAGGTCACTGTAGTTGAGCCTCCACACGTGCTAAGCCCTATGCGCGGGTTGCCCCCATCCAGCGTGCCCGAAAAAGAAGTGGCTGCCGCATCCCCCGAGTCGGACGTAGGAAAAGAAATTGGGACTCGTCGTCCAAAGGCGTCTACCAAACGCAAACTCGTGTCATCGGCTCCCTGCCTCGTCCTCAGAAGAAGAAGAAGCAAGTACTTTCTTTGGACACCATATTAGGCTCGACGCCCCCTGCTCCGTTTAGCGAAGGATTGAGCGAATATGGGACCAACGAGAGTTTATTCGGGATGCTTGATGATATCGATTTGGAGGTTGCCATTGAAGCTTCCAAACAATCGGCCGCCCTCGAAAAGGAATTGGCCGCCCTTGCGCAGTATGGTATACTTTATCCTTATCTCTCAGCTGTTTATTTCACACTTTTTTTTTATCATACTTTGACTGACGCCTCCTGTTTTAACAGGTGCTTCTACAGAAGATGCCATTGCTGCTTCGCTTAAAACCTTTGAAGAGGAGGAAAGGCTTCGCGCCTCATTGCCAACAGAGGTGTTTACCCCAATCAGAGCAGAGCTCTGTTCAAATTCCGAGGCGGGAGATGAAGCAACGCTTCATCTTTCCCCCAATCAGAGCAAAGGTTTGCTTTGAAAATTTAAACTTTAATAAATGAAGCAACGCTTCAGATCCTTTGCGCTGCACGCAACGCGCCACGTGTCTGACGCAGATGCATTAGTGCAACGTCCAAAGCAGCGCACCCAATCAGAGCAAAGCTCTATTTTAAGCAAAATTAAAGGAAGCAACGCTTCAGTTGCGCAAGTACTGCGCTGCGCGACACGTGTCAGCGCAGATGCGCTAGCGCAGTTGCGCTGCGCTGTGCGCTGCGCGACACGTGTCAGCGCAGATGCGCTTGCGCAGTAGCGCTGCGCTGTGCGCTGCACGACACGTGTCACGCGCTGGGGCATCTGCGCCAAACAGAATTAAAATTCTAAACAAATTTTTTCTGTTCTTGTTAAAACAAGAAGATTTTCTTCTGTAAAACAGAAGCCCTTGGATCAAAGATCCAACGGTGGGGAAAATTCCCCAAATCACTCAGAAAAAGATCTCTTTAACAAATTTAACTAATTTATGGGCGCTATAAAAAGGACCCTAGACCTCAATTCAAAGGGATCAACATTTTCGATAAAAAAAAGAGAGAAAGAGAACTCTGAAGAACTCCTCAAGAACAAAAAGGTAAAGACCTTTAGAAAAAGAGAAAGTTCTCTTATGAACATATCATAGATCTTTAATAAAAAAAAAACAAAATAAAAATAGTGCTTTGCACTTCTTATGAACCACTGGTTCTTTAAAACAGGAAAAAACAAAAATAAATAAAAAATAGTGCTTTGTACTTTTATGAACCTTTGGTTCTCGAAATAAAAAAAATAACTTGTTTTTCTTTGATCTAAATTAGATCAAGGAAACGAATAAGTGCTTTGCACTTCTTTTATGAACCATTGGTTCTTGAATCTAAAAGATTCTTAAATCATAGTGCCTTGCACTTGCAAAACTGCACTGTTGCGCTCTTGGGTTAGCGCAAGCCACCAGAGAGCGCCACGTGTCAGCATCTGAACCAATTGCGCTATGCGCTTTTGAAACAGAGCCTTGCTCTCTAAAACTGGCGCAATTCACCACAGCGCGCCACGTGTCAGCAGCGCAAGCGCAGCGCACTAGAACAGCGCTGTTGCGCTTGCGCTCGCCAGAGCATGACACGTGTCATCGCCATATGAGCTTGCACTCATTACTTGGCGCAAAGCGCCAGACAAATGCACTGCATTGCTTACAAAAGGGCCAAGCCCAAATCAAAAAGGCCTAACAGGCCTAATAAAATGCAATGCATTATTTTAAAAAGGGCAGAGCCCAAACCAAAACAGATGCTCTGCATCATAAATAAAGGGATAAAGCCCAAATCAAAAAGGCCTAGCAGGCCAGAATAAAATGCAGTGCATTATTAAGTATGGGCAAAGCCCTAGCACAGGCCTAATGGGCCAAAGATCAAGAAAAATGTTGAATACGCTCAACGGGATTTAGCCCAATCATGGCCGTAAGTCCCCAAACTAAATTGACTGAGCAAGAATGCTCTCCTAAATCAATTTACGACCGGTTCAAGGGTACATCTCTGAACTCCTCTGACATATGTCGTTGTAATCCTTCAACGACGTCAGAGAGGTGACGGGTCCCGACAACCGCATATCAACATGGACTGCGGGGTCCTTAAACTCGTGGACCGAAACGTCCCTAAACTAATGTTGGACTGAAACGTCCATAAACTAATGGTGGACCGAAACGTCCCTAAACTAATGGTGGACCGAAACGTCCTTAAACTAATGGTGGACCGAAACGTCCCTAAACTAATATTGGACCGAAACGTCCTTAAACTAATGTCGGACCACCACGTATTTAAACTGGAATACGGACCACCACGTCTTTAAACTGGAATACGGACCACCATGTCCCTAAACTGGAATATGGACTGCAACGTCCCTAAACTGGCGATGGACCACCACGTCCCTAAACTGGAACAATAGAGCCTCCAAATACTCTTTTGCCGGATCTAAACGGTCCCGTTTAAGTTGATCTTAGCCCCAAACACGGCTAACGTATCCTTAAACATTCAAACGGACTATAAAACTCCAAATCAACCTTGGTTCAAAAGTACATCTCTGAACTCCTCTGACATCTGCCGTTGTAATCCTTCAACGACGTTAGAGAGGTGGCGAGTCCCGATGGCCAGATATTAAATGGATTATCACGTTAAGTTGATCTTAGTCTCAAACAGGACTATCGTATCCTTAACGAACGTTTAAGTTGATCTTAGCCGCAACGCGACTAATGCATCCTTAAACTAAAAACACCAAACCCAAATCTAAATAAATACGGATTTGGACTAATCCACGTCCTACGGGCGACGGCATTACTCAATCTCCGTATACAATCCACGGGAAACCACAAACAAAACAAACACACACGACACGAAGTGAAATTCTGGAGAAGGAGAAAGTTGTTACCGCGACGCGGTAGCATAATTAACTGCAGGGGCTTGCGCCTGCAGGGAAGAGCGTCCCCACAATCAAAAACCCCTTAAGCGAGGGGGAATCTGACGAAGTCTGCTATATCGGCCGCATCCGTTTAAACCTCCGATATACGGTGCCATAAATCAACTTGGCATCTTCGGAGATGTGGATGGACAAAACCAAATAACATCTGCCCCGAATCTCAGCGTCAAGACATCGCAGTCCTGTGCGCCGCCATTCGGAGGGGAACAGATTCTGGCACGCCCGGTGGGACCTTTTCCTCTTTCCACTCCACACTTCGTGTGTCGTTTTCGCGAACGAATCGCGGTTTGTTAATGGTTGCCTTTGGGTTGCAAGTTACTAAGATTTGGTGTTTTGTCTGGCGCAGAACTCAAGCATCAATGGCCTCAAACTGCACCAACCGCTCGAAGTGCCACTACAACGGACGCTCCACCTCACCTAGAGGTGTAGCATATGGACCCCAAGCGGCCTCATTCCTCGCTTTGCCGGTTGAACAGGTGACCCAGGCCACCACCGGCCTATTTTTCGGGACCATGATCCCGCCTTCAAGCTTCCCTACGCCAATACCTGCACCGGAAGTGAACAAGAAGTCGGTCTTCGACCGGCTCACTGCTACGACGGCCCTTGTCAACGGGTCGTCCATTACCAAGCCAACAGCCTCTGTCTTTGCTAAGCTGGATCAAAACTCTGAGGGGCCCACCAAGAAGCCTGTGAATCCCAAGGTGACTGTCCCAAGGAAGGCAATAGCCGCTGCTCCAGAAGTCATCAAGGCGGCTTCCCCTGTTAAAGAGTCAGTCTTTTCAAGATTGACTATTTCTGCTCCTGCACCTGCTCGAGGATCTGTCTTCGACAGGTTGAATATCATCCCTCAAAAGACAACCTCAGTCTTTAAGAGGTTAACACCAGCAGCGCCTCAACCGGACAAAGGGCAAAAAGAAGACGTCTCTATCTCCGAGCCAGTCCCAAGGGCTCGTCATGCTCGACGTCGCTATTGGCGACGAGTGAGGAAGGCAGGGGGCAACTCCCCCTCAGGGCTAACTCCACCTGTTTCAGTGGTGGAGGTCAACGCTGCTGTTCCAACTGGGAACAGCTTTGAACCGCTGAGGAGAGTACGTAAGAACTCTCCAACCGCTACATTGAAAAGATCTCCTCTGCCCGCGGAGAGAGTTCCGGAAACACAGCAAGAACAACCCCCTCAACGGCTGTCTTCAAAAATATACAAGGTTTGGCGGAGGGTTCAAGACTCCGTGATTGATCCAGACCACTCTCGTCAACAGAAAAAGGCGAAGGTGCAAAAAGAAAAGGACCGTCCTATTAAACAGCAGAGGACAACGATCACCAGGATGCCCACTGCAACGGCCCCCTCCACTTCAACGGCCCACAAAAGAAGAAGGCCGGAGAAAACCCCCGCGCCGGCGACAAATATCAGAAGTGGTGAACCCAAACGCCCTAAGTCAGGGGGCATTGTAGTTCATACCGTCTATATGGCGTCTGGTAAGGTGGATAGTCGCATATCTACGGGTCATCGACCGCTTACGCGATCAGTGACCAAGGCTCAGGAGAAACAGCAAAATCTCCAGGAGATGATGACCGTGATGGCCGCACTCACTGGGCCAAAAGAAACCCCTGAAACGTCCTCGGATGAACGTCAGGAACAAGAAACTGACGCCGAATTCCTTCATCGCATACTGGAGAAGAAGGATAAAGAGGCTGCGGAATAGGCAGCCAGCATAAAGAAAATGGCCTTCCTGTTCCAGGACATGGTGGGCATGATGATTCAACAAGATCCACCTGCTGAAGATCCCCTGATCATTTTTGAAGACGATAGGGGAGAAACGTCGAATCCTCCTCCAGCTCTCTCAACGGCCAAGGAGGAGGCAATCTCCAAAGCCGACCTGGACGAACATATAGCTCAGCAGATCCGGGTTCATCATGCGACTGAGGCAGCCGGTCAGATCGTCCAAACAGGACGACCATATCCGGGCTGGTATGATCAGATACAGTACCCGCCGGGCTATACAATATCTAAGTTCCGCATATATAAAGGGATAGGGAATCCGCATCAGCATGTCGCTCAATTCAGGGCCTTATGCGGCAATACTGGAGGCGATGACAAATTGATGCTTCGCCAATTCGTCAGCAGCTTGTCAGAAACAACGTTCGAATGGTATTCCGAACTCCCGAACGATTCTGTCAAGACGTTCGCTGAAATGGAGTTGCTATTCACTCAGCGATTCGCGAGCGCCAGCGAACGGGCCCCGATAGCAACATTGATTAATGCCAGGGTAAGGCCGGGTGAGACGTGGGTCCGGTACGCTAGACGCTGGTGAAACTTGTGGTCGAAATGCGAACAACGCATTGAAGAAGCGCCCGCGGTGGGCATGTTCGTGGGTACCCTAGACCCTCATGCCACTATCTCACAATTCATGATGTTCTTTAAGCTGACCACATTCCAGGCTTTGATCGACAAGCTGGCCCAGATGGATCAAATGGGTCACAGACCTTCTCTCCCGAAGCCAGAACCGTGGAACGACAAAGGTAAAGGGAAGGCAACCTTCGTCGCGAATGCTCAGCAGCAACCCAGCACCCCAAAGCTAGCGGATCAATCGGGAGAGAGACGGCGGTTCTATATTGAGAAAATGAGGTGCCCCTACTCATTCCCGCGGGATAAGACGAAGAGGCTGTTCGAGCTGACTATGCGCAACAGACTTATCAACCTGCTGAATCCAAGGCAACCGCCACAACCCAACGAGGCGAATAATCCCAATTATTGCCCTTATCATCAAACGGCAAGCCATCCGATTGAGGATTGCTTCGTCTTCAAGGGATGGATTGAAGATCAATACCTACAAGGCAAGTTTGCCCTATCTGAAAAGTGGAAGGTAAATCCACCACAGCCGCACACTCCAAAGAAGACGGACACGATGGGGGCAGCTTGTTCTTTTGTCAAGGACGAAAACGATGGAGAAAACTCATCAGACGAATCCGAAGACTACGTAGCGACCTGTCATGTGATCTCTCATTCACTGGCGAATGATGAAGAGGCTCCTTGCGCCGAGAAACCAAGGGCGAACCCTGAGCCGGAAATTCTACGGCTGTCAGACGAGTTGATCGATATCTTCCTAAATGAAATTCGTCTGAAAGCAAAAGCCAATCAAGAGCGTGAGATGGCCATACTGGAAAGAGCCAAGACATTCCCGTCAAATCAAAAGTCATCCACTGCAGATAAAAACAAATTCAAGACGAGGAAAAGGTTCGCCAAAGCCCTATCAGCGGGAATGAAGCTACCGCCCTCTGAAGAAAATACTTTCGGTGGAGTAGAGATGCATTCTAACTTCTGCTTATATCATCAGAAGATCATACATCCTACTGAAGACTGCGAATCCTTTAACTGTTGGTGGCAAGGGTATGTCGCTCAAAAGCAACACTTCGACAGGACAAAATGTGAAGCTCGTAGACGTCAAAAAAATGCGATAGATGAACGCAAAAGAGCCGACGACGACTGTTATATAGCCGACTCCAAGGGATCGCAAATTATCACCTTTGGAAGCGACTCTGAGGAAGAAGCTGCCCTCAACCCTCTCCTCAAGGAATCTATTTCGAAAATGAAAGAATTGAGGAGTTGCGAGAACGTTCAGCCGTGCAATCGCACGCTGCTCGGAAAAAATCTCGGCCCCGCAAATAAAGGATCGAGCACAAAAGATAAAGGAAAGGAAAAAACAGCCCTCGAGGCCAACATTCAACAGCAATCGAGTGGCCTTAGACCGGTTGTTCGCCAAAACAATCTGCGACCACGCCCGTCCCTCGAAGAGAGGTTGAAACATCCTTACTCGTTTCCGCAAGATAAAACAAGGGGACTGTTCGAGCTGGCGTTGCGCAACCGACTCATAAATCTGCCGGAGCCAAAACGTCCGTCGCAACCAAATGACGTCAATGAGCCCAACTACTGTCCCTATCACCGAGTACTGGGTCACCTGATCGAGAATTGCTACGTTTTCAAAAATTGGGTTGAAGATCAATACCAACAAGGAAAATTCGTCATCCCCGAAAACTGGAAGGTAAGCCCGCCACAACCGCACGCATCGGGAAAGATGGAGACGCCGGGGGCATCATGCTCATTAATAGGGAAGGCCCCAGGGACCGAAAAGTCAATAAACTAGATGTTCGCCTCAAATACGGCAACGGCGGGCCGAAACGTTCTTAAACTAATGATGGACCGCAATGTCCTAAAATTTGCAAGCGGACCGAAACGTCCTTAAAACTACTACCGTAGCATCTTCAGGCTGACGCGATAAAAAATATATATATATAAAGAAACGGTACGTCCATAAGCAAAATAGGCACGGATGAAAACCCGAAAGGACTCCGTGAGTAAAAACAACAGGACTACCGGCGAGTGTTTGTGAAAACCCGAAAGGGCGCAATCTCGTTAAAAAAAAAGTCTGTCCATAAGCAAAATGGGCACGGATGAAAACCCGAAAGGGCTCCGTGAGTAAAAACAGCAGGACTACCGGCGAGTGTTTGTGAAAACCCGAAAGGGCGCAACCTCGTTGTAAAAAAAAAAGGTATGTCCATAAGCAAAATGGGCACGGATGAAAACCCGAAAGGGCTCCGTGAGTAAAAACAGCAGGACTACCGGCGAGTGTTTGTGAAAACCTGAAAGGGCGCAACCTCGTTAAAAAAAATAAAATAAAAAAAAGGTATGTCCATAAGAAAAATGGGCACGGATGAAAACCCGAAAGGGCTCCGTGAGTAAAAACAGCAGGACTACCGGCGGGTGTTTGTGAAAGCCCGAAAAGGCGCAATCTCGTTAAAAAATAAATAAATAAATAAATAAATTAAATTAAATTAAAATTAAAAAAAAATACACTTATAGGGTCCTCTCGACCTTGTGAGGAGAAACCAGCCGCGTGAGATCCTTACGACTCACAAGGGAGCAACACACTTAGGGATCCCCACGATTCCTAAGGAGAAAATACACTTGCGAGATCCCCACGACTCGTAAGGAGAACTCTCTTATGGGATCCTCACGGCTCATAAGATTTGAAAGTCTTAAGTTACAGAAACTTAAACCTGTTCTTAAGCAAATCCCCCACAACCTTCGATATTGCCCTACAAGTGGCTCAATACTGACCCTTGTATACAATCCACGGGCGCGAATAAACATTTCCCTAATCAAGTTTCGTCCGCGATTGGGGATATGTATGCATGATGAACAACCCTAGTAGATCCTCTCGATTTACAAGGAGAAAACTCTCTTGTAGGATCCTTACGACTTACAGAGGAATATACACTTAGGAATCCTCACGATTCCTAAGGAGAAAATGCACCTATAAGATCCTCACGACTTGTAGGAAGAAATACCTTTGTGAGACCCTTACGGCTCATGAAGTTAAAAGCCTTAGTCGACAGAATCTTAACTCTGTTCGCTAAGTCACCTTTGTTCAACATCGACAGAGGCAAATGATGATTCGCTTCTGGCAATATCCCAGTTTTAGCGGCGCTGATGCCAAAATCAGTTTACAGCAAAAAGCCAGTAGGTCGCGCATGCATGCAAAATAGCCGAAATGATTGGGCAACTCGCAATAAAAAGCAGCGAGTAAAAATAAAATAAACAGCCGAAATGATTGGGCACCGCGAAAAATAGCCGAAATGAAAGGGCAATCGCGACCTTTGCGATATAAAAGCTGAAATGATAGAGCATTGCGGAAAAAGAAACAAAATGAAAAATGAAATTTATGCCCTACAGGTGATGTCACGCCCCGCTTCCCAAAATACGGAAAACGAGGGATGACTAGGCCAGCCATGCTCCTACGGTCAAGGAATCATCCTGCCGTAGTCACACTTCGACTTCTAGCATTACATGGTAATCAGTAAATAAAGCACAGTATTAAAGGAATCACATCACTAATTTATTACATTAAAATTCCATTGTTCACAAATTACAGATAATAAGAACAATAACTAACCAAGTTCAATATCACGATCACTCTAAGAAAAGCAATAAAGATAGGGAGTACACCAGACTATATCTCTGTGAACTCGAAGGGTGGATCCGTCTCCTGTGCTGGTCCTCCCGCGGAATCTGAGCATGCATACTCAGGTCGTCAGAGCGACACAATAATAAGATTATTATAATCAGATGAAACAGGTAGAAGAGGTAATACTGGTATGAGAATAATGCAAGTAATCACTATGTCACTATATGATGCAGAATATGATATGTGTCCCTATCGGTCTCTAGGTCATGTTTGAAATCTCATAGTGGAAGGAGGATCATGTTTAACAGGAGTTTCGTACATACCCGAGACAACGGCCCACATGCCCGGGACATAACCCTGTCAGCCGGATCGCTAGATCCTGTCCTACACGTATAAGTATCACGGTTCGAATGATCATCCTCTAAACACGGTCCCGCTAAATACGATACTCTTTCCACTTTGATTTCCCCTTTTTCCCCAGGTTACACTATTTATGATATTGATCTAGTTGTGTACAAGTATACCAATGGCACGATTTCATCTCTGTCCACTGTATCAATCACTATCACGAATATTCACTTTCCATTGGTGTACTCGTCACTCCTAAACCAACATCTATCACGAACGATAATGCAATGTCCACACGCACTAACACTGAGTATAAGACAAGGGTATGATATATGTATTGTATGCTACCAATAAGCTTTGTATGTTATGAATTAACATGCATGTCATGAACTAAAATAAATTGCACAAATTAATATGTTAAGAATTCAGCAAAAATGATGTAAGTAAGATATATAGAACACTCAATCAGCAATTCATCAAAATTTGTTTCAGTTCAATCGGGATTTCGGTTTTCAAGATATAGCTGTTTCATTTTGAGTGCTCGCGGCTGGAAATTCAGTTTCAGAACTGAACATCCGTTTCGCGATACGAAATTCACCCACTTGGGCTCAGAATTTAGTGACGATGCAGTTAAATGAAATATAGGGTTTTCAATGAAGTATTCAACGCAACAGACGGATTCTCATTCGCATCTGTACATTGAAAGTTATACACAGTTTAACTTCAATATGTCATTTCAGAATCTGTTCTGAACAGTTATACGTTCTGCCCTTTTAAATATAGTTTAAAATAGCAAACGGCGATGAATCGGAATGAAACCACTTGTTTTTTTTAGCTAACAGAATTATCTCTAATATTCCATAAAGTTCCATAAAATAAGATTTCAGGAAACACAGTGACGCAGGTCTTTGGACAGAACACAATAATCAGAAACGCTCTGGACTGCAGTCCAGAGTCGCATTCCGATCCAATTATCTTCATGGTTACATAATAGAAATCATCAGAATTTTACATAGGGTTAAAGTTCGTCGAGTTGGATTCGATTTAAGCCCTCGAACGCATCTTTCCAGCGTATATGTAATTTACGGTGATTTTATTCATTTTCAGATACGAGAAAATATTAGTTTTAACTGCATGTTTGGGGGTATCGATTTTTGTCACTAGCAATCGTATTCTCCAGCGAGATTCATACACGATATTTATCATCCTGCGGGCCAACCGAAAATATCAATTTCCGTCAAAATAAACAATCGTTTCCATTGGGATCTAATATCGAGCACTTAGGTCATGATATACATCGGTAATCGGTAAGTTTAATAACTATGTAATTTATGTTTGTAACACAACTAAATTAGCATGAAGCAAGTGAATACTTGTCTGGAAACGTTTCGGGGTCGTACGGCAGCAGTGTCGTCACGAACGCGTGATATACGCCGTGTACCGGATTCTCGCGAGCCTAGTTCGAAACACGAGTTTTTCGTCGGAGTTTCCCGGAGTCGTCTTGCGCGCGCTGGAAGCTTAGGGGTGCTCTATGGTCCGCTTGAGAAGTGTTGGGGTTGCCGACGGTCGACGGCGTCGCTCCGGCAACGCGCACAGTGGAGTTACAGTGAGGGAAAAATTAGAAAATAGTTTTTTTGGAATTTTTGAAGAGGGGATAGGTTGAGCTGTGGGACCGGGGATTGTTGTGATGGTAATGATGCTGAGGAGATCTTAGGGAGATCGGCGATGTGATGGGGAGTTCACCGGCGTCGAGGGTGTAAGGTGGTGACTCGAGCTCGGTCGGTTAAATGGGTTTCTGTGTGCAGGGTTGGATTGATGGAGGGGCTCGGGTTGATGAAGTGTGAAGCCTTAGAGGGAGAAGATTGGTGGAGGAGGGAGAACGTGTGGCTGTCGTCGTCGTGGGTCGAACGGAGCGGTGGAATGATCGCCGGCGCTGGAGGTGGCAAAGGTTTTGGTGCTCTATGAATTTTTATGTGAGGGAGAGAGATGAGGGATTAGTTTTGAAATAAACAGAGAAGAGAGATGGGGTGTGAGGGAAGAGAACGGGTTGAAGTCGTGGGTGTAACGGCCGGAGCGGGGGCGTGGGCGTGGGCGTGGGCGTGAGGCGCGGCGAGGAGCTGGGATCGCGCGTGAACAGGGAATGTTACCGTTGGAATTTAAAGAGGGAGATAAACAGTGGCGAGTCGGGTCGGGTCTAAGGAGGCGGGTACGGTTTAATGGGAGTGGGCCGGAATCAAAAATTTAATTGGAGAATTATAAAAATGAGGTGTGGGCTGAGAATGGAGTGTGGGCCGGGCTAAATCTTTTAATGGATTTATTATTAAAAACATCAGAGTGGGCTGAGGGAAATCGATTGGGCGGGCTAAATTTTTATTAAAGGATTTATAAAAAAAATCAGAGTGGGCTGAATGTTTAAAATTAGGTTTAAAGTTAAGTGTTTTGCTCATTTTGGTTTATTTCGGTTTTGATTTTAAATCTTGGGTTTTAGCTTTTAGGGTTCGGACTATAATTCCAAAAGAGTTGGGAAAAATAGGGTTTAAATATCAACCTTAACAACCAACTAAAAATATACGAAGGCAAGAATAAGGTAATCACTAGAATTCAGAAAAATAGGAAACTTCGTTTCGAAAGGAAACGGGGATTTACATCATACCCCCCTTAACAAAAATTTCGTCCTCGAAATTTAACAAAGATACAAGAAAATGTACTAAACAAAGAGATGTGGATAACGATCACGGATATCTTCCTCCCGCTCCCAGGTGGATTCCCCTGGGGAACGACCGCCCCAAGACACTCGGACTAACGGAATGACCTTATTTTTCAGCACTTTCTCTCTGCGGTCGAGGATGGTAGTAGGCTGCTCCTCGTATGACAGATCTGTTCCCAAAGCTAGTTCCGAATGGTCCAGGACATGGCTCTCATCCCGAACATAACACCGCAACTGTGACACGTGGAAGGTATTGTGCACACCAGCTAGCGATGGAGGCAAGGCAAGTCGATAGGCCACCTCTCCTACTCGCTCTAACACCTCAAAAGGTCCGATAAAGCGGGGACTAAGTTTTCCCCGACTTCCGAATCTGATAACTCCACGAGTAGGGGAAATCTTCAAGAACACATGATCTCCGACTTCGAACTCAAGTGCCCTTCTGCTGGTATCTGCCCAACTCTTTTGTCGATCCTGAGCCGTCTTAATACGCTGCCTGATCATCTGGACCTTGTCGACTGTCTGAACAATGAGTTCGGGGCCCAGTAGTCTTCGTTCTCCCACATCATCCCAACATACTGGGGATCGACACTTCCGCCCGTAAAGTGCTTCAGAAGGAGCCATCTGAATACTAGCCTGATAACTATTGTTATAAGAGAACTCGACTAGATGCAGATGGTCCTCCCAGGAACCCTGAAAGTCTAACATACAAGCTCTCAACATATCCTCGAGCGTCTGAATTGTACACTCGGATTGTCCATCCGTCTGTGGGTGATAAGCCGTGCTGAATTTAAGGCGGGTTCCCAAACTCTCCTGTAAGCTCTTCCAAAAGTGCGACAAGAATCTCGTGTCCCGGTCTGACATAATGCTGACGGGAACACCGTGAAGTCGTACTATCTCCTGTATATATCTTTCTGCCAGTGATTCTATCGACTGTCCCACTCGGAAAGGTAGAAAGTGTGCAGCTTTTGTGAGGCGATCGACGATAACCCAAATAGCGTTATTGCCTCTAGGGCTCCGTGGTAAGGCCGTCACAAAATCCATAGTAATGTGCTCCCACTTCCATTCAGGTATCGGCAATGGTTGTAACAATCCTGCTGTCCTCTGATGTTCCGCCTTCACCTGCTGACATACCAAACATCTAGATACAAACCTCGCAATTTCCCGCTTCATTCCGTTCCACCAAAAGTGCTGCTTTAGGTCCTGATACATTTTTGTACCTCCTGGATGCACAGAATAAGCTGAACTGTGTGCTTCAGCCAAAACTTCTTCTCGTACATCTCCTTTAGGTACGCAGAGTCTGCTACCGAATCTCAGAGAGCCATCTTCATGTATAATCAAATCAGTCCTCAGTCCAGCTTCCACTTGCTCTCTGAACTTTTGCAATCGGGGGTCATCCGCTTGTGCAATCTTAATACGATCCACTAGGGAAGATTGCACCTGTAGTTGCCAAAATTGACTGAGTGCGTTCGGCGTAACGACCTCAAGTTCAAGTCTCTGAAAGTCCTTAATAATGCTTCTCTGATCGGTCAACATCATGACCGCTGGCTTGCGACTGAGCGCATCTGGTACAACATTGACCTTTCCCGGGTGATACTGAAGGTCCAAGTCATAATCTGCCATCAGCTCTAGCCATCGGCGCTGTCTCATAATTAGTTCCTTCTGGGTGAAAACATACTTCAAACTTTTATGATCTGTGTATACCTCCACTTTTTCACCCAATAGATAGTGCCTCCAAATCTTCAACGCAAAGACTACCGCAGCTAACTCCAAGTTATGTGTAGGGTAGTTCTTCTCGTGGTTCCTCAGTTGTCGAGAGGCGTAAGCAACCACTCGGCCGTGCTGCATCAAAACACAGCCTAAACCCTTCCCCGAGGCATCACTGTGTATCATCAAACCACCGGAATTATCTGGTACTGTAAGTATAGGTGCCGTGGTTAACTTCTGCTTCAGAGTGTCGAATGCCTGAGTGCACTCTTCTGTCCATGTAAACGGCACGTCCTTCCTTGTCAGCTTCGTCAATGGTTCCGCGATCCTTGAGAAATCTTGGACGAATCTCCGATAATAACCTGCCAATCCCAGAAAACTTCTGATCTCTGCTACTGATTTCGGCGTCGGCCAATCTCTGACAGATTCTATCTTTG
Organism: Agapanthus africanus; assembly: GCA_030015575.1. Lineage (NCBI taxonomy): Eukaryota > Viridiplantae > Streptophyta > Magnoliopsida > Asparagales > Amaryllidaceae > Agapanthus > Agapanthus africanus. The sequence goes on along the minus strand of JASDDO010000019.1, from coordinate 46,284,810 downwards.
CCGGGTCCACTGAGATGCCTTCGCCTGAAACAATATGTCCCAAAAACTGTACCTTGTCAAGCCAGAATTCACACTTGCTTAGCTTCGCGTACAGCTTCTCTTCCCGAAGAACCTGCAGTACCGTGCGCAAATGCTCAGCATGCTCTTCCCGGGTCTTCGAATAGACAAGTATGTCGTCGATAAACACAACGACAAACGTGTCCAAGTACTTTGTGAACACTCTGTTCATCAAGTCCATGAATATTGCGGGGGCATTGGTAACACCGAACGGCATCACAAGAAATTCGTAGTGTCCGTATCGGGTCCTGAAAGCCGTCTTGCATACATCCTCGGCTGCTACTCTGATTTGATGATACCCAGAACGGAGGTCCAACTTCGAGAAAACCTTGGCTCCACTTAGCTGATCAAATAGGTCGTCAATGCGCGGTATTGGGTACTTGTTCTTTATTGTGACTTTGTTCAGCTCCCGATAATCTATACACATTCGCAACGATCCATCCTTCTTCTTTACTAATAGAACTGGTGCACCCCACGGTGAAGCGCTTGGCCGAATAAATCCCTTCTCCAAAAATTCTTCAACCTGCTTCTTCAATTCTGCCAATTCAACTGGTGCCATTCTGTATGGGGCTCTGGATACTGGGGCTCTACCTGGAGTCAAGTCGATTGAGAACTCTAAAATTCGAGGAGGTGGTAGACCTGGTAAATCCTCGGGAAAAACGTCCAGAAAGTCCCGAACAATTTCTGGAGCTGGGCTCCTATCAATCTCCATAGCTGTCAGTTCCTTAGGCTTTGCTCTGTACTTAGCTGGCTCCAAAGATTCGCTTCCGCCCTCAAAAATAAACTCCGGATGATTGGGAATGCGGAAGATCACCTTCCTTGCACGACAATCGATAACTGCATGGAAAGTGCTCATCCAATCCATCCCTAGAATTGCGTCGTAACTGCCTGTCCCGATTAGAAGGAAATTCGCATAGAATTCCCTGCCACACACTACAACTGGGCATAATTTACATTCTCGACTAGATATTATAATGCCATTACCCGTATGAATTTCCCATCCCTTAGTTAGTGGTTCATGTGGTATTGAGTGTGTATTTGTGAAATGCTCAGATAAGAAACAATGCGATGCTCCCGAATCAAAAAGTACTCTAGCTAGCAAGGAATGTACAAGTAGTGTACCTGTGACCACGTCTCCTGACGCCTCTGCCTGCTCGGCGGTCAAGGTGAAAGCCCGTCCCTGACCGCGACCTGTAAATGGTTGTCTCTGTTCCTGCGGCCTCTGCTGTGGCGGTCCAGAACCTCCTTGTATCTCTGCTCGCTCAGGACAACTGTTAATCCTGTGCTGACTGGAACCGCAAATTAAACACTGTCCCTTGGCACGGCGACAGTCCTTCTGGGTATGCCCTCCTCTACCGCAATAGCCGCAAGTTACGCCCTGTCTCTGGGGGCGATGCTGTGGTACGAACGGGCGCTTCATTTGTGTCGTTCCTGCTCTGTGAACCGGTATGGCTCCTCGAGAAAGCGCGTGGGTACGTGCTGGAACGACTGGGGGTCTCCTGAACTTGATAATCAATTGCTCCTGAACTCTCGCTGCATTAAGTACCTGTGCGAAAGTCTGCAAATCCAACGATGCAATCAACTGCTGCAACTCGAAATCTAACCCCTGAAGGAAACGCCTGGCCCTGATGGCTTCTGATTTGACCATGTATGGAGCAAAGCGGCTCAAACGGTTGAATTCTGCCGCATAAACGTCCACTGGGCATCCATTCTGCTTCAAAAGAATAAACCTTTCCTCCATTTCTGTCTTGGCTGTGGGAGGAAAATAATGATCTAAGAAGCACTCCTTAAACTTGCTCCATTCGATCGGCCCTTCAAGTCTGCTTTCTTCCACCGACCACCATGTACGGGCCTCGTCTTCTAATTGTATCTTTATCACATCCACTCTGTCTTCCTCTGGAACCATGGCGGCTGTCAATAAATTCTCCATGTTTACCAGCCATTGCTCAGCCTCAAGGGGTTCAGCTAGCCCTGTGAATGCAGCTGGGTGTAACCGTCGGAAGTCTGATACGGTACTAGCCCTAGCCTGATAAGCTGGTGGAACAATGCCCTCGGGGGCAGTAATAAGTGCGGAGGGTCCTCCTGCGGCGGTAATCGCCCTGAGTCCCTCAGTAAGCAAATCTGTCTTCCTCTCCTGAGCTTCCGCGAGAGTGGTCAGTGCACTGAGTATTCTTTCCGTACGGTCCTAAGAGCTGGAGTCCGAGGAGGGGTCATTCGGGGACGTCATATCACTGGAAGATTCAAAAGGATAGGATCAGATTCAAGGATGGAAATCAAGAGTAGTGAAACAAGAATAACGTAATACAGCATAGTTAATGTTATCCCTTGATACTAAACCCGGTCTCTGATACTAACTAAACCATGTCACGCCCCGCTTCCCAAAATACGGAAAACGAGGGATGACTAGGCCAGCCATGCTCCTACGGTCAAGGAATCATCCTGCCGTAGTCACACTTCGGCTTCTAGCATTACATGGTAATCAGTAAATAAAGCACAGTATTAAAGGAATCACATCACTAATTTATTACATTAAAATTTCATTGTTCACAAATTACAGATAATAAGAACAAGAACTAACCAAGTTCAATATCACGATCACTCTAAGAAAAGCAATAAAGATAGGGAGTACACCAGACTATATCTCTGTGAACTCGAAGGGTGGATCCATCTCCTGTGCTGGTCCTCCCGCGGAATCTGAGCATGCATACTCAGGTCGTCAGAGCGACACAATAATAAGATTATTATAATCAGATGAAACAGGTAGAAAAGGTAATACTGGTATGAGAATAATGCAAGTAATCACTATGTCACTATATGATGCAGAATATGATATGTGTCCCTATCGGTCTCTAGGTCATGTTTGAAATCTCATAGTGGAAGGAGGATCATGTTTAACAGGAGTCTCGTACATACCCGAAATAACGGCCCACATGCCCGGGACATAACCCTGTCAGCCGGATCGCTAGATCCTGTCCTACACGTATAAGTATCACGGTTCGAATGATCATTCTCTAAACACGGTCCCGCTAAATACGATACTCTTTCCACTTTGATTTCCCCTTTTTCCCCAGGTTACACTATTTATGATATTGATCTAGTTGTGTACAAGTATACCAATGGCACGATTTCATCTCTGTCCACTGTATCAATCACTATCACGAATATTCACTTTCCATTGGTGTACTCGTCACTCCTAAACCAACATCTATCACGAACGATAATGCAATGTCCACACGCACTGACACTGAGTATAAGACAAGGGTATGATATATGTATTGTATGCTACCAATAAGCTATGTATGTTATGAATTAACATGCATGTCATGAACTAAAATAAATTGCACAAATTAATATGTTAAGAATTCAGCAAAAATGATGTAAGTAAGATATATAGAACACTCAATCAGAAATTCATCAAAATTTGTTTCAGTTCAATCGGGATTTCGGTTTTCAAGATATAACTGTTTCATTTTGAGTGCTCGCGGCTGGAAATTCAGTTTCAGAACTGAACATCCGTTTCGCGATACGAAATTCACCCGCTTGGGCTCAGAATTTAGTGACGATGCAGTTAAATGAAATCTAGGGTTTTCAATGAAGTATTCAACGCAACAGACGTATCCTCATTCGCATCTGTACGTTGAAAGTTATACACAGTTTAACTTCAATATGTCATTTCAGAATCTGTTCTGAACAGTTATACGTTCTGCCCTTTTAAATATAGTTTAAAATAGCAAACGGTGATGAATCGGAATGAAACCACTTGTTTTGTTTAGATAACAGAATTATCTCTAATCTACCATAAAGTTACGTAAAATAAGATTTCAGGAAACACAGTGATGCAGGTCTTTGGACAGAACACAATAATCAGAAACGCTCTGGACTGCAGTCCAGAGTCGCATTCCGATCCAATTATCTTCATGGTTACATAATAGAAATCATCAGAATTTTACATAGGGTTAAAGTTCGTCGAGTTGGATTCGATTTAAGCCCTCGAACGCATCTTTCCAGCGTATATGTAATTTACGGTGATTTTATTCATTTTCAGATACGAGAAAATATTAGTTTTAACTGCATGTTTGGGGGTATCGATTTTTGTCACTAGCAATCGTATTCTCCAGCGAGATTCATACACGATATTTATCATCCTGCGGGCCAACCGAAAATATCAATTTCCGTCAAAATAAACAATCGTTTCCATTGGGATCTAACATCGAGCACTTAGGTCATGATATACATCGGTAATCGGTAAGTTTAATAACTATGTGATTTATGTTTGTAACACAACTAAATTAGCATGAAGCAAGTGAATACTTGCCTGGAAACGTTTCGGGGTCGTACGGCAGCAGTGTCGTCACGAACGCGTGATATACGCCGTGTACCAGATTCTCGCGCGCCTAGTTCGAAACACGAGTTTTTCGTCGGAGTTTCCCGGAGTCGTCTTGCGTGCGCTGGAAGCTTAGGGGTGCTCTGTGGTCCGCTTGAGAAGTGTTGGGGTTGCCGACGGTCGACGGCGTCGCTCCGGAAACGCGCACAGTGGAGTTACAGTGAGGGAAAAATCAGAAAATAGTTTTTTTGGAATTTTTGAAGAGGGTATAGGTTGAGCTGTGGGACTGGGGATTGTTGTGATGGTAATGATGCTGAGGAGATCTTAGGGAGATCGGCGATGTGATGGGGAGTTCACCGGCGTCGTGGGTGTAAGGTGGTGACTCGAGCTCGGTCGGTTAAATGGGTTTCTGTGTGCAGGGTTGGATTGATGGAGGGGCTCGGGTTGATGAAGTGTGAAGCCTTAGAGGGAGAAGATTGGTGGAGGAGGGAGAACGTGTAGCTGTCGTCGTCGTGGGTCGAACGGAGCGGTGGAATGATCGCCGGCGGTGGAGGTGGCAAAGGTTTTGGTGCTCTGTGAATTTTTATGTGAGGGAGAGAGATGAGGGATTAGTTTTGAAATAAACAGAGAAGAGAGATGGGGTGTGAGGGAAGAGAACGGGTTGAAGTCGTGGGTGTAACGGCCGGAGCGGGGGCGTGGGCGTGGGCATGAGGCGCGGCGAGGAGCTGGGATCGCGCGTGAACAGGGAATGTTACCGTTGGAATTTAAAGAGGGAGATAAACAGTGGCGAGTCGGTTCGGGTCTAAGGAGGCGGGTACGGTTTAATGGGAGTGGGCCGGAATCAAAAATTTAATTGGAGAATTATATAAATGAGGTGTGGGCTGAGAATGGAGTTTGGGCCGGGCTAAATATTTTTAAAGGATTTATTATTAAAAACATCAGAGTGGGCTGAGGGAAATAGATTGGGCGGGCTAAATTTTTATTAAAGGATTTATAAAAAAAATCAGAGTGGGCTGAATGTTTAAAATTAGGTTTAAAGTTAAGTGTTTTGCTCATTTTGGTTTATTTCGGTTTTGATTTTAAATCTTGGGTTTTAGCTTTCAGGGTTCGGACTATAATTCCAAAAGAGTTGGGAAAAATAGGGTTTAAATATCAATCTTAACAACCAACTAAAAATATACGAAAGCAAGAATAAGGTAATCACTAGAATTCAGAAAAATAGGAAACTTCGTTTCGAAAGGAAACGGGGATTTACAGGTGATGTTACATCAAACCCTGTATACAATCCAAGGGCGTAAACAAAGAAGGGATCATACTCCTCTCCCAGGTTTCATCATAAGAAGAAGCCAAATCTCGACGGGTCGCAAATGACCTAGAGGTCATCTCAACACTCGTCTCGTAACAACGGATACAACTTCAAGCGAAGAGGAACAGCGGCAACTCCCAGTTCCATGGCTCGGCGATATACAAATCACCCAGAGTCAAACCCTCATTTCATGAGATACGGATACAATAAAAAGAATTCCTGGCTACGTGGAAAGCGGCTTATGTCAATCCTGACCCCGTGGAAAACGTCCAGAGCGGATCCTGGTCCTCGCAGAGCACGGCAGTGAACCCGTGCGAAGCATCGAGAGCGGAACCTAGTTCTCGCCGAACACGGCATTGAACCCGTGGGAAGCATCTAGAGCAAAAATTCCTGGCTACGTGGAACGCGTCTTATGTCGATCCTGACCCCGTGTGAAACGTCCAGAGCAAAAAATTCCTGGCTACGTGGAAAGCGACTTATGTCAATCCTGACCCCGTGGAAAACGTCCAGAGCGGATCCTGGTCCTCGCAGAGCACGGCAGTGAACCCGTGCGAAGCATCCAGAGCGGAACCTAGTCCTCGCCGAACACGGCATTGAACCCGTGAGAAGCATCTAGAGCAAAAATTCCTAGCTACGTGGAACGCGGCTTATGTCGATTCTGACCCCGTGTGGAACGTCCAGAGAAAAAAAATTCCTGGCTATGTGGAAAGCGGCTTATGTCAATCCTGACCCCGTGGAAAACGTCCAGAGCGGATCCTGGTCCTCGCAGAGCACGACAGTGAACCCGTGCGAAGCATCCAGAGCGGAACCTAGTCCTCGCCGAACACGGCATTGAACCCGTGAGAAGCATCTAGAGCAAAAATTCCTGGCTACATGAAACGCGGCTTATGTCGATCCTGACCCCGTGTGAAACGTCCAGAGCAAAAAATTCCTGGCTATGTGGAAAGCGGCTTATGTCAATCCTAACCCCGTGGAAAACGTCCAGAGCGGATCCTGGTCCTCGCAGAGCACGGCAGTGAACCCGTGTGAAGCATCCAGAGCGGAACCTAGTCCTCGCCGAACACGGCATTGAGCCCGTGGGAAGCATCTAGAGCAAAAATTCCTGGCTACGTGGAACGCGGCTTATGTCGATCCTGACCCCGTGTGAAACGTCCGGAGCAAAAAATTCCTGGCTACATGGAAAGCGGCTTATGTCAATCCTGACCCCGTGGAAAATGTCCAGAGCGGATCCTGGTCCTCGCAGAGCATGGCAGTGAACCCGTGCGAAGCATCCAGAGCGAAACCTAGTCTTCACCGAACACGGCAGTGAACCCGTGCGAAGCATCCAGAGCGGAGCCTAGTCCTCGCCGAACACGGCAGTGAACCCGTGGGAAGCATCCAGAGCAACTCCTGACTCCGTGAAATGCGGATAAGGACAACTTCACCCATCACTTGCGGGTCCTCACGACTCGCAAGGGAATAAATTCTCTCGTAAGATCCTTACGACTTTCAAGAGAACACACTTAGGAATCCTCACGATCCCTAAGGAGAAAACCCACCTACGAGATCCTCTCGATCCGTAGGGAGAAAAGTCTCTATGAGACCCTCATGGCTCATAGAGTTGAAAAGTCTTGGGCGGCAGATCTGAACCTGCAGCCTAAGTCATCGCTATCTCGTGAAGAAATCAAGGCGCTTACTCTATTATCTGCTAATTGTGACAACATGCTGATAATAAGAGAAAGAAGGAAGCGACAGAAAGAGCATCCAATTTACATTTGATCAGGCGTTCGAGACACACTCATTCATGCATAAGCAAAAGACTCAGGACAAAAGATATATGATAAAGACAAGCTGGGATAAAAAAAATTCCATTAATGTTGTCCGAAGTTCTTACAGTCATAAAAACAATAAACGAAAGTTATAATGGAATAACCTCAGATCCAGAGCATGGATTGAGGAATTCAAAAGCGACCCTATCTATGACTTTCCAAGCCTCGCGGACCATCCTAGTGTGCTTTCTTTCGCGAGCACAAGCGTCAGGGTCCCCCCTGATGTCTTCCACCCTCCGATAAGCAGCGAGTATGGCAGACTGTTGAAAGACCTCGTGCAAGAGATCGATAAGACTGTCCCGCCGTCTCTTTGAGATAAAGTCCAACAGGTACACCGAGTGCACCTTATCCTCAGCGGTATCCAGTGCCCTAAGCGGCACACCGGAACAGAACAGGGGAAGCGCTTCCCAGATGGCTCCCACGATAAGCTTAAGAAGGGAGGAACGCCGGGGAAGCAGAGGACCGTTGTACGCGTCGAAGCGGCTCATGATTTCAGCACACTCCGCGTTTGTGAACTCTCGATTTTGAGAGCGGCCAAGTCGGCGTATGTCCCCGTAAGAGATGATCTCGTTAAGAGCATACATATGGGCGTTCATTGTTCCTGTGAAAGAAGATCAGCAAAATTAGCAGACCGACTGATTAGGCGAATTCTTGTTAAAAAATGAGCACAAAGAGTTAAAATCCTCGAGAACAATGCTCTGCGAATAGGGGTGACTCCTATCAAATTCCATAATAATGGAAATTTGAAGAAGTCCCCCAAGAACTCTGAGATCATTATTATTAAAAGATGATATAATCCTTTAAATACAAAACTCCATTTTTAATTTTCATTATCCATACTCAAACTCTTAAGAGTTCATCTCATTTTTAGATCAAAGAGATCTATGTTTTGACAAAGATGCAAGGTTCTGTTCATGGGTCAAGAAACCCCGAAACAGGTTCTTGAGAGCAAGGCACTATTGGTGAAACCTCAGAAGGGTTTTCTTTAGATCAAAGATCTATGAGAGCAAAGCTCTATTAATTGAAGTTAATTTAATTCAAGGTTAATTTTTACCTATAAAGTTTCTTTTGAGGAAAATTTAACTCTGAGAGTTCCTAAAGGCAAGAGCAAAGCACTGGAGTTTTTGAAAGTAAAAGTCTTAAGGATGATAATCATCTGCTGAAGACCAAAGGTCCTATTTATAGGCATCAAGTGCCCTTTCAGCTTCCAAAGTCGCCGCAACGGTTGGAATTCCGCCACCGTTGCGCTCACGTTTGGCGCCACGTAAGCGCAACGGTGGAGGGGCATTTGTTTACCCCAATCAGAGCAGAGCTCTGTTCAAATTCCGAGGCGGGAGATGAACAACGCTTCATCTTTCCCCCAATCAGAGCAAAACTTTGCTTTGAAAATTTAAACTTTAATAAATGAAGCAACGCTTCAGATCCTTTGCGCTGCGCGCAACGCGCCACGTGTCTGGCGCAGATGCATTAGCGCAACGCCCAAAGCAGCGCACCCAATCAGAGCAAAGCTCTATTTTAAGCAAAATTAAAGGAAGCAACGCTTCAGTTGCGCAAGCACTGCGCTGCGCGACACGTGTCAGCGCAATTGCGCTGCGCTGTGCGCTGCGCGACACGTGTCAGCGCAGATGCGCTTGCGCAGTTGCGCTGCGCTGTGCGCTGCACGACACGTGTCACGCGCTGGGGCATCTGCGCCAAACAGAATTAAAATTCTAAAGAAATCTTTTCTGCTCTTGTTAAAACAAGAAGATTTTCTTCTGTAAAACAGAAGCCCTTGGATCAAAGATCCAACGGTGGGGAAAATTCCCCAAATCACTCAGAAAAAGAACTCTTTAACAAATTTAACTAATTTATGGGCGCTATAAAAACGACCCTAGACCTCAATTCAAAGGGATCAACATTTTCTAAAAAAAAAAGAGAGAAAGAGAACTCTGAAGAACTCCTCAAGAACAAAAAAGGTAAAGACCTTTAGAAAAAGAGAAAGTTCTCTTATGAACAGATCATAGATCTTTAATAAGAAAACAAAAAACAAAATAAAAATAGTGCTTTGCACTTCTTATGAACCACTGGTTCTTTAAAACAGGAAAAAACAAAAATAAATAAAAAATAGTGCTTTGCACTTTTATGAACCTTTGGTTCTCGAAATAAAAAGAATAACTTGTTTTTCTTTGATCTAAATTAGATCAAGGAAACGAATAAGTGCTTTGCACTTCTTTTATGAACCATTGGTTCTTGAATCTAAAAGATTCTTAAATCATAGTGCCTTGCACTTGCAAAACTGCACTGCTGCGCTCTTGGGTTGGCGCAAACCACCAGAGAGCACCACGTGTCAGTATCTGAACCAATTGCGCTATGCGCTTTTAAAACAGAGCCTTGCTCTCTAAAACTGGCGCAATTCACCACAGCGCGCCACGTGTCAACAGCGCAAGCGCAGCGCACTAGAACAGCGCTGTTGTGCTTGCGCTCGCTAGAGCATGACACGTGTCATCGCCATATGAGCTTGCACTCATTACTTGGCGCAAAGCGCCAGACAAATACACTGCATTGCTTACAAAAGGGCCAAGCCCAAATCAAAAAGGCCTAACAGGCCTAATAAAATGCAATGCATTATTTTAAAAAGGGCAGAGCCCAAACCAAAACAGATGCTCTGGATCATAAATAAAGGGATAAAGCCCAAATCAAAAAGGCCTAGCAGGCCAGAATAAAATGCAGTGCATTATTAAGTATGGGCAAAGCACTAGCACATGCCTAATGGGCCAAAGATCAAGAAAAATGTTGAATACGCTCAACGGGACTTAGCCCAATCATGACCGTAAGTCCCCAAACTAAATTGACTGAGCAAGAATGCTCTCCTAAATCAATTTACGACCGGTTCAAAGGTACATCTCTGAACTCCTCTGACACATGTCGTTGTAATCCTTCAACGACGTCAGAGAGGTGACGGGTCCCGACAACCGCATATCAACATGGACTGCGGGGTCCTTAAACTCGTGGACCGAAACGTCCCTAAACTAATGTTGGACTGAAACGTCCTTAAACTAATGGTGGACCGAAACGTCCCTAAACTAATGTTGGACTTGGACCGAAACGTCCTTAAACTAATGGTGGACCGAAACGTCCCTAAACTAATGTTGGACCGAAACGTCCTTAAACTAATGTTGGACCGAAACGTCCTTAAACTAATGTCGGACCACCAAGTCTTTAAACTGGAATATGGACCACCACGTCTTTAAACTGGAATACGGACCACCATGTCCCTAAACTGGAATATGGATCGCAACGTCCCTAAACTGGCGATGGACCACCACGTCCCTAAACTGGAATAATAGAGCCTCCAAATGCTCTTTTGCCGGATCTAAACGGTCCCGTTTAAGTTGATCTTAGCCCCAAACACGGCTAACGTATCCTTAAACATTCAAACGGACTATAAAACTCCAAATCAACTTTGGTTCAAGGGTACATCTCTGAACTCCTCTGACATCTGCCGTTGTAATCCTTCAACGACATTAGAGAGGTGACGAGTCTCGATGGCCAGATATTAAATGGATTATCACGTTAAGTTGATCTTAGTCTCAAACAGGACTATCGTATCCTTAACGAACGTTTAAGTTGATCTTAGCCGCAACGCGACTAATGCATCCTTAAACTAAAAACACCAAACCCAAATCTAAGTAAATACGGATTTGGACTAATCCACGTCCTATGGACGACGACATTACTCAGTCTCCGTATACAATCCACGGGCAACCACAAACAAAACAAACACACACGACACGAAGTGAAATTCTGGAGAAGGAGAAAGTTGTTACCGCGACGCGGTAGCGCAATTAACTGCAGGGGCTTGCGCATGCAGGAAAGAGCGTCCCCACAATCAAAAACCCCTCAAGCGAGGGGGAATCTGACGAAGTCTGCTACATCGGCCGCATCCGTTTAAACCTCCGATATACGGTGCCATAAATCAACTTGGCATTTTCGGAGAGGTGGACGGATAAATCCAAATAGCATCTGCCCTGAATCTCAGCGTCAGGACATCGCAGTCCTGTGCGCCGCCATTCGGAGGGGAACAAGAGGATTCGCTTGAACGACCGATGATGGATATCGTAACGGTTCCGGAGGTAAAACCTAGACCTAGTGATAATATCTCCTAGGCGATGGTCTTGAAGAAGCCTCATTTCTCTGTCAAAACCGAGAAGCGGCCCAAAAAACATACGGCCAGGGGATAGAAGCGATCTTCTGCAATCACTAGCTCTAGACCAAAGCGGGGGAAGAAGACCGTTACTAGTCCACCGGAAGACGGTCTTCTTTTTCCTGGTTCATCTGCCGAGGAAGCCGCATAATTGGCTGAGGCTATAAGATGCTCACAAGACGAATCCGAGGATGTAAGGATCCCGAAAAGGCCTTACCCTACTGTCATCTTTTATGAAGACCCTCCGTGGATACGACGACTATTCATAGGCCCTCTGGAAGAATGGGGCGAAAGGGCTCTTAAACAGGATGTCTCAGCCGATGCCGAGGATGCACTTTCATTGTGGACTGGTGGCCACGAGTCTACTCTCGAACCTCGGCGAGCGTACCTCCTCAGGAAGGAGTGTCGGCTTGAACAAGCCATACTAGAAGCTCCCTTGCGCATCGGTATGTTCCTGTATCTCTTTGTGACATTTTGTATTGCTTGTGTATATATATATATATATATATCCTTATTCTCGTACAAACTTTGCAGGGACTTCGGCGATGGCAGAGAGGCTGGGTCTAAGTTGCGCCCTGACTATGGACTTCGCAGATAACCCCGATGAGGCACTAATCAGTGTGGAGGGGGTTGATGCCATTGTTGTTCCTGCGACGGAGCTTCCCTTGGTGATTCCTGCTCTCCAGGTGATTGCTCCTCCGGAAGAGGCATCTTCATTGGCTGCGGATCCGATGGATCTTTCCGAGAACGGCCCGGCGACTGTGGGACAGGTGGTCGAAGCCACTGTCGTTCCATTGGAGCGTTTAGCGATGGTCACTGCTTCTCCACTATACGTTATTATACCAGCCGACATCCTTGATGATGCGCTCGGGAACACGGAGGAGGGTGAGGCAGTCGCTGATTCCAGTGATGCTCTTGTCGTGGTCTCGACCGGTGACTTACCAGGTAAATTTCAGGTTATTGCTTTCTATTCTATTTTGCAATCCCTTTTCCACCTTTTCTGACAGTACTTTTGTTTTGAATGCAGCTGCGGTGGGCGTTGAGGTTGTGCCCCCTGAGGAAGCGCCACCAGTTACCGCTTTGACGGTGACCGCCCCTCCATCTTCTCTTATATCTTCTCAAATGCTGGAAGATATGGGTTTGTAATAAATTTAAGTCGGGGACAGCATCTTTCTTGTACTGACCATGTATCATCGTGATCTCGCAGGAGTTCTTCTTGATCATTTGTATCAGGTGCTGAACCCGCACTTCTCTTTCCCATCGGAGATTGCTTCATCTAGTGGCACTGGTGAGTACAGCCTTCAGCTAATGTTCCTTCTTTTACCAGCAGTGAAATTGTTTCTGATTCTTCTTTGTCTTGATTGCAGTACTACAGATTGAACGAAGAGACGAGAGAACAGTTGCGCCCCTGGTACTCCCGGCCTTGCCATCTGCTGCAGCCGGTATAGCAAATTCCATTATTCATGAACCTTTTATACTTCTTGAACCGTCATTTGATTATGATTTGTTTTGCAGCGGTCACATCGACTCCAGCTCCGTTCGAGTCTCGCGTCATAATGCCGGCCGGACCCTTTTCCAGACGTCCATCCTCGAAAGGTGCCGCGAATAGTCTGCGCATGGTGAGCGACTATATCGAGGAGCTCGATGTGGAGACTCCTACATCTGCCGTGGATTTTGCCGCGGAGGTTAACCTAATGCTGGCGACGCTTGTAAACTTCCATAATGAAGGCGTTGTCGAGTCTTGGGTTAACTACTGTCGGAAGATTGAGGCCTACCTGCACGAGCTCGAGCTTATGCGTCCTGCCCTTGAGGCTTAGGCTTTGAACTCCCAGCGGGCCGCATGGGTTGAGCAGAGCGTTCCGTTCCTTCACCATTTCGAACGAAAGGCAACCCTTAAGCGAAAGGAACGTGACGAGACTTCCGCTGAATCTGTTCAACTGCGCGCTAAGGTTGCAGCAAATGCTACCCAGCTGAACACCATCTTTGAAAACCTTCAACGATGTATTTCTGACGGGCTGGTGCTGAGAAAGAAGCTTGATCTTAGTGAGCAGGTTGCGCAAAGTCAGGAAGCTGCTCAGCAGGAAATTAATGAGAAGATTTCATCGTGCTTGCAGCAAAGGGCTCAAATTGAAGCGGAGCTGGCCGTGGTGGCTGATCATGAGAAGGCGCTAAAAGAAGTGCGAGAGCAGCTGGCGGCCTTGCTAAAAACGCTTCCTTTTCAGTAGCAATTTTTTGTACCATTTGTAATTTTGAGTAAAATGTATTCATTCTTTTATTCTTTCATATGATATATTTTGTACCCGATTGAATTCATGAATAAAAGATACATTTCTTTCGCAATGTCTTATGTCTTCTCTTTGCTTTCTTCTTTCTTTTGTTATCAGCATGTCACCTTAACAAACACAGCCGGCAGATGATGGGGTGAACATCTTGTTTTGGCTTCTTCGAGGGGTAGTGATGGCTTAGGAGGCAGGTTCAGATTTGCTGCCTAAGACTTTTCAACTTTATGAGCCGTGAGGGTCTCATGAAGACTTTTCTCCCTACGAATCGAGAGGATCCTGTAGGTGTATTTTCTCCTTAGGAATCGTGAGGATTCCTAAGTGCGTTTTCCCTTATAAGTCGTAAGGATCTTATAAGAGAATTTTCCCTCTTACGAGTCGAGAGGACCTGTAAGCGGTTGTTTCCCTCCTTGTCGAGATTCGACTTTGGAGAGTGTGACCCGTGAATAGTATGCAAGAGTTCATTTTGGATCGACTTGCAGGACCCCAGTGCTTAGGAAACAGGTCCCTATCCCCATTGCCTAAGGCTTTTCCCTACGAGTCGAGACGAATCGAGAAGTTCTCGTAAAGACACTAATTTCCTCACAAATCGAGACGAATCGAGCAGTTCTTGCAGGAATTTCCTAATGTCACAATTAACTCCTGCTAATAGAAGTTCGTTAGGGCCTGTGGTACTAGAGTTTTTTACCCGTCGTACCGTCGCGTTGGCTGGTGTATTCCTCGACGCATAATCTTGCTGTTCGAGTAGCCCCGCGACTGTCGTGTCTCTGTCCCTTCAGGGGCTGGAAAAGACGTCTTCAAGCAATCTTCTAGGTGATATTACTGTTAAAAGAGCAAGAGTTAGGGATTTTTCCATGCTGCTTTTTACTTGAGGTTAGGCTCATTTTGGAGAGCCCCGATGAGTCATAACCAATCCGCGCTGGTGTGGGATGATCTCCGATAGTCTTTCAGCTTTTATATGAGTTGCCGTCAAGACCCTGAAGCTAGGAATTTGGCCTTCGCTTCGTTTGCTGGCATTGCATCTGCTGTATCGAGATGAATATCGCGGTTGTTTCTAGGTTGCTAGTGAACCGTCGAGGTTTGGAACTAGGGACTTTGCCGTGGCTCCGTTGTTTGATTGTCGCGTATGAATCCTGCTGGAGGAAGAACGCTGTAGTGACATATCGTCTGCTGTATCGAGACAAACGTCGAGGTGGTGATCACTCTACGCTGGTGTGGGGTGATCTCTGGTGGTCTTTCAGGTTTTATATGAGTTACCGTCAAGACCCTGAAGTTAGGAATTTGGCCTTCGCTTCGTTTGCTTTGGTGTGTCTGAATCCTGTTGGAGGAAGGACGCTGTAGTGACATATCGTCTGCTGTATCGAGACGAATGTCGAGGTGGTGACCACTCCGTGCTGATGTGGGATGATCTCCGATAGTCTTTCAGGTTTTATATGAGTTACCGTCAAGACCCTGAAGTTAGGAATTTGGCCTTCGCTTCGTTTGCTTTGGCGTGTCCACATCCGGTTGGAGGAAGGACGCTGTAGTGACATTTCGTCTGCTGTATCGAGACGAACATCATGGTTGTCTCTAGGTTGTTGGTGAACAGTCGGGGTTTGGAACTAGGGATTTTGCCGTGGCTCCATTGTTTGATTGTCACGTCTGAATCCTGTTGGAGGAAGAACGCTGTAGTGACATCTCGTCTGCTGTATAGAGACAAACGTCGAGGTGGTGATCACTCTACGCTGGTGTAGGGTGATCTCTGATAGTCTTTCGGGTTTTATATGATTTGCCGTCAAGACCCTGAAGCTAGGAATTTGGCCTTTGCTTCGTTTGCTTTGGCGTGTCCGAATCCTGTTGGAGGAAGGACGTTGTAATGACATATCATCTGCTGTATCGAGACGAATGTCGAGGTGGTGACCACTCTGTGTGGATATAGGATGATCTCCGATAGTCTTTCAGGTTTTATATGAGTTACCGTCAAGACCCTGAAGCTAAGAATTTGGCCTTCGCTTCGTTTGCTTGCATTGCATCTGCTGTATCGAGACGAATGTTGAGGTGGTGACCACACCATGTGGGATGATTTCCGGTAGTCTTTCAAGTTTTATATGAGTTACCGTCAAGACCCTGAAGCTAGGAATTTGGCCTCTGCTTCGTTTGCCGGCATTGCGTCAGCTGTATCGAGACGAATGTCGCGGTTGTCTCTAGGTTGTCGGTGAACCGTCGAGGCTTGGGGCTAGGGATTTTTCCGTGTGTTGTTTGATTGTCGCGTCTGAATCCTGTTGGAATGAGGAGGAACGTTATTGTGGGTCTCCAGGCTGTAGATGTGGCCGTCGAGATTTGGCTTCGTTTTCTGATGAAGCCTGGGGAGGGAAGGTGTGATTCCTTCTTTTTTTGCGCCCCTGGATTGTATACAGGTATTGATGTGATATCACCTGTAGGGCATAAATTTCATTTTATTTTATTTCTTTCCGCGATGCTCTATCATTTCAGCTTTTATATCGCGAGGGTCGTGATTGCCCAATTATTTCGGCTATTTTTCGCGGTGCCCAATCATTTCGGCTATTTATTTTATTTTTACTCGCTGCTTTTTATTGCGAGTTGCCCAATCATTTCGGCTATTTTGCATGCATACATTTTTACTTGCTGATTTTGTTGCAAGTCTCCCCATCATTTCGGCTATTTCGTATACATGTATGGCTCGCTAGCTCCTTACGGCAAGCTTGGAATTAGACACCGATTTCGGCATCAGCACCGCTATAACTGGAATATTGCCAAGAGAGAATCATCATTTGCCTCTGTCTATGTCGAACAAAGGTGGCTTAGCGAACAGGGTTAGGATCCTGTCGACTAAGGCTTTTGACTTTATGAGCCGTAAGGGTCTCATAAAAGTATTTCTCCCTGCGAGTCGTGAGGATCTCGTAGGTGCATTTTCTCCTTAGAAATCGTGAGGACTCCTAAGTGTATGTTTTCTTATAAGTCGTAAGGATCTTACAAGAGTGTTTTCTCCTTATAAGTCGAGAGGACTTACAAGGGCTGTTTACCGTGTAGACATATCCCTAGTTACAGATGGGACTTTGTTAGGGAAATGTTTATTCGCGCCCATGGATTGTATACAAGGGTTAATACTGAACCGCTTGTAGGGCAGCATTGTAGGTTGTGATGGCTGCTTAAGAACAGGTTCAGATCTCTGTAGCTTAAGACTTTCAAATCTTATGAGCCGTGAGGGTCTCATAAAAGGGTTCTCCTTACGAGTCGTGAGGATCTCGCAAGTGTAATTTCTCCCTAGGGATCGTGGGGATCCCTAAGTGTGTTGCTCCCTTGTGAGTCGTAAGGATCTCACGCAGGTGGTTTCTCCTCACAAGATCGAGAAGACCTTGCAAGTGTTTTTTAACGAGATTGCGCCCTTTCGGGTTTTCACAAAACTCGCCGGTAGCCCTGCTGTTTTTACTCACGGAGCCCTTTCGGGTTTTCATCCGTGCCCTTTTCGCTTATGGACATACTGTTTTTTTAACCACATCAGTCTGTGGATGCCGCGGGTTAGTAGTAGTTTAACGACGTTTCGGTCATGAGTCAACATACGATTACGCAGCTAGATTTTGCTGCAAATCTTCGCATGTTCTGTGTCGGAGGTGGATTCCATGAAGAGAGGGCTGAGGGCGATTTCTTCGTCAGAATCGCTTCCAAAGGTGATAACTCGCGACCCCTTGGTGTCGGCTATGTGACAGTTGCCAGCAGCTCTTTCGTGCTCATCTGTCATGCTTTTCTGCTACCGACGAGCCTTGCGCTTCACTCATTGAACGTGTCGTCGATGGGAAACATATCCCTGCCACCAGTTTTTAAAGGCTATGCACTCCTCGGTAGGGTGTGCAATCCTCTGATGGTATAGGCAGAAGTTAGGATGTATGTCCGCTTCATCAAGACGTATATTGCCAGGGGAATTTCCTTTGAGAAAGGGCAACTTCATTCCTATTGCCGAGGCCCTAGCGAATCGTTTTCTTACTTTAAGCTTGCTTTTGCTGGCGGTAGGGATGCTTTGCTCTAGTTGGGATGTCTCGGCCTTTTCCTCCAGTCGTCGGCGTTTGGCTTTTTCGAATATAGCCAGTTCACGCTCTCGATTGGTGTAACAACCCTAATTTTCCTATACACTTTTCTATACAAAATTTTTTAAAATTTTTTAAAAATCCATAAAGGAGTATTTTAATCTGAGCACAATATATATATGTAATTATTTTGTTTTTAAATAACTCCATTTTTAGTGTACATAAAATTGTTTTAAAATTAAAATATACTTGGGGTATTTAATGTTGCTGTTACCATTTTAAGTAGTTATTTTCCCACAATAATTACAAGAAGGAGCTTGTAGCTCATTGGTAATACCTTGCACTGCTGAACAAAGCCACCAGAGTTCAAATCCCATACCCCACATTATTTTTGTATTTATTTTGTTTTAAATTCTTTTGGAAGTCATCAGTCAAACCGCCATAACTCACAAAACTTGAACTGAACATCAAAATGTAAATATACCATAAAATCCCCCAGGAGAATCCCCGGCCCCCGACTGCCTGACTCGGCCCGACTCGGTCCGGCGCCGCCGGCCGGACGGCCGAGTCGTCAACACGGAAAAGTCCCGTCTTGACCTGGTCCACCCCCCTGCACACTTTAATTGGTCGGATCGGTTACCAAATGCCCAATAAATCCCTTTTACTCCAAGGTTTAATGATTTTTAATGATTTTTAATATAATTTTATATTTTATATTTTTTTTATTAAAAACCCTAACCCTAGCCTAACTCTATATATGCCCCCAATACCCTCTACCCTCTCATCCTAAATTTCTAAGTCCACTCTCTCAAAATTCCAAGAGAACTTGGTACGTTAGAAAACGAGCGAAGGGCGAAGCGCTGACGAAATCGACGGCGAAATTCCGGTGATCGAGCTAGGACTTCTCAACGACGAATCGATGCACCCGCAAACCCTCTACCTCCCCCTTACTCTCTAGCATTGTCCAAACCCGTAAGTCCCTCTTTTCTATCTTTCTTTTCCTTCATAAAAATACGAACTTATAAACCCGACGGAAATCGGAACAAACCAATTTCCGATTCGGTTTTCTATAAAATCTCAATTATCACCAATTCTATAACGCTTAAACATCTTTATGTTGACTATTAATCACATAACAACTAATTTGAATAAAGTTTCTCACATGAAATGATAGCTTTTGCAATATATCGTATTCTTTCACTTAAATACCACCATATTTAGTTTATCACATTTAACCTCTTAATATTGCTATACCTTAACGTAGATCACGAGATAATGACCTACCTCCTCACACACTCTTATGCAATCATAACACGCTACCTTAAAAACTTAGAATACGATAAAACCAGATTTTACATTAAAATACCATTTTCTTAATAAAACATTTTCTAAAAGTTCTAGGTTTTATACACTTTTAAAACACATATCTTTTAATAGGAAAATACGATAAGTTATGGACATCGATCGTTTATCTAAACCTGACTTTGTGGTGTCTAGGCTAGGCAAGTGAGAAAAGGTAATTTTAAAAGGCCCGTCTCACGATTCGTGAGCGGATCCCTCCTTTTCTCATTTGTACTTACCTGGCCACAATTGGCGGTGAAGAGGCGATTTGATACTTCTAACGACTTGTCGTTTAGACCATTTAAAAATAGCCTAGTTGAAATAGAAAACCCTAGAATCTAAAATACGAAAAATCGACTTTTGCAAATAAATACATTATCTTTATAAAACCGTTTTCTAAAGGATTAGTATTTATAAAATCTTTCCAAAGCGCTACTACAACCCACCTTTGGAGAACTCGTTAGGGATAGTACGGTTTATCGTGCACCCTCGGGCTTAGTAGTGCGAGATTCAGACCTCCGCAAGGAGCATTCGGTCTCGAAAGGTTTAAAATACGACATCTTAAGAAAATGAGACTATTAAAATATAAAATATTTATTGAAATTATTTTTGTATAAATATATGTATATTATCATTAAAAGATCTATTTTGTTATAATATAAATATTCCACTTTTTCTAAAATTCACAAGAATAAATTTTACATTAAAATACCATGAATTTCAAATAAATCAATATTACAAATAAATACCTTTATTTATGTAATTAGGATATTTTCACTAGAAATATCACAATATAAAATCCACACTCATTATAACTATAAAGACGAATAATAAATACTTGGGGTGTATCTTGAAAACTATACAAAAGTATTTTTACATAAAACCCCCTCAAGTTTTATAAATTACAATAAAGACCCTAACAATTATAGAACTTCGATTTACATTTCTTTTGTCTGACTCGGGTTTGAGTCTGATTATTTCTGACTTGAATATGATTCAAGTCAATCAACATTCTTTAATATTCCAATTCAATATGAACACATGAATCCATGAATACAATTATCAATTAATACAACTTGACTGAACCGAACCATGGATATATTCCTTTTACATGATTCCTAGTATTTCATTTACATGACTCAACGGTTATAACCGTTTCCTGATATCATGGTTTCGGTCAGTCAGTCAATCACTCATACAACCAATACAATTTACAAGATAACACTACAAACAAGATATCACGGGGTTTAAGGGGTAGATTGGTACGGAAGATGTTAAAAGTGGCACGAGACGGTCAGACTTAAGATACCTAACATGAATCCAACTGCCGTTGTTCCGGGCCTTCTAATGGAGCCTTGTACTCTATTTTCCGTTTGCCCTGGTTTCTAGCATATAGAGACCCCTCTCGTATGCACTGGCATTCTTCTGTACCAAGCTACAAACAACAGCGTTAATACAACATTACAACAAATAGTATACAACTTAAGAAGATACCTCTTATTCTGTCTTTTCTAATTCTTCCTTATCTTTAGGACTTACCGAGGGACCTGCTCGCTGACGACATTCTCTTTCTTTCTTCTTTGAATGTCGTCAGGTGTTTTGGACCCGTCAGAAATCGAGCCCACCGGTGAAGACTTGGATCAGTTTCACGAAGACCTCGAGCTCTAGACATTGTACCTTGTTCTATTCAGTATTTTTCATTTCCTGTTATGCCACTGTTTAGGCATCGCTTTTCATTCCAGTTGTATATACTTTTCATGCATTGTACAAAAGAATGTTATTAATAAAGTTGCTGTTATTTCTATATCTCTTGTCTCTTGTGATTTACTTTTATATTGCTTAGATACGCTCAGCGTATTTATTTCACAGTAAATACGTAACGGACCTCGTCGCGTCCCCTTCGCCGTATACCGGGAAGCGGGGCGTGACAGGTTTTGTTGGTGGCCTATGCAGGTCAGAGCTGTATGAAACCCTATCATGCAGTTCTGCTCTGCGTGAACAACCTAAGCAATATAACACAAGAACTAGCAACTAAAACATTCTTTACAATTCATGTTCCTTGAATCTTGCAATTTCATATTCCTTGAATCTTATCATTTCATGTACTTGAATCTGTCCTAACCCAAAATTTTCTTCAAGGTTATGGATTCCCCGAACAACACCAGTACCAATGTCAACAACACACCTCCAGCACTAACTCTCACACCAGCTATTCCTGCACCACCCACCGAGCAAACAGTGCTATTTGAGGCGATCCGCAGCCTTTTTGAGGGACAGCAACAACTCCTGAACCGTCCTGAGACCGACGCACCAGGGGTAAAGCAATTCAGGGCTTTGCACCCCAAGCAGTTCTCTGGTAAAGGAAGCCCACTTGAAACTGAGGAATGGGCACAAAGCATAGAAAATGATCTGGCAGCAGCACAAGTACCAGACATAGCTTGGGTCCATGTGGCGAAACTACAGCTCACGGATAATGCTTGCAACTGGTGGAAGGCGGAAGAAAGCCGTCTGGTACAGCCTATTGAATGGAAGACTTTTCGCGAGAATTTCGACGCGAATTACTTTCCTGTGACTGCCAGGTTTGCCATGGAGCAGCAGTTCATTCATCTACAACAGGGTTCGATGTGGGACAAATCAGTAGATGAGTACGACGCTGAATTCACCATATTAAGCGGATTCGCGACACACTTGATACCGACGGACGAGATCAGAGCCCGTCGCTTTCAACAAGGACTGGACACGGAGATTCAGGCTGCTCTAGCCACGAGAAAATTTTGGACTCATCAGGATGCTTTGGAAGCTGCCCGCAGTTATGAAGCGGTGATAAAAGTAAGGGGCAGACCTCAATCTGCCGGTTTGAAACGCCCTGCCACTCAAATGGCAGGAGGAGCCTCTCCAAGGCCATCGTTTGAACCCAGAAGACCGGAAGAAAACAATAACCAGTCAAGTACAGATTTCTGCTACTACTGCAGAAGAAAGGGACACTTGTGGAAGGACTGTAGGCGCGCAAAAGGCTTGTGCCTAATTACTGGCGCATCTAACCACGAAATTGGGAACTGTCCTTACAATAACAACTCAACTCATACACCCACCAACTACCCGGAGCGGTCAACTATCCAGGCTCCTGCACCTCGTTATGCACTACCTGCTCCACCACCTGCACAGCCTACTCGCCAATTTCAACAAACAATGAGGGACATGCCTAGAGGGCAGAGAAAGAGGCCCCAAAGGCAGAATGTGCCTCCAGCTAGAAAGAATATACCACGGCGACAGGCATTCACATTAGAAGCCGTAGAAGCCAAGACTGTGGGTCAAGGTAACACCGGTAAGCCTTTTTCACCATTGTATCACTTTGTCATTTCTATACACTATCTATACTACAGCCACCAGACTTTCCTTGAAACTGTTACACTTTCCTTTTTCAAATTTCGAGGATGAAATTTTTTTAAGGAGGGTAGAATGTAACAACCCTAATTTTCCTATACACTTTTCTATACAATTTTTTTTTTAAATTTTCAAAAATCCATAAAGAAGTATTTTAACCTGAGCACAATATATATATGTAATTATTTTGTTTTTAAATAACTCCATTTTTAGTGTACATAAAATTGTTTTAA
This sequence comes from Agapanthus africanus, assembly GCA_030015575.1. Classification (NCBI taxonomy): domain Eukaryota; kingdom Viridiplantae; phylum Streptophyta; class Magnoliopsida; order Asparagales; family Amaryllidaceae; genus Agapanthus; species Agapanthus africanus. Next base: position 46,261,873 of record JASDDO010000019.1, on the reverse strand, counting down.
AATTAAAGTATATTTGGGGTATTTAATATTGCTGTTACCACTTTAAATAGTTATTTTCCCACAATAATTACAAGAAGGAGCTTGTAGCTCATTGGTAATACCTTGCACTGCTGAACCAAGCCACCAGAGTTCAAATCCCATGCCCCACATTATTTTTGTATTTATTTTGTTTTAAATTCTTTTGGAAGTCAACAGTCAAACCGCCATAACTCACAAAACTTGAACTGAATATCAAAATGTGAATATACCATAAAATCCCCCAGGAGAATCCCCGGCCCCCGATTGCCTGACTCGGCCCGACTCGGCCGAGTCGGCCAGCGAACCGGCCGACTCGGTCCGGCGCCGCCGGCCGGACTCGGCCGGACGGTCGATTCGTCAATACGGAAAAGTTCCGTCTTGACCTGGTCCACCCCCTGCACACTTTAATTGGTCGGATCGGCTACCAAATGCCCAATAAATCCTTTTTACTCCAAGGTTTAATAATTTTTAATGATTTTTAATATAATTTTATGTATTTTTATATTTTTTTTTATTAAAAACCCTAACCCTAGCCTAACCCTATATATACCCCCCATACCCTCTACCCTCTCATCCTAAATTTCTAAGTCCACTCTCTCAAAATTCCAAAAGAACATGGTACGTTAGAAAACGAGCGAAGGGCGAAGCGCTAACGAAATCGACGGCGAAATTCCGGTGATCGTGTTAGGACTTCTCAACGACGATTCGACGCACCGGCAAACCCTCTACCTCCCCCTTACACTCTAGCGTTGTCCAAACCCGTAAGTCCCCCTTTTCTACCTTTCTTTTCCATCATAAAAATACGAACTTATAAACCCGACGGAAATCGGAACAAACCAATTTTCGATTCGGTTTTCTATAAAATCTCACTTATCACCAATTCCATAACGCTTAAACATCTTTATGTTGACTATTAATCACATAACAACTAATTTGAATAAAGTTTCTCACATGAAATGATAGCTTTTGCAATATATCGTATTCTTTCACTAAAATACCACCATATTTAGTACCTTAACGTAGATCACGAGATAATGACCTACCTCTCTACACACTCTTATGTAATCATAACACGCTACCTTGAAAATTTAGAATACAATAAAACAAGATTTTACATTAAAATACCATTTTCTTAATAAAACATTTTCTAAAAGTTCTAGGTTTTATACACTTTTAAAACACATATCTTTTAATAGGAAAATACGATAAGTTGTGGACATCGATCGTTTATCTAAACCTGAGTTTGTGGTGTCTAGGCTAGGCAAGTGAGAAAAGGTAACTTTAAAAGGCCTGTCTCACGATTCGTAAGCGGATGCCTCCTTTTCTCATTTGTACTTACTTGGCCACAATTGGCGGTGAAGAGGCGATTTGAGGCTTCTAACGACTTGTCGTTTAGACCATTTAGAAATAGCCTAGTTGAAATAGAAAACCCAAGAATCTAAAATACGGAAAATCGACTTTTGCAAATAAATAGCTTATCTTTATAAAACCGTTTTCTAAAGGATTAGTATTTATAAAATCTTTGCAAAGCACTACTGCAACCCACCTTTGGGGAACTCGTTAGGAATAGTACGGTTTATCGTGCACCCTCGGGCTTAGTAATGCGAGATTCAGACCTCCGCAAGGAGCATTCGGTCTCGAAAGGTTTAAAATACGACATCTTAAGAAAATGAGACTATTAAAATATAAAATATTTATTGAAATTATTTTTGTATAAATATATGTATATTATCATTAAAAGATCTATTTTGTTATAATATAAATATTCCACTTTTTCTAAAATTCACAAGAATAAATTTTACATTAAAATACCATTAACTTCAAATAAATCAATATTACAAATAAATACCTTTATTTATGTAATTAGGATATTTTCACTAGAAATATCACAATATAAAATCCACACTCATTATAACTATAAAAATGAATAATAAATACTTGGGGTGTATCTTGAAAACTATACAAAAATATTTTTACATAAAACCCCCTCAAGTTTTATAAATTACAATAAGGACCCTAGCAATTATAAAACTTCGATTTACATTTCTTTTGTCTGACTCGGGTTTGAGTCTGATTATTTCTGACCTGAATATGATTCAAGTCAATATACATTCTTTAATATTCCAATTCAATATGAACACATGAATTCATGAATACAATTATCAATTTATACAACTTGACTGAACCGAAGCATAGATATATTCCTTTTACATGATTCCTAGTATTCCATTTACATGACTCAACGGTTATAACCGTTTCCTAATATCATGGTTTCGGTCAGTCAGTCAATCACTCATACAACCAATACAATTTACAAGATAACACTACAAACAAGATATCGTGGGGTTTAAGGGGTAGATTGGTACGGAAGATGTTAAAAGTAGAACGAGACGGTCAGACTTAAGATACCTAACATGAATCCAATTGCCGTTGTTCCGGGCCTTCTAATGGTGCCTTGTACTCTATTTTCCGTTTGCCCTGGTCTCTAGCATATAGAGACCCCTCTCGTATACACTGGCATTCTTCTGTACCAAACTACAAACAACAGCGTTAATACAACATTACAAAAAATAGTATACAACTTTAGAAGATACCTCTTATTCTGTCTTTTCTAATTCTTCCTTATCTTTAGGACTTACCGAGCGACCTGTTCGCTGACGATATTCTCTTTCTTTTTTCTTTGAATGTCGTCAGGTGTTTTGGACCCGTCAGAAATCGAGCCCACCGGTGAAGACTTGGATCAGTTTCATGAAGACCCCGAGCTCTAGACAGTGTACCTTGTTCTATTCAGTATTTTTCATTTCCTGTTATGCCACTGTTTAGGCATCGCTTTTCATTCCAGTTGTATATACTTTTCATGCATTGTACAAAAGAATGTTATTAATAAAATTGTTTTTATTTCTATATCTCTTGTCTCTTATGATTTACTTTTATATTGCTTAGATACGCTCAGCGTATTTACTTCACAGTAAATACGTAACGGACCTCATTGTGTCCCCTTCGCCGTATACCGGGAAGCGGGACGTGACAGGTTTTGTTGGTGGCCCATGCAGGTCAGAGCTGTATGAAACCCTATCATGCAGTTCTGTTCTGCGTGAACAACCTAAGCAATATAACACAAGAACCAGCAACTAAAACATTCTTTACAATTCATGTTCCTTGAATCTTGCAATTTCATATTCCTTGAATCTTATCATTTCATGTATTTGAATCTGTCCTAACCTAAAATTTTCTTCAAGGTTATGGATTCCCCGAACAACACCAGCACCAATGTCAACAACACACCTCCAGCACTACCTCTCACACCAGCTATTCCTGCACAACCCACCGAGCAAACAGTGTTATTTGAGACGATCCGCAGCCTTCTTGAGGGCATCAACAACTCCTGAACCGTCCTGAGACCGACGCACCTGGGGTAAAGCAATTCAGGGCTTTGCACCCCAAGCAGTTCTCTAGTAAAGGAAGCCCACTTGAAGCTGAGGAATGGGCACAAAGCATAGAAAATGATCTGGCAGCAGCACATGTGCCAGACTTAGCTTGGGTCCATGTGGCGAAACTACAGCTCACGGATAATGCTCGCAACTGGTGGAAGGAGAAAGAAAGCCGTCTGGTACAGCCTATTGAATGGAAGACTTTTCGCGAGAAGTTCGACACGAAATACTTCCCTGTGACTGCCAGGTTTGCCATGGAGCAGCAGTTCATTCATCTACAACAGGGTTCGATGTGGGATAAATCAGTAGATGAGTACGACGCTGAATTCACCATGTTAAGCGGATTCGCGGCAAACTTGATACCGACGGACGAGATCAGAGCCCGTCGCTTTCAACAAGGACTGGACACGGAGATTCAGGCTGCTCTAGGCATGAGAAATTTTTTGACTCATGAGGATGCTTTGGAAGCTGCCTGCAGTTATGAAGCGGTGATAAAAGCAAGGGGCAGACCTCAATCTGCCGGTTTGAAACGCCCTGCCACTCAAATGGCAGGAGGAGCCTCTACAAGGCCATCGTTTGAACCCAGGAGACCGGAAGAAAACAATAACCAGTCAAGTCCAGATTTCTGCTACTACTGCAGAAGAAAGAGACACTTGTGGAAGGACTGTAGGCGCGCAAAAGGCTTATGTTTAATTACTAGCGCATCCAACCAGGGAATTGGGAACTGTCCTTACAATAACAACTCAACTCACACACACACCAACTACCCGCAGCGGTCAACTATCCAGGCTCCTGCACCTCGTTATGCACTACCTGCTCCACCACCTGCACAGCCTACTCGCCAATTTCAACAAGTAATGAGGGACATGCCTAGAGGGCAGAGAAAGAGGCCCCAAAAGCAGAATGTGCCTCCAGCTAGAAGGAATATACCACGGCGACAGGCATTCACATTAGAAACCGTAGAAGCCAAGACTGTGGGTCAAGGTAACACCGGTAAGCCTTTTTCACCATTGTATCACTTTGTCATTTTTATACACTATCTATACTACAGCCACCAGACTTTCCTTGAAACTGTTACACTTTTCTTTTTCAAATTTCGAGGACGAAATTTTTTTAAGGAGGGTAGAATGTAACAACCCTAATTTTCCTATACACTTTTCTATACAAATTTTTTTTTAAATTTTCAAAAATCTATAAAGAAGTATTTTAACCTGAGCACAATATATATATGTAATTATTTTGTTTTTAAATAACTCCATTTTTAGTGTACATAAAATTGTTTTAAAATTAAAGTATACTTGGGGTATTTAATGTTGCTGTTACCACTTTAAGTAGTTATTTTCCCACAATAATTACAAGAAGGAGCTTGTAGCTCTTTGGTAATACCTTGCACTGCTGAACCAAGCCACCAGAGTTCAAATCCCATGCCTCACATTATTTTTTTATTTATTTTCTTTTAAATTCTTTTGGAAGTCAACAGTTAAACTGCCATAACTCACAAAACTTGAACTGAACATCAAAATGTAAATATACTATAAAATCCTCCAGGAGAATCCCCGGCCCCCGACTGCTTGACTCGGCCCGACTCGGCCGAGTCGGCCGGTGAACCGGCCGACTCGATCCAGCGCCGCCGGCCGGACTCGGCCGGATGGCCGAGTCGTCAACACGGAAAAGTTCCGTCTTGACCTGGTCCACCCCCTGCACACTTTAATTGGTCGGATCGGTTACCAAATGCCCAATAAATCCCTTTTACTTAAAGGTTTAATGATTTTTAATGATTTTTAATATAAGTTTATATATTTATATATTTTTTTTTATTGAAAACCCTAACCCTAGCCTAACCATATATATACCCCCCATACCCTCTACCCTCTCATCCTAAATTTCTAAGTCCACTCTCTCAAAATTCCAAAAGAACTTGGTACGTTAGAAAACGAGCGAAGGGCGAAGCGCTGACGAAATCGACGGCGTAATTCCGATGATCATGCTAGGACTTCTCAACGACGATTCGACGCACAGGCAAACCCTCTACCTCCCCCTTACTCTCTAGCATTGTCCAAACCCGTAAGTCCCCCTTTTCTACCTTTCTTTTCCTTCATAAAAATACGAACTTATAAACTCGACGGAAATCGGAACAAACCAATTTCCGATTCGGTTTTCTATAAAATCTCACTTATCACCAATTCCATAACGCTTAAACATCTTTATGTTGACTATTAATCACATAACAACTAATTTGAATAAAGTTTCTCATATGAAATGATAGCTTTTGCAATATATCGTATTCTTTCACTTAAATACCACCATGTTTAGTTTATCACATTTAACCTCTTAACATTGTTATACCTTAACGTAGATCACGAGGTAATAACCTACCTCCCCACACACTCTTATGCAATCATAACACGCTACCTTGAAAACTTAGAATGCGATAAAACAAGATTTTACATTAAAATACCATTTTCTTAATAAAACCTTTTCTAAAAGTTCTAGGTTTTATACACTTTTAAAACACATATCTTTTAATAGGAAAATACGATAAGTTGTGGACATCGATCATTTATCTAAACCTGACTTTGTGGTGTCTAGGCTAGGCAAGTGAGAAAATGTAATTTTAAAAGACCCGTCTCACGATTCGTGAGCGGATCCCTCCTTTCCTCATTTGTACTTACCTGCCCACAATTGGCGGTGAAGAGGCGATTTGAGGCTTCTAACGACTTGTCGTTTAGACCATTTAGAAATAGCCTAGTTGAAATAGAAAACCCTAGAATCTAAAATACGAAAAATTGACTTTTGCAAATAAATACCTTATCTTTATAAAACCGTTTTCTAAAATATTAGTATTTATAAAATCTTTGCAAAGCGCTACTACAACCCACCTTTGGGAAACTCGTTAGGGATAGTACGGTTTATCGTGCACCCTCGGGTTTAGTAGTACGAGATTCAGACCTCCGCAAGGAGCATTCGGTCTCGAAAGGTTTAAAATACGACATATTAAGAAAATGAGACTATTAAAATATAAAATATTTATTGAAATTATTTTTGTATAAATATATGTTTATTATCATTAAAAGATCTATTTTGTTATAATATAAATATTCCACTTTTTCTAAAATTCACAAGAATAAATTTTACATTAAAATACCATGAATTTCAAATAAATCAATATTACAAATAAATACCTTTATTTATGTAATTAGGATATTTTCACTAGAAATATCACAATATAAAACCACACTCATTATAAATATAAAGACGAATAATAAATACTTGGGGTGTATCTTGAAAACTATACAAAAGTATTTTTACATAAAACCCCCTCAAGTTTTATAAATTACAATAAGGACCCTAGCAATTATAGAACTTCGATTTACATTTCTTTTGTCTGACTCGGGTTTGAGTCTGATTATTTCTGACTTGAATATGATTCAAGTCAATCTTCATTCTTTAATATTCCAATTCAATATGAACACATGAATCCATGAATACAATTATCAATTTATACAACTTGACCGAACCGAACCATGAATATATTCCTTTTACATGATTCCCAGTATTCCATTTACATGACTCAACGATTATAACCGTTTCCTGATATCATGGTTTCGGTCAGTCAGTCAATCACTCATACAACCAATATAATTTACAAGATAACACTACAAACAAGATATCGCAGGGTTTAAGAGGTAGATTGGTACGGAAGATGTTAAAAGTGGCACGAGACGGTCAGATTTAAGATACCTAACATGAATCCAATTGCCGTTGTTCTGGGCTTTCTAACGAAGCCTTGTACTCTATTTTCCGTTTGCCCTGGTCTTTAGCATATAGAGACCCCTCTCGTATACACTGGCATTCTTCTGTACCAAGCTACAAACAACAACGTTAATACAACATTACAACAAATAGTATACAGCTTTAGAAGATACCTCTTATTCTGTCTTTTCTAATTCTTCCTTATCTTTGGGACTTACCAAGCGACCTGTTCACTGACGACATTCTCTTTCTTTCTTCTTTGAATGTCGTCAGGTATTTTGGACCCGTCAGAAATCGAGCCCACCGGTGAAGACTTGGATCAGTTTCACGAAGACTCCGAGCTCTAGACATTATACTTTGTTCTATTCAGTATTTTTCATTTCCTGTTATGCCACTGTTTAGGCATCGCTTTTCATTCCAGTTGTATTTACTTTTCATGCATTGTACAAAAGATTGTTATTAATAAAGTTGCTATTATTTCTATATCTCTTGTCTCTTGTGATTTACTTTTATATTGCTTAGATACGCTCAGCGTATTTACTTCATGGTAAATACGTAGCGGACCTCGTCGCGTCCTCTTCGCCGTATACCGGGAAGCGGGGCGTGACAATTGGCTTTGCTTTTCTGACGGGCTTCGTTCAGTAGCAAGTCGATCATCTCGTCAGACGTTTCCAAGGGTTTCGACTTCGATCCTGCCCCCAGCTCTTTTGTGCTGTGTTCTATCGCCGAGTGCGTTTCTTCATTAGTTAATGCCGAATGAGAGATCATGTGGCAACTTGCCATATAGTCCTCAGATTCTTTTGACAAGTCATCCCTGTCGTTATTGTCGTCATCTCCGTTCTCAAGGATAATGTTGAGAAATTCTTGGAGTGTGATCGGAGTCCGCGCCTTCTGGTTGTATTCTTCCAGAGCATCAATTTGTTTTTGCAGGTCTGTGCGCTTGTTATCAAGCTTCGCGGGCTTTTGAATCTTCTTTTTCTTCTTCGAAGACTTTGACGGCTGGGTGCGAGCGTTTTGACTATCACCACCAATTTTTATAGTTGGGCTCGGTTCCATCATTCCCTTAACGATCTCGGGTTCCAGTAGATTTTTCCACCTGATTGCCGGACACGTTTAGAGACCCTTCAGCATTCTTTTCGTCTTCGCCGAAAGAACAACTTCCCATGGGGCTTCCCTTATGAATGAGCACGATGCCCCCGGTGCGTTCACTTTTTTAGGGGCGTGAGGTTGTGGCGGGTTCACCTTCCAGTTTTCGGATAATGCGAACTTGCCTTGTTGGTATTGGTCTTCAATCCAGCCTTTGAAGACAAAGCAATCTTCGATTGGATGGCTTACTGCTTGGTGGTAAGAGCAGTAATTAGGATTGTTGACATCGTCTGGCTTCAACGGACGTTTTGGATCTGGCAGATTGATGAGTCTGTTGCGCACTGCCAACTCGAACAGTCTCCTCATTTTATCCTGGGGAAACGAGTAAGGACGTCCCAGTCTTTCCTCGAGGGATGGGCGTGGACACATATTGTTTTGGCGAGCAAACGGCTTTAAGTTGCTCGGCTGTTGTTGAGTATTGGCGACGAAAGTCGCTTTTCTTTTCCCCTTTTCATTCCGAGGATCCGTCTTTGAAAGAGATGGTCTATGACCCATCTGATCCATTTGGGCCAACTTGTCAATCAAGGCTTGGAACGTGGTCGGCTTGAAAAACATCATGAATTGGCAGATAGTCGACTGAGGGTCAAGGGTCCACATGAACATGCCTACCGCCGGCGCTTTTTCGATGCGCTGTTCGCATTTCGATCACAGATTTCGCCATCGTATTGCGTATTGAACCCATGTTTCGCCTGGCCTTACCCTGGCGTTGATCAATGCGGTGATCGGGGTGCGCCCGCTGGCGCTTGCAAATCTTTGTGTAAACAGCAGCTCCATCTCCGCAAATGTTTTGACAGAGTCGTTAGACAGCTCCGAATACCATTCGAAGGCCGTTTCTGCTAAGCTGCCGACGAATTAGCGAATCAACAGTTTGTCGTCGCCTCCAGTGTTGTCGCATAAGGCCCTGAATTGAGCGACATGCTGATGTGGATTTCCTGTCCCTTTATATACATGGAACTTAGGGATCGTGTATCCTGGCGGGTACTTTATTTGGTTATACCAGCTTGGATACGGTCGCCCAGTTTTGATGACTTGGCCGGCCGCTTCATTCGCCTGGTGAGCTTATATTTGCTGAGCTATATAGTCATCCAGTGCGTCCTTGGAAATGGTTTCCTCCTTGGCTACTGAGAGAGACGGAGGAGGGTTCGATGTCTCCCCTCTGTCATCTTCAATAATGATAGGAGGGTCTTCAGCCGGAGGTTCTGGTTGTAACATCATCCCGACCATGTCTTGGAAGAGAAGCGCCATTCGTTTTATATTAGCCGCTTGTTCTGCTGCTTCTTTGTCCTTCTTTTCGAGGACTCTGCGGAGGAAGTGATTGAAATTGAGATTTTATAATCAAAGAATTAATTACCGCAATCAAGAACGACGTCGCTTAGTAGCTAGCCGGTGTTGGATTGATTATCACTAAAAACTAAGTTGATCTAGATTAGGATTAAAATCTTGCTAGGGTTAGGTTTAGGTTAAGTTTGGAATGTCAATATCCCTCACTGCTTTCTATGTCCTAATTTAGATCTATTTAGGTGTTATGGTAATAATTAATAAAGAGATTAGTACCATCGGGAACAAACGATGTTTCTTATACAAAAAAGAACTTAGTTCTTCTTTTGGTTGAAGATCTGCACAGAGCACATCTCCCCATAAGTTGAGAATTTAATTCTCATCGGGTCGAGATCCTGCTATGCAAATCCTAAACTTAGAAGGGGAATTGAGTTTTGAGAATTTAATTCTCCTAAAACAGAATTAGGGTTTAACCCTAATTGAGAATTTAATTCTCTCAGATCAACAGGAATTTAATTCCTCCTAAAATGAAATTAGGGTTTTACCCTAAATAAGAATTTAATTCTTTTACATATTTGGGAATTTAATTCCTTTAAAAAGAAATTAGGGTTTTACCCTAAATAAGAATTTAATTCTTAATCTTACAGAGAATTAAATTCTCAAAATAAAATGAAGAGACTTAAAAGATCTCCATGCATGCAAAAGACCAAGGTCACGTGTCCCCACGTGACCCCTGAAGAGATCCCCAGAAATGAGAAGGAGGAAAGCTTTGAGGCAATGCCTCACGTGCTCCCACGTGACCTACAAAACACAGAAAGAAAAAGCAAAGGAAATATGAGCTTTGGGCGCTCTCACGTGTCCCCACGTGACCCCTTAGCGAGTGCTTTAATGATCAGTGCATAAATCTCCATCACGTGTCAACACGTGATGCTCAAAAGATGAAGAAGTGTTTAACACTTAATTGCAGAACGAAGAAAAGGAATCTGGTCCCACTTTTGGGCGCCCTCACGTGTCCACACGTGACCCCTTTTTCTTTAGTGTTTAACACTAATTCGAGAACTTTATTCCCAGTGTTTAACACTGATTATCTTTTAGTGTTTAACACTAATTTGAAAATTTTATTTCCAGTGTTTAACACTGTTATCTTCTAGTGTTTAAAACTAATTTGGGATTCTATATTTCCAGTGTTTAACACTGTTGTTCCCTGGTGTTTGACACTACTTTTAGCCAAGTTGGCTAATTTTCCAGAGGCAAAAGTCCCTCCTCCAAATGAATCTCAAAATTGAGGAAATCAAAGATGAAAATGTTTAGCATTGCTAAATAATGTGGGTTTGAACCCAGACAAATGTTTAATGGTCCAACAAGAGCCAATATTTCTAACTTAATTGGACTTAGCCCAAATTGGCTATAAGTCCTCAATTCAGACTCAACTGAGCCAATGTGCTCATAACCTAATTAATTGATCTTAGTTTCCAAATTGGGTTACAGATTACTTAATCCACATTGGTTCAAGGGTACATCTCTGAGCTCCTCTGATATTTGTTGTTGTAATCCTTCAACGTCTTCAGAGAGATGATGGGTCCCGACAGCCATATATTAAATGGACCACCATGTCCTTAAACTGGTATTGGACCACCATATCCCTAAACTGGCAATGAACCACCATGTCTCTAAACTGGCAATGGACCGCAATGTCCTTAAACTACCAATGGACCACTATGTCCCTAAATTGGAACAATAGAGCCCAAATGCTCTTTTGTCGGATTTAAACGATCCCGTTTAAGTTGATCTTAGCCTCAAAAATGGTTAACGTATTCTTAAACCTTCAAACAGACTTTAGTCCCAAATCGGACTATAGATCCCCTAATCAACTTTGGTTCGAGGGTACATCTCTGAACTCCTCTGACACCTATCGTTGTAATCCTTCAACGACGTCAGAGAGGTGACGGGTCCCGACGGCCATATATCAAATGGACCACCATGTCCCTAAACTGGCAATGGACCACCATATCCCTAAACTGGCAATGGACCACCATGTCCCTAAACTGGCAATGGACCGCAATGTCCTTAAACTACCAATGGACCACTATGTCCCTAAACTGGAACAATAGAGCCCAAATGCTCTTTTGTCGGATCTAAACGATCCCGTTTAAGTTGATCTTAGCCTAAAAAATGGCTAACGTATCCTTAAACCTTCAAATAGACTTTAGTCCCAAATCGGACTATAGATCCCCTAATCAACTTTGGTTCGAGGGTACATCTCTGAACTCCTCTGACACCTATCGTTGTAATCCTTCAACGATGTCAGAGAGGTGACGGGTCCCGACGGCCATATGTCAAATGGACCACTATGTCCCTAAACTGGAACAATAGAGCCCAAATGCTCTTTTGTCGGATCTAAACGATCCCGTTAAGTTGATCTTAGTCTCAAACTGGACTAACGTATCCTTAACAAACGTTTAAGTCGATCTTAACCTCAAATATGGCTAACGTATCCTTAAACAAAAACCCCAAACCCAAATCTAAGTAAATACGGATTTGGACTAATCCACGTCCTACGGGCGACGACATAAATTAGTCTCCGTATACAATCCACGGGCAACCACAAACAAAACAAACACACACGACACGAAGTGAAATTCTGGAGAAGGAGAAAGTTGTTACCGCGATGCGGTAGCGTAATTAACTGCAAGGGCTTGCGCCTGCAGGGAAGAGCGTCCCCACAATCAAAAAACCCCTCAAGCGAGGGGGAATCTGACGAAGTCTGCTACATCGGCCGCATCCGTCTAAACCTCCGATACACGGTGCCATAAATCAACTTGGCATCTTCGGAGAGGTGGACGGATAAAACCAAATAGTATCTGTCCCGAACCTCAGGCAAGACGTCTTCACGTCTTGGCCACCGTTCAGAGGGGAACAGGCTTTCCTCTTTTCCGGAAGCCATGTAAACAGTATACACCGTTATGCCCCCAGACTTGGGGCGTTTAGGCTCAGCGTCTTTGCGATCTGCTATAGTCATAGGGGCTTTCTCTGGCCTCCTTCTCCTTTAAGCAGTTGACATTGAGGGGACCGTTGCGGCGGGCACCCAGGCAATTGTCGTCCTTTGTGGCTTGCTAGGACGGTTCTCTTCCTGCTGAACCTTCAGCTTCTTCTGTCGGCAAAGATAGTCTTGATCGATCACTGACTCCTGGACCCGTCGCCAGACTTTGTAAATTTTGGAAGACAACCGCTGAGGGCGTTGCTCCGACTTTGTTTCTGTAACATTCTCCGCGGGTGGAGGAGATCTTTTCAATACGGCGGTAGGAGAATTCCTGCGCACCTTGTTCAGCAGCTCAAAACTGTTCCCGGTTGGAACAGCAGCGTTGACTTCCACCGTTGGGGCTGGTGGAGTTAGCCCAGAAGGGGAGTTTCCCCCAGCCTCCCTTACTCGGCGCCAGTGGCGACATCGAGCGTGTCGAGCCGATGGTGTCGGTTCGGTGATGGGGATGGCTTTGTCTTGCCCCCTATCCAGGTGAGGGGCTGTTGCTGGCATCAGCCTCTTGAAGACTGATGTCCGTTGAGAAGCGGTATCCAACCGGTCAAAAACAGACTTCTGAGCAGGGACGGGAACCGTAGTAGGAGTCGGAACAGTTAGTCTTGTAAAAACCGACCCTTTGACAGGAGAAGCCGTCTTGACGACTTCAGGTGCAGGGATGGCTATCCTCTTCGGAACAACCTTTCCTGGGATTGCAGGCTTCATTATGGGCCCACATGAACTTTGGCTCAGTCTGGCGAAGACTGAGGCGCTGGAGCTGGACGACCCGTTAAAAGGGGCCGCGGTAGTAGCAAGCCGATCAAAGACCGACTTCTTTGGAGCTTCTGGTGTTGGTACAGGGGTGCTGAAGCTCATCGGTGGGAGCATGGTCGCAAAGAACAATCCGGTGGCGGCCTGAGTCACCTGATCTACTGGCATCATAAACAAGGAGGCCGCTTGAGGCCCGTAAGCTATGCCTCCAGATGAAGCAGAGCGCGAGTTGCACTTGCAGTTGGAACACCTCACGCAAGTAGATGCCATCGCTGTTTCGCTTTCTGCGCCAAGCAAGAAACCCAATCTTAGTACCTTGAACCCAAGGGAAACCATATCAAACCGCGATTCATTCGTGAACACGACACCCGAAGTGTGGAGTGGAAAGAGGAAAAGGTCCCACCGGGTGTGCCAGAATCTGTTCCCCGCCGAAAGACGCGGACGAAGACGCGGAGGACGTCTTGCCTGAATTTCGGGGCAGATGCTAATTGGCGCTATCCGTCCACCTCTCCGAAAATGCCAAGTTGATTTATGGAACCATGTATCGAAGGTTTAAACGGATGCGGCCGATGTAGCAGATTTCGTCAGATTCCCCCTCGTTTGAGGGGTTTTTGATTGTGGGGACGCTCTTCCCTGCAGGCGCAAGCCCCTGCAGTTAATTACGCTACCGCATCGCGGTAACAACTTTCTCCTTCTCCAGATGGTCATTTCGTGTCATGGGTGTTTGTTTTGTTTTTGGTTGCCCGTGGATTGTATACGGAGACTAATTTGTGTTGTCGCCGTAGGACGTGGATTAGTCCAAATCCGTATCTTCTTAGATTTAGGTTTTGGGGTTTGGGTTTAAGGATACGTTAGTCTCATTTGAGACTAAGATCAATTTAAACGTTTGTTAAGGACATATTAGTCTAATTTTAGACTAAGATCGACTCAACGTTTGTTAAGAACATGTTAGTCTAATTTTAGACTAAGATCAACTTAACAGGATCGTTTAGATCCAACAATAGAGTATTTGGACTCTATTGTTTAGTTTAGAGACATTGCGGTCGATTACCAGTTTAAGGACACGATGGTCCAAGGTTAAGAACATCGTAGTCCATGGGTTTAAGGACCCCACAGTCCAGATTAAAGACATCGTAGTCCATGGGTTTAAGGACCCCACAGTCCAGGTTAAGGACATCGTAGTCCATGGGTTTAAAGACCCCACAGTCCAGTTTAAAGACATCATAGTCTGTGGAATTTATGGTTGTCGGGACCCGTCACCTCTTTAAAGACGTTGAAGGATTACAACGACATATATCAGAGGGGTTCAGAGATGTACCCTTGAACCAATGTTGGTTGGGAGATTTATAGTCCAATTTGGAACTAAGGTCTGTTAAAAGATTTATGAGCATATGGGCCCAGTTGATATGAATTGAGGACTTATGGCCAATCTTGGGCTAAGTCCAATAAATGTTTAACATTTTATTGTTCTGGCTATTGAGCCTTTATTTGGGCTTGGCCCTTTTAATAATGCTGAGCATTGGATCCTGACATTTCTTTTTTGTCTTGTATTGAATGCATAGTATTCATCAGAACAATGTGTGTTCTGACAGTGCGCCACGTGGCGCGTTTGGTGCTTTGCGCCAATTAAAGAGCGCATTGCGCTTCTGCCAAGTTGCGCACACGAAAAGGACACGTGTCGCGCTTGGCGCTAAGCGCTAGTTTATAAGCGCATTGCGCTTTCAATTTATGAGCGCGTTGCGCTAGTTTAGTGGCGCACCAGTGAGTGACACGTGGTGCGCTTGGCGCTGAGCGCCAGCCCATGAGCGCAGTGTGTTGTTTCAGAAGCGCAAAGCGCAAGTTGATTCTGTGATTGACACGTGGCATGTTTTGCCGCTGAGCGCCGGTCCAAGGAGCGCAAAAGCGCAGTTCAAGAGTGCAAGGCACTTTTCAATAGCGCAAAGCGTATTTGATCAAATTTGTGATCATAGAACAGGTTTATGTTCTTCTTTTAAAGGAGGCTTTGCCTCAAGAACAAAAGTTCTTGTTTATAAAAAGGCCCTGCCTTTGTAGATCAAGGATCTGTGAATAAAGTAAACACTTCTTTTATTTTTATGATTAGATCTTTTGATCATTTTCTTTTTATCAAAGACCTTGGTCTTTTGTAGATGTTCATCCTTTAAGAAGATAGTTCTTCTTTTTTAATGAGATGATTTCATCTCTGTTGTTCAAGAATTAATTCTTTACCTTGAAGAAATGATCTTCTTTTTTTAAGAGCTTGCTCTTCTTTCTCTTTGAGTTTTTCTCAAAGTTTGCAGGGTTTTTTTTTTATATCAGACTTGAAGTCTTGGGGCCTTTATATAGGGCAAATTGATTTGTTAAATCAGTTAAAGAGATCTTTCTCTGATTGATTTGGGGATGTTTCCCCACCGTTGGATCTTTGATCGTAGGGCTCCTATTTTACAGAAGATAATCTTCTTGTTTTTAACAAGATTGGAAAGATCTTTCCATAACAGAATTTTAATTCTGATTAATTAATGATTTATCATTATTATTAGATCTTTTGATCTAACGGTGGGGAATTTCATAATTCCAGCGCTGGCGCACCCGTGCTTTGCACGTGGTGCGCTGCTCAGAGCGCAGCGCACCTACGTTTGACACGTGGCGCGCAACACAGAGCGCAGTGCATCTGGCGCTAGCACATCCGTGTTTGATATATGGCGCACAGCGCGCCTAGTGCTGGATCTGAAGCGTTGCTTCAATTTTTAAATTTTGAATTTTAAAACAGAGCTTTACTCTGATTGGGGGAAACACTGGCAATGGACCGAGATGTCCCTAAACTAACAATGGACCGTAATGTCCTTAAACTAAAGTTTCACCTCAAAAATGGTGATAATGGATCGAGATGTTCCTAAACTAATAATGGACCAAGATGTTCCTAAACTAACAATGGACCGAAACGTCCCTAAACTAGTGCGTCACCCCAGATATGACGATACAGTCTCTTGAGATCTATATTGCAATCAAAGTTTTGATAGCAAAGATCTCAACTCAAGTTCTACCGACTGTGCAGCTACTTCAGCGACAAAGACACCCCTAAACACCACCGGAAAAAAACGGTATGTCCACAAGCAAAATGGGCACGGATGAAAACCCGAAAGGGCGCCATGAGTAAAAACAGCAGGGCTACCGGCGAGCTTATGAAAATCCGAAAAGGTGCAATCTCGGTTAAAAAAAGGTACGTCCACAAGCGAAATGGGCACGGATGAAAATCCGAAAGGGCGCTATGAGTAAAAACAGCAGGGCTACCGGCGAGTTTGTGAAAACCCGAAAGGGCGCAATCTCGGTTAAAAAAAACAACGGTATGTCACAAGCAAAATGGGCACGGATGAAAACCCGAAAGGGCGCCGTGAGTAAAAACAGCAGGGCTACTGGTGAGCTTGTGAAAACCTGAAAGGGCGCAATCTCGTAAAATTTTCACTTACGAGATCCTCTCGACTCGTAAGGAGAACTCCCCCTATGAGACCCTTACAGCTCATAGAATTTGAAAGTCTTAAGTTACAGGATCCAAACTTATTCTTAAGCTGTCGTATTCCCCAAGTTGCCTTACAGGCGGCCCAATATTGACCCTTGTATACAATCTACGGGCACAAATAAACGATTTTCCCCACCAAGTTCCACCAATGATGAGGAATGTCCTCATATGGTGAACGACATTTGTAAGTCCTCTCGACTTATAAGGAGAAAACACTCTTATAAGATCCTTACGACTTAAAAGAGAACACACACTTAGGAATTCCCACGAGTCCTAAGGAGAAAATACACCTACGAGATCCTCACGACCGGTAGAGAGAAATAACTTTTTATGAGACCCTTACGGCTCATAAAGTCGAAAAGTCTTAGCCGACAGGATCCTAACCCTGTGTACTAAGCCACCTTTGTTCAAATCAGCACAGGCAAATGATGATTCGCTCCTGGCAATATCCTAGTTGCAGCGATGCTGATGTCTAAATAGGTGTCAAACTCCAAGTCCTTTCACGACAAATGATGATTCGCTCCTGGCAATATTCCAGTTGCAGCGATACTGATGCCAAGATTGGTATCAGATCTTAAGTTTCATACTCGCAATAAGAATGAGCGAGCAAAATTGCATATAAAAATAGCCGAAATGATGGGGCAACTCGCAATTAAAATCAGCGAACAAAAAATATATGCATATGAAATAGCCGAAATGTTTGGGCAACTCACAATAAAAAACAACGAGTAAAATATGAAATAGCCGAAATGATTGGGCACCGCGATAAATATCCGAAATGATTGGGCAATCGTGACTTTTACGATATGAAAAGCTAAAAAAATAGAGCATCGCGGAAATAAAGAATAAAATAAAATAAAATTTTCTTGGCCCTGCAGGTGAGTTTACACCGACCCCTGTATACAATCCATAGGCACAAGTGAAAAAGGGAACCATATTTTCCCACCAGGCTCCGTTAAAAGGAGAACCAGAACTCGACGGCGGCAACCACAGTGTGGAATCAGTTCGGCGTTCCCTCTCACTCCAGCAGGATGCAGACGCGACGTCCATAGGGAATCCAGGGTCAAAACAAAATGGAGCCTTGGCAAAATTCCTAGCTCCAAGTCTTAAAGGTTCACAAAACAACCTAAACACTATCCCGACATTCTTCTCGTTACAGCAGACGCAATGTCAACAAAGCCTCCAAAATAGCCAAATTAAAAGGAAGCGAAGGCAAAATTCCTAGTTTCAGGGTCATGACGGTAACTCAAATAAAACCCGAAAGACTATCGGAGATCATCCCACACTAGTGTGGAGTGGTTATGACTCATCGGGGCTCCCAAAATGAGTCTAATCTCAAGTAAAAAGTGGCATGGCAAAATTCCTAACGCTTACTCTTCCGACGGTCAAACTGCCTAAGAAGATTATTTGAAGACGTCTTGTCCAGCCCCCGAAGGGATCAAAGACACGATAGTCGCGGGACTACTCGAACAGCAGCGTAAAGTCTGCATATCGGAAAATGCATCAGCTAACGCGACGGACCTCTGTCGCAAAGAGCAGGGGTTATCTATATTTCACATTAGGATATACCTGCGAGAACTTTTCGACTCACCTCGACTCGTAGGGAAAAACATCTTCATGAAACCCTCACGGCTTATGAAGGTGAAAAGCCTTAGGAGACGAGAATATCAAGCTGTTTCCTAAGCACTGTGGCCTTGCAACCAAGTGCAAACTGACTCTTGTATACTATCCATGGGCCACATTCTCCAAAGTCGCATACCGATGAGGAGGAAAAACCACTTGCGAGTCCTCTCGACTCGTAAGGAGAAAATTCTCTTGTGAGATCCTTACGGCTCCCAAGAGAAAACGCACTTAGAAGTCCTCACGATTTCTAGGGAGAACAGACACCTACGAGATCCTCTCGACTCGTAGGGAGAAAAACCTTTATGTGACCCTCACGGCTCATAAAATTGAAAAGTCTTAGGTGACAGATCTAAAACCTGTTTCCTAAGCCATCGCTGCTCTACAAGCAAGTCCACACTGACTCTTATATACTATCCACGGCCCACATTCTCCAAAGTCGCATACCGATGAGGAGGAAAAACCACTTGCGAGTCCTCTTGACTCGCAAGGATAAAGTTCTCTTGTAAGATCCTTACGACTCTCAAGAGAAAACGCACTTAGGAGTCCTCACAATTTCTAGGGAGAACAACCACCTACGAGATCCTCTCGACTCGTAGGGAGAAAAACCTTTAAGAGACCCTCACGGCTGTTGGGGTCGAAAATTGCACCCCGGTTAACCAAGGAAAAATCAAGGTCAACCCCAAGCCAGGTGGGCCCAAGCCCAGATCAAGTGGGCTCATGCCCGAGTCGAGCCCGAACATGAAACGACCGGCCTCCCCCATGCTGAAATAAAAAAAATCATGTAATAAATAATTTTGATATAATTTTTTATGCATGAATGGGCATAAAGCCAAATTTTTGTAAAGCTCATGGCTTATGTGCAAAAAGAAATAGCACATAAGGTATGTGATGGGTAAAATGCCATTTTGTAAAGCCCAAGGGGCTATATGTAAAGTGTATAGCCTATAAAGGTAAAGATAATGAAAATATCTACGAATTTTTTCTCTCTCTTTAAAAAGATCAA
The DNA here is from genome assembly GCA_030015575.1 of Agapanthus africanus. NCBI lineage: Eukaryota > Viridiplantae > Streptophyta > Magnoliopsida > Asparagales > Amaryllidaceae > Agapanthus > Agapanthus africanus. The sequence goes on along the minus strand of JASDDO010000019.1, from coordinate 46,242,323 downwards.
GGTCTGTGATCTTCTCCTTCCTTAAGATTCTAAAACCTTCTTCTTTCTTTTGAATTAAATCAAGAGTTTTACTCTTCCTTTTCCAAAACTAAATAGTTTTTCACCACAAAATCCACAAAGGGGAGCTTGGATCTTCCATCAGATCTTAAAAAAGAGAGATTTTTAAAATCTCACCTCTCTTGTTATTCAAGAGCCGGCCAACAAAGGAAGAAGAAGGAAACCCATCTCCAAAGACCCCACTTTGGGGAAGATCAAGAGCTCAAGGGGAGAAGCCCCTTCATCAGCTTCAAAATATCCTAGGAGTTTAACTCCTCACACACACACACACACACACACACACACACACACACACAAAATAATAAGTATTTCTTTCTGGGAGTACAACTCCCATTGCAGGGACCAAGTCCCTTTTGCCGCCCAAAGCGCGAGCGCCCGAGCGCCCAAAACGCGAGCGCCTGAGTGCCCACGTGAGGCCTGAGCGCCCAAGGCGCTGGCGCCCGAGTGCCCACGTGCCTAGCACGTGAGGCGCTGGCGTCCAAAGCGCTAGCGCCCGAGCGCCCGAGCGCCCACGTGCCTAGCACGTGAGGCGCTGGCGTCCAAAGCGCTAGCGCCCCAGTGCCCGAGCGCCTACGAGCTTGGCACGTGAGGCGCTAAGCGCTAGCGCCCGAGCGCCCATGTGCCTAGCACGTGAGGCGCTAGCGCCCAAAGCACTAGCGCCCGAGCGCCCAAAGCGCTAGCGCCCGAGCGCCCATGTGCCTAGCACGTGAGGCGCTAGCGCCCAAAGCACTAGCGCCCGAGCGCCCAAAGCGCTAGCGCCTTGGCGCCCAAAGCGCTACCGCCCAAGGCGATAGCGCCAGCGTCCGAGCGCCCAAGCGTCCGCGTGCCGTGCACGTGAGGCGCTGGCACTTTCTTCCCCATGTATTCTTTGGATGCCCTTTCCCTCTTTTATATATATATATATATATATATATATATATATATATATATATATATATGCGCACACACATACTCCACCACATTGTTCCCGCTAGAAAAAATTTCTAACGGGGCGCTGCCTCGCACCCCGCAAGGGGGCTGCTAGCCCCCTTGACCCCCAGCCCGCTATCCGGGTAACGGGACGCCCATAAAAACTCTGCGGGGCCCCCGGTATATCCAAAACCCCTTCAAAACAAAATACTGCACATTGAGTTCGCATGACCAGTTTAACCCGTTAATCGGAGGTTCTCTCGCTCCAAAGGCGAGAGGCAATTAACGGCAGCTTAGTCCACGGCTGCCGGAGATTCGGATCCCCACAATTAATAAAATCCAGCCTACCCTAGGCAGGGGGAATCTGTAATGCGCCTGACAAGCGCGCGCGCATTCCCATCTCAATGGGGTGACGAAAAACATCTCACAGATTCTGGCACGCCCGGTGGGACCGATCTCTCCTCCCATATTTCGGGTTAAACGTTCATGCGAACTCAATCAATATACATATCGCTTGCCTGTACTGAAATCATGCTTCTATTTGTAGGTTAACGACTTTCGACTGCAATCTTCGGACGCAACAAAATGTCTCCAAGGACAATCTCAGCTCTCGACAAAACTCCCATCTCCTACACGATGAAGATGGACTCCAAGACGGTCCTTCTGGCCACTCTCGGGCGAAAATGGGAGAAGCCACCGCTACCATTTGGCTCTATTATGTTCGTGTCAGCTAATGCCGTCCCAGCTCCTCCAGCTCCGGTAACAGACAAACCGGTCTCAAAAGGGAAAATGCCGAATGTCATGGTCACGAGGGCACCTCAGCCCAAGCGGAAGTCCGTTTCCGAATGACTCTCCATTGCCCAGCTGAGGGCAAGGCCATCAACACCAACAAAGCAACAAGGTGTCTCGAGCAAGCTCCAGCGGTGTCCCCAACAATTGCTCGATCGGGTGTCTTCTTTAAGCTCCCCGCCAATCGACTCAGGATGGCTTCCTGGATAACGGATGCCCTCCAAGACCTCAAGATCAAGAAGCTAAGGAAGAAAAGGCTCAGATACAGAGCCAACAAAAGGGCCAGGGCTCATACTAAGCTGAGCTTCATGAGGCTCCAAGAACGGGGTTACTGCGCCAAAGATAAAGAGACGGCTGGATATGTGGTCCACACTGTCTATATGGTCGGACATGAAGAAACGAACCCTCCTATGCTTCACAGCCAGGGTGATGATACGGTGGACGCTACCCAACGTCAACTCAGTCTAAATGACGAAGAGCTCGCTCAGGCCGATAAGCCAAAAGAGCCTGGGGTTCCTGCGGAATTGAGCTCAGGCAATAAGGATGACCCGGTTGTCATAACCGGAACTACCGAACAAGCATTATTCCGATGGCTTCAGAGGCAGCTTCAGGACAGGGATGAGAAGTTAGCCAAGGTACAGTCTAAGGTCGACGAATTGGCAAACGTCGCAGCAGATCTTGCGACCCAAGTCGCCTGATTGCAATTACAGCAGAATCAAATTTTGGTTCATGAGCCAGGGATTGATACCCGGAGGCAGCCAACCGATACCCCCTTCAACCTAAAAGCGGAGCGCCTTCGCAAAAAAAGGCCGCGATCAGCCTCCAGTTCCTCCAATACATACACCGAAGGGGAATCGCCTCTGAAAGAGAAACTGGATAAGGTATATTCCTTCAAAAGGGACAAAGTCCACAAGATATTCAAGGACGCCCTAAGAAATGGTCTACAACTGCCAGAATCAAAGAGACCGCAAGAAGCGAATATGACCGACGACCCAAAATATTGCCCCTATCACAGAGTGATAGGTCATGCCATTGAGTACTGCTTCGTCTTCAAACATTGGGTCGAAAGGCAATACAAGACGGGAGAGATAGAACCGTCTAAAGGCGTGTTAGCAAACAGTCAAGCTACGACCGCCGATTTCATACAAATGAAGACCGAAGCCTTTCGGGAACCTAATCCTCCCAGACATGTGCTATTATCTGAAAAGGGCGAACCAAAGACTGATCGGTCTCAAGGACCAACATAAGTAAGGGCACCTACTCTAATGGAGAGAAAGAAGAAGGTGTACTCCTTCAGGAGGGATGAGGTCCGCAATATATTCGAGGAATCCTTAAACAACGGTCTGCAATTGCCTATTCCGAAGAGGCCACATGAAATGAATATGACCGGCAGTCCTGTATACTGCCCATACCATAGAGTGGTGAGTCATACCATTGAAGACTGTTGTGTTTTCAAAGATTGGGCAGAGGACCAATACAAGCTTGGAAAAACCTCACAGTCCTCGGATGTATCGGCAAGCCACAGAGCTACGGTCATCAACACAGCTCCGCCAAGATCAAAATTCAAGGAGCTGGGATAAGCAAAGAGGACCACCACGTCGTTAAACTGGGAACACCAGTCGACCACCATGTCATTAAACTGGGAATAACTGACCACCATGTCATTAAACTGGGAATAATCGACCTCTAAGTCGTTAAACCGGGGATGTAAAAATGTATAAATATATATATATATAAAGCTGAAATGAAATGATGGGGCAACTCGCAATAAAAATTAGCGAGTAAAAATAAAAATGAAAATAAAGCTGAAATGATGGGGCAACCGCGAATAAATAACCGAAATGATAGGGCAATCGCGACCTTCGCGATAAGAAAAACTGAAATGATAGAGCAATCGCGGTAAAAAAAATGCGAATGATGAGTCGCTCCTGGTACCATATTCCAGTGCAGCGATACAGACGCCAACCAAAATCTAATTTCCCAAAATTCTCCCAGCCCTACGGCCAGTCCCCAAATTGACTACCGTATACAATCCACGGGCTCAAATAATTCTCATCATACCCATGCCCCACCGTAATCACCAGTTACGCGGCTGGTCTCCGCCCATGGAATTATGCTCCATTGGGAAGACCCACTCATGTGTCCTCACGATGCATGAGAAGAACAAACCTTCGTGGGATCCTTACGACTCACAAAGGAAAAACACACTTGGGGGTCCTCACGACTCCTAAGGAGAAAATGCACCTACAGGATCCTTACGACTCGTAAGGAGAAAATGCTTTTATGGGACCCTTATGGCCCATAAAATTGAAAAGCCTTAACTGATAGGAATCTAAACCTGTCTCCTAAGCCATCGCTTCCCAATAGGCAACGGTGAATGATGAGCCGCTTCTGGTATCATATTCCAGTGCAGCGATGCAGACGCCAACCAAAATTCCAAATTTATCAAATCCCAACGGCGAATGATGAGTCGCTCCTGGTACCATATTCCAGTGCAGCGATGCAGACGCCGTCCAAAATTCAAATCCCAATGGTGAATGATGAGTTTCTCCTGGTACCATATTCTAGTGTAGCGATGCAGACGCCAACCAAATTCCAAACTCAAATCCCAATGGCGAATGATGAGTCGCTCCTGGTACCATATTCCAGTGCAGCGATGCAGACGCCAACCAAATTCCAAACCCCATACCCCAAGTGGTGAATGATGAGTCACTCCTAGTACCATATTCCAGTGCAGCGATGCAGATGCCAACCAAATTCCAAACCCCATACCCCAAGTGGCGAATGATGAGTCGCTCCTGGTACTATATCCCAGTGCAACGATGCAGACACCAACCAAATTCCAAACCCCATACCCCAAGTGGCGAATGATGAGTCGCTCCTAGTACCATATTCCAGTGCAGCGATGCAGACGCCAACCAAATTCCAAATCCCATACCCTAACGGCGAATGATGAGTCGCTCTTGGTACCATATTCCAGTGCAGCGATGCAGACGCCGACAAAGTCCCGAATTTTTCCGGCCCTACGGTCTAGACCATACATCCTGCAAAACCATATACAATCCATGGGCATAAAACGATCCCAATCTCTCCCAAGTCCTACCGGCGAGACCACATTTAAAGTCCCACCGGCGGTGAAGATTCAAAAAAAAAAAGGTATGTCCACAAGCAAAATGGGCACAGATGAAAAGCCGAAAAGGCTCCGTGAGTAAAAACAACAGAACTGCCGGCGAGTTTGTGAAAACCCGAAAGGGCGCAAACTCGTGAAATAGAGATGAAATGCACTCGCAAAATCCTTTCGACTTTGTGAGGAGAAGTTTCCCGCGTGAGATCCTTACGACTCACAAAGGAGCAAAACACTTGGGAGTCCCCACGACTCCTAAGTAGAAAATACACCTACGGGATCCTTACGACTCGTAGGGAGAATGCTTTGTGAGACCCTTACGGCTCACAAAATTGAAAAGTCTTAGATGATAGGGACCTAAAACCTGTCTCCTAAGCCACCGTTTTCTAATAAGCAAACGCAAATGATGATTCCCTCCTGGTACCATATTCCAGTGTAGCGATACTGATGCTAAATAAAAACCAAAATCCCCAAATCCTCTTAAAGACAGATGATGATTCGCTCCTGGTACCATATTTCAGTATAGCGATGCTGATGTCAACCCAAATCATAATCAACAAGTCAATTTCAACTCCGACACCGCAAAAAGCGGAGCAAGTCAGAATCCAATCTCGACACCGCAAGAAGCGGAGCAATTCAAGATCACCCCTGACACTGCAAGAGGCAGAGCAAGTCAAATCGGGCGTCGACCGTCCATGTCGTAAAAAGGGCAGTGCAGCCTTCCCACAAATTGGGAACCAAATCGCTCCGGGCCAGGGAAAAGTCTACCACGGACACTCCGCCTCGGAGACGTGTCAAGCGTCGACCGTCCATGTCGTAAAAAGGGCGATGCAGGCTTCCCACAAATCAGGAACCAAATCGCTCCGGGTCAGGGCGTCGACCGTCCATGTCGTAAAAAGGGCAGTGCAGTCTTCTCACAAATCGGGAACCAAATCGCTCCGGGCCAGGGAAAATTCTACCACAGACACTCCGTCTCGGAGACGCGTCAAGCGTCGACCGTCCATGTCGTAAAAAGGGCAGTGCAGGCCTCCCACAAATCAGTAACCAATCGCTCCGGGCCAGGGAAAAATCTACCACGGACACTCCACCTCGGAGACGCGTCAAGCGTCGATCGTTCATGTTGTAAAAAGGGTAGTGCAGGCTTCCTACAAATCGGGAACCAAATCGCTCCGGGTCAGGGCGTCAACCGTCCATGTCGTAAAAAGGGTAGTGCAGGCTTCCCACAAATTGGGAACCAAATCACTCCGGGCCAGGGAAAAGTCTACCACGGACACTCCGCCTCGGAGACGCGTCAAGCGTCGACCGTCCATGTAGTAAAAAAGGCAGTGCAGGCTTCCCACAAATTGGGAACCAAATCGCTCCGGGCCAGGGCATCGACCGTCCATGTCGTAAAAAGGGTAGTGTAGGCTTCCCACAAATCGGGAACCAAATCGCCCGGGCCAGGGCGTCGACCGTCCATGCCGTAAAAAGGGCAGTGCAGGCTTCCCACAAATCGGGAACCAAATCGCTCCGGGTCAGGGCGTCGATCGTCCATGTCATAAAAAGGGCGGTGCAGGCTTCCCACAAATTGGGAACCAAATCACTCCGGGCCAGGGAAAAGTCTACCACGGACACTCCGCCTCGGAGACGCGTCAAGCGTTGACCGTCCATGTCGTAAAAAGGGCAGTGCAGGCTTCCCACAAATCGGGAACCAAATCGCTCCAGGCCAGGGCGTCGATCGTCCATGTCGTAAAAAGGGCAGTATAAGCTTCCCACAAATCGGGAACCAAATCGCTCTGGGCCAAGGCGTCGACCGTCCATGTCGTAAAAAAGGCAATACAGGCTTTCCACAAATCGGGAACCAAATCGTTCCGGGCCAGGGAAAAGTCTACCACGGACACTCTGCCTCGGAGATGCGTCAAGCGTCGATCGTCTATGTCGTAAAAAGGGCAGTGCAGGCTTCCCACAAATCGGGAACTAAATCGCTCCGGGCCAGGGAAAGTCTACCACAGACACTCTGCCTCGGAGACGCGTCAAGCACCGACCGTCCAAGTCATAAAAAGGGCAGCACCGACCGTCCAAGTCGCTAAAAGGGCAGCATCGACCGTCCATGTCGTAAAATAGGCAGTGCAGGCTTCCTACAAATCGGGAACCAAATCGCTTCGGGCCAGGGAAAAGTCTACCACGGACAATCCGCCTCGGAGACGCGTTAAGCGTCGACCGTCCATGTCGTAAAAAGGGCAGTGCAGGCTTCCCGCAAATCGGGAACCAAATCGCTCCGGGCCAGGGAAAAGTCTACCACGGACACTCCGCCTCGGAGACGCGTCAAGCACCGACCATCCAAGTCAAAAAATGGGCAGCACTGACCGTCCAAGTCGCTAAAAGGGCAGCATCGACCGTCCATGTCGTAAAATGGGCGGTGCATCCCAAAAAGTGGGAACTAAAGCAAGTCGCCTCCACGCGAAAGAAGATACATCAATTTCATGCACACGACCCACATATGTGGTGTGCATTTATTGATGGGGGGCACTTTGTTGGGGTCGAAAATTGCACCCCGGTTGACCAAGGGAAAGTCAAGGTCAATCCCAAGTCAGGTGGGCCCAAGCCCAGATCAAGTGGGCTCATGCCCGAGTCGAGCCCGAACATGAAGCGGTCGGCCTCCCCTATGCTGAAATAAAAAATCATATAATAAATAATTTTGATTTAATTTTTTATGCATGAATGGGCATAAAACCAAATTTTTGTAAAGCACATGGCTTATGTGCAAAATGAAATAGCACATGTGGCATGGGATGAACAAAATGCCATTTTGTAAAGCCCAAGGGGCTATATGTAAAGTGTGTAGCCTATAAAGGCAAAGATAATGAAAATATTTAAGGATCTTTTTTCTCTCTCTAAAAAGATCAAGGTCTGTGATCTTCTCCTTCCTCAAGATTCTAAAGCCTTTTTTCTTTCTTTTGAATTAAATCAAGAGTTTTACTCTTCCTTTTCCAAAACTAAATAGTTTTTCACCACAAAACCCACAAAGAGGAGTTTGGATCTTCCATCAGATCTTAAAAAGGAGAGATTTTTAAAATCTCACCCCTCTTGTTATCCAAGAGCCGGCCAACAAAAGAGGAAGAAGGAGATCCATCTCCAAAGACCCCACTTTGGGAAAGATCCAGGACTCAAGGAGAGAAGCCCCTTCATCAGCTTCAAAATATCCTAGGAGTTTAACTCCTCACACACACACACACACACACATAAAATAATAAGTATTTCTTTCTAGGAGTACAACTCCTATTGTAGGGACCAAGTCCCTTTTGCCGCCCAAAGCGCGAGCGCCCGAGCACCCACGTGCCTGGCACGTGTGGCGCTAGCGCCCAAAATGCGAGCGCCTGAGCGTCCATGTGCTTGGCACATGAGGCGCTAGCCCCCAAGGGTCCAAGGCGCTGGCGCCCGAGCGCCCACGTGCCTAGCACGTGAGGTGCTAGCACCCAAAGCGCTAGCGTCCGAGCGCCCACGTGCGTGGCACGTGAGGCGCTGGCGCACAAAGCACTAGCGCCCGAGCGCCCATGTGTCTGGCATGTGAGACGCTGGCACCCAAAGCGCTAGCGCCCGAGCGCCCAAAGCGCTTGTGCTAGAGCGCCCACGTGCCTGGCACGCGAGATGCTAGGATCCAAAGCGCTAGCGCTCTGGCGTCCAAAGCGCTAGCGTCCAAGGCGATAGCACCCGCGCCCAAGCGCCCACGTGAGGCGCTGGCGCTTTCTTTCCCACGCATCCTTTGGATTCCCTTTTCCTCTTATATATATATATATATATATATATATATATATATGCACACACACATACTCCACCACACTGTTCCCGCTAGAAAAAATTTCTGACGGGACGCTGCCCCGCATCCCGCAAGGGGGCTGCTAGCCCCCTTGACCCCCAGCCTGCTATCCGGGTAGCGGGACCCCCGTAAAAACTCTGCGAGGCCCCCGATATATCCAAAACCCCTTCAAAACACAACACTGCACATTGAGTTCGCATGACCAGTTTAACCCGTTAATCAGAGGTTCCCTCGCTCCAAAGGCGGGGGATAATTAACGGCAGCTTAGTCCGCGGCTGCCAGCAATTCGAATCCCCACAATCAATAAACCCTAGCCTAGCCTAGACAGGGGGAATCTGTAATCCGCCTGATAAGCGCGCGCGCATTCCCATCTCAATGGGGTGACGAAAAACACCCTACAACGGCTCATAAAGTTGAAAAGTCTTAGGCGACAGATCTAAAACCTGTTTCCTAAGTCATCGCTGCCCTACAAGCAAGTCCATACGGACTCTTGTATACTATCCACGGATCACATTCTCCAATATCGCATACTGATGAGGAGGAAAAATCACTTGCGAGTCCTCTTGACTCGTAAGAAGAAAATTCTCGAGTGAGATCCTTATGACTCACGGAGGCGACGAACACTCAAAAATCCTCACGATTTCTAGGGAGAATACGCACCTATGAGATCCTCATGACTCATAGGGAGGAAAACCTTCTTGAGACCCTTACGGTTCATGAAGATAAAAAAAGTCTTAGGGTACAAGGATCCTAAACTTGTCTCCTAAGCCATCAATTTTATGGTCACGCATAATATTGCACTACTTCATCCACGGACATACCTACGTGGGAAAAGTAGTGGGGGCATTTGTTCCCGTCAAAATTTTTGGCTCAAAACTTGTTGTCCCCTTATAAATATAAAGAGAAACCTCCACGTGTTAAACACGTGCACCCACATGCAAAATATGTAGGTACCGCTTCATATAGGATTAAATCCTAGAGAGCCTCACGTGTTTCCCACGTGAGCGCCAGCTTCAGCTTCTGTTAGGATTAAATCCTATAGTGGCGCCTCACATGGAACACACGTGAGCGCCGGCGTGCAAAGCATGAGCGTGACTATTTATAAAAGAATTAAATCATTTGGCAACGCCCATGTACATAGCACATGAGCGTCTGCGCCCAAATTAAAGAAGGTAGAATTAAATTCTACTCTCTGTTAAACAGAGCCGTTGGATCAAGAATCCAACGGAGATGATAAATCATCAGAAATACGGAATTAAATTCTGTCAGGAGAAAACATTCTACAAATTAAATTATAGAATAAAATTCTATTTTCGGGATATATTCTCTCAATTTTTCTAAATAAGAAAGATTGCCCTCTGTAAAATAGAGAGCCGGTGGATTAAAAATCCAATGGTGATTAAAAAATCACCGTTTTACAGAATAAATTCTGTGCAAGGGAAAATATTTCCTTAATCTTGTTCCATAAAACAGAAGCCCTTGGATCAAAAATCCAATGGTGGGTAAAAAATCCCAAATCAATTAGGATCTCTTAATGAGATATTTCTTCAACTAATCAACAAACTTGCCACTACTATATAAAGGACTCAAGACTTCAAGTATAAAGAGGAGGACCCCCCCTAAGCTTCTAAAAATAAAGCATAAAGCTTCAAAAAGGAAGAAAGAAGAAGATCTCCCTTCTCAGGAAAAAAAACCCTAGGTAAATAAAAAGAAGAAAGATCAAAACATCTCATTTACTTATTGAACAGTTTAACCTTTTTAAAAGAACTTAGTTTTTTCTCCGGATCTGAGATCCACAAGACAAATCTCCCATAAGTTGAGAATTTAATTCTCATCGAGAAGAACTTGTTCCTGAGAATCAAAGATTCAGAAAAGAATTAGGAAATCGAATTCCTCAAAACAAAGCATATAAGGAAAAATTCAGCGTCTAGCGCCTTAGTGGACGCCACAGAAAAAAGGAGTGCTTGGCACTCAATAAACGGCGCTCAACGCCCAGCGCCTCACATGCCCCTCACGTGGGCGTCACAAAAAAAGGAGTGCTTAGCACTCAATGAGCGGCGCTCAGCGCCTAGCGCCTCACGTGACCCTCACGAGGCCGCTACAGAAGAAATAATACTTCGCATTCAATGAGCAGCGTCCAGCGCCCCACGTGTTCCTCACGTTGACGCCACAGAAGAGAAAAGTGCTTAGCACTCATTGGGAAGAGCCCAACGTCTCACATGTCTCTCACGTGGGCGCCATAAAAAAAAAAGAGTGCCCAGCGTCCAGCGCCTCACGAGTTTCTCACGTGGGCGCCATAAAGAGTGCCTAATACTCCATACAAAGATAAAAAGGGGTAAAGTGTTTAACACTTATTGTGCAATCCCTATGACTAAACGCCCACATGATTATATGTGAGCGTCAGAACTTACATAAGTGCTCAACACTCTTTGTACAAAAAGGGGGACTGATTATACAGAGCCCAAACAAGTGCTTGGCACTTTTCAACAAAAACTGAATGGACCAAGCCCAAATTGGCTAGGTCCCCTCGAGGATAGAACCTCCTTGATTCAAACCATCTGAGCCCATGTGCTTATGACTTCCCAAGCTGACCTTAGTCCCAAAAACAATTATTGATCTTCCAACTGATGACATCCAAAACGGTACTCATCCCACATCCTCCCGAGGAAATCATATTCTCAAAATATGACTAATAATTTCCGGGTTTACCACTAACTCTTTTTCCTTCAAATACGGGAATTGGTTCAAGGGTACATCTCTCCATACCTCTGATCCACGTCATTGTAATTCCTCAACGTTTTCAGAGAGGTGACGGGTCCCGACAACCAACAACCTTTTGGTGCACTTCCAGATTGATGTGCATACCTTAAATTAAAATCGTGCCTCAAATTGGGCATATTCCATATCAACATCGTTGTTCATCCTGTCACGTAACAAATACACGTGCGCGCAAAATGGATAACGGACCGAGACGTCCTTAAACTAAACTCTCACCTCCAAAATGGTGATCAACGAACCGAGACGTCCTTAAACTAAAACCTCACCTCCAAAATGGTGATCAAAGGACCGAGACGTCCTTAAACTAAAAGCTCACCTCCAAAATGGTGATCAACGGACCGAAACATCCTCAAACTAGAACCTCGCCTCCAAAATGGCGATAATTGACCGAAATGTCCCTAAACTAAGACAACAGAGTCCAATTGCTCTCTTGTTGGATCTGAAACAAAAATGATCCTAAAATCTTGTTAAGTAAATCTTAGTCTCAAATTGGACTAACGTATTCTTAATAAAAGACTAACCGATCCCCAACTTCTCACACACATTTAAGTCGATCTTAATCTCAAACCAGATATACGGATTTGGACTAATCCACGCCCTACGGACGACGGCATAAATTAGTCTCCGAATGCAATCCACGGGCAACCAAAACAAACAAAAATATACACGACACGAAATGAACTTCCAGAGTAGGAGAAAGTGGTTATCGCGATGCGGTAACGTAATTAACTGCATAGGCTTGCGTCTGCAGGGAAGATCGTCCCCACAATCAAAAACCCCTCGCAAAACGAGGAGGAATCTGACGAAGACAAGTTACAACGGCCGCATCCGTCCAAACCTCCAATATACTGTGCCATAAATCAGCTTGGTATTTTCGGAGTGATGGACGGATAAATCCAAAAAGTATCTGCCCCCAAATTCAGGTAGGACGATCCATCACAGTTCGTCTCTGTTTTCGGCGGTGAACAATTATGTCCCGGGTAACAGTGGACCGTAGTCTCGGGGATGCACGAGACCCTTATTAAACACGAGTATCTTTTCCATCAATTGATTTCATTGACTTAGTGACTGATAAATAGTGACATACACATTGCCGGTTTACTGATATGATACATATATCGCGTTGTGCATATGCAAATGATATTTATTATTTTCATATTTCTGTATTCTGTCGCAACTTTTATGTTTAATAATATAGTACGCGCATCATATATTTATTATTATATGTGTCGTTCTGACGACCTGAGTGTGCATGCTCAGAGGACGAGGTGCACCCAGTCAAGGAGCATGACCTGCCATTCGAGATCACGAAGGTCTACACCGCAACATCAGCGCCCCCCTTTCTGCAATAAGCACGTTGTATTTCGTTGGTTAGTTATTTCTTTATGCAAAATAAATGTATCTCGAACTCTTTTATTGTAATGTAATAATTTGTGAACTGTGATTTTTTTTACTCTAGTATTGTTTACTGATTACCATGTAATACTAGAAGCCAAAGTATGACTACAGCGGGATTATTCTTTGACCGTAGGAGCATGGCTAGTCTAGTCACCCCTCGCATTCCGTATTTTGGGAAGCGGGGCGTGACAGGAAACGAAGAAGAAAAGAATAACATAGTTAAGCCAATTAGAATTAAGATAGCAGCATTTTATGTATAGAAAAATATCATGGATGGAAAGAGGAAAAATCGTAGCTTTCTCAATTTCGGTTTGGGGGATGGTTTTCTTGGTTTGGGCGGGGAAGGGGGGTTGGGGGTTTTATCATGCATTTAAGCCTATAAATATTAGAAACCAAATAGTCATTTAATCTATTTAGGAGCCGTTTAAAATTTTGTAAGGATTTTTGGACGGTGCATAATATTAGAAAACAAATAGTCATTTAATCTATTTAGGAGGCGTTTAAAATTTTGTAAAGATTTTTTGACGGCATATCAACAATGAGGGGTTATATCAAAATAGCAGAGAATTTTGGAGGGTTATCAAAACACTCTTTACTTTTTTTTATTTTCCAGGGATTAGATCAAAGCATATTTCGAAGTTTTTTTTTGGTCAAATCAGATTATCCACTGTCCATGGTGTAAATCTTCGAGTGGCGAGAGATCGGAGAAGAGGCGAGACAAAATAAAATCTATATGAATATTTCACAGAATTGGAGGTTGAAATCTTTATTTAAATATCATTTACTGAAAAAGTGAACCAAACAGCCATTGTAACCTGTGTCGACCATAAAGCTAATATTGCCTTCAAAATTGAGATAAATTTTCGCAGAAATTAAGTTTCAATTTTCTAGTGAGCAATATATCTGGGGAAATGGAAGCAAAAGAAATAATGTGGAATTCGATCATTTAGGTAAGTTGTCATTAAGGTCTTATCATTGTAATCATGCAGGAGAAATTAGAATGAAGACACAAGTTATTTAGACCAGCAAGTTGATAAAAGAAAACTATTTAGACCAACAAGTTGAAAGGTTTTTTTTTATCTTCTTATGATGCTCACAAGCGGTGTCTCCTTAAATTACGACACATGATGGATGACGTGTCTCGAAAGCTACGGAGGTGGGATAAACGAGTTGCATTGTGAGAATTCCTCGAGACTTCGTTTCGGGAAATACGTCCGACCTTCCAGGAGACCTTCATGAGTGCCTTCCGTCTTCACCTGGGAATCTATCAACAGCTCGCCTCCGAGCTATCTCGGTCTCCTCCGATCTACCGGGAGCGCAGATCCCATGCACCCCGCAACAGCTCCGCGTATATCGCCAGGACGAGATATCCGCGTCCCCACGATCCGCGTCCCACGCTTGCACATCCCTCCATTGATGGGCGCATCCCGCCATTCAAGGCAAGAATAACGCAGGGGTGTAACTGACGGCGGTGATCTCGCGCCCGCCAGCTCCACGCGACCCCTATATAAACCCCTCTCTCAGACGACTCAGATAACACGAATTATATCAATACACAGTAACTCTGCTCCTATTCCTCGGCTCTAACTTGATCGTCGGAGGGTCCCACGGTGGTCATCCATCCTGGTACTTCTTTGCAGGTAGCTCGGCGTCCAACACCAACCCATTGAGATCCACACCCAAAAACTCCAAAACCAAATCACAGCCGTCCAAGATAGCCATCGCAGGAGCGACGGAGGACAACATCTGAAGGAGATCTGAAGCTCCATCAGTTGGCGCCATCTGTGGGAACGAAAGAATTATTTTGTTCCACCAAAAAAGGTGATCTTCCGCCCTCGATCCAATGGCGAGCGATGACCGCAGCAGTCCAAACACGAGCCGTCACAACGGATGCAGGTGCGGCTCGCCTCCCCCTTCAAATGCCATCCACATCTTGTCCGTTCGGATAAACCAGCTCACGACGCTGGTAGATGCCCTCGTCCGCGTTCAAGCGGCGGGCCCTAACCACCAGAGCACGGCTCCGCCTCTCCGGGATAACGACATCCGCCGAAGGATGGACGGGCACACTCAAGCCCCTGATCTCCCCCACCCTCGTCACAGCGCCACTGAGCACCGGCGGGTGATTCGTATGTCAAAAACTATCTATTACCGCAATCAAGAACGGCATCGCTTTGCAGCTAGCCGGTGAGTACGGGTCGGTCCACAGGAATTTTGTGAATCTCCTAGTCGCGCTAACGAGTTAATTCCGAAGGGTGTTCGGAGTGATTATTAAATCTAAAAACCTAATTATTCTATACTACGATTATCTAGATCTAGTCTTGTTAGGGTTAGGTTTAGCGATGGTTTGGAAATGCAAGTAAATCTCAACGCTTTCTATACCCGAATGAAGATCTATGAGGAGTTATGGTAATTATCAATTAAGGGGATTAGATCCATTCGGGAAGGTGTTCTTTTCTCTAGGTTCTTGTCCTTCTTTTAGAGATCCTCACCCTAACCTCCATGGAAAATGCGCGCAACCGGGCCTTTACACTACGGTGTCATCGTTACCTCGAGGGGTAGGATGCCGTAGGGCGCGGTGTGTGCGTGTATGCATGGAGTCCTATTGAAAATGTATTATGGGTAAGAAAGGGATGGGAGATCTCATCTCTCAAAATCCTTTCCCAAAGCTAACTCTAAACAATTTCCTAGGGCAAGAAATTAAATCTACCTAGGGCAAAGAATTGAAATCTAAACTAGAGCAAGGAATTAAATCTACTTACAGATGCATCTCTCCAATCATCAACGCAGGTTTGTCAAATCTGAATTCATGAGTTGAAAAGAAACACCGATGCTCTCCATAAAGAGATCTGAATTTATTATTTAAAAGGAGGCATAGGGAGGCATAAGAAAATACAATCTAGGCATAGGGAGGCATAAGAAAATACAATTTTTAGAGTTCTATTTATAGAGAATAGGAAACCCTAGGTTACATTTGATTCGCATGTCTGAAATTACAAAAATAGACCTTAGGAAATCTTTTCAGAGCAGAACCCAAATTAATGTAAAATTTTTACGCAGCACGGGCATTAGGCGGCCGCGGAACCGCGGCAATGGCAGGCTTGGGCCGCGGTTCCGCGGCCCATTGGTGAGATCACCTAATGAATTTTCCTGGGCTGCTTCAAGATTCTTTGGGCTTCTTATTTCTATATATCTTTTCTCAATTTAGCTTCTGGTTCTCTTCCAGATTTCCAGTGAACATTGTAGTGGATTTCTACCCGTTCGCTTTTAGTCGATATCTTGAATCTTGCTTTGTGAATTGTTCCTTATGTAGGCTTGATCAAGATTCTCTGTTTGTCGGTCAAAGTCTCACTTTTTACGTCGTCTTTTCATCGTTTTCACTGTTTCCTGTCCAAGAACCTGTAACCTGTAACATGTAGCAAACATGCGTCAAAAGCACCTGTTTATTTATAAAAAGAATAAGAATGAGAAATATAATAATGCAATATTATGGTCTGAACAAATACCCCCAAACTTATTTTTTGCTCGTCCTCGAGCAAACTTATTTGTTATTCACTAAAATCCTAACCTAACCGCACTTTCGCAGGGAGACGCGATTGCACTGAGCACGTGCAACAAGCCGTTAAACCTCTAGGCGTCCCTAGTAGGAGGAGTGTTGTCTCCTGAGGGTTTTCAGCGGATACTACCCACAAAATCCTATCAATTCGGCTTTTCGACTTTTGTTCTCCAATTAAGTTTTCCAACAAGGAATTCTATTATCATCGACCCGTAAATTATCCACCCATATTCTTCACACTTCCTCATCATTTAACTTAAGATCATATATGTTCTGCAGATTTACTTAGCTTTCGGCATCTCTTAAGTTTTCCTTCTAGGGTTCCATCTCCACTTAGGAATTTCTATCAACTCTACTAAAGATACAAGTTCTATTCTTCATTCCTTTCTCTTATCTAAACTCCAATCACATATCCTCACGTGTGTGTATAAATCACCCATACACTTGGAAATTCAAATCAAGCAATCATACCCTTGTCCGTTGTCCAAAGTACTTATTAGTAGGTGAATTTTTAATTGAATTTTGCTTACACATCCTTCATGCGACTGTTAATACTTCTTGAGGTACCAACAACCGATTACAAGATATGTTTGCACTTTAAAGCGTAATTCCTAGTCTTGCAACACCCAAGGTTTTAGCAGTGACTCCCAAACCAGTTGGTCTAAGGCACTAGGTGATGAAGCATCCTCGCTAAATATTTTTCTATTTTTGCAGCCTTAAGTAATCATAAAAACCAGTGTTCATTTTTTTTTATTCTTTATTCACACTTTTTTTTTCTTTTTTTTTCTTCGTACTAAGGACTTTAGACAAGAGCATTTCAAGGTCTCTTCTACTATTCCAAGTTTCAAGGTGAGTGATTGTGCAAATTGTAGGGTATACGTTTTCAGAATCTAGACTTAAGCTAGGAACTATTTTTCAAACTTATACTCTAATAAGAACATCAATACTCTTCCCTTGTTTCGACTTAGCCCAAGAAGTGAACCCAAAATTTGCCTATTTCTAAATAAACTACAAAGACATATACTCTCTACCATTAAACTTTAAAGAAGGTTATTTTTAGGGTTTTTAATTTACTAAGTCTAAGATCTAGTTGTTCCCAGCCAGTTAACCTTTTTGTCAAACTCAAGTCAATTAGCCAAAATTGAATACATTAATTTTTATAATTTATTGAAATTTTCAATTTTTATGGGTTTTCAAATAAGTATGCAAATGCAAAATATGTACAAATGAATGCGAAGGAAGAAGACGTGCCGAGCATACCCCCAAACTTGAACTTGACAGTGTCCTCACTGTCATGCTAAACCAAGAGGGTCAAAATTGTCGGCACTCCCCTGTTTATTTATTTACAATTTTTTTTATTTTTTTATGTTTTGAAATTTTTTTTAATTTTTTTTATAGAAAAAGAAAACAAAAAATATATATACATATATACACGAGGTTCCCCCCAAACTTAAGCTTGGCCTTACACAAGCCAAAGGTTAGCACCAACCATTCAAAAATCTTATCGTGGTAATGGTATAGTTGGTACAAGAATGGGGTGTGGAGGAAAGAAATGAGAAACACGCGAGACCGTATGGAAAGAAGAATGGTAGAATATGGTCTCGGTGGGGAAGAAGAAGGACGGAAAGGAGAAAGAAGGGTAGTACGATCTTGAGGGTGTAATTCGAGTGAATAAATTAGCGCAATTTGTGATGACCGATGTGTTAAAAGCGATTGCGCTAACCTATCAACCCGTCGAGAAATAGGATCAAATCCCTCAAGATTCACAAGAAAACATGGGTACGCCGAACTTGGTATTGGAGATGAAAGCGTAACGGTCTCTTGTACGGTCGGAACAATGGGAAAGACGAAAAGAAGTGAACTAGGGATAGTATCATTCTCACTATAGTAAACTGTCTCGAACTTGAAGGATTCCATTAATGGTTCGAAACTACTGTAAGCACCCGAGTCTGATGGTTCAACTAACTCATCTAAGAATGTAAAGGACTCAAACTCGGGCGGTGAGTCATCAATATCGTCCGAAAAAGTGAAACACTCATAAGTGTTATCATCTGTGAGAACAGTATCGGATTCAAAGGAAAAATTTTCAAGCTCACAGTCTTCAAGCGTGATCGGAACGATGGAAAGGAGGGAGGGTGATATAACAGTCAAAGGTTCAGGAGGCTGAATTGAAAAATCAGACATATCAAACAAAAATGGTTCAACCTCAATACGATCCTCAATACTCTTCTCAATGATATCCTTATAATTCTCCTCAAAATTCAAGTTATCCATGCCATTATCATCAAAATTCAGACGCATATGAAGTTCGGGAGAAACATCTAATGACTTGGGATGATGAGTTGAACATAAAATCTCAATTAAATCGACAGGTTCATCATCCGAAATATTTCCGGCGTCTATATCCTCAATCAAGTGAAAATCAATTTTCTTAGACACCTCCTCAAAAGCATGGATGTTTATCAATGTAGGTTCTAGAGTGGAAGTGTAAAGGTCAAACGGATTAGGTGCTGTCTCACTCGAAAGGGGTTCTTCACAATTTGGCAAATCAAACACTACAAAATCACACAACTCATCATTTTGGACAATCGATGGAAAACCGGAGTTGTGGGCTTCAATATGGTAAGGGTAGGTTTGATTTGGAAATCCTCTCACATTCTCACTCTGTCCTACCGCCTCCTTATACATTGAAAAATTTGGAGCTAGTGGAAAACTAGCTACCGGTTCACTAGGTTGCATAAGGGCGGCCACGGAAGCTTCCACATTTCTAGTCATTTTGTTTGTTGCAGCAATATAAGCTTCCAACGACTCTTCCAAACTAGACTTAGGTGGTGAGGGGGTTTCGGTAAAAGATTCGAAATTGTGTGGATATGCAAAACTCCCAACAGGCTGTGTAGAAACAGTGTCTAGTGAAGGTGGTAAGGTCGGATAGGACTGGTAGGAAGTGGGTGGTTAGGCAGGGGTAGGGTCAACATGTGGATAAAAAGGTGAATAATCGTGCGGATCCCTAGAACTAGATGAGTGGAGAGGGGTGAAAGATCGACTGCGAGATTGAGCAATATGCTCAGCAATGGACATCGGCTTAGGAGTGACAGAAGGACTTGAAAAAGTGGTATCAACATATGGAAGTGAAGGTTGACTTGGTTGACACAAAGTGGGTTGAAAAGTCAGACTGTTTCTCCTAGACGCCTCTATTTGATCTTTCAAAGATATTTTAGGCAAGGAAGGATCGTCTTTAAATTGACCGAATAAATTGACGTACGACGCAAAATTAGGTTCGGGATACCAAAGTTCGGCAAGTGATTTATTATGTGGGGTACCCATGTTAGAAGAAAAGGGGAAAAGAAAGAAAGATGGGTGGTGGTGGTGCAAGGATTTGTTTGCGGCAAAAATTTGCAAGTTTCTAATAAAAATTTTCCTTTTTTCTTTTTCTCTTTATGTGATTTGTTCCAAAAAGATTTTCGAGACAAGATATGCAACAAAAAAAATTACTTGCAATCAATTTCTAGTTTAAACGAGGCGCAAAAAAATCCTGCACAAGATTGTTATTTGGAAAGAGAAAGATTTTTAAAGCGAAAGGAATCCTGCAGAAGATTTGACAAAAGATATATGGGGATTTGCATAGGAGAGAAATAGGAAACAAACCGTGCAAAAATTTCGCGATGATGATGCAAGATGGCCGCGGAAAGGCGGCGGGAGCGCGCTTAGGCCACGGTTTAGCGGTGGGATGGAGGCTTTAGGTCTCCAAAAAATTTCTGCTGTTCTGTCTTTGCAATACCTCTCTGTTTTGATGTATCTTTTTCTTTTTAGAACTCTGAATTTTTCCAGATCCGTCAATCCTGCAAAGATTCATAAAAAAAAAAGTACCCTTTCCAAAAAAATAACAAATGATATATTTTTTTATATTATTTTGGATTTTTTTAGATTTTTATGATTTTTTAAATTTAGATCAACTCGAAATTGCAAAAAGGAAAATTCTACGCCATCCCCGGCAACGGCGCCATTTGATTTGTCTCAAAAACTATTTATTACCGCAATCAAGAACGACGTCACTTTGCAGCTAGCCGGTGAGTACGGGTCGGTCCACAGGGATTTTGTGAATCTCCTAGTCGCGCTAACGAGTTAATTCCGAAGGGTGTTCGGAGTGATTATTAAATCTAAAAACCTAATTATTCTATACTACGATTATCTAGATCTAGTCTTGTTAGGGTTAGGTTTAGGGATGGTTTGGAAATGCAAGTAAATCTCAACGCTTTCTATACCCGAATGAAGATCTATGAGGAGTTATGGTAATTATCAATAAAGGGGATTAGATTCATTCGGGAAGGTGTTCTTTCCTCTAGGTTCTTGTCCTTCCTTTAGAGATCCTTATCCTAACCTCTATGGAAAACGCGCGCAACCGGGCCTTTACACTACGGTGTCATCGTTACCTCGAGGGGTAGGATGCCGTAGAGCGCGGTGTGTGCGTGTATGCATGGAGTCCTATTGAAAATGTATTATGGGTAAGAAAGGGATGAGAGATCTCATCTCTCAAAATCCTTCCCCAAAGCTAACTCTAAACAATTTCCTAGGGCAAGAAATTAAATCTACCTAGGGCAAAGAATTGAAATCTAAACTAGAGTAAGGAATTAAATCTACTTACAGATGCATCTCTCCAATCATCAACGCAGGTTTGTCAGATCTGAATTCATGAGTTTGAAAGAAACACCGATGCTCTCCATAAAGAGATCTGAATTTATTATTTAAAAGGAGGCATAGGGAGGCATAAGAAAATACAATCTTTAGAGTTCCTATTTATAGAGAATAGGAAACCCTAGGTTACATTTGATTCGCATGTCTGAAATTACAAAAATAGCCATTAGGAAATCTTTTCAGAGCAGAACCCAAATTAATGTAAAATTTTTACGCAGCACGGGCACTAGACGGCCGCGGAACCGCGGCAATGGCAGGCTTGGGCCGCGGTTCCACGGCCCATTGGTGAGATCACCTAATGAATTTTCCTAGGCTGCTTCAAGGTTCTTTGGGCTTCTTATTTCTATATATCTTTTCTCAATTTAGCTTCTGGTTCTCTTCCAGATTTCCAGTGAACATTGTAGTGGACTTCTACCCGTTCGCTATGAGTCGATGTCTTGAATCTTGCTTTGTGAATTGTTACTTATGTAGGCTTGATTAAGATTCTCTATTTGTCGGTCAAAGTCTCACTTTTTACGTCGTCTTTTCATCGTTTTCACTGTTTCCTTTCCAAGAACCTGTAATCTGTAACATGTAGCAGACATGTGTCAAAAGCACCTGTTTATTTATAAAAAGAATAAGAATGGGGAATATAATAATGCAATATTATGGTCTGAACAGCGGGCCGACTCCAGCCATCTTAACCCACACGCAGCGACTGATTCCATGACCCGCTGGACGCCGGACAGCTCCATGCCATGGTCCCAAAGAAGACTGGGCCATCACCCCAATACCCGACGCGCGTTCTCTCTTCCTGAAGAGGTGTCAGTCAGCTCGTCTGCTTCCAGGCATAACCAATGTCCCCACTCTCGCCGGGATCGCGCGAACCACGAGCGCAAGGACCACTCGAGAAGGACTTCGCATGGGGATCTGAGACATCTGATAGAGCGAAATCGAAGCTGCACCCTGGCACAGAACCGGAGCGTGGATAGCTACCACTCCGACTGTACGGAATCCTTGGGTTACCACCACCGGCTCGAGGCCCTCGAAAAGAAGATCGTGGGCATAAGATGAGACGGCCATCTATCCGGCGAAGGGACTAAGTATTCTGCGGATTCTCTCACGAAGCCCTTCACCGAGGAATTACTGGCTGAACGTGTCTCATCCAAGAACAAGCCGCCCAAGGTTGCTCTCTTTGACGGGAAGTCCGACCCAAAAGATCACTTAGATGCATTTACAGCGGGCATGAGCTTCCAAGATAACTCGGACGCAGCCTAATGCCGTGTTTTTCCCACCACCCTAATCCGGGCAGGTTGGGACTGGTTCCGAGAACTTACGCCACGATCCATCTCGACCTTCGATGAGCTGGCCTCCCAATTCCTCGGTTAATTCGTCGGGAATCGGCGGCAGAAGAAGACGGCCGTCTATCTGTTCACCTTCAAAAGCGGAGACAAAGAATCCTTCAAAGGATATGTCACCCGCTTCTACAACGCGCTCCTCGAGGTCCCCGAGCACAGCGATGAAACGGTCATCACCGCGCTGAGGTCGGGTCTTAGGCACAAAGAGCGGCTCTGCTCTTTTGCATTAGCGTAACCTAAGACCATGGACGAGGTGACAGTCTGGACCGAGCGGGAGATCCAACTCGAGTCCGAGGTGAACTCAAATCTGCCCAGGGGCGACTAAACCGACCAAAAGAAGCGGGGAAGAGAGGAAAAGAAGAAGGTCGATCGTCCGAAACCTTACTCACCGAGGTTTTAGGAGTACACTCCCCTGAACATCTCCCAGACCGAGCTGCTAGAGGAGGCAAAGGGCGAGAGGTTCTTCAATCTCCCGCCGGTGACCTAAAGGGCGGGCAAGCAACTCCGAGGCCCGTACTGCGCCTTCTACAGGTCGCAGGGTCACCCGACCGAAAAATGCAAATAACTCCGTGACTACATCGAGGAGTTGATCCGCTCCGGCCACCTGGCGAAGTACTTACGGGACAAGCAGCAGGCAGAGAGGGAGCAAGAGAACGAGCCCCCTCCCGGGGAGTTAACGATCAGCCAAATCATGGTCGTTATCTTGGATCCTGCTCGGAAAGCTGGCGGAAACCACCGCCTCCTCCCGGTTGAGAATGTAGGTGTTCCACGCCAGAAGAACGGCAGGAAAGACGAGCCCATCATCTTCAACGATGAAAACCAACACGGTATATCCTTGCCTCACAATGACCCACTAGTAATAACGGCCAGAGTCCACCGTTAGAGGTCCGGAGGATCTTGGTTGACTCAGAGAACTCAGCGGATATCCTGTTCCACGACTGCTTCCAGCGTATGGGGTTAGGACCATCCGACCATCGACCTACATCTCATGTACTCTCGAGGTTCACCAATCACTCCGTCCCTGCCGTGGGATTGATCACCCTACTACTCAACATTGGGAAAGCGGGACATATACGGACCGTACCTATGAATTTCCTCATCGCCAAAGTCCCTTCGTCCTATAACATTCTCCTAGGACGTCCGATTTTATACGCTCTCCAAGCCCATATCTTAACTTATCACCTTGCGATCAAGTTTCCTTTAGATCAAGAGGGAATAGGCCCGGCACACGGGGGCCAGCAAACCAGTAGGATTTGCCTCAAGGAGATCAAAACAACGATTTTGAGGACATACCTAACTTCCAGGGGTCTTTAGACACACGCGACGACCAAATGGAAGTCAGAGGTGCCCCATTAGAAGCATTAACGGAAGTTCCACTTGAAGAAGCGGTCAACGACCGAACAGTCAAGAGCGGTTCTCTCCTGACTGGGGATCGCCGCGAAGAACTGATCTGCTTCCTCCGAGATAATTCGGACGTTTTTGCTTGGACGCCGGCGGATATGCCCGGAATTGACCCTAGAGTGATCTCCCACAAACTCGGTGTCGATCCGAAAGCAAAGCCCGTCCGACAAAAAAAAAGAAGTTTTGCGCCAACCAAGCAAAAAGCGATTGAAGATGAAGTGGATCGACTGCTCGCCGCTGACTTTATTAGGAATTTGAACTACTCTGATTGGCTGGCAAATGTAGTCATGGTCAAGAAGGCGAACGGGAAATGACGCATGTGCATCAATTTCACAAACTTAAACAATGCCTGCCCCAAAGATAACTATCCCCACCCTCGGATAGACTAGCTTATAGACAGCTCGGCAGGCCACGAACTATTGAACTTCATGGACGCCTTCTCGGGTTACAATCAGATCAGGATGAACCCGGCCGACGAAAACTGACCGCCTTCACCACTGACCGGGGGGTATACTGCTACAAGATGATGCCCTTCGGACTTAAGAACGCCGGGGACACGTATCAACGCCTCGTCAACAAACTGTTCAAACAACAGATCGGAAGGAACATGGAAGTCTACGTCGACAACATGCTCATAAAATCAACCTCATCATATGGGCATGCCTAAGACCTCGGGGAGACATTCGACGTCCTGTGCAAATACAAAATGAAGCTGAACCCAGCTTAGTGTGCGTTCGGAGTCACCATTGGGAAATTTCTCGGGTTCATGGTAACCTATCGAGGAATCGAAGCGAACCCAGAAAAGATCGTCGCCATTCTCAATATGGCCACATCGAAGAGCAATGTTGATATCATGCGGCTCACAGGGAGAGTGGCCGCTCTGAGTCGCTTTATGTCATGATCCGGGAAGAAGTGTCTCCCGTTCTTCAAAGCCTTAAGAAAAATTTCTAAGTTCGAATGGTCGGAGGAGTGTCAGAGCGCTTTCGAAAAGCTCAAGGCACACCTATCAACTCCCCCGTTGCTCACTCGACTAGTCGAAGGCGACGAGCTATTATTATACCTCACGGTCTCCGATCAGTCTGCAGGCTCAGTGCTCGTCACGGAATTTGGCGGTGTACAGAAGCCAGTTTACTATGTAAGCCATGTTTTCAAGGATGTGGAAACAAGATACCAAGCCATAGAAAAGATAGTCTTGGAACTAGTTATCACCTCAAGAAAATTACGACACTAGTTTCAGACGTATACCATCCTTATCCTCACCGAGCGATCTATAGGATTTATTCTCACTTCCCCTGAATCATCAGGACGACTGGAGAAATGGAGGTGGGAATTATCCCAATTCGACATCAAGTACTGTCCCAGACAGGCAATCAAAGCGCAGGTCCTAGCAGACTTTGTGGTCGAATGCACTATTCCTACTAAAGAACAAGCGGCAGCTCGGGGCCCCGAACCACGTCCCTCGGCTGATGAATTACCCGACTCTATCATCGGCTGGGTGCTCTATGTGGATGGATCCTCTACCAAGGAAGGAAGCGGGGCTGGCCTGATCATCCGAGGCTCGGACGAGGCGGAGATAGAATACTCTTTGAAGCTAGGGTTCAAAGCTTCGAACAATGCCGCGGAATATAAGGCTTTGTTAGCCGGATTGTGAATCGCCTCTGGGATAGGGCTGAAGACGATCCGAATTCGCAGCGACTCCACATTGGTATTCGGCCAAGTAACCGGGCGATTCGAGGCCCGCGAACCACTCATGATCAAATATCTGGCTGAGATAAAAAGACTCCGCAAAAATTTCAACAAAGTCCAGGTAGAGCAAATCCCCAAGAACTTAAACGCCCGAGCCGACGCTTTAAGCAAGCTCGTTTCTTCCTATTCGGACAACCGTAAGAGGAACATCCACTTCAAAGTCCTGCCATGTCCTAGCGTGGAAAATATGGAGGTAACACTCCAGATCTACACAACTCAGGAAGAAGGCCGGGATTGGAGAAAACCCCTCGTGGAGTTCCTAAGAGACGGTGCACTTCCCGAAGACCGAGGAGAAGCTCGTCGGCTACAGGCCAAGGCACAACATTTCATCTGGAGCAACGGAAACCTATACAAGAAATCATACACTCAGCCCCTGCTCCGGTGCATCGACCCCCAAGAGGCTGACTACGTTCTACAAGAAATACATGAAAGGGTCAGCGGAGTACATCAAGAGGCCTGAACCTTGGTCCAAAAGGCATTACTGCAGGGGTACTATTGGCCTATGCTGCACCAGGACGCCGAAAGGCTAGTTAGAAAATGCAAGAATTGTCAACTCTTCGTCAGCATTTCTTTTCTTCCCGCCACCGAGCTAACTCCACTCAGTTCCCCTTAGCTGTCTGCACAATGGGGGATGGATATGGTGTGCCAACTCCCCACCGGCACAGGCGGGCACAAGTACATCTTCGTCGCTGTGGACTATTTCACAAAGTGGATAGAGGCCGTACCCATTAGGAAACCAGACGCCGCCTCTATGATAGAGTTCCTGCAAAACAATATAATCACCCGATTTGGGATCCCGAGATGCATGATCACCGACCACGGGACCAACTTCGAAAACGACAAAGTCAGAGAGTTTTGCAGCGAGTACTACATATTGATGAAGTTTTTCATGGTTGCCTATCCTCAATGCAATGGGTAGGTAGAGGTAGCGAACTGAGGCGCCATCCGTGGTCTCCGGGCCCGTTTTGAAGGAAGACAAGGCGCCTGGGTCGAGGAACTTCTTCGGGTCCTGTGGGCATTGTGAACGTCGAAGAAAACACATACGGGAGAAACCCCGTTCAGTCTCTGCTACGGTACCGAGGCAATAATCCCGGCGGAGATCGGACTGTCTAGTTACAGGGTCGAACATTTCGACGACGAAGCCAACACCTCGGCGCTCTGAAACAACTTAGACGTCTTATTGGAGAAGCGGGACCGAGCACAAATCAGAGCGGACGCCTATCAACAGCAAACCGCTCGCTACTACAACACCCGGATTAAACATCGGGCCTTCAAGGCGGGAGATCTGGTCTTACAAAGAAACGAGTTTATAGACCCGAGCAGGCTGCATAAGTTCTCCCTGAAGTGGGATGGACCTCTCCTTGTGAAAGAGGCGTTGCCCGGCGGGGCATACCGCCTGCAGGACGCCCGGGGCTGTGATTTTCCCCGGCCTTACAACGCTGAAAAGGTCAAGTTGTACAAATGAAAAAAATGTATATGTACCCTCTTTCTGAAATAAATTGTAACACCCTACTTCATTTATACCAGTTCTTTCGAGTAATTCTTTATTTATGGTATTTTCCTGATTTATTGTGTTTTAGGTGCGAATAGTGTATTTGACATCTGTATTTGCATCCGACCCGATCCGCTTGCTGGAAACCCGTCTTGATTCATGTTTATGATTTATCCTGGCTTATTATATGGACCCGTGCACTTTCATTTTTTTTATATAATGCATACTGGCAGTATATCTGGCATCTGCATTTTTTTAATATAACATTTAAAATCACATAAAATATTTTAAAAATATATTGCATGGCCTGCATGATACCCCTAACCCCGTCATATCATCCGCGTACCTTTTTCTCATCCCGTTCAGTGAAACAGACTCGTTGGATGGCTACGCGTATGTGCGTGCATCTGTTCTTGGGGATATGCATTTTCGTTACCCGGATATCCAATTTTGGTTTTTGTTGACAAGTATATTTTCCGTATTTTAAAACTGGATTTTTAGATCCGACCCGGACGTGTTTTGGACTATTTTTGTATTAGCCAAATATTAAATATTTTATTAATATTATTTTTTCTTTTAACTGTTACTAGTTTAAATTTTCGTAACAGAAATATTTTTAAAAATTTTTAAGAAATCTATTTTACTAACTGAATTCTCTCTCTCTCTTTCTCTCTCTCTCTTTCTTTCTATCTCTCTCTCCCCCCTCTCTCTCACTCCTCTCGCATATACTGTTCCCCGAGGATCGTGTCACCTCCCTTTCTCCACTATCGTCACCTCCCTTCTTCTTCGTTCTTTTCTTTTTTAAACGCATGCAACTGCCGCGACGAAAACCCTAACCCTAACCCTAACCCAAGCCTCACGCAGCACCTTGCCGTCGCCACCTCCACCCTCGACCCCGATCTCCTCACCCTCGTCCTCACAACCTCCACCGCCTCCACCCTTCCTCTCATCCTCACCTAAGAACTCCGGCGAACTCATCACCCGAACCAACACTACAAACCACCATCTACAACCTCACCGTCGTTATCATCTCTCTTTCCCGACCTCGACTTCTTCTCCCTCTCCCCTTCATTTCCCGACGCCACCCTTCTTCTCCCGAGCCTGCAACCCCTTGCACACCCGACCTGAACCAAACCCACTGCCTTGCTGGGAACCTTGTTGCTGGAGCCCCGACAACCTCATCGTCATCTCCACGCCCTCAACCACATCATCTCTTCCTCACCACCTCCTTTCCTTGCCTGAACTTTAGCTTTACCCTGCACACTCAAAACCCCATGACCAAGAACCCGATCCTCGCCGGCAAACCCCTCGTCGCCGGAGACCCATTGCCGACATCACCCCAGTACCGCCTCCTCTGACCCCAGTGCAACCTTCTCTTCTTTCTTTCTTTCTTCTTCTCATTATTCTTTTCTTTTCTTCTCTTTTCTTGATTCATTTCTGGTGATCACCTGCCGGAGCCATGCTCATCGCTGCCAATCCAGGCGATCCAGTGAACGTCCCTTACCCACGTGGTTGTCCTCTTGCCCTGCCTGGACCCGTCCCGCGTGCCGTGTGTGCGTTGCGACGATTACCCGACGTCGGACGTGTCGTACGCACCCGTCGTGTGTTCCATTCAGGCAAGTTTATCTTGCTACATGCTATATTACGTATCTTGCATCCATATGAATACAAATATTACATGTTGATTGCATTATATATCTATATTAAAGTTTTACTGTTTTCGGATAACCGTATGCATCCATATCATTTTATATATATATATATATATATATATATATATATATATATATAGCTGCATCTACAGATCATATTGATTCATGTTATTGTTGTAGTAACACCCCATGCTTAATAAACCCTGTCACGCCCCGCTTCCCAGAGTGCGCTAAGATCGGCACGTGACAGAGCCAACCATGCTACCTGTGGTTAGGAAATATCCCTCCACAGTTACATTACGACTGTCTAGAAGATATCAAGAACAGTAGAAATAAAATAAACTATCTAGTACATGTCCATATGCCGGAATAAGCGAGTCAAGAAATAATATATACGGAAGCAATAAATCTAATAAATAATAATATCTGGAAGGTACGTCCCAATACGGGCTCATATCAGGAATTAAAAAAATACTGAAAGGAAACTAAACTAAAATACTAACAGGGACTTGGGAGTAGTTAACCCAGTAGCACAGTTTAGTTTTATCGCTGCACTTGACCTATACTGTTACACTTCACTGTTCGATATCCCTGCTTACTTATTATATTCATGTTACCATTTATAATTCATGCCTGCATATCCTGTTACCCACTGATTATATTATTGTTGATATTGTGACGCGCTGACATCTGGGTTTTGCATGGCCCAGATCCGCTACCCTTATCACAGGCCGAGCAGGAGTACTTCAGCCGACAGGCCGACCAATGAGGACCCTGTTAGTATTTTAGTTTAGTTTCCATTCAGCATTTTTTTGTTCCTGATGTGAGCCCGTATTAGGACGTACCTTCCAGATGTTATTGTTTATTGAATTTATTGCTTCCGCCTATATTATTTCTTGACTCGTTTATTCTGGCATATGGACATGTACTAGATAGTTTATTTTATTTCTACTGTTCTTGATATCTTCTAGACAGCCGTAATATGACTGTGGAGGGATATTTCCTAGCCACAGGTAGCATGGTTGGCTCTGTCACGTGCCGATCTTAGCGCACTCTGGGAAGCGGGGCGTGACAGGGTTTGTTTGGTATCAGAGCCATAGGATTTAGGTTAATCGGGTTTGATTCTTTTGTAGTTGGGTATTGGACCCAATACACGAATCAGAAAACCTATAATTAGGAACATGTCCTGCCACATTGTTATCGTAATTCTTGAATTATATCTTTCTCTTGACTCTTGTGTCTTGACGATATGCAAACAACTTTGCATCTCTGCTTGAAATCCTTTTTGGTTCCTTATTGTTTCTCCCTCCCTGTTCCTTTGATTCTGATACTAGAATTTGGACGACTTGAGTGGAGTTATGTGATTGTAACTATGTACCGCGGTATGGTTATAATGCGGTACTCTATTTAAGTAATTTGGAGTTCTAGTCTTGATTCATATCCTTAATTTATGGTCATTATTCATCGCAAGTTTTGAATCTTATTTGTCATACTAATCATCTTCGGTGTCTTGGTTGCAGGAGCATGGCAGACAGAAATCTGCGATCGTACCAGAGGCGTGTGGACGACACCGCATTACTTGGAGTAATTTATGGGATGCTGGAGAACCAGAGGCGGCAAACTGAGCTAAACCAGCGGCAAGCCGAAGCCTTTCAGGAAGGTTTGGGGACCATCCAGCAGTCCGTAAATAATGTTGCGGCCAGACCAGTTGAGCGTGTGGGTACCGTGGCGGATTTCAGGAAACTTGGTCTGTCCATTTTCACTGGTTTGGAGGAGCCGTTGCCAGCAGAGCAGTGGCTAGTCGATACGGAGAATCTGCTCGTTGAAGCACAAATTCCGGAGGACAAGAGAGTGGATGTCGTACCCATCCAATTGGTGGACTATGCCCACGAATGGTGGCTCGTGGAAGAGACCCGTTTGCCCAAGCCGATCAGTTGGGCAACATTCTCGCAGAGTTTCTTGGAGAAGTTCTTTCTGCAGACTGCATGGAAGGAAATGGAAAAAAAGTTTATCGGTTTGAAGCAGAATAGCAGATCTGTGGATGCACACGCGGCTGAGTGGACACGGCTCAGTAGATGCGCTGGACCTTTGGTTGCCAACGATGCTGATAGGGCACGAAGGTTCATGCGCAGTTTGGACGTGGAAATCCAGATGCACATTATATCTCTGGGTTTGACCACTTTCTCGCAAGTGCTTAAAGCGGCCAGGGAGCAACAGAGCTTATCGTTGAAGACTGGGGGTGCGCAGCAGCAGGCGGTAGTGGTACGGAAGCCGGTGTTTACGCCGAACCGAGCGCCTGTGCGTAGAGGTATTCCGGTGAACCGGCGTGGCGTAGTACCGATGAAGAAGCCCGTCGTTGCAGATCAGAGAAAGAGCGTGATTTATAACTTTTGCCATCTACCTGGGCACCTAAGGAGGGATTGTCGAAGGATGCTGGGACTTTGTTTGGTTTGTGGATCAACGGATCATACTATCAATGCTTGTCCGTCGAAACTTCGTTTGAAAGATGATGTTCAGAGGCCACCGCAGAGGTAGATTCAGGGGCAGAAGCAGATAACTCAGGGACGTAATCAAGCTCGAGCCTTTACCCTAACGGCTGAAGAGGCCAAGGCTTCAGATGAAGTTGTTTCAGGTATCTACTTGTTCATGATTTTCCCGCATTAGCATTATTCGATTTTGGTGCATCCCATTGTTTTATGTCGTCCAAGTTTATTGCTGCACACTAGATTTATTGCACGACCATGTCTAGTTGTTGGGACATACACACTAGGAACGGGAAGATCATAGCTAGTAGTGAGTGTAAGGATTGTTCAGTTGTTTTTCAGACGAGAGTTAGTTGCAGTTTTCTTGGTGATCGATACCGGCAGTTTTGATGTTGTCTTGGGAATGGATTTTCTCGGCACTTTCCGTGCTCACATTGATTGTAGGGCAAAGAAAGTGATTTTCCAGATTCTCGGACATCCAGAGTTTGTTTTTGTTGGAGGAAGCAGTTCTGTCGGCCAGTTGAGTGTAGGGCCAGGCTGACAAGCAATGTTCTTTCAACGATGGAAGTTGATAAGGAGGAAGCGCCAACTGCAGTTCGAGAGTTCATGGACGTATTCGAGGACATCTCGGGTTTACCGCCAAAACGAGATGTGGAGTTCGCGATCGATCTTGTTCCTGGTGCAGCGCCAATCTCAAAGGCGTATTATCCAATGGCGCCAGTGGAGTTGGAAGAAGTCAAGAAGCAGGTTACCGAATTGCTCAAGAAGGGTTGGATTCGTAGCAGCACTTCATCTTGGGGAGCTCCAGTTCTTCTAGTAAAGAAGAAAGATGGCACAAGGAGGATGTACATCGATTATCGAGAATTAAACCAGGTGACTATTAAGAACAAGTACCCAATCCCTCGCATTGGCAAATTATTCGAGAAACTCAGTGGCGCGAGGGTATTCTCGAAGCTGGATTTGCGATCCGGATATCATCAGGTCCGAGTTAAATCAGAGGATATTTGCAAGACTACGTTCCAAACTCGGTATGGCTATTACGAGTATTTAGTGATGCCATTTGGAGTCACGAATGCACCGGCGATATTTATGGACTTGATGAACCGAATCTTTTCACTGTTCTTGGACCAGTTTATAGTGGAGTTCATCGATGATATTCTGGTCTACTCGAGGAGCCTTGAAGAGTATGCTGAACTCTTGAAGATATGTTGAGAGCTTGCATGTTGGACTTTAAGGGTTCGTGGGAGGAACATCTACATTTGGTGGAGTTTTCTTACAATAACAACTTTCAGGCGACTATTCAGATGGCTCCATTCGAAGTATTGTATGGTCGCAAGTGTCGCTCACCCGTTTGTTGGGACGATGTTGGAGAACGAAGATTGTTGAGACCGGATTTGATCGTCCAAACAGTTGAGAAGGTTAATACCATCCGAAATCATATGAAGGCAGCGCAGGATCGACAAAAGAGTTGGGCCGATACATCAAGAAGATCTCTAGAGTTCGCTGTCGGTGATCTTGTGTTCTTGAAAATATCACCGACTAGAGGAGTGATCCGTTTTGGGAGTCAAGGCAAGCTTAGTCCTCGATTCGTGGGGCCTTTCGAGATTATGGAGCATGTTGGAGAAGTGGCTTATCGATTGGCGTTACTACAATCTTTGGCGAATGTTCATGATCTGCTTCATGTGTCTCAACTCCGTAAGTATGTTCGAAATGAAACACACGTGCTAGATCATTTGGAGATGACTGTAAGGGAGGTTTTGACCTATGAGGAAAGACCGATATCAATTGTTGATCGAAGAGAAAAGGTCCTTAAGAAAAAGGTTATCCCGCTCGTACTTGTTTCATGGGGAAATCGCTCGCACGGAGAATCGACTTGGGAATGAGAAGATGAGATTCGACAGAAGTTTCCACACCTTTTCTCGTAGATTTATACTTGGTTTTCCTTTCTTGTTTTGGGAATTTCGAAGACGAAGTTCTTTTTGTAGTTGGGTATGATGTAACACCCTATTTCATCTATACCAGTT
Organism: Agapanthus africanus; assembly: GCA_030015575.1. NCBI lineage: Eukaryota > Viridiplantae > Streptophyta > Magnoliopsida > Asparagales > Amaryllidaceae > Agapanthus > Agapanthus africanus. The sequence continues at coordinate 46,209,092 of JASDDO010000019.1, read as the reverse complement.
CTTTCGAGTATTTCTTTATTTATGGTATTTTCCTGATTTATTGTGTTTTTGGTGCGAATAGTGTATTTGACATCTGTATTTGCATCCGACCCGACCCGCTTGCTAGAAACCCGTCTTGATTCCTATTTATAATTTATCCTGGCTTGTTATATGGACCCGTGCACTTTCATTTTTTTTATATACTGCATACTGGTATTATATCTGGCATCTGCATTTTTTTAATCTAACATTTAAAGTCATATAAAATATTTTTAAAATATATTGCATGGCCTGCATGATACCCCTAATCCTGTCGTAGCATCCGCGCACCTTGTTCTCGTCCCGTTCAGTGAAACGGACTCGTTTGGATGGTTATGCACACGTGCGTGCATCCGTTCTTGGAGGTATGCATTTTCGTTACCCGGATATCCAATTTTGTTTTTTGTTGACACGTATATTTTCCGTATTTTAAAACTGGATTTTTAGACTCGATCCGGCCGTGTTTTGGACTATTTTTGTATTAGCCAAATATTAAATATTTATTAATATTATATTTTCTTTTAACTGTTAATAGTTTAAATTTTCGTAATAGAAATATTTTTTAAAATTTTTAAGAAATCTTTTTTACTAACCGAATTCTCTCTCTCTCTCTCTCTCTCTCTCTCCTCTCCCCCTCTTTCCCACTCCTCTCAAATACACTGTTCCCCGAGGATTGCGTCACCTCCCTTCCTCCACTATCGTCACCTCCCTTCTTCTTCATTCTTTTCTTTTTTAAACGCATGCAACTGCCGCGACGAATACCCTAACCCTAACCCTAGCCTCACACAGCACCTTGCCGTCGCCACCTCCACCCTCGACCCCGATCTCCTCACCCTCATCCTCACAACCTCCACCGCCTCCACCCTTCCTCTCATCCTCACCTAAGAACTCAGGCGAACCCATCACCTGAGCCAACACCACAGACCTCCATCCACAACCTCACCGTCATCGTCATCTCTTTTTCCTGATCTCGACTTTTTCTCCCTTTCCCCTTCATTTCCCGACGCCACCCTTCTTCTCCCGAGCCCGCAACCCCCTGCACACCCGACCTCAACCAAACCCACTGCCTTGCCGGGAACCTTGTTGTCGGAGCTCCGACCACCTCATCGTCGTCCCCACGCCCTCGACCGCATCATCTCTTCCTCACCACCTCCCTTCCCTGCCTGAACCCTAGCTTTACCCTGCACACTCGAAACTCCACAACCAAGAACCCGATCCTCGCCGGCAAACCTCTCGTCGCTGGAGACCCATTGCCGACGTCACCCCAGTACCGCCTCCTCTGACCCCAGTGCAACCTTCTCTTCTTTCTTTCTTTCTTCTTCTCCTTCTTCTTTTCTTTTCTTCTCTTTTCTTGATTCATTTCCGGTGATCACCCGCCGGAGCCATGCTCGTCGCTGCCGATCCAGGCGATCCAGTGAACGTCCCTTACCCGCGTGGTTGTCCTCTTGCCCTGCCTGGACCCGTCCCGCATGTCGTGTGCGCGTTGCGATGATTACCCGACGTCGGATGTGCCGTACGCACCCGTCGTGTGTTCCGTTCAGGAAAGTTTATCTTGCTACATGCTATATTACGTATCTTGCATCCATATGAATACAAATATTACCTGTTGATTGCATTATACATCTATATTAAAGTTTTACTGTTTTCGGATACCCGTACGCATGCATATCATTTAATATATATATATAGCTGCATCTACAGATCATATTAATTCATGTTATTATTGTAGTAACACCCCATGCTTAATAAAGTGCATCCCACTTAGTTTAGGGGCTGTAAATGTAACCCCTGATCGATATTTGTGCATCCATGCCATTAATTATATATCTAGTTGCATGCCGTGTCACGTTGTTCATATTACTGCTACATTAACACCCCATGGTAGATAATGTGCATTCTACATAGTCTTGGAGCTGTAGTTGTAACCCCTGATAGATATTTGTGCATCCATGTTTTATTGTGTATCCATACCATTAATTCTACATATCTAGTTGCATGTCATATTATATTAATTCATATTATTATTACATTAGTACCCCATGCTTGATAATGTGCATCCTACATAGTCATGATATAACCCCCGATAGATATTTGTGCATACATGCTTTTATTGTACATCCGTACTTTTACTCTGATTCAATACTTGCTACATTTTACTGTTGGGCACCCATTGTTACACTGTGCACTACTTGACATGACCTGATACATCACTACTTGACATATTACTTGATCCTGTTTCTAATGCTGACAATCCTGACATTGTCCCGATGGACATATTCTGTTTTCTGTATAGATAAACCTATACCTGCTTGATCTTGTGTTGGCATTAGCTCCAGATTTATCAATACCTGACTTGAACACATAACTTGGGGGTAAGGGAAAATCAATGATGAAACCTGACTTATAACTCGACAGTTCGATACTTATACTGATCAGTTTTATGGGCTAGGCCAGCCCTGGGATGATGCTGCTGACATCATTCATCTGTATATGTTTCCTGTTTAGTGCCTAGCGGCATGTCTCGGATTTCAGCCTGAGAATCTGGACCGTGGTCCCGGGTATGCATGGGATACTATTGAGTTATATCGACGATTCATTAAATTGATTTCATAGACTTGAGAGTAGTTAACCCAGTAGCACAGTTTAGTTTTATCGCTGCACTTCACCTATACTGTTACACTTCACTGTTCGATATCCCTGCTTACTTATTACATTCATGTTACCATTTATAATTCATGCCTGCATATCCTGTTACCCACTGATTATATCATTGTTGATATTGTGACGCGCTGACGTCTGGGTTTTGCATGGCCCAGATCCGCTACCCTTGTCGTAGGCCGAGCAGGAGTACTTCAGCCGACAGACCGAGCAGTGAGGACCCTGTTAGTATTTTAGTTTAGTTTCCATTCAGCATTTTTTTATTCCTGATGTGAGCGCGTATTGGGACGTACCTTCCATATATTATTGTTTATTGGATTTATTGCTTCCGCATATATTATTTCTTGACTCGCTTATTCTGGCATATGGACATGTACTAGATAGTTTATTTTATTTCTACTGTTCATGATATCTTCTAGACAGCCGTAATGTGACTGTGGAGGGATATTCCTCACAGGTAGCATGGTTGGCTCTGTCACGTGCCGATCTTAGCGCACTCTGGGAAGCGGGGCGTGACATAAATAAAGTTGTTCCTGTTGGCATTTAGTTAAAGTTTAAAAATTGTACGAGAAGAGAAAAAGAAGACAATAGCCTAGCGCCAAAAACAAACATTATTGATTAAAGGGTATTATAGGCTCCCCAGCCTTACAATAATTACAATAGAGTGGGGCGGGGATCAAGAAAGCACTGTTGATGGTACTCTGAGCAGATCTCCTGCAGCCAAGCCTGAGCTTCCTCTGATGGTGCCTGTGGCCCCTAGATGCCACGGAAGGGTCGGGGGCCTGATCCGACAGGCAAGAAGCAACGATCTGCCTCTTCTGGAAACACTCCAAAAGAATACCCACCGGCCGCTCCCGCCTGCTTTGCGAGATCAGGCCGAGGTGGTTGAGCGAGTGCAACTTTTCGATCGCCTCGTCTCTCAGCCGTGGAGACAAGGCATTGTGCAGACCTGGGGACATCCTCCAGATCGCGTAAATGAGCAATTGGAGAAGACGAGATCGCCGGGGAAGAAGGCATCCAAAGTGGCCCTCTATGCAGTCTATCACCACCTCGTACATCTGTTCGGAGAGATCGAGGCTATAAAGATACATATCGTCATGAGAAATGATCTCCCTGATGAGCACACACAGACGCCCGGCCATCTTTAGAAACACAAGGCTAGAAAGAAACCAACATACTTTCGCTATTTATAGCCTCAACAAAATCTTCCAACGGCCGAAAGTTTACTTGCACAGCAACGCGAATCGTGGGGCGTCTCAATTTCTCGATATGGAACGGCCACGTGTCGGCCATGCCTGTCTTCAAAGGCGGCCATGCGGCGCACGGAAGGTTGAACGACGCCCTCACTCCCGCCAATGCGGCCCGCAGAAGTTTGAACGACACCCCGCGAGGGCCCAAGGGAAACTCGAAAGCCCTCCTCGCGAGGCCGCCGGGTAGCTTCCTGCCTGGTCCATCCCTAGCGGGTAGCTTCCTACCCATCTACGCTAAAGAATGAAGCCCTCATTGCGAGGCCACTAAGCAGCTTCATGTCCGGTCCATCCCTAGCGGGTAGCTTCCTACCCATCTACGCTAAGTGGCTGAATCCCTCATTGCGAGGCCACCGAGCAGCTTCTTGCCCGGTCATCCCTAGCGGGTAGCTTCCTACCCATCTACACTAAGGATCTGAAGCCTTCTTAACGAGGCCACCGAGCAGCTTCCCTGCCCGGTTCGTCCCTAGCGGGTAGTTTCCTACCCAATAACGCTACGAACCTAAAGCCCTCTTAACGAGGCCACTGAGTATCTCCCTGCCCGGTCCATCCCTAGCGGGTAGTTTCCTACCTAAAAACGCTAAGGACCTAAAGCCTTCTTAACGAGGCCACCGAGCAGATTCCTGTCTGGTCCATCTCTAGCGGGTACCTTCTTACCCATCTATGCCAAGGATCTGAAGCCTTCTTAATGGGGCCACCGAGCAGCTTCCCTGCCCGGTCCATCCCTAGTGGGTAGTTTCCTACCCAATAACGCTAAGGACCTAAAGCCCTCATTGCGAGGCCACCAAGAAGCTTCCTACCCAACAACGCTAAGGATCTAAAGCTCTCATTGCGAGGCCACCGAGCAGCTTCCTGTCCGGTCCATCCCTAGCGGGTAGCTTCCACCCATCAACGCTAAGGATCTAAAGCCGTCACTAAGAGGCCACCGAACATACTCCTGTTGGGCTCGTCCGTGTGGGGTAGGTTCCTGCCCTAAGAAAAGATGGATCCAACGCCCTCGTCAAGGAAGGATCAGCCAACACCGACCTATTCTACCTTAGCTATTTTTCGATTCATGCTAAATGAACGATTGCCACCTCGACTCCAGGGAATGGGAAGGTACCGACCTTCTGTTACTCGACTTACACTCGACGCGCGATCGTCACATAAAAAGGCCGGACACCAACCCATGACCTAACACTCTCGAGATGAGGCTATTGACGAGCTAAATATACTTGCAGAATGAAGATACAAACAAAAGTATGCGAGCTAAATATTTGGACAATGAAGAAGAAGGTGCACTTTATTTATGATCTAAAAATAAATACAAGGTATTCTGGGCTCCTCAGCCTTACAAAAACACCCGGAGGCTTACGAAACTTTGGAAAAGAGAGAGAGAGAGAGAATCCCCTAACCAGGAAAGCTCAGGCCGTAGGCTCGGGGAGGATCTTGCTCTGCTCGATACCAGCGTCGGGGACCGAAACGGTGACCTATGAGTCGGCGCTTCCACCGATAACCTCACCCCCGGGGCCTCCCCGGCAGCCTCACCCACGGCGGCCGCCCCGATAACTTCCACCTGCGGCTCATCCTCAAAGAGAGGGTACTGGACCCAGTCGTTGCGAACGAACTCCGGCATCAACGCCTTAACGACGTCGAAAGCCTAGTGCCAAACGATGGCCGAAGCATCGGCGAGGTCGACGTAGAACTGATCCGACGCTTTATACATTTCCACGGACTTCACCGCCCGGAGCTCGGCAACCTTCATGGCCTCGAGCGCCACCCGGGCGTCCTTCCTACTGACGTCCCTCGACTTCTTCATTGCGTTATAGAGGTTACCAACCTCCTCCAACTTGGTCTGGATAGCCCGGTTGGATTCACTTAGAAGTCGGTGAGATTCCTTATACTTGGAGTTCGTCAGCTCCTCGGTGACCACCGGGGCTTCGAGGGTGGCTATCTTCTCCTCTGCTTGTTACAGCCGAAGGCACAAATCCTCCTCCCGCGAGAATGATTTGCCCACCTTCTTCATGGCCGGGGCTATCTCCTCGGATTCCATATTTACAATGAGGGCACGGTGGTGGATGACCTAAGGAAAAGCAGCAAAAGGAGTAAGAAATGTTCAAACTGAAAAAAAATACGCTTAAGAGGATTCTTAAAAGAAAACGGATACCGACCTGAACTGCCTCCTGAGCGATGGCGGCCACCTGGGCCTTCAGGGTCCCCGGGGAATCTTTCCCCCAGCTGCTTCCTCCATGTCGAAAAGCAAGTTGTCGGCGACGGAGAGCCCCCAGGGCACCTCGAAGCAGAAGTCCCCCTCCTGCATTGGGATCCCGGTAGAAGGAGGCACCCGATAAACCGTCCTTTTGTGCCTTTTTAGGGGGCATCGGTGGGCTCGGCCTCCTCCTCTCTCGTCTGGAGCGCTTAATCCCGCGCATGCTTCTACCTCCCCCCCAGCGCTCTTCGAGGACTCAAGGTGACGCAGCTGAAGACTTGCTCGGGGGGGCAGGCCTCGGGAACAAGCTCGAACCCGGTCGGGACGAGCTTCCGCCCCCGGTCTTGTTTTGGGCCTTCGCGGCCATGACATCTAAGAACTTGGATCGGTCCATTTGCTCTGCAAAAAGGGAGAATACACAAAGAGAGTTAGTGATGCCAAAAAGGGCAAAGAAAATGCATCAAAGTCTAAATAGATCATCTACGGTCCTAACTTACCCAGAAAGCGCGTAGGGCTGAACCCAGCCCAGCTCAGGGCCTACTCAGAAAGCAGGACGTCGGCTCGCTGGATCGGCTCCCACAAAGACACCACCCTTGCCTCGGGTGAAGATGACTGTTTTGCCCTCGGGCAGTCGGTCTTGTGCCACTATGTAGGCACAGGCCAATCCTCGCCCTCGGGTAGCCAAACGAAAATGAACTTCTCCTTCCATTCATAGATGGAAGAAGGGACGGCTACCACACCGGTCCCGGCCATCCCGCCCCTACGTTTTTTGAAGGAAAAGTACACCCAGCTCGGCTCATCCTTGCTGGTGCCAGGGTGATTCTTATAACAGGGGAAGGAAACGAGGATGGTCAAACTGAATGGGATATTTTCAAGTTTCAACCGGACCAGAAATATGAGGAGGATTCTCCACGAGTTCGGCGCTAGCTGACCCGGGGCAAGATGGAAGCAGCGAAGCACCCCACATATCTCGGCTGAGAAGGGCAGACGCATTCAGGCCTGGAACGCTTCCAATTACAGGACAATCTCCTTGCCCTGCACCCAGTCCGCCCGCTCACCCTCTCTAGCTAAGCGAAGCGAATAGTTTGAGGGAATATGGAATCGAGCCCGAATTTCGATAAGCTTGTCTACATTCCTCAAAACAGAGGGCGCATCGCGGGCGTTCCCGATATGCTCCTTGGGCGCCCTAGTCGCCATCCGACGGCGAACGACAAAGGCAGCCCTGGATCTAGAGGCGAGCCCGACACAGACGACGCGGCATAAGAACCCTCTCGGCTATCTGAAGCCGAGGAGGAGGAAGATCCGCTGGACACGGCTCTATCAACCGGAGCCTCATCGTCCGACTCAACCCTAACTATCTCTACAGACTTCTCAGATGAAGACATCTAACTTGATTCAAGGGAATGGGCTCGCCGAGGAAAAATCACAGGTGATCTGATCTAAAAGTAAGGAGCGCCGAGCAATTTTCGACAACGAAAGCAAATTATGGCGGAAGTGTTGGCTCTAGAGGGGTCCCCTCCTATTTATACACCCCAAAGAAAGTATCCGACGGCCCAGATCGTCACGCCTGCCAGCCATCAGAGCTCCACGTGTCGATCGGCTATTGGGGACGTCCCTTCGGTTGCAGGTGACAAGCGACAGCCTGTCGTGTCCGCCAACCGATGCCCGACACGTGGCCCGTATCCCAACAGGAGACCGAATGAAATGGCACCCCCTCTTTAAAGCGCGATCATTTCATTTGATCCGCTGACGCCATCAGGGATATGCGTGAAGATTCAGGTGCGCGACGAGGCGACACGTGGGCCCAAAAGGTCGAAACGACGTGACCGCCAAACGTCGTGCCGTTCCCAGGCGATCCGCGTTACGATTCCTTGGCGCCAAATTGAGTAGAAGAAAGACCGAGTAGACCACTCTCGACCCGACCCTTGGATAGGTCGGAACGAGAGTGGGGGGCTAATGATGATGCTCACAAGCGGTGTCTCCTCGAATTACGACACGTAGCAAATGACGTGTCCCGAAGGCTACAGAGGTGGGATAAACGGGTTACATTGTGAGGATTCCTCGGGACTTCGTTTCGGGGAACATGTTCAACCTTCCAGGAGACCTCCCTGAGTGCCTTTCGCCTTCACCTGGGAATCTACCAACAGCTCGCCTCCGAGCTATCTCAGTCTTCTTGCTCGTCTCCGAGCATCCGACGTGCCGAGCTTCCTCGGCCTCCAGGCTCGTCTCCGAGCCTCCGACGTGCCGAGCTTCCTCGGCCTCCCCTGATCTACCGGGAGTGCATATCTCATGCGTCCCGTAACGGCTCCGCGTATATTGCCAGGACGAGATATCCTCCTCCCCACGATCCGCGTCCCACGCTAGCACATCCCTACATTGATGGATGCATCTCGCCATTCAAGACGAGGATAACGCGGGGTCATAACTGACGGTGGTGATCTCGCGCCCGCTCGCTCCACACGACCCCTATATAAACCTCTCTCTCAGACGGCTCAGGTAACGCGAATTATATCAATACGCCGCTACTTTGCTCCTATTCTTCGGCTCTAACTTGATCGTCGGAGGGTCCCACGGTGGTCACCCACCCCGAGACTTCTTTGCAGGTAACTCGGCGTCCAACACCAACCCATTGAGATCCACACCCAAAAACTCCAAAACCAAATCACAGCCCGTCCAAGACAGCCATCATAGGATCGATGGAGGACAGCATGTGAAGAAGATCCGAAGCTCCATCAGTATCCCTCCTCAGATTCTCTCTTTTTTTTTCTTATTTGGGGTGGGTGGGGGTGGGGGGTTTGGTTTTGCTAACTTATCTTATTATTTTTATTTTTCTTTCTTAAGAATTACTATATGTGGTTAACTTTTAACTTGTATTAAAATATCAAATATACTTTTCCTACCGCAATTTGTCTACCGAAAAATTTACCAAAGAGATGAACACCATGGGGTACATGCTTGACATTATTACTTAGGTGTTGTGGGTCCTACCATTTTGTCTTAAGTACGCTTTTGGGTAACAAATTGCAGGCGGTAAAAGTATCGCTCTTAAAATATTCGGTTAAAACAATCAGATATTATTTTTATTGCTCCTCAAAATTCTTTCATCTAATAATAAATAAGTAAATAAAATCCTTTGCCTTCATTTTGTTTATATATTTCTCTCCTGCTCTTTTAGTTCGTCTTGCAGTTTGGGCTCTTCTATCATGTTGGAAAATTAAGAATCAATTTAGAAGCAACTAAGTGGAGGATATAAATTAATTTTAGGAAAAATGCGCTCAAAAACAATAAGGATCAGGCCCCGCAGTTAAAAAGTTTATTAAAAACCCTCTGGACTTTAAATATTCCTCTATTTTAGTCTTTACAGGACATCAACTAATGTATTATGTCAATACCAATATCGTATTTTATAAGGTAAATACAATATTTTCGCTGAAAGAATAGTATTGACATGACACATCAGTTAATGTACTATAACGATTAAAAATAAAGGAAATGTTTAGTATAGGGAGTTTTTGAATGGTTTGTTTGACCTAAGGGCTAAAGCTATATTTTTTAGGCCATAGGGACCTGAACTTATTTTTCCCTTATTATCTTGCCTATAAGCTAACCTTGGTTAACATAGCAAGTTAAGTTTTGGATGCAAAATGCTAAAAAGAGCAAAATGAAGTAACTTAATGATTTAAGGAAGAAATATGAAAACATATCGATTAAAAGGAGTTTTTCCAAATACATATGAGAAAATTTGTGCAATAAAAAAATCCCGAGGTTTGATTGCATGTTATTTTTATTTAAAAAAAAGAATCTTAGTGAGATCACATTTCATTTTAGGGAAGTTGTAGAAATGAAAAATAATAAACTATCTGACAATAATTGTAATAACCTTGTTGAGACCATCTAAACTTGAAATCAAATTTGTCATAAAAGCTATTTTTACGGCAAGCTTCCCATTTTAAAAAATACATTTCAAAACATTATATATTTTATTCAAAAAGACACAAAGATTGAAGAACAATAGAAAACCATGAATTGGTTACATATACACTTTTCAAATTCAAAATTTGTGTATACATGTTAAAAGGAATATTTTGAAGAGATAAGATAACTTGTTGGTTTTAAATTAAATCCTATAATCTAAAAAAATGCGCAAAAATCAATTTCCCAACGGCTACTTTTTTCAAACTGATCACCTCCAACGGTCGACTCATTTCCAAATTTATCACAAAACCCCCTTATATTTTCACCTCTCCCCTCTCTCTCATATTAACCCCTCACCCATCAACAAACCCCAAAGCTTTCATCTCTTTCTCCTCTCTCTGCTTCTTAACTTTCTCTCTCTATAATCTTTCTTGAAGCAGAGAGAACCCAACAAATCTTCACAATGTTGCATCAAGACATTTGGGGAATCAGTTCGATAAGGCCGTCGAAATCGGCCCCTTGTTCTCCGATTAAACCGATATCGAGGCCCCGATCGTCCGAATCTTTTCATGTTGCCCACAAAGTCCCTGTTGGTGACACTCCTTATGTTAGAGCCAAAAGAGTTCAGGTAACATTTTAAAAAAATTATAATTTTGAGGAAAAATTAAACATTTTTAGAATTTTGATGGATTTGGGTTTGTGATTTAGTTGGTAGATAAAGACCCAGAGAGAGCAATTGTGTTGTTTTGGGCTGCAATCAATTCTGGAGACAGAGTTGATAGTGCACTCAAAGACATGGCTATTGTGATGAAGCAACAGAATCGAGCCGAAGAGGCGATTGAAGCTATCAAGTCTTTGAGGCATCGGTGCTCGGAACAAGCGCAAGAGTCTTTAGATAACATTCTTCTAGATCTCTACAAGGTAATTATTTTTTAAAAACTTTTTTGGGGTATTTTGTTGATTTAGGTTGTTGGCTAATTTGGGTTTTTTTATTGAATAAATTTGAATAGAGATGTGGGAGATTGGATGATCAAATTGGTTTGTTGAGGCGAAAGTTGCAGCTAATTCAACAAGGGCTTGCCTTTAATGGGAAGAGAACCAAGACTGCGAGATCTCAAGGGAGGAAATTTCAAGTCTCAATCGAGCAAGAAGCAACAAGATTGCTGGTAATTGTTTTAATCATTTCTTATTTGTTAAAAATAAATTGAATTTGATTTTTTTTTTTAGTTAACTAGTCTTGGACCAAGTCAAGTGATCTGATCAATCCTACATTATTTGTCCAAAACTAGTAGTTTATCCGTATACAAGAGACTTGTTAGCGACGTACCCTGGACTCTTAAAGCCACAATGTAGTTTGATCGGTTTATTTTAAGTGCTATATGGTTAAACTAGAAGGTGGTTTTGTGCAAAACCCTTGGAAATACTAATTGACTCGATTCTAATTTGGGTTGTTGGTTAATTTTTTTTATTTAATATCAGGGAAACTTAGGTTGGGCTCTAATGCAAAAAGAGAACTACACACAAGCAGAGGAAGCCTACAGAAGAGCTCTAGTCATTGGACCCGATAACAATAAAATGTGCAACCTTGGCATTTGCTTAATGAAGCAAGGGAGAATAGCCGAAGCCAAAGAAACCCTCAAGCAAGTGAGGCCCGCAATCATCGATAACCTTAGAGGCGCCGACTCTCACCTCAAAGCCTATGAGAGAGCCCAAGATATGCTTCGCGACCTTGAATCCAATTTCGCGGGAAAGAACGTAAACTCGTGGCTCTTCAATGCTTTTCTTGATTCCTCTTCTATTTGGAAACCACAACCTTGTTTCGATTCAATACCGAAGAATCAAGAGAAGGATAAGTTTGCAAATGAGAATGTCTTGAGTAGAAGCAACTCTCTTAACATAGATGCACCCCCATTTTATTCGTCGAGGATATTGAAGGAGAATCCAATTGGAGAGAAGTTGAAGAGGAATAGATCAGAGAATATAGTCGACAATTTCTTGTTGAAAACAGAGGAGCATGGAAACAAGAGGAGGTCATTTGAGAAATCATTTGAAGAAACAGGGGACAATTGTAATAAATGGCCTGAATTGCCGGATAACAAAGCGTTCGATGAAGCTATATTAGCGGCGGTTTTGGCGCCGGTTCTTGAGGATGATGATGGCTTAGATTTGAAGAAGGATATGGGGAAGAGGTTGAGGGTGTTTGAGGATATTACACTTGCTATGAATTCTCCCAAAACCAAGGTCTTCGCTTAAATTGTGTTAATTGAGTTTGTTCATTTGAGTTAGTGAGTATAATTAAGTTGATGAGAGATAGGAAGGAGATGATCTTTTTCTCCATGATCTCTATAGAGAGTCATTCTTTTATTGAAGTTTGTGCACTACTATAATTTGATTTGTTAACTTAAAAGTTCTAATAATAACTTAAATTTCAGCCTACTTTAGAATTTTGTTGTCAATTATAGAATTTCAGACTATAATTTCTTTTTACATGTTTCATATATGTATTACAAAATTCACAAGCATGATAATACACAATTTTAGCAAGAGAAACTATGATTGACCGAGTAAATTGTACAAACTTTCTTATAATCCATAAAGCATTTTTTTTCTGGTGATAAATGATATATCTTCTACTCCAAACAGGATTCTCTGGAAAAATATTATATGGGAACCTATCTATAAAACTTTTTATACGGAGGAGGATCTACCTACACGTGGGTGTGAATCTCAAAAATAAAGATGCGCGCTATTGTTTTGTACGGTAGATCCACACCCAATCTGCTACGTGTACGGTAGATTCTCCTCCCTATAAAAAGTTTTATAGATAGGTTCCCATATGATTTATTTCCGGATCGTCTCCGGTGATAAAGTACAGTACTTTCTTTATAAATAAACATTAATGATCCATTATTCAAAGAAGACTGGACTTTTTGGAATAAAAATCCAAGAACTCTATTCTACTGAAAATCTTTTTGGTTATTTTTGGACTCTCACCAGCAATCCTCCTCTCATGAGCAAATTCATCCTGTATTGATGCTCACCTCTTTCCTCCGCCATCTCCATCTCAAACCCTTCTAAAACAATCGCGGCCAATGCCCTTCATTTGTATATACGCCATATCTTTTCCCAAGCACAATCTTGGTCAAGCATGGAACGCTGAATTCTCTAAAGCATTCTTAGACCTGAAAACCATCTTTCAGGCTTAAACTTGTAAGGATGTGATGCTAGGGTCACAACACTTGCGAACCGCAGAGGAAATAAAGAACAAAAATTTCAAGACTTTGCACCACAAACTATATCCAAAATCATCCAAATATTAGCAATTGCAAAAGACAAGAGAGAGCTAAACTAGGGTTTTAGAGAGGGATACAACCTTTGAAGCATGCCTACACTCAAGTGGAAGACCTAAGTTAAGCTCCGAGGTGTAGAAATCGAGCTTGATCTACGATCACCTTGCCGAAGATGATCCACTTCGAAAGAAACCCAAACCAATTTTCAACTTCACCCAAAAACTCTTCTTTTAAAATCAACTTGCTCTCACAAAGTGCAAGAATGAGAGAGGAAGAAGATATAGAACTCAACTTCACTCTTTTTCGCTCTAATTCTTCTCTGGTTCTCAATTCATGAGAGAGAAAATGAGGAGAAATGATAAGGATCACCTCTATTTCTCCCTATTCTCTCAATTATATTAGTTAGAGAGAATGGGGCTTATCTTCTCAAGTGGTCCTCACTTGCCCACATGCCTCCACATGCAAGCTTGCCATTAAAAGACAAGCACAAGTATATGTATCATATACATACATTGAAAGAGAGAGAGATAGTATATGTATGATATACAACATATAATATGTATCATATACATATTAACAGAGAGAGAGAGAGAGAGAATAAATAATACTAGAATACATATCAATATATGTTTTATTAAATCAACACTTGATTTAGTAATCCGGCTTCATAATAAACCGGCCAGTATTATCTAACGTCCGATTAATGTGCGTGTGTCTTATATACGTGTTTAATCGAACCGCCGCACGTATCACATACGCACGTCTACATCGTTACGCCCAAGTATGGTAACTTTTTGTGTGGGACTCTAAAGACTTGACAATACACTAACAGTAGATTATTGGATTGCATCCGATTTAATCTGAAATAGTTTTAGATCAATCCCCTTATGGGTTAACTCACAAACTCGTCAGCGGCACTAACTGTACGTAACGACTACTCGGGTATATGTCAAGAGGAAGGTCGACAAGAAAATTCATTTGAACCTAATAAAGCCTATTAGTGACAATCACCGTACATTTCGGTATCTTCGTCAAAGAGTGTCGCATACCGGGTCTGGGGGTGGAAACCATCAGAGCCACATAACCCAATAAATCATGCCGATATGAAACTCATAACCATGTGAGATACAACTAATAACCCTCATCAGTTTATCTCAACCACTATGGTCAGGAACTTATGGTTATAGTTTATTATGCACAGCGCGACATCAACTTCCTATACCGGGAGAGATAAATCTCATCTCGACCGCTTACTGCTTTCTTGTGTTTCGGAACTATGTCCAACTAAAACCTATATGTATAGCTTTTTAAAACCGTGGTTGGTAGTAATCAAAATATAGTGGGAACACACACAAGATATTATGATAATCTCAGGTCAAAAGACTACCATGTACCATTGTCATCAAAGAACTGCTATATGACAAAAGGTATAATACTATTTAGGAGTTCTTGGAAAGTCCGTTCAGTTTACTCATTCTCCAATGAGCACATGTATATAAACTTCGGTGCCAAACACCAATGGCTGTGGGACCAACTATCACCCCGGTCGTAGTCAAGAAATGTATACACTAGTCCTACTCTGGAGTACCGATACCCCGTCTCGATACTCCCATGACTAAGAACATTTAAGGATGTGCTTATAGTCTATCCAAGCCTCACTAGTATAATCTCATCATAATCCCGGTAGTTAAGCAAGGATTCTAAAGGCTTTACCAATATGTAATAGTTATACGTAAAAACAAATAAAATAAATGCACATGAAAGATAAAACAAACCAGATAGCATACTATTATTTCAAGCAAGAATTTTCTATACATATAGGTCCAAGTACAATTACAATAATTGTCTCTAGGGCACTTATATCTAACAATCTCTCACTTGCACTAAGGCCAATTATTACAGTATCGCATACCCAATATCTCGAATAGTCGCTCGAACTGCGCTTGAGATATGGCCTTGGTGAATGGATCCGCTATGTTGTCTTTTGTATATACTCTCCGAATCTCGATCTCGCGGCGATCAACCATCTACCGAATCAGGTGTGTTCGCCCACCGAAAAATCCCCGAGAGAGAAAGACTTGGGGTTTTAAGGGGTCGGATCGATGCAGATCCGCCTAGCTTCTCAGCGCAACGTATCGCTACGACGCAATATGGCTAAACGGTTCAAGCGGATACGATCGATGTAGCGCAACTTCTCAGAATCACCCTTCGGAAAGGGGTTTTTGATTATGGGGGCTAGATTTTCTACAAGCGCAAGCCTCTGCAGTTAATTACTCCTTCGTATTAAACGGAGAGAAATTTCTACAAGTGGTTTATTTCTGAGTGCATTAAACACAAGATCAACACAAATGACAATGGTATATATATTTATATATATTCAACAATAAAAGTATGTAAAAAATTAGAATATGTATTTCATAATCATCATATACAATATTGTACATCTTAATTTACATATGTCTCTGTCGATGGGAAAACATGTACTCAAACTGCTATCCACGTCCATGGATTGTATACGATTTTATAGAATATATTATCTAGACCGTAGGGCGGCTATAGGAGAATATGTAGAATGTGCTGGTAAGGAGAAGCCCGTGGATGGTATACGCCAGGTGAGACATATATAATTGATTTCTATGCTGCGATGATCGCCCGTAGGTTGTGTATGACTGGTTACTTTTCTTGCCATAAAGCAATTTTGGGACTTGGATATATATTACTTTAAAATTATCTCAGATATGGGTATTAGTTTAAACTCATCTCGGACATAGATAGCAGTTTAGAGTCATTTTGGACATGGGTATTAGTTTAGAGTCATTTCGGACATGGGTATTAGTTTAGAGTCATCTCGGACATTTTGGGGATTTTAGCAGAGTTCTCTAGTTTAAGGACGTAGAGGTCTATTGGCATCCAATTTAGGAATGTAATGGTTCATCAGATCCAGTTTAAGGACTTAGGGGTCCAATGTCATATGTAGTTGGTGTCTACACCACGATAGTCGCCCGTAGATCGTATACGAAAGACTAACATAACATAGCATGCCGTAGGGCATGGTTTTTACCGCCGAAGACTGAACTGAGACGTTGGGGGCGTCTAGCCTGAATTTGGGAGCAAATGCTGCATGGAATATATCCATCTACCTCTCCAAAAATTTCAAGTTGATTTATGGCACCGTATATCGGAGGTTTGGATAGATGCGATCGATACAGCCGACTTATCTCCCTCTCAATGATGATGGGTTTTTTATTGTGAGGACGCTCTTCCCTGCAGGCACAAGCCCCTGTAGTTAATTACGTTATCGCAAAGCGATAACAATTTTCACCTTCACCAGTAGGTCACTTCGTATCGTGTTATATATTGTTTATTTTGGAATTTCCCTTAGATTGTATACGGAGACTAATCTTGTCATGCCTGTAGGGCGCGGATTAGTCCAAACCCGTAAATTATATTTTTGAGTGAATTTAGGACGTGGATCTCATATAAATGAGATCTATAAGTTCAGGAGGGTTTAAGGATCGTTAATCCAGTCTTAGATTAAGATCAACTTAAAATATATTTAAGAACCGTTAATATTGTTTTCGATCAAGTTCGACTTAAAAAACCCACCGTTGCCGGTCACAAGTCCGGATGAGAAAGGGTGAGTGTTGTGGTAGGCTTATGACAGCCAACGTAAAACTTTGTCACATTCTATGACATGAACCATAATAAGAATATCGTTGGGGCATCCCCTACTCAGCGACGCGCTACATCGGATCCCGGGTGTAGTGTTAAGTATGCAAGGGCTTCCAGGCCGTCGTCCAGAAATGGCGCACTACATCGGACCCCGAGTGTAGTGACAAATAAGCAAGGGTCGTCGTCCAGAAACGGCGCGCTACATCGGACCACGGGTGTAGTGACAAATAAGCAAGGGTCGTTTTCCAGAAACGGCGCGCTATATCGGACCCTGGGTGTAGTGAAAAATAAGCAAGGGTTTCATAGGATCCGTCTAACTTCCTGGAATATAAGTTCCCTTACGGGTAGACTAATAGAATTAATGGAGGTGATTAGGAGGAGAGTTGGTATTATGTGTTTGCAAGAAACTAAGTGGGTAGGTGAAAAGAGTAAAGTCATAGAGCATTGGGGTTATAAGCTTTGGTATATGGGTAGAGATAAAAATCGTAATGGGGTAGGCATAATCATAGATAGACGGTTGCTTGAGAATGTAGTTGAGATTAGGAGAAAAGGTGATAGAATTTTACCGGTTAAGCTTATTCTAGGTGGAGAGATTCTTAATGTTATTAGTGCTTATGCACCGCAGATAGGTCTTGATGACGCTAGTAAGCGTCTATTCTGGGAGGATTTAGACGAGATGGAGCAAAGTATACCTAGTGGAGAGAAGTTATTTATTGGTGGTGATCTTAATGGACATGTAGGTACTAGTCGTAGTGGGTTTGATACTATCCATGGAGGTTTTGGTTTTGAACAAAGGAATGAAGTAGGTGACCCGATTCTAGATTTTGCCTTATCTTATGACTTGATCTTAGCAAACACCTGGTTTAGGAAAAGAGAGTCCCACCTTATCATTTTTAGGAGCGGATCAAGTGCTAGTCAAATAGACTTTTTTCTAACGAGAAGAATAGATAGAGGTTGTTGTATCGACTGTAAGGTAGTGCCAGGTGAGAGTGTAACCACTCAACATAGACTTTTAGTTCTAGATTTTCGATTTAGAAGAGGACTTAGGAAGATTAGACGTAAGGTAGCGCTTAAAATTAAATGGTGGCGATTAAAAGAAGGTAACCAAAAGGCTTTTATAGATCGTATAGTCCAAGAAGCGGATTGGCAGTCGGAAGATGATTCAGATAGAACATGGAACAAAATGGCTAGTTGTATCAAGAAGGTAGCTAGAGATCTACTTGGTGAGTCGAGAGGTGGTGCTCTACCATCTAAGGACACATTATGGTGGAATGAAGAAGTAAAGGCTGCTATTAAAATTAAAAGGGATTCTTATAAATATTTGAAGAAAAGTAGAGATGTGGAGAGATTTGAGAAGTATAAAATGGATAAAAAGAAAGTTAAGAAAGATGTTCGGGAAGCTAAATTTAAGGTCTACAAGGAGGTGTACGAGAAATTAGATACTAAAGAGGCTGAAAATGATATATACCGGATTGCTCAGATGCGGGAAAGGAAGACTGGAGACTTATGTGCGGTGAAGTGTGTCAAAAATGAAAATCAGAAGGTTTTAGTTCAAGATGAGGATATCAAGGAAAGATGGAGAGATTATTTTGACAAATTGTTCAATGAGAGCTTTACTAAGAATTTTGATGGACTTGTCATTCAATCTCAAGCTATAAACCGTGATTTCATGCGTAAAATAAGACTACCTGAGGTTAAAGAAGTTTTGAACAGAATGGGTTTAAGAAAAGCGGTTGGTCCTGACGGGATTCCTATCGAGATCTGGAGATACTTAGGAGAAATAGGCGTTAAATGGCTGACAGATCTGTTTAATAAGATTTGGCAGACAAAAAAGATGCCAAATAAATGGAGGAAAAGTATCCTTGTACCTATCTACAAGAACAAGGGTGACATTCAAAGTTGCTCAAACTACCGTGGAATAAAACTTATGTGTCACACCATAAAACTTTGGGAGAGATTGATTGAACACAGGCTAAGGAAGGATATTAAAATAATAGAGAACCAGTTTGGGTTCATGCTTGGACGATCGACGACAGAGGCTGTTCATTTGCTTCGTCAACTTGTCGAGCGTTCTCAAGAGAGGAGAAAAGATTTGCATATGATATTTATTGATTTAGAAAAAGCATACGACAAGATACCTAGAGAGGTATTATGGGGGACAATGATGAAGAAAGGGGTCCCCGTCAAGTATATTGACATAATCAAGGATATGTACGATGGAGTAGTGGCAAATGTCAGAACCTGCGGCGGCTTAACGAGTGATTTTCCAATTACAATTGGTTTACATCAAGGATCTGCATTAAGTCCATTCCTGTTTACCATCGTGATGGATGAACTTACTAGAACTATCCAAGCTGAGATATCTTGGTGTATGCTATTCGCTGATGATATTATTCTAGTAAATGAGACGAAAGCAGTGGTTAATACCAAATTGGAATTATGGAGACAAACATTGAAATCTCGGGGATTCAGATTGAGCAGGTCTAAGACAGCATATATGCATTGCAAATTTAGTAACCAGAGAAGTCAAAACCATATTGATATAATATTGGAAGGGCAAGAGATATCACCGAGCGACCAGTTTATATATCTAGATTCTATCATCCAAAAGAATGGGGAGATCGATAGTGATGTTAATCAAAGAATCCAAGCTGGTTGGTTGAAATGGAGGAGTGCAACAGGGATTTTGTGTGATCGTAACTTTCCGTTAAAATTGAAAGGGAAGTTTTATAGGAGCGCTATTCGGCCTGTCTTATTATATGGTACAGAATGTTAGGCTCCTAAGAAGCATCATACACAAAAGATGCACGTAGCGGAGATGCGCATGCTTCGTTGGATGTGCGGTAACACTAGAAAAGATAAGGTGCGAAATGAGGATATTCATGCAAAAGTTGGTGTAGCACCTGTGGAGGAGAACATGCGGGAAAACCGGCGAAGATGGTTTGGTCATGTGCGACGCAGACCTATGGAAGCACCGGTTCGACGAATAGATACTCTCGATATGGGCAATGGCAAAAAGGCAAAAGGGAGACCGAAGAAAACATAGATGGAGGTGATACGAAACGATATGGTTGCCAAAAGACTCGATGAAAGTATATTGTTCGATATGAGTGAGTGGAGGCGAAGGATTCATGTGCTGGACCCGGCGTGATTCTCATGTTGGTTCATGTAGCTTACCCCATATGCTTGGGATAAAAGACTCAGTTGTTGTTGTTGTTGTTGTTGATCAAGCTCGACTTAAAATATGTATAATTATGGTTGATTTTTCTTTGAAAATAAAAGAAGTCTAAAACTTCAGGGAGTTAGTCTAATCTTAGACTAGATGTTGGGCTCTGTTTCCCAACAGTGCTAAGCACTAGGCCAAACATTTTGTTTTGAGATTTAGATAGCCGAACAGAACTAAGCGCTGGGCCCAGAAGCTTAAGCTTCATCATAGATCCCGCTTTTAGTGTTCACGTGCTCTTCACGTGAGAAACCTGATTTCTTGGTGTTCATGTGTCTTCCACGTGAGTAATGCTAAGCATGGGTTCATATGATGCTCACGTGAATGGCATGTAAAGTATTATCTTCATGATTGGTCGCGTGTCTTCCACGTAAGTAGTGCTAAGCACCAGAGTCTCAACGCTCACGTGTCTTCTACGTGAGATCTACTTCAGGGCTCCTTTGAGCACTCACGTGGCTCTCACGTGAGACTTCGTTCTTCATTTTCTAAGGTACTCACGTGTCTTCCACATGATCCTTTCCATGTTCATGCAGAAACTAATTTTGAAAATTAAAGTTTAACTCTAAAAGTCTTGCAGATCTTGCAAGAAGCCGAGTTCTTTCTTTTTTGTGAGAACTAAGTTCTTATTGGGATAAAACCCTGTTATATTTTGTGTTGGATATAGTTCTCTCAAGGCCATTATTGTAATTGCAAGTAGACGATTATGATAATTGAGGGAAGACCTATACAGGTAGAATAGTCTTACTTGAAATAATAGTATGCTATCTGGTTTATCTTTATCATTGATGTGTATACGTTTTACTTGTTATTACGTGTCGCTAATACATAATGATGAAGCCCGTAGGATTCTTGCTTGATTACCAGCATTATGATGGCGATCATATACGTAAGAGCTGGGTAGTCCATAAGCGTATCCTTAAATGTCCCTAGTTGTGAGAGTATCGGACATTGATATTCCTGAGTAGATTGGTATATAAGTTTCGAGACCCCGATGTGAGGCGGTTGCCGGTCTCACAAGCTATTGGTGTTGTTTCACCTAAGAATAGTATACAAGTGCTCACTGGAGGTGAGTACACCGGACGGAATCGCCAAGAACTTCTAGATAGTGTTATATATATGATCAGATAGAAGTTCTCTTGCGACATGAGTATAGATTAGTTTTTTGATCTAAGATCGTCATTTTTCTCATGTGAGTTCCCACTGTACTTAGATTACTATCCTACCATGGCTCAAAAGAGTCATATATACAGTTTTTAGTTAAGTACAGTCCCGAGCCACATGAAGGCAGTGAGCGATTTTCGGGTATTCATCTCTCCTGGTATTAGGAGTCGATGTCGCGCTGTGTTCGGTTGGGCATCATCTTAAATCCGTAGTAACGGTAGATGAGATTTACTGATAGCAGTTCAATAGTTTTTCGGTTGGTGATGAGCTTGACTCCGGCACGACTTATCGGGTTATTAGGGATCTGACGTTACCACCCCTAGACCAGGTATGCGATACTCTTAGACAAAGAGACCAGACTGTACGGAGATTGTCACATTCAGGCTCAGTAGGGTACGAATGGATTTGATTGTTGATCTCCCTTTTGGCATATATCTGGATAGCCGTTATGTACAGCTAGTGCCGTTGACATGCTTGTGGTTATGGATTTATCCAGTAACTCGCTAACAGCGTATTGTCGAGTTTTTAGAGTCCCGCACAGAGGATTATTCCGGTTTAGGCAATATGATGTAGATGACGTATTTTGGTACATACAGGGGGCCGATTAAATACGTGTACAAGCTTCACGGATTTTAATCGGACGGTTGATAATACTAGCCTACTTAGAATTAAACCGGATTATTAAATCAAGTTTTGATTTAATAATTTTTATGTATATTTAAATATATATTCTAGTATTATTTTTCACTATTCATTTTCTCTCTCTTGGCTATTCGTATTTTTATATGGATATGTGTATATGTATTTCAATATATATACCGGGAAGTATTCCATATTTATACGGAAATATTTCTAGAAGAAGGACACCTTAATTGTTGATTTTCATTTTAGGAAAATCAAAAATGAGCTGGAGGGTGAGGTGGCATTAGGGTATGGTTGTAGGAATGTAGAGAGGAATGGGCTTCACTGGTTTATTGGTAAAATGGTTGTAATATTTTGTGGTGGTTAAAATATATATGAAGCCATTCATTCTTTTCACAACATGCAAACCCTTAGCCATTTGATATGCTACATCTCCATTCTTTTCTCCTCCTTCACGCATGCTCACTTGAACTTGATTTTTAGTGAGAAAATGATAGTGGAAAATTCCTACATCCCCACTCTCCATTTCTAACGAGTCTAGAGTATCAGTTGCTTCACTAGATGAAGCTGGAGCTTGGATTGGTTCCCTCGGGTGGATCATCTTCGACAAAGGCGGTTTCCTTTCAAGTTTGTTTCCAACGGCATATGAGGAGCTTAGAGGGATCTTCCACGATTAGGTGGATACGCATTGAAGGTTGTAAACCCTAAACCTTGCATACTTGTTTTCTAGTTCAATATTTGGAACGATCACTAGGGATTAGTTTCTAGTGCTCCAAGTAAATTTTTTTGTTTTTCGATTTCACATTGGCCGCGGCTATCGCGGTGAGGGCACTAGAAACTTTCATTTTGGAGGAACTAATTCCCTGGAATATTAATTCCATCTTTTTTGTTCTATTCTTCCATGTTCTCTCTTTTATGTGTAGGGGGTAACACGCCATAGTTCTCCTATGGATTTTTTATCTGAAGAACAAGATCTTCCCGATGAGAATTAAATTCTCATCTTGTGGAAAATGTGTCTGGTGGATCTTAAATCCTGAGAAAGAACTAAATTCTTATAAGAGAGTTAAATCCTTGTATCATATATGAAATAGGCAAAAGGGGGAGATATTCTTATCTCTGTTTTTACCTAGTGATCGAACAAAGAATGATCTTCTTCAAGATGAGAATTAAATTCTCTGTTGTTGTTGTGGAAGCTTAAGGAGGGGATCTCGCAAAAGCTGGGAGAGTATTGTGTATCGAAAGCTTCAAGGATATATCCTGTATTCTGTATATCTTCATAAAACTTATAGAGGGGATTGTCTCTTTATATAGGAGAGAGAAAGATATCAATTAGTTTGAGAGAATCTCTCATTGAGAGATCTTGATTAATTTAATTGATCTCAAATATCACTCGAGAAATTATATCCACCGTTGGATCTAAGATCCGGGGAATTTTGTTTAACAGAAAATATTTTCTGTTCATTTTAGCAAGATTAGGAAAATAATTTCCTAACAGAGAATTGATGATTTGATTGGTGATATTATAATCACCGTTGGATTTAAAATCCAAAGGCTCTCTGTTTAACATAGAAAAAAGCTTTCTAACATTAGAAAGATCAGGGAAATATTTTCCAAATAGAATTTAATTCTATCGAAATTAGCGCTTCAGATTGGTGCACTCATGTGCTTTGCACATGAGTACTGCTGTATATATAAAGCAGCAGCGCTCACATGATTTGCATATGAACGCTCACGTGTTTAATACGTGGGGATTTTATATGGGTTTTAATTTTATCTGAATTCAACATGTGAACGTGTTCAACATGTGAACGTGTTCAACATATGAAAGCGATATCATAGGACTTAATGCTCCTTGAAGCCGGCGGTCACATGCTTTGCATGTGAGTGCTCACGTGTTAAACACGTGGGAGGGTTTTCTCTGATCATTTCTTATCTTCTCTTTCTTTTTTTTATAAGGGGATACATGGCATGCTTAGTGGGACGAATGGTATGTTTGTTGACTTCTGTATCACGATGGTAGCCGGTGGATAGTGTATGAAAAGCTATTTTACTTGCCATGGGGTAGGGTTTTTGACTTGAATGTCACGAGGGTTGCTCGTGGATCGTATATATCGAGCTTGAAGCGTCAGGCCCGTAGGGCATGGTTTGGTTTTGGATGCAGTTGACTTCAATGTCATATATTGACTTCTTTGTCATGAATGGTAGCCCGTAGATAGTATACGGGAGAATAATATAACATAGTCTGTCGTAGGGCAGTTTTGGGATGTGGTTGTGTCCGACTTTTGTGTCACAAGTTGACTTTTATGTCACGATGGTAACCCGTGGATAGTATACGATGGCTAAATTTAGGTCAAACGTAGAGAAGATTTGGTTTTAGGGGCGAGAACTATATTGTTGATTTCTATGTTACAACGGATGCCCGTGGATTGTATATAGTAGGTTAACATAAAATAACTCTACCATAGGGTAAGTTATATAGTACAATTGACTTCTATGTCATGACAGATGCCCGTGGATTGTATATAGTAGGATAATGCTATGTTAACCTTCCATAGGGCAGAATATCAGTTTAGGACGTAGCGGTCCATAATTTCCAGTTTAAGGATGTAGATGTCCAAGGATTGATGGGGTTCGGGGACTTCTGGGTTCTCTGTCGTTGACTTTGATAGTGTTTCACTACTACATGGTAGGGATTTGTTCACGGTTTAAACCGTGAACAAAAGTCATTTGGTTCACGGTTGAAACCGTGAGAGAACCGTGACCCAAACCTGCTTAAGCAAATATTGGATCACGGTTCTCACCATGAACAAAGTAAGAAACATTCACGGTTGTAACCATGAACGGTTCTTAGTGTTAAAAGTTAAAAAATCAGTTAGTTGGTGGGCCCCAGGTTTTTGTTCACAGTTCTAACCATGAACAAAACAAGTTATGGGTCACGGTTACAACCATGAACAAAACTTGTAACCGTGACCCATGACACAGACCTGCTCCAGATATCACTATCTGCAGCAGCTTTTTGTTCATGATTTTAACCGTGACCAACGGTCTTTAGTCATGGGTAAAACCATGACCCAACTATTTTTTATAATAAATTAATTTTCCGCGTCCTACGCTCGTTAATTTCAATCACAACCGGCAATATATAATTTCCATTCACAAGTATCAATATATAATTATCATTCACACAATATATTCAAATCTCACGCAATATACGATAATCAAAGTAATAATCTCCGAATCGCATGCAAACATAAACAAAAAATATACATACAATCGATATGATCAACACTCCACTAATCAACAAATCAAAAAATGTATGTGTCAAAAAATCATCCAATATGATCAATACTCCACTAAAGCTATGTGTCAACAAATCAAAAAATAGAACTAACGCCACCGCTGGGACGATCATCCATCTCCATCATTCCGTGGCCTAAAGAATGCGCTCAACTCATTCCGTATGGGCTGCTGGACGGAATCGGCATGCGACTGCCTCATGTCTCGGATCTTCGCCCTAAGCTCTTGCAGCTCGTGCCGCGTCTCCTGTTGCGTTTGATTCTGCTGCTCCACTTGCTCGCGGAGCCGATGGATCTCCTCCTGCAACGTAGCTGCCGTATCCGCCCTCATCTGGGTCATAGCATACTCATGCGCAATCGAACGTCTATCAAAAAATCGATGGGCCCCGGGACCAACCCCGCACTCATACCCACCGTGATGCCCGCCGGATATCGAATCCAGGATAGGGACAATAGCGGTGATCGAGTCGCCGAGGCCAAGTCCCAAGACGTCCGTCTGCTCCTGAAACTGGGTCTGTATAGAATATATGTGTTTGTGTGTGTGTGTGTGTGTATTTGTGTATGTGTGTACACAGGTGCTAATTTAAAATACGTAATCAACTTGATTATATGAAACTTAATATTTACGCGCCTATGTCCTTGTGTAACGCGGCCCATCCATTGGCTTCATTGTAGTCAGCAGGGTCTTTCTTTCTTTATGATTAAATTAGGATTTAGTTTAATAATTAATTAACGATATAAAAAATATATAGAATTAAGCGTCGAAATACACATCATGTGCCACCGAGCATTGGCCTGTGAGCGCTTCCCTTGGATCGGGATAGCGCGTTCTCGCAAGCCGTTGTTCCGGTTCTGCTTATTTCGAACCGATATCCTCTTATAAAAATAAAGATTATAATATATTTTAGAATATGATTTCATATTATATTGTTAAAATCTTAAAAATTAAATTGATAACTGCATATCACCGCGCTCAAAATAGGCGACAAGAAGCGGACAATCTTCTCTCGGATCTCCAGCGCTATGACCTCCATCAAATGCATCCGCTGATCCTCGGTCGCCGCGGCACAGGGAAAGTAAATTTCACTCTTCACTTTCCATCAGCGATGTCTCTTGATCACTTGACACTGGTCTAGGAAGTAAGCTAGGGCACGATCTATATCGAATGGCATGTTCATGCCATTCTTGCCGGGCTCGCCAACGAATATGTAATTCTTTCTGGTCTGAAATTGAAATATATTAAACAAATAATTATATGCATATGTATATAACGACGATTGAAATTTAAATGTGTGAAAGGGTATGCCATACCTCCTCCCAAAAAACCGCATAGCATGCTCAGTCTGGGCCTTGTTCCACCGAATATGGAGCGGGTACTTGAAATAAGTACGGACCTCCTGCCCAACATAATCCCTGCACTGGATCACGTGCTCTCTAACATGTACACCTGTCACATCAAAGATCAAATCTCATGACCCAGCATCCATCTGCGTCCTGCAGCAGTCAGGCCCAATAGGACCCCTCGTCCTAACACTACTTGAGCCTGGGAAAAAATAGATATACATACACAATATTAGAATATTTAGAATATGAATATAGAATTTAAAAGTTTTAAGAAATAATGATTATACCTGTCGTCCCCGGCGTGGCGCTAGAACTGGCGCCAGACGCCATCCCGCGAGTAAAATACAGATCTGCAAACAATATACTGTTAGATGATTCAATATCCACCTATATTGTAATGATGTATCAAATTTTAAATAAGTAAATTACGCACTATGCAAGGGAGCGACGGGGTTATGAGGACCCGCCGACGCACTAGTAGGCGTAGGGAAGGATGCGACGCTGCGGGTGATCTGGCGGTAGTATGGAGAGCACTAGTAAGGATATAGGGACGGTCGGAGATGATGCGGTGTGAGTAGGGGGACTGGAGGATGATGTGGCGGTAATAGGCGCTGCTGCTGCAGCTCCCGTGCCTGCTGAGGGTCCTAAGACAGTCTCGTCGGCAGGTATAGATCGACTCAGAATGTCCTGTAGACGCTGTCTCTTATGGCACTTAGTGCCTTTGCCTGGGCCCATGATCAAATCATATATATATATATATAACGTTATTTCATTACTTATAATCATTATACAATTTAAAATATTCAATTTAACTTTATTACCTAACACGTTTATGTGGTACATTATATGAAGCTTCGTTAGGTGGATTCTCAAAATCTTTATCCGTGACAATCAATTGGCCGATGTCACTTCTTACAAACGTATGGATGGACGGCGTAGAATAGTTTGGATGCCTGGTACGTTTAATAGATGGACTGAGATGTGTTATCGCGGGATCTTCATCGTCGCTCTTGTCTTCAGAGCCATTCAACGTTGGCATGTTATAATAATCTCTCGATTTCCAACGACAAACAATATCCCAGTCAACCTTCTGCAAGTCCCGAAAATAATATATTTATGTTGCCATTGTGGGAAAGATAAAGCGGTCGTATTTTGGTAACATCCGTTTGGTGCCAAAGTCAGACCGTATTGATCGATCTTCATACCCCGGTCAGTCTTGGTATCATACCATCTGCATTGGAATATATGAAATGGAACAATCGTATGCTGGTATGAGACCACTATAACTTTCTCAAGAACACCGTAGTTGGGATTTTCATTCTCGTCGACGGTTGCGATACCGCTATTTTGCGTAGCCCTAATACGTTCCGTACTTTCTATCTCGAATTTATATCCGGATACCCCGTACCTATTGTTGGTGAGTTGTGCTCACTCTATATCGAAGTAGAAAGACAGAATGCACAAAAAATAAATTTTTAAGTAAGCACAACCAAGTTAACCCAAGTGAGCAAACCATAAACCTAATCTAGCAACTACTAAGAGTTTTATCTATTATGAGAGAAGGTTATATCAGAAGATCCATATCCTTCGTGTTTTCACTCCTCTTCTTATGCTCTTAGGGATCTCCTAGATCAACCTTGATGGCCGGCCTCCTCGGTCCTAGATAATCCACCCAAGAGTTTGTAATCCAAACTTAGCTTCATTAATGAAGCAACTCAACGACCTAGTTTGCTCGGCAAGTTACCCGTCAATTCCGGAAGTGAGAAAACCCCAATCAACAAAGTGAATGAGCCACCCAGCACTTTACGGAATCCGATAACTTGAGCACCCCTCCATGGGTCATCCTATACCCCCTACGAGTGCGGCGAATAGCCCGCCAATTATAGTGTAAGGCCCTCTCTGTCTGAACACCATAAGATGCGGGCCCGTTACCCTCTAGAACCCGGCCATTCGAGCACTCCTCCGCAGGGTAACCCTAGTACATAAAAGAAAAATATATATACAAACGGCCCCAATAAAAGAATATATAAACTGGCAGAAATGGCAGTCCACATGTCGGACGCTCGCCCCGCAATAATTAATATACAAATGAATCAATACTGTACAACTACCATTGCACTATAGGCTATCCACACGACCGGGGAAAGTCGAGTTTCATTTGCGGCTCAAATAAAACGTGGGGCTTCTAGATTATCCGCTATCCCATGTTGCTTATTGATGTTCTGTGATGTTTCTTATATCATGCCTAGGACGAATGCTTATACACACACACACACACACACACACACACACACACACACACTAGTAGATGTTTTATATATTTTGCATCCGCTTTAGTCTGCCCCCGCTCTGCCGGTAGTTAAGCAACCTAACGGTACATGACGGGGCCCTGTGGCAAATGCGGATGGCATATACGTATATTTTATTTTCATTCTTTTCTGGTGTGATAGGATTTAATTGATGGGACAGCGTTAATTTTAATTAATGCAAGAAAAAGAAACCTAAAAGATGTTGGAACAAATTTCGAAATGCTATAGTTATACTCTTTCGCTTTGCATAGTGGTATTCGGTTAGGAATATCCCGCACCTCATTCGAGAAGGCAAGAGCCTAGATCCCTTCACGGGGAGTGACCTCTTGAGTAAAAGTTTATGTTACTGTAGATTACTCGAGTTTTTTTCAAAACCACTAGTTTTCAAAAGTGGAGCCTAAACCACTCCTTTTTCGAAACTGCTCGGTTGCTTCAACGATATCAAGTTCATTACGTTAAGTGTTTTTCGCCAAAAACCAGCCGTAGCTCTCTGTCATTTCTTACGAGTAGTGCTCAGTATTCGTGTTGTGTTTGTTAACCTTGTCAAGGCGTTGTGTACGGTAGCTGAGTGGTGCTTATTTGTAATATATGATGCGATTAACTAGGACAGTCTACATAGCCTTGTTGACCTTATAAAGGGCTTATACGAGTGGATCTAGGGTAATTAAGATAATGACGGGTTGAACTTGACTAGCGATTTATGGTTTATTGACCTTGTCAAGGTCATAGGTCGTTAGGGGCAAAAACCACATCGGGGGTTTCAAATATACAGGAAACTTGCTAATATTGCATACCTTCTGGAGTGTGCTAACTATAGTGGTTTTCATCTAGGTTATTACGCGATAATAGTTGGATCCCGATTCTACTGATGAGTAGAATTACTCTTGGGAGATACTTTTCACTTCACAATTAGATAACCTATTAGGTATCTAGAAAAGTGTTAATAGGGTTACACCTCTACGGAAA
The DNA here is from genome assembly GCA_030015575.1 of Agapanthus africanus. Classification (NCBI taxonomy): domain Eukaryota; kingdom Viridiplantae; phylum Streptophyta; class Magnoliopsida; order Asparagales; family Amaryllidaceae; genus Agapanthus; species Agapanthus africanus. Next base: position 46,179,163 of record JASDDO010000019.1, on the reverse strand, counting down.
CGAGCTTTATTTTAATTAGGTTCGTGCGAGAGCACGGGGAACCTCACTCAGAATACCAACACTCACCTGACTGAACGGTTATCGAACTTGTAAAGTACGAATGATCCCAACTAGTTTTCCTTTTAAGATTTGAAGGAAAATTTGAGGAAACGGTAGGAACCATCCTGATTAGATAAACTAATAACCAATCTAATCTTGTAAGAGCGCACGCTGAGTATTTCTTTTCTCTCTCTCTCTCCAGATAGCAACCATATCACGCCCTAATCAAGATAATAAAATTTTAGACTTGACCGAACCAACTTATTATACTGGGCTGGAGAACGTTGGTTCGGCTCTAATTTATGACAACTATCACGAGTATGAGCAAGGGAAAGATGACTGTAAGGAATTCCAGATGACCGTATTGAAGAAGAAGCATTCAAATGCATCTTCTTCAGGTGTATTTGTTATTGAAAACTGTTTTTCGGTCAACCCTACCTCCTAGGTACTAGATACCGGATCAGGATCTCATATATGTAATTTGTTATAAGGACTGGGAAAAAAAGAATGGTTGGACCGGGTGATATGTCCCTTGTTTCCCTCAATAAAAGAGTAATGCTCTGTTCCAAAAATTTTAAAGAGGCAGCGCCTCATGTACTTTCCACGAGAGTGCCAGCGTCTGAGTTAAAAACTCTTATATGGCGCCGCACGTGCTCTTCACACGGGCGCCAACGTGCAAAGCACATAAAGGATTAAAACCCTAATTAGCGTCCGCGTGCACAACACGTGGGCGCCGACGCCCAGGTAGAATTAAATTCTACTCTGTTAAATAGAGCCGCTGGATCAAAAATCCAACGGAGATGATAAACCATCAAGACTCAGAATTAAAATTCTGTTGAGAGGAAATATTCCTCAAATCTTTCTAAACCAAGAAAGATTCCTTCGGTTGGATCATAGAATAAAATTCTATGCCATATGTAAAATAGAGGACCGTTAGATTAAAAATCCAACGGTGATTAAAAAATCACCGTTTTGCAGAAGGGAAAATATTTCCCCAATCTTGTTCTGTAAAGCAGAAAACCTTGGATTAAATATCCAATGGTGGGTGAAAATCCCCAAATCAATCATGATCTCTTAATGAGAGATTTCTTCAAAAACTGATTAACAAACTTGCATCTACTATATAAAGGACCAAAGACTTCAAGTCTAAGGAGGAAGAACCCCCCATAAGCTTTAAAAAAAAGGAGAAAGCTTCCAAAAAAATAGAGAATTAAATTCTCGAGAAAGAAGAGCTCCCTTCTTGGAAATTTTAGGTAAATAAAAAAGATATATATAAAAAGGTAAAAATATATACCTACTGGAGGGTTTAGCCATTCTCAAAGAACTGAGTTCTTTCTCTAGATCTGAGATCCACAAAAGAAGTCACTCGTATGATGAGAATTTAATTCTCATTAGGAAGAACTTGTTTCTTGAGAACCGAAGAGTCATCTACAAAATAAAGATCATATTGGTCATTAAGCAAGAAAAGAACCCTGGGCCCAGCGCCCCACGTGCCTCTCATGTGGGCGCCACGGAAGAGAGTGCTTAGCACTCAATGAGCGGCGCCCGGCGCCTCATGTGCCCCTCACGTGGGCGCCATAGAGGGGAGTGCTTAGCGCTCAATGAGCGGCGCCCGGCGCCCCACGTGCCCCTCACGTAGGCGCCACAGAGGGGAGTGCTTAGCACTCAATGAGCGGCGCCTAGTCACTTATAAAATTTCTAGTTTACTAAAATATTTTCCGTAATTAATTATTTTAAATATTATTTTAAGACTTCACCAATAGATTTAATTAGTGATTATTACAATTTGGAATGGGTTAATTAGTCAAATGTGAACCATGACAACTTTAAACCAAGTTTGTAACATGTTTTCTTTTCTCGTTTGGGTTCCAAGGTTCTAGTTCATTTCAGGGTAAAATAAATTAGAGATAAAATAAAATAAATAATAGAATTATGTTGTATGTTGTAATTATGAGCTTGGAAAGGTTTGTTTTGACTTGGAAATATCTACAAACACACACACACTCCCCACCCATTCCCTGTTGGCCGAGCCCCTTGTTGTAGCCCCCTCATTTTCCCCACTTGATCTCCACCTCAAAATTCATCCAAAAACCCATCAAAAATCCACAAATTATCTCACAAATTCAAAACCAATTCCTTATCCTTTTCTCCTTAGCCTATTCTAACATGGATCTTAGAGCAAGATGGGTTTTGTGAGGCTATGTTGCAAGCTAGATCTACAAGTGTGAGGTATAAATCTTTATCCAATACCTAATTTGTTAGTTAATTGCTTAAAACTAATTTATTTAAGTGTTAATTAGGTTTTAGTTGCAAGTTTGGAATTTCAAGATTTGGGTTTGGATCAAGTTAGGGTTTATTATCATTTGAACATGGTTTAAGTGTGTAGTTAACACCTTAAGGCATGAAAAACCTAACCTAGTTGCTAAATTGGAAATTATTACTTTGAAATTTGTCCAATTGTATAATCTTGGAAACTAGAATTTTAGAATTTATATAAATATGTGAGATTTAAATCTAGTAAATCATTGGGTAGCCTAATTATGTTATGAAATGAACATTGCGGCCACTAGAATTGTTTAAACATCTAGATTTGTACTAAAACGGTTAATTGATGCTTACTTGGTTTTTGGAATAAATCGATTTTAAATTAAATTTAAGGTTTTGATGATATACACCTTATTTCATATAATATTTAGCGTGTTGTGAAACCACGATTGGTACATTTTGGTTTTAAGTTTGTGGATTTTCACGTATAGTGACCCTAGTTGTAGTTTGTGGTATTGTCGCGACGCGTTTTGTGCACCAAGTGCGTGCGCGTCTAGTTAGGGTGCGTGGTTGACTTGTTTTGGTTATGTCCGTGACTAATTATATATTTATTCTCTTTTTACTTGTGTACGTTTCTAGGATCGGGTGCAGAGGCGTCGGATGTGGCACGGAAAGGACAGAGCTGAAATCGGAGCAGATTAGCCGAGGCGTCCAGGTGAGTAGATGTATATCTACGGGGGAAGTCGGGTGGATGGCGTATAGCACTCCCGCAATTTCGTAGGATATGATGTGTTTATATATGTATACATATGTGTTATTCCGAGATATGAATACTTAGCAAGAAAGGCATTTAGGAGACCCCGGGTTGGATTTAGTGTAATGGGAGGAAAGTGATTTTAGTTAGTTCTTAGTCGCGAACCCTAGAGTAAAGGTTGACACACAGACATACATGCACACATGTGATATGACTTTTGGGTGTATGTTTATATGTGTGTGTGTGTGTGTAGATCCGTTGGTGTGTGTGTACACACACACACACACATACGTATACACAGATGATGAACCCAGTATATGATACTTGGAGATGAGCCGATATGATCGGGCATGATACCGTGAGATTGTGATATGTGTTTGGGTCGTGATATGATATGACATGATATTATAGTGGATCATTAGGTAATTTGTTTTCATACACACGAGGATATATATTTGATGATATGAGAATGTACTAGATTTTAGAACGGTACCCCTAATTCTTGTTTTATCGATAATGATACTATATGGATAATGATATATATGTGATATTTGATCCGTACCCCCATTTTGGGATGCCGTACGATAGATTTTACCATACGAGATATAGATATAATGATTGATCCGCACTCTTGACTCGAGGATATCATAGTATGTATTTTACCGTACGTGACGTTTTTGAGACGGGATCGCCGACTACTAGATATATCGACTCGGACTTAGATGGATTTCCTTACCCTTTCGACTGGGCTCGAGTCATACTTATATTTCAAAACCTAACGAATCGTAAGTATTTTTAAAGACAGGCCAAGGCATACTATGGATTTTCAAAAGACGTATCTTTTCTCAAAGACCCCGTAGCCCTATTTTTCTAAAACCAGGATTCGTGCTATTTCAAACACCAAAAATTGTATGACTCGTATATGGTTATGGATATTCTTATATGTTGCGGTTACTACATCTTTTCCCATATTTTTCATGCTGTTCTCATCGCATTGCATGCTTATAAATGTGTTCTTTAGTTATTATGAACCTATGTTGTCAGGACATCGGCACCATTACCGATGATGCGTACGCTCCACGTACACTTGCTTGCCGGCTCACACACATCATTATCGGTAATTTCCATATCACGTACACATTAGAAAACATTATTTCATTTGTATAAATTGCTAGCGGGTAGTTTCAATATAGTACTAGTACGCTTGCCTTCATATGCTAGTTTTGATATTGCATTTCTTACTCAGATACTTCATGCATTTATGCATTCATTCTGTTATGCAATATCATGGGGTTTTATGCCGATATTCACTGTTCACTGACTAGTGATTTTGAGATTTCGGATCTTTAATGAGATTTCTGGTTTTGGAAAACCGCATGTGAATGTTTATAAACTTATGATAATTTTAAAAGAGAAAGATGCGGTTTTTTTTTATATGAAGGGTAGTGTCCAACATAATATTTTCTCGGTTCTGAGTTGGTTTTCGAGACCCGATTCGAGGAGGAGTATAAACCATCTGCGGGTACATGGTTGTAATATTTCTGAAAATATAAAATATTGTTTTTGGAATTTAATATTACAATAATATTTTTCTCGAAAACTATCTGATTTGCGAAATTGGGGTTTTCGAAAAAGGGTATAAATATATACCAATAATTTTGAAATAAATGGAAATTAAAATGATTTATTCATTTAATAATATGTTTAAAAGATTTGGCATTTTTAAAATTTATTATATGCAGTTTGGATAAAAACCCGATTAATGCACTGCTAAGCGCAATTAAGCCAAATCCGTATTTCTACAGTTTTCCATGGCTAGTACACCATGTCATGTTACATTTGGTTAAATGTTGTTGCATTTGTGTTGTTTTATAGGTATTATGTGATTTGGTTTTGAAATTTAAAAGAGAAAAGAAAAAGGGATGAAAATGGTTAAAAAGGTGAATGATTGGAGAGAGAGTGTATGTGAGAATAAGTGAGAGAGAGGGGGGATGCCACCACATTGTTTTACCCCATCATTTTCTTTTCCTTCTTCATCTTCATCACCCTCATCTCCCTCCACTTCTAACCTTAGATCCATCTCCAAATAATCCCCAAAACCTTATACTCCCTTCACAAAATTTAATCCCCATCTCTTCTACTACACATTGGACCAAGTAAAGTGGGATTTTGACAACATTGGGACTTCTAGGGTTTTGCTTGGGTGTAACCATGAGGTATAATCATTTCCATTTAGTTAGTTTTAATTTTCTTATGTTTTAGATAGTTTAGAAGTTGAATTGGATTGATGGATTTGTGAACTTTGAAATTCTAGAGAAGGGTTTGGGAAATTGATGATATTTTGTGGCTGTCAATAAGACTTTTGAGGTGATTCTTGACCTGGACCATAGCTTAGAACCCTAAAATACGAATTTAGGTATTGATCCATGTCGGTTTTGTGAGTATATAGGGTGTGCAGGGAAATCTGGAGCAATCCGGGGAATTTTTTAGGAAAGCAAACAATACCAGGGACCAAATTACCGCACTAGGAGACCACCCTAGCAAGACAAACCCAAACTGGAACCTATTGGCCGAGGAAGCCGGAATTTTAGGCCTTGTGTCCGGCCACATGGAGGAAATTGGTGTCGGGGTTGGTCCAGTAGGTCATATACTTCATGTACAGCACCCTAGACTTGTTTGTGCAACTCCTTTTGGCCTAAGTCAAAATCTAGGAGCACATTAGTGTGATTTTGGCTATATTTTCCGTATTTTGAAATGTTTAGTTTTGTTATTTGGATTTGTTTTTGGTTGTTGGATGTTTGTACATCAACAACAAGGGTTGTTTGGTTGGTTTTGTACGCGTAAGCTATAGGTTCTAACCTATGAGCAATGCGCGTGCCGTTTGGATTTCAGAACTTGATTTTAATAGCGATTGCAATTGTGTTGATATTGTAGGTACCTTCGCGTGGATTCCGAGGTGACGGAGCGGGACGTCATCGACTTCGTCAAGCGAAGACCACAGTGAGTAGATCTATATCTACGGGGGAAGTCAGGTGGATGGCGTATAGCACCTCCGCACACTTTGATGGAAACCGATTTATATGTAGATTATGGTTAATGAAACCTTTAATAGAAAACTATAGATAGAGTAAAAAGATAGATAGATAAACCATATTAGAAACTAAGAATAGTTAGAAGCGATATGATACGACTAGTATGTGATGATGGGACTTGACGATGATTTTTGTTGATATTGCTGTTTAGGGTACTATAGGACTAGACAGTCGACGTAGATGCGTCATCCGAACCATACTTATTTCTAAACCAAAGAATCGTATACATCTTTTAAACATATCCTTGAAGGACGATACGGATTTTCAAACGATATCTTTTCTTTAAAAACACCGTAGCCCCTACTTTCAAAACTACGATTCACATCTTTCAAAAACTGTTGTATGGTTCAGGTGTGTATGTTAGATTAGATACTTATACTTATAGTAAAGGGTAGTATGTTTTGGTGAAGTGATTTTATGTGAGGTATAATTATGATAAAAAGAGAATACGATTTAATATGTGATATGATGATATGTTGGTATACCGATGTGAGTCGATTAAGATGATTGATACCTTTCCTGTCCCCTGATATGAGATTGTTATGGATGTGACCTGAGACATAGGTATATTTATAGATATATATATCATGGTGAATCGTGAGTGATATTTCATATATGACGTTAGGTCCGTACCCCTCTTTGTCATATAGGTTGATAGGATCCTTAATGTTTTAATGCCGTCGTACGAAGATTTTTCCCGTACGTGATGAGTTGACTTGATGATTGATCCATACCCTTGACTAGAAGATGTCGTACGATGGATTATACCGTACGCGATATTGTGAGGCTGGATGCCGATTGATAGATTCACCGACTCGGTCTTGTAGACACGTATACCTTATAGCTTTTAGCTGATGATTTACCATATGCTGCATTCATGTTATTCGCATTGCATTACTTATATCTGTGCTAGTACACCTGCACCATTATCGATGATGCGTATGTTACACGTACACAGATTTGCCGGCTCACACACTTCATCATCGATAATTGCCATGTCACTACACAGTAGGATTGCTGCATCATGATATGACTCCTTGCATGCTATACTTTTGTATATACTACTTGTACATCCATACTTATGCACATACATATTGTACACTCATACATGTGTATATACCACTTGTACATCCATACTTGCGCACATACATATTGTACACTCATACATGCGTGTATACCACTTGTACATCCATACTTGCGCACATACATATTGTACACTCATACATGCGTATATACCACTTGTACATCCATACTTGCGCACATACATATTGTACAGTCATACTTGCGTATATACCACTTGTGCACGCATACCTACATAAATACTTATTGCACATACATAGATGATGCTGGCTTTGGTTTTGGAGAATTGGGAACCGCAGGATATATTTTAAAACTGGAATCATTTAAAAGAGCGGTTTTCCCTTAATATATCACGTTACTGTTCCATATTGCATGATATACGGATATGCTTACATTTCTATCACATGCCGCATACATCATGCTTCATGATTTTACGTATTGAGATATGCTGTTTTCATGAGATTTCTGGATTTGAGAACAGTGGTCATTTTAAAAGAAAGTATGTATTGTTTTAAAAACCCAGTTTCTCTTAATATGATATTTTAGTGCGTCCACCATACGTTTTCTCGGTTCTGAGACGTGTGACATGTGAAACCCGGTTCAAGGAGCTGGATGAGACCGATTGCGGGTACATGGTGGATCCGGTATGGTACCCCGGTGTTAGTTATATGTATGCCCTAGAGTCCATTACTATACATAGGATGTATATTGTAGTGGATGCTAGAACATATATAGGGAGGACTTTCTTACTCGACATGATAGTATGCTATCTGGTTACTCTTTACCTTAACGTGTATACTGATTGTCTCTCTGTTACATGTTGGTAAAGCCCTTAGGATGTGTACTTGACTACCTGGACTATGATGCAGATCATACTAGTGGGGACATAGTAGTCCATAAGTACATCCTTCAAGGTCCCCAGTCGTGGGTGTATCGAGACGGGGCATCGATATACCAGAGTAGACTAGCGTATACCTTCTCGACCCATACAGATGGGCGATGGATGATCCCATATCCATTGGTGTTTGACATCAGAGATGATATACGGGTGCTCAGTGGAGACTGGGTACACTGGACGGACTCGCCGAGAACTCCCAGATGGTATTATACCTTACGTCAGATGGCGGTTCTCTAGTGACACTGGTACAGGTTAGTCTGTAGACCCGAGATCGTCATAGAGTCTTGTGTGATACCCACTGTGCTTTGATTTCCACCTTACCACGTCCAAGAGGGCGTGCAAAACGGTGGTTTTTGGGTACAGTCCCGAATCACATGGAGGCAATGAGCGATAGGAGGGGATTTGTCTCTCCCGGTATAAGGAGTTGATGTTGCGCTGTGTTCGATTGGCTATAACCGGAAATCCCTGGCCAGGGTTGCTGAGATTTACTGGTAAGTGTTACCAGTAGTTTCTCGAACTGTTATAGACCTCATATCGACACGACTTATCGAGCTATTGGGGTCTGACGTTTACCACCCCTAGGCGAGATATGCGACATATCAAACGAACAGACCGGACTGTACGGTAAGTGTTACTGGTTGGATTCACAGGAGTATGAGCGGGCTTGCTCGTCGATCTTCTGATCGCTCAATACCCGGGTGGCCGTTACATTTAGCAGACCGCTTGCGGCTTGTGGGTGCTTGATATGATCATCACCTGCTGCCGGCGTATTGACGAGTCTTTAGAGTCCTACACAGAGCTTTCCTGGCTCAAGCGAAACGAAATAGGAGCGCATATGAGATATGTGCGGGACCGAGAATAATACCAGTATGTGATGCTGTATTCGATTCTCGCGATTTGTGGCATTGGTCGGTTATATGCGATATAGCCGGGTTATCGGATCAAGTGTTGATTCGATAAGTTGTTACTATTGATATTAGTCGGTTATGTGCGATATGACCGGATCGTTAAATCAAGTGTTGATTTAAAGATTTAATGTATAATTATATATATGATATATTACTTTACATTAACTAGTATTTGTTCACTTAAGATGGATTTTCTCACTTGATGTGCACATTGTATATATGATATAGTTTTGTGCACTAGTTTGTATCATATTTGATGATACATGCAAACTTGAGTGTGTATGATTAAACCATGGTTATCTTAATGGTTAGGGTTTTGATTTACTTATCTATTTATTTTTATTAATTCATTTTAAGGCAAGAATAAAATGGTGGCTAGTTTTTGTTTCTTTCATGAAACTTCATGAAGCTTTGAAGCTTTGACCATTTTGTCTCTTAGCCTTAACCTAACCATTAAACCTAACCTTAGTTTATTCTCTACACCTAACTATGGTTGGTATATGATAAGATAATTCTTTTTATTCTTATGATAATTCTTTTTCTTCTTCTTCTTCTTCTTGAACAATGAAGAAAAGCTTGCTACCATTAATGACAACTTGAAAAAAAGAGTGAGAAATCCAATTCTAAAGTGAACCCACTTCCTATTTTTTCTTCCTCTACAACTTGCCAAGTAGTATAGGGTGTTTTCTTCACAAGTTTCATGACTTGGTGAAGTGGGAGCTTGATCTTGTGTTGCCTCGACGTAGATCATCTTCGGCATCGAAGTCGACGACCTAGCCCGATCATTCTTTCGATGAAACCACCGCGAGAGTCCGGGATCCGATGGGTACAGCGGAGGGACTTCATCATGGAGCTATGGAGGTAGAGGACCGGATCTACAAAGGTTGTAGCCCCGTTCACTTAGCAGTAAAACTGTTTACAACTTGCATGTTTCGCCTAATCTCTAGTTAACGATCTAGTCTTGGGTTTCTCGGCACTTGTAAAATTTGAAATTGGCATGGTTGATGCCTTGTGAGACCTCTTGAGCGTGCCTAGGAACCCTACACCCGGGGAGAGAACAGATCTGTCGTGCAGTAGACGATGACCCTGTAAGTCCACGTTGCCCACCCCGGTGCTTACGGGGAGGCGGAAAACGGAATAAAAATCGAATTTTTATGAGCTTAGGCAACATGGACTACATTATGAAGGATCTTTGCTAAACAAAAACAAGCTAAAGCTAACTAGAAACTAGCTAAGTGCTAGAAAGGTTATACCTTGGGCTTTATGTCCTTCTCTCCTTGCTCCTTGGAGTGGTGGAAGGAGGTCACCTTAGTCGTCTTCTCACGTCGAAGAAAGATCCACCCGAAAGCCTCGACCTTTGGCTTCAACTCCAAGCTAGAAGTAACTAGGGTGCAAGAAGTGCTAATCCTTGAACCCTAGATGAGAATAGAGATTATCAAGAGAGGGTTTTTCTCAAGCTCAAGTGTTTCTCAACACATGAGAGGGGAGAGCTTGAGGGAGAGGAAGAACAAGAGAGAGAATGTGAATGATAGAATGAGAGAATAATATGAAGCATTCTCTCATATATGTGAATTATTGTAATTAGATAATTAGTGAAATAATTGTCATGGCTTAATCAAGACATGACCATTATCATTTCATTTTTAATGCAAATTGCAAGGATCAAAAAGCATCTTCCAAATGAAATGATGATGGTCAAAGTGTCAACAAGGTCAACAAGTCAAGATGGGTCAAATGGTCAACAACCATAACCATGCACAATTATTAAACTAATATCAATTAACCATAATACACACATAAGCATTAGGGTTAATAAAAATGACAATAGTCATTAACCCTAATCAAAGTTCTCTCCCTCTGTCTCAAGCAACTGTGCATACGCACCCGTATTCGTGATCCGAGGAACACGGATACAAAGAGAAAAAGCCAATCCCAAACCATATACTAGGATCCGGCTTAAACCAAAGCCCGCTAGTATAAGCTGTCCGGACAGCAAACGTGCACAGGTGCACGGATGTGAACGAACCCTGTCGCAAAACCATGCGACCTCTACTCATTTTGCCTAAAGGCGAATAGCTCTCTGTGTGGGACTCTAAAGACTCGAAACTACGCTGGCAGTGGGTTTAACCACAGACCGCAAGCGGCACTAGCTGTACGTAACGGTCCCCAGGTAGATGTCGATAAGAAGATTGACGAGGTGAACCCCATCTGAACTCCTACTGAGCCTGTATGTGACAGTCTCCGTACAGTCCGGTCTGTTCGTCTGATACATCGCATGGCGGGCCTAGGGGGCGGTGAACGCCAGTCCCCTAATAGCGGTACAAGTCGTGTCGGAGTGTAGCCCAGAATACCCTGAGATAACACTGGAAACCTACCAGTATATCTCGCTTGCCCTGGCCAGGGACTACTCGTGTAATGGCTCTCCTGGACACAGCACGATGTCAACCCCCAATACCGGGAGAGACGAATCCTGTCTAACCGTCACTGCCTCCAAGTGCTTCGGGACTGCACCCAAAAACTACCTGTTTGCACGACTCCTTTGAGCCGTGGTAGGGTAGTAATCAAAGTGCAGTGGGAACACACTCAAGGCGAAGTGACAGTGTCAAGTCAACGGACTAAGCTGTACTCATGTCACCTGGGAACTGATAACTGACGATAGGTATAATACCAACCAACAGTTCCCGACGAGTCCTGTCCAGTGTACTCGTAACCTAACGAGCACCCGCATACTATCTCAAGTACGACGTACTGACGGCTGTGGGACAGACCGTCTCCCACGCTGGGATGAGAAGCGCATACGCTAGTCTACTCCGGAGTTTCGATGCCCTATCTCGATAGTCCAACGACTAGGGACCTGTATAAGGATGTTCTTATAGATCACCCAGCTCCCACGAGTGTGAGCGCCATCACAACGCTTGTAATCAAGCAAAGATCCTAAGGGCTCTACTAATATGTATATCAGCGATATGCTAATAGAAACACATGCACATATTAAAGCAGAGACAAACCAAGTAGCATACTACCATTTCGAGCAAGATTGTATATACAACTGTGAATATCCCAAGCTTCCATCAAGTAATATGCAAACTAGTATGATACAGTAATGGCCTCTAGGGCATATACACTAACAATCTCCCACTTGCACTACGGCCATGTACTGGCGTATCGAAGACCTATCATCTCGATCAGCCGCTCGAACTGAGTCTGGGGCAAGGCCTTGGTGAATGGATCTGCTGTGTTATCTTCTGAAGCAACCCTACGAACCTCGATCTCCTGGCGATCTACGATCTCCCTGATCAGGTGATACCGCCTCAAGATGTGTCTGGATTTCTGATGGGACCTGGGTTCCTTCGCTAAAGCTATAGCCCCGTTGTTGTCGCAATACAGAGGTATTGGGTCAACAATGGACGGAACCACCTGAAGTTCTTTCAAGAACTTCCTCATCCAGACAGCTTCTTTTGCGGCATCAGATGCAGCGATGTATTCCGCTTCCATAGTCGAGTCAGCAATGGTTTCCTGTTTGGAGCTCTTCCAACACACCGCCCCTCCATTGAGGGTAAAGACAAAACCCGACATGGACTTGGAATCATCCTTGTCACTCTGGAAGCTGGAGTCAGCAAAGGCCTCAATCTGGAGGTCTATTCCGCCATACCCCAAGAACATCTCCTTAGTCCTTCTCAGGTACTTGAGAATATTCTTTACTGCTATCCAATGTTTCTCCCCAGGGTTTGACTGATACCTGCTTACCACACTCTGTGCATAAGCCACATCCGGTCTGGTACACAACATCGCATACATTATAGAGCCTACCGCAGAAGCGTAGGGTATAATAGACATGCGATCCCTCTCCAAATCAGTCTTGGGAGACATCTCTTTGGAGAGAGTGATCCCGTGACAAGCCGGTAGATTACCGCGCTTGGAATCTTCCATACTGAATCTCTTCAGCATGGTGTCGATGTACCTGGACTGTGAAAGTCCTAATATCCTCTTGGATCTGTCACGGTAGATCCGGATACCCAGGATGTACGAGGCATCACCCAGGTCTTTCATGGAGAACCTGTGTGACAAGAACCCCTTGACAGATTGTAGCATATGAATGTCATTTTCTATTAAGAGAATGTCATCCACGTATAAAACGAGGAATACTACAGTTCTCGCTACAAATCTACAATAGATGCATGGTTCATCTGGATTTTTGATAAAGCCAAATTCCTTGACCGTCTCATCAAAACAGATGTTCCAACTCCGCGATGCCTGCTTTAGTCCATAAATGGATTTAAGCAACTTGCACACCTTTCCGCTGCTTCCACTCTGAATGAAACCCTCTGGCTGGTCCATATAGACACACTCCTCTAAATGTCCATTTAGAAAAGCTGTCTTTACGTCCATCTGCCAAATCTCATAATCGTGGAAGGCAGCAATGGCAAGAAGGATCTGAATGGATTTCAGCATAGCTACTGGAGAAAAGGTTTCGTCATAGTCCAAACCAGGTCGTTGACGAAAACCCTTTGCTACCAGTCTAGCTTTATAGGTCTCAACCTGTCCATCTACACCAATCTTCCTTTTGAAGATCCACTTGCATCCTACGGGTTGCACCCCATCTGGAGCAATGTCCAACGTCCATACTTTGTTGGTGTACATGGACTCCATTTCGGTCCGCATTGCATCCAGCCATTTTACCGAGTCGACGCTCTGAATGGCTTGCTGGAAGCTAGTAGGCTCATCAAAGTCTATGATGCAATCCTCTCTATCCCCGTCAATGAGAAAACCGTAGTATCTCTCGGGCGGATGAGACTACCTACTACTCTTGCGGAGTGGCGTGGGAATGTCCTGATCTTTCGAACCCTCTGGTTCTACTAAGCTTTCAGTAATAGCTCGTGGTTCTGGAATTTCTTCCAGTTCTATTGCGCTCCCACTTAATTCTTTTTCTATGAACTGGTGTTCTAGAAAGTGGGCATGGCGAGAAACAAACACCTTTTGTTCCTCTTCGCAATAGAAGAAATATCCCTTGGAGTTCTTTGGATATCCCACAAACTTGCACTGTACTGAGCGTGCCTCGAGCTTGTCCGCATGCTGCTTTTTTACAAAAGCTGGACATCCCCATGTCTTAATGTGATTAAGATAGGGTCTCTTCCCACACCACATCTGATATGGTGTAGTAGGCACAGTCTTAGTTGGAACTCGGTTCAAAAGGTATGCAGCTGATTCTAGCGCATATCCCCAGAACGATCGCGGTAACTCAGCGTTACTCATCATGGACCGTACCATATCCAATAGGGTTCGGTTCCGTCTCTCCGATACACTGTTATGTTGCGGAGTGTATGGAGGAGTAAGCTGAGAGAGAATTCCATTCTCTTTTAAGTAACCCAGGAACTCGGCACTTAAGTATTCACCACCTCGATCAGATCTCAGTGCCTTGATACTTTTGCCTGTTTGTTTTTCTACTTCATTCTTATATTCCTGGAATTTTTCAAAAGCCTCGGATTTATGTTTCATTAAGAAGACATAACCGTACCTTGAAAAGTCATCCGTAAAAGTAATGAAGTAAGAATAACCGCTTCGTGCATGTGTAGACATTGGACCGCACACGTCACTGTGTACGAGTCCCAAGAGCTCGCTCGCTCTTACTCCGTGTCCAGTGAACGGAGTCTTTGTCATCTTTCCCTTGAGACAGGATTGACAAGTTGCATATGATTGATATTCCAACGGATCCAAATATCCTTTTGTATGTAACTTAGTCAACCTTCTCTCATTGATGTGACCCAGTCTACAATGCCATAAGAAAGTTTTATTGATTTCTGGAGACTTTCTTTTGTGTGTATTCTGGACATTGAAAATCTGTGGTTGGTTTAATACGTATATACCGTTGTTCAATGTACCTGACCCAATCAAAACTTGATTAAGGTGAATGTTCACTACATTACTTACAAATGCAAATTCATAACCTTCTTTAGATAATAAAGATACAGAAATGATATTACAGGTTGCATTTCGTACATAATAACAACTACGCAAAACTAAAAAGTGTCCATCCGACAATCTCAGGTGATAGTCCTCCACGGCCTCAGCATCCATGCTAGCACCGTTTGCAACTCTGAGGGTCATGTCACCTGCCTTCAAAACTCTACGCTTTCTCAACGCCTGCAAAGAATTACAGATATGAGATCCTGATCCGGTATCCAATACCCAGGACGTAGAGTTTATTGATAGACAGTTTTCAATAACATACACACCTGAAGCTGAAGCTGCAACTCGCTTCAAATCCTGTGTTCTGGCCTTCCAAGCCTTGCAATCCTGTTTCCAGTGACCACTTTTGTGACAATAGAAGCATTCTTCCTTTCCCACCAGCTTTCCCGCTATCTTTGTTGCTTTTCCTTTTCCCTTCGTATCCACTTTACCGACACCGCCTCTTGGTTTGGCGGGGGCTTTCTTCTTCTTACCCTTGGCTTTCGCCCTGGATCTAGAAGAGGAAGATCCTCCTACAAACAAAGTGGATGTCTCCCTACCCTTCTGTAGGGTGCCCTCAGCACTCCTCAACATGTTCAGAAGTTCGGAAAGTTCAACCTCCTTTCCTTACATGTTGAAGTTAAGAATAAACTGGGCGTAAGTGGAAGGAAGGGACTGGAGAATCAAATCAGTATAGAGTTCCTTCTCCAACGTGGTCCCAAGGTCCGCGAGCTCCTCTATGTAGCCAATCATCTTAAGCACGTGTTCCGCTACCGATGATCCGACGGCCAACCTTACCGAAAATAACTTCTTCGACACTTCGTATCTTGCGATACGAGACTGCTCTCCATACAGTTCTTTTGTATGAAGAAATATGGACTCTAGGTCCATATTCTCGTGCCTCCTCTGATGTTCGTTGTCCATCGAGGCTAGTACGAGGCATCTGGCCTTCGCGCAATCTATTTCCCAGGTCTTGTAGATTTCCCTATCTACGACACTGGTTTTGGGACCTGGGACAGGGGGAGCTTTGGTGGTAAGGACATACCCCAACTTATCGTAAGTGATAGCCATCTTGACATTCCTGAGCCAATCTTTGTAGTTTGGCCCTGTCAATATGTTTTTATCTAGTAATAACTTAAGTCCGGTCATGTTGAATGGTCGCTGCAATTAGGAGAGAGAAAAGAAACACTTTAGCATGATGCTCTTGCAAGTTTAGAGTGGTTTTTAGTTTGTCTAAACTGGATGGCTCCCACTGTCTCTCGAATCCCTTCTCAAACCGTAAAGAAAGGATTAGTCAGGATCAATCTCACCGTACAATACTTGCTTAACCGTTCAGCCAGGCCAGTGTCGGTACTTCGAGGGAGGTTTTCCAACGCTTTCGCGAAGTTCCTTAATTAAGTAACCTCTTTTCCCTGTGGGCGTAACCCCGCTAACACCTTTCTAGACACCTACTAAGTTTATAGCATTGATCGTTAAGTGAGAGTTTTCCCGAGGAGTAGCATATACTCACAGTAGGATCGGGATCCAAATATCATCGCGTGATAAAACCGAAGGAATCCTACCAGAATTATCACACTCCAAATGGTATGCAGCGCTAGCAAGTTTCAGTACTTATGAAACTCCCGATGTGGATTTTTGCCCCATGCTCTTATGACCTTGACTTTGGCCAAAATATCATAAGTCACATGTCAAGTTCTACCCGTCATTCTCCTGGTTAATTTGGACCCACCCGTACCTACCCTTGACTTTGGCCAAAATAGCAGCACGACTGTCCCAAACCAACGCATCTATCTATGCTGCACATGAATACCCAATCGCTACTAATCACTATGCCTTGACTTTGGCCAAAATACATAGCTTGAATACTTTTGACCATTCATGTGAAATGACGGAGAGCTACGAATGGTTTTGGCGAAACCGTGAACGTAGTGAACTTGATATAATCGATGGAACGAGATAGCTTTTAAAAGGAGTGGTTCAAGCTCCGCGTTTAAAAGTTTAGTTTTGAAAAGAACCGAGTGGTTTTCAAAGTGTTCCAATCGACTTTTACTTGGTTTATTTTGTTGCATTAGTTCTTTTAATGCGTCCCATCATTTAATCCTACCATTGCAGAAAACAACCAAAATATGACGTACGCTTATGCCATTCGTATTCGCCACGGGGCCCCGTCATCACCCGTTAGGTTACTTAACTAACGACAGAGCGGGGGCTGGGCTAGCGCGGCTGTAAAACATAAGCAACGCCTAAATAGTTATCATATATAAATATATAGCAATGATAGACATTACAGATCACAGATGAATACATTGGATATACTAGGAATCCGCAATCCGTTCGAGCCTGCAACGAAAAGCGGATTACACGGTCGCGGCGAATAGCCAATACCCTACCCAAGACCCCTACGGGTGCGGAAAACTACCCGCCAAGTACCCGAAGCGAAGCAACCTCCCTCACCACCGTGAGTAGGCCACTCGGCACTTCGAGATACCCGGTAGTTTGTGCACCCCCTCCATGGGTCTATCCTAGGAGCAAAAACAGTAAAAAGAATTATACAATGACGGCTACAACCCCGACCCGGTTGTGCGTCCATACAAATATTATTACATCAATTTACATATTACAATGAATGAAAGAAAAAGCAACACTCATCTCACATCCACCCCGGCTATTCACCCGCGACAATCCAACACATTCATATACACATACCATCATCAATCACAGATCACAGATATGTATAACCCTGACTAATCGACATATAGCGATTAGCCGACGTTCAATACATATAAACATCACAGATATAACCTTTTAGTCAAAGTGTATTGAAGTTCGGAAAAAATACGGATTTATAGGCCCCCAAAAACAAATTTCTATTCTGGAAAATCTGGGCACATATAAACCATCTTAAAAATCCTAAAACCAAGCCAGAAATACACTGCACCAAACTCGACCCAGTGAAGAGCCAAGACGGCCGCGGTTGCACGGCAATAGCTTGCTATTGCCGCGGAACTGCGGCTCTTTGGTCGAATCACTGGATCGTTTTTGGTGGCTTTCTTTACAAAACCCTGAGATGATTTTTGGAGTATGACAAATTTTATTTTGAACAGAAAAAAATTTAACAGAAACTTAGGGTTTTGAAAACTCGGTTTTTCGATTTTTTTTTTATTCGAACTTCGATACACTCTACTACCTAGCTAGTTAATGTTTAGTTAGGCTCTGATACCACTGTAAGTCCACGTTGCCCACCCCGGTGCTTACGGGGAGGCGGAAAACGGAATAAAAATCGAATTTTTATGAGCTTAGGCAACATGGACTACACTATGAAGGATCTTTGCTAAACAAAAACAAGCTAAACCTAACTAGAAACTAGCTAAGTACTAGAAAGGTTATACCTTGGGCTTTATGTCTTTCTCTCCTTGCTCCTTGGAGTGGTGGAAGGAGGTCACCTTAGTCGTCTTCTCACGTCGAAGAAAGATCCACCCGAAAGCCTCGACCTTTGGCTTCAACTCCAAGCTAGAAGTAACTAAGGTGCAAGAAGTGCTAATCCTTGAACCCTAGATGAGAATAGAGATTATCAAGAGAGGGTTTTTCTCAAGCTCAAGTGTTTCTCAACACATGAGAGGGGAGAGCTTGAGGGAGAGGAAGAACAAGAGAGAGAATGTGAATGATAGAATGAGAGAATAATATGAAGCATTCTCTCATATATGTGAATTATTGTAATTAGATAATTAGTGAGATAATTGTCATGGCTTAATCAAGACATGACCATTATCGTTTCATTTTTAATGCAAATTGCAAGGATCAAAGAGCATCTTCCAAATGAAATGATGATGGTCAAAGTGTCAACAAGGTCAACAAGTCAAGATGGGTCAAATGGTCAACAACCATAACCATGCACAATTATTAAACTAATATCAATTAACCATAATACAAACATAAGCATTAGGGTTAATAAAAATGACAATAGTCATTAACCCTAATCAAAGTCCTCTCTCTCTGTCTTAAGCAACTGTGCATACGCACCCGTATTCGTGATCCGAGGAACACGAATACAAAGAGAAAAAGCCAATCCCAAACCATATACTAGGATCCGGCTTAAACCAAAGCCCGCTAGTATAAGCTGTCCGGACAGCAAACGTGCACAGGTGCACGGATGTAAACGAACCCTGTCGCAAAACCATGCGACCTCTACTCATTTTGCCTAAAGGCGAATAGCTCTCTGTGTGGGACTCTAAAGACTCGACACTACGCTGGCAGTGGGTTTAACCACAGACGCAAGCGGCACTAGCTGTACGTAACGGTCCCCAAGTAGATGTCGATAAGAAGACTGACGAGGTGAACCCCATCTGAACTCCTACTGAGCCTGTATGTGACAGTCTCCGTACAGTCCGGTCTGTTCGTCTGATACATCGCATGGCGGGCCTAGGGGGCGGTGAACGCCAGTCCCCTAATAGCGGTACAAGTCGTGTCGGAGTGTAGCCCAGAACACCCTGAGATAACACTGGAAACCTACCAGTATATCTCGCTTGCCCTGGCCAGGGACTACTCGTGTAATGGCTCTCCTGGACACAGCGCGATGTCAACCCCCAATACCGGGAGAGACGAATCCTGTCTAACCGTCACTGCCTCCAAGTGCTTCGGGACTGCACCCAAAAACTACCTGTTTGCATGACTCCTTTGAGCCGTGGTAGGTTAGTAATCAAAGTGCGGTGGGAACACACTCGAGGCGAAGTGACAGTGTCAAATCAACGGACTAAGCTGTACTCATGTCACCCGGGAACTGATAACTGACGATAGGTATAATACCAACCAACAGTTCCCGACGAGTCCTGTCCAGTGTACTCGTAACCTAACGAGCACCCGCATACTATCTCAAGTACGACGTACTGACGGCTGTGGGACAGACCGTCTCCCACGCTGGGATGAGAAGCGCATACGCTAGTCTACTTCGGAGTATCGATGCCCTGTCTCGATAGTCCAACGACTAGGGACCTGTATAAGGATGTGCTTATAGATCACCCAGCTCCCACGAGTGTGAGCGCCATCACAACGCTGGTAATCAAGCAAAG
Organism: Agapanthus africanus; assembly: GCA_030015575.1. NCBI lineage: Eukaryota > Viridiplantae > Streptophyta > Magnoliopsida > Asparagales > Amaryllidaceae > Agapanthus > Agapanthus africanus. Next base: position 46,159,115 of record JASDDO010000019.1, on the reverse strand, counting down.
ATCCTAAGGGCTCTACTAATATGTATATCAGCGATATGCTAAAAGAAACACATGCACATATTAAAGCAGAGACAAACCAAGTAGCATACTACCATTTCGAGCAAGATTGTATATACAACTGTGAATATCCCAAGCTTCCATCAAGTAATATACAAACTAGTATGATACAGTAATGGCCTCTAGGGCATATACACTAACAGAGCCTGGCAGAGGGACTACTACCTACCGGTGATTGGTTGGACCTGGCGGATATCCGGAGGATACCGACCGGAGTCGAGTGATGATATGGGCCGATCCAGACTGACGGAGCCCGTGGGCCGATCCGGACTGATGGAGCCCGAGAGATATGAGGATTTACGTGTCGATGTTGGACACGGGTTTCATGATGTTTCGAGTGTCGATGCTGGACACTCAGGTTCCATGATTTTGATGTGTCGCAAGGGACACACGTTGATTTATATCCTTATATTTTCACGCATATGATTTTATGATATATACAGACATTGGCAATATGGGTGGACGAGATCCACATGCATACATACACTGATTATATTGTTGGATGATATTCACATACAGATAGACTTTGAGCTTATTGTTGGCACATATACAGATAGGTCACCCTAGATATCATAGTATTACCTTTATGATATAGTTGACCTAGGATTCGTTGTTTATTCGATTTCTACTTGATATTTTTCTACTCACGAGTTGGCAACTCACCCCCGTTGTGCCATAGTTCTTGCAGGTTGACCGCTTGGATCAGTAGCGGTATCGCTGGCACACAGTTGCTTTTAGGTGATTGCTTTGGTAGGTGGGACATTTGTATCATACCCACTCTTTTATTTATATTTCATATTGTATCTAGTCAACTCCATCAAATCAAACTAGTATTTGTATAAGTAATGAGGTTTAGTGAGACTTGTAGTTGCGAGACTTGAGCGATGGGTTTTATGTTCGCCTTTTGGGTTGATTTTCTCGCTTTATTCTTATTCTTTTGTGGTGATCTTCGCCGTTGGGCGTCGTATACTTATATATACCGTTTTGCATGGTTGTGATCCGCCGGTTGGCGAAGAGCTAGCTCCCACTTGGGGATGCCATTATTCTTGTTATGTATTTGTGGTTTTGGATCAAAATATGCAAAGGAGGTGCTGCCCAAATTTTTAAAAGACGAAACACGTTTTCAAACTAGTAAATTTCACTTGCATTTTTATGTTCCTTTTTTTGTGATTAAGAAAACTTGATTTTATTATACCTTTATTTCAAAACTTCACCTCCATTATTTTCTTAAAAAGGTTTAGATTTCTGGATTTCAGCTTACTTAAATTACGTTACGCCTTTAGACGTTGCGTGATTTAAGTGCTGGCCATGAGCTAATATTTTGGGTCATGACAATGGTGGACTCGGTGAGGTATCTCGGGACGAGAGTGATTTCATGGTAGATGATGAGCCTGGCAGGGGAGCACTACCTACCGGTGATTGTATTGGAAACTCGACGGATATCCGGAGGACCGTTCGAAGTTATGGGCCAATCCTGATCATGCGGAGCCCATGGGCCGATCCTGTTCATCCGGAGCCCGAGATTTGAGTATTATGTGTCACTGTTGGACACGGACTTCATGATGTTTTTAGTGTCGATGCTGGGCACTCGGGTTTTACCATGTTTTGTGTGTCGTTGATGGACACACGTTGGATGATGCATTAGTACATGTCATGCATCGATATATTATTACTCTTAACACGGACACGAGTACTTTGGTATCACACTTACGTTATACAGCCACCCATGTTGATATATATGTGTGTGTGTGTGTGTGTGTGTGTATTTATTGTATGACCAAGGAGAGAGTCATACATGCGATTTCTTCTCGGTGATATTTTCTACTCACGAGTTGGCAACTCACCCTCTTTGTGCCATAGTTTCTTGCAGATTTGGCCGTACAGGTTTTATTGCGGCTTGCTGGCACACTGCTTCCTTCCGGGTGATTGCTTTGGTAGATGGGTTCATTTGTATCGTGACCACCGTAGTACTTGTATTTATATTCAGTTGTATCTAGTAAACTTCATCAATCAGACTTGTATTATTTGAGAGACTTAGAAAACCAGTTGTTATTCTTTCGACCTTAGAGTCGCTCACTTGTATTATTATGACTCTTCTCTGGCTTTCTTGGGGATGTTGGTTTTCTTCTGAATTTTTGGTCATCGCCCTTCGACGTTGTATATTATATTACTTGTGTGGTGGTTTCCGTCATTTGGCGAGGAACTATCTCCCGCTTGGGGATGCCTTTATTTATTATTATGTATTCCATGTATTGTATCTGTTTGGGGGCCAGTATTTACAAAGGAGACTCTGCCGAAATTTTCGGGAAAATACGAAGTTGCTTTTAAATGAGTTTTCCTTCACTCTTTTATTAAAAATGGTTTAGAATTATGGGTTTTGGCCTACTTAGATTACGTTACGCCTCTAGACGTTTCGTAATTTAAGTGCCAGTCGCGTTTCGTACCTTCGGGTCATGACAAAGTTGGTATTAGAGCGCTAGGTTTAACCGTGGTTTGAGTCTAGGTTTGGCTATACGGAGTCTATGGCGTATATATATATATATATTCGGAACCTAGGTTTGACCTTATGAAACTTAGACTTGGTCGAGGGGGTATTAGACCCGAACGTTCGTCGTGTAGGTTGACCTTGGTTGATGGAGTAGGTGACTTAAGTAGAGTGACGTACCGTGTGTATGTTCCGCAGCATACTTACGATACGCTACTCCGTTTAAGAAGCCTTAGAATGTATATTTCTTTGCACCGTATTCTATTCGTTCCTTTGATCCATCCTCATCAATGTAGGATGGTGGTTTCTGTTACCACGGTTGCACGGGCAGAGAGAGCTGCGGCTAGAGTTGCGGTCAACACGAGCTCGTCATGGACGAGGACTGACCAGGATGTATTCCGGTGACACACGATTGTATAGATATGTCGTTTATTTGTGTTGTTCGTGACATGAGCGTTTTGACGGATTGTTTTTACTAAGATTTCTCGAACGTTTAGATCAGCACCAGAGGATTGGGCCACTGCTAGAGGCCGGCTAGAATGTGATGACCGTTAATATATCGTCAATTCTTGAGGATTGAGGCATTGTTCATCGTGCGGACGGATGAGCCAGTTGTTGCTGCGACTGACAAGATATCGCCCTAGATGTTTGAAGCTATTGCAGCATGAGTTTGTACTTAGGGATATGATAAAAGATCGCTAGTCACCCATGGAGGAATGACTAGGACGTATGGTTCATTTGCATACCCCGATGCGAGGTCGTCAGATTGATTGATTTCAGCTGGAGAGGACTTCACACAGGTACGTTGTGAGTTGATAGAAAATGGACGAATGAAGAGTATTACTCCGACGATTTGGAAGAGTTTCTGAGGGCGTAGTTGGCCAGATACCTACCACCAGATATTGAGCTGTCGAGTTCGTAGTTTCGGAAGGGAGACTCAAGATATGAGTATAGCCATTTGTAGTGCAGTCCATACAGCTACGAAGAGACGCGTCCGAATCAGTCCACATTAGAGAAAAGTGGAGTAAGAGGTTCGTACGAGATTTTGACGAGATGGTATTCCACTCCGTTGACATCAGAGATGTGACACGCATACAGAGGCATTGAATATGGATATAGCTTTTAGAAGAAGTCGTGATGAGTATGCAGCTGTTCTGGAACAAGAAATGGATTTAGTAAAGGGTGATAACTTTCGGGCAGTTCGGCAGAAACGAGATTGGGAGAGACCCCGACAAAATCTTTCTGGAATACTATACGAGAAGACTTGGACCCAGGATCGGTCGTATCACGCACACCCAGTAGGCTAGAGTTCGGCATCATCGACGAGACATGTTATGAGTGACCATGATTGTTGGCCAGAGATCTTTTGAGGATGTGCCAGAGCGGAACTGTTTCCGTCATCATTCTATATTGGGCCGTTGAACCAAGGATTTATGTAACTGGAAATTCGCAATGAGAGACGAGAGCCTAAGGGCACAAGGCGCCAGACCATGAACAGGAGCCAAGTAGATTTCTTGCTCTGCTAGCTTTGGATGCACCGAAACCTTCTCAATTTTGAAGGAACGACATATCGAGGACAGTGTTTATGATTTGCGATTTGGTGATTCGAATATCACGTATCCATCATTTTGAAATTCAGTATTTGGGCGATTTATTTGCAGGATTGAGATTTTGTTCACCACAGCTGCACTCGACTTCGATTTGATTTCGTTTGAGATGGTTGATTTTGACTTCATACATATGGCATGTATGTGATTTAACTTGTGCCTTCGGTATAGTTTTTCATGAACTTTTAGTACTTTGATTCGATTTTGTGCACGTTGATGCATGTGGTTGTGAGATTATTTACCACGGTATACCTGATTTGGATTGATGTATGTTGTATACCGTCGATTTCGATTGTGATATTCGATATTTATTTTCGTGCACCTTGTGCACTTGATTTGGATTTTTGCGCATACTTGGAGCGCTTGATGCGATTTTGGTGCACACCAGATGCACTAAATCGGGATTTTTCATGCATATCAGATGCACCTGATATTGTTGTCAGGCACATCCGTTGCCTTTGACAGATATTTTCGTGCACACCCGTTGCACTTAGATTTTGTTTCTATGCACATGTATGGCACATTCATTGATTTTGATTTCTGTGCGCACCAGACGGATATGGAATTATTGCATATGCTATTGAGTATGATTTCCTTTGAGCAGTACGTTCTTATGATATATACCTTTTGATTTAGTTACCGAGCAAGGCTGTTCTGAGAACAGTACCTAGGTGTTTTTGCATACATCGATAGTTATCGAAGGGATTTCCAAAAAGGAGCTACAGTCTTAATATTTTTACTATGTGTCCGAGATGACACGAAATATTTTACAAAGGAAACCCTTCTAAATTATTTTCAAAACAGCGGGACGTGTATGTTAAACAAAAGATATATATATATATATATATATATATATAGTTATTTTTCTTACAATAAACGTCCACTACTTGTGCTGTGATACGCGCCTCTCACAGCGACTTGAAAAAGGTTTGGCATGCATTTCTTTTCAGATGTTCTGACGAGTTTACAACGATGCGTACTATATACATGTTATAGTTTGATGTATATCATGTTGGTTTTCGTATTGGACTTTGACATTGGTATTTTCACCATGACTCCAATGATTGAGTGATGCTTGACGGAGTTTTGATTTTGAGTTATATACTCGTTTTCATGCGCATGCATTGCGCTAAGATGTGTTTTAAGTATTGATGATTTTGGAGCCCCGACGACTTAATTGTTTTGCTGAAATGTTTTAGTATTTGGGGGGTTTAATTTAAATTCGGGGACCAAATTTTTTTAAGGGGGGAAGATTGTAACGTTTTGAAAATTATTTAGGTGAAATTTCCGAATATCGGTAAAATAACTGGTGTTTTCCGTAAAAATCAAAATATAATTATTTTTCGAGATAAACTTAAATATACCTATTTTAGCTATGTAATGGCTAGTATTGGTATTTATTTAGTCACTTATAAAATTTCTAGTTTACTAAAATATTTTCCGTAATTAATTATTTTAAATATTATTTTAAGCCTTCACTAATACATTTAATTAGTGATTATTACAATTTTCAATGGGTTAATTAGTCAAATGTGAACCATGACAACTTTAAACCAAGTTTGTAACATGTTTTCTTTTCTCATTTGGGTTCCAAGGTTCTAGTTCATTTTAGGGTAAAATAAATTAGAGATAAAATAAAATAAATAATAGAATTATGTTGTATGTTGTAATTATGAGCTTGGAGAGGTTTGTTTTGAATTGGAAATATCTACAAACACTCACACACACACTCCCCATCCATTCCCTGCTGGCCAAGCCCCTTGCTGCAGCCTCCTCACTTTCCCACTTGATCTCCACCTCAAAATTCATCCAAAAACCCATCAAAAATCCACAAATTATCTCACAAATTCAAAGCTAATTCCTTATCCTTTTCTCCTTAGCCTATTCTAACATGGATCATGGAGCAAGATGGGTTTTGTGAGGCTATGTTGCAAGCTAGATCTACAAGTGGGAGGTATAAATCTTTACCCAATACCTAATTTGTTAGTTAATTGCTTAAAACTAAGTTATTTAAGTGTTAATTAGGTTTTAGTTGTAAGTTTGGAATTTCAAGATTTGGGTTTGGATCAAGTTAGGGTTTATTATCATTTTAGCATGGTTTAAGTGTGTAGTTAACACCTTAAGGCATGAAAAGCGTAACCTAGTTGCTAAATTGCAAATTGTTACATTGAAATTTGTCCAATTGTATAATCTTGGAAACTAGAATTTTAGAATTTATATAAATATGTGAGATTAAAATCTAGTAAATCATTAGGTAGCCTAATTATGTTATGAAATGAATATTGGGGCCACTAGAATTGTTTAAACATCTAGATTTGTACTAAAACGGTTAATTGATGCTTACTTGGTTTTTGGAATAAATCGATTTTAAATTAAGTTTAAGGTTTTGATGATATACACATTATTTCATATAATATTTAGCGTGTTGTGAAACCACGATTGGTACGTTTGGATTTTAAGTTTGGGGATTTTCACGTATAGTGACCCTAGTTGTAGTTTGTGGCGTTGTCGCGACGCGTTTTGTGCACCAAGTGCGTGCGCGTCTAGTTAGGGCGCGTGGTTGACTTGTTTTGGTTGTGTCCGTGACTAATTATATATTTATTCTCTTTTTACTTGTGTACGTTTCTAGGATGGGATGCAAAGGCGTCGGATGTGGCGCGGAAAGGACAGAGCCGAAATCGGAGCAGATTAGCCGAGGCATCCAGGTGAGTAGATGTATATCTACGGGGGAAGTCGGGTGGATGGCGTATAGCACTCCAGCAATTTCATAGGATATGATGTGTTTATATATGTAACATATGTGTTATTCCGAGATATGAATACTTAGCAAGAAAGGCATTTAGGAGACCCCTGGTTGGATTTAGTGTAATGGGAGGAAAGTGATTTTAGTTAGTTCTTAACCGTGAACCCTAGAGTAAAGGTTGACACACACATACACATGATATGATTTTTGGGTGTATGTGTGTGTGTGTGTGTGTGTGTGTGTGTGTATGCGTTGGTGTATATATATATATATACACACACACACACACATATACGTATACACGGATGATGAGCCCAGTATATGATACTTGGAGATGAGCCGATATGATCGAGCATGATACCGTGAGATTGTGATATATGTTTGGGTCGTGATATGATACGACATGATATTATAGTGGATCATTAGGTGATGTGTTTTCACACACACGAGGATATATGTTTGATGATATAGGAATGTACTAGATTTTAGAATGGTATCCCTAATTCTTGTTTTATCGATAATGATACTATATGGATAATGATGTATATGTGATATTTGACCCGTACCCCGATTTTGGGATGTCGTACAATGGATTTTACCATACGAGATATAGATATAATGATTGATCCGCGCTCTTGACTCGAGGATGTTGTACTATATATTTTACAGTACGTGACGCTTTTGAGGTGGGATCGCCGACTACTAGATATATCGACTCAGACTTAGGTGGATTTCCTTACCCTTTCGACTGGGCTCGAGTCATACTTATATTTCAAAACCTAACGAATCATAAGTATTTTTAAAGACAGGCCAAGGGATACTACGGATTTTCAAAAGACGTATATTTTCTCAAAAACCTCGTAGCCCTATTTTTCTAAAACCACGATTCGTGCTATTTCAAACACAAAAAATTGTATGACCCGTATATGGTTATGGATATTCTTAAAGGTTGCGGTTACTACATCTTTTCCCGTATTTTTCATGTTGTTCTTATCGCATTGCATGATTATAAATGTGTTCTTTAGTTATCATGAACCACTATTGTCAGGACACCGGCACCATTACCGATGATGTGTATGCTTCACGTACACTTGCTTGCCGGCTCATACACATCATTATCGATAATTTCCATGTCACGTACACATTAGAAAACATTACTTCATTTGTATAAATTGCTAGCAGGTAGTTTTAACATAGTACTACTACGCTTGCCTTCATATGCTAGTTTTGATATCGCATTTCTTACTCAGATACTTCATGCATTTATGCATTCATTCTGTTATGAAATATCATGGGGTTTTATGCCGATATTCACTGTTCACTGACTAGTGATTTTGAGATTTCGGATCTTTAATGAGATTTCTGGTTTTGGAAAACCGCATGTGAATATTTATAAACTTATGATAATTTTAAAAGAGAAAATGTGGTTTTTTTTATATGATGAGTAGTGTCCACCATGATGTATTCTCGGTTCTGAGTTGATTTTCGAGACCCGATTCGAGGAGGAGTATGAACCGTATGCGGGTACATGGTGGACCCGGTGAGGTCTCCCGGGGCGAACGTGATTTCATGGTGGATGATGAGCCTGGCAGGGGAGCACTACCTACCGGTGATTGTATTGGAAATTCGACGGATATCCGGAGGATACCGTTCGAAGTTATGGGCCGATCCTGATCACGCGGAGCCCATGGGCCGATCCTGATCATGCGGAGCCCGAAATTTGAGTATTATGTGTCGCTATTGGACACGGATTTCATGATGTTTTAAGTGTCGATGCTGGACACTCGAGTTTTACCATGATTTATGTGTCGTTGCTGGACACTCGTTGGATGATGTATTAGTACATGTCTTGCATCGATATATTTTTACTCTTGACACGGACACGAGTACTTTGGTATCACACTTACGTTATTCAGTCACCCTTGTTGATGTGTGTGTGTGTATGTGTGTGTGTGTGTTTATTATATGACCTAGGAGAGAGTCATACATGCGATTTCTTCTCGGTGATGTTTTCTACTCACGAGTTGGCAACTCACCCCCGTTGTGCCACAGTTTCTTGCAGGTTTGGCCGTACAGGATTTATTGCGGCTTACTGGCACACTGCTTCCTTCTGGGTGATTGCTTTGGTAGGTGGGTTCACTTGTATCGTGACCACCGTAGTACTTGTATTTATATTCAGTTGTATCTCGTAAACTCCATCAACCAGACTTATATTATTTGAGAGACTTAGAAAACCAGTTGTTATTCTTTTGACCTTAGAGTCACGCACTTGTATTATTATAACTCTTCCCTGTCCTTCTTGAGGATGTTGGTTTTCTTCTGAGTTTTTGATCCTCGCCCTTCGGCGTTGTATATTATATTGCTTGTGTGGTGGTTTCCGCCATTTGGCGAAGAGCTAGCTCCCGCTTGGGGATGCCTTTATTCATTATTATGTACTTCATGTGCTGTACCTATTTGGGGGCCAGTATTTACAAAGAGACTCTGCCGAAATTTTTGGGAAAATACGATGTTGCTTTTAAATGAGTTTTCCTTCACTCTTTTATTAAAAATGGTTTAGATTTCTGGGCTTTGGCTTACTTAGATTACGTTACGCCTCTAGACGTTTCGTAATTTAAATGCCGGTCGCGTTCTATACCTTCGGGTCATAACAGCTTAGCACTCAATGAGCGGCGCCCGATGCCCCACGTGCCCCTCACGTGCCCCTCACGTGGGCGCCACAGAGGAGAGTGCTTAGCACTCAATTAGCGACGCCCAGCGCCTCACGTGCCCCTCACGTGGGTGCCACAGAGGGGATTGCTTAGCACTCAATGAGCGGTACCCAGTGCCTCACGTGTCCCTTACGTGGAGGCCACAAAATGGAAGAGTGCTTAGAACTCACTAGGTAGCGCCCTACGCCCAACGCCTCACGTGTCCCTCACGTGGATGCCATAAAGAGTGCCTAGCACTCCATACAAAGACAAAAATGGGTAAAGTGTTGAACACTTATTGGGCAATCCCCATGACTAAAAGCCCACATGATTATATGTGAGCGTCAGAACTTATATAAGTGCTCAGCCTATTTTGTATAAAAAGGGGACTGATTATACAGAGCCCAAACAAGTGCTTGGCACTGTTCAATAAATAAAAGAACTGAATGGACCAAGCCCAAATTGGCTAGGTCCCCTGAGGATAGAACCTCCCTGATTCAGACTAACCAAGCCCTAACTGCTCGCATATATTTAAGTCGATCTTAATCTCAAACCAGATTAACGATCCTTAAATAAAATAAACCCAAATCTAAGATATACAGATTTAGACTAATCCACGCCCTACGGACGACGACATAAATCGGTCTCCGTATACAATCCACAGGCAACCAAAATAAAACAAACATACACATGGTACGAAGTGAACTTCCAGAGCAGGAGAAAGTGGTTATCGCGATGCGGTAACATAATTAACTGCAGGGGCTTGCGCCTGTAGGGAAGAGTGTCCCCACAATCAAAAACCCCTCACAAACGAGGGGGTCTAATAAAGTCTGCTACAACGGCCGCATCCGTCGAAACCTTCGATATACGGTGCCATAAATCAACTTGGCATCTTCGGAGAGGTGGACGGATAAATCCAAATAGCATCTGCCCTCAGATTCAAGCAAAACGATCCATCCCAGGTTCGTCTCTGTTTTCGGCAGTGAACGGATTCTGGCACGACCGGTGAGACCTTTTTCTCTTTCCACTCCACACTTCGTGTGTCGTGTTTCGCGAACAAAATCGCGGTTCGCTATGGTTGCCCTTGGATTCGAGGTACTAAGATTTTGTGTCTTGTTCCTGTGCAGATGAAGAATATCAATAATTTCCAGCTGCACAACTTGCAACAGCAACTCCCGCTTCGCCCCAACTGGAGGAGTGACTTATGGGCCCAACACAGCCTCTATTTTTTCAATGCCGGTAGGGAAAGTAACAGAAGTCACTACTGGATTGTTCTTCGGGACCATGCTCCCACCAATGAGCGTCAGTGCCTCAATGCCGCAACCCGATGTTCCAAAGAAGTCGGTCTTCCACCGACTGACGATCGCAACGGCTCCTCTCAATGAGTCGTCCAAAAAGAGTGTCTCGGTCTTTATTAGGCTAAGCCAAAGCTCAAGCGGGCCCACAAAGAAGCCCGTGATTCCCGAAGGGGTTTCCCCAAAAAGGATAGCCCTCCCAATTCCTGCCGCAAATGAAGCCGTCTAAAATGCTTCACCAGTCAGGCGATCGGTCTTCGAGAGGCTGACCGTCTCAATCAATTCTTGCCAAGGACGTCGGTCTTTAATAGGCTAGCAACTGCTGGACCTCCTCAACAAAACCAGGGGCAAATGAAGCTGTCAAAAGTGCTTCACCAGTCAGGTGATCGGTATTCGAGAGGCTGGCCGTCTCAATCAAATCTTACCAAGGACGTCAACAGGCTGGCAACTGCTGGAGCTCCTTAACAAAACCAGGAACAAGCTGCAACCGCTTCCGAAACCGAGGTGGTCCCTTCAGCGAGGCACGCTCAACGTCGCCACTGGCGCCGAGTAAGAAAAGTTGGGGGCAACTCCCCTTCTGGACTTACCCCACCAGATCCAATGGTGGAAGTCGATGCTGCTGTTCTAACACAACTTTGAACCGCTGAAGAGGGTGCGCAAAAACTCCTCTACAATAGTACTAAAGAAATCACCTCTTTCTGTTGAGGTCCATGTGCAGGAAAAGCAGGAGTGGCCCCACCAGCGGCTCTCCTCCCAAATTCACAGAGTCTGGCGAAAAGTCCAGGACTCCGTGATCAATCAAAACTACTCCCACCGACCGAAGAAATCGAAGGCTCGGCAAAAGAAAGATCATCCCTTCGTCATACAACGAGAGGCTTCTTCTACAGAGGTTCCTGTCATAACGGCTCCTTCAACTTCAACCTCCCACAAAAGGGTAAGGCTGGAGAACATCCCACCGTCTGCGGCAAATTCCAAAGGCGCTGGACCCAAACGCCCCAAGTCTAGGGGCATGGTTGTACACACGGTCTATATGGCTTCCGGAAAAGAAAAAATACGTGCTTCCGTAGGTCATCAACCATAAACTCGGTCATTGACAAAAGCTCAGGACCAGCAAAAAAAGCTCAAGGAGATGCTAACAAAAATGGCAGTACTCACCGGACAGAAAGAAAGCCCGAAAGCGGCGTCTGAACAGCGCCAGGAGTAGGAGACCGATACAGAGTTCTTGCGAAGGGTGCTGGAAAGAAAGGATAAGGAGGCCGCAGAACAGGCTGCTAATATAAAACAGATGGCGTTCATGTTCCAAGACATGGTTGGAATGATAATCCAGCCAGAAACTCCAGCTGAAGACCTGATTGGATTGATTTTCCGTTGTGTATGTTTTTAGAAAATTAAGTGTAGAAATCACAACCAAAAATATTTTGACCGCAATCAATAACGGTGTCGGATGTAGCGCGTTAGTAAGTGCGGATCGTCCACAGGGAAAGTAAGATCCGTTCAATTTCCGAATTAGATGAGTTGAAAATTTAAGGAAAAGAAAAGAAAACAATTCATGATTTGTAATTGAATATCAAGAATTAGAAAAATCTAGATCTAGAAAAAATATTAAAATCAAGAATTGAGATGCGTGATAATTTCCAACCAACAATCATGATTTGAAGTGTAGCTCGTAGGAATAGATCGGATCTATAGATGTGATGAGATCTAATGATTACTCATTCTTATCCATTAACGAATTGATACTAGATCGATAAAAATTTACCGAGGGTTAAGGATCTTGCGGAGAAATTAGGGATTCCGCAACTCATCCTTTGTCCTTTCGATGAATCCCATTCAAATTCTAGCTTCTAGTTAACCAAATGATCAATAGTTGTTCCTTAGTTTCGAGTGAACACAATCAAGAAAGCATCATCTCGAAACTAGGTCATCGATCATTTGATTCACTAGAATTTACAAATATTATAGGATTTAAGAATTGTAAAAGTGTCTAAATCATCATCATCTATTGATCGTCACAACTCCTATACGAGCGGAGATTTACTCAAACATCATGATAACAAACACAATCACAAATTGAGATCGAATCATAGTGCTTGAATTAAAAGATAAGCAAGATATAGAAAATTCACCTTTATTTATCGACAAATTTCGTTACAACTCTCTTGAATTTACAAAAGGAAGGAACTAAATCGTCGATTTCGGCTTCGCTCGGCTCCTTGAGTCACGGATCTTCTTAGATCTCTTGCTCCGATGAAATCCGGCGTCGCTTCTAAAGGTTGAAGGCTCTCTTACTTGAATGGTACTCGGGATCTTGATCTTGATTTTGAATTGGAATTAGGGTTAGGGTTTGAGGCACAAGTTGTGTCACTCAACTTGTGGGTAGAAGATGATGGGTGATTCTTGAACCAATGAACAACCTCAACCCTAGATCTAGGCTCCTTTTTATAGACCATCAAAACCCTAGATCTAGGATTTCAAATTTGAATTTCCCTCCAAAAGTTTGTTGAAGAGAGCCTTCTAGAAATAGTTTGTTAAGCCGAGCCTTCTAGATGAGCCACATGGAGTTTCTACGGTATTCTGGAAGCTTTGGCCGTTATTTTAGACATGTGGAGAAAAACTTAGGAGCTGATGACATCACAGCGCCGTAGATCCGCGGCGCCAAGGGGGTTTGGGCCGCGGATCCGCGGTCCTTTCAGGGCCTTGGTGCTTGATCTTTCTGGTGTTTTTTTGGGATGACTCTTGGGCCTTTTATGATATGTTTAATTTTGTTTGGCTTTCTGTATCACTACCAGATCTCAGATCTTTGAGTTGGCGTATCTTTTATCAGCACTTTGACAGTTTTGTCCTATCTCCTAGAACTTCCTGCACAGACTTCGAAACAAGTGTTGCGCTACACAAGAATGATGCGATGCCATGATAAACACACAATTTCCCTCAAAGTGCCGGTTTTAAAGTCTAACACATGCAATCTGGTATTTCAGAGATGTTTTGCTAATATGTGCAATATGAATACCGAACACTTCTAGATGAATGCAAAAGATAAGGAAATTGCCGTGTTAAAAATGCAGTATTTTCGACTGATCAAGACCCGCCGATAATCATCGAGGACGACAAAGGGAAAACATCAAACCCTCTTCCAACTTTATCAACAGCCAGGGAGGAAACAATCTTCAAGGCAGCCCTTGATGATTACATGGCTCAACAAATACGAGCTGATCAAGCGAGTGAAACGGCTGGCCAAGTCGTCAGAACTGGGTGACCGTATCCGGGATGGTACGATCAAATCAAGTACCCACCGAGATATACGATCCTCAAATTCCATGTGTACAAGGAGACTGGCAATCCTCATCAGCACGTGGCTCAGTTCAGGGCTTTGTGCAACAATAGTGGAGGCGACGACAAATTGCTGCTTCGCCGGTTCGTTGGCAGCTTGTCGGAAACAGCATTCGAATGATATTCGGAGCTCCCAAATGACTCTGTCAAAACATTCACGGAAATGGAATTGCTATTCACATAGTGGTTCGCCAGCACAAGCGAGCGCACCCCGATCATGGCATTAATTAATGCCAGGGTGAAGCCAGGAGAGACATGGGTTCAATACGCGATCTAGTGGCGGAACCTATGGTCAAAATCCGAACAGCGTAACGAAGAATCTCCTGCCGTGGGCATGTTCATCGGGACCCTTGATCCTCAACCGACCATGTCCCAGTTCATGACGTTCTTCAAGCCGACCGCCTTCCAGGCGCTAATCGACAAGCTGGCCCAAATGGACCAGATGGGCCATGGGCCTTCCTCCTCAAAAATAAACCCTCGAAATGCTAAGGGTAAAGGGAAAGAAGCCTTCGTTGTCAACACTCAACAACAGCCGAGTGATCCGAAGCCAGTTACTCGCCAAAACAACATGCGTCCGCATATATCCCTGGAAGAAAGGCTAGGACGTGCTTACTCATTTCCCCGTGATAAAACGAGGAGACTGTTCAAGTTGGCAGTGCGCAACAAACTCATCACGTTGCCGGACCCATGACGTCCATCGCAACCTGGCGACATCAACAACCCCAATTACTGCTCCTATCACAGGATGGTGTGCCACCCAATTGAGAATTGCTACGTCTTCAAAAACTGGGTCGAGGATCATTACCAACAAGGGAAGTTTGAGCTATCGGAGAACTGGAGGGTCAACCCACCACAGAAGCACGCTCCCAAGAAGGTAGACATGCCGGGGGCATCATGCTCGCTCGTGGAAGAAGCTCCATGGGAAGTTTTCCTTTCAGCTAAAACCAAAAGAATACTGAAAGATCTTCAGGCATGTCCGGCGATCAGATGGAAAAGCCCACTGGAGCCCGAGATCATTAAAGGGATGCTGAAACCACGTTCTGCACCGAAAAAATTTGACAAGGGGCAAAACCCCCAGGTCAAGCCTTCAAAGTCTTTGAAGAGAAAGAAGAAGACCAAGAAGCCTGTGCAGCTTGCCGAGTATGACGACAAGTACACGGACCTGCAAAAGTATATCGACACGCTAGAGGAGTACAACCAGAAGGCGCGGACCGCAGTTACTCTTGAAGAGTTTCTCAAGCATATCCTTGAGAACGGAGATAGTGATGATGATGAGGGAAATGACTCATCAAAGGAAACCCAAGACTATGTAGCAAGTTGTCACATGGTCTCCCATTCGTCGTCAAATGTCGAAGAAGCTCCCTCGGCGTCGGAAAGAAATGCAGAGGAACTGGGAGCAGGAGAGGAACTAAAATCCCTGGAACTGTTAGAGGACCCAATCGATAGGCTATTAAACGAAGCCTTTCGAAAAAGCAAAGCTGACCGAGAACGCGAAAAAGCCATATACAAAAAGGCTAAGCGTCAGTGTCAGGATGAAGAAGCTGCGATAAGTAGGAGTCGTTAAATACTCCAACCAAACCAAAGCACATCTGCGGCGAACAAGAGCAGGATCAAGACAGAGAAACGGTTCTCCAAAGCCCTGTCAGTGGAATGAAGCTGCCACCTCTCGTGGAAAACACTCCCGGGTCATATGCCTCGACGGAGCAGATATACATCCAAACTACAACCTATATCATCGGAGGGTCACTCACCCCACCGAAGAATGCAGTGCCTTCAAGAAGTGGTGGCAAGGATACGTTGCCTATAAACAGCACTACAAGAGGATGAAACGCGAAGCTCATCGACAGCAATGAAGTTCGAAAGGTGCGCGTGAGAAAATGACTAGCAACTGTAATATAGTTGATACCAGTCGGGAAAGCGAAAAACTCCAAGTTCTTACTTTCGGGAGCGATTCTGAGGACGAATTAACCCTCAGCCTTTTCTTCAAGAACTCCACCTCGGAAAAAGAAGAAGAAAAGAAGGACTACGAGAACATTCAGTTACGTAACCGTACGCTGCCTGAGAAAAATCTCGGACCTACAAACAAAGGTTTGAGCAAAAGAGACAAGGGGAAAGAAAAAGTCCCTGGGAAATCACCCTCGATGATGGAGTCGTTAAAGAGCTCGCAGCTAAGGTGGATTACAATGTCCTAGCACATCTGAGAAAGATGCCCTCACAACTGAGCATATTGGATGCTCTACTCCTGTCCAAAGAGGTGCGAGATTCTTTGATCAAGGCATTGTAAGAGCCTGATCAATTTCAAGCTTTTCTCACAGAAGAAAGGATGAAGGACGAGTTAGCAGAAGTTTACACGACTGACATCATATTCAGCGATAAAGATCTCCTCCTCGGAACGTGCAAGCATAACCTTCCGCTATACGTCACCGGGCATTGCCACGACATCAAGATAGCCAAAATCCTTGTCGACAATAGGTCTTCTGTTAACCTCCTCAACGTAAAGGTGCTGAAGGAGATTTGCATGAACGTTCAACACCTAGCCCGAGATAAAATTACCATCTCCGGTTTCGATTCACAGTCATCACGGACGCTCGGGTCCATAATACTGATGTTACGCTTCGGGCTGCTTGTCACTGACATCAAATTTCACGACATTGATGCCAAGACTTGCTACAACACTCTGCTCGGCAGGCCTTGGTTACACCAGTACAACAACGTCATCCCTTCTACACAACACCAGTGTATGAAGTATTTTAAAGACGGCCTCGAGTACACCGTTACGGAGGAGCGAAATCCATTCTCCGTAAACAAAGTCTGAAAATATGAAGACGCAAAGTACTTCCTACTGGACTTCAAAGTTACGGAAAGATGTCATAAGCCGGAGGACAAACGGAAGTCCATTGTCACCATCCATATCTTTGGGAGTGACACCGAGGAAGATGAGGAAATAGTCTATTCAGGGTAACCCCAATGCAACAGGCCTAGACCATGTACTCCTATTTTGGTCTTTGGCAATGACTCTGAGGACGAGGCCAACACCGTGTTCTCCACTCGCCCGTTAGCACAAATCATTACTGGAGCTGATCAGAGTTTACAAATTACCATGGTTCCACCACGGCATTACAAAGAACTTGATGCGCTTGATACATACAGCATACAAGAGCTGCAGACTTTCTACATCCCTCCCAGGCAAAGAGGTGAAAAGGCGATCCTCTTCTATCAATCTACAGAGACCAAAATGGAGAAAGAAGTCTGGCATGGTGCCGAGCTTGCGCTTGATAGACTTCAACCAATCCGTCTGTCCAGATATTACGCAGAGAGATTGAAAAGGCTATTAAGATGCCAAAGCGTATCTTTTAAACAAACCGTTCGACAAGCCCAGTTCTACAACAAGATCTGGGACGTTCCTGGGACTCAGCGAAAAATGCCCAACGGAAGGATGGAGATGACTGGGCTTGGATATATTCGGTCAAATAAACGAGAGCGATTCCACAACTGTCGCGTCATAAATAACTCCGGTGGAGAAAAGAATGCTTTTCCAGATAGCTGTGACGTTGAAACAAAGAAAAATCCCGCTATAAGAACGTTAAATCCGTCGTTCGAAGAGCAAGTTGATAAGATAATAAGAGAAGCCGGCCAAAAGGTTCAGGAGGATCACAACCGCAAAATGTCTATTTACGAAAAGGCTAGGACTCAGCGTCTCAATCAGCAGTCTGCGGAAAGAGAAGATTACAATGCCCTTCACCCTCAACCCGCTGTACGTTCTCGCAACAAGAGAAAAGCCCAAAACAGGGGCAAAAACAAAGTGAAGAACGAGAATGACGTTCGGAAACAATGAAGTGGATCCAAGAAGCCACGCAATCAAGAAAAAGTCAGCTGGAATCTGTCTTTTATGAAGAAGATAGGACAGGAATACTCTTTCCCTCAAGACAAGACAAGGAAAATATTCAACCTTATCGTGAAGTATCAAATGATGAAACTCCTGGAGTCTCGGTACCTCGAACAGGTAAATGAATTCTATCACCCGGATTATTGCTCCTATCATCGAGCAATAGGATATCCTCTTGAAGACTACTTCACCTTTAAAGACCGGGTCGAAGACCAATATCAACAGGGCAGGTTTGCTTTATCCAACAGCTGGAGGGTGACCCCACCGCAAAAGCATGAGCCAAAGAGAACCTATCTCAAAAGTGGGACCATCTCAACACCAAGAATGGAAGCGAACTCGTACTTGCCATATGATAACACTCTCAAAGGTGGGAGAGCACGAGAATAAGGGTGACTGCTTCAAGTTCTTCGCAAATGAGGACGAGGAGGAGGTGATCTCAGAGTTTCCACCAGCACCAAAAGAGTTGGAAGATGGGATACATACCACAGCGGACAACCTAAGAAAAATTGACCTAGGGACGAAAAACGAGCCGAGGCCCACGGTCGTCAGTGAGCTGTTGTCTAAAAAATAGGTGGCCACACTAAAGGATGTGCTCATGCAATATAAAGACTGCTTCGCATAGAACTATTCCGAGATACCGGGATTAGATCCAGAAATAGCGGTGCATAAACTGGCTATATCGCCGGACATCAAGCCAGTCAAACAGGAGACAAGAAGAATGTAGCTCGAACTCGAGATGAGTATCAACGCTGAAGTTAAGAAACTAATTGACTCCGGCTTCATCCAGGAAGTTCAATACCCTGACTGGATCGCTAACATCGTTCCGGTGATGAAGAAAAATAGGACAGTGCGCATCTGCGTGGGCTTTCGGGACCTCAACAAAGCTTGTCCAAAGGATGACTTCTCAGTACCTGTTACCGAGTTGATGATCGATAACACGTCTACTCATGAAGTCTTCTCTTTCATGGATGGATCATCAGGATACAACCAAATAAAAATGCATCTGAAGACCAAAAGCATATCGCCTTCCAGACTCCATTGGGTATATTCTGCTATAAGGGGATGCCTTTCGGTCTGAAGAACGCAGGCGCTACCTACCAGAGGGCCATGACGAAGATCTTCGATGACCTCATACATGAGATTGTCGAATGCTATATTGATGACCTTGTGGTGAAAAGCAAATCGTATAAGGAGCATTGGAAACATCTAGATATAGTGTTCCAACGGCTTCGGAAGTATAATCTAAAGATGTATCCTCTCAAATGCGTGTTTGGAGTTTCCTCAGGAAAATTCCTGGGATTCATCATACAGCACCGGGGTATCGAAATTGACCCTTCGAAGATTAAGACGATTATGGAGATGCCCACGCCAAGGAATTTCAAACAACTGTGGTCTCTCCAAGGAAAGCTTGCGTATATCCGACGGTTCATAGCCAACCTCTCCGGCAAATGCCGCCCCTACAGCCATCTAATGAAGAAGGGGACCCCATTCATTTGGGATCATAAATGCCAAAGTGCACTAGACGAAATCAAGCAATACCTACAGAACCCGCCGGTATTGACCGCTCCGGTTAAAGGAAAGCCCCTCATCCTGTACATAACCCTGGAAGGTTCTCTGGACGCGTTATGGGCACAGGAGAACAACCAGGGGAAGGAGAGAGCTCTCTACTATTTGAGTCGAGTTCTCCTGGGGGCAGAAAACAACTACTCCCCCATCGAAAAGCATTGCCTGACACTGATCTTCGCGATAACGAAGCTCGGACACTACGCCTTGGCGCATTAGGTCCATCTCATATCAAAGGTGGATCCTCTCAAATATTTGGTGGCAAAAGCCATACTAATAGGAAGGCTTGCCAAATGGGCCATCCTCTTGATGGAATTCTCGATAACATATCGACCCCTCAAAGCAGTGAAAGGCCAGGCCATCGCCGACTTTCTCGTTGAGCATCCGATACCAGCCGATTCTCGCTTAAATTGCAAATTGCCAGACGAACACGCATTCAACACAATCGAAGGGAGAAGGAAGAAAATAATGTTCAATGGAAACTCTACTTCGATGGAGCATCTTGCATGAAGAAGCGGAAGTATAGGGTGTTTTTCGTCACCCCATTGAGATGGGAATACACGCGCGCTTGTCAGGCGCATTACAGATTCCCCCTGCCTAGGGTAGGATGGGGTTTATTGATTGTGGGGGTCCGAATCACTGGCAGCCCGGACTAAGCTGCCATTAATTATCCCTCGACTTTGGAGCGAGAGAACCTCCAATTGACGGGTCAAGCATATCATGCGAACTCGATATGCAGTGTTGTGTTTTGAAGGGGTTTTGGATATATCAGGGGCCCGGCAGAGTTTTTACAGGGGTCTCGCAGAGATTTTACAGGGGTCCCGCAGAGTTTTTTTTCTAACGGGGACAGTGTTTTGGAGTGTGTGTATGAAAAAGGGGAAGAATAGCGTCCAAAGGACGCGTGGGTGCCAGTGCCTCACGTGCCTAGCACGCGGGCGCTGGGCGCTTGAGCTGGGCCTTACGTACCCGTCACGTGGGCGCTGGGTGCTTGGGCGCCGGCGCCTTACGTGCTCGGCACGTGTGAGCTGGGCGCTTGGGCGCTAGCGCCTCATGTGCATATCTGGATTAGGAGTTAAACTCCTAAAAGATCTGGATTATGAGTTAAACTCCTTTGAGGATTTGGGTCTTGGAGTTGAACTCCCCAAAGATTTTCAGAGGTTCTTCTCTCTTAAGCCTTGGATATTCCTTGAGCCTTGGATCTTTTCCAAAGTGGTATTTTCGGAGATGGGTCTCTTTCTTCGTCCTCTTTGTTGGCCGGATCTTGGAGCAAAAAAGGGGAGTGAGATTTAAAATCTCCCATTTTTGAGATCTGATGGAAGATCTGAGTTCCCCTACAAGAGTTTGATGGTGAAAAACTATTTATTTTAGAAAAGGAAGAGTTAAACTCTTGATTTAATTAAAGAAGAAGAAGAAGGTTTAGAACCTTGAGGAAGGAGGAGGCGACACAAAAACCCTAGAGTTTTTTTAGAGAATGAAAAAGTTCTCCTAGATATTTTCATCATGTTTGCCTTTATAGGCTACAAACTTTACATATAGCTCCGTGGGCTTTACAAAATAGCATTTTGCCCATCTCATGCCTCATGTACTCATTTGTTTTGCACATAAGCCATGAGTTTTTACAAAAATTTGGCTTTATGCCCATTTTTCTTACATTTATTCATAAAATAAAAAAGGAAATACACCAAAATTATTTATTACAAAATTTTTATTTTGGCATGGGGGAGACCTTCCGCTTCATGTTCAGGCTCGACCCGGGCATTGGTCCACTTGATCTGGACTTGGGCCCACTTGGCTTGGGGTTGACTTTGATTTTGACTTGGTCAACCGGGGTGTAAATATGACCCCAACAGGAAGCATAACACTCCTATAATGAAAGCCGGGGTGGGCCTCATCTTCGTGGCTCCGCAAGGAGGGATAATGCGCTTCGCCCTTTCCTTAACGGAACCAAGAACAAACAACGAGGCTGAATATGAAACTTTGATAGTGGGTCTTGAGATCGCTGTCGATATAAGAATCGAAAACCTCCTCATATATGGAGACTCCCAGCTGGTCGTTAGCCAAGTAAATGGTGACTATCAGACGCGCAAACCATAGTTGATAAAATATGGCAAGAGAGTGCAGCAACTGCTGACGCAAATCCCCTCCTACATCCTGGAAAGCATACCGCGTGCGGAAAATAGTAAGGCGGATACATTGGCCAAGCTGGCTAAGGAATTGGCCGACGAAGAACTCGACAATGTAAAGATTATCGTGCAAAGTCACAGGGTTCTTATGCCAGCAAAGATATTTTCGGAGGATTTAACAGAGTCATCTGACGAAAAGGAAACGACCAAACAAACAGTCCTCCAAATAGAAGACGAAGAAAAGGTCAAGGATTGGAGGAAAGTCTTCATAGACTGCTTCAATTCCCATCGAACGCCCGAAAATGCGTCGTCAAGACATCAGCTCATTAAACGGGCTCTATCTTTCGCTTTCGTCAATAATACTCTATACAGGAGATCGCTTGACGGTTTATGGTTAAGATGTTTGGGGCTAGAAGAAGTAAAGAGAGTCGTCTAAAAAACTCATGACGGACTCTGCGGTTCTCATTAAGCCGGGCCAAAGATGAATCTGAAGATCAAAAGGATGGGATATTATTAGCCCACGATAATTCAGGACTGCCTCGAATATGCGAAGCAGTGTCACTCGTGCCAAATCCACGGGGACTTTATCCACCAACACCCAAATCCGCTATACCCAACAGTAGCTAGCCGGCCGTTTGAAATGTGGGGAACCAACATAATTGGCCCTATCGAACCAGCATCATCGAAAGGACATCGGTTCATACTAGTAATGACCGATTACTTTTCTAAGTGGGCAGAAGCAATACCACTAAGAGAAGTGAAGACGGAGAATATTCTCCATTTCTTCAAGACACGTGTCATCTACCGGTTCGGCACTCCGCGACGGATAATCTCGGATAACGGACTAGCCTACATGAGCCATAAAATCAGCCGCTTCACAGAACAACATAAAATAGACTAGAAATACTCCTCCGTCTATAATCCCCGAGCTAATGGTCTAGCAGAAGCTTTCAACAAGACCATGACCGAGATTATAAATAAAATGGTGTCCAGAAGCAAAAAAGACTGGCATGAAAGGATGCACGAAGCTCTCTGGACGTATTGGACGACATTCAAAACAGCCATGAATACGACACCATACACGTTGGTGTTCGGCATGGAAGCAGTCATTCCTTTGGAAATAGAACTCCCTTCTCTCCGAGTAGCGGTTCAATATGAGCTAACAGACGACGAAAACGCTCATCTCCGGCTCGAGGAGCTCGACGCCCTCGACGAAACCCTCCTTATAGCGCAGCAAAATCTGGAGGATTATAAGGCAAGGATGACACGGTTATATGAAAAACTGACTAGGCCGAGAACATTCCGCCAAGAAGAACTCGTACTAGTCGTTAAAAGACCTATGATCCCCAATCGTCCAAAACGGGGGAAATTCAAGCCAGACTATGAAGGCCCCATACATCATAGACAAGGTCTACCAAGATGGGCCTACTGTTTACCCCAATCAGAGCAAAGCTCTGTTCAAATTCTAAGGCGGGAAACGAAGCAATGCTTCTGTTTCCCCCAATCAGAGAAAAACTCTGCTTTGAAATTAAAGTTAAAATTAAAGTTAAAATAAAGGAAGCAACACTTCATATGATCTGCGCTCTGCGCTGCGCGACACGTGTCAGCGCAGTTGCGCTGCGCGACGCATGTCAACGCAGTTGCGCTGCGCTCTGCGCTGCGCGGCACGTGTCAAGCGCAGGTGCGCTTGCGCCAACTATGTCAGCACTAAAACAGAATTAAAATTCCAGGAAGATCTTTCTGAGCTTATTAAAACAAGAAGATTATCTTCTGTAAAACAGAAACCCTTGGATCAAAGATCCAACGGTAGGGAAAAATCCCTAAATCACTCAGAGAAAGATCTCTTTAACTGATTTAACAAATCAATTGGCCCTATATAAAGGCCCCTAGACTCCAAGTCTAAAACACATTGACACACAGAGAAAGATAAACCAGAGAATTCCTCTAAAATTTTGAGAAGAACTCAAAGAGAGAAAAGGTAAACCTTTGAAAAAAGAAGAGTTTCTTCTAAAAAGATCATCGATCTAAGAACAAGATCAAGATCTTCGATAAAATAATAATAATAATAATAAGAAGAAGAAGAAGAAGTAATTTACTTCTGTATAAAGGCATTGCCTTTTGATGAACCACTGGTTCTTGAGATTTGAGGTAGAACCTCTCTGGAAAACAAGAAAAATTTGTTCCCTTTGATCTAATTTGATCTAAATATTAAACAGTGCCTTGCACTTTTGAGTTTGCACTATTGTGCTCCTTGGATTGGCGCAAGCCACTAGAGAGCGCCACGTGTCAATCACAGAACAGCTGCGCCTTGCGCTTCTAAAAACAGAGCACTACTCTCTTAAATTGGCGCAAGTCATCAAAGCGCGCCACGTGTCAGCAGCGGTCTGGCGCAGCACACTGCACTAACAGAGTTGCGCTCACCAGAGCGTGACACGTGTCACACCCACATGAGTTTACACCTTGCGCTCCTCAATCAGCGCAAAGCGTCTGACAAGCCACGTGGCGCACTGTTAGAACAATAAATGCTCTGCATTATTAAAGAAGGGACATAGACCAATTAAAAGACCGAACAGGCCTAATAAAAATGTAATGCATTATTAAAAAGGGGCAAAGCCCAATTAAAAAGTCCAACAGACTAAAACAGATGCTTTGCATCATTTAAAAAGGGCAGAGCCCCAATCAAAGGTCTAACAGGTCAAATGTGAATAAATGTTAGACATTTTCTAACTGGACTTAACCCAATATTGGCCATAAGTCCTTAAATTAAATTGAACTGAGCACACCTGCTCTCTCAAATCAATTTACACCCGGTTCAAGGGTACATCTCTGAATTCCTCTGATATTTTTCGTTGTAATCCTTCAACGTCGTCAGAGAGGTGACGGGTCCCGACAACCATACATTAAATGGACCACTATGTCCCTAAACTGGAATAATAGAGCCCCTAAATGCTCTTTTGTCGGATCCAAACGATCCCGTTAAGTTGATCTTAGTCTCAAATTGGACTAACGTATCCTTAACAAACGTTTAAGTTGATCTTAGCCTCAAATATGGCTAACGTATCCTTAAACCAAAACCTCAAACCCAAATCTAAGAAAATACGGATTTGGACTAATCCAAGTCCTACGGGCGACGACATAAATTAGTCTCCGTATACAATCCACGGGCAACCACAAACAAAACAAACACCCACGACACGAAGTGACCAGCTGGAGAAGGAGAAAGTTGTTACCGCGATGCGGTAGCGTAATTAACTGCAGGGGCTTGCGCCTGCAGGGAAGAGCGTACCCACAATCAAAAACCCCTCAGACGAGGGGGAATCTGACGAAGTCTGCTACATCGGCCGCATCCGTCTAAACCTCCGATACATGGTGCCATAAATCAACTTGGAATCTTCGGAGAGGTGGACGGATAAAACCAAATAGCATCTGCCCCGAATCTCAGGCAAGACGTCCCTGTCTTGGCCGCCATTCAGAGGGGAACACCTACTTGCTCATGGATATGCATAGCGAAAAACCCTTCCGGCCAATAAATGGCCGATTCCTCAAAAATTACTATGCCTAACGGGTTACGATTCAGATCAATGATAGATGACAACGCCTATGTCCGCTCGCTATCTTCCTGAGTCAAAACCCTGAAAGTAGTATCCAGAGGATCCGTTGCTTCGAAAATGGTAACAGTAGACTACTACGTCCTTAAACTGGCAATGGACCGAGATGTCCCTAAACTAACAATGGACCGGAATGTCCTAAAACTAGTGCACCGCCTCAAACATGGCGCATCATCCCAAATGCGACAATATCCACCCTTGAGATCTGTGTTGCAATCGAAGTCTCAACAGCAGAAATTGCAACTCAAGTACTACCGGCTGCACAGCTACCGCAACAATGAATCCACTACCCAAGTCCCGTTAGCAAACAGATGGGTTGCAAAAAAAACGGTATGTCCACAAGCAAAATGGCCACGGATGAAAACTCGAAAAGGCGCCGTGAGTAAAAACAGCAGGGCTACCGACGAGCTTGTGAAAACCCGAAAGGGCGAAATCTCGGTTAAAAAAAATGATATGTCCACAAGCAAAATGGGCACGGATGAAAACCCGAAAGGGCGCCATGAGTAAAAATAGTAGGGCTACCGACGAGCTTGTGTAAACCCGGAAGGACGCAATCTCGTAAAATTTTCACTTACGAGATCCTCTCGACTCGTAAGGAGAACTCCCCCTATGAGACCCTCACGGCTCATAGGATTCAAAGCCTTAAGCTACAGGGACCTGGACCTGTTCTTAAGCCGTTGTATTCCCCAAGTTGCCCTACAGGCGGTCCAATAATGGCCCTTGTATACAATCCACGGGTACAAATAAACGATTTCCCCACCAAATTCCACCAATGACGAGGAATGTCCTCATATGGTGAACGACACTTGTAAGTCCTCTCGACTTATAAGGAGATAACACTCTTGTAAGATCCTTACGACTTATAAGAGAACACACACTTAGGAATCCCCATGATTCCTAACGAGAAAATACGCCTACACGACTCGTAGGGAGAATTAACTTTATGAGACCCTTACGGCTCATAAAGTCGAAAAGTCTTAATCGACAGGATCCTAACCCTGTGTACTAAACCACCTTAGTTCAAATCAGCACAGCAAATAATGATTCGCTCCTGGCAATATCCCAGTTGTAGCGATGATGATACCTAAATCGGTGTCAAACACCAAGACCTTTCAAGGCAAATGATGATTCACTCCTGGAAATATCCCAGTTGCAGCGATGCCGATGCCTAAACAGGTGTCAAACTCCAAGTTCTTTCATGGCAAATGATGATTCGCTCCTGGCAATATTCCAGTCGCAGTGATACTGACGCCAAGATTGGGATCAGATCTTAAGTTCCATACTCGCAATAAAAATCAGCGAGTAAAAAAATGCATATAAAAATATCCGAAATGATGGGGCAACTCGTAATAAAAATTGGCGAGCAAATGAAATAGCCGAAATGATAGAGCAACTCGCAATAAAAATTAGCGAGCAAAAAATATATACATATGAAATAGCCAAAATGTTTGGGCAACTCACAACAAAAGGCAGCGAGTAAAAATCTAAAAATAGCTGAAATGATTGGGCACCACGATAAATAGCCGAAATGATTGGGCAATCGCGACTTTCGCGATATGAAAAGCTGAAAAGATAGAGCATCACGGAAATAAAAAATAAAATAAAACTTCCTCTGCCCTGCAGGTGAGTCAACACCGACCCCTGTATACAATCCATGGGCACAAATGAAAAAGGGAACCATGTTTTCCCACCAGGATCCGTCAAAGGGAGAGCCAGATCTTGATGGAGACATCTACAGCCTAGAGATCATCTTGACGTTCCTTCTCAGTGCAGACGCGACGTCAACAAAGACCCAAGGGTCGAAACAAAACGGAGCCATAGAAAATTCCTAGCTCCAAGTCTTGACGGTTCATGTACAACCTAGAGACAACTCTGGCGTACCTTCTCATTCTAGCAAGATGCAGACGCAACGTCAACAAAGGGCCCAAGGGTCGAAACAAAAAGGAGTGACGGCAAAATCCCAGCTCCAGCTCGAAATTCTTTTTGTTACAGCAGAAGAAATGTCAATAAAGGCTCCAAATAGCCAACTCAAATCGAAGCAACGGCATATTCCTAACTTTAGGGTCTCGACGGCAAGTCATATAAAGCCTAAGAGACTATCGGAGATCATCCCACACCAACGCGGAGTGATTATGACTCATCGGGGGCTCCCAAACTGAGCCTGACCTCAAATAAAAAGCGGCATAGCAAAATCCCTAACGCTTGCTCTTCCGACGGTCAAACTGCCTAAGAAGATTACTTGAAGATATCTTTTCCAGCCCCCGAAGGGATCAGAGACACGACAGTCGTGGGGCTACTCGAACAGCAGCGTAAAGACTGCATATCGGGGAATGCATCAGCCAACGCGACGGTACTACGGACATAAACCCTAGTACCACAAAACCTAACGGACCTCTGTCGCAAAAAGCAGGGGTTATCTATAACGTTAGGACGAGTTTGCCTATAAAACCAAAGGAGGTAAACTAAACAAACTCCGAAATGAGTTCATAAACTAGAGACTCCGGAATGAGTGAATAAACTAAACAAACTCCGAAATGAGTCCATAAACTATAGACTCTGGAATGAGTGAATAAAATACAAACTCCGGAATGAGTCCATAAACTGGAGACTCCGGAATGAGTGAATAAACTAAACAAACTCCGAAATGAGTCCATAAACTAGAGACTCCGGAATGAGTGAATAAAGTACAAACTCCGAAACGAGTCCATAAACTAGAGACTCTGAAGCGAGCGCATAAACTACAAACTCCGAAACGAGTAAATAAACTAATTAGAACCACATTAAGGCACATAAAAAATGTATATTTTTATTCATGAATCAAAATGTTTAAGAAATACAATTAAAGAAAAAAGGGGAATACGGTTACAATTAGGAAGTAGGGGCTTTCAACAAATTGGCGACCCGCTCACGTGCTCCCGCAACTCCTCCTCGCATTCAGCTACTGTGGCTAGCCCCGTTTCGATTTGAGCCCGTTGTTGCAAGCAGGATGAAAACTTCTCAGTGATTTCCTGCTTGGCAGCTTCGCAATCTTGCGTGACCCGCTCAGTAAAATTAAGCTTCTGCCTCAGCGCCAGCCCATCAGATATACATTGTTGGAGTTTTTCAAAAAAAGTTTTCAGCTGCGTAGCATTCACTTCGATTTGGGCGCGCAATTGAATGGATTCTCCAGAAGCCATCGCATGCTCCTTTCGCTTCGGGGTCATCTTTTGTTCGAAATGTTGAATGAATTCGGCGCTTTGCTTGATCCACGCGACCCGTTGAGCCTTCAAGGTCAATACTTCAGGAGCGAGACGCTTGAGCTCAATCTCATGCAAACAAGCCTCGATCTTCTTACAATGATCGACCCAAAAGTGAACGAAATCTTCGTTGTGGAAATTCGCAAGCGTCGTCAGCATAGGGTTGACTTTGTCAGCGAAATCCATAGCAGAGGTGAAAGCCTCGGCATCAAGATTTTCGATAAATTCGATTAACATCCGCTTGCTAGTCACCGCGCCCCTAGAAGATTAATGTTTAGCAAAAGGCCCCGTAGGCTTGGGAATGCGAGACTCAAAATGAAGCGAAGCCAGTATAATTGCTGCAAAATAAATCACGCACGAATAAAGGTCAAATTTCAAATTGAAAGATAAAGAAGAAAGCTGATGGACAAGAGCTACCGTACCAGCTATTGAAAGTGGCAAGACAGGGAACACCGGAGGCTTGGCTATTCCTTCGCTCCATCCTTTGAGCCGTGATACTGTGGTCAATATGAGGAAAGCTTAGAAACAGAAGGTCTACTCATGAAAAGGAGAAACACCAAGCGAAGAATATACTGACCAGTGCCGGAAGGGGGAACGACTTCCGATTGGAAGGAAAATATGGGTTTAGCACTTGGTATAAGTGTTCAAAGAGCACTCCTGCAATGTTGCGACAATATATGGTTAATGCAAAAATAATGGAATCTACAGTGAAGCAAATAAATGAGAAATCTTTACTTTCCGAAATTCGAGGAGACTCAGAAGAGGGAGAAGGAGCCGTAACAGTCAAGGCAACGGTTGGCGGTACTTGTTCAGCCAGTACAGCTTCAGGGTTTACTATGCCTATGCTCAGGACAAAGGAAATATCATCAGAGATGCTTAGCAGGATTAAAAGCTCAAGGATAATAACCCAAGGAGTACCTGACAGGTCAGAAACTGAAACCGTGCCAGAAGCATCACCGATAGTGACGGCTTCTTCGGTTTCCACTAAGAAAGTGGACTCAGCACCTACGCCTTCGTCCCCTGACTCGATAAGGGCAGTTGTAATGCTGGCATCCCCCGCAGATATCAAAGATCCGCAGGGAGAAGAAGCGACAGTCGGAGCGGTCTCAGATTCCAGAGAAAGGTTGGCCACTTCGGGCTCTTTAGTTGCCAGCACTTCACCTGCCAGGCCATCACCAGAACTTGGCCCTGCTTTAGAACAAAAAATGTGTCATGATTCGAGGAAAAACGGTTGCTAAATTCTAATAAGGGACTGCGCGTTGTTATACCTTGAAGCAGCCGTTCGGCTTCTTCCCGAGATACGCGCGCGACTTGCCGATGAGCAAAGACAAGTCAGAAGGGAAATCCGCCATGGGAACGACAGAAGGTCGAACTTCACTCGAACCTGTGCCTGCGGCCAGGACAGCCTGACGTTCCCTTGCATCCTACTTTCTACGCTTCCTCTCAGCCTGGGCCGTTTGAACCGACCTCCTTCAAACTTTCGACAGAAAGACATCGTCGTCCGAACCGAGCTCGGTCTCCAGAGTCGCTATGGCGTCCATCATCGTCTGCTTCAGCAACACCTCTTATGGTGGCCTTGGGAGGGCCTCGGCCGTAGTCGGTGGCTCTGGAAGCTTTTCTGCATCACCACATGGGATTGGCACTATACTCGGGACAGCCTGGGTTTTAGTGGTCCCTGTAATAGGATAAAAGAAAAGAGTCAGACCATGAATAAAAGGAACTAAAAGAGTAAGTGTGTAATGAAACGAATTATACCAAGGTCCAAGGAGGCGCGGAGCCTCTCTTCCTCCTCAAACGTCTGGAGGGAAGCCACGAGAGCTTCTTCGGAAGAGATGCCTGTTAAGGAATAGAGGTGTTAATAAAGCACAATAAGGGGGGATAGATGCAAAAGATTGTAAATGAAGTATACCCGACTCCGCAATAGAGGCTAACGCCGCCTGTTCACGGGCCAGTCGTTTTGATGCTTCAATGGCGACATGAAGGTCGGAATCAGTCACAGGAGCATCAAACAAACCCTCATTGGTGCCATACTCGCACAAGCCCTCACTATAGGAAGCATGGGGCTCCTGGCCGAATATGACGCCAGCAGAGAATAGATATTTCTTCTTCTTCTGCGAACTGACACCAACAACCAACAATAAAAGCTTTCGCTTGACAGGCTTCTTCGGACGGCGGGTCCCAATCTCCGAACCAATGCCCGATTTTGGGAACGCCACGGTTACCACAGTCGTAGGAACATCCGGTCGAAGCTTATCAGGGAAAGCTCGTAGGATTACCGCCGTAGTGATTTCTCTTAAAGAAGGACGAACGATTGTTCATCGCTTCAGCAGGACTGCTGGATTACCGGCTGGGACGGCATCCTTATGGTCGAGTAGCAGCCGCCTCTCCTCCCTAATAACAGCACTTGTCGCATGCTTGTACCACGCGATGTAAGCATTCGAGGCTTTTGGCACATGGCTTGGCTCGCTGATAAGGAAATGAGACCCCATATTCAATCGCATAAAATGATGCGTTGCGCTGCGAATACCCTCCTCCGTAGCAACCGGCACAAATAAGAACGCCTTAAGAGGAACACCTTGGTTATAACCCAATTGTTGGGCAAAATGATGCGGGTTGTACATCATAAACAGCACCGAGGCGTTCTGTCTAAATACTAGGAAGCCCGGCCTGACAGAATACAGGTGCATAACTTCCCGAGCCCTCAACGCAGAAGTCTTGTCCTTGAAAGTATCATGCAACAGTTGGACCACCTTGAAAGATTCTTTACTGATAGTCAGGACTATATCGACAAAGGTCATACTGTCTCCAACCATACGTGGGCGAAGGAGCAATCGCTGAGCCTCTCACTATGATGGGTCTGGAGTGGAAGCGTCAACTAGATACATGATCCGGGGGAAGTTGTAGCCTTCGTAAAATCGGGGTCGTTTATGAACACCAAAGGCACCCAGCACGTGCATCTCGATCCATGATGTGAAGTAGGGCAATGGCAGATACACGGGTTGTTTAGACAAACCAGAATGGGTCGTCAAGTTTCGCGAATTTCGCAGCCTGTTTAGACAAAACTTCCAGATGAAGAAAGCGGACGATGAAATCTGCAAAGCCAACTCCGTGCCCACCAGACTCCAAGAATAAACTCTAGTACATATTCAACACATTAATCAAGCTTGGGAACTGATGTTGAATGGCGTTTCCGGAGTAAGGCCTATTACCACTGATTTGGTGGCGAAGATATACTCATCGAGGGGAAGTAGCTCCTTATAGTGCTCCCCTTTGACACGTAAGCCGGAGATCTCCGCAAACTCCTCCAATGAAATCGAAACCTCCCGATCTGATAAGAGAAAGGTATGGGTCGGGATGTTCCATTGTTCCAAAAAGGATTTGATTCACCACACATGAGGAGCGTGATAGTGAAAGAGGGACGCGCAGATCGCGTGATACAACCCGGTCTTTAATAACAGCGATTTCTTGGCCGATAGGATATATCGGGCCCACTGTAGATAGCCGGCCGAATGATGGGGAGTCATTCCTATCATGTAAACTTTTCCCTAAGGATGCGACTCTCCTTGGAATATGCGTCGCCCTAAAATGTCGAAGGCCATCGGCGGCTGCACTGGTATTGAGGTCATGGAAGGCTGAAGACAACCTTCTGAGGTCCAGTTGACCTCTTCTACTGCGAAGGTCACCGGCGGCGGATCAGCATAATGGATCGCCGGAATCGGCTCCGAAGGCACTGTGCAAGTAAAACTACGCTGACCCAGAATAATTTGACTATACCATGACCCTTACAGATGAAGAGATTTTTGCTCTGGGTCATGATCCTTAATAAGTGTGAAGACTTTCCGATCTATGGGCGTATCGGCAAAAGCACTCTCCGAACGTACGAAGGGAAAGGAGGAATCAAAATCCATAGTACCTACACAAAAGGGGAAGGGTTAGCTATCGACACAATGTTCAAGGCTTTAACATTCTAAATTGTACTGCACCGCAGTTCAAAAAAGAAAGGGACAGGAGCCCCCACAAAATCAAGGTAACGCCCTATCAATGATGGGGCAGCCACTCATTAAAAATAAAATCTAAAAGGATTCTCATTTAATGAGAAAACATCATTAAACTATGGAGTTAAACTCCCTCGAAAACTGTGTTCTGCAAACAGATTTCAAATCTATCAAGAAAATTAGGAAGGGAATAAAATTCCGAAAAGAATTTTTTTAAAAGAAATTCTTTAGAGCCAAGCTCTGTAGAACAATGGGATAACATCCCAGAACTCCGCTCAAGAAAGAGAATTAAATTCCAAATAACCTTCAAAAAACAAAGTTTCTAATAGGGTAAAACCCTAAAAGATCTTTAAGATCTATAATCTACTCAAGTAAAAAAAAAATTAGATCTCTAAGAGATCATTGCAAAAGAAGAGCAAAACTTTGTTAATGGGTTAAAAAAACTCTAAAACATGAAGAGATTCCTTCGAGTGTTTCCTTAGACATTAAGACATGGTCATGATTCTTACCAAACTTTGACAGAGTTTTGACTCTAAAAGAGTTTCTTTGAATAGAAATCTGAGCTCTGAAAGGAGAATTAAATTCTAAAGAAAATAAGAAGGCTAAAGAAGATGGACAACAGCCATCTCAAGGGCTAAAGGCCCTATTTATAAGACTTTAAGATACGGTTCAATTCCTCAGGAGATCGAACGGTGGAAAAAGTGTCACCGCTGCACTTACGTACGAGCCACGTGAGTGCAACGGTAGGGGGGCATTTTTTCCCCCAATAAAAGAGCAAAACTTTGTTCCAAAATTTTTAAAGAGGCAGCGCCTCATTTGCCTTCCACGAGGGCGCCAGCGCCGGAGTTAAAAACTCTTATATGGCGCCGCACGTGCTTCTCACGCAGACGCCAACGTGCAAAGCACATAAAAGAATTAAAACCCTAATTAGCACCCACGTGCACAACACGTGAGCGCCGGCGTCCAGTTAGAATTAAATTCTACCCTCTGTTAAACAGAGCCGTTGGATCAAAGATCCAACGGAGATGATAAATCATCAAGATTCAGAATTAAAATTCTGTTGAGAGAAAATATTCCTCAAATATTTCTAAAATAAGAAAGATACTTTCGGTTGGATCATAAAATAAAATTCTATGCCTTCTATAAAACAAAAGACCGTTAGATTAAAAATCCAACGGTGATTAAAAAATCACAGTTTTGCAGAATAAATTCTGTGCAAGGGAAAATATTTCCCCAATCTTGTTCTGTAAAGCAGAAACCCTTGGATCAAAGATCCAATGGTGGGTAAAAATCCTCAAATCAATTAGGATCTCTTAATAAGAGATTTCTTCAAAAACTGATTAACAAACTCGCCTCTACAATATAAAAGACCCAAGACTTCAAGTCTGAGGAGGAAGAACCCCCCTCCCCTCCGCCCCGCCCGCCCATAAGCTTTAAAAAAAAGGAGAAAGCTTCAAAAAGAACATAGAATTAAATTCTCGAGAAAGAAGAGCTCCCTTCTTGGAAATTTTAGGTAAATAAAAAAGATATATATAAAAAAATAAAAATATATACCTACTGGAGGGTTTAGCCCTTCTCAAAGAACTGAGTTCTTTCTCTGGATCTGATATTCACAAGACAGGTCTCTCATATGATGAGAATTTAATTCTCATTGGGAAGAACTTGTTTCTTGAGAACCAAAGAGTCATCAACAAAATAAAGATCCTATTGATCATTAAGTAAGAAAAGAACCCAGCGTCCCACGTGCCCCTCACGTGGGCGCCACAGAGGAGAGTGCTTAGCACTCAAATAGCGGCGTCCAGCGCCTCACGTGCTCCTCACGTGGGCGCCACAGAGAGGAGTGCTTAGCACTCAATGAGCGGCGTCCAGCTGCAGGGTGTTTTTCGTCACCCCATTGAGATGGGAATACGCGCGCGCTTGTCAGGCGTACTACAGATTCCCCCTGCCTAGGGTAGGCCGGGGTTTATTGATTGTGGAGATCCGAATCTCCGGCAGCCGCAGACTAAGCTACCGTTAATTACCCCTCGTCTTTGGGGTGAGGGAACCTCCGATTAACGGTTTAAACTGGTCATGTGAACTCAATATGCAGTGTATGTGTGTTTTGTTTTGGAGGGGGGCTTGGATATATCGGGAGCCACTCAGAGTTTTTACGGGGGTCCCGCTACCCGGATACCGGGCTGGGGGTCAAGGGGGCTAGCAGCCCCCTTGCGGGGTGCGGGGCGGCGCCCCGGCCCAAAAAAGTTTTTGTGAGGGAGAGTGTTGTAGAGTATGTGTGTGTGTGTGTATTTATATATACATATATATAAAAAAAGAAGAAAGGGAAAGGGCATCCAAAGGATGCGTGGGGTCAGCGCCTTGAGCGTTGTGCGCTTAGGTGATGTGCGCTCAGGCGCTAGCGCGCCACGTGTCGGTATGTGGGCGCTTTGCGCTTGAGCGCTGGGCACTTGAGCGCAAGTGCGCCACGTGTCGGCACGTGGGCGCTTTGCGCTTGAGCGCACGGCGCTGGAGCGCAAACGTGCCACGTATCGGCACGTGGGCGCTTTGCGCTCGAGCGCTGGGCGCTCGAGCACCAGCGCGTCACGTGTCGGCACATGGGCGCTCTGTGCTCGAGCGCTAGCGCGCCACGTGTCGACACGTGGGCGCTCGACGCTTGAGCGCTTGGGCGCCGGCGAGAAAAAGGGGCTTTTAGTCCCAGAACCAGAAGCTATACTTCAGAAAGGAAATATTTATTATATATATATATATGTATGTATGGAGTTAAACTCGTAGGATGTTTTGAAGCTGATGAAGGGGGTTTTTCTTCTTCCTCCTGTTGTTTGGCCGGATCTTGAAGATCAAGAAGTAGGAGATTTTAAAAATCACTCCTTTTTAAGATTTGATGGGAGATCTGAGTTCCCCTTTGTGGGTTTTGTGGTGGAAAACTACTTAGTTTTGGAAAAAGAAAGAGTAAAACTCTTGATTTAATTCAAAAGAAATGAGAAGGTTTAGAACCTTGGAGAAGGAGCAGGAGGCACAAAGAACCCTAGTTTTTGGGGGAATAAAAAGTATATCTTTATTCATCATCATGTTGCCTTTTATAGGCTTACATATTTATATATAGCCCCTTGGGCTTTACAAAAATGGCATTTTGCCCATCCCATGGCTCATGTGCCATTTCATTTTTGTACATAAGCCATGGGCTTACAAAATATTGGCTTTATAACCATTTTGCATACATTCATGTATAAAAAATTACATAAAAATTATTTATTACATGATTTTGTTGTTGGCATGGGGAGGCTAGCCGCGGGCTCGACTTGGGCATAGGCCCGCTTTACCTAGGCTTGGGCCCACCTAGCTTGGGAGTTGACCTTGACTTTGACTCGGTCAACCATGGTGCAAATTTTGACCCCAACAAAGTGCCCCCATCAATAAATGCACACCGCCCATTTGAGTTGTGTGCATGAAATTGTTGGATCTTGAAGCTGGACTTCGAGGTAGAACATCATTCCGGGGGCGGAGCATCCTTCGGGGAGCAAGATTCCTGGGGATCGGAGCATCATTCTGATTTGCGGAGCATAATTCCAGGGTTGGAGTATCTTTCGGGGAGCATGATTCCCGGGGGTCGGAGCATCATTTCGATTTGCGGAGCATAATTCCAAGGATCGGAGTATCATTCCGAAGGGCGGAGCGTGATTCCAGGGATCGGAGCATCATTCCGATGAGCGGAGCATGATTCCAAGGATCGAAGCATCATTCCGAAGAGCGGAGCATGATTCCAGGGGTTCGGAGCATCATTCCGAAGAGCGGAGTATGATTCCAGGGGTTCGGAGCATCATTCCGAAGAGCAGAGCATGATTCCAGGATTCAGAGCATCATTCCGAAGAGCGGAGCATAATTCCAGGATTCGGAGCATCATTCTGAAGAGCGGAGCATGATTCCAGGGGCTCGGAGCATCATTCCGTAAAGCGGAGCATAATTCCAGGATTCGGAGCATCATTCCGAAGAGTGGAGCATAATTCCAGGATTCGGAGCATCATTCCGAAGGGTGGAGCATGATTCCAAGGATCGAAGCATCATTCCGAAGAGCGGAGCATGATTCCAGGGTTTGGAGCATCATTCCGAAGGGCGGAGAATGATTCCAGGGATCAGAGCATCATTCCGAAGGGCAGAGCATAATTCCAAGGTCGGAGCATCATTCCGAAGGGCGACAGACATTTTGACCGAAGCATAACTTCGATGCAGAGGTTGATTCTCATGTGAAGCATAATTCCGATAGGGAAAGCAAATAATCCGAGGCGAAGCTTGATTTCGTCACGGGGTGCACATTCTGAGACGAAGCATGATTCCGACGCAAAGCTTGCTGGTTGACTTGGTTCCAAGACGAAGCATAATTTCGACAGGGAAGGCAGGTACACTGAGGCGAAACATGATTTCGATGCGGGGTACACTCTGAGACGAAGCATGATTCCGGCGCAGAGCTGGTTGGTTGATTTGATTCTGAGGCGGAGCATAATTCCGGCAGGGAAGGTAGATATCCCGAGGCGAAGCATGATTCCGGCGCAGAGCTGGTTGGTTGATTTGATTCTGAGGCGGAGCATAATTCCGGCAGGGAAGGTAGATATCCCGAGGCGAAGCATGATTTCGACACGGGGTAAATTCTGGGACGGAGCATGATTCCGCCGCAGAGGTGGTTGGTTTGATTTAATTTGGGTTGACATCAGCATCGCTACACTAGAATATGGTACCAGGAGCGAATCATCATTTGCCATGAGTGGACTTGAGGATTTGGCTTGGTTTAGCATCTGCATTGCTGCACTGGAATAATGCCAGGAGCAACTCATCATTTGCCCCGAGAGGATTTGGGAATTGGTTTTTGTTTGGCATCAACATCGCTACACTGGAATATGGTACCAGGAGCGAATCATCATTTGCATTTGCTTATTAGGAAACGATGGCTTAGGAGACAGGTTTTAGGTCCCTATCACCTAAGACTTTTCAATTGTATGGGTCGTAAGGGTCCCATAAAAGCATTTTCTTCCTACGAGTCGAAAGGATCTCGTAGGTGTATTTTCTCCTTAAGAGTCGTGGGGAATCCTAAGTGTGTTTCTCCTTTGTGAATCGTAAGGATCTCACGCGGGAATTTTCTCCTCACAAAGTCGAGAGGACTTTGCGAGTGCATTTCATCTTTTTTACGAGTTTGCGTCCTTTCAGGTTTTCACAAACTCGCCAGCAGCCCTGCTGTTTTTACTCACGGAGCCCTTTCGGATTTTCATCCGTGCCCATTTTGCTTATGGACATACCTTTTTTTTATTTTATTTATTTATATATATTTTTTTGATTTTTTTTATTTTTGGTGGGACATTGAATGTGGTCTCACCAGTAAGACTTGGAAGAGATAGGGTTCGTTTTATGCCCGTGGATTGTATACGGTTTTACAGGATGTATGATCCAGACCGTAGGGCCAGAATCGGGATTTTGTTAGCGTCTGCATCGCTGCACTGGAATATGGTACCAGGAGCGACTCATCATTCTCCTCTTGGGGATTTGGATTTGGAATTTGATTGACGTCTGCATCGCTGCACTGGAATATAGTACCAGGAGCGACTAATCATTCGCCATTGGGGGTATAGAATTTGGAATCTGGTTGGTGTCTGCATCGCTGCACTGGAATATGGTACCAGGAGCGACTCATCATTCGCCATTTCAGAGTTTGGGTTTGGTTGGCGTCTGTATTGCTACACTGGAATATGGTACTAGGAGCGACTCATCATTCACCACTGTTTTGTTTGTTTTTTTTGTTTTTGTTTTACCGCGATTGCTCTATCATTTCAGCTTTTCTTATCGCGAAGGTCACGATTGCCCTATCATTTCGGCTATTTATTCGCGGTTGCCCCATCATTTCGTCTTTATTTTCATTTTTATTTTTACTCGCTGATTTTTATTGCGAGTTGCCCCA
Source organism: Agapanthus africanus (assembly GCA_030015575.1). Taxonomy (NCBI): domain Eukaryota; kingdom Viridiplantae; phylum Streptophyta; class Magnoliopsida; order Asparagales; family Amaryllidaceae; genus Agapanthus; species Agapanthus africanus. The sequence goes on along the minus strand of JASDDO010000019.1, from coordinate 46,120,562 downwards.
TCATTTCGGCTTTTCTTTTTATTTATTTACACATTTTTTTGTTTATTTACATTTTTTTTACATTCCCAGTTTAACGACTTAAAGGTCGATTATTCCCAGTTTAATGACGTGATGGTCGATTGTTTTCAGAGAGAGGCGGATATCTGAGAGAATCAGTTTCACGAAGAACTTCGGTCTCCGTTTGTATGAAATTGGCGGTCGCAGCTGGACTGTTTGTTAACACGTCTTTAGAAAGTTCTATCTCTCCTGCCTTGTATTGTTTTTCGACCCAATCTTTGAAGACGAAGCAGTCCTCAATGGCATGACCTATCACTTTGTGATAGGGGCAGTATTTGGGGTCGTCGGTCCTATTCGTTTCCTGCGGTCTTTTTGACTCTGGCAGTTGTAGACCGTTTTTCAGGGCGTCTTTGAATATTTTACAGATTTTGTCCCTTCTGAAGGAATAGACCTTATCCAGCTTCTCTTTCAGTGGAGATTCTCCTCCCTCTCCGAACATTGGCTTCCGAGGCTGGTTGGCGCTAGGCCCGCTCATCCCTTGCTTATTTCGGTTAGCCGAAATGTTGAAAGATTCAGAATCATCGGAGTTTCCGCCTTTGCGATTATCGTCCTTTCGGTTTCTCCAGGACCTATTGTTATTTTGGGAATCCGAGGAGGACTCCTATTTTGAGCGCTCCAGCATCTGAACTTTCCTGGTCAGCTCTTAGAATGTTTTGAGACCTGCGGTGCATAGAAACGGGGCCATCCAATTGTTGAAATTTCCGACAAGGAGACTGACAGATTGGTCCTGCTCTATCAGCGGTTCGCATTTGACGGAGAGATTGCGCCATCGGGTTATAAAATCCGTGCTGCTTTCGTTGTTCTTGGGCTTGGTCCTTACGAGCTCGGCAATAGTGATTTTATCGCTGACGCTCATGAATCTTTGTCGAAACAAAGATTCCATTTGGACGAAAGTAGTAACGGAGCCATCTGGTATGCTCGCGTACCAGTCGAAAGCAACATCGGTCAAGCTATTAACGAACTGGCGGAGGAGAAGCGCATCATTGCCCCCAGTATTCTCGCATGAGGCTTTGAAGTGGATGATGTGTTGATTCGCATTTCCCGTCCCATCGAATCTTCCGAATTTGGGGATGACATAGCCGCTAGGAAATTTTACCCGATCATACTGAGCAGGATATGGTCTCCCACTACTACTGATATCTTTTTGCGCTTCGGCTTCGGCCACTAATGTTTTGACTTTGCTGGCAACCAAATCCATGATTTGATCTTGAGTTAGCGGGCTACTATCATCAGTAGCCAAGACATTTCCTGAGATAGGATGCGATTGACTTTCATGCGGTCCGCCCACCTTTGGATTTAAGAGAATAGGCACCGGCTGTCTCGGGACAACGTTTCCCGGTTCATGAGTAGAGCCCTGTGCTTGATTGGGCGGCTGAGAGGCAAGTTGGGCCGTAAGCCGTAAGACCACATTTGTCAAGTCGTCGATCTTTGAGTAGAGCTTGGCCATCTCCTTGTCTTTGCTTCTGAGCTTTTTTCGGAGCTCTTGGAGAAGTTGCCGCTCCGCATTCTTAGGCTGGAAAGTTGGCCCATCTTCGCTTTCCGAGCCCGACTCCTCATGGACCGAAGGGTCTTTCCGCCTATCATCCTCATCGAGAAGGTTTTCATCACCCAGCGGGGGCGGCTGTTCTTGGGAAGCGACAACCACATTCAAGACAGATTGGATTTGAGATGTGGTGGCCCCGTCCTTACTCTTGCTGCGCGTGCCCACCATGTAGACAGTGTGGACCACATACCCAGCCATTTCCCCATCTTCGTCGGGGTAACCCTGTTCTTCGAACCTCATAAGGTTCAGCCTAGCAGGAGCCCTAGCCCTTTTATTGGCTCTATATCTGAGCCTTTTCTGCCTTAACTTTTCAATTTTAAGGGCTCGGCGGGCATCCATTTCTTGGGAAGCCACCGTGAGTCGATTAGCGGGGAGCTTAGAGAAAACACCCAATCGAGCAGTTGTCAGGGGCACCGCTGGAGCTTGCTCGAGAGGCCCTGTTGCTTTGTTGGTGTTGATGGCCTTGCCCCCAGCTGGGCCAGAGAGAGTCGTTCAAACACCGATTTGCGTTTGAGTTGGGGCGCCTTCGAGACCACCACATTTGGCCTCTTGCCTCTCGAGACCGGTTTGTCTGTCACCAGGGCTTGAGGAGCTAGGATGGCGCCAACAGGTATGAACATAATAGAACCGAATGTTAGCAGCGGCTCCTCCCATTGTCGCCCGAGACTGGCCGGAAGGACCGTCCTGGAGTCTATCTTCACCGTGTAGGAGACGGGAGCTGAGTTCATCATCGAAGACATCGTCGGAAGGTGATTGCTTGAAAATCTGCATGAAAGAGCATTATTTTAGTATAAATACAGGTATGTATAATGATTAAGTTCGCATGAATGCTTAACCCGAAATATGGGAGGAGAGATTGGTCCCACCGGGCGTGCCAGAATCTGTAGGGTGTTTTTCGTCACCCCCATTGAGATGGGAATACGCGCGCGCTTGTCAGGCGTACTACAGATTCCCCCTGCCTAGGGTAGGCCGGGGTTTATTGATTGTGGGGATCCGAATCTCCGGAAGCCGTGGACTAAGCTACTGTTAATTATCCCTCGCCTTTGGGGCGAGGGAACCTCCGATTAACAGTTTAAACTGGTCATGTGAACTCAATGTGCAGTGTACGTGGGTTTTGTTTTCGAGGGGGGGCTTGGATATATCGGGAGCCACGCAGAGTTTTTACGGGGGTCCCGCTACCCGGATAGCGGGCTGGGGGTCAAGGGGGCTAGCAGCCCCCTTTCGGGGTGCGGGGCAGCGCCCCGGCCCAAAATATTTTTTGGGAGGGAGAGTGTTGTAGAGTATGTGTGTGTGTGTATTTATATATACATATATATAAAAAAAGAAAGGGAAAGGGCATCCAAAGGATGCGTGGGGTCAGCGTCTTGAGCGTTGTGCGCTTGGGTGCTGTGCGCCCAGGCGTTAGCGCGCCACATGTCGGCATGTAGGCGCTTTGCGCTTGAGCGCAAGCGCGCCACGTGTCGGCACGTGGGCGCTTTGCGCTTAAGCGCAGGGCGCTGGAGCGCAAGCGCGCCACGTGTCGGCACGTGGGTGCTTTGCACTCGAGCGCTGGGCGCTTGAGCGCAAGCGCGCCACATGTCGGCACGTGGGCGTTTTGCGCTTGAGCACAGGGTGCTGGAGCACAAGCGCGCCACGTTTCGGCACGTGGGCGCTTTGCGCTTGCGTTGGGCGCTTGAGCGCAAGCGCACCACGTGTCGGCATGTGGGCGTTTTGCGCTTGAGCGCTGGGCGCTGGAGCGCAAGTGCGCAATGTGTCGGCACGTGGGCGCTCTGCGCTCGAGCGCTAGCGCGCCACGTGTCGGCACGTGGGCGCTCGACGCTTGAGCGCTTGGGCGCCGGCGAGAAAAAGGGGTTTTTAGTCCCAGAACCAGAAGCTATGCTTCAGAAAGGAAATATTTATTATATATATATATATATGTATGTATGTATGGAGTTAAACTCCTAGGATGTTTTGAAGCTGATGAAGGGGGTTCTTCTTCTTCCTCCTGTTGTTTGGCCGAATCTTGAAGATCAAGAAGTAGGAGATTTTAAAAATCACTCCTTTTTGAGATCTGATGGGAGATCTAAGTTCCCCTTTGTGGGTTTTGTGGTGGAAAACTACTTAGTTTTGGAAAAAGAAAGAGTAAAACTCTTGATTTAATTCAAAAGAAATGAGAAGATTTAGAACCTTGGAGAAAGAGCAGGAGGCACAAAGAACCCTAGGTTTTGGGGGAATGAAAAGTATATCTTTATTCATCATCATGTTGCCTTTTATAGGCTTACATATTTATATATAGCCCCTTGGGCTTTACAAAAATGGCATTTTGCCCATCCCATGGCTCATGTGCCATTTCATTTTTGCACATAAACCATGGGCTTACAAAATATTGGCTTTATCCCCATTTTGCATACATTCATGTATAAAAAATTACATAAAAATTATTTATTACATGATTTTATTGTTGGCATGGGGAGGCTGGCCGCGGGCTCGACTTGGGCATAGGCCCGCTTGACCTAGGCTTGGGCCTACCTAGTTTGGGGGTTGACCTTGACTTTGACTCGGTCAACCAGGGTGCAAATTTTGACCCCAACACCAGCGCCTCACGTATCTCTCACGTGGGTGCCACAAAATAGAAGAGTGTTTAGCACTCACTAGGCAGCGCCCAGCGCCTCACATATCCCTCACGTAGGCGCCATAAAGAGTGCCTAGCACTCCATACAAAGACAAAAAGGGGTAAAGTGTTTAACACTTATTGGGCAATCCCCATGACTAAAAGCCCACATGATTATATGTGAGCGTCAGAACTTATATAAGTGCTCAACTCTTTTTGTACAAAAAGGGGGACTGATTATACAGAGCCCAAACAAGTGCTTAGCACTTTTCAATAAATAAAAAACTGAATGGACCAAGCCCAAATTGGCTAGGTCCCCTGAGGATAGAACCTCCCGATTCAGACCAACCGAGCCCCAACTGCTCGCAGACATTTAAGTCGATCTTAATCTCAAACCAGATTAACAATTCTTAAATAAAACAAACCCAAATCTAAGATATACGGATTTGGACTAATCCACGCCCTACGAGCGACGACATAAATTAGTCTCCGTATACAATCCACGGGCAACCAAAATAAAACAAACATACACACGACACTAAGTGAACTTCCGGAGCAGGAGAAAGTGATTATCACGATGTGGTAACGTAATTAACTGCAGGAGTTTGTGCCTATAGGGAAGAGCGTCCCCACAATCAAAACCCCTCACAAACGAAGGGGGATCTGATAAAGTCTGCTATAACGGCCGCATCCGTCCAAACCTTCGATATACGGTGTCATAAATCAACTTGGTATCTTCGGAGAGATGGAAGGATAAATACAAATACATCTGCCCCTAGATTCAGGCAAGACGATCCATCCCAGGTTCGTCTCTGTTTCCGGCGGTGAACATCCCTCAAAGTAGGAAACGGAGCACAAGTTGATGCCGCTACCATCGGTGAATATCACCTAATATTGCCAAGCGGCAAGACTATGATTTTGAACAATTGCTACTATGTACCTTCCATACTTTGCAACATCATATCAGTTTTTTTACTTGATAAAGATGGATACAATTTTGTTCTAAATAGAAATATCATGGATATTGGTTGCAGAAGGCACAGATCTACGTTCTAAATCAAAATACAGTCTTCAATATATAAAACACATGCAAGAGGAAGAGTTCAGATACGAACGAAACCTACTTATGGTATTGTAAACTTGGTCATATCGGTGAGAAAAAACTAGGTAAGTTGCATAAGAATGGATATCTGAATCCATTCAAATTCCCATCCTATGAAACTTGTCAGTCTTGTCTCAAAGGAAAGATGACCAAATATCCGTTCACCGGACACAGAGAAAGAGCTACAGAGCTCTTAGGACTCATACACAGTGATGTATGTGGTCCGATATCTATAAATACAAGGGGTGGGTTCTCATACTTCATTATATTCACTGACGATCTCTCTAGCTCGGATATGTGTATCTTTTGAAACACAAATCTGAAACTTTTAAGAAATTCAAAGAATATAAGAACGAAGTAGAGAACCAGATTGGCAAAAGTATCAAGATCCTCAGATCCAATAGAGGAGGGGGTACTTAAGCATAGAATTCCTAGAATATCTAAAGGAGAATGGTATCCTCTCTCATCTTACTCCTCCGTACACACTACAGCACAACGGTGTATCGGAATGGAGGAACCGTACCCTATTCGACATGGTTCACTCTATGATGAGTAGTACTGATCTATCTGTTTCATTTTAGGGATATGCGTTTCAGACAGCGGCATACTTATTGAATCAGGTTCCATCCAAATCAGGGCCTAAGACTCCATATAAAATATGGAGTGGTAAGAAATCATGTCTTAAATTCATTAAGATATGGGGTTGTCCGGCTTATGTTAAAAAGCAAAATCAGGATAAACTAGAGGCACAATCGGTTCTTTGTAAGTTTGTGGGATATCCTAAGAATTCACTAGGATATCTGTTGTACCACACTGAGAAACAGAAGTGTTTGTTTCTCGCCACACCGTCTTTTTAGAGAAGGAATTTCTTGTGAAAGAAATTAGTTGGAACACGGTAGAACTGGAAGAAATTTCAGAAGGAAAAACTATAACTGAAGAATTGGTGGAACCATAGAATTCAATAGAACCCAACGAACCTCAGCCACTCCGCATGTCTAGTAGGATTTCTCGTCCGCCCAAAAGATACTATGGTTTTCTCATAGGTGGTGATCGAGAGAATTGCATCTTAGAAGAAGATGATCCTACTAGTTATAAGCAGGCTCTACTGACTCTCTAAAATGGTTTGATGCTATGAAATCCGAAATGGGGTCCATGTATACCAACAAAGTTTTGACTTTAGATGTTGCTCCTCCTGGGGTAAAACCCGTTGGATGCAAGTGGATCTTCAAAAAGAAGATTGGTGCAGATGAACAGGTGGAAACCTATAAGGCTAGACTTATTGCAAGACTAGGAGTGGACTATGACGAAACCTTTTCTCTAGTGGCTATACCGAAATCCATTCGGAACCTACTTGCCATTGCTGCCTACCATGACTATGATATCTAGCAGATAAATGTTAAAACGGTTTTTCTAAATGGAAATTTAGAAGAGTGCGTTTATATGAATCAGCCGGAAGGATTCATAAACAGTAGGAGCAGCGTGAAGGTGTGCAAGTTGCTTAAATCCATTTATGAATTAAAGCAAGTGTCACGGAGCCGGAACATCTATTTTGATGAGACGAGTAAGGAATTTGACTTCATTAAAAATGAGGATAAGCCTTGTATCTATAAGAAGATTGTAGGGAGAACTGTTGTGTTTCTCGTCCTGTACGTGGATGACATTCTCTTGATAGGAAATAGCATTCCTATGCTGCAATCGGTCAAGCTGTTCTTATCACAAAAGTTCTCCATGAAGGACCTGGGTGATGCCTCCTACATTCTGGTGATTAAGATCTATAGAGATAGATCTAAGAGACTGTTGGGAATTTCACAGTTCAGGTACATAGAGACCATACTAAAAAGATTTAGTATAGAAGATTCCAAGCGCGGAAATATACCCGCATTGCACGGAATCACCCTTTCCAAAGAGATGTCTTCCAAGACTAATGGGGAGAGAGTTCGCATGAGCACTATACCCTACGCTTCGGCGATAAGATCTATAATGTATGCGAACTTTGTACCGGACCAGATGTAGCATACGCACTTAGCGTGGTGATCCGGTATTAGTTGAACCTGGGTGAGAATCATTGGACAGTTATGAAGAATATTTTTTAGTAACTGAGAAGGACTAAGGAGATGTTCTTGATATACGGTAATGGATACTTTCAGGTCGAGTCATTTACCGACTTAAGCTTCCAAAGTGATAAGGATGACAGCAAGTATATCTCGAATTTTGTGTTTACCTTCAACGGAGAGGCGGTGTGTTGGAAGAGCTCCAAACAAGACACCGTCACAGACTCGACGATGGAGGCTGAATACATTGCTGCGAACGATGCCGCAAAAGAAACGGTCTGGATGAAAAAATCCATTACTGAACTTGAGGTGGTTCCATCCATTGTTAATCCAATACCTTTGTATTGTGATAACAATGGGACTATAGTTTTAGCGAAGAAACCATGGTCCCATCAGAAATCACCTTATCAGGGAGATCGTAGCTCCGGGAGATCGAGGTCCGGAGAGTAGATACGAAAGACAACATGGCGGATCCATTTACCAAGGCCCTCCCTCAAGCGCAATTCGAGTGATTTTTTGAGATGTTGGACATGCGATACACAAACAACTGGCCCTAGAGAAGACGTTGGGTATTCGGTATGCCAATTACAGGCCTTAGAGCAAGTGGGAGATTATTGGATATGTATGCCCTAGAGGCCTGTATTGTATAGGATGGTAGGGATATGTATGTACAGGATAATCTTGCTCAGTTGTATATAATATATTATCTGAGTTATCTTTGTCTTAATATGTGTATTTCTTTCTCTTGCTGCTTTATAATACTTACACATATTGATAAAACTTGATACAGTAGTATACTATTATGGTTTGACTTTATCTTAACATGTGCATATGTTATACTAGATATCACATATGGCGGATATATGTTGATAAAGCCCATAGGATTTTGCTTGATTACCAATGTTATGATAGCGATCATACTTGTGGGTGCTGGGTAGTCCATAAGCACATCCTTAAAGGTCCCAAGTCATAGGAATATCGAGACCGGGCATCAATATTCCAGAGCAGACTTGTGTATACGTCTCTAGACCCCGACGAGGGATGATGGTTGTCCCACAGCCATTGGTGTGATCACCTAAAATTGTATACAGGTGCTCATTGGGGGTGAGTACACTGGACGGATTCGCCGACAACCTCTAGATGGTATTATACTTATCGTCAGATAGCGATTCTCAGGTGACATGAGTACAGATTAGTCTTACAACCTGAGATCATCATTTGTCTCGTGTGAGTTCCCACTATACTTTGATCACTACCCTGCCACGGCTCTACTAAGTCGTGCAAACAGGTTTTGGTTGGATACAGTCCCGAGCCACATGGAGGAAGTGAGTGATTTTTAAGAATTCGTCACTCCCGGTATTGGGGGTCGATATCGCACTGTGTCCGGTTGGCTAGAACCATAAAACCTTGGCCAAGGCAGTTGAGATTTACTGATAGTTAGATCAGTAGTTTCTCAGATTGGTCCTGAGCCAAATCGACACGACTTATCGGGTCAATAGGGGTCTGACGTTTACCATCCCCTAAATTCGGTATGCAATGCTCTTAGACGAAGAGATCGGACTATACGGAGATTGTCACGGATAGGCTCAATAGGGGTCAGAATGAGATTGCTCGTCGACCTTCCTTTTCGACATGTATCTGGGTAGTCGTTACGTATAGCTAGTGCCGCTGAAGTACTTGTGGTTAAACCCACTGCCAGCGTACTGTCGAGTCTTTAGAGTCCCACACGGAGGGTTTCTCTGATTCAGGCAAAACGATGTGGTGGCCGTATATTTATACGTGCAGGGTTTCAATCGAATAATAATACTAAGCGGCTTAGGAATAAGCCGGATTATTAAATTAGGTATTGATTTAATAATTTACAATATACACATTTCGATATGTATATTCTAGCGTCATCCAGATTTTCGATCGAGCAGGGTTCCAATCGAATGATAATACTAGCCGGTTTAGGATTAAGTCGGATTATTAAATCAGGTATTGATTTAATAATTTACATATACATATTTTGATATGTATATTTTAGTGTTATTCAGGTTTTCGATCGGACGGTTGATAATACTACCGGGCTTACGATTAAGCCGGTTTATTAAATCAGATATTGATTTAATACTAGTATTATATTAGTGGTATTATTCTATCTCTTGGTTATCCGTATTTTGGAACGAATATGGGTATGTATATACAGTAGAATATATTCCGTATTTATACGGAAAACGTTTTAGAAGGTGGACACCTTATTTTTGATTTATCCATTTATTCTTTCAAATGTAAATGAGGTGTAAAGATAGTAAGGAGAGATATGGTGACAACTATGCTTGAATGGTCTTGAAAAATGAATTTATAATTTATTTGTGCAAACTATTCAAGTATGGTTGATATATTTATATTGCAAAATATGTTTTATAAAACCATGATTGCATTATTGTTTTTTTCATTCTCACCATGAGCTTCTCACTCCTCTCTAGCCTTTCTTGAGTTCCTCCACCTTCTTCTTCTTCTTCTTCTTCTTCTTCTTCTTCTTCTTCCTCCTCCTCCTCCCTACCATCTCATGAGTTGAGAATCAAGGGAGGAAAAGAGATAGAAATATATTAGAAAACTCACATGTACACTACACATTGAGTTCGTATGACCAGTTTGACCCGTCAATCGGAGATTCTCTTGCTCTAAAAGCGAGGGGTAATTAACGGCAGTTTAGTCCGCGGCTGCCGGAAATTCAGATCCTCACAATCAATAAACTCCAGCCTAACCTAGGCAAGGGGAATCTGTATACACCTTACAAACAACACGTATTCCCATCTTAATGGGGTGACTAAAAACACCCTACAAACTCTTGATTTAATTGGAAATGGAGACGAAGAGAAAAAAACATGAGAAAGCGAAGATGGAGGCACAAACCCTAAAATTTTTAAGAGAATGAGAGTTGTTGATTTTCTCATCATGTTTACCTTTTATAGGCTACACAGTTTATATATAACCCTTTGGGCTTTTCCATATAGCGCTTGTGCCTCCTCATGCCTCATGTGCCTATTACTTTTTGCACATCAGCCATGGGGTTTACAAAATTTTGGGCTTTTTGCCCCTTTTCCATACATTTATTTTTTTTAAAATACATTAAACTAATTAATTTATAGCTTCATTCTTTTTTTCATGGGGCCGACCCCTTCCATACTCGGTATTGACTTGGGCTTGGGCCCACTTGGTTTAGGCTTGGGCCCGCTTGCTTGGGCTCGGGCCCACTTGGTTTAAGATTGACTTTGACTTTGAATTGGTCAACCGGGGTCTAATTTTTGACCCCAACAACTACATCATTTCGTCTGAACCGGGAAAATTCTCTGTATGGAACTCTAAAGACTCGATAGTACGCCGGCAGTGAATTATTAGATAAATGCATAATCACAAACACGTCAGTGGCACTAGCTGTACGTAACGGCTATCCGGGTATCTGTCGAAAGGAATGCCGACGTGCAGCTCATCCAAACCCATACTAAGCCTATCTGTGACAATCTCCATACAGTTCGGTCTCTTCGTCTAAGAGTATCGTATATCTGGTCTAGGGGTGGTAAATGCTAGGCCCTAATAACCCGATAATTCATACCGATGTGTGTAACGACCGTGATTTCTAATACCTAATAAAACATATTTTATTTCAATTTCTAGTATCAAATAATTATTTACATGTTTCGTTGATAGAAAAATATTTTTTGTAATATTAATAATTTTCAGAGCAGTGAAATATGATTTAGGGAATTTTCTAAAAATCTATTTATTGTTTTCCTAGGCTTAAAATATTTTAATAAAATTTTATAATTCCTGAAAATAATCTGCATATTTTAGTATCGATTAAAATAATTAATTTGTAATTAAAAATATTTTAAAGGATAAGCTAGATTTTAATAACTAGCTAAAACCATAGGAATGAATATATTATTTAGTTTTAGCCCAAAATTATTTTTATACTAAAGATAATAATAAAATATATTTTTTGAAATTTTTCCATAATTTTTCCATATTTTTAACTATTTTTAACAATTATTTTAAAACCAAATTCAATTTTTAATAAATAAATCCGTTTAGTTTTTATATAAAAAAATTAATTAAAGAATAAATAAATTCCCCTTGATCCTGGACCGTTGGATCATAAGATCCAACGGTCCAGAACCCACCGACGCGCCCACGTGGTGGGGACCACGTGAAAACGCGTGATTCCCCAACGCGTGACACGTGGCGCAGAGGCGGCGGCTCGTGAGCCATTGGATGCAGATCCAACAGCCACGAAGCAGAGGCGGCGGACGCAATCATCAGCTGATGATTCTGCAATCATTGGCAGCGCGGATTTTTGCGTTGATTTAACAGATTTTTGGATTTTATGGTTATTGAAAAAACCATATAAATAGGCACTTCAAACCTAAAATTCTCACACCTTAGAACTCCAAAAATTCTGAAAAAAATACTGGTATCTTTGTATCGACGACGCCGACGCTACGGCTCCACCCAATCGCCGAGGAGAAATCTGAGCGCGAAGCTATTAAGAATTTTGTACACGCCTACGTTTTCAACCCTTCGGCATCCGACTCAAATAAAAGGTAGGATCCGCCTCTCTCCCCTTTTTCTGTCGCCTTCTTCTTTTCTCAATAACCCAGTTCCAACTTCTAATCATCAACCCCCTATTTAAAATGATGTTATAATATTCGTGCACGCCTATTCCTTGTACCCTTAATGATGATAATGCAACCCATGTTTTAAAACGGTGTTTAATTTCCTCCGTACGCAAAAATATATTGCACTCTCATACTACCTGGAATCTGATATACTTAATGTCATAACTCATGAATTGTCAATTCATCTCTGATATACCCACATTTACCCATACTATCAAAATGATCTCGAAATAGGTTACTTCGACAAAATACCCTCGTTTAATTAAAATGTTATATTTTTTTAAAATATCCATAAGAAATAAGATATGTGAAATAAATGTTTTAGATACGACATACATATATTTTACTTACACTTTTTCATCAACTATTATAATGTTGTTAAACCCCTTCAACTTTTTTTAAAGAAGAAAATATTAAATTTAAATAACGGCTTATGATTTTTCCAAGACAAACGTATTTTCTAAAACGTTACCCCGAATCTAAAACACTATAATTTCATAAAATTATTAATTTCATTTAAATATCTCGACCTTTATTGAAGGGTCATTTTCCACAAGGATCATAATCCGTATAACGATATCTTTTCAAAAGAAATATCCAGTACCTTATTAAAAGGAAATTTTCAAATAACACCAATTTAGGACAAAGGAAAGATTGTAGGTGTTCCCCTCCGAATGGCGGCCAAGACAGGGACGTCTTGCCTGAGATTCGAGGCAGATGCTATTTGGTTTTATCCGTCCACCTCTCCGAAGATGCCAAGTTGATTTATGGCACCGTGTATCGGAGGTTTAAACGGATACGTCCGATGTAGCAGACTTCGTCAGATTTCCCCTCGTCTGAGGGGTTTTTGATTGGGGGGACGCTCTTCCCTGCAGGCGCAAGCCCCTGCAGTTAATTACGCTACCGCATCGCGGTAACAACTTTCTCCTTCTCCAGCTGGTCATTTCGTGTCGTGGGTGTTTGTTTTGTTTGTGGTTGTCCGTGGATTGTATACGGAGACTAATTTATGTCGTCGCCCGTAGGACGTGGATTAGTCCAAATCCGTATTTTCTTAGATTTGGGTTTGAGGTTTTGGTTTAAGGATACGTTAGCCATATTTGAGGCTAAGATCAACTTAAACGTTTGTTAAGGATACGTTAGTCCAATTTGAGACTAAGATCAACTTAACAGGATCGTTTGGATCCGACAAAAGAGCATTTAGGGGCTCTATTGTTCCAGTTTAGGGACATAGTGGTCCATTTAATGTATGGCCGTCGGGACCCGCCACCTCTCTGACGACGTTGAAGGATTAAAGCGACAAATATCAGAGGAGTTCAGAGATGTACCCTTGAACTGGGTGTGAATTGATTTTAGAGAGCAGGTGTGCTCAGTTCAATTTAATTTGAGGACTTATGGCCAATATTGGGTTAAGTCCAGTTAAAAAATGTCTAACATTTATTCACATTTGACCTGTTAGACCTTTGATTGGGCTCTGCCCTTTTTAAATGATGCACAGCATCTGTTTTAGTCTGTTAGACTTTTTAATTGGGCTCTACCTCTTTTTAATAATGCATTGCATTTTTATTAGGCCTGTTAGGCCTTTTAATTGGGCTCTGTCCCTTCTTTAATAATACAGAGCATTTATTGTTCTGACAGTGCGCCACGTGGCTTGTCAAGCGCTTTGCGCTGATTGAGGAGCGCAAGGCGCAAACTCATGTGGGTGTGACACATGTCACGCTCTGGTGAGTGCAAGTCTGTTAGCGCAGCGCGCTACTGACACGTGGCGCGCTCTGATGACTTGCGCCAATTTAAGAGAGTAGTACTATGTTTTTAGAAACGCAAGGCGCAGCTGTTCTGTGATTGACACGTGGCGCTCCCTGATAGCTTGCACCAATCCAAGGAGCACAACAGTGCAAACTCAAAAGTGCAAGGCACTATTTAATATTTGGATCAAATTAGATCAAAGGGAACAAATTTTTCTTGTTTTCCAGAGAGGTTCTACCTCAAATCTCAAGAACCAGTGGTTCATCAAAAGGCAATGCCTTTACACAGAAGTAAATTACTTCTTCTTTTATTATTGTTATTATTATTATTATTATTATTATTTTATCGAAGATCTTGATCTTGTTTTTAGATCGATGTTCTTTTTAGAAGAAACTCTTTTTTTTCAAAGGTTTACCTTTTCTCTCTTTGAGTTCTTCTCAAAATTTTAGAGGAATTCTCCGGTTTCTCTTTCTCTGTGTGTCAATGTGTTTTAGACTTCGAGTCTAGGGGCCTTTATATAGGGCCAATTGATTTGTTAAATCAGTTAAAGAGATCTTTCTCTGAGTGATTTAGAGATTTTTCCCCACCGTTGGATCTTTGATCCAAGGGCTTCTGTTTTACAGAAAATAATCTTCTTGTTTTAACAAGATCAGAAAGATCTTTCTGGAATTTTAATTCTGTTTTAGTGCTGGCATAGTTGGCGCAAGCGCACCTGCGCCTGACACGTGTCGCGCAGCGCAGAGCGCAGATCATCTGAAGCGTTGCTTCCTTTATTTTAACTTTAATTTCAAAGCAGAGCTTTGCTCTGATTGGGGGAAACAGAAGCGTTGCTTCGTTTCCCGCCTTGGAGTTTGAACAGAGTTTTGCTCTGATTGGGGTAAACAAATGCCCCCCACCGTTGCGCTTACGTGGCCCCAAATGTGAGTGCAGCGGTGGCAGAATTCCAACCGTTGCGCCAGCTTTTGGAAGCTGAAATGGCACTCAATGCCTATAAATAGGACTTTTGGTCCCTTAGATGATTTTCATCTCTTCATAAGAATTTTTATTCAGAGCCTTGCTCTTCAATTTAAGAACTTTTCAAGAGTAAAACTCTGTCAAAACTTAGGTAAAATTTAAAAACCTTTAAGAATCCAGAGTTTTACCCACTAACAGAACTTTGCTCTTCATAGATCTTTGATCTAAAGAAAACCCATTTAGGGTTTCATTAATAGAGCTTTGCTCTCTTCAGATCATGATCTTTTCTTGGGGTTTCTTAACCCATGAATCAGAGCTCTGCTCTCTTGATACATGTAGATTTCTTAATGTTTTGTGAAGAACTCTTAAGAGTTTGATCATAGATAATGAAAATCAAAAATGGAGTTTTATCTTTGATTGATTATATCATCTTTTCATAGCAAGGCTCTCAGCGTTCTCGGAGAATTTCTTTAAATTCCCCTTATTACTGAATTTGATAGGTGTCGCTCCTGTTTGCAGAGCATTGCTCTCGAGGAGTTTAACTCCCTGTGCCTGTTTTTAATAAGAATTCGCTTAATCAGTCTGTCTGCTAATTCTGTTAATTTTCTTTTACAAGAGCAATGGACGCCCATATGTACGATCTCAATGAAATCATCTCTTATGGAGACATCCGCCGACTCGGCCGTTCTCAGAACCGAGAATTTACCAACGCCGAGTGTGCCGAAATCATGAGCCGCTTCGACGCATACAACGGTCAACTGCTTCCTCGGCGCTCCCCTCTCCTGAGGCTTATTGTGGAAGCAATTTGGGAAGCGCTTCCCCTATTCTTTACCGGCGTGCCGCTTAGGGCATTGGACACCGCTGAGGACAAGGTGCACTCGGTGTACCTGATGAACTTAATATCGAAGAGACGGCGAGACATTCTTGTCGATCTCTTGCACCAGGCCTTTCAACAGTCCGCCATTCTTGCTGCCTATCGGAGGGTGGAGGACATCAGTGGGGATCCCGATACCCGTGCTCGCAAAAGGAAGCACACCAGGATGGTTCGCCAAGCTTGGAAAGTCTTAGACAAGGTCACTTTCGAGTTCCTCAATCCCTTTCCAGGATCTAAGGTTTTGCCGTTGTGATCATTTGGATAATGTCTTTGTTTATTTCTTTATGATTGTAAGAACCCTTTGCAATATGAATGGAAAATTTCTTATTTCAGCTTGTCTTATTTCTCGTTCTGAGTCTTTTGCATGCGCATGAATGGATGTGTCTCGAATGCATGATCAAATGCAAATCGGATATTCTTCCTGTCGCTTTCTTCTTTCTTTATTATCAGCATGTTACCTTAGTAAACATAGTCGATAGATGATAGAGCGAGCATCCTGTCTTGGCTCCTTCAAGAGGTAGTGATGGCTTAGGAGGCAAGTTCAGATCTGCTGCCTAAGACTTTTCAACTCTATGAGCCGTAAGGGTCTCATAGAGAATTTTCTCCCTACGGATCGAGAGGATCTCGTAGGAGTATTTTCTCCCTAGGAATCGTGAGAATTCCTAAGTGCGTTTTCTCTTATAAGTCGTAAGGATCTTATAAGAAAATTTTCCCTCTTACGAGTCGAGAGGACCCCTAAGCGGTTGTTTCCCTCCTGGTCGAGATTCGACTTTGGAGAGTATGACCCGTGAATAGTATGCATGAGTCCATTTTTGGACCGACTTGCAGGGTCCCAGTGCTTAGGAAACAGGTTTTTTAATCCCCGCTGCCTAAGGCTTTTCCTCACGAGTCGAGACTGTTGGGATAAAAATTTACACCCCGGTTGACCAAGTCAAAATCAAAGTCAACCCCAAACCAGGTGGGCCCAAGCCCAGGTCAAGCGGGCCCATGCCCAAGTCGAGCCCGCGGCCAGCCTCCCCGTGCCAACAACAAAATCATGTAATAAATAATTTTTATGTAATTGTTTATGCATGAATGTAAACAAAATGGGCATAAAGCCAATATTTTGTAAGCCCATGGCTTATGTGCAAAAATGAAATGGCACATGAGCCATGGGATGGCTAAAATGCCATTTTTGTAAAGCCCAAGGGGCTATATATAAATATGTAAGCCTATATAAGGCAACATGATGATGAATAAAAGACGTAACTTTTCATTCTCTCCAAAAAAAATTTAGATCTGAGATCTTTTGTGCCTCCTGCTCCTTCTCCAAGGTTCTAAACCTTCTCATTTCTTTTGAATTGAATCAAGAGTTTTACTCTTTCTTTTCAAAAACTAAAAAGTCTTCCACCACAAAACCCACAAACGGGAACTTGGATCTACCATTAGATCTCAGAAAGGAGAGATTTCTAGATCTCACATCTCTTGATCATCAAGATCCAGCCAACAGAGAAGGAAGAAGAAGAACCCCTTTCGTTAACCAAAACGTTTTAGGAGTTTAACTCCATATATTTACATATATATATATATATATATATATATATAATAAATATTTCCTTTCTGAAGCATAGCTTCTGGTTCTGGGACTAAAAGCCCCTTTATCTCGCCAGCGCCCAGCGCTCGAGCGCAAAGCGCCCACGTGCCGACACGTGGCGCGCTTGCGCTCAGGCGCACTGCGCTCGAGCGCAAAGCGCCCATATGCCGACACGTGGCGCGCTTGCGCTCAGGCGCACTGCGCTCGAGCGCAAAGCGCCCACGTACCGACACGTGGCGCGCTTGCGCTCAGGCGCACTGCGCTCGAGCGCAAAGCGCCCACGTGCCGACACGTGGCGCGCTGTGCTCAGGCGCACTGCGCTCGAGCGCAAAGCGCCCACATGCCGACACGTGGGCGCGCTTGCGCTCGAGCGCACTGCGCTCAAGCGCAAAACGTCCACGTGCCGACACGTGGGCGCGCCTGCGCTCGAGCGCAAAACGTCCACGTGCCGACACGTGGCGCGCTTGCGCCTGAGCGCACAGCACCTAAGCGCACAGCGCTCAAGGCGCAAGCGCCACGCATCCCTTGGATGCCTTTTCCCCTTCTTTTTATATACATACATATATATATACATATGTATACATATTTGCACACATACGTGCTCCACGACACTGTCCCTGTTAGAAAAAAATTTCTAACGGGGCGCTGCCCCGCACCCCGCAAGGGGGCTGCTAGCCCCCTTGACCCCCAGCCCGCTATCCGGGTAGCGGGACCCCCGTAAAAACTCTGCGTGGCTCCTGATATATCCAAAACACCTTTTCAAAACACAACACACGCACACCGCACATTGAGTTCACATGACCAGTTTAACCCGTTAATCGGAGGTTCTCTCGCCCCAAAGGCGATGGGTAATTAACGGCAGCTTAGTCCGTGGCTGCCGGAGGTTCGGATCCCCACAATCAATAAACCCCCGCCTACCTCAGGCAGGGGGAATCTGTAGTACGCCTGACAAGCGCACGCGTATTCCCATCTCAATGGGGTGACGAAAAACACCCTACAGATTCTGGCACGCCCGGTGGGACCCTATCTCTCCTCCCATATTTTGGGTTAAACGTTCATGCGAACTCAATCAATATACATATCTATATTTATACTAAAATAATGCTCTTTCATGCAGGTTTTCCAAGCAATCACTTCTCAACGATGTCTCCAAGGATCAGCTCAGCTCTTGACACAGCTCCCGTCTCCTACACAATGAAGATAGACTCCAGGACGGTCCTTCCGGCCAGTCTTGGGCGACAATGGGAGGAGGAGCCGCTACCATTTGGCTCTATTATGTTCATGTCAGCTAACGCCGTCCCAGCTCCTCAAGCTCCGGTAACAGACAAACCGGTCTCAAAGGGGAAAAGGCCGAATGTCGTGGTCACGAGGGCGCCCCAACACAAACGCAAGTCGGTGTTTGAACGACTTTCCTCGGCCCCAGCTGGGGGCAAGGCCATCAACACCAGCAAAGAAACAAGGCATCTCAGGAAAACTCCATCGACGCCTTTGACAGCTGCTCGATTAGGTGTCTTCTCAAGCCTCCCCATCACTCAGCTTATGGCGGCTTCCCGAAGAGCAGAAGCCTGCCAGACGCTCAAGGCAGAGAAGCTGAGGCAGAAGCGACTCAGATATAGAGCCAACAAAAGGGCTAGGGCTCTGGCCATGTTAAAATTTATGAATTTCCAAAGCCCGGACTGCTCCGCAAAACCAGCTGCCAGTGATGAAAGAATGGCTGGGTATGTTATCCACACTGTCTACATGGCCGGACATGAAGAAACGAACCCTCCTCTTCTTCACAGCCATGGTGATGATATGGTTGACGCTACCCAGCATCGGCTCGATCTAAATGATGAAGAGCCCGCTCAGGCCGATAAGCCAGAGGAGCCCGTGGTTCCTACGGAATTGAGCTCAGGAAATAAAGATTACCTGGTTGTCATAGCCGGAACTACAGAACAAGCATTATTCCAATGGCTTCAAAGGCAATTTCAGGACAGGGATGAGAAGATGGCCGAGGTCTATTCTAAAGTCGACGAGCTGGCAAACGTCGTGGCAGATCTCGCGACCCAAATCGTCCGATTGCAATTACAGCAGGGTCAAATTTTGGTTCATGAGCCAGAGATTGATACCCGGAGGCAGCCAACTGATATCCCTTTCAACCTAACAGCGGAGCGCTTTCGTGAAAAACGGCCGCAATCAGCCTCCAGTCCTTCCGATACATACGCCGGGGGGGGATCACCTCTGAAAGAGAAGCTGGAAATGGTCTATTCCTTCAAAAGGGAAAAAGTCCACAAGATATTCAGGGACGCCCTAAGAAACGGTCTACAACTGCCGGAATCAAAGAGACCGCAAGAAGCAAATATGACCGACGACCCAGAATATTGCCCCTATCACAGGGTGATAGGTCATGCCATTGAGGACTGCTTTGTCTTCAAAGATTGGGTCGAAAGGAAATACAGGACGGGAGAGATAGAACTGTCTAAAGGCGCGTTAGCAAACAGTCAAGCTACGACCGCCGATTTCATGCAAATGGAGACCGAAGCCTTTCGGGAACCTAATCCTCCCAGACATGTGCCATTATCTGAAAAGGGCGAACCAAAGACCGATCGGCTTCGAAGACTAGCATCAGTAAAGGCACCTATTCAAATGGAGAGAAAGAAGAAGGTATACTCCTTCAGGAGGGATGACGTCTGCAAAATATTCATGGACGCCCTGAACAGCCGTCTGCAACTGCCTGTTCCAAAGAGGCCACAGGAAATGAACATGACCGGCAATCCTATATACTGCCCATATCATAGAGTGGTGGGTCATACCATCGAAGACTGCTATATTTTCAAAGATTGGGCAGAGGACCAATATAAGCTTGGAAAAACCTCACAATCCTCGGATGTATCGGCAAGCCATAGAGCTAGGTCATCAACACAGCTCCGCCAAGATCAAAAGTTCAAGGAGCTGGGATAAGCAAAATGGACCACCACGTCGTTAAACTGGGAACAGCTGACCACCACGTCATTAAACTGGGAACAATCGACCTCTAAGTCGTTAAACTGGGAATGTAAAAATATACATATATATATATATATATGTAAATAAACAAAAAAAATGTGTAAATAAAAGAAAAATAGAGAAAAGCCGAAATGATGGGGCAACTCGCAATAAAAATCAGCGAGTAAAATAAAGATAAAAATAAAGCCGAAATGATAGGGCAATCGTGATCTTCGCGATAAAAAAAGCTGAAAGGATAGAGCAATCGCGGTAAAACAAAAACAAAAAAAAACACAAACAAAAATCCAATTTTTCAAAATTCCCTCGGCCCTACGGTTAGTCCCCAAATTGACTACCGTATACAATTCACGGGCTCAAATAATTCTCATCATACCTATGCCCCTGGATAGACCTCTAAGTCTTTAAACTGGAAACAGATGACCTCTAAGTCGTTAAACATGAAACAGATGACCACTACGTCGTTAAACTGGAAACAGATGACCACTAAGTCGTTAAACTGGAGACAGACGACCTCTACGTCGTTAAACTGGAGATAGATGACCACCAAGTCGTTAAACTGGAGACAGACGACCTCTACGTCGTTAAACTGGAGACAGATGACCTCCACGTCTTTAAAACTGAAAACAGATGACCTCTAAGTCTTTAAACTGGAAACAACAGACCTTTAACTCTTTAAACTGGAAACAGATGACCGCTAAGTCGTTAAACTGGAAACAGATGACCTCCACGTCTTTAAAACTGGAAACAGATGACCTCCAAGTCTTTAAACTGGAAACAACAGACATCTAAGTCGTTAAACTGGAAACAGACGACCACTATGTCGTTAAACTGGAAACAGATGACCTCCATGTCGTTAAACTGGAGACAGATGACCTCTACGTCTTTAAACTGGAAACAGCAGACCTCTAAGTCTTTAAACTGGAAACAGATGACCACCACATCGTTAAACTGGAAACAGTCGACCTCTAAGTCATTAAATTGGGAACGAGGAAAATCCACTCATGTGTCCTCACGATACATAAGGAGAACAAACCTTTGTGGGATCCTTACGAGTCACAAAGAAAGAAAACACACTTAGGAGTCCTCACGACTCCTAAGGAGTAAATACACCTGCGGGATCCTTATGACTCGCAGGGAGAAAATGCTTTTATGGGACCCTCACGGCCCATAAAATTGAAAATTCTTAGGTGACAGGGATCTAAACCTGTCTCCTAAGCCATCGCTCCCCAACCCCCAAGTGGCGAATGATGAGTCGCTCCTGGTACCATATTCCAGGGCAGGGATGCAGACACCAGCCAAATTCCAAATCCAAATTCCCAAGTGGCGAATGATGAGTCGCTCCTGGTACCACATTCCAGTGCAGCGATGCAGACGCCAACCAAATTCCAAATCCCAGCGGCGGATGATGAGTCGCTCCTGGTACCATATTCCAGTGCAGCGATGCAGACGCCAACCAGAATCCAATTTTCAAAATTCTCCCAGCCCTACGGCCAGTCCCCAAATTGACTGCCGTATACAATCCACGGGCTCAAATAATTCTCGTCATACCCATGCCCTACTTCAACCATCAGTTACGCGGCTGGTCTCCGCCTTTGGAATTATGCTCCATTGAGAAGACCCACTCATGTGCCCTCACGATATATGAGGAAAACAAACCTTTGTGGGATCCTTACGAGTCACAAAGGAAAAACACACTTAGGAGTCCTCACGACTCCTAAGGAGAAAATACACCTGCGGGAACCTTACGACTCGCAGGGAGAAAATGCCTTTATGGGACCCTCACGGCCCATGAAATTGGAAAGCCTTAGGTGATAGGGATCTAAACCTGTCTCCTAAGCCATCACTTCCCAACCCCCAAATGGCGAATGATGAGTCGCTCCTGGTACCATATTCTAGTGCAGCGATGCAGACGCCAACCAAATTCCAAATCCCATACCCCGATGGCGAATGATGAGTCGCTCCTGGTGCCACATTCCAGTGCAGCGATGCAGACGCCAACAAGGTCCTGAAATTTTTCCGGCCCTACGGTCTGGATCATACATCCTACAAAACCGTATACAATCCACGGGCGTAAAACAATCCCGATCCGTCCAAAAAAAAAAAAAAAGAAAAAGAACGGTATGTCCACAAGCAAAATGGGCACGGATGAAAACCCGAAAGGGCTCCGTGAGTAAAAACAGCAGGACTGCCGGCGAGTTTGTGAAAACCCGAAAGGGCGCAAACTCGTAAAAGAAGAAAAAGAAATGAAATGCACTCGCAAAGTCCTCTCGACTTTGTGAGGAGAAAATTCCCACGTGAGATCCCTACGACTCACAAAGGAGCAACACACTTAGGAGTCCCCACGACTCCTAAGGAGAAAATACACCTACGGGATCCTTACGACCCGTAGGGAGAAAATGCTTTGTGAGACCCTTACGGCTCACAAAATGGAAAAGCCTTAGGTGACAGGGATCTAAACCTGTTTCCTAAGCCACCAATTCCCAAATCCTCCTGGGGCACATGATGAGTTGCTCCTGGCATCATTCCAGTGCAGCAATGCAGATGCCAAAACAAAACCAATTCCCAAATCCTCCCGGGGCACATGATGAGTTGCTCCTGGCATCATTCCAGTGCAGCAATGCAGATGCCAAAACAAAACCAATTCCCAAATCCTCCCAGGGCAAATGATGAGTTGCTCCTGGCATTATTCCAGTGCAGCAATGCAGATGCCAAAATAAAACCAATTCCCAAATCCTCCCGGGGCAAATGATGAGTTGCTCCTGGCATCATTCCAGTGCAGCAATGCAGATGCCAAAACAAAACCAATTCCCAAATCCTCCCTGGGCAAATGATGAGTTGCTCCTGGCATCATTCCAGTGCAGCAATGCAGATGCCAAAACAAAACCAATTCCCAAATCCTTCCGGGGCAAATGATGAGCTGCTCCTGGCATCATTCCAGTGCAGCAATGCAGATGCCAAAACAAAACCAATTCCCAAATCCTCCCAGGGCAAATGATGAGTTGCTCCTGGCATTATTCTAGTGCAGCAATGCAGATGCCGAACAAAAAACCAAATCCAAATCCTCCCGGGACACATGATGAGTTGCTCCTGGCATTATTCCAGTGCAGCAATGCAGATGCCGACAAAAAACCAGTTCCCAAATCCTCTCAAGACAGATGATGATTCGCTCCTGGTACCATATTCCAGTGTAGTGATGCTGATGTCAACCCAAATCAAATCAAACCAACAACCTCTATGGCAGAATCATGCTCCGTCCTAGAATTTACCCCGTGTCGAAATCATGCTTCGCCTCAGGATATCTACCTTCCCTACTGGAATTACGCTCCGTCTCGGAATCAAATCAAGCCGACACTCCGCGCCGGGGAAAAGTCGATCAGCGACACTCCGTGCCGGGGAAAAGTCAACCCGACACTCCGCGCCGGGAAAAGTCGATCAGCGACACTCCGTGCCTGGGAAAATTCAATCAGCGACACTCCGTGCCGGGGAAAAGTCAACCCGCGACACTCCGCGCCGGGGAAAAGTCGATCAGCGACACTCCGTGCCGGGGAAAAGTCAAGCCGACACTCCGCACCGGGGAAAAGTCGATCAGCGACACTCCGTGCCGGGGAAAAGTCGACCAGCGACACTCCGCGCCTAGGAAAAGTCGATCAGTGACACTCCGTGCCGAGGAAAAGTCAACCAGCGACACTCCGCGCCGGGGAAAAGTCGATCGGCGACACTCCGTGCCGGGGAAAAGTCAACCCGACACACCGCGCCGGGGAAAAGTCGATCAGCGACACTCCGTGCCGGGGAAAAGTCAAGCCGACACTCCGCGCCGAGGAAAAGTCGATCAGCGGCACTCCGTGCATCGGGGAAAAGTCAACCAGCGACACTCCGCGCCGGGGAAAAGTCCATCAGCGACACTCCGTGCCGGGGAAAAGTCAACCCGACACTCAGCGCCGGGGAAATGTCGATCAGCGACACTCCGTGCCGGGGAAAAGTCAACCAGCGACACTCCGCGCCGGGGAAAAGTCCATCAGCGACACTCCGTGCCGGGGAAAAGTCAAGCCGACACTCCGCGCCGGGGAAAAGTCGATCGGCGACACTCCGTGCATCGGGGAAAAGTCAACCAGCGACACTCCGCGCTGGGGAAAAGTCCATCAGCGACACTCCGTGCTGGGGAAAAGTCAACCCGACACTCCGCGCCGGGGAAAAGTCGACCAGCGACACTCCGCGCCGGGGAAAAGTCCATCAGCGACACTCCGTGCCGGGGAAAAGTCAACCCGACACTCCGCGCCGGGGAAAAGTCGATCAGCGACACTCCGTGCCGGGGAAAAGTCGAACCACGACACTCCGTGCCGGGAAAACGTCAAGCAGACACTCCGTGCCGAGGACACGTCAGCAAGCGACACTCCACCTCGGGGAAACGTCGACCAGCGACACTCCGTGCCGAGGACACGTCTACCAAATCGCTCCGGATCAGAGCGTCGACCGTCCATGTCGCAAAACGGGCAGTGCAGGCTCCCCACAAATCGGGAACCAAATCACTCCGGGTCAGGGAAACGTCTACCACGGACACTCCGTCTCGGAGACGCGTCAAGCGTCGACCGTCCACGTCGCAAAAATGGCAGTGCAGGCTTCCTACAAAGCAGGAACCGGATCGCTCCAGGCCAGGGAAACGTCTACCACGGACATTCCGTCTCGGAGACGCGTCAAACACCGACCGTCCACGTAGTAAAAAGGGCAGTGCATCCCAAAAAGTGGGGACCAAAGCAAGTCGCCTCCACGCAAAAGAAGATCCATCAATTTCATGCACACGACCCACATATGCGGTGTGCATTCATTGATGGGGGGCAATTTGTTGGGGTAAAAATTTACACCCCGGTAGACCAAGTCAAAATCAAAGTCAACCCCAAACCAGGTGGGCCCAAGCCCAGGTCAAGCGGGCCCATGCCCAAGTCGAGCCCGCGGCCAGCCTCCCCGTGCCAACAACAAAATCATGTAATAAATAATTTTTATGTAATTGTTTATGCATGAATGTAAACAAAATGGGCATAAAGCCAATATTTTGTAAGCCCATGGCTTATGTGCAAAAATGAAATGGCACATGAGCCATGGGATGGCTAAAATGCCATTTTTGTAAAGCCCAAGGGGGCTATATGTAAATATGTAAGCCTATATAAGGCAACATGATGATGAATAAAAGACATAACTTTCATTCTCTCCAAAAAAAATTTAGATCTGAGATCTTTTGTGCCTCCTGCTCCTTCTCCAAGGTTCTAAACCTTCTCATTTCTTTTGAATTGAATCAAGAGTTTTACTCTTTCTTTTCAAAAACTAAGAAGTCTTCCACCACAAAACCCACAAAGGGGAACTTGGATCTACCATTAGATCTCAGAAAGGAGAGATTTCTAGATCTCACATCTCTTGATCATCAAGATCCAGCCAACAGAGAAGGAAGAGGAAGAACCCCTTTCGTTAACCAAAACGTTTTAGGAGTTTAACTCCATATATTTACATATATATATATATATATATATATATAATAAATATTTCCTTTCTGAAGCATACTGGGACTAAAAGCCCCTTTATCTCGCCAGCGCCCAGCGCTCGAGTGCAAAGCGCCCACGTGCCGACACGTGGCGTGCTTGCGCTCAGGCGCACTGCGCTCGAGCGCAAAGCGCCCATGTGCCGACACG
The DNA here is from genome assembly GCA_030015575.1 of Agapanthus africanus. Taxonomy (NCBI): domain Eukaryota; kingdom Viridiplantae; phylum Streptophyta; class Magnoliopsida; order Asparagales; family Amaryllidaceae; genus Agapanthus; species Agapanthus africanus. Next base: position 46,094,751 of record JASDDO010000019.1, on the reverse strand, counting down.
TGGCGCGCTTGCGCTCAGGCGCACTGCGCTCGAGCGCAAAGCGCCCACGTGCCGACACGTGGCGCGCTGCGCTCAGGCGCACAGCGCTCGAGCGCAAAGTGCCCACGTGCCGACACGTGGCGCGCTTGCGCCTGAGCGCATAGCGCCTAAGTGCACAACGCTCAAGGCGCTGGCGCCACGCATCCCTTGGATGCCTTTTCCCCCTCTTTTTATGTACATACATATATATATACATATGTATACATATTTGCACACACACGTGCTCCATGACACTGTCCCGGTTAGAAAAAAATTTCTAACGGGGCGCTGCCCCGCACCCCGCAAGGGGGCTGCTAGCCTCCTTGACCCCCAGCCCGCTATCCGGATAGCGGGACCCCCGTAAAAACTCTGCGTGGCTCCTGATATATCCAAAACACCTTTTCAAAACACAACACACGCACACCGCACATTGAGTTCGCATGACCAGTTTAACCCGTTAATCGGAGGTTCCCTCGCTCCAAAGGTGAGGGGTAATTAACGGCAGCTTAGTCCGCGGCTGCCGGAGGTTCGGATCCCCACAATCAATAAACCCCGGCCTACCCCAGGCAGGGGGAATCTGTAGTACGCCTGACAAGCGCACGCGTATTCCCATCTCAATGGGGTGACGAAAAACACCCTACAGAGACGAATCGAGCATTTCTCGCAAGAATATCCTAACGTCACAGTTAACCTCTGCTCTTTACGACAGAGGTCCGTTAGGGTCTGTGGTACTTAGGGTTTTGGCCGTCGTACCGTCACGTTGGCTGATATATTCCTCGATAGGCAATCTTGCTGTTCGAGTAGCCTTGCGATTGTCGTGTCTCTGATCCCTTCGGGGGCTGAACAAGACGTTTTCAAGTAATCTTCCAGGTAATATTACCGTCGAAAGAGTAAGCGTAGGAATATTCCATGTCACTTTTTACTTGAGGTTAGGCTCATTTTGAAGAGCCCCGATGAGTCATAACCACTCCACGCTGGTGTGGGATGATCTCCGATAGTATTTCAGGCTTTATATGACTTGCCGTTAAGACCCTGAAGCTAGGAATTTGGCCTTTACTTCGTTTGCTGGCATTGCGTCCTCTCTATCGAGACGAATGTCGCGGTTGTCTCTAGGTTGTTGGTGAACCGTCGAGGTTTGGAACTAGGGACTTTGCCGTGGCTCCGCTGTTTGATTGCCGTGTCTAAATCCTGTTGGAGGAAGAACGCTGGGGTGACATCTCGTCTGCTGTATCGAGACGAACGTCGAGGTGGTGACCACTCCGCACTGGTGCAAGATGATCTCCGATTGTCTTTCAGGCTTTATATGACTTGCCGTTAAGACCCTGAAGCTAGGAATTTGGCTTTCGCTTTATTTGCTTTGTCACGTCCGAATCCTGTTGGAGGAAGAACGCTGTCGTGACATCTCTTCTGTTTTATTGAGACGGACGTCGAGGTGGTGACCACTCCGCGCTGGTGTGAGATGATCTCCAATTGTCTTTCAGGCTTTATATGACTTGCCGTTAAGACCCTGAAGCTAGGAATTTGGCCTTCACTTCGTTTGCTGGCATTGCGTCCTCTATATCGAGATGAATATCGCGGTTGTCTCTAGGTTGTTGGTAAACCGTCGAGATTTGGAACTAGGGACTTTACCATGGCTCCGCTGTTTGATTGTCGCGTCTGAATCCTGTTGAAGGAAGAACGCTGGGGTGACATCTCGTCTGCTGTATCGAGACGAATGTCGAGGTGGTGACCACTCCGCGCTGGTGTGAGATGATCTCCGATGGTCTTTCAAGTTTTATATGAGTTGCCGTCAAGACCCTGAAGCTAGAAATTTGGCCTTTGCTTCGCTTGCTGTGGTGTGTCCGAATCCTGTTGGAGGAAGGACGCTGTAGTAACATTTCGTCTGTTGTGTAGAGACGAACATCGAAGCGGTGATCACTCCGCGCTGGGGTGAGATGATCTCCGATTGTCTTTTGGGCTTTATATGAGTTGCCGTCAAGACTTGGCTCCATTTTCTGATGGAGCATGGAGAGGGAAGATGTGTTTCCTTCTTTGTTTGTGCCCCTGGATTGTATACAGGGATTGCTGTGATATCGCCTGTAGGGCATAAATTTCAATATATATATTTTTTCATTTTATTTCTTTCCGCGATGCTCTATCATTTCAGCTTTTATATCGCGAAAGTCGCGATTGCCCAATCATTTCGGCTTTTTTCGCGATGCCCACTCATTTCGGCTATTTATTTTATTTTCACTCGCTGCTTTTTATTGCGAGTTGCCCAATCATTTCGGCTATTTTGCATGCATACACATTTTTTTTACTTGCTGATTTTTATTTGCAAGTTGCCCCATCATTTCGGCTATTTCGTATGCATGTATGGCTCGCTGATTTTTTTTTATCGCGAGTGTGGAGCTTGGAATCTGACGCCAATCTCAGCATCAGCATCGCTACAACTGGAATATTGCCAGGAGCGAATCATCATTTGCCATGAAAGGACTTGGGATTTGATACCGGTTCAGGCATCAGCATCGCTACAACTGGGATATTGCCAGGAGCGAATTATCATTTGCCTCTGTCGATGTGGAACAAAGGTGGCTTAGTAAACAGGGTTAGGATTCTGTCGACTAAGGCTTTTGACTTCATGAGTCGTAAGGGTCTCACAAAGGTATTTCTCCCTACAAGTCGTGAGGATCTCGTAGGTGTGTTTTCTCCTTAGGGATCTTGAGAATTCCTAAGTGTATGTTCCCCTGTAAGTCATAAGGATCTTACAAAAGGGTTTCTCCTTATAAGTCGAGAGGACTTATAAGGGTTGTTCACCATATGGACATATCCCTAGCCACGGGTGGGACTTGGTTAGGGAAATGTTTATTCGCGCCCGTGGATTGTATACAAGGGTCAGTACTGAGCCACTTGTAGGGCACTATCGAAGATTGTGGAGGTTGCTTAAGAACAGGTTCAAGTCTCTGTAACTTAAGACTTTCAAATCTTAAGAGCCATGAGGGTCTCATAAGAGAGTTCTCCTTACGAGTCGTGAGGATCTCGCAAGTGTAATTTCTCCTTAGGAATCGTGAGGATCCCTAAGTGTGTTGCTTTCCTGTGAGTCGTAAGGATCTCACGCGGGTGGTTTCTCCTTACAAGGTCGAGAGGACCCTGCAAGTGTCTCTTAACGAAGTTGCGCCCTTTCGGGTTTTCACAAACACTCGCCGGTAGCCCTTGCTGTTTTTACTCACGGAGCCCTTTCGGGTTTTCATCCGTGCCCATTTTGCTTATGGACATACCGTCTTTTTTCTATTCTTATTCTTTTTATTCTTTTTTCTAACGAGGTCGTGCCCTTTCGGGTTTTCACGAGCACTTGCCGGTAGCCCTGCTATTTTTACTCACGGAGCCCTTTCGGGTTTTCATCCGTGCCCCTTTTGCTTATGGACATACCGTTCTTTTTTATGATTTTTTTTATTCTTTATTCTTTTTTCTAACGAGATCGCGCCCTTTCGGGTTTCACGAACACTCGCCGGTAGCCCTGCTGTTTTTACTCACGGAGCCCTTTCGGCTTTTCATCCGTGCCCATTTTGCTTATGGACATACCGTTTTTATATTATTTTTTGTTATTTTTTTATCTCGCCAGCCTGAGGATGCTGCGGTAGTAGTTTAAAGACGTTTCGGTCGTCAGCTACTTTTAGGACGTAGTGGTCCGTCGTTAGTTTAAGGACGTTTCGGTCCGCCGTCGCCGTATTTGAGGCGAATCTCTAGTTTACTGACTTTTCAGTCTATGGGTCTTTCCCTATGAATGAGCATGATGCCCCCGGTATATCCATCTTTCTCGGAGCATGTGGTTGTGGCGAGCTCACCTTCCAGTTTTCGGACAATGCGAACTTGCCCTGTTGGTATTGGTCTTCCACCCAGTTTTTGAAAACGTAGCAGTTTTCGATCGGATGGCCCAATACTTGGTGGTAAGGGCAGTAATTGTTGACATCATTCAGTTGTAGCTGGCATTTCGGCTCCGGTAGAGTGATAAACCCGTCGCGCACCGCTAGTTCGAACAGCCTTCTTGTTTCATCTTGGGGAAATGAATAAGGGCGTTTCAACTTCTCATAGAGGGGTTGTCGCTTGTTGCTTTGGCGAACAACCGGTGTAGGGTCACTTGACTGTTGTTGAGCGTTAGCGACGAAGGCCGTTTTTTCCTTCCCTTTATCATTTTTGTCTGGTCCCTTGTTTGCGGGTCCGAGATTCTTTCCGGATAGCATGCGATTGCGCGGATGAATGTTCTCGCAACTCCTTAATTCTTTCGTTTCAGATATGGGTTCCTTGAAGAGAGGGCCGAGGGCTACTTTTTCGTCGGAGTCGCTCCCGAAGGCGAAAATTCGCGGTCCCTCGGGATCAACCTTATGACAATTGCCGGCTATTCTTTTATGCTCATCTGTTATATTTTTTCGCTGTCTACGAGCTTCACGTTTTGTCCTGTTGAAGTGTTGCCTGTGAGCGACATACCCTTGCCACCAACACTTAAAGGAGTCACAGTCTTCAGTGGGATGTGCAATCTTCTGATGATATAAGCAGTAATTATGATGCATCTCTACTCCACCGAGAGTGTTTTCTTCAGAGGGTGGTAGTTTCATTCCCATTGATATGGTTTTAGCAAACCTTTTCCTCGTCTTGAATTTGTTTTTATCCGCAGCGGATGTCTTTTGATTTGACGGGAGTGCCTCGACTCTTTCGTTATGTCGTCGGTGTTTGGCTCCTTCCAATATGGCCATCTCACGCTCCTGATTGGCTTTACTTTTCAGACGAATCTCATTCAGGAAGGCATCGATCATTTCGTCTGACGGCCACAGAAGTTCTGGTTCAGGACCCGCCCTTAGTTTCTTGGTGCAAGGAGCCTCTTCATCATCTATCAATGAGTGAGCTATCACATGACAACTTGCTACGTGGTCCTCAGATTCATCTGATGAGTCTTCTCCATTGTTTTCGTCCTCGAGGACGTGGCTGAGGAACTCTTGGAGCGTGATGGGAGTCCGCGCTTTCTGGTTATACTCTTCCAGCGTGTCGATTTGTTTCTGCAGGTCCGTGCGCTTGTCGCCAGGCTTCACGGGCTTTTTGGATCTCTTCTTCTTCTTCTTTGAAGATTTCAACGGCTGATTACAAGTGCTTGGGCCATCACCACCGGTCTTTGGAGTTGGGTGCGGCTTCAGCATCCCTTCAATGATCTGGGGTTCTAGCGGGTTCTTCCACCTGACCGCCGGGCATGTCTTGAGATCATTCAGCATCCTCTTGGTTTTTGCTGATAGCATAACCTCCCATGGAGCTTCTTCAACAAGGGAGCACGTTGCCCGCGGCATGTCCGTCTTCTTCGGAGTGTGCGGCTGTGGTGGGTTTACTTTCCACTTTTCAGACAGCGCAAACTTGCCTTGTAGGTATTGGTCTTCGATCCATCCCTTAAAGATGAAGCAATCCTCGATCGGGTGACTTACCGTTTGGTGGTAAGGGCAATAATTGGGATTATTCACTTCGCTGGGTTGCGGTGGTCTCCTTGGATTCGGGAGATAGATAAGCCTATTGCGCATCGCCAGCTCGAACAGCCTCTTCGTTTTATCCCGCGGGAATGAGTAAGGGCGCTTCATTTTTTCATTATAATACCGCCGTCTCTCTTCCAGTTGATCCACTAGCTTTGGGGCACTGGGTTGCTGTTGGGTTTTCGCAACGAAGGTCGCCTTCCCTTTACCCTTGTCATTTCGGGGTTCCGGCTTCGGGGGAGACGGTTCGTGACCCATTTGATCCATCTGGGCTAGCTTATCAATTAAAGCCTGGAACGTGGTCGGTTTAAAGAACATCATGAACTGTGAAATAGTTGCATGAGGGTCTAGGGTGCCCACGAACATGCCTACCGCTGGCGCTTCTTCGATACGCTGTTCGCACTTCGACCACAAGTTCCGCCATCGGATTGCATATTGAACCCAACTCTCGCCCGGCTTTACTCTTGCATTGATCAAAGCTATTATTGGAGTACGCTCGCTGGCGCTTGAGAAACGCTGGGTAAACAACAACTCCATTTCAGCGAAAGTTTTGACGGAGTCGTTCGGAAGCTCGGAGTACCATTCAAACGCCGTCTCTGATAAGCTGCCGACGAATTGGCGAAGCAGCAGTTTGTCGTCGCCTCCAGTGTTGCCGCATAAGGCCCTGAATTGAGCGACATGCTGATGTGGATTCCCTGTCCCCTTGTACACATGGAATTTAGGGATCGTATATCCCGGCGGGTAACTGATTTGGTCATACCAGCCCGGATAGGGTCGTCTGGTTCTAACAATTTGCCCAGCCGCTTCATTCGCCTGATGAACTCGTATCTGCTGAGCAATATAATCATCAAGGGCGGCCTTGGAGATAGTTTCCTCCTTGGATGCTGAAAGAGCCGGAGGTGGATTAGATGTCTCCCCTCTATCGTCTTCAATAATGATCGGAGGGTCTTCAACTGGAGGGTCCGGCTGTAGCATCATCCCTACCATATCTTGGAAGAGGAGCTTCATTTACTTTATGTTAGCCGCTTGCTCTGCGGCTTCTCTGTTCTTCTTTTCGAGGACTCTGCGTAAGAAGTCAGCATCAGTTTCTTGTTCATGACACTGCTCTGATGATGCCTCCGGGCTTTCTATTGGCCCGGTAAGTGCTGCCATTGCAGTCATCATTTCCTGAAGCTTCTGTTGTTACTCCTAGGATTTTGTCACGGATCGGGTGAGCGGTCGGTGACCCGTCGAAGCACGGCCTTCCTCCTTTCCGGAAGCCATATAAACGGTATGCACCATCATGCCCCAAGACTTGGGGCATTTAGATTCAGTGTCTTTGCGATTTACCAAAGACATAGGGATCTTCCCCGACCTCCTTCTTTTTTGAGTGGTCGAAGTTGAGGGAGCCATTGCAGTGGGCACCCAAGTAGCTGTTGCTTTTTGTGGCTTGACGGAGTGATCCTTCTCCTGCCAAACCTTCATCTTTTTCTGTCAGCAGAGATAGTCTTGATCCATCATGGAGTCTTGGACTTGACGCCAGACCTTGTAAATTTTAGAGGATAGCCGTTGAGGAGGTTGCTCCGGCTTCTTCTCTGTAGCATTCTTCACAGGTGAAGGAGTTCTCTTCAGCACTGCAGTAGGAGAGTTTCTGCGCATCTTGTTGAGCAGTTCAAAGCTGTTCCCGGTCGGAACAGCAGCATTGATTTCCACCATCGGAGCTGGCGGAGTTATCCCAGAGGGGGAGTTGCCCCCAGCTTTCCTCACTTGGCGCCAGTGGCGACGTCGAGCGTGTCGTGCGGATGGAGTTGTTTCAGCTATAAAGGTGACTTCAACATGCCCCCTGCTTTGAGGAGAGACTGTTATTGGTGCTAGCCTGTCGAAGACTGACACCCGTTGAGAAGCAATGTCTAATCTGTTAAAGACAGACCTCTGGGCAGGGGAAGCAGCTTTGAGGACCTCGCCTGGAGCAGCAACCGGAATAGCCAGCCTTGTAAAAACTGACTTCTTGGAAGGAGGAGCCTTTCCAATGATTTCGTCCGCTTGAGCCGGGATGGCTATCCGCTTTGGGATGGCAGCTTCGGGTATCGCGGGCTTGTAGACGTTCTGGCCCAGTCTGTTGAAAACTGAGGTATTGAAGTTGGGCGACCCGTTGAGAGGGGTCGCGGCAGTGGTAAGTCGATCAAAGACCAGCTTCTTTGGAGCTTCTTGCGATGTCATTGGGGCATTGAAGCTTATCGGTGGGAGCATGGTCCCGAAGAATAGTCCAGCGGCGGCTTGAGTTACCTGCTCCACTGGCATCTTGAAAAGGGAGGCCGCTTGGGGCCCATAAGTCACTCCTCCAGTAAGGACGGAGCGAGAGTTGCAGTTGCAGTTGCAGGTAGTGCAGTTTGAAGCCATTGATCTTCTGTTTTCTGCACGGAGAAAGACACAAAATCTTAATACCTCGAATCCACAGGCAACCACAGCAAACCGCGATTCGTTCGCGAACACGACACACGAAGTGTGGAGTGGAAAGAGGAAGAGGTCCCACCGGGCATGCCAGAATCTGTTCCCCTCCGAACGGCGGCCAAGACAAGGACGCCTTGCCTGAGATTCGGGATAGATGCTATTTGGTTTTATCCGTCCACCTCTCCGAAGATGCCAAGTTGATTTATGGCACCGTGTATCGGAGGTTTAGACGGATGTGGTCGATGTAGTAGACTTCGTCAGATTCCCCCTCGTCTGAGGGGTTTTTGATTGTGGGGACGCTCTTCCCTGCAGGTGCAAGCCCCTGCAGTTAATTACGCTACTGTATCGCGGTAACAACTTTCTCTTTCTCCAGCTGGTCACTTCGTGTCGTGGGTGTTTGCTTTGTTTGTGGTTGCCCGTGGATTGTATATGGAGACTAATTTATGTCGTCGCCCATAGGACGTGGATTAGTCCAAATCCGTATTTTCTTAGATTTGGGTTTGAGGTTTTGGTTTAAGGATACGTTAGCCATAGTTGAGGCTAAGATCAACTTAAACGTTTGTTAAGGATACGTTAGTCCAATTTGAGACTAAGATCAATTTAACGGGATCGTTTGGATCCGACAAAAGAGTATTTAGGGGCTCTATTGTTCCAGTTTAGGGATATAGTGGTCTATTTAATGTATGGCCGTCGGGACCCATCACCTCTCTGACGACGTTGAAGGATTACAACGACAAATATCAGAGGAGTTCAGAGATGTACCCTTGAACCGGGTGTAAATTGATTTTAGAGAGCAGGTGTGCTCAGTTCAATTTAATTTGAGAACTTATGGCCAATATTGGGTTAAGTCCAGTTAGAAAATGTCTTACATTTATTCACATTTGACCTGTTAGACCTTTGATTGGGCTCTGCCCTTTTTAAATGATGCACAGCATCTGTTTTAGTCTGTTGGTCTTTTTAATTGGGCTCTGCCCCTTTTTAATAATGCATTGCATTTTTATTAGGCCTGTTAGGCCTTTTAATTGGGCTCTGTCCCTTCTTTAATAATGCAGAGCATTTATTGTTCTGACAGTGCGCCACGTGGCTTGTCAGGCACTTTGCGTTGATTGAGGAGCGCAAGGCGCAAACTCATGTGGGTGTGACACGTGTCACGCTCTGGTAAGCGCAAGTCTTTTAGCGCAGCGCGCTGCGGCAGCGTGCTGCGCCAGCGCGCTCTGATGACTTACGCCAATTTAAGAAAGTAGTGCTCTGTTTTTAGAAGCGCAAGGCGCAGCTGTTCTGTGATTGACACGTGACGCTCCCTGGTAGCTTGCGCCAATCCAAGGAGCACAACAGTGCAAACTCAAAAGTGCAAGGCACTGTTTAATATTTGGATCAAATTAGATCAAAGGGAACAAATTTTTCTTGTTTTCCAGAGAGGTTCTACCTTAAATCTCAAGAACCAGTGGTTCATCAAAAGGCAATGCCTTTATACAGAAGTAAATTACTTCTTCTTTTTATTATTATTATTATTATTATTATTATTATTATTATTATTTTATCGAAGATCTTGATCTTGTTCTTAGATCGATGATCTTTTTAGAAGAAACTCTTCTTTTTTCAAAGGTTTACCTTTTCTCTCTTTGAGTTCTTCTCAAAATTTTAGAGGAATTCTCTGGTTTCTCTTTCTCTGTGTGTTAATGTGTTTTAGACTTGGAGTCTAGGGACCTTTATATAGGGCCAATTGATTTGTTAAATCAGTTAAAGAGATCATTCTCTGAGTGATTTAGGGATTTTTCCCCACCGTTGGATTTTTGATCAAAGGGCTTCTGTTTTACAGAAGATAATCTTCTTGTTTTAACAAGATCAGAAAGATCTTTCTGGAATTTTAATTCTGTTTTAGTGCTGGTATAGTTGGCGCAAGCGCACCTGCGCTTGACACGTGTCGCGCAGCGCAACTGCGCTGACATGTGTCGCGCAGCGTAGAATGCAGATCATCTGAAGCGTTGCTTCCTTTATTTTAACTTTAATTTTAACTTTAATTTCAAAGCAGAGCTTTGCTCTGATTGGGGAAAACAGAAGCGTTGCTTCGTTTCCCGCCTTAGAATTTGAACAGAGTTTTGGTCTGATTGGGGTAAACAGTAGGCATCGGTCGTTTATCTAAACCGGACTTTGTGGTGCCTAGGCTAGACAAGTGGGAAAGGTAATTTTAAAAGGCCCGTCTCACGGTGATTCGTGAGCGGATCCCTCCTTTCCTTACTTGTGCTTACCTGGCCACAATTGGCGGTGAAGAGATGATTTGAGAATCTCACAACTTGCCCTTTGGAACAGTTAGGAGCAGTCTAGTTTTTCAAATAAAAATCCCATGCAACTTGTCCTTATAAAAATCTCTTGCAAAAGATTTTCAAATAAACACCACAATCTTTTATCGAAAGGATATTTTTCCATAAAACATTATGTTTTTTCAAAATGATAAATATTCCAAATCTCATGGTTTTTCTTAGAAGTAATAAAAGATAATTAAACACTATTATTTTTTTTACTAAGCAATCCTTAAGATAACACGAAGTACTATACGAACTTTAGAAAATAAAACGAGTGGTTGTGGAAGGCCATATTAAACGAGATCAATACTTTTAAAAATAAATTTCCAGTTTATAACATACCTGACATATACAAAACATGTTACGGCTAGGGTTAGAATGCGCGGACCTAGGTATGGAATACTTAATATGAAGATCCCGATATTCCGGATGACCAGTCCAAAGTGTGGACGGCTATACAAATATGAAGATCCCGATATTCCGGGTGACCAGTCCAAACTGTGGACGGCTATACAATATGGAAATTCCATGCCTAGAGGTATACGCACTAACTCTAGACCTCTACAGTGAATAACGGGGATGGGTAGTTTGATTAGGTAAGGAGATTTGGAACTCGGATTCCCCTACTACTCGATCATGATCCCGGAAAGTGAAACGGTACATTTCACTTCCCCAGTTGTTGTTCCGTGGCCACAACGGAATAATCGTGAGTATCCGGACCTTTATTTAACAAACTAATACGAACTTTTACCTTCTCCTATACTTCCTACTACTCATCTACAAATAACTTACAACATACTCATGCTCATATATACCTCTCTTCAAAACGTCTTAAGTTTGTACATTTCAAACATTTACACCCCTTACTTTATGTCTGCATGCATACATCATACTCTTATATAAACCTGTTCAATTTTATACTTCTATTTCCTATGAGGCAATCCTACCCGAGTATAACTTGCCGACGGACTGTAACAACTCCAATTTTTGTATACATAAAATTCATTTAAATTTGTAGTATACTTAGGGTATTTAATGTTGCTGTTACCACTTTAAGTATTTATTTTCCCACAATAATTACAAGAAGGAGCGTGTAGCTCATTGGTAACACCTTGCACTGCTGAACCAAGCCACCAGAGTCAAATCCCCTGCCCCACATTATTTTTATATTATTTTTGTTTTAAATTTCTTGGAAGCCCAACAGTCCACAAGCCATAACTCCCAAAAGTTGAACTGAACCCTAAAAAGTAAAAATACCAAAGCCTACCCTACGAGAATCCCCACCCCCTCGACCCCCAACTCAGGCCAGCGCCGCCGGCCGGACTCGGCCGGACGGCCGAGTCGTCAAAACGAAAAATGCGTCATTTTGTCTTCTCATACCCCCTGTATACTTTAAATGCTTAGATCGGTACCAGAATCTTAAATACACCCCGTTTACTACAATTTTAATGATTTTTCTATTATTTTTACAATTCTTTTTTAAATAAAAACCTTTCACCTACCCTACCCTAGTCTATCCTATAAGTACAACCTCTACCCTCTACCCTCTCATCCCAAAACCCTAGACTCACTCTCTCAAAAATTTTCAAGAAGTGTGTGCTTTGAAAATAAGTTCGCGGCGAAACTTCAACGAAATTCCGGCGGGAATCCCGGCGACGTTTTTAGAAACAACCGGCGACGAAGCAACGCCTCGGCAACTCCTTTAGTTCCCCTACACTCCTTAGTATAGATCGAAACCTGTAACTCCCTTTCTATCCTTCTTTCTATTTCTCTAAAATACGAAATTACGAAACCAGACGGAATCGGAACAAATCCGATATCCGATTCGGTTTTCTATAAAATTTCACTTCTATCCAATACATTCATGTTTAAACATCTTTATCTTGACTATTAAACTTTTAAAAATCAATATGAACAAGTTTCGTCACATGAAATGATAACCTTTCCAATTTATCGTATTTTTCACTTTAATACCATCATGTTTCGATTTCACATTTAACCCTTAATTTTGCTATACATTTAAAGTAGAGCACGAGGTAATGACCTACCTCCACACACACGCAAATACAACCCTAAAACGATATCATTAAAACTTAGAATACGATAAAACAAAACTTTCATTTAAATACCATATTCTTAATAAAACTAATTCTAAAAATTTAGCTTTGATACACTTTTAAATAAATACCTCTTATTAAGAAAATACGATAAGTTATGGACATCGATCGTTTATCTAAACCTGACTTTGTGGTGTCTGGGCTAGGCAAGTGAGCTTAGGTAACTTTAAAAGGCTCGTCTCACGATTCGTGAGCGGATCCCTCCTTCTTCACTTGTACTTACCTGGCCATAATTGGCGGTGAAGAGGCGATTTGAGGCTTCTAACGACTTGTCGTTTTGACCATTTAGAAATAAGCTAGTTGGCTTAGGAAAGCCTAGAATCTAAAATACGGAAAATTACACTTTGCAAATAAATACCTTTTACTTTATAAAACCATTTTCTAAAGGATTAGTATTTGACAATCTTTGCAAAGCACCGCTACAATCCATCTTTGGGGAACTCGTTCAGGATCGTACGGTTTATCGCCCACCCTCGGGCTAGTAGTGCGAGATTCAGACCTCCGCAAGGAGCATTCGGTCTCGAAAGCTTTAAAATACGACATCTTAAGAAAATGAGAATTTTGGAATATAAAATATTTATTAAAATTATTTTTGTATAAACATAGGTATATTTATCATTTAAATATCTATTTTATTATAATATAAATTTTCCACCTTTTCCTAAAAATCACAATAATAAATTTTACACTAAAATACCATGAACTTCAAATAAATCAATATTACAGATAAATACCATTATTTATAAAACTAGGATATTTTCATTAGAAATGTCACAATATAAAATCCACCCTCATTACAACTCTAAAGACGAACAATAAATACTTGAGGTGTATTTTGAAAAGTATATAAAAGTATTTTTACATAAAAAACCCCTCAAGTTTTATAAATTACCCTAAGGACCCTAGCAATTATAAGACTTTGATTCACATTTCTGATTGTCTAACTCGGGTTTGAGTCTGATTAATCTGACTTGAACATGATTCAAGTCAACCTACAATATACAAGATTCCAATTCAATATGAACACATGAATCCATGAATACAATTATCAATTTATACAACTTGACTGAACCGAACCATGGATATACATATTCCTTTTACATGATTCTCGGTATTCCATGACTCTACGGTTATAACCATTTCCTGATATCATGGTTTCGGTCAGTCAGTCAATCACTCATACAATCAATACATTTTACAAGATAACAATACAAATAAGACATCGCAGGGTTTAAGGGATAGATTGGTACGAAGATGTTAAAAGTGGCACGAGGTGGTCAGATTAAGACACCTAACCTATATTCCGTTGCTGTTGTACCGTGGATTAACGGTTCCTTGTACATTCCATTTGCCCTGGTCTCTACCATATAGAGACCCCCCTCGTATACACTGGTATCCTTCTGTACCAAGCTACAAACAAAAGCGTTAACACAACATTACAACAATATTATACAACTTTAAAAGATATCTTCTTATTCTGTCTTTTCTACTTTCCTCTCACCTTTGGGACTTACCGAGCGACCTGTTCGCTGACGACATTCTGTTTCTTTCTTCTTTGAATGTCGTCAGGTGATTTGGACCCGGCGGAGATCGAGCCATCTGCAGAAGACTTGGAGCAGTTTGCCGAAGATCCAGCACTTTAGTTCATTGTACACTTTTCCATTCAGTATTTTACATTTCCTGTTATGCCACTGTTTAGGTATCTTTTTATTTCAGTTGTATTTCTTTCATGCATTGTACAAAGAATGTTAATAAATAAAAGTTGCTGTTCTTTTTATTTCTTGTCTCTTGTGTACTTATTTTATATTGCTTAGATACGCTTAGCGTATGTACTTCTGAGTATATACGTAGCGGACCGGTCGCGTCCCCTTCGCCGTTGTTCATACCATAATATTGCATTATTATATTCCCCATTCTTATTCGTTTTATAAATAAACAGGTGTTTTTGACGCATGTCTGCTACATGTTACAGGTTACAGGTTCGTGGATCTAAAACAGTGAAAACGATGTAAAGACGATGAAAAAATGGACTTTGACCAACAAATAGAAGGACCTTGATCAAGCCTACATAAAAGATAGAGTTCACAAAGTACAAGGCAATGCAAAGTCCAAGATCGCGAAGCCACGGTTAAAGTCCACCATAATTATTCACCGGAAAATCCGAAAGAGAATCAGAAGCCCAATTGAGAAAAGTACTGAAGAATAAGAAAGCCCAGAGCCTACAGCAGAAAACAGAAGGCCTAATCCTCCTTTTTGGCCGCGGAACCGCGGCCAAACCAGGCCTCGGGCTGCGGTTCCGCGGCAGTGTTAGGGAATTATAGGCAGAAAATTTTACCAATTTATGTTACGGCGCTGACTAGTCAACCTAGGGGTATTCTTGTAAATGTAGACGTGCGGATCAAAATGTAACATAGGGTTTCCTATTCTCTATAAATAAAAACTCTAAAAATTGTAAACCTTATGCCTCCTTTTAATAATAAATTCAGATCTCTTTATGGAGAGCATCGGTATTTCTTTTCAATTCATGAATTCAGATCTGACAAACCTGCGTTGATGATTGGAGAGAGCATCTGTAAGTAGTTTTAATTAATTGCTCTAGTTTAGATTTCAATTCTTTGCCCTAGGTAGATTTAATTCATTGCCGTAGAAAATTGTTTAGAGTTAGCTTTGGGGAAGGCTTTTGAGAGATGAGATCTCTCATCCCTTTCTTACCCATCACATATTTACAATAGGACTCCATGTATACACGCACACACTGCGCCCTACGGCACCCTACCCCTCGAGGTAGCGGTGATACCGTAGTGTAAAAGCCCGGTTGCGCGCGTTTTCCATAGAGGTTAAGGTAAGGATCTCTAAAGGAAGGACAAGAACCTAGAGGAAGGAACACTTTCCCGAATGGATCTAATCCCCTTATTGATAATTACCATAACTCCTCATAGATCTTCATTTGGGTATAGAAAGCGTTGAGATTTACCTGCATTTCCAAACCATCCCTAAACCTAACCCTAGCAAGATTTAGATCTAGATAATCGTAGTATAGAATAATTTAGGTTTTTAGATTTAATAACCAATCCGAACACCCTTCGGAATTAACTCGTTTGAGCGATTAGGAGATTCACAACATCCCTGTGGACCGACCCGTACTCACCGGCTAGCTTCATGCGACGCCGTTCTTGATTGCGGTTAATAAAAATAGTTTTTGACATACAAATCAAATGGCGCCGTTGCCGGGGATGGCGTAGAACTTTCCTTTTTGCAATTTCGGGTTAATCTTAAATTAAAAAATCATAAAAATCTAAAAAAACCCAAAAATTATAAAAATATATCAATTGTTATTTTTTGGAAAGGGTACTTTGTTGGGTGAATCTTGCAGGAACAATCGAGACGGATCTGGAAATTTTCAGAAAGCGAAACAGAAAACGGGATATCGGAACAGAAGAGATTTTAAACAACAGAACAGCTGAAAAAATTTGGAGTCTCGAACAGCCCAACTCACCGCCCTTCCGCGGCCAAAACCTACCTTAGGCCGCGGAACCGCGGCCGTCTTGTCGAATCAGAGCATCAAAAAATTTCTGGGGACTCGTGCTGACTAGACTGCCGCGAAAACGCGGCAGTAACGCGTTTATACCGCGGACACGCGGCCTTTTGGTGTCCTCAGTTGGTGGAATTTTCACTGTAAGCTCCTTGTTATTTCTCCTCTGCAAATTTTGAGATATTTTCTGTGAATTGCCTGCAGAATTCCTCGCGCTTTAAAAATATATTCCCTTCCATATAACAAATCTTGTGCAGGATTTTTTTACGCCTCGTTTAAACTAGAAATTGATTGCAAGTAATCTTTTCTGTTGCATATCCTTTCTCGAAAATCTTTTTACAACAATTTCCAAATTAAGATAAAAAGAAAAAGGAAAATTATTATTAGAAAACTTGCAAATTTTTACCGCAAATAAATCCTTGCACCACCCAACATTCGTTCTTTTCCCCTTTTCTTCTAACATGGGTACCCCACATAATAAATCACTTGCCGAACTTTGGTATCCCGAACCTAATTTTGCGTCGTACGTCAATTTGTTCGGTCAATTTAAAGACGATCCTTCCTTGCCTAAAATATCTTTGAAAGATCAAATAGAGGCGTCTAGGAGAAACGGTTTGACTTTTCAACCCACTTTGTGTCAACCAAGTCAACCTTTACCACTTCCATATGTTGATACCACTTTTTCAAGTCCTTCTGTCACTCCTAAGCCGATGTCCATTGCTGAGCATATTGCTCAATCTCGCAGTCGATCTTTCACCCCTCTCCACTCATCTAGTTCTAGGGATCCACACGACTATTCACCTTTTTATCCATATGTTGACCCTACCCCTGTCCAATCACCCACTTCCTACCAGTCCTACCCGACGTTACCACCCTCAGTAGACACTGTTTCTACACAGCCATTAGGGAGTTTTGCATATCCACACGATTTCGAATCTTTTACCGAAACCCTCTTACCACCTAAGTCTAGTTTGGAAGAGTCGTTGGAGGCGTATATCGCAGCAACAAACAAAATGGTTAGGAATGTGGAAGCGTCCTTGGCCGCCCTTATGCAACCTGCTGAACCGGTAGCTAGTTTTCCGCTAGCTCCAAATTTTTCAATGTATGAGGAGGCGGTTGAACAGAGTGAGAATTTGAGAGGATTTCCAAATCAAACCTACCCCTACCCAATTGAAGCCCACAACTCCGGTTTTCCATCGATTGTTCCAAATGATTCACCAGTTGAAAATAAAAACGAGTTGTGTGATTTTGTAGTGTTTGATTTGCCAAATTGTGAGGACCCCCTTTCGAGTGAAACCGCACCTAATCCTTTCGATCTTTACACCTCCACTCTAGAACCCAAATCGATAAATATCCATGCTTTTGATGAGGTGTCTAAAGAAATTGATTTTCACTTGATTGGGGATATAGACGCCGGGAATATTTTGGATGATGAACCTGTCGATTTAATTGAAATTTTATGTTCAAATCATCATCCCGAGTTATTAAATGTTTCTCCCAAATATCATATGCGTCTTGATTTTGATGATAATGGAATGGATGAGGAGAATTATAAGGATAGTATTGAAGAAAGTTTTGAGGATCATATTGAGGTTGAACCATTTCTGTTTGATATGTCTGATTTTCCAATTCATCCTCTTGAACATTTAACTAAATCACCCTCCCTCCTTTCCATCGTTCCGACCACGCTTGAAGACTGTGAGCTTGAAAAATTTTTCTTTGCATCTGACACAGTTCTCATAACCAATAACACTTACGAGTGTTTCACTTTTTCGGACGATATTGATGACTCACCGCCCGAGTTTGAGTCCTTTACATTTTCAGATGAGTTAGTTGAACCATCAGACTCGGTTGCTTACAGTAGTTTCGAACCATTAATGGAATCTTTCAAGTTCGAGACAGTTTACTACGGTGAGAATGATACTATCCTTAATTCACTTCCTTTTGTCATTCCTATTGTTCCGACCGTACAAGTGACCGTTACGCTTTCATCTCCTATACCAAGTTCGGCGTATCCATGTTTTCTTGAGAATCTTGAGGGATTTGATCCCATTGCACGACGAGTTGATAGATTAGCACAATCAGTTTTCACACTTCGGTCATCCCAAATTGCACTAATTTATTCACTCGATTTACACCCTCAAGATCGTGCTACCCTTCTTTCTCCTTCCCGCCATTCTTCTCCTCCACCGAGACCATATTCCACTCTTCTTCCCATTCGGTCTCGTGTGCTTCTCATCTCTCTTCTTTCCACTCCCTCCTTTCACCAACTATACCATTACCACGATAAGATCTTTGAATGGTTGGTGCTAACCTTTGGCTTGTGCAAGGCCCAGCTTAAGTTTGGGGGGAAAACTTGTTGTGTATATGTGTGTGTGTGTGTGTGTATTTATTTTATTTTTGTTTTCTTTTTCTATAAAAAATAAAAAAAAATTCAAAACATTAAAAATACAAAAAAAAACTATAAATAAATAAACAGGGGAGTGCCGGTATTTTGACCCTCTTGGTTTAGCATGACAGTGAGGACACTGTCAAGTTCAAGTTTGGGGGCATGCTCGGTAAGTCTTCTTCCTTCGCATTCATTTGTACATATTTTTGCATTGGCATATTTATTTGAAAACCCATAAAAAATTGAAAAATTTTGAAAAATTATAAAAATTATTGTATTCAATTTTGGCTAATTGACTTTAGTTTGACAAATAGGTTAACTGGTTAGGAACAACCAGATCTTAGACTTAGTGAATTAAAAACCCTAAAAATAACATTCCTTAAAATTTAACGGTAGAAAGTATATGTCTTTGTAGGTTATTTAGAAATAGGCAAATTTTGGGGCTAAGTCAAAATAAGGGAAGAGTATTGATATTCTTATTAGAGTATAAGTTTGAAAAATAGTTCCTAGCTTAAGTCTAGATTCTGAAAACGTATACCCTACAATTTGCACAATCACGCACCTTGAAACTTGGAATGGTAGAAGAGACCTTGAAATGTTCTTGTCTAAAGTCCTTAGTACGAAGAAAATAAAAGAAAAAAAGTGTGAATAAAGAATAAAAAAAAATGGACACTAGTTTTTGTGATTACTTAAGGCTGCAAAAATAGAAAAATATTTAGCGAGGGTGCTTCATCACCTAGTGCCTTAGACCAACTGGTTTGGGAGTCACTGCTAAAAGCCTTGGGTGTTGCAAGACTAGGAAGTACGCTTTAATGTTCAAACACATCTTTTAATAGGCTGTTGGTACCTCAAGAAGTATTAACGGTCGCATGAAGAATGTGTAAGCAAAATTCAATTAAAAATTCACCTACTAATAAGTATTTTGGACAACGGACAAGAATATGATTGCTTGATTTGAATTTTCAAGTGTAGGGGTGATCTATACACACACGTAGGGGTATGTGATTGGAGTTTAGATGAGAGAAAGGAGTGAAGAATAGAACTTGTATCTTTAGTAGAGTTGATAGAAATTCCTAAGTGGAGATGGAAGCCTAGAAGGAAAACTTAAAAAATGCCGAAAGCTAGGTAAGTCTATAGAACATATATAATCTTAAGTTAAATGATGAGGAAGTGTGAAGAATATGGGTGGATAATTTGCGGGTCGATGATAATAGAATTCCTTGTTAGAAAACCTAATTGAAAAATAAAGGTCGAACAGCCAAATTGATAGGATTTTGTGGGTGTAATCCGCTGAAAACCCTCAGGAGACAACACTCCTCCTACCAGGGACACCTAGAGGCTTAACGGCTTGTTGCACGCGCTCAGTGCAATCGCGTTTCCCTGCGAAAGTGCAGCTAGGTTAGGATTTTAGTGAATAAAAATAAGTTTGCTCGAGGACGAGCAAAAGATAAGTTTGGGGGTATTTGTTCATACCATAATATTGCATTATTATATTCCCCATTCTTATTCGTTTTATAAATAAACAGGTGCTTTTGACGCATGTCTGCTACATGTTACAGGTTACAGGTTCGTGGATCTAAATCAGTGAAAACGATGTAAAGACGATGAAAAAATGGACTTTGACCAACAAATAGAAGGACCTTGATCAAGCCTACATAAAAGATAGAGTTTACAAAGTACAAGGCAATGCAAAGTCCAAGATCGCGAAGCCACGGTTAAAGTCCACCATAATTATTCACTGGAAAATCCGGAAGAGAATCAGAAGCCCAATTGAGAAAAGTACTGAAGAATAAGAAAGCCTAGAAAGCCCAGAGCCTACAGCAGAAAACAGAAGGCCCAATCCTCCTTTTTGGCCGCGGAACCGCAGCCAAACCAGGCCTCGGGCCGCGGTTCCGAGGCAGTGTTAGGAATTATGGGCAGAAAATTTTACCAATTTGTGTTACGACGCTGATTAGTCAACCTAAGGGTATTCTTGTAAATGTAGACGTGCGGATCAAAATGTAACCTAGGGTTTCCTATTCTCTATAAATAGGAACTCTAAAAATTGTAAATCTTATGCCTCCTTTTAATAATAAATTCAGATCTCTTTATGGAGAGCATCGGTATTTCTTTTCAATTCATGAATTCAGATCTGACAAACCTGCGTTAATGATTGGAGAGAGCATCTGTAAGTAGTTTTAATTAATTGCTCTAGTTTAGATTTCAATTCTTTGCCCTAGGTAGATTTAATTCATTGCCGTAGAAAATTGTTTAGAGTTAGCTTTGGGGAAGGCTTTTGAGAGATGAGATCTCTCATCCCTTTTTTACCCATCACATATTTACAATAGGACTCCATGCATACACGCACACACCGTGCCCTACGGCACCCTATCCCTCGAGGTAGCGGTGATACCGTAGTATAAAAGCCCGGTTGCGCGCGTTTTCCATGGAGGTTAGGGTAAGGATCTGTTCATCACATATTTTTGTATATTTGTACCGCCCATTCTTAATCACATTGCATACAGATAGGTGCTTTTGATCCGTATTTGCTGCATGTTACAGATTACAGGTTTCCAGTCCAAAAGAGAGCAAAATCCGACAAAATCACCACATTTACGGCAAACTCCAGAACATCTGTCACAAACAGATAAAAGCCGGGTTCCAGCATCCGTCCCGTACCAGTTCAGAAGAGGGGACGAAAAGAGTCGTCATTTGGGACTAAAGGGAAATTTGAAGTCAAAATGGTGAAAAGTCAAAAGTGAAGAAATGAAGACATTTTGGAAAAGAAATCTGGAGATCTTCTGGAAATTGATACAGCAGTATGAGGATTTCAAACATCAGGAAAAACAAGCACAAGACCATGGAAAAGAGAAGCCAAGGTTTGGCCACCAAACCGCCGCGTATGCGCGGCAAAACCATTGCTTTGGCCGCGCAAGCGCGGCGGACACGTGTCCTCAGGCTGTGGGCTTTTGGGGTATTTTCTGAAATGTTGTGTAGGGTTGGGTTTTATTGCAAATTTCTCAAACTCAGGCCTATAAATAGCCCCGAGCAGAACCAAGAGAGGGAGTTAGTTTTCATGTGTAATTTTTGTATTAGAATTATTTAGTTTCTAATAAAAGTCCATTTTCCTCCATCTTCCTCCATTAAAGCTTGTGAGAGGTTTTGTTGAGTGTGAAGCATGCAAGAAGTGTTCTTTATCTATTTGTGTAATTTGTAATTCCGTTTCTTATGTTGCTTGTAATTTTTATTGTTAAACGTAGTTGTTGTTATTTCTTAAAATTGTCGTTTTAATTTTCTTCCATTTTTCGGTTATCCTTACAACCATGATGCTTAGTGTGATCCTTGCCTAAGTGAGGTCCCGAATAGCTAGTTGTGATTTTCTACCTCAATTCTTATTACCCTCTTTCTTTGTTTTATTTTCATTTAACATTTCTAATGAGTGAGTAATTTTTCACTTGTTAGGGTAGGAATTGGAAAGTTTGAAAGACGGAAAACTCCCTCACTTTTCTCTTTTACATATATCTTGATTTGAACTCTCGTTAATTGATCCACAATCCGCTCCCTACGGCATCCTATTCTTCATAATAGCGGTGATACCCTAGTGAGACCGGTTGTGGTTGAATCAACTTGAGGTTGTGGCTAAGAGCCAAGAACGGACGGACAAGGACCAAAAAGAGAAAACGAAGTGTTGGAAAGCCTAGCTTATACTCGCAAGTTTTCTCTTAGTCGTCCTAATCCCCGTTGTTGCCGATTACCGTAACATCAATATTAAGAAGTGGCAAAAGAATCAAGTGAGCGATCCTCCTAACTCAAACCAACCAAATCCTACCCTTTACAAGTTCTCTTATCATTCATTTTTCGCTTAGCTAAACTCAAACAAACCCCAACATATTTGGACTTAACTCGTCAAGACATTAAGAAAAAGACTCCCATCTCTCTGTGGATCGACCCGTACTCATCCGGCTAGCTGCAAAGCGACACCGTCCTGATTGCGGTAATTAAACTTAAACACGCAGAATCTTTGCCAATCAAATGGCGCCGTTGCCAATCAAATGAACAAACATCCAAGTTATGACATGTGCACGGTACTACTTCAGTCGATTGATGCTGGCAAGACTTCAGCCAACCTTCCGTGCCCTATGCTGGTGACACAACTGTGTCGCCAGTTCATCCCTTCTGACGAGTTTGCAGTACACATGCAAGCTGACACATGCATTCGACCTGTTCTTGAGGGTGTTTCGACATCCTACACTAGACTTCACGATGTATGGTCACGCACCGAGCCGACCGAGCATGTAGTGGCCAGCTCGAGCTCCACAGCGAGCGATGAAGAGCTTACCCCCGCTGAGCAAGCACGCTTACTTAGACGGACACATAGGGGGGTAGAAAGAATAATGGGTATGATGACAAACTTCGATCAGAGAATGACAAGCTTAGAACAAGGGATGGCAACCCTTTTGGCACGAGAGGAGAGATCGAGGTCGCGATCTAGGGCCCCTAGGGCAGATTCAAGTGAACCAGGGACGAGTGCCGCAGCGTCTAGGAGACGACGCAGGGGGCAGTGAGGACACTGCCATTAACAAGTTTGGGGGAGGGGTTAGATTGTAAATAGTTATCTAGCATTGCATCTGCATATTTTATTTATCTTTTATGTAAATATTTGGTTTTACTTTGCATGTTTAAATTCTGCACTGCATTTTTAAATAAAAATAAAAAAAAAATGAAAATTGAAAAAATACAAAAAAAAAAAAATTGAAAAACTTGAAAATAAAAACAAAAATTTTAAAAGAAAAGAAAAAAAAAACAAAAATATTATTGACCGTTTCTGACTCAAGTCTAATATGACAGTTAACTAGCTAGAAGCTACTAGATCTTAAACTTAGTTAATTATGAACCCTAAAAATAACATTCCTTGAAGTTTAACTACAGAAAGTATACGCTCCAGCGGTTTGTTTTGAAATAAGCAAATTTTGAGTCTAGTTCTTAGGCGAAATCAAGATGAGGGAAAATTATTGAAGCTCTATTTGAAGAATAATTCTGAAAAATAATTCTAAATCTTAAGTCCAAATTGTTGAAAGTATATACCCTACAAAATGCACATACACCACCTTGAAACTCGGAATAGTAGAGGATACCTAGAAATACTCTTGCCTGAAAGCCTAGTATGAAAGAAAAAACGGTATTTGAAGCTAAACACCAAAAAAGAAAACGCTGAAAAATATATCCGGTCTTGAAAAAAAAAAAAGAGGAAAAGAAAAAGAAAGAGAAAAATAGAATAAAGTCAAGACCTGGATACTGCTATTTACGCTTTAAGTTCACACATTCCGTAATCGGCCGTTAGTGCCTCAAGAAGCATTAATAGTCGCATGAAAGATGTATGAACAAAACCGTCCATCATTAATAAAAAGAAGTAGTGCTAGGTATTAAGGCAAGGGTATTATAGCTTGAACTGAATTTCCAAGTGTAGGGGTGACAATTACACACACGTAGGGGTATATGATCAGAATTTGGAGGAGAGATGAGGAATGAAAAATAGGGTTTATTTCTTCAGTAGAGTGGATAAAAATTCCGGATTTGAGATTCCGCTTAAGAAGGAAAACTCAGGAGATGCTGAAAGCTTTATAAACTGGCTAGACGTATAGGATCTTAAGTTAAATAAAAAGGAAGCGTGAAGAATAAGGGTTAATGATTTCTAAGTTTATGATAATAGGGTTTTCGGCTAGAAAGCTGAAATAGAGGATTAGAGTAGACGGCCAATTTATCGGATTTTGTGGGTGTAATCCGCTGAAAACCCTCAGGAGACAACACTCCTCCTACTAGGGCCACCTAGAGGTTTAACGGCTTGTTGCACGTGCTCAGTGCAATCGCGTTCCCTGCGAAAGTGAGGTTAGGAATTTTATATGAATAAAATGGTTTTGCTCGGGACGAGCAAAAGATAAGTTTGGGGGTATTTGTTCATCACATATTTTTGTATATTTGTACCGCCCATTCTTAATCACATTGCATACAGATAGGTGCTTTTGATCCGTATTTGCTGCATGTTACAGATTACAGGTTTCCAGTCCAAAAGAGAGCAAAATCCGACAAAATCACCACATTTACGGCAAACTCCAGAACATCTGTCACAAACAGATAAAAGCCGGGTTCCAGCATCCGTCCCGTACCAGTTCAGAAGAGGGGACGAAAAGAGTCGTCATTTGGGACTAAAGGGAAATTTGAAGTCAAAATGGTGAAAAGTCAAAAGTGAAGAAATGAAGACATTTTGGAAAAGAAATCTGGAGATCTTCTGGAAATTGATACAGCAGTATGAGGATTTCAAACATCAGGAAAAACAAGCACAAGACCATGGAAAAGAGAAGCCAAGGTTTGGCCACCAAACCGCCGCGTATGCGCGGCAAAACCATTGCTTTGGCCGC
Organism: Agapanthus africanus; assembly: GCA_030015575.1. NCBI lineage: Eukaryota > Viridiplantae > Streptophyta > Magnoliopsida > Asparagales > Amaryllidaceae > Agapanthus > Agapanthus africanus. The sequence goes on along the minus strand of JASDDO010000019.1, from coordinate 46,070,081 downwards.
GCAAGCGCGGCGGACACGTGTCCTCAGGCTGTGGGCTTTTGGGGTATTTTCTGAAATGTTGTGTAGGGTTGGGTTTTATTGCAAATTTCTCAAACTCAGGCCTATAAATAGCCCCGAGCAGAACCAAGAGAGGGAGTTAGTTTTCATGTGTAATTTTTGTATTAGAATTATTTAGTTTCTAATAAAAGTCCATTTTCCTCCATCTTCCTCCATTAAAGCTTGTGAGAGGTTTTGTTGAGTGTGAAGCATGCAAGAAGTGTTCTTTATCTATTTGTGTAATTTGTAATTCCGTTTCTTATGTTGCTTGTAATTTTTATTGTTAAACGTAGTTGTTGTTATTTCTTAAAATTGTCGTTTTAATTTTCTTCCATTTTTCGGTTATCCTTACAACCATGATGCTTAGTGTGATCCTTGCCTAAGTGAGGTCCCGAATAGCTAGTTGTGATTTTCTACCTCAATTCTTATTACCCTCTTTCTTTGTTTTATTTTCATTTAACATTTCTAATGAGTGAGTAATTTTTCACTTGTTAGGGTAGGAATTGGAAAGTTTGAAAGACGGAAAACTCCCTCACTTTTCTCTTTTACATATATCTTGATTTGAACTCTCGTTAATTGATCCACAATCCGCTCCCTACGGCATCCTATTCTTCATAATAGCGGTGATACCCTAGTGAGACCGGTTGTGGTTGAATCAACTTGAGGTTGTGGCTAAGAGCCAAGAACGGACGGACAAGGACCAAAAAGAGAAAACGAAGTGTTGGAAAGCCTAGCTTATACTCGCAAGTTTTCTCTTAGTCGTCCTAATCCCCGTTGTTGCCGATTACCGTAACATCAATATTAAGAAGTGGCAAAAGAATCAAGTGAGCGATCCTCCTAACTCAAACCAACCAAATCCTACCCTTTACAAGTTCTCTTATCATTCATTTTTCGCTTAGCTAAACTCAAACAAACCCCAACATATTTGGACTTAACTCGTCAAGACATTAAGAAAAAGACTCCCATCTCTCTGTGGATCGACCCGTACTCATCCGGCTAGCTGCAAAGCGACACCGTCCTGATTGCGGTAATTAAACTTAAACACGCAGAATCTTTGCCAATCAGGATCTCTAAAGGAAGGACAAGAACCTAGAGGAAGGAACACTTTCCCGAATGGATCTAATCCCCTTATTGATAATTACCATAACTCCTCATAGATCTTCATTTGGGTATAGAAAGCGTTGAGATTTACCTGCATTTCCAAACCATCCCTAAACCTAACCCTAGCAAGATTTAGATCTAGATAATCGTAGTATAGAATAATTTAGGTTTTTAGATTTAATAACCAATCCGAACACCCTTCGGAATTAACTCGTTTGAGCGATTTGGAGATTCACAACATCCCTGTGGACCGACCCGTACTCACCGGCTAGCTTCATGCGACGCCGTTCTTGATTGCGGTTATAGATAGTTTTTAAGACCAAATCAGCCGTACACCGGGAAGCGGGGCGTGACACGGACCTTCCTTTTCTTCCTCTATCTTTGGAATGTCCGTCAGATAAGAATAAGTATTATGGCGAGGATCAAGGTGTGAAGCCAACTTATGAAGATTATGCAGACTGGACGATGGAAGATTAGCTAGATTTAATTTTTTTTTGTTACCCATATGTTTAGGGCTTTTGTTTCTCCTCGATGTAATAAACTATTTATTTTATTTTACTCTTTCTTTTGGGATGTAATAAAGTTTGGTTAATGGAAATAAATGCCTTTCGGTTTTATTATTTTTGTTTTGGCACACATCCTGCATGTTAAATATTCATACGCTTAATGTAACTGTATTGAATAGACCACCTTCAATACAGTTAGGTTGCGAACCATACCACGTCATCCTTCTCCTTCTTTTGGGAAGAGGGACGTGACAATGTGGCTCAGAACCAATCCGAGAAACTCCTGATCTAATTATCAGTAAATCTCAACTGCCTTGGCCAAGATTTTATGGTGCTGGCCAACCAAACACAGTGCAATATCGACTCTCTATACCGGGAGAGACGAATCCCTAACAATCGCTCACTGCCTCCATGTGGCCCGGGACTGTATCCAACTAAAATCTGTTTGCACGACTCAGTAGAGCCGTGATAGGGTAGTAATCTAAGTACAGTAGGAACTCACACAAAACAAATGACGATCTTAGGTCTAAAGACTAACATGTACTCATGTCACCTAAGAACTGCTATCTGATAATAGGGTATGGTAACATCTAGAAATTCTCGGTAAGTCCGTCCAGTTTACTCACCCCCAGTAAGCAGTTGTATACGATCTTAGGTGCCAAACACCAATGACTGTGAGACTAACTATCGCCCCTCGTCGGGGTCTAGAAACGTTTACACCAGTTTACTCCGGAATATCGATGCTCAATCTCGATACTCCTATGACCACGGACATTTAAGAATGTGCTTATGGACTACCCAGCCCCCACATGTATGATCGATATCATAACGCTGGTAATCAAGCAATAATCCTACGGATTTTACCAACATGTATTAGTGATACGTAATAACAAGTAAAATATATACATATGTTAAGATAAAAATAAACCAAATAGTATACTATCATATCGAGCAATATTGTTCTGTATATACATATGTCCAAACATCCACTACACAAACACACAATAACGACCTCTAGGGCATACATATCTAACAGATGCAGACCCTAAGCTTTCCATTCTTCTTTCGCACCAGCACGATATTGGCAACCCAATTAGGATACCAAGGCTGCCGAACGAAGCTAACTTGTAACAGCCGTTCCATCTCCTCTTTTACTTTTGGAAGGGTATCTACCGCCATTATTCTCAGCAGTTGGTTAATAAAATATGTAAAACAATTATATATAATTAACAAGCATTCAAACTTTATATATATGTATATATATGGGAGTGATCCATTGCAAACTGATTCGTGTTTTTTAAAAACGGAAACTCCTGATCTACGACATATTTTAACGATCCGATCTGTTCAAATTGATCACATTACCCTCAAATATATGTGTATGAAAAATAAAAAATTTAAAGACCTATAGCTTATGTATCAGATGGCGTTTATGTTGTATTATCGAAAGACGTTCATTTTTGCATCCATCGATGCATAAGCTTGAGCTCTTTAAATTCTTTGATTTTTCGTACGCATACATTTGACTGTAGGGTGATCAACTTGAACGAATCGGGAGTTCCCGTTTTTAAAAAACGCGGACCGGTTTGTAATGGATCTTATATATATATATATATATAGAGAGAGAGAGAGAGAGAGAAAGAATAATGGAGAAAAGAGACCATAGGAGGGAATTTCCTCCTATGGCGTAGAAAAATACAACCTCAACCAATTTTTTCGACGATCGGCCCCCATCATCTTCATCGTTATCATCTAAAATGTGGGTACACCAAATTTCATGTGATTGTACAACCTTTTCACCGTTGATTTAGCAATGTAAAAAGTTCTATTGTCGGTAAACCGTTAATTTTGAACCCACTAAATCAACGGTGAAAAAGTTGTGGAATCACATGAAATTTGGTGTACGCACATCTTAGATGATAACGATGATGATGATGGATGCCGATCGTCGGAAAAAATGGTGGAGATTGTATTTTTTCCACGCAATAGGAGGAAATCCCCTCCTATGGCCTCTTTCCTCCATTAATCTCATATATATATATATATATATATATATATATATAGAGAGAGAGAGAGAGAGAGAGAGAGAGTTCAATTCGAATTCTATCGGAAGAATTTGGAAACAAATTCTTCCTATTTTTTTACCATTAGATTAATTTTGGGATGTTTGCTAATAATTATGAATAAAAGATTTCATTTATTATCAAATACAATATAATTGAATGCACAAATTCCAAAATTAATTTAATAGTGAAAATGGGAAGGAAATCCAAATTCTTCCGATAGGATCCTAATCGAAATATATATATATATATATATATATCGACTAGGTTTCTATCGGACATTTTCACCATTAGATTAAATTTGGGATGTGCGTTAACAATTATGAATAAAAACTTTTATTTATTACCAAATATAACATAATTGAATGCACACATCCTAAAATTAATATAATGGTGAAAAGATGGGAAGAATTTGTTTGCAAATCCTTCCGATAGGATTCTAGTCGAACTCTCTCTCTCTCTCTCTCTCTCTCTCTCTCTCTCTATATATATATATATATATATATATATATATATATATATATAACGCTAATTTACTCGCTGTGCATAACCGGTTTAGTTATGTCATATGGATAATTACTTCACTTATCATTCATGCATGTATAAAGTAGAAATAGTTTTGGTCATTTAAAAAAGAGAGAAGAAAGAGTGGAGAAACTTGTAATTAATGAGGCAATTGATTAATTCAACGAGAGATAAAATCTTATAGGATTTTTACAAGATTCTCTACTCTCTCCTTTTTAAATGACTAAAACTATCCCTACTTTATGCATATATGAAAGATAAATGAAATAATTATATACATGACATAATTAGGCCGATTATGCCGTAGAAGTATACTTGCCTTGTATGTGTGCGTGTCTTGTCAGAATCCCCAGCTGCTAATTCTTGGCTCCACCTCTCTCTATATAGAGCTTACCGTGTTGGTAGCTAAAATTATTTATAATTTAATGAAATGATTTGTTTGGATATGACATAAAATGGGAGAAAACCTAAATTTGTTTCTAAAGATTTTTCCCATAAATCTACTTATTAATTAAAGTAGGTATTATCTTCATGTATATAAAGTTTCTATATACAATTATAATTTGGGTTCTTTTACTTGTAACCTCTCTACAACATAGTAAATTCCTTTCTATCTCCCAAAAACTTGGTTTTACTTTTTACTCTCCAAAACTAATAAGGTACATCATTTTAACCCACTTACGATTTTCATCAACTTTTAACGGCATAGAATTAGGTTTTTCTTAAAATATCTCAACCTTTCTTTTTATTTGGAAATACGTAATTTCTTCTCCAAATTGAAATTAAGGCTTAGATTTCTGCTATACCTTTCTTCAAATCGGCTATAAAATCAATAGTATCTTCAACATCCTTTTTTAGTTATGAAGAAGTTGAATACTTCTGCGATCTTGTTGTTTTCAGGTAAATGGTATAACTAAAATCTATGGAGAAAAATTAGAGTTAAAGTTTACGGGGTTTTTTTTCTGACGGAAATCTTAAAGGGGGTAAAATGATGTATTGTATTAGTTTTGAAAGGGAAAAAATTAAATATCAAGTTTTGGAAGGTTAGAAAGGTATTTGCAGTATTTTGGAAGCCTACAGGTAAAAACCCCTTCTAATTTACATATATTTCTTATTACATTTTTAATTTATTTAAAAGTATCTTGATCACGTTTGACCCCACACCTAGGCTCGTGTCTAGTTGCTACATAATTGCCGAATAACTATATTAGTCTTATTTTTGTCCTGAATGAATTCTCCAAATTACCCAAAAGTGGTGGATCCTTGAAGTCGGTCACATTGATGGCAGGACGCGTTTTGCGGGTTTTGGCGCTTGGTCTATACGTTATAAATTACTATAAAATTCGGTTTAGACCCATAACACATGGACCCATACATGGGTTTTTAATGTAGTGGGACTCCATCCAAAAGACTCGAACCTTATGAAGGTTTACCACTTCGTATATCAATTTTTCCAATGTAATAGTAAGTGTTAACCACATTCTCAACACTCCCATGGACAAACAGGACACTCAAAACACATGGACATTTAATATGATGGGACTCCATCCAAAAAGTTCAAGCCATATGGAAGTTTATCCCATCTTATATTTTATATACATATGCATCTCACAATTTTCCAACATGGGATTGAATGTTAACCGCATTCTTAACAATTACGGAGAAAATTGAAATGGTAAACCTTATGGTGGTTCTAATATATATATAATTGTGGAGGATGTATATTTCGATGCCGCATTAGCCGCTTGGGGTGCAAAATTAGTGGATGTAATGTTTCAGCGGCTAATGTGATTATAATACATTTTCACCGTTGATTTAGTGGGGCAAAATTAACTATATACTGATAATAGAACTTTTTACATTGCTAAATCAACGATGAAAAGGTGTTAAAATCATATGAAAATTGGTGTACTGACAGATTAGACGATGAAGATCAAAATGGCCAGTGCCGATCATCGAATAAAATGGTGGAGGATATATATTTCGACGACGCCTAACGGGAAAAAAAAAACCTCCTAGGCCTCTGATGGAGGCCTGGATCTCCTTCAGATGTTGTTCTCCGTCGATCTGTTGCGAGTGTTGATGAAGGGTTGAGATTGACGTTAATGATTGTCTTCTTAAGCGTGCGGATCTCAATGGGTTGATTTTGGGATGAAGTCGAACTACCTGCAAAGAAGTCCCGGGGTGGTTGTACCACCGTGGAGCCTCCGAGGATCAAGTTAGCCGAGAAATATGAGCAGAGTAGCGGCTTGTCGGATTGAAATTGCCTTACCTGAGTCGTCTGAGAGAGGGGATTTTATAGTAGTCGCTTGGAGCGAGCTGGCGCAAGATTTTGGCCATCGGTTACGCCACTAACGTTACGCCTGCGTGAATGACAGGATCCCCCATTAATGACGAGATACGCTCGTTAATAGGGGGATGCGACGGCGTGGAACGCGAGATGTTGGATGGCGGATATTTCGTCTCTGGCGATATGCGCGGAGCCGTGGCGAAGACGCTTGGGCTCTGCGTTCTTGGTTGCTCGGTAGAACCGAGGAGGCTTAGCTCAGTGGAAGGCTCGAAGACGAGCGGGAGGTCGAGAAAGCTCGGTTCTGTGATAGCTCGGAGGTGAGTTGGGAGGGCTGAGGAAGCTCAGCGTGTATGAAGGCTCGGAGGCGAGCCGATGGTTATTTGTGAGGCGGGCATGGGAGTGTTCTGGGAGGCCATCGAAGGTCGGGTCAATTCTCGGGGCGAAGGCCCGGGGAATGCCTTCAATGTATCGTGTTTGCTTCTGTCCCGTGAGCCCCGGGACACGTCATCTACCACGTGTCATGATAAGGGAAATTCCCACTTATGACTATCATCAGCCTCTTTCCTCCATTATTCTCATATATATATATATATATATATATATATATATATATATATAACTTTTTGAAGAAACCCCACAAGTTTTAAAAATATAGATTTACAGTATATTATATAGATTTATAATTTACAGTACATATTATATTATTATAAATTAACTTAATCATTGTACCAACTATATACAATAATGATTATATCTTGAGATTACACAGTATACCGGATGTAATCCCCTGGATATGAAATAGAAAGAAAAGAGGTTTTTCAGACCCCTTTGGGCAGTTTTGTTGGATCATGCTTCTATTTCTTTCACTTTCATATCATGACATAAGTATATGGTACATAAAAGGATATTTCCGCTTGATGCACAAATCTACCTTTTCCATGGAACAGCTTAAAATTCATTTATCGGATGTATGTTTTACTGGAATCGGAATGGAATCCAAGGAATAGGAAACTGCTACCATACAATGTGATGTTTTGCATTTGAAATTCCAATTCCTTAGATTGTTAGCAAAATACAGAGAGTCAACTCCTCCGAGAAAAAAGCCGATCATGATAGCGTCACCTCCATGAACAATCAAGATAAAATCCTAAATTATGAAAACTATTTTACGGCACTAAATCGAATCCAACAGTATCTTAGATAGAGAGATTAGAGAGTTAAAAAGTATCGTTCCAATTTTATCGGATGTCTTGTCTCCGAGAAGGAGACGATTAAAGAGAGAGAAAAGTTCAGATATATAGAAAAGTTATTGCTCTTCTAGAATTTAAGGCAGATTAACAACACAACACAGTGAGCAGAGAGTCCATAAGTAGCAAAGCAACAAATTTACCTGAATAGTTACAGGAATATAGCAGTAAACTTCTTAAAGTCTTGACAGAAAATGGCTCAACGCATTAAACATCAACCAAAGTCATAAATAAACAACATGAACACACAATAAACAAGCACAACCCAGGTTATGAGCAAAGCTCCTAATGCGCAATCAAAGACGAAGCAAACAAGATCAAGCTCACCAAGAACGGCATTTGAATCAAATTCGTAGGACCAAACGCTGCGGATGTTTTGGTCTTGTCTCCTGAGCTGCTCGCACCGCCAGTTGAAGCTCCACCGCTGCTAGTTGATGTTCCCCCGCCGCCAGTTGATGTTCCTCCGCCGCCAGCTGAGACATAAAAAGTAAAGAATGATAAATTTCTGACACCATCATTTCGCTTTTTGGTTCATAAAATTTCTTCTCAGGGTTAACTAAGCCAAGGTCTTAAAAAACGATTATATATAAAGGTCATTCATCAGAGATAAATAATAGATGATATGCTATTCCTAATAAAATGAAACAAGAAAAGCATCAAGAAAATGACTAGCACCACTGACGACATGTTCGATGCAATTTCCGCTTGCTGTTTCTTGGTATATGATGTGATTTTTAAAAGTTAAAGGGCGTTTGAATCTCGTTCTAATGTTTGATGGTGATATGTACACATTGGAAAACTTTCATGCAATTTTATGAAATTTAACCAATATAATTAACATGGCATCAAATACAGCAAAATGGACTCGATAATGCAGTTGGTCTTCTTGATTGAAACAGGTTTATGTGATTGAATAATAGAATAATGCAAGGATATCATACATGGAGGAGATTTCTAAGATGTAGGAGGTGTGGCTGCAAAAATAAATAAACGAAGATCGTTAAAAAAACACACAATCGAAGTAAAACACAGCAATGAAATAGGAAAAAGGACTCGTTTCAAAAATTAGGAAAGGTGAAAAGGCACCATCGGAATTAAATTTCCATCAAGAGGATATTCATGGGTGAACATTGATAGCCGATCGGTAATATGCATCACTCATATGCTAGAGTTACACCAGTAAGCACATAAAAGGCTGGCAAAAGTGCCCTGATGATAATTCATAATTGTAGCTCAGAGCTTCATTCTTCCATTCTTTTATCTAGAAACTTTAACCCATGAAAATGGGTTCCACTATGAAAGTGCACATCAATATAGAGAAGGCTTGACAAAGGATTTCACAATATCAGGGCCTGTTAGGGTTCGGAGTAGGGATAACCGGAGTTCATATATAACTGGAGATATAGATTATGCAGAATCCAACTTGTATCTCCACTCAAAATTTGACTATGATGGATTATTTGGCATTGGAATTATCTAAACTCCAAAAGGGGAGTTTTCTCATCTTCTGTTAGACTTAGAGTTTAGAGAAAAAGAAATGTAGGATTAGATTTTTGTTAACTTTAGTTATCTCAACTTTGAAGTTGCCGGTTACCTAAAGTCCAAAACAAAAGCCAAATGGTGCATTGTTGAAAATCGGAGAGTTTAGATAACTTGACAAATCTCCAGATATCCTCATTTAACTCCAAACCCAAACATGCCCTTAAATGGCATGCTGTAGAAATGACATGAAGCCCCGGCATTTAAAGGGGCAAAAATTCATGGTAAGGAAACTAAGAAAGGATTTTATTGATTTACAATAGAATGTGGTGCCAACTTTTGAAGATTGGGAAAATTATGGATGAAAGAGGGGCCTCCATAAAACCTAGGCGGCCAATTTGAGTGGCTTTGAAATGTTAAAGCTCATAAAAACATGCAAGTTTTACAAATGCAAAGTGTTAAAGCCTTTTGCTCGAAACAATAGGTCAGAGGTTCAAATTCAACTTGCATGAGGCTCAAATTTCACTTCCATACTTCAGTTTTCACATATAATAAAAATGAGATCTTGCAGCAAAAGGGTCATCTCAGATGAACAAACGTCGATTAGATTTCAAGATTTTAACCAAACAACAACAACAAGAATAACAACAACTAAACTAGATCAATGATAAAATATATGAAGCATATTGTTGCTTGGTAATGATGCTCATAAGTGAGAATCCATCGAATCACGACACGTGGCGAATGACGTATCACCCGCGATAGCTCATTAGACTCCTGGGGGGTTACCGAAGCAAAATCAGTATGGAGCACTAATGACCTTCCCCGGTTCGTCACCGAGCTTACACTCCGCCCCTTACCCAAGAACGACCTAGCCGCCGAACTGGCGCTCAATCTCCTGTGCTCGTCTCCGAGCTATCGCAGAACTGAGCCTCCTCGGCCTCCCGGCTCGTCTCCGAACCTCACGCCGAGCTAAGCCTCCCCAGCTCTTCCGGACAAGCGAGAACGCGAGGCCCTGGCGCTTCCGCAACGGCTCCGCGTATCTCGCCAAAGCAAGATATCCGCCGCCCCACGTCCCGCGTCCCGCGTCCCACGCTGGCACATCCCCCCATTAATGGGTGTATCCCGCCATTAATGAGGGGATCCCGTCATTCACGCCGGCGTAACGTCAGGAGCATAATCGAAGGCGAAAATCTCGCGTCTTGTGACCACTATAAAAACCCCTCTCTTAGATGACTCAGGTAAGGCAATTTTAATCCAATAAGCTGCTACTCTGCTAATTTTCCTTGGCTACCTTGATCGTCGGAGAGTCCTACGGTGGTCACCCATCCCGGGACTTCTTTGCAAATAGGTCGACTTCACCTCAAAATCAACCCATTGAGATCCACACGTCCAAGAAGGCAACCTTCAAGCCAAATCTCAACCGTTCAACCGCGCTCGCTATAGATCGACGGAGGACGGTATCTGAAGGAGATCCGACCTCCATTAGTTGGCGCCGTCTGTGGGAACGCTTGTAAGTTGCTTCCCCCCATCAAAATTGATCTTCCGTCTTCGACCTAATGGCGAGCGAGAACCGTGGCAATCCTAGTATGAGTCGACGCCTCCCCCACAACGGAGGCGGGAGCGGCTCGTCTCCTCCTCCCAATGCCATTGTCGCCTTATCCGTCCGGATCAACAGACTCACGTCGATGGTGGAAGCGCTCATTCGCGTTCAAGCGGCGGGCACTGTCCCCCAGATCGCAGCTCCCTCTCTCAGAGATCACGACGTCGGCAGAAGAGCGGATAACATTACTCCTCTGGATGCCCCCGAACACAGGCGTGCCGACTCCGACAACTGCCGCTCCCACGCAGCGACCGATTCAATGACCCGCTGGGTGCCGCACGGCTCTACGCCGAGGTCCCGGGAAAGAGACCATCGCCGTGAAGCCCATCGCACCCCCGCGCCACCCGAGTAGGTGTCGGTCAGCTCGCCAGCTTCCAGGCGCGACCGACGCCCTCTCCCTCGCCGGGACCACACAAACAACTCGCGTCAAAGCTGCTCCAAAAAGACGTCGCCCGAGGATCTGAGAAATTTGATAGAGCAGGAATCGAAGCCGCACTACCGCGCAGGCCAGGAGCAGAAATGGACACCACTCTAACTGTGCCGAATCCTCTGGGTATCACAACCGCCTCGAGGCTCTCAGGAAGAAAATCGAGAGCATACACCGGGATGGCCAGGCGTCCGGCGGAGTGGCCCGATACTCCGCCAATTCGCTGACAAAACCCTTTACAGAGGAACTGCTGGCCGAGCACGTCTCGTCCAGGAACAAACCGTCCAAGGTAACCATCTTCGACGGGAAATCCGACCCAAAGGACCATCTAGACGCATTTACGGCGGGCATGAGCTTCCACGATAACTCTGACGCTGCTCAATGCCGAGCATTTCCCGCCACCCTCATCCGGGCTGAACAAGAGTGGTTCCGAGAACTTCACGCCACGCTCCATCTCTACATTTGATGCGCTGGCCACCCAGTTCCTCGGTCACTTCGTCGAAAACAGACGACAGAAGCGGACTGTCGATTACCTCTTCACCATAAAGAGCGGGGACAAGGAATCCTTCAAGAGATACGTCACTCGCTTCTACAACGCTCTCCTCGAGGTCCCCAAGCACCGAGATGAAACTGTCATCACCGCACTAAGGTCGTGTCTTAGGCACAAAGAGTGGCTCCGCTCTTTTGTATTAGCGCAACCTAAGACCATGGCCGAGGTAAAAGCTTGGACCGAACGAGAGATCTAACTCAAGTCAGATGTGAACGCCAACCTGCCTCGGGACGACCAAGCTGACCAAAAGAAAAGAGGCAGAGAAGAGAAGAAGAGGGTTGATCGACCAAAGCCATACTCCCCGAAATTCCAGGAGTACACTCCTCTTAACATCTCCCAGACCAAGCTATTGGAGGAGGGGCGAGAGATTCTTCAAGCTCCCGCCAGTCACCCATAGAGCGGCTAAGCGTATTCATAGCCCGTACTGCGCCTTTCATAGATTGCAGGGTCACCCGACCGAAAACCGCAAACAACTCCGTGACTACATCAAGGAGTTGATCCACTCTGGCCACCTGACGAAGTACCTGCGGGACAAGCGACAAGCGGATCGGGAACAGGAGAACCAGCCCCCTCCCGGGGAATTAACGATCGGGTAAATTATGGTCGTTACCTCGGAATCTGACTGGGGTGCCGGCGAAAATCACCGCCTACTACCCGTCGAGGGTATTAGCGATCCACCCCAGAAGAAGTGCAGGACGGCCAAGCCCATCATCTTCACCGATGAAGACCTCCACGGTATATCCTTACCTCACAACGACCCTCTCGTCAAAACTGCCCGGGTCCACCGTTTCGAGGTACAGAGGATATTGGTCGATTCCGGGAGCTCGGCTGACATCCTCTTCTACGACTGCTTCCAACGTATGGGGCTTGGACCGTCCGACCTAAGGCCCACCTCCCACATCTTCTCAGGGTTTACCAACCACTCTATTCCGGCTGAGAGAGTAGTCACCCTCCTCCTCAACATTGGAGAAGCGGGTCATACGAGGACCGTACCTGTGGAGTTCATCGTCTCTAGGGTCCACTCATCCTACAACATCCTCCTGGGCCGCCAGACATTGAACGCCCTCCGGGCCCAAATCTAAACCGATCACCTCGCGATCAAATTTCCATTAGACCAAGGGGATATGCCGGACCTATGGGAACCAGTAGATCGCCAAGATTTGCTTCACCTCGACGTCCCCCACCGGAGAGCAGAGTGACGACTCCGAGGACACATGCGATTTCTAGAGGTCCTTGGACACGCGTGACGACCATAGCGAAATCCGAAGAGCCTCGGTAGAAGCGCTGACTGAAGTTCCCCTCGTAGAAAGGGTCGATGGACGTGCGGTTCAGATCGGATCTCTTTTGACACAAGATCATCACGAGGACTTGATCCGCTTTCTCCGAGAGAACTCGGACGTGTTCGCTTGGGCGTCAGCGGACATGCCCGGGATTGACCCTAAAGTAATCCCACACAAGCTCGGGTTGACCCGAAGGCCTGACCCGTCCGACAAAAGATGCGACATTTCGCGCTAATCGAGCAAAAGACGATCGAGGACGAGGTAGATAGATTGCTAGCAGTCAACTTCATTAGAAATATTGATTATTCGGATTGGCTAGCGAATGTGACTATGGTCAAAAATGCCAACGGAAAATAGCGAATGTGCGTTGACTTCACAGATATAAACAAGGCCTGCCCGAAAGATAACTATCCCCTCTCTCGGATAAACCAGCTGGTGGAGAGCTCGGCCGGCCACGAATTGGTAAGCTTCATGGACGCTTTCTCCGGCTACAATTAGATTCGGATGAACCCGACAGATGAACTTACCATGTTCACCACGGACCGGAAGGGTGTGCTGCTACAAAGTGATGCCCTTCGGTCTCAAGAATGCTGGGGCTACATATAAGGGCCTAGTTAACAAACTGTTCAAACCGCAGATCGGGAGAAACATGAAGGTCTACGTCGACGACATGCTCGTAAAGTCAACCTCATCGGACGAGCACACCAAAGATCTTGGCGAGACATTCGACGTCCTCCGCAAGTACAAAATGAAGCTGAACCCAGCTAAGCGCGCGTTCGGAGTCACTAGCGGCAAATTCCTCAGGTTCATAGTTACTCACCGAGGAATCGAAGCGAACCCAGAAAAGATCAGTGCCTTCTCAACATGGCCACACCAAAGAGCAACATTGAGATCATGCGGCTCACAGGGAGAGTGGCCGCTCTGAGTCACTTCATGTCAAGATTCGAAGAAAAATGCCTCCCGTTCTTCAAAACCTTGAGAAAGATCCCTAAGTTCGAATGGTCGAAGGAATGTTAAAACGCTTTCGAGCAACTCAAGGTGCACTTAACAACTCCCCCACTGCTCACCCGACCAGTCGAATAAGACGAGCTATTATTGTACCTTGCGGTCTCCAACCAAGCTGCATGCTCGGTGCTCGTCAGAGAAGTCGAAGGTGTGCAGAAGCTGGTCTACTACGTAAGCCATGTCTTCAAAGACGCGGAAACGAGATAGCCGGCAATAGAAAAGATAGTCTTGACACTTGTCGTCGTCTCAAAGGAGCTGCGGCGCTACTTCCAGATGCACACCATTCTCGTCCTCACCGAGTGACGTATCGGGACTATTCTTGTCTCCCCCGAATCATCAGGTCGTCTGAAGAAATGAAGGTGGGAATTATCCCAATTTGACATCAAATCCCGCCTCAAACAAGCCATCAAAGTACAAGTCCTAGCACACTTCGTGGTTGAATGTACTATTCCCACAAAAGGAGCGGGAGCACGGGACCCTGAGCCCCGACCCTCGGTCGAGGAAGTACCCGACTCCATCCCTGATTGGGTTCTCTACGTGGATGGATCCTCTACCGATGAGGGAAGCGGAGCCGGCCTAATCATACAAGGCCCGGACGAGGCAGAGATGGAATACTCCTTGAAGCTCGGGTTCAAAGCGTCAAACAACGCCGCGGAATACGAGACTTGGTTGGCGGGATTGCGAATCGCCTCAAGGTGGGGCTGAAGACGATCCGAATTCACAGCGATTCCGCTCTAGTCGTCGGCTAAGTGACCGGGCGTTTTGAGGCCCGAGAACCGCTCATGGTGAAGTACCTTGCCGAGGTAAAAAAAACTCCACAAAAACTTCGATGAAGTCCAAGTGGAACAGATTCCTCGGAACCTGAACATCCAAGCCGACGCTTTGAGCAAACTTACCTCTTCCTATATGGCCAACCATAAGAGGAATATCCTCTTCGAAGTCTTGCCACGACCTAGCGTGGAAGACAGAGAGGTAACGCTCCAAGTATACTCGACTTAGGAGGAAGACCAAGATTGGAGGAAGCCCCTCATGGAGTTCCTAAAAAGATGGTACACTCCCGGAAGACCGTAAGGAAGCACGCCGCCTTCGAGCAAAGGCCCGGCATTTTATCTGGAGCAATGGAAACCTTTACAAGAAGTCGTATACGCGGCCTCAGCTCCGATGCGTCGATCCTTGCGAAGCCGACTACGTTCTGCGAGAGATACACGAAGGAGTCGGTGGAGCACATCTAGGGGCCCGCACCTTGGTCCAAAAGACGCTGCTCCAATGATATTATTGGCCGAAGATACACCAAGACGCCGAGAACCTTGTCAGAAGATACAAACCCTGCCAACTCCACGGCAGCATACCCCGTCTTCCTGCTACCGAGCTAACGACCCACAGTTCCCCTTGGCCATTTGGGCAATGAGGAATGGACATGGTTGGCCAACTCCCCACCGGCACGGGCGGACACAAGTACATTCTCGTCGCGGTACACTACTTCACGAAGTGGGTCGAGGCCGTTCTCATCAGCAAACCGGATGCTACCACTACGATAAAGTTCCTGCAAAACAACATAATTACTCCATTCAGGATCCCGAGATGTATAGTTACCGATCACGGGACCAACTTCGAAAATGATAAAGTCAAAAGAGTTCTGCAGCGACTACCACATTCTAATGAAGTTCGCCGCGGTCGCACATCCTCAGTGTAACGGGCAGGTCGAGATAGCTAACCAAGGCGTCATCCGAGGTCTCCGAGCTCGTTTGGAAGGAAGACAGAACAGCAGGGTCGAAGAACTACCGCAAGTACTATTGGCATTGCACACATCGAAGAAGACACCCACAGGAGAAACCACCTTCAGCCTCTGCTACGGTACTGAGGCAATGGTCCCGGCAAAGATCGGATTACCCAGTTACCGAGTCGAACATTTCGACGACGGCGCTAAGGACCAACTTGGACGTCTTATTGGAAAAAAGTGATCGGGCACAAATTCGAGCGGCCACCTATCAACACCAAACCACTCGCTACTACAACGCACCAGTAAAGTATCACGCTTTCAAGACGGGAGATTTGGTCTTACGAAGGAATGAGTTCGTAGATCAATGCCCGCTACACAAGTTCTCCCCGAAGTGGGACGGCCCTTTCCTCGTCGCAGAGGTGTTGCCCGGTGGGGCATATCACTTGCAAGATGCTGGGGTCGTAGGTTTCCTCGGCCCTACAATGCCGAGAAGCTCAAATTGTACAAATGAATATGTTTCTTCTTTTCGAAGCGATGTAATTTTTTCATATTATTATTAAGTCTCCTGAATTAGAAGACTTCTTCGATATATTTTCTTCTCCCTCAGTTCCGAGATCCCTAAATTCGTTTTGAGAAAATATGTAAAAAGTGCTAAGAGATAACAGAAGACACAACACATCAGAAAAGAAGAATTTTATTCATTAAGAGGTATTGTGGGCTCCTCAGCCTTAAAAAAATTTACAGCAAAGAGGGTCGGGGATTGAGGAAGCACTGTCGATAATACTCCGACGAAATCTCTGCCAGCCGAGCCCTAGCTTCCTCGGCGACCTCGGAAGCGCCACCCGCCGGACAAAAATCAACATCGGCCTCTTCTGGAAACACTTCAAAAGAAGGCCCACTGATCGGTCTCGTCTGCTCTTTGAGATCAGGCCGAGATGGTAAAGCGAGTGCAACTTCTCGATCGTCTCGTCCCTCAACTGCGGAGACAAGACATTGTGCAGACCCGGGGACCTTCTCTAGATCGCATAAATAAGCATTTGGAGGAGTGGAGATCGCCGGGGAAGAAAGCGTCCGAAGTAGCCCTCCACGCGGTCCATCACCGCCTCGTACGTCTGTTCGGATCGGTCAAGGTTGTAAAGGTACACATCGTCCCAAGAAATTATCTCGCTAATGAGCACGCACGGACGTCCGGCCATCTTCAGAAGCACAAGGCTAGAAAGGAACCAACACGCCTTTGCTATTTATAGCCTCAACAAAAATCTTCCAACGGCTGAAATTTACGCGCGCAGCGATACAAATCGCGGGATATTTTCAAATTCCCAATACATAGCTGCTACGTGGCGACCATGCCGATCCTCACGAACCCCTAAGCGGTCAATGGAAGATTGAGCGAAGCGAAACTTAGAATATCACACCCCACCGGCACGTTTCTGCCACGCGTCATCCGCGACGGTCACTCTTCCTGATTTTACGGGTGAACGAAAATTGAATGACGCCCCATGAAGGCGAAGGAAAGTCTAAAAAGCCCTCATCTCGAGGCCACCCGGCAGCTTCCCTGCCCGATCCATCTCTGGCCAGTGATTCCTATCCCTCTACGCCAAGGATCTAAAGCCTTCCTAAAGAGATCACCAAGCAGCTTCCCTTCCCGGTCCATCCCTGGCGGGTAGATTCCTACCCCTCCACGCCAAGAATCTAAAGCCTTCCTAAAGAGACCACCGAGCGGCTTCCCTGCCCGGTCCATCCCTGGCGGATAGATCCCTACCCATCTACGCCAAGGATCAAAGCCTTCATCACGAGGCCGCCGAGCAGTTTCCCTGCCCGGTCCATCCCTGGCGGGTAGATCCCTACCCATCTACACCAAGGATCAAGCCCTCATCACGAGACCGCCAAGCAGCTTTCCTGCCCGGTCCATCCCTGGCGGGTAGATTCCTATCCATCTATGCCAAGGATCAAAGCCCTCATCGTGAGGTCACCGAGCAGCTTTCCTGCCCGGTCTATCTCTGGCGGGTAGATTTCCTACCCATCTACGGCAAGGATCAAAGCCCTCATTACGAGGCCACGGAGCAGTTTTCCTGCCCGGTCCATCACTGACGGGTAGATCCCTACCCATCTACACCAAGGATCAAAGCTCTCATCATGAGGCCGCCGAGCAGCTTCTCTGCCCGGTCCATCCCTAGCGGGGTAGATTCCTATCCATCCACGCTAAGAATCTAAAGCCCTCCCGAAGAGGCCACCGTACAGGTTACTCTCCGACGGGTTGATTTCTACCCTACGAAGAGACGTGGTCGTCAACCCGGATCTGAGAATGGACTAATACCGATTTTCCAACACTTGGATATCTGTTGATTCATCATAAATGAACGATCGCCACCTCGACTCGGGAAAGTGGAAGGGCACCGACCTTCCTACACCTGGCGGTCAATCGACTTACACTCAACGCGCGATCATCATCTAAAAGACCGGACATCGACCTACGGCCTAACACTTAGGAAAAAACTGGCAAGCTGAAGTACTCACGCAAAAAACACATAGTCATACGGAGGAAAATAAGCACAGCTTTATTTATATTCCAGAAATTTTTACAAGGTACTCTGGGCTCCTCAGCCTTAGAAAAAGGTGCCCGGAGGCTAAAAAAGATGGAAAAACAAAAAACGCAAAAGGCAAAAAGGCTCATGCTGCGGGCTCCGCCCGGGTCTCGCCTTGCTCGGCACCGTCCTCGGGGGCCGGGGCTTCTACCTCCGCAACCTCCTCTCTCCCGATGGCCTTTCCGGCGCCAACCACTTGCGGCGTATCCACCGAGAGCGGGACTCTGGCGCGGAGCTCACCGTCGGCAAACTCCGGCATCAACGTCTTGACAGCATCAAGAGCCTCGTACCAAATGATGGCCGAGGCTTTAGCGATGTCAGCGTAGAACTGGTCTGACGCCTTGTACTTCTCCACCGACTTCGAGGCTCAGAGCTCGGCAATCTTTGCCGCCTCAAGTGCCGCCTCGGCCTCCCTCTTGCCGGCATCCCTCGACTTCTTCATTGTGGCATAGCGCTTGCCCATCTCGTCCAACTTAGCCTGAACGGCTTGGTTGGACGCACTCAGAAGTCGTTGGGACTCCTAGCACTTGAAGACCGTTAACGCCTCGGCGGCCAACCAGGTTTCGAGAGCGGTTGTCTTCTCCTTCTCCTGCTGCAGCTCAAGACGCAGATCCTCCTCCCGCGAAGACGATTCCCCGCCTTCCTCATGGCCGGGGCAATCTTCTCGAATTCTATATTTACGACGAAGGCGCAGTGTTGGAGAACATGAGAAAAGCAGCAGAAGCTGTTAGAAACATTCAAATTAAGAGAGAGCACTTAATGGAATCCTTAAAGGAAACGGGTACCGACCTGAACCGCTTCCTGAGCAATGGCGGCCACTTGGGCCTTCAGGGTCCCCCGGGGAATTTTGCCCCCGGCCGATTGCTCCATGTCGGAGAGCAAGCTGTCGGCAACCGAAAGCCCCGAGGGGACCACATAGCAGACGTCCCCCTCCTGCACGGGAATCCCCTCAGGAATTTCAATGGACGGCGGACGGGAGATCGTCTTTTTCCTTTTAAAGGGAACCTCGACACCCTCTTCCCCCCTCACCAGGAGCGCCGGGTCTCGCGCATGATCATCAGGGGCTCGGGACGCTGCGGAAGGCCTCGCCGGTGGAAATGGTCTCAAGACCGAGCTCAGGTCGGCTCGAGACAAGCTCACGCCCCCGGCCTTCTTCTGGGACGTAGCGGCTATGTCAGCTAAAGATCTTGAATCGGTCCATTTGTCCTGCGAAAGAAGAATACACAAAAGAGTTAGTGGTGCTAGAAAGGCAAAAGAAATCATTCAAGTTTAAACAGATCTTCCAAAGATCTAACTTACCTATGAAGCGCGCGGGGCTGAGCCCAGCCCAGCTAAGAACCTGCTCGGACATCGGCCCGCTGGATCGGCTCCCACATAGATGCTGCCCTCGTCACAGGCGAGGATGACTGCTTTGCCCTCGGACAGCCGGCCTTGTGCCACCGTGTAGGCACGAGCCAATCCTCGCCCTCGGGTGGCCCGACGAATGCAAACTTCTCCTTCCAGTCGTGGATGGAAGAAGGAACGACTACCACACCCGACCCAGCAACCCCGCCCTTGCGTTTTTTAAAGGAAAAATACACCCAGCTCGGCTCGTTCTTGCTAGTGCCGGGGTGATTCTTTTAACAGAGAAAAGAAGTAAGAAAGGTCAAGCCGAAGGGGATGTCCTCAAGTTTCAACCGGACCAGAAACCCGAGAAGTCTCTACAAGTTTGGCGCTAGCTGGCCCGGAAAGATATGGAAGCAACGAAGTACCCCACATACCTCGGTTGGAAAGGACAGGCGCATTCCTGCTCGGAATGCTTCCAAATACAGAGCAATCTCCTTCCCCTGCACCTGGTCCGTCCGTTCGCCTTTAGCCAAACGGAACGAATAGTTAGAGGGGATATGGAAACGAGCCCGAATCTCGGCAAGCTCGTCCAGATCCCTCAAGACGGAAGGCACGTCGTGGGCGTTCCCGATGCGCACCTTAGGGGCCCTTATCGCCGCCGGACAACTAGCGACGCGGGTAGCCCTGGCTCTTTGGGGCGAGCCCGACACGGAGGAAGTAACGAGAGAACCCTCTTGGCTGTCAGCAACCAAAGAAGCGGAAGACTCTCTAGACTCGACTCCAGCAACTGGAACCTCATCACCCGACTCAACCCTAATTACCTCTACAGACTCCTCAGAAGAAGAGATCTAACCTGGTTCAAAAGGATTGGTTCTCCGGAGAAAAAGTACAAGGGATCCGTTCTAACGGAGGGAGTGCCGAGCAATCTTTGACAGCGAAGGGAAATTATGACGGAAAGTGTTGGCCCTAGGGGGTCCCCTCCTATTTATACACTGCAGAAAAGACATCCAATGGCCCAGATCAATTTCCGTCAAAACGAAGCGTCGCGTCTGCCAGCCGTTAAGTCTCCATGTGTCGGACGACCATTGGGGACGTCCCTTCGATCGCAGGCGACGGCGACAGACTGTCGCGTCCGCTAACCCGCTTCAGACGCGTGGCCTGTGACCCAACAGACGAACGAATGAATCGACGCCCCCTCTTTAATGCGCAATCATATCGCTGACCCGCTGATATCATCGGAGATACGCGTGAAGATCCAAGCGCTGGGAGATACGCCACGTGGGTTTGGAAATCTGAACGACGCAACTGTCCAACACCACGTCGCCCCGAAAAATCCGCACCGAGGATTCCCGGCAACAGACTGAGCGAGACAAACCAAGCAGGCCACTCTCAATCCGACCCATAAATAGGTCAGAACGAGAGTGGGGGCTAATGATAATGCTCATAAATGAGAATCCATCAAATCACGACACGTGGCGAATGACGCATCACCCGCGATAGCTCACTAGACTCCTAGGAGGCTGCCGAGGCAAAATCGGTATGGAGCACTGATGACCTTCCCTGGTTCGTCTCCGAGCTTACACTCCGCTCCTTACCCAAAAGCGACCTAGCCGCCGAACTGGCGCCCATTCTTCTGTACTCGTCTCCGAGCTATTGCAAAGCTGAGCCTCCTCAACCTCCCGGCTAGTTTCCGAGCCTCACGCCAAGCTAAGCCTCCTCAGCTCTTCCGGACAAACAAAAACGCGAGGCCCTAGCACTTCCGCAACGGTTCCGCGTATCTCGCCAAAGCTAGATATCCGCCATCCCACGTCCCACGCTAGCGCATCCCCCCATTAATGAGTGTATTCCGCCTTTAATGAGGGAATCCCGTCATTTACGCTGATGTAACGTCAAGGGCGTAACCGAATGCGAAGACCTCGCACCTTCTCGCTCTGTGCGACCAGTATAAAACCCCTTTCTCAGACGACTCAGATAAGGCAATTTTAATTCAATAAGCCGCTACTCTGCTCATTTTCCTAACTTTATCGTCGGAGGGTCCTACGGTGGTCTCCCACCCCGGGACTTCTTTGCAGATAGCTCGGCTTCAACTCAAAATCAACCCATTGAGATCCACACGCCTAAGGAGACAACCTTCAAGTCAAATCTCAGCCACGCTCGCTACATATCGACGGAGGACAGCATAGGAGATCCGACCTCCATCACTTGGCATCTTGATTCACTTTTGAATCATAAATTAGTGTTCTCGTATCCTAAAACAATCACTCTCAAAATGGGATTTTGATTTTTGAAATCCCCATCAGATGTCAATCAAAACGAAAACCCTTTAAAAAAAAATCTAAAATTTTTACCTGGGGATTTCGAGCAAATCGACTGATCGGATTTGAACCCGCAGTTCTTCGGCAGCTCAAGCGCCTGAGTGAGATTGATGTTGAAGGCCTTCAAGAGATCAGGCGAGTTGAAGAGCGAGCAGAGGCAAGGCATCTCATTCGTCACCGCCTCCTTTAAAGGGCCGCAGCAGGATTCCGGCGGCTTCGTCGAGTTCAAGTAGTTCGCGCAAGGGACCAGCTTTGACGCGCAAGCCGGAATCTGCTGCGCCGACGTGAGGCTCGCCGTCGCCGCCAGCAGGACCACCGCTACGGCCAAGATATGATTTTGATGCAAGGCGATCGCCATCGATGGGTGTTTGAGTGAGCTTGGAGACTGAAATGAGAAAGAAACGAAAAAAGGTTCGCTTTTTATTTCATTTTTTTAGGGTTTTAGATAGAAACTGCTTCGCTGCCTGCCAAATTGTTTTGTTGTTTAATTATGGTGTGAATGCTTTGCTCGTGATACGTCCCCTGTTTGTTTTTATATATTTTATTTTTATTTTTTCTCTTTCTGCCTTTTTTTGGAATATTAGGCAGTACCTGGTGGCATGTAGGATCTCTTGCTCAACTGTAAAAATGTCATAAAATCCTTAAAATTAGCATTAGAGTCTTAGACTGTTTGATTTGAATTTGACTAAAGAACATTTCTCATTGTATTATTTTTTTTATAAAAAAAAGGATACAACGTCACAAACCCTATTGAAATATATTCATACGGAAGTGCCAGTTAGGAGGCTTATTGCATCTTTCAATTTGTTGGTTCTATCTCAAAAACCATGTATTGTATTAAAATAAACAATACTGAATAAAACAATATTTCGGTTTACAACGGAATGTTTCGGTTTACAACGGAATCGAAAATTTCAATAATACAGGTTAATTACATAAAAGCACCATCAATTTTTTTAATTTCCAGGACATCAACATCAAACTTAAGAGAACTACTATAAACTCTATTGAACCGTCTTTTTGTTCGCAGCCGTTGGTTAAGTTAACATGCGTCTCACTCGCGACTTCAATCCCAAAACGCCCTTGTAAGCAAGTCAGGAGGAGGATTAACAAGGGAGCTATTTCGGTAAATTCACATAATTGTTAACACATAAATGATGTTTAGTGTGATAACAAGAAATCGGTAGTGTTAGATGTATTTTTCAATTTTTAAAATAGAAACCAATTTAAGGTTGCTGGTGTTCCATGCAATTTACCCTTAAAGTGGGTGCATGATGAAGCGGTTGTTTGTATGGTTGGTGTTGGGTGAGCAAGTTGATCAAGTCAATTACTAATGGATATCCAATGTTTGGAACCAACCATGAAGCATCCTTTGATGGCCTGCCATTGACCTTCATTATTAGGTTGCAAGCCGTTTCGGTTTGATACTATGGACTCTTCAACAAGCAACAATCGATCGAAGTCATGGTGAATGATCCTAAATTTTATTTTATAATCACGGTAGCCAAACTACATAAACCCAAAACATGATTTTCTGCGAAGCTGGCTAACCGTTTAATTTAGTTCGTTTTAAATGTGTTTGATGGAATTTGAATCTGGATGCTTGAAAATTTATATATATAAAAAAATCATCACCCATCACAAATGCGCCCCGTGCTGAATGATTTTTAAGTTGGATAATCCATAAGAGCAGGGAGTGTCGAGATACTCCGTTGATATGGTTTTGATATGGTTTCCTGCAAACGATTTGGGTTCTAATTCAGCTTAGGTTATTAAATTCTGCCATTTATAAGTGAGCTAGTCTATAATCCATGTAAGCAAATCTGATTCTTAAGACATGCCTTCCACCAAGAAACAAATGAAAATAAGCTGAATATATAGTAGGTCGAAAGAGTTCCTTCTTTCTCTCTATAATAATTTCAATGTCCTTGATCACATGCATCCACGCCGGCCCTGATGGGACTATATTGATTGTTCATCACCAGCTTGGAACAGGCAATCATTAGACGCAGCCTATTCAATCCGAAGAATGATTAATTGGTTTGAATGGAACATGCCTATGGATCATATCCGTAGAGTTCTGGTGCCAATGAGGATTACCATGGTTTGGCCTTTCGATGAATCCAATAGGTCAACCCACCGATACCTAAGAAAAGTGGAATGGTTCCAACGTATGTTGCAGCTAAAATCACCAACTAGTGAATTCGTATGAGAGCATTTTCACTTCGCTCGCCAGCAGTTTAAGTACCCCGCGAAGGAGATAAGAGAAACAGGTATGACGGAGAAACGAGGAGATTGAGGATGGAGGGGAGGGGAGGGGAGGGGAGGGAGTGGGGGGGGGTGGGTGGGTGGGGGCGAGATCAACCCTGATTGGACAGCTGCGATGGCCTTTGTGGGTATGGCCTTTGTGGGTATGCGGCGCTGGCAGTAAATTAAAGTAGCAGCAGTGGAGGTGATGGTTTTCAGCCAGTCTTCTAAAATGATGATTAGGATTTGGATGGTTGCTGCTTTAGATGATATTGAATTCCTTTTTCGGAAACTCAAAGTTGAGAAAGGATAGCTTCTTAGATTTAGATAGATTTGCTCATGGAGGTATTTTGCTTTTGGACCATAAGTGGGTGAGAGGGGGCTTCCTGCATTTTAGCCTTGGGCCCACTCGGGAGCTGTCCACCCTGATAGTTTCGAAATTATTGATAAGGGCATATTGTTCAAAATCTTTGTAGAAAAACCCCTGGACTGCATTTCATTTAAGCATTAATTCTCTCCAACTACTTGGCCATTACAAACAAATGCTTAGATATTACATGCAATTTTTCAGATAATACAAGCAACTACTTAAATATTACAGGCAACTTATATAGGTGTTTTAATTAGGCAGGGTTTTTTAACCAGAAGGGCCAGGGGCTTTTACACAAGTTTGAAGCGGGCTGATGGTTGACAATTTACCCTACAATGAATATGCAAGGAACCTTGACCAAGCCCAGTCCAGCCCAATGTGATGGGTTATTTGCTATTTGGGCCAAAACCCATTTGTAAGTATCTTGTATAGAAAGGGCTATAATTAGGCCCAGGGGTTAACAAGAGCAAAAGTCCCAAGATTTTTAGGCAAGTTTGAAGCAGGCCAACGGCTTTTAGACAATGTACCCTAGAATGATACTGCAAAGAACCTGGAGCAAGCCCAGTCCAGCCCCTTATTTGCTATTTGGGCTAAAACCCATCTTAAAATATCTTGTATGAAGGGGATTTTAATTAGGCCCAGGGATTTTATAATCAGAAGGCCCAGGGGATTTTACACATGTTCGAGTGGGGCGAAGGCCTTTTGACAATTTAGCCTAGAATGATTCATGCAAACTGCCTGGACCAACCCCAATCCAGCCCAATGTTATGTGCTTATTTGCTATTTAGGCCAAAACCGATTTCAAAATATCTTAGCAAGGCATCCAAAACAGATCACATTTTATCCGAAAAGAATATGATGATAATCTGTATCAGTTGAGATGCTTAAGAAACTAATGAACAAATATCCCAAATATAATCGCAAGTCACAACTCTGAAATTCTCAAAGAAACTAAAGCAACTTCGTAACCCTTCACTTATGCATATAAAAAGAAATGCTATTAGACGACTTGTTATTGTTATTATCTCTGCTATGATACGCTCTTCTGCGTTATTGCTATTATTATACTCTTATAACATACAATTTACAATATCATACCTGCAAGCTTTTCTTTCAGAAGTATACCTCATCAGAGTCGGGCACTTGCACCATTCAAGCCTAAGCTTCCTTCGCTAACATCATCGCCTTTTTTAACAGAAGTTCTCTTTTGAGAGCACAAGTAGGAAAGAGACTGAAGCCATGAGACTAGAACAGGTTTTCTTGTGACGTCATCGGATTCCGCGACTTGAGTGTACATTTCATTTAACAAAACATTCTGACCCTGTTTATGTAGTCGGGCAACAAACTCTGCCAACTGCTTCAGCAAATATGGTACTACCTGAATCAAAGATGAGCTTATGAGCACCATAGTCACATTATAGGCTTGAAGTCTTTTTTTATAAAAAAAACAACCAAAAACTTTATCCATGTGACAATAAACTAAAAAAAAAAACTCTCATAATTTCAGGAAACAACTGCGGTTTGAAAGTTTTGTGGTAGTTTCTTGTAATTATTGCTGACGTGACACCATAATCATGATAGTTTGCATAGCTTTTGAAAGTTTTGTGGTAGTTCCTTGCACAATTAAAATGTTTTGTGGTAGTTTCTCGTACATTTGGAAAGTATTTGGTAGTTTGTTGTCAAAGGGGTAAACTTTTTGGAATTTTTTTGGATTTAAGCCCAAATAAGATGATGACATGGCTAGCGACAGTAAAATCTAACACTATCAGGAAGAGAAAATTGTGAGGCTCAACCAGCATTATTATGGATTCACACCAATAAAATATTCAAGCAGATAGAAATGAAGAAATATGACCACCTTCATGATTCACTCATAAATAAAATGGATTCAAGCTGCAGATGTTTCTCCATCAAAAGCCTAAATATAAAAATAAAATATAAAAATTGGAGGGTGTAGGGAATATGCGTGTTGTTGTTTTCTCGGTGTATTAAAACGGTCACTTAAGCGGTTTCAAGACACTCACTGCTTCACTTAGGACCGCTTAAGCGGTCTTCTCCTGTTGCCCTTTTGCAAGCTTTGGTCTAATCTACATATCCATGAGATGGTTATGGTTCAAGAATATAAACTGTGGTTTTATCAATATCGACTGCCAAATACTAATATTGATTTTTACTTTCTAAGAACTCTTACAAAAAGTAAACATAGAATTATCTTACCGTGAGGATATCAAGACACGCCTAAATACTAAAACTAAAGAGCATGTTATCACTCTTAAATTAGAACATGCCATTTCGACCCCATCAACTCTTTCTCTGATTTGCTTCTATCAATGGCTGTTGGTGACTCACGCAATTAAAGTGACGTGGACAACGATGATAAAAAAGGATTTTCAGTGACTCAGGCTGGTCCAATCGGCTAATGGTAGCTATTTATTTTCCATTTTTTCTCTTCCTTTGTTTTTCTTTTCCTTCTTATCAATGTTCTTTTTTGTAAAGATTATCACAAACCTCTTTCATTGTTGACCTTAACCTGATTTGTTTTGAGTTGTATCTCTATGTTTTCTGGGTAGTTGTGGTTATTGCCGTAATCATTTTGCAAGTCAGCCTTGTATGTTTGAGTTTCTGTAAGATGAAGGTAGCGAAAAGGACTCTTTCGTTTAACTACAGAACTTTTATGTTTAGTCTTCCTTGGAATTTCACGTTAAGGAAATGTCAAAAAATATTTTAAATAGAAACTTTTGACATATTCAGGCAGCTGAACTAAATTTTCTGCAACTTTCTACTCTTGATTCTTGATTCTGATCCATATTATTTCTTTATTCTGTTAACAGATGTTTAATGACAGACGAAATTTGCTTTAAAATACCTAGTTATGATGATTAAAATATAATTCGCGTGAAGCAATTAAATAGATAAATTGTTAGGCTGATTTCTGAGTGGCCATTTAGCAGTCAGCCTACTTGGCCGCTCCGCGTTTTTTAACCTCTTTTAGAACGTTGTTTTGATCAAAACTCAGACGAATTTCAAGGTTGACATGCGCTAATAAATTAGTTGAGGGGTGGTCAAAAGTTCTAGATGATTTATAGATGAAGGGAATTATATGCAATAAGTGTGTGGATTAGATTCATCAAACAGCAGGCCATGTGCTGACATATGGAAACAATGTACCTTCGTCCTTGAAAATACCCAGTAGCAAGGGGATCATCAATATTGATGGTTGCTGAGGTTAAAATGTGTCCAACTACCTAATCCGTGGTTCTTCTGTTTTGTGTTGGATTTTCAGTCCTCTACCACAAAGATTGAGGCTCTTTTGGGATTATGTAGGCTAATCATAGATCATTAAATTTTCTAGGCTCGCCAAAGATTTATTGATGATTGCATGTGCTAGAAACGTAGCAAGGTATCTTTTATCACGATAAACACAATAATGGTGTATCCATCCATTCCGGGGTTAGGATTTGCCAGTGACATCTTATAAGAGGGAGTGACGGAGAGGCCACATTATGAACTCTGAATAGAGCGTAAGCTGCTGTTATGGCTGCCTGATGAATCGTGAACATAGTGAAACATAGTTGTGCTGCTCAGTGATCGCTCCTAAATGTATGACCATTAATAAGATGGGATGTCAATAAAATTCAAGGAGACAAAACGAATAAGGCGGAGGATTAATAAACCTCAGGTGACGGGGGAAAGTAGTCATCAAGATCTGTTATTTTTGGATGCGGTCCCTTCAGGAATCGAACCGGCAACCTCACTTTGGAGAGGAAATTGTTATCGCGTGAGCTATGCCCAATTTGTCAATCATCAAGATATAATTGCAATCCATACCAGTATGATGATGTTTCCTGTTAACATCCTTTTGTCACTGAAACCTCAAGAGAGCCGTTCATCCATAATCATAGACTGCCTTTCGAGCACTGAAATTTGAGCCACTGATCCACTGAAAAGTGCATTTGCATATAAACCTGGGATTATGTAGAGGCATCACCCAGATATCAACCCTGCATTAAAACCGAATTCCTAGGCAAGGGAAAATGGGCAAAAGATGAGCTTGGCATAAAATCCTGACAAGCAGCTGGAATGATAGCCTACACTATCCACATGCAGTCCAGGCTCATGAGCAACCATAAAAACTCTATTTGAACTATTAAAATATCTAGAACGAAAAGATGAAATATTTTCTCTAGGACATTGCATTCCAAGAAGGCATAATTCTTTGCATCATAACTTCCACATGGAAAATTGCATCCATTATGAATAGCACATTAGAACGTCAATAAGAAAATGAACACATATCACAGAAATAGAAAACTGTGCTATTGACGTAAGGTGGTCTCAGAAGAAAAATAACAACAGGCGATTCACTGTTACTTGTCTCACTTTCTTGAGAACATAGAAGGTGGTGTTTACTGATTAGTGCAAGTAACCCACTTCTGAAAATCAGTTTCAAAACTGATGAAATGGCGAGTCACTATTTTTTATTCGACCTGTCCCCTCTAACAGAGATGTAATTTAAATAAGATAATCGAAGCCATTTGTAACCTAATTTCTCATAGAAGCTCTGTTCAATTATTACCTGATAGAATTTAAAGTAAATTTGAAATTCATGTAAAAACATATAAAAAAAAGAAGGAAAAAAAAAGAGAACGGTTAAAATTTGCATATCACAAAAACGCACCTGTATATCCACAAGAGCAATGAGGCGCAGAAGCAAATCTACAACTTTCTTACAAGGCTCCGAGCTCCCTTCCCAACTCTTCCAAATTGTCGCATCTTCACTCGATGCTCTAGAACAAAGTTCGGTAGCTTTCCCAACAAGGCTGTGAACACAGTAAAATATGGCTGGACTGCCAGCGGGAAGATGCCGAACCAAAGCTGCAACTCCAGAAGCGAGACCTTCAAATGGGGTAATCCCAGGATAAGCCTACAATGTGAAGCAAACAAATTTTATAGTTCCTCAGTATTTAAAGATCCGTATTTTGTGTTCTATTTAGTTCTCGGTTTTACCTATGCCATGGAGTAGAACATAATTTCTTATATCAAATATATCATGTTTCTGGTACAATTGTTCCTAATCTAGTTGGAGGATGTTGTCTGGTCATTTAGTTAAACTTTCCTCAATTAGACATTTTAATTACGAGAGGATTGACATCGGACCAGGCCGAAAGCTGGTTGTATAAGTTATCAAATCTTGTATGGGGTTTTGTTATACAGCCAACACCATTTATTATACGGGAAAGACTTCGATGATAATGATGACTAAAACCTATATAATTTAAAATCAATGATAAAGGAGTTACCTCTAAAGATCTTTGCATGTAGTAGAAAACAAGCTGTTCCTTCAAAGCCGATCTATCTTCTTGTTCAGAATCCTTACCAGACGACATAAAGGCTACAAATACTGAATGTGAGGCACGAGCAACTTTCTCATTTGGATGCCGCATATATCTAGAAATTGTAGTTAAGGAATAATTTGAAACAATACCAGTACTTTTTTTCCATTGAAAATACAATTCCATTCGGCCTTCTAGATTTGTATCCATATCGGATTCTATCCATATCGTTGCGGATACTTGAGGATTACTTGTTGGCACAACGCCACAACCTAAACTTCATATTGTACCCCAGATGTACACAACATGTATCAATGGCTAACAATCCATGTATCAACACTAACAAATTATTAGTATTCTTAGTTTATATTTTCTAAAATATACTTTATATTATTATAATTGAACAACAAAAGATTTCCGTATCCTAACGAATTATACCAGACTTTTGGAAAAGCGTGACTCCTTAAATCCGATTAGTATCAGTCTTATCTGTATCTAAATCCATTCTACTTAAGCTTTTACAACACTGAGAGAATTAAAATCGTATATAATAATCAGTGACAACAATGGATAAATCGCCCATCATTAAGGATACAGGAACATTGTTGGCGTCACTATCTTTCCAAACATAGATGCGGTAACTAAGCTAATGCAAGTTGGTATCACCCGAAGACAAAATAGCATGCGCGCGGTTTGCACCTCATCCTCCCACCAAACATATCTCATTCCCTCCAAAGCAAGTGAACCTTTACATTTATCATAAGAACAATCAACATGCAAATATACATTAAAGAACATAAACCACAATAAATTAAATATAAAGAGACATACCATTCTGATTAGTAAGCTCAGCATAAGGAGGCAAAGATTCAACAAACAAAGCACAAGCATCCACATTTTCCTGAATGGTCAGAACAGCTCGTCGAACTGCTTCAGTATACTCTAGCAACCGAACCCTTCTCAGATACTCTATGCACGAAAACGCAACTAATATCTTTACTGCAGCTTCAGGCCTAAACTTATATGGCAACTTAGAATTCAACTTGTATTTGGCAACCTCAGCGGCAAACACAACAACCATAAGAAATGCAGCTTCTGCGATTTTATCAAGTTTGCCAATTAACTCATCATTCTTTCCCTTTAGCAAAAGTACCACCTTTCGAAGATCAAAGTAGAGATGATGAGAGTAGTCCCACATATAATTCTCTGCTACCACTTTCCGCTCCTCATCAGCCATTGCATATTGGTTGCAGAAAACACCAGTCGCCGCACCTGCTTCCTTAAACAGAACACTACCCAAATGTTGTTTAACCTTGTCAAGCACATCACTGCTCGAGTTTTGAACAGCCATCTTAAACAACGCCCTTAACGGAAATATCTCATTCAGCAACCCTGTACAGACGCATAAGAACACAGAGGGACTAAAACCAATCATTCCGCATCGAACCAAACCAAGCAAAACGCATTGCACAACAAGCCTCTTCTCCATTTCATTACCAACACCTGAAACCGCGTATTCCGCAACAGACCCAATAATCCTCTCCATCGAATTCCTCAAATGCAATACATTCCTCCACGAATTCAACCTGAACGCCCTCAAAATACCGCAAGCAGCCATCAAGACCGCAAATTTCGCACATTTCCTCTCCAAAACCTCAACCTCCCTGCACAAGAACTCAATTCTGCTCAAATTTTTAATACCAATAAACCCAGAGACAACCCATTCGAACAGCTGGAGAATCATCAGCCCGTGATCGAGCCTAGCGTTGTCTTTTGATCCACCCCAAATACCGAACAAAGAACCCAAAATCCTACCGAAATGCGCGTCATCAGATCGAGACAGCGCGTATCCAATCCCAGAAAGAATCTCAGGCATGAGATCTTCATCCGAGCAAAGATTTTCGATTTCTCGATCGAGAAGCGAGCAGAGCAAATCAAGACAATAGTTTTTCGACGAATGGGGCACGTTAGGAGAGGCGGAGAGGATCCCGAGAAGGAGGAGAGAGAAAGGGGAAGCGGTGGAGGCGAGGAGAGAGAGAACGGTGGGGACCGCGAGGGACTGGATGAGGCTAGTGTTAGGGTTAGGGTTTTTGCGGAGCCAGACGGAGAGAAGGCGAGCGATGAGGGGAAGGGCGGGGGAGGGGAGTGGGGAGTCGCCGGAGGAGAGGAGAGAGAGGAGGAGCTTGGCCTGAGGGTCGGCCACGTGGAGGGAGGAGAGGGAGGAAGCAGCTAGGGTTTGGAGAGAGGAGAGGAGGCGGTTGGGGCTGGAGAGGATCGAGGGGGAGCGGAGGTCCGACCATGACTGGACGATGGCGGTGGCGTTGGTGGTGATGGAGGCGGCGCCGGCGGCTGAGGAGGCGGCGGAGCCGGCGGAGCGGAGCCAGTCTTCTAGAAAGAGTGAGTGGGTTTTGGGCTGATGCTGCATTGTAAAATGAGTCTAGTGTTTGACTGCTCGTGCTAGTTTAGTTATTTAAACGAGCCCAAAATTTCGCTCAAAGTTTGAGTGAGTTCTCATCCAGCCTGAAGATTGAGCCTCATTGAAATCCAAAAAGGTACGTAAAAATAATTACAATACTGTACGGAAAAGTTCATATCGCAGGATGTTAAACATTGTCTTTGATAGGCCAGATCAAATAATTGCCGAACCCTTTCAAACCGACCGACCCGACCCTTTTTATGCGGTTTTTGAGAGAAGTCTGGTCAGGTCGGATTAAAAAATAAGAGAATTCGATTTTCGGATCAAGTTACTGCTTCGAAATTTGCAAAACTAAGTAAACCCGACCCGACCAAATAGCCCGCCAATATATACTAATTTTATCCCCACCCCTCATTCGAACCCTCATTTTCTCTCTCTTGTGCCGTTGCCCTCCCTCTCCCTCCTCTGTGTTCCTCCTTCGCTCAATCAAACCTTGCTCGATCAAACTTCGCTCGAAATCTCTCGACTCTCCATCGCTCTAAATTTCCAGATCTCTCTCTCTCGCTTGCTCAGTCGCTCTTCCTCGGCCTCGAGACTCTCCAGATCTCTAAATCTCAGCCAATTACGCTTTAAGTGTGGAAGCCGAAATCTCTAGATCTCATCTCTCCAACTCTACCTTGAGACCCCAAAATGGCCAACTGCATCTTCCATCCTCTAGCGCATAAAGGTAAGATTTTTTAAAGGGGGGTCAGTTCCTTTAAATTCACCTTTGAGATTGGGGGTTTCTTTGATTCTGATTTGGGAGATGTGGTTTCTTATGTTGCAGTTGTAGGGTGTTTTTCGTCACCCTATTGAGATGGAAATACGCGCGCGCTTGTCAGGCGTACTACAGATTCTCCCTGTCTAGGGTGGGCGGAGATTTATTGATTATGGAGATCCGAATCTCCGGCAACCGCGGACTAAGCTGCCGTTAATTACCCCTCGTCATTGGAGCGAGAAAACCTCCGATTGATGGGTCAAACTGGTCATACGAACTTGATGTGCAGTGTACTTGTGTTTTGAAAGGGTTTTGGGTATATCGGGGGCCCCACAGAGTTTTACGGGGGCCCGCTACCCGGATAGCAGGCTGGGGGTCAAGAGGGCGAGCATCCCCCTTACGGGGTGCGGGGCAGCGTCTCGTTAGAAAAATTTTCCTAATGGGAGACGTGTTTCTGGTGTGGAGTGCACGAAAAACGAGGGGGGAGGAGTGTCTTAAAGATGCGTACCAGGCGCGTGGGCTCTGGGCGCCCGCGGGATGTCAGCGGGTCACGTGCGCAACACGCGACCACAGTATGCTGAGCGCCCTCAGGCCACGTGCCATGCACGCGACCGCTGGAAACACCAACGGGAAAAGGGGCTTAGCCCCTAGGTTAGGAGTTGAACTCCCTAGGAGGCTTTGGAGTTGAACTCCCAACAAGGATTATGCTTAGATTTGGAGTTAAACTCCTAAAAAAGGGGTTGATTTATGGAGTTAAACTCCAACAGATCTTGAATGGAGTTAAACTCTTAGAAATATTTGGATCTTCTTTTGAGCCTCGGATTCTCCTGGAATGGGATTTTTGGAAATGGGTATCCTTCTTCTTCCTCTCCGTTGGCT
Source organism: Agapanthus africanus (assembly GCA_030015575.1). Classification (NCBI taxonomy): domain Eukaryota; kingdom Viridiplantae; phylum Streptophyta; class Magnoliopsida; order Asparagales; family Amaryllidaceae; genus Agapanthus; species Agapanthus africanus. Next base: position 46,036,021 of record JASDDO010000019.1, on the reverse strand, counting down.
GGATCTTGGGGGAAAAAGGGAAGGTAAGACTTAAAATCTCCCCTTTTAGGGATTTGATGGCAGATCCGAGCTCCCCTTCAAGGGTTTTATGGTGAAAATCTATTTATTTTTGGAAAAAAAAAGTTAAACTCTTGATTTAATTCAAAAAGAGGAAGAAGGTTTTAGAATCTTAAGGAAGGAGAAGAAGGCACAGACCCTAATTTTGGGGGAGAATGAATTATCCTCTTTATTTCATTATCATGTTGCTTTTTATAGGCATACAAACTTACATACAACCTCTTGGGTTTTACAAAATGGCATTTTGCCCATCCCATACTTCATGTACTCATTTATTTTGCATATGGGCTATGGACTTTACAAAAATTTGGCTTTAAGCCCATTCATGCATAAAAAATTACATCAAAATTATTTATTACATGATTTTATTTTGGCATGGGGGAGGCCGACCGCGGGGCTCGACTTGGGCATAGGCCCACTTGATCCGGACTTGGGCCTACTTACTTGGGGTTGACTTTAATTTTGACTTAGTCAACCGGGGTGTAATTTTTGATCCCAACAAAGTGCCCCCCATCAATAAATGCACACCGCATATGTGGGTCGTGTGCATGAAATTGATGGATCTTCTTTCACATGGAGGCGACTTAATTTGGTTCCCGCTTTATGGGAAGCTGGCACTGCCCTTTTTACGACATGGACGGTCAATGCTTGACGTGTCTCCAAGACGGAGTGTCGGTGTATGACGTATCCCTGACGCGGAGTGTCTGTTTGACGTTTTCCCAGCACGGAGTGTCGCTGGTAGACGTGCCCTCGATACGGAGTGTCACTGGTTGACTTGTCCCCTGCACGGAGTGTCACTGTTGGACGTTTCCCTGAGGTGTAGTGTCTTTTTGACGTGCCCCCGGTACGAAATGTCTGTTTGACGTGTCCCCGAGGCAGAGCGTATGTTTGACGTGTCCCCGGCACGGAATGTCTGTTTGACGTGTCCCCGAGGCGGAGCATCTGTTTGACGTGTCCCCGGCACGGAGTATCTGTTTGACGTTTCCCCGGCACGGAGTGTCGCTGGTCGACGTGCCCTCAGCACGGAGTGTCGCTGGTTGACTTGATTCCGAGTCGAAGCATAATTCCGATGAGGAGGTCGTTGGATGTTCGACGTGTCCCTGGCATGGAGTGTCGCTAGCTGTTCGACGTGTCCCCGACACGGAGTGTTGCTGTTCGACATCTCGTTCATGCCTCCCGGTCGGCCCTGTTTGCGACCAGGGGTAACGGGAGAGCCTTCGCTATCGCTCATGACTTGTATTGTAGTATCTGTAGTCGAGTCGGTATGCCTCCTTCATTCGTTAAGCAGTAGCTTCCGCGCTCCAGCACGGAGTGTCACTGGCTGGTCGACTTGTCCTCGGCACAGAGTGTCGTTGGTGTAACAACCCTAATTTTCATATACACTTTTCTGTACAAATTTTTTTTAAAATTTTTTTTTAATCCATAAAGGAGTATTTTAATCTGAGCACAAGATATATATAATTAATTATTTTGTTTTTAAATAATTTCATTTATTTTTTATGTACATAAAATTCTTTTAAAATTAAAGTGTACTTGGGGTATTTAATGTTGCTGATAACACTTTAAGTATCTATTTTCCTACAATAATTACAAGAAGGAGCTTGTAGCTCATTGGTAATACCTTGCACTGCTGAACCAAACCACCAGAGTTCGAATCCCATGCCCCACATCTTTTTTTATATTATTTTGTTTTAACTTTTTTGGAAGGTCGACGGTCAAACAGCCATAACTCTCAGAATTTATACTGAACCCAAAAAGTTAAGTATACCAAAATTCCCCCCATGTGATTCCCCACCCAACGGTGCCCCGACTCGGCCGAGTCGGCCGGCGGACCGGCCGAGTCGTCAACACGGATTTTCTCCGTGTTGACTTGGTCAACCCCCCTGTATACACTAAATTTTCATATCAGTTATCAATTTCCCATTAAACCTCTTTTATTCTAAAATTTAATGAATTTTAATGTTTTTCTTAATTATTTTTATATTTTTTTAATCAAAACCCTAACTCTAGCCTAGCCCTATATAAACACCCCTACCCTCTACCATTTCACCCTACAATTCTAAGTCCACTCTCTAAAATTCTCAAGAGAACTCGGTACGTTAGAAAAAGAGCGAAAAGCGAAGCGCTGCCGAAACCGACGACGAATTCCGGCGACCGTACTAGAATCCTTCACGACGTTTCGACGCACCGACAACCCACTACTTTCTTAGCCTCCCTAGCTTGTCCAAACCCGTAAGTCCCACTCTTTCTATCTTCCTTTTCTTTGAAAGAAAATACGACTTTATGAAACCCGACGGAAATCGGAACAAACCGATTTTCGATTCGGTTTTTCTACAAAATCCTACTTGTCACCTAATCCATAACACCTAAACATATCCATGATGACTATTAATCACATAAAAATTAATTTGGATAAAGTTTCTCACATGAAAAGATAACTTTCTTGTAATATCGTATTCTTTTCACAATAATACCATAAAGTTTATTTTTTCTTCTTCTAATCAATTCCCTCATTTCTAAACATGTTCATCTTGATCACTAAACTTGTAGAAATCAATTTGAATGAGTTTCCACACATGAAATGATAACGTTTACAAATACCGTAATTTTACACTTAAATACCTTCATGTTTAATATATCATATTTAACCTCTAAACTTCACTAAACCTTAAAATAAGTCACGAGGTAATGACCTACCTCTACACACACACAAATATAACCTTAATTGTTATCGTTAAAACTTAGAATACGAAAATACAAGACTTTTCACTAAAATACCATTTTCTTTATAAACCTTTTCTAAAAGTTTTAAGTTGTACACAATTCTAAACAAAATCTGTTAAAGGAAAATACGATATGTCATGGACATCGATCGTTTATCTAAACCTGACTTTTGCGGTGACTAGGCAAGTGTGTCTAAGGCAAGTGGTTACTTAATTAGGGCCACTACTTGTAGTGGAGAGCCTCCCACTTACCTGGCACTTACCTGGCCGCAATTGACGGTGAAGAGGCGATTTGAGGCTTCTAATGACTTATCGTTTAGACCTTAGAAATAGGCTAGTTGGCTTAGGAAACCCTAGAAACTAAAATACGGAAATTTACACCTTTTACAAATAAATACCTTATTTTTATAAAACCGTTTTCTAAATGATTACTATTTATAAAATCTTGGCAAAGTGCCACTACAACCCACATTTGGGGAACTCGTTAGGGATTGTACGATTTATCGTGCACCCTCGGGCTTAGTAGTGCGAGATTCAGACCTCCGCAAGGAGCATTCGGTCTCGAAAGGTTTAAAATAAGACATTTAAGAAAAATGAGATTTTTTGGAAAATAAAATATTTATTTAAAATTATTCTTGTAGTAACATGTATATAATTATCATTTAAACGCCTATTTTGTTATAAGATAAATTTTCCACCTTTTCCTAAAAAATTACAAGATTAAGAGTTACATTAAAATACCATGAATTTTCAAATAAATCAATGTTATAATTTAATACTTTTATTAGGATATAATCACTAGAATAACACAAATAAAATTTACACTCATTATAACAATAAAGACGAATAATAAATACTTGGGGTGTATCTTGAAAACTATACAAAAGTACTTTTTACATAAAACCCACTCAAGTTTTAAAAATTACAATAAGGACCCTAACAATTATAGAACTTCAAATTACTTTTCTTTTAGTCTGACTCGGGTTTGAGTCTGACTATTTCTGATTTGAATATGATTCAAGTCAATCTATATTCTTTAATATTCCAACTCAAAATGAATACATGAATCCCAGAATCCAGTTAACAATCTATCCAACTTAACTGAATCAAACCATGGATATACATCCATTGTTCCGTTATTCCATTTACCTGATTATACAGTTACAATCTGTTTAATGATATCATGGTCTTGGTCAGTCATCCAACTTATACAATGCAATACAACAATACTGTTAAAACACTACGGGGTTTAAGGGGTAGATTGGTACGGAAGGTGTTAAAAGTGGCACGGGACGGTAAGATTAAGACACCTAACATGAATCCAATTGCCGTTGTTCTGGGTTGTATAACGGAACCTTGTACTCTATTTCCGTTTGCCCTGGTCTCTAGCATATAGAGACCCCTCTCGTATACACTGGCATTCTTCTGTACCAAACTACAAACAACAACGTCAATATAACATTACAACATTACAACAATACAATACAATATTAAAAGCTACCCTCTCTCTCCTACTCTTGTCTATTTCTCCTCCATCTTTGGGACTTACCGAGCGACCTGTTCGCTGACGACATTCTATTTCTTTCATCTTTGAATATCGTCAGGTGCTTTGGACCAAGCAGAGATCGAGCCCACCGGTGAAGACTTGGATCAGTTTCACGAAGACCCCGAGCTCTAGACATTGTACCTTGTTCTATTCAGCATTTTCATTTCCTGTTATGCTACTGTTTAGGCATCGCTTTTCATTCCAGTTGTATTTACTTTTCATGCATTGTACAAAAGAATGTTATTAATAAAGTTGCTGTTATTTCTATATCTCTTGTCTCTTGTGATTTACTTTTATATTGCTTAGATACGCTTAGCGTATGTACTTCTGAGTATATACGTAGCGGGCCTCGTCGCGTCCCCTTCGCTGTACACCGGGAAGCGGGGCGTGACAGGTTTTGTTGGTGGCCCATGCAGGTCCGAGCTGTATGAATCCCTGTCATGCAGTTCTGGTCTGCGTGAACAACCTAAGCAATATAACACAAGAACCGGCAAGTAAAATATTCTTTACAATTCATGTTCCTTGAATCTTGCAAATCTCTATTCCTTGAATCTTATCATTTCATGTATTTGAATCTGTCCTAACCCAAATTTTTCTTCAAGATTATGGATTCCCCGAACAACACCAGCACCAACGTCAACAACACCCCTTCAGCACTACCTCTCACACCAGCTGTTCCTGCACCACCCACTGAGCAAACGATGCTATTCGAGGCGATCCGCAGTCTTCTCGAGAGACAGCAATAACTTCTGAACCGTCCTGAGACCGATGCACCGGGAGTAAAGCAATTCAGAGCTTTGCACCCAAAGCAGTTCTCTAGTAAAGGAAGCCCTCTTGAAGCGGAAGAATGGGCACAAAGCATCGAAGATGATCTGGCAGCAGCTCAAGTGCCAGACAACGCTTGGGTCCGTGTAGCAAAACTACAGCTCACGGATAATGCTCGCAACTGGTGGAAGGCGGAAGAAAGCCGTCTGGTACAGCCGATTGAATGGAAGACCTTTCGCGAGAAGTTCGACGCGAAATATTTCCCTATGACTGCCAGGTTTGCAATGGAGCAGCAGTTTATTCATCTACAACAGGGTTCAATGTGGAACAAATCGGTAGATGAAAACGACGCTGAATTCACCATGTTGAGCCGATTTGCGGCACACCTGATACCGACGGACGAGATCAGAGCCCGTCGCTTTCAACAAGGTTTGGACACAGAGATTAAGGCTGTTCTAGCCACAGGAAAGTTTTTGACTCATGAGGAAGCTCTAGAAGCTGCCCGCAGTTATGAGGCAGTGATAAAAGAGAGGGGCAGACCTCAGTCTGCAGGAGTCAAGCGCCCTGCCAACCAGATGGCAGGTGGAGGCTCTTCCAGGCCATCGTTTGAACCTAGGAGGACTGAAGAAATTTGCCATTACTGCCATAGAAAGGGACATTTGTGGAAGGACTGTAGGCGCGCAAAAAGCCTGAGTCTAATTTGTGGCGCATCCAACCACGGAATTAGGAACTGTCCTTACAACAGCAACTCATCTCACACACACACCAACCAACCGCAGCGGCCAACCATCCAGGCTCCTGCAACTCGTCTTGCACTACCTGCTCCACCACCTGCACAGCCTACTCGCCAATTCCAACAGGCAATGAAGGACATGCCTAGAGGGCAGAGAAATAGGCGTCAAAGGCAGAATGTGCCTCCGGCTAGAAGGAATATACCACGGCGACAGACCTTCACATTAGAAGCCGTAGAAGCCGAGACTGTAGGTCAAAGTAATACCGGTAAGCCTTTTTCACCATCGTATCACTTTTATTCGCCAAACTTCCTAGCACTGTTACACCTTCCTTTTATAAATTTCAAGGACGAAATTTTTATAAGGAGGGTAGAATGTAACAACCCTAATTTTCATATACACTTTTCTGTACAGATTTTAAATTTTTTTTTTTTAATCCATAAAGGAGTATTTTAATCTGAGCACAAGATATATATAATTAATTATTTTGTTTTTAAATAATTTCATTTATTTTTTGTGTACATAAAATTGTTTTAAAATTAAAGTGTACTTGGGGTATTTAATTTTGCTGATAACACTTTAAGTATCTATTTTCCTACAATAATTACAAGAAGGAGCTTGTAGCTCATTGGTAATACCTTGCACTGCTGAACCAAGCCACCAGAGTTCGAATCCCATGCCCCACATATTTTTTTATATTATTTTGTTTTAACTTTTTTGGAAGGTAAACGGTCAAACAGCCATAACTCTCAAAATTTATACTGAACCCCAAAAGTTAAGTATACCAAAATTCCCCCCATGTGATTCCTCACCCAACGGTGCCCCGACTCGGCCCGAGTCGGCCGGCTCCGCCGGCCGGACTCGGCCGGACGGCCGAGTCGTCAACACGGATTTTCTCCGTGTTGACTTGGTCAACCCCCTGTATACACTAAATTTTCAGATCAGTTATCAATTTCCCATTAAACCTCTTTTATTCCAAAATTTAATGAATTTTAATGTTTTTCTTAATTATTTATATATTTTTTTAATCAAAACCCTAACCCTAGCCTAGTCTTATATAAACACCCCTACCCTCTACCATTTCACCCTACAATTCTAAGTCCACTCTCTAAAATTCTCAAGAGAACTCGGTACGTTAGAAAAAGAGCGAAAAGCGAAGCGCTGTCGAAACCGACGACGAATTCCGGCGACCGTACTAGGATCCTTCACGACGTTTCGACGCACCGACAACCCACTACTTTCTTAGCCTCCCTAGCTTGTCCAAACCCGTAAGTCCCACTCTTTCTATCTTCCTTTTCTTTGAAAGAAAATACGACTTTATGAAACCCGACGGAAATCGGAACAAACCGATTTCCGATTCGGTTTTTCTACAAAATCCCACTTGTCACCTAATCCATAACACCTAAACATATCCATGATGACTATTAATCACATAAAAATTAATTTGGACAAAATTTCTCACATGAAATGATAACTTTCTTGTAATATCGTATTCTTTTCACAATAATACCATAAAGTTTATTTTTTCTTCTTCTAATTAATTCCCTCATTCTTAAACATGTTCATCTTGATCACTAAACTTGTAGAAATCAATTTGAATGAGTTTTCACACATGAAATGATAACGTTTACAAATACCGTAATCTTACACTTAAATACCTTCATGTTTAATATATCATATTTAACCTCTAAACTTCACTAAACCTTAAAATAAGTCACGAGGTAATGACCTACCTCTACACACACACAAATATAACCTTAATTATTATCGTTAAAACTTAGAATACGAAAATACAAGACTTTTCACTAAAATACCATTTTCTTTATAAACCTTTTCTAAAAGCTTTAAGTTGTACACAATTCTAAACAAAATCTGTTTAAGGAAAATACGATATGTCATAGACATCGATCGTTTATTTAAACCTGACTTTTGCGGTGACTAGGCAAGTGTGTCTAAGGCAAGTGGTTACTTAATTAGGGCCACTACTTATAGTGGAGAGCCTCCCACTTACCTGGCACTTACCTGGCCGCAATTGGCGGTGAAGAGGCGATTTGAGGCTTCTAATGACTTATCTTTTAGACCTTAGAAATAGGCTAGTTGGCTTAGGAAACCCTAGAAACTAAAATACGGAAATTTACACCTTTTACAAATAAATACCTTATTTTTATAAAACCGTTTTCTAAATGATTAGTATTTATAAAATCTTGGCAAAGCGCCACTACAACCCACATTTGGGGAACTCGTTAGGGATTGTACGGTTTATCGTGCACCCTCGGGCTTCGTAGTGCGAGATTCAGACCTCCGCAAGGAGCATTCGGTCTCGAAAGGTTTAAAATACGACATTTAAGAAAAATGAGATTTTTTGGAAAATAAAATATTTATTTAAAATTATTCTTGTATTAACATGTATATAATTATCATTTAAACGCCTATTTTGTTATAAGATAAATTTTCCACCTTTTCCTAAAAAATTACAAGATTAAGAGTTACATTAAAATACCATGAATTTTCAAATAAATCAATGTTATAATTTAATACTTTTATTAGGATATAATCACTAGAATAACACAAATAAAATTTACACTCATTATAACAATAAAGACGAATAATAAATACTTGGGGTGTATCTTGAAAACTATACAAAAGTACTTTTTACATAAAACCCCCTTAAGTTTTAAAAATTACAATAAGGACCCTAACAATTATAGAACTTCAAATTACTTTTCTTTTAGTCTGACTCGGGTTTGAGTCTGACTATTTCTGATTTGAATATGATTCAAGTCAATCTATATTCTTTAAAATTCCAACTCAAAATGAATACATGAATCCCAGAATCCAGTTAACAATCTATCCAACTTAACTGAATCAAACCATGGATATACATCCATTGTTCCGTTATTCCATTTACCTAATTATGCAGTTACAATCTGTTTACTGATATCATGGTCTTGGTCAGTCATCCAACTTATACAATGCAATACAACAATACTGTTAAAACACTACGGGGTTTAAGGGGTAGATTGGTACGGAAGGTGTTAAAGGTGGCACGAGACGGTAAGATTAAGACACCTAACATGAATCCAATTGCTGTTGTTCCTGGTTGTATAACGGAGCCTTGTACTCTATTTTCGTTTGCCCTGGTCTCTAGTATATAGAGACCCCTCTCGTATACACTGGCATTCTTCTGTATCAAGCTACAAACAACAACGTCAATATAACATTACAACATTACAACAATACAATACAATATTAAAAGCTACTCTCTCTCTCCTACTCTTGTCTATTTCTCCTCCATCTTTGGGACTTACCGAGCGACCTGTTCGCTGACGACATTCTATTTCTTTCTTCTTTGAATGTCGTCAGGTGCTTTGGACCAAGCAGAGATCGAGCCCACCGATGAAGACTTGGATCAGTTTCACGAAGACCCCGAGCTCTAGACATTGTACCTTGTTCTATTCAGAATTTTCATTTTCTGTTATGCCACTGTTTAGGCATCGCTTTTCATTCCAGTTGTATTTACTTTTCATGTATTGTACAAAAGAATGTTATTAATAAAGTTGTTGTTATTTCTACATCTCTTGTCTCTTGTGATTTACTTTTATATTGCTTAGATACGCTTAGCATATGTACTTCTGAGTATATACGTAGCGGGCCTCGTCGCGTCCCCTTCGCCGTACACCGGGAAGCGGGGCGTGACAGTTGGTCGACTTGTCCCCGGCACGGAGTGTCGCTGACTGTTCGACTTGTCCACGACATAGAGTGTCGCTGGTCGACTTGTCCCCGACACGGAGTGTCGCTGGCTGTTCGATTTGTCCCCGGCATGGAGTGTCGCTGGTTGACTTGATTCTGAGGCAGAGCATAATTCCGGCAAGGAAGATAGATATTCCAAGGCGAAGCATGATTTCGACACGGGGTACATTCTGGGATGAAGTATGATTCCGCCGTAGTGGTTGTTGGTTTGATTTGATTTGGGTTGACATCAGCATTGCTACACTGGAATATGGTACCAGGAGCAAATCATCATTTGCCATGAGTGGATTTGGGGATTTTGGTTTTGGTTTGGCATCAGCATCGCTTCACGAGAATACGGTACCAGGAGTGAATCATCATTTGCCATGAGGATTTCCCTCGTTCCCAGTTTAACGACTTAGGGGTCATCTGTTCCCAGTTTAACGACTTAGAGGTCATCTGTTTCCAGTTTAAAGACTTAGGGGTCTATTGGATCGGAAGTTTGGAATTTTGGGGTTAGGGTCGGCATGAGCGTTGCTAACACTGAAGCACAGGTGTCAGGAGCAATTCATCATTTGCCTTTCCCTATTGGGGAGCGATGGCTTAGGAGACAGGTTTAGATCCTTATCACCTAAGACTTTTCAATTTTATGAGCCGTAAGGGTCCCATAAAAGCATTTTCTCCCTACGAGTCAAAAGGATCTCGTAGGTGTACTTTCTCCTTAAGAGTCATGGGGACTCCCAAGTGTGTTTTTCCTTCGTGAGTCGTAAGGATCCCACGAAAGTGTTTTCTTACGAGTCGAGAGGATCTCGTAAGTTTGTTCTGCTCATGTATCGTGAGGACACATGAGTGGGTCTTCCTAAATGGAGCATAATTCTAAGGGCGGAGACCGGCCGCTGGACTGGTGATTGCGGTGGGGTATGGGTATGATGAGAATTATTTGAGCCTATGGATTGTAAACGGTAGTCAGTTAGGAAACCAACCGTAGAGCCGGGAGAATTTTGGGACTTTGTTGGCGTCTGCATTGCTGCACTGGAATATGGTACCAGGAGCGACTCATCATTCGCCATTGAGACATTTAGAGATTTGAAATTTTGGTTGGCGTCTGTATCGCTGCACTGGAATATGGTACCAGGAGCGACTCATCATTCGCCATCTGGGGATTTAGATTTTGGTCGGTGTCTGCATCGCAGCACTGGAATATGGTACCAGGAGCGACTCATCATTCGCTTTCTGGGGATTTGGATTTCGGTTGGCGTCTGCATCGCTGCACTGGAATATGGAACCAGGAGCGACTCATCATTCGCTTTCTGGGGATTTGGATTTTGGTTGGCGTCTGTATCGCTGCACTGGAATATGATACCAGGAACGACTCATCATTCGCCTTTGGAGTTTTTTTTACCGCGATTGCTCTATCATTTCAGCTTTTCTTATCGCGAAAGTCGCGATTGCCCTATCATTTCGGCTATTTGTTCGCGGTTGCCCCATCATTTTGGCTGTTTATTTTCATTTTTATTTTACTCGCTGATTTTTATTGCGAGTTGCCCCATCATTTCAGCTTTTTTTTATTTTTTGTTTATTTACTCATTTTTTTGCATCCCCAGTTTAATGACTTAGAGGTCGATTGTTCCCAGTTTAACGACGTGGTGGTCCTGTGTTTGCTTAACACAGCTCCTCAAACTTTGATCTTAGCGGAGCTGTGTTGATGACTGTAGCTTTGTGGCTTGCTGGTACATCTGAAGTGTTAGTTGTATGTATGCCCTAGAGGCCAGTATTGTACAGATGATGTATATTATATTGGATGCTTGGACATATATAGAGATGACTTTCTTGCTCGATATGATAGTATGCTATCTGGTTACTCTTTATCTTAACATATACACTAGTCTCTTTATACTGTCTTATAGTTACATGTTGGTAAAGCCCTTAGGATGTGTACTTGACTACCTGGACTATGATGCGGATCATACTAGTGGGGACATGGTAGTCCATAAGTACATCCTTCAAGGTCCCTAGTCGTGGGTGTATCGAGACGGGGCATCGATATACCAGTGTAGACTAGCGTATACGCTTCTCGACCCATGTGATGGGCGATGGATGATCCCATATCCATTGGTGTTTGACATCAGAGATGGTATACGGGTGCTCAGTGGAGACTGAGTACACTGGACGGACTCGCCGAGAACTCCCAGATGGTATTATACCTCACGTCAGATGGCAGTTCTCAGGTGACACTTGTACAGGTTAGTCTGTAGACCCGAGATCGTCATAGAGTCTTGTGTGATTCCCACTGTGCTTTGATCTCCATCTTACCACGTCCATGAGGGCGTGCAAAACGGTGGTCTTTGGGCACAGTCCCGAGTCACATGGAGGCAATGAGCGATAGGAGGGGTTTCGTCTCTCCCGGTATTGGGAGTTGATGTTGCGCAGTGCTCGATTGGCCGTAACAGGGAAGTCCCTGGCCAGGGCTGATCAGAGATTTGCTGGTAAGTGTTACCAGTAGTTTCTCGACCCGTTATGAGCCTCACATCGACACGACTTATCGGGTTATTGGGGTCTGACGTTTACCACCCCTAGACTTGATATGCGACATATCAGACGAATAGACCGGACTGTACGGTAAGTGTTACTGGTTGGATTCACAGGAGTGTGAGCGGGCTAGCTCGTCGATCTTCTGATCGCTCAATACCCGGGTGGCCGTTACGTTTAGCAGACCGCTTGCGGCTTGTGGATGCTTGATATGATCATCATATGCTACCGGCGTATTGACGAGTCTTTAGAGTCCTACACAGAGGTTTCCTGGCTCAAGCGAAACGAAATAGGAGCGCATATGAGATATGTGCAGGACCGAGAATAATGCATGTATGTGATACCGCATTTCATTCTCGCGATATATGTTTCGATTGGTTATATTCGATATGACCTAGTTATCGAATCATTGATTCGATAAATCGATACATTGGATTCTAGTCGGTTATGTGCGACATGACCGGATCATTGAATCAAATATTGATTTAATGATTTAATGCATAATTATATATTTGATATATTACTTTGCATTAACTAGTATTGGTTCACTTTAAATGGATTTTCTCACTTGATGTGCAAAAGGTATATGTGATATACTTTTGTGCACATTTTTTTGTATCATGTTTGATGATACTTGATAATGTGGTTAAGTGTAAAGGTTTAAACCATGGTTAAGTGATGATTAGGGTTTTGGTTTTTCATTTATTTATTTGTTTATTTATTTGGAAAGGATTAAGTTAAGAATGGTGGCTTATTTTGGAGCTATGTTGAAGCTTCTTGAAGCTTTGACAAAGTCCACCATCCTTATCTCATCCTTAACCCTAACCACTCCAACTAACCTTGGTTTAATCTCTACACTTGACCATGGTCAAGATATGATAAGTATTCATATTAGTTTTATTTTAAAATTACAATACTTATCATTCTTTCTTGAGCTCCATCTTCTTCTTCAAGAAAAGCTCAAGGTCCATCAATGGCAACTTGAGCTAAAGTGAGATAAATCCAATTCTAAAGAGAACCCATCTCCTATTTCTTCACCCTCTACCTCTTGCCAAGTTGTTTTGGGTGTTTACTTCACAAGTTTCACAAGTTTGTGAAGTCGGAGCTTGAACTTGCGAAGCCTCGAGGTAGATCGTCTTTGACACAAAGCCGACGACCTATTCCGCTCGTTTTCCCGATGAAGCCGATGATCGAGTCTAGAATTCGAAAAGGACAGCGAGAGGATGCCTACGTGGAGCCAAGGAAGAGGATTACCGGATCTACAAAGGTTGTAGCATCTAACCTATAGTTAATTTGTTAACTAGTTTTGTATTTCGCCTAGACATCTAGTCAACGATCCGCGTTAGGGTTTCTCGGCACCAATATTTTTGAAATTGGCATGGTTGATGCCTTGTGAGACCGAATTAGGATGCCTAGGAACCCTACAGTGGTATCAGAGCCTAGCTAGAGCCTTAGGCGAAGTCTAGACGCGATTTGAAGCCCGAACGAACCCGAAACCCTAAACTTAACATGCTCTCTGTACATTTTCTAAAATCTGAGATTTTTCAATATTAAAAATATGCAGAAAAATAAGCAGGAAATTATAAGGTTTACTGTGAAATTCGTGAGCGTAATTCCACCAAGCTAGCGCGGATCCGCGGCATGAGCATGACTGATGCGGCGGATCCGCGGTCGTACGGCCTCTATATTTAAAGAATTTTACACAGTAATTCTTAGTTTCCAGTGGTGATTTTCCTGGGTATTTTTAATAATTATTCAAGAGTTGAATTTTCTGGGGTTGCTTTGGGGATTCGGTGTTTCGATCGGGGTATCAAATTTCGTCTTTGTGTATTTCCGGATAATATTTAGAATATGTTAAAAAGTCCGACCGGATATAAATACCCAATTTTTCCCCTGTCGGGAAATTTCCAAGTGTTGGATTTTTCCGTAGTTTAACGACGTTCTAAATAGTGCAAGTAACGCGATGGACCCTCTAGAAGACAACAAACCTTAACTCGATTATGTGACCGTCTTGAACTGCCCTTTGAACCTTCGGGTTTGGGGCAGTACGTCGTGCCACATGTGAGGCGTTGGCTTGACCCTTCTACGGCTGGACCGTCGGTACTGAGGCACGAACTGAATGTTGTTAGACTTATTTCATGTGTTGAGCTGTATCGGGAAAACTTGGGTATTCGACTGTTCGATCGGAAAGTTTAACATTTTCTGTTTATCTGGAATGTGATACAATAATTGGAATTCACAAGTAGTTATGAGATAACTGATTGAATGTTATAAATCTAGCAATTTAGTCCCATACGATATTGAAAAGAGTTTTCGATAATGAGACTAAAATGCGGGGTTTGTAACTGTTAGGCATGTGATGTCTAAAGAGGTTGCGGATTCCAATTGTTGTAGTTTTACACTTTCTTTTCTGTGACCGTAAGTGTAGTATGTTCATATCGCCGGTTTCGTTGCTATACGTCAACGACAATTGGGGTATGCATACTTACTTACGTAGATGACATGTGATGTTATGTGTTGCTGGATATGTTATATTGGATCGTCGTGTTTGAATAGCCGGGGTTTTTTTATGTGAGATGAGTGTTTTTCATTTTCATTCATGTAAAAAATTGTATGTAATATTCTTTTCTTTGGGGCACTTCCAGGTAGCGGAAGTTGTCACCTTTTGTATATTATTTACTTTTCCGCATTAGGATAGACCCAAGGAGGGGAGCACAAGTAACCGGGTTCTGGAGTCCAGTGGGAGACCAACTTGAGGAGTCGAGTCCGGGTCTCCTAACCCTAGAATTGGCAGGGTTGCTTGCCGCTCTCGTAGGGGTCTAGGGGTGTGGGATTGGCTATTCATCACGACCGTGGAATCCGTGTTTTATACTGGCTCGTATTGAAAACACGGACGTCCTAATATATCCAATATTTCATATGTTTATTCTGCTGCGATATCTGTGATGTGATTCTGCGATGGATATAGTATATAGTATATATGATAAATTATATAGACGTTACTTATGTTTTACACCCGCGCTAGCCCTGCCCTGCTCTGTCGTTAGTTACCTAACCTAACGGTGCACGAGGGGACATCGAGGCGAATGCGGATGGCATAAGTGTACGTCATATCTATCTGTGATGTTTAGGTATTTAATTGATGGGACTTCATTAATGTGATTAATGAAAGAAAAGAAACCTAAGATGTTGTAGAATCAGATTTTAAACAAAACAGGTAGCTACAGTTCTTGCTTTGCATAGCGGTATATATGATATACCCTGCACCTTATTCGATGAGGAAAGGACCGAGATCCCTTCACCGGGAGTGACTCCTTTAGCAATAACTGGCAGATGCTACACACTCGGTTTGCTTTTGACTGCTTTTGGGTTTTTGCTTTGCACAGCGATATATATGATATATCCCGCACCTCATTCGACGAGGAAAGGACCGAGATCCCTTCGCCGGGAGTGACTCCTTTAGCAAAACTAGAAAAGCCTCAAAATCACTCCATTTCAAAACTTCATTTGATTCTACAACGATATCAAGTTCATTACGCTCATGGTTTTTATGAAAAACCTGCGTGGCCCTCCGTCATTTCAGATAAGTATTAGTTAGTATTCGTGCTGCGGTAGTTTAGCCTCCGTCAAGGCGCAGTGTACGGTAGCTAACTAGTGCTTATCTGCTAGCATATGATGCGATTGGATTAGGGTATTCGTACGGCGTTGTTTGGCCTCCGTCAAGGGTCGTGCGGGTGGGTTTAATTCAATTAGGAAATGACGGGTTGAACTTGACTAGCGGACTATGGGTTGTTTGGCCTCCGTCAAGGTCATAGGACGCTAGGGGCAAAACATTATCGGGAATTTCAAGTGTTGAAATTTGCAATGAGATTGCATACCTTCTATGAGATAGTTGGATCCCAATACCCACTGCGAGTAAGAGTTACTCCTGGGAGAGTTTTACACATTACAATTAGCCGATCAAGTAGGTGTCTAGAAAGGTGTTAACGAGGTTACGCCTCTGGGAAAACGAGGTTTACATTAATTAGGTTCGTGCGAAAGCACGGGGGACCTCCCTCAAAGTACCGACACTGGCCTGGCTGAAAGATTGGCGAACTTGTAGTGTGTAATTAATCCCGGCTAGTCTTTCCTTTTAGGGTTTGAAGGAAGATTTGATAAAAAGCAGTGGGAGCCATCCTGATTAGATAAGATAATAACCAATCTGATCTTGCACGAGCATACGCTAAAGTGTTTTCTTCTCTCTCTCTCCAGGTAGCGACCATTTCATGCCTTAATAAAGATAATAATATGGATGTATTGACCGAACCCGCATATTATACTGTGCTGGGGAACGTTGGTTCCGTTCTTTCCTATAAGAGTTATAGGAATGAACAGGATATAGGGGAATACCAGGATTCACATGCCACCCGAATGAAGAAAGTACATGCTGATGCATTTTCTTCGGGGGTGTTCGTTACTGAGAACTGTTTCTCCATTTGCTCTACGTCCTGGGTATTGGATACCTGGTCAGGATCCCATATATGTAATCAGTTACATGGGCTTAAGAAAGGTAGAGAACTTGGAGAAGGTGATAAAGACATTAGAGTTGGAAATGGTGCAATTGTTGCAGCTAAGACTGTCGGGGAATATCACCTTGTATTACCAACTGGTAATACATTGGTTCTGAACGAATGCTATTACATGCCGAACCTGATATGCAACATTATATCGGTTTCTTTATTAAGTAAAGAGGGATATAATTTTGTATTACAGGACAATGTTATGAACATTTTCCATAACCAAAAGTTGGTTGGATCAGGCACGTTGTGCAATGGCATTTATGTTCTAAACCAATCAACAGTTCTGAGTATAACAAACACACACAAAAGGAAGAGTTCAGAACTGAACGATTCTTTCTTGTGGCATTGTAGACTAGGTCACATCAATGCGACACGACTGGCTAAGTTGCATAAAGATGGATATTTGAAACCTTTCGAATTTTCATCTTATGACACTTGCCAGTCATGTCTCAAAGGCAAGATGACCAAGACTCCGTTTACGGGACACGGAGAAAGAGTTACCGAACTCTTGGGACTGATACATAGTGATGTATGCGGTCCCATGTCTACACATGCCAGGGATGGTTCTTCATACTTCATTACATTCACTGACGATCTCTCTAGGTTCGGGTATGTGTTCCTGATGAAACACAAATCAGAATCTTTTGAGAAATTTAGGGAATATAAACAAGAAGTTGAGAACCAAACCGGAAAAAGTATTAAAATCCTTCGATCTGATCGAGGAGGAGAATACTTAAGCAATGAATTCCTGGACTTCCTAGAAGAGAATGGGATTCTCTCTCAGCTGACTCCTCCATATACACCACAGCACAACGGTGTATCGGAGCGGAGAAATCGCACCCTATTAGATATGGTGCGCTCTATGATGAGTACAGCTGAGTTACCTATTTCCTTCTGGGGATATGCACTGGAGACTGCTGCATACCTACTGAATAGAGTTCCGACCAAATCAGTGCCTACCACTCCATATGAGATATGGAATGGCAAGAGACCATGTCTTAATTTTATTCAGATATGGGGTTGTCCGGCCTATGTTAAAACACAAAATCCGGACAAGCTCGAGGCAAGGTCTGTTCTATGTAAGTTTGTTGGATATCCCAAACATTCGCGAGGGTATATCTTCTACCACTCCGAGGAACAAAAAGTGTTTGTTTCTCGGCATGCCACTTTCTTAGAAAAAGGTTTTCTTATGAAACAGATAGGTGACATTGAGGTAGAACTGGAAGAGGTTCCAGCAATACAGACTACAACAGAAGATTTGGTTAAACCAGAGGATTCCGTAGTTCCCGATGAACCCCAGCCTCTCCGCCGATCTAGTAGGGTTCCTCGCCAACCTGAGAGATACTACGGTTTTCTCATTGATGGTGGCAGTGAGGATTGCATCATGGAGGATGATGACCTAACTAGCTTCGAGCAGGCCATCACGAGTGGGGACTCAGTGAAATGGCTGGATGCTATGCGGTCCGAGATAGATTCCATGTACACCAACAAAGTATGGACTTTGGAAGTTGCTCCTGAAGGGGTAAAACCCATTGGGAGCAAGTGGATCTTCAAGAAGAAACTTGGTGTAGATGGGAAAGTGGAGACTTTCAAAGCTAGACTTGTAGCAAAGGGTTTTCGTCAAAGACCAGGTGTGGACTATGACGAAACCTTTTCTCTAGTGGCTATGCTTAAATCCATCTGAATCATGCTTGCCATCGCTGCATATCATGACTACGAAATCTGGCAAATGGATGTTAAGACCGCCTTTCTAAATGGTGATTTAGAAGAGTGCGTGTACATGACTCAGCCAGAGGGCTTCGTAGACAGTGGGAGCAGCGGGAAGGTGTGCAAGCTGCTTAAATCCATTTATGGATTAAAGCAAGCATCGCGGAGTTGGAACATCTGCTTTGACGTCGTTATCAAAGAGTTTGATTTCGTCAAAAATCCAGATGAACCTTGTATCTACAAGAAGGTGGCAGAGAGTAAGATTGTATTCCTCGTATTGTACGTGGACGACATACTCTTGATAGGAAATGATATTCCTATGCTGCAATCGGTCAAGCTCTTCTTATCACAAAGATTCTCAATGAAAGATCTTGGTGATGCCTCCTGCATATTGGGAATTAGGATCTATAGAGATAGATCCAAAAGGATTTTGGGATTGTCCCAATCCAGGTACATTGACACCATACTAAAGAGGTTTAGTATGGAAGAGTCCAAGCGTGGGAACTTGCCCACGATCTCTGGAGTCACTCTCTCCAAAGAGATGTCTCCCAAGACTGATTTGGAGAGAGCTCGCATGCAAGGGATACCCTATGCTTCGGCAGTAGGCTCTATCATGTATGCGATGCTATGTACTAGACCCGATGTTGCATACTCACTAAGTATAGTGAGCAGGTATCAAGCTGATCCTGGAGAGAGTCACTGGACAGCTGTGAAGAGCATTCTCAAGTACTTGCGAAGGACTAGAGATATGTTCTTGGTGTATGGTAACGGAGAACTCCAAGTGGAGTCCTTTACCGATTCGAGCTTCCAGAGTGATAAGGACGACTCTAAGTCGCAGTCGGGCTTTGTCTTTACCCTTTACGGAGGGGCGGTTAGCTGGAAGAGTTCCAAGCAGGAAACCGTGGCAGACTCGACGATGGAGGCTGAATACATCGCTGCCAACGATGCTGCCAAAGAGGCTGTCTGGATCAAGAAGTTCATTACTGAACTTGGTGTGGTTCCATCCATTGAGCATCCAATACCTTTGTATTGCGATAACAATGGAGCGGTGGCTTTGGCCAAGGAACCCAGGTCCCATCAGCGATCCAGGCATATTTTGAGGCGGTATCACCTGATCCGGGAGATAGTTGATCGCCGGGAGATCGAGGTCAGGAGGGTTGACACGAAGAACAACACCGCGGATCCACTCACGAAGGCCATTCCCCAGATACAGTTTGAGAGACTCTTCGGGATGCTCGGTATGCGATACTACAGCAGCTGGCCCTAGTGCAAGTGGGAGATTGTTAGTTGTATGTATGCCCTAGAGGCCAGTATTGTACAGATGATGTATATTATATTGGATGCTTGGACATATATAGAGATGACTTTCTTGCTCGATATGATAGTATGCTATCTGGTTACTCTTTATCTTAACATATACACTAGTCTCTTTATACTGTCTTATAGTTACATGTTGGTAAAGCCCTTAGGATGTGTACTTGACTACCTGGACTATGATGCGGATCATACTAGTGGGGACATGGTAGTCCATAAGTACATCCTTCAAGGTCCCTAGTCGTGGGTGTATCGAGACGGGGCATCGATATACCAGTGTAGACTAGCGTATACGCTTCTCGACCCATGTGATGGGCGATGGATGATCCCATATCCATTGGTGTTTGACATCAGAGATGGTATACGGGTGCTCAGTGGAGACTGAGTACACTGGACGGACTCGCCGAGAACTCCCAGATGGTATTATACCTCACGTCAGATGGCAGTTCTCAGGTGACACTTGTACAGGTTAGTCTGTAGACCCGAGATCGTCATAGAGTCTTG
Source organism: Agapanthus africanus (assembly GCA_030015575.1). Classification (NCBI taxonomy): domain Eukaryota; kingdom Viridiplantae; phylum Streptophyta; class Magnoliopsida; order Asparagales; family Amaryllidaceae; genus Agapanthus; species Agapanthus africanus. Next base: position 46,015,857 of record JASDDO010000019.1, on the reverse strand, counting down.
TGTGATTCCCACTGTGCTTTGATCTCCACCTTACCACGTCCATGAGGGCGTGCAAAACGGTGGTCTTTGGGCACAGTCCTGAGTCACATGGAGGCAATGAGCGATAGGAGGGGTTTCGTCTCTCCCGGTATTGGGAGTTGATGTTGCGCAGTGCTCGATTGGCCGTAACAGGGAAGTCCCTGGCCAGGGCTGATCAGAGATTTGCTGGTAAGTGTTACCATTAGTTTCTCGACCCGTTATGAGCCTCACATCGGCACGACTTATCGGGTTATTGGGGTCTGACGTTTACCACCCCTAGACTTGATATGCGACATATCAGACGAATAGACCGGACTGTACGGTAAGTGTTACTGGTTGGATTCACAGGAGTGTGAGCGGGCTAGCTCGTCGATCTTCTGATCGCTCAATACCCGGGTGGCCGTTACGTTTAGCAGACCGCTTGCGGCTTGTGGATGCTTGATATGATCATCATATGCTACCGGCGTATTGACGAGTCTTTAGAGTCCTACACAGAGGTTTCCTGGCTCAAGCGAAACGAAATAGGAGCGCATATGAGATATGTGCAGGACCGAGAATAATGCATGTATGTGATACCGCATTTCATTCTCGCGATATATGTTTCGATTGGTTATATTCGATATGACCTAGTTATCGAATCATTGATTCGATAAATCGATACATTGGATTCTAGTCGGTTATGTGCGACATGACCGGATCATTGAATCAAATATTGATTTAATGATTTAATGCATAATTATATATTTGATATATTACTTTGCATTAACTAGTATTGGTTCACTTTAAATGGATTTTCTCACTTGATGTGCAAAAGGTATATGTGATATACTTTTGTGCACATTTTTTTGTATCATGTTTGATGATACTTGATAATGTGGTTAAGTGTAAAGGTTTAAACCATGGTTAAGTGATGATTAGGGTTTTGGTTTTTCATTTATTTATTTGTTTATTTATTTGGAAAGGATTAAGTTAAGAATGGTGGCTTATTTTGGAGCTATGTTGAAGCTTCTTGAAGCTTTGACAAAGTCCACCATCCTTATCTCATCCTTAACCCTAACCACTCCAACTAACCTTGGTTTAATCTCTACACTTGACCATGGTCAAGATATGATAAGTATTCATATTAGTTTTATTTTAAAATTACAATACTTATCATTCTTTCTTGAGCTCCATCTTCTTCTTCAAGAAAAGCTCAAGGTCCATCAATGGCAACTTGAGCTAAAGTGAGATAAATCCAATTCTAAAGAGAACCCATCTCCTATTTCTTCACCCTCTACCTCTTGCCAAGTTGTTTTGGGTGTTTACTTCACAAGTTTCACAAGTTTGTGAAGTCGGAGCTTGAACTTGCGAAGCCTCGAGGTAGATCGTCTTTGACACAAAGCCGACGACCTATTCCGCTCGTTTTCCCGATGAAGCCGATGATCGAGTCTAGAATTCGAAAAGGACAGCGAGAGGATGCCTACGTGGAGCCAAGGAAGAGGATTACCGGATCTACAAAGGTTGTAGCATCTAACCTATAGTTAATTTGTTAACTAGTTTTGTATTTCGCCTAGACATCTAGTCAACGATCCGCGTTAGGGTTTCTCGGCACCAATATTTTTGAAATTGGCATGGTTGATGCCTTGTGAGACCGAATTAGGATGCCTAGGAACCCTACATGAAGACCGTGAGGTTTTCCCATGCTTGTATTGGTTCTCCACCCAATCTTTGAAAATATAGCAGTTTTCAATGGTATGACCTATCATTATATGATATGGGCAGTATATGGGATTGCCGATCATGTTCATTTCATATGGCCTTTTTGGAATAGGCAGTTGTAGACCGTTTTTCAAGGCGTCCTCGAATATTTTGCGGACTTCATCTCTCCTGAAAGAGTATATTTTCTTCTTTCTCTCCATTAGAGTAGGTGCCTTTCCTGATGTCGGTCCTTGAAACCGATCAGTCTTTCGTTCACCTGCTGTCCGCTTAGCCCATTCAGTGCACATATCGGATAGACTGGATGCTGATCGCGATCGTTTTTCATGAAAGTGTTCCGCTTTTGGGCTATAGGGAGTGTCGGTGGCTGCTTTCGGATATCAATTCCTGGCTCATGAACCAAAATTTTATGTTGCTGTAATTGCTGTTTACCACCGAAAGATGCGACCGGGACGTTGGGACGTCTGGCCTGAATTTTTGGGGCAGATGCTATCTGGATTTATCCGTCCATTTACCAAGTTGATTTATGGCACCGTGTATTGGAGGTTTGGATAGATGCGGCCATTGTAGCAGACTTCGTCAGATTCCCCCTCATTTGTGAGAGGTTTTTTGATTGTGGGGACGCACTTCCCTGCAGGCGCAAGCCCCTGGAGTTAATTACGTTATTGCGTAGCGATAACCACTTTCTCCTACTCCAGATGTTCACTTCGTGTCGTGTTTGTTTGTTTTGTTTTAGGTTGCCCATGGATTGTATACGAAGACTAATTTATGTTATCGCCCGTAGGGCGTGGAGTAGTCCAAATCCGTATTTTCTTAGATTTGGGTTTGGTTTGATTTAAGGGTCGTTAATCTCGTTTGAAGTTAATATCAACTTAAATGTTTGTTAAGTAATTTTAGACTAAGATCTACTTAACAAGGTTTTAGGATCATTTAGATCCAACGAAAGAGCATTCGGGCTCTATTATTTTAGTTTAAGGACGTTACGTTCCATGGCTAGTCTAAGGACATTATGGTCCATAGCTAGTTTAAGGACATTACGGTCCATTGAGGTATGCTCATGGGTTTGGGAGTGCATCCAAGAGCTGTTGGTTGTCGGGATCCTCCACCTCTCTGATATCGTTGAAGAATTACAACGACATGTATCAGAGGTGTGGAGAGATGTACTCTTGAACCGAACTCCAGATTGAAGGGAGAGACTGTTCTCCGCCGAAAACCGGGAAGACAAACGTCTTACCTGAATTTGGGGGCAGATGCTATTTGGTTTGATCCGTCCACTTCTCCGAAGATGCCAAGTTGATTTATGGCACCATGTATCGAAGGTTAAGACGGATGCGGCTGTTGTAGCAGACTTCATCAGGTTCCCCCTCATTTGAGGGGTTTTTGATTGTGGGGGTACTCTTCCCTGCAGGCACAAGCCCCTGCAGTTAATTACGCTACCGCATCGCGGTAACAACTTTCTCCTTCTCCATATGGTCACTTCGTGTCATGTGTGTTTGTTTCATTTTTGGTTGCCCGTGGATTGTATACAGAGACTAATTTATGTTGTCGCCCGTAGGGCGTGGATTAGTCCAAATCCGTATTTTCTTATATTTGGGTTTTGGGTTGGGTTTAAGGATCGTTAATCTCATTTGAGATTAAGATCAACTTAAACGTTTGTTAAGGATACGTTAGTCTAATTTTAGACTAAGATCTACTTAACAGGATTATTTAGATCTAACAAAAGAGTATTTGGACTCTATTGTTTTAGTTTAGGGACTTTGCGGTCCATAAATTTAAGGACATCATGGTCCATAGAGTTTAAAGACATCATAGTCTAGTTTAGAGACATCATAGTCTGTAAAGTTTAAAGACATCATAGTCTATGAGTTTAAGGACCCCACAGTCCATAAAGTTTAAGGACATCATAGTCCAGTTTAAAGACGTCATAGTCCGTATGGTTTTGGTTCAACCGTTTGGGGATGCACCAAAAGTTATTGGTTATTGGGACCCTCCACTTCTCTGAAGACGTTGAAGAATTACAACGACATATATTAGAGGTATGAATAGATGTACCCTTGAACCAATGTTGATTGAAAGGCTCTGGGAATTACTTTGAATGTCATATGGGATGATCAATTTTGGAAGACAAGAGTATAGTTGGGGTTCAGTTTCAGGGGATCTTGCCTCTTGAAGACTTAGCTAATTTGGGCTAAAATTAGCTCGAATATAGTGTTAAACACTAGAGTACATTCGGCGCTCACGTGCTCCTACGTGAGGTGCTTAAAGTAGTGTTAAACACTAAAACTGAAGTGCTCATGTGGGTCACGTGAGGCGCCTGAAGATTGGGCCTTCCTTCTTTTATTTTACTCTCAGAATATGCATATAAGTGTTAAACACTTGACCTTTATGACCATCACGTGTGGGCACGTGATGGGTATCCATGCGTTAGATATTAAAAGTATTTGTCAAGGGTCACGTGGGAGCACGTGATACACCCTAAAAGAGAAACTGTCTTGGCTTTACTCCCTTTTGTTTTGAGGAGTTTTTTAAAGGTCACGTGGGAGCACGTGATACACCCTAAAAGAGAAACTGTCTTGGCTTTACTCCCTTTTGTTTTGAGAAGCTTTTTAAGGGTTACGTGGGAGCACGTGATACACCATAAAAGAGAAACTGTCTTTATTATTTTCCCTTTTCCCTTTTAAATAAGTGTTAAACACTTTGGGAAATTTCTTTTTCTGGTTCAAAGAAAGGAGGTCACGTGTTACCACGTGATCATCAATATGCATATAATTCTGAGTTTCAAGCCCCTTACTAACTTCTCTTCTCTTCTTTTTTTTATAGGGATTTAATTCCTCAGAAATTTTCATAGCAGAATCTCCCCAATGAGAAATAACTTTTTAATCTTATGGGGAGATCTGCTTCTGCAGATCTATCACCATGAGGAAGAACTAAGTCCTTATATTAGGGGTTAAACCCTATCGTTGTTGGAGGAATTAAATTCCTATATGTTTTTGTGGGAGAATAGAATTCTCTGAATTTAGGCCTTTCCTTAGGTTTTAGATCTGCATGGCAGAATCTTCCCGATGAGAATTAAATTCTTAACTTATGGGGAGATCTGCTTCTGCAGATCTTCAACCAGAGGAAGAACTGAGTTCTTATTTAGAAGAGTTAAACTCTTGGTTTGAGAATTAAATTCCCTTTTGTTTTGTGGGAGCTTATATAATGAACTCCTTCCTTCTCTTATCCAGAGTTTTTTTTCTCTGAAGAGATCTTCTTTTCTTTCTGGAGAATTAAATTCTCTTCTTCTTTTTTCTCTTCTGTCTTCTCTCTCTGTTGTTGTATCTCCTTCCTTTCTCTTCTCTTCTTGGCTCCTATTTATAAGAGAAAGAAAAGAATCAGTTTGTTCAGCCAATATCTCATTGAGAGATCTTTGATTGATTTTATAACCAACATGATCTTTTAGAACATTCGGTGAATTTTATTCACCATTGAATTTTTTAATCCATAAAATATTTTATTTGTTGTTCCTGACAAATTTTAGAAAAATATTTCCTTGTACAGAATCTTTCTATAAATTGGTGATTTTTTAATCACCATTGGATTTTTAATCCAACGGTGCTCCCTTTTACAGAGTGCAATCTTTTTTGTTTGGAAAGATCTAGGGAAATATTTTTCCAATTAGGGTTTTTGATTCCTTTTAATTAGAATTTAATTCTATTAGTTCAGAGAGTTTAAGAGTCTATCACGTGTTAGCACGTGACCTTACCAATTAAGTATTTAATTAGAATTTAATTCCACTGGTTCAGACGTGACCCCACTGATTAAGCATTTAATTAGAATTTAATTCTATTAGTTCAGAGGGCTCAGAAACCCATCACGTATTGGCACGTGACCCCACTGATAAAGCATTTAATTAGAATTTAATTCTATTAGTTCAGAGGGCTCAGGAACCCATCATGTGTTGGCACGCGGCCCCACTGATTAAGCATTTCCAATTGTTTATTTCATTCGGCGTCTATAGGCTTTGCCTGTAAAAGGTCACATGCCTGCACGTGAGACCCGGTCACGTGTGGGCACGTGATGCCCCCTTTGGGGGTTTTCCTTGCTACTTTATTTGTATTTTATTCAGTTCCCATGAGGGAATAAATGCTTTTAATTCCTTTTAATTAGATATTAATTCTATTAATTCAGTGGGTTCAAGAGCCTATCACGTGTGGGCACGTGATTTTATCAATTAGGCATTCAGGCGTAGGTAGAATCTGCCCATAAAAGGTCACGTGTTTGCACGTGAGGCCTGGTCACGTGTGAGCACGTGATGCCCCATTTGGGGGTTTTCCTTACTGCTTTATTTGTATTTTATTCAGTTCCCATGAGGGAACAAATGCCCCCACAGCGTTGTTCTCACGTGTTTGCATGTGAGTGCAACGCTGTCACCTTTGTGGCCATTGGATTTGCCTAGGGAACAGGGAAGATGAACCGTTTCCTATCACGTCCTATAAATGCAGCGGTCTCATCAGCAACGCCTCCATTCCTTTATCTTCTTCCTTTTTCAATTTCTTTGAGAATTTAATTCTCTTTCTCAGAGCTCAGTTCTCTGTTCAAAAAATTTTAGAGTTTAACTATGTTCAAAAAAGAATCTTTTCTTCAGGTAATGGTTTTGAATGGCCCAGGAACTTTTTATAAAATTCTCTTTGGATTTTAAATCCACACCAAGGGTTTTTTTCCTTTAGAAAAACTCATCTTTCCAAGCTCTAAGAATACACGATCTTTAGGTAGTAAACCCCCAATGTTAGGCGTTTTTCCGATCTTAGGGGATTGATGATGGTATTTGTTTTCTTCTGGAATTTAATTCCATTCCAAAGAGCTCAGCTCTGAAAATTTTCTTGGAATTTAATTCCTCTGTTCAAAAGGAATTTAATTTCCTCAGAGAACTTAGTTCTAACAAGAAGACTTCTTGGGATTTTTATCCTCAGTTGTTCTTGACAAAAAATTTTAGGAGAGGTTCTGTTTGATTTGCACAGAGTTCATGATGGGCTTTTCCTTGGGGGAATGTGCAGAGATATTTGAACTCCATTATTCATTTATTGAGAATCTTTCTTTTGTTCTGATAATGATTACCCTGCCTCATCATTAGTGAGCCGCCATATTGATTTTGTGGGACCCATGTGTTTTGCAATCAATGGTCCCATGGAATAAGCTGCTTGTCGTTTTCTTCCACTGTCTCTCTCTCTCTCTCTCTCTCTATATATATATATATATATATATATATATATATATGCACGTGTGGGTTTCATTAACAGTTTTCCCTTCCTTTATTTCAGGAACAATGGTTTCTCTTCCATATTTTCCTTTTACCCGCTGGAAGGCTGCTTTCTCTCAGTCACCGTCTGACGAAGAAGTGATGGCAATGATTAGGGCTCATGACCCAGATTGCACCAACCTGCTTTTGTGGGGAACCTGGTACGGGCATATCATTCGGGGCCGCCGTAGCTTTCTTTGCGAGGTGCCAACAGAGCCTCTCCACCCATTCTTGCCGATGGAGCGTCCGCAGACTACCTTTGCCGTGGAGGTGCTGGATTGGACTCCTACGGTCCGGCTTAAGCTGTTGAAAACTGGGATACCTAACCACCCTTTGCCAGCTATAAATATCTTGGGGCGTCGTATTTGCCAAGGTGAAGCCCAGCCCTGGGGACAAGTCTATAAGATAGGGCTTACCCCTCGCCATCCAACGGGCTATCTTCTCTGGGCTCGTTATATCTGCCCATCGTGCGTGACTCCAGAAGGTCGGGCTTTATCAGGCGGTGTACGCGTCTCTCTTTCATTATTAGTCTCCTCATGTCTAGTGGGTTAAAGCTTTCCTAAATCAATGGAATCTTCCCACCAACACTTTCTTGTTAGAGGATCACGAAGTTTCGATTTCTTTGGAAGAGTTTCGCGAGATCTCCGGATTGCCGATCAGGGGAGCGCCCTATGAAGAATTGCCGCCTCCTGACGAGTATGCATTCGCAACTGTGCCTGCTACGCTTGACGGCTTGTCGACCGAAAATGCCGTCCGTCACAAGTATCCAAGTCTAATCAAGACTCTGGGTATTTTCGAGAAGCTGTTCGCAGAGTCAGAGGAACAGGGCATCACTTTTAGGAGTTTTATCGCCTGCTTCCTTCGTGGAGACGTCCTATCAGAGGAGGCTCCGAAATTCACGAATATTAACGACCCCTTCGGGTTTGGGCTAAATAAGTTACCGGCCAGAGAAGAAGATTTGCCACAGTTTTACATCCCAATCTTGTCCGCCGTACCTTTTGAGTCGATCGCGGCTCCCGGTATGGATGAAGAAACTTTCTTCATCGGTTTTATTAGCCTTTGGCTCATTTGGTTTGTCGTTCCAACGGATCGTCGCTTTATAAGAGTCTCAGTCATTTATCCAGCTCATCGCATTGCCGAAGGGACACGACTAGCCGTGGGCATTGCAGGGTTATCGCACTTGTACTATGGGCTGAGTATTGCGGCCAAAACCTCGACCCCGGGTGTGGATGTGGTGAGTTTCTCTCTTCATTATTTTACGTCGTGGATTGAGATGCACGTGTTAGGGGCATTCACTACGCACCAGAGACCGGGTTTTTATGATACTTATACCTTCCTGCGGCTCATGAGGTTGGTGGACGCTTCTGCTCTTGATCCGACTCAATTAGGGGATCTTCGTGTGCTGCTTAATCCTTATGCCGACGAAAGCGGGATGATATTTGTTCTCCTCCGAACACAGAGACGCGACCGCGTAGGTCCGTCTTGCCTGAATTTGGGGACAGATACTATTTGGTTTTATCCGTCCACCTCTCCGAAGATGCCAAGTTGATTTATGACACCGTATATGAGAGGTTTAGACGGATGCGGCCGATGTAGCAGACTTCGTCAGATTCCCCCTCGTTTGAGGGGTTTTTGATTGTGGGGACGCTCTTCCCTACAGGCGCAAGCCTCTGCAGTTAATTACGCTTCCGCATCGCGGTAACAACTTTCTCCTTCTTCAGATGGTCATTTCGTGTCGTATGCGTTTGTTTTGTTTTTGGTTTCCCGTGGATTGTATACGGAGACTAATTCATGTGGTCGCCCGTAGGGCATGGATTAGTCTAAATCTGTATTTTCTTAGATTTGGGTTTTGGGTTAGGTTTAAGGATACGTTAGTCTCATTTGAGACTAAGATCAACTTAAACGTTTGTTAAGGATACGTTAGTCTAATTTTTAGACCGAGATCAACTTAACAGGATCATTTAGATCCAACAAAAGAGCATTTGGACTCTATTGTTTTAGTTTAGGGACTTTGCGGTCCAGTTTAAAGACGTCATAGTCTGTAAAGTTTAAGGACATCATAGTCCATGAGTTTAAGGACCCCACAATCCATAGTAGTTTAGAGACATTATAATCTGTAAAGTTTAAGGACATCATAGTCCATGAGTTTAAGGACCCTACAGTCTGTGGAATATCTGGTTGTCGGGACCCGTCACCTCTCTAAACACGTTGAAGGATTACAACGACAAATATCAGAGGAGTGAATAGATGTACCATTGAACCAATATTGGTTGGGAGATCTGTAGTCTAATTTGGGACTAAGATCAAAGATTTGTGAGCACATGGGCTCAATTGATCTGAATTAGAGATCTGTGGCCACTATGGGCTCGGCATATTTAATTAAGATGTTGAACATTTAACAATGCTGAGCATTGGTTTGGGCTCTGACAATCTTTTTGTCTTTTATTGAGTGCTGGGCACTCATCACAGCTCTGGGGTTTTGTTATTTAAAGAACAATTTATGTTCTCTCAGCGCACATGTGAGGAGCACGTGGCGCGCTCGGCGCTATGCGCCAGACAATGAGCGCAGTGCGCTTATGGTGAAGTAGCGCACATGTGAGGAGCACGTGGCGCGCTCGGCGCAATGCGCCAGACAAAGAGCGCAGAGCGCTTCTGTTTAAGTAGCGCACACGTGAGGAGCATGTGGTGCGCTCGGCGCGGTGTGCTAGACTTAGAGCGCTGAGAGCTTCTGTGAAATAGCGCACACGTGAGGAGCACGTGGCGCGCTTGGCGCAGTGCGCCTGACAATGAGCGCAGAGCGCTTTCTTTAAATTTGGAGTGCTAAGGCTCTGCAGCGTTGTGCGCTAGTTTTAGAGCGCTGAGGCGCTTCGTTTAATTATAGCGCTGAGGTTCTTTATAGGCAGCTTTGCACTCTGAGAATTAATTCTCTCTTATAAGAGACTTTGTCTCATGGATTTAAGAACAAAGTTCTTATTTTTATAGGAGATGTTTCAATCTCTTATGTTCTTGGTGAAAGGCTTTACCTTTATAGATCTGTGATCCTAAGAGAATTGAATTATTCTCCCCCCTTTTTATAATGAGATATTATGATCTCTTTTATGAAAGACAATTTGTCTTATAGATCTATGATCTGTCATAAGAACTAAGTTCTTTTTTTCTGATGAGATTTTTTATCTCTCTGTTTTTACCTTGAAGAAAAATTCTTCTTCTGCTGAGAGCTTGCTCTTCTCTTTGAAGTTTTCTCAAAGTTTATAGGGGGTTCCTCTCTCTCTCTCAGACTTGAAGTCTTGGGGCCTTTATATAGGGCAAGCCGATTTGTTCAATCGGTTAAGGAGATATTTTCTCTAATTGATTTGGGGATATTTCCCCCGTTGGATCTTTGATCCAAGGGCTTCTGATTTACAGAAGGCAATCTTCTTGTTTTTAACAAGATTGGAAAATCATTCCCCACACAGAATTTATTCTGTATTTTAGTAATTTTTAATCACCATTGGATCATTGATCCGACGGTGCTCTGATTTACAGAGCAAAATCTTTTTGTTTGGAAAGATTCTGAAGAATGTTTTTTTAACAGAATTTTATTCTGGTAACTTGATGATTTATCATCTTTGTTGGATCTTTGATCCAACGGTGGGGAACATTTAGTTCTAGCGCTAGCGCACTTGTGCTTTGCACGTGAGCGCCTCTTCAGAGCGCTGGAGCGCTGGCGCTCTTAGCGCGAGTGCACTCGTGCTCTGCACGTGTGCGCTGCTTCAGAGCGCTGGCGCTCTCAGAGCTCGCACACCCGTGCTTTGCACGTGAGCGCTGCTTGCTGGCGCTTTTATGAAGCGCTGCTTCATTTCAAATTTTGAAAATTTAAACAGAGCTTTGCTCTGATTGGGGGAAACAAATGCCCCCCACCGTTGCGCTCACGTGTCCTGCACGTGAGTATAGCGGTGGCAGCATCTCTGTCATTGGATCAACTCAGAAGTTGAAATGGCTCTCTAGGCCTATAAATATGACCCTTAGTCCTTTGAGATGATCTATGTTCATCTTCTTACTTTTTTCTGAGAATTATTTCTCCTTCAGAGTATAGCTCTTCGTCTTAAGAATTTTCTTAGGGACAGAACTCTGTCAAAAATTTAGATAAAGATTAAATCATTCTAGGGTTTCACCCATTAACAGAGCTTTGCTCTTTTCAAATCATATAGATTTTTAGGGTTTCTCAATAGAGTTTTGCTCTTCATAGATCTAAAGAGATCTTTCTTAGGGTTTCTTAACCCATTAACAAAACTTTGCTCTTTTCAAATCATATAGATTTGTTAATCTTTCATGAAAACTCTTAGAGTTTGTTCATAGATCTTGAAGATCTCAGAATTTTTGATTCATTAAAAAGCTTTGCTTTAAGTTTTCTGATGGGTTATTCTATCATTTTACAGAGCATGGCTCTTCAAGATTTTTCTTGAGGAATTTTATTCCTTTCATCATCAGATCTAACAGATGTCACTCTGTTGTAGAGCGCCGCTCTCAATGGGAGATTTACTCCTTGTCCTGAGAGGCCCTCATTAAATGAGAATCCTTTGAGAATTTCCTCATTTAATGACAGTCTCATCAAATGATGAGACTGTTTTATTAATGATGAGTTATCATTTAGATTATGTGGGTCCCTCCCGGGTCCCTTTCCACTGCATTGCAGTGCGGTACGAATTTAAAGTACCCAATGCCAGAACTTGACTTGTAGCATTGACGGCTAACTTTGTTCTATTTCACGTAGGTACCATGTCTTTTGGTACTTTGTTTCCCTTTGTCCGTTCAGAAAGCGGGTTCCCTGCAACGCCAGTAGACCGAGAAGTTTTCGCACTGATCAAGGATCACGACCCAGAGCGGAAGAATCTCCATTTATGGGGAGTATGGTACAACCAGATCATCATGGGTCGGCATAGCTTCTCTTGCGCAATACCTTCAGAGCCCATTTCGGCGATTCGTTATGCTGACGTACCCCTGGCGAACCATGTCGTGGAGGTGGTTAATTGGACTTCAGAGGGTTGCCTTCAGCCCTCTATGGCTGCAATACCTGTACAACCGCCGATGGTTTTGGACATTCTAGGGCAGTGTATATGCCAGGGCGAGTCGCGCCCTTGGGGACAGCCATACAACATAGGCTTGACTCCCCGTCACTCAGCTGGATATCTGCAGTGGGCCCGATACATCTTATCGGCAAAGAAGTCAGAGCAGCTGAGGCTCGGGTTGTACCCCGCGATCTATGCTTCTCTGTTCCAGTATTCCACACCTCCAGCATGGTGGGTCAAAGCCTTTTTGGAATAATGGAACGTTCCAACTCACACCTTCCTTATGCTAGATAGGGAAGTTTCCATCTCTTTAGAGGAGTTTGTGGATATCTCCGGCTTGCCTGTCAGAGGGGAGCATTATGAGGAGATCTTGCCCCCTGACGAGTATATTTTCGCTACCTGACTGGTGATGACGAGTCTAACCCCAGAGAATGCCATTCAGCACCGATTCCCCAGCTTGATCAAGGTGCTAAACATTTACGAGGGCCTATTTCTTGAATCTGGAAGCCATGGGGTTAGCTTTGCGGACTTCATCGCCCGTTTTCTCCACCCAGAAGCTTTATCGCAACAAGGTGAAAGGTTTGCCAAACTTGATGATCCTTTCGGTTTTGGCTTGGATAGTCGGCCGATAACGGAAGCCAATCAAAAGAGTTTCTTCCTTCCAAACGTCGCGGTCATCCCCTTTTCAGAAATCACCGCTCAGGACATCGATGAAGAAGCGTTCTTTCTAGGGTTCCTTGGTTTGTGGTTAAGCTGGTTCGCGCTTCTCATGCACCTTCTCTACATGAGGCCGTCTGTCTTCTACCCGGCTCATCGGATGGTTGAAGGGAGACAGGTCGCCGTTGGGATTGCCGGGCTGGCTCATTTGTATCATGGCCTTAGCTTGGCGGCCGACACTACTCAACCAGGGGTGCAGCCCGTAAACTTCCCGATGCATTATTTTACTTCATGGCTCGAGCTACATATGCTCGGTGCTTTTGGAATGCACAAGCGGCCCCATTTCTATGAAACTTGCAATTTTCCACGGATCATTCGGCTGGTCAATACTTCCACTGTGGAGCCAAGTCAGCGAGATGCTCGGGGTGTGATTCTTCGTTCACGTACAGTCGGGGACGGCATGACCTTTGTTGATAAGGTCATGACCATCAGTAAGGAATCCGCTAAGACGGTGCAGCCACTGCGGGACACCTTTAAGGACGGAGCTTCTACCTTGAAAACTCAGGAGATTCTCCATTTGTACTCGATCAGGCCGGGATACTTGGTGTTCAAGCAGAACGACTCGGCTTTATTTATGAGATATAACCCCCACCGTTTTGCCCAGCAATCAAGTTATAATCAGGGCATCCCGCTCGAGGCATTCTTGGCAGAACCGGTTAATACTGAAGAGGGCATCCGGAGCGCTTTGCACCACTTCATGCGCCTAAACACAGGGTCCAATTTCTTCTTCAGTGAGCCGAGTTGTGTTCCGAAAGCCCTGAACGTATACGTGGCGTGGTATCAACACGCGATGGGTTCTGTTATCAAGGAGGAGAAGCGACTGTTGCTTGATCGCAAGGGTGCAGCCCCGGCTGGTAATCCGACCGTTCCCCTAAATCAGCGGACCATTGTTCATCCTCCCTTGAGAGAGGCTGCTGCGATTGTGGTCCCGTGCGCTATATCTGAGCTTCCCCTTCCTCGTGCTCCCATGAAAGCGGTGGAAGTGACGTCTCCCGAGTCTGGCGTGGGTTCGGAGATCGGGACTCGTCATCCAAAGGTGCCCACCAAGCGTAAACTTGTGCTAGCGGCTACCGGCACTTGCTTACAGAAGAAAAAGAAGTCAATACTCTCTGCAAACGTTGTATTCAGCCAGGAGCCTCATGCTCCTTACAGCGAGGGCATAAGTGAATACGGGACCAACGAAGGCTTATTCATGGCGCCGGATGATACCGATCTAGAGGCTGCTATTTCAGCTTCCGAGCGATTAGCTAGCCACAAAGCAAGACCGATCACCCTTGCACAGTCAGGTAGACTTCAGTCGTATCCTTTTCGCTGTTACGTTTTTATCATCATGCTTTGACTGACACTTCTTCTTCAATAGGCATCTCCACTGAAGAAGCTCTCGTGGCTTCTCTCAAGACTTTTGAAGAGGAGGAAAGGCTTCGTGCTTCCTTGGGAATTGGTACATTTCGGCTCACTGTGCCTTCATTCCCGTTTTTATGGGTAAACTAACTCTTCTTTTCCATCTTATTGTAGGGACTATCTTGACTCGGGCTATCCTAAGTGCAGTGCCGATCACGAGTGGTGACGCGGCAACGCTCCCAAGGCCAGCTGCCGAAGTCCCAGCTCCCGTAGAAGCTTCGCTCAAACAGCCGATGACGGACGCCGTAGAGGCTCCAGAGGCAGAACTTGGTTCGGACGATGACATCTCCTTGACGTAGGTTTTGAGGAGGTCACTTCTCTCTGCCAAGGCCGGCAAGAAGCGTAGAAAGCGCGCAACTAAGGAACATGATGCCGCTTTGGCTATAGGTGCAGGCTCAAGCGCTATTCCATTCGTCACTATTTCCTCCGAAGATACTCCAGCCGCCTTGTCTATCGTTCGTAGACATGTTTTGCGTGCGGCTCAGGAGGCAATCGAAAAGCCGCCTCAAGGTAACGTAACATTGGGTCCTTTTATTAGAGCTTAATCATCAGATTCTCATATATCGTGTCCTGTAGGGCTAAGTCTTAGCGATGAGGCAGCAGGTGAGATAACGACAACCAATGAGCCTGAAATGGCTACTCTCTCCCAGGAGTCCGGGACTGCCCCAATTGCTGCTCTTTCCCTTTGCGGTTCCCTGCCATCGCCCGGCATTGCGAGTGTCACAACGTCTCTTGTGGAATCAAGAGACGAAGCCACGGGCGGCGAGACCATTCTCCCGAATGATATCGAAGAAGTCGCGACACTTGGTGATGCTACCGTCGTAGTTTTGGCTGATAACCTATCTGGTAGGTCTCGGGTCGCTGCATTCTTTTCATTTTGCAATCCCTTCTGATGACATTTTGTTGCTTTTGAATGTAGGTGTGGTGAGCGCTGAGGTTGTGCCACCTGATGAAGCATCACCAGCTGCCGCTCTGGCGATCACCGACCCTTCGCCTTCTCTCGCGTCCTCTCACATGTTGGAAGGTATGGGTTTGTGATTTAATTTAAATCGAGGATAGCGTCTTTCGTGTATTGACCATGTATCATCGTAACCTTGCAGGAGTTCTCTTTGATCATTTGTATCAAGTGCTGAACCCGCACTTCTCCTTCCAGTCGGAAATTAGTCTGCCTGCTGGTGCCGGTGAGTATCTTTTCTAACCGACGTCTTTGTATCAACTGCTGAACCCGTACTTCTCCTTCCAGTCGGAAATTAGTCTGCATGATGGTGCCGGTGAGTATCTTTTCTAACCGACGTCTTTTCTTTTCTTTAACGGGCAGCCATGTCATTGCTAATTCTTCTTTGTATTACTTGTAGCCTTACAAATTGAAGGAGGGGACAAGGGTGTCGTCGCGCCACCAGTACTCCCAGCTCTGCCCCCTGTTGCAGCCGGTATAGTAGACTCTATTGTTCGTGTATTTTCTTTATTTCTTGAGCCGATATCTGACTATGATTAGTTTTGCAGCGGTCGTACCGACTCCAGCTCCCTTCGAGTCTCGAATTCCAATGCCGGCAGGGACCTTTGTTAAACGCCTATCTTCCAGGGGTGCCGCGAATAGCCTGCGAATGTTAAGTGAGTTCGTCGAGGATCTTGACGCCAAGGCTTTCGCATCTGCGGGGGATTTTGCTGCCGAAGTTAATCTCATGCTGGCGATGCTCGCGAACTTCCACAGCGAGGGTGTCGTCGAGTCTTGGGTTAATCACTGTAGGAAGATCGGGGCCTTTCTATATAAGATTGAGCTCAAGCGTCCTGCTTCGGAAATATTGGCTTTGAACTCCTAGCGGGCTGCGTGGGTTGAGCAGAGCATGCCCTTCCTCTGCCATTTTGAACAAGAAGCGACCTTGAGGCGGAAGGAACGCGAGGAGGCTTCAGATGAATCTGCTCGGCTGCATGCCCAAGTTGAAGCGAATGCCGTGCAACTGAGAGCCATCTTTGACAATTTGCAGCGATGCATTTCGGACGGACTGGCATTGAGGTGGAAACTCGACTTCATTGAGCGGGTTACGCAGAGTCGCGAAGCTGCCCAACGAGAAATCGATGAGAAGATTTCATCGTGTTTGCAGCAACGGGCTCGAGTCGAAGCAGAGCTGGCCGCGGCGGCTGATCGTGAAAAGGAGTTGAGAGGAGTGCACGAGCAATTGACTGATTTATTGAAAACACATCCTTCTCAGTAGCTACTTTTGTATCATTTATAATTTTTGGAATAACATGTATGCATTTTTTATATGATTCATTTTGTACTCCATTGAATTTATGAATAAAAGATACACATTTCTTTCTCCCACTGTTGCTTTCTTCTCTTTGCTGTGTTGTTACCATGTGATTTTAGCAAGTGTGGCCTGCAGATAGTAGGTAGCTGTTCATCTTGGACTCTTTGTAGGGTAGTGATGGCTTAGGATATAGGGTTAGGACCTGCCACCTAAGACTTTTCAACTTTATGAGCCGTGAAAGTCTCACAAAAACTTTTCTCCCTACGAGTCGAGAGGACCTCGTAGGTGTATTTTCTCCCTAGGAGTCGTGAGGACTCCTAAGTGTGTGTTTTCTCTTGAGAGTCATAAGGATCTCATAAGAGAATTTTTCCCACTTGCAAGTCGAGAGAACTCGTAAGTGGTTGTTTCCCTCCTTGTCGAGATTCGACTTTGGAGAGTGTGGCCCGTGAATAGTATGCAATAGTCTATCTTGGACCGACTTGCAGGGCCCCAGTGCTTAGGAAATAGGTTCTTATCCCCATTGCCTAAGGCTTTTCCCAACGAGTCGAGACGAATCGAGAAGTTCTCGCAAAGACATTAATTTCTTCACGAGTCGAGACGAATCGAGAAGTTCTCGCAAGAATGTCCTAACATCACAATTAACCTCTGCTCTTTACGACAAAGGTCCGTTAGGGTCTGTGGTACTAGGGTTTTGCCCGTCGTACCGTTGCGTTGGCTGATGTATTCCTCGATAGGAAATCTTGCCGTTTGAGTAGCCTTGCAACTGTCATGTCTCTGATCCCTTCGGGGGCTGGACAAGACGTATTCAAGCAATCTTCCTAAACAGTTTGACCGTCGGAAGAGCAAGCGGTAGGAATGTTGCCGTGCTGCTTTTTACTTGAGGTTAGGCTCAGTTTGGGGAGCCCCGATGGGTCATAACCACTCCGCGCTGGTGTGGGATGATCTCCGATAGTCCTTCAGGTTTTATATGAGTTACCGTCAAGATCCTGAAGCTAGGAATATTGCTTTCGTTTCGTTTGCTGGCATTGCATCTGCTGTATCGAGACGAATGTCGCGGTTGTCTCTAGGTTGTTGATGAACCGTCGACGCTTGGAACTAGGGACTTTGCCATGGCTCCGTTGTTGGTGTCGCGTCTGTATCTTGTTGGAGGAAGAACGCTGGGGTGACATCGCGTCTACTGTATCGAGACGAACATCGCTGTTGTCTCTAGGTTGTTGGTGAACAGTCGGGACCTAGAACTAGGGACTTTGCCGTGGCTCCGTTGTGTTGACCTTGGGGTCAGTTGTTGACGCTGTATCTGCATCCTGCTAGAGTTGAGAAGAAACGCCGTTGTTGACACTGCGTCTGCTGTAACGAGACGAATGTCGAGGTGGCTTCTAGGTTGTCTGTGAACCGTCGAGATTTGGAACTAGGGACTTTGCAGTGGCTCCGCTTTGCTGACGTTGCGTCTTCTGTAACAAGACGAATGGCGAGGTGGTCACTAGGTTGCCTGTGAACCATCGAGATATGGAACTAGGGACTTTGCCATGGCTCCGCTTGATTGGGCCCGTCCGAATCCTGCTGGAATGAGGAGGAACGCCGTTGTGGGTCTCTAGACTGTAGATGCGGTCGTCGAGACTTGGAACTAGGGACTCTGCCATGGCTCCATTTTGCTGATGTCGTATATTCCTGCAGAGACACTGATTTCTTTGCTGGTCGGCGCGAATCGAGATGTTCTCATCAAGGACGCTGATTTCCCTGAATCGAGGTATTTTCCAAGGACACCGATTTCCTCGGAGTTGAGACGAATCGAGATATTCCTGCAAAGACACTGATTTCCTTGCGGGTCGACGCAAATCGAGATGCTCTCGCCAAGGACACTGATTTCCTCGGAGTTGGTTGACTTGTTTCCGAGTGGAGCATTGATCCGGCGGGAAGGTCATTGGTTGACTCTAGGTTGTCTGTGGACCGTAGAGTCTTGGAACTAGGGACTTCTCCATGGCTTCGTTTGGTTATGTTGCTTCTGAATCCTGTTGGAATGACGAGGATCACCATTGCTGATTTTTAGGCTGTAGATGTTGCCGTTAAGATTTGGAATTAAGGACTTTGCCATGGCTCCGTTTCGTTGTGTCGTTTCCGTGCCCTGCGGGCATAAGAAGGAATGCCGTTGTTGATCTTCCGGGATGCAAATGTTATTGTTGAGATCTGACTTTCCCTTTTAACAGGATCTGGTGGGGGACATGTGGTTCCCTTTCGTTTATGCCCATGGATTGTATACAGGGGTCAGTATGGACTGCCTGTAGGGCAAAAGTTACATTCTTTCATTATTTTTTTAATTCTTTCCGCGATACTCTATCATTTCAGCTTTTTATATCGCGAAAGTCGTGATCGCCCAATCATTTCGGCTATTTTTCGCGGTGCTCAATCATTTCGACTATTTTTTCTTTTTACTAGTTGTTTTTTATTGCGAGTTGCCCAACCATTTCGGCTATTTTGTATGCATATATTTTTACTTGCTGATTTTGTTGCAAGTTGCCTCATCATTTCGGCTATTTCATATGCATTTTTGGCTCGTTGAATTTTTATTGTGAGTGTGGAACTTGAAATCCGGTGCCAATCTCAGCATCAGCATCGCTACGACTGAAATATTGCCAGGAGCGAATCATCACTTGCCGTGAAAGGACTTGGAATTTGATACCGATTCAGGCATCAGCATCGCTACCACTAGGACATTGCTAGGAGCGAATCATCATTTGCCTTTGTCGATGTCAAACAAAGGTGGCTTAATAAACAGGGTTAGGATCCTGTTGACTAAGGCTTTTTGACTTTACGAGCCGTAAGGGTCTCATAAAGGTATTTCTTCCTACGAGTCGTGAGGATCTCGTAGGTGTATTTTCTCCTTAGGGATCGTGAGGATTCCTAAGTGTGTGTTCTCTTAAAAGTCGTAAGGATCTTACAAGAGTGTTTTCTCCTTGTAAGTCGAGAGGACTTACAAGTGTCGTTCACCGTGTGAGCATATTGATCAGTCGAAAATAATGTATTTTTAACACGGCAATTTCCCCATCATTTGCACTCATTTAGAAGTGTTCGGCATTCATATTTCACATATTAGCAAATCAGTCGTAAAATATCAGATTGCATGTGTTAGACTTTTAAACCGGCACTTTAAAGGAAATTGACTGCATTTTATGGCATCGCATCATCTCTGTATTTGCGCAACACTTGTCTCGAGATTTTTGCAGGAAATTGCAGGAGCAAAGTCAAAAGAAGCTGATCAAAAATACACCAACTCCATATTTTCAGATCTGGTAGCAATTCAAAAGGCAATATAAAATTCAACATATCAATAAAAGCCCCATACATCAGTTCAAGACCACTACAGAAATCCCAAGCTTTGAAGCCCCCAAAGAGCCGCGGATCCGCGGTGGGAGCTGGCTTGCGCCGCGGTTCCGCGGCTCTTCTGCCACGTCATCGTTTCATTTTTAGTGCACAATTCTCAGCTCTGGTCCCACATTCCTCTCTGATATGTCAAATTCCAGAAGGACCTCGAAACTACTGCCAGATCAGCAAAGATCATTAAGCAAGGCTAATCCTAATTAAGCTCCTAACTCATCACATCTAGAAGCTTCTCCTCTAACTAACTTTTGGAGGGAAATTCAAATTTCCTCAACAAAATTTTGGAGGGAAACTTAGAATTTGAAATCCTAGATCTAGGCTTTGGATATCTATAAATAGGAGCCTAGATCTAAGGGTTAGAAAAATTCATAAATCATTCATAAATCATTAGTTCATTTCTCCATCTTCTTCCACAAGTCTAGTGACAAGGCTTGTGCGAAACCCTAACCCTAATTCCACTCCAAATTCAAGATCTTGAGTACCAATCAAGCAAGAAGCCCTTCAACCTTTTATGAGCGGAGCCGATCTCCAATCGAGCAAGTGATCCAAGCCGATCCGCGACTCACGGAGCCGAGCGAAGCCAAATCGACGATCGAGTTCTTCCTCTTGTAGTTCTTGAGCGAATGTAATGAAATTGTTGATATAAATAAAAGGTGAAATTCTTTTATCTTGCTTTCTTTAAATTCTTGCATCATGATTAGATCTCAATTTGTGATTGTGGTTCTTGTTGTGATGTTTGAGTAAAACTCCGCTCGTTAAGGAGTCGAGACGATCAATAGAATGATGATGTAACAAATCTTAATACGATTCTTGAGTCCTACGAGTTTTGTAAACCCTAGCAAGTTCAAGAATCGATGACTTAGTTTCGTAGCGATGCTTTCTTGATTGTGATCGCTCGAAATTAGGGATCTACGATCGTTTCTTGAATTTACTAGAGGCTAGAATGTGAATGATATCGACGAAAGAACAAGGGATAAGATGAAACCCTAGTTTCATAAGAAATCCCTAATTCTCGATCGATTATCATCGATCTAGTATCAATTCATCGAAGGATAAGAATACGTAATTGTAAGATTACATCACATCTATAGATCCGATCGATTCCTACGAGCCTCATTTCGATTCTTGATATTTGGGTTGGAAAAATCAACAAACTATCAATTCTTGATTCTATCTTTTTAATGCTTTCTTCGATCTAGATATTTTCTTTTTCTTGAAATACAATTTTAAATCATGAATTGTTTGTTTTCTTTTCATTAAAGTTTCAACTCATCTAATTCAAAAGACGAACTATTACACTGTCCCTGTGGACGATCCGCACTCACTTACAATCTACATCCGACGCCGTAGTTGATTGCGGTCAAATATTTTTGGTTGTGATTTCTATTCAATTTTCCAAATACTACACATCACAAAACTTTTAACAATCAAATGGCGCCGTTGCCGGGGATAGTGCGCTAATTGTTCGTATTTTGAAATTTGAGTTAAAAATTTTATTCCATCTAAATTTTGTGATCAAAATTCGCGCAAACCCTAATACGTGGTTGTGATTTGATTGCGAGGAAATCTGGAACTTGTGGAGCTGTGGAAAATTTTTTCTGCAAACTCCAGAGAGCTTTGTAAGTGAACATGAGCTTGTACACAAAAATTAGTGCAGTGATCCCATTATAAGACCGCTGTTCCGCGGCATTTGGGCGCTATTGCGGCGGATCCGCCGCAGTTTAAGTTGATCACTGCTTCAAATTTTCAGGTATACTTACATACTTTCTTATCTCTTCCCTCATCTTCTCCAATTAACATTTTCTGCAGGTTTCTTTGCAAATAATCGCAGCGCCGCAAAAGCAAAATAAAAATTTGTGCGTGTTTTGATTTTTGGTTGTTTGCATATTAATACGGAATTTATGGGGCACGACCAAATCCAGATTAGGTGGGGAGTTCATTACCCTTCCTAAGCCCCAAAAATCACAAACTTGCATCCGCATTACCCTCATTAACTAAAAAATATCTAGAGATGACTCTAAGGACCGTCGCGCTCAATTAGGACAAGAGAAGGCCGTGGGTAATTCATTGCTTATCCGCGTTTTCTTGTGGTGCCTAAGGCGAGTGTGTCTAAGGCTAGTGGTTTTTAATTAGGCCCACTACTTACGTAGTGGAGTACCTTCCCACTTACCTGGCACTTATCCGGCCATAGGGGGACAAAGAGGCAATGGAGGATTTATCCTGCAACTTGTATTTTGGCAGTTAGGAGCGGTCTAGAGCCTGACCTAGGTGACCAATAGAATTAGGGTTTTGCTTGTTGCATTTGTTGTGATCGTATCATTTTTTTAAAAAAAAAATCCGTATATTTTCAAAACAAACACCGCATTCATCATTTCCTCTAATTATACCAACGCTGCCACTTGTGCTACAACCGTTTAGCACAATGTTAGGCTGGACACAGGATTCCATTTCCCGTCTTGTCCGCGTTTCTTTTATCGACCCCAGAGTCGGTAATTCTTCGTCTTCTCCCCCACCACCCACCACGACCGCGATGGACCCAAATCCATCAAACTTTAACACCACTCTGCCACCGCCCGCAGGTGCGCAAATCCTCCACGCATCTCTCTCCAAGAGAGGTGTTATCCTACACGTGTTTCCCTTCCCACCTGTCTTTCTATACTACCTGCCAATGGGGAAAATTTTGAAATCAACCCCCAATTCATCGAACTGTTACCCAAATTTCACGGTCTTGATTCTGAAAACGCATACATGTTTATTTCCAAATTCGAAAATGTATGTGCTTTAATGGGGAATTCACAACTGTCTTTTGATGCTCTGCGTTTACGTCTTCTCCCATTCACTTTGTGCGATTTAGCCGAGAAGTGGCTTTACATCACACCCGCACATTCTATTTCTACATGGGACGAATTCGTTGCAGCATTCCTTAAGAAATTTTATCCCAATCACAAGACCGCCCGTGTTCGGAGCGAAATCTCTAAATTTACCCAACTTCCCAATGAACCATTTTGGAAATGCTTTGAACGATTCAAGGATCTTCTTATCCAATGCCCTCATCACGGAATCCCCAGATGGGATTTGTGTCGAATTATCTATGAGGGTATTGATCTCACTACTAGACAGATGCTTGAAACCATGTGTCATTGCCAATTCCTATCTAAAGATGATGGTGAAGCTTGGAAATACCTAGAAGATTTAGCTCAAAACACATCACAATGGGAAAGTGTTAGACCACCACCATCTAGGGAAGATGTCAATCAGCTCGATGTTTCCGTTACCTTGAAAGCCGAAATGGCCGCAATACAAAGGAAACTCGACGCTATAGAAAACAAAATCTCTTCAGCCTCCCTAAACCAATCCACACTTCCCAAAACCGTGTGTGGCTGCTGTTCAAACCCTTCACATTTGACGGAAGAATGTCCTTTGAATGTACCGTTTCAAGGTCACACTAATGCAGCACTTCAGCAAAGACCTGGAAACTATCCCTCTTCTTCCTCATATAATCAAGATTGGAGGAATCACCCGAACTTTGCTTGGAACCAATCACAATCTCAAAACACGGTTCCAATCCTAAACAATTTTCAAAGGGTCCCTCCACCACAACAGCAACCACCACTTCAATTGAGTCAGCACCCCTTCCAATCGCAAAATTTTCAAAATCCTGCCAACACTTTTGCACTACATGAAAACTCTTTGCAATTGGCCGGTACTGATAATATCTCTGCACTGGTGCAAACCTTGGTTACTTTCATGAAACAATCCATCCAAGAGTCGGCAAGTTTTCAATCTTCCATCGATAATATGATAAAGATCATTATCACTCAAAATGAGAATATCAAATCAATGGAAGCACAAATTGAACGAATAACAGCCGAAATAAGTGCTAGAGAAGAAGGGAATCTTCCATATCAATCCGTACCTGATCCTAGACCTTCACATTACACTAATGTGGACGCTTTTACAACGTTGAGATCTGGAAGAGTGCTAGACAATCATTCGGGTGAACAAATTGATAATGATGAATTGATCATTAACACCCCGGCTTCCACTTCCACTTCCTCTCACACTTCTACTTCTTACCCTATTTCGTCTAACTTACCTTCTTCTTCCGAGCCTATTCTCCGTGTTCCCAAAGGCTCGAACCCTCCACCCACCTCATCTTTTCCACCCCCACAAACTTCTCCACAAATGTTGGACCCAACACTTATTGATAGAGCTCCATTTCCAAATAGGTTGAGGCCCAAGAAACATGATGCCCAAATGGAGAAGATTGTGGACATGTTTAAGGAAGTTAACATCAACATCCCTCTCCTAGATGCTATCCAACAAGTTCCGTCCTATGCAAAAACCCTTAAGAACTTATGCACTAGGAAGAGGAAGACTCAAGTGCCTAAAAAAATCTTCATGTCAAGTACTGTAGACACGGCTTTTCCCCAACAATTACCACGGAAACGTAAGGACCCTGGTTGTCCTACTATTTCCATTTCTATTGGGGAGAAACACATCAACCGTGCTTTACTTGACCTTGGCGCTAGTGTTAACTTTCTTCCTTATTCGGTTTACGAGCAACTAGGTATCGGAGTATTAAAGCCTTCGAACATAACTCTTCAGATGGCTGACCGATCAATCACCAAACCTAGGGGTGAACTGGAGGATGTGTTAATAAAAATCGAGGAATTTGTATTCGCTGTGGATTTTATTGTACTTGATACACAGCCTGTGGCGAACCCACGGAATCAAATTCCGGTGATTTTAGGTCACCCCTTTTTGGCCACTTCCAATGCTATCATCAACTGTCGTAATGGTTCTATGACCCTATCTTTCGGGAATAGGTCAATAGAGCTGAACATTTACAAGTTGGGAAGTGTACCCTCCGAACCTACTGCTCAGGTCTGTTCTGTCGACTTAATGGATGTCGACAGCAGCGAATTTGATGATCCTCCTGATACCAATCTTGACTCTTTTCATACGTTATTGTTTGACCCAACTATGTATCATACACATACAGACTCTTCCACCGAGATGTCCGGGTCAACAATTAACACTGATTATGAAATGCCTTTAGAGTCTAAAGATCACCCCACACTTTGTGATGACATTATTCATCGGGGTATTGATGGAACTTTTGAGGAAATCTTCGCTGATGAACTCGCATTTTTGAATGATACGGGTGTTGAGATGAATCATGTCCCACTCAATGAAATTGAACCTCCACCCCTTCTTCTGAACTGTAAAAAGAATGCGAGTAATCCATCACATTCACTGCATCGTCTCTCCAAAATGAGATGCACACACACTCTCTTCCACCACTTGCCCTTTCCCCACTTTTTCTTCCACCAACCAGAGCACTGCATTGACAAAATTTTTGAATGGTTGGTGTTGACGTTTGGTCTTTGCAAAGCTTGGCATCGACCACTGATTTTTGACCCCCTCATATGATTTTCAAAAGATTAACATTGCATAACTCAAGTTTGGGGGGGGGTATATTTTCTGGCTCCTGAAAAGAAAATTTTTACAAAATTTTGAGCCAAAAATAAGTTTGGGGGAGGTTCTTCACTTAAATATTTTGCCCCCACTAATAAATTCCTCCCAGGCTTACAGGTTTTTGAGCTTTAGCAGATGGCAACAGTGAGGACACTGTTGAAAACAAGTTTGGGGGAGGTTTGTGCTTATTTTCGCATCATTTGCATATCATTTGCATAAGCACAAAACATTTTTCGAAAACCTATAAAAATTTAAAAATTTTCAAAAGATAAAAATATTTTTTGTACATAAATAAGATAATAAAAGATTAGATAGTGAAAAATTACATCCATGAGATTAGAAATTTTTTTAGAAAACTAAGAAAATTAGAAGTTTTCTTATACGAACTAGTAATAAGTAGTTATGAGTCGTTGTCCCAAGGGTTAGTAAGATGAAGGACGTCACTAATCTGAGGATAAAAATAAGTCTGAAAAATAGTTTCTATTCTGGAAGCCAAACATTTTGAACGTTGCTACCCTGCTATTTGCACTTACACACGTCTTGAAGCCTGGGATAGTAGAGGATACCTTGAAATGCTCTTGTCTTAAAGCCGATGTATGAAGGAAATAAAAAGAAAAAAAAAGTGAATAAAGAAAATATAAAGTGGTGAGAAAAATGGACACTGGTTTTGTTATCACCAAGGGCAATAAAAAAATATATAGCGAGGGTGCTTCTTCACCTAGTGCCCTAAGGCCAACTGGTCTGGGAGTCACTGCTATGCCTGAGGTGGTGCAAGACGAGGAAAATACACCAAATAAGCAAACACATGAGTAATCGGTCGGTTAGTACCTCATGAAGTATTAACGGTCGCATGAAAGTGTGTGAGCAATTTCATCTAAATATTCATTAAGTAAAAAGTACTGAGACTGATGGGCAAGAGTATGATAGCTTGAATTGAATTCTCCGGGTGTAGGGATGTCTTTACACACACGCAGGGTGATATGATCGATATTTTGGAAGAAATATAGGAATGAAAAATAAGACGATATTTTATTGAGGGAGGACGTGATTTCTAACATCTTTTCATGACCATTAAGATAGGGCTCATGACAACCGAAAAGCTAGCTTAGTTGAAAACCCTAATTTTCAAAGTCTTTCTTTTACAATTCTTTTCTTTAAATGTAATATTCATGATCTTTCTTTTATTATTGGATTTTGTGGGTGCAATCCGCTGAAAACCCTCACGAGACAATACTCCTCCTACTAGGGACACCTAGAGGTTTAAATGCTTGTTGCACGTGCTCAGTGCAATCGTGTTGCCTACGAAAGTGTGCTAGTTAGTTTTTCTCTTTCTTTATTTTCTCCTT
This sequence comes from Agapanthus africanus, assembly GCA_030015575.1. Classification (NCBI taxonomy): domain Eukaryota; kingdom Viridiplantae; phylum Streptophyta; class Magnoliopsida; order Asparagales; family Amaryllidaceae; genus Agapanthus; species Agapanthus africanus. The sequence goes on along the minus strand of JASDDO010000019.1, from coordinate 45,989,249 downwards.
ATCTTTTTAATAAAACATTCGCTCGAGACGATCGAAATTAAGTTTGGGGGTATTTGATCAGTCGAAAATAATGTATTTTTAACACGGCAATTTCCCCATTATTTGCACTCATTTAGAAGTGTTCGGCATTCATATTTCACATATTAGCAAATCAGTCGTAAAATATCAGATTGCATGTGTTAGACTTTGAAACCGGCACTTTAAAGGAAATTGACTGCATTTTATGGCATCGCATCATCTCTGTATTTGCGCAACACTTGTCTCGAGATTTTTGCAGGAAATTGCAGGAGCAAAGTCAAAAGAAGCTGATCAAAAATACACCAACTCCATGTTTTCAGATCTGGTAGCAATTCAAAAGGCAATATAAAATTCAACATATCAATAAAAGCCCCATACATCAGTTCAAGACCACTACAGAAATCCCAAGCTTTGAAGCCTCCAAAGAGCCGCGGATCCGCGGTGGGAGCTGGCTTGCGCCGCGGTTCCGCGGCTCTTCTGCCATGTCATCGTTTCATTTTTAGTGCACAATTCTCAGCTCTGGTCCCACATTCCTCTCTGATATGTCAAATTCCAGAAGGACCTCGAAGCTACTGCCAGATCAGCAAAGATCATTAAGCAAGGCTAATCCTAATTAAGCTCCTAACTCATCACATCTAGAAGCTTCTCTTCTAACTAACTTTTGGAAGGAAATTCAAATTTCCTCAACAAACTTTTGGAGGGAAACTTAGAATTTTAAATCCTAGATCTAGGATTTGGATATCTATAAATAGGAGCCTAGATCTAAGGGTTAGAAAAATTCATAAATCATTCATAAATCATTAGTTCATTTCTCCATCTTCTTCCACAAGTCTAGTGATAAGGCTTGTGCGAAACCCTAACCCTAATTCCACTCCAAATTCAAGATCTTGAGTACCAATCAAGCAAGAAGCCCTTCAGCCTTTTATGAGCGGAGCCGATCTCCAATCGAGCAAGTGATCCAAGCCGATCCGCGACTCACGGAGCCGAGCGAAGCCAAATCGACGATCGAGTTCTTCCTCTTATAGTTCTTGAGCGAATGTAATGAAATTGTTGATATAAATAAAAGGTGAAATTCTTTTATCTTGCTTTCTTTAAATTCTTGCATCATGATTAGATCTCAATTTGTGATTGTAGTTCTTGTTGTGATGTTTGAGTAAAACTCCGCTCGTTAAGGAGTCGAGACGATCAATAGAATGATGATGTAACAAATCTTAATACGATTCTTGAGTCCTACGAGTTTTGTAAACCCTAGCAAGTTCAAGAATCGATGACTTAGTTTCGTAGCGATGCTTTCTTGATTGTGATCGCTCGAAATTAGGGATCTACGATCGTTTCTTGAATTTACTAGAGGCTAGAATGTGAATGATATCGACGAAAGAACAAGGGATAAGATGAAACCCTAGTTTCATAAGAAATCCTTAATTCTCGATCGATTATCATCGATCTAGTATCAATTCATCGAAGGATAAGAATACGTAATTGTAAGATTACATCACATCTATAGATCCGATCGATTCCTACGAGCCTCATTTCGATTCTTGATATTTGGGTTGGAAAAATTAACAAACAATCAATTCTTGATTCTATCTTTTTAATGCTTTCTTCGATCTAGATATTTTCTTTTTCTTGAAATACAATTTTAAATCATGAATTGTTTGTTTTCTTTTCATTAAAGTTTCAACTCATCTAATTCAAAAGACGAACTATTACACTGTCCCTGTGGACGATCCGCACTCACTTACAATCTACATCCGACATCGTAGTTGATTGCGGTCAAATATTTTTGGTTGTGATTTCTATTCAATTTTCCAAATACTACACATCACAAAACTTTTAACAATCACATATCCCTAGTCGCTGGTGGGACTTTGTTAGGGAAATGTTTATTCGTGCCCATGGATTGTATACAAGGGTCAATATTAAACCGCTTGTAGGGCAGTCTGTGGGTTGTGATGGCTTAAGAACAGGTTCAGATCCCTGTAACTTAAGTCTTTTGAATCCTATGAGCCGTGAGGGTCTCAAAGGGGAACTCTCCTTAAGAGTCGTGAGGATCTCGTAAGTGTGTTTTCTCCTTAGGAATCGTGGGGATTCCTAAGTGTGTTGCTCCCTTGTGAATCGTAAGGATCTCACGCAGATATTTTCTCCTCACAGGGTCGAGAGGACCTTGCAAGTGTCTTGTAACGAGATTGCGCCCTTTTGGGTTTTCGCAAACTCACCGGTAGTCCTGCTGTTTTTACTCACGGAGCCCTTTCGAGTTTTGATTGATCGATTCTTTGTGTGTCGGTTTAGAAAATGAATAAAATTCACAATCAAAGAATTATTTGACCGCAATCAATAACGGTGTCGAATGTAGCGCGTTAGTAAGTGCGGATCGTCCACAGGGAAAGTGAGATCCGTTCAATTTCCGAATTAGATGAGTTGAAAATTTAGGGAAAAGAAAAGAAAACAATTCATGATTTGCATTTGAAGATCAAGAAATAAGAAAAATCTAGATCTAGAAAAAAACATTAAAAACAAGAATTGAGATGTGTGATAATTTCCAACCAACAATCAAGATTAGAAGTATGGCTCGTAGGAGTAGATCGGATCTATAGATGTGATGAGATCTAATGATTACTCATTCTTATTCATTAACGAATTGATACTAGATCAATGCAAATTCATCGAGGTTTAAGGATCTTGCGAGGAAATTAGGGATTTCGCAACTCATCCTTTGTCCTTTCGATGGATCGCATTCAAAATATAGCTTCTAGTTAATCAAATGGTCAATAGTTGTTCCCTAGTTTCGAGTGAACACGATCAAGAAAGCATCATCTCGAAACTAGGTTATTAATCATTTGATTCACTAGAATTTCCAAACATTATAGGATTTAAGAATTGTAAAAATATCTAAATCATCATCATTTAAAGATCGTCACAACTCCTACACGAGCAGAGATTACTCAAACATCATGATCACAAACACAATCACAAATTGAGATCTAATCATTATGCTTGAATTAAAAGATAAGAAAGAATATAGAAAATTCACCTTTATTTATCGACAAATTTCGTTACAACTCTCTTGAATTTACACAAGGAAGGAACTAGATCGTCGATTTCGGCTTCGCTCGGCTCCTTGTGTCGCGGATCGGCGTGGATCTCTTGCTCCGTTGAAATCCGGCGTCGCTTCTAAAGGTTGAAGGCACTCTTGCTTGAATTGCTCTCGGGATCTTGATCTTGATTTTTGAATTGGATTTTTGAGGCACAAGTTGTGTCACTCAACTTGTGGGTTGAAGATGATGGTGATTCTTGAACCACTTTCACCCTAGATCTAGGCTCTCTTATATAGACCTCAAAATTCTAGATCTAGGATTGAAATTTGAATTTTCCCTCTACAAGTTAGTTAGCACAAGATTTGAATTTCCCTCCAAAAGTTTGTTAAGAGATCCTTCTAGAAATAGTTTGTTAAGTCGAGCCTTCTAGATGCGCCACGTGGAGCTTCTGGGGTCTTCTGGAAGCTTTGGCCGTTAGGGGAGACACGTGTACAAAATTTGAGCCAATGATCACATTATATGGCCGTGGATCTGCGGCGCCAAGGGGGTTTGGGCCGCGGATCCGTGGCCCTTTGGTGGCCTTGGGGAATGATCTTTCTTATGCTGCTTTGGGCTGATATATGGGCCTCTTTCTGATGTGTGGATTTTTATTTGGATTTCTGTAACATTACCAGATCTTTCATCTTGGAGTTGGCGTATCTTTTATCAGTTCTTTTTCCTAATTTTGCCTTTGCTTCTGGAATTTCCTGCATTAGACCCCAAGACAAAAGTTGCGCGATACAAGGGTGATGCAATGCCATGAAAAACACACAATTTCCCTAAAAATATCAGTTTTAGTATACGGTATAAGTAATCCAGTATTTTACATGTGTTTTGCTAATATGCGTGATAGGAATACCGGATACCTATACATGAATGCAAAAGGTAGGGAAATTGCCATGTTAGAAATGCAGTATTTTCGACTGATCAAATTCCCCCAAACTTATTTTCGATCGTCTCGATCGAATTGTTTTATAAAAAAGAGAAGGAGAAAATAAAGAAAGAGAAAAGCACACTTTCGTAGGCAACACGATTGCACTGAGCACATGCAACAAGCCTTTAAACCTCTAGGTGTCCCTAGTAGGAGGAGTGTTGTCTCCTGAGGGTTTTCAGCGGATTGCACCCACAAAATCCAATTATAAAAGGAAGATCGTGAATATTACATTTAAAGACAAGAATCATAAAAGAAAAGCCTTGAAAATTAGGGTTTCCAACTAAGCTAGCTTTTCGGTTGTCATGAGCCCTATCTTAATGGTCATGAAAAGATGTCAGAAATCACGTCCTCCCTCAATAAAACATCGTCTTATTCTTCATTCCTATCTTTCTTCCAAACATCGATCATATCACCCTGCGTGTGTGTAAAGGACATCCCTACACCCGGAGAATTCAATTCAAGCTATCATACTATTGTCCATCAGCCTCAGTACTTTTTAATTAATGAATATTTAGACGAATTTGCTCACACACTTTCATACGACCGTTAATACTTCTTGAGGTACTAACCGACCGATTACTCATGTGCTTGCTTATTTGTGTATTTTCCTCGTCTTGCACCACCTTACGCATAGCAGTGACTCCCAGACCAGTTGGCCTTAGGGCACTAGGTGAAGAGGCACCCTCACTATACATTTTTTTATCGCCCTTGGTGATAACAAAGACCAGTGTCCATTTTTCTCAACACTTTATATTTTATTCATTTTTTTTATTTTCTTCATACATTGGCTTTAAGACAAAAGCATTTCAAGGTATCCTCTACTATCCCGGGCTTTAAGACGTGTGTAAGTGCGAATAGCAGGGTATCAACGTTCAAAATGCTTGGCTTTCCAGAATAGAAACTATTTTTCAGACTTATTTTTATCCTCAGATTAGTGACTTCCTCCAACTTACTAACCCTTGGGACAACGGCTCATAACTACTTATTACTAGTTCGTATAAGAAAACTTCTAATTTTCTTGGTTTTCTTAAATTTTTCTAATCTCATGGATGTAATTGTTCACTATCTAATCTTTTATTATCATAAATATTAAATATTTTTATATTTTGAAAAAAAAATTTAAAATTTTTATGAGTTTTGAAATATTTTGAATTTTTATGGATTTTGAAAATTTTTAAATTTTTATAGGTTTTAATGGGTTTTGAAAAAAATGATGAGCCAAAAATATGTACACAGAATTTTTATGGGTTTTGAAATTTTTAAAATTTTTATGGTTTTTAAAGAAATGTTTTGTGCTTATGCAAATGATATGCACATGATGCAAAACTAAGCACAAACCTCCCCCAAACTTGTTTTCAACAGTGTCCTCACTGTTGCCAACCGCTATATCTACAAAACCTGTAAGCCTGGGAGGAATTTATTAGTGGGGGCAAAATATATAAGTGAAGACCCTCCCCGAAACTTATTCTTGGCTCATCATTTTTTGTAAAAATTTTCTTTCCAAGAGCCAGAAAAATTGCCCCCCCCCAAACTTGAGTTATGCAATGTTAAGCTTTGAAAATCACATGAGGGGGTCAAGAACCATTGGTCGATGCCAAGCTTTGCAAAGACCGAATGTCAACACCAACCATTCGAAAATTTTATCAATGCAGTGCTCTGGTTGGTGGAAGAAGAAGTGGGGAAAGGTTAAGTGGTGGAAGAGAGTGTGTGTGCGTCTCATTTTGGAGAGACGATGTAGTGAATGTGATGGATTACTCGCATTCTTTTTACAATTCAGAAGAAGGGGTGGAGGTTCAATTTTAATGATTGGGACATGATTCATCTCAACACCCGTGTTATTCAGAAATGCGAGTTCATCAGCGAAGATCTCCTCAAAAGTTTCATCAATACCCCGAAGAATAATGTCATCACAAAGTGCGGGGTGATCTTCAGACTCTAAAAGCAGTTCATAATCAGTGTTAGTTGTTGACCCGGATATCTCAGTGGAAGAGTCCGTATGTATATGATACATAGTTGGGTCAAATAACAACGTATGAAAAGAGTCAAGATCGGTATCAGGAGGATCATCAAATTCGCTGCTGTCGACATCTATTAAGTCGACAGAACAAACCTGAGCAGTAGCTTCGGAGGGTACACTTCCCAACTTGTAAATGTTCAGCTCTATTGACCTATTCCCGAAGGATAGGGTCATAGAACCATTATGACAGTTGATGATAGCGTTGGAACTGGCCAAAAAGGGGCGACCTAAAATCACCGGAATTTGATTCCGTGGGTTCGCTACAGGCTGTGTATCAAGTACAATAAAATCCACAGGGAATACGAATTCCCCGATTTTTATTAACACATCCTCCAGTTCACCCCTAGGTTTGGTGATTGATCGGTCAGCCATCTGGATAGTGCAATTGGTTGGCTTCAACTCTCCGATTCCTAACTGCTCATAGACTGAGTATGGAAGCAGGTTAACACTTGCGCCCAGATCTAGTAGAGCACAGTTAATGTGTTTTCCCCTAATAGAAATGGAAATAGTAGGATATCTAGGATCCTTACGGTTCCTCGGTAATTGTTGGGGAAAAACCGTGTCAACAGTCTTTGCCATGAAAATTTTCTTGGGCACTTGAGTCTTCCTCTTCCTAATGCACAAGTTCTTAAGAGTTTTCGCATAGGACGGAACTTGTTGGATAGCATTTAGGAGAGGGATGTTGATGTTAACTTGCTTAAACATGTCCATAATCTTCTCCATATGTGGACTCGATGTGTTAGCCCTTAACCGATTAGGATAAGGTGCTTTAGCAATAAGCGCTGGGTCCATCATAGGAGAAGGAAGTGTGTGTGGACCTGATCCCGAAATAGAAGTGGGGATCATCTGTGGAGGAGTAGAAGAGGTGGGCTGAGGTGTCGAGCCTAGAGGGAAATGGAGAATAGGCTCGCGAGAAGGCGGTAGGGTAGACGAACAAGAATCAGGAGCAGAAGCGTGTGTGTGAGGAAAAGTCTCAGCCGGGGTGTTGATAGGATTTTCAATATCATCAACTTCTTCCCCAACATGGTTATCCAGCACTCTCCCAGATTTCAAAGTGGTAATTGCATTCACATGATGTGAATAGCTAGGATTGGGTAAAGGTTGAGCTGGGAGTTTCCCTTTCTCTCTTGCACTCATTTCGGCCTTAAGTCGTGCAATTTCAGCTTCCATCGTTCTGATGCTCTCAGCTTGGGACGCTGAGTTTTTCTTTATCCCACCGACAGAAGACTTAACCTCGGCCGACACTTCCATAAAATTTGACAGGAGTGATTTCATGGTTTGAGCGAATTGAGAGAATTCGTCAGAACAGGTCGACTGCATAGGATTAGAAGGTGCAGGAGTGTTGACCTGGTTTTGGAAATTTTGTGACTGGTAGGGGTGCTGGGTGAGTTGAAGTAGTTGCTGTTGTGTTGGAGGGATCCGTTGGAATTGATTAGGGTTTGGAACCGTGTTTTGGGATTGGTTCCAAACAAAATTCGGGTGATTCCTCCAACCCTGATTATATGTGGAAGAAAAAGGGTCGTTTCCAGGTCTTTGAAATGCGGCATTGGTATGCTCGAGACCTCGAAATTGAGAGTTTAATGGACATTCTTCCGTCAAGTGAGAAGGATCAGAATAGCACCCACATACAGTTTTGGAGAGCGACATTGGGTTTAGGGAGGCTGCTAAGAATTTGTGTTCCATAGCGTCGAGCTTCTTTTGCATTGCTGCCATCTCAGCTCGAACACCTATGGAGACGTCTATTTGGTGTACGCCACCCCTACTTGATGGCTGGGTTCCAATCTCCTACTGTCGTAACTTTTCAGCGAACTCTTCTAAAAATTTCCATGCTTCCCCATCATCCTTGGTCATAAAGGTGCCTTGACACATGTTTTCAAGGTTTTGTTTAGTGGTAGGGTTACTGCCCTCATATATGATTCGGCAAAGGTCCCATCTCGGGATGCCGTGATGTGGGCATTGAACCAAAAGATTCTTGAATCGTTCAAAGTATTTAGAGAATGGTTCAGCTGGAAGCTGGGAGAATTGATATAGTTCGCTACGGATTCGAGCTGTCTTTTGCATAGGGTAGAATTTCTTAAGGAATGCCGCAACGAATTCTTCCCAATTCGTGATGGAGTGTGCGGTGGTGTTATACAGCCACTTCTCGGCTGTATCGCACAAAGTAAATGGAAGAAGTCGTAGAAGCATGGCATCCACAGAAAGTTGTGATGTACCCATCATTGCGCATACGTTTTCAAATTTGGTAATGAAAACGTAAGCGTCTTCAGTCTCGAGACCGTGGAATTTGGGTAGAAGGTTGATGTACTGGGGCTTAATCTCAAAGTTATCCCCGTTGGCTGGTGGAATGGATAAGCAGGTCGAGAGAGGACCTCGCAAAGGGTAGCACCTCTCTTGGAGAAAGATGCGGGGAGGATTCTGCGCACCAACGGACGGCGGCAGAGCAGCGGAAAAGAGGTTCGATGGAGACGGATCCATCGGTGTGGGTGTGGTGGTGGGTAAAAGAAAGGTAAATGGAGAAATACCGACTTCGGAGTCGATCGAGGGGACGCGGACAAGTCGGGCACTAGAATCCCGTGTCCAGCCCATCTTGCACTAAAAGGGGTTAGTACAAGTGGCAGCGTGATTTATAATTAGGGGAATGAATGAATGAATGCGGTGTTTGTTTTGAAAAATGATACGGATTTTGAAAATATGATGCGATCACAACAAATGCAACAAGCAACCCTAAAATTTATGGTCACCTAGGTCAAAGCTCTAGACCGCTCCTAACTTCTAAAACACAAGTCGCAGGATAAAATCCTCCACTGCCTCTTTGTTTCTCCTGTGGCCATGTAAGTACCAGGTAAGTGAGAGGTTCTTCACTACGTAAGTAGTGGGCCTAATTAAGTAATCACTAGCCTTCGACACACTTGCCTTAGACACCACAAAAAGAAACGCGGATAAGCAATGAATTACCCACGGCCTTCTTCTGTCCTAAGTGAGCGCGACGGTCCTTAGAGTCATCTCTAGATATTTTTTAATTAATGAGGGTAATGCGGATGCAGATTTGTGATTTCTGGGGCCTAGGAAGGGTAATGAACTCCCCACCTAATCTGGATTTGGCCGTGCCCCTTAATGTCCGTATTAATTATGCAAACAACCACAAAATAAAAAACAAGCACAATTTATTTTGCTTTTTGCGGCGCTGCGATTTTTGCAAAGAATCCTGCAAAAAATTGTTAATTGGAGCAGATTTTAGGAAGGGGATAAGAAAGATAGAGGTTACCTGCTAAAATAATTCCAGAGAAGCCCTTGAACCGCCGCGATTCTGTCGCGTTTGTCGCCTTATGCCGCGGTTCCGCCGCGCCTCAAGCTCCTCTCTGCACTGAAAAATTTGGTACTCCTCCTGTTCAACTCCTGAGCTCTCTGGAATTCTCCAAATAATTTTCCAATTTCACAGCAAGCTCCAGATTTCCTTGCAATTAACCACAACAAATCGTTTAGTGTTTTGCGCGAGTTTTGATCTTTAAAAATGTAGATGGAATAAACTTTTGAACTCAAATTTCAAAAAATGAACAAATAGCACACGATCCCCGGCAACGGCGCCATTTGATTGATCGATTCTTTGTGTGTCGGTTTAGAAAATGAATAGAATTCATAATCAAAGAATTATTTGACCGCAATCAATAACGGTGTCGAATGTAGCGCGTTAGTAAGTGCGGATCGTCCACAGGGAAAGTGAGATCCGTTCAATTTCCGAATTAGATGAGTTGAAAATTTAGGGAAAGGAAAGGAAAACAATTCATGATTTGCATTTGAAGATCAAGAAATAAGAAAAATCTAGATCTAGAAAAAAACATTAAAAACAAGAATTGAGATGTGTGATAATTTCCAACCAACAATCAAGATTAGAAGTATGGCTCGTAGGAGTAGATCGGATCTATAGATGTGATGAGATCTAATGATTACTCATTCTTATCCATTAACGAATTGATACTAGATCGATGCAAATTCATCGAGTTTTAAGGATCTTGCGAGGAAATTAGGGATTTCGCAACTCATCCTTTGTCCTTTCGATGGATCGCATTCAAATTCTAACTTCTAGTTAATCAAATGGTCAATAGTTGTTCCCTAGTTTCGAGTGAACACGATCAAGAAAGCATCATCTCGAAACTAGGTTATTAATCATTTGATTCACTAGAATTTCCAAACATTATAGGATTTAAGAATTGTAAAAATATCTAAATCATCATCATCTAAAGATCGTCACAACTCCTACACGAGCGGAGATTACTCAAACATCATGATCACAAACACAATCACAAATTGAGATCTAATCATTATGCTTGAATTAGAAGATAAGCAAGAATATAGAAAATTCACCTTTTTTTATCGACAAATTTCGTTACAACTCTCTTGAATTTACACAAGGAAGGAACTAGATCATCGATTTCGGCTTCGCTCGGCTCCTTGAGTCGCGGATCGGCATGGATCTCTTGCTCCGTTGAAATCCGGCGTCGCTTCTAAAGGTTGAAGGCACTCTTGCTTGAATTGCTCTCGGGATCTTGATCTTGATTTTTGAATTGGATTTTTGAGGCACAAGTTGTGTCACTCAACTTGTGGGTTGAAGATGATGGTGATTCTTGAACCACTTTCATCCTAGATCTAGGCTCTCTTATATAGACCTCAAAATTCTAGATCTAGGATTGAAATTTGAATTTTCCCTCCACAAGTTAGTTAGCACAAGATTTGAATTTCCCTCCAAAAGTTTGTTAAGAGATCCTTCTAGAAATAGTTTGTTAAGCCGAGCCTTCTAGATGCGCCACGTGGAGCTTCTGGGGCCTTCTGGAAGCTTTGGCCGTTAGGAGAGACACGTGTACAAAATTTGAGCCAATGATCACATTATATGGCCGCGGATCCGCGGCGCCAAGGGGATTTGGGCCGCGGATCCGCGGCCCTTTGGTGGCCTTGGGGAATGATCTTTCTTATGCTGCTTTGGGCTGATATATGGGCCTCTTTCTGATGTGTGGATTTTTATTTGGATTTCTGTAACATTACCAGATCTTTCATCTTGGAGTTGGCGTATCTTTTATCAGTTCTTTTTCCCAATTTTGGCTTTGCTTCTGGAATTTCCTGCATTAGACCCCAAGACAAAAGTTGCGCAATACAAGGGTGATGCAATGCCATGAAAAACACACAATTTCCCTAAAAATGCCAGTTTTAGTATACAGTATAAGTAATCCAGTATTTTACATGTGTTTTGCTAATATGCGTGATATGAATACCGGATACCTATACATGAATGCAAAAGGTAGGGAAATTGCCATGTTAGAAATGCAGTATTTTCGACTGATCAGGTTTTCATCCGTGCCCATCTCGCTTATGGACGTACCTTTTTTTTGGCAACGTACGATTACGTAGCTAGATGTCCTCGCAAATCTTCGTATCTTTTGTATCGGAGGTGGATTCCTTGGAGAGAGGGCTGAGGGCCATTTCTTCGTCAGAGTCACTTCCAAAGGTGATAACTTGCGATTTCTTGCTGTCAACTCTGTGACAATTGCCGGCAGTTCTTTTGCGCTCATATGTTGTACGTTTCACTCGTTGAACGTGTTGTCGGTGGGCAACATATCCCTGCCACCAGTTTTTAAAGGCTATGCATTCTTCGGTAGGATGTGCAATCCTCTGATGATATAAACAGAAGTTAGGATGTACGTCCGCTTCATCAAGATATATACCGCCGGAAGAATTTCCTTTGAAAGAGGGTAACTTCCTTCCTATTGATAGGGCCCTAGCGAATCGCTTCCCTGCTTTAAGCTTGCTTTTGCTGGCGATGGGGATGCTTCGATCCGGTTGGGGTATTCTATGGCTTCCCATCACCGGAGCTTCTTTATCTTGACGCCGACGTCTGGCCCTTTCGTATATGGCCGTTTCCCGCTCTTTGTCAGCTTTGCTTTTCTGAAGAGCTTCGTTCAGGAATATGTCAATCATCTCGTCTGACGGTTCTAGGAGTTCTTGTTTGGGATATACCCCCAGTTTCTCTGTATTAGGAGCTTCTTCACCATCTATTGATGAATGAGAGATCACGTGGCAGCTCGCCACATAGTTCTCAGGTTAATATGACGATTCTTTTTCCTCATCATTTTCATCATCTCCGTCCTCAAGGATGTGGTTGAGAAACTCTTGGAGCACGACCGGGGTTCGCGCCCTCTGGTTATTTTCCTCCAACGCGTCGATATGTTTTTGCAGGTCCGTGCGCTTGTCATCAGGCTTCACGGGCTTTTTGGTCTTCTTCTTCTTCTTCGAAGATTTTGACGGCTTGACTTGAATGTTTTGATTATCGCTACCAGCTCTTGGCGTTGGGCGCGGCTTCAGCATTCCTTCAATGACCTCGGGTTCTAGCGGACTTTTCCACCTGATTGCCGGGCATGTGTGAAGATCCTTCAACATTCTTTTCGTTTTGGCTGAAAGAGCGACCTCCCATGGAGCTTCTTCTATAAAAGAGCATGATGCCCCGGCGTGTCCATCTTTTTCTGAGCATGTGGCTGTGGCGGGTTCACCTTCCAGTTGTCGGACAACGCGAATTTGCCCTGCTGGTATTGGTCTTTAATCCAGCCTTTGAAAACGAAGCAATTTTCGATTGGATGACTTACTGCTCGGTGGTAGGGGCAGTAATTAGGATTGTTGGCATCGCCTGGCTGTGGCGGACGTCTTGGCTCTGGAAGATTGATGAGTCTGTTGCGTACTGCCAGCTCGAACAGTCTCCTTGTTTTATCCTTGGGAAATGAGTAAGGACGTCCCAGTCTCTCTTTGAGGGATTGGCGTGGACGCACGTTGCTTTGGCGAACGACAGGTTTTAAGTCGTTCGGCTGTTGTTGAGCATTGGCGACAAAGGTGGCTTTCCCTTTGCCCTTTTCATTTCACGGTTCTGTCTTTGAAAAGGAAGGCTTATGACCTATCTGGCCCATTTGGGCCAGCTTATTAATTAATGTCTGAAAGGTCGTCGGCTTGAAAAACATCATGAACTGGGATATTGTCGCTTGCGGATCGAGGGTTCCTACAAACATGCCCACTGCAGGAGCCTCTTCTATGCGTTGTTCGCATTTCGACCATAGGTTCCGCCACCGTATCGTGTACTGAACCCATGTTTCGCATGGCTTCACCCTGGCGTTGATCAATGCCGTGATTGGGGTGTGTTCGCTAGCACTTACGAAACACTGGGTGAATAGCAATTCCATCTCCGTAAAAGTTTTGACGGAGTCGTTGGGAAGTTTTGAATACCATTCGAACGCCGTCTCCGCCAAGCTGCCGACGAATTGGCGAAGCAATAGCTTTTCGTCCCCTCCAGTGTTGCCACACAGAGCCCTGAACTGAGCGACATGTTGATGGGGATTCCCCGTCCCCTTATACACATGGAATTTAGGGATCGTATATCCCGGCGGATACTTTATTTGGTCATACCAACCCGGATATGGTCATCCAGTCTTAACAATTTAGCCAGCCGCTTCATTTGCTTGATGAGCTCGTTTTTGCTGAGCCATATAATCATCGAGCATGGCTTTGGAGATGGTCTCCTCCTTGGCTGCTGACAGAGCCGGCAGAGAATTTAATGTCTCTCCTCTATCATCTTCAATTATTACTGGAGGATCTTCGGCTGGAGGGTCCGGCTGGATCATCAGGCCCACCATATCCTGGAATAAAAGGGTCATTTGTTTTATATTGGCCGCTTGTTCCGCAGCCTCTTTGTCCTTATTCTACAGCATTCTCCGAAAGAATTCGGCATCTGTTTACTGCTCATGACGCTGCTCCGAAGATGTCTCCGGGCTTGCTTTTGGTCCAGTGAGTACAGCCATGGCTGTCAGCATTTCTTGGAGCTTTTGTTGTTGTTGCTCCTGAGCCTTAGTCACAGACCGTGCAAGTGGTCAGTGCCCCGTAGAGATACGGCTATCCTCTTTTCCGAAAGCTATATAAACAGTATGCACCACCATTCCCCCAGACTTGGGGCATTTAGATTCGGTGTCCTTGCGATTTTCCAAAGACGCAGGGATCTTCTCCGGCCTCCTTCTTTTGTGGGCAGTCGAAGTTGAGGGGGCCATTGCAGTGGACACCTGAGTGGATGACACCTTTTGTGGCTTGACAGGTTGGTCCTTCTCTTGCCGAACCTTCATTTTCTTTTGTCGGCGGGGGTAGTCAGAGTCTCGGACCTGTCGCCAGACCTTGTGAATTTTAGAGGACAACCGCTAAGGGGGCTGCTCTGGCTTCGCCTCCGTGACGTTCTCCAGAGGTGGAGGAGATCTTTTCAGCATAGCAGTTGGAGATTTCTTGAGCACCCTCCTAAGTGGTTCAAAGCTGTTCCCGGTTGGAACAACAGCATCAATTTCCACCATCGGAGCTGGCAGAGTCAGTCCAGAAGGGGAACTGCCCCCAGCTTTCCTCACTCAGCGCCAATGATGATGTCGAGAATGCCTTATAGACGGTATTGATTCAGCTATGGGGGTGGCTCCCTCATGCCCCCTGATCTGGTGAAAGGTTGCTGTTGGTGCCAGCCTATCGAAGACTGACGTCCGCTGCGAGGGAATGATCAATCTTGAAAAGACCGACTTTTTGGCAGGGGAACCAGCCTTGGTTACTTCGCCTGAACTGGAGTTGGAGCGGCCAGTCTTGCAAAGACTGATTCTTTAGCAGGAGAAACTGTTTTGATGACTTCATTTACTGGAGCAGGGATGGCTATCCGTTTTGGGATGGCCGCTTCAGGTATTGTGGGCTTCTTCACGGGCCCATTGAAGTTTTGGCCCAGTCCGTTAAAGACTGAGGCGTTGGATTTAGGCGACCCGTTGAGAGGGGCCGCGGCAGTCGTAAGCCGATCAAAGACCGACTTCTTCAGAGCTTCTTGCGATGGCACTGGGGCGTTGAAGCTCATTGGTGGGAGCATGGTCCCGAAGAACAATCCAGTGGTGGCCTGTGTCACCTGTTCAACCGGCATTGCGTAGATGGAGGCCGCTTGAGGCCCGTAGGTCACTCCTCTGGCGAGGACGGAGTGGGAGTTGTTGCAGTTTGTGCAGTTGGAAGCCATTGATCTGCACGGGAGCAAGACATCAAATCTTAGTACCTTGAATCCAGGGGCAACCCTATCAAACCGCGATTCGTTCGCGAACACGACATACAAAGTGTGGAGTGGAAAGAGGAAAAGGTCCCACCGGAGGTGCCGGAATCTGTTCTCCTCCGAACACAGAGACACGACCGCGTAGGTCCGTCTTGCCTGAATTTGGGGGAAGATACTATTTGGTTTTATCCGTCCACCTCTTCGAAGATGCCAAGTTAATTTATGACACCGTATATCGGAGGTTTAGACGGATGCGGCCGATGTAACAGACTTCGTCAGATTCCCCCTCGTTTGAAGGGTTTTTGATTGTGGGGACGTTCTTCGCTGCAGGCGCAAGCCCCTGCAGTTAATTACGCTACCGCATCGCGGTAACAACTTTATCCTTCTCCAGATGGTCACTTCGTGTCATGTGTGTTTGTTTTGTTTTTGGTTTCCCGTGGATTGTATACGGAGACTAATTCATGTGGTCGCCCGTAGGGCGTGGATTAGTCCAAATCCGTATTTTCTTAGATTTGGGTTTTGGGTTGGGTTTAAAGATACATTAATCTCATTTGAGACTAAAATCAACTTAAACGTTAAGGATACGTTAGTCTAATTTTTAGACTAAGATCAACTTAACTGGATCATTTAGATCCAACAAAAGAGCATTTGGACTCTATCGTTTTAGCTTAGGGACTTTGCTGTCCAGTTTAAAGACGTCATAGTCTGTAAAGTTTAAGGACATCATAGTCCATGAGTTTAAGGACCCCACAGTCCATAGTAGTTTAGAGACATCATAGTCTGTAAAGTTTAAGGACATCATAGTCCATGAGTTTAAGGACCCCACAGTCCGTGGAATGTCTGGTTGTCGGGACCCGTCACCTCTCTAAAGACATTAAAGGATTACAACGACAAATATCAGAGGAGTGAAGAGATGTACCTTTGAACCAATATTGGTTGGGAGATCTGTAGTCCAATTTGGGACTAAGATCAAAGATTTGTGAGCACATAGGCTCAATTGATCTGAATTAGGGATCTGTGGCCACTTTGGGCTGGGCCCATTTAATTAAGATGTTGAACATTTAACAATGCTGAGCATTGATTTGGGCTCTGACAATCTTTTTGTCTTTTATTGAGTGCTGGGCACTCATCATAGCTCTGGGGCTTTGTTATTTAAAGAACAATTTATGTTCTTTCAGCGCACACGTGAGGAGCACGTAGCGCGCTCGGCGCCAGACAATGAGCGCAGTGCGCTTATGGTGAAGTAGCGCATACGTGAGGAGCACGTGGCGCGCTCGGCGCAATGCGCCAGACAAAGAGCGCGGAGCGCTTCTGTTTAAGTAGTGCATGCGTTAGGAGCACGTGGTGCGCTTAGCGCTGTGCGCCAGACTTGGAGCGCTTAGGGCTTCTATGAAATAGCACACACGTGAGGAGCACGTAGCGCGCTTGGCGCAGTGCGCTAGACAATGAGCGCGGAGCGCTTTCTTTAAATTTGGAGCATTAAGGCTCTGCAGCGCTGCGCGCTAGTTTTGGAGCGCTGAGGCTCTTTATAGGCAGCTTTGTGTTCTGAGAATTAATTCTCTCTTATAAGAGAGTTTGTCTCATGGATCTAAGAACAAAGTTCTTATTTTTATAGGAGATGTTTCAATCTCTTATGTTCTTGGTGAAAGGCTTTGCCTTTATGGATCTGTGATCCTAAAAGAATTGAATTATTCTCCCCCTTTTTTATAATGAGACGTAATGATCTCTTTTGTGAAAGTCAATTTATCTTATAGATCTATGATCTGTCATAAGAACTAAGTTCTTTTTTTCTGATGAGATTTTTTCTCTCTGTTTTTACCTTGAAGAAAAATTCTTCTTCTGCCGAGAGCTTGCTCTTCTCTCTGAAGTTTTCTCAAAGTTTATGGGGGGTTTCTCTCTCTCTCAGACTTGAAGTCTTGGGGCCTTTATATAGGACAAGCTGATTTGTTCAATCGGTTAAGGAGATCTTTTCTCCAATTGATTTGGGGATATTTCCCCCGTTGGATCTTTGATCCAAAGGCTTCTGATTTACAGAAGGCAATCTTCTTGTTTTTAACAAGATTGGAAAATCTTTCCCCACACAGAATTTATTCTGTATTTTAGTGATTTTTAATCACCATTGGATCAGTGATCCGACGGTGCTTTGATTTACAGAGCAAAATCTTTTTGTTTGGAAAGATTCTGAAGAATGTTTTTTTAACAGAATTTTATTCTGGTAACTTGATGATTTATCATCTTTGTTGGATCTTTGATCCAACGGTGGGGAACATTTAGTTCTAGCGCTAGCGCACTCGTGCTTTGCACGTGAGCACTGCTTTAGAGCGCTGGAGCGCTGGCGCTTATAGCGCGAGCGCACTCGTGCTCTGCACGTGAGCGCTGCTTCAGAGCGCTGGCGCTCTCAGTGCCGGCGCACCTGTGCTTTGCACGTGAGCGCTGCTTGCTGGCGCTTTTATGAAGCGCTGCTTCATTTCAAATTTTGAAAATTTAAACAGAGCTTTGCTCTGATTGGGAGAAACAGTATTCAATGATCGAGTTCTCTCTGCTCCTTCGGGACCTATTCAGCAGCTGTTTGATTTATCGAAAGAGAGAGCACCATCCTTGAAGCCTAGGGAAGCCATGCACTTGTATTCGATCAGACCGGATTATTTGGTGTTCTATCGAAACGATGCGGTTCTTTTTATGCGGTATAATCCACACCGCTTTGCCCGGCAATTGGGTTATAACTTGGGTGTTCCCTTCGAGGCATTCATAGTGGAGCCCAGCTCGTCTTTGGAAGTTGTTCGTGACGCCACTCATCACTTCATGCGGCTGAACACCGGCTCTCGCTTCATGATCCCTGAGGGCGACTACATTCCAAGGTGTGCGGGGGCTTTTACGGGTTGGTACCGCCACCGAGTTGGTCCTATCATTGCTGAAGAGAAGAGGATACTTTTTGGATGTAGAGCTCCCGCCCCGATCTAGGCTATGGGAGTCCCGCCGCGACCGCGAACAATGGTTCACCCTCCCTTGAGGGGTACTGGTGCCTTACTTATTCCTGAGGCGGTGGATGCGGGCCTGACTCCACCCACAGTTGGTATGCCGATACGCACTAGAGCTCAGGCAAAGGTTTCTGATGAGGCGTCGGTAGCAGTTCCGTCAGTTGCGGCGTCATCGATGGCAGTGTCATCATCGGTAGCACCACCAAAAGAGGATACTGGAGGTGAGGTTGGGCAACGTCGTACCAAAGCACCGAAGGGAAGGAAGCGATCATCTTCCAGCGCTAGTTCCGGGTCGAAGCGGAGGAAGATGACAGTCACCGGTCTGCTTTACTTTTTAATGGAATCCGATCCTATCGTTCAAGACGAACTAATATCTATGCAAGAGCTAGATGATGGTCTTCTTTTTCTAGGTTCATCTGCCGAGGAAGCCGCACAATTGGCTGAGTGTTGCGCCACGGCAGCGCCCCGGCCGTCTTACTCGAGGCCAAATTGCGGAATCAAAAATTTTCCTTACTCGGAAACCGGCGCTACCGCGGACAAAGAAAACCCGGATCGTTAACCATTAACCTACGCTAGCTAACAAGAGATGGGAAAAGAAGTATACCAAGAGATCCGAGTCCTCCGGTCTTCTCATCATCGCCCCGATCTCCCGCGGAAAGTGTAGTCTCCATATCGTTGCCTCCTCGCCGGAAAGGGCACCACATCGCCTTCGTCTTTTATGGGCTCCCGCCTCAATACCGAGGCAACTCGAGCATGAAGCCGGCAACTCGACATGCTCAAGATATGCTGTAGAATGTAGTAGTAGATCATGCTAGTCTCATTTGGGGTTTGTGGTTGCTATGATGGAGGAATGGGGTTAGGAAAAATGGTGCTTTCATTTTTCCAAAACAAGAAGAAGAAGGAGATGAAGAATTCCTCACAAAACAAAGATGAACTCTCTCATTCTTTTTCTTTCTCTCAAGTGTTCTTTCTTTCATCTAGTGAGAATGATAATGTGGTGGAGGAAAATGAGAATGCCAACCATAAGAAGGGAGGTGAGTGTAGGATAGAACAAGAGGTGACCACATCCTAGACAAGAAAACATCAACCATGCTTATTCTCCTATTCACTCCATAACCTTTCAAATCAAAAGCATGGAGCAAAAGAAATGAAAGCTATCATAATCAATACTTATGCAAGAAAACCCCTCCACAAATGTAATTTGCAAAACTGCAAATTACCCCCTCCATCGGAAAAGTCCGGCCGGGAAAGAACAAAGGAAAACCGGCCGGAACGGAAAAGCAAACTGGCAACTCCAGAAAACTGGTCCCGTAATAAATTACAGGAAAACCCCGATACTGTGCATACACACCCGCATCTGTATTCCGTCCGGATACAAATGCAATAAGACAAAATCTACACTGTACTAAACCAGTACCGGCTTAAACCAAAGCCGGCTAGTAAAAAACCGTTCGATCCTGATCCGTGCAATACCGCACGTATCTGATCGAACCCTGCCATATATATCCATACGGCCACTAGTACAAAACTGTCCGATCCTGATCCGTGCAATACCGCACGTATCTGATCGGACCCTGCCATATCTCCATACGGCCTCTACAGCGTTTCGCCCGAAAGCTTGAGTAACTGTAAGTGTGGTGGACTCTAAAGACTCGTCAATACTATGGCTGTGGATTTAACCACTAGCACGTCAGAGGTATAAGCCAATACGTGACGGGCCACCAGCTATTGACTAAAAGGGACGTCGATGAGCGAACTCATCCTGACACCCTACTGAGCCTGTCAGTGATAATATCCGTACAGTCCGGTCCGTTCGTCTATGAGCATCGCATGTCGGGCCTAGGGGGTTGGTAAAAGTCAGACCCCCAAAAGCGGTACAAGTCATGTCGGAGTGTAGCCCAGAACGCCCTGAGATACTACTGGAATACCTACTAGTATATCTCCTGCCTCGGCCGAGGGCTTTGCGTAATGGCTCTCCTAGACACAGCGCGACCTCACCCCCAATACCGGGAGAGACGAACCCCTGAAGATCCGCTCACTGGCTCCATGTGGCTCGGGACTGTACCCAACTAAAACCTGTTTGCACGACTCCTTTGAGCCGTGGTAGGGTAGTAATCAAAGCACAGTGGGAACTCACACGAGACAAATGACGATCCTCAGGTCGATGAACTAACCTGTACACATGTCACCAGGGAACTGCTATCTGACGTCAGGTAAAAGCCCAACTAGCAGGTTCCCGGCGAGTCCTGTCCGGTGTACTCATAACCCAATGAGCACCTGTATACATCTTAGGTGAACCAACTGACACCAGTGGCTTGTGAGACCGGCCACCGCCCCTCGTCGGGGTCTCGACTGTATACACTAGTCTACTAATGGAGTATCGATGCCCTGTCTCGAAACTCCTACGACTAGGGACCTTTTAAGGATGTGCTTATAGACTACCAGCTCCCACGTATATGATCGCCATCATAGTGCTGGCCGTCAAGTAAGAATCCTAGGGGCTCTATCAACGTGCAATAGTGACATGTCAGGTCACCTAAAGCAGTACACGATGATAAAGATAAACCAGATAGCATACTATCATCTCGAGTAAGACTGTCCCACCGGGATAGGTCCTCCCTCAATCATTGCAATCACGTGCCTGTGATCCAATAATTGACTCTGAGGGCACTATCTCCAACAATCTCCCACTTGCACTCAAGGCTAATTATTGCGATGTCGCATACTCACAGCCCGTGTGATACCGAACACCCAACTCCTCTACTAGTCAGTCTCACAAAGCTCGTTTGCGAAACTATTGCGTTCGAGGAATAGCCTCAGTGAGTGGATCCGCTATGATGTTCTTTCTATGTCTCTCTATATCTCAGATTCGCGGAGAAAACCATCTCCCGAAATGAGCAATACCTGTCTTAGAATGTCTGGATGTCTGATGGGACCTAGCTCATAAATGAACTCCAAATCCAAACTTCTTAGACTGTATCATCAACTGAACTTAATCAGTATCCTGCGCCATGCCACCCTCAGTATTGGCTTGGACCACCTGTCCAAAATACTGCCCCTCGTCAGAGGGAGAACTATAACTCTGACAACCTCCCTGTCGTCCATGTCACCTTGGAAGCCTGGAGTGATAACCGTCTCCTAAAGGAGGCAGCAGTTATCATATCCCTAGAACATTCACTTATGTTCTAAAACTGCTTCCGACTGTTTTTCCAGGATTGGATTAATATCAACTTATTGCACCTACTGCAAGAACAACATCTGGTGTGGTACTTGACATCTCATAATTGACTCAATTGCCTAAGCAAGTGATCTGTCAATCATGCGTATCCCTCTCCCCTTTAGTCTGTAAGACACCTTTAGAGAGGGTGACTCCATTACCTGCAGGTACACTACCGTGCCAGGAGTCGTCCATTCTAAATACTCTTAGAATGCTGTCAAAGTACCCTGATTGGGAAACCACCCAAATCTAGATCTAAAACCATAGATCTAGTAACCAGTATGTCAGATATAATATCCAAGTCCTTTGTGGAGAAACCACTGTGTGACGACCAAAGTATAACCGATCGTAGTATAGGAATATCACTTCCTACTACCTTCTCAACAGATCCATCCTCTATTCTGATGACGTCAAACCCATGACTGTCACATCAGAAACAGATGATCTAACTCCGCTATATCTGCTTTAGTCTATAAATAGACATAAGCATGAAGTCCACCAATGCTTCCGCTGCTCCAACTGACTACGACAACCCTCTGCCAGAGTCATATAGACGTGCACTTCTAAAGCTAGTTTAGAACGACGCTATACTCATCCTCCTGTCGGGTCTCGCAGCCTGGAACAACATCAATGGTAATTGTGGGTAAACAAGAACTTCACTGTCACCGTCCTTGAGGCTACCGAAGTACCTCTCGGGTGCCTGAAGTTACCCACCTTATCTGCGGAGTGGCCAATGGAATGTCAAATCAGATTGAATCTTTAGGTTCCTTATCAAATCTTCAGTAATCGTTTGCGGTTCTGGAATCACTTCCAGTTCTACCATACTCCCACTACTGTTTTTGAAAAAATCCATTTTTAATAAAACTGTGGCGAGTCTAGAACAATATTGCTATTGTTCATCCAGATGGTAGAAAATCAACCCTCGTCATAGCCTGGGTCAACCCACAAACAGCCATTACAGAAACGTGCCTTGAGTTATCCGGAGTCTGGTTTTAAGCATAAGCCGGACAACTCCCCGTACCTTAACATCGTTAAGATATGAACTGTTCTATATCCAATATAGAACCAGAGGCACTGATTTAATTGAACCAGATTCAAATCATGCAGCTGTCTCCAGTGCATGTCAACTAAATGGAAGGAGGCCGATCAGCGTTACTCAACTTAGGAATGCTTCCAATTATGAGTAACCTGAAAGAGAAGCAAGATCTCTTTATCATTACTATCAACTGAACACCATTCACAAGTATCTACATCTTCGATCTCTTTGAAGAATCCCGATACTTGCTACACCTGGTTCTCTACTCTATTCAAATACCTATAACTTCTCCAAATTCGGACCCTGTGTTTCCACGAAACACCTGTCTAAAAACTAGAGAACTCGTAAGTAAACCGAATATAGTACGAGGACCAACCCCTCTGTCCTGATGGACCCTGGACAACATACAATACTCTGTATAAGTCCGCTGAGTCTAACAACTCTTTCACTGTGCGTCGTAGGTTGAAAACTGTACTTATGGTTAAGAAGAATTACAGCGCTGTTTAATGCTCCTTACCTAATCATCCACTGATATAGGCAAATGTCATCGACATGAAATCAAAAGGTATATCTCACTCTATTAAAATAGACGTACAGATATATCAATTTGAAATTGGTGCACAATAGCGGATATTCAAAACCAAATATTTGCCGACCGGCAAACAGCCCAGATGATCTCCTCAAATATCAGCGATTACAACGAATCCTGATATAATGAGGATGATCACCCTATTCCCAATAACCTACTCCCACTCATCATCTTGATTGTTAGGATACGAGCGTGTCAAGTTTAGTTCTAAATACCGCAATCAAGACGGTTTCGCACGTAGCTAGCCGGTTGAGTACGGGTCGTCCGCAGGGAGATGGGAATCTTTTTCTATGTGTTTTTCGACGAGTTAAGTCCGGTTGTTCAGATTTTGTTTGTAGTTATCTAAGTGTTGAGTTGATATTTAAAGAGAGCTTGTTAGGGTTAGGATTAGGTTAGTTTGAGTTAGGAGTCTCCACATCTTTCGTTGCCCCACTTAATATCGGTGTTACGGTAATCGGCAACAACGGGGATTAGCACGACTAGGAAGGAACTTGCGAGTATAAGCTAGGCTTTCCAACGCATAGTCCTTCCTTTTGGTGCTTGTCCGTCCGTTCTTGGCTCTTATCCATAACCTCCGGTTAATTCAACCACAACCGGTCTCACTACGGAATCACCGCTATCATGTAGGATAGGGTGCCGTAAGGAGCGGATTGTGGTTGGGTTAACGGGAGTTGATTTAAGTTGTTGGGCAAGGAAAGAGTGAGAGAGATTTCCTTCTCTCAAACTTCCCTTATCCTACCCTAACAAGTATAGAACTACTCACACTTCATAATACGGAAAAATAAAACAACACAAAAGAGGAAGATAGAAAGAAGGAGATTAGAAGAATACGACTAACTGTTTGCGACCTCACCTTGGCGAGGATCAAGCGTAAGTATCATTGTCGTATGTAAGGATAAAGAAAAAGAGAGAAGAAACAAACAACAAGGAAATAACAACAACTACTTAACAATTAAAATTACAACAATTATAACAAGTAAAGAAAGAGACAAGCATGATAATAAAAATGGTCTTCTTTATTCATCACTCTTCACTCAAAAGCTCACTTACAAGTTTAATGGAGAAGAGGTGAGAAGAGGAAGAAGAACAATACTAAAACTAGGCAAAATGAAAAATACAAAGTTGGACCCCTTCCTTCACAAACTTCTGGGCTATTTATAGGCCAGAGAATGAAACCCTAGGGCAACCACCAGAACCTAAACAAAAAGACCAAAAAACCCCCCAAAAATCATCAACTGCCGCCACTATATTGCCGCGGATCCGCGGCCTGGACCCCACTTTGGCCGCGGATCCGCGGCCTTATGATTGAATTGGGCCCCCCAATTTTTGGTGCTGGCCTGATCTGTTGTCTACATTATTCTGGTATATGTATTTTCTTATAATTGCTCCACGAATTTTCCAGAATTCTGTTGAGGGAAAGGTGGACTTTTTGTCAAGATTTTGTCATGATTTGCCTCGAGCTCCGCGTAGATCTCTTGGATTTTGTGCTACCATTGAGCCTTGTGCATGAGAATGACATTGATTTGATCTTTTGTCTTCCTATTGATATCTGGCAACATACGGATGAAGAGCAGAGACCGTGTTTTTATCTGTGGTTGGCAGGAACCCGGATTTTGTCGTGTTTTCCATGAATTTCACCGTTTTGGAACCGAGAACCTGTATCCTGCAATTGACTAGCAAACACGGCTCAAGAGTATCTACGGATATGCAATGTGATAAAAATTGGGCGGTATGAAAATGCAAAAATCTGATATGAACAAATACCCCCAAACTTATCATTTGCTCGTCCCGAGCAAAGTCCATTTATTCATAAAAAATTTCCTAACCTCACTTTCGCAGGGAACGCGATTGCACTGAGCATGTGCAACAAGCCGTTAAACCTCTAGGTGTCCCTAGTAGGAGGAGTGTTGTCTCCTGAGGGTTTTCAGCGGATACTACCCACAAAATCCGGTCAAGTTGGTTTGTAAAAAATGACTAAGTTTCAAACCCTAAAGTTTTGTTTTAGAAAATAACAATTCTATAATCCTTAGTCTAGACTATCGAACCTTTATTTTTCACACCTCACATCTTATTTAACTACAAATTTTATATGTCTTTACGTGCAGTGCGGATAGTGTCGTTAAGTTCCAGAAGGATCGATTAGAGTCATCATGTCGCACAATAAAGCCCAGATAACAATTTTAAAAGGATCACATAAGTTTTATAATGAGTTAAGCATTTTTCAAGTTTCGTTTTGCAGTAAGGTTTCAACTTCAGAATTTCTATCTTCCTTAACAGGAAACTAAGTCGTATTTTTCACTCCACCTTTTTCTTGTTTTCATTTCATACACACCACTGTGAACGTGCAATAGTCTTTATCAAAGAGTAAAACCTTCATATCTCCGTTAAAATTTTTTTAAAAGTCTGTCTTTTATCAAGATTATTCTCACACAAAGAACCGTTAGGAATTTTAACTCGGAGAGAACACTTGCTTGACTTTGTTTTAAACTGGACTTTCTAGGCTTCTTAGCGAGCTTTGGGCCAATGCACCCAAACCAGTTGGTTTTAGGGCATTAGGTGTAGAAACACCCCAGCGGACTTAATTACTCAAGTTACCTAGGTCCAAAAACAAAAGACAGTTTGGCGTGAAAATCAGATGATTTAATACGAACGGAGATATAACCGGCAGTTCAAATATATATATATATATTTTTTTTTTTTTGGATAAAAGACGTGTCTAGTGGGTTTGGTGTGTAATCATTCCAATCAAGTTTTAGATGGGTTATTTTTCAGACTTAGCTCCTATTACGGCATCAATAACATTCCTTCATATTCGCTTTACTTCATAAACTATTCTTGTCATTACTTATTTCAGAACAAACCTATTTGATTCTCAGAAAATCATTTATCTGTTTAAAAGTTTGAACATGAAAGACTTGTCATCTAATTCCCAAAACTCACGACACGTGTAGTGTGATGTAAAGACGTATATCAGCTATAGTTAACTTCAAAGGAGAGTTATCTTTCAGGTTTTCAAAATCCAAACATAAGATCTAGTTATTCCTATTTTATCAAACAAAAACCGTCGAATGTTGAATCAAAGTTCTTCCACAAGCTAACTTGACAAAAAGTTTTTATATTTTTGGAAAATTTTCAAATTTTTATGGATTTTATGGATTTTAATATGCAGATGCAAAATATACATATGAATGCGAAGGTAAGAAATGCGTACCGAGCGTACCCCCAAACTTAAACTGGACAGTGTCCTCACTGTCATTGCATGAAGAGAGTAGTTTGAAGGTTCAAAATTGTTGGTTAGCGATACACAAGTTTTATTTGTTTTTGAAAGAAAAGAAAAAGAATATACACAAATATAAACAAAATGGTTTGTACATACCCCCAAACTTATTTGGAACAGTGTCCACTGTTCTTGGCTGGATAACCGAAGTTTGGAGGTAGGCAGAGGAAGATCAAGCAAGGTAAACCGGCTCCTGTAAGAACAGGAGCTCCTCTGTTGGTTCGGCGCTAAGGTACGGTTTGCATCGGTGTCCGTTCACTTTGAAGAGTGAACCGTCCTTTGGATTTTCCAAATCCACAGCGCCCTGCGGATACACAGTCCGCACAAAATACGGCCCTTTCCAGCGAGATCGGAGCTTTCCAGGATGGAAGTGAAGTCGGGTGTCGTAAAGAAGTACCTGCTGACCAGGTACGAAGGTTTTGCGTACAAGGTGTTTATCATGAAACACCTTCGTTCGATTCTTAACGACAACCGCGTTGTCGTAAGCCTCATCCCTAAGCTCGCTCAGTTCGTTCAGCTGCAGCTTCCGATGGCTGCCCGCGTCCTCCAGAGACAGATTCAGCTCCTTTATCGCCCAAAACGCGCGATGCTCGATTTCGACAGGAAGGTGGCAGGCTTTTCCGTACACAAGCCGATAGGGAGACATGCCAAGGTCGGTCTTATAAGCGGTTCTAAATGCCCAAAGGGCATCAGTGAGTTTCAAAGACCAATCCTTACGGTTCTTGGAGACCGTTTTCTCCAGTATCTGCTTGATTTGCCGATTTGAAACTTCGGCCTGCCCGCAGGTTTGGGGGTGGTAGGGCGTAGAAAGCTTATGATTAATGGAGTATTTCCGCATCAAGGCCTCGAAAGTCCTATTGCAGAAATGACTTCCATTGTCGCTAATGATCGCTCGGGGGTGCCCAAACCGTGAGAAAATGTTTTCTTTAAGGAACCTAACGACAACCTTGTTGTCGTTAGTTCGGCTGGGCACAGCCTCGACCCATTTAGAGACGTAATCAACAGCTAGAAGGATGTACAAGTTCCCAAAAGAGCTGGGAAACGGCCCCATGAAGTCTATCCCCCAAACATCGAAAATCTCCACAACCAAGATCGGTTGGAGCGGCATCTCATTCCTCCGGGATATCCGGCCCATGTGTTGGCACCGGGAGCAAGTCTTGCAATAATTGTGAGCGTCTTTGAAAAGTTGTGGCCAGTAGAAACCACATTGCAAGATCTTCTCAGCTGTCTTTCTGGGCCCAAAATGCTCGCCACATGCTTGGTCGTGGCAAAATGACAACACACTCTTGAATTCCTCATCTGGGACACACCGACGAATAATCTGGTCGGGACAGTACTTGAACAAGTAGGGTTCGTCCCAGTAAAAGTGTTTTACTTGGGATAAGAAGCGAAGTCTGTCCTGACGTGACCATTCGGTCGGTAGCAATCCCGTGGCCAAATAGTTCACAATATCTGCGAACCAGGGTTCGCAAGATACTGTCAAGAGTTGTTCATCCGGGAAAACGTCATTGATTGGGATAGGAAGCGACGGCGAAGAAGGAAGTCGTGAAAGATGGTCGGCGACAACGTTTTCACATCCTCTTTTGTCCTTAATGACAAGGTCAAACTCTTGAAGCAAGAGGATCCAACGTATAAGCCGAGATTTGGCATCTTTCTTCGCAAAAAGATGGCGCAGAGCAGAATGATCAGTGTAAACGATGACTGGAGAGCCGATAAGGTACGGCCTGAACTTCTCTAAAGCAAATACAACAGCTAAGAATTCCTTCTCAGTTGTTGTATAATTGAGTTGTGCGTCGTTCAGGGTTCGGCTTGCGTAATAGATCACGTGCGGCATCTTGTTGATGTGCTGTCCAAGGACAGCACCGATGGCAAAGTCGGATGCATCGCACATAATCTCGAATGGGTGCGTCCAGTCAGGGGAAGAGAGAACGGGAGCAGAAGTGAGTGAGTGTTTCAATGATTCAAAAGCAGCCGCACAGCTTGAGCTGAAGTCGAATGGCGTGTCCTTGGCCAGGAGAAGAGTCAAGGGCCTAGCAATCTTGCTAAAGTCCTTGATAAACCGTCTATAAAAACCGGCATGGCCAAGGAAGGCTCGGATATCTCTGACGCATCGGGGAGGAGGCAGATTGGAAATGACCTCAATCTTTGCTTTGTCGACCTCTATGCCATTTTGCGAGATGATATGTCCTAAGACAATACCTTCACGCACCATGAAGTGGCATTTCTCCCAGTTCAAAGTGAGATTCTTGTCCGTACATCTGGTAAGGACAGCGTCGAGATGCAGCAGACACTCGTCAAAAGAATCGCCGAAAATGGAGAAGTCATCCATGAAAATCTCCAGAAATTTCTCCACCATGTCTGAGAAAATCCCCATCATACACCGCTGGAAGGTAGCGGGCGCATTGCATAACCCAAAGGGCATGCGTCGATATGCAAACGTGCCGAAAGGACAAGTGAAAGTGGTCTTGTCCTGGTCTTTTTCGGCGATGGGAATTTGATTATAGCCAGAGTAGCCATCAAGAAAGCAATAGTACTCATGTCCGGCCAATCGTTCGAGCATCTGGTCAATAAAAGGTAGCGGAAAGTGGTCTTTCCGCGTTGCGGCGTTGAGTTTTCTGTAATCAATGCAAACTCGCCACCCAGTTTGGGTGCGAGTAGGGATTAACTCATTCGCCTCGTTAGTTATGACCGTGATGCCCGACTTCTTGGGGACAACGTGAATGGGGCTAACCCACTGGCTATCAGAGATAGGGTAAATGATACCACTATCTAGACATTTGACGATCTCCTTCTTCACAGCCTCCTTCATGACTGGATTAAGACGTCTTTGTGGATCCCGGGCTGGTTTGGCATCATCCATCAGATGAATTGATGCTCAACGATGAGGGGACTAATCCCCTTGATGTCCGCCATGGACCAGCCAAAAGCTTGCCTGTTGCCGTGCAAGACCGTGAGAAGGGCTTTCTCTTGCTCGGGAGCTAGAGAAGCCGAGATGATGACAGGGAGGGTCTCGTTCTCACCTAAGTAAGCATACTTAAGGTGAGACGGCAACGGCTTGAGTTCGAGCGTTGGAGGTGAAATGATGGAAGGCAAGACTGGTGCAAAGGTCTCGAACTCAAAGGACTCCAGCAAAGGTTCAAAACGAGTGTAGGCAACCGAGTCGGATGGTTCAGGTAACTCATCCGAAAAGTCGAAAGATTCAAACTCGGGTTGTGCGCGGCTAAGATCGTTCGTGAACGTGAAACACTCGTAGTCGTTATCGGGCGCAGAAACAGCAGCAGGTTCGAAGAGACACGCACTAGTGGCGTCAAGATTATCGTATTCAAACAAAAACTCCTCGAATTCACACTCTTCGGGGGTGATCTCCTGGATCGAGCAAACATCCAGTATATGAGCATTAGGTTCGGCGGGCTGATTCCCCAACCTAAAAATGTTGAGTTCAATCGTCATATTTCCAAAAGAGAGGTTCATTGAACCATTGCGACAATTGATCACAGCATTTGAGGTTGCGAGAAATGGGCGACCGAGTATCACCGGAATTTGATTCCGGGGGTTAGCTACAGGCTGTGTATCTAAGACAATGAAGTCGACGGGAAATATGAAGTCCCCGACTTTTATTAACACATCCTCTAGCTCACCCCTAGGATGGGTGATCGATCGGTCGGCCATCTGGAGAGTGCAGTGTGTGGGTTTTAGCTCTCCGACGCCTAATTGCTCGTATACTGAATACGGAAGCAAGTTAACACTGGCACCAAGATCTAATAGTGCGCGGTTGATGTTCTTATCCCCAATAGTAATTGAAATCGTAGGACAGCCAGGGTCCTTCCGTTTTTGTGGTAAAGATTGGGTAAGGGCATCACTCACAGCACTAGCCAAGAAAACTTTCTTGGGTACCTGAGACTTCCTCTTTTTCGTGCACAAGTCCTTTAAGATTTTCGCGTAAGATGGGACTTGTTGGACAGCATCTAAAAGAGGAATGTTAATGTTAACTTGCTTGAATAACTCCAAAATCTTCTCCATTTGTGGATTTTGTTTGTTAGACCTCAACCGGTTTGGAAATGGAACATTTTGAAAATTGGTTGAGTCTAATGCTGGAGGAGGAGATTTTGGAGTTGGAACGGATCCCAGAATAGGTGTTTTCGTGGAGTGAGAAGTGGGTCCATTCAGAGCAGAAGAAGAAGAGGGAGAGCCTGTTGAAGAACGGAGAATAGGCTCGGAAGACGAAGAAGAAGAAGGAGAAGAAGAAGAAGCAGCGGCCGGGGCATCATCGTTGATCCGTTTGCCAATGTTGTTCTGCAGCACCCTTCCCGATCTCAGTGTAGTCACGGCACTCACATTATGGTTTTGTTGTTCAAGAGCAACATGTGCATTATGTGGGTGACCGGGATTTGGAAGTGGCTGGGACGGGAGCTTCCCCTTCTCTCGCTCGCTCAAGGCCGCGTTCAGCTGTGCAATCTGGGCCTCGATGGTCTTGATGCTCTGCCCGTGTGCGGCGGTGTGTTGCACTAAAGATTGGATCGAAGACTGGATGTTGGCGGTGGATTGAGTCGATTGTTTAACAAACGCATCCAGACTTCGCTCGAGCGAGGAAACCTTATCGTTGTTAGACGGAACAAGGTTGTTTGGTGGAAAAGAATTGTTCGGTGCAAAGTTGTTCGTCTGGTTTTGGTAAGGTTGGGGTTGGAAGGGCTGCTGATACTGAGTTTGTTGTTGCGCTTGTTGTTGCGGTGGAGGGGGCCTTTGGAAATTGTTGCCCTGGAATTGATTCTGATTCTGATTTCAGGCGAAATTGGGGTGGTTCCTCCAACCGGGATTGTAGGTGGAAGAGTATGGATCATTCCTCGGTCTTTGCTGGAATGCATTAACCTGATCCTGTCCTTGCGATGGTGGATTGTAAGGACACTCTTCGGTCAAGTGAGAAGGATCGGAACAACAAGCGCAGATGGTACGAAGGGGGAGAACAGGGGCAGGAGTAGGAGAAGAAAATTTGCTCTCTATTGCTTCAAGCTTTTTTGTTATTACAGCCATTTCAGCTCTCATTGCAATAGAGACATCAAGCTGGTGAATTCCTACCCTAGACTGACCGGTAGAAGTGGAGGTAGAAGAAGAAGAAGGAGTCGGTCTGGTGCTCTCCCACTGTAGCGTTTGCTCCGCAAGATCGTCAAAGAACTGCCACGCTTCCTCGTCAGATTTGGATAGGAAGTGGCCCTGACAGATGGTTTCCAGCAACTGCTTCGTTGCTGGGTTCAGTCCCTCGTATAAGGTTTGGCAGAGTTGCCATTTCTCTATACCGTGGTGAGGACACTGAACAAGAAGGTCTTTGTACCGGTCAAAGCACTTCCAGAAGGGTTCAGAAGGAAGCTGGGAGAATTGGTTGATCTCATTTCGAATTCTTGCGGTCTTATGATTTGGGTAGAATTTTTTCAGAAACGCTTTAACAAACTCGTCCCAGCTGGTGATTGAGTGGGAAGCGGTGCTATACAGCCATTTTTCTGCGAGATCGCATAAAGTGAACGGAATGACCCGTAGACGTATAGCATCGTCCGACAGCTGGGTTGTTTTCATCATGGCACAGACGTTTTGAAATTTGTTAATGAAGATATAGGCATCTTCAGATTCAAGCCCATGAAAACGTGGAAGCATGTTGATGAAATGGGGCTTAATTTCAAAGTTGTCCCCATTGGCCGGAGGAAGAGAAAGGCAGGTTGGAAGTGCAGAACGGGTAGGGTAGAAACGATCCTGGAGCGCAATTCGCTGCGGCGCTACAACAGGCGGAGGTGGTGGGAGATTGGTCTCCATAGGAGGTGGAGCCAATCCAGGGGTGGTCAACGAGATGTTTGGAATAAATCCCGACATCGCGGAAGAAGAGGTTGGTGAAGGTGAAGGTGAAGGTGAAGATGTATGAACAGAATTCCGGTCAACGTCGGAGTTGGCCGGCAAAGGAAGGGGAGAAAGAGGAGTGGACGGAGTATCGACTTCGGAGTCGATCGCGTAGTCGGTCGCGACTAACGTAACGCGGACTAGACGGGCGCTAGTGTCCCGAGTCCAAGCGGACATACACTAAACGAGTTTAGTATAGTCAAAGCGGAGAAGGTGAGGGCAAGAAAACGTCAATGGAGAAAGGTGATGGTTGGTGGGTGAAAATGGATTTGGCGACAAAAGGGCAAGTTTTTATAAAAGTTTTTTGATTTTTTTCTTTTTTTTTTGTTTTTAGAAAGAGATATACAGAAATATGTACGGAAATACGGCTTAAGCAATCACAAACAAGATATGCACAATCACACCTAGATCTACGGTCGCCTAGGTCTACTAGACCTGCTCCTGAACTTGATTGTCGAAGTTAAACAATGTCGAGAAACGGGCTTAAAAATACACTGATCACGAGGCCAGGTAAGTGCAGAGATAAGGGGAGGTTGTCCAACGCTTTCGCGAAGTTCCTTAATTAAATAACCCTTTCTCTTTCGGCGGTTGCGCCTTTAACACTTTCCTAGACACCCCGTAAACAATATACGGTTAAGCAAGGTTCTAAACAAGGTTTATCTTCTCCTAATGAGCGCGAAGTCCTTAGGGCTGAAGTCTAGTATTTTTTTAATTACAATGGACAATGCATATGCTTTAGTGATTTCCGGGGTCCTGGGAAGGGTGACGAAATCCCCACCCAATCTGGATTGGTTTCAAGCCCCTTAAGTCCGTATTAAAGAATGCAAAACAGTAACAATATCAACAGCAAACAATTTTTATTTTGCGGCGCAAAGAATCCTGCACAAGAACAGTTTATTGGAAAGGGGGAGAAGAATTTGCGCAAAGAAGCCTGCAGAAAACACAATTTATTGGAGTCCAGAGGAGTGGAGTGGAGAAGAGGAGCTTACCCAGAAAATTTGGCACAGAGAACTCCCCAAGTGGCCGCGGTTCCGCGGCAAAAGAGCCCTAATGCCGCGGTTCCGCGGCTGTAAAGAGGATTGGATGCATAATTTTTCTTGTGTGGGTTCTGTTGGGTGTCCTCTTGTTTTCTGGATGTTCTGAATTTGAATTTACTCACTGTATCTGCTCCAGATTTTGACAGTAGGCCGTATGCTTCGGTTTTTTTTTGTCGCGGTGTAGCCGCGAAATGTGGGTCTATCTTCCCACGTCTTTGGCACTGTACTTGAACTCCGTATTTTCAACGTCTTGGCCACTGAACTCGAAACTTGTATTTTCCTGCACACTTGCACAAAAGCTAATCAAAAATAACAAGATGATTTTTACAAAGTATATATTTTTTTTGGTTTTTTTTGGTTGTTTTTATATTCACAAATTAACCCGAAATTTCACTTAGAAATAGACTACCGTCTCCCCGGCAACGGCGCCATTTGATTGTTAGGATACGAGCGTGTCAAGTTTAGTTCTAAATACCGCAATCAAGACGGTTTCGCACGTAGCTAGCCGGTTGAGTACGGGTCGTCCGCAGGGAGATGGGAATCTTTTTCTATGTGTTTTTCGACGAGTTAAGTCCGGTTGTTCAGATTTTGTTTGTAGTTATCTAAGTGTTGAGTTGATATTTAAAGAGAGCTTGTTAGGGTTAGGATTAGGTTAGTTTGAGTTAGGAGTCTCCACATCTTTCGTTGCCCCACTTAATATCGGTGTTACGGTAATCGGCAACAACGGGGATTAGCACGACTAGGAAGGAACTTGCGAGTATAAGCTAGGCTTTCCAACGCATAGTCCTTCCTTTTGGTGCTTGTCCGTCCGTTCTTGGCTCTTATCCATAACCTCCGGTTAATTCAACCACAACCGGTCTCACTACGGAATCACCGCTATCATGTAGGATAGGGTGCCG
Organism: Agapanthus africanus; assembly: GCA_030015575.1. Classification (NCBI taxonomy): domain Eukaryota; kingdom Viridiplantae; phylum Streptophyta; class Magnoliopsida; order Asparagales; family Amaryllidaceae; genus Agapanthus; species Agapanthus africanus. The sequence continues at coordinate 45,955,214 of JASDDO010000019.1, read as the reverse complement.
TAAGGAGCGGATTGTGGTTGGGTTAACGGGAGTTGATTTAAGTTGTTGGGCAAGGAAAGAGTGAGAGAGATTTCCTTCTCTCAAACTTCCCTTATCCTACCCTAACAAGTATAGAACTACTCACACTTCATAATACGGAAAAATAAAACAACACAAAAGAGGAAGATAGAAAGAAGGAGATTAGAAGAATACGACTAACTGTTTGCGACCTCACCTTGGCGAGGATCAAGCGTAAGTATCATTGTCGTATGTAAGGATAAAGAAAAAGAGAGAAGAAACAAACAACAAGGAAATAACAACAACTACTTAACAATTAAAATTACAACAATTATAACAAGTAAAGAAAGAGACAAGCATGATAATAAAAATGGTCTTCTTTATTCATCACTCTTCACTCAAAAGCTCACTTACAAGTTTAATGGAGAAGAGGTGAGAAGAGGAAGAAGAACAATACTAAAACTAGGCAAAATGAAAAATACAAAGTTGGACCCCTTCCTTCACAAACTTCTGGGCTATTTATAGGCCAGAGAATGAAACCCTAGGGCAACCACCAGAACCTAAACAAAAAGACCAAAAAACCCCCCAAAAATCATCAACTGCCGCCACTATATTGCCGCGGATCCGCGGCCTGGACCCCACTTTGGCCGCGGATCCGCGGCCTTATGATTGAATTGGGCCCCCCAATTTTTGGTGCTGGCCTGATCTGTTGTCTACATTATTCTGGTATATGTATTTTCTTATAATTGCTCCACGAATTTTCCAGAATTCTGTTGAGGGAAAGGTGGACTTTTTGTCAAGATTTTGTCATGATTTGCCTCGAGCTCCGCGTAGATCTCTTGGATTTTGTGCTACCATTGAGCCTTGTGCATGAGAATGACATTGATTTGATCTTTTGTCTTCCTATTGATATCTGGCAACATACGGATGAAGAGCAGAGACCGTGTTTTTATCTGTGGTTGGCAGGAACCCGGATTTTGTCGTGTTTTCCATGAATTTCACCGTTTTGGAACCGAGAACCTGTATCCTGCAATTGACTAGCAAACACGGCTCAAGAGTATCTACGGATATGCAATGTGATAAAAATTGGGCGGTATGAAAATGCAAAAATCTGATATGAACACATCTGTAAAACCATACAGATGTGAGAATCATACCTGGTAAATACATACCCTGGAGTAAGTATCTAATCGGGAAATCAGTTTTCCGTTAACAGTACACAGTGAAACTGAAACATTGAAATGTTTCGACGGGGTATCCTGGTATTCCTAGTAATGCCTCTTCCATTATCCAGATTCACAACTATAACCGTATAATTCTTTGCCACCTCTCCAAATCCCTTTATATGTCTTCAGTCATTACCTTCTGTACACCCCTTTAAGCCAAATGGTTTTCTTCCTTCCCTACCGTTCGGCACCAGCCTATGGTTTGGAAGAAGACTATCCAAAAAGCATAAAGGGTGTACTGTCCTAATCCTAGGAGCACTCGCAATACGAGAGAAGGTGAAGATAAAAGACAACCGAATAAACCTTATTCCTATTTCTCCTGAACCAGAATCCATCCCCGAACTGGAACAAGTTCCTTTCGAGTTCGTATATAACCATACGATGGAGTATCCAATAAACTGTGGATCTTCGTAGTGATACGGAGTGTCTTGGAGAAATACAAAGGTGATTTAGGATTGGCGAAGAAAAACTTGGTTTGGTCGTGAATATCAGTCGCATTTTACTCTGCCCTCTTACTAATCCCTTACTTTGTCTTAATCTTAATACCTTCTGCACACCGTTTAGGCTAATCGGTTTTCTTCATTCCCTACCGGTCGGCACCAGCCTAAGGTTTGGAAGAAGACTATCCAATTTGCGTAATAGGTGTACTATCTCCTAAACCAAGGAGTACTCGTAATGAGAGAAGGTGAAAAGAAAAGACAACTGAATAATCCTATTCGTTTTCTCCAGAACCAGAAACCATCCTCGAAGTCCTTCGAGTTCGTATATAACCATACGATGGTTTTGTCCAATGGAAGTGGACGTTCGTAGTAATACGGGGTGTCCTGGAGAAAAGGGTAAAAGTAGGAGTGGCAATGAGGTCTGCAACTCTGAAAATCCAAAAGCCAGTGTTAAGAAGGTTCGGTCAACTTGGTCACTGAGTCAAAGTCCAGGGTCGGGTCAATGGTCGCTGCCAAAGAGAGAGAGAAAAGAAACACTCAGCGTGCACTCTAACCTAGATCAGAATGGTTATCACTTTGTCTAATCTGGAAACCTCCCACTGTACCTCAAATTCTCCTCCAAACCTGAAAGAAGAATTAGTCGGGATCACCCGAGGAGTAAACCAACTCATCAGTGGAAATCGGGATCCAACTCTCATCGCATGATAACGTGACGGAATCCACTCACGTCACCACACTCCAGAAGGTATGCGCATGCCTGGCAAGTTTCAGTTCTTTTGAAACTCCCGATGTGTGTTTTTACCCCTAGGACCCAAGTGACCTTGACTGAGCCAACATATCAAAGGATCCTAGTCAAGTTCAACCCGTCATTATCTTGATTGCATTAGACCCACCCGCACGAGTCCTTGACTGAGCCAAAATGACCGTACGACTGTCCTAACCAATCACATATCCATGCAACAGAAAAGCACTACATAGCTACCGAACACTACGCCTCGGCTGAGCACGACATACGCAGCACGAATACTAAGTAATACTAATCTGAAATGATGGAGGGCTACGACTGGTTTTTGGCGAAAAACCTTTAACGTAATGAACTTGATATCGTTGAAGGAACTGCACAACTTTTTAATAAAATATAGTGACGAAAACCTTTACTAAAGAGGTCACTCCCGGTGAAGGGATCTCGGCTCTTTCCCCGTAGAATGAGGTGCAGGATATTCCAACTGAATACCACGATGCAAAGCAAAAGTAATCGGCTATAGTGAAGTTAATGCCCTGACGCAAACTTCTGTCCAAGGGGTCACTCCCGGTGAAGGGATCTCGGCCCTTGCCTCGTCGACTGAGGAGCAGGATATTCCAAATGAATACCACGATGCAAAACAAAAGCGAACGTCCTTGCAATAACAGCTTTTTGAAAAGTGTTCCAACAACATCAGAATAGGTTTGTTTAAACTTGCATTGATCCGAATCAATGCAGTCCCATCAATTGATCACACCACAAAGAACGAAAATATACTGACGTACGTATATGCCATCCGCATTCGCCACTGGGTCCCGTCATCACCCGTTAGGTTAGCTAACTAACGGCAGAGCGGGGACTGGACTAGCGCGGATGAAAAACATATACAACATCTACTAATATATATACCAATATATAGTATTTCGCTCAAGGCGTGAATAAAATGCAACACCACAGAAATGTACAGCATCACAGAACAATACAGATATCTGGAAGCCCCGGGTTTCACAGAGCCGCTGCTGAAACCCGACGTTCCCCTCGTCGTGTGGATAGCCTGTGCAATGAAATCCTAGACCCCTACAGGCACGGCAAGTCACCCGCCAAAACCTGAAGCGAGGCAGCCCCCTTCAGCACCGTGAATGGACCACCCAGCACTTCACGGAATCCGGTAACTTGGGCACCCCTCCTGGGTCAACCTGTACCCCCTATGAGTGCGGCGAATAGCCCGCCAATTCCAGACTGAAGCCCCCTCCGTCCCAATGCCATGAGATGCGGGCTTGTTGCCCTCCAGAACCCGGCTATCCGTGCACCCCACCGCGGGGCAATCCTAGTACAGAAAGTAAAATATACATACACCGGGTACATCGACCGCAACCAGGTCGTGCCCCAAAAGAATAATACAAACAGGCAGTGACGGCAGTCCACATATCGGACGCTCGCCCCGCAATATCAAATGTACATAATACAACAAAACTGCACTAGCATTGCATCCAGGCTATCCCCACGACCGATCCGCAATATCACAGCATAAACATAGAACATCAACGTGAAAGTCACGTTCGCAAATCCGTCTAACCGGGCTATAGCAGTTAGACCGGATTTACCGATCGAGTGACATTCACGGTCGCAGATATAATGTAAATACTGTGAAAAATGTGTTTAAAATTTTCCGGTTGACCAAAAATTAACAAGTGGGCCCCCAATCAAAACTGTAGCACTCACAGAAAACCTGGGCCCAATTTTAACATTCCAAAACCCCTAATTTCAGCCCATAAGCCCACTGCAAAAAAATAATAACACGACCTCACACTTCTGCGGCGGAAGCGCGGCCAAAAGGGTGTTTTGGCCGCCCTTCCGCGGTCGTACGGAGCAATCGTGTCACCAAATTTTGTCAGTGTTCTTAGAACTCCCTGCACATCATTCTGAGACCACCTGAAAAATTTTTAGACTCCAAAAAATTTCGACAGAAACTGATTGTGCTAGAAAATACGGTTTTTGGAAATTTTGGTCGATCGGAAACGCAAACACATCAAACGAAGCTAGGTAAGGTTAATGGCGTGGCTCTGATACCATGTTGCGCCCCGGCAGCGCCCCGGCCGTCTTACTCGAGGCCAAATTGCGGAATCAAAAATTTTCCTTACTCGGAAACCGGCGCTACCGCGGACAAAGAAAACCCGGATCGTTAACCATTAACCTACGCTAGCTAACAAGAGATGGGAAAAGAAGTATACCAAGAGATCCGAGTCCTCCGGTCTTCTCATCATCGCCCCGATCTCCCGCGGAAAGTGTAGTCTCCATATCGTTGCCTCCTCGCCGGAAAGGGCACCACATCGCCTTCGTCTTTTACGGGCTCCCGCCTCAATACCGAGGCAACTCGAGCATGAAGCCGGCAACTCGACATGCTCAAGATATGCTGTGGAATGTAGTAGTAGATCATGATAGTCTCATTTGGGGTTTGTGGTTGCCATGATGGAGGAATGGGGTTACGAAAAATGGTGCTTTCATTTTTCCAAAACAAGAAGAAGAAGGAGATGAAGAATTCCTCACAAAACAAAGATGAACTCTCTCATTCTTTTTCTTTCTCTCAAGTGTTCTTTCTTTCATCTAGTGAGAATGATAATGTGGTGGAGGAAAATGAGAATGCCAACCATAAGAAGGGAGGTGAGTGTAGGATAGAACAAGAGGTGACCACATCCTAGACAAGAAAACATCAACCATGCTTATTCTCCTATTCACTCCATAACCTTTCAAATCAAAAGCATGGAGCAAAAGAAATGAAAGCTATCATAATCAATACTTATGCAAGAAAACCCCTCCACAAATGTAATTTGCAAAACTGCAAATTACCCCCTCCATCGGAAAAGTCCGGCCGGGAAAGAACAAAGGAAAACCGGCCGGAACGGAAAAGCAAACTGGCAACTCCAGAAAACTGGTCCCGTAATAAATTACAGGAAAACCCCGATACTGTGCATACACACCCGCATCTGTATTCCGTCCGGATACAAATGCAATGAGACAAAATCTACACTGTACTAAACTAGTACCGGCTTAAACCAAAGCTGGCTAGTAAAAAACCGTTCGATCCTGATCCGTGCAATACCGCACGTATCTGATCGAACCCTGCCATATATATCCATACGGCCACTAGTACAAAACTGTCCGATCCTGATCCGTGCAATACCGCACGTATCTGATCGGACCCTGCCATATCTCCATACGGCCTCTACAGCGTTTCGCCCGAAAGCTTGAGTAACTGTAAGTGTGGTGGACTCTAAAGACTCGTCAATACTATGGCTGTGGATTTAACCACTAGCACGTCAGAGGTATAAGCCAATACGTGACGGGCCACCAGCTATTGACTAAAAGGGACGTCGATGAGCGAACTCATCCTGACACCCTACTGAGCCTGTCAGTGACAATATCCGTACAGTCCGGTCCATTCGTCTATGAGCATCGCATGTCGGGCCTAGGGGGTTGGTAAAAGTCAGACCCCCAAAAGCGGTACAAGTCGTGTCGGAGTGTAGCCCAGAACGCCCTGAGATACTACTGGAATACCTACCAGTAAATCTCCTGCCTCGGCCGAGGGCTTTGCGTAATGGCTCTCCTAGACACAGCGCGACCTCACCCCCAATACCGGGAGAGACGAACCCCTGAAGATCCGCTCACTGGCTCCATGTGGCTCGGGACTGTACCCAACTAAAACCTGTTTGCACGACTCCTTTGAGCCGTGGTAGGGTAGTAATCAAAGCACAGTGGGAACTCACACGAGACAAATGACGATCCTCAGGTCGATGAACTAACCTGTACACATGTCACCAGGGAACTGCTATCTGACGTCAGGTAAAAGCCCAACTAGCAGGTTCCCGGCGAGTCCTGTCCGGTGTACTCATAACCCAATGAGCACCTGTATACATCTTAGGTGAACCAACTGACACCAATGGCTTGTGAGACCGGCCACCGCCCCTCGTCGGGGTCTCGACTGTATACACTAGTCTACTAATGGAGTATCGATGCCCTGTCTCGAAACTCCTACGACTAGGGACCTTTTAAGGATGTGCTTATAGACTACCAGCTCCCACGTATATGATCGCCATCATAGTGCTGGCCGTCAAGTAAGAATCCTAGGGGCTCTATCAACGTGCAATAGCGACATGTCAGGTCACCTAAAGCAGTACACGATGATAAAGATAAACCAGATAGCATACTATCATCTCGAGTAAGACTGTCCCACCGGGATAGGTCCTCCCTCAATCATTGCAATCACGTGCCTGTGATCCAATAATTGACTCTGAGGGCACTATCTCCAACACTGAGGCTATAAGGCGTTCCCAGGACGAGACCGAGAACGTGCGTGTCTCGAAGAGTTCCTATCCTGCCGTAATATTCTACGAAGATCCTCCATCTATATGGCGAGTATTTATAGGTCCTCTGGAGCAAGGAGGCGAGATAGCCCTCAAACAGCCTATCTCTGCCGCTTCTGAAGATGAGTTATCGTTGTGGACTGGCGGCCATGAATCTACCCTAGAAACTCGGCGAGCATACCTTTTTAGGAAGGAACGTCGGCTTGAAAAATCTATATTAGGCATCTTGGCGTATCGGTATGCACGTTTTTCTGTATTTTCCCTTTGGCAAGTAATTTGTTTTGCTTTCTATACTCAAGTAGCGTCTTGACCGTGGACTCTGTAAATATCCCCGATGAGACACCAATAGGTGTGGAAGGGGTCGTTATAGTTGCTATTCCTGCTGTAGAGCTTCCATTGGCGGCTTCTGTTCCCCCTGTGCCCGTTTACCCTGAAGAGGTGTCTTTACCGGCCGTGGATTTAGTGGACCTTTCTGGTGATGGCCTGGAGATGGTGGAACAGGTAATTGAGATCGCCGTCTCTGAAGTGGTGGCCGCTGCTCCTCAACTGATAACCGTCACACCAGCAAATGTATCCGATGATGTGCCTGAGGGTATGGAGGATGCTGCCGAAGCTGCTATCCCTCCTGTTCAAAGCGGGAGGAGTATCGAAGGTATTCTTCTATCTTTTGTTTTAATGATCTCTTCATTATCTGAATCCTTCCGTCTTTTCAGAATTACGAGGATTGGCAGCGTCCATCGCGGACCTATCCCCCAGAAAATCTTTCCAGCGTTTGCTCGAGATGGCCGCTCCGCAGGAAATATCCCCGCAATGCATCGTCCTCTCTTCTGGGCAAGGTTAGTGTTATTTGTCTCTCCTCATGGCATTACTATTATTTTGTATAACGATGCTAATATCTTCTGTAGTTCTAGAAGCTGACGACGAAGTTGAGATCCTTGACGGGCCTGGGGATCTTTTAAACCCTTCTTGCATGACTGTGGGTAAGCAAAGTTTTGACGTTGTTCCATCTACTCTTTGTTTGCAAATCTCGCTGATTGTTTATGAATCTTAACAGCTTTGCCCGTTCTTACCCCGCTGGAATCTCGCATCATTATGCCACTTGGCCCTTATGCCCTACGTGCATCTGAACGGATGGCGAAGCAAAGCTTTCACTCTTTGTCGGCTCTCATCGAAGATCTTCATGCTGGTAGCTCGATCACGGCCGAAGAATTTGCTGTTGAATCCAACATTTCTCTTCCCTTTCTTGCTGCTTACCATGATGAGACATTGGTGCATATCTGGGTTGAGTTTTGTCGTCGGGTGGAGGCTTGCTTACATAGTCTTGAGTGCACGCGCCTTCCTTCAGAGGTCGTGGCTGCAAAGGCGAGCTTGCGGGGGCTGGTTGAACGGTGCGCCATAAATCTGCAGTCATGTGGGAAAAGGCTCAACCGAAAGTTTTCAGAGAGGGAGCTGGTTTCCAATGCGCTGGGGGAACTTCAACCTGAACTCACGGCCAAGACCACTCGTGCGTATGAACTTTGGCGGGTGCTTCAAGAAGCTATCAGGGAGGTGGTAGCTATTGATAAAGCCGTCATTTTTACTCGCGAGATGGTTGAAGCTCACAAAGTTATCGAAAAAGAGCTTGAAAGTCAGCTCGCCTCGTACCAGGCCCAACAGTCTCAAGCGGAGGCCCATCTCATAGCAATAACAAATTATGAAGTCGAGACCCAGCAGAAGAAAGATGAACTGAAGAATCTATTAAACCGTCTGCCGGCTTAAACAAATGTATATGTTTCTTTTTATTCTCCTTTTGTACTTACTCCTGAATGAGAGTATTTTCTGATTCTTTTATAGATTGTACTTTGTATTCATTTTGATTCATGAATAAAAGACATATTTTGTTTCATGGTGGTGTGTCCCTTTTAGCAAATGCATTTTGTGGATAATCTATTTTGATATCTTTGTAGGACAGCGATGGCTTAGGAGTCAGGTTCAGATCTGCCTCCTAAGGCTTTCCAACTTTATGAGCCGTGAGGGTCTCATAAAGATTTTTCTCTCTACGAGTCGAGAGGATCTCGTAGGTGTATTTTCTCCTTAGGAATTTTGAGGATTTCTAAGTGTGTTTTTCTCTTGAGAGTCGTAAGGATCTCCCAAGAGAATTTTCTTCCTTACAAGTCGAGAGGACTTGTAAGTGATTGATGAGTTGACCTGCTCCCGAATCAAAGCATTGCTTTGACGGGGAGGTCGAGGGTTGACTTTGGTCATTTTCCACAGGGTCAGGATTGACTTTAGCCGTGTTCCACGGGGTTAGGATTGACTTTAGCCATACGGGGTCAGGATTGACTTTAGCCATACGGGGTCAGGAGTTGACTTTGGCCGTTTTCCACAGGGTCAAGATTGACTTTAGCCGTGGTATACGGGGTCAGGAGTTGACTCTCGGTTGTCTGTGTACCGCCGAGTTATGGAACTGGGAACTTTGCCGCGGCTCCGAGATAGTCTCTAGGCTTTCTATGAACCTTCGAGATTTGGAACTAGGGGCTTTGCCATGGCTCCGCTTTGCTGACGTTGTGTCTGCTGTAACGAGACAAATGTCGAGGTGGTCTCTAGGTTGTCTGTGAACCGTCGAGATTTGGAACTAGGGGGCTTTGCTATGGCTCCAAGGTTGATTTTCGCGTCTGAATCTTGCTGGAATGAGGAGGAACGTTGTTGTGGGTCTCCAGGCTGTAGATGTGGCCGTCGAGACTTGGAACTAGGGACTCTGCCGTGGCTCCGAGATAGTCTAGGCTGTCTGTGACCCTTCGAGATTTGGAACGAGGGAACTGTAGGGTTTCTAGGCACTCTAATGAGGTCTCACAAGGCATCAACCATGCCAATTTCAAACTTTACGGTGCCGAGAAACCCTAGACTAGATCGTTAACTAGATATTTTAGGCGAAAGATGCAACTAGTTAACAAATTAACTAAGTGAACGGAAATACAACCTTTGTAGATCCGGTCCTCCACCTCCATAGCTCCGCAATGAAGTCTCCTCGCTTTCCAAATGGAAACCCGGGCTCTAGCGTCGGCTTCATCGGAGAAATGGGCGGGCAAGATCGTCGGCTTCGTGCCGAAGATGATCTACGTCGAGGCATCACTAGATCAAGCTCCCACTTCACCAAGTCATGAAACTTGTGAAGAAAACACCCTATACTACTTGGCAAGAGGTAGAGGATGAAGAAATAGGAGGTGGGTTCACTTTAGAATTGGATTTCTCACTCATTTTCACATTTCACCATTGTTGGTAGAAAGCTTTCTTCATGTGAAGAAGAAGAAGAAGAAGATGATGAAAAATGATATGATAAGAATTATGATAAGTTATTCTTTAAAAAAGAAAATCATAGAATACTTATCATAAACCAACCATGGTTATGTGTAGAGAGCAAACTATAGTTAGGTGAATGGTTAGGTTAGGCATAAAACAAAAATGGTGGACTATTTCAAAGCTTCATGAAACTTCAACAAAGAAACAAAATTAGCCACCATTTTCCTTTTGCCAAAATGAAATAAACAAATCAATAAATGAATAAATAAATTAAACAAAACCCTAACCATTTACTTAACCAAGGTTTAAACTTTACACAAACTCAAGTAAGCATGTATCATCAAACATGATACAATCAAGTGCACAAAAGTATATCACATATACAACTTGTGAACTTCAAGTGAGAAAATCCATTTAAAGTGAACCAATACTAGTTAATGCAAAGTAATATATCAAATATATAATTATGCATTAAATCATTAAATCAACACTTGATTTAACGACCCGATCATATCGCATATAACCGACTAATATTCAATGTATCGGCTTATCGAATCAATCGTTGATTCGATAACTAGGTTATATCGCATACAACCAATCGATACATTCATCGCGAGAATAGAATACGGTATCACATACACGCATTATTCTCGGTCCCGCACATATCTCATATGCGCTCCTATTTCGTTTCGCTTGAGCCAGGGAACCTCTGTGTAGGACTCTAAAGACTCGTCAATACGCCGGCAGTAGGTGATGATCATATCAAACACCCACAAGCCGCAAGCGGTCTGCTAAACGTAACGGCCACCCGGGTATTGAGCGATCAGAAGATCGACGAGCAAGCCCGCTCACACTCCTGTGAATCCAACCAGTAACACTTACCGTACAGTCCGGTCTGATCGTCTGATATGTCGCATATCTCGCCTAGGGGTGGTAAACGTCAGACCCCAATAGCTCGATAAGTCGTGTCGATATGAGGTCTATAACAGTTCGAGAAACTACAGGTAACACTTACCAGTAAATCTCAGCAACCCTGGCCAGGGATTTCCGATTATAGCCAATCGAACACAGCGCAACATCAACTCCCTATACCGGGAGAGACGAATCCCCTCCTATCGCTCATTGCCTCCATGTGATTCGGGACTGTACCCAAAAGCCACCGTTTTGCACGCCCTCTTGGACGTGGTAAGGTGGAAATCAAAGCACAGTGGGAACCACACAAGACTCTATGACGATCTCGGGTCAACAGACTACTCTGTACCAGTGTCACCAGAGAACTGCCATCTGACGTAAGGTATAATACCATCTGGGAGTTCTCGGCGAGTCCGTCCAGTGTACCCAGTCTCTACTGAGCACCCGTATATCATCTCCGATGTCAAACACCAATGGATATGGGATCATCCATCGCCCATCTGTATGGGTCGAGAAGGTATACGCTAGTCTACTCTGGTATATCGATGCCCTGTCTCGATACACCCACGACTAGGGACCTTGAAGGATGTACTTATGGACTACCATGTCCCCACTAGTATGATCCGCATCATAGTCCAGGTAGTCAAGTACACATCCTATGGGCTTTACCAACATGTAACAGAGAGACAATCAGTATACACGTTAAGGTCAAGAGTAACCAGATAGCATACTATCATGTCGAGCAAGAAAGTCCTCCCTATATATGTCCCAGCATCCACTACAATATACATCCAATGTACAGTAATGGCCTCTAAGGCATACATATAACTAACAGGAACTTTGCCATAGCTCCGTTTGTTGACGTCATATCTGCTTCTGATTGGAACGAGAAGGAACGCCGTTGTTGATCTCTAGGTTGTAGATGTTGCCATTGAGACTTGGCTCTCTTTCGGATGGAGCCTGGTGGGATGATATGATTCCCTCTTTGTTTGTGTCCCTGGATTGTATACAGGGATCGATGTAATCTCACCTATAGGGAAAAGTTTCATTTTATATCTATTATATTATTTTTATTTTTTTTGCGATGCTCCATCATTTCAGCTTTTTGTATCGCGAAAGTCGCGATTGCCCAATCATTTCGGCTATTTTTCGGGGTGCCCAATCATTTCGACTATTTTTTTTACTCGCTGCTTTTTATTGCGAGTTGTCCGATCATTTCGGCTATTTTTTATGCATATATTTTACTTGCTGATTTTGTTGCAAGTTGCCCTACCATTTCGGCTATTTCATATGCATTTATGGCTCGCTAACTTTTGCCGCGAGTATAAGACTTGGGATTTGATATTGATTTAGGCATCAGCATCGCTACAACTGAGATATTGTCAGGAGAAAATCATCATTTGCCTTTGTCGGTTCAAACAAAGGTGGCTTAGCAATCAGGGTTAGGATCCTGTCGACTAAGGCTTTTAACTTCATGAGCCGTAAGGGTCTCATAAAGGTGTTTCTCCCTACGAGTCGTGAGGATCTCGTAAGTTCATTTTCTCCTTAAAAATCATGAGGATTCTTAAGTGTATGTTCTTTTATAAGTCGTAAGGATCTTACAAGAGTGTTTTCTCTTTATAAGTCGAGAGGACTTACAAGGGTCGTTCACCGTGTGAGCATATCTCTAGTCGCTGGTGTGACTTTGTTAGGGAAACATTTATTCGTGCCTGTAGATTGTATACAAGGGTCAATACTGAAACGCTTGTAGGGCATAATCGGGATGTATGATGGCTTAAGAACAGGCTCAGATCCCTGTAGCTTAAGGCTTTTGAATCCTATGAGCCGTGAAGGTCTCAAAGGGGAATTCTCCTTACGAGTCGTGAGGATCTCATAAGTGTAATTTCACCTTAGGAATCGTGGGGATCCCTAAGTGTGTTGCTCCCTTGTGAGTCGTAAGGATCTCACGCAGGTATTTTCTCCTTATAGGGTCGAGAGAACCTTGGAAGTGTCTTTTAACGAGATTTCACCTTAGGTATTTTCTCCAATCCTTAGCCTTTTCCTGGTCTTTTATTTGTAGGGCCGTTTGCTCGGTCGCTTCCTTTTCTTCGGACGACTCCGGAGGTATTTTTGCCTGTGCAAGAACCCGACGGCTTTGCACAACGATCCTCAAGTCATCGAGGTTTTCGTCAGCCAGTTCTTTAGCAAGTTTGGCTAACGCATCTACTTTGCTATTTTCCGCTCGCGGTATGCTTTCCAGGGCGTAGGCAGGGATTTGAATCAGCAATTGTTGCACTCTCTCGCCGTACTTCACCAACTTTGGTTTGCACGTTTGATAATCGCCGTTTACTTGGCTAACGACGAGCTAGGAGTCTCCGTATATGAGGAGGTTTTCGATCCCCATGTCGACAGCGATCTCAAGTTCTGCCATCAAAGCTTCATATTCGGCTTCATTGTTTGTCCTCGGCTCTGTTAGGGAAAAGGCAAAGCGCATTATCCCTCTTTGTGGAGTCATGAAGATGAGGCCTACCCTAGACTTGATTATGGGGGAGCTGTGCTTTCGCTTCTTCATGGAAGATGCCCCGTCGAAGTAGAGTTCCCACTGGGTGTTACTCTCTCCTTTCTCCCCATCGATTGTATCAAACGCGTGCTCGTCTGGCAATTCGCAATTTAGGGGTGAATCGGCAGGTATAGGATGCTCGGCGAGGAAGTCGGCGATGGCCTGGCCTTTCACTGCCTTGAGAGGTTGATAAGTTATCGAGAATTCCATTAGAGTAGAGCCCATTTAGCGAGCCGCCCTGTTAGTATGGCTCTTGACATCAAATATTTGAAAGGATCCACCTTTGATATGAGATGGACCTCATGCGCCAACGCATAGTGCCTGAGCTTCGTTATCGCGGAGATCAACGCCAAGCAGTGTTTTTCAGTGGGGGAGTAATTGTTTTCTGCCTCCAGGAGCACTCGACTTAAATAGTAGAGGGCTCTTTCCTTCCCTTGGTCGTTTTCTTGTGCCCATAGCGCGCCTAAGGAACCCTCAAGGGCGGTTGTGTACAGAATGAGGGGCTTTCCTTTGACCGGAGCAGTCGGTACTGGCGGATTCTGCAGGTATTGCTTGATTTCGTCCAGTGCGTTTTGGCATTTGCGATCCCAAATGAACCGGGTTCCCTTCTTCATCAAGTGACTGTAGGGATGGCATTTGCCGGAAAGATTGGTTATGAACTGCCGAATATACGCGAGCTTCCCTTGGAGAGACCGCAGTTGCATGAGAGTTCTTGGCGGGGGCATTTCTATGATCGCCTTGATCTTCAACGGGTCTATTTTGATACCTTGATGTCGTACGATGAATCCTAGGAATTTGTCCGAGGAAACTTCGAACGCGCATTTCAGAGGGTTCATCTTCAAGTTGTATTTCCGAAGACATTGGAACACTATTTTTAGATGCTCCCAATGCTCCTCGTGTGATTTGCTTTTCACCATGAGGTCGTCAATATAGCATTCGACGATTTCATGTATGAGGTCGTCGAAAATCTTCGGCATTGCCCTCTAATAGGTAGCGCCGGCATTCTTCAGACCGAAAGGCATCACTTTGTAGCGGAATATGCCTAGCGGGGTCCAGAAAGCGGTATGCTTTCGGTCTTCAGGGTGCATCTTTATTTGATTGTACCCTGATGAGCCGTCCATGAAGGAGAAAACTTCGTGAGTGGACGTGTTGTCTATCATCAGCTCGGTAACCGGTACAGGGAAGTCATCCTTCGGACATGCTTTGTTGAGGTCCCGAAAGTCTACGCAGATGTGCACCGTCCCATTTTTCTTCAACACTGAGACGATGTTGGCAATCCAGTCAGGGTACTGAACCTCTTGGATGAAGCCGGAGTCGATAAGCTTCTTGACATCGGCGTTGATGCTCATTTCAATTTCGAGCCGCATTCTTTTCGGCGCTTGTTTGACTGGCTTGATGTCCGGCGATATCGCCAATTTGTGCACAGCTACTTCTGGATCTAGTCCCGGCATTTCGGAATAGTTCCATCAAAGCAGTATTTATACTGCATGAGCATGTTTTTGAGTGCAGCCACCTATTCTTTAGACAGCAGCTCGCTGACGAATGTAGGCCATGGGTCGTTTGCCATCCCCAAGTCGATTTTTCTGAGGTCATCTGCCGTAGTATGTATCCCATCTTCCAGTTCTTTTGGTGCCGGTGGAAACTTTGAGATCACTTCATCATCATCATTTTCAAAGCACCAGGAGAGGTCATCCATATCCTGGGGCACTCCTTCTTTCGACATCATTATCACGTGACAGGTACGAGATCGCTTCCAAGACCGATGTTGATCCGGCTCTACTCTCGCTGCATATGTGGCTTTCGGTTCATGCTTCTGTGGCGGGGTTACCCTCCAACTGCTGGATAAAGCGAACCTGCCTTGCTGATACTGGTCTTCTACCTAATCTTTGAATGTGAAGCAGTCTTCGAGAGGATGTCCTATCGTTCGGTGATAAGAGCAATAATCTGGGTGATGATCCTCAGTTGCTTGTTCAAGGTGCTTGGACTCCGGGAGGGTAATCATCTGATGTTTAATGACAAGACTGAATATCTTTCTTGTCTTGTCTTAAGGAAAAGAATATGCTCGAACCATCTTCTTTATAAGAGACAGATTCCAGCTGCTCAATTTTCGATCTCGAGGCTTCTTGGACCCGCTTTGCTGCTGTCGAATATTTTTTCCATTCTTCAGTTTATTTTTGCCTCCGCGTCGAGTCTTCCATATGACGGGCTGGCGACGAAGGGCATCGTCATTTTTTGTAGCCTGCTGAAGGAGGCGCTGCGTTCTGACTTTTTCATAGATGGCCATTTTGCGGCTATGGTCATCCCGGACCTTTTGACCCGCTTCCCTTATTAGCTTATCCATTTTTTCTTCAAACGACGGACTTGGCACTTTCATTGCGAGACCTCGTTTTGGTTCAGGGTTAGCGTCTTCTAACAGAGCATCTTCTTCTTCATCGAAATCATGTATAACGTAGCAGCCATGGAATCGTTACTGTTTCTTGGATTGAACATATCTGAGCCCGATCTTTTTCATTCTCCTATTGGGAAATTTTCGCTGAGTTCCGAGACGTTTCAAATCCTTTTGTAGAACTGAGCTTGTCGAGCAGTCTATTTGAAAGGTACGCCTTGGCGCCTCAACAGCCTTTTTAATCCTTCTGTGTAGTATCTGGGCAGACGGATGGGCTGGAGCCAGTCAAGAGTAGAATCGGCGCCATGCCAGATTTCTTTCTCCACTTTGGTTTCCGCGGATCGATAAAAGAGGATCGCCTTTTCATCTTTTTGCCTGGGAAGGACGTAGAACGTTTGTAGTTCTTGCACACTATAGGTATTAAGTGCGTCGAGTTCTTTGTAATGCTCTTGCGGAACCATGGCGATCTGCAAACTCTGATCATCTCCAATGAAGGCTTGCACTGATGGACGAGCCGAGAATACTGCGTTGACCTTGTCTTCAGAGTCACTGCCAAAGACCAGAATAGGGGTAGACGGTCCCGGTTTGTTGTATCGGGGAGGTCCCGAATAGTCTATCTCTTCTTCCTCCTCGGTATCGCTCCCGAAGACCGGAATGGGGGTGATAGCTTTTTGCTTATCTTCAGGTTTATGGCATCTTTCCGTGTCTTCAAAGTCTTGTAAGAAATACTTTGCGTCTTCGTACTTTCGGACTTCGTTTACGGAGAATGGGTTCAGCTCCCCTGTCACAGTGTATTCAAGCCCATCTTTGAAGTACTTCATACACTGATGTTGTGTAGAAGGGATGATATTGTACTCGTGTAACCAAGGCCTGCCGAGCAAAGCGTTGTAGCAAGTCTTGGCATCGATGACATGAAACTTGATGTCAGTGACGAGTAGCCCAAAACGTAACGTCAGTATCACAGACCCAAGCATCCGTGATGACTGGGAGTCCAATCCGGAGATAGTTATTTTATCCCGAGCGAGGTGTTGAACGCTCATGCAGATTTCTTTCAGCATCCTCACATTTAGAAGATTGACAGAGGACCCATTGTCAACTAGGATCTTCCCTATCTTAATGTCATGGCAATACTCAGTGACATATAGGGGACGGTTGTGCTCGCATGTTCCGAGGAGGAGATCTTCGTCGCCGAAAGTTATGTCAGCTGTGTGAATTTCTTCCAGCTCGTCCTTCATCTTTTCTTTGGCGAGGAAAGCTTGAAACTGGTCAGCTCTTGTAATACCTTGATCAGAGAATCTTTCGCCTCTTTGGATAGCAGAAGGGCGTCGAGAATGCTTAGCTGCGAGGGCATCTTCCTCAGGTGTGCCAGAACGTTGTAATCCACCTTGTTTTTCTTGGGCGGGTCATTGGCTGCCAGCTTTTTGACGACTTGGTCATCGTGGGTGATATCCTCGGAGACCTTTTCTTTCCCCTTATCCTTTTTGTTCGATCCCTTGTTTGCGGGTTCGAGATTCTTTTCAGTTAGCATGCGATTGCGCAGTTGAATATTCTCGCAGGTCTGTTCCTTCGAAAAACCCCAATGGGGCATCACGTGCCCATACGTGATCGGGGGTCACGTGCCGACACGTGATGGCTTCCTAAGGACTCTGAAATAATAAGAATTGAATCCTAATCAAATGGGGTCACGTGTCCACACGAGATGGGCCTTTAAACCCACTGAAAGGAATTAAAAGGTATAATAAAACAGCAAGAAAAAAAAACCCAATAGGGCATCACGTGCCCATACGTGACCAGGGGTCACATGCCGACACGTGATGAGTTCCCGAGTTCTTTAAAATAATAAAGTTAAATTCTGGTTAAATGCTTAATTAGTGGGTCACGTGCCAACACGTGATAGGATCTTAAAACTTTCTGAGTTAATGGAAAGAAAACCCCAAATGGGGCATCACGTGCCCTAAGTGACCGGGGGTCACGTGCCAACACGTGATGGGTTCCTAAGCTCTCTGAACAAAAAGAATTAAATTAAATGGTCAATTAGTGGAGTCACGTGCCAACACGTGATAGGCCCTTAAACCTTCTGAACTAATAGAATTAAATTCTAATTAAGGGAAATCAAAAACCCTAATATTTCCCTAGATCTTTCCAAACAAAAAGATTGCGCTCTGTAAAGTGGAGCACCGTTGGATTAAAAATCCAATGGTGATTAAAAATCACCAATTTATAGAAAGATTCTATACAAGGAAATATTTTCCTAAAAATCTGCCAGGAACAACAAATAAAATATCTTTTGGATTAAAAATCCAATGGTGAATAAAATTCACCGAGTGATCTAAAAGATCATGTTGGTTACAAAATCAATCAAAATCTTTCAATGAAAGATTGACTAAACAAACTGATTCTTTTCTTTCTCCTATAAATAGGAGCCAAGGGGGAAGAAAAAGAGGAAGATACAACAACAGAGAGAGAATACAAAAAGAAAAGAGAATTTAATTCTCCAGAGAGAAAATAAGGTCTCTTTAGAAAAGAAAGAAATCCTAGGTAAGAGAAGGAAAGAGATCATCCTATAAGCTCCCACAAAATAAAAAGAGAATTTAATTCTCAAACTAAGAGTTTAACTCTTCTGAATAAGAACTTAGTTCTTCTTTTGGTTGAAGGTTTGCAGAAACTGATCTCCCCATAAGTTGAGAATTTAATTCTCATCGGGGAGATTCTGCCCTGCAGATCTAAAACCTAAGGGATGACCTAAGTTCAGAGAATTTTATTCTCCCACAAAACATATAGGAATTTAATTCCTCCAACAAAGATAGGGTTTAACCCTTAATATAAGAACTTAGTTCTTCCTATGGTTGAAGATCTGCAGAAGCAGATCTCCACACAAGTTGAGAATTTAATTCTCATCGGGGAGATTCTGCCATGCAGATCCAAAACTTAGAGAGAGAATTGGGTTTAAAGAATTTAATTCTTCCAAATACATAGGAATTTAATTTCTCTAAATAAAATTAGGGTTTAACCCTATAAAAGAATTTAATTCTTAAACAAGGGATTTAGACTTTTCATACACGTAAAAAGATCAAAGTACCCAACATGATCACATGGCAACACGTGACTCTCCCCTTCAATGATCAAAAGAGAATGAATAAGATTAGGTCACGTGCTCCCACGTGACCCTTGAACAAACTTCTCAAAATAAAGGAAGAACAGACTTTGGGGCGCCCTCACGTGTCCCTACGTGACCCCTAGCAAACACTTTAATATCCAAGTCATGGATACCCATCACGTGCCCGCACGTGATGGTCATAAAGGCCAAGTGTTTAACACTTATTTGAATATTCTGAGAATAAAATAAAGAAAGTTTGGGCCCAATACTCAAGCGCCTCACGTGATCCCACGTAAGCACTTCTTTTTAGTATTTAACACTATTTTGTGCACTGCATCCTTAGTGTTTAACACTATTTTAAGCGCGTCACGTGGGAGCACATGATAAAAGAGTATACTCTAGTGTTTAACACTATATCCAAGCCAATCTTAGGCTAAACTAGCTAAGTCTTCCAGTGGCAAGATCTCCTGAAACTGAAGTCCAACCATACTCTTGACATTCAAAATAATTCCCAGAACCCTTTCAATCAACTTTGGTTCGAGGGTACATCTCTTCACACCTCTGATACATGTCGTTGTAATTCTTCAACGTCTTCAGAGAGCTGGTAGGTCCCAATGGCCAATAACTATCTGGTGCATTTCCAAACCCATGTCTGCATCTGAATATGGACCGCAATGTCTCTAAACTAAACAACAGAGCCCAAATGCTCTTTTGTTGGATCTAAATGATCCTGTTAAGTAGATCTTAGTCTAAAATTAGACTAACGTATCCTTAATAAACATTCAAGTTGATCTTAATCTCAAACGAGATTAATGATCCTTAAATCAATCTAACTACAGATCCCCCAACCAATATTGGTTCAAGAGTACATCTCTTCACTCCTCTGATATTTGTCGTTGTAATCCATCAACGTCTTCAGAGAGATGACGGGTCCCGACAACCAGCAAATCTTACAGACTATGATGTCTCTAAACTGGACTGTGAGGTCCTTAAACTCATGGACTATGATCTCCTTAACCTTATGGACCGTGATGTCCCTAAACTAAACCATACAGACTATGATGTCTCTAAACTGGACTGTGAGGTCCTTAAGCTCATGGACTATGATGTCCTTAACCTTTACAGATTATGATGTCTTTAAACTGGACCGAGATGTCCTTAAACTAACATTGGACCCTAATGTCCTTAAACTAGCAATGGACCGCAAAGTCCCTAAACTAAAACAATAGAGCCCAAATGCTTTTTTGTTGGATCTAAATGATCCCGTTAAGTAGATCTTAGTCTAAAATTAGACTAACGTATTCTTAACAAACGTTTAAGTTGATCTTAGTCTCAAATGAGACTAACGATCCTTAAACCCAACCCAAATCCAAATCTAAGAAAATACGGATTTGGACTAATCCACGCCCTATGGGCGACAACATAAATTAGTCTCTGTATACAATCCACGGACAACCAAAAACAAAACAAACACACATAACACGAAGTGACCATCCGGAGAAGGAGAAAGTGGTTACAGCGATGCGGTAGCGTAATTAACTGCAGGGGCTTACGACTGCAGGGAAGAGCGTCCCCACAATCAAAAACCCCTCAACGGAGGGAATCTGACGAAATCTGCTACATCGGCCGCATCTGTCTAAATCTTCGATACACGGTGCCATAAATCAACTTGGCATCTTCGGAGAGGTGGACGGATAGCACCAAATAGCATCTGCCCTCGAAATTCAGGCAAGACAGACATACGCGATCACGTCTCTGTTTTCGGCGGAGAACAAGGTCTTCATCTTTTCGGTTTCAGAGATGGATTCCTTGAAGAGAGGGTCGAGGACTATTTCTTCATCAGAATCACTCTCGAAAGTGAGAACTTGCGATCCCCCGGAATTAACCATATGACATTCACCGGCTGTTCTTTTATGCTTATATGTTGTGCTTCTTTGTTCCCGACGAGTTTTGCGCTTCATCCGCTTGAAATGCTGCCAATAAGCAACGTATCCCTGCCACCAATTTTTAAAGGCGTTGCATTCTTCAGTAGGGTGTGTGGTCCTCCGATGGTACAAGATGTAGTTTGGATGTGCATCTTCTTTGTTAAGGTGTATCCTATCAGGAGTGTTTCATTCGGAGGGTGGCAGCTTCATTCCCATCGATATGGCTTTGGCGAACCTTTTCCTTGTCTTGAACCTGCTTTTGCTGGCGGCCGAAGTGCTCCTATCCGGTTGGGGTATTTCAATCCTTTCGCTCAGTCGCCGACGTTTGGCTTTTTCGTATACGGCGATTTCACGCTCCTGATCAGCTTTTCTTTTCAGAAGAGCTTCGTTCAGGAATACGTCAATCATCTCGTCTGACGGTCCTGGGAGTTCCGGTTTGGGATCTGCCCCCAGTTTCTCTGTATCAGGAGCTTCTTCACCATCTGACGAGTGAGAGATCACATGGTAGCTTGCCACATAATCTTCAGGTTTGTCTAACGAGTCTTCTCCCTCATCTTCATCGCCATCTCTATCTTCAAGGATGTGGTTGAGAAACTCTTGGAGTGTGACCGGGGTTCGCGTCTTCTGGTTATATTCCTCCAGCGCATCAATATGCTTTTGTAGGTCTGTGCGCTTGTCATCAGGATGTGCGGGCTTCTTGACCTTCTTCTTCTTCTTCGAAGTCTTTGACGGCTGGGCCTGAGCGTTTTGATTATCGCTATCCATTCTTGGAGTCAGGCGCGGCTTCAGCATTCCCTCAATGATCTCGGATTCCAGCGGACTTTTCCACCTGATTGCCGGGCATGTTTGGAGATCTTTCAGCATTCTTTTCGTCTTTGCTGAAAGAGCGACCTCTTATGGAGCTTCTTCTATAAAAGAGCATGATGCCCCCGGTGTGTCCCCCCTTTTAAGAGCGTGCGGCTGAGGCGGGCTTACTTTCCAATTCTCAGACAGTGCGAATTTGCCCTGTTGGTATCCTCAATCCAGCCTTTAAAGACAAAGCAATCTTCAAATGGATAGCCCATTACTCGGTTATTGGGGCAGTAATTGGGATTGTTGACATCACCGGGTTGCAGTGGGCGTTTTGGATCTGGCAAGGTGATGAGCCTGTTGTGCACCGCCAGCTCGAACAATCTCCTCGTTTTATCCCGGAGAAATGAATAAGGGCGCTTCAGTTTCTCATTAAAGAATCGCCGCCTATTGTCTTGGCGCTCAGTGGGTTTTGGATCACTGAGCTGCTGCTGAGCATTGGCGACGAAGGCCGCTTTCCCTTTTCCCTTTTCGTTTCCAGATTCCAACTTCGAAGAAGATGGTCTATGACCCATCTGATCTATTTGGGCCAGGTTGTCAATCAAGGACTGGAAAGTAGTTGGCTTGAAGAACATCATGAACTGGGATATGGTCGCCTGCGGATCAAGAGTACCCAGGAACATGCCCACTACAGGAGCTTCCTCTATGCGTTGTTCTCACTTCGACCATAGATTCCGCCACCGTATTGCGTACTGAACCCTTGTTTCGCCTGGTTTCACTCTGGCATTAATTAATGCGGTGATCGGGGTGCGCTCACTAGCGCTTGCGAATCTCTGTGTAAACAGTGGCTCCATTTCTGCAAATGTCTTAACGGAGTCGTTCGGGAGCTCGAAGTACCATTCAAATGCTGTCTCCGACAAGTTGCTAACAAACTGGTGAAGCAGAAGTTTGTCGTCACCCCCAGTATTACCGCACAAGGCTCTGAATTAAGCAACGTGCTGGTGTGGATTCCCCGTCCCCTTATATACATGGAATTTAGGGATCGTATATCCCGGCGGGTACTTTATTTGGTCATACCAACCCGGATAGGGTCGTCCAGTCTTAACAATTTGCCCGGACGTTTCGCTCGCCTGATGAGCTCATATCTGTTGAGAGATATAGTCATCCAGGGCGGCTTTGGAGATGGTCTCCTCCTTGGCTGCTGTATAAGTTGGAAAAGGGTTCGATGTCTCTCCCCTATCGTCTTCAAGGATAATCGGAGGGCCTTCAGCAGGAGGATCTGGCTGTAACATCATCCCGGCCATGTATTGGAATAAAAGCGCCATTTGTTTTATGTTGGCAGCTTGTTCCGCTGCCACTTTGTCCTTCTTCTCGAGGATTCTGCGGA
This sequence comes from Agapanthus africanus, assembly GCA_030015575.1. Lineage (NCBI taxonomy): Eukaryota > Viridiplantae > Streptophyta > Magnoliopsida > Asparagales > Amaryllidaceae > Agapanthus > Agapanthus africanus. The sequence goes on along the minus strand of JASDDO010000019.1, from coordinate 45,932,134 downwards.
GGAACTCAGCATCAGTTTCTTGTTCATGGAGCTGCTCTGACGATGTCTTCGGGATTTCTTTTGTCCCAGTGAGTGCGGCCATCTGTGTTAACATTTCCTTGAGCTTCTGTTGTTGCTCCTAGGCCTTTGTTACGGATCTAATGAGTGGTCGATGACCTTTGGAGATACGTCTATCCTCTTTCCCGGATGCCATATAGACAGTGTGCACCACCATGCCCCCAGATTTAGGGTGTTTAGATTCAGTGTTCTTAAGATTCCTCGCGGACATGGAGACTTTCTCTGACCTCCTTCTTTTGTGGGCGGTCGAAGTTGAGAGAACCGTTACAGCGGGCACCCAAATAGATGACATCTCCTGTGGTATGACAGGGTGGTCCTTCACTTGCCGAACTTTTATCTTCTTCGGTTGGCGGGAGTAGTCTTGGTTGATCACTGAGTCTTAGACCTGTCGCCAAACTTTATGAATTTTAAAGGACAGCCGCTGAGGGGGCTGCTCTGGCTTCACCTTTGTAGCGTTCTCCTTAGGTAGAGGAGATCTTTTTAGCACGGCCTTCGGAGAGTTCTTGTGTACCGTCCTAAGTGGTTCAAAGTTGTTCCCAGTTGGAACAGCAGCATCAATTTCCACCATCGGAGCTGGCGGAGTTAGTCCAGAAGGAAAGCTGCCCCTAGCTTTCCTTATTCGGCGCCAGTGACGACGGTGAGCATGTCGTGCTGATGGATAGGCTCAGTTATGGGGGTGGTTTCGTCATGCCCCCTGTTCTGGCAGAGGGTTGCTGCCGGCGTTAGCCTCTTGAAAACTGACGTCCGTTGAGTGGGGATGGCCAATCTATCGAAGGCAATCTTTCGCGCAGGGGGAGCAGTTTTGATGACTTCGCCTGGAACGGGAGCTGAAACGGTCAATCTTGCAAAGACTGACTCCTTAGCAGGGAAGTCGCTCTGATAACTTCAGGAACAGGAATGACTATCCGCTTTGGGATGGCCACTTCAGGTATCGCGGGCTTCTTCACGGGTCCACTTGAGCTTTGTCCTAGTCTGTTGAAAACTGAGGCACTGGACTTGGGCGACCCGTTGAGAGGGGCTACGGTAGTTGTAAGCCGATCAAAGACCGACTTCTTCAGAGCTTCTTGCAACGACAATGGGGCGTTGAAGCTCATTGGTGGGTGCATGGTCCCAAAGAATAGCCATGTGGTGGCTTGCATCATCTGGTCCACCGGCATCGTTAAAAAGGAGGCCGCTTGAGGCCCGTAGGTTACTCCTCTGGCGAGGACGGAGTAAGAGTTGTTGCAATTAGTGCAGTTTGAAGCCATTGATTTTCTGTTTTCTGCACGGAGCAAGACACCAAATCTTAGTACCACGAATCCTGGGGCAACCATAGCAAACCGCGATTTGTTCGCGAAACACGACACACGAAGTGTGGAGTGGAAAGAGGAAAAGGTCCCACTAGGCATGCCAGAATCTGTTCTCCGCCAAAAACCAGGAAGACAAACGTCTTGCCTGAATTTGGGGGCAGATGCTATTTGGTTTGATTCGTCCACCTCTCAGAAGAGGCCAAGTTGATTTATGGCACCGTGTATTGGAGGTTTAGACGGATGCGGTCGTTGTAGCAGACTTCGTCAGATTCCCCATCATTTGAGGGGTTTTTGATTGTGGGGACGCTCTTCCTTGCAGGCGCAAGCCCCTGCAATTAATTACGCTACCGCATCGCGGTAACAATTTTCTCCTTCTCCATATGGTCACTTCGTGTCATGTGTGTTTGTTTCATTTTTTGTTGCCCGTGGATTGTATACGGAGACTAATTTATGTTGTCGCCCATAGGGAGTGGATTATTCCAAATCCGTATTTTCTTTGATTTGGGTTTTGGGTTGGGTTTAAGGATTGTTAATCTCATTTGAGTCTAAGATCAACTTAAACGTTTGTTAAGGATACGTTAGTCTAATTTTAGACTAAGATCTACTTAACAGGATCATTCAGATTCAACAAAAGAGCATTTGGACTCTATTGTTTTAGTTTAGGGACTTTGCGGTCCATAAGTTTAAGGACATCAAAGTCCATGGAGTTTAAAGACATCATAGTCTAGTTTAGAGACATCATAGTCTGTAAAGTTTAAAGATATCATAGTCTATGAGTTTAAGGACCCCACAGTCCATAAAGTTTAAGGACATCATAGTCCAGTTTAAAAATGTCATAGTCTATGTGGTTTTGGTCCAACTGTTTGGGGATGCACCAAAAGTTATTGGTTATTGGGACCCTCCACCTCTCTGAAGACGTTGAAGAATTACAACGACATATATCAGAGGTATGAAGAGATGTACCCTTGAACCAATGTTGATTGAAAAGCTCTGGGAATTACTTTGAATGTCATATGGGATGATCAATTTTAGAAGACAAGAGTATAGTTCGGGTTCAGTTTCAGGGGATCTTACCTCTTGAAGACTTAGCTAATTTGGGCTAAGATTGGCTCGAATATAGTGTTAAACACTAGAGTACATTCGGCGCTCACGTGCTCCCACGTGAGGCGCTTAAAGTAGTGTTAAACACTAAAACTGAAGTGCTCACGTGGGGTCACGTGAGGCGCCTAAAGATTGGGCCTTACTTCTTTTATTTTACTCTCAGAATATGCATATAAGGGTTTTTTGACCATCACGTGTGTGGGAACGTGATGGGTATCCATGCGTTAGATATTAAAAGTATTTATTAGAGGTCACATGGGAGCACGTGATACACCCTAAAAGAGAAATTGTCTTGGCTTTACTCCCTTTTGTTTTGAGGAGCTTTTAAGGGTCACGTGGGAGCACATGATACACCCTAAAAGAGAAACTGTTTTTTACTGTTTTCCCTTTTCCCTTTTAAATAAGTGTTAAACACTTTGGGAAATCTCTTTTTCGGGTTCAAAGAAAGGGGGTCACGTGTTACCACGTGATCATCAATATGCATATAATTTTGAGTTTCAAGTCCCTTACTAACTTCTCTTCTCTTCTTTTTTTTATAGGAATTTAATTCCTCGGAAATTTGCATGGCAGAATCTCCCCAATGAGAATTAACTTTTCAATTTTATGGGGAGATCTGCTTCTGCAGATCTATCACCAAGAGGAAGAACTAAGTTCTTATATTAAGGGTTAGACCCTATCTTTGTTAGAGGAATTAAATTCCTATATGTTTTTGTGGGAGAATAGAATTCTCTGAACTTAGGTCTTCCCTTAGGTTTTAGATCTGCATGGCAGAATCTCCCCGATGAGAATTAAATTCTTAACTTATGGGGAGATCTACTTCTGCAGACCTTCAACCAGAGAAAGAACTGAGTTCTTATTTAAAATAGTTAAACTCTTTGTTTGAGAATTAAATTCTCTTTTGTTTTGTGGGAGTTTATAGAATGAACTCCTTCCTTCTCTTACCCAGAGTTTTTTTCTCTGAAGAGATCTTTTCTTTCTGGAGAATTAAATTCTCTTCTTTTTTTTCTCTTCTGTCTTCTCTCTCTGTTGTTGTATCTCCTTCCTTTCTTTTCTCTTCTTGGCTCCTATTTATAGGAGGAAGAAAAGAATCAGTTTGTTCAGCCAATCTCTCATTGAGAGATCTTTGATTGATTTTATAACCAACATGATCTTTTAGACCATTCGGTGAATTTTATTCACCATTGGATTTTTTAATCCATCTATAAGTTGGTGATTTTTTTAATCACCATTGGATTTTTAATCCAACGGTGCTCCCTTTTACAGAGTGCAATCTTTTTTGTTTGGAAAGATCTAGGGAGATATTTTTCCAATTAGGCTTTTTGATTCATTTTAATTAGAATTTAATTCTATTAGTTCAGAGGGTTTAAGAGTCTATCACATGTTGGCACGCGACCTTACCAATTAAGCATTTAATTAGAATTTAATTCTACTGGTTCAGACGTGACCCTACTGATTAAGCATTTAATTATAATTTAATTCTATTAGTTCAGAGGGCTCAGAAACCCATCACGTGTTTGCATGTGACCCCACCGATAAAGCATTTAATTAGAATTTAATTCTATTAGTTCAGAAGGCTCAGGAACCCATCACGTGTTGGCACGTGACCCCACTGATTAAGCATTTCCAATTGTTTATTTCATTCGGCGCCTATAGGCTTTGCCTGTAAAAGGTCACGTGCCTGCACGTGAGACCCGGTCACGTGTGGGCACGTGATGCCCCCTTTGGGGGTTTTCCTTGCTGCTTTATTTGTATTTTATTCAGTTCCCATGAGGGAACAAATGCTTTTAATTTCTTTTAATTAGAATTTAATTCTATTAATTCAGTGGGTTCAAGAGTCCATCACGTGTGGGCACGTGACTTTATCAATTAGGCATTCAGACGTAGATAGAATCTGCCCATAAAAGGTCACGTGTTTGCACGTGAGGCCCGGTCATGTGTGAGCACGTGATGCCCCATTTGGGGGTTTTCCTTGCTGCTTTATTTTTATTTTATTCAGTTCCCATGAGGCAACAGAGACCATGATGGAACGAACATCATTTTAGATGCCATGTGTCAGGGGATCATTAGTCATCTTTGGAACTAAGATCGATTTGGGGAGACCTGAATATAGGGAGGCTCAGTTGATTGATGGTCAAAAGGTTTTAGTCTCGGGATACTTGGCTAATTTTGGCTAAGATTGGCCTCTCACAGTGTTAAACACGGATATTTGCTTGGCACTCACGTGCTCCCACGTGAGGCTTTAAAGCGGTATTAAACACTGCAATTTGGATCGCTCACGTGTGGCACGTAAGGCACCCGAAAATTGGGCATTGCTTCTTTGGGTTTACTCCCTTTTCTTTTATCAGTGCTAAGTACTATTGGGGGTCACGTAGGATCATGTGAGTCGTCCCAAAAATGGGAACTGTCTGATTTTATTCCTCTCTTCCTTTTACAAGTGCTAAGCACTATTAAGGGGGTCACGTAGAATCACGTGACCCGATCTCAGTCGTTCCTTTTTGTTCCTCAAAGGTGCTCACGTGGGAACACGTGATCTGTTATTATAGCGTTGTAACGCTAATATGCATGGCGCTCTTGATCTTAGTCTTGAGAATTTCGGATCCTTTGTTTTATAAGAATTAAATTCTTATGCAGGGTTAAACCCTGGTTTTATCAAAGGAATTAAATTCCTATATGTTTTGGAAGAATTAAATTCTTCAAACTTACGTCTTTCCTCTAAATTTTGGGAATGCATAATAGGATCTCTCCGATGAGAATTAAATTCTCAACTTATGGAGAGATCTGCTTCTGCAGACCTCAACCAGAGAAAGAACTAAGTTCTTGCTGGAAGAGTTAAACTCTTGTAAGAGGAGATAAAATGATCTCTAGGTCTTTTTTTTTACCTAGAGTTTCTTTTCTTCAAAGAGAACTCTTTTTCTTCTTTTTTGTTTCTTAAATCTTATGGGGGTCTCTCCTTTTTTCTCCCTCTCCCTCTCTTCAGTCTCGAGTCCTTTATATAGCAGAGGCAAGTTTGTTGATTTTCATTAAGGAAATTTCTCATTGAGAGATTTTTGATTAATTCGGAGATTTTATCCACCATTGGATCTTTGATCCAGGGACCTCTATTTTACAGAAGACATTTTTCTTATTTTTAACAAGATTGGAAAAATATTTTCCCATACAGAGCTTATTCTGTATCTTAGTGATTTTTATTCACCATTGGATCTTTGATCCAACGGTGCTATGATTTACAGAGCACGATCTTTCTGGTTTAGAAAGATTGCGGAAAATATTTTCCCATACAGAGCTTATTCTGGTGATTTTTAATCACCCTTGGATCTTTGATCCAACGGTGCTCTGATTTACAAAGCACAATCTTTCTTGTTTAGAAAGATTGGGAAAATATTTTCCCATACAGAGGTTATTCTGTAGCTTGGTGATTTTTAATCACCATTGAATCTTTAATCCAACGGTGCTCTGATTTACAGAGCACAATCTTTCTTGTTTAGAAAGATTGGGAAAATATTTCCAAAATAGGATTCTGATCCCTTTTATATAGAATTTAATTCTATTGGCTCAGAAGATATTAAGAATCCTCACGTATAGCACGTGACCCAATGGCACTAGGCCGGTTTGCCTATATGCAGCAGTCCGAGAGAAGAGCATCACATGTTGGCACGTGATGCGCCTTCTGCCTGTTATTTGTTTCATGAAGGCGCCTATATATTTTTGTATGTAGATGCTCACGTGTGGCACGTGAGGCTCAACTTCAGCCTTATTTGTTAAGTGTAATGCTTATAATTTTTGCTCCATGGCGCATCACGTGTGGGCACGTGATGCTCCTTTTGGGGAATTTTTCCATCTCTTTTTGGTTCATTATTTATTTTTTTTATAAGAGAACAAATGCCCCCACAGCATTGTTCTCACGTGGCTTGCACGTGAGTGCAACGCTGTCAACTTTACAGCCGTTAGATGGCCTAAGGGAATGGGGAGATGAACCGCCCTTGTCACGTCTTATAAATTCAAGGGTTTAGCCTTTGGGAAGCCAATGTTCTTTCATCTTCTTCCTTCTGTGTTTTCTTCGAGAATTTAATTCTCTTTTTCAGAGCTCAGTTCTCTGTTCATTGCAATTCCAGAGTTAAACTTTGTTAGAAAAAAGGAACCTTTTTTAGGTAAAGATCTCGAACATTTAGAGAAACCCTTTTCTTTAAAGAAACTTGTGGATTTTAAATCCATCATGAGAGGTTTGCTCTGCTCTGAAACCTACCTTTTAGAGATCTAAAGACGTGATCTTTGAGTAATAACTCTCAATACTTTGGGCATTCCTCCTCTGACCTTTAAGGATTCATGGCATTTGCTTTTTCATTTCCTCTATATGGGAGTTTCTGGAATTTAATTCCATTGCATAAAAGGAATTTAATTCCTTACCGAAGAGTTTAGCTTTGAAGATCAAAAGGGGCCTTCAGGAATTTTATTCCCTGGTGGTTTCGAGAATATTTTCACAGGGTTTTTTCTTACTTGCATAAATTCAAATTTGTTGAGTATTTTAGTAGAACATGCTTTCTCTATGAGAATGTTAATGGTTGTTTAAACCTCCCATGTCCGTTTAATGAGAATTTTCTTGATCAGTTTGATCACTAAACTTTCACTGATTTTTCTTTTCATTACTATGGCCGTTCATCTGTATGATCTCGACGAAATTATTTCTTATGAAGATATTCGCGTCCAAGGCCGCTGCCAAAACCAGGAGTTTACAAACGCCCAATGCGCTGAGATTATGCTTCGCTTCGACGAGTACAACGGTCGACTACTTCCCCGTCGTTCCGCTCTTTTGAAGATCATCGTGGGAGCGATTTGGGAAGCATTTCCTGTATTTTACGAGGCCATTCCGCTTAAGGCACTTGATGATACTGAAGATAAGGCGCACTCAGTATATCTGATGAGCCTGATCTCGAAGAGGCGGCGAGATAATCTTGCATCAAGTTTTCCAACAGACGACGATAATCTCTGCCTACCAGTGGACAGATGACATCAGCGAGGATCCTAACGCTTGCATTCGTGAGAAAGCACACTAAAATAGTCAGAAAAGCTAGAAGCATTTTAGACGGCCTTGCTTCTGAATTCCTCGATCCATGTCCCGGATTTAGTGTTTTTCCATTGTAAACATTTTCTTTTGTTTTTGTATAAGTTTTTAGAGTATGAATGACAAAACTTTCTCCCCCTTTCTTACATGTATTGTGCATGAAGTGTCGTTATACTGTTGTTGTAATTCACTTGTTTTGCACATGAGGTGCTGTTTGGGATTTTAATCCTGCATTAGCGCCAGCGCTCACGTGTTATGCACGTGCGGTGCCGTTTTAGTTTTCAAAAGGATCGATGTAGGTGCTCACGTGCCATGCGCGTGAGGCTATGCTGATGAGGTCGTTTCATCTCCCTACTCCGATTCCAATGAGTCACCTCTTTCACTTCCCATGCTCTCCCCTTTTTCTAGGCCTTGGGAATAGTTCCACCATGCACAACATTTTATGTGCATAGCATTGAATGCTTCCCTTTATAACCTGAAGCCGTGCCTTCCTTCCTCTCTTCAAAGAGAAAACCATTTTTTTAACAGAACTCAAACAAACCAAGAGCTATGGCCTGTAATCGCCCTCATACTTGTCGGCAACCATGGGAGGTGCCCATCGAGGAAACGATTCCTCGCTTTGCTGCGTGGCTAGTAGATCCCCTTTCTCACCGACGCTCAGTGTGACGCGGTGATGTATGAGCTCCTGACTCATAGGGGCTCTACTCTTCCTATGGGCTCCATTTGGCTCCGGATGATCTTTCTATCCGTGCTCGCCGACATTCCTCCTCATCCGGCAGAGATGACCCCGGCAATTCTTGATACGGCGGAGGATAAAATTGAGTGTTTCCACGAGGCACGCTTAATTACCCAGGCTTTGAAGGATCGCTCGGTTCATTTACTAAGTCAGATAAGAGCTCGGCGGGCTATCATGTCTGCTTTTGCTGATGAGCATGGCGCTAATCGGTGGGGATCAACTCCTCGCGAAGATCGTCACTTCGACATGGTAGAGAGGGCAGAGAGGGAATTGAAGAACTTTGTATTTTGTTTTATTAACCCCTGTATCTCTGATCCCATATTTGGTGATCTTTTCCCTGTAGAGTAGTATATTTATATCGATGTATTTTTCTTATTATTGACTGTTGAATGTTTTCTGTTGAATGTTTTCTGTTTGTCATATATTCGTATGTGCATCCCGCATGTGTACATGAGCTTTATAATTTACCCCTAAAAATTTTCTTTAAGTGCGAGCGCTATTGTCATGTTGCCCGCAAATCAACGCGTTTTGGATACCATTTCCATTTAAGCAGGCGTACAGTCGTGAATGTATGCTTAATGTGGTGTACACCAAAGACTCTCCTTATTGCCTTACATAGCACATGGTTTGTACATGTTTTGGATTGAGTATTGTCTTCGAGTGGAGGCTTGACTGCAAAGACGAGCCTGCGGGGTTTGATCGAACGGTGCGCCGCCAACCAAGGTGACTCGTGCGTAGGAAATTTGGCGAGTGCTTCAAGAAGCTATCACCGAGGTGGTTGCTCTTGATAAAACCGTTATCTTTACCCGCAAGATGGTTGAAGCTTATAAAGTTGCTGAAAAGAAGCTTGAGAGTCAGTTCGCCTCGTATCAGGCTCAACAGTCTCAGGTGGAAAGCCGTCTTGTGGCAATAACAAAGCTTGAACCTAAGGCCCAGCGGAAGAATGATGAATTGACGAACTTATTGCACCATCCGCCTGCTTGAAGATATTTTTTTTATATTCTCACTTTTTTCTATTTACTCCTGAATGAGAGTGTCTTTTGATTCTTTTATGAAATGTACCTTGTATTCATTTGGATTCATGAATAAAAGACATATTTTATTTCATATTGGCGCTTTCTTTTCTTTGATGTGTTATTGGCATGTTACTTTAGCAATTGTGGCATGTAGATGGTAGATAACGGTTCATCTTGAACTCCTTGAAGGGTAGCGATGGTTTAGAAAACAGGTTCAGATCTGCTGCTGTTCAGTTGATAAAACTGCACATTTAATATGACATTTTTCCTACTATTTCTTTATAATAAAAGGTGTTTTATTATAATATATGATACATGTGAGGGTTTATCTGTAAAAATACTATTTTCATGTGTTTATATATTATAATTAACATTTGGTAGGAAAAAGTAAGCATATAATATTCATGTAACATTGGGCCCATTTAAATATGCTTACCTTATTAAATACCTTTGACCAATTCATAATGGTTAAGTTAATATCTCAATAAAACAAACGCTACTAAATATTATTTGTTGAGTTATTTTGCAGAATTTGCAGGGCTGAAATCAAGGAAATCAAAGTTGGTAAAACAAACCTGCCTAATTAAGAAATTAAACTAAAGAAATCAAGGTTGGCAGTGATGAAGAGAAGATTTTCAGTTTCCAAAAATGTTAAAAGATCACCACGTGTGAGATAAACAAAGCCCCAGAGAGACAAAGCAAAGATCACACCATAAGGCCGCAGATCCGCGACCAAACCCACCTATTGGCCGCGGATCCGCCGCGGTTTAGATGAGTTGGGAGTTGAGATTTCTCTATTAGGATCATAACCTCTGGTTTCCAAATTAGGAGACTAGGGTTCTGACTTTAGGACTATAAATAAGGACCGAGAGCCTCTTGGAAAAATCAACAAGCTGAAGAGATCACGAAGTCCGCGACAGGCTCACGCATCCAGGCTAATCATCAACTGTTCGTCTACCTCGTTAGAAGAGATCGAGAAGCAAACTAGTATTTTTTAATCATTTTCTAAGGGAACAAAGTGTAAATGAATTTTGTTGATTAATAAAGGTAGTTCTTTTTCTTATTCTATTTCTTTGTAGTTTTAATATGATTTCCCTCTCCATCTCTTCTTCTCCTAACATGCGTGAGTAATTCTCCGTTTGTCAGGATTCATGGGATTAGGGTAGGTTAATGGATGATGAAGATCCTTAAACTCTTTTTAAGTTCTATAAAGTTTATAAACTTTATCAAAAGAATAGTTAACATCCTAATCGGGCGTGCTATCAATTCATTGATAAATCATGACCACGATTAGAGATTAGATTAACAATTGTTTTGGTAAAGGCTAGATATGAACGGAGTTCCATGTCGAGATAGGGGTTAAGAGTGGGAACCCTTTTCCCTCCAGAAACCCTAATCTACATGCATCACTGTCGTTCTAGTTTTAAATCTATTAAAGGATAAAAAAGAGTAATCTTTAATTAATCATCCATGACTACTAAATCCTAATGAACCCTACAAGCCCCCTTCTACTATAAAACCTACATCCGTAGTTAATCTAAATCTATATTTGCATCCGTGTTTAACGTAGATCTAGATCCTACAACCATTATTCACCATTCTTTATTCCTCCTCTTTTCTTTCTCAACACGCCTAAACTAAGAATAAAATATTCAACGTTTCCCAGAGGACTACCCGTACTCATCTCGGTCTAGCTACACGCGACACCGTTATTGATTGCGGTTAACTACTACACACATAAATTCTAGATCAATCAAATGGCGCCATTGCCGGGGATACGTACATAATTTTTTATTCTTACTATTTGTGTTGAATTCTTATTCGATTTATATCATAAAAACAAAACAAACTGCATCTTGCATATTTAACGATAAGTGTGCGATTTTTGCGAGGGAATCTGGAGTCACAGACTTGAGGAAATAGAGATCCAGAGACATTCATCAAGATCCAGAGAAGGAAGGAAGGCCACGTAGCAAAAATCTTCTTTAGATCTTCCTAGTCGGCGGCGGAACCGCGGCACAAAGAGCATATTGGCGGCGGAACCGCTGCGCGTTACAGGATTTAGGGTTTCCAAATTCTCTGGTATCTTTTATATATCTTTCTCTCTCCTTTGAAATCCAATAAAATATCTTTTCTGCAGGATTCTTCGCAAAATATCGCCGCTCAAAAATCTTTTTGCAAAGTTTTGTAATTGGTTTGTCTTGCATATTTTAATACGGATTTTAAGGGGCAAAGACCAAATCCAGATTAGGTGGGGATTTTATCACCCTTCCTAAGCCCCGCAAACCATAAACCGAGTATTTGCATCAACCCTACATTAATTTAAAAAATATCTAAACAAGACTCTAAGGACTGTCGCTCTCAATAAGGACAGAGGAAGGTCGTGGGTAATCTATCGCTTATCCGCATTACTTTTGTGGTGTCTAGGCAAGTGTGTCTAAGGCAAGTAGTTACTTAATTAGGCCCGCTATTTTCGGTGATTCATATAGCGGATACCTCCCACTTACCTGGCACTTACCTGGCCACAAGAGTAGTAAAGAGGTGGTAGAGGATTGATCCTGCGGCTTGTCCTTTAAAAGTCTAGGAGCGGTCTAGAGACTTGACATAGGTAACCTTAGTACTAGGGTTGTTTGTGCATTCTTGTGTGATTTGTCTAAGTCCGACACACTTTTTCAAAAACAAACCAATTTTAAATCACACACACGCTGCCACTTGCGCTAAACCCGCTTAGTGCATGCTTGGCTGGACACGGGATTCTAGTGCCCGTCTTGTCCGCGTTCCTGCTATCGACTCCGAAGTCGGTGCTTCTTCATCTTCTTTTCCCCCACCACACACCACATCAACCGAGATGGACGGTACTCCATCAGATTATAACACCACGCTGCCACCGTCCGGAGTTGCGCAGAATCCACCGCGCATCTCTCTCCAAGAGAGATGCTATCCTATCCATGATCCACTTCCCACTTGTCTATCTATTCCACCAGCTAAGGAGGATAATTTTGAAATTAAACCCCACTACATCAATCTGTTGCCCAAATTTCACGGGCTTGAATCTGAAGACACGTACGTTTTCATCACTAAATTCAAAAATGTATGCCCAATGATGGGTACTTCACAACTAACTGTGGATGCTATGCGCTTGCGTCTTCTCCCATTCACTCTGTGCGACTTGGCAGAAAAATAGCTTTATAATATTGCCGCACACTCTATCACTAATTGGGATGAATTCGTAATAGCATTTCTTAAGAAGTTTTACCCAAACCATAAGACCGCCCATATTAGGAGCGAGATCAACCAGTTCACTCAGCTTCCTAATGAACCATTTTAGAAGTGCTTTGAACGTTTCAAGGATCTTCTTGTTCAATGTCTTCATCATGGAATACAAAGATGGGATTTGTTCCGAATTATATATGAGGGCATTAATCCAGCAACAAAGCAGATGCTTGAAACAATGTGTCAATGCAATTTCATGTCTAAAGATGACAGTGAATCTTGGAAATATCTGGAAGACCTCGCTGAAAACACTTTGCAGTGGGAAAGCGTAAGACCACCTTCATCTAGGGGAGGTATTCATCAGCTCGATGTTTCCATCGCAGTAAAAGCCGAAATGGCAGCGATGCAGAAGAAACTCGACGCTATTGAGAACAAATTCTCATTAGTCTCGCTAAATCAGGTAACGCTTCCCAAGACCGTGTGTAGTTGCTGTTCAGATCCTTCACACTTGACAGAAGAATGTCCTATGAATACATCGTTTCAAGGTCACGAGCAAATTAATGCTGCTTTTCAGCAGCGACCTAGAAACGATCCTTATTCTTCCATGTACAATCAAGGATGGAGGAATCATCCTAACTTTGCTTGGAACCAAAACCAACCCCAAAATCAAAACCAGTTCCAAAGCAATTATCAAAGACCTCCTCCACAGCAACCACAACCACAAAGTCAGCACCTCTTTCGGTCACAAAATTTTCAAAATCCGGCCAACACTTCTGTACCGCAATTGGCTGATACTGATAACTCTTCACTCGCACAAACTTTGGATTTGTTTATGAAACATACCATTCAAATGTCGGCTGATATGAAGTCTTTTATTGATACCATAAAGAAAGACCCCGCCTCCCACGGTGAGAGTATTAAATCAATAGAAAACCAAATTGCATAGTTGAACGCCGCAATGAGTGCGAGAGAGAAAGGAAAACTCCCATCTCAACCCCTACCGAATCCTGGCCACTCACAAAATCATAATATGAATGTCGTTACTACGTTGAGATCGGGAAAAGTGCTGAATAACCGAGTGGGTGAGAAATTTGATGATGTTAGTGATACCATTGATAACCCGGCTTTTACTTCTTTCCCTAATTCGTCTAGTCTCCCACCTTCTTCCGAGCCTATTCTCCGTTTTCCCCAAGGCTCGAACCCTCAGCCCACTTCCACAAATCTATCTAAAACGATCCCCACTCCAATTCTGGGATCCATTCCATCCCTACAATCCTCTCCAATTTTGGACCCAAACCTTATTGATAAAACACCTTATCCAAACAAATTAAGGGGCAACAGACCAAGTCCACAAATGGAGAAGATTGTGGAAATTTTTAAGCAAGTTAACATAAACATTCCTCTCCTAGATGCTATTCAACAAGTTCCGTCTTATGCGAAAATCCTAAAGGACTTGTGCACTAGGAAGAGAAAAGTTCAAGTACCTAAAAAAGTTTTCCTTGCGAGTAATGTAAGCACTGCTTTTACACAACAACTACCCAAGAAACGAAAGGACCCCGGAAGTCCTACAATTTCTATTTCTATTGGGGGTAAAAATATCAATCGTGCTCTACTCGATTTAGGTGCTAGTGTTAACTTTCTTCCGTATTCTGTTTATGAGCAATTAAGGATCGGAGAGTTACAACCGGCGCATTGCACTCTTCAGATGGCCGATCGATCTATCACCCAACCTAGGGATGAGCTAGAGAATGTGTTAATCAAAGTCGAGGAATTTATATTTCCTGTGGACTTTATCGTTATAGATACACAACCTGTAGCCAACCCACGAAACCAAATTCCGGTGATTTTAGGTCGACCTTTTCTTGCGACTTCCAACGCTGTAATCAATTGCCGTAACGGCTCTATGAACCTATCCTTCGGGAAGATGTCAATTGAGCTTAACATTTACAAGTTGGGAAGTGAACCCTTTGATACCTATGCTCATGTGTGTTCTGTCGAAACAATAGTTTCGACAGCAGCGAAATTGAAGAGCTTCACGATACCGATCTCGACTCCGCTATTACGTTGTTGTCCGGGTCAACATCTAACGCGGAATATGAACCTTTTATGGAGTCCGAGTATCATCCTGTTCTTTCCGATGAGATTATTATTCGGGATATCGATGAAATTTTTGAAGAAATTTTTGCTGAAGAACTCGCATTCTTAGAAAATACGGGTAGTGTGATGAACCAATCTCAACACAAAGAAGTTGAACCATCACCACTTCTTCTTATCGATAACAAGAATGCGAGTAATCCATCATCATTGTTTCGTCTCTACAAACCGAGACGTAAAACTTTTCCATTACACCTCTTATTTCCTCCCCACTTCTTCACATCAATAGGCGACATGTTCTTCCACCAACCTTGGTGCTTCATCGATAAAATTTTTGAATGGTTGGTGTTGACTTTTGGTTTTTGCAAGGCTTTACTTTGACCAATAATTTTAACCCTCCCAATAATTTTAAATGCTTAATACGATTTTACTTAAGTTTGGGGGGGGGATATTTTGGCTCTTGAAAGAAATTTTTTTTAAGACTGTGAGCCAAAAATAAGTTTGGGAAAGGATTTTCATGTTCATATTTCATGTCCCCATTAATAAATTTTTCCTCCTAAGCTTATAGGTTTTTGAGCTTTAACAGATGACAACAGTGAGGACACTGTTGAAAACAAGTTTGGGGGAGGTTTGTGCTTATTTACACATCAATTTGCATCATACTTTGTATAAGCACAACATTTTCAAAAAAAAAATTTAAAAATTTTCTTTTATAATAAAAGATTAGATAGTGAAAAATTACATCCAAAAGATTGGAAAAATTTAAGAAAACCAAGAAAATTAGAAGTTTTCTTAAACGAACTAGTAATAAGTAGTTGTGAGCCATTGTCCCAAGGGTTAGTAAGATGAAAGAAGTCACTAATCTGAGCATAAAAATAAGTTTGAAAAATAGTTCCTATTCTGGAAGCCAAATATTTGAACGTTGATACCCTACTATACACACTTACATACGTCTTGAAACTTGGGATAGTAGAGAATACCTTGAAATGCTCTTGTCTAAAAGCCAAAGTATGAAGAAAATAATAAATGAAGAAAATATAAAATGGTGAAGAAAAATAAACACTGGTTTTGTTATCACCAAGGCAGCAATAAAAAAATATAGCGAGGGTGCTTTATCATCTTGTGCCTTAGACCAACTGGTTTGGGAGCCACTGCTAAGCCTTAGATGTTGCAAGACGAGGAAAAGCACCTAATTAGCAAGCACATGAGTAATCGGTCGGTTAGTACCTCAAGAAGTATTAATGATCGCATGAAAAATGTGTGAGCATATTCCATATAAATATCGATTAAAAAGTACTAAGGCTGATGGACAAGAGTATGATAGTTTGAATTGAATTCTCCGAGTGTAGGGATGTTTTTTACACACACGTAGGGGTATATGATCGATGTTTGGATGAAAGGTAGGAATGAAGAATAAAGATGATATTTTATTGAGGGATGATGTGATTCCTAACATCTTTTCATGACTATTAAGAGATGGCTCATAGCAACTGAAAAACTAGTGTAGTTGGAAACTCTAATTTTCAAAGTATTTCTTTTATAATTCTTATCTTTATATGTAACATTCACGGTCTTCCTTTTATTATTGGATTTTTTATAATTCTTATCTTTATATGTAACATTCACGGTCTTCCTTTTATTATTGGATTTTGTGGGTGTAATCCGCTGAAAACCCTCTGGAGACAACACTCCTCCTACTAAGGACACCTAGAGGTTTAACGGCTTGTTGCACGTGCTCAGCGCAATCGTGTTGCCTATGAAAGTGTGCTTAGCTTTCTCTTTTCTTTTTCTCCTTCTCTTGAATAAACTAGTTTGTTCGGGACGATCAAAGATAAGTTTGGGGGTATTTGTTCAGTTGATAAAATTGCACATTTAATATGACATTTTTCCTGCTATTTCTTTATAATAAAAGGTGTTTTATTATAATATATGATACATGTGAGGGTTTATCTGTAAAAATACTATTTTCATGTGTTTATATATTATAATTAACATTTGGTAGGAAAAAGTAAGCATATAATATCCATGTAATATTTGGCTCATTTAAATATGCTTACCTTATTAAATACCTATGACCAATTCTTAATGGTTAAGTTAATATCTCAATAAAACAAACGCTACTAAATATTATTTGTTGAGTTATTGTGCAGAATTTGCAGGGCTGAAATCAAGGAAATCAAAATTGGTAAAACAAACCTGCCTAATTAAGAAATAAAACTAAAGAAATCAAGGCTGGCAGTGATGAAGAGAAGATTTTTAGTTTCCAAAGATGTTAAAAGATCACCACGTGTGAGATAAACAAAGCCCCAGAGAGACAAAGCAAAGATCACACCATAAGGCCGCGGATCCACGGCCAAACCCACCTATTGGCCGCGGATCCACCACGGTTTAGATGAGTTGGGAGTTGGGATTTCTCTGTTAGGATCATAACCTCTGGTTTCCAAATTAGAAGACTATGGTTCTGACTTTGGGACTATAAATAAGGACCGAGAGCCTCTTGGAAAAATCAACAAGCTGAAGAGATCACGAAGTCCGTGACAGGCTCACACATCCAGGCTGATCATCAACTGTTCGTCTACCTCGTTAGAAGAGATCGAGAAACAAACTAGTATTTTGTAATCATTTTCTAAGGGAACAAAGTGTAAATGAATTTTGTTGATTAATAAAAGTAGTTCTTTTTCTTATTCTATTTCTTTGTAGTTTTAATATGATTTCCCTTTCCATCTCTTCTTCTCCCAACATGCGCGAGTAATTCTCCGCTTGTTAGGGTAGGTTAATGGATGATGAAGATCCTTAAACTCTTTTTAAGTCCTATAAAGTTTATAAACTTTATCAAAAGAATAGTTAATATCCTAATCGGGCGTGCTATCAATTCATTGATAAATCACGACCACGATTAAAGATTAGATTAATAATTGTTTTGGTAAAGGCTAGATATGAACGGAGTTCCATGTCGAGATAGGGGTTAAGAGTGGGAACCTTTTTCCCTCCAGAAACCCTAATCTACATGCATCACTGTCGTTCTAGTTTTAAATTTATTAAAGGATAAAAAGAGTAATCTTTAATTAATCATCCATGACTACTAAATCCTAATGGACCCCATAAGCCCCCTTCTACTATAAAACCTACATCCATAATTAATCTAGATCTAAATTTTGCATCCGTGTTTAACGTAGATTTATATCCTACAACCATTATTCACCATTCTTTATTCCTCCTCCTTTCTTTGTCAACACGCCTAAAGTAAGAATAAAATATTCAACGTTTCCCAGAGGACGACCCATACTCATCTCGGTCTAGCTACACGTGACACAGTTATTGATTGCGGTTAACTACTACACACATAAATTCTAGATCAATCAGCTGCCTAAGACTTTTCAACCTTATGAGCCATGAGGGTCTCATAAAGATGTTTCTCCCCACGAGTCGAGAGGATCTCGTAGGTGTAATTTCTCCTTAGGGGTCGTGAGGACTCCTAAGTGCGTTTTCTCTTGAGAGTTGAAAGGATCTCACAAGAGAGTTTTCTTTTTACGGGTTGAGAGGTTTGCGCGGGGACACCGATTTCCCTGAGAGTCGAGATGAATCGAGAGATTATTGGTTGACTTGATTCCGAGACGGAGCATTGTTCCGGCGGGGAGGTCATTGGCTGACTTGTTTCCGAGACGGAGCATCGTTCCGGCGGGGAGGTCATTGGCTGACTTGTTTCCGAGACGGAGCATCGTTCCGGCGGGGAGGTCATTGGCTGACTTGTTTCCGAGACGGAGCATCGTTCCGGCGGGGAGGTCATTGGCTGACTTGTTTCCGAGGCGGAGCATCGTTCCGGGTGGGGAGGTCATTGGCTCACTTGTTTCTGCTTTCTGCGGTGTCAGGGTTGACTTGCTCCACTTTCTACGGTGTCGAGAAGGAAAGCCGTGTTGATCTTCTAGGATGCAAATGCTGCCGTCGAGATCTGACTCTCCCTTTGACAGAGTCTGTTGAGAAATGTGGTTCCCTTTTCGTTTATGCCTATGGATTGTATACAGGGGTCAGTATGGACTCGTCTGTAGGGCAAAAGTTTCATTCTTTCATTTTTTTATTTCTTTACGCGATGGTCTATCATTTCAGTTTTTTATATCGCGAAAGTCGCGATTGCCCAATCATTTCGGCTATTTTTCGCGGTGCCCAATCATTTTGGCTATTTTTCTTTTTACTCGCTGCTTTTTTATTGCGAGTTGCCCAATCATTTCGGCTATTTTTATATGTATTTTTGGCTCGCCGATTTTGTTGTAAGTATGGAGAACATTTATCCAAAAAATTTATTCATTACTACTATATAAATCACTACATTATATAAACAACTTGAGATCTGATACCAATCTTAGCATCAGCATCGTTGCGACTGGAATATTGCTAGGAGCGAATCATCACTTTCCGTGAAAGGACTTGGAATTTGTTACCGATTTAGACATCAGTATCGCTACTACTGGAACGTTGCCAGGAGCAAATCATCATTTTCCTTCGCCGCCATCGAACAAAGGTGGCTTAGTAAATAGGGTTAGGGACCTGACGACTAAGGCTTTTGAATTCGTGAGCCGTAAGGGTCTCATAAAGGTATTTCCCCTACGAGTTGTGAGGATCTCGTAGGTGTAATTTCTCCTTAGAGGTCATGAGGACTCCTAAGTGCGTTTTCTCTTGAGAGTCGTAAGGATCTCACAAGAGCATTTTCTCCTTGCAAGTCGAGAGGACCTACAAGTGTTGTTCACCAAATAGGGGAATTTTACACCATTGGTGGAACTGGGCGAGGGAACGCTTATTTATGCCCGTAGATTGTATACAAAGGTCAATATTGACCGCCAGTAGGGCAGTTTGGGGGATACGATGACTTAAGAATAGGTTCAGGTCCCTGTATCTTAAGACTTTTGAATCCTGTGAGCCGTGAGGGTCTCATAGGGGAAATTCTCCTTACAAGTCATGAGGATCTCGTAAGTGTTTTGCTCCCTTGTGAGTCGTAAGGATCTCACACGGGTATTTTCTCCTTATAAGGTCGAAAGGACCCTGCAAGTACACAGAAATTTTTTTACGAGTCTGCACCCTTTCGGGTTTTCACAAACTCTCCGGTAGCTCTGCTGTTTTTACTCACGGAGCCCTTTCGGGTTTTCATCCGTGACCATTTCGCTTATGTACGTACCTTTTTTTTTCCGCGTTAGCTTAAGGATGCTGCAGTTCGTAGTAGTTTAAGAACGTTACGGTCCGTAGCTAGTTTCAGGACATTTCGGTCCATTGTTAGTTTAGGGACGTTTCGGTCCGTTGTTGGTTTAGGGACATTTCGGTCCGTTGTTAGTTTAGGGACATTTCGGTCTATTGTTTTCCGTGTTTAGGGACATTTCGGTCTATTGTTTTCCGTGTTTGGAATGGGGTATCGTTAGATACTACTTTTAGAGTCTTGACTCAACAAGATAGCGAACGGACATAGGCGTCGTCATCTATCATTGACCTGAGTCGTGACTCGTCATGCGTAGTACTTCTTCAAGAATCGGCCGTTTATTGACCGAAAGGGTTTTTCGCCATGCATATTTATAAGCAAGTAAGCCCCACCTTGGTAGACTTTGTCTATGATGTACGGGCCCTCATAGTTTGGCTCGAATTTCCCTCGTTTGGCACGATTGGGGATCATAGATCTTTTGACAACTAGCACGAGTTCGCATTGGCGGAATGTTCTCGGCCTAGCTAATCTTTCGTATGCGCGTGTCAACTTTGCTTAGTAAGCTTCCAAGTTTTGCTGCACCGTGAGACAAGTTTCATCGAGTGCGTCTAGCTCTTCAAGCCGAAGATGAGCATTCTCTTCGTCTGTTAGCTCGTAATGAACCGCCACTCGTAGAGAAGGTAGCACTATCTCGAGGGGGAGTACCGCTTCTGTGCCGAATACCAACGCGGCTGGCATTATATTTGTGGCCATTTTGAACGTGGTTCGATAAGCCCGGAGAGCTTCATGTAGTTTTTCGTGCCAGTCCTTTTTGTTTCTGGACACCGTCTTCTTTATGATCTTCGTCAAGGTTTTTTTGAAAGCCTCAGCCAGACCGTTAGCTCGGGGATTATAAACCGAAGAGTATCTCCAGTCTATATTATGTTGCTGTGCGAAGCGGCTGATTCTGTGACTTCTGTAGGCAGGCCCGTTATCGGAGATAATCCATCGCGGAGTGCCGAACCGATAGATGACGTGTGTCTTGAAGAAATGGAGGATGTTCTCCATCTTCACTTCTCTTAGCGGTACTGCTTCTGCCCATTTAGAGAAATAATCAGTTATCGCCAATATGAACCAATGTCCTTTGGACGACACTGGTTCGATAGGCCCAATTATATCGGTTCCCCACATTTCGAACGGTCAGCTAGCCACTGTTGGGTGTAGCGGATTTGGATGCTGGTGGATAAAGTCCCCGTGAATTTGGCACGAGTGGAATTGCTTCGCGTATTCGAGGCAGTCCTGAATCATCGTGGGCCAATAGTAGCCCATCTTTTTGATCTTCAGCTTCATCTTTAGCCCGGCTTGATGAGAACCGCAGAGTCCGTCGTGAGTTTCTTGGACGACTCTCCTTGCTTCTTTTGGTCCCAAGCATCTCAACCACAGAGAGTCGAACGATCTCTTATATAGAGTATCATTGACGAAGGCAAAAGACAGAGCTCATTTCATGAGCTGATGTCTTGAGGATGCATCTTTAGGTGTTCGACGGGATTTGAAGTAGTCTATGAAGACTTCTCTCCAATCCTTAGCCCTTTCTTGGTCCTCTATTCGTAAGGCTATTTGCTTGGTCGCTTCCTTTTCTTCAGACGACTTCGGAGATATTTCTACTGGTGCGAGAATCCGACGGCTCTGCACAACGATTCTTACATCATCGAGGTTTTCGTCAGCTAGTTCTTTAGTGAGCTTGGCTAATGCATTTGCTTTGCTATTTTCTATCCATGGTATGCTTTCCAAGGCGTAGGAGGGAATTTGAGTTAGTAACTGTTGCACTCTTTTACCATATTTTACCAACTCTGGCTTGCACGTCTGATAGTCACCATTTACTTGGCTAACGACCAGCCGAGAGTCTCTGTATATGAAGAGGTTTTCGATTCCCATGTCGACAGCAATCTCAAGACCTGCTATCAAAACCTCATATTCTGCTTCATTGTTTATCCTTGGCTCTGTTAAGGAAAAGATAAAGCGCATTATCCTTTCTTGCGGAGTCACGAAGAGAAGACCTACCCCAGATTTGATTATGGGGGTGTTGTGCTGTCGCTTCTTCACGGAAAATGCGCCATCGAAATAGAGTTCCCATCGGGTATCACTCCTTCCTTTCTCCCCGTCAATCGTATCAAATGCGTGCTCCTCTGGCAGTTCGCAATTTAAAGGTGATTCGCCAGGTATCGGATGCTCAGCGAGGAGGTTGACGATGGCTTGGCCTTTCACTGCCTTGAGGGGTCGATAGATTATCGAGAACTCCATCAAGAGGAAGGCCCATTTAGCGAGTCGTCCTGTTAGTATGGTTCTTGACATCAAATACTTGAGAGGATCCATTTTTGATATGAGATGGACCTCATACACCAAAGCATAGTGTCTGAGTTTCGTTATCGCGAAGATTAACGCCAAGCAGTGTTTTTCGATAGGGGAGTAGTTATTTTCTTCCCCCAGGAGAACTCGACTCAAATAGTAAAGGGCTTTCTCTTTCCCTTGGTCGTTCTCCTGTGCCCATAGCGCGCCCAAAGAACCTTCAAAGGCGGTTGTGTGCAGGATGAGGGGCTTTCCCTTTTCCGGAGTGGTCAATACCGGCGGATTCTGCAGGTATTGCTTGATTTCGTCCAGTGCACTCTGGCATTTACGATCCCAAACGAACGGGGTTCCCTTCTTCATCAGGTGACTGTAGGGACATCATTTTCCGGAAAGGTTGGCTATGAACCGTCGAATATACGCGAGCTTTTCTTGTAGAGACCGCAATTGTTTTAAAGTTCTTGGAGTGGGCATTTCCATAATCGCCTTCATCTTCGATGGATCTATTTCGATGCCTCGGTGTCGTATGATGAACCCTAGAAATTTGCCTGAGGAGACTCCGAATGCACATTTCAGAGGGTTCATCTTGAGGTTATACTTACGATGACGTTGGAACACTATTTTCAAATTCTCCCAGTGTTCCTCGTACGATTTGCTTTTCACTACGAGGTCATCGATATAGAATTCGACGATTTCATGTATGAGGTCATCAAAAATATTTGTCATGGCCCCCTGATAGGTAGCGCCGGCGTTCTTCAAACCGAAAGGCATCACTTTGTAGCAGCATATGCCCAGAGGAGTCCGGAAAGCGGTATGCTTCTGGTCTTAAGGATGCAACTTTATTTGATTGTACCCCGATGATCCGTTCATGAAGGAGAAGACTTTGTGAGTGGACATGTTATCTATCATCAACTCGGTAATCGGCACGGGAAAATCATCCTTCGGACAAGCTTTATTGAGGTCTCGGAAATCCACGCAGATGCGCACCGCCCTATTTTTCTTCATCACTGGGACAATGTTGGCAATCCAGTCGGGGTATTGAACTTCTTGGATGAAGCCGGAGTCGATTAGCTTCTTAACTTCGGCGTTGATACTTATTTCAAGTTCGAGCTGCATTCTTCTTGGTGCTTGTTTGACTGGCTTGACATCCGGAGATATCGCTAATTTATGCACAGCTATTTCTGGATCTAGTCCCGGCATCTCGGAATAGTTCCATACGAAGCAGTCTTTATACTGCATTAGCACATCTTTTAGCGTAGCCACCTGCTCTTTAGACAGCAGCTCACCGACGAACGTTGGTCGCGGGTCATTTGCCGTCCCCAAGTCGATTTTTCTCAGGTTGTCCGCCGTGGTGTGTATCCCATCTTCCAATTCTTTTGGCGCTGGTGGAAATTCTGAGTCAACGCATCTTCATCCTCATTTTCGAAGCACCAGGAGAGGTCATCCATTTTCTCGTGCACTCCTTCTTCTGACAGCATTATCACGTAACAGGTACGAGATCATTTCCAAGACCGATATTGATCTGGTTCTACTCTCGCTATATACGTTGCTTTTGGCACATGCTTTTGTGGTGGGGCTACCCTCCTACTATTGGATAGAGCAAACATGCCTTGCTAATATTGGTCTTCGACCCAGTTTTTGAATGTGAAGCAGTCTTCAAGAGGATGTCCTATTGCTCGGTGATATGAGCAATAATCCGGGTGATGAACCTCGTTTGCTTGATTGGGGTGCCGAGACTCCGGGAGTGTCATCATTTGATGTTTCATGACGAGGTCAAAGATTCTCCTGGTCTTGTCTCGAGGGAAAGAATATGCTCGACCCATCTTTTTCATAAGAGACGGATTTCGGCTGACCTTTTCTCGATCGCGTGGTCTTTTGGATCCGTTTTGCCGCTGTCGAACGTTTTTTCCATTATTTAACTTGTTTTTGCCTCCACGCCGGGCCTTTTTCTTGTCTTGGGAATGCATGGCAGGCTGATGGTGAAGGGCATTGTCATCCTCCGTAGCCTGCTAAAGGAGGCGTTGCATCTTGGTTTTCTCGTAAATGGTCATTTCGCGGTTATGGTCGTTCCGAACCTTTTGACTCGCTTCTCATACTAGCTTGTCCATCTGTTCTTTAAACGAAGGACTCGGCATTTTTATGGCAGGACCTCATTCTGGTTCAACGTCATCGTCTTTTAAAAGAGCACCCCATTCTTCATCGAAGTCATTTATGACATGGCAGCATGGAATTGCTCCCGTTTCTTGGAATGGACATATCCAAGACCAATCGTTTCCATTTTTCCGTTGGGCAATTTTCGCTGAGTTCCGGGGATGTTCCAAATCCTGTTGTAGAACTGAGCTTGTCGAGGAGTCTGTTTGAAAGATATGCCTTGGCATCTTAATAACCTTCTCAATCCCCCGTATAGTATCTGGGCAGATGGATGGGTTAGAGCCTGTCGAGCGCAAAATCGGCACCATGCCAGACTTCTCTTTCAACTTTAGTCTCCGTGGATCGATAGAATAGGATCGCATTTTCACCTCTTCTCCTGGGAGGGACGTAGAATATCTGCAACTCTTGCACACTATATGTCTCAAACGCATCATGCTCTCTGTAGTGCTGCCGTGGAACCATGGAGATTTGCAAACTCTGATCATCTCCAGTGAGGGCCTGCATTAATGAACGGACCGAGAACACTGCGTTGACTTCGTCTTCAGAGTCACTGCCAAAGACCAAAATAGGGATAGATGGTCCCGGCCTGTTGCATTGGGACGGCCCCGAATAGACTATCTCTTCTTTCTCCTCGGTATCGCTCCCGAAGACCGGAATAGTGGTGATAGCTTTTTGCTTATTCTCCGGTTTATGGCATCTTTCCATGTCTTCAAAGTCTGGTAGGAAATACTTTGCATATTCGTACTTTCAGACTTCATTTACGAAGAATGGATTTAGTTCCCCCGTCACAGTATACTCGAGACCATCTTTGAAATACTTTATACACTGATGTTGTATAGAAAGGATGATGTTGTACTCGTGTAACCAAAGCCTGCCGAGCAAAGCGTTGTAGCAGGTCTTGGCATCAATGACATGAGATTTGATGTCGGTGATGAGCAGCCCAAAGCGCAACGTCAGTATTACAGACCCGAGCGTCCGTGATGACTGGGAGTCGAACCCGGAGATGGTGATTTTATCCCGAGCGAGGTGTTGAACGCTCATGCAGATTTCTTTTAGCACACTCACATTTAGGAAGTTGATAGAGGACCCATTGTCAACTAAGATATTCCCTATCTTGATGTCATGGCAGTACCCGGTGACATACAGAGAACAGTTATGCTCGCACGTTCCGAGGAGGAGATCTTCATCGCCGAAAGTGATGTCCGCTGTGTGCACTTCTTCCAGCTCGTCCTTCATTTTTCTTCGGGAAGGAAAGGTTGAAACTACTCGGGCTCTTGTAATGCCCTGATCAGAGAATCTCGTGCCTCTTTAGACAACAGAAGGGCATCCAAAAGGCTTAGCTGTGAGGGTATCTTCCTCAGGTGTGCCAGGACATTGTAATCCACTTTGTTTTTCTTGGGCGGATCCGTGGCTACCAGCTCTTTGACGACTCAATCATCGAGAGCGATATCCCCAGGGACTTTTTCCTTTCCCTTATATTTTTTTTCGATCCCTTGTTTGCAGGTCCGAGATTCTTTTTGGGCAACGTACGATTACGCAGCTGAATGTTTTCACAGTTTTTTTTATCTCTTCCTCTTTTCCTGAGATTCCTTGAAGAGAGGGCCGAGAGCTACTTCTTCATCAGAATCGCTTCCGAATGTGAGAACTTACGATCCCCTGGTATCAACCATGTGGCAATTGCCGGCAGTTCTTTTGTGCTCATTTTTGTGCTCATCTGTCGTGCTTCTCTGCTCCCGACGAGTTTTGCGCTTCATCCGCTTGAAATGTTATCGGTGAGCAACGTATCCCTGCCACCACTTTTTAAAGGCCATGCATTCTTCGGTAGGGTGTGCAATCCTCTGATGGTATAAGCAGTAGTTAGGATGTACATCCGCTTATCAAGATTTATACCGCCAGAAGTATTTCCTTTGAATGATGGCAGCTTCATTCCATTGACAGGGCTTTAGCGAATCGTTTCCTTGTCTTAAGCCTGTTTTTTGTCTGCCGCGGGCGTGCTTCGATCTGGTTGGAATTCTTTGCGACTCATCCCTACTATAACTTCTTCAACTTGATGCCGACGCTTGGCCCTTTCGAATATGCCCATTTCACGCTCTCGATCAGCTTTGCTCTTCTGACGGGCTTCGTTCAGCAGCATGTCAATCATCTCGACTGACGGTTCTAAGGATTTTGGCACCGATTCTGCCCCCAGCTCCTCTATATTATCTTCTAATGCCGAGTGAGCTTCTTCGTCATTTACTGACGAATGAGAGATCACGTGACAACTTGCCAAATAATTCTTGGGTTCTTCTGACGAGTCGTCTCCGTCGTCATTGTCATTATCTCCGCTCTCAAGGATATGGTTGAGAAACACTTGGAGTATGACCGGGGTTCGCGCCTTCTGGTTATATTCCTCCAGTGCGTCGATGTACTTTTACAGACCTGTATGATTGTCATCGAGCTGCACGGGCTTCTTGGCCTTCTTCTTCTTCTTCGAAGACTTCGACGGCTGGTCATGGGTGTTTTGCCCATCGTTACCAACTCCCGATGTTGGGCGCGGTTTCAGTATCCCCTCAATAATCTTAGGCTCTAACGAGCTTTTCCACCTGATTGCCGGGCATGCTTGAAAATCCTTCAGCATTCTTTTGGTCTTAGCTGAAAGGACAACTTCCCATGGAGCATCCTCTATAAATGAGCACGATGCCCCCGGCGTGTCCACCTTTTTAGGAGCGTGCTGTTGTGACGGGTTTACCATCCAGTTTTCAGACAACGCGAACCTGCCCTGTTAGTACTGGTCCTCAACCCAGTTTTTGAAGACGAAGCAATATTCGATTGGGTGGCCCACTATTCGGTGGTAGGGGAAGTAATTGGGATTGTTGACGTCGCCCGATTGTAGTGGGCGTCTCGGATCCAGTAGAGTGATGAACCTGTTGCGCACCGCCAGTTCGAACCGCCTTCTTGTTTTATCCCGAGGGAATGATTAAGGACGTCTCAACTTTTCTCCGAGTGATCGCGGTTTATCATTTTGGCGAGCAGCTGGTTTCGGATCACTAAGCTGCTGCTGAGCATTGGCGACGAAGGTAGCTTTCCCTTTACCCTTTTCATTTCGAAGCTCCGTTTTTTAGGAGGACGGTCTACGGCCCATCTGGTCCATTTGGGCCAGCTTGTCGATCAAGACTTGGAAAGTGGTCGGCTTGAAGAACATCATAAATTGGGATATAGTTGCCTGCGGATCAAGGGTCCCTATAAACATGCCCACGGCAGGTGCTTCTTCTATGCGTTGTTCGCATCTCGACCATAGGTTCCGCCACCGAATTGTATACTGAACCCATGTCTCTCCTGGCTTCATCCTGGCATTAATCAATACCATAATTGGGGTGCGTTCGCTGGCGCTTGCGAAACGCTAGGTGAATAGCAACTCCATTTCTGTGAATGTTTTGATGAAGTCATTCGGAAGCTCTGAGTACCATTCAAATGCCGTCTCCACTAAGCTGCCGACGAACTGGCGAAGTAGCAATTTGTCGCCGCCTCCTGTATTGCAGCATAGAGCCCTGAACTGAGCGACATGCTGATGGGGATTTCCTGTCCCCTTATATACGTGGAATTTAAGGATCGTATATCCCGGCGGGTACTTAATTTGATCGTACCAGCCTAGATATGGTCGCCCAGTTCTAACGACCCGGCCTGCCGCTTCGTTCGCTTGATGAGCTCGTATTTGTTGAGCTATGTAGTCATCAAGGCTAGCTTTGGAGATCGTCTCCTCCATAGCTGTTGATAAAGCCGGAGGAGGATTTGATGTCTCTCCTTTATCGTCTTCGATGATTATCGGGGGATCTTAAACTGGAGGGTTATCATCCCCACCATATCTTGGAATAGGAGCGCCATTTGTTTTATGTTAGCCGCTTGTTCAGCGGCGTCTTTATCTTTCTTTTCGAGCATTTTTCGGAGGAACTTGGCGTCGGTTTCTTGCTCCTGACATTGATCCGACGGTGCTTCCGGGCTTTCCTTCTGCCCAGTAAGTGCGGCCATCTTTGTTAGCATCTCCTGGAGTTTCTGTTGTTGCTCCTGAGCCTTTGTTACGGACCGCGTAAGTGGTCGATGACCCCCAGAAGCACGGCTTTCCTCTTTTCTGGAAGCCATGTAGACGGTATGCACAACCATGCCCCCAGACTTGGGGCGTTTAGATCCATCACGCTCAGAATTTATCGCCAGTGGTGGTTGATTCTCCGGCCTTCTCTTTTTGTGGGAGGTCGAAGTTGATGGAGCCGTTGCAGCGAGAACCCGTGCAGACGATATTTTCCTTGGCATGACGGCGGGATGATCCTCCCCTTGCCGAGCCTTTGTTTTCTTCAGTCGGCGAGAGTAGTCTTTGTCGATTACAGAGTCTTGGACTCTCCACCAGACTCTGTAGATTTTGGCGTACAGCCGCTGAGGGGGTTGTTCCAGCTTTGCCTTTGTGATGTTCTCCACAGGCAGAGGAGACCTTTTTAGTACGGAAATTAGAGAATTCTTGCGCACCCTCCTGAGCGGCTCAAAGCTATTCCTAGTTGGAATAGCAGCATCAATTTCCACTATTGGAGCTGGTGGGGTAAATCCAGAAGGGGAACTGCCCCCAGCTTTCCTCACTCGGCGCCAGTGACGACGTCGAGCATGTCGTGTAGCCGGGATTACCTCTATCGTCGGAGTAGCTTCGTTATGCCCCTTGTTTTGAGAAGATACTGTTATTAGCATCAGACTGTCAGAGACTGTCATCCGCTGGGAAGGAATGGACAAGCTGTCGAAGGCCGACTTTCGAGTAGGGGAAGTTGTTTGGACGACTTCACCTACAGCAGGAGTTGGGATAGCCTTCTTCGTTATTGCGAGCCTCTTCGAGGGCCTATTTGAGCTTAGGCTCAGCCTGTCAAAGACTGAGGCAGTAGACTTGGATGACCCGTTGAGAGGGGCCGCGGTAGTTGTAAGCCGATCGAAGACCGACTTCTTTGGAGCTTCCTGTGACGGCACTGGAGCGTTGAAGCTTGTCGGTGGGAGCATGGTCCTAAAGAACAATCCAGTGGTGGCCTGTGTCACCTGTTCCACCGGCATTGCGAAGATGGAGGCCGCTTGGGGTCCGTAAGTTACTCCTCTAGACGGGGCGGAGCGGTAGTTGTTGTTGCAGTTGGTGCAGCAGGAAGCCCTTGATGTCATGTTCTCTTCTGCGTAGGAGCAAGACACCAAATCTTAGTACCTCAAATCCAGGGGCAACCATATTAAACCGCGATTCGTTCGCGAACACGACACATGAAGTGTGGAGTGGAAAGAGGAAAAGGTCCCACCGGACGTGCCGGAATCTGTTTACCGCCAAAAGACGCGACCGGGACGTTGGGACGTCTGGCCTAAATTTTGGGGGCAGATACTATCTGGATTTATCCGTCGACCTCTCCGAAAATACAAAGTTGATTTATGGCACCGTGTATCGGAGGTTTGGACAGATGCGGCCATTGTCGCAGGCTCGTCAAATTCCCCCTCATTTACGAGGGTTTTTTTGATTGTGGGGACGCTCTTCCCTGTAGGCGCAAGCCCCTGCAGTTAATTACTGTAACAACCATAATTTTCCTATACAAATTTTTACAATTTTTTTTTAATTAAAAACTCTTCACCTACCCTACCTTAGTCTACCCTATAAATACACCCCCTACCCTCTACCCTCTCATCCCAAAACCCTAAGCTCACTCTCTCAAAAATTTTCCAAGAGTTGTGTAATTTGAAAACAAGTGCGCGGCGAAGCTCCGACGAAATTCCGGCAGAAATTCCGGCGACGTTTTTAGGAACAACCGGCGACGAAGCAACACCTCGGCAACCTCTGTAGTCCCCCCTTCACTCCTTTGCCTAATCGAACCCGTAAGTCCCATTCTATCCTCCTTTCTATTTCTCTAAAATACGAAATTACGAAACCCGACGGAATCGGAACAAATCCGATTTCAGATTCGGTTTTATATAAAATTTCACTTCTCACTAATACATTCATGTTTAAACATCTTTATGTTGACTATTAAACTTTTAAAAATCAATTTGAATAAGTTTCATCACATGAAATGATAACCTTTCCAATTTATCGTATTTTTCACTTTAATACCATCATGTTTCGATTTCACATTTAACCCCTTAACTTTGTTATACATTTAAAGTAGAGCACAAGGTAATGACCTAGCTTCACACACATGCAAATACAAGCCTAAACAATATCATCAAAACTTAGAATACGATAAAACAATACTTTCATTTAAATACCATATTCTTAATAAAATCATTTCTAAAAGTTTTAGCTTTGATACACTTTTAAATAAATACCTCTTATTAGGAAAACACGATAAGTTGTGGACATCGATCGTTTATCTAAAGCTGACTTTGTGGTGTCTAGGCTAGGCAAGTGAGCAAAGGTAATTTTAAAAGTCCCGTCTCACGATTCGTGAGTGGATCCCTCTTTTCCTCATTTGTACTTACCTGACCACAATTGGCGGTGAAGAGGCGATTTGAGGCTTCTAACGACTTTTCGTTTAGACCATTTGGAAATAGGTTAGTTGACTTAGGAAACCCTAGAATCTAAAATACGGAAAATTACACTTTACAAATAAATACCTTTTACTTTATAAAACCGTTTTCTAAAGGATTAGTATTTTACAATCTTTGCAAAACACCGCTACAACCCATTTTTGGGGAACCCGTTCGGGATTGTGCGGTTTATCGCGCACCCTCGGGTTAGTAGTGCGAGATTTAGACCTCCGCAAGGAGCATTCGGTCTCGAAAGGTTTAAAATACGACATCTTAAGAAAATGAGATTTTTGGAATATAAAATATTTATTAAAATTATTTTTGTATAAACATATGTATATTTATCATTTAAATATCTATTTTATTATAATATAAATTTTCCACCTTTTTCTAAAAATCACAATAATAAACTTTACACTAAAATACCATGAACTTCAAATAATCAATATTATAGATAAATACCCTTATTTATAAAACTAGGATATTTTCACTAGAAATGTCACTACATAAAATCCACCCTCATTACAACTCTAAAGACGAACAATAAATACTTGAGGCATATTTTGAAAAGTATATAAAAGTATTTTTACATAAAACCCCCTCAAGTTTATAAATTACCCTAAGGACCCTAGCAATTATAAGACTTCGATTCACATTTCTGATTGTTTGACTCGGATTTGAGTCTGATTAATCTGACTTGAATATGATTCAAGTCAATCTATAATCTACAATATTCCAATTCAATGTGAACACATGAATCCATGAATACAATCAATTTATACAACTTGACTGAACCGAACCATGGATATATATTACTTTTACATGATTCTCAGTATTCCATTTACATGACTCTACGGTTATAACCGTTTCCTGATATCATGGTTTCGGTCAGTCGGTCAATCAAACTTACAATCAATACAATTTACAAGATAACAATACAAATAAGACATCGCGGGGTTTAAGGGGTAGATTGGTATGGAAGGTGTTAAAGGTGGCACGAGACGGTAAGATTAAGACACCTAACATGAATCCAATTGCTGTTGTACCGTAGCATAAATGGTTCCTTGAGTTCCTGATACCTTAGTCTCCGGGGCTAGTGAGACTCCTCTCGTATACACTGGCATTTTTCTGTACCAAGCTACAAATAATAGCGTTAACACAATACTACAACAATATAACAATATAATACAACTGTAAAAGCGACTCTCTCTATCTCTCTTACTCTCTGTCTATTCTATTTCACCCTTATCTTTGGGACTTACCAAGCGACCTGTTCGCTGACGACATTCTATTTCTTTCTTTTTTGAATGTCGTCAGGTGATTTGGACCCGGCAGAGATCGAGCCATCTCAAGAAGACTTGGAGCAGTTTGCCGAAGACCTTGCACTTTAGTTTCATTGCACACTTTTCCTTTCTGTACTTTTCATTTCATGTTATGCCACTGTTTAGGCACTTTTTTATTTCAGTTGTATTTCCTTTCATGCATTGTACAAAAAATATTAATAAATAAAAGTTGCTGTTATACCTTGTCTCTTGTGTGCATTTTCTTTTATATTGCTTAGATACGCTTAGCGTTTGTACTTCTGAGTATATACGCAGCGGACCTCGTCACGTCCCCTTCGCCGTACACTGGGAAGCGGGGCGTGACAGGTTTTTTTGGTGGCCCATGCAGGTCAGAGCTGTATGAAACCCTATCATGCAGTTATGTTCTACGTGAACAACCTAAGTAATATAACACAAGAACCAGAAATTAAAACATTCTTTATAATTCATGTTTCTTGAATTTTACAATTTCATATTTCTTGAATCTTATCATTTCATGTACTTGAATCTGTCTTAACCAAAATTTTTCTTCAGGGTTATGGATTCCCGGAACAACACCAGCACCAACATCAACAACACACCTCCAGAACTACCAATCGTTCCTGCTGTTCCTACGCCACCCACCGAGCAAACAATGCTACTTGAGGCGATCCGCAGCCTTCTCGAGGGACAGCAACAACTCCTGAACCGTCCCGAGACTGACGCACCGAGGGTAAAACAATTCAGGGCTTTATATCCGAAGCAGTTCTCTGGAAAAGGAAGCCCTCTTGAAGCTGAAGAATGGGCACAAAGCATAGAAGACGATCTGGCAGCAGCACAAGTGCCAGACATAACTTGGGTCCGTGTGGCGAAACTACAGCTCACGGACAATGCTCGCAACTGGTGGAAGGCGGAAGAAAGCCGTCTTGTACAGCCTATTGAATGGAAGACTTTTCGCGAGAAGTTCAACGCGAAGTACTTCCCTGTGACTGCCAGGTTTGCCATGGAGCAGCAGCTCATTCATCTACAACAAGGATCGATGTGGGACAAATCAGTGGATGAATATGACGCTGAATTCACCATGCTAAGCCGATTTGCGGCACACTTGATACCGACGGACGAGATCAGAGCCCGTCTCTTTCAATAAGGTTTGGACACAGAGATTCAGGCTGCTCTAGCCACGAGGAAATTTCTGACACATGAAGATGCTTTGGAAGCTGCCCGCAGTTATGAGGCGGTGATAAAGGCGAGGGGAAGACCTCAATCTGCCGGTTTGAAACGCCCTGCCACTCAAATGGCAGGAGGAGCCTCTTCCAGGCCAACGTTCGAACCCAGGAGAACCGAAAAACCCAATCACCAGCCAAGACCACATTTCTGTTTCTATTACAAGAGAGATGGACATTTGATAAAGGACTGTAGGCGCGCAAAAGGCCTGTGCCTAGTTTGTGGCGCGTCCAATCACAGAATTGAGACCTGTCCATATAGATACAACTCAGCTCACACACACACCAACTACCCGCAGCGGCCAGCTATCCAGGCTCCTGCAACTCGTCCTGCACTCCCTGCTCCACCAACTGCACAGCCTACTGTTCAGACCATAATATTGCAGTTTTCATTCCCCTATTCATATCCTTTTTATAAATAAACAGGTACTCTTGACGCACGTTTGTTGCATATTACAGGATACAGGTTTCTGGAGCAAATACAGTGAAAAACAACAGAAAAAGGGATTTTTGACCAACAATTAGACGGATCTCAGTCAAGCCCAGTTCATATGGGTGCAAGACAACGCAAGTCAAGATGAAACGGTTAAAAGACCAATCTTCACTGAAGATCTGGAAAAGAAACAGAAGCCAAAAATAGAAAATATGCATAAAAGTAAAAGGCCCAAGATTCCCTGAACAAAGCCCAGAAAGCTCATAGCCCAATTCCTCAGTTTGGCCGCGGATCCGCGGCCAAACCCTACCTGGCGCCGCGGATCCGCAGCCTTCTAATACACGTGTCGGCGCATATTTTCTGAGGCGGCGCGTCGGTGCAGAGGTTGAGATTTTACGGGGGCAAATCTGTAACTTTGCATGTGCGAGAGTCTGTAACCCTAGGTTTCCTATTTTCTATAAATTGTAATTTAGATCTAAAAATTGTATGCCTCTTTTCAATCAATAAAATTCAGATTTTCTGAGAGAAAAATTCAGATCTGTTCTTCTTGTTTGGAGGGAGCCGTCAACTAGTAAGTATTTTTATTCTTTTAATTATAATGTCTTCTCATCCCCTAATGAGCGAGTAGTCTCCTCGCTTGTTAGGGTTAGCCTTAGGGAAAGGGTTGAGAGATGAAATCTCTCGCCCCTTTCAATGCCACCTTCACCTAATGAATTAGAACTTCACGCATACGAGCACAACCGCTCCCTGCGGCATCCTACCGTTCGAGGTAACGATGAACCGTAGTATAAAGGGCCGGTTCCGCACGTTTTCCGTGAGGGTTAGGATAATTATCAACAAATGTAGGGTACAAATCTAGAGGAAGAAACATCTTCCCAAAAGATTTGTATCCACTTTATTGATAATTAACTTAACACCTAATAGATCTAAAAAAGGAAGGTATTGAAAGCGGTGAGGAAAAACATTAATTTCCAAAACTTCCCCTAATCCTAACCCTAGCAAGATTCTTAATTAAATTAATTAGATCCAGTCTTCTAGTTTTATAAACCAACCAAAACTACAAATAGAATCAACTCGTTAAAACACTTTAAAGAAATTTACCCGTCTCTGTGGATCGACCCGCACTCACCGGCTAGCTGCGAAGCGACGCCGTTTCTGATTGCGGTAAACTCAAATTTTTGACAATAACCAAATGGCGCCGTTGCCGGGGACGGCGTAATTTTTCTTTTTGTGAATTTTCGGGTTGATATAAATTTTGAAAAATCATAAAAATCTGAAAAAGTAAAAAAAAATTATAAAAATTATCAAATTTGATCTGTTTGAAGGGTGTATCTTTTGAATCTTGCAGGAACAGCAACGAATCGTGGATCTGGAATTTTACAGAGGCCAAAACAGAAATTGGTATATAGGAACAGAGAAGAAATTGTCCAACAGAGCAGCACAAAATTTTGCAGAACCTGAAACCCTAAGTTTGCCGCGCTTCAGCCGCATTTGTAGGCCACTTGCCGCGAATCCGCGCTTATACTGACACGTCAGCACATAATTTTTACAGGGTTTGCTCTCTTTTCTTCTCCTCTGCAACCTCCATATCTCCATCTGTAAAAATTTTCTGCAGGGTTCTTTGCGTAAAAAGTCTTTCTCCCCCTTCTCGATAACAGATTTCTGCAGGTTTCTTTGCGCCGCGCTAAAAAAAAATTTCTGATTGCAAGTGAATTTTTATTTGTTTTGCATAATTTAACCGGACTCTAAGGGGCTATTTGACCAAATCCAGATTGGGTGGGGATTTCATCACCCTTCCCAGGACCCCAGAAAACACCTAAGCATTTTGCATCAACCACCTTTAATTAAAAAAAGATTAGACTCAGACCTAAGGACAGCGAGCTCAATAGGAAAAGGACTAGGGTAGGCATCGGCCGTTTATCCTAACCGACATTGCGGTGTCTAGGCTAGTGGTTTTTAATTAGGCCCACTGTAGTGGTGGTTCCTTCCCACTTACCTGGCCGTATTTGTCTGTGAAGAGGCGGTTTGAGGTCTATTTCTAGCCCTAGTTAGGAGCTGTCTAGTAGACCTAGGTGACCCTAGATCTAGGCCTGATTGTGCATGTGTGGTTGATACTTTTGTGTCACGAGTCCGTTTTCTAAAAACTTCTTTGCAAAACTCACACAAAAATAAAAAAAAAATAAAAAAATCTTTTCAAAACTTGCAACTTGTCGCGAAGAAACTTGAAACTCACTTCCACCACTTCTTCTCACTGACGTTATCTTACCCCCACATTCTGTTTTTCTTTTTTTTCTGACTGCACTACCCTTTAGTGTATGTCATTTTGGACTAGGGATACTAACGCCCGATTAGTCCGTGTTTCGTTGGTACCGACCAACGAACCCTTCGACGAACCCTTCGTCGATCTTCCTTCCACTTCCTTACCTCCACATTCAAATTCTTCTTTCGAAGGTATGTCGGGATTCAACCCCAACGATACCTTAACGACGGGAATGATTCCACCTCCGCCAGGTGCGAATAACCCGAATCTTCCGCCTGTTGTAGCGCCCGCACGAGTTGCGCTCCAGGATCTCTTCTACCCCGTCCGCACTTCCTTACCTACATGTCTTTCACCCCCACCGGCGAATGGGGATAATTTTGAAATAAAACCACATTTCATCAATATGCTGCCTAAGTTTCATGGTTTGGAATCCGAAGATGCATATATTTTTATTAATAAATTCCAAAACGTTTGCAGCATGATGAAGACAACCCAATTAAGTGATGACGCAATAAGGCTAAGGGTCATTCCTTTTACCTTATGTGACCTAGCCGAGAAGTGGCTATACAGCACCGCA
Source organism: Agapanthus africanus (assembly GCA_030015575.1). NCBI lineage: Eukaryota > Viridiplantae > Streptophyta > Magnoliopsida > Asparagales > Amaryllidaceae > Agapanthus > Agapanthus africanus. Next base: position 45,895,616 of record JASDDO010000019.1, on the reverse strand, counting down.
TCACATTCCATTAGAAATTGGGACGAGTTTGTAAGAGCTTTTCTGAAAAAGTTCTATCCTCACCACAAAACTGCTAGAATCCGAAACGAAATCATACAATTTTCACAGCTTCCTTCCGAACCATTTTGGAAGTGCTTCGAGAGATTTAAGGACCTACTTGTTCAATGCCCTCATCATGGGATAGAAAATTGGCAACTTTGCCAAACATTATACGAGGGATTGAATGCAGCAACGAAGCAGTTGCTAGAAACAATATGTCAAGGTCATTTTCTCTCCAAGTCTAGCGACGAAGCTTGGCAGTTTCTTGAGGACCTAAGTGAGCAAACAATTCAATGGGAGAGTACCAAGACCACATCATCTTCTTCTAGTGGTCAATCTAGGGCAGGCATACATCAAGTAGATATATCGATAGCTATGAAGGCCGAGATGGCCTCACTTATGAAAAAGCTAGAAGCCATTGAGACCAAAATCTCATCGACTTCTCCTGCCCCTACTCTACCTACACGAACTGTTTGTGCTTGTTGTTCGAACCCATCGCATTTAACCGAAGAGTGTCTTTATAATACACCCATTCAAGGACAGGATCAAGTCAATGCTGCATTTCAGCAACGACAAAGAAACGATCCTTACTCTTCGACATACAATCAGGGGTGGAGGAGTCACCCAAATTTCGCTTGGAACCAAAATCAACAAGTCCAAAGGAATAACAATTTTCAAAGAGCTCCTCCACAACAACAACAAGCACCCTTATAAACTCAAAACCAGCAACCTTTCCAACAACAACCTTATACAAATCAAACGAACAATTTGGTTCAACCTAATGATGATAAGGTTAGCTCTCTCGAGAAAAGTCTTGAAGCATTTCTCAAGCAAACGACAGAATCCGCAGCAAGATTTGAAAGTTATGTGCAATCTTTAATGAATAACAATGCCTCACACGATCAAAGTATCAAATCTATTGAGGCACAAATTGCACAATTAACTGCTGCGTTGAGCGAGAGAGAAAAGGGAAAGCTTCCATCTCAACCATTGCCCAATCCCGGTCACCCACAAAATGCATATCACAATCACAATGTAAATGCGGTGACCACGTTGAGATCCGGAAGAGAGTTGCAAAATAATGTGGAAACTAGTGATGACATCCCCGCCGGTGGTTCTTCTTCCCCTTCTTCACTTCCTTCTTCACCTTTCTCTTTAGAGCCTATTCTCCACCCTTCACACGGCTCTACTTCTTCTGACTCGAACGGACCCATTTCTAGCAACACGAACACATCCACACTGGGATCCGTTCCTATTCCACATTCTACTCCACAGACTTGTGACTCAACAAATTTTCAAAATGCACCATTTCCAAACAGGTTGAGTCCTAATAAACCAAATACACAAGTGGAGAAGATTGTGGAGATCTTTAAGCAGGTTAGCATAAATATACCTCTCTTGGATGCTATCCAACAAGTCCCTTCATACGCGAAAATCTTAAAGGGCTTGTGCACCTCGAAGAGAAAGGCATCTCAAGTACCCAAGAAAGTGCTAGTGGCTAGTGCAGTGAGCAATGCTATTAACCACCATCAAACCTTACCCCAAAAACGAAAGGACCCCGGCTGTCCTACTATTTCAATCACAATTGGGGATAAGCAAATTAATCATGCACTTTTAGATCTTGGGTCTAGTGTTAACCTGATTCCTTACTCCGTGTACGAACAATTAGGGGTTGGAGAGTTGAAACCCACTCGTTGCACTCTCCAAATGGCTGATCGATCAATCACCTATCCAAGGGGTCAACTAGAGGATGTGTTGATCAAAGTCGGGGAATTCATATTCCCCGTTGACTTTATCGTTATGGATACACAACCTGTTGTTAACCCAAGAAACCAAATTCCGGTGATTCTTGGTCGACCATTTTTGGCCACTTCCAATGCCATAATAAATTGTCGCAATGGCTCCATGACTCTATCCTTCGGAAAGAGGTCTAGTGAGTTCAATATTTATAAGATGGGAAGTCTGCCCCCCGTGCCTAAAAATAGTACACGAGAAGTTTGCTCTATTCACGAAATCACGCAGGAGGACTGCGAGCTTGAAGGATTTCTATTTGATGAAAACAGTTTTGACGCCACTAGTGCGTCCCTCCTTGAGCCTACTACTGTTGACACAACCGATGCTGATTATCAATGTTTCACTTTTTCGGATGACGACGACTCACAGCCCGAATATGAGTCGTTTGAATTTTTGGATGAGTCAGTCGAACCATCCGAATCGGTTGTTTACAGTGATTTCGAACCTGTGTTAGAGTCCTTTGAGTTCGAGGTAGATTCCGCAATGGTTCTTTCGCCTCAGAAATTCGAACTCATGCCCTTGCCGTCTCACCGTAGATATGCTTACATAAGTGAGAATGAGACTTTTCCCATTATCATATCAGCCTCTCTAGCCTTCGAGCAAGAGAATGCTATTTTAAAAGTCTTACAAGATAGGCGGCAAGTTTTCAGTTTGACTATGGCGGACATCGGGGAGATCAGTTCCCTCATAATTAAATATCATACACAATTGATGGATGATGCCATGTTAATAGAGGACCCACAGGAACATCTTGGGGGTATTGTGGTGAGCCAACTTCCTCCCTTAGAAGTTGAAATACCCCCATTTCTTTTAATAAGGTACGAGAATGCCAACACTCCACTGATTGCTGATCATTTACATTCTCGTATCGATGCATCACCATCACCTGTATATTTACCTCCACACCTCCCATACCACTACTTCTATCTTCCCCAATTCTTTGCGGACCACCACAACTTATTTTTCCACCACCCAATATTCTTTACTGATAAATTTTTCAACTGGTTGGTGTTAACTTTTGGCCTAGGCAAAGTTTGGCAGTATTGTCTAACATAGTTTAATTGAAGTTTGGGGGAGAGTCTTTTTGTATATATTTTTGTTTTTCTTAACAATAAAAAAAAAAAAAACTTAAAATAAATAAACAGGGGAGTATCGGTATTTTGACCCTCTTCGTTTAGCATGACAGTGAGGACACTGTCAAGTTCAAGTTTGGGGGTATGCTCGGTACGTCTTCTTCCTTCGCATTCATTTGTACATATTTTTGCATATTTATTTGAAAACCCATAAAAATAGAAAAATTTCAAAAATTATAAAAATATTTGTGTTCAATTTTGGCTAATTGACTTGAGTTTGACTAATAGGTTAACTGGTTAGGAACGACTAGATCTTAGACTTAGTGAATTAAAAACCCTAAAAATAACCTTCCTTAAAGTTTAACAGTAGAAAGTATATGCCTTGTAGTTTATTTAGAAATAGGCAAATTTTGGGTTCACTTCTTGGGCTAAGTCAAAATGAGGGAAGAGTATTGATGTTCTTATTAGAGTATAAGTTTGAAAAATAGTTCCTAGCTTAAGTCTAGATTCTGAAAACGTATACCCTACAAATTGCACAATCACGCACCTTGAAACTTGGAATAGTAGAAGAGACCTTGAAAGGCTCTTGTCTAAAGTCCTTAGTATGAAAAAGTGTGAATAAAAAAAAAATGGACACTGGTTTTTGTGATTACTTAAGGCTGCAAGAATAGAAAAATATTTAGCGAGGGTGTTTCATCACCTAGTGCCTTAGACCAACTGGTTTGGGAGTCACTGCTAAAGCCTTGGGTGTTGCAAAGACTAGGAAGTATGCTTTAAAGTGCAAACGCATTTTGTAATCGGTCGTTGGTAACTCAAGAAGTATTAACGGTCGCATGAAGGATGTGTAAGCAAATTTCATTTAAATTCACTAACTAATTAGTACTTTGGACAACGGACAAGGGGTTGATTGCTTAATTTGAATTTCCAAGTGTAGGGGTGATCTATACACACACGTAGGGATATGTGATTGGAATTTAGATGAGAAAAAGGAATAAAGAATAGAACTTGTATCTTCAGTAGAGTTGATAAAAATTCCTAAGTGGAGATGGAACCCTAGAAGGAAAACTTAGGAAATGCCGAAAGCTAAGTAGGTCTACATAACATATATAATCTTAAGTTAAATAATGAGGAAGTGTGAAGAATATGGGTGGATAATTTACAAGTAGAAGATAATAGAATTCCTTGTTAGAAGACCTAAACGAAAAACAAAAGTCGAAAGGCCGAGTTGATAGGATTTTGTGGGTGTAATCCGCTGAAAACCCTCAGGAGACAACACTCCTCCTACTAGGGACACCTAGAGGTTTAACGGCTTGTTGCACGTGCTCAGTGCAATCGCGTTTCCCTGCGAAAGTGCGGTTAGTTTTTTTGTAGTGAATAAATAATAAGTTTGCTCAAGTACGAGCAAAAGGTAAGTTTGGGGGTATTTGTTCAGACCATAATATTGCATTTTTCATTCCCCTATTCATATCCTTTTTATAAATAAACAGGTACTCTTGACGCACGTTTGTTGCATATTACAGGATACAGGTTTCTGGAGCAAATACAGTGAAAAACAACAGAAAAAGGGATTTTTGACCAACAATTAGACGGATCTCAGTCAAGCCCAGTTCATATGGGTGCAAGACAACGCAAGTCAAGATGAAACGGTTAAAAGACCAATCTTCACTGAAGATCTGGAAAAGAAACAGAAGCCAAAAATAGAAAATATGCATAAAAGTAAAAGGCCCAAGATTCCCTGAACAAAGCCAGAAAGCTCATAGCCCAATTCCTCAGTTTGGCCGCGGATCCGCGGCCAAACCCTACCTGGCGCCGCGGATCCGCGGCCTTCTAATACACGTGTCGGCGCATATTTTCTGAGGCGGCGCGTCGGTGCAGAGGTTGAGATTTTACGGGGGCAAATCTGTAACTTTGCATGTGCGAGAGTCTGTAACCCTAGGTTTCCTATTTTCTATAAATTGTAATTTAGATCTAAAAATTGTATGCCTCTTTTCAATCAATAAAATTCAGATTTTCTGAGAGAAAAATTCAGATCTGTTCTTCTTGTTTGGAGGGAGCCGTCAACTAGTAAGTATTTTTATTCTTTTAATTATAATGTCTTTTCATCCCCTAATGAGCGAGTAGTCTCCTCGCTTGTTAGGGTTAGCCTTAGGGAAAGGGTTGAGAGATGAAATCTCTCGCCCCTTTCAATGCCACCTTCACCTAATGAATTAGAACTTCACGCATACGAGCACAACCGCTCCCTGCGGCATCCTACCGTTCGAGGTAACGATGAACCGTAGTATAAAGGGCCGGTTCCGCACGTTTTCCGTGAGGGTTAGGATAATTATCAACAAAGGTAGGGTACAAATCTAGAGGAAGAAACATCTTCCCAAAAGATTTGTATCCACTTTATTGATAATTAACTTAACACCTAATAGATCTAAAAAAGGAAGGTATTGAAAGCGGTGAGGAAAAACATTAATTTCCAAAACTTCCCCTAATCCTAACCCTAGCAAGATTCTTAATTAAATTAATTAGATCCAGTCTTCTAGTTTTATAAACCAACCAAAACTACAAATAGAATCAACCCGTTAAAACACTTTAAAGAAATTTACCCGTCTCTGTGGATCGACCCGCACTCACCGGCTAGCTGCGAAGCGACGCCGTTTCTGATTGCGGTAAACTCAAATTTTTGACACTAACCACCTACTCGCCAATTCCAACAAGTAATGAGGGACATGCCTCGAGGGCAAAGAAACAGGCCTCAAGGACAGAATGTGCCTCCAGCTAGAAGGAATGTACCACGGCGACAGACATTCACATTAGAAGCCGTAGAAGCCGAGACTGTAGGTCAAGATAACACCGGTAAGCCTTTTTCACCATCGTATCACTTTTATACACTATCTATACTGCAGACACCAAACTTCCTTGAACTGTTACACTTTCCTTTTACAAATTTCGAGGATGAAATTTTTATAAGGAGGGTAGAATGTAACAACCCTAATTTTCCTATACAGATTTTTACAATTTTTTTTTAATTAAAAACTCTTCACTTACCCTATCCTAGTCTACCCTATAAATACACCCCTTACCTTCTACCCTCTCATCCCAAAACCCTAAGCTCACTCTCTCAAAAATTTTCCAAGAGTTGTGTAATTTGAAAACAAGTGCGCGGTGAAGCTCTGACGAAATTCCGGCGGAAATTCCGGCGACGTTTTTAGGAACAACCGGCGACGAAGCAACGCCTCGGCAACCTCTCTAGTCCCCCCTTCACTCCTTTGCCTAATCGAACCCGTAAGTCCCATTCTATCCTCCTTTCTATTTCTCTAAAATACGAAATTACGAAACCCGACGAAATCGGAACAAATCCGATTTCCGATTCGGTTTTATATAATATTTCACTTCTCACCAATACATTCATGTTTAAACATCTTTATGTTGACTATTAAACTTTTAAAAATCAATTTGAATAAGTTTCATCATATGAAATGATAAGCTTTCCAATTTATCGTATTTTTCACTTTAATACCATCATGTTTCGATTTCACATTTAACCCCTTAACTTTGCTATACATTTAAAATAGAGCACGAGATAATGACCTACCTCCACACACACGCAAATACAAGCCTAAACGATATCATCAAAACTTAGAATACGATAAAACAATACTTTCATTTAAATACCATATTCTTAATAAAATCATTTCTAAAAGTTTTAGCTTTGATACACTTAAATAAATACCTCTTATTAGGAAAACACGATAAGTTGCGGACATCGATCGTTTATCTACACCTGACTTTGTGGTGTCTAGGCTAGGCAAGTGAGCAAAGGTAACTTTAAAAGGCCCGTCTTATGATTCTTGAGCGGATCCCTCCTTTCCTCATTTGTACTTACCTGGCCACAATTGGCGGTGAAGAGGCGATTTGAGGCTTCTAATGACTTGTCGCTTAGACCATTTAGAAATAGGCTAGTTGACTTAGGAAACCCTAGAATCTAAAATACGGAAAATTACACTTTGCAAATAAATACCTTTTACTTTATAAAACCGTTTTCTAAAGGATTAGTATTTTACAATCTTTGCAAAGCGCCGCTACAACCCATTTTTGTGGAACCCGTTCGGGATTGTGCGGTTTATCGCGCACCCTCGGGCTAGTAGTGCGAGATTCAGACCTCCGCAAGGAGCATTCGGTCTTGAAAGGTTTAAAATACGACATCTTAAGAAAATGAGATTTTTGGAATATAAAATATTTATTAAAATTATTTTTATATAAACATATGTATATTTATCATTTAAATATCTATTTTATTATAATATAAATTTTCCACCTTTTTCTAAAAATCACAATAATAAACTTTACACTAAAATACCATGAACTTCAAATAATCAATATTACAGATAAATACCCTTATTTATAAAACTAGGATATTTTCACTAGAAATGTCACTACATAAAATCCACCCACATTACAACTCTAAAGACGAACAATAAATACTTGAGGCATATTTTGAAAAGTATATAAAATTATTTTTACATAAAACCCCCTCAAGTTTTTAAATTACCCTAAGGACCCTAGCAATTATAAGACTTCGATTCACATTTCTGATTGTCTGACTCCGATTTGAGTCTGATTAATCTGACTTGAATATGATTCGAGTCAATTTATAATCTACAATATTCCAATTAATGTGAACACATGAATCCATGAATATAATTATCAATTTATACAACTTGACTGAACCGAACCATGGATATATATTACTTTTACATGATTCTTAGTATTCCATTTACATGACTCTACGGTTATAACCGTTTCCTGATATCATGGTTTCGGTCAGTCGGTCAATCAAACTTACAATCAATATAATTTACAAGATAACAATACAAATAAGACATCGCGGGGTTTAAGGGATAGATTGGTACGGAAGGTGTTAAAGGTGGCACGAGACGGTAAGATTAAGACACCTAACATGAATCCAATTGCTGTTATACCGTAGCATAAACGGTTCCTTGAGTTCCTGATACCTTAGTCTCCGGGGCAAGTGAGACTCCTCTCGTATACACTGGCATCCTTCTGTACCAAGCTACAAACAACAGCGTTAACACAATACTACAACAATATAACAATATAATACAACTGTAAAAGCTACTCTCTCTATCCCTCTCACTCTCTGTCAATTCTATTTCTCCCTTATCTTTAGGACTTACCGAGCGACCTGTTCGTTGACGACATTCTATTTCTTTCTTTTTTGAATGCCGCCAGGTGATTTGGACCCAGCAGAGATCGAGCCATCTCAAGAAGACTTGGAGCAATTTGCCGAAAACCCTGCACCTTAGTTTCATTGCACACTTTTCCTTTCTGTACTTTTCATTTCATGTTATGCCACTGTTTAGGCATCTTTTTATTTCAGTTGTATTTCCTTTCATGCATTGTACAAAGAATGTTAATAAATAAAATTTGCTGTTCTTTTTATTTCTTGTCTCTTGTGTATTTATTTTATATTGCTTAGATACGCTTAGCGTATGTACTTCTGAGTATATACGTAGCGGACCTCGTCGCGTCCCCTTCGCCGTACACTGGGAAGCGGGGCGTGACAATTACGTTACCGCATAGCGATAACCACTTTCTCCTGCTCCAGATGTTCACTTCGTGTCGTGTGTGTTAGTTTTGTTTTAGGTTGTTCGTGGATTGTATACGAAGACTAATTTATGTTGTCGCCCGTAGGGCGTGGATTAGTCCAAATCCGTATTTTCTTAGATTTGGGTTTGGTTTGATTTAAGGATCGTTAATCTCGTTTGAGATTAAGATCAACTTAAATATTTGTTAAGGATACGTTAGTCTAATTTTAGACTAAGATCTACTTAATAAGGTTTTAGGATCATTTAGATCCAACGAAAGAGCATTCGGGCTCTATTATTTTAGTTTAAGGACGTTACGGTCCATGGCTAGTTTAAGGACATTACGGTCCATAGCTAGTTTAAGGACATTACGGTCCATTGGGGTATGCTCATGGGTTTGGGAGTGCATCCAAGAGCTGTTGGTTGTCGGGACCCTCCACCTCTCTGAAATCGTTGAAGAATTACAACGACATGTATCAGAGGTGTGGAGAGATGTACCCTTGAACCGAACTCCAGATTGAAGAGAGAGATCATGATGGAACAAACATCATTATATATGCCATGTGTCAGGGGATCATTAGTCATCTTTGGAACTAAAATCGATTTGGGGAGACCTGAATATAGGGAGGCTCAGTTGATTGATGGTCAAAAGGTTTTGGCCTCGGGAGACTTGGCTAATTTTGGCTAAGGTTGGCCTCTTACAGTGTTAAACATGGAGATTTACTTGGCGCTCACGTGCTCCCTCATGAGGCTCTAAAACAGTGTTAAACACTGCAATTTGGAGCGCTCACGTATGGCACGTGAAGCACCCGAAAATTGGGCATTGCTTCTTTGGGCTTACTCCTTTTTCTTTTATCAGTGCTAAGCACTATTGGGGGTCACGTGGGATCACGTGAGGCGTCCCAAAAATAGGAACTGTCTGATTTTATTCCCCTCCTCTTTTTACAAGTGCTAATCACTATTAGGGGTCACGTGGAATCACGTGAGCCGATCTCAGTCATTCCTTTTTGTTCCTCAAAGGTGCTCACGTAGGAACACATGATCTGTTGTTATAGCGTTGTAACGCTAATATGCATGTGGCTCTTGATCTTAGTCTTGAGAATTTCAGATCCTTTGTTTTATAAGAATTAAATTCTTATACAGGGTTAAACCCTGGTTTTATCAAAGGAATTAAATTCCTATATGTTTTGGAAGAATTAAATTCTTCAAACTTACTTCTTTCCTCTAAATTTTGGGACTGCATAACAGAATCTCTCCGATGAGAATTAAATTCTCAACTTATGGAGAGATCTGCTTCTGCAGACCTCACCAGAGGAAGAACTAAGTTCTTGCTGGAAGAGTTAAACTTTTGTAAGAGGAGATAAAATGATCTCTAGGTCTTTTTTTTGCCTAGGGTTTCTTTTCTTCAAACAGAACTCTTCTTCTTCTTTTTTGTTTCTAAAATCTTATGGGGGTCTCTCCTTTTTTTCTCCCTCTCCCTCTCTTCAGTCTCGAGTCCTTTATATAGCAGAGGCAAGTTTGTTGATTTTCGTTAAGGAAATCTCTCATTGAGAGATTTTTGATTAATTCAGGGATTTTATCCACCGTTGGATCTTTGATCCAGGGACCTCTGTTTTACAGAAGACATTTTTCTTGTTTTTAACAAGATTGGGAAAATATTTTCCCATACAGAGCTTATTCTGTATCTTGGTGATTTTTAATCACCATTGGATCTTTGATCCAACGGTGCTATGATTTACAGAGCACGATCTTTCTGGTTTAGAAAGATTGGGGAAAATATATTCCCATACAGAGCTTATTCTGGTGATTTTTATTCACCATTGGATCTTTGATCAACCGGTGCTCTGATTTACAGAGCACAATCTTTCTTGTTTAGAAAGATTGGGAAAATATTTTCCCATACAAAGCTTATTCTGTACCTTGGTGATTTTTAATCACCATTGGATCTTTAATCCAACGGTGCTCTGATTTACAGAGCACAATCTTTCTTGTTTAGAAAGATTGGGAAAATATTTCCAAAATAGGGTTCTGATCCCTTTTATATAGAATTTAATTCTATCGGTTCAGAAGGTATTAGGAATCCTCACGTGTAGCACGTGACCCAATGGCACTAGGCCGGTTTGCCTATATGCAGCAGTCCCAGAGAAAAGCATCACGTGTTGGCACGTGATGCGCCTTCTGCCTATTATTTGTTTCATGAAGGCGCCTATATACTTTTGTATATAGATGCTTACGTGTAGCACGTGAGGCTCAACTTCAGCCTTATTTGTTAAGTGTAATGCTTATAATTTTTGCTCTAAGGCGCATCACGTGTGGGCACGTGATGCTCTTTTTGGGGAATTCTTCCATCGCTTTTTGGTTCATTATTTATTTAGTTTTTTTATAAGAGAAAAATTGCAATCGGGCAACTTGGGTCGTGAGATCTGCCATGATGTTTGCCAGCTCATCAACTTTGGAATGGACCTAGGTCATCTTCTCGTCCCTGTCCTGAAGATGCTTTTGAAGCCATTGCAATAATACTTGTTCTATAGTTCCGGGTATGACAACGGGGTCATCATTACCGCCTGAGCTTGATTCAGCATGAACCACGGGTTCCTTTGGCTCAATGGCCTGAGCGGGCTCTTCATCATTTGGATCGAGCCGGTGTTGGATGGAAACAACCACGTCATTGTCATGGCTATAAGGTGTAGGAGGACTTGTTACTCTGAGCTCCATTATGTAGATCGTATGGGTTGTGTACCCGTCTATTGCTTCTTCATTGGCAATGTTGCTCGCTTGGCTCTTAGCTTGTTTCCTTGGTCCGCTCTTTTCAGAGAAAAGCAGATGTCTGAGAGAATCAGGTTCCCGAAGGACTTTGGCCTCCATTTTTATGAAATTGGCTGTCGCGGCTTGACTGTTTACTAACACGCCTTTAGACAGTTCTATCTCTCCTGCCTTGCATTGCTTTTCGACCCAATCTTTGAAGATGCAACAGTCTTCAATAGTGTGCCCTAGAACTCGGTGGTATGGGCAAAAATTGGGATGATTTTGCTCGCTTCACTTAGCCTTTTTGGTTCTGGTAGCCGCAGGCCATTCTTCAGAGCATCTTTGAAAATTTTGTGGATCTTGTCCCTTCTGAAAGAGTAGACCTTATTTCTTCTTTCCTCCAAAGTTGGCTTTCGAGATTTGTTAGTCTTTGCTCCGCCCGCTCTCTACTTATTTAGAGAATCAGTGCTGTTGGAACTTTCGTTTTTCCGGTTGTCGTCCCTCCGATGTCTCGGTCTGTTTGTGAATTGGAGATTCTGAGTGGAGTCGAGCTTTGAGCGTTCCAACATTTGAACTTTCTTGGTCAGCTCTTGGAATGTTTTGAGGCTTGTGGTGCACAGGAAAGATTTCATCCAGTCGTTCAGATTTTCAATAAGAAGAGTGACGGATTGGTCTTACTCCAACGGCGGTTCACATTTGATAGAGAGATTGCGCCATCAGACTATAAAATCCATGTTGCTTTTGTTGTTCTTTATCTCGGTCCTTATGAGGTCGGCAATGGTGATTTTATCGCTAACACTCATGAACCTTTGCTTGAACATGGATTATATTTGAGCAAACGTCGTGATCGAGTCATCCGGTATCCTTGCATACCAATCGAAAGCAACATCCGTCAAGCTATTGACAAACTGACGAAGAAGGAGCACATCATTACCCCCATTATTCACGCATGATGCTTTAAATTGGGCAATGTGCTGGTTCGCATTTCACGTCCCATCGAACCTTTCAAATTTGGGGACGACATAGCCAGTGGGAAACTCCACAAGATCGTACCGAGCAGGATTTGGTCTCCCGCTACCGCTGACATCTTTTTGCTCTCCGGCTTCGGCTACCAATATTTTGACTTTATTGGCGACCAAATCCATAATTTGATCTTGTGTTAGCGGGTTGCTATCATCGGTAGCCAAGACATTTCCCGAGATAGGATGCGACCAACTCTCATGCGGTTGGATTTGAGGGAATAGGCGTCGGCTGTCTCGGGACACCGTTTCCCGGCTTATGAGCAGAACTCTGCACTTGATTGGATGGCTGAGAGGCAACTTGGGCCGTGAGCTGCATCATGACATTCGTCAAGTCGTCAATTTTGGAGCAAAGTTTGGCCATCTTCTTGTCTTTACTTCTGAGCTGTTTTCGGAGCTATTGGAGAAGTTGCTACTCTGCGTTCTTAGGACGGAAGATTGGCTCCTCTTCACTTTCCTAGCTTGACTCCTCATGAACCGAGAGATCTCTCTGCTTATCAGCCTCACTGGAAGGGTTTTCATTACCTCCTAGAGGATGCTGGTCTTAGGAAGTGGCAGCCACATTCATACCAGTTTGGATTTGAGATGTGGTGGCCTCGTCCTTGCTCTTGTTGCGCGTGCCTACCATGTAGACAGTGTGGACCACATATCCAGGAATCTCTTTATCTTTGGTGGGGCATCCCTGTTCTTGGAACCTCATGAAGTTCATCCTGGCATGAGCCCTAGCTCTTTTGTTGACTCTGTATCTGAGCATTTTCTGTCATAGCTTCTCGATTTTGAGGGCTTAACGGGCATCCATCATCCAGGAAGCCATCGTGATTCGATTGACATGGAGCTTAGAGAAGATACCTAATTGAGCAGTCATCAGGGGAGCCGCTTAAGCTTGCCCGAGATGCCTTGTTACTTTGTTGGTGTTGATGGCCTTGCCCCCGGCTGAGGCCAAGGAAAGTCGTTCAAACATAGACTTGCGCTTGGGTAGTGGTGCCCTCGAGATCACCACATTTGGCCTCCTGCCTTTAGAGACCGGTCTGTCTGTTACCGAAGCTTGAGGAGCCAGGATGGCTTTAGCTGACATGAACAGAATAAAGCCAAAAGGTAGCAGTGACCCCTCCCACTGTCGCCCGAGACTGGCTGGGAGGACCTTCTTGGCATCCATCTTCATCGTGTAGGATATGGGAGTTGTATCGAGAGCTGAGATTGTCCTTGGAGACATTTTGTTGCATCCAAAAATTGCAGTCGAAAGTCGTTAACCTGCAAATAGAAGCATGATTTCGTACATGCAATCAATGTATATGTTGATTAAGTTCGCATGAACGTTTAACCCGAAATATTGGAGGAGAGAAAAGGTCCCACCGGGCGTGCCAGAATTTATAGGCTGTTTTTCGTCACCCCATTGAGATAGGAATACGTGCGCGTTTGTCAGGCGTACTACAGATTCCCCCTGCTTAGGGTAGGCGGGGGTTTATTGATTGTAGGGATCCGAATCTCCGGCAGCCGCGAACTAAACTGCCATTAATTACCCCTCGCCTTTGGAGCGAGAGAACCTCCGATTGACGGGTCAAACTGGTCATGCGAACTCGATGTGCAGTGTATGTATATTTTGAAAGGGTTTTGGATATATCGGGGGCCCCGCAGAGTTTTACGGGGGTCCCGCTACCCGGATAGCGGGCTGGGGGTCAAGGGGGCTAGCAGCCTCCTTACAGGATGTAGGGCAGTGATTGGAACGATTTCCGATTGTGTAGTTGGAAAATTGTATAGAAATCACAACCAAAAATTATTTGACCGCAATCAATAACGGTGTCGAATGTAGCGCGTTAGTTAGTGTGGATCGTCCACAGGGAAAGTGTAATCTTTCGTATTTCGAATTAGATGAGTTGAAACTTTAAGGAAAAGAAAAGAAAACAATTCATGATTTGTAATTGAATTTCAAGAATGAGAAAAATCTAGATCTAAGAAAACATTAAAATCAAGAATTGAGATATGATGATTTCCAAACCAACAATCAAGATTCGAAGTGTGGCTCGTAGAAGTAGATCGGATCTATAGATGTGATGAGATCTAATGATTACATATTCTTATCCATTAACGAATTGATACTAGATCGATGACGATTTATCGAGGTTAAGGATCTTGCGAAGAAGCTAGGGTTTCCTCATCTTATCCTTTGTCCTTTCAATGAATCTCATTCAAGAACTAGTTTCAAGTTAACCAAATGATTGATCGTTGATCCCTAGTTTCGAGCGAACACAATCAAGAAAGCATCGTCTCGAAACTAGGTCATCGATCATTCGATTCACAAGAATTTACAAACGTTATAGGATTTAAGAATTGTAAAAGATTCTAAATCATCATCATTCTATCGATCGTCTCGACTCTTTTACGAGCGGAGTTTTACTCAAACATTATCACAAAGAACATATTCAAGAATCTAGATTGAATCATAATGCTCGAATTCAAAAGATAAGCAAGATAAAAGAATTGTCACCTTTATTATTCAACAATTAGTTACAACTCTCAAGAACTACAAGAGGAAGGAACTTTGATCGTCGAATCTAGCGTCGTATCGGCTCCTTGAGTCGCGGATCGGCTTGGATCACTTACTCCGATGAAGTCCGGCTTCGCTCAAAAAGGATCTAGGCTTCTTGCTTTTGATTGAACTCGGAATTCTTGATCTTGGATTGGAATTGGAATCAGGGTTTACAAGTTGTGTCACTCAACTTGTATTGAATTTGGGGGAGATGAAGAACAAGTAGTGATTAACCCTTAACCCTAGATCTAGGCTCCCTTTTATAGACTTTCATAACCCTAGATCTAGGATTCAAAATTTGAATTTCCCTCCAAAAGTTTGTTAGCTAGAGAGGCTTCTAGAAGTAGTTTATTGGAAGGATACTTCTAGAACTAGGTTGTACGTTGGCTTGCTTTGGAAGGTTGGAGGTTAATTAGCTTAATCAAGATTAGCTTGATTTAATGATCCTTGCTGATCTGGCAGAAGCTTCGAGAGTCATCTGGAATTTGACATATCTTACTGAAGTGTAGGCACTGATAGAAGAATACTGCAGCTAAAATGAACTGATGATGTGTCAAGACAGCCGCGGATCCACGGCACGTGCCTGCTCAAGCCGCGGATCCGCGGTCACGTGAGGGGCTCAGTGCTTCAGCTGTACAGAGATGCTTCCTTATAACCTCATGGTATATTTCTGATATGTTTATTCTCAAAATTCTTTCTATATTTCTACCAGATCTCAAGTCCTTGAGTTGGCGTAATTTTGATCAGCACTTTGACAATTTGGCTCGGTTCCAGAATTTTCCTGCACAGACTTCGAAACAAGTGTTGCGCTATAAAGGATGATGCAATGCCATGATAAACAGTCAATTTCCCTAAAAATGCCGGTTTTAGAGTATAACATATGTAATCTGGTATTTTAGGGATGTTTTGCTAATATGTGTAATATGCAAACCGAACACTACTAGATGAATGCAAAAGATAGGGAAATTGATATGTTAAAAATACATTATTTTTGACTGATCAAATCCCCCCAAACTTATTTTCGATCGTCTCGAGCGAACTGTTTTATTAAAAAGAGAAGGAGAAAATAAAGAAAGAGAAAAACTAAATAGCACACTTTCGTAGGCAACACGATTGCACTGAGCACGTGCAACAAGCCTTTAAACCTCTAGGTGTCCCTAGTAGGAGGAGTGTTGTCTCCTGAGGGTTTTCAGCGGATTCTACCCACAAAATCCAATAATAAAAGGAAGACCGTGAATATTACATTTAAAGACAAGAATTGTAAAAGAAAAGCCTTGAAAATTAGGGTTTCCAACTAAGCTAGCTTTTCGGTTGTCATAGGCCCTATCTTAATAGTCATGAAAAGATGTTAGAAATCACGTCCTCCCTCAATAAAACATCGTCTTATTCTTCATTCCTATCTTTCTTCCAAACATCGATCATATAATCCTACGTGTGTGTAAAGACATCATTACACCCGGAAAATTCAATTCAAGCTATCATACTCTTGCCCATCAGCCTCAGTACTTTTTAATTAATAAATATTTAGATGAATTTGCTCACACACTTTCATGCGACCGTTAATACTTCTTGAGGTACTAACCGACCTATTACTCATGTGCTTGCTTATTTGGTGTTTTTCCTCGTCTTGCACCACTTAAGGCTTAGCAGTGACTTCCAGACCAGTTGGCCTTAGGGCACTAGGTGAAGAGGCACCCTCGCTATATTTTTTTATTGCTGCCTTGGCGATAACAAAACCAGTGTCCATTTTTTTCACCATTTTATATTTTATTCATTTTTTTTATTTCCTTCATACATCGGCTTTTAGACAAGAGCATTTCAAGGTATCCTCTACTATCCCGAGTTTCAAGACGTGTGTAAGTGCGAATAGCAGGGTATCAACGTTCAAAATGTTTGGCTTCCAGAATAGGAACTATTTTTCAGACTTATTTTTATTCTCAGATTAGTGACTTCCTTCATCTTACTAACCCTTGGGACAACGGCTCATAACTACTTATTACTAGTTCGTATAAGAAAACTTCTAATTTTCTTGGTTTTCTTAAATTTTTCCAATCTTTTGGATGTAATTTTTCACTATCTAAACTTTTATTATCTTATTTATGTACAAAAATATTTTTATCTTTTGAAATTTTTTTGAAATTTTTATAGGTTTTCAAAAAAATGTTTTGTGTTTATGCAAAGTATGATGCAAATGATGCGAAAATAAGCACAAACCTCCCCCAAACTTGTTTTCAACAGTGTCCTCACTGTTGCCATCAGCTAAATCTCGAAAAACCTGTAAGCTTGGGAGGAAATTTATTAATGGGGGCAAAATATTTAAGTGAAGATCCTCCCCCAAACTTATTTTTGGCTCAAAATTTTGTAAAACTTTTATTTTCAAGAGCCCGATTATACCCCCCAAACTTGAGTTAAGCAATGTTAATCTTTGAAAATCACATGAGGGGGTCAAAAATCATTGGTCGATACCAAGCTTTGCAAAGACCGAAGGTCAACACCAACCATTCGAAAATTTTATTAATGCAGTGCTCTGGTTGGTGGAAGAAGAAGTGGGGAAAGGGTAAGGGGTGGAATAGAATGTGTGTGCGTCTCATTTTGGAGAGACGATGTAGTGAATGTGATGGATTGCTCACATTCTTTTTACAATTCAGAAGAAGGGGTGGAGGTTCAATTTCATTGATTGGGAAATGATTCATCTCAACACCCGTGTCATTCAAAAATGCGAGTTCATCAGCGAAGATTTCCTCAAAAGTTCCATCAATACCCCGATGAATAATGTCATCACAAAGTGCGGGGTGATCTTCAGACTCTAAGAACGGTTCATAATCAGTGTTAGTTGTTGACCCGGACATCTCGGTGGAAGAATCCGTATGTGTATGATACATAGTTGGATCAAACAATAACGTATGAAAAGAGTCAAGATCAGTATCATGAGGATCGTCAAATTCGCTGCTGTCGACATCCATTAAGTCGACAGAACAGACCTGAGCAGTAGGTTCGGAGGGTACACTTCCCAACTTGTAAATATTTAGCTCTATTGACCTATTCCCGAAAGATAGGGTCATAGAACCATTACGATAGTTGATGATAGCGTTGGAAGTGGCCAAAAAGGGGCGACCTAAAATTACCGGAATTTGATTCCGTGGGTTCGCTACAGGCTGTGTATCAAGTACAATAAAATCCACAGGGAATACGAATTCCCCGATTTTTATTAACACATCCTCCAGTTCACCTTTAGGTTTGGTGATTGATCAGTCAGCCATTTGGAGAGTTATGCTCGAGGGCTTTAACACTCCGATACCTAGTTGCTCGTAAACCGAATATGGAAGCAAGTTAACACTAGCGCCAAGGTCTAGTAGAGCACGGTTGATGTGTTTTTCCCTAATAGAAATAGAAATAGTAGGACAGCCAGGGTCCTTACGTTTCCGTGGTACTTGTTGGGGGAATGCCGTGTCTACAGTCTTTGCCATGAATATCTTCTTGGGCACTTGAGTCTTCCTCTTCCTAGTGCACAAGTTCTTAAGAGTTTTCGCATAGGACGGAACTTGTTGGATAGCATCTAGGAGAGGGATGTTGATATTAACTTGCTTAAACATGTCCATAATCTTCTCCATATGTGGACTCGATTTGTTAGCCCTTAATCGATTAGGATAAGGTGCTTTAGCAATAAGCACTGGGTCCATCATAGGAGAAGAAAGTGTGTGTGGATCCGATCCCAGAATAGAAGTGGGGATCGTCCATGGAGAACTAGAAGAGATGGGCTGAGATGGCGAGCCTTGTGGGAAATGAAGAATAGGCTCGCAAGAAGGTGGTGGGGTAGAAGAACTGGGGTCAGAAGTAGAAGTAGAAGTGGAAGGAAAGGTCTCAGCCGGGGTATCATCGATAGATTTTTCAGTGTCATCAATTTCTTCCCCAACGTGATTGTCAAGCACTCTTCCAGATCTTAACGTGATTGCATTCACATGATGTGAATAGCCAGGATTGGGTAAAGCTTGAGCTGGAAGTTTCCCTTTCTTTCTTGCACTCATTTCGGCTTTTAATCTTGCAATTTCTGCTTCCATCGATTTAATACTCTCCACTTGGGACGTGGGGTTTTTCTTTATATCATCGACGGAAGTTTTTATTGTCAAAAGCAAGTTCATGAATGAAGAGGATTCATTAGTACCGGTCAACTGCAAAGGATTAGACGGTGCAGGTGTGTTGACCGGATTTTGGAAGTTTTGCGCTTGGTAGGGGTGCTGACTCAATTGAAGTGGTGGTTGCTGTTGTGGTGGAGGGACCCTTTGGAAATTGTGTTGGTTTGGAACCGTATTTTGATTTTGTGATTGGTTCCAAGCAAAGTTCGGGTGATTCCTCCAACCCTGATTGTACGTGGAAGAATATGGATCATTTCTAGGTCTTTGTTGGTAAGCAGAATTGATATGCTCATGACCTTGATACGGAGAATTTATTGGACATTCTTCCGTCAAATGAGAAGGATCAGAACAACAACCACATACAGTTTTGGAGAGTGACATTTGGTTTAGGGCGGCTAAAAATTTGTTTTCCATAGTCTCAAGTTTCTTTTGCAACGCCAAAATGTCAGCTCTAACTCCTATGGAAACATCCGATTGGTTATTGCCAACCCTAGACGATTGACTCACACCCTCCCACTGTAAAGATTTTTCAGCGAAATCTTCTAGGAATTTCCAGGCTTCCCCATCATCTTTGGTCATGAAGTTGCCTTGACACATGGATTCAAGGGTCTGTCTTGTGTTAGGATTAATGCCCTCATATATGATTCGGCACAGTTCCCATCTGGGGATTCCGTGATGTGGACATTAGACTAACAGATCCTTGAAGCGTTCAAGACATTTTGAAAATGGTTCATTTGGAAGCTGGGTGAATTGATTTATTTCGCTACGGACTCGAGCTGTCTTATGATGTGGGTAGAATTTCTTAAGGAATGCTTTGACGAATTCTCCCCAGTTTGAAATGGAATGTGCGGTTGTGTTGTAAAGCTACTTCTCAGCTATATCGCACAAGGTAAATGGGAGAAGACTTAGACGCATAGCATCCATAGAAAGCTGTGAGGTATCCATCATTGCGCATACATTTTCAAATTTGGTGATAAAGGCATATGCGTCTTCAGACTCGAGACCGTGAAATTTTGGTAGAAGGTTGATGTATTGGGGTTTTATTTCAAAATTTTCCCCGTTGGCTGGTGGAATGGAAAGACAGGTGGAAAGGGGACTTCGTGTTGGATAGCACCTCTCTTGGAGAGAGATGCGGGGTGGATTCTGCGCACCAACGGACGGCGGCAGAGTAGTGGTAAAGAAGTTCGATGGAGACAGATCCATCGATGTGGGTGTGGTGGTGGGTAAAGAAAAGGTAAATGTAGAAATACCGACTTTAGGGTCAATCGGGAGGACGCGGACTAAACGGGTACTAGAATCCCGTGTCCAGCCTATCTTGCACTAAAAAGGGTTAGTACAAGTGGCAGCGTGACTTATAATTAGGGGAAATGATGAATGTGGTGTTTGTTTTGAAAAATGTACGGATTTTTTTTTTTTGAAAAAATGATGCGATCACAACAAATGCAACAAACAAAACCCTAATTCTAATGGTCACCTAGGTCAAAGCTCTAGACCGCTCCTAACTGCCAAAAGACAAGTCGCAGGATCAATCCTCCACCGCCTCTTTGTCTCCCCTGTGGCCAGGTAAGTGCCAGGTAAGTGGGAAGGTACTCCACTACGTAAGTAGTGGGCCTAATTAATAACCACTAGCCTTAGACATACTTGCCTTAGACACCACAAAAGAAACGCGGATAAGCAATAGATTACCCACGGCCTTCTTCTGTCCTAAGTGAGCGTGACGGTCCTTAGAGTCATCTCTAGATTTCTTTTAATTAATGAGGGTAAATGCGGATGCAAGTTTGTGATTTTTGGGGCTTAGGAAGGGTAATGAACTCCCCATCTAATCTGGATTTGGTCTTTGCCCCTTAATTTCCGTATTAAAATGCAAACAACCAAAAATCAAAAACATGCACAATTTTTTTATTGCTTTTTGCGGCGCTGCGATTTATTTGCAAAGAAACCTGCAGAAAATTGTTAATTGGAGCAGATGAGGTAGGAGATAAGAAAGTCAAGAGAGTTACGAAAAATTTTGGAACAGTGATTCTACTGTAGCACCGCGGTTCCGCCGCGGGAGACGCCTAATGCCGCTGATCCGCCGCGGCATGAACTGTTCACTTCATAATATTTTCCACAGATGCTCCTGTTCACTTACACAGCTCTCTAGAATGCTCTGAAAAAATTTTCTCAAGCTCCACAGAGTCCAGATTTCCTCGCAACAAATCACAATAAACCGTTTAGTGTTTTGCGCGAATTTTGATCTCAAAATATAGATGGAATAAACTTTTCAACTTAAATTTCAAAAAACGAACAATTAGCGCACTATCCCCGGCAACGGCGCCATTTGATTAGAACGATTTTCGCTTGTGTAGTTGGAAAATTGTATAGAAATCACAACCAAAAATTATTTGACCGCAATCAATAACGGTGTCGAATGTAGCGCGTTAGTAAGTGCGGATCGTCCACAGGGAAAGTGTAATCGTCCACAGGGAAAGTTAACCAAATGATTGATCGTTGATCCCTAGTTTCGAGCGAACACAATCAAGAGATCATCGTCTCGAAACTAGGTCATCGATCATTCGATTCACAAGAATTTACAAACGTTATAGGATTTAAGAATTGTAAAAGATTCTAAATCATCATCATTCTATCGATTTGGGCTTGGGCCCGCTTACTTGGGGTTGACTTTGATTTTGACTTAGTCAATCGGAGTGTAATTTTTGACCCTAACAGCATTTTTTGTTCTTTGCTTGAATTTTGGGGCTGCTATTGAGGTTACCTATAGGTAGGTTGTGGTCTTTGCTTGAATTTTAGGGTTGTTGGGTTGCCTATAGCCTGTGCTGCACTGCAGCAATGACTGCAGATAATTCCAATATCAACATCATATGCTTACTTTGATTTGGGGTTTTGGTATGCCTTTGTTGAATGCTTGTTATATTTATAGCCTCTTATGAGCAACCTCTTTTATCTACATAAATAATTTAATTGATTATTCTGTGGTGTACTCTTTACCAGCTATTGTTGATTTCCCTGTAAAAAATTGATGTTTTTAGGGATGTTTAGGTTTGTTGTTGTTCTGAATCTGTTTTTTGTCTTTGTTGTTGATGTTCTTCTGTTGTTCTAGGCCAGAACTGATAAAAAAACAGACCCTATCCATAGATGGTTTGCTAATTCTGGCATCTATTTTGCTGTTGTTCTTCAAATGCTTGGATGACTGATTTGGCATTGATTTTTGATAACTAAAATTTTAGAATACATTATTGTAGTGTTCCTTCTTTAGTTCGATTCTCAGTAACTAAAATTTTAGAACCGCAACTCTATGACTATTACAGCAGCGTTTCTGAGCAAGCAACACAGCGAGATATAGCAAGCATGCCTCCTCCACCTTCTACCGCTTCCCCACCTCCTCCTACAGCAGTAGCTGACCCTCAGCCTCAGATATATTCATCTAATCATCGTTGATTACTCTAAAATGTTTCCATTCAGTTATTTTTATCGCCCCTTGTCTTGAATTAACCCATAAAAATGGGATTTTGCAGATGAATTTCTATGTAATTCTAAGTTCCATGAATTAGCTGTTTTTAGATTATTTTTGTTTAAAATATTTTGTTATCTTAATTGGGTATTAAGGATTTGATGTATGATTGATAGTAAGTTAGCGACGAGCCGCCGCTGAAAAATATTGATAACCTAAGTATGTCAGTTCTTAACACATTCTTGATTATTCAGTTTTGAAGATATTTCTCAATTAACGGTCCTACTTAGGCCACTTGGGCATTTTTGGTGGATGGACAGGCGCCAATGTTATTGGCTTTCTATCACGTCCTAATCCCAATATAGTGAATATTGTCTGCTCTGATCGAAACCGTACGGTTTTATCCGTCGGGACGAATCGGACCCGACCACGGGCCACTTCTTAGGAGGTCACCCGATCAGATAACTAAAATTTTATAATACATTGTTGTAGTGTTCCTTCTTTAGTCTGATTCTCAGCAACTAAAATTTTAGAACCGCAACTCTATGACTATTACAGCAGCGTTTTTGAGCAAGCAACACAGCGAGATATAGCAAGCATGCCTCCTCCACCTTCTACCGCTTCCCCACCACCTCCTACAGCAGCAGCTGACCCTCAACCTCAGATATATTCATCTAATCATCGTTGCTTACTCTTCAATGTTTCCATTCGGTTATTTTTATCGCCCCTTTTCTTGAATTAACCCATAAAGATAGGATTTTGCAGATGAATTTCTATGTAATTCTAAGTTCCATGAATTAGCTGTTTTTAGATGATTTTTGTTTAAAATATTTTGTTATCTTAATTGGGTATTAAGGATTCGATGTATGATTGATAGTAAGTTAGTGATGAGCCACCGCTGAAAAATATTGATAATCTGAGTATGCCAGTTCTTAACACATTCTTGATTATTCAGTTTTGAAGATATTTCTCAATTGACGGTCCTAGTTGGGCCACTTGGGCATTTTTGGTGGATGGGCAGGAGCCAATGTTATTGGTTTTCTGTCACGTCCTACCCCCAATATAGAGAGCATTGTCTGCTCTGGCCGAAACCGCACGGTTTTGTCCTTTGGGACGAATCGGACCCGACCAGTGGCCACTTTCCAGGAGGTCACCCATCCCAGAACTTCCCTGGCTCGAGAACGCTTAATTACGGAGTTCTGAAGCTCCTGCAGTGTCGGTTCACTTAAAAGACGATTCTGTATTGAAGAGTGGTATCATTCCATTTATAGTACAGATCTGCCCTCTTTCGAAATGTATTCCGAAGAGTCCCCATTATTCTACAGTGGGTCCCACGGACTCAAGAGGCGGCCCCCACGGATTCAAGAGGTGGCTCTACCCCCTTGGCATGACATTTTGTTCCGTGTGACACTTTATTCCATGAGCAAGAACCGGGTCCCGACACTTTTGTCGAGAATCGAGATCTTAGTCGACCGTTCAATTTAAAATGAGTATTCGAATTTTAGTTATTTCATAAAATTTTGGAGTATTGATTTATTGATAGTATTCTTGTCTTATTTGTCGAGACCCGGTTCTTGCTCACGGAATAAAGCGTCACACGGAACAAAGTGCAACGCCAAGTGTCATGCCAAGAGGGCGGGCAAACCTCTTAAATCCGTGGGGGCCACCTCTTGAGTATGTGGGACCCACTGTAGAACAATGGGACTCTTCGGAACACATTCGGAAAGAGGGCAGATCTGTACTATAAATAGAATGATACAACTCTTCAATATAGAGGCGCCTTTTAAGTGAACCGACACTAGAGGAGCTTGAAAACTCCGTAGTTAAGCGTGCTCGAGCCAGGAAAGTTCTGGGATGGGTGACCTCCTGGGAAGTGGCCCCTGGTCGGGTCCGATTCGTCCCGAAAGACAAAACCGTGCGGTTTCAGCCAGAGCGGACAATCTCTCTGTATTGGGGGCGTGACAGAATGATATCAGAGCCGGTCCCTCAATAGGTAGGTCTGTGGTTCAAGAACGAACCATTGTTCAAAGATGGGGGAGAATGTCGGGACCTGGTTCTTGCTCACGGAATAAAGTGTCACACGGAACCATATGTCATGCCAAGGGGGCGGGGGCCACCCCTGGTCGAGTCCGATTCGTCCCGAAAGACAAAACCGTGCGGTTTCAGCCAGAGCGGACAATACTCTCTGTATTGGGGGCGTGATAGAATGATATCAGAGCCGGTCCCTCAATAGGTAGGTCTGTGGTTCGAGAACGAACCATTGTTCAAAGGTGGAGGAGAATGTCGGGACCCGGTTCTTGCTCACGGAATAAAATGTCACACGGAACCAAATGTCATGCCAAGGGGGCGGGGGCCAACTCTTGAGTCCGTGGGACCCACTGTAGAACAATGGGGACTCTTCGGAATACATTCCGAAAAAGGGTAGATCTGTATTATAAATGGAATGATACCACTCATCAATACAGAGGTGCCCTTTAAGTGGATCTGTACTACAGAAGTTTGAGAACTCCGTAGTTAAGTGTGCTCGAGCAAGGGAAGTTCTGGGGATGGGTGACCTTCTAGGAACTGGCCTCTGTTCGGGTCCAATTTGTCCTGAAAGACAAAACCGTGCGGTTTCGGTCAGAACGGACAATACTCTCTGTTATTGAGGGTGGGGTGTGACATTATCAAATACTTATTTATTTGCGTTTTTCAGGTATTTGGTATTGGTAACGCGGAGCAGCGGAGTCATGGTGAGTTAGACTAGTAATTTCAAGCTTTGCAAAACATTAAATGCATGTTAATTTTCCAAATTGTTAGATGTAATGTGTACTGTTAATTTTTCAATTCTTAATTTTATTCTTCTTTTGTGCTGCTTGCTTAATTTATTTTAAGGTCCAAACCGACATGGCCCAAACCGGCCTCCTTATATGCTTTTTAAATTATTTTGTAAGACCCAACGGGTCTGCCCAAACCTGTCCGACCCGGAAAGTTCGGTTTGGACTGGACCGGGTCGGGTCGGGTCGGGCTGGGCAGCGGTTTGAGAAGATGGGTCGGGCCGGTTCAGTTTGTTTTTAATAAAAAAACCGACCCGAGCCGAATAGTGCTCGGTCCTGGTCTTTGACAGCTTGAGTAATAAGAAATGCTGTCTTTTTATTACATGCTGAATGAGCCCAGAGCTTGTTTGCAATCCTGCTGAGTCTGAACTTTAAATTATCTAATATTTCAGTATAATAATATTTGATTAAATATTTACACAGTGTTTGTGCAATAATGATTAATACGAGTCATTGCATTGCTGTTTCTAATAAATGTCCAAAATGTCATAAACAATTCTAGCCCATAATAGGTCTAAATGAGCCACAGCCAAGCTCGAACAGTCTTTGTTCTCATCCTTCAATAATTTTTATTTTATTGAGTTTCAATTTATATTCAAGTTCAGCGTATTTAATTATCTAACAAACTAGATCAAGTTTTTAAAAGCCAAGCATCAAAGCTTTTTTAGCAGCCCTACTTGCAAGATTGGCCCTATGTTTTAAAAACCGTGGACATATATATATATATATATATATATATATATATATATATATATATATATATATAAATATAATAATAATAATGGAGTAAAGTGGCGTCGAAAAAATACCCCCTTCCTCATTTTTTTCGACAATCGGCACCCACCATCTTCATCGTTATCATCTATAGGATGTGGGTACACCAAATTTCATGTGATTCTATAACTTTTCACCATTGATTTAGTGGGTTCAAAATTAACGGTTTACCGACGATAGAACTTTTTACATTGCTAAATCAACGGTGAAAAAGTTGTAGAATCACATAAAATTTGTTGTACCCACATCTTAGATGATAACGATGAAGATGATGGGTGCCGATCGTCGAAAAAAATGAAGGAGGGTATTTTTTCGACGCCATAGGAGTAAATTCCCTTCTTCTATGGTATCTTTACTCCATTATTCTCAAGCTCTCTCTATATGATTAATACTCTTTTATATTGCAAATATATTACTTAGAGGTACATACCTCTTAATTTTTTTAAGAAGAAAAAAAGGGCATGAAAAATATAGGGCCACCTAGTCAATAAAAGAAAATTGATGACCTCCGAGAAAAGAACTCTACTCAGATCCAGAACCATCGCACCCGACGCTCTTTTACCTCTAAAATCAAAATTCGCGGTCCCCCAACCAAAATTTCAACTCCCATTAAAATCTTCCAGCAGAGGTTGATCTCCCTTCCACTTAAAGGCGAAACCCACCGCCATCCCCTCTGTGGATCATCTAGCTACCTTCAAAGGTGAAACCCACCTCCTTCCCCTCTCCCAAGCGCAGATCTACCATCACCACCATCACCACGGTTGGCTCTCCGAAGCTGACATCTTCCACCTGTAAGTGCACGGCGACGCCCCGGCCGTCAATCCGACGGCCAAATGCGGAAGCGGTGATAAACTTTAATTTTTTCTTGAACTGGCAAACCGCCGCGCACTAATACCCGGATCGAACCATTAATTAGTCCTAGCTAACTACAAGATGGGGAAGAGAGATATACCGACTGATCCAACTCCTCCGGTCTTCTCGTCGTCGTCCCGATCTCCTGCGGAAGCTCCGGTCTCCACCTCGTCGCCGGAAGTGCACCACATCGCCTACTTCTTTTACGGGCTCCCACCTCAATGCCGAGGCAACTCGGGCACGAAGCTGGCTAGTCGACGTGCCCAAGATTTGCTGTAGAATGTAATGTGGATTACATGTCTCACTTTGGGGTTGTAGGAATTGCCTTTTGGTGGAGGGATGATACAAACTCATGGAGGTGGAACTTGTGGGATTTTTCCTAAAGCAAAAGAGCAAAAATCCCACATGAACAAATTTGGACAGCCCCTTTAGGGAAGTGGCCGGCCATGCATGTGAGGGAGAGTGAGAAATGAGGAGGTTGTATCAAAAAATGGGAGAGGCCAAACTCATGTCATGCAAGAGAGAGAGGAATGGCTATCATAAACAACCATGATCACAAAACTATGCCAACACTCCACACTACCATCATCTCATGCATGATGGCTCCAAAAAGGTCAAGCCATCATGAGCATAGAAAGTCAAGTGATGGTGCACATCATGAAAACCATCATGATACAAATAATATGCAAAGGACCCCCTTCCAAATACTTATTTGCAACAATGCAAATAACCCCTCCTCCACCAATCTTCGGCCAATGAACGATACAAAGGAAATTGGCCGAAACGGAAAGCAAACTGGCAACTCCAGAAAACTGGTCCCGTAATAAATTACAGGAAAACCCCGATACTGTGCATACACACCCGCATTTGTATTCCGACCGAAATACAAATGCAATGAGACAAAATCTACACTGTACTATACTAGGATCCGGCTTAAACCAAAGCCGGCCAGTAATATCCGTTCGATCCTGATCCGTGCAATACCGCACGTATCTGATCGAACCCTGCCATATATCCATACGGCCTATAGTACAAACTGTCCGATCCTGATCCGTGCAATACCGCACGTATCTGATCGGACCTTGCCATATCTCCATACGGCCTCTACAACCTTTCGCCCGAAAGCTGAGTAACAGAATATGGGGGACTCTAAAGACTCATCAACACCTTGGTTGTGGATTTAACCACTAGCACATCAGAGGTATAAGCCAATACGTAACGGGCTACCAGGTATTGACTAAAAGGGACGTCTGTGAGCGAACTCAGCCTGACAACCCTACTGAGCCTGTCAGTGACAATATCCGTACAGTCCGGTCCGTTCGTCTATGAGTATCGCATGGCGGGCCTAGGGGGTTGGTAAAAGTCAGACCCCCAAAAGCGGTACAAGTCGTGTCGGAGTGTAGCCCAGAACACCCTGAGATACTACTGGAATACCTACCAATAAATCTCCTTGCCTCGGCTGAGGGCTTCGTGTAATGGCTGTCCTAAACACAGCGCGACCTCACCCCCAATACCGGGAGAGACGAACCCCTGAAGATACGCTCACTGCCTCCATGTGGCTCGGGACTGTACCGAACTAAAACCTGTTTGCACGACTCCTTTGAGCCGTGGTAGGGAAGTAATCAAAGTACAGTGGGAACTCACACAAGACAAATGACGATCCCCAGGTCGATGAACTAACCTGTACACATGTCACCAGGGAACTGCCATCTGACGTCTGGTATATGACCAACTGGCATATTCCCGGCGAGTCCTGTCCGGTGTACTCATAACCCAATGAGCACCTGTATACATCTTAGGTGATCCAACTGACACCAGTGGCTTGTGAGACCGGCCACCGCCCCTCGTCGGGGTCTCGACTGTATACACTAGTCTACTCTGGAGTATCGATGCCCTGTCTCGAAACTCACACGACTAGGGACCATTTAAGGATATGCTTATAGACCCCAGCTCCCACTTATATGATCGCCCTCATACTGCTGGTGGTCAAGCAAGAATCCTAGGGGCTCTATCAACGTGTAATAGCGACTTGTCAGGTCACCTAAAGCAGTACACGATGATAAAGGTAAACCAGATAGCGTACTATCATCTCGAGTAAGACTGTCCTACCGGGATAGGTCCTCCATCAATCATTGCAATCACGTACCTGTGACCTAATAATTGACTCTGAGGGCACTATCTCCAACAATCTCCCACTTGCACTCAAGGCCAATTATTGCGATGTCGCATACTCACAGCCCGTGTGATACCGAACACCCAACTCCTCTACTAGTCAGTCTCACAAAGCTCGTTTGCGAAACTATTGCGTTCGAGGAATAGCCTTAGTGAGTGGATCCGCTTTGTTGTATCTTTCTATGTCTCTCTATATCTTAAGTTCGCGGAGAAAACCCATCTCCCGAAATGAGCAATACCTGTTTTAGAATGTGTCTGGATGTATGATGGGACATAGCTCATAAATGAACTCCAAATCCAAATTTCTTAGACTGTATCGTCAACTGAACTTAATCAGTATCCTGCGCCATGCCACCCTCAGTATTGCCTTGGACCACCTGTCCAAAATACTGCCCCTCGTCAGAAGGAAAAACTATAGCTCTGACAACATCCTTGTCGTCCAGGTCACCTTGGAAGCCTGGAATGATAACTGTCTCCTGAATGAGGCTGTCGTTATCATATCCCTAGAACATCTACTTATGTTCTAAAACTGCTTCCGACTGTTTCTCCAGGATTGGATTAATGTCAACTTATTGCATCTAGTGCAAGAACAACATCTGGTGTGGTACTTGACATCTCATGATTGACTCAATTGCCTGAGCAAGTGATCTGTCAATCATGCACATCCCTCTCTACTTTAGTCTATAAGACACCTTTGGAGAGGGTGACTCCATCTTCTGCAGGTACACTACCGTGCATGGAGTCGTCCATTCTAAATACCCTTAGAATGCTGTCTAAGTACCCAGATTGGGAGACTACCCAAATCTAGATCTAAAGCCATAGATCTAGTAACCAGAATGTCTGATATAATGTCCAAGTCCCATGTGGAGAAACCACTGTGTGACGACCAAAGGATAACCGATCGTAGTATAGGAGTTTCTTTTCCTACTCTGTGTATGTCATCCAAATACCAGGATATCACACCCTACTACCTTCTCAACAGATCCATCCTCTATTCTGATGAAGTCAAACCTATGACTGTCACGTCAGAAATAGATGATCTATCTCCGCTACTGGTGCTTCAGTCTATAAATAGACATAAGCTACCTATCCACCAATGCTTTCGCTGCTCCCACTGACTACGACAACCCTCTGGCAGAGTCATATACGCGTACATTTCTAAAACTAGTTTAGAAAGACGCTATACTCATCCTCCTGCCGGGTCTCACAGTCTGGAACAACAGCAATGGTAAGTCTGGGTAAACAAGAACCTCCCTGCCACCGTCCTTGAGGCTACCGGAGTACCTCTCGGGTGCCTGAGGTTACCCACCGTATCTGCGGAGTGGCCAATAGAATGTCAAACCAGATTGAATCTTTAGGTTCTTTATCAAATCTTCAGTAATCGTTTGCGGTTCTGGAATCACTTCCAGTTCTACCATACTCCCACTACTGTTTTCTGAAAAAGTCCATTTTTAATAAAACTGTGGCGAGTCTAGAACAATATTTCTATTGTTCATCCAGATGGTAGAAAGTCAACCCTCGTCATAGCCTGGGTCAACCCACAAACAGCCATTACAGAAACGTGCCTTGAGTTATCCAGAGTCTGGTTTTAATCATAAGCCAGACAACTCCCCGTACCTTAACATCATTAAGATACGAACTGTTCTACATCCAATACAGAACCAGAGGCACTGATTTAATTGAACCAGATTCAAATCATGCAGCTATCTCCAGTGCATGTCAACTAAATGGAGAGAGGCCGATCAGCGTTACTCAACTTAGGAATACTTCCAATTATGAGTAACCTGAAAGAGAAGCAAGTTCTCTTAACCATTACTATCAACTGAATACCATTCACAAGTATCTACATCTTCGATCTCCTTGAAGAATCCCGATACTTGCAACACCTGGTTCTCTACTTTATTCAAATACCTATAACTTCTCAAAATTCGGACCCAGTGTTTCCGCGAAACACCTGTCTAAAAACTAGAGAAGTCATAAGTAAACCGAATATAGTACGAGGACCAACCCCTCTGTCCTGATGGACCCTGGAAAACATACAATACTCTGTATAAGTCCCTTGAGTCTGATAACTCATTCACTGTGTGTCGTAGGTTGAAAACTGTACTTATGGTCAAGAAGAATTACACCGCTGCTTAATGCTCCTTACCTAACCATCCACTGATATAGGTAAATGTCGTAGACATAATTTCAGAAAGGTATATCTCACTCTATGAAAATAGACGTACAGATATATCAATTTGAAATTGGTGCATAACAGCGGATATTCAAAACCAAATATTTGCCGACCGGCAAACTACCCAGGTGATTTCCTCAAATATCACCGATTGTAACGAATCCCGATATAATGAGGATGATCACCCAATTCCCAATAACCTACTCCCACTCATCATCTGTAAAACCATACAGATGTGAGAATCATACCTGGTAAATACATACCCTGGAGCAAGTGTCTAATCGGGAAATCAGTTTTTCCTTTAACAGTACACAGTGAGACTGAAACATCGAAATGTTTCGATGGGGTATCCTGGTATTCCTAGTAATGCCTCTTCCAGATTCACGACTGTAACCGTATAATTCTTTGCCACCTCTTCAAATCCCTTCATATGTCTTTAGTCTTTACCTTCTGCACACCCCTTTAGGCCAAATGGTTTTCTTCCTTCCCTACCGTTCGGCACCAGCCTATGGTTTGGAAGAAGACTATCCAATAAGCATAATGGGTGTACTGTCCCAATCCTAGGAACACTCGCAATGAGAGAGGGTGAAGATAAAAGACAACCGAATAAACCTTATTCCTATTTCTCCTGGACCAGAATCCATCCCCGAACTGGAACAAGTTCCTTTCGAGTTCGTATATAACCATACGATGGAGTATCCAATAAACTGTGGATCTTCGTAGTGATACGGAGTGTCCTGGAGAAATACAAAGGTGATTTTAGGATTGGCGAAGGAATACTTGGTTTGGTCGTGAATATCTGTTGCAATTTACTTTGCCCTCTTACTAATCCCTTGCTTTGTCTGAACTTAATACCTTCTGTACACCATCGTTAGGCTAATTGGTTTTCTTCATTCCCTACCGGTCGGCACCAGCCTAAGGTTTGGAAGAAGACTATCCAATTTGCGTAATAGGTGTACTATCTCCTAAACCAAGGAGTACTCGCAACCTGAGAGAAGGTAAAAGGAAAAGACAACTGAATAATCCTATCCGTTTTCTCCAGAACCTGAAACCATCCTCGAATAAATTCCTTCGAGTTCGTATCTAACCATACGATGGTTTTGTCCAATGGAAGTGGACGTTCGTAGTAATACGGGATGTCCTGGAGAAAAGGGTAAAAGTAGGAGTGGCAATGAGGTTTGCAACTCTGACAATCCAAAAGCCAGTGTTTAAGAAGGTTCGGTCAACTTGGTCACTGAGTCATAGTCTAGGGTCGGGTCAATGGTCGCTGCCAAAGAGAGGGAGAAAAGAAACACTAAGCGTGCACTCTAACCTAGATCAGAATGGTTACCAATTTATCTAATCTGGAAACCTCCCACTGTACCTCAAATTCTCCTCCAAACCTAAAAGAATAATTAGTCGGGAACACCCGAGGAGTAAACTAACTCATCAGTGGGAATCGGGATCCAACTATCATCGCATGATAACGTGACGGAATCCGCTCACATCATCATACTCCAGATGGTATGCGCATATCTGGCAAGTTTCAGTTCTTTTGAAACTCCCGATGTGATTTCTGCCCCATGCTCTTATGACCTTGGCGAAGGTCAACAAATCATAAGTCACATGTCAAGTTCTACCCGTCATTATCCAGGTTAATTTGAATCTACCCGTACAAGCCCTTGACGAAGGCCAACAAGGCTATACGACTGTCCCAAACCAACGCATCTATCTATGCAGCAGAAAGGTAACAAGCAGCTACCATACACTATGCCTTGACGAAGGTCAACAAACACAGCATGAATACTACGTGCTACCCGTCTGAAATGACGGAGGGCTACGAATGGTTTCTGGCGAAAACCTTTAACGTAATGAACTTGATATCGTTGAAGGAACGGATAGCTTTTAAAAATATAGTGACGAAAACCTTCGCTAAAGAGGTCACTCCCGGTGAAGGGATCTCGGCTCTTTCCCCGTAGAATGGGGTGCAGGATATTCTAACTGAATACCACGGTGCAAAGCAAAAGTAATCGGCTATAGTGAAGTTAATGCCCTGACGCAAACTTCTGTCCAAGGGGTCACTCCCGGTGAAGGGATCTCGGCCCTTGCCTCGTCGACTGAGGAGCAGGATATTCCAACTGAATACCACGATGCTAAACAAAAGTGAACGTCCTTGCAATAACAGCTTTTTGAAAAGTGTTCCAACAACATCAGATTAGGTTTGTTTTTAACTTGCATTGATCCGAATCAATGCAGTCCCATCAATTGATCACACCACAAAGAACGAAAATAATATGACGTACGTATATGCCATCCGCATTCGCCACTGGGTCCCGTCATTACCCGTTAGGTTAGCTAACTAACGACAGAGCGGGGACTGGACTAGCGCGGATGTAAAACATATACAACATCTACTAATATATATACCAATATATTATATTCGCTCAAGGCGTGATAAGAAATGCAACATCACAGAGAATGAACAGCATCACAGAAACAATACAGATATCTGGGATCCCCGGGTTTCACAGAGCCACTACTGAAACCCGACGTTCCCCTGGTCGTGTGGATAGCCTGTGCAATGAAATCCTAGACCCCTACGGGCGCGGCAAGTTACCCGCCAAAACCTGAAGCGAGGCAGTCCCCTTCAGCGACGTGAATGGACCACCCAGCACTTCACGGAATCCGGTAACTTGGGCACCCCTCCTGGGTCAACCTGTACCCCCTACGAGTGCGGCGAATAGCCTGCCAATTCTAGAGTGAAGTCCCCTCCGTCTCAATGCCATGAGATGCGGGCTTGTTGCCCTCTAGAACCCGGCTATCCGTGCACCCCTCCGCGGGGCAATCCTAGTACAGAAAGTAAAATATACATACAACGGGTACATCGACCGCAACCTGGCCGTGCCCCAAAATAATAATACAAACAGGCAGTGACGGCAGTCCACATGTCGGACGCTCGCCCCGCAATCAAATGTACATAATACAACCACAACTGTACTAGCATTGCATCCAGGCTATCCCCCACGACCGATCCGCAACATCACAGCAAAAACAGAACATCAACGTGAAAGTCACGGTCGCAAATCCGTCTAACCGGGCTATAGCAGTTAGACCGGATTTACCGATCAAGTGACATTCACGATCGCAGATATAATGTAAATACTGTGAAATAATGTGTTTAAAATATCCGATCGATCAAACTTTAACAAGTGGGCCCCCAAGTACTACTGTAGCACATCAAGAAATTCTGGGCCTAAAATTAATATTCCAAAACCCATATTTTAAGCCCACAAAGACACTGTAGAAATTTGGTGCAGGGATCTCCACAGTGCGCGGCGGAAACGCGGCCAAAAGGGGGTTTTGGCCGCGGTTCCGCGCCTCCACTGTCGATTCCCCTTGTCAAATTTCTACAGTAGCCTAGTGGTCTCCAGTACATCAATTTTATACAACCTGAAAAATTTTTGGAGACCAAAAAATTTCAACAGAAAACTGTCGCTTTGAAAAATGTAGATTTTGGAATTTTGGTCGATCGGAAATGCAAAACACATTAAACCAAGCTAGACTAAGTTAATGGCGAGGCTCTGATACCACTGTAAGTGCACGGCGACGCCCCGGCCGTCAATCCGACGGCCAAATGCGGAAGCGGTGATAAACTTTAATTTTTTCTTGAACTGGCAAACCGCCGCGCACTAATACCCGGATCGAACCATTAATTAGTCCTAGCTAACTACAAGATGGGGAAGAGAGATATACCGACTGATCCAAGTCCTCCGGTCTTCTCGTCGTCGTCCCGATCTCCTGCGGAAGCTCCGGTCTCCACCTCGTCGCCGGAAGTGCACCACATCGCCTACTTCTTTTACGGGCTCCCACCTCAATGCCGAGGCAACTCGGGCACGAAGCTGGCTAGTCGACGTGCCCAAGATTTGCTGTAGAATGTAATGTGGATTACATGTCTCACTTTGGGGTTGTAGGAATTGCCTTTTGGTGGAGGGATGATACAAACTCATGGAGGTGGAACTTGTGGGATTTTTCCTAAAGCAAAAGAGCAAAAATCCCACATGAACAAATTTGGACAGCCCCTTTAGGGAAGTGGCCGGCCATGCATGTGAGGGAGAGTGAGAAATGAGGAGGTTGTATCAAAAAATGGGAGAGGCCAAACTCATGTCATGCAAGAGAGAGAGGAATGGCTATCATAAACAACCATGATCACAAAACTATGCCAACACTCCACACTACCATCATCTCATGCATGATGGCTCCAAAAAGGTCAAGCCATCATGAGCATAGAAAGTCAAGTGATGGTGCACATCATGAAAACCATCATGATACAAATAATATGCAAAGGACCCCCTTCCAAATACTTATTTGCAACAGTGCAAATAACCCCTCCTCCACCAATCTTCGGCCAATGAACGATACAAAGGAAATTGGCCGAAACGGAAAGCAAACTGGCAACTCCAGAAAACTGGTCCCGTAATAAATTACAGGAAAACCCCGATACTGTGCATACACACCCGCATTTGTATTCCGACCGAAATACAAATGCAATGAGACAAAATCTACACTGTACTATACTAGGATCCGGCTTAAACCAAAGCCGGCCAGTAATATCCGTTCGATCCTGATCCGTGCAATACCGCACGTATCTGATCGAACCCTGCCATATATCCATACGGCCTATAGTACAAACTGTCCGATCCTGATCCGTGCAATACCGCACGTATCTGATCGGACCTTGCCATATCTCCATACGGCCTCTACAACCTTTCGCCCGAAAGCTGAGTAACAGAATGTGGGGGACTCTAAAGACTCATCAACACCTTGGTTGTGGATTTAACCACTAGCACGTCAGAGGTATAAGCCAATACGTAACGGGCTACCAGGTATTGACTAAAAGGGACGTCTGTGAGCGAACTCAGCCTGACAACCCTACTGAGCCTGTCAGTGACAATATCCGTACAGTCCGGTCCGTTCGTCTATGAGTATCGCATGGCGGGCCTAGGGGGTTGGTAAAAGTCAGACCCCCAAAAGCGGTACAAGTCGTGTCGGAGTGTAGCCCAGAACACCCTGAGATACTACTGGAATACCTACCAGTAAATCTCCTTGCCTCGGCCGAGGGCTTCGTGTAATGGCTCTCCTAGACACAGCGCGACCTCACCCCCAATACCGGGAGAGACAAACCCCTGAAGATACGCTCACTGCCTCCATGTGGCTCGGGACTGTACCCAACTAAAACCTGTTTGCACGACTCCTTTGAGCCGTGGTAGGGTAGTAATCAAAGTACAGTAGGAACTCAGACAAGAAAATGACGATCCCCAGGTCGATGAACTAACCTGTACACATGTCACCAGGGAACTGCCATCTGACGTCTGGTATATGACCAACTGGCATGTTCCCGGTGAGTCCTGTCCGGTGTACTCATAACCCAATGAGCACCTGTATACATCTTAGGTGATCCAACTGACACCAGTGGCTTGTGAGACCGGCCACCGCCCCTCGTCGGGGTCTCGACTGTATACACTAGTCTACTCTGGAGTATCGATGCCCTGTCTCGAAACTCACACGACTAGGGACCATTTAAGGATATGCTTATAGACCCCAGCTCCCACTTATATGATCGCCCTCATACTGCTGGTGGTCAAGCAAGAATCCTAGGGGCTCTATCAACGTGTAATAGCGACTTGTCAGGTCACCTAAAGCAGTACACGATGATAAAGGTAAACCAGATAGCGTACTATCATCTCGAGTAAGACTGTCCTACCGGGATAGGTCCTCCATCAATCATTGCAATCACGTACCTGTGACCTAATAATTGACTCTGAGGGCACTATCTCCAACACCACCGCCGGCGACTCCATCACCGCCACCCTCATCTCTCCGGTGCAGATCTCTTCTGGCGCTGCAATCTCTACCATCACACCTACAAGATGCCCTCAAACCCTGTAGCTTCTATTTAGCTAACTTTACTAATACCTACTCATTTTGAATTAGATACTTTGTTGTTTGGTCATTTAGTATTTTTTTTGGTATCGCTCGAGTAGAAACAACAACATGCAAGGGAAGAAGAAAAGAAAGCTAAATGAGGTAAATTTTTAATATTAAATGTAAGATTATGAGTACATGTTAGTATTTTTTCTCTAATGCCTTTTAACTTTGATATGGCTTGATTATAAAAGTGTTAACCATATGATATTTTAAAAAACAACGAGTGCTGCATTGTCATATGCCATATGTCATATGATTTTGTAATTTAATAATTACCAAGGTTAACTACTTTGAAAATGAATTTAAAAGATCGTATCTTGTTGTTGTTTTTGTAGAGATGCATGTCAGAAAATGCAAGTACGAATGAACAGTGTATTGCAGTATCGATGAATCCCCACATAAATGTGCTCGAAAGGAGAGAAAAATGATTTCAGTATTGAAGGGAAAAAGAGTAAATGATTACAATGAGGCAGAGAAAAATCTACCAGTGTATTGCAGTATCGATGAATCCCCACATAAACGTGCTCGAAGGGAGAGAAAAATGATTTTAGTATTGAAGAGAAAAAGAGTAAATGATTACAATGAGGCAGAGAAAAATCTACCAGTGTATTGCAGTATCGATGAATCCCCACATAAACGTGCTCGAAGGGAGAGAAAAATGATTTTAGTATTGAAGAGAAAAAGAGTAAATGCTTACAATGAGACGGAGAAAAATCTGCAGCAATACATTAGAGCAAGTAATGACCGTAATAGTAAAGAAGAATCACCACGCAAGCTTGCACGTTTAAAGCGGAAAAGTATCTTGAGATCGAAAAGAAAGCTTTCATGTTTTCATAACGATGAAGGGACATCAATGGTAGAAGAGTCTCCATCTAAGAAGCGCAGAAGAAGAAAAGAAATCTTGAATGCAAAGTGCCGTAGACGCTTTGAAGGACAAAAATCTAATCAAAAGACTGAAGATAAGTCATATGATCATGCTAATATGATAAGATGATATCCAAGGAGGGATGCGGGTCAATTGGATCATTGTGGAGTTAAGGTTAACCGACAATGTCAACGACAAAATAGAAGAGCTCATATGACTCAGGAGCAATTAAATTGTCTTAGAACACATCACAGACAATACCAAAGAGAGCGTTTACATAGAATGTCCGCAGAAGAAAAACCAGTTTCAAATGATAATCAAAGATGGTTGTATAAACAACAACAACCAGGTTAGAGAAGCCTAACCTTAAGAACTGCCCATGTGTTTTAATTTGTGCCAATAATTTTAAAGAATTAGTGAATATACAGCTGATTATTATTTGTTTATCTAGAAAAGATATCTAATATAGTATAATTGTTTAGCAGAACGAATCAAAGCTTGGAAGAAATGATGTTCAATAACCACAAGTGCCAGATATCATTCATTGGAACAACAACAATTCTTCTGGAGTGAGTAATATAACACAAAAAACTCCTATAAAAGTTCCAGCAGTTGAAGGTATATATATATATATATATATATATATATATATATATATATATATATATATTATTTATTTTGATTTCCTAATTGAGTAGGCTAACCTTTCTTTCTTCGTTGCTATGACAGAAATTGGAGGCATTAATGAGCTAGAAGAAATTCTTCGTCATTCTGGTTATGTTAGAACTACCTATTCATTTGATCAATTGGTACATCAAAACCATTTGACCAAATGTTCCATTCCATATGGAGAAGATAGTGAACAATGTGTTATTGGAGTTGAAATGGGAGAGGATATAAGATATAAATGCGGTGCAAAGCACAATGTTGCACGGAATTTCATTGATCATCCAAACTTTAAGTGTTGTCGACTGCCAAGACCAAGATTGTGCAACCACTACGGTGCAAAATTATGTTATCGAGAAACTAATAATTTTTGTTGTCAAAAAGGAAAAATTTCTCTTTCTTTAATGTCATCACCTGGAGAGCTAATGGATATTTTTAAAGATCAAACTGGGCTTGGTATTCATTTTAGGTATCATATTCGTTCATATAACCATACATTTGCATTTACCTCAATTAGTGTAAAATTAGATGAAGAGTTGGCTAATAGGACAATGGGAGTTTATACATTTCATGCTCAAGGTGCCATTTATCATAAAATTAGAAGCCTGGTTCCAAAACAAGGCAGACCAAGATACATGAAAATGTATATTTATGATACGGATCATGAGACTGAAAATAGAATGCTTGAGAATGATTCAATGAGTATAGAATTATTGGAGAAGTTGAAAAAAATTCTTGACGAGTATAATCCATTTGTCCATGTACTAAGGCAATTTTCACGTCAACCAGATATTAAAAAGTGCAAGTTAATTATAAAAGAAAGAGGATTAAATGAGTATCAATACAATTTGCCAGCTGCTTCTCAAGTTGCAGCTATATGGGTAGAAGGTGACAATCCTTATGAAATTAATGAAAGAGAGATAGTAGTAGAAACAAAATGCAATCGTCTCATTAATGTGCCAGACACCACCGGTTACTACGATCCATTGCAATATCCTCTTTTACTATCTTATGGCACTCATGGATGGAACCTTGAAAGATACAATAATCAAGGAAAAAGAATTTCTTACCGAGAATATTACGCATATATGCTTCAACTGAGTTGACCACTGCTTCCACAAATAAAAAAGATACATTTTTTTATTAGTTGTACATAATAATTTCGTTTAACCGAAATATGTTTTACTGGATACTAGAGTGTACATATTTACATCTGAAGTTTACCTTTCACAACCATCTAACTATTGATAAATATTTTTTTAAATTAATGCTACATAATAATTTCGTTTAACAGAAAAATGTTCTACAGGATACTAGAGTATACATATTTACATCTAAAGTTTACCTTCCATTGCCGTCTAACTATTGATAAATATGTTAACTCACACTATTATCATACTAATAGTCAAACATGTTATTTAGATACGAAATAATGGGACATCTTTACTTCTTCTTGGAGGTTGATTGCTGCAACAATATGCGGTTGACAATTATGTAAAAATTGCAACTCAAAGATTACGCTGGATTCAAGACCACCAAAGTGATATAAGGGCAGAGATGTATCAGGGGTTTGCAAGATGCATTAAATGCTGGAGAGATGAATGGAGGTATTTAATAAAACACCCGGTGATAGTATGGTGGATTGTGTCAATGATAATCCTTTCACACAGTTTAGTCAAAAAAAGATTACGCTATTTAACATTTAATTTCTTTTTTGTTGTAGATAATGTTGGTAGGAGAATAATTTTGCCTACATCTTATGTTGGTAGTCCTCGAGATATGTATAAACGATACCTAGATGCAATGGCTTTGGTACAAAAATATGGAAAGCCGGATCTATTTATTACTATGACATGTAATCCATCGTGGG
Source organism: Agapanthus africanus (assembly GCA_030015575.1). Lineage (NCBI taxonomy): Eukaryota > Viridiplantae > Streptophyta > Magnoliopsida > Asparagales > Amaryllidaceae > Agapanthus > Agapanthus africanus. Next base: position 45,855,083 of record JASDDO010000019.1, on the reverse strand, counting down.
AGGAGATTACTGATGAACTTTTGCCGGGGCAATTACCTCAAGACCGACCAGATTTAACCACAAGAATATTCTGTGCAAAATTGGAAGAACTTAAAAAAGATATATTTGAAATTGGTGTTCTCGGAAAGGTTGTTGCCCATGTCCTTGTCATAGAGTTTCAAAAACCGGGGATTGCCGCATGCACATGTCTTAGTTATTCTTGATGAGAGCGACAAGCTATACTCTCCAGATGATTTTGATCAAGTTGTTAGAGCAGAAATTCCAATACGCGAAGTGGAGTCAGAACTTATGATATTGTCTTACGGCATATGATACATGGTCCATATGGAAATATACGTCAAAATGCTCGATGTATGAGAGAGGGTAAATGTAAGAAAAATTATCCTAAACAGTTTGCACCATTAACCCTCCAAGGTGAAAATTCATATCCAAAATACCGAAGATGAGACGACGAGAGACAAATTTATCTTCGTGAAGATGATGATGGGAATGTTGACAATAGATGGGTGGTTCCCTATAATCCGTGGTTGCTAAAAATATATAATTGTCATATCAATGTTGAAATATGTTCAAGCATTGTTTCAATTAAATACCTTTATAAATACGTGTACAAAGGTCCGGACCATGTATGTGTTGAAGTTCGAATTGGCGAAAATAATGATGAGATATCACGTTTTGTTGATGCTCGCTGGGTGTGTCCGTAAGAGGCATTCTGGAAAATTTATGATTTTACTCAAAATCAAATTTATCCTTCTGTTGTCATGTTACAAGTACGCTTGCCAAACAAGCATTGGGTTTATTATTATTCACATAAGACTGTTAAGAATGTCATAGGGGATTATCGTTCCCAAAGGACCATGTTAACTGAATTCTTCAAAACCAATGCTGAAGATCCTGATGCTCGAAAATATTTATTTCGTGAATTCCCTGAGCATTATGTGTGGGTTAAATCAGAGAAAATATTGGTGAAAAGAAGAAGCTCACACCGTGTAATAGGACGGATAATTGCAGTTTCACCTCAAGAGAGAGAACGCTATTAAATCATGTAAGAGGACCAACTTCATTCGATCATTTACTAACGATGAATGGTATTCAGTATCCAACTTTTAAGCAAGCTGCTGAAATATTGGGGTTGCTTGAGAGTGATAATAGTGTTCGAGAATGCCTTCATGAAGCATCATTTTCTCATATGCCATCAGCGCTAAGAAGATTATTTGTAACAGTTTTGGTTCATTGTGAACCTGTTAATGTTCGTCATCTATGGAATGAATTCCAAATATACATGTCTGAAGATTATCCATTCTCAAGTTCCAATAGCGACATTGTTACTACAAATCGACTACTTCATGATCTTAATCGACTCTTAGCACAATTTGGAAAAAGTATAGGTGATTATAATTTACCAAACAATGACAATGTTGAAACACTTGGAATGTCACCATTAGTTCAAGAGGAATTGTTATTAACAACTCCATTTGAAGATTTAACATTATCTCAAAAACTTAATAAGGATCAATTACATGCATTTACAATCATAATTGATGCGGCGATTCAACGCAAGAGCAAACTTCTTTTTATTGATAGTCTTGGTGGAACCGGGATTTTTTTTTATATCGTGCTATATTAGCTCACCTTCGACAAAAAAGTTACATGATATTGGCATCTGCATCATCAGCCGTAGCTTCCACTATGATACCGGGTGGGCGCACCGCACATTCTAGGTTCAAACTTCCTATACGCTTGGAATCTACTTCAACATGCATGATTAGTAAGCAATCTGCGCATGGAGAACAGTTACGAAGAGTTGATGCAATTGTATGGGATGAACCAACTATGTCTCATCATTATGCCTTTGAAGCACTTGATAGGACATTAAAAGATATAATGGGGAACCATTTAGAGGTAAGGTTGTAGTTTTATGGGGTGATTTTCGACAAGTATTACCTGTTGTGCAGCATGGTACAAAGGCGGAAATTATCGACGCATGTATTGTTAAGTCACATATTTGGAATTATATTGATATAATACATTTAAGGAAAAACATGAGAGCAAGAGAGAATGCAGAATTTTCACAATATCTTTTGCGAATAGGTGATGGAGATGAACTGTTTGTTGATGATGATTTTATTAAATTACAAGACGAGTTGGTTATGCATTGGGAAGGTGAAGACTCATTAACGAAATTTTTTGATGCTATCTTTCCTTCGATGCATTGTAATGCGTATGACACAAAGTATATTATGGAACGAGCAATTATAACTCCCACTAATGAATATGTTGATAAACTTAATGACCACATCATCGAAATATTTCCTGGAGATGGAGTAACTTATTATTCATATGATAAAGTGAAAGATGATACAAGGAACCTTTACCAACAAGAGTTTCTCAATTCAATTGCACCAAGTGGTCTTCCATCACATAAGTTGGTATTGAAAGTTGGCACACCCATTATGCTTTTAAGGAACATAGATCCTATAATAGGTTTGTGTAATGGCACAAGGTTAATATGCAAAGCTTTTCAAACGAATGTTATCGACGTGGAGATTGCTACGAGAAGTTTCGTTGGTACAAGATGTTTTATTCCTCGCATTCCCCTAGTGCCTTCTGAGAATATTAGCTTGCTTTTTAAATTTGAAAGAAAACAACTTTCTGTCAAATTAAGTTTTGCATTGACAAACTATACCACATGTTGGTATCTTTCTCTCTGACCATGTATTTTCTCATGAACAATTGTATGTTGCTTTATCAAGAGGAATTTCTATGAAGACAACAAAGATGTTGGTGAAAAATGGAAAACTGTCCAAAAAACATGGAACACATACAAGAAATATAGTCTATAAAGATGTTCTCATGAGTTGCGCATCAAGATTGCAGTAATGGTAAGAGTTTATCATTATGTACATCTATATTCTTACTTTCATGTGTATTAAGTTAAAATACTCAGTATAAAAATTGCATAGAATTTTGTTCAATTGTTTATTGTGTACTGTAATTCAGTTCTGTATATAAAGATCGTAATAACGATAGGCGTATATTTCTACACTATGTTTATTGTGTTCATTGCACATAGTATTCTGATTTAATCGCTATCATATAATTTAGACTATTTAGTTAAGATATCTCATTATGATTTTTTTCCTTGATGTAGATATTGCCAAATGAATATTTGAAGGGAATGGGAAAAAATGTGATTGAATTCTCCAAGTATGACATAGGAAGTCCTTAGGTATGGCTCTATACTAAATCAGTTTAAGTTGTTGCATTTGTCCAAATAATAAATATAAAGAGTGTATGGTTGTTTATTGTAGATCGTTGAAACCTAAATTCCAAGAGAAAAGAGGAGGCTGATCCTTGATCAATTTTCTTATGAAATTTTTAACTTTAGATATCTCATTATGATTTTTTTTGCCTGATGTAGATATTGCCAAATGAATATTTGAAGGTAATGGAGGAGAATGTGATTGAATACTCCAAGTATGACATAGGAAGTCTTGCTTCTTCTAACTGTCAAAGGTATGGCTGTATCAGTTTAAGTTGTTGCATTTGTCCAAGTAATTAATATATAGTGTATGGTTGTTTATTGTGGCGGGCTTTTCATCATTTTTTTATGTAAGAACTATAACCAGATCGCATTAGCTTCAAATGTCTAAAACTTCTGAAATGTAGTATGACCGATATGTACTTACACATTCAACAAATGTACAGAAATATTGCAAAGGGAAATCAATTCTATTTTTACATTTACTATATGATGTATGACCTTTAAAATTCTGAAATGTAGTATAACCCTCACTCTCCTCATGGAAAAAATCAAAATCAGAACTAATATGAACATTTAAAATCCTAAAACTATACCTGTATCACTTTTTCTTTAGTTGATCCATCGTGCACAATTGTGCTGCAGTGCTATCTTGATCTAACAGTCTTTTCTCTTCGTACCTGCAGAGTGTTTTTCGTCACCCCATTGAGATGGGAATACGCGCACGCTTGTCAGGCGCATTACAGATTCTCCCTGCCTAGGGTAGGCCGACGTTTATTGATTGTGGGGATTCGAATTTCCGGCAGCTGCGGACAAAGCTGCCGTTAATTACCCTTCGCCTTTGGAGCGAGAGAACCTCCGATTGACGGGTCAAACAGGTCATGCGAACTCAATGTGCAGTGTTGTATTTTGAAGGGTTTTGGATATATCGGGGGCCCCGCAGTGTTTTTACGGGTGTCCCGCTATCCGGATAGCGGACTGGGGGTCAAGGGGGCTAGCAGCCCCCTTGCGGGATTCGGGGCAACGTCCCGTTAGAAATTTTTTTCTAACGGGAACAGTGTTGTGGAGTATGTGTGTGTTTGTGTGTGTACACACACACACACACACACACACACACACACACACATATATATATATATATATATATAAAGGAAAAGGGCATCCAAAGGATGCGTAGGAGAAGGCGCCGGTGCCTCACGTGCGCGGCACGCGGGCGCTTTGGGCGCTTGGACGCTGGCGCTAGCGCCTCACGTGCTTGGCACATGGGCGCCGGGCGCCGGGCGCCAGCTCCCCACGTGCTTGGAACGTGGGCACTGGGAGCTGTGCTTGGCACGCGGGCGTCAGCAGCAAAAGGGACTTGGCCCCTGCACTGGGAGCTGTGCTCCTGAAAGTGAATATTTATTATTTTGTGTGTGTGTGTATATATATATATTTTTGAGGAGTTGAACTCCTAAGATATTTTGGAGTATATATTTTTTGAGGAGTTGAACTCCTAAGATATTTTGGAGCTGATAAAATGGGCTTCTCTCTTGAGCTCTAGATCTTCCCCAAAATGGGGTTCTTAGAAGTAGATCTCCTTCTTCCCCCCATGTTGGCCGGATCTTGAAGAACAAGAAGTATGAGATTTTAAAAATCTCTTCCTTTTGAGATCTGATGGGAGATCTGAGTTCCCCTTTATGGGTTTTGTGGTGAAAAACTATTTATTTCTAGAAGAAGAAGAGTAAAACTCTTGATTTAATTAAAAAAAAGAAGATGGTTTAGAACCTTGAGGAAGGAGAAGGAGGCACAAAAACTCTAACCTTTTTTGAGAGGAATCAAAAGTGTATTCTTTATTCATCATCATGTTGCATTATATAAGCTTACACATTTACATCTAGCCTCTTGGGCTTTACAAAATGGCATTTTGCCCATCGCATGCCTCATGTGCTCATTTCTTTTGCACATAAGTCATGGGCTTTACAAAAATTTGGCTTTATGCCTATTTTGCTTATATTCATGCATAAAAAATTACATCAAAATTATTTAATACATGATTTTTTATTTTGGCATGGGGGAGGCCGACCGCGGGGCTCGACTTGGGTATGGGCCCACTTGGTTGGGCTTGGGCCCGCTTATTTAGGGTTGACCTTGACTTTAACTTGGTCAACCGGTGTGCAAATTTTGACCCCAACAAAGTGCCCCCATCAATAAATGCACACCGTGCATATGAGTTGTGTGCATGAAATTGATGGATCTTGAAGCTGGACTTCGAAGTGGAACATCATTCCGGGGGCGGAGCATCCTTTGGGGAGCATGATTCCCGGGGTTCGGAGCATCATTCCGATTTTCGGAGCATAATTCCAGTGTCGGAGTATCATTCCGAAGAGTCGGAGCATAATTCCGAGGATCGGAGCATAATTCTGAAGAGTAGAGGCATGATTTCAGGGATCGGAGCATGATTCCGATGAGCGGAGCATGATTCCAAAGGGGTTGGAGCATAATTCCGACAAGCGGCAGACATTCTGACCGATGTATAATTTCAATGCAGAGGTTGATTCTCAGGCGAAGCATAATTACGACAGGGAAAGCAGATACTCCGAGGCGAAGCATGATTTCGACACGGGGTACATTCTGAGACGAAGTATGATTTCGACGTAGATCTTGCTAGTCGACTTGATTCCGAGACGGAGCTTAATTCCGACGGGGAGTCGTTGGTTGACTTGATTCCAAGATGGAGCATAATTCCAACGAGGAGGTCGCTTATTGACTTGATTCCAGGACGGAGCATAATTCCGACGAGAAGGTCGCTGGTTGACTTGATTCCAGGGCGGAGCATAATTCCGACAGGGAGGTCGCTGGTTGACTTGATTCCGAGTCAAAGCATAATTCCGACAGGGAGGTCACTGGTTGACTTGATTCCGAGTCGAAGCATAATTCCGACAGGGAGGTTGCTGGTTGACTTGATTCCAGGGCGGAGCATAATTCCGACGAGGAGGTCGCTGGTTAACTTGACCCCGGCACGGAGTGTCTGTGGTCGACGTTTCCCCAGCACGGAGTGTCACTGGTTTGGATGTAGAGGCCGATTCCCAGGCGAAACATAATTCTGATAGGGAAGGTGGATACTCCGAGGCGAAGCATGATTTTGACACGGGATACACTCTGAGACGAAGCATGATTCTGCCATAGAGGTTGTTGGTTTGATTTGATTTCGGTTGACATCAGCATCGCTACGCTGGAATATAGTACCAGGAGCGAATCATCATTTGCCATGAGGGGATTTCTCTCGTTCCCAGTTTAACGACTTAGGGGTCATCTGTTCCCAGTTTAAAGACCTAGGGGTTAATTGGATTGGAGTTTGGGATTTTGGGGTTAAGGTAGGCATCAGCGTTGCTAACACTGAAACACATGTGCCAGGAGCAATTCATCATTTGCCTTTTCCCATTGGAGAGCGATGGCTTAGAAGACAGGTTTAGGTCCCTATCACCTAAGGCTTTTCAATTTTATGAGCCGTAAGGGTCTCATAAAGCATTTTCTCCCTACAAGTCGTAAGGACCCCGTAGGTGCGTTTTCTCCTTAAGAGTCGTGGGGACTCCTAAGTGTGTTTTTCTTTTGTGAGTTGTAAGGATCCCACGAAGGCGTTTTCTTACGAGTCGAGAGGATCTCGTAAGTTTTGTTCTCCTCATGCATCGTGAGGACACATGAGTGGGTCCTTCCAGATAGAGCATAATTCCAAGGGCGGAAACCGGCTGCTGGACTGGTGATTGCGGTGGGGCATGGGTGTGATGAGAATTATTTGAGCCCGTGGATTGTATACGGTAGTCAACTTGGGGACTAACCGTAGGGCGGGAAGAATTTTGGGAAATTGTCGGAGTCTGCATCGCTGCACTGGAATATGGTACCAGGAGCGACTCATCATTCGCCGTTTGGGGATTTGGAATTTGGTTGGAATTTGCATCGCTGCACTAGAATATGGTACCCGGCGCGGCTCATCATTCGCCGTTGGGACATTCAGAGTTTGGTTGGCGTCTGCATCGTTGCACTGGAATATGATACATGGAGCGACTCATCATTCGCCGTTTTTTTACCGCGATTGCTCTATCATTTCAGCTTTTCTTATGGCGAAAATCATGATTGCCCTATCATTTCGGCTATTTATTCACGGTTTCCCCATCATTTCGGCTTTATTTTCATCTTTATTTTTACTCGTTGATTTTTTTTGCGAGTTGCTCCATCATATCGGCCTTTTTTTTATTTACACATTTTTACATCCCCAGTTTAACGACTTAGAGGTCGACCGTTCCCAGTTTAATGATATGGTGGTCAGCGGTTTTGTATGAAGTTGGCGGTCGCATCTTGACTGCTTGCCAACACGCCTTCAGACAGTTTTATCTCTCCTGCCTTGTATTGCTTTTCGACCCAATCTTTGAAGACGAAGTAGTTCTCAATGGCATGACCTATCACTCTGTGATAGGGGTAATATTTGGGGTCGTCGGTCATGTTCGCTTCTTGCGGTCTCTTTGATTATGGCAGTTGTAGACCGTTTTTTAGGGCGTGCTTGAATATCTTGTGTACTTTGTCCCTTTTGAAGGAATAAACCTTATCCAGTTTCTCTTTCAGTGGAGATTCTCCTTCCTCTCCGAACACTGGCTTCCGAGGCTGGTTGGCATTAGGCCCGCTCATCCCTTGCTTATTTCGGTTAGCCAAAGTGCTGAAAGATTCAGTATCGTCGGAATTTTCGCCTGTACGAATTTCGTCATTTCGGTTTCTTCGGGACCTATTGTTATTTTGGGAGTCAGAGGAGGACCCCTGCTTTGAGCGTTCCAACATTTGAACTTTCCTGGTTAGCTCTTGGAATGTTTTAAGACCCGCGGTGCATAGAAACGGGACCATCCAATTGTTGAGATTTCCGACAAGGAGATTGACAGATTGGTCCTACTCTATCGGCGGTTCACATTGACGGAGAGATTGCGCCATCGGGTTATAAAATCCATGCTGCTTTCGTTGTTCTTTGGCTTGGTCCTTACGAGATCAGCAATGGTGATCTTATCGCTGACACTCATGAACCTTTGTCAGAACAAAGATTTCATTTGGACGAAAGTAGTAACAGAGCCATCCGGTATGCTCGCGTACCAGTCGAAAGCGATATCGGTCAAGCTATTAACGAACCAGCGGAGGAGAAGCGCATCGTTGCCCCCAGTATTCCTACATGAGGCTTTAAAATGGGTGATGTGCTGATTCACATTTCCTGTCCCATCGAATCTTCAGAATTTGGGGATGACATAGCCGCTAAGAAATTCTACCAGATCATATCGATAAGGATATGGTCTCCCGCTACTGCTGACATCTTTTTGCTCTCCGGCTTCGGCTACCAATGTTTTGACTTTGTTGGCAACCAAATCCATGATTTGATCTTGAGTTGGCGGGTTGCTGTCATCGGTAGTCAAGACATTTCCCGAGATAGGATGCGACCGACTTTCATGCAGCTCGCCCATCTTTGGATTCGAGGGAATAGGCGTCAGCTGCCTCGGGACACCGTTCTCCGGTTCATGAGCCGAACCTTGCGCTTTTTTGGACGGCTGAGAAGCAACTTGGGTCGTGAGCCATAAGACGACGTTTGTCAAATCGTCAATTTTTGAGTAGAGCTTGGACATCTCCTTGTCTTTGTTTCTGAGCTGCTTTCGGAGCTCCTGGAGAAGTTGTTGCTCTGCGTTCTTGGGATGGAAGATTGGCTCATCTTCGCTTTCCGAGCCCGACTCCTCATGAACCGAGGGATCTCTCTGCTTACAAACCTCACTGGGAGGATTTTCATCACCCTCCAGAGGATACCAGTCTTGGGAAGTGACAGCTATATTCATACCAGATTGGATTTGAGATATAGTGGCCCCATCCTTGCTCTTGCTGCGCGTGCCCACCATGTAGACAGTGTGGACCACATATCCAGCCATCTTTTTATCTTTGGCGGCTGATTTTGAAGAGCTGTCTGTGCTTTGCAAATTCACAAATTTTAACATGGCCAAAGTCCTAACCCTTTTGTTGGCTCTGTATCTGAGCCTTTTTGTCTTAGCTTCTTAATCTTGATGGCTTGACGGGCATCTGTCATCCAGGAAGCCATCGTGAGCCGATTAACGGGAAGCTTAGAGAAGACACCCAATTGAGCAGTTGTCAGGGGCGCCGCTGCAGCTTGCCCGAGATGCCTTGTTGTTTTGTTGGTGTTGATGGCCTTGCCCCCAGCTGGAGCCAAGGAAAGTCGTTAAGACACCGACTTGCGTTTGGGTAGTGGTGCCCTCAAGATCACCACATTTGGCCTCTTGCTTTTCGAGGCCGGTTTGTCTGTTACTAGAGCTTGAGGATCTGGAATAGCATTAGCTAGCACGAACAAAATAGAGCCGAACTATAGTAGCGGCTCCTCCCACTGTTGCCTGAGACTGGCCGGGAGGACCGTCCTGGCGCCCATCTTCATCATGTAGGAGATGGGAGCTGTGTCGAGAGCTGAGCTGATCCTTGGAGACATTTTGTTACGTCCAGAGATTGCAATTTGAAATTTGTTAAGCTGCACAAAGAAGCATGATTTCAGAATATGCAATCGATATGTATATTGATTGAGTTCGCATGAACGTTCAACCCAAACTATGGGAGGAGAGAAAGTCCCACCGGGCGTTCCAGAATCTGTAGGGTTTTTTTCGTCACCCCATTGAGATGGGAATACGCGCGCGCTTGTCATGCGCATATTCCCCCTACCTAGGATAGGCCGGGGTTTATTGAATGTGTGGATCCGAATCTCCGGCAGACGCGGACTAAGCTGCCGTTAATTACCCCTTACCTTTGGAGCGAGAGAACCTCCGATTGACGGGTCAAACAGGTCATGCGAACTCAATGTGCAGTGTTGTGTTTTGAAGGGGTTTTGGATATATCGGGGGCCTCGCAGAGTTTTTACGGGGGTCCCGCTACCCGGATAGCGAGATGGGGGTCAAGGGTGCTAGCAGCCCCCTTGTGGGGTGCGGGAAAGCGCCCCGTTAGAAATTTTTTTATAACGGGGACAGTGTTGTGGAGTGTGTGTGTGTGTGTAAGGGAAAGGGCATCTAAAGGATGCGTAGGAGAAGGCACCAGCGCCTCACGTGCACGGCACGCGGGTGTTTAGGCGCCGGGCGCCGGCGCCTCACGTGCTTGGCACGTAGGCGCCGGGCGCCATGCGCCGAGCGCCAGCGCCCCACATGCTTGGCACACGGGCGCAGAGCGCCAGAGCGCCAACGCCCCACGTGCTTGGCACACGGGCACTGGGAGCTGTGCTTGGCACGCGGGCACTGGGAGCTGTGCTCTTGAAAGGAAATATTTATTATTTTGTGTGTGTGTGTGTGTGTGTGTGTGTGTGTATTGAGGAGTTGAACTCCTAAGATATTTTAGAGCTGATGAAAGGGGCTTCTCTCTTGAGTCCTGGATCTTCCCAAAGTGGGGTTCTTGGAAGTGGGTCTCCTTCTTCCTCCTATGTTGGCCGGAACTTAAAGAAAAAGAAGTATGAGATTTTAAAAATCTTTCCTTTTTGAGATCTGATGGGAGATCTGAGTTCCCTTTTGTGGGTTTTGTGGTGAAAAACTATTTATTTCTGGAAGAAGAAGAGTAAAACTCTTGATTTAATTCAAAAAAAGAAGAAGGTTTAGAATCTTGAGGAAAGAGAAGGAGGCACAAAAACCCTAACCTTTTTTTTAGAGGAATCAAAAGTGTATTCTTTATTCATCATCATGTTGCCTTATATAGGCTTACACATTTACATATAGCCTCTTGGGCTTTACAAAATGGCATTTTGCCCATCCCATACCTCATGTGCTCATTTCTTTTGCACATAAGCCATGGGCTTTACAAAAATTTAGCTTTATGCCTATTTTGCTTACATTCATCCATAAAAAATTACATCAAAATTATTTAGTACATGATTTTTTATTTCAGCATGGGGGAGGCCGGCTGCGGGGCTCGACTTGAGCATGGGCCCACTTGCTTGGGCTTGGGCCCGCTTACTTAGGGTTGACCTTGACTTTGACTTGGTCAACCGGGGTGCAAATTTTGACCCCAACAGTACCTTACCTTTTCTTTCTATTTACGGATTTTATACCTCTTGATGATGGTTTCTTGGGCTTTGGATCAGCGGAATCGGAATCCTCGCCCCTGCATGAATATTTGGAAAATATTTATGTTGTATCCCTTCCTTTTCACAAAAAAATAAGTACAATAGATTAACGGTAAGTTTAGAATGATGGGAGAAAGAATGTGATGGATCTATGGATATCCTTCAGATGTTACCTTCCGTTGATCTGCAGCGAGCGCTGATGGATGGATGGGATTGAGTTGGAGGGTTGCCTCCTGAAGCATGTGGATTTCAATGGGTTTTATATGGTTGAGGCCGAGCTACCCGCAAGGTGTTGGTGTATATGCCCTAGAGGCCATTACTGTATCATACTAGTATGTATATTACTTGATGGAAGCTTGGGATATTCACAGTTATACAGACAATCTTGCTCAATATAGTAGTATGCTACTTGGTTTGTCTCTGCTTTAATGTGTACATGTGTGTTTATTTATTATATCACCTATACGCATTAGTAGAGCCCTTAGGATCTTTGCTTGATTACCGGCGTTGTGATGGCGATCACACTCGTGGGGGCTGGGTAATCTACAAGCACATCCTTATACACGTCCCTAGTCGTGGGAGTATCGAGATAGGGCATCGATACTCCAGAGTAGACTAGCGTATGCGCTTCTCATCCCAGCACGGGAGACGGTCTGTCCCACAGCCGTCAGTACGTCGTACTTGAGATAGTATGCGGGTGCTCGTTAGGTTACGAGTACACTGGACAGGACTCGTCGGGAACTGATGGTTGGTATTATACCTATCGTCAGTTATCAGTTCCCAGGTGACATGAGTACAGCTTAGTCCGCTGACTTGACACTGTCACTTCGCCTCGAGTGTGTTCCCACTGTTCTTTGATTACTACCCTACCACGGCTCTACTGAGTCGTGCAAACAGGTAGTAGTTGGGAGCAGTCCCGAAGCACTTGGAGGCAGTGACGGTTAGACAGGATTCGTCTCTCCCGGTATTGGGGGTTGACATCGCGCTGTGTCTAGGAGAGCCATTACACGAGTAGTCCCTGGCCAGGGCAAGCGAGATATACTGGTAGGTTTCCAGTGTTATCTCAGGGTGTATTGGGCTTCACTCCGACACGACTTGTACCGCTATTAGGGGACTGACGTTTACCGCCCCCCTAGGCCCGCCATGCGATGTATCAGACGAACAGACCGGACTGTACGGAGATTGTCACATACAGGCTCAGTAGGAGTTCGGATGAGTGTACCTCATCGGCCTTCTTATCGACATCTACCTGGGGACCGTTACGTACAGCTAGTGCCGCTTGCGGTCTGTGGTTAAACCCACTGCCAGCGTAGTGTCGAGTCTTTAGAGTCCCACACAGAGAGTTTCCCTGCACTGAGCGAAACGTGTAGAGGCCGTATGGTTTTACGGCAGGGCTGCGATCACTTACGTACACTTGTGTGCGTATGGTGTTCGGGCAGGCAATACTAGTGGGCTTTGGTTTAAGCCGGATCCTAGTATTGCATGGATGGATTTGTTTTGTCTTCTGTGCATCCGCATTCTACGGAATACGGATGCAGGTGTGTATGCACAGTTTTCTGGAGCGATGAAGGAGGAGGTGCCTCATTAGGGTTTTGGCAGTTGGTTCGGCCAAAACCATTATGTGGCAGGCTCATTAGGGTTTTGACAGTTCGTTTGGTCAAAACCATTATGAGCAGCGAACATCATTTACTAATCCTATTAGTGATAATCTTATGATGGCTAATTGCATTGACCATTTGACCCCGTTGACCCCTCTTGACTTTGTTGACCGGTTGACCGTGTTGACCATTGACTTTCAAGAGGATTCCACACTCTTCTTTTCTTTTCCATTTTCTTTTGGATTATGATAATGGTCATTTCAATTGTAGCCATCAACTTTATCTTGATGGAATTAGTAATGATGTTGTTTTTGCATTATTGCAACCATGGTTAGTTTTTTCTCTTGGTTAAGCTTATCATAACATTATTCTCTTTCTCTCTCTTGAAAAGAGAAGCTCCATGGTTGCTAAAAACCTCCTTCTTCTTCCTCCTCTTGTTTTCTCCTTTGATCTCATGTGTTGAGAGAAAAAGGTTTTCACTTGACAAACACATCCATACATCCTCTCTACACAACCTAGGGCTTCTAGATTAGCAATCTCCTTGCCCTAGTTACCTCGGCTTGAGGTGGAGCTCGGCGTACATCTCTCGGGTGGATCGTCATCGACTCAAGGAGGCCGCGGAGATGACCGAAGTCCGGATCAACCTTTGAGCAAGCCATGAAAAGAACAACAAGAAGAGAAGAACATCATAGAAGAACAACAACTAGAAGTGAAGGAGTTCAAGTTGAGGTATAACCCCTAACCGAGTAGTTACATCTCTTGTTAGGTTGCTAGTTTATAGTTTAGCAAAGATCCGGCTTTTACGGTCCATGTTACAAAGCTTAGAAAAAATTTTGATTTACCGTTTCCACAACCCCGAAAGTACCGGGAGAGGTAACGTGGACCTAACAGTGGTATCAGAGCCTAACTAAACATAAACTAGCTTAGTAGTAAAGTGTATCGAAGTTCGAAACGGAAAAAATCGAAAAAACCAAGTTATAAAAAATCTGAGTTTCTGTTAAAACTTTTTCTGGTCAAAACAAAATTTGTTATATCCCAAAAATCATCTCAGGCTTTTTAGAAGAAACCCACCAAAAACGACACAGTAACTCACCAGATCGGCCGCGCTTCCGCGGCAATAGCTTGCTATTGCCGCGGAAGCGCCGCTGTCTGGTAGAGTTGCTGTCTCGTTTTTGGTGCAGTGTGTTTCTGACATGGTTTTAGGATTTTTCTGATATATTATATGTTCCCAGATTTGCCAGAATAGAAATTTGTTTTTGGGGGCCTATAATTCCGTATTTTTCGAACTTCAATATACTTTGACTATAAAGGTTATATCTGTGATGTTCTTATGTATTGAACGTCGGCTAATCGCTATATGACGATTAGTCGGGGTTATACATATCTGTGATCTGTGATTGTAGTTGATGGTTTGTGTATATGAACTCGTTGGATTGTCGCGGATGAATAGCCGGGGTGGATGTGAGATGAGAGTTTCTTTTTCTTTCATTCATGTAATAAATTTGTAAATTGATGTAATATTATTTGTTTGGCCGCACAACCGGGTCGGGGTTGTAGCCGTCATTGTATAATTCTTTTTACTGCTTTTGCTCCTAGGATAGACCCATGGAGGGGTGCACAAACTACCGAGTAGCTCGAAGTGCCGAGTGGCCTACTCATGGCATTGAGGGAGGTTGCTTCGCTTCGGGTACTTGGCGGGTGGTTTGCCGCACCCGTAGGGGTCTTGGGTGGGGTGTTGGCTATTCATCGCGACCGTGTAATCCGTTTTTCGTTGCAGGCTCGAACGAATTGCGGATTCCTAGTATATCCAAAGTGTTCATCTGTGATCTGGATTGGCTATCATTGCTATATTGCTATATATAATAACTATTTAGGCGTTGCTTATGTTTTACAGCCGCGCTAGCCCAGCCCCCGCTCTGTCGTTAGTTAAGTAACCTAACGGGTGATGACGGGGCCCCGTGGCGAATGCGAATGGCATAAGCGTACGTCATATTTTGGTTGTTTTCTGCAATGGTAGGATTTACATGATGGGACGCATTAAAAGAACTAATGCAAGAAAATAAACCTAAAAGACGTTGTTGGAACAATTTTTCAAAAAGCTGTTATTGCAAGGACGTTCATTTTTGTTTTGCATCGCGGTATTCGGTTATGAATGCCCAGCACCTCAGTCGACGAGGCAAGGGCCGAGATCCCTTCACCGGGAGTGACCCCTTGGACAAAACTTTGCGTCAGGGCAATAACTTCACCATAGTCGATTATTCTTGCTTTGCATCGAGGTATTCATCTTACGAATGCCCAGCACCTCACTCGACGAGGAAAGAGCCGAGATCCCTTCACAGGGAGTGACCTCTTTAGCAAAAGTTTTCGCCACTATGTTTTTCAAAAGGATGTATCACGTTCCTTCAACGATATCAAGTTCATTACGTTAACGGGTTTTTCGCCAAAAACCCAGCCGTAGCCCTCCGTCGTTTCTTATAAGTTATACTTAGTATTCGTGCTGCGTTTGTTGACTGTGTCAAGGCGCAGTGAACGGTAGCTAAGTGTAGCTTATTTGCTGGATACAAAGTGATTGGTTAGGACATTTGTAGAACCTTGTTGACTGTGTCAAGGGTTATGCAGGTGGGTTTAATGCAATCAAGATAATGACGGGATGAACTTGACTAGGACCTTTTGATTTGTTGACTGTGTCAAGATCACTTGGGTCCTAGGGGCAAAAACCACATCGGGAGTTTCAAAAGAACTGAAACTTGCAGATTTAGCATACCTTCTGGAGTGTGGTGACTAGAGTGGATTCCATCTAGGTTATCACACAATGACAGTTGGATCCCGATCCCACTGATGAGTTGGTTTACCCTCGGGAGATTATTTCACTTAACGATCAATGCTATAAACCTAGTAGGTGTCTAGAAAGGTGTTAGCGGGGTTACGCCCCCAGGGAAAAGAGGTTATTTAATTAAGGAACTTCGCGAAAGCGTTGGAAAACCTCCCTCGAAGTACCGACACTAGCCTGGCTGAAAGGTTAAGCAAGTATTGTGACGTGAATCAAAACCCGGCTAGTTCTTCTTTTAAAAGGTTTTAAGAAGAATTTGAGTAAACAGTGGGAGACATCCTGGTTAGATAAATTAATAAACCAATCTAATCTTGCAAGAGCATACGCTGAGTGTTTCTTTTCTCTCTCTCCAGGCAGCAACCTTTTCACGCCCTAATCAAGATAATAAAATGTATCGCTTGACCGATCCGAATTCTTATTCGGGACTGGGGAAAGTTGGTTCAGCTCTAACTTGTGACAACAGTCATGAGTATGAGAATGGGAAAGAGGAAAGTATGGATTTCCAGGATACCCAGTTGAAGAAGAAGCATGGTTTTGCATCTACTTCAGGTGTTCTTGTAATTGAGAACTGTTTTACGGTCAGCCCTACCTCCTGGGTACTTGATACCGGATCAGGATCTCATATCTGTAATTTATTGCAGGGACTGAGAAAAAGTAGGAAAGTTGCACCGGGTGATATGTCGCTCAGAGTAGCGAACGGAGCACAAGTTAATGCGGCAGCCGTCGGTGAATATCACCTAGTATTGCCTAATGGCAAGACTATGATTTTGAACGATTGCTACTATGTACCCTCCATGGTTTGCAACATCATATCAGTTTCTTTACTCGATAAAGATGGATATGACTTTGTTCTTGAAAAGAATATCATGAACATTTACCTTCATAAGGTACTGGTTGCAGAGGGTACACTGTGTAATGGTATCTACGTTCTAAGTCAGAATACAGTTCTCAATATACAAAACACACGCAAGATGAAGAATTCAGATACGAATGAATCCTACTTGTGGCATTGTAGGCTTGGTCATATCGGAGAGAAAAGACTGAGTAAGTTGCATAAAGATGGACTCTTGAATACGTTCGAGTTTTCATCTTATGAAACTTGTCAGTCTTGTCTCAAAGGGAAGATGACCAAATCTCCGTTCACCGGACATGGAGAAAGAGCAAGAGAGCTCTTGGGACTCATACACAGTGATGTGTGTGGTCCGATGTCTATACATGCAAGGGGTGGGTTCTCGTACTTCATCACATTCACTGACGATCTCTCTAGGTTCGGATATGTGTATCTGATGAAACACAAATCTGAAGCTTTTGAGAAATTCAAGGAATTCAGAAAGGAAGTAGAGAACCAGATTGGCAAAAGTATCAAGATCCTCCGGTCTGACAGGGGAGGGGAGTACTTGAGCACGGAATTCCTAGATTACTTAAAAGAGAATGGTATTCTCTCTCAGCTCACTCCTCCTTATACACCACAGCACAACGGTGTATCGGAGCGGAGGAATCGTACCCTACTGGATATGGTTCGCTCCATGATGAGTAGTGCTGAGTTACCTCTTTCATTCTGGGGATATGCACTTCAAACTGCAGCACATCTATTGAATCAAGTTCCATCCAAATCCGTGCCTAAGACTCCGTATGAAATATGGAGTGGTAAAAATTTGTATCTTAAACGTATTAAGATTTGGGGTTGCCCAGCTTATGTCAAAAAGCAGAACCCAGACAAACTTGAGGCACGGGCAGTTTTGTGTAAGTTTGTGGGATACCCAAAAGATTCAAGTGGGTATCTATTCTACCATGCAGAGGAACAGAAGATAATTGTTTCAAGAAATGCCACATTTTTAGAAAAAGAATTTCTTGTTAAAAACATTAGTGGCAGCACGGTAGAACTGGATGAAATTCCAGAAACACAAGCTTTAACAGAAAATTTGGAGGAACCGCTAGATTCAATAACCCCAAACGAACCTCAGCCACTCCGCAGATCTGGTAGGATTTCTCATCCGCCTGAGAGATACTACGGTTTTCTCATAGACGGGGATCGAGAGGATTGCATCTTGGAAGAAGATGACCCTACCAGTTTCAGGCAGGCCATTATCAGTAGGGACTCTGATAAGTGGCAGGAAGCAATGCAATCTGAAATGGAGTCCATGTACGCCAATAAAGTGTGGACCTTGGATATTGCTCCATCTGGGGTAAAACCCGTTGGATGCAAATGGATCTACAAAAGGAAACTTGGTGTAGATGGGCAGGTGGAAACCTATAAAGCTAGACTCGTTGCAAAAGGTTTCCGTCAAAGACCTGGTTTGGACTATGACGAGACTTTTTCTCCGGTGGCTATGCTCAAATCCATTCGGATCTTACTTGCCATTGCTGCCTTCCATGACTATGAAATCTGGCAGATGGATGTGAAGACGGCTTTCCTAAACGGTTGTTTGGAAGAGTGCGTTTACATGGATCAACCAGAAGGTTTCATAGACAGTGGGAGCAGCGGAAAGGTGTGCAAGTTGCTTAAATCCATTTATGGATTAAAGCAGGCATCGCGGAGCTGGAACATCTGTTTTGATGAGGCAATCATGGAATTTGATTTCATCAAGAACGAAGATGAACCCTGTGTTTATAAGAAGATTGTAGGACGAACTGTCGTGTTCCTAGTCTTGTACGTGGACGACATTCTTTTGATAGGAAATGACATTCCTATGCTACAATCGGTCAAGCTGTTTTTGTCACAAAGGTTCTCCATGAAGGACCTGGGTGATGCCTCGTACATTCTGGGGATCAAGATCTATAGAGATAGATCCAAGAAACTATTGGGACTTTCGCAGTCCAGGTACATAGAGACCGTACTAAAGAGATTTAGTATGGAGGATTCCAAGCGTGGTAACATACCCGTATTGCACGGAATTACCCTCTCCAAGAAGATGTCTCCTAAGACTGACGAGGAGAGGGTTCGCATGAGCACTATACCCTACGCTTCGGCGGTAGGATCTATAATGTATGCGATGCTATGTACAAGACCAGATGTAGCTTACGCGTTGAGCACGGTAAGCCGGTATCAGTCGGACCCAGGGGAGGACCACTGGACAGCAGTGAAGAACATTCTCAAGTACCTGAGAAGGACTAAGGAGATGTTCCTGGTTTACGGTAATGGAGACCTTAGGGTCGAGTCCTTTACCGATTCAAGCTTCCAGAGTGACAAAGATGATAGCAAGTCCGTCTCGGGTTTTGTGTTTACCCTCAACGGAGGGGCGGTATGTTGGAGGAGTTCCAAGCAGGATACCGTCGCAGACTCGACGATGGAGGCTGAATACATTGCTGCAAGCGATGCCGCAAAAGAGGCGGTCTGGATTAAGAAGTTCATTAGTGAACTTCAGGTGGTTCCGTCCATTGTTGACCCAATACCTTTGTATTGCGATAACAATGGGGCTATAGCTTTAGCGAAGGAACCAAGGTCCCATCAGAAATCCAGGCACATCTTAAGGCGGTATCACCTGATCAGGGAGATCATTGATCGACAGGAGATCGAGGTGCGGAGAGTGGACACAAAGGACAACACTGCGGACCCATTCACGAAGGCTTTACCCCAGACTCAGTTCGAGCGGCTGATCGAGATGATAGGTCTTCGATACGCCAGTACATGGCCTTAGTGCAAGTGGGAGATTGTTGGTGTATATGCCCTAGAGGCCATTACTGTATCATACTAGTATGTATATTACTTGATGGAAGCTTGGGATATTCACAGTTGTACAGACAATCTTGCTCAATATAGTAGTATGCTACTTGGTTTGTCTCTGCTTTAATGTGTACATGTGTGTTTATTTATTATATCACCTATACGCATTAGTAGAGCCCTTAGGATCTTTGCTTGATTACCGGCGTTGTGATGGCGATCACACTCGTGGGGGCTGGGTAATCTACAAGCACATCCTTATATACGTCCCTAGTCGTGGGAGTATCGAGATAGGGCATCGATACTCCAGAGTAGACTAGCGTATGCGCTTCTCATCCCAGCACGGGAGACGGTCTGTCCCACAGCCGTCAGTACGTCGTACTTGAGATAGTATGCGGGTGCTCGTTAGGTTACGAGTACACTGGACAGGACTCGTCGGGAACTGATGGTTGGTATTATACCTATCGTCAGTTATCAGTTCCCAGGTGACATGAGTACAGCTTAGTCCGCTGACTTGACACTGTCACTTCGCCTCGAGTGTGTTCCCACTGTTCTTTGATTACTACCCTACCACGGCTCTACTGAGTCGTGCAAACAGGTAGTAGTTGGGAGCAGTCCCGAAGCACTTGGAGGCAGTGACGGTTAGACAGGATTCGTCTCTCCCGGTATTGGGGGTTGACATCGCGCTGTGTCTAGGAGAGCCATTACACGAGTAGTCCCTGGCCAGGGCAAGCGAGATATACTGGTAGGTTTCCAGTGTTATCTCAGGGTGTATTGGGCTTCACTCCGACACGACTTGTACCGCTATTAGGGGACTGACGTTTACCGCCCCCCTAGGCCCGCCATGCGATGTATCAGACGAACAGACCGGACTGTACGGAGATTGTCACATACAGGCTCAGTAGGAGTTCGGATGAGTGTACCTCATCGGCCTTCTTATCGACATCTACCTGGGGACCGTTACGTACAGCTAGTGCCGCTTGCGGTCTGTGGTTAAACCCACTGCCAGCGTAGTGTCGAGTCTTTAGAGTCCCACACAGAGAGTTTCCCTGCACTGAGCGAAACGTGTAGAGGCCGTATGGTTTTACGGCAGGGCTGCGATCACTTACGTACACTTGTGTGCGTATGGTGTTCGGGCAGGCAATACTAGTGGGCTTTGGTTTAAGCCGGATCCTAGTATTGCATGGATGGATTTGTTTTGTCTTCTGTGCATCCGCATTCTACGGAATACGGATGCAGGTGTGTATGCACAGTTTTCTGGAGCGATGAAGGAGGAGGTGCCTCATTAGGGTTTTGGCAGTTGGTTCGGCCAAAACCATTATGTGGCAGGCTCATTAGGGTTTTGACAGTTCGTTTGGTCAAAACCATTATGAGCAGCGAACATCATTTACTAATCCTATTAGTGATAATCTTATGATGGCTAATTGCATTGACCATTTGACCCTGTTGACCCCTCTTGACTTTGTTGACCGGTTGACCGTGTTGACCATTGACTTTCAAGAGGATTCCACACTCTTCTTTTCTTTTCCATTTTCTTTTGGATTATGATAATGGTCATTTCAATTGTAGCCATCAACTTTATCTTGATGGAATTAGTAATGATGTTGTTTTTGCATTATTGCAACCATGGTTAGTTTTTTCTCTTGGTTAAGCTTATCATAACATTATTCTCTTTCTCTCTCTTGAAAAGAGAAGCTCCATGGTTGCTAAAAACCTCCTTCTTCTTCCTCCTCTTGTTTTCTCCTTTGATCTCATGTGTTGAGAGAAAAAGGTTTTCACTTGACAAACACATCCATACATCCTCTCTACACAACCTAGGGCTTCTAGATTAGCAATCTCCTTGCCCTAGTTACCTCGGCTTGAGGTGGAGCTCGGCGTACATCTCTCGGGTGGATCGTCATCGACTCAAGGAGGCCGCGGAGATGACCGAAGTCCGGATCAACCTTTGAGCAAGCCATGAAAAGAACAACAAGAAGAGAAGAACATCATAGAAGAACAACAACTAGAAGTGAAGGAGTTCAAGTTGAGGTATAACCCCTAACCGAGTAGTTACATCTCTTGTTAGGTTGCTAGTTTATAGTTTAGCAAAGATCCGGCTTTTACGGTCCATGTTACAAAGCTTAGAAAAAATTTTGATTTACCGTTTCCACAACCCCGAAAGTACCGGGAGAGGTAACGTGGACCTAACACAAGGAAGTCCTGGGGTGGTTGTGCCACCGAGGACCCTCCGATAATCAAGTTAGACGAGGTATTTTGGCAGAGTAACGGCCTATTGGGGTAAAATTGACTTACCTGAGTCATCTGAGAGAGGGGTTTATATAGTGGCAGCCATGGACAGGCGGGCGCGAGATTCATGCCGGTCATTACGCCCCTGGAATTACGCCCGCGTGATAGGCGGGATTCCCCATTAATGACGAGATATGCTCGTTAATGGGGGATCGTGATGGCGTGGGACACGGGATCATGGGCGGCGGATATCTCGCGTCTGGCAAGATTCATGGAGCCGTGGCGGAGGTGCCTGTGATCGTTGCTGTGGGTCGGTCGGTGAGACCGAGGAAGCTAAGCTCAGCGGGAGGCTCAGGAATGGGCGGGAGGCTCGGGAACGGGCAGGAGGCTGAGGCATCTTGGATATGCGATAGCTCGGAGGCGAGCTGGAGGGCTGAGGGAACTCAGCGTGTGGGAGGGCTCCGAGGTGAGCCGATGGTCGTTTGTAAGGTGATCGTAGGGGTGGTCCGGAAGGCCACCGAAGTTCGGGAACATCCTCGGGTCGAAGGCCCGGGGTATGCTTCCAACGTACCGATATTGATCCTTTCTCGTAATCCCTGGGACACGTCATCTGCCACGTGTCATGATCTGGGGAAACACCAGTATCTAGCCTCATCATTATCCCCCCACTCTCGTCCCGACCCATTCATGGGTCAGGTCGAGAGTGGTCTGACTGGTCATCCAGAGTAAGCTCTTATTTGAAGATACCGTTGGTGCGTATTCCCGGGCAACTAGTCGTATTTTCCTTATAACGTCAGCAGATCAGGGGAGGGATCTCGCATTAAAGAGGAAGCGCCGATATCTAGCCTCATCATTAACCCCCCATTCGTTGCGGTGGAGGCGTAGCTCATCGAGGTTCTTCCCGGCCCCGAGGCCTGAACCTCCTCGCCTCCTTATTTTTTTTTGCGCTAAAATTTTGTAAGCCTCTGGGCATTTTTGTAAGGCTGGGGAGCCCATAATACCTCTGTAAAGATTTCCTGCCTCGTGAATAAAATCTTTTTGCAGTGTTCTTTGCATGCACATTTTTCTTTGTTTGCGCCCGTAAAAATTTTATTTATGCTGTATTGCTTTCATGATGCGTTGGGTCGGAGATCGGTTTTTCATCTGGCGATCGTACGTCGAGTTGAATTCAACCATTTGCCAAGCGCGCGAAGACCGGTGTAAGTTCGGTCTCTCCATGTCCCCGAAGTCGAGGTGGGGATCGCTTATTAAAAACGTGCAGGAAGTTGACCAGGGAAGCTCCTCGATGGCCTCTTGATAAGGGCCTTGATCCTTGGCGTCGGTGGGTAGTAGACTACTAGCCATGGATGGACCGAGCAGGGTATCTACTCGATGGCCTCTTGGTGAGGGCTTTGATCCTTGGCGTCGGTGGGTAGTGAACTACCAGCCATGGATAAACCAAGCAGGGTTGCTGCTCGGTTGCCTCTTGGCGAAGGCTTTGATCCTTGGCGTCGATGAGTAGTGAACTACCATCTATAGATAAACCGAGCAGGGTTGCTGCCCGGTGGTCTCTTGGTGAGGGCTTTGATCCTTGGCCTCGGTGGGTAGTGGACTACTAGCCATGGATGGACCGAGTAGGGTAGCTGCCCGGTGGCCTCTTGGTGAGGCGTCAATAGGTAGTGAACTACCAGCCATGGATGGACCAAGCCGGGTTGCTGCCCGGTGGCCTCTTGGTGAGGGCTTTAATCCTTAGTGCAGGAGGGCATTGAGAGGCCTGCTAAGGATGGACGGAGCAGGGTTGCTGCTCGGTAGCCTCTTGGTGAGGGCTTTGATCCTTGGCGTCGTGGGTAAGAGATTACCAGCCAAGGATGGACCCGCCCTACTCTGTGGCCTCTTGATAAGGGCTTTGATCCTTCACGCGGGAGGGCATTGATAAGCCTGCTAAGGAAGGACCGAGCAGGGTTGCTGCTCGGTTTTGCGAGGTTCTGTCCGACCTTCCCTGGTGTGTGAACATCGAGAAGAGTGACCGTCGCGGGCGACACGTGTCATGAACGCACATGGGGAGGTGAAGCGTTTAGAAGATCCGCGTCGCTCCAACTTCGGTTCGCCGAGAAAGACGGAATATCCGCCGCGTGGCGGTACAGTATTGGAAGAAACGGGCGAATATTGGACTCTTGGGGGCGTTGTGGGGGCTATTAAAATAGAGAGGGCGTGTTGCTCATTCCTTTCTCCATCCCCAAAACGTAAGAATGGATGAATTCCTTTTCTCCATCCCCGAGATCATTTCTTTCGAGGACGTATACTTATACAACCAGCTGAGCTCCGAGGAGACGCTTCGGGCGGTGGTTCGGCGCGTGGAGGATCATTTTGGCCGACTGCTTCCCCGGCGATCACCCCTACTTCAGCTGCTGATGTACTCAATCTGGAGGGCGTCATCGGGGCTGCACAACCCCTTGTCCGAGCAACTGAAGGACAAGGTGGTTGGTAAGCTGAGATCGCTATGTCGTTTCATCTTGATCTCGAAGAGTCGGCGCGATCGCTCGGTGGCCCTCGTTCTCGAGTGTTACCAACTGAGGCATCTCGCCGATGGGTGCCCGGCTGGAGAGTCCTCCGGCCCGTCCGCGGCGTCGAGGGTTCGCAGGCAGCACCAGAGGCAAAGGTCCGAGGCGGTAAGGGCTCGGCTGGTGGAAATTTCTTCGGAGTACCATGAGCAATGCTTCCTGCATCCCCTTTCACCGCTGTTGTAAGAATTTTACTTTTTCTTTTCGATGTAAGGCTGAGAAGCCCACAGTACCTTTTGAATGAATAAAATTCTCCTTTTTGCGATGCTCTATTGTTTTCTTCTTATTATTTAAATAAAAAGAACTTAGAAGAATTTACATCGCTTTGTGAAAGAAGGAATATACATTTAGATATTCTTTTCAGAGGTACAACTTGAGCTCCTCGGCGTTGTAAGGCCGAAGGGCTTCTCCTTATAGCAGTATACCCCATGGTCTGTTGTGAATTCGGTGAGATCCTCGTCCGCCGGATTCATACTGATCTGGCTGTAGCCGGAGAAAGCATCCACGAAGCTAAGTAGCTCGTGGCCTGCCGAACTATTGACGAGCCGGTCTATCCAAGAGAGGGGATAGTTGTCTTTCGGGCAGGCCTTATTGAGGTCAGTGAAGTCAACGCACATGTGCCACTTCCAGTTAAGGGGTGCCGTGTTTCATCGGTACCCATCATACCCCCACTGACATGACCATGATTTGACCGATTGTCAACTCGCCGAGAGGGGTTTGGTGCTCTTGTCCACGGTCGGCTTGCCGCTTGTCTCGCAAGTACGTTGCGAGGTGCCCTGAGCGGATTAACTCCTCGATGTAGTCTCGAAGCTGGTGGAGTGGCCCCGCGACATGTGGAAAGCGCAGTAGGGTCCCGGGTACGCTTTGCCGCCATATTCAAGACTAGGGGGAGTTTGAAGAACCTCTCACCCTTAGTCTCCTCTAACAGTACCGTCTGGGAGACGTTGAGCAGGGTGTACTCCTGAAACTTCGGGGAATAGGGGTTTGGCCGCTCAATCTTCTTTTTCCCCTCCCTGGTCCTTTTCTTCTGATCGGTTTGCTCTGTCCGGGGTAGATTGGCGTTCATGTCGGACTCGAGCTAGATCTCACGTTCGGTCCAGGCCTTTACCTCGGCCATGGTCTTAGATTGCGCTAATACAAAGGAGCGTAGCCACTCCTTGTACCCAAGACCCGACCTAAGGGTCGTAATGACCGTCTCGTCCCGGTATTCTGAGACCTCAAGTAGGGCATTGTAGAAGTGGGTGACGTATCCTTTGAAGGATTCTTTGTCTCCGCTCTTTATGGTGAAGAGATGGTCAATGGTCCGCTTCTGCTTTCTGTTCCCGAAGAAGTGACCGAGGAATTGGATGGCCAGCTCATCGAAGGTAGAGATTGAGCATGACATGAGTCCTCGGAACTAGTCTCGTCCGGAGTGGATGAGAGTGGCGGGGAAACCGCGGCATTGTGCGGCGTCGGAACAGTCCTGGAAACTCATCCCGGCTGTGAACGCGTCCAAATGGTCCTTCAGGTCGGACTTCCCATCGAAGAGTGAGACCTTCGGAGGCTTGTTCTGGGAGGAGACGTGGACGGAGAGTAGCTCTTTGGTGAAAGGCTTCGTGAGAGAGTCGGCGACATATTTAGCCCCATCGCTTGAAGGATGATTTTCCCGATGTATGCCTTCGATCTTCTTTTCGAAGGAGTCGAGTCGGCCGTGGTATCCCGACGATTCGACATACTCTGATTTTTGGCCTCTGCTGCCGGAGACCTGTGCCTGGACACGGTTCCGTTCGATGAGGTTCCTTAGGTCCCCTAGGTCCCCTGGCGAGGTCGTCTTCGAGCAACCATGGTGAGTCCCATCCTCGCGACCCCGTCGAGGGAAGGGGTGCCGGTCATGCCTGGGTTGAGACGAGCTGACTGACACCTACTCAGGAGGGACAGGGGCGCGATGGCCCTCGGGGCAAGGTACTTTGGCGTGAGACCTCGGTGTTGAGCTATGCGGCGCCCAGCGGGTCATTAAATATGTTGGCCCGGGGGATCTGTGGCTGCCGGAGACAGCGAGGCGGTGTTCGGTCGTGCCAATGCGGGCAGAGTCTTCTCTCCCTCTGTTGAGGTCCCGGTCCTGAGGTGGGGGAGCGGCGACCTGGGGAGCTTGCCTGGCCGTTTAGACATGGACGGGTGCATCCACGACGGACACGAGCCGATCTATCCGAGCGGATAGGGTGTGAATGGCATTCGGGGGTGGAGATTCATCCGCGCCTCGGTTGTGAGGAAGGCGACGGCTAATGCTAGGATCGTCGCGGTGATCGCTCGCCATGAAGTTGAGATCGGAAGGTGAACTTTCGTTGAGTGGAACTAACTTCCCACAGACGGCGCCAACTGATGGCTCTGGATCTCCTTCAGATGTTACCTTCCGTTGATCTGCAATGAGCGCTGATGGATGGATGAGTTTGAGTTGGAAGGTTGCTTCCTGAAGCGTGTGGATTTCAATAGGTTTTATGTGGTTGAGGCCGAGCTATCTGCAAGGAAGTCCCAGGGTGGTTGTGCCACCGAGGACCCTCCGACGATCAAGTTAGACAAGGTATTTTGGTAGAATAACGGCCTATTGGGGTAAAATTAGCATACCTGGGTCATCTGAGAGAGGGGTTTATATAGTGGCAGCCATGGGCAGGCGGGCGCGAGATTCACGCCGGTCGTTGCGCCCCTGACGTTATGCTCGTGTGATAGACGGGATTCCTCATTAATGATGAGATATGCTCGTTAATGGGGGATCGTGATGGAGTAGAACACGGGATCATGGGCTGCGGATATCTCGCGTCTGGCGAGATTCACGGAGCCGTAGCGGAGGCACCTGTGATCAGTGTTGTGGGTGGGTCGGTAAGACCGAGGAAGCTAAGCTCGGCGGGAGGCTCTGGAATGAGCGGAACGTCAAGGCATCTTGGATATGCGATAGCTCGGAGGCGAGCTGGAGGGCTGAGGGAACTCAGCGTGCGGGAGGGCTTCGAGGCGAGCCGATGGTCGTTCGTAAGGTGATCGTATGGGTGGTCCGGAAGGCCACCAAAGGTCGGGAACATCCTCGGGTCGAAGGCCCGGAGTATGCTTCCAACGTATCGATCTTGATTCTTTCTTGTAAGCCCCGGGACACGTCATTTGCCACGTGTCATGGTCTGGGGAAACATCGGTATCTAGCCTCATCAGAATGAATGTGCATTTGAGATTGATAGGCAAGAAACAACTAGGAGTGATCATTTTAGTTACTTAGAGTATGATGGTGAGATTGAGACGAATGTGCATTAGCTAGATGGTTAAAATGGAGAAATGCTAAGTATTATGTGATTGTTAAATAACTATGAGATTGTAGAAAATTTATGTAAGTTAATAAGATAGATATTGTTCTCTGAGGACAAAATTCAGAAATAAGCCCTAGAAAATAAATACAACAATCAGAAATTTAGAACAATTAGAATGGTGACATGGAGAATGGTAGAACTCCAGTAGATAATATAAGAAATGAATGCATCCTAAAGGTGTTAAAGGTAGTAGAACCCTTTGAGGATAGAATGAGGCAGAACTATAACATGGTTTGGACATGTGAACAAAGGATTCTAAGCGCAGCAGTTGATAGGAGTGGTAAATTGATAGTTAATGTGTAAAAGAACCAATTGAATAGGCAGATAAATGCAGCGCTTTTTTGGAACATTGGCGGAGCCAATCAGAGAAGATATGTTAGTTGTTGATTTCGCTGAGTTGATAGCGAGCTTAATAAAAAACAGAATTCACATAGCCGATTCCAGAAGTTTGATATAAGGTTTTGTCATCATACAGGTAATATGCACACATCAATTTACAAATGCCAAAATTCTAACAAACGTAAGATAGTGTGAAATAAAAGAGAGTCAGATTGCTTATTGCTTCACTATATTCTGTGAGACTGCCATATCCTCAACTCTGAACACCACATCAACTGTATCGAAGTTCATGGTATTTATTTGCAACTTACCAAGCATACGGTATCTATTAATTTGAGAATGCTGAAAGTCATGAATCAATTAGTGATATCATAGCCTTGATCTAGCCTGATCTGATAACATTCATGCAGCGTGTTTAGTGTTTACTAAGTCTATATTTGCATAATTTTAGGGTGGTGCAGTCCAAGTTATAAGCAGCTGCAACCAATGGAAAAGATACATTACGGGCGGAGGACCGAACAAGTTGGTTTTCACCTTGAAAAAGAGCCAAGGATATGCATACCAGGAAATGGTGTGACTAGAGTTTGTATTGAGCCCAGGGGCCTTAACAAATACTAGGACTGGGACTTTCAGGTTCATGGATCCTTTGTTGGTAGAGCTTGCACCATCAATTATTTCAGAGGCAATATTGCGGCACAGGTAAATTTGATACATTATTAGCTCAAAACATTATTTTTTGGTCCTATTTTTGCAATTTTAATAAATTTTTCTCTCCAAATTTTGATATTTCAGATCTTCTCTCTTCTATGAGAAACTTTTTGAAAACATACATGTCCATTAACTTAAGGTATGTAGAGAAATAAATTTTGGATTACATAAATGGAGAGTCCACAAGGTGTTAATATATGGGGAAAAAAGAATATATATTATTAGGCGCAAATTATGTCTTCTTTGGAAAAAAATGTTAGTTAAATTGTTTAATGATGTAAGCAGTGAACTACTAACTCTTAACTATTATCAACCTGTATTTGGAAATATATAATTATTAATTTTTGTAAATTTCATTTCATCAATTAGTATATTCTTTTAAATTTCTCTTATTTTTATTGCTCTGTTTATCGTATGGATCTATCAAAATTCATAACCTTAAAAGTGGCTAAAATTTGTCTTCAATATTTATTTTTTGGCATGCACAACACATAATGAAACTTTTCCTACATTCAACCCTTAAAACTATCGTATTTCTAAAAAATACCCATAAAACTTCATATTTCTAAATAAGATCTTGAAATCCTTTAAAATTGCCTAAAAATGACCCCTATCGGTTAAATAGTTATTGATTAGTCTAATTAAACTGCTAAATGACTAATCTATCTTTAGCAACCTAAGTGACCAAAATGGTAAAAAAAACTTTAATAATGCTGCAACTTAATTTAGACTGTTCTTTGGTTAGACTATTAAACTAGCATTGTACACGCGCTATGCGCGGGGATAGCATGAATCAAGAAAAATGAGACGATGAAGTAGTTTTCAAGTAAAAATTTAAATTCTATTTAGTCCCTCGTACTCTCAACTTATCTTGGTTATACTTAATGATTAATAGATATTTAAGAGACTATAAGTTATATTTTTTATTTTAAATTAGAATTAAGAATGTGTTTCTTTGTTTATCTGAATTGAAAAGACATGCAAAGCATTAATGGATGATAGCATAATAAGGTACATGATATTTATTTAACCTAAACATATAAAATGTGAAAGTATAAAAATATTTTAAGGAAATGCACATTATTAGTCATCCATTTCATTGAAATAGACGTATAATATAAGCAAAAATTCATGTCCTAAGTATTGATAAAGTACATCACCATATCCGTATTACATAAAAAATAAAATAACAATAAATAACAAACTAAAAAAAAACTTACAATCTCACAGCGGCCTAATATAATGGAATACTTGGAAAATGAATAAAGTGACCTTATATAGGAGAGTAAGAGCTCAAAAATTAATAGCAAAATAAAATTTTAATAAATATATCATTTTAGTTTGTTAATAAGGTATTACTTTTTGAACTCTTACTCTTATCATAATTCACTCTGTATTTGAACGGTTTTCAATAAAGTAGATTTGACAAAACATAACTTGACTGATTTGATAGCATCATGACTTGAGTAAATTAAATAAAAATATTTGAAAAGGATAATATTTGATGTTGTTTAGTGGTGAAGAACACAACAAAACATGAATGACGCCAATATTTCCGATTTCAATGTTTTCTCCTGAGGCTATTATCATTCAACAGCAAACTAAAACTGGTTACGATATGAAAATTATATTTAGCAACAAAAGGAGATGTTGGTTTCTTACTTAAAAAAACGAACCATTGAAAAGTGATCACAGATTTCAATATCCTACCCAGCAAATATGAAACATACTTCTGAAACCTAAAATTTGAAAAAAAAACTTTGAAAACACAATCAGTTAAGAGATGGTAGCAATGTTTCCATTGGCATTAATTTCTAAAGAATTTGTAGCACTCGTCCATCCATCGGTAAAACTGACCGCAAAATGCTCTCGGAAGTCGATTATTATCAATCCAGTAGTCATCACCTTTTGCCTTCACAACCCTTCCACAGAGCTTATTGTTCAGTTGATAAAACTGCACATTTGTTATTACATTTTTCCTACTATTTCCATATTAAAAAAGGTCTTTATTATAATATATCATACATATGAGGGTTTATGTGTAAAAATACTATTTTCCATGTGTTGATATATTATAATTAGAATTTGGTAGGAAATTGTATGCAAATAATATCATTGACCAAATCCTAGTAGAATAAAGTCTACTAAATATTATTTAAGTTGTTTTGCAGAATTTTTCCAAGTTGTTGTGCAGAATTTTTCCAAGAAATCATGTTGTTAAAGAAAACTTGCCTAATTAAAAAAGCAAAACTTGGAGATCAAGTCTGGCAGCAACCACGAGAAGATTTCAAACATCCAAAGATTCCAGAGAACATCACATGTCACATAGAGGAAGCCCCAGAATTTTGATCAAAGGCTGAGATTGTATGGCCGCGGATCCGTGGCCATACCCCCTTTGGGCCGCGGATCCGCGGCAAGATTTAGGAGATAAAGGTTGCAATTTTCTAGGGTGAATCTTTACAGCTATTTACCTAATTTGGAAGCAAAGATTTCTGGCTTTGGGCTATAAATAAAGACCGAGAGCCTCTTGAAAAAATTATCAAGCCGACAAGGTCACGAAGTCCAAGACGGCTCACGCATCCAGGCTGATCATCAACTGTTCGTCTACCTCCTTAGAAGAGACCGAGAAGCAACTAGAAATTGTAATCATTTTCTAAGGATTCAAGTATAATGAATATTGTTGATTAATAAAGGTAGCTTTCTTTTTCTTATTCTATTTCTTCGTAGTTTAATTATGCATTTTCTCTCCATCTCTTTTTCTCCCAACATGCGCGAGTAATTCTCCGCTTGTTAGGGTTCGTAGGATTAGGATAGGTTAATGGATGATGAAGATCCCTAAACCATTTTTACGTCCTATAAAGTTTATAAACTTTATCAAAAGAATCATTAACATCTTAATCAGGCACGCTAACAATTCTTTGTTAGTCCCGACCGCGATTAGAGATTAGATTAATGATTGTTTTGGTAAAGGCTAGATATGAACGGAGTTCCGTATCGAGATAAGGGTTAAGAGTGGGATTCTTTTTCCCTCCAGAAACCCTAATCTACACGCATCACCGTCATTCTAGTTTTAAATCTATTAAAGGATAAAAAGGGTAACTTTTAATTAATCGTCCATAACTACTAAATCCTAACAATCCCTACAAGCCCTCTTATTATATTAACTACATCCCTAAAATAATCTAGATCTATATATTTTGCATTCTTGCTTAACGTAGATCTAGAAACAATTCCACAAAATTCTTTATCCCTCCTCTCTTTCAACACACCTAAAGTAAGAGTATAAGATTCAACGTTTTCCTGAGGACGACCCGTACCCATCTCGGTCTACGCGCGACACCGTTATTGATTGCGGTTATTCTACAAACAATCTTTCGTAACAATCAAATGGCGCCGTTGCCGGGGATACGTGCGTAATTTTTTATTCTTACTATTTGTGTTGAATTCTTATACGATCTATATCATAATAAAACAAAATTGCAAATTGCATATTTAACGATTTGTGCGTGAATTTTTGCAAGGAGATCTGGAGACACAGACTTGAGGAAACAGGAGATTTAGAGTTCTAAACTTCTCTGGTAAGATTCTAACCTCTTTATCTCTCCTCTCAAATCCAATAAAATCTATTTTCTGCAGGATTCTTTGCAAAATAGCGCCGCTCAAAAATCTTTTCGCAACAGTTTTGTGATTGGTTTTGTTTTGCATATTTTAATACGGACTTTAAGGGGCAAAGACCAAATCCAGATTAGGTGCGGATTTCATCACCCTTCCTAAGCCCCACAAATCACAAACCGAGCATCTAGATCAACCCTTCATTAATTTAAAAAATATCTAGATCAGACTCTAAGGACTGTCACGCTCAATAAGGACAGAGGAAGGTCGTGGGTAATCTATGGCTTATCCGCATTACTTTTGTAGTGTCTAGGCAAGTGTGACTAAGGCTAGTGGTTTCTAATTAGGCCCACTACTGTGATTCCTTCCTACTTACCTGGCACTTACCTGGCTACAAGGGTAGTACAGAGGTGGTAGAGGATTGATCCTGCGGCTTGTCCTTTGGAAGTCTAGGAGCGGTCTAGAGACTGGACTTAGGTGACCTTAGTTCTAGGGTTGCTTGTGCATTTTAGAGTGATTTGTCTTGTGTCCCACTTTTTCAAAACAGACCAATTTTAAATCACACATACGCTGCCACTTGCACTAAACCCGCTTAATGCATGCTCGGCTGAACACGGGATCCTAGTGCCCGTCTTGTCCGCGTTCTTGCTATCGACGCCGAAGTCGGTACTTCTTCATCTTCTTTTCCTCCACCACACACCACTACCGAGATGGACGACACTCCATCAGAATATAACACCACGCTGCCACCGCCCGTAGGTGCGCAGAATCCACTGCGCATCTCTCTCCAAGAGAGATGCTATCCTATCCGTGGTCCTCTTCCCACTTGTCTATCTCTTCCACTAGCTAACGGGGATAATTTTGAAATTAAACCATACTACATCAATCTGCTGCCCAAATTTCACGGGCTTGAGTAGGAAGACGCGTACGTTTTCATCACCAAATTCGAAAACGTATGTGCAATGATGGGTACTTCACAATTGACTGTCGATGCTATGCGCTTGCGTCTTCTCCCATTCACACTGTGCGACTTGGCAGAAAAATGGCTTTATAATACTGCCGCACACTTTATCACTAATTGGGATGAATTCGTCATAGCATTTCTTAAGAAGTTTTACCCAAAGCATAAGACTGCCCATATTAGGAGCAAGATCAACCAGTTCACCCAGCTTCCAAATGAACCATTTTGGAAGTGCTTTGAACGTTTCAAGGATCTGCTTGTCCAATGTCCTCATCATGGAATACAAAGATGGGATTTATGTCGGATTATATATGAGGGCATTAGTCCAGCGACAAAGCAAATGCTTGAAACAATGTGTCAATGCAATTTCATGTCTAAAGATGACGGTGAAGCTTGGAAGTATCTGGAAGACCTCGCTGAAAATACTTTGCAGTGGGAAAGTGTAAGACCACCTTCATCTAGGGGAGGTATTCATCAGCTCGATGTTTCTATGGCAGTAAAAGCCGAAATGGCAGTGATACAGAAGAAACTCGACGCTATTGAGAACAAATTCTCATCATTCTCCCTAAATCAGGTCACGCTTCCTAAGACCGTCTATGGTTGATGTTCGGATCCTTCACACTTAACGGAAGAATGTCCTATGAATGCATTGGTTCAAACTAATGCTGCTTTTCAGCAGCGACCTAGAAACGATCCTTATTCTTCCACGTACAATCAAGGATGGAGGAATCATCCTAAGTTTGCTTGGAACCAAAACCAACAAAGAAATTATCAAAGACCTCCTCCACAGTAACCACAACCACAGAATCAGCTCCCCTTTCAGTCATAGAACTTTCAAAATCCGGCCAACACTTCACCACAAGTGGTCGGTACTGACAACTCTTCACTAGCACAAACTTTGGATATGTTCATGAAACATTTCATGCAATTGTCGGCTGAGATGAAGTCTTCTATTGATATCATACAGAAAGACTCCGCCTCCCACGGCGAGAGTATTAAATCAATAGAAAACCAACTTGCACAGTTAAACGCCGCAATGAGTGCAAGAGAGAAAGGGAAACTCCCATCTCAACCCATACCTAATCCTGGCCACTCACAAAGTTATAATGTGAGCGCCGTTACTACGTTGAGATCGGGAAAGGTGCTGAATAACCGAGTGGGTGAGCAATGTGATGATGTTAGTGACACCAATGATACCCCAGCTTCTTCTTCTTCCCCTAAGTCTTCTAGTCTCCCACCTTCACCCGAGCCTATTCTCCGTTTTCCCTAAGGCTCAAACATTTCGCCAAATCTATCTAAGTCGATTCCCAATCCAATTTTGGGATCCACTCCATCCCCACAATCCTCTCCAATGTTGGACCAAACCCTTATTGATAAAGCACCTTGTCCAAACAGGTTAAGGGAAAACTGTCCCAGTCCACAAATGGAGAAGATTGTGGAAATTTTTAAGCAAGTTAATATAAACATTCCTCTCCTAGATGCTATTCAACAAGTTTCGTCATATGCGAAAATCCCAAAGGACTTGTGCACTAGGAAGAGAAAAGCTCAGGTACCTAAAAAAGTTTTCCTTGCGAGTAATGTGAGCACTGCTTTTACACAACAACTACCCAAGAAACGAAAGGACCCCGGAAGTCCTACAATTTCAATTTCTATTGGGGGTAAAAATATCAATCGTGCTCTACTCGATTTAGGTGCTAGTGTTAACTTGCTTCCGTATTCTGTTTATGAACAATTAGGGATCGGAGAGTTAAAACCTGCGCATTGCACTCTTCAGATGGCCGATCGATCTATCACCCAACCAAGGGGCGAGCTAGAGGATGTGTTAATTAAAGTTGGGGAATTCATATTCCCTGTGGACTTTATCGTTATAGATACACAACCTGTGGCAAACCCACGCAATCAAATTCCGGTGATACTCGGTCGACCCTTTTTGGCCACTTCCAACGCAGTAATCAATTGTAGAAACGGCTCTATGACCCTATCCTTTGGAAAGAAGTCAATTGAGCTTAACATTTACAAGTTGGGAAGTGAACCCTCCGAACCCTATACTCATGTGTGTTCTGTCGAATTAATGGATGTCGACAGCAGCGAATTTGATCAACCTCATGATACTGACTCTTTTCATATGTTTTTGTTTGACCCAACCATGTACTCTTCCACCGAGTTGTCCGGGTCAACATCTAACGCTGATGAGGAACTTTTTATAGAGTCTGACGATCACCCCATTTTTTCTGATGACATTATTCTTCAGGGTATCGATGAAAGTTTTGAGGAAATTTTCGCTGATGAACTCGCATTTTTTAAAGATACGGGTGTAGAGATAAATCAACTCTAAGATGAAGAAATTGGACTTCCACCCCTTCTTTTGGACAATCATGATAATGCGAGTAATCCATCATTACTATCACTGTGTCGTCTCTCCAAATTGAGACGCAATCCTCTTCCATTACACCTCTTATCACCTCCCCACTTCTTCTTGTCGAAAGGTGACATGTTCTTCCACCAACCTTGGTACTTCATCGATAAAATTTTTGAATGGTTGGTGTTGACCTTCGGTCTTTATAAAGCTTGGCATTGACCAATAACCTTGACCCTCTCGTGTGATTTTGAAAGATTAAAATTGTTTAACTCAAGTTTGGGGGAGGTGGTATATTTTGGCTCTTGAAAGAAAATGATTTTTACAAAATTGTGAGCTAAAAATAAGTTTGGGGGAGCATTTTCACTTTCATATATTCTTGCCCCCATTAATAATTTCCTCCCAAGTCTACAGGTTTTTGAGCTTAACGGATGACATCAGTGAGGACAGTGCTGTAAACAGGTTTGGGGGAGGTTTGTGCTTATTTACATATCAATTTGCATCATATTTTGCATAAGCACAACATTTTCAAAAATTTTAAATTTTTTTTGTAACAAAAGTGTAGAAAGTGAAAAATTACATCCAAAAGATAGGAATAGTTTAAGAAAACCAAGAAAATTAGAAGTTTTCTTAAACGAACTGGTAATAAGTAGTTATGAGCTGTTGTCCCAAGGGTTGGTAAGATGAAGGAAATCACTAATATGAGAATAGAAATAAGTTTGAAAAATAGTTTTTATTCTGGAAGCCAAACATTTGAATGTTGATACCCTACTATATGTACTTACACACGTCTTGAAACTCGGGATAGTAGAGGATACCTTGAAATGCTCTTGTCTAAAAGCCAAAGTATGAAGGAAATGAAAAATGAAGAAAATATAAAAACGGTGAAAAGAAAAATGAACACTGGTTTTGTTATCGCCAAGGCAGCAATAAAAAAATATAGCAAGGGTGCCTCTTCACCTAGTGCCCTAAGGCCAACTGGTCTGCGAGTCACTGCGAAGCCTTAGGTGGTGCAAGACGAGAAAAATATTATCACCTAATCAGCAAGCACATAAGTAATCGGTCGGTTAGTACCTCAAGAAGTATTAACGGTCGCATGAAAATGTGTGAGCAAATCTAAATATTCATCAAGTTAAAAAGTACTGAGGTAGATGGACAAGAGTATGATAGTTTGAATTGAATTCTCCGAGTGTAGGGATGTCCATTTCACACACGTAGGGGTATATGATCGATGTTTGGATTAAAGATAGGAATGAAGGATCAAGACGATGTTTTATTGAGGGATGAAGTGATTTCTAACATCTTTTCATGACTATTAAGATAGGGCTTATGGCAACTGAAAAGCTAGTATAGTTGGAAACTCTAAATTTTCAAAGTAATTCTTTTATGGTTCTTATCTTTATATGTAAATTTCACCATCTTTTTTTTATTATAGGATTTTATGGGTGTAATCCGCTAAAAACCCTCAGGAGACAACACTCCTCCTACTAGGGACACCTAGAGGTTTAACGGCTTATTGCATGTGCTCAGTGCAATCGTGTTTGCCTATGAAAGTGTGCTCAGTTTTCTCCTTTCTTTTTCTCCTTCTCTTGAATAAACTAGTTTGCTCGGGACGATCAAAGATAAGTTTGGGGGTATTTATTCAGTTGATAAAACTGCACATTTGTTATTACGTTTTTCCTACTATTTCCATATTAAAAAGGTCTTTATTATAATATGTATGATATGAGAGTTTATGTGTAAAAATACTATTTTTCATGTGTTGATATATTATAATTAGAATTTGGTAGGAAATTGTATGCAAATAATATCATTGACCAAATCCTAGTAGAACAAAGTCTACTAAATATTATTTAAGTTGTTGTGCAGAATTTTTCCAAGTTGTTGTGAAGAATTTTTTCAAGAAATCAAGTTGTTAAAGAAAACTTGTCTAATTAAGAAAGCAAAACTTGGAGATCAAGTCTGGCAGCAACCACGAGAAGATTTCAAACATCCAAAGATTCCAGAGAACATCACATGTCACATAGAGGAAGCCCCAGAATTTTGATCAAAGGCTGAGATTGTATGGCCGCGGATCCGCAGACATACCCCCCCTGGGCCGCGGATCCGCGGCAAGATTTAGGAGATAGAGGTTGCAATTTTCTAGGGTGAATCTTTACGGCTATTTACCTAATTTGGAAGCAAAGGTTTCTGGCTTTGGGCTATAAATAAAGACCGAGAGCCTCTTGGAAAAATTATCAAGCCGACGAGATCACGAAGTCCAAGACGGCTCACGCATCCAGGCTGATCATCAACTGTTCGTCTATCTCCTTAGAAGAGATCGAGAAGCAACTAGAAATTGTAATCATTTTCTAAGGATTCAAGTGTAATGAATATTGTTGATTAATAAAGGTAGCTTTCTTTTTCTTATTCTATTTCTTCGTAGTTTAATTATGCATTTTCTCTCCATCTCTTTTTCTCCCAACATGCGCGAGTAATTCTCCTCTTGTTAGGGTTCGTAGGATTAGGGTAGGTTAATGGATGATGAAGATCCCTAAACCCTTTTTACGTCCTATAAAGTTTATAAACTTTATCAAAAGAATCATTAACATCCTAATCGGGCGCGCTAACAATTCTTTGTTAGTCCCGACCGCGATTAGAGATTAGATTAATTATTGTTTTGGTAAAGACTAGATATGAACGGAGTTCCGTGTCGAGATAAGGGTTAAGAGTGTGATTCTTTTTCCCTCCAGAAACCCTAATCTACACGCATCACCGTCGTTCTAGTTTTAAATCTATTAAAGGATAAAAAGGGTAACTTTTAATTAATCTTCCATAACTACTAAATCCTAACGAACCCTACAAGCCCTCTTATTATATTAACTACATCCCTAAAATAATCTAGATCTATATATTTTGCATTCTTGCTTAACGTAGATCTAGAAACAATTCCATAAAATTCTTTATCGCTCCTCTCTTTCAACACACCTAAAGTAAGAGTATACGATTCAACGTTTCCCTGAGGACGACCCGTACTCATCTCGGTCTAGCTACGCGCGACACCGTTATTGATTGCGGTTATTCTACAAACAATCTTTCGTAACAATCACTTATCCTTACAGGGAGATCTCGGTTCCATCTTCAACATCATCCTCGTCCAACTTTTATTCGTAATCTGCAAAGCATCTCTTCTGCATCTTTCTACAATCGGATTGCCCGATCTCGTGCACTCTTTAACTTCATGACCAGCGCATAAAAGATCGCCGCAAGAAACCTTGTACAGAATTTCCATGACGTGTGCCCGTGTATATGCATCAAGAAACAGTATGATCCCGACCACGTATGCCGCTGCAAAGTGGCCACCAATCATCACTGTATTGAGATGCTCCATACACAAAGTCATCCTTCCTAAATTGTATATCTCTTCCTATAGGTTTAAAGAAAAACCCAACATCGATGAATTAGGCAATATATATATATATATATATATATATATATATATATATAGGAAGATATGTATTAAATCAAATTATTTACTAGTCTAAGAATAAAGTTGGCATCAAGATTGCCGCTATTTGCATAGTTTTGAAGCAAAATTAGACATGCACCTTTTTCCCACCAATACATCCTCAAGTACTCCTTAATCACCTAGATTGAATGCCCGGCCATCTTGTCTTTGGAGGCCCGATAAAAACTCTTATATCTAAAATGCATACAAAACGATATTAGATAATTTATATGTTGGTTCTGAAATTATAAAATGTAATAAATGCTTACGTTGCACGTAAGTTTTTAATATCATCGAGAGGAGTCGAGGACTTAGAGACGACTTGCATGGCTATTTCGATGAACATATCTTGTGGGAGAGAGGTCACGGTCGACGTCTTACTTTTTTATGGCCTTTCTTCATTACCGACGGACTAAGCTTAAGCTTCATCATGAACAACTTGAGTACTTGAAATAAACTTGAGTACTTGAAATAGTCAGGCACAAGTGTTTGTGAGAAAATGTATGATCATGGTTTATATATATATATATATATATATATATATATATATATATATATATATAAGAGTCACCAAGTCAGTTTGAAATTTAAAATTAGTAAGTAGCGAATGCAATTATGGTGAATTGGAAATGTATAGCTATGTGGTCTCATCATATATTTTTCTTCATTTTGATGTCATATCATATATAAATATGCATGAAGAAAAAACACATGATTGGATGGATGAAATATATGCATTTATAGCTCATATCATAATTGCACTATGCATGTGAAAAATTCTCAATAAAACATATTCTGACAAAATATAATTTGACTGGTTTGATAGCATCGTAAGTTTAGATTAAATAAAAATATTTGGAAAAGATATTATTTTATGTTGTCTGGTGACAGAAAAGACAACAAAAAATGCTTCAGCTGTGAGAAAAGGGAATGCAATTAGGGTGAACTGGAAATGCTGGCTTCATGTGTCCCATAATGCATTTTTCTTCATTTTGATGTCGTGTCATATATATATAAGGATGCAAAAAACGCATGATTGGACAGAAGAAGTATATGTATTTATAGATCATATCATAATTGCACTCTACATGCGAAAAATTCTCAATTAAGTATATTATGGTAAATGTATAATTTGACTGTTGATAGCATCGTAACTTGAGTAAATCAAATAAAAATATTTGGAAAAGATAATACTTGATGTTGTCTAATAGTAGAGAAGACAATCAAATGCGTTTCAACAACAAAAATAGGGAATGCAATTACGGAGAATTAAAAATGTCGGATTTATCTATCCCATCATTCATTTTTCTTCATATATCTATATATAATATTGTACAAACAACCATCTGTCCAATTAGCGTTATACTTTCTATTCAGTATATAACTTAATATTTAGAATAAATGAATATATATCGTTTGGCTTATTGATTTTTATTGTCTTTTAGACTTATTATTTTTAATTTCTTATTAACAACAAATATTATATAGCAAGTAAGGTATCATAAGTATAATGATTGCAAGGATTTATAAAATATTCATATAACTAAAGTTTACATAATTGTATAAATATAACCTAGAACTGACATGATAAAAAATGAAAGATAAATATCACTTAAACTCTACGATAATATTACATCTTGATTTTAGAATTTCATTATACATAGCAAAATACTTTTACATCAAGGATAATCTCGACGCATTAAAGAAGCGACAATTATTGCATGCTCGAACACTTTATAAGACGGAGTGATAAATGTGCAATGATGGTCATTCTTACGAACATCACTTTCATGATATATTCGGACCGGACAGGTTTCTCGATAGCAATGAAACATGCAGAAGACATCAAGATCCGATCGCAAAAAAAACACAACTATAATTTTCAGACAACTGATAGTATATCCCATCTAAACTAAATCCAACTGGATGGTGCCCATTGGTTATGAAATCACGAAACATAAAGCATAATATACTAAAATTGACAATATTAACTCTCGCTACCCATTTAGCAGTATATTCTTCTATAATGCACAATTCCAATTGCACTCTGAGTACATCCTTATGCCCATCCTAAAATTAAAAATTTGAAGTTATATATAGTTAAGATTTTTTTTTTGTTATTAAATTTTTTTCTTTCTAATAGAAATTTTAATAGAATAAAGTTGAGCTTAACATATTTCATGATTTTTATAAAAATAGTATTAGAAATTATAGAATAATACAGAAATTGTTAATTATACTATATATATATATATTGTATTGATTTATTATTGTTCTTCGTTTCAGCAAGTATACCTAACTAAGTAAATATTGTAACCTCAAAGAAATAAAATGAGTTGTATAAGCAAATAACAAAAAAATATCAAAATGGATATTACTTCAAAGAAATTAAATTGACGATATAAACAAATAACACAAAGTACCATACATGAATTTAAATAAAAACATTTAAATAAGCATAATGTTTTTATAATATCAAAATTGAACTCTAAAAGAAAAAACTATGCATCAAAAGTCAGTGAGATATTTTTTATGAAACTTAAGAGAATTTTAAACTCTTTATTTCAAACTCTAGCATAGAGATATAATCAACTGAGAAGGCAATCGAGTAAAAAATAAAGAAAAACTTTAAATTTTATTCAAGTATAATAAAATTGACTTACAATAATATCCGTTAAGTTGTTGAATTTTGAAGTGACAATAACTAAAATTACCCCCCATATATATAGATAGAAGTATAACTATACCACAGAAAGAGTTGGTTGTATTTGTTAATAGAAATCTTTGAAAAAATAGAGTTGTTTTAAAATGACTTTTTAGGTAACTTATAAAAGTTACATCAACTTATAATATTATGATACTCAGTTTATGATTTATATGAACTCTCTAACATGTAATACTTTTATCTTATATCTTATAAATCGAAAAATCAAGTATTGATGGTCTGGACAAATTTTTATCCAACACTTATGTGTTTTCTCTATGCATTAGTTGTTTTTGCTCTACTTATGATAACCTCTCTATGTTGAGGACGGTTTTCAATAAAATATAAATAGACGTTAAGAATTAATGCATTCTCCGTTAAAAAGAGAAAAGAAAACCGAAACATGCTCTAGTCTAAACGACTATTTTCGATGTCATATCATGTATAAATAGGCATAAAGAAAAAATGCATGATTGTACGGATGAAGTATATGCATTCAACTCATATCATTAATACACTCCGTATATAAACGGTTTTCAATAAAATATATTTTGACAAATGCATGATTTGACTGATTTGATAGTATCGTAATTTGAGTAAATTAAATAAAAATATTTAGAAAAGATAATCCTTGATATTTCCTAGTGATAAAAAAGAGAACCAAACGTGATTCAACCATGAAAGTAGGGAATGCAATTATGGTGAATTGGAACTGCATAGTTTTATCTGTCCCATCATGCATTTTTCTTCATATTTCTATTTATGATATTATACAAACAATTATCTTTCCAATCATGTATTATCTATCCAATCGTTGTCTCCAACATCGCTTTCACAATGTATTCGAAGTTGGACATATTTCTCGATAGTAATAAATGTTAGTGTTTATGCCCTAGAAGGCCATTACTGTATCATACTAGTTTGTATATTACTTAATGGAAGCTTGGGATATTCACATATATATAACAGTCTTGCTAAACATGGTAGTATGCTACTTGGTTTTTCTATCTTAATATGTGAGTATATGTATTGATAGAGCTCTTAGGATCTTGCTTGACTACCAGCGTTGTGATGGCAGTCACACTAGTGGGGGCTGGGTAGTCTACAAGCACATCCTTATTCGGGTCCCTAGTCGTTGGATTATCGAGACAGGGCATCGATACTCCGGAGTAGACTAGTGTGTACGCTTCTCATCCCAGTTGGGGAGATGGTCTGTCCCACAGCCGTCAGTACGTCGTACTGGAGATAGTATGCAGGTGCTCGTTAGGTTACGGGTACACCGGACAAGACTCACAGGGAACTGTTGGTTGGTTTTATACCAGTCGTCAGCGAACAGTTCCCAGGTGACATGAGTACAGCATAGTCCGCAGACTTGACACTGCTACTTCGCCTC
This sequence comes from Agapanthus africanus, assembly GCA_030015575.1. Lineage (NCBI taxonomy): Eukaryota > Viridiplantae > Streptophyta > Magnoliopsida > Asparagales > Amaryllidaceae > Agapanthus > Agapanthus africanus. The sequence continues at coordinate 45,811,982 of JASDDO010000019.1, read as the reverse complement.
GAGTGTGTCCCACTGTTCTTAGATTGCTACCCTACCACGGCTCAAAGGAGTCGTGCAAACAGGTAGCAGTTGGGTGCAGTCCCGAGCACTTGGAGGCAGTGGCGGTTAGACAGGATTCGTCTCTCCCGGTATTGGGGGTTGATATCGCGCTGTGTCAAAGAGCCATTACGCAAAGTCCCTGGCCAGGGCAAGCGAGATTTGCTGGTAGGTTCCAGTAGTTTCTCAGGGTGTAATGGGCTTCGCTCCGACACGACTTATACCGCTATTAGGGGACTGACGCTTGCCGCCCCCCTAGGCCCGATATGCGATAGTCTTAGACGAACGGACCGGACTGTACGGAGATTGTCACATCAGACTCAGTAGGAGTTCGGATGGGTTTCCTCATCGGCCTTCTTATCGACATCTACCTGGGGACCGTTACGTACAGCTAGTGCCGCTTGCGGCCTGTGGTTAAACCCACTGCCAGCGTAGTACTCGAGTCTCTAGAGTCCCACACAGAGAGTTTCCCTACTCCAGGCGAAACGATATAGAGGTCGTATGGTTTTACGACAAGGGTTCGGACGCATACGTGTATTTACACACATACGACTTTCGGACAGTTTTTACCAGTCGGCTTTGGTTTAAGCCAGTTACTGGTATCCGGTTATTGGATTTATACAGTCTAAAGTTTTTCCGTATTTTTGCGGAAAGGAGGGGCATTCTCGTAATTGCGCGAGAAGCTTCTAGAAGATGGTGACTAAGGAGGTTTAGGTGGCATATACAATGAATGTGATTAGTGAGTCATATGGATGATTCATCCATGTCATTAATGCATCATAAATGCTTAATGACTCATGGATGTGAATCATCACTAGATATTATCAAGCATGGTTGTTAAATTCATTTCTTTTCTTTTCTTGATAAAAAGAAATGCTTGATATATATTATGATAACTCATTCTTCTCACTTCATTATTATCTTCATCTTCTCTCTCCTCAAGCTCTCCCTCTTCAAACCCTAATCCTCCCCTCTCATGTGTTGAGTACAAGGATTAGTTAGACTCATTAAACCATAACCCTCACTCTATTTTACCTAGCTTCTTTGATTAGCACTTAAAGAAGTTTAGTTGCCTCAAGTTTAGAGGCTAAGCTTGGAGTAAAGCTCTCGGGTGGATCGTCTATTACTTCGAGAAGGCCGAGGAGGAGGTGGAGTTCGTAAAAATGAAGGACACGGTTCTTTAGGTATAATCCCTTTACATAGTAGTTGTTAACAACTATGTTTGATGTTAGTTATCGTTTAGCTTCGATTCATGCGGTTAGTCGATGTTTAAGCAAAGAACAAGATCGTTTTTCATATTTCCGCCTCCCCGCAAGTCGTGGGGTGTTGTACATCGACTTACAGTGGTATCAGAGCCTCGCTAAACAATAAATAACTTACTTGCAAATTTGTATGAATTTCGAACGGAAAAAACGAAACCGGAAAACCCCGAAATCACAAGTTTCTGTCGATTTTTAAATGAAGTCCAAAAATTTTTCAGGGAGGTTCAGAAAGCTTAAAAAGACAGTAGAAGAACACCCAAGAAATTTGGGCCCCTGAATCGCCTAAAGCGCCGCGGAACCGCGGCGGATCGCACCGATCCGCCGCGCTTCCGCCGCCGAGTTGGCGATTCAGGAACCCAATTTTCCTGTGTTGCTTCTCTGTGATATTTGGTATTTTCTGGAAGTTTTTATTTTTGCTCAGGTTTCAGTTTTACAGAGAAGTATTGGAGCAAAATTAAAAGTGTTAAATCGATCGAAATCATACAGTATTTGCTTGTTGGATTATATCTGTGTTTGTATAATGTGTTCGTAAACCTCCCCTAACTGCTAGTATGTCGGTTGGCAGGGGGTTGCACATTTCTGTAATGGTTTTTTACTGTTTGTGGATATGAACTGTGTTGGGACTATTGTGATGTATAGCCGGGGTTATGTGATGGGTTGTTATTTAATTCATTTGATGTAAATGTAATTTGTTGTAATATTATTTTGCGGGGCACATCCAGGTTGCGGTTGTAGCCACCGTTGTATTATTTCATTTTACTGTTTTTGATCCTAGGACAGACCCAAGGTGGGGTGCACAAACTGCCGGGCGGGTAATTTGCCGTACCCGTTGGGGTCTTGGGTGGGGTAATGGCTATTCATCACAACTGTGTAATCCGTTTTTTGTTGCAGGCTCAAAACAAACACGGATTGCTTGCAAATCCAATAAAGTTCATCTGTGATCTGGAATGCCTATTATTGCGTCTGACGGATGTACAATATCTATATATGATAGCTATTTAGACGTCACTTATGTTTTACACCCGCACTAGCCCAGCCCCCGCTCTGTCGTTAGTTAAGTAACCTAACGGGTGATGACGGGACCCCGTGGCGACTGCGGATGGCATAAGAGGACGTTGTATTTTCGTTGTTTTCTGCAATGATAGGTTAATGATGGGACGCATTATTTATAATGCAAAGAAAATAAACCAAAAGTTAATCGTTGGAACAATTTAAAAGAAACCACTCGGTTAATTTTAAAAATAGATATTTTTAAATGCGGAGCTTTAACCACTCCTTTTAAAAGCTATCAGGTTCCTTCGGTTATATCAAGTTCACTACGTTCACGGTTTCGCCAAAACCAGTCGTAGCCCTCCGTCATTTCTTATGGATAGTCAGTAGTATTCAAGCTATGTTTGTTGGCTTTCGTCAAGGCATAGTGTTTGGTAGCTACTGGGTATTCATTTGTTGCATAGATAGATGTGTTGGTTTGGGACAGTCGCATTACCTTGTTGGCTTACGTCAAGGGTATATACGGGTGGGTTCAAATTAACAAGATAATGATGGGCAGAACTTGACATGTGACTTATGATTTGTTGGCTTACGTCAAGGTCATAAGAGCATGGGGCAAAAACCTATATCGGGAATTTCTAAAGAAACTGAAATTTGCAAAGAGATGCATACCATTTGGAGTTTGATGAGTGTTGGTAGGATTCCTTCAACATTATCATACGATGATATTTGGATCCCGATCCTACTGTGAGTATATGCTACTTATCAGGATATTCGTCACTTAACGATCAATGCTATAAACCAAGTAGGTGTCCAGAAAAGTGTCAGCGGGGTTACGCCCCCAGAGAAAAGAGGTTATTTAATTAAGGAACTTCGCGAAAGCGTTGGAAAACCTCCTTCGAAGTATCGACACTAGCCTGGCTGAACGGTTAAGCAAGTATTGTACAGTGAGAATAGTCCTGGCTAATTCTTCTTTTATGGTTTGAGGAAGGATTCGAGAAACAGTGGGAGCCATCCAGTTTAGATAAACTAAAAACCACTCTAAACTTGCAAGAGCATCATGCTAAAGAGTTTTCTTCTCTCTCTCCTAATTGCAGCGACCCTGAAAATGACTGGACTTAAGTTACTTTTAGAGAAAAATATACTGACAGGGCCAAACTATAAAGATTGGCTGCGGAATGTCAAAATGGCTTTGACCTATGACAAATTGGGGTACGTCCTCACCGCTACGGCACCTGCTGTCCCTGGTCCCAAATCCAGCAATGCGGATAAGGAAATCCGCAAAACCTGGGATTTAGATTGCGCGAAAGCCAAGTGCATCGTGCTTGCCTCAATGAACAATGAACATCAGAGGAGGCACGAGGATATGAACCTAGATGGCATATTTCTCCATACAAAGGAACTTTATGGAGAGCAATCTCGTATAGCAAGATACGAGACCTCTAAGAACTTGTTTCGAGCGAGGTTGGCTGTCGGGTCATCGGTAGGAGAACATGTCCTAAAGATGATCGGCTATATTGAAGAGCTCGCAGACCTTGGGATGACTTTGGATAATGAGCTCTATACAGACCTTATTCTCCAGTCCCTTCCTCCCACCTACGCCCAGTTTATCCTGAACTTCAACCTTCAAAGAAAAGAAGTTGAACTTCCGGAACTCCTGAACATGTTAAGGAGTGCAGAGGGCACCTTGCAGAAGCAAGGGAAACACCCGCTATGTTTGTTAGCGGTACATCTTCTTCCGGGTCTAAGGCTAGGGCCAAAGGAAGGAAGAAGAAGGCCGCCACCAAACCTAGAGGAGGTGTTAGTAAGGTGGGAGGGAAAGGATGTTAGTGTCTATGCCCTAGAGGCCATTACTGTATCATACTAGTTTGTATATTACTTAATGGAAGCTTGGGATATTCACCTTGTATAAACAATCTTGCTCAAAATAGTAGTATGCTACTTGGTTTGTTTCTACTTCATTGTGTACATGTGTTTATTTTGCGATATCACCTATACGCATTAGTGGAGCCCTTAGGATCTTTGCTTGATTACCAGCGTTGTGATGGCAGTCACACTAGTGGGGGCTGGGTAATCTATAAGCACATCCTTATACAGGTCCCTAGTCGCAGGACTATCGAGATAGGGCATCGATACTCCGGAGTAGACTAGCGTATGCGCTTCTCATCCCAGTGTGGGAGATGGTCTGTCCCACAGCCATCAGTACGTCGTATTGGAGATAGTATACGGGTGCTCGTTGGGTTACGAGTACACTGGACAGGACTCGTCGGGAACTGACAGGTTGGTATTATACCTATCGTCAGTTATCAGTTCCCAGGTGACATGAGTACAGCTTAGTCCGCTGACTTGACACTGGCACTTCGCCTCGAGTGTGTTCCCACTGCATTTTGATCACTACCCTACCACGGCTCAAAGGAGTCGTGCACACAGGTAATGGTTGGGTGCAGTCCCGAAGTACTTGGAGGCAGTGCCGGTTAGACAGGATTCGTCTCTCCCGGTATTGGGGGTTGACATCGCGCTGTGTCTAGGAGAGCCATTACACGAGTAGTCCCTGGCCAGGGCAAGCGAGATATACTGGTAGGCTTCCAGTGTTATCTCAGGGTGTTTTGGGCTTCACTCCGACACGACTTGTACCGCTATTGGGGGACTGACGTTTACCGCCCCCTAGGCCCGCCATGCGATGTATCATACGAACAGACCGGACTGTATGGAGAATGTCACATTCAGACTCAGTAGGAGTTCAGATGGGTTTTACCTCGTCAGTCTTCTTATCGGCATCTACCTGGGGACCGTTACGCACAGCTAGTGCCGCTTGCGGTCTGTGGTTAAACCCACTGCCAGCGTAGTGTCGAGTCTTTAGAGTCCCACACAGAGGGCTATTCGCCTCTGGGCAAAACAGAGTAGAGGTCGCATGGTTTTGCGACAGGGTTCGTTCTCATCCGCGCACTTGTGCACGTTTGGAGTCCGGACGGTTTTTACTGGATGGCTCTGGTTTGAGTCAGATACTGGTATATGTTTTGGGGTTGCTTTTATCTCTCAGTATTCATGTTCCTCGGAACGAGAATGCAGGTGTGTATGCACAGTTGTTTGAGGCGGAGGAAGAGGATTTTCATTAGGGTTTCGGAACGGGTGCGTATGCACAGTTGACAGTCGTCTTTTTCCAAACCCTAATGGATTTATGAAATATCAATTAATAATAGTAATTAAATGAAATTGTGTCATGGTTGATTTTGTTGACTTGTTGACCATGGTTGACTTGTTGACCATGGTTGAATGTTTGACCATCATCATTGCTTTGCAAGGATACTCCTTGATTCTAGCTTACATTCATTTAATGAAGTGATGATAATGGTCATTCCAAATACAACCATCAACTATTTCATTTGAATTATTATTATTAATTAGATAATTCTTTTTCTTTTGTTATGGTTGCAAAAGGAAAAGAGAGCTCATTCTATCATATTCATTCTCTCTCCTCACTTCATCTTCTTCTTCCTCAAGCTCAAGAAGAATCCTTCTCATATGTTGAGAATCCCTCTCCTTGAAAAGAAAACACCCCATAGATACTCTCTACTCTATCTAGGGTTCAAGGTTTAGCAAGCCGGAGATCCTAGTTCACTCTAAGTTCGAGAAAGAGCCCGAAGGTTGAACCCTCAGGTGGATCCATCTTTGACGGAAGAAGGCGACGAGGAGAGAACCATCAACCTCTACTAGGTTTCAAGAAGAAGGAGTTCAAGTTAGGTATAACCACTTTGCCGAGTAGTTAACTCTCCTTTGCATGTTTGCTAGTCTAGTTTAGAAAAGATCCCGACTTTGTTAGTCCATGTTGCCCCATGCGCCAAAAATTTGTTTTTTATACCGTTTCCGCCTCCCCGTAAGAACCGGGGGTCGCAACATGGACTTACAGTGGTATCAGAGCCTAACTAAACTTAAACTAGCTTGGTAGCGAAGTGTATGGAAGTTCGAAACGAAAAAATCTTAAAACCGGAAAATCAAAAACCCTAAGTTTCTGTTGAATTTTTTTGTGCTCTAAAAGTAAAAAGTTTTACTCCTAAAATCGGCTCAGGGTTTTGTGAGAACACCCACCAAAAACGATCCCATGAATCCTTCAAACCGCCGCGGATCCGCGGCCTCAGCTATTCTCTTCGCCGCGGATCCGCCGCCGTTTGGGCTCTTCATGTGATCGTGTTTTGTGCAGTGTTCTTCTGGTAGGGTTTTGGGATTTTTCAAATATGTTATATGTGCCCAGATTTTCCAGAAAAGAAATTTACTTTTGGGGTCCTATAAATCCGTATTTTTTTTCGAACTTCGCTACACTTTGGCTATATTGGTTATATCTGTGATGTTTGTATGTATTGAACGTCGGCTAATCGCTATAAGTCGATTAGTCGGGGTTATACATCTCTGTGATCTGTGTTTGATATTGGAATGTGTATATGAATGTGTTGGACTGTCGCGGGTGAATAGCCGGGGTGGATGTGAGATGAGCTTTTGTTTTTCTTTCATTCATTTGTAATATGTAAATTGATGTAATAATATTATTTGTATGGCCGCACAACCGGGTCGGGGTTGTAGCCATCATTGTATAATTATTTTTACTGTTTTTGCTCCTAGGATAGACCCATGGAGGGGTGCACAAACTACCGGGTACTTGGCGGGTAGTTTGCCGCACCCGTAGGGGTCTTGGGTGGGGTATTTGCTATTCACCGCGACCGTGTAATCCGCTTTTCGTTGCAGGCTCGAACGGATTGCGGATTGCTAGTATATCCAATGTATTCATCTGTGATCTGTAATGTCTATCATTGCTTTATATTTAGGCGTTGCTTATGTTTTACAGCCGCGCTAGCCCAGCCCCCGCTCTGTCGTTAGTTAAGTAACCTAACGGGTGATGACGGGACCCCGTGGCGAATGCGAATGGCATAAGCGTACGTCATATTTTGGTTGTTTTCTGCAATGGTAGGATTAAATGATGGGACGCATTAAAAGAACTAATGCAAGAATATCACGCATTAAAAGAACTAATGCAAGATAATAAACCAAGTTAAAGTCGTTGGAACACTTTCGAAAAACCACTCGGTTCTTTTCAAAACTAACTTTTAAATGCGGAGCTTGAGCCACTCCTTCTAAAAGCTATCTCGTTCCATCGATTATATCAAGTTCACTACGTTCACGGTTTCGCCAAAACCATTCGTAGCCCTCCGTCGTTTCGTATGAATATTCAATAGTATTCAAGCTATGTTTGTTGACCTTCGTCAAGGCATAGAGATTGGTAGCTGTTGGGTGTTCATATGTAGCATAGATAGATGCGTTGGTTTGGGACAGTCGTATTGCCTTGTTGACCTTCGTCAAGGGTATATACGGGTGGGTTCAAATTAACCTGGATAATGACGGGCAGAACTTGACATGTGACTTATGATTTGTTGACCTTCGTCAAGGTCATAAGAGCATGGGGCAAAAATACACATCGGGAGTTTCATAAGTACTGAAACTTGCTAGATTTGCATACCATTTGGAGTGTGATGATTCTGGTAGGATTCCTTCAGTTTCGTCACGCGATGATATTTGGATCCCGATCCTACTGTGAGTATATGCTACTCCTCGGGAAATTTCTCACTAAACGATCAATGCTATAAACCTAGTAGGTGCCTAGAAAGGTGTTAGCGGGGCTACGCCCCCAGGGAAAAGAGGTTCTTAAATTAAGGAACTTCGCGAAAGCGTTGGAAAACCTCCCTCGAAGTACCGACACTGGCCTGGCTGAACGGTTAAGCAAGTATTGTGCGGTGGGATTGATCCCGACTAATTCTTCCTTTGTGGTTTGAGGAGGGATTCGAGAGACAGTGGGAGCCATCCTGTTTAGACAAATTAAAAACCATTCTAAACTTGCAAGAGCATCGTGCTAAAGTGTTTCTTCTCTCCCCCCTGCAGCGACCAAATCGAAATGGCTGGACTTAAGTTACTTCTAGATAAAAACATACTGACAGGGCCAAACTACAAAGATTGGCTAAGGAATGTCAAAATGGCAATCACTTACGACAAGCTGGGGTATCTTCTTACCACCAAAGCTCCCCCCGTCCCAGGTCCCACCTCCAGCGTCGCGGATAAGGAAATCCGTAAGACTTGGGAGATTGATTGCGCGAAGGCCAGGTGCCTCGTGCTTGCCTCTATGGACATCGAACATCAGAGGAGGCATGAGAATATGGACTTGGAATCCATATTTCTTCATACAAAAGAACTGTATGGAGAGCAGTCTCGTATCGCGAGATACGAAGTGTCGAAGAAGTTATTTTCGGCAAAGTTGGCCGTCGGATCATCGGTAGCGGACCACGTGCTTAAGATGATTGGCTACATTGAGGAGCTCACGGAACTTGGGACCATGTTGGAGAGTGAGCTCTATACGGACTTAGTTCTCCAGTCCCTTCCTTCCACTTACGCCCAGTTCATACTGAATTTCAACTTGCAAGAAAAAGAAGTTGAACTTTCAGAACTCCTCAACATGCTGAGGAGTGCAGAGGGCACCCTACAGAAAGGTAGGGAAACATCCACTTTGTTTGTAGGAGGATCTTCTTCTTCTAGGTCTAAGGCGAAAGCCAAGGGAAAGAAGAGGAAAGCCCCCGCCAAACCAAGGGGCGGTGTTAGTAAAGTGGATACGAAGGGAAAAGCAAAGGCAACAAAGATTGCGGGGAAGCTTGTGGGTAAAGAGGAATGCTTCTATTGTCACAAGAGTGGACACTGGAAGAAAGATTGCAGGGCTTGGAAAGCCAGGACACAGGAACTGAAGCAGGTTGCGGCTTCAGCTTCAGGTGTGTATGTTATTGAAAACTGTCTTTCTATAAACTCTACTTCCTGGGTATTGGATACCGGATCAGGATCTCATATCTGTAATTCTTTGCAGGCGTTGAGAAACCGTAGGTTTTTGAAGGCAGGTGACATGACCCTCAGAGTTGCGAACGGAGCTAGCATGGATGCTAAAGCCGTGGGGGACTATCACCTGGGAATGTCAGATGGACATGTTTTGGTTTTGCGTAATTGCTTTTTTGTACCCAACGCAACTTGTAATATCATTTCTGTATCTTTGGTTTCTAAAGAAGGTTATGAATTTGCGTTTGTAAGTAATGTTGTAAACATTCACCTTAATCAAGTTCTGATTGGGTCAGGTACACTGAGCAATGGTATATACGTATTAAACCAACCACAGATTTTCAATGTCCAGAATACACACAAAAGAAAGTCTCCAGATATCAATCAGGCTTTCTTATGGCATTGTAGACTGGGTCACATCAATGAGACACGGTTGACTAAGTTACATAATGAAGGATACTTGGATCCGTTCGAGTATCAGTCTTATGCCACTTATGAATCTTGTCTCATGGGAAAGATGACAAAGACTCCGTTCACTGGACACGGAGAAAGAGCGAGCGAGCTCTTGGGACTCATACATTGTGACGTGTGTGGTCCAATGTCTACACATGCGCGAAGCGGTTATTCATACTTCATTACTTTCACAGACGATTTCTCTAGGTATGGACATGTCTTCTTAATGAAGCACAAATCCGAGGCCTTTGAGAAATTTCGGGATTACAAGAATGAAGTTGAAAAACAAACAGGCAAAAGTATTAAGATTCTAAGATCGGATCGAGGTGGTGAATACTTGAGTGCCGAGTTCCTGGACTATTTAAAAGAGAATGGAATTCTCTCTCAGCGTACTCCTCCATACACTCCGCAACATAACGGTGTATCGGAAAGGAGGAATCGAACCCTATTGGATATGGTTCGTTCCATGATGAGTAAGGCTGAGTTACCGCGATCTTTCTGGGGCTATGCACTAGAAGTAGCTGCATATCTCTTGAACAAGGCTCCCACCAAGACTGTGCCTACCACTCCATATCAGATGTGGAGTGGGAAGAAACCCTGTCTTAAGTACCTTAAGATATGGGGATGTCCAGCTTTTGTAAAAAAGCAGCATGCGGACAAGCTCGAGGCACGTTCAGTACAGTGTAAGTTTGTGGGATACCCAAAGAACTCCAGGGGGTATCTGTTCTATTCCGCTGAGGAACAAAAGGTTTTTGTTTCTCAACATGCCCGCTTCTTGGAAACTGAGTTTTTGGAAACCCAGATAAGTGGGAACGCAATAGAACTGGAAGAAATTCCAGAACCACAACCTATTACTGAAAGCTTGGAAGAGCCAGTAAGTTCAAAAGAACAGGACATTCCTACGCCGCTCCGCAGGAGTAGTAGGTAGTCTCATCCGCCCGAGAGATACTACGGTTTTCTTATAGACGGGGATAGAGAGGATTGCATCATAGATTATGATGAGCCTACTAGCTTCCAGCAGGCCGTTCAGAGCGTTGACTCGGTAAAATGGCTGGATGCAATGCGGACCGAAATGGAGTCTATGTACACCAACAAAGTATGGACGTTGGACATTGCTCCAGACGGGGTAAAACCCGTAGGATGCAAGTGGATCTTCAAAAGGAAGATTGGTGTAGATGGACAGGTTGAGACCTATAAAGCTAGACTTGTAGCAAAGGGTTTCCGTCAAAGACCTGGCTTGGACTATGACGAAACCTTTTCACCAGTGGCTATGCTGAAATCCATTCGGATCCTTCTTGCCATTGCTGCCTTCCACGATTATGAGATTTGGCAGATGGACGTAAAAACCGCTTTTCTAAATGGAAATTTAGAGGAGTGTGTCTATATGGATCAGCCAGAGGGTTTCATTCAGAGTGGGAGCAGCGGAAAGGTATGCAAGTTGCTTAAGTCCATCTATGGACTAAAGCAGGCATCGCGGAGTTGGAACATCTGTTTTGATGAGACGGTCAAGGAATTTGGCTTTATCAAAAATCCAGATGAACCATGCATCTATAGTAGATTTGTAGCGAGAACTGTAGTATTCCTCGTTTTATACGTGGATGACATTCTCTTAATAGGAAATGACATTCCTATGCTACAATCTGTCAAGGGGTTCTTGTCACACAGGTTCTCCATGAAAGACCTGGGTGATGCCTCATACATCCTAGGGATCCGGATCCATCGTGATAGATCCAAGAGGATATTAGGACTTTCACAGTCCAGGTACATCGACACTATACTGAAGAGATTCAGTATGGAAGATTCCAAGCGCGGTAACCTACCGGCTTGTCACGGGATCACCCTCTCTAAAGAGATGTCTCCCAAGACTGATTTGGAGAGGGATCGCATGTCTATTATACCCTACGCTTCTGCGGTAGGCTCTATAATGTATGCGATGTTGTGTACCAGACCGGATGTAGCTTATGCACTGAGTGTAGTAAGCCGGTATCAGTCAAACCCTGGGGAGAAACACTGGATAGCGGTAAAGAACATTCTCAAGTACCTGAGAAGGACTAAGGAGATGTTCTTGGTGTATGGCGGAAAAGACCTCCAGATCGAGGCCTTTGCTGACTCCAGCTTCCAGAGTGACAAGGATGATTCCAAGTCCATGTCGGGTTTTGTCTTTACCCTCAATGGAGGGGCGGTGTGTTGGAAGAGTTCCAAACAGGAAACCGTTGCAGACTCGACGATGGAAGCGGAATACATCGCTGCATCTGATGCCGCAAAAGAAGCTGTCTGGATGAGGAAGTTCTTGAAAGAACTTCAGGTGGTTCCGTCCATTGTTGACCCAATACCTCTGTATTGCGACAACAACGGGGCTATAGCTTTAGCGAAGGAACCCAGGTCCCATCAGAGATCCAGGCATATCTTGAGGCGGTATCACCTGATCAGGGAGATCGTGGATCGCAAGGAGATCGAGGTTCGGAGGGTTGCTTCAGAAGAAAACACTGCAGATCCATTCACCAAGGCCCTACCCCAGACTCAGTTCGAGCTGCTGATCGAGATGATAGGTCTTCGATACGCCAGTATATGGCCTTAGTGCAAGTGGGAGATTGTTAGTGTATATGCCCTAGAGGCCATTACTGTATCATATTAGTTTGTATATTACTTAATGGAAGCTTGGGATATTCACCTTGTATAAACAATCTTGCTCAAAATAGTAGTATGCTACTTGGTTTGTTTCTACTTCAATGTGTACATGTGTTTATTTTGCGATATCACCTATACGCATTAGTGGAGCCCTTAGGATCTTTGCTTGATTACCAGCGTTGTGATGGCAGTCACACTAGTGGGGGCTGGGTAATCTATAAGCATATCCTTATACAGGTCCCTAGTCGCAGGACTATCGAGACAGGGCATCGATACTCCGGAGTAGACTAGCGTATGCGCTTCTCATCCCAGTGTGGGAGATGGTCTGTCCCACAGCCATCAGTATGTCGTACTGGAGATAGTATACGGGTGCTCGTTGGGTTACGAGTACACTGGACAGGACTCGTCGGGAACTGACAGGTTGGTATTATACCTATCGTCAGTTATCAGTTCCCAGGTGACATGAGTACAGCTTAGTCCGCTGACTTGACACTGGCACTTCGCCTCGAGTGTGTTCCCACTGCATTTTGATCACTACCCTACCACGGCTCAAAGGAGTCGTGCAAACAGGTAATGGTTGGGTGCAGTCCCGAAGCACTTGGAGGCAGTGCCGGTTAGACAGGATTCGTCTCTCCCGGTATTGGGGGTTGACATCGCGTTGTGTCTAGGAGAGCCATTACACGAGTAGTCCCTGGCCAGGGCAAGCGAGATATACTGGTAGGCTTCCAGTGTTATCTCAGGGTGTTTTGGGCTTCACTCCGACACGACTTGTACCGCTATTGGGGGACTGACGTTTACCGCCCCTAGGCCCGCCATGCGATGTATCAGACGAACTGACCGGACTGTACGGAGAATGTCACATTCAGACTCAGTAGGAGTTCAGATGGGTTTTACCTCGTCAGTCTTCTTATCGGCATCTACCTGGGGACCGTTACGCACAGCTAGTGCTGCTTGCGGTCTGTGGTTAAACCCACTGCCAGCGTAGTGTCGAGTCTTTAGAGTCCCACACAGAGGGCTATTCGCCTCTGGGCAAAACAGAGTAGAGGTCGCATGGTTTTGCGACAGGGTTCGTTCTCATCCGTGCACTTGTGCACGTTTGGAGTCCGGACGGTTTTTACTGGCTGGCTCTGGTTTGAGTCAGATACTGGTATATGTTTTGGGGTTGCTTTTATCTCTCAGTATTCATGTTCCTCGGAACGAGAATGCAGGTGTGTATGCACAGTTGTTTGAGGCGGAGGAAGAGGATTTTCATTAGGGTTTCGGAACGGGTGCGTATGCACAGTTGACAGTCGTCTTTTTCCAAACCCTAATGGATTTATGAAATATCAATTAATAATAGTAATTAAATGAAATTGTGTCATGGTTGATTTTGTTGACTTGTTGACCATGGTTGACTTGTTGACCATGGTTGAATGTTTGACCATCATCATTGCTTTGCAAGGATACTCCTTGATTCTTGCTTACATTCATTTAATGAAGTGATGATAATGGTCATTCCAAATACAACCATCAACTATTTCATTTGAATTATTATTATTAATTAGATAATTCTTTTTCTTTTGTTATGGTTGCAAAAGGAAAAGAGAGCTCATTCTATCATATTCATTCTCTCTCCTCACTTCATCTTCTTCTTCCTCAAGCTCAAGGAGAATCCTTCTCATGTGTTGAGAATCCCTCTCCTTGAAAAGAAAACACCCCATAGATACTCTCTACTCTATCTAGGGTTCAAGGTTTAGCAAGCCGGAGATCCTAGTTCACTTTAAGTTCGAGAAAGAGCCCGAAGGTTGAACCCTCAGGTGGATCCATCTTTGACGGAAGAAGGCGACGAGGATAGAACCATCAACCTCTACTAGTTTTCAAGAAGAAGGAGTTCAAGTTAGGTATAACCACTTTGCCGAGTAGTTAACTCTCCTTTGTATGTTTGCTAGTCTAGTTTAGAAAAGATCCCGACTTTGTTAGTCCATGTTGCCCCATGCGCCAAAAATTTGTTTTTTATACCGTTTCCGCCTCCCCGTAAGAACGGGGGTCGCAACGTGGACTTACAAAGGAAAGAAAAAGTTTGCGGTACCGGTAGTTGGCCAGGATGAGTGCTTCCATTGTCACAGGAAAGGGCACTGGAAGAAGGATTGCAAGGCGTGGAACGCCAAGAACCAGGAACCGAAGCAAGCTGTGGCTTCGACTTCAGGTGTGTTTGTAATTGAGAATTGTCTGTCGATCAACTCTACTTCCTGGGTATTGGATACCGGATCAGGATCTCATATTTGCAATTCATTGCAGACACTGAGAAACCGTAGAGTGCTGAAGGAAGGTGATATGACCCTAAAGGTTGCTAACGGAGCTAGCGTGGGAGCTGCGTCCGTCGGGGATTATCACCTGGGATTGACGAGTGGACACATTTTGGTTTTACATAACTGTTTTTTTGTACCAAGCTTAACGTGTAATATCATATCAGTTTCCTTGTTATCAAATAAAGGTTATGATTTCACGTTTGTAAGAGATGTTGTTAACATCCACCTTAATCATGGTTTGATTGGGTCCGGTACACTAAATAACGGTATATATGTTTTAAACCAACTCCAAATTTTCAACGTCCAGAACACACTAAAAAGAAAGTCTCCAGATTTAAATAAAGCTTTCTTATGGCATTGTAGACTGGGTCACATCAATGAGAGAAGGTTGACTAAGTTGCTTAGAGAAGGATATTTGGACTCGTTCGAATATCAAACTTATGACACTTGTCAATCTTGTCTCAAAGGAAAGATGACAAAGACTCCATTCACTGGACAAGGAGTAAGAGCGAGCGAGCTCTTAGGACTCATACACAGCGATGTATGTGGTCCAATGTCTACACATGTGAGAGGTGGTTATTCCTACTTCATTACTTTTACAGATGATTTCTCTAGGTATGGACATATCTTCTTAATGAAGCATAAATCCGAGGCCTTTGAGAAATTCCAGGAATACAAGAGTGAAGCGGAAAACCAAATAGGCAAAAGTATTAAGACACTGAGATCTGATCGATGTGGAGAATACTTAAGTGCCGAGTTCCTAGGTTACCTAAAAGAGAAAGGAATTCTCTCTCAGCTTACTCCTCCATACACTCCACAGCGCAACGGTGTATCGGAGAGACGGAATCGAACCCTATTGGATATGGTACGATCCATGATGAGTAATGCTGAGTTACCACGATCTTTCTGGGGCTATGCGCTAGAATCAGCGGCATATCTTTTGAATAGAGTTCCAACCAAAACTGTGCCTACCACACCATATCAGATGTGGAGTGGGAAGAAACCCTATCTTCAGTACCTGAAGACATGGGGATGTCCAGCTTTTGTAAAAAAGCAGCATCCGGACAAGCTCGAGGCACACTCAGTAGAGTGTAAGTTTGTAGGATATCCAAAGAACTCTATGGGATATTGTTTCTATTACGCAGAGGAACAAAAGGTTTTTGTTTCTCGTCATGCCCGCTTCTTAGAAACTGAATTTTTAGAAAATCAGAAGAGTGGGAGCGAAATAGAACTGGAAGAAATTCCAGAACCACAAGCTGTTACTGAAAGTTTAGTAGAACCAGTAGTTCAAGAAGAACAGGACATTCCCGCACCCCTCCGCAGGAGTAGTAAGCCGTCTCATCCGCCTGAGAGATACTATGGTTTTCTCATAGATGGGGATAGAGAGGATTGCATCATAGATGATGATGAACCTACTGACTTCCAGCAGGCCATCCAGAGCGGCGACTCGGTACTATGGCTAGATGCAATACGGACCGAAATGGAGTCTATGTACACCAACAAAGTATGGACTTTGGACTTTGCTCCAGATGGGGTAAAACCCATAGGATGCAAATGGATCTTCAAGAAAAAGATTGGTGTAGATGGACAGGTGGAAACCTATAAGGCTAGACTTATTGCAAAGGGTTTTCGTCAAAGACCTGGTTTGGACTATGACGAAACTTTTTCTCCAGTGGCTATGCTCAAATCCATTCGGGTCCTTCTTGCTATTGCTGCCTTCCATGATTATGAAATCTGGCAGATGGACGTAAAGACGGCCTTTCTAAATGGAAATTTAGAAGAGTGCATCTATATGGATCAGCCAGAGGGTTTCAATCAGAGTGGGAGCAGCGGGAAAGTATGCAAGCTGCTTAAGTCCATTTATGGACTAAAGCAGGCATCGCGGAGTTGGAACATCTGTTTTGATGAGACAGTCAAAGAATATGACTTTATCAAAAATCCAGATGAACCGTGCATATATAGTAAAGTTGTAGCCAGAAGTGTCGTATTCCTCGTCTTGTACGTGGATGACATTCTATTAATAGGAAATGACATTCCTATGCTACAATCTGTCAAAGGATTCTTGTCACACAAGTTCTCCATAAAAGACCTGGGTGATGCCTCTTACATTCTGGGGGTCCGGATCTATCGTGA
This sequence comes from Agapanthus africanus, assembly GCA_030015575.1. Classification (NCBI taxonomy): domain Eukaryota; kingdom Viridiplantae; phylum Streptophyta; class Magnoliopsida; order Asparagales; family Amaryllidaceae; genus Agapanthus; species Agapanthus africanus. The sequence continues at coordinate 45,795,334 of JASDDO010000019.1, read as the reverse complement.
TAGATCCAAGAGGATGTTGGGACTTTCGCAGTCCAGGTATATCGACACTGTACTGAAAAGATTCAGTATGGAGATTCTAAGCGCGGTAATCTACCGACTTGTCACGGAATCACCCTCTCCAAAGAGTGTTAGTGTATATGCCCAGAGGCCATTACTGTATCATACTAGTTTGTATATTACTTAATGGAAGCTTGGGATACTCACAGTTGTATATACAATCCTGCTCGAAATGGTAGTATGCTACTTGGTTTGTCTCTGCTTTAATATGTGCATGTGTTTCTTTTAGCATATTCTGGTATACATATTAGTAGAGCCCTTAGGATCTTTGCTTGATTACCAGCGTTGTGATGGCGCTCGCACTCGTGGGAGCTGGGTAATCTATAAGCACATCCTTATACAGGTCCCTGGTCGTTGGACTATCGAGACAGGGCATCGATACTCCGGAGTAGACTAGCGTATACGCTTCTCATCCCAGTGTGGGAGACGGTCTGTCCCACAGCCGTTAGTACGTCGTACTTGGGATAGTATGCGGGTGCTCGTTAGGTTACGAGTACACTGGACAGGACTCGTCGGGAACTGTTGGTTGGTAATATACCTATCGTCAGTTATCAGTTCCCAGGTGACATGAGTACAGCTTAGTCCGCTGACTTGACACTGTCACTTCGCCTCGAGTGTGTTCCCACTGCACTTTGATTACTACCCTACCACGGCTCAAAGGAGTCGTGCAAACAGGTAGTTTTTGGGTGCAGTCCCGAAGCACTTGGAGGCAGTGACGGTTAGACAGGATTCGTCTCTCCCGGTATTGGGGGTTGACATCGCGCTGTGTCCAGGAGAGCCATTACACGAGTAGTCCCTGGCCAGGGCAAGCGAGATATACTGGTAGGCTTCCAGTGTTATCTCAGGGTGTTCTGGTCTACACTCCGACATGACTTGTACCGCTATTAGGGGACTGACGTTCACCGCCCCCTAGGCCCGCCATGCGATGTATCAGACGAACAGACCGGACTGTACGGAGACTGTCACATACAGGCTCAGTAGGAGTGCAGATGGGGTTCACCTCGTCAGTCTTCTTATCGACATCTACCTGGGGACCGTTACGTACAGCTAGTGCCGCTTGCGGTCTGTGGTTAAACCCACTGCCAGCGTAGTGTCGAGTCTTTAGAGTCCCACACAGAGAGCTATTCGCCTTTAGGCAAAATGAGTAGAGGTCGCATGGTTTTGCGACAGGGTTCGTTCGCATCCGCGCACTTGTGCACGTTTGCTGTCCGGACAGTTTATACTAGCGGGCTTTGGTTTAAGCCAGATCCTAGTATATGATTTGAGATTGGTTTTTCTCAGAGTATTCGTGTTCCTCGGATCACGAATGCGGGTGCGTATGCACAGTTGCTTGAGATTGAGGGAGAGGACCTTGTTTAGGGTTAATGGCTATTGTCATTTTATTAACCCTATTGCTTTTGTGTGTATTATAGTTAATTGATAATTAGCTTAATAATTGTACATGGTTGTTGTTGTTGACCATTTGACTTCATTGACTTGTTGACCTAGGTTGACACTTTGACCATCATCATTTCTTTTGGAAGATGCTCTTTGATCTTTGCAAATTGAAATGATAATGGTCATGTCATGATTTACCATGACAATTTTCAAGCTAATTATTCAATTAAAATTATTCACACATATTAGTGAGAATGGCTCACTAATAATTCATTCTCTCATATCATTTCTCTCTCTTGCTCATCCTCTCCCTCAAGCTCTCTCCCTCTCATGTGTTGAGAAACAAAAAGCTTGAGAAAAACCCTCACTTGATCTTCTCTACTCTCTTCTAGGGTTCAAGTCTTAGCATTTCTTGCACTCTAGTTACTCCTAGCTTGGAGTCGAAGCTAAAGGTCGAGGCTTTCGGGTGGATCCTTCTTTGACGGGAGAAGACAAGCAAGGTGACCTCTTTCTACCATTCCAAAGAGCAAGGAGAGAAGGACTTTGAGCTCAAGGTATAATCTTTCCATCACTTAGCTAGTTACTAGTTAGGGTTAGCTTGTTTTTGTTTAGCAAAGATCCTTAAAGCTTGGTCCATGTTGCCTATAGTTGATAAAAATCCAATTTTTATTATGTTTTCCGCCTCCCCGTAAGCACCGGGGTGGGCAACGTGGACTTACAGTGGTATCAGAGCCTAACTAAACATAAACTAGCTAAGTAGTAAAGTGTAACGAAGTTTCGAAACCGGAAAATCGAAAAACCAAACTCGCAAAACCCCAAGTTTCTGTTATTTTTTTTTTCTGGTCAAAATAAAATTTGTTATACACCAAAAATTATCTCAGGGTTTTGTGTAGAAAACCACCAAAGACGAACCAGAGAGGCGACCAAAGGACCGTGGATCCGCGGCAATAGGAAGCTCTTGCCGCGGAACCGCGGCCGTCTTGTCCCCTCTCTGCTTCGATTTTGGTGCAGTGTGTTTTTGTGTTGGTTTTGGGATTTTTAGGATATGTTATATGTGCCCAGATTTTCCAGAACTAAAATTTACTTTTGGGGGCCTATAAATCCGTATTTTTCCGAAACTTCACTACACTTTAACTATATCGGTTATATCTGTGATGCTTGTATGTATTGAACGTCGGCTAATCGCTATAAGTCGATTAGTCGGGGTTATACATCTCTGTGATCTGTGATTGTTATTGGTTTGTGGATATGAATGGATTGGATTGTCGCGGGTGAATAGCCGGGGTGGATGTGAGATGAGCGTTATTTTTCTTTCATTCATTTGTAACATGTAAATTGATGTAATAATATTATTTGTATGGCCGCACAACCGGGTCGAGGTTGTAGCCGTCATTGTATAATTCTTTTTACTGTTTTTGCTCCTAGGATAGACCCATGGAGGGGGTGCACAAACTACCGGGTATCTCGAAGTGCCGAGTGGCCTACTCACGGTGGTGAGGGAGGTTGCTTCGCTTCGGGTGCTTGGCGGGTAGTTTGCCGCACCCGTAGGGGTCTTGGGTGGGGTATTGGCTATTCACCGCGACCGTGCAATCCGCTTTACGTTGCAGGCTCGAACGCATTGCGGATTCCTAATATATCCAATGTATTCATCTGTGATCTGTAATGTCTATCATTGCTATATATTTATATATAATAACTATTTAGGCGTTACTTATGTTTTACAGCCGCGCTAGCCCAGCCCCCGCTCTGTCGTTAGTTAAGTAACCTAACGGGTGATGACGGGGCCCCGTGGCGAATGCGAATGGCATAAGCGTACGTCATATTTTGGTTGTTTTCTGCAATGGTAGGATTAAATGATGGGACGCATTAAAAGAACTAATGCAAGAAATAAACCAAGTAAAAGTCGATTGGAACACTTTGAATACCACTCAGTTCTTTTCAAAACTAAACTTTTAAACGCGGAGCTTGAACCACTCCTTTTAAAAGCTATCTCGTTCCATCGATTATATCAAGTTCACTACGTTCACGGTTTCGCCAAAACCATCCGTAGCCCTCCATCATTTCGGTTAAATATTCGGTAGTATTCAAGCTATGTATTTTGACCTCACGCCAAGGCATAGTGATTGGTAGCTGCCGGATATTTATCCGTTGCATAGATAGAATGCGTTGATTTGAGACAGTCGTACTGCCGTTTTGGCCTACGTCAAGGGTAGGTACGGGTGGGTTCAAATTAACCAGGATAATGATGGGAAGAACTTGACATGTGACTTATGACATTTTGACCTCACGCCAAGGTCATAAGAGCATGGGGCAAAAATCCACATCGGGAGTTTCATAAGTACTGAAACTTGCTAGCGTTGCATACCATTTGGAGTGTCATAATTCTGGTAGGATTCCTTCGGTTTTATCACGCGATGATATTTGGATCCCGATCCTACTGTGAGTATATGCTACTCCTCGGGAAAACTCTCACTTAACGATCAATGCTATAAACCTAGTAGGTGCCTAGAAAGATGTTAGCGGGGCTACGCCCACAGGGAAAAGAGGTTACTTAATTAAGGAACTTCGCGAAAGCGTTGGAAAACCTCCCTCGAAGTACCGACATTGGCCTGGCTGAACGGTTAAGCAAGTATTGTACGGTGAGAATGATCTCGACTAATCCTTTTCTTTATGGTTTGAGAAGGGATTCGAGAAACAGTGGGAGCCATCCAGTTTAGACAAACTAAAAACCACTCTAAACTTGCAAGAGCATCATGCTAAAGTGTTTCTTTTCTCTCTCCTAATTGCAGCGACCATTCAAGATGACCGGACTTAAGTTACTATTAGATAAAAACATATTGACAGGGCCAAACTACAAAGATTGGCTCAGGAATGTCAAGATGGCTATCACTTATGACAAGCTGGGGTATATACTTACCACCAAAGCTCCCCCTGTCCCAGGTCCCACCTCCAGCGTCGCGGATGTAGAAATCCGTAAGACATGGGAGATAGATTGCGCGAGGGCCAGATGCCTCGTACTAGCCTCGATGGACAACGACCATCAGAGGAGGCACGAGAATATGGACCTAGAGTCCATATTTCTCCATACAAAAGAACTGTATGGAGAGCAGTCTCGTATCGCTAGATACGAAGTGTCGAAGAAGCTTTTTTCGGCAAGGTTGGCCGTTGGATCATCGGTAGCGGACCACGTGCTTAAGATGATCGGTTACATAGAGGAGCTCGCGGACCTTGGGACCACGTTGGAGAATGAACTCTATACTGATTTGATTCTCCAGTCCCTTCCTTCCACTTACGCCCAGTTCATTCTTAACTTCAACATGCAAGGAAAGGAGGTTGAACTTGCCGAACTTCTGAACATGTTGAGGACTGCTGAGGGCACCCTACAGAAGGGTAGGGAGACATCCACTTTGTTTGTAGGAGGATCTTCCTCTTTTAGGTCCAGGGCGAAAGCCAAGGGCAAGAAGAAGAAATCCCCCGCCAAACCAAGAGGCGGTGTCGGTAAAGTGGATACGAAGGGAAAGGGTAAAGCAACAAAAGTAGCGGGGAAGCTGGTGGGGAAGGAAGAATGCTTCTATTGTCACAAAAGTGGTCACTGGAAACAGGATTGCAAGGCTTGGAAAGCCAGAACACAGGATTTGAAGCGAGTTGCAGCTTCAGCTTCAGGTGTGTATGTTATTGAAAACTGTCTATCAATAAACTCTACATCCTGGGTATTGGATACCGGATCAGGATCTCATATCTGTAATTCTTTGCAGGCGTTGAGAAAGCGTAGAGTTTTGAAGGCAGGTGACATGACCCTCAGAGTTGCGAACGGTGCTAGCATGGATGCTGAGGCCGTGGGGGACTATCACCTGGGATTATCAGATGGACACTTTTTGGTTTTGCGTAGTTGTTATTATGTACCAAATGCAACCTGTAATATCATTTTTGTATCTTTATTATCTAAAGAAGGTTATGAATTTGCATTTGTAAGTAATGTAGTGAACATTCACCTTAATCAAGTTTTGATTGGGTCAGGTACATTGAACAACGGTATATACGTTTTAAACCAACCACAGATTTTCAATATCCAGAATACACACAAAAGAAAGTCTCCAGAAATTAATAAAACTTTCTTATGGCATTGTAGACTGTGTCACATCAATGAGAGAAGATTGACTAAGTTATATACTGAAGGATATTTAGATCCGTTCGAATATCAATCGTATGCAACTTGTCAATCCTGTCTCAAAGGAAAGATGACAAAGGCTCCGTTTTCTGGACACGGAGAAAGAGCGAGCGAGCTCTTGGGACTCGTACACAGCGACGTGTGCGGTCCAATGTCTACACATGCGCGAAGCGGTTTTTCTTACTTCATTACTTTTACGGATGATTTCTCAAGATTCGGACATGTCTTCTTAATGAAGCATAAATCCGAAGCTTTTGATAAGTTCCAGGAATATAAGAATGAAGTAGAAAAACAAACAGGCAAAAGTATCAAGATCCTAAGATCGGATCGAGGAGGAGAATACTTAAGTGCCGAATTCCTGAATTACTTAAAAGAGAATGGAATTCTCTCTCAGCTTACTCCTCCATACACTCCGCAACATAACGGTGTATCGGAGAGACGGAACCGAACCCTATTGGATATGGTACGGTCCATGATGAGTAACGCTGAGTTACCGCGATCGTTCTGGGGATATGCGCTGGAAACAGCTGCATATCTTTTGAACCGTGTTCCCACTAAGACTGTGCCTACCACACCATATGAGTTATGGAGTGGGAAGAAACCCTATCTTCAATACTTGAAGATTTGGGGATGTCCAGCTTATGTCAAAAAGCAGCATACGGACAAACTCGAGGCACGCTCAGTACTGTGCAAGTTTGTGGGATACCCAAAGAACTCCAGGGGGTATCTTTTCTATTACGCAGAGGAACAAAAAGTCCTTGTTTCTCGTAATGCCCATTTTCTGGAACATCAGTTTTTAGAAAAAGAAATAAGTGGGAGCGCAACAGAACTGGAAGAAATTCCAGAACCACAAACTATTACTGAAAGCTTAGTGGAACCAGAAGGTTCAAAAGAACAGGACATTCCTACGCCACTCCGCAGGAGTAGTAGGCAGTCTCATCCGCCCGAGAGGTACTACGGTTTTCTCATTGACGGGGATAGAGAGGACTGCATCATAGATTGTGATGAGCCTACTAGCTTCCAGCAAGCCATTCAGAGCGTCGACTCGGTAAAATGGCTGGATGCAATGCGGACCGAGATGGAGTCCATGTACACCAACAAAGTATGGACGTTGGACATTGCTCCAGACGGGGTAAAACCCGTAGGATGCAAGTGGATCTTCAAAAGGAAGATTGGTGTAGATGGACAGGTTGAGACCTATAAAGCTAGACTGGTAGCAAAGGGTTTTCGTCAGCGACCTGGTTTGGACTATGACGAAACCTTTTCTCCAGTAGCTATGCTGAAATCCATTCGGATCCTTCTTGCCATCGCTGCTTTCCACGATTATGAGATTTGGCAGATGGACGTAAAGACAGCTTTTCTAAATGGTCATTTAGAGGAGTGTGTCTATATGGACCAGCCAGAGGGTTTCATTCAGGGTGGGAGCAGCGGAAAGGTGTGCAAGTTGCTCAAGTCCATTTATGGACTCAAGCAGGTATCGCGGAGTTGGAACATCTGTTTTGATGAGACGGTCAAAGAATTTGGCTTTATCAAAAATCCAGATGAACCATGCATCTATTGTAGATTTGTAGCGAGAACTGTAGTATTCCTCATTTTATACGTGGATGACATTCTCTTAATAGGAAATGACATTCCTATGCTACAATCTGTCAAGGGGTTCTTGTCACACAGGTTCTCCATGAAAGACCTGGGTGATGCCTCATACATTCTGGGTATCCGTATCTACCGTGACAGATCCAAGAGGATATTAGGACTCTCGCAGTCCAGGTACATCGACACCATACTGAAGAGATTCAGTATGGAAGATTTCAAGCGCGGTAATCTACCGGCTTGTCACGGGATCACCCTCTCCAAAGAGATGTCTCCCAAGACTGATTTGGAGAGGGATCGCATGTCTATTATACCCTACGCTTCTGCGGTAGGCTCTATAATGTATGCGATGTTGTGTACCAGACCGGATGTGGCTTATGCACTGAGTGTGGTAAGCAGGTATCAGTCAAACCCTGGGGAGAAACATTGGATAGCAGTAAAGAACATTCTCAAGTACCTGAGAAGGACTAAGGAGATGTTCTTGGTGTATGGCGGAAAAGACCTGCAGATTGAGGCCTTTGCTGACTCCAGCTTCCAGAGTGACAAGGATGATTCCAAGTCCATGTCGGGTTTTGTCTTTACCCTCAATGGAGGGGCGGTGTGTTGGAAGAGCTCCAAACAGGAAACCGTTGCTGACTCGACTATGGAAGCGGAATACATCGCTGCATCTGATGCCGCAAAAGAAGCTGTCTGGATGAGGAAGTTCTTGAAAGAACTTCAGGTGGTTCCGTCCATTGTTGACCCAATACCTCTGTATTGCGACAACAACGGGGCTATAGCTTTAGCGAAGGAACCCAGGTCCCATCAGAAATCCAGACACATCTTAAGGCGGTATCACCTGATCAGGGAGATCGTGGATCGCCAGGAGATCGAGGTCCGGAGAGTTGCATCAGAGGATAACACAGCAGATCTATTCACCAAGGCCTTGCCCCAAACTCAGTTCGAGCGGCTGATCGAGATGATAGGTCTTCGATACGCCAGTACATGGCCTTAGTGCAAGTGGGAGATTGTTAGTGTATATGCCCTAGAGGCCATTACTGTATCATACTAGTTTGTATATTACTTAATGGAAGCTTGGGATACTCACAGTTGTATATACAATCTTGCTCGAAATGGTAGTATGCTACTTGGTTTGTCTCTGCTTTAATATGTGCATGTGTTTCTTTTAGCATATTGCTGGTATACATATTAGTAGAGCCCTTAGGATCTTTGCTTGATTACCAGCGTTGTGATGGCGCTCGCACTCGTGGGAGCTGGGTAATCTATAAGCACATCCTTATACAGGTCCCTGGTCGTTGGACTATCGAGACAGGGCATCGATACTCCGGAGTAGACTAGCGTATGCGCTTCTCATCCCAGTGTGGGAGACGGTCTGTCCCACAGCCGTTAGTACGTCGTACTTGGGATAGTATGCGGGTGCTCGTTAGGTTACGAGTACACTGGACAGGACTCGTCGGGAACTGTTGGTTGGTAATATACCTATCGTCAGTTATCAGTTCCCAGGTGACATGAGTACAGCTTAGTCCGCTGACTTGACACTGTCACTTCGCCTCGAGTGTGTTCCCACTGCACTTTGATTACTACCCTACCACGGCTCAAAGGAGTCGTGCAAACAGGTAGTTTTTGGGTGCAGTCCCGAAGCACTTGGAGGCAGTGACGGTTAGACAGGATTCGTCTCTCCCGGTATTGGGGGTTGACATCGCGCTGTGTCCAGGAGAGCCATTACACGAGTAGTCCCTGGCCAGGGCAAACGAGATATACTGGTAGGCTTCCAGTGTTATCTCAGGATGTTCTGGGCTACACTCCGACATGACTTGTACCGCTATTAGGGGACTGACGTTCACCACCCCCTAGGCCCGCCATGCGATGTATCAGACGAACAGACCGGACTGTACGGAGACTGTCACATACAGGCTCAGTAGGAGTGCAGATGGGGTTCACCTCGTCAGTCTTCTTATCGACATCTACTTGGGGACCGTTACGTACAGCTAGTGCCGCTTGCGGTCTGTGGTTAAACCCACTGCCAGCGTAGTGTCGAGTCTTTAGAGTCCCATACAGAGAGCTATTCGCCTTTAGGCAAAATGAGTAGAGGTCGCATGGTTTTGCGACAGGGTTCGTTCGCATCCGCGCACTTGTGCACGTTTGCTGTCCGGACAGTTTATACTAGCGGGCTTTGGTTTAAGCCGGATCCTAGTATATGATTTGAGATTGGTTTTTCTCAGAGTATTCGTGTTCCTCGGATCACGAATGCGGGTGCGTATGCACAGTTGCTTGAGATTAAGGGAGAAGACCTTGTTTAGGGTTAATGACTATTGTCATTTTATTAACCCTATTGCTTTTGTGTGTATTATAGTTAATTGATAATTAGCTTAATAATTGTACATGGTTGTTGTTGTTGACCATTTGACTTCATTGACTTGTTGACCTAGGTTGACACTTTGACCATCATCATTTCTTTTGGAAGATGCTCTTTGATCTTTGCAAATTGAAATGATAATGGTCATGTCATGATTTACCATGACAATTTTCAAGCTAATTATTCAATTAAAATTATTCACACATATTAGTGAGAATGGCTCACTAATAATTCATTCTCTCATATCATTTCTCTCTCTTGCTCATCCTCTCCCTCAAGCTCTCTCCCTCTCATGTGTTGAGAAACAAAAAGCTTGAGAAAAACCCTCACTTGATCTTCTCTACTCTCTTCTAGGGTTCAAGTCTTAGCATTTCTTGCACTCTAGTTACTCCTAGCTTGGAGTCGAAGCTAAAGGTCGAGGCTTTCGGGTGGATCCTTCTTTGACGGGAGAAGACAAGCAAGGTGACCTCTTTCTACCATTCCAAAGAGCAAGGAAAGAAGGACTTTGAGCTCAAGGTATAACCTTTCCATCACTTAGCTAGTTACTAGTTAGGGTTAGCTTGTTTTTGTTTAGCAAAGATCCTTAAAGCTTGGTCCATGTTGCCTATAGTTGATAAAAATCCAATTTTTATTATGTTTTCCGCCTCCTCGTAAGCACCGGGGTGGGCAACGTGGACTTACAAAGAAATGTCTCCCAAGACTGATTTGGAAAGGGAACGCATGTCTATTATACCCTACGCTTCTGCGGTAGGCTCTATAATGTATGCGATGTTGTGCACCAGACCAGATGTAGCTTACGCACTGAGCGTGGTAAGCCGGTATCAGTCAGACCCAGGGGAGAAGCACTGGATAGCAGTAAAGAACATTCTCAAGTACCTGAGAAGGACTAAGGAGATGTTCTTGGTTTACGGCGGAAAAGACCTTAGGTTAGAGGCCTTTGCTGATTCCGGCTTTCAGAGTGATAAGGACGATTCCAAGTCCATGTCAGGTTATGTCTTTACCCTCAATGGAGGGGCGGTGTGCTGGAAGAGCTCCAAGCAGGACACCGTTGCTGACTCAACGATGAAAGCGGAGTATATAGCTGCTTGCGATGCCGCAAAAGAAGCAGTCTGGATGAAGAAGTTCCTAACAGAACTTCAGGTGGTTCCTACCATAGTTGATCCAATACCTCTGTATTGCGACAACAACGGAGCTATAGCTTTAGCGAAGGAACCAAGGTCCCATCAGAAGTCCAGACACATCTTAAGGCGGTATCACCTGATCAGGGAGATCATTGATCGTCAGGAGATCGAGGTTCGGAGAGTTGCTTCTGAAGAGAACATTGCTGATCCATTCACAAAGGCCCTACCTCAGATTCAGTTCGAGAGGCTACTCGAGATCATCGGTCTTCGATACGCCAGTACATGGCCCTAGTGCAAGTGGGAGATTGTTAGTGTTAATGCCCTAGAAGGTCATTACTGTATCATACTAGTTTGTATATTACTTAATGGAAGCTTGGGATATTCACATGTATATAACAGTCTTGCTAAACATGGTAGTATGCTACTTGGTTTTTCTATCTTAATATGTGAGTATACGTATTGATAGAGCTCTTAGGATCTTGCTTGACTACCAGCGTTGTGATGGCAGTCATACTAGTGGGGGCTGGGTAGTCTACAAGCACATCCTTATTCAGGTCCCTAGTCGTTGGATTATCGAGACAAGGCATCGATACTCCGGAGTAGACTAGTGTGTACGCTTCTCATCCCAGTTGGGGAGAAGGTCTGTCCCACAGCCGTCAGTACGTCGTACTGGAGATAGTATGCAGGTGCTCGTTAGGTTACGGGTACACCGGACAGGACTCACAGGGAACTGTTGGTTGGTTTTATACCAGTCGTCAGTGAACAGTTCCCAGGTGACATGAGTACAGCATAGTCCGCAGACTTGACACTGCTACTTCGCCTCGAGTGTGTCCCACTGTTCTTAGATTGCTATCCTATCACGGCTCAAAGGAGTCGTGCAAACAGGTAGCAGTCGGGTGCAGTCCCGAGCACTTGGAGGCAGTGGCGGTTAGACAGGATTCGTCTCTCCCGGTATTGGGGGTTGATATCGCGCTGTGTCAGAGAGCCATTACGCAAAGTCCCTGGCCAGGGCAAGCGAGATTTGCTGGTAGGTTCCAGTAGTTTCTCAGGGTGTAATGGGCTTCGCTCCGACACGACTTACACCGCTATTAGGGGACTGACGCTTGCCGCCCCCCTAGGCCCGATATGCGATAGTCTTAGACGAACGGACCGGACTGTACGGAGATTGTCACATCAGACTCAGTAGGAGTTCGGATGGGTTTCCTCATCGGCCTTCTTATCGACATCTACCTGGGGACCGTTACGTACAGCAAGTGCCGCTTGCGGTCTATGGTTAAACCCACTGCCAGCGTAGTAGTCGAGTCTCTAGAGTCCCACACAGAGAGTTTCCCTACTCCAGGCGAAACGATATAGAGGTCGTATGGTTTTACGAAAAGGGTTCGGACGCATACGTGTGTTTACACACGTACGACTTTCGGACAGTTTTTACCAGTCGGCTTTAGTTTAAGCCAGTTACTGGTATCCGGTTATTGGATTTATACAGTCTAAAGTTTTTCCGTATTTTTGCGGAAAGGAGGGGCATTCTCGTAATTGCGCGAGAAGCTTCTAGAAGATGGTGACTAAGGAGGTTTAGGTGGCATATACAATGAATGTGATTAGTGAGTCATATGGATGATTCATCCATGTCATTAATGCATCATAAATGCTTAATGACTCATGGATGTGAATCATCACTAGATATTATCAAGCATGGTTGTTAAATTCATTTCTTTTCTTTTCTTGATAAAAAGAAATGCTTGATATATATTATGATAACTCATTCTTCTCACTTCATTATTATCTTCATCTTCTCTCTCCTCAAGCTCTCCCTCTTCAAACCCTAATCCTCCCCTCTCATGTGTTGAGTACAAGGATTAGTTAGACTCATTAAACCATAACCCTCACTCTATTTTACCTAGCTTCTTTGATTAGCACTTAAAGAAGTTTAGTTGCCTCAAGTTTAGAGGCTAAGCTTGGAGTAAAGCTCTCGGGTGGATCGTCTATTACTTCGAGAAGGCCGAGGAGGAGGTGGAGTTCGTAAAGACGAAGGACACGGTTCTTTAGGTATAATCCCTTTACATAGTAGTTGTTAACAACTATGTTTGATGTTAGTTATCGTTTAGCTTCGATTCATGCGGTTAGTCGATGTTTAAGCAAAGAACAAGATCGTTTTTCATATTTCCGCCTCCTCGCAAGTCGTGGGGTGTTGTACATCGACTTACAGTGGTATCAGAGCCTCGCTAAACAATAAATAACTTACTTGCAAATTTGTATGAATTTCGAACGGAAAAAACGAAACCGGAAAACCCCGAAATCACAAGTTTCTGTCGATTTTTAAATGAAGTCCAAAAATTTTTCAGGGAGATTCAGAAAGCTTAAAAAGACAGTAGAAGAACACCCAAGAAATTTGGGCCCCTGAATCGCCTAAAGCGCCGCGGAACCGCGGCGGATCGCACCGATCCGCCGCGCTTCCGCCGCCGAGTTGGCGATTCAGGAACCCAATTTTCCTGTGTTGCTTCTCTGTGATATTTGGTATTTTCTGGAAGTTTTTATTTTTGCTCAGGTTTCAGTTTTACAGAGAAGTATTGGAGCAAAATTAAAAGTGTTTAATCGATCGAAATCATACAGTATTTGCTTGTTGGATTATATCTGTGTTTGTATAATGTGTTCGTAAACCTCCCCTAACTGCTAGTATGTCGGTTGGTAGGGGGTTGCACATTTCTGTAATGGTTTTTACTGTTTGTGGATATGAACTGTGTTGGACTGTTGTGATGTATAGCCGGGGTTATGTGATGGGTTGTTATTTAATTCATTTGATGTAAATGTAATTTGTTGTAATATTATTTTGCGGGGCACATCCAGGTTGCGGTTGTAGCCACCGTTGTATTATTTCATTTTACTGTTTTTGCTCCTAGGACAGACCCAAGGTGGGGTGCACAAACTGCCGGGTGGGTAGTTTGCCGTACCCGTTGGGGTCTTGGGTGGGGTAATGGCTATTCATCACAACTGTGTAATCCGTTTTTTGTTGCAGGCTCAAAACAAACACGGATTGCTTGCAAATCCAATAAAGTTCATCTGTGATCTGGAATGCCTATTATTGCGTCTGACGAATGTACAATATCTATATATGATAGCTATTTAGACGTCACTTATGTTTTACACCCGCACTAGCCCAGCCCCCGCTCTGTCGTTAGTTAAGTAACCTAACGGGTGATGACGGGACCCCGTGGCGAATGCGGATGGCATAAGAGGACGTTGTATTTTCGTTGTTTTCTGCAATGATAGGTTAATGATGGGACGCATTATTTATAATGCAAAGAAAATAAACCAAAAGTTAATCGTTGGAACAATTTAAAAGAAACCACTCGGTTAATTTTAAAAATAGATATTTTTAAATGCGGAGCTTTAACCACTCCTTTTAAAAGCTATCAGGTTCCTTCGGTTATATCAAGTTCACTACGTCACGGTTTCGCCAAAACCAGTCGTAGCCCTCTGTCATTTCTTATGGATAGTCAGTAGTATTCAAGCTATGTTTGTTGGCTTTCGTCAAGGCATAGTGTTTGGTAGCTACTGGGTATTCATTTGTTGCATAGATAGATGTGTTGGTTTGGGACAGTCGCATTACCTTGTTGGCTTACGTCAAGGGTATATACGGGTGGGTTCAAATTAACAAGATAATGATGGGCAGAACTTGACATGTGACTTATGATTTGTTGGCTTACGTCAAGGTCATAAGAGCATGGGGCAAAAACCTATATCGGGAATTTCTAAAGAAACTGAAATTTGCAAAGAGATGCATACCATTTGGAGTTTGATGAATGTTGGTAAGATTCCTTCAACAATATCGTACGATGATATTTGGATCCCGATCCTACTGTGAGTATATGCTACTTATCAGGATATTCGTCACTTAACGATCAATGCTATAAACCAAGTAGGTGTCCAGAAAAGTGTCAGCGGGGTTACGCCCCCAGAGAAAAGAGGTTATTTAATTAAGGAACTTCGCGAAAGCGTTGGAAAACCTCCCTCGAAGTATCGACACTAGCCTGGCTGAACGGTTAAGCAAGTATTGTACAGTGAGAATAGTCCTGGCTAATTCTTCTTTTATGGTTTGAGAAAGGATTCGAGAAACAGTGGGAGCCATCCAGTTTAGATAAACTAAAAACCACTCTAAACTTGCAAGAGCATCATGCTAAAGAGTTTTCTTCTCTCTCTCCTAATTGCAGCGACCCTGAAAATGACTGGACTTAAGTTACTTTTAGAGAAAAATATACTGACAGGGCCAAACTATAAAGATTGGCTGCGGAATGTCAAAATGGCTTTGACCTATGACAAATTGGGGTACGTCCTCACCGCTACGGCACCTGCTGTCCCTGGTCCCAAATCCAGCAATGCGGATAAGGAAATCCGCAAAACCTGGGATTTAGATTGCGCGAAAGCCAAGTGCATCATGCTTGCCTCAATGAACAATGAACATCAGAGGAGGCACGAGGATATGAACCTAGATGGCATATTTCTCCATACAAAGGAACTTTATGGAGAGCAATCTCGTATAGCAAGATACGAGACCTCTAAGAACTTGTTTCGAGCGAGGTTGGCTGTCGGGTCATCGGTAGGAGAACATGTCCTAAAGATGATCGGCTATATTGAAGAGCTCGCAGACCTTGGGACGACTTTGGATAATGAGCTCTATACAGACCTTATTCTCCAGTCCCTTCCTCCCACCTACGCCCAGTTTATCCTGAACTTCAACCTTCAAAGAAAAGAAGTTGAACTTCCGGAACTCCTGAACATGTTAAGGAGTGCAGAGGGCACCTTGCAGAAAGCAAGGGAAACACCCGCTATGTTTGTTAGCGGTACATCTTCTTCCGGGTCCAAGGCTAGGGCCAAAGGAAGGAAGAAGAAGGCCGCCACCAAACCTAGAGGAGGTGTTAGTAAGGTGGGAGGGAAGGGAAAGAAAAAGTTTGCGGTACCGGTAGTTGGCCAGGATGAGTGCTTCCATTGTCACAGGAAAGGGCACTGGAAGAAGGATTGCAAGGCGTGGAACGCCAAGAACCAGGAACCGAAGCAAGCTGTGGCTTCGACTTCAGGTGTGTTTGTAATTGAGAATTGTCTGTCGATCAACTCTACTTCCTGGGTATTGGATACCGGATCAGGATCTCATATTTGCAATTCATTGCAGGCACTGAGAAACCGTAGAGTGCTGAAGGAAGGTGATATGACCCTAAAGGTTGCTAACGGAGCTAGCGTGGGAGCTGCGTCCGTCGGGGATTATCACCTGGGATTGACGAGTGGACACATTTTGGTTTTACATAACTGTTTTTTTGTACCAAGCTTAACGTGTAATATCATATCAGTTTCCTTGTTATCAAATAAAGGTTATGATTTCACGTTTGTAAGAGATGTTGTTAACATCCACCTTAATCATGGTTTGATTGGGTCCGGTATACTAAATAACGGTATATATGTTTTAAACCAACTCCAAATTTTCAACGTCCAGAACACACTAAAAAGAAAGTCTCCAGATTTAAATAAAGCTTTCTTATGGCATTGTAGACTGGGTCACATCAATGAGAGAAGGTTGACTAAGTTGCTTAGAGAAGGATATTTGGACTCGTTCGAATATCAAACTTATGACACTTGTCAATCTTGTCTCAAAGGAAAGATGACAAAGACTCCATTCACTGGACAAGGAGTAAGAGCGAGCGAGCTCTTAGGACTCATACACAGCGATGTATGTGGTCCAATGTCTACACATGCGAGAGGTGGTTATTCCTACTTCATTACTTTTACAGATGATTTCTCTAGGTATGGACATATCTTCTTAATGAAGCATAAATCCGAGGCCTTTGAGAAATTCCAGGAATACAAGAGTGAAGCGGAAAACCAAACAGGCAAAAGTATTAAGACACTGAGATCTGATCGAGGTGGAGAATACTTAAGTGCCGAGTTCCTATGTTACCTAAAAGCGAAAGGAATTCTCTCTCAGCTTACTCCTCCATACACTCCACAGCACAACGGTGTATCGGAGAGACGGAATCGAACCCTATTGGATATGGTACGATCCATGATGAGTAATGCTGAGTTACTACGATCTTTCTGGGGTTATGCGCTAGAATCAGCGGCATATCTTTTGAACAGAGTTCCAACCAAAACTGATTCCAAAAAAGCAAGTATTATTTGTCATCGCAACCAATTGGTGAATTTTGCAACAAAGTTCTTTTGGCTGCATGAGGTGATAAGAGAATAAAGAGATAAAAATAATTAATGCATTCTCTGTTAAAAAGAAAAATTAAAGTCAACTTATGCTTTAGTCTAAATGACTATTTCGATGTCATATCATATATAAACAGGAATGAAGAAAAAATACATGATTGGACATATGAAATATATACATTTACAGCTCATATCATTATTGCACCCTGCATATAAACAGTTTTCAATAAGGTATATTTTGACAAATGTATGATTTGACTGATTTAATAGTATCATAATTTGAGTAAATTAAATAAAAATATTTGGAAAAAACAATCCTTGATATTGTCTAGTGAAAAAGAAGACAACCAAACGTGTTTCAACCATGAAAACAGGAAATGCAATTATGGTCCATTGGACCATCATGCATTTTTCTTCATATTTCTATATATGATATTATACAAATAATCATTTGATCAATCACGTATCATCTATTCAATCGTTGTCTTGAACAGCGCTTTCACAATCTATTCAAATTCCTCAATAACAATAAAATATGCAGTATATACTAAGATCTGATTGCAGAGATGCACACGTATGACCCTTTCCAGATAGCTGATAACATAACCCATCTAAACTAAACACAACATAATGGTACTCATTGGTTATGAATGCATGAAGTTGCAAAATATGTTGAAATTTATAAGTCAATATCTCTTTTGGAAAAATGATAAGCGAGAACGCATTAAGTAAACCTAGCTAGTGATAAATCTAAAATTTGTTTAAAGGTGTAAAGTTCGATTAAGAGTTTTCAAGATGATCTTGAAATTTTGGAAACTAAAATTTTTTAGTAAAAAAATAAATTGGGCGAGAGAGGGTTCTCATGGAAATAGAATTCTAAATCATATATTTCTATAGATTTGTACTTAGTAACTAAAAAGATCTTCTATATGCATAGACAATGTGTAAGACAAACAAATTTAAAATTAATTTGAGGCATGCTAATAATTTGTTTCATTCAGCAATTAAGAATTATTGTTTTTCTAGAAGGAGATATGCACAAAAACCTAGTAAAACATAATTTAAACATGAATCTACAACTGCTTTACCAAAACCCTAAATTTAAATGCAAACGACATTTAGAACTCCACTGTTCTTAGTTAAGAACCATAAAAATTCGTTCATATGTTAATGCCGTACCAAAACTCTAGCCTTTCAACCATACCAAACATTCGATCATCTAACAAAACTATAATCTAAATTAATGCAATCCACATCATCACTTATATATAGAAGATTTTTCTATATTTCAACTAAGACATATTTACATAAGAAAACCCCAATCTAAATTATTGTATATTCTATTTTGTAGCCTATATATAGATTGATCACCTCATAACCCTTACCATCTTCACTCTCATATCCGGTAGCCAAATGCAAGATCACCTCTCACAAATGCAACTTCCCAACCAAAACCAACCACAGAGAAGAACAACCCGAGGCTCCACCGGATACTTAGGCGTCCGCAAACGTAATTGGGGACGATATTCCGCAGAAATCCGAAACCCACACACAAAAAAGGTACTGGCTAGGCACATTCGTCACGGGTGAAGAGGCCGCTATACCTTACGATCTCTGTTTGATATCGTTTAGTGGGCCTGAAAGGGCAAGGACCAATTTTGTTCATTACCCGGGTTTTTTCAATTCCCATGCTTCTTATTCACTGCCTCCTCTACCGCCGCCATCGGAGAAGTTGATCATAAATGATAGTCTCTCTTCGATATCGTTCAATGGATCTGAAGGGGCGAGAAACAATTTTCATTATTTGGGTTTTCTCAATGACCGTGTTTCTTATTCACCGCCTCCTCCACCGCCATCGTCGCCAGAGTCAATGGAGATTTATGGAGGTTTAGATGAGAAGAAAGATGATGAATCTATGACCATTGTGGTTATCTTACAGATTTTTGGACAATCAAAAGATATTTCTTTTTATATATGAAGAACTTAATGATTATTGTTTGACAACTTTGTATTGGAGAACTTACACCACTCAATGATGGAGTGTTCTAGTTGTTAGTGGTGTTGCTGATATCTTATTTATAATATGAATTTTCTTTCCATCTCATTTTACTTTTTTGGGATATTGCAATCATAAGTTTTTAAGTATATTTTATGTGTGGAACATATTTTCAGATCCATTTATCATAAGTATATGATTTGTTTTAAAATGTTAAGATGAATTAGCTTTATTTTAGCGATTACTTAATGGAATCCTAAGTATAAGATAGTTATGCTATTAATGATAATGTATTTTGATGAATTGAGGGGTTCAAGCTAGTAAACTAAGATTCTAATTTGAACTATAGAAATTTTTTCCAAAAAGTATATTGATAAATACCGAGAAGTTTCCTTCACAGACAAAAGAGGACAACGATCATTTGGAGATAAGGTAATTTTTAAGGCACAAAAACACACGATATCAAAAATATTGTTTAAGTGGAGGTACGAAGTTATAAATTAATTTTAATTTGCATACGCTATTAGATATCTGTTATAACTAATTTTTTAATTGAGGATTTTGCAATATGATATTATGTAATTATATTCTCATATAATACAGAGTTTCAAATGCATTCTGATAGATCTTTATACTCATCCTGCAATTAAAAACTCAGAGTCGCATACAGCTTAGATTTATTTTGTTACAAATTTTTTCAAATGGAAAATTTAATAGAACAAACACAATCTCAAAATATTTTATGGTTTTCATTAAAAAAATGTATTAGAAGATTTTAGAATAATAAAGGAACTATTAACAATATTTTGTTGTCATACAATTTTATATATTTTTTATTAGAAAAAATGAAATTCCAGAAATGCCAATACTTAGATCCATTTATTGTATTTATGTTTTTTCAGTGTTTGTTATCTTTACTCTACTTGTAATAATTTCTCTGTGTTGATCATTGCTTGTAAAATTCTGTTACTTTTTCTTTCCTTATTTGGATAGACTATTGAAACTTTTTAGGCTTATAATAATGTAACGGTTGTTAATTGTGTATAAAAACCATTTGAAGATAAGAAAACTCTGAAGAAACAAAAACACACGACTTCAAAAATATTATTTAAGTAGAGATATGGAGTTACGAATTAATTCTAGTTTGCATACGCCATTAGATATCTATTATAACTAATTGTTTAATTGAGGGTTTTGGAATATGATATTGTGTAATTATATTCTCCCATAATACAGAGTTACAAATGTATTCTGATAGATTTTTATGCTCATCCTGAAATTAAAAACTCAGAGTCACATACTACTTAGATTTTTTTTGTTACAAATTTTTTCAAATGGAAAATTTAATAGAACAAACACAATCTCAAAATATTTCATGGTTTTCATTTTAAAATGTATTAGAAAAATTTAGAATAATAAAGGAACTATTAATCATATTTTTTTGTCATATAATTTTATAAATTTTTGGTCCAGAAAGATAAAATTCCAGAAAGGTCAATGCTCAGATCCATTAACCGCAATTATGTATTTTTCAGCGTTTCTTATTTTTACTCTACCTGTAATAATTTTTTCGTGTTAATGATTGCTTTTAAATTTTTATTACTCTTTCTTTTCTTATTTGGATATATTATTGGAACTTTCAGACTTATAATATTGTAACTGTTGCTAGCTGTGGACGATGACTGTTCTCCGCCGAAAGACGCGAGACGGAACCGCGTAGGTTCGTCTTGCCTGAATTTGGGGGTAGATGCAATTTAGTTTTATCCGTCCACCCCTCCGAAAATGCCAAGTTGATTTATGGCACCATGTATCGGAGGTTTGGACAGATGCGGTCGATGTAGCAGACTTCGTCAGATTCCCTCTCGTTTGAGGGGTTTTTGATTGTGGGGACGCTCTTCCCTGCAAGTGCAAGCCCCTGCAGTTAATTACGCTACCGCATCGCGGTAACAACTTTCTCTTTCTCCAGATGGTCACTTCATGTCGTGTGTGTTTGTTTTGTTTTCGATTGCCCGTGGATTGTATACGGAGACTAATTTATGTTGTCGCTCGTAGGGTGTAAATTAGTCCAAATCCGTATTTTCTTAGATTTGGGTTTTGGTTTGGGTTTAAGGATACGTTAGTCTCATTTGAGACTAAGATCAACATAAACGTTTGTTAAGGATACGTTGGTCTAATTTTAGACTAAGATCAACTTAACAATTTGTTAATGATATGTTAGTCTAATTTTAGACTAAGATCAACTTAACAGGATCATTTAGATCCAACAAAAGAGCATTTGGACTCTATTGTTTTAGTTTAGGGACTTTGCGGTCCAGTTTAAAGACTCCATAGTCTGTAAAGTTTAAGGACATCAAAGTCCATGAGCTTAAGGACCCCACGATCTATAAAGTTTAAGGACATCATAGTCCATGAGTTTAAGGACATCATAGTCCAGTTTAAAGACGTCATAGTCTATGGAATGTATGGTTTTCGGGACCTATCACCTCTCTGAAAACGTTGAAGGATTACAATGACAAATATCAAAGGAGTGAAGAGATGTACCCTTGAACCAATATTGGTTGGGAGATTTGTAGTCCAATTTGGGACTAAGATCAAAGATTTATGAGCATATGGGCTCAATTAACCTGAAGTAGGGTTCTGTGGCCACTTCGGTCTTGGCCCATTTAGTAAAAATGTTAAACATTTAACAATGCTAAGAATTAGTTTGGGTTCTGACAGCTTTTTTGTCTTTTATTAAGTGCTGAGCACTTATCATAGCTCTGGGGTTTTATTGTTTAAAGAACAGTTTATGTTCTCTTAGCGCCCATGTGAGGAGCACGTGGTGCGCTTGGCACTGTGCGCCAGTTAATGAGCGCAGAGCGCTTCTGTTTAGGTAGCGCACACATGAGGAGCACGTGGCGCGCTTGGCGCTGAGCGCCAGTCAATGAGCGCAGAGCGCTTCTGTTAAAGTAGAGCACACATGAGGAGCACGTGGTGCGCTTGGCGCCGAGCGTCAGATCATGAGCGCAGAGCGCTTCTGTTTAGGTAGTGCACACGTGAGGAGCACGTGGCGCGCTTGGCGCTATGCGCCAGACAATGAGTACAAAGCGCTTCTTGTGAAATTTGGAGTGCTAAGGCTCTGCAGAGCTGTGCGCTAGATTTAGAGCGCTAAGGCCCTTCTTTTAATTGGAGCACTATTGCTCTTTTTAGTCAGTTCTGCATTCGGAGAATTAAATTCTTTCTTATAAGAGACTTTGTCTCATGGGTCTAAGAACAAAGTTCTTATTTCATAGGAGATGTTTCAATCTCTTACGTTTTTAGTGAAAGGCTTTGCCTTTATGGATCCGTGATCCTAAGAGAATTGAATTATTCTCCCCCTTTTTATAATGAGATATTATGATCTCTTTTGTGAAAGACAATTTGTCTTATAGATTTATGATTTGGCAAAGGAACTAAGTTCTTTTTCTGATGAGATACTTTGATCTCTCTGTTTTTACCTAAAAGAAAAGCTCTTCTTCTGCCGAGAGCTTGCTCTTCTCTCTGAAATTTCTCAAAATTTGTTGGGGGGTTCCTCTATATCAGACTTGAAGTCTTGGGGCCTTTATATAGGGCAGGCTGATTTATTGAATCAGTTGAAGAGATCTTTTCTCTAATTGATTTGGGGATTTTCCCATCGTTGGATCTTTGATCCTAGGGCTTCTGTTTTACAGAAGGCAATCTTCTTATTTGTAACAAGATTGGAAAATATTTTCCATATAGAATTTATTCTGTATTTTGGTGATTTTTAATCACCATTGGATCATTGATCCAACGGTGCTTTGATTTTCAAAGCATAATCTTTCCTATTTAGAAATATTCTAAGGAATGTTTCCTTAACAGAATTTTATTCTGGTCAATTGATGATTTTTAATCATATTCGTTGGATCTTTGATCCAAGGGTGGAGAACATTTAGTTCTGGCGCTTGGCGCTCACGTGCTTTGCACGCGAGGCGCTGCCTCAGAGTCTTTGACTCTTTAGCGCTGGCGCTCAGCGCTCTCGTGCTTTGCACGTAAGGCGCTGCCTCAGAGTCTTTGACTCATGGCGCTGGCGCTCAGCACTCTCGTGCTTTGCACGTGAGGCGCTCCATCAGATTCTTTGACTCTTTAGCGCTGGCGCTTAGCGCTCTCGTGCTTTGCATGTGAGGCGCTGCCTCATTACTGAAGGTGTCTTTTCACCTTCCTTCTCCACTTTTCCTGAGTCATGCTTCTTTTTCCCAGATCTTGGAAATAGTTCCATCATGCACAACATTTTCTGTGCCTAGACTTAAATATCTCCCTTCATAATCTGAAGCAATACTTCTTTTCTCTCTTATTTTCAGAGAATCATTTTAATAGAGAAGAGTTATGGTTTGTAATCGCCCACATGCTCGCCGTCAGCCATGGGAGGTGCCCATTGAGGAAATTGTTCCTCGTTTTGCTGCGCGCTTGGTGAACCCTACTCTTACAGATGACCAATGCGACACGGTATTGCACGAGCTCTTAACTCGTATAGGATCTCCTCTCCCCATTGGCTCCATTTAGCTCCGGATGGTTTTCTTGTCTGTGATCAATGATATTCCCCCTCCTCCGGCGGAGATGAATCCGGTAATGCTCGACGCCGCGGAAGACAAGATTGAGTGCTTCCACGAGGCACTTTTGATCACCACAGCTCTGAGGGATCGCTCTGTCCGACTGCTAAGCCAGATACGGGCTCAGCGGGTCGTCATGTATGCCTTTGCTGATGGGTGCGGTGCTGACCGATGGGTAGCTACTCCTCGTGAAGATCGCCGCTTTGTCATGGTGGATAAGGCAGAGAGGGAGTTAGATAATTTTATCCATAGTTTTGCGAATCCCTGTACTTTCGATCCCCTGTTTAGTGATCTATTTCCTGTAGAATAAAATGTTCAATTAAATACTTTGTTTTTGTCGTTGAACACCTGTTCTTCCTCTGATGTGTGCATGTGCGTATATGAATGAGCCTGGTTTCACACATATCTGTAAACGAAATTTAAGCCGGCATAAACAGGAATTAATAGCTCTTGGCCGAAGATTTTGGCGGGAACAAATGCCCCCCACTATTTTGCCCACGTAAGTATATATGTGGGTGAAGTAGTGCAAAGTAATTCATAGCGTATGACTAGTTTTGAGTTGGTATATAATTTTCAGAATCTTGATCTGAAAAGATAACGAGCGGACACAAGCGTCATCATTTATCATTGACTCAAATCTCGACTCTTAAGGGATATAGTTCCAAACCCTCAGCTCCATGAGCCACACCCTTCTATTTATTTATGTCTTACTATGGCGTGAAGTAGTTTATATGCTCATGAGTAACTTCTCCATTTCAGTGGCATGTAGCTTTGGCAAGTGTGGCCCATAGATGGTAGATAACAGTTCATCTTGAACTCTTTATAAGGTAGCGATGGCTTAGGAAACAGGGTTAGGATCTGTTGCCTAAGACTTTCCAATTTTATGAGCCGTGAGGGTCTCATAAAGGGTTTTCTCCCTACGAGTCGTGAGGATCTCGTAGGTGTATTTTCTCCTTAGGAAAAATGAGGATTCCTAAGTGTGTTTTCTCTTAAGTGCCGTAAGGATCTCACAAGAGAATTTTCTTCTTTACAAGTCGAGAGGATTCGTAAGTGATTGATGAGTTGACCTGCTCCCGAATCAAAGCATTGCTTTGAAGGAGAGGTCGAGAGTTAACTTTGGCCGTATGGGGTCAAGATTGACTTTAGCCAAACAGGGTCAGTTGATGACGTATTTCCGTGACGGGGTCATTTGCTGACGTATTTCCGTGACGGGGTCATTGGCTGACGTATTTCCGCGACGGGGTCATTTGATGACGTATTTCTGCTACGGGTCATTTGATGACGTATTTCCGCGACGGGGTCATTGGCTGACGTATTTC
Source organism: Agapanthus africanus (assembly GCA_030015575.1). Classification (NCBI taxonomy): domain Eukaryota; kingdom Viridiplantae; phylum Streptophyta; class Magnoliopsida; order Asparagales; family Amaryllidaceae; genus Agapanthus; species Agapanthus africanus. The sequence goes on along the minus strand of JASDDO010000019.1, from coordinate 45,770,569 downwards.
CAAGACGGGGTCATTTGGATGACTTATTTCCGCGACGGGGTCATTTGATGACGTATTTCCGCGACGGGGTCATTGGCTGACGTATTTCCGAGACGGGGTCATTTAGATGACGTATTTCCGCGACAGGATCATGTGTTGACGTTTTTCCGCGACGGGGTCATTGGATGACGTGTTTCCGCGATGGGGTCATATGCTGACGTGTTTCTGCGACGGGGTCATTGGATGACGTGTTTCCACGACGGGGTCATTGGATGACATGTTTCCGCGAGGGGGTCATTGGATGACGCATTTCCGCGACGGGGTCATTTGATGATGTATTTCCGAGACGGGGTCATGGGATGACGTATTTCCACGACGGGGTCATTGGATGACGTATTTCCGCGACGGGGTCATTGGCTGACGTATTTCCGCGACGGGGTCATTTGATGATGTATATCCGAGACGGGGTCATTTGCTGACATGTTTCCGCGACGGGGTTATTGGCTGGCATGTTTCCGCGACGGGGTCATCGGCTGACGTATTTCCGAGACGGGGTCATTTGCTAACATGTTTCCACGACGGGGTCATTGGATGACGTTGCGTCTGCTGTAACGAGACGAATGTCGAGGTAGTCTCTAGGTTGTCTGTGAACCGTCGATATTTGGAACTAGGGACTTTGCCGTAGCTCCGCTTTGCTGACGTTGCGTCTGCTGTAATGAGACGAATGTCAAGGTGGTCTCTAGGTTGCTTGTAAACCGTCGAGATTTGGAACTAGGGATTTTGCCGTGGCTCCGCTTTGCTGACGCTGCGTCTGCTGTAACGAGACGAATGTCGAGATGGTCTCTAGGTTGTCTGTCAACCGTCGAGATTTGGAACTAGGGATTTTTCCATGGCTCCGCTTTGCTTACGTTATGTCTGCTTAACGAGACGAATGTCGAGATGGTCTCTAGGTTGTCCGTGAACCGTCGAGATTTGGAACTAGGGACTTTGCCGTGGCTCTGCTTTGCTGACGTTGCGTCTGCTGTAACGAGACGAATGTCAAGGTGGTCTCTAGATTGTCTATGAACCGTCGAGATTTGGAACTAGGGATTTTACCATGGCTCCGCTTTGCTGACGTTGCGTCTGCTGTAACGAGACAAATGTCGAGGTGGTCTCTAGGTTGTCTGTCAACCGTCGAGATTTGGAACTAGAGATTTTGCCGTGGCTCCTCTTTGCCGACGTTGCGTCTGCTGTAACGAGACGAATATCGAGGTGGTCTCTAGGTTATCTATGAACCGTCGAGATTTGGAACAAGGGACTTTGCCGTGGCTCCACTTTGCTGACATTGCGTCTGTTGTAACGAGACGAATGTCGAGGTAGTCTCTAGGTTGTTTGTGAACCGTCGAGATTTGGAACTAGGGACTTTGCCGTGGCTCCGCTTTGCTGACGTTTTGCGTCTGCTGTAACGAGACGAATGTCGAGGTGATCTCTAGGTTGTCTATGAACCGTCGAGATTTGGCTCTCTTTCTGATGGAGCCTGGTGGGATGATATGGTTCCTTCTTTGTTTGTGCCCCTGGATTGTATACAGGGATCGATGTGATCTCATCTGTAGGGCAAAAAGTTTCATTTCATTTCATATTTTTTTTATTTCTTTCCGCGATGCTCTATCATTTCAGCTTTTTATATCGCAAAAATCGCGATTGCCCAATCATTTCGGTTATTTTTCGCGGTGCCCAATCATTTCGGCTATTTTTCTTTTTTACTCGCTGCTTTTTATTGCGAGTTGCCCAATCATTTCGGTTATTTTGTATGCATATATTTTACTTGCTGATTTTGTGGCAAGTTGCCCCATCATTTCGGCTATTTCATATGCATTTTTAGCTCGCTGATTTTTATCGCGAGTTTAAACTTGGGATCTGATACCGATTTAGGCATCAGCATCGCTACGACTGGAATGTTGCCAGGAGCGACTCATCATTTGCCGTGAAAGGACTTGGGATTTGATACCGATTTAAGCATCAGCATCACTACAACTGGGACATTGCCAGGAGCGAATCATCATTTGCCATTGTCAATTCAAACAAATGTGGCTTAGCAAACAGGGTTAGGATCCTATCGACTAAGACTTTTGACTTCATAAGCCGTAAGGGTCTTATAAAGGTGTTTCTTCCTACGAGTCGTGAGGATCTCTTAGGTGTCTTTTCTCCTCAGGAATCGTGAGGATTCATAGTGTATGTTCTCTTGTAAGTCGTAAAGATCTTACAAGAGTGTTTTCTCCTTATAAGTCGAGAGGACTTACAAGGGTTTTCCACCGTGTGAGCAGATCCCTAGTCGCTAGTGGGACTTTGTTAGGGAAATATTTATTTGTGCCCGTGGATTGTATACAAGGGTCAATATTGAAATGCTTTTAGGGAAATCTGGGAAATGTGATGGCTTACGAACAGGTTCATATTCCTGTAGCTTAAGGCATTTGAATCCTATGAGCCGTGAGGGTCTCAAAGGGGAATTCTCCTTACGAGTCGTGAGGATCTCGTAAGTAGTATTTCTCCTTAGGAATCGTGGGGATTCCTAAGTGTGTTTCTCCCTTGTGAGTCGTAAGGATCCCACGTAGGTATTTTCTCCTTACACGGTCGAGAGGACCTTGCAAGTGTCTTTTAACGAGATTGCGCCCTTTCGAATTTTCACAAACTCGCCAGTAGTCCTGCTGTTTTTATTCACGGAGCCCTTTCAGGTTTTCATCCGTGCCCATCTTGCTTATGGACGTACCGTTTTTTTTACACGTCAGCCTTGGGATACTGTGGTTCATAGTAGTTTATAGACTTCTCGGTCAATTGCAAGTTTTATGACATTGTGGTCCATCATTAGTTTAGGGACGTTTCGGTCCGTAGCAAGTTTTCGAGGCGAGGTTTCGTCGGATATTACTTATGGAGTTCAGGCTTGGGAAGATAGCGAGCGGACATAGGCATCGTCATCTATCATTGACCTAGGCCGTGGCTCGTCAGGTGTAGTATTTTTTGAAGAACCGGCCGTTTATTGGCCTGAAGGGTCTTTCGCCATGCATATCCATGAGCAAATAAGCCCCACCCTGGTAGACTTTGTCTATGATATACGGGCCTTCATAGTTCGGCTCGAATTTCCCCCATTTGGCACAATTGGGGATCATAGGTCTCTTGACCACTAGGACGAGTTCTCCTTGGCGGAATGTTCTCGGCCTAGTCAATCTCTCGTATGAGCGCGTCATTTTGTCTTGTAAGCTTCCAAGTTTTGCTGCGCCATGAGCCGGGTTTCATCAAGGGCGTCAAGCTCCTCGAGCCGAAGATGAGCATTCTCTTCATCCATTAGCTCGTAATGAACCGCCACTCGTAAGGAGGGTAACTCTACCTCCAAGGGGAGCACTGCTTCAGTGCCGAATACCAATGCATACGGCGTTGTGTTTGTGGCCGTTTTGAACGTTGTCCGATATGCCCAGAGAGCTTCATGCAGTCTCTCGTGCCAGTCCTTTTTATTTTTGGACACCGTCTTTTTCACAATCTTCGTCAAGGTCTTGTTGAAAGGCTCAGCCAGACCGTTAGCTCGAGGATTATAGACCGAAGAGTATCTTCAGTCTATATTATGCTGCTGTGTGAAGCGGCTGATTTTATGGCTTTTATAGGCCGGCCCGTTATCGGAGATAATCCGTCGCGGAGTGCCGAACCGATAGATGACATGTGTCTTGAAGAAATCGAGGATATTCTCCGTCTTCACTTCTCTTAGAGGTACCACTTTTGCCCACTTGGAGAAGTAATCGGTTGTTTCCAGTATGAACCAATGTCCTTTGGACGATACTGGTTCAATGGGCCCGATTATGTCAGTTCCCCACATTTCAAACGGCCAGCTAGCCACCGTCGGGTGCAGAGGATTTGGATGCTGATGGATAAAGTCCCCGTGAATCTGGCATGAGTGGCACTTGTTTCCCCCAATTAGAGCAAAGCTCTGTTCAAAAATTCAAATTTTGAAATGAAGCAACGCTTCAGATGCAGCGCCAAATGCGCTGCGCCCTAAGCAGCACACCATGTGTGTGCTAGAGCTAGGTGCGCTATGCTCTAAGCAATGCACCATGTGTTAAACACGGGTGCGCTAGCGCAGGGTGCGCTGCGCTCCGAGAAGTGCACCACGTGTCAAACACGGGTGCGCTAGCGCAATGTGCGCTGCCTTTTAAGTAGCGCACCACGTGCAAAACACGAGTGCGCTAGTGCTGGAATTAAAAACTCCCCACCGTTAGATCAAAGATCTAATAATAATGATAAATCATTAATTAATCAGAATTAAATTCTGTTAAGAAAAGATTCCTCAAAATCTTTCTAAATAATAAGATTGTGCTCTGTAAATCAGAGCACCGTTGGATCAATGATCCAATAGTAAATAAAAATTACCAAAAGACAGAATAAATTCTGTATGGAAAGATTTTCCAATCTTGTTAAAAACAAGAAGATTGCCTTCTGTAAAACAGAAGCCCTAGGATCAAAGATCCAATGGTGGGAAAACATCCCCAAATCAATCAGAGAAAGATCTCTTTAACTGACTCAACAAATCAGCCTACCCTATAAAAAGGCCACTAGACTTCAAGTCTCAGATAAGGAGATACAAAAAAGAAAGAGAGAGAAACCTCCCCAAAAACTTTGGAAAAAAATTCAAAGAGCAAGCTCTTGCAAGAAGATTTTTTTTCAAGGTAAGAATGAAGGATGATGAACACAGAGATGAAATCATCTCATGATTAAAAAAGAAGAATTCATTTCTTTAAAAAGATCATAGATCTACAAACACAAAAAGTCTTTCACAAAGAGATCAAAAGATCTCATCATAAAATAAAAGAAGAACATAATTATTCTCACAGATCATGGATCTATAAAGGCAAAGCCTTTCATCAACATAAGAGATTGGAAATATATCCTGCAAAATAAGAACTGTTGTTCTTAGATCTTAAAACAAAGTCTCTTTTAAAAGAACATAAATTTGTTTCTTAGATCATAAAATTGATCAGATGCTCTTTGCGCTCTTGAACTACGCTTCTGCGCTATCTGGACTGGCGCTCAGCGCCAAATGCACCACGTGTCAATCACGTATGCGACAATTAACAACTTGCGCTTTGCGCTTCTGAAATAGCGCACTGCTCGCATGGGTTGGCGCTCAGCGCCAAGCGCACCATGTGTCACTCACGTGTGCACCACAAAACTGAAAGCGCAATGCGCTCATAGATTAGCGCTCAGCGCTCATAAACTGGCATCATGCGCTCATCATCTAGCGCCTAGCGCCAAGTGCGATACGTGTCCCTTACATGAGCGCTACGTGGCAGAAGCGCACTACGCTTTTTGACTGGCGCAAAGCACCTAGCGCGCCACGTGTTGCGCTGACAGAACATAAATTGTTCTTTAATAAACCCAGAGCTATGATGAATGCTCAACATTCAATAAAAGACAAAAACATTGTCAAAAGGGCCAAGCCCAAATAAAGGCTCAACAGCCCAAAATAAAATGTTAAACATTTATTGGACTTAGCCCAAGATTGTCTATAAGTCCTCAACCCATATTAATTGAGCTCATCTGCTCATAAATATGTTAACAGATCTTAGCCCCAAATTGGACTACAGATCTTTCGACCAACTCACGTCAGTTCAATGGTACATCTCTTTACTCTTCTGATATTTGTCGTTGTAATCCTTCAACGTCTTCAGAGAGATGAAGGGTCCCGACAACAAAACATTCTACGGACTGTGGGGCCCTTTAAAACCCATGGACAATGATGTCCTTAACCTTGACTGTGAGGTCTTTAAACTCACAGACTATGATGTCCTTAACCTTGACTGTGAGGTCTTTAAACTCACGGACTATGATGTCCTTAACCTTGGACTGTAGGGTCCTTTAAAACCCATGGACTATGACGTCCTTAACCTCGGACCGAGATGTCCTTAAACTAACATTGGACCGTAATGTCCTTAAACTAATCGACCGCAATATCCCTAAACTAAACATTAGAGTCCAAATGCTCTCTTGTTGGGTCTAAATGATCCCGTTAAGTTGATCTTAGTCTAAAATTGGACTAACGTATCCTTAACAAACGTTTAAGTTGATCTTAGTCCCAAATGAGACTAACGTATCCTTAAACCCAACCCCCAAACCCAAATCTAAGAAAATACGGATTTGGACTAATCCACGCCCTACGGGCGACAATATAAATTAGTCTCCGTATACAATCCACGGGCAACCAAAAACAAAACAAATACCCACGACACGAAGTGACCATCCGGAGAAGGAGAAAGTGGTTACTGCGATGCGGTAGCGTAATTAACTGTAGGGGTTTGCGCCTGCAGAGAAGAGCGTCCCCACAATCAAAAACCCCTCCAATAAGGGGGAATCCGATGAAGTCTGCTATATCGGCCACATCCGTCTAAACCTTCGATACATGGTGTCATAAATCAACTTGGCATCTTCGGAGAGGTGGACGGATAGCAACAATTAGTATCTGCCCCGAAATTCAGGCAAGATGGACCTGCATGGTCACGTCTCCGTGTTTCGGCGGGGAACAGATTCTGGCACGCCCGGTGGGACCTTTTCCTCTTTCCACTCCACACTTCGGGTGTCGTGTTCACGAATGAATCGCTGTTTGCTATGGTTGCCCTTGGGTTCGAAGTACTAAGATTTGGTGTCTTGCTCCGTGCAGAAAACAAAAGATCAATGGCATCTACCTGCACAAAATGTTCCAGCTGCAACTGCAACTCCCGTTTCACCTCATCTGGAGGTGTAACTTACGAGCCCCAGGCGGCCTCCCTGTTCACGATGCCGGTGGACCAAGTAACCCAGGCCACCACTGGGCTGTTCTTTAGGACTATGATCCCACCCATGAGCTTCAATGCCCCGCTGTTGTCGCAAGAAGCCCCAAAGAAGTCGATCTTTGATCGACTCACCACTGCGGCACCTCTCAACGGGTCACCCTGTTAGTTATATGTATGCCCTAGAGGCCATCACTTTACATATGATGTATATTGTAATGGATGCTTGGACATATATAGGAAGGACTTTCTTGCTCGACATGATAGTATGTTATCTGGTTGTACTTTATCTTAACATGTACTCTGATTGTCTCTATGTTACATGTTGATAAAGCCCTTAGGATATGTACTCGACTACTGGGACTATGATGAGATCATACTAGTGGGGCCATGGTAGTCGACGAGTACATCTTATAACTGTTCCTAGTCGAGGGTGTATCGAGACAGGGCATTGATGCACGAGAGTAGACTAGCGTATATGCATCTTGACCCATATGATGGGCGATGGATGATCCCATATCCATCGGTGTTTGACATCAAGGATAGTGTATGGGTGCTCAGTAGAGACTGGGTACACTGGACGGACTCGCCGAGAACTCCCAGATGGTATTATACCTCACGTCAGATGGCAGTTCTCCGGTGACACTGGTACAGAGTAGTCTGTTGACCCGAGATCGTCATAGAGTCTTGTGTGATTCCCATTGTGCTTTGATTTCCATCATACCACGTCCAAGAGGGCATGCAAAAAGGTGGATTTTGGGTACAGTCCCGAATCACATGGAGGCAATGAGCGATAGGAGGGGATTGGTCTCTCTCGGTATAGGGAGTTGATGTTGTGCTGTGTTCGATTGGCTATAACAGGAAATCCCTGGCCAGGGTTGCTGAGATTTACTGGTAAGTGTTATCAGTAGTTTCTCGAACTGTTATAGACTTCATATCGACACGACTTATCGAGCTACAGGGGTCTGACGTTTACCACCCCTAGGCGAGATATGCGACATATCAGACGATGAGACCGGACTGTACGGGAGTGTTACTGATTGGATTCGCAGGAGAATGTACAGGCTTGCTTGTTGATCTTTTGATCGCTCAATACCTAGGTGGCTGTTACGTTTAGCTGACCGCTTGCAGCTTGTGGGTGTTTGATATGATCATCACCTACTGTCGGCGTATTGACGATTCTTTAGAGTCCTACACAGAGGTTTCTTGACTCAGGCAAAACGGAGTAGGGGCACATATGTGATATGTGCCGGACCGAGGATAATACGATATGAGATACCGTATTATATTCTCGCGATATTTGATATCAGCCGGACCATTAGATCAAGTATTGATTCGATGAATCGGTAAATGAGATATTAGTCGGTTATATGCGATATAGCCGGATTGTCGGATCAAGTGTTGATTCGATAATTTAATGTATAATAATATATATGATATATTAAATTACGTTAACTAATATAAGCTCACTAAAAGATTCTTTTTCTCACTCGGGTAATACATTGATATATATGCGATATATGTTAATTGTATTATTTTATTTTGTTACAATAAATATTATATATGTGATATATAATATTGTATGATATGATAACTAATGCAACATGATTAGTGGAGATTAAACAAGATTAGGGTTTGATTTGGGTTAGTTCATTCATGAACCTTCTTGAAGGTTTCTTTTTGTTTTTGTAAAGATATTTTCAAGTGACTCATGCTTTAACCCAACCCAAACCCTAGCCCTAGTTAAATCTCTACAAAGGTTTAGTAAACTATGGTTGCATTATTTTATCATGATTATCTTTTTCATTATTCATCACAAAAGGATTCCTTCTTCTTCTTCCTTCTCTTTTCATGGAAAAACCTTTCTAGCTTTTTCTAAGTGATGATTATGTGTGAGAAAAAATTTATAAATGAGAGCTAAAAATCCTACTTCATCATCCTCATCTACCCTTGCCATTTAGATGAGGGTGCTCACTTCATTTTGTGAGTGAGAACTTGTGTTAATGAAACTTCAAGGTAGATCATCTTTGTTATCGAAGATCGGAAGCAAGCTTGCATCTTTCTCTTCATGGAGCCTCTCGAGAGTCCGGAACACGATGATCGCAGTGAAGGGACCTCAATATGGAGCTTTAGAAGTGAAGGACCGGATCTACAAAGGTTGTAATCCCTCTCACTTAGTGTTAAAGTGTTTAACATGCTTGTTTTCGCCTAAACTCTAGTTTAAAGATCCGGCTTTGGGTTGTTTGGCACGGCTAAATTTTAAATCGGGTATGATTGATGCCTCGTAGACCCTTGTGCTTGTGCCTAGCATCCCTACAGTGGTATCAGAGACAAGCTAGAAGTCTAGGCGAAGTTTAAAGTCCGATCGAACTCCGAATACCCGGTTTAGACCCCTCTCTAGATTTTTTCTAAAAATGTGATTTTTTTCTGTATTAAAAATGCTCAGAAAATTCAGCAAGTAATTTTATAGGGAACTGTGAAAAACGACATCCAAACTCCACTATTGCGCCGCGGAACCGCGGCCAAACTAAGGCATTAGCGGCGGTTCCGCGGTCGTTACTGTAGATTGAGGGTTAGTTTTTGCACAGTAACCTCCGTAGGTAATTCCTGATTCTTCTGGGAATTTTTAATTTTACTCAAGAGTTGAGTTTTCTGGGTTGTATTGGGGACTCGTTGATTCGATCGGATAATTTAACTTCGTTTAAGTTTTTTCCGGATAATTTTAGAAACTGTTAAAAAGTTCGAACGGATATCAATAACTCACTTTTTCCCCTGTCGGAAAATTTTCAAAAGTTGGATTTTTTCTCGAGTTTGAAACTTTCGTAAAGTCATGCAAGTAACGCGGCGGACCCTCTAGAAGACAACAAAGCTTAACTCGATTATGTGACCGTCTTGAACTGCCTCTGAACCTTAGGGTTTGGGGCAGTACGGCGTTGCCACATGTGAGGCGTTGGCTTGACCCTTCTACAGCTGGACCATTGGTACTGTGGCATGTGATGGATACTTTTTGAACTCCGCTCAAGTGTTGAGCTATTTGGGAAATCTTGGGTGTTTGTTTATTCGATCGGAAAGTTTAACACTGTCTATTTATCTGGAATGTGATACAATATTTGGAATCCACATGTAGTTATGAGATAACTAAATTGAATGTTATAAATCTAGCAGTTTAGTCTCAGATGATCGGTTGCCACGGGATTTTGATGCGATCAAAAGTCCGTCGCAATCACATAGCGTACGCGGATACTCGCCGGGTAAACTTAATAGACAGCCACGCCCCATAGCCCCGACCAAGTGACTGTAGGGAACCCCGTCACCAAAAGCATCCGTTCGGGTGCTTGCGGCAGCGGTGTTCCGCCTTAGTGCAATTCGTCGACGGCATCGGGGGTGCGGCCGTCTACTAAAGTTTGCGACGAGCATTCGATCAGGATGTCGGGAATCTTGTTGAATTGCCCGACTTTATATTGAAAAGAGTTTTCGATAATGAGACTAAAATGCGGGGTTTATAATTGTTAGGCATGCGATGTCTAAGGAATTCATTTGGTTAGGCGTGCGATGTCTAAGGAGGTTGCGGATCCCAACTGTTGTAGTTTTACACTTTCTTTTCTGTGACCGTAAGCGTAGTATGTTGTGTATCGCCGGCTTCGTTGCTATACATCAACGACAATCGGGATACGCATACTTACTTACGTTGATGATATGAGATATTATTTGTTGCTGTGATATGTTATATTGGATCGTCGTGTTTGAATAGCCGGGGGTTTTATGTGAGATGGGAGTTTTTTTCTTTTTCATTCATGTAAAATTCATTTGTATGTAATATTCTTTTATTGGGGCATTTCCGGGCTGAGGATGATGTCACCATTGTATATTATTTACTTTTCCGCATTAGGTAGATCCAAGGCGAGGAGCACAAGTAACCGGGTTCTAGGGTCCAGTGGGAGACCATCTCGAGGAGTCGAGACCGGGTCTCCTAACCCTAGAATTGGCAGTGTTGCTTGCCGCTCTCGTAGGGGTCTAGGGATGTGGGTTTGGCTATTCATCGTGACCGTGGAATCCGTGTTTTATACATGCTCGTATTAAAACACGGACGTCCTAGTATATCCAATATTTCATATATGTTCTTCTGCTGCAATGTTCTGTGATGAGATCATATTACTGCCTGAGACGGATGTTTATATTATATATATGAGATATATGTTATATTGCAGATTTCGTTTCAAATGTGATGCTTGAGAAGTATAATAAAAAGGGACTTCATTAATGAGATTAATGAAATTAAAAGAAACCTAAAGATGTTGTAGAAACTTGTTTAAAAACTGGTGGCTCTAGTTCTTGCTTTGCATAGCGGTGTTCCTTGTAGAACATCCAGCACCTTATTCGATAAGGAAAGAGCCGAGATCCCTTCACCGGGAGTGACCTCTTTAGTGAAACTAGCAGATGCTACAAACTCGGTTTGTCTTTTGATTGCTTCTATAGTTTTTTCTTTGCATAGTAGTATTTGTGAAATATTCATCACCTTATTCGATGAGGAAAGAGCCGACGATCCCTTCACCGGGAGTGACCTCTTTAGCGAAACTAGAAAAGCCTAAAAAATATTCCATTTAAAATCACTCGATTCTACAACGATATCAAGTTCATTATGCAAAGGGTTTTTCTAAAAACCTGTCGTAGCCCTCCTTCATTTCAGATATGTACTACTTAGTATTCGTGCTGCGGTAGTTTGGCCTTCGTCAAGGCGTAGTGTACGGTAGCTAACTAGTGCTTATCTGCTAGCATACGATGCGATTGGATTAGGGTATTCATACGGCGTAGTTTGGCCTTCGTCAAGGGTCGTGCGGGTGGGTTTAATTCAATCAAGAAATGAACAGGTTGAATTTGACTAGCGGACTATGGGTAGTTTGGCCTTCGTCAAGGTCATAGGATGCTAGGGGTAAAATATTATTGGGAATTTCAAGTGTTGAAATTTGCAATGAGATTGCATACCTTCTATGAGATAGTTGGATCCCGATACCCGCTGCGAGTAAGAGTTACTCCTGAGAGAGTTTTACACATTACAATTAACCAATCAAGTAGGTGTCTAGAAAGGTGTTAACGGGGTTACACCCCTGGGAAAACGAGGTTTACTTTAATTAGGTCCGTGCGAAAGCACGGGGAACCTCCCTCAAAGTACTGGCACTGGCCTGGCTGAAAGATTGGCGAACTTGTAGGGTGTAACTAATCCCGGCTAGTCTTTCCTTTTAGGGTTTGTAGGAAGATTTGACTAAAACAGTGGGAGACATCCTGATTAGATAAATTGATAACCAATCTAATCTTGTAAAAGCTCACGCTGAGTGTTTTCTTCTCTCTCTCTCCTGTTTGCGACTATATCACGCCTTAATCAAGATAATAATACGGATGTATTGACCGAACCCGCTTGTTATACTGCGCTAGGGAACGTTGGTCCCGCTCCAACTTATAATTGTTATAAGACAGAGCAGGAAATTAGGGAATACCAGATTTCCCGTGCCGCCCAAACGAAGAAAGTGCATGTTGATGCATCATCTTCGGGTGTGTTCATTACAGAGAACTGTTATTCAGTATCATTTACGTCCTGGGTATGAGATACCAGATCAGGATCCCGCAAATGTAATTTGTTATATGGGCTACAGATTGGTAGAGAACTGAGAACGGATGATAAGTTTCATGAGATAGAAACAGTGCAAGTGTTGCAGCCAAGTCTGTTGGTCACTATCATCCTGTATTACCAGAATACATTGATTCTGAATGAATGTTATTAGATACCGAACCTGATATACAACATCATATCAATCTCTTTATTTGTAAAGAAGGATATAATTTTGTATTGTTGGATAATGTTTTGAACATTTCCTATATCAAGAGTTGATCGGTTCAGGCACGTTATCTAAAAGCATAGACGTTCTAAATCAAACCACAGTTCTTAACGTATAGAACACACACAAGAGGAAGAGTTCAGAAATGAACAAATCATTCTTGAGGCATTGTAGACTAGGTCATATCAATGCAACCCGACTAGCTGAAGTTACAAATAGATGCATATTTAAATTAGTTTGAATTTATATCTTGTGAAACTTGCCGGTCATGTCACAGAGATAAGATGACCACAGCTCTGTATATTGGAAACAGAGAAAGAGTCAGTGAACTCTTGGGATTGATACATGCTAATGTATGAAGGTCCCCTGTCTACACAAGCCAAGATCGGTTCTTTTTACTTCATTACATTCTCTGATGATCTCTCAAGATTCAGACATATGTTCCTGTTGAAGCACAAGTCCGAACCTCTTGAGATATTCATAGAATATAAGTTAGAAGTAGAGAACCAAAAACAGGGTATAAGTATTATGTCCTTTGATGGGATCAAGGAGGAGAATACTTGAGCACGGAGATCCTGGACTATTCTAAAGGAGAATGAGATTCTCTCTCAGAATTACTCCTCCGTATACACCACAGTACGTAGGTGTATCGGGGCGGAGCAATCACACCCTATTAGATATGGTGAGCTCTATGATGAGTACTACTGAGTTTCCTATTTTTTTTTGGGAGTTATGCACTTGAGAAGCTGCATACCTATTGAATAAGGTTCCAATCAAATCAGTTGCTTACCACTTCATATGTGATATGGAATGGGAAGAGCCCATATCTTAAGTTTGTTAAGATTTGGGGTTGTCCAGCCTATGTCTAAAAGCATAATCCGGACAAGCTCGAGGCAAAGTCGGTGTAGAAGTTTGTTGGATATCCCAAGCATTCGCAAGGGAATATCTTCTATCTAACCGAGGAACAAAAGATGTTTTGTTTCTCAGCATGCCACCTTTATGAAAGGGAATTTCTTGTGAAGAAATTATTGGTCATGAGGTAGAACTGGAAAGAGTTCCAGCTATACAAACTGCAGCTGATGATTTTGTAGAACCAAAGGATTCAATAGTTTCCAACGAACCTCAGCCTCTCCGCCGATCTAGTAGGGTTCCTCACCCACCTGAGAGATACTTCGGTTTTCTCTATGACAGTGAGAGCGAGGATTGCATCATGAAATGATGACCCAACTAGTTTTGAGCTGGCCATCAGGAGTGGGACTCTGTAAGAATGGCTAGATGCTCATCGATCTGAGATGGAATCCTTATATATCAACAAAGTATGGACTTTGGTTGCTTTATCTGAATGGTTAAATCCCCATCAGGAGCAAGTATATCTTGAGAAGATTACTTGGTGTACATGGAAAAGTTGAGACTTTCATAGCTATGCTTAAGTCCATCCAGATCCTACTTGCCACGGCTACATACCATGACTACAATATCTGGTGGTTGGGTGTCATGACTGCTTTTCTAAATGATGTTTTGGGAAAGAGCGTTTATAAGTACACAGCTAGAGAGCTTTGTAGATAGTGGAAGCAGCAGAAACGTGTGCAAGATGTTTTGTGTGATGAAATAGGCATCGCGGAGTTGGAACATCTGTTTTGATGTGGTAGTCAAAGAGTTTGACTTCATCAAAATGGTAGATGAACCTTGTATATACAAAAAGGTAGTAGAGAGTATGGTGATGATCCTCGTAGAGTATGTGGATGACATACTTTTGATAGGGGAGGAGTTTCCTATGCTACGCTCGGTCAATCTCCGCTTATCACAAGGATTCTCCATATAGGATCAAGGTGATACCTCCTAAATCCTGGGTTTTGGATCTATGAGATAGATCTAATTGGATGTTAGGATTCTTACTAGTTGTAGTGAGATGGTATCAATCGATCCTGGGGAGAATCACTGGAAAAGTTCCAGGGTGATAAGGACGACTGAATGTCAGTCACAGGTATTGTCTTTACCCTCAGTGGAGGGACGGTATGTTGGAAGAGTTCCAAGCTAGATACCGTGACTTACAAGACGATTAAAGGCAAGATACATCGTTACCAAGGATGCTACCAAAGAGACAGTCTGGATAGATATAAGTTCATAAGATGAACTTCGTTCCTACCATTGTGTGACAATGGAGTTGTGGCTTTAGCCAAGGAACTACCGTCCCATCAGAAATCCATATATAATTCTTAGGTAGTATCACCTGATCATGGAGATGGTTGATCTCCAGGGAGATCGGGGTTAGGAGAGTAGACACAGAGGACAACAGCGCGGATCCACTCACAAAGGCCTTTCTCCCAGTAGAGACTTTTATGGGATGGTTAAGTATGAGATACTTCAACCACAGCTAATTGTTGGGTATGCGATACCACAACAGAAGGCCCTAGTGCAAGTGGGAGATTGTTAGTTATATGTATGCCCTAGAGGCCATCACTTTACATATGATGTATATTGTAATGGATGCTTGGACATATATAGGGAGGACTTTCTTGCTCGATATGATAGTATGCTATCTGGTTGTACTTTATCTTAACATATACTCTGATTGTCTCTATGTTACATGTTGATAAAGCCCTTAAGATATGTACTCGACTACTGGGACTATGATGAGATCATACTAGTGGGGCCACGGTAGTCGACGAGTACACCTTATAACTGTTCCCAGTCGAGGGTGTATCGAGACAGGGCATCGATGCACCAGAGTAGACTAGCGTATACGCATCTTGACCCATATGATGGGCGATGGATGATCCCATATCCATCGGTGTTTGACATCAAGGATAGTGTACAGGTGCTCAGTAGAGACTGGGTATACTGGACGGACTCGCCGAGAACTCCCAGATGGTATTATACCTCACGTCAGATGGCAGTTCTCCGGTGACACTGGTACAGAGTAGTCTGTTGACCCGAGATCGTCATAGAGTCTTGTGTGATTCCCACTGTGCTTTGATTTCCATCATACCACATCCAAGAGGGCGTGCAAAAAGGTGGATTTTGGGTACAGTCCCGAATCACATGGAGGCAATGAGCGATAGGAGGGGATTCGTCTCTCCCGGTATAGGGAGTTGATGTTGTGCTGTGTTCGATTAGCTATAACTGGAAATCCTTGGCCAGGGTTGCTGAGATTTACTGGTAAGTGTTATCAGTAGTTTCTTGAACTGTTATAGACCTCATATCGACATGACTTATCGAGCTACTGGGGTCTGACGTTTACCACCCCTAGGCGAGATATGCGACATATCAGACGTCAAGACCGGACTGTACGAGAGTGTTACTGATTGGATTCGCAGGAGAATGTACAGGCTTGCTTGTTGATCTTCTGATCGCTCAATACCTAGGTGGCTGTTACGTTTAGCTGACCGCTTGCAGCTTGTGGGTGTTTAATATGACCATCACCTACTGCCGGCATATTGACGATTCTTTAGAGTCCTACACAGAGGTTTCTTGACTCAGGCAAAACGGAGTAGGGGCACATATGTGATATGTGCAGGACTAAGGATAATGCGATATGAGATACCGTATTATATTCTCGCGATATTTGATATCAGCCTGATCATCGGATCAAGTGTTGATTCGATGAATCGATAAATGAGATATTAGTCGGTTATATGCGATATAGCCGGATTGTCGGATCAAGTGTTGATTCGATAATTTAATCTATAATAATATATATGATATATTAAATTACATTAACTAATATAAGCTCACTAAAAGATTCTTTTTCTCACTCGGGTAATACATTGATATATATGCGATATATGTTAATTGTATTATTTTATTTTGTTATAATAAATATTATATATGTGATATATAATATTGTAACATGATATGATAACTAATGCAACATGATTAGTGGAGATTAAATAAGATTAGGGTTTGATTTGGGTTAGTTCATTCATGAACCTTCTAGAAGGTTTCTTTTTGTTTTTGCAAAGATATTTTCAAGTGACTCATTCTTTAACCCAACCCAAACCCTAGCCCTAGTTAAATCTCTACAAAGGTTTAGTCAACCATGGTTGCATTATTTTATCATGATGATCTTTTTCATTATTCATCACAAAAGGATTCCTTCTTCTTCTTCCTTCTCTTTTCTTGGAAAAACCTTTCTAGCTTTTTCTAAGTGATGATTATGTGTGAGAAAAAGATTATAAATGAGAGCTAAAAATCCTAATTCATCATCCTCATCTACCCTTGCCATTTAGATAAGGGTGTTCACTTCATTTTGTGAGTGAGAGCTTGTGTTAATGAAACTTCAAGGTAGATCATCTTTGTTATCGAAGAACGGAAGCAAGCTTGCATCTTTCTCTTTGTGGAGCCTCTCGAGAGTCCGGAACACGATGATCGCAGCGAAGGGACCTCAACACAGAGCTTTAGAAGTGAAGGACCGGATCTACAAAGGTTGTAATCCCTCTCACTTAGTGTTAAAGTGTTTAACATGCTTGTTTTCACCTAAACTCTAGTTTAAAGATCTGGCTTTGGGTTGTTCGGCACGGCTAAATTTTAAATCGAGCATGGTTGATGCCTCGTAGACCCTTATGCGTGTGCCTAGCATCCCTACACGTCCAACTCCACTGCCTAAGTTTTCAACTTACTGGGCCAGAACGCCAACAAGCCCGCAATACCTGAAGCAGCCATCCCAAAGCGGATAGCCATCCCGGCTCAAGCAGACGAAATCATTGAAAAGAATTCTCCTGATAAGAAGTCAGTTTTCACAAGGCTGGTCACTCCGGCTCCCGCTCCAGGCGAAGTCACCTCTGCCCAGAGGTCTGTATTCGATAGGTTGGACATTACTGCTCGGCGAACGTCAGTCTTCAAAAGGCTGACACCGGTGACAACCCTCCGTCAAGACAGGTGGCATGACGAAGCCATCTCCATAGCTGAACCAATTCCATCCGCATGACGTGCTCGCCGTCGTCACTGGCGTCGCGTAAGGAAGGCTGGGGGCAGCTCCCCTTCTGGACTAACTCCGCCAACTCCTATGGTGGAAATCAATGCTGGTGTTCCAACTGGGAACAGCTTTGAACCGCTTAGGAGGGTTCGCAAGAACACTCCGACTGCCGTGCTGAAGAGATCTCCTCCACCTATGAAGATTACTACAGAAAAGAAGCCAAAGCAGCCCCCTCAGCGGCTGTCCTCTAAAATTTATAAAGTCTGGCGACAGGTCCAAGAGTCGGTGATTAACCGGGACTACTCTCGCCGGCTAAAGAAGCTCAAAGCTCAGCAAGAAAAGAGCCATCTCGTGGTACCATAGAAGACGTCATCCGTCTGGGTGCCCGCTGCAACGGTCCCCTCGACTTCAACTGCTCACAAGAGAAGGGGGCCAGAGAAAGCCCCTGTGAACGTAGCAAACCGTAAAAGCGCTGAATTTAAACGTCCCAAGTCCGGGGGCATGGTAATACATACCGTTTATATGGCTTCCGGAAAAGAAGAAAGCCGTGCTTCTACGGGTCATCGATCGCTTACCCGATCGATAGCGAAGGCTCAGGAACAACAGCAACAGAGACTT
Source organism: Agapanthus africanus (assembly GCA_030015575.1). Classification (NCBI taxonomy): domain Eukaryota; kingdom Viridiplantae; phylum Streptophyta; class Magnoliopsida; order Asparagales; family Amaryllidaceae; genus Agapanthus; species Agapanthus africanus. The sequence goes on along the minus strand of JASDDO010000019.1, from coordinate 45,752,441 downwards.
CAGGAGATGCTGACTGCAATGGCTGCGCTCACTGGGCCAAAAGAAAACCCAGAGACCTCGGAGCAGCGTCGGGAACAAGAAACTGATACCGAGTACCTTCGAAGAATGCTCGAGGGGAAAGAAAAAGAGGCTGCGGAGCAAGCAGCCAATATAAAACGAATGGCTCTTTTGTTCCAAGACATGGCTGGGATGATGTTACAGCCGGAATCTCCAGCTGAAGACCCCCCGATCATCGTTGAAGACGATAGAGGGGAGACATCGAACCCTCCTCAGGCTCTTTCAGCAGCCAAAAAGGAGACCATCTCCAAGGACGCTCTGGATGATTACATTGCCCAGCAAATACGAGCTCACCAGGCAAACGAAGCGGCTGGACAGATCGTTAAGACTAGACGACCTTATCCAGGCTGGTATGACCAAATAAGGTACCCATCGGGATATACGATCCCTAAATTTCATGTATATAAAAAGACGGGAAATCCGCATCAGCACGTTGCGCAATTCAGAGCCTTGTGCGGCAACACCGGGGGTGATGATAAACTTCTGCTCCTTCAGTTTGTTGGTAGCTTGTCGGAGACGGCATTCGAGTAGTATTCTGAACTTCCAAATGACTCCGTCAAGAGTTTTGCAAAAATGGAGCTACTATTCACCCAGCGTTTCGCGAGTGCTAGTGAACGCACCCCAATAACGACATTGATCAATGCCAGGGTGAAATCAGGTGAAACGTGGGTACAATACGCAATATGATGGCAGAATTTATGGTCAAAATGTGAGCAGCGCATCGAGGAAGCGCCGGCAGTGGGCATGTTCATGGGCACTCTTGACCCTCAAGCGACCATCTCGCACTTCATGATGTTTTTTAAGCCAACCATGTTCCAGGCCCTGATAGACAAACTAGCTCAAATGGACCAGATGGGTCATAGACCGTCTCCTTCAAAGCCGGAGCCGCGGAACGAAAAGGGCAAAGGGAAAGCGACCTTCGTCGTGAATACTCAACAGCAGCCTAGTGGCCCAAAACTAACTGATCGCCTAGACGAGAGGCGGCAATTCTATAATAAGAAGATAAAGCGCTCTTATTCATTTCTCCGGGACAAAACGAAGAGATTGTTCGAGCTAGCGGTGCGCAACAGGCTCATCCATCTGCCGAATCCAAAATGACCGTTGCAACCTGGTGAGGCCAATAGTTCCAATTATTGCCCCTACCATCAAACGGTAAGCCATCCAATTGAAGATTGCTTCGTCTTTAAAGGCCGGATTGAAGATCAATACCAACAGGGCAAATTTGCCCTGTCCGAAAATTGGAAGGTGAACCCACCATAGCCATACGCTCCCAAGAAGACGGATACACCTGGGGTTTCATGCTCCTTCATAGAAGAAGCTCCATGGGAATGAAGCCGCCCCCCTCCGAAGGAAACATTCTTGGTGAAGCGGAAATACATCCTAGCTACTGCTTATATCATCGAAAGATTGCGCACCCCACCGAAGAGTGCAACGCTTTTAAAAGATGGTGGCAGGGATATGTTGCTCACCGGCAACATTTCAAGCAGATGAAACGCAAAACTCGTCGGGAGTAAAGAAACACGACCGAGGAGCGTAAAAGAACTACCGGCAACTATCATATGGTTGACTATGGGGGATCGCAAGTTCTCACCTTTGGGAACGATTCTGATGAAGAAATATCTCTTGGCCCTCTCTTCAAAGAATCCATCTCGGGAAAAGAGGAAGAACCGAAGAGCTGCGAGAACATTCAGCTGTGCAATCGCACATTACCTGAAAAGAATCTCGGACCTGCAAATAAGGGCTCGAACAAAAAGGATAAGGGGAAAGAAAAGGTTCCTGAAGATATCGCCCTCGATGATCGAGTCGTCGAAGAGCTGGCAGCCAAGGACCCGCCCAAGAAAAGTAAGGTGGATTACAACGTTCTGGCGCACCTGAGAAAGATACCCTCACAGCTCAGCATTCTCGATGCCCTTCTGCTATCAAAAGAAGCAAGAGATTCTTTGATCAAGGCGTTACAAGAGCCCGAGCAATTCCAAGCTTTCATCGCCGAAGAAAAGATGAAGGACGAGTTAGAAGAAGTGCACACAGCCGATATCACCTTCTGCGATGAAGATCTTCTCCTCGGGACGTGTGAGCATAACTGTCCCCTATATGTTTCCAGATACTGTTATGACATCAAGATAGGAAAAATCCTGGTTGACAATGGGTCCTCCATCAATCTCCTTAATGTGAGAGTGTTGAAGGAAATCTGCATGAGCGTTCAGCACCTCGCTCGTGATAAAATCACCATTTTCGGGTTTGACTCCCAGTCGTCACGGACGCTTGGGTCTGTAATATTGACACTACGCTTTGGGCTGCTAGTCACCGACATTAAATTTCATGTCATTGACGCCAAGACATGCTACAATGCTTTGCTCGGCAGGCCTTAGTTACACGAGTACAACATCATCCCTTCTACACAACACCAGCGTATGAAGTATTTCAAGGATGGTCTCGAGTATACCGTAACAGGGGAGCTGAACCCATTCTCCGTGAACGAAGTCCAAAAATACAAAGATGTAAAATACTTCTTACCAGATTTTGAGAACACGGAAAGATGTCACAAACCGAAGAACAAAGCCATCACTACTATTCCGGTATTCGGGAGTGATACCGAGGAGGAAGAAGAAATAGTTTATTCAGGTCCGTCCCAGTGCAACAAGCTGGGACCGTCCACTCCTATGTTGATCTTCGGCAGCAACTCGGAAGATGAGGTCAATACCGTATTCTCTGCTCGACCAACAATACAAGCCTTCGTTGATGAAGATCAAAGTTTGTAAGTTGCCATGGTTCCGCCAAAGCATCATAAAGAACTAGACGTGCTTGATACCTATAGTGTGGAAGAATTGCAGACATTCTACGTCCCTCCAAGGCGAAAAGATGAAAAGGTGATCCTATTCTACCGATCCGGGGAAACCAAAGTGGGGAAACCAAAGTGGAGAAAGAAATTTGGCATGGTGCGGATTCTACACTTGACAGGCTCCAGCCCATCTGTTTGCCCAGATATTACACAGACGGACTAAAAAGACTCTTGAGACGCCAAGGTATACCCCTTAAGCAAACTGCGCGATAAGCACGGTTCTATAACAGGATCTGGAACGTTCTAGGAACTCAACGAAAGTTGCCCAATGGGAGAATGGAAACGACCGGACTTGGGTATGTTCAATCCAAGAAACGGGAGCTACTCCGCGACTGCTACGTCATACATGATTTTGATGAAGAAGGAGATGCTCTGTGGAAAGATGCTAACCCTGAACCAGAACGAGCTCCCGCCGTGAAAATGCCAAGTCCGTCATTCGAAGAACAGATGGACAAGCTTATAAGGGAAGCGGATCAAAAGGTTTGAGACGACCATAATCGCGAAATGGCCATCTACGAGAAAGCCAAGACGCAGCGCCTCCTTCAGCAGGCTGCAGAAAGTGACGATGCCCTTCGTCGCCAGCCCGTCATACAAAAGGCCCGACGCAGAGGCAAAAATAAATCAAAGAACGGAAAAAACATTCGACAGCAGCCAAGCGGGTCTGAGAAGCAACACGAACGAGAATCGAGCAGCCGGGATCCGTCTCTTATAAAGAAGAGGGGTCGAGAATATTCTTTTCCCTAAGACAAGACAAAGAAAATATTCAATCTCATCGTAAAGCATCAGATGATGACACTCCCGGAGTCCAAGCACCCCGAGCAAGCGAACGAGGTCTCTCACCCAGACTATTGCTCCTATCACCGAGCAATAGGACATCCTCTCGAAGACTGCTTCACATTCAAAGACTGGGTAGAAGACCATTATCAGTAAGGCAGATTCGCTTTATCCAACAGCTGGAGGGTAACTCCGCCACAGAAGCATGAACTAAAAGCCGCGCCCGCAGTGAGAGTAGAACTAGATCAACATCGATCTTGGAAGCGATCTTGTACCTGCCACGTGATAACGCCGTCGAAAGAAGAGCCCGAGAATATGGATAACCACCCCTGGTGCTTCGAAAACGATGATGGCAAAGTGATCTCAGAGTTTCCACCGGCACCGAAAGAGCTGGAAGATGGAATACATACTACTGCAGACAACCTCAGAAAGATTGATTTGGGAACGATAAGTGACCCGCGGCCGACATTTGTCAGTGAGCTATTGTCTGAAGAAAGGGTGGCTACGCTAAAGGACGTGCTCATGCAGCATAGAGATTGCTTCGCATGGAACTATTCCGAGATGCCAGGACTGGATCCAGAGATTGTTGTACACAAATTGGCGATATCTCCGGACATCAAGCCGATCAAACAAGCACCGAGAAGAATGCGGCTCGAGCTTGAGATGAGCATCAACGCCGAGGTCAAGAAGCTAATCGACTCCGGCTTCATCCAAGAGGTTCAGTACCCTGACTGGATCGCTAATATTATCCCAGTGATGAAGAAAAACGGGACGGTGCACATATGTGTGGACTTTGGGGATCTCAATAAAGCTTGCCCAAAAGATGACTTCCCAGTGCCAGTTACCGAGCTGATGATAGACAATACGCCCACTCATGAAGTTTTCTCCTTCATAGACGGCTCGTCGGGTTACAATCGGATAAAGATGCATCCCGAGGACCAAAAGCATACCGCCTTCCGGACCCCTTTGGGTATATTCTGCTACAAGGTGATGCCCTTCGGTCTAAAGAACGCCGGTGCCACCTATCAGAGGGCCATGACGAATATTTTCGACGACCTTATACATGAAATCGTCGAATGCTATATCGACGGCCGCGTAGTTAAAAGCAAATCATACGAAGAACATTTAGAGCATCTGAAAATCGTGTTTCAGCGCCTTCGGAAATACAAATTGAAGATGAACCCTCTCAAATGCGCGTTCGGAGTTTTCTCGGGCAAGTTCCTAGGATTCTTCGTCCGACACCGAGGCATCGAGATAGACCCGTCGAAGATCAAGGCGATTATGGAAATACCTCCGCCAAAGACTCTCAAGCAACTGTGGTTACCCGACGAACAAGTGCTCTTGCAGACTTTCTCGCTGCTCATCCCATACCAGAAGGGTCGCCACTAAATTGTGAGTTACCCGACGAACAAGTGCTGCATCTCGAGAATGACGAGCCATGTTGGGAGCTCTACTTCGATGGGGCCTCATCGATAAGAACCTCCAGTAAATCAAGCATCCCGGAGATAAAAGCAGGGATAGGATTGGTGTTCATCACACCATCAATGGGAACCCTACGGCGTTCTTTTGCTCTCACCGAGCCTCGGACAAACAATGAAGCTGAGTATGAAGCTCTGATAGCTGGTTTGGAGCTCGCCATAGAAATGGAAATCCGTCGGCTACGAGTTTACGGTGACTCCCAGCTCGTCGTCAACCAAGTAAGCGGCGACTATAAGATATACAAACCCGAGTTAGCTCGGTACAGAGGTCGAGTGGTGGAACTCATGAAACGGTTCACTCATATTGAACTAACGAGAGTCCCTAGAGCGTTGAACGGAAAGGCTGATGTACTCGCTCGCTTAGCCAAGGAACTGGCTGATCCTGAAATGGACGAAATTCTGATCACAGTCAGGAGCCGGCAAATTCTACCCCCAGTCTCTCTACGAGAAGAGGAAAGCGCGGAACAGAAGAGCAGTCCTGCGGAAGAAGCTTCGATCATCCAAGACGAGCCCGATTGGAGAGAACCCTTCATAGAGTACCTCCGATACGACAAGCTGCCCGAAGAAAAATCTGCGAGGATTCAGCTGAAGAAAAGAGCTCTCCGATACGTGTTTGTAAATGACACGTTATACCGCAGGTCATACGACCAACTATGGCTCAGGTGTCTGTCATTGGCCGAAGCCCAAAAGGTCATGAAAGATGTCCACTCGGGCATTTGCGGTGCTCACCAATCTGGCCCCAAGATGCGACTTCAAATCAAACGGCTTGGGTATTACTGGCCCACCATGATACGGGATTGCGGAGAGCATGCAAAGAAATGTTATATCTGCCAAATTCACGGTGATTTTATTCACAAGCATCCCAATCCATTGCATCCTACGGTGGCATCGTGGCCTTTCGAAGTTTGGGGCACCGACATTGTTGGCCCAATTGATCCTCCGTCATCTAAAGGCCACCGGTTCATACTGGCCGCGACAGACTACTTCTCCAGATGGGCTGAAGCTGTCCCGCTAAAACAAGTTAAGACAAAGGATATTCTGACATTCTTCCAGCATAATATTCTATACCGCTTCGGTACACCAAGAAGAATCATTTCTGACAACGGGCCTTCTTTTAAGAGCTTCAATGTCTCAAGGTTCGCTACTCAGCACAAGATAGACTGGAGATATTCCTCCATCTATAATCCAAGAGCCAATGGGCTAGCCGAAGCCTTCAATAAGACTCTATGCAAGCTCCTGAGGAAAAATGCTTCAGCCAACAAGAGAGACTGGAATCTCAAGCTTCACGAGGCGTTGTGGGCATATCGTACCATGCACCGTACTCCAACTCAGTCCACTCCATACTCATTGCTCTTCGGAGTGGAGGCGGTTCTCCCCCTCGAAGTCGAAGTTCCGAGCTTAAGAATGGCCGTTCAGCATGAGTTGACAGAAGAGGAAAACGTGCTCCTTCGACTTGAAGAACTCGATGCCCTCGAAGAAAAGAGGCTCGCGGTGCAACAAAATCTAGAGCTATACCGAGCCCAAATGTCACGGGCCTATGACAAGATAACTCGCCTCCGCGCTTTCAAGAAAGGTGAATTGGTGTTGGTCCTCAAGAGACCGATCATCCCCAATCGACATGCCAAGGGAAAATTCGAGCCAAACTGGGAAGGACCATACGTCATTGAGAAAGTGTTCGACAGAGGATCCTACCAACTAATAAGTGCCGAGGGAGAAAGGCCCATGCCACCCATCAATGGCCGATATCTCAAGAAATACTACACATGAATGCTCCAAGTCGCAGGCGAATTGAGCACATCAGCCCTACGGTCTGGATCAGACATCCTGCAAAACCGTATACAATCCACGGGCGTAAATAACCCCTATTTCTCCCAAATCCTGTCGGTGAGACTACTTTTAAAGTCCCACCAGCGGCAAAAAAAAAAAGGTATGTCCACAAGCAAAACGGGCACGGATGAAAACCCGAAAGGGCTCCGTGAATAAAAACAGCAGGACTATCGGCGAGTCTGTGAAAACCCGAAAGAGCGCAAACTCGTGAAAAGAGATGAAATACACTCGCAAAGTCCTCTCGACCTTATGAGGAGAAAACCCCTGCGTGAGATCCTTACGACTCACAATGGAGCAACACACTTAGGAATCCTCACGATTCCTAAGGAGAAAATACACCTGCGGGATCCTTACGACTCGTAGGGAGAAAATGCTTTATGGGACCCTCACGGCTCATAAAATTGAAAAGCCTTAGGTGATATGGACCCAAACCTATCTCCTAAGCCATCGTTCCCTAACGGGCAACGGCAAATGATGAGTCGCTCCTGGCATTTCGTTTCAGTGTTAGCGGTGCTGATGCCGACCAAAAGCCCAAATCCCAAGTCCTCCCAAGGCAAATGATGAGTTGCTCCTGGCATTATTCCAGTGCAGCAATGCTGATGCCAAACAAGATCCAAATTCCAAGTCCCCAAATGGCGAATGATGAGTCGCTCCTGGTATCATATTCCAGTGTAGCGATGCAGACGCCAACCAAATTCCAAATCCCATACCCCAACGGCGAATGATGAGTCGCTCCTGGTACCACATTCCAGTGCAGCGATGCAGACGCCAACAAATCCCTGAAATCTTTCTGGCCCTACGGTCTGGATCATACATCCTGCAAAACCGTATACAATCCACGGGCGTAAAACAATCCCAATCTCTCCTAAGTCTTACCGGTGAGACCACATTCAAAGTCCCACTAAAAAAAAAAAAAAAAAAAAAGAAAAAAAGAAAAAAAGGGTATGTCCACAAGCAAAATGGGCACGGAGGAAAACCCGAAAGGGCTCCGTGAGTAAAAACAGCAGGACTGCCGACGAGTTTGTGAAAACCTGAAAGGGCGCAAACTCATGAAAAGAAGATGAAATGCACTCTCAAAGTCCTCTCGACTTTGAGAGGAGAAAATTCCCGCGTGAGAGCCTTGTGACTCACAAAGGAGCAACACACTTAGGAGTCCCCACGACTCCTATGGAGAAAATACGCCTACGAGATCCTTTCGACTCGTAGGGAGAAAATGCTTTTATGGGACCCTCACGGCCCATAAAATTGAAAAGTCTTAGGTGATAGGGATCTAAACCTGCCTCCTAAGTCATCAATTCTCAAATTCTCTCGGGGCAAATGATGAGTTGCTCCTGGCATTATTCCAGTGCAGCAATGCAGATGCCAAACAAAAACCAAAATTCCAAAATCCTCTCCATGACAGATGATGGTTCGCTCCTGGTACTATATTCCAGTATAGCGATGCTGATGTCAACCCAAATCAAAATTAACAAGTCAACTTCCACTCGACACCGTGAGAAGCGGAGCAAGTCAAGTCTACCCCTGACACTGCAAGAAGCAGAGCAAGTCAAATCAAGCACCGACCGTCCAAGTCGCAAAAAGGGCAGCATCGACCGTCCACGTCGCTAAAAGGGCAGCACCGACCGTCCAAGTCGCAAAAAGGGCAGCATCGACCGTCCACGTCGCTAAAAGGGCAGCACCGACCGTCCAAGTCGCAAAAAGGGCAGCATCGACCGTCCACGTCGCTAAAAGGGCAGCACCGACCGTCCAAGTCGCAAAAAGGGCAGCATCGACCGTCCACGTCGCAAAAAGGGCAGCATCGACCGTCCAAGTCGCAAAAAGGGCAGCATCGACCGTCCACGTCGCTAAAAGGGCAGCATCGACCGTCCAAGTCGCAAAAAGGGCAGCATCGACCGTCCACGTCGCTAAAAGGGCAGCACCGACCGTCCAAGTCGCAAAAAGGGCAGCATCGACCGTCCACGTCGCTAAAAGGGCAGCACCGACCGTCCAAGTCGCAAAAAGGGCAGCATCGACCGCAAAAAGGGCAGCATCGACCGTCCAAGTCGCAAAAAGGGCAGCATCGACCGTCCACGTCGCTAAAAGGGCAGCACCGACCGTCCACGTCGCTAAAAGGGCAGCATCGACCGTCCACGTTGCTAAAAGGGCAGCACCGACCGTCCACGTCGCTAAAAGGGCAGTGCCAGCTTCCCAAAAGGTGGGAACCAAATCAAGCCGCCTCCACGTGAAAGAAGATCCATCAATTTCATGCACACGACCCACATATGTGGTGTGCATTTATTGATGGGGGGCAATTTGTTGGGGTAAAAATTTACACCCCGGTTGACCAAGTCAAAATCCAAGTCAACCCCAAGCCAAGTGGGCCCAGGCCCAGATCCAGTGGGCCCATGCCCGGGTCGAGCCCGAACATGAAGCGGCCGGCCTCCCCCATGCCAAGATAAAATTTTTGTAATAAATAATTTTGTTGCATTTCTTTTATTTTATTTATGGATAAATGTAAGAAAAATAGGCATAAAGCCAAATTTTTGTAAAGCCCATGGCTTATGTGCAAAAAGAAATGGCACATGAGCCATGGGATAGGCAAAATGCCATTTTGTGAAGCCCAAGGGGCTATTTGTAAAGTGTATGGCCTATAAAGGCAAAGATAATGAAAATATCTAATAATTTTCTCTCTCTCCAAACAAAAAAAGTCTCAGAGCTGAGCTCTTTCTTCCATCTTCAAGGTTCCAAAACCTTCTTCTTTCTCTTGAATTAAAATCAAGAGTTTTACTCTTCCTTTTTCAAAACAAATTAGTTTTTCACCACAAAACCCACAAAGGGGAACTTGGATCTATCATTAGATCTGAAAAAGTAGAGATTTTGAGACTTCACATCTCTTGATCTTCAAGATCCAGCAAGCAACAGGAGGAAGAAGAACATCGTTCACTTAACCCAACAAAAAAAAAACACACTCAGGAGTCTAACTCCTCTTTGATTTCTCTTCAGAGAAATCTTTTTAGGCTAAAAGCCTGTTGTGTGCGCAAGTCGCCCGCGTGCCGACACGTGGCGCGCGCGCTTGCGCAACTGCGCAAGTGCGCAAGTCGCCCGCGTGCCGACACGTGGCGCGCGCGCTTGCGCAACTGCGCAAGTGCGCATGTCGCCCGCGTGCCGACACGTGGCGCGCGCGCTTGCGCAACTGCGCAAGTGCGCAAGTCGCCCGCGTGCCGACACGTGGCGCGCGCGCTTGCGCAACTGCGCAAGTGCGCAAGTCGCCCGCGTGCCGACACGTGGCGCGCGCGCTTGCGCACCTGCGCATCCCTTGGATGTCTTTTCCCCCTCTTTTGTGTACATATATACACATATACATATGTATACAAATTTATACATACACGTACTCCACGACACTGTCCCTGTTAGAAAAAAAATTTCTAACGGGGCGCTGCCCCGCACCCCGCAAGGGGGCTGCTAGCCCCCTTGACCCCCAGCCCGCTATCCGGGTAGCGGGACCCCCGTAAAAACTCTGCGTGGCTCCCGATATATCCATACCCCCCTTTCACAATTGAACACACGTATACTGCACATTGAGTTCGCATGACCAGTTTAACCCGTTAATCGGAGGTTCCCTCGCCCCAAAGGCGATGGGTAATTAACGGCAGCTTAGTCCGCGGCTGCCGGAGATTCGGATCCCCACCATCATTAAACCCCGGCCTACCCTAGGCCGGGGGAATCTGTAGTACGCCTGACAAGCGCGCGCGTATTCCCATCTCAATGGGGTGACGAAAAACACCCTACACCCACGATGATCCAAGACTGCCTCGAATACGCGAAGCAATGCCACTCGTGCCAGATTCATGGGGACTTCATCCATCAGCATCCAAATCCACTACATCCAACGGTGTCTAGCTCGCCGTTCGAAATGTGGGGAACTGACATAATTGGCCCCATCGAGCCAGCATCGTCCAGAGGACATCGGTTCATTTTGGCGACAACTGATTACTTCTCCAAGTGGGCAGAAGCAGTACCGCTGAGGAAGGTGAAGACGGAGAATATCCTCCATTTCTTCAAGACGCACGTCATTTATCGGTTTGGAACTCCACGACGGATCATCTCCGATAACGAGCCGGCCTACAGAAGCCACAAGATCAGCCGCTTCACACAACAGCATAACATAGACTGGAGATATTCATCGGTCTATAATCCCCGAGCTAACGGTCTAGCTGAGGCTTTTAACAAGACATTGACAAAGATCGTGAAAAAGACGGTGTCTCGAAATAAGAAGAACTGGCACGAGAGACTACATGAAGCTCTCTGGGCATATCGAACTACGTTCAAAACGGCCACGAACACAATGCCGTACGCGTTGGTATTCGGCACAGAAGCGGTACTCCCCCTCGAGATAGAGTTACCCTCTCTACGAGTGGCCGTTCACTACGAGCTAACAGACGAAGAAAATGCTCACCTTCGGCTTGAGTAGCTCGATGCCCTTGATGAAACCCGGCTCATAGCACAACAGAATCTGGAGGCTTATAAAACAAAGATGACACGCTCATATGAGAGATTGACCAGGCCGAGAACATTCCGCCAAGGCGAACTCGTGCTAGTGGTTAAAAGACCTATGATCCTCAATCGCGCCAAGCGGGGGAAATTCGAGCCGAATTATGAAAGCTCGTATATCATAGACAAAGTCTTCCTGGGTGGAGCCTATCTACTCATGGACATGCATGGTGAAAGACCTTTCAGGCCAATAAACGGTCGCTTTCTAAAGAAATACTACGCCTGACGAGTCACGGCATAGGTCAACGATAGATGACGATGCCTATGTCTGGTCGCTATCTTCCTAAGCCCAAACTCTGTAAGTATTAGCCAGCTTCTTTAACAATGGACCGAAACGTCCTTAAACTAACAACGGACCGAAATGTCCTAAAACCAACAACGGACCGAAATGTCTCAAAACTAACAATGGAACGAAATGTCCTAAAACTAACAATGGACCACTATGTCCTAAAACTGGCGTCGAACCGAAATGTCCTTAAACTAACGATGGACCACTATGTCCTAAAACTAGCTGTTGACCGAGACGTCGATAAACTACTGTAGACTGCAGCATCCCAATGCTGACACAAAAAAAAGAATAAAAAAAAGGAAGAAAGAAAAAGAAAACAGTATGTCTATAAGCAAAATGGGCACGGATGAAAACCCTAAAGGGCTCCGTGAGTAAAAAACAGCAGGGCTACCGGCGAGTTTTTGTGAAAACCCGAAAGGGCGCAACCTCGTTAAAAGACACTTGCAAGGTCCTCTCGACCTTGTGAGGAGAAACCACCTGCGTGAGATCCTTAAGACTCATAAGGGAGCAACACACTTAGGGATCCCCACGATTCCTAAGGAGAAATTACACTTACAAGATCCTTATGACTCGTAAGGAGAACCCTCTTATGAGATCCTTATGGCTCATAAGATTCAAAAGTCTTAAACTACAGAGATCTGAACCTGTTCTTAAGTGGCACCATAACCTCCAATGCTACCCTACAAGCGGCTCAATGCTGGCCCTTGTATACAATCCACGGGCGCGAATAAACATTTCCCTAACAAAGTCCCATCCGTGACTAGGGATATGTCCACACGGTGAACAACCCTTGTAATTCCTCTCGACTTAGAAAGAGAAAATACTCTTGTAAGATCCTTACGACTTACGAGAAGCCATACACTTAGAATTCCTCACGATTCCTAAGGAGAAAACGCACTTCCGAGATCCTCACGACTCGCAGGGAGAAATACCTTTATGAGACTCTTACGGCTCATGAAGTCAAAAACCTTAGTCGACAGGATGCTAACCCTGTTCGCTAAACTACCTTTGTTCGACATCGACAGAGGCAAATGATGATTCACTCCTGGCAATATCCCAGTTATAGCGGTGCTGATGCCGAAATCAGTGTCTAATTCCAAGCTTGCAGCGAAAAGTCAGCGAGCCAGACATGTATACGAAATAGCCGAAATGATGAGGCAACTTAGAAACAAAATCAGCAAGTAAAAATATATGCATGCAAAATAGCCGAAATGATTGGGCAACTCGCAATAAAAAGCAGCGAGTAAAAATAAAACAAATAGCCGAAATGATTGGGCACCGCGAAAATTAGCCGAAATGATTGGGCAATCGCGACCTTCGCGATATAAAAGCTGAAATGATAGAGCATCGCGGAAAGAAATAAAAAAATAAAATTTATGCCCTATAGGTGATATTACATCAATCCCTGTATACAATCCAGGGGCGCAAACGAAGAAAGAATCACACCTTCCCTCCCCAGGCTCCATCAAAAGAAGAAGCCAAATCTCAACGGTTCACAGTTCACAGACAGCCTGGAGATCATCTCAACATTCGTCTCATTACAACCGCGGCAATTCCAATTTCCATGACTCGGCGGTGCACAGATGACCGAGAGTCAAACCCCGACTCCGTAAAATGCGGATAAAGTCAACCTTTCCTGGTTTCGTTGAACATGGCTTATGTCAATCCTGACCCCGTAGGAAACGTCCAGAGCGGAGCCTGGTCCTCGCAGAACATGGCTATGACCCCATGAGAAGCATCCAGAGCAAATTCCTGGTTACGTGGAACGCGGCTTATGTCAATCCTGACCCCGTGGGAAACGTCCAGAGCGGAGCCTGGTCCTCGCAGAACACGACTATGACCCCGTGGGAAGCATCCAGAGCAAATTCCTGGTCACGTGGAACGCAGCTTATGTCAATCCTGACCCGTGGGAAACGTCCAGAGCGGAGCCTGGTACTCGCAGAACACGGCTATGACCCCGTGGGAAGCATCCAGAACAAATTCCTGGTTACGTGGAACACGGCTTATGTCAATCCTGACCCCGTGGGAAACGTCCAGAGTGGATCCTGGTCCTCGCAGAACACGGCTATGACCCTGTGAGAAGCATCCAGAGCAGAGCCTAGTCCTTGCAGAACATGGTTATGACCCCGTGGGAAGCATCCAGAGCAAATTCCTGGTCACGTGGAACGCGGCTTATGTCAATCCTGACCCCGTGGGAAACGTCCAGAGCGGAGCCTGGTCCTCGCAGAACAGGCTATGACCCCGTGGGATGCATCCAGAGCAAATTCCTGGTCATGTAGAACGCGGCTTATGTCAATCCTGACCCCGTGGGAAACATCCAGAGCGGAGCCTGGTCCTCGCAGAACACGGCTATGACCCTATGAGAAGCATCCAGAGCAAATTCCTAGTCACGTGGAACGCGGCAGATATCAATCCTGACCCCGTAGGAAACGTCCAGAGCGGAGCCTGGTCCTCGCAGAACACGGCTATGACCCCGTGGGAAGCATCCAGAGCAAATTCCTAGTCACGTGGAACGCGGCTTATGTCAAACCTGACCCCGTGGGAAACGTCCAGAGCGGAGCCTGGTCCTCGCAGAACAAGGCTATGACCCCGTGGGAAGCATCCAGAGCAAATTCCTAGTCACGTAGAACGCGGCTTATGTCAATCCTGACCCCGTGGGAAACGTCCAGAGCGGAGCGTGGTCCTCGTAGAATACGGCTATGACCCCGTGAGAAGCATCCAGAGCAAATTCCTGGTCACGTGGAACACGGCTTATGTCAAACTTGATCCCGTGGGAAACGTCCAGAGCGGAGCCTGGTCCTCGCAGAACACGGCTATGACCCCGTAGGAAGCATCCAGAGCAAATTCCTGGTCATGTGGAACATGCTTATGTCAATCCTAACCCCATGGGAAACGTCCAGAACGGAGCCTGGTCCTCACAGAACACGGCTATGACCCCGTGAGAAGCATCCAGAGCAAATTCCTGGTCACGTGGAACACGGCTTATGTCAATCCTCACCCCGTGGGAAACGTCCAGAGCGGAGCCTGGTCCTCGCAGAACACGGCTATGACCCCATGGGAAGTATCTAGAGCAAATTCCTGGTCATATGGAATGCGGCTTATGTCAATCCTGACCCCATGGGAAACGTCCAGAGCGGAGCCTGGTCCTCACAGAACACGGCTATGACCCCGTGAGAAGCATCCAGAGCAAATTCCTAGTTACATGGAACGCGGCTTATGTTAATCCTGACCCCGTGGGAAACGTCCAGAGCGGAGCCTGGTCCTCGCAGAACACGACTATAACCCCGTGGGAAGCATCCAGAGCAAATTCCTGGTCACGTGGAATGCGGCTTATGTCAATCCTGACCCCATGGGAAACGTCCAGAGCGGAGCCTGGTCCTCGCAGAACACGGCTATGACCCCGTGGGAAGCATCCAGAGCAAATTCCTGGTCATGTGGAACGTGGCTTATGTCAATCCTGACCCCATGGGAAACGTCTAGAGCAGAGCCTGGTCCTTGCAGAACACGGCTATGACCCCATGGGAAGCATCCAGAGCAAATTCCTGGTTACGTGGAACGCGTCTTATGTCAATCCTGACCCCGTGGAAAACGTCCAGAGCGGATCCTGGTCCCCGTAGAACACGGCTATGACCTCGTGAGAAGCATCCAGAGCGGAGCCTGGTCCTCACAGAACACGGCTATGACCCCGTTGGAAGTATCCAGAGCAAATTCCTGGTCACGTGGAACACGGCTTATGTCAATCCTGACCCCGTGGGAAACGCCCAGAGCAATTCCTGACTTTGCAAAGTGCAGATATGTAAGTCTACGGTAGCGCCCCGGCCGTCTGTCCGAGGCCAAAATGCGGAAACGAAAACTTTTTCAAAACTTGAAACCGGCGCTATCGCAGACTTTAATCCCGGATCGAACCATTAACCTACTACTAGCTAACTAGAGAAGGGTTAGAAAAGCTATACCGATCGATCCGTGTCCTTCGGTCTTTGGCCACCAACCCAAGCTCCTCGCGGCATCTCCAATCTCCGGTCTCCTCGTCGGAAAGGGCACCACATCTTCGAATCCTTTTACGGGCTCCCGCTTCGTCCGAAGCAACTCGGACACGAAGTTTGCTAGCCGATGTGTCCAAGGTGATGTAGAGAATGTGTGTGATCACTTTGTCTCTTGCATCCATTGATTCTCAACGCATGAGAGTGTCTGGATGGAGGTTGAAGATGAAGCCATTAATGGAAATGGTGAGCTAGAGGAAGAAGAAGAAGAGGAGCCTTTTCTTTCTTATGTTGTATGATCAAAATGAGAGAGTGAGTGTGAAATAATACAAGAGCAAACCCTTCATATGGCAGCCCTCTCTCTCTCCCTCTCATTTCAACTCATAAATCAATCAAAAATGTGACACATGCACAAAGAAAGAGACCATGAGTCATCACTTGTGCATGTGTCACAATTAATGCTCCTAATCATGACATTTAGCTCATTATTTCCATTTGTAAACATTAACCCAAATGTTTACAACAACAAAAAGATACGGCAACATCTAAAGTAAACTCGTGACGGATCACAAGGATACCCCTCACCTGTATATACATACCTGCATCCGCATTCCGACCGAATGCGAATGCGATGAGACTAAAGTAATCCAACAAATCTAATACTAGGATCCGGCTTAAACCAAAGCCCACTAGTATGATCCTTCCGATCATGATCCGTGCACTACTGCACGTATATGATCGAACCCTGCCATATATCATACGGCCTCTACAACGTTTCGCCCGAAACTTGAGAAACTGTCTGTGGGGGACTCTAAAGACTCGTCAATACTTTGGCTGTGGATTTAACCACTAGCACATCAGAGGTACTAGTCATACATAACGGGCTACCAGGTATTGACCAAAAGGGAGGTCGATGAGTGAACTCATCCTGATACCCTATTGAGCCTGTCAGTGACAATATCCGTACAGTCCTATCCTTTAGTCTATGAGCATCACATGTCGGGCTTAGGGGGTTGGTAAAAGTCAGACCCCCAAAAGCGGTACAAGTCGTGTCGGAGTGTAGCCCAGAACACCCTGAGATACTACTGGAATACGTACCAGTAAATCTCCTGTCTTGGCTAAGGACTTCGTGTAATGGCTCTCCTAGACACAGCGCGATCTCACCCCCAATATCGGGAGAGACGAAACCCCTGCCAATCCGCTCACTGCCTCCATGTGGCTCGGGACTGTACCCAACTAAAACATGTTTGCACGACTCCTTTGAGCTGTGGTAGGGTAGTAATCAAAGCACAGTGGGAACTCACACGAGACAAATGACGATCTCAGGTCGATGAACTAACCTGTACACAAGTCACCAGGGAACTGCCATCTGACGTCAGGTATAATACCAACTAGCATGCTCCCGACGAGTCATGTCCGGTGTACTCATAACCCAATGAGCACCTGTATACATCTTAGGTGAACCAACTGACACCAATAGCTTGTGAGACCAGCCACCGCCCCTCGTCGGGGTCACGACTGTATACACTAGTCTACTAATGGAGTATCGATGCCCAGTCTCGAAAACTCCCACGACTAGGGACCACTTTAAGGATGTGCTTATAGACTACCCAACTCTCACGTATATGATCGCCATCATACTGTTGGTAGTCAAGCAAGAATCCTAAGGGCTACATCAACGTGTAATAGTGATCTGCAAGGTCACCTGAAGCATGTACACGATGATACAGATAAACCAGATAGCATGCTATCATCTTGAGTAAGACTGTCTTACCGGTATAGGTCCTCCCTCAATCATTGCAATCACGTGCCTGTGATCCAATAATTGACTCTGAGGGCACTATATCCAACAATCTCCCAATTGCACTCAAGACTAATTATTGCGATGTCGCATACTCACAGCCCGTGTGATACCGAACACCTAACTCCTCTACTGATCAGTTTCACAAAGCCCGTTTGCGAAACTATTGCGTTCGAGGAATAGTCTCAGTGAGTGGATCCGCCCTGATATTTCTTTCTATGTCTCTCTTTATCTCAAGTTCACGAAGAAAGCCATCTCCCAAAATGAGCAATACCTATCTTAGAATATGTCTGGATATCTGATAGGACCTAGTTCATAAATGAACTCCAAATCCAAACTTCTTAGACTGTATCGTCAACCGAATTTAATCAGTATCCTGCGCCATGCCTCCCTCAGTATCCCTTTGGACCACCTGTCCAAACCACTGTCCCTCTTCAGAGGGAAAACTATAACTCTGAAAGTCACTCTGTCACCCAGGTCACCTTGGAAGCCTGGAATGATAACCGTCTCCCAAATGAGGCTGTTGTTGTTATATCCCTAGAACATCCACTTATGTTCTAAAACTGCTTCTGAACGTTTCTCCAGGATAGGATTAATATCAACTTATTGCATCTAGTGCAAAAACAACATCTGGTGTGGTACTTGACATATCATGATTGACTCAATTCCCTAAGCAAGTGATCAGCCAATCATGCACATCCCTCTCCCCTTTAGTCTGTAAGACAGCTTTAGAGAGGGTGACTCCATTACCTGCAGGTACACTACCGTGCCAGGAGTCGTCCATTCTAAAACACCTTTAGAATGCTGTCTAAGTACCCAGATTGGGAAACTACCCAAATCTAGATCTAAAACCATAGATCTAGTAACCAGAGTGTCTGATATTATATATATATCCTATGTGGAGAATCCACTATGTGACAACCAAAGTATAACCGATTGTAGTATAGGAATTTCACTTCCTACTATGTGTATGTCATCCATATACCAGGACATCACACCCTACTACCTTCTTAACAGATCCATCCCCTATTCTGATGAAATCAAACCTATGACTATCACATCAGACATAGATGATCTATCTCTGCTATATCTGCTTTAGTCCATAAATAGACATAAGATACTTGTCTACTATGCTTCCGCTGCTCCCACTGACTATGACAACCCTCTGGCAGAGTCATATACACGTGCACTTTTAAAGCTAGTTTAGAACGACGCTATACTCATCCTCCTGCCGGGTCTCACAGTCTGGAACAACAGCAATGGCAAGTCTAGGTAAACAAGAACCTCCCTGTCACCGTCCTTGAAGCTACCGGAGTACCTCTCGGGTGCCTGAGGTTACCCACCATATCTGCGGAGTGGCCAATGGAATGTCAAACCAGATTGAATCTTTAGGTCCAATTAAATTTTCAATAATCGTTTGCGGTTCTGGAATCACTTCCAGTTCTACCATACTCCCACTACTGTTTTTTGAAAAAATCCATTTTTATTAAAACTATGGCGAGTCAAGAACAATATCACTATTGATCTTTCAGATGGTAGAAAGTCAACCCTCGTCATAACCCGGGTCAACCCACAAACAGCCATTACAGAAACGTGCCTTGAGTTATCTAGAGTCTGGTTTTAAGTATAAAATGGACAACTCGCCGTACCTTAACTTTGTTAAAATATGAACTATTCTATATCCAATATAGAAACAGAGGCACTGATTTAATTGGAACCAGATTCAAATCATGCAGCTGTCTCCAGTGCATGTCAACTAAATGGAGAGAGGCCGATCAGCATTACTCAACTTAAGAGTGCTTCCAATTATGAGTAACCTGAAAGAGAAGCAAGTTCTCTTAATCATTACTATTAACTGAATACCATACACAAGTATCTACATCTTCGATCACCTTGAAGAATCCTGATACTTGCAACACCTGGTTCTCTACTTTATTCTTATACCTATAACTTCTCAAAACTTAGACCTTGCATTTCTACGAAACACATGTCTAAGAACTAGAGAAGTCACAAGTAAACAGAATATAGTACGAGTACCAACCCCTCTGTCCTCATAGACACTGGACAAAATACAATACTCTGTATAAGTCTCTTGAGTCTAATAACTCAATCGCTGTGTGTCGTAGATTGAAAACTGTACTTATGGTTAAGAAGAATTACACCGCTGTTTATTGCTCCTTAACTAACCATCCACTGATATAGGTAAATGTCATAGACATAATTTCAAAAAGTTATATCTCACTTTATAAAAATAAACGTACAGATATATATATTTGAAATTGGTGCATAACAACGGATATTCAAAACCAAATATTTGTCGTCCGGCAAAACAAGCCAGGCAATTTCCTCAAATATCACCAATTACAACGAATCTCGATATAATGAGGATGATCACAAAATTCCCAATAATTTACTCCCACTCATCATCTGTAAAACCATACAGATGCGAGAATCAAACCTGGTAAATACATACCCTGGAGTAAGGGCAAATTAGGAAATCAGTTTTCTTTTAACAATACACAGTGAAACTGAAACATGTAAACGTTTCGGAGGGGTATCCGGGTATTCCTAGTAATGTCTCTTCCATTATCAGATTCACAACTATAACCGTATGTTTCTTTTCCATCTCTCCAAATCCCTTTATATGTCTTTAGTCATTACCTTATGTACACCCCTTTAGGCTAAATGGTTTTCTTACTTCTCTACCATTCGGCACCAGCCTATGGTTTGGAAGAAGACTATCCAATAAGCGTAATAGGTGTACTGTCCTAATCCTAAGAGCACTCGCAACCCGAGAGAAGGTAAAGATAAAAGACAACTGAATAAAACCTTATTCCTATTTCTCCTGAACCAGAATCCATCCCCGAACTGGAACAAGTCCTTTCGAGTTCGTATATAACCATACAATGGAGTATCCAATAAACCGTGGATGTTCGTAGTGATACGGGGTGCTCCGAAGAAATACAAAGGTGAAGTAGGAGTGGCGATGAAATAGTTGGTTTGGTCGTGAATGATAGCAGTCGCAATTTACTTTGCCCTCTTACTAATCCCTTTATTTGTCTTTACTTAATACCTTCTGTACACCTTTTAGGCTAAATGGTTTTCTTCATTCCCTACCGTTCGGTACCTACCTATGGTTTGGATGAAGACTATCCAATTAGCGTAACAGGTATACCGTCCTAATCCAAGGAGCACTCGCAACCTGAGAGAAGGTAAAAGGAAAAGACAACTGAATAGTCCTATTCATTTTCTCCAGAACCGAAAACCATCCTCGAATCTGGAACAAGTTCCTTTGAGTTCGTATATAACCATACGATGGTTTTATCCAATGGAAGTGGATGTTCGTAGTAATACGGGGTGTTCGATAAGGTCGAGCTTCTGCCTCAGCGTTAGCCCGTCGGAAATACATCGTAGAAGGCCCTCAAAGATAGCCTTCAACTGCACAGCATTGGCATCAACCTGAGCATGCAGTCGAGCAGAGTCGCTTGAAATCTCTTCATATTCCTTACGCTTTAAGGCCGCTTCTTGTTCAAGATGGTGGAAGTAGGGAGTGCTCTGCTCAACCCACGCAACCCGTTGAGAGTTCACAGCCAGGACCTCAGGAGCAGCACGTCTAAACTCAAGCTCATGCAGACAGGCCTCGATTTTTCTGCAATGATTAACCCAGGACTCCACAACGCCTTCATTATGAAAGTGCAAGAGCATCGCCAGCATGGGATTAACCTCAGCAGTGAAATCTGCAGCAAGGGCAGGAATCTCTACATCAAGCTCCTTGAGATGATCGATCAACGTGCGCAGGCTATTCACAGCAACTTTGGAAGAGGGGCGTCGAGAGAAGGGGCCTGCTGGCATTACAACTTGAGACTCAAACGGAGCTGAAGTCGGTGTCACAGCTGCAAAGAAAATCACAGTCAAATAACTGTTCAAGAAATAAAAGAAGTTCATGAACAACGGAGTTTACTATACCGACTACAGCAGGTGGCAAGGCCGGGAGTACCAGTGGTGCAACTGTTCTTTCGTCTCCTCCTTCGATCTGTAGTGCTGCAATCAAAACAAAGAAGAATTAAAAACGATTTGGCTGCCCGTAAAAGAAAAGAAAAAACATTAACTAAAGGCTGTACTCACCAGCACCACTAGATGAGGCAATCTCTGACTGAAAGGAAAAGTGTGGGTGTATCACCTGATACAGGTGATCAAAAAGGACTCTTGCAAGGATGCAGTAATACAATGTCAGTACATAAAGTATACTTCCTACAATAAAACTGATGGGTCACAAATCCGCACCTTCCAGCATTTGAGATGGTACGAGAGAAGGTAGAGGAGCGGTCACCGTCAAAGAAGCAACGGAAGACGCTTCCTCGGATGGCATAACCTCAACGCTCATCACACCTGCATTAGAAATAAGAAAAACGCTGTCAAAAGAAATTGAAAGGGATTGCAGAATAGAGGGGAAAGTAATGACCCAAAATCTACCTGGTGAGTCGCCGGTCGAGACCGCGATAAGGGCGTCACTGGATGCAGTGAATGCTTCACCCTCCTCCATCGGAACAGTCTCGCTACCCGTAGCCTCATCTCCCGATTCCACGAGAATCGTCGTGACACTCGCAGCGCCCGGCAACGGCAAAGAGCCGCAGGGGGAAAAAGCGACGATTGGAGCAGTGCCCGACTCTTGAGAAAGAGTGGCTACCTCGGGCTCGGCGATTGTAGCCATCTCACCCACCGCTACCTCGGGATCGGCAATTGTGGCTGTTTCACCCACGGCTACCTCGGGCTCAGCGATTGTGGCTGTCTCATCTGCCGCTACCTCAGGCTCGGTGGTTGCCGCCACGTCATCTACCACTTCCTCGGCAAGACTCGGCCCTATAGGATAGGATATATGAGAACCTGAAAATTAAAGCTTTGATAAAGAACCCAATCTCACGTTACCTTAGATCGGTTTTTTGATTGCCTCCCAAGCCGCACATGCTGCCTGTCTGTGGGCGATAGACAAGGCAGCCGAAGTATCCTCTGAAGGAGTAGGGGCAGGGGTAACAGCGCTTGGACCTGCACCCGCATCTAAGGCGGCGGTACGCTCCCTTACCGCGCGCATCCTACGCTTCCTTTCCACTCGGGCCGTGAGGGCAGATCTTCTAAAGACCTCCTTCAACGGGACATCATTGTCCGCGCCAATAATTATCTCTGGAGCCGTTATGGCATCCGTCATCGGTTGCTTAAGTGAAGCTTCTTTCGGCAATACCGGCGGAACTGAGACTTCGATAGCCGACCCGGGAAGCGTCTTCGCACCATCCTGTGAAGTCGGTGCCATGCCTGGAATAACCTGAGTAGAGGTAGTTCCTGTAATAAAATGAAAAGGAGGGGTCAGATTACCCATAAGAAATGGGAGCGGAGACACGGTGAACCGAAATGTACCGATGCCTAAGGATGCTCGAAGTCTTTCCTCTTCCTCAAAGTCTTGAGAGAAGCTACGAGAGCTTCTTCGGTGGAAATGCCTGTTAAAGAAGGAAAATTGTCAGTCAAAACATGCTGATAGAAATATGATGCAATGACGAAAGATACAGCTGATGGTTACCTGGTCACGCGAGGATAGCCAGTCCCGCTTCGTGGCTTGCCAATTGCTCAGAAGCTGCAATGGCAGTCACCAGATCAGTATCATCTGACGGCATGAATAGACCCTCGTTTGTCCTACACTCGCTCAGGCCCTAGCCATAAGGAACGTGAGTCTCCTGGCCGAGTACAACGTCGACAGAAAGGATCGACTTTTTCTTTCTCTTCTGCGAACGAGTTTCGGCCGCAGCTAGCACAAGCTTACGCTTGCTAGGCACTTTAAGACGACGAGTCCCGATATCTGAATCCACGCCAGAATCGGGGGAAGCTACAGTCACCTTTTCTATAGGAGCCCAGGGTATCGGTAGCTCGGGCCTGTCATGCGGGACTTCGATCATGACAGCTTCTCTTAAGGGAGGCGGGACAATGGTCCGTCGCTTCAGAGGGATGTTTCGATCACCAGCAGGGAGTGCACCTTTGCGATCGAGCAGCAGTCGCTTCTCCTCCCTGATAACGGCGCCCATTGAATGCTGGTACCACGCCATGTACACACTAAGGGCCCTCGGGACACAGCTCGGTTCGCTGATAAAGAAGTTGTACCCTGTGTTCATGCGCATGAAATGATGCAGCGTGTTTCGCATTCCCTCTTTAGTGACAGCAGGTTCTAACAAAAAAGCCTCAAGCGGGACTCCTTGATTGTAGCTCAGCTGCTGGGCGAAACGGTGCGAGTTGTATCTCATGAATAACACCGCATCATTTTGCTTAAACACTAGAAAGCCCGGTCTGATGGAATATAAATGAAGGATTTCCCAAGCTTTCAAAACAGAGACTCCATCCTTAAAAATGTCCCACAATGGCTGCACCGTCGTCGCAGACTCTTTGCCGATAGTCAGGATCTTGTCGGTGAAAGTCATGCTATCTCCAATCGTGCGAGGACGAAGGAGAAAACCTCTGGCTTCCCACGGTGATGGATTTACAATAGATGCATCGACTAATCACATAATCCACAGGAAGCCGCACCTGTCGTAGAAGGACGGCCTCTTATGGATACCGAAAACGCCAAGTGCATGTAGCTCGAGCCATGACATGAAGTAACGCATCCAGAATTTCACATGCTGCACTCCAGGTTCAGTAGTATCCGCCGCTCGGCTGAGGCCGTAATACAGATGAGCTAGCTCGGCAACCCCGACAGCCACTTTCACCCCAATAATCATTTGGTGAGCCGGATAGAAGACAGACGGCCTCATACGGCGAGGGTGCATCGGTAGCGCAAACCAACTCAGCCATAGCCCAAGAAACCCCAAGAAAAACGTTTTCTCATCAATCCCAGGGACTGCGACCTCCGCGAAAGGAACAACTGGAGTGTTGGGAAGGAAGAAACTCTTTTGATCTGCCTCTGCCGTTGGGAAGTTGTTTAACCCTAAAACGAAAGGGTCGTCAAGTTTAGAGAATTTAGCAGCATCCTTCGAGTGGACTTCTGGATAGAGAAAACGAGCAATGAAATCCTCGAAAGTAACCCCGCGGCTCCCAGATTCGAGAAAAAGGCCCTCATAAATATTCAACGCTTTGATTAAACTAGGGAACTGGTGTTGAATGGCGTTCTCCAGGGTAAGGCCTGTCATCACCGGCTTGGCACCAAAAATGTATTCATCTGTAGGAAGCAGTTCCTCATAGTGCTCCCCCATAACCGGCAAGCCAGAAACTTCTGCAAATTCCTCTAAAGAAATTGATACTTCTCGGTCCAGCGAAAAGAAGGTGTGAGTAGGAATATTCTACTGCTCCAGAAAGGCCAG
This sequence comes from Agapanthus africanus, assembly GCA_030015575.1. Taxonomy (NCBI): domain Eukaryota; kingdom Viridiplantae; phylum Streptophyta; class Magnoliopsida; order Asparagales; family Amaryllidaceae; genus Agapanthus; species Agapanthus africanus. The sequence continues at coordinate 45,727,529 of JASDDO010000019.1, read as the reverse complement.
AACCCACCAGGCGGGAAGCGTAGAATACTGGAAGAGAGAAGCATAAATGGCGGGATACAACCCAAGTCTCAACAACTGTGACTTCTTCGCTGACAGAATGTAGCGGGCCCATTGCAGATAGCCAGCTGGATGACGAGGAATTAGACCAATCATATATGGTTGTCCCCACGGTCGCGCCTTGCCTTGACAAATACGTCACCCCAGGGTATCCAAAGCTGTTGGAGGCCGAACGGGTATCGAAGCCATAGCAGGCTGAAGAAGACCTCCCGAAGTCCAGTTGACTTCTTCCACGGTATAGTTCACCGGGGGTGGGTCGGCGTAATGGATCGCCATGATGGGCTCTGAGGGTACTGCGCACGAAAAGCTCTGCCGACCCTTAATAATCTGATTATACCATGTCCCCCAGAGGTGAAGATTCTTATGTTCCGGGTCATGATCTTAGATCAATGCTAGGACTTCCCGGTCCACAGGCGCTCCAGGGAATCCTCTCTCTGAACGAACAAACGGGAAAAAAGGATCGAAAGACATGTCGCCTGCGCAAAAAGGGACAAAAGTCAATTGTCAGTGCGATAATTTAATTTAAATTCTGGCACTTGGTACTTTAGAATTTGTACCACACTGCAATGCAGTGGAGAGGGACCAAAAGGGGGCCCATAAAATCTAGATGACAGTTCATCATTAATAAAACAGTCTCATCATTTGATGAGGCTGTCATTAAGTGGGGAAATCCTCAAAAGAAATTCTCATTAAATGAGAGATCTCTCGGACGGAGGAGTAAATCTCCCTTTGAGAGCAGTGCTCTGTGACAGAGTGACACTTGTCAAACTCTGATCATGAAGGAATAAAAATTCCTCAAGAGCCTTGCACTGGAAGAAAATGATCGAATAATCCATCAAGAAAATTAAAAACAATTTTATATATATATATACGAATTTAAAAAAATCTGAGATCTTCAAGATCCATGAACAATTCTTAAGAGTTCTTCATGATTTGAAGAAAGAAAAAGCTCTGTTAATGAAACCCTAAATGGGTTTTCTTTAGATCAAAGATCTATGAAGAGCAAGGCTCTGTTAATGGGTAAAACCCTAGATTATTAAAAGATTTAATCTTTACCTAAATTTTGACAAAGTTTTTGTCCTTAAGAGAATTCTTAAGATGGAGAGCTATGCTCTGTGAGAGAATGAAAATTCTCAGAAAAACAAGGAAGACGATGAGCAGTGGTCATCCCAGAGGACCAAAGGTCCTATTTATAGGCACTGAGTGCCATTTCAACTTCTCAGTTGATCCGAGGGCGCAGATGCTGCCACCGCTGCACTCACGTGTGGGCCACGTGAGTGCAACGGTGGGGGGGCATTTGTTTCCCCCAATCAGAGCAAAGCTCTGTTCAAAAATTCAAATTTTGAAATGAAGCAACGCTTCAGATGCAGCGCCAAGCGCGCAGCGCCCTAAGCAGCGCACCATGTGTGCGCTAGCGCTAGGTGCGCTGCGCTCCAAGCAGCGCACCACGTGTCAAACACGGGTGCGCTAGCGCAGGGTGCGCTGCGCTCCGAGCAGCGCACCACGTGTCAAACACGGGTGCGCTAGCACGATGTGCGCTGCCTTTTAAGCAGCGCACCACGTGCAAAGCACGGATGCGCTAGCACTGGAATTAAAAACTCCCCACCGTTAGATCAAAGATCTAATAATAATGATAAATCATTAATTAATCCGAATTAAATTCTGTTAAGGAAAGATTCCTCAAAATCTTTCTAAATAATAAGATTGTGCTCTGTATATCAGAGCACCGTTGGATCAATGATCTAATGGTAAATAAAAATTACCAAAAGACAGAATAAATTCTGTATGGAAAGATTTTTCAATCTTGTTAAAAACAAGAAGATTGGCTTCTGTAAAACAGAAGCTCTAGGATCAAAGATCCAATGGTGGGGAAATATACCCAAATCAATCAGAGAAAGATCTCTTTAACTGACTCAACAAATCAGCCTACCCTATAAAAAGGTCCCTAGACTTCAAGTCTCAGATAAAGAGATACAAAAAAGAAAGAGAGAGAAACCTCCCGAGAAACTTTGAAAAAAAAATTCAAAGAGCAAGCTCTTGCAAGAAGATTTTTCTTCAAGATAAGAATGAAGGATGATGAACACAGAGATGAAATCATCTCATGATTAAAAAAGAAGAATTCATTTCTTTAAAAAGATCATAGATCTACAAAGACAAAAAGTCTTTCATAAATAGATCAAAAGATCTCATCATAAAATAAAAAAAGAATATAATTCTTCTCACAGATCATAGATCTATAAAGGCAAAGCCTTTCATCAACATAAGAGATTGGAAATATGTCCTGCAAAATAAGAACTGTTGTTCTTAGATCTTGAGACAAAGTCTCTTTTAAAAGAACATAAATTTGTTTCTCAGATCATAAAATTGATCAGATGCGCTTTGCGCTCTTGAACTGCGCTTTGCGCTCTTGAACTACGCTTCTGCGCTCTCTGGACTGGCGCTCAGCACCAAATGCACCACGTGTCAATCACGTATGCGCCAATTAACAACTTATGCTTTACGCTTCTGAAATAGCGCACTGCGCTCATGGGTTGGCGCTCAGCGCCAAACGCACCACGTGTCACTCACGTGTGCGCCACTAAACAGAAAGCGCAATGCGCTCATGGATTAGCGCTCAACGCTCATAAACTGGTATCCTACACTCATCATCTAGCGCCTAGCGCCAAGCGCGACACGTGTCCCTTACATGTGCGCCACGTGGCAGAAGCGCACTACGCTTTTTGATTGGTGCAAAGCGCCTAGCGCGCCACGTGTTGCGCTGACAGAACATAAATTGTTCTTTAATAAGCCCAGAGCTCTAATGAATGCCCTGCATTCAATAAAAGACAAAAATATTGTCAAAAGGGCCAAGCCCAAATAAAGGCTCAACAACACAAAATAAAATGTTAAACATTTATTAGACTTAGCCCAAGATTGGCCATAAGTCCTCAACCTATATTAATTGAGCTCATCTGCTCATAAATATGTTAACAGATCTTAGCCCCAAATTGGACTACAGATCTTTCAACCAACTCACGTCGGTTCGAGGGTACATCTCTTTACTCCTCTGATATTTGTCGTTGTAATCCTTCAACGTCTTCAGAGAGGTGATGGGTCCCAACAACCAAACATTCTACGGACTATGGGGTCCTTTAAAACCCATGGACTATGATGTCCTTAATCTTGACTGTGAGGTCTTTAAACTCACGGACTATGATGTCCTTAACCTTGACTGTGAGGTCTTTAAACTCACGGACTATGATGTCCTTAACCTTGGACTGTGGGGTCCTTTAAAACCCATGGACTATGACGTCCTTAACCTCGGACCGAGATGTCCTTAAACTAACATTGGACCGTAATGTCCTTAAACTAATCGACCGCAATGTCCCAAAACTAAACATTAGAGTCCAAATGCTCTCTTGTTGGGTATAAATGATCCCGTTAAGTTGATCTTAATCTAAAATTGGACTAACGTATCCTTAACAAAGGTTTAAGTTGATCTTAGTCCCAAATGAGACTAAGGTATCCTTAAACCCAACCCCCAAACCCAAATCTAAGAAAATACGGATTTGGACTAATCCACGCCCTTCGGGCGACAACATAAATTAGTCTCCGTATAAAATCCACGGGCAACCAAAAACAAAACAAATACCCACGACACGAAGTGACCATCCGGAGAAGGAGAAAGTGGTTACCGCGATGCGGTAGCGTAATTAACTGCAGGGGCTTGCGCCTGCAGGGAAGAGCGTCCCCACAATCAAAAACCCCTCCAATGAGGGGGAATCTGACGAAGTCTGCTATCGGCCGCATCCGTCTAAACCTTTGATATATGGTGTCATAAATCAACTTGGCATCTTCGGAGAGGTGGACGGATAGCACCAATTAGCATCTGCCCTGAAATTCAGGCAAGACGGACCTGCGCGGTCATGTCTCCATGTTTCGGTGGGGAACAACACTGCTTCGTGAATTCGAGACAGTCCTGAATCATCGTGGGCCAATAGTAGCCCATCCTTTTGATATTCAGCTTCATCTTTGGCCCGGCTTGATGAGAACCGCAGAATCCGTCGTGAGTTTCTTGGACGACTCTCCTTGCTTCTTCCGACCCCAGGCATCTTAACCACAGAGAGTCGAACGATCTCTTGTACAGGGTATCATTGACGAAGGTGAAAGACAGAGCTCGTTTCATGAGCAGATATCTCGAGGACGCATCTTCAGGTGTTCGATGGGATTTGAAGTAGTCTATAAAGACTTCCCTCCAATCCTTAGCCTTTTCCTGATCTTTTATTTGTAAGGCTGTTTGTTTGGTCGCTCCTTTTTCTTTGAACGATTCCGGAGATATTTCTGCCGGTGCAAAAACCCACGGCTTTGTACCACGATCCATACGTCATCGAGGTTTTCGTCAGCCAGTTCTTTAGCGAGCTTGGCTAACGCATCCGCCTTGCTATTTTCTGCACGCGGTATGCTTTCCAGGGCGTAGGAGGGAATTCGAATTAGCAGTTGTTGCACTCTCTCACCGTACTTTACCAACTCTGGTTTGCACGTTTGATAGTCGCCATTTACTTGACTAATGACTAGCTGGGAGTCTCCGTATATGAGGAGGTTTTCGATTCCCATGTCGATGGTGATCTCAAGACCTGCTATCAAAATTTCATATTCCGCTTCATTATTTATCCTCGGCTCTGTTAGGGAAAAGGCAAAGCGCATTATCACTCCTTGCGGAGTCACAAAGATAAGGCCTACCCCAGATTTGATTATAGGGGAGCTGTGCTTTCGCTTCTTCATGGAAGATGCCCCATCAAAGTAAAGTTCACATCGGGTGTCACTCTCTCCTTTCTCCCCATTGATCGTGTTAAACACGTGCTCGTCTGGCAATTCGCAATTTATGGGTGAATCGGCAGGTATAGGATGCTCGGCGAGGAAGTCGGCGATGGCCTGGCCTTTCACTGCCTTGAGAGGTCGATAAGTTATCGAGAATTCCATTAAGAGTAGGGCCCATTTAGCGAGTGTAGGGTGTTTTTCGTCACCCCATTGAGATGGTAATGCTCACGCGCTTTTCAGGCGCCTTACAGATCCCCCCGCCTAGGGTAGGCTGGGGTTTATTGATTGTAGGGATCCAAATCTCCGGCAGTCGCGGACTAAGCTTCCGTTAATTACCCCTTACCTTTGGAGCGAGAGAACCTCCGATTAACGGGTCAAACAGGTCATACGAACTCAATGTGCAGTGTTGTGCTTTGAAGGGGTTTTGGATATATCGGGGGCCTCGCAGAGTTTTTATGGGGGTCAAACAGTTCTCAGCTTCATCCTGAGAGAGTCTTATAGCCTCAGCCAATTGCGCGGCTTACTCGGCAGATGAATCGGGAAAAAGAAGATCACCATCCAGCTCTTGCATAGCTACTGGCTCATCCTGAAGAATAGGCTCGGATTCCACTAAAAAGTCGAGCAGATTGGTGGCCGTCATCGTTCGCCTCTTGGACCCAGAACTAACACTAGAAGACGATCGCTTCCTTCCCCTTGGTGCCTTGGCGTGGCGTTGACCCACTTCGCCTTCAATATCCTCGCTCGGCGGTGCTACGGATGATAACACGGCCATCGCTGACGCCGTAGCTGATGATACTGCTACTGGCGCCTTATTGGCCCTTACTTGAGCTCTAGTGCGCGGCGGCATACCAGCTGTGGGAGTTAGATCCACTTTCGCCATCTCAGGAATGAGCACAACACCAGCATCTCTCAGGGGAGGGCGAACTACTGCCCGCGGTCGCGGCGGGACTCCCGTAGCCTGGATCGGAGTGGGAACCCTATACCCAAGGAGCATCCTCCTCTCCTCAACAATAATAGGACTGACTCGGTGGAGGTACCAGCCCGTGAAAGCCCCCACACATCGAGGAATGTAGTCTGCCTCAGGAATTACGGAGCGTGAGCCGGTGTTCAGCCGCATGAAATGATGAGCGGCATCGCGAACAACTTCTGACGACGGGCTGGGCTCCACTGTAAATGACTCAAAGGGGACACCCTGGTCATATCCCAGTTGCCGAGCAAAGCGGTGTGGGTTGTACAGCATAAAAAGGGCCACATCGTTTTGACGAAATACCAGATAACCCGGTCTGATCGAATATAAGTGCATGGCTTCCTTGGGCTTCAGAGAGGGTGCTCTCTCTTTCGACGAGTCGCAAAGCTGTTAAAAACCATCCCGCCCGCATTGGCATAGGGATTGAGCAGCACACGAATAGCTCCGGACTGAGTCGGATCAGGAACAGAGGCGTCAACCAACCTCATGGGCCGCGGAAAAGTGTAGGCATCATAAAAGCTGGGTCTCTGATGCGCAGCAAAAGCCCCTAGCACATGCATCTCAATCCATGACGTAAAGTAATGAAGAAAGAAGCTCACTACGTTCACGCCTGGGGTTGAGGTATTGGCAGCAGCGCTTAGCCCATGATACAGATGCGCTAGCCTCGTAATACCCACAGCTAGTCGCGTCCCTCTGGCGATGCGATGAGCAGGGTAAATGACTGAAGCTCTCATGAATCGACGGTGCGTTGGAATGACGAACCAGCTGAGCCAGACACTGATAAAACCCACGAAGAAAGTCTCTTCATCTATGCCAGGAGCTGCGATCGACTCAAAAGGTACAGCCGACAGGATTGGAATGTAGAACTGCGGCAAATCCTCTTCTTTAGCCGGTAGCTTATTTAAACCGAACCCGAAGGGGTTATTGATACTCGCAAACTTCGAAGCCGTCTTTGATAGAACGTCTCCGCGAAGGAAGCAGGCGATAAAGCTTTTGAAAGTGATGCCCTGCTCCTCTGACTCTGTGAAAAGCTTCTCAAAAATGCCCAAAGTCTTGATTAGACTTGGATGCTTATGGCGGACGGCATTTTCAGTCAACAAGCCGTCAAGCATAGCCGGCTCGGTTTCAAAAACATACTCATCAGGGGGCAGCAGTTCTTCATAAAGCGTCCCTCTTACCGGTAACCCCGAGATCACGCAAAACTCTTCCAAAGAAATTGAAACTTCGCGGTCCCCTAGCAAGAAGGTGTTGGTGGGAAGATTCTATTGATTTAAGAAGGCCTTAACCCACCAGACATGGGGGGAATGATAGTGGAAGAGAGAAGCGTATACTGCCTGATAGAGTCCGACTCTCTGCAGTCGCGCATGATGGACGGACAGGATATAACGAGCCCAGAGAAGGTAACCCGTGGATTGTCGAGGAGTAAGCCCTATTTTGTAAACCTGACCCCAGGGCTGGGCTTCACCTTGGCAGATACGACGCCCTAAGATGTCTATAGCTGGCACAGGGTGGTTTGGAATTCCAGTTGTTGACGGCTCGAGCCGTCCCGTAGGGGTCCAGTTCAACATCTCCACAGCAAAAGCGGTTCGTGGACGCTCTATCGGCAAAAATAGGTAGGTAGGCTCTGTTGGTATCTCGCAGAGAAAGCTGCGGCGACCGCGGATGATATGCCCGTACCAGGTCCCCCATAAAAGCAAAAGGGTGCAATTAGGGTCGTGAGCTCTAATCATCGCCATCACCTCTTTATCAGACGGTGACTGAGGCAAGGCAGCTTCCGAGTAGGTGAAAGGGAAGTACGGAAGAGAAGCCATTGTTCCTGAAAAAAATGAAAGGAAACTGTTAATGAAGCCCACACGTGTATATATATTTATAAATATATTTATATAAAAAAAGGACAGTGGAAGAAAACGATAAACAACTTATTTTATGGGACCATTGGTTACAAAACGCAAGGGGCCCCACGAAATCAAAATGGCGGCTCACTAATGATGAGGCAAGGTAATCATTATGGAAATAAAAGGAAGATTCTCAATAAATGAACAGTGGATTTCAAACAACTCTACACATTCCTCAAGAAGAAAACCCACTGCAAGAACTCTATGTAAATCATGACGGGTCTCTATGGAAGCATTTTTGCAAAAAACAACTCAGGGCAAGAAAATCCCAAGGAGTTCTCTGTGACGAACTGAGTTCTTTAAAGGAATTGAATTCCTTTTGAATAGAGGAATTAAATTCCCAGAAAATATTTTTCAGAGCTAAAGCTCTTTGGAATGGAATTAAATTCCAAGAGAGAGGACAAGTATCACCATTGATCCCTGAAGATCAGAGAAGCCCTAAGGGGTTTATTATTTAAAGATTGGACATTATTTTAACTTGAAAATATGGGTTCTTGTTAAAGGAAAAAACTCTTGGTGTGGATTTAAAATCCAAAGAAAATTCCTACAAGAAGTTCTTCAGCTGTTCAAGATCCTTACCAGAAAAAGGAAATCTTTTGTTGACAGAGTTAAACTCTGGAAATTTTTGAAACAGAGAACTGAGCTCTGGGAAAGAGAATTAAATTCTCAGAAGAAAACAGGCAAGGAAGAAGATGGAAAAAATGGAGGGGCTTCTGAAGGGACCCCTGCATTTATAGGTAGTGATGGGAAACGGTTCATCTTCCCCCTTCCCTAGGCAGATCCAACGGCCATAAAAGATGACAACGTTGCACTCACGTGCAAACACGTGAGAACAACGCTGTGGGGGCATTTGTTCCCTCATAAAAAAATCAAGAAAAATCCCAATGGGGCATTACGTGCTCACACGTGACCAAGGGTCACGTGCTCACACGTGACCAAGGGTCACGTGCTGACACGTGATGGTTTCCTGTGGACTTTGTTATAAGAGAAATTGAATTCTAATCAACAGGAGTCACGTGTCCACACGTGATGGGCCTTTAAACTCACTGAAAGGGATTAAAAAATATAATAAAATACTAAGGAAAAACCCCAATGGGGCATCACGTGCTCACACGTGACCAAGGGTCACGTGCTGACACGTGATGATTGCTTAGTTCTTTAAAACGGCAGAATTTAATTCTAGTTAAAATGTTAATCAAGGGGGTCACGTGCCAACACGTGATGGGTTCGTAAGCTCTTTAATTAATAAAATTAAATTCTATTTGAATGATCAAACAATAGGATCACGTGCCAACACGTGATAGGCTTTTAAGTCTTCTGAACTAACAGAATTAAATTCTAATTAAGAAGGGATCGAGAACCTTAACTGGAAAAATATCTCTCTAAATCTTTCCAAACAGAAAAAAGGTTGTGCTCTATAAAGTGGAGCACCGTTAGATTAAAAATCCAATGGTGATTAAAAATCACCAATTTATCGAAAGATTCTATACAAGGAAAGATTTTCCTGAAATTCACCAAGAATAACAAACAGAATATCTTTTGGAATAAAAATCCAATGGTGAATAAAATTCACTGAGTGATCTAAAAGATCATGTTGGTTATAAAATCAATTAAAATCTTTCAATTAAATATTGACTAAACAAACTGATTCTTTTCTTTCTTCTATAAATAGGAGCCAAGAAGAGAAGAGAAGAATCCTTGGAATATTTTTGGAGAGATACAACAACAGAGAGAAAAGAAAATTTCCTCAGAAGAAAAAAAGAAACCCTACGTGAGAAAGGGAAAGAGATCTAAGCTCCATAAAACAAAAAGAGAATTTAATTCTCAAATTAAGAGTTTAACTCTTCTGAATAAGAACTTAGTTTTTCCTTTGGTTGAAAATCTGCAGAAGCAGATCTCTCTACAAGTTGAGAATTTAATTCTCATCGGGGAGATTCTGCCATGCTGATCCAAAACTTAGAGAAAGAATTGAGTTTAAGGAATTTAATTCCCCCAAATTCATAGGAATTTAATTCCTCCAAATGAAACTAGAGTTTAACCCTATATGAGAATTTAATTCTCCCAAATTCATAGGAATTCAATTCCTCCAAATAAAACTAGGGTTTAACCCTATATAAGAATTTAATTCTTCCATATACAAAGGAATTTAATTCCTTAAAACAGAATTAGGGTTTAACCCTACCAAAGAATTTAATTCTAAAACAAAGGACTTAAATTATCCATGCACGTAAATGTGGTCACGTGGCAACACGTGACCCTTCCTTTAATGATCAGAAAAGAAAGAATGAGACATGGTCACGTGCCCCCACGTGACCCTCAAACAAACTCCTCAAAATGAAAAAGAAAAGCTTGGAGGTAATGCCGCACATGCTCACACGTGACCCTCAAAACTAAAGAGAACAAAGCCAAAGGCAATACTGATTTAGGGCGCCTCACGTATCCCCACGTGACCCCTGACTAACACCTTTTTAAAAGGGTAAATGAGCGAAGACAGAGGAATTGATGCCCAACGCAGAGGCATTGTCACGTGTCCACACGTGGTAATTTCAAAGACTAAAAGTGTTTAACACTTATCTGAATATTCTGAGAAAAAATAAAGGAAGTCTAGCCCTATCTTCAGATGCCTCACGTGACCAATTCTATTTTAGTGTTTAACACTACTTTAAGCGCTTCGTCCTTAGTGTTTAACACTATTTTTTCAGCACATCACGTGGGAGCACGTGATCGCAAAGTATCCTTTAGTGTTTAACACTATTTTAAAACCAAGCTTAATCTAAATTGGCTAAGTTTTCCAGAGGCAAATCTCCCCTTCAATCGAACCTCAAAATTGGTCAATTCATATGATTTGCAAAGTAAAGACCAGAGCTATAATGAATGGCTAGTGCTCAGCCAAAAACAAAATGTTTTCAGAGCCCCCAAACCCCTGTTTAAGCATTGCTAAATAATGGGGGGCTGAATCCAGACAAATATTCAATAGTCTAACAAAGGGCCAACATCTCAAATCTAATTGGACTTAGCCCAAGTTGGCCATAAGTCCTCAGTTCAGATTTAACTGAGCCAATATACTCATAATCTAATTAATTGATCTTAATTCCAAATTAGACTACAGATTTCCCAATCAACCTTGGTTCAAGGGTACATCTCTTCACTCCTCTAATATTTATCGTTGTAATCCTTCAACGTCTTCAGAGTGGTGACGGGTCCCGATAACCAATTATTCCATGGACTGTGGAGTCCTTAAACCCACGGACTATGATGTCCTTAACCTTGGACTGTGGGGTTCTTGTAAACCCATGGACTATGATGTCCTTAACCTGCACTGTGGGGTCCTTATGCCCATGGACTATGATGTCATTAACCTCGGACTGTGGGGTCCCTTTAAACCTATGGACTATGATGTCCTTAACCTTGGATCTAGATGTCCTTAAACTAACATTGGACCACCATGTCCTAAACTAGTAATCGACCGCAAAGTCCCTAAACTAGAACAATAGAGTCCAAATGCTCTTTTGTTGGATCTAAATGATCCCGTTAAGTTGATTTTAGTCTAAAAATTAGACTAACGTATCATTAACAAACGTTTAAGTTGATCTTTATCTCAAATGAGACTAACGTATCCTTAAACCCAACCCTAAACCCAAATCTAAGAAAATACGGATTTGGACTAATCCACGTCCTACGGGCGACAACATAAATTAGTCTCCGTATACAATCCACGGGCAACTAAAAAACAAAACAAATACACACGACACGAAATGACCATCTGGAGAAGGAGAAAGTTGTTACCGCGATGCGGTAGCGTAATTAACTGCAGGGGCTTGCGCCTGCAGGGAAGAGCGTCCCGATAATCAAAAACCCCTCAAATGAGGGGGAATCTGACGAAATCTGCTACATCGGCCGCATCCGTTTAAACCTTCGATATACGGTGTCATAAATCAACTTGGCATCTTCGGAGAGGTGGACGGATAGCACCAATTAGCATCTACCCCCAAATTCAGGCAAGACGTTTGTCTTCCCGGTCTTTCGGAGGAGAACAGATTCTGGCACGCCTGGTGGGACCTCTTCCTCTTTCCACTCCACACTTCGTGTGTCGTGTTCGCGAACGAATCGCGGTTTAATATGGTTGCCCTTGGGTTCGAAGTACTAAGATTTGGTTTTGCTCCCGTGCAGAAAAAAGAAGATCAAATAGCTTTCAACTGCACAAGCTGCAACAATGGCAATAACTCTCACTCTGTCCCCGCAGGAGGAGTGACCTACGGGCCTTAGGCGGCCTCTGTTTTTACAATACCGGTGGACCAGGTGACTCAGGCCACCACTGGGCTATTCTTTTGGACTATGATCCCACCGGTGAGTTTTAATGCCCCGCTGTTATCGCAAGAAGCCCCAAAGACGTCGGTCTTTGATCGACTTACCACTGCCGCGGCCCCTTTCAACGGGTCGCCCAACTTCAATGCCTCAGTTTTCAACAGACTGGGCCAGAACGTCAATAAGCCCGCGATACCTAAAGCAGCCATCCCGAAGCGGATAGCCATCCCGGCTCAAGCGGACGAAATTATCAGAGAGGCTTCTCCTGCCAAGAAGTCAGTCTTCGCAAGGCTGGCCATTCCGGCTCTCGTTCCGAGCGAAGTCCCCAAAGCTGCTTCCCCTGCCCAGAGGTCTGTCTTTGACAGATTGGACATTTCTTCTCAACGGACATCGGTCTTTAAGAGGCTGATGCCGGCGACAACTGATCGCACGCTTTTGGCATGTCGGATGTTCAAAGTTCTAAAGTTATAACCGCGATCAGGACGGTGTCGCTTTGCAGCTAGCCGGTTGAGCACGGGTCGATCCACAGGGAGATGGTTGTATGTCCGTTCGTGTTTTAGACGAGTCAATAAAGAATGTGTATATGTTTTTTCAGTTCTATCCTAAGTGTTCGTATTTATGTTCAAGTAAACTTGTTAAGGTTAAGGTCGGTTAGTAGAGTTAGGATTAGTCTTGTGCTTGTCTTTTGCCATTCTTAAAACGGTGTTGGGATAATCGAAAGTAGCGGGGATTAGGAGGACATAGGAATGGGATTTGCGAGTTTAAGCGATCTTTCCAACGCTAAATCCATTCCTAGTGCCCCTTGTCCGTCCGCTAAATACGCTTATTTCCAACCCTCGGCCAAACACCCGCAACCATGTATCCAAATAAGTCACAACTACATGTCACGTTGTAGTGCGCCTAAAGGACTTCTCGACTTAGGTCGCGGCTACATGTCACGTATAGCGCGCCTAAGTGAGGGGGTTGCATTTGTTTGGTCAGGGTTCGTTTCAAGATGTTTGGCAAAGAGAAGCACAACGGATTTCTCCGTCCCTCATACCACCTTCCTTAGCCATAACAAGGAGGAAATTATTCACACATCATAAAAGAAAACAAAACAAAACAAGAAGGAAGAAAACAGAAAAATACGGTTTTACGAGTGAAGCAAGCTAACTCTTGGGTCCTCACCTTAGCAAGGAACTCCGTCAAGTATCATCGCTTGAAAATACGGATAAAAGAAGAAAAGAAAAGAGAACAAGAAAAGAAATAACAACAACTAGTTAACAACAAATAATAAAGTTACACTAGAAATTAAATTACAATGCAATGAAATAAAAATACAAGATAAGAAAAATAACCCCCATCTTCATTTCATCATCCACTCAAAAAGCTCTCACTATAATTTTCTTGGAGGAAAGAATGAAGAAGAAGAAGAAGCTAAACTAAATCCTAACAAAAAGAGGTGGAAAAAGAAGACATGAAGAAGACTTGGCTTGGCACAAAACTGGGCTATTTATAGGCTGCGTGCTGAAACCCTAGGGCAACATTCTGGCCCTAAATGAAATGACCCAACTACCCCCAAAAACTCCTCTGGCACCGAGTCAACTCGGCCGTGGATCCGCGGCCGAGTTGCCATGTTGGCCGCGGATCCGCGGCCGTTCTGGGGAGTTGGGATGTCAAAATTCCTGGGTTTCCCTGTGTTGCTCTCCTCTGTTGTTCTACATGTTCCAATTTGCAATTTGCTTCAACAATTGCTTCAGATCTGCAACAGTCCAAAATGACATCAAAAATAATACTTTTGACCTTTTCTCCCTCGAACTCCGCGCACCCATTGATTCTTTTGCTGCCCCCCCTCGTGCTCTGTGCTTGTCCGAGTCATATGTCTTGTCTCTGGAACTGGTACGCGGCGCTGGACGGATACGGATGACTGGAACCCGGCTTTTATCTGTTGTCAACAGATGTTCTGGATTTTGGCGTAACAGTGGAGATTTTGTATGATTTGCGTTATTTTGGATTAGGAACCTGTAGCCTGTAAATATGTAGCAAACAAAGATTAAAAGCACCTACCTATAAACAAACGAGCGTAAGAATGCGCGGTAGTAAATGCAATATTCTGGTATGAACAAATACCCCCAAACTTAACTTTTGCTCGTCCCGAGCAAAACCAATTATTCACAAAAAGTCCTAACCTCACTTTCGCAGGGAACGCGATTGCACTGAGCTCGTGCAACAAGCCGTTAAATCTCTACGTGTCCCTAGTAGGAGGAGTGTTGTCTCCTGAGGGTTTTCAGCGGATACTACCCACAAAATCCCGTCAGGCTAGTTTCATAAGTTAATATCGATTCTAGTCCTACAGTTCAGTATCTACATTAGAAACTCTATTATCCTAAGTTAGAAATATTCAACCCTTATGTTTCACACCTCCTATCTATTTAACCTTAGATCCTATGCGTTCCAAAAAAAGTTTAGAAAGATGTTGGTATCTCCTGAGTTTTCCTTCTAAAGTGTGGTCTTAAATCAGGGATTTTTATCAACTTTACAAAAAACACAAGTCTTATTCTTCATTTCTATCTTTTATCCAAATATCGATTGTATACCCTACGTGTGTGTATATTTGCACCCCTACACTCAAGAATTCCATTCAAGCTATAATAGCCTTGCCCTAATACCTAATACTACTTCTTTTCATTAAGGATGGACGGATTTGCTCACACACCTTTCATGCGACTATTAATACTTCTTGAGGCACTAACGGCCGATTACTGAATGCGTGAGCTTAAAGCGTAAATAGCAGTTTCCAGGTCTTGACTTTATTTATTTATTTTTCTTTTATTTTCTTTTTCTTTTTCAAGACCGGATATATTTTTCAATGATGCTCTTTTGGTGTTTAGCTTTAATTACCGTTTTTTCTTTCATACTAGGTTTTCAGGTAAGAGTATTTCTAGGTATCCTCTACTATCCCAAGTTTCAAAGTGCGTGTATGTGCAGTTTGTAGGGTATATACTTTCTAATTTTGGACTCAAGAATAAAAACTATTTTTCAGACTTATCCTCCAGTAAAGCTTCAATAATTTCCCTTCATCTTGACTTAACTCAAGAACTGAACTCAAGATTACCTATTTCTCAAAAAAAAACTGTAAGGACGTATACTTACCAAAGTTAAGCAGAATGAGGGTTATTTTTAGGGTTTTCAATTCCTAAGCCTAGGATTTAGTTATTTCTAACGTATCAACTAAACTTTCGGAATAAAAAACTAAGTTACCCTATTAGTTAACCTGACGACAAGGTTTTTATATTTTGGAAATTTTCGATTTTTATGGGTTTTAATATAAGGTACGCAAATGCAAAATATACAAATGAATGCGAAGGAAGAAAGCTTACCGAGCATACCCCCAAACTTAAACTTGACAGTGCCCTCACTGTCAGGCTACACCAAGAGGGTCAAAATTGTCGGCGCTCTCCAAAAAACCAATTATATACAAAACAAAAAGGAAAATAAAAATATATACAAAAAGGTTCCCCCCAAACTTGAGCAAAACAGTGTTTCCACTGTTAAGCGTTCAGGATCAGGGGGGAAAGAACAATATCAAGCTATATAAGGCCTTACACAGGCCAAAAGTTAACACCAACCATTCAAAGATCTTATCGTTATAATGGTGTGGTTGGTGCAAGAATACGGAGAGGAAAGAAATGGAGAATACGCGAGACCATATGGAGATAGAAGCGGGATACGGTCTCGGTATATGAGATGGAGAATGGAGGAAGGGAAAAAGAAATGGAGTACGAACTTGAGGGTGAAAATGGAGTGAATAGATTAGCACAATTTGTGATGACCGATGTGTGAAAAGCGATTGTGCTAATCTATCAACTCGTCGAGAAATAGGGTCAAATCCCTCAAGATTCGTGAGAAACCATGGGTAAGCCAAACTTGGTAAACCAGACACAGGAAGTGAAAATGATACGGTTTCTTGCAAGGTCGGAACGATGGAAAGGGTAGAGGAAAGTGATCGAGGAGGGGTATCAGGTAAAGGTTCGGGAGGGTGTACACAGTCAATGGAAGGGACAGGATGAATTGGAAAATCCGACTCATCAATTAAAACTGGTTCATCCTCAAAAATTTCCTCAATGTTCTCCTCAAAAATTAGCTCATCCATGCATTTATCATCAAATTCCAGACGCATATGGGGTTCGGGAAAAACAGTTAATGACTCGGGATGTTGAATTGGAGAGAAAAACTCTGCCAAATCTACAGGTTCATCATCCAAAATATTCCCGGCGTCGATATCCTCAATCAAGTGAAAATCAATATTCTTAGACACCTCATCAAAAGCATGGATATTAATCAATTCAGGTTCTAAGATGGAGGTGTAGAGGTCTAAAGGTTTAGGATTGGTTTCACTTGGAATGGTCCCTTCACAATCGGGTAAATCAAATACTACAAACTCGCACAACTCATTAAAAATTCTATCTTCAATTGATAATTCATTTAGGACACATGATAGACAGTTAGAATCGGAGTTGTGGGATTCAATTGGGGACTGATAGGTTTGATTTGGAAGGGGGTACAGCTCAATCTCACCACTCAAACTCTCAACATGTCCTACCGCCTCATTATACATTGGAAAATTAGGAGCTAGCCGGGTCACTAGGTTGAATTAGGGTGGCCATGGACGCATTCAAATCCATCATCTGTTGGTACGATGCTACCCTAAAGTTTTCCAACGACTGTTCCAGACTAGACATGGATTGTGAAGGGGTTTCAGTGAAAGATTCAAACTTGTTTTGGTACTGGAAACTCCCAAATGACGGTTCAGAAACAATGTCTAGGGAAGGTGCAAAAGTTTGGTAGGACTGGTAGGAATTGAATGGTTGGACAGGGGTAGGATCAACATTATGATAAGAAGGTGGTGGGAATTGTTGATCCCAAGAATTTGAAGTGGTGACAGGAGTGAAAGATCGGCTACGAGATTGTTCAATATGTTCAGCGATGGACAAAGGACGACTTGCAAAAAGGGTATCAACATAAGCGGGTGCGGGAAGTTGAAAAGGTTGATACAAAGTGGATTGCGGAGGGAAAGTGTTTGTCCTAGATGCGTCTATGCGATCTTTCAATGAAATTTTGGGCATAGAGGGGTCGTTCGAAATTCGACCAAAGCAAGAACCGTAAGAAGTGATGTCTGGTTGTGGATACCAAAGTTCGGCAAGAGTTTTTCTAGGTGCGGTACCCATGATATGAAGAGAGAGAGAAAGAAGGGAAGAGAAAAAGAGGGGAAAAAGAAAGTGGATTTTTTTTTTATTAAAAGAAAAAAAATGTTTGTTTTTGGAGTTTTGAAAATTGTTTGTTTGAAAGAATACGGAATTATGAGACTAAAATTTACAAGCACAATCACAATCACAATATGCACAAACAATACCTAGAGCTAGGGTCTTCAAAGTCGAACTAGACCGCTTCTAGACTTCCAAACGACAAGTTGCAGGATAACCCTCGAATCGCCTCTTCACTGCCAATTGTGGCCAGGTAAGCACAAGTGAGGAAGGAGGGTTCCGCTCACGAATCACCATGAGACGGGCCTTTTAAAATTACCTCCTCACTTGTCTAGCCTAGGCACAACAAAGTCAAGTTTAGATAAACGACCGATTCCCCGCAACCTTCACCTGTCCTAAATGAGCGCGACAGTCCTTATAGGTTTGGTCTAGATATTTTTTATTAGCTCAAGGTAATGTGTATGCAATTAGTGATTTGTGGGGTCTTAGGAAGGGTGATGAAATCCCCACCCAATCTGAATTGGTGTTATATCCCCTTAAAGTCCGTATTAATATATGCAAAGCGTGTAAACAAACAAAAATCTAAAACAACAAAAATTTATTTGGCGGCTGTGCAATCTGTGCAAAGAAACCTGCAGAAAATACAGTATAGTGGAATTCACAGAGAAGATAAAAGAAAAGAAAAGGGGTGGAGAAAAAATTGGGCACAGAGGCCTCAATGAGACCGCGGAACCGCCGCGCAAGGCACCTTTTGACCGCGATTCCGCGGCCAAAATATTGACTTTGGGATTTGTCTTTGGTCAACGAACTCCACTTCTTCTCTTCTCCAAAATAAAAACTTCTGTTTTCTTTTTGGATTACTGTACTTGCTCCAGATTAGCCTGCACACTTGCACACAAAAATTATCAAAAATAACAAAAAGATTTTATTCTATATATATATACAAAAAGAATATTATCCCGAATAACAAGAAAGAAAATATGTTACAGTCTCCCCGGCAACGGCGCCATTTGATCGCACGCTTTTGGCGTGTCGGATGTTCAAAGTTCTAAAGTTATAACCCCGATCAGGACAGTGTCGCTTTGCAGCTAGCCGGTTGAGCACGGGTCGATCCACAGGGAGATGGTTGTATGTCCGTTCGTGTTTTAGACGAGTTAATAAAGAATGTGTATATGTTTGTTCAGTTCTATCCTAAGTGTTCGTATTTATGTTCAAGTAAGCTTGTTAAGGTTAAGGTCGGTTAGTAGAGTTAGGATTAGCCTTGTGCTTGTCTTTTGCCATTCTTAAAACGGTGTTGGGATAATCGAAAGTAGCGGGGATTAGGAGGACATAGGAATGGGATTTGCGAGTTTAAGCGAGCTTTCCAACGCTAAATCCATTCCTAGTGCCCCTTGTCCGTCCGCTAAATACGCTTATTTCCAACTCTCGGCCAAACACCCGCAACCATGTATCCAAATAAGTCACAACTACATGTCACGTTGTAGTGCGCCTAAAGGACTTCTCAACTTAGGTCGCGGCTACATGTCACATATAGCGTGCCTAAGTGAGGGGGTTGCGTTTGTTTGGTCAGGGTTCGTTTCAAGATGTTTGGCGAAGAGAAGCACAACGGATTTCTCCGTCCCTCATACCACCTTCCTTAGCCATAACAAGGAGGAAATTATTCACACATCATAAAAGAAAACAAAACAAAACAAGAAGGAAGAAAAGAGAAAAATACGGTTTTACGAGTGGAGCAAGCTAACTGTTGGGTCCTCACCTTAGTAAGGAACTCCGTCAAGTATCATCGCTTGAAAATACGGATAAAAGAAGAAAAGAAAAGAGAACAAGAAAAGAAATAACAACAACTAGTTAACAACAAATAATAAAGTTGCACTAGAAATTAAATTACAATGCAATGAAATAAAAATACAAGATAAGAAAAATAACCCTCATCTTCATTTCATCATCCACTCAAAAAGCTCTCACTACAATTTTCACGGAGGAAAGAATGAAGAAGAAGAAGAAGCTAAACTAAATCCTAACAAAAAGAGGTGGAAAAAGAAGACATGAAGAAGACTTGGCTTGGCACAAAACTGGGCTATTTATAGGCTGCGTGCTGAAACCCTAGGGCAATATTCTGGCCTTAAATGAAATGACCCAACTACCCCCAAAAACTCCTCTGGCACCGAGTCAGCTTGCCATGTTGGCCGCGGATCCGCGGCCGTTCTGGGGAGTTGGGATGTCAAAATTCCTGGGATTCCCTGTGTTGCTCTCCTCTGTTGTTCTACATGTTCCAATTTGCAATTTGCTTCAACAATTGGTTCAGATCTGTAACAGTCCAAAATGACATCAAAAATAATACTTTTGACCTTTTCTCCCTCGAGCTCCGCGCACCCATTGATTCTTGTGATGCCCCCCTCGTGCTCTGTGCTTGTCCGAGACACGAATGACCACTGTCATATGTCTTGTCTCTGGAACTGGTACACGGCACTGGACGGATACGGATGACCGGAACCCGGCTTTTATCTGTTGTCAACAGATGTTCTGGATTTTGGCGTAACAGTGGAGATTTTGTATGATTTGCGTTATTTTGGACTAGGAACCTGTAGCCTATAAATATGTAGCAAACATGGATTAAAAGCACCTACCTATAAACAAACGAGCGTAAGAATGGGCGGTATTAAATGCAATATTCTGGTATGAACAACAACCCTTTGCCAAAACGGGGGGGCGTGATGAAGTCACCCCTATAGCTGAACCAACTCCATCTGCAAGACACGCTCGACATCTCCACTGGCGCCGAGTGAGGAAGGCTGGGGGCAACTCTCCTTCTGGACTGACTCCGCCGGCTCCAACGGTGGAAATCGATACTGCTGTTCCAACTGGTAATAGCTTTGAACCGCTAAGGAGGGTGCGCAAAAACTATCCGACTGCCGTGCTGAAAAGATCTCCCCCACTTATGGAGAATGCTACAGAAAAGAAGCCGGAGCAGCCCCCTCAGCGGCTGTCCTCCAAAATTTACAAAGTCTGGCGACAGGTCCAGGAATCGGTGATTGACCAGGACTACTCTCGCCGACAAAAGAAGATTAAAGCTCAGCAAGAAAAGAGCCATCCCGTGGTGCCACAGAAGATGTCATCCGTCTGGGTGCCCGCTGCAATGGCTCCCTCAACTTTAACCGCTCAGAAGAGAAGGAGGCCGGAGAAAGCCCCTGTGACCGCGGCGAACCGCAAGGACGCTGAATCTAAACGCCCCAAGTCTGGGGGCATGGTAACACATACCATTTATATGGCTTCCGGAAAAGAGGAAAGCCATGCTTCTACGGGTCATCGACCGCTTACTCGATCGATAACAAAGGCTCAGGAGCAGCAGTAGCAGAAACTTCAAGAGATACTAACTGCAATGGCCGCACTCACTGGGCCGAAAGAAAATCCGGAGACCTCAGAGCAGCGTCATGAACAAGAAACTGATGCTGATTTCCTCCGAAGAATGCTCGAGAGTAAAGAAAAAGAGGCCGCGGAACAGGCGGCCAACATAAAACGAATGGCTCTTTTGTTCCAAGACATGGCCGAGATAATGTTACAGCTGGAACCTCCAGCTGAAGACCCCTCGATTATCATTGAAGATGACAGAGGGGAGACATCGAACCCTCCTCCAGCTCTTTCAGCAGCCAAGGAGGAGACCATCTCCAAGGCCGCTCTGGACGATTACATTGCTTAGAAAATACGAGCTCACAGGGCGAATGAAGCGGCTGGGCAGATCGTTAAGACTGGACGACCCTATCCAGGCTGATATGACCAAATAAGGTACCCGCCGAGATATACGATCCCTAAATTCCATGTATATAAAGGGACGGGGAATCCGCATCAGCACGTCTCTCAATTCAGAGCCTTGTGCGGCAACACCGGAGGTGATGATAAACTTCTGCTCCGCCAGTTTGTTGGTAGCTTGTCGGAAACGGCGTTTGAGTGGTATTCGGAGCTTCCCAACGACTCTGTCAAAACTTTTGCAGAGATGGAGCTGCTATTCACCCAGCGTTTCGCGAGTGCTAGCGAACGCACCCCAATAACGGCATTGATCAATGCCAGGGTGATACCTGGAGAAATATGGGTTCAATACGCAATACGATGGCGGAATTTATGGTCGAAATGTGAGCAGCGCATCGAAGAAGCACCGGCAGTGGGCATGTTCGTGGGCACTCTTGACCCTCAAGCAACTATTTCCCAATTCATGATGTTCTTCAAGCCGACCACGTTCCAGGCCTTGATTGACAAACTGGCCCAAATGGACCAGATGGGTCATAGACCGTCTCCTTCAAAGCCGGAGCCACAAAATGAAAAAGGCAAAGGGAAAGCGACCTTCGTCGCAAATGCTCAAGAGCAGCCCAGTAGCCCAAAACTAACTGATCGCCTGGACGAGAGACAGCAATTCTATAATGAAAAAATAAAGCACCCTTATTCGTTTCCTCGGGACAAAACGAGGAGATTGTTCGAACCATCGGTGCACAACAGGCTCATCAATCTGCCGAATCCGAAACGCCCATTGCAACCCGGTGAGGCTAATAATCCTAATTATTGCACCTATCACCGAGCGATAGGCCATCCAATTGAAGATTGCTTCGTCTTCAAGGGCTGGATTGAGGACCAGTATCAACAGGGCAAATTCGCACTGTCCGAGAAGTGGAAAGTAAGCCCGCCTCAGCCGCACACTCTTAAACGGACGGACACACCGGAGGCATCATGCTCTTTTGTAGAAGAAGCTCCATGGGAGGTCGTTCTTTCAGCCAAGACTAAAATAATGTTGAAGGATCTCCAAACATGCCCGGCGATCAGGTGGAAAAGTCCACCGGAACCCGAGATCATCGAGGGAATGCTGAAACCGCGCCCAACTCCAAAAATTGGTGGTGAAAGTCAAAGAGCTCACACCCAGCCATCAAAATCTTCGAAGAAGAAGAAGAAGAAGACCAAAAAATCCGCGAAGCCTGGTGACAAGCGCACGGACCTGCAAAAATATATCGATGCGCTGGAAGAGTATAATCAGAAAGCGTGAACCCCGGTCACACTCTAAGAATTTCTCGGCCACGTCTTTGAGGACGGAGATGACGACAATGGAGAAGACTCGTCGGATGAATCTGAGGATTATGTGGCAAGCTGCCATGTGATCTCTCACTCGTCGATAAACGATGGAGAAGCTCTAGATGCAGAGAAACCGGGGGCATATCCCGAGCCGGAACTTCTAGGACCATCAGACGAAATGATCGATGCATTCCTAAACGAAGCTCTTTTGAAAAGTAAAGCTAAACGTGAGCGCGATATGGCCATATTTAAAAAGGCCAAACGCCGGCGACTGGACGAAAGGGTCGAGACATTCCCGCCAGATCAAAGTACATCCGTCGCAAATAAAAGCAGATTCAAGACGAGGAAAAGGTTCGCCAAAGCCATATCGATGGGAATGAAGCTGCCCTCGTTCAGAGGAAATTCTCCTGGCAATATACATCTTGATGAAGCGGACGTATATCCTAACTTCTGCTTATATCATCAAAAGATCGCACACCCTACTGAAGAATGCAACGCCTTTAAAAATTGGTGGCAGGGATATGTTGCTCACCGACAACATTTCAAGCGGATGAAACGCAAAACTCCTCGGGAGCAAAGAAATACGACCGAGGAGCGCAAAAGAACCGCCGGCAACTGTCATATGGATGACTACGGGGGATCGCAAGTTCTCACCTTCGGGAGCGACTCTGACAAAGAAATGACTCTTGGCCCTCTCTTCAAAGAATCCACCTCAGGAAAAGAGGAAAAACCGAAGAGGTGTGAGAACATTCAGCTGCGCAATCTCACATTACCTGAAAAGAACCTTGGACCTGCAAACAAAGGATCGAACAAAAAGGATAAGGGGAAAGAAAAGGTCCCTGAGGATATCGCCCTCGATGATCGAGTCGTCGAAGAGCTGACAACCAAGGACCCGCCCAAGAAAAACAAGGTGGATTACAACGTTCTGGCACACCTGAGAAAGATCCCCTCAAACCTAAGCATTCTCGACACCCTTCTGCTATCTAAGGAGGCGAGAGATTCTCTGATCAGGGTATTACAAGAGCCCGACCAATTTCAAGCTTTCCTTACCAAAGAAAAGATGAAAGACGAGTTGGAAGAAGTGCCCACATCCAATATCATCTTTAGCAATGAAGATCTCCTCCTCGGGACGTGCGAGCATAACCGTCCCCTCTATGTCTCTGGATACTGTCATGATATCAAGATAGGCAAAATCCTGGTTAACAATGGGTCCTCCGTCAATCTCCTCAATGCGAGAGTATTGAAGGAAATCTGCATGAGCGTTCAGCACCTCGCTCGTGATAAAATCACCATCTCCGGGTTTGACTCCCAGTCATCACGGACGCCCGGGTCTGTAATATTAACACTACGCTTTGGGCTGCTTGTCATGGACATCAAATTTAATGTCATTGACGCCAAGGCATGCTACAATTCTTTGCTCGGCAGGCCTTGGTTACACGAGTACAACATTATCCTTTCTACACAACATCAGTGTATGAAGTACTTCAAAGATGGTCTGGAGTACACTGTGACGGGGGAGTTGAACCCATTCTCTGTGAATGAAGTCCGAAAGTACGAAGATGCAAAATACTTCTTACCAGATTTTGAGGATACGGAAAGATGTCACACACCGAAGAACAAAGCTATCACCACTATTCCGATCTTCGGAAGTGACACCGAGGAGGAAGAAAAAATAGTTTATTCAGAGCCGCCCCAATGCAACAAGCCGGGACCGCCCATCCCTATGTTGATCTTCGGTAGCGACTCGGAAGATGAGGTCAACGCTGCATTTTCCGCTCGGCCATCAATGCAAGCCCTCGCTAGCGATGATCGGAGTTTGCAAATTGCTATGGTTCCGCAAGAGCATTACAAAGAGCTCGACGCACTTGATACCTATAATGTGCAGGAATTACAGACGTTCTACATCCCTCCCAGGCGAAGAGATGAAAAGGCGATCCTCTTTTATCGATCAACGGAGACCAAAGTAGAAAAAGAAATTTGGCATGGTGCCGATTCTACACTTGACAAGCTCCAGCCCATCCGTTTGCCCAGCTACTACACAGAAGGCTTAAAAAGGCTATTGAGGCGCCAAGGTGTACCCCTTAAGCAAACTGCTTGACAAGCACAGTTCTATAACAGGATCTGGAATGTCTCCGGAACTCAACGAAAGTTGCCCAACGGGAGAATGGAAACGATCGGGCTTGGATACGTTCAATCCAAAAGACGGGAACGATTCCATGACTGCTACGTCATACATGACTTCGATGAAGAAGGAGACGTTCTGTTAAAAGACGCTAACCCTGAACCAAAACAAGGTCCCGCCATCAAAATGCCGAGTCCGTCATTTGAAGAACGGATGGACAAGCTAATAAGAGAATCGGGTCAAAAGGTCCGGGATGACCATAACCGCGAAATAGCCATTTACAAGAAAGCCAGGACGCAGCGCCTCCTTCAACAGGCCATGAAGAACGACACTGTTCTTCGTCACCAGCCTATCATATAAAAGACCCGGCACAGAGGCAAAAATAAACCAAAGAACGGAAAAAACGTTCGACAGCGGCCAAGTGGGTATAAGAAGCCACGCGATCAAGAATCGAGCAGCCGGGATCCGTCTCTTATAAAGAAGATGGGTCGGGAATATTCTTTTCCCTAAGATAAGACAAAGAAGATATTCAATCTTGTCATAAAATATCAGATGATGACACTCCCGGAGTCCAAACACCCCGAGCGAGCAAACGGGGTCTCTCATCCAGACTATTGCTCCTATCACCGAGCAATAGGACATCCTCTCGAAGACTGCTTCACTTTCAAGAACTGGGTCGAAGACCAATACCAACAAGACAGATTCGCTCTATCCAGTAGTTGGAGGGTAACCCCGCCGCAGAAGCATGAACTGAAAGCCATGAAAGTAGAGCCGGATCAACGTCAGTCTTGGAAGCGATCTCGTACCTGTCATGTGATAACGCTGTCAGAAGAAGAACCCGAGAATATGGATGACCTCCCCTGGTGCTTCGAAAACGATGACGATGAGGTGATCTTAGAATTTCCACCGGCGCCAAAAGAGCTGGAAGATAGGATACATACTACTGCAGATAACCTCAAGAAAATTGACTTGGGAATGGCAAGCAAACCACGACTGACGTTCGTCAGTGAACTATTGTCTGAAGAAAAAGTGGTTATGCTTAATGATGTGCTCCTACAGTATAAAAATTGCTTCGCATGGAACTATTCCGAAATGTTGGGACTCGACCCAGAGATTGCTGTCCACAAATTGGCGTTTTCTCCGGACGTCAAACCAATCAAACAAGCACCGAGAAGAATGCGGCTTGAGCTTGAGATGAGCATCAATGCCGAGGTCAAGAAGCTAATCGACTCCGGCTTCATCCAAGAGGTTCAATATCGTGATTGGATCGCCAACATCGTCCCGGTGATAAAAAAAATAGGGCAGTGCGCATCTGCGTGGACTTTCGGGATCTCAACAAAGCTTTCCCGAAGGACGATTTTCCAGTACTGGTCACCGAGCTGGTGATAGAAATACGTCCACTCACGAAGTTTTCTCCTTCATGGACGGCTCATCAGGATACAATCAAATAAAGATGCATCCTGAGGACCAGAAGCATACCACTTTCCGAACCCCTTTGGGCATATTCTGCTACAAGGTGATGCCTTTCGGTCTAAAGAACGTCGGTGCCACCTATCAGAGGGCCATGACGAAAATCTTTGATGACCTCATACATGAAATCATCGAATGTTATATCTACGACCTCGTAGTTAAAAACAAATCATACGAGGAACATTTAGAACATCTGAAGATCGTGTTTCAGCGCCTTCGGAAATACAATTTGAAGATGAACCCTCTCAAATGCGCGTTCGGAGTTTCCTCGGGCAAGTTCCTAGGATTTGTTGTCCGACACCGAGGCATCGAGATAGACCCGTCGAAGATCAAGGCGATCATGGAAATGCTTCCGCCAAGGACTCTCAAGTAACTGCGGTCTCTCCAAGGAAAGCTCGCGTATATCCGGCGATTTATAGCCAATCTCTTCGGCAAGTGCCGTCCTTACAGTCACCTAATGAAGAAGGGAACCCAGTTCGTATGGGATCGCAAATGCCAAGATGCACTGGACGAAATCAAGAAATACCTACAGAATCCTCCGGTGCTGACCGCTCCAGTCAAGGGAAAGCCCATAATTCTGTATACAACCACCCTCGAAGGTTCCTTAGGCGCGCTCTGGGCACAAGAAAACCACCAAGGGAATGAAAGAGCCATCTACTACTTGAGTCGAGTTCTACTGGGGGCAGAAAGCAACTACCCCCCATTGAAAAACACTGCCTGGTATTGATCTTCGCGATAACGAAGCTCAGGCACTACGCGTTGGCATATGAGGTCCATCTCATATCGAAGGTGGATCCTCTCAAATATTTGATGTCAAAGGCTATATTAACGGGACGACTCGCTCAATGGGCCCTGCACTTGATGGAGTTCTCGATAACTTATCGATCCCTCAAACCAGTGAAAGGACAGGCCATCGCCGACTTCCTCGCTGAACATCCGATACCTGTCGACTCTCCCTTGAACTGTGAATTGCCAGACGAGCACGCGTTTGACACGATCGACGGGGAGCGAAGAGAGAATGATACCCAGTGGGAACTTTACTTTGATGGAGCATCTTCCATGAAGAAGCGTAAACAAAGCACCCCCATAATCAAATCCGGGGTAGGCCTCATCTTCATGACTCCATAAGGAGGGATAATGCGCTTTGCCTTCTCCTTAACAGAGCCGAGGATGAATAATGAAGCCGAACATGAAACTCTGATAGTAGGTCTTGAGATCGCCGTCGACATGGGAATTGAGAACATCCTCATATACGGAGACTCCCAGCTGATCGTCGGTCAAGTAAATGGCGACTATCAAACATGCAAGCCAGAGCTGGCAAAGTACGGCGAAAGAGTGCAACAACTACTGACTCAAATTCTTGCCTATGCCCTGGAAAGCATACCGCGTGCGGAAAATAGCAAAGCGGTTGCATTAGCCAAGCTCGCTAAAGAACTGGCCGATGCGAACCTCGATGACGTGAGGATCGTTGTGCAAAGCCGTCGGGTTCTCACACCGACAGAAATATCTCCGGAACCTTCCGAAGAAAAGGGGGCGACCGAGAAAGCGGCCTTACAAATAAAAGACCAGGAAAAGGCTAAAAATTGGAGGGAAGTCTTTATAGACTACTTCGAATCCCGTCGAGCACCTGAAGATGCGTCGTCAAGACATCAGCTCTTGAAACGAGCTCTATCTTTTGCCTTTTTCAATGATACGCTGTATAAGAGATCATTTGATACTCTGTGGCTAAGATGCCTGGGACCTGAAGAGGCAATGAGAGTCGTCCAAGAAACTCACGACGGACTCTGCGATTCTCACCAAGCCGGGCCGAAGATAAAACTAAAGATCAAAAGGATGGGCTACTATTGGCTCACGATGATCCAAGACTGCCTAGAATACGCGAAGCAATGCCACTCATGCCAGATTCACGGGGACTTTATCCACCGGAATCTAAATCCGCTACATCCAACGGTGACTAGCTGGCCATTCGAAATGTGGGGAACTGACATAATCGGACCCATCGAACCAGTATCGTCCAAGGGACATCGATTCATATTGGCGAAAACGGATTACTTCTCCAAGTGGGCAGAAGCAATACCACTAAAAGAAGTGAAGACGGAGAATATCCTCCATTTCTTCAAGACACATGTCATTTATCGGTTCAGAACTCCGCGACGGATTATCTCCGATAACGGGCCAGCCTATAGAAGCCACAAGATCAGCCGCTTCGCACAACATCATAACATATACTGGAGATACTCTTCGGTCTATAATCCCCGAGCTAATGGTCTAGCTGAGGCTTTCAACAAGACCTTGACGAAGATTGTGAGAAAGACGGTGTCTAAGAATAAGAAGGACTGGCACGATAGACTGCATGAAGCTCTCTGGGCGTATCGAACTACGTTCAAAACAGCCACGAACACAACGCCGTATGCATTGGTATTCGGCACAGAAGCGTTACTCCCCCTCGAAATAGAGTTACCTTCTCTATGAGTGGCAGTTCATTACGAGCTAATGGATGAAGAGAATACTCATCTTCATCTTGAGGAACTTGATGCCCTCGACGAAACCCGGCTCATGGCGCAACAAAATCTGGAGGCTTATAAAGCAAAGATGACGCGCTCATATAAGAGGTTGACTAGGCCGAGAACATTCCGCCAAGGAGAACTCGTGCTAGTGGTCAAAAGACCTATGATCCCCAATCGTGCCAAGCGGGAGAAATTCGAGCCGAACTATGAAGGCCCATATATCATAGACAAAGTTTACCAGGATGGTGCCTATCTACTCATGGACATGCATGGTGAAAGACCTTTCAGGCCAATAAACGGTCGCTTCTTGAAAAAATACTATGCTTGACGAGTCACGGCCTAGGTCAATGATAGATGACGACGCCTATGTCCGCTCGCTATCTTCCTAAGCCCAAACTCTATAAGTAGTAACCGGCTATGGACCGAAACATCCTTAAATTAACAATGGACC
Source organism: Agapanthus africanus (assembly GCA_030015575.1). Taxonomy (NCBI): domain Eukaryota; kingdom Viridiplantae; phylum Streptophyta; class Magnoliopsida; order Asparagales; family Amaryllidaceae; genus Agapanthus; species Agapanthus africanus. The sequence continues at coordinate 45,698,663 of JASDDO010000019.1, read as the reverse complement.
ACTATGTCCTAAAACTGGCGTCGGACCGAAATGCCCTTCAACTAATGATGGACCACTATGTTCTAAAACTGGCTGTTGACCGAGACGTCGATAAACTACTACGGACCACAGCATCCTAAGGCTGACACAGAAAAAACGGTATGTCCACAAGCAAAATGGGCATGGATGAAAACCCGAAAGGGCCCCGTGAGTAAAAACAGCAGGGCTACCGGCGAGTATTTATGAAAACCCGAAAGGGCCTAATCTCATTAAAAGACACTTGCAAGGTCCTCTCGACCCTGTAAGGAGAAAATACCTGCGTGAGATCCTTATGACTTACAAGGGAGCAACACACTTAGGGATCCCCACGATTCCTAAGAAGAAATTACACTTACGAGATCCTCACGACTCGTAAGGAGAATTACCCTTTGAGACCCTTACGGCTCATAGAATTCAAAAGCCTTAAGCTACATGGATCTAAACCTGTTCTTAAGCAGTCATACACCCTGATTTTTCCCTAAAAGCGGTTCAGTATTGACCCTTGTATACAATCCACGGGCGCGAATAAACATTTCCCTAACAAATTCCCACCCGCGACTGGGGATATGTTTACACAGTGTACAGCCCTTGTAAGTCCTCTCAACTTATAAGGAGAAAACACTCTTATAAGATCCTTACGACTTATAAGAGAACACACACTTAGGAATCCTCACGATCCCTAAGGAGAAAACACGCTTACAAGATCCTCACGACTCGTAGGAAGAAATACCTTCATGAGACCCTTACGGCTCATGAAGTCAAAAGCCTTAGTCGACAGGATCCTAACCCTGTTTACTAAGCCACCTTTGTTCGACATTGACAAAGGCAAATAATGATTCGCTCCTGGCAATATCCCAGTTGTAGCGATACTGATGCCTAAATCGGTATCAAATCCCAAACTCGCGGCGAAAAGTCAGCGAGGCAAATGCATATGAAATAGCCGAAATGATGGGGCAACTTGCAACAAAATTAGCAAATAAAAATGTATGCAAACAAAATAACCGAAATGGTTGGGCAACTCACAATAAAAAACAGCGAGTAAATAAAACAAATAGCCGAAATGATTGGGCACCGCGAAAAATAGTCGAAATGATTGGGCAATCGAGATTTTTGCGATATAAAAGCTGAAATGATAGACCATCGCGGAAAGAAAATATATAAAATGAAACTTTCTGCCCAACAGGTGAGATCACATCGAGCCCTGTATACAATCCAGGGGCACAAACAAAGAGGGAACCATACCTTCCCACCAGGCTCCATCAGAAAAAGAAGCCACGTCTCGATGGTTCACAGACAGCTTGGAGATCATCTCAACATTCGTCTCATTACAACAGACGCAACATCAACAAATCGGAGCTGCGACGAAGTTCCCAGTTCCATGACTCGATGATGCACGGACAACCGAGAGTCAACCCCTCCTGGTTTCGCGGAACACGGCTTATGTCTATCCTGACCCCGTAGGAAGCATCCAGAGCAAATCCTGGTCATGTGGAACACGGCCTATGTCAATCCTGACCCCGTGGGAAACGTCCAGAGTGGATCCAGGTCCTTGCGGAACACGGCTTATGTCAATCCTGACCCCGTGGGAAGCGTCCAAAGCGGATCCCGGTCCTTGCGGAATACGGCTTATGTCAATCCTGACCCCGTGGGAAGCACCCAGAGCAAATCCTGGTCACATGGAACACAGCCTATGTCAATCCTGACCCCGTAGGAAGCGTCCAGAGCGGATCCCGGTCCTTGCGGAACACGGCTTATGTCAATCCTGACCCTGTGGGAAGCATTCAGAGCAAATCCTGGTTATGTGGAATATGGCCTATGTCAATCCTGACCCCGTGGGAAGCGTCCAGAGTGGATCCTGGTCCTTGCGGAACACGGCTAATGTCAACCCTGACCCCGTTGGAAGCATCCAGAGCAAATCCTGGTCACGTGGAACAAGACCTATGTCAATCCTGACCCCGTGGGAAGCGTCCAGAGCGGATCCTGGTCCTTGAGGAACACGGCTAATGTCAATCCTGACCCCGTGGGAGCATCCAGAGCAAATCCTGATCATATGAAACACGGCCTATGTCAATCCTGAGCCCGTGGGAAGCGTCCAGAGCAAATCCTGGTCCTTGCGGAACACGGCTTATGTCAATCCTGACCCCGTAGGAAGCACCCAGAGTTAATCCTCGTCACGTGGAACACGGCCTATGTCAATCCTGACCCCGTGGGAAGCGTCCAGAGCGGATCCTGGTCCTTGCGGAACACGGCTTATGTTAATTCTGACCCGTGGGAAGCATCCAGAGCAAATCCTGGTCCTTGCGGAACACGGCTTATGTCAATTCTGACCCCGTGGGAAGCATCCAGAGCAAATCCTGGTCACGTGGAACACGTCTTATATCAATCTTGACCTCGTGGGAAGCGTCCAGAGCGGATCCTGGTCCTTACGGAACACGGCTTATGTCAATCCTGACCCCGTGGGAAGCGTCCAGAGCGGATCCTGGTCCTTGCGGAACACGGCTTATGTCAATCCTGACCCCGTGGGAAGCACCCAGAGCAAATCCTGGTTACGTGGAACACGGCCTATGTCAATCCTGACCCCGTAGGAAGTGTCCAGAGCGGATCCTGGTCCTTGTGGAACACGGCTTATGTCAATTCTGACCCCATGGGAAGCATCCAGAGCAAATCCTGGTCACATGGAACACGGCTTATGTCAATCCTGACCCCATAGGAAGCGTCCAGAGCGGATCCTGGTCCTTGCGGAACACGGCTTATGTCAATCCTGGCCCCGTGGGAAGCATCCAGAGCAAATCCTGGTTTCATGGAACATGGCTTATGTCAATCCTGACCCCGTGGGAAGCGTCCAGAGCGGATCCTGGTCCTTGCGAAATACGGATTATGTCAATCCTGACCCCGTGGGAAGCGTCCAGAGCAAATCTTGGTCCTATAGAACACAGCTAAAGTCTATCTTGACCCCGTGGGAAAAGGCCAGAGCAACCCCTGACTCCGTAAAATGCGGATAATGTCAACCTCATCCATCACTTACGGGTCCTCTCGACTCGTAAGGGAGAAAATTCTCTTGTGAGATCCTTACGACTCTCAAAAGAAAACGCACTTAGGAATTCTCATGATTCTTAAGGAGAAATTACACCTACGGGATCCTCTCGACTTGTTGGGAGAAAATTTTTTATGAGACTCTCACGGCTCATAAAGTTGAAAAGTCTTAGGAGGCAGATCCTAACCCTGTCTCCCAAGCCATCGTAGCTTCGCAGGGGGGTCAAGATAGATTTTCTGTAGGCCACCCTCTCCGACAAGAAAAGAAATAATCACTTATGGGTCCTCTCGACTTGTAAGCAAGAAAAACTCTCTTGTGAGATCTTTACGACTCTCAAGAGAAAATGCACTTAGGAATCCTCACGATTCTTAAGGAGAAATTACACCTACGGGATCCCCTCGACCGGTAGGGAGAAAATTCTTTATGAGACCCTCACGGCTCATAAAATTGAGAAGTCTTAGGAGGTAGATCCTAACCCTGACTCCTAAGCCATCGTTGTCCTGCAAGGAAATCGAAATATATTATCCACAAGATGCATTTACTAAAAGGGACACACCATCATGAAACAAAATATGTTTTTTATTCATGAATCAAAATGAATACAAAGTACAATCTATGAAAGAATCAAAAAATACTCTCATTCAGGAGTATACAAAAGAAGAATAAAAAGAAAAATATACAATTCAGGCCGGCGGACGATTCAATAGATTTGCCAATTCATCCTTTTTCCGCTGCGCCTCAGCCTCATGATTCATTATCATTAAGAGACAGGCCTCCGCTTGAGCCTGTTGAGCCTGGTATGACGCAAGCCGACTTTCAAGCTCTTTTTCGGTAACCTTATGAGCTTCGACCATTTCGCGAGTGAAAATGACGGCCTTATCAATGGCTACCACCTCCTCGATAGCCTCTTGAAGCACCCGCCAAAGTTCATATGCCCGAGTGGTCTTGGCCGTAAGATTGGCTTGAAGTTCCCTCAGTGCTTTGGAAGCCAGCTCCCTCTCCGAAAACTTTCGGCTGAGCCTCTTCTCGCATGATAGCATGTTTGCAGTGCACCGCTCAATCAGCCCCCGTAAGCTCGCCTTCGCGGCCACAACCTCTAAAGTAAGGCATGTACATTCAAGAATATGCAAGCAAGCCTCCACCTGCCGACAGAACTCGACCCAGACTTGCACCAATGTTTCACTATGGTAAGTAGCAAGAAAGGGAAGAGAACCGTTGGCTACAGCGGCAAACGCTTCGGCCGTGATCAGACTGCCAGCATGAAGGTCTTCAATCAGGGCTGACAGGGAATGAAGGCTTAGCTTTGCCATCCGTTCCAAAGCACGTAGAGCATAAGGGCCGGGTGGCATGACGATGCGAGATTCCAGCGTGGTAAGAACCGGCAAAGCTGTTAAGATTTATAAACAATCAGCGAGACTTGTAAGCAAAGAGCAGATGGAACAACGTTGAAACTTTACTTACCCACATCATGAAAGAAGGGTCTGAAGACTCCCCAGGCCCGTCAAGAATCTCAACTTCGTCATCGGCCTCCAGAACTGGAAAAGACATCAGTATCGTTATATGGAATAATGATAATGCCGTGAAGAAGGCGGACAAAACTAACCTTGCCCGGAAGATAGGACGATGCGTTGAGGGGATATCGCCTGCGGAGTGGCCATCTCTAGCAGACGTTGAAAAGATTTCCTGGGAGACAGATCAGCGATAGACGCCGCCAACCCGCGCAATTCTAAAAAGACAGAAAGGTTCAGATAATGGAAAGATTATTAATATAAAATATATAAGGCTAACTTTGATGCTCCTCCCACTCTGGACTGGAGGGATAGCAGTTTCGGCGGCCTCCTCCACGCCCCCAGCACACCTCATCGGGGATATGGGCCGATATGATAACTTCTGATTGGGGAGCAGTGGCCATCGTTGCAGGCTCCAATGAAAGGACGGTGACCTCGACCACCTGTCCTACAGTCTCCAGGACGTCCCCAGAAAGATCCATGGAATCCACGGCCAATGAAGATGCCTCTTCCGGAGGAGCAAGCACCTGGGGAACGGGAGTCTTCGAGGGGAGCTCCGTGGCAGGAACAACAGTTGTGTCGACCCCCTCCACACTTATTAGTGTCTCATCAGGGATAGTTGTGGAGTCCACAATCAAGGCGCAACTCGAACTCAGATCCTCTGCCATTGCCGAAGTCCCTGCAAAGTTTTCACGAGGATAAGGATGTATACATATATAGCAGTGCAAAATAGTACAACAAAAAAGGGGGGAAATATAAATGTACCAATGCGCAAAGGAGCTTCTAATATGGCTTTTTCTAGCCGACGCTCCTTCCTGAGGAGGTATGCTCGCCGAGGTTCAAGGGTAGACTCGTGGCCGCAAGTCCACAATGACAGCGCGTCTTCAGCGTCGGCCGAGATGGGCTGCTTAAGGGCTCTCTTGCCTCCCTCCTCTAGAGGACCTATAAATATTTACCTTATCGATGGAGGATTTTCGTAGAAGATGACGGCAGGATAAAGCCTCTTCGGGACCCTTACATTCTCAGCTTCATCTTGAGAGCATCTTATAGCCTCAGCCAATTGCACAGCTTCCTCGGCAGATGAACCAGGAAAAAGAAGACCACCATCCGGCTCTTGCATAGCTACTGGCTCATCTTGAAGAATATGCTCGGATTCCACTAAAAAGTCGAGCAGATTGGTGGCCGTCTTCCTTCGCCTCTTGGACCCAGAACTAACACTAGAAGATGATCGCTTCCTTCCCCTTGGTGCCTTGGCACGGCGTTAACCCACTTCGCCTTCAATATCCTCGCTCGGCGGTGCTACTGATGATGACACGGCCATCGTTGACGCCGCAGCTGATGATACTGCTACTGGCGCCTTATTGGCCCTTGCTTGAGCTCTAGTGCGTGGCGGCATACCAGTTGTGGGAGTTAGATCCACTTCCGCCGTCTCAAGAATGAGCACAACACCAGCATCTCTCAGGGGAGGGCGAACCACTGCTCGCGGTCGCGGCGGGACTCCTGTAGCCTGGATCGGAGTGGGAACCCTATATCCAAGGAGCATCCTCCTCTACTCAACAATAATAGGACTGACTCGGTGGAGGTACCGGCCCGTGAAAGCCCCCATACATCGAAGTATGTAGTCTGCCTCAGGAATTACGAAGCGTGAGCCGGTGTTCAGCCGCATGAAATGATGAGCGGCATCGCGAAAAACTTCCGACAACGGGCTGGGCTCCACTATCAAGGCCTCAAAGGGGACACCCTGGTCGTATCCCAGTTACCGAGCAAAGCGGTGTGGGTTGTACCGCATAAAAAGGGCCACACCGTTTTGATGAAATACCAGATAACCCGGTCTGATCGAATATAAGTGCATAGCTTCCTTGGGCTTCAGGAAGGGTGCTCCCTCTTTCGACGAGTCGCAAAGCTGTTGAATCGGTCCTGAAGGAGCAGAGAGGACTCGATCGTTAAAAACCATCCCGCCCGCATTGGCATAGGGATTGAGCAGCACACGAATAGCTCCGGACTGAGTGATTTTGTCTCAAAGAATAATTATAACCACAATCAAGAACGGCGTCGCTCGGTAGCTAGCCGGTGAGTACGGGTCGGTCCACAGGGATTTTGTGTATTCTCTAATTGTTCTTACGAGTTAATTCCGATTGTTGTCGGATTGATTAAATCTAAAAACTAAGTTTATCTAGATCTAAATCTTTCTAGGGTTAGGTTTAGGTTAAATTTGGAAATTGAAGATTTCCTCACCGCTTTCGATACCCAAATTAAGATCTCTTTAGGAGTTATGGTAATTATTAATAAAGGGGATTAGTACCATCAGGAAGAAACGGTGTTTCTTCCTCTAGGTTCTTGTCCGTCCTTTCTTAATCCTTACCCTAACCTCTATGGAAAACACGTACGGTATCACCGCTACCTCATGGGATAGGGTGCCGTAGGGAGCGGTGTGTGCATGTATGCATGGAGTCCTATAAAAAAGTATGATGGGTAAGAAAGGGGTGAGAGATCTTCATCTCTTAAGCCTTCCCCAAAGCTAACCCTAACAAGCGAGGAGACTACTCGCTCATTAGGGAATTGAAAAACATTTCTAAACTATCTATCTAGGGCAGAGAATAAAAGATCTAACTAGGGCAGATAAGAAATTATACTAGGGCAATGAAATAAAATTTAACTAGGGCAAGAATAGAAAACTTACTCTAAATTGATGCTCTCTTCATACTTTCCAAGAATTGAATTCTGAATTTTAAGATTTACAATGAGGCACAAGAAAAGGCATAACATAAAAAAGGTTTTAGGGCTTCTATTTATATATTCCTAGGTTTACAATCGACGCATATCTGCAATAACAAGTTTACCCCCTAAGAAAGACTAGTCAACGCACCGCCAGCGACCACAGGATTTTTGCTTCGATACGGGCGACACGTGGCCGTGGATCTGCGGCCAAGAGCATGGTTTGGCCGCGGTTCCACGGCCAAGTAGTGGGTTTGTGGGCCATGTTTTTCCTGGTTGCTTCAGGTTACATTCTGCTTCTGTTTTCTTTACTTTTTTCTTCAGAATATCTTCTGGTTCTCTTCCAGATTTCCACAGTAAATAATGTAGTGGACTTTTACCGTTGCTTCGTGTTGAAGTCTTGAATCTTGCTCTGCCTTTGTGCTTTATGAAATTGTCCATTGATCTTCGTTTAGTCTTCAAACTGTAGGCTTGATCTAGATTCTTCCATTTGTTGGTCGTAGTCTCACTTTGTATCATCTTTTTCATCAATTTCACTATTTTTGTTCCGAGAACCTGTAACCTGCAACTATGTAGCAGACATGGGTCAAAAGCACCTGTTTATTTGTAAAATGAATAAGAATGGGGAATATAATAATGCAAAATTATGGTATGAACAAATAGCCCCAAACTTATCTTTTGCTCGTTCTCGAGCAAACCTAGTTTTATTCTCGAAAAAGACCTAACCTCACTTTCGCAGGGAAACGCGATTGCACTGAGCTCATGCAACAAGCCGTTAAACCTCTAGGTGTCCCTAGTAGGAAGAGTGTTGTCTCCTGAGGGTTTTCAGCGGATACTACCCAAAAAATCCTATCAATTCGGCCTAATGACTTTTATTCTCCAATTAGATTTTCTAACAAGAAATTCTATTATCGTCGACTCATAAATTATCCACCCGTATTTTTCACGCTTCCTTATCATTTAACTTAAGATTATATATATTCTTGTGAATTTACTTAGCTTTTGGCATCTTTTAAGTTTTCCTTCTAGGGTTCCATCTAAACTTAGGAATTTTTATCATTTCTATTAAGGATATAAGTCATATTCTTCATTCCTATCTCTCATCTAAATCCCAATCACATACCCATACGTGTGTGTATATATCACCCCTACACTTGGAAATTCAAATCAAGCTATTATACTCTTGTCCATCGTCCAAAGTACTTTTCAATTGATGAATTTTTAGATAAAATTGCTTACACATTTTTCATGCGACCGTTAATACTTCTTGAGGTACCAACGACCGATTACAAAATGTGCTTGCACATTAATGCGTAATTCCTAGTCTTGTAATTCCTAGTGCTTATAGCAGTGACTCCCAAACCAGTTGGTCTAAGGCACTAGGTGATGAAGCACCCTCGCTAAATATTTTTCTATTAATGCAGCCTTAAGTAATCACAAAAACCAGTGTTCATTTTTTATTATCTCTTTATTCACACTTGTGTTTTTATTTTATTTTTCTTCGTACTAAGGACTTTAGACAAGAGCATTTCAAGGTCTCTTCTACTATTCCAAGTTTCAAGGTTCGTTTTTGTGCAATTTGTAGGGTATATATTTTCAGAATTTAGACTTAAGCTTAAGAATTATTTTTCAGACATATACTTTAATAAAAGTATAAATACTCTTCCTTTGTTTTGACTTAGCCTAAGAAGTGAACTCAAAATTTGCCTATTTCTAAGTAAACTACAAATACATATATTTTCTACCGTTAAATTTTAAGAAAGGTTATTTTTAGGGTTTTTAATTTACTAAGTCTAAGATCTAGTTGTTCCTAACTAGTTAACCTATTTGTCAAACTCAAGTCAATTAAGGCCAAAATTGAATACTTTAATTTTTAAAAAATTTCAATTTTTTATGGGTTTTAAAATAAGTATGCAAATGCAAAAATGTACATATGAATGCGAAGGAAGAAGGCTTACCGAACATACCCCCAAACTTAAACTTGACAGTGTCCTCACTGTCAGGCTACACCAAGAGAGTCAAAATGGCCGGTATTCTCCTGTTTATTTATTTACAAATTTTTTTTTTGTTTTTGTTTTTATAATTTTTATGGGTTTTTTAAAAAAACAAAATATATACAAAAAGGTCCCCCCCAAACTTAAGTGAGACAGTGTTTCCATTGTTTTAAACGTTAAAATTCAGAGTTAGGGAGGAGAAAAATCAAACTATACAAGGCCTTACACAGACCAAAGGTTAGCACTAACCATTCAAAAATTCTATCGTGATAATGGTAGGGTTGGTGGAAGAATGGAGTGTAGAGAAAGGAGTTGAGAAACACACGAGACTGTATAGGAAGAAACGTGGAATATGGTCTCGGTGGAGGAGAAGAATGGCGGAAAAGAGAAAGAAGTGTAGTACGAACTTGAGGGTGTAAATCGAGTGAATAAATTAGCGCAATTTGTGATGACCGATGTGTTAAAAGCGATTGTGCTAATCTATCAATCCGTCGAGAAATGGGGTCAAATGCCTCAAGATTTGCAAGAAAACATGGGTACGTTGAACTTGGTAAACCATCCTTTGAAAATGGAGACGCGACGGATTCTTGCGTGGTCGAAACGATAGGAAGGACGAAGGGGAGTGATTTAGGGATAGTCTTATTCTCACCTAAGGAAACTGTCTCGAACTTGAAGGATTCTATCAATGGTTCGAAATGACTGTAAGCAACCGAGTCTGATGGTTCAACTAACTCATCTGAAAATTCAAAAGACTCAAACTCGGGCGGTGAGTCTTCAAAATCGTCCGAAAAAGTGAAGCACTCATAATCATTATCGTCTGTGAGAACTGTGTCAGATTCAAAGAGGAACGCACTAGTGGCGTCAAAACTGTTGTGATCAAACAGAAAATTTTCAAGCTTACAGTCCTCCTGCGTGATCTTTTGTGTGGTCGGAACGATTGGAAAGATGAGGGGTGATTTAGGAAGTATAACAGTTAGAGGTTCAGGAGGATGAATTGGAAAATCCGACTCATCAAACAAAAATGGTTCATCCTCAATACTATCCTCAATACTCTCCTCAATACTATCCTCATAATTCTCCTCAAAAGTTAACTCATCCATGCAATTATCATCAAAATCAAGACGCATATGAGATTCGGGAGAAACATTTAATGACTCAGGATGATGAATTGGGGATAAAATTTCAGTCAAATCTACGGGTTTATCATCCAAAATATTCCCGGCGTCAATATCCTCAATCAAGTGAAAATCAATTTTTTCTGACACCTCACCAAAAGCATGGATATTTATCAATTCAGGTTCTAGATTGGAGGTGTATAGGTCAAAAGGATTGGTGATGGTTTCACTCGAAAGGGACCTTTCACAACCTGGCAAATCAAGCACTACAAAGTCGCACAACTCATTACACGTTTTATCTTTAACTGGTGAATCATTTGGGACACTTATTTGAAAACCGGAGTTGTGGGATTCAGTTGAGTATGGGTAGGTTTGATTCGGAAGGGTATTTAGCTCACTTTCTCCACTCAAATTCTCGATCTGTCCAACCGCCTCATCATACATTGGAATTTTTGGAGCTAGTTGGAAACTGGCTACCAGGTCACTAAGTTGCATAAGGGCAGCCATGGACACATCCACATTCCTAATCATTTGGTTTGTCGCTACCATATAGGCTTCCAACGACTGTTCCAGACTAGACATGGGTTGTGAAGGGGTTTCAGTAAAAAATTCAAAGTTGTTTGGATACGTGAAACTCCCAAATGGTTGTGTAGAAACAGTATCAAGAGAAGGTGCGAAAGTCGGGTAGGACTGGTAGGAATTGAATGGTTGGACAGGAGTAGGATCAACATTTGGATAAAAAGGTGAATGGACGTGTTGATCCCAAGAACTGGAAGTGTTGAAAGGAGTGAAAGATCGGTTACGAGAATGTTCTATATGTTCAGCAATAGACATGGTTTTCGGAGTTACAACAGGACTCGAAAAAGTGGTATCAATATAAGAAGGTGGTGAAGGTTGAAATGGTTGATACAAAGTGGATTGTGGAGTCGAACTGTTTCTTCTAGACGCTTCTATTCGATCTTTCAAAGAAATATTGGGCATGGAGGGGTCGTCCGTAATTCGACCAAAATAATTCGCGTATGAAGCAAAGTTTGGTTGAGGGTACCAAAGTTCGGCAAGAGTTTTGGGAGGTGGGGTACCCATGATGTAAGAAAGGAGAAGAAAAAGAATGTGGGTGGGGTGCACGGATTTCTTAGCGACAAGTGGCAAGTTTTTTTGTAAAATTTTTTTCCTTTTTGTGTTGTTTTTTTTTATGGAGCTTTTTGCAAAAAAAAAGATTTTCAATAAAAAGCTTAGACACACGTTCAATCAATCACAAATGCACAATTAAGCCTAGATCTAGGGTCACCTAGGTCAGCTAGACAGCTCTTAACTGTTCCAAAGGGCAAGAAGTAGGACCTCAAACCGCCTCTTCACCGCCAATTGTGGCCAGGTAAGCACAGGTAGAGAAAGGAAGGATCCGCTCACGAATCACCGTGAGACGGGCCTTTTAAAGTTACCTTTCCCTACCTGTCTAGCCTAGGCACCACAAAGTCAGGTTAGGATCAACGGTCGATGCCTACAACTAGTCATTTGTCCTATTGAGCGCGAAGTCCTTAGGGCTGAGTCTAATCTTTTTTAATTAACTTTAATGGTCAATGCAATATGCTTTATATGATTTTTGGGGTCCTGGGAAGAGTAATGAAATCCCCACCGAATCTGGATTGGTATAAAAGCCCCTTAAAGTCAATTTAAATATGCAAAACAGTAAACACAATCACTTGCAATCAAAAAAAAAATTATTTTTAGCGCGGCGCAAAGAATCCTGCACAAGATCAATTATTGGAGGAGGGAGAGAATTTTTTAACGCAAAGAATCCTGCAGGAGATTTGACAGAGGAGATATTGGGATTTGCAGAGGAGGAGAGAGAGAGAAAGCTCACAGAGATTTTGTTCAAGCGCTGATTCGACCAGGGCACGGCGGTTCCGCGGCCACAGGTAGGCTCGCGCGGCGGTTCCGCGGTGGAAACGCAAGATCACGCCTCCAAATTTTGCTGACGTCACGATGATGCCGCATTTCCGCGGCGGGACCGAGATATTGCGGCGGTTCCGCGGTCTCCGTGTTGACTTGGCCCTCCAACCTTCTTCTGTTGTTCTGTTGTGGAAATCCTCTGTTGTTCAGATCTGCCGTTTTCTGTTTCGATCTCTGGATTTTTCCAGATCTGAATTTGTTCTTCGGTCCTGCAAAATTCAAACAAAAATACCCTTCAAACAATAAAATGATGATAAATTTTTATATTTTTTCAGTTTTTTATGATTTTTCAATTTTAGATTAACCCGAAATTGCAAAAAGAAAATAGCACGCCATCCCCGGCAACAGCGCCATTTGATTTTGTCTCAAAGAATAATTATAACCGCAATCAAGAACGGCGTCGCTTGGTAGCTAGCCGGTTAGTACGGGTCGGTCCACAGGGATTTTATGTATTCTCTAATTGTTCTTACGAGTTAATTCCGATTGTTGTCGGATTGATTAAATTTAAAAACTAAGTTTATCTAGATCTAAATCTTGTTAGGGTTAGGTTTAGGTTAAGTTTGGAAATTGAAGATTTTCTCACCGCTTTCTATATCCAAATTAAGATCTCTTTAGGAGTTATGGTAATTATTAATAAAGGGGATTAATACCATCGGGAAGAAACGGTGTTTCTTCCTCTAGATTCTTGTCCGTCCTTTCTTAATCCTTACCCTAACCTCCATGGAAAACACGTACGGTATCATCGCTACCTCGTGGGATAGGGTGCCGTAGGGAGCGGTGTGTGCATGTATGCATGGAGTCCTATAAAAAAGTATGATGGGCAAGAAAGGGGTGAGAGGTCTTCATCTCTCAAGCCTTCCCCAAAGCTAACCCTAACAAGCGAGGAGACTACTCGCTCATTAGGGAATTGAAAAACATTTCTAAACTATCTATCTAGGGTAGAGAATAAAAGATCTAATTAGGGGAGATAAGAAATTATACTAGGGCAATGAAATAAAATTTAATTTGGGCAAGAATAGAAAACTTACTCTAAATTGATGCTCTCTTCATACTTTTCAATAATTGAATTCTGAATTTTAAGATTTACAATGAGGCACAAGAAGAGGCATAACCTAAAAAAGGTTTTAGGGCTTCTATTTATAGATTCATAGAAATCCTAGGTTTACAATCGACGCATATCTGCAATTACAAGTTTACCCCCTAAGAAAGACTAGTCAACGCACCGCCAGCAACCACAGGATTTTTGCTTCGATACGGGCGACACGTGGCCGCGAATCCGCGGCCAGGAGCATGGTTTGGCCGCGGTTCCGCGGCCAAATAGTGGGTTTGTAGGCTCTGTTTTTCCTGGTTGCTTCAGGTTACATTCTGCTTCTGTTTTCTTTACTTTTTTCTTCAGAATATCTTCTGGTTCTCTTCCAGATTTCCACAGTGAATAATGTAGTGGACTTTTACTGTTGCTTCGTGTTGAAGTCTTGAATCTTGCTCTGCCTTTGTGCTTTATGAAATTGTTTATTGATCTTCGTTTAGTCTTCAAACCGTAAGCTTAATCTAGATTCTTCCATTTGTTGGTCGTAGTCTCACTTTGTTTCATCTTTTTCATCAATTTCACTGTTTTTGTTCCGAGAACCTGTAAGCTGCAACTATGTAGCAGACATGGATCAAAAGCACCTGTTTATCTGTAAAATGAATAAGAATGGGGAATATAATAATGCAAAATTATGCTATGAACACTGAGTCGGATCAGGAGCAGAGGCGTCAACCAACCTTATGAGCCGCGGAAAAAGGAGGCATCATAAAAGCTGGGTCTCTGATGCGCAGCAAACGCCCCAAGCACATGCATCTCAATCCATGACGTAAAGTAATGAAGAGAGAAGCTCACTACGTTCATGCCTGGGGATGAGGTATTGGCAGCAGCGCTTAGCCCATATATACAGATGTGCTAGCCCCGCAATACCCACGGCTAGTCGCGTCCCTCCGGCGATGCGATGAGCAGGGTAAATGACTGAAGCTCTCATGAATCGACGGTGCATTGGAATGATGAACCAGCTGAGCCAGACACTGATAAAACCCATGAAGAAAGTCTCTTCATCTATGCCAAGAGCTGCGATCGACTCAAAAGGTACGGCCGACAGGATTGGAATGTATAACTGCGGCAAATCCTCTTCTTTAGCCGGTAGCTTATTTAAACCGAACCTGAAGGGGTCGTTGATACTCGCAAACTTCGAAGCCGTCTTTGATAGAACGTCTCTGTGAATGAAGCAGGCGATAAAGTTTTTGAAAGTGACACCCTGCTCCTCTGACTCTGTGAATAGCTTCACAAAAATGCCCAAAGTCTTGATTAGACTTGGATGCTTGTGGCGGACGGCATTTTCAGTCGACAAGCCGTCAAGCATAGCCGGCCCGGTTTCAAAAACATACTCATCAGGGGGCAGCAGTTCTTCATAAAGCGTCTGTCTTACCGGCAATCCCGAGATCTCACGAAACTCTTCCAAAGAAATTGAAACCTCGCGGTCCCCTAGCAAGAAGGTGTTGGTGGGAAGATTCCATTGATTTAAGAAGGCCTTAACCTACCAGAAATGGGAGGACTGATAGTGGAAAAGAGACGCGTATACCACCTGATAGAGTCCGACTCTCTGCAGTCGCGCACGATGGGCGGACAGGATATAACGAGCCCAGAGAAGGTAACCCGTGGGTTGTCGAGGAGTAAGCCCTATTTTGTAAAGCTGGCCCCAGGGCTGGGCTTCACCTTAGAAGATACGACACCCTAAGATGTCTATAGCTGGTACAGGGTGGTTTGGAATTCCAGTTTTTGACGGCTCGAGCCGTCCCGTAGGGGTCCAGTTCAACATCTCCACAGCAAAGGCGGTTCGTGGACGCTCCATCGGCAAAAATGGGTAGGTAGGCTCTATTGGTATCTCGCAGAGAAAGCTGTGGCGACCGCGGATGATATGCCCGCACCAGGTCCCCCATAAAAGCAAGTGGGTGCAATTAGGGTCGTGAGCTCTAATCATCGCCATCACCTCTTCATCAGACGGTGACTAAGGAAAGGCAGCTTCCGAGTGGGTGAAAGGGAAGTACGGAAGAGAAGCCATTGTTCCTGAAACAAATGAAAGGAAACTGTTAATGAAGCCCACACGTGTATATATATTTATAAATATATTTATATAAAAAAAGGACAATGGAAGAAAACAATAAACAACTTTTTTTATGGGACCATTGGTTACAAAACGTAGGGGCCCCACGAAATCAAAATGGCGGCTCACTAATGATGAGGCAGGATAATCATTATGGGAATAAAAGGAAGATTCTCAATAAATGAACAGTGGATTTCAAACAACTCTACACATTTCTCAAGAAGAAAACCCACTGCAAGAACTCTATGCAAATCATGACGGGTCTCTATGGAAGCATTTTTGCAAAGAACAACTCAGGGCAAGAAAATCCCAAGTAGTTCTCTATGACGAACTGAGTTCTTTAAAGGAATTGAATTCCTTTTGAATAGAGGAATTAAATTCCCAGAAAATATTTTTCAGAGCTAAAGCTCTTTGGAATGGAATTAAATTCCAAGAGAGAGGACAAGTATCACCATCGATCCCTGAAGATCAGAGAAGCCCTAAGGGGTTTATTATTTAAAGATTGGACATTATTTTAACTTGGAAAGATGGGTTCTTGTTAAAGGGAAAACCCCTTGGTGTGGATTTAAAATCCAAAGAAAATTCCTACAAGAAGTTCTTCAGCCGTTCAAGATCCTTACCTGAAAAAGGAAATCTTTTGTTGACAGAGTTAAACTCTGGAAATTTTTCAAACAGAGAACTGAGCTCTGGGAAAGAGAATTAAATTCTCAGAAGAAAACAGGCAAGGAAGAAGATGGAAAAAGTGGAGGCGCTTCTGAAGGGACCCCTGCATTTATAGGATGTGATGGGAAACGGTTCATCTTCCCCCTTCCCTAGGCAGATCCAACGACCACAAAAGATGACAGCGTTGTACTCACGTGCAAACACGTGAGAACAACGCTGTTGAGGCATTTTTTCCCTCATAAAAAAATCAGGAAAAATCCTAATGGGGCATCACGTGCTCACACATGA
The DNA here is from genome assembly GCA_030015575.1 of Agapanthus africanus. Taxonomy (NCBI): domain Eukaryota; kingdom Viridiplantae; phylum Streptophyta; class Magnoliopsida; order Asparagales; family Amaryllidaceae; genus Agapanthus; species Agapanthus africanus. The sequence continues at coordinate 45,682,244 of JASDDO010000019.1, read as the reverse complement.
CCAAGGGTCACGTGCTCACACGTGATGGTTTCCTGGGGACTCTGTTATAAGAGAAATTGAATTCTAATCAACAGGAGTCACGTGCCCACACGTGATGGGCCTTTAAACTCACTGAAAGGGATTAAAAGATATAATAAAACACTAAGGAAAAACCCCAATGGGGTATCACGTGCTCATACGTGACCAAGGGTCACATGCTGACACGTGATGATTCCTTAGTTCTTTAAAACAGCAAAATTTAATTCTGGTTAAAATGTTAATCAAGGGGGTCACGTGCCAACACGTGATGGGTTCCAAGCTCTTTAATTAATAGAATTAAATTCTATTTGAATGATCAAACAATGGGATCACGTGCCAACACGTGATTGGCTTTTAAGCCTTCTGAACTAAGAGAATTAAATTCTAATTAAGAAGGGATCGAGAACCTTAACTGGAAAAATATCTCTCTAAATCTTTCCAAACAAAAAAAAGGTTGTGCTCTGTAAAGTGGAGCACCGTTGGATTAAAAATCCAATGGTGATTAAAAATAACCAATTTATAGAAAGGTTCTATACAAGGAAAGATTTTCTTAAAATTCACCAAGAATAACAAACAAAATATCTTTTGGATTGAAAATCCAATGGTGAATAAAATTCACTGAGTGATCTAAAAGATCATGTTGGTTACAAAATCAATTAAAATCTTTCAATTAAAGATTGACTAAACAAACTGATTCTTTTATTTCTCCTATAAATAGGAGCCAAGAAGAGAAGAGAAGGATCCTTGGAATTTTTTTGGAGAGATACAACAGCAGAGAGAAAAGAAAATTTCCTCAGAAGAAAAAAAGAAACCCTAGGTGAGAAAGGGAAAGAGATCTAAGCTCCATAAAACAAAAGGAGAATTTAATTCTCAAATTAAGAGTTTAACTCTTTTGAATAAGAACTTAGTTTTTCTTTTGGTTGAAGATCTGCAGAAGCAGATCTCCCCACAAGTTAAGAATTTAATTCTCATCGGGAAGATTCTGCCATGTAGATCCAAAACTTAGAGGAAGAATTGAGTTTAAGGAATTTAATTCCCCCAAATTCGTAGGAATTTAATTCCTCCAAATGAAACTAGGCTTTAACCCTATATGAGAATTTAATTCTCCCAAATTCATAGGAATTCAATTCCTCCAAATAAAACTAGGGTTTAACCCTATATAAGAATTTAATTCTTCCATATACATAGGAATTTAATTCATCAAAATAGAATTAGGGTTTAACCCTACCAAAGAATTTAATTCTCAAACAAAGGACTTAAATTATCTATGCACGTAAACGTGGTCACGTGGCAACACGTGACCCTTCCATTAATAATCAGAAAAGAAAGAATGAGACATGGTCACGTTCCCCCACGTGACCCTCAAACAAACTCCTCAAAATGAGAAAGAAAAGCTTGGAGGCAATGTCGCACATGCTCACACGTGACCCTCAAAACTAAAGAGAACAAAACCAAAGGCAATACTGATTAGGGCGCCTTACGTGTCCTCATGTGAACCCTGACTAACACCTTTTTAAAAGGGTAAATGAGCGAAGACAGAGGAATTGATGCCCAACGCAGAGGCATTGTCACGTGTCTATACGTGATAATTTCAAAGACTAAAAGTGTTTAACACTTATCTGAATATTCTGAGAAAAAATAAAGGAAGTCTAGCCCTATCTTCAGATGCCTCACGTGACCCCACATGACCAATTCAATTTTAGTGTTTAACACTACTTTAAGCGCTTCATCCTTAGTGTTTAACACTATTTTTTCAGCATATCACGAGGGAGCACGTGATCGCCAAGTATCCTCTAGTGTTTAACACTATTTTAAAACCAAGCTTAGCCTAAATTGGCTAAGTTTTCCAGAAGCAAATCTCCCCTTCAATCGAACCTCAGAATTGGTCAGTTCATATGATATGCAAAGTAAAGACCAGAGCTATAATGAATGGCTAGTGCTCAGCCAAAGACAAAATGTTGTCAGAGCCCCCAAACCCCTGTTTATGCATTGCTAAATAATGGGGGGCTGAACCCAGACAAATATTCAACAGTCCAACAAAGGGCCAACATCTCAAATCTAATTGGACTTAGCCCAAGTTGGCCATAAGTTCTCAATTCAGATTTAACTGAGCCAATGTGCTCATAATCTAATTAATTGATCTTAGTTCCAAATTGGACTACAGATTTCTCAATCAACCTTGGTTCAAGGGTACATCTCTTCACTCCTCTGATATTTGTCGTTGTAATCTTTCAACGTCTTCAAAGAGGTGACGGGTCCCGATAACCAATCATTCTATGGACTGTAGGGTCCTTAAACCCACGGACTATGATGTCCTTAACCTCGGACTGTGGGGTCCTTTTAAACCCATGGACTATGATGTCCTTAACCTGGACTGTGGGGTCCTTAAGCCCATGGACTATGATGTCCTTAACCTCGGACTGTGGGGTCCCTTTAAACCCATGGACTATGATGTCCTTAATCTTGGACCGAGATGTCCTTAAACTAACATTGGACCACCATAACCTTAAACTGATAATCGACCGCAAAGTCCCTAAACTAGAACAATAGAGTCCAAATGCTCTTTTGTTGGATCTAAATGATCCCGTTAAGTTGATCTTAGTCTAAAAATTAGACTAATGTATCCTTAACAAACGTTTAAGTTGATCTTAGTCTCAAATGAGACTAACGTATCCTTAAACCCAACCTCAAACCCAAATCTAAGAAAATATGGATTTGGACTAATCCACGCCCTACGGGCGACAACATAAATTAGTCTCCGTATACAATCTACGGGCAACCAAAAAACAAAACAAATACACAGGACACGAAGTGACCATCTGGAGAAGGAGAAAGTTGTTACCGTGATGCGGTAGTGTAATTAACTGCAGGGGCTTGCGCCTACAGGGAAGAGCGTCTCCACAATCAAAAACCCCTCAAATGAGGGGGAATCTGACGAAGTCTGCTACATCGGCCGCATCCATTTAAACCTTCGATATACGGTGTCATAAATCAACTTGGCATCTTCGGAGAGGTGGATGGATAGCACCAATTAGCATATGCCCCCAAATTCAGGCAAGAGGTTTGTCTTCTCGGTCTTTCGGAGGAGAACAGAGAGGTTTTCCCTTGACCGGAGCTGTCAATACCGGCGGATTCTGAAAGTATTGCTTGATTTCATCCAGTGCACTCTGGCATTTGCGATCCCAGACGAACGGAGTCCCTTTCTTTATTAGGTGACTGTAGGGACGGCATTTGTCGGAGAGGTTAGCTATGAATCGTCGGATATATGCGAGCTTTCCTTGGAAGGACCGCAGTTTCAGAGTCCTTGGCGAAGGTATTTCCATAATCGCCTTGATCTTCGACGGGTCTATCTCGATGCCCCGGTGTCGTACGATGAATCCTAGGAATTTGCCTAAGGAGACTCCGAACGCGTATTTGAGAGGGTTCATCTTCAGATTGTATTTCCGAAGACGTTAAAACACTATCTTCAGATGCTCCCAATGCTCCTCGTGCGATTTGCTTTTTACCACTAGGTCGTCAATGTAGCACTCGACGACTTCGTGTATGAGGTCATCGAAAATTTTCGTCATGGCCCTTTGATAGGTGGCGCCAGCATTCTTCAAGCCGAAAGGTATCACTTTGTAGCAGAATATTCCCAGGGGAGTCCGTAAAGCGGTATGCTTCTGGTCTTCGAGATGCATCTTTATTTGGTTGTACCCCGATGAGCTGTCCATGAAAGATAAGACTTCGTGAGTGGACGTGTTGTCTATTATCAGCTCGGTAACCGGTACGGAAAAATCATCCTTGGGGCAAGCTTTGTTGAGGTCCCGAAAGTCTACGCAGATGCGCACCGTCCCATTTTTCTTTATCATTGGGACGATGTTGGCAATCCAGTCAAGATACTGAATTTCTTGGATAAAGCCGGAGTCGATTAGCTTCTTGACTTCGGCGTTGATACTCATTTCAAGTTCGAGCCACATTCTTCTTGGTGCTTTCTTGACTGGCTTGACGTCCGGAGATATCGCCAATTTATGCACAGCTGTCTTTGGATCTAGCCCCGACATCTCGGAATAGTTCCATGCGAAGCAGTCTTTATACTGCATAAGCACGTCTCTTAGCGTAGCTACTTGTTCTTCAGATAGCAGCTCACTGACGAACGTTGGTCGCGGATCGTTTGCCGTACCCAAGTCGATCTTTCTTAGGTTGTCTGCAGTAGTATGTATCCCATCTTCCAGCTCTTTTGGCGCCAGTGGAAGTTCTGAGATCAACTCATCCTCATCCTCATCCTCATTTTCGAAGCACTAGGAGAGGTCATCCATATCCTCATGTACTCCTTCTTCTGATAGCGTTATCACGTGACAGGTACGAGATCGTTTCCAAGACCGATGTTGATCTGGTTCTACCCTCGCTATGTACGTTGCTTTTGGAACATGTATTGCGGTGGGGCTACCCTCCAACTGTTGGATAGAGCGAACCTGCCGAGTTGATATTGGTCTTCAACCCAGTTTTTGAAGATGAAGCAGTCTTCAAGAGGATGTCCTATCGCTCGGTGATAGGAGCAATAATCCGGCTGGGAGGCCTTATCTGCTTGTTCGGGGTGTTTGGACTCCGGGAGTGTCATCATCTGATATTTCATGACGAGATCAAATATCTTCCTTGTCTTGTCTTGGGGAAAAGAATATGCTCAACCCATCTTCTTTATAAGAGACGGATCCCGGCTGCTCAATTTTCGATCGCGAGGCTTCTTGGACCCGCTTTGCTGCTGTCGAACATTTTTTCCGTTCTTCAGTTTATTTTTGCCTCCATGTCGAGTCTTCCATATGACGGGCTGGCGACAAAGGGCATCGTCATTTTTCGTAGCCTGCTGAAGGAGGCACTGCGTTCTGGCTTTTTCATAGATAGCCATTTCGCGACTATGGTCATCCCGGACCTTTTGACCCGCTTCCCTTATTAGCTTATCCATCTGTTCTTCGAAGATGGACTTGGCACTTTCGTGGTGAGACCTTGTTTTGGTTTAGGGTTAGCGTCCTCTAACAGAGCATCTCCTTCTTCATCGAAATCATGTATAACGTAGCAACCATGGAATCGCTACCATTTGTTGGATTGAACATATTCGAGCCCGATCATTTCTATTCTCCCGTTGGGCAATTTTCGCTGAGTTCCGGGGACGTTCCAGATCCTGTTGTAGAATTGAGCTTGTCGAGCAATCTGTTTGAAGGGTACGCCTTGGCGCCTCAACAGCCTTTTTAATTCTTCTGTGTAGTATCTGGGTAAACGGATGGGCTGGAGCCTATCAAGCGTAGAATCGGTGCTATGCCAGATTTCTTTCTCCACTTTGATTTCCGTGAATCGATAAAAGAGGATCGTCTTTTCATCTTTTTGTGTGGGGGGATGTAGAACGTCTGCAGTTCTTGCACACTGTAGGTATCAAGTGCGTCGAGCTCTTTGTAATGCTCTTACGGAACCAAGCGATCTGCAAACTCTGGTCATCTCCAATGAAGGCTTGCACTGATGGACGAGCCGAGAATATTGCGTTGATCTCGTCTTCAGAGTCACTGCCAAAGACCAGGATAGGGGTAGACGGTCCCGATTTGTTGTATCGGGGAGGTCCCAAATAGACTATCTCTTCTTCCTCCCCGGTATCGCTCCCAAAGACCGGAATAGTGGTGATAGCTTTCTGCTTATTCTCCGGCTTATGGCACCTTTCCGTGTCTTCGAAGTCTGACAAGAAGTATTTTGCGTCCTAGTATTTGCAGACTTCATTCACGAAGAATGGGTTTAGCTCCCCCGTCACGGTATATTCGAGACCATCTTTGAAGTACTTCATACACTGATATTGTGTAGAAGGGATGATGTTATACTCGTGTAACCAAGGCCTGCCGAGCAAAGCGTTGTAGCAAGTCTTGGCATCAATGACGTGAAACTTGATGTCAGTGATGAACAGCCCAAAGCATAACGTCAGTATCACAGACCCGAGCGTCCGTGATGACTGGGAGTCGAACCCGGAGATAGTGATTTTATCTCGAGCGAGGTGTTGAACGCTCATGCAGATTTCTTTTAGCACCTTCACATTTAGGAAATTGACAGAGGACCCATTGTCAACTAGGATTTTTCCTATCTTAATGTCATGGCAATACCTGGAGACATACAGGGGACGGTTGTGCTCGCATGTCCCAAGGAGGAGATCTTCATCTCCGAAAGTGACGTCAGCAGTGTGCACTTCTTCTAGCTCATCCTTCATCTTTTCTTCGGCGAGGAAAGCTTGAAACTAGTCGAGCTCTTGTAATGCCTTGATCAGAGAATCTCTCGCCTCTTTGGATAGCAGAAGGGCATCGAGAATGCTTAGCTACAAGGGTTTCTTTCTCAGATGTGCCAGAACGTTGTAATCTACCTTGTTTTTCTTGGGCGGGTCCTTGGCTACCAGCTCTTTGACGACTCGGTCATTGAGGGTGATATCCTCAGGGCCCTTTTCTTTCCCCTTATCCTTTTTGTTCGATCCCTTGTTTGCGGGTCCGAGATTCTTTTTAGGTAGCATGCGATTGTGCAGCTGAATATTTTCGCAGGTCTTCATCTCTTCTGTTTCAGAGATGGATTCCTTGAAGAGAGGGTTGAGGGCTATTTCTTCATCAGAATCGCTCCCGAAAGTGAGAACTTGCGATCCCTCGGAAATAACCATGTGATATTCACCGGCAGTTCTTTTATGCTCATCTGTCATGCTTCTTTGTTCCCGACGAGTTTTGCGCTTCATCCGCTTGAAATGCTACCGGTGAGCAACATATCCCTGCCACCAATTTTTAAAGGTATTGCATTCTTTAGTAGGGTGTGTGGTCCTCCGATGGTACAAGCAGTAGTTTGGATGTGCATCCTCTTCGTTATGGCGTATCCTATCAGGAGTGTTTCCTTCGGAGGGTGGCAGCTTTATTCCTATCGATATGGCTTTGGCGAACCTTTTCCTTGTCTTGAACTTGCTTTTGCTGGCGGCCGAAGTGCTCCTATCCCGTTAGGGTACTCTATGGCTTCTCAATGCCGGAGCTTCTTCAACGTAATGCTGACGCTTGGCCCTCTCGTATATGGCCGTTTCCCGCTCTCAGTCAGCTTTTCTTTTCTGAAGAGCTTCGTTCAGCAGCAGGTCGATCATCTCGTCAGATGGTTCCAAGGTTTTTGGTTCCGGTTCTGGATCTGCCCCCAGTTTCTCTGTATCAGGAGCTTCTTCACCATTTATTGACGAGTGAGAGATCATGTGACAGCTTACCACATAATCTTCAAGTTTGTCTAACGAGTCTTCTCCCTCATCTTCATCGCCATCTCTATCTTTAAGGATGTGGTTGAGAAACTCTTGGAGTGTGACCGGGGTTCGCGCCTTCTGGTTATATTCCTCCAGCGCGTCAATATGTTTTTGCAGATCCGTGCGCTTGTCATCAGGCTTTACGGGCTTCTTGACCTTCTTCTTCTTCTTCGATGACTTTGACGGCTGGGGCTGAGCGTTTTGATTATCGCTACCAGTTCTTGGAGTCAGGCGCGGCTTCAGCATTCTCTCGATGATCTCGGGTTCTAGCGGACTTTTCCACCTGATCGCCGGACATGTTTGAAGGTCCTTCAGCATTCTTTTAGTCTTAGCGGAAAGGGCCACCTCCCATGGAGCCTCTTCTATAAATTAGCATGATGCCCCCGGCGTGTCCACTTTTTTAAGAGCGTGCGGATGGGGCGGGCTTACTTTCCAATTCTCAGATAGTGCGAATTTGCCCTGTTGGTATTGGTCCTCAATCCAGTCTTTGAAGACGAGCAATCTTCGATTGGATGGCTTACTGCTGGGTGGTAGGGGCAGTAATTAGGATTGTTGGCATCGCCTGGCTGCAACAGATGTCTTGGCTCTGGCAAATTGATGAGTCTATTGCGCACTGCCAGCTCGAAAAGTCACCTTGTTTTATCTCGGAGAAACGAGTAAGGACATCCCAGTCTCTCCTCGAGGGATTGGCGTGGACGCACGTTGCTTTGGAAAACAACAGGTTTTAAGTCGCTCGGCTGTTGTAGAGAATTGGCGACAAAGGTGGCTTTCCCTTTGCCCTTTTCATTCCGCGGTTCTGTCTTTGAAAAGGAAGGCTTATGACCCATCTGGTCCATTTGGGCCAGCTTATTAATCAAGGTCTGAAAAGTAGTCGGCTTGAAAAACATCATGAACTGGGATATTGTCGCCCGTGGATCGAGAGTACCCACGAGCATGCCTACCACAGGAGCTTCTTCGATGTGTTGTTCGCACTTCGACCATAAATTCCACCACCGTATCGCGTACTGCACCCACGTTTCGCCCGGCTTGACCCTGGCGTTAACTAATGCTGTGATGGGGGTGCACTCTCTTGCGCTTGCGAACCTTTGTGTGAACAGTAACTCCATTTCTGCAAATGTCTTAACGGAGTCGTTCGGGAGCTCGGAGTACCATTCAAACATTGTCTCCGACAAGCTGCCAACAAACTGGCGAAGCAGCAGTTTGTCGTCACCTCCGGTGTTGCTGCATAGAGCCTTAAATTGAGCAACGTGCTGGTGTGGATTCCTCGTCCCCTTATATACATGGAATTTAGTGATCGAATATCCCGGCGGGTATTTTATTTGGTCGTACCAACCCGGATAGGGTCGTCCAGTCTTAACAATTTGCCAGGCCGCTTCGCTCGCCTGATGATCTCGTATTTGCGGAGAGATATAGTCATCCAGGGCGGCTTTGGAGATGGTCTCCTCCTTAGCTGCTGAACAAGCAGGGAGGGGGTTTGACCTCTCCCCTCGGTCGTCTTCGAGGATAATCGGAGGGTCTTCAGCTGGAGGATCCGGCTGTAACATCATCCCGACCATGTATTGGAATAAAAGCGCCATTCATTTTATGTTGGCAGCTTGTTCCGCTGCCTCTTTGTCCTTCTTCTCGAGTATTCTGCGGAGGAACTCAGCATCAGTTTCTTGTTCATGACGCTGCTCTGACGACATTTCCGGGATTTCTTTTGGCCCAGTGAGTGCGGCCATCTGTGTTAACATTTCTTGAAGCTTCTGTTGTTGCTCCTGGGCCTTTGTTATGGATCTGGTGAGAGCTCGATGGCCCGTAGAGATACGGCTATTCTCTTTTTCGGATGCCATATAAACAGTGTGCACCACCATACCCCCAGACTTGGGGCGTTTGGATTCAATGCCTTTAAGCTTTGTCGCAGACATGGGGATTTTCTCCGACCTTCTTCTTTTGTGAGCGGTCGAAGTTGAGGGGGTCGTTGCAGCGGGCACCCAAGTAGACGACATCTCCTGTGGTATGACAGGGTGGTCCTTCTCTTGTCGAACTTTCATCTTCTTCTGTCGGCGGGAATAGTCTTTGTTGATTACAGAGTTTTGGAATTTTCGCCAGACCCTGTGGATTTTGGAGGACAGCCGCTGAGAGGGTTGCTCCGGCTTCGCCTTTGTGATCTTTTCCACAGGTGGAGGAGACTTTTTTAGCATGGCAGTTGGCGAATTCCTGCGCACCCTGTTAAGTAGTTCAAACCTGTTTCCAGTTGGAACAGTAGGATCAACTTCCACCGTTGGAGCTGGCGGAGTCAGTCCAGAAGGAAAGCTGCCCCAGCCTTCCTTATTCGGCGCCAGTGACGACGGCGAGCATGTCGTGCTGACGGGACCGGCTCAGTTATGGGGGTGGCTTCATCATGCCCCCTGTTCTGGTGAAAGGTTGTTGTCGGTGCCAGCCTCTTGAAGACTGACGTCCGTGGAGAAGAAGCGCCCAACCTGTCGAAGACTGACCCTTGGGCAGGGGAAGCAGCTTTGGTGATCTCGCCCGAAACGGGAGTCGGAATAGATAGTCTAGCGAAGACCGATCCTTTAGCAGGGGAAGTCACTCTGATGACTTCAGGAACAGGAATGGCTATTCGTTTTGGGATGACCGCTTCAGATATCGCGGGCTTCTTCATGGGCCCACTTGAGCTTTGGTCCAGTCTGTTGAAAACTGAGACACTAGACTTGGGCGACTCATTGAGAGGGGCCGCGGTAGTTGTAAGCCGATCAAAGACCGACTTCTTCGGAGCTTCTTGCGACGAAAATGGGGTGTTGAAGCTCATTGGTGGGAGCATGGTCCTAAAGAACAGCCCAGTGGTGGCTTGCGTTACCTGGTCCACCGGCATCGTGAAAAAGGAGGCCGCTTGAGGCCCGTAGGTCACTCCTCCGGCGAGGTCGGAGTGGGAGTTGTTGCAATTAGTACAGTTTGAAACCATTGATCTTCTGTTTTCTGCACGAAGCAAGACACTAAATCTTAGTACCTAGAATCCAGGGGCAACCATAGCAAACAGCGATTCGTTTGCGAAACACGACACACGAAGTATGGAGTGGAAAGAAGAAAAGGTCCCACCGGGCGTACCAGAATCTGTTCTCCGCCGAAAGACGCGAGACGAAATTGCGTAGGTTCGTCTTGCCTGAATTTGGGGGTAGATGCTATTTGGTTTTATCCGTCCACCTCTCCGAAGATGCCAAGTTGATTTATGGCACCATGTATCGGAGGTTTGGACAGGTGCAGCTGATGTAGCACACTTCGTCAGATCCCCCCTCATTTGAGGGGTTTTTGATTGTGGGGATGCTCTTCCCTGCAAGCGCAAGCCCCTGCAGTTAATTATGCTACCGCATCGCGGTAACAACTTTCTCCTTCTCCAGATGGTCACTTCATGTCGTGTGTGTTTGTTTTGTTTTCGGTTGCCCGTGGATTGTATACGGAGACTAATTTATGTTGTCGCCCGTAGGGCGTGGATTAGGCCAAATCCGTATTTTCTTAGATTTGGGTTTTGGTTTGGGTTTAAGCATACGTTAGTCTCATTTGAGACTAAGATCAACTTAAACGTTTGTTAAGAATACGTTAGTCTAATTTTAGACTAAAATCAACTTAACAGGATCATTTAGATCCAACAAAAGAGCATTTGGACTCTATTGTTTTAGTTTAGGGACTTTGCGGTCCAGTTTAAAGACATCATAGTCTGTAAAGTTTAAGGACATCATAGTCTATGAGCTTAAGGACCCCACAGTCCATAAAGTTTAAGGACATCATAGTCCATGAGTTTAAGGACCCCACAATCTGTAAAGTTTAAGGATATCATAGTCCAGTTTAAAGACGTCATAGTCTATGAAATGTATGGTTGTCGGGACCCGTCACCTCTCTGAAGACGTTGAAGGATTACAAAGACAAATATCAAAGGGGTGAAGAGATGTGCCCTTGAACCAATATTGGTTGGGAGATCTGTAGTCCAATTTGGGACTAAGATCAAAGATTTATGAGCATATGGGCTCAATTAACCTGAAGTAGGGTTCTGTGGCCACTTTGGGCTCGGCCCATTTAGTAAAAATGTTAAACATTTAACAATACTGAGTATTGGTTTGGGTTCTGACAGCCTTTTTATCTTTTATTGAGTGCTAAGCACTTATCATAGCTCTGGGGATTTATTGTTTAAAGAACAGTTTATGTTCTCTTAGTGCCCACGTGGTGCGCTTGGCGCTGTGCACCAGTTAATGAGTGCAGAGCGCTTCTGTTTAGGTAGCGCACACGTGAGGAGCACGTGGCGCGCTTGACGCTGAGCGCCAGTCAATGAGCGCAGAGCGCTTCTGTTAAAGTAGCGCACACGTGAGGAGCACGTGGTGCGCTTGGCGCTGAGAACCAGATCATGAGCGCAGAGCGCTTCTGTTTAAGTAGCGCACACGTGAGGAGCACGTGGCGCGCTTGGCGTTATGCTCCAAACAATGAGCGCAAAGCGCTTCTTATGAAATTTGGAGCGCTAAGGCTCTGCAGCGCTGTGCGCTAGATTTAAAGCGCTAAGGCTCTTCTTTTAATTGGAGCGCTATGGCTCTTTTTAGGCAGTTCTGCGCTCTGAGAATTAAATTCTTTCTTATAAGAGACTTTGTCTCATGGGTCTAAGAACAAAATTCTTATTTCATAGGAGATATTTCAATCTCTTACGTTTTTGGTGAAAGGCTTTGCTTTTATGGATCTGTGATCCTAAGAGAATTGAATTATTCTCCACCTTTTATAATGAGATGTTATGATCTCTTTTGCAAAAGACAATTTGTCTTATAGATCTATGATCTGGCAAAGGAACTAAGTTCTTTTTCTGATGAGATACTTTGATCTCTCTGTTTTTACCTTGAAGAAAAGTTCTTCTTCTGCCGAGAGCTTGCTCTTCTCTCTGAAATTTCTCAAAGTTTTAGGAGGGGGGTTCCTCTATATCAGACTTGAAGTCTTGGGGCCTTTATATAGGGCAGGCTGATTTGTTGAATCAGTTGAAGAGATCTTTTCTCTAATTGGTTTGGGGATTTTCCCATCGTTGGATCTTTGATCCTAGGGCTTCTGCTTTACAGAAGGCAATCTTCTTGTTTTTAACAAGAGTGGAAAAACTTTTCCCATACAGAGTTTATTCTGTATTTTGGTGATTTTTAATCACCATTGGATCATTGATCCAACGGTACTCTGATTTTCAAAGCATAATCTTTCCTGTTTGGAAAGATTCTAAGGAATGTTTCCTTAACAGAATTTTATTCTGGTCAATTGATGATTTTTAATCATGTTCGTTGGATCTTTGATCCAAGGGTGGAGAAGATTCAGTTCTGGCGCTTGGCGCTCACGTGCTGAGGCGCTACCTCAGAGTATTTGACTCTTTAGCACTGGCGCTCAACGCTCTCGTGCTTTACACATGAGGCGCTACCTCAGAGTCTTTGACTAATGGCGCTGGCGTTCAGCGCTCTCGTGCTTTGCACGTGAGGCGCTGCATCAGAGTCTTTGACTCTTTAGCGCTGGCGCTCAGCGCTCTCGTGCTTTGCACGTGAGGCGCTGCCTCATTGCTGAAGGTGTCTTTTCACCTTCCTTCTCCACTTTTCCTGAGTCAAGATTCTCTTTCCCAGAGCTTGGAAATAATTCCATCATGCACAGCATTTTGTATGCCTAGACTTAAATGCCTTCCTTCATAATCTGAAGCAATGCTTCTTTTCTCTCTCATTTTCAGAGAATCATTTTAACAGAGAAGAGCTATGGCTTGTAATCGCCCGCATGCTCGCCATCAGCCATGGAAGGTGTCCATTGAGGAAATTGTTTCTCGTTTTGATGCGCGCTTGGTGAACCCTACTCTTACGGATGACCAATGCGACACGGTATTACATGAGCTCTTGACTCGTATAAGATCTTATCGAACCATCGGCTCCATTTGGCTCCGGATGATTTTCTTGTCTGTGATCAATGATATTCCCCCTCCTCCGGCGAAGATGACTCCGGCAATGCTCGACACCGTGGAAGACAAGATTGAGTGCTTCCACGAGGCACTTTTGATCACCACAGCTCTGAGGGATCTCTCTATCCGACTGCTAAGCCAGATACTGGCTCAGTGGGTCTTCATGTCTGCCTTTGCTGATGGGTGCGGTGCTGACCGATGGGTAGCTACTCCTCATGAAGATCGCCGCTTTGTCATGGTGGAGAAGGCAGAGAGGGAGTTAGATAATTTTATCCATAGTTTTGTGAATCCCTGTACTTTCGATCCCCTGTTTGGTGATCTATTTCTTGTAGAATAAAATGTTCACTTAAATGCTTTGTTTTTGTCGTTGAACACATGTTCTTCCTCTGATGTGTCCACGTGCGTATATGAATGAGCCCGGTTTCACACATATCTGTAAACAAAATTTAAGCCGGCATAAACAGGAAGTAATAGCTCTTGGCCGAAGATTTTGGAGGGAACAATGACAATTGACCTGCTCTTCACTTTATCTCCTTATTAGCGAATTATATACAAATATGGATTCATCTGTTTGCCTAAATTTGAACTCCTTTATGTATATATGTCACGCCCCGCTTCCCAGTATACGGGCAGAGGACGTGACGAGGCCGCTACATATTTACTATGAAGTAAATACGCTAAGCGTATCTAAGCAATATAAAAGTAAATGCAGAAGAGACAAGATATAATAAAACAGCAAATTTATTTATTCACATTTTTTCTGTACAATGCATGAAAATGTAAATACAACTGAAATAAAGCAATGCCTAAACAATGGCATAACAGAAAAGGAAAGGTACTGAAATAAAAGTGTACAATGAACTAGAGCTCTGGGTCTTCAACGAAATGGTCCAAGTCTTCAGCGCTGGGCTCGATCTCTAACGTATCCAGAACACCTGACGACATTCAAAGAAGAAAAAAGAGAATGTCGCCAGCGAACAGATCCTCGGTAAGTCCCAAAGATAAGGGAGAAATAGAATAGACAAAATAAGAAGGTAGCTTTTAAAGTTGTATTATATTGTTATAATGTGGTGTTAACGCTGTTGTTTGTAGCTTGGTATAGAAAGATGCCAGTGTATACGAGAGGAGTCTCTATATGCTAGGGACTAAGGCAAATGGAATATACAAGGAACCGTTGGGCCACGGTACAACAGCAACGGAATATTTCCTGATTTAGAATCAGGAAAGCCCACGGAAGAGGCTTCAGAAAAGGGTCACGTGCTTACACGTGACCAGCAGTCACGTGTTGGCATGTGACATCTAAGAGCATCGGCAAGGCAAATTCAGTTTCCCAACTACATCGAAGAAAAGGGCTTCAGAAAGGGTCACGTGCTCCCACGTGACCTGGGTCACGTGTTGGCACGTGACAATTAAAAACGGCTTCAAAGGCAAACCGGTTCCCTGATCAAATCAAGAAAAAGGCTTCAGAAGAGGTCACGTGCTCCCACGTGACCAGGGTCACGTGTTGGCACGTGATAATCAAAAGCAGCAGATTCGTTCTCCGGTTAAACCAAGAAAAAGGCTCCAGACGAGGGTCACGTGCTCACACGTGACCAGGGGTCACGTGGTGGCACGTGACGGTTAAGCAGCGACCAGAAAGTAGAGCGCAAAAAGAAAGAAGAGGGCTCGTTCCAAGGGGGTCACGTGCCCACACGTGACCAAGGGTCACGTGACCGACTTCAAAGCCCATTTGTTAACAGAATTAAATTCTGAGAAAAGACCTCTCAAATCTTTCCAAAAGCAACCGATTGCATTAAAGATTTAAAGGTGATTAAATATCATCTATCTATGGGAAAATCTCGAATTTGGAAAGATTTCCCCGTAAAATCTAACCGAAATAACAAAGGAGAATCTCTGGATTTAAAATCCAATGGTAAATAAAATTCACCTAATAATCCAAAGGTCCAAAACGAATGATGGATACAAATCAAATCTCTCAATGAAAGATTCATCAAAAACTAATTGACTCGGCTGCTTCTCCTATAAATAGGAGCCAAGAGACACACAAAAAAAGATATATGCAGAGGGAAGAAAAGAGAGAAGCCTTGATACTTTAGAGGAATTTGGATCTTCTGCAAAAGAAAACCCTAGGTAAGAAAGGGAAGGTTTCATTGAAAGAAAAGAGAATTTAATTCTCAACAGAG
Source organism: Agapanthus africanus (assembly GCA_030015575.1). NCBI lineage: Eukaryota > Viridiplantae > Streptophyta > Magnoliopsida > Asparagales > Amaryllidaceae > Agapanthus > Agapanthus africanus. Next base: position 45,666,850 of record JASDDO010000019.1, on the reverse strand, counting down.
TTTAACTCTGATATAAAACAGAAAGACATATTTCTTCTCTCTTTGATGGAGAATCTGTAAAGTGCACATCTCCCCTTGAGTTGAGAATTTAATTCTCAATGGGTTGAGATCCTGCCATGCAGATCCAAAGCATAGAGAGGGAATGGAAGCACGAGAATTTAATTCTCACAGAACCATAGGAATTTAATTCCTTCAAAATAAAATTAGGGTTTGACCCTGTGTTGTGGGAATTTAATTCCTTCAGAATGAAAAGAATCAGGGTTTAACCCTAGTTAAGAACTTAGTTCTGTTAAAACAACAAGAATTTAATTCCCTTAATCTTATTCCCCAGAATAATTCTCTAACAGAGAGTGGGGGTTTAATTCCTTAAAGCTTTTATTAGGGTTTAACCCTATTCAGTTCTTCACATATATGAGGAATTTAATTCCTACAGAAAATTCAGAGTTCAACTCTTCAAAAGGAACTAGGAATTTAATTCCTCTAAAATTATTGTCAGGGTTCAACCCTACGAGGGATTTAATTCCTGAAAGGGATTAACAGATCTTCTAAACAACTACAGAAAAGCAGGGCCACGTGGTGACACGTGACCCCCCCAAAGGATCTACAGAAAGCCCTTTGAGGCAGTGCCTCACGTGACCCACGTAACCCTTGGCAGAGGCTTTAACATACTCCATTCAGACACCTGTCACGTGATGACACGTGATGCTCCAAAAGATGCGATCTTCTCAGCAGAACAAACGAAGGGAGGGCGCCCTCACGTGCTACCACGTGACCCCTCTTGCCTCAGCGTCTAACGCTAAATTGGAACCCCTGAATTCAGTGTTAAAACGTTGTTTGGCCTTAGTGTTCAACACTAAGCAAAGAACTTTATTTGCAGTGTTCAACATTGATTACCTTAGTGTTCAACACTAATTTGGGACTTCTGTTGCCAGTGTTTAACACTGGTCTGTTTTAGTGTTTAACACTAATTTGAAGGCCTTGTTGCTGGTGTTTGACACCAACTATCTCCTAGTGTTAAACACTGACTTATCAATCCAATTCTCAGTGTTCAACACTGATTGGTCTTTAGTGTTTAACACTAGGCATTGGCCCAATTGGCTAAATGGCCAGAGGCAAAGCCTCTCCTATAAGGGACCAACAGGAGGGCCGATGTCCCAGACATGATTGGACTTAGCCCAAGCTGGCCATAAGTCCTCAATTCGTAATTAACTGGGCTAATGGGCTCATAACATAATTAATTGGTCTTGATCCTAAATTGGGCCAAAGACTATTTAATCCGCTCCGGTTCCAGGGTACATCTCTTCATTCCTTTGATACTTGGCGTTGTAATCCCTCAACGTCTTCAAAGAGGTGACGGGTCCCGATGACCACACATTGATATGGACTGTGGGGTCCTTAAACCCATGGACTACGACGTCCTTAACCTTGACCGAGATGTCTTAAAACTAACAATGGACTGTGGGGTCCTTAAACCCATGGACTACGACGTCCTTAACCTTGACCGAGATGTCTTAAAACTAACAATGGACTGTGGGGTCCTTAAACCCATAGACTACGACGTCCTTAACCTTGACCGAGATGTCTTAAAACTAACAATGGACTGTGGGGTCCTTAAACCCATGGACTACGACGTCCTTACCCTTGACCGAGATGTCTTAAAACTAACAATGGACCGCAATGTCCTTAAACTACCCATGGACCGCAATGTCCTTAAACTAGCGATGGACCACTATGTCCCTAAACTGGAACGATAGAGCCCAAACGCTCTTTTGTTGGATCTAAACGATCCCGTTTAAGTTGATCTTAGCCTTAAATATGGCTGACGTATCCTTAAACCTTTCAAACAGACTTTAGTCCCAAACTGGACTATAGATCCCCCCAATTGACTCTGGTTCAAGGGTACATCTCTGAACTCCTCTGACATCTGTCGTTGTAATCCTTCAACGTCGTCAGAGAGGTGACGGGTCCCGACGGCCATACATTAAATGGACCACTATGTCCCTAAACTGGAACAATGGAGCCCAAATGCTCTTTTGTCGGATCTAAACGATCCTGTTAAGTTGATCTTAGTCTCAGGTTAGACTAACGTATCCTTAACAAACGTTTGAGTGGATCTTGGCCTCAAATATGGCTAACGTATCCTCAAACCAAACCCCCAAACCCAAATCTAAGATAATACGGATTTGGACTAGTCCACGCCCTACGGGCGACGACATAACTCGGTCTCCGTAAACAATCCACGGGCAACAAAACATAAAATAAACACACACGACACGAAGTGACCATCTGGAGAAGGAGAAAGTTGTTATCGCGACGCGGTAGCGTAATTAACTGCAGGGGCTTGCGCCTGCAGGGAAGAGCGTCCCCACAATCAAAAAACCCCTCAAGCGAGGGGGAATCTGACGAAGTCTGCTACATCGGACGCATCCGTTCAGACCTTCGATACACGGTGCCATAAATCAACTTGGCATCTTCGGAGAGGTGGACGGATAGCACCAATTAGCATCTTCCCTGAATCTCAGGTGAGACGTCCCACGTCTCGGCCGCCGTTCGGAGGGGAACAGATTCTGGCACGCCCGGTGGGACCTTTTCCTCTTTCCACTCCACACTTCGTGTCTCGTGATTCGCGAACCAATCGCGGTTCGCTAATGGTTGCCTTTAGGTTACAAGGTATTAAGATTTGGCGTTTTTCTCATTGCAGAATGCAAAGGATCGATGGCTTCTACTTCTGCGAAATGCTCCAACTGCTCGGACTGCAATTACGACCAGCGTTCTGCCTCGCCAGGAGGTATAGCCTACGGACCCCAAGCTACTTCGTTATTCACAATACCGGTGGACCAGGTGACTCAGGCCACTACCGGATTGTTCTTTGGGACTATGCTCCCACCGACAAGCTTTACGGCGCCGGTGCTGACAAAGGAAGCTCCCAAGAAGTTGGTCTTTGATTGTCTTACCCCTGCTGCGGCTCCTCTCAACGGGTCGCCCAACATCAGCGCCTCGGTCTTCTCTAGATTGGGCCAGAAATCCTGTGGACCCATCATGGGGCCTACAATCCCAGAGAAGGCTGCTTCTAAGAAAGTGACCGGTCCTGCTCCCAAAATCGCCAGGGCGGCTTCCCCGGCCAAAAAGTCGGTCCTTACAAGATTGACGGCCCCAGCTCCCGCTCCTGCTACCCAAAGGACATCGGTCTTTGACTGGCTAACACCAGCAGCGACCCCCCACCTACACAGGGGGCAAGACGAAGCCATTCTCACCGCTGAACCAACACCGTCCGCTCGACACGCTCGACGTCGCCATTGGCGCCGAGTAAGGAAGGCTGGGGGCAACTCCCCCTCTGGGCTAACTCCATCAGCCCCGATAGCAGAAGTTAATGCTGCTGTTCCAACGGGGAACAGCTTCGAGATGCTAAATAAGGTGCGAAGGAATTCTCCTACTGCGGTGCTAAAGAGGTCTCCTCCCCCACTAAAAAAGGTTGTGGAAATAAAGTCAGAACTGCCCCGATCCCCTCAACGGCTATCTTCCAAAATCTATAAGGTTTGGCGGCAGGCCCGAGATTCGATGATCGATCCAAACTTCTCCCGCCAGCACAAGAAGCTGAAAATCCAATCGGAAGCCGGTCACCAAGCTAAACCACGAAAGGCTGTCTGGACGCCCACCTCAACGGCCCCCTCAACCTCCACTGCTCATAAAAGGAGGAAGCCAGAGAAGATCGCCCAGCCTGCAATGACAGCCAAAGGCACTAAGCCCAGACGCCCTAAGTCTGGGGGCATGATGGTCCACACCGTATACATGGCGTCAGGAAAAGAAGACAGCCGTGTGTCTACAGGTCATAGACTGCTCACACGGTCGATGACCAAAGCTCAGGAGCAACAGCAAAAGCTCCAGGAAATAATGAATGCTATGGCCGCACTTACCGGGCCAAAAGAAAACCCAGAAACGTCTTCGGATGAATTCCAGGAGGAAGAAACCGACGCCGAATTCCTTCGCCGAATATTGGAGAAGAAGGACAAAGAGGCTGCTGAACAAGCAGCCAACATACAGCGTATGGGCCTCCTCTTCCAAGATATGATAGGAATGATGATCCAACAGGATCCACCCGCTGAGGATCCCCCGATCGTCCTTGTAGACGACAGGGGAGAAACGTCAAATCCACCACCGGCCCTCTCAACGGCCAAGGAGGAAACAATCTCTAAGGCTGACTTGGTCGACTATATAGCCCAGCAAATCCGGGTTCATCATGCGACTGAGGCAGCTGGTCAAGTCGTAAAAACGGGGCGGCCATATCCAAGCTGGTACGACCAAATCAAGTACCCGCCGGGTTACACAATTCCCAAGTTCCATGTTTACAAGGGGACCGGCAATCCCCACCAACATGTCGCCCAGTTCAGGGCCCTTTGCGGTAACACCGGCGGAGATGATAAACTGTTGCTTCGCCAGTTCGTGGGCAGCTTATCAGAAACAGTGTTCGAATGGTATTCGGAACTCCCGAACGATTCTATCAAGACGTTCGCTGAAATGGAGTTGCTATTCACTCAGCGATTCGCAAGCGCCAGCGAACGCACTCCAATAACGGCACTGATTAACGCCAGGGTAAAACCAGGCGAAACTTGGGTCCAGTATACTATACGATGGCGGAATTTGTGGTCGAAATGCGAGCAACGCATTGAGGAAGCGCCCGCGGTGGGCATGTTCGTGGGAACCCTAGACCCTCACGCAACTATCTCCCAGTTTATGATGTTCTTTAAGCCAACCACATTCCAGGCTTTAATCGACAAGTTGGCTCAGATGGACCAAATGGGTCATAGACCGTCTCCCCCGAAGCCAGAACCTCGGAATGACAAGGGTAAAGGAAAGGCCACCTTCGTCGCAAATGCCCAGCAGCAACCCAATGCCCCAAAGCTGACGGATCAACTGGAAGAAAGACGCCGGTATTATAATGAGAAGATGAAGCGTCCCTACTCGTTCCCACGGGACAAGACGAAACGGCTATTCGAGCTGGCAGTACGCAACAGACTTATAAACCTGCCAAATCCAAGGCGACCGCCATAACCCACTGAGGTGAACAACCCCAACTATTGCCCTTACCATCAAACGGTAAGCCATCCGATTGAGGATTGCTTCGTCTTCAAAGGATGGATTGAAGATCAATACCTCCAGGGAAAGTTTGCGCTGTCCGAAAAGTGGAAGGTGAACCCGCCACAGCCGCATACTCCTAAGAAGACAGACGCACCGGGGGCGACTTGTTCCTTTATTGAAGAAGCTCCATGGGAAATCGTGCTATCAGCTAAAACCAAAAGGATGCTGAGTGACCTTCATGCGTGCCCAGCGGTTGAATGGAAGAACCCGCTTGAACCTCAAATCATCGAAGGGATGTTGAAGCCGCGCCCAACTACAAAGATTCATGGTGATGGCCCAAGTACTCACACCCAACCGTCAAAATCTTCGAAGAAAAAGAAGAGGAAATCCAAAAAGCCCGTGAAGCCTGGAAACAAGCGCACGGATTTGCAGAATAGATTGACGCGCTGAAGGAGTACAATCAAAAGGCACGGACTCCCGTCACACTGCAAGAGTTCCTCAACCATGTTTTTCAGAAGGAAGATGAGGAAGAGAGCTCATCGGATGAATCTGAGGGATATGTGGCGAGTTGTCATGTGATTTCCCACTCGGAAGATGAGAAAACTCCTGGCACCGAGAAACTGGGGGCACACCCTGAGCCAGGACTTGTGTGGCCAACAGATGAAATGGTCGACGCCTTTCTGGACGAGATTCGTCTAAAGAGTAAAGCAGATCAGGAGCGTGAGATGGCCGCATCGGAAGGAGCCGAACGCAGGCGACTAAACGAAAGAGTTGAAGTACTCCCGCCAGATCGAAAGGCATCCGAGGCAGACAAGAAGATATTCAAGACGAGAAAAAGGTTTGCCAAAGCCATGTCAATGGGAATGAAGTTACCATCCTCGGAAGAAAACACGCTCAATGGGGTGGAGAGGCACCCTGATTATTGCACATATCATCGGAAAATTTCACACCCCACGGAGGAGTGCGACACCTTTAGGATATGGTGGTAAGGATATGTTGCTCATCGGCAACATTTTAAGCGCATGAAACGCAAGACTCGTCGGGAACGAAGGAGTACTGCCGACGGGCACAACAGAACTATTGGCAGCTGTTACATGGTTAACGCCGGAGGGTCACAAGTTCTCACCTTTGGGAGCGACTCCGATGAAGAAATGGCTCTGGGCCCTCTCTTTAAAGAATCCGTTTTAGGGAAAGAGGAGAAATCGGAGGCCTGCGAGAATATTCAGCCGCGCAATCGCACACTCCCAGAAAAGAATCTCGGGCCCGCGAGTAGAAAAGATAAGGGAAAGGAAAATGTCACTGAAGATATCACTTTAGATGACCAAGTCATGAAAGAGCTGGCTGCCAAAGACCCTCCTAGGAAGGGTAAGGTGGACTATAACATCCTAGCGCACCTAAGGAAGCTACCTTCTCAGCTTAGCATTCTCGATGCCCTCCTATTATCAAAAGAAGCGCGGGACTCACTAATTAAGGCGTTACAAGAACCTGAGCAATTCCAAGCCTTCCTCGCCACTGAAAGGATGAAGGATGAATTGGAGGAAGTGCATACGGCCGACATCACTTTCGGTGACGAAGACCTCCTTCTCGGGACGTGCGACCACAACCGTCCCCTATATGTCTCTGGATACTGCCATGATATCAAGATAGGCAAGATCCTGGTGGATAATGGATCCTCCGTCAATCTGCTTAATGCTCGGGTGTTGAAGGAAATCTGCATGAGTGTGCAACACCTCGCTCGTGACAAAATTACTATCTCCGGTTTCGATTCACAATCGTCACGGACTCTCGGATCCGTGATACTAACATTAAGCTTTGGACTCCTCGTCACAGACATCAAATTCCATGTCATTGACGCCAAGACCTGCTACAACGCCTTGCTCGGTCGCCCTTGGTTACACGAGTACAGCATCATCCCTTCTACACAACATCAGTGTATGAAGTACTTTAAGGATGGTTTCGAGTATACCGTAACAGGTGAGTTGAACCCATTTTCCGTGAACGAAGTCCGCAAATACGAAGATGCAAAGTACTTTTTGCCAGATTTCGAGGATACAGAAAGGTGTCGCAACCCGGAGAACAAAGCCGCCGCCACCATCCCTGTTTTCGGGAGCGATACCGAAGAAGAAGAAGAGATAGTTTATGCCGGGCCATCTCAACGCAACAACCCGGGGACGTCCGCCCCCATGTTGGTCTTCGGAAGTGACTCGGAAGATGAGGTTAATGCCGTGTTCTCCAATCGGCTGTCAATACAAGCACCCCCTAACGATGATCAGAGTTTGCAAATCACCATGGTGCCGCGGGAACACTACAAGGATCTCGACACACTTCAAGCTCACAATGTGCAGGACCTGCAAACATTTTACGTCCCTCCCAGGCAAAGGGGTGAGAAGTTAATCCTATTCTAACGATCCTCAGAGTCGAAAATAGAGAAAGAGATCTGGCATGGCACGGATGTTACACTCGACAGGCTCCAACCTATCCGTTTGCCCAGATACTACACAAATGGACTAAAGAGGCTATTGAAACGCCAAGGAGTACCCTTAAAACAGACTGTTCGACAAGCTCGGTTCTACAACAGGATTTGGGATGTCCCTGGGACCCAACGCAAATTGCCCAACGGGAAAATGGAAACACTTGGGCTTGGATACGCGAGAACCGGAAAACGGGAACGGGCCCACAGTAGCTACGCCATATATACTTTTGATGAAGAAGAGGACGCCCCGTCAGGAAATGCCAACCCCTCATCAAAACTAGATCCCTCGATTGAAATGCCGAGTCCGTCGTTTGAAGAACGAATGGACAAGCCTATCAGGAAAGTGGGTCAAAAAGCTCGGGAAGACCACAACCGCGAGATGGCCATCTACGAGAAGGCCAGGACGCAACGTCTATTTCAACAGGCTGCAAAAGACAAAGATGCTCATCCTTGTCAACCCGTTGTACGAAAGGCCCGACGCAGAGACGGAAATAAATCAAGAAGCGGAAAGAGGAGCCGACAACAACGACACAGGATTAGAGAGTTACGTGATCGGGTATTGCACGGCTCGGATTTGTCCCTCATGAAGAAGATGAGTCGAGCGTACTCCTTCCCCCGAGACAAGACAGAGAAGTTACTCGAGCTCGCTATAAAACATCAAATGATCGCGCTTACAGAGCCTAAGCACCCTGAGCAAGCTAACAGGGCTTCTCATCTGAGCTATTGCTCTTATCACCAAGCCATAGGACATCTTACCGAAGACTGCTTCACCTTCAAGAACTGGGTCGAGGACCAGTACCAACAGGGCAGATTCGCTTTATCCGACGGCTGGAGGGTAACGCCGCCACAAAAGCACGAACCCAAAGCCGCAAAAGCAGAACCAGATCCACCTCAGTCCTGGAAGCAGATTCGCACCTGTTATACGATTACGATATTAAAAGAAGAACCCGAGAACATGGATGACCTTCCCTGGTGCTTTGAGAACAGCGATGATGAGGTGGTCTCAGAATTTCCGCCAGCTCCAAAAGAACTGGAAGACGGCATACATACTACTGCAGATAACCTCAAGCAGATTGAGTTGGGATCGGCAGATGACCCGCGACCGACATTTGTCAGCGAGCTGCTATCTGAAGAAAGGGTGACTGCGTTAAAGAACGTGCTTCTACGGCATAAAGACTGCTTCGCGTGGAACTACTCCGAGATGCCAGGATTAGATCCAGAGATTGCTGTGAATAAATTAGCAATATCCCCAGATATCAAGCCAGTCAAGCAGGCGCCAAGAAGGATGCGACTCGAGCTTGAAATGAGCATCAACGCCGAAGTCAAGAAGCTGATCGATTCTGGATTTATCCAAGAAGTCCAGTATCCCGACTGGATCGCCAATATCGTCCCGGTAATGAAGAAGAATGGGACGGTACGCATATGCGTGGATTTCAGGGATCTCAATAAAGCCTGTCCAAAGGACGATTTCCCAGTACCGGTAACCGAGCTAATGATAGATAACACGTCCACTCATGAGGTTTTCTCCTTTATGGACGGTTCGTCAGGATACAATCAGATAAAGATGCATCCCGAAGACCAGAAGCATACCGCTTTCCGGACCCCTTTGGGTATATTCTGCTACAGGGTTATGCCCTTTGGTCTAAAGAACGCCGGCGCTACCTATCAAAGGGCCATGACAAAAATCTTCGACGACCTCATACAGGACATCGTCGAGTGCTATATCGATGACCTTGTAGTAAAGAGCATGTCATACGAAGAGCATTTAAAGCATCTGGAGACTGTATTTCAACGCTTTCGGCAATATAATTTGAAGATGAATCCCCTCAAATGCGCGTTTGGAGTCTCCTCGGGTAAATTCCTGGGATTCATCATCCGACATCGAGGTATCGAAATAGATCCATCTAAGATCAAGGCGATCATGGAAATGCCTCCGCCAAGAACCCTCAAACAGTTGCGGTCTCTCCAAGGGAAGCTCGCATACATCCGGCGATTTATCGCCAATCTTTCAGGCAAATGTCGTCCTTACAGTCACCTGATAAAGAAGGGAACTCCATTCGTTTGGGATCACAAATGCCAAGGTGCACTAGACGAGATCAAGCAGTACCTGCAGAACCCTCCGGTGTTGGCTGCGCCGGTCAAGGGAAAACCCCTCATTCTTTATACAACCGCCCTCGAAGGTTCCTTAGGCGCATTATGGGTACAAGAGAACGATCAAGGGAAAGGGAGAGCACTCTACTACTTAAGTCGAGTTCTGCCGGGGGCAGAAAACAACTACTCTCCCATTGAAAAACACTGCTTGACGTTAATCTTCGCGATAACAAAACTCAGGCACTATGCGTTGGCGCACGAAGTCCGTCTCATCTCGAAGGTGGACCCTCTTAAATATTTGATGTCGAAGGCTATACTGACGGGTCGACTCGCTAAATAGGCTCTACTCCTGATGGAGTTCTCAATAACGTATCGACCTCTTAAGGCAGTGAAAGGCCAGGCCATTGCCGACTTCCTCGCTGAGCATCCAGTACCTGCCGGTTCTCCTATGAACTGCGATTTGCCGGACGAGCATGCATTCGACGCGATCGGCGGCGGTGATACCCGATGGGAACTCTATTTTGACGGGGCATCTTCCATAAAGAAGCGCAAACAATGTACCCCCATAATCAAATCGGGAGTAGGCCTCATCTTCGTAACCCCACAAGGAGGGATAATGCGCTTTGCTTTCTCCTTAACGGAATCGAGGACGAACAATGAAACCGAATACGAAGCTTTGATAGCGGGCCTCGAGATCGCCATTAACATAGGAATTGAAGACCTCTCTATATACGGGGATTCTCAATTGGCTGTTAGTCAAGTAAATGGTGACTACCAAACGTGCAAACCGGAGTTGGTGAAATACGGCGAAAAGGTGCAACAACTATTGACCCAAATTCCCTCCTACACTTTGGAAAGTATACCACGTGCGGAAAATAGCAAAGCAGACGCGTTAGCTAAGCTCGCTAAAGAACTGGCTGACGAGAACCTCGATGACGTCAGAATCGTGGTACAAAGCCGTCGAGTGCTCGCCCCAGCAGAAATATCTCCGGAATTATACGAAGAAAAGGGGGCGACTGAGCAGACGACTCTACAAATAAAAGACCATGAGAAGGCCGAGGACTGGAGGGAAGTCTTCATAGACTACTTTAAGTCCCACCGAATGCCCGAAGAAGCGTCCTCAAGACATCAGCTCATGAAACGAGCTCTATTTTTCGCTTTTGTCAACGACACTCTATACAAAAGATCGTTTGATTCTCTGTGGCTGAGATGCTTAGGACCTGACGAAGCAGAAAGAGTCGTTCAGGAAGTTCACGACGGACTCTGCGGTTCTCACCAGGCAGGCCCGAAAATGAAATTGAAGATCAAACGGATGGGTTATTATTGGCCCACGATGGTCCAAGACTGCCTCGAGTATGCGAAGCAATGCCACTCGTGCCAGATTCATGGAGACTTTATCCACCAACATCCGAATCCACTACACCCAACGGTGGCTAGCTGGCCATTCGAAATGTGGGGGACTGACATAGTCGGCCCCATCGAGCCAGCATCGTCTCGGGGACATCGTTTCATCCTGGCGACAACTGATTACTTCTCCAAATGGGCAGAAGCAGTACCGCTGAGGGAAGTGAAGACGGAGAATATCCTCCACTTCTTCAAGACGCACGTCATCTATCGGTTTGGAACCCCACGGCGGATTATCTCCGATAATGGGCCAGCCTACAGAAGCCATAAGATTAGCCGCTTCGCGCAGCAGCACAATATAGACTGGAGATATTCTTCAGTTTACAATCCACGAGCTAACGGTCTGGCCGAGGCCTTCAATAAGACCTTGACGAAGATCATAAAAAAGACGGTGTCCCGAAATAAGAAAGACTGGCACGAGAGGCTACAAGAGGCCCTTTGGGCCTATCGAACTACATTCAAGACGGCCACGAACACAACGCCGTACGCGTTGGTATTTAGGACGGAAGCAGTGCTCCCCCTCGAGATAGAGTTACCCTCTCTACGAGTGGTAGTCCACTACGAGCTGACGGACGAAGAAAATGCTCACCTTCGGCTTGAGGAGCTCGATGCCCTCGACGAAACCCGGCTCATAGCGCAACAAAATCTGGAAGCTTATAAAGCAAAGATGACGCGCTCATATGAAAGATTGACCCGACCGAGGACATTCCGCCAAGGCGAACTCGTGTTAGTGGTCAAAAGGCCTATGATCCCCAATCGAGCCAAGCAGAGAAAATTCGAGCCAAACTATGAAGGCCCGTACATCATAGATAAGGTCTACCAGGGTGGGGCCTATCTACTCATGGACATGCACGGTGAAAGGACTTTCAGGCCAATAAACGGTCGCTTCCTAAAGAGATACTACGCTTAATGAGCCACGACCTAGGTCAATGATAGATGACGACGACTATGTCCGCTCGCTATCTTCCTAAGCTCGAGCTTTATAAGCAGTAGCCGGTCTTCTCCATGTCGAACCGAAATGTCCTTAAACTAACGACGGACCGAAACGTCCTTAAACTAACGACGGACCGAAACGTCCTTAAACTATCAACGGACCGAGACGTCCTTAAACTAACGACGGGCCGAAATGTCCTTAAACTAACGACGGACCGAAACGTCCCTAAACTACTACCGCAGCATCTTTAGGCTGATAAAAAAAAGAGAGAAAAAGAAAAATATATTAAAAAAATGATAAAAAAAACGGTATGTCCATAAGCAAAATGGGCACGGATGAAAACCCGAAAGGGCTCCGTGAGTAAAAACAGCAGGCCTATCGGCGAGTGTTCGTGAAAACCCGAAAGGGCGCGACCTTGTAAAAAAAAAGGGAGAAAAAGAATAAAAAAAATGGTATGTCTATAAGCAAAAGGGGCACGGATGAAAACCCGAAAGGGCTCCGTGAGTAAAAACAGCAGGACTACCGGCGAGTGTTTGTGAAAACCCGAAAGGGCGCAACCTCGCTGAAAGACACGTACAGGGTCCTCTCGACCTTGTAAGGAGAAACCACCCACGTGAGATCCTTACGACTCACAAAGGAGCAACACACTTAGGGACCCTCACGATTCCTAAGGAGAAAATACACTTGCGAGATCCTTACGACTCGTAAGGAGAATTCCCTTATGGGACCCTTACGGCTCATAAGATTTGAAAGTCTTAAGTTACAGAAACCTAAACCTGTTCTTAAGCAAATCCCCCACAACCTTCGATACTGCCCTACAAGAGGCTCAATACTGACCCTTGTATACAATCCACGGGCGCGAATAAACATTTCCCCAGCAAAGTCATACCTGTGACTAGGGATATGTCCATATAATGAGCAACCCTTGTAGGTCCTCTCGACCCATAAGGAGAAAACCCTCTTGTAGGATCCTTACGACTTACAGAGGAACATACACTTAGGGATCCTCACGATTCCTAGGGAAAAAATACACCTACGAGATCCTCACGACTTGTAGGGAGAAATACCTTGGTGAGACCCTTACGGCTCATGAAGTCAAAAGCCTTGGTCGACAGGACGCTTAACCCTGTTTGCTAAGCCACCTTTGTTCAACATCAACAGAGGCAAATGATGATTCGCTCCTGGCAATATTCCAGTTGTAGCGGTGCTGATGCCGAAATCGGTGTCCAAAATCCAAGCTTGCGGCGAAAAAGCTAGCAAGCCACACATGCCTACGAAATAGCCGAAATGATGGGGCAACTTGCAATAAAAAGCGGCAAGTAAAAATGTATGCATGAAAAATAGCCGAAATGATGGGGCAACTCGCAATAAAAAGCAGCGAGTAGAAAATAAATAAATAGCCAAAATGATTGGACACCGCGAAAAATAGCCGAAATGATGGGGCAATCGTGACCTTCGCGATATAAAAGCTGAAACGATAGAGCATCGCGGAAAAAGAAATAAAATAAAAATAAAATTTATGCCCTACAGGTGATGTTCCATCACACCCTGTACACAATCCAAGGGCGTAAACAAAAAAAAGGGAACATACCTCCCCCCAGGTTTCACCAAAGAAAGAAGCTAAATCTCGACGGGCCACAAGCGACCTAGAGATCATCCCAACACTCGTATCGTAACGACGGACACAACTTCAAGCTAAGCGAAACAGTGGCAACTCCCAGTTCCATGGCTCGGTGGTATACGTATCGCCAACAGTCAAACCTCCATCCCGTGAAATGCGGATATAATCAGCAAAATTCCTGGTTACGTGGAACGCGGATAACGTCACTCTTTGACCCCGTGGAAAACATCCAGAGCGGATCCTGGTCCTAGCAGAGCATGGCAGTGAACCCGTGTGAAGCATCCAGAGCGGAGCCTAGTCCTCGCCGAGCACGGCAGTAAACCCGTGTGAAGCATCTAGTGCAAAATTCCTGATTACGTGGAACGCGAATAACGTCACTCTTTGACCCCGCGGAAAACGCCCAGAGCGGAGCCTGGTCCTCGCCAAGCACGACAGTGAACCCGTGTGAAGCATCCAGAGCAAATACCGGACCGTGGAGTCCTTAAAATCCACAGACTATGATGTCCTTAACCTCGACCGTGATGTCTTAAAACTAACGATCAACCACCCCGATTCCCTACGGATTCTGCCTTGGTTTAAGGGTACATCTCTTCACTCCTTTGATACCTGGCGTTGTAATTCCTCAACGTCTTCAAAGAGGTGACGGGTCCCTGCAACCAAACATCGGACTGTGGAGTCCCTAAATCCACGAACTATGAGGTCCTTAACCTTGACCGTGATGTCTTAAAACTAACATCGGACTGTGGAGTCCCTAAATCCACGGACTATGAGGTCCTTAACCTTGACCGTGATGTCTTAAAACTAACATCGGACTGTGGAGTCCCTAAATCCACGGACTATGAGGTCCTTAACCTTGACCGCGACGTCTTTAAACTACGATACCTGGAGCAGCCCCCTGGCCCCGTGAAACACGGGCAAGGGCGACCACATCCAGCACTTGCAGGCCCTCACGACCTGTAAGGAAGAAAACTCTCTTGTGAGATCCTTACGACTCCCAAGGGAAAACCCGCTTAAGAATCTTCACGATTCTTAAGAAGGACTTACACCTATGGGATCCTCTCGACCTGTAGGGAGAAAAACTCTTTATGAGAACCTCGTGGCTCATAAAATGCAAAAGTCTTAGGAAGCATATCTTAACCCTGAATCCTAAGCCATCGCTGTCCTGCAAGGAGATCAAGATAGAATATCCGCAGAATACATTCAATAAAAAGGGGACACACCATTGAGAAGAAAAATGTATCTTTTATTCATAAACCAAAATGGATATAAAGTACAATTCATGAAAGAAACAAAAAAGAAAGATACTCTCATTCATAAGTATGTACAAAAAAGGGGAAAAGATACAAGTCCTCAAGCCGGCGGGCGATGCAGTAATTTTACCAGCTCATCATTCTGTTGCTGAGCCACGGCTTCATGACGCAAGATCTCCAGAAGACGAGCCTCCGCCTGAGCTTGCTGAGCCTGATACGAAGCAAGCCGAGCTTCGAGCTCTTTCTCAGTGACTTTATGAGCCTCGACCCTCTCAAGAGTGAACGTGGCAGCTTTATCAAGAGCCACCACCTCTTTTATGGACTCCTGGAGCACTCGCCAGAGTTCGTATGCTTTGTTGGCCTTGGCTGTGAGGCTAGCCTGAAGCTCGCTCAGCGTCTTAGAAGCCAATTCCCTCTCCGAGAATTTGCGGCCAAGCCTCTTCTCGCATGACGTCATGTTGGCCGCACATCGTGCTATCAGACCCCGCAACTCCGCTTTCGCAGCCACGGCTTCCGAGGAAAGGCGAGAACATTCAAGAGCGTGCAAACAAGCCTCCACCTTCCTACAGAACTCCACCCAGACCCGCACCACCTCCTCGCTATGATAGGTGGCGAGAAAAGGAAGAGAGCCGTTAGCTTCAGCGGCAAACGCTTCGGCTGTGGTCACGCTACCAGCACGGAGCTCCTCGACGAAAGATGATAGGGAGACAAGGCTCAATTGGGCCAAGCGTTCTGAAGCCCGCAAAGCATAAGGGCTGGGCGGCATCACGATGCGCGATCCCAACACCATGGAGACTGGCAGAGCTGTTCAAATTTGACAAATGTTAGTAAAATTCTTAAGCACAGAAAACGAACGGGATTATAATAAAATGTCACTCACCGACAGTCATGCAAGTAGGAGCCGAAGGTTCCCCTGGCCCTTCAACGACCTCAACCTCATCGTCAGCCTCCAAAACTATAAGAAACATCGACGTCATTTCGCAAGATAGTAACAATGCTGTGGTAAAAGAAAAGATGGCGAATGACGCTAACCTTGCCCAGAGGAAAGGACAATACGCTGAGGGGAGATCGCCTGCGGAGCTGCCATCTCCAATAAACGTTGAAATGACTGTCGAGGCGACAGATCAGCGATAGTGGCTGCCAAACCGTGCAATTCTGGGGAAGATAAAAAAGTTTATACTATGAAAGGGTTGCTAATTTAAAACGCAGAGGGTTACCTTCAACGCTCCTCCCATTCTGAGCCGGGGGGATAGCAGCTTCAACGGTCTCCGCCGTAACATCAGGATTCAACAAAGGAAGAGTAGTCCCAACTACTTCTCTTCCAGCCTCTGAGCCGTCCTCAGTAAGGGTCATTGGGGCGGCGACCTCCAAAGGAACTTCCCCCAAAGGGGCAAGCGTTCCCTGATCAAGAACCGCCGCTGGAGGCTCTACCATGAGAGGAGCAGCCTCATCAGCCCCCTCCACATCAAGCAAGGCTTCATTGAGAATTCCGACGGGCTTTAGCTTTAATGGGCCCGTAGAAAGCTCCCCCGGCGTCGAAGATTTTGCACGATTCGAATAAAAATAATGATACATATGCACGGGCATAAATAATCGGAAAGACTACAAAAGGAGCACAACGTACCTATACGCAAAGAAGCCCTCAATATGGCTTCTTCAAGCCGCTGCTCCTTCTCAAGGAGGTAGGCTCGCCGGGGTTCAAGGGTAGACTCATGACCACCGGTCCATAAAGAGAGTGCATCAGCTGCGTCTTCCGAAGCGGCCTGCTTCAAAGCCCTTTCCCCCCATTCCTCCAAAGGACCGATAAATCGCCGCCGAATCCACGAAGGGTCTTCGTAAAAAATTACAGCGGGATAAGACTTCTTTGGAACCTTGGCGTTATGAGAGGCGTCTTTTGAACGCCGTATGGCCTCAGCCAGCTGTGCGGCCTCCTCATCGGCCGAACTCGGGAAAGAAAGTCCAGCATCTGACTCTTGCAGGGCCAACGGTTCGTCTTCAAGAATAGGCTCAGACTCCGCCAAAGAATCGAGCAAATTGGTGGCCGCTTTCCTCCGCCGCTTAGACCCAGAGCGGGTCGCCGAGGATGACCGTTTCCTCCCCCGTGAAGCCTTAGGGCGGCGCTGACCCACATCGCCTACGACGCCCTCATCTCTATTACCCTCGCCTGGTGCCACGACCGAGGATAACACTGTCATTGTCAATGCCACGGGGGGCGGTGCTGCCACAGGCGGTGGTGCTACTACTGGGGCCCTTCCACCTCGCGAGCGGGAACCCAGGGGCATACCAGCCGTTGGAGTAAGGTTTACCTCCGATTCTCCTGGGACGAGCGCAGTGCCGGTATCCCTTAGAGGGAAGCGGACCGGAGCCCTCGGTCGCAGCTTAGCTCCTGGAACCAGAGGAGGGGCATCGTGGCCAAGAAGCACCCTCCTTTCCTCAAGAATGATTGGGCTGACCCGATGAAGATACCAACCCGTAAACGCGCCCACGCACCGGGGCAGGTATTCAGCTTCAAGGACAATGAAGTGGGAGCCGGTGTTTAGCCTCATGAAATGATGAGCGGCATCGCGAACGGCATCGAGCGAAGGGATTGGGGCGACTATAAAAGCCTCGAAAGGAACACCCTGGTCGTATCCAAGTTGTCGGGCGAATCGATGCGGATTGTACCGCATGAAAAGAGCTGCACTGTCCTGGCGAAACACCAAGTAGCCCGGTCTAATTGTATACAAGTGCGTGGCCTCCCGGGGCTTCAAAGAAGGTGCGTTGTCTTTTGACAGATCCCAGAGTTATTGAACTGGACCTGAGGGAGTAGACAAGACCCGATCATTAAAAAACATCCCGCCAGCGGCAGCGTAAGGAGAAATTAGCACCCGAATAGCCCCGAACTGAGTCGGGTCGGCGGCAGAAGCATCCACTAATCGCATAAGTCGTGGGAAGGTGTAGGCATCGTAAAATGAGGGCCTCTGATGCATGGCAAAAGCCCCCAGCATATGCATTTCGACCCAGGACGTGAAATAATGAAGCGAAAAGTTCACTACATCCACGCCGGGTGTAGAGGTATTAGCTGCGGTGCCTAACCCATGATAAAGGTGCGCCAAGGCCGGGATGCCGATGGCCAACCGCGTCCCCTCAGCAATACGATGAGCCGGGTAGATGACCGAGGCTCTCATGAAGCGGCGATGCATGGGGATAACGAACCAACTGAGCCAGACACTAACAAACCCCACGAAGAACGTCTCCTCGTCCATGCCGGGAACAGCGATGGATTCAAAAGAGGTCGGTGACATAATAGGGATGTACTACTGAGGTAAGTCCGATTCAGTGGTCGGCAGCTTCTTCGGACCGAACCCAAAGGGGTCTCCAATGTTGGCAAACTTCGGAGCCGTCTTCGATAGGGCGTCCTCGCGAAGGAAACGAGCAATGAAGCTCTTGAAAGTAACACCCTGCTCTTCGGATTCGGTGAATAATCGGTCGAAGATACCTAGCGACTTGATTAAACTGGGACGCTTGTGGCGGACGGCATTCTCAGCAGACAGGCCGTCAACTGGGGCGGGCTCGGGTTCAAAAATATACTCGTCAGAAGGCAGCAACTCCTCGTATAGACTACCCCTGATTGGCAACCCCGAGATGTCATAAAATTCGGCCAGAGAGATCGAGACCTCGCGATCTCCTAGAATGAAAGTGTTGGTGAGAAGATTCCATTGGTTTAGAAACGCCTTGACCCACCAGACATGCGGAGACTTATAATGAAAGAGTGACGCGTATATTGCCTGATAAAGCCCGACTTTCTGCAACTGCGCACGATGGGCAGAAAGGATGTAGCGAGCCCAGAGAAGGTAGCCCGTAGGGTGCCGAGGAGTAAGCCCTATCTTATAAATTTGCCCCCACGGGTGGGCCTCACCCTGGCAGATACGCCGCCCCAAGATGTCTATGGCCGGGATCGGATGGTTCGGAATACCGGTCGTCGAAGGCTCGAGCATCCCCGTTGGAGTCCAGTTGGGCATTTCCACAGCAAAAACTGTCATCGGAGAATCCATCGGTAAGAATGGGAAAGTGGGCTCCGTCGGTACCGCGCAAAGAAAACTCCGGCGACCCTGAATAATCTGACTATACCAAGATCCCCATTGAAGAAGGTTGGTACAGTTCGGGTCATGGGCCCGGATCATCGTCATCGCTTCCTCATCAGATGGCGACTGAGGAAAAGCAGCCTCCGAGCGAGAAAAGGAAAAGCACGGAACAGAAGCCATCGCACCTGAAATCCAATAAAAGGAGACCGTTAAAAGCAAAGTCAGCGATATATATCCATGCATGAACAGGAAGACTAGTTAAAGAAAGCAACAACAGAGTTTTCTGGGACCATTGGCTACAAAACACATGGGCCCCACAGAATCAGGATGACGGCTCATTAATAATTAGACCAAATAGTTACAATAAAACAAAGGGAATATCCCCATTTAATAAAGAATGGTAACCCTACACATTCCCCCCAACAGGATCTGCCTCGGGCTCTACAATGGATCCAACAAGATCAAAGGAATTAAATTCCCACAGAAGACATCATTACAAAGCTCCTGTTGCATTAATTGCAGAAGGACAACCACGGGTCGAGAGCCCCCAAGAAGCCTCCGTGTGAAGAAACTGAGTTCTTCATTGGAATTAAATTCCTTACTAAGAAAAGGGAATTAAATTCCCAGAAACATTTTTGGATGGAATTAAATTCTATGGAGTTGAAACGCCATCATCATCTTCCCAAAGATCATCTAAACCCTAAGAGATCTACAATTCGAAGGTTAGGTGGTTTCTTGTTCTTATGGAAAAACTTGAAGAAAAATGGGTTCCTTGTTAAAAAAGAGTAAAAACCCTTGTTTTGGATTTAAAATCCAAAGGAATGTGGAAGTTCGCTGTTTGTCCAAGAACATTACCTGAGGAGGAAGAGTCCTTTTAAACAGAGTTAAACTCTGAAAATGTTTCAAGGCAGAGAACTAAGCTCTGGAAGAAGAGAATTAAATTCTCAGAAAAAGTTTGCAAGGAAGAAGATGAACAAAGTGGAGGCGTCTCTGAAATGACCCCAGTATTTATAGGGGGTGATGGAAACGTTTCATCTTCCCAAATCCCTAAAGGAATCCAACGGACGCAAAAGGTGACAGCGTTGCACTCACGTGCGGACACGTGAGAACAACGCTGTGGGGGCATTTGTTTCCTGATTTAGAATCAGGAAAGCCCACGGAAGAGGCTTCAGAAAAGGGTCACGTGCTTACACGTGACCAGCAGTCACGTGTTGGCGCGTGACATCTAAAAGCATCGGCAAGGCAAATTCAGTTTCCCAACTACATCGAAGAAAAGGGTTTCAGAAAGGGTCACGTGCTCCCACGTGACCTGGGTCACGTGTTGGCACGTGACAATTAAAAACGGCTTCAAAGGCAAACCGGTTCCCTGATCAAATCAAGGAAAAGGCTTCAGAAGAGGTCACGTGCTCCCACGTGACCAGGGTCACGTGTTGGCATGTGATAATCAAAAGCAGCAGATTCGTTCTCCGGTTAAACCAAGAAAAAGGCTCCAGACGAGGGTCACGTGCTCACACGTGACCAGGGGTCACGTGGTGGCACGTGACGGTTAAGCAGCGACCAGAAAGCAGAGCGCAAAAAGAAAGAAGAGGGCTCGTTCCAAGGGGGGTCACGTGCCCACACGTGACCAAGGGTCACGTGACCGACTTCAAAGCCCATTTGTTAACAGAATTAAATTCTGAGAAAAGACCTCTCAAATCTTTCCAAAAGCAACCGATTGCATTAAAGATTTAAAGGTGATTAAATATCATCTATCTATGGGAAAATCTCGAATTTGGGAAGATTTCCCCGTAAAATCTAACCGAAATAACAAAGGAGAATCTCTGGATTTAAAATCCAATGGTGAATAAAATTCACCTAATAATCCAAAGGTCCAAAACGAATGATGGATACAAATCAAATCTCTCAATGAAAGATTCATCAAAAACTAATTGACTCGGCTGCTTCTCCTATAAATAGGAGCCAAGAGACACACAAAAAAAGATATATGCAGAGGGAAGAAAAGAGAGAGAGCCTTGATACTTTAGAGGAATTTGGATCTTCTGCAAAAGAAAACCCTAGGTAAGAAAGGGAAGGTTTCATTGAAAGAAAAGAGAATTTAATTCTCAACAGAGTTTAACTCTGATATAAAACAGAAGGACATATTTCTTCTCTCTTTGATGGAGGATCTGTAAAGTGCACATCTCCTCTTGAGTTGAGAATTTAATTCTCAATGGGTTGAGATCCTGCCATGCAGATCCAAAGCATAGAGAGGGAATGGAAGCACGAGAATTTAATTCTCACAGAACCATAGGAATTTAATTCCTTCAAAATAAAATTAGGATTTGACCCTGTGTTATGGGAATTTAATTCCTTCAGAATGAAAAGAATCAGGGTTTAACCCTAGTTAAGAACTTAGTTCTGTTAAAACAACAAGAATTTAATTCCCTTAATCTTATTCCCCAGAATAATTCTCTAACAGAGAGTGGGGGTTTAATTCCTTAAAGCTTTTATTAGGGTTTAACCCTATTCAGTTCTTCACATATATGAGGAATTTAATTCCTATAGAAAATTCAGAGTTCAACTCTTCAAAAGGAACTAGGAATTTAATTCCTCTGAAATTATTGTCAGGGTTCAACCCTACGAGGGATTTAATTCCTGAAAGGGATTAACAGATCTTCTAAACAACTACAGAAAAGCAGGGTCACGTGTCACCACGTGACCCCCCCAAAGGATCTACAGAAAGCCGTTTGAGGCAGTGCCTCACGTGACCCACGTAACCCTTGGCAGAGGCTTTAACATACTCCATTCAGACACCTGTCACGTGATGACATGTGATGCTCCAAAAGATGCGATCTTCTCAGCAGAACAAACGAAGGGAGGGCGCCCTCACGTGCTACCACGTGACCCCTCTTGCCTCAGCGTCTAACGCTAAATTAGAACCCCTGAATTCAGTGTTAAAACGTTGTTTGGCCTTAGTGTTCAACACTAAGCAAAGAACTTTATTTGCAGTATTCAACATTGATTACCTTAGTGTTCAACACTAATTTGGGACTTCTGTTGCCAGTGTTTAACACTGGTCTGTTTTAGTGTTTAACACTAATTTGAAGGCCTTGTTGCTGGTGTTTGACACCAACTATCTCCTAGTGTTAAACACTGACTTATCAATCTCATTCTCAGTGTTCAACACTGATTGGTCTTTAGTGTTTAACACTAGGCATTGGCTCAATTGGCTAAATGGCCAGAGGCAAAGCCTCTCCTTCAAAGGACCAACAGGAGGGCCGATGTCCCAGACATGATTGGACTTAGCCCAAGCTGGCCATAAGTCCTCAATTCGTAATTAACTGGGCTAATGGGCTCATAACATAATTAATTGGTCTTGATCCCAAATTGGGCTAAAGACTATTTAATCCGCTCCGGTTCCAGGGTACATCTCTTCATTCCTTTGATACTTGGCGTTGTAATCCCTCGACGTCTTCAAAGAGGTGACGGGTCCCGATGACCACACATTGATATGGACTGTGGGGTCCTTAAACCCATGGACTACGACGTCCTTAACCTTGACCGAGATGTCTTAAAACTAACAATGGACTGTGGGGTCCTTAAACCCATGGACTACGACGTCCTTAACCTTGACCGAGATGTCTTAAAACTAACAATGGACTGTGGGGTCCTTAAACCCATGGACTACGACGTCCTTAACCTTAACCGAGATGTCTTAAAACTAACAATGGACTGTGGGGTCCTTAAACCCATGGACTACGACGTCCTTAACCTTGACCGAGATGTCTTAAAACTAACAATGGACCGCAATGTCCTTAAACTACCCATGGACCGCAATGTCCTTAAACTAGCAATGGACCACTATGTCCCTAAACTGGAACGATAGAGCCCAAACGCTCTTTTGTTGGATCTAAACGATCCCGTTTAAGTTGATCTTAGCCTTAAATATGGCTAACGTATCCTTAAACCTTTCAAACAGACTTTAGTCCCAAACTGGACTATAGATCCCCCCAATTGACTCTGGTTCAAGGGTACATCTCTGAACTTCTCTGACA
This sequence comes from Agapanthus africanus, assembly GCA_030015575.1. Classification (NCBI taxonomy): domain Eukaryota; kingdom Viridiplantae; phylum Streptophyta; class Magnoliopsida; order Asparagales; family Amaryllidaceae; genus Agapanthus; species Agapanthus africanus. The sequence continues at coordinate 45,643,903 of JASDDO010000019.1, read as the reverse complement.
TCTGTCGTTGTAATCCTTCAACGTCGTCAGAGAGGTGACGGGTCCCGACGGCCATACATTAAATGGACTACTATGTCCCTAAACTGGAACAATGGAGCCTAAATGCTCTTTTGTCGGATCTAAACGATCCCATTAAGTTGATCTTAGTCTTAGGTTAGACTAACGTATCCTTAACAAACGTTTGAGTGGATCTTGGCCTCAAATATGGCTAACGTATCCTCAAACCAAACCCCCAAACCCAAATCTAAGATAATACGGATTTGGACTCGTCCACGCCCTACGGGAGACGACATAACTCGGTCTCCGTAAACAATCCACGGGCAACAAAACATAAAATAAACACACACGACACGAAGTGACCATCTGGAGAAGGAGAAAGTTGTTACCGCGACGCGGGTAGCGTAATTAACTGTAGGGGCTTGCGCCTGCAGAGAAGAGCGTCCCCACAATCAAACAACCCCTCAAGCGAGGGGGAATCTGACGAAGTCTGCTACATCGGACGCATCCGTTCAGACCTTCGATACACGGTGCCATAAATCAACTTGGCATCTTCGGAGAGGTGGACGGATAGCACCAATTAGCATCTGCCCCGAATCTCAGGTGAGACGTCCCACATCTCGGCCTCCGTTCGGAGGGGAACACGGAATATATGTTACGTGTCTTAATCTTACTATCTCGTGCACTTTTAACACCTTCCGTACCAATCTACCCCTGAAACCCCGAGATGTCTTGTTTGTATAGTTGTATTGTATTGTCTTGTATTGTAAACTGTATAAATTGTATAATTGGATGACTTACCGAAACCATGATATCAGTAAATGGATGTAACTGTAGAATTATGGATGTAACTGGAGAATCATGTAAATAGAAGTATATCCATGGTTCGGTTCGGTCAATATAGATTGAGTGGATTCATGTTGAATTGTAATATTGTAGATTGCAAATTGTAGATTGTAGATTGTACTTGAATCATATTCAAGTCGGTTTATTAATGAGACTCAGTCTGAGTCAGACAAAAATAAATTGAAGTCCTGATGGTTTTGATGTTATCGGTAACCGCTGCACATGGGCGGCAGGATTTGTGTCTTTTTCAAAAAAGATTACCGTATTGATAACACCGTTATTAAGTTGTCTACCTTAGATAGGCAAGCACCTACTTCTCCGGCTCCCTGAGGCTCAAGAGATTGATCCCACTTAAACCTATGTTTACTAGGGTCCTTAGGTAATTTATAGAACTTGAAGGGGTTTTATGTAAAAATACTTTTGTATAATTTTCAAAATACACCCTAAGTATTTAATTATCGTCTTTAGAGTTGTCATAGATGTAGATTTTATATTTGTGATATTTCTAGTGAAAATATCATAAATTCATAATAAAGTGTATTTATTTGTAATATTGACTTGTATGGAATTCATGGTATATTAATGTAAAGTGATTCTTGTGATTTTTGAAAAGAGTTGGAATATTTATATTATTTCAAAATAGATATTTTAATGTTACATATATACATAATTATATAAAAATAATTTTAATATAAATTTTATATTTCTAAAAATCTCATTTTCTTAAGATGTCGTATTTTAAATCTCTCGAGACCGAATGCTCCTTGCGGAGGTCTGCATCTCGCACTACTAAGCCCAGAGATGTGCGATAATCCGCACCATCCCAGTCGGGTTCCCCAAAATGGGTTGTAGCGGCGCTTTGCAAAGATTTGTGTAAAATACTAATATTTTAGAAAACGGTTTTAATAGTAATGGTATTTATTTGAAATGTTTCGTTTTCCCGTATGCTATGTTCCCAAAAGGTATTGTACTAAGCTGCATATGAGTGTTGTGAGGAGGTAGGTCATTACCTCATGATCTACTTAAAGGTATAGCAAGTTTGTAATGTTTGAATGTCAAAAATGAAACTATATGGTATTTTAATGAAAAAGTACGGTAAAAATGAAAATAGGAATTTCTTTTGATATGGAACTTGTTCAATATGATTAGTTAGTGTTTAATAGTCAACATGTAATAGTTTAACAATATTGTATTAAAGGAAAAGTGAGATTTTTAAAAAGAACCGAATCGGAAATCGGATTTGTTCCGATTTCGTCGGGTTTTAGAATTTCGTATTTTCAGAAAAAGTAGAGAAGGGGGAAGGTAGGACTTACGGTTTTAGCTTAAAGAGGAAAGGTAGAGGGAGTGGACATAGTTTCTGGTGCGTCGTTTCGTCACCGGGAACTCCTAGGGTTGTCGCCAGAAAACACGCCGGAGCTTCGCCTCTTTGCTCACTTCAAATGCACACTAGGGTTTCTAGGAATTTCTTGAGAGTTTGCTCAAAATTTTGGGGTGAGGGGGTAGTTTTTAGGGGTTGTATTTATAAGGTTACGGTAGATGAAAGGTTTAATTGGAAAAAATCTAAATAAACATATTAAAATGTATTAAAAGTGGAGTAATTGGGATTTTAAAAGAGATCTGGAAATGGTCTGAGGAAATAAATTATGCAGGTGTACAGGAGAGACCAAAAGACATATTTTTTGTGTTGGAGTCGTCGCCGGAATCGGCCGACTCGGCCGCGACTCAGCCGTGACTCGGCCGGCGGCCTGAGTCGACCGGTTCGCCGGCCGAGCTGGCCGATTCCGGCCGAGTTAGGCGGCCGGAATCCTCCCCCGACGGCTGGTCTATCCTCTGGTACAGTTATATTTCAGGGTGTAGTGGGGTTTTTGTGAGATATGCACGTGTAAACCCTTGGTATTCTAAAAATCCAAAATAAAACAATATTAAAAAATAATGTGGGGTATGGGATTTGAACTCTGGTAGCTTGGTTCAGCAGTGCAAGGTATTACCAATGAGCTACAAGCTCCTTCTTGTAATTAAAGAGCTAATTAATTACTTAAAGTAATCACAGCAAAAGTAAATACCCCAAGTATACATTAATTTTTAAGCAATTTTTTGTACACTAAAAATGGAGTTGTTACAGTCTACCCTCCTTACAAAAATTTCGTCCTCGAAATTTACAACTTTTATTTGAGAACTAGTTTACAAAGAGGTGGGGATATCTTGCACGCATTTCATCTTCCCTTTCCCAAGTGGACTCTCCTGGAGTGTCTTTTCTCCACATCACTCGGACCAAGTTAACTTCCTTGTTTCGAAGTGTCTTCACTTTCCTGTCCAGGATCTCCACAGGTTGTTGCTCAGAAGATAAGTCGGGTTATATAATGAGCTCGGAATGATCAAGAACATGGCTGGGGTCACTCACATACCTTTTGAGTTGGGATATGTGTAACACATTATGCACTCCTTCCAATGAAGGTAGAAGTGCTAAGCGGTATTCCATTTCACCGACTCTTTCGAGTATGTCGAACGGCCCAATGTATCTCGGACTTAGCTTACCCCGTCTTCCAAATCGGATCACTCCGCGGTTCGGAGATATCTTCAAGAATACGTGATCTCCTGGCTGGAACTCCAAGTGACGTCTCTTTGCATCAGCCCAGTGCTTCTGTCAATCTTGGGTTATGCGCATCTTTTTCCTGATAGTACGAACCACATCAACAGTCGCTACTATCATCTCTGGTCCAAGAAGTTCCCTATCTCCGATGTCGTCCCAACTTAATGGCGATCGACACCTCCTTCCATACAGTGCTGCAAAAGGTGTCATTCCTATGCTTGCTTGGTAGCTGTTGTTGTACGAAAACTCCACAAGGTGTAGGTGATCTTCCCACGATCCTTTGAAGTCTAACATACATGCTCTGAGCATATCCTCCAAGATCTGAATAGTTCGCTCAGACTGACCATCTGTTTGTGGATGATAAGCCGTGCTGAAGTTCAGACTTGTTCCCAAGCTTGCTTGCAGACTCTGCCAAAATTGCGATCGGAACCTCGTGTCATGATCGGAGACAATGCAGACCGGTACTCCATGAAGTCTCACAATTTCCTGTATGAGTTCATGGGTATCAGAGATAGTACATTATGAAGAGTTTAAATCTTAAGTAGATTATTACCTCCATGTACTTCTTTGCTAGTGTCTCAGTTGATTGGCCAACTCGAAATGGGATGAAGTGAGCCGACTTTGTGAGTCGATCCACAATGACCCATACGGCATCGTTACCTTTTGTGCTGCGAGGAAGAGCAGTCACAAAATCCATCGTGATGTGTTGCCACTTCCATTCTGGGATTGGTAACGGTTGAAGTAACCCAGCAGTCCTGTGATGTTTAGCCTTAACTTGCTGACACACCAAGCATTTTGCGACGCTTCTGGCTACTTCACGCTTCATTCCATGCCACCAATAATTCTGACATAGATCTTTGTACATCTTGGTACCTCCAGGGTGTACTGAGTAGGGAGAGCTGTGAGCTTCTTTCATTAACTCTTCCCAAACAGGACCTTTTGGTACATATAATCTGCTGCCGTATCTCAAAGATCCGTCTTCATGGATGATGATGCATGTTCTGAGTCCATTCTCCACTTGTTCTCTGATCTTTTGCAACTTAGCATCACTTGCTTAAGCTGCTTTGATCTGATTGACAATGGTTAATTGAACTTGTAAATTCATCAAACTTGAAGTGTTACCTGGTATAACTATTTCAATCTCCATCTGATGCTAGTCTTGTTGTAGTTTCCACTGAGCGGTGAGATGCATTGCTAATGGTTGACGACTAAGAGTATCTGGAACCACATTCACCTTCCCTGGGTGATATTGCAGGTTGATGTCAAAGTCCGCCTTGAGTTCTAACCATCTTCTCTGCCGCATATTCAACCATTTCTGAGTAAACACATATTTTAGGCTCTTGTGATCTGTGTATATGTTCACTCGTTCACCAAGTAAATAATGGCGCCAAATCTTGAGAGCAAAGATGACGGCTGCAAACTCCAGATCATGCGTCGGATAATTGCGCTCATGAGTCTTCAACTGTCTTGAAGTATAAGCCACAACCTTACCGTACTGATGTAGAACACATCCTAATCCCTTACCAGATGCATCGCAATGCACTTCGAATCCTTCAGATTGATCCGGTATGACGAGAATAGGCGCTGATGTCAACCTTGACTTGAGTTCTACGAAACCTTATTCGTATGCTTCAGACCACACAAAATCTTCATCTTTACGTGTGAGCTTGGTCAGGAGTGTTGCTATCTTTGAAAAGCCTTCAATGAACCTTCTGTAATATCCAGCTAGATCCAAGAAACTTCGAATGTCCTTCACTGACTTTGGTATCGGCCATTCGCTAACTGCTGAAACTTTCGCTGGATCCATAGAGATTCCTTCACCTGATACGATATGTCCAAGAAAACCAACTTGATTTAGCCAAAACTCGTACTTGCTGTACTTGGCATATAGCTGATGTTGACGAAGAGTTTCCAGGACAATTCGTAGGTGCTCGGCACGCTCTTTCTGACTCTTAGAATACACCAGGACGTCGTCGATGAAGATGACAACAAACATGTCTAAGTACTCCCGGAAAAATTGATTCATTAGGTTCATGAATATTGCTGGTGTATTGGTCACTCCAAATGGCATCACTAGAAATTCGTAATGACCATAGCGAGTTCTGAAAGCTGTTTTATGAATATCAGCTTTCTTGACCTTCACCTGATGATAATCTGAACGAAAATCTAATTTAGAGAAAACACAAGATCCACTTAGCTGATCGAATAAATCGTCGATGTGTGGGAGTGGATACTTGTTCTTTATAGTGACTTCGTTCAAGGCTCTGTAATCGATGCACATTCTATATGAACCTTTCTTCTTCTTCACAAGTAGTACAGGTGATCCCCAACTTGAAGTGCTGGGGCGAATCCATCCTTTCGCCAGTAATTCGTCCAACTTTGTTCGGACTTCTTTCAAACCTTCCGGACTTAATCGATAAGGTGCTTTGATCACCGATTGTGCTCCTGGTACTAAATCAATGCTGAATTCAAGAGCTCGATCGGGAGGCAAACCTGATATATCGTCAGGAAACACGTCATCGAACTCTCGAACCACATTTGGCCTTGATTCTTCCTCTGCTTGAGCTGCTGCAACTAATGCTTCCCTTGGCTTCGCTTTGTATGTACTTGGCTCCAGTATACGGTCTCCGCTTTTGAAATAGAAGACTGGATGGTCTGAAATCTCGAATACTACCTTCCTTTGACGACAGTCGATGGTAGCATAAAAAGTTCCAAGCCAATCCATACCTAGAACCACATCGAAGTTCGGTATGTCCAGCACTTTGGAGTCAGCATAGAACTCTCTGCTGCAGATGACTACTGGACACAAGCTGTATCCCATTGTTGCCTTTAGAACGCCATTTCCTGAACTGACATTCCAGCTGGATACAAGCGGTGTGACTGGAATCGCATGGGTTCGGACGAACCGTTGCGACATAAAGCAGTGAGATGCTCCAATATCGAACAGTGCTAGTGCAGGTATTGAGGATACTAAGATTGTACCTAAGGTATGTGGGATATGTTTTAGGTATGGGGAAATGTATGTAGATAAGTAGCAAGACTGAAATAAAGATTGAGAAGAAATGGTTACCAGTGATAACTTGGCCAGTGGCCTCAGCTTCTTCTACGGTCATCGTGAAAGCCTGGCGCCTTGGTACATTCCTCCTGGCCTGAGGAGCATTCTTCGTAACGTTCCTTTGAGCTTAATGGAACTGACGAGGAGGTGGTGCAGCTTGTGGTTCTCTAGATGGTGGAGCAGGTAGTGCCAGTCTTGGGGCAGGGGCTTGGATGGCTGAGCGCTGTGGGTAAGTGTTTGCTGGTCTGGGTGCAGCAATTGGATTTTGTCTATAAGGACAAGATCCAATATCATGAGCAGCTGAGCCGCAGACTAAGCAAAGACGGTTGGTTCGCTGGCAGTCTTGCATCACATGTCCAGATCTCTTGTAGTAGGTACAAAAGGCTGAGCTGGGACGATGGTTCGGTACTCCCGGTCGCCTTGGCACAAAAGGTGGCTTGGACGAAGCTCCTCCTGTCATCTGGTTGACAGGGCTTTTAACTCCTGCAGATTGAGGTCTGCCCCTCGCCTTTATCACTGCCTCATAACTGTGGGCAGCTGTCAGAGCCTCCTCATGAGTCGGAAATTTCCCTGTGGCTAGTGCAGCCTGGATTTCCGTGTCCAAACCTTGTTGAAATCGATGGGCACTGATCTCGTCCGTCGGTATCAAATGTGCCGCGAATCTATTTAAAGGATTGTGTTAGCTGTATAGTAAGTGATATTTAAAAATTCAAATTATTTGAGACATATCTTACCGACTGAGCATGGTGAACTCAGCGTCATACTCATCTACCGACTTGATCCACATCGAACCTTGTTGTAGATGAATAAACTGCTATTCCATGTCAAACCTGGCAGTCTCAGGGAAGTACTTCGCATCGAACCTATCACGAAAAGTCTTCCATTCAATGGGCTGATCAAGACGGCTTTCTTCCGCCTTCCACCAGTTCCGTGCATTATCCGTGAGCTGTAATTTTGCTACACGAACCCAAGCTATATCTAGCACTTGTGCCGCTGCCAGATCATCTTTTATACTTTGTGCCATTCTTTAGCTTCTAGTGGGCTTCCCTTTCCGGAGAACTGTTTGGGATGCAAAGCTCTGAATTTCTTCACCCCAGGTGCTTCAGTCTCGGGATGGTTCAAGAGCTGCTGCTGTCCCTCTAAGAGACTGAAGATCGCCTCAAGGAGAACCGTTTGCTCGGTGGGTGGAGCAGGAACAGTAGGTATGATTGATAGTGGTGGTGGAGTGTTGTTGAAGTTGGTGCTTGTGTTGTTTGGGGAATCCATAACCTTTGAAAGAAAGATGTAGGTTAGAACATATTCAAAGTATATGAAATGATGAGATTCAAGAAGTATGAATTGTAAAGAATGTTTTAGTTGATGGTTCTTGCGTTTTTATATTGTGTAGGTTGTTCACGCAGAACAGAACTGCATGATAGAGTTTCATACAGCTCAGGCCTGCATGGGCCACCAACAAAACCTGTCATGCCCCGCTTTCCAGTATACGGGAAGAGGACGCGACGAAGCCGCTACGTATTTACTATGAAGTAAATACGCTAAGTGTATCTAAGCAATATAAAAGTAAATGCACAAGAGACAAGATATAATAAAACAACAACTTTATTTATTCACATTCTTTCTGTACAATGTATGGAAATGTAAATACAAACGAAATAAAGCAATGCCTAAACAATGGCATAATAGAAAAGGAAAGGTACTGAAATAAAAGTATACAATGAACTAAAGCTCTGGGTCTTCAACGAAATGGTCCAGGTCTTCAACGAAATGGTCCAGGTCTTCAACGCTGGGCTCGATCTCTGACGTGTCCAGATCACCTGACGATATTCAAAGAAGAAAGAAGAGAATGTCGTCAGCGAACAGATCGCTCGATAAGTCCCAAAGATAAGGGAGAAATAGAATAGACAGAATAAGAAGGTAGATTTTAAAGTTGTATTATATTGTTATAATGTGGTGTTAACGCTGTTGTTTGAGGTTTAGTACAGAAGGAAGCCAATGTATACGAGAGGAGTCTCTATATGCTAGAGACTAGGGCAAACGGAATGTACAAGGAACCGTTGGGCCACGGTACAACAGCAACGGAATATATGTTAGGTGTCTTAATCTTACTATCTCGTGCCACTTCTAACACCTTCCGTACCAATCTACCCCTTAAACCCCGAGATATCTTGTTTGTATAGTTGTATTGTATTGTCTTGTATTGTAAACTGTATAAACTGTATAATTGTATGACTTACCGAAACCATGATATCAGTAAATGGATGTAACTGTAGAATCATGGATGTAACTGGAGAATCATGTAAATGGAAGTATATCCATGGTTCGGTTCGGTCAATATAGATTGAATGGATTCATGTTGAATTGTAATATTGCGATTGTAGATTGTAGATTATACTTGAATCATATTGAAGTCAGTTTATTAATGAGACTCAATCTGAGTCAAAAAAAAATAAATTGAAGTCCTGATGGTTTTGATGTTATCGGTAACCGCTGCACATGGGCAGCAGGATTTGTGTCTTTTTCAAAAACGATTACCGTATTGATAACACCGTTATTAAGTTGTCTACCTTAGATAGGCAAGCACCTACTTCTCCGGATTCCTGGGGCTCAAGAGATTGGTCTCGCTTAAACCTAGGTTTACTAGGGTCCTTAGGAAAATTTATAGAACTTGAGGGGGTTTTATGTAAAAATACTTTTGTATAATTTTCAAAATACACCCCAAGTATTTAATTATCTTCTTTAGAGTTGTCATAGATGTATATTTTATATTTGTGATATTTCTTGTGAAAATATCATAAATTCATAATAAAGGATATTTATTTGTAATATTGACTTATATGGAATTCATGGTATTTTAATGTAAAGTGATTCTTGTGATTTTTGAAAAGAGTAGGAATATTTATATTATTTCAAAATAGATATTTTAATGTTACATATATACATAATTATATAAAAATAATTTTAATATATATTTTATATTTCTAAAATCTCATTTTCTTAAGATGTCGTATTTTAAATCTCTCGAGATCGAATGCTCCTTGCGGGGGTCTGCTTCTCGCACTACTAAGCCCAGGGATGTGCGATAATCCGCACCATCCTAGTCGAGTTCCCCAAAATGGGTTGTAGCGGCGCTTTACAAAGATTTGTGTAAAATACTAATCTTTTAGAAAACGGTTTTAATAGTAATGGTATTTATTTGAAATGTTTCGTTTTCCTGTATTCTATGTTCCCGAAAGGTATTGTGCTATGTTGCATATGAGTGTTGTGAGGAGGTAGGTCATTACCTTGTGATCTACTTAAAGGTATAGCAAGTTTGTAATATTTAAATGTCGAAAATGAAACTATATGGTATTTTAATGAAAAAGTACGGTAAAAATGAAAATAGGAATTTCTTTTGATATGGAACTTGTTCGATATGATTAGTTAGTGTTTAATAGTCAACATGTAATGGTTTAACAAGATTGTATTAAAGGAAAAGTGAGCTTTTAGAAAGAACCAAATCAGAAATCGGATTTGTTCTGATTCCGTCGGGTTTTAGAATTTCGTATTTTCTGAAAGAGTAAAGAAGGGTGAAGGTGGGACTTATGGGTTTAGCTTAAAGAGGAGAGGGAGAGGGAGTGGACGTAGTTTTCGGTGCGCCGTTTCGTCGCCGGGAACTCCTAGGGTTGTCGCCGGAAAATTCGCCGGAGTTTCGCCTCTTTGCTCGCTTCAAATGCACACTAGGGTTTCTAGGAATTTCTTGAGAGTTTGCTCAGAATTTTGGGGTGAGGGGGTAGTTTTTAGGGGTTGTATTTATAGGGTTAGGCTAGGGTTAGGGTGGATGAAAGGTTTAATTGGAAAAAATGTAAATAAATATATTAAAATGTATTAAAAGTGGAGTAGTTGGGGTTTTAAAAGAGCTCTGGAAATGTCTGAGGAAATAAATTATGCAGGTGTACAGAGGAGACCAAAAGACACATTTTTGTGTTGGGGTCATCGCCGGAATCGGCCGCGACTCGTCCGTGACTCGGCCGGCGGCCTGAGTCGGTCGATTCGCCAGCCGAGTTGGCCAATTCCGGGCGAGTTAGCTGGCCGGAATCCTCCCCCGATGGCTGGTCTATCCTCTGGTACAGTTATATTTCAGGGTGTAGTGGGGTTTTTGTGAGATATGCACGTGTAAACCCTTGGTATTCTAAAAATCCAAAATAAAACAATATTAAAAAATAATGTGGGGTGTGGGATTTGAACTCTGGTGGCTTGATTCAGCAGTGCAAGGTATTACCAATGAGCTACAAGCTTCTTCTTGTAATTAAAGAGCTAATTAATTACTTAAAGTAATCACAGCAAAAATAAATACCCCAAGTATATATTAATTTTTAAGCAAATTTTTGTACACTAAAAATGGAGTTGTTGCAATATATTTTTTTTATGTTAATGTAGTTTTATGAGCAAGGTATTCTACTCTACTTTTTTGTTTCAAAATAAAGAAAATATGGATGATGTTAACATGAGAAAGAATATAAATAATAGATGAATAGGTTTTAACGAATTTAATATACATAAATTTCAACTTACTATTGATTATTGTTCTGTTAAATATTATATGATATTTTTTATATGCATATTCTAAATTACTATTAATGATTATCAACTTTAATATTATATGGTACTCTGTATTCGCACAATTTTATCATATGTATACGATTAAAGTTGGTATAAAGTTCTGCAAGGTATTGAAAGACTTGCAAGACAACTGGCCTCTATAGCTAACTTTATCAAAGAGAACATACACAGAATAATATCACTATTTTTACGTCCAGTCATTATAAGATACATCTATATCTTAAGTTAAAGGGTTGAGAAATAAAAAAATAAAATAATAAATCACACAATCTTATTTCAAGATAATCACTTACCATGAAAAATTTATTTTATATGGCATAAACTAATTCTTGTATTCTAAATAGTTAATAAATATTTATATGGTATGCAACACAAATTACATGAGTTTATACACGAAAAAGTAAATTATAAATCAACGTCACCCTATATGCCCGCAATCTGAATAAAAGCAAGTATAATTTTGCCCAGACTGCACCATTATACTTCGCTTGCATTTAGAATATATATAACATGGTTTATCGAGAAACATATAAAGAACTGTGGTATTAACTATAAAATCCAGAATCGATATAGAATTATAGAGTTTTTAGTCTTAATTAGCTTCCTCTTCACTTTCTTGGCATTTTTTTTAACGAAACTGGGAAAGCCCGGTTATTTTATTAAAAAACAATAGATTTTGTGGGCCATGCCCAATACATCAATGCCCAAATATGGGTTATGCATACAAATGAAGAGAGTTAAGGTTTACATAAATAGATCGAGAGAGGCGGAAAAGACAGAAAAATATCTGCTCTCTCTCTATTTCTCACTTTTTCCCTTAAATGAAAAAATAACCCAATATCTCAATTTTCTTCTCCTTTCTACCATTTTATTTGTAAATCATTGCAATCTTCACTTTCTTGCCATTAAAAAGATTTTAATCAAAATTTTGATAAATAAAGAAGCTCTCTTTTTCTCAAACGGTCTTCCAATTTAATTTTTTTTTTTAAATAAATCGGGAGTAGACCTAGCTGAATTTTATTAAGAAAAATATTAAGTGGGCTTTAGCCCATACACCACAACCCTTAAAAGGGATATATATACATCGCAGGAATTAGAGTTCCCATAGAAAACCCTAGAGGCAGAAAATATTTTCATCTCTCTTTTTCTTCATAATCTTCGCTCCATTCGAACTCCAAAGTCTACAAATTTCCACCAGTCTTCAAAAATCTTTTTAGTAGATCTGATCTCCTTTTCTTCGTCCGTTTCGCCTCACCCCAACTTCAGATCTTAAAATTTTTCATTATTTTTCAAGAGTATTTTGAGAGATCTGAGCTTTTCAACCTTGGGAACTATATAGGTAAGCATAAAATGAGAAAAAATACTTGGCTTGTTAAACTTTTCTTCGTCTCTAGTATTGTGATTATCAGATCCAGTCTCTACTCTTAACGATCTTTCTTCTATACAACCAAATGTCCAACTTTGAGGTTTTTTGTGATTTCTACTGCTTTATAAATCATTAGATCTGTACTTTTTCTCAACAATTTTTTAACCCTAAAATCAAAAATGCAAACTTAAACTTTAGAATTTCAGAATCCGTAAAGAGAATCCTCAAAGCTAACATTTTTAATTCTAAGAACTGATTTTTATTCTCTCTGCTTAATAAAACTTGATTTTTGATTTTTCCAGCATTCTTCATGCTGCCCAGTTTCCTAATCAAAGAAAAAAAGAAACTCTTTGCTTCATTCTTCTCAATCTCGGCAGGTGAGCTAAATCCAACTTTAAAAATATTTTTATCTCCTCTAGAAAAGGTAAGTAATTATTTAGAATTTTCAAATCATGTTTACTCTAGTTTTTTCGGTTCTTCATTGTTTGTCCCTTTTTTTATTGTTGGGATATTGATGATAGTTGTTTTTGGATTAATTTTTCTTTGGATTACTCGTAATGATGGTAAGCGTAGTGATGCTCATCGCATGGATAGTAAAAAAAAGTTAATAATTATTATTTGCTTGCTAGATAAGAGAATATGGTTTAAAGGATTGGTTTTGATTTCTCACAATTCTTTGATCCAGCCTTTTAGAGAATCGAACTTGAATTCGGTCATGGGCAAGATAATCGCATGGGTTTCCAAATTACTTCGTCAATCTGTATTTATATATTTTTTAATGTTTATTGTCTTTGCTCTACTTGTAATAATTTCTATGTGTTGATAATTTCTTGTAAATTTTTGTTACTCTTTCTTTCTTTATTGGGATATACCATTGAAGCTTTCTAAGCTTATAATAATGCAACAACTGCTAAATGTGATTGATGACAAAAGGTTTCTCATAAACATCCTTATAATAACCACAACTCCACACATAATTATACAATATCATACTGAAATACTGGAAGCAATAATATTTAATTAAACATCATTATATAAATACCATAATCTTAGTACTAATCTTCACCATCATCTTCTCCAGTTGGCTCCAAAGCCGGGGCTTTATAAAATTAACGGACAACCCTTTCCAAACTATTGACGGTAAATTCTCCACTTTGGATAAATTTATGATTATTATTAGTCACTCTTATCTTTATCTTATATGCAATAGATGCACACTTATCAAGATATTTCTCATAGTTATACGAATCTTTACTCTGCATCAACGAAAAAAGAATTGTTAGACATACATTGATTATTATGTTGCATTTGAAATTATTTTAACAATCTATGTCATACCGCTGAATAAAGTTGTATCATATCATCCAGTGGATAATGGAGAAGAGTCTGAGCATGCTGATCAAAAGCTATAATATTTGTTTCATCAGTTTTGTTCTCAATTCTTGCTTTAATTCGGTACCTACAATATGTATATATTGATCAAATAATATGTATTAATTTTATTCAGCAACTTATAAGGTTTTCTTTAAAAAATACCTTTTCCTAGAATCCGACCCTATATGCCCGCAATCCGAATAAATGCAAGTATAATTTTCCCAGGCTGTACCTTTACACTTCGCTTGTATTGAGAACATACATCATAGCATGGTTCATCGGGAAAGATGTAAATAATTGTGGTATTAACTATAAAATCCAGAACCTATATAGAAAAATAGAGATAAACAAACCCTTTTAATAAAACAAAAATATAAAAATATAACTTACTTTAGATTATATGCTAAATACATGTTAATATTAAATTATATATCATATATATTACATATAAATTATCATTTCATACCGTATTAGGTGGAGGGCAAATTCTTATTTTATTGATTAGATGTTCAATGGTACACGTTTCTACCATCTGATTTGCATTATTGCTGCTGCTTCCTACTTATCTCGAATACCCAATTTGCTTTGTTAGCAAATCAAATCGAACCCTAAAAGCATGACACTCTTATCAACATTGCTTTTAACAAATGTAAAAATGTAATACTCAAAATATAATAAATATATGATATACTACCATCTCATCAGCCGTTCAGCTTCGGAGATACCATCGGCTTTAAATCTCATTTTCGTAAAGCATGTTGTTTCTAACATGTAACTTTCTATAACTGTATCATTTACCATATTAATAGCGCTATACTTGTAAAAACTTAATAACTATTGATAACCACTAAAATTTTATTTTATTTTTTAAAATAACAAAAATTATATGAATGCAAGTAAAAAATTAACCTCTGAATTCTTTTGCACGCACACCTATCGCGGCAATTAAGAAACTATCAGTGTATCCTTCCCCAAAAATACTCATGTGCTTTGTCAGAAAATTCTCCCAGATCGTTAAAGTGACCGATTTCTCGTAACAACCATCATCAATGAATGATACTTCAACTAATTTACTTGTACCTCCAGACTTTAAAGAGATTATGCGTGCATGGCTCACATCAACGACATATCCTACTATATCTGCAATTCACATAATGAATATAAAAGGTCATGAATATATAAATGTTGTAATGACTTATAATAAAAAATTAAAATGCTCAACGGTTATGAGTACACATTATCTTACCATAAACACATTCAGGCATACACACAAGATCGCGTACTTTGCACAACTTTTTAAAATGGTAAGTTCGGCCAGCCGATATTTTTTTCACAGAAACTTCATCAAGCTCTGATTGTCTTGTCAATGATAATTGCCATCTATTTTCCAAAATTTTAATAGATTTATCGGTTATCAAAGTCACAATATTTTTTATCACGTATACTTTATCAACGAATATCATGTTTTTCCATTTGTCAGCATTTAAATCATCAACTAACACCACTCGTTAAACGCCCAGTATAAAGTCGAAAAATTGTAAGTCTACGGTAGCGCCCAATCCGAGGCCAAATGCGGAATAAAACTTTTATGAACTGGTGCTAATATAGACTTTCACCCGGATCGTTCCATTAACACTTAACTAGCAATCTACAAGGAAGTTATAATGGCTATACCGATCGATCCGTGTCCTTCGGTCTTTAGCCACCATCCCTAGCTCCTCGCGGCATCTCTGATCTCGCTCGATCTCCGGTTTTCTCGTCGAAAAGGGCACCATATCAAAATTTCTTATGGGCTCCCGCTTCAAACCGAAGCAACTCGGACATGAAGTTTGCTAGCCGACATGTCCAAGGTGAAGTAGAGAATGTGTATGATAACTTTATCTCAAACATCCATTGCTTCTCAACACATGAGATTGTATGGATGGAGGTTGAAGATGAAGCCATGGATGAAACTTGTGAGCTAGAGAAGGAAGAAAAAGAAGAGATAGACTTATTATTGTGTTGGAATGAAAAATGAGAGCACTCTAAATCTCAAGACCAACCCCACTACTTGTGGATGTCCATTCTCTCTCCATATATCATTTCAACACAATAATCAATCACAAATGTTGACATAGCGCAAAAAATAAGACCATGAGTCATCACCCATGCACATGCCACATTAATTGCTCTTCATGATGATTTCCACTCACAATTTCCGCCACAAAACATTTAAACCAAAATGTTTAATCCAAAAAGAGAATGGCAACATCTAAAGTAAACTCGTAACGGATTACAAGGATACCCCTCACCTGTATATACATACCTGCATCCGTATTCCGACTGAATACGAATGCAATGAGACTAAAGTAATCCAACAAATCTAATACTAGGATCCGGCGTAAACCAAAGCCTACTAGTATGATCCGTCCGATTATGATCCGTGCACAAGTGCACGTATATGATCGAACTCTGCCATAAAACCATACGGCCTCTACAACATTTCGCCGGAACTTGGGAAACTTTCTGTGGGGGACTCTAAAGACTCGTCAATACTCTGGCAGTGGATTTAACCACAAGCACGTCAGTGGTACTAGCTGTATATAACGGCTGCCCATGTATTGAGCGAAAAGGAAACCGATGAGCGAACTCATCCTGGAACCCTACCGAGCCTGTCAGTGACAATATCCGTACAGTCCGGTCTGTTCGTCTACGAGTATCGCATATCGAGTCTAGGGGGTGGATAAAATCAGACCCCTAATAACACGATAATTCGTATCGATATGTAACCCACCACCACCTGAGAAACTACCGATCCAAATCAGCAATTCTCCACTACCCCGGCCGAGGATTTCTGGTGATGGCCACCCGTACACTGTGCGACATCAACCCCCAATACCAGGAGAGATGAATCCCCGACGATCCGCTCACTGCCTCCATGTGGCTCGGGACTGTACCTAACTAAAACCTGTTTGCACATCTCCTTTGAGCGTGGTAGGGTAGTAATCAAAACACGGTGGGAACTCACACGAGACAAATGACGATCTTAGGTCGACAGACTAACCTGTACACATGTCATCTGGGAACTGCTATATGACAATAGGTATAATACCAACTAGCATGTTTCCGGCAAGTCTGTCCAGTGTACTCATAACCCAATGAGCACCTGCATACTATCTTAGGTGAACAACTGACACCAATGACTTGTGAGACCGGCCACCGCCCCTCGTCAGGGTCTGGATAAGTATACACTAGTCTACACTGGAGTATCGATCCTCAGTCTCGATACTCCCACGACTAGGGACATTTAAGGATGTGCTTATAGACCTCCAGCTCCCACGTATATGATCGCCATCATAATGCCGGTAGTCAAGTAAGAATCCTATGGGCTCTATCAACATGTACACGATGATAAAGACAAACCAAATAGCATACTATCATCTCGAGTAAGACTATTCTACCGTTATAGGTCCTCGCTCAATCATCATAATCACCTGCCTGCAACTATGATAATTGCCTTAAAGGCACTATAGCCAACAAAAATTAATATTTAAATAATAAATTTTACGTTGAAAAGATAACTGTTGTTGTAAACAACAACTCACTTCTTCGTCTCTAGCCACAAATGTAAGCGAGTTTGATGACTTTGCATACAATCGACCATACCACAATCGCGTGATACGTACCTTAATATTATACAATTTACCTCGTTCTACAATTTTTTCAAAAGTAATGATCTCTAAAGGTGTAGGTATCATTTTCTTCTTACTTTCTGGATAAGATTCGTCAGAAATCAAAGTCGATAGATTCTTCTCTTTTTTTCTTTTGGTTTCATGTTGGCTACTAGTTTCATCATCTTTTAGTATAAGAAAATACGTTAGTAAAATTAGAACGAAGTTTTTTTAACAAATAAATAAAACAGATAATCGGTATACTCATACCGTTTTTATAATTCTTCTTTAAAGAAGTCACAGGAGCAATTTCTTTTTTACTACTATCACTTTGTCTCCATGATCCTTTTGCTCTCTTATTAGCAAATTTTCCTTTGTTTTCACCTGCACAATGAGCTTGAATATTACCAATATCACAGTCGCCGCGATCCTCCAAGTCTGAAACTGACATGTACAAAAAAATATAAGTAATTTATTAAAATCCAAATATAATAAAATATAAAATTTGAAATAATATTGTAGGAACTCATACCCTTTTTTGACTTATGGACCGGTTTAATTTTTTTCCACATTTATTCAATGTTTTCTCTCCTTTTAAAACGCCATACTCTCTTTTCCGAGGTTTCTTATCATCGATACATTTATTTCTTATTTCGCAACGGTAAGATTAACACCATCACTGTCATCCCCACCTTCATTACTACTGTATTGATAATTGACCTCATTTTCAAAATTTTCAAAAAGAACGGATTCTTCATTTAAGAATATATTTCTATCACAATCATTTGAATTATTCTTTTCCATCCTACACAGAAAATAGAAAAAATAAATCAATAACAATAAACATCACGGTATAAAAAAAATCTGACAAAATTGAATAGATCAAGTGAATGCATATATTATATAAAATTTAATGTAATAACAACATATATACAACAAATAAAATCGAGTATTAATTCAATATTGGAAAGTAACACTCTGATTTAAAAATAAATTTACTGTAAAAGTATTTTTAAATCAGAGCGATATTTTCCAATATTGGGATTAATACTCGATTTCATTTATTGTGTATATAGTTCTTATGTATCTTTACCTTTGTGAGAACGCTCTGTAGAACTTCTTTATAAGTAACATTTTGTGTAAAATTTTTTGGAATGTCAATTTGTTCTTCTAGAAAAATTTTAAGGATGAAGCAGATCTAGCTCTTGAGAATGTAACATACAATCGTCCATGACAAAAAACTGGTGTACGTAGATATAGTCCAACTTTTCCCAAGGTTTGTCCTTGACTTTTGTTTATAGTCATAGCATAAGCAACACGAACGGAAAATTGACGCCGTTTAAGGACGAAAGGGAGATCTTCATTATCACTTGACATAATTATTCTTGGAATTGCCACACATTTTCCAATATTTGTATCAGTCATGATTTCTGCTTTTATGACCCTTTCACCTAACTGTCTAATGATAAGACGTGTGCCATTACATAAACTTTGATCTAAATTACGAAGTAACATAATCGGTGTATTTACTTTAAGTTCAAGCGAATGAGGAGGCAATCTAGAGCATATCGACGAATTTAAAAATTTCGTTGTATGTAAAAAATCATTGCAAGCAGAATCATCAGCAACAAAAACCTTCGTGTCTGCACTCAAGTAAATCCGACTTTCTTCTCTAATTTGAGATATTACTTTCCTATTAATTTTATCAGCTTCTTCATTTCTACATGCAAGTATAGCTCTTGATTCCAAATACCGCGGATTTTGATAATTATCATTTAAATCTGTATATATTTCATTTATTAATCCACTAATACCAAGTCTGTGATTAGATAACATTGAATCCGGAATCTCTATCCAATTATCATCACAATCGTTGCCCATTTGAATTCGTTTAACATCACCATTACCAACATCGATTAGCCATTTTGCAAAATTTTCGCTGTCTTCTTCTGACCTCGTATTCGTATGAACACGCATATTTTTTTTCAGTATAAACATCTCACATTGATCCCATAGATATGATTTATGTAATGTAGCGGACACAATTTGTTGTCTCCTACCTTTACGGACGACTGGTAAAATCTGTCGAAAATCACCATCAAGAACAACAGTCTTTCTACCAAATGGTTTATTCTCAAGTTGTGGATTAATATTTGATAGAATATCTTTGAAAGTTCGATCTACGGCTTCAAATGCAAAGCGATTTATCATCGGAGCTTCATCCCAAATAATCAGTGTTGCTTTTTTGATTAGAGAAGAAAGATTAGATTGGCGAGATATTGCGCAAGATGAAAATTCATGAAGATCGATAGGAATTTTGAATCTTGAATGTGTTGTACGTCCTCCCAGTAGTAACAAAGAAGCAATGCCAGAAGATGCAACTGCAAGAATGATTTGTTTCTTACTACGCAGCTTCGCTAAAATTGCATTCCATAAGTATGTTTTGCCAGTTCCACCACCTCCATACACAAAAAATAGCCTTCCAATATTTTTTTCGCACGAATTTATAACCGCATCAAAGATTTTTCTTTGTTCATCATTTAAACCACATTCCAATTCAATAGATTTTTTCGACAACTCAAAAGTATCATAATTTAGCTCCTCAAATATCAATCTATTGTTCTTGTTTAAATTGCTAGGAGAGGGTATCGGCATAAATGGAAAATCTCTCAAGTTTTTATTATTATATGACAAAATCACATCTATATCATGAAGCGCAAAATCTCTTAATTGTTCGTTACCGAGTACAATTTTTAAATCAGGATGCAAATTTTCCAAACGTCTTTCATAATCATCACTCATGGCCTCCCAATGTAAATCCCATAGTTCTCGAGAATTCATAACTTCGTTAAAAAGTAACATCGTGCAAAACATGCGACGAAGTTGATTAGCCGTAGCCCACTTAGACGCTTCTTAGATTGTTAAGTTCCATTCATTATCATCATCAAGAAGTCCAAGTGCTATATATTCTGCCTTATAAGTTTCATGTTCAACACCATCAATTGTTCTCATATCAATAAAATTAATTCTTCCTTTCACTATTGTCAACAACATCCTGAAATAATATCTTTCACCAGCGGCGGGATGTGCATAAGGTAATCTACCTATCACTTTCCTTCTTTTTCGTTGCTTCCAACATAAGTTTTTTTTGTTCCAAACAAAATGATTTGGAAACTCAACATAAGTATATTTTGTAGCATGAGGAAATTTAAGATTCATGGTAAATCATTCAGTTAACATTGTTTTATTAGCTCGCACAGACTCCATTATTTCTTGAACACTTCCATCTTCTCTAAAAAAAACCATTTGTTTACCAAAAAAATAATACTGCAACCGTTCAACGGCAGGATGACGTTTATTTATTTTAAATTCAAAAAGCCTCCATGAAACTTCAGATACTGCAATATATCTAGAATCTAAATATAATTTGAGCCCGTCATATCTTTCGACCACATTTTGAAGAATGATAGCTGTTGCAAAATCAGATCCTTTATTCACATATTTAAATAAATATTTTATTGCTCATCTATGATTGCATATTTCAACATTAATATGTGATTGATATTTCAGTAGCAGATTTGTATTGTAAGGTACAACCCAACTGTTGTCAATATCCTTTCCATCTGCCGTGTAGGATCTTAATTTGCGTCTTCGGTAAATTGCATATCCCTTTTCATCAATAATAGTATGGTCATTGAACATTTTAAGGAATTTTTTTGAGCATTTATTATTTTTCATGCAAACACATTTTGGATTATGTGTACCACATGGTCCATGAATTATATGGGCAACTACCAAATCATGAAGTAAAGATTCCATTTTAATGTCAGGAAGCTCAGCTCTAATTAAATTATCAATATCCTTTGCGAGTTTTATTTTTTTTTTTTGAACTTTCCAATGTAATATGGATATGAGAATATGGTAATCCTCGTTTTTGAAATTCTACCACAGATAGATCTACAAATGGAAAAATTAAACTTTTAAATAGAAACATATAACAATATACAAAACATATATCAACAAATAATGACAATAACCTACCAGAAATTACTCGTCCAAAATATTTATGTTTAATCAAATCATCAAGAAGCTGCATAAGTTTTAAGTGAAAAACTCTGGCAACAATATCAGGCCTATCAGATGCACTTTGACCACCAGCAATCAATAAAAAATCATGTATTTCTTTCCAATTAAGATTGCATGTAAAAGTAATGAATAAATCCGGAGGCCTGGCCCATGCACAAATTGCCATAGCATCTTGATAGTTTTGAATCATGTATCGTGGACCTCCAGTAAAGGATGAAGGCAAAATGATTTTTTTACCAATTGTGTGAGCATCATTATCACCATCGTCAACAACATCCTACAAGCCTTGATATAACTCACGTCGTAAAGTTTTTTGATTATTACGAATCCATCCAAAACGATTCCCTTCAACAGACGCATAAGCATCAACTATATATTGCTGTAATAATTTTCCACCTCTGAACAACGTTGTTCCTTCATAACAACGCTGTTGTAATCTAAATGCATAGAAGTCCTTCATTGAAACTTTTTTCCTTTTTCTCTTCGTATTGTTACCTTCAATATAATTAAGCAAACTATCTTCACCATATGGGAATAATAAGGGACATTGCAATGGCATGTATGCTGGATGAATCTCACTAATTCTTTGATATCCTTTTTTCGATCATTAACAATAACATCTCGAGTAGATGAAGGAAAAATTCATTATCAATTATCAGAGCGGCTACTTCTGTTGAATTTGGTTTATTATATTATTGACCCTTATGATTTCTATTCTCTAGAATGCGCAAACTAAACTCTTTATCCTTATTGTTCTCATACCAATCACATACGCATCGAAATTTCTTAACATATTTTTTGTATTTATCCAACATTTCCTTTAAACTTTTCACAGTTTCTGAATCATATTCCGTAGCATTACAATTATCTCCAATAGATTCAATTTGATTTTCAATTTCATGCTCGGTATCATATATATAAAACTGTGCATATTTAGGTCGACTTCCGATAGCCGGTAGCAATGAACCTATTTTATGATAGTTTTGTCCATGAATTCGAAATGTATAAGGTTCCCTATCTTTCAAAATTTGATAATCTATCTTTTCACCAATAGATATAAAAGCAAACATAGAGTTGAACGAACGAATTTTTTTCCGAAATTGTTTAGCTTGTTCAGAAACATTTGATAGTTCAATAAAGAGTCCAGCATTTCAGGTGTCTTCTCAAGAAAAGACAGAGAAACTCTTCCACTCTTGCAACAAAGTGAATAATTTATTTTTTTTCTTATCATTAGTTCTAACACTTTCTTCTTTCCACGCAATTGCATCACATCTAGAACATTTTTCAGTAAAAGCTCCCAAATAATGGAAACAACTACACCAATCTGTTAAATAATTACCGTTAAAACTTTCTTATCATGTATCATTATAAAACACACATTAGAATTAAATCAGCAATAAGAAAATGTAATATATTATATTATTATATTTATGGAGGATTTTATTTAAAATAATCTTATATCTTTTAAAACATGTAAAATATTTGTAAATCAAAAAAATTAAAAAATTAAAAAATTTTGAGTAATATGTTCTTTAAATATAGTTAATATCAAACATTCAAGTAAAATTAGATAAAACTTTGTGTTTTATAAGGATATATAATGAGGATGAAGCGTGCTCTTACTATCATTATCGTTTTTTTGACTGCATGACAAATCTTGAAGAATATCTTTATTAACTATACGGTGATCATTCAAAAAGCCCACTTCCATAGATTGATACAAAACGGTATCATCATCCATCAAAAATGTGTTGTATTCAACATTGGTAGAAAAATTAGGAATTTGTTCTAATGGTCTTTTAAAGTGCGGGATACCAAAATCAAATGCCTCTCACTTTCGCTTGAAAGAAAATTCATCATTTTTACTTTTTTAGTATTAGTGTTGGATGACTGTTTTTTTTTATATTTTATTCTTTCACGTTCATGTTTACGTTGTTTTTGTGCTTCTGATAACGGTTTACGAATGTGTTTTAATTTATTCCCATGCATAGCTAAATAAAAGACAAAAGATAATATCACAATAGAAACAATTATAGAGATCAACATAAATGATTAACTAATAACAAAAAATATTTCACATCATTTATTAATAATTTAAATGGAAAATTGTACAGATACCAATAGAAATTTAAATTTAGAGAACAAATAAGTTACTTCTACATATAAGCATAAATAAATAAAAATCTTAAATATTGAATTTTTCGAATAATAGATTTTTTGTTAGCTTAGTTTTTACTCCAATTTTGTTGTTGGCCAAATCAAACGAACACTTTCCTGTAAATGGAAAAAAATATCAATTCAAGTCAAGTATTGCATTAATAATGACAACTTTTAAAAATATTCCCATCAGTTAAAAAAATACTAAATGAAGAGTTAAAAATAATTCGTTGAAAAAGAAAAGTTTAGTTATGGAAAAAAAAATTTAGTGCAAACCATCCTGATTCATGATCATATATGTTGAAGAAGAAAACAAAGAAAGGGATAAAAATACTTACTTAAGGTATGGTGCTTTGAAACAATCCAAGCCAAGGATTTAAGTTTCAAAAGTGTTGGAAAATCCAGAATTTGGTAAGAATGAGATCTCTCCCTTTCTCTATTTTTCCTTTTTTCAATATTTTCTCTTTTTTCTTCAAGTGAGAAAGAAGATGAAAAGCGCTGGATTAAATAGTGGAAAGAGATGATGAGGTATGACGTCAATAGGAAGTGGAGACAAAAACAAATTCAATTCATTTTTATTTTTTTAAATTTCTGATAAAATATTTGGTTTTATCATATGAATTTATTTTATTTACTATGTCTCATCAATGCTAACGTTTTTATTTTTCTGCCGTCCTTTTGCATCTGATAACATGTCTCTCTTCTTCATTTTATTTTTCTTTTGACATTTTCTGTCGTACTTATCCTTTCCGTCCTGTTTATACGTGGTGACGTCTTTATTTTTCTACAGTCAATCATGATTAATGTTTTTTTACTGTCAAAACAGAACTAATGTCTTTTTTCTGTACATCACAACTAATGTCTCTTTTCGGTCAAATCATGACTAATATTAACGTCATTATTTTTATACAGTCCATCAGAACAAATGTCCTTTTTTCTGTCAAATCATCACTAACATTAACGTCACTATTTTTTTACAGTCCAGCATGACTAATGTCTTTTTCTGTCAAATCATGATCAATGTCCTTTTTTGCCACCATGACCAATGTCTTTTTTCTGTCAAATCATGACCAATATTAACGTCACTATTTTTCTACAGTCTATCATGACTAATGTCATTTTTCTGTCAAATCATGACTAATGTCCTTTTCTGTCAAATCACGGCTAATGTTAACGTCACTATTTTTCTAGAGTCAAATCATGACTAATGTCCTTTTCTAATGTCATTTTTCTGTCGTTGGCACTATTTTCTAATATACTTTTTCTGTCAAATCACGACCAATGTTTACGTTACTATTGTTCTACAGTCCGTCCTGACTATTATCCTTTTTCTGTCATTGGTACTATTTTTCTACAGTCGATCGTGACTGATATTCTTTTTCTGTCAAATCACGGTCAATATTAACGTCACTATTGTTCTGCACTCCGTCATGACTGATGTCAGGTGAGAGTTCTCTCTTCCTTACGTGAGAGGGAGCAGGGGCTCCCCATTCAGTGGAGTTTAACTCCACACCTAATAAAGACCTTTTTGGAGTTGAACTCCATTTGAAATTATTTTGGAGTTTAACTCCACATTAAAAAAAAATTGGAGTTGAACTCCATTTAAAATTAGCTTGGAGTTTAACTCCACGATAAAAATCATTTTGGAGTTGAACTCCATTTAAAATTCTTTTGGAGTTTAACTCCATTTAAAATTCTTTAGGGGTTTAACTCCACAATAAAAATTCTTTCAGAATTTAACTCCATTTAAATTCTTTTGGAGTTTAACTCCACAAATAAAAATTCTTTTGGAGTTTAACTCCATACAAATGTTTTTGAAGTCTAACTCCTTAAAAAATAAAAAAAATAAAAAAAATTCTTTTAGTGCCCCTTTCTTCTTCTCATGTGAGGGGGGCTCCCTCTCATATGAGGGAGAGGCTCCCATTTTGGGAGCCCTTTTATTCCCTCTCATGTGAGTGGGAGGCTCCCATTTTGGGAGCCCCCTTTATTCTTCTTCTCACGTGAAAGAGGGAAGCTCCCACCCCATTTAGTGGAGTTTAACTACACACCAAATAAAGACCTTTTTGGAGTTGAACTCCATTTGAAATTATTTTGGAGTTTAACTCCACATTAAATATTTTTTGGGGTTGAACTCCATTTAAAATTATTTGGGAGTTTAACTCCACATTAAATTTTTTTAGGAGTTTTACTCCATTTAAAATTCTTTTGGAGTTTAACTCCACGATAAAAATCTTTTTGGAGTTGAACTCCATTTAAAATTCTTTTGGAATTTAACTCCATCTAAAATTCTTTTGGAGTTTAACTCCACAATAAAATAAATAATTTTTTCGGAGTTTAACTCCACAATAAAAATTCTTTCGGAGTTTAACTCCATTTAAATTATTTTGGAGTTTAACTCCACAAATAAAAAATTATTTTGGAGTTTAACTCCACAAATAAAAAATTCTTTTGGAGTTTGACTCCATACAAATATTTTTGGAGTCTAACTCCTTATAAAATAAAAAAATAAAAAAAATTCTTTTGGAGCCCCTTTCTTCCTCTCATGTGAGGGAGAGGCTCACTCTCATGTGAGTGGGAGGCTCCCATTTTGGGAGCTCTTTCTCCCTCTCATGTGAGGGGGAGGCTCCCATTTTGGGAGGCTCCCTCTCATGTGAGCCCCTTTCTTCCTCTCATGTGAGTGGGAGGCTCCCATTTTGGAAGCCCCTTTTTTTCCTCTCATATGAGTGAGAGGGTCTCATTTTTGTGAGCCCCTTTTTTCTTCCTCTCACGTGAAAGAGGGAAGCTCCCACTCTGTGGGGGCTTCCTTTAAAAAAAAGTGAGTTTTGTCTTTGGATTTCAACTCCACAATAAAAAAAAATCTTAAGGAGGAGGAGGCTCCCCCTCACTGTTGATTTGCAATCCGTCATGACAGATATCATTTTTCTGTTAAATCATGAATAACGTTAACGTCACTGTTGTTCTGCAGTCCGTCATGACTACTGTCTTTTTTCTGTCAAATCACGAATAACGTCAACGTCACTGTTGTTCTGCAGTTCGTCATGACTACTGTCCCTTTTCTGTCAAATCACGAATAACGTCAACGTCACTGTTGTTCTGCAGTCCTTCATGACTACTGTCCCTTTTCTGTCAAATCATGAATAACGTTAACGTCACTGTTGTTTTACAGTCCGTCATGACTAATGTCCTTTTCTGTCAAATCATTACCAATGTTCAGGACTATTTTTCTACAGTCCGTCATGATTATTGTTCTTTTTCTGTCGTCAACACTATTTTTCTACAGTTTATCATGACTAATGTACTTTTTCTATCAAATCATGACAAATGTTAACGTCGCTATTTTTCTACAGTCCGTCATGATTATTGTCCTTTTTCTGTCATCAGCACTATTTTTCTACAGTCGATCGTGACTGATGTCTTTTTTCTGTCAAATCACGACCAAGGTTTCGTCACTGTTGTCCTGGAGTCCGTCATGACTGCTGTCTCTTTTCTGTCAAATCATGAATGACGTTAACGTCACTGTTGTTCTACAGTCCGTCATGACTACTGTCCTTTTTCTGTCAAATCACTACCAATGTTCAGGTCACTATTTTTCTACAGTCCGTCATGACTAATGTCCTTTTTCTGTTGTTAACTTTTTCTGTCAAATCACTATCAATGTTAACGTCGCTATTTTCTACAGTCTATTATAACTAATGTTCTTTTTGTGTCAAATCAAGACTAATGTTAATGTCGCTATTTTCCTATCGTTAACACTATTTTTCTTCCATCGTGACCAATGTCCTTTTTCTGTCCAGTTTGTATCTGATAACGTTTTTCCTCATATACGTACTCAACTGCATGCACTTGCACGCGAGCTTTTGTCCTTTATCAATTTATGCGCTGGTATTATGTCTCATTGATGCACGTCGCGTCTAGTTCAACCCGAAAATTCTGAACTTGATTTTATGCCTTATTTTTAGCAGTTTTTCTATTTTTAGCAGTTCTTCTTTTATTAGAAAATTAGTTGTGATTTAAATTTTGCAATTGTAAGAGACAAATTTTAATTAAATAAAATCCTAATTTGGTGAAATTGCCATTGCTATCTTTCTATTCTTTCAATTTCTCTTAAATCTGTTTAGAAGCGCCGCATCCTAAAGCAGAGATGCACCACTTACCAATTAAAAAAGAGTATCATGACATGTATGTTTTCCAACCAAAGAAGTATCCGTTAAAACCAATTGATAATATTATTATTCCTTTTTATTTGAGTTTTTCTATACCTGGACACTGTCGCCTTCTCAATTTTTTTGTCTTTTTCTGTTTTTTGTCAAAATTGATTGTAAAAATACAACCGAGTTAGAAAATTAAGTGATTTATACTATATATACAAATACATCATATGATCATCATATTAAATATATTAAACCATTGAAAATATTTGAAAACACAATCAGAACTTGTGAACATTGTTCATCTCTTCTTCGAAATTTACATGCCAATATAACAGAAATAACAGAAAGTTGATCAACAAAGAAAAACTAAAATTAACATCCTAATTTATTTCACATGGGTTCTTATATCGACATAGCGGACATGAGTTATTGTTGAACAACCAAGAAACAGTGTAATTCATATAGAATGCATGGTCACAGCACAACTGCACTCCTTCGAACAAATCACCACTGCTACTCTTCTCAATTTCTTCGGAGCACGCCGCACAAACAATATCGTCAATCCTGTCCTTTAACTCTTGTCTCTTTTGCTTACGTGATCTCTTAATTGTCACAGTCCTATCAACACTATTATAAATATATATCTTGATATGAAATTTAGCATTTGCTACCTCCACAGCTTCATGGATGAATTTGCTGATCTCCGTTTTAAGATACATGCGATGCTGATCTTGGTTGGGGCATCTACGACGCACCACCCAGCCGGTGAAGCAACGACAGTTCTCGGACGACTTAATTTAGAGGCTACATATTTGCGATGCTTAAAAGATGGCATTTCGTCCAAAATACACTTTGAACCATCACGAGGGCCAACGGGAGAGGGAATGAGCACTTGGACGGAGTCTTCAATGTACCCGTGGGTGCAAACGGAAGGATTGACACCGTCGGCATCCGACGACGTGGGCGTCAGTTTTGCATGGAGGAGGAGAAATAACGGCTGTTTGTTATACTCTTTGACCATTGAGAGAGGCAATGGCTGTGCTGCATCAAGATTTTTGTACCATTAAAAGATGCAAAATATTTCTGGCTTACCCTTTTTTTACCCTTTCTCTTTTGTAAGGATTAAAAATGAAGTGCCTTGGTTTAAATAGAGTAAAGGTGGGGATAGATGCCAATAAGAGATGGGACATGTGGCAATAGGAGGTGAACATGACTAATGTCATTTTTCTGTCAAATCATGACCAATGCTAACGTCATTATTTTTCTACAGTCCGTCATGACTAATGTCCTTTTTCTGTCAAACGATAGCCAATGCTAACGTCACTATTTTTCTACAGTCCATCACGACCAATGTCCTTTTCTGTCAAATCATAGCTAATGTCTTTTTTCTGGCCGTCATGACTAATGTCTTTTTCTGTCAAATTATGACTAATATTAACGTCACTATTTTGCGACTGCATACACTTGCACGTGGTCCTTGTACCCTCTCAGTCTATGCACTGGTATTATGCCTTATTGACGAAGCCCTAGCCTACTTAGAGTTACTTGACCGATCCAAAACACGTCGGGTCTAGTTCAACGCGAGAATCCCAAACTGTCAAATCTTGTCCGATTCGCGCGTTCCACCAGCCAAATCGAAAATTTTGCAAAATCGTCTGGGTCAATGGATTGCCGTAGGCATCATTGACGTCTCTCGGAATCGCGAAAATCCATCATTTAAGGCCCCGAAATTACGGTCAAAGATTTGCTCCGAACTTTGACTTTCGAATTATGAGTGAAATTAGCACCCGAATCAGTTAAGATTTGACAGGAAGTATCGGGAATCAATTTGGGACGTAATCAAATAATTAGTTTCCCATTTTAACAACTTTTTATTTTTAGCAGTTTTCTAATTTTAGTAGTTTTTCTTTTGATTTATTCCGTCCGACTTGTAATTTTTGTCCTATTTCTATTTGATAGCATCCCTATTTTTCTACAGTCTTTTTCGAAATGGTAACGTTTTTCTCTTTTTTCATGACTACTGTCTTTTTCGGTTTAATAATTCTTACTTATACTTGTTACGAATTATGATCATAAAGCTGTTGTTCTAACTAAAGAAATACCCATTAAAACCAATTGGCAATCTCATTGTTTTTTTTCATTTGAGTTTTTTCTACACTTGCATGCTGGCACCTTCTCAATTTTTTCCTCCTTTTCTGTAATTTGTCAAATTTAATTGCAAAAACACGACCAAGTTAGAAAATTAAGTAATTTATACTATATATCCATAAAATGTATCATTTGATCATCGTATTAATCATATTAAACCAATTGAAAATATTAGAAAACACAATCAGAACTTGTTAATATTGTTCATTCTTCTTCGAATTTTACATGTCAAAATAACAGAAACAACAGACGATCAATCAACAAAGAAAAACTAACAGTGACATATTAAGTTATTTGACGTGGTTTCTCACATCAACATAGTGGGTATAGGTTTTACTTGAACAACCAAGAAACAATGAATGTGTTTGCTTAAACTGAGATTCTATTAAGAATCTATCTACATAATGTTCATGATTTATTTTCCTCCCGTTCAAATACTGTAAATTTTATGATTATATATGCATTTGAAAAGAACTTTATATCTTATGTATAATATTGTTGATGTATGGTTTAAAGATGATTATTACATTTATCATTTTAGCCAAATGATTTTTATACTTGAACAATGTGACTCATACATGCTGTATAAATTTGATATAAACATTGTCACATGGCATACGCTTAATTCAAATTGTTTTAATCAAAATTTACTTTGACATGATTGTTTTAACAACATGGTTATTATCATAATAATGTCAATGTTAAATTTATCACAGGATTTATATTTTCAGTCATATTTTTTGAACATGTTACTCTCAAAGTTCTAGAAATTTAATTGTTTATTTTAATAGCTAATGTTATGTTCTTTCATGATTTATATGTCAATTATTTCAAAATTTACCTTGACAGGAATATGATATTAACTTCTCCATTTTGCATCTTAATATCATTAAATTTAAAAATGCATTAATTTCACCCTCTTTTAGAATTAAGGCTAAGATGGTTATGAAGATGATAACGCCCGTAGATAAAAGTACAATTTACAAATATTTAAAGAGACAATAATAATTAGAAAACTGAGAGAGAGTTAGGCTTGTAAGATGGAGGTAGGCACAGTTGGGCGGATTGATAAATATATGGGCCTATGGGCTAGGAACAGTTGGGCTTGTATAGATACATCCACAACCCATGACGACTGGATATATTGGAACTAATGTGTTTACCACGTTAAGAATATTTCGATTCATGAAAATACGACCTCGGTACGTTATACACGATTCATTGAATTTTAGTTATTCAATTAATTGATTGTGCTTTATGGTTCGATGTACCGTTCATCTATATGAACCTCTCCTCTTTTATGCTCTTTATCCTATAAATTCTTCTGCTATGAATCTCTCGGTTTAGTTCTTTGCTTCAATGATTTATGTAAACAATACTTGATGAGCGTGTAGGGATTTGTTTGTACAATATAAAAACATTTTTTTTTGCTGGATGGAAAGTTAAAAGAAACTGGCTTGTTATCTTGATAACGGCCTCCTATCCCAAATCTCTACTCAAAAGAAAAATGGACAGAAATAAAAAGTATAGGTTTGGCATAGTGTTTATTCTCTATTTTAAATCTTGTGCATTAGTTGGTATTATATCACCTAAAAACAATTTTCCTGTGGATATACGAAGTTCTATTTGGCTCTTTTTCTTTTATCATATTTTACATGCCTTCAAAATGTAAAATAAGACGATTTGTTTATAAGAAATTGTGCGCAAAAATTGATTCATTTATGGTCGTACTTGTATTTCGGTAAAAGTCGTCAAATTTTGAAGGTGGATAATAAGATGACGTTTAACTGACATTAGCACTTCGGGAAAAAAAAATTCATATGACCAATTTTATCCATTTAATTTGCGAATACAGTGATTTCTTTTTAGTTGCTGATAATATATGTACAATCATAAGAAAAAAAATATATATAGAAACTCGGATCTCGCCAATCTCTCTGAAAGTATCTAAAATTCTTATCTATTTTTCTGAAATGACCGAGTTGCTCACCAAATACGAACAAATCGGGATGAGTTTCATGTCTAACACAACCCTCTCATACCAGCTTGAGTCTGATTGTGAAGGGAGCCTACATAAAACAATAGCATCCCCTAATACTGATGGAGGTCTGGATCTCCTTCAGATGTTATCTTCCGTAGATCTGATGTGAGCGCTGATGGGCGGCTGAGATTTGGTCTGAAGGTTGTTTCCTTTAGCGTGTGGATCTCAATGGGCTTAGATTTGAAGTTGAGCCGAGCTACCTGCAGGAAGTCCCGGGATGGTTGTGCCACCGAGGACCCTCCGACGATCAAGTTAGTGGTGCAAATTGGGCAGAGTAGCACTTCTTTCAATTAATTGAATAACTAAAATTCAATGGCGTACCTCGATCGTTTGAGAGAGGGGATTATATAGTGGCAGCAACGGCCGGGCAGGCGTGAGAATCACGCCGGCCATTATGCCCACGACGTCACACACGCGTGATAGGCGGGATCCCGCATTAATGGCAAAACAGGCTCGTTAATTGGGGATCGTGATGGCGTGGAACGTGGGATCGTGGGTGGCGGATATCTCGCGCATGACGAGATTCGCGGAGCCGTGGCGTGGGTGCCTGTGACTGGTGCTGCGGGTCGGTCAGGATGAGACCGAGGAATATGAGCTCGGCGGGAAGCTCGGGAACGAGCGGGAGGCCGAGCATCTTTGTACCATGACAGCTCAGAGCGAGCCGGGAGAGGTCTGGAAGGTCGCCAAGGATCGGGAGACTCCTCGGTCCGTAATCCCGGGGTGTGATCCCTACTGAATTCCTTGATCCCTTCTTGTAGTTCTGGGGCACGTCACCTGCCACGTGTCTGCATCTGAGGAGTTACGATATCGAGCCTCATCATTAGCCCCCCACTCTCGTCTCGACCCGCTCCTGGGTCAGGTCGAGAGTGGTCTGGCCGATCATCCGAGGTGAGTTCTTGTTCGAAGATATCGCCGGTCGTGCATTCCCGGACAGAGCGTAGTATTTTCTTGATGACGTCAGCGGATCAGGGGAGAGATCTCGCATTAAAGGGGAAGCGTCAGATCGTGTGCACGCTCGTCGTAGTGACGGCTTACGTGTCTGGCGTTGGTTGGCTGGCGAGACGTGTCGCAGGCGTCCTTGCGCCCGAAGGGACGTGTCCAATGTGAGTGCGACAAGTGGAACACTGTCGGCCGTTGATTGCGAACGTTGTTTTGGCGGGAGTCGATCGGAGCCGTAGGATGTGTACGCCGGCAGCTATAAATAGAGGTGGGATCCCTATCAGGGCCCATACCTCTTTCTAATTTCCCCGTCCCTAGTTGTGTTAGCTCGGAGCTCTTCTCCTCAGTCCGGATTCCTCGCATTTGATCCTCTGAGGACACCCCTTTGATCAGGTTAGATGTCTTTTTCTGAGGAGTCTGTAGATGTCGTCCGGGTAGATTTTAGGGAGTCTTCTGGAGCTTCCTCTTCCACTTCTTCCTCTTCCTCTTCTGAGTCAGAGTCCCCCCGGGAAGCTAGGGTTGGTAATACTCCCCGGGGTCGTTCGACGGGACGGTCTCCAGAGCACAGGTCTCGGGTTCTTGGCATGCGATCCTCGCTGAGGCGTGCGGAGGAGCTTGTCAACATCAAGACTCGTTTCCTTATTCCTCCCGGCTATTCGCTTCGGCTGGCCAAGGAGGGGGAGAGGGCAAATCAGGTACGGGGCAATAAGAT
This sequence comes from Agapanthus africanus, assembly GCA_030015575.1. Taxonomy (NCBI): domain Eukaryota; kingdom Viridiplantae; phylum Streptophyta; class Magnoliopsida; order Asparagales; family Amaryllidaceae; genus Agapanthus; species Agapanthus africanus. The sequence continues at coordinate 45,610,192 of JASDDO010000019.1, read as the reverse complement.
TGCCCTGTACCTGGAGGCCTTTTGGGCCGGGTTGCGTCTGCCCTTCGCCCCCGAGGTGACTGCGGCGTTGAACTGTTTTGGGTTAGCCCCAGGCTAGCTAGTGCCGAACTCCTGGAGGATCCTCCTCGGGTTTCTGGTCCGATTGAGATTGAGTCAAATCCCTTTCGGCCTGAGCCTCCTTGTTTCCTCCCTTTGCTATAAAAACCACCCCGGCGCTCACAAGGGTGAGCCGAGCTGGGTATATATTTCCTTTAGAAAACAACGGGGGGACGCTGCCGGGTCAGGGATTGTCGTAGTACCTTCTTCCATTCATGAATGGAAGAGAAAGTTTTTCTTTATCGCGCCGCCCGAGGGTGAGGATTGGCCTATGCCCACCCTGTGGCAAAGGGCCAGCTGTCCACGGGTGAGGCAGTCGAATGATCACGACACGGTGGCGGTGTCGAAGTGGGAGCCCCTCCCTCGGGTTGATGTGCTGTTGTCTGAGCGGGCCCTCAGTTGGGCCGGGCTCAGTCCCGCCGAGTACGTGGGTAAGTTGGGAGCTCTCAGGCGACCTGTTTAGACTTGTGCATTTTTTTTTATTTTTCCTGGTATCGCTGACTACTCGTATTTTTGTCTTATGCAGGACCCATGGATATGAGCAAGTTTCGCGTGGCAGTGATCTACACGAAGAGGGTAAAGAAGTCCAAAGGCACCGGCCCTTTTCGCCCGCCGTCCGTTCCAGCCCCGCCGGTGGCCCTTTCACCCAGGTGCCCAAGCGAGCCCCGGGCCCCCGAGTCTAGTCGTGCGCCGGTTCGAAAGCGTGCTCGGGCGCAAGAGCCTCGGGCCCTCGAGGTGGGAAACGAGAAAGGTTCTCCCGCGCCGTCTCTCAAGAGGCCTCACAGGAAGGCGCCCCGCTCCCCGGCTTCCCCGATCCTTGTGGACGATGGGGAACTTCGCTTCGAGGTGCCTTCGGGGCTTTCTGTCGCCGACAGCCTGCTCTCGGATATGGAGAGGTCGGCCGGAGGCAGGGTCCCTCGAGGAACTCTCCGGGCCTAAATGGCGGCGATAGCTCAATAGGCCGTGCAGATTAGTGTTCGCACTTCACCTGGTTCTTCATCTAGCATTTTTGTCCGCGTGGTCGGGTGCTTCCCTCCACTTTTTGACCCTCTTTCTTTCTTCACGTCATCCAGCACGTCGCCCTCGTCGTCCACATGGAGGACAAGGAGATTGTTCCGGCGACGCGGGCCGCGGGCGAGTTCTCCTTGCGGGAGGAGAGCTTAAGGCAGGAGCTGGGGGCGGCGATGGAGAGGGCTACTGCCCTTGAAGACCGGGTGGAGGCCGGGAACAGGGAGGTCGCTCGGTACCGAGAGGCCGCCCGAGCCGCCGAGTCCCAGTTGGAGGACTCCAGGTGCTCGTTGCCACCATGAAGAAGACGGAGAGCACCCTCCGGAAGGAGAACGAGGCGGCAAAGGACCGGGCGCGGAAGGCAGTGGAAATCTATAAAAGTCGGATCAGTTCTACGTCGACCTTGCCAGAGCCGGGGGCGTCATTTGGCACGACGCCCTCGACTCTGTCAAGGCTCAGATGCCGGAGTTTCCCGACGCCGAGCTCCGAGCCTTGTACCCTCTCGACAACGACGCGCAGGGGATCGCCCCCGGACATGATGCAGGGAAAGTGGCCCCCGGTGGGAGTGCGAGGGGTAAGTCAGTCGCCCAGGCTGCCAGCGCCGAAGTTCCCGCGTGGTGCCGACCCTGAAGATGCCGCCCCGGTGGTCGCAGTGGAGGCGCCGCTTGCCGAGGTCATCCTCGCCTCTGATGCTTGAAGCCCTACGTCTTCTTATTTCTCTCTTTTGTTCTGAAATTTTGTAAGTTTCCGGGCACTTTTGTTAGGCTGGGGAGCCCATAGTACCTTTGTAGAGACTTTTGATTTTTGTGAATAAAAAATCTTTTTGCAGTTTCTTTGCGTGCACATTTTCCTTTTGTTTGTTGGAAACATTTGTATTTGCACGGTCCAGCTTTCATGTCAGGTCGGTTCTTCGTCTGGCGATCGCACGTCGAGTTGAATTCGATCATTGTCCAAGTGTGCAAAGACCGGTGAAGGGTTGGTATCTCCATGGCCCCGAAGTCGAGGTAGGGATCGCTTAGACGTGGATAGCCTCTTGACGAGGGCTTTGATCCTTGGCGTCGGTAGGTAGTAACTATCAGCCATGGATGTCCGAGCAGGGTAGCTGCTCAGTTGCCTCTTGGTGAGGGCTTTGATCCTTAGCGGGAGGGTATAGGGAGGCATGCTAGGGATGGACCGAGCAGGGTTGCTGCTCGGTCGCCTCTTGGGGAAGCTTTCGATCCCTGGCATGGGGTAAGGAACTACCAGCCAGGGATAACGGAGCAAGGGCGAGCCCGGTTGCCTCTTGGCGAGGGCTTTCAATCCCTGGCGTCGTGGGGTAAGGAATTACCATCCAGGGATAACCGAGCAAGGACGAGCCCGGTTGCCTCTTGGCGAGGGCTCAGATCCCTGGCGTCGTGGGATAGGGGACTACCAGCCAGGGATAACCGAGCAAGGGCGAGCCCTGTTGCCTCTTAGCGAGGGCTTCGATCCTTAGCGCAGGAGGGGCTGTAAGAGGCTTGCTAAGGACGGGCCGAGCAGGGTTGCTGCTCGGTGTCTCTTGGTGAGGGCTTAGATCCTTAAGGATGGGCCGAGCAGGGTTGCTGCCCGGTGCCTCTTGGCGAGGACTTTGATCTCTGGCGTTGTGGGTAGGGAGCTACCAGCCAGGGATAACCGAGCAGGGTTGCTGCCCGATTGCCTCTTGATGAGGGCTTTGATCCTTAGCACGGGAGGGGCCGTAAGGGTCCTGCTAAGGACGGGCCGAGCAGGGTTGCTGCCCGGTGCCTCTTGGCGAGGGTTTTGATCTCTGGCGTTGTGGGTAGTAAGCTACCAGCCATGGATAACCGAGCAGGGTTGCTGCCCGATTGCCTCTTGATGAGGGCTTTGATCCTTAGCGCGGGAGGGGCCGTAAGGGGCCTGCTAAGGACGGGCCGAGCAGGGTTGCCGCCCGATGCCTCTTGGCGAGGGCTTTGATCCTTAAGGACGGGCCGAGCAGGGTTACTGCCCGGTGCCTCTTGGCGAGGGCTTTGATCTCTGGCGTTATGGGTAGGGAGCTACCAGCCAGGGATAACCGAGCATGGTTGCTGCCCGATTGCCTCTTGATGAGGACTTTGATCTCTGGCGTTGTGGGTAGGGGAGCTACCAGCCAGGGATAACCGAGCAAGGGCGAGCCTGGTTGCCTCTTGGCGAGGGCTTTCGATCCCTGGCGTCATAGGGTAAGGAACTACCAGCCAGGGATAACCGAGAAAGGGCGAGCCCGATAGCCTCTTGGCGAGAGCTTAGATCCCTGGCGTCGTGGGGTAGGAGACTACCAGCCAGGGATAACCGAGCAAGAGCGAGCTCGGTTGCCTCTTAGCGAGGGCTTCGATCCATAGCGCCGGAGGGGGTAAGGGGCCTACTAAGGACGGACCGAGCAGGGTTGCCGACCGGTGCCTCTTGGCGAGGGTTTTGATCTCTGGCGTCATGGGGTATGGAATTACCAGTCAGGGATAACTGAGCAGTGAAGTTGCTCTGCTGAGTCGTGAGGTTCTGTCCGGTCTTCCACGGCGTTCGGTCACCGGGAAAAGTGACCGTCGTGGTCGACACGTGTCATTAACGCGTGGGGGGAGGCAGAGCGTAAGAACCGTGTCGTTCCGATTTTCCCGAGAGAGGCGGTACAGTTGTGGAAGGCAGGAGGGACTGTTGGACTCTTGAGGGCGCAGTGGGGCTATAAAGCGGAGGGCTTGTTGAGCACTCCTTTCTCCATCTTCAAAACGTAAGAATGGAGGACTTCCCCTTTACCATCCCCGACATCATAAGGTTCGAGGACGTGTATCTCTACGATCAGTACTGCACCGAGGACACGGTACAGTTAGTGATAGGCTGCATCGAAGATCATTTCGGCCGACTGCTGCCTCGGCGCTCCCCCCTGCTCCAGTTGTTGATGTACTCTATCTGGAGGGCGTCACCGGGGCTGCACAACCACCTGTCCGAGCAGCTGAAGGACGAGACTGTCGGTAAGCTGAGATCCTTGTGCCGCTTCGGTCTGATTTCGGCGTGTCGGCGGGATCGCTCGGCGGCACTCATCCTTGAGTGCTACCGACTAAGGTATCATGCCGACATTCGCGGGCGGCATCAGAGGCAAAGGTCCAAGGTAGCGAGGGCTCGGCTGGCTGAAATATGCTCGGAGTACCACGAGTAATGTTTCCTGCACCCCCTTCCCCCGCTATTGTAATTTTCTTTTATTTCAATGTACGGCCGAAGAGCCCATAGTACCCTCTAGAATAAATAAAAACTCTTCCTTTTGCAATGACTTATTGTTCCATTCTTATTACATAAACAGAAAGAACTTGAGAATAGTGTACATTGCCTTAGCGAAAGAAGAAGTGCATGCTCGTAGGTACTTATTCTATTGGTACAGCTTGAGCTTCTCGATGTTGTAAGGTCGTGGAAACTCGCGACCATGGTCGCCCGGTCCTTCGCCGTTGAAAACAATCGGCTCGGTATCCCTGTACTTCTTCCTCAGACAGCTGCTAGACTCCACGACCGGCGTGGGATGCTGACCCTCGTAGGTACCCGACGTACTCCCCGCTGACATGACCATGATTTGGCCGATTGTCAACTCACCGAGAGGGGGACGTTGCTCTTGCTCGCGGTCCGTCTGCCGCTTGTCTCGCAAGTATGTCGCCAGGTTCCCCGAATGGATGAGCTCCTCGATGTAATCTCGGAGCTGCTTACAGTTTTCCGTGGAGTGGCCTTGCGACCTGTGGAAGCCGTAGAAGGGGCCCCGGGTGCGCTTTGGCGCCATGCGCGAGACCGGGGGGGTTTGAAGAACCTCTTGCCCTTGGCCTCTTCCAGCAGTACCGTTTGGGAGACGTTGAGCGGGGTGTACTCCAGAAATTTTGAGGAGTAGGGCTTCGGCCGCTCAAGCCTCTTTTTCTCTTCTCGGGCCCTTTTCTTATGATCCGTCTGTTCTGTCCGGGGCAAATTGGCGTTCACCTCGGATTCGAGCTGGATCTCGCGTTCGGTCCAGGCCTTGACCTTGGCCATGGTCTTAGGTTGCGCTAATGCAAAGGAGCGTAACCATTCCTTGTGCCTAAGACCTGACCTAAGTGTCGTGATGATCGTTTCGTCTCGGTGTTCCGGGACTTCGAGAAGGGCGTTGTAGAAGCGGGTGACGTACCCTTTGAAGATCTTCTTGTCCCCGCTTTTTATTGTAAACAGGTAGTCAACGGTCCGCTTCTACCGCCTGTTCCCGACAAAGTGGCTGAGGAATTGGGTGGCCAGCTCATCGAAGGATAAGATCGAGCGTGGCGCGAGTCCTCAGAACCAGTCTCGCCTGGAGCGGATGAGAGTGGCCGGGAAAGCCCGGCATTGGACGGAATCAGAGCAGTCTTGGAAACTCATCTCGGCCGTGAATGCATCCAAATGGTCCTTTGGGTCGGACTTACCGTAGAAGAGCGAGACCTTCGGGGGTTTGTTTCGGGAAGAGACGTGGACGGCGAGAAACTCCTCGGTGAAAGGATTCGTGAGCGAGTCGGCGGCGTATTTAGCCCCATCGCTCGAATGACGACCTTCCCGATGCATGCTCTCGATTTTCTTCTCGAGGACGTCGAGTTGGCCGTGGTACCCCGATGACTCGGCACTTTATGATCTTTGGCATCTGCTGTCGAAGACCTGCATCGGGTCGCGGCCCCGATTCCTCTTGATGAGGTTCCTTAGGTCCTCTGGCGAGGTAGTCTTTGAGCTGCCGTGACGAGTCCCGTCCGCACGACCCCGTCAAGGGAGGGGGTGTCGGTCATGCCAGGGTGCGGACGAGCTGACCGACATCTCCTCTGGAGGGACAGAGGCGTGATGGGGCTCGGGGCGAGGCGTGATGGGGCTCGGGGCGAGGCGCTCTGGCGACGAACCTCGGTGTTAAACTGTGAGGCGCCCAGCGGGTCATAAAATATGTTTGCCCGTGGGATCTGCGGACGCCGGAGGTAGCGTGATGGTGGTCGGTAGTGCCGACACGAGCAGAGTCCTCTCTCCCTTTGTAGGGGTCCCGGTCCCGAGGTGAGGGAGCGGCGACCTGGGGAGCTTGCCCTGACATTTAGACACGGACGAGCGCATTGACGACGGACGCAAGTCGATCTATCCGAGCGGCTAGAGCGTTGATGGCGTTCGGGGGAGGAGATTCATCCGCGTCTCCGTTGTGGGGGAGGCGGCGGTTAGCGCTTGGATCATCGCGGTGATCGCTCACCATGAAGTTGGGATCAGAAGATGAACTTTCGTTGAGTGGAACAAGAGACTTTCCCACAGACGGCGCCAACTGATGGAGGTCTGGATCTCCTTCAGATGTTATCTTCCGTAGATCTGCTGTGAGCGCTGATGGACGGCTGAGATTTGGTCTGGAGGTTGTCTCCTTTAGCGTGTGGATCTCAATGGGCTTGGATTTTAGGTTGAGCCGAGCTACCTGCAGGGAAGTCCTGGGGTGGTTGTACCACCGAGGACCCTCCGACAATCAAGTTAGTGGTGCAAATTGGACAGAGTAGCGGCTTAGTGGAAAGAAGTGCGTACCTCGATCATTGAGAGAGAGGATTATATAGTGGCAGCAACAGGCGGGCAGGCGCGAGAATCACGCCGGCCGTTACGCCCACGATCACACACGCGTGATAGGCGGGATCCCGTATTAATGGCGAGACAGGCTCGTTAATGAGGGATTGTGATGGCGTGGAACGTGGGATCGTGGACGGCGGATATCTCGCGCATGGCAAGATTCGCGGAGCTGTAGCGTGGGTGCCTGTGACCGGCGCCGCGGGTCGGTCAGGATGAGACCGAGGAATATGAGCTCGGCGGGAGACTCGGGAACGAGCGGGAGGCCGAGCATCTTTGTACCATGACAGCTCAGAGCGAGCCGGGAGAGGTCTGGAAGGTCGCCAAGGATCGGGAGACTTCTCGGTCCGTAATCCCGGGGTGCGATCCCTACTGAAGTCCTTGAACCCTTCTTGTAGTTCTGGGGCACGTCACCTGCCACGTGTCTGCGTCTGAGGAGTTACGATATCGAGCCTCATCAAATACTATCATCGTCTCATGGATGGACCAATCAAACATTATATTTCACTCCACAAGTCATGTGATTAACTGGACTCACGAAACTAGCGAGAAGTGGTCCCAAGCTTCCCATGCTCGATTAATTATCGAAAATTAACAATTAATTATCGTCCTATCGGTCATCGCAAGATCAGGATTAAGCAAACAAGACGAGCTAACCAACGCAATATATTCCAGATAGATTACTGGGTTGGAGATTGGTTGCAGATAAATGACTGAAAACCACGGCTTTTAAAGTTGAACATCCCTGTGCCCGAGCTTACAAGTTTGGTAACGGCCAATGATCCTCCAACAGGGTCCACGGAATCATTTGCCCAAATTGGAAGTAAATACCTTTAACTGCTTGAGATTTTAGACTAGTGTGACCAGGTCCTTCAATTTATCTTCCCTCTGTATGTATATAAGGTTGTTAAAAAAGTTCAAAACTCGGAGCCCGGCTTGGAATCGGCTCATTAAAAGCTCATTTGAGCTCATTCGACCACTAAATGAACCGAGCTTCAATAAATATCTAAGCTCAATGAATTATATGGATGAACATGAACAAGGCAAAAGCTCGAGTTGAGCTCGATTTTATAGATATCGGGTCAATTATTGTTAGATAACAAATATTAAAGCATTTGGATAATTAATAACTTTAAGTTTAAACCCGATGAGGTGGTGAATAAGCTTCGAACTCATTTATGCAGTTATAAAAATTATACATCTCACAATTATTTTTTATCAAAGATAAACATCTAGATTACCTTTTTCATATACTCTTGCAAATTTTTCAGATTCAGCTTTCTTGATATGTGAAAAAACTCGAAGCTTCGCTCTGGGCTCGGTGAGAACTCGTCCGGGAACCAAGCTTGAACAAGTTGTTAAGTTCATTTAAATCATTGAATGAACACAGACAGCTTAAAACTTGGCTCGCTCCGCTCGTTTAACAGCTTTAGTATATATATTCTTTAAACTTTGCGGACCCTAAAATGGAAATTAGCCTAAATTGTGTACCCAGGGCTAAAGAAAAATATGAACTCTGAATATGGGGCAACATGAACCTGAGCCATGCGCAAGAAAAAGAGGCAGAAAAAGACTCATGTTCGATCGTTATATCTCTGTCCTTCTAACGCAAACTATTTAAACTAGCGTAGCTTATGTCAACAATCAACTGATGGCCTTTTTTTCCATAAAAGTATTTTAAGAAAGGAGAAATCTTCAGATCTATTTTCCACTTTGAGATCTCCACATTTAATAGTTTTTTTTTTAATTTAGAAAATGGATTAAAAAAATTAAAAACAAAATGTTTATTATTGATATGACCGAGACGATAGACCTCAACCAAGCAGAATGGGAAAAAAAAGAAGCAGTGATGATGCTCAATATTGGCGGTCTCCAAAATCAGGACACGTGGCAGATGACGTGTCCCAGAACTCAGAAGAAGGGGCCACAGGGGCCGACCAGGCCACCCCTGTACCCGACCTGCAAGCACAAGCTGGCTCACTTCAGAACCCCCTGAAATTTGGCCTCCTCGGCCTCACAGCTCACCCCGAGCTGCCTCAGGACCAAGACTCCTCGGCCCTCTCGCTTGTTCTCGAGCCCCCCAGCCGAGGTCATCTTCCTCGGTCCTCCGACCGATCAATTCCACCACTCACAGGCGTAACCGTCGCTCCGCAAATCTCGCCATGCACAGATTCTCCGTCGGCAACATCCCACGTTCCACGCCACCACAATCCCCATTAATGGGCGGTCCGCTCTTTAAGCGGGCGTGACGTCGGGAGCGTAACTTCCGGCGAGATTCTCGCGCCTGCTACTGCGTGCTGCCGCCACTATATAAACCCCCATCACAGAGGGATCAAGTAAGCCATTTTTTATTCCACTTAGCCGTTACTTTGCTCGGATCTTGTACTATAACTTGATCGTCGGAGGGTCCTCGGTGGTACCAAACCACCCCGGGACTTCCCTGCAGGTACTCGGCATTAAACTCCTCAAATCATCAATCTCCTCAAAACCCATTGAGACCCGCACGCAACAGGAGATCACCTTCCAAGTTCACTGGGAGATCGACGGAAGACAACATCTGAGGGAGACCCGAAAAGGACCCCCATCAGTTGGCGCCGTCTGTGGGAACGCAAACTCCACAAAGACAAAATTGGCCTTCCGATCTCCATCCACATGGCAATCAATCACCCTGAAGATCCAGGTACCAACCGCCACCTCTCCCTCAATGGAGGCGCGGGTGAACCTCAACCGAATGTCATCGACTCCTCCGCCGGCCACCGCCTCGCGGACTCCGGCGGTCGCAGGCCCCTCGATCCTTCCCATTCAACCTCGAAGTCCCACGTCGGAGAGCCATGCCTCAGGCCTTGTCGCCCCCTGTCCCTACCGAGGCGGTGGCGGTCAGCTCGCCTGCCTCCAGGCACGACCGGCATCCCCTCTCTCGACGGGGTCGCGCCCACGAAGCCCGCCAAGGCAACTCGGGGACCACCCTACCCCGGGGCCCAAGAGACTCGCCGAAAGGAACCGAGGCCCATCAAGAACTATGGTCATGACGACAGAGGGCCAGTCGAGCTCCTGCGAGACTCGGCGCCCCACGCCGGCAACAAACGCCAACAGCCGCCCGAGCAAAAAGGCCGGGGCCACGAGCCTATCACCTTTGTCGACGGAGACCTTCACGGCATATCCATGCCCCACAACGACCCTCTGGTGATCACGGCCCGAATCCACCGGTACGAGATCCACCGGATACTTGTCGAGTCGGGCACCTAGGCGGACATCCTCTTCCACGACTGCTTTCTGCGCATGGGGCTCACCCCAACAGACTTGAAACCAACCTACCACGTCCTTTCAGGGTTCACCAACCACTCCATCCCGACGCAAGGGGTGGTCACCCTGCAGTTCAACATCGGGGGGCCCGGCCGCACACATACGTTGCCTGTGGACTTCATCGTAGCAAAGGTCCCATCGGCCTACAACGTCCTCCTCGGCCGCCCAACGCTGAACTCCCTCCAGGCCCAGATATCGACCTACCATCTGGCGATGAAGTTCCCTCTCGATCAAGGCAGGATAGGTCGGGTCTATGGGAACCAGCGGGCCGCGAAGATATGCCTTACCGAAACATCTTCGTCCAAGCAGCCGGCCGATGACGCTGAGGTAAATAACGACATTGAGGGTTCTCTGGACACCCGAGACGAGCGGAAAGAAGTCCGGGGGACACCGGTCGAACCACTGACCGAGGTGCCCCTGACAGAAAGGGACGAGGAAAAAACCGTCCAGGTCGGATCAACTCCTGACAGAGACTCAGCGAGATGACCTGGTCAGATTCCTCAGAAATAACTCCGACGTCTTCGCCTGGGCGCCTGCTGACATGCCTGGGATTGACCCCAAAATCATCTCCCACAAGCTCGGGGTTGATCCTGCGGCCCGACCCGTCAAACAGAAGAAGCGAAGCTTCGCCCCGGTCAAACAGAAGGCTATCGAAGAGGAGGTTGATCGACTTCTCGCCGCCAACTTCATCAGGAATGTACCCTACTCGGAGTGGCTGGCGAACGTAGTTCTGGTCAAGAAGTCATGTGGAAAGTGGCGCATGTACGTCGACTTCACCGACCTCAATAAGGCCTGCCCCAATGACAACTATCCACTCCCTCGGATAGATCAGCTCGTCGACAGCTCGGCCGGCCACGAGCTGTTGAGCTTCATGGATGCTTTCTCCGGCTATAACCAGATCCGTATGAATCCGGAAGATGAAGATCTCACCGCGTTCACAACGAATCGGGGGGTATATTGCTACAAGGTGATGCCCTTCGGCCTCAAGAATGCCGGGGCCACGTACCAACGGTTGGTCAATCGCATGTTCAAGCCACAGATCGGCAGGAATATGGAGGTCTACGTTGACGGTATGCTAGTCAAATCCGTCTCGTCGGCCGACCATGCCAGGGATCTGGACGAGGCCTTCGGAGTGCTCCGCAAGTTCAAAATGAAGCTAAACCCCGCCAAATGCGCATTCGGAGTCACCGGGGGAAAGTTCCTCGGTTTCATGGTCACTCACCGTGGAATCAAAGCTAATCCAGAGAAAATCGACGCTATCCTCAACATGGCCGCGCCCAAGACCAACGTCGAGATCATGCGGCTCACGGGACGAGTCACTGCTCTGAGCCGTTTCATGTCCAAGTCAGGGGAGAAATGCCTCTCGTTCTTTAAGGTTTTGAGGAAGATCCCAAGGTTCGAGTGGTAGGAGGAGTGCCAAGCCGCCTTCGACCAATTGAAGAAGCACCTCGCAACGCCACCGCTGCTCACCCGACCAGTTGAAGGAGACGAGTCGTCGCTGTATCTGGCGATATCCGACCAAGCAGCAGGCTCGGTGCTTGTCCGGGAGGTCGGTGGAGCGCAGAAGCCGGTGTACTATGTGAGCCACGTATTTAAGGACGCAGAAACGAGATATCCAGCCATAGAGAAGATTGTCTTGGCCCTCGTGGTGGCCTCGAGGAAGCTGCAGCACTACTTCCAGGCACACATCATCATCGTCCTCACTGAGCGCCCGTTGGGGGGTTATCCTTGCATCACCAGAGTCCTCGGGCCGCTTAGAAAAGTGGAGGTGGGAACTATCTCAGTTTGACATAAAATATCGCCCGAGGCAGGCCATCAAAGCGCAGGCCCTGGCCGATTTCATCGTCGAATGCACCATCCCTAGCAACAAACCGGAGTCCAAGCCGCCCCTCGCAACTCAGTATCCCATCGCGAAGAGGCCTAGCTCGGTTCCTGAGTGGGTCATCTACGTCGACGGGTCTTCAACCGAGGAAGGCTATGGTGTCGGGCTCATTATCCGGGGCCCGAACGAAGCGGAAATGGAGTACTCTCTGAAGCTCGGCTTCAAAGCCTCGAACAACGCGGCAGAGTACGAAGCCCTCCTGGCCGAACTGCGCATGGCCGCCGGGCTGGGACTGAAGATAATTCGAATCCGCAGCGACTCGGCCCTTGTCGTCGGACAAGTGATCGGCCGCTTCAAAGCTCGGGAGCCTCTGATGATGAGGTACCTGGACGAGGTGAGGAAACTCCGGAGGAACTTTGACGAAGTCCAAGTAGAACAAATACCCAGGCAGCTGAATGCTCAAGCCGACGCCCTGAGCAAGCTGGCCTCGTCATACTCGGCCAACAATAAGCGGTCTATCCTCTTCGAAACCTTGCCCCAGCCCAGCGTGGAAGGCGGAGCGACAACGCTCCACGTATATGCGGCGCAGGAAGGCGACCAAAACTGAAGGAAGCCCCTCGTGGAATTCCTGAAGGACGGTACACTTCCAGGAGATCGGGGAGCCGCCCGCCGTCTCCGGGCTAAAGCCCGCCACTTCATCTGGAGCAATGGGAACCTCTACAAGAAGTCCTTCACTCAGCCCCTGCTCCGGTGCATTAACCCCCACGAAGCCGACTACGTCCTTCGGGAAATCCATGAGGGGGTTGGCAGTGCGCACCAAGGGACCCGAACCTTGATCCAAAAGGCGTTGCTCCAGGGGTACTACCGGCCCACTATTCATGAGGACGCCCAGAAGCTAGTCAGGAGATGCAAGAGTTGCCAGCTCCACGGCAGCATCCCTCGCCTCCCCGTTACCGAGCTGACCGCCCTAACATCCCCATGGCCGTTCGCCCAGTGGGGATCGGACATGATCGGCCAGTTCCCTACCGGTACAGGCGGGCACAAATACGTCCTCGTCGCAGTAGACTACTTCACCAAGTGGATCGAGGCCGTCCCCATCAGGAAACCGGACGCCGCTACGACCATCAAGTTCCTGCAAAACAATCTGATACTCCGGTTCGGTATCCCGATATGTATCATCACCGACCACGGGACGAACTTCAAGAACGAGAAAGTGAAAGACGTCTGCAAAGAATACCATATCCTCATGAAGTTCGCCGCGGTCGCGCATCCCCAATGCAATGGGCAGGCCGAAGTCGCTAACCGAGAGGTCCTCCGAGGCCTCCGGACCCGCCTAGAAGGGCGACAAGGCAGTTGGGTCGAAGAGCTGCCCCGGGTCTTATGGGCTGTGCGCACGTCAAAGAAAACCTCCACCGGGGAACCCCCTTCAGCCTCTGCTACGGGACCGAGGCAATAGTCCCAGCGGAGATCAGGCTACCCAGTCATCGGATCGAGCACTTCGATGATGACGCGAACACCTCGGCGCTACGGACCAACCTGGACATCTTGTCAGAGAAGAGAGACTGGGCTCAGATCAGGGCTGCCGCTTACCAACAACAAACGGCCCGATACTACAACACTCGGGTCAAGCACCGCTCCTTCCAGACTGGGGATATGGTCCTACGGCGAAATGAGTTAGTTGATCAAGGCAGGCTTCACAAGTTCTCCCCGAAGTGGGATGGTCCCTTCCTCGTCTCTGAGGCGCTCCCCAGCGGAGCCTACCGCCTACAAGACGCGGACGGACGCAAGCTCCCGTGGCCTTACAACGCCGAGAAGCTCAAGCTATACCAATGAGGCCAAGGCCAACAAGTGTGAACCCCTCCTTTCGCAAAGATGATGTAAATGTTTTCTAAAAATCCTGTCCATTCGAATAAAGAAACGTCGGAACGCCTCAAATAGAGTTCTGTCTTTACGAGCCAAAGCCCTCACCAAGAGGCGACCGCGCAGCTTCACTGCCCGGTTATCCTTAGCAAGCCTCCTACGACCCCTCCAACGCTAAGGGTCCAAGCCCTCCTTAGAGGCAGCTCAGCAGCTACCCTGCTCGGCTATCCCTGGCTGGTAGTTTCCTACCATGACCGACAGGGATCAAAAACCCTCCCAGAGGCAGTCGAGCCCGAGGGTCCCTCGCTCGGCTATCCTTCAGGACAAAAGCCCTCGCCAAGAGGCACCGAGTGGTAACCCCGCCCGGCCAAGGGTCCTTGGTAGGCTTCTTACAGCCCCTCCCGCACTAAGGACCAAAGTCCTCCCAGAGGCAGTCGAGTCCTTACTCGGCTATCCCCGGCTGGTAGCTTCCTACCACAACTGACAGGGATCAAACTCCTCGCCAAAAGGCACTGGACAGTAACCCTGCTCGGTCCCCGTCCTGAAGGACCAAAGCCCTCGCAGGAGGCAACCGAGCGGCTGCCGTGCTCGGTCAACTCCGGCCGGTAGCTCCCTACCCATGACGCCAGGGATCGAAACCCTCGCAAAAGGCATCCGAGCGGCTATCCCGCTCGGTCGTCCCAGGCTGGTAGTTGCCTACCCACGACGCCAGAGATCAAAAGCCCTCGCCAACAGGCAACCGTGCAGCTTCACTGCCTGGTCATCCTTAATAGGCTTCTTGCAGCCCCTCCAACGCTAAGGATCAAAGCCCTTGCAAGAGGCAACCGAGCGGCTGCCCTGCTCGGTCAACTCCGGCTGGTAGCCCCCTACCCATGATGCCAGGGATCGAAGCCCTCGCAAGAGGCATCCGAGCGGCTGCCCCGCTCGGTCGTCCCAGGCTGGTAGTTGCCTACCCACAACGCCAGAGATCAAAGCCCTCGCCAAGAGGCAACCGCGCAGCTTCACTGCTCGGTCATCCTTGGTGGGCTTCTTACAACCCCTCCAACGCTAAGGACTCAAAGTCCTCCCAGAGGCAGTCGAGCCCGACCCTCGCTCGACCATCCCCAGCTAGTGGTCGTTGCTCGCAGCGCCAGAAATCAGAAGCCCTCGTCAAGAGGCAACCGAGCAGCTTCCCATCCATCCTCAGCACAAACACGGCGGATAACCCTCTGCCCATCACATGCAGAGGATCCGAGGCACCAACAAAGGGCATCAGGTCTATCCAAGTCTCGAGCGATCCCCCCTCGACTTCGGAGCCATGGAGACGCCTCCTTTAGCAGCGCTTGGCATGCTTGGCAAGTGACCGAAATTAACTCGACGAACGATCGCTGGACAGATAGCCGACCTGACATGGAAGCCCAACAGTGCAAGCAAAGGTATTCTACGAGCATTCTTCACAAACAGAAGATAAAATGCAAACCGATGAAACCAAAAAAAAAGTTTTATTACCAAAGGCAAAGCCTTTACAAAGGGTACTTTGGGCTCCCCAGCCTTACAAACTGCCCGGAGGCTTACAAAAAAAAAGGCCTAAGTCGCAAACCCCCCTTTTGCGCCTCGCTCATCGCGGCCTGCCGAAGGCTTCACCACCGGAGGTTTTGCCATCAGGAGTGCGCCTCGCCTCCCTCATCGTTGTCTGCCGGAGGCCTTGCCGCCGGGAGTGGGACCCGAGCATAGAGTTTGCCGTCGGCGAACTCGGGAAGCTGCTCCTTCACGGCATCCAGAGCCTTATTCCACGCGACGGCGGAATACTCGCCAAGCTCGGCATAAAACTGCTCAGACACCTTGTAATCGGCCACAGCTTTCCTAGTCTCGGCCACCAAAAGCGCCGCCTCGGCATTCCCCCTGCTGGCGTCTCTCTCTTTCTCCATGGCCGCGAGACGATCGGCCCGATCCGCTAGCTTCCTCTCGGCAACTCGGTGGGATGCACTCAGGCGACGGTAAGCGCTCCGATTCGCTGAATTAGCGAGCTCCGTAACCTCTGCACGGGCTGCCAGGACATCGGCTCTCGCCCTCTCCAGACGCAGGTCACGCCGCAGGGCCTCGACCTCCGATGGAAACGCTTCTACTGGCCTTGGCGCGTGGAACGCCCCCTCGACCTCCGTACAGATAGCGAGGGCGCACTGTTTTTGACCTGGTGGGAAGAGGATGAGAAACTCAGGGGCGCTCGAGCCAAAGAAAGAAAGGTCAAAAACAACGCGTAGAGAAGTTCGTACCTGGACCGTCCCTTGGGCTATGGCCTCCATTTGGACCCTCAGGGTGCCGTGCGGAAGCCTTCCCCCGGCCGACTCTTCCATCCCGGCGAGCAGGCCGGCAACGACGGAAAGGCCAAATGGAGCCATGAAGACGGCATCACCCCCCTGCACGGGAATCCCCTCAGGAACCATCGACGGCGGCGCACGAGAGATTATCCTTTTCCTCTTAAAGGGGACCCTGTCCTCATCCTCCCCTCTGTCTCTCGTCTGGGGCTCGGATGACCGTGGACATCTCTGGCCGCCACCGAAACAATCATCGGGAGCCGTCAACGAAGCGGACGGCCCTATCGCCGGCGGAACATTCGGCGCAGGGCATGAGCCAGCCAGAGGCACGGCCGCGCCGCTGGCCTCCCTCTGGAACGAGAAACCCAAAGGGTAAGAACGAACCATGTATCCAAAAGCGGAAGAGCGCTGAGCTGCCAAAACTTAGAAGAAAGGAAATATGAAAGAGTAAGGGCACTGGAGCGGGCCCCTCCTCTACTTATCCCCGCGAACGACCTCATCCAACAGCGCCCTTCATCTCCCGCCAAAAACGCCTCTTCGCGTCCAATGGCTCTGATTGCTCCACTTGTCATTCCCACACTGGACCGCACCCCATCAGGCATTGCAGGTCTGCACACGTCGCATCGGCCGACCGACGCTTGACACGTGCACCGTCGCTTCAGTGACAGGATGCACGAACCGGCGCACCTTCCTTAAATGCAGAGATCTCGCCCTGATTCGCTGGCAGAAAAGACAGCCGACAGCCCGGGGACGCGTCCCATTAAAACCTTAGGAGTAAGCTCACCCCGGGCGGCCCGGCAGTCCACTCCTGACGCGGCCCGCTAGCTGGTCGGGACAGGAGTGGGGGGCTAATGATGATGCTCAATATTGGCGGTCTCCAAGATCAGGACACGTGGCAGATGACGTGTCCCAGAACTCAGAAGAAGGGGCCACAGGGGCCGACCAGGCCACCCCTGTACCCAACCTGCAAGCACAAGCCGGCTCACTTCAGAGCCCCCTGAAATTTGGCCTCCTCGACCTCACAGCTCACCCCGAGCTGCCTCAGGACCAAGACTCCTCGGCCCTCTCGTTCGTTCCCGAGCCCCCCAGCCGAGGTCATCTTCCTCGGTCCTCCGACCGACCAATTCCAGCACTCACAGGCGTAACCGCCGCTCCGCAAATCTCGTCATGCGCAGATTCTCCGCCGGCAACATCCCACGTTCCACGCCATCACGATCCCTATTAATAGGCGATCCGCTCTTTATACAGGCGTGACGTCGGGAGCGTAACTGTCGGCGAGATTCTCACGCCTGCTGCTGCGTGCTGCCGCCACTATATAAACCCCCATCACATAAGGGTCAAGTAAGCCATTTTTTATTCCACTTAGCCGTTACTCTGCTCGGATCTCGTACTAACTTGATCGTCGGAGGGTCCTCGGTGGTACCAAACCATCCCGGGACTTCCCTGCAGGTACTCGGCATTAAACTCCTCAAATCACCAATCTCCTCAAAACCCATTGAGGCCCGCAAGCAACAGGAGATCACCTTACAAGTTCACTTGGAGATCGACGGAATGCAACATCTGAGGGAGACCCGAAAAGGACCTCCATCAAGCAGATAAAGGGTTACAACAATTATTATTTTCTTTTAAATTCAAATGTCAAGAGCCTGATCTTTCTCTCTCCCTCCTTCCTTCCTTTCCGCATCCATCTAGATTTCGTTATCTTAATCATCGCTTCTCTTTTTCATAGGCATCTTTAGAGCTTCATTCTAAATTTGCAATATCTAAATCATACAAAATAATCATACATTCATCCTGCCAAAAAAAAAAAAACTAGTAAATTAGAATTTCAGAGTACAGGTAATTTGGCATATTTTCAAAAATAATGTGATCCCAAATCCTGTGTCTCCGACCTATATCCAGTAAGCTTGCAAATTGAGAGCAGATTTTGACTTGGAACAAAAACAGCAATTTACAAAACTCAAACAAAAAGGAGGAAAAAAGAGTATCAATTAAAGACCACAGAATGCCGGACCAAAAGCTAGCCACGGCTCTAAAAGTAGAGGAATATTAATCTTGAAGAATTTCTCTCTTAATTATAAAAAGGCAAAAGCAAAAGCGGAGTAGGTTGCTTTCTCTAAATTATACCAGTAAATAATGATGCATACTCAAAAAAAGCATCAACAGAAGTTAATATTGATTCATCGACTCAACACACTGATTGCTTCCTCTTTTTTTTTATAACTAATTCGTGTAAAATATGATGAATACCCAGAATAT
This sequence comes from Agapanthus africanus, assembly GCA_030015575.1. Lineage (NCBI taxonomy): Eukaryota > Viridiplantae > Streptophyta > Magnoliopsida > Asparagales > Amaryllidaceae > Agapanthus > Agapanthus africanus. Next base: position 45,592,000 of record JASDDO010000019.1, on the reverse strand, counting down.
TACAATTGCCTATCAATTATAATCGCAAACAAATATCAAATCCCAATCAAATTTTCAAGTAGAAGATGTAGAATTATTACCAGAAGAAATAGAATTACTAGAAGAAGAAGATTGTGACCTGGTTCGCTTCTTGGCCTCGCTGTACAGAACCACGCCGAAGATGGTAACCCCGAACCCTAGCATCCCCATCACCGTCACCGGGTTCCTGAAAATCATCACCGAGACCACCGCAGCCACCGCCGCCTTGGCGTTCCCCAGCACCTGCAGCGTCAGCGGACTCGTGTGCTTCGTCACCAGGAAGTTGGTGAGGTTCACGAGATACGCCACCGTGGCGTTGCCGAAGAGGATCAGCAGCAGCATCGGGTCCTCCCTCGCCTTCGCCACCGTCGCCGCCGCCACGTTCCCCTCGATGGATAGGCTGAGCGGGACCAGCATCAGGAACGCCATCGGCGCCATGTACATGAGAAGGTTCATCGAGTTGAGCCTCTCCGATTCTGACGTCAGCAGGATCCCTTGGACGACCGATTTCAGGGCTCGACCGGCGACGGATCCGACGCAGACGAGGAAGCCGAAGAGGTGGAAGAGCGGCTCGCTGTTGCTGGCGAGAACGATGCCGGCGACGACGGGGACGAGGGCGAGGTAGACGACGAAGGGCTCGCGGCGGCAGGTGATGAGGAAGGCGAAGACGGCGGTGAAGAAGGGAGTGGTGGCGCCGATGGCCTGGTTGAAGGAGACGGGGATGTAGCGGAGGGAGGTGTTGCCGCCGACGACGGAAAGGCAGAAGATGAAGGAGAGGGCGCCGATCTTCGCCAGCTGGCGTCGGGAGGCGACGGCCTGGGCCGGGACGACGCGGAGGAGGCGGACGGCGGCGGAGGTGTAGGCGGAGGAGGAGAGCATGTGGAGGGCGGTGAGGAAGATTGGGTAGCGGTACCCGTAGATCGACAGCAGGTATTTGTTCAGCAGCAGCACGCCGATGTTCGATAGGTACCACGCCGCGATGATGCCGGCGGTGGCGACGGCCGCAGCGCCTCCGGATCCATCCGGAGTCGAGCTCGCCGAGAACGAGAATGGGAGGAACAGAGACAAAAACGAAGGAGGGGACGAGGGTTTGTTGGGGGGAGTGGGGGGGATGTCGATGGCGATGGGGTCCAAGGGGTCGAGGCGAGGGTTGCTCCCTCTTCGTGTCGCCATTGACTGCGCGTGCCCCTCCACCATTGCTTTCTCGATCTCTCGAGATTGCTTGCTGTTGATTGGGGGAAGAGGAGGAGGAGGAGGAGAGAGGGAGCGAGGGAGGGGCAGAATGGTGATTGTACAAATGGAGAAGGAGGGTGTCGGCGTCTAGATCTGGGGAGGAGCTAGATCTGCGAGCCGTGACCGATTTTATTTTATTTTATTTTATTTTATTTGCTGGGTGCAGACGTGGCAGAACCAGTGCCGTTGGATTAGAGTGAAAGAATTTACATAATAAATTGTTTGGGATTTTCAATGGCGTCGGTAGAGACTTGAGGATGGGGGTGGACCCCAGGAGAGGAGGAGGATTTTGCTGGGGTTAAGGAACACTAGCGGATGATTAATTTTTTGATTTAATTAATTGTTGATGGGTAATGGGGACCACTGCTCGCTCACTGGTAATTAATTAATTGAGTACTACGAGGAGCAAATTCAATTATGAGAGCTTAATTAGTCAATGGGACTGTTATTGGTCCAGCTAATTATCTGAGTGTCTTAAGTCCAAGTGAAGTGACTCGAAAACAAAACAGCAACGTCCTATTGCCGAATAATTCGTGTAAAATTCGGTAGGGACGAACTTTGCGGATTATTCATAAATATATCCAGCTGTTTTCTTTCAAGCCAACTTTTCCCTCCAAAATTCAAAATTTATTACTCTTCCTAGATAGAAGGAAATCATGTCCATGGTCAGGAAAATGTAAAAACAATTCAAAGTGGCTTCATATATTAATTTGCTAGAAGAATACATCTAATTTATAGATAAACAATCGAGAAACGAGAAGAGTATAGAGAATTAAAAGTCGCCTCATCTTTATTGATTTAGCACATAATCCTTTTCTCGATTCGGAGACATTTAGTTAATGCTCGTAACTATGCAGCGGTTGCATAAAGTATAACCCAGCTTCATAAAAAAAATTATAAAAAATGATAAACAGAAAGAACATGAACAAAAATACCTTTTTTATGTTTTGCGTGTGAACCTTTCTTAGATTTTTTATTGAGATAATTTGGATGGAACACACTCCTTAGATGCTTAGCCCGTATTTGAACTAGGCTATAGCGGGTAAGGACTAAGGTTTGATCCCAATCTTCCCACCAAATACTTCCAATATTGTCTCTGTTTCTTTCTCATATAACGCCATTCTTCGATCTTTTAGCGGGAGAGTTAGGATCGAACATAGTCCTTGTTCATGCAGCCAGCGTTTGAAACTAGACCATATTTGCCTGAGGACTAGCATCCTATCCCAACACTCCTAACAAAAAACTTCCCAATGTCTAATTAGTTATAAAATGATCCCAAATTGGCGACTATTGCATATAAATAACACAAATGTAAGATGAAAAAAGAAGGGAAATAACACAAATGTAAGATGAAAAAAGAAGGGAAATAACATGAGACAGATGTTAGATGAAAAAAAAGGGAAATAACATGGAAGAGAGGGAGAGAGGGAGATGGTTTTGAGTGAGGCATCAGAGACTGGATTTACATGGAAGAGCCTAAAAGGGGAGGTTAACAAGAACGAACAATGCATCGAACCTAGTAGGCGATTGTCACGATCCGGAAAAGACACGTGACTGGCACTTGAATCATGTGAGGTCTATAGGACCCCACCTAATTCAAGTAAGCCAAAAACCCAGAAATCTAAATATTCAGGGAAAATAGTGGAGGTGGAGTTTTGAAATGTGGAGTTTTGAAATTACGGTATAATGAAATCAAGATCTTTTTTAAAATATAAGTAGTATCATATGAAAAATGCAATACTCATATCTGTCTTGAAAACATTTTCGACTTTTGAAATTTCGGCAGCACCTCCTTTGTAATTTTTGACCCGAAAACAATACAACATAATAATAATAAGCATCCCCAAGTGGGAGCCAGCTCTTCGCCAAATGGCGGAAACAACCACGCAAAGATATAATATACGACGCCCTGGGACGAAAATCAAACACATAAAGAAAGGGAACTAAAACATCATCAAAGAAAAACTCAGAATAAAGAATAGATACAAGAGCGTGACTCTAGATCCGAAAGAATATACAAACGGCGATTCTAAGTCTACAAATATATAAAATCTGGTTGATGGAGTTTTTAACTAGATGCAACTGAATGAAATATACAAGTACAATAGTGGTCACGATGCAAATGTATCTCACCTATCAATGCAATCACCTTGAAGGAAACGGTGTGCCAGCAACCTGCTACTGGAACTGTGCGGTCAAACCTGCAAGAAAACTGTGGCACAACGGGGGTGGGTTACCAATTCGTGAGTAGAAAATATCACCGAGTAATAACCGAATGTATGACTATCTCTTAGGTCATACAGTAATATAATAATGACATAGCGACATCGAGTGATAACAAGGGTAATAATATAAGCATATGGGCAATACCAAAGTACTCGTGTCTATGTCATAATGTAGTAACATATTATGTGTATCATGTATGAATGCATCATCCAACATGTGTCCAATAACGACACACTAAATCATGATAAAACCTGAGTGCCAAGTATCGACACTCGAAAACATCATGAAAACCGTGTCCATCAGCAACACATAATCCTTATATCTCGGGCTCCGTCTGTCCGGATCGGCCCCATATCATCTGATCTCGCGACTACGGTCGGTATCCTCCGGATATCCGCCGCGCCAAACTATCACCGGTCGGTAGTGCTCCCCTGCCAGGCTCAACGTCTCTCAATACGGCCTTCTTGTCCCGGGATACCGCACTGGGTCCGCTATATACCCGCAGACGGTGTCTCCTCGCTCTTCGAATGAGGTATACATATAGCTCCAGTACCGAGAAATCTCATGGTGGACGCCACACATCATATCAAGGAAACCAGGATCGCCTCACCGGGATCGCCATCGAAGGTTCTTCTGCCGCAGGGTCTTGTTCTTCTGGTCATTTCGTCTTGACTGGAGCTGCTCCATCGAGGTCTGATTCTACGTGATCTTTTCTGCTGGATCCTCTTCCATAGGATCTTCTTCGGGGTCTTCCTCTATCGGGTTCTCTTCGGGGTCCTCCTCATCATCGTCAGAGTCGCTAACTATGTTGTCTTCTGAGGCTGTGAATCCTTCACCCTCGGAATCGCTGTTTCCAAAAATAATCTGTGGTCCGTTGATCTCGTCATCTGATCCTACCAGCATGCAGTCCAAGGAAATGCATGGCCGTGTGTCCTCATCTAGAGGCGGTGCTTCTCCAAAGTGGGCCATGACCTGAAAAGAGAGAGTCGTGATCAGACAGTGGGGCACGTTAGGAAGATACCTAAGGATACAGTGGCACAGGGAGGATATGCTGGAGGCAAGGACGGAAAATTAAAATGTAAAGATACTGATGCAATGAATAGTATAGAATAAAGTGAGAAGCAAGAGAACGGTACATACATCGCAACTCAGAGTTTTATTGCATTCAGCTAAAAGTTCGACGGATACAAAATTTCAAACGAAAAGAAATATTTACAAAAGAGTGACAACATCTTTATTGAAAGTAGAAAACGTGATAATCCTTCTTCGATTTCTGGACTGCCACATTCCTGTCTCGCGAGCTGAATCCTGTGCGGGGTCCGCACTATCCTCGAAGATCGAACTGCGAAATAACCATCACTTAGCCGAAGTGGAGGGTGTGGACGAACTGCCTCCTTGTAGCTCCTTCCTTTTAGGACAACTATTGATAAAGTGTTCGCTGGATCCGCAAATCAGGCATTTCCCTTTGGCGCGGCGACACTCCCTCTGAAGGTGTCCTGGCTTCTTGCAGCACCCACAACGTTGGGTCTTCTGCTGCTTCTATCGCGGGGAAATAAGTAGGCGCTTCATCTTAACCTCTTTTCCTCGTCTAACAGGGATCCCTTTATGATTGGAGACTTCCGCTGGTGCCTGAGTCATCTGCCTTCTTAGTCCCTCAGCTAACAGGTCATTAGTTCGCTCCTGGGCTTCCTTCAGACCTTACAATGCATTCAGAATCTCTACGGTCTGATTCTGGGGAGTGGAGGTAGGGGGAGAGTCGTTGGAAGACATGGTCCTGAAACAACAATTTTGAGGACGATATAAGGCACAAGCTATAAGAATTAAAATATAATATGGATTGGGCAAAGAATCAAGAATATCGGGTGTGATGAAATTTATTACAAGTGGAAATCAACTGTAGGACTCTAAGTCACTTAAACAGAGTACAGTATTGTAACTATGATGTAGTTCACAATTACAACCACGTAATTCTGCCAAGTCACCCGAAACCCTAGCGGATGGATAGCAGAACACACAATGTGAATAAGGATTAAGAATAACAAGTTTACAATCTAGACCGAGGGATGTCTTGGATTGTCAAGCTCTACACGGAAAACTGCAATCCCAATCGAAGCGAAACCTGGCTCTGATACCAACAAAACCATGTCACGCCCCACTTCCCAAAATGCAGAATACGAGGGGTTGACAAGGCCAGCCATGCTTCTACGGTCAAGAAAATATCCTGCCGTAGTCACACTTTGGCTTCTAGCTTTACGTGGTAACCAGTAATACAATGCACAGGTAATGAGAAATGCAGTATATAAATCAAGACAAATACAAAGAACTAACCAGATGGGGATCAAGAGAGTATGGTTCTGGGTAGCTGATCAAAATGTCCGTGATGTCCTCGAGGTACGTCTGGTCCTGGTCCAAGCTAAGTCCACTTCTCCCTCTGAGCATGTATACTCAGGTCGTCAGAGCGACACGATAGCAATATATACATAGGTGCAAGTGGTAACTCGTACAGTAATAATAGATATATAACAGTAAATCAAGACAGTAAAGATGTGAACATGGAGTAACCAATGCGGTGTCTAATAGAGCAGGTGAACAGTAAAGCACTAAAATAGCATGTCAGGTGTGTCAATACAGTAAGTAATGCATGTCAATGTCACTATCCCTATCAGTCTCTAAGTCTCACTGTACAAGTCACTAAGCCTATCGTCAGTCCAAGTGTGAGAGTCAACCACTCGTAAGTGTCATCCACCCAAGGGTAAGGGACCACGGGCCCAAAATATAACTCACGGTAATAATCATGTAATATCCCTGTAAATCTCCATATATCTCCATATATATATGCCGGCATAGGACTCCCGAGATTCTGTTGAACTCACACTCAAACTACCCCACACCCCGTGGTCTACATCAAATGCCAACCATAACCTCAAATACCGGTCGGTCCATGACAAGTCTGCACGAGAACTGGGGACAGGATCTCCATCAAGCACGTCTCGATTGATACCCAAGATAAATGGACAGTATTTGGTGCCTTACCTGTGACACCCATACAAGTGCTTCCATAAGTGTCCCATACCACTTATAGTCACACTTATATACGTCCCACAGACGTCGACAATGCAATAGATCAATAGGGTCCATTGATTGTGTACAAGTACGTGTCACTTTCACTTATCCATTCATGCACAAACACTAACGTACTTACCACAATCACCACCAATACCTAACACTGGGTAATGCACATGATCACTAGGCTACCAATGCAATGACATATATATGATGTGATAAGAAAACAGTATGTAAAGCATGATCAAGATGTCATAAGTCGGTATCCTACCACTTGTAAAATTTATCATAAATCATACATGCCAAATTTAGCGAAACAATGAATAGAGGATAAGTAGTATGTTTGATTATCTATCCAGCCAATTTAGTTTCACTTTAATTGGGTTTCATAATCACTAGATATGACCATTTCATTTTAAGCGTTCACGGCTGGAAATCCGGTTTCAGAATCGGAAGTCCGGTTCGCAACGCATTTTTATCCTAGTTGGGATCAGAATTTAGTGATGCTACAGTTGAATGAAATTTAGGGTTTTAAATAGGGTTTTCAACACAGCAGAAGGATTCTCAATCGCATATGTACGTCAGGAGTTATGCACTATTCAACACTAGGGTATCAGTTCTGGTTCTGTTTGGGACTGCTATACGTCCTGATCTTTTAAATTGCAGTTAAAATAGTAAACGACGATAAAATAGGGTAAAATCACTTGAGTTATTTATATAATAGATTTATCTTCAATAATATGTAGGGTTTCGCAACATACAAGTCCAGGAAACAAGGTAGTAAACATTACGGGGCAGAAACCAAAAACCAGAGTTGCTCTGGACTGCAGTCCAGAGTCGCGCTCCGAGCCGATTCTCGTCATAATATTAGTATAGAAACAATTAAGAACTTATACAGGGTTACATATCGTCGAGTCGGTTTCGATTTGAGCTCTCGAACGCATCATTCCAATATGTATACAATTAATGGTGATTTAAGCAAGTTTCAGGTGCGGGAAATTCCCAGTTTTTACGGGTGTACTTGGGGGTGTTCGTTTAAGTGGTTAACAATCATATTATTCAGTGAAATTTCTATACCAGGTTCATTGCCAGACGGGCCACAATATGCAAACAAGTTCCGTCAAATTAAGGAAAGGTTTTCATTCAGATCTTGTGTCGAACACTTGTGTTATATAAGGTTTTCATGAATCGCAAACAGGGAATTAATGCGGTTTGAATTATAACGGGAATAATATAGCATGTAGGAAGTAGGATACTTGCCTGGAGACGCTCTGGCGGCACACGGAAGCGGCAACGACACACCCACGGCACAGCAACGATGATTCCGGCACGGCACAATAGTGACAAAAGTACCGATCTTGGCTCGAGCGTGTCAGAGTTGTCCGGGGGACGACTCGTGGTCACTGGAAGAGGGGGTGGTGCTCTGTGGATCTCTATGAGTGCGCTGGGGTCGACGATGGTCAGCGGCGTCGCTCCGACGATGGTCGGCGGCGTCGCTCCGGCGACGGCAGCCACGGGGTTCGGAGTTGGCAGCGACGGATTTGGTGTGGCTTTGGAGAGAGAGAGGGTCGTGGGGCTCGGGTGTGGATTTTTGAGAGGGTGAAGGAGATGTAGAGGGTGCAGAGGTCGACGGGGTGGTTCAGGTCAGTGGGGGATCGCCGGCGTCGAGTGTAGGTGGGGGTCGAGATGGGTGCAAGGGCTCGGGCTCGAGCTCAGTTGAGGGGTGAGGTAGCGTAAGGAGCTCTGTTGGTGGAGAGAGGTGAGCGAGGGAGGAATGATGAGGGTTATAGTCGGCGACGGTGGCGGTGAGGGCTTGAGGCAGTGGGTTTCTGTAGGGAGAGAGAGAAGAGTTTTGAGAGAGTGTGAGGGAGAGGAGAAAGGGGTTTGAGACGAGGTGAGGGCGAGGAATCGTGGTCGAGGTCGTGGGGCACGCAGTCGAGGCATAACGGAAGAGAAGTGGGTGGCGACGTAGGGAGCTTGGGACGTGGGGTCGCGACAACAAAAGAGCGGGAAAATTTTAGCAGTGGGGAAGAGGGAGGTTGCAGTGCGGGCCGGGTCGGGTAGTGGGGGAGCTGGGCTTGGCCAGAGGGAGAAGGGATTTTATTATATATTTGGTTTTCTTGGGCTGGGCCGGGAAAAATTTATTTGTTAGGGGGAAAAGGAGTGGGCCGGAGATTTAATGTTTATAAAAAATAATTTGTTTTGGGCTGTGGGATTTTATTAAAAGAAAAGAAAAATATAATGGCTGAGTTGGGCTGGGTTCTGGGAGCTTTATTATATAATTAGTTTAAATTTATGGTTTTCAGGGCCGAGTAGCTTATTTGATTGGCTTTGGTATGGTTTTAATCCTAAGGTGAAATTTTCTTGGGCTTGGCTTTAGGGAAAAGGGAAATGGGAAAGTACAGAGAGATGGAGAGAGTGGGCTGAGGCACCACAATAGAGGGGATTTGGATTAGGGTTTGGGTTTAAAGAAAATAAAATAATTATAAATAGAATAAAAAAACAATTTTGTAAATAATATATATATAAAGAATACGGAAAGTGATGTACAAAAAGAGCTGGGTATTATATCATACCACCCTTACAAAAATTTCGTCCTCGAAATTTAAAAGAAACGATAAGCTATAAAATAATGAGCGAAAAGTTACCACATCGAACACTAACACATAGTGATTTACTTAAAATAGGTAGGTAAAGAGTGAAGGTCTATAAATGTATAAAACTAACGTAACAAAGGGCATGTCTAAGTAAGTACAAGGCAGACTCAATCATAGGGGCAAACTACATGTATACGAGAATAAAAATAACAATAACGAACAATAATATTCGAGGCGTGCTCGATAAAATCGAAACCCAAAATGTATGTATACATATGTATATCGAACCAGCGCAGCTAAGATAATAGTACCAAGCACAACCATCTTATACTAGCGAACGATAAGCACAATACCCGGGAACATAAGGTAACAATAATAAAATAGTGCAGGATTTGCCGATAGGTTAAAACATTTTAGAATAACGTATCAATCAAACAATTTTAACGTAACTTAGAAAACCACATAGTGAAAATAAGAAACATAGCATAAAATAATATGTGTAATATATGGTTGTGCTGTCGAAAATAATGGGAGATTAGTAGTGTACTTAAAATGTATAAAACGGAAATAGTTAATAACATGCACTTTTCGATGGACATAAAATAATGAAAACTAAATTTTCGAATAACGATGTCCCTAAATATAGTTAGGGTAATAGGAAAATAGCACAAAAATGTATAGGGCTAGCTAGGGTAGGGGTTACAATGGAGTATGGCTCACTCAAAAGGTCGGAGTGTGATGGCTTTAGACTGAAGGTCAAAGAAATTGGGGTCGGGTCAGCACGGGAAGTAAGGATGAGCAGCAAAGGACCACAGGGGGAAAAGGGATGTATGGGAAGGAAAAACGGTCGATACATCATGTGAATCAAAAGTCCGAAGGGTCAGCTAACTCGGAAATTTCACTATCAATTTCCCTTCCAGAAGGATCTCAAACGAAGCACATACGAAGGACGAAGGGTGGCCCACTTAAAAGATCGGGGTGCGGTACTTTTTAATCCAAGCGAGGGTCAAAACGGTACAAGGTACAGGGGTGGACAGTCAGAGATCTCAGGAGGAAAGTAGATGTATAGGGAAAACAGTCAAGCATCGTGTGAATCAAAAGATCAGAAGACTAGCGAACTCAGCAAATTTTATTTCATTCCAGAAAAATCCGAACAAGGCATCCCTGACGAATAAAAGACGGCCCTAAACTATACATAGATTTTATTTGGCCAGAGGAGACGAAAGCTCAATCACGTCAGTCGCGGTTGTGGAGGGTCAGCAGGTTATGGTAGGCTCGCGCGCTCAGATAGGGGCGTCCATTCCCATATCGCCCCACCGGGATCGCCATCGAAGGTTCTTCTGCCGCGGGGTCTTGTTCTTCTTGTCCTTCCGTCTTGACTGGAGCTTCTCCATCGAGGTCTGATTCTACGTGATCTTTTCTGCTGGATCCTCTTCCATAGGATCTTCTTCGGGGTCTTCCTCTATCGGGTTCTTTTCGGGGTCCTCCTCATCGTCGTCAGAGTCGCTGATTATGTTGTCTTCTGAGGCTGTGAATCCTTCACCCTCGGAATCGCTGTTTCCAAAAATAATCTTTGGGCCGTTAATCTCGTCATCTGATCCTACCAGCGTGCAATCCAAGGAAACGCACGACCGCGTGTCCTCATCTAGAGGCGGCGCTTCTCCAAAGTGGGCCATGACCTGAAAAGAGAAAGTCGTGATTAGACAGTGGGGCACGTTAGGAAGATACCTAAGGATACAGTGGCACAGGGAGGATATGCTGGAGGCAAGGATGGAAAATTAAAATGTAAAGATGCTGATGCAATGAATAGTATAGAATAAAGTGAGAAGCAAGAGAACGGTACATACATCACAACTCAGAGTTTTATTGCATTCTGCTAAAAGTTCGACGGATACAAGATTTCAAACGAAAAGAAATATTTACAAAAGGGTGACAACATCTTTATTGAAAGTAGAAAACGTGATAATCATTCTTCGATTTCTGGACTGCCACATTCCTGTCTCGCGAGCTGAATCCTGCGCGGGGTCCGCACTATTCTCGAAGATCGAACTGCGAAATAACTATCACTTAGCCGAAGTGGAGGGTGTGGACGAACTGCCTCCTTGTAGCACCTTCCTTTCAGGGCAACTATTGATAAAGTGTTCGCTGGATCCGCAAATCAGGCATTTCCCTTTGTCGCGGCGACACTCCCTCTGAAGGTGTCCTAGCTTCTTGCAGTACCCACAACGTTGGGTCTTCTGCTGCTTCTATCGCGGGGAAACATGGGCGCTTCATCTTTGTTCCCTGATTAAAAATCAGGAAAAAGCTTCAGAAGAGGCATCACGTGCTCACACGTGACCAGTGGTCACGTGTTGGCACGTGATGGTTAAGCAGCGGCCAGATAACAGAGCGCAGAAGAAGAGAAGCTCATTCCAAGGGTCACGTGCTTATACGTGACCAGGGGTCATGTGCTCACACGTGACCAACGGTCACGTGGCCACACGTGACCGGCTTTAAAAGCCTTATTCTTTAACAGAATTAAATTCTGAGGAGAGATCATTCAAATCTTTCCAAAATGGAGAAGATTTATCTGAAACCGTTGGATCAAGAATCTGAAGGTGATTAAATATCACCAATTTATAGAAAAATCTTGGACATGGAAATATTTCCCCCTAAATCTAACCGAAATAATAAAGAGATATCTTTGGATTTAAAATCCAATGGTGAATAAAATTCACCTAATAATCTAAAGGCCCAGATCAATGATGAAAATAAATTAAATCTCTCAATAAACAAATCAAATCTTTCAATGAAAGATTCACTAAACAGATTGATTCTTTTCCTTCTCCTATAAATAGGTGCCAAGGGAGAGAGTTAAAAAAAAAAGAAAAAGGGGGATAGAAAAACAGACAGAGAGAGATATATAGAGCCTTGGAATCTTGAAAATTCAGAAGGAAGAATTTGATTCTCTACAAAGAAAAACCCTAGGTAAGAAAAGAAAGGGGAAAAAGGCTTCAAAAAAAAAAGAGAATTTAATTCTCAAAAATAAAGAGTTTAACTCTTCTATAAAGAAAAGAACCAAGTTCTTTCTCTGGTGGAGGATCTGCAAAGTGCACATCTCCCCATGAATTGAGAATTTAATTCTCATTGGGTTGAGATCCTGCCATGCAGATCTAAAACATAGAGGAGGAATTGAGTTTTGAGAATTTAATTCTCACAGAGTTATAGGAATTTTATTCCTTCGAGATAAAATTAGGGTTTAACCCTATATTATAGGAATTTAATTCCTTCAAAATGGACAGGACTAGGGTTTAACCCTAATTGAGAACTTAATTCTCTTAAACTCACAGGAATTTAATTCCCTTAAAAAAGAAATTAGGGTCTCACCCTATGCCAGAATTTAATTCTTTACATATATGGGGAATTTAATTCCTACTGAAAAGAAATTAGGATTTAACCCTATCTAAGAATATAATTCTTCAGAAGAAAATAGGAATTTAATTCCTCTAAAATTTATTGCTAGGGTTTAACCCTATGAAGAATTTAATTCTTAAAAGATGAAAAGATCTTTAAAACATGCAAAGAACCAGAGTCACGTGCTACCACGTGACCCCTGTAAAGATCCACAGAAAAGAACTTTGAGGCAACGTCTCACGTGCCCCACGTGACCCCTGAAGGATACAAAGAAAAAGCAAACAGAAGCTATGGGCGCCCTCACGTGCTACCACGTGACCCCTTGGCAAAAGCTTTAACAGTTAAAAACCCACATTCCCATCACGTGACAGCACGTGATGCTCCAAGAGCAATTATAGAAAGTATTCAATACTTTTGGCAGAATAAGATAAGGGGAATCAGGGCGCTCTCACGTGTCCACACGTGACCCCTCTCTCCTTAGTGTTTAACACTGATTTGAAAACTTTATTCCCAATGTTTAACACTGATCTTTCTTAGTATTTAACACTAACTTGAAAACCTTATTGGCAGTGTTTAACACTGATTATTTCTAATGTTTGACACTAAATCAAAAACTATATCTCCAGTGTTTAACACTGGTTGTTCTTTTAGTGTTTCACCACTAATTTGAGAATTTTACCTTTAGCGTTTAACACTTTTGAGCTTTAGTGTTTAACACTATTCCTAGCCAAGTTGGCTAATTTTTCAGAGGCAAAGCCTCCCCTTCAATGGACCAACAAAGGGCCAATATTCCAAACATGATTGAACTTAGCCCAAGAAGGCCATAAGTCCTCAATTCAAACTTAACTGAGCCAATGGGCTCATAATATAATTAATTGGTCTTGGTTCCAAATTGGGCTACAGATCATCTAATCTACCTTGGTTCAAGGGTACATCTCTTCACTCCTTTGATACTTGCCGTTGTAATTCCTCAACGTCTTCAAAGAGGTGACGGGTCCCGATGACCACGCATTGATACAGACTGTGGGGTCCTTAAACTCATGGACTATGATGTCCTTAACATTGACCGTGATGTCTTAAAACTAATGCCGGACTGTGGAGTCCTTAAAATCCACGGACTATGATGTCCTTAACCTTGACCGGGATGTCTTAAAACTAACAACGGACTATGATGTCCTTAACCTTGACCGTGATGTCTTAAAACTAACGCCGGACTGTGGAGTCCTTAAATCCACGGACTATGACGTCCTTAAACTTGACCTCAACGTCTTAAAACTAACATTGGACCGCAATGTCCTTAAACTACCTATTGACCACAATGTCGCTAAACTAAACAACAGGGCCCCCCCTTAATTGCTCTCTTGTTGGATCTAAACGATCCCGTTAAGTTGATCTTAGTCTAAAACTAGACTAACGTATCCTTAACAAACGTTTAAGTCGATCTTAGTCTCAAATGAGGCTAACCTATCCTTAAAACCAAACCCCCAAACCCAAATCTAAGATAATACGGATTTGGACTAGTCCACGCCCTACGGGCGACGACATAACTCAGTCTCCGTATACAATCCACGGGCAACCAAACACAAAACAAACACACACGACATGGAGTGATCATCTGGAGAAAGAGAAAGTTGTTACCGCAATGCGGTAGCGTAATTAACTGCAGGGGCTTGCGCCTGCAGGGAAAAGCGTCCCCACAATCAAAAACCCCTCAAGCAAGGGGGAATCTGACGAAGTCTGCTACATCGGACGCATCCATTTAAACCTTCGATACATGGTGCCATAAATCAACTTGGCATCTTCGGAGAGGTAGACGGATAGCACCAATTAGCATCTGCCCCGAATTTCAGGCAAGACGTCTGTCGCGCCGTCTTTCGGAGGGGAACAGATTCTGGCACGCCTTGTGGGACCTTTTCCTCTTTCCACTCCATACTTCGTGTGTCGTCTTCGCGAACGAATCGCGGTTTGTTAATGGTTGCCTTTGGGTTTCAAGTTACTAAGATTTGGACTTTTGCCTGGCACAGAAATCAAGCATCAATGGCATCCAACTGCTCGAGCTGCTCGAAGTGCAAGTGCAACCGACGCTCCGCCTCACCTGGAGGTGTAGCCTATGGGCCTCAAGCGGCCTCCATCCTTGCCATGCCAGTGGAACAGGTGACTCAGGCCACCACCGGTCTGTTCTTCGGGACCATACTCCCGCCTGCAAGCTTCACCATTCCAGCGCCCGCACCGGAAGCGCAAAAGAAGTCGATCTTCGATCGGCTCACTGTTACAACGGCCCCTCTCAACGGGTCGTCCAATGCCAAGCCGGCAGCCTCGGTCTTTACCAGGCTGAACCTGAACTCCGTGGGGCCTGCCAGGAAGCCCATGACCCCTGACGTGGCCATCGCAAAGAAGACAACCATCTCCATTCCTGAAGTCGTCAAGACGGCTTCCCTTGCTAAAGAGTCTGTCTTTTCAAAGTTGACTATTCCGGCTCCCGTTCCTGCTCGAGGGTCTGTCTTGGACAGATTGGACACCGCCACTCAAAAGACGTCAGTCTTCAAGAGGCTGGCACCAGCGGTGTCTCATCCAGACAGGGGGCAAGACGAAACCATCCCCATCACCGGGCCAGCCCCAACAGCTCGACACGCTCGACGTCGCCACTGGCGCCGAGTAAGGAAGGCCGGGGGCAACTCCCCCTCAGGGCTAACTCCACCGGCTCCAATGGTGGAAGTTAATGCTGCTGTTCCAACTGGGAACAGTTTTGAACCGCTAAGGAGGGTACGCAAGAACTCTCCGACTGCCATGTTGAAAAGATCTCCTCCACCTGCGGAAAGTGTTACAGAAGCGAAGCTGGAGCAGCCTCCTAAACGGCTGTCCTCCAAAATTTACAAGGTCTGGCGACGGGTTCAGGACTCGGTAATCATTCAAGATCACTCTCACCGGCAGAAGAAGGTGAAAGTTCAGGAAGAAAAGAACCGTCTTGTCAAATCACAAAGGACGACAACCACTTGGGTGCCCGCTGCAACGGCCCCCTCCACGTCGACTACTCAAAAGAGAAGAAGGCCGGAGAAAGTCCCCACGCCTGCAGCAAATGTCAAAGACAGTAAGCCTAAACGCCCTAAGTCTGGGGGCATGGTGGTGCATACCGTTTACATGGCATCCGGGAGGGAAGACAGCCGTACATCCACGGGTCACAGACCGCTCACGCGATCGGTGACTAAAGCTCAGGAGCAGCAGCAAAAGCTCTAAGAAATGATGACCGCGATGGCCGCACTCACTGGACCAAAAGAAAGCCCCGAAGCATCTCGGATCAACGCCAGGAGCAGGAAACTGACGCTGAGTTCCTTCGCAGGATACTGGAAAAGAAGGATAAAGAGGCTGCGGAACAAGCAGCCAATATAAAGCGAATGGCCCTGCTGTTTCAGGACATGGTGGGTAAGATGATCCAATAAGATCCTCCTGCTGAACATCCTCCGATCGTCCTGGAAGATGACAGGGGAGAAACGTCAAATCCTCCACCGGCTCTGTCAACAGCCAAGGAGGAGACAATCTCCAAAGCTGACTTGGACGAATAGATAGCTCAGCAGATACGGGTTCACCAGGCGACTGAGGCAGCCAGTCAAGTTGTCAGAACAAGACGACCGTATCCGAGCTGGTATGATCAGATCAAGTACCCACTGGGCTATACAATACCAAAATTCCATGTCTATAAGGGGACGGGCAATCCCTACCAGCATGTTGCCCAGTTCAGGGCGCTTTGTGGCAACACTGGAGGCGACGACAAACTGCTATTTCGCCAGTTTGTCGGCAGCTTGTCAGAAACGGCGTTCGAGTGGTACTCTGAGCTCCCGAACGACCCCGTCAAAACATTTATGGAGATGGAGCTGCTATTCACTCAGCGATTCGCGAGCGCCAGCGAACGCACCCCGATAACGGCGTTGATTAATGCCAAGGTGAAACCAGGCGAGACGTGGGTCCAGTACGCTATACGCTGGCGAAACTTGTGGTCAAAATGCGAACAACGCATTGAGGAAGCGCCCGCGGTGGGCATGTTCGTGGGCACCCTAGATTCTCATGCAACTATCTCACAGTTCATGATGTTCTTTAAGCCAACCACGTTCCAGGCTTTGATCGACAAGCTGCCCCAGATGGACCAGATAGGTCACAGACCGTCTCCCCCAAAACCAGAACCACGGAATGACAAGGGTAAAGGGAAGGCAACTTTCGTTGCGAACGCTCAGCAGCAGCCCAGTGCCCCAAAGCCAGCGGACCAACTGGAAGAAAGACGGCGGTATTATAATGAGAAAATGAAGCGCCCCTACTCATTCCCGCGGGATAAAACGAAGAGGCTATTCGAGCTGGCGGTGCGCAACAGGCTTATCAACTTACCGAATCCAAGGCGACCGCCACAACCTAGCGAGGTGAATAACCCCAGTTACTGCCCTTACCATCAAACGGTAAGTCACCCGATTGAGGATTGCTTCGTCTTTAAAGGATGGATCAAAGATCAGTACCTACAGGGCAAGTTTGCGCTGTCCGAA
This sequence comes from Agapanthus africanus, assembly GCA_030015575.1. NCBI lineage: Eukaryota > Viridiplantae > Streptophyta > Magnoliopsida > Asparagales > Amaryllidaceae > Agapanthus > Agapanthus africanus. The sequence goes on along the minus strand of JASDDO010000019.1, from coordinate 45,574,944 downwards.
AAGTGGAAGGTGAGCCCACCATAACCGCACACTCCTAAGAAGACGGACACACCGGGGGCAACTTGTTCTTTCATTGAAGAAGCTCCATGGGAAATCGTGCTTTCAGCAAAAACCAAAAGAATGCTGAATGAGCTCCAGACATGCCCGGCGATCAGGTAGAAGAAACCGCTGGAACCCCAGATCATTGAAGGGATGCTGAAGCCATGCCCAACTCCAAAGATCGGTGGTGATGGCCCAAGTACTCACACCCAGCCATTGAAATCTTCAAAGAAGAAGAAGAAGAGATCCAAAAAGCCCGTGAAGTCTGGCGACAAGTGCACGGACTTGCAGAAACAGATTGACGCGCTAGAGAAGTACAATCAAAAGGCGCGGACTCCCATCACACTCCAAGAGTTCCTCAACCACGTCTTTCAGGAGGAAGATAATGGAGAGAGCTCGTCGGATGAATCCGAGGGATACGTGGCGAGTTGTCATGTGATCTCCCACTCATTTACGGACGATGAAAAAACTCCTGGCACTGAGAAACTGGGGGCAGAGCCTGAGCCAGAACTTGTGTGGCCGTCAGATGAAATGATCGACGCTTTTCTAGATGAGATTCGTCTGAAAAGTAAAGCCGATCGGGAGCGTGAGATGGCCGCATCAGAAGGAGCCAAACGCCGGCGACTAGATGAAAGAGTCGAAGCACTCCCGCCGAATCAAAAGACATCCGATGCGGATAAAAACAGATTCGAGACGAGGAAAAGATTTGCTAAAACCATATCAATAGGAATGAAGCTACCACCCTCGGAAGAGAACACTCGCAACGGAGCGGAGACGCATCCTAATTACTGCTCATATCATCAGAAGATTTCACACCCCACTGAGGAGTGCGACGCTTTTAAGACATGGTGGCAGGGATATGTTGCTCACCGGCAACATTTTAAGTGGATGAAACGCAGAACTCGTCAGGATCAGAGAGGTACAACTGAAGGTCACAAAAGAGCTACCGGTAACTGTTACACGGTCAACGCCGGAGGATCACAAGTTCTCACCTTTGGGAGCGACTCTGATGAGGAAATGGCTCTGGGCCCCCTCTTTAAAGAATCCATCTTAGGGAAAGAGGAAGAACCAGAGGCCTGCGAAAACATTCAGCTGCGCAATCGCACGCTTCCAGAAAAGAATCTCGGACCTGCAGCTAGAAAAGATAAGGGAAAGAAAAAGGTCGCTGAGGATATCACCTTAGATGACCAAGTCATGAAAGAGCTGACTGCCAAGGACCCGCCCAAGAAGAGTAAGGTGGACTACAACGTCCTAGCGCACCTGAGGAAGCTACCCTCTCAGCTCAGTATTCTCGACGCCCTCTTATTATCAAAAGAAGCGAGAGATTCATTAATCAAAGCGCTGCAAGAGCCTGAACAATTCCAAGCCTTCCTTGCTGAAGAAAGGATGAAGGATGAACTGGAAGAAGTGCACACAGCCGATATCACGTTCGGTGATGAAGACCTTCTCCTTAGGACGTGCGACCACAACCGTCCCCTATATGTCTCTGGATACTGCCACGATATTAGGATAGGCAAAATCCTGGTTGATAATGGGTCCTCCGTCAATCTCCTTAATGTTCGGGTGTTGAAAAAAATCTGCATGAGCGTTCAGCACCTCGCCCGTGATAAAATTACCATCTCCGGTTTTGATTCTCAGTCATCACGGACTCTTGGATCTGTAATACTAACATTACGCTTCGGACTACTCATCACAGATATTAAGTTCCACGTCATTGACGCCAAGACCTGCTACAACACCTTGCTCGGTCGTCCTTGGTTATACGAGTACAACATCATCCCTTCCACACAACATCAGTGTATGAAGTATTTCAAGGATGGTCTCGAGTATACCGTAACAGGAGAGCTGAACCCATTCTCCGTGAACGAAGTCCGCAAGTACGAAGATGCAAAATACTTTTTGCCAGATTTCGAGGACACAGAGGGATGTCGCAAACCGGAGAACAAAGCTGTCGCCACCATTCCCGTTTTCGGGAGTGATACCGAAGAAGAAGAAGTGATAGTTTACGCTGGGCCGTCTCGAAGCAACAACCCGGGACCATCCGCCCCCATATTGATCTTCGGAAGCGATTCGCAAGATGAGGTCAATGCTGTGTTCTCCAGTCGGCCGTCAATACGAGAATTCCCTGGTGGTGATTAGAGTTTGCAAATTACCATGGTTCCGCGGGAGCACTACAAAGATCTTGACGCACTTGAAGCTTACAATGTGCAAGACCTGCAGACGTTTTACGTCCCTCCCAGGCGAAAAGGTAAAAAGGCGATCCTATTCTACCGATCCACGGAAACAAGAGTGGAGAAAGAAATCTGGCATGGCGTGGATTCTACACTCGACAGGCTCCAACCCATCCGTTTGCCCAGATATTACACGAACGGACTAAAAAGGCTATTGAAGCGCCAAGGGGTACCCTTAAAACAGACTATTCGACAAGCTCGGTTCTACAACAGGATTTGGGATGTCCCTGGGACTCAGCGCAAATTGCCCAACGGGAGAATGGAAACGCTTGGGCTTGGATATGTGAGATCCGGGAAACGGGAACGAGTCCACGGTAGCTACGCCATATATAACTTCGATGAAGAAGAGGATGCCCTATCAGAAAACGCCGACCCCTTATCAAAACTAGATCCCGCAATCAAAGTGCCGAGTCTGTCATTTGAAGAGCGAATGGACAAGCTTATCAGGAAAGCGGGTCAAAAAGCCCGGGACGACCATAATCGCGAAATGGCTATCTACGAGAAAGCCAGGACGCAACGCCTCCTTCAACAGGCTGCAAAAGATGAAAATGCTCCTCCCTGTCAACCTGTGGTGCAAAAGGCCCGACGCAAAGGCAGAAACAAATCAAAGATCAGAAAAGGCGTTCGACAGCGACAAAGCGGGACCAAGAAGTCACGCGATCGGAAATCGAGCGGTCCGGATTTGTCCCTTATGAAGAAAATGAGTCAGGCATATTCTTTTCCTCAGAATAAAACACGGAAGATACTTGACCTCGCTATAAAACATCAAATGATCACACTTCCGGAGTACAAGCACCCCGAGCAAGCCAACGAGGTCTTTCATCCAGACTATTGCTCTTATCACCGAGCAATAGGACACCCTATCGAAGACTGCTTCACCTTCAAGAACTGGGTCGAAGACCAGTACCAGCAAGGCAGGTTTGCTCTATCCAGCAACTGGAGGGTAACGCCGCCACAAAAACACGAACCCAAAGCCACAATAGCAGAACCAGATCCACATCGGTCTTGGAAGCGAATTCGTACTTGTCATATGATAACAATATCAAAAGGAGAGCTCGAGAATATGGATGACCTTCCTTGGTGCTTCGAAAACAATGACGACGAGGTAATCTCAGAATTTCCACCAGCACCGAAAGAGCTGGAAGATGTCATACATATTACTGCAGATAACTTCAAGAAGATTGAGTTGGGGACGGCAAAAGACCCGCGACCGACATTTGTCAGCGAATTGCTATCTGAAGAAAGGGTGGCTACGTTAAAAGACATGCTTATGCGGCATAGAGATTGCTTCGCATGGAACTATTCCGAAATGCCAGGACTGGATCCAGAAATAGCTGTCCATAAATTGGCAATATCCCCGGATATCAAGCCAGTCAAACAAGCGCCGAGAAGAATGCGGCTCGAGCTTGAGATGAGCATCAACGCCGAAGTCAAGAAACTGATCGACTTTGGGTTCATCTAGGAAGTTCAATATCCCGATTGGATCGCTAACATCGTCCCAGTGATGAAGAAAAATGGGACAGTGCGGATATGCATGGACTTCCGGGATCTCAATAAAGCTTGCCCGAAGGACGATTTCCCAGTACCGGTCACCGAGCTGATGATAGATAACACGTCCACTCATGAAGTTTTCTCCTTCATGGACGGCTCATCAGGATACAATCAAATAAAGATGCATCCCGAGGACCAGAAGCACACCGCTTTCCGGACCCCTTTGGGTGTATTCTGCTACAAGGTGATACCCTTCGGTTTAAAGAACGCCGGTGCCACCTATTAGAGGGCCATGACGAAGATCTTCGACGACCTCATACATGAAATCGTCGAATGTTATATCGACGATCTCGTGGTGAAAAGCAAATCGTACGAGGAGCATTTAGAGCATCTGAAGACCGTATTTCAACGCCTTCGGCAATACAACTTGAAGATGAACCCCCTCAAATGCGCGTTCGGGGTATCCTCAGGCAAGTTCCTAGGGTTTATTGTCCGGCACCGGGGTATCGAGATAGATCCGTCGAAGATCAAGGCGATCATGGAAATGCCACCGCCAATGACTCTCAAACAATTGCGGTCTCTCCAAGAGAAGCTCGCGTACATCCGGCGATTTATAGCCAATCTTTCAGGCAAGTGCCGCCCTTACAGTCACCTGATGAAGAAGGGAACCCCGTTCGTCTGGGATCACAAATGCCAAAGCGCACTGGACGAGATCAAGCAGTACCTGCAGAACCCGCCGGAGTTAGCTGCTCCAGTCAAGGGAAAACCTCTTATTCTTTATACAACTGCCCTCGAAGGTTCCTTAGGTGCATTATCGGCACAAGAGAACGACCAAGGGAAAGAAAGGGCTCTCTATTACTTAAGTCGGGTTCTACTGGGGGCAGAAGGCAACTATTCCCCCATTGAAAAACACTGCCTGGCGCTGATCTTTGCAATAACAAAGCTCCGGCAATATGCATTGGCACATGAAGTCCGTCTCATATCGAAGGTGGACCCTCTTAAATATTTGATGTCAAAGGCCATATTGACAGGTCGGCTCGCTAAATGGGCCTTGCTCTTGATGGAGTTCTCGATAACTTATCAACCTCTTAAAGCAGTCAAAGGCCAGGACATCGCCGACTTCCTCACTGAACATCCGATACCGGCCGATTCCCCTTTGAATTGCGAACTGCCAGACGAACACGCGTTTGATGCGATCGACGGTGGTGGTAACCGGTGGGAACTTTATTTTGATGGAGCATCTTCCGTGAAAAAGCGCAAACAAAGCACCCCTATAATCAAATCAGGGGTAGGCCTTATCTTCGTAACCCTACAAGGAAGGATAATGCGATTCGCCTTCTCCTTGACAGAGCCGAGGACGAACAATGAAGCCAAAAACGAAGCTTTGATAGCAGGTCTCGAGATCGCCATCGACATGAGAATTGAAAACCTCCAAATATATGGAGACTCCCAATTGGTCGTTAGCCAAGTGAACGGCGACTACCAGACATACAAGCCAGAGCTGGTGAAGTATGGCGACAGAGTACAGCGATTGCTGACTCAAATCCCCTACTACATGCTGGAAAGCATACCGCGTGCGGAAAATAGCAAGGCGGACGCGTTAGCCAAGCTCGCTAAAGAGCTGGCCGACGAAAACCTCAATGACGTAAGAATCATAGTACAAAGCCGTCGGGTTCTTGCTCCGGCAGAAATATCGCCGGAATCATCCGAGGAAAAGGAAGCAACTGAGCAGACGGCCCTGCAAATAAATGACCAAGAAAAGGTTGAAGATTGGAGAGAAGTCTTCATAGACTACTTCAAATCCCGTCGAACGCCTGAAGATGCGTCCTCAAGACACCAGCTCATGAAGCGAGGCTTATCTTTTGCCTTCGTCAATGACACTCTGTACAAGAGGTCATTTGATTCCCTATGGTTGAGATGCCTGGGACCCGAAGAAGCAGAAAGAGTCGTCCAAGAAGTTCACGACGGACTCTGCGGTTCTCACCAAGCCGGACCGAAGATGAAGTTGAAGATCAAACAAATGGGTTATTATTGGCCTATGATGATCCAGGACTGCCTCGAGTATGCGAAGCAATGCCACTCGTGCCAGATTCATGGGGACTTCATCCACCAGCATCCAAATCCACTACATCCAACGGTGGCTAGCTGGCCGTTCGAAATGTGGGGAACTGACATAGTCGGCCCTATCGAACCAGCATCGTCCAGGGGACACCGATTCATTTTGGCAACAAATGACTACTCCAAATGGGCAGAAGCAGTACCGCTGAGGGAAGTGAAGACGGAGAATATCCTCCATTTGTTCAAGACGCACGTCATTTATCGGTTCGGAACTCCGAGGCAAATCATCTCCGATAACGGGCCAGCCTACAGAAGCTACAACATTAGCCGCTTCGCACAACAACACAACATAGACTGGAGATATTCCTCAGTTTATAATCCGCGAGCTAACGGTCTAGCTGAAGCTTTCAACAAGACCTTGACGAAGATCGTAAAGAAGACGGTGTCCCGAAATAAGAAAGACTGGCACAAGAGATTACAAGAAGCTCTCTGGGCGTATCGAACTATGTTCAAGACGGCCACGAAAACAACGCCATACGCGTTGGTATTCGATACGGAAGCAGTACTCCCCCTCGAGATAGAGTTACCCTCTATACGAATGGCAGTCCACTACGAGCTGACGGACGAAGAAAATGCTCACCTTCGGCTTGAGGAACTTGATGCCCTTGATGAAACCCGGCTCATAGCGCAACAAAATCAGGAGGTTTACAAAGCAAAGATGACACGCTCGTACGAAAGATTGACTAGGCCAAGGACATTCCGCCAAGACGAACTCGTGCTAGTGGTCAAAAGACCTATGATCCCTAATCGCGCCAAGCGAGGAAAATTCGAGCCGAACTATGAAGGCCCATACATCATAGACAAGGTCTACCAGGGTGGAGCCTATCTACTCATGGATATGCACGGTGAAAGACCTTTCAGGCCAATAAACGGCCACTTCCTGAAGAAATACTACTCCTAACGAGTCATGGCCCGGGTCAAAGATAGATGACGACGACTATGTCCGCTCGCTATCTTCCTAAGCCTAAACTCTATAAAGTAGTGACAGGCCTTCTTCAACAACGGACCGAAATGTCCTTAAACTAACAATGGACCGAAACGTCCTTAAACTAATAACGGACCACTATGTCCTAAAACTAGCCGTTGACCGAGATGTCGATAAACTGCGGTGGATTGCAGCGTCTCAAAGCCGATACAAAAAAAAATATTAAAAAATATATAATAAAAATAAAAACGGTACGTCCATAAGCGAAATGGGTACGGATAAAAACCCGAAAGGGCTCCATGAGTAAAAACAGCAGGGCTACCGGCGAGTGTTTGTGAAAACCCGAAAGGGCGCAACCTCGTTAAAGGACACTTGCAGGGTCCTCACGACCTTGTAAGGAGAAACCACCCGCGTGAGATCCTTACAACTCACAAGGGAGCAACACACTTAGGAGTCCTCACGATTCCTAAGAAGAAATTACTTGCGAGATCCTCAGACTCGTAAGGAGAACTCTCTTATGGGACCCTCACGGCTCATAAGATTTGAAAGTCTTAAGTTACAGAGACCCGAATCTGTTCTTAAGCAAACCCCCCACAACCTTCGATATTGCCCTATAAGTGGTTCAATACTGACCCTTGTATACAATCCACGGGCGCGAATAAACATTTCCCTAACCAAGTCCCATCCGTGACTAGGGATATGTTCATATAGTGAACAACCCTTGTAAGTCCTCTCGACTTATAAGGAGAAAACCCTTTTGTAAGATCCTTACGACTTACAAGAGAACATGCACTTAGGAGTCCTCACGACTCCTAAGGAGAAAACACACCTACGAGATCCTCACGGCTCGTAGGGAGAAATACCTTTGTGAGACCCTTACGGCTCATGAAGTCAAAAGCCTTAGTCGACAGGACCCTTAACCCTGTTTACTAAGCCACCTTTGTTCAACATCGACAGAGGCAAATGATGATTCGCTCCTGGCAATATCCCAGTTGTAGCAGTGCTGATGCCGAAATCGGTGTCTAAATCCGAGCTTGCAGCGAAAAGCCAGCAAGCCACACATGCATACGAAATAGCCGAAATGATGGGGCAACTTGCGACAAAATCAGTAAGTAAAAATGTATGCATGAAAAATAGCAAAATGATTGGGCAACTCGAAATAAAAAACAGCGAGTAAAAAAAATAAAATAAATAGCCGAAATGATGGGGCACCGTGAAAAATAGCCGAAATGATGGGGCAATCGCGATCTTCGTGATATAAAAGCTGAAATGATAGAGCATTGCGGAAAAAGAGATAAAATAAAAATTAAATTTATGCCCTACAGGTGATATTACATCAATCCCTGTATACAATCCAGGGACGCAAACAAAGAAGGGATCACACTCCTTCTCTAGGTTTCATCGTAAGAAGAAGCCAAATCTCGACGGGCCACAAGTGATCTAGAGATCATCTCAACACTCGTCTCGTCACAACGGACACAACATCAAGCGAAGCGAAACAGCGGCAATTCCCAGTTCCATGACTCGGCGGTGTACAGATCACCGAAAGTTAAAATTCAACTCCGTGAAATGCGGATACAATCAACAAAATTCCTGGTCACGTGGAATGCGGATAACGTCATTCTTTGACCCCGTGGAAAACGTCTAGAGTGGAGCCTGGTCCTCGCCGAACACGGCAGTGAACCCATGGGAAGCATCCAGAGCAAAATTCCTGGTCACGTGGAACGCGGATAACGTCACTCTTTGACCCCGTGGAAAATTTCCAGAGCGGAGCCTGGTCCTCGCAGAACACGGCAGTGAACCCGTGGGAAGCATCCAGAGCAAAATTCCTGGTTACGTGGAACGCGGATAAGGTCACTCTTTGATCCCGCGGAAAACGCCCAGAGCGGAGCCTGGTCCTCGCAGAATACGGCAGTGAACCCGTGGGAAGCATCCAGAGCAAAATTCCTCGTTACGTGGAACGCGGATAACGTCACTCTTTGACCCCGTGGAAAACGCCCAGAGCGGAGCCTGGTCCTCACAGAACACGGCAGTGAACCCGTGGGAAGTATCCAGAGCAAAATTCCTGGCTGCGTGGAACGCGGATAACGTCACACTTTGACCCCGCGGAAAACGCCCAGAGCGGAGCCTGGTCCTCGCAGAACACGGCAGTGAACCCGTGGGAAGCACCCAGAGCAAAATTCCTGGTCACGTGGAACACGGATAACGTCACTCTTTGACCCCGTGGAAAACATTCAGAGCGGAGCCTAGTCCTCACCAAGCACGGCAAGTGAACCCGTGTGAAGCATCTAGTGCAAAATTCCTGGTCACGTGGAACGCGGATAACGTCACTCTTTGACCCCGTGGAAAACGTCCAGAGCGGAGCCTGGTCCTCGCAGAACACGGCAGTGAACCAGTGGGAAGCATCCAGAGCAAAATTCCTGGTCACGTGGAACGCGGATAACGTCACTCTTTGACCCCGTGGAAAACGTCCAGAGCGGATCCTGGTCCTCGCAGAGCACGGCAATGAACCCGTATGAAGCATCCAGAGCGAAGCCTAGTCCTCGCCGAACACGGCAGTGAACCCGTGTGAAGCATCTAGAGCAAAATTCCTGGTTACGTGGAACGCGGATAACATCACTCTTTGATGCCGCGGAAAACGCCCAGAGCGGAGCCTGGTCCTCGCCGAACACGGCAGTGAACCCGTGTGAAGTATCCAGAGCAAACATCGGACTGTGGAGTCCTTAAAATCCACGGACTATGATGTCCTTAACCTCGACCGTAATGTCTTAAAACTAACGATCAACCACCATGATTCTAGACTGAATTTATCTTGGTTCAAGGGTACATCTCTTCACTCCTTTGATATTCGTCGTTGTAATTCCTCAACGTCTTCAAAGAGGTGACGGGTCCCAGTAACCACACGTCGGACTGTGAAGTCCTTAAATCCACGGACTATGATGTCCTTAACCTTGACCGTGATGTCTTAAAACTAACATTAGACTGTGGAGTCTTTAAATCCACGGACTATGACGTCCTTAACCTTGACCGTGATGTCTTTTAACTAATATTGGACTGTGGAGTCTTTAAATCCACGGACTATGATGTCCTTAACCTTGACCGTGATGTCTTAAAACTAACAGCGGACTGTGGAGTCCTTAAATCCACGGACTATGACGTCTTTAACCTTGACCGTGATGTCTTAAAACTAACATTGGACTGTGGAGTCTTTAAATCCACGGACTATGATGTCCTTAACCTTGACCATGATGTCTTAAAACTAACATCGGACTGTGGAGTCCTTAAATCTACGGACTACGAGGTCCTTAACCTTGACCGTGATGTCTTAAAACTAACATCGGACTGTGGAGTCCTTAAATCCATGGACTATGAGGTCCTTAACCTTGACCGTGATGTCTTAAAACTAACATCGGACTGTAGAGTCCTTAAATCCACGGACTATGACGTCCTTAACCTTGACCGTGATGTCTTAAAACTAATATCGGACTGTGGAGTCCTTAAACCCATGGACTATGATGTGCTTAACCTTGACCGCGATGTCTTTAAACTACGGTACCCTGGAAAACATCCCAAAGTAACCCCTGACCCCGTGAAATACGGATAAGGACGACCGCACCCAGCACTTGCGGGTCCTCACGACCGGTAAGGAAGAAAACTTTCTTGTGAGATCCTTATGACTCTCAAGGGAAAAACCGCTTAAGAATCCTTATGATTCTTAAGAAGAACTTACACCTACGGGATCCTCTCGACCTGTAGGGAGAAAAACTCTTTATGAGACCCTCACGGCTCATAAAGCTCAAAAGTCTTAGGAGGCAAATCTTAACACTGAATTCTAAGCCATCGCTGCCCTGCAAAGAGACCAAGATAAATTGTCCGCAGAACACATTCAATAAAAAGGAGACACACCATTGAGAAGAAAAATATGTCTTTATTCATAAACCAAAATGGATACAAAGTACAATTCATGAAAGAACAAAAAGAAAATACTCTCATTCAGGAATATGTAAAAAAGAAAGGAAAAGATACAAGTTTTCAAGCCGGCGGGCGATTTAGCAATTTTGCTAGCTCATCCTTCTTTTGCTGGGCCACAGCTTCTTGATTCAGGATCGCCAGAAGGTAGGCCTCCGCCTGAGCCTGCTAAGCCTGATACGAGGCAAGCCGGCCTTCGAGCTCCTTTTCGGTGGCCTTGTGAGCCTCAACCCTTTCGCGGGTGAACACGACAGCTTTATCGGGGGCCACCACCTCTTTGATGGACTCTTGGAGTACTCGCCAGAGGTCATATGCCTTGTTGGCTTTGGCTGTAAGGCTGGTTTGGAGCTCGCTCAATGCCTTAGTGGCCAGCTCCCTTTCCGAGAATTTGCGGCCGAGTCTCTTCTCGCATGATACCATATTTGCCGCGCACCGCGCTATCAGCCCCCGCAAGTCCGCCTTTGCATCCACGGCCTCCGAGGAAAGGCGGGAACACTCAAGTGCGTGCAAGCAAGCCTCCACCTGCTGACAGAACTCCATCCAGACTCGCACCACCTCTTCGCTATGGTAAGTGGCAAGAAAAGGAAGAGAACCGTTAGCCTCGGCAGCAAATGCTTCAGCTGTGGTTGCGCTGCCAGCACGAAACTCCTCGATCAAAGACGACAGGGAGACAAGGTTTAACTGGGCCAGGCGCTCTGAGGCTCGCAAAGCATAGGGGCCGGGCGGCATGGCGATGCGCGAGTCCAGCGCTATGGGGGCTGGCAAGGCTGTTCAGATTTGAAAAATGTCAGTAAAACTCTTAAGCAAAGGAACAAGTGGGACTATATTGAAATGCCACTTACCCACGGACATGCAAGTAGGGGCTGAAGGTTCCCCTGGCCCTTCAAGGACCTCGACCTCGTCATCGGCCTCCAAAACTGTAGAGAACATCAATGTCAATACGCAAAACAACAGCGATACTATAAAAAAATGGCGAACGACACTAACCTTGTCCAGATGAGAGGACGATGCGTTGAGGGGAGATCGCCTGCGGAGCTGCCATCTCCAATAGACGCTGAAACGATTGCCGGGGAGACAAATCAACGATAGAGGCCGCCAGCCCGCGCAATTCTGGGAAAACAAAAATGTTCAGACAACAGAAAGATAGCTAATTTAAAATGTAGAAGGTTATCTTCGACACTCCTCCCATTCTGAGTTGGGGGGATGGCGGCTTCAACGGCCTCCGCCGTGATCTCCGGCTCCAGCAAAGGGAGGGTAGTCCCGACTACCTCTCCTCCAGCCTCTGGACCGCCCGCAGGAAGAGTCGTTGGGACGACAACCCCCAAAGGAGCCTCTACAAAAGGAGCAAGCGCTCCGTGATCAGGAACCGCCACTGGAGGCTCTATGGCAAGAGGAACAGCCTCGTCATCCCCCTCCACATCGAGCAAGGCTGCATCGGGAATGTCAACGGGCTTTAGCTTCAACAAGCCCGTAGGGACCTCCCCCATCGCCGAGAACTCTGCACAATCCACACAAGAATAAGAATACATATATACGGGCGCAAACAATCTGAAAAACTGCAAAGAAGTATAAAAAACATACCAATGTGCAGGGAAGCCTTCAATATGGCCTCTTTAAGCCGATGCTCCTTCTCAAGGAGGCGTGCTCGCCGGGGTTCGAGGGTGGACTCGTAGCCGCCGGTCCATAAGGAGAGCGCGTCCGCAGCATCCTCCGAAGCGGCCTGCTTCAGGGCCCTTTCTCCCCACTCCTCCAAGGGGCCAATAAACCGCCGCCGGATCCATGAGGGGTCTTCATAGAAGATTACGGCAGGATAAGCTTTCTTGGGAACCCTTGCGTTCTGAGACTCATCTTTAGAACGCCGTATGGCATCAGCCAACTGTGCGGCTTCCTCGGCGGCCGAACTCGGGAAAAGTAGTCCAGCATCTGATTCCTGCGGGGCCAACGGTTCATACTCACGAATGGGCTCAGACTCTATTAAAGAGTCGAGCAAGTTGGTAGCAACCTTCCTTCGACGCTTGGACCCAGAGCCGGTCGCCGAGGACGACCGCTTCCTTCCCTGCGGAGCCTTAGTGCGGCGTCAGCCCACATCGCCCTCAACACCCTCAATGCCCTCATCCCTGTCACCCTCACCCGGTGCCACAACCGGGGATGACACCGCCATTGTCGATGCCGCGGGGGGCGGTGCTGCCTCGGATGGTGGCGTTGTTACCGGAGCCCGTTTACCCCGCGACCAAGTACCCAGGGGCATACCAGCTGTTGGGGTAAGATCCACTCCCGACTCTCCCAGAATAAGCGCGGTGCCGGTATCCCTCAGAGGAAAGCGGACCGGGGCGCGCGGTCGCAGCATAGCTCCCATGGCCAGAACCTGAGTAGGGGCACTGTGGCTAAGAAGTACCCTTCTTTCCTCAATAATAATTGGGTTGACCCGATGGAAATACCAGCCCATGAACGACCCCACGCATCGAGGCATGTAATCAGCATCGGGGATCATAAACTGGGAACCGGTGTTCAGCCTCACAAAATGATGGGCGGCATCTCGAACGGCCTCGAGCGAAGGAACCGGCGCAACTATGAAAGCTTCAAACGGGACACCCTGATCGTAGCCAAACTGCCGGGCAAAGCGATGCGGATTGTACCGCATGAAGAGGGCCGCGCTATCCTGACGGAATACCAGGTAACCCGGTCTGATTGCGTATAAGCGCACGGCCTCTCGGGGCTTCAAAGAGGGCGCGTTATCTATTGATCGGTCCCAAAGCGGCTGGGCTGAACCCACGGAAGAAGATAAGACCCGATCATTAAATACCAACCCGCCAGCAGTAGCATAAGGAGAAATCAACGCCCGAATAGCCCCGAATTGAGTCGGGTCAGCGGCAGAAGCATCCACCAATCGTATAAGCCGCGGGAAGGTATAGGCGTCGTAAAATGCGGGCCTTTGATGCATAGCGAAAGCACCCAAGATGTGCATTTCGATCCAAGACGTAAAGTAGTGAAGCGAAAAATTTACCACATCTACGCCAGGGTGGAAGTATTAGCTGCAGCGCCCAACCCGTGATAGAGATGCGCCAATGCCGGGATGCCAACGGCCAGCCGCGTTCCCTCAACTATACGGTGAGCCAGATAGATGACCGAAACTCTTATAAAGCGGCGATGCATAGGGATGACAAACCAGCTGAGCCAAACACTGATAAACCCAATGAAGAATGTCTCCTCATCCATGCCGGGAGCTGCAATGGATTCGAAAGACATCGGCGACATTATGGGGATGTAGTACTGCGGTAGATCCGATTCATTGGTTGGCAGCTTCTTCGGACCAAACCCAAAGTGGTCTTTAATATTTGCGAACTTCGGAGCTGTCCTCGACAAGACGCCCTCGCGAAGGAAACATGCAATGAAGCTCTTAAAAGTAACGCCCTGCTCCTCAGATTCGGTGAACAATCGATCTAAGATACATAGCACCTTGATCAAGCTGGGATGCTTGTGGCGCACGGAGTTCTCAGCAGACAAGCCGTTCAGCGGTGCGGGCTCGGGTTCAAAGACGTATTCATCAGAAGGCAGCAACTCCTCATAAAGTGTCCCTCGAATTGGCAGCCCCGAGATCTCACAAAATTCCCCCAAAGAGATCGAAACCTCTCTGTCCCCTAGAAGAAAAGTGTTGGTGGGGAGATTCCATTGATTCAAGAACGCCTTAACCCACCAGACATGCGGGGATTGATAATGGAAGAGCGATGCGAATATTGCCTGGTAAAGCCCGACCTTCTGCAGCCGCGCACGATGGGTAGCAAGGATATAGCTGTAGGGTGTTTTTCATCACCCCATTGAGATGGGAATACGCGCTTGCCTGCCAGGCATACTACAGATTCCCCCTGCCTAGGGTAGGTCAGGGTTTAATGATGGTGGGGATCCGAATCTCCGGCAGCCGCGGACTAAGCTGCCGTTAATTACCCCTCGCCTTTGGGGCGAGGGAACCTCCGATTAACGGGTTAAACTGGTCATGCGAACTCAATGTGGAGTGTACGTGTGTTCTGTTTTGGAAGGGGGGTTTAAATATATCGGGAGCCACGCAGAGATTTTACGGGGGTCCCGCTACCCGGATAGCGGGCTGGGGGTCAAGGGGGCTAGCAGCCCCCTTGCGGGGTGCGGGGCAGCGCCCCGTTAGAAATTTTTTTCTAACAGGGACAGTGTTGTGGGGTACATGTGTGTGTAAATATGTATACATATGTATATATATATGTATGTACATAAAAAGAGGGGGAAAAGGCATCTAAAGGATGCGTGGGGCCAGCGCCTTGAGCGCTGTGCGCTTAGGTGCTGTGCGCTCAGGCGTAAGCGCGCCACGTGTCAGCACGTGGGCATTTTGCGCTTGAGCGCTTTGCGCTTGAGCGCAGTGCGCTTGAGCGCAAGCACGCCCACGTGTCGGCACGTGGGCGCTTTGCGCTCGAGCGCAGTGCGCCTGAGCGCAAGCGCGCCACGTGTCGGCACGTGGGCGCTTTGCGCTCGAGCGCAGTGCGCCTGAGCGCAGCGCGCCACGTGTCGGCACGTGGGCGCTTTGCGCTCGAGCGCAGTGCGCCTGAGCGCAGCGCGCCACGTGTCGGCACGTGGGGGCTTTGCGCTCGAGCGCAGTGCGCCTGAGCGCAAGCGCGCCACGTGTCGGCATATGGGCGCATTGCGCTCGAGCGCAGTGTGCCTGAGTGCAAGCGCGCCACGTGTCGGCACGTGGGCGCTTTGCGCTCGAGCGCTGGGCGCTGGCGAGATAAAGGGGCTTTTATTCCCAGAACCAGAAACTATGCTTCAGAAAGGAAATATTTATTATATATATATATCTATGTAAATATATGGAGTTAAACTCCTGAAATGTTTTGGTTGATGAAAGGGGGTCTTCTTCTTCCTCCTCTGTTGGCTGGATCTTGATGATCAAGAGATGTGAGATCTAAAAATCTCTCCTTTCTGAGATCTAATGGTAGATCCAAGTTCCCCTTTGTGGGTTTTGTGGTGGAAAACTACTTAGTTTTGGAAAAGAAAGAGTAAAACTCTTGATTTAATTCACAAGAAATGAGAAGGTTTAGAACCTTGGAGAAGGAGCAGGAGGCACAAAGAACCCTAGTTTTTTTTTTGGGAATGAAAAGTGTTGTCCTTTTTTATTCATCATGTTGCCTTTTATAGGCTTACATATTTGCATATAGCCCCTTGGGCTTTACAAAAATTGCATTTTGCCCATCCCATGGCTCATGTGCCATTTCTTTTTTGCACATAAGCCATGGGCTTACAAATATTGGCTTTATGCCCATTTTGCATACATTCATGTATAAAAAATTACATAAAAAATTATTTATTACATGATCTTGTTGTTGGCATGGGGAGGCTGGCCACGGGCTCGACCTGGGCTTGGGCCCGCTTGACCTGAGCTTGGGCCCACCTAGCTTGGGGGTTGACCTTGACTTTGACTCGGTCAACCGGGGTGTAAATTTTTACCCCAACAAATTGCCCCCATCAATAAATGCACACAGCATATGTGGGTCGTGTGCATGAAATTGATGGATCTTCTTTCACGTGGAGGCGACTTGCTTTGGTTCCCACTTTTTGGGATGCACTGCCCTTTTTACGACATGGACAGTCGGTGCTCTGATCCGAAGCGATTTAGTAGACGTGTCCCCGGCACGGAGTGTCGCTGGTCGACGTTTCCCCGAGGCGGCGTGTCTGTGTTGGACGTTTCCCCGATACAGAGTGTCGCTGGTTGACGTTTCCCTGATGAGGAGTGTCTGTGTTGGACGTTTTCCCGATGCAGAGTGTCGCTGGTTGACGTGTCCCCGGCACGAAGTGTCTGCTTGACGTTTCCCCGGCACGGAGTGTTGCTGTCGGACGTTTCCCTGATGCAGAGTGACTGTGTTCGACGTTTCCCCGATGCAGAGTGTCGCTGGTTGACGTATCCCCGGCACGAAGTGCCTGCTTGACGTTTCCCCGGCACGGAGTGTCGCTGTCGGACGTTTCCCTGATGCGGAGTGTCTGTGTTGGACGTTTCCCCGATGCAGAGTGTCACTGGTTGACGTGTCCACGGCACGGAGTGTCGCTGATCGACTTTTCCCCGGCGCGGAGTGTCGGGTTGACTTTCCCCCGGCACGGAGTGTCGCTGATCGACTTTTCCCCGGCGCGGAGTGTCGGTGGTTGACTTTTCCCCGGCACGGAGTGTCGCTGATTGACTTTTCCCCGGCGCGGAGTGTCGGGTTGACTTTTCCCGGTACGGAGTGTCGCTGATGGACTTTTCCCCGGCGCGGAGTGTCGGGTTGACTTTTCCCCGGCACGGAGTGTCGCTGATCGACTTTTCCCCGGCACGGAGTGTCGGTGGTTGACTTTTCCCCGGCACGGAGTGTCGCTGATCGACTTTTCCCCGGCGCGGAGTGTCGGGTGGACTTTTCCCCGGCACGGAGTGTCGCTGATCGACTTTTCCCCGGCGCGGAGTGTCGGGTTGACTTTTCCCCAGCACGGAGTGTCGCTGATGGACTTTTCCCCGGCGCGGAGTGTCGGGTGGTTGACTTTTCCCCGGCACGGAGTGTCGCTGATGGACTTTTTCCCCGGGGCAGAGTGTCGGGTTGACTTTTCCCCGTCACGGAGTGTCGCTGATCGACTTTTCCCCGGCGCGGAGTGTCGGGTTGACTTTTCCCCGGCACGGAGTGTCGCTGATGGACTTTTCCCCGGCGCGGAGTGTCGGGTTGACTTTTCCCCGGCACGGAGCGTCGCTGATGGACTTTTCCCCGGCGTGGAGTGTCGGGTTGACTTTTCCCCGGCACGGAGTGTCGCTGATCGACTTTTCCCCGGCGCGGAGTGTCGGGTTGACTTTTCCCCGGCACGGGGTGTCGCTGATCGATTTTTCCCCGGCACGGAGTGTCGGTGGTTGACTTTTCCCCGGCACGGAGTGTCGCTGATCGACTTTTCCCCGGCGCGGAGTGTCGGGTTGACTTTTTTCCGAGGCGGAGCATAATTCCTGCAGGGAAGGTACATATCCCGAGGCGAAGCATGATTTCGACACGGGGTAAATTCTGGGACGGAGCATGATTCCGCCATAGAGGTTGTTGGTTTGATTTGATTTGGGTTGACATCAGTATCGCTACATTGGAATATGGTACCAGGAGCGAATCATCATCTGTCTTGAGAGGATGTGGGAATTATTTTTTTTTTGTTTGGCATCTGCATTGTTGCACTGGAATAATGCCAGGAGCAACTCATCATTTGCCCCGAGAGGATTTGGGGATTTTTTTTGTTGGCATCTGCATTGCTGCACTGGAATGATGCCAGGAGCAACTCATCATTTGCCCCGGGAGGATTTGGATTTGGTTGGTTTGGCATCTGCATTGCTGCACTGGAGTAATGCCAGGAGCAACTCATCATTTGCCCCGAGAGGATTTGGATTTGGTTGGTTTGGCATCTGCATTGCTGCACTGGAATAATGCCAGGGGCAACTCATCATTTGCCCCGAGAGGATTTGGGAATTGGTGGCTTAGGAGACAGGTTTAGATCCCTATCACCTAAGGCTTTTCCATTTTGTGAGCCATAAGGGTCTCACAAAGCATTTTCTCCCTACGGGTCGTGAGGATCCCGCAGGTGTATTTTCTCCTTAGGAGTCATGGGGACTCCTAAGTGTGTTGCTCCTTTGTGAGTCATAGGGATCTCACGCGGGGATTTTCTCCTCACAAAGTCGAGAGGGCTTTGCGAGTGCATTTCATTTCTTTTTTTTTTACGAGTTTGCGCCCTTTCGGGTTTTCACAAACTCGCCGGCAGTCCTGCTGTTTTTACTCACGGAGCCCTTTCGGGTTTTCATCCGTACCCGTTTTGCTTGTGGACATACCGTTCTTCTTTTTTTCCTTCTTTTTTTTTCTTTTTTTTTCCTTCTTTTTTTCTTTCTTTTTTTTCTTTTTTTTTGGAGAGATCGGGATTGTTTTACGCCCGTGGATTGTATACGGTTTTGCAGGATGTATGATCCAGACCGTAGGGCCAGAAAAATTTCAGGACTTTGTTGGCGTCTGCATCGCTGCACTGGAATGTGGTACCAGGAGCGACTCATCATTCGCCGTTGGGGTATGGAATTTAGAATTTGGTTGGCGTCTGCATCGCTGCACTGGAATATGGTACCAGGAGCGACTCATCATTCGCCACTTGGGGATTGGGGAGCGATGGCGTAGGAGACAGGTTTAGATCCCTATCACCTAAGGCTTTTCAATTTTATGGGCCGTGAGGGTCCCATAAAACCATTTTCTCCCTACAAGTCATAAGGATCCCGCAGGTGTATTTTCTCCTTAGGAGTCGTGAGGACTCCTTAGTGTGTTTTTCCTTTGTGAGTCATAAGGATCCCATAAAGGTTTGTTCTCCTCATGCATCGTGAGGACACATGAGTGGATTTCCCTTCGTCCCTAGTTTAATGACTTAGGGGTCAACTGTTTCCAGTTTAATGACTTAGAGGTCAACTGTTTCCAGTTTAACGACTTGGTGGTCATCTGTTTCCATTTTAACGATGTAGTGGTCATCTGTTTTCAGTTTAACGACGTAGCGGTCATCTGTTTCCAGTTTAACGACTTGGTGGTCATCTGTTTCCAGTTTAACGACATAAAGGTCATCCGTTTCCAGTTTAACGACTTGGAGGTCATCTGTTTCCAGTTTAACGACTTAGGGGTCTATTGTGCCCAGTTTAACGACTTAGCGGTCATCTGTTTCCAGTTTAAAGACGTAGAGGTCATCTGTTTCCAGTTTAACGACGTGGTGGTCATCTGTTTTCAGTTTAACGACGTAGTGGTCGTCTGTTTCCAGTTTAACGACCTGGTGGTCGTCTGTTTCCAGTTTAACGACGTAGAGGTCGTCTGATTCCAGTTTAACGACTTGGTGGTCATCTGTTTCCATTTTAACGACTTGGTGGTCATCTGTTTCCAGTTTAAAGACTTAGGGGTCTACTGTTTCCAGTTTAACGACTTGGTGGTCATCTGTTTCCGGTTTAAAGACGTAGAGGTCATCTGTTTCCAGTTTAACGACTTGGTGGTCATCTGTTTCCAGTTTAACGACATAGAGGTCATCCGTTTCCAGTTTAACGACTTGGAGGTCATCTGTTTCCAGTTTAACGACTTAGGGGTCTATTGTGCCCAGTTTAACGACTTAGCGGTCATCTGTTTCCAGTTTAAAGACGTAGAGGTCATCTGTTTCCAGTTTAACGACGTAGTGGTCATCTGTTTTCAGTTTAACGACCTGGTGGTCGTCTGTTTCCAGTTTAACGATGTAGAGGTCGTCTGATTCCAGTTTAACGACTTGGTGGTCATCTGTTTCCAGTTTAACGACTTGGTGGTCATCTGTTTCCAGTTTAAAGACTTAGGGGTCTACTGTTTCCAGTTTAATGACTTGGTAGTCATCTGTTTCCAGTTTAAAGACGTAGAGGTCATCTGTTTCCAGTTTAATGACGTAGAGGTCGTCTGTTTCCAGTTTAACGACTTGGTGGTCATTTGTTTCTAGTTTAGAGACTTAGAGGTCTATCGATGGCGAGCTTGGAATTTTGGGGTAGGGGCCGGCATCAGCGTTGCTAACACTGAAGCACATGTGCCAGGACACATAAGTGGGTCTTCCCAATGGAGCATAATTCCGAGGGCGGAGACCAACCGCTGGACTGGTGATTGCAGTGGGATATAGGTATGATGAGAATTATTTGAGCCCGTGGATTGTATACGGTAGTCAAGTTGGGGACTAACCGTAGGGTCGGAAGAATTTTGGAAAATTGGATTTTTGGTTGTGTTTTTTTTTTTGTTTTTGTTTTACCGCGATTGCTCTATCCTTTCAGCTTTTCTTATCGCGAAGATCACGATTGTCCTATCATTTCGGCTATTTATTCACGGTTGCCCCATCATTTCGGCTTTATTTTCATCTTTATTATACTCGCTGATTTTTATTGCGAGTTGCCCCATCATTTCGGCTTTTCTTTATTTTTCTTTTATTTACACATTTTTTGTTTATTTACACATATATATATATATATATATTTTGTACATTCCCAGTTTAATGACTTAGAGGTCGACTGTTCCCAGTTTAACGACGTGGTGGTCCATTTTGCTTATCCCAGCTCCTTGAACTTTGATCTTGGCGGAGCTGTGTTGATGACCTAGCTTTGTGGCTTGCCGATACATCCGAGGATTGTGAGGTTTTTCCAAGCTTATATTGGTCCTCTGCCCAATCTTTGAAAATATAGCAGTCTTCGATGGTATGACCCACCACTTTATGATATGGGCAGTATATGGGATTGCCGGTCATGTTCATTTCCTGTGGCCTCTTTGGAACAGGCAGTTGCAGACCGCTGTTCAGGGCGTCCATGAATATTTTGCGAACTTCATCCTTCCTGAAGGAGTATACCTTCTTCTTTCCCTCTATTGGAGTAGGTGCCTTTACTGATACTGGTCCTCGAGGCACATGTCTGGGAGGATTAGGTTCCCGAAAGGTTTCGGTCTCCATTTGCATGAAATCGGCGATCGTAGCTTGACCGTTTGCTAACACGCCTTTAGACAGTTCTATCTCTCCCGTCCTGTATTGCCTTTCGACCCAATCTTTGAAGACAAAGCAGTCCTCAATGGCATGACCTATCACCCTGTGATAGGGGCAATATTTTGGGACATCGGTCATATTCTCTTCTTGCGGTCTCTTTGATTCTGGCATTTGTAGACCGTTTCTTAGGGCGTCCCTGAATATCTTGTGGACCTTTTCCCTCTTGAAGGAATAGACCTTTTCCAGCTTCTCTTTCAGAGGCGATTCCCCCCCGGTGTATGTATCGGAGGGACTGGAGGCTGATTGCGGCCGTTTTTCGCGAAGGCGCTCCGCTTTTAAGTTGAAAGGGATATCAGTTGGCTGCCCCCGGGTATCAATCCCTGGCTCATGAGCCAAAATTTGATTCTGCTGTAATTGCAATCGGGCGACTTGGGTCGCGAGATCGGCCACGGCGTTTGCCAGCTCGTCGACTTTGGAATAGACCTCGGCAATCTTCTCATCCCTGTCCTGAAATTGCCTTTGAAGCCATTGGAATAATGCTTGTTCTGTAGTTCCGGCTATGACAACCGGGTAATCTTTATTGCCTGAGCTCAATTCCGTAGGAACCACGGGCTCCTCTGGCTTATCGGCCTGAGCGGGCTCTTCATCATTTAGATCGAGCCGATGCTGGGTAGCGTTAACCATATCATTACCATGGCTGTGAAGAAGAGGAGGGTTCGTTTCTTCATATCCGGCTATGTAGACAGTGTGGATAACACATTCAGCCATTCTTTCATCACTGGCAGTTGGTTTCGCGGAGCGGTCCGGGCTTTGGAAATTCATAAATTTTAACATGGCCAGAACCCTAGCCCTTTTGTTGGCTCTATATCTGAGCCGCTTCTGCCTCAGCTTCTCTGCCTTAAGCGATTGGCAGGCTTCTGCTCTTCGGGAAGCCACCATAGGCCGAGCGATTGGGATGCTTGAGAAGACATCTGCCTGCGTGTCCGTCGAAGGTATCGCCTGGGCTTGCCTACGACGTCTGGCAACTTCTTTTGTTCCGATGGCTTTGCCCCCAGTGGGGGCCATGGAAAGCCGTCCGGACACCGATTTGCGTTTGGGTTGGGGCGCTCTCGAGATTACTACATTCGGTCTCTTGCCTTTCGAGACCAGTCTGTCTGTTGTTGGAGCTTGAAGAGCCGGGATGGCGTTAGCTGACACGAACAGGATAGAGCCGAATGGTAGCGGCTCCTCCTCCCATAGTCGCCCGAGACTGGCCGGAAGGACCGTCCTGGAGTCCATCTTCATCGTGTAGAAAACGGGAGTCGTGCTGAGAGCTGAGATCGTCCTTGGAGACATTGTTGGAGAGTGATTGCTTGAAAACCTGCATGAAAGAGCATTATTTTAGTATAAATAAAGATATGTACATTGATTGAGTTCGCATGAATGCTTATCCCGAAATATGGGAGGAGAGATTGGTCCCACCGGGCGTGCCAGAGATCTGTAGGGTGTTTTTCGTCACCCCATTGAGATGGGAATACGCGCTTGCCTGCCAGGCGTACTACAGATTCCCCCTGCCTAGGGTAGGTCGGGGTTTAATGATGGTGGGGATCCGAATCTCCGGCAGCCGCGGACTAAGCTGCCGTTAATTACCCCTCGCCTTTGGGGCGAAGGAACCTCCGATTAACGGGTTAAACTGGTCATGCGAACTCAATGTGGAGTGTACGTGTGTTCTGTTTTGGAAGGGGGGTTTAAATATATCGGGAGCCACGCAGAGATTTTACGGGGGTCCCGCTACCCGGATAGCGGGCTGGGGGTCAAGGGGGCTAGCAGCCCCCTTGCGGGGTGCGGGGCAGCGCCCCGTTAGAAATTTTTTTCTAACAGGGACAGTGTCGTGGGGTACATGTGTGTGTAAATATGTATACATATGTATATATATATGTATGTACATAAAAAGAGGGGGGAAAGGCATCTAAGGGATGCGTGGGGCCAGCGCCTTGAGCGCTGTGCGCTTAGGTGCTGTGCGCTCAGGCGTAAGCGCGCCACGTGTCAGCACATGGGCATTTTGCGCTTGAGCGCAGTGCGCTTGAGCGCAGTGCGCTTGAGCGCAAGCACGCCCACGTGTCGGCACGTGGGCGCTTTGCGCTCGAGCGCAGTGCGCCTGAGCGCAAGCGCGCCACGTGTCGGCACGTGGGCGCTTTGCGCTCGAGCGCAGTGCGCCTGAGCGCAGCGCGCCACGTGTCGGCACGTGGGCGCTTTGCGCTCGAGCGCAGTGCGCCTGAGCGCAGCGCGCCACGTGTCGGCACGTGGGGGCTTTGCGCTCGAGCGCAGTGCGCCTGAGCGCAAGCGCGCCACGTGTCGGCATATGGGCGCATTGCGCTCGAGCGCAGTGTGCCTGAGTGCAAGCGCGCCACGTGTCGGCACGTGGGCGCTTTGCGCTCGAGCGCTGGGCGCTGGCGAGATAAAAGGGCTTTTAGTCCCAGAACCAGAAGCTATGCTTCAGAAAGGAAATATTTATTATATATATATATATATCTATGTAAATATATGGAGTTAAACTCCTGAAATGTTTTGGTTGATGAAAGGGGGTCTTCTTCTTCCTCCTCTGTTGGCTGGATCTTGATGATCAAGAGATGTGAGATCTAAAAATCTCTCCTTTCTGAGATCTAATGGTAGATCCAAGTTCCCCTTTGTGAGTTTTGTGGTGGAAAACTACTTAGTTTTGGAAAAGAAAGAGTAAAACTCTTGATTTTATTCACAAGAAATGAGATGGTTTAGAACCTTGGAGAAGGAGCAGGAGGCACAAAGAACCCTAGTTTTTTTTTTTTGGGAATGAAAAGTGTTGTCCTTTTTTATTCATCATGTTGCCTTTTATAGGCTTACATATTTGCATATAGCCCCTTGGGCTTTACAAAAATGGCATTTTGCCCATCCCATGGCTCATGTGCCATTTCTTTTTTGCACATAAGCCATGGGCTTACAAATATTGGCTTTATGCCCATTTTGCATACATTCATGTATAAAAAATTACATAAAAAATTATTTATTACATGATCTTGTTGTTGGCATGGGGAGGCTGGCCGCGGGCTCGACCTGGGCTTGGGCCCGCTTGACCTGGGCTTGGGCCCACCTAGCTTGGGGGTTGACCTTGACTTTGACTCGGTCAACCGGGGTGTAAATTTTTACCCCAACAATAGCGAGCCCAGAGGAGGTAGCCCGTGGGGTGTCGAGGAGTGAGCCCTATCTTATAAATTTGTCCCCATGGGTGGGCCTCACCCTGGCAAATGCGTCGTCCCAGGATATCTATAGAGGGATCGGATGGTTCGGGATACCGGTTATTGAAGGCTCGAGCTGTCCCGTTGGAGTCCAATTCGGCATCTCCACAGCGAAAACCGTCCTCGGAGGGTCCATCGGCAAGAACGGGAAAGTGGGCTCTGTCGGCACTTCACAGAGGAAACTCCGGCGACCCCGGATGATATGGTTGTACCAAGTTCCCCATAGAAGTAAGCTAGTGCAGTTCGGGTCATGAGCCCGGATCATCGCCATCTCTTCCTCGTCGGATGGTGATTGAGGAAAAGCGGCCTCCGAGCGAGTGAAGGGAAAGCACGGAACAGAAGCCATCGCACCTGAAACAAAGTAAAGGAAAACTGTCAAAAGTGAAGCCAGGAACATATATATATATATATATATATATATATATATATATATATATATATATGAACATGAATATATGAAGACAGTTGAAGAAAGTGACAGAGGACTTGTTTGGTAGGACCATTAGTTACAAAACATGTGGATCCCACGAAATCAAGATGACGGCTGGTTAATGATGAGACACGGCAATCATAATGAGACAAAGGGAATATTCTAATCAAATAGGCAGTGGGATTCAAGTGACCCTACACACTCCCCTAAAAAGAAATCTATTTTGGACTCTGTGACAAATCAAACAGAATCAAGGGAATTAAATTCCCAGGAAAGGACATGGCAAACCTCTTCTTCTCGGATGTGAAAGAGACAACCCAGGGCAAGAAAACCCTAAGGAGCCCCCATGGGAAGAACATAGTTCTTCGTAAGAATTAAATTCCTTTTGAAAAGGGGAATTAAATTCCCAGAAACATTTTTTTGGGATGGAATTAAATTCCATGGATTTGAACCGCCACCATCATCTCCCTAAAGATCATATGAACCCTAAGAGATCTACTGTTCGAAGATTAAATGGTTTTCTATTTTTGTTGATGAACTTGAAAAAAAAATGGGTTCATGTTAAAAAGGGTGAAACCCTTGGTGTGGATTTAAAATTCAGAGAGTTTTTGAAAAATATATATAAGGGTTCCTCGATCGTTCAAAGATCACTACCTGAAGAGATGGGTTTTCCCTGAACAGAGTTGAACTCTGAAGATTGTGGAGCAGAGAACTAAGCTCTGGAAAAGGAGAATTAAATTCTCAGGAAAAAATTTGCAAGGAGGAAGATGAAGCAAAGTGGAGGCGCTTCTGAAAGGACATGGGCATCTATAGGATGGGATGGAAAACGTTTCATTTACCCTACTCCCAAGACAGATCCGGCGGTCAAGTGACAGCGTTGCACTCACGTGCAGACACGTGAGAACAACGCTGTGGGGGCATTTGTTCCCTGATTAAAAATCAGGAAAAAGCTTCAGAAGAGGCATCACGTGCTCACACGTGACCAGTGGTCACGTGTTGGCACGTGATGGTTAAGCAGCGGCCAGAGAACAGAGCGCAGAAGAAGAGAAGCCCATTCCAGGGGTCACGTGCTCACACGTGACCAGGGGTCACGTGCTCACACGTGACCAGGGGTCACGTGCTCACACGTGACCAGGGGTCACGTGCTCACACGTGACCGGCTTTAAAAGCCTTATTCTTTAACAGAATTAAATTCTGAGGAGAGATCATTCAAATCTTTCCAAAATGGAGAAGATTTATCTGAAACCGTTGGATCAAGAATCTGAAGGTGATTAAATATCACCAATTTATGGAAAAATCTTGGACATGAAAATATTTCCCCCTAAATCTAACCAAAATAATAAAGAGATATCTTTGGATTTAAAATCCAATGGTGAATAAAATTCACCTAATAATATAAAGGCCCAGATCAATGATGAAAATAAATCAAATCTCTCAATAAACAAATCAAATCTTTCAATGAAAGATTCACTAAACAGATTGATTCTTTTTCTTCTCCTATAAATAGGTGCCAAGGGAGAGAGTTAAAAAAGAAAAAGAAAAAAGGGGATAGAAAAACAGACAGAGAGAGAGATATAGAGCCTTGGAATCTTGAAAATTCAGAAGGAAGAATTTGATTCTCTACAAAGAAAAACCCTAGGTAAGAAAAGAAAGGGGAAAAAGGCTTCAAAAAAAAGAGAATTTAATTCTCAAAAATAAAGAGTTTAACTCTTCTATAAAGAAAAGAACCTAGTTCTTTCTCTGGTGGAGAATCTGCAAAGTGCACATCTCCCCATGAATTGAGAATTTAATTCTCATTAGGTTGAGATCCTGCCATGCAGATCTAAAACATAGAGGAGGAATTGAGTTTTGAGAATTTAATTCTCACAGAGTTATAGGAATTTAATTCCTTCGAGATAAAATTAGGGTTTAACCCTATATTATAGGAATTTAATTCCTTCAAAATGGACAGGACTAGGGTTTAACCCTAATTGAGAACTTAATTCTCTCAAGCTCACAGGAATTTAATTCCCTTAAAAAAGAAATTAGGGTCTCACCCTATGCCAGAATTTAATTCTTTACATATATGGGGAATTTAATTCCTAAAGAAAAGAAATTAGGGTTTAACCCTATCTAAGAATATAATTCTTCAGAAGAAAATAGGAATTTAATTCCTCTAAAGTTTATTGCTAGGGTTTAACCCTATAAAGAATTTAATTCTTAAAAGATGAATAGATCTTTAAAACATGCAAAGAACCAGAGTCACGTGCTACCACGTGACCCCTGTAAAGATCCACAGAAAAGAACTTTGAGGCAACGTCTCACGTGCCCCACGTGACCCCTGAAGGATACAAAGAAAAAGAAAACAGAAGCTATGGGCGCCCTCACGTGCTACCACGTGACCCCTTGGCAAAAACTTTAACAGTTAAAAACCCACATTCCCATCACGTGACAGCACGCGATGCTCCAAGAGCAATTATAGAAAGTATTCAATACTTTTGGCAGAATAAGATAAGGGGAATCAGGGCGCTCTCACGTGTCCACACGTAACCCCTCTCTCCTTAGTGTTTAACACTGATTTGAAAACTTTATTCCCAGTGTTTAACACCGATCTTTCTTAGTGTTTAACACTAACTTGAAAACCTTATTGGCAGTGTTTAACACTGATTATTTCTAATGTTTGACACTAAATCAAAAACTATATCTCCAGTGTTTAACACTGGTTGTTCTTTTAGTGTTTCACCACTAATTTGAGAATTTTACCTTTAGCGTTTAACACTTTTGAGCTTTAGTGTTTAACACTATTCCTAGCCAAGTTGGCTGATTTTTCAGAGGCAAAGCTTCCCCTTCAATGGACCAACAGAGGGCCAATATTCCAAACATGATTGGACTTAGCCCAAGAAGGCCATAAGTCCTCAATTCAAACTTAACTGAGCCAATGGGCTCATAATATAATTAATTGGTCTTGGTTCCAAATTGGGCTACAGATCATCTAATCTACCTTGGTTCAAGGGTACATCTCTTCACTCCTTTGATACTTGTCGGAGTAATTCCTCAACGTCTTCAAAGAGGTGACGGGTCCCGATGACCACGCATTGATACGGACTGTGGGGTCCTTAAACTCATGGACTATGATGTCCTTAACCTTGACCGTGATATCTTAAAACTAATGCCGGACTGTGGAGTCCTTAAAATCCAAGGACTATGATGTCCTTAACCATGACGAAGATGTCTTAAAACTAACAACGGACTATGACGTTCTTAACCTTGACCGTGATGTCTTAAAACTAACGTCGGACTGTGGAGTCCTTAAATCCACGGACTATGACGTCCTTAACCTTGACCGCAACGTCTTAAAACTAACATTGGACCGCAATGTCCTTAAACTACCTATTGACCGCAATGTCGCTAAACTAAACAACAGGGCCCCCCCTTAATTGCTCTCTTGTTGGATCTAAACGATCATGTTAAGTTGATCTTAGTCTAAAACTAGACTAACGTATCCTTAAGAAACGTTTAAGTCGATCTTAGTCTCAAATGAGGCTAACGTATCCTTAAAACCAAACCCCCAAACCCAAATCTAAGATAATACGGATTTGGACTAGTCCACGCCCTACGGGCGACGACATAACTCAGTCTCCATATACAATCCACGGGCAACCAAACACAAAACAAACACACACGACACGAAGTGATCATCTGGAGAAGGAGAAAGTTGTTAACGCAATGCGGTAGCGTAATTAACTGCAGGGGCTTACGCCTGTAGGGAAGAGCGTCTCCACAATCAAAACCCCCTCAAGTAAGGGAGAATCTGACGAAGTCTGCTACATCGGACGCATCCGTTTAAACCTTCGATACATGGTGCCATAAATCAACTGGGCATCTTCGGAGAGGTAGACGGATAACACCAATTAGCATCTGCCGTCTGTCCCGCCGTCTTTCGGAGGGGAACAATCTTCACCTCTTTTCCTCGTCTAACAGGAATCCCTTTACGATTGGAGGCTTCCGCTGGTGCCTAAGTCATCTGCCTTCTTAGTCCCTCAGCTAACAGGTCATTAGTTCACTCCTGGGCTTCCTTCAGACCTTGCAATGCATTCAGAATCTCTACGGTCTGATTCTGGGGAGTGGAGGTAGGGGGAGAGTCGTTGGAAGACATGGTCCTGAAACAATAATTTTGAGGACGATATAAGGCACAAGCTATAAGAATTAAAATATAATATGGATTGGGCAAGGAATCAAGAATATCGGGTGTGATGAAATCTATTACAAGTGGAAATCAACTGTAGGACTCTAAGTCACTTAAACAGAGTACAGTATTGTAACTATGATGTAGTTCACAATTACAACCACGTAACTCTGCCAAGTCACCCGAAACCCTACCGGATGGATAGCAGAACACACAATGTGAATAAGGATTAAGAATAACAAGTTTACAATCTAGACCGAGGGATGTCTTAGATTGTCAAGCTCTACACGGAAAACTGCAATCCCAATCGAAGCAAAACCTGGCTCTGATACCAACAAAACCATGTCACGCACCGCTTCCCAAAATGCGGAATACGAGGTGTTGACAAGGCCAGCCATGCTCCTACGGTCAAGGAAATATCCTGCCGTAGTCACACTTCGGCTTCTAGCTTTACGTGGTAACCAGTAATACAATGCACAGGTAATGAGAAATGCAGTATATAAATCAAGACAAATACAAAGAACTAACCAAATGAGGATCAAGAGAGTATGGTTCTGGGTAGCTGATCAAAATGTCCGCGATGTCCTCGAGGTACGTCTGGTCCTGGTCCAAGCTAAGTCCACTTCTCACTCTGAGCATGCATACTCAGGTCGTCAGAGCGACACGATAGCAATATATACATAGGTGCAAGTGGTAACTCGTACAGTAATAATAGATATATAACAGTAAAGATGTGAACATGGAGTAACCAATGCGGTGTCTAATAGTGCTGGTGAACAGTAAAGCACTAAAATAGCATGTCAGGTGTGTCAATACAGTAAGTAATGTATATCAATGTCACTATCCCTATCAGTCTCTAAGTCTCACTGTACAGGTCACTAAGTCTATCGTCAGTCCAAGTGTGAGAGTCAACCACTTGTGAGTGTCCTCCATCCAAGGGTAGGACCCAAAGGCAAGGGACCACGGGCCTAAAATATAACTCACTGTAATAATCATGTAATATCCCTGTAAATCTCCATATATCTCCATATATATATGCCAGCATGGGACTCCCGAGATTCTGTT
Source organism: Agapanthus africanus (assembly GCA_030015575.1). NCBI lineage: Eukaryota > Viridiplantae > Streptophyta > Magnoliopsida > Asparagales > Amaryllidaceae > Agapanthus > Agapanthus africanus. Next base: position 45,544,760 of record JASDDO010000019.1, on the reverse strand, counting down.
GAACTCACACTCAAACTACCCCACACCCCGTGGTCTACATCAAATGCCAACCATAACCTCAAATACTGGTCGGTCCATGACAAGTCTGCGCGAGAACCGGGGACAGGATCTCCATCAAGCACGTCCCGACTGATACCCAAGATAAATGGACAGTATTTGGTGCCTTACCCGTGACACCCATACACGTGCTTCCATAAGTGTCCCATACCACTTATAGTCACACTTATATACGTCCTACAGACGTCGACAATGCAATAGATCAATAAGGTCCACTGATTGTGTACAAGTACGTGTCACTTTCACTTATCCATTCATGCACAAACACTAACGTATTTGCCACAATCACCACTAATACCTAACACTGGGTTATGCACATGATCACTAGGCTACCAATGCAATGACATATATATGATGTGATGAGAAAACAGTATGTAAGGCATGATCAAGATGTCATAAGTCGGTATCCTACCACTTGTAAAATTTATCATAAATCATACATGCCAAATTTAGCGAAACAATGAACAGGGGATAAGTTGTATGTTTGATTATCTATCCATCCAATTTGGTTTCACTTTAATCGGGTTTCAGAATCACTAGATATGGCCATTTCATTTTAAGCGTTCACGGCTGGAAATCCGGTTTCAGAATCGGAAGTCCGGTTCGCAACGCATTTTTATCCCAGTTGGGATCAGAATTTAGTGACTCTACAGTTGAATGAAATTTAGGGTTTTAAATAGGGTTTTCAACACAGCAGACGGATTCTCAATCGCATCTGTACGTCAGGAGTTATGTACTATTCAACACTAGGGTATCAGTTCTGGTTCTGTTTGGGACTGCTACACGTCCCGATCTTTTAAATTGCAGTTAAAATAGTAAACGACGATAAAATGGGATGAAATCACTTGAGTTATTTAGATAACAGATTTATATTCAATAACATGCAGGGTTTCGCAACATACGAGTCCAGGAAACAAGGTAGTAAATATTACGGGGCAGAAACCAAAAACCAGAGTTACTCTGGACTGCAGTCCAGAGCCGCTCTCCGAGCCGATTCTCGTCATAATATTAGTACAGAAACAATTAAGAACTTATACAGGGTTACAGATCATCGAGTTGTATTCGATTTGAGCCCTCGAACGCATCATTCCAATATGTATACAATTAATGGTGATTTAAGCAAGTTTCAGGTGCGGGAAATTCCCAGTTTTTACGGGTGTACTTGGGGGTGTTCGTTTAAGTGGTTAACAATCATATTATTCAGTGAAATTTCTACACCAAATTCATTTCCAGACGGGCCACAATATGCAAACAAGTTCCGTCAAATTAAGGAAAGGTTTTCATTCAGATCTTACGTCGAACACTTATGTTATATAAGGTTTTCATGAATCGCAAACAGGGAATTAATGCGGTTTGAATTATAACGGGAATAATATAGCATGTAGCAAGTAGGGTACTTGCCTGGAGACGCTCTGGTGACACACGGCAGCGGCAACGACACACGTACGGCACGGCAATGATGATTCCGGCACGGCACAATAGTGACAAAAGTACCGATCTTGGCTCGAGCGTGTCGGAGTTGTCCGGGGGACGACTCGTGGTCACTGGAAGCGGGGGTGGGGCTCTGTGGATCTCTATGAGTGCGCTGGGGTCGACGATGGTCGGCGACGTCGCTCCGGCGACGGCAGCCACGGGGTTCGGAGTTGGCAGTGAGGGATTTGGTGTGGCTTTGGAGAGAGAGAGAGGGTAGTGGGGCGCGGGTGTGGATTTTGGAGGGGGTGAAGGAGATGTAGAGGGTGCAGAGGTCGACGGGGTGGTTCAGGTCAGTAGGAGCTCGCCGGCGTCGAGTGCAGGTGGGTGTCGAGATGGGTGCAGAGGCTCGGGCTCGAGCTCGGTTGAGGGGTGAGGTAGCGTAGGGAGCTCTGTTGGTGGAGAGGAGTGAGCGAGGGAGGAATGATGAGGGTTGTAGTCGTCGTCGGCGGCGGCGAGGGCTTGAGGCAGTGGGTTTCTGTAGGGAGAGAGAGAAGGTTTTGAGAGAGTGTGAGGGAGAGGAGAAAAGGGTTTGAGACGAGGTGAGGGCGAGGAATCGTGGTCGAGGTCGTGGGGCACGCAGTTGAGGCGCAACGGAAGAGAAGTGGGCGGCGACGTGGGGAGCTCGGGACGTGGGTTCGCGACAACAAAAGAGCGGGAAAATTTTAGAAGTGGGGAAGAGGGAGGTTGCAGTGCGGGCCGGGTCGGGTAGTGGGGGAGCTGGGCTTGGCCAGAGGGAGAAGGGATTTTATTATATATTTGGTTTTCTTGGGCTGGGCCGGGAAAAATTTATTTGTTAGGGGGAAAAGGAGTGGGCCGAAGATTTAATGTTTATAAAAAATAATTTGTTTTGGGCTGTGGAATTTTATTAAAAGAAAAGAAAAATATAATGGCTGAGTTGGGCTGGGTTTTGGGAGCTTTATTATATAATTAGTTTAAATTTGTGGTTTTCAGGGCCGAGGAACTTATTTGATTAGCTTTGGTATGGTTTTAATTCTAAGGTGAAATTTTCTTGGGCTTGGCTTTAGGGAAAAGGGTAATGGGAAAGTATAGAGAGATGGAGAGAGTGGGCTGATGCACCACAATAGATGGGATTTGGATTAGGGTTTGGGTTTAAAGAGAATAAAATAATTATAAATAGAATAAAAAAACAATTTTGTAAATAATATATATATAAAGAATACGGAAAGTGATGTACAAAAAGAGCTGGGTATTACAACAAGGGTAATAATATAAGCATATGTGCAATACCAAAGTACTCGTGTCTGTGTCATAATGTAGTAACATAGTATTTGTATCATGTATGAATGCATCATCCAACGTGTGTCCAGTAACGACACACTAAATCATGATAAAACCTGAGTGCCAAGTATCGACACTCGAAAACATCATGAAAACCGTGTCCATCAGCAACACATAATCCTTATATCTCGGTCTCCGTCTGTCCGGATCGGCCCCATATAGAACGACTACGGTCGGTATCCTCCGGATATCCGCCTCGCCAAACTATCACCGGTCGGTAGTGCTCCCCTGCCGGGCTCAACGTCTCTCAATACGGCCTTCTTGTCCCGGGGTACCGCACTGGGTCCGCTATATACCCGCAGACGGTGTCTCCTCACTCTTCGAATGAGGTATACATATAGCTCCAGTACCGAGAAATCTCATGGTGGACGCCACACGTCATATCAAGGAAACCACATTTTTTCCTTAAAAGATAATAAGTTTTCAAATTCACGTGCGATTTCCCAAATCCAGAAATCTCATAAAAATCGAATTTCATAATCATGAGCTAATAATGAACAATGAATATCGGCATAGAGCCCATCTACAGTGCATAAACAGAATATATATATACATGCATGTGGCATCTAAATAAGAAATGCAGTATCTAACTAGCATGTGAGATCATGAATGCTAAACAATACTACTTAGCTACAATTTATCAGGTTATACGAATGAAGTAATGGTTCTCTAATGTGTACACGGTATGATAATTACCGATGATAATGTGTATGAGCCGGCAAGTAAGTGTATGTGCAACATACGCATCATCGGTAATGGTGCATGTGCTCTAGCAGACAAGATCTTAACAGCTAATGGAAACACATGTATATATACAATGCAATGAGAATAACATGAGCATAGCCGAAGTAAACAGTAAACACAACATTAATAAAGTATACACACACACACATACATACACACGAGCCATACGGTTATTGTATTAAAAATAGCACGAATCGTTGTTTTTAGAAAAGTAGGGGTTACAGTGTATTTTTGAGAAAAGAGATATCTTTTGAAAATTCATAGCATCCCTTGGTTTATTCATTAAAAATGCATACGATTCGTTAATTTGAAAATATGTACGACTCAAATCTATACTAACATCTACTTAAGTAATTAGAAAACTAAACTAAGAACCGAATCGAAAGTGATGAGAAATCTAAAACATATCCGAGTCAATATATTTAGTAGTCAGTGATCCAGCCTCATAGCATCACGTACAGTATAATCTATCGTACGGCATTCTCGAGTCAAGAGTGCGGATCAATCACCATATATATATATATATATATATATATATATATATATATATATATATATATATATATATATATATATACTGTACGGTAAAATCCGTCGTACGTCATTCTTAAAATCGAGGATACAGGTCAAATAACATATATCATATAGTTCGTACGATATCATCCGTCGTACAATATCATAATCAAGGGTACCGATATAAGGTCACGTACAATCCATTATCTCAACAAATCACATGTTATCGCATGCTATGAATATAACGCCCAACGATTCTTTAATATATCGTATCATATATGATGTCTCAACTCTCATCATATATTATAATCTCTTGACTTCCAGTTCGATCATATCGACTCATATCCATATAACATATCATATTCTCATCATACCAAGTGTGTGCGTGCGTGTGTACGACAATATAAAACTAACGACTGACGACTAAGGAAAATAGACTAAGAATAAACCTTCCTACAAGTACGCCTATTCTAACCTAGAATCTCCCAGAGCCCTACTTGCTGAGTATCCAAATCTCATATAGGCATATATATAATTTATATAAGTATCCTAATATACGGTTGCGGGGGTGCTATACGTCATCCACCCGACTTTCCCCGTAAATATACATCTACTCACCTTTGATCCTCGCTTACTGCAGTCGATGACGCCTTGCTCTTCTTTGTCGTCCCGAAATCCACGTGAAGGTACCTACAATTCAAATACGCCATATCGACATCAAAATCGGGTCCGAAAACCGATACGGCAAACGAAATATACATAGGTTAAAACCTATAGTCTACGCATGCAAGAATAACCAAATAACTCTCGACGTTGAGGTACGAACGTCAAACGACCGAGCCAAAACCCAAATACCAAAACTCAAGTCAATAAAATTCGTAAAACGAAAACAGCAACTTGGCAAAACACTCCCAGATTTTGGCACAGGTAGACTCGGACAAAACAAACAATACGGTGGCTAAGTTATAAGGAGTGTAAGCTACATGCCAAAACCCAAGATCAAATTCCAAAATTTGGCCGCCAGAAAGCGCTACAGTAACCGATGACGGCGGGTCGATTTTAGAATCTGTGTCTCGTTCTTCTATGGTGGTCTTCTAGTGGTATAACTATGTCAATGTAGTTGTTTGTTTTTCTTATAAATACACCAAGTTGCTCCAGAATTCATTTGATCCTCAGAAACTCCCCAAAACGGACATCGGAAAATTCTAAACTTAAGTTATCGAAGGATTTCTTCACTAAAACACTCTCACTTATCACTAAGAAATTTGTATACACTCACTAAACCCTTACTACATAACCACTACAATTTTCATTCACTAAATCTCACTGTAGAAATTCTAAGTCTAGAAAACATGCACATATTAACTCTAAACCACTTTATAAGGTTAAGAAACTTAATAACTTAATCATAAGCGGATGTTTTAGCTCATGAAGTAGCTTAAGAAAATTCTTGGATGGCCCAAAGTGCTCCAAGTCCCAACTTGATTCAACTATGGGGTTTATGATGAAGTTTTGGTCATTTTTAGCGAAGGAGGTGTGGGGTTTTGATTGAGTTTCGGAGATGGCTTGTGGTGGTAGAGGAGGCGGAAGGAGGATGAAGGAGGAGGAGGAGAAGAAAAGAGACGAAGAAAATATGAGATGAGAGTGAGGTGAAGAAAAGTGTAGAAGTGTGTAGAATTTCTCACTCTCTCTTTTTCATGCCATACTCCCATGTCCCCCTCATGTCTCCTCTCTTCTTTTCTATTATTCTTTTTCCTTTTACTTTCTTTTCTAATTAAACCAAAACCATTTAAAAACAATTGAATCCATGGTTCAAAAAATGTAACAAGTGTTGCAACATGTCATGTTGCATGACACAATACATATGACATTAATGCATAATTAGTGAAGTAGTAATCGAGTTTATTATTAAAGTTGTATACAAATAATTGTATAATAATTTATAAAATACCCAAATCAACTAAACACTTTCAAAATCAATAATTCATATTAATTTTCCAATTATTTTCCAAACTATAAGAATATAATCATACCATATCATTAAAACTAATCCCATACTTTTATAATATCTATAAAATTTATTATTTTATTCATTTAATTTATAAATATAATATTTTATTTTTCTGAAATGCTACATCGATGAGTCGTGTAGTATATTAAAATGCTTTCTTCATAGGGTTTATACACGATGAACCTACAAGGGGAGGTTCATATGGATGAATAATCAATTGAACAATGTAATCCGATGAACATGGAATAGGAAATACAATGATTCATGTATTATATTGAAATACAAAAGACCAAAAAGAACAAGTTCATACATGCAGAAAGTATAAAACAATGTAATGCATTGAATCATGCAGCATAGAACGAAACAATTCATGTATCATGATATGAATTTTAAGATATTTCCTCCTTTTTTTCCACACACACAAAAAAAGATGAAGAGACATTTCCTCTTTTTATTTAATCGAAAGGTTTAATTGCATCAAGATTTCATATATCCTCAAAACACCAGCAAACCTATCGGACCTCAATGCCGGTGGCCTTTTTAATGGCCCAAGATATGCCGAGGCTATGGCCGAGGCTTGTTGCCTCTTTCGATTGAGCACAATAAAAGGCCTGACCGCTGCAAATGGCCCACTTTAGGTTTGGATAGGCCTCTTGATTCTTCTTTCTTTAAATCCAACACTCGCAAAAGCTAAAACTTTTTCCCTTTAAAAAATACTGGTGTTTTGCACGTGCGCTGCACGTATTTAGTAAAGTAGATTTCCTTAGAGACCATATTGGTTGATTCAGATATTTGGAACGGTTTCTTTAAAGAAAGAGGGATGAGTGAGATGAGTTTTATTAGGAGAAAGAAGAAAGGAAATAAATTGCATCCACTAAATTTGGTAGCTGTGCTTATGAGATTTGATTTGATTTGATTTTTAGAATTTTTAGTTGATTTCTCTTGCAGATAAGAACCTGATATGATCAAATTGATTTCAAAATTATATGGCCTTTTTTTTTGCCCTGTGACAGTAGAGATTTTAGACCTACACCCAAATTCATGAAATAAATCAAATTTGTTTAAAACTAGGAATAAGTCCAAAATCATTACATACATACATATATTTTAACTACTTCAATCTGGGCATGCTTAGGATTGTAGAGGCAAAACCTTGTCCGTGTGGTTCTTACCGTATGAGAGAAAATATCAACAGTAGGTTGAAACGGCGTGGAGGAAAATTCTTGTCCCTACGGATGAAACTTCCCTCCTGCGGTGTACGTCGTAGGCGTAACTGTCCCTACGGTCGTAAAAGCAGGGACGGGTTTTTTTTAAATTTATTTTAAAAAAAACCTAATATCTTGCTCCTGCAGCTAGTAGACGGTGGTGGAGTAATCGACAGGAGGTGGATGCTTGTGACGAGGCAGCAAGACGGTGGAGGAATCGATTGCTCCTGCTCGATGAGGTTACGTCGGGAAAGGGGAAGAGGAGGGCTTCGGCCACTGGAGCAAGGGATCGACCACTTGAGGATCGAGGGAGAGGGCTTTGGAGGAGGAGAGGGCTTTGGATGAGGAGGCTGAAAGAGGTGATAGACGCGGCGCTGGAGGTCGGAGGAGACGACGAGGTCGGAAGCGACGGGGTCAAATGAGACGATGAGAGCGTTGGAGCTCGAGGATGAGGATGAGGACGGGAAATTTTTGGGGGAAATAATTTTGGAATCAAGGCGTACTGTGGGAACAAAGAGGGAAAAATATTTGAATTTTTTTTTTTAAATGCCGGAATTTGTCCCTGTGGTGGGCCTTCTTTTGCGGTATCATAGCGACAACTGCAGATGTTTAATTTTTACAATTTTTTAATGTATATACGCCTCTACGGTGGGAACCGTAGAGACAAACTAAAATGGGCCTTCTTTTGCGGTATCGTAGCGACAACTGCAGATGTTCAATTTTTACAATTTTTTTAATGTACATACGTCTCTACGGTGGGAACCGTAGAGACAAACTAAAATTACCCCTACGGATTTTCCAAGCCGTCTTTATACCGGTGTTTGATATTAGCCAGCTATAGAAAAGTAATATGTTTCTAAGATGAATTTTTGGTTTGTAACTACAATCTCATATGGCATTTATAGAGTTTAGGTGGATTGGCTTTGTATTAAAAATTCTTGAAGTAATTTCAACAAATCCCAAATCCGTATTCGTTCACATGCATATAATTTAGAGCAAAATCCTTATTGTATGAGAACTTACCACAAATCCTGACCTCATCTGAATATGTTGCTCGTTATTTTGTTTTGCATGAATATGGAAACATAGAGGGACTGCACGGCACGTGCGGAGCGTCACGGCGTTTTACTCTCGTGTCAGTACAGCGGCAGCGTTTTAACTCTCTGTTCATTGATCATCTACGTCCTCTGTTTAGTAAACCGATTACCTAATTGCCCTTGGTTCTAAAACAATCCAACGCTTGAAATGTGAGGTTATTTGTGGTAATCAGGGGAGCAAAGAAGCAACACTTTCACCAATTGCGGCCTTTGCCGTATTCCTGTGTCTTTGAAATCACGTTGAAATTTTCTTTTTTAAATGAGATTTTGTATTATCATGTTTGATGATTAATTGATAATTTTGAAGAGAACTTTAGAGCATTATTTTGTGTGCCGAGGATGTGTCATGTCAATCCAGATTAATTTTTTGGTGGAAAGTTTCACACGACGACACAAATTTTCTCTTCACTTGACATCTTGACAAGCAAGCAGCAAAACGACGATGGACAGGTGTTCTAACGTGAGAAAATAATATTATAAACGCAATTCATGAGATTTTTTTAATAATGATTTTTAAACAAGAACTATATAAGGGTTGGTGCTGTGGTGCTCCTATTTTTCAAAATTATTTATATATATAAACAATCTCTTTAATTTAATTTCTAATACATGTTCACGGGCTCTCGATAAACTACAAGAACAAAAAATGTATTACAATAGCGCAGTCCCCATGCATTGATGGGCATCATATATCATCTATAGCTCATCCTTGAAGTCTCATCGCGCGATCCGACCACGAGTACTCTACTGAAGCATAGTACCAACAGAAGGCCTATAGATGCATGGACTTTTCTGGCCGATATAAATATTTGATCTGAGAATTCGTTTTTCCAATTATCCAAGAACCACGTGATTAAAAGTAACTCGCCGCCCAGGGACGGACCATCATCTTAGCAAGGAACAAAATCGAAAATTAAGGATGTAAAGTCGTCATTTCCTAGGGTGGTTTTTGCAAAACTCCCAACCGTTTAGGCTTCCACTCTGAAGGGTAGGGCTGACTGCGGGGCCCACCAAGTTCAGTTTTCCCGGTGGGGCCCACAGCAGAAAGCAACAGTCACGTCTCTTTAGGGGCTGTTTGGTTGCAGGATTATGGAATTTGGATTCCAAAAATAGTACGGTTGAAATTTCTGGATTTGGTAATTTGTTGTTTGGTTGGTTTTGGATTTCTAGTATTGGATTTGTAGATCCTTGTAATCTTTGTTTGGTTGTTGGAAAAAAATAGGATTTGGATTTGAGGATTTTAGAGAGAGATAGAGAGAGAGGGGATTGTTAAATAAATAAAGTGCATGGGCCCCATCTAAAAGTACAATGAATAGTGCCAAATCCTTAAGAATCCTTGAAAATTTTTAGGATTCATGAATCCTTCTTTTGTGGTGGGTCCCCCATATAAAACAAAGAAATCCAAGAAATCCTAATCTTGCAACCAAACACAAAATTGTGGAATCCTAGGATTCCACAATCCAAAATCCAAATCCAAACCCATAATCCTGCAACCAAACAGGCCCTTAGTCGCCGCCATTTTTGTGCTCCCGCGACCTTCATCTCTCTGTCTCTCTCTCTTGTTCTACTCTTTTCCTTTCTCAGCTTCAAAACTTACGAAAAACCCATCATTTTTTCCTTGCAAAATTTGTAACGTAGAGCAACAAAATACTATCTTTTTCATGCTAGCTCTTTGTAATGTCTCTGCAAACGAGAAAGGAGACGACGATCGACGACGACGCGTTTGATGCACGGCAACAATGGCGCTTCTCTCGACCATTTTCACTACGATCTCCTCCATCTCTAACGAAGTTCTCTCCTTTATCTCTTTTTCTCTCTCTTTTCTCCTCGTTTGAGCTCATGGGTACCTCTCTCTGTTTTTCGCAGCTGAAGCCCTCATGGCTCTCAAAGCTTCATTCAGCAATGTCGTCAATGTCCTTCTTGCACTACTTAAATAGGAGTTTGCCCCTACGGATAATGAAATCCGTAGGGCAGATTTATTTTGGTCTTACGGACTAATCTTACGGTACCAGACGTTTTAATTTAAAAATATTAAATTGTAATTTGTTGTTTGCCCTACGGAGCCGCAAACTAAAAACCTACGGACTAATCCGTAGAGGCATCTAAATGGGAATTTAATTAAAAAGGCACAGAAATGCCCTACGCTGTTCACTCCCAAAATCCTCTCGCGCGCGCTTTAACTCTCAAAATCGCCAAATCTCTCGTTGCCGCTTCGTCGCCGTTCTCGTCGTCGCCACCGTCCTCCGTTTCGTCATCGCCACCGCCCTCGTTCTTCCTCGTCGCCGATTGCGCGCGTTGTCGATCACCGATCGAGCGTCTCCGTCGTCTCCTTCACCGCCTACAGGTTAGTAAATCTTCAATTAAACATAATTTTGATGATTTTAGGGCTAGGGTTCAGGGTTTGGGTACCGATGAGGGTTAGGGTTAGGCATCGGTTGAGCTTAGCGTTAGGGTTAGGGTTGCGGTTGGGGCTGGGGCTAGGGTTGCGGTTGGGGTTGGGGTTCGGCTGGGGTTGCTGTTGGGGTTGGGGTTCGGCTGGGGCTGGGGCTGGGGTTAGGGTTAAGGTTGGGGTTCGGCTGGGGTTCGGCTGGGGCTAGGGTTGAGTTGTGATTTTAGGAAAATTTAACTCGATAAAACCAAAAATTACCATTTTTGGTATCAGATACGGAACAGAATAAGTGTTATCATTTTCGTATACGGATATGGACGGTCGTCAAAAATGAAAATCACTATTTAATTTATATATGATGCAAATCAAATACGGATACGGAGTTAGCTTGAATTATCCATATTCATATACATTCTAACAGCTAAGTATGGTGAAGTCAGGTTAGACTAAACCCTAACCCGTCCAATAAATTAGGGTGTTTTCGTCTGTATAAACCTGCCGGATCTTGTTTGGGTAGGTTTAGGTTTCATAAAAGGAAAAAAAAATTGGGTTGGAGGGTCCTTGAAAAAATTGGGTTTCATAAAGGATTCGGTGTTCTTGGATACAAATTCGAAATTAAGCACATAGAAACATCTAGAACCACTCAGAATAGTGGGATTGCGACAGTAGGATCGGACGGTGTGATTTATTATGGATACTTAAATTGTATACTCGGTATCCATTATCCCGGACGATCAGAACCCTTTTATATTTTCCAGTGTACTTGGTACGATACGCGAACCGATACGGATAAGTAGAGAAGCAATCTTGGGACTTGGAAAGATGAATATGGATTAACCAGTGTGAACACACTTCGATTTTACGGTCAGGAAGATCCGTTTATCTTTCCGAACCAAGCGTTCCAAGTATACTATTCACAGTGTATGAAGCATCCGGGATGGAGTGTTGTATGCCGTTGGAAACCCAGAGATGTCTACGATGTCCCAGAATTCGAGGACAACGATGAGGATGAAGAAGAGAGAAGACTTAGAGTGCTCCGACCGTCTGTTTCGAAAGACGGGTTGTTTTCGGCTGATCATGAAGTTATGTGGGTTAGAAATGATATCGATGATGAAATCCAAGTAGATATGTCTAATGCGCCCACGAAATGAAAAAGGTTATTTGTAATGTTATATTATTACTTCACATTTTACGATCTATACATATATAGTCAATACTTATAATGATTGTCTAATGCGTCCACGAACCGTTTATCTAAATTTGATGACGATGACGGGAGCAGCGAGGGGCGGCAGGAGCTCCAGCCGCGGCAGAGGTAGAGGCAGAGGCAGAGGCAGAGGCAGAGCGGTTCTGCCGCCCGGAGAGCTGCATAGGGAGCTTCAGAGGACCGGTCTTGCACCCCGATCGGAGACCCCTTCGGATGCCTCCTTCCGTGTGGACTTTGCCACACCTCCAGGTATATTGCACGCATATCCATTTTGAATGTAATATTATAGATATACATGCCTGTTCATGTCAAAATTACTTATATTGTCAATGTTTGATTGTCTAGCTATTGGTGATGTGTCAACATCAGGGACAGAGGCCACTCCCGCACCTCCAGGTATGTTTATATATCATATAGTGCATGTATATTGATTTAGAATGCTATATCATAAATATATACACATTACTTTTGCTCTTACTTAGATAATCATTTTTTATTGTCTAACTATAGGTGGTGCCTCCACATCTCGGGCAGAGGCCACCACCGCACCTGCGGGTATGTTTATATATCCTATAGTGCATGCATATTGATTTAGAATATTATATTATTGATCTACACATTCTTTTTGTAATTACTTATATAATCTATTTTTAATTGTCTAATTATAGGTGGTGCGTCCGCATCTGACGCAGGGGCCACTCCCGCCACTTCCATACCCTCCACTCAGTCTGTAGGTTAGTATGAATAAATATAAAATATTTATTCATTTTACATATCATCTAAAGAATAAATATGAACTTCATGGAAATTTAGCGTCAATGTTTATTTTCTAGTTGGAGGGGATGCGTCCGCATCCGGGTCACCGGCTGTTCCTCACCGGAGGAACTATCGTCCTGCTCGTGCTGCTGCCCGGGCCCAGGCTCGTGCTTTAGTCACCGGAGGTATATATCACACTTCAATTTTCGTTAAATCTTGATTTCTTAATACAACTTTGTCTTGATATTTCTTGCAGGCGCAGGACCTCCCTATCCCCAGAGGGGGACTCGAGGCCCGAATCAGTCCCACAGGCTGAGGCCCGACAGAGCTAGGGGGGAGGCATCATTCCCCATCTTTTTTACCCCTGATTATCGCTATACCGACGATCATGCCGAGTGGTTCGGCCGGTATATGAGGGATGAGAGCCGGCTCGTGAAGAACTATCCACTTCACGTTGAGTGGGGCGACTAGCACCGACGCTTATTCGCCCTCTTCTGGGATCAGGCTCGGTTATTAATATATATTTTCATTTGATTTATCCAATATATTTATTATTAACACTTGCAATTTAATAACAATATTTTTTTTGTATTTTCAGTTGGATTACGAATTTCAGCCTGTACCCGACCCTGATCACCCTGGGAGGGTGCTCGATCTTCACGCTCTGTACAATGGCCTGATGAAGAACATGCAGACGAAGGTCCGATACAACAGGAATGAGCTGAACACCGACTGCTATTCCCTGTGGATGGCGACCCCCGAGGCAGAGAGAGCGGCCCTCCTATCTACTCCGGCCTTTGCGAGAGTCGACGTAGATACATGGCCTCTATTGTGCGAATATTTCGACTCTCATCGCAAACAGGTATGTATTTTAAATGTAATTCATTGTTCAGTATATAATTTATTTGTTTGTGTTGCTTAATTAGAAAACTAAATGTGAATGTGTTGTGCAGAAACATGCCGATCAAAATAAAGAGAATAGAAAGTCGGCGAAGAGGGGTCACCCCACTTATATAGGTGGCTCGAGGAATATTACTCGTGCCATGGAGTTATCGGTAAATTACAATAGACCGGCCTTTGTGATATAATATAATATTAAGAGTTATTTTCTAATATATCTAATATTAAGAGTTATTTTCTAATATTGTAGAGAGCTCAGACCCTGGCGCAAGGCGGTACACCGAGCGTGCTGTCCGCATATCTTGCCGTCCACGGCACCTAGACAGATCCTGCCACGGGAGAGCTTCGATACCCCGACGCCGCTACCCAGGAGTATTGCGTAAGTGTTAATATTTATTCAACCCCTATTTTAAATTTTAGTTTTGAAAGGTTCAAATTTAAATAATATACTTATATTTTACTGGTTAATGTGGGTGTAGGAGCGGATGGTTGAGCAGGCCGAGGCATCGGGGATCGATTTTACTGGATAGAACGATCCGATGCTACTGACCCCAGTCCTGGACACCGCACATGGAGGGCACCACGGAGGTTGGGAGAGAGGCCGGGGACTGGGCCCTAGCAGGGCCCATATGAGGTTGGACTCCACTCCAGCGGTTACTTCCTCCGTCTCCAGTGAGCGACGTTTCCAGCAAGAACTGGAGAGCTTGAAGGCCACCGTTCAGGAGTTGAAGAAGATATTGGTATGTATACTACTTAATAGTAAAATATTATGTCATATTATAGATAGCAACATATCCAATATTAGTACGTAGCCTGAGCTTATTTGGTTGTAGACTTAGTTTTGATTAATCATACATACATATCTAATTAAAATAAACTACGATTTTCCAAACTAGATATCCAAACGAGCTCTAAGTCCTTAAGTATACATAGATTGGGGTTTCGAAATAACTTGATAATGATACGAACTCGACTAATATACAGTTCTTACTCGTTTATTACACACGTAGGTCCAGACGCGATAGGGTACATCGGCCGAGCCTCCACATGCATGTCCTTCGGCTGCGGCTCCGCAAGCCACTACATCAGCTGCGGTTCCGCAGACAGCTCCTATAGCTCCACTGTCCGCTCAGACTCCCGCAGCCGCGGCTCCGCAAGCCACTACCTCGGCGGCGGTTGCGCAGACCACTCCTACAGCTCCACAGCACGCTCAGACTCCCGCACACTCCGCATTACATGATTTATTGACTCAGGGTATATCCGAGGAACAGGCGCGCCAGATTATGTCGTTTATCAGAGGTGAAGCTGGACCGAGCTAGGGTAGCTTTTTAATTCTTATATTTTAAACATGTATTTATTTATATGATACATATTGTACTATATTTTGGACGATATTGATATTGGTGGTGTTTGCGTGTTTATATTGATATCATATTCTGCTTGTTGATTTCTTTTGTATATTATGCATGAGATGTGATTATGAATACTGCGATATATGTTCTGCGTGCTGATTAATTTTATATATGATGTATATATTATTGTGCACAGGGCGAGAAAAAAATAGACAACCATTTTTAAAAAAAAAACTGATAATATGTACCTACGGATTAATCCGTAGGGCCCAACATTTTCCCTACAGATTTATCCGTAGGGGCAAAATATCAGGATACCTGATATTTTGCCCTATGATCTCAGTATTAAGGGTTACACTTGACCCTACGGATATATCCGTAGGGGCAAACAAATGCCCCTACACAGTTATCCGTAGGGACAAAATATCAGGATACCTGATATTTTATCCCTACACATCCAGACCTACGCACTTATCCATAGGGGCAACTATTTGGCCCTACGGATAAGTCCGTAGGACACTTAATTTATTTTATAAACAGATAAATTAAATAAATTTTTGGTCCCTACAACCTAATCCGTAGGGACAACTGGACCTACACATTACTCCGTAGGGGTAAGTTTTTGACTGTAGGGGCATGTTCAAGGCTAAGACTTGCACCTACGGCGTTTGCACCTACAGGGTATTTTATTGTTCCTACGGATATATCCGTATCGGCAGTGGTTTGCTCCTACGGATAAATCCGTAGGGGCAACCCCTATTTGTAGTAGTGTTGATTGGAATCCTGCTAGCAATATCGATCACTGCTCTTGGAGACGGGTCGTATGCTTGTGATGATCTCAGCTCTAGCATCATTTCACTATATTTTCAATCACTTGGCCTTTTTTTGTGGTGTTTAAAAAAAAATTAGTTTATGCTTAACATGGGAATGTAGGAATCTCTCTAACTTGAATCTTGGAGGAGAGATTGCTCCTGCTATTGGGAAGCTCAAGAGATTGCACTTCATGTAATTTTTTATTTTTAAATTTTTTGCATTTTTACATTATTTTTTTAATGTTTTGAGATTGACCCATTTTTTAAATTGTTATTTTAATTTTGGATGCAGAGATTGGAAGGGGAATAGGCTTGTTGGGCAAATCCCAGATGAGATTGGGCATTGTGTTTCTCTAAGATACATGTATTATTTCCTAATCTTTGGTTATGCTTCCATATAATAAGAGATTGATGTTTTTGAACTGTATGTTTTTATTATTTGTCTTTATTACAGTGATTTGTCAAGCAACTTTCTGTATGGAGATATTCCCTTCTCCATTTCCAAGCTTAAGCTTCTTGAGGAATTGTAAGCTTACTTATTTGTCAAGTTTAATGTCTTTTTGAATATGCAGTTTCTTGATCTCATGGGCTATTTTGAAAATGCAGGTATTTGAAGAACAGCCAGTTGACAGTGCCAATTACTTCTACACTCTAACAAATTCCAAACCTAAAAACATCGTGAGAGTTTCTTCCATTTTGTCCTTTTTCTATGATTTGGATTTTTCATATATATATATATATATTCAACGCTGAAAAAGTAGTAGAATCACATGAAATTTGCCGTATCCACATCTTAGATGATAACGATGAAGATGATAGATTCCGATCGTTGGAAAACACGATGGAGATTGTATTTTTTCGACGCCAGAAGAAAATTCCCTCCTATGCATGCCATCTTTCCTCCATTATTCTCAATCTATCTCTCTCTCTCTCTCTATATATATATATATATATGAAGAAGAAGAAAAGATCATTAGCTCATATTTTCCCTTTTTTTTCCTTCCGTCTTTTAATTTTTTTTTTGCTTGTTATGTATGTTATTTTGAGCAGGGATCTAGCTCAAAACCAGCTAACTGGTGACATACCTAGAATAATCTACTGGAATGAAGTTCTTCAATACTTATTAAGACCTTTTCTTTTGTTATTTTTTTTGTGTGGATAAAATCTTCTTATTTTGTATATTAGAATTTGTGCACATTGCTATGCACCTGAAATATAGGAGAAAACGAAATAAATAATAATGAGAGTGAATATGTATAAATTGATAGAAATTGAGAGGGTCATGTTTACTTTGTTCTTTCAAGTTACACAGTGCATGCAATGTTGAAAATAACGATAACGTAAGCCTAACGTTCGGTCTTTAAAAAACGAAAAGCATAAATAGTGTTGGGCAAAACGTAAGCTATATGAATTATTATTAATTAATTTTAATAATTATATTTATTCATATTAAATCACAAATTTAAATAAATTAGTCTTGAAACTAAAGAAATAGATATACGTTTTTAAAAAAGTTAGGAAAATAATGCAAAACCAACTAGAATTAACGTATCAAATTCCTAATTTTCAATTTAACAAGTATACATTCATACTTAGATATTCAAAATAATCAGGTGGAATTAGGCTTTTTAAAAAAAAATTAGTTTAGGTTATGAAGAATTGAAGTTGGATGGTGTATAACATAAGTATTAGATTCTCTTAATCTATTGAAATTTAAATTTAGGTTAATAACAAAAATTTGTATGTAGAATCTTATTTACAAATAGCGTAGGTTATGCTATCCTTATCGATTCGCAACGTAACATAGAAATAATGTAAAATAACGTAAGTTGCTTTGTATTTAAGTTATTAGGTTAAGTTATGTTGCAAATAGGTTGAGTTATGTTACGTAACGCAGAACAACGAGTTTTTTCAACATTGGGAGCATGAGTGATGTCTTTTTCCCCCTTTCTTTTTCCCTTCTTTTTTTCCTTTTTGTGGGGTGTGTGTGTGGGTGTGTGTGGGGAATCTTTCAAACTTGGACAGCTTTAGACACTGTTATCAGTTTTTCCGGCAAAAAATGACAAAATGACACATTGCCCCTATAGTTCTAGTTACAATAGCAGAGATAAATGAGTTATTAAGAGATTAAAGTTTGGTTTAGTTTCTATTATCACAATGTAACTACAAGTAGGGATTTGGACTTAATATGCTAGTCATGCTTGTGTCTAAGTATGAATTCTTATATAAATTATGACTTAATCATCCATGATAATTGTTGTGAAGGTGTCTTTTACACACACACACATTCGGCTCATCACAATTTTAAGCTGGCTCAGCCTTATTCTGAGACGGCTCAAGGTAATTTTGAGACGTCTCACAACATACCTAGAATTAGCGATTTTTCTCTGTTCGTATGAGACGGCTCATAGTTATTTTGAGCCGCCTCAAAGGATTTTCGGGTCGAACAAAGCAGTTTTATTAAATAAGCAAATTCTATTGTAACTCAGATTTGTTTTGGATATAAATAAGATACTAGGGTTAAGTTTTAATACGGGGCTTGATTATAAGGTTTAAGAGAGGCGAAAAGATAAGGGATCAAGTAGGTCATTAAGAAGATCTTCAAGAGTCTTGAAAAGAAGGCAGATCTCATTGGAGATCTCGTTGGAGATCTCCAAGGAGAGGGTTTTGTAATCTTAGTAAACTTTTCTCCCCCTTCCATGTGGTTTTTCTCGTTTGAGTTTTTTATGTTAAATCTTTTGTGTTGCTATTTGATTTTGCTATGATCTATTTGTTATTCGTTAAAAGGGATCCCAGGATCCATCAAGGTTTTTTCGCTGCGCGCCACCAACAGATAATAACTTACATTTTTCTTTCTTTCTTTTTTGTAATCCAGAAGCCTTCGTGGTAATTCACTAACCTGAACTTTGTCTACGGACATGTGCCAATTAACCGGTTTGTGGTATTTGTAAGCTACATATTCACTAATAATTCCTCTCATATGCAAAATCAACGTTTTGTATTTATTTTTGTAATCTTTGTTTAGGTTTTTAAATTGTGATGTACTGCTTTGTGCTGGAGTGATGTGAGGGGCAACAACCTCACAGGAACAATCCCAGATAACATTGCCAACTGTACCAGTTTTGAAATCTTGTATGTTTTTTTAAAAAATATTTCTTTGCGTATTAGTTCTTTGAGGCTCTTTTGTTGCTTACTCCTGATTTCAAACTATAGGGATACATCTTACAATGATATCACTGGAGAAATTCCTTATAACATTGGTTTTCTCCAAGTTGCCACCCTGTAACGCTAATCTTTATTCTAATCCAATATCTAGACTCTAGTCATTGGAAATCAACTGTTTTTCTATATTAATAAATGTCTCATGATATATTTCTAGGTCTCTTCAAGGAAATATACTTACAGGGAAAATACCAGAGTGTGTGTGTGTGTGTGTGTGTGTATTTTAAAACAGTAATCTAATCACTATTGCATTGCTGGAACCTCATCTTAATGGGGTCCTTGTATTGATAACTTTTTTCCCCCAGTTGACATGTCAATTATGCCATGTCAGGTAAAGAAAATGGGTGAAGTATTTGTTTTTTGTCATGCTTTTGTTCATCGTATGAAATGTAATTTTCTTTTCGGACAGCTATATATGTAATTATGTACTAAGAAAACCGCTCGCCCTCCATTAGTGTTCTACATTTAGTGAAAAGAACTCTCTTAAAACAAGAGTTTAAGGAGACAACCGTGAAAGAAAAAACTTTAAGGTAGCTTATATTTAAACAATGATAGTTAAGGGTATGTCACTGTAATTAAGCCTTATTTTAATTCCGGTTTTTAAAGCTCAGATAGGATTACCAATAATGTCAACTGTGTTTTTTTTATTTTAAATTTTTTAAAATTGGGATTTAAGTGAAAATGAGCTAGTTGGCCCCATTCCGCCAATTCTTGGTAATCTCTCTTACACCGGCAAGCTGTAAGTATTTAGATTTTTTCTACATTTCTGTTTAAGAATGATTCATGTCTCACAGGTATCTGCATGGTAATAAGCTTTCTGGATCTATCCCTCCTGAGTTAGGGAATACGTCGAAGCTTAGCTATCTGTAATGCTCAAATCTTTTTATTCATAATTTAATGATTTTTTTTCAAGTATAGATAACTTCTTACTTTCTAACTTGCAGGCAGCTGAATGATAACGAGCTCGAAGGTACTATTCCAGCTGAACTCGGCAAGCTTGAAGAACTTTTTGAATCGTGAGTAGAAGCCTGCATGCTAAATTGTGTCTTTTACAGTAATTTGTAACATTGTTTTCTGGTAATTTCATTGTAGTAATTTTAGAAACCTTGCAAATAACAACCTTGAAGAACCCATCCCGCAAAATATCAGTTCCTGCACCGCTCTGAACCAATTGTGAGTTTTCTGTGTTCTTTTGTTTATATTATATTCTACGGAAACAAGAATTCGATAAAAATGCTTTTTTGTGATCTCTATATTTAGCAATGTCCACGGTAATCGGTTGAGCGGCTCAATCCTGCCGGAGTTTCAAAAGCTGGAAAGCTTGATTTATCTGTAAGTTACATGTCAAAGTAAAACCATATTTGTCGTTGTTTCTAAAAGTTGGTCTGCATGCTGCAACCATCTCTCTTATCAATAAGAACACATGTGAGTTAAATACGGGCTAAAACTTGCAAGTCTGTAAATTGGCAGGAACTTCTCATCGAACAATTTTGACGGCAAAATTCCCATGGATTTAGGCAAAATTATTAATCTTGATCCTCTGTAAGTATCTTCGCCTCATTCCCCAAAAAGTCTATTAGCTATTTATGCATGTGCTGATATATGTTAATCAACGTTACAATCTATAAATTCTTAATTTGTATGCAGGGATCTCTCAAACAATAATTTCTCTGGCCCAGTCCTGGATTCTGTTGGGGACCTTGAACACCTTCTTGTGCTGTATGTTTGATTCTGTAACTATTTCTTTGTTACTAGATTTTGTTTCCATAGCCTTGAAGCAGTGTATGCATATATTTTTCATAAATAGCAACAAGTGAACTACTTGAATTTTCTTGATATAGGAATTTAAGCAAAAATGAAATGAGTGGAGGTTTTCCCGCCGAAACTACATTTTTGTAACGATTCTGAATGATAACAATGTATACGGCGAAGTGCCGATTCAACTTACCAATTGTTTCAGCTTAACATCACTGCAAGTTTACACATCTCTATTTGCTAGAAAGATTGTGCAGGGAAATTATTGCGGTTAAGTAATTTGAGAACTTGATATTTGTTCAGGAACCTCTCATTCAACAATTTATCATGGGATATTCCTCTATCCAAGATTTTTTCTAGGTTTTCACCTCAAAGGTAAGATTATTTATCACCTCTCCACTAATATGTAAAATAGGTATGCTTCTCCAAGTCTTGTTGTTTTGTTTCTGTATAGTTTTCTGGGCAACCCAATGTTATCTGAATCTTCATGTGGATTAAATATTAACAGATCAAAAGGAAAATTGAAATTTATTTATCTTCACTCACTACATGTTGTGTTAATGTTCTGCTAATTTTTTAGCTAGTTAACATTTCCCCCCCATCTAAGCAGTTAACATCTCAAGAGCAGCAATTGTCTGCATAATATTAGGTTCCATTACACTTCTATCAATGATTGTAATCGCAATATATCGATAGTCATCGGAATCAGTTCATGAAAGGTTCAAACAAAACTATTCAAGGTGTGCAAAGTCTTTTTCATGCTTCTCTGAGTATTTTCCATGTAGCTAAATTACACTAAATTACCCTATGCTATCATTGTCTTTAACTAATCCATGTTAAATTTTATTACAGTAAGCTCCCTTCAAGCATTTCATTTAAGTGTACTTTAGTGAAAAAAACTTCCATAAACCAAAAGTTAAGGGAGTTTATTCTAATAAAAAACTTAGTTTAGTGAAAAACATTGGTAGTTAAGGTAATTTAGTGTAATTGAGCATTTCTTTTTTTTAATATAGTAAACCTTTTGCTTTTTCCAGGCCCTCCGCAATTGGTAGTTCTTCAAATGGACACGGCGATTTATACATATGAAGATATCATGAGAAATACCGACAACCTAAGTGAAACATACATCATTGGTTGTGGCACTTCAAGCACTGTATACAAATGTGTAATGAAAAACTCAAAATGCATCGCAATCAAGCGAATTTACAGTAATCACCCTCCATGTGAATTCGAAACTGAACTCGAAACAATTGGCAACATCAGGCACAAGAACCTCGTCAGCTTGCTCGGCTACTCTCTATCTCCTCATGGAAATCTTCTCTGTTAGGATTATATGGAAAATGGCTCCTTATGGGATCTTCTTCATGGTAAATGCTATCAAATTCTTATTTGCTCATCTCTAGTGTTTAGGCTAAATTACAGTAAGATCCTTTAAGTGCTATATTTAAGGTTTTTTTTTTACAAAAGTGAAACTCCATTAAAACCAAACTGCAAGGGAGTTTGGCATAATAAAATAACTTTAAGCTAGTTTAATCCGTAAATTATAATAATAATAGTTGGTGTAATTTAGCCTAATGTTTATTTTGAAAGGCTTAGTTTCATTGAACTATCAAAAACTATACCTGTTTGTCACTAAACTACCAAACAAGTATATTAACACTACCTGTTAATACTAATCTATAACAACCTTTTGCAAATTTCATTGACGTCATTGTGTTACTTTAGTAAGAATTCATACATAATTCACTAAAAAAACAGATACTGTTAGCATGAAGCATTTTGATAGTTTCTTGTAATTTCCAAAGTTTAATGAAATTTAGACTATTTTGAAATATTGAAAGATTTCTATATAATCTTATGTACCAGGTCCATCTGAGAAAGTGAAGCTCGATTGGGACACACGTTTGAAAATAGCTGTCGGTGCAGCCCAAGAC
This sequence comes from Agapanthus africanus, assembly GCA_030015575.1. Classification (NCBI taxonomy): domain Eukaryota; kingdom Viridiplantae; phylum Streptophyta; class Magnoliopsida; order Asparagales; family Amaryllidaceae; genus Agapanthus; species Agapanthus africanus. The sequence goes on along the minus strand of JASDDO010000019.1, from coordinate 45,522,034 downwards.
TTAGCTTCTCTTCACCATGACTGCAATCCTCAAATCATTCTCGTCAAGCATACTTCTCGATGAAAATTTCGAAGCACACTTGTCCGATTTTGGAATCGCCAAGTGTATCCTGGCTTCTAAAACTCATACTTCGACTTATGTTACGGGCACGATTGGCTATATTGATCCGGAATATGTTCAGACATAGAGGCTTAATGAGAAACCCGATGTTTATAGTTTCGGGATCGTTCTTCTTGAGTTGCTTACGGGAAAGAAAGCTGTTGACAATGAGTCCAATATGCACCATTTGGTAAGTGTGGATCGTCTTGCTACCATTCAGCGCATATTAATTTGTGTATATATTCAAGGTTTTATTGCACATTTGCCAAAAAGAAAACCCTTCAGTGTACCCTGTACTCGTCAACCAAAACTCTAAATACTCATTTTTCAACTATATATTGAAATGATTGTCTAACTTAATTTTAGAACTTGTTAGGGGGTGAAACGCCGGTTTTGGATGGAATATAGCAACCAAGGGAGAAATGACAAGAGAATTTTACCGGTGAAAAGAATACTTTGCAGTAACGAAGATAAAGCTATTTTACAAGAGAATTTAAGGACTGCTAAATTTTACAATAGCTTTCAAACTCTCAATCTCTCACAAAAGCTCACTATACCTTACAAGTGTTTGTGTTTACTTGATTACTTGATACCCATCTCAAATGACTCCTAAGGTATTTATAGGGATCCAATGAATGGTTCAAGAAAGTTTCTAGCAGCTCTTTAGAATTTCTAGAAGATGTCTAGAGCCATTCTAAAACAATTTCTAGAATATCTTCGAAACTTCTAGACTTCATCTTGAAACACTCTAGAACTTAACTTGGGTTTGGGATCAAAAACTTGGGCTTATGTGATTTTGTATCACAAATCAATATTCTCCTCCTTGATGCAAAATCGCCGAATCTCCAAAACTCTCTTTCTCCGGTGCGTCTTTTGGCACCATCTCTGCAATCAACAATATGAACCTTGACCAAACAGAGCTTAAACTTGTCCAGTGAAATGACCTTGGTTAATGCGTCCGCAGGGTTCTCTTTGGTATCAATTTTTGATAGGACGGTGGTCTTGTCTTCTTCCATTGCGTCAATGAAGCGGTACCTTACATCAAAGTGTCTCATCCTTCTGTAGAAAGTCTGGTCCTTGGCCATACAAATGGTGCTCAAATTGTCACAATAGATCTTTGTGATATCTTGACTCACGCCCAAATCTTCAAGTAAACCCCGTAACCAGATTACATCCTTAACTGCTTCAACTGCATCTATATTCTTGGACACAATTGTTGATAATGCGATGACAGTCTGAACCATCGATCTCCAAGACACTACACATGTGCCTACTGTAAATATATATTCTGTCGTCAACCTTCGCTGTCCAGGTCACCAGCGAAGTTAGCAGCTACATATCCAATTAGGACGCAGTCTTCCACATTGTCTCATTCGAACTGTAAACTGATACTATAAGTCCCTTTCAAATATCGTAGGATCCACTTTACCGTTTGCCAATGCTTCTTACTGGGGTTAGCCATATATCGACTCACGAACCTAACTGCATGTGCTAGATCCGGGTGAATGCACACCATCGAATACATGAGACTTTTGACCGCACTCGCATACGTTACTCAAGACATATATTCTTTTTCCACATCTGTACTGAGTGACTGCTTTGCCGACTATTTGAAATGCGTCGCTAATGGAGTGGCTACGAGCTTAACCTTCTCCATACCGAATCGAGCGAGAACTTTCTCGATGCATTTCTTCTGCGAAAGGCGCAATTCTCTTCTCTTTCTATCCCTGACAATCTTCATACCAAGGATTTTATTGGCAGCTTCCAGATCCTTCATCTCGAACTCTTGACTCAATTGTTGCTTCAATTTATTGACTCCTGATTTGTTTTTGGAGGCGATCAACATGTCGTCTACATATAAGAGAAGATATATCCACGTACCATCATCAAATGTCTTGAAGTATACGCATTGATCTCGCAAACCCCTCCTGAACCTGATCATCACCATGAAACAGAAAAATCACTTGTACCATTATCTTGGAGATTGCTTCAATCCGTACAGCGATTTTTTAAGCTTGCATACATTACCCTCTTTGTCTTTGACTCTAAATCCTTCGGGCTGGTACATATATGTATCTTCTTTTAGATCACCATGCAAGAACGCGGTCATGACATCGCGTTGCTCCAAATCTATGTTGTAGATGGCTACCATAGCTGAGAGAATACGTATCGAAATGTGTCCTATCACTGGGGAGAAGATTTCATTAAAGTCTACTCCTTCCTTTTGAGCGCACCCTTAGCCACAAGTCTTACCTTGTATTGGACACCGTCCTCTTATGAAAAATCCTCCTTTAGCTTGAAGACCTACTTGCATCTTATGGCGCGTTTGTCTTCTGGCAACGATACTAGATCCCATGTACCGTTTCTTTGAATAGAATCCATCTCCTCCTTCATAGCGAGTCTCTATTTTTCAAAGTCTCGTGACTGGATAACCTCTTTGTAAGAGAAGTTCTTTATTTTCAATAGTCAAGACATATGCTGTCATGTCTTCAAAACTGTAATTCGACCAATCTCCATACTGATCTGGTGGACGCTTGTCTCGCTGTGGCCTTTGCAGGACCTGTTGAACTGGTGAACGCTTATCTTGTTGTAGCCCTGTCTCCACTTGCTGAACCGTCTTCTCCAGAGTCTGAGTTCTCGGTACCTCATCTCTAACATCCTGGACCGGAGCTTCATCACCACCTGATTAAGTGATTTCATCGTCCTCTCACCATCTTCATTTTGAACCTACTTGTTGAGCATCGCAGATTCATCGAAGGTCACGTACCTACTAATTACGACTTTATTGGTTTTAGAACACCACAATCTGTAACTCTTTACTCTATCTCCATAGCCAAGGAAGATACACTTTCTTGCTCTCGGATCAATCTTACTGTTCTTCTCGTGAACGTAAGCTGGGCACCTAAATACTTATAGTATCGAGTAATCAACAGCCTTTTCCAGTCCATACTTCTTCGGAAGTCTTAAAGCTATCGTCGATGATGGTGATCTGTTGATGAGGTAAGCGGCAATAGTTAGGGCCTTAGCCCAAAACTCTTTCGGAAGTCTAGCGGTAATCCATAAGTATCGTGTTTTCTTCAACAACGTCTGATTCATACATTCTGCAACACCATTTGATTGTATATTTGAAGGTGTCGTGTAGTGGCGTATAATTCCCTCAGATTTGCAAAACCTCTTGAATTCATCAGAGGTGTACTTACCACCATTATCGGATCTAACGATCTTCACAGAATTTCCCATCTGTTTTTCCAGCATAGCTTTTCAAAGCTTGAATTTCTCAAATACTTCAGATTCGGCCTTCATTAAATATATTCAAAATTTTCTTGAGAAGTCATCGATGAAAGATATAAAATACTTGACTCCTCCACGAGAAGGAATCGGCGCTGGTCCCCATACGTCGGTGTGAATATAATCCAAAATACCTTTAGTATCATGCACACATGTGTCGAACTTCACTTGATATTGCTTTCCCAATACACTCTTCATATAAGTTCAGGTTCTCAAAATTTACACCCCCAATCAAACGTCTTTTGTGGAGCACCTCTAGATTTCATTCACTCATGTGTCTAAATCGCAGATGCTACAATCGCAATGAATCTAGATCTGTATCGGAAGATGTAAATACCGACTCACATATGACAGTGTGCCCTTGAAGCAGATATAAGTTACCGGCCTTCCTTCCTTTCATGACGACCATAGATCCTCGAAAGATCTTCATTGTACCACCCTCGATCACGGTCTTACAACCAAGGGAATCCAGAGCACCCAAAAAATAAGATTCTTCTTGATGTCTGTCAATGTCTTTTCAATGCCATCATGCATCTTGATTCGGATCGTCCCTATCCCAACGACTTTACACGCCGCATTATTGCCCACGAGAACCGATCCACCATCAATATCACGATATGTCGCAAAGTGACTTCAGTTTAGGGTCATATGATAGGAACATCCTGAATTTAAGATATACGAGCTTTGTACATAGGCAGATGTGTAAATAGCAAGTACCGAGTCGTTACTGCTGTAATATGAAGTTTTCTCTATAACACTTGTCTTATCCAAAGGCTTCTTCTCTTTATCCTTCAATTGAGAGCAGTCCTTCTGGTGCCCTTTTTTCTTGCAATAGTTGCACTTGTCATCTTTAGGGTTCCTCGATTTTGATGTTCCCATAGATTTATCTTCGAAGCCTCTATCATCATATGCTTAAGTGAGCATCTTCTAGCGAGCAATCGATCTTCCTGAATTTCTCCATGATCTGATGACATCTTCTCTCGGAGCTTTTCTGAGTGCAACCCGGCATTCACATCATGCAGTGAAAGGGTGTCTCGTCTATATACCATGCTTTTGATGAACTGACCAAATGATGGAATAAGCGAGTATAAAAGAATCATAACTTGATCATTGTCTTCAATTTTTACGTCGATATTCTTCAAATCCGTAACGATCCTATTTAGTTCATCTAAATGGTCTTTGGTAAATGTACCTTCTTTCATTCGAAAGATATATAGGTGTTGTTTTAGGTATAACCGATTTGTGAGAGGTTTCTTCAAGTAGAGCGACCCCAACTTCTTCCATTGCTTGAATGTGGTCTTCTCTTCGGCGACCTCACGGAGCATCTTGTCGGCCAACAATAATTGGATCGCATTATGTGTTTTCATCTCCATCTCTTCTTTCTCCTTTAGCGTAGTCTCTTTCGGGAGTTTGTCCGGCCTGAACACAATCTTGTACACCCCTTGCTGCTTTAAGAGGGCGATCATCTTGATCATCCAGAGGCTGAAGCTGTTTCGGCCATCGAATTTCTCCACCTTGAAGTTTCATCGATGCCATATTCCATAATCAAATCTAGAATCGAAGCTAGCTCTGATACTAGTTGTTGGGAGGAAACGTCGGTTTTCGATAGAATATAGCAATCAAGGGAGATATGATCAGAGAATTTTATCGGCAAAAGAATATTTTCCACTAATGAAGAGAAAACTATTTTACAAGAGAATTTGGGAACTGCGAAATTTCACAAGAGCTCTCAAAATCTCGATCTCTCACAAAAGATAACTATAACTCACAAGTGCTTGTATTTGCCTGATTACTTGATGTCCATCTCAAAATAACCCTAAGATATTTATAGGGATCTAATGAATGGTTCTAGAAAGTTTCTAGAACCTATCTAGAATTTCTAGAAGTTCTTTTAGAAAATGTCTAGAGCTATTCTAAAACAATTTCTAGAAGATCTCTGGGACTTCTAGACTTCTTCTAGAAACACTCTAGAACTTGGGTTTGGAATCAAGAGCTTGGGCTTGGGCTTATGGGATTTTGCATCACAAATCAACACTTATTTGTGTTTAGAGTAGAATTTAAGTGCAGACATAAATCCTAACCATAGTCTCATTAAATATCCAAACCGGTTTGGGTATATATACTACCGTATAGAGAACTGAGAGAAGTAATCCTAGTACATATACCAAATATACTGAAATATGTTGGGCAGTAAAGAAATTAGATATTTTTGATAAATATATATTAGACGGACTCTTGGAGCTCAGCTCCCTTCTCCCAAAAAAAAAGGGTAAAAAAGGAGCAGAAAAAGAAATTAGAGTTACTGAAATTATGGTGGGTAGTGCATACACATAGTGAACCATAATGATAGCTCACTATATATTTCTTTTATTTGGGTATTGTATCTACAGTAGGTACATTCAAATTATGTTTAAATTTTATCAAACACTTAACCATCACTGTCTATGTTAACCTCTTTTAAACAGCGAGCTCCATTGAAGTGTTATATTTAAGGGGATTTTAGTAATAAAAAACTCCCTTAAGTTTAATGGAATTTCCTTTAGTTAAAAAAAATATAAAATAAACTTTAAGGCAGTTTAGTGAAAAACACTGTAGATTAGGGCACTTCAATAAAATTTACCGTAACATAAATTTAGGAATTAGGATACTCTCTAAATATACTGGAAATATGCTAGATAGCGAAAATTTATTGGCTAATATATAGAAAGAAATTAAAAATACTCACATTAATTTATCGCTTTCTCTGTGCAGATATTATCGAAAGAAGACGACCACACGGTAATGGAGGCAGTGGATTCCGGGGTCTCAATCACTTGCACGAACCTTGGACTCGTAAAAAATGCGTTCCGGCTAGCTTTGCTCTGCACAAAGAGATGCCCGTGCGATTGGCCCACAATGCATGAGGTGACATGTGTTTTGGTATCTCTATTACCGGCACCAAATGTGAAGAAACCATGTCTTCTACCTGCGAAAACTGCTGAACACATACCCTCCTATATCACTAATTCCGATACAAAAACTCTCTTTGATCAAATGTGGAGTCTGTGAAATCCATATCCAAATTGCTCTTTTGACAGGTTCTTGTGAGATATATACAGGGGAGTGGCAAGTCACTTCGTTTTTGTTTTCACATACGCATTGTTTATCGATGATTTATAATTTGATATCAAACTTGATTTAGTTTGTTCTCTAGAACATAGGGTTAGTTTTTAGTTTGTATATGAATTATGGTGAAGTCATATCTAAGAATTCTTTTCTTTCCGCATATTCTGGTGATATGAGGAAGTGGCTTTGATTTGTTATTGTTTAATCATGCACATTGTTTGATTGATTATCATTTGATATGAACCTTAATTTTCTTCTGCAAAACTTCTTCTTCTTATTTTTTTATTTTTGGCAACCTATGCAAAACTTCTTATTGATGGAATGGACCATGCAATTGTCTTTTAGATGAGTTATGTATTTGATGAAAAATCTTGTGAAAGCATTAAAGCATGCAGTTGTTTGTGTGTTTCAGGCTTTCAGCAATTAAATTTGAAAGGAACAGTGATTTATTGAAGCATGCATTTTGTAAGATACGGAGAAGATAAATTTTGGAGCATGTGATGAATGTTTTGATAGGTCATATAATGGTGTATATATTTATAGAGAGCTTTAACAAAATTCTTGTAAATTTCAAGAAAAAATTTCAGAAAAAGGTCGACAAAATCTCCTTCAATTTACATAAATAAACTAACAATGAGAAATATGAAAATTAGAAGACAAACTCCTAAAACAAACAAGTGAATTCCAGTTTAGAAGAAACAATTGAATCATGTGACTCATGTTATCTAGCATTCTCATTATGTTTTCTTTTCTTTTTTTCAAAAAAAGAAAAAAGATTTTTTTTTTCAGAAACAGCATCTAAGCATAAAGCATCAGCAGACTGAGAAAAATGTACTTGCATTTTTGTCCCGAAGGAAACAATTAAGAACACAAGCAGATGCTCTCAATCATTTCATTCCCATTCCATCTGCATACATATATAACAGCTCCAAAATCACTTTTTTTTTGTCCACTTCACTTAATCATTAACATTATTAATTTACAGGTGACTAAACAAATCGAACACCTAACCAAGTTATTGAATGCTAATATATCTCCATTCACATATAATATATATATTTTGTACAAAGAGCACGTCTCATGATTTTTCAACGACAAACCAAAATTTCGAACATTCATACAAATGTCAAAAATAAGATGGGAAAAGAAGAGTAAAAGAAAAAGTAAATAAGCAAAAGAAGAAGCGAAAGTCGAGGAACAAAATTAGATTTCTTCACGTTCTCTCGATTCGGCTCCAGCAACTTGTCCGGCCACCTTCTGGTTATCGTGTAAATGGCGATTCAGTCTTACCTACTGCTATCCATTTCCTCGACACAATTTATCCTTATTTCTCCGCCAAACAGATTACAGAAAAATCTTTTAATTCCTGAAAAGAAAATAGAAAGAAAAAGAGAATCCAAATTGGTATGTATAACAATTTTTTTTTTTATCCTACTCTAAATCCTGACATGTGTAAAATAGATTTTTTTTTTGTAATGCGGCAAAAAAACTACAAAGCTTGCACATCCATAGAGATTGTAAAAAGGTATGATGATCAGAATGAAACGAATGTATTGGTTCTTATGGTATAAAGAAATGATCATTTATAATACATATATACTAAACTATATAAATGATTAGAACGAAAAAATGCCAAGCGAGCAGATGTAAATGTTGAGTTGAGGATTTTGGGTAAAGCAACTTATATATTATCCTAAGTAGCATGGATTTGGATACGATACGATACGAGTTGGATTCGCTGATACACAATTTTTCAAAAATCTTGGACACAATTCATGGGATACATTGATCTTTTTTTGTTGAAACATATATAAATTATCACATAAAATTATCATTTTAGCAACCTAAACTAAGAACACAATTGATTTGTTACCGTTGGTGCATAGATTATTGATGTTTTAGCCGTTGATTCATGTTAGATACATTTATAATACAGTATAAAATTGTAGAACGTGCCAGAAAGAGTTCGGCATATGGTTCGAATCCGATGCGGATACGAACTGATACATATTGATACGGATACATCTCCTCATCGAAGAATCCGTGCAACATTGATTCTTACCATATCAGCATTTAACAGTCATGTATGACGCATGAGTTTGATACCAAAGGTTGTTTATATGGCAAAGTTATAGCATGTTTATGGTAGTCATTGTGATTATTACAACAAATAATGTGATGATTATATGCCTATGATCGATAGTCATCAATTAGGATTATTTGAGCACTCGAAAGATATGTATTGAGATCCAGCTTCTCTATTAGGGGCTGTTTGGTTGCAGGATTATGGAATTTGGATTTCAAAAATAGTACGGTTGAAATTTCTGGATTTGGTAATTTGTTGTTTGGTTGGTTTTGGATTTGTAGATCTGGATTTGTAGATTCTTGTAATCTTTGTTTGGTTGTTGGAAAAAAAATAGGATTTGGATTTGAGAATTTTAGAGAGAGATAGAGAGAGAGGATTGTTAAATAAATAAAGTGCATGGGCCCCATCTAAAAGTACAATGAATAGTGCCAAATCCTTGAGAATCCTTGAAAATTTTTAGGATTCATGAATCCTTCTTTTGTGGTGGGCCCCCCATATAAAACAAAGGAATCCTAGAAATCCTAATCCTGCAACCAAACACAAAATTGTGGAATCCTAGGATTCCACAATCCAAAATCCAAATCCAAACCCATAATCCTGCAACCAAACAGGCCCTTAGAAATTTGGTCGATTCTTCAATCTTATATCAGAAGTTGTGCATAATGTACACCCGGATTAAGTACACACATATATACAGTTTGAACATTTTAACGATGTAGAGAGGAATGATATCAAATTTGTGCCTTTGATCTAATATAAAAGTGAATGATGAAGGAAAGAGGCCATAGAGGATTTCCTCCTATGGCGTCGAAAAAATACACACCCATCATTTTTCATGATGATCGGCATCCATCATTTCATCTTTATCATCTAAGATGTGGATACATCAAATTTCATATGATTCTACAACCTTTTCACCGTTGAGTTAGTGGGTCCAAAATTAACGGTTTACCGACAATAAAGATGACGATGATGGATGCCGATCGTCGAAAAAATTTATGGAAGTTGTATTTTTCCGACTCGACATCGCAGTAGGAATTCCCATGGCACCTTTCCTCCCATATAAGAACATATGTTAACAACTTAAAAAAATATTCTTTGCTCGAGAAGGATATGATTGATAAATTAATAATCAGTCTCAGTCACTCACTCAAAATTGTATTCTCAGAATAAACACAGCTGAGGAAGTACGGACAAAGATCATGACATGCTCCCCAATCAAAATATGCAGGCCCACTCAATTTGTAGCTCAAGAACAGTATTTTAAGTATAATAATTGGTCTTCATCCTCTAATAAGTAAATTATATATAGTAGCAATCATAAAATTAAACATATACTTAATTCGAGTTGATATTAAAGTAATAGAAAATTTCAATATGCAACGGAACAAGATGAACACGTCCATGTCTATAAGAAGCCGACACAATGCAAGTAGCCCTCACAGTTCAAGCAGCTCCAGGCAAGGATTCAAATTAAGAAGAATAAATTACACTGAAGACAGACATTAAGGGGTGAAGAAGAAGCGGTATATTCCTTCATTAATGCAGTATATTCCTTCATTAATGCAGTAAGCCATCCCTACTATTATAACAACGCTAACATCTGTGAGAACATTTTAGATTAATTTTACAGTGCTTATATAATGCCCATTGGCATCTGTCTCGGCTAAAAGGTGGGTACACCTTTCCAAGTTAGAAAAAAGAGAAAACTAATCCCGATCGATAATGGCTTGATAAATCATATCAACCATTTTTTTTGATGATGGACACCGTTCATCTTGATCTCCACGACCTAATGAATGCGCACATAAATTTCCACTTGGTATCGATACTCTTTGCCCTTGTACTGAATGGTTGCAACCATACCGGGTTTTCAACTGCCGAACATTTGAAACCTCTAAATCAATGGAGTAAGAGGATCCAAACCACATAAAAATTGATGTGCATATACCTTAGGCAATGTAGATCAAGATGAAGGGTATCCATCATCCAATAAAATAGTTGATAATGATTTTTAAGCTGTTCTTGGGACCATGTAACTCTTGATAAAAAATTACATGCATATTGTTATGTGTGCCTCATATTCATCCCTAAATATTTTCGTATTGATCCGGCATTATCACGAAGCAAAGATTTACACCTATCTTCAGGTCAGACGTCTGCGCCATACGTCTGCCTCGCTCTGCTAATTCTGGAGTTTCGGTAAATACCCTACAGACGTATGTACCACTATAGCGGACGTTTTTAGGTATGGGCACAGAGTTGATATTTCTGGATATACTCTGACAAACGTCTGTCCACAGAAGACAGAGTCTGTCGTTGGGCGTGATGCGAAATTTTCTTAACTAGGAAATTAGTTTTTAGGGAATATCTTTTGTATGTTATATATATGATAGCTTATTTTAGACCTAAATCGGATACCTTTTGTTAATTTGTGAGAACCCATTGGTGTTTGTGAGAGATCTAGGGTTTGAGATGGATTTATATTTTCTCCATCGATTTGTACTCCTCCGTATTTGGACTATTAATAAAGTTTCGCTTTCGTCTATTTGTTTTGTAGTAAGTTCTCATATTTTCATTTTGCCCGTTATTTGATTTCTTCTCGTTATCGTTTGGTTTGTGTTTTGTGAATGCATTATTCATAACAAATTAGTATCAGAGCTATTGTTGCGTTGTTGTGGGATTTTTTTTGGTTGAATCATTAGGTCTTTAATTTTGTGATCTAGAATAACAATGGGTAACGATAACTACGTCCTCTACCTTACTTTTTTAGATCGTGATTTTGAAGTTTAGGGTTCGTTAGTACTCAAGATATTTTGATCCCACATTATGTCTCCGACAATCATGAAGTTTGATGCGAATATGAGTTTGTCCGTATGGTTACCGTTTTGACTCAAAACAATTTAAAGAAGAAGATTCATGGAAAGGAGAAGAAACCTTCCATGACGGAGGAAGTTTGGGAGAAGATGAATGAAAAAACTCTCACGACTATCCACTTATGTCTGACGAACGAAGTACTACAATAAGTTTTGATGGAGAAGACGATGGCTGATTTATATAGAATAAATTGGAAGGGTTGTATTTAAGAAAATCTCTCACGAATCGACTCCCGTTAAAGTATCGTCTCTACCACTAGTAAAATAGGGGGTTGCCCCTACGGATATTGAAATCCGTAGGGGCAAATTTAAGTAGGCCCTACGGATTAATCCGTAGGGCTAAAAGGTTGCCCCTACGGGCCCAGACATCCAAGAATAAAAATATTAATTCTTAATTTGGTGTTTGCCCCTACGGAGCCGCAAACCAAGGACCTACGGACAAATCCGTAGGGGCAACTAAATATCGATTTAATAAAGGCACAGATCGATCACCTACGCTCACTTTCTTCCTCTCTCGATCGCGCGCGAAAGAAAATCCCCAAATCGCCACCGCCGTTCTCGTCATCGCCACCGCCGTTCTCCTCGTCGCCACCGCCGTTCTCGTCGCCACCGCCGTTCTCGTCGTCGCCACCGCCGTTCAGGTGAGTAAATCTTCATGTAAATTAAAGAATTTTTTGATTATTTAGGGCTAGGGTTCATGGCTGGGTCTGGGGTTGCGCGCGCGAGTTGGGATTCGGCAGTGGTCGTGGTCGTGGTCGGGGTCGGGGTTGGGGTTCGGCTGCGGCTGGGGCTGGGGTTAGGGTTGGGGTTGGGGTTTAGCTGGCCGCGCTGGGGTTAGGGTTAGGTTGGGGCGGGGCTGGGCTGGGGCTGGGGCTAGGGTTAGGTTGGGGTTGGGGTGGGGCTAGGGTGGGCATGGCTAGTTTTCGTGTGTGGACGGTTTAATGGTGGTTGGTCAACTAATATCCAACTTGGAGAGAGTTTTAATGGGTTAGTTGAGGATATGTAAATGTTATGAGCATGGCTAGTTTTCGTGTGTGGGCGGTGTGATTGGTTTTGACGGTTTTACTCATCGCGACCTATACTAGTATAATTGATTTGATGGGAGAAAAACGTTTGACAGCAGGGTATGATTTAGAGAGAGATCCATCTGATTGTCGACTAACGGTTGTCGTAGGAATGATTAGTAGTGCAAGATTGATTATACGTGAACAGTGTTGCTTAAATTCCCGTGTTGCTTGATCATTGCTATCAACTTTTAATCAATGACGGGTTTTTAGGAAGATAAATATGATTAAATGATCTGAATTTGTTTATCGGCTTAATTCATGCCTAACAACATATTTCGTAACTCGGCCATTTATAATGCTGCTTACAAAGAGAACAAAAAGCACGGATAGGCTTTATTTTCATCCTACTTGTTACTTTTTTGGGAATTTGGAGTTGGTATTTACATTTTTTTAATGATGTTGGTTCGTTCTTTTAAAATGATGGTTGGAGTTGAATTTGATTAGACAAAAACTCCATTAAGATTAATTTATCTAGTGTTGTCACATGACTTGATGATATCCTAATTCCTTGTTGGAAAATTATATATATATATATATATATATATAATGAAGGAGGGAATTTTCTCTTATGGCGTCGAAAAAATACGTCCTTATTTTTTCCGACGATCGACATACATCATATTCTTCGTTATCATCTAAGATGTGGGTACAACAAATTTCATGTGATTCTACAACTTTTCACCGTTGATTTAGTGGGTTCAAAATTAAGGGCAATAAAATTTTTTACATTGCTAAATCAACGATGAAAAAGTTATAGAATCACATGAAATTTGATGTATCCACATCTTAGATGATAACGAAGAAAATGATGAATACCGATCAATGTTGCGTATAACGCTTTATGATATCAGTATCCTACATTTGTAGTTTTAATTGTTGATTGTTATAGATGAATACCATTGCAATAATAGTTTTTGGTTGATGAATGCTATTGCAATGTAGGTTGATCAGTTCTATCAATCTTGATCTCAATAGTTTAAAATCATGTTACACATACAACACGAATGCACAACAAACGCATAATTAGAGAGCGATTCGAGATATTCAGGTTAAAACCAATATATGATATTCGATGATAATATGAAACCTTCATATTCCCATCGATACTCATATATGAAACTAAAAGCGCCACTTAGTCCCCGTCTATCGGTTAACATACGTGCGATACTCGTCGTGACCTAGAACTATATGAAAGTTGTTAAATATCGGACAGTATAGCTCGATACTAACAACCGTCGTATAGTCTACGCGACGAGAAAATTCAATCGTATGGTAACCCATAGATTTGTCCCGTATGGACAAGTTAAGAATGTATAAAGCAAACTATCGTCCCCGGAGGAACTATCGTCCCGCTCGTGCTGCTGCCCGGGCCCAGGCTCGTGCGATAGTCACCGGAGGTATATATCACACTTGAATTTTCGTTTAACCTTGATTTCTTAATACAACTTTGTCTTATTATTGATTGTCTTGATATTTCGTGCAGACGCAGGGCCTCCCCATCCCCAGAGGGGGACTCGAGGCCCGAATCAGTCCCATAGGCTGAGGCCTGACAGAGCTAGGGGGAGGCAGCATTCCCCCTTTTTTTTTACCCTTGACTATCGCTATACCGGTCCTCATGCTGAGAGATTCGGCCGGTATTTGGGGGACGAGAGCCGGCTCGTGAAGAACTATCCACTTCACGTTGAGTGGGGCGAGCAGCACCAGCGCTCATTCGCCCTCTTCTTTGATCAGGCTCGGGTATGTATTAATATATATTTTCATTTGATCTATCCAATATATTTATTATTAACACTTGCAATCTAATAACAATGTTTTTTTGTATTTTCAGTTGGATTACGATTTTCAGCCTGTAGCCGATCCTGATCATCCGGGAAGGGTGCTCGACCTTCATGCTCTGTACAATGGCCTGATGAAGAACATGCAGGCCAAGGTCCGATACAACAGGAATGAGCTGAAGGCCGACTGCTACTCCCTGTGGATGGCGACCCCCGAGGCAGAGAGAGCGGCCCTCCTATCTACTCCGGCGTTTGCGAGAGTCGACGTAGAGACATGGCCTCTATTGTGCGCTTATTTCGACTCCCAACGCAAACAGGTATGTATTTTAAATGTAATTCATTATTTATGATATAATTTATTTCTTTGTGTTTCTTAATTAGAAAACTAAATGTTAATGCGTTGTGCAGAAACAGGCCGCTCAGAATACAGAGAACAGGAAGTCGGCGAAGAGGGGTCGCCCCACTTACACAGGTGGCTCAAGGAACATTACTCGAGCCATGGAGTTATCGGTAAATTACAATAGACCGACCTTTGTGATATTCTGCAATATTAAGAGTTATTTTCTAATATTTCTAATATTAAGAGTTACTTTCTAATATTGCAGACATCTCGGACCGTGGCATCAGGTGGTACACCGAGCGTGCTGTCCGCATATCTTGCCGTCCACGGCACCTCGACAGATCCCGCTACGGGCGAGCTTCGATATCCCGACGTCGCTACCCAGGAGTACTGCGTAAGTGTTAATATTTTTTCTACCCAAATTTGAAATTTTAGTTTTGGAAGGTTCAAGTTTAAATTTTATACTTTACTGCTTAATGTGGGTGTAGGAGCGAGTGGTTGAGCAGGCCCAGGCCTCGGGGATCGATTTTACCGGACAGAGCGATCCGAGGCTGCTGACCCCAGTTCTGGACGCCGCACACGGAGGGCACCACGGAGGTTGGGAGAGAGGCCGGGGACTGGGCCCTAGCAGGGCCCATATGAGGTTGGACTCCACCCCGGCGGTTACTTCCTCCATCTCTAGTGACCGACGTGTCCATCAGGAACTGAAGAGCTTGAGGGCCACCGTTCAGGAGTTGAAGGAGATGCTGGTATGTATACTACTTTATAGTAAAATATCATGTCATATTATATAGATATCAACATATCCATAATTAGTACGTAGCTTGAGCTTATTTGGTTTTAGACTTAAGTTTGATTAATCATACATATAGATGTAATTAAAATAAACAACAAACTAGATATCCAAACGGGGTTTCGAAATAACTTAATAATGATACGAATTCGAATAATACACAGTTCTTACACGCTTATTACACACGTTAGGTCCAGACGCGACAGGGTACATCGGCCGAGCCTCCACATGCATCTCCTTCGGCTGCGGCTCTGCAAGCCACTACATCGGCTGCGGTTCCGCAGACAGCTCCTGTAGCTCCACCGCCTACTCAGACTCCCGCAGCCGCGGCTCCGCAAGCGACTACCTCGACGGCGGCTGCGCAGACCACATCGCCAGCTCCAAATGCCCGCTCAGACTCCCGCTCGCGACGAATTGCAGAGTTTATTGACCGAGGAGCAGGCGCGCGTTATTCTATCGTTATTCAGAAGTGGAGCTGGACCGAACTAGGGTAGCTTTTTGGTTCTTATTTTTTGAAATATGTATTTATTTATATCATACACATTGTACTACATTTTGAAACTATATTGATATTGGTATATATTTATATCATATTCAGTTTTTGGGTTTCTTTTGTATATTATATATATGCGTGAGATATGATTATGAATACTGCAATATATGTTGTGTGACGATTAATTTTATATTTGATTGATGTATATATTATTGTGCACAGGGCGGGAAAAAATCAAGCAGCCCATTTTTAAAAAAAAATACAGATAATATGTACCTACGGATTAATCCGTAGGCACACTTGTTGCCCCTACGGCTATATCCGTCGGGGCAAAATATCAGCAGTAACTGATATTTCCCCCATGATCTCAGTACCAGGAGGTTGGGAGTGCCCCTACGGACATATCCGTAGGGGCCACTGCCACTCCCCTACGGAGTTAGCCGTAGGGGCAAAATATCAGGAATCCTGATATGTTGCCCCTACGGATAGGTACCTACGTAGATATCCGTAGGGGGTAGTACATGGACCTACGGTTATGTCCGTAGGTACATGTAATATATTAAAAAAAACAGTAAATAATAAAATTTTATACCCTACGGAGTAATCCGTAGGGGCAACAGGACCTACACAGAAATCCGTAGAGGCAAGAATTTGCCCGTAGGTGCAAGTTCAGGGCCTCAACTTGCACCTGTGGCCTTTGCATCTACGGGGTATTTTTTCGCCCCTACGCAGATATCCGTAGGGGCAGTGGGTTGCCCCTACGGATAAATCCGTAGGGGCAACCCTTATTTGTAGTAGTGTACACACTTTGTATGTTAGAAGACTCTCTAATAAAATCTCACATTGGTGAGTTTAATGTGATCATTACGGAACTGGGTAAGATTGACATTAAAATTGATGATGAAGATTAGGCTCTTGTTGTGTTCGTTGCCATCTTCTTATAAGCACTTCCGTGACACCATAGTTTATGGATGAGACACGATCTCAATCAAAAATGTCAAGGAGAATTTGATGAACAAAGAGAATATCGATAAGGAGTTGACTTCCACTGAAGCGGATGGCTCATCGTCTGGCTTATTTGTTCGAAGGCGAGCGAAGAAGAGAGATCCGGAAGCAAATAGGAAAAAGTCGCTGTCAAAATCCAAAACTAAGAATGTGACCCAAAATTATTATAAAAAGAAGGGGCACTTGAAGGTCGATTGTTTTAAATTGCAGAACAAGCAGAAATATGAAGAGAAATCCAATGAGTTTTCGGCTGAAGCGAGTATAGCGGAAGGAGATCTTCTAATGGTCATCGACAACACATAGTGATTCAAGAACGAGTGGATCATGGATTCGGGTTATTCTTACCACATGTGTCCCAAAAGAGATTTGTTCACCACGTATGAGTCCGTTGATGGTGGAGTGGTTTTGATGGGCAAGAATAGCTCGTGCCGAGCTATTGGCAAAGGGATAATCCAAATCAAGATATTTGATGGTGTTGTGAGAACATTGGGAGAAATCAGGCACGTACCTGACTTGAAGAAGAATCGCATTTCTTTAGGTGCACTCGATGACAAGGGTTGCAAATTTTCCGCTGAAGATGGAGTTTTGAAGATAACCAAAGGTGCTTTCGTTATGATGAAGGGTTTGAAGAAAAGGTCCTTGTATTCATTACAGGGTTTGACCACTTCCGGACCGGCGGCGATTTCATCATCCAAATGTGTGTCTGATTCAGAAACTACTAGATTATAGCACATGAGACTCGAGCATATGAGTGAGAGAGGATTGACCAAGTTGTTGAAGCATGGTCCACTTGGTGAGAATAGTACAACGAAACTGGAGTTTTGTGAACATTGCGTCTTTGGAAAGAATAAACGCTTTAGTTTCAGTTTGGCAGTGCACAATACAAAAGGTACTCTAGATTATATCCATTTGGATCTTTGGGGACCCTCTCTTGTTGCTTCTAAAGGAAGCTGTGCCAAGTATCTGCTCACCTTCATTGATAATTTTTCGAGAAAGGTTTGTGTCTACTTCTTGAAATACAAAAGTAATGTGTTTACTATATTCAAGCAATGGAAGATATTGTTTGAAAAGCAAACATGGAAGCAGATATAAAAACTGAGGACGAACAACGAGTTAGAATTTACGGTGGAGATTTCAGCAATTTCTGCAAAAAACGAAGAGATAGTTCGACATTATACGTTGTCTACACATCACAGCAAAATGGAGTTGCGGAGCGAATGAACGGGACGCTTTTGGAGAAAGCACGGTGCATATTGTCCAGCGAAGGAATCGGAAAGGAATTTTAAGCAAAGCGGTAAATACGGCGTGTTATATTGTGAATCAGTCATCTTATATATCGCTAGATTGTAAGATACCGGAGCAGGTATGATCGGGAAAACACGCTGATTATTTGACATTTAAGGTGTTTGGTTGCCTCGTTTATGCACATTGCCGTGAAGGCAAATTGAATTCTCGAGCGAAGAAATATATATTTCTCGGTTATACTACCGGCGTTAAGAGTTATAGGTTGTGGTGTTTGAATCCAAAGTCGCTTAAATTTATGATTAGCAGAGATGCGAAATTTGATGAATCTGCTATGTTGAATCCGAACAATAAAGAATCTCCAATTGAAGACGATTTGAAGAAGGATGAGTCGAGAGTTGATATTAAGGTTGGTGATAGCTCGGATTTGTAGGAGATCTCTTCTTCACCATCGTCTGAAGAAGCTCAAGATGGGCAGTTCCATGATGAGGAGTATTTGCTCGCTCGTGAACGACAGAGAAGGGATATTAGACCGCCATAGAGGTATGGCTACGATGACCCAGTGGCGTATGCGTTGTCTGTTACAGAGACAGTTGATAGTAGCGAGCCGACAAGCTATAAAAAAGCCATCTCATCCGATGAAACAGTTTGTTGGCTAGTCGCTATGAATGAAAAGATTGGGTTTCTTTACAAGAACCAAACTTGGAAACTCATGAAGCCCGAAGGAAGAAAAAAGATTGTTGGCTGCAAGTGGGTTTTTAAGAAGAAAAAAGGTGACCGAGGGGCATTTGATATGAGATATAAGGCGCGGTTGGTAGCTAAAGGCTATTCGCGGGTGCGGAGAGTTGACTTCACTGAGCTATTTTCTCCGGTTGTTAAGCACGTCTTTATTCGTGTCTTGTTCGGTTTGGTAACTATGCAAGATTTGAAGCTTAAACAGCTCGATGTGAAGGCCGCATTCTTGCGCGGTGATTTGGTGGAGAAAATCTACATGCAACGGCCTAAAGGTTTTGAAGTTGAAGGAAAAGAAGACCGTATTTACTTGCTAGAGAAGTCTCTCCACGGTTTGAAGTAGCTACCTAGACAATGGTATAAGAAATTCGACTCCTTTATGAAAGAAGTTGGGTTAACGAGAAATGTAACGACTCTGAATTTACTGTATGGAAATTTTCCAGTTTAATATACAGAAAATGAGTTATACAGCCTGAGATTGAGTTATAAGTAAATTTTGTTAAATAACAGTAAGAAACAACTTGTAGCTCACTGATAAACCCCTTACACTGTTGTGACGTAGACCCTGTGTTCGATCCCCATCAGACATATTATTTTTTTTATTTTTCTTTTTTAACTTTTTAGAAACCAAAAAGTTTACACGTGCAATACACAGAAAAATGAAAAGTCAGAAAAATCAAACATGTACAAATGGGTTTAAATATTGAGTTGTACACGTGACACAAATCCAGAGGCACGAAGCCCTAGATCGGCCGGCGGAAATGCCATCATGCCCAGCATCGACGGTTCAATCATGGCCAATGAAGCCCGGGCTTTGCACACTTAACTCTTCCCCTTCCTCTAACTCCCCTGCACTGTTTGATTGCCCTGCAATCAAACAAAGCCCCTTCAATTCATAATTTATCATCTTTTTAATGCATTTTAATTCATCATTTTAATTCCAAAACCCTAATTCTACACTATAAATACTACCACATACTTTGGCTCAGCATCATTCTAAAATTTCTAACCAAAACTATCAAAAATTCTCTAATTACAAGTGGAGTAAAGAGGAGTTATCAGACGGTCAACTTCCGGCGAAGAATCGAAGCTATTCCGGAGCTCCTGCGACGCCACGACGACAATCCTCTCTTCTTCTACCTTTGTAACAATCCTAAACTTCTGTATAATTTTTTTTGTGAAGTACAGAAAGGAATACCTTAGCCTGAGCATAAGTTATAAATTTAAATTGCTTTTGAGCAGCAAGAAAACACTTGTGGCTCATTAGTAAAGCCTTGCACCGCTGTGATATAGCCCTTATGTTCAAATTCCCCCCAACCACATAATATTTTTATTGTTTCTTTTAAACTTTTAGAAGCCCAACAGTTTGCACATGCACTACACGTAAAATGAAAAGTCACCGAAAAATCAAACATATGCAAAATAATATTTATACAGCTTAGGACACGTGTCAAAGATCCAGAGCCCCTCACCCCAAAATTGGCCGGCGAGATCACCATTGGGGCGGGCGCCGCCGGTCCCCCTCGTCCCAAATACTCCAATTTTTTTAACCCTAACCCCTTGGACTCCCCCACTAAACCTAGTCTGTTTGATTTCCCTGCACATTTCCAAAGAATTAAAATGAGCCTTAAAACCAAATTTTAATGCATTTTTAATTCTCATCTCAATACCCTAAACCCTAATTTCTCCTATAAATACCACCCTACACCATAGCCCTCCTCATTCAGAATTCTTTTGCCAAAACTCTCTAAATTTTCCAAGTCCAAAAGTTGTACAAGTAGAGTTAGCCAAGGTCAAAGTTCCGGCGATATTTCGGGACAAATCCGGCGACAAAGCGACTCCACGACGTCTTCGAAATATTCCTCTACCTCCCCTCTCTATAATCAACCAGTGAGTCCTTTCTCCTCTCTCTTTTTCACCTTTCAAAAAGATTTCTTTTTAAAACTCATCGGAAGTGGAGTTATTCCGACTTCCGATTCTAATTTCATCAAAAACACAATTTTTCTTAATAACAAATTTACCATCTTTTTATATATTGTTTAACAAACATAAAACAACAATTTGACCAGTTTCAATTCAAAATTTAATGTTAAAAAATTCTATTTCACCTTTTCGGTAAAATACCACCAAGTTTACATACGACATAACTTTATCGTTTTGCTCATATTACCTTTAGAAAATTCACGAAATAATGACCTACATCATCACAACACTCATCTTGACATAGCACAATGGCTTTTGTAAAAAAAATTTATGGGAGAAAATACAATATTTTACAATAAAATACCTTAAACTATCAAAACCTGTATTCTTTAAATTGTTTTAATTAATTTCTTGCAAATAAGCCTCTACAACCCATTTTGGGGAACCCGATCAGAATGGTGCGGTTTATCGCACGTCCTCGGGACTAGTAGAGCGAGATGCAGACCTCGTCACGGAGCACACGATCTCGATAGAATTTTTATTACAATTTTTAAGAAAACGTGATTTCTATTTAATAAATAAATTCTATTTTTATAATTATATATATATATAAATATTATCAAAATATCTTTTTTAAATATATAATATATTCCATGTTTTTTAATCAAAAGAAAAGAATCACAAAAGTTCATAAAAATACCATCAAGAATCAATACAAGTCAAATTACAAGAAAATACCATATACTATTCAAGTTAGGTTTATATCCACTAGACTATCACTCTTAAAAATTGCATTTATGAAAACTCTAAAGACGATAATTAAATACTTGAGGTGTATTTTGAAAATATATCAAAACTATTTTTCATAAAATCCCTTCAAGTTATATTAAATTACGATAAGGACCCTAGTAAATATAGGTTTAAGCGGGACCGGTTCTCTTGAGCCTCAGCCGGAGAATTTGGGCGCTTGCATATTTAAGGTAGACAACTAAAAACGGGGTTATCAATACGGTAATTGGCTTGAAAAAAGTCACAAATCCTACCGTCCATATGCAACAGTTACCGATAACTCCAAAACTAGTTCAGGACTTCAATTCGTTATAAAGTGTCTGACTCAGATAGAGTCTCAGTCTAATCTAAAATCAATCTATACTTGAATACAATTCAAACATGACTGCAATACAACATGAATCCATTTATACCAGATACAATCAATATCAACATGACTTGACTGAACCGAACCATGAATATACTCTATTTATATGACTATTCGTTTACATCCTATCAGTTTACATGAACAACTGATATCATGGTTTCGGCAAGCCCTACATCTATTAAAAAAACAATACAAATCAATACAAAAAACATTAAGGGGTTTTAAAGGGGTGGACTGGCATGGAATGTGTTAAAAGTGGCACGGGATGGTCATTAAAAGACGTAACTATACATCTATTTCCGTTGTTCTGTGGTTTTATCGACGGAGCCTTGTACTACGGGTTACCATAGTCCACGGTGTTAGTTGGACCCCTCTCGTATACACTAGCATGTTCTGTACCAAGCTACAAATAACTGCATTAGCATAACAATCAAACAATTATACAATTATATCCTCTTATCCGTCTATTTCTATCTCTTTGGGGACTTACCGAGCGATTGTTCGCTGACGACATTCCTATTTCTCTTCTTTCTTTGAAATGTTGTCAGGAGGACCCGACTTTGAGGAGTTCGAGACCAGCCAGGAGCAATTAGAGCAGACCACTGAGCAGCACGACCACTAGGCTTTACTTGTACTCACTTTTACTTTCAGTACATGCCATTGTTCAGGCATCGCTTTCCAGTATTGTATTTTACTTTCCAGTTGTATTGTAAAGAATGTTTAATCAATAAAAGTTGTTGTTCAATTATATCTCTTGTCATTTTTCTTGTGTACTTTATTATATTGCTTAATTACGCTTAGTGTGTTTACTTCTGAGTAAATACATAGCGGGCCAGTCACGTCTCCTTACCGTACACCGGGGAGCGGGACGTGACAACCTTTCCTTAACCTAACTAAATAGTAAGTTCCTTCTAATCTTCATTTCTCTTCTTTAAAAATTCATTTTAAAAAATATATCGGTAAGTGGAGTTAATACCGATATCACCTTTTCCAAATCCTATAACTCCAATTCCTTTTATTTTTGGTCAAACGAAAATTTATACAATACTTGTAATCTTAAACTCTAATATTTAGAATCAAATTCCATCAAAATTCTCATGTAAAATAACTTTAATTTAAAATTTTCATTTAAATACCATGAACTTTAAATAACACCTCTTTCGTATTTTTGTTAAAACATACCTTTAGAAAACTTCATGGGGTAATGACCTACTCCTCACATACACATATGGTTCCATAGCACGATACCTCTTTTATGTGAATTTTTGTTATGAATACATTATTACAAGAAAATATTATTTACTATAAAAACCGGATTTCTTTTAAATGGTGTTTTATATTTCTTTGCGATTATACCTCTACAACCCTTTTTAGGGGACCTGCTATTGGATGGTGCGGATTATCGCACATTCTTAGGCTAGTAGAGCGAGATGCAAACCTTCTCATGGAGTATTCGGTCTCGAAAGGTTTTAAATACGGTTTTTAAGAAAAACGTATTTTTCTAATTAAATAAAATTTAATTTTTAATAATTATATAAAAATTTACAAATCCATATATTTTCAAAATATAATAAACTTACATTTTTTAAAATGAAAGATTTACAAGTTTCACTAAAATATCATCAAGATACCAACAAAAGACAAGTTTTACAATAAAATACCATGAACTTTCCAAACTAAGCAATTATCACTAAAATACCTTAAATCCTTAAAATTCACATCCATGAAAACCCTAAATAATATAAATAAATTTTCGGGGTTTATTTTGAAATTTTGTTAAAAATATTTTTCATAAACCCCCTCAAGTTATATAAAATAATATTTAAGAACTTTAGTAAATATAGGTTTAAGCGGGATCAATTCTCTTGAGACCCAGGGAGCCGGAGAAAGTGAGTGCTTGTCTATCTAAAATATAAAACTTAACGGAGTTATCAATGATAATTGTCTTAAAAAAAGACACAAATCCTTCCGTTCATATGCAGCAGTTACCGATAACTCCCGAATCTAATTCAAGATCTAAATCAATTACAAGTGTCCGACTAAACTCTGAGTCTAACTAAACCTGAATCCAAACTCAAATCAAAGTCCAATTCAAATATGAATCCAAAGTCAAACATGAATACTTGAACATGAACCCAAATACCTGAATTCAAATATCAATATCAAATCTGAATACTTGACTTGACCGAACCATGGTTATAACTTGACATGGCTTCTTGAATACATGATTACATTATGAACCTGACTACTTGAGCAACTTCTATCCATGGTTTCGACAAGACTTGTAAATATAATCTATACAATACTTTACACGGGGATAACGGGGTAGATTGGTACGGAATGTATAGCGTGGCACGAGATGGTCACTTAAAAGACATCTACATGAACTCCCGTGCCGTTGTCCCGTGAGTTATGACGGGGCCTTGTACTACATGTTACTATAGTCCACGGGATAAGATGGACTCCTCTCGTATACATAAATACTTTTTGTACCAAGCTACAAACAACTACGTTAGAAAAATAATCATATATCTGTACAACTTAACAGTTTCATTTAACATTACTTGTTCTATTCCATTCTTTCCTTTGGAACTTACCGAGAGCTAGTTCGCTGACAACATTCCTTCTATTTCTTTTTTTGGAATGTTCGTCAGGAGGACCGGTCACTGAAGAGATCGAGTCTAGCCTGGAGGACTTGGACCAGCTCACTGCCCAGCCAGACTTCTAGTTCTTCTTGTATTTATTTTCATCTTATATACCACTGTTTAAGCACTGCATTTTACCGTTGTATCTTTCCATTTTCAAACAGTTGTATGTAAAGTGAATGTAAATAAAGTTGCTGTTCATTTTTATATCTCTTGTCATTCTTGTGCATTCTATATATATATTACTTAATTACGCTTAACGTATTTATTTCTTAGTAAATACGTTGCGGCCCGTCACGTCACCGTCTCCGTCTCCGTACACTGGGAAGCGGGGCGTGACAAGAAGTATGGACAACAGTTGTGTCTATATGAAGAAGTTGGCCGATGGTGTTTTTATATATTTGCTAGTTTATGTTGATAAACCCACCGTTGCCGGTCCCAAGTCCGGATGAGAAAGGGTGAGGGTTGTGGTAGGCTTGTGACAGCCAACGTAAAACTTTGTCACATTCTATGACATGAACCAGAATCAGAATATCGTTGGGGCGTCCCCTACTCAGCGACGCGCTACATCGGATCCCGGGTGTAGTGTTAAATATGCAAGGGCTTGGTCGTCGTCCAGATGCGGCGCGCTACATCGGACCCCGGGTGTAGTGACAAATAAGCAAGGGTCGTCGTCCAGAGACGGCGCGCTACATCGGACCCCGGGTGTAGTGACAAATAAGCAAGGGTCGTCGTCTACAGACGGCGCGCTACATCGGACCCCGGGTGTAGTGACAAATAAGCAAGGGTCGTCGTCCAGAGACGGCGCGCTACATCGGACCCCGGGTGTAGTGACAAATAAGCAAGGGTTTCATAGGATCCGTCTAGCTTCCTGGAATATAGGTTCCCTTACGGGTAGACTAATAGAATTAGTGGAGGTGATGATTAGGAGGAGAGTTGGTATTATGTGTTTGCAAGAAACTAAATGGGTAGGTGAAAAGAGTAGAGTCATAGAGCCTTGGGGTTATAAGCTTTGGTATACGGGTAGAGATAAAAATCGTAATGGGGTAGGTATAATCATAGATAGACGGTTGCTTGAGGATGTAGTTGAGATTAGGAGAAAAGGTGATAGAATTTTACTGGTTAAGCTTATTCTAGGTGGAGAGATCTTTAATGTTATTAGTGCTTATGCACCACAGATAGGTCTTGATGACGCTAGTAAGCGTCTATTCTGGGAGGATTTAGACGAGGTGGTGCAAAGTATACCTAGTGGAGAGAAGTTATTTATTGGTGGTGATCTTAATGGACATGTAGGTACTAGTCGTAGTGGGTTTGATACTATCCATGGAGGTTTTGGTTTCGGACAAAGGAATGAAGTAGGTGACTCGATTCTAGATTTTGCTTTATCTTATGACTTGATCTTAGCAAACACCTGGTTTAGGAAAAGAGAGTCCCACCTTATCACTTTTAGGAGCGGATCAAATGCTAGTCAAATAGACTTTTTTCTGACGAGAAGAATAGATAGAGGTTGTTGTATCGACTGTAAGGTAGTGCCAGGTGAGAGTGTAACTACTCAACATAGACTTTTAGTTCTAGATTTTCGATTTAGAAGAGAACCTAGGAAGATTAGACGTAAGGTAGAGCCTAAAATTAAATGGTGGCGATTGAAAGAAGGTAATCAAAAGGCTTTTATAGATCGTGTAGTACAAGAAGCGGATTGGCAGTCGGAAGATGATCCAGACAAAACATGGAACAAAATGGCTAGTTGTATCAAGAAAGTAGCTAGAGATCTACTTGGTGAGTCGAGAGGTGGTGCTCCACCATCTAAGGACATATCATGGTGGAATGAAGATGTAAAGGCTGCTATTAAAATTAAAAGAGATTCTTATAAAGATTTGAAGAAAAGTAGAGATGTGGAGAGATTTGAGAAGTACAAAATAGCTAAAAAGGAAGTTAAGAAAGCTGTTCGGGAAGCTAAATCTAAGGTCTACAAGGAGGTGTACGAGAAATTAGACACTAAAGAGGCTGCAAATGATATATACCGGATTGCTCGAATGCGGGAAAGGAAGACTAGAGACTTATGTGCGGTGAAGTGTGTCAAAAATGAAAATCAGAAGGTTTTAGTTCGAGATGAGGATATCAAGGAAAGATGGAGAGATTATTTTGACAAATTATTCAATGAGAGCTTTACTAAGAATTTGGATGGACTTGTCATTCAATCTCAAGATATAAATCGTGATTTCATGCGTAAAATAAGACTTACTGAGGTTAAAGAAGCTTTGAACAGAATGGGTTTAAGAAAAGCGGTTGGTCCTGACGGGATTCCTATCGAGATTTGGAGAGGCTTAGGAGAAATAGGCGTTAAATGGCTGACAGATCTGTTTAATAAGATTTGGCAGACAAAAAAGATGCCAAATGAATGGAGGAAAAGTATCCTTGTATCTATCTACAAGAATAAGGGTGACATTCAAAGTTGCTCAAACTACCGTGGAATAAAACTAATGTGTCACACCATGAAACTTTGGGAGAGAGTGATTGAACACAGGCTAAGGAAGGATATTAAGATAACAGAGAACCAATTTGGTTTCATGCCTGGACGATCGACGACAGAGGCGATCCATTTGCTTCGTCAACTTGTCGAGCGCTTTCGAGAGAGGAGAAGAGATTTGCATATGATATTTATTGATTTAGAAAAAGCGTACGACAAGGTACCTAGAGAGGTATTATGGGGGACAATGATGAAAAAGGGGATCCCCGTCAAGTATATTGACATAATCAAGGATATGTACGACGGAGTAGTGGCAAATGTCAGAACTTGCGGTGGCTTAACAAGTGATTTTCCGATTACTATTGGTTTACATCAAGGATCTGCATTAAGTCCTTTCCTGTTTACCATCGTGATGGATGAGCTTACTAGAACTATCCAAGATGAGGTCCCTTGGTGTATGCTATTCGCTGATGATATTGTTCTAGTAAATGAGACGAAAGCAGGGGTTAATGCCAAATTGGAATTATGGAGACAAACATTGGAATCTCGGGGATTCAGATTGAGCAGGTCCAAGACAGCATATATGCACTGCAAATTTAGTAGCCAGAGAAGTCAAAACCATATTGGTATAACATTGGAAGGGCAAGAGATATCACCGAGCGACCAGTTTAGATATCTAGGTTCCATCATCCAAAGGAATGGGGAGATCGATAGTGATGTTAATCAAAGGATCCAAGCTGGTTGGTTGAAATGGAGGAGTGCAACAGGGATTTTGTGTGATCGTAACTTTCCGTTAAAATTGAAAGGGAAGTTTTATCGGAGCGCTATTCGGCCTGCCTTATTATATGGTACAGAATGCTGGGCTCCTAAGAAGCATCATACACAGAAGATGCACGTAGCGGAGATGCGCATGCTTCGTTGGATGTGCGGTAACACTAGAAAAGACAAGGTGCGAAATGAGGATATTCGTGCAAAAGTTGGTGTAGCACCCGTGGAGGAGAAGATGCGGGAAAACCGGCTTAGATGGTTTGGTCATGTGCGACGCAGACCTATGGAAGCACCGGTTCGACGAATAGATACTCTCGATATGGGTAATGGCAAAAGGGCAAAAGGAAGACCGAAGAAAACATGGATGGAGGTGATACGAAACGATATGGTTGCCAAAGGACTCAATGAAAGTATATTGTTCGATAGAAGTGAGTGGAGACAGAGGATTCATGTGCTGGACCCGGCGTGATTCTCATGTTGGTTCATGTAGCCTACCCCATATGCTTGGGATAAAAGGCTCAGTTGTTGTTGTGCTAGTTTATGTTGATGGTATGTTGATAGTAGTAAGATATATGGTTGATATGTATTAAGATTTTGAAGGAACGGTTGAAAGGAAAATTTAAGACCAAGGATTTGAGAGTAATCAAGAAAATATTTGGCATGGAGATCAAGCGAGATCGCAAAAGAGTAAAGTTATACTTGTCTCAACAATAATATGTTGAGAAAGTTTTGGAGCGTTTCGATACGGCAGACGTTAAATCTGTAAATACTCCGTTGGCAGCTCATTTTAAATTTTCAACTCATTCATCACCGTAGACAGAGCATGAGATTAGATATATGTCGAATGTTCCATATGCAAGTGCGGTGGGTAGCGTTATGCATGCCATGGTTTGTACACGACATGACATTTCACATGCCGTTAGTGTTGTTAGTCGCTATATGGTATCTCCTGGTAAAAACCATTGGCAAGCGGTGAAAAGGATATTACGATACCGAAGAGGTACATCTGACATGGGATTGGTGTTTGGATGGAACAACGACAGTTTGGTGGGATTCAGTGACTCCGACTATGCGGGTAATCTTAACCGACGTAGATCGATCACCGGCTATGTGTTTTTCTTGGGAGGATGTGCCATTAGTTGGCGCGCTTTTTTGCAGCCTACAGTTGAGTTGTCTACGACGGAGACGATTTATATGGCCGTTGTTGCGGCAGTTAAGGAGGTGATCTGGTTGAAGGGGATATTTTCGGAACTTGGTATTCCAAAAGACACCATAATAGTCTACTGTCATAGCCAAAGTGCTATTCACTTGACGAAAGATCAGATGCCTCATGATAGGACGAAGCACATTGACGTAAGGTACTGATTTATGCAGGAGATCGTTGAGAAAGAAAAGATTGTAGTGAAGAAGGTTGACACACCGGATAATCCAGTCGACATGTTGACGAAATCTCTTTCAGTTGTAAAGTTTAAGCATTGTTTAAACTTAATTGAAATGCGTAGCAGCCATTGAGCCTTTGAAGGGTTTTATGTTGAAGGTGGAAATATTATTATTTTGATGGGGAGTTTGTGGAATGTGAGATAAGATGGAGATTTATTATGTGTGTCTCACATTCATCCCTAAAGATTTCCCTATTGATCTGACGTTATCACGAAGTGAAGATTTGCAGTTATTTTTAGGTCAGACGTCTGTGCAGACGTCTGCTTCGCTCTGTCAATTCTGGAGTTTTGGTAAATACCCTACAGATGTCTGTACTACTGTAGTGTACGTCTTTAGGCCTGGACAGAAAGTTGATGTTTCTGAATATACCCTGATAGACCCACAGAAAACAGACGTCTGTTGTCGGGCCTGATGCAAAATTTCCTTAGTTTGGAAATTAGTTTTTAGCAAATATCTTTTGTATGATATATATACGATAGCTTATTTTTGACCTAGATCAGATGCCTTTTGTTAATTTGTGAGAACCCATTGGTGTTTGTGAGAGATCTAGGGTTTGAGAGGGATTTGTATCTTCTCCATCGACTTGTACTCCTCCGTATTTGGATTATTAATAAATCTTCGCTTTTGCCTACTTGTTTTTTAGCAAGTTTTCATCATATTTTCATCTTGCCTGTGATTTGATTTCTTCTCGTTATCGTTTGGTTTGTGATTTGTGATTGCCTTATTCGCAACACATATTTGAAAGTTAGAACAAAAATCTATCATATTAAACATTTCATAGTTAATCTAGTAGTGTATATGCATCAATAATTTCTTTTTGCTACAGTGAGCAAAGCTGTATTTTTCATTATCTGTAAAATACCTGCTGCATGATACTTCACAACCATAAAGAGAAACAAGGCCATAGTGATTTTGAAACAACATACAAAATGCAGACAGCTCCATAAATTTCACCATTTATACAGTCTTTCTAGTTACTACACAAGTACATTGAAGATATTGAATGCTTTACTAAACAATAAAGATGCAGTACGTAGCAACCATATTATTTATAAAAATATAAATGCAAATAGAGATATTTTCGTCATATAAAAATTAAAGACCTCTTCGCCTCAATGACCCAAGCCGGCCGCTAATCATATTTTAATTGCTCTGGACAGTGACACCACAATCCCTACTATATAACTAAATCCTCTTCCTATCCGCCAACTCCACCACAACACACAATAATTAGCCTCAAAGCATAGCTCTCAAAGTTCAACAATGCCACAGCCTAATATCCCAAAACATAATCACAAAAGTACCCCTGGCCGGCGCTTCATCGGGGTCCGACAAAGGCCATCAGGCCGATGGGTGGCCGAGATCAAAGACTCGACCCAGCGGGTCCGCCTCTGGCTCGGCACCTACAACTCACCCGAAGAAGCTGCACGTGCATACGATGAAGCAGCGTGTGCTTTACGCGGAGAAAACACACGTACTAATTTCCCAATCAATGGAAACACAAACCTTTCCTCCTTAAGAGCAAGGCTGAGCAACAGCCTGACGAATAGCAAGAGATCATCAAAGGCAAGCGTCGTTAGCGACCATTTCGCCTTTGCCAGCGTGTTTCGGTTTACCGATTTCAGGGGTGATATAAATAGCGTTGAAAATGTGCAGCCAAGTTTTATGGTTCCTCATAACAGTATCGAGGACAAATCGGTCGATGATGAGAGACGCAGAAGGTTCAAGGTCTCTTCTTCCGTAATCGTTCCCCCGTCTTTCAGTATTAATTCAAGTTTTCTAGATGAGGATGAGATGATAGAATATTAGAGTAGAGGTGTTAATATTATCTTTGTATGTATATATGAGAGCTTCCTTCCCAAGGAGGAGAAGTATTTAGCTACAGGAGAAAGCAATGAAATGTACTGTACTGGTTGTTGTCATGACCTAATATTCGAAGATAAATTAATTACATGTCCATCCAGAGCTACGTACCTCAGACTAATTATAATACTCTAATGTTATCGGTGTGGAGTTGCAATCAAGCATATTTACCTAATTCCGCAGACTAATTATGATACTCTAATGTTATCGGTGTGGAGGTGCAATCAAGCATATTTACCTAAGTAAACCGCAGACAGAAAAAAAGAAGGAAAGAAAGAAAACAACCCATTGGAGTCTTATACAAACAGTTTTTACTGATGCCGTAAAAACCCTTAGAGGATTTAGGATCCTCTTGATGGGAAAGAAGGATGATGGGGGGCTGCGAGCGTAGGGTGAATTGGATAGGAGAGCAGAGAAATCGCCAATTCTTACCTACACCGCGGAAGGCAAAGAAATCTTGTAAAGCGGTGAGAAGGGATAGGATTGAAAAAAGCAACGGAGAGGTCAGATAATTAGACCAATCCCTTGTGTTCTCTCCATTGCCGTCTTTGTTGCGATCGGTCTCTTCCTCCAAATTGAGCTTAGCGTTGGTTTCTTGATTGCGGGTAGGATATCGATGAGTGAGCTTCGTCCTCCTTGCGCTCCTGTCCATAACGAATTTACTCCGGATAGGGCGTTCTTCACAATATATTGAGCTATGTAATTTAGACGAGGGGGTAGGGCGAACTGACCAAACAAGGGTGGTCGCAGCGATTGAAGGTTAATTTATGCACAATTTGTTCTTTTATAGCGTTCAATGTTTATGGGTGATTACTTATTTGCTGTTCATTCATTCATCTTAGGACATGCACATATACTCATACCATACAAATATCGGTAAAAAGTTGGAAACTCAAAAAATATTTAGTCATGAGAAAATTAAAAAATGGAAGTTTCTTGGTCTATGGATTCTATCTTCAGATGGTTCTTATTTTTTTTAAAAATAAATTTCCAATTTCTTGCAGCTCTCTATCAAAATGATATAAGTTCAAAATTTTAGATTTTAAGTCAAAAATTATACTTCTTTATTTGATATTCATATGTTAATGTTCTACAATGGCCTCCTGCATTTCACTGAATATTACTAAATATTCATAGTTGGAAAGTAGTAATGCTGGATGAAGAAAAGGAAAATTGAGTCGCTTTCCAACTTATATCGTCTCGAGACGCACTTTTTGCCACCTAACGCCACTATTATAAAATGCGTTCTATGTGGTCGCATATGTGTATGCGGCCACTTGGCGTATGAAAACGGGCACATTTTTTATATATGCGGTAAAAAAAAATGCTTTGGTGCACAAAAATTGTTATGGAGCAGATTTGGATATTTATTATACCCGCATCTAAATCTAATGACTTAAGGGCAACTATAAAACCTTAAAAGGCATCAGATTGAAAATGGTGATGAAGCGAAGGATAAAGATGATAAGAAGGTGGATTTGAAGAATGAATAAAACGAACTTCCTTCTAAACATTTGATTTCTAAATATTTGATGACACCTATGAGCGATTCCTTGAATCTTTAAACAATGTTGACTTTAATTAAATATTTATTTTCTAGTTTGTGATGATAATGATTTAATCGTCTTTTTTTTAATTATTTACTACTTGTGATTTGTGATGATTGATAAATTTACAATCCTCAAATTATTTTTATTTTATTTTTCTTTCTTAGAAATCAAATTAGCGTTTCTTAGAAATAAAATTAGTGTTTTATTGTAAATCTAGGATAAAACTGCATGGATTTACATAAAGTTGATGTGTTCTTTTTCTTAACATTGTATTATTATCATGATATCATTAACTTTTTGCATATTTGAAATAAGTTGATGACTTATAGTTAATCAATATTCATAACATTGAAATTAAAAAATTTCATTTGTTTTTATCGTTTATATATTTGAATTTTATTAATTTAAATAATGCAAATCGCAAATGCGACGCATAATTCGTTTATGCACTATGCAGTCCTTAAACGCATGAAATCGCACATCGCATTCCATAACATCGCCTGACGTTATTGAATGTTTTCAAATATATTCATTTCATTTCAATTATTTGTCATAAAAGTGAATGACGTGTTTGTTGAACATGCAAAGAGAACAATAAAGATGACCATCAGCAGCCACTCATAGTTCTTCAACATCTAAATGATTATTTAAACTGTCGACTTTAATGTTTATGGAAGTGTCATGATATATGCTGACTAAATAACATATAAAATCAATTATATATGTGGTATTGTACAGTTCGCCATTTAAGTGGTGCATGACACACGAGTTCACATTAAATGATTTACTGAGACAAATGAATCAGGACTCCCAATTAATTACCAAAGTTGGAGTTAATTTTTCCTGAAACTAGAAATAAAAAACCATTTCATAATTTTTTTGGCTAATACGAAACTATCTAGGATAACATGCCACATGAATTACAAGTCATTATTAAATGCAAATTGCGGTTATTTTAATTATTAAAAAGGCAGAACATGTAACAAGATACACGGGATTTGCTAGAGAAAATGTAGGAGAGCTTGTCAATTGAAACCATTAGGCTCAGAGCTTGTCAATTGAGACCGTTAAGAGCAAGACAGTCATACTTGTTATTTGAGCCCTAGGTTTTATTTAAAAGTAATTCTTAAAGTTTTTTTGGAATACATCAAACCAATGTTCAAGGTTTTAAATATCATTAAATATCGGATATCGGAAAAGTATCGAAAAGATGCTTCATACTGTATTACTATTAGGGATGTAAACAAATCGAATACAAATGGGATATAGAATGGGATATATCCGTATCCGGTAGTCGCTGGTGGATGTGAGTACAGATTTTGAAAACCAATATGGTTAAGAATTCGTTCTATTCTCAAAAGAGAAGAATTTTGATTTCAAAAGTAGGCCTCGTCACTCGAGAGATGCCGTTCATGGTATAAAAATATATGTATTATCATACCCGGTTATCGTTGATTGATACGGATACGGATACAGATAGTCATCGGATATGAAAATAAGTGTCCGTATTTAATACAAATCAAATACGAATACAGATTCCATTTGGATTATCCGTATCCGTTACATCCCTAATTATTATTACGAAATATGAATCGATCCTAATAGAAGTCTTGTTGTTTTCCCCCAATTTCCTTTCAATTTCTTTTTAAAATCACTATGACAAAGTTTGTGAAATATATTTTAACAACATAAAATGTTTATGATTAATAAAATAAATAACATAAGAACTGCAAGAATTGCGAGTGGATAGCCTACACTTGTAGATTATGGTGGGCCTTTACAAAATTGTTGAGTATTTTGGCTTATAAGTTGGACATGATTGGGATTATACTGAAAGTTCACTTTTTACCAATAAGGCCCCCTGTTTCACGCTTGTCTCGGCCGTTGATTTTTTTTATTTTTTTGATGAATCTGGACCATCCGATGTAATAGCATGAGTGTTATTTTGAAAACAATAGCTGAGACTCCGAATCCATAGTAGGGAAATAGATGGAAAAGCCTGAGAGCTGAGAAGCAACACCACCCATCCCCCTTTATAGAGGGTTACAAAAAGCTAATGGTTGGAAAGAAATAAACTTTAGAAAACCTACTCTTGGTTGAAAGCAACCTTATTAAGAAAATAATTACCATGACTCTTGAAAAGCGAGAAATTACCTAAAATAATTACCTTACTCTTACTCCAATTAGGGAAGCTTTATCTGGAAAATAAACTAAAACCTATTGAGTCGGATTTTTGATGGAAAGTTTAGCATGTCAAACCCCTCACCTTTAAAAGAACTGCTCTTGAGATCGGCAGGAATATACATAATCTTCAGGTGAAAAGTATCTACCCATAGAAATCATCGGCATTGAAATTACCTGAGATGTTCATATCTTCTCGACGTTCTATTTGGGCACGGATATACATAATCTTCATTCCTCTCTGAAGGAGTATTATCCCATCCATGTACCTGTCAAGGTGGTTGGTGCTTGACTATATGCTCCCCTCGACGTTCTATTTGGGCTCAAATCCATATGATATCACATTTCTAACAAAAAAATAAATAAATTATAACAAAACTTGTTGTAGTATCAGTCCATCAGCAACTGATGGTCAGGTAACACAAGATCTAGATTATCATAATAAATTAGATGACGATACATCTAGTTTTGATTTTTACACTAAATTAGATGACAGTAGAGATGGTAGCATATGAAGGTGTATAGTTTGCTTTTCTATCATCCAAAGAAAATTCAAGGCAAGATCATACAAATTTAGTTAACTACCCCCACATTTGCATCTTTGTTTCATTTGTTAACAGTATCTCTTGATGCATTTCACAGTTTTCACTAAACATTTGCAGATTGGAAAGTACTGATCCTGAAGGGCGGAAAGGGAAATTGAGTTCCTTTCCAGCTTTCTCCTGCCCCTGCATAAACTCTAAGCTACCTAATTATGTTAGATCTTTGTAATGTATCCATTCGTTTGATACTGTAAATAAAGGGAAGAAGCTGAAATGCTCTTCCATTCAACTATTTGTTTTGAAAGAGGATGGGAATTTTGTTAAACATGCAAAGAGAGCAATAAAGATAAACTTCAGAAGACACTCCTAGTTCTTCAATATCCAAATGCTTTTCATTTTTTAATCAAGCTGACACACCAACGCATCCGCGCGCTTCTACTTATTTCTTAGGGGTCATCTTCAATAACCAGCCAAACTACATTGAAAACTAGCCAAACACTATCGAAAAGATCTAGCCTTAACCTATGAAAAATCTGACTAAAATGCCACTGGACCAGACGACCGATCAATGGGTGACGGATCAAATAGATTAGATCATCGCCCTTTGTTCGATTTTCCTCCTGTTTGAAGCCTTGAACTCCTTCGGTTATTGACTCATTCATCCTTCTGTTTGCCCTGTACATCTCTTTAACGGTTTAACCTTTGAATATAACACAATAAATCAAACAATTTCTAAACTTTAATGTGGCTTCACGCATTGAGAAGCTTTTGCCAAGTCTTCATTAGTCCATGGTATTTTAGTTATTTGTTTTACTAATCTTGAATTAGACATTGAGCCTCATTTTAAAGAAAAACCGCCGTCACAATTGTTGACATTAAATCTACTAAAACTGATGAAACATCATAACTACCATATGTGGAGTTCGTTTTTTCCTGAAACTTGTAGAGAAAGGTCGTTTCAAAATTTTCCCTATATCTGAAAACAGTCCTGTGTGGGACATGTCGAGCATCCGTTACTCCTTCAGTTTGTCATTGGGTTAACACAATATAAACACGTCAAATGAATTATGAGGCTAATCTTGAGAACACCACGAAAAACAATTTTTAAGAATGCAAATCACAGTCCTCTAAATTAATGTAATGGAAAACATGGAATCTGATTTGTGCATGCAAGAAAATGCCAAAGAGTTGCAGAGATCTTATCAATTTAATTACTAGGCTCAGACCTACACCAATATTTGAAAATTGTACTATCTCCGTTTCAAAATGTAAATCCATTTTTTCTTTTGCACATCCATTAAGAAAATTTAAACCTATGATTTAATGAATGCAAATTATCCACTTTAACCCTATTAAAGTTCATTGTTTTCTTGATATTTAAATAAGCATGACGCTAATTAAGTAATTTATTGAGGGTTACTTTAGAAAATCAAGTAATAAATGTGCCTTGGTAATGAAAAAAAATTCTTGATACTTGTATAAGCACTTAAATATTGAAAAAAAATGGACTGACATTTTGAAATGGAGGGAGTATCAATTATTTTAATATGACAAAATAAGGAATTAGAGGCACAGAAAGAGGGTAGATTTAGAAAAAACTCCAATTAAACATAGGTATGCCTGTTTCAATCACTCATATATGTCATCGGTATAAACAATGTGGTTTCATTTATTTTGCTTTACCTAAAAATTTGAATGCATTTTCATATAAAGTTACTTATCATAATCTTTCTTAATTAATTGTGGCTGCAACCTAGCATATCCCTCTTTAATGGAACTTTCGTGGCCATTTTATTTGGTTTCCATTAGCTTTATGAAGTAAGCCATCTTTAAGATAATGATTGCTCGCTCCAATTAATGCAATGAGGGGCCAAAATGGCCAATTTTCCCTAACATAGTTAATTAGATTAGAGCGTCATGTCATCTATCCTTGTCTAATGCCTATAAATAGATGTTTGGCTCTCATGTCCGAAGTATGAGATCACAATTAACCTAGAGCAATTTTATTAACTCTAAGGGGAAAGTATTATATAGCCAATCACAAATACAAATGAACAAAGGCCCGAAGTAACCGGCAGATTTTTGAAACTAATGTTTCATTATAACTTTTAAGGCCTTGTTTGGAAACAAGGTTTTCAAAATCCCGTGTTCCGTAAAAATGGGATTTCATGAAGTTTATGGTCGTTTGGCAACACAATTACAAAACCAAGGTTACGTTTACAAATCGGGTTTAAAAAAAAGAGCAACTCGAAACATTGCAAACCTCTAGTCATTTTGCAGTTAAAAAAAATGAGGTTTCGAGCACTCGAAACCTTTTGAAACGGCGGTACAAGAACTCCATTTTGGTTGCTAAATGAGCCTATGCTACAATCTTTGGAGTTTAGGCTTAAAACCCTACGAAATCATAGTTCGGGAAATCATGCTTGTTTCCAAACAAGGCCTACATAACATGAAACAGAGGTTTGGCTAACTTTAGGGCCTATGTTTCTTTGAAAGTTAAGTTGGGATAACCGGAGTTTCATGAAGTTATCTAAACTTGACTCCTAAGTTCTATGGATCTGTTTGGGTATGGAATTAAGTTGGGATAGCCAGAGTTCCATAAAGTTATCTAAACTTAACTCCAAAATTCTAACTATGCGTCGTTGGGCTTACATTTGGGAGTTTAGAACTGTAAAGCTGGGATAACCAGAGTTTAGAAAACTCCAATCCAACCTAAGTTTTCTAAACTCTAAAAGGTGTGAAGAAACAACTTATTTTTGAATTTAGATCTCCAAAAAAAAAAAACCAAAGCCAAACCCATCAAAGTTACTTTTTAAGTGGAGGAAGGGTCTTACAAACTAGAGTTTGCATAACCCGGACCTGCCCTTATAACTGGTTCAAATCCAACTCGGCCCAAAAGTTTAAACTCCGGGTTTTTTAACTCCATATTCAAACAAGGCCTAACTACGTCCTGTTTGACTTTCATTTTGGAGTTTAGAAAACTCTGCTTATTTAAACTTTAAAGTTGAGATAAGAAGAGTTTTCTAAACCCAACCCAACCTAAGTTATATAATACCAAGGCTTTGTTAGGTGGAGTTGGGATAACTAGAGTTTATTTTTAAGTGGAGTTAGAGGTGATGCAAACTATGGTCTGTACCGCAAACTCCACTTAGTAATAAACTCTGATTATGTTATATGAGATGTGTTTGAGAAACTTTAGTTTCCAAAACTTAGATCAGATTATAGTTTGTTTCACTCAAAGAGAAAAGGGTTGGAATTTAGACAACTGTAGTTTTCTAAGCTCCAAAGTTAATGCCAAACAAGATTGGAGTTTAGATATCTGTAGTTTTCTTAGCTCCAAAGTTAATGCCCAACTGGGTAAAGTTAGCAATTTGGAGTTAACTTTTTCTAACTTTTTGAAACCTATAAAACTTAAATCCGTTCCCAAACAGGGCCATAAAGCGAGAAGAAAACACCCATTTTTGAATGTAGATAACTACAAAGCAATATATTTGGAGTTTAGATAATCCTAAAACCAAACAACCCAACAAAGTTAAATTTTGAAGTGGAGGTAGCGCCTTGCAAAGTAGAGTCTGCATAACCTCTACCTCCACTAATAACAAACTCCAGTCTTCCAAAACTCCATACCCAAACAGGCCCAAAATGCTGTTCAACAACAGTGAATTATTAAAACTTTGCAAATCCAATAAAAATGACGTTTCGAACCCAGGATGTCTGGAGTCTCATATACCCCTGGTTTCGAAAATATCTGTTTTTGGATTTCAAACAGAACTCTCAACATTCTAATTCCAAAAGAAACAAAACTCCTAATTATGAAATGTTAATTTAACTTATTCAAATGGTTTATAAAATGGAACTAAACACATTAGAAACAAAAACACACACATCAATTCTGATGTACAATGCTTTATTATTTCCAGGGTTTTAGAGCAGTAAATTTGATGAATCTAAAGACATTAAGTAAACGATTGAAGAAGAATCATAGAAAAGTTATAAGAAGAAAAATAGTAATTCTAATTATGAAAAAATGGGGAAAGATGGAAATTTTACCCATTTGGGGGCGATTTCCATTGGCGTTCTTCTTTCTTCGATTGCCTCTTATCTCCACATGAGATTTATATCGAAGAAATTTGGGGTAAAAAGCGAGGTGGGTGGGCTTGTTTGAATATAGGGTTTTTGATGTGGGGAAGCTCAAAGGATCAGAAGCTTGAACAAAAACTCCAAAACTAAAATACCATTAACTATCATGGATTTTCAATAAAATACCGTCAACTTTTTAATTGAGGTGAGATACCTTGAGTGCTACTTATTGAGGGTGGTTCTGTGGGAAAAAAAACTCGATGGAAAACCATGGTTAAAGGTACTTTAGTGAGAAACCTTGATAGTTAAGTGTATTTTAGTGTAATTTACCCTATTATAAGTACGACCCTCAAAAGAATTCAGTTAACTAAATACGCATTTCTTTAAGATAGTTGTTGGGCAAGGCGCGACGCTCGCTATCTTTAAGATAGTGATTTCCCCACAGTGGTGCAGATGATCTTAACGGAAATCGTATCCCCATGGTATAATGTCCAACTCGGTAATTTTCGAATCCTATAAAAGCAACACTCTTTTATTGACTAGGTGATTAAGTATCCATATCCAAAGAAAATCAAGTAGGAAGAAGCTAATTTTTTTGTTATGTCTCAAATATGAAGTAACGCGTTAAATTTATAGAGATTGAAGGGTTCTATACAAAAACCGTTTCACTATTGAATTAGTGCTCATCAAGAGTCATAGGATTGAATTAATCACCAAACGGTCAAAAATTAGCCTTGAATGTTTGAATTAATTGGTGGAAAAATCAAACAATGTTGATTCCCACAAAATCAACTCAAGTATTAGTGGCCAATTGACCATTAACAACCATTCAATTCAAAATTTAATTGGGACATTATTCTTGAGCCCAACATTTATGGCTCTTCAATTAGCACTAGAATTCCACTCCACATGCTCCAAATCATAGAATAAAGACTAAAACAAAACACATATATAGTGTACCTTTTTACAAAATAATTATTAATCATATTTTAAAATAGTTATATATTTTATTATTAGGAAATATCCAACAAATTAAACACTCCACAAAATCATATACGGTGATTACACTACTACAGTAAGGGGTTGCCCCTACGGATATGGGAATCTGTAGGGATAACTTTTTATTGCCCCTACGGATTAATCCGTAGGGCCAGCGATTTGTCCTACGGTGTCCTACGGAGGCTTACGGATTAATTAAAAAATATTAAAATGTAATCTTTTATTTGTCCCTACGGAGCCGCAAGAGAAGGACCTACGGATTAATCCGTAGAGGCAAAGAAATATTATTTATAAAAAAAATAAAACCCGGAAATTTCCTCATCGTTCCAAAAATTTCCCAACTCCCTTACGATCGATCTCCCGTGCGCGCCTCCTCACCACCACACCCGCGCGCGCCTCCTCGTCGCCGGTACACTCATCGTCGACTTCCTCGTCGTCGTTGGCCGCACCACAGAGACCCGCGAGCTCGTCGTCGACTATGTCTTGTCGACGGCAGAATCCCCGGCCTCCTGCACATCGTCGAGCTATTTGCCGCCGGCAAAATTACTACTGAGGTGGGTTAATTTGAATTTTGAACTTATAATTATGCTTATTTTTGTATTATTGTTGATTTTAGGGTTAGGGTTACGGTTACTAGTATACGGCCAGGTTAACTAGGGTTAGGGTTAGGGTTAATTAGGCAGGGTTAGAGTTCGGTCTAGGGTTAGGGTTAATTAGGTAGGGTTAGGGTTCGGTTTAGGGTTAGGGTTAATTAGGTAGGGTTAGGGTTAGTTTGGGTTAATTAGGTAAAATAGGGGTGGTGATGATTAGGGTTAGGGTTAATTAGATTAATCAGGGTTAATTTTGGTTTGGGCTAGAGTTAATTTGGGTTGGAGCTTGGATGATGATTAGGGTTAGGTTAATTTGGGTTAGGGTTTGGGCTAGAGTTAATTTGGGTTAATTAAAATAGAGTGTATTTGTGTTAGGGTGTTGATTATGGTTAATTTGGGTTAATTTTGGGTTAATTAGGGATAATTTGAGTTAGGGTGTTGATTAGGGTTAATTGGGTTAATTTTGGGTTAATTAGAGATAATTTGAGTTAGGGTGATGATTAGGGTTAATTTGGGTTAATTAGGTTCATTTGGGTTAATTAAGGTTAGGGTTTAGGGTGTACGAGTTTTTTCACGACGATACTCGATGATAACGTAAACGCACAACTTTACCGTAAACGCAATAAAAATTTACCCTAAACAAAAAACCTTCGAACCCTTAATAACAAAACGTAAACGTAAAACCTATTCAAGTTAAATGTTCAAATTAAAACCAATATATGATACTCGATGATAATATGAAACTTTCATATTCTCATCGATACTCATATGTGAAAATCAAAGCGCGACTTAGTCTCCGTCTATCGGTTAACATACGTTCGATATTCGTCGTGACATAGAACTATACGAAAGTTGTTAAATATCGGACGGTATAGTTCGGTACTAACAACTGTCGTGTAGTCTATGTAACGAGAAGATTCAATCGTATGATAACCGATAGATTTGTCCAGTATGGACAAGTTATGAATGTATAAAGCAAACACCCGCATTCACTTGTGTTTTCATTCGTTTCGAGTTATTTCGTTGGTACTTTTCCGCTGGTTCTCCGTGTACAAAG
Source organism: Agapanthus africanus (assembly GCA_030015575.1). Lineage (NCBI taxonomy): Eukaryota > Viridiplantae > Streptophyta > Magnoliopsida > Asparagales > Amaryllidaceae > Agapanthus > Agapanthus africanus. The sequence goes on along the minus strand of JASDDO010000019.1, from coordinate 45,479,872 downwards.
ATAGATTAGATGTTCATTTCAACGTTGTTTCACAGCATTGAAATGATTATTTATTCTATTACAGTGTACTCGGAGAACAGCGGGGAGGTGCTGCCAAAATTTACTCGAAACGGATGAAAGCATAAGCGAATGGGTGTCTGCTCTATACATTCTTAATGGGATAGAAGCCTTACCCCCGACAGTCGAAACACACACATATAACATGAATACACAACAAACACACACACAAAGCACATACACACTAACAACCCTACACTTAAGCGAAATCATAAATTGAAACACACATACACAGAATACAACTCATACTTGGGTATCTTCAAATCTAACCTTGTTTATCGATAATTTATTCTTTTCAACGACAAACTTGCCGCTACGGACTTTCTTCTTTGTCAGTAACCATCGCGTTCTTAGATTTCTCAATATAATCACCATAACCTACAATTTATATGTTAGACAGTCTAACATGGCCCATGAGTACATCAGAGTTAAGGACTGGATGTACGTGGATTGGCAACAACGCATGTAATCTAAGTTTGTTGCAGGAGTAGCTGCTTTCATTGAATTTGCACGTACACATAATAAGATCGTGTTAGAGAAGATTCTCTGCCCGTGCGATAGATATGGGAATAATTTCTGGCAGAAGGTAGAAATCGTAGAGCTTCACATCGTTAAACATGGTTTTACTAGATTTTATACAACTTGGCTATATCACGGGGAAGGACAAGAAGAAGACGGTAATGCGGTAGAAGAAGAAGGAGAAGACGGTAATGTGGCAGAAGAAGAAGAACACGATAACTTCTTTCCAGAAGAAGAAATGGAGAATATGGTAGAGGCTGCCCTAGGTGATAGTATTTTTATCGAAGATGACATTCCTTCCGGCCAAGGACCGCGTGCAGATAAGTATGAAAAGTTCATGAATGATGCTAGAAGACTAATTTATGAGAATGCAAAGTATTCAACCCTGTCATGGTTCGTCCAACTTTTCCAGATTAAGTGCCTAAATGAATGGAGAATAAGTCATTCACGATGCTTCTGAAGTTCCTGAAAGATTCTATGCCCCCGGGAAATAACGTGCCCGACAGCTGGTACGAAGCCCAGAAGATAATGTCTGATTTGGGTCTGAAGTTTGAAAAGATTCATGCATGTCCTAAAGATTGCGTGTTGTACATGAATGAGAATTCAGATTTGAAACAGTGTCCAACATGCGGAGATGCCAGGTATAAGCCGAAAGAATCTGATAAGAAGCCCGATATACCTGTCAAGATAGCACGATACTTTCCCATAACACAGAGGCTGCAGAGGCTATTCAGGTGCAAGAAAACAGCCGAGGCAATGATTTGGCATCACCGTGATGCTCCTAGTGAATATGGAAAAATAATTCATCCAAGAGATTCACCGGTATGGAAGGATTTCAATAGGAGGCACGAAATATTCAGTAGCGATCCTCGCAATGTTAGGCTCGGACTCGCTAGTGATGGCTTCTGCCCATTCAACTATATGGCTGGAAGCCACATCACATGGTCCGTTGTAATGATAGTTTATAATCTGTCTTCTTGGTTGGCTATGGATTAATCCTACTTTATGATGTCTCTTCTTATTGATGGACCAAACTCACCGGGAAACAATATCGACGTCTATCTCCGACCTCTGATCGATGAGTTAAAATCTTTATTCATTGATGGTGTAGAGACTTACGATATAAACACAGATACAACCTTCACACTATGTGCGGCTTTAATGTGGACAATTAATGACTTTCCTGCGTATGGAATACTATCAGGTTGGTCCGTACATGGTCACAAAGTATGCCCTTATTGCCATCAATATACAATATCGAAATGGTTGAATTTTAGCAGGAAGGTTTGTTATTGCGGCCATCGGCGTTTCCTGCCACCAAACCATCCCTACAGGTTAGACGCTGCTCACTTTAATGGTCATCAGGAGGTTCTTGGGCCTCCAGCCTCATTGTCCGGAGTGGATGTGACTGCTTAGTGGGATGGTTACAATAATGTGATCTTCAGGATAGATCCGGCAAAACATGTCAAACCATCCTACTGGAACAAGTTAAGTATTTTCTACGAGTTTCCATACTGGTCAACAAATTTAGTGAGTCATTTTCTGGACGTCATGCACATAGAGAAGGGAGTATCCGAGCATGTACTCAACTTGTTTCTTTGTAAATACGGAAAATCGAAAGACAACCTCCGTGCTCGGATGGATTTTCAAGACTGGGAAATTAGAAGTGAATTGCATCCTAAACCGATAGCGGGTAAACCAAGCAAGTTTGTACTTCCCATTGCCGCGTATCATATGTCACAACCGGAGAATAAAAGGTTCCTGTAGGTGTTGCATGATTTGAAAGTTCCCACAGGTTTCTCAGGATCATTTAGCAAGAAGATAAAAATTATGAAAGGCAAGATCAATGGGCTTAGAAGTCATGATCACCATGTTATTATGGAGCACCTTCTCCCATTAGCCCTCAGGACTTTTCTTCCCAAATCGGTTGGTCTAGTAATCAATGACCTTTGTTACTTTTTTTAGAGAATTGTGCGCTAAAACCCTGGATGTTGTGACGCTGGAGAATCTAGAAAATTCTATTGCATTGATACTTTGCAAGCTTGAGCGTATTTTCCCACCGCCATTCTTTGATATCATAATACACCTGACGGTTCATCTTGCAACCGAGGCTTAGTTAGCTGGACCGGTACAATATCGATGGATGTATCCCGTCGAAAGGTATGCGGAATTTTTCGTTTCACGCAATTTGTAAAATTATTGTTGTCCTATATGCCCGTACTTATTTATTTAACATATTTTTCTTTAGGTACCTCTACACTCTAAAAAAGTATATACGCAATAGAAACGACCAGAGGGTTCTATCATGCAAGGTTATCTTCTAAATGAAATAACCACATTTTGTTCCCGCTATCTGGACGAGAATATTGAGACAAACTTTAACCGGCCTCGGAGAATTTATGACGGGCCATATGGTAAAGCGTCCTATAAGAGAGTAGACACTGTGTTTATCAACAGAATATATCGGTTTATCCTCCTCAATAGCGTATGTCTTGAAGAAATTAGAGAGTAAGTTTTTTTGGATTAATTGTTATATTTTTTTTTGTTTGTGTATGAAATGATATAATATTAATGTCATAATTTATTATTGAGAACACAATTCATATTAATGAGGCACGTGAGGGGCATCCTTGTAGGGTATTTTTCGTCACCCCATTGAGATGGGAATACGCGCGCGCTTGTCAGGCGTACTACAGATTCCCCCTGCCCAGGGTAGGCAGGAGTTTATTGATTGTGGGTATCCGAATCTCCGGCAGCCGCGGACTAAGCTGTCGTTAATTACCCATCGCCTTTGGAGCGAGGGAACCTCCGATTGACGGGTCAAACTGGTCATGCGAACTTAATGTGCAGTGTGCGTTTTGAAGGGGTTTTGGATATATCAGGGGGCTCGCAGAGTTTTTACGGGGGTCCCGCTACTCGGATAGCAGGCTGGGGGTCAAGGGGGCTAGCAGCCCCCTTGCGGGGTATGGGGCAGTGCCCCGTTAGAAATTTTTTCTAACGGGGACAGTGTCGTGGAGTGTGTGTGTGTGTATATATATATACACACATATATATAAAAAGGGGAAAAAGCGTCCAAAGGACGCGTGGGGGCTAGCGCTTCACGTGCTTGGCACATGGGGGGCGGGCGCCGGGCGCCAGCGCCAGCGCCCCACATTCTTGGCACGCGGGCGCTGGGCGTCAGCAGGAAAAGGGACTTGGTCCCGGCACTGGGAGCTGTGCTCTTGATTTGACTTATGGAGTTGAACTTCTGGCAGAGAGTGGGCTTAGTCCCTGCACTGGGAGTTGTACTCCCAAAAAGAAAGATTTATTATTTTGTGTGTGTGTGTGTGTGTATATTTGAGGAGTTAAACTCCTAAGATATTTTTGGAGCTGATGAAAGGGGCTTCTCCCTTGAGCCCTGGATCTTCCCAAGATGGGATTTTTGGAGATGAGTCTCCTTCTTCTTCCCTTCTATTGGCCGGATCTTAGATGAAAAGGGGGTGAGATTTAAAAATCTCCCTTTTTTGAGATCTGACGGAAGATCTGAGCTCCCCTTTGTGGGTTTTGTGGTGAAAAACTATTTATTTTTTGAAAAGGAAGAGTAAAACTCTTGATTTAATTGAAAAGGGGAAGAATATTTAAAACCTTGAGGAAGGAGAAGGAGGCACAAAAACCCTAGAGTTTGAGAGAATGAAAAGTTATTTTTTTTATTTCATCATCATGTTGCCTTATATAGGCTTACACATTTACATATAGCCCCTTGGGCTTTACAAAATGGCATTTTACCTATCCTATGCCTCATGTGTTCTTTTCTTTTGCACATGAGCCATGAGTTTTACAAAAAATTGGCTTCATGCCCATTTTCTCACATTCATGCATAAAAAATTACATCAAAATTATTTATTACATAATTTTTATTTTGGCATGGGGGAGGCTAGCCGCTTCATGTTCGGGCTCGACTCGGGCATGAGCCCACTTGACCTGGGCTTGGGCCCACTTGGTTTGGGGTTGATTTGAATTTGACTTGGTCAACCGGGGTGTAATTTTTGACCCCAACAATCCTGATTGGAATGATGAACGATTGGAAAAATATCATCAGGATAATTTTTGCGATTGGGTTGCAGATCATGTAAGTTGTTCGAATAATATGTTATTGCTACAGTCTTAATCCAAACTTATATCGTTATGTATTTGTCGTAAAATTTGTTTTGTCAGATCCACGATCCGAACTTGTTTGCATCATTAGAGAGAGATTCAAGATATTTTGCTCAGTTTCCTAGTATGGAGGTTGCATATTATAAAGGATTCGGTGTCCTTGGATACAAATTTGAAATTAAGGACATAGAAACATCTCGAATCACTCAGAATAGTGGGATTGCGATGGTAGGATTGGATGTTGTGATTTATTATGGATACTTAAATTGCATACTTGGCATCCAATACCCCGGACGATCAGAACCGTTTTATATATTTTAGTGTACTTGGTACGATACACGAACCGATACGGATAAGTGGAGAAACATTCTCGGGATTTGGAAAGATGAATATGGATTGACTAGTGTGAACACACTTCGATTTTACGGTCAAGACGATCCATTTATCTTTCCGAACCAAGCGTTCCAAGTATACTATTCATAGTGTTTGAAGCATCCGGGATGGAGTGTCGTATGCCGTTGGAAACTCAGGGATGTTTACGATGTTTCAGAATTCAAGGATCGTATGGAGGACAGCGATGAGGATGAAAAAGAGAAAATACTTAGAGTGCTCTGACCGTCTGTTTCAAAAAACGGGTTGTCTTCGGCTGATCGTAAAGTTAAGTGGGTTAGAAATGATATCGATGATGAAATCCAAGTAGATATGTCTAATGCGTCCACGAAACTAAAAAGGTTATCAGTAATGTTATATTATTACTTCACTTTTCTACGATCTATACATATATTTCATGCATATGTAATGATTGTACTCTTATATAAATTTGATGACGTCCAGCAGAGTAGCGAGGGGCGGCAGGAGCACCAGCCGCGGCAGCGGCAGCGGCAGAGGTAGAGGCAGAGTGGTTCTGCCGTCCGGAGAACTGCGTAGGGAGCTTCATAGGGCCGGTCTTGCACCCCGATCGGTATCCCCTTCTGATGACTCCTTCCGTGTGGACTTTACCATACCTCCAGGTATATTGCACACATATTCATTTTGAATGTAATATTATAGATATACACGCATATTTATTTTAAAATTACTTATATAGTCAATGTTTAATTGTCTAGCTGTTGATGGTACGTTCACATCAGAGGCAGAGACCACTACCACACCTGCTGGTATGTTTATATATCCTATAGTGCATGCATAATGATTTAGAATGTTATATCATAAATACACACACATTCTTTTTGCTCTTACTTAGATAATCATTTTTTGAATGTCTAGTTGTAGGTGGTGCCTCCACATCTCGAGCAGAGGCCACCACCAGACCTGCGGGTATGTTTATATATCCTATATTGCATGCATATTGATTATATTATTGATCTACACATTCTTTTTGCAATTACTTATATAATCTATTTTTAATTGTCTTATTATAGGTGGTGCGTCCACATCTGGCGCAGAGGCCACTCCCGCCACTTCCGTACCCTCCGCTCAGTCTGTAGGTTAGTTTGAATAAATATAAAACATTTATTCATTTTACATATCCTCTAAGAATAAACATGAACTCCATATAATTTTATCGTCAATGTTTATTTTCTAGTTGAAGGAGACGCGTCCACGTCCGGGTCACCGGCTGTTCCTCACCGGAGGAACTATCGTCCCGCTCGTGCTGCTGCCCGGGTCCAGGCTCATGCTGCTGTCGCTGGAGGTATATAACGCACTTCAATTTTCGTTAATCCTTGATTTATTAATACCACTTTGTCTTAATATTCCTTGTCTTGATATTTCTTGTAGATGTGGGGCAGCCCCATCCTGAAAGGGGGACTCAAGGGCCGAATCAGTCCCACAAGCTGAGGCCCGATAGAGCTAGAGGGAGGCACCATTCCCCCTCTTCTTTACCCCCGACTATCACTATACCGGCGATTATGCCGAAAGGTTCGGCCGGTATATGGAGGATGAGAGCCGCATTCTAAAGAAGTATCCACTTCACGTTGAGTGGGGTGATCAACATCGGCGCTCATTTGCCCTCTTCTGGGATCAGGCTCGGGTATTAATATATATTTTCATTTAAATTATCCAATATATTTATTATTATTTAACATTTGCAATTTAAATACATTATTTTTTTGTATTTGTAGTTGGATTACGACTTTCAGCCTATACCCGACCCTGATCACCCAAAGAGAGTGCTCGATCTTCACGCTCTGTACCAGGGCCTAATGAAGAACATGCGATCAAAGGTCCGATACAATAGGAACGAGCTGAAGATCGACTGTTATTCTCTGTGGATGGCGACCCCCAAGGCAGAGAGAGCAGCTCTCCTACATATTCTGACCTGTTCTCCGCTGAAAGACACGACCGAGACTGTTGGGGTCAAAATTTGCACCCCAGTTGACCGGGTCGAAGTCAAGATCAACCCCAAGTAAGCGGGCCCAAGCCCAGATCAAGTGGGCCCATGCCCAAGTCGAGCCCGCGGCCGGCTTCCCCCATGCCGAAATAAAAACCATGTAATAACTAATTTTTATGTAATTTTTTTATACATGAATGTAAGCAAAATGGGCATAAAGCCAAATTTTTGTAAGCCCATGGCTTATATGCAAAAAGAAATAGCACATGAGACATGGGCTGGGCAAAATGCCATTTTCTAAAGCCCAAGGGGCTCTATGCAAATATATAAGCCTCTATAAGGCAACATGATGATGAATAAAATATAGACTTTTCATTCCCCCAAAAAAATTAGGGCCTGTGCTTCTTTCTCTTTCCTCAAGGTTCTAAAAGCTTCTTCTTTCTTTTGAATTAAATCAAGAGTTTTATTCTTTCTTTTCCAAAACTAAATAGTTTTTCACCACAAAACCCACAAAGGGGAACTCAGATCTTTCATTAGATCTCAAAAAGGGGAGATCTTTAAATCTCACCTCCTTTCTCCAAGATCCGACCAAACGACAGGAAGAAGAAGGAGATCCATCTCCAGAAACCCCACTTTGGGGGAGATCTAGGGCTCAAGGGGAGAAGCCCCCTTCATCAGCTTCAAAATAGCCTAGGAGTTTAACTCCTCATATATATATACAGAATAATAAGTGCCCCTATCTGGGAGTATAACTCCCATTGCAGGGACCAAGTCCCTTTTGCTGCTCAAGCGCCCACGTGGTGCGCTAGCGCCCGAGCGCCCACATGCTGACACGTGGTGCGCTAGCGCTCTTGCGCTCAGAGCGCTAGCGCCCAAAGCGCTAGTGCCCGAGCGTCCGCATGCTGACACGTGGTGCGCTAGCGCTCAAAGCGCTAGCGCTCTTGCGCTCAGAGCGCTAGCGTCCAAAGCGCTAGCGTCCGAGAGCCCACGTGCTGACACGTGGTGCGCTAGCGCTCAAAGCGCAAGCGCTGGCGCTGGCCCCACGCATCCTTCGGATGCATTTCCCCCTTATATATATATATACACATACATATGTATATGTATACACACACACACATACTCCACGACACTGTCCTCCGTTAGAAAACATTTCTAACGGGGTGCTGCCCCGCACCCCGCAAGGGTGCTGCTAACCCCCTTGACCCCCAGCCCGCTATCCGGTAGCAGGACCCCCGTAAAAACTCTGCGGGGCCCCCAATATATCCAAAACCCCTTTAAAACACAACACTGCACATTGAGTTCGCATGACCAGTTTAACCCGTTAATCGGAGGTTCCCTCGCTCCAAAGGCGAGGGGTAATTAACGACAGCTTAGTCCGCGGCTGCCGGAGATTCGGATCTCCACAATCAATAAACCCCAGCCTACCCTAGGCAGGGGGAATCTGTAATGCGCCTGACAAGCACGCGCGTATTCCCATCTCAATAGGGTGACAAAAAACAATGGCACCATGTATCGAAGGTTTAGACGGATGCGGCCGATGTAGCAGACTTCATCAGATTCCCCCTCGTTGAGGGTTTTTTGATTGTGGGGAAACTCTTCCCTGCAGGCGCAAGCCCCTGCAGTTAATTACATTACCGCATCGCGGTAACCACTTTCTCCTTCTCCAGATGGTCACTTCGTGTCGTGTGTGTTTGTTTTGATTTTGGTTGCCCGTGGATTGTATACGGAGACTAATTTATGTCGTCGCCCGTAGGGCGTGGATTAGCCCAAATCCGTATCTTCTTAGATTTGGGTTTGGGGGTTCGGTTTAAGGATATGTTAGTCTCATTTGAGACTAAGATCAACTTAAACATTTGTTAATGATACGTTAGTCTCATTTCAGACTAAGATCAACTTAACGGGATCGTTTAGATCCAACAAAAGAGCATTTGTGCTCTATTGTTTAGTTTAGGGACATTGCGGTCGATTACCAGTTTAAGGACATGGTGGTCCAATACCAGTTTAAGGACATGGTGGTCCAAGGTTAAGGACATCATAGTCCATGGGTTTAAAAGGACCCCACAGTCCGAGGTTAAGGACATCATAGTCCGTGAGTTTAAAAGGACCGCACAGTCCGAGGATAAGGACATCATAGTCCGTGGATTTAAAGGGACCCCACAGTCTGAGGTTAAGGACAACATAGTCTGTGGGTTTAAAGGGACCCCATAGTCCTAGATTAAGGACATCATAGTCCGTGGGTTTAAAGGGACCCCACAGTCCGAGGTTAAGGACATCATAGTCCGTGGGCTTAAGGACCCCACAGTCCAGTTTAAAGACGTCATAGTCTATGAAATGAATGGTTGTCGGGACCCGTCACCTCTCTGAAGACGTTGAAGGATTACAACGACATGTATCAGAGGAGTAAAGAGATGTACCCTTGAACCGATTTTGATTGGGAAATCTGTAGTCCAATTTGGAACTAAGATCAATTAATTAGATTATGAGCACATTGGCTCAGTTAAATCTGAATTGAGGACTTATGGCCAATTTGGGCTAAGTCCAATTAAGTTTGAAATGTTGGCCCTTTGTTGGCCTATTGAACATTTGTCTGGGTTCATCCCCTCATTATTTAGCAATGCTAAATAAGAGTTTGAGAGTTCTGAGAACATTTTGTCTTTAGCTGGGCACTTAAACATTATAGTTCTGGATTTTCTGGCTCATTTGAAGGGGGGATTTGCCTCTGGAAGACTTAGCCAATTTGGGCTAGATCGGTTTTAAATTAGTGTTAAACACTAGAAAATATTTGGTGATCACGTGTCCCCACGTGATGTGCTTTAAAACAGTGTTAAACACTGGGGAAAAAATGCCCAAAATTGTGTTATACACTAAAAATGGGGTGGTCATGTGGGGTCACGTGAGGCGCCTGAGAATTGGGCCGAACCTCCTTTATTTTACCCTCAAATCCACAAATAAGTGTTAAACACTTTTGGTCTTTAGGCCATCACGTGTTGGCACGTGATGAGCTTCCAGGTATTGATTATTAAAGTGTTTATTAAGGGGTCAGTGGGGACACGTGAGGGTGCCTAAATTTGATTCTACCTTTGGTTTTGTTCCCTTTATTTTGAGGGTCACGTGGGAGCACGTGAGGCATCGCCTCGTCTTGTTTGCTCTTTTCTCATCTTTGAGGGTAGGGGTCACGTGTTACCACGTGACCAAGTTCTTTACATGCATGGAGACCTTTTAATCTCTTATTTTAAGAATTAAATTCTATGTAGGGTTAAACCTTAATTCTGTTTTGGAGGAATTAAATTCCTATGTATGTTGAAGAATTAAGTTCTTATCTGGGAGAATTAAATTCTCATGTAGGGTTAAACCCTAGTTCTGTTTTGAGGAATTAAATTCCTATGAATTTGGGAGAATTGAATTCTCAAATAGGGTTAAACCCTAGTTCTGTTTGGAGGAATTAAATTCCTATGAATTTGGGGGAATTAAATTCCTTAAACTTAAATTCTTCCTCTAAGTTTTGGATCCGCATGACAGAATCTCCCCGATGAGAATTAAATTCTCAACCTGTGGGGAGATATGCTTCTGCAGATCTTCAACCAGAGAAAGAACTAAGTTTTTATTCAGAAGAGTTAAACTCTTAATTTGAGAATTAAATTCTCTTTTATTTTATGGAGCTTAGATCTCTTTCCCTTTTCTCACCTAGGGTTTTTTTCTCTTTTGAAGAAACCTTCTTTTCTCTCTTGAGAATTAAATTCTCCTCTCTTTTTTTCTCTCTGTTCTTCTCTAAAAAAAAAGTAGATCCCTTCTCTTTCTTCTTGGCTCCTATTTATAGGAGAAAGAAAAGAATCAAATTGTTTAGTGAATCTTTCATTGAAAGATTTTTAAGTGATTTTGTAACCAACATGATCTTTTAGATCACTCAGTGAATTTTATTCACCATTGGATTTTTAATCCAAAAGATATTCTATTTGTTATTTTTGGTGAATTTCAGGGAAATCTTTCCTTATATAAAATATTTCCATAAATTGGTGATTTTTAATCGCCATTGGATTTTTAATCCAACGGTGCTCCATTTTACAGTTCACCATATTTTTTGTCTGGAAAGATTTAAAGAAATATTTTCCCAGTTAGGATCTTTGATTTCCCTTAATTAGAATTTAATTCTTTCAATTCAGAAGGCTTTTAAAAGTCTATCACGTGTTGGCACGTGATCCCTTTATTTGATTATTAAACAGAATTTAATTCTATAGATTAAAGAGCTTACGAGCCCATCACGTGTTGACACGTGACCCCCCTTGATTAGCATTTTAAACAGAATTCAATTCTGCTGTTTTAAAGAACTAAGGAATCATCACATGTTAGCACGTGACCATTTGTCACGTGGGAGCACGTCACCCTTGGTCACGTGTGAGCACGTGATGCCCTATTGGGGTTTTCCCTTAGTTTTTATTATATGTTTTAATCCTTTTCAGTGGGTTTAAAGGCCCATCACGTGTTGGCACGTGACCCCATTTAATTATTTATTTTATTCAGTGCCTACAGGCTTTTCCTGTAAATGGTCACGTGTGGGCACGCGATGCCTCATAACTTTTGATCCCGGATGAATTATGAGGCCCATAATATATCAAATCGAAGGGTTTTTCGAGACGCTTTCATTACCATCAGAATTTTGCTGTTTCTCATTCGGGAGTTTATCAAAATACAGCCCGGAAAATACTGGTTCGCATTTTTCTTAAGCGTATCACTGCCATTTGATACCTTGGGCTCTTTTGCGCAGAAATTTTTGACGGGAACAAATGCCCCCCACTACTTTGCCCACGTAAGTATGTACATGGGTGAAGTAGTGCAGAGTTACGCATGGCAATAGAATTGATGGCTTAGGAGACAAGTTTAGGGTTCTTGTAACCTAAGACTTTTTCATCTTCATGGGCCGTAAGGATCTCAAGAAGGTTTTATCTCACTACAACTCGAGAGGATCCCGCAGGTGTATTTTCTCCTTAGGGGTCGTGAGGACTCCTAAGTGCGTTTTCTCTTGAGAGTCGTAAGGATCTCACAAGAGAATTTTCTCCCTTACAACTCGAGAAGACTCATAAGTGATTGTTTCTCTCCTTGTCGATATTTGACTTCAGGGGATGTGGCATATAGATAGTCCATCTTGACCTCTCTGTAGGGCAGTGATGGCTTAGGAGACATGGTTAGGATCTTCCACCTAAGACTTTTCAACTTTATGAGCCGTGAGGGTCTCATAAAGACTTTTCTCCCTACGAGTCGAGAGGATCCCGTAGATGTATTTTTTCCGTAAGAGTCGTGAGGACTCCTAAGTGTGTATTTTCTCTTGAGAGTCGTAAGGATCTCACAAGAGAATTTTTCCCGCTTACAAGTCGAGAGGAATTGTAAGTGGTTGTTTCCCTCTTTGTTGATGTTTGACTTCGGAGAGTGTGACCCGTGAATAGTATGCAAGGGTCCATTTTGGACCGACTTGCAGGGCCCCGGTGCTTAGGAAATAGGTTTTTTAATCCCCATTGCCTAAGGATTTTCCCTACGAGTCGAGACGAATCGAGAAGTTCCCGCAAGGATGTCCTAACATCACAGTTAACCTCTGCTCTTTACGACAAAGGTCCGTTAGGGTCTGTGGTACTAGGATTTTGTCCGTCGTACTGTCGCGCTGGCTGATGTATTCCTCGATAGGCAATCTTGCTGTTCGAGTAGTCTTGCGACTGTCGTGTCTCTGAGCCCTTCGGGGGCTGGGCAAGACGTCTTCAAGCAATCTTCCTAGGCAGTTTGACCATCGGAAGAGCAAGCGTTAGGAATTTTGCCATGCCGCTTTTCATTTGAGGTTAGGCTCAGTTTTGGAGAGCCCTGATGAGTCATAACCACTCCGCGCTGGTGTGGGATGATCTCCGATAGTCTTTCAGGTTTTATATGAGTTGCCGTCAAGACCCTGAAGCTAGGAATTTGGCTTCGCTTCGTTTGCAGGCATTGCGTATGCTGTATCGAGATGAATGTCGCGGTTGTCTCTAGGTTGTTGATGAATCATCGAGGTTTGGAACTAAGGATTTTGTCGCGGCTCCGTTGTTTGATTGTCGCGTCTGAATCCTGCTGGAGGGAGAACGCTGTGGTGACATCTCATCTGCTGTATTGAGACGAACGTCGAGGTGGTGACCACTCCATGTGGGATGATCTCCGGTGGTCTTTCAGGTTTTATATGAGTTACCGTCAAGACCCTGAAGCTAGGAATTTGGCTTTCGCTTCGTTTGCTTTGGCGTGTCCGGATCCTGTTGGAGGAAGGACGCTGTGGTGACATCTCGTCTGCTGTATCGAGAAGAATGTCGATGTGGTGACCACTCCATGTGGGATGATCTTCGGTAGTCATTCAGGTTTTATATGAGTTACCGTCAAGACCCTGAAGCTAGGAATTTAGCCTTTGCTTCGTTTGCTTTGGCGTGTCCGGATCCTGTTGGAGGAAGGGCGCCGTTGTTGATGTCTCGTCTTCTGTATCGAGACGAACGTCGAGATGGTGACCACTCTATGTGGGATGATCTCCGGTTGTCTTTCAAGTTTTATATGAGTTATCGTCAAGACCCTGAAGCCAGGAATTTGGCCTTTGCTTCGTTTTGACCGTGAGGTCTTTTATTGACGTTGCGTCTGTATCCTGCTGGACTGCGAAGGAACGCCGTTGTTGACATTGCTTCTGGTGTAACAAGACGAATGATGAGGTGGAGCTGGGATTTTGCCATCACTCCGCTTTATTTCGACCATGAGGTCTTTCGTTGACGTTGCATTTGAATCCTGCTGGACTGCGGAGGAATGCCGTTGTTGACATTTCGTCTACTGTATCGAGACGAATGCTGAGGTGGAGCCAGGATTTTTCCGTCACTCCACTTTGTTTCGACCGTGAGGTCTTTTGTTGACGTTGCGTCTGCATTCTGCTGGACTGCAGAGGAACGCCGTTGTTGACATCTTGTCTACTGTATCGAGACTAATGCTGAGGTGGAGCCGGGATTTTGCCATCGCTCCGCTTTGTTTCGACCGTGAGGTTTTTTGTTGACGCTGCGTCTGCATTCTGCTGGACTACGGAGGAACGCCGTTGTTGACATCTCGTCTACTGTATTGTGACGAATGCTGAGGTGGAGCTGGGATTTTGCCGTTGCTCCACTTTGTTTCGACCGTGAGGTCTTTTATTGACGTTGCGTCTGCATTCTGCTGGACTGCGGAGGAACGCCGTTGTTGACATCTCGTCTACTATATCGAGACGAATGCTGAGGTGGAACTGGGATTTTGCCATCACTCCGCTTTGTTTCGACCGTGAGGTCTTTTGTTGACGTTGCGTCTGCATTCTGCTGGATTGCGAAAGAACGCTTTGTTGACATTGCGTCTGCTGTACCGAGACGAATGCTGAGGTGGAGCTGGGATTTTGCCGTCGCTCCGCTTTGTTTTGACCATGAGGTCTTTTGTTGACGTTGCATCTGCATCCTGCTGGATTGCGAAAGAACGCCGTTGTTGACATTGCGTCTGCTGTAACAAGACGAATGCTGAGGTGGAGCTGGGATTTTGCCGTCGCTCCGCTTTGTTTCGACCGTGAGGTCTTTCGTTGACGTTGCATCCGCATCCTGCTGGGCTGCGAAAGAACGCCGTTGTTAACATTACGTCTGCTATAACGAGACGAATGCTGAGGTAGAGCTGGGATTTTGCCGTCACTCCGCTTTGTTTCGACCATGAGGTCTTTTGTTGACGTTGCATTTGCATCCTGCTGGACTGCGAAGGAACGCCGTTGTGGGTCTTCAGGCTGTAGATGTGGCCGTCGAGACTTGGCTCTTTTTCTGATGGAGCCTGGTGGGAAGATATGGTTCCCTATTTGTTTGTGCCTCTGGATCGTATATAGGGATCGATGTGATCTCGCCTGTAGGGCATAATGTTTCATTTTATTATTATTTTTTATTTCTTTCCGCGATGCTCTATCATTTCAGCTTTTATATCGCGAAGGTCGCGATTGCCCAATCATTTCAGCTATTTTTCGCGGTGCCCAATCATTTCGGCTATTTATTTTATTTTTACTCGTTGCTTTTCATTGCGAGTTGCCCAATCATTTCGGCTATTTTGGATGCATACATTTTTACTTGCTGATTTTGTTTGCAAGTTGCCCTATCATTTTGGCTATTTTGGATGCATACATTTTTACTTACTGATTTTGTTTGCAAGTTGCCCCATCATTTCGGCTATTTCGTATGCATTTGTGACTCGCTGTCTTTTTGCTGCGAGTTTAGGACTTGATACCAATTTAGGCATCAGCATCGCTACAACTGGGATATGGCCAGGAGCGAATCATCATTTGCCTTTGTCGGTTCGAACAAAGGTGCCTTAGTAAACAGGGTTAAGATCTTGTCGACCAAGGCTTTTGACTTCATGAGCCGTAAGGGTCTCATAAAGGTATTTCTCCCTACAAGTCGTGAGGATCTCGTAGGTGCGTTTCTTCCTTAGGAATCGTGAGGATTCCTAAGCGTATGGTCTCTTATAAGTCGTAAGGATCTTACAAGAGTGTTTTCTCCTTATAAGTCGAGAGGACTTACAAGGGCTGTTCACTGTGTAAACAGATCCCTAGTCGCGGGTGGGACTTTGTTAGGGAAATGTTTATTCGCGCCCGTGGATTGTATACAAGGTTCCATACTGAACCGCTTGTAGGGCAACATTGGAGGTTGTGGTGGCCGCTTAAGAACAGGTTCAAATCCCTATAGTTTAAGACTTTTGAATCTTCTGAGCCGTGAGGGTCCCATAAGAGGGTTCTCCTTACGAGTCGTGAGGATCTCGCAAGTGTGATTTCTCCTTAGGAACCGTTGGGATCCCTAAGTGTGTTGTTCCCTTGTGAGTCGTAAGGATCTCACACAGGTGGTTTCTCCTTACATGGTCGAGAGGACCTTGCAAATGTCTTTTAACGAGCTTGCGTCCTTTCGGGTTTTCACAAAACTCGCCGGTAGCCCTGCTGTTTTTACTCGCGGAGCCCTTTTGGGTTTTCATACGTGCCCATTTTGCTTATAGACATACCATTTTTTTTGTTTTTTTAAATTATTTTTTAAATATTTTTTTTGTGTCAGCCTTGGGATGCTGCGGTCCGTAGTAGTTTATAGACGTCTCGGTCAATTGCCAGTTTTAGGACATAGTGGTCCATTGTTAGTTTAACGACGATTCGGTCTGTCGTTCATAGGTTGGACATGTTTGAAAATCTTTCAGTACTCTTTTAGTTTTTGCCAAAAGAACACTTTCTCACGGAGCTTTCCCTATAAAAGAGCATGATGCCCCCGGCGTGTCCGTCTTCTTGGGAGCGTGTGGCTGTGGTGGGTTCACCTTCCAATTCTCGGACAGGGCAAATTTGCCCTGTTGGTATTGATCTTCAATCCAGCCTTTAAAGACGAAGCAATCCTCAATTGGATGGCTTATTGCTTGGTGGTAAGGGCAGTAATTATGATTGTTGTCATTGCCTGGCTGCAACGGACGTTTTGGATCCGGCAGATTGATGAGTCTGTTACGCACTGCCAGCTCGAACAGTCTCTTTGTTTTATCCTAGGGAAACGAGTAAGGACGCCCCAGTCTCTCCTCGAGGGATGGGCGTAGACGCACGTTGTTTTGGCGAACAACCGACTTTAAGTTGCTCGGCAGTTGTTGAGTATTGGCGACAAAAGTCGCGTTCCCTTTCCCTTTTTCATTTCGAGGCTCCGTTTTCGAAGAAGATGGTCTAAGACCCATCTGGTCCATTTGGGCCAGCTTGTCAATCAAGGCTTGGAACGTGGTCGGCTTGAAGAACATCATGAATTGGGAAATAGTCACATGAGGGTCTAGAGTGCCCACGAACATGCCCACTGCCGGTGCTTCTTCGATGCGCTGTTCACATTTCGACCAGAGATTCCGCCATCGTATTGCGTATTGAACCTACGTTTCACCTGGCTTCACCCTGGCATTGATCAATACCGTTATTGGGGTGATTTCACTAGCACTCGAGAAATGTTGGGTGAATAGTAGCTTCATCTCTGCAAAAGTTTTGACGGAGTCGTTGGGAAGCTCCGAATACCACTTAAACGCCGTCTCCGACAAGCTACCAACAAACTGGCGGAGCAGAAGTTTATCATCACCTCCGGTTTTGCCGCACGAGGCTCTGAATTGAGCGACGTGCTGGTGGGGATTAGCCGTCCCTTTGTATACATGAAATTTAGGGATCGTATATCCTAGCGGGTACTTTATTTGGTCGTACCAATCCAGATATGGTCGTCCAGTCTTAACGATTTGACCGTCCGCTTCATTCGCCTGATGAGCTCATATCTGTTGAGCGATATAGTCATCCAGGGCGGCTTTGGAGATGGTCTCCTCTTTGGCTGCTGATAGAGTCGGAAGAGGGTTTGATGTCTCCCCTCTGTTGTCTTCGAGGGTAATCGGAGGGTCTTCAGCTGGAGGATCAGGCTGTAACATCATCCCCACCATGTTTTGAAATAAAAAGGCCATTCGTTTTATGTTGGCAGTTTGTTCCGCTGCCTCTTTGTCTTTTTTCTCGAGGATTATCCGAAGGAATTCGGCATTGGTTTCCTGCTCACGGCGCTGCTCCGAGGATGTCTCTGGGCTTGATTTCGGTCCCGTAAGTGCGGCCATAGCCGTTAGCATTTCTTGGAGCTTTTGTTGTTGTTGCTTCTGAGCCTTAGTCACAGACCGTGTAAGTGGTTGGTGACCTTTAGAAGCACGGCTTTCTTCTTTTCCGGAAGCCATATAAACAGTGTGCACCACCATGCCCCCAGACTTGGGGCGTTCGGGTTCAGTGCCCTTACGATTCATCGCGGACACGGGGATTTTCTCCGGCCTCCTCCTTTTATGGGCGGTCAAAGTTGAGGGGGCCGTTGCAGCGGGCACCCAGATAGACGACCCCTTCTGTGGTATGACAGAGTGGCCCTTCTCTTGCCGAACCTTTATCTTCTTCTGTCGGCGAGAGTAGTCTTGATCAACCACGGAGTCTTGGACCTTTCGCCAAACTTTATGAATTTTAGAGGACAGCCGCTGATAGGGCTGTTCTGGCTTCACCTTTGTAGTGCTCTCCATAGGTGGAGGAGATCTTTATAGCATGGCCTTCGAAGAGTTCTTGTGTACCATCCTTAGTGGTTCAAAGTTGTTCCCAGTTGGAACAGCAGCATCAATTTCCACCATTGGAGCCGGCGGAGTCAGTCCAGAATGAGAGCTGCCCCCAGCCTTCCTTACTCGGCGCCAGAGGCGACGTTGAGCGTGTCGAGCCGACGGTACTGGCTCAGCTATGGGGGTGGCTTCATCATGCCCCCTGTCTTGGTCAGAAATTATCGTTGTCAGCCTATTGAAGACTGATGTCCGCTGAGTGGGGATGGCCAACCTATCTGTTCCTTGATTAAAAATCAGGAAAAGATTCAGAAGAGGCATCGCGTGTTCACACGTGACCAGTGGTCACGTGTTCACACGTGACCAGTGGTCACGTGTTGGCACGTGATGGTTAAGCTGCGGCACAGAACATATTTGTTCTCTAATTAAAAGTCATGAAGAAGCTTTAAAAGAGGCATCACGTGCTCACACGTGACCAGTGGTCACGTGTTGGCACGTGATGGTTAAGCAGCGGCCAGAGAACAGAGTGCAGAAGAAGGGAAGCCCATCCCAGGGGTCACGTGCCTATACGTGACCAGGGGTCACGTGGCCACACGTGACTGGCTTTAAGAGCCTTATTCTTTAACAGAATTAAATTATGAGGATAAATCTTTCAAATCTTTCCAAAATGAAGAAGGATTATCTAAAACCGTTGGATTAAAAATCTAAAGGTGATTAAATATCTCCAATTTATGGAAAAATCTTGGACTTGGAAAGATTTCCCCCTAAATCTAACCGAGATAACAAAGGGATATCTTTGGATTTAAAATCCAATGATTAATAAAATTCACTTAACAATCTAAAGGCCCGGATTAATAATAAATATAAATCAAATCTCTCAACATACAAATCAAATCTCTCAATGAGAGATTTACTAAGCAGATTGATTCTCTTCTTTCTCCTATAAATAGGAGCCAAGAAAAGAAGAGAAGGA
Organism: Agapanthus africanus; assembly: GCA_030015575.1. Taxonomy (NCBI): domain Eukaryota; kingdom Viridiplantae; phylum Streptophyta; class Magnoliopsida; order Asparagales; family Amaryllidaceae; genus Agapanthus; species Agapanthus africanus. Next base: position 45,460,772 of record JASDDO010000019.1, on the reverse strand, counting down.
CCTTTGGACCTTTTCTTTTGATACACAGAGAGAGAGAGATATAGAGCCTTTGATTCTCTGCAAAAGAAAAACCTTAGGTAAGAAAAGAAAATGGGGCTTAAAAAGAGAATTTAATTCTCGAAAGAGTTTAACTCTTATATAAAGAAAAGAACTTAGTTCTTTCTCTGGTTGAGGATCTGCAAAGTGCACAGCTCCCCATGAATTGAGAATTTAATTCTCATTGGGTTGAGATCCTGCCATGCAGATCTAAAACACAGAGGAGGAACTGAGTTTAGAGAATTTAATTCTCACAAAATGATAGGAATTCAATTCCTTTGAGATAAAGTTAGGGTTTAACCCAATGTTATAGGAATTTAATTCCTTCAAAATGAACAGAACCAGGGTTTAACCCTAATTGAGAACATAATCCTCTCAAACTCACAGGTTTTAATTCCCTTAAGAAAAGAAATTAGGGTTTAACCCTATTTAAGAATATAATTCTTCAAAAGAAAACAGGAATTGAATTCCTCTAAAGTTTGTTGTTAAGGTTTAACCCTATGAAGAAATTAATCCTTAAAAAGATGAACAGATCTTTAAAACATGCAGAGTCACGTGCTACCACGTGACCCTTGCAAAGATCCACAGCAAAGAACTCTGAAGTAAACACCTCACGTGTTACCACGTGACTCCTGCGAAGGAGAACTTTGAGGCAATGCCTCACGTGCCCCACATGATCTCTAAAGCACACAAAAGAAAAAGAAACAGAAAAGAGCTCTAGGGCGGCCTCACGTGTCGACACGTGACCCCTAATGAACATTCTAACAGATCAAAACGTGATCCCCCATCACGTGCCCACACGTGATGGCTTTCAGAATTAAAAGTGTTAAACACTTATCTGCAGAACAAAATAAAGAGCTCTAGGGCCCTCTCACGTGTTACCACGTGACCCTTTGGCTGAAGCTTTAACACACAAGCACCAAAATGCCCATCGCGTGATAGCACGTGATACTTCAAAGTATTCAAGACTTTTGACTGAATAAAATAAAGGGAAGCATGGCGCTCTCACGTGTTACCACGTGACCCCTCTTGCCTTAGTGTTTAACACTAAATTGAAACTTTTGTATCCAGTGTTTAATGCTGATTTGCCTTAGTGTTAAACACTAATTTGGAATCTCTATTTCCAGTGTTTAACACTGATTTGCTTAGTGTTTAACACTAATTTGAAAACTCTGTTCCCAGTGTTCAACACTGATTATCTTTTAGTGTTTAACACTAACTCGTCAATCTTATTCCCAGTGTTCAACACTGTTGGTCTCTAGTGTTTAACACTAGTTTTAGTCCAATTGGCAAAGTTTCCAGATGCAAAGCCTCTCCTTCAACGAACCAACAGAGGACCAATATCCCAAACATGACTGGCTTAGCCCAAGCTGGCCATAAGTCCTCAATTCAAACTTAACTGGGCCAATAGGCTCATGATATAATAATTGATCTTAGTTTCCAAATTGGACTGCAGATCACTTAATCTACCTTGGTTTAAGGGTACATCTCTTCACTCCTTTGATATTTGTCGTTGTAATTCCTCAACGTCTTCAAAGAGGTGACGGGTCCTGATAACCACATACATTTCTCGGACTGTGGGGTCCTTAAACTCATGGACCATGAGGTCCTTAACCTTGACCGTAATGTCTTAAAACTAACACCGGACCGTGGGGTCCTTAAACCCACGGACTACGAAGTCCTTAACCTTGACCGGAATGTCTTAAAACTAACAACGGACTATGGCGTCCTTAACCTTGACCGTGATGTCTTAAAACTAAAATCGGACTGTGGAGTCCTTAAATCCACGGACTACGACGTCCTTAACCTTGACCGCAACGTCTTAAAACTAACACCGGACCACAATGTCCTTAAACTACCTATTGACCCCAACGTCACTAAACTAAACAACATGGCTTCCCTAATCGCTCTCTTGTCAGATCTAAACGATCCCGTTAAGTTGATCTTATTCTCAAATTAGACTAACGTATCCTTAACAAACGTTTAAATTGATCTTAGTCTCAAAAGAGGCTAATGTATCCTTAAACCCAAACCCCAAACCCAAATCTAAGAAAGATATGGATTTGGACTAGTCCATGCCCTACGGGCGACGACATAACTCAGTCTCCGTATACAATCCACGGGCAACCGAACACGAATCAAACACACACGACACGAAGTGATCATCTGGAGAAGGAGAAAGTCGTTATCGCAATGCGGTAGCGTAATTAACTGCAGGGGCTTGCGCCTGCAGGGAAGAGCGTCCCCACAATCAAAAACCCCTCAAACGAGGGAGAATCTGACGAAGTCTGCTACATCGGACGCATCCGTTTAAACCTTCGATACACGGTGCCATAAATCAATTTGGCATCTTTGGAGAGGTAGACGGATAGCACCAATTAGCATCTGCCCCGAATCTCAGGCAAGACCGTCGACGTCTTGGCCACCATTCGGAGGGGAACAGATTTTGGCATGCCCGGTGGGACCTTTTCTTCTTTCCACTCCACACTACGTGTGTCGTGATTCGTGAACCAATCGCGGTTCGCTAATGGTTGCCCTTGGGTTTCGAAGTACTAAGATTTGGCGTTTCGTTTGCTGCAGAAAGCAAAAGGATCAATGGCCGGCAACTGCTCGAACTGCTCTAACTGCAAATGCAACCGACGCTCCGCCTCACCTGGAGGTGTAGCCTATGGACCGCAGGCTGCTTCCCTGTTCACTATGCATGTGGAACAAGTGACTCAGGCTACTACCGGTCTGTTCTTTGGGACCATCCTCCCACCAGTGAACGTTAATATCCAGTCGCCGAAGGAAGCGCAAAAGAAGTCGGTCTTCGATCGGCTCACTACTACAACGGCCCCTCTCAACGGGTCGTCCAATGCCAACTCCTCGGTCTTCACCAGACTGAGCCTGAACTCCGATGGGCCTGCCAGGAAGCCATGACCCCTGAGGTGGCCATCCCAAAGAAGACAGCTGCTCCCGAAGTCGTCAAGGCGGCTTCCCCTCCCAGAGGGTCGGTCTTCGCGAGACTGACTACCCCCGTTCCCGCTCCCGCTCAGAAATTTGTTTTTGACCAGATGGACGCATCCTCTCAACGAACGTCAGTCTTCAAGAGGCTGACACCGGTAGCAGCCCCTCCCCAGAACAGGGAGCAAGACGAAGCCGTCGCTGAATCAATCCCAACAACCCGTCATGCCCGACGTCGCCACTGGCGCCGGATAAGGAAGACTGGGGGCAACTCCCCCTCCGGGCTAACTCCACCAGCTCCAACGGTGGAAATTGAGGCTGCTGTTCCAACCGGGAACAACTTTGAGCTGCTAAACAGGGTACGCAGAAATTCGCCAACTGCGGTTCTCAAAAGATCCCCTCCACCTACGGAGAATGTTATAGAAACAAAGACGGAGCAGCCCCCTCAACGGCTGTCCTCAAAAATTTATAAGGTCTGGCGACGGGTTCAAGACTCGGTAGTCATTCAAGATCACTCTCGCCGGCAGAAGTGGGTGAAGGTTCAGGAAGAAAAGAACCGTCATGTCAAACAACAAAGGGCGACAACCGCTTGGGTGCCCGCTGCAACGGCTCCCTCCACGTCGACCACTCAAAAGAGAAGAAGGCCGGAGAAGGTCCCCACTCCTGCAGCAAATGTCAAGGACAATAAGCCTAAACGCCCTAAGTCTGGGGGCATGATGGTGCATACGGTATACATGGCGTCGGGAAAAGAGGACAGCCGTGCATCCACGGGTCATAGACCGCTTACACGGTCAGTGACCAAAGCTCAGGAGCAACAACAGAAGCTCTAAGAAATGATGAACGCGATGGCCGCACTCACTGGGCCGAAAGAAAGCCCCGAAGCATCCTCGGATCAACGCCAGAAGCAAGAAACTGACGCTGAATTCCTTCGCAGGATACTTGAGAAGTAGGACAAAGAGGCTGCGGAACAAGCAGCTAATATACAACGAATGGCCCTTCTGTTTCAGGATATGGTGGGTATGATGATCCAACAAGATCCTCCTGCTGAAGATCCTCCAATCGTCCTTGAAGACGACAGGGAGAAACGTCAAATCCTCCACCGGCTCTGTCAACAACCAAGGAGGAGAAAATCTCCAAAGCTGACCTAGACAAATATATAGCTCAGCAGACACGGGTTCACCAGGCGACTGAGGCGGCTGGTCAAATTGTCAGAACAGGGCGACCATATCCGAGCTGGTATGACCAGATCAAGTACCCGCCGAGCTATACAATACCGAAATTCCATGTCTATAAGGGGGCAAGCAATCCCCATCAACACGTGGCCCAGTTCAGGGCGCTTTGTGACAACACTGGCGGCGACGATAAGCTCTTGCTTCGCCAATTCATCGGCAGCTTGTCAGAAACGGCGTTCGAGTGGTATTCTGAACTCCCGAACGATTCCATCAAGACGTTCGCTGAGATGGAGCTGCTGTTTACCCAACGTTTCGCATGTGCCAGCGAACGCACTCCGATAACGGCATTGATTAATGCCAGGGTGAAACCAGGTGAGACGTGGGTCCAATACGCTATACGCTGGCGAAACTTGTGGTCGAAATGCGAACAACGCATTGAGGAGGCGCCCGCGGTCGGCATGTTCGTGGGTACCCTAGATCCTCATGCAACTATCTCACAGTTCATGATGTTCTTTAAGCCAACCACGTTCCAGGCTTTGATCGACAAGTTGGCCCAGATGGACCAGATGGGTCACAGACCGTCTCCCCCGAAGCCAGAACCTCGGAATGACAAGGGTAAGGGGAAGGCAACCTTCGTTGCGAACGCTCAGCAGCAACCCAGTGCCCCAAAGCTGGCGGATCAGCTGGAAGAAAGACGACGGTATTACAATGAGAAAATGAAGCGCCCCTACTCATTCCCGTGGGATAAGACGAAGAGGCTATTCGAGATGGCAATGCGCAATAGGCTTATCAACTTGCCAAACCCAAGGTGACCGCCGCAACCCAGTGAGGTGAATAACCCCAACTACTGCCCTTACCATCAAACGGTAAGCCATTCGATTGAGGGTTGCTTCGTCTTTAAAGGATGGATTGAAGATCAATACTTACAGGGCAAGTTTGCGCTGTCCGAAAAGTGGAAGGTGAACCCGCCACAACCTCACACTGCTAAGAAGACGGACACATCGGGGGCAACTTGTTCTTTCATTGAAGAAGCTCCATGGGAAATCGTGCTGTCAGCCAAAACCAAAGGGATGCTGAATGATCTTCGTACATGCCCGGCGGTCAGGTGGAAGAGCCCGCTAGAACCCCAGATCATCGAAGGGATGCTGAAGCCGCGCCCAACTCCAAAGATCAGTGGTGATGGCCCGAACACTCACGATCAGCCGTCGAAATCTTCGAAGAAAAAGAAGAAGAAATCTAAGAAGCCCGTGAAGCCTGGTGACAAGCGCATAGACTTACAGAAATAGATTGACGCGCTGGAAGAGTACAATCAAAAGGCACGGACTCCCATCACACTCCAAGAGTTCCTCAACCACGTCTTTCAAGAGGAAGATGAGGGGGAGAGTTCGTCGGATGAATCCGAGGGATACGTGGCGAGTTGTAATGTGACCTCCCACTCATTTACTGACGATGAAAAACTCCTGGCACTAAGAAACTGGGGGTAGAGCCTGAACCGGAGCTTGCGTGGCCGACAGATGAAATGCTCGACGCCTTTCTAGACGAAATTCGTTTGAAAAGTAAAGCCGACCAGGAGCGTGAGATGGCCGCATCAGAAAGAGCCGAACGCAGGCGATTAAACGAAAGAGTGGAGGTACTCCCGCCAGATCGAAAGGCATCCGACATGGATAAAAACATATTCAAGACAAGGAAAAGGTTTGCCAGAGCCATGTCAATGGGAATGAAACTACCACCCTCGGAAGAAAACACGCTCGATGGGGCGGAGAGGCACCCTAATTACTGCTCATATCATCGGAAGATTTCACACCCCATTGAGGAGTGCGACGCTTTTAAGACATGGTGGCAGGGATATGTTGCTCATCGGCAACATTTTAAGCGAATGAAACGCAGAAATCGTCGGGAGCAGAGAAGTACGACCGAAGGACACAAAAGAACTACCGGTAACTGTTACACGGTCAACGCCGGGGGATCGCAAGTGCTCACATTCGGGAGCGATTCTGACGAGGAAATGGCACTTAGCCCCCTCTTTAAAGAGTCCACCTCGGGAAAAGAGGAAGAACCAGAAGCCTGCGAAAACATTCAGCTGTACAATCGCACGCTTCCGGAAAAGAATCTCAGACCCGTAACTAGAAAAGATAAGGGAAAGGAAATGGTCGCTGAGGATATCACCTTAGATGACCAAGTTATGAAAGAGCCGACTGCTAAGGATCCGCCTAAGAAGAGTAGGGTGGACTACAACATCCTAGCGCACATGAGGAAGCTACCCTCACAGCTCAGCATTCTCGACGCCCTCCTGTTATCAAAGGAAGCGAGAGATTCATTAATCAAGGCGCGACAAGAGCCCGAACAATTCCAAGCATTCCTCGCCGAAGAAAGGATGAAGGATGAACTGGAAGAAGTGCACACGGCCGATATCACTTTCGGTGACGAAGACCTGCTCCTTGGGACGTGCGACCACAACCGTCCCCTATACGTCTCTGGATATTGCCACGATATAAAGATAGGCAAAATCTTGGTTGACAATGGGTCTTCCGTTAATCTCCTCAACGTGCGGGTGTTAAAGGAAATCTGCATGAGCGTCCAACACCTTGCTCGGGACAAGATCACCATCTCCGGGTTCGACATCAATCATCGAGAACTCTTGGGTCTGTGATATTGACGCTACGCTTTGGGCTACTCATCACGGACATTAAGTTTCACGTCATAGATGCCAAGACATGTTACAATGCTCTGCTCGGCCGACCTTGGTTACACGAGTACAACATCATCCCTTCTACGCAATATCAGTGTATGAAGTATTTCAAGGACGGTCTCGAGTATACCGTAACAGGTGAGCTAAACCCATTCTCCGTGAACGAAGTCCGCAAATACGAAGATGCAAAGTACTTTTTGCCAGATTTCGAGGATACAGAGAGATGTCGCAAACCGGAGAACAAAACCGCTACCACCATCCCGGTTTTCGGGAATGATACCGAAGAAGAAGAAGAGATAGTTTACTCTGGGCCGTCTCGACGCAACGACCCGGGGCCGTCCGCCCCCATATTGATCTTCGGAAGTGACTCGGAAGATGAGGTTAATATCGTGTTCTCCAGTCGGCCGCCAATACAAGAATTCCCTGGTGGCAATCAGAGTTTGCAAATCACCATGATCCCGCCGGAGCACTACAAAGATCTTGACGCGCTTGAAGCTCACAACGTGCAAGACCTGCAGACGTTTTACGTCCCTCCCAAGCGAAAAGGTGAAAAGGCGATCCTATTCTATCGGTCCTCGGAAACAAGAGTGGAGAAAGTGATCTGGCATGGCGCGGATTCTACACTTGACAAGCTTCAACCCATCCGTTTGCCCAGATATTACACAAACGGATTGAAAAGGCTATTGAAGCGCCAAGAGGTACCCTTAAAACAGACTACTCGACAAGCTCGATTCTATAACAGGATTTGGATGTCCCTGGGACTTAGCGCAAATTGCCCAATGGGAGAATGGAAACACTTGGGCTTGGATACGTGAGAACCGGGAAACGGGAACGGGTCCACGATAGCTACGCCATATATAACTTCGATGAAGAAGATGACGCCCTGTCAGGAAATGCCAACCCCTCATCAGAACTAGATCCCGCGATCGAAATGCCGAGTCCATCGTTTGAAGAACGAATGGACAAGCTTATCAGGAAAGCGGGTCAAAAACCTCGGGACGACCATAACCGCGAAATGGCCATCTACGAGAAAGCCAGGACGCAAAGTCTTCTTCAACAGGCTACCGAAGACAAAAATACCCCTCCCTGTCAACCTGCTGTGCAAAAGGCCCGACGCAGAGGTAGAAGTAAGTCAAAAAGCGGAAAAGGAGGTCGATAACGACAAAGCGTGACCAAGAAGTCACGCGATCGGAAATCGAGCGGTCCAGATTTGTCCCTTATGAAAAAGATGAGTCAAGCGTACTCTTTTCCTCAGAATAAAACACAGAAGATACTTGACCTCGCTTTAAAACATCGAATGATTACACTTCCGGAGTCTAAACACCCTGAGCAAGCTAACGAGGTCTCTCATCCGGGCTATTGCTCTTATCACCGAGCCATAGGACACCCTATCGAAGACTGCTTCACCTTCAACAACTGGGCCGAAGACCAATACCAGCAAGGCATATTTTCTCTATCCGACAGCTGGAGGGTAACGCCGCCACAAAAGCACGAACCCAAAGCCACAAGAGCAGAACCAGATCCATATCGGTCTTGGAAGTGAGCTCGTACCTGTCATGTGATAACGATATCAAAAGAAGAGCCCGAGAATATGGATGACTTTTCCTGGTGCTTCGAAAACAATGACGACGAGGTAATCTCAGAATTTCCACCAGCGCCGAAAGAGCTGGAAGATGGCATACATACTACTGCGGATAACCTCAAGAAGATTGAGTTGGGGACGGCGAACGACCCACGACCGACATTCGTCAGCGAGCTGCTATCTGAAGAAAGGATGGCTGCGTTAAAAGACGTGCTTATGCAGCATAGAGATTGTTTCGCATAGAGCTATTCCGAAATGCCGGGACTGGATCCAGAGATAGCTGTCCATAAATTGGCAATATCCCCTGACGTCAAGCCAGTCAAACAAGCGCCGAGAAGAATGCGGCTCGAGCTTGAGATGAGCATCAATGCTGAAGTCAAGAAGCTGATCGATTCTGGGTTTATCCAGGAAGTTCAATATCTTGATTGGATCGCCAACATCGTCCCGGTAATGAAGAAAAATGGGACAGTGCGCATATGCGTGGACTTCCGGGATCTCAATAAAGCCTGCCCGAAGGATGATTTCCCAGTGCCAGTCACAGAGCTGATGATAGATAACACGTCCACTCACGAGGTTTTCTCCTTCATGGACGGCTCATCAGGGTACAATCAGATAAAGATGCATCCCGAAGACCATAAGCATACAACTTTTCGGACCCCTCTGGGAATATTCTGCTACAAGGTGATGCCCTTCGGTCTAAAGAACGCCGGTGCCACCTATCAAAGGGCCATGACGAAGATCTTCGATGACCTTATACATGAAATCGTCGAATGCTATATCGACGACCTCATGGTGAAAAGCAAATCGTACGAGGAGCATTTAGAGCACCTGAAGACTGTATTTCAACGCCTTCGGCAATACAACTTGAAGATGAACCCCCTCAAATGCGCGTTCGGGGTGTCCTCTGGCAAGTTCCTAGGATTCATTGTCCGCCACCGAGGCATTGAGATAGATCCGTCGAAGATCAAAGCGATCATGGAAATGCCACCGCCAAGGACTCTCAAACAATTGCGGTCTCTCCAGGGGAAGCTCGCGTATATCCGGCGATTTATAGCCAATCTTTCAGGCAAGTGCCGCCCTTACAGTCACCTGATGAAGAAGGGAACGCCGTTCGTCTGGGACCAAAAATGCCAAAGCGCACTAGACGAGATCAAGCAATACCTGCAGAACCCGCCAGTGCTGGCTGCTCCGGTCAAGGGAAAGCCTCTCATTCTTTATACAACCGCCCTCGAAGGTTCCTTAGGCGCATTATGGGCGCAAGAGAACGATCAAGGGAAAGAAAGAGCACTCTACTATTTAAGTCGAGTTCTACTGGGGGCAGAAGGCAACTACTCCCCTATTGAAAAACACTGCCTGGCGTTGATCTTTGCGATAACCAAGCTCAGGCACTATGCGTTGGCACACGAAGTCCGTCTCATATCGAAGCTGGACCCCCTTAAGTATTTAATGTCGAAGGTCATACTGACTGGTCGACTCGCTAAATGGGCCCTGCTCTTGATGGAGTTCTCGATAACATATCAACCTTTCAAGGCAGTGAAAGGCCAGGCCATCGCCGACTTCCTCGCTCAGCATCCGATACCAGCCGATTCTCCTTTGAACTGTGAGCTGCCAGATGAACATGCGTTTGACGCGATTGACGGCGGTGATACCTGATGGGAACTTTATTTCGATGGAGCATCTTCCATGAAGAAGCGCAAGCACAGTACGCCCATAATCAAATCGGGGGTAGGCCTTATCTTCGTAACTCCATAAGAAGGGATAATGCGCTTCGCTTTATCTTTAACAGAACCGAGGACGAACAATGAAGCCGAATACGAAGCTTTGATAGCAGGCCTCGAGATCACCATCGACATGGGAATTGAAAACCTCCTCATATACGGAGATTCCCAACTGGTCGTTAGTCAAGTAAACGACGACTACCAGACATGCAAGCTAGAGCTGGTGAAGTATAGAGAGAGAGTACAACAACTGCTGACTCAAACCCCTTCCTACACTTTGGAAAACATACCGCGCGCAGAAAATAGCAAGGCGGACGCTTTAGCCAAGCTCGCTAAAGAACTGGCTGATGAGAACCTCGATGACGTTAGGATCGTGGTACAAAGCCGTCGAGTACTTGTTCCTACAGAAATATCTACGGAGTCATCCGAAGAAAGGGGAGCAACTGAGTAGACGGCCCTGCGAATAAATGACCAAGAGAAGGTTGAAGATTGGAGAGAAGTCTTCATAGACTACTTTAAATCCCGTCGAACGCCTGAAGATGCGTCCTCAAGACATCAGCTCATGAAACGAGCTCTGTCCTTCGCCTTCGTCAATAATACTCTGTACAAGAGGTCATTTGACTCTCTGTGGTTGAGATGCCTGGGACCTGACGAAGCGAAAAGAGTCGTTCAGGAAGTTCACGACGGACTCTGCGGTTCTCACCAAGCAGGCCCGAAGATGAAGTTGAAGATTAAACGGATGGGCTATTATTGACCAACGATGATCCAGGACTGCCTCGAGTATGCGTAACAATGCCACTCGTGCCAAATCCATGGGGACTTTATCCACCAGCACCCAAATCCACTACATCTAACGGTGGCTAGTTGGCCGTTCGAAATATGGGGGACTGACGTAATCGGCCCCATCGAACCAGCATCATCCAGGGGACATCGTTTCATCCTGGCGACAACTGATTACTTCTCCAAATGGGCAGAAGCAATACCGCTGAGGGAGGTGAAGACGAAGAATATTCTCTATTTCTTCAAGACACACGTCATTTATCGGTTTGGAACTCCGCGACGGATCATTTTCGATAACGGGCCAGCGTACAGAAGCCACAAGATTAGTCGCTTCACACAACAACACAACATAGACTGGAGATACTCCTCAGTTTATAATCCCCGAGCTAACGGTCTAGCCGAGGCTTTCAACAAAACCTTGACAAAGATCATGAAGAAGACGGTGTCCCGAAACAAAAAGGACTGGCACGAGAGACTGCAAGAAGCTCTTTGGGCGTATCGGACTACGTTCAAGACGGCCACGAACACAACGCCATACGCGTTAGTATTCGGTACCGAAGCAGTACTCCCCCTCGAGATAGAGTTACCCTCTCTACGAGTGGCGGTCCACTACGAGCTGACGGATGAAGAAAATGCTCACTTTCGGCTTGAGGAGCTTGATGCCCGTGATGAGACCCAGCTCATAGCGCAACAAAATCTGGAGGCTTACAAAGCAAAGATGACGCGTTCATACGAAAGATTGACCAGGACGAGGACGTTCCGCCAAGGCGAACTCGTGCTAATGGTCAAAAGACCTATGATCCCCAATCACGCCAAACGGGGAAAATTCGAGCCAAACTAGAAGGCCTGTACATCATAGACAAGGTCTACCAGGGTGGAGCGTATCTACTCATGGATATGCACGGTGAAAGACCTTTCAGGCCAGTGAACGGTCGCTTCCTGAAGAAATACTACGCTTAACGGGTCAAGGTCTAGGTCAATGATAGACGACGACGACTGTGTCCGCTCGCTATCTTCCTAAGCCCGAACTCTAGGTAGTAACCAACATCGTTTACAACGGACCGAAATGTCCTTAAACTAATAACGGACCGAAACGTCCTTAAACTAACAACGGACCGAAACGTCCTTAAACTAACGACGGACCGAAACGTCCTTAAACCAACAATGGACCACTATGTCCTAAAACTAGCTGTTGACCGAGATGTCGATAAACTACGGTGGATTGCAGTATCTCAAAGCCGATATAAAAAAAAAAATAAAATAAAAAAATAAAAAAAAATAAAAACGGTATGTCCATAAGCAAAATGGGCACGGATGAAAACCCGAAAGGGCTCCGTGAGTAAAAACAGCAGGGTTACCGGCGAGTGTTTGTGAAAACCCGAAAGGACACAACCTCGTTAAAGGGCACTTGCAGGGTCCTCACGACCTTGTAAAGAGAAATCACCCGCGTGAGATCCTTACGACTCACAAGGGAGCAACACACTTAGGAGTCCTCACGATTCCTAGGGAGAAATTACACTTGCAAGATCCTCACGACTCGTAAGGAGAACTCTCTTATGGGACCCTCACGGCTCATACGATTTGAAAGTCTTAAGTCACAGAGACCTAAACATGTGCTTAAGCAACCCCCACAACCTTCAATTTATGCCCTACAAGTGGCTCAATACTGACCCTTGTATACAATCCACGGGCGCGAATAAACATTTCCCTAACCAAGCCCCACCCGTGACTAGGGATATGTTCATATGGAAAACAATCCTTATAAGTCCTCTCGACTTATAAGGAGAAAACCCTTTTGTAAGATCCTTACGAGTTGCAAGAGGACATGCACTTAGGAATCCTCACGATTCTTAAAGAGAAATTACACCTACGAGATCCTCACGACTCACAGGGAGAAATACCTTTATGAGACCCTTACGGCTCATGAAGTCAAAAGCCTCAGTCGACAGGACCCTTAACCCTGTTTACTAAGCCACCTTTGTTCAACATCGACAGAGGCAAATGATGATTCGCTCCTGGCAATATCCCAGTTGTAGCGGTGCTGATGCCGAAACCGGTGTCTAAAATCCAAGCTTGCAGCGAAAAGGCTAGCGAGCCACACATGCATACGAAATAGCCGAAATGATGGGGCAACTTGCAATAAAAAGCAGCAAGTAAAAATGTATGCATAAAAAATAGTCGAAATGATGGGGCAACTCGCAATAAAAAGCAGCGAGTAAAAATAAAATAAATAGCCGAAATGATTGGGCACCGCGAAAAATAGCCGAAATGATGGGGCAATCGCGACCTTCGCGATATAAAAGCTGAAATGATAGAGCATCGCGGAAAAAGAAATAAAATAAAAATGAAATCTTTGCCCTACAGGTGATGTTACATCAATCCCTGTATACAATCCAGGGGCGCAAACGAAGAAGGAATCACACTCCTCCTCCCCAGGTTTCATCAGAAGAAGCCAAATCTCGATGGTTCATAGACAGCCTAGAGATTATCTTAACACTTGTCTCATTACAGCAGACACAACATCAAGCAAAGCGGAACAGCGGCAACTCCCAGTTCCATGACTCGGCGGCGTACAGCCGACCGAGAGTCAAATTCCGACTTCGTGAAATGCAGACAAAGTCAAAAATTCCTGGTCACGTGGAACGCGGATAACGTCACTCTTTGACCCCGTGGAAAACGTCCTGAGTGGATCCTGGTCCTCGCAAAGTACGGCAGTGAACCCGTGTGAAGCATCCAGAGCGGAGCCTGGTCCTCGCCCAACACGGCAGTGAACCCGTGGGAAGCATCCAGAGCAAAATTCCTGGTCACGTGGAACGCGGATAACGTCACTCTTTGACCCCGTGGAAAACGTCCAGAGCGGATCCTGGTCCTCGCAGAGCACGGCAGTGAACCCGTGTGAAGCATCCAGAGCGGAGCCTGGTCCTCGCCGAACACGGCAGTGAAACCGTGGGAAGCATCCAGAGCAAAATTTCTGGTCACGTGGAACGCGGATAACGTCACTCTTTGACCCGTGGAAAACGTCCAGAGCGGATCCTGGTCCTCGCAGAGCACGGCAGTGAACCAGTGTGAAGCATCCAGAGCGGAGCCTGGTCCTCGCCGAACACGGCAGTGAACCCGTGGGAAGCATCCAGAGCAAAATTTCTGGTCACGTGGAACGCGGATAACGTCACTCTTTGACCCCGTGGAAAACTTCCAGAGCGGATCCTGGTCCTCGCAGAGCACGGCAGTGAACCCATGTGAAGCATCCAGAGTGGAGCTTGGTCCTCACCGAACACCGCAGTGAACCCGTGGGAAGAATCCAGAGCAAAATTCTTGGTCACGTGGAACACGGGTAACGTCATTCTTTGACCCCGTGGAAAACGTCCAGAGCGGATCCTGGTTCTCACAGAGCACGGCAGTGAACCCGTGTGAAGCATCCAGAACGGAGCCTGGTCCTCGCCCAACACGGCAGTGAACCCGTGGGAAGCATCCAGAGCAAAATTCCGGGTCACGTGGAACGCGGATAACGTCACTCTTTGACCCCGTGGAAAACATCCAGAGCGGATCCTGGTCCTCGCAGAGCACGGCAGTGAACCCGTGTGAAGCATCCAGAGCGGAGCCTGGTCCTCACCGAACACGGCAGTGAACCCGTGGGAAGCATCCAGAGCAAAATTCCTGGTCACATAGAACGCGGATAACGTCACTCTTTGACCCCGTGGAAAACGTCCAGAGCGGATCCTGGTCCTCGCAGAGCACGGCAGTGAACCCGTGTGAAGCATCCAGAGCGGAGCCTAGTCCTTGCTGTTAGATTTACCTAGCACCCTATGAGAGGTTTGGAAGCATCACATGTCATAAAGATCAAGTTTTTATGGTGCTAAGTAAGCATACAAAGGATCTATCCTAGAAAATTAGGGTTTCATAAACTTTAACCGACATCATATGTAACAAATGCTAGGGTTTTAAGAGCACAACCTTTGTAGCTCCCTTTTGTAGACTCCTTGGCTACTTGAGAATTGGAAAACGATTAGCTTGAGGTTTTCTAACGTCCACGATGATCCACCCGAAGCTCCTTTGTCCAAGCTAGCAATTTCACTTTAACAAGAGGATGAAATGAAGCTAACACTCTAAACAAGTAGGCTAGACTTGTGTAGAATGGTGTTGTGGTTCTCTTTCTCACTTCAAAATCCTATCTTTTTGAGTATTTTGCTCACTTGAAAAGTCTAGAGAGCAAGAGATCAAGGTTGAAGAAGATGATGGCTTTTTTAAGAAGAAGAGAAGATAAACTCTAATGAGAAAAATGAAAAATATAAGTATATATATTTTCCACTTCTCATTTCAAACCATGGTTAATGATAAAGATATTATTGTATTTGAGTTTAAAACACCAAAGGAAAAGTAACCAAGGGTTAATAAGTAGGTGAGCATGGTAAGATGAAGAAGAGTGTAAAAACATTCTATGAATTAACCCTTTTTCTTTTTCCTTTTGTTTTAACACAAATGCAATAATAATCCATATAAAAACCCATGGTGTGAGTCTTATATTGCCACTATTCTCAATGTATAAACAACCATGATAGAATGATGTATGTATGCATGTGTGCATGCACATCCATATGTGCATGAACAAGAATGAATGCATACATGCATGCATACATCCAAAAGAAACAAGATAGGATTTCTAGTGAGAAGCTAATGGTTAAATGATAAATCAACACTTGATTTATCAACCCGGTCATATCACATACGATCCGACCAAAAGCAAGCCGCCTAATTAATATACGGTATCTCATACGCGCATTTTAACCGGGTCCATGCGCATATCGCATACGCGCACCACAACGTTTCGCCTGGACTAGGCAACTCCTTTGTGGGACTCTAAGACTCGTCAATACACCGGCAGTGGATGATGATCATATCAAGCACCCCCAAGCCGTAAGCGGTCAGCTAAACGTAACGGCCACCCGGGTATTGAACGATAAGAAGAAAACAAGCGAACCTGCTATAACTCCCGTCAAGCCAACCGGAAACACTACCGTACAGTCCAGTTTCTTCGTCAAATATGCTGCATATCGAGTCTAGGGATGGTAACGTCGACCCCAATAACTCAATAAGTCGTGCCAGTGAATGGTCTATAACAGATCGAGAAACTACTGATAACACTTATCAGTAAATCTCAGCAGCCCTGGCCAGGGACTTACTGATATAACCAGTCGAGCACAACACAACATCAACTCCCAATACCGGGAGAGACGAAACCCCTCCTATCGCTCATCGCCTTCGTGTGTTTCGGGACTGTACCCAACGGCCACCTGTTTGCACGACTCAGTAGAGCCGTGGTAGGGTGGTAATCAAAGTACAGTATGAGAGCACACAAGACTCTATGACGATCTCGGGTCTACAGACTAACCTGTACCAGTGTCACCTGAGAACTGCTATCCGACGATAGATATAATTCCATATAGGAGTTCTCGGTGAGTCCGTCCAGTGTACCCAGTCACCACTGAGCACCCGTATATGATCTTGATGTCAAACATCGATGAATGTGGGAACATCCATCGCCCATCACATGGGTATAGTATCATATACGCTAGTCTACCCTGGTATATCGATGCCCCGTCTCGATACACCTCCGACTAGGGACATTTCAGGATATGCTTATAAACTACAGATGTCCCACTAGTATGATCTCTATCATAATCACTGTAGTCAAGCCAATATCCTCAGGGCTTTATCAACATGTATGAATGAGTAAAAGCATGATCAAATCAACATGTCAGATAAAGAAGAACCAGATAGCATACTATCATGTTGAGCAAGAATGTATACTGAATATATATATATATATATATATTTATATATATAAACATGTATAAATACATCCACTATCATATAATGGCCTCTAGGGCATACATATATCCAACAATCTCCCACTTGCACTAAAGCCAGTTATTGGCGTATCTCATACCCAACATCTCAAAAAGTCGCTCATGCTGCGGCTGAGGGAGGGCCTTGGTGAGTGGATCCGCGGCATTATTCTTTGTGTCTACTATCTTAATCTCGATCTCGCGGCGATCTACAATCTCCCGGATCAAATGAAAGCGCCTCAGGATGTGTCTGGACCGCTGATGGGACCTGGGCTCCTTGGCTAACGCCATAGCCCCATTATTATCACAATACAAAGGTATTGGAATAATAATGGTTGGAACTACTCCTAGCTCCGAGACGAACTTCTTCATCCAGACGGCTTTCTTGGCGGCATCATTTGCAGCAATGTACTCAGCCTCCATCGTAGAGTCTGCAACGGTATCCTGTTTGGAACTCTTCCAACTTACCGCCCCTCCATTGAGGGTAAATACAAACCCTGAGATAGATTTGCTGTCGTCCTTATCACTCTGAAAGCTCGAATCGGTAAAGGCCTCCATTTGGAGATCTGCATTACCATACACCAAGAACAATTCTTTAGTCCTTCGTAAGTACTTAAGAATGTTCTTCACAGCTGTCCAGTGATTCTCCCCTGGGTTGGATTGATACCTGCTTACAACACTAAGTGCATAAGCTACATCTGGGCATGTACATAATATCGCATACATTATAGATCCTACTGCCGAAGCATAGGGTATAATGCTCATGCGAGCTCTCTCTTCATCGGTCTTTGGACAAGAATCTTTGGAGAGAGTGACTCCATGGCAAGCGGGTAAGGCACCCCGCTTGGAATCTTCCATACTAAACCTTTTTAGGATGGTGTTGATGTACCTGGTTTGGGACAATCCCAATAACTTTTTGGATCTATCCCTATAGATCCTTATGCCCAGGATGTATGTGGCATCACCCAGGTCCTTCATGGAGAACCTTAGTGATAAGAAAGATTTGACCGACTGTAGCATAGGGATATCATTTCCTATCAGAAGAATGTCATCCACGTACAGTACGAGGAATGTGACAGCTCTTCCTACAGCCTTCTTATAAACACAAGGTTCATCTAGATTTTTGATGAAATCAAACTCTTTGATAACATCATCGAAACAGATGTTCCAACTCCGTGATGCCTGCTTTAACCCATATATGGATTTAAGCAATCTACATGCTTACCCGCTGCTCCCACTGTCAATGAAACCCTCTGGCTGATCCATATAAACGCATTCTTCTAAATCTCCATTTAGAAATGCCATTTTAACGTCCATCTGCCAGATTTCATAGTCGTAGTGAGCAGCAATAGCAAGTAGGATCCGAATGGATTTAAGCATGGCTACGGGCGAAAAAGTTTCGTCATAGTCCAAACCTGGTCTTTGACGAAAACCCTTCGCCACAAGTCTTGCCTTATAGATCTCTACCTGCCCATCTACACCAATCTTTCTTTTAAAGATCCATTTGCATCCCACAGGTTTTACCCCAGGGGGTACAATGTCCAAAGTCCATACTTTGTTGGTGTACATAGACTCCATCTCGGATCTCATGGCATCCAGCCACTTTACAGAGTCACCACTCGTGATAGCTTGCTGAAAACTGGTAGGATCATCATCATCCATGATGCAGTCTTCTCCGTCACCATCAATGAGGAAACCGTAGTACCTTTCCGGTGGGCGAGAAGTCCTACCAGACCTTCGGAGTGGCCGAGGTTCCTCAGTTTCTATTGCAACAGCCAGTTCAACCAAATCGTCATTTGTAGTTTGTGTCTCTAGAACCTCTTCTAGAT
Organism: Agapanthus africanus; assembly: GCA_030015575.1. Lineage (NCBI taxonomy): Eukaryota > Viridiplantae > Streptophyta > Magnoliopsida > Asparagales > Amaryllidaceae > Agapanthus > Agapanthus africanus. The sequence continues at coordinate 45,442,180 of JASDDO010000019.1, read as the reverse complement.
CCACCACTTTGCCATCATCTTTATCTGTGAAAAACTCTTTTTCCAAGAATGTGGCATACTGAGAAACAAACACCTTTTGTTCCTCTTTGTAGTAGAATAGATATCCATATGAGTTCTTTGGATATCCCACAAAGTTACACATGACCGACCGTGTCTCGAGTTTGTCCGGATTCTGCTTTTTAACATAGGCCGGGCAACCCCAAATCTTAATTCTCTTAAGAGATGGTCTCTTCCCATGCCATATCTCATATGGCTTGGTAGACACGGTTTTGGTTGGAACCCTGTTCAGTAGAAACGCTGCAGTCTCCAATGTATGCCCCCAAAATGAGACGGGTAACTCAGCATCACTCATCATGGATCGGACCATATCTAATAGGGTCCTATTCCGTTGTTCAGACACACCGTTGTGCTGTGGTGTGTAAGGAGGAGTGAGCTGAGAGAGAATCCCATTCTCTTTTAGGAAGTTTGCAAATTCCGTACTGAGATACTCTCCACCTCGATCTGATCGAAGCATCTTGATACTCAAGCCGGTTTGTTTTTTTACTTCTTGTTTATATTCAATGAATTTCTCGAAAGCTTCGGACTTGTGCTTTAATAAAAATACATGACCGAATCTTGAGAAATCGTCAGTGAAAGTAATGAAGTATGAAAAACCGCCTCTAGCCTGTGTAGACATTGGCCCGGATACATCACTATGTATGAGGCCTAGGAGCTCAGTAGCTCTTTCTCCGTGTCCGGTAAACGGAGTTTTGGTCATTTTACCCTTGATACAAGACTGGCAAGTCGCATAAGATTTATATTCAAAAGAGTTTAAATATCTATCTTTGTGTAACTTGTTTAGTCTTGTTTCGTTAATATGACCAAGTCTACAGTGCCAAAGAAAAGCTTCATTTAATTCTGAAAGTTTTCTTTTATTAGTGCGTTGTATACTGAAAACTGTGTGTTGATTTAGGACGTATATCCCGTTATTAAGTGGACCATACCCAACCAACATTTGATTCAGGTGAATGTTCATAACATTGTTCTGCAATATAAAGTTATATCCTTCATTGTCTAACAAAGAAACTGATATTCTATTACATAGCATACCTGGTAAAAAATAACATGGGTTCAAAACCAATATACACCCAGATGGCAACCCTAAGTGATACTCTCCCACTGCGACTGTATGTAGATTGGAACCATTTCCAACGTGGAGAGTATGGTCACCTGTCTTCAAAACTTTGCTATTTCTCAGTCCCTGCATAGAATTGCAAATGTGAGAACCTGAACCGGTATCTAATACCCAGGAAGCAGAGTTTATTGAAAAACAGTTTTCTGTCACAAACACACCTGAAGCGGAAGCATCCCCATACTTCTTCTTGAGGTTCAAGTACTCCGTACAGTTGCGCTTCCAATGTCCTATCTTGCGGCAATGAAAACATTCACCTTTCCCCGAGTCTCCAGCTTTGGACTTTTCCTTTCCCTTCACCTTTTTAACTTTACCCTTAGGATTGGTGGGCTTCTTCTTTTTCTTTCCTTTGGCCTTAGCTTTTGGGCGAGAAGAAGAAGATTTCCCAATAGTCATAACGGAAGTTTTCATTGATTTCATAGTGCTCTCTGCACTCCTTAACATATTAAGGAGTTCAGGTAGCTCCTTCTCCATGCCGTGCATGTTGAAGTTAACTATGAACTGAGCAAAGGTGGAGGGGAGGGACTGCAGAATAATATCTGTATATTGTTCATTGTCCATTGTCCATCCTAGGTCCTCAAGCTCTTCTTTAAGAGCTATCATCTTCAGAACATGGTCTCCTACCGGTGTGCCAGGGGCCATTCGCATCTGAAACAATTTCTTTGATGCTTCGTATCGTAATACGCGGGATTGCTCTCCATACAACTCCTTTGTATGGAGGAATATGGTTTGAATGTCCATATTCTCGTGCTGCTTTTGATGTGTATTGTCCATCGATGCAAGCGCGAGGCATTTGGCCGTGGCACAGTCAACGTCCCATGTCTTGCGGACTTCAATGTCCGCAACTGAGGATTTTGGACCTGGGATGGGCGGGGCTGAAGCCGTGAGGACATATGATACTTTATCATAAGTCAAGGCTATTTTCAGATTCCTCAGCCAGTCTTTATAATTGTTCCCATTCAGTTTGTTTTTATCTAGTAGAAGCTTGAGTCCAGTCATTGGTATCTGCCATTAAGAGAGAGAAAAGAATACACTCAGCGAAAGCTCTTGCATAGATCAGATTTGTTATTATCTTATCTAATCGATGTCTCCCACTGCTTTAATCAAGTTTTTCTTTCAAACCTTAAAAAGAAAACTAGCCAGGATTAATTACAGTCTACAACTTCGCTAACCGTTCAGCCAGGCCAGTGTCAGTACTTGAGGGAGGTTCCCCGTGGTTTCGCACGGACCTAATTAAAGTAAACCTCATTTTCCCATAGGCGTAGCCCCGTTAACACCTTTCTAGACACCTAATGAGTTAGCTAATTGTAAACTGCAAAACTCTCCTAGGAGCAACTATTGCCCACAGTGGGATCGGGATCCAACCATCATATGGAAGGTATGCAATCTCATTGCAAATCTCAACATTGAAATTCCCGATGTGATTTTTACCCCTAGTACTTATGACCTTAACTATGGTCAACAAATCATAAGTACCAGTCAAATTCTACCCGTCATTTCTTGATCAATTAGACCCACCCATATGACCCTTAATTATGGTCAACAAAGTCGCATGAATGTCCTAATTAATCTGCATCATATGCAGTGTAGGAAGACATCACTTGGCTACCGTACACTACGCCTTAACTAAAGTCAACAAACGTAGCACGAATACTAAGTACTCTACTTCCTAAAATGACGGAGGGTTGCGGATGATTTTTAAAAAAATCTTTAACGCTTTGAACTTGATATCGTCGTAGAATCAAATGGTTTTCAAAAGGAGTGGCTTGTGCTCCGCAGTTTTGAAATATAGCTTTTTCATAAAGAGCCGAGTGGTTTTTCAAATCTGATTCTACAACATCTATTTAGGTTTATTTTATTTACATTAATCATATTAATGTAATCCCATCATTTAAGTCCTTAAGCCAATCACAGAAAAGAAACGAAAATAACACGTACGCTTATGCCATCCGCATTCGCCGCAATGTTCCGTTATGCACCGTTAGGTTACTTAACTAACGGCATACCGGGACGGGACTAGCGCGGGTGTAAAACATAAGCAACGTCTACTATATATCTCATATATAATATATCATTCGTCTCAGATATCTCAGAACGCAGGCAACAGAAACATATATATAATGTGGGATATACTAGGATGTCCGTATTTAGTATTTAGCCAACAATAGAAAATACAGATTCCACAGTCGCGATGAATAGCCAAGCCCATACCCCAAGACCCCTACGAGAGCGGCAAGCGACCCTACCAATCCTGGAGTTTAGGAGACCCGGTCTCGACTCCTCGAGATGGCCTCCCACTAAACCCCAGAACCCGGTCACTTGTGCTCCCCTCCTTGGGTCTATCCTAATGCGGAAAAGTAAATAATATACAACACTGGTGACATCAACCTCAACCCGGAAGTGCCCCAAATAAAAGAATATTACATTACATTTGAATTTACATGAATGAAAATATAAAACTCTCATCTCACATAAAACCCCCCGGCTATTCGATCGCGACAATCCTGCACATCATATCTCAGCAATACATAATATCATATATCATCAACGTAAGTAAGTATGCGTACCCCAATTGTCGTTGATGTATAGTAACGAAACCGGCGATATCGAACATACTACACTTACGGTCACAGAAAAGAAAGTGTAAAACTACAATATTTGGAATCGACATTCTCTTTAGACATTATAAATGCGAAATATCACATACTTCATATTTCATGCCTAAACTATATGAATTCCACATATTGTATCACATTCCAGATAAATAGACAGTATTAAAGTTTTCGACCGAATGTTCAAATACCCAAAATTCCCTAAAGCTCAACACTTGAGCGGAGTTCAAAAAATCCGGAGTGTGACACAGTAGTAGCGGTCTAGCCGTAGAAGGGTCAAGCCAACGCCTCACATGTGGCACGCCGTACTACCCCAAACCCTAAGGTTCAAAGGGCAGTTCAAGACGGTCACATAATCGAGTTAAGGTTTGTTGTCTTCTAGAGGGTCCACCACAAAACTTGCACATATATCCGAAAGATTTAAACCCCGTGAAAAGTGAGCAAACGACACTCGTTCGAACAATTCAATACTTTCTAATTTACCCGGAAAAGACACGAAATAAAAATTCCGATCGAATCAATGAACTCAAAACCATCCCCAGAATATACAGCACAAAAATCAGATTAAACATACCTAAAACAATATACAAGCAGGTATAGGAATTACTGTGCAAATAACAAGACATGAAGCCTCTGTATGGCCGCGGAGCTGCGGCCCAAGCAAGGATTGGCCGCGGTTCCGCGGCGGCTTGAACGGCTCATGGCTTCGTATTTCACAGTATTTCTTATATTCACCTGCTGTATTTTTTAAGTATTTTTAATTATGAAAATAACCAGGTTTGAAAAAATGTCCAGAGAGGGTCCCGTAATTCCGTATTTCGGTTCGATCGGAGTTTTTACTTCGCTAAAGTATCGCCTAATGTTCTAGGTCGGCTCTGATACCAATGTTAGGTTTACCTAGCACCCTATGAGAGGTTTGGAAGCATCACATGTCACAAAGATCAAGTTTTTATGGTGCGAAGTAAGCATACAAAGGATCTATCCTAGAAAATTAGGGTTTCATAAACTTTAACCAACATCATATGTAACAAAGGCTAGGGTTTTAAGAGCACAACCTTTGTAGCTCCCTTTTGTAGACTCCTTGGCCACTTGAGAGTTGGAAAACGATTAGCTTGAGGTCTTCTAACGTTCACGATGATCCACCTGAAGCTCCTTTGTCCAAGCTAGCAACTTCACTTTAACAAGAGGATGAAATGAAGCTAATACTCTAAACAAGTGGGCTAGACTTGTGTAGAAGGGTATTGTGGTTCTCTTTCTCACTTCAAAATCCTATCTTTTTGAGTATTTTGCTCACTTGAAAAGTCTAGAGAGTAAGAGATCAAGGTTGAAGAAGATGATGGCTTTTTTAAGAAGAAGAGAAGATAAACTCTAATGAGAAAAATGAAAAATATAAGCATATATATTTTCCACTTCTCATTTCAAACCATGGTTAATGATAAAGATATTATTGTATTTGAGTTTAAAACACCAAAGGAAAAGTAACCAAGGGTTAATAAGTAGGTGAGCATGGTAAGATGAAGAAGAGTGTAGAAACATTCTATGAATTAACCCTTTTTCTTTTTCCTTCTGTTTTAACACAAATGCAATAATAATCCATATAAAAACCCATGGTGTGAGTCTTATATTGCCACCATTCTCAATGTATAAACAACTATGATAGAATGATGTATGTATGCATGTGTGCATGCACATCCATATGTGCATGAACAAGAATGAATGCATACATGCATGCATACATCCAAAAGAAACAAGATAGGATTTCTAGTGAGAAGCTAATGGTTAAATGATAAATCAACACTTGATTTATCAACCCGGTCATATCACATACGATCCGACCAAAAGCAAGCCGCCTAATTAATATACGGTATCTCATACGCGCATTTTAACCGGGTCCATGCGCATATCGCATACGCGCACCATAACGTTTCGCCTGGACTAGGCAACTTCTTTGTGGGACTCTAAGACTCGTCAATACGCCGGCAGTGGGTGATGATCATATCAAGCACCCCCAAGCCGCAAGCGGTCAGCTAAACGTAACGGCCATCCGGGTATTGAGCGATAAGAAGAAAACAAGCGAACCTGCTACAACTCCCGTCGAGCCAACCGGCAACACTACCGTACAGTCCGGTCTCTTCGTCAGATATACTGCATATCGAGTCTAGGGATGGTAACGTCGACCCCAATAACTCAATAAGTCGTGCCAGTGAATGGTCTATAACAGATCGAGAAACTACTGATAACACTTATCAGTAAATCTCAGCAGCCCTGGCCATGGACTTACTGATATAACCAGTCGAGCACAGCACAACATCAACTCCCAATACCGGGAGAGACGAAACCCTCCTATCGCTCATCGCCTTCGTGTGTCTCGGGACTGTACCCAACGGCCACCTGTTTGCACGACTCAGTAGAGCCGTGGTAGGGTGGTAATCAAAGTACAGTAGGAGAGCACACAAGACTCTATGACGATCTCGGGTCTACAGACTAACCTGTACCAGTGTCACCTGAGAACTGCTATCCGGCGATAGATATAATTCCATATATGAGTTCTCGGTGAGTCCGTCCAGTATACCCAGTCACCACTGAGCACCCGTATATGATCTTCATGTCAAACATCGAAGAATGTGGGAACATCCATCGCCCATCACATGGGTCTAGTATCATATACGCTAGTCTACCCTGGTATATCGATGCCCCGTCTCGATACACCTCCGACTAGGGACATTTCAGGATATGCTTATAAACTACAGATGTCCCACTAGTATGATCTCTATCATAATCACTGTAGTCAAGCCAATATCCTCAAGGCTTTATCAACATGTATGAATGAGTAAAAGCATGATCAAATCAACATGTCAGATAAAGAAGAACCAGATAGCATACTATCATGTTGAGCAAGAATGTATACTGAATATATATATATATATATATATATATATATATATATATATATAAACATGTATAAATACATCCACTATCATATAATGGCCTCTAGGGCATACATATATCCAACACTTGCCAAGCACGGCAGTGAACCCGTGTGAAGAATCTAGTGCAAAATTCCTGGTCACGTGGAACGCGGATAACGTCACTCTTTGACCCCGCGGAAAACGCCCAGAGCGGAGCCTGGTCCTCGCCAAGCACGGCAGTGAACCCGTGTGAAGCATCCAGAGCAAACACCGGACTGTGGAGTCCTTAAAATCCACGGACTATGATGTCCTTAACCTCGACAGTAATGTCTTAAAACTAACGATCAACCATGATGATTCTAAACTGATTTTACCTTGGTTAAAGGGTACATCTCTTCACTCCTTTGATATTTGGCGTTGTAATTCCTTAACGTCTTCAAAGAGGTGACGGGTCCCAGTAACCACACATTTCATTGGACTGTGGAGTCCTTAAATCCATGGACTATGAGGTCCTTAACCTTGACCGCGATGTCTTAAAAATAACACCGGACTGTGGAGTCCTTAAATCCACGGACTATGAGGTCCTTAACCTTGACCGTGATGTCTTAAAACTAACACCGGACTGTGGAGTCCTTAAATCCACGGACTATGAGGTCCTTAACCTTGACCTTAACATTGGACTGTGGAGTCCTTAAATCCACAGACTATGAGGTCCTTAACCTTGACCGTGATGTCTTAAAACTAACATTGGACTGTGGAGTCCTTAAATCCACGGACTATGAGGTCCTTAACCTTGACCGTGATGTCTTAAAACTAACATCGGACTGTGGAGTCCTTAGATCCACAGACTATGAGGTCCTTAACCTTGACCGTGATGTCTTAAAACTAACATCGGACTGTGGAGTCCTTAAATCCACGGACTATGAGGTCCTTAATCTTGACCGTGATGTCTTAAAACTAACATCTGACTGTGGAGTCCTTAAATCCACGGACTATGATGTCCTTAACCTTGACCGTGATGTCTTAAAACTAACATTAGACTGTGGAGTCCTTAAATCCACGGACTATGAGGTCCTTAACCTTGACCGTGACGTCTTAAAACTAACTGTTCCCCCAATCAGAGCAAGGCTCTGCTTGAATTTTGAAAATTCAAATTTTGAAGCAACGCTTCAGTTCCCGTGCGCTGCGCGCAACGCGCCACGTGTCAGAAGTTGACACGGCAGCACAACGCCCAAGGCAGTACGTCCAATCAGAGCAAGGCTCTTTAAAAAACATAAGCAACGTTCAACTGCGCAAGCGCACGGCTGCGCGACACGTGTCTGCGCAGCTGCGCATGCGCTGCTGCGCAAGCGCACGGCTGCGCGACACGTGTCTGCGCAGCTGCGCAAGCGCACCGCTGCGCGACACGTATCTGCGCAGTTGCGCAAGTGCTGTTGCGCAACAGCAAGTGCTTCACTGCGCGACACGTGTCTGCGCAGTTGCGCAAGCGCTGTTGCGCAAGTGCCTCACTGCGCGACACGTGTCACACGCTGGTGAGTTGCGCAACAACAGAGTGAAGATTTAAGGATATTTTTCTGTTCTTGTTTAAACAAGAAGACTTCTTCTGTAAAACAGGGGCCTTTGGATCAAAGATCCGACGGTGGGGAAAATTCCCCAAATCACTCAGAAAAGATCTTTTTAACAAATTTAACTGATTTTTGAGCACTATAAAAAGGACCCCAGACCCCATTTCAAAAGGACAGAGAGAGAATTTGGATAAAAAAAAGGAAGAAGAAGAGAACTTCTTGAAAACACAAAGAAGAAGGTAAAAACCTTTGAAAGAAGAGAAAATTCTCTTAGGAATAGATCATTGATCTAAAACACAAAATCAGTGATCTTCAATAAATAAATATAAAAAAAAAATAGTGCCTTGCACTTGCTAGGGAACCTCTGGTTCTCTGAGATAGAAAAAAAAGAAAAGATTTTCTTTTCTTTCTTTTCTTTGATCTAAATTTAGATCATTAAAAAGTGCTCTGCACTCATTTTCTTGAATCTAAAAGATTCTTGGTGCTTTGCACTATTTGAAGGGCCAGGCCCAAATCAAAAGACCTAGTAGGCCAAAATAAATTGCAAAGCAATAAAAGGGCTGAGCCCAAATAAAATTGATACTCTGCATCATTCATAAAGAACAGAGCCCAAAACAAATTGATGCCCTGCATCTTTTCCGGGCAAAGCCCAAATAAAAATAAAAGGAAATGCAAAAGCAATGTTGGACATTTTCTTCACTGGACTTAGCCCAATCGTGGCCATAAGTCCTTAAATTAAATTGGCTGAGCAAAATGGCTCTCCTAAATCAATCTATATCCGGTTCGAGGGTACATCTCCGAACTCCTTTGACATCCATCGTTGTAATTCCTCAACGACGTCAAAGAGGTGACGGGTCCCAACGGCCATACACCCAATACTGGACCGAAACGTCCCTAAACTAATATCGGACCGAAATGTCCCTAAACTAATAACGGACCGAAACGTCCCTAAACTAACATTGGACCGAAACGTCCATAAACTAACATCGGACCGAAACGTCCCTAAAACTAACGTTCCTAAACTAATATCGGACCGAAACGTCCCTAAACTAATATCGGACCGAAACGTCCCTAAACTAACATTGGACCGAAACGTCCCTAAACTAACATCGGACCGAAACGTCCCTAAACTAATATCGGACCACCACGTCCCTAAACTGGCATAATAGAGTCCAAATGCTCTTTTATCGGATCTAAACGGTCCCGTTAAGTTGATCTTAGTCTCAAACTGGACTAACGTATCCTTAACAAACGTTTAAGTTGATCTTAGCCCCAAACACGGCTAACGTATCCTTAAATATTCAAATGGATTATAAAACTCCCAATCAACTCTGGTTCGAGGGTACATCTCCGAGCTCCTTTGATACATGTCGTTATAATCCTTCAACGACGTCAAAGAGGTGACGAGTCCCGATGGCCATACATTAAATTAATCACTACGTTGAGTTGATCTTAGTCTAAAACAGGACTAACGTATCCTTGACGAACGTTTAAGCTGATCTTAGCCGCAATGCGACTAATGCATCCTTAAACTGAAAACACCAAACCCAAATCTAAGTAAATACGGATTTGGACTAATCCACGTCCTACGGGCGACGGCATTACTCAGTCTCCGTATACAATCCACGGGCAACCACAAACAAAATGAACACACACGACACGAAGTGAAATTCTGAAGAAGGAGAAAGTTGTTACCGCGATGCGGTAGCGTAATTAACTGCAGGGGCTTGCGCCTGCAGGGAAGAGCGTCCCCATAATCAAAAACCCCTCATCCTGAGGGGGAATCTGACGAAGTCTGCTACATCGGCCGCATCCGTCTAAACCTCCGATACACGGTGCCATAAATCAACTTGGTATCTTCGGAGAGATAAACGGATAAAACCAAATAGCATCTGCCCCGAACCTCAGGCATGGACGTCCCAAGTCCAGGCCGCCGTTCGGAGGGGAACAGATTCTGGCACGCCCGGTGGGACCTCTTCCTCTTTCCACTCCACACTTCGTGTGTCGTCTTCGCGAACCAATCGCGGTTCATTAAATGGTTGTCTTCGGATTTCAAGTTACTAAGATTTAGTCTTTTACCTGGCGCAGAATTCAAGATTCAATGGCCTCCAGCTGTACCAACTGCTCGAAATGCCGCTGCAACGGACGCTCCACCTCACCAGGAGGTGTAGCATATGGGCCCCAAGCGGCTTCCTTCCTTACTCTGCCGGTAGACCAAGTGACCCAAGCCACCACCGGCTTGTTCTTCGGGACTATGATCCCACCTGCAAGCTTTTCTGCACCAATACCTGCACCGGAAGTGGGGAAAAAGTCGGTCTTCAACCGGCTCACTATTCAGACGGCCCCTGTCAACGGGTCGCCCGCTACTAAACCGACAGCCTCCGTTTTCACCAGGCTAGGTCAGAACTATAAAGTGGCCGTCCCAAAGAGGGCAACGGCCGCTGCTTCGAAAGTCATTAAAGCGGCCTCTCCCATCAGAGAGTCGGTCTTCACAAGATTGACGGTTCCCACTCCTCCCCCAGCTGGTCAAAAGGCATCAGTCTTCGACAGGCTAACATCGGCAGTTACCCCACACTCAAACAGGGGGCAACAAGAAACCATCTCGATTTCCGAGCCAGTCCCAACGACTCGTCGTGCGCGACGTCGCCATTGGCAACGAGTGAGGAAAGCCGGGGGCAACTCCCCCTCAGGGATAACTCCACCCGCTCCAATGGTGGAAGTCAACGCTGCTGTTCCAACTGGGAACAGCTTTGAACTACTGAGGAGAGTGCGTAAGAACTCTCCAACCGCTACCTTGAAAAGATCTCCTCCACCTACGGAGAGAGTTCCAGAAACAAAACAAGAACAGCCCCCTCAACGGCTATCCTCAAAAGTTTACAAGGTTTGGCGTAGAGTTCAAGACTCCGTGATTGACCCGGACCACTTTCATCGCCAGAAAAAGGCAAAGGTGGAAAAAGACAAAAACCACCCCATTAAACAACAGGGGGCAACAATTGCTAGGATGCCCACTTCAACGGCTCCTTTAACCTCGATGGCCCACAAAAGAAGGAGGCCAGAGAAAGCTCCCGCGTCAGCGGCAAAGTTTAAAAGCGGTGAACCTAAACGCCCCAAGTCAGGGGGCATGATTGTTCATACGGTTTATATGGCTTCTGGAAAGGAAGAAAGCCGTACTTCTACGGGTCACCGACCGCTCACCCGATCAGTGACCAAGGCTCAGGAGCAGCAACAAAAGCTCCAGGAGATGATGACCACAATGGCTGCACTCACTGGGCTAAAAGAGAACCCTGAGGCGTCCTTAGATGAGCGCCAGGAGGAAGAGACCGACGCCGAGTTCGTTCGCCGAGTACTGGAAAAGAGGGACAAAGAGGCTGCTGAACAAGCGGCCAACATACAGCGGATGGGCCTCCTCTTCCAGGACATGATAGGGATGATGATACAACAAGATCCTCCCGCTGAAGAACCCCTAACCGTCCTTGGAGATGATAAGGGAGATACATTAAATCCGCAGCCCGCTCTATTAACAGCTAAAGAGGATACAATCTCTAAGACTGATCTGGACGAATACATAGCCCAGCAAATAAAGGTTCATCATGCGGCCGAAGCAGCCGGCCACGTCGTAAAAACGGGACGACCATAACCAGGCTGGTATGACCAAATCAAGTACCCGCCGGGTTACACAATTCCCAAGTTTCATGTCTACAAATGGACTGGCAATCCCCATCAGCATGTCGCCCAGTTCAGGGCGCTTTGCGGTAACACCGGCGGCGATGACAAGCTTTTACTCCGCCAGTTTGTCGGAAGTCTATCAGATACGGCGTTCGAGTGGTACTCTGAACTCCTTAATGATTCTATTAAAACCTTCGCGGAGATGGAGCTGCTGTTTACCCAACGCTTTGCAAGTGCCAGTGAACGTACCCTAATGACGGCACTGATTAACGCTAGGGTAAAACCCGGCGAGACATGGGTTCAGTACGCTATACGGTGGCGTAATCTATGGTTAAAGTGTGAACAGCGCATAGAAGAAGCCCCTGCGGTGGGAATGTTTGTTGGAACTCTTGATCCACAAGCAACCATCTCACAGTTTATGATGTTTTTCAAGCCGACTTCCTTCCAGGCTTTGATTGACAAACTGGCGCAGATGGACCAGATGGGCCATAAACCCCCTCTCCCAAAACCGGATTCCCGAACTGACAAAGGGAAGGGAAAAGCGATCATTGTCGCTAATGCTCAACAACAACCGAACGACTTGAAGCCGGTTGCTCGTCCAAACAATACGCGTCCTTACGTACCCCTTGAGGATAGGATGGGACGTCCTTATTCCTTTCCCCGCGATAAAACGAAGAGGTTATTCGAGCTGGCATTACACAACAGACTCATAAATCTGCCAGATTCAAAACGTCCGTTGCAACCAAATGATGTCAACGAACCTAATTACTGCCCCTATCATCGAGTGCTAGGCCATCCGATTGAAGACTGCTACGTTTTCAAAAATTGGCTTGAAAACCAGTATAGACAGGGAAAATTTGCGTTATCTGACAAATGGAAGGTGAATCCCCCGCAACCCCACACCTCTAAAGGGACGAATACGCCGGGGGCAACATGCTCTGTCATTGAAGAAAATCCGTGGGAGGTTGTATTATCATCAAAAACGAAGAGAATGCTAAATGATCTTCGGACATGTCCGGCGATCAAGTGGAAAAGCCCATTGGAACCGCAGGTCGTAGAGGGGATGTTAAAGCCACGTCCAACTCCAAAGACCAGTGATGGGGGTTCAAGCACTAGTAGCCAGTCGTCAAAGTCATCGAAGAAAAAGAAGAAGGCCAAGAAACCGGTGAAGCCCAGCGATAGACGCACGGACTTGCAAAAGCAAATTGACGCGCTGGAAGAGTACAACCAGAAGGCGCGAACTCCCATTACATTGCAAGAGTTCCTCAACCACGTCTTCCAAACAGAAGATGAGGAAGGTAGTTCGTCAAATGAATCTGAAGAACATGTGGCAAGTTGCCATGTGATTTCCCATTTGTCCACAAGCGATGAGGAGACTCCTCGCGCTGAAAAGTTGGGGGCAGAGCCTGCGCTAAAAATTCTGGAGCCGTCAGATGAAGTGATTGATGCATTCCTAAATCAGGCGTTCTTAAAGGGCAAAGCTGATCGGGATAATGAAGCGGTTATATTCGAAAGGGCCAAACGCCAGCGCCTTGGCGAAAGAATTGCGGTACTCCTGCTAGAACAAAATACACCCACCACAGATAAAATCAAGTTCAAGATAAAGAAGAGATTCGCTAAGGCTGTGTCGATGGGTATGAAGCTACCACCCTCCGAGAAAAACATTACGGGTGAAATGGAAAACCACCCCTCCTATTGCTTGTACCATCGGAAGGTGTCGCATCCCACCGAAGAGTGCAAAGCTTTCGGTAAGTGGTGGCAAGGATATGTTACTCACCGGCAACAGTTTAAGCGGGAAAAGCGCAAAGCCCGCCGAGAGCAGAACGGAGTAAACAAAGTGCTTGATAAAACTAGCAGTGGTTGTTGCATGATTGACGCCGGGGAATCACAAGTACCTGTATTTGGGAGCGATTCTGATGAGGAGCTAGAGCTTGGCCCCCTCTTTAAAGAATCCACTTCGGGAAAAGAAGAAGGACGAAAGGCTTGCGAGAATATACAGCTACGCAACCGGACGTTACCCGAAAAGAATCTCGGACCCTTAAACAAGAAAGACAAAGGGAAAGAGAAGGCCTTTGAAGACATCGCCTTGGATGATCGAGTTGCGGAAGAGTTAACCGCCAAGAACCCGCCAAAGAGGAATAAAGTGGATTACAACGTTTTAGCACATCTGAGGAAGCTACCCTCACAACTCAGCATTCTCGATGCCCTGTTGCTATCAAAAGAGGCGAGGGATTCTTTGATTAAAGCCTTACAAGAGCCGGAACAATTCCAAGCATGCCTGGCTGAGGAAAAGATGAAGGATGAGTTGGAGGAAGTACACACGGCTGATGTTACTTTTGGCGATGAAGACCTTCTACTTGGGACTTGCGAACACAATCGCCCTCTCTATGTTTCGGGATACTGCCATGATATTAAGATAGGCAAAATTCTGATCGATAACGGGTCGTCTGTTAACCTACTCAACGTGCGAGTGTTGAAGGAGATTTGCATGAGCGTCCAGCACCTTGCTCGGGACAAGATCACCATATCCGGGTTCGACTCCCAATCGTCAAAGACTCTTGGATCTGTGATACTGACGCTACGTTTCGGATTACTCGTCACGGACATTAAGTTCCACGTCATAGATGATAAGACATGCTACAACGCTTTGCTCGGCCGACCATGGTTACACGAGTACAACATCATCCCTTCTACACAACATCAGTGTATGAAGTATTTTAAGGATGGTTTCGAGTATACCGTGACGGGAGAACTGAACCCGTTCTCTGTGAACGAGGTCCGCAAATACGAAGATGCCAAATACTTCTTGCCGGATTTCGAAGACACGGAGAAGTGTCACAAGCCGGAAAATAAAACTAACGCTACCATCCCTGTCTTCGGCAGTGATACCGAGGAAGAAGAGGAGATCGTTTATTCGGGTCCGCCCCAACATAACAAGCCAGGACCGTCCACTCCTACATTGGTCTTTGGTAGTGATTCGGAGGATGAGGTCCATGTCCTATTCTCTGCTCGGCCTTCAATACAGGCTTCCGCTGATGAAGAGCGAAGTCTGCAGATAACCATGGTACCGCTTAAACATTAGAAAGAACTGAACGCACTTAATATCTACAGTGTAGAAGAGCTGCGGACATTCTATATCCCTCCCAGGCGAGAAAACGAGAAGGCAATCCTATTCTACCGTTCTGAAGAAAACAAGGTGGAAAAAGAAGTTTGGCATGGCGTGGATCCCACGCTCGACAGGCTTCAGCCTATCCGTCTTCCCAGATATTATACCGAAGGTTTGAAGAAACTGCTGAAACGCCAGGGGATATCCTTCAGACAGACCGTTAGAGAGGCTAAATTCTATGACAGGGTCTGGAATGTTCCCGGGACCCAACGCAAACTGTCTAACGGGAGAATGGAAACAAAAGGGCTTGGGTACATCCGGCTAAAGAAACGAGCGCTAGTAAATAGCTGTTATGTTATGTATGACTTCGATGAAGATGCGGACGCTCAATGGGAGGACGCTAATCCTAAGTCAGTAAAAGCTCCTGATGAAAAAGTGCTCGGTCCATCATTTGAAGAACAAATGGACAGGCTTATAAGGGAAGCTGGTCAAAAAGTCCGAGACGACCACAATCGCGAGACGGCCATCTATGAGAAAGCCAAGACGCAACTCCTTCTCCGACAGGCCGTGAAGGATGGAAATGCCGCTCAACCTGCTCGACGCGAAAGCAAAAACAAGTCAGAGGGCAGAAAAGACGCTCAACAATCACAAGGCAGAGCTAAGAAACCACGTATCCGAGAGTCGAGCGTTATTGACTTAGCCCTCATGAAGAAAATGAGTCGAGCATACTCTTTTCCTCGGAACAAAACAAGGAAGATATTTGAGCTTGCTCTAAAACATCAAATGCTTACATTGCCAGAGTCCAAGCACCCCGAACAAGCAGGCGAAGCCTTACACCCGGACTATTGCTCTTACCATTGAGTAGTAGGTCATCCTCTTGAAGATTGCTTCACCTTCAAGAATTGGGTCGAAGATCAATATCAGCTTGGTAAATTCGCTCTGTCCAACAACTGGAGGGTAGCACCACCACAAAAGCACGAGCCTAAGGCCACGAAAGAAGAACCAGTTCCACATTGGGATTGGCAGAAAATTCGCACCTGTCGTATGATAACGATATTAAAAGAGGAGTCCGGGAATGTGGACAGCCTTCCCTGGTGCTTCGAAAACAGCAATGATGAGGTGATCTCAGAATTTCCCCCAGCTCCGAAAGAACTGGAGGACGGCATACATACCACTGCGGATAACCTCAAGAAAATTGAGTTGGGGACGATAAACGATCCGCGACCGACATTCGTTAGCGAGCTGCTGTTTGAGGAAAAGGTGGCTGCGTTAAAGGACGTCCTTGTACAGCATAAAGATTGCTTCGCATGGAACTATTCCGAGATGCCGGGACTCGATCCAGAAGTTGCTGTGCATAGACTGGAAATATCCCCGAGTGTCAAGCCGGTCAAACAAGCGCCGAGAAGAATGCGGCTTGAGCTCGAAATGAGCATCAACGCGGAAGTCAAAAAGCTGATAGACTCCGGCTTTATCCAAGAGGTTCAATACCCTGAATGGATTGCTAATATCGTCCCAGTGATGAAGAAAAATGGTACGGTGCGCATATGCGTGGACTTTAGGGATCTCAACAAAGCCTGCCCGAAGGATGATTTCCCAGTACCAGTCACCGAACTGATGATAGACAACACGTCCACGCATGAGATTTTCTCATTCATGGACGGCTCATCAGGATATAGTCAAATAAAAATGCACCCTGAAGACCAGAAACATACGGCTTTCCGGACTCCTTTGGGAATATTCTGTTACAAGGTGATGCCCTTCGGTTTAAAGAACGCCGGTGCAACCTACCAAAGGGCCATGACAAAGATTTTCGATAACCTTATACACGAAATTGTTGAGTGCTATATCGACGACCTCGTTGTTAAAAGCAAATCATATGAGGAACATCTCGAGCACCTGAAGACCGTATTTCAACGTCTTCGACAATACAACTTGAAGATGAACCCTCTGAAGTGTGCATTCGGGGTTTCCTCGGGCAAATTCCTGGGATTCGTCGTTCGACACCGAGGTATCGAGATAGATCCGTCCAAGATCAAGGCAATCATGGGAATGCCTCCGCCGAGAACTCTCAAACAGCTGCGATCTCTCCAAGGAAAGCTCGCGTACATACGGCGATTTATAGCCAACCTCTCGGGAAAGTGCCGCCCTTATAGCCACCTGATGAAGAAGGGAACCCCGTTCGTCTGGGATCAAAAGTGCCAAAGCGCACTAGACGAGATCAAACAGTACCTGCAAAACCCTCCAGTGTTGGCTGCTCCAGTGAAGGGAAAGCCTCTCATTCTTTACACGGCCGCCCTTGAAGGTTCTTTGGGCGCATTATGGGCACAAGAGAATGACCAGGGGAAAGAAAGAGCACTTTACTATTTAAGTCGAGTGCTGCTGGGGGCAGAAAGCAATTATTCCCCCATTGAAAAACACTGCCTGGCGTTGATCTTCGCAATAACAAAGCTTAGACATTACGCATTAGCGCATGAAGTCTATCTCATTTCAAAGGTGGACCCTCTCAAATATCTAATGTCAAAGGCCATATTGACAGGACGACTCGCTAAATGGGCCCTGCTCTTAATGGAATTCTCGATAGCATATCGACCACTCAAAGCAGTAAAAGGCTAGGCCATCGCTGACTTCCTTGCTGAGCACCCGATACCAGCCGACTCTCCTTTAAACTGCGATCTTCCAGACGAACATGCGTTTGATGCGATCGATGGTGCTAATACCCGATGGGAGCTTTATTTTGACGGAGCATCTTCCATAAAGAAGCGCAAACAAAGTACCCCTATAATCAAATCGGGGGTAGGACTCATCTTTATAACTCCACAAGGAGGGATAATGCGCTACGCGTTCTCCCTGACGGAACCGAGGACAAACAACGAAGCCGAATACGAAGCTCTGATAGCAGGCCTCGAGATCGCCATTGACATGGGAATTGAGAACCTTCTCATATACGGAGATTCGCAACTGGTCGTTAGTCAAGTAAACGGCGATTACCAAACATGCAAGCCGGAGTTAGTAAAATACGGTGAAAAGGTGCAACAACTGCTAACCCAAATTCCCTCCTATACTTTGGAGAGCATACCCCGCGCGGATAACAGCAAAGCGGACGCGTTGGCCAAACTCGCTAAAGAAATGGCTGACGAGAACCTCGATGACGTTAGAATCATGGTACAAAGTCGTCAGGTGCTCGCCCCCGCAGAAATACCTTCGGAATCACCCGAAGAGAAGGGAGTGACTAGACAAGCGACCTTGCAAATAAAAGAACATGAGAAGGTTGAGGATTGGAGGGAAGTCTTTATAGACTACTTCAAATCCCACCAAATGCCCGAAGATGCGTCCGCAAGACATCAACTCGTAAAACGAGCTCTGTCCTTCGCCTTCGTCAATGATACTCTCTACAAGAGGTCATTCGATTCTCTGTGGTTGAGATGCTTAGGACCAGACGAATCGGAAAGAGTCGTTCAGGAAGTTCATGACGGAATCTGCGGTTCCCACCAAGCAGGTCCAAAGATGAAGTTGAAGATCAAACGGATGGGCTATTACTGGCCCACGATGATTCAAGACTACATCGAATATGCGAAGCAATGTCACTCATGCCAGATTCATGGGGATTTCATCCACCAGCACCCAAATCCGCTGCATCCAACGGTAGCTAGCTGGCCATTCGAAATGTGGGGGACTGATATAGTCGGCCCCATCGAGCCAGCATCGTCTAAAGGACATCGTTTCATCCTAGCGACGACTGACTACTTCTCTAAGTGGGCAGAAGCAGTACCATTGAGAGAAGTGAAGACGGAGAATATCCTCCATTTCTTCAAAACGCACGTCATATATCGGTTTGGAACTCCGAGGCGGATCATCTCCGATAACGGGCCAGCCTACCGAAGTCATAAAATCAGCCGCTTCGCTGTTGCGCCTCGGAGATTTTCAACCAGAGGAAGAACTAAATTCTTATTTAGAAGAGTTAAACTCTTAATTTGAGAATTAAATTCTCTGTTGTTTTATGGAGCTTAGATCTCTTTCCCCTTTCTCACCTAGGGTTTTTTCTCTTTTGAAGAAATTCTCTTTTCTCTCTTGAGAATTAAATTCTCCTCTCTTTTTTTCTCTCTGTTCTTCTCTCAAAAAAGAAGTAGATCCCTTCTCTTTTCTTCTTGGCTCCTATTTATTGGAGAAAGAAAAGAATCAAATTGTTTAGTGAATCTTTCATTGAAATTTTTTTAATTGATTTTGTAACCAACATGATCTTTTAGATCACTCAGTGAATTTTATTCACCATTGGATTTTTAATCCAAAAGATATTCTGTTTGTTATTTTTGGTGAATTTCAGGGAAATCTTTCCTTGTATAAAATATTTCCATAAATTGGTGATTTTTAATCGCCATTGGATTTTTAATCCAACGGTGCTCCATTTTACAGAGCACCATCTTTTTTGTCTGGAAAGATTTAAAGAAATATTTTTCCAGTTAGGGTCTTTGATTTCCCTTAATTAGAATTTAATTCTATCAATTCAGAAGGCTTTTAAAAGTCTATCACGTGTTGGCACGTGATCCCTTTATTTGATTATTAAACAGAATTTAATTCTATAGATTAAAGAGCTCAGGAGCCCATCACGTGTTGACATGTGACCCCCCTTGATTAGCATTTTAAACAGAATTCAATTCTGTTGTTTTAAAGAACTAAGGAATCATCATGTGTTATCACGTGACTCTTGGTCACGTGGGAGCACGTGAAGCCCCATTGGGGTTTTCCCTTAGTTTTTATTATATCTTTTAATCTTTTTCAATGGGTTTAAAGGCCCATCACGTGTTGGCACGTGACCCCATTTAATTATTTATTTTATTCAGTCCCTACAGGCTTTGCCTGTAAATGGTCACGTGTGGGCACGTGATGTCCAGTCACGTGTGGACACGTGATGCCTCATAACTTTTGATCCCGGATGAATTATGAGGCCCATAATATATCAAATCGAAGGGTTTTTCGAGACGCTTTCAATATTATCAGAATTTAACTGTCTCATCCGGGAGTTTATCAAAATACAGCCCGGAAAATACTGGTTCGTATTTTCTTAAGCGTATCACTGCCATTTGATACCTTGGACTCTTTTGCGCAGAAATTTTTGACGGGAACATGGCCTTTGTGAGAGTCGACGTAGATACATGGCCTCTCTTGTGCCAATATTTCGACTCTCAACGCAAACAGGTTTGTAATTTAAATTTAATTTATTGTTTAGTATATAATTTATTTTTTTGTGTTGCTTAATTAGAAAACTAAATCTGAATGTGTTGTGCAGAAACAGACTGATCAAAATAAAAAGAATAGAAAGTCGGCAAAGAGGGGTCACCCCACTTATACAGGAGGCTCGAAGAACATTACTCGTGCCATGGAGGCATCGGTAAATTACAATAGATCGATTTTGATTTAATGTAATATTAAGAGTTATTTTATAATATATGTAAATTTTTGGTGATTTGCAGAGAGCTCAGACCCTGGCGCAGGGTGGTACACCGAGCGTGCTGACCGCGTATCTTGCCGTCCACGGCACCTCGACAGATCCCGCCACGGGCGAGCTTCGATTCTCCGACACCGCTACCCAGGAGTACTGTGTAAGTGTTAATATTTATTCTAACATGTTTGAAATTTTTGTTTTGAAAAGTTCAAATTTAAATGACATACTTATATTTTAATGGTTAATGTGGGTGTAGGAGTGGGTGGTGGAGCAGGCGGAGGCATCGGGAATAGATTTTACTGGACAGACCGATTCGATGGTACTAACCCCAGTCCTAGACGTCGTACACGGAGGGCGCCACGGAGGTTGGGAGAGAGGCCAGTGACTGGGTCCTAGAAGGGCCCATATGAGGTTGGACTCCATTCCGGCGGTTACTTCCCCTACCCCCCGTGAGCGATGTCTAGAGCATGATGTTGCCGCCTTGAAGACCACCGCCGAGGAGTTGAATGAGATGTTGGTACGTATACTACTTAATAGTAAAATATTATATCACATTATAGATAGTAACATATGCAATATTAGTAGCCTGAGCTTATTTGGTTGTAGACTTAGCTTTGATTAATCATACTTACATAAAAATAAGCTCCAGTGGGTAGCCACTCCCTTCTCAGGGAACCGTACGTGAGACTTCCGCATCTTACGGCTCCGTCTAATTAAAAGAAACTACGATTTTCCAAACTAGATACCCAAACGAGGCCTAAATCCCTAAGTATTCTTACTCGTTTATTACACACAAAATTTAACAGATGCGACAGGATGCTTCGGCTGCGGCTCCGCAAGCCACTACCTCGGCTGCGGTTGCGCAGACCACTCCTGCAGCTCCACAGCCCGCTCAGACTCCCGCACAGTCTGCTCCTTCATTGGTCGAGTTTTTGACGACTTAGGGCTGCACCGAGGACCAGATGCGCCAGATTACGGCGTTTATTAGAGGTGGAGGAGCTGGACCGAGCTAGGGTAGTTTTTTATTTTATATTTTTGAGGATGTATGTACTTACTTGATACATATTGTATATATTTTGGATGATGTCACGCCCCGCTTCCCAGTGTACGGGTAAGAAGACGCGACGAGGCCCGCTACGTATTTACTCAGAAGTAAACACGCTAAGCGTATCTAAGCAATATAATATAAATATACACAAGAAGACATGAAGTGTAAATGAACAACAATTTTTATTTATTAAACATTTCTTTACAAGTACAACTGAAAATGTAAATACAGAAATGGAAAGCAATGCCTAAACAATGGTATTGTCACACCCCGCTTCCCAGTGTACGATAAGGAGACGCGACGAGGCCCGCTACGTATTTACTCAGAAGTAAACACGCTAAGCGTACCTAAGCAATATAAGAAAAACGACAAAAGATATAAATGAACATCAACTTTTATTGATTAAACATTTCTTTACAATACAACTGGAAATGTAAATACAATGATGAAAGCAATGCCTAAACAATGGCATGAACATGAAAGTAAAGCGGGTACAAGTAAAGCCTAATGGTCGTGCTGCTCAGTGGTCTGCTCCAGGTGCTCCTGGCTGGTCTCGAACTCCTCAGAGTCGGGTCCTCCTGACAACATTCTAAAGAAAGAAGAGAAATAGAAATGTCGTCAGCGAACAATCGCTCGGTAAGTCCTAAAGAAAGAAAGAAATAGAATAGACAGGTGGAAGAATATAATTGTTATGATGTTTGAATATTATGTTAACGCAGTTGTTTATAGCTTGGTACAGAATATGCCAGTGTATACGAGAGGAGTCCAACCAACACCGTAAACTTTGGTAACCTGTAGTACAAGGCTCCGTCGATAAAACCACGGAACAACGGCATGGATGTATAGTTACGTCTTTTAGTGAGCACCTCGTGCCACTTCTAACACATTCCGTACCAGTCTACCCCTTTAAAACCCCGTAATGTCTTTTGTATTGATTGTATTGTTTTGTTTTATAGATGGAAGACTTGCTGAAACTATGATATCATGTAAACGGAATGGATATAAATGGATATTCATGTAATCAGAGTATATCCATGGTTCGGTTCGGTCGAGTCATATTGATATAGATTGAATTCTGGTATAAATGGATTCATATTGTACTGTAGTTATACTTGAATTGAATTCAAGTTAGATTGATTTCATATTAGACCGAGACTCTGTTTGAGTCAGACACTTTAAAACAAATTGAAGTCCTGAATTAGTTTTGATGTTATCGGTAACTGCTGCACATGGATGACAGAATTTGTGTCTTTTTCCAAGATAATTACCGTATTGATAACACCGTTTTAGGTTGTCTATCTTAGATAGGCAAGCACCCATATTCTCCGGCTCCCTGAGGCTCAAGAGAACTGGTCCCGCTTAAACCTATGTTTACTAGGGTCCTTATTGTAAATTGATATAACTCGAGAGGGTTTTATGAAAAATAGTTTTGAAATATTTTCAAAATACACCTCAAGTATTTAATTATCGTCTTTAGGGTTTCCATAATTGTAATTTTTATAAAGTGAAATACTCTAGTGGATAGAACCTAGATTTCATTGTATATGGTATTTTAGTATAATATTGGAATTGTATTGATTTGTAATGGTAATTTCATGAAAATTGCGATTTCCTTGATTTAGAAAACATGGAATATATATTGTATACTTAAAGTAGATATTTTGATAATATTTATAGATATATATTTATAAAAAATAGAACTTATTTATTAAATAGAAATCACATTTTTCTTAAAATTGCATTAAAAATTCTATCAAGATCGGATGCTCCGTGAGGAGGTCTGCATCTCGCTCTACTAGGCCCATGAATGCCCGATAACCCACACCATCCTGATCGGGGTTCTCCAAAATAGGTTGTAGAGGCGCATTTGCAAGGAATTAAATAATACACTTTTAAAGAAAACGGTTTTTGAAAGTTTATGGTATTTTATTGTAAACTTGTAAATTCCCACAAACTAATGTTCCACAAGTCATCGTGCTATGCCAAGAATGTGTGTTGTGATGAGGTAGGTCATTACCTCGTGAGTTTTCTAAAGGTAATATGGGTAAAATAAATAAGCAATGTCGTTTGTAAACATGATGGTATTTTACCGTAAAAATAGAATAGAAGTTGCAATATATATTATTTGAATTGAAACTTATTGTGAATGCTGTTTTATGTTTTTTAAACAATATAAGAAGAGAAGGTATTTTTTTAAAGAAAAATTTGAGTTTTTTTGAAGAAAAGAGAATAGGAAGTCGGAATAACTCCGCTTCCGACGAGTTTTGAAAAGTGGTAGTTTTAGACTAGAGATTGAGAAGGGGAGAGGTAACTTATTGATTGGAATTAGAGAGAAGAGGTAGAGGGAGATTTTGGGATCGTCGGGGAGTCGTTTCGTCACCGGATTCTTCCCGAAACGTCGCCGGAACTTCGACCTTTGCTAACTCCACTTGTACAACTTTTGGACTTAGAATTTTTTAAAGAGTTTTGGCATGGAATATCTGAATGAGGAGTGGTAAAATGTAGTGTGGTATTTATAGGGAAAATTAAAGTTTAGGGTAATGAATAATGAATTAAAAATATGCATTAAAATTTGGTTTTAAGGCTCTTTTTAATTTTCTGTTAATGTGCAGGAAAATCAAACAGTACTGGGGTTAAGGGGGAAGCCAATTGGTGTAGGGTTAGAAAATTGGAGCAATAGGGACAAGGGGGGACCGGCGGCACCGACCCTATGGAGAATCTCGCCGGCCAATTTTGGGGTGTGGGGCTCTGGATCTTTGACACGTGTCCTAGGCTGTGTAAATACCAATTTCCACATGTTTGTTTTTATTGTGACTTTTCATTTTACGTGCAGTGTACGTGCAAACTTTTGAGCTTCTAAAAGTTTAAAAGAAAATCAATAAAAATAATATGTGGCTGGGGGATTTGAACACAGGGGCTATGTCACAGCGGTGCAAGGCTTTACCAATGAGCTACAAGTGCTTTCTTGCTGTTCAAAAGCAAATTAAATTTATAACTTGTGCTCAGGTTTAGATATTCCTTTCTGTACTTTTGGAAAAAAAAATCTGTACAGAAAGTTTAAGGTTGTTACAGGAATGGACTGAAAAGAAAATATATACAACTATCTAGAGCTCTGGGTTAATGGCGAACTGCTCCAAGTCTTCAGTACTGGGCTCGACCTCCAGAAAGTCTGATCCACCTGACAACATTCCAAAGAAAAAAGAAAAGCAACGTCGTCAGCGAACAATTGCTCGGTAAGTCCCAAAGATAGGTAAGAATAGACAGATGAGAATATAACTGGTATATTGTAATCTTTTATTCTGTTAACGCAGTTGTTTGTAGCTTGGTACAGAATATGCCAGTGTATACGAGAGGAGTCCCACTATTCCGAAGACTAAGGTATACGGAGCATAAGGAACCGTTAAGCCACGGTACAACAGCAATAGATATTCAGGTTAGGTGTATTAAAGTGACCGTCTCGTTCCACTTCTAACACATTCCGTACCAGTCTACCCCTTTAAAACCCCGTAATGTATTTTGTATTGCTTGTATTATTTTGTTTTATAAATGGAAGACTTGCCGAAACCATGATATCATGTAAACATAATGGATATAAATGGATAGTCATGTAATCAGAGTATATACATGGTTCGGTTCAGTCGAGTCTATTGATATAGATTGAACTATGGTATAAATGGATTCATGTTGTATTGTAGTTATACTTGAATTAAATTCAAGTCAGATTGATTTCATATTAGACCGAGACTCTGCCTAAGTCAGACACTTTACAACGAATTGAAGTCCTGAATTAGTTTTGATATTATCGGTAACTGCTGCACATGGACGGCAGAATTTGTGTCTTTTTCCAAGACAATTACCGTATTGATAACACTGTTTTTAGGTTGTTTACCTTTGATAGGCAAGCACCCATATTCTCCGGCTCCCTGAGGCTCAAGAGAACTGGTCCCGTTTAAACCTATGTCTACTAGGGTCCTTATTGTAAATTAATATAACTTGAGGGGGTTTTATGAAAGATAATTTTGATATATTTTCAAAATACATCTCAAGTATTTAATTATCGTCTTTAGGGTTTTCATAATTGTAATATTTTTTTATAAAGTGAAATATTCTAGTGGATATAACCTAGATTACATTGTATATGGCATTTTAGTGTAATATTGGAATTGTATTGATTTGTAATTGTAGTTTCTTGAAATTTGTGATTCCTTTGATTTAAAAAACATGGAATATATATATTGTATACTTAAAGTAGATATTTTGATAATATATATATATATATATTTATAAAAAATAGAACTTATTTATTAAAAAGAAATCATATTTTTCTTAAAAATTGCATTAAAAATTCCATCGAGATCGGATGCTCCGTGAGGAGGTCTGCATCTCGCTCTACTAGGCCCGAGGATGTGTGATAACCCGCACCATCCCGATCGGGGTTCCCCAAAATGGGTTGTAGAGGCGCATTTGCAAGAAATTAAATAATATACTTTTAAAGAAAACGGTTTTTGAATGTTTATGGTATTTAACTGTAAACTCGTATTTTCCCACAAACTAATGTTCCATAAGTTATCGTGCTATGTCAAAAATGTGTGTTGTGATGAGATAGGTCATTACCTCGTGAGTTTTCTAAAGGTAATATGGGTAAAATGAATAAGCAATGTCGTATGTAAACATGATGGTATTTTACCGTAAAAATGAAATAGAAGTTGCAATACATATTATTTTGAATTGAAACTTATTGTGAATGTTGTTTTATGTTTTTCAAACAATATAAGAAGAGATGGTGATTTGTTGTTTAAGAAAAATTTGAGTTTTTAAAGAAAAGAGAATAGGAAGTCGGAATAACTCCGCTTCCGACGAGTTTTGAAAAGTGAAAGTTTTAGAATAGAGATTGAGAAGGGGAGAGGGGACTTACTGATTGAAAATAAAGAGAGGAGATGGAGGAAACTTTTGGAATCGTCGGGGAGTCGTTGAATCGTCGGATTTGTCCCGAAACGTCGTCAGAACTTCGACCTTGGCTAACTCCTCTTGTATAACTTTGGACTTGGAAATTTTAGAGAGTTTTTGTGATAATTTTCAGAATGAAGAGGCCAAAGTGTAGGGTTGTATTTATAGGGTAGGATTAGGGTTTTGTGAGTGAAGTGAGAAATAAAAAATGCATTAAAATTTGGTTTAATGGTGATTTTTAATTCTCGGATAATTGCAGAGTAAACAAACATAATGGGAGTTAAGAGGGGAAGGCCAAGAGACTAGGGCAAAGAGAAAATGGGGCATTAGGCACGGGGGGTCGGCGACGCCGGCCCTTGGGATGATCTCACCGGTCCAATCCAGTGGGTTGGGGTGTGGATCTCTGTCACGTGTCCAAGTCTGTTGGTATATCATTTTCCACATGTTTATTTTTATTGTGACTTTTCATTTTATGTGTTTTGCATATGTAAACTTTTGAGATTCTAAAATTTTAAAAGAAAATCAACAAAAAATATATGTGGCTGGGGGGATTCGAAAACAGGGGCTACGTCACAGCAGTGCAAGGCTTTACCAATGAGCTACAAGTGGTTTCTTGATGTTCAAAAGCAATTTAAATACTTATTGCATACACATAATTGCAAATACTCCATTTGTACATTTATTTTTAAATAATTTTCTGTACACTGAAACAGAGTTGTTACATTCTACCCTCCTTACAAAAATTTCGTCCTCGAAATTTACATTTATTTTAAGGTCTAATTTACAAACAAGTGTGAGTATCTTGCATGCTTGTCTTCCTCACGTTCCCATGTTGATTCTCCTGGTGAGTCTTTTATCCACATCACTCGAACCAAGTTTACTTCTTTGTTCCGAAGTGACTTCACCTTTCTATCCTGGATTTCAACAGGTTGTTGCTCACAGGATAAGTCTGGCTGTACAGTGATCTCGGAGTGATCAAGAATATGACTGGGGTCACTCACATACCTTCTGAGTTGGGATATGTGGAATACATTGTGCACTCCTTCCAATGAAGGTGGAAGTGCCAAGCGATAAGCCACTTCTCCGACTCGTTCGAGTATGTCGAACGGTCCAATATACCTCGGACTGAGCTTACCATGTCTTCTAAAGCGAATCACTTCATGATTTGGAGAAATCTTCAAAGAGACATGATCTCCCGGTTGGAACTCCAAGTGACGGCGCTTTACATCAGCCCAGTGCTTCTGTAGGTCTTGGGCTATGCGCATTCTTTCCCTGATAGTGCGAACCACATCCACTATTGCTACTATCATCTCAGGTCCAAGGAGTTCTCTATCTTCGATGTCATCCCAACTTAATGGTGATCGACACTTCCTTCCATAAAGAGCTGCGAAGGGTGCCATTCCTATACTTGCTTGGTAGCTGTTGTTGTATGAAAACTCCACAAGATATAGGCGATCTTTCCACGATCCTCCAAAGTCTAGCATACACGCTCTTAGCATGTCTTCAAGTGTCTGAATAGTTTGCTCATACTTTCCATCTGTTTGTGGATAGTAAGCTGTGCTAAAGTTCAGACTTGTTCCCAAGCTAGCTTGCAGACTCTGCCAAAATTGCGTTCGAAATCTGGTGTCACGATCGGAGACAATGCAAAATTGTACTCTATGTAATCTCACGATCTCCTGCATGAGTTCATAGGTATCAGAACTAGTATACTATGAAGAGTTAAATCTTACTTAGATTCATACTTCCATGTACTTCTTTTCTAGTGTCTCAGTAGATTAGCCAACTCGACATGGGATGAAGTGAGCCAAATTTGTGAGTCGATCCATAATAACCCATACTGCATCGTTACCTTTCATGCTGCAAGGAAGTGCAGTCACGAAATCCATAGTGATGTGTTGCCACTTCCATTCTTCGATAGGTAACGGTTGAAGTAAACCAGCGGTCCTGTGATGTTCAGCCTTTACTTGCTGACACATCAAGCATTTAGCGACGCTTCTGGCTACTTCACACTTCATTCCATGCCACCAGTAATTTTGATGCAGATCTTTGTACATCTTTGTGCCTCCAGGGTGTACTGAATAAGAGAGCTGTGAGCTTCTTTCATCAACTCTTCCCGTACAGAACCTTTTGGAACACACAATCTACTGTCGTATCTCAAAGATCCATCTTCATGGATGATGAAGTCTGTTCGAAGTTCACTTTCTACTTGTTCTCTGATCTTTTGCAACTTGGTATCACTTGCTTGAGCTGCTTTGATCTGATTAACAATAGTAGACTGAACTTGTAAGTTCATCAAACCTGAAGTGTTATCTGGCATGACCACTTCTATCTCCATCTGATGCAAATCTTGTTGAAGCTTCCACTGTGCGGTGAGATTTGTTGATAGAGGTTGGCGACTAAGTGTATCAGGTACTTCCATGAGTTCTAACCATCTTCTCTGCCGCATATTCAACTCTTTCTGAGTAAATACATATTTCAAACTCTTGTGGTATGTGTATATTTCCACTCGTTCACCAAGAAGATAATGGTGCCAAATCTTGAGTGCAAAGATTACAGCCGCCAACTCCAAATCATGCGTCAGATAGTTGCGCTCATGAATCTGCAGCTGTCTTGATGCATAAGCTACAACTTTACCGTACTGATATAGAACACATCCTAATCTCTTACCGGATGCATCGCAATGCACTTCAAAACCTCCTGATTGGTCCGGTATAACAAGGATAGGTGCTGATGTCAATCTTGACTTGAGTTCTACGAAAGCTCGTTCGCATGCTTCTGACCACACGAATTCTTCATCTTTACGTGTAAGCTTGGTCAGGGGTGTTGCAATCTTCGAAAATCATTCAATAAACCTTTTGTAATATCCTACTAATCCCAAGAAGCTTTGAATGTCCTTCACCGACTTCGGTATCGGCCATTCGCTTACTGCTGATACTTTAGCTGGATCTACAGAGATTCCATCGCCTGATACAATATGTCCGAGAAAACCGACTTGATCTAGCTAAAACTCGCACTTGCTGTACTTGGCATAAAGTTGATGTTGTCATAAATTCTTCAGGACAATCCATAGGTGCTCGGCATGTTCTTTCCGACTCTTAGAATACATCAGGATGTCGTCGATGAAGATGACAACAAACCTATCTAGGTACGCTTGGAAAACTTGATTCATTAGGTTCATGAATATAGCTGGGGCGTTGGTCACTCCAAATGGCATCACAAGAAACTCATAATGACCACAGCGAGTCCTGAATGCCGTCTTTGCAATATCAGACTCTTTGACCTTCACCTGATTATGTCCGGAACGAAGATCTAGTTTTGAGAAAACGCAAGATCCACTTAGCTGATCGAACAGATCGTCGATGCGCGGTAGTGGATACTTGTTCTTTATAGTTACTTCGTTCAGAGCTCTATAATTAATGCACTTTCTATATGAACCTTCCTTCTTCTTCACAAGTAGAACTGGCGATCCCCAACTTAAAGTGCTGGGACGAATCCATCATTTCTTCAATAATTCGTCCAACTGAGTTCGAATCTCTTTCAATCCATCGGGACTCAAGCGATACGGAGCTTTGATCACCGATTGTGCTCCAGGTACTAAATCAATGCTGAATTCAAGAGCTCGATCGGGAGGCAAACCTGATATGTCTTCAGGAAATACATCGTCAAACTCTCGAACTACCTCTGGCTTTGATCCTTCCTCTGCTTGAAATGTTGCAATCACTGCCTTCTTCGGTTTTGCTTTGCATGTGCTTAGCTCCAGGGTACGGTCTCCCCTTTTGAAATAAAAGACCGGATGCTCTGGAATCTAGAACACTACCCTCCTTTGACGACAGTCAATGGTAGAATAGAATGCTCCTAGCCAATCCATACCTAAAACGACATCGAAATTCGGTATGTCCAGCACCTTGAAGTCAGCATAGAATTCTCTACTGCAGACGACCACTGGATACAGGTCGTATCCCATTATTGCCTTTAGAACGCCGTTCCCTGAAATGACATTCCAGTTGGATACGACAGCTTTGACTGGAATCACATGATTTCTGACGAATCGTTGCGACATAAAACAATGAGATGCTCTAGTATCGAAGAGTGCTAGTGCAGGAAGTGAGGCTACTAAGACCGTATCTAAGTTATGTGGGATCGGTTTTAGATATAAGATAAAGATATATGGGTATGTATAAAGATTGAAAGAAAGCCTGAAAGAAAAGAGTTATCAGTAATGACTTTACCAGTGGCTTCAGCTTCTTCCATAATCATTGTGAAAGCTTGCCGCCTCGGTACATTCCTTCTTGCTGGAGAAGCATTCCTCTGTCCGTTCCTCTGTCCTTGAGGTAAGTTCCTTTGAGCTTGGTGGAACTGACGAGGAGGAGGTGCGGTCGGTCCACGAGGTGGTGGAGCTGGGAGAGCAAGTCGTGGAGCAGGTGCCTAGATGACTGGTCGCTGCTGATAGGTAATTGCTGGTCTGGGTGCAGCATTTGGATTGAGTCTACAAGGACAATACCTAATATCATTTGTGGCTGAGTCGCAGAATAAGCAAAGGCGATTTGCACACCGGCAGTCCTTCTTCAGGTGTCCATCCCTCCTGCAGTAGGTGCAAAAGGCGGGGCTGGGCCGGTTGATTGGTACTCCCGGTCTCCTGGGCACAAAAGATGGCCTTGAAGAGGCTCCTCATGCCATCTGGGTGGCAGGGCGCTTCACCCCGGCAGATTGGAGTCTGCCCTTCATCTTCGCTACTGCCTCATATCGACGGGCAGCTTTCAGAGCTAGTTCGTGGGTTGGGAAATCCCCTGTAGCTAAGGCAACTTGGATCTCCGGATCTAACCCTTGCTGAAATCGTCTAGACCTGATCTCAGCGGTCGGTATCAAGTGTGCCGCGAACCTGTTAAGGTATTGTGTTAGCTGTGTAGTATGTAATATAAGAATATCGAATATTGAGACATATCTTACCTACTGAGCATGGTAAACTCAGCATCATACTCATCCACAGATTTGGTCCACATCGAACCTTGTTGTAGGTAGATGAATTGCTGCTCCATGTCAAATCGGGCAGTCTCTGGAAAGTACTTCGCGTCGAACATGTCGCAAAAAGTTTTCCATTCGATCAGCTGGTCAAGACGGATTTCTTCCGCCTTCCACCAAACTCGGGCGTTGTCGGTGAGTTGTAGCTTCGCAACTCATACCTAAGCGATCTCTGGCACTTGTGCTGCTGCCAGATCGTCCTCAATGCTCTGAGCCCATTCTTCAGCTTCCAAAGGGCTCTCTTTTCCTGAAATTTTTTTTGGGTGCAATACCCGGAATTGCTTTACTCCGGGCGCTTCCACTTCTGGGCGGTTCAGTAAGATAGCAGTCTGCTGCTGCTGTCCTTTCAGGAGGCTTCAAATTGCCTCAAGCAGTACCGTCTGCTCATTGATCGGAGCAGCAACGGTAGACGTAAGCGGTAGAGGTGGTGGTGTGTTGTTGAAGTTGGTGCTGGTATTGTTTGGAGATTTCATAACCTTGAAAGAAAAATAGGGTTAGGATAGATTCAAAGTATATGAAATTGTAAGATTCAAGGAATATGAAATGTAAAGAATGTTTTTAGTTGCTGATTCTTGTGTTATATTGCTTAGGACTTCATGCAGAATTAATCTGCATGTCCATGCAGAACTGACCTGCATGGGCCGCCAACAAAACCTGTCACGCCCCGCTTCCCAGTGTACGGGTAAGAAGATGCGACGGGACCCACTACTTATTTACTCAGAAGTAAACATGCTATGCGTATCTGTAACGTTCTGAAAATTCGATTAGGTTAATTATGTATTAATTATAGATAATACGTGCTTTCCGTAAAAACCAAGAAATAATTATTTTTCCACATAGACTTAATTATACCTATTTTAGCTATGTAATTGCTAGTATTTGGTATTTAATTGGTCACTTATAAATTGCTAGTTTACTCAAATATTTTTCTTAATTAATTAATTTTAATTATTATTTTAATTATACACTTATACACTAAATTAGTGATAATTACAATTAGAATTGGTTAATACAAGTTTTGTGCACCATGACACAATTAAACCAAAATGTAACATGTTTTTTTTTGTGAAAGTGAATGTGACCATGGTTCTAGATAATTCAAGAAAACTTATATAGAAAACAAAATAAATAAGAAAACGAAAACAATAATTG
Source organism: Agapanthus africanus (assembly GCA_030015575.1). Classification (NCBI taxonomy): domain Eukaryota; kingdom Viridiplantae; phylum Streptophyta; class Magnoliopsida; order Asparagales; family Amaryllidaceae; genus Agapanthus; species Agapanthus africanus. The sequence continues at coordinate 45,409,545 of JASDDO010000019.1, read as the reverse complement.
AGGTAAGGTGCATATTATATTAGGTATAGGGTTTCTTTGACTTGGGCACTCACCTCACTCACCTCTCACCTCTCCCAAGTTCTGGCCGAAACCAGCAGCCCCCATTCCCCATTTCTCCACTTCTTTTCCACTTCAAAAATCTTCAAATTTTCATCAAAAATCCACACAAAACCCCACCAATCCTTCGTTTAACCTTTACCCAATTTTCCTTGGCCTAATCTAGCATGGATCTTGGAGCAAGATGACTTTTTGGGAGGCTAAGTTGCATGTTTGATCTCAAAATTTGTGAGGTATAAATCTTACTCAAATTGTTATCCTGTTAGTTATGCCTTTAATCTAATTTTTAATTAGGTGTTAGTATAATTTAATTTCAAGAATTGCATGCTTAAGAGAAGGGTTTAGTTTAAATCAAGGTTTTATCATCTAATTATGGTGGCAATGTGAAGTTAAAAGTCTTAAGACTTGCAAAATCTAAATTGGTTGTTAATTTGCTAATTGTTACTTTTAAATTGTCTTAATTAAATTTTTATGATTAATGTAAATAGGTGAGATTAAAATCTTGTAAATAATTGGGTAGCCTAAGTAAGAGATTTAATGAATATTGTGGCCACAAGTTTTATTAAAACATCTAGATTTGAAACAAAATGGTAAATTGATGCTTACTAGGTTTTTAGAATAAATCGATTTTAATTAAGTTTGAGGTTTTGACAATATACAACCTATTCCCTAAAATATTTAATGTGTTATGAATGCGCGATTGGGTTATAGACTTGGTAGTTGTCACGTATAGCGACCCTAGTTGTGGGTTGTGGCGATGTCGTGCGCGTTTTGTACACCAAGTGCGTGCGCGTCCAGTTAGTGCGCGTGGTTGACTTGTATTGTTTGTATCCGCGACTATTTATATACCTATCCTCTTATTTACTTGTGTGCGATTCTAGGATCGGGTGCAGAGGCGTAGGACGTGGCGTGGAAAGACAAGGCTGAGATTGGATCAGATTAGCCGAGGTGTCCCGGTGAGTAGATGTACACATCTATGGGGGATCGTCTGGATGGCGCGAGGCGCCCGATAGTCAGGATTACTAGTAGTGCTTGTGTTTATATGCGTAGTCTCCTAGTCATTCATCTCATTGCATTGCATCATCATAGATCTATACGATATTATCTTATAGGACACTTGCACCATTACCATTGGTTCATGCCGCACGTGCACTATTCATGCGAACACACACGCCTTTGGTAATTGCTATGTCACGAACACTATAGAACTTGTTTGGAATCGGTATCTGTATATTGCATTATACATGATCTTTAGACTTGTACTTGTATAGTCATTTCATTAGGATGGATATGTAGGATTGTTAGTCATATATACATACATCATTGCATCATGATTCATGCATAGCTTCTGGCCGTACTTCGCATGGTATATACTATCGTATCATAGACATCCATCATCACCGACATGTTTACATATTGTGATTCTTCTCGAGGATTTCAGTATTTATGAGATTTATGGATTTTGGGGGAAAACCGCAAGGATTTTATAAACCCATTATCATTTTAAAGTAGAAATTTGCGGTTTTCTCATGATATGATGTGTGTGGCGTCTACCATGTGTTTTCTCGGTTCTTGAGCAGTATCATATACTCGATTCGAGGAGGGGGATGCACCGTCTGCGGGTACATGGTGGACCCGGTGTGGTACCTCTGGGCAAGAAGATCGCATAGATGGCGTTGAGCCCGGCAGGGGAGCACTACCGACTGGTTATTTTTGACGTGGTGGATATCCAGAGGATACCGATGTAGTCATGAGATTTGATGATATGGGTTGATCCGGACTGACGGAGCCCTAGATATTGAGATATTGAGATATTGAGACATTGAGATATTGAGACATTGAGACATTGAGATTTTGGGATATACATATATTGTGTCGATGCTTGACACGGATTTTCTGTTGATTTCATTGATGATACTTCAGTTATTGCACAGAGGTTTTTCTAAGATAAGAACAAGGATTTTCTCATACCATACTTGTTCAGGTTTCGTGTTTGATTATGCATTCATGTTAGTACATCGTATCATATCGATATGCGTAGGTTGAGACGCATTTGCGTGCATGCTCACGATAACCTTATTAGATGTTATTTACTACTCACGAATTGGCAACTCACCCCCGTTGTGCCACAGTATCTTACAGGTTCGACCCGTCAGCGCAGTAGAGGCGGGCGTACTTCCTCTCCTCCTTTTGCTTCATTGCATCGATTTGCGGATTTGCTTATCGGTGGGTTGCGAGGATACTTTTGTTCCATCTTGTATTATTATTTGTATCTAGTATACTCAATCTACCCTTATATATTGGACTAGACGGTGAGACTCGCGAGACTTGTATTTGTGGTATTTGGTGTCGATGCTCACTTGAGCCGACGTGGTGTTTCTCATTTCTTTCTTTCAAATGCTTATTTCGCACTTTGATATACATATTGTATGTGGTTGTGATTCCGCCATTGGCGAAGAGCTATCTCCCGCTTGGGGATACCTTTATTCATTTATTTATATATATTTTCATGTGTTGTACCCGTTTGGGGGCCAATATTTACAAAGGAGACTCTGCCGAAATTTTCGGGAAATTTGATGCGTTAAAATGTTTTAAGGTGACTTTCTTTTACCAAAAATCATCTTTTTAAGTTAAGTTTTCCTTCACTCTATTTCTTTAAACTGTTTAGATTTCTGGGCTTTGGCTTACTTAGATTACGTTATACCTTGAGACGTTTCGTAATTTAAGTGCCAGTCACGTTCCGTATCTTCGGGTCGTGACAAAGTTGGTATCAGAGTGATAGGTTTTACCTTTCTGAGTGTAGGATGACCCTTGGTAGATGGAGTAAGTGATTTAAGCAGAGTGACGTAGCGTGTGTATGTTCCGCGGCATACTTACGATACGGCACTCCGTCTAAGTGACCTTAGGATATATGACTGCTTGTATTTCCTCTTTGATTCCTGAAATCCTTTGATTTGATCGCAATGTTCCTATCAATCCTGTTTCTTACTCTAGCCACTATGCCGCTGATGACTACGAGGGCCAGAGGGCTGCCGCCAGGGATGAGATTAGAGCCGGCTCGTTTGAGACGAGGACCGATCAGGGCGGTACGCCTACCCCTCAAGGACAGAGTGATCCGCCTCCTCCAGGACGGATAGCTAGGCTGGAGTCGAGTATTCAGGACTTGTGACAGATGGTTGGATTGTTAGTTGAGGCTAGCCGAGCTCCGAGAGCTGATGATGTCCCTCCTACTGTGGGGACTGTGATTGTACCTGCTGCTCAGGCAGCTGTTTCTATTATTACCGAAATTATTTTCATATCCTTGCAAGAGTTTATGAGGCTGAAGCCTCCAGTTTTTATCGGCACAGATACGGCAGAGGATCCGCAGACATTCCTTCACAGGATGGCTAGGATTTGTCGTTCACAGAGATGTTCTGACGAGATATGGATTGAGCTTGCGAGTTTTCATCTAGAGAGGTCTTGCTCAGACATGGTGTGAGTCGGTCGAGAGAGGCCGAGCTGCAGCTCCTATGACTTGGGATGAGTTCACAGCTGTATTTCTTACTCGTTTCCTTTCGGAGAGCGTTCGAGATGCCCGAACTCGTAGTTTCGAGCCCTTGCGTAAGACTTCAGGGATGATAAACTCCGAGTATGACATTCAGTTTACTCAGCGGTCCGATATGCTCATTACCTGGTGGGCACTGAAGAGAAACGCATAAAGAGGGTCGTGCGGGGACTAGACACGCAGTTATTTCTTGCTATTGGTGTCCAACCTTTCGACACTTACGTCGCTGCTATGAACACAACCTTACTGTTAGAGGAGCGCATTTCTGAGACTTTGGTCGTTTCTGGGTCGAAGAGAAATTTTACTGGTATGCCAGCTTAGAGGCGGTTAGATAGATGCCGTTGTGACAAGTATTTTTTTTCGGTGTTTTCTCCCGATGCGCAATTCTTTCTGGTGTTGTTTGAAATGGTATCTGCATATTTTGTATCGAGGTTTAGCCGATAGTGGTCCTTGCTAAATTAGCTGCTTGTTGTGATTTCTTCCGAAGGCAAATATCTTGTCGCTTGAAATGTTTTTGTCCGTGTTTGTTTTGTTCGTATCGGAGATAGGGATTATTCTGTCAATTTGATTTTTCATGATATGTTAGACCTTGATGTTCTTCTGAGCATGGATTGGTTAGCCACGGGTTATGCATTCGTGGACTGCCGTAAGAAGGCAGTCAGATTTAGTTTTCCGGGTAAGCCAGTTCTTGTTTTCGGTGAGACCGTAGCGTCGCCTTTCCCAGTTTGATTTCTTCTCTTCGTGCTAGTCAGCTTTTGAGAAAAGGATGTCAGGAATTCTTGGCATATTTTTGTGATGTTAGAGCCGCAGAGGTTCTGTTGGACCAGATCCTGATTGTGAGAGAGTTTCCAGATGTCTTTCCTGACAAGTTGCTTGGTTTGTCGCCAGAGCGCGATATTGAGTTCTGCTTTGACTTGATTCCCGGCACGGAGCCTTTTCTATACCGCCATATCGGATGGACCCGGCGGAGCTTAAAGAACTGGAGGATCAGTTGCAAGATTTGTTGGATAAAAGGATTGTTCGTCCGAGTGCGTCACTTTGGGGAGCTCTTGTCCTGTTCGTCAAGAAGAAAGACGGCAGTTTGCGTTTGTGCATCGATTATCGTTAGTTAAATCGGGTTACTGTACGGAATAGATATCCTCTACCTCGCATCGACGATTTATTTGATTAGCTCCAGGGTGCGGGACATTTCTCGAATATTGACTTGCGATCAGGTTACCATTAGTTACGGGTTCGAGAGGATGATATTTCGAAGACTGCTTTTCATACGTTACGGGCATTATGAGTTCTTGGTGATGTCGTTCGATGTAATGCCCCATGTATTATCCAGTATACCCATATATACCAGATAAGCATGGGGACCCACTGTAAAACAATGGGGAATCTTCGGAATATATTCCGAAAGAGGACAGATCTGTACTATAACAGGAATGATACCACTCTTCAATACAGAGGCGCCTTTTAAGTGAACCAGCACTACAGGAGTTTGAGAACTCCTTAGTTAAGCGTGCTCGGGCCAGGGAAGTCCTGGGATAGGTGACCTCCTGGGAAGTGGCCCCTGGTCGGGTCCGGTTCGCTCCGAAGGACAAAACCGTGCGGCTTCGGCCAGAGCGGACAATACTCTCTGTATTCGGGGGTGGGGCGTGACAGAATGGTATCAGACCTGGTTCCTCAATAGTAGGTCCGTGGTTCGAGGACGAACCATTGTTCTAAGTGGGGGAGAATGTAATGCCCCATGTATTATCCGGTATACCCATATATATCAGATAAGCATGGGGACCCACTGTAAAACAATGGGGAATCATCGAAATACATTCCGAAAGAGGACAGATCTGTATTATAAATGAAATGATACCACTCTTCAATACAGAGGCGCCTTTTAAGTGAACCGGCACCACAGGAGTTTGAGAACTCCGTAGTTAAGCGTGCTCGGGCCAGGGAAGTCCTGGGATGGGTGACCTCCTGTGAAGTGGCCCCTGGTCGGGTCCGGTTCGCTCCGAAGGACAAAACCGTGCGGCTTCAGCCAGAGCGGACAATACTCTTTGTATTGGGGGTGGGGCGTGACATTCGAGCTCACCAATGCCCCAGCAGCGTTTATGGATTGGATGAACCGCATATTCAGACCATTTCCTGATCAGTTATTATCGTGTTCGTTGATGACATTTTAGTACACTTTTGGAGCCGAGTACGGCCTCGGCGGTAATTGAGGATTTCGTTGCAGACTTTGAGAGAGCACCAGCTATTCGCTAAATTATTCACGTGTGTTTTCTGGTTGGATAGTGTGGACTTCTTAAGACACGTAGTTACGAGGGATGGTAAGTATGGAACCGAAGAAGATCGAGGCCGTTCAGTACTGGCCCAGACCTGTATCAGTGATGGAGGTTCGCAGCATTTTGGGTTTGGACGGATACTATTGACGTTTCGTACGGGATTTTTCTCATATAGCTACAACGTTGACCGGGTTGACGCGGAAAGGTGTTCCTTTTCTTTGGACCGAGGCTTGTGAGCAGAGTTTTCAGCAGTTGAAGACGCGTTTGACGACTGCACCAGTTTTATCTTTGCCTTCAGGATCAGACGGTTTTGTTGTTTATTGCGATGCTTCTCGGCAGTTGAAAAAGCACGAGCAGAACTATCCCACTCATGATTTATAGAAGGCTGCGGTGGTTTTTGCACTCAAGATTTCGAGACACTACTTATACGGCGAGTCGTGCCAGATATTCACGTACCACAAGAGTTTAAAGTACATTTTTTTCAGCAGCGAGATCTGAATTTGAGACAGCACAGATGGATGGAGCTAGTGAAAGACTATGACTGCGAGATTCTTTATCGTCCAGGCAAGGCGAATGTTGTGGCAGATATTTTGGGTCGGAGGCCCGAAGGTAGCTTTTCTTGTTTGAGCACAGTTCAGAGACAGTCGATGGCAGATTAGCAGATTCTTTGTGACAGCCGAGTACAGTTCGAGTTTACGTCGACCGAGGGACAACTTGTCCGTGTCCGTGCACATCTACAGTTAATTGATCATATCCGTGAGGCATAGTCCGATGGCGTTCATTTGTCAGAGATCTTGGAACAGGTTTGACAGGGCAGAGATTCAGAATTCATGATCGATGATCAGGGATTACTACGATTTAGGACTCGACTGTGTGTGCCAGATTCCGAGGGACTGAGACGCGAAATCTTAGAGGAGGCGCATCAGTCGGCATATAGTGTTCATCCGGATTCCACCAAGATGTATTATGATTTGAAAGATGTTTACTGGTATGAAGGGATGAAGAGAGATGTCACAGATTTGTTTCGGGATGCTGACTTGTCAGCAAATCAAGGCTGAGCATTAGAGGCCAGCAGGAGAATTACATCCTTTGCCCATTCTGGAGTGGAAATGGGAGAAGATCTCTATGGATTTTATCGTGGGTCTACTTAGGACCAATCGAGGGTATGACTCTATTTGGGTGATCGTAGATCGATTGACGGAAGCAGCTCACTTCTGCCAGTAAGGACTATTTTCGGATTCGTTCAGTATGCTCAGATATATGTTGATGAGATTGTGCAACTACACGGCGTTCCGACTTGTATTATGTCTAAAGAGGCACCCAGTTCACCAGCCGACTATGGCAGAAACTTCAGGAGGCTTTGGACACCCAATTGAGTTTCAGTACAACTTTCTATCCGTAGACCGATGGTCAATCAGAGCGGACCATTCAGATTTTTGAGGATATGCTCCGAGCTTGTGTTCTAGATTCCGTGGCAGTTGGGATCGTCATTTGCCCTTGATAAAGTTTTCCTATAATAACAGCTTACAGAAGACGATTCAGATGGTACCCTTCGAGGTATTATATAGGAGGGAGTGTCGATCACCCATATGTTGGACAGAGCTCAGTGAGAGTAGTATTTTGGGGCCACAGATTGTACAGGAGATGATCGAAAAGATTCAGTTGATTCAGGATAGGTTGAGAGCGGCCCAGGGCAGGCAGAAATCTTATGTGGATGGATGTCATCGCAAACTTGAGTTCGCCGTTGGAGATCATGTTTTTCTTAAGGGTTTCTCCGATGAAGGGCGTGTTAAGGTTCGGAAAGAAAGGGAAGCTTAGTCTCAGATATGTGGGTCCTTTAGAGATTCTCGAGCGTGTCGGCGCAGTTGTTCATCTTTTGGCTCGTCCGCCCAGCTTCCTAGATGTTCACCCCATGTTCCATGTATCGATGCTCCGCAAGTACCTTCATGAACCCTCTCACGCGACACAATATCAGACGATCCAGCTGGAGTGCGATCTTTCTTTCACCGAGCAGCCAATAGTCATTCTAGATCGGCAGGTGAAGAAACCGAGGTCCGAGATCATACCGTTCGTATAGGTTCTTTGGCGTAGCCCGAGCGGCGAAGAGCTCACGTGGGAAGCCGAGGACGAGATGAGAGAGAACTATTCCCATCTTTTCGAGGGTATGCATAGTTAGATTTTAAATTCGGAGACCGAATTTCTTTAAGGGGGGAAGATTGTAACGTTCTGAAAATTTGATTAAGTTAATTGTGTATTAATTATAGATAATACGTGTTTTCCATAAAAACCAAGAAATAATTATTTTTCCATATAGACTTAATTATACATATTTTAGCTATGTAATTGTTAGTATTTGGTATTTAATTGGTCACTTATAAATTGCTAGTTTACTCAAATATTTTCCTTAATTAATTAATTTTAATTATTATTTTAATCGTACACTTATACACTAAATTGGTGATAATTACAATTAGAATGGGTTAATACAAATTTTGTGCACCATGACGCAATTAAACCAAAATGTAACATGTTTTTCTGTGAAAGTGAATGTGACCATGGTTTTAGATAATTCAAGAAAACTTATATAGAAAAAAAATAAATAAGAAAATGAAAACAATAATTGAGGTAAGGTGCATATTATATTAGGTATGGGATTTTCTTGACTTGGGCACTCACCTCACTCACCTCTCCCTTCTCCTAAGTTCTGGCCGAAACTAGCAGCCCCCATTCCCCATTTCTCCACTTTTTTTCCACTTCAAAAATCTTCAAATTTTCATCAAAAATCCACAACCCCCCCCACTAATCCTTCATTTAACCTTTACCCAATTTTCCTTGGCCTAATCTAGCATGTATCTTGGAGGAAGATGGCTTTTTTCGGAGGCTAAGTTGCATGTTTGATCTCAAAATTTATGAGGTATAAATCTTACTCAAATTGTTATCTTATTAGTTATGGTTTTAATCTAATTTTTAATTAGGTGTTAGTATAGTTTAATTTCAAGAATTGCATGCTTAAGAGAAGGGTTTGGTTTAAATCAAGGTTTTATCATCTAATTATGGTGGCAATGTGAAGTTAAATATCTTAAGACTTGCAAAATCTAAACTGGTTGTTAATTTGCTAATTGTTACTTTTAAATTGTCTTAATTAAAGAATCTTGCAAGCTAAATTTTTATGATTAATGTAAATAGGTGAGATTAAAATCTAGTAAATAATTGTGTAGTCTAATTAAGAGATTTAATGAATATTGTGGTCACTAGTTTTGTTAAAACATTTCGATTTGAAACAAAATGGTAAATTGATGCTTACTAGGTTTTTGGAATAAATCGATTCTAATTAAGTTTGAGGTTTTGACGATATACAACCTATTCCCTAAAATATTTAATGTGTTGTGAATGCGCGATTGGGTTCTAGACTTGATAGTTGTCACGTATAGCGACCCTAATTGTGGGTTGTGGCGATGTCGTGCACGTTTTGTGCACCAAGTGCGTGCGTCCAGTTAGTGCGCGTGGTTGACTTGTATTGTTTGTATCCGCGACTATTTATATATCTATCCTCTTATTTACTAGTGTGCGATTCTAGGATCGGGTGCAGAGGCGTCGGACATGGCACGGAAAGACAAGGCTGAGATTGGATCAGATTAGCCGAGGCGTCCCGGTGAGTAGATGTACACATCTATGGGGGATCGTCTGGATGGCGCGAGGCGCCCGATAGTCAGGATTACCAGTAGTACTTATGTTTATATTCGTAGTCTCCTAGTCATTCATCTCATTGCATTGCATCATCATAGATATATACGATATTATCTCATAGGACACTTGCACCATTACCATTGGTTCATGCCGCACGTGCACTATTCATGCGAACACACGCGCCTTTGGTAATTGCTATGTCACGAACACTATAGAACTTGCTTAGAATCGGTATCTGTACATTGCATCATATATGATCTGTAGACTTGTACTTGTATAGTCATTTCATCAAGATGAATACATAGGATTGTTAGTCATATATACATACTTCATTGCATCATGATTCATGCATAGCTTCTGGCCGTACTTCGCATGGTATATACTATCGTATCATATACTATCGTATCATAGACATCCATCATCACCGACATGTTTACATATTGTGATTCTTCTCGAGAATTTCAGTATTTATATGATTTATGGATTTTGGGGGGAAAACCGCAAGGATTTTATAAACCTATTATCATTTTAAAGTAGAAATTTGCGGTTTTCTCGTGATATGATGTGTGTGGCGTCCACCATGTGTTTTCTCGGTTCTTGAGCGGTATCATATACCCGATTCAAGGAGGGGGATGCACCGTCTGTGGGTAAATGGTGTACCCGGTGCGGTACCTCGGGGCAAGAAGATCGCATAGATGGCGTTGAGCTTGGCAGGAGAGCACTACCGACCGGTTATTTTTGACGCGGCGGATATCCGGAGGTTACTGATGTAGTCGTGAGATTTGATGATATGGGTCGATCCAGACTGACAGAGCCCGAGATATTGAGATATTGAGACATTGGGATATTGAGATTGTTCGCCGCCGGAAGATGCGGCCGGGACGTTGGGACGTCGGGGCCTGAATTCTGGGGGGCAGATGCTATTTGGTTTTATCCGTCCACCTCTCCGAAGATGCCAAGTTGATTTATGACACCATGTATCGAAGGTTTAAACGGATGTGGCCGATATAGTAGACTTCGTCAGATTCCCCCTCATTGAGGGGTTTTTGATTGTGGGGACGCTCTTCCCTGCAGGCGCAAGCCCCTGCAGTTAATTACGCTACCGCATCGCGGTAACCACTTTCTCCTTCTCCAGATGGTCACTTCATGTCGTGTGTGTTTGTTTTGTTTTTGGTTGCCCGTGGATCGTATACGGAGACTAATTTATGTTGTCGCCCGTAGGGCGTGGATTAGTCCAAATCCATATTTTCTTAGATTTGGGTTTGGGGTTGGGTTTAAGGATCGTTAATCTCATTTGAGACTAAGATCAATTTAAACGTCTGTTAAGGATACGTTAGTCTAATTTTAGACGAATATCTACTTGACAGTTTGTTAAGGATACGTTGGTCTAATTTTAGACTAAGATCTACTTAACAGGATCATTTAGATCCAACAAAAGAGCATTTGGGCTCTATTGTTTTAGTTTGAGGACTTTGCGGTCCAAGGTTAAGGACATCATAGTCTATGGGTTTAAAGGACCCCACAGTCCGAGGTTAAGGACATCATAGTCCATGGGTTTAAAGGACCCCACAGTCCGAGGTTAAGGACATCATAGTCCATGGGTTTAAAGGACCCCGTAGTCCGAGGTTAAGGACATCATAGTCCATGGGTTTAAAGGACCCCACAGTCCGAGACTTGTCTGGTTATCGGGACCCGTCACCTCTCTGAAGACGTTGAAGGATTACAACGGCATATATCAGAGGAGTGAAGAGATGTACCCCTGAACCAATGTTGGTTGAGAGATCTGTAGTCCAATTTAGGACTAAGATCAAAAGATTTATGAGCATGTGGGCTCAATTAATCTGAATTAAGGACTTATGGCCAACTTGGGCTAAGTCCACTCAGGTTTAAAATGTTGAACATTTGTTTTGGGTTGTTGAACATTCATCTGGGCTTGGCCCTTCTTTATTTAGCAATGCTAAGAATGGGTCTGGGTTCTGACAATATTTTTCTCTTTTATTGAGTGCTGAGCACTTGTATGCCATATGAGATGATCAATCGTGGAAAACAAGAAAGTATTTGAAACTCAGTCAAAAGGGGAATCTTGCCTCTGGAAAAACTTGGCTAGTTCAAGCTAAGATTGGCTTGGATATAGTGTTAAACTCTAAAGTAAACTCAGCTATCACGTGCTCCCACGTGTTACGCTCAGAATAGTGTTAAACACTAGGGGTGCAGCGCCCAAAATAGTGTTAAATACTAAAAAAAAAGAAGCGCTCACGTGGGGTAACGTGAGACGCTTGAGTGTTGAGCCCAAACTTCCTTTATTTTGTTATCAGAATATTCAAATAAGTGTTAAACACTTAATCTTTATGACCATCACGTGTGGACACGTGATGGTGCCCATGCACTGGATATTAAAAAGATTTGCTAGGGGTCACTTAGGGACACGTGAGGGCGCCCATGCATTGGATTTTAATTTCTCAGTTCTTTCCATCTTCTCTTTTTTAAAGAGGTGTTTGTCAGTGGTCACGTGGAGAAACGTGAGGGTGCCCATGCATTGGATATTAACAGGATTTGCTAGGGGTCACGTGGGGACACGTGAAGGCGCCCGAAGTCTGTTATGCATTGGCTTTGTTCTCTTTATTTTGAGGAATTTATCCAAGGGTCACGTGGGAGCACGTGACCCCATCTCATTCATTCTTTTTTTGACCATTGAGGGGAGGGTCACGTGTTGCGACGTGATCATGTTGGGCACTTGATCTTTTTACGTGCATGAAAAGTCTAAGTCCTTTGTTTAAGAATTAAATTCTTTTGTAGGGTTAAACCCTAATTTTGCTTAGAGGAATTAAATTCCTATGTATTTGGAAGAATTAAATTCTTTAAACTCAATTCTCTCTCTAAGTTTTGGATCTGCATGGCTGAATCTCCCCGATGAGAATTAAATTCTCAACTTATGGGGAGATCTGCTTCTACAGATTTTCTACCAGAGGAAGAACTAAGTTCTTATTCAGAAGAGTTAAACTTTTATATTGAGAATTAAATTCTCTTTTTGTTTTGTGGGAGCTTATAGAATAATCTCTTTCTCTTTCTTACCTAGGGTTTCTTTCTTTTTTTGAAGAGATCTTCTTTTCTCTCTGGAGAATTAAATTCTCTTTTTTTTGTATTCTCTCTCTGTTGTTGTATCCAATCCTCTCTCTTCTCTTCTTGGCTCCTATTTATAGGAGAAAGAAAAAAAAATAGTTTGTTTAGTCAATCTTTCATTGAAAGATTTTGATTGTTTTTGTAACCAACATGATCTTTTAAATCACTCAGTGAATTTTATTCACCATTGGATTTTTAATCCAAAAGATATTTTATCTGTTATTCCTGGAAAATTTAAGGGAAATCTTTCCTTGTATAGAATCTTTCTATAAATTGGTGATTTTTTAATCACCATTGGATTTTTAATCCAACGGTGCTCCGCTTTACAGAGCGCAATCTTTTTGTTTGGAAATATCTAGGGGAATATTAGGGTTTTTGATTTTCCTTAATTAGAATTTAATTCTATTAGTTCAGAAGGTTTAAAAGCCTATCACGTGTTGGCATTATTTAATTAGAATTTAATTCTATTAATCAGAGAGCTTAGGAACCCATCACGTGTCAGCACGTGACCTCTGGTCACGTGTGGGCACGTGATGCCCCGTTGGGGTATTCCTTGCTGTTTTATTATATCTTTTAATCCCTTTCAGTGGGTTTAAAGGCCTATCACGTGCGGGCACGTTACTCCAATGATTGATTATTTAATTAAAATTTAATTCTATTAATCAGAGAGCTTAGGAACCCATCACGTGTCTGCATATGACCTCTGGTCACGTGTGGGCACGTGATGCCCCATCGGGGTATTCCTTGCTGTTTTATTATATCTTTTAACCCCTTTCAGTAGGTTTAAAGGCCTATCACGTGCGGGCACACGACTCCACTGATTGATTATTTAATTAGAATTTAATTCTATTAATCAGAGAGTTTAGGAATCCATCACGTGTCTGCACGTGACCTCTGGTCACGTGTGGGCACGTGATGCCCCATTGGGGTATTCCTAATTGTTTTATTATATCTTTTAATCCCTTTCAGTGGGTTTAAAGGCCTATCACATGCGGGCACGTGACTCCACTGATTAGGATTCAATTCTTATCATTTCAGAGCCCTTAGGAAGCCATCACATGTCGGCACCTGACCCCCGATCACGTGTGCGCACGTGATGCCCTATTGGGGTTTTTCCTTGTATTTTATGAGGGAACAAATGCCCCCACAACGTTGTTCTCACGTGTTTACACACGAGCGCAACGCTGTAACTTTTGTGGCCGTTGAATCTGCCTAGGGAAGCGGGTAGATGAACCGTTTCCCCTCACATCCTATAAATGCAAGGGTCTCTTCAGCAGTGCCTCCACTCCTTCATCTTCTTTATTCCTTGTTCTTGCCTTGAGATATTAATTCTCTTTCTCAGAGCTCAGTTCTCTGTTTCAAAAAATTTCAGAGTTTAACTCTGTCAACAAAAGATTTCCCTTTTCAGGTAAGGATCTTGGACGGCCGAGGAACTTCTTGTAGAAATTTGCTTTGGATTTTAAATCCACACCAAGGGTTTTTCCCTTTAACAAAAACCCATCTTTCCAAGTTCTTTAAAAAAATGTCCAATCTTTAAATAATAAACCCCTCTTGCTAGGGTTTCTCTGATCTTAGGGGATTGATGATGGCCTTGTTTCCTTCTGGAATTTAATTCCATTTCCAAGAGCTTAGCTCTGCCAATTTTCTGGGAACTTAATTCTTCTAAAGAACTTAGTTCTTCACAGAGAACTTCTTGGGATTTTCTTATCCTGAGTTGTTCTTTGCAAAAATGTTTCTAGAGAGATCCTTCATGATTTGCATAGGGTTCTGCAGTAGGTTTTCTCCTTGGGAAATGTGCAGAGTTGTTTGAATTTATTAAGAATCTTCCTTTTGTTCTCATGATGACTACATTGCCTCATCATTATTGAGCCGCCACATTGATTTTGTAGGGCCCATGTGTTTTGTAGCGCATGGTCCCATGAAATAAGTTGTTTGTCACTTTCTTCCACTGTCTTTTTACAGATATATACTCATGTACACGTGTGGACTTTATTAACGGTTTTCCCTTCCCTTATTTCAGGAACAATGGCTCCTCTTCCGTACTTTCCCTTTACCCGTTCGGAGGCGGCTTTCCCTCAATCACCGTCGGACGAAGAAGCGATGGAAATGATTAGGGCTCATGACCCAGATTGTTCCAACTTGCTTTTATGGGGGACCAGGTACGGGCATATCATTCGGGGCCACCGCAGCTTTCTTTGCGAGGTACCAACAGAGCCTACCTACTCATTTTTGCCGATAGAGTGTCCACGGACCGCCTTTGCTGTGGAGATGTTGAATTGGACCCATACGGGACGGCTTGAGCCGTCGACAACTGGGATTCCAAACCACCCTGTGCCAGCTATAGACATCTTAGGGCGTCGTATCTGCCAAGGTGAGCCCAGCCGTGGGGACAGGTTTACAAAATAGGGCTTACTCCTCGCCATCCCACGGGCTACCTTCTCTGGGCTCGTTATATCCTATCCGCCCATCGTGCGCGACTGCAGAGGGTCGGGCTCTACCAGGCGGTGTAAGCGTCTCTCTTCCACTATCAATCCCCCCATGTCTGGTGGGTTAAGGCTTTCCCAAATCAATGGAATCTTCCCACCAACACCTTCTTGCTAGGGGACCACGAAGTTTCAATTTCTCTAGAAGAGTTTCGCGAGATCTCAGGGTTGCCGATCAGGGGAACACTCTATGAAAAACTGCTGCCTTCTGATGAGTATGTTTTCGAAGCTGAGCCTGCTATGCTTGACGGCTTGTCGACTAAAAATGCTGTCCTCCATAAGCACCCAAGTCTAATCAGGGCTCTGGGCATTTTTGAGAAGCTGTTCACAGAGTCAGAGGAATAGGGCATCACTTTCAAAAGATTTATCGCCTGCTTCCTTAGCGGAGACGTTCTATCAAAGGCGGCTCCAAAGTTCGCGAATATCAACGACCCCTTCGGGTTCGGTTTAAATAAGCTACCAGCTAGAGAAGAGGATTTGCCGCAGTTCTACATTCCAATCCTGTCGGTTGTACCTTTTGAGTCGATCACAGCTCCTGGCATGGATGAAGAGACTTTCTTCGTGGGTTTTATCAGCATTTGGCTCAGCTGGTTCGTCGTTCCCACGCACCGTCGATTCATGAGAGCCTCGGTCATTTACCCTGCCCATTGCATTGCCGAAGGGACGCGACTAGCTGTAGGCATTGCAGGGCTAGCGCATCTGTATCATGGGCTAAGCATTGCAGCCAATACCTCAACCCCAGGCATGAATGTGGTAAATTTCTTTCTTCAATATTTTTCGTCATGGATTGAGATACACGTGCTAGGGGCATTTGCTGCACACCAGAGACCTAGCTTTTATGATGCTTACACTTTTCCGCGGCTCATGAGCTTGGTGGACTCTTCTGCTCCCAACCCGACTCAGTCCGGAGCTATTCGCGTGCTGCTTAATCCCTATGCCAATAAGGGCGGGATGGTATTTAACGATCGAGTCCTCTCTGCTCCTTCAGGACTGATTCAGCAGCTCTTTGACTCGTCAAAAGAGGGAGCACCCTCCCTGAAGCCCAAGGAAGCCATGAACTTATATTCGATCAGACCGGGTTATCTGGTGTTTCGACAAAACGGTGCGGCCCTTTTTATGCGGTACAACCCACACCACTTTGCTCGGCATCTGGGATATGACCAGGGTGTCCCTTTTGAGGCATTCACAGTGGAGCCCAGTCCATCGTCAGAAGTTGTTCGTGACACCGCTCATCACTTCATGCGGCTGAACACCGGCTCTTGCTTCGTGATTCCTGAGGCTGACTACATTCCTCGATGTGTGGGGGCTTTTACGGGCTGGTACCGCCACCGAGCCGGTCCCATTATTGTTGAGAAGAGGAGGATGCTCCTTGGATATAGGGCTCCCACTCCAATCCAGGCTACGGGAGTCCCGCCGCGACCACGGGCAATGGTTCGCCATCCCCTGAGAGATACTGGTGCCGTACTTATTTCTGAAGCGGCGGGTGTGGACCTAACTCCCACAGCTGGTATGCCGCTACGCACTAGAGCTCAAGCAAGGGCCAATAAGGCGCTAGTAGCAGTATCATCAGCTGCGGCGTCAGAAATGGCAGTGTCATCATCGGTAGCACCGCTGAGAGAGGATATTGAAGGCGAAGTGGGTCAACGTTGCACCAAAGCACCGAGGGAAAAGAAGCGATCATCTTCTGGTGTTAGTTCTGGGTTCAAGAGGCGAAAGAAGACGGTCACCAATCTGCTCGACTTTTTAGTAGAATCATAGCCTATCTTTCAAGATGAACCACTAGCTATGCAAGAGCCGGATGGTGGTCTTCTTTTTCCAGGTTCATCTGCCGAGGAAGCCGCGCAATTGGCTGAGGCTATAAGACGCTCCCATGATGATACTGAAAATGTAAGGGTCCCGAAAAGGCCTTATCCCGCCGTCATCTTCTACGAAGATCCTCCATCGATACGGCGGATATTTATAGGTCCTTTGGAAGAGGGAGGCAAGATAGCCCTTAAGCAGCCTATCTCGGCCGATACCGAAGATGCGCTGTCGTTATGGACTGGTGGCCACGAGTCTACCCTCGCACCCCTACGAGCACGAATTCTTGAGAAGGAACGCCGGCTTGAAAAAGCCATACTAGAATCTCCTTTGCGCATTGGTATACTTATATATCTTTTTATGGTATTTTGCAATGCTTATATATATATCCTTACCTTCGTGAAAACTTTGTAGGGACTTCGGCAATGGCAGAGGATCTGAGTTCGAGTCGCGCCTTGACTATGGACTTTGTAAATATCCCCAATGAGACACTAGTAAGTGTGGAGGGGGTCGATACAGCTGTTCTTCCTGCCACGGAGCTCTTATTGGTGATTTCCGTTCCCCTGGTGCTTGCTCTCTCGGAGGAGGCATCTTCAATGGCCGCGGATTTAATGGATCTTTCTGGGGACGGCCCGGAGACTATGGGACAGGTAGTCGAGGCCACCGTCCTTTCATTGGAGCCTGCAGCGGTGGCCACTGCTCCTCAATTGGAAGTTGTTATACCGGCCCATGTCCCCGACGATGTGCCTGGGGGCATGGAGGAGGCCGCCGAAGCTGCTATCCCTCCAGTTCAGAGCGGGAGGAGCATCGAAGGTAGCCTTTTATATTTTATTTTAATAATCTCTCCATTATCTGAACATTTCTGTCTTTTCAGAATTGCGCGGGTTGGTGACGTCTATCGCTGATCTGTCTCCCAGAAAATCCTTTCAGTATTTGCTAGAGATGGCCGCTCCGCAGGCGATATCCCCTCAACGCATCGTCCTATCTTCCGGGCAAGGTTAGTGTTATTTGCCTTCTTCTCACGGCATTATTATTATTTCCTATAACGATATTGATGTTTTCTGCAGTTCAGGAAGCCGATGACGAAGTTGTGATTCTTGACGGGCCTGGGGATCCTTTGGACCCTTCTTGCATGACTGTGGGTAAGTAAAGTTTCGACGTTGTTCCATCTGCTCTTTGCTTGTGAGTCTCGCTGATTGTTTATAAATCTTAACAGCTTTTCTAGTTCTTATCACGCTGGAATCTCGCATCGCCATGCCACCCGGCCCCTATGCTCTACGTGCCTCGGAACGGATGGAAAAGTTAAGCCTTCATTCTTTGTCAGCTCTGATCGAAGACCTTCGTGCTGGTAGTTTGATCACGGCCAAAGAATTTGCCACCGAAGCCAACAGTTCTCTCCCTTTTCTTGCTGCTTACCATAGCGAAACATTGGTGCAAGTTGAGTTTTGTCGTCGGGTGGAGGCTTGCTTATATAGCCTTGAGTGCTCGCGTCTTCCTTCAGAGGTTGTGGCTGCAAAGGCAAGCTTGCGGGGCTGATAAAACGGTGCGCCGCAAATATGCTGTCATGCGAGAAGAGTCTCAGCCAAAAATTTTCAGAGAGGAAGCTGGCTTCAACTGCACTGGGGGAACTTCAAGCTGATCTTACGGCCAAGACCACTCGGGCGTATAAACTCTGGCGGGTGCTTCAAGAAGCTATTAGGAAGGTGGTAGCTATTGATAAAGCCGTCATTTTTACTCGAGAAATGGTCAAAGCTCATAAAGTTACCAAAAAGGAGCTTGACAGTCGGCTTGCCTCGTATCAAGCCCAACAGACTCAAGCGGAGGCCCGTCTTGTAGCGATAATGAATTATGAAGCCGAGGCTCAGCGAAAAAAGGATGAACTGACGAATCTACTAAATCGTCCGCCGGCTTAAAAAAAGAATGTATATGTTTCTTTTTATTCCTCTTTTGTACATACTCCTGAATGAGAGTATATATTTTTTTGATTCTTTCATAAATTGTACTTTGTATTCATTTTGATTCATGAATAAAAGACATATTTTGCTTAATGGTGGCGTGTCCTTTTTAGTATATGCATTTTGTGGATAATCTATTTTGATCTCCTTATAGGACAGCGATGACTTAGGAGTCAGGTTCAGATCTGCCTCTTAAGGCTTTTCAACTTTATGGGCCGTAAGGGTCTCATAAAGGTATTTCTTCTTACGAGTTATGAGGATCTCGTAAGTGTAATTTCTCCTTAGGAATTGTGAGGATTCCTAAGTGTATTTTCTCTTGAGAGTTGTAAGAATCTCACAAGAGAGTTTTTCTTGCTTACGAGTCGAGATGACTCATAAGTGATTGTTTCCTTTCTTGTCGGAGAGTGTGGCCCGTGGGTAGTCCATCTTGACCTCCTTGTAGGGCAGTGATGGCTTAGGAGACAGGGTTAAGATCTGCCACCTAAGACTTTTCAACCTTATGAGCCATGAAGGTCTCATAAAGACTTTTCTCCCTACGAGTCGAGAGGATCTCGCAGGTGTGGTTTCTCCTTAGGGATCGTGAGGATTCCTAAGTGCATTTTTTCTTGAGAGTCGTAAGGGTTTCACAAGAGAATTTTCTCCTTACAAGTCGAGAGGACTCGTAAGTGATTGATGAGGTTGACATTATCCGCATTTCACGGGGTCAGGGGTTGACTTTATCCGCATTTCACGGGGTCATGGGTTGACATTATCCGCATTTCACGGGGTCAGGGGTTGCCTTTATCCGCATTTTACGGGGTCAGTGGTTGCCTTTATCCGCATTTCATGGAGTCAGGGGTTGACTTTATCCGCATTTCACGGAAGTAGGGGTTGACTATCCGCATTTTACGGAGTCAGGAGTTGACTTTATCTGCATTTCACCGAGTCAGGAGTTGACTTTATCCGCATTTCACGGGGTCAGGAGTTGACTTTATCCGCATTTCACAGAGTCAGGGGTTGACTATCCGCATTTCACGGAGTCAGGGGTTGACCATCTGCATTTCACGGAGTCAGGGGGTTGACTATCCGCATTTCACGGTGTCAGGGGTTGACTATCCGCATTTCACGGTGTCAGGGGTTGTCTTTATCCGCATTTCACGGAGTCAGGGGTTGACTTTATCCGCATTTCACGGAGTCAGGAGGTGCTCTGGACGTTTCCCACGGGGCCAGGATTGCCATTAGCCGTGTTCTACAGGGCCAGGATTTGCTCTGGACGTTTCCCACGGGGTCAGGATTAACATTAGCCGTGTTCTACGGGACCAGGATTT
This sequence comes from Agapanthus africanus, assembly GCA_030015575.1. NCBI lineage: Eukaryota > Viridiplantae > Streptophyta > Magnoliopsida > Asparagales > Amaryllidaceae > Agapanthus > Agapanthus africanus. The sequence continues at coordinate 45,389,322 of JASDDO010000019.1, read as the reverse complement.
TCTCTGGGCATTTCCCACGGGGTCAGGATTGACATTAGCCGTGTTCTACAGGACCAGGATGTGCTCTCTCGGTTGTCTGTGAACCGTCGAGGTTTGGAACAGGGACTTTGCCATGGCACCAAGGTTGATTGTCGCGTCTGAATCCCGCTGGAATGAGGAGGAACGCTGTTGGTGATCTCTAGGCTGTCTGTGAACCGTCGAGATTTGGCTTCTTTTTCTGATGGAGCCTGGTGGGAAGGTATGGTTCCCTCTTTGTTTGTGCCCCTTGATTGTATACAGGGATCGATGTGATCTCACCTGTAGGGAAAAAAGTTTTATTTCATATATTTTTCTTTTCGCGATGCTCTACCATTTCAGCTTTTATATCGCGAAAGTCGCGATTACCCAATCATTTCGGCTATTTTTGGCGGTGCCCAATAATTTCGACTATTTTTTCTTTTTACTCGCTGCTTTTTATTGCGAGTTGCCCAACCATTTCGGCTATTTTGTATGCATATATTTTACTTGCTGATTTTGCTGCAAGTTGCCCCATCATTTCGGCTATTTCATATGCATTTGTGGCTCGCTGCGAGTTTGGGATTTGATACCGATTTAGGTATCAGCATCGCTACAACTGGGATATTGCCAGGAGCAAATCATCATTTGCCTCTGTCGATGTTGAACAAAGGTGGCTTAGCGAACAGGGTTAGGATCCTGTCGACTAAGGCTTTTGACTTCATGAGCCGTAAGGGTCTCATGAAGATATTTCTCCCTACGAGTCGTGAGGATCTCGTAGGTGCGTTTTCTCCTTAAGAATCGTGAGGATTGTTAAGTGTATGGTCTCTTATAAGTCGTAAGGATCTCACAAGAGTGCTTTCTCCTTATAAGTCGAGAGGACTTACAAGTGTCTTTCGCCATATGAGCATATCCCCAGTCTCTGGTGGGACTTTGTTAGGGAAATGTTTATTCGTGCCCGTAGATTGTATACAAGGGTTGACATTGAGACGCTTGTAGGGCAATATTGGAGATTGTGATGGCTTAAGAACAGGTTCAGATCCCTGTAGCTTAAGGCTTTTGAATCCCATGAGCCGTGAGGGTCTCAAAGGGGAATTCTCCTTACGAGTCATGAGGATCTCGTAAGTGTAACTTCTCCTTAGGAATTGTGGGGATCCCTAAGTATATTGCTCCTTTGTGAGTCGTAAGGATTTCACGCAGGTATTTTCTCCTCACAAGGTCGAGAGGACCTTGCAAGTGTCTTTTAACGAGATTGTTCCCTTTCGGGTTTTCACAAACTCGCCAGTAGCCCTGCTGTTTTTACTCACGGAGCCCTTTCGGGTTTTCATCCGTGCCCATCTCGCTTATGGACATACCGTTTTCTTTCTTCTCCTTTTTATTATTATTATTTTTTTTTTGTGTCAGCCTTGGGATGCTGCGGTCCGTAGTAGTTTATAGACGTCTCGGTCAATAGCCAGTTTTAGGACATAGTGGTCCATCGTTAGTTTAAGGACGTTTTGGTCCACTGTTAGTTTTAGGACATCTCGGTCCACTGTTAGTTTAGGGACATTTCGGTCCGTAGCCAGCTACTACTTATAGAGTCTAGGCTTAGGAAGATAGCGAGCGGACATAGGCGTCGTCATCTATCGTTGAGCTAGGCTGTGACTCGTCAGGCGTAGTACTTTTTCAGAAACCGGCCGTTTATTAGTCTGAAGGGTCTTTCGCCATGCATATCCATGAGCAGGTAGGCTCCACCTTGGTAGAACTTGTCTGTGATGTACGGGCTTTCATAGTTCGGCTCAAATTTCCCCCGTTTGGCACGATTGGGGATCATAGGTCTCTTGACCACTAGTACGAGTTCGCCTTGGCGGAATGTCCCCGGCCGAGTCAGTCTCTCGTATGAGCGCATCATCTTCGCTTTATAAGCCTCCAGATTTTGTTGCGCCATGAGCCGGGTTTCATCAAGGGCGTCGAGCTCCTCAAGCCGAAGGTGAGCATTTTCTTCGTCTGTTAGCTCGCAGTGAACCGCCACTCGTAGAGAAGGTAACTCTATCTCAAGGGGGAGTACCGCTTCTGTACCGAATACCAATGCATACGGCGTTGTGTTTGTGGCCGTTTTGAACGTAGTTCGATACGTCCAGAGAGCTTCATGCAGTCTCTCGTGCCAGTCCTTCTTATTTTTGGACACCGTCTTTTTTACGATCTTCGTCAAGGTCTTGTTGAAAGCCTCAGCTAGACCGTTAGCTCGGGGATTATAGACCGAGGAGTATCTCCAGTCTATATTATGCTGTTGTGCAAAGCGGCTGATCTTGTGGCTTCTGTAGGCTGGCCCGTTATCGGAGATAATCCGTCGCGGAGTGCCGAACCGATAAATGACATGTGTCTTGAAGAAATGGAGGATATTCTCCGTCTTCACTTCTCTTAGCGGTATTGCTTCCGCCCACTTAGAGAAATAATCAGTTGTCGCCAATATGAACCGATTTTCTCTGGATGATGCTGGTTCGATGGGCCCGATTATGCCAGTTCCCTACATTTCGAACGGCCAGCTAGCCACCGTTGGATGTAGCGGATTTAGATGTTGGTGGATAAAGTCCCCGTGAATTTGGCACGAGTGGCACTGCTTCGCGTATTCGAGACAGTCTTGGATCATTGTGGGTCAATAATAGCCCATCCTTTTGATCTTCAGCTTCATCTTCGGCCCGGCTTGGTGAGAACCGCAGAGTCCGTTGTGAGTTTCTTAGACGACTCTCCTTGCCTCTTCAGGTCCCATGCATCTTAGCCATAGAGAATCGAATGATCTCTTGTTCAAAGTATCATTGACGAAGGCGAAGGATAGAGCTCGTTTCACGAGCAGATGTCTTGAGGACGCATCTTCAGGTGTTCGACGGGATTTGAAGTAGTCTATAAAGACTTCTTTCCAATCCTTAGCCTTTTTCCAGTCTTATATTTGTAGGGCTGTTTGCTCGGTCGCTCCCTTTTCTACGGAAGACTCTGGAGATATTTCTGCCGGTGCGAGAACCCGAGGGCTTTGCACAACGATCCTCACGTCATCGAGGTTCTCGTCGGCCAGTTCTTTAGAGAGCTTGGCTTATGCATCTGCTTTGCTATTTTCCACACGCGGTATGCTTTCCAGGGTGTAGGAGGGAATTTGAGTCAGCAGTTGCTGCACTCTGTCGCCGTACTTCACCAACTCTGGTTTGCACGTTTGATAATCGCCGTTTATTTGACTAACGACCAGCTGGGAATCTCCGTATATGAGGAGGTTTTCGATTCCCATGTCGACAGCGATCTCAAGAACCGCTATCAAATCTTCATATTCGGCTTCATTGTTCGTCCTCGGCTCTGTTAAGGAGAAGGCGAAGCGCATTATCCCCCTTTGTGGAGTTATGAAGATGAGGCCTACCCCGAATTTGATTATGGGGGTGTTTTGCTTCCGTTTCTTCATGGAAGATGCCCCATCAAAGTAGTGTTCCCATTGGGTGTCACTCTCTCCTCTCTCACCGTCGATTGTGTCAAACGTGTGCTCGTCTGGAAATTCGCAGTTTAGGGGTGAGTCGGCAGGTATAGGATGTTCAGCGAGGAAGTCGGCGATGGCCTGGCCTTTCACTGTCTTGAGAGGTCGGTATGTCACCGAGAACTCCATCAAAAGGAGGGCCCATTTAGCGAGCCGTTCCATTAGTATGGCTTTTGACATCAAATATTTGAGAGGATCCACCTTTGATATGAGATGGACCTCATGTGCCAACGCATAGTGTCTGAGCTTCGTTATCGCGAAGATCAACGCCAGACAGTGTTTTTCGATGGGGGAGTAATTGCTTTCTGCCCCCATAAGAACTCGACTCAAGTATTAGAGGGCTCTCTCTTTTCCTTGGTCGTTCTCTTGTGCCCATAGTGCGCCTAAAGAACCTTCAAGGGCAGCTGTGTACAGGATGAGAGGCTTTCCCTTGACCGGAGCGGTCAGTACCGGCGGATTCTGCAGGTATTGCTTGATTTCGTCCAGCGCGCTTTGGCATTTGCGATGCCAGACGAACGGGGTCCCCTTTTTCATCAGGTGACTGTAAGGACGACACTTGCCGGAGAGGTTAGCTATCAACCGTCGGATATATGCGAGCTTTCCTTGGAGAGACCGCAGTTGCTTGAGAGTTCTTGGCGGAGGCATTTCCATAATTGCCTTGATCTTTGATGGATCCACCTCGATAACTCGATGTCGGACGACGAATCCTAGGAACTTGCCCGAGGAAACTCCGAACGCGCATTTAAGAGGGTTCATCTTCAAGTTGTATTTCCGAAGGCGCTGAAACACGATCTTCAGATGCTCTAGATGTTCCTCGTATGATCTGCTTTTAACCACGAGGTCGTCGATATAACATTCGACGATTTCATGTATGAGGTCATCGAAAATCTTCATCATGGCCCTCATATAGGTGGCACCGGCGTTCTTCAGACCGAAAGGCATCACTTTGTAGCAGAATATGCCCAAGGGAGTCCAGAAAGCGGTATGCTTCTGGTCCTCGGGGTGCATCTTTATTTGATTGTACCCTGATGAGCCATCCATGAAAGAGAAGACTTCATGGGTGGATGTATTGTCGAACATCAGCTCGGTGACCGGTACGGGAAAATCGTCCTTCGGGCAAGCTTTGTTGAGATCCCGAAAGTCCACACATATGCGCACTGTCCCATTTTTCTTCATCACTGGGACGTTGTTGGCAATCCAGTCAGGGTATTGAACTTCTTAGATGAAGCCAGAGTCGATTAGCTTCTTGACCTCAGCATTGATGCTCATCTCAAGCTCGAGCTGCATTCTTCTCGGTGCTTTTTTGATCGGCTTGACGTCCGGAGATATCGCCAATTTATGGACGGCTATTTCTGAATCTAATACCGGCATCTCGGAATAGCTCCATGCGAAACAATCTTTATACTGCATGAGCACGTCCTTGAGCGTAGCCACCTTTTCTTCAGACAACAGCTCACCGACGAACGTCGGCCGTGGGTCGTTTGTCGTTCCCAATTCGATTTTCCGTAAGTTGTCCGCAGTAATATGTATTCCGTCTTCCAGCTCTTTTGGCGCCGGTGGAAATTATGAAATCAGCTCATTCTCATCTTGATTTGTGAAGCATTGGGAGAGGTCGTCCATATTCTTGTGCTCTCCCTCTTTTGAGAATGTTATCATATGACAGGTCCGAGATCGTCTCCAATATTGGTGTTGATCTGGTTCTACCGCCGCCTTTGGCACATGTCTCTGTGGTGGGGCTACCCTATAACTGTTGGATAGAGCGAACCTACCGAGTTGATATTGGTCTTCGACCCAGTTCTTGAAGGTGAAGCAGTCTTCAAAAAGATGTCCGATCGCTCGATGATAAGAGCAATAATCCGGGTGAGAGACGTTGTCTGCTTACTCAGGGTATTTGGACTCCGGGAGTGTAATCATATGATGTTTCACGATGAGGTCGAATATCCACCTTGTCTTGTTTTGGGGAAAAGAATATGCTCGACCCATCTTTTTTATAAGAGACGAATCTCGGCTGCTCAATTCTTGATTGCGTGTCTTCCTGGACCCGCTTTGCCGCTGCCAAACGTTCTTTCCGTTCTTCAGTTTGTTCTTGCTTCTACGTCGAATCTTTCGTATGAAGGGCTGGCAACGAAGGGCATTGTCATTCTCCGTGGACTGCTGAAGGAGGCGCTGCGTCCTGGTTTTGTCGTAAATGGTCATTTCGCGGTTATGGCCATCCTGGACCTTTTGACCCGCTTCTCTTATAAGCCTGTCTATCTGTTCTTCGAACGAAGGACTTGGCATTTTCATGACGGGACCTCGTTTTGGTTCAGGGTTAGCGTCTTTTAAAAGAGCATCTCCTTCTTCATCGAAGTCATGTATCACGTAGCAACCATGGAATCGTTCCCGTTTCTTGGATTGAACATATCCAAGCCCGTTCGTTTCCACTCTCCCGTTGGGCAATTTTCGCTGAGTTCTAGGGACGTTCCAGATCCTGTTGTAGAACTGAGCTTGTCGAGCAGTCTGCTTCAAGGGTACGCCTTGGTGCCTTAACAGCCTTTTTAATCCTTCTGTGTAGTATCTGGGCAGACGGATGGGCTGGAGTTTGTCGAGTGTAGGATCGGCACCATGCCAGATTTCTTTCTCCACTTTAGTTTCCGTGGATCGATAAAAGAGGATCGCTTTTTCATCTTTTCGCCTGCGAGGAACATAGAACGTCTGTAGTTCTTGCACCCTATAGGCATCAAGTGCGTCGAGCTCTTTGTAGTGCTGCCGCGGAACCATAGCGATTTGCAAACTCTGATCATCTCCAATGAAGGCTTTCACTGTTGGACGAGCCGAGAATATTGCGTTGACCTCGTCTTCAGAGTCACTGCCAAAGATCAACATAGGGGTAGATGGTCTGGATTTGTTGTATTGGGGCTGTCCCGCATAAACTATCTCTTCTTCCTCCTCGGTATCGCTTCCGAAGACCGGAATGGTGGTGATAGCTTTTTGCTTGTTCTCCGGTTTATAGCACTTCTCCGTTTCCTCGAAGTCTGGTAAGAAGTATTTTGCGTCTTCGTACTTTCGTACTTCATTTACGGAGAATGGGTTCAGCTCCCCTGTCACAGTGTATTCCATCCCATCTTTGAAGTACTTCATACACTGATGTTGTGTAGAAGGGATAATATTGTACTCATGTAACCAAGGCCTACCGAGCAAAGCGTTGTAGCAAGTCCTGGCGTCAATGACGTGGAACTTGATATCGGTGACGAGCAGCCCAAAGCGTAACGTCAGTATCACAAACCCGAGCGTCCGTGATGACTGGGAGTCAAACCCGGAGTTGGTGATTTTATCACGAGCAAGGTGCTGAACGCTCATGCAGATTTCCTTCAACACTCTTACATTGAGGAGGTTGACGGAGGACCCATTATCAACCAGGATTTTGCCTATCTTGATATCATGACAGTATCCGGAGACATAAAGGGGGCGGTATTGCTCGCACGTCCCGAGGAGGAGATCTTCATCGCCGAAAGTAATGTCAGCAGTGTGCACTTCTTCCAGCTCGTCCTTCATCTTTTCTTCGGCGAGGAAAGCTTGAAACTGGTCAGGCTCTTGTAGTGCCTTGATCAGAGAATCTCTCGCCTCTTTTGATAGTAAAAAGGCATCGAGAATGCTCAGCTGCGAGGGTAGCTACCTCAGGTGTGCCAGAATATTGTAATCCACCTTATTTTTCTTTGGTGGGTCTTTGGCTGTCAGCTCTTTGACGAATTGATCATCGAGGGCGATATCTTCAGGGACTTTTTCTTTCCCTTTATCTTTCCTATTTGATCCACTGTTAGCAGGTCCAAGATTCTTTTCCGGCAGCGTACGATTGCGCAGCTGAATGTTCTCACAGGTCTTCATTTCTTCCGTCTCGGAGGTGGGTTCTTTGAAGAGAGGGCCGAGGGCTATTTCTTCATCAGAATCGCTCCCAAAGGTGAGAACTTGCGATCCCCCAGCGTCAACCATATGACAGTTGCCAGCAGTTCTTTTGTGCTCCTCTGTAGTGTTTCTCCGTTCCCGACGAGCTTTGCGTTTCAATCGCTGAACGTGCTACCGGTGAGCAACATATCCTTGCCACCAGTTTTTAAAGGTATCGCACTCTTCAGTAGGGTGTGCAATTCTTTGATGATATAAGCAGAAGTTAGGATGTATGTCCTCATCGTTAAGGTGTATCCCATCAAGAGTGTTCCCTTCGGAGGGTGGCAGCTTCATTCCCATCGATATGGCTTTGGCGAACCTTTTCCTCATCTTCAACCTGCCTTTGCTGGCCATGGGCATGCCTTGATCTGGTTGGAGTGCTTCAACCCTTTCATCCAGTCGCCGACATTTGGCCTTTTCAAATATGACCGTTTCGCGCTCTCGATCAGGCTTGCTTTTCAGAAGAGCTTCGTTAAGCAACCTGTCAATCATCTCATCTCACAGTTCTAGGAGTTCTGGTTCGAGATTTCCCCTCAGTTTCTTTGCGTCAGGAGCTTCTTCACCGTCCATCGACAAGTGAGAGATCACATGGCAGCTTTCTACATAATCCTTAGGTTCATCCGACGAGTCTTCTCCATTGTCGTCATCTCCGTCCTCAAGGACGTGGCTGAGAAACTCTTGAAGTATGACCGGGGTCCGCGCCTTCTGATTATATTCTTCCAGCGCGTCGATATGTTTTTGCAGGTCTGTGCGCTTGTCACCAGGCTTCACGAGCTTTTTGGTCTTCTTCTTCTTCTTCGAAGACTTTGACGACTGGGTCTGAGCGCTTTGATTATCACTGGCAACTTTCGGAGTTAGGCGCGGCTTCAGCATTCCCTCGATGACCTCGGGTTCCAGTGGATTTTTCCACCTGATCGCCGGGCATGTTTGGAGGTCCTTCAGCATTCTTTTCGTCTTGGCTGAAAGAACGACCTCCCATGGAGCTTCTTCTACCAAAAAGCACGATGCCCTCGGTGCGTCCGCCTTTTTAAGAGCGTGCGGTTTGGGCGGGTTTACTTTCCAATTCTCGGACAGTGGGAACTTGACCTGTTGGTATTGGCTCTCAATCCACCCTTTGAAGATGAAGCAATCTTCGATTGGATGGCCTATCGCTTGGTGATAGGGGTAATAATTGGGATTATTAGCCTCACCGGGTTGTAATGGGCATTTTGGATCCGGCAAGTTGATGAGCTTGTTGCGCACCGCCAGCTCGAACAGTCTTTTCGTTTTGTCCCGGGGAAACGAATAAGGGCGCTTCAGTTTCTCATCAAAGAGCCGCCGTTTCTCATCTTGGCGATCAGTTAGCCTTAGACCAGTGGGCTGCTGTTGAGTATTAGCAACGAAGGTCACTTTCCCTTTTCGTTCCGAGGCTCCACCTTCAAAGGAGATGGTCTATGACCCATCTGATCCATCTGGGCCAACTTGTCAATCAAGGCCTGGAAGGTAGTTGGCTTGAAAAACATCATGAATTGGGAAATGGTCGCTTGAGGGTCGAGGGTCCCCATGAACATGCCTACCGCAGGCGCTTCTTCGATGCGTTGCTCGCACTTCGACCACAGGTTCCGCCACCGTATCGCGTATTGCACCCATGTTTCGCCTGGCTTCACCCTGGCGTTAATTAATGCGGTAATCGGGGTGCACTCGCTAGCGCTTGCGAACCTCTGTGTGAACAGTAACTCCATTTCTGCGAATGTCTTAACGGAGTCATTCGGGACCTCGGAGTACCATTCAAACGCTGTCTCCGACAAACTGCCAACAAACTGGCGAAGCAATAGTTTATCATCCCCTCCAGTGTTGCTACACAGAGCCCTGAATTGAGCAACATGTTGGTGTGGATTCCCCGTCCCCTTATATACATGGAATTTGGGGATCGTGTATCCCGGCGGATACCTTATTTGGTCGTACCAACCCGGATAGGGTCGTCCAGTTTTAACAATTTTCCCAGCCGCTTCATTCGCCTTATGAACTCGTATCTGCTGAGCGATGTAATCATCTAGGACGGCTTTGGAGATGATCTCCTCTTTGGCTGCTGAAAGAGCCGGCAGAGGATTTGATATCTCTCCTCTATCATCTTCAATTATTACTGGAGGATCTTCGGCTGGAGGGTCCGGCTGGATCATCATGCCCACCATAACTTGGAATAGAAGGGCCATTTGTTTTATATTGGCCGCTTATTCTGCGGCCTCTTTGTCCTTCTTCTCAAGCATTCTTCGAAGGAATTCGGCATTAGTTTCCTGCTCACGGCGCTGCTCTGAGGATGTCTCCGGGCTTGCTTTCGGTCCAGTGAGTGCGGCCATGGCTGTTAGCATCTCCTGGAGCTTTTGCTGCTGCTCCTGGGCCTTCGTACCAGATCCGGTGAGTGGTCGATGGCCCACAGAGATACGACTGTCCTCTTTCCCAGATGCCATATAGACAGTATGTACCATAATGCCCCCAGACTTGGGGCGTTTAGATTCAGTGCCCTTACGATTCGTCGCGGACATAGGGATTTTCTCCGGCCTTCTCCTTTTGTGAGCGGTCGAAGTTGAAGGTGCCGTTGCAGTGGGCACCCAAGTAGCTGTCGTTTTTCGTGGTACGACAGAGTAGTCCTTCTCTTGCCGAACCTTCATCTTTTTCTGTCGGCGGAGATAGTCTTGATCTATCACGGAGTCCTGGACCTGTCGCAAAACTTTATAAATTTTAGAGGACAGCTGCTGAGGGGGCTGCTCTAGCTTCACCTTAGTAGCGTTCTCCATAGGTGGAGGAGATCTCTTCAGCACGTCAGTCGGAGAGTTTTTGCGCACTCTCCTTAGCAGTTCAAAACTATTCCCAGTTGGAATATCAGCATCGATTTCCATCGTTGGAGCCGGCGGAGTCAGTCTAGAAGGAGAGTTGCCCCCTGCCTTCCTTACTCAGCGCCAGTAGCGATATCGAGCGTGTCGAGCCGTTGGGATTATCTCAGCTGTAGGGGTGACTTCCTCATGCCCCCCTGTGTTGGTCAGAAGTTGTCGTTGTCAGCCTATTGAAGACGGATGTCCGCTGAGTGGGGATAGCCAACCTATCGAAGGCAGAATTCTGAGCAGGGGAAGCAGTCTTGACGATTTCGCCTGGAATAGGAGATGAGACAGTCAATCTTGTGAAGACCGGCCCTTTGGCAGGAGAAGCCGCCTTGACGACTTCAGGAGCAGGAATGGCTATCCGCTTAGGGATAACCCTTTCTGGTATCGCGGGCTTCTTCATGGGCCCAAATGAGCTTTGGCCAGTCTGTCAAAGACTGAGGCATTGGAGCTGGACGACCCGTTGAGAGGGGCCGCAGTAGTTGTGAGCCGATCAAAGACCGAATTTTTCTGAGCTTCTTGTAATAGTACAGGAGCGCTGAAGCTCATTGGCGGGATCATGGTCCTGAAGAATAACCCAGTGGTGGCTTGCGTCACCTGGTCCACCGACATTGTAAAAGCGGAGGCCGCCTGAGGCTCGTAGATCACTCCTCCAGTAGGGACGGAGTGAGAGTTGCAGTTGCAGTTAGTGCAGTTTGAAGCCATTGATCTTCTGTTTTTCTGCACGGAGCAAGACACCAAATCTTAGTACTTCACATCCAAAGGCAACCATGTCAAACCGCGATTTGTTCGCGAAACACGACACACGAAGTGTGGAGTGGAAAGAGGAAAAGGTCCCACCGAGCGTGCCAGAATCTGTTCGCCGCCGGAAGACGCGGCCGGGACGTTGGGACGTCGGGGCCTGAATTCTAGGGGGCAGATGCTATTTGGTTTTATCCGTCCACCTCTCCGAAGATGCCAAGTTGATTTATGACACCATGTATCGAAGGTTTAAACGGATGCGGCCGATATAGTAGTCTTCGTCAGATTCCCCCTCATTGAGGGGTTTTTGATTGTGGGGACGCTCTTCCCTGCAGGCACAAACCCCTGCAGTTAATTACGCTACCGCATCGCGGTAACCACTTTCTCCTTCTCCAGATGGTCACTTCGTGTCGTATGTGTTTGTTTTGTTTTTGGTTGCCCGTGGATTGTATACGGAGACTAATTTATGTTGTTGCCCGTAGGGCGTGGATTAGCCCAAATCCGTATTTTCTTAGATTTGGGTTTGGGGTTGGGTTTAAGGATCGTTAATCTCATTTGAGACTAAGATCAACTTAAACGTTTGTTAAGGATACGTTAGTCTAATTTTAGACTAAGATCTACTTGACAGTTTGTTAAGGATATGTTAGTCTAATTTTAGACTAAGATCTACTTGACAGTTTGTTAAGGATATGTTAGTCTAATTTTAGACTAAGATCTACTTAACAGGATCATTTAGATCCAACAAAAAAGCATTTGGGCTCTATTGTTTTAGTTTAAGGACTTTGCGATCCAAGGTTAAGGACATCATAGTCCATGGGTTTAAAGGACCCCACAGTCCAAGTTTAAGGACATCATAGTCCATGGGTTTAAAGGACCCCACAGTCCGAGGTTTGTCTGGTTATCGGGACCCGTCACCTCTCTGAAGACGTTGAAGGATTACAACGGCATATATCAGAGAAGTGCAGAGATGTACCCTTGAACCAATGTTGGTTGAGAGATCTGTAGTCCAATTTAGGACTAAGATCAAAAGATTTATGAGCATATGGGCTCAATTAATCTGAATTAAGAACTTATGGCCAACTTGGGCTAAGTCCACTCAGGTTTAAAATGTTGAACATTTGTTTTGGGTTGTTGAACATTCATCTGGGCTTGGCCCCTCTTTATTTAGCAATGCTAAGCATGGGTTTGGGTTCTGACAATATTTTTGTATTTTATTGAGTGTTAAGCACTCGTATGCCATATGAGATGATCAATCTTGGAAAAAAAGAAAGTATTTGAAGCTCAGTCAAAAGGGGAATCTTGCCTCTGGAAAAACTTGGCTAGTTCAAGCTATGATTGGCTTGGATATAGTGTTAAACACTAAAGTAAACTCAGCTATCACGTGCTCCCACGTGATGCGCTCAGAATAGTGTTAAACACTAGGGCTGCAGCACCCAAAATAGTGTTAAACACTAAAAAAAAGAAGCGCTCACGTGGGGTCACGTGAGACGCTTGAGTGTTGGGCCCAAACTTCCTTTATATTGTTCTCAGAATATTCAAATAAGTGTTAAACACTTAATCTTTATGACCATCACGTGTGGACACGTGATGGTGCCCATGCACTGGATATTAAAAGGATTTGCTAGGGGTTACGTGGGGACACGTGAGGGCGCAAATGCATTGGATTTTAATGCCTCAGTTCTTTCCATCTTCTCTTTTTTAAAGAGGTGTTTGTCAGGGGTCACGTGGGGACACGTGAGGGCGCCCATGCATTGGATATTAACAGGATTTTCTAGGGGTCACGTGGGGATACGTGAGGGCGCCCGAAGTCTGTTATGCATTGGCTTTGTTCTCTTTATTTTGAGGAATTTATCCAAGGGTCACGTGGGAGCACGTGACCCCATCTTATTCATTCTTTTTTTGACCATTGAGGGGAGGGTCATGATCATGTTGGGCACTTGATCTTTTTACGTGCATGAAAAGTCTAAGTCTCTTGTTTAAGAATTAAATTCTTTCGTAGGGTTAAACCTTAATTTTGGTTAGAGGAATTAAATTCCTATGTATTTGGAAGAATTAAATTCTTTAAACTCAATTCTCTCTCTAAGTTTTGGATCTGCATGGCAGAATTTCCCCGATGAGAATTAAATTCTCAACTTATTGGGAGATCTGCTTCTGCAGATCTTCAACTAGAGGAAGAACTAAGTTCTTATTCAGAAGAGTTAAACTCTTATATTGAGAATTAAATTCTCTTTTTGTTTTTTGGGAGCTTATAGAATAATCTCTTTCCCTTTCTTACCTAGAGTTTCTTTCTTTTTTTGAAAAGATATTCTTTTCTCTCTGGAGAACTAAATTCCTTTTTATTTGTATTCTCTCTCTGTTGTTGTATCCAATCCTCTCTCTTCTCTTCTTGGCTCCTATTTATAGGAGAAAGGAAAAAAAAACAGTTTGTTTAGTCAATCTTTCATTGAAAGATTTTGATTGTTTTTGTAACCAACATGATCTTTTAGATCACTCAGTGAATTTTATTCACCATTGTATTTTTAGTCCAAAAGATATTTTATTTGTTATTCCTGGCAAATTTAGGAAAATCTTTCTTTGTATAGAATCTTTCTATAAATTGGTGATTTTTTAATCACCATTGGATTTTTAATCCAACGGTGCTCCGCTTTACAGAGCGCAATCTTTTTGTTTGGAAAGATCTAGGGGAATATTAGGGTTTTTGATTTTCCTTAATTAGAATTTAAGTCTATTAGTTCAGAAGGTTTAAAAGCCTATCACGTGTTGGCACGTGACCCCACTGTTTGATTAGTTAATTAGAATTTAATTCTATTAATCAGAGAGCTTAGAAACCCATCACGTGTCAGCACGTGACCTCTGGTCACGTGTGGGCACGTGATTCCCCATTGGGGTATTCCTTGCTGTTTTATTATATCTCTTAATCCCTTTCAGTGGGTTTAAAGGCCTATCACGTTCGGGCACGTGACTCTACTGATTGATTATTTAATTAGAACTTAATTCTATTAATCAGAGAGCTTAAGAACCCATCACGTTTCTGCACGTGACCTCTGGTCACGTGTGGGCACGTGATGCCCCATTGGGGTATTCCTTGCTGTTTTATTATATTTTTTAATCCCTTTCAGTGGGTTTAAAGGCCTATCACGTGCTGGCACGTGACTCCACTGATTGATTATTTAATTAGAATTTAATTCTATTAATCAGAGAGTTTAGGAACCCATCACGTGTCTGCACGTGACCTCTGGTCATGTCTGGGCATGTGATGCCCCATTGGGGTATTCCTAGCTGTTTTATTATATCGTTTAATCCCTTTCAGTGGGTTTAAAGGCCTATCACGTGCGGGCACGTAATTCCACTGATTAGGATTCAATTCTTATCATTTCAGAGCCCTCAGGAAGCCATCACGTGTCGGCACGTGACCCCCGATCACGTGTGCGCACGTGATGCCCTGTTCGGTTTTTCCTTGTATTTTATGAGGGAACAGAGATATTGGGACATTGAGATATAGAGATATTGAGATATTGAGATTTTGGGATATACATATATTGTGTCGATGCTTGACACGGATTTTCTGTTGATTTCATTGATGATACTTCAGTTTATTGCACATAGGTTTTTCTAAGATAAGAACAAAGATTTTCTCATACCAGACTTGTTCAAGTTTCGTGTTTGATTATGCATTCATGTTGCATTCATGTTAGTACATCGTATCATATCGATATGTATAGGTTGAAACGCATTTGCGTGTATGCTTACGATAGCCTTATTAGATATTACTTACTACTCACGAGTTGTCAACTCACCCCCGTTGTGCTACAGTATCTTGCAGGTTCGACCCGCAGCGCAGTAGCGGCGGGCGTACTTCCTTTTTTTGCTTCATTGCATCGATATGTAGCTTTGCTCATCGGTGGGTTGCGAGGATACTTTTGTTCCATCTTGTATTATTATTTGTATCTAGTATACTCCATCTACTCTTGTATATTGGACTAGACGGTGATACTCGTGAGACTTGAATTTGTGGTATTTGGAGTCGATGCTCACTTGAGCCGACGTGGTGTTTCTCATTTCTTGCTTTCATATGCTTATTTCGCACTTTGATATACATATTGCATGTGGTTGTGATTCCTCCATTGTCGAAGTGCTAGCTCCCGCTTGGGGATGCCTTAATTCATTTATTTATATGTATTTTCATGTGTTGTACCCGTTTGGGGGCCAGTATTTACAAAGGAGACTCTGCCAAAATTTTCGGGAAATTTGATGCATTAAAATGTTTTAAGGTGACTTTCTTTTACCAAAAATCATTTTTTTAAGTTAAGTTTTCCTTCACTCTATTTCTTTAAACGGTTTAGATTTCTGGGCTTTGGTTTACTTAGATTACATTACGCCTTGAGACATTTCGTAATTTAAATGCCGGTCACGTTCCGTACCTTCGGGTCGTGACAGTATCTAAGCAATATAATGTAAATATACACAAGAAGACATGAAGTGTAAATTAACAGCAACTTTTATTTATTAAACATTTCTTTACAAATACAACTGAAAATATAAATACAGGAATGGAAAGCAATGCCTAAACAATGGCATGAACTGAAAAGAAAATATATACAAGTATCTAGAGCTCTGGGTCAATAGCAAACTGCTCCAAGTCTTCAGTACTGGGCTCGACCTCCAAAGAGTCCGATCCACCTGACAACATTCCAAAGAAAAAAGAGAAGGAATTTCGTCAGCGAACAGTCGCTCTATAAGTCCCAAAAATAGGTAAGAATAGACTGATGAGAATGTAACTGGTATATTGTATTCTTTTGTTCAGTTAACGCAGTTGTTTGTACCTTGATACAGAATATACCAGTATATACGTGAGGAGTCCCACTATTCCGGAGACTAAGGTATACGGAGTACAAGGAACCGTTACGCCACGGTACAACAGCAATGGATATTCAGGTTAGGTGTATTAAAGTGACCGTCTCGTGCCACTTCTAACACATTTCGTACCAGT
The DNA here is from genome assembly GCA_030015575.1 of Agapanthus africanus. Classification (NCBI taxonomy): domain Eukaryota; kingdom Viridiplantae; phylum Streptophyta; class Magnoliopsida; order Asparagales; family Amaryllidaceae; genus Agapanthus; species Agapanthus africanus. Next base: position 45,373,328 of record JASDDO010000019.1, on the reverse strand, counting down.
CTACCCCTTTAAAACCCCGTAATGTATTTTGTATTGCTTGTATTGTTTTGTTTTATAAATGGAAGACTTGCCGAAACCATGATATCATGTAAACAGAATGGATATAAATGGGTAGTCATGTAATCAGAGTATATCCATGGTTCGGTTCAGTCGAGTCATGTTGATATAGATTGAATTCTGGTATAAATGAATTCATGTTGTATTGTAGTTATACTTGAATTAAATTCAAGTCGGATTGATTTCATATTATACCGAGACTTTTCCTGAGTCAGACACTTTACAACGAATTGAAGTCCTGAATTAGTTTTGATGTTATCGGTAATTACTGCATATGGACGGCAGGATTTGTGTCTTTTTCCAAGACAATTACCGTATTGATAATACCGTTTTTAGGTTGTCTACCTTAGATAGGCAAGCACCCATATTCTACGGCTTCCTGAGGCTCAAGAGAATCGGTCCCGCTTAAACCTATGTTTACTAGGGTCCTTATTGTAAATTAATATAACTTGAGGGGGTTTTATGAAAAATAGTTTTGATATATTTTCAAAATACACCTCAAGTATTTAATTATCGTCTTTAGGGTTTTCATAATTGTAATTTTTTTTATAAAGTGAAATATTCTAATGGATATAACCTAAATTTCATTGTATATGGTATTTTAATGTAATATTGGAATTATATTGATTTGTAATGGTAGTTTCATAAAATTTGTGATTCTTTTGATTTAGAAAATATGGAATATATATATTGTATACTTAAAGTAGATATTTTGATAATATATATATATATATATTTATAAAATATAGAACTTATTTATTAAATAGAAATCAAATTTTTCTTAAAAATTGCATTAAAAATTCCATCGAGATCGGATGATCCGTGAGGAGGTCTGCATCTCGCTCTACTAAGCCCGAGAATGTGAGATAACCCACACCATCCCGATCGGGGTTCCCCAAAATAGATTGTAGAGACGCATTTGCAAGGTATTAAATAATACACTTTTAAAGAAAATGGTTTTTGAATGTTTATGGTATTTAACTGTAAATTCGTATTTCCCTACAAACTAATGTTCCAAAAGTCATCGTGCTATGTCAAAATTATGTGTTGTGATGGGATAGGTCATTACCTCGTGAGTTTTCTAAAGGTAATATGGGTAAAATGAATAAGCAATGTCGTATGTAAATATGATGGTATTTTACCGTAAAAATAAAATAGAAGTTGGAATACATATTATTTTGAATTGAAATTTGTTGTGAATATTATTTTATATTTGTTAAACAATATAAGAAGAGATGGTAATTTGTTGTTTAAGAAAAATTTGAGTTTTTAAAGAAAAGAGAATCGGAAGTCGGAATAACTCCGCTTCCGATGAGTTTTGAAAAGTGAAAATTTTAGACTAGAGATTGAGAAGGGGAGAGGAGAATTACTGATTGAAAATAAAGAGGGGAGATGGAGGAAGCTTTTGGAATCGTCGGAGAGTCGTTTCGTCGCCGGATTTTTTTCGAAACGTCGTCGGAATTTCGACCTTGGCTAACTCCTCTTGTATAACTTTGGACTTGAAAATTTTAGAGAGTTTTTGTGATAATTTTCAGAATGAAGATGCCAAAGTGTATGGTTGTAATTATAGGATAGGATTAGGGTTTTGTGAGTGAAGAGAGAATTAAAAAATGCATTATAAATTTGGTTTAATGGTGATTTTTAATTCTCTAGATTATTGCAGAGTAAACAAACATAATGAGAGTTAAGAGGGGAAGGCCAAGAGACTAGGGCAAAGAGAAAATGGGGCATTAGGCATAGGGGGCCCGGCGGCGGCGCCCCTGGGATGATCTCGCCGGTCCAATCCGGTGAGTTCGGGTGTGGATCTCTGCCATGTGTCCAAGTCTGTTGGTATATCATTTTCCACATGTTTATTTTTATTGTGACTTTTCATTTTACGTGTTTTGCACGTGTAAACTTTTGAGATTCTAAAATTTTAAAAGAAAATCAACAAAAAATATAAGTGGCTGGGGGGATTCGGAAAAAACGGTCACGTCACGGCAGTACATGGCTTTACCAATGAGCTACAAATGCTTTCTTGTTATTTAAAAGTAAATTAAATACTTATAGAATATACATGATTGCAAATACTCCATATATATATTAATTTTTAAACAATTTTCTGTACACTTAAACAGAGTTGTTACAGACTATTTTGGTGGTTGTTTGATTGTTCACGATGATTTAGATTGATATCGTATTCTGTTTGTTTATTTATTTTATATAGTATGTGTGAGATGTTGATTATGAATATTTCTGTATTTGGTTATATGATGTATATATTATTGTGTACTGGACGGGGAAAAAACAGTAGCCCCTTTTTAAAAAAAGCCGATATTTTGTTCTTACGGATTAATCCGTAGGGCGATCCATTGCACCTACGGATTAATCCGTAGGTGCAATATTTGCCCCTACACAGTTATCCGTAGGGACAAAATATCAGGATACATGATATTTTGTTCTTATGGACTTAGTAACATGGGTTAAACTTGCCCTTACGAATTTATCCGTAGGGGTATTTATATGGACCTACGGATAAATCCATAGGGGCAAGTATTTTATTTTATAAACCAATAAATTAAATAAATATTTTGTCCTTACGGAGTAACCCGTAGGTTTATGTGTTCCTACGGAGTAAGGTGTAGAGATAATTATTACTCCGTAGAGGCATGTTCAGGACGAACACTCGCACCTGCAGGCTTTGCCTCTACAAGGGAATTTTATGGCCCTACGGATTAATCCGTAGGGGCAGTGGTTTGCCCCTACGGCTAAATCCGTAGCGGCAACTCATTATTGTAGTAGTGTTAGATTGGAGCGGAACGTGTTGATGATGAAGGTGAAGAAGAGATGTGCAGCGCCTGTGGAGAGGATAGAGGAGCAACAAGGATGCTTAGAGATCAACTGGAAGCGGATCTTAATTACATTTTAAAGATGCAATTTTTGCTCGAATTAATGAAAGGATGGTTTAATTTTATGCTATTTAAGAACTGCAACTAAGTTATAAGTCATATACATGCATGCCATAAGTCGGGTACGTACATAACAGAGCACACATGCACTCTCATCTAACATAACAAAGCATGCATCAGGTAACAACGGGAAGAAATGGTTGGGAATCAGAATGCATTTTTTTTTATGGTAAATGATACTGAAGTACCCTTAGCTGCCGCCGTTTCTCTCACAAACCACCTTAAAAGTTTTTATATTACATGAAAATACCTTAAGTGCTATATTTGTGCTATATTTGAGAGTATTTAATTAGCGAAACAAAATCTCTTTAAAAACCAGTATTTTAGTGAAAAATCAGGATGGATAAGAGTACTTTAAACTGATTCACCTTTTTATTTTTTATTTTAATAACACCTGCATGTTTGCATGTTTACAAGACAATCATTATAGCTTAGCTCATGTATGACGTTAATATCCAAATGATGTGAGCCACTGTCTCTTACATACTCATGTCGATAGGATAGAAATACTTAAAAATGTATCGTTGTCTACGAGTCCCAAATGGGTCCGAATGCAGGAATTCCAGCAGCCTTGCAAGCCCTTACAACATCCCTACTTCCTTGCGGATTACTCGTCACCACCACCATCTCAGCCTCCCAATTCTTCGCCGCATCAACCGCCAAAGCCCCGACGTCGGGCCGACCACATACTGCAGTGTCATGAACAATGAACTTTCTGGAAAATTCATCCATCGCCTTCTTAACCTCCTTCCCGTAATTCTCCTCGACTACCTTAGTCACCCAGACGACACACACATTGGTCGTGCTACTGTCCTGCAACAAGAACGAAAGAAACACGCATATCCCCGATCCAGTTGCTATCAACACTACTCTCTGGTACATGTTTACAAGGTACGGAAGTCCGGGGAAATGCAGACATCGCACCCAGAGATGACTCGGGGGGTCGGAGATCAAGGCTCGGGTGAAGTCCCCTACCGCACCTGCCAGCATCATATGGCTGTCTTTACCATTTGATATGATCCCGAAAGCATGCCACTCGAGTAGAGGCGAACGACTAATTCTACCGAGTAAGCCGGGTTTGATACCTCCGGCAAATTTTATGATGGAAGCAAGGTTAGAAGGAGAGGTGATGGAAACCGGGACTCGTCTCACCGTGATCCATGGGAGGATGGTGAAGAAAGTGATGGCGACGGTGAGGCAGAACTCTTGACGTGCCACGAGGTTAGATGCTTCAAATCCGTGATAGAACTTGGATTTTGATTCACGGTGAAATTTAAAAACGACCAAGATCCATAGAAGTACTAGAGCTGCCCATCCTGAAAACCTGCATGTGTAGACAGAAATGCAGCTTAGTATCCACAATTATTAATTCATCTTTTATTTTTGGAATATATATAAGGCCAATTGATGCAAGTGGGGTTCGAACCCCAGAACTTCTGCTCAACTGCAAGAAGGTTTTGCCATTGCACTACCGCAGCACTTGCACAATTAATTCATCTTAATTAGCACCTATATCATGAAAACGATCTTATCTCTACCTGTGAAAGCATTCAAACACATTATGATGGAGATGTCGGACTAGAGGAAACGCCGCCAAGCATGAAAAGAATAGAAGCAATACAATGGCATAGGTTACGAAATCAATCTCAGTCGGATTGCTACCACGATCACCAAGTCTAGCAATAACCGCGTAAACGAGCCAAACCACCGACGAAACCCCACAACCGCTATGAATTCCTCCAATAGACTGCAGGAATGAAGTCACCGCCGTCTTGATATAAACAGGCACATAAGTTTTCCCAAGTAAGGCGACTGCGAGCCAATAAACAATACGGAGAAAAGCCTCACTGCGACAAAGTGTGAGAACTAGTATATTCCCCATAGAGAATAGATCAGGTTTATCTTTAGCATACGAAAACTTTCCAGTGATTGTGAGTACGAGCATAACGATGTTGAGGGTGAAGCAAAGAGCGAAAAGTCGCTTGTACGCCGTGAACAGTCCTTGATCTAGGAGAATAACGGACAGTCGGGATTCTTTGAGCTTATTTGTATCTTTTCTGGGTTTTTGATTTTCGGCATCGATGGTTAGCGATAAACAATCTTCTACTTCTTCTTCTTCTTCATCTTCACCATCATTGTCCATGTCGCAAAAATGGGACGTCGTGCTAGATTTACTCACGGACCTTTGCATGTGATGATCTCCATTAAAAGGATGGATTTTGAAAGAAGAAGATTGAGGCCATGGGAGCCAAGCCCATATCTCACTATCATTTTCTCTTTGTAAATTTTCTGACAGAGATTGCGGGGGCTTGCCCTCTGGTGCAACTTCTTGGCAAAAAGAAGTCATTTTGGACCTCTCTTCTTAGCAAACGGGTTGTTTATGTAGAGTTCCAATGTCCAGACCGATCCCTGATCAATTCCCGCTTGCATATATATAGGTCGGGATCTTTAATTAAAACGAAAGCTTAGCATATATAATGACTAGTATTTTGCACGTGTGTATATTTTGAAGGACAAATATACGTCGCACCTACTGAATATGTGTATAATTTTTTTTATTCCCGGACATTACATGAAAATTTCTAAAGATTTCTATAGTTTTTAAGATGCAAGAGTTCTTCTTTTATTAACAAAGATTACATTGTTGTTCCGTGTTATTTATTTTTAAGTAAATGTTTTTCCTCAATCGATTGTTTTGTTGTTACTTCCATGGTTAAATGGTTTGGCTAGTAACCCATACTTAAAAAATATATATATTTTTTGTTGTGTATACATATTAATTAAAATTTATTAGGAAGATAGGAGAGATCATGTTATCTTTTGTCTTTTTAGGGAGATGTGTTTGTGTGGATGAGAGAGAGAGATGAATTAAGTTTTCATGTCTTTTTTCTGGGGAAATGTGTGAGAGATGAGTTGAATATTCTTTTATCTTTTTAGATGATGTTAGCAAGTTAACGGTGAAGGGAATAGTTTTTACTTCATTTCTTTTGTGGTAATGACACCATCACCTAAAAGGTTTGGGTTATAATATAAAGATGTTTGATTTGAAACAGAGATGAAGAAAATGATAGACACCATCAAGATTATGTGATGGTTAAAAGGAAAGATTATAAGAAAATGAACAAACTTCTAGATGAAACGATGACAAAACTATTTTGGGCAGATGCAAGATCTCCAAACAATCACTGTTAGTATAGTGATGCAGCATATTTTGGCACAACCTATGAGATAAACAACCATGCATAGGCATTCTGCATTATTCTTTTGTCAAACATCATATAAGGAAATGTTTATTGTATAAGGGACAGGGGAGCACAATAGTATATGGCCGTCAAAAAATCTCCTCTCACATATAAAGACATAAAAGAAAGCTTGAATAGTTTTTAAGTTGAAGCTTCAAAATGGCTCATCAAATTTTCTGGATGATTTATGTTGCTTGTGTGTATTAGGCACCAAGCAAATATGCCGCATAATTATTTGTGGAGATGTGTTAAATCATTATTGACTGACTTATAGCGAAGAGGTTATCGACCTCACAAACTCTCTGGTTGAATAGTTCAATCGACATTTAGCACCAAGTTTTGTTAACTCGTGAGTAGGCACACATGAGTCATTTTGCATTAATAAGAGCTCTCACCCTTCTCTAACCTCTTGGTTACGGCTTTGTCAACCACTGATATCGCACTTTTAGCCAAAACAATTAAGTTCTTGTTCAACTCGGCCGGCTAGTTGAGCATATTCGGCGTCGCTTAATCGATGGTGCAGTTTGCATGTGAGGATAGTACGCCTTTGGCATCATTTGAATCCTATTGATTATCAGTCCGCCGTGACAAACTAATTACGGCCTTGGGCAATGGGCATATGAAGAATCGATATACATCCATCCTTTGCTCCCTTTATGGACGCTGGTGCTCTGATAATGCTCAATATTGGCGATCCCCAAGATCAGGACACGTGGCAAATGACGTTTCCCAAGACTCAGAGGAAAGGGCCCACAGGGACCGACCAGGCCACCATGTGCCCGACATGCAAGCGCAAATTAGCCCTCCTCAGGCCCTCCTGCAAATTAACCTCCTCGGCCCCCCAGCTCGCCCCGAGCTGCCACAGGACCAAGACTCCTCGGCCTCCTCGCTCGTCCCCAAGCCCCCGGCTGAGGCCGTCTTTCTCGGCCTCCGACCAACTCCACCATTCACAGGCGTAACCGCCGCTCCGCGAGTCTCGCCATGCGCAGATCCTACGCCAACAACATCCCACGTTCCACGCCATCACGATCCCCATTAATGGGCGATCCGCTCTCTGCGCAGGCGTGACGTCGGGAGCGTAACTGCAGGCGAGATTCTCGCGCCTGCTGCTGCGTGCCACCACCGCTATATAAACCCCCATCACAGAGGGGTCAAGTAAGCCATTCTTTACACTTTACGCCATTACTCTGCTCGGATCTCATCACTAACTTGAGCGTCAGAGGGTCCCCGGTGGTACCAAACCATCCCGGGACTTCTTTGCAGGTACTCGGCGACAGTTTCCTCACCCCACCTTCTCCTCTCAAAACCCATTGAGACCCACACGCCACGAAGGATAACCAGTCAAGTTCACCTCGAGATCAACGGAAGACAACATCTGATGGGGGCCCGAAAAGGAGCTCCATCAGTTGGCGCCGTCTGTGGGAACAATAACTCCATAAAATACAAAGTTGGCCTTCCGATCTCCGCCCGCATGGCAACCGATTCCCCTAAGGATCCGAACGCCCGCTACCGCCTCCCTCGCAACGGGGACGCAGGCGGACCCTCGCCCAAGGTCGTCGGTCTCCCCGCAGGCTGCCGCCTCACAGGCTCCGGAGGCTAGGGGCCGGGAGCCCATCACCTTTGGCGACGAGGATCTCCACGGCATATCTGTGCCCCATAACGACCCGCTGGTGATCGTAGCGCGAATTCACCGATACGAGGTCTACCGAATACTCATCGATTCAGGCAGCTCGGCGGACATTCTCTTCCACGACTGCTTTCTGCGAATAGGGCTGGCCCCAGCCGACATGCCTGGGATCGACCCCAAAATCATCTCCCACAAGCTCGGGGTTGATCCTACGGCCCGACTCGTCAGGCAGAAGAAAAGAAGCTTCGCCCCGGTCAAACAAAAGGCCATCGAAGAAGAAGTTGACCGACTCCTCGCCGCCAACTTTATCAGGAACGTGCCCTACTCGGAGTGGCTGGCCAACGTGGTCCTGGTCAAGAAGTCGAGTGGAAAGTAGCGTATGTGCGTCGACTTCACCGACCTCAACAAGGCCTGCCCCAAGGACAACTTCCCGCTCCCCCGCATAGACCAGCTCGTCGACAGCTCGGCCGGACATGAGCTCCTGAGTTTCATGGACGCTTTCTCCGGCTACAACCAAATCCGCATGAATCCTTACGACGAAGACATGACCGCATTCACGACAGACCGGGGGGTGTACTGCTACAGAGTGATGCCCTTCGGCCTCAAGAATGCCGGGGCCACATACCGGAGGCTGGTCAACCGTATGTTCAAGCCACAGATCGGCAGAAACATGGAGGTCTACGTTGACGACATGCTCGTCAAGTCCGTCTCGTCGGCCGACCATGTCAAGGACCTGGGCGAGGCGTTTAAGGTGCTCCGCAAGTTCAACATGAAGCTGAACCCCGCCAAGTGTGCGTTCGGGGTCACCGGGGGGAAATTCCTCGGGTTCATGGTCACTCACCGCGGGATTGAAGCTAACCCGGAAAAGATCGACGCCATCCTGAACATGACCGCACCCAGGACCAACGTCGAAATCATACGGCTCACAGGGCGGGTCGCCGCTCTGAGCCGTTTCATGTCCAGGTCGGGGGAGAAGTGCCTCCCGTTCTTCAAGGCGCTGAGGAAAATTCCGAGGTTCGAGTGGTCAGAAGATTGCCAAGCCGCCTTCGACCAACTGAAGAGGCACCTCGCAACACCATCCCTACTCACCCGGCCCGTGGAAGGGGACGAGCTGTCGTTGTACCTGGCAGTATCCGACCAAACAGCAGGGTTGGTGCTCGTCCGAGAGGCCGAGGGGGTGCAGAAGCCAGTGTACTATGTGAGCCATGTATTCAAAAACGCGGAGATGAGATACCCCGCCATAGAGAAGATCGTCCTGGCCCTCGTAGTAACCTCGCGGAAGCTGCGGCACTACTTCCAAGCACACACCATCATCGTCCTCACTGAGTGCCCCTTGGGGGCTATCCTGGCATCGCCAGAATCCTCTGGCCGTCTAAAGAAATGGAGATGGGAGCTGTCTCAATTCGACATAAGATATCGCCCGAGGCAAGCCATTAAGGCGCAGGCCCTGGCCGATTTCGTCGTTGAATGCACCATTCCTAGCAGGAAACAGGATCCCGCGCCGCCCCTCGCAACCCGGCATCCCGACCAGGAAGGCCCTAGCTCAGCCCCGGAGTGGGTCATCTACGTCGACGGGTCTTCCACCGAGGAAGGCTGCGGTGCCGACCTCATTATACGGGGCCCGAACAAAGCCGAGATGGAATATTCCTTGAGGCTCGGTTTCAAAGCATCGAGCAATGCGGTGGAGTACGAAGCCTTCCTAGCCGGACTGCGCATGGCCGTCAGGCTGGGACTGAAGGTCGTCCGGGTCCGCAGCGACTCGGCCCTAGTCGTCGGCTAAGTAACCGTCCGCTTCGAGGCTCGAGAGCCCCTAATGATGAAATACCTAGACGAGGTGAGGAAGCTCCGAAAAAACTTCGATGAAGTCCAGGTGGAACAAATACCCAGGCAAATGAATGCTCAAGCAGACGCCCTGAGCAAGCTGGCTTCCTCATACTCAGCCAGCAACAGGCGGTCGATACTCTTCGAAACCTTGGCCCGACCCAGCGTTGGAGACGAGGCGGCGACACTCCAAGTGTACACGACACAGGAGAATGACTCAGATTGGAGGAAGTCCCTCGTGGAATTCCTGAAAGACGGCACGCTCCCGGAAGACAGAGCAACCGCTCGCCGCCTCCGGGCCAGAGCCACCCACTGTAAGTCGATGTACTACACCCCACGACTTGCGGGGAGGCGGAAATTTAAAAAACGATCTTGTTCTATGCAATAACATCGACTAACCGCAAGAATCGGTGCTAAACGATAACTAACAATAAACATAGGAGTTCTAAACTACTATGTGAAGTGATTATACCTAATGAACCGTGTCCTTCGTCTTTTCGTTTGGTACCTCCTCCTCGGCCTTCTCCAAGTAGTAAACGATCCACCCGAGAGCTATACTTCAAGCTTCACCTCAAACTAGAGATAACTAGGTTTCTTAAAGTGCTAATCTAAGTAACCTAGGTGATATAGAGTTGGGTTATGGATTAAGTAGTCTAATCTAATCCTTGATCTCAACACATAAGAGGGGAGGATTAGGGTTTGAAGAGAGAGAGCTTGAGGAGAGAGAAGGTGAGCATGAGAATGAGAATGAGATAATAATGTATCATGATATATATGAAGCATTATCATTTATCCAATAAATAGAAAATATGATTTAACAACCATACTTCATAAATACAAATGGGTGATTCATCTCCATGAGTCATTAAACATTTATGATGCATTAATGATATGGATGAATCACACAAATGACTCACTAATCTCATTTAATGCATATGCCACCTACACCCCCAAGTCACCATCTTCTAGAAGCTTCTCGTGAAATTACGAGAACGCCCCTCCTATCCGTGAAAACACGGAAAAACTTTAGACTGTATAAATCCAATATCCCTATACTAGAATCTGGCTTAAACCAAAGCCGACTAGTAAAAACTGTCCGAAAGTCGTACGTGCGTAAACACACGTATGCGTTCGAACCCTTGTCGTAAAACCATATGACCTCTATATCGTTTCGCCTGGAGCAGGGAAACTCTCTGTGTGAGACTCTAATGACTCGACTACTACGCTGGCAGTGGGTTTAACCACAGACCGCAAGTGGCACTAGCTGTACGTAACAGTCCCCAGGTAGATGTCGATAAGAAGGCCGATGAGGAAAACCCATCCGAACTCCTACTGAGCCTGATGTGACAATCTTCGTACAGTCCGGTCTGTTCGTCTAAGACTATCGCATATCGGGCCTAGGGGGCGACAAGCGTCAGTCCCCTAATAGCGGTATAAGTCATGTCGGAGTGAAGCCCATTACACCCTGAGAAACTACTGGAACCTACCAGCAAATCTCGCTTGCCCTGGCCAGGGAATTTGCGTAATGGCTCTCTGACACAGCGCGATATCAACTCCTAATACCGGAAGAGACGAATCCTGTCTAACCGCCACAGCCTCCAAGTGCTCGGGACTACACCCAACTGCTACCTGTTTGCACGACTCCTTTGAGCCGTGGTAGGGTAGCAATCTAAGAACAGTGGGACACACTCGAGGCGAAGTAGCAGTGTCAAGTCTGCGGACTATGCTGTACTCATGTCACCTGGGAACTGTTAACTGACGACTGGTATAAAACCCAACCAACAGTTCCTTACGAGTCCTGTTCGGTGTACCCGTAACCCAACGAGCACCTGTATACTATCTCCAGTACGACGTACTGACGGCTGTGGGACAGACCATCTCCCCAACTGGGATGAGAAGCGTACACACTAGTCTACTCCGGAGTATCGATGCCCTGTCTCGATAATCCAACGACTAGGGACCTGAAAAAGGATGTGCTTGTAGACTACCCAGCCCCCACTAGTGTGACTGCCATCACAACGCCGGTAGTCAAGCAAGATCCTAAGAGCTCTATCAATACGTATACTCACATATCAAGATAGAAAAACCAAGTAGCATACTACCATGTTTAGCAAGACTGTTATATACATGTGAATATCCCAAGCTTCCATTAAGTAATATACAAACTAGTATGATACAATAATGGCCCCTAGGGCATATACACTAACAATCTCCCACTTGCACTAGGGCCATGTACTGGCGTATCGAAGACCGATGATCTCGAGTAGCCTCTCGAACTGAATCTGAGGTAGGGCCTTCGTGAATGGATCAGCAATGTTCTCTTCAGTAGCAACTCTCCGAAGCTCGATCTCCCGACGATCAATGATCTCCCTGATCAGGTGATACCGCCTTAAGATATGTCTGGACTTCTGATAGGACCTTGGTTCCTTCGCTAAAGCTATAGCTCCGTTGTTGTCGCAATACAGAGGTATTGGATCAACTATGGTAGGAACCACCTGAAGTTCTGTTAGGAACTTCTTCATCCAGACTGCTTCTTTAGCGGCATCACAAGCAGCAATATACTCCGCTTCCATCGTCGAGTCAGCAACGGTGTCCTGCTTGGAACTCTTCCAGCACACCGCCCCTCCATTGAGGGTAACGACATAACCCGACATGGACTTGGAATCGTCCTTATCACTCTGGAAGCCAGAATCAGCAAAGGCCTCTAACTTGAGGTCTTTTCCGCCGTAAACCAAGAACATCTCCTTAGTCCTTCTTAGGTACTTGAGAATGTTCTTCACTGCTATCCAGTGATTCTCCCCTGGGTCTGACTGATACCGGCTTACCACGCTGAGTGCATAAGCTATATCTGGTCTGGTGCACAACATCGCATACATTATAGAGCCTACTGCAGAAGTGTAGGGTATAATAGATATGCGATCCCTTTCCAAATCAGTCTTGGGAGACATCTTTTTGGATAGGGTGATTCCGTGACAAGCCGGTAGATTACCGCGCTTAGAATCTTCCATACTGAATCTTTTCAGTATAGTGTTGATATACCTGGACTGCGAAAGTCCCAACATCCTCTTGGATTTATCACGATAGATCCGGATCCCCAGAATGCAAGAGGCATCACCCAGGTCTCATGGAGAACCTGTGTGACAAGAATCCTTTGACAGATTGTAGCATAGGAATGTCATTTCCAATCAATAGAATGTCATCCACGTACAAGACGAGGAATACGACACTTCTGGCTACAACTTTACTATATATACATGGTTCATCTGGATTTTTGATAAAGTCATATTCTTTGACTGTTTCATCAAAACAGATGTTCCAACTCCGCGATGCTTGCTTCAGTCCATAAATGGATTTAAGCAACTTGCATACTTTCTCGCTGCTCCCACTCTGATTGAAACCCTCTGGCTGATCCATATAGAGGCATTCTTCTAAATTACCATTCAGAAAAGCCGTCTTTACGTCCATCTGCAAGATTTCATAATCATGGAAGGCAGCAATTGCAAGAAGGATACGAATAGATTTGAGTATAGCCACTGGAGAAAATGTTTCGTCATAGTCCAAACTAGGTCTTTGACGAAAACCCTTTGCAACAAGTCTAGCCTTATAGGTTTCCACCTGCCCATTTACACCAATCTTTTTCTTGAAGATCCATTTGCATCCTATGGGTTTTACCCCACCTGGAGCAAAGTCCAAAGTCCATACTTTGTTGGTGTACATGGACTCTAATTCGTTTCGCATTGCATCTAGCCATCGTACCGAGTCACTGCTCTGGATGGCCTGCTGGAAGCTAGTAGGTTCATCATCATCAATGATGCAATCCTCTTCATCCCCATCTATGAGAAAACCATAGTATCTCTCAGGCGGATGAGACGGCCTACTACTTCGGCGGAGGGGTGCGGGAATGTCCTGTTCTTCTTGAACTACTGGTTCTACCAAACTTTCAGTAGTAGTTTGTGGTTCTGGAATTTCTTCCAGTTCTATTTTGCTCCCACTTGTTTCCTTTTCTAAAAACTGATGTTCTAGAAAATAGGCATTACGAGAAACAAAAACCTTTTGTTCATCTGCGTAATAGAATAGATATCCCCTGGAGTTCTTTGGATATCCCACAAACTGACATTTCACTGATCGTGCCTCGAGCTTGTCCACACGCTGCTTTTTAACAAAAGCTGGACATCCCCATATCTTTACATACTGAAGATGGGGTTTCTTCCCACTCCACATCTGATATGGCGTGGTAGGCACAGTCTTAGTAGGAACCATGTTCAAAAGATATGCCGCTGATTCTAGCGCATAACCCCAGAAAGATCGCGGTAACTCAGCATTACTCATCATGGATCGTACCATATCCAATAGGGTTCGATTCCGTCTCTCCGATACACTATTATGCTGTGGAGTGTATGGAGGAGTAAGCTGAGAGAGAATACCTTTCTCTTTTAGGTAACCTAGGAACTCGGCACTTAAGTATTCACCACCTCGATCAGATCTTAGTGTTTTAATACTTTTGCCGGTTTGGTTTTCTACTTCATTCTTATACTCCTGGAATTTTTCAAAAGCTTCGGATTTATATTTCATCAGATAAATGAATCCGTACCTTGAATAATCATCCGTAAAAGTAATGAAATAGGAAAAACCACCTCTTGCATGTGTAGACATTGGACCGCATACATCGCTGTGTACGAGTCCTAAGAGCTCGCTCGCTCTTACTCCATGTCCAGTGAATGGAGTCTTTGTCATCTTTCCTTTGAGACATGATTCACAAGTGGCATAAGTTTGATATTCGAACGAGTCCAAATATCCTTCTCTATGTAACTTAGTTAACCTTGTCTCATTGATATGACCTAGTCTACCATGCCATAAGAAAGCTTTATTTAATTCTGGAGACTTTCTTTTTAGTGTGTTCTGGACATTGAAAATCTGGAATTGGATTAAGACATATATACCGTTATCCAGTGTACCGGACCCAATCAAACTTTGATTAAGGTGGATGTTAACAACATCGCTTACAAACGTGAAATCATAACCTTTATTTGATAACAAGGAAACAGATATGATATTACACGTTAAACTAGGTACACAAAAACAGTTATGTAAAACCAAAATATGTCCACTCGTCAATCCCAGGTGATAATCCCCGACGGACACAGCTCCCACGCTAGCTCCGTTAGCAACCTTGAGGATCATATCACCTTCCTTCAGCACTCTACGGTTTCTCAGTGCCTGCAATGAATTGCATAAATGAGATCCTGATCCGGTATCCAATACCCAGGAAGTAGAGTTGATTGACAGACAATTCTCAATTACAAACACACCTGAAGTCGGAGCCACAGCTTGCTTCGGTCCCTGGTTCTGGGCGTTCCACGCCTTACAATCTTTCTTCCAGTGCCCTTTCCTGTGACAATGGAAGCACTCATCCTGGGCCACTACTGGCACCGCAAACTTTTTCTTTCCCTTCGCTCCCACCTTACTAACACCTCCTCTAGGTCTGGTGGCGGCCTTCTTCTTCCTTCCTTTGGCCCTAGCCTTGGACCTGGAAGAAGAAGCACCACTAACAAACATAGCGGGTGTTTCCCTTGCCTTCTGCAAGGTGCCCTTTGCACTCCTCAACATGTTAAGGAGTTCAGGAAGTTCAACTTTTTTTCTTTGAATGTTGAAGTTCAGAATAAACTGAGCGTAGGTGGAAGGAAGGGACTGGAGAATAAGGTCTGTATAGAGCTCACTATCCAAAGTCGTCCCAAGGTCTGCGAGCTCTTCTATATAGCCTATCATCTTTAGGACATGTTCTCCTACCGATGATCCGACGGCCAACCACGCTCGAAACAAGTTCTTTGAGGTCTCGTATCTTTCTATACGAGATTGCTCTCCATAAAGTTCCTTTGTATGGAGAAATATGGCATCTAGTTCCATATCCTCGTGCCTCCTCTGATGTTCATTATTCATCGAGGCAAGCTCGATGCACTTGGCCTTCGCGCAATCATACTCCCAGGTTTTGCGGATTTCCTTATCCGCATTACTGGATTTGGGACCTGGGACTGCAGGTGCCTTAGCGGTGAGGACGTACCCCAATATGTCATAGGTCAAAGCCATTTTGACATTCCGCAGCCAATTTTTATAGTTTGGCCTTGTCAGTATATTTTTCTCTAAAAGTAACTTAAGTCCAGTCATTTTCAGGGTCGCTGCAATTAGGAGAGAGAGAAAAAAACACTTTAGCATGATGCTCTTGCAAGTTTAGAGTGGTTTTTAGTTTATCTAAACTGGATGGCTCCCACTGTTTCTCGAATCCTTCCTCAAACCATAAAAGAAGAATTAGCCAGGACTATTCTCACCGTACAATACTTGCTTAACCGTTCAGCCAGGCCAGTGTTGATACTTCGAGGGAGGTTTTCCAACGCTTTCGCGAAATTCCTTAATTAAGTAACCTCTTTTCTTTGGGGGCGTAGCCCCGCTGACACCTTTCTTGACATCTACTTAGTTTATAGCATTGATCGTTAAGTGACGAATATCCTGATAAGTAGCATATACTCATAGTAGGATCGGGATCCAAATATCATCGTCTGATAATGCTGAAGGAATCCTACCAACATTCATCAAACTCCAAATAGTATGCATCTCTTTACAAATTTCAGTTTCTTTAGAAATTCCCGATATAAATTTTTGCCCCATGCTCTTATGACCTTGGCGTTATATCAAAATGTCATAAGTCACATGTCAAGTTCTACCCATCATTATCTTGTTAATTTGAACCCATCCGTATATATCCTTGACGTTCGGCCAAAATGATAATACGACTGTCCCAAACTAACTCATTTATCTATGCAACAAATGAATACCCAGCAGCTACCAAACACTATGCCTTGGCGTTAGGTCAAAATACATAGTTTGAATACTACTGAATACTCAAATGAAATGACGGAGGGCTACGAATGGTTTTGGCGAAACCGTGAACGTAGTGAACTTGATATAACCGAAGGAACCTGATAGCTTTTAAAATGAGTGGTTAAAGCTCCGCAATTAAAAATATCATCTGTTTAAAAATAACCGAGTGGTTTCTTTTAAATTGTTCCAACGATTAAACTTTTGGTTTATTTTCTTTGCATTAATAATAATGCGTCCCATTATTAACCTATCATTGCAGAAAACAACGAAAATACAACGTCCTCTTATGCCATCCGCATTCGCCTCTGGGTCCCGTCATCACCCGTTAGGTTACTTAACTAACGACAGAGCGGGGGCTGGGCTAGCGCGGGTGTAAAACATAAGTGACGTCTAAATAGCTATCATATATAGATATTGTACATTCGTCAGACGCAATAATAGGCATTCCGGATCTCAGATGAACATTATTGGATATACAAGCAATCCGTATTTGCTTTGAGCCTGCAACAAAAGACGGATTACACAGTTGTGATGAATAGCCATAACCCCACCCTAGACCCCTACGGGTACGGTAAACTACCCGCCAAGTACCCGAAGTGAAGCGGTCTCCCTCAACAAAGTGAGTAGGCCACTAAACACTTCAAAGTACCCGGTAATTTGTGCACCCCACCTTGGGTCTGTCCTAGGAGCAAAAATAGTAAAATGAAATAATACAACGGTGGCTACAACCGCAACCTGGATGCGCCCCGCAAAATAATATTACAACAAATTACATTTACATTGAATGAATTAAAATAATAACCCCTTACACAACCCCGGCTAATTATCACAACAATCCAATACAGTTCATAATCACAAACAGTAAAATCCATTACAGAAATGTGCAACCCCCTGCCGACCGACATACTAGCAGTTAGGGGAGGTTTACGAACACATTATACAATCACAGATATAATCAAATTAGCAAACATCGTATAATTTCGATCGAGCAAACATATCAGATTCTACCCCCAAAACTTCTTTGTGCACCTGAGATTTGAGCAGAAAATAAACATTCCAGAAAATACAAACATATCATAAAAGAATAACTGGAGCAAACTGGGTCGAATCGGCCCCAACTCGGCCGCGGATCCGCGGCGGATCGGTGGGATCGGCCGCAGTTCCGCGGTCGTATGGCCGATTCACAAACCCATTTTTCTCCAGTGTTCTTATAATTCTCTGTAGGTTATTCTGCAGCAACCTGAAAAATTTTTAGAGCCCGTTTTAAATTCGACGGAAACTATGTGATATCGATGTGTTTTTCGGTTCGTTTTGCGTTTGAAATTCATACGACTTTGCTAATGAGTTAATTATTGTTTAGCGAGGCTCTGATACCACTGTAAGTCGATGTACTACACCCCACGACTTGCGGGGAGGCGGAAATTTAAAAAACGATCTTGTTCTATGCAATAACATCGACTAACCGCAAGAATCTGTGCTAAACGATAACTAACAATAAACATAGGAGTTCTAAACTACTATGTGAAGTGATTATACCTAATGAACCGTGTCCTTCGTCTTTTCGTTTGGTACCTCCTCCTCGGCCTTCTCCAAGTAGTAGACGAGCCACCCGAGAGCTATACTTCAAGCTTCACCTCAAACTAGAGGTAACTAGGTTTCTTAAAATGTTAATCTAAGTAACCTAGGTGATATAGAGTTGGGTTATGGATTAAGTAGTCTAATCTAATCCTTGATCTCAACACATGAGAGGGGAGGATTAGGGTTTGAAGAGAGAGAGCTTGAGGAGAGAGAAGGTGAGCATGAGAATGAGAATGAGATAATGATGTATCATGATATATATGAAGTATTATCATTTATCCAATAAATAGAAAATAGGATTTAACAACCATGCTTCATAAATACAAATGAGTGATTCATCTCCATGAGTCATTAAGCATTTATGATGCATTAATGACATGGATGAATCACACAAATGACTCACTAATCTCATTTAATGCATATGCCACCTACACCCCCAAGTCACCATCTTCTAGAAGCTTCTCGTGAAATTACGAGAACGCCCCTCCTATCCGTGAAAACACGGAAAAACTTTAGACTGTATAAATCCAATATCCTGATACTAGAATCTGGCTTAAACCAAAGCCGACTAGTAAAAACTGTCCAAAAGTCGTACGTGCGTAAACACACGTATGCGTTCGAACCCTTGTCGTAAAACCATACGACCTCTATATCGTTTCGCCTGGAGCAGGGAAACTCTCTGTGTGGGACTCTAATGACTCGACTACTACGCTGGCAGTGGGTTTAACCACAGACCGCAAGCGACACTAGCTGTACGTAACGGTCCCCAGGTAGATGTCGATAAGAAGGCCGATGAGGAAAACCCATCCGAACTCCTACTGAGCCTGATGTGACAATCTCCGTACAGTCCGGTCTGTTCGTCTAAGACTATCGCATATCGGGCCTAGGGGGGCGGCAAGCGTCAGTCCTCTAATAGCGGTATAAGTCGTGTCGGAGTGAAGCCCATTACACCCTGAGAAACTACTGGAACCTACCAGCAAATCTCGCTTGCCCTGGCCAGGGACTTTGCGTAATGGCTCTCTGACACAGCGCGATATCAACTCCCAATACCGGGAGAGACGAATCCTGTCTAACCGCCACTGCCTCCAAGTGCTCGGGACTGCACCCAACTGCTACCTGTTTGCACGACTCCTTTGAGCCGTGGTAGGGTAGCAATCTAAGAACAGTGGGACACACTCGAGGCGAAGTAGCAGTGTCAAGTCTGCGGACTATGCTGTACTCATGTCACCTGGGAACTGTTAACTGACGACTGGTATAAAACCCAACCAACAGTTCCCTGCGAGTCCTGTCCGGTGTACCCGTAACCCAACGAGCACATGTATACTATCTCCAGTACGACGTACTGACGGCTATGGGACAGACCATCTCCCCAACTGGGATGAGAAGCGTACACACTAGTCTACTCCGGAGTATCGATGCCCTGTCTCGATAATCCAACGACTAGGGACCTGAAAAAGGATGTGCTTGTAGACTACCCAGCCCCCACTAATGTGACTGCCATCACAACACTGGTAGTCAAGCAAGATCCTAAGAGCTCTATCAATACGTATACTCACATATCAAGATAGAAAAACCAAGTAGCATACTACCATGTTTAGCAAGACTGTTATATACATGTGAATATCCCAAGCTTCCATTAAGTAATATACAAACTAGTATGATACAATAATGTCCCCTAGGGCATATACACTAACACCCACTTCGTCTGGAGCAACGGGAACCTCTACAAGAAGGCCTTCACTCAGCCCCTGCTCCGGTGCGTTGACCCCCACGAAGCCGACTACGTCCTGCGGCAAATCCATGAAGTGGTGGGCGGCGCACACCAGGGGGCTCGAACCTTGACCCAAAAGGCACTACTTCAGAGGTACTATTGGCCCACCATGCACGAAGACGCACTGAAGCTGGTCAGGAGGTGTAAGAGCTGCCAACTCTACGGCAGTATCCCCCGCCTCCCGGCTACCGAGCTAACGGCCCTGACGTCCCTGTGGCCATTCGCCCAATGGGTATTAGATATGATCGGTATTTCCCCACAGGAACTGGCAGACATAAATACGTCCTCGTCGCGGTGGACTACTTCACCAAATGGATCGAGGCCGTTCCCATCAGGAAACCGGACGCCGCCATAACCATCAAGTTCCTCCAAAACAACCTGATTCACCGGTTCGGGATCCCAAG
This sequence comes from Agapanthus africanus, assembly GCA_030015575.1. Lineage (NCBI taxonomy): Eukaryota > Viridiplantae > Streptophyta > Magnoliopsida > Asparagales > Amaryllidaceae > Agapanthus > Agapanthus africanus. Next base: position 45,353,007 of record JASDDO010000019.1, on the reverse strand, counting down.
GTGCATCATCACCGACCACGGGATGAACTTCGAGAACGAGAAAGTAAGGGACTTCTGCAAAGAATACCACATCCTCATGAAGTTTGCCGCGGTCGCGCACCCCCAATGTAACGGGCAGGCCGAGGTCGCTAACCGGGACGTCCTCAGGGGCCTCCGAACCCGCCTGGGAGGGAGGCAAGGCGGTTGGGTCGAGGAACTACCCTGGGTCTTATGGGCCCTGCGCACGTCAAAAAAGACTCCAACCGGGGAGACCCCTTTCAGCCTCTGCTACGGGACCGAAGCAATGGTCCCAGCGGAGATCGGGCTACCCAGCCACCGAGTCGAGCACTTTGACGATGAAGCAAACACCATGGCACTACGAACCAACCTCGACGTCTTATTGGAGAAAAGGGATCGGGCCCAGATCAGAGCCGCCGCCTACCAACAGTAGACGGCCCGGTACTACAACGCTCGGGTAAAACACCGATCCTTCAAGACCGGGGATCTGGTCCTGCGGCGGAACGAGTTCATCGACCAAGGCAGGCTTCACAAGTTCTCCCCAAAGTGGGAAGGTCCCTTCCTCGTCTTCGAAGCGCTCCCCGGCGGAGCCTACCGCCTGCAGGACGCAGACGGACGGAAGCTCCCTCGGCCTTACAACGCGGAGAAGCTCAAGCTATAACTATGAAGTCGAAACTAGCAAAGCGCCGCACCCCGGCTACCCCTCGAGATTTCCCTTTGAAATGATGGTGTATAGCGTTGTCTAGGATTCCTATCCATACGAATAAAGAAACTTTCGAACCTTCTTTCCTGGTAGGGTTCCCGCTGTACAACGAGAAGGGTCTTCCAGAGACGGTCGGGCCCGAGGTTCCCTCGCTCGGCTATCCCCAGCGGGCAGCTTCCCTGCCACAATGCCGGGGATCACAAAGTCCCCCCCCGGAGACGGTCGAGCCCGAGATTCCCTTGCTCGGCTATCCCCCGCGGGCAGCTTCCCTGCCACGGTGCCAGGAATCAAAAGCCCTCTCAGAGGCAGTCGAGCCCGAGGTTTCCTCGCTCGGCTATCCTCAGCGGGCAGCTTCCCTGCCACAACGCTGGGGATCAAAAAGTCCCCTCAGAGGCGGTCGAGCCCGAGGTTCTCTCGCTCGGCTATCCCCAGCGGGAAGCTTCCCTGCCACAACGCCGGGGATCAAAAGCCCTCTCAGAGGCGGTCGAGCCCGAGGTTCCCTCGCTCGGCTATCCCCGTCGGGCAGCTTCCCTGCCACAACGCCAGGGATCAAAAGCCCTCTCAGAGGCAGTCGAGCCCGAGGTTCCCTCGCTCGGCTATCCTTCAGGACAAAAGCCCTCGCCAAGAGGCACCGGGCAGTGACCCTGCCCGGCCAAGGGTCCTTGGTGGGCTTCTTACAGCCTTATAGCTCTTCCCGTGCCAAGGACCGAAGTCCTCCCAGAGGCAGTCGGGTTCTCGCTCGGCTATACCCGGCTGGTAGCTTCCTACCACAACCGACAGGGATCAAATTCCTCGCCAAAAGGCACTGGGCAGTAACCCTGCTCGGTCCCCGTCCTGAAGGATCAAAATCCCTCACAAGAGGCAACCGAGCAGCTACCTTGCTCGTGAAAAACTCCGGCTGGTATTTGCCTACCCACGACGCCAGAGATCAGATCCCTCACCAAGGGGCAACCACGCATCCTCATGACTCGGTCATTCTTAGTGGCCCTCCGCAGACCAAAGCCCTCGCAGCGGCAGCCAAACGGCCACCCTGCTCGGCCAAGCCCGGCCGCTTGCCCTGTGGCCGTGCTCAAGGATCCGAGACACCCGGAAGGACGTCTGGTTCATCCAAATCTGAATGATCTCCCATCGACCTAGGGGGTACATAAGGATACCTCCGAAGCATACATGAGGGTACCTCCGCTGCAGCGCTTGGCACCTTCGCCGGCTGGCAAACTTGACAGGAGATCGCCGGACATATGGCCAACCTGAGACGGAAACACAACAATACAAGCGAGGACATCCTACGATCGTCCTTCACACAAAAAAAAGGGAGACAAAATACAAACCGACGAATCAAGGGTTCTTTTTTCTTTTTTTGTCAAAATCAAGATCATTACAAAGGGTACTCTGGGGCCCCCCAGCCCTACAAACTGCCCGGAGGCTTACTTCGGCCACTTCATCGTCGGCGTCACGGCCCAAGGCCCTACCACAGGAGACTTTGCCACCAAGGACGCGCCCTGCTTCCCTCGTCATCCCTCGCCGGAGACCTCGTCGCCGGAAGCGGAACCCGAGCGCGGAGTTCACCATCGTCGAACTCAGGGAGCTGTTCCTTCACGACGTCCAAAGCCTTATTCCACGCAACGGCAGAATACTCCCCGAGCTCGGCGTAAAACTGCTCCGATGTCTTATACTTGGCCACAACTTTCTTAGCCCGAGCCTCGACAACTTGGGCCTTCAGCAGCGCCGCCTCAGCATCTCCCCTGCTTGCGTCCCTCTCCTTTTCCAGTGCCGCAAAGCGTTCGGCCATGTCCGCCAGCTACCATGACTACGATATCTGGCGGTTGGGTGTCATGACTGCTTTTCTAAAATGATGTTTTAGAAGAGAGCGTCTGTAAGTACACAGTCAGAGGGCTTCGTAAACAGTGGGAGCAGCGGAAACGTGTACAAGATGCTTTATAGGATAAAGCAGGTATCGCGGAGTTGGAACATCTGTTTTGATGTGTTAGTCAAAGAGTTTGATATCATCAAAAATGGTAGATGAACCTTGTATAAACAAAAAGGTAGTAGGGAGTATGGTGATGATCCTCGTAGAGTACGTGGATGACATACTCTTGATAAGAAAGGAGTTTTCTATGCTACGCTCGGTCAATCTCCGCTTATCACAATGATTCTCCATATAGGATCAAAGTGATACCTCCTAAATCCTGGATTTTTGATCTATGAGATAGATCTAAATGGATGTTAGGATTCTCACTAGATATAGTGAGATGGTATCAATTGATTCTGGGGAGAATCACTGGAAAGGTTCCAGAGTGATAAGGACGACTGAATGTCAGTCACAGGCATTGTCTTTACCCTCAGTAAAGGGACGGTATGTTGGAAGAGTTCCAAGCTAGATACCGTGGCTAACTAGACGATTAAGGCTGGATACATCGCTACTTAAGATGCTACCAAAGAGGCAGTCTGGATGTATATTTGTTCATGAGATGAACTTAGTTCCTCCCATTGTGTGTCAATGGAGTTGTGGCTTATGCCAAGGAACGTCCGTCCCATCAGTGATCCAGACATATTCTAAGACAGTGTCACCTGATCATGGAGATGGTTGATCTCCAGGGAGATCGAGGTTTGGAGAGTAGACTCAGAGGACAACACGGCGGATCCACTCACAAAGGCCTTTTCCCAGAGAGAGACTTTTATGGGATGGTTGAGTATGAGATACTACAACCACTGCTACAGATGGCCCTAGTGCAAGTGGAAGATTGTTAGTTATATGTATGCCCTAGAGGCCATTACTATACATAGGATGTATATTGTAGTGGATGCTTGGACATATATAGGGATGACTTTCTCGCTCGACATGATAGTATGCTATCTGGTTACTCTTTACCTTAACGTGTACACTGATTGTCTCTCTGTTACATGTTGGTAAAGCCCTTAGGATGTGTACTTGACTACCTGAACTATGATGCGGATCATACTAGTGGGGACATGGTAGTCCATAAGTACATCCTTCAAGGTCCCTAGTCGTGGGTGTATCGAGACAGGGCATCGATATACCAGAGTAGACTAGCGTATACCTTCTCGACCCATACAGATGGGCGATGGATGATCCCATATCCATTGGTGTTTGATATCAGAGATGATATACGGGTGCTCAGTGGAGACTGGGTACACTGGACGGACTCGCCGAGAACTCCCAGATGGTATTATACCTTACGTCAGATGGCAGTTCTCTGGTGACACTGGTACAGAGTAGTCTGTTGACCCGAGATCGTCATAGAGTCTTGTGTGGTTCCCACTGTGCTTTGATTTCCATCTTACCACGTCCAAGAGGGCGTGCAAAACGGTGGTTTTTGGGTACAGTCCCGAATCACATGGAGGCAATGAGCGATAGGAGGGGATTCGTCTCTCCCGGTATAGGGAGTTGATGTTGCGCTGTGTTCGATTGGCTATAACCGGAAATCCCTGGCCAGGGTTGCTGAGATATACTGGTAAGTGTTACCAGTAGTTTCTCGAACTGTTATAGACCTCATATCGACACGACTTATCGAGCTACTGGGGTCTGACGTTTACCACCCCTAGGCGAGATATCCGACATATCAGACGAACAGACCGGACTGTACGGTAAGTGTTACTGGTTGGATTCACAGGAGTGTGAGCGGGCTTGCTCGTCGATCTTCTGATCGCTCAATACCCGGATGGCCGTTACGTTTAGCAGACCGCTTGCGGCTTGTGGGTGTTTGATATGATCATCACCTGCTGCCGGCGTATTGACGAGTCTTTAGAGTCCTACACAGAGGTTTCCTGGCTCAAGCAAAACGAAATAGGAGCGTATATGAGATATGTGCGGGACCGAGAATAATACCAGTATATGATACTGTATTTGATTCTCGCGATTTGTAACATTGATCGGTTATATGCGATATAGCCGGATTATCGGATCAAGTGTTGATTCGATAAGTTGTTACTATTGATATTAGTCGGTTATATGCGATATGACCGGATCGTTAAATCAAGTGTTGATTTAATAATTTAATGCATAATTATATATTTGATATATTACTTTGCATTAACTAGTATTGGTTCACTTTAAATGGATTTTCTCACTTGGTTTGTGCACATTGTATATGTGATATACTTTTGTACATTAGTATGTATCATGTTTGATGATACATGCTTACTTGAGTTTGTGTAAAGTTTAAACCTTGGTTAAGTAAATGGTTAGGGTTTCATTTGCTTATTTATTCATTTATTTATTTATTTCCTTTTGGCAAAATGAAAAGAAAAATGGTGGCTTTATTTGGATGAATGTTGAAGCTTCATGAAGCTTTGACTAAGTCACCATTTTTGTCTTCATGCTTAACCCTAACCATTGACCTAACCCTAGTTTATTCTCTACTCTTGACCATGGTTTAATTATGATAAGTATTTATTTTAATTTCTTTTTGGAATAAACTTATCATATTACTTCATCTTCTTCTTCTTTATCTTCATGAAGAGAAGCTTGCCTCCATCAATGGCAACTCTTGAAAATGAGTGAGAAATCCAATTCTAAAGTGAACCCACTTCCTATTTCTTCATCCTCTACCTCTTGCCAAGTAGTAGAGTGTGTTTTATTCACAAGTTTCATGACTTGTTGAAGTGGGAGCTTGATCTTGTGATGTCTCGACGTAGATCATCTTCGGCACGAAGCCGACGACCTTGCCCGCCCATTTCTCCGATGAAGCCGACGCTAGAGCCCGGGTTTCCGTTTGGACAGCGAGGAGACTTCATTGCGGAGCTATGGAGGTGGAGGACCGGATCTATAAAGGTTGTATATCCGTTCTCTTAGTAAAATAGTTTACTAGTTTCTTTTTCGCCTAGACATCTAGTTAACGATCCGTAGTCTAGGGTTTCTCGGCACTCGTAATTTTTGAAATTGGCATGGTTGATGCCTTGTGAGACCTCTTGAGAGTGCCTAGGAACCCTATACTTATTGTAAATTGATATAACTTGAGTGGGTTTTATATAAAAATAGTTTGATATATTTTCAAAATACACCTCAAGTATTTAATTACCGTCTTTATGGTTTTCATTGATGTATATTTTATAAAAATAAAATTTTCTAGTGAGTAGAACCTAGTTTTCATTGTATGTGGCATTTTATTGAAATATTGGAATTGTATTGTATTGAAATGGTACTTTCATGTAATTGTGATTCATTTGATTTAGAAAAATATGGAATATTTGTATAATATATTTAAAATATATCTTTTGATAATATTCATATATATATATATATAATAAAAATAACTTTTATTTATTTTGTAGAAATCTCATTTTCTTAAAAATAGTATTAAAAATTCCATCGAGATCGAATGCTCCTTGCACAATTGCAAGGAATTAATGAACACTCTTTTTAAAGAAAACGGTTCTGTAATAGTTTAGGGTATTTTATTGTAACTCGTAATATTGCCACAAATATTGTCCAAAAGTAAATCGTGCTATGTCCAATATGTGTGTTGTGATGAGATAAATCCTTATCTCGTGAGTTTTCTAAAGGTAATATAAGGAATATGTTGCATTATATCGAAATGTAAAGTATATAGTATTTTACTGTATAAATGCTATAAAAGATGCATAAAAAATTCTCTTGAGATGATACTTGTTCTAATGTATTAATTTATATTTATTAAACCTTATGAGAGAATATGATATTTTGTTATTTAAGAAAAATAGATTTTTTAAGGAAAAACGAATCGGAAGTCGGATTAACTCCGCTTCCGACGAGTTTTGAAAAAATGAAAGTTTTAGAATTGTAGAAGAGGAGGGGAAAGGGGACTTACAGGTTGTTAAGAAGGAGGAGAGGCAGGGGAAGATTAGGAAAGTGTCGGGGTATCGTTTTGTCGCCGGAATCTCCTAGAAACGTCGTCGAAATCTTGCCCTTTACTAACTCCACTTGCATAACTTAGGACTTGAGAATTTTTTAGAGATTTAACAGGGAATTTCTGAGTGAGGAGGTGTAAAATGGAGTGTGGTATTTATAGGAAAAATTAGGGTTTAGGCTAATGAAGAATAGAATTAAAATGTGCATTAAAAATGGATTAAAGAGAGGATTTATCATTCTCTGGATAAATGCAGAGAAATCAAACAACATGGGGGTAATGGGGTAGGGCAAGGGGTGCTAGGGTTAAATTTTGGAAGTATTTGGTACGGTTTGGACCGATAGTGCCGTCCCAAATCACGGTCTCACCGGTCATCTTGGAGGGGATGGGGTTTGAATTGGGGCCACGTGTCCTAAGCTGTATAAATAGCATTTTCCACATGTTTATTTTTATTGTGACTTTTCATTTTACGTGCGGTGCGCGTGCAAACCTTTGAGCTTCTAAAAATTTAAAAGAAAAATTAATAAAAATAATATGTAGCTGATGAGATTTGATCTCAAGTGCTATGTCTCGACAGTGAAGGTCTTTATTAGTGAGCTACAAGCTCTTTCTTACTGTTTAAAAGCAAATTTAATTTATACCTTGTGCTCAGGCTTAGATACTCTTTTCTGTATTTTGAAAAAATTCTTACAGAAAGTTTAGGGTTGTTACAATGTATGAAGTGTGTTTCATTGTATTACAGTACGATTATAAATTTGTTCAGTTTTGTTAGTACACATGAATAAACAATAATATAATTAATCAAGATTTTATTAGTGAAATGAATTCAAGGCATGTAAAACTTAGGGTGAGATAGGCTTATCAATGCATGATATCTTCATGTACCGAACAATCTTCTTTTTATTTATTTATATATGGAAAAAATTAAAAATAAAACTTTGACGATGAAGATCAATGGGGGAAAAGAAGAGGGGAATTACAAACTGCAACTTGAACTCAATATCAAATTGCTAAAATCGTGTAGAGTCAGCCTCGAAGTTTGATTTCAAGGCTCTCGTCGGTGAACCAACCCTTCCTTTTCTCTTGATGATTGTTTCCTTAATCTTTTAAGGAATGAGTATAAGATGATTGGGAAGAAGCAGAAGGGGTTTTGGTCTTCTCAAACTTAAGAAAAATAAATATACAATAGTGAAAAGAAAAGAAAATTTGTGATATTTATTGTTATGATTTGTTTAGCTTTCATATCAAAATTAAATAACCTTAACTACTGTAAAAAAAAATAATATACAAAAAAATATTTGTATGTAAGATATGATTTGACGGTTGTAACTGCATAAACTATTTGCTAGCGCTAACAATGATTTTTACATGTAGATCTTAATACAGTATAATATTTAGAAAATAGTTATATCAAACTGATGTCACAATATACAATAAATAGTGTATGCAGTAATGTGGCCAAAAAAATGAAATAGATAAATAAAATACTCAAAAATAATAGATAACAATTATATTATAAAATGTTGTTAAAACTTTATACAAGTAATTGAATATTCTTAACATAAAGTTATACATAACAAGAAAATATGTAATGAATATTAATAGTATCTAGATATATATTAAGTGGTTGTTTATATATGATATTTAAATCGTTATCAAATCTGTATTGAGATCTCAATATTTTATTCTCTTTTGGAAAAAAAAATCTAATAAAATCTAAACAAAATTCCTTTTTTTCTTCTCTTTAAAAAAAAGATTTTATAATGCAAATTAATTAAAATAAATAAATTGAAGTGGCTGAAATTGAACTTGAGACCAATGGGATGGCAATGGAGCATCTCAGCCAATAAGATACAAATAATGATCATGTATAGATTTTGAAAAAAAAATATACATTTGGATATTTAAATAAAAGTAATTATTTTTTTACTGAAGAAATGAAATACAAAAAAAATGTATATGGATTTTGTGGCCGTTAAAATGACTCCCACCACCATAGTCACCTCAGCTAAGCTAAAGCCTTGGGCATAAATGGTTCAAGGCCATTATAGTTCGACCTATGGTTGAGAATGTTAGATATGATACATTAATAACTATATATCCTATTATATAAAGTTTGGGCATAAAATAAAATGATTGTTTTAAAAACCACTTGGTAGTATCCATAATTCCATGTGGTAGTTTCCATAACCCCTTGATGGAAGAGTTACATAAACGAGTCCTTACATACAAATAATTTAGACTTATGAATTAAGTTGGTTTTTCTAGTTATCAAGAAAACCCTAAAGGAAATGGAGTAGACAAGAATGAACAAAGGAATTGGTTTATTTTTATCCTTCAAATCATGGTATCAAGGTATGTTTAGACTCATGTTGGCATGTAGATGAGATTATAATATTTTGAATAATGCCATATATATATTAAAGAAATATAAATTATAAATTTCTTACAGTTGGTATCAGAGCCCAATGGTTTGATTTCATCCAAATTCCGATCAAAATCGAATTCCCTATCGATTTATAAGAAAAGTGATTTTTTCTTCTTTCTTTTTGAATTTTTCGGCGATGGCGTCACGACGACTTGAAGTGGCCGGCCTCCGGTGTCGCCAGAGGTGACCGTCACGGGTATAGGGTAGCCATGATATCGAGAAAAAGAAGAACCCGTCAAATTTTTAATGGGTTCGTTGAGGCTATCAAACTCTAATAAAAAGAGAAAAGGAAAATTATTGGAAGACCCTTGAAAATTGTTTGGGTTGTTATTTACTTTTCCATTTCTTTTATAACCATATTTCTCTTATTAAGCCTATATGATAATGGTGTTTTGAAACTTGTATATATTATTAGTAAGAAAAAAATAGCTCTACTTCTTGATTATTGGTTTCGACCATTTTCTTAAGAGATTAGCGTTCTAAATCATTGCATTTTATTATGATATTTTTTTGTGTAAATTTTAAAATTGATTATGCTCTTCTCTATTTGAGATTGGTTTTTATACTCTACTCAATAGAGACTAATCTACAATTAATTCATTAAGTTTATTGATCTTTGTGTAGATTCAAATTTGTTTGAATATTCCATCATTTTTCATTTTCTTGATCAATGTTGACTTGTGGTTTAAATCCATTTTATGAAATAGAGGCAAAATTGATTTATTTTTATAGATAAAATAAATTTATTTAGTCATTTTTTCGAGTCAAGATTATTCCGGCTTCTGCACCGTTTTGCAAATATTTAGACTTTCTCTGCAAATTTCTGGGCTGTTCTGCAGTTATTCAGATTTTTTTCTGCAATTACATAATGTATTTTTTGTAATTATTTGGATCTGTTTGTAAAATCTAGATAGAAATTGAATCCAGGGGCCTTACTGTAAATGTTACAGTAAATTTTAGTATTTACAGATTAGTCCAGAATTTTCATTTTGAAAATTCCATGGGTTGTTTTGTAATAGCCTAAATTCATTATGCAATATTATTATTTTATGCCTATTTTTAGTAGCTCTTTCATTGAAGTTTGGATAAAAATAATTCATATAACTTTCTTATTATATTATAATCATGTTAGAGTTATCTTATATGGAAATTATATGAATTATACATGATATTTGGTGAATTTTATGAATTGCAAATTATATTTGATATACTTTTTCGTTTTTTATGATCCAACATTCATTGGAAATTATTTCTCATGCTAAACACATATTGTCGATTTATACTATCATAAATATTGTGTTTATGAACATGTGATGTTTCATCGTATATATTTAAAATGATGGATTAAAATTTAGATGTCGTTCACAACTAAATTATCTAATGAGTTATGAGTAGCTACAGCATTCTAATTCATGTGACGATTTTCTTCACGTCATGTTATTAGTTGTTTTTTGTATTTAGACGACATCTAATATTGCAATTATTTTCATTCAGATAATTATTTTGCTCCACAGGGAAGTGATTATTTATGTGATTCAATTAGAATAAGTCAGCTTAAAGAAATATTAGAATAGAAGTTTCTTATACCCACAGGAAAAGAAATTGTTTATCTGATATAACATTTCTAGTCTTATTATACGGTTTTCTTCTTCTTTTAATTGAATTAGAATAGCTTAAAGAATGTTATAATAGAGATTTTTATTTTGATATTAAATTGCTAATCTTAATATATTGTAATTAGTGGATTCATGCATTTAGCAATCTCTACCCACAGGAAGATTGAATTTACTAATAAAAGTAGATATTGATCTATTTTAATATATTTATGATATCATAGCAATGATGTGTATATAGACTTGATTATAAAGTTATTCCTACTTGTGATCCCTGCATATGTATGCTATGATAAAGTTTAAGAATTTTGAATTTGGTGGGAGTAAATTTTCTCGTACGTAAAATTTGAGAAACTATTTTACCTTCTTAAAAACATAAAAGATAAAGTGAAAGTGGACGACTCCCGTTATTAACTAACTCGTAAAATTTAGTTTGTTTAAAATATGGATATTTGGACGGAACATTGAAAATAAAGATATTTTCAATCATAAGAAAGAATTAAATGAGATTATAAAAGATTTAATTATAACAACACATGATTAAGAATGCACGTTTAAAGGTATATAATGTAATACATTTATATATTGGTATGAGACTTTCACAAGTGTTATACTTGAGAAATTTATCATAAGGCTTGAAAAGATTGACACATATTAAAGGTTTTACCATCTACTATGAAAAATCTTAGTTTACTAACAACAGTATATCAAAAGTCGATTAAAGACATATCGACATAAGATTTCTAAGATTATAGATCAATTTCATGAGTACATTTGGTTTTTAGCACATAAAAATAGAGTCCATAATTATTGACCCATTGGCTAAAATATTATATACGTGTCATTCAATTTATGGGTTATGTAAGAAATATGATACATATAAGGATTTAAGTGTTGTATGCCATTTTCTATGATTTATATATTTATACGTCTGGGCATATGGATTTTGTTAGTATTTTGTATATGACTAATAAGATGTACATAATAAATTTAAGTCATATGATTATTGTTAATTGAAACAATAAAAGATTGGACTCTGAATAATTGTTTATGAAGTTATATGTACATATTTGAAAATTCTAAAAGATGGAATATTTGCTCAGTTAAGTACAACTATTTAATTTGGCCATAAAGTATAGTTGCAACAATATTATATCTTTAATGGAATGATTAGAGTCAAGTGGGAGAATGTTAGATATAATTCCTTAATGACTCTATATCCTATTATATAAAGTTTTGGGTATAAAATAAAACGGTTGTTCTAAAACCACTTGGTAGTTTCCATAATTTCATGTGGTAGTTTTCATAACTCATTGATAGAAAGGTTATATTAAGGAGTTTTGGTTTACACATAAATAAGATTTGTGAATTAAGTTGGTTTTTCTATCCATTAAGAAAACCCTAAAGGAAATGGAGCAGGCAACAAAGAAAAATAGAATTGGTTTATTCTTATTCTTCAAATCATGGTATCAAGATATGTTTCTCTAGACTCATGTTGGCATGTACATGAGATTATAAAATTATGAATCATGCCATATAAATTAAGAATAGATTTATCAATTTCTTACATGCTCTATCATAGTGGCTTCGGTCCAACTCCATCATGGCCCTTGTCTTGGTCATTATTGATTTCGGCTTTCTCAAACTTGGCATTTATAAAAGCCGATATGAACCCTGGACAATGTTCACGGCCACAGAGCTACATGTAGCTCCAAAACACATGCCTCAACCCAATATCGTTGGTATTCTGACCGAAGGTTTAATTATCTGGTCACGCCGATTTTGATTAGTGTAGCACACTTGTCTTGAGGCCATTGAATGCCCATCATAAGTTATTATTTTATTATGAGGCTTGCAAATAGCCAACGGCGTGTCTTGCATGTGAAAAGCCTACGCATTCGACACCGTTTAAGGCAACTTCAATGATAGACTAGCAATAAGATTATTACGGCCTGATGGTAAAAGCATATTGTGAAGTCAGCTAAATGCTGCATGAATGATACATGCACCTTGTCTTTCAACTTGCCCTCAGCGGCGTTGCTTACATCCGCTGCCTTCAACAGCGGTAAATCCGATATCTTTCGTATCGGAAATAAAGGCTTTGAATTTGAGCCGATATATTCGGCCTATAAAGGTGCCTAGACAATATCGGATTGGTCGATATCAAACGGAGCAAATCTTCGAATAACACCTTATCAATAGTACCGAAATTGATACGCAAACACTGATATCGACATATAAACGGCACACTCCTATAAGCACTAGAATTGACATATGATCGATGCGTTCATGCCAAACATAGCGGCTGTTCATTCTGACACTTCTTGAAGAGGTTGAGCCGACGCTTGCTTATAGATTCGAGAAGTCCTGGTTTTCAACTATCAGTTCGACTTCAAGTAATGCGTTCATCGCTTCGCTGCCTCAAGTCGTATCAAGCACTCGTGGCATCCATGTACTGAGTCGTCAAATGACGTACCAAGCTTATACGCATCGGCCCAAATGGTGTGCCCATCTTCAAGAAGACCCAACAACCACTCAATTTTGAAGACATTAAGACCAAGACTGAGAAATCTTTCTGAAGTGAGAGAGGGAGGGAAGGATCTTGTTTAGATTCAGCAAATTAAGACCGTATACAGTGTGAAGGGACTAAGGCTTTTGGATTTGAGATGGTATTGTCAGCCTATGAATCAAACATGACTCCTAATCATATTGCCGTGCCCACTCATGCCAAATTCTGGCTTCAAGTTTACTTGGCAGACTCAACACTTGTGTTCTCACATAAATTCATGTTGTCTTGAATTATGCAAAGCCGTTTAGATCGGCTTATTTCAGCCCGTGTCATTCCGTATCGGTCTGAGTTGATTCGTACACCACATACAATGACACCGTCTCAACCATGCTTATGTCCGGACATAACTGTTGGTGCCGAAATGCTGGGCCGAGATTATCGGCCTAATAGTGTTGTTCTTGGCCTCAAGAAATGAGCCAGTTTCTGTTGTCACCCTCATCTAATTGATGACATTATTACTGTGAGAGATCCCCCAACATCAACTTGTCAAGCCATTAATGTTTAAGAACAAATGGCCACTATCTGGATTTGTATTTTGAGAGCAAGGTCTAGTTTGAGATTGATAGGGTTTTCCCTCCTCCTGTAACGCCACGGCTCTATTGAAGATTGAATCCGAAAGAATTGTATCAATAGTTGATGCCATATCCTTTCTTCATATCCTTTGAGTTAAGCAAAGCCGATTAAGTCGGCCCGTTTTGACCTAAGTCAGAGCGTATCGGTCCGTATGGAATACACCGCACACCATGAGGCGGCCTTGCTTTCTTTATTAGTATCGGCTTGTAGGTTGTAGAACTTTCTAGGCGGAAGCATCTTCTCCTCTCTGCCCATATATCACAAATTCAAAATATTGAGCTCGAACTTGATTCATAGCATTACCATCACTACTACAATAAAAGGTTGCCCCTACGGGTTTATCCATAGGGGCAAAACACTGCCCCTACGGATATTCATAGGGACACAAAAATACATCGTAGATGCAAAGGCCGCAAATGTAAGTTTTCGCCATGAACATGCCTATATGGAGAAATAATTGCCCATACGCTTTCCTCCGTAGGGACGTATTTCCCTGCAGCTTACACCGTAGAGAAAAAATATTTATTTAATTTATTAGTTTATAAAATAAAATACTTGCCCCTACGGATAACTTCATAGAGCCTTAACATGCCCCTACGGAGTTCTTCGTAGGTCCAGATAGAAGCCCCTACGGATTTATTCGTAGGTCCATATAGACAAAATATTTATTTAATTTATTGATTTATAAAATAAAATACTTGCCGCCCCCACGGACAACTTCGTAGGGCCTGAACATGCCCCTACGGAGTTCTCCGTAGGTCCAGATAGAAACCCCTACGGATACATGCGTAGGGGCAACTTTAACGCCTGTTAATGAGTCCATAGGGGTAAAATATCGGCAAACGCCGGACCTACGAATTAATCTGTAGGGGCAACAGTTCGCCCTACGGATTAATCCGTAGGGACAAAATATCAGTTTTTTTTTAAAAATGGGCTTTCTGTTTTTTACCCGTCCTGTGCACAATAATATATACATCATATAACCAAATACCGCAGTATTCATAATCAACATCTCACGCATAATATATAAAAGAAATAAACAAACAAAATACGATATCAATCTAAATCATCGTGAACACGCAAACAATACCAATATCGTCCAAAATATATACAATATGTATCATATAAGTACATACATGCTTAAAATATTAAAAAAGCTACCCTAGCTCGGTCCAGCTCCTCCACCTCTGATAAACGCCATAATCTGACGCATCTGCTCCTCGGTGCAGCCCCGAGTCGTCAAAAACTTGACCAATGAAGGAGCGAACCGTGCAGGAGTCTGAGCGGGCTGTGGAGCTGCAGGAGTGGTCTGCGCAACCGCAGCCGAGGTAGTGGTCTGCGCAACCGGAGCCGAAGGAGATGCATGTGGAGCCGCAGCTGAAACAGCCTGTCGCATCTGTTCAATTTTGTGTGTAATAAACGAGTAAGAACTGTGTATTAGATTTTAGTCGAATTCGTATCATTATCAGGTTATTGCGAAACCTCAATCTAAGAATACTTAGGGACTTAGGTCTCGTTTGGATATCTAGTTTGGAAAACCGTAGTTTATTTTAATTAGACAGTTTTATGTAAGTATGATTAATCAAAACTAAGTCTACAACCAAATAAGCTCAGGCTACTAATATTGCATATGTTACTATCTGTAATGTGATATAATATTTTACTATTAAGTAGTATACGTACCAACATCTCCTTCAACTCCTCGACGGTGGTCTTCAAGACGGCAACATCATGTTCTAGACGTCGCCACCGGGGGTAGGAGAAGTAACCGCCGGAGTGGAGTCCAACCTCATATAGGCCCTGCCAGGACCCAGTCTCCGGCCTCTCTCCCAACCTTTGTTGTGCCCTCTGTGTGCGGCGTCTAGAACTGGGGTCAGTAGCATCGGATCGTTCTGTCCAGTAAAATCTATCCCCGATGCCTCCGCCTGCTCTACCACCCGCTCCTATACCCACATTAACCATTAAAATATAAGTATATTATTTAAATTTGAACTTTTCAAAACAAAAATTCCAAACCTGTTAGAATAAATATTAACACTTACGCAATACTCCTGGGTAGCGGTGTCGGGGAATCGAAGCTCGTCCGTGGTGGGATCTGTCGAGGTGCCGTGGAAGGCAAGATACGCGGTCAACACGCTCGGTGTACCACCCCGCGTCAAGGTATGAGCTCTCTGCAATTCGCAAAAAATTTACATATATTATAAAATAACTCTTAATATTACATTATATCAGAATAGATATATTGTAATTTACCGATGCCTCCATGAAACGAGTAATATTTCTCGAGCCACCTGTATAAGTGGGGCGACCCCTCTTCGCCGTCTTCTTATTTTCTTTATTTTGATCGGCATGTTTCTGCACAACACATTCAGATTTAGTTTTCTAATTAAGCAACACAAAAAAATAAATTATATACTAAACAATGAATTACATTTAAATTACAAACCTGTTTGCGCTGAGAGTCGAATATTGGCACAAGAGAGGCCATGTATCTACGTCGACTCTCGCAAAGGGCGGAGTATGTAGGAGAGCCACTCTCTCTGCTTCGGGGGTCGCCATCCACAGGTAATAGCAGTTGATCTTCAGCTCGTTCCTATTGTATCGGACCTTTGATTGCATGTTCTTCATCAGAACATGGTATAGAGCGTGAAGATCGAGCACTCTCTCAGGGTGATCAGGGTCGAGTACAGGCTGAAAGTCGTAATCCAACTGCAAATACAAAAAAACAATGTTATTAAATTGCAAGTGTTAAATAATAATAAATATATTGGATAAGTCAAATGAAAATATATTAATACCCGAGCCTGATCTCAGAAGAGGGTAATGAGCGCCGGTGCTGATCGTCCCACTCAACGTGAAGTGGATACTTCTTCACGAGGCGGATCTCATCCCCCATATATCGGCCGAACCTCTCGGCATAATCGCCGGTATAGCGATAATCGGAGGTAAAGAAGTGGGGGAATGTTGCCTTTCCCCTAGCTCTGTCGGGCCTCAGCCTGTTGGACTGATTCGGGATCTATCGAGGTGACGTGGACGCACCACCTATAATTAGACAATCAAACATTGATTATATAAGTAATTGCATAAAGAATATGTATATCAATAATATAACTGTTGGGGTTAAAATTTGCACCCCGGTTGACCAAGTCAAGGTCAAGGTCAACCCCAAGCCAGGTGGGCCCAAGCTCAGGTCAAGCGGCCCATGCCCAGGTCGAGTTCGAACATGGGGCGGCTGGCCCTCCTCCATGCCAAAATAAAAACCATGTAATAAATAATTTTTATGTAATTCTTTATGCATGAATAGGCCCATGGCTTATGTGCAAAAAGAAATGGCACATGAGCCATGGGATAGGCAAAATGCCATTTTGTTAAGCCCATGGGGCTATATGTAAAGTGTATAGTCTATAAAGGCAAGAATAATGAAAATATCCCAACAACTTTTTCTCTCTCCAGAAAAAAATCCAGATCTGTGATCTTCTCCTTCCTCAAGGTTCTAAAACCTTCTTCTTTCTTTTGAATTAAATCAAGAGTTTTACTCTTCCTTTCTCAAAACTAAATAGTTTTTCACCACAAAACTCACAAAGGGGAGCTTGGATCTTCCATTAGATCTCAAAAAGTTGAGATTTTTTTTTAATCTCACCCCCTTTCTCCAAGATCCGGCCAAACGAGAGGAAGAAGAAGAAGACCCATCTCCAGAAACCCCACTTTGGGGAAGATCCAGGGCTCAAGAGGAGAAGCCCCTTCATCAGCTTCAAAATATCCTATGAGTTTAACTCCTCACACACACACACACACACACACACAAAATAATAAGTATTCCTTTTTGGGAGTACAACTCCCACTGCAAGGACCAAGTCCCTTTTGCCTCCTGAGCGCTGGCGCCCGATCGCCAGAGCGCCCAGAGCGCTGGAGCCCTTGCGCTCAGAGCGCTAACGCCCGCCCAAAGCGCTAACGCCCGAGCGCCCACGTGCCTGGCACGTGGGGCGCTAGCGCCCTTGCGCTCAGAGTGCTAGCGCCCGAGCGCCCACATGCCTAACACGTGGGGAGTTAGCGCTCAAAGCGCTAGCGCCCAAAGCGCTAGCGCCCGAGCGCCCATATGCCTGGCACGTGGGGCGCTAGCGCCAAGAGCGCTAGCGCCCTGGCGCCCAAAGCGCTAGCGCCCGAGTGTTTTCTCCCATGCATCCTTTGGATGACCTTTTCCCTTATATGTGTGTGTGTGTGTGTGTGTGCATATACAAACACACACACATACTCCACGACACTGTCCCTGTTAGAAAAAAATTCCTAACGGGGCGCTGCCCCGCACCCTGCAAGGGGCCTGTTTCCTGATTTAAAATCAGGAAAGCCTACGGAAAAGGCTTCAGAAAAGGATCACGTGCTTACACGTGACCAGCAGTCACGTATTGGCACGTGACATCTAAAAGCATCGGCAAGGCAAATTCAGTTTCCCAACTACATCAAAGAAAAAGGCTTCAGAAAGGGTCGCGTGCTCCCACGTGACCAGGGTCACGTGTTGGCACGTGACACTCAAAAGCGGCAGACTCAATTCCCTGATTGAATCAAGAAAAAGGCTCCAGACGAGGGTTACGTGCTCACACGTGACCAGGGGTCACGTGGTAGCACGTGACAGCTAAGCAGCGACCAGAAAGCAGGGCCAGAAAGAAAGAAGAGGGCTCGTTCCAAGGGGGTCACGTGCCCACACGTGACCAAGGGTCACGTGGCCACACGTGACCAGTTTTCAAAGCCTATCCATTAATAGAATTAAATTCTGAGAAAAGACCTCTTAAATCTTTTCAAAGCAACCGATTGAATTAAAGATTTAAAGGTGATTAAATATCATCTATTTATGGGAAAATCTCGAATTTGGAAAGATTTCCCCGTAAAATCTAACCGAAATAACAAAGGAGAATCTCTGGATTTAAAATCCAATGGTGAATAAAATTCACCTAATAATCCAAAGGTCCAAAACGAATGATGGATACAAATCAAATCTCTCAATGAAAGATTTATCAAAAACTAATTGACTCGGCTGCTTCTCCTATAAATAGGAGTCAAGAGACACAAAAAAAAAATATATGCAGAGGGAAGAAAAGAGAGAGAGCCTTGATACTTTGGAGGAACTTGGATCTTCTGCAAAAGAAAACCCTAGGTAAGAAAGGGAAGGCTTTTTGAAAGAAAAGAGAATTTAATTCTCAACAGAGTTTAACTCTGATATAAAAACAGAAGAACATAGTTCTCTCTTTGGTGGAGGATCTGTAAAGTGCACATCTCCCCTTAAGTTGAGAATTTAATTCTCAACGGGTTGAGATCCTGCCATGCAGATCCAAAGTATAGAGAGGGAATGGAAGCACGATAATTTAATCCTCACAGAACTATAGGAATTTAATTCCTTTAAAATAAAATTAGGGTTGACCCTGTGTTATGGGAATTTAATTCCTTTAGAATGAAAAGAATCAGGATTTAACCCTGGTTAAGAACTTAGTTCTGTTAAAACAACAGGAATTTAATTCCCTTAATCTCATTTCCTAGAATAATTCTTTAAGAGTTTAACTCCTTAAAGCTTTTATTAGGGTTTAACCCTATTTGGTTCTTCACATATATGAGGAATTTAATTCCTACAGAAAATTCAGAGTTCAACTCTATCTCAGAATATAAATCTTCAAAAGAAAGTAGGAATTTAATTCCTCTGAAATTATTTCCAGGGTTCAACACTACGAGGAATTTAATTCCTGAAAGGGATTAACAGATCTTCTAAAAAACATACATAGAGGCAGGGTCGCGTGTCACCACGTGACCCCTAAAAAGATCCACAGAAAAGCCCCTTTGAGGCAGTGCCTCACGTGACCCTTGGCAGAGGCTTTAACATACAAGCATTTAAACACCCGTCACGTGATGCTCCAAAAGATGCGATATTCTCAGCAGAACAAATGAAGGGAGGGCGCCCTCACGTGCTACCACGTGACCCCTCTTGCCTTAGCGTCTAACGCTAAATTGGAACCCCTGAATCCAGTGTTAAAACACTGTTTGGCCGTAGTGTTCAACACTAATCAAAGAGCTTTATTTGCAGTGTTCAACGCTGATTACCTTAGTGTTTAACACTAATTTGAGACCTCTGCTGCCAGTATTTAACACTGATCTGTTTTAGTGTTTAACACTAATTTGAAAGCCTTGTTGCTGGTGTTTAACACCAACTATCTTTTAGTGTTAAACACTAACTTATCAATCTCATTCCCAGTGTTCAACACTGATTGGTCTTTAGTGTTTAACACTAGGCATTGGCCCAATTGGCTAAATGGCCAGAGGCAGAGCCTCTCCTTCAATGGACCAACAGGAAGCCAATATTCCAGACATGATTGGACTTAGCCCAAGATGGCCATAAGTCCTCAATTCAGACTTAACTGGGCTAATGGGCTCATAACATAATTAATTGGTCTTGATCCCAAATTGGGCCAAAGACTGTTTAATCCACCCCGGCTCAAGGGTACATCTCTTCACTCCTTTGATACTTGGCGTTGTAATTCCTCAACGTCTTCAAAGAGGTGACGGGTCCTGATGACCATACATTGACATGGACTGTGGGGTCCTTAAACTCATGGACTTTGAGGTCCTTAACCTTGACCGAGATGTCTTAAAACTAACTATGGACTATGGGGTCCTTAAACTCATGAACTATGAGGTCCCTAACTTTGACCGAGATATCTTAAAACTAACTGTGGACTGTGGAGTCCTTAAACCCATGGACTATGACGTCCTTAACCTTGACCGAGATGTCTTAAAACTAACTTTGGACTGTGGAGTCCTTAAATCCACGGACTATGAGGTCCTTAACCTTGACCGCAACGTCTTAAAACTAACATTGGACCGCAATGTCCTTAAACTACCTATGGACCGCAATGTCCTTAAACTACCCTTGGACCACAATGTCCTTAAACTACCCATGGACCGCAATGTCCTTAAACTACCTACCGACCGTAACGTCACTAAACTAAACAACAGAGCCCCCCTTTTTATTGCTCTCTTGTTGGATCTAAACGATCCCGTTAAGTCGATCTTAGTCCCAAACTGGACTAACGTATCCTTAACAAACGTTTGAGTTGATCTTAGCCTCAAATATGGCTAACGTATCCTCAAACCAAACCCCCAAACCCAAATCTAAGATAATACGGATTTGGACTAGTCCACGCCCTACGGGCGACGACATAACTCGGTCTCCGTAAACAATCCACGGGCAACAAAACATAAAATAGACACACACGACACGAAGTGACCATCTGGAGAAGGAGAAAGTTGTTACCGCGATGCGGTAGCGTAATTAACTGCAGGGCCTTGCGCCTGCAGGGAAGAGCATCCCCACAATCAAAAACCCCTCAAGCGAGGGGGAATCTGACGAAGTCTGCTACATCGTACGCATCCATTCAAACCTTCGATGTATGGTGCCATAAATCAACTTGGCATCTTCGGAGAGGTGAACGGATAGCACCAATTAGCATCTGCCCCGAATCTCAACGCCAAGACATCGCAGTCCTGTGCGCCGTCCTTCGGAGGGGAACAGATTCTGGCACGCCCGGTGGGACCTTTTCCTCTTTCCACTCCACACTTCGTGTGTCGTGATTCGCGAACCAATCGCGGTTCGCTAATGGTTGCCCTTGGGTTTCAAGATACTAAGACTTGGCGTCTTGCTTATTGCAGAAAGCAAAGAATCGATGGCTTTTACTTCTGCGAAATGCTCCAACTGCTCGGACTGCAATTGCCACCAACGCTCTGCCTCACTAGGAGGTATAGCCTACGGACCCCAAGCTGCTTCGCTATTCACAGTGCCCGTGGAACAGGTCACTCGAGCCACCATAGGATTGTTTTTTGGGACCATGCTCCCACCGACAAGCTTCACCGCGCCGGTGCTGACAGAGGAAGCTCCCAAGAAGTCGGTCTTTGATCGTCTTACCCCTGCCGCGGCCTCTCTCAACGGGTCGCCCAACACCCGTGCCTCGGCCTACTCTAGATTGGGCCAAGTCTCCTGTGGACTCACAATGAGGCCTACGATCCCAGAGAAGGTTGCTTCTAAGAAAGTGACCGGTCCTGCTCCTGAAGTCGTCAAAGCGGCTTCCCCTGCCACAAAATCGGTCTTTACAAGATTGACGGCTCCAGCTCCCGCTCCTGCTATCCAAAGGACGTCGGTCTTTGACAGGCTAACACCAGCAATGACCCCCCACCTACACAGGGGGCAAGACGAAGCTATTCTCACCGCTGAACCAACGCCGTCCGCTCGAGACGCTCGACGTCGCCACTGGCGCCGAGTAAGGAAGGCTGGGGGCAACTCCCCCTCTGGGCTAACTCCACCAGCCCCGATGGCAGAAATTAATGCTGCTGTTCCAACTGGGAACAGCTTTGAGATGCTAAATAAGGTGCGTAGGAATTCTCCTACCGCGATGCTAAAGAGGCCTCCTCCTCCACTAAAAAGGGTTGCGGAAATAAAGCCAGAACAGCCCCGATCCCCACAACGGCTTTCTTCCAGAATCTATAAGGTTTGGCGGCAGGCCCGAGACTCGATGATCGATCCAAACTTCTCCCGCCAACACAAGAAGCTGAAAATCCAACAGGAAGCCAGTCACCAGGCTAAACCACGAAACACTGTCTGGGTGCCCGCCTCAACGGCCCCCTCAACTGTCACTGCTCATAAAAGGAGAAAGCCAGAGAAGATCCCCCAGCCTGCAACGACAGCTAAAGGCACTAAGCCCAGACGCCCTAAGTCTGAGGGCATGACGGTCCATACCGTATACATGGCGTCAGGAAAGGAAGACAGCCGCGCGTCTACAGGTCATAGACCGCTTACACGGTCGGTGACCAAAGCTCAGGAGCAACAGCAAAAGCTCCAGGAAATGATGAATGCTATGGCCGCACTTACCGGGCCAAAAGAAAACCCGAAAACGTCCTCAGACGAACGCCAGGAGGAAGAAACCGACGCTGAGTTCCTTCGCCGAATATTGGAGAAGAAGGACAAAGAGGCTGCTGAACAAGCAGCCAACATACAGCGTATGGGCCTTCTCTTCCAAGATATGATAGGAATGATAATCCAACAAGACCCACCCGCTGAGGATCCCCCGATCGTCCTTGAAGACGACAAGGGGGAAGCGTCAAATCTACCACCGGCCCTCTCAACGGCCAAGGAGGAGACAATCTCTAAGGCTGATTTGGTCGACTATATAGCCTAGCAAATCCGGGTTCATCACGTGACTGAGGCAGCTGGTCAAGTCGTAAAAACGGGCCAGCCGTATTCAAGCTGGTACGACCAAATCAGGTACCCTCCAGGTTACACAATTCCCAAGTTCCATGTTTACAAAGGGACCGGCAATCCCCACCAACACGTCGCCCAGTTCAGGGCCCTTTGCGGTAACACCGGCGGTGATGATAAACTGTTGCTTCGCCAGTTCGTGGGCAGCTTATCAGAAACAACGTTCGAATGGTATTCGGAACTCCCGAACGATTCTATCAAGACGTTCGCTGAAATGGAGTTGCTATTCACTCAGCGATTCGCAAGCGCCAGCGAACGCACTCCAATAACGGCATTGATTAATGCCAGGGTAAAACCAGGCGAAACTTGGGTCCAGTATGCTATACGCTGGCGGAATTTGTGGTCGAAATGCGAGCAACGCATTGAGGAAGCACCCGCAGTGGGCATGTTCGTGGGAACCCTAGACCCTCATGCAACTATCTCCCAGTTCATGATGTTCTTTAAGCCAACCACATTCCAGGCTTTAATCGACAAATTGGCTCAGATGGACCAGATGGGTCATAGACCACCTCTCCCGAAGTCGGAACCTCGGAATGACAAGGGTAAGGGAAAGGCCACCTTCGTCGCGAATGCTCAGCAGCAACCCAATGCCCCAAAGCTGACGGATCAACTGGAAGAAAGACGCCGGTATTATAATGAGAAGATGAAGCGTCCCTACTCGTTCCCACGAGACAAGACGAAGCGGCTATTCGAGCTGGCAGTACGCAACAGACTTATAAACCTACCAAATCCAAGGCGACCACCACAACCCACTGAGGTGAATAACCCTAATTATTGCCCTTACCATCAAATGGTAAGTCATCCGATTGAGGATTGCTTCGTCTTCAAAGGATGGATTGAAGATCAATACCTCCAGGGAAAGTTTGCACTGTCCGAAAAGTGGAAGGTGAACCCACCACACCCGCATACTCCTAAGAAAGCAGATGCACCGGGGGTAACCTGTTCCTTTATTGAAGAAGCTCCATGGGAGGTCGTGCTGTCAACTAAAACCAAAAGAATGCTGAGGGACCTTCATGCGTGCCCTGCAATCGAATGGAAGGGCCCTCTTGAACCTCAAATTATTGAAGGAATGCTGAGGCCGCGCCCAACTATAAAAAGCGGTGGTGATGGCCCAAATACTCACGCCCAACCGTCAAAATCTTCGAAGAAAAAGAAGAAGAAATCCAAGAAGCCCGTGAAGCCTGGAGACAAGCGCACGAACTTGCAGAAGCAAATCGACGCGATGGAAGAGTACAATCAAAAGGCGCGAACTCCTGTCACGCTACAAGAGTTCCTCAACCACATCTTTCAAGAGGAAGATGATGGAAAAAGCTCGTCGGATGAATCCGAGGGATACGTGGCGAGTTGTAACGTAATCTCCCACTCGTTCGCCGATGATGAGAAAACTCCTGGCACCTAGAAACTGGGGGCACACCCTAAGCCAGGACTTGTGTGGCTAACAGATGAAATGATCGACGCCTTTCTAGACGAGATTCGTCTAAAGAGTAAAGCAGATCAGAAGCGTGAGATGGCCGCATCGGAAGGAGACGAACGCAGGCGACTAAACGAAAAAGTTGAAGTACTCCCGCCAGATCGAAAGGCATCCGAGGCAGACAAGAAGATATTCAAGACGAGGAAAAGGTTTGCCAAAGCCATGTCAATAGGAATGAAGCTACCACCCTCGGAAGAAAACACGCTCAATGGGGCGGAGAGGCACCCTGATTATTGCGCATATCATCGGAAAATTTCACACCCCACGGAGGAGTGCGACGCCTTTAGGATATGGTGGCAAGGATATGTTGCTCATCGGCAACATTTTAAGCGCATGAAACGCAAGACTCGTCGGGAACGAAGAAGTACTGCCGACGGGCACAACAGAACCACTGGCAACTGTCACATGGTTAATGCCGGAGGGTCACAAGTTCTCACCTTTGGGAGCGACTCTGATGAAGAAATGGCTCTGGGCCCTCTCTTTAAAGAATCCGTTTTAGGGAAAGAGGAGGAACTGGAGGCCTGCGAAAACATTCAGCTGCGCAATCGTACGCTCCCGGAAAAGAATCTCGGGCCCGCAAATAGAAAAGATAAGGGAAAGGAAAAGGTCACTGAGGATATCGCTTTAGATGACCAAGTCATGAAAGAGCTGACTACCAAAGACCCTCCCAGGAAGGGTAAGGTGGACTACAATATCCTGGCGCACCTAAGGAAGCTACCTTCTCAACTTAGCATTCTCGATGCCCTCCTATTATCAAAAGAAGCGCGAGATTCACTAATTAAGGCGTTACAAGAACCTGAGCAATTCCAAGCCTTCCTCGCCACTGAAAGGATGAAGGATGAACTGGAGGAAGTGCATACGGCCGACATCACTTTCGGGGACGAAGACCTCCTTCTCGGGACGTGCGACCACAACCGTCCCCTATATGTCTCTGGATATTGCCATGATATCAAGATAGCCAAGATCCTAGTGGATAATGGATCCTCCGTCAATCTCCTTAACGTTCGGGTGTTAAAGGAAATCTGCATGAGTGTGCAACACCTCGTTCGTGACAAAATTACCATCTCCGGTTTCGACTCCCAATCGTCACGGACTCTTGGATCCGTGATACTAACATTACGCTTCGGACTACTCGTCACAGACATCAAATTCCATATCATTGACGCCAAGACCTGCTGCAACGCCTTGCTCGGTCGTCCTTGGTTACACGAATACAACATCATCCCTTCGACACAACATCAGTGTATGAAGTACTTCAAGGATGGTTTCGAATATACCGTAACAGGTGAGCTGAACCCATTCTCCGTTAACGAAGTCCGCAAGTATGAAAATGCGAAGTACTTTTTGCCAGACTTCGAGGATACAGAAAAGTGTCGCAAGCCGGAGAACAAAGCCGCCGCCACCATCCCTGTTTTCGGGAGCGATACCGAAGAAGAAGAAGAGATAGTTTGCGCTGGTCCGCCTTGGCGCAACAACCCGGGACCGTCCGCCCCCATGTTGGTCTTCGGAAGTGACTCGGAAGATGAGGTTAATGCCGTGTTCTCCAGTCGGCCGTCAATACAAGCATCCCCTGGCGATGATCAAAGTTTGCAAATCACCATGGTGCCGCAGAAGCACTACAAGGATCTTGACTCACTTCAAGCTCACAATGTGCAGGACTTGCAGACGTTTTACGTCCCTCCCAGGCGAAAGGGTGAAAAGGCGATCCTATTCTACCAATCCCCAGAAACGAGAGTGGAGAAAGAGATATGGCATGGCGCGGATGCTACACTCAACAGGCTCCAACCCATCCGCTTTCCCAGATACTACACACATGGACTAAAGATGCTATTGAAGCGCCAAGGAGTACCCTTAAAACAGACTGTTCGACAAGCTTGGTTCTACAACAGGATTTGGGATGTCCCCGAGACTCAACGCAAATTGCCCAACGGAAAAATGGAAACACTTGGGCTTGGATACGTGAGATCCGGGAAACGAGAGCGAGTCTACGGCAGCTACGCCATATATAACTTCGATGAGGAGGAGGACACCCTGTCAGGGAATGCTAACCCTTCATCAAAACTAGATCCCGCAATCGAAGTGCCGAGTCCGTCATTTGAAGAACAAGTGGACAAGCTTATCAGGAAAGCAGGTCAAAAGGATCGGGAAGACCACAACCGCGAGATGGCCATCTACGAGAAGGCCAGGACGCAACGTCTGTTTCAACAGGCTGCAAAAGACAAAAGACAAAGATGCTCCTCCCTGTCAACCCGTCGTATAAAAGGCCCGACGCAGAGGCAGAAATAAATCAAGAAGCGGAAAGAAGAGCCGACAACAATGATGCAGGATTAGAGAGTTACGTGATCGAGTATTGCGCGGCCCGGATTTGTCCCTCATGAAGAAGATGAGTCGAGCGTATTCCTTCCCCCGAGACAAGACGGAGAGGTTACTCGAGCTCGCTATAAAACATCAAATGATTGCGCTTCCAGAGTCTAGACACTCTGAGCAAGCTAACAAGGCTTCTCATCTGAGCTATTGCTCTTATCACCGAGCCATAGGACATCCTACCGAAGACTGCTTCACCTTCAAGAACTGGGTCGAGGACCAGTACCAACAGGGCATATTCGCTTTATCCAACGGCTGGAGGGTAACACCGCCACAAGAGCACAAACCCAAACCCGCAAGAGCAGAACCGGATTCACCGCAGTCCTGGAAGCGAATTCGCACCTGTTACATGATTACGATATTAAAAGAAGAGCCCGAGAACATGGATGACCTTCCCTGGTGCTTCGAGAACAGCAATGATGAGGTGATCTCAGAATTTCTGCCAGCTCCGAAAGAACTGGAAGACGGCATACATACTACTGCAGATAACCTCAAGAAGATTGAGTTGGGATCGGCAGATGACCCGCGACCAACATTTGTCAGCGAGCTGCTATCTGAAGAAAGGGTGGCTGCGTTGAAGAACGTGCTTCTACGGCATAAAGACTGCTTCGCGTGGAACTATTCCGAAATGCCAGGATTGGATCCGGAGATTGCTGTGCATAAATTAGCAATATCCCCAGATATCAAGCCAGTCAAGCAGGCGCCAAGAAGGATGCGACTCGAGCTTGAAATGAGCATCAACGCCGAAGTCAAGAAGCTGATCGATTCTGGGTTTATCCAAGAAGTCCAGTATCCCGATTGGATCGCCAACATCGTCCCGGTAATGAAGAAAAATGGGACGGTACGCATATGCGTGGATTTCAGGGATCTCAATAAAGCCTGTCCAAAGGATGATTTCCCAGTACCAGTAACCGAGCTAATGATAGATAACACGTCCACTCACGAGGTTTTCTCCTTTATGGACGGTTCATCAGGATACAATCAGATAAAGATGCATCCCGAAGACCAGAAGCACACCGCTTTCCGGACCCCTTTGGGTATATTCTGCTACAGGGTTATGCCCTTTGGTCTAAAGAACGCCGGCGCTACCTATCAAAGGGCCATGACAAAGATCTTCGACGACCTCATACATGACATCGTCGAGTGCTATATCGATGACCTTGTAGTAAAGAGCATGTCATATGAAGAGCATTTAAAGCATCTGGAGACTGTATTTCAACGCCTTCGGCAATATAATTTGAAGATGAATCCCCTCAAATGCGTGTTTGGAGTCTCCTCGGGTAAATTCCTGGGATTCATCATCCGACACCGAGGTATCGAAATAGATCCATCTAAGATCAAGGCGATCATGGAAATGCCTCCGCCAAGAACCCTCAAACAGTTGCGGTCTCTCCAAGGGAAGCTCGCATACATCCGACGGTTTATCGCCAATCTTTCAGGCAAATGCCGTCCTTACAGCCACCTGATGAAGAAGGGAACTCCATTCGTTTGGGATCACAAATGCCAAGGTGCACTAGACTAGATCAAGCAGTACCTACAGAACCCTCCAGTGTTGGCTGCGCCGGTCAAGGGAAAACCCCTCATTCTTTATACAACCGCCCTCGAAGGTTCCTTAGGCGCATTATGGGCACAAGAGAACGATCAAGGGAAAGAGAGAGCACTCTACTACTTAAGTCGAGTTCTGCTGGGGGCAGAAAACAACTACTCTCCCATTGAAAAACACTGCTTGGCGTTAATCTTCGCGATAACAAAACTCAGGCACTGTGCGTTGGCGCACGAAGTCCGTCTCATCTCAAAGGTGGACCCTCTTAAATATCTGATGTCAAAGGCTATATTGACGGGTCGACCAGCTAAATGGGCTCTACTCTTGATGGAGTTCTCGATAACATATCGACCTCTCAAGGCAGTGAAAGGCCAGGCCATTGCCGACTTCCTTGCTGAGCATCCAGTACCTGCCGGCTCTCCTCTGAACTGCGATTTGCCGGATGAACATGCATTCGATGCGATCGGCGGCGGTGATACCCGATGGGAACTCTATTTTGACGGGGCATCCTTCATGAAGAAGCGCAAACAATGTACCCCCATAATCAAATCGGGAGTAGGCCTCATCTTCGTAACCCCACAAGGAGGGATAATGCGCTTTGCTTTCTCCTTAACGGAATCGAGGACGAACAATGAAGCCGAATACGAAGCTTTGATAGCGGGCCTCGAGATCGCCATTGACATGGGAATTGAAGACCTCTCTATATACGGGGATTCTCAACTGGTCGTTAGTCAAGTAAACGGCGACTACCAAACGTGCAAACCGGAGTTGGTAAGGTACGGAGAAAAGGTGCAACAATTGTTGACCCAAATTCCCTCTTATTCTTTGGAGAACATACCGCGCGCAAAAAACAGCAAAGCAGACGCACTGGCCAAACTTGCTAAAGAACTAGCTGATGAGAACCTCGATGACGTCAAAATCATGGTTGCAAAGTCGTCGAGTGCTCGCCCCGGCAGAAATATCTCCGGAATCATGCGAAGAAAAGGGAGCGACTGAGCAGACAATCCTACAAATAAAAGACCATAAGAAGGCTGAGGACTGGAGGGAAGTCTTCATAGACTACTTTAAGTCCCACCGAATGCCCGCAGGAGCGTCCTCAAGACATCAGCTCCTGAAACGAGCTCTATCTTTCGCTTTCGTCAATGATACTCTGTATAAGAGGTCGTTTGATTCTCTGTGGCTGAGATGCTTAGGACCTGACGAAGCAGAAAGAGTCGTTCAGGAAGTTCACGACGGACTCTGCGGTTCTCACCAAGCAGGCCCGAAGATGAAATTGATGATCAAACGAATGGGTTATTATTGGCCCACAATGATCCAGGACTGCCTCGAGTATGCGCAGCAACGCCACTCGTAACAAATTCATGGAGACTTTATCCACCAACATCCGAATCCACTACACCCAACGGTGGCTAGCTGGCCATTCGAAATGTGGGGGACTGACATAGTCGGCCCCATCGAGCCAGCATCGTCCCAGGGACATCGTTTCATCCTGGCGGCAACTGACTACTTCTCCAAATGGGCAGAAACAATACCGCTGAGGGAAGTGAAGACGGAGAATATCCTCCACTTCTTCAAGACGCACGTCATCTATCGGTTTGGAACCCCACGGCGGATTATCTCCGATAACGGGCCAGCCTACAGAAGCCATAAGATTAGCCGCTTCGCGCAGCAGCACAATATAGACTGGAGATATTCTTCAGTTTACAATCCGCGAGCTAACGGTCTGGCCGATGCCTTCAATATGACCTTGACAAAGATCATAAAAAAGATGGTGTCCCGAAATAAGAAGGACTGGCATGAGAGACTGCAAGAGGCACTTTGGGCATATCGAACTACGTTCATGACGGCCACGAACACAACGCCGTACGCACTGGTATTCGGTACGGAAGCGGTACTCCCCCTCGAAATAGAGCTACCCTCTCTACGGATGGCAGTCCACTACGAACTGACGAACGAAGAAAATGCTAGCCTTCAGCTCGAGGAGCTCGATGCTCTTGAAGAAACACGGCTCATAGCGCAACAAAATCTGGAGGCCTATAAAGCAAAGATGACGCGCTCGTATGAAAGATTGACCAGGCCGAGAACATTCCGCCAAGGAGAACTCGTGCTAGTGGTCAAAAGACCGATGATCCCCAATCGCGCCAAGCGGGGAAAATTCGAGCCAAACTATCAAGGCCCGTACATCATAGATAAGGTCTACCAGGGTGGGGCCTATCTACTCATGGACATGCATGGTGAAAGGCCTTTCAGGCCAATAAACGGCCGCTTCCTAAAGAAATACTACGCTTAAGGAGCTACAGCCTAGGTCAATGATAGATGACGACGACTATGTCCGCTCGCTATCTTCCTAAAGCTCAAAGCTCTATAAGTAGTAGCCGGCTCTCTCCACGATGGACCGAAATGTCCTTAAACTAACGACGGACCGAAATGTCCTTAAACTAATAGCGGACCGAACGTCCTTAAACTAATACCGCAGCATCCTTATGCTAACGAGATAAAAAAAATAAAAAAATATATATATAATAAATAAAAACGGTATGTCCATAAGCAAAAAGGGCACGGATGAAAACCTGAAAGGGCTCCGTGAGTAAAAACAGCAGGGCTACCGGCGAGTGTTCGTGAAAACCCGAAAGGGCGCGACCTTGTAAAAAAAAGAATAAAAAAAAACGGTATGTCTACAAGCAAAAAGGGCACGGATGAAAACCCGAAAGGGCTCCGTGAGTAAAAACAGCAGGGCTACCGGCGAGTGTTTGTGAAAACCCGAAAGGGCGCGACCTCGTTAAAGGACACTTGCGGGATCCCCACGACCTTGCAAGGAGAAACCACCCGCGTGAGATCCTTACGACTCACAAAGGAGCAACACACTTAGGGATCCCCACGCCTCCTAAGGAGAAAATACACTTGCGAGATCCTCACGACTCGTAAGGAGAATTCTCTTATGGGACCCTCACGGCTCATAAGATTTGAAAGTCTTAAGTCACAGAGACCTAAACCTGTGCTTAAGCAAAATCCCCCATACCCTTCGACATTGCCCTATAAGTGGCTCAATACTGGCCCTTGTATACAATCCACACGGGCGCGAATAAACATTTCCCCAGCAAAGTCACACCCGTGACTAGGGATATGTCCATATAATAAGCAACCCTTGTAGGTCCTCTCGACCCATAAGGAGGAAACCCTCTTGTAGGATCCTTACGACTTACAGAGGAACATACACTTAGGGATCCTCACGATTCCTAGGGAAAAAAATACACCTACGAGATCCTCACGACTTGTAGGGAGAAATACCTTGGTGAGACCCTTACGGCTCATGAAGTCAAAAGCCTTGGTCGACAGGACCCTTAACCCTGTTTGCTAAGCCACCTTTGTTCAACATCGACAGAGGCAAATGATGATTCACTCCTGGCAACATCCTAGTTGTAGCGGTGCTGATGCTGAAATCGGTGTCTAAAATCCAAGCTTGCGGCGAAAAAGCTAGCGAGCCACGCATGCATACGAAATAGCCGAAATGATGGGGCAACTTGCAATAAAAAGCAGCAAGTAAAAATGTATGCATGAAAAATAGCCGAAATGATGGGGCAACTCGCAATAAAAAGCAGCGAGTAGAAAATAAATAAATAGCCGAAATGATTGGGCACCGCGAAAAATAGCCGAAATGATTGGGCAATCGCGACCTTCGCGATATAAAAAGCTGAAATGATAGAGCATCGCGGAAAGAATAAAAAAATGATGAAAGAATGAAACTTTTTGCCCTACAGGTGATGCTACATCAATCCCTGTATACAATCCAGGGGCGCAAACAAAGAAGGAGTCGCACTCCTCCTCCCCAGGTTTCATTAGAAGAAGAAGCTAAATCTCGACGGGCCAAAAGCGACCTAGAGATCATCCCAACACCCGTCTCGTAACGACGGACACAACTTCAAGCTAAGCGGAACAGCGGCAACCCCCAGTTCCATGGCTCGGTGATATACATATCACCAAGAGTCAAACCTCCATTCCGTGAAATGCGGATACAATCAACAAAATTCCTGGTTACGTGGAACATGGATAACGTCACTCTTTGACCCCGTGGAAAACGTCCAGAGCGGATCCTGGTCCTCGCAGAGCACAGCAGTGAACCCGTGTGAAGCATCCAGAGTGGAGCCTAGTTCTCGCCAAGCACGGCAGTGAACCCGTGTGAAGCATCTAGTGCAAAATTCCTGGTTATGTGGAACGCGGATAACGTCACTCTTTGACCCCGTGGAAAACGTCCAGAGCGGATCCTGGTCCTCGCAGAGCATGGTAGTGAACCTGTGTGAAGCATCCAGAACGGAGCCTAGTCCTCGCCAAGCACGGCAGTGAACCCGTGTGAAGCATCTAGTGCAAAATTCCTGGTTACGTGGAACGCGGATAACGTCACTCTTTAACCCCGTGGAAAACGTCCAGAGCGGATCCTGGTCCTCGCAGAGCACGGCAGTGAACCCGTGTGAAGCATCCAGAGCGGAGCCTAGTCCTCGCCGAGCACGGCAGTGAACCCGTGTGAAGCATCTAGTGCAAAATTCCTGGTTACGTGGAACGCGGATAACGTCACTCTTTGACCCCGTGGAAAACGTCCAGAGCGGATCCTGGTCCTCGCAGAGCACGGCAGTAAACCCGTGTGAAGCATCCAGAGCGGAGCCTAGTCCTCGCCGAGCATGGCAGTGAACCCGTGCGAAGCATCTAGTGCAAAATTCCTGGTTACGTGGAACGCGGATAACGTCACTCTTTGACCCCGTGGAAAACGTCCAGAGCGGATCCTGGTCCTCGCAGAGCACGGCAGTGAACCCGTGTGAAGCATCTAGAGCGGAGCCTAGTCCTCGCCGAGCACGGCAGTGAACCCGTGTGAAGCATCTAGTGCAAAATTTCTGGTTACGTGGAACGCGGATAACGTCACTCTTTGACCCCGTGGAAAACGCCCAGAGCGGAGCCTGGTCCTCGCCAAGCACGGCAGTGAACCCGTGTGAAGCATCCAGAGCAAATACCGGACTGTGGAGTCCTTAAAATCCACGGACTATGATGTCCTTAACCTCGACGGTAATGTCTTAAAACTAACAATCAACCACCTCGATTCCCTACGGATTCTGCCTTGGTTTAAGGGTACATCTCTTCACTCCATTGATACCTGGCGTTGTAATTCCTCAATATCTTCAAAGAGGTGACGGGTCCCTGCAACCTAACATCGGACTGTGGAGTCCCTAAATCCACGGACTATGAGGTCCTTAACCTTGACCGTGATGTCTTAAAACTAACATCGGACTGTGGAGTCCCTAAATCCACGGACTATAAGGTCCTTAACCTTGACCGTGATGTCTTAAAACTAACATCGGACTATGGAGTCCTTAAATCCACGGACTATGAGGTCCTTAACCTTGACCGTGATGTCTTAAAACTAACATCGGACTGTGGAGTCTTTTAATCCACGGACTATGAGGTCCTTAACCTTGACCGTGATGTCTTAAAACTAACATCGGACTGTGGAGTCCCTAAATCCATGGACTATGAGGTCCTTAACCTTGACCGTGATGTCTTAAAACTAACATCGGACTGTGGAGTCCCTAAATCCATGGACTATGAGGTCCTTAACCTTGACCATGATGTCTTAAAACTAACATCGGACCGTGGAGTCCATAAATCCGCGGACTATGAGGTCCTTAACCTTGACCGTAATGTCTTAAAACTAACATCGGACTGTGGAGTCCTTAAATCCACGGACTATGAGGTCCTTAACCTTGACCGTGATGTCTTAAAACTAACATCGGACTGTGGAGTCCCTAAATCCACGGACTATGAGGTCCTTAACCTTGACCGTGATGTCTTAAAACTAACATCGGACTGTGGAGTCCCTAAATCCACGGACTATGAGGTCCTTAACCTTGACCGTGATGTCTTAAAACTAACATCGGACTGTGGAGTCCCTAAATCCACGGACTATGAGGTCCTTAACCTTGACCGTAATGTCTTAAAACTAACATCGGACTGTGGAGTCCTTAAATACACGGACTATGAGGTCCTTAACCTTGACCGCGACGTCTTTAAACTACGATACCTGGAGCAGCCCCTGACTCCGTGAAACACGGATAAGGGCGACCACATCCAGCACTTGCAGGTCCTCACGACGTGTAAGGAAGAAAACTCTCTTGTGAGATCCTTACGACTCTCAAGGGAAAACCCGCTTAAGAATCCTCACGATTCTTAAGGAGAACCTACACCTATGGGATCCTCTCGACCTGTAGGGAGAAAAAAAAACTCTTTATGAGACCCTCGTGGCTCATAAAATGCAAAAGTCTTAGGAAGCAGATCTTAACCCTGAATCCTAAGCCATCACTGTCCTGCAAGGAGATCAAGATAGAATACCCGCAAAATACATTCAATAAAAAGGGGACGCACCATTGAGAAGAAAAAAGGTATCTTTTATTCATAAACCAAAATGGATACAAAGTACAATTCATGAAAGAACAAAAAGAAAATACTCTCATCCATGAGTATGTACAAAAAGGAAGGAAAAGATACAAATGTTTCAAGCCGGCGGGCGATTCAGCAGCTTGGTCAGCTCATCCTGCTTTTGTTGGGCCACGGCCTCATGATGCAAGATCTCCAGAAGACGAGCCTCCGCCTGAGCTTGCTGAGCCTGATACGAAGCAAGCCGAACTTCAAGCTCTTTCTCGATGGCTTTATGGGCCTCGACCCTTTCACAAGTGAACGTGACAGCTTTATCGAGAGCCACTACTTCCCTCATAGACTCTTGAAGCACCCGCCAAAGTTCGTATGCTTTGTTGGCCTTGGCGGTAAGAGTAGCGCGAAGCTCGCTCAGCGTCTTAGAAGCCAGCTCCCTCTCCGAGAATTTACGGTCGAGCCCTTTTTCTCGCACAACAATATGTTCGCCACGTGTCGCCCTATCAGGCCATGTAAGCTCACTTTCGCGACCGCAACCTTGGAGACGGGACATACACGCTCAAGACCATATAAATAGGCTTCCAGTCGACAGCAATAATCGATCTAAAGCGCGCTCACATCACCTTGTATGAAAAGCAACGAGAAAATTTTCGATGTTTATCCTATCGAGCATGTGTTCGCAATCACATGAACATCCGAAAAAGAAATAAAATTCGAAGCTTTAATGTGCCTGCGACATGATGATGGTGTTGATAATTAAAGAAAAGCTCTTATAAGAAAAACACAAAAGTTTATTTATGCAAAGCGAAAACATACATACGAGTACCGAGCCTACATGGAAGTTCAGCATAAAGCATACAAAAAGAAGGACTAATTTAAAAACACTACACTAGCGGGAAAAGGTCGCCAAACAAAGGATCAGTAGCGCAAGGGTTGACGAAACAAAGGACAAAATTCTCCATCTCTCTTTCCGCTCTCTCCAACACGTCAAAGCGCCGGTTCTCGCGAGGAGTTGCTCCCCACCGATTGGCATCATGTTCATCCACGAAAGCAGACATAATGGCCCGACAGGCCCTTATTTCGCTCAAAAGGTGAAACGAGCGATCTTTCAAAGCTTGAGTAATTAGGCACGCTTCGTGAAAGCCCTCGAGCTTTTCTTCGGCAGCGTCAAGCATCGCCAGGGTCATCTCCGCCGGGTGAGGAGGGACGTCAGCAAGCACGGCGGCGAGAATCATCCGGAGCCAGAGGGAACCCATTGGGAGGGGAGACCCTCTGCGGATCGAAAGTTCCTACGCCGCCGAGTCGCATTCGTCGTCGGTAAGAAGGGGATCCACCAATCGGGCAGCAAAGCGAGGAATCAACTCCTCGATAGGCACTTCCCATGGCTGTCGACGAGCGTGTGGACGGTTGCAGGCCATGACACTTAGTTCTTCTTAAATTAAATCGCGTTAAAATGGGATTAAAAGTTCTCTGTGAAGAGAAAAGGAAAGCCATTGCCTCAGATATAAAGAGGTGCATTAAGTGCTGTGCACGGAAAATCTTGCACGATGAAGCTATTTCCAAGGCCCGAAAAAGGGAAAGGCATCGAAAATCAAGGAGATGGAACTATTTCCAAGGCTCCTTTTCTGCATCTGATATTGTGCACTAAAAATGTGGCATGGAAAATTTTTGAACAGTCCCATCAAAGGACCCCACGTGCAGAACACGTGAGCTCCAAACTTGACGTGCACTAAAAATGGAATAGCACTATGCATATTAAAAGCATCAGCAACAACAATAGTGAAATGATAAAGTCCCACAGAAAGGCATGCAAACATGCAAAAACATAATAGAACTTATCATTCATACTTCAAGAAGGTCATACAAAATAAAGAGAACAAGTTTACAATGGTAAGACTTCAGACGCGGGGCACGGATTGAGAAACTCAAGCTTAACTTTGTCCAAGATCCTCCAAGCATTTCGAACCTCCCGAGTATGTTTTCTCTCACGATCACAAGCGTCGGGGTCCTCACGAATGTCCTCCCCCCTCCGATAGGCGGCAAGTACGGCCGACTGCTGAAATTCCTGGTGCAAGAGATCAATGAGGTTGTCGCGCCTCCTCTTCGAGATTAGACTCATCAGATACACCGAATGTATCTTGTCCTCGGTAGCGTCCAATGCCCTGAGCGGCACACCGGCGCAGAAGAGAGGAAGCGCCTCCCAAATTGCCAGCACAATGAGTCTCAAAAGAGGAGAGCGACGGGGGAGTAGCCGATGGTTGTACTCGTCAAAGCGGCTCATAATCTCAGCACACTGAGTATTGGTGAACTCATGGTTCTGACTACGGCCCAGTGTACGAATGTTCCCATAGGAAATGATTTCGTCAAGACCATAAATATGAGCATCCATAATACCTGAAATAAAGGTCATGAGAATTGTTACAAAGCTTCTGCTGCATTGATCACAGGAGGACAGCTTAGGGTAAGGAGACCCTAAGAAGCCTCTATGAGGAAGAACTTAGTTCCTCACAGGAATTGAGTTCCTCCTGGAAGGGGGAATTAAATTCCCCAAAAAGCCTTTTCTGTGAACAGAGTTAAACTCCATGGATCATCATATGAACCCTAAGAAATCTACTGTTGAAGGCTAAAATGGTTTCATACTTTGGTTAAAAAGCTAGAAGAAAAAATGGGTTCATGTTTAAATGATAAAAACCCTTGTCTTGGATTTAAAATCCAGAGGAATGTGAAAGTTCATCGTTTGTTCAAGGACATTACCTGAGGAAAAGAATTCTTTTCGAACAGAGTTAAACCCTGAAGATTGTTTCAAGACAGAGAACTAAGCTCTGGAGGAGAGAATTAAATTCTCAAGGGAAAAAGTTCTCAAAAGAAGAAGATGAACAAAGTGAAGGCTCTTCTGAAGAAACATGAGTATTTATAGGAGGTGATGGAAACGTTTCATCTCCCCAAATCCCTAGAGGAATCCAACGGTCACAAAAGGTGACAGCGTTGCACTCACGTACGGACACGTGAGAACAACGCTGTGGGGGCATTTGTTTCCTGATTTAAAATCAGGAAAGCCTACAGAAAAGGCTTCAGAAAAGGACCACGTGCTTACACGTGACCAGCAGTCACGTGTTGGCACGTGACATCTAAAAGCATCGGCAAGGCAAATTCAGTTTCCCAACTACATCGAAGAAAAAGGCTTCAGAAAGGGTCACGTGCTCCCACGTGACCAGGGTCACGTGTTGGCACGTGACACTCAAAAGCGGCAGACTCAATTCCCTGATTGAATCAAGAAAAAGGCTCCAGACGAGGGTCACGTGCTCACACGTGACCAGGGGTCACGTGGTGGCACGTGACAGCTAAGCAGAGCCAGAAAGAAAGAAGAGGGCTCGTTCCAAGGGGGTCACGTGGCCACACGTGACCAAGGGTCACGTGGCCACACGTGACCAACTTTCAAAGCCTATCCATTAACAGAATTAAATTCTGAGAAAAGACCTCTTAAATCTTTCCAAAGCAACCGATTGAATTAAAGATTTAAAGGTGATTAAATATCATCTATCTATGGGAAAATCTCGAATTTGGAAAGATTTCCCCGTAAAATCTAACCGAAATAACAAAGGAGAATCTCTGGATTTAAAATCCAATGGTGAATAAAATTCACCTAATAATCCAAAGGTCCAAAACGAATGATGGATACAAATCAAATCTCTCAATGAAAGATTTATCAAAAACTAATTGACTCGGCTGCTTCTCCTATAAATAGGAGTCAAGAGACACAAAAAAATATATATATGCAGAGGGAAGAAAAGAGAGAGAG
The DNA here is from genome assembly GCA_030015575.1 of Agapanthus africanus. Taxonomy (NCBI): domain Eukaryota; kingdom Viridiplantae; phylum Streptophyta; class Magnoliopsida; order Asparagales; family Amaryllidaceae; genus Agapanthus; species Agapanthus africanus. The sequence continues at coordinate 45,314,401 of JASDDO010000019.1, read as the reverse complement.
CCTTGATACTTTGGAGGAACTTGGATCTTCTGCAAAAGAAAACCCTATGTAAGAAAGGGAAGGCATTTTGAAAGAAAAGAGAATTTAATTCTCAACAGAGTTTAACTCTGATATAAAAACAGAAGAACATAGTTCTCTCTTTGGTGGAGGATCTGTAAAGTGCACATCTCCCCTTAAGTTGAGAATTTAATTCTCAATGGGTTGAGATCCTGCCATGCAGATCCAAAGCATAGATAGGGAATGGAAGCACGATAATTTAATCCTCACAGAACTATAGGAATTTAATTCCTTTAAAATAAAATTAGGGTTGACCCTGTGTTATGGGAATTTAATTCCTTCAGAATGAAAAGAATCAGGGTTTAACCCTGGTTAAGAACTTAGTTCTGTTAAAACAACAGGAATTTAATTCCCTTAATCTCATTTCCCAGAATAATTCTTTAACAGAGAGTGGGAGTTTAACTCCTTAAAGCTTTTATTAGGATTTAACCCTATTCAGTTCTTCACATATATGAGGAATTTAATTCTTACAGAAAATTCAGAGTTCAACTCTATCCCAGAATATAAATCTTCAAAAGGAAGTAGGAATTTAATTCCTCTGAAATTATTGCCAGGGTTCAACCCTACGAGGAATTTAATTCCTGAAAGGGATTAACAGATCTTCTAAAAAACATACATAGAGGCAGGGTCACGTGTCACCACGTGACCCCCAAAAAGATCCACAGAAAAGCCCCTTTGAGGCAGTGCCTCACGTGACCCACGTGACCCTTGGCAGAGGCTTTAACATACAAGCATTTAAACACCCGTCACGTGATGGCACGTGATGCTCCAAAAGATGCGATATTCTCAGCAGAACAAATGAAGGGAGGGCGCCCTCACGTGTTACCACGTGATCCCTCTTGCCTTAGCGTCTAACGCTAAATTGGAACCCCTGAATCCAGTGTTAAAACACTGTTTGGCCTTAGTGTTCAACACTAATCAAAGAGCTTTATTTGCAGTGTTCTATGCTGATTACCTTAGTGTTTAACACTAATTTGAGACCTCTGCTGCCAGTATTTAACACTGATCTTTTTTAGTGTTTAACACTAATTTGAAAGCCTTGTTGCTGGTGTTTAACACCAACAATCTTTTAGTGTTAAACACTAACTTATCAATCTCATTCCCAGTGTTCAACACTGATTGGTCTTTAGTGTTTAACACTAGGCATTGGCCCAATTGGCTAAATGGCCAGAGGCAGAGCCTCTCCTTCAATGGACCAACAGGAAGCCAATATTCCAGACATGATTGGACTTAGCCCAAGATGGCCATAAGTCCTCAATTCAGACTTAACTGGGCTAATGGGCTCATAACATAATTAATTGGTCTTAATCCCAAATTGGGCCAAAGACTATTTAATCCACCCCGGCTCAAGGGTACATCTCTTCACTCCTTTGATACTTGGCGTTGTAATTCCTCAACGTCTTCAAAGAGTTGACGGGTCCCGATGACCATACATTGACATTGACTGTGGGGTCCTTAAACTCATGGACTATGAGGTCCTTAACCTTGACCGAGATGTCTTAAAACTAACTATGGACTGTGGGGTCCTTAAACTCATGGACTATGAGGTCCCTAACCTTGACCGAGATGTCTTAAAACTAACTGTGGACTGTGGAGTCCTTAAACCCATGGACTATGACGTCCTTAACCTTGACCGAGATGTCTTAAAACTAACTTTGGACTGTGGAGTCCTTAAATCCACGGACTATGAGGTCCTTAACCTTGACCGCAACATCTTAAAACTAACATTGGACCGCAATGTCCTTAAACTACCTATGGACCGCAATGTCCTTAAACTACCCTTGGACCGCAATGTCCTTAAACTACCCATGGACCGCAATGTCCTTAAACTACCTACCGACCGTAACGTCACTAAACTAAACAACAGAGCCCCCCTTTTTATTGCTCTCTTGTTGGATCTAAACGATCCCGTTAAGTCGATCTTAGTCTCAAACTGGACTAATGTATCCTTAACAAACGTTTGAGTTGATCTTAGCCTCAAATATGGCTAACGTATCCTCAAACCAAACCCCCAAACCCAAATCTAAGATAATACGGATTTGGACTAGTCCACGCCCTACGGGCGACGACATAACTCGGTCTCCGTAAACAATCAACGGGCAACAAAACATAAAATAGACACACACGACACGAAGTGACCATCTGGAGAAGGAGAAAGTTGTTACCGCGATGCGGTAGCGTAATTAACTGCAGGGGCTTGCACCTGCAGGGAAGAGCGTCCCCACAATCAAAACCCCTCAAGCGAGGGGGAATCTGACGAAGTCTGCTACATCGGACGCATCCGTTCCAACCTTTGATATATGGTGCCATAAATCAACTTGGCATCTTCGGAGAGATGAACGGATAGCACCAATTAGCATCTGTCCCGAATCTCAGCGCCAAGACATCGCAGTCCTGTGCGCCGTCCTTCGGAGGGGAACAGGGTCTGCTAGCTCCCTTGACCCCCAGCCCGCTATCCGGGTAGTAGGACTCCCGTAAAAACTCTGCGGGCCCCCAATATATCCAAAACCCCTTCAAAACACAACACTGTACATTGAGTTCACATGACCAGTTCAACCCGTCAATCGGAGGTTCTCTCGCTCCAAATGCGAGGGGTAACTAACGGCAGCTTAGTCCGCGGCTGTCGGAGATTTGGATCCCCACAATCAATAAACCCCAGTCTACCCTATGCAGGGGGAATCTGTAATGCGCCTGACAAGCGCGCGTGTATTCCCATCTCAATGGGGTGACGAAAAACACCCTACAGGTTCTGGCACGCCCGGTGGGACGTTTCTCTCCTCCCATATTTCGGGTTAAACATTCATGCGAACTCAATCAATATACATATCGATTGCCTGTACTGAAATGATGTTTTTTTCTTCCATGCAACAATCAACTTTCAACGACAATGTCTTCTAAGACGAATTCAGCTTCCAATGTGACCCCGATTCCATACGTGGTCAAGATCAACGCTCGTGTGGTTCTCCCCGCAAGCCTCAGTCGACAGTGGGAGGAACTGCCTCGCCAGTTTGGTTCCGTCGTCATCTACCCTGCCGGAACCGCTCATCTGGCAGAAATCCCGGCAAAACAGGTGGCCAAGCTGGTCTCAAGAGGCAAGAGGCCGAATGTTATGATCGCTAAGGCGCCACAACCGAAACTTAAGACGGTGTCTGAACGACTCTATTATGCTCCAGCTGGGGCAAGACTTCCGGTACAAAGGGCAACATCAAACGTTGCGGACGAGCTCTGGTGATGACTCCAACAAATGCACAATCAGGCGTATCTCCAAAGTCCTCCATCGCCCGTTCTACCGCGGTTTCCCGAAGAGCCATAGCCAGCCAAGTGCTCAAAACAGAAAGGCTGAGACAGAAGCGGCTCAGGTACCGAGCCAACAAGAGGGCCAGGACTCCGGCCATGTGGAATCTTGTGAGGTTCCAAGAGCAGTGTCATCCTGCGACGACGGCTGAGTCGGCCATAAAAATCAGCAATTCCTTCGAACCTCTGAAGAGGGTTCAGAGAAATGCCATGACCGCCAGGATCAAGAAGACAGCAGTCCGAACAATGCCACGAAGGGACGTGTCCACCCTCAACAGAAAAAGTATGACACTGTCTCTTCAAGAGTCTATCAGGCGCTCTGTGCCGCGTGAAAACAGCGGGCAAAACTAAAAAGGAAGCGTCAGCACCATTCAAGAATCCAGCCAGGCCAGCCGCCTTCAATCGACTGCCCGCTACCGAAACGGGGGAGTCAAGACAGCGATCTGTGAAATCAGCCGCCGATAATAAAAGACGGCTGGATATATTATCCATACGGTCTATATGGCGGGCGGGCGCCCCAGCGACAACCTTCGCAGCAAAAGCAAGGATGGGGCTACCACATCCTAAGCCCAATCTGGCTTGAATGTGGTTGCCGCTTCTTAAGAACAGCCGCCTCCGCTGGATGATGAAAATCCTCTCGATGAGGACGATAGGCAGAAAGACCCTTCGGTCCAGGCAGAGTCAAGCTTGGACAGTGAGAAAGAGCCGACTTTTCGCCCCAGGACCGCGGAGCAAGAGCTGCTTCAAGAGCTCCGAAAGCAGCTCAGAAGCAAAAATAAGAAGATAGCCAAGCTCTACTCAAAAATTGACGACTTGACAAACGTCGTCTTACAGCTCACAGCCCGACTTGCCTCTCAGCCGCCCAATCAAGGGCAGGGCTCTGCTCATGAACCGGGAAACGGTGTCCCAGGGCAGCCGATGCCTATTCCCTCAAATCCAAAAGTGGGCGAACCGCATGAAAATCAGTCGCATCCTATCTCGGGAAATGTCTTCGCTACCGATGACAGTAGCCCGCTAACTCAAGATCAAATCATGGATTTGGTTGCCAACAAAGTCAAAACATTGGTGGCCGAAGCCGAAGCGCAAAAAGATATCAGCAGTAGTGGGATACCATATCCTGCTCAGTATGATCTGGTAGAATTTCCTAGCGGCTATGTCATCCCCAAATTCGGAAGATTCGATGGGACAGGAAATGCGAATCAGCATATCGCCCACTTTAAAGCCTCATGCGGGAATACTGGGGGCAATGATGTGCTTCTCCTCTGCCAGTTCTTTAATAGCTTGTCCGACGTTGCTTTCGACTGGTACGCGAGCATACCGGATGGCTCCGTCACAACTTTCGTCCAAATGGAGTCTTTGTTTCGGCAGAGGTTCATGAGCGTCAGCGATAAGATCACCATTGCCGAGCTCGTAAGGACCAAGCCAAAGAACAACGAAAGCAGCACGGATTTTATAACCCGATGGCGCAATCTCTCCTTCAAATGTGAACCGCCGATAGAGCAGGACTAATCTGTCAGTCTCCTTGTCGAAAATCTCAACAATTGGATGGCCCCGTTTCTATGCACCGCGGGTCTCAAAACATTCCAAGAGCTGACCAGGAAAGTTCAGATGCTGGAGCGCTCAAAGCAGGAGTCTTCCTTAGATTCCCAAAATAACAATAGGTCCTGGAGAAACCGAAAGGACGATAATCGCAAAGGCAGAAATCCTGACGATTCTGAATCTTTCAGCACTTCGGCTAACCAAAATAAGCGAGGGATGAGCGGGCCTAGTGCCAACCAGCATCGGAAGCCAGTGTTCGGGGAGGGAGGAGAATCTCCACTGAAAGAGAAGCTGGATAAGATCCATTCCTTCAGAAGGGACAAAATCCGTAAATATTCAAAGACGCCCTTAGGAACGGTCTACAACTGTCAGAGTCAAAAAGACCGCAAGAAGCGAATATGACCGATAACCCCAAATACTGCCCCTATCACAGAGTGATAGGTCATGCCATTGAAGACTGCTTTGTCTTCAAAAATTGGGTCGAAAATCAACACAAGGCAGGAGAGATAGAACTGTCTAAAGGCGTGTTAACAAACAGTCCAGCGGCGACCACCAATTTCATACAAACAGAGAACGAAGTTCTTCGTGAAACCGATTCTCTCAGACATCTTCCTTTCTCTGAAAACAATCGACCTCTAAGTCGTTAAACTGGGAATGTAAAAAAAAATATATGTAAATAAACAAAAAATGTGTAAATAAAAGAAAGATAAAGAAAAGCCGAAATGATGGGGCAACTCGCAATAAAAATCAGCGAGTAAAATAAAGATGAAAAATAAAGCCGAAATGATGGGGCAACCGCGAATAAAAGCCGAAATGATAGGGCAATCACGATCTTCGCGATAAGAAAAGCTGAAATGATAGAGCAATGGCGGTAAAACAAAAAAAAACAACAGCGAATGATGAGTCGCTCCGGTACCATATTCCAGTGCAGCGATGCAGACGCCAACCAAAATCCAGTTTCCCAAAATTCTTCCGGCCCTACGGTTGGTCCCCAAGATTTACTACCGTATACAATCCAAGGGCTCAAATAATTCTCATCATATCCATACCCTACTGAAATCACTAGTCCAGCGGTTGGTCTCCGCCCTTAGAATTATGCTCCATTGGGAAGACCTACTCATGTATCCTCACGATGCATGAGGAGAACAAACCTTTGTGGGATCCTTACGAATCACAAAAAAAAACACGCTTGGGAGTGCTTACGACTTCTAAGGAGAAAATACACCTACAGGATCCTTACGACCCGTAGGGAGAAAATGCTTTTATGGGACCCTTACGGCCCATAAAATTGAAAAGCCTTAGGTGATAGGGACCTAAACCTGTCTCCTAAGCCATCGCTCCCTAACAGGCAATGGCGAATGATGAGTCGCTCCTGGTACCATATTCCAGTGCAGCGATGCAGACGCCGGCCAAAACCCAAATCCCAACGGCGAATGATGAGTCGCTCCTGGTACCATATTCCAGTGCAGTGATGCAGACGCCAACCAAATTCCAAACTCAAATCCCAAATGGCGAATGATGAGTCGCTCCTAGTACCATATTCCAGTGCAGCGATGCAGACGCCAACCAAATTCCAAATCTCATACCCCAATGGCGAATGATGAGTCGTTCCTGGTACCATATTCCAGTGCAGCGATGCAGACGCCAACAAAGTCCTGAAATTTTTCCGGCCCTACGGTCTGGATCATACATCCTGCAAAACCGTATACAATCCACGGGCGTAAAACAATCCCAATCTCTCCCAAGTCCTACCGGTGAGACCACATTCAAAATCCCACCAAAAATAAAATAAAATAAAATAAAATAAAAAAATGGTATGTCCACAAACAATATGGGCACGGATGAAAACCCGAAAGGGCTCCGTGAGTAAAAACAGCAGGACTGCCGGCGAGTTTGTGAAAACCCGAAATGGCGCAAACTCGTAAAAAAAAAGAGATGAAATGCATTCGCAAAGTCCTCTCGACTTTGTGAGGAGAAAATTCCCGCGTGAGATCCTTACGACTCACAAAGGAGCAACACACTTAGGAGTCCCTACGACTCCTAACGAGAAAATACACCTAGAGATCCTTTCGACCCGTAGGGAGAAAATGCTTTTATGGTACCCTTACGGCCCATAAAATTGAAAAGCCTTAGGTGATAGGGATCTAAACCTGTCTCCTACGCCATCAATTCCCAAATCCTCTCGACGCAAATGATGATTCGCTCCTGGTACTATATTCCAGTGTAGCGAAGCTGATGTCAAACAAAAAAACCAAAATCCCCAAATCCACTCATGGCAACTGATGATTCGCTCCTGGTACCATATTCCAGTATAGCGATGCTGATGTCAACCTAAATTAAATCAAACCAACAACCTCTGCGGCGGGATCATGCTTCGTCCCAGAATTTAGCCCGTGTCGAAATCATGCTTCGCCTCGGGATATCTACCTTCCCTGTCGGAATTATGCTTCGGCTCGGAATCAACCAACCAGCTCTGCGTCGGAGTCATACTTCGTCTCAGAGTGTACTCCGCGTCGAAATCAAGCTTTGCCTCGGTGTATCTGCCTTCCCTGTCGGAATTATGCTTCGGCTCGGAATCAACTAGCGACCTCCCTGTCGGAATTATGCTTCGGCTCGGAATCAACCAACAAGCTCTGCGTTGGAATCATGCTTCGTCTCAGATTGTACCCCGCGTCGAAATCAAGCTTTGCCTCGGTCTATCTGCCTTCCCTGTCGGAATTATGCTTCGGCTCGGAATCAACCAACAAACTCTGCGTCGGAATCATACTTCGTCTCAGAATGTACCCCGTATCGAAATCATGCTTCGCCTCGGATTATCCACCTTCCCTGTCAGAATTATGCTTCGGCTCGGAATCAACCAGCGACCTCCTCGTCGGAATCAAGCTCCGCCTCAGAATCAAGTCAACCAGCAAGCTCTGCGTCGAAATCATGCTTCGTCTCAGAATGTACCCCGTGTAGAAATTAAGTTTCCTCTCGGAGTATCTGCTTTTCCCATCGGAATTATGCTTTGCCTAGGAGCCAACCTCTGCATCGAAATTATGCTTCGGTCAGAATGACTGCCGCTCTTCGGAATGATGCTCCGATCCTCGGAATTATACTCCGACCCTTTGGAATCATGCTCCACTCTTCGGAATGATGCTCCGATCCCTAGAATCATGCTCCGCCCTTCGGAATGATGCTCCGATCCCTGGAATCATGCTCTGCTCTTCGGAATGATGCTCCGATCCCTGGAATCATGCTTCGCTCTTCGAAACGATGCTCCGATCCCTGGAATCATACTCTGCTATTCAGGAATGATACTCCAACTCTGGAATTTTGCTCCGCAAATAGGAATGATACTTCGATCTCCGGGAATCATGCTCCCCGAGGGATGCGCCGCCCCCGGAATGATGTTCCACCTCGAAGTCTAGCTTCAAGATCCATCAATTTCATGCACATAACTCAAATGTGCGGTGTGCATTTATTGATGGGGGGAACTTTGTTGGGGTCAAAATTTGCACCCCGGTTGACCATGTCAAGGTCAAGGTCAACCCCAAACCAGGTGGGCCCAAGCTCAGGTCAAGCGGCCCATGCCCAGGTCGAGTCCGAACATGGGGCGGCCGACCATCCTCCGTGCCGAAATAAAAACCATGTAATAAATAATTTTTATGTAATTTTTTATGCATGAATGGGCATAAAGCCAAATTTTTGTAAAGCCCATGGCTTATGTGCAAAATGAAATGGCACATGAGCCATGGGATAGGCAAAATGCCATTTCGTGAAGCCCAAGGGGTTATATGTAAAGTGTATAGCCTATAAAGGCAAGGATAATGAAAATATCCCAACTTTTTCTCTCTCCAGAAAAAATCCAGATCTGTGATCTTCTCCTTCCTCAAGGTTCTAAAACTTTCTTCTTTCTTTTGAATTAAATCAAGAGTTTTACTCTTCCTTTCTCAAAACTAAATAACTTTTCACCACAAAACCCACAAAGGAGTGCTTGGATCTTTTATTGGATCTCAAAAGGGGGAGATTTTTTTTTAATCTCACCCCCTTTCTCCAAGATCCGGCCAAACGACAGGAAGAAGAAGGAGACCCATCTCCAGAAACCCCACTTTAGGGAAGATCCAGGGCTCAAGGGGAGAAGCCCCTTCATCAGCTTCAAAATATCCTAGGAGTTTAACTCCTCATACACACACACACACAAAAAATAATAAGTGTTCCTTTCTGGGAGTACAATTCCCACTACAGGGATCAAGTCCCTTTTGCCTCCCGAGCGCGCCCAGAGCGCTAGCGCCCTTGCGTCCTTGCGCTCAAAGAGTTAGCGTCCGAGCGCTCACGTGCTTGGCACATGTGGCGCTAGCGCCCATGCGCCTACGTGCCTGGCACGTGGGACGTTAGTACCCAGAGCGCTAGCGACCTTGCGCTCAGAGCGCTAGCGCCCAAAGCGCTAGCGCCCGAGCGCCCACATGCCTGACATGTGGGGCGCAAGCGCTCAAAGCGCTAGCACTCTTGTGCTCAAAGCGTTAGCGCTCGAGCGCCCACGTGCTTGGTACGTGGGGCGCTAATGCCCAGAGCACTAGCGTCCTGGCGCCCAAAGCGCGAGCGCCCGAGCGCTTTCTCCCACGTATTGTTTGGATGCCCTTTTCCCTTACGTATATGTGTGTGTGTGTGTACATATACAAACACACACACACATACTCCACGACACTGTCCCTGTTAGAAAAAAATTTTCTAACGGGGCGTTGCCCCGCACCCCGCAAGGGGGCTGCTCGCCCCCTTGAACCCCAGCCCGCTATCCGGGTAGCGGGACCCCCGTAAAAACTCTTCGGGACCCCCGATATATCCAAAACCCCTACAAAACACAACACCGCACATTGAGTTCGCATGACCAGTTCAACCCGTCAATCGGAGGTTCTTGTAGGGTGTTTTTAGTCACCCCATTGAGATGGGAATACGCGCGCACTTGTCAGGCGTACTACAGATTCCCCCTGCCTAGGGTAGACGGGGGTTTATTGATTGTGGGGATCCGAATCTCCGGCAGCCGCAGACTAAGCTGCCGTTAATTACCCCTCGCCTTTGGGGCGAGAGAACCTCCGATTAACGGGTTAAACTGGTCACGCGAACTCAATGTGCAGTGTATGTGTGTGTTGTTTTGGAGGGGGGTTTGGATATATCGGGAGCCACGCAGTGTTTTTATGGGGGTCCCGCTACCCAGATAGCGGGCTGGGGGTCAAGGGGGCTAGCAGCCCCCTTGCGGGGTGCGGGGCAGCGTCCCGACCCAAAATTTTTTTTGGAGGGGGACAGTGTTGTGGAGTGTGTGTGCATCTGTACATATATATACATGTATGCATATATAAAAAAGGGAAAAAGCGCCCAAAGGACGCGTGGGGTCAGCGCTTTGAGCGCTGTGCGCTTAGGTGCTGTACGCTTAGGCGCTAGCGCGCCACGTGTCGGCATGTGGGCGCTTTGCGCTTGAGCGCTGGCGCGCCACGTGTCGGCACGTGGGCGCTTTGCGCTTGAGCGCAGGGCGCCAGAGCGCTGGCGCGCCACGTGTCGGCACGTGGGCGCTTTGCGCTTGAGCGCAGGGCGCTGGAGCGCCAGGAGCTCGAGCGCTAGCACGCCACGTGTCGGCACGTGGGCGCTTTGCGCTTGAGCGCCAGGCGCTCGAGCGCTAGCGCGCCACGTGTCGGCACGTGGGCGCTTTGCGCTTGAGTGCTAGGCGCTCGAGCGCTAGCACGCCACGTGTCGGCATATGGGCGCTTGGGGCTTGAGTGCTGGGTGCTTGAGCGCTTGGGCGCCGACGAGAAAAAGAGGATTTTAGCCCCAGAAATTCACGAAAGAGAAATTAGGGTGGAGTGAAAACTCCTAAGCTGTTTTGAAACTGATGAAGGGCTTCTCCCTTTGAGCCCTAGTTCTTCACCAAAGTGGGGTTTCTGGAGATGGGTCTCCTTCTTCCTCCTCTGTTGGCAGGATCTTGAAGATCAAGAGATGTGAGATGTTAAAAATCTCTTCTTTTTGAGATCTAATGGAAGATCTGAGTTCCCCTTTATGGGTTTTGTGGTGAAAAACTATTTAGTTTTATAAAATGAAGAGTAAAACTCTTGATTTAATTCAAAAGAAAGGAGAAGGTTTTAGAACCTTGAGGAAGGAGAAAGATCTCAGATTTAAAATTTTTTGGAGAGAGAAAAAGTTGTTGGGATATTTTCATTATCCTTGCCTTTATAGGCTATACACTTTACATATAGCCCCTTGGGCTTCACAAAATGGCATTTTGCCTATCCCATGGCTCATGTGCCATTTCTTTTTGCACAAAAGTCACGGGCTTTACAAAAATTTGGCTTTATGCCTATTTTTCTTACATTTATCCATAAAATAAAATAAAATAAATACAACAAAATTATTCATTACAAAATTTTTATCTTGGCATGGGGGGAGGCCGGCCGCTTCATGTTCGGACTCAACCTGGGCATGGGCCCACTGGATCTGGGCTTAGGCCCACTTGGCTTGGGGTTGACTTTGATTTTGACTTGATCAACCGGGGTGTAAATTTTTACCTCAACAAATTGCCCCCCATCAATAAATGCACGCCACACATGTGGGTCATGTGCATGAAATTGATGGATCTTCTTTCACATGGAGGCGACTTGATTTGGTTCCAGCTTTCGGGAAGCTGGCACTACCCTTTTTACGACATGGACGGTCGATGCTGCCCTTTTTGCGACTTGGACGGTCAGTGCTGCCATTTTAGCGACGTGGACGGTCGATGCTTCCATTTTAGCGACGTGGACGGTCGATTCTGCCCTTTTTGCGACTTGGACGGTCGGTTCTGCCCTTTTTGCGACTTGGACGGTCGTTGCTGCCCTTTTAGCGACTTGGACAGTCGGTTCTGCCCTTTTTGCGACTTGGACGGTCGTTGCTGCCCTTTTAGCGACGTGGACGGTCGGTTTTTCCCTTTTTACGACTTGGACGGTCGATGCTGCCTTTTTTGCGACTTGGACGGTCGGTTCTGCCCTTTTTGCGACTTGGACGGTCGTTGCTGCCCTTTTAGCGACGTGGAAGGTCGGTTCTGCCCTTTTTGCGACTTGGACGGTCGATGCTACCATTTTAGCGACGTGGACGGTCGGTGCTGCCATTTCTGTGACTTGGACCGTCGATGCTGCCATTTTTGCGACGTGGACGGTCGGTTCTGCCATTTTAGCGACGTGGACGGTCGGTTCTGCCCTTTTTGCAACTTGGACGGTCGGTGCTGCCATTTTAGCGAAATGGACGGTCGGTTCTGCAATTTTAGCGACGTGGACGGTCGGTTCTGCCCTTTTTGTGACTTGGACGGTCGGTTCTGCCCTTCTTGCGACTTGGACGGTCGGTGCTGCCATTTTAGCGACGTGGACGGTCGGTTCTGGATTTGACTTGCCCCGCTTCTTGCGGCGTCAGGGATGAAGTTGACTTGTTTCCGAGGTGGAATTTGATTCTGCCAGGGAGGTCATTGGTTGTTTTGCTGACTTGATGTGATTTGGGTTGACATCAGCATCGCTATGCTGGAATATGGTACCAGGAGCGAATCATCATTTGTCAGGACAGGATTTGGGGATTTTGGTTTTGGTTTGGCATCAACATTGCTACACTGGAATATGGTACCAGGAGCAAATCATCATTTTCCGCGAGGGAATTTCCCCCGTTCTCAGTTTAACGACTTAGGGGTCATCTGTTCCCAGTTTAACGACTTAGAGGTCATCTGTTCCCAGTTTAAAGACTTAGGGGTCTATTGGATTAGAGTTTGGAATTTTGGGGTTAGGGTAGGCATCGGTGTTGCTAACACTGAAGCACATGTGCCAGGAGCAATTCATCATTTGCCTTTTCCTGTTGGGAAGCGGTGGCTTAGGAGACACGTCTAGGTCCCTTTCACCTAAGGCTTTACAATTTTATGAGCCGTGAGGGTCTCATAAAAGCATTTTCTCCCTACGAGTCGAAAGGATCTCGTAGGTGCACTTTCTCCTTAGGAGTCGTGAGGACTCCTAAGTGTGTTTTTCCTTTATGAGTCGTAAGGATCCCACAAAGGTTTGTTCTCTACATGTATCATGAGGACACATGAATGGGTCTTCTCAATGGAGCATAATTCCAAAGGTGGAGACCAGCCGCGTAACTGGTGATTGCAATCGGGCATGAGTATGATGAGAATTATTTGAGCCCGTGGATTGTATACGGTAGTTAACTTGGGGACTAACCGTAGGGCTGGGAGAATTTTGAGAAATTGGATTTTGGTTGGCGTCTGCATCGCTACACTGGAATATGGTACCAAGAGTGGCTCATCATTCGCCGTTTGGGGGCTCAGAATTTGGATCTTGTTTGGCATCAGCATTGCTGCACTGGAACAATGCCAGGAGCAACTCATCATTTGCCTTGGGAGGACTTGGGATTTGGGTTTTCGGTCAGCATCAGCACCGCTAACACTGAAGCGAAATGCCAGGAGCGACTCATCATTTGCCGTTGCCCGTTAAGGAACGATGGCTTAGGAGACAAGTTTGGGTCCTATCACCTAAGGCTCTTCAATTTTATGAGCCGTAAGGGTCTCATAAAAGCATTTTCTCCCTACGAGTCGAGAGGATCTCGCAGGTGTATGTTCTCCTTAGGAATCATAAGGATTCCTAAGTGTGTTGCTCCTTTGTGAGTCGTACGGATCTCACACAGGGATTTTCTCCTCACAAGGTCGAGAGGACTTTGCAAGTATATTTCATTTCTTTTCACGAGTCTGCGCCCTTTCGGGTTTTCACAAACTCGCCGGTAGTCCTGCTGTTTTTACTCACGGAGCCCTTTCGGGTTTTCATCCGTGCCCGTTTTGCTTGTGGACATACCGTTTTTTTTTCCGCTGGTGGGACTTTAAAAGTAGTCTCACCGGCAGGATTTGGGAGAGATAGGGGTCGTTTACGCCCGTGGATTGTATACGGTTTTTGCAGGATGTATGATCTAGACCGTAGGGCCGGTGTGCTCAGTTCGCCTGCGACTTGGAGCATTCACGCATAGTATTTCTTGAGATATCGGCCATTAATGGGTGGCATGGGCTTTTCTCCCTCGGCACTTATTAGTTGGTAGGATCCTCCGTTGAACACTTTTTCGATGACGTATGGTCCTTCTCAGTTTGGTTCGAATTTTCCCTTGGCATGTCGATTGGGGATGATCGGTCTTTTGAGGACCAATACCAATTCTCCTTTCTTGAAAGCGCGGAGACGGGTTATCTTGTTATAGGCCCGTGACATTTGTGCTCGGTATAGCTCCAGGTTTTGCTGCACCGCGAGCCTCTTTTCTTCGAGCGCGTCGAGCTCTTCAAGCCGAAGGAGCACGTTTTCCTCTTCCGTCAACTTGTGTTGGATGGCCATTCTTAAACTTGGAACCTCGATTACGACGGGGAGGATCGCCTCCACTCCGAAGAGCAATAAGTATGGAGTGGACTGAGTTGGAGTACGGTGCGTGGTACGATATGCCCACAATGCCTCGTGAAGCTTGAGATTCCAGTCTCTCTTGTTGGCTGAAGCATTTTTCCTCAGGAGCTTGCAAAGAGTCTTATTGAAGGCTTCGGCTAGCCCATTGGCTCTTGGATTATAGATGGAGGAATATCTTCAGTCTATCTTGTGCTGAGTAGTGAACCTTGAGACATTGAAGCTCTTGAAAGAAGGCCCGTTGTCAGAAATGATTCTTCTTGGTGTACCAAAGCGGTATAGAATATTATGCTGGAAGAATGTCAGAATATCTTTTGTCTTGACTTCTTTTAGCGGGACAGCTTCAGCCCATCTGGAGAAGTAGTCTGCTGGAGAAGTAGTCTGTCGCGGCCAGTATGAACCGGTGGCCTTTGGATGACGGAGGATCAATTGGGCTAACAATGTCGGTGCCCCAGACTTCGAAGGGCCACGACGCCACCGTAGGATGCAATGGATTGGGATGCTTGTGAATGAAATCACCATGAATTTGGCAGATCTGACATTTCTTTGCATGCTCTCCGCAATCCCGTATCATGGTGGGCTAGTAATACCCAAGCCGTTTAATTTGCAGTCGCATCTTGGGGCCAGATTGGTGAGCACCGCAAACGCCTAAGTGAATTTCTTTCATGACTTTTTAGGCTTTGGCCGATGACAGGCACCTGAGCCAGAGTTGGTCATATGACTTGCGGTATAGCATGTTATTTACAAACATGTATCGGAGAGCTCTCTTCTTCAGCTGAACCCTCACAGACCTTCCTTCGGGCAGCTTGTCGTATCGGAAGTACTCTATGAAGGGTTCTCTCCAATCGGGCTCGTCTTGAACGATCGAAGCTTCTTCGGCGGGACTGCTCTTCTATTCCGCGCTTTCCTCTTCTCGTAGAGAGATAGGGGGTAGAATTTGCTGGCTCCTGACCGTGATCAGAATTTTTTCCATGTCAGGATCAGCCAGCTCCTTGGCTAAGCGAGCGAGTACGTTAGCCTTTCCGTTCAACGCTCTAGGGACTCTCGTTAGTTCAATGTGAGTGAACCGTTTCATAAGTTCCACCACCCGGCTTCTGTACCGAGCTAACTCAGGTTTGTATATCTTATAGTCACCGCTTACTTGGTTGACGACAAGCTGGGAGTCACCGTAAACCCGTAGCTGAAGGATTTCCATTTCTATGGCGAGCTCCAAGCCAGCTATCAGAGCTCCAAGTGAGGCTCGGTGAGAGCAAAAGAACGCCGTAGGGTTCCCATTGATGGCGCGATGAACACCAATCCTATCCCCGCTTTTACCTCTGGGATGCTTGATCTGCCGGAGCTCCTTATTAATGAGGCCCCATCGAAGTAGAGCTCCCAACATGGCTCATCTTCTTCGAGGTGCAGCACTTGTTCGTCGGGTAACTCACAATTTAGCGGCGACCCTTCTGGTATGGGATGAGCAGCGAGAAAGTCTGCAAGAGCTTGCCCTTTTACTGCTTTCTGAGGAGTATAAACTATGTCAAACTCAAGTAGTATAACAGCCCATCTTGCCATTCTGCCGGCTAGGCTCGCTCTGGTCATCAAGTGTTTGAGCGGGTCGACCTTGGAGATCAGCATAACCCGATGAGCGAGCAGATAGTGCCTCAGCTTCTTCACAGCAAATATCAGAGCCAGGCATTGCTTTTCGATTGGGGAATAGTTGTGTTCTGCCCCGACTAAAGTTCGACTGAGATAGTAGAGGGCATTCTCTTTTCCCTCCTCGTTGTTCTGGGCAAGGAGCGCACCGAGTGACTCATCTAGCGCGGCAGTGTAGAGAATCAGCGGTTTATTTGGAATGGGAGCGGCCAGCACTGGAGGGTGCAACAAGTACTGTTTGATGCTTTCAAATGCTGCTTGACATTCGGCATCCCAGATGAAAGGGGTTCCTTTCTTCATGAGCTTTGAGAAGGGCCTACATCTCCCCAATAAATTTGAGACAAACCTCCGTATATAAGCAAGCTTGCCTTGAAAAGACCTTAGCTGCGTCAGACTCTTCGGAGGGGGCATCTCCATGATGGCCTTTATCTTTGATGGGTCAACTTCGATCCCTTGATGCTGGACTATAAAGCCCAGGAATTTTCCCGATGACACGCCAAAAGCGCACTTCAGAGGATTCATCTTCAGATCGTATTCCCTCAGTCTGGTGAGAACGGTCCTAAGATCTTGGATATGATCGGCCTTGGTTTTAGTCTTGACGACCAGATCATTAACATAACATTCGACGACTTTATGAATTAGGTCATCAAAGATATTGGTCATTGCTCTTTGGTACGTAGCACCTGCGTTTTTCAGTCCGAACGGCATCACCTTGTAGCAGTATATTCCGATCGGGGTTCGGAATGCTGTGTGCTTCTCATCCTTAGGCGACATTTTGATCTGATTATACCCAGACGAGCCATCCATAAAGGTGAACAGTTCGTAATTTGAGGTGTCATCGACCATCATTTCCATGATCGGTAGCGGGAAGTCGTCTTTAGGACATGCCTTGTTGAGGTCCCTGAAATCGACACAAACTCGGATCTGCCCATTTTTCTTCTTCACTGGGACTATGCATGCGATCCAGTCCGCATATTTCTCTTTCCTGATGAAGCCAGCATCGATGAGCTTCTTGGTTTCCTCGATGACCTTTTCTTCTAGTTCCCTTCTCATTCTTCGAGGAGCTTGTTTGACTGGCTTAGCATCAGGAGATATAGCCAACTTATGCACGGCCACTTCAGGGGAAATGCAATGCATTTCTTTGTATGTCCACGCAAAGCAGTCGACGAACTCATGCAGCAGGGCAATTATCTGCTCTTTCATTTCCTCCGACAAGAGTGAGCTGATGTAGGTCGGCCTTGGATCATCGGGCGTTCCTAAGTCAATCTCGGTTAGCTCGTCAAAGGTTGCTTGTCTGCCATCTTCGAGCTCTTATGGAGCTTCTTCGGGCTCGGTTAGCTCGTCTTCATCATTTGACTCTTCGCTGGCTTCCCCAATATGGGTCATGTAGCATGCCTTAGAATCAGGCTGGATGAAACCTATGCCCCGCCTATCTGGAATTCGTCCATCGATAAGTGCTAGGACCTGAGGTGGATGCCATAGCCCTTCGTAAAACTTTGCTTCAGACTCCGTTTGATATAACCGGCATCCACACTTTTTAAAGTAATCCCGCATCTCGGGCGCATAGTATCTGGGATTGAGGACAGCTCTTATACCTCTCTCATATGGAAGGCACGCGACAGACAAATCGTCCGGGTGCATAACGGGTTTGACCCATAAAACAGGATGCCTTTCTGCCTACTTTTCCTTCCGGGGACGTAGAAAGTTTTCAGCTGGTCCACCGTGGAGACTGACAACGCATCGAGCTCTTTGCACATCTGCTCCGGTACCCTTGTGACAGTTAGGGACCCTTCTGCAATTTTGAAGGTCTCTCGTAGTTTCGCTTGTTGCATGGAGGTCCAATCTGCACCGCTGTTGCACGGCAGGTCCTCTTCCTCCGATTCTTCAGTGTCGCTGCCAAGATGAGGGCGGACTTTGCTGCTAGATGGGGCTTCAGTAACAGATTCGTCCGTATCGCTACCGAAATGTGGGTGAGTTTTACGGAAGGACGGACTTCCAGCGTCGGACTCATCAGTGTCGCTACCAAAACGCGGGCGCACTTGGGCGTTTTTGCTTTTGAAAGTGACAGCCGGCTCAGATTTGCTTTTGAGTCTTGGGGCCGCTCTATCCTCAGTCAGTTGTGGCTTAGCATTTTGGTGGTTCATAAAGTACCGAGAATCTTCATATCAGACGTCATGCACACCGAACGGCTGGATGTCTCCGTCAATGCATCTTTCTTCACCATTTTTAGTATACTTCATGCATTGATGGAGAGTTGATGGGACGATGCCGTAATCATGGAGCCAAGGCCGTCCCAAGAGAATCTTATAAGACGTGTCGGCGTCGATCACGTATATCTTAGCTTTAGTTCGCAGATCCCCGAATTTGATTGGCAGAGCTATGGACCCCAGAACTTGCTGGAAATTTTGGTTGAAGCCTTGAATGACAATCCTTTCCCTTGACAGGTGTCGGACGTCCATTAACAAACTCTTCAGTGTCCGCAAGTTCATGATGTTCACTGAGGACCCCGGATCATTCAATATGCGATTAATTTGATCTCCGTCGCTGTACCCGGTCACGTAGAGCGGCCGATTATGCTCAGCTGTTCCCAGTAGAAAGTCTTCATCCTTAAATGTGACTGCGGCGGCTTGCAAAGTGTACTGAGCTTCTTTCATATTAATTTCCGCAAAGTGAGCCTGATACCGCTCGGGGTTTTGTAGAGCGTGAATGAGAACATCTCTAAGCTCCTTAGATAGGACCAAAGCGTCGTAGATGCTCAAGAGAGACGGAAGCTTCCGGAGATGAGCCAAGACATTATAGTCCACCGAGGAAGGACTTATGTTTTCATCAGCCGGTTCTCTGCCATCTTCTTCATTAGCGACTTGTTTTTCCTTCCCTTTTGGGGCATTGCCCTGATTTGGCGGTAGAGCCCTGCCGTTTCTGAGCTGGATTTGATTGGCCTTTGTGGCGAGATCCTCGTCCTCTTCGGGAAAACAGAGCTCATCCTCAGAGTCGCTACCAAGATGGAGGGTGTAGCAGGTCACTACTGGGATTTCTTCATTGGAGTCTTGTTCTAACTCCTCTAGAATTTCAGCCGCTTGTACAGGGAGGAACTCCTTCAATTGAATCAAAGTTCTTTCCTTCTGTTCATAGTCTTCGAGGGAATCAATATATTTTTGAATGGTCGATCTCCCTGCAGACTCTTTTTCTCGCCGAGCTGCACTTTTCTTCTTCTTGAGCTTCTTGGATTTTGAGCCTGGTGGAGCCGCATTGGCAATTGGACTGGTAGGCTTCTTCTGTCCTTCCCATTCCGTCCTGGGCTCTTTCCGAAGTAGATTTATCATCTTCTTCGTCTTATTAGATATGTGCGTACTCCACGGAGGCCGCGATGAGTCCGTTTCATTTCTCAGGGCGGCGGGTTCGGCTGTCTGCTCCTAGAAGATTTCAACTTCTGTCTGTATAAAGTTGGTGGTTGCAACTTGATTGTTCACCAACACACTTTTGGACAGCTCGATCTCTCCAGCCTTGTACTTCTTCTCGACTCGGTCTTTGAAGATATAACAATCCTCGATCGCATGGCTCACTACTCGGTGGTACGGGCAATACAGAGGATTGTCGGTCATTTTTGCTTCTTGGGGTCTTTTCGACTCTGGCAATTGTAGGCCGTTGTTCAAGGCATCTTTAAATATCTTGCGGACCTTGTCCCTTCTGAAAGAGTAAACCTTGTTCTTCTTCTCTTCAAGGGAAGGCCCATCTCTCCTCAGCAATGGCTTTCGAGACTGGTTGGTTTTGGATTCTCCTGCCCTTCGCTTTTCTTCATTGTCGGACACATTGAAGACATTGGTACTGCTGGAACTCCCGCTTCTACGACTGTCGTCACGCTTGCTTTTCCGAGTTTTGTCTCTCTGAGAGTCCGGCGAGGACTCTTGCTTCGAGCGTTCCAGCATTTGGACTTTCTTGGTTAGCTCCTAAAATGTCTTGAGGCCCACTGTACACAAGAATGGGACCATCCAATTGCTGAGGTTCCTAATGAGAAGGCTGACGGACTGGTCCTGCTCCAGCGGCGGTTCGCACTTGACTGTGAGATTACGCCATTGAGCGATAAAGTCGGTGTTGCTTTCATTCTTCCCCGGCTTGGTCCTCACAAGGTCGGCAATGGAGATTTTATCACTGACGCTCATGAACCTTTGCCGAAACAGAGACTCCATTTGGGCAAAGGTAATGACGGACCCATCTGGTATACTCACGTACCAGTCGAAGGCGACACTGGTCAGGCTGTTGACAAACTGACGAAGAAGGAGCTCGTCATTGCCCCCTGTATTTCTGGACGATGCTTTTAAGTGGGCGACGTGCTGATTTGCATTCCCCGTTCCGTCAAATCTTCCGAACTTAGGAATGACGTAGCCGCTCAGGAACTCGAGCAGATCGTACTGTGCAGGATATGGCCGCCCACTGCTGCCAATTTCTTTTGGAGCTTCAGCTTCAGCCACCAATGTTTTAACTTTGCTGGTGACCAAATCCATTATCCGATCTTGTGTTAGCGGGATAGTGCCTTCTGGGGCTAAGGCATCCCCAGAAGCGGAATGTGGCCGGCTTTCGTGCGGCTCGACCAGTCTTGGACCCAAAGGAACAGGCATTGGCTGCTTCGGATTGTCATCACCCGGCTGATTAGTAGCGACTTATGCTTGATTGGGAGGCGCTCGAGCAATTTGAGCCGTAAGCTGCATCACAACGTTTGTTAGGTCGTTAATTTTCGAATAGAGCTTGGCCATCTCTTTATCCTTGCTCCTGAGCTGTTTTCGAAGCTCTTGAAGCAGCTCTTGCTCCGCGGTCCTGGGGCGGAAAGTCGGCTCTTCCTCGCTGTCCGAGCTTGACTCTGCATGGACCGAGAGGTCTTTCTGCCTATCATCCTCATCGAGAGGGTTTTCTTCATCCAGCGGAAGCGGCTGTTCTTGGGCAGCGGCGACAACATTCAAGCCAGATTGGGCTTAGGATGTGGTGGCCCCATCCTTGCTTTTGCTGTGAAGGTTGTCGCTGGGGCGCCCGCCCGCCATATAGACCGTATGGATAATATATCCGTCCGTCTTTTTATTATCGACGGCTGATTTCACAGATCGCTGCCTTGACCCCCATGTTTCAGTAGCGGGCAGTCGATTGAAGGCGGATGGCCTGGCCGGATTCTTGAATGGTGCTGGCGCTTCTTTTCTAGACTTGTCCCGCTACTTTCGTGCGGCACTGAGAGCCTGATAGACCCTTGAAGAGACAGTGCCATACTTTTTCTGTTGGGGCCGGGACACGTCTCTTTGTAGCGACGTTCGGACCGCTGTCTTCTTGATTCGGG
Organism: Agapanthus africanus; assembly: GCA_030015575.1. Classification (NCBI taxonomy): domain Eukaryota; kingdom Viridiplantae; phylum Streptophyta; class Magnoliopsida; order Asparagales; family Amaryllidaceae; genus Agapanthus; species Agapanthus africanus. The sequence continues at coordinate 45,293,146 of JASDDO010000019.1, read as the reverse complement.
CGGTCATGGCATTTTTCTGAACCCACTTCAGAGGTTCGAAGGAATTGCTGATCTTTACGGCCGACTCAGCCGTCGTCACAGAGTAACCCTACTCTTGGAACTTCACAAGATTCCACTTGGCCGAAGCCCTGGCCCTCTTGTTGGCTCGATACCTGAGCCGCTTCTGCCTTAACTTTTCTGTTCTAAGCACCTGGCAGACTTCGGCTCTTTGGGAAGACGCCGCAGACCGGGCGATGGAGGGCTTTAGAGATATGCTCGATTGTGCATTTGTTGGAGTCATCGCCTGAGCTCGTCCGCAACATTTGATGTTGCCCTTTGTACCGAGAGTCGTTCAGACACCGTCTTAAGTTTCGGTTGTGGTGCCTTAGCGATCAAAACATTCGGCCACTTGTCCCTTGAGACCGGCTTGGCCACCTGTTTTGCCGGGATTTCTGCCAGATGAGTGCTTCCGGCAGGGTAGATGATTACGGAGCCAAACTGGCGGGGCAGTTCCTCCCACTGTCGACTGAGGCTTGCGGGGAGAACCACACGAGCATTGACCTTGACCACGTACGGGATCGGGATCCCGTTGGAAGCTGAATTCGTCTTGGAAGACATTGTCATCGAAAGTTGATTGCTGCACGGAAAAAAACATCATTTCAGTATAGGCAATCGATATGTATATTGATTGAGTTCGCATGAACATTTAACCCGAAATATGGGAGGAGAGAAAGGTCTCACCGGGCGTGCCAGAATCTGTAGGGTGTTTTTAGTCACCCCATTGAGATGGGAATACGCGCGCGCTTGTCAGGCGTACTACAGATTCCCCCTGCCTAGGGTAGGCGGGTCTCACCGGGCATGCCAGAATCTGTAGGGTGTTTTTAGTCACCCCATTGAGATGGGAATACGCGCGCGCTTGTCAGGCGTACTATAGATTCCCCCTGCTTAGGGTAGGCGGGGGTTTATTGATTGTGGGGATCCGGATCTCCGGCAGCCGCGGACTAAGCTGCCGTTAATTACCCCTCTCCTTTGGGGCGAGAGAACCTCCGATTAACGGGTTAAACTGGTCATGCAAACTCAATGTGCAGTGTTGTTTTGGAGGGGGGTTTGGATATATCGGGAGCCATGCAGAGTTTTTACGGGACAGTGTTGTGGAGTGTGTGTGCATCTGTACATATATATACATGTATGCATATATAAAAAAAGGAAAAAGCGCCCAAAGGACACGTGGGGTCAGCGCCTTGAGCGCTGTGCGCTTAGGCGCTAGCGCGCCACGTGTCGGCATGTGGACGCTTTGCGCTTGAGCGCTTGAGCGCAAGCGCTCCACGTGACGGCACGTGGGCGCTTTGCGCTTGAGCGCAGGGCGCCGGAGCGCTGGCGCGCCGCGTGTCGGCACGTGGGCGCTTTGCGCTTGAGTGCAGGGCGCCGGAGCGCTGGCGCGCCGCGTGTCGGCACGTGGGCGCTTTGCGCTTGAGCGCAGGGCGCTGGAGCGCCAGGCGTTCAAGCGCTAGCGCGCCACTTGTCGGCACGTGGGCGCTTTGCGCTTGAGCGCTGGGCGCTGGAGCGCGAAGCGCTCGAGCGCTAGCGCGCCACGTGTCGGCACGTGGGCGCTTGGCGCTTGAGTGCTGGGCGCTTGAGCGCTTGGACGCCGGAGAGAAAAAGAGGCTTTTAGCCCCAGAAATTCTCGAAAGAGAAATTAGGGTGGAGTGAAAACTCCTAAGCTGTTTTGAAACTGATGAAGGGCTTCTCCCTTTGAGCCCTAGTTCTTCACCAAAGTGGGGTTTCTGGAGATGGGTCTCCTTCTTCCTCCTCTGTTGGTAGGATCTTGAAGATCAAGAGATGTGAGATGTTAAAAATCTCTTCTTTTTGAGATCTAATGGAAGATCTGAGTTCCCCTTTATGGGCTTTGTGGTGAAAAACTATTTAGTTTTATAAAATGAAGAGTAAAACTCTTGATTTAATTCAAAAGAAAGGAGAAGGTTTTAGAATCTTGAGGAAGGAGAAAGATCTCAGATCTAAAATTTTTTGGAGAGAGAAAAAGTTTTTGGGATATTTTCATTATCCTTGCCTTTGTAGGCTATACACTTTACACATACCCCCTTAGGCTTCACAAAATGGCATTTTGCCTATCCCATGGCTCATGTGCCATTTCTTTTTACACATAAGCCATGGGCTTTACAAAAATTTGGCTTTATGCCTATTTTTCTTACATTTATCCATAAAATAAAATAAAAGAAATACAACAAAATTATTCATTACAAAATTTTTATCTTAGCATGGGGGGAGGCCGACCGCTTCATGTTCGGGCTCGACCCGGGTATGGACCCACTGGATCTGGGCTTGGGCCCACTTGGCTTGGGGTTGACTTTGATTTTGACTTGGTCAACCGGGGTGTAAATTTTTACCCCGACAGTTCTCTCGCTCCAAATGCGAGGGGTAATTAACGGCAGTTTAGTCCGCGGCTGCCAGAGATTTGGATCCCCACAATCAATAAACCCAGCCTACCCTAGGTAGGGGGAATCTGTAATACGCCTGACAAGCGCGCGCGTATTCTCATCTCAATGGGGTGACGAAAAACACCCTACAATAACATTCTAAATCAACATGCATACACTATAGGATATATAAACATACCCGCAGGTGCGGTGGTGGCCTCTGTCCGTGATGTGGAGGCACTACCTACAGCTAGACAATTAAAACGTGATTATCTAAGTACGTAAGAGAAAAAAGAATGTATGTATATTTATGATATAGTATTCTAAATCAATATGCATGCACTATAGGATATATAAACATACCTGGAGTTGCGGGAGTGGCCTCTGCCTCTGATGTGGACGCACCACCGCCAGCTATACAATCAAACATTGACTATATAAGTAATTTTGACATAAATATGCATGTATATATATAATATTACATTCAAAATAAATATGCATACAATATACCTAGAGGTGTGGCAAAGTCCACGCGGAAGGAGGCATCCGAAGGGGTCTCTGATCGGGGTGCAAAACCGGCCCTCTGAAGCTCCCTACGCAGCTCTCCGAGCGGCAGAACTGCTCTGCCTCTGCCGGTGCCGCGGCTGGTGCTCCTTCCGCCCCTCGCTGCTCCCGTCATCGTCATCAAATCTAGACAAGAGTACAATCATTACATATGCATGCTATATACGTATAGATCATAAAATGTGAAGTAATAATAGAACATTACTGATAACCTTTTTCGTTTCGTGGACGCATTAGACATATCTACTTGGATTTCATCATCGATATCATTTCTAACCCACGTAATTTCATGATCAGCTGAAGACAACCCGTCTTTTGAAACAGACGGTCGGAGCACTCTAAATCTTCTCTATTCTTCATACTCATCGCTATTCTCGAATTCTGGGACATCGTAAACATTCCTGGGTTTCCAACGGCATACGACACTCCATCCCGGATACTTCAAACACTGTAAGTAGTATACTTGGAACGCTTGGTTCGGAAAGATAAACGGATCGTCCTGACCGTAAAATCGAAGTGTGTTCACACTGGTCAATCTATATTCATCTTTCCAAGTCCCGAGATTGTTTCTCCACTTATTCGTATCGGTTCGTGTATCGTACCAAGTACACTAAAATATATAAAATGGTTCTGATCGTCCGGGATATTGGATGCCATGTATGCAATTTAAGTATCCATAATAAATCACACCATCCGATCCTATCATCGCAATCCCACTATTCTGAGTGGTTCGAGATGTTTCTATGTCCTTAACTTCGAATTTGTATCCAAGGGCACCGAATCCATTGTAATATGCAACCTTCATATTAGGAAACTGAGCTAAACATCTTGAATCACTCTCTAATGATGCGGACAAGTTCGAATCATGGATCTGACAAAACAAATTTTACGACAAATACATAACGATATAAGTTTAGATTAAGACTGGTAGCAATAATATATTATTTGAAAAACTTACATGTTCTGCAACCCAATCGCAAAAATTATCCTGATGATATTTTTCCAATCGTTCATCATTCCAATTAGGATGTCCCTCTCGTACCTCGTTAAAATGAATTCTGTTCTCAACAATAAATTATGATATTAATATTATATCATTTCATACACACACAAACACAAATATAATTGACCGGAAGGAATGCCATCTTCGGTACAAATAGATTCATCTAAGGCAGCCTCTACCATATCCTCCATTTCTTCTCCTGGAAAGAAACTACCGTCTTCTTCTTCTGCCGCATGACCGTCTTCTCCTTCTTCTTCTGCCGTATTACTGTCTTCTTTTCCTTCCCCATGATATAGCCAAGTTGTATAAAGTCTAGTAAAACAATGTTTAACGATATGAAGTTCTGCGAATTCTACATTCTGCCAGTACTTATTTGCACATCTATCGCACAGGCAGAGAATCTTCTCTAACACGATCTTATTATGTGCGCGTGCAAATTCAATAAAAGCAGCAACTCGTGCGACAAACTTAAGTTGCATATGTTGTTGCCAATCCACATACATCCAGTCTTTAACTCTGATGTACTCATGGGCCATATTAGACTGTATAACATATAAGTTGTAGGTTATGATGACTATATTGAGAAATCTTAGAACGAGATGGTTACTGATAAAGGAGAAAATCCGTGTATATGCTTTGTGTGTGCGTTTGTCGTTGAAAAGAATAAATTATCGATAAACAAAGTTAGATTTGATGATACCCAAGTATGAGTTGTATTCTGTATATGTGTGTTTCAATTTATAATTTCTCTTAAGTGTAGGGTTGTTAGTGTGTATGTGCTGTATGTGCGTTTATTGTGTATTCGTGTTGTATGTGTGTGTTTCGGCTGTCGGGGTAATGTTTCTATCCCATTAAGAATGTATAGAGCAGACACCCATTCACATGTACTTTCAACCATTTCGAGTAAATTTCGGCAGCACCTCCCCGCTGTTCTCCGAGTATACTGTAATAGAATAGATAATTATTTCAAAGCTGTGAAACAACGTTGAAATGAACATCTAGTCTATCTTTGTACATGGAGAACCAGCGGAAAAGTACCGACGAAATAACTCGAAACGAATGAAAACACAAGTGAATGCAGGTGTTTGCTTTATACATTCCTAATTTGTCCACACTGGACAAATCTATCGGTTATCATACGATTGAATCTTCTCGTCACATAGACTACACGACGGTTGTTAGTACCGAACTATACCGTCCGATATTTAACAACTTTCGTATAGTTCTATATCACGACGAATATCGAACGTATGTTAACTGATAGACGGGGACTAAGTCGTATTTTGATTTTCATATATGAGTATCGATAAGAATATAAAAGTTTCATATTATCATCGAGTATCATATATTGGTTTTAACTTGAATATTTAACATGAATAGGTTTTACGTTTACATTTCGTTATTAAGAGTTCGAAGTTTCAAGTTTAGGGTAAATTTTTCTTGCATTTACGGTAAAATTGTAAGTTTATATTATCATCGAGTATCCTACTGAAGAAACTAGTGCACCCTAAACCCTAACCCTAATTAACCTCAATTAACCTAATTAACCCTAATCTTCACCCTAACACAAATTATCCCTAATTAACCCAATTAATCCTAATTAACCTAATTAACCCAAATTAACCCAAATCAATACCCTAACCTTTCAAATTATCCCTAATTAACCCAATTAACCCTAATAAACACCTTAACACAAATACACTCTATTTTACCTAATTAACCCAAATTAACCCTAACCTCTAACCCTAATCCTGAACCGAACCCTAACCCTAAACTGAACCCTAACCTGAACTGAACCGAACCCAACCCTAACTCTAAACTGAACCCTAATCCTAACCCTAACCCTATTCCTGAACCGAACCTTAACCCTACACTGAACCATAACCCTAACCCTAACTAATTAACCCAAACCCTAGCCCAAGCCTTAGATCGAACCCTAACTCTAAGCCTTAGTAGCAACCCAATAATCAACAATAACACAAATAAATGAATAATTAGAAGTTAAAAAATGAAATTTACCGACCTTAGCCCGGCGATTCTACTGTCCCGACGACGCAAGGGGGAGATCGGCGATGAGAGAGTTCTTACCGTCGACGAGGAAGTCGACGATGATGTCGGCGACGACGAAGCACGCGCGGGAGTGCAGTGGCGACGAGGCGCACGCGGGAGACGAGTGAGAGCGAGAAAATTTTGGGAACGAGGAAATTTCTGGGCTTTATTTTTTTATAAATAACCCATATATGCCCCTACGGATTAATCCGTAGGTTCTTCTTTTGCTGCTCCGTAGGGTCAAATAACAAATTACGTTTTAATATTTTTAAATTAATCCGTAGGGTACCATAGGGGCAACCATGGGGACCAACGGATTAATCCGTAGGGGCAATAAAAAGTTGCCCCTACGGATTCCTGTAGCCGTAGGGGCAACCCCTTATTGTAGTAGTGCATTTACATCGAGCTTTGGCAGGTACAAGATATCGTTCTACGAGACTAGTATCTTTTTGGGTTTAGTGTTACTCGTATGGGAGGCATTTGGCTATTTTTTTTTTTTGGGCTTGTTTGACTAAGCTGATATGCTTAGAGGACTGGTTGTCTGGTTGTTTTGGTCTATACGGCATAGTGGTGTATTCATTAAAAACTTTTTAATAATATTACGTGGCTAATTATCCACATTTTTCTCAAAAAAAAAAAAGTTATTCCATGCTCTTTTGGTCGGCCCAACTGTTAACGAACAAAATGCATAATCGATGAATGCAACCAGATCCAAGATACTAGCCGAAACTCAATCGGCCATGCAATAGTGGCTATTGAGCCTCATCAATTGTGGGTATCGTAATTATTGCCAGAATCATTCAAGCACCAATTTAAGAAGCTACAAATGATAAGGAAAAAACAGCCTGGCTGTTACAAAATCTTAAGCAAGTCATCGACCACAGTTGTATATCCTTCGAACCTGCCATACTTGTTAAACCAACCAGTATTGGCCACCTATAGACCGATTAAGCTTGGTAAGTCGCCTTGTACCGGTCCTTTTTTATCAATATCAGATAGACCGCATATGGCGGCGCAATCTCGCTCCGATGCCCCAATCAGAATATGTATGGTGATATAGCCAACAAATTGCGATCAAGATAACCAGCCTTGGAGCCATACTTATCCTCTAATAGAGAATGAAGCACACCTTCTAGTTCTGTCAGTATCGGCTCTTTAAAGTTCGCATGCCTTGAAAGCATGATGGCCTTCATACATGCTTGTCTTCTTCACCGAATTTATTTCAGCTTCTTAATTGCAAAATAAAACCCATTCAGCTATAAAGCCGAACCAATCTTGATCAACACCATGGCAAATCTAATGGCATATGGCATGCCGTCAGCGTAGAGGTCTCACCTGGCTACCCTGGGTCATTTTAAACACCATTTATGTACTGATTGGAGATAGCCTCTGCCATAATTTCTTTGTATCGGCCAAGTACAGCCGCTAATTTTTGTCCAATCCTCTGATCAGTAGCATCGAGCTGCTCCAAGGACAGAACTATATATGCCGATCTTCAAATTGCTTCATAATGCTCAATTCTCGGCCTAACCCCAGAGGAACGGCCTTCTCTACTGTCACAAACTTTGTAAACATTACATTAGCACTAATGCCAATATTGATCATGTATCCACACAATTAACTTTGTGGTTGTACATTTTGATACGTCAATGAGGCTACTCCGATGTTTGTTCCGCTAGAGATCCTGAAATCACGGTGCTTGACTTTTGACTCGCCCCTAGCGGTGTGGATCTTTGTCTCTCCATTGCTCGCAAGTGTAAGCATGCAGTAAATCACATATTAAGGATAAGCTTTGAGACCCAAGTCTCCAAACCCGAATTTGCTGGAGAATGGAACCATTTTACCTATGCTCGTCTTTCAGCGTTAAGCTGTTAAAATAGGCTCACTCAGCGTCGGCCGTGATGCAGATGTATTCCTACCAAAAACCCCAACGTACAATGAACCCTAACAGATGGATATGGGGTGAACGCAGATCAGCCGAATTCAAATGTATCTCGGCACCAATTCCTGCGGCAAAATAATGTAAATAATGGATCTTTCTATTACCTCGCATATATTTGGACTCTCCTAGAAGACTTTATGGCTGTCTCATTGCACGCTAGGTATCAAAAGAATGCTTCGATTGAGATCATAATACAATTGTTTACATAGGCAGGTTAAGCCGCTGCTTCATTGGTTGGAGATTCAAGAAGCTCCGGTACTTGATTATCGGCTGGAACTCTCGTGATGTGGCTCGTCGTTCAGCTGCCCCTCTTTCATAAATGCCATAAACCTTGTATCGGGACTTGATTTGAGAGTGAAGGCGTTAGATTTGTCCCTCTGAGAAACAAGCCATTCCATCTTGCCGCTGTTTTGGGGATCAAGCCAGTATACTTGATCATGATATTGATGTCACATCCCGCTTTTCAGAAGACGCTGACGGCATGTGACGAGACCTGCAACGTATTTACTAGAAAAATGTCATTTTCCTTAATAATTATGTTAAGCGTATGAAAGCAGTATAATAATGTGAAAGAATTAACAAGAGTAATTAAAATTAACAACTTTATTTACATTCAAACTTAAATACAGATGTCTGAAATAAAAGATACAATAACTGAAAAGATGCCTAAACAATGGCATACATGAAATAACTGCAGAATGGAAACCAGTAATCGGGATGAGTGGTGAGCTGATCGACGTCCTCCTGACTGGACTCGATCTCCTCAGAATCCTGTCCTCCTGACGAACATTTCAATGAAAAGAAATAGAGAGGAATGTCATTAACGAACTAGCGCTCAGTAAACCTTAAAAGAAAATTAGTAATAATGATTGAAAGTATGTAAAATGAACAGAATACCCAGTAGTAATGGACAGATAAAGTTGTATGTAAAACTATCTTAAGCATGTCATTTATATGTATAAGGTTAACTATTCTAACGTGTTTATTTGTACTTTGATAAAGAAAATATGCGTGTATACAAGAATAGTCCAGCTTATCCTGTAGACCAAAGGAAACAGGAAGTACAATGTCTCTTCATTGTAGGGTGTTTTTCGTCACCCCATTGAGATGGAAATACGCGCGCTCTTGTCAGACGTACTACAGATTCCCCCTGTCTAGGGTAGATTGGGGTTTATTGATTGTGAGGATCGAATCTCCGGCAGCCGCGGACTAAGCTGTCATCAATTACCCCTCGCCTTTAGGGCGAGAGAACCTCCGATTAACGGATTAAACTGGTCATGCGAACTCAATGTGCAGTGTACATGTGTCTGTATATATATATATATATATATAAAGGGAAAGGGCATCCAAAAGATGCATGGAAAAAAGCGCCAGCGCTTTGGGTGCTCGGCGTTTTGAGCGCCAGAGCACTAGCGCCCCACGTGCCAGGCACGTGGACACTCAGGCGCTAGCGCTCTGAGCGCAAGAGCGCTAGCGTTTTGGGCGCTAGCGCCCCACGTGCCAGGCACGTGGGTGCTCGGACGCTAGCGCTTTGGGCACTAGTGCTCTGGGCGTTCGGGCACTAGCGCTCTGAGTGCAAGGGCGCCAGCGCTTTAGGTGCTAGCGCCTCACGTGCCGGGCACGTGGGCGCTCGGAAGGCAAAATGGACTTGGTCCCTGCAATGGGAGTTGTACTCCCAGAAAGGAGCACTTATTATTTTATATATATGTATATATATGAGGAGTTAAACTCCTAAGATATTTTGAAGCTAATGAAGGGAACTTCTCCCCTTGAGCCCTGGATCTTCCCCAAAGTGGGGTTTCTGGAGATGGGTTTCCTTCTTCTTCCTGTCGTTTGGCCGGATCTTGGAGAAATGGGGTGAGATTTAAAAATCTCCCCTTTTTGAGATCTAATAGAAGATCCAAGTTCTTTTTTGTGGGTTTTGTGGTGAAAAACTATTTAGTTTTGGAAAAGGAAGAGTAAAACTCTTGATTTAATTCCAAAGAAAGAAGAAGGTTTTAGAACCTTGAGGAAGGAGAAAAAAGGAAGAGTAAAACTCTTGATTTAATTCCAAAGAAAGAAGAAGGTTTTAGAACCTTGAGGAAGGAGAAAGAGGCACAGGCCCTAATTTTTGGTGAATGAAAAGTCTATACTTTATTCATCATCATTGCCTTATATAGGTTTACACATTTACATATAGCCCCTTGGGCTTTACAAAAATGGTATTTTGCCTATCCCATATTTCATGTGCTATTTCTTTTTGCACATAAGCCATGGCTTACAAAAGATTGGCTTTATACCCATTTTGCATACATTCATGCACAAAAAATTACATCAAAATTATTTGTTACATGATTTTTATTTTAGTATGTCGGAACGCCGGATGATTCGTGTTCGGGCATTGGCCCACTTGCTTGGGCTTGGGCCCGACCCGGGCATTGGCCCACTTGCTTGGGCTTGGGCCCGCCTGGCTTGAGGTTGACCTTGACTTTGACTTTGTCAACTGAGGTGCAAATTTTAACCCCAATAAAGTGCCCCCATCAATAAATGCACACCGCGCATGTGAGTTGTGTGCATGAAATTGATGGATCTTGAAGCTGGACTTTGAAGCGGAACATCATTCCGGGGGTGGAGCATCCCTCGGGGAGCATGATTCCCGGGGATCGGAGCATCATTCCGATTTACGGAGCATAATTCCAGGGTCAGAGCATCATTCCGAAGAGTCGGAGCATAATTCCGATTTGCGGAGCATAATTCCAGGGTCGGAGCATCATTCCGAAGGATCGGAGCATCATTCCGATTTGCGGAGCATAATTCCAGGGTCAGAGCATCATTCCGAAGAGCGGAGCATGATTCCAGGGTTCGGAGCATCGTTCCGAAGAGCGGAGCATGATTCCAGGGATCGGAGCATCGTTACGAGGGATCGGAGCATCATTCCGAAGAGCGGAGCATGATTCCAGGGATCGGAGCATTATTCCGAAGAGTGGAGCATGATTCCAGGGTTCGGAGCATCATTGCGAAGAGCGGAGCATGACTCCAGGGATCGGAGCATCATTCCGAAGAGCAGAGCATGATTCCAGGGTTTGGAGCATCATTCCGAAGAGCGGAGCATGATTCCAGGGATCGGAGCATCATTCCGAAGAGCGGCGGACATTCTGACAGAAGCATAATTTCGTTGCAGAGGTTGATTCCCAGGCGAAGCATAATTCCGACAAGGAAGGCAAATACTCCGAGGCGAAGCATGATTTCGACACGGGGTACATTCTGAGATGGAGCATGATTCCGGCGCAGAGCTTGTTGGCTGACTTGATTCCGAGACGAAGCATAATTTCGACAGGGAAGGCAGGTACACCGAGACGAAGCATGATTTCGACACGGGGTACATTCTGAGACGGAGCATGATTCTGGCGCAGAGCTTGTTGGCTGACTTGATTCCGAGACGGAGCATGATTTTGACAGGGAAGGCAGGTACACCGATGTAGGGTGTTTTTCGTCACCCCATTGAGATGGGAATACGCGCGCGCTTGTCAGGCGTATACTATAGATTCTCCCTGCCTAGGGTAGGCCGGGGTTTAATGATTGTGGGGATCAGAATCTCCGGCAGCCGCGGACTAAGCTGCCGTTAATTACCCCTCGCCTTTGGAGCGAGGGAACCTCCGATTGACGGGTTAAACTGGTCATGCGAACTCAACGTGCAGTGTGCGTGTGTTGTGTTTTGAAAGGGGGGGTTTTGGATATATCGGGAGCCACGCAGAGTTTTTACGGGGGTCCCGCTACCCGGATAGCGGGCTGGGGGTCAAGGGGGCTAGCAGCCCCCTTGCGGGGTGCGGGGCAGCGCCCCGTTAGAATTTTTTTCTAACAGGGACAGTGTCGTGGAGTATGTGTGTGTGTAAATATGTATACATACGTATATATATATATATATATATATGTATGTACATAAAAAAAGGGGGAAAAGGCATCCAAAGGATGCGTGGGGGCAGCACTTTGGGCGCTATGCGCCTAGGTGCTGTGTGCTCAGGCGCTAGAGTGCCACGTGTTGGTACATGGGCGCTCTGCGCTTGAGCGCTGGGCACTTGAGCGCAAGTGTGCCACGTGTCGGCACGGGGGCGATTTGCGCCTGAGCGCTTGCGCTTGAGCGCAAGCGCGCCACATGTCGGCACGGGGGCGACTTGCGCTCGAGCGCTTGCGCTGGAGCGCAAGCGCGCCACGTGTCGGTGATTAATCCAAAAATTTAAGTTTACCGTAATCAGAAACGGCGTCGCTTTGCAGCTAGCCGATGAGTACAGGTCGATCCGCAGAGATGTGTAATTTTCTGTTTTTGTGTTTTAACGAGTTGATTCAGATTGTTGTTTGGTTTTTGTCGATTGATTTAAAAAAAACTAATTTATATGATATGAAAGAACTCGTTAGGGTTAGGTCTAAGGTAGGGTTGATGAGATCAATATTGTCACCTCTTTCAATGCCGTTTGATTAAAACTTTTTTTTAGAAAATCACAACAATTATTAGCAAAGGGGATTAGAATGATCAGGAAGAAACGCAGTTTCTTCCTCTAGATCCTTGTTCGTCCTTTCCTATTAATTGCTGCAATCTTCATGGACGTCATGTATGTCCGGCCTTTTATACTACGGTTCACCGTTACCTCGTAGGTAGGGTGCCGTAAGGGGCGGATCATACATGCGTGCATGAAGTTCCTATTTTGAAAATATGTTGGCATTGAAGGAGGTGAGAGATATCCATCTCTCACTCCCTCCCTTATTCCTAACCCTAACGAGCGAGGATTTTACTCGCTCATTAGGGAATTATCTAAAAACGACATTTTGTTGTTATGTTTTAAAGTGTTTGTTCAGATCTTGTGTTATAACTTACTGCAGATTAAAAATAGCTAAACTATTTAACTAGGGCAAGTAATAAAATTAGAACTAAGGCAGGAATAAAAAGAATTAAAACTTACAAGAAAGTGATGCTCTAGATCTCCCAACAAATCTGATTTTTATTGATTGAAAAGAGGCATAACATTTTACAGATTTTGAATACAATTTATAAGCAAACAGTGAAGCTAGGGTTACAGACTTTCGTAGATATGAAATTACTGATTTGCCCCCTAAAAATCCCATCATCTGCACCGACACACCGACAGGGAGAATTTCCACCGACACGGGCCTGAGATGGCCGCGGAACCGCGGCAATGGGGCGCTTGGGCCGCGGTTCCGCGGCCCTTTGGTGGGCTTAGCTCACCATCTTTTCTGGTCTTGGTTTATATTTTCTTGGGCTTCCTATTTTATACTTCTTTTCTCTGTTGGGCTTCTTAGTTTTCTCCAGATCCCCAGTGAAAACTTGTAAGGATCTTTTGACCATTTCACTTTCGTCTTTTGGACCTTGCACTGTTCTTCGTCTCGGCTTGGGTAAGATCCGTCTGCTTGTTGGTCAAAAGTCCCTTTTCTGTATCATCTTTCGTCTTTTTCACTGTATTTTCTCCAAGAGCCTGTATCCTGTAAAATGCAACAAACGAGCGTCAAAAGTACCTGTTTACTTATAAAATGCATAAAAGTGGGGCGTATGAATTGCAATATTATGATATGAACAAATACCCCCAAACTTACCTTTTTGCTCGTCCTCGAGCAAACTTATTAATTTATTCTAACCTAGCCGCACTTTTGCAGGAAACGCGATTGCACTGAGCACGTGCAACAAGCCGTTAAACCTCTAGGTGTCCCTAGTAGGAGGTGTGTTGTCTCCTGAGGGTTTTCAGCGGATTCACCCACAAAATCCTATCAATTTGGTTTTTTGACTTTTGCTCTCCAAATAGGTTTTCTAACAAGGAATTCTATTATCGTCGCCCCGCAAATTATCCACCCATATTCTTCACACTTCCTTATTATGTAACTTAAGATTGTACATGTTCTATAAAATTACTTAGAATTCAGCATTTCTTAAGTTTTTCTTCTAGAGTTTCATCTCCACTTAGGAATTTCTATCAACTCTATTAAAGATACAAGTTTTATTTTTCATTCCTTTCTCTTATCTAAACTCTAATCACATATCCCCACGTGTGTGTAAATGTCACCCCTACACTTAGAAATTTCAAATCAAGCAATCGTACTCTCGCCCATTATCCAAAGCACTTATTAATTTGTGAATTTTTCTTAACTTTCGCTTACACATCCTTCATGCGACCGTTAATACTTCTTGAGGTACCAACAGCCGATTACAAGACGCGTTAGCCCTTTAAAGCGTATTTCCTAGTTTTGCAACACCCAAGGCTTTTAGCAGTGACTCCCAAACCAGTTGGTCTAAGGCACTAGGTGATGAAGCACCCTCGCTAATTAATTTTCTAGCCCTAAGTAATCACAAAAACCAGTGTCCATTTTTTTTATTCACTTTTTTTCTTTTTATTTTCATTGTGCTAAGGACTTTAGACAAGAGTAATTCACGGTCTCTTCTACTACTCCAAGTTTCAAGGTGTGTGATTGTGCATTTTGTAGGGTACATGTTTTCAGAATCTAAACTTAAGCTAGGAACTATTTTTCGAACTTATACTCTAATAAGAATATTAATACTCTTCCCTCATTTTGACTTAGCCCACGAAGTGAACCCAAAATTTGCCTATTCCTAAATAACCTACAAAGACATATATTCTCTACCGTTAAACTCTAAGGAAGGTTATTTTTAGGGTTTTTAATTTGCTAAGTATAAGATCTAGTTTTTCTTAGCCAGTTAACCTTTTTTATCAAACTCAAGTTAATTAACCAAAATTGACTACAATAATTTTTATAATTTTGAATTTTTCAATTTTTTATGGGTTTTTCAGTTTCCTAATTTTTTTTATTTTTCAAATTTTCAAATTTTCATGAATTTTTTATATAAAGATGCAATGCAGAAATTAAATATGCAAAAGGAAAAGAAAATATATACAATATGCAATGCAAAAGATAACTATAGACATTACCCTATCCCCCAAACTTGAGCAAAGCAGTGCCCTCACTGCCCGGCCCCACGTCGCGCTCGTGAGCGTGACCGTGATCGTTCCCCTCTAGCCAAAAGTGTTTGGATTCCCCTCTCAATTTCCGTCAACCGACGGTCGTGATCCCGTGCAGTTGCCCGAAACTCATCTCTCAAAGAATCGATTCTCCTCACTGTTCTCCTCACTAATCGCGCATGCTCCTGGGGAGTTAGTTCTTCCCCGCTCGAAGTCGAGCTCGAGCTAGGGATGTGTGCAGGTACATTTTCTGCCGGTTCCGTTCGTGTCCAAATATCTGTGAGTCTAGAGTAGGACGACGAGACGCCCTCTATAAGTGGTCGAACCGGGACACCGTCTATCATGTATGCGTCAAATTCCTCGACGGGGAGGAAATATCGGCAGATTTGTGTAACAAGCATGGGACATGGGTATACGGAACCTCGTTTCCCCGTATCTATGGATTGGAGCAAAACCGTGCACATGTCGAACCTAGGATTCTTCATCATCAGTGTGTGTACGACATGTAAAGAAGGGGTGAAAAAGGTCGTGTTGTGGGAACTACCGAAGATATTGTTTTGTGCCCACCGGCACACAGTTAAAACGTTCGCGAAAAGGGTCCGTGCTTGGATGCCCTTACGCGGTTCTCGTGCACAATCATTACCCATCAAGGGCATATAATCTTCAAAGCGCAATGGGTGTTCATGTGCAGGTATACGTGGTATGAGTGTAACCTCGTGTATCAAGTCCCTATTGATGTGAATTTCATGATTTCCCCAATTTAGTTTAATGTAACCTAAGTTGTCAAGGCTATTATCTTCTATGGATTCGTAAAATAGGGCAACCTGGTTAGGTAGGGCAAAAGCAGATGCGTGATTATAGAGCAGGAAATTCCAGCCCCTTTGTGCGATTTCATGTGCGAAATATCTACCGTATACCTCGTGTGCGAAAACAGGGGAAAAATCCCGTTCAAATTGCAATTTATGTGCCATTACGATTGTTTCAGTAAAAAGATATGCAGTAACAGAGAGGATTTAGACAGAGTTACCTCCCCTGAAAATTTCAGGGGGTGAAGACTCCAGACTGCGGCGGATCAGCGGCGGGAGGAGGCTACGGCGGCGGTTCCGCGGCGGGTTGGCGGCGGCTCAGCGAGGATTTCCTGGAGAGGGTAGGGGGCGGCGGCTAGGGTTTTATGAAGAGGAAAGAATTTAGGGTAAAAGAACAGAGGCTCGGGTTCCTTTAAATAGAGGGGAGAGAAGGTGATTTGCATAAAACACCATCTAAAACGAGGGTTTTATTTGTAAAATCAGCTCTTAATCTGCAAATTTGCAATTAGGTCCAAAAATTATTATTTTTTATTATAAATTTTTTTTTATTTTTTTTATTTTTTATATATACACAAACAATATACACACCCCCAAACTTATTTGAAATAATGTATTGGGAAAAGAAATTTGGGGGTGAAAGTGGAGGAATATCACTCAGTGTAGATAGGCTCCTGCAAGAGCAGGAGCTCCTCCGAAGGGTCCGCTGTGAAGAACGGTTTCAGTTGATGCCCATTCACCTTGAATAAGGTACCGTCTTCAGGGTTCTCAAGATCAACCGCACCGTGGGGATAAACGGTGCGGACTACAAAAGGTCCTCTCCATCTGGACCGGAGCTTGCCGGGATGAAAATGTAACCGAGTGTCATAAAGTAGAACCTGTTGACCAGGTTCGAAAGTTTTTCGCAAAAGGTGTTTATCATGAAACACCTTGGCTCGGTTTTTAGCAGTTATGGCATTATCATATGCCTCATCCCTCAGCTCCTCCAACTCATTCAATTGCAGCTTCCGATTGCTGCTCGCATCTCCTAAAGATAAATTCAGCTCTTTGATAGCCCAAAATGCTTTATGCTCGATCTCTACTGGGAGGTGGCAAGCCTTCCCGTACACAAGCCGGTATGGAGACATACCAAGATCGGTCTTATATGCAGTACGGAAAGCCCATAGTGCATCTATCAGTTTAAGTGACCAATCCTTACGGTTTTTGGAAACCGTTTTCTCCAAGATTTGCTTTATTTGCCGATTTGAAATCTCGGCTTGCCCACATGTTTGAGGGTGATATGGCGTTGACAACTTGTGGGTGATAGAGTATTTGCGCATTAAGGACTCGAAAGTCCTATTGCAGAAGTGAGAACCATTATCACTTATTATCGCCCGAGGGTGCCCAAATCGAGAAAATATGTGTTCTTTAAGAAACCGAACGACAATTTTATTATCGTTCGTTCGGCTGGGCATAGCCTCGACCCACTTAGAAATATAGTCAACCGCCAACAGAATATACACATTTCCAAAAGAGTTAGGAAATGGTCCCATGAAATCTATATCCCAAACATCAAAAATGTCCACAACCAAAATAGGTTGGAGTGGCATTTCGTTTCTCCGCGAAATCCGGCCCAAGTGTTGGCACCGGGAGCAAGTTTTGCAGTATTCAAATGCATCCTTGAAGAGTCGTGGCCAATAGAAACCACACTGCAAAACTTTTTCGGCTGTCTTCTTTGGGCCAAAGTGCCCGCCACATGCTTGATCGTGGCAAAAAGACAGCACACTCTTGACCTCACTTTCAGGCACACACCGACGAATGATTTGGTCGGAACAGTATTTAAAAAGATAGGGCTCATCCCAGTAAAAATGCTTTACTTGGGACAAAAATCGAAGCTTATCCTGTTTCGACCAATCATTAGGTATCAGGCCGGTGGCTAAGTAGTTCACAATATCGGCGAACCATGGTTCGCACGAAACGGTCAAGAGTTGCTCGTCGGGAAAAACATCAGTGATTGGAAGATCGAGTGTGGGGGAAGAAGGAAGTCGTGATAGGTGATCAGCTACTACGTTTTCACATCCTTTTTTGTCCTTAATGACAAGGTCAAACTCTTGTAATAAAAGGATCCAACGTATTAGCCTTGACTTAGCATCTTTCTTCGCAAAAAGGTGGCGAAGGGCTGAATGATCTGTATATACAACGACTGGAGAGCCGATTAAATAAGGCCGAAATTTTTCGAGTGCAAACACAACAGCTAAAAACTCTTTCTCTGTTGTTGTGTAGTTGAGTTGGGCCTCATTTAGTGTTCGGCTAGCATAATAAATCACGTGCGGCATCTTATTAATGTGCTGTCCAAGAACAGCGCCAATAGCAAAGTCTGATGCGTCGCACATGATTTCAAAAGGGTGCGTCCAGTCGGGAGATAAGAGGATGGGCGCAGTGATGAGGGAATGCTTCAAGGACTCGAATGCTTCAATGCAAGTGGAGTCAAAAGCAAAAGTTGTGTCCTTGGCCAGTAAGAGAGTCAAGGGTCTAGCAATCTTGCTAAAGTCCTTGATGAACCGTCTGTAAAAACCGGCGTGGCCAAGGAAGGCTCTAATATCTTTGACGCATTTTGGGGGAGGGAGGTTAGAAATCACTTCGATTTTTGCTCTATCTACCTCGATGCCGTTTTGCGAGATGACATGTCCTAAGACAATGCCCTCTAGTACCATGAAATGGCACTTCTCCCAATTCAATGTGAGGTTCTTATCCCTGCAGCGGGTAAGAACAGCGTCAAGATGGCGTAAACACTCGTCGAAGGAGTCACCAAAAATGGAGAAATCATCCATAAAGATCTCCAAGAACTTTTCAACCATGTCTGAAAAGATCCCCATCATACACCGCTGAAATGTCGCGGGTGCATTGCATAACCCAAAGGGCATGCGACGATAAGCAAACGTGCCAAAGGGACAAGTGAATGTTGTCTTGTCTTGGTCCTCTTTGGCGATGGGGACTTGGTTGTAACCGGAATAGCCATCGAGAAAGCAATAAAACTCGTGCCCTGCCAATCGCTCGAGCATTTGGTCAATGAAAGGTAAAGGAAAGTGGTCTTTCCTTGTTGCGGCATTGAGTTTCCTATAGTCTATGCAGACTCGCCACCTAGTTTGGGTGCGAGTGGTAATCAACTCATTTGCCTCATTGGTAATGACCGTAATGCCCGATTTCTTTGGCACGACGTGGATTGGGCTAACCCATTGGCTATCCGAGATAGGGTAAATGATACCGCTATCCAGACACTTGACAATTTCCTTCTTAACAGCCTCTTTCATGATGGGGTTGAGGCGCCTTTGTGGATCCCGTGCTGGCTTGGCATCATCCATTAAGTGTATATGATGTTCGACTATGAGGGGACTAATCCCCTTAATGTCTGCCATAGACCAGCCGAAAACTTGCCGATTATTATGTAAGACCATCAAAAGAGCCTTCTCTTGCTCAAGAGCTAGAGAGGCTGATATAATGACAGGTAAGGTCTCATTATCACCTAGATAAGCATATTTTAGGTGTGTCGGCAAAAGCTTTAATTCGAGTTTAGGAGGTGAAACAATAGATGGTAACAATGGTGTAGTTGTTTCAAACTCGAAGGATTCCATCAAAGGTTCGAACCGAGTGTACGCAACAGTGTCGGATGGTTCAACTAACTCATCCGAAAAAGCAAAAGACTCCAATTCAGGTGATGAGTCTTCAAAGTCATCAATGAAGGTAAAGCACTCAAAATCATTATCCGCTGTGAAAGCTGCGTCGGATTCTAGGAGGAACGCACTAGTGGCGTTAACATTGCTGTGATCGAACAAAAAATTCTCGAATTCACAGTCCTCCTCCGCGATCTCATTGATCGAGCAGATATCGAGTACGCTAGCATTAGGCTCAGCAGGCTGACTTCCCAACTTGAAAATATTGAGCTCAATTGTCATATTGCCGAAAGATAGGTTCATTGAACCATTACGACAATTGATCACTGCGTTGGAAGTAGCCAGAAATGGTCGACCAAGTATTACCGGAATTTAGTTCCGGGGGTTAGCAACAGGTTGTGTATCCATCACAATAAAGTCAACGGGGAAAATGAAATCCCCTACTCTAATTAACACATCCTCCAGCTCCCTCCTAGGATGGGTTATTGACCGGTCGGCCATTTGGAGAGTACAGTGAGTGGGCTTAAGCTCTCCAACGCCCAATTGCTCGTACACAGAATAGGGTAGCAAATTGACACTCGCACCAAGATCTAGTAGTGCTCTATTTAAGTTCTTGTCCCCAATTGTTATCGAAATGGTGGGACACCCGGGGTCCTTTTACTTTGGGGGTATGGAATTTACAAGAGCATCGCTAATAGCACTAGCCACAAAAACTTTCTTTGGCACTTGCGACTTCCTCTTTTTGTTGCATAAGTCCTTTAAAATTTTTGCATATGAAGGAACTTGCTGAATTGCATCCAAAAGAGGGATATTTATGCTAACCTGTTTGAACAACTCGACAATCTTCTCCATCTGAGGAGTTGGTTTATTGGATCTCAACCGATTAGGAAAAGGAACATTTTGAAAGGTGGTTGAGTCCAATTTTTGCGGATCAGATTGTCGAGTTGGAACGGCACCCTGTGTAGATGTGTTCGTGTTGTGAGAAATGGGTCCGTTCAAGCTAGAAGAGGTAGAGCCATGTGAAGGGTGGAGAATAGGCTCTGAAGAAGAAGGTGAAGAAGATGAAGAAGTCCCACCGGCAGGGGTGTCATTGTTCATGCCCACATTTTTCTGCAACACTTTTCCCGATCTCAACGTGGTCACGGCATTTACGTTATGATTCTGCTGTTGATATGCAGCGTGTGCGTGACCGGGGTTGGGCAGTGGTTGAGATGGGAGTTTTTCTTTTTCGCGCTCGCTCAAAGCTGCATTGAGTTGTGCAATTTGTGCCTCAATTGATTTGATGCTTTGATCGTGTGAGGCACTATTTTGCACTAAAGATTGAATAGAAGTTTCAAGTCTTGCTGTAGACTGTGTAGATTGCTTAAGGAACGCATCTAGACTTCTTTCGAGCGAGCTAACCTTATCATTATTAGGTTGAACATAATTATTTGGCTGGTAAGCATTGTTAGGCACAAAATTGTTCACCTGATTAGGGTAAGGTTGTTGTTGAAATTGTTGCGGTTGAAATTGAGTTTGTGAGGGTGCTTGTTGTTGTTGTTGTGGAGGAGGAGGTCTTTGAAAGTTGTTATTTCCTTGGAATTGTTGATTTTGGTTCCAAGCGAAATTTGGGTGACTCCTCCACCCCGGATTATATGTCGAAGAGTACGGATCGTTTTTTTGTCGTTGCTGAAGTGCAGCATTGACTTGATCCTGTCCTTGAGTGGATGCATTATAAGGACACTCTTCGGTTAGGTGCGATGGATCCACACAACAAGCACAGACAGTTCATGGGGGCATAGCAGGGGCAGGAGAAGGCGATGAGATTTTGGTCTCAATCGCTTCTAGCTTTTTCGTAAGAGCGGCCATCTCGGCCTTCATGGCAATCGACATCTCTACTTGATGTATGCCTGCCCTAGATTGACCACTAGAAGATGATGTGGTCTTGGTACTCTCCCACTGTATTGTTTGCTCACTAAGATCCTCAAGAAACTGCCACGCTTCATCACTAGACTTAGAGAGAAAATGACATTGACAGATGGTTTCTAGCAACTGCTTCGTTGCCGAGTTCAATCTCTCGTATAATGTTTGGCAAAGTTGCCAACTTTCGATCCCATGATGAGGGCATTGAACTAGTAGGTCCTTAAATCTCTCGAAGCACTTCCAAAATGGTTCGGAAGGAAGTTGTGAGAATTGAATTATTTCATTGCGGATTCTGGCAGTTTTGTGATGAGGATAGAACTTTTTCAGAAAAGCCTTCACAAACTCGTCCCAATTTCTTATGGAATATGATGTGGTGCTATATAGCCACTTCTCGGCTAGGTCACATAAGGTGAAAGGAATGACCCTTAACCTTATAGCGTCATCACTCAATTGGGTTGTTTTCATCATAGCGCACACATTTTGGAATTTATTAATAAAGATATATGCATCTTCAGATTCCAAACCATGAAATTTTGGCAGCATATTGATGAAATGTGGTTTTATTTCAAAATTGTCCCCATTTGCCGGTGGGGGTGAAAGACAAGTAGGTAAAGAAGTGCGGATGGGGTAAAAGAGATCCTGGAGCGCAACTCGTGCGGGCGCTTCAACAGGCGGCTGGTTCGGGTTATTCGCACCTAACGGAGGTGGAATCCTTCCCGTCGGTAAGGTATTGTTGGGGTCGAATCCCGACATGCCTTCGGTGAGAGAATTTGAAGTTGAGGGTAAGAAAGTGGACGGAGTGTCGACTTTAGTGTCGAAAGGTTCGTCGGTCGGTACCAACGAAACGCGGACTAATCGGGCGTCTGTATCCCTAGTCCAAAGTGACATACACTAAAAGGGATAGTGTAGTCAGAATAAAGAAAAACAGAATGTAGGGGTAAGATAACGTCAGTGAGGGAAAGTGGTGTGGTGAGTTGCAAGTTTTCTTAGCGGCAAGTTGCAAGTTTTGAAAAGATTTTTCTTTTTCTTTTTTTTATGTGAGAGTTTTGCAAAAAGGTTTTTGGAAAGGGACTCGTGACACAAATCAACCACACATGCACAATCAGGCCTAGATCTAGGGTCGCCTAGGTCTGCTAGACAGCTCCTAACTAGGGCTAGAAATAGGACCTCAAACCGCCTCTTCACGGACAAGTACGGCCAGGTAAGTGGGAAGGAACCACCACTACAGTGGGCCTAATTAATAACCACTAGCCTAGACACCGCAATGTCGGTTAGGATAAACGGTCGATGCCTATACTAGTCCTTTTCCTATTGAGCTCGATGTCCTTAGGTCTTAGTCTAGTCTTTTTTTAATTAATTGTGGTCGATGCACATGCTTTAGGTGTTTTCTGGGGTCCTGGGAAGGGTGATGAAATCCCCACCCAATCTGAGTTTGGTCAATTAGCCCCTTAAAGTCCGATTAAATTATGCAAAACAGTAAAATTCACTTGCAGTCAATTTTTAGCGCTGCGCAAAAAAACCTGCAGCAAATCTGTTATTTAGAAGGGGAGAGAAGATTTTTTAGCGCAAAGAATTCCTGCAGAAATTTTTTACAGTGGATATATGGAGGTTGCAGAGGGGAGAAGGAGAGAACTAACCCACTAAACCAGAGGTGCTGAAGAGGCAAGAGTGCGGCGGGAACGCGGTCTGGAGGGCTATTTTGCCGCGGAAACGCGGTGAGGAAGTGGAATTAGCCTCTGGAAAATTTTGTACTGCACTCTTGTTCTACTCCTCCTCTGTTCTGATGTTTACTTTTCTGATTTGCCTTCTGTAAAACTCCAGATCCGAGATGCTTCGCTGTTCTTGCAAGATTCAAACGAGAAACCCTTCAAACAGATAAAAATAATGAAAAGAATTTTTTTGTACTTTTTATATTTTCAGATTTTTATAATTTTTAGAATTTATATCAACCCGAAATTACACAAAAAGAAATATTACGCCATCCCCGGCAACGGCGCCATTTGATTATTCCAAAAATTTAAGTTTACCGTAATCAGAAACGGCGTCGCTTTGCATCTAGCCGATGAGTACGGGTCGATCCGCAGAGATGTGTAATTTTCTGTTTTTGTGTTTTAACGAGTTGATTCAGATTGTTGTTTGGTTTTTGTCGATTGATTTAAAAAAAACTAATTTATATGATATGAAAGAACTCGTTAGGGTTGGGTCTAAGGTAGGGTTGATGAGATCAATATTGTCACCTCTTTCAATACCGTTTGATTAAAGCTTTTTTTTAGAAAATCACAACAATTATTAGCAAAGGGGATTAGGATGATCGGGAAGAAACGCGGTTTCTTCCTCTAAATCCTTGTCCGTCCTTTCCTATTAATTGCTGCAATCTTCATGGACGTCATGTATGTCCGGCCTTTTATACTACGGTTCACCGTTACCTCGTAGGTAGGGTGCCGTAGGGGACGGATCATACATGCGTGCATGAAGTTCCTGTTTTGAAAATATGTTGGCATTGAAGGAGGTGAGAGATATCCATCTCTCACTCCCTCCCTTATTCCTAACCCTAACGAGTGAGGATTTTACTCGCTCATTAGGGAATTATCTAAAAACGACATTTTGTTGTTATGTTTTAAAGTGTTTGTTCAGATCTTGTGTTATAACTTACTGCAGATTAAAAATAGCTAAACTACTTAACTAGGACAAGTAATACAATTAGAACTAAGGCAGGAATAAAAAGAATTAAAACTTACAAGAAAGTGATGCTCTAGATCTCCCAATAAATCTGATTTTTATTGATTGAAAAGAGGCATAACATTTTACAGATTTTGAGTACAATTTATAAGCAAACAGTGAAGCTAGGGTTACAGACTTTCGTAGATATGAAATTACTGATTTGCCCCCTAAAAATCCCATCATCTGCACCGACACACCGACAGGGAGAATTTCCACCGACACGGGCCTGAGATGGCCGCGGAACCGCGGCAATGGGGTGCTTGGGCCGCGGTTCCGCGGCCCTTTGGTGGGCTTAGCTCACCATCTTTTCTGGTCTTGGTTTATATTTTCTTGGGCTTCCTATTTTATACTTCTTTTCTCTGTTGGGCTTCTTAGTTTTCTCCAGATCCCCAGTGAAAACTTGTAAGGATCTTTTGACCATTTCACTTTCGTCTTTTGGACCTTGCACTGTTCTTCGTCTCGACTTGGGTAAGATCCGTCTGCTTGTTGGTCAAAAGTCCCTTTTCTGTATCATCTTTCGTCTTTTTCACTGTATTTGCTCCAAGAGCCTGTATCCTGTAACATGCAACAAACGAGCGTTAAAAGTACCTTTTTACTTATAAAATGCATAAAAGTGGGGCGTATGAATTGCAATATTATGATATGAACAATCGGCACCACGGCGACTTGCGCTCGAGCGCTTGCGCTTGAGCGCAAGCACGCCACGTGTCGGCACCGGGGCGACTTGCGCTCGAGCGCTTGTGCTTGAGCGCAAGCGTGCCACGTTTCGGCACCGGGGCGACTTGCGCTCGAGCGTAAGCGCGCCACGTGTCGGCACATGGGCGCTTTGTGCTTGAGCGCAAGGCGCTGTAGTGCAAACGCGCCACGTGTCGACACGTGGGCGCTTTGCGCTTGAGCGCCGGCGAGAAAAGGAGGCTTTTAGCCTAAGAAACAGAAGCTATGCTTTAGAAAGGAAATATTTGTTGTTATATATATATATATATATGGAGTTGAAACTCCCAGGATGTTTTGAAGCTGATGAAGGGGGTTCTTCTTCTTCCTGTTGCTTGGCCGGATCTTGAAGATCAAGAAGTAGGAGATTTTAAAAATCACTCCTTTTTGAGATCTGGTGGGAGATCTGAGTTCCCCTTTGTGGGTTTTGTGGTGGAAAACTACTTAGTTTTGGAAAAGAAAGAGTAAAACTCTTGATTTAATTCCAAAGAAATGAGAAGGTTTAGAACCTTGGAGAAGGAGAAGGAGGCACAAAGAACCCTAGTTTTTGGAGGAATGAAAAGTTGTTTTTTTTTACTCATCATGTTGCCTTTTATAGGCTTACATATTTACATATTGCCCCTTAGGCTTTACAAAAATGGCATTTTAGCCATCCCATGGCTCATGTGCTATTTCATTTTTGCACATAAGCCATGGGCTTACAAAATATTGGCTTTATGCCCATTTTGCATACATTCATGTATAAAAAATTACATAAAAATTATTTATTACATGATTTTTTTGTTGGCATGGCGGAAGGCCGGACGCTTCGTGTTCGGGCTCGACCTGGGCATTGGCCCACTTGTTTGGGCTTGGGCCCACCTGGCTTGGGGTTGACCTTGACTTTGACTTGGTCAACCGGGGTGCAAATTTTGACTTCAACAAAGTGCCCCCCATCAATAAATGCACACTACATATGTGAGTCGTGTGTATGAAATTGATGGATCTTCTTTCACGTGGAGGCGACTTGCCTTGGTTCCCACTTTTTTGGGATGCACTGCCCTTTTTACGACGTGGACGGTCGACGCTTGATGCGTCTCCGAGACGGAGTGTCCGTGGTAGACGTTTCCCTGGCCCGGAGTGATCTGGTTCTTGCTTTGTAGGAAGCCTGCACTGCCCTTTTTGCGACATGGACGGTAAACGCTCTGATCCGGAGCGATTTGGTAGACGTGTCCCCGGCACGGAGTGTCGCTGTTGGACGTTTCCCTGATGCGGAGTGTCTGTGTTGGACGTTTCCCCGATGCAGAGTGTCGCTGGTTGACGTGTCCTCGCGACGGAGTGTCTGTTGTCGATGTGCCCCCGGCACGGAGTGTCTGCTTGACGTTTCCCCGAGGCTGAGTATCGGCTGGTTGACGTTTCCCTGATGCGGAGTGTCTTTGTTGGACGTTTCCCCGATGCAGAGTGTCGCTGGTTGACGTGTCCCCGGCACGGAGTGTCGCTGATCGACTTTTCCTCGGCGCGGAGTGTCGGGTTGACTTTTCCCCGGCACGGAGTGTCGCTGATCGACTTTTCCCCGACGCGGAGTGTCGGGTTGACTTTTCCCCGGCACGGAGTGTCGCTGATGGACTTTTCCCGGCGCGGAGTGTCGGTGGTTGACTTTTCCCCGGCACGGAGTGTCGCTGATGGACTTTTTCCCGGCGCGGAGTGTCGGGTTGACTTTTCCCCGGCACGGAGTGTCGCTGATGGACTTTTCCCCGGCGCGGAGTGTCGCTGGTTGACTTTTCCCCGGCACGGAGTGTCGCTGATCGACTTTTCCCTGGCGCGGAGTGTCGGGTTGACTTTTCCTTGTCACGGAGTGTCGCTGATGGACTTTTCCCCGGCGCGGAGTGTCGCCGGTTGACTTTTCCCCGGCACGGAGTGTCGCTGATCGACTTTTCCTCGGCGTGGAGTGTCGGTGGTTGACTTTTCCCCGGCACGGAGTGTCGCTGATGGACTTTTTCCCGGCGCGGAGTGTCGGGTTGACTTTTCCCCGGTACGGAGTGTCGCTGATGGACTTTTCCCTGGCGCGGAGTGTCGCTGGTTGACTTTTCCCCGGCACGGAGTGTCGCTGATGGACTTTTCCCCGGCGCGGAGTGTCGGGTTGACTTTTCCCCGGCACGGAGTGTCGCTGATGGACTTTTCCCCGGCGCGGAGTGTCGCTGGTTGACTTTTCCCCGGTATGGAGTGTCGCTGATCGACTTTTCCCCGGCGCGGAGTGTCGGTGGTTGACTTTTCCCCGGCACGGAGTGTCGCTGATGGACTTTTTTCCCGGCGCGGAGTGTCGGGTTGACTTTTCCCCGGCATGGAGTGTCGCTGATGGACTTTTCCCCGGCGCGGAGTGTCGCTGGTTGACTTTTCCCCGGTACGGAGTGTCGCTGGTCGACTTTTCCCCGGCGCGGAGTGTCGCTGGTCGACTTTTCCCCGGCGCGGAGTGTCGGGTTGACTTTTCCCCGGCACGGAGTGTCGCTGATGGACTTTTCCCCGGCGCGGAGTGTCGCTGGTGGACTTTTCCCCGGCGCGGAGTGTCGCTGGTCGACTTTTCCCCGGCGCGGAGTGTCGGGTTGACTTCTCCCCGGCACGGAGTGTCGCTGATGGACTTTTCCCCGGCGCGGAGTGTCGGATTGACTTTTCCCCGGCGCGAAGTGTCGCTGATCGACTTCTTCCCGGCGCGGAGTGTCGGTAGTTGACTTTTCCCCGGTACGGAGTGTCGCTGATCGACTTTTCCCCGGCACGGAGTGTCGCTGATCGACTTTTCCCCGACGCGGAGTGTCGGGTTGACTTCTCCCCGGCACGGAGTGTCGCTGATGGACTTTTCCCCGTCGCGGAGTGTCGCTGGTCGACTTTTCCCCGGCGCGGAGTGTCGCTGATCGACTTTTCCCCGGCACGGAGTGTCGGGTTGACTTTTCCCCGGCACGGAGTGTCGCTGATCGACTTTTCCCCGGCGCGGAGTGTCGGGTTGATTTAATTCTGAGGCGGAGCATAATTCCGGCAGGGAAGGTAGATATTCCGAGACGAAGCATGATTTCGACACGGGATAAATTCTGGGACGGAGCATGATTCCGCCATAGAGGTTGTTGGTTTGATTTGATTTCGGTTGACATCAGCATCGCTACACTAGAATATGGTACCAGGAGCGAATCATCATCTGCCTTGAGAGGATTTGGGAATTTTTTTTTTGTTTAGCATCTGCATTGCTGCACTGGAATAATACCAGGAGCCACTCATTATTTTCCCCGGGAGGATTTGGATTTGGTTTTTTGTTTGGCATCTGCATTGCTGCACTGGAATAATACCAGGAGCAACTCATCATTTGCCCCGGGAGGGTTTGGGAATTGGTTTTTGTTTGGCATCTGCATTGTTGCACTGGAATAATGCCAGGAGCAACTCATCATTTGCCCCGGGAGGATTTGGGAATTGGTTTTTGTTTGGCATTTGCATTGCTGCACTGGAATAATACCAAGAGCAACTCATCATTTGCCCCGGGAGGATTTGGATTTGGTTTTTTGTTTGGTATCAGCATCACTGCACTGGAATATGGTACCAGGAGCGAATCATCATTTGCGTGTGCTTATTAGGAAACGATGGCTTAGGAGACAGGTTTTAGGTCCCTATCACCTAAGACTTTCCAATTTTGTGAGCCGTAAGGGTCTCACAAAGCATTTTCTCCCTACGGGTCGTAAGGACCCCGTAAGTGTATTTTCTCCTTAGGAGTCGTGGGGACTCCCAAGTGTGTTGCTCCTTTGTGAGTCGTAAGGATCTCACGCGGGAATTTTCTCCTCACAAAGTCGAGAGGACCTTGTGAGTGCATTTCATCTCTTTTTCACGAGTTCGCGCCCTTTCGGGTTTTCACAAACTCGCCGGCAGTCCTGCTGTTTTTACTCACGGAGCCCTTTCGGGTTTTCATCCGTGCCCATTTTGCTTGTGGACATGCCTTTTTTTATTTCTATTCTTTTTTTTAAAAATTTTTGGTGGGACTTTGAATGTGGTCTCACCGGTAGGACTTGGGAGGGACTGGGATTGTTTTACGCCCGTGGATTATATACGGTTTTGTAGGATGTATGATCCAGACCGTAGGGCCAAAAGCATTTTGGGTCTTTGTTGGCGTCTGCATCGTTGCACTGGAATATGGTACCAGGGGCGACTCATCATTCGCCGTTGGGATTTGGAATTTGGCTGGCGTCTGCATCGCTGCACTAGAATATGGTACCAGGAGCGACTCATCATTCGCCATTGGGGTATGGGATTTGGAATTTGGTTGGCGTCTGCATCGCTACACTGGAATATGGTACCAGGAGCGACTCATCATTCGCCGTTGGGATATGGGAGTTGGAATTTGGTTAGCGTCTGCATCGCTACACTGGAATATGGTACCAGCAGCGACTCATCATTCGCCACTTGGGGATTGGGGACCGATGGCTTAGGAGACAGGTTTAGATCCCTATCACCTAAGGTTTTTCAATTTTATGGGCCGTGAGGGTCCCATAAAAGCATTTTCTCCCTGCGAGTCGTAAGGATCCTGCAGGTGTATTTTCTCCTTAGGAGTCGTGAGGACTCCTAAGTGTGTTTTTCCTTTATGAGTCGTAAGGATCCCACAAAGGTTTGTTCTCCTCATGTATCATGAGGACACATGAGTGGATTTCCCTCGTTCCCAGTTTAATGACTTAGAGGTCGACTGTTTCCAGTTTAACGACTTAGAGGTCATCTGTTTCCAGTTTAAAAACTTAGGGGTCTGCGGTGCCTAGTTTAACGACTTAGCGGTCATCTGTTTCTAGTTTAAAGACTTAGAGGTCTACTGTTTCCAGTTTAACGACTTGGTGGTCATCTGTTTCCTTTAACGATTTGGAGGTCATCTGTTTCCAGTTTAACGACTTGGAGGTCATCTGTTTCTAGTTTAAAGACTTAGAGGTCTAATGTTTCCAGTTTAACGACTTAGAGGTCATCTGTTTCCAGTTTAACGACTTGGTGGTCATCTTTTTCCAGTTTAACGACTTGGAGGTCATCTGGTTCCAGTTTAACGACTTGGTGGTCATCTGTTTCCAGTTTAACGACGTAGAGATCGTCTGTTTCCAGTTTAACGACTTGGTGGTCATCTGTTTCCAGTTTAACGACGTAGAGGTCATCTGTTTCCAGTTTAACGACTTGGTGGTCATCTGTTTCCAGTTTAACGACTTAGAGGTCTTCTGTTTCCAGTTTAAAGACTTAGGGGTCATCTGTTTCCAGTTTAACGACTTGGTGGTCATCTGTTTCCAGTTTAACGACTTGTTGGTCATCTGTTTCCAGTTTAGAGACTTAGAGGTCTACTGTTTCCAGTTTAAAGACTTAGAGGTCATCTGCTTCCAGTTTTAAAGACATGGAGGTCTATTGGATTGATTTGGAATTTTGGGATAGGGGCTGGCATCAACGTTGTTAACACTGAAGCAGAGGTGCCAGGACACATGAGTGGGTCTTCCCAATGGAGCACAATTCCGAGGGCGGAGACCAACCGCGTAACTGGTGATTGTGGTGGGGCATGGGCATGACGAGAATTATTTGAGCCCGTGGATTGTATACGGCAGTCAATTTAGGGACTGACCGTAGGGCCGGAAGAATTTTGAAAAAAAAAATGGATTTTTGTTGGCGTCTGCATCGCTGCACTGGAATATGGTACCAGGAGCAACTCATCATTCGCTAGTTTTTTTTTTTAACGCGATTGCTCTATCATTTCAGCTTTTCTTATCGCGAAGGTCGCGATTGCCCTATCATTTCGGCTATTTATTCGCGGTTGCCCCATCATTTCGGCTTTATTTTCATGTTTATCTTTACTCGCTAATTTTTTTTTTTTGCGAGTTGCCCCATCATTTCGGCTTTTCTTTATTTTTCTTTTATTTATACATTTTTTTGTTTATTTACATAAATATATATATTTTTCTTTACATTCCCAGTTTAACGACTTAGAGGTCGACGGCTCCCAGTTTAACGACGTGGGGGTCATCTTTACTTATCCCAGCTCCTTGAACTTTGATCTTGGCGGAGCTGTGTTAATGACCTAGCTCCACGGCTTGCCGATACATCCGAGGATTGTGAGGTTTTTCCAAGCTTATATTGGTCCTCTGCCCAATCTTTGAAAATATAGCAGTCTTCGATGGTATGACCCACCACTCTATGATATGGGCAGTATACGGGATTGCCGGTCATGTTCATTTCCTGTGGCCTCTTTGGAACACGCAGTTGCAGACCGTTGTTCAAGGCGTCTTTGAATATTTTACGGACCTTTTCCCTCTTGAATGAATAGACCTTTTCCAGCTTCTCTTTTAGAGGCGATCCCCCCCGGCGTATGTATCGGAGGGACTGGAGGCTGATTGCGGCCGTTTTTCGCGAAGGCGCTCCGCTTTTAGGTTGAAAGGGATATCAGTTGGCTGCCCCCGGGTATCAATCCCTGGCTCATGAGCCAAAATTTGATTCTGCTGTAATTGCAATCGGGCGACTTGGGTCGCGAGATCTGCCACGGCGTTTGCCAGCTCGTCGACTTTGGAATAGACCTCGGCCATCTTCTCATCCCTGTCCTGAAATTGCCTTTGAAGCCATTGGAATAATGCTTGTTCTGTAGTTCCGGCTATGACAACCGGGTAATCTTTATTGCCTGAGCTCAATTCCGCAGGAACCACGGGCTCCTCTGGCTTATCGGCCTGAGCGGGCTCTTCATCATTTAGATCGAGCCGATGCTGGGTAGCGTCAACCATATCATCACTATGGCTGTGAAGAAGAGGAGGGTTCGTTTCTTCATGTCCGGCCATGTAGACAGTGTGGATAACACATTCAGCCATTCTTTCATCACTGGCAGCTGGTTTCGCGGAGCGGTCCGGGCTTTGGAAATTCATAAATTTTAACATGGCCAGAGCCCTAGCCCTTTTGTTGGCTCTATATCTGAGCCGCTTCTGCCTCAGCTTCTCTGCCTTAAGCGCTTGGCAGGCTTCTGCTCTTCGGGAAGCCGCCATAGGACGAGCGATGGGGATGCTTGAGAAGACATATGCCCGCGTGTCCGTCGAAGGTATCGCCTGGGCTTGCCCACTACGTCGGGCAACTTCTTTTGTTCCGATGGCTTTGCCCCCAGTTGGGGCCATGGAAAGCCGTCCAGACACCGATTTGCGTTTGGGTTGGGGCGCCCTCAAGATTACCACATTCGGTCTCCTGCCTTTCGAGACCGGTCTGTCTGTTGCTGGAGCTTGAGGAGCCGGGATGGCATTAGCTGACACGAACAGGATAGAGCCGAATGGTAGCGGTTCCTCCTCCCATTGTCGCCCGAGACTGGCCGGAAGGACCGTCCTAGAGTTTATCCTGACCGTGTAGGAGACGGGAGCTGAGTTCATCATCGAAGACATCGTCGGAAGGTGATTGCTTGAAAATCTGCATGAAAAAGCATTATTTTTAGTATAAATACAGGTATGTATATTGATTGAGTTCGCATGAACGCTTAACCTGAAATATGGGAGGAGTGATTGGTCCCACCGGGCGTGCCAGAATCTGTAGGGTGTTTTTCGTCACCCCATTGAGATGGGAATACGCGCGTGCTTGTCAGGCGTATACTACAGATTCCACCTGCCTAGGGTAGGCTAGGGTTTAATGATTGTGGGGATCCGAATCTCCGGCAGCCGCGGACTAAGCTGCTGTTAATTACCCCTCGCCTTTGGAGCGAAGGAACCTCCGATTGACGGGTTAAACTGGTCATGCAAACTCAACGTGCAGTGTTCGTGTGTTGTGTTTTGAAAGGGGGGTTTTGGATATATCGGGAGCCACGCAGAGTTTTTACGGGGGTCCCGTTACCCGGATAGCGGGCTGGGGGTCAAGAGGGCTAGCAGCCCCCTTGCGGGGTGCTGGGCAGCGTCCCGTTAGAATTTTTTTTCTAACAGGGACAGTGTCGTGGAGTATGTGTGTATGTAAATATGTATACATATGTATATATATACATATGTATGTACATAAAAAGAGAGGGAAAATGCATCCAAAGGATGCGTGGGGGCAGCACTATGGGCGCTGTGCGCCTAGGTGCTGTGTGCTCAGGCGCTAGAGTGCCACGTGTTGGCACATGGGCGCTCTGCGCTTGAGCGCAAGTGCGCGCAAGCGCGCCACGTGTCGGCACGGGGGCGACTTGCTCCTGAGCGCTTGCGCTTGAGCGCAAGCGCGCCACGTGTCGGCACGGGGGCGACTTGCGCTGGAGCGCAAGCGCGCCACGTGTCGGCACCGCGGCGACTTGCGCTCGAGCGCTTGCGCTTGAGCGCAAGCACGCCACGTGTCGGTACCGGGGCGACTTGCGCTCGAGCGCTTGTGCGCCACGTGTCGGCACATGGGCGCTTTGCGCTTGAGCGCAGGGCACTGTAGTGCAAATGCGCCACGTGTCGACACGTGGGCGCTCTGCGCTTGAGCGCCGGCGAGAAAAGGAGGCTTTTAGCCTAAGAAACAGAAGCTATGTGTTGGGGTAAAAATTTACACCCCGGTTGACCAAGTCAAAATCAAAGTCAACCCCGAGCCAAGTGGGCCCAAGCCCAGATCCAGTGGGCCCATGCCCGGGTCGAGCCAGAACATGAAGCGGCCGGTCTCCCCCATGCTAAGATAAAAATTTTGTAATAAATAATTTTGTTGCATTTCTTTTAGTTTATTTTATGGATAAATGTAAGAAAAATAGGCATAAAGCCAAATTTTTGTAAAGCCCATGGCTTATATGCAAAAAGAAATGGCACATGAGCCATGGGATAGGAAAAATGCCATTTTGTGAAGCCCAAGGGGCTATGTGTAAAGTGTGTAGCCTATAAAGGCAAGGATAATGAAATATCCCAAAAAAACAACTTTTTCTCTCTCCAAAAAAAAGTTTCAGATCTGAGATCTTTCTCCTTCTTCAAGGTTCCAAAACCTTCTTCTTTCTCTTGAATTAAATCAAGAGTTCTACTCTCCTTTTTATAAAACAAATTAGTTTTTCACCACAAAACCCATCAAGGGGAACTCAGATCTTCCATTAGATCTAAAAAAGGAGTGATTTTAAAAATCCCATATCTCTTGATCTTCAAGATCTAGCCAACAGAGGAGGAAGAAGAAGAACCCCTCCCATTAACCCAAAAAAAAAACACTCAGGAGTCCAACTCCTCTCTGATTTCTCTTCCGAGAAATATTTTTTTAGGCTAAGAGCCTCTTTTTCTCGCCGGCGCTCAAGCACAGAGCGCCCGCGTGCCGACACGTGGCGCGCTTGTGCTCCAGCGCAAGCGCTCGAGTGCAAAGCGCCCACGTGCCGACACGTGGCGCGCTTGCGCTCAAGCGCAAGCGCTCGAGCGCAAGTCGCCCCCATGCCGACACGTGGCGCTCTTGCGCTCGAGCGCAAGCGCTCGAGCGCAAGCGCTCGAGCGCAAGCGCTCGAGCGCAAGTCTCCCCGGTGCCGACACGTGGCGCGCTTGCGCTCCAGCGCAGGCGCTCGAGCGCAAGTCACCCCCGTGCCGACACGTGGCGCTCTTGCGCTCCAACGCAGGCGCTCGAGCGCAATTCGCCCACGTGCCGACACGTGGCGCGCTTGCGCCCAAGCGCTCAGCGTCCGAGCGCAAAGCGCCCACGTGCTGACACATGGCGCGTTGCGCTCCAGCAATCTGCGCCCGAGCGCAAAGCGCCCACATGCCGACACGTAGCACGCTTGCGCTCAAGCGCCCAGCGTCCGAGCGCAAAGCGCCCACGTGCCGACACGTGGCGCGTTGCGCTCCAGCACTCTGCGCTCGAGCGCAAAGCGCCCACGTGCCGACACGTGGCGCTCTTGCGCTCAAGCGCCTAAGCGCTGGCCCCACGCATCCTTTGGATGTCTTTTTCCCCTTTATTTATATATACATGTATATATATACATATGTATACAAATGTACACATACACATACTCCGCGACACTTTCCCCCTCAAAAAATTTTTGGGCCGGGGCGCTGCCCCAAACCCCGCAAGGGGGCTGCTAGCCCCCTTGACCCCCAGCCCGCTATCCGGAAAGCGGGACCCCCGTAAAAACTCTGCATGGGTCCCGATATATCCAAAACCCCCTTTTAAAACAAAACACACGCACACCGCACATTGAGTTCGCATGACCAGTTTAACCCGTTAATCGGAGGTTCCCTCGCCCCAAAGGCGAGGGGTAATTAACGGCAGCTTAGTCCGCGGCTGCCGGAGACTCGGATCCCCACAATCATTAAAACCCAGCCTACCCTAGGCAGGGGGAATCTGTAGTACGCCTGACAAGCGTTTGCGTATTCCCATCTCAATGGGGTGACGAAAAACACCCTACAGATTCTGGCACGCCCGGTGGGACCAATCTCTCCTCCCATATTTCGGGTTAAACGTTCATGCGAACTCAATCAATATACATATCGATTGCCTATACTGAAATGATGTTCTTTTTTCCGTGCAGCAATCAACCTTCGACGACAATGTCTCCCCAGACGAATTCAGCTTCCAACGTGACCCCGATTCCGTACGTGGTCAAGATCAACGCTCGTGTGGTTCATCCTGTAAGCCTCAGTCGACAGTGGGAGGAACCGTCCCGCCAGTTTGGCTCCGTCGTCATCTACCCTGCCGGAAGCGCTCATCTGGCAGAAATCCTGGCGGAACAGGTGGCCAAGCCGGTCCCAAGGGGCAAGAGGCCGAATGTTTTGATTGCTAAGGCACCACAACCGAAATTTAAGATGGTGTCTGAATGACTCCCTGGTTCCCCAGCTGGGGGCAAGAATTCCGGTGCGAAGGGCAACATCAAACGCCGCGGACGAGCTCAGGCAGTGACTCCAACAAATGCACAATCGAGCGTATCTCCAAGGCCCTCCATCGCCCGGTCTGCGGCGTCGTCCCGAAGAGCCGAAGTCTGCCAGGTGCTTAGAACAGAAAAGTTAAGACAAAAGCGGCTCAGGTATCGAGCCGACAAGAGGGCCAAGGCTTCGGCCAAATGGAATCATGCGAAGTTCCAAGTGCAGGTTTGCCCCGCGACGACGGTTGAGTCGGACGTAATAATCAGCAATTCTTTCGAGCCCCTGAAATGGGTTCAGAAAAATGCCATGACCGCCAGAATCAAGAAGACAGCGGTCCGAACAGTGCCACAAAGAGACGTGTCCCGGACCCAACAGAAGAAGTATGACACTGTCTCTTCAAGGGTCTATCAGACGCTCTGTGCCGCACGAAAGCAGCGGGGCAAATCCAAAAAAGATGCGCCAACACCATTCAAGAACCTGGTTAGGCCAGCCGCCTTCAATCGACTACCAGCTATTGAAGCAAGGGGGTCAAGACAGCGATCCGTGAAATCAGCCGCCAATGATAGAAAGACAGACGGATATATCATCCATACGGTCTATATGGCGGGAGGGCGCCCCAGCGACAACCTTCGCAGCAAAAGCAAGGATAGGGCCACCACATCCCAAGCCCAATCTAGCCTGAATGTGGTTGCCGCCGCCCAAGAACAATCGCCCCCGCTGGATGAAGAAAACCCTCTCGATGAGGATGATAGGCAAAATGACCCCTCGGTCCATGTAGAGTCAAGCTCGGACAGCGAGGAAGAGCCGACTTTCCGCCCCAGGACTGCGGAGCAAGAGCTTCTTCAAGAGCTTCGAAAACAGCTCAGAAGCAAAGATAAAGAGATGGCCAAGCTCTATTCGAAGATTGACGACTTAACGAACGTGGTGATGCAGCTTACGGCTCAAATTGCTCGAGCGCCTCCCAATCAAGCACAAGCCGCTACTAATCAGCCGGGTGATGATAATCCGAGACAGCTAATGCCTGTTCCTGCGGGTCCAAGACTGTTCGAGCCACATGAAAGCCGGCCACACTCTGCTTCTGGGGACGCCTTGGCCCCAGATAGCACTATCCCGCTAACACAGGATCGGATAATGGATTTGGTCACCAGCAAGGTTAAAAAATTGGTTGCCGAAGCTGAAGCTCAGAAAGAAATCGGCAGTAGTGGGCGGCCATATCCCGCGCTGTACGATCTGATTGAGTTCCCAAGCGGCTACGTCATTCCTAAGTTCGGAAGATTTGATGGAACAGGGAATGCAAATCAGCACGTCGCCCACTTCAAAGCATCGTGCGGAAATACAGGGGGCAATGACGCGCTCCTTCTTCGTCAGTTTGTCAATGGCCTGACCGGTGTCGCTTTCGACTGGTACGCGAGCATACCAGACGGGTCCGTCATAACCTTTGCCCAAATGGAATCTCTGTTCCGGTAAAGGTTCATGAGCGTCAGTGATAAAATCTCCATAGCCGACCTTGTGAGGACCAAGCCGGGGAAGAATGAAAGCAACACTGACTTTATCGCCCGATGGCGTAATCTCACGGTCAAGTGCGAACCGCCGTTGGAGCAGGACCAGTCCGTCAGCCTTCTCATTGGGAACCTCAGCAATTGGATGGTCCCATTCTTGTGTACAGCGGGCCTCAAGACATTTCAGGAGCTAACCAAGAAAGTCCAAATGCTGGAACGCTCAAAGCAAGAGTCCCCGCCGGACTCTCAGAGAGACAAAACCTGGAAAAGCAAGCAGGACGACAACCGTAGAAGCGGGAGTTCCAGCAGTACCAATGTCTTCAATGCCTCCGACAATGAAGAAAAGAGAAGGGCGGGCGAATCCAAAACCAACCGGTCTCGAAAGCCATTGCTGGGAGGAGATGGGCCTTCCCTAGAGGAGAAAAAGAACAAGGTTTACTCTTTCAGAAGGGACAAGATCCGCAAGATATTTAAAGATGCCTTGAACAACGGCCTATAATTGCCGGAGTCGAAAAGACCCCAAGAAGCAAAAATGACCGACAATCCTCTGTATTGCCCGTACCACCGAGTAGTGAGCCATACGATCGAGGATTGCTATATCTTCAAAGATTGGGTCGAGAAGCAGTACAAGGCTGGAGAGATCGAACTGTCCAAAAGTGTGTTGGTGAACAATCAAGTTGCAACCACCAACTTTATACAGACAGAAACTGAAGCCTTCTGGGAGCAGACAGCCGAACCCGCTGCCCTGAGAAATGAAACGGACTCATTGCGGCCTCCGTGGAGTACGCACATATCTAATAAGACGAAGAAGATGATAAAGCTACTTCGGAAGGAACCCAGGACGGAATGGGAAGGGCAGAAGAAGCCTACCAGTCCAGCTGCCAATGCGGCTCCATCAAGCTCAAAATCCAAGAAGCTCAAGAAGAAGAAAAGTGCAGCTCAGCACGAAAAAGAGTCTGCAGGGAGATCGACCATTCAAAAATATATCGATTCCCTCGAAGAATATGAACAAAGGGAAAGAACATTGATTCAATTGAAGGAGTTCTTCCCTGTACAAGCGGCTGAAATTCTGGAGGAGTTAGAAGAAGACTCCAATGAAGAGATCCCAGTAGTGACCTGCTACGCCATCCATCTTGGCAGCGACTCCGAGGATGAGCTCTGTTTTCCCGAAGAGGACGAGGAGCTCACCACTGTTCCCCTCCGAACGGCGGCCTGGACGTTAGGACGTCCATGCCTGAGGTTCGGGGCAGAAGCTATTTGGTTTTATCCGTTTATCTCTCCGAAGATGCCAAGTTGATTTATGGCACCGTGTATCGGAGGTTTAGACGGATGCGGCCGATGTAGCAGACTTCGTCAGATTCCCCCTCAGGGTGAGGGGTTTTTGATTGTGGGGACGCTCTTCCCTGCAGGCGCAAGCCCCTGCAGTTAATTACGCTATCGCATCGCGGTAACAACTTTCTCCTTCTCCAGAATCAGGCGATTTATGAGGAACTGCATTTGGAATCAGGCGACCGGGGCGTCAGTTTCGCGGATTTCATTGCTCGTTTTATCCGTCCGGAGTTCCTATCAGAGCAGGGCGAGAAGTTCGCTCAGCTTGCTGACCCCTTTGGTTTCGGCTTGGACCGCCGACCTTTATCGGAAAATGACCAGCGGGATTTTTATTTCCCCGGCACTGCCAGCGTCCCTTTCCCAGAGATCGCCGTTCCTGGCATGGACGAGGAGACTTTTTTCATAGGGTTCTTGGGTTTATGGTTGTGCAGCTTCGCGTTCC
This sequence comes from Agapanthus africanus, assembly GCA_030015575.1. Lineage (NCBI taxonomy): Eukaryota > Viridiplantae > Streptophyta > Magnoliopsida > Asparagales > Amaryllidaceae > Agapanthus > Agapanthus africanus. The sequence goes on along the minus strand of JASDDO010000019.1, from coordinate 45,254,410 downwards.
CCATGCACCCACGCCTCATGCGGCCCTCCGTCTTTTACCCGGCGCATCGAATGGTGGCCGGTTTGCAGTTATCGGTAGGGATCGCCGGATTGGCTTATCTTTACAATGGAATTAGCGTAGCGGCGGACGCTAGTGAGCCTGGGGTACAGCCTGCTAACTTTCCGATGCACTACTTCACTTCTTGGATGGAGTTGCATGTGCGAGGGGTGTTTGGTGCCCATAAGACTCCTCCATTCTTTGAGAAATGCGGACTCCCAAGAATCATGCGGTTGATCGGGGCTTCAATTGTGGTTGCACCTCCGCGGGAGTCTAGGGGACTGCTCCTGCGTTCACATCTAGTCGGAGCGAAGACCTCTTTTGTGGATAAGGTCATCACCATAGGCTCCGAGACCGCTAAGTCAGTGGTGTCGCTGCGTGACGACTTTAAGGGCGGGGTTTCTGTACTGAAGGCTCGGGAAATCCTTCACCTTTACTCCATTCGGCCGGGCTATCTAGTATTTAGGCAGAATAAGACAGCCTTGTTCATGAGATATAACCCGCACCGATTTTCCCGGCAGTCAAGCTACAACCAAGGGGTCCCGTTGGAAGCCTTCTTAGAAATGCCCGTGGTCGGCCCAGAGCGGATAAAGAATGCGATGCATCATTTTACACGGCTTAACACAGGTTCTTATTTCTTCATTAGCGAACCTAGCTGTAGCCCTAAAATGCTTAATTCATATGTGGCCTGGTATGCGCATGCGATGGGCCCAATTATCTTAACGGAGAAGCGCTTGCTGGTTGACCGTAGGGGTGCGCCTCCTGGTGGTGATCGCAAGGCTCCCTTGCAGCCAAGGCTCCCGGTCGTCCCTCCGATAAAAGATGCCAGGGCTGACCGACCGCGCGTGTTGAGCCCCCCGCGGGGATTGCCACTGCCTACTACGGTGGATGCACCGCCAGCGCCCCGTGCTCCCATGAAGACGGCTAATGTGGTATCACCAGGGTCCGGCGCAGGAGCAGAGATCGGGACTCGCCGTCCCAAAGTGGCTGCCAAGCGTAAGGCTACTCTGAGTGGATCTAAAGCTGGGGGGCAAAAGAAGAAGAAGTCCACTCTATCCCTCGACGCGATCCTTAACTTAAAGCCTGCGGGTCCTCCCGCCGAGGCTATATGTGAGTACGGCAGCAATGAGGGTTTCGTGGTAGACCCTGAGGACACCAATTTAGCTGCCGCCATTGCAGCTTCGGAGCGATCGGCGAGGCTTGAAGCGATGTTAAGTAAACTCGCTGAGTCCGGTAATCATCAGACGCTTTATTTGTCGTTTTATCGCGCTTTGTATTATTATATTTAACTAACATTTGCTCTATTTTCAACAGGTGTTTCCACTGGAGAGGCTATTGCTGCATCCTTGAAAACCTTCCAGGAGGAGGAGGAGAAGCGTGCCCTAGCAGGCGTTGGTATGTTTCACCCCTTTCCCTTTCATAAGGAAAGTTTGTTGTCTCTCTATGATATTCAACCTGACTTTCTTTTGTTTCTTTGCAGGGGTTGTATTAATTGACGCGGGGGTCCTTCCCGAGTCTGTAACTGAGGTCCCGGCTTCGTCAAAGTTGCCGCAAGAGCCTCGGCTTGACAAAACGATGAAGGATGCCTTGAAGAATCTAGAGGCATCCCTATATACGGACGAGGGAGCCTCACTCAAGGAAGCCCTAGTGGCATCCGTCTCAACGGCTCGAGAGGAGCGGAAGCGGTTGAGACGCGAAGCAAGGGCACGCAGAGCTGCTTTGGCGGCGGGAGCGGGCCCTAGCACTCTTCCTCGTGCCGACACTCCTTCTGAAGCAGAGGCGAGCAGAGCTGCTTTGGCCATGGGAGCGGGCCCTAGCATGATTTCTCGTGCCGATACTCCTTCTGAAGAGGCCCCTGCCGCTCTGTCTACCGCTCATAGGCAGGTGGCGCGCACGGTTCGGGATGCAAACGATAAGTCCTCTTCAGGTAACATTTCTTTCAGAACCTTGTTGTAAGAATTATCAAGCCGTTGGCTCATACGCATTCCTTTTGCAGGGCCAAGTCCGACTGAGGGGGAGGCGGAGACCGTCGAACCCCGGGGAGCGGAGGAAGCGGTACTTGCCGAGCCTGAGCTGACAGTGAGCAACGTCATCGGGGCCACGGCGCCTGAGACAGAAATTGAAGGATCCGCTGCCGAGAGGGTCATCGATGCCGCATCTGAAGTGGCGGCAGATGAGATGATTGTCGAGCCGAAGGCAGTAGAAGTCGAGGCGCTTGAGGCTGGAGATGTCACGGTGCCGATGGATGAGACAACTGTGATCGCAGGACCCGAAGGAGTAGCGGGTGAGGTGGCCATGATTCCTGAGGATGAGCCAGCCGCTCCTTCTCTGGAATCTGGCAATACTCCAATCATAGCCCTCCCCGCGTATGGTTCCTTGCCGTCTCTCGGGCTTGCAAGCACAACAACGGTTCCCATCGAGTCGGGTGACGAGGCTACGGGTGGTGGCCTGATGTCAATGGAGGAAGGAATTGCCTCAGTCTCGGCTGGCAGTTCGTCGGGTAAGTTTCGGGTTACTATCGTTTCCCCCCTTTTTTATATATCTTGCGATCTCTTCTAACAAGCTTGTCTTTGCAGGTGCGGCCAGTGCCGACGCTCCATTGCTTGAAGGAGCACCGTCAACTACTGCTTTGGCGGTGGTCACTTCCCCGTCCTCCCTCGTGCCATCGCGGATGTTGGAAGGTATGGATTTGCGACTCACAAGTTAATCTTTTAAACGTGTAGTTCATGGACTAACGCCATACCACCGCATCTTTTCAGGAGTGCTCTTTGATCATCTATATCAAGTGTTGCTCCCACACTTCTCCTTCCCATCCGAACTTGCTTCTCCTTCTAGTGGCGCTGGTGAGTGTACGTTCAATACAATATCTTTGTTCATCCCCTTTTTCTAGCAATTGAATGATTTCTGACTTTTCCCTTTCTTTATTGCAGTGCCACAAATCGAAGGAGGGGATACCAGACCTGCCGCGCTTCCGGCCCTTCCGGCTCTGCCGTCCGTTGCTTCTGGTGTAGCAAATTCCTTTTTTGGTAACCCTTAAATATCTCTTGAACCATCGTTTAACCATGTTTTGTTTTTCAGCTATTGTTCCGGCTCCGGTCCCTTTTGAGTCTCGCGTCTTTCTACCGGCAGGCCCTTTCTTGAGACGCCCATCTTCAAAGGGTGCTGTGATGAGTTTGGGCATGCTGAGCGGGTACATCGAAGAGCTTAACATGGATGCTCTCCCTTCTGCCGTAGATTTCGCTGTGGATGTTAATCCAATGTTGGCGGCGCTCGTAACTTTTCATAACGAAGGCGTCGTCAGATCTTGGGTTAATCACTGCAGGGAGATCGAGGCCTGTCTATACCGGCTGGAGTCGACGCGCCCTTCTCCCGAAGTTTTAGCCCTGAGCACCCAACGCACAACTTAGCTCGAGCAAAGCACTTCGCACTCCCGCCACTTGGAGCAAGAAGCAGCTTTAAGACTAAGGGAATGCCAAAAGACCTCGAACGAAACGGCCCATCTGCGCGCTGAGGTTGAGGCAAATGCTATCCAAGTGAAGACTATCTTTGAGGGTCTCTTGGAGCGCATCTCCCATGGGCTAAACTTGAAGCGGAAACTCGACGTAGCTGAGCGCAATATTCCAAGTCGGGAAGCTTCCTATCAAGTCGTGAGGGAGCAGCTTGCGTCGGTCTTGCAGCAACGAGCCCAAGTGGAGGCAGAGCTAGCGGTGGTAGCCGATCGGGAAAAGGCCTGGAAGGAAGTGTGCGAACAACTGATAAAGCTACTTAAGACGCTTCCTTCCCAGTAGCTGCCTTTGTATCAATGTACTTGTAAAATTTTCCTTTAAAATAATATGTATCTATTCTTTATCCTTTTGTACGATTCATCTTGTATTTGATTGAAGTCAATGAATAAAGATACACATTTTCTTTTGCAATGTCTTGTATGCACTTTTTCTTTCTGCATTCTCTTATTATCAGCATGTTGTCTTTGATAAACATAATTGGCAGATAACTTAGTTTTTTTTTCCAAGAGATAGCGATGGCTTAGGCTGCAGGTTCAGATCTGCTGTCTAAGACTTTTCAACTCTATAAGCCGTGAGGGTCTCATAGAGACTTTTCTCCCTACGGATCGAGAGGATCTCGCAGGTGGATTTTCTCCTTAGGAATCGTGAGGATTCCTAAGCGTGGTTTTCTCTTATAAGTCGTAAGGATCTTATAAGAGAATTTTCCCTCTTACGAGTCGAGAGGATTCGTAAGTGGTTGTTTCCCTCCTTGTCGAAATTCGACTTCGGAGAGTGAGACCCGTGAATAGTATGCAAGAGACTAGTTTGGATTGACTTGCAGGGCCCCATTGCTCAGAAAGCAAGACTTCCTTGCTGTCTGAGACTTCTTCTTACAAATTGAGACGAATCGGGGATCTGTCTGCAATTGTAGCGGAACAGTTGACATGGGTTAAGAAGCTCTCATCACGGAGTGTTTGTATCCGTGAGTCGAGGAGTTTGCTGGGATTATTTGTTTCCCAAGCGCCAAGGATTATTTGTTTCCTTGGGGTTTGAAACGAGTCGAGGATTCCTACGGAGGCTCTGGTAGCTCTGCGGGTCGACGCGGATCAGGAAGCTCTCGTCAAGGAGTGTTTGTATCCGTGAGTCGAGGAGTTTGCTGGGATTATTTGTTTCCCAAGCGCCAAGGATTATTTGTTTCCTTGGGGTTTGAAACGAGTCGAGGGTTCCTACGGAGGCACTGGTGGCTCTGCGGGTCGACGCGGATCAGAAGGCTCTCGTCAAGAAGTGTTTGTATCCGTGAGTTGAGGAGTTTGCTGGGATTATTTGTTTCCCAAGCGCCAAGGATTATTTGTTTCCTTGGGGGTTGAAACGAGTCGAGGGTTCCTACGGAGGCACTGGTGGCTCTGCGGGTCGACGCGGATCAGAAGGCTCTCGTCAAGGAGTGTTTGTATCCGTGAGTTGAGGAGTTTGCTGGGATTATTTGTTTCCCAAGCGCCAAGGATTATTTGTTTCCTTGGGGTTTGAAACGAGTCGAGGGTTCCTACGGAGGCACTGGTGGCTCTGCGGGTCGACGCGGATCAGAAGGCTCTCGTCAAGGAGTGTTTGTATCCGTGAGTTGAGGAGTTTGCTGGGATTATTTGTTTCCCAAGCGCCAAGGATTATTTGTTTCCTTGGGGCTTGAAACGAGTCGAGGGTTCCTACGGAGGCACTGGTGGCTCTGCGGGTCGACGCGGATCAGAAGGCTCTCGTCAAGGAGTGTTTGTATCCGTGAGTCGAGGAATTTTTTGTTGAAGTCACTGGCTTCTTCGGTTGAAATGAACCGGTGAGGTTTGGGGTTCGTCGTCCGACGGAATCCGCTGGGAAAGTATGGTTCATTCTTCGTTTACGCCCTTGGATTGTATACAGGGATCGATGCGATCTTAACTGTAGGGCCAAAGTTTTATCATTTCTTATTTTATTTTATTTTATTTCCGCGATGCTCTATCATTTCAGCTTTTATATCGCGAAGGTCGCGATTGCCCAATCATTTCGGCTATTTTTCGCGGTGCCCAATCATTTCGGCTATATATATTTTTTATTTTTTACTCGTTGCTTTTTATTACGAGTTGCCCAATCATTTCGGCTATTTTGCATGTATACATTTTTATTTGCTGCTTTTTTTTATTGCAAGTCGCCCCATCATTTCGGCTATTTCGTATGCATGTGCGGCCTACTGGCTTTTCGCTGTAAACCTGAAATTGGACACCGATTTCGGCATCAGCACCGCTACAACTGGGATATTACCAGGAGCGAATCATCATTTGCCTCTGCCGTTGTCGAACAAAGGAGGCTTAGCGACCAGGGTTAGGGTCCTGTCGGCTAAGACTTTTGACTTCATGAGCCGTAAGGGTCTCGTGAAGGTATTTCTCCCTACAAGTCGTGAGGATCTTGTAGGTGTATTTTCTCCTTAGGAATCGTGAGGGTTCCTAAGTGTTTTGTTCCTCTGTAAGTCGTAAGGATCCTACAGGAGGGTTTTCTCCTCATAAATCGAGGGGATTTATAAGGGTTGTTCACCATGCGAACGTATTCCCAATTACGGATGAAATTTGGCTAGGGAAATGTTTATTCGCGCCCGTGGATTGTATACAAGGGTCAATACTGAGCCACTTATAGGGCAATATTGAAAGTTTGTGGGGGTTTGCTTAAGCACAGGTTTAGGTCTCTGTGACTTAAGACTTTCAAATCCTATGAGCCGTGAGGGTCCCATAAGAGAGTTCTCCTTACGAGTCGTGAGGATCTCGCAAGTGTGTTTTCTCCTTAGGAATCGTGGGGATCCCTAAGTGTGTTGCTCCTTTGTGAGTCGTAAGGATCTCACGCAGGTGGTTTCTCCTTATAAGGTCGAGAAGACCCTATAAGTGTCTTTTAACGAGGTTGCGCCCTTTCGGGTTTTCACGAACACTCGCCGGTAGCCCTGCTGTTTTTACTCACAGAGCCCTTTCAGGTTTTCATCCGTGCCCTTTTTGCTTATGGACATACCGTTTTTTTTTTACACCCTTTGTTATTGAGATCCTTTCACCCTTTGTTATTGAGATTCTGACTTTTCAACTCCCCATATTAATAATAATTACGATATTTATAACAGTATATATGGTTTTACCAAATCCCACTCCATATATCATATGGTGTTAGCAGCATACTCATTGGTAATACCTTGCATTGCTGAACCAAGCCGCCAGCGTTCGAATCCCATACCCCACATACTTTTGTGCACTTGATTGTATCATGTTTGATAATACATGGAAATCTTTCTTTTTTTTTTTACGAGGTCGCGCCCTTCCAGGTTTTCATGAACACTCGCCAGTAGCCCTGCTGTTTTTACTCACGGAGCCCTTTCGGGTTTTCATCCGTGCCCTTTTTTGCTTATGGACATACCGTTTTTTTTTTTTTTTAATCTCGTCAGCCTAAGGATGCTGCGGTAGTAGTTTAAAGACGTTTCGGTCTGCTATTAGTTTAAGGACATTTCGGTCCACTATTAGTTTAAGGACATTTCGGTCCATCGTTGAGAAGGTCGGCTACTTTTTATAAAGCTCGAGCTTAGGAAGATAGCGAGCGGACATAGTCGTCGTCATCTATCATTGACCTAGGCTGTGGCTCATTAAGCATAGTATTTCTTTAGGAAGCGACCGTTTATCGGCCTGAAAGGCCTTTCACCGTGCATGTCCATGAGTAGATAGGCTCCACCCTAGTAAACTTTATCTATGATGTACGGGCCTTCATAGTTTGGCTCGAATTTTCCCCGCTTGGCGCGATTGGGGATCATAGGCCTTTTGACCACTAGCACGAGTTCGCCTTGACGAAATGTCCTCGGTCGGGTCAATCTTTCGTATGAGCGCGTCATCTTTGCTTTATAAGCTTCCAGATTTTGTTGTTCTAGAAGCCGGATTTCATCAAGGGCATCAAGCTCTTCAAACCGAAGGTGGGCATTTTATTCGTCTGTCAGCTCGTAGTGGACTGCCACTCGTAGGGAAGGTAACTCTATCTCGAGGGGGAGTACTGCTTCCGTACCGAACACCAACGCGTATGGCGTTGTGTTTGTGGCCGTTTTAAATGTAGTTCGATATGCCCAAAGAGCCTCTTGCAATCTTTCGTGCCAATCTCTCTTATTTCGTGACACTGTTTTCTTCATGATCTTCGTCAAGGTCTTGTTGAAGGCCTCAGCTAAACCGTTAGCTCGCGGATTATAAACTGAGGAATATCTCCAGTCTATATTGTGCTGCTGTGCGAAGCGGCTAATTTTATGACTTCGGTAGGCTGGCCCATTATCAGAGATGATCCTTCTTGGGGTTCCAAACCGGTATATGACATGCGTTTTGAAGAAATGGAGGATGTTCTCCGTCTTCACTTCCCTCAACGGTACCGCCTCTGCCCATTTGGAGAAGTAATCAGTCGTCGCTAGGATGAAACGATGTCCCTTAGACGATGCTGGTTCGATAGGGCCAACTATATCAGTCCCCCACATTTCGAATGGCCAGCTAGCCACTGTTGGGTGTAGCGGATTTGGATGTTGATGGATGAAGTCCCCATGAATTTGGCATGAGTGGCATTGCTTCGCATATTCGATGCAGTCCTGAATCATCGTGGGCCAGTAGTAGCCCATCCGTTTTATTTTCAACTTCATCTTAGGGCCCGCTTGATGAGAACCGCAGAGTCCGTCGTGAACCTCTTGGACGACCCTTCTCGCTTCGTCAGGTCCTAGGCATCTCAGCCACAGAGAATCGAATGTCCTTTTGTATAGAGTATCGTTGACGAAGGCGAAAGACAGAGCTCGTTTCACGAGCTGATGTCTTATGGACGCTTCTTCAGGCATTCGGTGGAACTTGAAGTAATCTATAAAGACTTCTCTCCAGTCTTCGGTCTTCTCATGGTCTTTTATTTGTAGGGTCGCCTGCTCGGTTGCTCCCTTTTCTTTATATGATTCTGGATGTATTTCTGCTGGGGCGAGCACTCGACGGCTTTGTATCACGATTCTAACGTCATCGAGGTTCTCATCAGCCAATTCTTTAGCAAGTTTGGCCAGTGCGTCCGCTTTGCTGTTTTCCGCTCGCGGTATGCTTTCCAAAGTGTAGGAGAGAATTTGGGTTAGCAGTTGCTGCACTTTTTCACCGTATTTTACCAATTCCGGTTTGCATATTTGGTAATCGCCGTTCACTTGACTGACGACCAGTTGGGAGTCCCCATATATGAGGAGGCTTTCAATTCCCATATCAATGGCGATCTCGAGGCCTGCTATCAAAGCTTCATATTCAGCTTCATTATTCGTTCTCGGCTCTGTTAAGGAGAAGGCGAAGCGCATTATTCCTCCTTGTGGAGTCACGAAGATGAGTCCTACCCCCGATTTGATCATTGGCGTACTTTGTTTGTGCTTTTTCATGGAAGACGCCCCATCGAAATAAAGCTCCCAACGGGTATCACCACCGTCGATTGCGTCAAACGCATGTTTGTCTGGCAAATCGCAATTCAGAGGAGAATCGGCAGGTATCGGGTGCTCAGCAAGGAAGTCGGCTATGGCCTGACCCTTCACTGCCTTGAGGGGTCGATATGTTATCGAGAACTCCATTAAGAGTAGAGCTCATTTAGCGAGTCGTCCTGTCAAGATGGCCTTTGACATTAAATATTTGAGAGGGTCCACTTTTGAAATGAGATGGACTTCGTGCGCTAATGCGTAATGTCTAAGCTTTGTTATTGCGAAGATCAATGCCAGGCAGTGTTTTTCAATGGGGGAGTAATTGCTTTCTGCCCCCAGCAGAACCCGACTTAAGTAGTAGAGTGCTCTTTCTTTCCCCTGGTCATTCTCTTGTGCCCATAATGCGCCTAAAGAACCCTCAAGGGCGGTCGTGTAAAGAATGAGAGGCTTTCCCTTAACTGGAGCAGCCAACACCGGAGGGTTTTACAGATACTGCTTGATCTCATCCAATGCGCCTTGGCATTTGTGATCCCAAACGAATGGGGTTCCCTTCTTCATCAGGTGGCTGTAAGGACGGCACTTTCCTGAAAGGTTGGCTATAAATCGCCGTATATACGCGAGCTTCCCTTGGAGAGATCGTAGCTGTTTGAGAGTCCTTGGCGGAGGCATTTCCATGATCGCTTTAATCTTAGACGGGTCTATCTCAATACCTCGGTGCCGGACGATGAATCCCAGGAATTTGCCCGAGGAAACTCCGAATGCACACTTGAGCGGGTTCATCTTCAAGTTGTATTGTCGAAGGCGTTGAAACACGGTCTTCAAATGCTCGAGGTGTTCTTCGTATGATTTGCTTTTAACCACGAGATCGTCGATATAGCATTCGACGATTTCGTGTATAAGGTCGTCGAAGATCTTCGTCATGGCCCTCTGATAAGTAGCACCGGCGTTCTTCAAACCGAAGGGTATCACTTTATAACAAAATATACCAAGAGGAGTCCTGAAGGCTGTGTGCTTCTGGTCTTCTGGATGCATTTTTATCTGGTTATACCCCGATGCGCCGTCCATGAAGGAGAAAACTTCATGAGTGGATGTATTGTCTATCATCAGTTCAGTGACTGGCACTGGGAAATCATCCTTCGGGCAAGCTTTATTAAGATCCCGGAAGTCTACGCATATGCGCACTGTCCCATTTTTCTTCATCACTGGGACGATGTTGGCGATCCATTCAGGGTACTGAACTTCCTGGATGAAGCCAGAGTCGATTAACTTTTTGACTTCGGTATTTATGCTCATCTCAAGCTCGAGTCGCATTCTTCTCGGCGCCTGTTTGACTGGCTTGATGTTCGGGGATATTGCTAGTCTATGTACAGCAACTTCTGGATCTAGTCCCGGCATCTCGGAATAGTTCCATGCGAAGCAATCTTTATGCTGCACAAGGACGTCTTTTAACGCAGCCACCCTCTCTTCAGACAGCAGCTCGCTGATGAATGTCGGTCGCGGATCATTTATTGTCCCCAACTCGATTCTCTTGAGGTTATCTGCAGTAGTATGGATTCCATCTTCCAGCTCTTTTGGCGCTGGGGGAAATTCTGAGATTACCTCATCGCTGCTGTTTTCAAAGCACCAAGGAAGGCTGTTCATGTCCTCGGACTCTTCTTTTAATATTGTTACCACGTGGCAAGTGCGGATTTTCTGCCAATCCCAATGCGGAGTTGGTTCTATCCTTGTGTCTTCGGGTTCGTGCTTTTGCGGCGGCGCTACCCTCCAGTTGTCAGACAACGCGAATTTGCCGAGCTGATATTGGTCCTCAACCCAATTCTTAAAGGTGAAGCAATCTTCAAGCGGATGCCCTACTACTCGATGGTACGAGCAATAATTTGGGTTGGAGACTTCGCCCGCTTGCTCAGGGTGTTTAGACTCTGGCAGTGTAAGCATTTGATGTTTTAGAGTAAGATCAAGTATTTTCCTTGTTTTGTTCCGAGGAAATGAGTATACTCGACCCATTTTCTTCATGAGGGCTAGGTCAATAACGCTCGACTCTCGGATGCGTGGCTTCTTAGCTCTGCTTTGTGGTTGTCGAGCACCTTTTCGGCCCTTCGACTTGTTTTTTCTTTCGTGTCGAACCCTTTTTGTAGCAGGCTAACGTGGGGCAGCATCTTCGTTCTTTACTGCCTGTTGAAGGAGACGCTGTGTCTTGGCTTTCTCATAGATTGCCATTTCACGATCGTGATCATCTCGGGCTTTTTGACTCGCATCCTTTATAAGTTTGCTCATCTGGTCTTCAGACGATGGACTGGGCGGTTTTGTATCAGGAACTTTTGCTGATTCAGGATTAGCGTCCTCCCATTGAGCGTCCGCCTCTTCATCGAAGTCATACATGGCATAACAGCTGTTTACTAGCTCCCGTTTCTTTGGCCGGATGTACCCAAGCCCTTTTGTTTCCGTTCTCCCATTAGGCAGTTTGCATTGAGTCCCGGGAACGTTCCAGACCTTGTCATAGAATTTGGCTTTTCTAACGGTCTGTGTGAAGGACATCCCCTGGCGTTTCAGCAGTTTCTTCAAACCTTCGGTATAATATCTGGGAAGACGGATAGGCTGAAGTCCGTCGAGCGTGGGATCTGCGCCATGCCAAATTTCTTTTTCCACCTTGTTTTCTTCAGAACGGTAGAATAGGATTGCCTTCTCGCCTTTTCGTTTGGGAGGGATATAGAATATCTGCAATTCTTCTACGCTGTTGGTGTCGAGTGCATCCAGTTCTTTGTAATGTTCAAGCGGCACCATGGTTATCTGCAGACTTCGCTCTTCATCAGCGGAGACTCGTATTGAAGGCCGAGCAGGGAATACAGCATGAACTTCATCCTCTGAATCACTACCGAAGATCAATGAAGGAACGGATGGTCCTGGCCTGGTGGATTGGGATGGACCTGAATAAATTATATCCTCCTCCTCCTCAGTGTCACTGCCGAAGACGGGGATGGTGGCGTTGGTTTTGTTCTCCGGTTTGTGACACCTTTCCGTGTCTTCGAAACTCGGTAAGAAGTATTTGGCATCTTCATACTTGCGAACTTCGTTTACTGAAAACGGATTCAGTTCTCCCGCCACTGTGTACTCGAGGCCATCCCTACAATACTTCATGCACTGATGTTGTGTAGAAGGGATGATATTGTACTCGTGTAGCCATGGTCGGCCGAGCAGAGCATTGTAGCACGTCTTGGCGTCTATAACATGGAATTTGATGTCTGTGACGAGCAACCCGAAGCGTAGCGTCAATATCACAGATCCAAGAGTCTTTGAGGATTGAGAGTCGAAACCGGAGATGGTGATTTTGTCTCGGGCGAGGTGTTGGACACTCATGCAAATCTTCTTTAACACTCGCACATTGAGTAAATTAACAGACGATCCGTTATCGACCAAGATTTTACCTATCTTTATGTCATGGCAGTATCCTAAGACATAAAGGGGGCGATTGTGTTCACACGTCCCGAGGAGAAGGTCTTCATCACCAAAAGCAACGTCGGCTGTGTGCACCTCTTCTAATTCATCCTTCATCTTTTGTTCGGCTAGGAAGGCTTGGAACTGGTCCGGATCTTGTAGGGCCTTAATCAAAGAATCCCTCGCCTCTTTTGATAGTAATAGGGCATCGAGAATGCTGAGTTGTGAGGGTAGCTTTCTCAGATGCGCCAAGACATTGTAATCCACTTTACTCCTCTTTGGCGGGTTCTTGGCGGTTAACTCTTCCACGACTTGGTCATCCAAAGCGATGTCTTCAGAGACCTTCTCTTTCCCTTTGTTTTTCTTGTTTAAGGGTCCGAGATTCTTTTCAGGTAGCGTCCGATTGCGTAGCTGTATATTTTCGCAAGCCTTCGGTTCTTCTTCTTTTCCCGAAATGGATTCTTTGAAGAGGGGGCCAAGCTCTAGCTCCTCATCGGAATCGCTCCCAAATGTAGGCACTTGTGACCCGGCGGTGTTAATCATGTGACAATTGTTGGCAGTTCTTTCAAGCTCTTTGATCGTGTTTCTTTGCTCCCGACGAATTTTACGCTTTTCCCGTTTAAAGCGTTGTTGATTAGCGACGTATCCTTGCCACCATCTATCGAAAGCCTTGCACTCTTGAGTGGGATGCGAGACCTTCTGATGATATAAGCAATAAGAGGGGTGCATTTCTGCCACACCAGTCATTTTTCCTTCAGAGGATGGTAGCTTCATGCCCATCGATATGGCCTTAGCAAACCTCTTTTTTATCTTGAATTGGCTTTTGTCAGCGGTGGAGGCATTTTGCTCCAGCTGGATCATCTCAGCTCTTTCCTCAAGTCGCTGGCGCTTGGCTCTTTCGAATATAGCCGTCTCGCGTTCTCGATCAGCTTTACTTTTCAATCGAGCTTCACTAAGAAATGCGTCAATCATTTCGATTGATAACTCCGAAACCCTTGACTCAGTATTTGCCCCCAGCGTTTTAGTGTCAGAAGTCCCTTCATCGTTCGTGGTCGAATGGGAGATCATATGACAGCTCGCCACATATTCCTCGGATTCATCCGATGAACTTTCTTCCTCATCTTCTTTTTGAAAGACGTAATCAAGGAAATCTTGGAGCGTAATGGGAGTTCGCGCCTTTTGGTTGTACTCATCCAGTGCGTCGATTTGCTTTTGTAAGTCCGTGCGCTTGTCGCCAGGCTTCACGGGCTTCTTAGATTTCTTCTTCTTCTTTTTCGAAGATTTTGACGGCCGGTTATGAACGCTTGCACTACCACCATCGATTTTCGGAGTCGGTCGTGGCTTCAACATCCCCTCAATAACCTGCGGTTCCAAGGGGTTCTTCCACTTGACCGCTGGACAGGTCTGAAGATCATTTAGCATTCTCCTCGTTTTGGCTGATAATACAACCTCCCAAGGAGCTTCCTCAATGACGGAGCATGTTGCCCCCGGCGTATTCGTCCCTTTAGAGGTGTGGGGCTGCGGAGGATTCACCTTCCATTTGTCGGATAGCGCAAATTTGCCCTGGCGGTACTGGTTTTCAAGCCAATTTTTGAAAACGTAACAGTCTTCGATCGGATGTCCTAGCACTCGATGATAAGGGCAGTAATTAGGCTCGTTGACGTCACTTGGTTGCGACGGGCGTTTTGGATCTGGCAGATTTATGAGTCTGTTGCGCAATGCCAGCTCGAATAGCCTCCTCGTTTTATCACGGGGGAAGGAGTAAGCACGTCCCATCCTGTCCTCAAGGGGTACGTATGGGCGCGTATTGTTTGGACGAGCAACCGGCTTCGAGTCGCTCGGTTGTTGTTGGGCATTAGCGACAATGATCGTTTTTCCCTTTCCTTTATCGTTTCGGGAGTCCGGCTTCGGGAGAGGGGGTTTATGGCCCATCTGGTCCATCTGCGCCAATTTGTCGATCAAAGCCTGGAAGGAAGTCGGCTTGAAGAACATCATAAACTGTGAGATGGTTGCTTGTGGATCAAGGGTTCCAACAAACATTCCCACCGCTGGAGCTTCTTCTATGCGCTGTTCGCACTTCGACCATAGATTACGCCACCGTATAGCGTACTGAACCCATGTCTCGCCGGGTTTTACCCTGGCATTAATCAGTGCCGTCATCGGGGTACGCTTACTGGCACTTGCAAAACGTTGGGTGAAGAGCAGCTCCATCTCCGCAAAGGTTTTAATAGAGTCGTTGGGGAGCTCAGAATACCATTCGAACGCCGTATCTGATAGGCTTCCAACAAACTGACGAAGCAGAAGCTTGTCGTCGCCGCCGGTGTTACCACAAAGCGCCCTGAATTGGGCAACATGTTGATGGGGATTGCCGGTCCCTTTGTAGACATGAAACTTGGGAATTGTGTAACCTGGCGGGTATTTGATTTGGTCATACCAGCCTGGATACGGTCGTCCCGTTTTTACGACGTGGCCGGCTGCTTCGGTCGCCTGATGCACCCGTATTTGCTGGGCGATATATTCATCCAAATCAGATTTTGATATGGTATCCTCTTTAGCTGCGGATAGAGCCGGTGGATGATTCGATGTCTCTCCACTATCTTCTCCAAGGACGATCGGGGGTTCTTCAGTTGGGGGATCTGGTTGTATCATCATCCCTATCATGTCCTGGAAGAGGAGACCCATCCGCTGTATGTTGACCGCTTGTTCAGCAGCCTCTTTGTCCCTCTTTTCCAGTACTCGGCGAAGGAACTCGGCGTCGGTCTCTTCTTCTTGGCGTTCATCTAAGGACGTCCCAGGATTCTCTTTTGGCTCCGTGAGTGCAGCCATTGTAGTCATCATCTCCTGGAGCTTCTGTTGTTGCTCCTGAGCCTTGGTCACTGACCGTGTAAGTGGTCTATGACCCGTGGATGTACGGCTGTCTTCTTTTCCCGATGCCATGTAAACCGTATGAACAATTATGCCCCCTGACTTGGGGCGTTTAGGTTCACCGCTTCTAAACTTTGCCGTTGACGCGGGAACTTTCTCTGGCCTCCTTCTTTTGTGGGCCATCGAGGTTAAAGGAGCCGTTGGAGTGGGCATCCTAGCAACTATCACCCCCTGCTGTTTAATGGGGCAGTTTTTGTTATTTTCCACCTTTGCCTTTTTCTGGTGACGCAAGTGGTCTGGATCGATCACGGAGTCTTGAACCCTCCGCCATACTTTATAAACTTTTGAGGATAGCCGTTGAGGGGGCTGTTCCTGCTTTGTCTCCGGAGCTTTCTCCATAAGCGGAGGGGATCTTTTCAGTGTAGCAATTGGAGAGTTCTTTCTCACCTTCCTCAGCAATTCAAAGCTGTTCCCAGTTGGAACAGCAGCGTTGACCTCCACCACTGGAGCAGGTGGGGTTAGCCCTGAGGGGGAGTTGCCCCCTGCTTTCCTTACTCGTCGCCAATAGCGACGTCGCGCATGACGAGCCGTTGGGATCGGCTCGGAAATCGAGATGGTTTCTTGTTGCCCCCTGTTTGAGTGTGGGGTAACTGCCGATGTCAGCCTATCGAAGACTGATGCCTTTTGACCAGCTGGGAGAGGATTGGGAGCCGTCAATCTTGTGAAGACCGATTCTCTGATGGGAGAAGCCGCTTTAACGACTTCCAAAGCAGCGGCCGTTGCCCTCTTTAGGACGGCCACTTTATAGTTCTGACCTAGCCTGGTGAAAATGGAGGCTGTCGGTTTAGTAGCGGGCGACCCGTTGACAGGGGTCGTGGTAGCAGTGAGCCGGTCGAACACCGACTTCTTGTTCGCTTCCGGTGCGGATATCGGCATAGAGAAGCTTGTAGGTGGGACCATGGTCCCGAAAAACAGGCCGGTGGTGGCCTGGGTCACCTGTTCTACCGGCAGTGCGAGGAACGAGGCCGCTTGGGGCCCATATGTTACACCTCTCGGTGAGGTGGAGCGTCCGTTGCAGTGGTGCTTCGCGCATTTGGTGCAGTTAGAATCCATGGATGCTTGAGTTCTGCACCAGACAAAAGACCAAATCTCAGCAACTTGAAATCCGTAGGCAACCATTTAACAAACCGCGATTGGTTCGCGAAGACGACACACGAAGTGTGGAGTGGAAAGAGGAAAATGTCCTACCGGGCGTGCCAGAATCTGTTCCCCTCCGAACGGCGGCCTGGACGTTAGGACGTCCATGCCTGAGGTTCGGGGCAGAAGCTATTTGGTTTTATCCGTTTATCTCTCCGAAGATGCCAAGTTGATTTATGGCACCGTGTATCGGAGGTTTAGACGGATGCGGCCGATGTAGCAGACTTCGTCAGATTCCCCCTCAGGGTGAGGGGTTTTTGATTGTGGGGACGCTCTTCCCTGCAGGCGCAAGCCCCTGCAGTTAATTACGCTATCGCATCGCGGTAACAACTTTCTCCTTCTCCAGAATTTCACTTCGTGTCGTGTGTGTTTGTTTTGTTTGTGGTTGCCCGTGGATTGTATACGGAGACTGAGTAATGCCGTCACCCGTAGGACGTGGATTAGTCCAAATCCGTATTTACTTAGA
Organism: Agapanthus africanus; assembly: GCA_030015575.1. NCBI lineage: Eukaryota > Viridiplantae > Streptophyta > Magnoliopsida > Asparagales > Amaryllidaceae > Agapanthus > Agapanthus africanus. The sequence continues at coordinate 45,237,486 of JASDDO010000019.1, read as the reverse complement.
TTTGGGTTTGGTGTTTTCAGTTTAAGGATGCATTAGTCGCGTTGCGGCTAAGATCAACTTAAACTTTCGTCAAGGATACGTTAGTCCTGTTTTAGACTAAGATCAACTCAACATAGTGATTAATTTAATGTATGGCCATCGGGAATCGTCACCTCTCTGACGTCGTTGAAGGATTACAACGATGGATATCAAAGGAGTTCGGAGATGTACCCTCGAACCAGAGTTGATTGGGAGTTTTATAATCCATTTGAATATTTAAGGATACGTTAGCCGTGTTTGAGGCTAAGATCAACTTAAACGTTGTTAAGGATACGTTAGTCCAGTTTAAGACTAAGATCAACTTAACGGGACCGTTTAGATCCGACAAAAGAGCATTTGGGCTCTATTGTGCCAGTTTGGGGACGTGGTGGTCCGATGTTAGTTTAGGGACGTTTCGGTCCGATGTTAGTTTAGGGACGTCTCGGTCCAATATTAGTTTAAGGACGTCTCGGTCCAATATTAGTTTAAGGACGTTTCGGTCCAATATTAGTTTAAGGACGTTTCGGTCCACGAGTTTAAGGACCCCGCAGTCCATATGGGTGTGTGGTTGTTGGGACCCGTCACCTCTTTGACCTCGTTGAGGAATTACAACGATAGATGTCAAAGGAGTTCGGAGATGTACCCTCGAACCAGTCGTAGATTGATTTAGGAGAGCCATTTTGCTCAGTCAATTTAATTTAAGGACTTATGGCCACGATTGGGCTAAGTCCATTGCTCTTGCATTTCTTTTGCTTTTATTTGGGCTTTGCCCAAAAGGGATGCAGAGCATCAATTTTATTTGGGCCCAGCCCTTTTATTGCTTTGCAATTTATTCTGACCTGCTAGGTCTTTTTTAACTTGGGCCTAGCCCTTCAAATAATGCATTGCATTTGTGCAAAGCACCAAGAATCTTTTAGATTCAGGAAAAGAAGTGCAGGGCACTTTTTAATTTCTTGATCTAAATTTAGATCAAAGAAAAGAAAAGAAAGAAATCTTTTCTTTCTTTCTGTTTCAGAGAACCAGAGGTTCATAGCAAGTGCAAGGCGCTATTTATTATTTTTATTTATTTATTTATCTGAGAACCAGAGGTTCATAACAAGTGCAAGGCACTATTTTTATTATTTTTATTTATTTCCCTTTTTTTTTTTTAAAATCCTTTGTTCTTCAGAGATTTTTCTCTTAAAAAAAAGGGTTTTTACCTTTCTTTTTTTTTTGTTCTTGAATAATCTCCAAGAGTTCTCTTTTCTTTTTTTTTGCTAGAAGTCGATTATCCAAGTTGATGCCCATCGAATGAGGTCTGGGGTCCTATTTATAGTGCTCACAAATTTGTTGAATTTGTTAACAAGATCTTTTCTGAGTGATTTTGGGAATTTTCCCACCGCTGGATCTTTGATCCAAAGGCAGAAGAAAATCTTCTGGTTTTGGAAAGAATAGAAAAGATTTCATTAAATTTTCATTCTGTTTCTGCGCAACTCCCCAATGAATGACACGTGTCGCGCAGTGGAAGGCTTGCGCAGCGGTGAACTTGCGCAACTGCGCAGACACGTGTCGCGCAGCGGTGCGCTTGCGCAACTGCGCAGACACGTGTCGCACTGTGGACCGCTTGCGCATTGCGCAATGCACGGAATTCGAAGCGTTGCTTCAGAAAATTTGAATTTTCAAAATTCAAATGAGCCTTGCTCAGATTGGGGGAACAACCACAAAGGCCAATCAAATCCAGCTCAGAAGCGGCAGGGCTCTACCGCCAAATCAGGGCAACGCCCCAAAAGGGAAGGAAAAACAAATCGCTAATGAAGAAGATGGCAGAGAACCGGCTGATGAAAACATAAGTCCTTCCTCGGTGGACTATAATGTCTTGGCACATCTCCGGAAGCTTCCGTCTCTCCTGAGCATCTACGACGCCTTGGTCCTATCTAAGGAGCTTAGAGATGTTCTCATTCACGCTCTACAAAACCTCGAGCGGTATCAGGCTCACTTTGCGGAAATTAATATGAAAGAAGCCCAGCACGCTTTGCATGCCGCCGCAGTCACATTTAAGGACGAAGACTTGCTACTTGGAACGGCTGAGCATAATCGGCCGCTTTACGTGACCGGGTACAACGACGGAGATCGAATTAATCGCATATTGATTGATCCGGGGTCCTCAGTGAACATCATGAACTTGCGGACGTTGAAGAGTTTGTCAATGGACGTCCGACACCTGTCAAGAGAAAGGATTGTCATTCAAGGCTTCAACCAAAATTGCCAGCAAGTTCTGGGGTCCATAGCTCTGCCAATCAAATTCGGGGATCTGCAAACAGAAGCTAAGATATACGTGATCGATGCCGACACGTCTTATAAGATTCTCTTGGGGCGGCCGTGGCTCCACGATTACGGCATCATTCCGTCAACTCTCCATCAATGCATGAAGTATACTAAAAATGGTGAAGAAAGGCGCATTGACGGAGACATCCAGCCGTTCGGTGTGCATGAAGTCCGCTATGAAGATTCTCGGTACTTTATGAACCACCAAAATGCTAAGCCACAACTGACTGAGGATAGACCGGCCCCAAGACCCAAAAGCAAATCTGCGCCGGTTGTCACTTTCAAAAGTAAAAACGCCCAAGTGCGCCCACATTTCGGTAGCGACACTGATGAGTCCGACGCTGGAAGCCCGTCCTTCTGTAAAACCCGCCCTCGTTTCGGCAGCGATATGGACGAATCTGTTACTGAAGGTCCATCTAGCAGCAAAGTCCGCCCTCATCTTGGCAGTGACACTGAAGAGTCAGAAGAAGAGGACCTGCCGTGCAACAGCTGTGCAGATTGGACCCCTATGCAGCAAGCGAAACTAAGAGAGACCTTCGAAGTTGCAGAAGGGTCCCTAGCCGTCACAAGGGTGCCGGAGCAGATGTGCAAAGAGCTCGATGCGTTGTCAGTCTCCACCGTGAACCAGCTGAAAACTTTTTACGTCCCCGGGAGGAAAAATGGACAGAAAGGCATTCTGTTTTACGGGTCAAACCCCGTTGTGCACCCGGACGATCTTTCTGTCGCATGCCTTCCCTATGAGAGAGGCATAAGAGCCGTCCTCAATCCTAGATACTATGCGCCCGAGATGCGGGAATACTTTAAAAAGTGCGGATGCCGGTTATATCAAACGGAGTCCGAAGCAAAGTTTTACGAAAGGCTATGGCATCCACCCCAGGTCCGAGCACTCATCGATGGACGAATTCCAGACAGACGGGGAATAGGTTACAATCAACCTGATTCCAGAGCATGCTACATGATCCATGTTGGTGAAGCTGGCGAAAGATCAAATGATGCTGATGAGATAGCCGAGCCAGAAGAAGCTCCTCAAGTGCTTGAAGATGGCGGACAAGCAACCTTTGATGAGCTAACCGAGATTGACTTAGGAACGCTCGATAATCCAAGGCCGACCTACATCAGCTCGCTCTTGTCAGAGGAAATGAAAGCGCAGATAATTGCCCTGCTGCATGAGTTCGTCGACTGCTTCGCGTGGACATACAAAGAAATGCTTGGCCTTTCCCCTGAAGTGGCTGTACATAAGTTGGCTATATCTCCTGATGCTAAGCCAGTCAAACAAGCTCCTCGAAGAATGAGAAGGGAACTAGAAGAAAAGGTCATCGAGGAAACTAAGAAGCTCATCGATGCCGGCTTCATCAGGGAAGAGAAATATGCGGACTGGATCGCATGCATAGTCCCAGTGAAGAAGAAAAATAGGCAGATCCGAGTTTGTGTCGATTTCAGGGACCTCAACAAGGCATGTCCTAAAGACGACTTCCCGCTACCGGTTATGGAAATGATGGTCGATGACACCTCAAATTACGAGCTGTTCACCTTTATGGATGGCTCGTCTGGATATAATCAGATTAAGATGTCGCCTGAGGATGAGAAGCACACAGCATTTCGAACCCCGATCGGAATATATTGCTACAAGGTAATGCCATTCGGACTGAAGAACGCAGGTGCTACATATCAAAGGGCAATGACTAATATCTTTGATGTCCTAATCCATAAAGTCGTCGAATGCTATGTTGATGATCTGGTCGTCAAGACTAAAGCCAAGGCCGATCATATCCAAGATCTTAGGACCGTTCTCACCAGACTGAGGGAATATGACCTAAAGATGAATCCTCTGAAAGGCGCTTTTGGCGTGTCGTCGGGAAAATTCCTGGGCTTCATAGTCCGACATCGAGGGATCGAAGTTGACCCATCAAAGATAAAGGCCATCATGGAGATGCCCCCTCTGAAGAGTCTGACGCAGCTAAGATCTTTTCAAGGCAAGCTCGCGTATATACGGAGGTTTATCTCAAATTTATCGGGAAGATGTAGGCCCTTCTCAAAGCTCATGAAGAAAGGAGCTCCTTTTATCTGGGATGCCGAATGTCAAGCAGCGTTCGAAAGCATCAAACAATAATTGTTGCACCCTCCAGTGCTGGCCGCTCCCATTCCAAATAAACCGCTGATTCTCTACACTGCCGCGCTAGATGAGTCACTCGGTGCACTCCTTGCCCAGAATAACGAGGAGGGAAAGGAACATGCCCTCTACTACCTTAGTCGAACTCTAGTCGGGGCGGAACACAACTATTCCCCAATCGAAAAGCAATGCTTGGCTCTGATATTTGCTGTGAAGAAGCTGAGGCACTATCTGCTGGCTCACCGGGTTATGCTAATCTCCAAGGTCGACCCGCTCAAACACTTGATGACCAGAGCAAGCCTAGCCGGCAGAATGGCAAGATGGGCCATCATGCTACTTGAGTTTAACATAGTATATACTCCTCAAAAAGCAGTAAAAGGTCAAGCTCTTGCAGACTTCCTCGCTGCTCATCCTATACCAGAGGGGTCACCACTCAATTGCGAGTTGCCCGACGAACAAGTGCTGCACCTAGAGAATGACGAGCCATGTTGGGAGCTCTACTTCGATGGGGCCTCATCAATAAGAAGCTCCGGCCGATCAAGCATCCCGGAGGTAAAAGCGGGGATAGGATTGGTGTTCATCACGCCATCAATGGGAACCCTACGGCGTTCTTTCGCTCTCACCGAGCCCCGGACAAACAATGAAGCTGAGTATGAAGCCCTGATAGCTGGTTTGGAGCTCGCCATAGAAATGGAAATTCTTCGGCTACGGGTTTACGGTGACTCCCAGCTTGTTGTCAACCAAGTAAGCGGCGACTATAAGATATACAAACCCGAGTTAGCTCGGTACAGAGGCCGAGCGGTGGAACTCATGAAACGGTTCACTCACATTGAACTAATGAGAATCCCCAGAGCGTTGAACGGAAAAGCCGACATACTCGCTCGCCTAGCCAAGGAGCTGGCTGATCCTGACATGGACGAAATTCTGATCACAGTTAGGAGCCGACAAATTCTACCCCCATTCTCTCTACGGGAAGAGGAAAGCGCGGAACAGAAGAGCAGTCCTGCCGAAGAAGGTTCGATCATCCAAGATGAGCCCGATTGGAGAGAACCCTTCATAGAGTACTTCCGATACGACAAGCTGCCTGAAGAAAAATCTGCGAGGATTCAGCTGAAGAAAAGAGCTCTCCGATACGTGTTTGTAAATAACACGTTATACCGCAGGTCATATGACCAACTCTGGCTCAGGTATCTGTCATTGGTCGAAGCCCAAAAGGTCATGAAAGATGTTCACTCGGGCGTTTGCGGTGCTCACCAATCTGGTCCCAAGATGCAACTTCAAATCAAACGGCTTGGGTATTACTGGCCCACCATGATACGGGATTGCGGAGAGCATGCAAAGAAATGTCAGATCTGCCAAATCCATGGTGATTTCATTCACAAGCATCCCAATCCGTTGCATCCAACGGTGGCGTCGTGGCCCTTTGAAGTCTGGGGCACCGACATTGTTGGCCCAATTGATCCTCCATCATCCAAAGGCCACCGGTTCATATTGGCCGCGACAGACTACTTCTCCAGATGGGCTGAAGCTGTCCCGCTAAAAGAAGTCAAGACAAAAGATATTCTTCCAGCATAATATTCTATACCGTTTCGGTACACCAAGAAGAATCATTTCCGACAATGGGCCTTCTTTCAAGAGCTTCAATGTCTCAAGGTTCGCTACTCAGCACAAGATAGACTGGAGATATTCCTCCATCTATAATCCAAGAGCCAATGGGCTAGCCGAAGCCTTCAATAAGACTCTATGCAAGCTCCTGAGGAAAAATGCTTCAGCCAACAAGAGAGACTGGAATCTCAAGCTTCACGAGGCATTGTGGGCATATCGTACCACGCACCGTACTCCAACACAGTCCACTCCATACTCATTGATCTTCAGAGTGGAGGCGGTCCTCCCCCTCGAAGTCGAAGTTCCAAGCTTAAGAATGGCCGTTCAGCACTAGTTGACGGAGGAAGAAAACGTGCTCCTTCGACTTGAATAGCTCGATGCCCTCGAAGAAAAGAGGCTCGCGGTACAGCAAAATCTGGAGCTATACCAAGCCCAAATGTCACGGGCCTATGACAAGATAACCCGTCTCCGCACTTTCAAGAAAGGTGAATTGGTGTTGGTCCTCAAAAGACCAATTATCCCCAATCGACATGCCAAGGGAAAATTCGAGCCAAACTGGGAAGGACCATATGTCATCGAGAAAGTGTTCGACGGAGGATCCTACCAACTAATAAGTGCCGAGGGAGAAAAGCCCATGCCACCCATCAATGGCCGATATCTCAAGAAATACTACACGTAAATGCTCCAAGTCGCAGGCGAATTGAGCACATCAGCCCTACGGTCTGGATCATACATCCTGCAAAACCGTATACAATCCAAGGGCGTAAATAACCCCTATCTCTCCCAAATCCTGCCGGTGAGACTACTTTTAAAGTCCCACCAGCGGTAAAAAAAAAGAGAGAAAAAGAGAAAAAATATATATATAAAAGAAATAAAAAAAAATAAACGGTATGTCCACAAGCAAAACGGGCACGGATGAAAACCCGAAAGGGCTCCGTGAGTAAAAACAGCAGGACTACCGGCGAGTCTGCGAAAACCCGAAAGGGCGCAAACTCGTGAAAAGAGATGAAATACACTCGCAAAGTCCTCGCGACCTTGTGAGGAGAAAACCCCTGCGTGAGATCCTTACGACTCACAAAAGAGCAACACACTTAGGAATCCTCACGATTCCTAAGGAGAAAATACACCTGCGGGATCCTTACGACTCGTAGGGAGAAAATGCTTTTATGGGACCCTCACGGCCCATAAAATTGAAAAGCCTTAGGTGATAGGGACCCAAACCTGTCTCCTAAGCCATCGTCCCCCAACGGGCAACGGCAAATGATGAGTCGCTCCTGGCATTTCGCTTCAGTGTTGGCGGTGCTGATGCCGACCAAAAACCCAAATCCCAAGTCCTCCCAAGGCAAATGATGAGTTGCTCCTGGCATTATTCCAGTGCAGCAATGCTGAGGCCAAACAAGATCTAAATTCCAAGTCCCCAAACGGCGAATGATGAGTCGCTCCTGGCACCACATTCCAGTGCAGCGATGCAGACGCCAACCAAAATCCGATTTCTCAAAATTCTTTTGGCCCTACGGTAGGTCCCCAAATTGACCATCGTATACAATCCACGGGCTCAAATAATTCTCATCATACCCATGCCCCACCGTAATCACCAGTTATGCGGCCGGTCTCCGCTTTGGGAATGATGCTCCATTGATAAGACCCACTCATGTGTCCTCACGATATATGAGGAGAACAAACCTTTGTGGGATCCTTACGACTCATAAAGGAAAAACACACTTAGGAGTCCTCACGACTCCTGAGGAGAAAATACACCCGCGGGATCCTTATGACTCGTAGGGAGAAAATGCTTTCATGGGACCCTCACGGCCCATAAAATTGAAAAGTCTTAGGCGATAGGGATCTAAACCTGTCTCCTAAGCCATCGCTCCCCAATCCCCAAATGGTGAATGATGAGTCGCTCCTGGTACCATATTCCAGTGCAGCGATGCAGACGCCAACCAAATTCCAAATCTCATACCCCAATGGCGAATGATGAGTCGCTCCTGGTACCATATTCCAGTGCAGCGATGCAGACGCCAACCAAATTCCAAATCTCATACCCCAACGGCGAATGATGAGTCGCTCCTGGTACCATATTCCAGTGCAGCGATGCAGACGCCGACAAAATCCCGAAATTTTTCTGGCCCTACGGTCTGGATCATACATCCTGCAAAACCGTATACAATCTACGGGCGTAAAACAATCCCAAAATCCTCTCAATGACTGATGATGATTCGCTCCTGGTACCATATTCCAGTATAGCGATGCTGATGTCAACCCAAATCAAAATCAACAAGTCAACTTCCACTCCGACACCGCAGAAAGCGGAGCAAGTCAGAATCCAATCTCGACACCGCAAGAAGCGGAGCAAGTCAAGTCTACCCCTGACACTGCAAGAAGCAGAGCAAGTAAAATCAAGAACCGACCGTCCACGTCGCTAAAAGGGTAGCACCGACCGTCCAAGTCGCAAAAATGGCAGAACCGACCGTCCACGTCGCTAAAAGGGCAGCATCGACCGTCCAAGTCGCAAAAATGGCAGAACCGACCGTCCACGTCGCTAAAAGGGCAGCATCGACCGTCCAAGTCGCAAAAATGGCAGAACCGACCGTCCACGTCGCTAAAAGGGCAGCACCGACCGTCCACGTCGCAAAAAGGGCAGAACCGACCGTCCACGTCGCTAAAATGGCAGCACCGACCGTCCACGTCGCTAAAATGGCAGAACCGACCGTCCACGTCGCTAAAATTGCAGCATCGACCGTCCCAGTCGCTAAAAGGGCAGCATCGACCGTCCAAGTCGCAAAAAGGGCAGCATTGACCGTCCATGTCGTAAAAAGGGCAGTGCAGGATTCCTACAAAGCGGGAACCAGGTTACTCCGGGCCAAGTAAACGTCTATCACGGACACTCCGTCTCGGAGACATTTCAAGCAACGACCGTCCATGTCGTAAAAAAAGGGCAGTGCCAGCTTCCCAAAAAGCGGGAATGAAATCAGGTTGCCTCCAAGTAAAAGAAGATCCATCAATTTCATGCACACGACCCACATATGTGGTGTGCATTTATTGATGGGGGCAATTTGTTGGGGTAAAAATTTACACCCCGGTTGACCAAGTCAAAATCAAAGTCAACCCCAAGCCAAGTGGGCCCAAACCCAGATCCAGTGGGCCCATGCCCGGGTCGAGCCAGAACATGAAGCGGCCGGCCTCCCCCCATGCTAAGATAAAAATTTTGTAATAAATAATTTTGTTGCATTTCTTTTAGTTTATTTTATGGATAAATATAAGAAAAATAGGCATAAAGCCAAATTTTTGTAAAGCGCATGGCTTATGTGCAAAAAGAAATGTCACATGAGCCATGAGATAGGCAAAATGCCATTTTGTGAAGCCCAAGGGGCTATGTGTAAAGTGTGTAGCCTATAAAGGCAAGGATAATGAAATATCCCAAAAAAACAACTTTTTCTCTCTCCAAAAAAAAGTTTCAGATCTGAGATCTTTCTCCTTCTTCAAGATTCCAAAACCTTCTTCTTTCTCTTGAATTAAATCAAGAGTTATACTCTCCTTTTTATAAAACAAATTAGTTTTTCACCACAAAACCCATCAAGGGGAACTCAGATCTTCTATTAGATCTCAAAAACGAGTGATTTAAAAAATCCCATATCTCTTGATCTTCAAGATCCAGCTAACAGAGGAGGAAGAAGAAGAACCCCTCCCATTAACCCCCCCCAAAAAAACACTCAGGAGTCCAACTCCTCTCTGATTTCTCTTCCGAGAAATATTTTTTTAGGCTAAGAGCCTCTTTTTCTCGCCGGCGCTCAAGCGCAGAGCGCCCGCGTGCCGACACGTGGCGCGCTTGCGCTCCAGCGCAAGCTCTCGAGCGCAAAGCGCCCACGTGCCGACATGTGGCGCGCTTGCGCTCCAGCGCAAGCGCTCGAGCGCAAGTCGCCCCCATGCCGACACGTGGCGCTCTTGCGCTCGAGCGCAAGCGCTCGAGCACAAGTCTCCCCGGTGCCGACATGTGGCGTGCTTGCGCTCCAGCGCAAGCGCTTGAGTCCAAGTCACCCCCATGCCGACACGTGGCGCTCTTGCGCTCCAACGCAGGTACTCGAGCGCAAGTCGCCCACGTGCCGACACGTGGCGCGCTTGCGCCCAAGCGCTCAGCGTCCGAGCGTAAAGCGCCCACGTGCCGACATGTGGCACGTTGCGCTCCAGCAATCAACGTCCGAGCGTAAAGCGCCCACGTGCCGACATGTGGCGCGTTGCGCTCCAGCAATCAACGTCCGAGCGTAAAGCGCCCACGTGCGGACACGTGGCGCGTTGCGCTCCAGCAATCTGCGCCCGAGCGCAAAGCGCCCACATGCCGACACGTGGCGCGCGTTGCGCTCCAGCAATCTGCGCCCGAGCGCAAAGCGCCCACGTGCCGACACGTGGCGCGTTGCGCTCCAGCACTCTGCGCCCGACACATGGCGCTCTTGCGCTCAAGCGCCCACGTGCCGACACGTGGCGCTCTTGCGCTCAAGCGCCTAAGCGCTGGCCCCACGCATCCTTTGGATGTCTTTTTCCCCTTTATTTATATATACATGTATATATATACATATGTATACAAATGTACACATACACATACTCCGCGACACTTTCCCCCTCAAAAAATTTTTGGGCCGGGGCGCTGCCCCGAACCCCGCAAGGGGGCTGCTAGCCCCCTTGATCCCCAGCCCGCTATCCGAGAAGCGGGACCCCCGTAAAAACTCTGCATGGCTCCCGATATATCCAAAACCCCCTTTTAAAACAAAACACGCGCACACCGCACATTGAGTTCGCATGACCAGTTTAACCCGTTAATCGGAGGTTCCCTCGCCCCAAAGGCGAGGGGTAATTAACGGCAGCTTAGTCCGCGGCTGCCGGAGACTCGGATCCCCACAATCATTAAAACCCAGCCTACCCTAGGCAGGAGGAATCTGTAGTACGCCTGACAAGCGTGCGCGTATTCCCATCTCAATGGGTTGACGAAAAACACCCTACACTATGCTTCAGAAAGGAAATATTTGTTGTTTTATATATATATATATATGGAGTTGAAACTCGCAGGATGTTTTGAAGCTGATGAAGGGGGTTCTTCTTCTTCCTGTTGCTTGGCCGGATCTTGAAGATCAAGAAGTAGGAGATTTTAAAAATCACTCCTTTTTGAGATCTAGTGGGAGATCTGAGTTCCCCTTTGTGGGTTTTGTGGTGGAAAACTACTTAGTTTTGGAAAAGAAAGAGTAAAACTCTTGATTTAATTCAAAAGAAATGAGAATGTTTAGAACCTTGGAGAAGGAGAAGGAGACACAAAGAACCCTAGTTTTGGGGGGAATGAAAAGTTGTTTTTTTTACTCATCATGTTGCCTTTTATAGGCTTACATATTTACATATAGCCCCTTGGGTTTTACAAAAATGGTATTTTAGCCGTCCCATGGCTCATGTGCCATTTCATTTTTGTACATAAGCCATGGGCTTACAAAATATTGGCTTTATGCCCATTTTGCATACATTCATGTATAAAAAATTACATAAAAATTATTTATTACATGATTTTTTTGTTGGCATGGCGGAAGGCCGGACGCTTCGTGTTTGGGCTCGACCTGGGCATTGGCCCACTTGTTTGGGCTTGGGCCCACCTGGCTTGGGGTTGACCTTGACTTTGACTTGGTCAACCGGGGTGCAAATTTTGACTTCAACAACCGAGGAGAATCATGATTTCGACACGGGGTGGACATTCTGAGACGAAGCATGATTCCGATGCAGAGCTTGCTGGTTGACTTGATTCCGAGGCGAAGCATAATTTCGACAGGGAAGGCAGGTACACCGAGGCGAAGCATGATTTTGACACGGGGTACACATTCTGAGACGAAGCATGATTCCGACGCAGAGCTTGCTGGTTGACTTGATTCTGAGGCGAAGCATAATTTCGACAGGGAAGGCAGGTACACCAAGGCGAAGCATGATTTCGACACGGGGTGCACATTCTGAGACGAAGCATGATTCCGAAGCAGATCTTGCTGGTTGACTTGATTCCGAGGCGAAGTATAATTTCGACAGGGAGGTCGTTGGTTGATTCCGAGCCGAAACATAATTCCGACAGGGAAGGCAGGTACACCGAAGCAAATCATGATTTCGACACGGGGTACATTCTGAGACGGTGCATGATTCCGGCGCAGAGCTTGTTGGTTGATTTGATTCCAAGGTGGAGCATAATTCCGGCAAGGAAGGTAGATATCCCGAGGCGAAGCATGATTTCGACACGGGGTAATTTTTGGGATGGAGCATGATTCCGCCGCAGAGGTTGTTGGTTTGATTTGATTTGAGTTGACATCAACGTCGCTATACTGGAATATGGTACCAGAAGTGAATCATCATTTACCATGAGAGGATTTGGGAATTGGTTTTGGTTTGGCATCTGCATTGCTGCACTGGAATAATGCTAGGAGCAACTCATCATTTGCCCCGGGAGGATTTGGATATTGGTGGCTTAGGAGACAGGTTTAAATCCCTATCACCTAAGGCTTTTCAATTTTATGGGCCGTAAGGGTCCCATAAAAGCATTTTCTCCCTACGAGTCGAAAGGATCCCGTAGGTGTATTTTCTCCTTAGGAGTCGTGGGGGCTCCCAAGTGTGTTGCTCCTTTGTGAGTCATAAGGATCTCACGCGGGAATTTTCTCCTCACAAAGTCGAGAGGACTTTGCGAGTGCATTTCATCTCTTTTTCACAAGTTTGCGCCCTTTCGTCTTTTCACAAACTCGTCGGCAGTCCTGCTTTTACTTACGGAGCCCTTTCGGGTTTTCATCCGTGCCCATTTTGCTTGTGGACATACCCTTTATTTTTTTTTTTGAATCTTCATCGCCGGTGGGACTTTGAATGTGGTCTCTCCAGTAGGACTTGGGAGAGATTAGGATCGTTTTATACCCGTGGATTGTATATGGTTTTGTAGGATGTATGATCCAGACCGTAGGGCCGGAAAAATTTCGGGACTTTGTTGGCGTCTGCATCGCTGCACTGGAATATGGTACCAGGAGCGACTCATCATTCGCCGTTGGGGTATGAGATTTGGAATTTGGCTGGCGTCTGCATCGCTGCACTAGAATATGGTACCAGGAGCAACTCATCATTCGCCGTTGCCTATTGGGAAGCGATGGCTTAGGAGATAGGTTTAGATCCCTATCACCTAAGGCTTTTCAATTTTATGCCGTGAGGGTCCCATAAAAGCATTTTCTCCCTACGAGTCGTAAGGATCCCACAAGTGTATTTTCTCCTTAGGAGTCGTGAGGACTACTAAGTGTGTTTTTCCTTTATGAGTCGTAAGGATCTCACAAAGGTTTGTTCTCCTCATGTATCGTGAGGACACAAGAGTGGTTCTTCCCAATAGAATTATGGCGGAGACTGGCTGCTGGACTGGTGATTGCGGTGGGGCATGGGTATGATGAGAATTATTTGAGCCCGTAGATTGTATAGGGGACTGGCCATAGGGCTGGGGGGAAATTTGGAAAATTTGATTTTGGTTGCCGTCTGCATCGCTGCACTGGATTATGGTACCAGGAGCGACTCATCATTCGCCGTTGTTTTGTTTTTGTTTTTTTTTGTTTTACCGCGATTGCTCTATCATTTCAGCTTTTCTTATCGCGAAGATCGCGATTGCCCTATCATTTCGGCTTTTATTCGCGGTTGCTCCATCATTTCGGCTTTATTTTCATCTTTATTTTACTCGCTGATTTTTATTGCGAGTTGCCCCATCATTTCGGCTTTTCTTTATTTTTCTTTTATTTATACATTTTTTGTTTATTTACATATATATATTTTTTTACATTCCCAGTTTAACGACTTAGAGGTCGATTGTTTTCAGAGAAAGGCAGATGTCTGAGAGAATCAGTTTCACAAAGAATTTCGGTCTCCGTTTGTATGAAATTGGCGGTTGCAGCTGGACTGTTTGTTAACACGCCTTTAGATAGTTCTATCTCTCCTGCTTTGTATTTCTTTTCGACCCAATTTTTGAAGACGAAGCAGTCCTCAATGGCATGACCTATCACTCTGTGATAGGGGCAGTATTTGGGGTCGTCGGTCATATTCGCTTCCTGCGGTCTTTTTGACTCTGGCAGTTGTAGACCGTTCTTCAGGGCGTCTTTGACTATTTTACGGATTTTGTCCCTTCTGAAGGAATAGACCTTATCTAGCTTCTCTTTGAGTGGAGATTCTCCTCCCTCTCCGAACACTGGTTTCCGAGGCTGGTTGGCACTAGGCCCGCTCATCCCTTGCTTGTTTCGGTTAGCCGAAATGTTAAAAGATTCAGAATCGTCGGAATTTCCGCCTTTGCGATTATCGTCCTTTCAGTTTCTCCAGGACCTATTGTTATTTTGGGAATCCGAGGAGGACTCCTGCTTTGAGCGCTCCAACATCTGGACTTTTCTGGTCAGCTCTTGGAATGTTTTGAGACCCGCGGTGCATAGAAATGAGGCCATACAATTGTTGAGATTTCTGACGAGGAGACTGACAGATTGGTCCTGCTCTATCGGCAGTTCACATTTGATGGAGAGATTGCGCCATCGGGTTATAAAATCCGTGCTGTTTTCATTGTTCTTTGGCTTGGTCCTTACGAGGTCGGCGATGGTGATCTTATCGCTGACGCTCATGAACCTCTGCGGAAACAAAAATTCCATTTGGACGAAAGTTGTGATAGAGCCATCCAGTATACCCGCGTACCAGTCGAAAGCAACGTCGGCCAAGCTATTAACGAATTGGCGGAGGATAAGCGCATCATTGCCCCCAGTATTCCCGCATGAGGCTTTGAAGTGGGCGATGTGCTGATTCGCATTTCCTGTCCCATCGAATCTTCCGAATTTAGGGATGATATAGCCACTAGGAAATTCTACCAAATCATACTGAGTAGGATATGGTCTCCCACTACTGCTGATATCTTTTTGCGCTTCGGTTTCGGCTACCAATATTTTAACTTTTTTGGCAACCAAATCCATGATTTGATCTTGAGTTAGCGGGCTACTGCCATCGGTAGCCAAGACATTTCCCGAGATAGGATGCGACTGACTTTCATGCGGTCCGCCCACCTTTGGATTTGAGGGAATAGGCGCCGGCTGCCTTGGGACACCATTTCCCGGTTCATGAGCAGAGCCCTGCACTTGATTGGGCGGCTGAGAGGCAAGTCAGGCCGTGAGCTGCAAGACGACATTCGTCAAGTCGTCAATTTTGGAGTAAAGTTTGGCCATCTCCTTATCTTTACTTCTGAGCTGTGTTCGGAGCTCTTGGAGAAGTTGCTGCTCTGCCTTCTTGGGACGGAAGATTGGCCCATCTTCGCTTTCCGAGCCCGACTCCTCATGGACCGAAGGGTTTTTCTGCCTATCATCCTCATCGAGAGGGTTTTCATCACCCAGCGGAGGCGGCTGTTCTTGGGAAGCGGCAACCACATTCAAGCCAAATTGGATTTGAGATGTGGTGGCACCGTCTTTGCTCTTGCTGCGCGTGCCCACCATATAAACAGTGTGGACCATATATCCAGCCATTTCCTCATCTTTGGCGGGATAGCCCTGTTCTTCGAACCTCATGATGATCAGCCTAGCAGGAGCCCTAGCCCTTTTGTTGGCTCTATATCTGAGCCTTTTCTGCCTTAGCTTCTCAATTTTAAGGGCTTGGCGGGCATCTATTTCCTGGGAAGCCACCGTGAGTCGATTAGCGGGGAGCTTAGAGAAGACACCCGATCGAGCAGTTGTCATGGGCACCGCCGGAGCTTGCTCGAGACGCCTTGTTGCTTTGTTGGTGTTGATGGCCTTGCCCCCAGCTGGGGCCAAGGAGAGTCGTTCAAACACCGACTTGCGTTTGAGTTGGGGCGCCTTCGAGACCACCACATTTGGCCTCTTGCCTTTCGAGACCGGTTTGTCTGCTACCGGGGCTTGAGGAGCTGGGATGGCGTTAGCTGACACGAACAGGATAGAGCCGAATGATAGCGGCGGCTCTTCCCATTGTCGCCCGAGACTGGCCGGAAGGACCGTCCTGGAGTCCATCTTCATCGTTTAGGAGATGGGAGCTGTGTCGAGAGCTGAGCTTGTCCTTGAAGACATTTTTGCAGCGACCGAAGATTGCAATTTGAAATTTGTTAACCTGCACAAAGAAGCATGATTTCAGTAGTCGTTATGTATATTGATTGAGTTCGCATGAATGTTTAACCCGAAATATGGGAGGAGAGATAGGTCCCACCAGGCGTGCCAGAATCTGTAGGGTGTTTTTCGTCACCCCATTGAGATGGGAATACGCGCACGCTTGTCAGGTGTACTACAGATTCCCCCTTCCTAGGGTAGGCTGGGGTTTATTGATTGTGGGGATCGAATCTCCGGTAGCCGCGGACTAAGCTGCCGTTAATTACCCCTCGCCTTTGGGGTGAGAGAACCTCCGATTAACGGGTTAAACTGGTCATACGAACTCAATGTGCAGTGTACGTGTGTCTGTGTGTGTGTGTGTAAGGGAAAGGGCATCCAAAGGATGCGTGGGAAAAAGCGCCAGCGTTTTGGGTGCTAGCGCTTTGAGCGCGAGGGCGCTAGCGTCCCACGTGCCAGGCATGTGGACGCTCGGGCGCTAGCGCTTTGGGCGCCACAGCGTTAGTGCTTTTGAGCGCTAGCGCACTACGTGCCAGGTATATGGGCGCTCGGACGCTAGCGCTTTGGGTGCTAGCGCTCTGAGCGCAAGAGCGCTAGCGCCCCACGTGCCAGGCACGCGGGCGCTCGGGCGCTAGCACTTTGGGTGCTAGCGCTCTGAGCGCAAGAGCGCTAGCGCCCCACGTGCCAGGCACGCGGGCACTAGCGCTCTGAACGCAAGGGCGCTAGCGCTCTGGGCGATCGGGAGGCCAAAGGGACTTGGTCCCTGCAATGGGAGTTGTACTCTTAGAAATAAGCACTTATTATTTTGTATATATGTATATATATGAGGAGTTAAACTCCTAAGATATTTTGAAGCTAATGAAGGGGGCTTCTCCCCTTGAGCCCTGGATCTTCCCCAAAGTGGGGTTTTTGGAGATGGGGCTCTTTCTTCTTCCTGTCGTTTGGCCGGATCTTGGAGAAAGAGGGTGAGATTTAAAAATCTCCCCTTTTTGAGATCTAATGGAAGATCCAAGCTCCTCTTTGTGGGTTTTGTGGTGAAAAACTATTTAGTTTTGGAAAAAGAAGAGTAAAACTCTTGATTTAATTCCAAAGAAAGAAAAAGGTTTTAGAATCTTGAGGAAGGAGAAAGAGGCACATGCCCTAATTTTTGGGGAATGAAAAGTCTATGCTTTATTCATCATCATATTATCTTATATAGACTTACACATTTACATATAACCCCTTGGGCTTTACAAAAATGGCATTTTTCTCATCCCATGTCTCATGTGCTATTTCTTTTTGCTCATAGGTCATGGGCTTACAAAAGATTGGCTTTATGTCCATTTTGCATACATTCATGCACAAAAATTACATCAAAATTATTTGTTACATGATTTTTATTTTGGTATGCGGAAGGTCGGACGCTTCGTGTTCGGGCTCGACCCGGGCATTGGCCCAATTGCTTGGACTTGGGCCCGCCTGGCCTTAGGTTGACCTTGACTTTGACTTAGTCAACTGGGGTGCAAATTTTGACCCCAACAGTCATAACTCACGGGACAACGGCACTCAGTATTCAGGTTATGTATCTTTTGAAATGATATCTCGTGCCACAATATATTTACATTCCTTACCAACCTACGTCTTAACCCCACGTATTTTATTGTATAATTCAAGTTCACAGGTCTTGGCCAAATTCATGAATATAAAAAGTACACGTTTAGATTCAAGTTGTATTCAGATATTTATGTCAAGTTTATTTCAAGTCATATTCATGATTCGGTCAATTCAAGCCAAGTTCAAATATTCAATGTTCAATGTTCAAGTTCGAATATTTAAGTTCAATTTTTCAAATTCGAGTTTGGATTCGAGTTTGGATTCGAGTTTAAGTTTGATATGAATTCGAATTAAATTCGAATTCAGGTTCTATGCATATCTTATTAATAGATTTAACTTTTGAAATTCTTATTTTTGGAAAATATCGACTACCGCTGCACATGGACGACAGAATTTGTGTATTTTTCAAAGACGATTGCCATTGATAATTCTACCATAAGATTACGATCTATATTTAGGGAAAGGTCAGTGGTGTATTATTATCTCCGGCAACCCCGAAACACTGAAAAGAGAAGATACCACTCAAACCAATCTATAACCTAAATACATAATCTAGACTAGCCTTTTGATTTTTAGGATATTTATATAAAAATGTCATTTAAAATTCTCGAGGGTTTTTAATTCGTCCTAAAATCTCAAAGATATTTTTGATAAAAATATGTTAATTAAAATGTCAAGATTTTGCATAAAATGTATTATATATTTGGTGATATTTTAGTGATAAAACTTAACCTTTAAAATTTTATGGTATTTTTATGAAAAATCTATCTTTTGGAAATTTGAGGGTATTTTCTTAAAAATTTTAATCTTTTCTTTTAAAAATCTAGCTTTCACAATTTGTTTTATTTGGAAATACGGATTTAAGATTTAAATAATTTTCCAATTATTTAACTTGTTTTAAAAACTCGTATTTCTTTAAAACCGTATTTTATTTCTTTCGAGACCGAATTCTCCGTGGAGAGTTCTGCATCTCACTCTACTATCCCAAAAATATGCGATAATCTGCACTATCTACAAACAGGTCCCCTAACGAGAGTTGTAGAGACGTATTTGCAAAAGATTTAAAATAGAGATTCAAAAACCGTACTTTTAAAAAGCGGGGGTATTTTAATGAAATATGTTACTTTAATAAAATATATAATCATAGTATCGTACTATGAAACCATAGGGTATGTGTGTGGGGTAGGTCGTTACCCTGTGAGTTTTCTAGAGGTAAATGTCACGATAACGATCAAAAGGTACATTTAAAGTTTATGGTATTTTTGTGTAATATCATTCTAAACTATGTTAACATGAAGCTTTCCCTATTAAGAAATTTTATATAACTTGAAGATCTTTTCCAATATATGTTATTTACATGTAGGTATGCCGAAAAGAGAACTTACATTTTTAAATAAATAGTTAAAGGTATTTTAGTGTAAAGTTCCATATACGTTTTATTTAACTTGAAATTCTAAACAAGTTCAAAGTTAATTAGATGAATATTATTTTAAAGTTGTTAAAAATATTAGTGTAATTTAATGAGCATGACAATTGTGATAAAATTATTTAAAAGAAAATTATTATATTGCTAACTCCATTTTATCAATATTTTTTTAAGAGGCGTTTGAGATGAAAAGATAGAGAGGGATGAGCACTTACGGTTTGCGTGTTTCAAAGAGAAGAGAATGCCTCGGTTGGTAGAACCGAGACCAAGACGTATGGAAATGATCGATCGACAATGCTTCGATTTCGGGAGCTTGGGCTGCTTAACTTGAGAATTTCTTCCAGGGTTTTGAGAAGGATTTTAAAATGATTTTTAGAAATGAGGAGAATGATAGGATAGCTAGGTATTTATAGGGAAAAATATAGGAGTATGGGAATTAAAAAATGAATTTAAAAAAAATAAAAATAGTATTAATAGGGTAGAAGAAGGGACTGATAGCTCTCAGTTTAATTGAAAGGAAATCAAAGAGTAATCACATGGGCGAAGCACGAAGGGGTTTGGGTGAAGCACGGAGGGGTTTGGATGCATCAGAGCCGCCGGTAGCGGCCAAATGGGGAAAATGGGCGGCCGGGATTGAAGCTCAGGTCTCGAAATTCGTGCCATGTGTTTTAATTGTATTTAACTTCTCATTTATCCTGTTTAATTTTGTTGCAACTTTTCGTTGCTCTGTGTAATGCGCGTGTAAACTCTTGGGCTTCCAAAAAGTTAAAAAGAAAAATAATTGGGGTTGATGGGATTCAAACACGTAGGCTAAACAGCAGTGGAGAGTCTTAACCACTGAGCAACAAATTGATTTTTGCTTTCATTGAACAAATTTAAGCTATAACTCATAGTCAGAGCTGAAATACACCTTTATATACATTGAATGCGATACAATTGTATATGGAGTTTAGGATAGTTACAATTGAGCATCCTGTGGTTAAACACGGCTTTACTTCAACATCAGATTTGCTTTTCCATATGTTCAGGATGAAGTTTAAACCAATGTGTTATGTGAGATTTGCATCAAAGCATAGCGGTGGTAGATCCGGCCCCCATAAGAACATCCTTCTATATAGTAGACATGACTGAATATGGTTATATCCTCCCAAGCCAAAGCAACTTGATTCAAATTTAGCATGGACAACGGTGTCTCCCACAAATTTGTCCATCAAACGATGGTTTTTAGCATGTCAATTTCTTGGACACACCACAGTTAATTACGGCTTTAGCAGCCTTAAGCCTCCCTAAAAATCTTTTTGCTAGCTATGATTTTATAAGTCGTAATCTCGGCTTTTCGATCGATCGTGAACCTGGCCTTTGATTAAGAACATAAAAGAAATACTGAAAATAGCAGAGGAAAAGAACCTGGGAGCATACAAATATGTTGGGTCTTGATTAAAAGGCACAAGTGAAGAACAGGGAGCAGACAATCATCGTCATTCTTCGTTACTTGCTAAAAATCCAGAGGCCAACACAAAACCAAGACAAAAAACTCCACAAGAAGTACCTCACTGACCAAGCGGATCAAATGGTTAGGGATCAATATCGAGTTCCAAACTATCAATGTCGAACGTTCGGCTACGAAGCTACACCTCACTAGATTTGCTTATCGCATGCTTCGAATAATTCCCCATGCCAATACAATAAACAAGACGGGCAAGAATTCTTGATTAAACACCGCCATAGTAATTTCGGCAATTAATAGAAGTATAGGCCAAACCATGTACAGTACATATCGATGTCTTGGCCAACCGCCAAAATCGGCCGAGCATACATTGCATTCCGAATTGATCTGTCTAGCAAGGCCATCGAAGTCTTGGCCTAATTAATCTCTATCTTGTAAATTGATCGAGCTAGCATAGTGTTGAAACTCTCGGCCAAACATATATTTTTCCAATAGCCATATTTTAATATGGCTTTTGTCTCCTGCCACAATGATTAGATCAAACAGTGCAATAGTAGAAGCGGAATTAATTAATTGGTCAGTCTATCCAATACATGATATGGTCGTAGTGGCCACTCGTTACTATAAAAACTTATCAGTCTTCACCTCGGCCTCTGATCGAGCTTGGTAGAGATTTTTTTCTCTCTTATCCTTATTCTCAAACAGCCGTGATCTCCGCTTAATCAAGTCCGTGAATTCGGCTTTCCATCAAGTATAGACACAATAATCTCAAATTATTTGATTAGCTGTTGTCTCGGCCCTTAATGGAATATAGCCATTCAGCCTTTTAATCCATTATGGCCGTAATAACTTTTGCAACAAATTCGGCTATTAGAAAATTTTCTAACATCAGAATAAATGGCTGTGGTACGGCCTTAACACCTTTTTTTTTTGACCACTTGGTTTTTTTCCGCATGGTTTTTCCAATCAAAGAAATATGGTGAAAGCTACGGTCTTTGCTGGTATCAGATCTTGTCTGTACCATGCAACGGCGGGGTACCACCAAGCGTGCCAAAAATGCGTTCGCTCTAAAATTAGTTCTGCACCAAAGACAAAAATAATTAGCAAGGCACAGTCTTTCTCGACGGACGGCCCATCGTTAAAGGAAGGGGAGAACATTCTTTCTTAATAAAATAA
The DNA here is from genome assembly GCA_030015575.1 of Agapanthus africanus. Classification (NCBI taxonomy): domain Eukaryota; kingdom Viridiplantae; phylum Streptophyta; class Magnoliopsida; order Asparagales; family Amaryllidaceae; genus Agapanthus; species Agapanthus africanus. The sequence goes on along the minus strand of JASDDO010000019.1, from coordinate 45,215,701 downwards.
AAATAAACCCCCTGGTTGCATGGACATAAATTTATAAATGACAAAACAAATATAATAGCCATCCAACCGTCATATAATTGATAAAAATTGGGTTACAGTTACATATGATTTAACGATAATAAGAAACTATAAAATCCTTAGATCATGACCTTGTCTTGAAGACCGAGTGCAAGAATAGGGATGGACATCTAAATCTCCTACACCGCGAGCCTCAAGCCAAATCATGATACATTGGCCACATCGCTCGGCCTGCTCTCAATACCGAGCGCAGGAATGGATATCTAAATCGCTCAGTCGTTTATTACCAGACCGAGTGGAGGGCCGATCGCCTCATCTAGATGGAGACCAATTCCGAAATCATAACGCTAGGGCAGGATGGACATCTAAATCCCCTGTGTTGTGACTGTCGCCTCGCTTCCCAGTAGACGGTGCCGGCACGTGACAAGTTTCCGACGTATTTATTTCGAGAAGACCACTTCCCGGAATAAATACGCTAAGCGTAAAATAAGAAATATAAATGACAAAAAATTAACATGAGATTTAAATTTTAACAATTTTATTTACATTCAAACTTGATACAATTACAATACATGAGATCAACTGAAAAGTAAACTACAAGAACAGAAATACCTAAACATATAGCATACATAAACTGAAAGAAAAGAATAACTAGTTTAGGCCTCAGTCGCGATCTGATCGTGCTCCTCCTCTATTGTGTCCACCTTCTCAATCTCTACAGTATCTGACGAACAATCTAAGAAACAAAGGTGGGTGGAATGCCCGTCAGCGAACTTTCGCTCGGTAAGTCCCCAAGAAAAAGGGTGTGGAGTATAAAAGTATAATAATAAAGAAAAATGGATATCATAAAGCAATGGACTATGAGATATGATTTTAAAACATGTCATTTAATGTAAATATGGAAATTCTATTTAATATGCAGTTTTATATATCATGGCAAAATAATATGAGCATAGTATAGCATGGCCGTGTAGTGTAAATATAATGAATATGAAGTGCAAGTAAGTGTCTGTTCATATCAGATTTTTGCATTGTTATATTGCCCATTCTTAATCACATTGCATATAAATAGGTACTTTTCATTCATGTCTGCTAAATAGTTGCAGGTTATACGTTCTCAGCTCTTTACAGTGAGATTCGTGAAAAATCGTAACAAATGTGGGACTACGACCAATAACAGATGGATACTGATCCGTATGATGCCGCATACCAGTTCAAGCGGAGTTCAAGGCAAAAGTCCACTGCTGAATATCTGGAAGAGAACAGAAGAGTTTTTGAGAAACTAAGTGTACCAAACAGAAGATAAAAGCAACTGGTAGAATACCTGAAAAGATGGACCCAAGATTCCACCATGTGGCCGCAGAACCGCGGCCAAACAAGCACTTCTGCCGCGGTTCCGCGGCCGTGCAATGCACGTGTCGGTGGCAGTGTCGGTACTTTAACTCGGCTCTCTTGGGATAGTTTTGTAATTTCGTGTATGGATCAGAATGTAAACCTAGGGTTTTCCTATCTATAAATAGGAGAGCTCAAACCCAAATTAGGCATGCCTCTTTTTAGTTTTAGAACTTAGAATTTTAATTCTGTTCTTAATGCAAAATTGTAGAGAGTTTTTGAGAGGTTATCAATAAAAGTAAGTCTTTATTTTTATTTGTCTCGCATTTTCTTATCGTATTTTTTATCTGCAATTTTCATTTCTCAACTTAGACGTACAATTAAATTAGTGTTTTTCTTGTCTTTTATTCTTTTATATTTCTTTTTAACAACGATGATGCTTGAGTAAGATCCTTGCCTATATGAGGTCTCAAATAGCTAGTTGTAAAATTCTTCTTAAATCTAAATTCTTTCTACCTTCCCTTTTGTTTTATTTTTATCTTTTTAATGAGTAAATCCTCACTTGTTAGGGCAGGAGAAGGAAGGTTTGAGAGAAGGAAATCTCTCTCACTTCTTTCTTTACCCGACACATTAAATTCGGACTCCCTTTAATTGAACCATAATCCGCTCACTACGGCACCCCATCCTACGTGATAGCGATGATTCCCTAGTTAGACCGATTGTGGTTGAATTAACTGGAGGTTAGGGTTAAGAGCCAAGAACGGACGGACAAGGACCAAAAGGAAGAAACTAAGCATGGAAAGCCTAGCTTAGACTTATAAGTTTCTTCCTAGCCGTGTTAATCCCCGTTGTTGCCGATTACCTTAACACCAATATTTATAACTAAGGTATTGAAAGAAGTGAGAATTTCCTAAACTCAAACTAACCCAATCCTCACCCTAGCAAGGATTTTATCATCATTTATCTCATTCGTAGATCTTAAAACAAATCACTATTTTTTTGGACTTAACTCGTTAAAACATAAAGAAAGAGATTCCATCTCCCTATGGATCGAACCGTACTCAACCGGCTAGCTACCAAGCGATACCATCTTGATTGCGATAATTAAAAATTAAAAACACAGAAAATCTGAACAATCAAATGGCGCCATTGTCGGGGAGACGGTAATTTCTTTCTTTGTGTAATTTCGGGTTAATTAAAAATTTAAAAATATAAAAATTGAAAAAACAAAAACAAAATTAAAAATCATCTTGTTATTTTTGAAAGATCTTTGTGCAAGTGTGCAGGATTGGAAGAAGGCTTGATTCAGATCTGGAGCAAACTCAGTGAACAAATCCAGAATCAGGGGATCTAAACAGAAAGAGGAGAACCAATTCAGCACAGGGAAAAGTCAGAAGATCCAAACCAACTTTTTAAGCCAAGGAACCGCGGCAGAAGCAAGGGTTTGACCGCGGAACCGCGGTCAACGGGTGACGTCAGCAGTTAAAAATTCTCTGTGAGTATCTCTTTTCTCCTCTCCTCTCTTCTGCACTCCACTAAAAAAAAATTCCTGCAGGTTTCTTTGCACAGATTCTCTTTCTCCTATCTAATAAATTGTTTTTGTGCAGGATTCTTTGCGCTGCCAAATAAAATTTTTTTGCAAGTGTTTTAGATTTTTTGGTGTGTTACTGCTTTTGCATAATTAATACGGAATCTAAGGGGGCTATAACGCCAACTTAGATTGGGTGGGGATTTCATCACCCTTCCTAAGACCCTAAAAATCACTAAAAGCATATGCATCACCCTTGAGTTAATTAAAAAAAATATCTAGACTCAGTCAACTAAGAACTGTCGTGCTCATTAGGACAGAGGAAGGTTGTGGGCATTCAATTGTTTATCTAAATTTGACTTTGTGGTGCCTACGCTAGACAAGTGAGAAAGGTAATTTTAAAAAGCCCGTCTCACAGTAATTCGTGAGTGGAACCCTCCTTTCTTCATTTGTGCTTACCTGGCCATAATTGGCAGTGAAGAGACGATTTGAGGGTTATCTCACAACTTGTCACTTTGGAACAGTTAGGAGCAGTCTAGTGGACTTAGAAGACCATAGCTCTAGGTTTGATTGTGCATGTTTTAACTGTGATTGTTTGAAGTAAGTCTGTATACATTCTTGCAAAACTCTTTCTAAAAAAAACACAAAACAAAAACTTTTATAAAAACTTGTCCTTTTTTGTCGCTAGAATCCCATTTCACCCACCTTTTCACCCGCATTTCTCCATTGACGTTTTCTTACCCTCACATTCTACGCTTTGACTATACTAAACTCGTTTAGTGTATATCCAGTTGGACTCGGGACACTAGTGCCCGTATAGTCCGTGTTTCGTTAGTCGTTACCGACTACGCGATCGACTCCGACGTCGAAACTCCCTCCACACCTCTTTCACCTTTACCTTTGCCGGCCAACTCCGACATTCACCGGAATTCTGTTAATACATCTTCACCTTCATCTTCATCTTCTGAGATGTCAGGATTCAATCCTAACAACCCTTTACCTACCTCGGGACTGATTCCACCTCAACTGGGTGTGAATAACCCGCAACCACCTCCTATTGAAGCGCCTCAGCGAAATCGTTTCTATCCCACCCGTTCCGCACTTCCTACCTGTCTTTCACTTCCACCGGCTAATGGGGATAATTTCGAAATTAAGCCCCACTTCATCAACATGTTGCCTAAATTTCACGGGCTGGAATCCGAAGATGTCTATATCTTCATTAACAAGTTCCAGAATGTTTATGCAATGATGAAGACCACCCAACTGTCCGACGATGCTATACGGCTACGAGTCATTCCTTTCACTCTATGTGACCTAGCTGAAAAGTGGCTGTATAACACCGCATCACATTCCATAACCAGTTGGGATGAGTTCGTAAAAGCGTTTCTTAAAAAGTTTTACCCAAATCATAAAACCGCGAGAATAAGAAACGAAATAAACCAATTTTCCCAGCTTCCTGCTGAACCTTTTTGGAAGTGCTTTGACCGTTACAAAGACTTTCTTGTTCAGTGCCCTCACCACGGTATTGAGAGATGGCAACTTTGCCAGACCTTATACGAAGGACTGAACCCAGCAACTAAGCAATTGCTGGAAACCATTTGTCAAGGCCACTTCCTATCCAAATCTGACGAGGAAGCTTGGCAATTTTTTCGACGATCTCGCGGAGCGAACGCTTCAATGGGAAAGCACCAGACCTAACACTTCAACTACTACTTCTTCTGGTCTGTCTAAGAGAGGTGTTCATCAACTTGATATCTCAATTGCAATGAAAGCCGAAATGGCTGCGATCACACGGAAACTGGAAGCAATTAAGAGCAAATTTTCATCGCCTTCTCCTACCCCTGCTCTTCCCCCTCGTACCATCTGCGCTTGTTGTTCTGACCCATCCCACTTGACCGAAGAGTGTCCTTACAACCCACCTGCTCAAGGACAGGATCAAGTCAATTCTGCATTTCAGCAAAGACAAAGAAATGATTCATAATCTTCAACTTACAATCCTAGTTGGAGGAACCATCCCAATTTCGCCTGGAATCAAAATTAGAAACAATTCCAAGGCAACAACAATTTCCAAAGGCCTCCTCCTCAACAACAAGCACAACCACAAACTCAACATCAATATCAGCAGCCTTTCCAATCCCAACCTTACCAAAACCCACCGAACAATTTTGCACCCAACAATTCTTTTCCTCAAAACAATTTTGTTCCGCCAAATAACGATAAGGTTTCCTCGCTAGAACGAAGTCTGGAGGCGTTTTTAAAACAATCAACTCAATCCTCCGCAAACATCCAGTCTTCCATTCAGTCTTTGGTGCAACACACTGCTGCACACGGGCAAAACATCAAAACCATTGAAGCCCAGATTGCACAACTGAATGCAGCTTTAAGCGAAAGAGAGAAGGGAAAGCTTCCATCTCAACCACTTACAAATCCTGGTCACCCACAGAATGCACATGTTACTCTTGAACAACAAAACCATAATGTGAGTGCCGTGACTACGTTGAGATCTAGAAGGATGCTGCACAACAACGTTGGCACAGATGATGACACCCCGGCCGCTTCTTCTTCTTCTTCTTCGTCTTCTGAGCCTGTTCTCCATTCTTCAAAAGGCTCCTCTTCTTCTGCTGCTCCGAACGGACCCACAGCTCACTCCACAAAAACACCAGCTCTGGGATCCGTTCCAACTCTACAATCTCCTCCACAAGTATTGGACTCAACCAATTTTCAAAATGTTCTATTTCCAAACCGATTGAGATCCAATAAATAAAATTCACAAATGGAGAAGATTGTGGAGTTATTTAAACAAGTTAACATTAACATTCCCCTCTTGAATGCAATCCAACAAGTCCCTTCCTATGCAAAAATCTTGAAAGACCTATGCACTAAGAAAAGGAAATCTCAGGTACCCAAGAAGGTTTTCTTAGCTAGTGCCGTGAGTGATGCTCTTACCCAAGGTTTAACTCAAAAACGAAAGGACCCTGGCTGTCATACTATTTCAATAACTATTGGGGATAAGAACATCAACCGCGCACTATTGGATCTTGGTGCCAGTGTTAACCTGCTTCCTTATTCGGTATATGAACAATTAGGTGTAGGAGAGCTGAAACCCACACATTGTACTCTCCAAATGGCCGACCGATCTATTACCCACCCCAGGGGTGAGCTAGAGGATGTGTTAATAAAGGTAGGGGACTTCATATTCCCTGTTGATTTTATTGTTCTCGATACACAACCTGTAGCTAACCCCCGGAATCAAATTCCGGTGATACTCGGTCGTCCATTCCTTGCAATCTCGAATGCCGTGATCAATTGTCGAAATGGTTCGATGAACCAATCTTTTGGAAATATGACAATTGAACTCAACATTTTTAAGTTGGGGAATCAGCCCCCCGAACCTAATGCTCATATACTAGATGTTTGTTCGATCCAAGAGATCGTCCCTGAGAACTTTGAGTTCGAGAAAGTTCTGTTCGATCACAGCAATCTTGACGCCACTAGTGCGTTCCTCCTTGGATCTGATACTGCTCCCGACAGTGATTATGAGTGTTTCACTTTCTTGAACGATCTTGACTTGTCGCCACCCGAGCTTGAATCCTTTGAATTTTCGGATGAGTTAGCTGAACCATCCGACTCGGTTGCGTACGCTCGTTTTGAGCCTTTGTTAGAATCCTTCAAGTTCGAGATATTTTCGCCGATTTTGCCTTCAATCGTTTCACCTCGAACGCTCGAACTCAAGCCGTTGCCGTCTCACCTCAAGTATGCTTACATAGGTGAGAACGAGATCCTACCTATCATCATCTCGGCTTCTCTAGCTTCAGAGCAAGAGAAAGCCCTTCTGACGGTCTTGCAGAGCAATCGGCAAGGTTTTGGCTGGACTATAGTGGACATCAAGGGGATTAGTCTCTTGATCGTTGAACATCACAGTCATACGATGGATGATGCCAAGCCATCTAGGAATCCACAAAGACGACTCAATCCAGTCATGAAGGAGGCTGTGAAAAAAGAGATCGTAAAATGTCTAAATAGTGGTATCATTTACCCTATCTCTGATAGCCAGTGGGTTAGTCCGATTCATGTTGTCCCCAAAAAGTCGGGTATAACGGTCATCACTAATCAGTCAAATGAGTTAATCCCTACTCGCACCCAAACTGGGCGGCGAGTGTGCATTGATTACAGAAAACTCAACGCCGCGACACGGAAAGACCACTTTTCGCTACCTTTTATTGACCAAATGCTTGAATGATTGGCTGGACACGAGTATTACTGCTTTCTGGATGGCTACTCCGGCTATAACCAGATTCCCATCACCGAAAAGGACGAAGACAAAACAACGTTCACTTGTCCTTTCGGTACATTTGCTTATCGCCGCATGCCCTTTGGGTTATGCAATGCATCCGCTACCTTTCAACGGTGTATGATAGGATTTTTCTCAGACATGGTGGAAAAATTCTTGGAGATATTCATGGATGATTTCTCCATTTTCGGCGATTCCTTTGATGATTGTTTACAGCATCTCGACGTTGTCCTTATCCGGTGTAAGGATAAAAACCTAACTTTAAGCTAGGAAAAGTGCCACTTCATGGTGCGCGAAGGTATTGTCTTAGGACATATCATCTCGCAAAATGCCATTGAGGTGGATAAAGCTAAGATTGAGGTCATTTCTAATCTTCTTCCTCATAAATGCGTCCGAGACATTCGAGCTTTTCTTGGCCACGCCGGTTTCTATAGACGGTTTATTAAGGATTTTAGCAAAATAGCTAGACCCTTAACTCTTCTGTTGGCCAAGGACACTACATTTGATTTCAACTAGAGCTGTGTGTGCATTTGAATCACTTAAAAACTCACTCACTTCTTCTCCTGTACTTTCTTCTCCTGACTGGAAGTATCCATTTGAGATTATGTACGATGCGTCTGACTTTGCCATTGGTGCTGTCCTAGGGCAGCACATTGACAAGATGCCGCATGTAATCTATTATGCTAGCCGAACCCTGAACGATGCCCAGCTAAATTACACAACAACTGAGAAGGAATTCTTGGCTGTTGTGTTTGCATTAGAAAAGTTCAGGACTTACTTGATCGGCTCTCCAGTCATCGTATACACGGACCATTCAGCTCTTCGCCATCTTTTTGCAAAGAAGGAAGCAAAATCTCGGTTGATATGTTGGATCCTCTTACTCAAAGAGTTTGACCTTGTCATCAAAGATAAAAGAGGATGTGAAAACGAAGTGGCCGACCATCTTTCACGACTTCCTTCTTTGCCGACGCTTTCACTTCCAATAAAAGACGTTTTTCCGGATGAATAGCTCTTGGCAGTATCATGCGAACCTTGGTTTGCAGATATTGTGAACTATTTGGCCACAGGAATACTACCGAATGAATGGTCAAAATAGGACAGACTCCGATTCTTATCCCAAGTAAAGCACTTTTACTGGGACGAACCATATTTGTTCAAATACCGTCCTGACCAGATTATTCGTCGGTGTGTGCCTAACAATGAATTCAAGAGTGTGCTATCATTTTGCCACGATCAAGCGTGTGGCGGGCGTTTTGGCCCTAGAAAGACCGCCGAGAAGATCTTGCAGTGTGGTTTCTACTGGCCACAACTCTTCAAAGACGCTTATGATTACTGCAAGACTTACTCCCGGTACCAACACTTGGGCCGGATATTCAGGAGAAACGAGATGCCGCTCCAACCAATCTTGGTTGTGGAGATTTTTGATGTTTGGGGGATTGATTTTATGGGGCCGTTTCCAAGCTCTTTTAGAAATTTGTATATTCGTCTCACTGTTGATTATGTCTCTAAGTGGGTCGAGGCTGTGCCCAGCCGGACTAACGACAACAAGGTTGTCGTTAGATTCCTTAAGAAAAACATTTTCTCCCGGTTTGGACACCCTCGTGCAATCATTAGTGACAATGGAACACATTTCTGTAATAGGACTTTCGAAACCTTAATGCGGAAATACTTCATTAATAATAAGCTATCGACGCCCTATCACCCCCAAATATGTGGGCAAGCCGAGCTTTCAAATCGGAAAATCAAAAAGATTTTGGAGAAAACGGTTTCCATAAACCGTAAGGATTGGTCTTTAAAACTTACTGATGCCCTTTGGGCATTTCGAACTGCTTATAAGACCGATCTTGGTATGTCTCCTTATCGGCTTGTTTACGGAAAGGTTTGCCACCTTCCAGTGGAAACAGAGCATCGTGCATTTTGGGCGATAAAGGAGCTGAATCTATCTCTCGAAGATGCGGACAGCCATCGAAAGCTGCAGTTAAATGAATTGAACGAGTTTCGGGATGAAGCTTACGAAAATACGGTTGTCGTTAAAAACCGAACTAAGGCGTTTCACGATAAACACTTTACGAGAAAAACTTTGACGCCTGGTCAACAGGTGCTTCTTTATGACACCCGGTCACATTTTCATCCCGGGAAGCTCAGATCTCGCTGGAAACACCATATTTTGTGCGGACTGTATATCCGCACGGTGCGATCGATTTAGAAAATCTTGAGGACGGTTCACTCTTCAAAGTGAACGGACATAGGTTAAAACCGTTTCTCACCGCTGATCCTTCGGAGGAGCTCCTGATGTTGCAGGAGCCGATTTACAACGAATAATCTTTCTCCGCCTACCCCCAAATTTCAGTTATCCAGCCATAAACAGTGGAAACACTGTTTCAAATAAGTTTGGGGGTATGTTACACTTGTAATTATATAAAAGAATTAAAAAAAATAAAATAAAAATTCGGGGGTATTTTTGTAAATATTCAGTTCTATTAAATGAATAAATAAATAATACAATTTTTTCTTTACAAAATAAATTCCTCTTTTTAGGGGGTCCTTTTTGTAAATAACCAATAACCCCTATAAAAACAACCCCACCCCTCTCTGCATTTCCCGAACCTTAATTTAATCCCTCAAAAAAACCCCTAGCCGCCGCAGCAGAAATTGCAGAAGATTACCTCCAGAGAGCCGCGCATCCGCCGCCGAACTCCTCTTCTGGCCGCGCAACCGCCGCGCTTTAGCCACGTCGCCCTCTGAAACTTTCAGACGAGGTTTGCATCTCTCTGATCCTCTTTGTAAAATTTTTATTTTTCTGCACTTCACTGTCATGGCACCCACACTTCAGTTTGAAAGGGATTTTTCCCAGTTGTTTGCACACAATGTTTATGGTAGCTATTTTGGCGATGAGATCCGAAGGCGCGGATGGAACTTTCTCATATTTAACCATCCGAATTCCTTCGCGCTTCCGGATCTTGTCACCCGTTTTTATGAATGCATGGAGGAGGGTTGTTTTGCACAACACGGGTATATTAGATTAATGTGGGGAGATAGGGAAATTATAATTGATAGGGATTTCATTCACGAAGTCACCTTAATTCCACGACTCCCCATTCATGACCAACCCCTCCGATTTGAGGACTACCTACCCTTAATAAGAAACGATTGTTCTACAGAGCCACGAAAGGGTATTCAGGCTGGCACGCTTTTCGCGAACGTGTTAACTGTGTGCCGTTGGGCACAAAATAATATTTTTGGTAGTTCGCACAACACGACATTTTTCACACCATCCCTCCATATAGTGCACATATTGATGGCACGAAACCCTAGTTATGACATGTGCACTGTTTTGCTTCACTCGATTGGCGCCGCGAAACGGGCGGCTAATTATCCTTGCCCTATGTTGGTGACACAACCGTGTCGCAATTTCCTCCCTGTTGAGAAATTTGAATTTTATATGCATAGTGGGACTCCAATTCGACCCCTTCTTGAGGGCGTCTCCACGTCCTACACACAATTACATGATGTATGGTCGCGCACCGAGCCGGCCGAGAACATAATGGCTAAGACCCCTAACTCGAGCTCCACAGCGAGCGACGAAGAGCTTACCCCCGCCGTGCAAGCGCGCTTAATTAGACGAACCCATAGGGGGTAGAAAGGGTGATAGGAATGCTGACTAACTGTGATCAGCGTATAACGAGCTTAGAACATGGAATGACCACCCTACTGGCCAGAGAGGAACGATCCCGCTCACGATCGAGGGGACGGGAGGCTAATAGGGGAGAGGCTGGGACCAGTGAGGCCGCGTCTAGTAAACGCCACAGGGAGCAGTGAGGACACTGCTATTCATAAGTTTGGGGGTGAGCGTATTGTAAATAGTTATCTTTGCATTGCATCTGCATATTTTTATTTTTTGTACATATTTGTTTTTTTCTTTGCATATTTAATTCCGCATTGCATCTTTATAAAAAATTTAAAAATTTAAAAAAATATAAAAATAAAAAAAATTTAAAAATAAAATCAATAAAAATTGAATTTTTTAAAAATTTTTTTTATAAAAATTGAAAAGTTCAATTTTGGTCATATTTGGCTTAAGTTCAAGATGACAGTTGACTAGTTAGGAAAAACTAGATCCTAAACTTAGTAAATTAAAAACCTTAAAAATAACCTTTCTTAAAATTTAACTGTAGAAAATATACGTCCTTATAGTTTATTTAGAAATAGGCAAATTTTGAGTTCAGTTCTTGGGCTAAATCGAAATAAGGGAAGAGTATTGAAAACTCTATTTGAAGTATAAGTTTGAAAAATAATTCTGAATCTTAAGTCCAAATTCTGAAAATATATACCCCACTTTACGCACTCACATGCATCTTGAAACTTGGGATAGTAGATGCTACATTGAAATGCTCTTGTCTAAAATCCTTAGTATGAAGGAAAATAAAATAAAAGTATAAATGGTGAATAAAGAGATAAAAAAAATGAACACTGGTTTTGTAACTACTTAAGGCAGTATAAATAAAAAAATATAGCGAGGGTGCTTTATCACCTAGTGCCTTAGACCGACTGGTTTGGGAGTCACTGCTAAGCATAAATAAAAGGTCTCTACATGGGTAAGCTAATTTAACTAAGTTCAAGGATGGATGTTAACCAATTTTAAGAGTGTTCTCGAACCCAACAGGCTATAATTCAAGGGTAAGCAACCACGGGCCCGAATCAAGTGTTAGTAGCAGGACTTTAACCTAGTGTTGAAATATTCCAAACTCAACAGGATATAATCCAGGAGTAAGGAAACACGGGCCCTTATGATAGATTTCTTATGTTAGTAGATATATATTCATGATCTAGGAGGACTCCTAAAATTTCGTTGGATTTGCACTTGAACTACCCCAAAATCTCGTGTATTCTAGCTTACAGCTAAAATTACCAGTCTTGCTCAAATCCATGAATACATCAAGTTGCAAAATTGAGTTCATGTTAATGTCAAGTATTCGTGTTAAGTGTTCATGTATTCATGTTAAATTGTATTCATGGTTCAAGTCAAGTCAGTTTCAATAGTAGGCATTGTATTCTGGTATTCATGTTAAATTCATGTTAAGTCATAGTATTCTAGTATTCAAGTCTTGGGATATTTAAATTCCAGTGTTCTGATTCATGATCAAAGATTCAAGTTTATGTTAAAATTTGGATCCTGATTGAGTTTGTATTCAGGTTAGACTAAATATCTTATGAAAAGATTTAGTTCTTGAATTTCTTAAGTTCAGCAGTAATCGGACAACTGCTGCACATAAACGACAGGATTTATGTCTTTTTCTAAAACAATTGCCATTGATAACTCCGTTAAGTTTTCTAATCTGAATAGACAAGCACTCACTTTATCCGGATCGCTGGGCTCAAGAGAAACGATACCGCTTAAATCTATATTAATCTAGAGTTCTTAAATATTTAATATTGTTATTTACATTGTATTTATATTGTTTGTATCTCTCGAGGGGTTTTTATGAAAAATATTTTAATATTGTTTAAAAATAAACCTCGAGAGTTATTTATAATATTTAGAGTTTTGATGAACATGTGTTTAATTTTAATGGTATTTTGGTGATAAAACCTAGTTTTTAAAAGTTTATGCTATTTTTATGAAAACTACTCCTTTTGTAAACTTGATGGTATTTTATTACAATTTCAACCTTTTATTTTAAAATATAGTTTTACAATTTATTTTTATTGAAAATACGGTTTCATAATTATATATACTTTTTTTCAAAGTTTAGTTTTGTTTAGAAAATTCGTATTTCTTAAAAAAACCGTATTTTTATTTCCTTTCGAGACCGAATTCTCCGTGAGGAGCTCTATATCTCGCTCTACTATCCCAAAAAATGTTGCCATGCCTCGCTTCCCAGTATACGAGAAAGGAGACTGACGGGTCGTGGCGTATTTACTCGGAAGTAAACACGTTAAGCGTAAATAAGCAATATAAATGAATAACACAGTAATAACAAGAGATGTAATAAAATAACAACTTTTTATTGATAATCATTCTTTACATACAACTGAAAAGTAAAGTATAATGATAAAAAGTGATGCCTAAATAATGGCATATGAACTGAAAAGAAAAATAGTACTAGTAAGGCCTAAAAGTCTGCCTTCTCTGTAAACTGCTCCAGGTCGTCCTGGCTGTGCTCGATCTCCTGAGAGTCGGGTCCTCCTGACAACATTCCAAAGAAAGAAGAGATAAGAATGTCGTCAGCGAACTAGCACTCGGTAAGTCCCAAAAGATAGAATGTAATAGATAGGTAAAGAGATTAGAATAGGTAAAGTATGTGTTTATTATGCTAACGTAGTTGTTTGTAGCTTGGTACAGAATATGCCAGTATATACGAGAGGAGTCCAACTTTCTCCGTGGACTAAAGTAACATGTAAGTACAAGGCCCCGTCAAACCCCACGGAACAACGGCACATGATGTTCATGTAGGTGTCTTTTAGTGACCATCATCGTGCCACTTTTAACACATTCCGTACCAATCTACCCCGTTAAAAAAAACCCATAGTATATATTGTATTGATTGTATTGAGTTGTAGTTATCGGACTTGCCGAGACCGCGGTATAAGTTGTTCATGTAACTGATTCAGGATGTAAACAGTAGTCATGTAGTCAAGTTCAGATATATCCATAGTTCGGTCAAGTCAAGTCATGTTGATATTGTTCTGGTATTCATATTCAAGTGTTCATGTTTGATATATTGCATTCATGTTGAATCGGAATTATGGTTGGATTCATGTTGAATTGTATTCAGATTAGACTGAGACTCAGATTGAGTCAGATACTTAGGACAGAATTTGGATCTTGAATTAGGTTTAGAAATTATCGGTAACTGCTGCACATGGACGGCAGGATTTGTGTCTTTTTCCAAGACAATTGCCATTGATAACCCTGTTTTAGTTTTTTTTTTACCTTAAATAGGCAAATACCCACTTTCTTCGGCTCCCTGAGGCTCAAGAGAATTGGTCCCGCTTAAACCTATATTTACTAGGGTCCTTATTGTAATTTAATATAACTTGAGGGGGTTTTATGAAAAATATTTTTAGTATACTTTCACAATAACCTCAAGTATTTATTTATCGTATTTAGGGTTTTCATGGATGTAACTTTTAACCGGTGGGGTATATTACTGAATATATATACCTAGCTTGAATAGTTCAAGATATTTTAGTATAAAGTTTGACCTGTATTGATACTTGATAGTATTTTCATGAAACTTGTAATTCGTTTATTTTATTTAGAAAACATGGAATTTAATAATATATATTAAAAATATGTGGTTTGATAATATTTATATAATTATTAAAAATAACTTATTATTATTATTAAATAGAAATCCTCGATTTTCTAAAAATTGTATTAAAATTCTATTGAGATCGTATGCTCCGTGAGAAGGTCTGCATCTCACTCTACTATTCCCGATGATGTGCGATAATCTACACCATCCTAAACCGGGTTTCCCAAAATGGGTTGTAGATGCACAATTGCAAGGAATTAAGTAATACGATTTAAAAAAATCCGGGTTTTTAACTGTTTAAGGTATTTTGATGAAAAGTCATATTTTGCCAATAAAATATTGTTTAAGAGAATCGTGATATGTCAAGATGTGTGTATGTGAGAGGTAGGTCATTACTTCGTGAGGTTTTCTAAAGGTATGCTAAGAAAAATAATTAAAAGATGTCGTATGTAAAGTTTGTGGTATTTAAATGAAAAACGCAATTTAAAGTTACATATCATGATATTTTAAGATGAAAATTGTTCTAATTATTTGTTCCATGATTAATAAATATGGTATAGTGATATGGATGAGTGATTCCTAAGAGAAATTGTAATTTTAAAGATTATAGAATCGAATGTCGGTATAACTCCACTTACCGACAAGTTTTGAAAAGAAGAATTTTTATGGTAGAAAGAGAAGAGGGGAGGTGGGACTTACTTGTTAAAAGAGTAGAGAGGAGGTAGAGAGAGAATGGTAGCCTTCGTAGAGTCGCGGGATCGCCGGAAACGTCTCGAATCCTTGCCGGAAATTGACCTTGAGCTAACTCCACTTGTACTCTTCTTGGACTTGAGAATTTTTGAGAATTTTGGCAATAGATTTCAGAATGAGGAGGACTAGGGTATGGTGTTGTATTTATAAGATGGAATTAGGGTTCAGGAATTGAAAAAAGAATTGAAAATGCATTAAAATTTGGATTTAAAACTTCATTTTAATTCTCTATTAATTTTCAGGGAAATCAAACAGAACATGGGTAGTGGGGTAGGCTAAAGGTTTGAGTGTGCAGAGAACGGGGCTATTCCGTATGGTGGGGCCCGGCAGTGTCGGCCAAAAAGAGGATCTCACCGGTCGAGTTGAAGGGGCGGGGCTTGGATTGATGCGACGTGTCCTCGGCTGTTCATACAACATTGTGCACATGTTTATTTTTCTGTCTTTTCATTTGTTACGTGTATTGCTCGTATAAGCTTTTGGGCTTCCAAAAACTTAAAATAAAAATTCAGAAAAATAATATGTGGTTGATGGGATTCGAACACAGGGGCTATGTCACAGCAATGCAAGACTACCAATGATCTACAAGTTGTTTCTTACTGTTCTTAAACAAATTTATTTTATAACCTGTACTCAGGTTAGCAAACTCTATTTTGTACATTAACTTTAAAAAAATTTGTACAGTAAAATTAGAGTCGTTACATTCTACCCTCCTTACAAAAATTTCGTCCTCGAAATTTATAATTATATAAGGACTAGTTTACAAATAAGAAAGGGTATCTTGCACGCATGTCGTCCTCACGTTCCCACGTTGATTCTCCTGGTGAATTTTTTCTCCACATCACTCAGACCAAGTTTACTTCCTTATTCCTCAGTGACTTTACTTTTCTGTCCAGAATATCAATAGGTTGCTGCTCACAAGATAGATCTGTCTGTACAGTGAGCTCGGAGTGATCAACGATGTGGCTGGGGTCGCTCACATATCTTTTAAGCTGGGATACATAGAACACGTTGTGCACTCCTTCCAATGAGGGTGGTAGTGCTACACGATATGCCATTTCTCCGACTCGTTCGAGTATGTCGAATGGTGCAATATATCTGGGATTGAGCTTACCTCTCTTGCCAAAGCGAATTATTTCATGGTTTGGAGAGATCTTTAAGAACGCATGATCTCCCGGTTGGAACTCCAGATGACGGCACTTTGCATCGGCCCAGTGCTTCTGTAACGACTCTGTTTATAATATACAAAATTGTTTAAGATTAAGGTACTAAATGGAGTATTTGCAACCTTGTGTATGCTATAAGTATTTGAATTGTTTTAGAATAATAACAATTTATAGCTCACTGGTAAAGCCTTTGCACTGCTGTGACATAGGCCCTGTGTTCAAATCTCTTCAACCACATATTATTATTTTATGATTTTTCTTTTAAACTTTTTGGAAGCCCAAAAGTTTACACGTGTAATACACGTAAAAATGAAAAGTCACTAAAATCAAACATGTGGAAAATGTTATATGTACTGAACATGACACGTGGCAGCAATCCAGATCCCAACCTCACCCAAACGATCGGCCAAGATGCCATTACGGCCGCGCCGCCGGGCCCCCGTCGGTGATGCCCCCAATATTTTACCCCAACACCCTTTGGCCTCCCCCATTACTCCTCTTCTGTTTGATTTTCCTGCACATTAACACAGAATTAAAATGAGCTTTAAAACCAAATTTTAATGCATTTTAATTCTCAATTTTAATACTCTAAACCCTAATTCTATCCTATAAATACCACCCTATACCCTAGCTCTCTCTATTCTGAAATCCATTGTCAAACTCTCAAATTTTTTCCAAGTCCAAAAAGTTATACAAGTGGAGTTAGTGCAAGGTCAAGTTCCAGCGATGATTCAGGACAAATCCGGCGACACCGCGACTCTACGACGCCTTCAAAACCTTCCTCCACCTCTTCCCCCTTTTCTCAACAGTAAGTTCTCCTTCCTCTCCTCTCTTATATTCTAAAACAATCTTTTATTAAAACTCGTCGGAAGCGGAGTTATTCCGACTTCCGATTCTAATTTCGTTTAAAAACCCTACTTTTCTTAACAACAAATCAACCATCTCTTAATATCTTGTTTAGCAACCATAAAACAATATTTAGAACAAGTTTCAATTCAAAATAAAATGCTATGCAACTTGTATTACACTTTTTCATTAAAAAGCACAAAGTTTACCTACGACATTAATTCATCATATTACTCATATTATGTTTAGAAAACTCAAGAGGTAATGACCTACCTCATCACAACACTCATCATAACATAGCATGATGGTTTGAAAACAATATTTTTGTGGCTAAGACGAATTTTACAGTTAAATACCATAAACTATCAAAACCGTATTTCTTTTAATTGTTTTAATCAAATTCCATACAATTATGTCCTTACAACCCATTTTGGGGAATCCGATTTGGTTGGTGCGGGTTATCGCACATCCATCGGACTAGTAGGACGAGATACAGACCTCCTCACGAAGCATACAATCTCGATGGAATTTATTTTACAATTTTTAAGAAAACGTGATTTCTATTTAATAAATAAATTTATTTTCTAATAATTATATATAATATTATCAACTTATCTATTTTAAATATACATAAAAATATCCATGTTTTCTAAACAAAAGAATCCCAAATTTCATGAAACTACCATCACAAATCAATAAAAGTCATTTTACATGAAAATACCATATACTATTCAATTTAGATTTATATCCACTAGAATATCTCATCTTATAAAAATTACATCTATGAAAACCCTAAAGACGATAAATAAATACTTGAGGTTATTTTGAAAATACATCAAAACTATATTTCATAAACCCCCTCAAGTTATATTAAATTACAACAAAGGCCCTAGTAAATATAGGTTTATGCAGGACCAATTCTCTTGAGCCTCCAGGAGCCGGAGTATGTGGGTGCTTGCCTATTTAAGGTAGACAACTAAAACGGGGTTATCAATACGGTAATTGTCTTGGAAAAAGACACAAATTCTGCTGTCCATGTGCAGCAGTTATCGATAACTCCAAAACTTAATGCAGGACTTCAATTCTGTTTAAGTGTCTGACTTAGACAGAGTTTCAGTTTAATCCGAATACAATCCATTCTTGATATAATTCCATTACAACATGAATCCATCTATATCAACATGACTTGATTTGACCGAACCATGGATATACATTGACTTGTCTACATGACTATCCGTTTAAATATGCTTATCCGTTTACATGAACAATTGATATTATGGTTTCGGCAAGTCTTATATCTACAAATCACTACATAACAATACAATAAACATTACGATGTTTAAAAGGGGTAGATTAGTACGGAATGTGTTAAAAGTGACACGATGATGGTCACTTTAATACACCTAACCTGAATATCCATTGCTGTTGTTTCGTGGCTTAACGGTTCCTTGTGCTCCGTATACCTTAGTCCACGGAATAGTTGGACTCCTCTCGTATACACTAGTATATTCTTTACCAAGGTACAAATAACAGCAATAATATAACAAACATACATTATATCAGTTGTACTCTCTATCTGTCTATTCTATTTCTATCTCTCTTTGGGACTTACTGAGCAATTGTTCGTCGACGACATTCCTTTTCTATTCTTCTTTGGAATGTTGTCAGGAGGACCCGACTCTCTGGAGATCGAGCCCAGCTCAGAAGATTTGGAGCAGTTCATCGAGGACCCCGAGCTTTAGTTCACTTGTATATACTTTACTTTCAGTTCATTTCATTGTTTAGGCATTGCTTTCCACATTATATTTACTTTTCGGTTGTATTGTAAAGAATGTTTAATAAATAAAAAGTTGTTGTTCTTTTACATCTCATGTCTTTCTTATGCACATTTACATTATATTGCTTATTTACGCTTAGCGTGTTTACTTCTGAGTAAATACGTCGCGTGACCCGTCACGTCTTCTTATCTGTACACCGTGAAGCGGGACGTGACAGTTTCTGTCTGTCTTAGGCTATGCGCATTCTTTTCCTGATCGTGCGAACTATGTCCACAGTTGCCACGATCATCTCTGGTCCAAGGAGTTCCCTATCTCCGATGTCGTCCTAACTTAGTGGTGAACGACACTTCCTTCCATAGAGCGCTGCAAAAGGTGCCATTCCAATACCCGCCTGGTAGCTGTTATTGTATGAAAACTCCACAAGATATAGGTGATCTTCCCACGATCCTCCGAAGTCTAGCATACAAGCTCGTAGCATGTCTTCTAGAATCTGAATTGTTCGCTCAGACTGTCCATCTGTTTGTGGATGTTAAGTTGTGCTGAAGTTCAGACTCGTTCCTAGGCTAGCTTGCAGACTCTGCCAAAACTGCGATCGGAATCTGGTGTCACGATTGGAGACAATGCAAACCGGTACTCCATGTAATCTCACGATCTCCTGCATGAGTTCATGGGTATAAAAAATAGTACATCTTGAGGTTAAATCTTACATTAGATTCATGCTTACCTCCATGTACTTCTTTTATAAAGTCTCGGTAGATTGACCAACTCGAAATGGGATGAAGTGAGCCGACTTGGTGAGTCGATCCACAATAACCCATACCGCATCGTTACCTTTCGTACTGTGAGGAAGTGCAGTCACGAAGTCCATGGTAATGTGTTTCCATTTCCATTCTGGAATAGGTAACGGTTGAAGTAAACCAACAGTTCTGTAATGTTCAGCCTTTACTTGTTGACACACCAAACATTTTGTTACGCTTCTGGCTACTTCACACTTCATTCTATGCCACCAGTAATGTTGACGTAGATCTTTGTACATCTTTGTACCACCAGGGTGTACTGAGTACGGAGAGCTGTGAGCTTCTTTCATCAACTAATCCCTAATAGGACCTTGTGGTACACACAATCTACTTCCGTATCTCAAAGACCCGTCTTCGTGGATGATGAAATCTGTTCGAAGTCCACTTTCTGCTTGTTCTCGGATCTTTTGCAACTTGGCATCACTTGCTTGAACTGCATTGATCTGATTGACAATAGTAGATTGAACTTGTAAGTTCATCAAATACGAAGCGTTACCTGGCATAACCACTTCTATATCCATCCCGTGCAATTCCTACCAAAGCTTCCACTGAGCGGTGAGATTCATTGATAGTGGCTGGCGACTAAGTGCATCAGGAACTACATTCATCTTCCCTGGATGACATTGTAGGTTGATATCGAAGTCCGCCATAAGTTCTAGCCATCTTCTCTGCCGCATGTTCAACTCTTTCTGAGTAAACACATACTTCAGACTTTTATGGTCCATGTATATATCCACCCGTTCTCCTAGCAGATAATGGCGCAAAATCTTAAGTGCAAAAATAACGGCCGCCAACTCCAAGTCATGTGTTGGATAGTTATGCTCATGAATCTTCAACCATCTTGATGCAAAAGCTACATCTTTTTCATGCTGGTGTAGAACACATCCTAATCTCTTACCGGATGCATCGCAATGCACAACGAAACCTCCAGATTGGTCCGGTATTACGAGAATATGTGCTGATGTCAATCTTGACTTGAGTTCTACAAAATCTTGTTCACATACTTCTGACTACAAGAATGCTTCATCTTTACATGTGAGCTTGGTCAGAGATGTTGCAATTTTCGAAAAGCCTTCTATGAATTTTCGGTAGTATCCTGTTAAACCCAGGAAACTTCTAATGTCCTTCACTGTCTTTAGTGTCGGCGATTCGTTTACTGCTGATACTTTAACTGGATCTACAGAGATTCCTTCACCCGAAACAATATGTCCGAGAAATCCGACTTGATCTTGCCAAAATTCACACTTGCTGTACTTGGCATAGAGTTGATGCTGTTGTAAAATCTCCAGGACAATTCGTAAATGCTCAGCATAGTCTTTCCGATTCTTTGAATACACCAGGATATCGTCGATGAAAATAACAATGAACCTGTCTAAGTACTCTCGAAAAACTTGGTTCATCAGATTCATAAATATGGCTGGTGCATTGGTCACTCCAAATGGCATCATAAGAAACTCATAATGTCCATAGCGAGTCCTGAATGCCATCTTCGGAATATCAGACTCTTTGACCTTTACCTGATGATATCCCGAACGAAGATCTAGCTTTGAGAAAACATATGACCCACTTAGCTGATCGAACAGGTCGTCGATACGCGATAGTGGATACTTGTTCTTTATCGTGACTTCGTTCAGAGCTCGGTAGTCTATGCACATTCTGTATGAAGCTTTCTTCTTCTTCACAAGCAAAACTGGAGATCCCAACTTGAAGTACTGGGATGAATCCATCCTTTCTTCAAAAGTTCGTCCAATTGAGTACGGATCTCCTTCAATCCTTCAGGACTTAACCGATATGGTACTTTGATCACCGGTTGTGCACCAGGTACTAAGTCAATACTGAATTCAAGAGCTCAATCGGGAGGTGTTCGGCACAATTTATTACATTTTAATACCGCTCATTTCCTATCATTTTGATAATAAACAGTGCTATTTTATCTCGGTTTGCTCATTAGTACAGAATACAGGTACACAGCCAAAAACACTGGAGACGGTAAACAACACGAGCAGAAATGACGGTTTTTAGCCGGAACTGCAAATGGGACAGAATACAGATCAAGAAAAATGTGTTTGCATCAAATAAAGTTGTGTACAATAATTTTTTGGTTTTGGTCTAACACATTATCATGTTACATGTGTGAAAATGGCACACAAGTGGGCATGACATGATACACAAGTTGGCATGGCTCATGATTAGGATTGTATGGATGTGATATGCAAGTTGACACACTTTTAGGACAGCCATGATCTTGTCTTGAGCAAGTTGCACAAGTATGAAAAGTTGTGATGTGAGGTTTTTTGGAATGTGTTTTTCTTTTCTGTCTTCAAGTTCGTATGAGCAATCCAGTGTGAATTAGAGAAAACAAACACATCTAAAAATCATCATTTCATGTCAGGAGAAAACACACAAAATTTGGTAGCCTAAGTCCACTAAAGCGCAGCGGAAGTGCGGCAATTGTCAAGATATGCGGCGGAAGCGCAGCCGTCTTGGTGCTAAATGTCTCCGGTTTTCAAGGGCAGTTTGGTAACTTCATAATACTTTGGAAAACACACTTTCATTTTAAGGCCTATAAATACAGCAGATTATCACACACAAAGAGATCCATTCTTTTGTTCAATATTTTGCACAAGTTTTTAGTTTAAGGTTTGAAGAGAGTTGTATGGAGCTCAAGCATGGTTTTCTTCTTCTTTTTCCCTCTTGGAGCTCTCATTTGAGAGCTTCATTATGGAGATTGAACAAGTAGCCTATCATGTATCTCAAATTCTTCATTTGTTAATACAATTGTTGTTTTTCGTTGTTCATTTGGTTCTTGCTCTAATGTTGTTTTTCAATTCTTATTAGTATGATTCTTAAGTAGTTCTTCATGGTTGTGGTGATGGTTAGGATGGTGATGAATGGCAAAGCCTTCCTCCTCCTCTTGTTCATGTTTAAAGTGCTTATATTTGTGATTATAAACTTAGGATTGCAACTTGGATTGGTTTGATATGGTATGTTGATTCCATGGTTACTTGGTAACCTCATCACATACCATATTTTCTCTAAAAACCTCATCTTATAAGCCCAAGGTTAGAATCAATTTAGTGTTGAGGTTGCTAAGTTTAGATATGGTATTTCGTTATCAAGTTGCTTGACAAACTACTTGGTTTCATATACCATATATTATCACAAACACTTAGCAAACTTAACACTAAAACTACTTTCTCTCACTCACTAATTTGTGTATTTGATGTTGTTGTATACTTACTAACCCTTGTGCTTAGTGTTGATACTTCAAACTTGGGCATACAAACTGTAAGTGAACAAGACGGATTCGTTTCGTGTTTTGCGTCGAAATCCGATAACTTGATGATTTGTGTTTCGCAACCGCCTTGACAAGTCATGCTTCACTTCGGGATCAACATAAGGATGGACAACTCATGATCAAGGGAGCGTCGAAGAAATCGCCACGATTCAACCATCCGAGCCAAAGCCACGGACACCTTTCTTCCTTAACTTAGTTCTATATTTCCGTATTTTATAATTAGTGACAACCAAACCCAATTCTTTCTTCTCGAACCTTAAGCAACAATACCTAATCACCAATTCCCTGTGGATCGACCCGTACTTGCCGACTCGCTATAACGCGCCGTGCACTTGCGGTTTATAAATTTTAAAATGAGACCAAGCTCGCGTGCACAACTATTTCTCAAAACAACCACTTTTCCAAAATACACGTTTGCGCGCGCGGGTAAAGTCCCAACAAGTTTTTGGAGGCAAACCTGAGATGTCTTCAGGGAATACATCCTCAAATTCTCGAACTACCTCTGGCTTGTCTTCTTTCGCATGTATTGTTCCAATCACTGCCTTCCTTGGTATAGCCTTGTAGGTGCTAGGTTCCAGGGTACGGACTCCACTCTTGAAATAAAAGACCGGATAATCTGGAATCTCTAACACTACCCTTCTTTGACGATAGTCGATGGTAGCGAAGAAAGTTCCTAGCCATTTTATTCCCAAAACTACATCGAAGTTCGGTATGTCCAGCACCTTGAAGTCCGCATAAAATTCTCTGCTGCAGACGACCACCGGACACAGATCGTATCCCATAGTTGCCTTTAGAATGCCGTTTCCTGAACTAACATTACAGCTGGATACGAGCAGTTTAACTGGAATCGCATGAGTTCGAACGAACCGTTGCGACATAAAGCAATGTGATGTTCCAGTATCGAAGAGTGCTAAGGTAGGTAGGGAGGCTACTAAGATTGTACCTAAGTTGTGTGGAATATGTTTAGGTATAGGAAAAGATATATATATTGATGTATATAAAGATTGAAAAGGTTTTGAAAGAGAGGGAGTTACCAGTGATGACTTGGCCAGTGGCTTTAGCTTCTTCCACAGTCATTGTGAAAGCCTGTCGCCTAGGTACATTTCTCCTTGCTAGAGGCACATTCCCATGTCCGTTCCTATGTCCTTGAGGCATATTCCCTTGAGCTTGATGGAACCGACGAGGTGGCTGCACAGGAGGTCCACGTGGAGGTGGAGTTGGGAGAGCAAGACGAGGTGCATGAGCCTGAATTGCTGGTCGCTGCGGATAAGTGATCGCTGGTCGGGGTGCGGGAGCTGGGGTGAGACGATGTGGGCAATCTCCAATGGCGTGAGTGGATGCACCACAAACTAAGCAAAGGCGGTTAGCATGCCTGCAGTCCTTCGTTAAGTGTCCATTCCTCTTGAAGTATAAGAAAAAGTCTGGACTGGGCCAGTTAAAAGTTACTTCTGGTCTCCTGGGTACAAACGGTGTCCTGGAAGAAGCTCCTCCTGCCATCTGAGTAGCAGAGCGCTGTACACCGGCAGACTGAGATCTTTTTTTCTTCTTCACCACTGCCTCATATCGTCGAGCAGCCTTCAGCGCAAGATCATGGGTTAGGAAATCCCATGTAGCTAATGCGGCTTGGATCTCCGGGTCCAACACTTGCTGAAATCTTCGAGCTCTGATCTCAGAAGTCGGTATAAGATGTGCCGCAAACCTGTTACGGTCTTGTGTTAACAGTGTAATATGTGATATTAGGAAATTGAATATTGAGACATGTCTTACCTGCTAAGTATGCTGAACTCAGCATCGTATTCATTCACTGATTTGTTCCACATTGAATCTTGTTGCAGGTGGATGAATCGCCGCTCCATATCAAAATGGGCAGTCTCGGGAAAGTACTTCGCGTCGAACATGTCGCGAAATGTCTTCCATTCAATCATCTGGGCAAGATGGCTTTCTTCGGCCTTCACCATACTCTGGCATTATTAGTGAGTTGCAGCTTCGCAACTCTTACCCAACCGATCTCTGGCACTTGTTCTGCTTCTAGGTCATCTTCAATGGACTGAGCCCATTCTTCCGCCTCCAGGGGGCTCTCTTTCCCAGAAAAGTTTTTAGGATGTAGTGCCCAGAATTGCTTCACTCCGGGTGCCTGAGATTCTAGACGGTGCAATAGAATAGCAGTCTGCTGCTGCTGTCCCTCCAAGAGGCTTTTGATTGCCTCAAGCAATACCGTCTGCTCGTTGATAGGAACTGCTACGGTAGGTGGTGATGGCAGAGGAGGTAGGGTGTTTCCATTCACGTTGGTGGTCGTGTTGTTCGGGAAATCCATAATCTTGAAAGAAAAAGTAGGGTTAGAATAGATTTAAGGAATTGAAATGTAAAGAATGTATAGTTGCTGATTCTTATAATTTTTGTGATATATTGTTTAGATTTCCATGCAGAACTGGCCCTACATGGTAAGAATTTATGCAGAACTGACCTGCATGGGCCACCAACAAAACCTGTCATGCCCCGCTTCCTAGTATACGGGGAAGGATATGTGGCGGGCCGCGACGTATTTACTCAGAAGTAAACATGTTAAGCGGAAATAAGCAATATAAATGAATAATACAAGAATAACAAGATATGTAATAAAATAATAACTTTTTATTGATAATCATTTTTTACATACAACTGAAAAGTAAAGTACAATGATAGAAAGCAATGCCTAAACAATGGCATATGAACTGAAAAGAAAAATAGTACAAGTAAGGCCTAAAAGTCTGCCTTCTCTGTAAACTGCTCCAAGTCGTCATGGCTGGACTCGATCTCCTGAGAGTCAGGTCCTCCCGACAACATTCTAAAGAAAGAAGATACGGGAATGTTGTCAGCGAAATAGCGTTCGGTAAGTCCCAAAAGATAGAATGTAATTGATAGGTAAAGAGAATAGAATAGGTAAAGTATGCGTTTATTATGCTAACGTAGTTGTTTGTAGCTTGGTACAGAATATACCAGTATATACAAGAGAAGTCCAATTTGCTCCGTGGACTAAGATAACATGTAAGTACAAGGCCCGTCAAAACCCATGGGACAACGGCACAAGATGTTCATGTAGGTGTCTTTTAGTGACCACCATCGTGCCACTTTTAACACATTCCGTACCAATCTACCCCGTTAAAAAAACCCCGCAGTGTATATTGTATTGATTGTATTGAGTTGTAGTTATCAGACTTGCCGAGACCACGGTATAAATTGTTCATATAACTGATTCAGGATGTAAACGGTAGTCATGTAGTCAAGTTCAGATATAGCCATGGTTCGGTCAAGTCAAGTCATGTTGATATTGTTCTGGTATTTATGTTCAAGTTCAAGTGTTCATGTTTGATATATTGGATTCTTGTTGAATTAAAATTATGGTTGGATTCATGTTGAATTGTATTCAGATTAAACTGAGGCTCAGATTGAGTCGGACAGTTAGGATAAAATTTGGATTCTGAATTAGGTTTAGGAATTATCGGTAACTGCTGCACATGGTGTCACGCCCCGCTTTCCAGTGTACGGCAAAGGGGACGCGACGAGGTCCGCTACGTATATACTCAGAAGTACATACGCTAAGCGTATCTAAGCAATATAAAATAAATACATAAAAGACAAGAAATAAAAAGAACAACAATTTTTATTTATTAACATTCTTTGTACAATACATGAAAGGAAATACAACTGAAATAAAACGATGCCTAAACAGTAGCATAACAGGAAATGAAAAGTACAGAAAGGAAAAAGTGTACAATGAAATTACAGTGCAGGGTCTTCAGTAAACTGCTCCAAGTCTTCTTGCGATGGCACGATCTCTGCCGGGTCCAAATCACCTGACGACATTTAAAGAAGAAAGAAACAGAATGTCGTCAGTGAAGAGGTCGCTCGGTAAGTTCTAAAGATGCGAGGAAAGTAGAAAAGAGACAGAATAAGAAGATATATTTTAAAGTTGTATTATCCTGTAGTAATGTCGTATTGGCGCTGTTGTTTGTAGTTTGGTACAGAAGGATGCCAGTGTATACGAGGGGAGTCTCTATATGCCAGAGACTAGGGGCACGTATAGTACAAGGAACCGTTTATGCCACGGTATAACAGCAACTGGATTCATGTTAGGTGTATTAAATCTGACCACCTCGTGCCACCTTTAACACCTTCCGTACCAATCTACCCCTTAAACCCCGCGATATCTTATTTGTATTGTTATCTTGTAAAATTGTATTGATTGTATGAATGATTGACTGACTGACCTAAACCATGATATCAGGAAACGGTTATAACTGTAGAGTCATGTAAATGGAATACTGAGAATCATGTAAAAGGAATCTATATCTATGGTTCGGTTAAGTCAAGTCGTATAAATTGATAATTGTATTCATGGATTCATGTGTTCATATTGAATTGGAAACTTGTAGATTATAGGTTGACTTGAATCATATTCAAGTCAGATTAATCAGACTCAAACCCGAGTCAGACAATCAGGAATGTGAATCGAAGTCTTATAATTGCTAGGGTCCTTAGGGTAATTTATAAACATGAGGGGGTTTTATGTAAAAATACTTTTATATACTTTTCAAAATACACCTCAAGTATTTATTGTTCGTCTTTAGAGTTGTAATGAGGGTGGATTTTATGTCGTGACATTTCTAGTGAAAATATCCTAGTTATAGGTATTTATCTGTAATATTGATTATTTGAAGTTCATGGTATTTTAGTGTAAAATTTATTATTGTGATTTTTTTGGAAAAGGTGGAAAATTTATATTATAATAAAATAGATATTTAAATGATAAATATACATATGTTTATACAAAAAATAATTTTAATAAATATTTTATATTCCAAAAAATCTCATTTTCTTAAAATGTTGTATTTTAAACCTTTCGAGACCGAATGCTCCTTGCGGAGGTCTGACTCTCGCACTACTAGCCCGAGAGTGCGCGATAAACCGCACGATCCCGAACGGGTTCCCCAAAGATGGGTTGTAGCGGCGCTTTGCAAAGATTGTAAAATGCTAATCCTTTAGAAAACGGTTTTATAAAGTACAAGGTATTTATTTGCAAAGTGTAATTTTCCGTATTTTAGATTCTAAGGTTTCCTAAGCCAACTAGCCTATTTCTAAATGGTCTAAACGACAAGTCGTTAGAAATCTCAAATCGCCTCTTCACCGCCAATTGTGGCCAGGTAAGTACAAGTGAGGAAGGAGGGATCCGCTCACGAATCGTGAGACGAGCCTTTTAAAGTTACCTAAACTTACTTGCCTAGCCTAAACATCACAAAGTCAGGTTTAGATAAACGATCGATGTGCACAACTTATCATGTTTTCCTAATAAGAGGTATTTATTTAAAAGTGTGTCAAATATAAAACTTTTAAGAATGGTTTTATTAAGAATATGGTATTTAAATGAAAGTTTCGTTTTTTTGTATTCTAAGTTTTGATGATATCGTTTTGGGGTTGTATTTGCGTGTGTGTGGAGGTAGGTCAATACCTCGTGCTCTACTTTGAATGTATAGCAAAGTTAAGGGGTTAAATGTGAAATCGAAACATGATGGTATTAAAGTGAAAAATACGATAAATTGGAAAGGTTATCATTTCATGTGACGAAACTTGTTCAAATTGATTTTTAAAAGTTTAATAGTCAAGATAAAGATGTTTAGGCATGAATGTATTGGTTAGAAGTGAAATTTTATAGAAAACCGAATCGGAAATCGGATTTGTTCCGATTCCGTCGGGTTTCGTAATTTCGTATTTTAGAGAAATAGAAAGAAGGATAGAAAGGAACTTACGGGTTTCGATCTATACTAAGGAGTGTAGAGAAACTAAAGGAGGTTGCCGAGGCGTTGCTTCGTCACCGGTTGTTTCAAAAAACGTCGCCGGAATTCCCGCCGGAATTTCGCCGTGCACTCGTTTTCAAATTACACACTCTTGGAAAATTTTGAGAGGGTAAGCTTAGGGTTTTGGGATGAGAGGGTAGAGGGTAGAGGGTGTATTTATAGGGTAGGTTAGGGTAGGGTAGGTGAAGGGGTTTTTGAATAAAAAAATGTAAAAATATAG
Organism: Agapanthus africanus; assembly: GCA_030015575.1. Taxonomy (NCBI): domain Eukaryota; kingdom Viridiplantae; phylum Streptophyta; class Magnoliopsida; order Asparagales; family Amaryllidaceae; genus Agapanthus; species Agapanthus africanus. Next base: position 45,186,590 of record JASDDO010000019.1, on the reverse strand, counting down.
GAAAAATGTATTAAAATGAACTAAATGAGAGTTAATGGGCTCTCAGGAACCGATCCACATAAATAGAGTATACAGGGGGTTAGAGAAGTCGAAGAGCCCCAACTTTCGTGTTGGGGACTCGGCCGTCCGGACGGCGGCGCCGGACCGAGTCGGCCGGTCCGCCGGCCGACTCAGCCGATCCGTCCGGTCCGCCGGCCGACTCGGCCGATCCGGCCGAGTCGGGGGTCGAGTCGGTGGGGGGTCTCATGGGGTACACTCTGGTTTTTTACTTTTTAATGTTCATTTCAAGTTTTGTGAGCTATGGTGTTTTGACTGTTGGGCTTCCAAAGGATTTAAAACAAAATAAATATAAAAATAATGTGGGGCATGGGATTTGAACTCTGGTGGCTTGGTTCAACAGTGCAAGGTGTTACCAATGAGCTACAAACTCCTTCTTGTAATTATTGTAGGAAAATAAATATTTAAAGTGGTAACAACAACATTAAATACCCCAAGTATACTTCAAATTTAAATCAATTTTATGTATACAAAAATTGGAGTTGTTATACATGGACGGCTAGATTTGTTTTTTTCGAAGACAATTACCATTGATAACCCCGTTTTAGTTTTCTACCTTAATTAGACAAGCACCCACTTTCTCCGGCTCTCTGAGGCTCAAGAGAATTGGTCCCGTTTAAACCTATATTTACCAGGGTCCTTATTGTAATTTAATATAAATTGAGGGGTTTTATGAAAAATATTTTTAGTATACTTTCAAAATAACCTCAAGTGTTTATTTATCGTATTTAGGGTTTTCATACATATAACTTTTAACGGGTGAGGTATATTTGTGAAAATATATATCTAGCTTGAATAGTTCAAGGTATTTTAGTGTAATGTTTGACTTGTATTAATACTTGATGGTATTTTCATGAAACTTGTTATTCGTTTATTTTGTTTAGAAAATATGGAATTTAATAATATATATTAAAAATATGTGGTTTGATAATATTTATATAATTATTAAAAATAACTTTTTATTATTATTAAATAGAAATCCTCGATTTTCTAAAAATTTTATTAAAATTCTATTGAGATCGTATGCTCCGTGAGGAGATTTGCATCTCGCTCTACTAGTCCCGAGAATGTGCGATAATACACACCATCCCAAACCGGGTTCCCCAAAATGGGTTGTAGAGGCACAATCGCAAGGAATTAAGTAACACGATTTAAAGAAATCTGGTTTTTTAATAGTTTAAGGTATTTTGATGAAAAGTCATATTTTGCCACAAAATATTATTCAAGAGAATCGTGCTATATCAAGATGTGTGTATGTGAGAGGTAGGTCATTATCTCATGAGGTTTTCTAAAGGTATGCTAAGCAAAATAATTAAAAGATGTCGTATGTAAAGTTTGTGGTACTTAAACGAAAAACGCAATTTAAAGTTACATATCATGATATTTTAAGATGAAAATTGTTCTAATTATTTGTTCTATGATTAATAAATAAGGTATAGTGATATGGATGAGTGATTCCTAAGAGAAATTGTAATTTTAAAGATTATAGAATCGAATATCGGTATAACTCCACTTATCGACAAGTTTTGAAAAGAAGAATTTTTATGGTAGAAAGAGAAGAGAGGAGGTGTGACTTAATTGTTAAAAGTGTAGAGAGGAGGTAGAGGGAAAGAATGGCAGCCTTCGTAGAGTCGTGAGGTCGCCGGAAACGTCTCGAATTCTTGCCGGAAATTGATCTTGAGCCAACTCCACTTGTACTCTTCTTGGACTTGAGAATTTTTGAGAATTTTGACAATAGATTTCAGAATGAGGAGGGCTAGGGTATGGTTTTGTATTTATAAAATGGAATTAAGGTTTATGAATTGAAGAAAGAATTGAAAATGCATTAAAATTTGGATTTAAAGTTTCATTTTAATTATCTGTTAATTTTCAGGGAAATCAAACAGAACAGGGGTAGTGGGGTAGGACAAAGGTTTTAGTGTGTAGAGAACGGGGCCATTTCCTATGGTGGGGCCCGGCGGTGCCGGCTAAAAAGAGGATCGCCGGTCGAGTTGAAGGGGTGGGGGTTTGGATGGATACTACGTGTTCTCGGCTGTTCATACAACATTGTGCTCATATTTATTTTTTCGTCTTTTCATTTCTTACATGTATTGCACGTGTAAAATTTTGGGCTTCCAAAAAGTTAAAATAAAAATTCAGAAAAATAATATGTGGTTGATGGATTTCGAACACAGGGGCTATGTCACAGCAATGCAAGACTTTCCCAATGAGCTACAATTTGTTTCTTGCTGATCTTAAATAAATTTAATTTATAACTTGTACTCAGATTAGCAAACTCTATTCTGTACATTAACTTTAAAAAAAATTGTACAATAAAATTTGAGTCATTACAGATGTGCGATAATCCGCACCATCTATTAGCGGATCTCCTAACGAGAGTTGTAGAGGCGCAATTGCCAATGATTCAAAAAATATCGATTTTAAGAAACCCTTTATAAAACTATGGTATTTAATGAAAAACTTATTCTCTGAATTAACCATATACTTAGAATATCGTGCTATGAATCAAAAGTGTGCATGTGGGGTAGGTCGTTACCCCGTAAATTTTCCTAAAATTATATATGCTAATTATCGAATAAGGGGTACTCTTTAAGTTCATGGTATTTTGGCGTTACATGCATTCTATGGTAGTTTTAACAATAACAAACTTTCATTTTAAATTCATATAATATATAGATGAAACATGACATGCAATTGGTGGTATAATGGTAAGTGATAATTTCTTGTTAATACTATATGAAATTATAATGGATATGTCAAAATTTTACAACAATTAAATTAAAAGTGATATTAGCCACTAAAAGTCGCATTTTTGATAGTGATGGAAGAAGGGGCAAAAGGAGAAGTCAAGAGGGTTGAGATTTACAAATTTGAATGTAGAATAGAAAGAAAAAGGGAGATAGGGATGGATACTTACAGTTTCCGCTTGTACTCGTACAAGTGAGAAAAAGAAGAGAAGAAGCCTCAGTTGAGGAACTGAGACCTACGATGCGTGGAGAATTGAGCTTGGGTCCGATTACGCGCACAAGAACGGACTCTAGGAAGTTAACGCGTGGAGGAATGAACTTGAGAAACAGAGTTGGTTTAGACTTGTGCGCTTAACTTTCTTTTCTTGAGTGAGGCTTGAGAGAGAGAATATTTTGTGGTATTTTCAGAATAATCTAGGAGAAGAACTAAGGAGAAAGGCTAGGTATTTATGGGGGTAAATATAGGTGTAGAGAAAATTAAAAAAATGTATTAAAAGTGAGGGTAAAGGGGTAGATGAAGGGTCTGGGATTCTCTGGTTAATTGTAGGAAAATCAAATAGGAAAATGAGGAGTGGGGAGCTGAAGGAGGTACAGGCAAAAATTAGGGGGATTTGGGGCCATATCAACCACCGGTGGCGGTCGAAATAAGAAATCCGGAGGACCAAAATGAGAGTGGGGTCTCGGGGTTTGTGCAGTGCCTTCATTTGGATATTTATGTCTCGTTTTTATTGTTTGATTTATTTGCAACTCTTCGTTTCTCCGTGTAATGCACGTGCTGTTTACCGCTGAGAACAGAGACGGAACCGCGTATGTCGTTTTGTCTGAATTTGGGGGTAGATTCTATTTGGTTTTATCTGTCTACCTTTCCGAAGATGCCAAGTTGATTTATGGCATCGTGTATCGAAGGTTTGGACAGATGCGGCCATTATAGCAGACTTCGTCAGATTCCCCCTCGTTGTGAGGGGTTTTTGATTGTGTGGACGCTCTTCCCTGCAGGCGCAATCCCCTGTAGTTAATTATGTTACCGCATCGCGGTAACCACTTTCTCCTGCTCCAGAAGGTCACTTCGTGTCGTGTATGTTTGTTTTATTTTTGGTTGCCCGCGGATTGTTTACGGAGACTAATTTGTGTTGTCGTCCGTAGGTCGTGGATTAGTCCAAATCTGTATTTTCTTAGATTTGGGTTTGGTTTAATTTAAGGATCGTTAGTCTCATTTGGGATTAAGATCAACTTAAATATTTGTTAAGAATACGTTAATCTGATATTGGACTAAGATCTACTTAACGAGGGTTCGGGATCATTTTTGATCCAAAGAAAGAGTATTTGGGCCTTATCGTTGTAGTTTAGGGACGTTACGGTCCACAGCTAGTTTAAGAACATTACGGTCCATGGCTGGTTTAGGGATATTACGGTCCACAGCTAGTTTAAGGACATTACGGTCCAAGGAATTTTTGATTGTCGGGACCCGCCACCTCTCTGAAGACGTTGAAGAATCACAACGACAGGTATCAGAGGTGTGGGGAGATGTACCCTTGAACTAATGTCGGTTGAGAGATCTGTAGTTGGGTTTGGGACTAAGACCAATTTAGAAAAGTTGTGAGCACATGGGCTCGCTTGATCTGAATTAGGGACTTTTGGTCAACTTGGACCCAGCCCACTCAGTTTTGAATAAAGTTTTAAACACTTATTTGGGCTCGGTCCTTTTTATGTGCAACAATACTGAGAATTGATATGGGCTCTGACGTTCACCCTATTTCTTTGTTTTTTTATGGAGTGTTAAACACCTTTTATGGTGATGGGCTCTGTTTGCAGAGTGCTTTATGTTAAACAACGCCACGTGAGGGGCACGTGAGGCGCTTGGCGCCGAGCGCCGACCATTGAGTGCAGAGCACTCTGTGTTTTATTAGCGCCCAAGTGAGGGGCACATGTGGCACTTGGCGCTGGGCACCAACCGATGAGTGCTAAGCACTCCTTATTAAGCAGCGCCCACGTGAGGGGCACATAGGGCGCTTGGCGCCAACCACTGAGTGCTAGGCACTCTTTATTAAGCAGCGCCCACGTGAGGAGAACGTGAGGCGCTTGGCGATGAGTGCCAACCATTGAGTGCAGAGCACTCTTTGTTTTATTAGCGCCCACATGAGGGGCACGTGAGGTGCTTGGCACCAACCGATGAGTGCTAAGCACTCCTTATTAAGCAGCGCCCATGTGAGGGGCACGTGGGGCTCTTGGCGCTGGGTGCCAGCCACTGAGTGCTACGCACTCTTCATTAAGCAGCGCCACATAAGGGGCACATGAGGCGCTTGGCGCTGAGCGCCGACCATTGAGTACTAGGCACTCTTTATTAAGCAGCGCCCACGTGAGGAGCACGTAAGGCGCTCGACGCTGTTTCCTTCTTTATGCATTTTTCTGAAGAGTTCAATTCTTTGTTCTCCCTTGGATCTTCAATCCTCAGGAACAAATTCATCCCTACGAGAATTAAATTTTTATTTTTGGGAGACTTGTCTCATGGATCTCAGATCCAGGGAAAGAACTATATTCTTTTATAAGGATTAAACCCTTGGGTATGCAGATGAGATACTATGATCTCTATTTACCTTGAAGAAAGTTCTTCTTTCTTCTCTCTTAAAGCTCTTTCTGCTTGCTCTTCTTTTTGAACTTGAAGTTTATAGGGGGTTTCTTCTGTATAAGACTTGAAGTCTTGGGGCCTTTATATAGTAGAGGCAGATTTGTTGATTCAGTTAAGGAAATATCTCATTGAGAGATTTCTTAATTGATTTGGGGATTTTATCCACCATTGGATCTATGATCCAAGGACTTCTGTTTTACAGAAGACATTTCTTGTTTTTAACAAGATTGGGAAAATATTTTCCCATACAGAGCTTATTCTGTAATTTGGTGATTTTTAATCACTATTGGATTTTTAATCCAACGATGATCTATTTTACAGAGCGTAATCTTTCTTATTTAGAATGATTGGGGAAAATATTTTCCCCTACAGAGCATATTCTGTAGCTTGGTGATTTTTAATCACCATTGGATCTTTAATCCAACAGTGCTCTGTTTTACAGAGAGTAATCTTTCTTGTTTAGAAAGATTGGGTAAATATTTTCCCCTACAGAGCTTATTCTGTAGCTTGGTGAATTTTAATCAACATTGGATCTTTGATCGAATGGTGTTCTGTTTTACAGAGCATAATCTTTCTTGTTTAGAAACATTTGAGGAGTATTTTCTCAATCAGAATTTAATTATGTGCTTTGTTGATTTATCATCTTCGTTGGATCAAAGATCCAACGGCAGAGAACTTTTAGTTCTGGCGCCAGTGCCCTCGTGCGGGGCACGTGAGGCGATGCCTCAGAGTTTTTAACTCTTGGCGCTGGCGCCCTCGTGCAAGGCACGTGAGACGCTGCCTCAGAGTTTTTAACTCTTGGCGCCGGCGCTCTCGTGCAAGGCACGTAAGGCGCTGCCTCTTTCAAATTTTGAACAGAGCTTTACTCTTTTATTGGGGGAAACAAATGCCCCTCCACCGTTGCGCTCACATGGCTTATACGTGAGTGCAGCGGTGGCAGCTTTACCACCGTTGGATCTTCTTGGAAGTTGGATCGTCTTCCCATGCCTATAAGTAGGGCCTTTGGCCTTTGAGATGACTGCTGTTCATCTTCCATTTTTCTTCTTTCTGAAAATTCAATTCTCTTTCCAGAGCTTAGATCTCTGCCCAAGGAAACTCTTTTAGAGTTATAATTTTGCCCAAATTTTTTGGTAAGGATCATAATCGAACCCATTAAACAGAGCTTTACTCTTCTTAGATCACCGATCTTGTAAGATGTATTTTAGGGTTTCTTTAAACCGTTAATTAAAACAGAGGTTTTGTAACACCCGAGCCCAATGCTACTAACTGCGGTTACCGTTTGAACGTAGTGTGGCACTCATTACATTTATCTTGCTTGATTGTTACTTACTATAAATTTTACCCGGCAAATTCATTCCTGCATATAACAATTTTTTTTGGCACCTAAAATAAAATTAAAAATATTCATCTTGGCCTGCTTGACACCCCTAACCCCGTTGTAGCGTCCGCGCGTCGTGTTCTCGTCCCGTTCAGTGAAACGGGCGAGTTTGGACGGCTACGTGCACGTACGTGTGTCCGTTTTGGGGGTATGATTTTTGGTCATAAAACACTTCATTTTAAATTTTGGATCCCACCTAAAATTCTATTATTTCAATTTCAAATTTTTGGACCCGACCCGGACGCGATTTGGAAATGTTTTACTTTGCGCCAAAATCCTAAATTTTAATATATTTAAACCACCGAATATTTTCTTAACTATATGAATTTACTGTTCACTCAAATCTTATAAATCTTTTAATCTTTTCCTAAAACCCACAAAATCCCTTCACAACCAATCACAACCTCTCTACTTACCCCCTGTGGGCCCCATCTCTCTCTTCTCTCTCTCTAACTCTCTCCCTCTCCCGTATCTCTCTCTCTCCTCCCCATATATCCACTCTCTCTCTCTCCACTTTCGCTCTCTCTCTCTCTCTCATATATATTCATCTCCCTCCTCCTTTCTTTTAAAACGTAAACCCAACCACGTCGAACCCGGCCGCCTCACCCCTCGCCGCTGCAGCACCAACGCCGACGCGAACGTCACCAGCATCCTCGCCCTCATCGCAGCCACACCCACCTCCTTCCTCCATCCCCCACGTTCCCGAGAGCCTGCACACCTCGACGAGGCCACCAGTGCAAACCCCCGTGAGCCCAACCTCGCCGGTGACTCGCCGTCATCGCCCTCGTCTCCTCCTCGCATCCCTCTCCACGTCCCGGCCTTCCAAACCGCTGCTACCTCCCTCTACAGACCCCACGGCCACGACTGCACACCAGTAACCCACTGCCTTCGCCGGAATATCACCACGCCGGCAACCTTCATCGCCGTCGCCCCGTGCCGACTCTCCTGAAATCTCAGAACACCCTACCAGTAAGACCTTATGCTCCCCTTCTTCTTTGTTTCTTTCTTTTCTTGATTGCAATTCTTGATCGTCGCTGTTTTGCATCTCGCCGGAAATCGGCCGTGCCGGCGACGCGTCCAGACGTTCCAGCGTGGTACCCCGACCCGTGTGGCTTCACTGTTCGTCGTTTGGGTTCGTTCCGTGAACCGTGCGACCGTCGCGAGTTTCCCCGCCGACGTTTATCGTTCCGTTTTCCCGATTCGCGACCCGTCGAGGCAAGTAACCCTTGCTACATGCTAATCAATATTTACTTATAATTAATGACACCCTAAAACCCGCAATTTAACTTTGGTATGATCATTTCTCATTTTCATGTACAATATTGTTATATATCATTTTATCTTTCAAGCTTGGAACCTACAGTTTGCAATTGAACCTAATAACCACATTTACCTGTTTAATCACATTTTTTTAATATTGACATAGCTTATGGCATTTATCTCTATAGTTTTGTTCCATTTGGACACTAGTGTGCATTTTAACCTGTAATAGCTGTACTGAACCGTTATATAAATCATTGCACCTCTAAAGTTCTTAAACTTGTTAACATGATTAAAAGGACGTAATTGTCATACTGCATTCGCAGAACATTTAAATCATCTCTGTGACACAACTGATAACTGTACTGCAAATTGAGTAAATCTGCCTATTGCTTAATTCGTTGCTTATATCATGTTGATGATAACCATGCTTGCTTGTATAACTGATTGTGAGCACACCCATAATATTGTTTACATCTTGACCTGACTTGCTACATATATATTGATCTACCCGACATGGTACCGTATACTGCTTGACTTGACCTGATGTACCATGACCTGACCCGTTACCTGATCTTGTGTCTAATGCCAACAAACCTGACATGTAGTCCTCACGGACCGTTCCTGTTGTCTATCCAGACAAACCTGTTTACCTGATCCTGCGTTGGCATTAGTTTCTTGATTACGGGATACCTGACTTGACTTACACATATAACTTGGGGGAATGGGGAAATCAGTATTGTAACCGAACGTAACTCCAAGGGCCATCCTATTGTTTGCCGTTTTTCCGGGCGTTACGGAATACCTATTGTTTGCCGTTTTTCCGGGCGTTACGGAATACCCATTGTTTGCCGTTTTTCCGGGCGTTACGGAATACCTATTGTTTGCCGTCTTTCCGGGCGTTACGGAATAACTACCGATGAGTTACGATGAGGATTACATTATTTGGTTTCAAAGACTTTAGAACCTGATAGAACAGTTTAGTTTACCCACTGCACACTACCCTGCACTGCTCTGACTTATATTATTGTTACCCTTGCTTTATTCATGTTTATATTATATTGCCTGCTATCCTGTTTATATTTTATTACTTGATGATATGACGCACTGACGTCTGGGTTTTGCATGGCCCAGATTCTGTACCGCTGTTGCAGTCCGAGCAGGTGTACTTCAGCCGACAGGCTGAGCTGTGAGTGTCAGCAGTAGTTAGTTTTTTCTTTCCTGCATTTTTATTCCTGATGTGAGCCCGCATTATGGGACATACATTCCAGTTATTTGTATTGGATCTTTCGCTTCCGCATTTATTTATTCTTGACTCATGTTATCTTGGATTATGGACATGTTTTAGATAGTTTTATTTTGTTCTTGATATCTCTACAACCGTAATGTGACTGTGGAGGGATGCTTCCTACCCACAGGTAGCATGGTTGGCTATGTCACGTGCCCATCTTAGCGTACTCTGGGAAGCGGGGCGTGACATGGTTCTTTTGGTATCAGAGACATAGGTTAGTCGGGTTGATTCTTTTGTAGTTGGGTATTGTACCCAATACACGAATCAGAATACCCGTGTTTAGGAAACATGTCCTGCCACCTTTCCGTTTAACCATTCTTGAATCACATTCTTCCTGATTATATCTTTTACGATGTGCAAACTTCCTTTGCATATCGACTCGAAACCTGATTCCTTGTTATCTCTAGGACTTAGGCGACTTGGGTGGAGTTATGTAATTGTGGCTATGATACCGCGGCATAGTTACAATGCGGCACTCTATTTATGTATCTTGGAGTTCTAGCCTTGATCTATATTTCGAATCTATCATCATGCTAATGTTGGGTGTTTTGATTTCGAGGATTATGGCCGGTAAGAAATTGAAGACGTACCAAAGGCGTATGGACGAAGCCGCCATGCTTGGAGTGATAAGAGAAATGCTGGAGAATCAAAAGAAACAGACCGAGCTGATCCAACAGCAAGCGGAATCGTTTCAGGAAGGTTTACAGATCATTCAGCAGTCTGTGAACAATGTTGGAGCTAAACCAGTTGACCGAGTAGGGACCGTAGCAGGTTTCAGGCGTTTGGGTCCGTCTACATTTACTGGTTTGGAGGAGCCGTTGTCAGCGGAGCAGTAGCTAGTGGACACAGAGAATTTGCTTGTTGCGGCACAGATTCCAGATGAGAAAAGAGTTGATGTGGTACGCATTCAGTTAGTGGACTACGCCCGAGAATGGTGGCTTGTGGAGGAGAACCGTTTGCCCAAGCCGATCAAGTGGGCGGATTTTTCAAAGAGTTTCCTGGAGAAGTTCTTCTCGCGTACCGCACGGGAGGAAATGGAAGAGAAGTTCCTCGGGCTAAAGCAGAATGGAGCACCCGTAGATGTACATGCAGCAGAATGGACAAGACTCAGCAGATTCGCTGGACCTTTGGTTGCCAACGATGCAGACAGGGCACAGAGGTTCATGCGCAGCTTGGACGTGGACATCCAGGGGCAGATTGTCTCCTTGGGTTTGACCACTTTCTTATAAGTACTTGCGGCATCCGAGAGCAGCAGAGTTTACCTGGGATGAAGGAGAGTTTGCAGCAGACAGCAGTTGCGGTAAGGAAGCAGTTCTGTCGGGCCAGTCGAGTTTAGGGCTAAGCCGACAAACAATATTCTTGCATCAATGGAAGTGATGAAAGTGAAGAGCCGGCTGTTGTTCGTGATTTTATGGACGTGTTTTGAAGATATATCGGGTTTACCGCCGAAGCGAGACGTGGAGTTCGCAATTGATCTTATTCCTGGTGCAGCGCCAGCATCCGAAGCGTATTATCCAATGACGCCAGTAGAGTTGGAAGAAGTCAAGGAGCAGGATGCTGAATTGCTTGGGAAGGGTTGGATTCGAAGCAGTAACTCGCCTTGGGGAGCTCCAGTTCTTCTAGTAAAGAAGAAGGATAGTACAAGAAGGATGTGCATCGACTATCGAGAATTAAACCGGGTGACTATTAAGAACAAGTACCCGATCCCTCGCATTGGCAGTGGCGCGAGGGTATTCTCGGAGCTGGATTTGCGATCCGGATATCATCGGGTCCGGGTGAAAGCAGAGGATATTTGCAAGACGGCGTTCCGAACCCGGTAAGGACATTACGAATACTTAGCGATTCCCTTCGGAGTAACAAATGCGCCGGCAGTATTGATGGACTTGATGAATCGAATCTTTTCACCATTCTTGGACCAGTTTATTGTGGTGTTCATTGACGATATTCTGGTTTACTCGAAGAGTTTTGAAGAGCATGCTGAGCATTTGAAGATCGCACTGCAAACGTTGAGACAAAAGAAGTTATTTGCGAAGATGAGTAAGTGCGAGGTTTGGCTGGAAGAAGTAAAGTTTTTGGGGCATATTGTGTCTGGCAATGGAATTGCTGTCAATCTAGAAAAGATTACAACAGTTCGAGACTGGCCGATTCCAAAGAATGTTGCGGAGATAAGAAGTTTCCTTGGACTCGCCGGATATTACAAAAGATTTGTGGGGGAACTTTGCTCGTCTGGCAGAGCCGTTAACCAAGCTTACGCGCAAGGAGGTATCTTTCGTGTGGACGGATAAATGCGCGTTAGCTTTTGAGACGTTGAAGCAGAAGTTGATAACCGCCCCTATTCTGACAATTCCGGAGGATTGATGATTCACAGCGACGCATCTGGGAAAGGATTGGGATGTGTTTTGATGCAGCATGGGAAGGTTGTAGCGTACGCATCGAGACAGTTGAAGACCCATGAGAAGAATTATCCAACTCATGACTTGGAACTTGCGGCTGTGATTTTTCGCTTTGAAGATTTTGGGACACTACCTTTGGGGCGAAAGGGTCGAAGTTTTTACTGATCATAAGAGCTTGAAGTATGTGTTCACACAGAAGGAGCTTAATATGAGGCAGCGTAGATGGTTGGAGCTGATGGCTGACTACGATCTTGATCTTAAGTACCATCCGGGGAAGGTTAACGTCGTGCCGGATGCGCTTAGTCGGTTACCGGCAATTCGGGTGTTAACTACATAGAAGGAGATCGTTGCAGATTTTCGAAGATTTGACTTGGAGGTTGTGCTACCGCGTTCTACGGGACAGTTGATGCAGCTGCAAGTACAGTCATCGTTGATCAAGAATATTTAAGAAGCACAATCGCAGGACCCTAGATTGCAAAAGTTTCGAGAACAGGTTGAAGCCGGACTACGAATAGATTTATTGATCCACGAAGATGGTTCGTTGAGATATGGTAGCCGATTGTGTGTACCAAAGGGAGATATTCGTGAAGAGCTTATGAAGGAGGCACACGGTTCAGCTTATTCTGTACATCCAGGAGGCACCAAGATGTACCGAGATATTCGACAGCATTTCTGGTGGGAAGGCATGAAACGGGAGATTGCTCGCTTTGTGGCAAAGTGCTTGGTGTGTCAGCAAGTTAAGGCTGAACATCAAAGGATTGCTGGTTTATTGCAACCACTTCCGATTCCTCAGTGGAAGTAGGAGCATATAACCATGGATTTCGTGACGGCTTTACCGTGGAGTCCAAAGGGCAACAATGCTGTATGGGTGATTGTTGATCGATTGACCAAGACAGCTCACTTCATTCCTTTCCGGGTTGGTCAATCAACAGAGACTTTGGAAGAGCGGTACATGCAAGAGATTGTAAGATTGCATGGAGTACCGGTGAGCATCGTGTCCGATCGGGACACTCGGTTCTTATCACACTTTTGGCGGAGTTTACAGGAAAGTTTGGGGACTCGATTGAAGTTTAGCACAGCTTATCATCCTCAAACTGATGGTCAGTCGGAGAGAACGATCCAAACTCATGAGGATATGTTGAGAGAATGCATGTTGGACTTCAAGGGTTTATGGGAAGATCATCTACATTTGGTGGAGTTTTCTTACAACAACAGTCTTCAGGCAACTATCCAGATGGATCCATTTGAAGCTTTGTATGGTCGTAAATGCCGTTCACCTGTTTGTTGAGACGAGGTCGGTGAACGAAGATTATTGGGACCAGATTTGGTTGTGCAGACAGTTGAGAAGGTTAACACTATCAGAAATCATATGAAGGCAGCACAAGACTGACAGAAGAGTTGGGTAGACACGTCAAGAAGACCTCTAGAGTTCGCTGTGGGTGATTTGGTGTTCTTGAAGATATCACTGACTAGAAGGGTGATTCGTTTTGGAAGTCGAGGAACGCTTATTCCTCGATTCGTTGGACCCTTTGAGATTTTGGAGCGTGTTGGTGAGGTAGCGTATCGTTTGGCGTTACCGCAGTCCTTGGCAATTGTACACGATGTGTTTCACGTATCTCAACTCCGTAGGTATGTTCGAGATGAAACGCACATATTGGATCATTCGGAAACAACAGTACAAGAAGACTTGACTTTTGAGGAGCGACCGATGGAAATCGTGGATCGAAGGGAAAAGTTTCTTAAGAACAAGGTGATCCCTCTTGTGCTTGTTTCTTGGGGTAATCGCTCGCATGGAGAGTCCACTTGGGAACGAGAAGATGAAATCCGGCAGAAGTTTCCTCACCTTTTCTTGTAGTTATTTGTCCTTGTATTCTTGGAATTTCGAGGACGAAATTCTTTTTGTGGTTGGGTATAATGTAACACCCGAGCACAATGCTACTAACTGCGGTTACGTTTGAACGTAGTGTGGCACTCATTACATTTATCTTGCTTGATTGTTACTTACTATAAATTTTACCCGGCAAATTCATTCCTGCATATAACAATATTTTTTGGCACCTAAAATAAAATTAAAAATATTCATCTTGGCCTGCTTGACACCCCTAACCCCGTTGTAGCGTCCGTGCGTCGTGTTCTCGTCCCGTTCAGTGAAACGGGCGAGTTTGGACGGCTACGTGCACGTACGTGTGTCCGTTTTGGGGGTATGCTTTTTGGTCATAAACACTTCATTTTAAATTTTGGATCCAGCCTAAAATTCTATTATTTCAATTTTAAATTTTTGGACCCGACCCGGGCGCGATTTGGAAATGTTTTACTTTGCGCCAAAATCCCAAATTTTAATATATTTAAACCACCGAATATTTTCTTAACTATATGAATTTACTGTTCACTTAAATCTTATAAATCTTTTAATCTTTTCCTAAAACCCACAAAATCCCTTCACAACCAATCACAACCTCTCTACTTACCCCCCGTGGGCCCCATCCACTCCTTTCTCTTCTCTCTCTCTAACTCTCTCTCTCTTCCGTATCTCTCTCTCTCTCTTCCCCATATATCCACTCTCTCTCTCTCCACTTTCTCTCTCTCTCTCTCTCTCTCATATATATATTCATCTCCCTCCTCCTTTCTTTTAAAACGTAAACCCAACCTCGTCGAACCTGGCCGCCTCACCCCTGGCCGCTGCAGCACCAACGCCGACGCGAACGTCACCAGCATCCCCGCCCTCATCGCAGCCACATCCACTTCCTTCCTCCATTCCCCACATTCCCGAGCGCCTGCATACCCCGACGAGGCCACCAGTGCAAACCCCTGCGAGCCCAACCTCGCCGGTGACTCGCCGTCATCGCCCTCGTCTCCTCCTCGCATCCCTCTCCACGTCCCGGCCTTCCAAACCGCTGCCACCTCCCTCTACAGACCCCACGGCCACGACTGCACACTAGTAACCCACTGCCTTCGCCGGAATATCACCACGCCGGCAACCTTCATCGCCGTCGCCCCGTGCCGACTCCCCTGAAATCTCAGAACACCCTACCAGTAAGACCTTATGCTCCCCTTCTTCTTTGTTTCTTTCTTTTCTTGATTGCAATTCTTGATCGTTGCTGTTTTGCATCTCGCCGGAAACCACCCATGCCGACGACGCGTCCCGACGTTCCAGCGTGGTACCCCGACCCGTGTGGCTTCACTGTTCGTCGTTTGGGTTCGTTTCGTGAACCGTGCGACCGTCGCGAGTTTCCCCGCCGACGTTTATCGTTCCGTTTTCCCGATTCGCGACCCGTCGAGGCAAGTAACCCTTGCTACATGCTAATCAATATTTACTGATAATTAATGACACCCTAAAACCCGCAATTTAACTTTGGTACGATCATTTCTCATTTTCATGTACAATATTGTTATATATCATTTTATCTTTCAAACTTGGAACCTACAGTTTGCAATTGAACCTAATAACCACATTTACCTGTTTAATCACATTTTTTTAATATTGACATAGCTTATGGCATTTATCTCTATAGTTTTGTTCCATTTGGACACTAGTGTGCATTTTAACCTGTAATAGCTGTACTGAACCGTTATATAAATCATTGCACCTCTAAAGTTCTTAAACTTGTTAACATGATTAAAAGGACGTAATTGTCATACTGCATTCACATAACATTTAAATCATCTCTGTAACACAACTGATAATTGTACTGCAAATTGAGTAAATCTGCCTATTGCTTATATCATATTGATGATAACCATGCTTGCTTGTATAACTGATTGTGAGCACACCCATGATATTGTTTACATCTTGACCTGACTTGCTACATATATATTGATCTACCCGACATGGTACCGTATACTTCTTGACCTGACCTGATGTACCATGACCTGACCCGTTACCTGATCTTGTGTCTAATGCCAACAAACCTGACATGTAGTCCTCACGGACCGTTCCTGTTGTTTATCCAGACAAACCTGTTTACCTGATCCTGCGTTGGCATTAGTTTCTTGATTACGGGATACCTGACTTGACTTACACATATAACTTGGGGGTATGGGTAAATCAGTATTGTAACCGAACGTAACTCCAAGGGCCACCTATTGTTTGCCATTTTTCCGGGCGTTACGGAATACCTATTGTTTGCCGTTTTTCCGGGCGTTACGGAATACCTATTGTTTGCCGTTTTTCCGGGCGTTACGGAATACCTATTGTTTGCCGTTTTTCCGGGCGTTACGGAATACCCATTGTTTGTCGTTTTTCCGGGCGTTACGGAATACCTATTGTTTGCCGTCTTTCCGGGCGTTACGGAATAACTACCGATGAGTTACGATGAGGATTACATTATTTGGTTTCAAAGACTTTAGAACCTGAAAGAACAGTTTAGTTTACCCACTGCACACTACCATGCACTGCTCTGTCTTATATTATTGTTACCCTTGCTTTATTCATGTTTATATTGCATTGCCTGCTACCCTGTTTATATTTTATTACTTGATGACATGACGCGCTGACGTCTGGGTTTTGCATGGCCCAGATTCTGTACCGCTGTTGCAGTCCGAGCAGGAGTACTTCAGCCGACAGGCTGAGCTGTGAGTGTCAGTAGTAGTTAGTTTTTTCTTTCCTGCATTTTTATTCCTGATGTGAGCACGCATTATGGGACATACATTCCAGTTATTTGTATTGGATCTTTCGCTTCCGCATTTATTTATTCTTGACTCGTGTTATCTTGGATTATGGACATGTTTTAGATAGTTTTATTTTGTTCTTGATATCTCTACAACCGTAATGTGACTGTGGAGGGATGCTTCCTACCCACAGGTAGCATGGTTGGCTATGTCACGTGCCCATCTTAGCGTACTCTGGGAAGCGGGCGTGATATGTTTGCTTTTCTTAGATCATAGATCTAAAGAAATCTTTTTTAGGGTTTTTTAACCCGTTGATAAAGAACTCTTAGAGTTTCTAGGATTTCTACTTCAGATCTTTAAAGATCTTGGGGTTTTACAGAGTATAGCTCCTTAGAAATTTTTGGGGAATTTTATTCCCTTCTTAATTGACAGATGTAAATTCTGTTTGCAGAGCACTGCTTTCGAGAGAGTTCAACTCCTTGGGCCAATGAGTCTCTCATTAAATGAGAATCCTTTTAGGATTTCCTCCTTAATGAGTGACTGTTTCATCAATGATGAGCCGTCACTTTGATTTTGTGGGTCCCTCCTTGGTCCCTTTCTCCTGCATTGCAATGTGGTACAATTTTAAAGTACCAAGTGTCAGAATAGCATTGGCAACTAACTCTCGCATTTTTCTCCGTGTAGGTACCATGGCTTTCGATTCTTCCTTTCCTTTTGTTCGTTCAGAGAGCGCCTTCGCTGATGCGCCCGTGGATAGGGAAGTCTTCACGCTCATTAAAGATCACGATCCGGAGCAGAAATCTCTTCATCTATGGGGGTCGTGGTATAATCAAATCATCCAGGGTCGGCGTAGTTTTTCTTGCGCAGTACCTTCAGAGCCCATTTCAGCGATTCTCTACGTCGACTCGCCTCAGGTGAATTATGCCGCAGAGGAGGTCAACTGGACCTCAGAGGGTCGCCTTCAGCCTTCTATGGCCTCAATACCTGTACAGCCGCCGTGGCTTTGGATATTTTGGGGCGACGCATATGTCAAGGTAAGTCGCGTCCTTGAGGACAAGTGTACATGATTGGCTTGACTCCTCGCCATTCAGCCGGATATCTGCAGTGGGCTCGATATATCTTGTCGGCGAAGAAATCGCTGCTGCTGAAGCTCGGGTTGTACCCCTCGATTTATGCGTCTCTCTTCCAGTATTCCACGCCCCCTGTATGGTGGTGTTTACCGCCGAAAAAACAGAGACGAAACCGCGTAGGTCGTCTTGCCTGAATTTGGGGGCAGATGCTATTTGGGTTTTATCCATCCACCTCTCCGAAGATACCAAGTTGATTTATGACACCGTATATCGGAGGTTTAGACAGATGCGGCTGATGTAGCATACTTAGTCAGATTCCCCCTCGTTGTGAGGGGTCTTTGATTGTGGGGACGCTCTTCCCTGCAGGCGCAAGCCCCTGCAGTTAATTACGCTATTGTATCGCGGTAACAACTTTCACCTTCTCCAGATGGTCACATCATGTCGTGTGTATTTGTTTTATTTTCGGTTGCCCATGGATTGTATATGGAGACTAATTTATGTTGTCGCCCGTAGGGCGTGGATTAGTCCAAATCCGCATTTTCTTAGATTTGGGTTTGGTTTGGGTTTAAGGATCATTAATCTCATTGAGATCAAAATCAACTTAAACGTTTGTTAAGGATACACTAGTCTAATTTTTAGGCTAAGATCTACTTAACAGGGTTTTGGGATCATTTAGGTCCAACGAAAGAGCATTTGGACTCTATCGTCTTAGTTTAGGGACATTGCGGTCCATAAGTTTAAAGACATCATAGTCTGTAAAGTTTAAAGATATCATAGTCTATGAGTTTAAGGACTTCACAGTCCATAAAGTTTAAGGACATCATAATCCACGAGTTTAAGGACCTCATAGTCCATAAAGTTTAAAGACATCATAGTCTGTATGGTTTAAAGATGTCGTAGTCTGTGGGGTTCTGGTTTAACCAGTTTGGGAATGCGCCAAAAGTTATTGGTTATTGGGACTCTCCATCTCTCTGAAGTCGTTGAAGGATTACAACGACATGTATCAGAGGTATGAAGAGATGTACTCTTGAACCTATGTCCCGATTTAGGGAAGTGGGATAAACATCAATTTAGATGTCATCTGTGGGGAGCTTATTAGCCGTCTTGAGATCGGCATTGGAAACCCTGAGCATGAAGGGCTCGATTGATAGTCCTTGGAACATTTGGTTTGATTCTGGCTAATATTAGCCCTTCATAGTGTTCAACACTAACATGTTTATTCAGCGCTCACGTTCTCCCACGTGATACTCTAAGGCAGTGTTAAACACAGGAATTTAAGAATGCTCACGTGTTACACGTGATGCATATAAGTGTTAAACACTTTAGCCATGTGGCCGTCACGTGGAAGCACGTGAGGCACTTTGTAATAGTATTGAACATCAAGAATTTGAAGCGCTGCTTCTTTGGGTTTATTCTTTTGTTCTCTTCTGGGCGCTAAGCGCTATTTGGATCACGTGAGATCATGTGAGGCAACCTAAAAGTGGGAACTGTCTCCGATTTATTCCCCTTTCTTATTTTGTAAGTGTCAAGCATTACCATGGGGTCACGTGTGATCACGTGAAGCAATCTCGATTATTCCCTTTTGTTCATCAAAGGCGCTCACTTGGGAGCACGTGCTCGGCTATTCTCATATTGGGTGCCAATCCTTTTACGTGCATGGAGATCCTGAGTTTCGAGGCTTTCAAGCCCATTGTTTTATGAAAATTAGATTCTTAATACTTAGTTTTTCTCTTAGGTTTGGGATCTGTATGACAGAATTTCCCTGATGAGAATTAAATTCTCAACTTGTGAGGAGATCTGCTTCGGCAGATCTTTGCCATAAGGGAGAACTAAGTTCTCATATGAAGGGTTAAATCCTTGTTTCACCAGAGGAATTAAATTCCTATATACTTTTTGGGAGAATTAAATTCTCTGGACTTATATCTCTCTCTAGGTTTTGGATCTGCATGGCAAAATCTCCGCGATGAGAATTAAATTCTCAACTTGTGGGGAGATCTGCTTTTGCAGATCTTAACCAGAGAAAGAATTAAGTTCTTTTTAGAAGAGTTAAACTCTTATGGAGGTGAAAAAGAGACGAGATATTTTCTGTATTTTTTTTTTACCTAGAGTTTCTTTTTTCTCTTTTTCTCTTTGAAGTTTATGGGGGGTTTCTCCTGTACAAGACTTGAAGTCTTGGGTCCTTTATATAAGGGAGGCTGATTTGTTGAATCAGTTAGGGAAATCTCTCATTGAGAGATTTCTGATTGATTTGGTGAATGTTTTCCACCGTTGGATCTTTGATCCAGGGGCTTCTGTTTTACAGAAGATATTTCTTTTGTCGTTCTAAACAAATTTAGGAAGATATTTCCTTGCACAGAATTTCTCTGTAGATTGGTGATTTTTAATCATCATTGGATTTTTAATCCAACAGCGCTCTGTTTTACAGAGCGTAATCTTTCTTGTTTAAAAAGATCCAAGAAAGTATTTTCCAAATAAGGTTTTTAATCCCTTTTAATTAGAATTTATTTTTATTAGTCCAGAAGGCATAGGAGTCTATTACGTGTAGCACGTGACCCCATCAAATTAAGCCGACCCAAGGGTGTCACGTGTTATCACGTGAGTTTCTTTTTGTCCCACTTGTTTGCTTTATTCAGGTACCTGTATTCTTTGCTTATAGGGGTCACGTGTCTGCACGTGAGGTTCAGTTTTGGCTTAGTTTTGTTAAGCGCAGCGCCTATCACGTGTGGGCACGTGATACTCTACTTGGGGACTTTCTCCGTTGCTCCATTTATTTATTTATTTTCTGTAAGGGAACAAATGCCCCCACAGCGTTGTTCTCATATGGTTTACATGTGAGTGCAACGCTGTCACTTTTACAGCCATTAGATTGTCTAGAGGAACGGGAAGATGAACCGTCCTTGTCATGTCTTATAAATGCAAGGGTTTGGTTCCTTATGCAGCCATTGTTTCCTTCGTCTTCTTCCTCTTTCATTTTCTTTGATAATTTAATTCTCCTCCTCAGAGCTTAGTTCTCTGCCATTGCAATTCCAGAGTTAAACTCTGTCAAAAAGAAAATTCTTTTTAGGTAAATATCCTGCACATCATAAAAAAAACGCTTCTTTTTGAACAAAAAATTTCTGGATTTTAAATCCATCATGAACGCTTTGCCCTCCTTAGAAACCCATTCACTTAGGGATCCAAAGATATGATCTTTAATCAGTAAACTTCCATATCTAAAACATTTCCTTCTGATTTTGAGGATTCATGGGATTTTTGTTTCTCATGTATTTTTTTATAAATTCTTGGAATTTAATTCCATTACATAAAGGAATTTAATTCCTCCGGCGAAGAGCTTAGCTCTGAGAGATCAATGGGACCTTTCGGTAATTTTATTCTCTGGTGCTCTTGAAAATCTTTTCATTGGGTTTTATCCTTATTCGCACAGATTTGAATTTTGTTGGTAGCTTAACAGAACTTGTCTTCCTAAGAATTTGTTTGAATCCCAATGCTTGTTTAATAAAGGTTTTCTTTATTGCTAATCTTTCACTGATGTCTCTTTTCAGACACTATGGTTGCTCATTTGTACAGTCCTAGCGAATTTATTTCTTATGAGGGCATTCACGCACATGGCCGTTGTCAAAACCAAGAGTTTACAAACGCCCAATGTGCTGAGATTATGAATCGTTTCCATGAACACAACGGCCGATTACTTCCTCGTCGCTCCGCTCTTTTGAAAATTGTAGTGAGAGCAATTTGGGGAGCACTTCCTGGATTTCACGAAGCTATGCCGCTTGAGGCACTGGATGATGCTGAAGATTAGGTGCACTCAGTGTATCTGACGGGCCTGATCTCAAGAAAATGGCGAGATAATCTCATTGATATCTTGCATCAAGTTTTCCAATAGACGACGATAATCACTGCTTATCAGAGGGCAGAGAATATTGGCGAGGATCCTAACGCTTGCAATCGTGAGAGGATGCACACGAGAATGGTCAGAAAGGCCAGAAATATTTTAGACGGCCTCACTTTCGAGTTTCTTAATCCGTGTCCCGGATTTAATATTTTACCATTGTAAACATTTCCTATTATTTTTGTATGAATCTTCGGAGTATGAATGATAAAAATTTCCTTTCTTTTTTATGTTCACGCGCGTTTTTTCGAAGTTTTGTCACACTGTTGTTGGTGTTCACATGTTTGGCGCGTGAGGCACTGCTGAGGAATTCAATCTTGCATTGGCGCCTGCTCACATGTTATGCATGTGCGGTACCGTTTTTAACTTCCAATAAGGATCTAGGCTTGTTGTAATACCCGATTCTTTTATACACCAATATCCACTTTTTTTTATAAAAAGGGTTAATTACAAATTATTCATTTATATTTATAAACTATGTTAAATATTTTAAAACTCCCAAACCATTTTATTTTTCCCCGCTCCTTTCTCAAACCCTAATCCCAATTCCTCATTTTCTTTTCTCATTTATATAAACCTCTATTTCGGCCCATCTCTTTTCATATTTTTATTTAAACCCAAAACCATATTTTTCCATTCAACCCATAAAACCCCCATTTTTCTTTTATCAATAAAACCCTAAAACCCAAACCCTATTATATCTTATTTTTCCAAATTCTTCCTTCAGCCCGACCCCTTTCGTTTTCTTTTATTTTCCTGCGGCCCGTCTCTCCTCAGCCTAGCTCTTTTCCCTCAGCCCTTTCCTTTTAATAAACTTAATCATTTTCTTAAAGGCCCAACCCTTTATTCCCAATTCATTTAAATCCCTCGGCCCAATCCCTGGCCCAGCTCACACTCAGCCCACTCTCCCTCTTCACCCGACCCGCTCACCCTACCCGACCTACTTCGCCCTCTCTTTCTTCCCCAACGGCTCTCCAGATTTCCCGCTCGAATCTTCCCGTTGCGCCCTCGTCGCCGCTCCTCGCGCCCACGCTCGCACGCGTTACCCCACGACGCGCACCTCTCGTTTTTCCCTATCTCCCTCACGCGCCTCTCTCTCTCCTCCCATAGCTCCTTCTCTACCCCCACTCCATTTCACCCACAGCACCCCCTCGGGTCCCCGCCGCCAACGACGACGAGAACGACCACCGTAACCACCTTGTCGACTCCCTCACTCTCTTCTCTCCATCAACGGAGCCCTCACCTCAACTTTTCCAGCCGCGCAACACCCAAACCCACCGAGCTCCCTCTTCTTTCCTCCTCCCTGCGCCCATCTTGGCCGTCCCCTTGCACTCGACGCCGGCGACCCCATCTCTCTCTCTCTACCTCAACTATGCCACCTTCCTCTACCCACAACCTCCACTAGTTCACCACCTCTCTCCTCTCGTGCACACCCACACACTCTCTCATCTCGCACTCTCTCCCC
Source organism: Agapanthus africanus (assembly GCA_030015575.1). Taxonomy (NCBI): domain Eukaryota; kingdom Viridiplantae; phylum Streptophyta; class Magnoliopsida; order Asparagales; family Amaryllidaceae; genus Agapanthus; species Agapanthus africanus. The sequence goes on along the minus strand of JASDDO010000019.1, from coordinate 45,163,806 downwards.
CTTCTCTTCTCCCACTCCCTCTCTCGAACCCACACCCGCGCCCGCGCTCGCCTCGTCGCCGTCGACACCACCCTCGCCTTCCTCTCTCTCTCCGCTCACCTCCTCACCTCTCTCGACTTATCCTCTCGCCACCATCACCACAGCAACCGAGCACTTTCCTCCTCTTACCCTCCAAGCTCCAAGCCGAGCCTCCCCTTTCATCCGAGCTCCCGACACCAAACCGCAACCACACACCCTCTGGAAACCCCCACTGCACATCACCGTCGTTAAGTCACCGCCGAAGAGCCCCTACAAACCACCGCACAACCACCATCGCTACAAGCCCCTAAGCTTCAAGCCAAATAGCCCGGCATTTCATCGAACACCTGCAATCGTCGGAAACACCGCTATTCTAGCCGCCGTCATCGCCGTCCAAGCCATCTCCACCATCATTGTGCCCATCGCCGTCGTCGACGCAGCAGCCGTCGCAACGCCAGCGCACGTCCGTTGCACTCACCGAGCCATCAAGCACAAGATCAAGCTCTACCGAAGCCAACCCTTGTCGTGTTTGCGTTCGTGCCGCTTCCGCTGCCGTGTATCGCCAGAACGTCTCCAGACAAGTATTTTACTTGCTACATGCTAATATATTCGAGTTACAAACTTAAATTGTATAGATTACAAATTTACAACTTCAGATCGATTATGTGCCATACCTGTTCGATGTGTGATCCCAATGAAAATACTCACCTAATTTGACGGAATTGGATTGTTTATGTTGGCCCATGTAATGATGAATACTGTGTATAAATTTCGCTGGAAAATACGACTGTTAAAGACCAAAATGAATACCCCCAAATATACCCGTAAAACTAGAAATTTTCCGTATCTGAAACTTATTAAAATTACCATAAATTATGTACATATTGGAATGATGCGTTCGAGGGCTTAAATCGAAGCCGACTCGACGAACTATAACCCTATGTAAGTTTCTAATGGTTTCTGTACTTAAATTGTGACAATACTTGGATCGGAGTGCGACTCTGGACTGCAGTCCAGAGTGACTCTAATTACTATTTACTGTCCCGTAATGTGTGCCACCTTATTTCCTGAACTTGTATATTGTGGAACTCTGATGTTTATTAAAGTTGAATCTTTTAGCTAGATAACACAAGTGGTTTCATTCTGTTTCATCATCGTTTACTATTTAATCTGTGATTTAAAAGATGGGGACGTATAACAGTCCCAACAGAATCAGAATTGACATACTAGTATTGAACAGTGTATAACTCCTGACGTACAGACGCGATTGAGAATCCTCCTATTGTGTTGAAAACCTTACTGAAAACCCTGGATATCATTCAACTGTAGCGTTGCTAAATTCTGATCCTTACTGGGGTTAAAATGCATTGCGAAACGGACTTCCGATTCTGAAACCGGATTTCCAGCCGTGAACGCTTAAAATGAAATGGCCATAACTAGTGATCCTGAAACCCGATTGACGTGAAACCAAACTCGCTGGATAGACAATCAAACATACTATTTAATCCCCGTTTATTGTTTCGCTAAACTGTTCACGTATGATTTATGATAAATTATGCAAGTGGTAGAATACTGATTTATGACATCTTAATCATGCTTTACATACTGTTTACTCATCATATCATACATATGTCACTGCATTGATAACCTAGTGATCATGTGCATTACCCAGTGTTAGATATTAGTGATGATTGTGGCAAGTACGTTAGTGTTCGTGCATGAGTGAATAAGTGAAAGTGACACGTACTTGTACACAATCAGTGAACCCTATTATTCTATTGCATTGTCGACGTCTGTGGGACGCGTGTACGTGTGACTATAAGTGGTATAGGACACTTATGGAAGCTCTTGCATGGGTGTCACAGATAAGGCATCAGACACTGCCATTTCTCTTGGGTATTAGTCGGGACGTGCTTGATGGAGATCCTGTCTCCAGTTCTCGCGCAGACTTGTCATGGACCGACCGGTATTTGAGGTTATGGTTGGCGTTTGATGTAGACCATGAGGTGTGGGGTAGTTTGAGTGTGAGTTCAACAGAATCTCGGGAGTCCCATGCCGGCTTATATATATGGAGATATATGGAGATTTACAGGGTACATGATTATTACCGTGAGTTACATTTTGGGCCCGTGGTCCATTGCCCTTGGGTCCTACCCTTGGGTGGAGGACACTCGCGAGTGATTGACTCTCACACTTGGACTTACGATAGGCTCAGTGACCTGTACAGTGAGACTTAGAGACTGATAGGGATAGTGACATTGACATGCATTACCTACTGTATTGACACATCCGACATACTATATTACTGCTTTACTGTTCTCCTGATCTATTAAACATTGCATTGATTACTCCATGTTCATATCTTTACTGTCTTGGTTTACTGTTATATATCCATTATTACTGTTCGAGTTGCCACTTGCATCTTTATATATATATTGCTATCGTGTCGCTTTGACGACCTGAGTATGCATGCTCAGAGTGAGGAGTGGATCTAGCCTGGACCAGGACATAGACGTACATCACGGACATCTTGATCAGCTATCCAGAGTTATACTCTTTTTACCTCTATCAGGTCAGTTTCTTGTATTTGATTTGTTTCAGTTACTGCATTTCTCATTACCTGCGCATTCTTTACTGATTACCACGTAAAGCTAGAAGCCGAAGTGTGACTACGGCAAGACATTTCCTTGACCGTAGGAGCATGGCTGGCCTTGTAAACCCCTCGTATTCCGTATTTTGGGAAGCGGGCGTGACACTTGTGCTCACGTATTATGCACGCGGGGCTCTGCTTGATGGGGTCGTTTCGTCTCCCTGCTCTGATTTCAATGAGTCATTTCTTTCCATTTCCAACGCTCTCCCCTTTTTCCGTACCTTGGGAATAGTTCCACCATGCACAACATTTTCTGTGCGTAGCATTGAATGCTCTCCTTTATAACCTGAAGCCACGCCTTCTTTCTTCTCTAAAAAAAATATTTAGACCTTAGGGTGATTATTTTGAGAATCAGTCCAGAGTTTATAGCTTGCAACCGCCCCCACGCTCGTCGACAACCATGGGAGGTGCCCGTCGAGGAGATGATTCCTCGTTTTGCTGCACGGCTAGTGGATCCTTTTCTCACAGATGCCGAATGTGATGCGGTGACGTACGAACTCCTAATTCGTAGGGGCTTTCCCCTTCCTATGGGTTCCATTTGGCTACGGATGGTCGTTTCGTCCGTGCTTGTCGACATCCCTCCTCATCCGACAGAGATGACTTCGGCGATTCTTGATGTGGCAGAGGACAAGATCGAGTGTTTCTACGAGACGTGCTTGATTACCCGGGCTCTATAGGATCGCTCGATTCATCTACAGGGTCAGATAAGAGCCCGACGAGCTGTCATCTCCGCTTTTGCTGATGAGCATGGCGTTAATCGGTGGGGAGCAACTCCTCACGAAAACCGTCGTTTCGACGTGTTGGAAAAGGAAGAGAGGGAGCTGGAGAATTTTGTATTTTGTTTTGTTAACTCTTGTATCACTGATCCTTTGTTTGGTGACCTTTTCCCTGTAGCGTAGTATATCAATGTATTCCTCTTATCATTGGCTGTTGAATACTTTTCTACTGAATTTTTCTTTTCGTCATATATTCGTACGTGCATCCCGCCTGAGTACATGAGCGTTATAATTGACCCCTGGGAGTTTCCTTTAGGTGCGAACATCATCATCGTGTTGTCCATAAATCATCTCGTTCTAGATACCATAGGCATATAGTCGTGAACGCATGCTTAATGGGGCACCTACTGAAGACTTTCCTTGTTGCCAGAAAGAGAAAATAGTTTGTGTGTCTTTTGGATCGAGGATTGGCATTGAGTGGAGGTCTGTTTACATGATCTTGAGTGCACATGCCTTCCCTCTGAGGTTGTGGCTGCAAAGACGAGCTTGCGGAGGCTGATTGAATGGTGCGCCGCGAATCTACAATCATGTGAGAAGAGGCTTCGGAAATTCTCGGAGAGGGAACTGGCCTCGAGTGCTTTGGGGGAACTTCAAGATCAGCTCACTACCAAGACCACCCATGCATATGAAATCTGGCGGGTACTTCAAGAAGCTATCACTGAAGTGGTCGCTCTCGACAAAACCGTCATCTTTACCCGTGAGATGGTTGAAGCTCATAGGGCAACTGAAAGGGAGCTCGAGAGCCGGTTCGTCTCGTATCAGAACCAACAGTCTCAGGCGGAAACCTGTCTTGTGGCAATAATCAAGCTTGAAGCCGAGGCCCAGCGGAAGAGCGATGAATTGAGGAGCTTATTGTGTCGCCCGCCGGTTTAAAGACTTTTTTCTTCATTGTATTTTCTTTATTATCATTTTTTTATCCACTTATGAATGAAAACATTTTATATTCATTTTGATTCTCTTATGAGATGTATCTTGTATTCATTTTGAACTCATGAATAAAAGACATATATATATTTTTTATCTCATAATTGCATGTAGCTCTGATGGATGTGGTCTATATGTAGTTTATCTGGATCTTTTTGCAGGGTAGTGATGGCTTAGGCGACAGGGTTAGGATTTGCCACCTAAGACTTTTCAACTTTATGAGCCGTGAGGGTGTCATAAAGATTTTTCTCCCTATGAGTTGAGAGGATCTCATAGGTGCGATTTCTACTTAGGGGTCATGAGGACACCTAAGTGCTTTTTCTTGTGAGAGCTGTAAGAACTTTCTTTTTATGGATTGTTAGGTTTATGTGTTGATTTATTTTCGAGTTGAAGCATTGCTTTACGACAGGGGAATCATGGGTTGATGTATTTTTGAGATGGAGCATTGCACAGGCAGAGAGGGTGAGGTGTTGACATATATCCGAGTCGAAGCGTTGCTTTACGACAGGGAGGTCAGGGGTTGATATGTATCCGAGTCGAAGCGTTGCTTTACGACAGGGAGGTCAGGGGTTGACATGTATCCGAGTCGAAGCGTTGCTTTATGACAAAGAGGTCAGGGGTTGACATGTATCCGAGTCGAAGCATTGCTTTACGACAGGGAGGTCAGGGGTTGACATGTATCCGAGTCGAAGAATTGCTTTACGACAGGGAGGTCAGGGGTTGACATGTATCCGAGTCGAAATATTGCTTTACGACAGGGAGGTCAGGGGTTGACATGTATCCAAGTCGAAGCGTTGCTTGACGACAAGGAGATCAGGGGTTGACATGTATCCGAGTCGAAGCATTGCTTTACGACAAGGAGGTCAGAGGTTGACATGTATCCGAGTCGAAGCGTTGCTTTACGACAAGGAGGTCAGGGGTTAATATGTATCCGAGTCGAAGCATTGCTTTACGACACGGAGGTCAGGGGTTGACATGTATTCAAGTCGAAGCATTGCTTTACGACAGGGAGTTCAGGGGTTGACATGTATCCGAGTCGAAGCGTTGCTTTACGACAGGGAGTTCAGGGGTTGACATGTATCCAAGTCGAAGTGTTGCTTTATGACAGGGAGGTCAGAGGTTGACATGTATCCGAGTCGAAACGTTGCTTTACGACAGGGAGGTCAGGGGTTTGATATGTATCCATATTGAAGCGTTGCTTTACGACAAGGAGGTCAGAGGTTGACATGTATCCAAGCCGAAGCGTTGCTTTACGACAGGGAGGTCAGAGGTTGACATGTATCCGTGTCGAAGCGCTGCTTTACGACAGGGAGGTCAGGCGTTGACATGTATCCGTTTTCTACGGTGTCAGGATCGACTTTCTCCATTTTCTATGGTGTCAGGGTTGACTCTAGGTTGTCTGTGAACCGCAGAGTCTTGGAACTGGGGGCTTTGCCATGGCTCCAATTGGTAGTGTCGCGTCCGTGTCCTGCTGGCATGAGGAGGAACGTCGTTGCTGGTTTTCTGGGATGCAGATATTGCCGCTGAGACCCGAATCTCCCTTTGATAGAGTTTGTTGGGACATGTGGTTCCCTTTTCATTTATGCCCATGGATTGTATACAGGGGTCAGTATGGACTTACCTGCAGGGCAAAAAGTTTCACTCCAATTTTTTTCATTTTTTTCCGCGATACTCTATCATTTCGGCTTTTTATATCACGAAAGTCATGATTGCCCAATCATTTCGGCTATTTTTCGCGGTGCCCAATCATTTCAGCTGTTTTCTCCTCTTTACTCGCTGTTTTTTATTGCGAGTTGCCCAATCATTCCGGCTGTTTTTGTATGCATATATTTTACTCGCTGATTTTTTGTTGCGAGTTTCCCAAACATTTCGGCTATTTCATATGCATTTTTTTCGAGTATGGAACTCATGGTCTGATACCAATCCTGCATCAGTATCGCTGCGACCAGAATGTTACCAGGAGCGACTCATCATTTGCCATGAAAGGACTTGGAATTTGATACCGATTTAGACATCAACATCGCTACAACTGGGATATTGCCAGGAGCGAATCATTATCTGCCTTTGTCGGTTCGAACAAAGGTGGCTTAGCAAACAGGGTTAAGATCCTGTCGACTAAGGCTTTTGACTTCATGAGCCGTAAGGGTCTCATAAAGGTGTTTCTCCCTACGAGTCGTGAGGATCTCGTAGGTATCTTTTCTCCTTAGGAATCGTGAGGATTCCTAAGTGTATGTTCTCTTATAAGTCATAAGGATCTTGCAAGAGTGTTTTCTCCTTGTATATCGAGAGGACCTACAAGTGTTTGTTCATCAAATGAGGGCATTCCTCGTCGTTGGTGGGACTCGGCAAGGAAATGATTATTTGTGCCCGTGGATTGTATACAAGGGTCAGTATTGAACCGCTTATAGGGCAATCTGGAAAATGTGATGGCTTAAGAACAGGTTCAGATCCCTGTAGTTTAAGGCTTTTGAATCTTATGAGCCGTGAGGGTCTCGTAAGAGGGTTCTCCTAACGAGTTGTGAGGATCTCGTAAGTGTAATTTCTCCTTAGGAATCGTGGGGATCCCTAAGTGTGTTTCTCCGTTGTGAGTCGTAAGGATCTCACGCGGGTAGTTTTCTCCTTACAAGGTCGAGAGGACCTTGCAAGTGTCTTTTAACGAGATTGCGCCCTTTCGGGTTTTCACAAACTCGCCGGTAGCCTTGCTGTTTTTACTCACGGAGCCCTTTCGGGTTTTTATCCATGCCCATTTTGCTTATGGACGTACCGTTTTTTTTACGAGTCTGTGCCCTTTTGGGTTTTCACAAACTCGCCGATAGCCTTGCTATTTTTACTCACGGAGCCCTTTTGAGTTTTCATCCATGCCCATTTTGCTTATGGACGTACCGTTTTTGTTTACGCGTCGGCCCAAGGATGCTACGGGTTTGTAGTAGTTTAAAGACGTTTCGGTCAGTAGTTAGTTTTAAGACATTACGGTCCACTATTAGTTTTAAGACATCTCGGTCTGCTATTAGTTTAGGGACGTTTCGGTCTATTATTAGTTTAGGGACGTTTCGGTCCAGCGCACGTTTTTGAGACGAGGCTTCGCTGGATACTACTTATAGAGTTTGGGCTTAGGAAGATAGCGAGCGGACATAGGTGTCGTCATCTATCGTTGACCTAGGCCTTGACTCGTCAGGCATAGTATTTTTTCAAGAACCGGCTGTTTATTGGCCTGTAGGGTCTTTCGCCATGCATATCCATGAGCAAGTAACCCCCAACTTGGTAGACCTTGTGTATGATATACGGACCCTCATAATTCGGCTCGAACTTCTCCCGTTTGGCATGATTGGGGATCATAGGTCTCTTGACCACTAGCATGAGTTCGCCTTGGCGAAATGTTTTCGGCCTAGTCAACCTTTCGTATGAGCACGTCATCCTTGCTTTATAAGCTTCTAGGTTTTGTTGCGCCATGAGACGAGTTTGTAGTGCTTTTGCGGAACCATGGCGATTTTCAAACTCTGATCATCTCTGATGAGGGCCTGTATTGATGGCCGAACAGAAAATACTGCATTGACCCCATCTTCAGAGTCGCTGCCGAAGATTAACATAGGGGTAGACGGTCCGGGCTTGTTGTATTGGAGCGGCCCTGAATAGACTATCTCTTCCTCCTCCTCGGTATCGCTCCTGAAGACCGAAATAGTGGTGCAAGCTTTCTGCTTATTCTCTGGCTTATGGCATCTTTCCGTGTCTTCAAAGTCTGGTACGAAATACTTTGCATCTTCATACTTGTAGAATTCATTTACGGAGAATGGGTTCAGTTCCCCCGTCACGGTATATTCGAGACCATCTTTGAAGTACTTCATACACTGATATTGTGTAGAAGGGATGATATTGTACTCGTGTAACCAAGGCCTGCCGAGCAAAGCGTTGTAGCAAGTCTAGGCGTCAATGACATGAAATTTGATGTCAGTGATGAGCAGCCCAAAACGTAATGTCAGTATCACAGACCCGAGCGTTCGTGATGACTGGGAGTCGAACCCGGAGATAGTGATTTTATCCCGAGCGAGATGTTGAACGCTCATGCAGATTTCTTTTAACACTCTCACATTTAGGAGGTTGACAGAGGACCCGTCGTCAACTAAGATCTTCCCTATCTTAATGTCATGGCAGTATCCGGTGACATACAAGGGACGGTTATGCTCGCATGTTCCGAGGAGGAAATCTTCATCGTCAAAAGCGATGTCAGCTGTGTGCACTTCTTCTAGCTCGTCTTTCATCTTTTCTTCAGCAAGGAAGGCTTGAAATTGCTCGGGCTCTTGTAGTGCCTTGATCAACGAATCTCTCGCCTCTTTAGGTAGCAAAAGGGCCTCGAGATTGCTTAGCTGCGAGGGTATCTTCCTCAGGTGTGCCAGAACGTTGTAATCCATCTTGTTTTTCTTTGGCGGGTTCTTGGCTGCCAGCTCTTCGACGACTCGGTCATTGAGGGTGATATCTTCTGGGACTTTTTCTTTCCCCTCATCTTTTTTGTTCGCTCCCTTGCTTGTGGGTCCAAGATTCTTTTCGGGTAACGTGCGATTACGCAGCTGAATGTTCTCACAGGTCTTCACCTCTTCTGTTTCGGAGATGGGTTCCTTGAAGAGAGGGCCAAGGGCTATTTCTTCATCAGAATCGCTCCCGAAGGTGAGGACTTGCGATTCCCTGGAATTAACCATGTGACAGTCGCCGGCAGTTCTTCTGCGCTTCTCTGTCGTGCTTCTTTACTCTCGATGAGTTTTGCGCTTCATCCGCTTGAAATGCTGTCGATGAGCAACGTATCCCTGCCACTAATTTTTAAAGGCCACGCATTCCTCGGTAGGATGTGTGATCCTTCGATGGTATAAGCAGTAGTTTGGATATGCATCTAGTTCGTCAGGGAACGTATTTTCTGAGTGTCTTCTTTGAAAGGCGGCAACTTCATTCCCATCGATAGGGATTTGGCGAACTGCTTCCTTGTCTTAAACTTGCTTTTGCTGGCGGCAGAAGTAGTTCTGTCCGATTGGGGTACTCTATGACTTCTCAATACCAGAGCTTCTTCAATGCGACGCCAACGTTTGGCCCTTTCATATATGGCCATTTCACGCTCTCGGTCAGATTTGATTTTCTGAAGAGCTTCGCTCAGCAGTCTGTCAATCAATTCATCCGATGGCTCGAGGGATTTTGGTTCCGGTTTTGGATCCGCCCCCAGTTTCTTTGCATCGGGAGCTTCTTTTCCCTTTATTGATGATTGAGAGATCATGTGGCAGCTTGCCACGTAATCCTCGAGCTCTTCTGAAGAATTGTCTCCTTCATCAGCTTCATCGGCTTCACTCTCAAGAACATGCTTAAAGAATTCATCCAATGTGATTGGGGGTCTGAGCCTTCTGGTTATATTCTTCCAGTGCATCGATATATTTCTGGAGACCTGTACGGCTGTCTTCGGGTTGGACGGGCTTCTTGGCCTTCTTATTTTTCTTTAAAGACTTTGGAGGTATGGCCTGAACGTTTTGTCCACCTTCACCAACTTTTAGCGTTGGGCGCGGCTTCAGCATCCCCTCAATAATCTTGGGTTCCAACAGGCTCTTCCACCTAAACGCGGGACATACTTGGAGATCTTTCAGTATTCTTTTCGTTTTGGCTGAAAGAGCGACCTCCCATGGAGCTTCTTCTATAAAAGAGCACAATGCCCCCGGCGTGTCTACCTTTTTAGGAGCGTGTGGCTGGGGCGGGTTTACCTTCTAATTCTCAGACAGCGCGAATTTTCCCTGTTGGTATTGGTCCTCAATCCTGCCTTTGAAGACGAAGCAATCTTTGATTGGATGGCCTACAGCTCGGTGGTAGGGGCAGTAATTAGGATTATTGGCGTCGCCGGGCTGCAGTGGAGGTCTTGGATCTGGCAGATTGATGAGCCTGTTGCGCACCGCCAGCTCGAACAGTCTCCTCGTTTTATCCCGGGGAAACGAATAAGGGCGTTTTAGCTTCTCGTTGAAGAATCGTCGTCTATCGTTTTGGCGATCAGCTGCTTTTAGGCCGCTGGGCCGCTGCTGAGCATTGGCGACGAAGGTCGCTTTCCCTTTCCCTTTTTCGTTTCGAGGCTCCATTTTCGAGGAAGACGGTCTATCACGCGATGGCGTCGATAAGGCCGAAGTTGGGCTTAGGGTCTATGGCCCATTTGATCTATTTAGGCCAGCTTGTCAATCAAGGCCTGGAAGGTAGTCAGCTTGAAAACATAATGAATTGGGATATGGTCGCCTGTGGATCGAGGGTACCCTCGAACATGCCTACTGCAGGAGCTTCTTCGATGCGTTGTTCGCATTTTGACCATAGGTTCCACCACCGGATTGCATATTGAACCCATGTTTCTCCCGGTTTCACCCTGGCGTTAATTAGTGCGGTGATCGGGGTTCGCTCGCTAGCGCTTGCGAATCTTTGTGTAAACAGTAGCTCCATTTCTGCAAATGTCTTAACAGAGTCATTCGGGAGCTCGGAATACCACTCGAATGCTGTTTTCGACAAGCTGCCAACGAATTGGCGAAGCAGTAGCTTATCGTTACCTCCAGTGTTGCCGCACAGAGCCCTGAACTGAGCGACATGTTGATGGGGATTTCCTGTCCCCTTGTATACGTGGAACTTAGGGATCGTATATCCTGGCGGGTACTTTATTTGGTCATACTAACCTGGATTGGGTCGTCCAGTCTTGACGATTTGGCTAGCCGCTTCACTCGCCTGATGAGCTCGTATCTGTTGAGCTATATAGTCGTCAAGGACGGCTTTTGAGATCATCTCCTCTTTGGTTGTTGAAAAAGCAGGAAGAGGGTTTGACGTCTCCCCTCTGTCGTCTTCAAGGATAATCGGAGGGTCTTCAGTTGGAGGATCGGGCTGTATCATCATTCCGACCATATCTTGGAATAAAAGCGCCATTTGTTTTATGTTAGCCGCTTGTTCCGCGGCCTCTTTGTCTTTCCTCTCGAGCATTCTTCGGAGTAATTCGGCATCGGTTTCCTGTTCTTGGCGCTGCTTTGACGATGTCTCCGGGGTTGCTTTTGGCCCAGTGAGTGGCCATGGTTGTCAGCATCTCCTGGAGCTTTTGCTGTTGTTGCTCCTGAGCCTTTGTCACTGATCGGGTGAGTGGTCGATGACCCGTGGAGATACGGCTATCCTCTTTCCCGGATGCCATATAAACAGTGTGCACCACCATGCCCCCTGACTTAGGGTGTTTAGTTTCAGCGCCCTTGAGATTCGTCGTAGACACGGGGATTTTGTCCGACCTTCTCCTTTTATAGGTAATCGAAATTGAGGGGGCTGTTGCAGAGGGTACCCAAGTAGACGACATCTTTTGTGGTATAATAGGATGGTCCTTCTCTTGCCGAAGCTTCATCTTCTTCGGTCGGCGGGAGTAGTCTTGATTGATCACCGAGTCTTGGACTTGTCGCCGGACCTTGTAAATTTTAGAGGACCGCCGCTGAGTGGGCTTCTCTAGCTTCGCCTTTATAACGTTCTCCACAGGCGGAGGAGATCTTTTTAGCATGGCGGTCGAAGAATTTTTGCGCACCCTCTTAAGTGGTTCAAAACTGTTCCCAGTTGGAACAACAACATCGACTTCCACCGTTGGAGTTGGCGGAGTAAGTCCAGAAGGGGAACTACCCCCAGCCTTCCCCACTCGGTGCCAGTGGAGACGTCGAGCATGTCTTACAGATGGTATTGACTCAATTATGGGGGTGGCTCCCTCATGCCTTCTTTCATGGTGAAGGGTTGCCGTTGGTGCCAGCCTATTGAAAACTGACGTCCATTAAGTGGGGATGGTCAACCTGTCGAAGGCTGACTTTCGAGCAGGGGTAACGGCTTTAGTGACCTCGCCTGGAGCGGGAGTTGGAACGGCCAGTCTTGTGAAGAACGGCCACTTAGTAAGAGAAGTCCCTCCGACGATCTCATTTACTGGAACAGGGATGACTATCCATTTCGGGATACCCCCTTCAAGTAATGTTGTCTTCTTCACGGGCCCATTGGAGCTTTGGCCCAGTCTGTTAAAGACTAAGGCGTTGGATTTGGGCGACCCGTTGAGAGGGGCCGCGGTAGTTGCAAGCCGATCAAAGACGGACTTCTTCGGAGCTTCTTGCAACGGCAGTGGGGCGTTGAAGCTCATGGGTGGGAGCATGGTCCCAAAAAATAGCTCAGTGGTGGCTTGCGTCACCTGTTCCACTGGCATCATGAAGATGGAGGCCGTTTGGGGCCCGTAAGTTACTCCTCCAGACAGGGTGGAGCGGGAGTTGCTATTGCAGTTGGTGCAGCTGGAAGCCATTGATCTTATTTTCCCTTCAACACGGAGCAAGACACCAAATCATAGTACCTAGAATTCAGGGGCAACCATATAAACCGCGATTCGTTCGCGAACATGACACACGAAGTGAGGAGTGGAAAGAGGAAAAGGTCCCACCAGGCGTGCCAGAATCTGTTTACCGCCGAAAAAACAGAGATGAAACCGCGTAGGTCGTATTGCCTGAATTTGCGGGCAGATGCTATTTGGGTTTTATCCGTCCACCTCTCCGAAGATGCCAAGTTGATTTATGGTATCGTATATTGGAGGTTTAGACAGATGCGGCCGATATAGCAGACTTCGTCAGATTCCCCCTCGTTGTGAGGGGTCTTTGATTGTGGGGACGCTCTTCCCAGTAGGCGCAAGCCCCTGCAGTTAATTACGCTACTGCATCGCGGTAACAACTTTCTCCTTCTCTAGATGTTCACTTCGTGTCGTGTTTTTTTTTTTTTGGTTGCCCGTGGATTGTATACGGAGATTAATTTATGTTGTCGCCTGTAGGGCGTGGATTAGTCCAAATCCGTATTTTCTTAGATTTGGGTTTGGTTTGGGTTTAAGGATCATTAATCTCATTGAGATCAAGATCAACTTAAATATTTGTTAAGGATACATTAGTCTAATTTTTAGGCTAAGATCTACTTAACAGGGTTTTGGGATCATTTAGATCCAACGAAGGAGCATTTGGACTCTATCGTCTTAGTTTATGGACATTGCGGTTTATAAGTTTAAAGACAACATAGTCTGTAAAGTTTAAAGACATCATACTCTATGAGTTTAAGGACTTCACAGTCTATAAAGTTTAAGGACATCATAGTCCATGAGTTTAAGGACCTCATAGTCCATAAAGTTTAAAGACATCATAGTCTGTATGGTTTAAAGACGTCGTAGACTGTGGGGTTCTGGTTTAACCAGTTTGGGAATGTGCCAAAAGTTATTGGTTATTGGGACCCTCCATCTCTTTGAAGACATTGAAGGATTACAACGACATGTATCAGAGGTATGAAGAGATGTACTCTTGAACCAATGTCCCGATTTGGGGAAGTGGGATAAAATCAGTTTAGATGTCATCTGTGGGGAGCTTATTAGCCATCTTGAGATCGGCTTTAGAAACCATGAGCATGAAGGGCTCGATTGATGGTCCTTGAAACATTTGGTCTGATTCTGGCTAATGTTAGCCCTTCATAGTGTTCAACACTAACATGTTTATTCAGCGCTCACGTGCTCTCATGTGATACTCTGAGGCAGTGTTAAATACAGGAATTTAAGAATGCTCATGTGTTGCAGGTGATGCATATAAGTGTTAAACACTTTAGCCCTGTGGCCGTCACGTGTAAGCACGTGAGGCGCTTTGTAATAGTATTGAACTTCAAGAATTTGAAGCGCTGCTTCTTTGGGTTTATTATTTTGTTCTTTTCTGAGCGCTAAGCGCTATTTGGATCACGTGAGGCAACCTAAAAGTGGGAACTGTCTCCGATTTATTCCCCTTTCTTTTTTTATAAGTGTTAAGCATTACCATGGGGTCACGTGTGATCACGTGAGGCAATCTCGATTATTCCCTTTTGTTCATCAAAGGGGCTCACGTGGGAGCACGTGCTCGGCTATTCTCATATTGGGTGCTAATCCTTTTACATGCATGGAGATCCTGAGTTTCGAGGCTTTCAAGCCCATTGTTTTATGAAAATTAGATTCTTAATATTTAGTTTTTCTCTTAGGTTTGGGATCTGTTTGACAGAATCTCCCTGATGAGAATTAAATTCTCAACTTGTGAGGAGATCTGCTTCGGCAAATCTTTGCCATAAGGGAGAACTAAGTTCTCATATGAAGAGTTAAACCCTTGTTTCATCAGAGGAATTAAATTCCTATATACTTTTTGGAAGAATTAAATTCTCTGAACTTAGATCTCTCTCTAGATTTTGGATCTGCATGGCAAAATCTCCCCGATAAGAATTAAATTCTTAAGTTGTGGGGAGATCTGCCTCTGCAGATCTTAACCAGAGAAAGAACTAAGTTCTTTTTGGAAGAGTTAAACTCTTATGGAGGTGAAAAAAAGACGAGATATTCTCTGTATTTTGTTTTACCTAGAGTTTCTCTTTTCTCTTTTTCTCTTTGAAGTTTATGGGCGGTTTCTCCTATACAAGACTTGAAGTCTTGGGTCCTTTATATAGGGGAGGCTGATTTGTTTAATCAGTTAGGGAAATCTCTCATTGCGAGATTTCTGATTGTTTTGGGGAATGTTTCCCACCGTTGGAACTTTGATCCTAGGGCTTCTGTTTTACAGAAGATATTTCTTTTGTCGTTCTTAACAAATTTAGGAAGATATTTCCTTGCACAAAATTTCTCTGTAGATTGGTGATTTTTAATCACCGTTGGATCGTTAATCCAACGGCGCTCTGTTTTACAGAGCGTAATCTTTCTTGTTTAGAAAGATCCAAGAAAGTATTTTCCAAATAAGGCTTTTAATCCCTTTTAATTTGAATTTATTTTTATTACTACAGAAGGCATAGGAGTCTATCACGTGTAGCACGTGACCCCATCAAATTAAGCCGAACCAAGGGTGTCACGTGTTATCACGTGAGTTTCTTTTTGTCCCACTTGTTTGCTTTATTCAGACGCCTGTATTCTTTGCTTATAGCGGCCATGTGTTTGCACGTGAGGTTCAGTTTTGGCTTAGTTTTGTTAAGCGCAGCGCCTATCAAGTGTGGGCACGTGATACTCCACTTGGGGACTTTCTCCGTTGCTCCATTTATTTATTTATTTTCCGTAAGGGAACAGGTGGGTCAAAGCTTTCTTAGAACAATGGAATATTCCGACTCACACTTTTCTTCTATCAGATCGATCGGGAAGTTTCAATCTCCTTGGAGGAGTTCACGGAGATCTCTGGCTTACCCGTCAGAGGGGACCATTACGATGAGATACTTCCCCCCGACGAGTACATCTTCGCCACCAAATCAGTGGTGATCGGCCTTACCCCGGAGAATGCCATTCAACATCGATTCCCGAGTCTGATCAAGGTGTTGAATATTTACGAGAGCCTATTTCTAGAGTCTGGAGGGCATGGAGTCAGCTTCACAAACTTCATTGCTCGCTTTCTTCGCCCAGAAGTCTAATCAAAAAAAGCTACGAAATTCACCAAGCTTGACGACCCATTTGGTTTTGGTTTGGATAACCAGCCGACGGCGGAAGCAGATTTAAGATGCTTCTTTATTCCGGACACCCCGATTGTTCCTTTCACAGAGCTTGCTGCTTCAGACGTTGATGAAGAGACGTTCTTCCTAGGGTTTATTGGATTGTGATTGAACCGGTTCGTGCTTCCGATACACCCTCGCTATATGAGGCCGTCAGTCTTTTACCCAGCCCACCGTATGGTTGCGGGGACGCGTGTGGCTGTTGGGATTGCGGAGCTGGCTCATCTATACCACGGCCTGGGCTTAGCAGCGGATACTACTCAACCTGGAGTAAAACCTGTGCATCTTCCGCTGCACTCCTTTACGTCCTGGGTCGAAATGCACTTGCTTGGTGCTTTTGGAGTCCACAAACGGCCCCGTTTCTATGAAAGCTATAACTTTCCCCAGGTCATGTTTCTAGTGGACGCTTCCGCATTAGATCCGTCGCAGCGAGAGGCTCGACGCCTGGTCCTTCGCCCGCGTATGGTCGGGAATAGTATGACTTTCGTTAACAGAGTCCTAACTATCGGCAAGGAATCCACCAAGGCAGTGTAGCCGCTGCGTGATACTTTCAAAGAAGGGGCTCCTACGTTAAAGGCCCGGGAGATTCTACACTTATATTCGATCAGGCCAGGCTTTCTAATGTTCAGGCAAGGCGTCTCGGCATTGTTCATGAGGTACAACCCGCACCGTTTTGCTCAACAGTCGGGTTACGATCAGGGTGTCCCGCTCGAGCCTTTCTTAGCTGAGCCGGTTGCTATGGAAGAGGGTATCCGCGGCGCGCTGCACCACTTCATGTGGCTAAACACGGGGTCTAGCTTTGTCATCAATGAACCAAGCTACGTGTCGAAAGGTTCGAACGCCTACGTGGCGTGGTATCTGCATACGACAGGTGCTGATATCAGAGAAGAGAGGCGGCTATTGCTTGATCACAAGGACGCTGTCCCAGCTGGTAATCCAGCAGTTCCTTTGAAGCGACGGACCACCGTTCGTCCTTCCTTAAGAGAAGGTCCTACAGTTGTGGTCCCGCGCGCCTTCCCTGAGAAGCCTCTACCCCGTGTTCCTGTAGAAACGGTTGCTGTAGCGTCTCCGGAGTCTGGCATTGGCGTGGAAATCGGGACCCGCCGCCCAAAGATTCCCGTTAAGCGTAAGCTTCTGTCATCGGCCGCTGGCGCTCGCTCATAAAAGAAGAAGAAGTCGTTGTTTTCTGCTGACGTCATATTTGGCCAGGAGCCACATGCTCCTTACAGCGAGGGTTTGTGCGAGTATGGGACCAATGGGGGTTTATACATCCCGTCTGCAGATGATACTGATCTCCAGGCTGCCCTTGTGTCTTCCGAACGATTGGCTCGCAATGAAGCGGCACTGATCACTATCACGAAGTCAGGTATACTTCAATTACATTCTTCCGCTGCTATCTTCTTTTATTATGCTTCTACTGACGCTTTCTTCCTCAACAGGTATTTCTGCCGAAGAGGCTCTCGAGGCTTCCCTCAAGACGTTCGGAGAGGAAGAGAGGTGTCGCGCTTCTTTGGGCCTTGGTATAGTTCGGTTCATTATGATTTTATCCCTTTTATTCTTTATTCGTGCTCTGACCCTCTCTTTCATCTTGTTGCATGGACTACCTTGACTCGGGTTATTCCAAGTGTAGTGTCGCTCCCGAGCAGCGATGCGGTAAAACTTCCAGAGCCAGTTATTGTGGCCCCAGCTCTCCCAACGCTACCGCAGGAGGCTTTGCTAAAGCAGCCGATGAGGGATGCCGTAACGGCTCCAGAGGCAGAGCTTGGTTCGGACGATGACGTCCCTTTGTCAGAGGTCTTGAGAAGATCATTTCTCACTGCTCAAACCGAAAGGAAGCGTAGCAAGCATGTGGAGAGGGAACGTGATGCCAGTTTGTCCGTGGGTGCAGGCTCAAGCAACATTTTGCTTGCTGATACTCCTTCGGCGGATGTTCCCTCTGCGTTGTCTACCGCCCGTAGACAGGTTGCGCACGCGGCTCGGGAAGAAACCGAAAAGCTGCTCCAAGGTAACGTAACGCTGAGTCTTTTACTAGAACTTGATCTTTGAATTTTGACATATGCATTTTCTGCAGGGCCAAGTCTTGGCGATGGGATGATGGGTGAAACCCTGGCGATTACCGTGCCCGAAGTTGCTACCCTCTCTCTGGAATCTGGGACTGTGCAGACCGCTGCCCTTTCTCCCTATGGCTCCATGGTATCGGCGAGCGTCGCAAGCGTCACGATGGCCCTCGTCGAGTCAGGGGATGAAGCTATGGATGTGGAATCTACTCCTCTGAGAGAGAGCGAAGAAGTCGTTACACCTGGTGACGCCTCCGCCATGGTTTCGGTCCCTGATTTATCAGGTAATCGCCGGGTTGCTATTTTCAAGCTTTTCAATCTTGTTCATCCCTTATAATAATATTTTGTTTGTCTCGAGTACAGGCGCGGTGAATCTCGAGGCTATGCCGTATGAAGAAGCTGTTAGTTATATGTATGCTCTAGAGGCCATTACTGTACATGAGATATATATTGTAGTGGATGCTTGGACATATATAGGGAGGAATTTCTTGCTCGACATGATAGTATGCTATCTGGCTACTCTTTATCTTAACATGTACACTGATTGTCTTTCTGTTACACGTTGGTAAAGCCCTTAGGATGTGTACTTGACTACCTAGATTATGATGCAGATCATACTAGTGCGACAAAGGTAGTCGGAAAGTACATCCTTTAATGTCCCTAGTCATGGGTGTATCGAGACGGGGTATCGATATACCAGAGTAGACTAGCGTATAGCTTCTCGACCCATGTAGATGGGCGATGGATGATCCCATATCCATTGGTGTTTGATATTAGATATGATATACGGGTGCTCAGTGGAGACTGGGTACACTGGACGGACTCCCTGAGAACTCCTAGATGGTATTATACCTCACGTCAGATGGCAGTTCTCTGGTGATAATGGTACAGGTTAGTCTGTCGACCCGAGATCGTCATAGAGTCTTGTGTGATTCCCACTGTGCTTTGATTTCCACCTTACCACGTTCAAGAGAATGTGCAAAACGGTGGTTTTTGGGTACAGTCCCGAGTCACTGTAAATCCCCGTTCCCATCTCAATAAAAGTTTTCTATTTTTCCTAATTCCCCGAGTTTTTCCTTTCCTTTACCCTCGTAATGTTTGTAGGAAATTGATTTCTTAAGATTAGTATTGAAATTTTTTCCAACCCTTTGAATCAAAGCCAAAACTAAAACCCAAAACAAAAAAAAAATAAAATTTCAATTAAAGCCTTAAGTAAACCCTCAGCCCAATAGAATTTCCCCATTAAATTAAAACAATTAAAACCATTTCCCCGGCCCACTCCCCCTCAGCCCACGAGAAAAAAAAATGGAATTTATTTAATTAAAACCTCGGCCCAGCCCGTCTTCTCCAAGCCCACGCCCGCATCTCCTTCACAAACCCGACCCGCCTCCTAATCTCTTCTTCCCCAACGTCAATATTCCTTTTCCCGCGCACTCTTTTTCTTCGATCCATTTCTTTCGCCGACTCTCGCGGCCACGTCGCCTTGCCGTTGCCCACGACCCGCGACCTCGTCCACAACTCCCTCGCGATCTCCTCAACCTCAAATCCTCGCCTCTCCAACTCTCAAACCCCTTCTCTCTCTCAAACACAGAAAACCCAACCTCCCAAAACCCACTGTCGAGCCCTCGCCGTCGCCGCCGCCGACGACGACTGCAATCCCTCATTCATCCTCCTTCACTCTCTTCTCTCAAGAAACTCACCCCCACGAGCCCTTGCACCCTCCATCAATCAAGCACCCCTGCCAAGCTCCACTGCACACCAACCCCCTGCACACCCGAGCTCGGCCACCTTACACCTTCACGCCAGCGATCTCCCCATCACCCTGTAGACCTCTGCACCCTCTGCATCTCCTTCACCTCCTCCAAAATCCACACCCGAGCCCCTACTCTCTCTCTCTCTTCCTCTCCAAAGCCACAAAACCCACTGTTGTCCATCGCCGGAGCGCCGCCGCCAACCTTCGTCGACCCCAGCGCACTCGCAGAGAACCACTGAGCACCCCATCCGCTTCCAGCAAGCTTAAGACGTCTCCGGGCAACTCCGACGTCAAACCCGAATCGCGAGCCGAGGCCGTGCATCCAAAGCGCGCCGTTCGTCGCGCGTTCGTGACGTTGCCGCCGCCGTGCATCCCTGAAACGTTTCCAGGCAAGTATTTTACTTGCTACATGCTAATCTATTCGTGTTACAAACTCAAATCGTATAAATTACAAATTTACAATTTCCGATAAATTATATGACATACCTGTTCGATGCATGATCCCAATGAAAATATTCATCTAATTTGACGGAATTGGGTTTCCTATGCTGGCCCGTATGATAATGAATACTTTGTATAACTTTCACTGGAAAATATGACTGTTAATGACTAAAACGAATATCCCCAAATACACCCGTGAAAACTGGAAATTCCCGCATCTGAAAATTGTGAAAATCACCATAAATTATGTACATACTGAAATGATGCGTTCGAGGGCTCAAATCGAACCCGACTCGACGAACTATAATCCTATGCAAGTTTCTAATTGTTTCTATACTGAAATTGTGACGATATTTGGATCGGAGTGCGGCTCTGGACTGCAGTCCATAGCGACTCTGGTTACTGTTTACTGTTCCGTAATGTGTGCCACCTTGTTTCCTGAACTCTTATGTTGCAGAACTCTGCAGTTTATTAAAGGTGAATCTGTTAGATAAATAACACAAGTGGTTTCATTCCGTTTTAGCGTCGTTTGCTATTTAATCTGTAATTTAAAAGTACAGGATGTATAACAGTCCAAAACAGAATCAGAATTGACATACTAGTGTTGAACAGTGCGTAACTTTTGACGTACAAACGCGATTGAGAATCCGTCTGTTGCCTTGAAAACCCTATTGAAAAACCTAGATTTTATTCAACTGTAGAATCACTGAATACTGATCCCAACTGGGTGAAATTCGTGCCGCGAAACGGACGTTTAGTTCAGAAACTGAGTTTCCTGCAGTGAGCACTTAAAATGAAACGGTTGTAACTTGAATAACGGAAACCCGATTGAACTGAATCCAATTTTGATGAACTTCTGACAGAGTGTGCTTATTATCGTATTTGTATCATTTTGTTGAATTCTGAACATATGAATTAATGCAATTTTTGTAAGTTGATGACGTGCATATTGGTTCATAACATACATGACTTGTTAATGGCATACATACACATATCTTACCCAATTGCCATATACATAGTGTTAGTGCGTGCTAGTGTTCAGTAGATATTGCATTATCGTGCGTGAATGATATTGGTTTAGGAGTGTCGAGTACACCAATGGAAAGTGAATGATTCGTGACAGTGATTAATACAGTAAACAGTGATAAAACCGTGCCATTGGTATACTTGTACACGACTAAATCAAAATGATAAATAGTGTAAACCTGGGGAAAAAGGGAAAATCGAAGTGGAAAGAGTATCGTATTTAGCGGGACCGTGTTTTAGAGGATGATCATTCGAGCAGTGATATATATATTAGTTAGGATCTAGTGATCCGGCTGACAGGGTTATGTCCCGGACATGTGGGCCGTTGTCCCGGGTATGTACGAGACTCCTGTTAAACATGATCCTCCTTTCCACTATACGATTTCAAACATGACCTAGAGACTGATAGGGATACAGATCATACTTTGCATCATATAGCGACATAGTGATTACACGCATTGTACTTTCACTGTTATCACCATGATTACTTGTTGCATATCATTATTATATAAATTGCTATTACGTCGCTCTGACGCCCTGAGTATGCATGCTCAGATCCTGTGGAAGAACCAGCGCAGGAGACGGATTTACCTTTCGAGCTGACGGAGATCTAGTCTGGAGTGCTTTTCTTTCTTTTCTGCTTTCCATAAAGAGATCGTGTAATTGAACTTGGTTAGTAACTCTTCTTGTTTATTTGTAATTTGTGAACAATGGATTTTAATGTAATAATTTAGTGATGTAACGCTTTGTTTACTGATTACCATGTAATGCTAGAAGCTGAAGTGTGACTACGGCGGGATTATTCCTTGACCGTAGGAGCATGGTTGGCCTAGTCATCTCCCGTTTTCCGTATTTTTGGAAACGGGGCATGACAGTCATATGGAGGCAATGAGCGATAGGAGGGGATTCGTCTCTCCCGGTATTGGGTGTTGATGTTGCGCTGTGCTCGATTGGCTATAACATGAAGTCCCTGGCCAGGGCTGATTCTGAGATTTACTGGTAAATGTTATCAGTAGTTTCTCGACTTGTTATGAACCTCACATTGGCACGACTTATTGAGTTACTGGGGTCTGACGTTTACCACCCCTAGACGAGATATGAGACATATCAGATGAAGAGACCGGACTGTACGGTTGTGTTACTGATTGGATTCGCAGGAGTATGAGCAGGCTTGTTTGTTGATCTTCTGATCGCTCAATACCCGGGTGGCCGTTACATTTAGCATGCCTCTTGCGGCTTGTGGGTGTTTGATATGATCATCAGCCACTGCCGGCGTATTGACGAGTCTTTAGAGTCCTACACAGAGATTTCCTGGCTCAAGCGAAACGAAGTAGGAACACATATGAAATAAGTGCGGGACCGAGATTAATACGCGTATGTGATACCGTATTCTATTCTCACGATTTGTATCATCAGTCGGTTAAATGCGATATAGCCGGGTTATCGAATCAAGAGTTGATTCGATAAATTGATACACATGATATTAGTCGGTTATATATGATATAGCCGGATTATTAAATCAAGTGTTGATTTAATAATCTAATGTATAATTATATATTTGATATATTACTTTACATTAACTAGTATTTGTTCACTTAAGATTGTTTTTCTCACTTGATTATGTATTAAGTATATATGTGATATATACTTGTGTACATGTTTGTGTCATGCTTGATGATACATGCAAACTTGGGTGTGTGTAAGACTTACACCATGCTTACTTATAATTGTGAGGTTTTATTTATTTTATGTAAATTCAAAATGGTGGCATAATTTGTCATGGCATGAAACTTCATGAAGCTTGGATTACCATTGACCAAGTCCACACATTTTGTTTTACTTAAGATATTTTTAAACCAAACCATTAGAGTTAGCCATGGTTAAGTCTCTACAAGGGTTTAGTATATGATACTAACTCACCCATGGTTGCATATCTCATTTTTTTCTTCACTTGATATTTCTTGAGTTGTTTTCTTCATCTCCTTTCTCTTAATTTCTAGCTCCATGGAAAATGGTGAAATCAAGTGAGAAACTAAAATCTAAACCGAGCCCACTTCCTATTTCATCATTCTATACACTTCCTTGGGTAGTATAGGGTGTTCTCTTCACAAAGTTCATGACCTAGTGAAGGGTTAGCTTGAGTTTGAGTCTCCTCGACGTAGATCATCTTCGGCTTCGAAGGCATCGAGCAAGCCCATTCATTTCTTTGTGTGAACCATCACTAGAGTCTGCGAGTTCGATGATCGCAGCGAAGGGACGACTACACGGAGCTTTAGAAGTGAAGGAGCGGGTCTACAAAGGTTGTATTCTTAGTCACTTCTTATGTAATATTTGATTGCATGTTTTATTGTCTATTCACTCTAGCTTGATCCTAGCTTAGGATTGATTAACACCTTAGAATTTTTAAATTATGCATGTTTGTTGCTGTGAAAACCCAGTAGGGTGCTAAGGAATCCCAACAGTGGTATCAGAGCCGGGCTAGAGTATTAGACGGTGTTTGTTAAATTACGAAACCGAAACTGCTCCGAAACTTTAAACATCAAAACCTGCATTCTGTCGATTTTTAAATGACCTAAAAAAAATTTTCGAACAAGTACAGAGTGATGAATGAGATATATCATGGACACAGTCAAAATTTCAGGGCATTCTGGAAAATTTTGGCCGGCCACCTACCCCATGATCTCGGCCAAATCCGAGCACCCTCCTGAAAATTTTTGTGTGTTCCAAAGACTTGGTTTTGATGTTTCAGGTGTTGTTTGTTTTTGCTAATTTTGCATGTGATGTAATCTTACATTATAAACAATTCGAAATGTTTCGTATTCGTAGTTTAACATTGTATTTGGGTTTTCACAAGTTGTCTAGGCGAAGTTAAAAAGTTCGATCGAATGTCAAAAACCCATTTTTCCAAGTTTAACGTATTCGGAAAAACATGCAAGTAATTCTGTGGACCCTCTAGAAGAATGAAACCCTAACTCGACTTTTTTGGATCGCGGAACCGCAGTCATACCCTAGGGTTTGCCGCAGTTCCGTGGCGACATGAGTGAGGCTTAGGTTTACCCTTCTACAGTTGGTCCATAGGTACTGCGGCATGTTCCGGGTATTATTAAAACTGTGCTCAAGTGTTGAGCTGTCGGGAAATTGTGGGATTTTGATGAATCGATCGAAAAGTTTAACGTCGTCTGGATATCATGTGATGGGATACAATAATTGTAATCTATCTAGTTGCATGCAATTTAACATTTCGGCCTCGGACGGAATCGGGAATCTTGTTGAATTACCCGACTTCCTTTGAAAAGTGTTTTCATGGTTGAGACCTAAATGTAAAATTTGTATTGTTAAGCATGAAATCCAGAATATGTGATATTCTGCGTTTATGATGTCTAAGGGCAGTGTGGATTCCAATTGTTGTAGTTTTTCACTTTCTTTTCTGCGACCGTAAGTGTAATATGTGGAATATCGCCGGTTTCGTTGCTATACGTCAACGACAATTGGGATACGCATATTTACTTACGTTGATGAGATGTGATGTTATGTGTTGCTGGGATATGTTATATTGGATCGTCGTGTTTGAATAGCCGGGTTTTTTTAATGTCAGATAAGAGTTTTTCATTTTCATTCATGTAAAAACTTGTATGTAATATTCTTTTATTGGGGCACTTCCGGGTTGAGGATGATGTCACCATTGTATATTATTTACTTTTCCGCATTAGGATAGAACCAAGGAAGGGAGCACAAGTAACCGGGTTTTAGAGTCCAATGGGAGACCATCTCGAGGCGTCGAGTCCGGGTCTCCTAACTCTAGAATTGGTAGGGTTGCTTGCCGCTCTCGTAAGGGTCTAGGGATGTAGGTTTGGCCATTCATCACGACCGTGGAATCCGTGTTTTATACAGGCTTAATATAAAACCCGGAAATCCTAGTATATCCAATATTTCATATGTTGTTTTCTGCTGCTATATCTGTGATGTGATCATTTGATATGTTGAGATACATACTGTATATAGTATATATGATATATTATATAGACGTTGCTTATGTTTTACTCCCGCGCTAGCCATGTCCCGCTCTGCCGTTAGTTACCTAACCTAACGGTGCATGACGGGACATCGAGGCGAATGCTGATGGCATAAGCGTACGTTGTATTTATCTGTGATGCTTAGGTAACTTAAATGATGGGACTGCATTAATGAGATTAATGAAAGAAAAGAAACCTAAAGATATTGTAGAAACTTGTTTCAAAAATAGGTAGCTCCAGTTGTTGCTTTGCACAGCGGTATTCTTTGCAGAATATCCAGCACCTTATTTGATAAGGAAAGAGCCGAGATCCCTTCACCGGAAGTGACCTCTTTAACAATAACCGGCAGATGCTACAACTCTCGATTTGTCTTTTGATTGCTTTTCTAGTTCCCTCTTTGCATAATGGTATTGTGAATATCCTGCACCTCATTCGACAAGGAAAGAGCCGAGATCCCTTCACCGGGAGTGACCTCTTTAGCGAAACTAGTAAAAGCCTCAAAAACACTCCTTTTCAAAATCACTCGATTCTACAACAATATCAAGTTCATTACGCAAAAGGTTTTCTTAAAAACCTGTCGTAGCCCTCCGTCATTTCAGATAAGAAGTATGAGGTATTCGTGCTGTGTTTGTTGGCCTTTGTCAAGGCATAGTGTGCGGTAGCTGATTATTGCTTATCTGCTTAAGCATATGATGCGATTGGATTAGGGTAGTCGTGTGATATTGTTGGCCTTTGTCAAGGGTCGTGCGGGTGGGTTTAATTCAATCAGAAAATGACGGGTTGAACTTGACAAGCATCCTATGGTTTGTTGGCCTTTGTCAAGGTCATAGGAGGTTAGGGGCAAAATATTATCGAGAATTTCAAGTGTTGAAATTTGCAATGAGATTGCATACCTTCTATGAGATAATTGGATCCTGATACCCACTGCGAGTAAGAGTTATTCCTGGAAGAGTTTTACACATTACAATTAGCCGATCAAGTAGGTGTCTTGAAAGGTGTCAACGGGGTTACGCCCATAGAAAAACGAGGTTTATTTTAATTAGGTCCGTGCGAAAGCACGGGGAACCTCCCTCAAAGTACCGGCACTGGCCTGGCTGAAAGATTGGCGAACTTATAGGGTGTAATTAACCCCGGCTAGTCTTTCCTTTTAGGGTATGGAGAAAGATTTGATAAAACCAGTGGGAGACATCCTGATTAGATAAAATAATAACCAATCTGATCTTGCAAGAGCACACGCAGAGTGTTTTCCTCTCTCTCTCTCCAGGTAGCGACCATGTCACGTCTTAATCAAGATAATAATATGGATGTATTGACCGAACCAGCTTGTTATACTGTGCTGGGGAACGTTGGTCCCGCTCCAACTTATAATTGTTATAAGACCGAGCAGGAAATAGGGGATTACCAGGATTCCCGTGGCGCCCAAATGAAGAAAGTGCATATTGATGCATCTTCTTCGGGTGTGTTCATTACTGAAAACTGTTTTTCAGTATCCTCTACGTCCTGGGTTTGAGATACCGGATCAGGATCCCACATATGTAATCTGTTACATGGGCTACAGATAGCTAGAGACCTGGGAATGGGTGATAAGTTTCAAGAGTTGGAAACGGTGCAATTGTAGCAGCCAAAGTGTTGGCAGTTATCACCTTGTATCATCAAATACATTGATTCTGAACGAATGTTATGTAACGTTTCAAAATAATAAAATATTATTTTTGGGAATTTTTATAATTTAATATTATTTTATTGAATATTTTAATATTTTGGCATAATTAAATACAAATAAATGGAGAAAAATTATGGAAAATTATGGAAAATTCTAAAATGGGGTATTTATTGGAATTATGCCATTTTTAAGTATTTGTGATCAATTATATGCTAATTTAGCGCTAATCGCGATTAAAAATCGCTAATCGGATTTTTAGCAATTTTGTGCAAAGCATGCACATATCTTTTTCTACACTTGTGTTGCATTTTTCTTGCATTGGTTTTACTTTGGGGTTACTATTCTTGTGAGAAAGGAATTTGAAGAGAAAAGAAAATGGAAAAGGAATAAAATATGAGGTTTGGTGAGAGAGAGAGGTATGGTCTTCTTTTGACCCAAAGACTTAGCCATTTCCTTTGTTTCCAACACTCATTTCCCTCATCCCTCCCTCTCCATTCTCAGCTGAGGTGCTGCCCTCTTCCTCCTCCCCTCTTCAACTCCCCAAATCATCACAAAAACAACACCAAAACCCTACCCCGATTTCATTAAAAGTGTGCACAAGCTCAAGATCTACACATCGGACCAAGAAAGCAAGGATTTTGGCAACTTGAGGCAACTCAAGAAAATTCTTGAGTTGCCAAATGAGGTATTTACTGAACCATTAGGTTAGTTTTTGCATTACTTATACCCCTATGTTAAAATTGAATTGTTATCGGGTGGTGTTATGGACTTAAAGAAAACCTAGTTAGGGTTTGAGGAAATTGTGAGTTGTAATGTGAAATTGAGCTCACTAGAGGTTAGATAAACACCCTAATGCATGAATTGAAACCTAAACCTGAGAGTAGAAACCCAAAATACGGATTTAGAAACCGATATCGGAAAAGTTATGAAATCTGGGAGTGTATTTAGGAATCTGCTATCACCCCGAGACCCCTAAAATAAAATTGAGCTGACAGTGAGTCGTGCAGGCACCTAGGAAGCTACCACCAAGACCTGAGCCCCTAACTCAAAACCTCGGCCATAGAATTAATCATTCTGGCCGCAATTTGCGGCCAGAGTAGAAGGGAATGGGGTCATTTTTGTTCCAGGGCTCATTTTGCACTAAATTAGACCCCTCCTATATGCAGTTTTGGCTAATTGTCACCTGGGGAAAATCTGGGAGCATTTTGGTGTGTTTTAGGCGATGTTTTCCGTATTTTAAAATGCACTTTCTTGATATTTGGATTTGTATTTGGTTGTCGGGTGTTCGTACATCGACAACAGGGATTGTGTGATTGATTTGCACGTTTAGGCCATAGGTTCCAACCTATGAGCACACTGTGCGCTGTATCGGTTTTCTGCCTCGATATTAATACGTATTGCGACTGTTTATTATTCTAGGTACCCTCGCAAGGATTCCGAGGCGAAGGAGCATGGCGTCATCGATTTCGGCAAGCGAAGACCAGGTGAGTAGATTTATATCTACGGGGAGAAGTCGGGTGGATGGCGTATAGCACCCCCGCAGTCCGTGGTGATGTATACGAATACGTATACACACATATATTTATTATAAGTTCTTTGAGATTATTGATGATAAGATGGATTGGTTTAGTGTAAGTGCGAAACCCTAGAGTAGGGGTTGCACCCACACACACACACACGCACACACTTGCATACATACTTTCTTTCGTATGGGTATATAGGAATATATGTTTGTATGTGTTCACATGGGTATGGGACTGTGTGTACATATACTGGATTATGGATAGTGCTTGGGATGTGGGTTGAGTCGATGTGACTCGATTTGAGGCCGTGAGATATCGGCGATATGACAGGATTCGTATGGGAGATACAACAGGATGCTTTAGCGGGCCTTTGGGCATGTGTTTTACCCCGCATTCACACTTATATAGATGGTATCGATTGTACTAGACTTGGATCTGTACCCTAGATTATGTGATATGATGGTAGTGATACCTGATATGTGATGAGATAATATGATATTAACCCGTACCCAGCTATTGGGATGCCGTACGACGATTTACCGTACGAGCCTATATTGATGATAGATCCGCGCTCATGACTCGAGGATATTATATCGTTGTGATACTATTGAGGCGGGATCACCGACTATTATATTTATATATATATATATATATATCGACTCAGATTTAGGTGGTTGCCATACCCCTCCTGTTTGGCTTGATAGTTGGGTCCGTAGTTCGCATAGTAGGCGTTCGACTAAACCCGAGTCATACCTATTTCAAAACTAACGAATCAGGGATATTTTAAGGATAGGAAAAAGGGATTCTACGGATATTTTCAAACGATGCATCTTCTCTTAAAACACCGTAGCCCTTATTTTACCAAAAACCCTGATTCGTCTTATTTCAATAGGTAAGGCTACATGATATATTTATTGAGGTAGATTCTTTACTGTTGCGTTGATTATTTGATTCCGCGTATTCATGCTATTTGCATTGCATTGCTTGTGTTTATTGATATATTACAATCATGCTGCTAGGACACCAGCACCATTACCGATGATGCTTATGTACCACGTACACTTACTTGCCGGCTCACACACATCTTCATCGGTAATTGCCATGTCACTACACAGTAGTATTACTGCATCAGGATATGACCCTTGTATGTGCATACTATTATTCCATGCTGCATAATATACTTGCATTTCATTTATATGTCACATGCATCATGCTTTCTGATTTGCGCATTGAGATATGTTGTTTCTATGATATTTCTGGTTTTGAGAGAGGGCTGACCCTGACTGACGGATGCCCGATATATTGAGAGAGGGCTGACCCGGACTGACGGATGCCCGATATAATGAGAGAGGGCTGACCCGGACTGACGGATGCCCGATATATTGAGAGAGGGCTGATCCGGACTGACGGATGCCCGATATATTGAGAGAGGGCTGACCCGGACTGACGGATGCCCGATATATGAGAGAGTGGGCTGACCCGGACTGACAGATGCCCGGCATATGAGGATTTACGTGCCGATGCTAGGCACAGGTTTTCATGATGTTTTCGAGTGTCGATGCTAGGCACTCAGGTTCCATGCTTTGGTTTATATCCTCATAATTTTCCATGCATATGCCTTATGATATTTACATGCATGATAGTTATTGTCATTGGGTGACGAGTGGACAGGATCCACGTACATGCATATTTGATTACCTTGATCATACCTCACATTTGTGATATGTTATTACTTGAGGCACTGGCACGAGCACTTGGCACTACACTCATGTATAGAGATTACATTGCCAGTTTAGCATGCTTCAGATTTATTCATATTGAGGTTTATTTGTATCTGATCGTATTGACCTAGAATGGGTCATACATTCGATCTCTGCTTGTAGATATTTTCTATTCACGAGTTGGCAACTCACCCCGTTGTGCCACAGTTCTTGCAGGTTTTGCCGTACAGATTCCATAGCGGCTTTTCTGGCACACTGCTTCTATATGGGTGACTTGCTTGGGTAGGTGGGTTCTTTTTATCAGAACCACCATTGTACATTTATTATTCATTGTATATAGAAATTCCATCAACCAAAACTTGTATATTGTTTCAGACTTAGAAATCAGTTATGTATTATTTCGACCTTAGAGTCGCACTTGTAGTATTATGGTTTTCTGGCTGTTTTGAGTTTTCTTTTTGAGTTTTGATCCTCGCCATTTGGCGTTGTATATTATATTGCTTGCGTGGTTGTGACCGTCGATTGACGAAGAGCTAGCTCCCGCTTGGGGATGCCTTTTTCATTTCATATATATTATTCTTGTTGTACCCCGTTCGGGGCCAGTTTTTACAAAGGAAACTCTGCCGAAATTTTCAGGAAAGGTTGCACATTTTAAAAATGCATATTCGGCTTAGTTATTTAAAAACTTTGATTTTCGAAACATGATTTCTTTACTTCTTAAAACCAGTTTTCCTTATTTACTCTTTAAATAGTTTTAGATTTCTGGGCTTTTGGCTTACTTGGATCAGATGGGGTCCTATAGACTTCATATGGTTCAAGGGCCAGTCACGTGCTCTTTCGGGTCGTGACATGTTATTAGATACCGAACCTGATATACAACATTATATCAGTCTCTTTATTTAGTAAAGAATGATATAATTTTGTATTGTTGGATAATGTTTTGAATATTTCCTATATCAAGAGTTGATCGGTTCAGGCACGTTATCTAAAAGTATATACTTTCTAAATCAAACCACAGTTCTTAACGTACAAAACACACAAAGAGGAAGAGTTCAGAAATGAATGAATCCTTCTTGAGGCATTGTAGACTAGGTCATATCAATGCGACCCGACTAGTTAAGTTACATTAAGATGCATATTTAAATCAGTTTGAATCTACATCTTTTGAAACTTGTCAGTCATGTCACAAAGATAAAATAACCATTGCTCCATTTATTGGAAACAAAGAAAGAGTTAGTGAACTCTTGGGATCGATACATGATGATGTATGTAGGTCCCCTGTCTACATATGCCAAGACCGGTTCTTTGTACTTCATCACATTCACTGATGATCTCTCAAGATTCGGACATATGTTCCTGTTGAAACACAAGTCTGAAGCTTTCGAGAAATTCAAAGAATATAAGTCAGAAGTAGAGAACCAAAACGGGTATAAGTATTATGTCCTATGATGAGATCAGGGAGGAGAATACTTGAGCACGGAGATCCTGGACTATTCTAAAGGAGAATGAGATTCTCTCTCTGCATTACTCCTCCGTATACACCACAGCACAACGGTGTATCGGGACGGAGCAATAGCACCCTATTAGATATGGTGCACTCTATGATGAGTACTACTGAGTAGCCTATTTCCTTTTGGGGGTTATGTACTTGAGAAGATGCATACCTATTGAATAGCGTTCTAACCAAATTAGGTACCTACCACTGCATATTAGATATGGTATGGGAAGAGCCCATGTCTTAAGTAAGTTAAGATTTGGGGTTGTCCGGCCTATGTTAAAAGCAAAATTCGGACAAGCTCGAGGCAAGGTCGGTTCTGTGGAAGTTTGTTGGATATCCCAAGCTTTTGCAAGGAAATATCTTCTACCATACCGAGGAACAAAATGTGTTTTATTTCTCGGCATGCCACCTTTTTAGAAAAAGGAATTTATTTTGGAAAGAAATTTGTGGTCATGAGGTAGAACTGGAAGGAGTTCCAGCTATACAAACTACAATTGATAATTTGGTAGAACCGAAGGATTCAATAGTTCCCGACGAACCTCAGCCTCTCCGCCGATCTGGTAGGGTTCCTCGTCCACCTGAGAGATACTTCGGTTTTCTCAATGACAGTAGGAGTGAGAATTGTATCATGAGATGATGACCCAACTAGTTTCGAGCAGGCCATCAAGAGTGGGGACTCTGTAAGAATGGCTGGATGCTAAGCGATCTGAGATGGAATCCATATACATCAATAAAGTATGGACTTTGGTTACTTTATCTGAAGAGTTAAATTCCCATCAGGAGCAAGTATATCTTGAGAAGGTTACTTGGTATAGATGGAAAAGTTAAGACTTTCAAAGCTAGACTTGTTGTAAAAGGAACTCGTCATTGACCAGGTGTGGATTATGATGAAACCTTTTCTCCATTACCTATGCTTAAGTCCATTCAGATCCTACTTGCCATTGCTACATACCATGACTACGATATCTGGTGGTTGGGTGTCATGACTGCTTTTCTAAATATTGATTTAGAAGAGAACGTCTATAAGTACACAGCCATAGGGCCTTGTAGACAATGGGAGCAGCGGGAAAGTGTGCAAGTTGCTTTACAGGATAAAGCAGGTATCGCGGAGTTGGAACATCTATTTTGATGTGGTAGTCAAAGTGTTTAACTTCATCAAGATGGTAGATGAACCTTGTATATAAAAAAGGCAGTAGAGAGTATGGTGGTCATTCTCGTATTGTACGTAGATGCTATACTCTTGATAGGAAAGGAGTTTCCTATGCTACACTCGGTCAATATCCTCTTATCACATTGATTCTCCATATAGGATCAAGGTGATACCTCCTAAATCCTGAGGTTTGGGTCTATGAGATAGATCTAAGTGGATGCTAGGATTCTCACTAGGTGTAGTGAGATGGTATCAATCGATCCTGGGGAGAATCACTGGATAGCTTCCAGGCTGGTAAGGACGACTGAAAGTCAGTCACAGGCACTGTCTTTACAATCAGTGGAGGGACGGTATGTTATAAGAGTTCCAAGCTAGATACCGGGGCAGACTAGACGATAAAGGCTGGATACATCGCTGCCAAAGATGCTACCGAAGAGACAGTCTGGGTGTATATTAGTTTATGAGATGAACTTCGTTCCTACCATTGTATGAAAATGGAGTTGTGACTTAGGCCTTGGAACCCCCGTCCCATCAGTGACCCAGACATATTCTAAGGCAGTATCACCTGATCATGGAGATGGTTGATCTCCGGGGAGATCGAGGTTAGGTGAGTAGACTCAGAGGAAAACACGGCGGATCCACTCACAAAGGCATTTTCCCAGAGAGAGACTTTTATGGGATGGTTGAGTATGAGATACTATAACCACTGCTATATGATGGCCCTAGTGCAAGTGGGAGATTGTTAGTTATATGTATGCCCTAGAGGCCATTACTTTATATGAGATGTATATTGTAGTGGATGCTTGAACATATATAGGGAGGACTTTCTTGCTCGACATGATAGTATACTATCTGGTTACTCTTTATCTTAACATGTACATCGATTGTCTCTCTGTTACATGTTGGTAAAGCCCTTAGGATGTGTACTTGACTACCTAGATTATGATGTAGATCATACTAGTGGGACAAAGGTAGTCGGAAAGTACATCCTTTAATGTCCCTAGTTGTGGGTGTATCGAGATGGGGCATCGATATACCAGAGTAGACTAGCATATAGCTTCTCGACCCATGTAGATGGGCGATGGATGATCCCATATCCATTGGTGTTTGACATCAGAGATGATATACGGGTGCTCAGTGGAGACTGGGTACACTGGACGGACTCGCCGAGACTCCCAAATGGTATTATACCTCACGTCAGATGGCAGTTCTCTGGTGACACTGGTACAGGTTAGTTTGTCGACCCGAGATCGTCATAGAGTCTTGTGTGATTCCCATTATGCTTTGATTTCCAGCTTACCACGTTCAAGAGAATGTGCAAAACGGTGGTTTTTGGGTACAGTCCCGAGTCACATGGAGGCAATGAGCGATAGGAGGGGATTCGTCTCTCCCGGTATTGGGAGTTGATGTTGCGCTGTGCTCGATTGGCTATAATATGAAGTCCCTGGCCAAGGCTGATTCTGAGATTTACTGGTATGTGTTATCAGTAGTTTCTCAACCTGTTATGAACCTCACATCGGCGCGACTTATCGACTTACTGGGGTCTGACGTTTACCGCCTCTAGACGAGATATGCGACATATCAGACGAAGAGACCGGACTGTACGGTAGTGTTACTGATTGGATTCGCAGGAGTATGAGCAGGCTTGCTTGATGATCTTCTGATCGCTCAATATCCGGGTGGCTATTACATTTAGCACGCCTCTTGCGGCTTGTGGATGTTTGATATGATCATCAGCCACTGCCGGCGTATTGACTAGTCTTTAGAGTCCTACACCAAGGTTTTCTGGCTCAAGCGAAACGAAGTAGGAGCACATATGAGATATGTGAGGGATCGGGATTAATACGCGTATGTGATACCGTATTCTATTCTCGCGATTTGTATCATCGGTCGGTTATATGCGATATAGCCGGGTTATCGAATCAAGAGTTGATTCGATAAATTGATACACGTGATATTAGTCGGTTATATATGATATAGCCGGATTATTATATCAAGTGTTGATTTAATAATCTAATGTATAATTATATATTTGATATATTACTTTACATTTACTAGTATTGGTTCACTTAAGATTGTTTTTCTCACTTGATTATGTATTAAGTATATATGTGATATATACTTGTGTACATATTTGCGTCATGCTTGATGATACATGCAAACTTGGGTGTGTGTAAGACTTACACCATGCATATTTATAATTGTGAGGTTTTATTTATTTTAAGTAAATTCAAAATGGTGGCATAATTTGTCATGGCATGAAGCTTCATGAAGCTTGGATTACCATTGACCAAGTCCACACATTTTGTTTTACTTAAAATATTTTTAAACCAAACCATTAGAGTTAGCCATGGTTAAGTCTCTACAAGGGTTTAGTATATGATACTAACTCACCCATGGTTGCATATCTCATTTTTTTCTTCACTTGATATTTCTTGAGTTGTTTTCTTCATCTCCTTCCTCTTGCTTTCTAGCTCCAAGGAAAATGGTGAAATCAAGTGAGAAACTAAAATCTAAAGTGAGCCCACTTCCTATTTCATCATCCTATACACTTGCTTGGGTATTATAGGGTGTTCTCTTCACAAAGTTTATGACCTAGTGAAGGGTTAGCTTGAGTTTGAGTCTCCTCGACGTAGATCATCTTCGGCTTCGAAGGCATCGAGCAAGCCCGTTCATTTCTTCATGTGAACCATCACTAGAGTCCGAGAGTTCGATGATCGCAGCGAAGGGACGACTACACGGAGTTTTAGAAGTAAATGACTGGGCCTACAAAGGTTGTATTCTTGTTCACTTCTTATGTAATGTTTGATTGCATGTTTTATTGTCTATTCACTCTATCTTGATCCTAGCGTAGGATTGATTAGCACCTTAGAATTTTTAAATTATGCATATTTGTTGCTTTGAAAACCTAGTAGGGTGCTATGGAATCCCAACAGAAGCGTCACCGGTCGTAGTTCTGACGGTTGCCGTCCCTTCGCCTTCTCCCGTGTCCTCTCAAATATTGGAAAGTATGGGTTTGTGATTTATCTGTTTTACTGTGGGTACCATTTTCCTTGTATTGACAGTATATTTGTCGCAATACTGCTGGAGTCCTTTTCGACCATCTATACCAGGTGTTGAACCCGCATTTCTCCTTCCAGTCGGAAGTTATTCCACCTCCTGGTATTGGTTAGTATATCCTTCAGCTATTGTCCCCTTCTTTCTTTTATGAATAGCCATATTGTTTCTAAGTCTTCTTTATATTGATCGCAGCATCACGGATCAGAGGAGGAGACGAGAGGATAGCCGCGTCTCCGGTACTCCCCATTCTGCCATGTGCCACAGCCGGTATAGTAGACTCCATCCCTCGTGTATTTTCTTTACTTCCCAAGTCAACATTTGACCATAATTTGCTTTGCAGCAATTGCACCGGCTCCAGCTCCCTTTGAGTCGCATTCCAATGATGGCAGGGCCCATTGCTAAACGCACATCTTCCAGGGGCGCTGCGAATAGCCGGTGAATGTTGAGCGAATTCATCAAAGATCTCGATGCCAAGGCCCTCAGTACTGCTACAGATTTTGCTGTTGAAGTCAATCTAATGCTGGCGACACTCGTGAACTTCCATGATGAAGATCTCATCGGCTCTTGGGTTGATTACTGCAAAAAGATCGAGGCTTGCCTGCACGAGATTGAGCTCAAGCGTCTCGCTCCTGAAGTATTAGCTTCGAACTCCCAACGGGCTGCGTGGGTCGAACGTAGTGTTCCTTTCATTTGCCATTTTGAACAAGAGGCGATCTTGAGGCAAAAGGAACATGAAGTGGCTTCAAGAGAATATACCCGGTTACGCACCCAGGTTGAAGCGAATGCTGCGCAATTAAAAGCTATCTTCGACAATCTACAGAGGTGTATTTCGGATGGGTTGACGCTGAGGCGGACGCTTGACTCTACTGAGCAGTTCGTGCAGGACTGCGAAGCTGCCATACTAGGAACCGATGAAAAGCTTTCTTTCTGTCTGCGACAACGGGATCAAGTTGAAGCGGAGTTGGCCGCGACGGCCGATCACGAGAAAGGATTGAGAGGAGCGCGCGAGCGGCTTGTTGATTTGTTGAAAACACCTTGTCCTCAATAACCGTCTTTTGTACCCCTTTTTTTACTGTAAACTTGCGGTTTATGAATAACATGTATTCATTTTTATTCCTTTGTGAAATGCATCTTCGATTCACCTGAATTTATTAATAAAAGACATATTTCATTTTTATGGGCGTGTCCCTTTAGCAAATGCGTCTTGTAGATAGTCTACTTTGATCTCCTTGCAGGGCAACGATGGCTTAGAAGACAAGTTTAGATCTGCCGCCTAAGACTTTTCAACTTTACGAGCCATGATGGTCTCATAAAGACTTTTCTCCCTACGAGTCGAGAGGATCCCGTAGATGTATTTTCTCCTTAGGAGTCGTGAGGACTCCTGAGTGCGTTTTCTCTTGAGAGTCGTAAGGATCTCACAAGAGAATTTTTCCTACTTACAAGTCGAGAAGACTCGTAAGTGGTTTTTTCCCTCCTTGCCAAGATTCGACTTTAGAGAGTGTGGCCCATGGATAGTATGCAATAGTCCATCTTGGACTGACTTGCAGGGCCCCAGTACTTAGGAAACATGTCCTTATCCCTATTGCCTAAGGCTTTTCCCTACGAGTCGAGACGAATCGAGAAGTTCTCGCAAGGACACTAATTTCCTCACGAGTCGAGACAAATCGAGAAGTTCTCGCAAGGGTTTCCTAACGTCACAGTTAACTCCTGCTAATAGATGTCCGTTAGGGTCTGTGGTACTAGAGTTTTTTACCCGTCGCATCGTCATGTTGGCCGATATATTCCCGATATACAATCTTGCTATTCGGGTAGCCCCACGACTATCGCGTCTCTGATTCTTTCGGGGGCTGGACAAGACATCTTCAAGTAATCTTCCAGGTAATATTACCGTCGAAAGAGCAAGCATTAGGGATATTCCATGTTACTTTTTTACTTGAGGTTAGGCTCAGTTTGGGAGCCCCAATGAGTCATGACCACTCCGCGCTGGAGTGGGATGGTCTCCGATAGTCTTTCAGGTCTTATTTGAGTTGCCGTCAGGACCCTGAAGCTAGGGATCTTCCTTTACTTCGTTGGTTGACATTCTGTCTGTAATATTGCGACAAATGTCGAGGTTGTCTCTGGGTTGTCTGTGAATCGTCGAGGTTTGGAACTAGGGGACTTTGCCATGGCTCCGTTTGTTGATGTCGTGTCTGTATCTTGCTGGAGGGAGAAAGAACGCTGTTGGTTGATCTCTAGGTTGTGGATGCCGCCGTCAAGATTTGGAACTAGGGACTTTGCCATAGTTCCGAGATAGTCTCTAGGTTATCTGTGAACCGTCGAGATTTGGAACTAGGGACACTGCCATGGCTTCGCTCTGTTGACGTCGTATCTGCTTCTGGTTGGGATAAGAAGGAATGCCGTTATTTATTTCTAGGCTGCAGGTGTAGCTATCGAGATGTGGCTTCCCTTTAGTGAGCCTGGTGGGACGATATGGTTCCCTTTCTGTTTGTGCCCATGGATTGTATACAAGGGTCAATGTGATCTCACCTGCAGGGTAAACGTTTCATTTTATTTTATTTCTTTCCGCGATGTTCTATCATTTCAGCTTTTTATATCGCGAAAGTCGCGATTGCCCAATCATTTCGGCTATTTTTCGCGGTGCCCAATCATTTTGGCTAATTTTCTTTTTCTTTACTCGCTGCTTTTTATTGCGAGTTGCCCAATCATTTCAGCTATTTTTTTGTATGCATATATTTTACTTGCTGATTTTTGTTGCAAGTTGCCCTACCATTTCGGCTATTTTTGCTGCGTGTATGGAACTCAAGACCTGATACCAATCTTAGCATCAGCACCGCTGTGACTGGAATATTACCAGGAGCGAATCATCATTTGCCGTGAAAGGACATGGAATTTGATACCGATTTAGGCCTCAGCATCGTTACCACTGGAACATTGTCAGGAGCGAATCATCATTTGCCTTTGTTGGTTCGAACAAAGGTGGCTTAGCAAACAGGGTTAGGATCCTGTCGACTAAGGCTTTTGACTTCATGAGCCGT
The DNA here is from genome assembly GCA_030015575.1 of Agapanthus africanus. NCBI lineage: Eukaryota > Viridiplantae > Streptophyta > Magnoliopsida > Asparagales > Amaryllidaceae > Agapanthus > Agapanthus africanus. The sequence continues at coordinate 45,125,005 of JASDDO010000019.1, read as the reverse complement.
AAGGGTCTCATGAAGATGTTTCTCCCTACGAGTCATGAGTATCTCATAAGTGCGTTTTTCTCCATAGGAATCGTGAGGATTCCTAAGTATATGTTGTTTCCCCAAATCAGAGAGCAAAGCTCTATTCAAAATTTGAAATTTGAAAGTTGAAAGGAGGCAGCGCCTCATGAGAGCGCTCGCGCCAAGAGCGCCAGTGCTAAGAGTCAAAGACTCTGAGGCAGCGCTCACGTGCAAAGCATGAGAGCGCTAGCGCTAAGAGCGTTAGCGCTAAGAGTCAAAGACTCTGAGGCAGCGCTCACATGCAAAGCACGAGAGCGCTAGCGCTAAGAGTCAAAAGACTCTGAGACAGCGCCTCACGTGCAAAGCACTAGAGCGCCAACGCCAGAACTAAAAGTTCTCAACCCTTGGATCAAAGATCCAACGAAGATGATAAATCATCAAATTACCAGAATAAAATTCTATTAAGGAAATACTCCTAAAATCTTTCCAAACAAGAAAGATTGTGCTCTGTAAATCAGAGCACCGTTGGATCAAAGATCCAATGATGATTAAAAATCACCGAGATACAGAATAAGTTTTGTATGGGAAAGTATTTTCCTAATCTTGTTAATAACAAGAAAAGTATCTTCTGTAAAACAGAAGTCCTTGGATCAAAGATCTAACGGTGGGAAACATTCCCCAAATCAATCAGAGATCTCTCAATGAGAGATTTCTTTAACTGATTTAACAAATCAGCCCCCCTATATAAAGGACCCAAGACTTCAAGTCTTGAACAGAGGAACCTCCCCATAAGTTTTCAAATCGAAAGAAGAAAAAGAGGAACCCCCCATAAACTTCAAGAAACTTCAAAGACGAGAGCAATTTCACAAGGTAAATAAGAAGAAGAGAGATCACAACATCTCCTCCATATTTGAGAGTTTAACTCTCACGTCAGAAGAACTCAGTTCTTTCTCAAGATCACAGATCCATAAGACGAAGTCTTTCACAAAAGAAAAAGAGATCATAGCATCTCCTCATAAAGAAAAACTTAGTTCTTAGATCCATGAGACAAAGTCTCTCATCAACAAGAATTTAATTCTCAGAGCACTGAACTGATCAGAGCTGCCAAAGAGGCGCCTTAGCGCTCCAATTTATAAGAAGCGCTTTAGCGCTCCAAGTCTGGCGCTCAGTGCCCAGTGCTCCACGCGCTCCTCACGTGGGCACTATTTTGAAAGAAGTGCTTTAGCACTCCAAGCTTAGCGCCCAGCGCTCCACGCACTCCTCACGTAGACGCCCTTTTATAAGAAGCATCGTAGCGCTTCCAATCTGGCACTCAGCGCCAGGCGCTCCACGTGCTCCTCACATGGGCACTAAGGAATTACAAAGCGCTATGTAAATAAGGCCCCAGCGCCATAAAAAGTGTTCAACACTCAATAGAAGACAAAAAAGAAAAGGGGTGTCAGAACCCAAATCAATGCTCAGCATTATTGAATAAGAAGGGGGCTGAGCCCAAACAAATGTTCAACATTTTATTCAAAATGAGTGGACTGAGTCCAAACAAGTTTCCAAACACTTTATTCAGAACTGAGTGGACTGAGCCCAAGTTGGCCATAAGTTTCTAGTTCAAATTAACCGAGCCCATATGCTCACAATCTTTTTAATTGGTATTAGTCCCAAACTTGACTATAGATCTCCCAACCAACATTGGTTTAAGGGTACATCTCTTCATACTTCTGATACATGTCGTTGTAATTCTTCAACGTCTTCAGAGAGATGGAGGGTCCCAATAACCAATAAATTTTGGTGCATCCCCAAACGGCTAAACCAAAACCTTACAGACCATGATATCTTTAAACAAGACTACGATGTATTTAAACCTCACAGACTATGACGTCTTTAAACCAGACTATAATGTCTCTAAACCTTACGGACTATGAAGTCCTTAAACTCATGGACTATGACGTCCTTAAATCCAATGGACCGCAATTCCCTAAACTAAAACGATAGAGTCCAAATACTCTTTCGTTAGATCTAAATGATCCTAAAACCTTGTTAAGTAGATTTAGTCTAAAATTAGGCTAACGTATCCTTAACAAGCATTTAAGTTGATCTTAATCTAAAACAAGATCAACGATCCTTAAATCAACCCAAAGCTAAATCTAAGAAAATACGGATTTGGACTAATCCACGCCCTACGGACGACAACATAAATTAGTCTCCGTATACGATCCACGGGCAACCGAAAATAAAACAAACATACACGACACGAAGTGACCATCTGGAGAAGGAGAAAGAGAAAGTTGTTACCGTGATGTGGTAGCGTAATTAACTGCAGGGGCTTGCGCCAGCAGGGAAGAGCGTCCCCACAATATAAAACCCCTCACAACGAGGGGAATCTGACGAAGTCTGCTACATCGGCCGCATCTATCTAAACCTCGGATATACAGTGCCATAAATCAACTTGGCATCTTCGGAGAGGTGGACGGATAAATCCAAATAGCATCTGCCCCCAAAATTCAAGCTTGACGTTTCAACGTCCCGGTCGCGTCTTTCGGCGGTAAACTGATCCTGGCACGCCCGGTGGGACCTTTTTCTCTTTCCACTCCACACTTCGTGTGTCGTGTTCATGAACGAATCGCGGTTTAATGTGGTTACCCCTGTATTCGAGGTACTAAGATTTGGTGTCTTGCTCCCGTGCAGAGAAAATGGCTTCCAACTGCACCAACTGCAACAGCAACTCCCACTCCGTCCTCACTGGAGGAGTGACCTATGGGCCCCAAGCGGCCTCCATCTTCGCCATGCTAGTGGAACAAATGACTCATACCACCACTGGAGTATTCTTTGGGACCATGATCCCACCGGCAAGCTTCAACGCTCCAGTGCCGTCATAGGGAGCTCCAAAGAAGCCGGTCTTTGATCGACTTACCACTACCACGGCCCCTCTCAACGAGCCGTACAATTCCAGGTCTACTGCATCAATCTTCGACAGGTTGAGCCTGAGCTCCAGGGGGCCCGTAAAGAAGCCTGCAATACCCGAAGGAGTTAACCCGAAGCGGATGGCCATTCCAACTCCAATAGACAAAGTCGTCAAAAAGGCTTCTTCGGCTAAGGGGTCGGTCTTTGCAAGACTGGACATCTCAATTTCTGCTTCGGGTGAGATCGTTACGAATGCTTTCCCTATCAAAAAGTCGGTCTTTGCAAGATTGACCGTTCCCTCTCAGCGGACGTCGGTCTTCGACAGGTTGACCCCAGCAGCCCTTCACCAGAACAGGGGGCATGATGAAGCCACCCCCGTAACTGAGCCAGTCCCATCTGCAAGACATGCTCGACGTCACCACTGGCGCTGAGTGAGGAAAGCCGGGGGCAGTTTCCCTTCTGGATTGACTCCGCCAGCTCCGATGGTGGAAATCGGCGCTGCTGTTCTAACTGGGAACAGCTTTGAGCCGCTCAGGAGGGTGCGCAAAAACTCTCCAACTGCCGTGCTAAAAAGATCTTCTCCATCTGTGGAAAACGTTATTAAAGCAAAGCCGGAACAGTCCTCTCAACAGCTGTCTTCTAAAATCCAGCGTCTGGCAAAGAGTCCAAGACTCTGTAATCGACAAGGACTACTCCCGCCGACAGAAGAAAATGAAAGTTCGGCAAGAAGGGGACCATCCCGTCGCCGTACCACGGAAAGTATCACCTGCAACAGCCCCCTCAACTTCGACTGCCCATAAAAGAAGAAGGCCAGAAAAAATCCTTGTGTCTGCGAAAAATCTCAAGGGTGCTGAATCCAAACGCCCCAAGTCTGGAGGCATGGTAGTGCACACCATCTACATGGCTTCCGGGAAAGAGGATAGTCGTATCTCCATGGGTCATCGACCACTCACCTAGTCTGTGACAAAGGCTCAAGAGCAACAGCAAAAGCTCCAGGAGATGCTAACGAAGATGGCCGTGCTCACTGGGCTGAAAGAAAACCCAGAGACGTCGTCGGATCAGCGCCAGGAGCAGGAAACCGATGCCGAATTCCTCCGAAGAATGCTTGAGAAGAAAGACAAAGAGGCCACGGAATAAGCGGCTAACATAAAGCAAATGGCGCTTCTGTTTCAAGATATGGTGGGGATGATGATACAGTCGGATCCTCCAGCTAAAGACCCTCTGATAATCCTTGAAGACGACAGAGGGGAGACATCAAACCCTCTTCCGGCTCTATCAGCATCCAAGGAAGAGACTATCTCCAAAGCCGCCCTTGACTACTATATAACTCAATAGATACGAGCTCATCAGGCGAGCGAAGCGGCTGGCCAAATCGTCAAGACTGGACTACCCTATTCGGGTTGGTACGATCAAATAAAGTACCTGCCAGGATATACGATCCCTAAATTCTATGTGTATAAGGGGACCGTTAATCCACACCAGCACATTGTTCAATTTAGGGCTCTGTGCGGCAATACTGGGGGTGAAGACAAACTGCTACTTCGCCAGTTTGTTAGCAGCTTGTCAGAGACAGCATTCGAATGGTACTCCGAGCTCCCGAATGACTCTGTCAAGACTTTTGCGGAAATGGAGCTGCTGTTTACACAAAAGTTTGCAAGCACTAGCGAACGCACCCCAATTACGACGTTAATCAACGCCAGAGTGAAGCTGGGAGAGACATGGGTTCAGTATGCAATTCGATGGCGGAACCTATGGTCGAAGTGCGAATAGCGCATAGAAGAGGCTCCTGCAGTGGGCATGTTTGTGGGAACCCTCGATCCTCAGGCGACCATATCCCAATTCATGATGTTTTTCAAGCCGACCACCTTCCAGGCCTTGATTAACAAGCTGGCCCAAATGGACCAGATGGGCCATATGCCTTCCTCTTCAAAGACGGAGCCTCGGAATGAAAAGGGGAAAGGGAAAGCGACCTTCGTCGCCAATGCTCAGCAACAGCCGAGTGGTCCAAAACCAGCTGATCGCCAAAACGATAGACAACGATTTATCAATGAAAAGTTAAAACGTTCTTACTCGTTCCCTCGGGATAAAACAAGGAGACTGTTCGAACTGGTGGTGCGCAACAGGCTCATCACTCTGCCAGATCCGAGATGTCCACTGCAGTCAGGTGACATCAACAATCCCAATTACTGCCCCTACCACCGAGTAGTAGGCCACCCATTTGAAGATTGATTCATCTTCAAAAGCTGGATCGAGGACCAATACCAACAGGGCAAATTCGCACTGTCCGAGAACTGGAAGGTAAGCCCACCGAAGCCGCACGCTCCTAAAAGGGTAGACACGTCGGGGGCATCATGCTCATTTATAGAAGAAGCTCTAAGGGAGGTTGCTCTTTCAGCCAAAACAAAAAGAATGCTGAAGGATCTTCAAACATTACCGACGATTAGGTGGAAAAGCCCGCTGGAACCCGAGGTCATTGAGGGAATGCTGAAATCGCGCCCGATGCTAAGAATTGGTAGCAATAGGCAAAATTCCCAGGCCCAGCCGTCAAAATCATTGAAAAGGAAGAAGAAGACCAAAAAGCCCGTGAAGCCTGATGACAAGCGTACGGACCTGCAAAAGCAAATTGACGCACTGGAAGAATATAATCAGAAGGAGCGAACCCCAGTCACGCTCCAAGAATTTCTCAACAACATCCCTGAGAGCGGAGAAAACGACAATGACGACGGAGACGACTCGTTAGAAGAATTCGAGGATTGTGCAACAAGTTGTCACATGATCTCTCATTCGCCCGTAAATGACGAAGAAGCTCACATAGAGGAGCTGGGGGCAGGAGCGGTGCCAAAATTCTTCGAATCGTCTGACGAGATGATCGACATGCTGCTGAACTAAGCCTGTCAGAAGAGCAAGGCTGATCGGCAATGTGAAATGGCCATATTCGAAAAGGCCAGGCATTGGCGTCAATTTGAAGAAGTCATGGTAGAGATGGATCACGAAACACTCCAACCAAATCAAAGTGCACCCACGGCAAACAAAAGCAAGCTTAAGACGAGGAAACGGTTTACCAAAGCCTTGTCCATGGGAATAAAGCTGCCACCGCCCAAAAAAAATATCCCCGAGGATACGCACCTTGACGAAGCAGACGTACATCCTAACTATTGCTTATACCACCAGAGGATTGCACACCTTACTGAAGAGTGCATAGCCTTTAAAAAGTGGTGGCAAGGGTACGTCGCTCACCGACAACATTTCAAGCGGATAAAGCGTAAAGCTCGTCGGGAACGGAGAATCATGACAGATGAGCATAAAAGAGCTGCCGACAACTGTCACATGGTTGATACCAGGGGTGTTGGATATAGTGCCCTCAGAGTCAATTATTGGATCACATGCACGTGATTGCAATGATTGAGGGAGGACCTATACCGGTAGGACAGTCTTACTCAAGATGATAGTATGCTGTCTGGTTTATCTTTATCATCGTGTACATGCTTTAGGTGACATTACAGGTCACTATTGCACGTTGATAGAGCCCATAGGATTCTTGCTTGACGGCCAGCAGTATGATGGCGATCATATACGTGGGAGCTGGGGTCTATAAGCACATCCTTAAAGTGGTCCCTAGTCATGGGAGTTTCGAGACTGGGCATCGATACTCCATTAGTAGACTAGTGTATACAGTCGAGACCCCGACGAGGGGCGGTGGTCGGTCTCACAAGCCATTGGTGTCAGTTGGTTTACCTAAGATGTATACAGGTGCTCATTGGGTTATGAGTACACCGGACAGGACTCGCCGGGAACATGCTAGTTGGTATTATACCTGACTTCAGATAGCAGTTCCCTGGTGACATATGTACAGGTTAGTTCATCGACCTGAGATCGTCATTTGTCTCGTGTGAGTTCCCACTGTGCTTTGATTACTACCCTACCACGGATCAAAGGAGTCGTGCAAACAGGTTTTAGTTGGGTACAGTTCCGAGCCACATGGAGGCAGTGAGCGGATCGGCAGGGGTTTCGTCTCTCCCGGTATTGGGGGTGAGATCACGCTGTGTCTAGGAGAGCCATTACACGAAGTCCTTGGCCAAGGCAGGAGATTTACTGGTAGGTATTCCAGTAGTATCTCATGGTGTTCTGGGCTACACTCTGACACAACTTGTACCGCTTTTGGGGGTCTGACTTTTACCAACCCCCTAGGCCCGACATGCGATGCTCATAGACGAACGGACCGGACTGTACGGATATTGTCACTGACAGGCTCAGTAGGGTGTCAGGATGAGTTCGCTCATCGACCTCCCTTTTGGTCAATACCTGGTAGCCCGTTACGTACGGCTAGTACCACTGACGCGCTGGTGGTTAAATCCACAGCCAGTGTATTGACGAGTCTTTAGAGTCCCCCACAGACAGTTTCTCAAGTTTCGAGCGAAACGTTGTAGAGGCCGTATGATATATGGCGGGGTTCGATCATATACGTGCAATAGTGCACGGATCATGATCGGGCGGATCATACTAGTGGGCTTTGGTTTAAACCGGATCCTAGTATTAGATTTGTTGGATTACTTTAGTCTCATAGCATTCGCATTCAGTCGGAATACGGATGCAGCTATGTATATACAGGTGAGGGATACTCTTGTGATCCGTCACGAGTTTACTTTAGTAGATGCCATTCTCTTTTTATTATTGCAAACATTTGGATTAATGTTTGCATATGGAAATAATGAGCTCAAAATCATGATTAGGAGCATTAATTGTGACACATACACAAGTGATGAGTCATGGTCTCTTTACTTGTGCATATGTCACATTATTGATTATTTGATGTGTTGAAATGATAAGTAGAGAGAGAAAGGGCAGCCATAAGGGGATGGTTAGCTCTTGTATTTCTTTCTTACTCTCACTCTCATTATCATCTCAACACAAAAAGAAAAAGAAAAGAAAACTTCTTCTTCTTCCTCTTCTTTCTTGAGCTCACTATCTCCTCAATAATGGCATCCACTAAATCCTCCATCCATACACTCTCATGCATTGAGAATCAATGGATGCTCGAGACAAAGTGATCACACACATTCTCTACATCACCTTGGACACGTCGGCTAGCAAACTTCGTGTCCGAGTTGCTTCGGACGAAGCGGGAGCCCGTAAAAGGATTCGAAGATGTGGTGCCCTTTCCGACGAGGAGACCGGAGATCGGAGATACCGCGAAGAGCTTGGGTTGGTGGCTAAAGACCGAAGGATACGGATCGATCGGTATAGCTTTTCTAACCCTTCTTTAGTTAGCTAGTTATAGGTTAATGGTTCGATCCGGGATTAAAGTCTGCGATAGCGCCGGTTTCAAGTTTTGAAAAAGTTTTCGTTTCCGCATTTTGGCCTCGGTTCGATGGCCGGGGCGCTACCGTATACTTACATGGTATCAGAGCCATGCCATTAACCTTTACTAGCTTGTTCTAACATATTTAAAATATCGATCGAACAAAATTTCCAAAACCACAATTTCAAAAATGAAGTTTCTGTCGAATTTTTTTTGTCGTCGAAAAATTATTTTGAGTGTGTCAGAAAATCAGGCAGGCTTTTCTAGGACCACTGCAGAAAATTGGTAGAGTGATCTCACTGTAGCACCGCGGAACCGCGGCCGTACCCACGTTCTGGCCGCGGTTCCGCCGCAGTACTGTAGCATCACTGCACCAAATTTTCTACAGTGGTCTCTGACTTAGAATTGGGGTTTCTGGTATTTTTAGTTTTGGCTCAGATTATTTTGAGTGCTGGATTTGTGCTTGGGGCCCACTTCGGGAAATTTTGTCGATCGAAAATTTTAAATATGTTAGTTCACAGTACTTACTTTATATCTGTGACCGTGAATGTCATTTGATCGGTAAATCTTGTCTAATCACTATAGTTCTTTTAGACGGATTTGCGAACGTGACATTCACGTTGATGTTCTGTGTTGTGCTGTGATGTTGCGGATTTGTCGTGGTGGATAGCCTGGATGCAATGGTAGTACAGTTTGGTTGTATTTGTACATTTGATATTGTGGGGCGAGCGTCCAACATGTGGACTGCCGTCACTGCCTGTTTGTATATTATTCTTTTGGGACACGACCGGGCTGAGGTCGATGTACTAGTTGTATATATTTTTACTTTCTGTATTAGGATTACCCCGCGGTGCGGTGTATGGATAGCCGGGTTCTAGAGGGCAACGGGCCCGCATCTCATAGCTTTGAGATGGAGGGGGCTTCACTCTAGAATTGGCGGGCTATTCGCCGCACTCGTAGGGGGTACAGGTTGACCCAAGGAGGGGTGCTCAAGTTACCGGATTCCATGAAGTGTTGGGTGGTCCATTCACTTTGTTGAAGGGGGCCGCCTCACTTCAGGTTTTGGCGGGTAACTTTCCGCGCCCATAGGGGTCTAGGATTTCATTGCACAGGCTATCCACACGACCAGGGGAACGTCGGGTTTCAGTAGCGGCTCTATGAAACCCGGGGATCCCAGATTATCTGTATTGTTCTGTGATGCTTATTACTCTCTGTGATGTTGCTTTTATCACGCCATGAGCGAATATTATATATTGATATATATACTAGTAGATGTTGTATATGTTTTACACCCACGCTAGTCCAGTCCCCGCTCTGTCGTTAGTTAAGTAACCTAACGGGTGATGACGGGACCCAGAAGCAAATGCGGATGGCATATACGTATATCGTATTTTCGTTCTTTTGTGGTGTGATTAATTGATGGGATTTCATTGATTCGGATCAATGCAAGCTAAAAAAACCTGTTTGATGTTGTTGGAACATTTTTCAAAAGGCTGTTATTGTAAGGACGTTTTCTTTTGTTTTGCACAGTGGTATTCGGTTATGAATATCCAGCATCTCAGTCGACAAGACAAGGGCCGAGATCCCTTCACCGGGAGTGATCCCTTAGACAGAAGTTTGCGTCAGGGTAATAGCTTCACTATAGACGATTGCCTTTTTGCTTTGCATCGTGGTATTCAGTTGGAATATCCTGCACCTCATTCTACGGGAAAAGAGCCGAGATCCCTTCACCGGGAGCGACCTCTTTAGCAAAGGTTTTTGCCACTATATTTTTATAAAAAGCTATCCGGTTTCTTCAATGATATCAAGTTCATTACGTTAAAGGCTTTTCGCCAAAAACCATTCGTAGCCCTCCGTCATTTTAGAAAGGTAGCACTTAGTATTCATGCTATGTATGTTGGCCTTCGTCAAGGCATAGTGTATGGTGGCTATTTGTTACTTTTCTGCTGCATAGATAGATGCGTTGGTTTGGGACAGTCATACTACTATTTTGGCCTTCGTCAAGGGTATGTATAGGTGGGTTCAAATTAACCTGGATAATGACGGGTAGAACTTGACATGTGACTTATGATATGTTGGCCTTCGTCAAGGTCATAAGAGCATGGGGTAAAAATCACATCGGGAGTTTCTAAAGAAACTGAAACTTGCCAGATATGCGCATACCTTCTGGAGTGTGATAACGTGAGTGGATTCCATCATGTTATCATGCGATGATAGTTGGATCCCGATTCCCACTGATGAGTTGGTTTACTTCTCGGGTGATCCCGACTAATTCTTCTTTCAGGTTTGGAGGAGAATTTGAGGTTACAGTGGGAGGTTTCCTGATTAGATAAATTGATAACCATTCTGATCTATGTTAGAGTGCACGCTGAGTGTTTCTTTTCTCTCTCTCTTTGGCAGCGACCATGACCCGACCCTTGACTATGACTCAGTGACCAAGTTAACCGAACCTTTTTAAAACACTGGCTTTTGGATTGTCAGAGTTGCATACCTCATTACCACTCCTACTTTTACCCCTTTCTCCAGAACACCCCGTATTACTACGAACATCCACTTCCATTGGATAAAACCATCATATGGTTATATACGAACTCGAAGGAACTTGTTCCAGATTCGAGGATGGTTTCTTGTTCTGGAGAAAATGAATAGGACTATTCAGTTGCCTTTTCCTTTTTACCTTCTCTCAGGTTGCGAGTGCTCCTTGGATTATGACAGTACACTTATTACGCTAATTGGATAGTCTTCTTCCAAACCATAGGCAGGTGCCGAACGGTGGGGAATGAAGAAAACCAATTAGCCTAACGATGGTGTATAGAAGGTATTAAGTAAAGACAAATAAAGGGATTAGTAAGAGGGCAAAGTAAATTGCGACTGCTATCATTCACGACCAAACCAAGTATTTCATCGCCACTCCTACTTCACCTTTGTATTTCTCCAGGACACTCTGTATCACTACAAAAATCCACAGTTTAATGGATACTCCATCGTATGGTTATATACGAACTCGAAGGGACTTGTTCCAGTTCGGGGATGGATTCTGGTTCAGGAGAAATAGGAATAAGGTTTTATTCGGTTGTCTTTTTTTCCTTCACCTTCTCTCAGGTTATGAGTACTCCTAGGATTAGGAGAGTACACCCATTATGCTTATTGGATAGTCTTCTTCCAAACCACAGGCTGGTGCCGAACGGTAGGGAGGGAAGAAAACCATTTAGCCTAAAGGGGTGTACAGAAGATAATGACTAAAGACATATAAGGGGATTTGGAGAGATGGCAAAGAAATATACGGTTACAGTTGTGAATCTGATAATGGAAGAGGCATTACTAAGAATACCCGGATACCCCTTCGAAACATTTACATGTTTCAGTTTTACTGTGTATTGTTAAAAGAAAACTGATTTCCCAATTAGCCCTTGCTCCAGGGTATGTATTTACCAGGTTTGATTCTCACATCTGTATGGTTTTACAGATGATGAGTGGGAGTAAGTTATTGGGAATTGGGTGATCATCCTCATTATATCGGGATTCGTTGTAATTGGTGATATTTGAGTAAATCGCCTGGGTAGTTTGCCGGACGACAAATATTTGGTTTTGAATATCCGTTGTTGTGCACCAATTTCAAATTGATATATCTGTACGTTTATTTTTATAAAGTGAGATATAACTTTTTGAAATTATGTCTATGACATTTACCTATATCAGTGGATGGTTAGGTAAGGAGTATTAAACAGCGGTGTAATTCTTCTTAACCATAAGTACAGTTTTCAACCTACGACACACGGGGAATGAGTTATTAGACTCAGGGGACTTATACAGAGTATTGTATGTTGTCCAGTGTCCATGAGGACAGAGGGGTTGGTACTCGTAATATATTCTGTTTACTTGTGACTTCTCTAGTTATAGGTATAAGAATAAAGTAGAGAACCAGGTGTTGCAAGTATTAGGATTCTTCAAGGTGATCGAAGATGTAGATACTTGTGTATGGTATTCAGTTGATAGTAATGATTATGAGAACTTGCTTCTCTTTCAGGTTACTCATAATTGGAATCACTCCTAAGTTGAGTAATGCTGATCGGCCTCTCTCCATTTAGTTGACATGCACTGGAGACAGCTGCATGATTTGAATCTGGTTCCAATTAAATCAGTGCCTCTATTTCTATATTGGATATAGAATAGTTTATATCTTAACAATGTTAAGGTACGGGGAGTTTTCCGGCTTATGTTTAAAACCAGACTCTGGATAACTCAAGGCACGTTTCTGTAATGGCGGTTTGTGGGTTGACCCAGGCTATGACGAGGGTTGATTTTCTACCATCTGGAAGATCAATAGTGATATTGTTCTTGACTCGCCACAGTTTTAATAAAAATGGATTTTTTCAGAAAACAGTAGTGGGAGTATGGTAGAACTGGAAGTGATTCCAGAACCGCAAACGATTACTAAAAATTCGATAAGAACCTAAAGATTCAATCTGGTTTGACATTCTATTGGCCACTCCGCAGATATGGTGGGTAACTTCAGGCACCCGAGAGGTACTCCGGTAGCCTCAAGGACGGTGACAGGGAGGTTCTTGTTTACCCAGACTTGACACTACTGTTGTTCCAGGCTATGAGACCCGGCAGGAGGATGAGTATAGCATCATTCTAAACTAGATTTAGAAGTGTACGTGTATACGACTGTGCCAGAGGGTTGTTGTAATCAGTGGGAGCAGCGGAAGCATAGTGGACAAGTAGCTTATGTCTATTTATGGACTAAAGCAGATATAGTGGAGATAGATAATCTATTTCTGATATGACAGTCATAGGTTTTGACTTCATCAGAATAGGAGATGGATCTGTTAAGAAGGTAGTAGGGTGTGATGTCCTGGTATATGGATGACATACACACAGTAGGAAGTAAGATTTCTATATTACGATCGGTTATACTTTGGTTGTCTCACGGTGTTTTCTCTACATAGGATATAGATATAATATCAGACATTCTGGTTACTAGATCTATGGTTTTAGATCTAGATTTGGGTAGTTTCCCAATCTGGGTATTTAGACAGCATTCTACAAGTGTTTTAGAATGGACGACTCCTGGCACGATAGTGTACCTGCAGGTGATAGAGTCACCCTCTCTAAAGCTGTCTTACAGACTAAAGGGGAGAGAGATGTGCATGATTGACATATCACTTGCTTAGACAATTGAGTCAATCATGAGATGTCAAGTACCACACCAGATATTGTTTTTGCACTAGATGCAATAAGTTGATATTAATCCTATCTTGGAGAAACGTTCGGAAGCAGTTTTAGAACATAAGTGGATGTTCTAGGAATATGATAACGACAGCCTCCTTTGGGAGACGGTTATCATTCCAGGCTTCCTAGGTGACCTGGATGACAGAGTGACTGTCAGAGTTATAGTTTTCCCTCTGACGAGGGGCGGTAGTTTGGACAGGTGGTCCAAGCGGATACTGAGGGAGGCATGACGCAGGATACTAATTAAGTTCAGTTGACGATACAGTCTAAGAAGTTTGGATTTGAAGTTCATTTATGAACTAGGCCCCATCAGATATCCAGACATATTCTAAGACAGGTATTGCTCATTTTGGGAGATGGCTTTCTCCGCGAACTTGAGATAAAGAGAGACATAGAAAGAAACATTAGGGCGGATCCACTCACTGAGGCTATTCCTCGAACGCAATAGTTTCACAAAAGGGTTTGTGAAACTGATTAGTAAAGGAGTTGGGTGTTCGGTATCACATGGGCTGTGAGTATGCGGCATCGCAATAATTAGCCTTGAGTGCAAGTGGGAGATTGTTGGATATAGTGCCCTCAGAGTCAATTATTGGATCACAGGCACGTGATTGCAATGATTGAGGGTGGACCTATACCGGTAGGACAGTCTTACTCAAGATGATAGTATGCTATCTGGTTTATTTTTATCATCGTGTACATGCTTTAGGTGACATTACAGGTCACTATTGCACGTTGATAGAGCCCATAGGATTCTTGCTTGACGGCCAGCAGTATGATGGCGATCATATATGTGAGAGCTGGGGTCTATAAGCACATTCTTAAAGTGGTCCCTAGTCGTGGGAGTTTCGAGACTGGGCATCAATACTCCATTAGTAGACTAGTATATACAGTCGAGACCCCGACGAGGGGCGGTGGCCGGTCTCACAAGCCATTGGTGTCAGTTGGTTCACCTAAGATGTATACATGTGCTCATTGGGTTATGAGTACACCGGACAGGACTCGCCGAGAACATGCTAGTTGGTATTATACCTGACGTCAGATAGCAGTTCCCTGGTGACATGTGTACAGGTTAGTTCATCGACCTGATATCGTTATTCGTCTCGTGTGAGTTCCCACTGTGCTTTGATTACTACCTTACCACGGCTCAAAGGAGTCATGCAAACAGGTTTTAGTTGGGTACAGTCTCGAGCCACATGGAGGCAGTGAGCGGATCGGCAAGGGTTTCGTCTCTCCCGGTATTGGGGGTGAGATCGCGCTGTGTCTAGGAGAGCCATTACACGAAGTCCTTGGCCAAGGCAGGAGATTTACTGGTAGGTATTCCAGTAGTATCTCAGGATGTTCTGGGCTACACTCCGACACGACTTGTACTGCTTTTAGGGGTCTGACTTTTACCAACCCCCTAGGCCCGACATGCGATGCTCAAAGACGAACGGACCGGACTGTACGGATATTGTCACTGACAGGCTCAGTAGGGTGTCAGGATGAGTTCGCTCATCGACCTCTCTTTTGGTCAATACCTGGTAGCCCGTTACGTACGGCTAGTACTACTGACGTGCTGGTAGTTAAATCCACAACCAGTGTATTGACGAGTCTTTAGAGTCCCCCACAGACAGTTTCTCAAGTTTCGGACGAAACGTTGTAGAGGCCGTATGATATATGGCAGGGTTCGATCATATACGTGCAATAGTGCACGGATCATGATCGGGCGGATCATACTAGTGGGCTTTGGTTTAAGCCGGATCCTAGTATTATATTTGTTAGATTACTTTAGTCTCATAGCATTCGCATTCAGTCAGAATGCGGATGCAGGTATGTATATATAGGTGAGGGGTACTCTTGTGATCCGTCACGAGTTTACTTTAGTAGATACCATTCTCTTTTTATTGTTGCAAACATTTGGATTAATGTTTGCATATGGAAATAATGAGCTCAAAATCATGATTAGGAGCATTAATTGTGACACATGCACAAGTGATGAGTCATGGTCTCTTTACTTGTGCATATGTCACATTATTGATTATTTGATGTGTTGAAATGATAAGTAGAGAGAGAAAGGGCAGCCATAAGGGGATGGTTAGCTCTTGTATTTCTTTCTTACTCTCACTCTCATTATCATCTCAACACAAAAAGAAAAAGAAAAGAAGAGTTCTTCTTCTTCCTCTTCTTTCTTGAGCTCACTATCTCCTCAATAATGGCATCCACTAAATCCTCCATCCATACACTCTCATGTGTTGAGAATCAATGGATGCTCGAGACAAAGTGATCACACACATTCTCTATATCATCTTGGACACGTCGGCTAGCAAACTTCGTGTCCGAGTTGCTTCGGAAGAAGCGGGACCCCGTAAAAGGATTCGAAGATGTGGTGCCCTTTCCAACGAGGAGACCGGAGATTGGAGATGCCGCGAAGAGCTTGGGTTGGTGGCCAAAGACCGAAGGACACGGATCGATCGGTATAGCTTTTCTAACCCTTCTCTAGTTAGCTAATTATAGGTTAATGGTTCGATCCGGGATTAAAGTCTGCGATAGCGCCGGTTTCAAGTTTTGAAAAAGTTTTCGTTTCCGCATTTTGGCCTCGGTTCGACGGCCGGGGCGCTACCGTATACTTACAAGGGGATCGCAGGTTCTCACCTTCGGAAGTGATTCTGACGAAGAAGTATCTCTCGACCCTCTCTTCAAAGAATCCACCTCAGGAAAAGAAGAAGAGATAAAGAACTGTGAGAATATTCAGCTGCGTAACCGCACGTTGCCTGAAAAGAATCTTGGACCCATGAATAAGGGATCGAACAAAAAAGATAAAGGGAAGGAAAAGATCCCTGAGGATATCGCCCTCGATGATCGAGTCGTCGAAGAGCTTGCAGCCAAAGACCCACCTAAGAATAGCAGAGTGGATTACAATGTCCTGGCCCATCTGAAGAAGATACCCTCGCAATTGTGGATGCCCTTCTCTTGTCTAAAGAGGCACGAGATTCTCTACTGAAGGCATTACAAGACCCCGGAAAGTTTTAGGCCTTCCTTGCCGAAGAAAAGATGAAGGACGAGTTGGAAGAAGTTCACACGGCCGACATTACCTTTAGCGATGAAGACCTCCTCCTCCGGACGTGCGAGCACAACCGCCCCTATATGTCACCGAGTACTGCCACAACATTAAGATAGGGAAGATTCTAGTTGACAAAGGGTCTTCTGTCAACCTCCTAAATGTCAGAGTGCTAAAAGAAATTTGCATGAGCGTTCAGCACCTAGCTCGGGATAAAATTACTATCTCCGGTTTTGACTCCTAGTCATCACGGAAGCTGGGGTCCGTAATACTGACGTTATGGTTTGGGTCGCTCGTCACCGACATCAAGCTTCACGTCATTGACGCCAAGACTTGCTACAACGCTTTGCTCGGCAGACCGTGGTTACACGAGTACAATATCATCCCTTCTACACAACATTAGTGTATGAAGTACTTCAAAGATGGTCTCAGTACACTGTGACGGGGGAACTAAACCCATTCTCCATGAACGAAGTCCGCAAATATGAGGATGCCAAGTACATCCTACCAGACTTCGAAAACACAGAAAGATGTCGCAAATCGGAGAACAAACAAAAAGCCATCACCACTATTCCGGTCTTTGGGAGTGATACGGAAGAGGACGAGGAAATAGTCTATTCGGGGCTGCCCCAATGCAGCAAGCTGGGACCCTCTACCCCTATCCTGGTCTTTGGCACTGACTCTGAAGATGAAGTCAACGCAGTGTTCTCGGTCCGTCCATCAATGCAGGCCCTCACTGGAGATGATCAAAGTTTGCAAATCGCCATGGTTCCGCGACTACACTACAGAGAGCTTGATGCGCTCGAGACATATAGCATACAAGAGCTACAGACATTCCACGTCCCGCCCAGGCGAAGAGGTGAAAAGGCGATCCTATTCTATTGATCCGGGGAAACCAAAGTCGAAAGAGAAGTTTGGCATGGTGCCGATCTTGCGCTCGACAAGCTCCAACCAATCCGTCTGCCCAGATACTACGCAAAAGGATTGAAAAGGCTATTGAGATGCCAAAGCGTACCCTTTAAGCAAACCGCGCGATAGGCCCAATTTTACAACAGGATTTGGACCGTCCCCGGAACTCGGCGAAAATTGCCCAACGGAAAAATGGAGACGATTGGGCTTGGATATATCCAGTCCAAGAAACGGGAGCAGTTCCATGGCTGCCATGTCATAAAAGACCTTGATGAAGAAGAGGATGCTTTTTTAAAAGACGCTAACCCTGAACCAGAACAAGGTTCTGCCATAAAAATGCCAAGTTCTTCATTTGAAGAACAGATTGACAAACTAATAAGAGAAGTAGGTCAAAGGGTTCGGGATGACCACTGCCGCGAAATGGCCATTTACGAAAAGGCCAAGATGCAACGCCTCCTTTAGCAGGCTACGAAGGACGATGATGCCCTTCACCGTCAGCCCGCCGTGCATTCCTAAGACGAGAAAAAGGCCCGACGTAAAGACAAAAACAAGTCAAAGAACGGAAAAAACGTTTGACAGGAGCAAAACGGATCCAAAAGGCCACGTGATCAAGAAAAGGTCAGCCGGAATCCGTCTTTAACGAAAAAGATGGGTCAAGCATATTCCTTCACTCAAGACAAGACAAGGAAGATCTTCGACCTTGTCGTGAAACATCAAATGATTACGCTCTCGGAGTCCAAGCATCCCGAACAAGCAAACGAGGTTCATTGCCCGGATTATTTCTCCTATCACCGAGCAATAGGACATCCTCTTGAAGACTGCTTCACCTTCAAAAACTGGGTCGAAGACCAATATCAACTCGGCAGGTTCGCTCTATCCAACAGTTGGAGGGTAACCCCACCACAAAAGCATATACCAAAAGCCATGTATATGGCGAGAGTAGCACCAGATCAAATCGATCTTGGAAACGATCTCGTACTTGTCACGTGATAACGCTGTCAGAAGAAGGAGTGCCCGAGAATATGGATGGCCTCTCCTGGTGCTTCGAAAATAAGGATGAAGAGGAATTGATCTCAGAATTTCCACCAGTGCCAAAAGAGTTGGAAAATGGAATACATAATACGGCAGAAAACCTAAGGAAAATCGACTTGGGGACAGCAAACGACCCACGGCCTACGTTCGTCAGCGAGCTGCTGTCTAAAGAAAAGGTGGCTATGCTAAAAGACGTGCTCATGCAGTATAAGGACTGCTTCGCATGGAACTATTCCAAGATGCCGAGGCTAGATCCGGAAGTAGCTGCACATAAATTGGTGATATCTCCAGACGTCAAGCCAGTTAAATAAGCACCAAGAAGAATGCGGCTCGAACTTGAAATGAGCATCAACGCTGAAGTTAAGAAGCTAATCGACTCCGGCTTCATCCAAGAAGTTCAATACCCCTACTGGATCGCCAACATTGTCCCAGTGATGAAGAAAAATGGGACGGTGTGCATCTGCGTGGACTTTCGGGACTTCAACAAAGCTTGCCCGAAGGATGATTTTCCCGTATCAGTTACCAAACTGATGATAGACAACACGTCGACTCACGAAGTCTTCTCCTTCATGGACGGCTTATCAGGGTACAATCAAATAAAGATGCATCCCGAAGACCAGAAGCATACCGCTTTCCGGACTCCTCTGGGCATATTCTGCTACAAAGTGATGCCTTTCGGTCTGAAAAACGTCGGTGCTACTTATCAGAGGGCCATGACAAAGATTTTCGATGACCTCATACATGAAATTGTCGAATGCTATATCGATGACCTCGTGGTGAAAAGAAAATCATATGAGGAACACTGGGAGCATTTGAAAATGGTGTTCCAGCGTCTTCGAAAATACAATCTGAAGATGAACCCTCTCAAGTGCGCGTTTGGAGTTTCCTCGCGCAAATTCCTGGGGTTCATCATCCGACACCGGGGCATCGAAATAGATCCATCAAAGATCAAGGCGATTATGGAAATGCCTTCGCCCATAACTCTAAAGCAATTGCGGTCTCTCCGAGGAAAGCTCGCGTATATCCGGCGGTTCATAACCAATCTCTCTGGAAAATGCCGTCCCTACAGTCACCTGATGAAGAAAGGAACCCCGTTCGTTTGGGATCATAAATGCCAGAGTGCACTGGACGAAATCAAGCAATACCTGCAGAATCCGCCGGTACTGACCACTCCGGTCAAGGGAAAACCTCTCATTCTGTACACAACAGCTCTTGAAGGTTCTTTAGGCGCGCTATGGGCACAAGAAAATGATCAAGGGAAAGAGAGAGCCCTCTACTATTTGAGTCGGGTTCTCCTGGGGGCAGAAAATAACTACTCTCCCATCGAGAAACACTGCATGGCGTTAATCTTCGCGATAACGAAGCTTCGGTATTATACTTTGGCGCATGAGGTCCACCTCATATCAAAAGTGGATCCTCTCAAATATTTGATGTCGAGAGCCATACTAACGGGGCGGCTTGCTAAATGCCCCCTACTCTTAATGGAATTCTCGATAACATACTGACCGCTCAAGGCAGTGAAAGGCCAGGCCATCGCCGACTTTCTCACTGAGCATCCGATACCTGCCAATTCACCCCTAAATTGCGAATTGCCAGACGAGCATGCGTTTGACACGATCGACAGGGAGAGAGGGGGGAGTGATACCCGATGGGAACTCTACTTCGATAGGGCATCTTCCATGAAGAAGCGACAGCACACCACCCCTATAATCAAATCGAGGGTAGGTCTTATCTTCGTGACTCTACAAGGAGGGATAATGTGCTTTGCCTTTTCCTTAACAGAGCCGAGGACAAACAATGAAGCAGAATATGAGGCTTTGATAGAAGGTCTTGAGATCGCTGTCGATATGGGAATCGAAGACCTCCTCATATACGGAGACTCCCAGTTGGTCATTAGTCAAGTAAACGGCGACTATCAAACAGGAAAACCAGAGTTGGTGAAGTACGGCGAGAGAGTGCAACAATTGCTGACTCAAATCCCTTCTTACGCCCTGGAAAATATACCGTGAACAGAAAATAGCAAGGCGTATGCATTAGCCAAACTCGCCAAAGAACTGGCTGAAGAAAATCTCGATGACGTAAGGATCGTTGTACAAAGCCGTCGAGTTTTTGCACCAGCGGAAATATCTCCGGAGTCGTCTGAAGAAAAGGAAGCGACCAAGAAAATGGCCCTACAAATAGAGGACCAAGAAAAGGTTAAGGATTGGAGAGAAGTCTTCATAGACTACTTCAAATCCCGTCGAAAACCTGAAGATGCATTCTCAAAACATCAGCTCATAAGAAGAGCTCTGTCTTTCGCCTTCGTCAATGATACTCTATATAAGAGATCGTTCGACTCTCTGTGGCTGAGATGCCTGAGACCCGAAGAAGCAAGGAGAGTCGTCCAAGAAACTCATGACGGACTCTGCGGTTCTCATCAAGCCGGGTCGAAGATGAAGCTGAAGATCAAAAGGATAGGCTACTATTGGCCTACGATGATTCGGGACTGCCTCGAATACGCGAAGCAGTGCCACTCGTACCAAATTCATGGAGACTTCATCCACCAGCATCCAAACCCGCTACACCCAACAGTGGCTAGCTAGCCATTCGAAATGTGGGGAACCGACATAATTGGGCCCATCGAACCAGCGTCATCCAGAAGACATCGGTTCATATTGGCGACAACCGATTATTTCTCCAAGTGGGCAGAAGCAGTACCGCTAAGAGAAGTGAAGACGGAGAACATTCTCCATTTCTTTAAGACACGCGTCATTTATCGGTTCGGCACTCCACGACGGATTATCTCCGATAACGGGCTGGCCTACAGAAGTCATAAAATCAGCTGCTTCGCACAGCAGCATAATATAGACTGGAGATCCTCTTCGGTTTATAATCTCCGAGCTAACGGTCTAGCTAAGACTTTCAACAAGACCTTAACGAAGATCATAAAGAAGACGTTGTCCAAAAATAAAAAGGACCGGTACGAGAGACTGCATGAAGCCCTCTGGACTTATCGGACCACATTCAAAACAGCTACTAATACAACGCCGTACGCATTGGTATCCCCTTAGAGATAGAGCTACCCTCTCTACGAGTGGCGGCTCATTATGAGCTAACAGACGAAGAGAATGCTCATCTTCGGCTTGAGGAGCTCGACTCCCTCGATGAAACCCGTCTCATGTCGCAACAAAATCTAGAAGCTTACAAAGTAAGGATGGCACGCTCATACGAGAGGTTGACTAGGCCGAGAACATTTTGCCAAGGCGAACTCGTGCTAGTTGCCAAAAGACCTATGATCCCCAATCGTGCCAAACGGGGGAAATTTGAGCCAAACTATGAGGGCCCGTACATCATAGACAAAGTCTACCAAGGTAGGGCTCATGGATATGCATGGCGAAAGACCCTTTAGGCCAATAAACGGCCGGTTTCTAAAAAAATACTACGCCTGATGAGTCACGGCCTAGGTTAACGATAGATAACGACGCCTATGTCCGCTCGCTAACTTCCCAAGCCCAAACTCTATAAGTAGTATCCAGCAAAACTGTTGTCTCCAAAATGGCAACAATGGACCGAAACGTCCATAAACTAACAATGGACAGCAATGTCCTAAAACTAGCTATGGACCGAAACGTTCCTAAACTAATAATGGACCGCAATGTCCAAAAACTAGCTACGGACCGAAACGTCTTTAAACTACTACAAACCACAGCATCCTTGGGCTGACGCAAAATAAAGGTATGTCCATAAGCGAAATGGGCACGGATGAAAACCCGAAAGGGCACTGTGAGTAAAAACTGCAGGGCTACCGGCGAGTTTGTGAAAACCCGAAAGGGCGCAGACTCGTAAAAAATACACACTTGCAAGGTCCTCTCGACCTTGTAAGGAGAAACTATCTGCGTGAGATCCTTACGACTCACAAGGGAGCAACACACTCAGGGATCCTCACGATTCCTGGGGAGAAATTACACTTACGAGATCCTTACGACTCGTAAGGAAAACTCTCAGACCCTCACGGCTCATAAGATTCAAAAGCCTTAAGCTACAGGGATCTGAACCTGTTCTTAAGACATCACTTTTCCCAGACTGCCCTACAAGCGGTTCAATACTGACCCTTGTATACAATCCACGGGCACAAATAATCATTTCCCTGCCGAGTCCCACCAACGACAAGGAATGCCCTCATTTGATGAACAAACACTTGTAAATCCTCTTGATTTACAAGGAGAAAACACTCTTGCAAGATCCTTATGACTTATAAGAGAACATACACTTAAGAATCCTCACGATTCCTAAGGAGAAATCGCACCTATGAGATTCCCACGACTCGTAGGGAGAAACACCTTTATGAGACCCTTACGGCTCATGAAGTCAAAAGCCTTAGTCGACAGGATCCTAACCTTATTTGCTAAGCCACCTTTGTTCAAATCGATGGAGGCAAATGATAATTCGCTCCTGGCAATGTTTCGGTAGTAGCGATGCTAATGCCTAAATCGGTAACGAATTCCAAGTACTTTCACGGAAAATGATGATTCGCTCCTGGCAATATTCCAGTCGCAGCGATGCTGATGCTAAGATTGGTATTAGATCCCAGGTTCTATACTCGCGGCGAAAAGTCAGCGAGCCAAAAATGCATATGAAATAACCGAAATGATAGGGCAACTTGCAACAAAATCGGCAAGTAAAATATATGCATACAAAAATAGCCGAAATGATTGAGCACCGTGAAAAATAGCCGAAATGATTGGGCAATCGCAACTTTCGCGATATAAAACCTGAAATGATAGAGCATCGCGAAAAGAAATAAAAAAATGAAAGAATGAAACTTTTGCCCTGCAGGTAAGTCCAAACTGACCCCTGTATAAAATCCATGGGCATGAACAAAAAGGGGACCACATTTCCCCACCAGACCTTATCAAAGGGAGAGTTAGATCTCGACGGAAATATCTACATCCTAGAAGATCAACATGGCGTTCCCCCTCATGTCAGCAGGGCACGGACGTGACACCACCAAGCGGAGCCATGGCAAAATCCCTAGTTCCAAATCTCAATGGCAACATCTACAGCCTAAAGAACAACAACGGCGTTCCTCCTCATGCCAGCAGGATTCGGACGCGATATCACCAGTCGGAGCCATGGAAAAGTTCTCAGTTCTAAGACTTTACGGTTTACGGACAACCTAGAGTCAGCAAATGACCCCGTCATGGAAATACGTCAGCAAATGACCCCGTCGCGGAAATACATCAGCAAATGACCCCGTCTCGGAAATACGTCATCCAATGACCCCGTCGCGGAAACACGTCATCCAATGACCCCGTCTCGGAAATACGTCATCCAATGACCCCGTCTCGGAAATACGTCAGCAAATGACCCCGTCTCGGAAACACGTCATCCAATGATCCCGTCTCGAAAACACGTCATCCAATGACCTCGTCGCGGAAATACGTCAGCAAATGACCCCGTCGCTGAAATACGTCAGCAAATGACCCCGTCGTGGAAATACGTCATCCAATGATCCCGTCGTGGAAATACGTCATCCAATGACCCCGTCTCGGAAACACGTCATCCAATGACCCCGTTTTGAAAATACGTCAGCAAATGACCCCGTTGCGGAAATACGTCAGCAAATGACCCCGTCGCGAAAATACATCATCCAATAACCCCGTCTCGGAAACATGTCATCCAATGACCCCTTCTCGGAAACACGTCATCTAATGACCCCATCTCGGAAATACGTCATCCAATGACCCCGTCGTGGAAATACGTCATCCAATGACCCCGTAGTGGAAATACGTCATCCAATGACCCTGTCTTGGAAACACGTCATCCAATAACCCCATCTCAGAAATACATCATCCAATGACCCCGTCTCGGAAATACGTCAGCAAATGACCCCGTCATGGAAATACGTCATCCAATGACCCCGTCTCGGAAATACGTCAGAAAATGAATCCGTCGCGGAAATACGTCATTCAATGACCCCGTCGCGGAAATACGTCATCCAATGACTCCGTCTCAAAAACAAGTCAACCAACCTCCAGGGAAATCAGTGTCCTTGGCAAGACCTCTCGATTCAGGGAAATAAGCGTCCTTGGAGAGAACATCGATTCGCGTCGACCCGCAAGGAAATCAGTGTCTTTGCAGGAATCTCTCGATTCGTCTCAACCCTAGGGAAATCAGCGTCCTTGGCAAAAACCTCTCGATTCAGGAAAATCAGCTTCCTTGGCGAGAACTCCTCGATTCGTTGCGACTCGCAAAGAAATCAGTGTTTTTGTGAGAATCTCTCGATTCGTGTCGACCTGCGGGGAAATTAGTGTCCGTGCACATAAAGAAAATTCTCTTGTGGGATGCTTACGATTCCCAAGAGAAAACGCATTTAGGAGTCCTCACGACTCCTAAGGAAAAAAGACACCTACGGGATCCTCTCGACTCGTAGGGAGAAAAGTCTTTATGAGACCCTCATAGCTTATAAAGTTGAAAAGTCTTAGGTGGCAGATCCTAACCTTATCTCCTAAGCCATCACTACCCTGCAAGGAGGTCAAGATAGACTATCTATGGGCCACACTCTCCGAAGTCAAACATCGACGAGGAGGGAAACAACCACTTATGAGTCCTCTCGACTTGTAAGGGAGAAAATTCTCTTATAAGATCCTTATGAATCTCAAGAGAAAACGTACGTAGGAATCCTCACAATTCCTAAGGAGAAAATACGCCTACGGGATCCTCTCGACTCGTAGGGAGAAAAGTCTTTATGAAACCCTCATGGCTCATAAAGTTAAAAAGTCTTAGGTAGCAGATCCCAATCTTGTCTTCTAAACCATCACTGCCCTACAAGGAGGTCAAGATGGACTATCTATGGGCCACACTCTCCAAAGTCGAACATCAACGAGGAGGGAAACAACCACTTACGAGTCCTCTCGACTTGTAAGGGAGCAAATTCTCTTGTAAGATCCTTACGACTCTCAAGAGAAAATGCACTTAGGAATCCTCATGACTCCTAAGGAGAAAATACACCTACGGGATCCTCTCGACTCGTAGGGAGAAAAGACTTTATGAGACCCTCATGGCTCATAAAGTTGAAAAGTCTTAGGTGGAAGATCCTAACCTTGTCTCCTAAGCCATCACTGCGATGCAAGGAGGTCAAGATGGACTATCTATGGGCCACACTCTCCGAAGTCGAACATTGATCGCACGTTTTTGGCGTGTCGGATGTTCAAAGTTCTAAAGTATAACCGCGATCAGGACGGTGTCGCTATGCAGCTAGCCGGTTGAGCACGAGTCGATCCACAGGGAGATGGTTGTATGTCCTTTCTTGTTTTAGACGAGTCAATAAAGAATTTGTATGTGTTTGTTCAAACTAACCTATGTGTTTTATATGCAAGTATGAAGTTGTTAAGAAAAAGATACGAAATTGTAAGCTAAAGAAATCCGTACTCAAAACTTTTGAGCCGAGTCTTGACCAATTGAAGCTAGAGCAATCGGCAACAACGTGGATTAGGGGATTTAAGCCCGGTATTCGTGGAATCCGGCTTATTTACCCTTGTCCTTCCGTTCTTGTCTCTTGCTTTTGCCTCCGGCCAAACCGAACGCAACCGGTCGCGGTTAGGAATCACCGTTACCTTGGTAGGGTAGGGTGCCTAACAGAGCGCTTGCGTAACGTTTGGGCGGAGTTCAATGGAAAATAACGGGAAAAGGAAATGAGCAAAGAAACATTAACTTACAATACCGTATTTATTCTTAACAACGATAATTACAACATTTCACAAAACGAACCAAAAAGAGAGAACAAAAAGATAAACAAAGAAAAGAAAAGATTACAAGTAAGTAAGTGCATGAATTAAATTGCAAGTAAGTAAAGCAAGGTAATAAAAAGCAAGTAATAAAAAGTGAGAAAGAAAACTAGAAACTAGAACTCAAAACAAGCATGGGATCAATAGACAACCCTTAAACTTGCAAGCTCAATCAAGAGGTTGCAAGATCAAGTGAAGGGTAAAGAACGCATGTGAAATGAAGCACTAATTTCATAAGAAAATACAACCCTTGAGATCAATAACTAACCCTTAACCTTTCAAGCTCAATCAAGAGGTTGAAAGATCAAGAGGAAGCAAAAATCTCAAGGGGAAGCTAAACAAACAAGAATGATACAAAAACCCTCATCTTCATTAACATCCACTCAATGCTCTCACTACATTTTCATGGAGGAAGAATGAGGAAGAAGAAGAAGAAGAAGAAAACTAAAACTAACAAAAAGAGGGCATGAGAGTGAACACCAAAAGCTTGGCAAGTTCTGGGATATTTATAGGCGGGGAAATGGAAACCTAGGGCAAGAATCTGCCCCTAAATGAAGTGACCAAACTGCCCACAAAACACGACACAGAGAGGAGCCTAAATGGCCGCGGTTCCGCGGCCTAAGCATGCTTAGGACGCGATTCCGCGGCCATACTAGGGAGTTGGGCCATTTGCTTTTGTGGGGATCCCTGGTTTGTAGTTGTCTGCTGTTTGGTATATGACTTTTCTCAGAATCTCTTAACATTTCTTCCAGAATTTTAGTAAAACAAAAGGTGATGTGATGTGGATCTTTTGCCATGATTTCCTCGAGCTTCGCGTAGATTTCTTGGATCTTGTGTTGACATTGAGCTTTGTGCATGAAAATGACAATCGATTTGCCATTTTGTCCCTTAAACTGGTATGTGGCAACATACGGATAGAGAGCGGAGACCCGTGTTTTATCTGTTGTTGGCAGTAATCCAGAATTTGTCGTACTTTTCCATGATATTCACTGTTTAGAGCTGAGACTAGTATCCTGCAATTATGTAGCAAACACTGATAAAAAGCACCTGCCTATAAACAAACGAGCGTAAGAATGGACGGTATAGAATGCAATATTCTGGTATGAACAAATACCCCCAAACTTAACTTTTGCTCGTCCCGAGCAAAACCAATTATTCACAAAAATAAAATTCTAACCGCACTTTCGCAGGGAACGCAATTGCACTGAGCACGTGCAACAAGCCGTTAAACCTCTAGGTGTTCCTAATAGGAGGAGTGTTGTCTCCTGAGGGTTTTCAGCGGATTACACCCACAAAATCCCGTCAAGCTAGTGTCATAAGTTAACGTCGATTCTACTCCTACAGTTTAGTATTTACGTTAGAAATTCTATCATCCTAAGTTAGAAATATCCAACCCTTATATTTCACACCTCCTATCTATTTAACCTTAGATCATATACATTCCAAAAAAGTTTAAAAAGATATTGGTTCTCCTGAGTTTTCCTTCAAAATTGTGGCCTTAAATCAGGGATTTTTATCAACTTTACAGAAAACACAAGTCTTATTCTTTATTTCTATCTCTTATCCAAACATCAATTGTATACCCCTACGTGTGTGTATATTTGCACCCCTACACTCAAGAATTCAATTCAAGCTATAATACTCTTGCCCTAATACCTAATACTACTTCTTTTCATTTAATGATGGACGGTGTTGCTCACACACTTTTCATGCGACTATTAATGCTTCTTGAGGCACTAACGGCCGATTACTGAATGTGTGAGCTTAAAGCGTAAATAGCAGTTTCCAGGTCTTAACTTTATTCTATTTTTCTTTTTCTTTTTTTCTTTTTCAAGACCGGATATGTTTTTCAATAATGCTCTTTTGGTGTTTAGCTTTAAATACCGTTTTTTCTTTCATACTAGGCTTTCAGGCAAGAGTATTTCAAGGTATCCTCTACTATCCCAAGTTTCAAGGTGCGTGTAAGTGCAGTTTGTAGGGTATATACTTTCTAAATTTGAACTCGAGAAAAGAAACTATTTTTCAGACTTATCCTCCAGTAAAGCTTCAATATTTTCCCTTCATCTTGACTTGACTCAAGAACTGAACTCAAGATTACCTATTTCTCAAAAAAAAACTGTAAGGACGTATACTTACCAAAGTTAGACAGAATGAGGGTTATTTTTAGGGTTTTCAATCCCTAAGCCTAGAATTTAGTTATTTCTATCATATCAACTAAACTTTCGGAATAAAGATCTAAGTTACCCTATTAGCTAACTTGACGACAAAGTTTTTATATTTTTTGGAAAATTTTCAATTTTTGTGGGTTTTTTTAATAAGGTATGCAAATGCAAAATATACAAATGAATGCGAAGGAAGAAAGCTTACCGAGCACACCCCCAAACTTAAACTTGACAGTGCCCTCACTGTCAGGCTACACCAAGAGGGTCAAAAATGTTGGCGCTCCCTAGAAACAAATTATATACAAAACAAAAAGGAAAACAAAAAATATATACAAAAAAGGAGTCCCCCCCAAACTTAAGTAAAACAGTGTTTCCACTGTTAAGCATTGAAGTTCAGGATTAGGGGGGAAAGAGAATAGTATCAAGCTATACAAGGTCTTACAAAGGCCAAAAGTTAACACCAACCATTCAAAAATTCTATCTTTGTAAGATGCGGGTTGGTGAAAGAAGGTGAAGAGGAAAGAAATGGAAAATACGCGAGACCGTATGGAGATAGAAGCGGGATACGGTCTCGGTATATGAGAAGAAGAATGGCGAAAGGGAGGTGGAAGTGGAATACGAACTTGAGGGTGGAAATGGAGTGAATAGATTAGCACAATTTATGATGACTGGTGTGTAAGAAGTGTTTGTGCTAATCTATTAACCCATCGAGAAATGGGGTCAAATCCCTCAAGATTCGTGAGAAACCATGGGTACGCCGAACTTGGTAAACCAGACATATGAAATGAAAGTGAGACAGGTTCTTGCAAGGTCGGAACGATGGAAATGATGGAAAGAAGTGATCAAGGAAGGGTATCTGTTAAGGGTTCGGGAGGGTGTACATAGTCAATGAAAGGGACAGGATGAATTGGAAAATCCGACTCATCAATTAAAACTGGTTCATCCTCAAAAATATCCTCAAAAGTTTCCTCAAAATTTAGCTTATCCATGCAAATTTCATCAAAATCAAGACGCATATGGGGTTCAGGAAAAACAGTTAATGACTCGGGATGATGAATTGGAGAGAAAAACTCTGCCAAATCTATGGGTTCATCATCCAAAATATTCCCAGCGTCAATATCCTCAATCAAGTGAAAATCAAAATTCTCAGACACCTCATCAAAAGCATGGATATCAATCAATTCAGGTTCTAGAGTGGAGGTGTAGAGGTCAAAAGGATTGGGTGTGGTTTCACTTGGCAAGGTCCCTTCACAATCGGGTAAATCAAACACTACAAAGTCGCACAATTCATTAATCATTCTATCTTCAATCGGTGAATCGTTGGGAACACTAGATAGACATTCAAAACTGGAGTTGTGGGATTCAAGTTGAAACGGGTAGGCTTGATTCGGAAGGGGGTACAGCTCACTCTCTCCGCTCAAATTCTCAACATGTCCTACCGCCTCTTCATACATTGGAAAATTTGGAGCTAGTTGAAAACTAGCTACCGGGTCACTAGGTTGTATGAGGGCGGCCATGGACGCATTCAAATCCATCATCTGTTGGTACGATGCTACCCTAAAGTCTTCCAATGACTGTTCCAGACTAGACATGGGTTGTGAAGGGGTTTCAGTAAAAGATTCAAAGTTGTTTTGGTACTGAAAACTCCCAAATGACCGTTCAGAAGCAATGTCTAGGGAAGGTGTAAAAGTCGGGTAGGACTGGTAGGAATTGAATGGCTGGACAGGGGTAGAATCAACATTTGGATACGAAGGTGAATGGAATTGTTGATCCCAAGAATTTGAAGTGGTGAAAGGAGTGAAAGATCGGCTATGAGATCGTTCAATACGTTCAGTGATGGACAAAGGACGACTTGCAAAAGGGGTATCAACATAAGCGGGTGCGGGAGGTTGAAAAGGTTGATACAAAGTGGAATGCGGAGGGCAAGTGTTTGTCCTAGACCCGTCTATACGATCTTTCATTGACATTTTGGGCATTGAGGGGTCGTTCGATGTTCGGCCGAAGCAAGAACCGTAAGAAGTAATGTCTGGTTGTGGGTACCAAAGTTCGGCAAGAGTTTTACGAGGTGGGGTACCCATGATATGAAGAGAGAGAGAAAGAAAGGCAGAGAAAAGGAGGGGGAAAAGAATATGATTTTTTTTTTAAATTTTTTTAGTTAGTTATTAACAAAAGAATGAAATATACACACAAAAAAAAAGAATATGGACAAAAACAATCACGAAACAAAAATACCACACACCTAATCGTTCTAGGGTTCACCTAGGTCAACTAGACCTGCTCCAGAACTTGATTGTCGAAGTAAAACTGTGTCGAGAAACGGGCTCAAGATACACTGATCACGAGACCAGGTAAGTGCAGAGATAAGGGGAGGTTTTCCAATGCTTTCGCGAAGTTCCTTAATTAAATAACCTTTTCTCTTTTGGCGGTTTCGCCGTTAACACTTTCCTAGACACCCCGTAAACAATATACCATTAAGCGAGGTTCTAAACACAGTTGACTTCTCCTAGTGAGCGCGAAGTCCTTAAGGCTTAAAGTCTAGTTTCTTTTAAATTTTGTGCGGGTAAACGTTATGCTCAAGTTCGTGATTTGTGGGCCACGGAAAAGGTGATGAAATCCTTTACCGTATGTTGTGGGGTTCGCTTGCCCTTAAGTCCGTATTAATGTATGCAATGCGCAATTCAATAAAAAATTATTCAAAGAATTAAACAATCGTTTTTTTTAGTTTAAGCGCGGCACTGCAACAAATACGGGTTAGTCAATTTTTTTGCGTTTGCTAGCGAACTTGCAAAGAATCCTGCAAAGAATAGTATATTGGATGCGTCGGATTTGAGAAGAAGGTGTTAGTAAAGTACGTACCGTTAAGTTTTTGGGTTAGGAAACCCCCGTTGAATCAAATCCGGTAAGCTTGAAAAAGTTCGCTTGCGCGGGTCAAACTACCCGGATCTTTGGCACTGTACTTCGTAATCACCTTAACCTTGAATGTACACTTTGCTCCCCACAATCGCAGTTTGAAAATCCGCAAAAATCTGCACCCTTGCCCACAAAAATGATCAAAAATAACAAAAAGATTTTTTTTTTATAAATATATACAAAAAGAATATTAACCCGAATAACAAGAAAGTAAATACGCTACCGTCTCCCCGGCAACGGCACCATTTGATCGCACGCTTTTGGCGTGTCGGATGTTCAAAGTTCTAAAGTATAACCGCGATCAGGATGGTGTCGCTATGCAGCTAGCCGGTTGAGCACGGGTCGATCCACAGGGAGATGGTTGTATGTCCTTTCTTGTTTTAGACGAGTCAATAAAGAATTTGTATGTGTTTGTTCAAACTAACCTATGTGTTTTATATGCAAGTATGAAGTTGTTAAGAAAAAGATACGAAATTGTAAGCTAAAGAAATCCGTACTCAAAACCATTGAGCCGAGTCTTGACCAATTGAAGCTAGAGCAATCGGCAACAACGTGGATTAGGGGATTTAAGCCCGGTATTCGTGGAATCCGGCTTATTTACCCTTGTCCTTCCGTTCTTGTCTCTTGCTTTTGCCTCCGGCCAAACCGAACGCAACCGGTCGCGGTTAGGAATCACCGTTACCTTGGTAGGGTAGGGTGCCTAACGGAGCGCTTGCGTAACGTTTGGGCGGAGTTCAATGGAAAATAACGGGAAAAGGAAATGAGCAAAGAAACATTAACTTACAATACCGTATTTATTCTTAACAACGATAATTACAACATTTCCCAAAACGAACCAAAAAGAGAGAACAAAAAGATAAACAAAGAAAAGAAAAGATTACAAGTAAGTAAGTGCATGAATTAAATTGCAAGTAAGTAAAGCAAGGTAATAAAAGCAAGTAATAAAAAGCGAGAAAGAAAACTAGAAACTAGAACTCAAGATAAGCATGGGATCAATAGCCAACCCTTAAACTTGCAAGCTCAATCAAGAGGTTGCAAGATCAAGAGAAGGGTAAAGAACGCATGTGAAATGAAGCACTAATTCCATAAGAAAATACAACCCTTGAGATCAATAACTAACCCTTAACCTTTCAAGCTCAATCAAGAGGTTGAAAGATCAAGAGGAAGCAAAAATCTCAAGGGGAAGCTAAACAAACAAGAATGATACAAAAACCCTCATCTTCATTAACATTCACTCAATGCTCTCACTACATTTTCATGGAGGAAGAATGAAGAAGAAGAAGAAGAAGAAAAAGAAAACTAAAACTAACAAAAAGAGGGCATGAGAATGAACACCAAAAGCTTAGCAAGTTCTGGGATATTTATAGGCGGGGAAATGGAAACCTAGGGTAAGAATCTGCCCCTAAATGAAGTGACCAAACTGCCCACAAAACACGACACAGAGAGGAGCCTACATGGCCGCGGTTCCGCGGCCATACTAGGGAGTTGGGCCATTTGCTTTTGTGGGGATCCCTGGTTTGTAGTTGTCTGCTGTTTGGTATATGACTTTTCTCAGAATCTCTTAACATTTCTTCCAGAATTTTAGTAGAACAAAAGGTGATGTGATGTGGATCTTTTGCCATGATTTCCTCGAGCTCCGCGTAGATTTTCTTGGATCTTGTGTTGACATTGAGCTTTGTGCATGAAAATGACAATCGATTTGCCATTTTGTCCCTTAAACTGGTATGTGGCAACATACGGATAGAGAGCGGAGACCCGTGTTTTATCTGTTGTTGGCAGTAATCCAGAATTTGTCGTACTTTTCCATGATATTCAATGTTTAGAGCTGAGACTAGTATCCTGTAATTATGTAGCAAACACTGATAAAAAGCACCTGCCTATAAACAAACGAGCGTAAGAATGGGCGGTATAGAATGCAATATTCTGGTATGAACAAACATCGACGATGAGGGAAACAGCCACTTACGAGTCTTCTCGACTTGTAAGGGAGAAAATTCTCTTGTAAGATCCTTACGACTCTCAAGAGAAAACGTACTTACGAATCCTCACGACTCCTAAGGAGAAAATACACCTACGAGATCCTCTCGACTCGTAGGGATAAAAGTCTTTATGAGACCCTCACGGTTCATAAAGTTGAAAAGTCTTAGACGGCAGACCTGAACCTGTCTCCTAAGCCATCATTGCCCTGCAGGGAGGTTAAGATGGACTGCTATCTATAGGCTACACTTGCTAGAGTAACATGCCAACGACACAGCAGTGAAAAGAAAGCGATAATGGAAGATAAAAAAAAATGTGTGTCTTTTATTCATGAATCCAATTGAGTACAAGATACATCATACAATGAATAAAAAATGAATAAAGGCATGTTATTCATAAATTACAAATTTTCGATCGATACAAAGATGGCTACTGAGAAGGAGGCGTTTTTAGCAAATCAGCAAGCCGCTCTTGCACTGCTCTCAATTCCTTTTCACGATCAGCCGTCGCGACCAACTCCGCCTCAATTCGAGCCGTTGCTGTAAACAGGATGAAAGCTTCTCGTCGATTTCCTGCTGAGCGGCTTCCTGACTCTGCGTAACCTGCTCAGTGAAATCAAGCTTTTTCCTCAACATCAGCCCGTCAGAAATACATCGTTGGAGGTTTTCAAAAATAGCCTTTAGCTGTGCAGCGTTCGCTTCGATCTGGGCACGAAATTGGGCAGACTCGGTGGAAGTCGCCTCACGTTCCTTTCGCTTTAGGGTCGCCTCTTGTTCAAAATGGCAAAGGAAATGATCACTCTCCTCAACCCATGCAGCTCGCTGGGAGTTCAAAGTTGATACTTCTGGAGTAGGACGCTTGAGCTCAATCTCATGCAGGCAGGCCTCGATCTTCCTGTAGTAATTGACCCAAGACTCGACGACGCCTTCATCATGAAATTTTACGAGTGTCGCCAGTATAGGATTAAGCTCAGCAGCAAAGTCTGCAGCAGATGCGAGGGCTTCGGCATCAAGATCCTCGACGAACTCGCTCAACATTCGCAGGCTCGTCGCAGCGCCCCTGGAAGATGGACGTCTAGAAAAGGGTCCTGCTGGCATTAAGATGCGAGACTCAATGGGAGCTGGAGCTGGTGCGATTGCTGCAAAAAAAGCTATGGTCAAATGTCGGCTCAAGAAATAAAGAAAATAAACGAGCGATGGAATTTATTATACCGGCTGTGGCTGATGGCAGAGTTGGGAGTACCGGAGGCAAAGCTATTCTCTCGTCCCCTCCTCCGATCCATGGCACTGCGATCAATACAAGGAAAGCTTAGTAATAACACGTCTATTCGTAAAAGAAAGAAAGAAAGAAACAATAGCTGAAGGATATACTAACCAACACCAGCAGGCGGAGTGACTTCCAACTGGAAAGAGAAATGCGGGTTCAGCACGTGATATAGATGATCAAAAAAACTCCTGCAAAGTTATGACAATATATTATCAGGAGGATGATACCCACAATGAGATCGATAAATCGCAAACCTATACCTTCCAGCATTTCGGAGGACATAGGAGAAAGCGAGGGAACAACAAACGTCATGGCCGCGACCGGAGGTGCTTCAGATGGCACGATTTCAGTATTCGCTGCACCTACAAAACATCGTCAGAATAAGCTGAGCAAGATTGTGAAATACAAAGAACAGTGACTCAGGATTTACCTGACAGGTCACCAACCAAAGCCGCGAAGGAAGCATCACCGAGCGTTGCAGCTTCTTCTCTCTCCTTCAGAGGAGTAGTCTCGGCGTCCATGGCTTCGTCCCCTGATTCGACAAGGGGCCATCATGGCACTCGCGATGCCCGCCGATAGCAGGGAACCACAAGGAGAAAGAGCGGTGGTTTGGGTAGTCCTAGACTCCCGAGAGAAAGTAGTCGTTTCGGGCTCTGTGGTCACCGTCATCTCACCTGCCATCTCATCGCCAAGAATTAGCCCTGCAGGATATGGTATATAAGAATTTGAAGATCAAGTTCTAATAAAAAGACTCAGCATTACGTTACCGTCGAGCAGCTTTTCGGTTTCTTCCTGAGCCGCGCGCGCAACCTGTCTATGGGCGGTAGACAGGGCAGCTGGAGCATCCTATGGAAGAATAGCGACAGGGGGAGCGGTGCTTGAGCCTGCACCGACAGCTAAGGCAGCATCACGTTCTTTCGCTGCACACCTCCTGCGCTTCCTTTTGGCCTGGGCCGTGAGAGCTGACCTCCTCAGGACTTCCGACAAGGGTATACCATCATCTGAACCAAGCTCTGTCTCTGGCGCCGTTACGACGTCCATCATCAGCTGCTTTAGCGAGACCCCTTGTGGTGACTTAGGGATAGCCGTGGCTGCGATGGCCGGCTCTAACGATGTCGCTGCGTCACCACTCGTGATTGGTACTGCACTTGGAATAACCCGAGTCAAGGTAGTCCCTGCAGCAAAATAAAAGAGGGGGTCAAACCACGAATAAAGAAAAAGGGAATGAAAGCACAATGAGCTGAAGTATACCAAGGCCCAAAGAAACGCGGAGCCTCTCTTCCTCCTCAGATGTTTGGAGGGAGGCCGCGAGAGCCTCTTCGGCAGAGATACCTGTTGAAGAAGAAGCGTCAGTAAAAGCATAATAAAAAAATAATAATCTCGGAAAGATGCGATTGAAATATACCTCACTTCGCTATAGTGATCAGTGCCGCTTCATTGCGAGCCAAACGCTCGAAAGCCGTAAGGGCAGCCTGAAGATCAGTATCGTTTGCAAGCGCGATAAATAGACCCTCGTTGGTTCCATACTCGCACAAACCCTCGCTATAAGGGGTTTATGGCTCCTGGCTGAGTACAATGTCAGCAGAAAAGAGTGACTTTTTCTTTTTGTGTGAGCGAGTGCCGGCAGCCGACGACAGGAGCTTACGCTTGGTGGTAAACTTTGGGCAACGGGTCCCGATCTCCATACCTACGTCAAACTCAGGAGACGCTGCAGCCATCGCTTCTACAGACACACGGGGTAGAGACTTATCATGGAAGGTGCGCGGGACCACGACCGTACTAGCTTCTCTTACGAAAGGACGAACAATGGTTCATTCCTTCAAGGGAACAGTGGGATTACCAGCAGGAGCTGCACCCTTACAATCAAGCAGTAATCGCCTTTCTTCCCTAATGACAGCACTCGTCGCATGCGAGTACCAAGCCATGTATGCGTTCAAGATTCTTGGAACGCAGCTCGGCTCTCTGATAAAGAAGTTGGACCCGGTGTTCAGCCGCATGAAATGGTGTAACGTGTTGCGGATACCCTCCTCCATAGCGACGGGCTCGGCTAGTCCTCAAGAACAGAGCCGAGTTGTTCTGTCTGAGGACTAAAAAGCCTGGCCTGATCGAGTACAGATTCAGAATCTCCCGAGCGTCAAGTAGGAGCCCCGTCTTTGAAGGTGTCGCGCAGCGTCTTCACCGTCTTAGTAGACTCTTTGCCGATAGTTAAAACTTTATCGACAAAGGTCATGCTATCTCCAACTGTACGTGGGTGAAGGACCAGCCCCCGAGCCTCCCGCTGCAACGGATTTAAAGCGGAAGCATCGACTAAGTGCATAATCCGAGGGAAATTATAACTGTCGAAGAAGCGGGGCCTTTTGTGAACGCCGAAAGCGCCGAGCACATGCAACTCGATCCACGAAGTGAAATAATGCAGCGGGAGAGTTACGGGCTGTACCCCTGGCTGAGTAGTGTCTGCCGCTAAGCCAAAACCATGATACAAATAAGCCTGCCCAGCAATCCCGATAGCCACTCGTGTTCCCGCAACCATGCGGTGGGCTGGGTAAAAGACTGACGGCCTCATATAACGAGGGTGCATCGGAAGCACGAACCAGTTCAGCCACAAGCCAATAAACCCCAGCAAGAACGTCTCTTCATCAATGGCCGAAGCAGCAAGCTCTGCGAAAGGAATGACCGGGGTATCTGGAATAAAGAAGCTTTTTAAATCTGCTTCCGCCGTTGGCTGATTATCCAAACCAAAGCCAAACGGATCGTCAAGCTTGGCAAACATCGCAGCTTGCTTTGATAAGACCTCCGGACGAAGAAAGCGAGCGATGAAGTCTGCGAAGCTGACTCCATGCCTTCCGGACGCTATAAATAGACCTTCGTAGATGTTCAACACTTTGATCAGACTCGGGAATCGGTGTTGAATGGCGTTCTTTGGGGTAGGGCCCATTATCACTGATTTGGTGGCAAAGATGTACTCATCAGGAGGAAGTAGCTCCTCATAATGTTCTCCCCTGACGGGTAAGCCAGAGATCTCCGTGAATTCCTCCAAAGAGATGGAAACTTCCCGGTCTGACAGAAGGAAGGTGTGAGTTGGAATATTCCATTGCTCCAAAAAAGCTTTGACCCACCATACAGGGAGCGTAGAATACAGGAAAAGAGACACGTAAACTGCGGGGTACAACCCGAACTTTAGCAGCAGTGATTTCTTCGCTGATAAGATATACCGAGCCCACTACAGATATCCAGCTGAATGGAGAGGAGTCAAGCCAATCATATACGGTTGTCCCCAGGGGCGCGATTCGCCTTGACATATACGCCGCCCCAGAATATCCAAAGCTATCGGCGGCTGTACGGGTATTGAAGCCATAGAAGGCTGAAGGTAACCCTCTGAGGTCCAGTTGACCTCCTCTACAGTGTAGTTCACCGGGGGTGAGTCAGCATAATGAATCGTTGAAATGGACTCTGAGGGTACTGCACAAGAGAAGCTATGCCGACCCTGGATAATTTGATTATACCACAATCCCTATAGATGAAGAGACTTTTGCTCCGGGTCATGATATTTGATCAGTGCGAAAACTTCCTGATCTACGGGCGCGCCAGCAAATGCGCTCTCCGGACGAACGAAGTGGAAAGAAGTGGCGAAAGACATAGTACTTGCGCGAAAAGGAACAAGGGTTAGCTGCCAATGCTACAGTCCAAATTCTAACACTTGGTACTTAAAATTTGTACCACACTGCAATGCATTGGAAGAGGCTCAAAAGGGACCCACCAAATCAAGGTGATGGCTCATCATTGATGAGACAGTCACTCATTAAACAGGAGAAATCCTAAAAGGAATCTCATTTAATGAGAGGCCCTTCGGGTCAAGGAGTTAAACTCCCTCGAGAGTAACGCTCTACAGACAGGAGTGACATCTGTCAACTCAAATCATGAGAGGAATAAAATTCCCTAAAAATTTCAAGAGCTATGCTCTGTGAAGACGATGGAATCATCCATCAGAACCCTTAAGAAGCAAAGCTTTTACAGAGGTAAAACCCTAAGATCTTTAAAGATCTGAAACACAAATCTTAGAAACTCTAAGAGTTCTTCATTTATGGGTTAAGAACCCCTAAAAAAGATCTCTTTAGATCTATGATCTAAGAAAGAGCAAAACTCTGTTAAGAAATCCTAAAAAAGATTTCTTTAGATCTATGATCTAGAAAGAGCAAAGCACTGTTTTAATTAACGGTTTGAAGATCTGTGATCTAGTAAGAGCAAAACTCTGTTTAATGGGGACAAACATGATTCTTACCAAAGATTTGAACAAAGTTCTAACTTAAAGAAAGTTTTTTGGGGCAGAAATCTATGCTCTGAAGAGAGAATTCAATTCTCAGAAAAACAAGAAGGGGAGAAAATGAACAGCGGTCATCTCGGGCCAAAGGCCCTATTTATAAGCGCTGGAAGTCGATCCAACTTCCAAGTTGATCCAACGGTGGAAAAGCTGCCACTGCTGCACTCACGTGTAAACCACGTGAGCGCAACGGTGGAGGGACATTTGTTTCCCCAAATCAGATCGCAAAGCTCTATTCAAAATTCAAAATTTGAAATGAGGCGGCGTCTCATAAGAGTGCTAGCGCCAAGAGCGCCATAGCTAAGAGTCAAAGACTCTGAGGCAGCGCTCACGTGCAAAGCAAAAGAGCGCTGGCGCCAAGAGCGCCAGCGCTAAGAGTCAGACTCTGAGGCAGCGCTCACGTGCAAAGCACGAGAGTGCCATCGCTCACGTGCAAAGCACGAGAGCTCCAGTGCCAGAACTAAAGTTCTCAACCCTTGGATCAAAGATCCAACGAAGATGATAAATCATCAAATTACCAGAATAAAATTCTGTTGAGGAAATACTTCTCAAATCTTTCCAAACAAAAAAGATTGTGCTCTGTAAATCAGAGCACCGTTGGATCAAAGATCCAATGATGATTAAAAATCACCGAGATACAGAATAAGTTCTGTATGGAAAAATATTTTCCCAAGCTTGTTAATAACAAGAAAACTATCTTCTGTAAAACAGAAGCCCTTGGATCAAAGATCCAACGGTGGGAAACATTCCCTAAATCAATTAGAGATCTCTCAATGAGAGATTTCCTTAACTGATTCAACAAATCAGCCTCCCCTATATAAAGAACCCAAGACTCCAAGTCTTGAACAGAGGAACCTCCCCATAAGTTTTCAAATCGAAAGAAGAAAAAGAGGAACCCCCCATAAACTTCAAGAACATTCAAAGACGAGAGCAATTTCTCAAGGTAAATAAGAAGAAGAGAGATCACAGCATCTCCTCCATATTTGAGAGTTTAACTCTCACGTCAGAAGAACTCAGTTCTTTCTCTAGATCACAGATCTATAAGACGAAGTCTTTCACAAAAGAAAAAGAGATCGTAGCAACTCCTCATAAAGAAGAACTTAGTCCTTAGATCCATGAGACAAAGTCTCTCATCAACGAGAATTTAATTCTTAGAGCACTGAACTGATCAGAGCTGCCAAAAAGGCGCCTTAGCGCTCCAATTTATAAGAAGCGCTTTAGCGATCCAAGTCTGGCGCTCAGCGCCCAACGCTCCACGCGCTCCTCACATAGGTGATATTTTAAAAGAAATGCTTTAGCACTCCAAGCTCAGCGCCCAGCGCTCCACGCACTCCTCACATAGGCACCTTTTTATAAGAAGTGCTTTAGCGCTCCAAGCTCAGCGCCTAGCGCTACACGCGCTCCTCACGTGGGCGTCCTTTTATAAGAAGTATCGTAGCGCTCCCAATCTGGCGCTCAGGGCCAGGCGCTCCACGTGCTCCTCACGTGGGCGCTAAGGAATTATAAAGCGCTCTATAAATAAGGCCCCAGCACCATAAAAAGTGTTCAACACTCAACAAAAGACAAAAAAGAAAAGGGGTGTCAGAACCCAAATGAATGCTCAGCATTATTGAATAAAAATAGGGCTGAGCCTAAACAAATGTTCAACATTTTATTCAAAATGAGTGGACTGAGTCCAAACAAGTGTCCAAACACTTTATTCAGAACTGAGTGGACTGAGCCCAAGTTGGTCATAAGTTTCTAGTTCAAATTAACCGAGCCCATGTGCTCACAATCTTTTTAATTGGTCTTAATCCCAAAATTGACTATAGATCTCCCAACAAACATTGATTCAAGGATACATCTCTTCATAACTCTGATACATGTCATTGTAATTCTTCAACGTCTTCAGAGAGATGGAGGGTCCCAATAACCAATAACTTATGGTGCATCCCCAAACGGCTAAACCAAAACCTTACAGACCATGATGTCTTTAAACCAGACTGCGATGTCTTTAAACCTCACAGACTATGATGTCTCTAAACCTTACGGACTATGAGGTCCTTAAACTCATGGACTATGACGTCATTAAACCCAATGGATCGCAATGTCCCTAAACTAAAACGATAGAGTCCAAATACTCTTTCGTTGGATCTAAATGAACTTAAAACCTTGTTAAGTAGATCTTAGTCTAAAATTAGGCTAACGTATCCTTAACAAGAATTTAAATTGATCTTAATCTAAAACAAGATTAACGATCCTTAAACCAACCCAAACCCAAATCTAAGAAAATATGGATTTGGACTAATCCACGCCCTACGGGCGACAACATAAATTAGTCTCCGTATACGATCCACGGGCAACCGAAAATAAAACAAACACACACGACACGAAGTGACCATCTGGAGAAGGAGAAAGTTGTTACCGCGATGCGGTAGCGTAATTAACTGCAGGTGCTTGCGCCTACAGGGAAGAGCGTCCCCACAATCAAAAACCCCTCACAACGAGGGGGAATCTGACAAAGTCTGCTACATCGGCCGCATCTGTCTGAACCTTCAATATACGGTGCCATAAATCAATTTGGCATCTTCGGAGAGGTGGATGAATAAATCCAAATGGTATCTGCCCCCAAAATTCAGGCTTGACGTCCCAACGTCCCGATCGCGTCTTTCGGCGGTAAACATATGTTCTCTTATAAGTCATAAGGATCTTACAAGAGTATTTTCTCCTTATAAGTTGAGAGGACTTACAGGTGCCGTTCACCACATGAGAATATTCTTCGTCGTTGGTGGAACTTGGTGAGGGAAACGTTTATTTGTGCCCGTAGATTGTATACAAGGGTCAATATTGAACCGCTTGTAGGGAAAACTGGGGGAAGTGATGGCTTAAGAACAGGTTCAGATCCCTGTAACTTAAGGCTTTCGAATCCTATGAGCCGTGAAGGTCTCATAAGGGGGATTCTCGTTACGAGTCATGAAAATCTCGTAAGTGTAATTTCTCCTTAGGAATCGTGGGGATGCCTAAGTATGTTGCTCCTTTGTGAGTCGTAAGGATCTCACGCAGGTATTTTCTCCTTATAAGGTCGAGAGGACCTTACAGGTGTCTTTATTTCAATGAGATTGCGCCTTTTCGGGTTTTCACAAACTCGCCGGTAGTCCTGCTGTTTTTACTCACGGCGCCCTTTCGGGTTACTGTCCGTGCCCATTTCGCTTGTAGACGTACATTTTTTTTACACGGTGGAATTTGAGCCGCAGTCCTCATCGCTGGGGTTTATGGACTTACACTCCACTATCGCCGTGTTTGAGGTAACGTTGTTAGTTTAAAGACATCTCGGTCCAATATTAGTTTTTAAGGACATCTCGGTCCATTGTTAGTTTAAGGACATCTCGGTCCATAGCTAGTTTAAGGACGTTGCGGTCCGTAGCTAGTTTAAGGACGTTGCGGTCCGTAGCTCGTTTAAGGACGTTATGGTCCGTAGCTATTTTAAAGACGTTGTGGTCCGTTGTTAGTTTTAAGGACGTTACGGTCCGTAGCTAGTTTAAGGACATTGCGGTCCGTAGCTAGTTTAAGGACGTTGCGGCCGTAGCTCTTCACGTTTGAGATGGAGTACTATTAGGTACCACTCTTAGAGTCTTGACTCAAGAAGATAGCGAGAAGACATAGGCGCCGTCGTCTATCATTGACCTGGGCCGTGGCTCGTCAGGCGTAGTATTTTTTCAGGAATCGGCTTTTATTGGCCGGAAGGGTCTTTCGCCATGCATATCCATGAGCAAGTAGGTTCCACCTTGGTAGACCTTGTCTATGATGTACTGGCCCTCATAGTTCGGCTCAATTTTTTCCCGTTTGGCACAGTTGGGGATCATAGGTCTTTTTACGACTAACACGAGTTCGCCTTGGCGGAATGTCCTCGGCCTAGTCAATCTTTCGTATGAGTGCGTCATCCTTACTCTGTAAGCCTCCAGGTTTTGCTGCGCCATGAGACGAGTTTCATCAAGGGCATCGAGCTCCTCAAGCCGAAGATGGGCATTTTCTTCATCCGTCAGCTCATATCTAACTGCTACTCGTAAAGAGAGTAGCTCTATCTCCAAGAGAAGTACCACTTCCGTGCTGAATACTAACGCAAATGGCGTTGTGTTCGTGGCCGTCTTGAACGAAGTCCGATAGGCCCAGAGAGCTTCATGCAATCTCTCGTGCCAGTCCTTTTTATTTCTGGACACCGTTTTCTTTATGATCTTTTTCAAGGTCTTGTTGAAAGCTTTAGCTAGACCGTTAGCTCGGGGAGTATAAATTGAAGAATATCTCCAATCTATTTTATGCTGATGTGCGAAGCGACTGATTTTATGGCTTCTGTAGGCTGGCCCGTTATCCGAGATGATCCGTCGCGAAGTGCTGAACCGGTAGATGACATGCATCCTGAAGAAATGGAGAATGTTCTTCGTCTTCACTTCCCTAAAAGGTATTGCTTCTGCCCATTTAGAGAAGTAATCAGTCATTGCTAGTATGAACCGATGTCCCTTAGATGATGCTGGCTCGATAGGCCCGATTATATCGGTTCCCTACATTTCGAATGGCCAGCTAGCCAGCGTTGGGTGTAGCGGATTTGGATGCTGGTGAATGAAGTCCCCATGGATTTGGCACGAGTGACACTACTTCGCATATTCAAGGCAGTCCTGAATCATCGTGGGCCAATAGTAACCCATTCTTTTGATCTTCAGTTTCATCTTTGGCCCGGTTTGATGAGAACCGCAGAGTCCGTCATGAGTTTCTTGGACGATTCTCTTTGCTTCTTCTGGTCCCAGGCATCTCAGCCATAGACAATCGAATGATCTCTTATAAAGAGTACCACTGACGAAGGCGAAAGACATGGCTCGCTTCATGAGCTGATGTCTTAACGATACGTCTTCGGGCGTTCGATGGGATTTGAAGTAGTCTATGAAGACTTCTCTCCAATCCTTCGCCCTTTCTTCATCCTCCAATTGGAAGGCCTCTTGTTCGGTTGCTTCCTCTCCTTTAGGCATCTTTGGAGATATTTCTGCTGGCGTGAGAATCTGGCGGCTTTGCACAATGATCCTTACGTCATCGAGGTTTTCGTCGGCCAGTTCTTTAGCGAGCTTGGATAACGGATCTGCCTTGCTATTTTCCACATGCGGTATGCTTTCCAGGGTGTGGGAAGGGATTTGCGTCAGCAATTGCCGCACCCTTTCACCATACCTGATCAGTTCTGGCTTGCACGTCTGGTAGTCGCCATTCACTTGGCTAATGACCAGCTGGGAGTCTCCATATATGAAGAGGTTTTCGATCCCCATGTCAATGGCGATCTCGAGACCTGCTATCAAAGTTTCATATTCCGCTTCGTTGTTTGTTCTTGGTTCCATTAAGGAAAGGGCAAAACGCATAATCCCTCCTTATGGAGTCACGAAGATAAGGCCCACCCCGGCTTTAATCATGGGGGTATTTTGCTTTCACTTCTTCAAGGAGGATGCTCCATCGAAGTAGAGTTCCCATCGGGTATCACTCCCTTCTTTCTCATTGTCGATTGCATCAAACGCGTGTTCGTCCGGCAACTCACAATTTAAGAGAGAGTCGGCAGGTATCGGATGCTCAGCAAGAAAATCGGCGATGGCCTGGCCTTTTATTGCCTTGAGGGGTCGATATACTATCGAGAACTCCATCAAGAGGAGGGCCCATTTGGCAAGCCTTCCTATTAGTATGGCTCTTGACATCAAATACTTGAGAGGATCCACCTTTGATATGAGATGGACCTCATTTGCCATGGCATAATGTCTGAGCTTTGTTACTGCGAAGATTAGTGCCAGGCAATGCTTTTCAATGGGGGAGTAGTTGTTTTCTGCCCCCAGAAGAACTCGACTCAAATAGTAGAGAGCTCTCTCCTTCCTTTGGTCATTCTCTTGTGCCCATAGCGCCTAAAGAACCCTCAAGAGTTGTTGTGTACAGGATGAGGGGCTTTCCCTTA
Organism: Agapanthus africanus; assembly: GCA_030015575.1. Lineage (NCBI taxonomy): Eukaryota > Viridiplantae > Streptophyta > Magnoliopsida > Asparagales > Amaryllidaceae > Agapanthus > Agapanthus africanus. Next base: position 45,080,246 of record JASDDO010000019.1, on the reverse strand, counting down.
ACCGGGGCGGTCAGTACCAGCGGATTCTGCAGGTATTACTTGATTTTGTCTCGTGCACTTTGGCATTTCTGATTCCAGATGAACGGGGTCCCCTTCTTCATTAGATGGTTGTAGGGACGGCATTTGCCGGAGAGTTTGATTTTGGAGTTTGACACCTGTTTAGGCATCTGTATCGCTACAACTGGGATATTGCCAGGAGCGACTCATCATTTGCCTTGAGAGGACTCGGAATTTGATACCGATTTAGACATCAACATCGCTACAACTGGAATAATGCCAGGAGCGAATCATCATTTGCCCCTGTCAATTTGGACAAAGGTGGTTTAGTAGACAGGGTTAGGATTCTATCGACTAAGACTTTTGACTTTATGAGCCGTAAGGGTCTCATAAAGGGTTTTCTCCCTACGAGTCGTGAGGATCTCGTAGGCGTATTTTCTCCTTAAGAATCGTGGGTATTCCTAAGTGATGTCTTCTCTTGTAAGTCGTAAGGATCTTCCAAGAGTGTTTTCTCCTTATAAGTCGAGAGGACCTACAAGTGTTATTCACCATATGGGGACATTTCTTGCCATTTGTAGAACTTGGCAAAGAAATATTTATTCGTGCTCATAGATTGTATACAAGGATCAATATGGATCGCCTGTAGGGCAGTTTAAGAGATATGATGGCTTAAGAACAGGTCTAGATCCCTATAACTTAAGGCTTTTGAATCCTATGAGCCGTGAGGGTCTCACAGGGGGATTCTCCTCATGAGTCGCGAAGATCTCGTAAGTGTATTTATTTTAATGAGATTGCGCCCTTCCGGGTTTTCACAAGCTCGCCGGCAGTCCTACTGTTTTTACTCACGGCGCCCTTTCAGGTTTTCATCCATACCCATTTTGCTTGTGGACGTACCGTTTTTTTAGCGGGATATTCCACTAGATTGTAGGACCTAATTGTAAGCCCTTTAATATCCTTCCTATCCTTTGAGAAGAAAGGACCATTCTACATAGAGATTCTTCCGCCAGTGAGAAATATGCCCCCTGTGTATATCTCGGGGGGAACGAGTACCCACGCCGTCGCTATTTTGGCGATAGGTTGCTTCAGAACCACTCATTTTTGTTGAGCGTAGGCGACAAACGCTATCTTGCCTCCGTTTTTCACTCATCACCATTGGATGAGAAAGAGTCTTGACCCATTTGATCCAATCGAGCCATTTTATCCATGAGTTCTTGGAAAGTCGGGAACGCCTTTGAATTTGGGTCAAGTGTAGCTATGAGCATTCCCATGGCTGCAACTTCATCGATGCGTTGCTCACATTTGACTAGAGATTTCGCCATCGAGTAACATATTGAACCCAAGTCTCATTCGGTCTAACCCTTTTGTTGACCAGCGCCGTCACAGTAGTATGTTTGTTCTCATTAGCGAATTCCTGACAGAAAAGCATATCCATTTCGTCGAAACTCTTCATGAAATCATTTGGGAGTTCCGCATACCATTCAAAGGTGATGCCCGCCAGACCGCTGACGAACTGTCAGAAGAGTAGTATGTCATTTCCTCCAGTATTTCCACACATGGATTTAAATCGTGCAATGTGCTGGCGAGAATTCCCGGTTCCTTTGTACATGTGAAAAGTTGGAAGTGTGTACTTTGGTGGGTACTGTATTTGATCGTACCATGTCGGATACGGTCGACCAGTCTTGATTGATCTATTTGCGGCTTCACTGGCGTAGTGAGCTTTGATTTTGCTGAGCGATATATGTTTCCAGCTTTTCTTTTAGGAATCATTTCCTCCTCAGCCATTGATGAGATTTGCAGAGGATTTGAAACGGCATCCTTATCTTTAAGACCGACTACCGGCGGTTTATTTGTCATTGGTTCCGATTGAACCATCATTCCAGCCATATTCTGAATCAGAAGGGCCATCTGGTTCATTTTAGTGGACATTTCTGCCGCTTCTTCATCTCTCTTTTTCAGAGCGCGCTTTAGGAATCAATATCCGACTCCTTCTCTACTCTTTCTTCGGGTGCATCCTCGGGATTTCCCTTAGGCGATGGATTAGCGTTTGCTGTCGCCTGAGCGAGCATCTCCTGCAGCTTTTCACGTTGCAGTTGAACTTTTTTCAGGGACCGAGTATAAGGTCGGTGACTAGTAAAAGCTTGAACTTTGTCTTTGGAATTCACCATATAGACTATGTGAACTACCCTGCCCCCATGCTTGGGGTGTTTGGAGTTTTGGCCTTTGGAGTTTTGGCCTTTGGAGTTTGCTTCGGGCACTTGAGCTTTATTAGGCCTCTCTTTTTTGTGAAATGCCGCTTTAGTTTTAGGAGGAACCGTTGCAGCAGGAACCATCTTGGGATGAATCCCCTTGTATTTGAAAGGGGATTTGTCAGAATTTGGCTGACGTTTAGAGGAAGAGCCGCAGACGACGACTGAGTCCTTCACCTGCTTTCACACCTTATATATAGACAAGGAAAGTTGTTATAGGGAGCAAACTGGTTTCTGCTCTCGTGGGATCTCCATGAGCTGCAGAGATTTCTTCAATATTGCGGTGGGAGAATTTTGTTTGACCCCTTCACAATAGTTTGAAGTTGTTCCCGATTAGAACAACAACATTCACCACTGGGGTTGAAACAGGACCATATGGAGAACTGCCCCCAGCTCATCGACGTCAACCGTTTCTTACGGCAGGGATTTGATTAGCCTCAGGATTTTTCCGAGCCTTCCCCTTGTTTCCTTTGAGAGCTTGAATATTCTTCCCCCTGCGTCGACCTTGGTCCTTGGCAGGTGCCAGTTGTTTGAGGACCGATTCCGTCGGCAAAGCTGCAGCTTGGGGAACCAGCCTGTGGAAGACAGACTTCCTCTGGGCTTCCTCTATCGGCGTTGAGGCACCGAGGGTAGGAGGTGGGAGTATCGACCCAAAGAGAAGCCCGTTGATTTCTTGAAGAGCCGGATTGCAGAGATTTGTGGCTGTAAATGGCCCATACTTGACTCCACCGGATATGACAGAGCCTGCGTTGCTAGGGTGGGAGCAAACGCCATTCTTCATAGAGTCGAAACGCCGGCTTCAGTATCCCATCACCCAAGGGAAACCACAAACATATATACCGCGATTATTTGATCGTGGAAAAAAAACACGACACACGAAATGTGGAGTGGAAAGAGGAAAAGATCCCACAGGGCGTGCCAAAATCTGTTTACCGCCGAAAACAGAGACGGAACCGTGTAGATCGTCTTGCCTGAATTTGGGGGAAGATCCTATTTGGTTTTATCTGTCTACCTCTCCGAAGATGACAAGTTGATTTATGGCACCGTGTATCGAAGGTTTGGACAGATGCGGCCGTTATAGCAGACTTCGTTAGATTTCCCCTCGTTGTGAGGTGTTTTTTATTGTGGGGACGCTCTTCCATGCAGGCGCAAGCCCCTGCAGTTAATTACGTTACCGCATCACGGTAACCACTTTCTCCTGCTCCAGAAGGTCACTTCGTGTCGTCTGTGTTTGTTTTATTTTTGATTGCCCGTGGATTGTATACGGAGACTAATTTGTGTTGTCGCTCGTAGGGCGTGGATTAGTACAAATCCGTATTTTCTTAAATTTGGGTTTGGTTTAATTTAAGGATCGTTAGTCTCATTTGAGATTAAGATCAACTTAAATATTTGTTAAGGATACGTTAATCCGATATTGGACTAAGATCTACTTAACGGGGATTCGGGATCATTTTTTATCCAACGAAAGAGCATTTGGGCCTTATCGTTTTAGTTTAGGGACGTTACGGTCTACAGCTAGTTTAAGGACGTTACGGTCCATGGCTAGTTTAGGGACATTACGGTCCACAACTAGTTTAAGGACATTACGGTCCAAGAAATTGTTGATTGTCGGGACCCACCACCTCTCTGAAGACGTTGAGGAATTACAACGATAGGTATCAGAGGTGTGGAGAGATGTACCCTTGAACCAATGTCGGTTGAGAGATCTATAGTTGGGTTTGGGACTAAGACCAATTTAGAAAAGTTGTGAGCACATGGGCTCGGTTGATCTGAATTAGGGACTTTTGATCAACTTGGACCCAGCCCACTCAGTTTTGAATAAAATGTTAAATACTTGTTTGGGCTCGGTCCTTTTTATGTGCAACAATGCTGAGTATTGATATGGGCTCTGACGCTCATCCTATTTCTTTGTTTTTTATGGAGTGTTAAACACTTTTTATGTTGCTGGGCTCTGTTTGCAGAGTGCTTTATGTTAAACAGTGCCCACGTGAGGGGCACGTGAGACGCTTAGTGCCGAGTGCCGACCATTGAGTGCAGAGCACTGTTTGTTTTATTAGCGCCCATGTAAGGGGCACGCGAGGAGCTTGGCGCTGGGTACCAACCGATGAGTGCTAAGCACTCCTTATTAAGCAGCGCCTATGTAAGGGTCACGTGGGGCGCTTGGCACTAGGCGCCAACCACTGAGTGCTAGGCACTCTTTATTAAGCAGCGCCCACGTGAGGGGCACGTGAGGCGCCCGGCGCTGAGTGCCAACCATTGAGTGCAGAATACTCTTTGTTTTATTAGCGCCCACGTGAGGGACACGTGAGGCGCTTGGTGCTGGGCACCAACCGATGAGTGCTAAGCACTCCTTATTAAGCAGCGCCCACATGAGGGGCACGTGGGGTGCTTGACGCTGGGCGCCAGCCACTGAGTGCTAGGCACTCTTTATTAAGCAGCGCCCATATCAGGGGAACGTGAGGCGCTGGGCGCCGACCACTGAGTACTAGACACTCTTTTTTAAGCAGCGCCCACGTGAGGGGCACGTCGGCGTTGTTTCCTTCTTTATGCATTTTTCTGAAGAGTTCAATTCTTTGTTCTCCCCTGGATCTTTAATCCCCAGGAACAAATTCATCCTTATGAGAATTAAATTCTCATTTGTGGGAGACTTGTCTCATGGATCTCAGATCCAGGGAAAGAACTATGTTCTTTTATAAGAGTTAAACCCTTGGGTATGCAGATGAGATACTATGATCTCTATTTACCTTGAAGAAAGTTCTTCTTCTTTCTTCTCTCTTAAAGCTCTTTCTGCTTGCTCTTCTTTTTGAACTTGAAATTTATGGGGGGGTTTCTTCTGTATAAGACTAGAAGTTTTTGGGCCTTTATATAGTAGAGCCAGATTTGTTGATTCAGTTTAGGAAATCTCTCATTGAGAGATTTCTTAATTGATTTGGGGATTTTATCTACCATTGGATCTTTTAATCCAAGAACTTCTGTTTCATAGAAGATATTTTTCTTGTTTTTAATAAGATTGGGAAAATATTTTCCCATATAGAGTTTATTCTGTAATTTGGTGATTTTTAATCACCATTGGATCTTTAATCCAACGGTGCTCTGTTTTACAGAGCGTAATCTTTCTTGTTTAGAAAAATTGGGGAAAATATTTTCCCCTACAGAGCTTATTCTGTAACTTGGTGATTTTTAATCACCATTGGATTTTTAATCCAACGGTGCTCTGTTTTACAGAGAGTGATCTTTCTTGTTTAGAAAGATTGGGAAAATATTTTTCCCTACAGAGCTTATTCTGTTGCTTAATAATTTTTAATCACCATTGGATCTTTGATCCAACGGTGCTCTGTTTTACAGAGCATAATTTTTCTTGTTTAGAAAGATTTGAGGAGTATTTCCTCAATCAGAATTTAATTCTGTGCTTTGATGATTTATCATCTCTGTTGGATCTTTGATCCAATGGCAGAGAACTTTTAGTTCTGGCACTAGCGCCCTCGTGCGGAGCATGTGAGGCACTGCCTCAGAGTTTTTAACTCTTGGCGCTGGCGCCCTCGTGCAAGGCATGTGAGGCGCTGCCTCAGAGTTTTTAACTCTTGGCACCGGCGCCCTCGTGCAAGACACGTGAGGCGCTGCCTCTTTCAAATTTTGAACAAAGCTTTTCTCTTTTATTGGGGGGAAACGCGTGCAACTCTTAGACTTTCGAAAAATTAAAAAGAAAAATATTAAAAAGAATTGGAACTGATGGGATTCGAACTTGCCGGCTATGGGACAGCAATGTAGAGGCTTAACCAGTGAGCTATAAGTAGTTTCTTATACATAAGTTAACTTATAACTCGAAATCAGGGAAAAAATACACTCTTTTATTAATATTGGATCAATAAAAGTGTATAGGACTTTTAGGGTCGTTACATCCTACCCACTTTAGAAAAATTTCGTTCTTGGAATTTATACAAGGGGATGTTATAACAGATTCAAGAAAAATTTGGTTAAAGCAGTGGTGAAGAAGCTACTAATATCGTACCAAAATTGGGTGAAAAGTTTAGGTAGATAAAACAACAAAAGGATGCATGAATTTGAAAAGGCTGAAAAAGATGGGAGGAGATTTACCAGTGTTATCTTGACCCATAGCTTTGGCCTCTACGGCCGCCAAAGTGAAAGACTGACGTCTCGGTACATTTCTCTATGCATGTTGGTACATCGATGGCTGACTAGGTAAAGGTGGTCCACACGGAGGTGGTGCAGCAAGGGTTAAACGAGCAGGTGGAGCTTGAGTAGCTGGTCTAGCTGCGGGGGCTAGGCCAGTTCGGTTGTGTGGGCAAGTTCCTACTGTGTGTGAGGGTGATCCACATATCAAATAAAGACCATTGCTCGACGGCAATTCTTGACCTGATGTCTGATTCTCTTACAATAGATACAGAAGTTTGGTTCAGTCTCGAAAAATAGTCTTCCTGGCCTCATAGATGGTGTTGGGAGAGTTGGCCTAAAAGATACTCCTCCAGTAATCTAGTTGGCAGAACGTTTTATATCGACCGACTGTGGTTTTTCCTTCTTCTTAATGACAGCTTCATAGCGACAGGCTGACTTCAAAACTGCGTCATGTGTTAGGTATGCTCTTGTTGCTAGGGCAACCTAGATCTCAGGGTCTAATCCTTGATGGAAGCGCTTGGCTCTGATTTCTGCAGTACAAATTATATGGGCAGCGAATTTGCCGAGCATGGTGAATTCGGCATCATACTCATCCACCGAATTATCCCACATGGATCCTTATTATAAGTGAATGAATTTATGTTCCATCTCAAAGTGTGCAGTTTTTGGAAAATACTTGGTGTCGAAGAGATCACGGAAAATCTTTCACTCTATCGGTTGTTCAAAACGGCTTTGTTCAGCTTTTCACCAGACTCTGGCATTATCAGTAAGTTGGAGTTTTGCTATTCTGACCCACGCCGCTTCTGGAACTTGGGCAGCTGCTAGGTCATCTTTTATGCCTTGAGCCCATTTCTCGGCTTCAAGCGGTTTCTCTTTCCTTGAGAAGTTTTCTGGTGTAATTCTCGAAATTTTTTCACTCCCGGTGTTTCTGTTTCAGAGCGGGTGAAACTCTGTTGAAGGAGAGCAGTCTGAACCTGCAAAATCGTGCTCTGAGCTCGCTGACCTTCAAGTAGGCTTTTGATAGCCTCCAGAAGTATCGTTTGTTCTGTGAGTGGTGTAATACCCAGTACCAATGTAATACCCTAGTTCATTTATACCAGTTCTAGTCAAGTATTTCTTTATTTATGGTAGTTTCTTGGTTTACTGTGTTTTGAGTGCGAATAGTATTTTGACATCTGTATTTGCATCCGACCCGACCCACATGCTTGAAACCTGTCTTGATTCATGTTTATGATTTATCCTGACTTGATACGTGGACTCATGCACTTTCATTTGCATACTAGCATTTTACCGGGCATCTGCATTTTAATATAACATTTAAGTCACATAAAATAGTTCAAAAATATATTGCATGGCCTGCATGATACCCCTGACCCTGTGGTAGCATCCGCGTATCATGTTCTCGTCCCTTTCAGTGAAACGGACTTGTTTGGATGGTTATGCGCACGTACATGCGTCCGTTCTTGGGGGTATGCATTTTCGTTACCCCGATATCCGATTTCGATTTTGGTTGACATGTATATTTTTCATATTTTAAAACTGGATTTTAGACCCGACCCGGGCATGTTTTGGATTATGTTTGTATTACCAGAATATCAAATTTTATTTATATAATATTAATTTTATAAACTGATACAAATTAAAATTTAGTTAACTAATAAAAGATTTTTTTAAATTTAAATCTAAACTAATTTCCTAACAAACTAACAACCCCTTTTTCTCTCTCCTATCTCTCCCCCTCTCTCTGTTACTTTATAAATATTAATTCTTTCAATATTTACAACCCTTGCATCTCTTCTCCACATATATATATTTGATATACTTTTTAAATCCCATATAAAGAAAAGCACTGTTCCCTTTCTTCTTCACGTTTTCCCGCCTACAAACGAAACACACGCCTCGCCTCTGCCCTCGTCCCGCGTGCCGTGTGTGCGTTGCGACAATTTACCGACGTCGGACGTGCCGTACGTATCTGCCGTGTGATCCAATCGAGGCAAGTTTATCTTGCTACATGCTATGTTACTGTATTTACATCTATTTGAATAAATATAACACTTGTATTTTAAATCATACATCCCATGTTGTAGTTTTACAGTTTTACGATGTGCATTTGCATCCGTACAATTTATTTCATATCTAATTGCAGGCAAGTTAATCTTGCTACATGCTATACTACAATATATTGCACACATGTGAATAATAACATTACTTATTGTTTAATTATGCATCCCACATTACCATTTTACTATTTTACTGTCTTCGGACATCCGTGTGCATCCATATCACTATTTACATATCTAGTCGCATGCTAATTAATTTTTCCACATGTTAGGTATAGTATTATGCATCCATATCAGTAAAATGTCACCCGTTCATCCCATTGTACATCCATACTAAAGTTTTACTGTTTTCGGATACCCGTTTGCATCCATATCATTTAAAATATATATCGTCGTAATATTTCTTATTATTATCTTTAATTAGTTTATAATCTGCATTTTATAATATTATACAAAATATAGTTTGAAAATATTATAGTTTACACATGAAACGTCGTTGCAAAGCGGTTACGGCAAATCTGAAATATACTGTACACCTTACCTTAAAAAATTCATTATAAATCATAGAAAAATTATTAGTATATGTTCTTTAGTTTGTTACGAAGCTAACTCAGAATACTATAACTCTATGAAATATTTATTTGCAAAACAAATTATTTAAATAATGTAAAATGCAAATGAAAATATCTCTAAATTGCTGTCCAAGGAAATTCCAGCAGCAAACTTTCAATTTCGAATGTTCATAGCTTTTTGTAGGAACAACCTGAGATACTTCAACTTATAAAAATGAAAATCTTATTGAATTATCTTTGTTTTGGTATAAGGCATATCCCTTTCGGAGAACATTTGTTATTTTTAAGCTATTTTACAAATCAGGGTGACGCTGAATTTCTGAACGGAACTTTCTTGTGCACGGTTAATCAATACCACTTTTATAGTTATTAATCGGTTTGAATATGTTATCCATATTAATATTATTATATCAATATCTATTTAATAAATAATAGTGCCTGTGTTTTAATATTCAGCAAATTTTACCGATTTACAGTTTTATAGTATCCGTCTGTATCCGTACGGTTTATTACATATCCAGTTGCATGCCATGTCGTATTAATTCATAATATTGTTACAGTAATACCCCATGCTTGAAAATGTTCATCCGTACTTACTACAGTTTTATTATGAGTATCCTCTTGACACATGTGCACTACCTGACTTGACCTGATATACCACTGCTTGACTTGATACCTGATCTTGTTACTAATACCGAAAATCTTGACATGTTGTCCCTACGGACATATCTTGTTGTCTATTTAGACAAACCTGTACCTGCTTGATCCTGTGTTGGCATTAGCTCCAAATTATCAATACCTGACTTGAACACATAACCTAGGGGGTATGGAGAAATCAAAAGTGTAAACTAAACTGTAACTTAAAAGGGTATTACTTGATCCGTGGTCCCGGGGGGTTTCGTGACAGAGCCATTCGTGACTCTTACATATTCTTGATCCATGGTCCCGGGGAGTAACGGGACAGAACCACTCTTGGTTTACATATTCCTGATCCGTGGTCCCGGGGGGTAACAGGACATATTCTTTGAGTTACATGGAGAATTGCATTAATTGTTTTCAAACAAACTTTAAAATAGATAACCCAGTAGCACAGTTTAGACTGATCACTGCACGTCACATATATTGATACACTTCACTGTTCTATATCTGTGTTTAATTATTACATTCATGTTACTGTTTATGATTCATGCCTGCATATCTCGTGTATCCTGTTCATTTATTATAGGTTGATATCATGACTCACTGACGTTTGGGTTTTGCATGGCCCAGATCCTCTACCTTTGCAGCAGGCCGATCAGGAGTATTTCAGTGTACAGGCCGAGCAGTGAGGACCTGTTAGTATTTTAGCTTAGTTTTCTTTCAGTATTTTCATTCCTGATGTAAGCCCGTATTTGGGACGTACATTCCAGATTGTTATTGTTTATTGGATCTATTGCTTCCGCATATTATTTCTTGACTCGTTTATTCTCGCTCATTGACATGTACTATATAGTTTATTTTATTTCTACTGTTCTTGATATCTTATAGACAGACGTAATGTGACTGTGGAAGGATGTTTCCTAGCCACAGGTAGCTTGGTTGGCTCTGTCACGTGCAGATCTTAGCGCACTCTGGGAAGCGGGGCGTGACAGGATTTTTTTGGTATCAAAGCCCTAGGATTTAGGTTAATCGGGTTTGATTCTTTAGTAGTTGGGTATTGGACCCAATACACGGATCGGAAAATCTGTGATTAGGAACATGTCCTGCCACCTTGTTATCGTGATTCTTGAATCATATCTTTCTCTTGACCCTCGTCTGGACGATATGCAAATGACCTTGCATCTCGACTTGAAATCCTTTTGGTTCCCTATTGTTTCTCCCGTCCTATTCCTTTGATTCTGATATTAGGATTTGGGCGACTTGAACGGAGTTATGAGATTGTAACTATGAACTGCAGCATGGTTACAATGCGGTACTCTATTTAAGTAACTTGGAGTCCTAGTTTTGATTCATTTCCTTGTTCTATGGCCGTTATATTACGTTGCTTCTCTCGGTTTCATTGTTTACCAATTCATGTTTTATCGCAAGCTTGAATCCTGTTTACCGTGCTTATCTTCTTCAGTATCTTTGCTTCAGATGAAGTTGTTTTCGGTATCCTACTTGTTCATGTTTTTCCTGCATTAGTATTATTCAATTCAGATACATTCCTTTGTTATGTGTTGTCTTGGGAATGGATTTTTCTCGGCACTTTCTACGCTCACATTGATTGTAGGGCAAAGAAAGTGATTTTCCAGATTCCCGGACATCCGGAGTTTGTTTTTGCTGGAGGAAGCAGTTCTGTCGGGCCAGTCGAGTTTAGGGCTAGGCCGACAAACAATGTTCTATCATCGATGGAAGTTGACAAGGAGGAAGCACCAGCTGTAGTTCGAGAGTTCATGGACGTGTTCGAGGACATCTCGGGTTTACCGCCAAAACAAGATGCGGAGTTCGCGATCGATCTTGTTCCTGGTGCAGCGCCAACCTCAAAGGCGTACCATCCAATGACACTAGTGGAGTTGGAAGAAGTCAAGAAGTCGGTTACCGAATTACTAGAGAAGGGTTGGATTCGTAGCAGTAATTCACCTTGGGGAGCTCCAATTCTTCTAGTCAAGAAGAAAGATGGCACAAGGAGGATGTGCATCGATTATCGAGAATTAAACCGGGTGACTATTAAAAACAAGTACCCGATCCCTCACATTGGCGAATTATTCGAGCAACTCGGTGGCGCGAGGGTATTCTCGAAGCTGGATTTGCGATCTAGATATCATCAGGTCCGAGTTAAATCAGAAGATATTTGCAAGACTGCGTTCCGAACTCGGTATGGACATTACGAGTATTTAGTGGTGCCATTCGGAGTCACGAATGCACCGGTGATATTTATGGACTTGATGAACCGAATCTTTTCACCGTTCTTAGACCAGTTTATAGTAGTGTTCATCGATGATATTCTGGTCTACTCGAAAAGCAATGAAGAGCATGCAGAACACTTGAAGATCGTACTGCAGACATTGAGGCAAGAAAGATTGTATGCAAAGATGAGCAAGTGCGAGTTTTGGCTTGAAGAAGTGAAGTTTTTGGGGCATGTTGTATCCGGAGATGGAATCGCCGTTGACCCTGAAAAGATTGCAGCAGTTCAAGATTGGCCAATTCCGAAGAACGTAGCAGAGATCAGAAGTTTTCTTGGACTTGCCGGATATTACAGAAGGTTTGTGGAGAATTTTACTCGTTTGGCTGAGTCTTTGACCAAGCTTACGCGCAAGGAAGTACCGTTCGTATGGACGGATAAATGTGCGTCAGCTTTGAGGCGTTGAAGCAGAGTTTGATAACCTCTCCTATTTTAACCGTACCAGACGGTTCCGGAGGATTGGTGATTCACAGCGACGCATCTGGGATAGTTTTGGGATGTGTTTTAATGCAACATGGAAAGGTTATAACTTACGCATCGAGACAGTTGAAGACTCATGAGAAGAATTACCCAACTCATGATTTGGAGCTAGCAGCTATGATTTTCGGTTTGAAGATTTAGAGACACTACTTATTGGGCGAAAGGGTCGAAGTATTCATCGATCACAAAAGCCTAAAATATGTGTTCACGCAGAAAGAGCTTAACATGAGGCAGCGTAGATGGTTGGAGCTGATGGCTGACTACGATCTTGATCTCAAGTACCATCCGGGGAAAGTTAATGTAGTACCGGATGCACTTAGTCGGTTGCCAGCAATTCGGATGTTGACTGCACAGAAGGAGCTTATCGAAGATTTCCGGAGATTCGAGTTGGAGATCGTACTACCGCATTCTTCGGGACAGTTGATGCAGCTGCAAATACAGTCGTCATTGATCGAGAGTATTAAAGCAGCGCAATCGCGGGGCCCAAGATTGCAGAAGTTTCAGGAACAGATTGAAACTGGACTTCGTACGGACTTGTTAATTCATGAAGATGGTTCGTTGAGATATGGTAGCTGTTTGTGTGTGCCAAAAGAAGACATTCGAGAAGAAGTTATGAAGGAGGCGCACAGTTCCGTATATTCCGTACATCCAGGAGGCACGAAGATATACCGCGATCTAAGACAGCATTTCTGGTGGGAAGGCATGAAAAGGGAGATTGCTCGCTTTGTAGCGAAGTACTTGGTGTGTCAGCAAGTTAAGGATGGACATCAAAGAGTTGCTGGTTTATTGCAACCACTTTCGATTCCTCAATAGAAGTGAGAACATATAACCATGGATTTCGTGACAGCTTTACCGCGGAGTCCAAAGAGCAATAATGCAGTTTGGGTGATTATTGATCGATTGACTAAGGCAGCTCATTTCATACCATTTCGAGTTGGTCAATCAATGGAAGCGTTGGCAGAACGGTACATACAGGAGATTGTAAGATTGCATGGAGTACCTGTGAGCATCGTGTCCGACCGTGACACCCGATTCTTATCACACTTCTGGAGAAGTTTACAGGAAAGTTTGGGGACGCGATTGAAGTTTAGCACAGCTTATCATCCTCAGACAGATGGCCAGTCGGAAAGAACGATCCAAACTCTTGAAGCTATGTTGAGAGCTTGCATGTTGGACTTCAAGGGTTCTTGGGAGGATCATCTACACTTGGTGGAGTTTTCGTACAACAACAGCTTCCAGAAGACTATTCAGATGGCTCCATTCGAAGTATTGTATGGTCGCAAGTATCGCTCACCTGTTTGTTGGGACTATGTTGGGGAACGAAGATTGTTGGGACCGGATTTGATCATGCAAACAGTAGAGAAAGTTAATACTATTCGGAATCACATGAAGGCAACACAAGATCGACAGAAGAGTTGGGCCGACACATCGAGATGACCTCTAGAGTTTGCTATTGGTGATCTGGTATTCTTGAAGATACCACCTACTAGAGGAGTGATTCGTTTTGGGAGTCGAGACAAGCTTAGTCCTCAATTCGTGGGGCCTTTCGAGATTTTGGAGCGTGTTAGAGAAGTGGCTTATCGATTGGCTTTACCACAATCTTTGGCGAATGTTCATGATGTGTTTCATGTATCTCAACTCCGTAAGTATGTTCGAGATGAAACATACGTGCTGGATCATTCGGAGCTGACTGTAAGAGAGGATTTGACTTTTGAGGAACGGCCAATGTCGATTGTTGATCGAAGAGAAAAGGTCCTTAAGAACAAAGTTATCCCTCTCGTACTTGTTTCTTAGGGGAATCGCTCGCACGGAGAATTGACTTGGGAACGAGAAGACGAGATTCGACAGAAGTTTCCACACCTATTCTTGTAGATTCATGTTTGTTTATCTTTTCTTGTTCCTGGAATTTCGAGGACGAAATTCTTTTTGTAGTTGGGTATAATGTAACACCCTAGTTCATTTATACCAGTTCTAGTCAAGTATTTCTTTATTTATGGTAGTTTCTTGGATTACTGTGTTTTGGGTGCGAATAGTATTTTGACATCTGTATTTGCATCCGACCCGACCCACAAGCTTGAAACCTGTCTTGATTCATGTTTATGATTTATCCTGACTTGATACGTGGACTCGAGCACTTTCATTTGCATACTAGTATTTTACCTGGTATCTGCATTTTAATATAACATTTAAGTCACATAAAATAGTTTAAAAATATATTGCATGGCCTGCATGAGACCCCTGACCCTATGGTAGCATCTGCGCATCTTGTTCTCGTCCCTTTCAGTGAAACGGACTTGTTTGGATGGTTATGCGCACGTACGTGCGTCCGTTCTTGGGGGTATGCATTTTCGTTACCCGGATATCCGATTTCGGTTTTGGTTGACATGTATATTTTTCATATTTTAAAACTGGATTTTAGACCCGACCCGGGCATGTTTTGGATTATGTTTGTATTACCAGAATATCAAATTTTATTTATATAATATTAATTTTATAAACTGATACAAATTAAAATTTAGTTAACTAATAAAAGATTTTTTTAAATTTAAATCTAAACTAATTTCCTAACAAACTAACAACCTCTTTTTCTCTCTCCTATCTCTCCCCCTCTCTCTGTTACTTTATAAATATTAATTCTTTCAATATTTACAACCCTTGCATCTCTTCTCCACATATATATATTTGATATACTTTTTAAATCCCATATAAAGAAAAGCATTGTTCCCTTTCTTCTTCACGTTTTCCTGCCTACGAACGAAACACACGCCTCTCCTCTGCCCTCGTCCCGCGTGCCGTATATGCGTTGCGACGATTTACCGACATCGGAAGTGCCGTACGTATCTGCCGCGTGATCCAATCGAGGCAAGTTTATCTTGCTACATGCTATGTTACTGTATTTACATCTATTTGAATAAATATAACACTTGTATTTTAAATCATGCATCACATGTTGTAGTTTTACAGTTTTACGATGTCCATTTGCATCCGTACAATTTATTTCATATCTAGTTGCAGGCAAGTTAATCTTGCTACATAGCTAACTCAGAATACTATAACTCTATGAAATATTTACTTGCAAAACAAATTATTTAAATAATGTAAAATGCAAATGAAAATATCTCTAAACTGCTGTCCAAGGAAATTCCAGCAGCAAACTTTCAATTTCGAATGTTCATAACTTTTTGTAGGAACAAGCTAAGATACTTCAACTTATAAAAATGAAAAGCTTATTGAATTATCTTTGTTTTGGTATAAGACATGTCCCTTTCGGAGAACATTTGTTATTTTTAAGCTATTTTACAAATCAGGATGACGCTGAATTTCTGAACGGAACTTTCTTGTGCACGGTTAATCAATACCGCTTTTATAGTTATTAATCGGTTTGAATATGTTATCCATATTAATATTATTATATCAATATCTATTTAATAAATAATAGTGCCTGTGTTTTAATATTCAGCAAATTTTACCGATTTACAGTTTTATAGTATCCGTCTGTATCCGTACGGTTTATTACATATCCAGTTGCATGCCATGTCGTATTAATTCATAATATTGTTACAGTAATACCCTATGCTTGATAATGTTCATCCGTACTTACTACAGTTTTATTATGAGCATCCTCTTGACACATGTGCACTACCTGACTTGACCTGATATACCACTGCTTGACTTGATACCTGATCTTGTTACTAATGCCGAAAATCTTGACCTGTTGTCCCTACGGACATATCCTGTTGTCTATTTAGACAAACCTGTACCTGCTTGATCCTGTGTTGGCATTAGCTCCAGATTATCAATACCTGACTTGAACACATAACCTTGGGGGTATGGGGAAATCAAAAGTGTAAACTAAAGTGTATTTTAAAAGGGTATTACTTGATCCGTGGTCCCGGGGGGTAACGGGACAGAGCCATTCGTGACTCTTACATATTCTTGATCCGTGGTCCCGGGGGGTAACGGGACAGAACCACTTTTGGTTCACATATTCCTGATCCGTGGTCCCGGGGGGTAACGGGACATATCCTTTGAGTTACATGGAGGATTACATTAATTGATTTCAAACAAACTTTAGAATAGATAACCCAGTAGCACTGTTTAGACTGATCACTGCACGTCACATATATTGATACACTTCACTGTTCTATATCCGTGTTTACTTATTACATTCATGTTACTGTTTATGATTCATGCCTGCATATCTCGTATATCCTGTTCATTTATTATTGGTTGATATCATGACGCACTGACGTTTGGGTTTTTCATTGCCCAGATCCTCTACCTTTGCAGGAGGCCGATCATGAGTATTTCAGTGTACAGGCCGAGCAGTGAGGACCCGTTAGTATTTTAGTTTAGTTTTCTTTCAGCATTTTCATTCCTGATGTGAGCCTATATTTGGGACGTACATTCCAGATTGTTATTGTTTATTGGATCTATTGCTTCCGCATATTATTTCTTGACTCGTTTATTCTGGTCATGGACATGTACTAGATAGTTTATTTTATTTCTACTGTTCTTGATATCTTATAGACAGCCATAATGTGACTGTGGAAGGATGTTTCCTAGCCACAGGTAGCATGGTTGGCTCTGTCACGTGCAGTTCTTAGCGCACTCTGGGAATCGGGGCGTGACAGGGTTTGTTTGGTATCAGAGCCATAGGATTTAGGTTAATCGGGTTTGATTCTTTTGTAGTTGGGTATTGGACCCAATACACGAATCGGAAAATCTGTGATTAGGAACATATCCTGCCACCTTGTTATCGTGATTCTTGAATCATATCTTTCTCTTGACCCTCGTCTTGACGATATGCAAATGACCTTGCATCTCGACTTGAAATCCTTTTGGTTCCCTATTGTTTCTCCCGTCCTATTCCTTTGATTCTGATACTAGGATTTGGACGACTTGAACGGAGTTATGTGATTGTAACTATAAACTTCAGCATGGTTACAATGCGGTACTCTATTTAAGTAACTTGGAGTCCTGGTCTTGATTCATTTCCTTATTCCATGGTCGTTATATTACGTTGCTTCTCTCGGTTTCATTGTTTACCAATTCATGTTTTATCGCAAGCTTGAATCCTGTTTACCGTGCTTATCTTCTTCAGTATCTTTGCTTCAGATGAAGTTGTTTTCGGTATCCTACTTGCTCATGTTTTTCCTGCATTAGTATTATTCAATTCAGATACATTCCATTGTTATGATGTTGTTTTGGGAATGGATTTTTCTCGGCACTTTCCACGCTCACATTGATTGTAGGGCAAAGAAAGTGATTTTCCAGATTCCCGGACATCCGGAGTTTGTTTTTGCTAGAGGAAGCAGTTCTGTCGGGCCAGTCGAGTTCAGGGCTAGGCCGACAAACAATGTTCTTTCATCGATGGAAGTTGACAAGGAGGAAGCGCCAGCTCTAGTTCGAGAGTTCATGGTCGTGTTCGAGGACATCTCGGGTTTACCGCCAAAACGAGATGCGGAGTTCGCGATCAATCTTGTTCCTGGTGCAGCGCCAATCTCAAAGGCGTACCATCCAATGATACCAGTGGAGTTAGAAGAAGTCAAGAAGTCGGTTACCGAATTGCTAGAGAAGGGTTGGATTCGTAGCAGTAATTCACCTTGGGGAGCTCCAGTTCTTCTAGTCAAGAAGAAAGATGGCACAAGGAGGATGTGCATCGATTATCGAGAATTAAACCGGGTGACTATTAAGAACAACTACCCGATCTCTCGCATTGGAGAATTATTCGAGCATCTCAGTGGCGTGAGGGTATTCTCGAAGCTGAATTTGCGATCTAGATATCATCAGGTCCGAGTTAAATCAGAAGATATTTGCAAGACTGCGTTCCGAACTCGGTATGGACATTACGAGTATTTGGTGATGCCATTCGGAGTCACGAATGCACCGGTGATATTTATGGACTTGATGAACTAAATCTTTTCACGGTTCTTGGACCAGTTTATAGTAGTGTTCATCGATGATATTCTGGTCTACTCGAGAAGCATTGAAGAGCATGCAGAACACTTGAAGATCGTACTGCAGACATTGAGACAAGAAAAATTGTATGCAAAGATGAGCAAGTGCGAGTTTTGGCTTGAAGAAGTAAAGTTTTTGGGGCATGTTGTATCCGAAGATGGAATCGCCGTTGACCCTGAAAAGATTGCAGCAGTTCAAGATTGGCCGATTCCGAAGAACGTAGCAGAGATCAGAAGTTTTCTTGGACTTGCCGGATATTACAGAAGGTTTGTGGAGAATTTTGCTCGTTTGGCTGAGCCTTTGACCAAGCTTATGCGTAAGGAAGTACCGTTCGTATGGACGGATAAATGTGCGTCAGCTTTTGAGGCGTTGAAGTAGAGTTTGATAACCGCTCATATTTTGACCGTACCAGACGGTTCCGGAGGATTGGTGATTCACAGCGACGCATCTGGGAAAGGTTTGGGATGTGTTTTGATTCAACATGGAAAGGTTATAGGTTACGCATCGAGATAGTTGAAGACCCATGAGAAGAATTACCCAACTCATGATTTGGAGCTAGCAGCTATGATTTTTGTTTTGAAGATTTGGGGACACTACTTATTGGGCGAAAGGGTCGAAGTATTCATCGATCACAAAAGCCTAAAGTATGTGTTCACGCAGAAAGAGCTTAACATGAGGCTGCGTAGATGGTTGGAGCTGATGGCTGACTACGATCTTGATCTCAAGTACCATCCGGGGAAAGTTAATGTAGTACCGGATGCGCTTAGTCGGTTCCCAGCAATTCGGATGTTGACTGCACAGGAGGAGCTTATTGAAGATTTCCGAAGATTCGAGTTGGAGATCGTACTACCGCATTCTTCGGAACAGTTGATGCAGCTGCAAGTACTATCGTCATTGATCGAGAGTATTAAAGCAGCGCAATCACGGGACCCAAGATTGCAGAAGTTTCAAGAACAGGTTGAAGCTGGACTTCGTACGGACTTGTTAATTCATGAAGATGGTTCGTTGCGATATGGTAGCCGTTTGTGTGTACTAAAAGGAGACATTCGAGAAGAAGTTATGAAGGAGGCGCACAGTTCCGCATATTCCGTACATCCAGGAGGCACGAAGATGTACCGCGATCTAAGACAGCATTTCTGGTGGGAATGCATGAAAAGGGAGATTGCTCGCTTTGTAGCGAAGTGCTTGGTGTGTCAACAAGTTAAGGCTGAATATCAAAGGGTTGCTGGTTTATTGCAACCACTTCCGATTTCTCAATAGAAGTGAGAACATATAACCATGGATTTCGTGACAGCTTTTTCGCGGAGTCCAATGGGCAATAATGCAGTTTGGGTAATTGTTGATCGATTGACTAAGACAGCTCATTTCATACCATTTCGAGTTGGTCAATCAATAGAAGCGTTGGCAGAATGGTACATGCAGGAGATTGTAAGATTGCATGGAGTACCTGTAAGCATCGTGTCCGACCGCGACACCCGATTCTTATCACACTTCTAGAGGAGTTTACAGGAAAGTTTGGGGACGCGATTAAAGTTTAGCACAGCTTATCATCCTCAGACAGATGGCCAGTCGGAGAGAACGATCCAAACTCTTGAAGCTATGTTGAGAGCTTGCATGTTGGACTTCAAGGGTTCGTGGGAGGATCATCTACACTTGGTGGAGTTTTCGTACAACAACAGCTTTCAGGCGACTATTCAGATGGCTCCATTCGAAATATTGTATGGTCGCAAGTGTCGTTCACCTGTTTGTTGGGAAGATATTGGAGAATGAAAATTGTTAGGACCGGATTTGATCATGCAAACAGTAGAGAAAGTTAATACTATTCGGAATCACATGAAGGCCACACAAGATCGACAGAAGAGTTGGGCCGACACATCGAGAAGACCTATAGAGTTTGCTGTTGGTGATCTGGTATTCTTGAAGATATCACCTACTAGAGGAGTGATTCGTTTTGGGAGCCGAGGCATGCTTAGTCCTCGATTCATGGGGCCTTTCGAGATTTTGGAGCGTGTTGGAGAAGTGGCTTATCAATTGGCTTTACCACAATCTTTGGCGAATGTTCATGACGTGTTTCATGTATCTCAACTCCGTAAGTATGTTCGAGATGAAACACACGTGCTGAATCATTCGGAGCTGACTGTAAGAGAGGATTTGACTTTTGAGGAACAACCGAAGTCGATTGTTGATCGAAAGGAAAAGGTCCTCAAGAACAAGGTTATCCCTCTCGTACTTGTTTCTTAGGGGAATCGCTCGCACGGAGAATTGACTTGGGAACGAGAAGACGAGATTCGACAGAATTTTCCACACCTATTCTTGTAGATTCATGTTTGTTTATCTTTTCTTGTTCCTGGAATTTCGAGGACGAAATTTTTTTTGTAGTTGGGTATAATGTAATACCCTAGTTCATTTATACCAGTTCTAATCAAGTATTTCTTTATTTATGGTAGTTTCTTGGTTTACTGTGTTTTGGGTGCGAATAGTATTTTGACATCTGTATTTGCATCCGACCCGAGCTACATGCTTGAAACCTGTCTTGTGATTTATCCTGACTTGATACGTGGACTCGTGCACTTTCATTTGCATACTAGCATTTTACCTGGCATCTGCATTTTAATTTAACATTTAAGTCACATAAAATAGTTTAAAAATATATTGCATGGCCTGCATGATACCCCTGACCCTGTAGTAGCATCCGCGTATCTTGTTCTCGTCCCGTTCAGCGAAACGGACTTGTTTGGATAGCCACGCGCACGTACGTACATCCATTCTTGGGGGTATGCATTTTCGTTACCCGGATATCCGATTTCGGTTTTGGTTGACATGTATATTTTTCATATTTTAAAACTGGATTTTAGACCCGACCCGGGCATGTTTTGGACTATGTTTGTATTTACCAGAATATCAAATTTTATTTATATAATATTAATTTTATAAACTGATACAAATTAAAATTTAGTTAACTAATAAAAGATTTTTTTAAATTTAAATCTAAACTAATTTCCTAACAAACTAACAACCCCTTTTTCTCTCTCCTATCTCTCCCCATCTCTGTTACTTTATAAATATTAATTCTTTCAATATTTACAACCCTTGCATCTCTTCTCCACATATATATATTTGATATACTTTTTAAATCCCATATAAAGAAAAACACTGTTCCATTTCTTCTTCACGTTTTCCCGCCTACGAACGAAACCCATGCCTCGCCTCTGCCCTCGTCCCGCGTGCCATGTGTGCGTTGCGACGATTTACCGATGTTGGACATGCCGTACGTATCCGCCGCGTGATCCAATCGAGGCAAGTTTATCTTGCTACATGCTATGTTACTGTATTTACATCAATTTGAATAAATATAACAGTTGTATTTTAAATCATGCATCCCATGTTGTAGTTTTACAGTTTTACGATGTCCATTTGCATCCGTACAATTTATTTCATATCTAGTTGCAGGCAAGTTAATCTTACTACATGCTATACTACGATATATTGCACACATGTGAATAATAATATTACTTATTGTTTAATTATGCATCCCACATTACCATTTTACTATTTTACTGTCTTCGGACATCCGTGTGCATCCATATCACTATTTACATATCTAATCGTATGCTAATTCATTTTTCCACATGCTAGGTATTGTATTATGCATCCATATGAGTAAAATGTTACCCGTTCATCCCATTGTACATCCATACTAAAGTTTTACTGTTTTCGGATACCCGTTTGCATTCATATCATTTTAAATATATATCGTCGTAATATTTCTTATTATTATCTTTAATTAGTTTATAATCTACATTTTATAATGTTATACAAAATATAGTTTGAAAATATTATAGTTTACACATGAAACGTCGTTGCAAAGCGGATACGACAAATCTGAAATTTACTGTACACCTTACCTTATAAAATTCATTATAAATCATAGAAAAATTATTACTATACGTTCTTTAGTTCGTTACGAAGCTAACTCATAATACTATAACTCTATGAAATATTTACTTGCAAAACAAATTATTTAAATAGCATAAAATGCAAATAAAAATATCTCTAAACTGCTGTCCAAGGAAATTCCAGCAGCAAACTTTCAACTTCGAATGTTCATAAATTTTTTTAGGAACAACCTGAGATATTTCAACTTATAAAAATGAAAACCTTATTGAATTATCTTTGTTTTGGTATAAGACACGTCCTTTTCGGAGAACGTTTGTTATTTTTAAGCTATTTTACAAATCAGGGTGACGCTGAATTTCTAAACGGAACTTTCTTTTGCATGGTTAATCAATACCACTTTTATAGTTATTAATCGGTTTGAATATGTTATCCATATTCATATTATTATATCAATATCTATTTAATAAATAATAGTGCTTGTGTTTTAATATTCAGCAAATTTTACCGATTTACAGTTTTATAGTATCCGTCTGTATCCGTATGGTTTATTACATATCCAGTTGCATGCCATGTCGTATTAATTCATAATATTGTTACAGTAATACCCCATGCTTGATAATGTGCATCCGTACTTGCTACAGTTTTATTATGAGCATCCGCTTGACACATGTGCACTACCTGACTTGACCTGATATACCACTGCTTGACTTGATACCTGATCTTGTTACTAATGCCGAAAATATTGACCTGTTGTCCCTACGGACATATCCTGTTGTCTATTTAGACAAACCTGTACCTGCTTGATCCTGTGTTGGCATTAGCTCCAGATTATCAATACCTGACTTGAACACATAACCTTGGGGGTATGGGGAAATCAAAAGTGTAAACTAAAGTGTAACTTAAAAGGGTATTACTTGATCCATGGACCCGGGAGATAACGTGACAGAGCCATTCTTGACTCTTACATATTCTTGATCCGTGGTCCCGGGGGGTAACGGGACAGAACCACTCTTGGTTCACATATTCATGATCCGTGGTCCCGGGGGGTAACGGGACATATCCTTTGAGTTACATGGAGGATTACATTAATTGATTTCAAACAAACTTTAGAATAGATAACCCAGTAGCACAGTTTAGACTGATCATTGCACGTCACATATATTGATACACTTCACTGTTCTGTATCTGTGTTTACTTATTACATTCATGTTACTATTTATGATTCATGCCTGCAAATCTCATATATCCTATTCATTTATTATTGGTTGATATCATGACGCACTGACGTTTGGATTTTGCATGGCTCAGATCCTCTACCTTTGCAGCAGGCCGATCAGGAGTATTTCAGTGTACAGGCCGAGCAGTGAGGACCTGTTAGTATTTTAGTTTAGTTTTCTTTCAGCATTTTCATTCCTGATATGAGCTCGTATTTGGGACGTACATTCCAGATTGTTATTGTTTATTGGATCTATTGCTTCCGCATATTATTTCTTGACTCGTTTATTCTGGTTCATGGACATGTACTAGATAGTTTATTTTATTTCTACTGTTCTTGATATCTTATAGACAGCCGTAATGTGACTGTGGAAGGATATTTCCTAGACACAGGTAGCATGGTTGGCTCTGTCACGTGCAGATCTTAGCGCACTCTGGGAAGTGGAGCGTGACAACCTATTATACAGTCAAATACGAATTTAAATAAACTTTATTTATTCTAATTTATTTCTTTGTATTTTACATTCATTTTATATTTCCTCACATTGGCCAAATTGTGTTATTTTTATTACTTGTTATTAATAAAGTTGATTTGTCACAAATTGTTATTATATTGCATTTTAAAAACATACTTATTAATTTCCTAAGCCTAATATTTTATTATAACAAATTTCTATAATTCTTTTTCCTAATTATAATAATTTTACCCCTAACCTATTTAAACCCTAAATCAAACTCCCTCATTCTTTCCTCTCTTTTTTTTCTAGGCCCAGCCCACAATACCTACATCCAAGAAAAACCCTCTGGCCGGCCTCTTCCTCTCTTCCTCCTCTAATGTTTCTTTTTTAAATTCAAACTTCAATTCTCACAAACCAAACTGAAAATCCCCTCAACTCCCATTAACCCCCAATTGATTCCCTATTACTCTCATTATTCCTTATTAATCATAATCAATCTCCTCATTATATCCTATTAATTACCCTTAATCCTAATAATTCCTTATCTCTCTCTATCTCTAAATCACAGCCTCTCTCTCTTTCCCTTGTTCTCACCCCTCACAACTCCATTCCCGACCCCCCATCACAACCCCTCTGGCCACAGCGAGCTCCTCCCTTCACCATCCTCACTTCACCACCTGCTTCCAAGCCACAACCGCCATCAACACTACTACGAGCTCCTACACCACCACCAATTCCACCATCATCCCCACAGCCCCAAACTCGACCCCTTTGCTGCTGCGAGCACCTTGCCGGCCACCGTGCCCCTGTAGCCCCAGCGACCCCAACCTCCAAAGCCGAGCCCCTTATCCCCAAGCACCGTTGTCGGCTCGCCTCAGCGCCTCCTGAGCACCGCCGTGACCACCTCCATGTTGACTCCATCACCCGCAACCGAGCCACCATCGCCTTGCCTTCTTCACCGGCACCTCCTTCTTTCTCCATCACCATCACCCTCATCTCCGCGCAGTGACACTCGCCACCGACCTCAACAACTCCAACGAACCTTGCCGACTGCCACCCCCACGACCTCCTCACATCACCGGGCCCCCTCTCGTTGTTGACGAACGCCCGAGCTTCCCTCAACCACGACCCCGCCAGCATCTCCTCGTCACCGATCACGTCGGTGTCATCCCTCCGAGCAAGCCGAAGCTCCTCACCCTCCATCATCCCCACCACCATCAGCTCCGCACCCAACCATCACTCGCCGCCGCTCGAATTCGCCGCCGCGTCGGAGCCATCCCTGCCACACCACCACCGGACCTCCTCTCTTTTCCCGCTCAACGCTGACCACCGCCATCGCCTGCTGGCCTCGAGCGCCTCCTCCACTGCTCCCCATGCCACTACGTGCCCTGACTCGAGCCCGTTTCGTGCCCAGTACCGTGCCCGCACCAATGCCACTACGAGCCCCGACTCATGCCTATTCCGTATCTAGTACCGTGTCGCCATCACACTACGTACGCACCGCCATCATGCCCAGTACCATGTCGCCACCGTGCCTGGCTCCGTGTCACCGTCTCATGCGTCGAGGTGAACCCTACCGTACGTCGCTTCTATATCAGCGACCGAAGGAAAGTGGAAACCCCTTTCCTTGCAAATCATGCTACTATAGTTTATATAAATTATATCATAATGTTACATAATTAGAGGTATATACGTACGTGTGTTATCGTCCGTAGATATATCAATTCCGTTATAGCGATAAGTTTAATTGAACACATATACCTCGAGTCATCATGTTTGGTCATATTGGATCGAACCCACCTTGCGTTTTTTGATCGTATGAATATAATTTAGGTTTCTCATGAATTAATCGGGTTAGATCGTAACTTGTGTAAACCGGTCAAGTGCTCAATGTGAAAACCAAATCAATTATGGCAGAACTCATGATAAATAGATCTCTTTGCTGTTAATGAATGTCGTGTGAAAATTTAGTTGTAAAATAAAAGTCGTTTACCCCAGGAAATGACACCCCGAGACTCGATGGGGAATCTAGATTTTATCACGTACCTTACCATGTTAAATTCGTAGTTAATTATGTATATATCGGATTGTGGCATTTTAGGACTCATATCGAAGATAATGGAATAACCTACAGTAATGTATTTTTGTCCACCGAATTTTAATAAGTCACGATAAAGAAAATTGAGGATAATTGCGGTTCTGGACTGCAGTCCAGAGCAGTACTGCTTGTCGACACTTAAAATGAAATGCTTTTACAACTCTGTGTGAAAATGGTATTATGTGGAACCCTATACCGTTGAAAATATTGATCTGTTAGCTAACTATTGGAGGTGGTTTCATTTGTTTTTACTATCGTTTGCTATTTTAATCATATTTTAAATCATCCATACATACTGCAGTCTCAAGCAGGGACAGAACGTATATCCCAATCCTAAATAATGCATAACTCCTAGAAAACAGTGGATATTATCGATCCATCTAGTTCGTTGGAAACCTAACTGATAAACCTAAATATTATTCAACTGTATCATTGCTAATTATGATTCCAACAGGGTGAAAAATGTGTTACGAAATGGACATTCAGTTCAGGAACTGAATTTCCAGCAGAGAGCACTTAAAAAGAAATGACTGTAATTCGTAAACCCGAAACCCGATTGACTTGAAACCAATTTCGTTGAATTGATGATCAATTTTAATCTTTACCCCTTTTGTATCATTTTGCTTAGTTCTCATCGTACGAGTTAATGTGATTTCTAAGTTCCTAAGACGCGTAATGACTTGTATTGCATATGATTTGTTTAGCGGCATAATTCACATATTTACCCAACTGTGATACCTTTAGCAATAGTGAATGTTCTTATTAATTCTCAGTGTATAATGCATTGTCGAACGTGAATGTTATCGGTTTAGATGTGTCGATTACGCCGGTAAAAAAAGTGAATGATTCATGATAGTGAACAACACAGTGAATAGTGAATGAAGCAGTGTTATTGGTGCGTACTTATACACAACTGGTCCATACTTACAGATAGTGAAACCTTAGGGAAAAGGGGAAATCGAAATGGAAAGGAACTTGTATTTAGCGAGGTTAGCGATTTAGAAGATGATCATTTGAACAACGACTCTTATATATATTAGGTTTGGACCTAGCGGTTCGGCTGACAGGGTTATGTCCCGGGCAACAGTGGCTGATAGTCTCGGGTACGTACGAGACCTTCGTTAAACATGATCACTCCTTTCCGCAAACTCGATTTCAAAATTGACGTAGAGACCAGTAGGAACACAGGTCATATATTGCATTGATTGTAGACATATTAATTGCCTGCATACACTGTCTCCACTGTTATTTATTTTATTTCTTGCCTCATTATTATTATCATAGTATTGCTATTGCGTCACCATGATGACCTGAATATGCATGCTCAGTGATAGAAGTGGATCCGTATGATCTCGAGAAGACCGCGGAGATCTAGACTAATGAACCAATTGTATTTTTCCTTTATATCCCTGGTTAGTTGCCCTTTTGTTTACTTCCATTGCGCTCAGTTTCTTATACATCTGATAGTTCTAATAACTGCATTCTCTTCATCCGTATTGTGTTTTACTAATTACAATATAATGCTGGAAGCCAAAGTGTGACTACGGCAGGATTTTTCCTTGATCGTAGGAGCATGGCTGGCCTAATCATCCTCGTATTCCGTATTTTGGGAAGCGGGGCGTGACAAGTGGTGCGACTACGGTAGGGGGAGGTGGTAGAGCGATAAGGATGGGCGGTGGTGTAGTTTCATTGACGTTGGTGCTAATGTTGTTGGGATAATGCATCACCTTTGATAGAGAAGAAATATAAGGATAGATTCAACGAAAATTGAACTATGTTTCCCCAATATTTAAACATAATAAAAGTGCTAAACTCTGTTAAATTTAATGAGACAGCGTCTTACGTTCTCCCCATGAGGGCGCCAGAGCCAACCCTTAGGATTAAATCCTATGGTAGCGCCGCACGTGAAGCTCACGTGGGCGCCAATATGCAAGCACATGAGCGCCTAGAATTAAATTCTTGAGTGGTCCCCACGTGCGTAACACGTGAGCGCCGGTACCCAAGTAAAATCAAGTTGAATGAAATTCTACATGGGGATATTTCCCTAAAAACTGGGATACTCTCTGTTAAATAAAGCCGCTGGATCAAAAATCCAATGGTGATGATAAGTTATCAAATAATAGAATAAAATTCTATGAAGGGAAAATATTCCCCTAATCTTTCTACGTGAACAAAAATTGTTGGAACAAAGATCCAATGAGATGGGAAAATATTTCCCTACATCTTTCTAAACAAAGAAAGATGTACTCTATATAACAGAGAGCCATTGAATTAAAAATCCAATGGTAATTAAAAATCACCGTTTGACAAAAAAAAATTCTGTATATGGAGAAAATATTTCCCTAATTTTGTTAAAAACAAGTAGATATATTTTATAAAACAGAAGTTCTTGGATCAAAAGATCCAACGGTGGGTAAAATTCCCCAAACAAATTTTGAGACCAATTAAATCAATTGGAATCTCTCAATGAGAGACTTTCTCAAAACTAATTAACCATTTGCCTCCACTATATAAAAGATCCGAGACTTCAAGTCTCAAAAGACACACAGAGAGGGAGATACACACTTAGATAGAAGGAACCCCCTCCCTCCCATAAGCTTCTGAAAAATACAGAAAGCTTTCAAAAACAGCAGAGAATTCAATTCTCAAGAAAAGAAGAAGACTTCCCTCCTCAAAACCTAGGTAAAATGAACACAGAGATCAAAATATCTCTTTTTACCAATCGAAGGGTTTAACCCTTCTCAAAAAACTTAGTTCTTCCTCTGGATCAGAGATTTACAAGACAAGTCTCTCATAAATTGAGAATTTAATTCTCATCGGGAAGATCTTGTTTTTGAGAATCAAAGATTCAGAAAAGAACTAGATTAAAAAAAAAAAAAAGAACATTTGTTCCGGGAATTTAATTCCTCAGAAAATAGGGTTTAACCCTAAAAGAAACTTAGTTCTTATAAAAGAAAAAGACATAAGAACTTAGTTCTTGAAGAAAAACTAATTCCAGATCTTCAAAACAAAGATCTTGGTGTCATTAATGTCAAAATACCATCAAAGGAGATTCAATCTCTAAAAAGAAAAAAAATTAGCACCGCACGTGTTTCCTACGTGGACGCCTTCAACAGATTCCCAAAATAAAAGGAAATCAGTGCATCACATGAAAAACACGTGGGCGCCCAAAACAGAAGCCAGCGCCTCACGTGAAATACACGTGAGCGCTGAGTAAAGTGCTTAACACTTTATATACAGCCAAAACGGCTGAGTGTTTAGCACTAATTGGGCAGCGCCCAGCGCCTCGCGTGCTCCTCATGTGGGCGCTACATAAAAGTGCTTAGCACTTCATATACAACCAAAACGGCTGAATGCTTAGCACTGATTGGGCAGTGTCCAGCACCTCACGTGGGCACCATACAAAAAATTCTTAGCACTGATTGGGCAATACCCAGTGCCGCACATGCTCTTCACGTGGACGCCGCGTAAAAAAAGTTTTTAACACTATATATGTAACCGAGTGTTTAGCACTGATTGGGCAGCGCCCATAACTGAAGGCGTCACATGATACCCATGTAAGCGCCAGAGCGTCAAATAAGTGCCTAGCACTTTTGCATAAAAAAGGAGGCTAAACAAACAGAGCCCAAATAGGTGCTTAGCACTTTCGAACACAAAAAAAACTGGGCAGACTAAGCCCAAATTGATTTAGTCTCTCTAAAAGGGTTTCTTACAACCAAGCCCAAATGCTCTGTTGTTGGATCTGAAATAAAAATGATCCTTGCTAAGTTGATCTTGATCTTAAATATGGCTAACGTATCCTTAGTTAAAAATAAATTGAGCCCAAATACTCATATATTTAGGTCGATCTTAATCTCAAACTATATTAACGGTCCTTAAATAAAACAAACCCAATTCTAAAATATACGAATTTGGACTGATCCGCGCCCTAAGGGCGACGACATAAACTAAGTCTCCATATATAATCCACGGGCAACCAAAATAAACAAAAATACACACGACACAAAGCGAACTGCTGGAGAAGGAGAAAGTGGTTATCACAACGCGATAACGTAATTAACTCCATGGGTTTGCGCCTGCAGGGAAGAGCGTCTCCACAATCAAAAACCTCTCACAAATGAGGGGAAATCTGATAAAGTCTGCTACATCGGTCGCATCTATCCAAACCTCTGATATACGGTGCCATAAATCAACTTGGTATTTTCGGAGAGGTGGATGGAGAAGTCCAAATAGCATCTGCCTCCAAATTCAGGCAAGATGATCCATCCCAGTCGGTCGTTATCTTTCGGCGGAGAACAGGTTCTGGCACGCCTGGTGGGACCTTTTCCTCTTTCCACTCCACACTTCATGTGTCGTATTTCACGAACAAAACCGCGGTTCGCTATGAGTGCCTTTGGATTCAAGGTACTAAAACTTGGTGTCTTGTTCCTGCCTAGAAAATCAATGGCTTCTCAATGCACTGCATGCAACAGCAACTCTCGCTCCACCCTAACTGGAGGAGTGACCTACGGGCCTAACGCGGCCTCTACTTTCTCAATGCCAGTGGGGCAAGTTACACAAGCCATTACTGGATTGTTCTTTGGGTCCATACTCCCATCTGTGAGTTACGGTGCCTCAGCGCCGCAAGAGGAAGATCCTAAAAGGTCGGTTTTCGATCGACTGGCAACCACTGTTAGTTATATGTATGCCCTAGAGGCCATTATTATATATGATTGTATATTATAGTGGATGCTTGGACATATATAGATAGGACTTTCTTGCTCGACATGATAGTATGCTATCTAGTTGATCTTTTTCTTAACATATGCACTTGTATCAGTATACTGTCTCTCTGTTACATGTTGATAAAACCCTTTGGATGTGTACTTAACTATCAGGACTATGATGCATATCATACTAGTGGGGCCAGGGTAGTCCACAAGTTCATCCTTTAATTGTTCATGGTCAAGAGAGTATCGAGACAGGGCATCAATATCCAGAGTAGACTAGTGTGTACGTTTCTTGACCCTGTATGGGGCGATGGATGATCCCACATCCATTGGTGTTTGACATCAAAGATTGTACACAGGTGCCCATTGGAGAATGGGTACACCGAACAGGACTCGCCGAGAACTCATAGATGGTATTATACCTATCGTCAGATATCAGTTCTCTGGTGACACTGGTACAGATTAGTCTATAAACCCGATATCGTCATAGAGTCTTGTATGATTCCCACTATGCTTTGATTTCCTCCCTACCACGCTCAAGAGAGCGTGCAAACAGGTGGATTTTGGGTACAATCCCGAGTCACATGGAGGCAATGAGCGATAGGAAAGGTTTCATCTCTTCCGGTATTGGGGGTTGATGTTGCGCTATACTCGATTGGCTATAACAGGAAGTCCTTGGTCAGGGATGATGATGAGATTTACTGGTAAGCGTTATCAGTAGTTTCTCGACCCGTTATGAGCCTCACATCGGCATGACTTATCAATTTATTAGGGTCTAACGTTTACCACCCCCAGACTCGATATGCGACATATCAGACGAAGAGACCGGACTTTACGATAGTGTTACTTATTGGATTCACGAGAGTTTAGACAAGCTTGCTTGTTGATCTTTTGATCGCTCAATACCTGGGTAGCCGTTACGTCCAGCTAGTACTACTGACGGCTTGTGGGTAACTGATATGATCATTACTTATTGCTGGCGTATTGACGAGTCTTTAGAGTCCTACATAGAGGTTTCCTGGCTCAAGCAAAACGAAGTAGGGAACATATGTGATCTGTGCGGGACCAAGATTAATACGTGTATGTGATACCATATTCTAATCTCGCGATATATGATATCAGTCGGTTATATGAGATATAGCTAGGTTATTGAATTAAGTGTTGATTCGATAAGTTGATATAAATGATATTAGTCGGTTATATGTGATATAACCGGATTATTAAATCAAGTGTTGATTTAATAATTTAATATATAATTATATATTTGATATATTAATATATATTAAGTAATATTAGCTCACTTAAGAATTTCTTTTCTACTAATACATTTAAATAAATATATATATGATATATATTAATGTATTTAATTTTGTGTCATGATTGATGATACATTGGACATGGGTGTATGAGACTCATACCAAACTAAAGATAATTTAGGGATTTAATTAAGGGATAAATCAAAATTAGATGGAAATTGGCATGGTTTAGGATGCTTATGGAAGTATGTAGAAAGCTTGACTTAGTCCACTAATTTTGTTTTACTCTAGATATTTATTAACTCAACCATTATCTTTAGCCAAGGTTAAGTCTCTACAAATATCATTTGTGATATTTTCTCACCCATGGTTGAGATGGGTTCACACTTGATCATCTTCTTCATCTCCTTCTTTGCTCTCTAGCTTTTGAGTGGGGTGAAAAGAAAAGGAGAGAATTAATTATAAAGTGAGGAAAATTCCTACTTTATCAATCTATACCAAACTAGCCATTTAGTATAGGTTGTTTACTTCACTAATTGCATAGTTAGTGAAGAGGTACCTTGAGTTAGAGATTCTTTGACATAGATCATCTTCGGCCTTGAAGATCCTTTAGCAGCTCGTTCCTCTCGTCTAGTGGAGCCTAAGAAGAGTTCGGGGACCACTAGTTGGAGCTAAGGGACTACTACACGGAACTTTAGAAGTGAAGGACCGGTTTACAAAGGTTGTATTCCTATTTGACTTAGTGTAAAGTTGTTTACATGCTTTATAAAACCCTAATTCTCTAGTTCGATTCTTGGATGGTGTTATTTAGCACTCTAGATTTTTTAAAATTGCATACTCGATACTTGCTAAAACCTAGTGGTCGTGCTAAGAAACCCCAACAGCCCCTCTCAACGGGCCGTCCAAATCTGGCGTCTCAATCTTCAACAGGCTGAGCAAGAACTGAAACAGGCCTGCAAAGAAGCTCGTGATATCTGAAGGGGCTACCCAAAACAGATAGCCCTCCCAACTCCTCCTATAAGCGAAGCCGTCTGTAACAACCCTAAACTTTCTGTATAATTTTTTTCAAAATACAGAAAAGGGTATTTGAGCCTGAGCACAAGTTATAAGTTTGATTTGCTTTTGAATAGCAAGAAGGAGCTTGTAGCTCATTGGTAAGACCATGCACTGCTGAACCAAAGCACTAGAGTTCAAATCTCATCAGCCACACATTGTTTTTAATTTGATTTCTTTTAATCTTTTTAGAAGTCCAAGAGTCTACACGTGCATAATCCATAAAACCAAGAGTCACATATAAAACAAACGAGTCCACTGCAGTAGACCAAGCGTCAGGGACACGTGACTAAGAGATGGACCCTGACTCGGCCGAATCGGGCCGGCGGAGCGGTTGACTCGGCCGGCGCCGCCGGATCAACTCGGCCCGATTTCACATTTTCTTTTTTTCCTTGCACCCTTTGGTCTACCCCATAACCCCTGTATTATTTAAATTCCCTGCACATTTACAAAGCAAATTAAAATCCCATTTAATCCATTTTTTAATACAAATTTTAATACACCCTTTCATTACCCTAAACCCTAATTTTTCCTATAAATACCATACCTCAAATCATCCCCCTCACTCACAAATCCATGCCAAAACACTCAAAAAATTTCTAAGTTCCCATTGTGTACAAGTGGAGTTAGCAAAGGACGAAGCTCCGGCGAACTTCCGACGACGATCCGAGGAGTTTCCGGTGATGAAACGGCGCACCGATACTTTCCCAATCTTTCTTTTCCTCTTCTATTGACCCTAAAATAGTAAGTCCCTTCTCCCCCTTCTCTTTACTATTCTAAAAACTTAGAATTCTAAAACCCGACGGAAGCGGAGTTAATCCGACTTCCGATTCGGTTTTTCCTTAAAAAGTCTATTTTTCTTAAACAAAATATTACCAAACTCTTATGTCATGACCATTAAACATTAAAAAAGGCAATAGAAAAAGTTTGACAATGAAATGATAATCGTAGTAAGTTTTATTCCATTTTTACATTAAAATACCATTATGTTTCATATCGATATGTTTATAATCTTTAACCATGCTAGCTTTAGAAAACTCATAAGGTAATGACATACCTCCTCACAGCACTCATATATAATATAGCACGATAATATTTGGTAACATAGATTTGGAAAAATACGATTTTACACAAAACTACCTCCGACTTATAAAAACCTTTTTCTACAAGATATGTATTTTAATAAATCTTTGCAATGTGCCGCTACAACCCATTTCGGGGAACCCGTTTAGGATGGTGCGGATTATCGCACATTCTCCGGCTTAGTAGTGCGAGATACAGACCTCCGTAAGGAGCATACGGTCTCGAAAGATTTAAAATACAATTTTCTTTAGAAAATGTGATTTCTATTATAAATAAAACTTATATTTTTAATACATAAATATATATGTAATTAATATCAAAATATCTATTTTTAATATTTATAATATTCCACATTTTCAAAATTCAAGAAAAATATCTCATTTACAAGAAAATACCATACAAATTCCAATATGACAAATAAATACCATAAATTATGAAATTAGGTTTTATTCACTAGAAATATCATATTGATAAAATATATATCAATGAAAACTCTAAAAACGATAATAAAATACTTGAAGTGTATTTTGAAAATTATACAAAATTATTTTTATATAAAACCCCCTCAAGTTATACTAAATTACAATAAGGACCCTAGTAAATATAGATTTAAGCGGGACCAGACTCTTGAGCCTCAGGGAGCCGGAGATATGGGTGCTTGCCTATTTAAGGTAGACAACTTAACAAACGGTGTTATCAATACGGTAATCGTCTTTGAAAAAGACACATATCCTGCCGTCCATATGCAGCGGTTACCGATAACACCAAAACCTAATTCAGGATTCAATTTCTTTTCTAATTGTCTGACTCAAACTGAGTCTCAATATAATTAATCTGACTTGAATGAGATTCAAGTATATATAGCAATTTAATATGAATCTATGGATTCATATAATCAATATGTTCAATCTATTCAATCTATATTGACTGAACCGAACCATGGATATACATCCATCTACATGATTCTCCAGTTACATCCATTTACTGATATCATGGTTTCGGCAAATCAACCATCTATACAATTTATAATACAAGACAATACAATTTACAACACAATACATTCCGTACAATCAATACAATAAACACTACGGGGTTATAAATGGGTAGACTGGTACGGAATATGTTAAAGGTGGCACGAGGTGGTCACTTAAGACGTAATTACATCCATGCCGTTGTTCCGTGGTATTATCGACGGAGCCTTGTACTCCATATACCGTAGTCTCTGGTCTAGTGAGACTCCTTTCGTATACACTGGCCTCTTCTGCACCAAGTTATAAACAACAGCGTTAACACTAAATACAACATTATAACCATATAATACCACTTTAAAAGCTACTCTCTCTCTCTCTGTCTATTCTACTTTTCCCTTATCTTTGAGACTTACCGAGCGATTTGTTCGCTGACGACATTCTCTTTCTTCTTCTTTGAAATGTCGTCAGGTGATTCGGACCTTCAGGAGATCGAGCCCACCAGCGAGGACTTGGATCAGCTAGCCTTCGACCCGGAGCTCTAGTTACTTGTACATTTCATTTCAGTACTTTCCATTTCTGTTATACCACTGTTTAGGCATTGTTTTTCATTCCATGTATTTACTTTTCAGATGTATTGTAAAAAGAATGTTAATAAATAATGTTGCTGTTCATTTATATCTTGTCTCTTATGTACATTACATTTTATATTGCTTAGATACGCTTAGCATGTTTACTTCAGAGTAAATATGTAGCGGGATCGTCGCGTCCTCTGCCCGTATACTGGAAAGCTGGGCGTGACAGGTTTTGTTGGTGGCCCATGCAAGTCAGAGCTGTATGGAACTCTACCATGCAGTTCAGTTCTGCGTGGACAACCTAAGCAATATAACACAAGAACTAGCAACTAAAAACATTCTTTACAATTCATATTTTTTGAATCTTACAATTTCATATATTTTGAATCTGTCCTAACCCAAAATTTTCTTTCAAGGTTATGGATTCCCCAAACAACACCAGCACCAACTTCAACAACACTCCACCTCCCTTACTGATTACACCTACCGTAGCCAATCAATGAGCAGACGGTACTGCTTGAGGCGATCCGCAGCCTCCTGGAAGGACAGCAGCAGCAGACTGCTATTCTCTTGAACCGTCCAGAAGTGGAACCACCCGGAGTGAAGCAATTCCGGGAACTGCACCCTAAGAACTTTTCGGGAAAAGAGTGCCCTCTGGAAGCGGAGGAATGGGCTCAAAGCATTGAAGATAATCTGGCAGCGGCACAAGTGCCAGAGATTGCTTGGGTTTGAGTTGCAAAGCGGTAGCTCACTGATAATGCAAGGGTTTGGTGGAAGGAGAAACAAAGTCGTCTTCATCAGCCTATCGAATGGAAGACTTTCCGTGACATGTTCGATGCAAAGTACATCCTTGAGACTGCCCGCTTTGATATGGAAGCAGTTCATCCATCTGCAATAAGGTTCAATGTGGACCAAGTCAGTAGATGAATATGATGCTGAGTTTACCATGCTTAGCAGGTAAGATTTGTCTCAATGTTCGATTTTATATCACATACTACACGGCTAACACAAGACCGTAACAGGTTTGCGG
Organism: Agapanthus africanus; assembly: GCA_030015575.1. Classification (NCBI taxonomy): domain Eukaryota; kingdom Viridiplantae; phylum Streptophyta; class Magnoliopsida; order Asparagales; family Amaryllidaceae; genus Agapanthus; species Agapanthus africanus. The sequence continues at coordinate 45,043,531 of JASDDO010000019.1, read as the reverse complement.
CCCATTTCATACCGACTGCTGAGATCAAGGTTAGAAGATTTCAGTAAGGGTTGGACCCAGAAATCCAAGCTGCATTAGCTACAGGGGATTTCCCAACACATGATATGGCTTTGAAAGCTGCCCGAAGATATGAGGCAGTGGTGAAGAAGAAGGGCATACCTTAATCTGCCAGAGTGAAGCGTACTGCCACTCAGATGGCAGGAGGAGCCTCTTCAAGGCTAACTGTTGAACCGAGGAGACCAGAAGTAACAGATAACCAGTCGAGTCCCGATTTTTGCTTTTATTGTAAGAGAGAAGGACACTTGTGGAAGGACTGTAGGCGCGCAAAAGGCCTGTGCCTAGTTTTTGGTGCATCCAATCACGGAATTGGAAACTGTCCTTATAGAAACAACCCAGCTCACACACTCACCAACTACCCGCAGCGGCCAGCTATCCAGGCTCCTGCACCTCGTCTTGTACTCACAGCTCCACCACCTACACAGCCTACTCGCCAATTCCATCAGTCTCTGAAAAACATGCCTCGAGGGCAGAAAAACATGCCCCAATGACAGAGGAATGTGCCCCCGGTTAGGAGGAATGAACCACGGCGTCAAGCTTTCTTTTTAGCGGCCGAAGAAGCAGAGGTCGTAGACCAAGGTAACCCTGGTAAATTGATCAACACTTTTCAAACTTTTCACATTCTTGCATATTTTTCATACATTACCCATAGTCCTATCACCAAACTTTCCATGAATCCGTTACACTTTCCTTTTACAAATTTCGAGTACGAAATTTTTTTAAGGAAGGTAGAATGTAACAACCCTAAACTTTCTGTATAATTTTTTTTTTAAAATACAGAAAGGGGTACTTGAGCCTGAGCACAAGTTATAAGTTTGATTTGCTTTTGAACAGCAAGAAGGAGCTTATAGCTCATTGGTAAGACCTTGCACTGCTGAACCAAAGCACCAGAGTTCAAATCCCATCAGCCACACATTATTTTTAATTTGATTTCTTTTAATCTTTTTAGAAGCCTAAGAGTCTATACATGCTTAACCCGTAAAACCAAGAGTCACACATAAAACAAACGAGTCCATTGCAGTAGACCAAACGTCAGGGACACGTGGCGAAGAGATGGACCCCGACTCGGGCCGGCAGAGCGGTTGACTCAGCCGGCGCCGCTGGGTCAACTCGGGCCGATTCCACATTTTCTTTTTTCCCTTGCACCCTTTGGCCTACCCGATAACCCCTGTATTATTTAAATTCCCTGTACATTTATAGAGCAAATTAAAACCCCATTTAATCCATTTTTTAATACAAATTTTAATACACCCTTTCATTACCCTAAACCCTAATTTTTCCTATAAATACCACACCTCAAATCACCCCCTCACTCATAAATCCCTGCCAAAACTCTCAAGAAATTTCCAAGTTCCCATTGTGTACAAGTGGAGTTAGCAAAGGGCAAAGCTCCGGCGAACTTCCGACGACGATCCGAAGAGTTTCCGGCGACGAAACGATGCACCGGTGCTTCCCTAATCTTCCTTTTCCTCTTCTCTTAACCCTAAGCCAGTAAGTCCCTTCTCCCCCTTCTCTTTACTATTCTAAAAACTTAGAATTCTAAAACCCGACGGAAGCGGAGTTAATCCGACTTCCGATTCGGTTTTTTCTTAAAAAGTCTATTTTTCTTAAACACAATATTACCAAACTCTTATGTCATGACCATTAAATATTAAAAAAGGTAATAGAATAAGTTTGACAATGAAATGATAATCGCAGTAAGTTTTATTCCATTTTTACATTAAAATACCTTTATATTTCATATCGACATGTTTATACGTTTTAACCATGCTAGATTTAGAAAACTCACAAGATAATGACCTACCTCCTCACAACACTCATATGTAACATAGCACGATGACATTAGGAACATAGATTTGGGAAAATTCGACATTACACAAAACTACCTCCGACTTATAAAAACATTTTTCTACAAGATGTGTATTTTAACAAATTTTTGCAATGTGCCGCTACAACCCATTTCGGAGAACCCGTTCGGGATGGTGCGGATTATCGCACATCCTCGGTCTTAGTAGTGCGAGATGCAGACCTCCGCAAGGAGCATACGGTCTCGAAAGATTTAAAATACAATTTTCTTTAGAAAATGTGATTTCTATTATAAATAAAACTTATATTTTTAATAAATATATATATATATAATTATCAAAATATCTATTTTTAATACCTATAATATTGTACATTTTCAAAATTCAAGAAAAACATCTCATTTACAAGAAAATACCATACAAATTCCAATATTAAAAATAAATACCATAAATTATGAAATTAAGTTTTATTCACTAGAAATGTCACATTGATAAAATATACATCAATAAAAACTCTAAAAACAATAATAATATACTTAAGGTGTATTTTGAAAATTATACAAAATTATTTTTACATAAAACCCCCTCAAGTTATACTAAATTACAATAAGGATCCTAGTAAACATAGGTTTAAGCGGGACCAGTCTCTTGAGCCTCAGGGAGCCGGAGATATGGGTGCTTGCCTATTTAAGGTAGACAACTTAACAAATGGTGTTATCAACACGGTAATCGTCTTTAAAAAAGACACAAGTCATGTCGTCCATGTGCAGCGGTTACCGATAACACCAAAACCTAATTCAGGATTCAATTTCTTTTCTAATTGTCTGACTCAGACTGAGTCTCAATATAATCAATCTGACTTGAATGAGTTCAAGTATATATAGCAATTCAATATGAATCCATGAATCGATATAATCAATCTGTTCAATCTGTTCAATCTGTATTGACTGAACCGAACCATGAATATACATCCATCTACATGATTCTCCAGTTACATCCATTTACTGATATCATGGTTTCGGCAAGTCAACCATCTAAACAATCTATAATACAAGACAATACAATTTACAACACAATACATTCCGTACAATCAATACAATAAACACTACGGGGTTATAAAGGGGTAGACTGGTATAGAATATGTTAAAGGTGGCACGAGGTGGTCACTTAAGACGTAATTACATCCATGCCGTTATTCCGTGGTATTATCGACGAAGCCTTGTATTTCATATACCATAGTTTCTGGTCTAGTGAGACTCCTCTCGTATACACTGACCTCTTCTGTACCAAACTACAAACAACAGCGTTAACACTAAATACAACATTATAACCATATAATACCACTTTAAAAGTTACACACACTCTCTCTCTCTGTCTATTCTACTTCTCTCTTATCTTTGGGACTTACCGAACGATTTGTTCGCTGACAACATTTTCTTTCTTCTTCTTTGAAATGTCGTCAGGTGATTCGGACCTTCAGGAGATCGAGCCCACCAGTGAGGACTTGGATCAGCTAGCCTTCGACCCGGAGATCTAGTTATTTGTACATTTCATTTCAGTACTTTCCATTTCTGTTATGCCACTGTTTAGGCATTGCATTCCATGTATTTACTTTTCAGATGTATTGTAAAAAGAATGTTAATAAATAAAATTGTTGTTCATTTATATCTTGTCTCTTGTGTAAATTACATTTTATATTACTTAGACACGCTTACCGTGTTTACTTCAGGGTAAATACGTAGCGGCCTCGTCCCGTCCTCTGCCCGTATACTGAAAAGCGGGGCGTGACACCGTCAAAGGCGCTTCCCCCAACAGACGATCGGTTTTCGAAAGGTTGGCCGCTTCTCCTCAAACTTTAACAAGAATGTCGGTCATTAATAGGCTGACACCGATTGAAGCTCCTTAGCAAAACCAGGAACATGATGAAGCCGCTTCCAAAACTGAGGCGGTCCCTTCTGCGAGGCACGCTCGACGTCGCCACTGGCGCCGAGTGAGAGAAGCTGTAACGACTCTGTTTATAATGTCCAAATAATTGGAGTATTTGCAACCCTGTGTATGCTATAAGTATTTGAATTGTTTTAGAACAGCAAGAACAAGCTTGTACCTCATTGGTAAAGCCTTGCACTACTGTGACATAGCCCTTGTGTTCAAATCCCCTCAGCCACATATTATTTTTAATGATTTTTCTTTTAAACTTTTTGGAAGCCCCAAAAGTTTACATATGTAATACACGTAAAAATGAAAAGTCACTAAAATCAAACACGTGGAAAATTTTATATACACTGAACATGACACGTGGCATGCATCCAAGCACACACCCCCACACTATGGACGACGAAGATGCAAATAGGGCCGGCGCCGTCAGTTGAACCCGTAGGTAATGCCTCCAATTTTTTGCCTACCCCCACTACCCTAGTCCTGTTTGATTTTCCTGCACATTAATAGACAATTAAAATGAGCTTTAAAACCAAATTTTAATGCATTTTAGTTCTCAATTTTAATACCCTAAATCCTAATTCTATTCTATAAATACCACCCCACACCCTATCCCTCTCTATTCTGAAATCCATTGTCAAAACTCTCAAAGTTTTCTAAGTCCAAAAAGTTATACAAGTAGAGTTAGCCCAAGGTTAAGTTCCGGTGATGATTCGGGACAAATCCAGCGACACCATGACTCCATGAAGAAACAATTTTTTCATATACCTCTTCTCTCTTCTCCAAACCCGTAAGTTCCCCCTCCTCTCCTCTCTTCTATTCTAAAACAATCTTTTATTAAAACTCATCGGAAGCGGAGTTATTCCGACTTCCGATTCTAATTTCGTTTAAAAACCCAACTTTTCTTAACAACAAATCAATAATCTCTTAATAACTTGTTTAGCAACCATAAAACAATATTTAGAACAAGTTTCAACTCAAAATAAAATGCTATGCAACTTTGTCACGCCCCGCTTCCCAAAATACGGAAATACAAGGGGTTGACAAGGCCAGCCATGCTTCTACGGTCAAGGAAATGTCCTGCCGTAGTCACACTTCGGCTTCTAGTTTTTCATGGTAAACAGTAAATGTTGCACAGGTAATGAGAAAAGCAGTAACTGAAAGAAACAATATAAAGAACTGACCTGAGGGGAAACAAATGAATATAACTCTGGATAGGAAGTCGAGGTGTCTGTGATATACGTCTAGTCCTGATCTAGGCTAAATCTTCTCCTCTCACTGAGCATGCATACTCAGGTCGTCAGAGCGACACAATAGCAATTTAATATATAAAATCATATGACAACTCTAACAGTGATAATTGATATATATAACAGTAGATCAATGGCAGTATGGGTATGAACATGCAGTAATCAATGCAGCGGAACAGTAAAAGCAGTAGAATAATATACCACATATGTCAACACAGTAAATAAGGTAAATCAATGCCAGTATCCCTATCAGTCTCTAAGTCTCACTGTACATGTCACTAAGCCTATCGTCAGTCCAAGTGTGAGAGTCAACCACTCGCAAGTGTCCTCCACCCAAGGGTAGAACCCAAGGGCAAGGGACCACGGGTCCAACATGTATATCACGGTAATAATCATGTACCCTGCAAATCTCCATATATCTCCCTAAATATATAAGCCGGCATGGGACTCCCGAGATTCTGTTGAACTCACACTCAAACTACCCCACACCCCGTGGTCTACATCAAACGCTAACCATAACCCTAAATACCAATCGGTCTGTGACAAGTCTGCGCGAGAACTGGAGGCAGGACCTCCATCAAGCACATCCCGACTAATACCAAAGATAAATGGCAGTGTCTGGTGCCTTATCTATGACACCCGTGCAAGAGCTTCCATAAGTGTCCCATACCACTTATAGTCACACGTACACGCGCCTCACAGACGTCGACAATGCAATAGAATAATAAGGTTCACTGATTGTGTACAAGTACGTATCACTTCCACTTATTCACTGATACACGAACACTAACGTACTTTCCACAATCATCACTAATACCTAACACTGGGTAATGCACGTTATCACTAGGTATTCAATGCAATGACATGTGTATGTTATGATGCGTAAACAGTATATAAAGTATGATTAGGGTGTCATGAATCGATAATCTACCACTTACACAATTTATCATAAATCTTACGGTTACCATTTAGTGAAACGATGATAGGTAATAATTAGTATGTTCAGTTATCTATCCATCGAATTTAGTTTCATACCAATCGGGTTCCAGGATCATTAGCTATAGCCATTTCATTTTAAGCGTTCGCGGCTGGAAATCCGGTTTCAGAATCAGAAGTCCGTTTCGCAACGCATTTTAATCCCAATTAGGATCTGATTTTCGTGATGCTACAGTTGGATGAAATCTAGGGTTTTCAGTAAGGTATTCAACGCAATAGACAGATCTTCAATCGCATCTGTATGTCAGGAGTTATACACTGTTTAACATTAATATGTCATCTCAGAATCTGTTCTGGACTGTTATACGTCCACATCTATTAAATTGCAGATTAAATAACAAACGATAATGAAACAGGATGAAACCACTTGTGTTGTCTATCTAACTGAATCACCTATGATAAACAGTGGAGTTCCGCAACCTACAAGTTAAGAAAACAGGGTGGTGTTCATTACGAAACAGCATCCAATGAACAGAGTCGCTCTGGACTGCAGTCCAGAGTCACACTCCGATCCAATTATTGACACAGTTTGAGTACAGTAATATTTGGAAACTAGCATAGGGTTATAGTTCGTCGAGTTGGCTTCGATTTAAGCCCTAGAACGCACCATTCCAGTGCGTATATAATTTATGGAGAATTTAACGGTTTTCAAGTACAAGAAAATTCCAGTTTTACGAGTAAACTTGGGGGTAGTCGTTTTAGTCGTTAACGGTCATATTTTCTAGCGAAACTCACACACTAGATTCACAGCCGTACGGGCCAGACTATACCACTTAGTTCCGTCAAATTAGGTGAGTAATTTCATTGGGAACACACGTCGAACAGGCATGGCACACAATTGATCTAAAATTGTAACTTCATGATTTAAGTAATCTAAGATTGTAACTTGAGTAAATAGTATATAAGCAAGTAAAATACTTGCCTGGAGACGGTGAACTGATGGCGCGGCAGCTAAGACAGTAGTGACACGTCCCGGCACGGTGTAGCAAACACGCGACGAGTCTCGGCTAAGCTTGGGCTTTGGCTCGAGCTTGAGGAGGGGTTATTGCGAGCTCAAGTGGTGTCGGAGCTGGGGATCGCTGATGCTGTCAAGGCCGATGGAGAGAGATTGCAAAGGGAAAGAGAGAAAATTTAGAGAGAGGGAAAGAGTTAGAGATTTAGAGAGAGAAAAAGAGTGAGAAGGGAAGAGAAACAGAGAGAGAGAGAGAGAGAGATAGCAGGAGAAAGAGAGGGAGTGCAGAGGGAAATGGGAGAGAGATGGCAGAGGAAAGAAGGAGAGATGGAGAGAGAGAGAGAGAGAACAGAGAGAGGGTGAGGAAGAGAGAGAGAGAGAGAGTTAGACTGTGAGAGAGAGAGAAAGAGGGGATCAGAGAGGAGTTGCAGTGAGAGTCGAGGGAGGTGAGGAGTGATTATAGCGAGTCGTGGTCGAAGGTGGAGGTGGTCACGACAACGGTCGAGGGCGGCCGGCGAAAGGAGGGGAAAGGTTTGCGATGATGGGAGTTTGGGGGAGATGGCGTGGGATAAAGGAGAGAGCTGCAGTGACGAGAGGGACCGACAAGGTGGCCGGCGGCGTGGGGTGATGGCGAGGGCTGAGGACGAGGGTGAAGCAGTGGCTCGTCGGTGATGATGGGGTCGGCCGGAGTTGAGCTCGGCAAGATGGGTTGAAGGGAAGTTGATGATGTCGGTGAAGGAAAATATCGGGGATGAGAAGGGGCTCGGGGTTTCTGGAGAGACGAGGGAGGAGCAACGCCGGCGACGGTGGCGAGGCGAGCGCGGCGTCGGTGTGATGTGTGCGTAGGTCGGAAGTGGTAGCGGGAAGAGGAAGAAGAAGGAGAACGAGGGAGAGCGATGGTGAGTTCGAGGGAGTTAGGGGAGACGAGGGGTGCGCGAGTCGGGGTAACGGCGCACGAGTCGTGGGGAAAACGGCAGCGTGTGGACGTGGGATGCGGCGGAGATCGTGGATCGCGAGCGGGGAAGGCGGGAAGTGCCGTTGGAGGAAGATGAGACGGTAGTGGGCCGGGTCGGGTTGGAGGGCGCGGGCCGTGGGCTTGGAAAAATAAAATGATGGGAAAAATAAAGGGTGGGCCGGCTCGGTGGGCTATGGAGACATAAGGAAAAGGATTTTAAATATTGAAAGAGGGCCGGGCCGGGAATTTAAAAGAGATTGAATGGAAAATTTAAACGGAGTGGGCCGGAGTGAAGAATTAATAATAAAATGAAACTAAAGTTCTGGCTCGGGCTGAGATGGCTGGCCAAAAATAAAGAATTTTAGTGGGGAAAAATGGAATAGGCTGGGCAAAAAATTAAAGAATTTTAATAGGACACATTTTTAGGGTTTTGAGTTTAAATAAAAGTATGAAGAGGGATGGGCATATATAAATTGAGGTTTATAAAAATAAGACAAGAACACGAGGAATTGGGATTAGGGTCTGAGAAAATAGAGAGTGGAAATGGATTGCGAGTTTAGGGTTTAATGGAAATTCTTTAAAACAATTAAATAGTTAGAAAAATAATAAAATTCATAGTTTAAAAAGAATTACGGATTTTAGGCGTATATAAAAGAACCGGGTATTACAAACTTGTATTACACTTTTTCGTTTAAATACCACAAAATTTACCTACGACATTAATTCATCATGTTACTTATATTAACTTTAGAAAACCCACGAGGTAATGACCTACCTCATCACAACACTCATCATGACATATCACGATGGTTTGAAAATATATTTTTATGGCTAAGGCGAATTTTACAAGTTGTGGATGCTTTATGATTTTTCGACGATCGGCATCTATCATCTTCATCTTTATCATCTAAGATGTGGATACACCAAATTTTATAAGATTCCGTCAATTTTTCACCATTGATTTAGTGGGTGCAAAATTAACGATTTACCGACAATAGAACTTTTTACATTGCTAATCCAACGGTGAAAAATTGGTGGAATCACATGAAATTTGGTGTATCCACATCTTACATGATAAAGATGATGATGATGATGATAGACGCCGATCCTCGAAAAATCATGGATATCGATTTCTGACGCCACCTAACGAAAAAGCCTCCTAAAGCCTTTTTTCTTCATTATTCTCTCTCTCTATACACACACACAGCTTGGATTTAGCATTCCGTTATGTATAACAAGCAAGGTTCGAATTCAGACCTCTTGCTTGATATAAGCAAGGGTCGAATCCCAAACCTCTTGCTCGATGATAAAATTGCCAGTAGTTGCCATTATGCTATATATAGCCTATAGTGGCACATGTGCATAGTAGACTTGAATCGCCATTAAAGCTATACATGTTAGTGGGGTGATGTTTAGAGAACAAGAGAACCATTAATAATACCTTGCACAAAGTTTTAGATTAATTATTTGTTGCTGATGATGCTCATAAGTGAGAACTCCCCACATCATGACACGTGGTAGCTGACATGTCCCGGGGCTCATGGGAATAGGGCGAGCACCACACATTGGAGGTGTCCCCGGGGCTATCATCCCGAAACATGATCCGACCTCCGATGGATCCCTAAACACTCTTATGCTCGCCATGTAAATAACCATTAGCTCACCTCCGAGCCCTCCTGCATGCTGAGCTTCCTCGGCCGTCCTTGCTCGCCTCTGAGCTATCACAGAACCGAGCTTTCTCGGCCTCCCGCTCATCTCTGAGCCACCTGCCGAGATAAGCCGTCCCGGTTCTATCGAGCAACCAAGAACGCAGAGCCCAAGCGCCTCCGCCATAGCTCCGCGTATCTCTCCAGAAGCGAGATTTCCGCCACCCAACATCCCGCATTCCACACCGCCGTATCCCCCCATTAACGAGCGTATCTCGTCATTAATGAGGGTATCCCGTCAATCACGCAGGCGCAACGCCAGTGGCGTAACCAATGGCGAAGATCTCGCGCCAACTCGCTCCAAGCGACCACTATAAAAAACCCTCTCCCAGATGACTCAAGTAACGCAATTTCATTCCAATAAGACGCTACTCTGCTCAAATACCTCAGCTAACTTGATCTTCGGAGGGTCCACAGTGGTACAACCACCCCGGTACTTCTTTTGCAGATAGCTCGACTCCGCCTCAAACCAAGCCTACTGAGATCCACACGCTCACCCTCAACATCAATATCGGCTGTTCACCAACGCTCGTGACATATTGACGGAGGATAACATCTGAAGGAGATCCAAGCCTCCATCAGTTGGCGCCGTCTGTAGGAAGGTAGCAATCTTTCCACCCATCAAAAATTGATCTTCCGCTCTCGACTACATGGCGAGCGAAGACCATGGCGATCCGAGCACAAGCCGCCGCCCTCCCCACAACGGAGGCGCGGACGGATCTACTCCCCCACCGAATGCCATCCACGCCCTCTCGGCACTGATCGATAGGCTCACGTCCATAGTAGATGCCCTTGTCCGTGTCTAAACAGCGGGCCCAGCCCCCCAGATCGCCGTTCCCCACCCGGGGATCACGACCTCCGCAGAAGGAGAGATGACGCCACCCACGCTGGCACCACCGAACAATGTCTTGCTCACTTCGGCAACCACAGATCCTCTACGGTGACCGATTCTATGACCAGATTGGTGCCACATGGCACCACACCACGGTCTCGCAAAAGAGCACATCGCCCTGAAGCCCGTCGCATTCCCGTCCCTCCCGAGGATGTATCGGTCAGCTCGCCTGCACCCAGGCATGACCGACACCCCCTCCCTCGACGAGACCGCACGAACGACACTCGCCGCGAGGACTCAAGAAGGACCTCCCTGAGGGACCTGAGGAATTTGATAGAACGGAATCGGAGTCGCAGCCAGGCGCAGGCTACAAGCGGGAATGGCCACTACTCCGACCACGTCGAATCCTTGGGGTACCAAAACCGTCTCGACGCCCTCGAAAAGAAAATCGAGGGTATACACCGGGAGGGTCACTCGTCGAGCGAGCCGGCCAGGTATGCCGCCGACTCGCTTACAAAGCCTATCACCGAAGAGCTACTCGCCGTACATGTCTCATCTAGAAACAAACCTCCCAAGGTGGCCCTCTTCGACGGGAAATCTGACCTGAAGGATCATCTAGACGCATTCACGGCAGGCATGAGCTTCCAGGATAACTCAGACGCCGCCCAATGCCGAGCATTTCCCACAACCCTCATCTGGGCTAGATGAGACTAGTTCCGAGGACTCACGCCACACTCCATCTCTACCTTTGATGAGCTAGCCGCCCAGTTTCTCGGACATTTCGTCGGGAACAGACGACAGAAGAGGACTGTCGATTACCTCTTCACCATAAAGAGCGGGGATAAGGAATCCTTTAAAGGATACGCCACTCGCTTCTACAATGCTCTTCTCGAAGTCCCTGAGCACCGGGACAAAACTGTCATCACCGCTCAGAGGTCTGGTCCTAGGCACAAGGAGTGGCTCCGCTCCTTTGCATTGGCGCAACCTAAGACTATGGACGAGGTAAAAGCTTGGATCGAGCGAGAAATCCAACTCGAGTCTGAGGTAAACGCAAACCTACCGTGGAGCGACCAGGCCGACCAAAAGAAGAGGGGCAGAGAAGAGAAGAAGAAGGTCGACCGGCCAAAGCCATACTCCCCGAAATTCCAAGAGTATACTCCACTCAACATCTCTCAAACCGAGCTGTTGAAGGAAGCGAAGGGCGAGCGATTATTTAAGCTCCCTCCGATCATCAATAAAGCAACGAACCCGGGTCCCATACTACGCCTTCCATAGGTCGCAGGGACACCCGACCGAGAACTATAAACAACTCCGTGACTATATCGAGGAGTTGATCCGCTCAGGCCACCTGGCGAAATACCTGCGGGAAAAATGGCAGGCGGATAGGGAGCATGACAACCATCCCCCTCCCGGCGAATTAACGATCGGCCAAATCATGGTCGTTTCTTCGGGGTGCGCACATGGATCCGACGAGATTCGTCGCCTCCTACCCATTGAAGGAACAAGCGACCATCCCCGAAAGAAATGCAAGACCGTCGAGCCCATCACCTTCACTGATGAAGACCTCTACGGTATATGCTTGCCTCACAACGACCCCCTCATGATTATGGCACGAGTCCACCGCTACGAGGTTCAAAGAATATTGGTCGACTCAGAAAGCTCGGCAGATATCCTCTTCTATGACTGCTTCCAGCATATGGGACTCGGCCCATCCGACCTATGGCCAACAGCCCACATCCTGTCGGGGTTTACCAACCACTCCATCCCGGCCGAGGGAGTGGTTACCCTCCCCCTTAACATTGGGGAAGCGGGCCGTAAGAAAACTGTACCGGTGGAATTCATCGTCGCTAGGGTCCCCTCGTCCTACAACATCCTCTTGGGACGCCCGACGCTAAACTCTTTTCGGGCTCAGATCTCGACCTACCACCTCGCGATCAAGTTTCCGTTGGATCAAGGTGGGATAGGCCGGGCATACGGGAACCAGTAAATCGCCAAGATTTGCTTCACTACGACATCCACCGCTGAAGAGCAAAGCGACGACCACGGAAGCACAAATGATTTCCAGGAGTCCTTGGATACTCGTGACGAATAGAAGGAAATCCGAGGGGCCCCGGTAGAAGCGCTAACATAGGTCCCCCTCATCGAGGGGAACAAGGAACGAACTGTCCAGATCGGATCCTTTTTGACGGGTGCCCGGCGCGAAGACTTGATCTACTTTCTCTGAGGAAACTCGGACTTTTTCGCCTGGGAGCCTGCCGACATGCCCAGGATCGACCCTAAGGTAATATCATACAAGTTCGGGGTCGACCAGCCGGCCCGACCCGTCAGACAAAAGAAGCGAAGTTTTTCTCCGATCAAACAAAAGGCAATCGACGATGAGGTCGATAAGTTGCTTGCAGCCAACTTCATTCGAAATGTTACATACTCGGAATGGCTCGTGAATGTGGTCATGGTTAAAAGGGTGAGCGGGAAGTGGCGCATGTGCGTCGACTTCATAGATTTAAACAAGGCCTGCCCGAAAGACAACTATCCCCTCTCTCAGATAGACCAGCTTGTCGACAGCTCGGCAGGCCATGAAATGCTCAGTTTCATGGATGCTTTCTCCGGCTACAACCAGATCCGTATGAACCCAGCAGATGAAGAACTAACCGCGTTCGCCACGGACCAGGGGGTATATTGCTACAGAGTGATGTCATTCGGCCTCAAAAACGCCGGGGCTACGTACCAGCGCCTAGTTAACAAAATGTTCAAACCGTAGATCGGGAAGAACATGGAGGTTTACATCTACGACATGCTCATGAAATCAACTTTATCGGACAAGCACACCAAAGTTCTCGACGAGACATTCGACACCCTCCGCAAGTATAAAATGAAGCTGAATCCGGCCAAGTGTGCGTTCGGAGTCACTAGCGGGAAATTCCTCGGGTTCATGGTTACCCACCGTGGAATCGAAGCTAAACCGGAGAAGATCGGCGCCATTCTCAACATGGTCACGCCAAAGAGCAACGTGGAGATCATGCGGCTCATGGGGAGAGTGGCCGCTCTTAGTCACTTCATATCGAGATCCGGAGAAAAGTGTCTCCCATTCTTCAAAGCCCTGAGAAAGATCCCAAGGTTCGAATGGTCGGAAGAGTGTCAATACGCTTTCGAGCAACTCAAAGTGCACCTGGCGACTCCCCAACTGCTCACCCGGCCAATCGAAGGAGATGAGCTTTTACTGTACCTTGCGGTATCCGATCATGTTGTTGGCTTGGTGCTCATCCGAGAAGTCGAAAGAATAAAGAAGCCGGTCTACTACATGAGTCGTGTCTTTAAAGACACGGAAATGAGGTACCCGGCCATAGACAAGATTGTCTTGGCGCTTATCGTCGCCTCAGGAAAGCTACGGCACTACTTCCAGGCACACACCATCCTCGAGCTCACCGAGCGGCCCATAGGGGCTATTCTCACCTCCCCCGAATCGTCCGGTCGTCTGGAGAAATGGAGGTAGGAGTTATCCCAGTTCAACATCAAATACCGCCCCAAGCAAGCCATTAAAGCGCAAGTCCTGGCAGACTTTGTTTTCGAGTGTACTATCCCCAACAAAGAAGCAGCGTCGGCGCCCGTCCTCGGGTCCCGACCCTCGGTCGAGGAAGTGCCCAACTCCGTCCCCGACTGGGTACTCTACGTTGATGGATGCTCTACCGAGGAGGGGAGCGGTGCCGGCCTTATCGTTCGAGGCCCGAACGAGGCAGAAATGGAGTACTCTTTGAAGCTCGGGTTAAGAGCGTCGAACAACGTCGCGGAATACAAGGCCTTACTCGCCGGGTTGCGAATCGCTTTTGGAGTGGGCCTGAAGACAATCCGAATATGCAGCGACTCTGCCTTGGTCGTCGGCCAAGTGACCGGGCGCTTTGAGGCCTGAGAGCCGCTCATGGTGAAGTATTTAGCCGAGGTAAAGAGACTACGAAAAAGTTTCGACGAAGTTCAAGTGGAGCAGATTCCTCGGCACCTGTACGCCCAGACCGATGCACTGAACAAGCTAGCCTCTTCCTACACGGCTAACAATAAGAGGAATATCCTCTTCGAAGTCTTGCCATGGCCCAGTGTAGAAGACAGAGAGGCAACACTTTAGGTATACACTACTCAGGGGGAAGGTCGGGATTGGAGAAGGCCCCTTGTAGAGTTCCTGAAGGAGGGCACAATTCCATAGGACCGAAGGGAAGCGCGTCACCTTCGAGCTAAAGCCCGCCATTTCTTCTGGAGCAATGGAAAACTTTACAAGAAGTCATACACGCAGCCTCTTCTCCGGTGCGTCGACCGCCACGAAACCGAGTACGTCCTGCGTGAGATACACGAAAGGGTCGGTGGAGCGCATCAAGGGGCCCATACCGTAGTCCAGAAGACGCTGCTCCAAGGGTACTACTGGCCGACTATTCACCAAGATGCTCAAAAGCTCGTCAGAAGATGCAAAAGCTGTCAACTCTACGGCAGCATACCCCGTCTTCCAGCTACCGAGCTAACTGCCCTCACCTCCCCCTGACCGTTTGCCCAATGGGGGATGGACATGGTGGGCCAACTCCCCACAGGTATGGGCGGGCATAAATACATTCTCGTCGCGGTAGACTATTTCACGAAGTGGATCGAGACCGTCCCCATCAGAAAATCGGACGCCACCACAACCATCAAATTTCTGCAGAACAACGTAATCTCCCAATTCGGGATCTCGAGGGGCATCGTTATTGACCACGGGATGAAATTCGAAAACGACAAAGTCAAAGGGTTCTGCAGCGAATACCACATACTGATGAAGTTTGCCGCGGTCGCGCATCGTCAATGCAACAGGCATGCCGAGGTTGCGAACCGAGACGTCATCCGAGGTCTTCGAACTAGCCTAGAAGGCAAGCAGGGCAATTGGGTTGAAGAACTACCACGGGTGTTATGGGCCTTACACACATCGAAGAAGATGCCCACGGGAGAGACCCCTTTCAGCCTCTGCTACGGTACCGAGGCAATGCTCCCAGTGGACATCGGACTTCCCAGTTACAGAGTCGAACACTTCGATGACGAAGAAAACACCTCGGCGCTCCGGACTAATTTAGACATCTTGCTAGAGAAGCGGGATCGGGCACAAATCAAAGCCGCCGCTTATCAACAACAAACTGCTCGCTACTATAACGCCCAAGTTAAGCATCGCGCCTTCAAGACATGAGATTTGTTCTTAAGGCGGAACGAGTTCGTAGATCAGGGAAGACTGCACAAGTTTTACCCGAGGTGGGATGGCCCTTTCCTCGTTTCAGAAGTATTGCCCGGTGGAGCCTACCGCTTACAAGACGCAGGGGGGCGGAAGTTTCTTCAGCCCTACAACGCTGAAAAACTTAAACTTTAAAAATGAACGTATTTCCTTCTTTTCGAAACAATGTAGTTTTTATTAAGTCTCCTAAGTTGTAAGAGATTTCTTCCATAAATTTTGTTCTCTTTCACGGTTCTGAGATCCCTAGATTCATTTCTGAGAGAAAATGCAAAATGTTAAGAGATAAGAGAAGACAAAACACATCGGAAAAGAAGAAATTTATTCATTGAGAGGTATTATGGGCTCCTCAGCCTTACACAAGAACTATAATTACAATAAAGGGGGCCAGAGATGAAGGAAGCATTGTTGATGATACTCCGACGAGATCTCCATCAGCCGAGCCCTCGCTTCCACGGCAACCTCTGAAGCGTCACCCACCGGATAGAAATCAACAATCAGCCTCTTCTGGAAACACTCCAGAAGACGGCTTGCTGATCGATCCCGACTGCTCTTCGAGATCAGGCCGAGATGGTAAAGCGAGTGCAGCCTCTCGATCGCCTCATCCCTCAACTATGGAGACAAGACGTTGTGTAGACCCGGGGACTTCTTCCAGATCGCATAAATAAGCACTTGGAGGAGTGGAGATTGCCGGGAAGAAGACATCCAAAGTGGGCCTCCATGCGGTCTATCACCGCCTCATACGTCTGTTCCGACCGGTCGAGGTTGTAGAAGTACACATCTTCCCGGAAAATCATCTCGTTGATAAGCACACGGACGTCCGGCCATTTTCAGAAACGCAACGCTGTAAGAGACCAACACCCTTTCGCTATTTATAAGCTCCAACAAAATCCCTAAAGACCGAGGTTCGCGCGCGCATCAGCGCGAATTACGGGATATTTTCAAAATTCCCAATGCAAAGCTACCGCGTGGAAACCATGTCGTACCTCATGAGCCCCTACGCGGTCAAGGGAAGTCGGAACGATGCGGATCTCGGAGCGTCGCGCCTCGCCTGTGCGTTTCCGCCACGTGTCATCTGCGACGGTCACTCTTCCATATTTTTACAAGTCAATGGAGATTGAACAACGCCCCGTGAAGAAAAGAAGAAGTCTAAAAATCCCTCCTTGCGAGGCCACCGAGCAGCTTCCCTTCTCGGTCAATCTGTGGCGGGTAGCTCCTACCCATTCATGCCAAGGATCGAAAGCCCTCATCACGAGGCCACCGAGCAGCTTCCCTGCTCGGTCAATCCTTAGCGGGCACATCCTACCCACCTACGCTAAAGATCGAAGCCCTCCTTATGAGGCCACTGAGCAGCTTCCTTGCTCGGTCAATCCCTGGCGGGTAGCTCCTACCCATCCATGCCAAGGATCGAAAGCCCCCATCACGAGGCCACCGAGCAGTTTCCTTGCTCATTCAATCCTTAGCGGGCACATCCTGCCCACCTATGCTAAGGATCGAAGCCCTCCCCACGAGACTACTGAGCAGCTTCTCTGCTCGTTCAATCCCTGGCGGGTAGCTCCTATCCATCCACGCTAAGGATCGAAAGCCCCCATCACGAGGCCACTGAGCAGCTTTCCTGCTCGGTCAATCCTTAGCGGGCACATTCTGCCTATCTACGCTAAGGATCGAAGCCCTCCTCACGAGGCCACCGAGCAACTTCCCTACTCGGTCAATCCCTGGCGGGTAGCTCCTATCCATCCACGCCAAAGATCAAAGCCTTCCTCGTGAGGCCACCTAGCAGCTTCCCTGCTCGGTCAATCCTTAGTGGGCACATCCTACCCACCTATGCTAAGGATCGAAACCCTCCTCACGAGGCCACCAAGCAGCTTCCATGCTCGGTCAATCCCTGGCGGGTAGCTCCTACCCATCCACACCAAGGATCGAAACCCTCCTCAGGAGGCCACCTAGCAGCTTCCCTGCTCGGTCAATCCTTAGCGAGTAGCTCCTACCTATCAATACTAAGGATCTAAAGCCCTCCTCAAGAGGCCACCGAGTAACCTTCCTGCTCGGTCAATCCCTGGCGGGTATCTTCTACCCATCCACGCCAAGGGTCGAAACCCTCCTCACGAGGCCACCTAGCAGCTTTCCTGCTCGGTTAATCTTTAGCGGGCATATCCTGCCCACCTACACTAAGGATCGAAGCCCTCCTCACAAGGCCACCAAGCAACTTCCCTGCTCGGTCAATCCCTGGCGGGTAGCTCCTACCCATCCACGCCAAGGATCGAAGCCCTCCTCACGAGACCACCTAGCAGCTTTCCTGCTCGGTCAATCCTTAGCAGGTAGCTCCTACCCATCAACACTAAGGATCTAAAGCCCTCCTCAAGAGGCTACCGAGCAATCTCCGTGCTTGGTCAATCCTTAGCGGGTGGCCCCTACCCATCCCCGCCAAGGATTGAAAGCCCTCCTCAAGAGGCAACCGAGCGGCTTCCCTGCTCGGCTAATCCTTAGAGGGTAGCTCCTACCCACCTACGCTAAGGATCCAGAGCCCTCATCAGTCAGTGCCGACCAATCATAACTTGGCTATTATTCAACTCACGCTAAGAGACGTGGTCGTCGGCTCGACCCTGGGTAATGGGCAGATACCGACCTTCCTACAAAGAGGGATCTTCCGACGCATTCTAAGTGAACGATCGCCACCTCGACTCGGAGGGTGGGAAAGGCACCGACCTTCCTGCACTTGGTGGTTAATTGACTTATACTCGACACGCGATCGTCATCTATGAGGAAGTCATTGTCATGGCGAGGAAAACAAACTCAATTTATTTCATGTTCCAAAATTTTTACAAGGTATTTTGGGCTCTCCATCCGTATAAAAATTGCCCGGAGGCCCACTACAAAGAAAAAATAAAGAGGGGCTCAGGCAGTGATCGCACGCTTTTGGCGTGTCGTGTTTTGAAGTTCTAAAATCTAACCGCGATCAAGACGGTGTCGCTTTGCAGCTAGCCGCGATGAGTACGGGTCGTCCGCAGGGAGACGGTGCGTTTATGGTTCTTGTTTTGACGAGTTAATACGCGTGGGTGGAAAGTTCATATATATCCTATGTGTTATATGCAAAGAATAAAGCTTGTTAGGAAAATATACAATAGTGTAAGCTAATGAATTCGTACTTAAACCTTTGAGCCGAGTCTTGACCAATTGAAGCTAGAGCAATCGGCAACAACGTGAATTAGGGTATTTAAGCACGGTATTCGAAATCCGGCTTATTGACCCTTGTCCGTCCGTTCTTGTCTCTTACTTTCGCCTCCGGCCAAACCGAACGCAACCGGTCGCGGTTAGGGATCACCGATACCTTGGTAGGGTAGGGTGCCTAACGGAGCGCTTGCGTAATATTTGGACGGAGTTCAATTGGAAAATACGGGAAAAGGAAATGAGCAAAAAAACCTTAACTTACAATATCGTTATCTATTCCTAACAACACCATATTAACAACCATTCACAACAACAAAAGAAAAGGCAAAGAAAAGGAGAAGAGAAACGAAAAGAACAGCAACACAAGAAAGTAAATGACATGGTATAAAAGTTGCATGAAAGTAAAGCATGGAATGTAAATTGCAAGAATGAAAATGCAAGTAATAAAAGAGCAAGAAAGAAAGAACTAGGAACCATGGAATAAGTTACAAACCATGGGTTTAATAACCCAAACTTAAACTTGCAAGCTCAATTAAGAAGTTGCAAGATCAAGAGAGAGCTAAAAACCCAAGGCAAAATGATAGCACAAAAGAGAGCTTTATTCAACTTTTATGAAGATACAACCTTTGAGATCAATAACCAACTCTTAAACTTGCAAGCTCAATTAAGAGGTTGCAAAATCAAGAGAAGGTTAAGAACTCAAGGGGAAACTATTTACAAGAGAACAAAATGAAAAACAAAAAAGTAGAAGTGTAAAATGAAAGACAATCCAAGACCCCTCTCCCTTACTCACTAGTTCTGTATTTATAGGCTCAAAAGAACATTAAACAAACAATAAAAATGAGCTGATATGGTGGCAAGGGAGGCCCACAGAAGTCTGGGAGCATTTGGGGCTAAAGGGGCCGGCCACAATGGTATTATGCTCGGGTCAATTCCGAGCTCTGGGGCTCGTGCTTGGTGTGTTGACTTGTGTTGTCCCCAATATCACTTTGGTGCTGCTGGTTTTCTCTAATTTGACTTGGTCTACACCCAGGGTTTGGAGTGAAATTTGAATCTTTAAGTCAACACACTTCACATCATATCTTTATGCATTAACTACCCATCACTTCCATGCCCACTTGTGCCATGATTCATGGCTGCCCCATCCATAGCCCATGTGCCAAAGAGCATGTGTACACACTTGCATTGTGTTGGACCAAAATATTGTGCACACATTATATTCGCAAAATCTCTTTGGATATCGGTCGGTTTCCAGTTCTGGTTGCAGTGTCGGCTCATATATGATATATCCGTGATTTTAAGTGTATTTCCAGTATTCTGTCACGGATACCTGTAATCTGTATTACTGAGCAGACACTGGTTAATAGTACCGATATATACAAAAATAGATAATGAATGAGCGGTACTAAAATGCAGTTTTCTGTGATGAACAAATACCCCCAAACTTATCTTTTGCTCGTCCCGAGCAAAACAAAATCCCAGCCTCACTTTCGCAGGGAACGCAATTGCACTAAGCTCGTGCAACAAGCCGTTAAACCTCTAGGTGTCCCTAGTAGGAGGAGTGTTGTCTCCTGAGGGTTTTCAGCGGATACTACCCACAAAATTTCGTCAAGCTAGTTTCACAAGTTAACGTAGATTCTACTCCTACAGTTTAGTATCTAGGTTAGAAATTCTATTATCCTAAGTTAGAAATATTCAACCCTAATGCTTC
Organism: Agapanthus africanus; assembly: GCA_030015575.1. Classification (NCBI taxonomy): domain Eukaryota; kingdom Viridiplantae; phylum Streptophyta; class Magnoliopsida; order Asparagales; family Amaryllidaceae; genus Agapanthus; species Agapanthus africanus. The sequence goes on along the minus strand of JASDDO010000019.1, from coordinate 45,022,934 downwards.
ACACCTCCTATTTATTTAACCTTAGATCATATACGTTCCAAAAAAGTTTAGAAAGATGTTGGTTCTCCTGAGTTTTCCTTCTAAAGTGCGGTCTCAAATCAGGGATTTTTATCAGTTTTATGAAAAACATAAGTCTTATTCTTTATTTCTATCTTTCCTCCAAATATCGATTGTATACCCCTACGTGTGTGTAAATTTTTCACCTCTACACTTAAGAATTCAATTCAAGCTATTGTACCCTTGCCTTAATACCTAATATTACTTCTTTTCATTAATGATGGTCAGTGTTACTCACACATCTTTCATGCGACTATTAATGCTTCTTGAGGCACTAACAGCCGATTACTGAATATGTGAGTTTAAAACGTAAATAGCAGTTTTCAGGTCTTGACTTTATTTATTTATTTTTCTTTTCTTTATTTTTCTTTTTCAAGACCGAATATATTTTTCACTGATGCTCTTTTGGTGTTTAGCTTTAAATACCGTTTTTTCTTTCATACTAGGCTTTCAGAGTATTTCTAGGTATCCTCTACTATCCCAAGTTTTAAGGTGCGTGTATGTGCAGTTTGTAAGGTATATACTTTCTAAATTTTAACTTAAGAATAGAAACTATTTTTCAGACTTATCTTTCAGTAAAGCTTCAATACTTTCCCTTCATTTCGACTTAACTCAAGAACTGAACTAAAGATTACCTACTTCTATAAAAAAAACCGCAAGGACATATAATCACCAAGGTTAAACAGAATGAGGGTTATTTTTAGGGTTTTCAATTCCTAAGCCTAGAATTTAGTTATTTCTAATGTATCAACCAAGCTTTCGGAATGAAAATCTCAGTTACCCTACTTGGTAACTTGACGACAAAGTTTTTTATATTTTTGTAAATTTTTTTATTTTTGTGGGTTTTTAAATAAGAATGCAAATGCAAAATATACAAATGAATGCGAAGGTAGAAAGCTTACCGAGCACACCCCCAAACTTAAACTTGACAGTGCCCTTACTGTCAGGCTACACCAAGAGGGTCAAAATTATCGGCGCTTCCTAAAAGAAATATATACAAAGTAAAACAAAAATATATACACAAAAAGGCCCCCCCCCCAAACTTAAGTAAAACAGTGTTTCCACTGTTAAGTATTGAAGTTTAGGATTAGGGGGGAAAGAACAGTATCAATCTATATAAGGCCTTACACAGGCCAAAAATGAGCACCAACCATTCAAAAATTCTATCTCTGTAGTATGCTGGTTGGTGAAAGAATGCGGAGAGAAAAGAAATGGAGAATAGCGAGACTGTATGCGGATAGAAGTGGGATACGGTCTCGGTATATGAGGAGAAGAATGGCGGAAGGTAGAAAGAAGTGGAGTACGAACTTGAGCGTGTAAATTGAGTGAATAAATTAGCACAATTTGTGATGACCGATATGTAAAAAGCGATTATGCTAATCTATCAACCCATCGAGAAATGGAGTCAAATCCCTCAAGATTCGTGAGAAACCATGGGTAAGCCGAACTTGGTAAACCAAACACATGAAGTGTAAGTGATACGGTGTCTTGCAAGGTCAGAACGATGGAAAGAATGGAGGGAAGTGATTGAGGAAAGGTAACGGTTAAAGGTTCAGGAGGGTGTACACAGTCAGTGAAAGGGATATGATGAATTAGAAAATCCGACTCATCAAGTAAAACCGGTTCATCCTCAAAGCTATCCTCAAAATTCTCCTAAAAAATTATCTCATCCATGCATTTATCATCAAATTCTAGACGCATATGAAGTTCGGGAAAAACAGTAAAAGACTCGGGATGATGAATTGGAGAGAACAACTCATCCAAAACTGCGGGTTCATCATCCAAAATATTCCCAGCATCAATATTCTCAATCAAGTGAAAATCAATTTTCTCAGAAACCTCATCAAAAGCATGGATATTAATCAATTCAGATTCTAAAGTGGAGGTGTAGAGGTCAAAAAGGTTGGGATTGGTTTCACTTGACAGTGTCCCTTCACAATCGGGTAAATCAAATACTACAAAGTCGTACAACTCTTTAAACGTTCTATCTTTAATCGATAAATCCTTTGGGACACTTGACAGACATTCAAAACCGGAGTTGTGGGATTCACTTTGCAATGGATAGGTTTGATTTGGAAGGGTATACAACTCACTCTCTCCACTCAAATTCTCAATCTGTCCAACCGCCTCATCATACATTGGAAAATTTGGAGCTAGTTGGAAACTAGCTACCTGGTCACTTGGTTGTATGAGGGCGGCCATGGACGCATTCAAATCCATCATCTATTGGTATGACGCTATCCGAAAGTCTTCCAACGACTGTTCCAGACTAGACATGGGTTTTGAAGGGGTTTCAGTAAAAGATTCAAAGTTGTTTGGATACTGGAACTCCCAAATGGCTGTTCATAAGCAATGTCTAGAGAAGGTGCAAAAGTTGGGTAGGATGGCTAGGAATCGAATGGTTGGATAGGAGTAGGATCAACATTATGGTAAGAAGATGAATGGAATTGTTGATCAAAAGAATTGGAAGTGGTGAAATGAGTGAAAAATCGGCTATGAGATTGTTCAATTCTGTCGACCATAGACATAGGTCTTGGAGTTACAACAGGACTCTCAAAATGAGTATCAACGTAAGAAGGTAGGGTAGGTTGAAATGGTTGATACAAAGTGGATTGCGGGGTCCAGTTATTCGTCCTAGACGCGTCTATCCGATCTTTCAAAGAGATTTCTGGCATGGATGGATCGTTCGAAGTTTGACCAAAACAAGAACCGTATGAAGTAATGTTTGGTTGTGGGTACCAAAGTTTGGCAAGAGTTTTTCGAGGTGGGGTACCCATGATTTGAAGAGAAGAAAAAAAAAGGAAAGGAAAAAGAATGTGATTTTTTTAAATATATTTTTTAGTTAGTTAAAAGAATGAAATATACACACAAAAAGAATCTGAACAAAAAACAATCACGACACAAAAATACCACACACCTAATCGGTCTAGGGTTCTCCTAAGTCAACTAGACTTGCTCAAGAACTTGATTGCCGAAGTAAAACTGTGTCGAGAAACGGGCTCAAGAAATACTGATCACGAGGCCGGGTAAGTGCAGAGATAAAGGGAGGCTTTTCGACGCTTTCGCGAAAGTCCTTAATTAAATAACCCTTTCTCTTTTAGCGGTTTCGCCGTGAACACATTCCTAGACACCCCGTGAACGATATACCGTTAAGCGGTGTTCTAAACACAGTTAACTTCTCCTAGTGAGCACGAAGTCCTTAAGGCTTAAAATCTAGTTTCTTTTAAAAATTTGTGTGGGTATACGTTATGCTTAATTCATGATTTGTGGGCCACGGAAAAGGGGATGAAATCCTTTACCGTATGTTGTGGGGTTCGCTTGCCCTTAAGTCCGTATTAATGTATGCAATACGCAATTCAAAAAAAAATATTCAAAGAATCAAACAATCGTTTTTTAGTTTAATCTCAGCATTGCAACAAATACGGGTTAGTCACTTTAGCGTTTGCTAGCGAGCTTGTAAAGAATCCTGCAAAGATATTATAGTGGATGCGTCGGATTTGAGAAGAAGGTATTAGTAAAGTACGTACCGATAAATTTTAGGGTTAAGAAACCCCCGTTGAAGTTAAATCCAAGTAGCTTGAAAAGTTCGCTTGCACGGGTCAAACTACCCGGATCTTTGGCACTGTACTTTGTAATCATCTTATCTTTGAATATACACTTTGCTTCCCACGATCGCAGTTCGTAAATCCGCAAAAATCTGAAATGTCGGAAAAACGGATTTTAGTGCGAAAAAGCGATATGAATGCCCAAATACCTGCACACTAAAAATTATAAAAAAACAAACAATAAAAATAGGGCAAAAATAGAACAATGGAGCACAGAGGAAAAATTGGAGTCAGAAGGAGGCAAAGGGGCCGGCGAGCTCGGAATATCAGGGTGTGTCGCCGGTCCAACTTAGGAATTTGAGCTCCAAACTTCTTCTGTAGTCACAGTGCTCCACTGGTGCCTTATTGGTATTGTTTATCTTTTCTGTTTAGTTACAGAGTGCAAGCAGGTAAGAATTTCAGAGAGCAAAAATGGTTAGCTTTGTTAGTTTTTGTTTGGTTTTGAAATTTTTGAAATTTTTATTTTGTTTTTAGAAAAGAAGTGTTAGATGGATATTAACAAGATTAACCCGAAATAACAAAAACAAAAACGTTACCGTCTCCCCAACAACGACGCCATTTGATCGCACGCTTTTGTCGTGTCGTGTTTTGAAGTTCTAAAATCTAACCGCGATCAGGATGGTGTCGCTTTGCAGCTAGCCGCGATGAGCACAGGTCGTCCGCAGGGAGACGGTGCGTTTATGATTCCTGTTTTGATAAGTTAATGCGCATGGGCGGAAAGTTTGTATCTATCCTATGTGTTATATGCAAGGAATAAATCTTGTTAGGAAAAGATACAATAGTGTAAGCTAGTGAATTCGTACTCAAACCTTTGAGCCGAGTCTTGACCAATTGAAACTAGAGCAATCGGCAACAACGTGGATTAGGGTATTTAAGCACGGTATTCAAAATCCGGTTTATTGACCCTTGTCCGTCCGTTCTTGTCTCTTACTTTCGCATCCGGCCAAACCGAACGCAACCGGTCGCGGTTAGGGATCACTGATACCTTGGTAGGGTAGGGTGTCTAATGGAGCGCTTGCGTAATATTTGGACGGAGTTCAATTGGAAAATACGGGAAAAGGAAATGAGCAAAGAAACCTTAACTTACAATATCGTTATCTATTCCTAACAACACCATATTAACAACCATTCACAACAACAAAAGAAAAAGCAAAGAAAATGAGAAGAGAAACGAAAAGAACAACAACAAAAGAAAGTAAATGATATGGTATAAAAGTTGCATGAAAGTAAAGCATGGAATGTAAATTGCAAGAATGAAAATACAAGTAATAAAAGAGCAAGAAAGAAAGAACTAGGAACCATGGAACAAGTTACAAACCATGGGTTTAATAACCCAAACTTAAACTTGCAAGCTCAATTAAGAAGTTGCAAGATCAAGAGAGAGCTAAAAACCCAAGGTAAAATGATAGCACAAAAGAGAGCTTTATTCAACTTCTATGAAGATACAACCCTTGAGATCAATAACCAACCATTAAACTTGCAAGCTCAATTAAGAGGTTGCAAGATCAAGAGAAGGTTAGGAACTCAAAGGGAAGCTATTTACAAGAGAACAAAATGAAAAACAAAAGAGTAAAAGTGTAAAATGAAAGACAATCCAAGACCCCTCTCCCTTGCTCACTGGTTCTGTATTTATAGGCTCAAAAGAACATTAAACAAACAATAAAAATGAACTGATGTGGTGGCAAGGGGGGCCCACAGAAGTCTGGAAGCATTTGGGGCTAAAAGGGCCGGCCATAATAGTATTGTGCTCGGGTCAATTCCGAGCTCTTGGGCTCGTGCTTGGTGTGTTGACTTGTGTTGTCCCCAATATCACTTTGGTGCTGCTGGTTTTCTCTAATTTGACTTGGTCTGCATCCAGAGTTTGGAGGGAAATTTGAATCTTTAAGTCAACACACTTCACATCATATCTTTATGCATTAACTACCCATCACTTCCATGCCCACTTGTGCCATGATTCATGGCTGCCCCATCCATGGTCCATATGCCAAAGAGCATGTGTACACACTTGTATTGTGTTGGACCAAAATATTGTGCACACATTTTATTCGCAAAATCTCTTTGGATATCGGTCGGTTTCCAGTTCTGGTTGCAGTGCCAGCTCACATATGATATATCCGTGATTTTAAGTGTATTTCCAGTATTCTGTCACGAATACCTGTAATCTGTATTACTGAGCAGACACTGGTTAATAGTACCGATATATATAAAAATAGATAATGAATGAGTGGTACTAAGATGCAGTTTTCTGTGATGAACAGGCAGCAGGCTCCGTCGGGACTTCGCCTTGTTCGACACCGCCCTCAGGGGCCGGGGTTTCTGCTTCCATAGCCGCCCCGCTTCCGGCGCCAGCCGCCTGCGGCATTTCCACCGAGAGAGGGACCCGAGCACGGAGCTCACCGTCCGCAAACTCTAGCATCAACTCCTAGACGGCATCAAGGGCTGCATGCCAAACGATGGCGGAAGCTTCGCCGAGGTCGGTGTAGAACTGGTCTGACGCTTCGTATGCGTCCACCGACTTGCGGACCCGAAGCTCGGTGCTCTTCGCCGCCTCAAGCGTAGCCTCGGTCTCTATCTTGCTGGCGTCTTTCGCCTTCTTCATTAAGGCATGGCGCTTACTCAGCTCCTCCAACTTGCCCTCCATGGCTCGGTGAGACTCGCCCAGAAGCCGGTAGGACTCCTAGCTCTTGGAGAGCATGAGCTCCCCGGCGGCCAACCGGGTCTCAAGGGCGGCCGTTTTCTCCTTCTCCTGCTGCAACTGGAGGCGCGGATCCTCCGCCTCCGAAGACGATTCCCACACCTTCTTTATGGCCGGGGCGATCTCCTCGGCTTCCATGTTGACGATGAGGGCGCAATGTTGGAGGACCTAAGAAAAGCAACCGATGGATTTAGAAATGTCCGGGCTAAAAAGAAAAAAAATCAAGACAACAACTAAATGAATACCGACCTGAATAGCCTCCTGAGCGATGGCGGCCACTCGGGCCTTCACGGTCCCTCACGGAATCTTTCCCCCAGTCGACTGCTCCATGTCCGCGACCAAGTTGTCGGCGACGAAAAGCCCTGAGGGGACCACGAAGCAGACGTCCCCCTCCTGCACCGGAATCCCCTCGAGGATGTCAGTCGGCAGTGTGCGGGAGACCGTCCTTTTCCTCTTAAGGGGGACCCTGGTCACCTCCTCCTCTTCCCTCGCCCTGGGTTCCGGGTCTCGGGCGTGCTTCTGGCCGCCCCTGCGATGGTCATCGGGAGCCCGGGCGCTGCAGAGGACTTCGTCGGTGGGGACGGTTTCAAGGGCGAGCTCGGGCCTTCTCGGGACAAGGTCACGCCTCCAGCCTTCTTCCGGGCCATAGCACTAATGAAAGCAAGGATCTTAGCACGGTCCCTTTTCCCTGCAAACAAAGAGTGCACAAGAAGGTTAGTGATGTTAAAAGGGCAAAAGAAAAATTACTCAAGTCTAAACAGGTCGTCCAATCTCCTAACTTACCCACAAAGAGTGCGGGTTGAGCCCGGCCCAGCTAAGGACCTGCCCGGAAAGGAGGACGTCGGCCCGCCAGATCGGCTCCTATATGGATACCGCCCTCGCCTCGGTCGAGGACAACTGCTTCGCCCTCGGGCAATCGGCCCTATGCCACTGTGTAGGCACAGGCCAATTCTCGCCCTTGGGTGGCCCGACGAAGACGAATTTCTCCTTCCATTCATGAATGGAGGAAGGAACGACTACCACACCTGACCCGGCCGTTCCATCCTTACGCTTTTTAAAGGAAAAGTACACCCAGCTTGGCTTGCTCTTGCTGATGCCAGGGTGATTTTTATAGCAGAGAAAGGAAGTAAGAAGGGTCATGCTAAAAGGGATCTCCTCAAGCTTCAACCGGACCAAAAACCCGAGGAGGATTCTCCACGAGTTCTGCGCAAGCTGGCCCGACGAGAGTTGGAAACAATGAAGTAACCTGCATACCTCGGTTGGAAAGGGCATACGCATCCCAGCCCAGATTGCGTCCAAGTATAGAGCAATCTCCTTGCCCTGTACCTGATCCGCCCTCTCGTCTGCCCTGGCTAAACATAGCGAATAGCTAGAGGGAATATGGAAGCGGGCTCGAATCTCAGTAAGCTCGTCCACGTGTCTCAAGATGGAGGGCACATCACGGGCGTTCCCGATGCGCACCTTGGGGGCCATTGCCGTCGCTTGGCGACAAGCGGCATGGGTGACCCTGACTCTACGGGGCAGGCCCGATGATAAGGAGGCAGCAAGCGAACCCTCTCGGGAAGAGGTGGAAGACTCCCTAGACTCTACTCTAACTATCTCAACAGACTCCTCAGAAGAAGACATCTAACCTGATTTAAAGGAAGATAGATTCTCCGAGGAAGGAGCGCGAAGGATCCGATCTAAAGTATGGAGCACCGAGCAATTTCTCGCAGCAAAGGAAAACAGTGGCGAAAATATAAAATCTTAGGGGGATGCCACCCCTATTTATACTACTTGTGGGGATGTATCCAACGGCTCAGATCGTTTCCCGCCAAAACGAAACTTTGCATCTGCTATTCGTCGACGCCCTACGTGTCGAACGACTATTGGAGACGTCCCTTCGTGCGTAGGCGACAGCGATAGCCTGTCATGTCCGCCAATCCACGTCGGATGTGTGGCCTGCACCTCAACGGACATGCAAGCGAATCGGCGCTCCTCTTAAAATGCACGATCCTTTCCCTTAATCTGCTGACGTCATCCAAGATACGCGCAGAGATCCGAGCGCCCACAATGCAATAGTCGGGCTCAAAGATCTGAACGACGCAACCGCCCTACACCGAGTCGTCCCGAAAATCCACGCTGGCAAATTCTTGACAACAGACTGAGCCTGCGAAACCTATCCAGACCACTCTCGACCCGACCCATAAATAGGTCGGGATAGGAGTGGGGGGCTAATGATGATGCTCATAAGTGGGAACTTCCCAGATCATGACACGTGGTAGCTGATGTGATCCGGGGCTCACGGGAACAGGGCGAACACCACATATTGAAGGCGTCCCCCGGGCTATCATCTCGAAGTATGACCCGACCTCTGATGGATCCCTAAACACTCCTATGCTCGCCAAGTAAATAACCATTGGCTCGCCTCCGAGCCCTCCTACACGCTGAGCTTCCTCGGACGTCCTTGCTCGCCTTCGAGCTATCACAGAACCGAACTTTCTCGGCCTCCCGCTCATCTTCGAGCCACCCGCCGAGCTAAGCCGCCCCGGTTCTACCGAGCAACCAAGGACGCAGAGTCCAAGCGTCTCCGCCACGGCTCCGCGTATCTCTCCCGAAGTGAGATATCCACCACCCAACATCCCGCGTTCCACGCCACCGTATCACCCCATTAACAAGCGTATCTCGTCATTAATAGGGCGATCCCGTCAATCACGCAGGCATAACGCCAGTGGCGTAACCGACGGCGAAGATCTCGCGCCAGCTCGCTCCAAGCGACCACTATAAAAAACCCTGCCCCAGACGACTCAGATAACGCAATTTCATTCCAATAAGCCGCTACTTTGCTCAAATACCTCGGCTAACTTGATCGTCGGAGGGTCCACAGTGGTACAACCATCCCAGGACTTCTTTTGCAGATACCTCGGCTCCGCCTCAAACCAAGACCACTGAGATCCGCACGCTTAAGGAGGCAACTCTCAACATCAATATCAGCCGTTCACCAACGTTCGTGACAGATCGACGGAAGACAACATTTGAAGGAAATCCAAGCCTTCATCAGCTGCTATTTTTCAAGATTGTAAAGCTAGAAATGTGGGAGGCTACATTCGATCAGACTCATTCATAACATATGTCACGCCCCGCTTCCCAAAATACGGAATACGAGGGGTAGACAAGGCCAGCCATGCTCCTACGGTCAAGGAAAAGTCCTGCCGTAGTCACACTTCGGCTTCTAGTTTCTCATGGTAAACAGTAAATGATGCGCAGGCAATGAGAAATGCAGTAACTGAAAGAAACAATGTAAAGACTGACCTGAAGTGGAACAAATGAATGTAACTCGGGAAGGCAAGTCAAGAAGTCTGTGATGCACGTCTAGTTGTAATCCAAGCTAAATCTTCTCCTCACACTGAGCATGCATACTCAGGTCGTCAGAGCGACACAATAGCAATAATATATATATAAAATCAAGTGATAGTTCTAACAGTGGTAATGGAAATGAATAACAGTAAATCAATGACAGTATGAATATGTATGTGCAGTAATCAACGCAGCGGAACAGTAAATCAGTATAACGATATGTCACGTATGCCACGCAGTATATAAGGAATAAAAATACCAGTATCCCTATCAGTCTCTAAGTCTCACTGTACAGATCACTAAGGCTATCGTCAGTCCAAGTGTGAGAGTCAACCACTCGCGAGTGTCCTCCACCCAAGGGTAGAACCCAAGGGCAAGGGACCACGGGCCCAACATGTAACGAGTGTATCACGGTGTATATATCACATACCCTGTAAATCTCCATATAACTCCCTAAATATAAAAGCCGGCATGGGACTCCCGAGATTCTGTTGAACCCACACTTAAACTACCCCACACCCCGAGGTCTACATCAAACGCTAACCATCAATCTAAATACTAATCGATCCGTGACAAGTCTGCGCGAGAACTGGAGGCAGGACCTCCATCAAGCACGTCCCGATTAATACCTAAGATAAATGGCAGTGTCTGGTGTCTTATCTGTGACACCCGTGCAACGCTTCCATAAATGTCCCATTCCACTTATTAGTCACACGTGCATGCATCCCACAGACGTCGACAATGCAATAGAATAATAGGGTCACTGATTGTGCACAAGTACGTATCACTTTCACTTAAACACGGATACACGAACACTGACGTACTCGCCACAATCATCACTAAAATCTAACACTGGGTAAATGCACGATGTCACTAAGTTATCAATACGATGATATGGGTATGATATGATGCATGAACAAGTATATAAACATGATGAGGATGTTATGAAACAACATTCTTTCAATTACACAATTTATCATGAACCGTACGTATATAATTTGGCGAAATGATAAGCAGGTAGTAATTAGTATGTTCAGTTAGCTATCCATCTAATTTGGTTTCAAGCCAATCGGGTTCCAGGATCATTAGTTATAACCATTTCATTTTAAGCGCTCGCGGCTGGAAATCCAATTTCAGAATTAGATGTCCGTTTCGCAACGCATTTTAACCCCAGTTGGGATCAGATTTTAGCGACGCTACAGTTGGATTAATTCTAGGGTTTTCAGTAAGGTTTTCAACGCAACAGACGGATCTTTGATCGCGTCTGCACGTCAAGGGCTATACACTGTTTAACACTAATATGTCAGTTCTGATTTTGTTGGGACTGTTATGCGTCCCGATCTTCTAAATTACAGTTTAAATATCAAACGGTGACGAAACAGAATGAGACCAATCGTGTTGTCTAGCTAACTGAGTTACCTACAATAAGCAGTGGAGTTCCGCAACCTACGAGCTAAGGAAATCCTATGGTATCCATTACGGAACGGCAAGCACAATCTGAGTCGCTCTGGACTGCAGTCCAGAGTCGCACTCCGATACAATTATCATCCCAATTTAAGTACAGGAATATCTGGAAACCAGCACAGGGTTGAAGTTCGACGAGTTATCTTCGATTTGAGCCCTCAAACGCACCATTCTAATATGTATATGATTTATGGTGGATTTAACGATTTTCAGGTACAGTAGAAATTCAGTTTTACGGTTAAACTTGGGGGCAGTTGTTTTAGTCATTATCGATTACATCATCCAACAAAATTCACACACTATGTTCACAACCCTACGGGCCAACCTACACCATCGAGTTCCGTCAAATTTGATAATATTTTCCTAAGGGAACAAGCATCGAACAGTTGTGTTGCAATATTTAACATAAGGCAAACATGGGATATATATACGATGTTGATTTGTAACATATATAAAATAGCATGGAAGCAAGTAAGAACTTGCCTGGGGGCGTCTAGGCGATGCACGGCAGCAAGTACAGTACGGTCACGCGACGAACTGGCACGACGACGGCAGCGGGTGAGCTCGGGCAGTGAGGCTCGTCGGCGTCATCGGGGTGTCTGCGGTGATCGAAGCTTTTGATGGCGGGGCTGCTGTGAATTCGGCTGGCCAGTGATGTACGGAGGAGCTGATGGTCGCCGGTGTAGCTCAGGCGGTGGCACGTCGGATGTTGGGTGAGCTCGGTTGGGTTTTGGGATAGAGAGAGTGTTAGAGAGAAGAAGAGAGAGGGATCCAGGGAGAGAGAGGGCAGTGAGATGTAGAGAGAGTGAGGGGGAGAATAGAGAGAGACAGAGAGATAGAAGACAGAGAGAGAGAAAACAGAGTGAAAGAGAGAGAGAGAGAGGGAGAGAGAATGCAGAGAGAGAGGGAGAGAGAGAACTCGGGGAGAGAGAGAGGGAGAGACAGAGTGAGAGAGAGAGGGAAAGCACAGAGGGAGAGGGAGGACGACGAGAGGGTTCAGGGCTACGACGATGAGGAGATCGCCGGCGAGAGGCGCGAAGCGGCCGGTGATGGGTGCAGGTGGTTTGGTGCTCTGTGGGTGCGCGTGATCGAGGGTGGAGGTGGTGGTGGTCGACGAGGGGGTGCGACAGTGGTGGTAGTGGCGTTGGGAATCGGTCGTCGTCGTCGCCGGTGAAAGGAGTGGGTGCGGGAGTGGATGAGAGAGGAGGAAGAACAGGAAAGGGAGGAGGGCTGAGGAAAGACAATGGGAGTGATGGAGAGAGGCGCGACGTGGTTAGAGAGAGAGGAGCGCGAGGGGGTAACGTCGCGCAACGTGGGCACGAGCGCGGGCAGAGGCGTCGGCGACGGGAAACGCGCGCGAGAAAAGGGGAGAGAGCCGTTGGAGATTAAAAGAGATGTACAGTGGAGCGGGTCGGGTAGAGGAAGAAAAGGGCGTGGGCTGAAGGAGAGAAAAGAATTAAATGGGGAACTGAGCGGGCCGGCCCAAGGAAATAGAAATTAATCCCCTTTAACCCACGAAATGGGCTGGGCCGGCAAGGAAAAACAAAAGGAAATGGAATGGAAAGGGCCGGGGTTTGGATTAGGAATTTGGGCTCTGGAAAAATGAACGGCTGAAGACAAAAAAAAGGGGAAAATCAATTTAAAAGAAAAGGAGTTGGGCTGGTGCAAATAATAATTAGAAGGATGGGCCGACGTTAGACGGGAAAAATATACATACGATTTGTTTTGGGTTTAAATTCAATAAAAGTGAAAAGCGGCTGAGACAGAGGAAAGAAAGATAGAATCTGGGTTTAATAGGATTTTGAAAATAAATAAATAATTATAACTAAATCTTATAGGTAAAAGAAATGCGGATTTAGACGTATAAGAAAAACTGGGTATTACAACATAATTGAATAGATATCACAAATTTTAAGCTTGTTTAAATAATCGAACGTACATGATTGACAGCCTCAAGCTCGGCTCCTTCGGCTTTTCTTCCAACCTAAAAGCTACCAAGCTTTGTGAAAAGAACAATTGGGCTCTAGTTATAGGAATAATCATGAATTTCTAATATAACATGGAATAGCTGGCTCCCGAGCTACAGCTCGACCAACAATTAGAGGCCAGGCCTCGGCTAGCTATAAGACGCACCATGTCCATACCCCGGTCCGCATTCGCCAAACGAAACAGGCACAAGGCCTATGGGGTCCATATTCATATCCACACCACCATAACAAGGATCCACATAAGTGTCTGAAAATTTTGCCCAAGGGAATCTTTTTCTTAACCTAAGATATACAGGAGATCTTCAATCAATCTTCGCAACCAATCAGAACCCCTCCAAAAGCATAGATATAAATCAAAGAGCAATACTTTACCTATCGGGCTTGAAATCCTACCACAATCCATCTAAGAGACAAAATGGTGGAACCCAGGTTTTTGTCTCTTGGGCAGATTATGGTAGATTACAAACCCGGTAGGTTAAGCATTTTTCTAAGTCTAATATCCCTCATGACCAAAGGCGTCCACTTTTTCCATAAAAAAAACTCTAATTTTTAAAGCGTCTACTGACTTAGGCATTGAAGGAGGTCCCTAAAGAAACATTTTTCGGACGTCCTTTGTTTTGTAGATCCTGTACATGATGGTGATGGTCTATTGCCTTATTCAACACCCACGTAAAACAAATTTATTGTGCCCGATGCCCTCTTATATGCTATTTTTGGTTGATCCTTTTGTTCCAACCCTGTGAAAAAAATTTAAATGTTTTTTTATTGAAAGCTTGATGCTCCATACAAATTAGCAGTGGGTAAATTTCAGAAAAAATACTCATAGTTATCATGCATTTTCACTAAAATACCTTAAAGTATTTCTATTATGACAAAATACCTTTAAGGCTTATACTAAGGATTTTTCAAGAGATTTTTTCACTAAAATACCCTCAAAGTTAGCACTTAAGGTATATAGCTTTATTTTAAAAACTTCAAGGCAATTTAGTGAAAATCATGATAGTTAAGGGTATTTTAGTGTAATTTACCCTTACCAATATAGTCATTAATCAACAAAATAAAAAATGGAAAAAATGATAAAATTCCAACAGCCAAAATTGAGAATTGAAGATGTCCACCTTATCCACACAAAAAAACAAAAATAAGAAATGAAAGTCAACAGCCATCTCTCTCACACACACATTCATTACGCATTCTCTCTCATGCTCAAAAGCCAAAAAATATATATGCCTTACAAATTTATACATAAACCCTTATATTTTTGTTATTTTATATAACTCATAAATTTCTCAATTCTAATATTAATACTAACCGCATTCATTTAATTTAAATTTAAAAAAAACTATAGATATCTTATGAAATTATCCAATAATGTCCAGAATAAAAAATTTCACACACCCCTAAACAGTGTATATGTTGTTCCAAAAATATACACATGCATCATACATCTCTAAAAGGCCCAAAGCTTAAGGCCTATAGCCTATTGGCAACCTTGTATTCCTATCGTCTCTCCACAAATTTTCGTTAAATTAACGAACACCCTTCACCTGTGTCCAATTAGCAGGAAACCATCCTCATACGTATAATTTACTCCTAAATTACCATTTAATATAAATATTAATTACTAAATATTAATGAAACTATATAGAAAAACGATTAAATTCTAGGTGTGTTATGAAAATTTAATGGAGTGAGGAATGAAAACTAATTGGAGAGTTGAAGTGTGGTTTCTGGTAAAAGTGAGGGTTCCCATAGTTTAGCCCAAAATTTAAACCAAAGTCCAGATTCTAGAAGAGTCGATCGACCATCGAAGGGAGAACCAATGGTGAGGAGCTTCTTTCTTCGCCCTCTTCAAAACCCTAAAAATCCCATCTTTAACGTTTTTTCGCTTTCGCTTTCGCTTTTGAATTTTTGCAGTCGGTGACTCTCCACACGAATCTCGGCGACATCAAGTGCGAGATCGCCTGTGACGAGGTCCCCAAAACCTCTGAGGTCCTCTCTCTCTCTCTCTCTCTCCCTCTCCCCTTTTAACAAGTTTAAGTTGTTTGATTTCATTGTATTTTTGATCCTTTTATTTTTGTAATATGTTGCCTTTTGACCTGCAAATTAACCCTTTTGCCTAAAGATATTGAAATCATATTAGGGTGACAACAAAACTTAAATTATCAGCTTAAAGTTTGTATTTTTGATAGTAATTTGACCTCATATATTTGACAAATACTAGGAAATGGGTATCAAGTTATAACAACCTCTATATATCGATTAACTTTATGGATTTTCTGTTGAAATGCGCCGAAGGGAATTTTGTGTACTTTGATGACACCCATTAGCCGTAGTCTAGTAATTCATGTGAAAAACAATGTGGGTCATGTGACTTGTCTGGTATCACAATAATATGCAATGCGGTTGATAATGGTTTGTATATTAAAGGAGTTGAAGTCCTGTGTACTAAGCCACCGACGACAACCATTTCACTCCAATGTCTTTAGGCTGGGCTTTGTTCTGGTGTGCTTATAGCCACTTCCTCTGCGTGGCTAGCTACCCTCATTTCTTCACCTTATTACATGTTTATTTTGGTGAACTCCTAGTCATAATTGGTCCTTTATCTGGTTTTCATATGCGAATATTTGTTTTAGCCATACAACTTGTTCGGTCGACGAATTCTAACTTCAATATATCACCATCCTTATAATTGATCATTGGTAATAGAAATCAATATTTTTGCATATGTCATTGCCATCAACATGGGCTGTGCCATCATTTTATCTTGCGTACAACAACAACAACAAAGCCTTTAATCATAAAATTTGGGGTTGGCTATATGACTCCGTTTCCTCTTTCCGCTCAATTAAATGCATGTCTTCTTGGTTAAATTAACAATTAATATATCGTTCCTAATTGCATCTATCCCGTTTCATTTAAGTCTATTCCTATGCTTAGTTACGCCATTAACTATAATTTTGTCACTTGGGCATTGGTATCCGTTGCACATGGCCAAACCATTGCAATTGGTTCTTTTGTATCTATCCTCCATGGATGCGGCCTAAAACTTGTTACGAATACACTCATTCTTTATCCTATCTTTTATCTTGTATGTTTGCTATAAATTTAATGCCCATTTATCAAACTATTTCTAAGTCATACAATTTTAGAGCCTCAATCAACTTTTCTACTTTCGAAACCATCCTTTTCTAGTCCGTAAAATTGATACCATGAACCACATATGCCTCAAGTTAGTATGCCTAGTAAATTCATCCATAAGATAAGGACTTGCACAGAGTTAATCATGGATTTGTCTCTGATCAAGTTCTCACACTAGTCGATATTCCATTTAAAGTGCGCCTGATCACATAGATAAATCAAACCAACATCATCTTAACAAGGTAAAAATCTATGCAAGGATGATATTAATCCTCATCCCAATGTTTATATTATGTATGCGCTACTTATAAAGCCCATAAATATATCATGTTTGTTATTAACTTTATTACTTAGTCCCTCACAAAATCATACATGCTGATAGAAAATCATTGCCCATGCAAAAATTTATCTTTCATTTGTTTGGGAAAAAAGCTTAACAGGTGGTTGATTTTTGGTGCAGAACTTTTTGGCATTATGTGCTAGTGGTTATTACGATGGAACTATATTCCATCGAAACATCAAGGGTTTCATGATCCAAGGTGGGGATCCCACAGGCACTGGCAAAGGAGGAACCAGCATATGGGGGAAAAAGTTCAACGATGAAATCCGTGAGTCACTCAAGGTATTTTTCCATATACCCAATCCCATTGAACTTACATTGTGCATTGTTAGAAGCAAGGTAAAATCTCGGTGGTACCGTTTTTGGACGGTCACTTTTGGCTTTGGAATTGGCCATCTTGGCTATTATGAGACTAGTCTACATATAGGACCGTCTTCCCCCTTGTTCCATTATATAGTTTGATAAAAAGAATTTCTGATAATTAGTAAATTTCTTAAAATAAACAGTAAGGGTAATTGTAAACGATGTTTCGACTACTTTAGTAACTAAAGATGTCTAGAGTAGTGTCTTTATACTTGGTCAAAATAAATATAAACTTTTTGATATATTTATTAGTAATAAGATCATGTCAAATGAACCTTTCCAATGAGGTGAAGAATGGCTCCATGGAAAAATTGATGGAGTTTGATCATTTGGCCTTGTAAAGTCAAATTTGAACTAAAGAATGGCATTCAATTATTTAATAGACTGGGGGAAAATTCTCGAGAAAAGGAAAGATTACAAATGTGCTATAGGGGATTATTATCTTCAATTCAAAAGCACAACTGAACACAAAATTGCAGGAATGCCACAATGTTCACCCGATCTTAGTAAGTTCAACGATGAAATCTGTGAATCACTCGAGGTATTTTTCCATATGTCCAATCCCATTGAACTTACATCCTGCATTGTTAGAAGCAAGGTAAAATCTTGGTGGTACCGGTTTTGGACGGTCACTTTTGGTTTTGGAATTGGCCATCTTGGCTATTATGAGACTCGTCTACATATAGGACCGTCTTCCCTATTGTTCCATTATATAGTTTGATAAAAAGAATTTCTGATAATTAGTAAATATCTTAAAATAAACAGTAGGGTAATTGAAAACGATGTATCGACTACTTTAGTAACTAAAGATGTCTAGAGTTGTGTCTTAATACTTGGAAAAAATAAATATAAACTTTTTGATATATTTATTAGTAATAAGATCATGTCAAATGAACCTTTTCAATGAGGTGAAGAATGGCTCCATGGAAAAATTGATGGAGTTTGATCATTTGGCATTGTAAAGTCAAATTTGAACTAGAGAATGGCATCCAATTACTTAATAGACTGGGGGAAAATTCTCGAGAAAAGGAAAGATTACAAATTTGCTATAGGGGATTATTATCTTCAATTCAAAAGCACAACTGAACACAAAATTGCAGGAATGCCACAATGTTCACCCGATCTTAGTAAGTTCAACGATGAAATCTGTGAATCACTCGAGGTATTTTTCCATATGTCCAATCCCATTGAACTTACATCCTGCATTGTTAGAAGCAAGGTAAAATCTTGGTGGTACCGGTTTTGGACGGTCACTTTTGGCTTTGGAATTGGCCATCTTGGCTATTATGAGACTCGTCTACATATAGGACCGTCTTCCCCATTGTTCCATTATATAGTTTGATAAAAAGAATTTCTGATAATTAGTAAATTTCTTAAAATAAACAGTAGGGTAATTGAAAACGATGTATCGACTACTTTAGTAACTAAAGATGTCTAGAGTTGTGTCTTAATACTTGGAAAAAATAAATATAAACTTTTTGATATATTTATTAGTAATAAGATCATGTCAAATGAACCTTTCCAATGAGGTGAAGAATGGCTCCATGGAAAAATTGATGGAGTTTGATCATTTGGCCTTGTAAAGTCAAATTTGAACTAGAGAATGGCATCCAATTACTTAATAGACTGGGGGAAAATTCTCGAGAAAAGGAAAGATTACAAATTTGCTATAGGGGATTATAATCTTCAATTCAAAAGCACAACTGAACACAAAATTGCAGGAATGCCACAATGTTCACCCGATCTTAGTAAGTTCAACGATGAAATCCGTGAATCACTCGAGGTATTTTTCCATATGTCCAATCCCATTGAACTTACATCCTGCATTGTTAGAAGCAAGGTAAAATCTTGGTGGTACCGGTTTTGGACGGTCACTTTTGGCTTTGGAATTGGCCATCTTGGCTATTATGAGACTCGTCTACATCTACATATAGGACCGTCTTCCCCATTGTTCCATTATATAGTTTGATAAAAAGAATTTCTGATAATTAGTAAATTGCTTAAAATAAACAGTAGGGTAATTGAAAACGATGTATCGACTGCTTTAGTAACTAAAGATGTCTAGAGTTGTGTCTTAATACTTTGGAAAAAATAAATATAAACTTTTTGATATATTTATTAGTAATAAGATCATGTCAAATGAACCTTAATAACCCAATGACCTATTGATAAGCATATTCACTGCTAATAAAACCACTAACCCATCAATAACCCACTAGTCCATTTATAAACTTAATATTGAAACCCCAGTAACTAAATAGTAATCCTAATATTACCCACTATCGGACGATATCGGTGGACCTATCAGTATCTCAACATAGACAATCTAATTTGGGATTGGGATAGGCCAAGATTTTAAACCATGGCTAGAAATTAGGAGGAGCCTAAGATTTAACATGAGTTTTTTTACAGAGATGGTCACGGGATTTGAATAATTTTGAAAGATAAGAATGGAAACAACTTTCTGTCATTTTCATTGCTTTCATACGGGAATGAATGCTACAATGTCGTCACTGTCAAAGCCATTTTCATATAAGAAGGGTTCCAATGAGGTCAGCTTGAAGAATGGCTCCATGGAAAAATTGATGGGGTTTGATCATTTGGCCTTGTAAAGTCAAATTTGAACTAGAGAGTGAACTCCAATTACTTATATACTGTGAAAAAAAATTCTCGAGAAAAGGTAAGATTACAAATTTGATATAGGGGATTATCATCGTCAATTCAAAAGCACAATTGAACACAAAATTGTAGGAATGCCACAATGTCCACCCGATCTTTAATATGGTTGATATTCATCGTATTTGCCACTTTGTGTTTATACATTTCCATTCATAAAGTCAAACAAATGACAGAATTTTTGTCTCAATTCCCTTGTTTCATTTGCATTCAGCTCTGTAGAATCCATCACGTCCTAAAAGATTTTACCTAAAAGCTTTTGTCTAATCCAATCCATCTTCAACATCTTTTTTCCCCTCATGCTGCATGTTTAGAACCCTTTGTCGTTTAATAACTCGTTTAGTGACGCCAGTAGAAGTTATTACAGCACTTTTCTGGGAGAACACTGATTATTCTCACAATTTTTGGTATGTAGCACAATGCCAGGGGAATTCTCGCAATGGCAAATAGTGGACCTAACACAAATGGAAGCCAATTTTTCATCACTTATGCAAAGCAACCGCATCTGAACGGACTTTACACAGTTTTCGGAAGAGTGATTCATGGGTTTGAAGTTCTCGATCTGATGGAAAAGGTAAGCAGTAAAAAAAAGCCTATGATTCATGGAATTATTAATAAAAGCATGTGTTGAAATGGTTTTATCTCATTGTTTTTCGTTGGATAATGTAGACACCAACGGGACCTGGCGATCGACCTCTAGCAGAGATCAGGCTGAATCGTGTAACGACACATGCAAATCCACTGGCTGGATGATATGTCTCAATATGTTTGTGTTGTGTAAAAACTCAAAAACTTATGAGAATAGGATATTATGGGTTATTATCTAATTATCAAATTAAAAGGTCTTTATTTTTTTAAGTTTAGTTTGTTTTGTGATATGTAATAATTATAGCATATAACTAAAACCTGAAGAATAGCAGTATGTCTCAGATTCCTTTTCATTTGTGATTACATTGTCAAAGTTTTAAATTTCCAGTTGATAATTTGTATGCCAATCTTCTAAATGTGCATCAGTATCAATTTTCAAAATACATGCTTCGAAATATTCCAAGGGATTGGAGATGGTTGTTGCGATGTTCTTTTTGATTCAGATGCGAATTAAGGGAAATGTTAATTACAGTCCATATTTGGCGAAAGTGGGATAAGTTAAAAAAATTGTACTCAATTAAATCAAATATTATTATTTTTTATATTGGATGCAAATAAGTGTAATGAATATAGGTGTTGCTATCTCTGTGTCCAGAGGCTGTAGGCAGATGTAGATATAGGTATCGGATATGTAATTTACTATCCATATTTGATAAATAGCGGATACAGACACAGAGTCGTCTCGAATTATCCTTATCCATTTACATCCTAACCCCTATCAGCCTTTATTCTCCTCTTTGTGGTTGTGGTGACTGGACCTAAGGGCTTGCTTGTTACCATGGAGTAAAAAATCAAGAGTTGGAACTCCTACCTGAAAATACGTGAAGAGTTAAAATGTTAAGGAATTTTTGGTACTCGAAAGTAGAAGTTTAAAGTTTACTTTTGGTAGAGCACTTAACAAATCATTAGTTCATAGATAAAATTGGAAGGAAGCAAGGTGGTTAAGAGAGGAGAAATAATTAAAAAGAATAAATACTACCGACATGATAAACTTCAGTCCAACTCCATTTAAAAAACTTCCGACTTCAAACTCCTTATTTCACCCACTCCACCAAAGAAATTAGGAGATTGAAATCATCGACGTTTCTGACAAAACAAATAGAAAAACTTTAGACTCTGACCTAAAATCAGGACTTCCAACTTTGACCTAATATCAGGGCTTAGAATTCCTAATTTCAAATTCTCATGGAAATAAACTTGCCTTAATTGGCACATATCTTTATTCCTATTACAATGCAAAGGGGGAGGTGGGGGTGTGTTAGTGCTCTCACATTTTTCCCCCGAATTTAATTTTAAAAAAACTAGAAAATCTCTTTATTGATCCACATCATCGGTTCTTTTAAAGATATGAAAATTTCTTTTACAATCAACAATTATAAAACTATAAAATATAGATTTAAACAAAAAAAAATGATTAAGAAAATGATTATAGCAAAAAAAAACTGTAACAATTATTATTTATTACTAATTTTAAACCTTATTCATTATCAAACTTCTTCAAGAAATAAAAATAACAATTTCTTTTAAAGGATAATAACTAATAAGTTTATCAACAACAAATCATACCATATATATCAAAGTGATTCTCAAAATAGCTCCGTTACAATATTTTCATGCTTCTAAAAAATTATTTATAAAACCATAACCAATTTCTCAAATCTTCTCAAATCAATTATAAAATAATAAAATAGTAAAAATATTAAACTAGTAAAACACAAATATATCTAGATTTATTAAAAAAATTCAGTTTATATTTCCTAACGATTATAACCGATACTCGTTTGGCAATCAAAATAAAGATCCCCAAATTGTAGTTTCAAAAATTAACCTAATTTTTGAACTTCAAAAAGAGTTTTCACAAAATTTTAAGCTGATTTCTTTCTTATACCCTATTTTAAAACAAAACCATGGTTTTAAGTCTATGTTGTGAAACGACCCTAAACCTTTTGAAACCCCGTAATTACAAAACCGTGTTTTGCATATATAATCCGAGTACGACTATGCTCCTATATATTTCTTAACCATTGGATTAGTCTTGGGATGTGTGCTAGCAATTATAAAGAGACACTCCTAGGTTTCTAATTAATCACATCATTGATATCACACATTCAAAGCAAATCCAATAGTTAAGAAATAGCCCGACAGGAGCATAGTAATCCTTGTAACTTTGTGTTAATCTCTTTAAACCTCCTTTAGATAACCTTTTCTGTTTTTTTTATCCCTAACAAATTATCTATAATACTTATCTCTTTTTCCCTAACAATTTTCTAAGCTTATTTCTAATTCCTTGCTGATTATTTTTTTTTCTCTTCAACAATATATTAAGAATTCTTATCCCCAGACCGTTTCTTTGTCTTATATTTTGTGGATCGATAGAACATATGAAGTAAATAAATAGAGCCTTTCGATAGAAGTGGAGCTTGAACCTACTTTAAAACAGAATAAGGTGTTGCAATTGATCATAACCGAAAACCGCTCTTTATGTATATTATATTAAACCCTTTTTCCTCAATGAGATGAATAATATAAAAGATTTTGATCACTATAATTAGGCATCAGAAAGGCCTACACTTAAATCAGGTGAGCTTAACTCATCTTACACCAAATAAAGAAAAAATATAAATGCAATTATATAACAAACCATCATCCTACTATGTTCGTCTCCTCAAGAAAGTATTTTAAGAAGAAAACATGTGCTTTTGCCAAAAAGAAAAAAGCATGTCAAAAGAGAAAGAGAAGAGCGGCAGGATCTAAACTTGGGTCAAATTATTTCCGATCAGAAACCAACCCTCGGGGATGGTTAATTAGGCTTCATGCAAGAGGAAGTACCAAAACTGCTTGAATTCTGGAGTATATGTGGACTGTAATAGGTCACCAAGTGTTTTTCTTTCCATACAAGATGATGTCTGTATCGGTGATGTGAAGCTCTCTATTGTTGCGCTTTCCCTACTTAGATGAAATCTTCAGCAATGTCGTGAGATCCGTTCTTTCCGCACGAGATGGGGAGGCTTGTGTCGACGAAGAATATTCTCTCTGTGCAGTCAATATTGAGGAAGTCCCAATCAATTCCACCAAAGTTTTTCGTTCCGCACATGATGATGAGATCTTCATTGTTATCAAATTTCTGTTTCCTGTGCAAGAGGAGGTGATCTCGGTTGTTGCCGGATATTGATTTGTGTTAACGATGGAATCCTTCGTTATTTTTAGTGGTGAGAAAGAGAACAAGGAGAATATTGATTTGAGAAGGGATTCGCAATTGAATTTGAGCATAGGAATTGCTGAGAGTTCTATTATATAGTATGAAATTTTATGATAAGAAGAAATTACATGTATAAGATATTTCGATAATATTAGATTTTAAGACTTATCTTAACTATAAGTATCCCTCATAAATTTTCTATGAGATATTATTATGCAGAATCATATCTAATAGGATTTAAGTTAAATATAATCTTTTTCAATAAATTTCTAACAATTTTTACTTCCAAAATCTCAAATGGATATATCTAAAAAGCTATAATATCTTAATTAAAACCCTACTCGAATTTATGCTCGTGCGTTGTATGTATTAGTTTAAAAAAAATGGAGAAAGAGGGAGAGGGGAAGAGAGATGTGGAGGGTTCTAAAGTTTTATTTATTTATTTAAAAAAAAAAAAAGGGATTGATGATATAGAGGATTCTTGATAAACAATTAATTGTTTTATGGGAGGAGAGAGAGATGATAATGTGGAGGATTTTTCTTATTTTTTCTAGAAAAAAGGAGAAGGATGGATTTCTAACCAAGAGTATTTGCATTATATATAGAGATAGAATTTATGCACGTGCGTTGCCCGTGTTAATTTAAAAAATTTTGAGAAGAGGGAGAGGGAGAGAGAGATATGGAGGGTTCTAGAGTTTTATTTATTTATTTATTTTTAAAAAGGGAATTGATGATGTGAATGATTCTAAATAAAATTTTTAATTGTTTTATGGGAAGAGAGAGAGATGATGATGTGAACGCTTGAGAGGTGAGAGAGATGATGTAGAGGGCTTGAGAGGAGATGATTTTTCTCATTTTTTCTCAGAAATAACGAGAAGATTGGATATCTAACTGAGGGTGTGTGTATATATATATATATATATATATGAAAGAGGCCATATGAGAGAATTTCCTTACATAGCATCGAAAAAATACACCCATCATTTTCATCGTTATCATCTAAGATGTGGTAAACCAAATTTCATGTGATTCTACAACTTTTTCACCGTTGAATTAGTGAGTTCAAAATTAACGGTTTACCGACAATAGAACTTTTTACATTGCTAAATCAACGGTGAAAAGGTTGTAGAATCACATGAAATTTGGTGTACTCGCATTTTAGATGATAACGATGAAGATGATGGGTATCGATCATCTTTCCTCCATTATTCTCTCTCTCCATGAAAAAACACGATGGGGATGTATTTTTTCGACGCAATAGGTGAAATTCCTTCCTATGACATCTTTTCTCCATTATTCTCTCTCTCTATATTTCCTCAATTATTCTCTCTCTCGCTTTATATATATATATATATATATATATATATATATATATGAGGTTAATGGAGGAAAGGTGTAATAGGAGGGAATTTTCTCATCATATGGCGTCGGAATAATGCACCCTCGATGATTTTTTTCAACGATCGGCATACATCACCTCCATCTTTATTATCTAAGATGTGGATACACCAAATTTAATGTGATTATACCATTTTTTACGGTTGATTTAGTTTGGTGTAAAATTAATGGTTTACCGATAATAGAACTTTTTACGTTTCTAATTCAACGGTGAAAAAGTGATGGAATCGCATGAAATTTGGTGTATGCATATCTTAGATGATAACGATGATGATGATGGATGCCAATCGTCGGAAAAAATTGTGGAGATTGTATTTTTCGACGAGAAAATCCCCTTCTATGGCCTCTTTCCTCCAATATTCTCTCTCTCGCTATATATATATATATATATATATATTTTGAGAGATGATATGGAAGGTTCTAGATAAACAATTAATTGTTTTTTAGGAGGGAGAGCAGAGAGTGTGCGCGTGCGCGCGCATGTGTGTGTATATATATATTGAGAGAGATGATATGGAAGGTTCTAGATAAACAATTAATTATTTTTTAGGAGAGATAATGTGGAGGGCTTGAGAGGTGAGAATTTTTTCTCATTTTTTCTTGAAAAAAGAAAGGTGGACCTCTAACCAAGGTTATTTGCATTATATATAGAGATTGTTTTTTAGGAGAGAGAGAGATGATGTGGAGAGCTTGAGAGGTGAGAGAGATGATGTGGAGGGCATGAAAGGTGAGGATTTTTCTCATTTTTTTTCTAGAAAAAAAGGAGAAGGGTGGACCTCTAACCAAGGTCATTTGCATTATATATAGAGATAATATCTTTTCCAAATCTTTTGTATACTGAAATATATCTATGTGCATCCGTAGGTGCGTTATCTTAGATTCAAGGATTTTTCACATTTCAGAAAATTTTATTTCAATTGGGGCTTGTTTGGTTGTTAGGAAGTGAAAAGAAAGTAAGAAAGTAAAAGTGTGGTGAGATGGAAAGAAAGTAAAATGAAAGTATTAATTCTTATTTGTTTTGTTAAAATGAAGGTGAGAAAAAAGCTGAGCTGGCGTTTATATGGTAATGGAAAATGAGCTAGGGTTGTTTGGTTGATATGATAGAAAGTGAGAGAAATGGAAGATTAAAATAAAATATAATAAAAATTTACACTATCTTCCACTGGTTTTAGAGAAGAGAGTGAAATTGAAGAGTGTATCAAGTTAAGGGAACAAAATTAAGGGGGTATTATGCAATTTAGCCAAGAAACACAAATTCAAATGAATCACAACCCCGAAAAATCTTAGTTATTTAGAAAAACTTAAGTATTTTGGGAGCACAAGTGATATTAAAGAATAATGCGGTTATATCAAATTAGCACAGAATTTTAGGGTATATAATAAAAACCTTCATATAGCTATTTTAATTAAATATGTCAATGACAGATATTTTGGAAATCAATTAAAGTTGAGAGTGCAAAATACTGGTTTCAGAAAGTAAATGATATTTTTTGCTATTGGGACTAAAGTTAAGCATATTTCCTGCAATTTAGCCCTTTTTATATTGGATACTAATATGGAACTAATATAGATGTTACCGTCTCCGTATCCAGAGATTGCTGGCAAACAGATAGTGCATCGAAAATGAAATTTACTATCCATATTTGATAAAAATTGGATATGGATCGAAAAATCCGTATCCATTTACATCCTAACCCCTATAGCACCATAATTTTGTGTTTTGTGGCTGTGGTGACGGCAGCTAGTTGTGAGCTAGACGATTGAAAAGGTCATCGGCGTCCGTCCTCCTTTATCCTCAAAGAGAGGGTGGCATCATGCTAATTGATTGAGGGGGTTTCATGCAATTTAGCCAATGAAGCCCAATAAACCACAACTGCCGATAATAAGTTTCTCAACAATAATAAATCATTCAAAGTGATTTCAAAATGACACGTGACAAACAATATTTTCATGCGTTGAAAAATTATTTATAAAACAATAACTAATTTCTCAAATCTTTTCGAATTAAATATAAAATAATAAAACAAAAATGTATCTGTGTTATATAAAAATTTCTGTATATTATGTATTCTAACGATTATAACCGATGCTCGTTTCACAATCAAAATAGAGATTCTAATTTCAGAAAGTTTTGAGAGCTTGAGACTTGATTTTTTAGCTTTTAAAATTAAAGAGGAGAGTTTCGCAAAATTTTAAGGTGCTTTTTTTCTTAAAACTTATTTTTAAATAAAACCATGGTTTCATGGCTATGTTGCCAAACGACCGTGAAGTGAACCTTCCGAAAACCCATAATTAAAAAAATGTATTTTGCATATATAATCCCTACAAATTTGCGTTAATCTCTTTAAACCTCCTTTATATAAACTTTTCTTTTCTTTTTTATCCCTAACAAATTATCTATAATACTTATCTCTTTTTCCCTAAAAATTTCCTACATTTGGGGATCGTGAACACATGAAGTAAATAAATAGAGCCTTTTGAATAAAAGCGGAGACAACATGAACCTACTTTAAAAAAGATTGAGGTATTGCAATTGATATAGCAGTAAACGGCTCTTTCTGTATATTATATTATGCCTTTTTTCTTAATGAGATGAATTATATAAAAGAATCTGATCACTATAATTTGGGATTAGGAAAGAAATTCGCATAAGAGTTCCAATAAGAAATCTTCTTTCTTTTTAGGATGCCGACAGGAAAAGATTAAAACAAGAAAAGAACAGCCTTTGAATAAGGAAAAGAACCCCTTGTCCTAACAAAAGATAAGGCTACACTTAAATCACCCGAGCCTAACTCATCTTACACCACATAAAAATAAAATAAAAAATATAAATGCAATTATATAACAAACCATCATCCTAATATATAACAAAAAATTATAAAAGAAATTATTTAAGAAGAAAACCTGTCTTTTTGCCAAAATGAAAAATGCATGTCGAAATAGAAATAGAAGAGTAACTTGGGTCAAATTATTTCCGATCAAAAACCCTCAGGACGAGGCTTCATGCAAGAGGAAGTAGCGTAACCGTCCATCATGAAAGAAGCAAACACATTGACACTCGATTCTACTTCATCAGAGACCAAATCAAGAAAAAGGAGATCGAGCTTATGCATATCAAGACCGGTGATTAAGTTGCAGACATTTTCACCAAACCGCTCAAAGCGGATTTCTTTTTCAAGTTTAAGACTCTACTCGGCATGACAAATTTAGCTTAAGGGGGCATGTTGGAAGTTAAGCCAAAACTAAATTAAGTCAAAACCTTCTAGAAATTATTATTTTCAATGTCATTACTACAATAATGGGTTGCCCCTACGGATACGGATAAGTCCGTAGGGACATAAAATTCTCCCGTAGGGACAAAGACTGCATGTGTAAGTTTTCGTCCTGAACATGCCCCTACGAAGTTACAATTGTTCCTACGTCTTACTCCGTAGGGACATATATCCCTACAGATTATTCCGTAGGGACAAAATATTTATTTAGTTTATTGGTTTATAAAATAAAATACTTTTCCCTACGACTTTATTTTTAAGTCTTGATCCTTACCCTTACGGATTTATCCGTAGGTCCAGATAAATGTCCCTACCGATAAATCCGTAGGGCCAAGTTTAACGCCTGTTACTGAGTCTATAGGGACAAAATATCAGGTATCCTGATATTTTGTTCTTACGGCTGACTGTGTAGAGGCAAACGTTGCACATACGGATTAATCCGTAGGTGCAATAGATGACCCTACGGATTAATTCGTAGGAACAAAATATCAGGGTTTTTTTAAAAATAAATGAGCTTCCTGTTTTTTCCCGCCCTGTGCACAATAATATATACACCATATATCCAAATACAGAAATATTCATAATCAACATCTCACGCATAATATATAAAAGAAATAAACAAACAGAATACGATATCAATCTAAATTATTGTGAACAAGCAAACAACACCACCATCGTCCAAAATATATACAATATGTATCATATAAATACATACATCCTCAAAATATATATAAAAAAAAGCTACCATAGCTCGGTCCAACTCTTCCACCTCTG
This sequence comes from Agapanthus africanus, assembly GCA_030015575.1. Taxonomy (NCBI): domain Eukaryota; kingdom Viridiplantae; phylum Streptophyta; class Magnoliopsida; order Asparagales; family Amaryllidaceae; genus Agapanthus; species Agapanthus africanus. The sequence continues at coordinate 44,993,978 of JASDDO010000019.1, read as the reverse complement.
ATAAACGTCGTAATCTGGCGCATCTGCTTCTCGGTGCAGCCCTGAGTCGTTAAAAACTCGGCTAATGAAGGAGCGGACCGTACGGGAGTTTGAGCAGGCTGTGGAGCTGCAAGAGTGGTCCGCGCAACTGCTGTCGAGATAGTGGCTTGCGGAGCCGCAGCCGAAATAGCCTGTCGCATCTATTAAATTTTGTGTGTAATAAACGAGTAAGAATGATGTATTAGATTTTAGTTGAATTCATATCAGTATCAGGTTATTGCGAAACCCCAATCTAAGAATACTTAGAGACTTAGGCCTCGTTTGTGTATCTAGTTTGGAAATACGTAGTTTATTTTATTTAGATTGTTTTATGTAAGTATGATTAATCAAAACTAAGTCTATAGCCAAATAAGCCGAGAATACTAATATTGCATATGTTACTATCTATAATGTGATATAATAATTTACTATTAAGTAGGATACGTACCAACATCTCCTTCAACCCCTCGACGGTGGTCTTCAAGATGGCAATATCATACTCTAGACGTCGGTCACAAGGGGTAGAGGAAGTAACCGCCGGAGTGGAGTCCAACCTCATATGGGCCTGCTATGACCCAGCCCCCGGCCTCTATCCCAACCTCCGTGGTACCCTCCGTGTGCGGTGTCTAGGACTGGGGTCAGTAGCATTGGAACGGTCTATCCAGTAAAATCGATCCCCGATACCTCTGCCTGCTCTACGACCCGCTCTTACATCCACATTAACCATTAAAATATAAGTATATCATTTAAATTTGAACTTTTCAAAACAAAAATTTCAAACCTGTTAGAATAAATATTAACGCTTACACAGTACTCCTGGATAGTGGTGTCGGGGAATCAAAGCTCGTCCGTGGCGGGATCTGTCGAGGTGCTGTGGACGGCAAGATACGCGGTGAACACGCTCGGTATACCACCCTGCGCCAGGGTCCGAGCTCTCTGCAATTCGCCAAAAATTTACATATATTATAAAATAACTCTTAATATTACATTATATCAAAATAGATCTATTGTAATTTACCGATGCCTCCATGGCACGAGTAATGTTCCTCAAGCCTCCTGTATAAGTGGGGTGACCCCTCTTCGCCGACTTTCTATTCTGCTTATTTTGATCGGCATGTTTCTGCACAACACATTCAGATTTAGTTTTCTAATTAAACAACACAAAAAAATAAATCATATACTAAACAATGAATTAAATTTAAATTACAAACCTGTTTGCGTTGAGAGTCGAAATATTGGCACAAGAGAGGCCATGCATCTACATCGACTCTCGCAAAGGCCAGAGTATGTAGGAGAGCCGCTCTCTCTGCCTCGGGGGTCGCCATCCATAAGGAATAATAGTCGATCTTCAGCTCGTTCCTATTGTATCGGACCTTTGATTGCATGTTCTTCATCAGGCCCTGGTACAGAGCGTGAAGATCGGGCACTCTTTCAGGGTGATCAGGATCGGGTATAGGCTGAAAGTCATAATCCAATTGCAAATACAAAAAAATAATGTATTTAAATTGCAAGTGTTAAATAATAATAAATATATTGGATAATTCAAATGAAAATATATATTAATACCCGAGCCTGATCTCAGAAGAGGGCAAATGAACGCCGATACTGATCGCCCCACTCAACGTGAAGTGGATACTTCTTTAGGATGCGGCTCTCATCCCCCATATACCGGCCAACCTCTCGGCATAATCTACGGTATAGCAATAATCGGGGGTAAAGAAGATGGGGAATGGTTCCTCCCCCTATCTCTGTCGGGCCTCAGCCCGTGGGACTGATTCGGCCCTCGAGTCCCCCTCCCGGGATGGGGCTGCACTGTATCTATAAGAAATATCAAGACAAGCAATATTAAGACAAAGTGATATTAAGAAATCAAGGATTAACGAAAATTGAAGTGCGATATATATCTCCGGCGACAGCAGCACGAGCCTGGGCCTGGACAGCAGCACGAGCGGGACGATAGTTCCTCCGGTGAGGAACAACCGGTGACCCGGACGTGGACACATCCCCTCCAACTAGAAAATAAATATTGACGATAAAATTAAATCGAGTTCATGTTTATTCTTAGAAGATATGTAAAATGAATAAATATTTTATATTTATTCATACTAACTTACAGACTGAGCGGAGGGTACGGAAGTGGCGGGAGTGGCCTCTACGCCAGATGTGGACGCACCACCTATAATTAGGCAATTAAAAATAGATTATATAAGTAATTGCAAAATGAATGTGTATATCAATAATACAACATTCTAAATCAATATGCATGCAATATAAGATATATAAACATACCCGCAGGTGCGGCGGTGGCCTCTGCCCTAGATGTGGAGGCACCACCTACAGCTAGACAATCAAAATATGATTATCTAAGTAAGAGCAAAAATAATGTGTGTATATTTATGATATAACATTCTAAATCAATATGCATGCACTAAACATACCAGCAGGAATGGTGGTGGCCTCTGTCTCTGATGTGGACACACCACCAACAGTTAGACAATTAAACATTGACTATATAAGTAATTATGAAATAAATATGTGTGTATATCTATAATATTACATTCAAAATGAATATGCGTGTAATATATCTGGAGGTATGGCAAAGTTCACACGGAAAGAGTCATCCGAAGAGGATACCGATCGGGGTGCAAGACCGGCCCTATGAAGCTCCCTACGCAGCTCTCCGGGCGGCAAAACTACTCTGCCTCTACCTCTGCCGCGGCTGGTGCTCCTGCTGCCCCTCGCTGCTCCAGTCGACGTCATAAAACCTAGATAAAAGTACAATCATTACATATGCATGCAATATATGTATAGATTGTAGAAATGTGAAGTAATAATATAAAATTACTGATAATCTTTTTTATTTCATGGACGCATTAGACATATATACTTGGATTTCATCATCGATATCATTTCTAACCCATGTGACTTCACGATCAGCCGAAGACAAACCGTCTTTTGAAACTGACGGTCGGAGCACTCTAAGTCTTTTTTCCTCTTCATTCTCATCGATGTCCTCTATACGATCCTCGAATTCTGGGACATCATAAACATTCCTGGGTTTCCAATGGCATACGACACTCTATTCCGGATGCTTCAAGCATTGTAAGTAGTATACTTGGAACGCTTGGTTCAGAAAGATAAATGGATCGTCCGGACCATGAAAGTGTGTCCTAGCATGTCACGCCCCGCTTCCCGGTGTACGGTAAGGAGACGCGACAAGGCCCGCTACGTATTTACTCATAAGTAAACACGCTAAGCGTAACTAAGCAATATAATGTAAAATACATACAAGAGACATAAATGTAAATGAACATCAACTTTTATTTATTAAACATTTATTTACAAGTACAATTGAAAATGTAAATACAGGAATGGAAAAAAATGCCTAAACAATGGCATGAACTGAAAGAAAGTATGTTCAAATGACTACAGCTCGGGGTCTTCTGCGAACTGCTCCAAGTCTTCAGAGCTGGGCTCGATCTCAAGTTCACCTGACAACATTCCAAAAAAAGAAGAGAGAATGAATGTCGTCAGCGAACAATCGCTCGGTAAGTCCCAAAGAAGAGTAAGAATAGAATAGGTAGATAAAAGAATGTGTAACTAAATAATGATTGATTATTATGTTAATGCAGTTATTTGTAGCTTGGTACAGAATATGCCAGTGTATATGAGAGGAGTTCAACTTTCCCCGTGGACTAAGGTATACAGAGTACAAGGAAACGTTAAGCCACGGTACAAAAACAATGGATATTCAGGTTAGGTGTATTAAAGTGACCGTCTCGTGCCACTTCTAACACATTCCGTACCAGTCTACCCTTTTAAAACCCCGTAATGATTTATTGTATTGATTGTATTGTTTTGTTTTGTAAATGGAAGACTTGCCGAAACCATGATATCAATTGTTCATGTAACAGATCATGATATAAATGGATAGTCATGTAGACAGATCAAAAGTATATCCATGGTTCGATCAAGTCATGTTCATGTTGTTATAGATTGTATTATGGTATTCATGGATTCATGTTGTATTGGAGTTATACTTGAATTGTATTCAAGTTAGATTATTCAGATTTGACTGTGACTCTAACTGAGTCAGACACTTAAACAGCATTGAAATCCTGATTTATGTTTTGGAATTATCGGTAACTGCTGCACATGGACGGCAGGATTTTTGTCTTTTTCCAAGACAATTATCGTATGATAACTCCATTTTAGTTGTCTACCTTAAATAGGAAAGCACCCAATTTCTCCGGCTCCCTGAGGCTCAAGAGAATTAGTCCTGCTTAAACCTATATTTACTAGGGTCCTTATTGTAAATTAATATAACTTGAGGGGGTTTTATGAAAAATAATTTTGATATATTTTCAAAATAAATATCAAGTATTTAATTATAGTCTTTAGGGTTTTCATGGATGCAAATTTTATAATATGAAGTTTTTTAGTGAATAGAACCTAGATTGGATGGAATATGGTATTTTAGTGTAATATTGGCATTGTATTGATTAAGAATGATAGTTTCATGAAATTTGTGATTCCTTTGATTTAGAAAAACATGCAATATAAATATATATATATATATATATATATATATATAATATTTAAAGTAGATATTTTGATAATATTTACATACATATATATATATATATTTATAAAAAAAATATAATTTATTTATTAAATAGAAATCACGTTTTCTTTAAAAAATGTATTACAAATTCCATCGAGACCGAATGCTCCTTGCTGAGATATGAATCTCGCACTACTAGTCCGATGGATGTGCGATAACCCGCACCAACCAAGTCGGATTCCCCACAAATTGGTTGTAAGGACATAATTGTATGGAATTTAAATAAAACAATTTATATGAATATGGTTTTGTAAGTTTGATGTATTTTATTGTAACTTGTATTTTGTCCCACAAAGATTTACAAAAGCCATCGTGCTATGTCAAGAATGAGTGTTGTAATGAGGTAGGTCATTACCTCATGAGTTTTCTAAAGGTATTATGAGCAAAACGGTAAAGTAATGTCATATGTAACTTGATGGTATTTTACCGTAAAATTGAAATAGAAGTTGCAATACATATTATTTTGAATTGAAACTTGTTGTAATTGTTGTTTTATGTTTGTTAAACAATATAAGAAGAGATGGTTAATTTATTTTTTAAGAAAAATTGAGCTTTTAAAGAAAAGAGAATCGGAAGTCGGAGTAACTCCGGTTTCGACGAGTTTTGAAAAGGGAGTGTTTTAGATTAGAAACGGAAGAGGGGAGAGGGGACTTACAAGTTTGTAGAAGAGAGGGAAAGTAGAGGGAGATTTTGATGGTGTTGCGGAGTCGTGGTATCGCCGGATTTGTCCCGATATGTCGCCGGAACTTTGACCTTGGCTAACTTCACTTGTACAATTTCTTGGACTTGAAATTTTTAGAGAGTTTTGGCATTAGATTTCTGAATGAGGAGGGCCAAATTGTAGGGTTGTATTTATAAGGTAGGATTAGGGTTTTGTGAGTGAAGAGAGAATTAAAAATGTATTAAAATGTGGATTAATGCCTCGTTTTAATTTCTCTATTAATATGTAGGGAAATAAAACAGACTAGGGTTAATAGGGTAGGGCAAAAGGTGTTAGGGCAACAAAAAAATTTGCATTGCCTAGGGGTAAAACCGGCGGCGCCGTCCCATCTTCAAATCTCGCCGGTCCATTCACATGGGTTGGTGTCTGGATTTGTGACACGTGTCCTAGTCGTATCATATACCTCAGTGCACATGTTTGATTTTTGAGACTTTTCACTTTTACGTGCATTGCACGTGTAAACTTTTGGAGTTCTAAAAAGTCTAAAAGAAAAAATTAGCCAAAATAGAATGTGGCTGGGGGATTCGAACACAGGGGCTATGTCACAGCAGTCCAAGGCTTTACCAGTGAGCTATAAGTTGTTTCTTGCTGTTCAAAAGCAATTTAAATACTTATAGTGTACACAGTGTTGCAAATACTCCATCTGTACATAAACTTTTAAACAAATTTCCTGTATACTGAAACAGAGTCGTTACATAGCACCACCACTTGGTTTTCACAAGCATCTAGCATACTATTTTTAAAAATTTAGGGTGTTAAGCTACACAATTCTAGAATCTTAACTAGATGATTAGGGTTTAAAGCATGATATCACAAAAACTAAGCTAAGTGATGGAGATTACAACCTTTGTAGATTGTGTCCTTCACTTCAATAGCTCCGGATAGTAGTCCCTACGTCTCCTCATAGCTCCACTTGAGACTGGATCGAGCTTCCTTCGCGATCTTCGTACCGAAGATGATCAACTCGAAACTTCTCTAATTCGAGCTACCTCTTCGCTAATATTTCTTTAGTGATGGAAACACTCTAAACTTAAGTGCTAATCAAGTATAGAATGGTGAAATAGGAGTTTTGTTTGCTCACTTAGGATCTCAAGCTCTAGGGTTCACAACACATGTGATGGTTAGAGCTTGAAGAAAGAGGTAGAGGAAGATAATGGAAGAGAAAGCTAGAATGAGCTAAGGCAAATGAGCTAGCATCAAGTGAACTAGTGAAGAATGGCTTCCTCTATTTATTTCACTTATTGAAGCATCAATTAAATTCAATAATAAAAGGTGACCATGCTTCTATAGTGAATGAAAAATGAATAAACAAAAGAGCAAGCCATGCTTCACCATTCATAAAATATCTTCCTTTTTTCCACCTCTTTTCTATTTTCTAAAAAATAGAAAATCCAACCATGCTTCTTAATACACACACACACATACACATACACACACACACATATTAAGAGAAGAAAATAATTAGTGAGCAATAATATTAGTTAATATATAATTATATCAAATATAAATATATATCATATTATTAAATCAACAATTGATTCAACAATCCGGTTATATCACATATAACCGACTAATATCATTAATCTGTATATCACATTATCAAATCAACACTTGATTCAATAATCCAGTTATATCACATATAACCTAATCAATATCAAATTACCGCCAGATTAGAATACGGTATCACATACTCATATTTAATCAGGCCCCCGCACATATCAGCATATGTGCCCTACTTCGTTTCACTTGAACTATGAAACCTCTGTGTAGGACTCTAAAGACTCGTCAATATGCCAGCAGTAGGTGATGATCATATCAGTCACCCACAAGTTGTCAGCGGTACTAGCTGGACGTAACGGCTAACCAGGTATTGAGCGAATAGAAGATCAACAAGCAAGCTTGTCCAAACTCCCGTGAAGCCTATAAGTAACACTTACCCTACAGTCCGGTCTCTTCATCTGATATGTCTCATATCGAATCTGGGGGTGAAAACGTCAGACCCCGGTAACTTGATAAGTCATGCCGATGTGTGGCTCATAACGGTTCGAGAAACTACTGGTAACTCTTACCAGTAAATCTCATTAGCAGCCCTGGCCAGGGACTTCCTGTTATAGCCAATCGAATAGCGCAACATCAACTCCCTATACCGGGAGAACGAAACCCCTCCTATCGCTCACTGCCTCCATATGACTCGAGACTGTACCCAAAATCCACCTGTTTGCATGACTCCTTTGATCCGTGGTAGGAAGGAAATCAAAGCACAATAGGAACCACACAAGACTCTATGATGATCTTGGGTCTACAGACCAACTTGTACCAGTGTTACCAGAGAACTGCTATTTAGCCATAGGTATGGAACCATTTAGGAGTTCTCGGCGAGTCCTATTCAGTGTACCCATTCTCTAATGAGCACCTGTGTACAACCTTTGATGTCAAACACCAATAGTTATGGGATCAACTATCGCCCCCATACAGGGTCAAGAAACGATACACTTGTCTACACTGGAATATCGATGCCCTGTCTCGATATTCCCTCGACTAGGAACAATTAAAAGATGTTCTTGTGGACTATCCAGATCCCAGTAGTATGATCCACATCATAGTCCTGGTAGTCAAGCTAACATCCTAAGGGCTTTATCAACATGTATACGAGAGACAGCATAATAATACAAGTGTACATGTTAAGATAACGAGCAACTAAATAACATACTATCATGTCGAGTAAGAAAGTCCTATATATATATGTCCAAGCATCCACTATAATATACAATAATGGCCTCTAGGGCATACATATTCCTAACAATCTCCCACTTGCACTAAGGCCAGTTGTTGTAGTATCTCATACCCAACATCCTAAATAGTCTCTTGAATTGCGTCTGGGGGAGGGCATTCGTGAGTAGATCCGCTGTGTTATCTTTCATGTCAACTCTCCTGATCTCGATCTCCCATCGATCTATTATTTTCCGGATCAGGTGACACCGCCTAAGAATATGTCTGGAACGCTGATGTGACTGGAGTTCCTTGTCTAAAACCACAGCTCCATTGTTATCACAATACAAGGGTATTGGATGTTTAATAGAACCACACCAAGTTCAACTATGAACTTTTTCGTCTAGACAGCCTCTTTGGCAGCGATGTATTCAGCCTCTATCGTCGAGTCTGCTATGGTATCTTGCTTGGAACTCTTCCAACATACCGCCCCTCAATTGAGGGTGAAGACAAAACCCGAGACCGACGTACTGTTTTCCTTATCACTTTAGAAGCTCGAATCGGTAAAGGACTCCACTTGGAGTTCACCGTTACCATACACCAAGAACATTTCTTTAGTCCTTCTCAAGTACTTAAGAATATTCTTCACTGCTGTCCAGTGCTTTTTCCCAGGATCTGATTGATACCTACTCACTACACCCAGTGAGTAAGCTACATCCGATCTGGTACATAACATCGCATACATGATAGACCCGACTACAGAAGTATAGGGTATCCCTTATATGCGAGACCTCTCCAAATTAGTCTTGGGAGACATCTCTTTGGAGAGAGTGATTCTTGAACAAGCGGGTAAATTACCACGCTTATAATATTCCATAATAAACCTCTTTAGTATGGTGTCTATGTACCTGGATTGGGACAATCCCAACATCTTTTTAGATCTATCTCTATAGATCTTAATCCTCAGGATGTAAGAGGAATCACCCAGATCTTTCATAGAGAACTTATATGATAAGAAAAGCTTGACCGAGTGTAGCATAGGAACATCGTTTCCTATCAAGAGTATGTCATCCACGTACAATACGAGAAAGACAATCTTACTCTCTACTACCTTCTTGTATATATAAGGTTCATCTACGTTTTTGATGAAGTCAAACTCTTTGATAGCTTCATCAAAACAGATGTTCCAGCTCCGTGATGCCTGGTTTAATCTGTAGATTGATTTAAACAGCTTGCACACGCTTTCGCTACTCCAACTGTTTACGAAGCCCTCTGGCTGTGTCATGTACACGCTCTTTTCTAAATCACTGTTCACCGCCAAAAACGGGAGACAGAACCACATAGGATCGTCTTGCCTGAATTTGGGGGCAGATGCTATCTGGTTTTATTCGTCCACCTCTCCGATGTGCCAAGTTGATTTATGGCACCGTGTATCGGAGGTTTGGATGGATGCGGCCGTTGTAGCAGACTTCGTCAGATCCCCCTCGTTTTAATGAGGGGTTTTTGATTGTGGGGATGCTCTTCCCTGTAGGCGCAAGCCCCTGCAGTTAATTACGTTACCGCGTCGCGATATCCACTTTCTCCTGCTCCAGAAGTTCACTTCATGTCGTGTGTGTTTGTTTTATTTTTGGTTGCATGTGGATTGTATATGGAGACTAATTTATGTTGTTTCCCATAAGGCGTGGATTAGTCCAAATCCGTATGTTCTTAGATTTAGGTTTGGTTTGATTTAAGGATCGTTAATCTCGTTTGAGATTAAGATCAACTTAAATGTTTGTTAAGGATACGTTAGTCCAATTTGAGACTAAGATCTACTTAACAGGGTTTTAAGATCATTCAGATCCAACAAAAGAGCATTTTGGCTCTATTGTTTTAGTTTAAGGACGTTTCAGTCCATTGTTAGTTTAAGGACATTATGGTCCATAATCGCCATTTTGGAAGCAACGTTTAGTTTGAGGACATTTCGGTATGTTGTAGTTTGCGGACGTTTCGGTCCGTTGTAGTTTGAAGACGTTACGGTCTATTGTAGTTTGAGGACATTTCGGTCCGTTGTAGTTTGAGGACGTTTCGGTCTGTTGTAGTTTGAGGACGTTTCGGTCTGTTGTAGTTTGAGGACGTTATGGTCCGTTATAGTTTGAAGTGTGCACGTCATCTTGGGAAGTGCACCCAAAAGTAGTTGGTTGTCGGGACCCGCTACCTCTCTGAAGACGCTGAGGAATTATAACGACATGTATCAGATGTGTAGATAGATGTACCTTTAAACCAATTCCCATGTCTGAGGGAAAAGGAATTGAGACTAAGATTTTCTCGAGGGAATGTGGGATGAATATTGTTTTGGATATCATCAGTTGAGGAGTCATCAGTCGTGTTTGAGACTGGAATTAGTTTGGGAAAACATGAGTACAGAGGCTCGGTCGGTTTGGAGATCGTTTAACCCCAGGAAGACTTAGCCAATTTGGGGCTGAAGTTGACTTCCTATAGTGCTAAGCACTGGTGCATGTTCAGCACTCACGTGTTCTCTGAATCAGTGTTAAACGCTGAATTTTGGAGGCGCTCACGTGTGAGCACGTGAGGCACCCCAAAGTGGGCACTGTACATTGGGTTTAATTCCCCCTTTATATATAAGTAATAAACACTTGATTCTTGCGGCGCTCACGTGTGAGCACGTGAGGTGTCCCAAAGTTGGGTACTGCCTTTTTGGGTTTTACTCCCCCCTCTTTTATAAGTGCTATGCATTTGGTTATTGTGGCGCTCACGTGTGAGCACGTGAGGCGCTCCAAAATGGGAACTGTTCTTTGGATTTTATTTCTTCTTTCTTTTATAAGTGCTAAGCACTTGGTTATTGTAGCGCTCACGTGTGAGCACATGAAGCGCTTGTGTTATTCTTTCTTTTGTTCATTAGAGACGCTCACGTGGGACACATGGGATCTCATTGTAGTGTTGAACACTAATGAATCACTAGCCCGTTCTTCTGTGGTTCTGAGGAACCAAGTTCTCCTTTTATTCTTTGCAAGAATTAAATTCTGTTTATAGGATTAAACCCTAGTTTCAGAGAAATTGAATTCTCATATGTTTTATTTTGTAAGAGTTAAACTTCTTAGACTTAGTTCTTTCCTCTAGGCTTTGAATCTGCATGACAGAATCTCCCCGATGAGAATTAAATTCTCAACTTGTGGGGAGATCTGCTTCTGCAGATCTCAACCGGAGGAAGAACTAAGTTCTTGTATGAAGGGTTAAACCCTTAGATAGACGAAGGAGAGATAAAATAATCTCTGTGTTTTCTCCTTACCTAGGATTTTTTTTTCTAAGAGGAGGATCTTCTTCCTTAAGAGAATTAAATTCTCTATGTATTTTTTCTTTCCTTCTCCGTCTAAGTCTACCTTTTTTCTCCTCTCTTTTCTTCTCTCCTCTTTTTTTCCTTCCTTCTTTTCCTCTGCCTTCTTCTTTTTCTTCTTTCCCCATTCCTTGCTCCTATTTATACGAGAAGAAAATGAATCCATTTATTAAGAAAATCCCTTATTGAGAGATCATGATTGATTTCATAATCAATCTAAAGATCTGGTGAATTTTATTCACCGTTGGATTTTTTAATCCAAAGGCTTTTAAGATAGAATTTAATTCCATCACATGAATATTTTGTTAGTTTAACAAGATCAGGAAATTATTTTCCTAATATAGAATTTAATTCTATCATATGGATAACAAGATTAGAATTTTATTCTAATATAGAATTCAATTCTATCACATAGAATTTTATTCTATCATATGAATAACAAGATTATAATTTTATTCTAATATAGAATTTAATTTTATCACCTAGAATTTTATTCTATCATATGAATATATTGTTAGTTTAACAAGATCAGGAAATTATTTTCCTAATATAGAATTTAATTCTATCAGATAGTTCATCCAAGATTCCATATTAGAAAGATTTTAAGGAAATATTTTCCAAATAGAGTTTTAATCCTGTTGTTTAGAATTTAATGCTATCAGCTTCAAAAGTGTTAGGAGCACTCACGTGTAGCACGTGACCCCTAATATAGAATTTAATTCCATCATATGGATAACAAGATTAGAATTTTATTCATATAGAATTTAATTCTATCACATAGAATTTTATTCTATCATATGAATATCTTGTTAGTTTAACAAGATCAGGAAATTATTTTCCTAATATACAATTTAATTATATCAGATAGTTCATCCAAGATTCCATATTAGAAAGATTTTAAAGAAATATTTTCCAAATAGAGTTTTAATCCAGTTGTTTAGAATTTAATTCTATCAGCTTCAAAAGTGTTAGGAGCACTCACGTGTAGCACGTGACTCCCAATATAGAATTTAATTCTATCGTATGGATAACAAGATTAGAATTTTAGTCTAATATAGAATTTAATTCTATCACATAGAATTTTATTCTATCATATGAATATCTTGTTAGTTTAACAAGATCAGGAAATTATTTTCCTAATATAGAATTTAATTCTATCAGATAGTTCATTCAAGATTACATATTAGAAAGATTTTAAGGAAATATTTCCAAATAGAGTTTTAATCCTGTTGTTTAGAATTTAATTCTATCAGCTTCAAAAGTGATAGGAGCACTCACGTGGAGCACGTGACCCCTAGTATAGAATTTAATTCTATCATATGGATAACAAGATTAGAATTTTATTGATATAGAATTTAATTCCATCACATAGAATTTTATTCTATCATATAAATATCTTGTTAGTTTAAAAAGATCAGAAAATAATTTTCCTAATATAGAATTTAATTCTATCAGATAGTTCATCCAAGATTCCATATTAGAAAGATTTTAAAGAAATATTTTCCAAATAGAGTTTTAATCCTGTTGTTTAAAATTTAATTCTATCAGCTTCAAAAGTGTTAGGAGCACTCACGTGTAGCACGTGACCCCTAATATAGAATTTAATTCTACTGTATGGATAACAAGATTATAATTTTATTTTAATATAGAATTTAATTCTATCACATAGAATTTTATTCCATCATATGAATATCTTGTTAGTTTAACAAGATCAGGAAATTATTTTCCTAATATAGAATTTAATTATATCAGATAGTTCATCCAAGATTCCATATTAGAAAGATTTTAAGGAAATATTTTCCAAATAGAGTTTTAATCCTGTTGTTTAGAATTTAATTCTATTAGCTTCAAAAGTGTTAGGAGCACTCACATGTAGCACGTGACCCCTAATGGGATTAAGCCATTTCGCTTATATGCAACTGTATGTGAATGTATCACGTGTTAACATGTGACCCTTTTTGGCTTGCCATCTGTTTGAATGTAGCGTATATATACTTTGCATATATAGCGCTCACGTGCTTACACGTGAGGCAGTTTTTTTTCTCTTTCTTTCCGTATATATATATTATTTATTTTTATATTTTTTTATATAAGGGAACAAATACCCCCCAGCGTTGTTCTCACGTGGCTTGCACGTGAGTGTAATGCTGTCATCCTTACAGCCGTTGGATTTGCCTAGGGGGACGGGGAGATGAACCGCTCCCCATCATGTCTTATAAATGCAGGGCTTTTGCCTCTGGGAAGACCACTGTTCTTTTATCTTCTTCCTTGCTTATTTTCCTTGAGAATTTAATTCTCTTTTTTTAGAGCTTAGTTCTCTGCCTTAGATCTTTCAGAGTTAAACTCTGCAAAACTTCTTTTTGGGTAAGGGTCTTGAACAACCCTTTCTTGCTTTTTGCCCTGGATTTTAAATCCATCAACAGAGCGTCGCTATTTTCTTAAATTGATTTCTTAAAGATCCAAAACACACATTTTTTTGTAGATTTTGAAGTCTTGAATCAATGAGGAATGTTAATCCCCCTCTTAGGGTTTTATCCTGTCACCGATCTTTAAGGATCCTTGGAATTTAATTCCATTTTCTTTGCCTCCTGGCCATGGGGGTTTTCTGGGGTTTAATCCCTTTATTAAAGGAATTTACTTTTGTATTCATAGAGCTTGGCTCTGAGAGAGACTCAGAATTTTTTTTTGAATTTTATTCCCTAATGTTCTTGGGTATTTTTTTAGGGTTTTAATGCCTCTAACGCAGATTTGAATTTTTTGTGGTTTTTAACAGAACTCGTTTTAAGAGTTGTTTAAACTTTATTGTTTGAAGAGAATCCTTTTTGATTCTCTCAATGGTTGTTTTGCCTCATCATTGGTGAGCTGCCATATTGATTTCGTGGGTCCATGGGTTTTGCGGGCAGTGGTCCCACGAGACAAACATCATGTCGTTTTCTTTTGTTATATATATATATATTATTAATGGTCTTTCTTTCCCTTATTTCAGGAACATTGGCTTCACTTCCTTACTTTCCTTATACTCGCTCAGAAGCCGCTTTTCCGCTTCAACGACCAGGATACCCAGCCAGCCTCTGCCGGCTATAGATATTTTGGGACGCCGCATATGTTAGGGTGAAGCCCGACCCTGGGGGCAAGTTTATAAGGTAGGCGTTACCCCCGCCACCCAGTAGGCTACCTTCCCTGGGCTCAATACATTCTCTTCGCCCAACGCGCACGGTTGCAGAAGGTTGGGTTGTACCAAGCGGTTTACGCGTCTTTATTTCATTACCATGCCCTTCACGTCTGGTGGGTCAAGGCTTTTTTGAACTATTGGAATCTTTCCACCAACACATTCTTGCTAGGGGATCGTGAGGTCTCAATTTCACTGGAAGAGTTTCGTGAGATCTCCGGATTGTCGATCAGAGGAGAGCATTATGAAGAGTTACTGCCTCCTGATGAGTATGTGTTTTCCATAGTGCCTGCTATGCTTGACGACCTGACGACTGAAAACGCCGTCCGTCATAAGTACCCTAGTCTAATCAAGGCCCTGGGTATTTTTGAGAAACTGTTCGTGACGTCAGAAGGGCAAGACGTCACCTTCGAAACCTTTATTACTTGCTTTCTCCATGGAGATGTCTTATCCAAAGAGGCTCCAAAATTCACGATCATCGACGACCCTTTTGGGTTCGGGTTGCAGAAACTTCCGGCCAAAGAGGAAGACTTGCCGCAGTTCTATATTCCGACCTCATCGGCCGTGGCCTTCGATGCGATTGCGGCCCTTGGCATGGATGAAGAGACCTTCTTCGTCGGCTTCATCAGTCTCTGGCTCAGTTAGTTCACCATACCGACGCATCGACGCTTTATGAGAGCCTCCGTCTTCTACCCCACTCACCGCATAGCTGAAAGGGTGCGATTGGCTGTTGGCGTTGTAGGATTGTCGCACCTATATCATGGGTTAAGCGTTGCGGCTAATACTTCGACCCCAGGTGCGAATACTATGAATTTCTCCCTCCACCATTTCATGTCGTAGATCGAGATGCACGTATTGGGAGCATTTGCTGCACACCGGCGGCCAGATTTTTACGACTCCTATACCTTCCCACGGGTTATGAGGTTGGTGGATGCTTCTGCTCCCAATCCGACCCAGCTAGGGGCCCTCCGCGTGCTGCTCAACCCATACTCAAATGAAGGCGGAATGGTTTATAGTGACCGAATCCTTTCTGCTCCTACGGGGCCCATTCAGCAATTGTTTGATTTGTCAAAGGGTGGAGTGCCATCTTTAAAGCCTAAGGAGATTATGCACCTATACTCGATTAGGCCGGGCTATTTGGTGTTTCGTCAGAATGACACTGCTATCTTTATGGGGTATAATCCGCACCGTTTTGCCCAGCAGTTAGGCTATAACCAGGGTGTTCCTTTCGAGGAATTTTTAGTTGAGCCCACTTTGTCTTTGGAGGTCACCCGTGACGTCATCCACCATTTCATGCGGTTGAACACTGGCTCCCTCTTCATGATCCCAGAGCCCGACTATCTTCCAAGGCCTGTGGGATCTTTCAAGGGTTGGTATCGCCATCGGGTCGGTCCTGTCATTGCCGAGGAGAGATGGGTACTCTTCGAGTGTAGAGCTCCAGCTCCGACCCAAGTCACCAGCGCTCCGTTGTGGCCGCAGGCGGTTGTTCGCCCTCTTCTAAGGGACAGCAGTTCGGTGCTAATCCCTAAACCGTAGAAGTAAGACCAGTCCCTCGCACTGCTGGTATGCTGGTGTGTGCTAGAGCTGAGGCAGAAGTTCCTGGTAAAGCGCCAGCAGTGACACCACCGAAGGATGACATCGAAGGTGAGGTAGGGAAGCGCTGTGCCAAGGTGCTAAGGGGGAGGAAGCGCTCCTCCTCTAGTGTTAGCTCTAGCTCGAAAAGGAGAAAGAAAGCAATCACCGGCCTACTCGACGTCTTGCTCGAATCTGGGCCTCTTATCCAGGATGAGCCGATATCCATGCAGGAGCCGGACGACGGTCTTCTCTTTCCTGGTTCGTTTGCCGAGAAGGCCGCACGGTTGGCCGAGGCTTTAAGGAGCTCACAAGATGAGACTGAAAACATGGACGCCCTGAAGAAAGCCTACTCCCCCATCATATTCTACGACGTTGACCCATCATTACAGAAGGTACACATGGGTCCTTTGTTAATGGAAGAAGAACGAGTCCTCAAACAGCCCATCTCGGTTGTTTCTGAAGACGGGTAGTCATGTATTTGCGCTTGAAGCCCGGCAAGCGCATTTAGTCAGAAAAGAACAACGGCTCGAAAAAGCCATACTTCAAGCTCTCTGGCGTATCGGTATGCGTATTTTTCGTGTCCTTTGGCGAGTAATTTGTATCAATTTTATGTCTTCTTATTTTTGCGAAAACTTTGCAGGGACTTCTGCAGCGGAAGCGGATTTAAGTCCAGATTGGGCCATGGCTGTGGATTCTACGAATATCACCCGTGACGCACCTTCGGGTGTGGAGGAGATTACTGAAGCTGCTGCTCTTGCTATGGATCTCCCGGTAGTGGCTTCTGTTCCTTCAGCATCTATACCTTCAGCAGAGGTGATCTCGCCGGCCATAGATCCAGTGGATCTCTCTAGTGGCGCACCGGAGGGTGTAGAAAAGATTGCCGAGACCGCTGTCCCCGCCTTGGAGCCTGCAGTGGCGGCTGTTGTTTCTCGATTGGAAGCTGCCACACCGGGAAATATCTCCATTGATGTACCTGAGGGTGTAGAGGAAGCTGCCGAAGCTGCCATCCCTCTATTCTAAGGAGGACGAAGTATCGAAAGTAATCTCCTACGCATATACATTTTGTTTTAATGATCCCTCCGCTATCTAAACCTTTCTTTCCTTCAGAATTGCGGGAATTAGCGGCTTCCATCGTGGATCTCTTTCCTTGGAAAACCTTCTAGCGTTTGCTTGATATGGCTTTCCCACTGGCAATACCTCCGCAAAGCATAGTCTTTTATTCTGGCCAAGGTCGGTATTCTTTTAACTCTTTTATTTTACATTTTTATAATGACGCTAATATGCCCTCCATTTTTGAACCATAGTTCTGGAAGCCGACGACGAAGTTGAGATTCTTGACGGGCCCGGGGATCTATCAAACCCACCTTGCATGACTGTGGGTAAGTGACGCTTTATCTTTGGCATTGTTTGCTCTATGTTTGGAAATATCACTGACTGTACATAAATCTTGATAGTTTTTCCAGCCCTAACCCCGTTAGAGTCTCGGATCCCTATGCCACCAGGCCCTTATACCCAACGTGCGTCTGAAAGAATGGCAAAACAGAGCATTTACTCCCTGGCGGCTCTCATTGAAGACCTTCGCGCTGGTACCTCTGTTACGGCCGAAGAATTTGCTGCTGAAGCCAACGCTTCCTTGTCTGTTCTCTCCACCTATCATGACGAAGCATTGGTGCGTGTCTGGGTTGAGTACTGTCACCGACTGGAGGCCTGCCTACATGGGCTCGAGTGCATACGCCTTCCCTCTGACATCTTAACTGTAAAAGCGAGCCTGCGGGGATGGATCGAACGGTGTACAACCAATCTACAGTCATGCAAAAAGAGGCTCAACTGGAAGTTTTCGGAGAAGGAGTTATCTTCAAACGCTTTGGGGGAATTTCAGGCTCGGCTTACTGCCAAGACCACCCGTGCGTACGAAATTTGGCGGGTGCTTCAAGAAGCCATTACAGAGGTGCTAGCTCTTGACAAAGAATTTATTTTTACCCGTGAGATGGTTGAAGCCCATAAGGTCGCCGAGAAGGAGCTCGAGAGTCGGTTTGCTTCATACTAGACTCAACAGACCCAGGCAGGGACCCGTCTTGCGGTATTAATGGAGCTTGAAGCCAAGGTCCAGCGGAAGAACGACAAACTTACTGGCCTATTGAACCGTCCACCGGCTTAAACATTTTTTTGTCACTGTATATTCTCCTTCTTTTTTGTATTCATTCATAAATAAGAGTATCTTGTATTCATTTTGATTCATGAATAAAAGACATATTTTTCTTCGTACCGGCGCTTTTCTTTCTTTTGCTGTCTTGACTTGCCGTAAAGTAGTTTATATAATCATTGCGGAGTTTATTTAGTTTACTTTTCTTGGGTCTATGGGAAAACTTGCCCTAACGCATGGATAACCCCTGCTCTTTATAACCGAGGTCCGTTAGGGTTTGCTCGAGCAGCCTTGCGACTGCCGTGTCTCTGATCCCTTTGGGGATAGACAAGATGAGTGTCGATGTGGTCTCTAGGTTGTTTATGAACCGTGGAGACTTGACTCTCCTTTTGATGGAGCCAGGTGGGTGAATGTGGCTCCCTTTTCGTTTATGCCCATGGATCGTATACAGGGGTTGATGTGGACTCACTTGTAGGGAAAAAGATTCATTTTATTTTATTTCTTTCCGCGATGCTCTATCATTTCAGCTTTTTATATCGCGAAAGTCACGATTGTCCAACCATTTCGTATTTTTATCGTGGTGCCCAATCATTTCGGCTATTTTTCTTTTTACTCGCTGTTTTTTATTGTGAGCTTCCCAAACATTTCGGCTGGTTTTTATATGCGTACATTTTGCTCGCTGATTTTTATTGTGAGTTGCCCCATCATTTTGGCTATTTCATATGCATTTTTAGCTCGTTGATTTTTTTTGCAAGTATGGAACTTGAGATCTGATACCAATCTTAGCATCAGCATCGATGCGACTGGAATATGGGCAGGAGCGAATCATCATTTGCCTTGAGAGGACTTGGAATTTGCTACCAATTTAGGCATCAGTATCGTTACCACTAGAATGTTGCCAGGAGCGAATCATCATTTGCCTTTGTTGATTCGAACAAAGATTGCTTAGTAAACAGGGTTAGGATCCTGTCGACTAAGGCTTTTGACTTTATGAGCCGTAAGGGTCTCACAAAGTTATTTCTCCCTACGAGTCGTGAGGATCTTGCAGATTTAAATTCTCCTTAGAAGTCATGAGGACTTCTAAGTGATATCTTCTCTTGTAAGTCGTAAGGATCTTCCAAGAGTGTTTTCTCCTTACAAGTCGAGAGGACTTATAAGTGTCGTTCACCATATGGGTAAACTTCCCACCAGTGGTAGAATATGATGAGGGGATATTTATTTGTGCACCTTGGGGACTATGATGGCTTAAGAACAGGTTCAGGTCCTTGTATCTTAAGGCTTTTAAATCCTATGAGCCATGAGGGATTCATAGGGGGGAAATTCTTCTTACGAGTTGTGAGGATCTCGCAAGTGTAATTTCTCCTTAAGAATCGTGGGGATTCCTAAGTGCGTTACTTCCTCGTGGGTCGTAAGTGTTTCCCCCAATTAGAGCAAAGCTCTGTTCAAATTCCAAGATTGGAAATGAAGCGACGCTTCTGTCACCCCCAATTAGAGCAAAGCTCTATTTGAATTTCAAAAATTCAAAAGGTGAAGCAACGCTTCAGATCCCTTGCGCTGCGCGCAAAGCGCCACGTGTCAAAAGCAGACACGCCAGCGTAAGGAGCGCTGCGCCCAAGACAGCGCGCCCCAATCAGAGCAAGGCTCTGCTTTAAAAATTCAAATTTTAAAATAAAGGAAGCAACGCTTCAGATAACTTGCGCTCTGTGCTGTGCGACACGTGTCAGCATAAGTGCGCTAACGCAGTTGCGCTGCGCTCTGCACTGCGCGACACGTGTCAAGCGCACGTGCACTTACGCCAACTGTGCCAGCACTAAAACTTAAACAACAAATTATTTAATTAATCAGAATTAAAATTCTAGAAAGATCTTTTTAATCTTATTAAAATAAGAAGATTATTTTTTGTAAAACAGAGGCCTTAGGATCAAAGATCCAACGGTGGGGAAATATCCCCAGATCAATCAGAGAAAGATCTCTGTAACTAACCTAACAAACTAATTAGCCCTATATAAAGGCTCCTAGACTCCAAGTCTCAGATATACAGAGCTCCTCTAAAAACTTTGAGAAGAACTCGAAGAGAAAAAGGTAAACCTCTGAAAAAGAAGAATTTCTTCTAAAAAGATCAAAGATCTAAGAACAAGATCAAGATCTTCAATAAAAAAAATAATAATAATAAGAAACAAGTAATTTACTTCTTTATTAGATCTTTTGATCTATATAAAGGCATTGCCTTTTGATGAACCATCGGTTCTTGAATCTTGAGGTAGAACCTCTAAAAAGATTCTTTTCTTTGATCTAAATTTGATCAAGATGCGCTCTGCGCTGTTGAACAATGCCCTGCACTCTTAATTTGCGCTGTTGCGCTCCTTGGACTGGCGCAAGCCACCGGAGAGCGTCACGTGTCAATCTGCGCCTTGCGCTCCTAAAAACAGAGCACTGCGCTCTTGGATTAGTGCACTGCACCAGAGCGCGCCACGTGTCAGCAGCGCACTTGCGCAGCGCACTGGCGCAGTGCACTGCGCTAACAGACTTGCGCTCACCAGAGCATGACACGTGTCATCCCTACATGCGCTGGCGCCTTGTGCTCATTAATTGGCGCAAAGCGCCTGACAAGCCACGTGGCGCACTGTCAGAAAATTAAATGCCATGCATTATTAAAAGGGGCAGAGCCCAATTAAAAGGTCTAACAGACCAAGACAAATGCTCTGCATCATTAAAAAAGGGGCAGAGCCCAATTAAAAGGCCTAACAGACCTAATCTAAATGCCATGTATTTAAATAAAAAGCCCAATGCTATGCATTGTTTAAAAAGGGCACCAAGCAAAGGCCTAAACAGGCCAATCATGAACAAAATGTTAAACATTTTCAAATGGATTTAACCCAATTCTGGCCGTAAGTCCTTAAATTAAATTGAATTGAGCACAACTGCTCTCCTAAATCAATTTACACCCGATTCAAGGGTATATCTCTGAACTCCTCTGATATTTGTCGTTGTAATCCTTCAACGTCGTCAGAGAGGTGACGGGCCCCGACAACCATATATTGCTACGGACTGTGGGGTCCTTAAACTCATGGACTATGATGTCCTTAAACCAATATTCGTCCTCAAAATGGGAATGTTGGACCACCATGTCCCTAAACTGGCAATGGACCACCATGTCCCTAAACTGGCAATGGACCACTATGTCCTTAAACTAGAACAATAGAGCCCAAATGCTCTTTTGTTGGATCTAAATGATCCCGTTAAGTTGATCTTAGTCTCAAATTAGACTAACGTATCTTTAACGAACGTTTAAGTTCATCTTAGCCTCAAATATGGCTAACGTATCCTTAAACCAAAACTCCAAACCCAAATCTAAGAAGATACGGATTTGGACTAATCCACATCCTACGGGCGACAACACAAATTAGTCTCCGTATACGATCCATGGGAAACCACAAACAAAACAAACACCCACGATACGAAGTGACCAGTTGGAGAAGGAGAAAGTTGTTACCGCGATGCGGTAGCGTAATTAACTGCATGGGCTTGCTCCTGCAGGGAAGAGTGTCCCCACAATCAAAAACCCCTCAAGCGAGGGGGAATCTGACGAAGTCTGCTACATCGGCCGCATCCATTTAAACCTTCGATACACGGTGCCATAAATCAACTTGGCATCTTCGGAGAGGTGGACGGATAGCACCAAATAGCATCTGCCCCGAATCTCAGTGCGTAAGACGCCCCAGTCTTGTGCGCCGTCTTTCGGAGGGGAACAGATTCTGGCACGCCCGGTGGGACCTTTTCCTCTTTCCACTCCACAATTCGTGTGTCGTGTTCGCGAACCAATCGCGGTTTGTTAATGGTTGCTCTTGGGTTTCAAGTTACTAAGATTTGGTCTCTTGCTTAGTGCAGAAAGCAAACAGCAATGGCGTTCAACTGCTCAAACTGCTCCAACTGCAAATGCAACCGACGCTCCGCCTCACCTGGAGGTGTAGCCTATGGACCGCAGGCGGCATCCCTGTTCACAATGCCGATAGAACAGGTGACGCATGCTACTACCGGTCTGTTCTTCGGGACCATGCTCCCGCCAGTGAACATTAATGTCCCGCTGCCGCAGGAAGCGCAAAAGAAGTCGGTCTTTGATCGGCTCACTACTACCACGGCCCCTCTCAACGGGTCGTCCAATTCCAACTCTTCGGTCTTCACCATGCTGAACTCGAGCTCCAAAGGGCCTACCAAAAAGCCCATAATATCTGAAGTGGCCATCCCAAAGAAGATAGCCATCCCTGCTCCTGAAGTCGTCAAGGCGGCTTCTCCTGCCAGAGGGTCGGTCTTTGCGAGACTGACTGCTCCCGTTCCCGCACCCGCTCAGAAATCTGTTTTTGATCGGCTGGACACGGCTTCTCAACGGACGTTAGTCTTCAAGAGGCTGACACCCGTGACAGCCCCCTACCTGAACAAGGGGCAAGACAAAACCGTCGCTGAACCAATCCCAACAACTCGTCATGCCCGACGTCGCCACTGGCGCCGGATAAGGAAGGCTGGGGGCAACTCCCCCTCTGGGCTAACTCCACCAGCTCCAACGGTGGAAATTAATGCTGCTGTTCCAACCGGAAACAGTTTTGAGCTGCTGAACAGGGTATGCAGGAATTCGCCTACTGCCGTACTAAAAAGATCTCCGCCACCGGTAGAGACCGTCGTAGAAACAAAGCCGGAGCAGTCTCCTCAACGGCTGTCTTCCAAAGTCTACAAGATTTGGCGACGAGTCCGAGAATCGTGATTGATCCGAATTTCTCCTATCAGCATAAGAAGCCGAAAGTCCGACAGGAAGAAAACCGCCCTGTTAAGCCGACGGCCACCTGGGTGCCCACATCAACGGCCCCCTCAACTTCGATGGCCCACAAGAGAAGGAGGCCGGAGAAGATCCCTGTGCCGGTGACAAAAGCCAAAAACACTGAACCCAAACGCCCTAAGTCTGGGGGCATGGTCGTCCATACCATTTATATGGCATCTGGGAATGAAGATAGCCGCGCTTCGACGGGCCACCGACCGCTCACCCGATCCATCACAAGGGCCCAGGAACAGCAGCAGCAGAAGCTCCAGGAGATGTTGACTGCGATGGCCGCGCTCACCGGACCAAAGGAAAGCCCGGAGACGTCGTCGGAGCAGGGTCGCGAGCACGAAACTGATACTGAGTTCCTTCGTAGAATGCTTGAAAAGAAGGACAAGGAGGCTGCGGAACAAGCGGCTAATATAAAGCAGATGGCTCTCCTATTTCAAGACATGGTCGGGATGATGATCCAGCCGGATCCCCCAGCCGAAGATCTTCCGATTATCCTTGAAGATGACAGAGGAGAAACATCGAATCCACCGCCGGCTCTTTCAACAGCCAAGGAGGAGACAATTTCCAAAGCTGTCCTGGACGACTACATTGCTCAACAAATACGGGTCCACCAGGAAAATGAAGCGACTGGTCAAGTCGTTAAAATGGAGCGACCATATCCGAGCTGGTATGATCAGATCAAATACCCGCCGGGCTACACGATCCCAAAATTCCATGTCTACAAGGGGACAGGCAATCCCCATCAACATGTTGCCCAGTTTAGGGCTCTTTGTGGCAACACCGGCGGCGATGATAAGCTCTTGTTTCTCCAATTCGTCTGCAGCTTATCGGAGACGGCGTTTGAATGGTACTCCGAGCTTCCGAACGACTCCGTCAAAACTTTCGCTGAAATGGAGTTGTTGTTTACCCAGCGTTTCGCAAGCGCGAGCGAGCGTACTCC
This sequence comes from Agapanthus africanus, assembly GCA_030015575.1. Classification (NCBI taxonomy): domain Eukaryota; kingdom Viridiplantae; phylum Streptophyta; class Magnoliopsida; order Asparagales; family Amaryllidaceae; genus Agapanthus; species Agapanthus africanus. The sequence goes on along the minus strand of JASDDO010000019.1, from coordinate 44,969,926 downwards.
AATAACAGCTTTGATCAATGTAAGAGTAAAGCCGGGCAAAACTTAGGTTCAATATGCAATCCGATGGCGGAACTTGTGGTCAAAATGCGAACAACGCATCGAAGAAGCGCCAGCGGTGGGCATGTTCGTGGGCACCCTAGATCCTCATGCAACTATTTCACAGTTCATGATGTTCTTTAAACCAACCACGTTCCAGGCCTTGATTGACAGCCCAAATGGATCAGATGGGCCATAAACTGTCTCCTCCAAAGCCGGACTCTCGAAATGAGAAGGGGAAAGGAAAAGCGATCGTCGTCGCCAATGCTCAACAACAGCCGAGCAACTTGAAGCCGGTTGTCCGTCAAAACAATATGCGTTCATGCCTATCCCTCGAGGAGCGGCTAGGATGTTCTTACTCGTTTCCTCAAGATAAAACGAGAAGACTGTTCGAGCTGGCAGTGCGCAACAGACTCATCAATCTAACAGATTCAAAACGTCCGTTGCAGCCAAACGGCGTCAATGATCCTAATTACTGCCCCTACCACCGAGTATTGGGTCATCCGATCGAAGATTGCTACGTCTTCAAAAACTGGATTGAAGACCAATACCAACAAGGCAAGTTCGCATTGTCCGAAAAATGGAAGGTGAACCCGCTGCAACCTCATACCCCTAAAAAGGTGAATATGCCGGGGGCAACGTGCTCCCTTGTTGAAGAAGCTCCGTGGGAGGTTGTGCTATCAGCCAAAACCAAAAGGATGCTGAATGATCTCCAAATATACCCGGCGATCAGGTGGAAGAACCCGCTAGAACCCCAGATCATCGAAGGGATGCTGAAGCCGCGCCTAACTCCAAAGATCGGCGGTGATGGCTCAAGCATTCACACCCAGCCGTCGAAATCTTCAAAGAAGAAGAAGAAGAGATCTAAAAAGCTCGTGAAGCCTGGTGACAAGCGCACGGACTTACAGAAATAGATTGACGCGCTGGAGGAGTATAATCAGAAAGCACGGACTCCCATCACGCTCCAAGAGTTCCTCAGCCACGTCTTTCAGGAGGAAGATGATGGAGAAAGCTCGTCGGATGAATCTGAGGGTTACGTAGCAAGCTGTCATATGATCTCCCACTCGTTTACAGACGATGAGAAAACTCCTTGCACTGAGAAGCTGGGGGCAGATCCTAAACCGGAACTTCTGGGGCCATCAGATGAAACAATTGATGCATTCCTCAGCGAAGCTCTTTTGAAAAGTAAAGCTGATCGGGAACGCGAGACGGTCATATTTGAAAAGGCCAAGCGCCGGCGACTAGACGAAAGTGTTAAGACACTCCCGTCAAATCAAAGTACATCCACCACAAATAAAAGCAAGTTCAAGACGAGGAAAAGGTTTGCTAAAGCCATATCAATGGGGATGAAGCTACCACCCTCTGAAGGGAACACTGCCGGCAAAGCAGAAATGCACCCTTCCTACTGCTTATATCATCGAAAGATTTCGCACCCCACCGAAGAGTGCAAAGCTTTTAATAGATGGTGGCAGGGGTATGTTGTTCACCGGCAACATTTTAAGCGGGAGAAGCACAAAACTCGTCGGGAGCGGAAAAGTACGACCGAGGAGCTTAGAAGAACCACCGGCGATTGTCGCATGGTTAACGCCGGGGAAGCACAAGTTCTCACATTCGGGAGCGACTCTGACGAGGAAATGGCTCTTAGCCCTCTCTTTAAAGAGTCCACCTCGAGAAAAGAGGAAGAGCCGAAGGCTTGCGAAAATATCCGGCTGCATAATCGTACACTACCCGAAAAGAATCTCGGACCCTCAAATAAAAAAGATAAGGGAAAAGAAAAGGTCTCTGAGGATATCGCCCTAGATGACCAATTCATGGAAGAGCTAACCGCCAAGGAACCGCCAAAGAAAAATAAGGTGGACTACAACATTCTGACACACTTGAGGAAGCTACCCTCGTAGCTCAGCATTCTCGATGCCCTCTTACTGTCAAAAGAAGCAAGAGATTCATTGATCAAAGCGCTACAGGAGCCAGAGCAATTCCAAGCTTTTCTCGCCGAAGAAAAGATGAAGGACGAGCTGGAGGAAGTACACACAGCCGATATCACCTTAGGCGACGAAGACCTCCTCCTTGGGATGTGCGAACACAACCGTCCCCTCTATGTTTCAGGGTACTGCCACGATATAAAGATAGGCAAAATCTTGGTTGACAATGGATCTTCCGTCAATCTCCTTAATGTACGGGTGTTGAAGGAAATCTGCATGAGCGTCCAGCACCTCGCTCGGGATAAGATCACCATCTCCGGGTTCGACTCTCAATCATCACGGACTCTTGGGTCTGCGATACTGACGTTACACTTTGGGCTACTCGTCACGGACATTAAATTCCACGTCATAGACGCCAAGACATGCTATAATGCTTTGCTCGGCCGACCCTGGTTACACGAGTACAACATCATCCCTTCTACACAGCATCAGTGTATGAAATATTTTAAGGATGGTCTCGAGTATACCGTAATAGGAGAGTTGAACCCATTCTCTATGAACGAAGTCCACAAATATGAAGATGCAAAATGCTTCTTTCCGGATTTCGAGAACACGGAAAGGTGTCACAAGCCGGAGAACAAAGCTATCACCACCATCCCTGTCTTCGGAAATGATACTGAGGAAGAGGAAGAGATGGTTTATTCGGGTCTACCCCAACACAACAAGCCAGGACCGTCCGCTCCCATGTTGATCTTTGGCAGTGACTCGGAAGATGAGGTCCATGCTATATTTTTCGCTCGACCTTCAATACAAACTGTCGCTAACGAAGAGCAAAGTTTGCAAGTTGCCATGGTTCCACCCAAACATCATAAAGAACTAGATGCACTCGATACCTACAGTGTGGAAGAGCTGCGGATGTTCTATGTCCCTCCCAGGCGAGAAGGAGAAAAGGCGATTCTATTCTACCGCTCCGGAGAAACCAAAGTGGAGAAAGAAATCTGGCACGGTACACATTCCGTCCCAGTTCCTTACCTCCTATTCATGGTCGAGACTTTCTCAATGACGAGGGACTCGCTACGCTTGACAGGCTTCAGCCCATCTGTCTGCCTAGATATTATACAGAAGGTTTGAAAAGGCTATTGAAGAGCCAAGGGATACCCTTCAAATAGACCGATCGAAAAGCCAAATTCTATGACAGGGTCTGGAACGTTCCCGGAACTCAGCACAAGTTGCCCAATGGGAGAATGGAAGCAATCGGGCTCGGATACGTTCGGTCCAAGAAACGAGAGCTACTCTGCGACTGTTACGTCGTACATGACTTCAATGAAGAAGGGGATGCTCAATGGGAAGACGCTAACCCTGAACCAGAAAAAGTCCCCGACGTAAAAATGCCCAGTCCGTCGTTCGAAGAACAAATGGACAAGCTTATAAGGGAAGCTGGTCAAAAAGTCCGAGATGACCATAACCGCGAAATGGCCATCTATGAGAAAGCCAGGATGCAACGCCTTCTCCAACAGGCCGCGAAAGATGAAAATGTCGCTCCCTGTCAACCTGTTGTAAAAAAGACCCGACGCAGAGGCGGAAACAAGTCAAAAAGCAAAAAAGGCATTCAACAACGACAAAGCGGGAACAAGAAGCCACGCAGTCGGGAATCGAGCGGTCCGAATTTGTCCTTTATGAAGAAGATGAGTCGAGCATACTCTTTTCCTCAAGACAAGACAAAGAAGATACTTGACTTAGCTACAAAACACCAAATGATTACGCTTCCGGAGTCCAAGCACCCCGAACAAGCAGGCGAAGTCTCACACCCAAACTATTGCTCTTATCACCGAGTAATAGGCCATCCTCTCGAGGATTGCTTCACCTTCAAGAACTGGGTCGAAGATTAGTATCAGCTCGGCAAGTTCGCTCTATCTGACAGTTGGAAGGTAACGCCGCCACAGAATCATGAACCCAAATCCACGAGAGCAGAACCGGATCCACGTCGGTCTTGGAAGTGAGCTCGTACTTGTCATATAATAACAATATCAAAAGAAGAGCCCGAGAATAGGGATGACCTTCCCTGGTGCTTCGAAAACAGCGATGACGAGGTGATCTCAGAATTTCCACCAACGCCGAAAGAGCTGGAAGATGGAATACACATCACTGCAGATAATCTTAAGAAAATTGAGTTGGGGACGGTGAACGACCCGCGACCGACATTCATTAGTGAACTATTGTCTGAAGGAAGTGTGGCTTCATTAAAAGACGTGCTTATGCAACATAAAGATTGCTTCGCATGGAACTATTCCGAAATGCCAGGACTAGATCCAGAAATTGCTGTGCATAAATTGGCGATATCCCCGGACGTTAAGCCAATCAAACAAGCACCGAGAAAAATGAGGCTCGAGCTTGAGATGAGCATTAACGCCGAAGTCAAGAAGCTGATTGACTCTGGGTTTATCCAGGAAGTTCAGTATCCCGATTGGATCGCCAACATCGTCCCAGTAATGAAGAAAAATGGGACAGTGCGCATCTGTGTAGACTTTCGGGATCTCAATAAAGCCTGCCCGAAGGACGATTTCCCAGTGCCAGTCACCGAGATGATGATAGATAACACGTCCACTCACGAGGTCTTCTCCTTCATGGACGGCTCATCAGGATATAATCAGATAAAGATGCATCCCAAAGACCATAAGCACACCGCTTTCCGGACCCCTTTGGATATATTCTGCTACAAGGTGATGCCCTTTGGTCTAAAGAACGCCGGTGCCACCTATCAAAGGGCCATGACAAAGATCTTCGATGACCTCATATATGAAATCGTCGAATGTTATATCGACGACCTCGTGGCGAAAAGCAAATCATACGAGGAACATCTCGAACATCTGAAGATTGTATTTCAACGCCTTCGGCAATATAACTTGAAGATGAACCCTCTCAAGTGCGCATTCGGAGTTTCCTCGGGCAAATTCCAAGGATTCATCGTCCGACACCGAGGTATCGAGATAGACTCGTCAAAGATCAAGGCGATCATGGAAATGCCTCCGCCAAAGACTCTTAAGCAATTGCGGTCTCTCCAAGGGAAGCTCCCGTACATCCGGCGATTTATAGCCAATCTTTCAGGCAAGTGCCGCCCTTACAGTCACCTGATGAAGAAGGGAACCCCTTTCGTTTGGGATCACAAATGCCAGAGCGCGCTGGACGAAATCAAGCAATACCTGCAGAATCCGCCAGTGTTGGCTGCTCCGGTTAAGGGAAAACCTCTTATTCTTTATACAACCGCCCTCGAAGGTTCCTTAGGCGCATTATGGGCATAAGAGAACGACCAAGGGAAAGAAAGAGCTCTCTATTACTTAAGTCGAGTTCTCCTGGGGGCAGAAAGCAACTACTCCCCCATTGAAAAATACTGTCTGGCGTTGATCTTCGCGATAACAAAGCTCAGGCACTATGCGTTGGCGCATGAAGTCCGTCTCATATCGAAGGTGAACCCTCTCAAATATTTGATGTCAAAGGTTATACTAACAGGTCGGTTCGCTAAATGGGCTCTGCTCTTGATGGAGTTCTCAATAACCTATCAGCCTCTTAAGGCAGTGAAATGCCAGGCTATCGCCGACTTCCTCGCTGAGCATCCGATACCTGCCGATTCTCCTCTGAATTGTGAGCTGCCAGACGAACATGCGTTTGATGCGATCGACGGTAGTGATACCTGATGGGAACTCTATTTTGATGGAGCGTCTTCTATGAAGAGGCGCAAACAAAGCACCCCTATAATCAAATCGGGGGTAGGCCTCATCTTCGTAACTCCACAAGGAGGGATAATGCGCTTTGCTTTCTCCTTAACGGAGCTGAGGACGAACAATGAAGCTGAATACGAAGCTTTGATAGCAGGCCTTGAGATCGCCATCGACATGGGAATTGAAAACCTCCTCATATACGGAGACTCCCAACTGGTCGTTAGCTAAGTAAACGGCGACTACCGGATGTGCAAACCAGAACTGGTGAAATATGGCAAGAAGGTGCAGCAACTGTTGACCCAAATTCCTTCCTACACCATGGAAAGTATACCGCGTGCAGAAAATAGAAAAGCTGATGCACTAGCTAAGCTCTCTAAAGAACTGGCCGACGAAAACCTCGATGATGTAAGAATCGTGGTACAAAGCCGTCGGGTGCTTTCCCCAGCAGAAATATCTCCGGAATCATCCGAAGAAAAGGGAGCGACTGAGCAAATGGCTATGCAAATAAAAGACCAAAAGAAGGCTAAGGATTGGAGAGAAGCCTTTATAGACTACTTCAAATCCCGTCGAACGCCTGAAGATGCGTCCTCAAGACATCAGCTCATGAAACGAGCTCTGTCTTTCGCCTTCGTCAATGATACTCTGTACAAGAGGTCGTTTGATTCTCTGTGGTTGAGATGTCTGGGACCTGAAGAGGCGAAAAGAGTCGTTCAGGAAGTTCACGACGGATGATTGAATGAAATTCTTGATGTGTAGTATGAAAATTGTATAGAAATCACAACCAAAAATTATTTTGACTGCAATCAACTACGGTGTCGGATGTAGATTGTAAGTGAGTGCGGATCGTCCACAGGGAAAGTGTAATAGTTCGTCTTTCGAATTAGATGAATTGAAACTTTAAAGAAAAGAAAAGAAAACAATTCATGATTTATATTTGAAGTTCAAGAATTAGAAAATCTAGATCTAATAACAAGAAAAAGATAGAATCAAGAATTGATAGTTTGTTGATTTTTCCAAACCAAATATCAAGAATCGATATGAGGCTCGTAGGAATCGATCGGATCTATAGATGTGATGTAATCTTACGATGACGTATTCTTATCCTTCGATGAATTGATACTAGATCGATGATGATTAACGAGAATTAGAGATTTCTTGTGAAACTAGGGTTTCATCTTATCCCTTGTTCTTTCATCGATATCATTCATATTCTAGCCTCTAGTAAATTCAAGAAACGATCGTAGATCCCTAATTTCGAGCGATAACAATCAAGAAAGCATCGCAACGAAATTAGGTCATCGATTCTTGAACTTGCTAGGGTTTACAAAACTCGTAGGACTTAAAAATCGTTTTAAGATTTGTTACATCATCATTCTATTGATCGTCTCGACTCCTTTACGAGCGGAGTTTTACTCAAACATCATCACAAGAACTACAATTATAAATTGAGATCGAATCATGATGCAAGAATTTAAAGAAAGAAAGATTCAAGAATTTCACCTTTTATTTATATCAACAATTTCATTACATTCGCTCAAGAACTACAAGAGGAAGAATTCGATCGTCGATTTGGCTTCGCTCGTCCCAGTGAGTCGCGGATCGGCTTGGATCACTTGCTCGGTTGGAGATCGGCTCCGCTCCTAAAAGGTTGAAGGCTTCTCACTTGATTTGGTACTCGGGATCTTGAATTTGGAGTGGAATTAGGGTTAGGGTTTCGCACAAGTCTTGTCACTAGACTTGTGGAAGAAGATGATGAAGAAAGAGATTTAGGAATTGGAGATTAAATGAACGAATGGATTCCAAGAGATGATCCCCTCTACAAGTGAGCCTAGGGTCCTATTTATAGATTTCCCAAACCCTAGGCCTTGAGTTTGAAATAGAAGTTCCCTCCAAAAGTTTGTTGAAAGACTTCTAGAAGTAGTTAGTTAGGCTTAGCTTAGGGTTTAAGCTAGGGTTTAGGGAGAAGTTTCTAGAATACAAGGCTAGTTTAGTGTAGATCCCAAAGCTTGCTGATCTGGCAGAAGGTTCTGGGTCTTTCTGGAAAATATTGTGTCATTCTGAGCTGTAGGCATTGAGATAGAAGTTGTGGTGCAAAGCTGAGGTTGTGAAGTCGATAAGCCGCCGCGGTTCCGCCGCATTAGCTGGCTTAGGCCGCGGAACCGCGGCCAAGTTGGCTCCTTGGGGCTGCATCTTTCTGGTGTTAGCTTTTGATGTCTTCTTCTGTATTTTGTGATATAATGAATTCCTGAATTCCCTTTACATCAATACCAGATTCCAAATCATTGAGTTGGCGTCATGTTTGATTGGTACCATGTAAATTTTTGGCCTTTCTTCTGGATTTTCCTGCACAGATCTCAAAACAAGTGTTGCGCAATATAGGGATGATGCGATGCCATGAAATGCAGTCAATTTCCTTTATAGTGCCGGTTTTAGAGTCTAACACATGCAATCTGATATTTTGCGACTGTTTTGCTAATATGTGAAATATGAATACCGTATACTTCTAAATGAATGCAAATGATAGGGAAATTGCCGGCTAAAAGATGCAATATTTTCGACTAATCAACGGACTCTACGGTTCTCACCAAGCAGGCCCAAAGATGAAGTTGAAGATTAAACGGATGGGTTATTACTGGCCCACGATGATTCAGGACTGCCTCGAATATGCGAAGCAATGCCACTCATGCCAGATTCATGGGGACTTTATCCATCAGTACACAAATCCTCTACACTCAACAGTGGCCAGCTGGCCGTTCGAAATGTGGGGGACTGACGTAATCGGCCCCATCGAACCAGCATCGTCCAAGGGACATCAATTCATTTTGGCGACGACTGACTACTTCTCCAAATGGGCAGAAGTAGTGCCGCTGAGGGAAGTGAAGACGGAGAATATCCTCCATTTCTTCAAGACGCACGTCATTTATCGGTTTGGAACTCCGTGACGGATCATCTCTGATAACGGGCCAGCCTACAGAAGTCACAAGATCAGCCGCTTCGCACAACAGCACAACATAGACTGGAGATACTCTTCAGTTTATAATCCCCGAGCTAACGGTTTAGCTGAGGCCTTCAACAAGACCTTGACGAAGATCGTGAAGAAGACGGTGTCCCGAAATAAGAAAGACTGGCATGAGAGACTGCAAGAAGCTCTCTGGGCGTATCGAACTACGTTCAAGACGGCCACGAACACAACATCGTACGCGTTGGTATTCGGTTCAGAAGCAGTACTCCCCCTCGAAATAGAATTACCCTCTCTACGAGTGGCAGTCCACTACGAGCTGACGGACGAAGAAAATGCTCACATTCGGCTTGAGGAGCTTGATGCCCTTAATAAAACCCGGCTCATAGTGCAACAAAATCTGGAGGCTTATAAAGCAAAGATGATGCGCTCATATGAAAGATTGATCAGGCCGAGGATATTCCGCCAAGGCGAACTCGTGTTAGTGGTCAAAAGACCTATGATCTCCAATCGCGCCAAGCGGGGAAAATTCGAGCCGAACTATGAAGGCCCGTACATTATAGACAAGGTCTACCAGGGTGGAGCCTATCTACTCATGGATATGCACGGTGAAAGGCCTTTCAGGCCAATAAACGGTCGCTTCCTAAAGAAATACTACGCTTGATGAGTCACAGCGTAGGTCAATGATAGATGACGACGACTATGTCTGCTCGCTATTTTCCTAAGCCCAAACTCTATAAGTAGTAGCCGGCCTTCTTCAACAATGGACCGAAACTTCCTTAAACTAATGACGGACCACTATATCCTAAAACTAGCCGTTGACCGAGATGTCGATAAACTACGGTGGATTGCAACATCCCAAAGCCGATACAAAAAAAAAAAAAAAAAAGAAAAAAAAAAGAAAACGGTATGTCCATAAGCAAAATGGGCACGGATGAAAACCCAAAAGGGCTCCGTGAGTAAAAACAGTAGGGCTACCGGCGAGTGTTTGTGAAAACCTGAAAGGGCGCAACCTCGTTAGAGAAAAAAGAATAAAAAAAAGACGATATGTCCATAAGCAAAGTGGGCACGGATGAAAACCCGAAAGGGTTTCGTGAGTAAAAACAGCAGGGCTACCGGCGAGTGTTTGTGAAAACCCGAAAGGGCTCAGCCTCGTTAAAGGACACTTACAGGGTCCTCTCGACCTTGTAAGGAGAAACCACCCGCGTGAGATCCTTACGACTCACAAGGGAGCAACACACTTAGGGATCCCCACGATTCCTAAGGAGAAATTACACTTGCGAGATCCTCACGACTCGTAAGGAGAACTCTCTTATGGGACCCTCACGGCTCATAAGATTTGAAAGTCTTAAGTTACAGAGACCTGAACCTGTTCTTAAGCAAACCCCCTACAACCTTCGATATTGCCCTACAAGCGGCTCGATACTGACCCTTGTATACAATCCACGGGCGCGAATAAACATTTCCCTAACCAAGTCCCATCCGCGACTAGGGATATGTTCGCACGGTGAACAACCCTTGTGAGTTCTCTTGAATTATAAGGAGAAAACTCTCTTATAAGATCCTTACGACTTATAAGGGGCCATACACTTAGGAATCCTCACAATTCCTAAGGAGAAAACACACCTATGAGATCCTCACGACTTGTAGGGAGAAATACCTTTGTGATACCCTTACGGCTCATGAAGTCAAAAGCCTTAGTCGACAGGACCCTAACCCTGTTTACTAAGCCACCTTTGTTCGATATCGACAGAGGCAAATGATGATTCGCTCCTGGCAATATCCCAGTTGTAGCGGTGCTGATGCCGAAATCGGTGTCTAATCCAAAGCTTGCGGCGAAAAGCCAGCAAGCTACACATGCATACGAAATAGACGAAATGATGGGGCAACTTGCAACAGAAGCAGCAAGTAAAAAAATGTATGCATGCAAAATAGCCGAAATGATTGGGCAACTCGCAATAAAAAGCAGCGGGTAAAAATAAAATAAATAGCCGAAATGATTGGGCACAACGAAAAATAGCCGAAATGATTGGGCAATCGCAACTTTCGCGATATAAAAGCTGAAATGATAGAGCATCGCGGAAAGAAATAAAATAAAAATATATATAATGAAATTTTTGCCCTACAGGTGAGATCACGTCAATCCGTGTATACAATCAAGGGGCACAAACAAAAAGGGAACCATACCTTCCCACCAGGCTCCATCAGAAGAAGAGCCAAGTCTCGACGACCACATCTACAGCCTGAAGACCCACAATGGCGTTCCTTCGCAGTCCAGCATGATGCAGATGCAACGTCAACGAAAGACCTCACGGTCGAAACAAAGCGGAGCGACGGCAAAATACCAGCTCCACCTCAGCATTCGTCTTGATACACCAGACGTAATGTCAACAACGACGTTCCTCCGCAGTTCAACAGGATGCAGACGCAACGTCAACGAAAGACCTCACGGTCGAAACAAAGCAGAGCGACGGCAAAATCCCAGCTCCACCTCAGCATTCGTCTTGATACACCAGACGTAATTTCAACAACGGCGTTCCTCCACAGTCCAACAGGACGCAGATTCAACGTCAATGAAAGACCTCACGGTCAAAACAAAGCGGAGCGACGGCAAAATCCCAGCTCCACCTCAGCATTCGTCTTGATACACCAGACGTAATGTCAACAACGGCATTTCTCCGCAGTCCAGCAGGATGCAGACGCAACATCAACAAAAGACCTCACAATCGAAACAAAGCAGAGCGACGGCAAAATCCCAGCTCCACCTCAGCATTCGTCTCGATACAGTAGACGAGATGTCAACAACGGCGTTCCTTCGCAGTCCAACAGGACGCAGATACAACATCAATGAAAGACCTCACGGTCAAAACAAAGCGGAGCGACGGCAAAATCCCAGCTCCACTTCAGCATTCGTCTTGATACACTAGACGTAATGTCAACAACGGCGTTCCTCCACAGTCCAGCAGGATGCAGACGCAACATCAACAAAAGACCTCACGGTCGAAACGAAGCGGAGCGACGGCAAAATCCCAGCTCTACCTCAGCATTCGTCTTGATACAGCAGACGAGATGTCAACAACGGCGTTCCTCCGTAGTCCAACAGAATGCACACGCAATGTCAGTAAAAGACCTCACGGTCAAAACATAGCGGAGCGACGGCAAAATTCCAGCTCCACCTCAGCGTTCGTCTTGTTACAGCAGACACAATGCCAGTAAACGAAGCAAAGGCCATACTCCTAGCTTCAGGGTCTTGACGGTAACTCAAATAAAACCTAAAAGACCATCGGAGATCATCCCACACCAGCACGGAGTGGTCACCACCTCGGCGTTCGTCTTGATACAGCAGACGAGATGTCACTACAGCGCCCTTCCTCCAACAGGATTTGGACGCGCCAAAGCAAACGAAGCAAAGGCCAAATTCCTAGCTTCAAGGTCTTGACGGTAACTCATATAAAACTTGAAAGACTATCGGAGATCATCCCATAACAGCGTGGAGTGGTCACCACCTCGACGTTCGTCTCGATACAGCAGACGAGATGTCACCCCAGCGTTCTTCCTCCAACAGGACTCAGACGCGACAATCAAACAACGGAGCCATGGCAAAATCCCTAGTTCCAAACCTCGACGGTTCACATCCAACCTAGAGACAATCGCGACATTCGTCTTGATATAGCGGACGCAATGCCAGCAAACGAAACGAAGGCCAAATTCCTAGCTTCAGGGTCTTGACAGCAACTCATATAAAACCTGAAAGACTATCGGAGATCATCTCACACCAGCGCGGAGTGGTTATGACTCATCGGCGCTCTCCAAAATGGGCCTAACCTCAAGTAAAAAGCGGCATGGAAAAATTCCTAACGCTTGCTCTTCCGACGGTCAAACTGCCTAGGAGGATTGCTTGAAGACATCTTGTCCAGCCCCCTAAGGGATCAGAGACACGACAATCGCAAGGCTACTCGAACAGCAAGATTGCCTATCGAGGAATATATCGGCCAATACGACGGTCCAACGGACAAAATCCTAGTACCACAGACCCTAACGGACCTCTGTCGTAAAGAGCAGAGGTTAACTGTGACGTTAGGATATTCTTGCGAGAACTGCTCGATTCGTCTCGACTCGTGAGGAAATTAGTGTCTTTGTGAGAACTTCTCGATTTGTCTCGACTTGTGAGATAAAGCCTTAGGCAGCGGGGATTAAAAAAAAAAAACCTGTTTCCTAAGCACTAGGACCCTGCAAGTCGGTCCAAAATGGACTCTTGCATACTATTCACGGGCCACACTCTCCAAAGTCGAATCTCGACAAAGAGGGAAACAACCGCTTACGGGTCCTCTCGACTTGTAAGAGGGAAAATTCTCTTATGAGATCCTTACGACTCATAAGGGGAAACCGCTCTTGGGAATTCCCACGATTCCTAAGGAAAAAAAATACACCTACGAGATCCTCTCGACTCGTAGGGAGAAAAGTCTTTATGAGACCCTCACGGCTCATAAAGTTGAAAAGCCTTAGGTAGCAAATCTGAACCTGCTTCCTAAGCCATCACTACTCCTCGAAGTATTCAAGACGAAATGTTCTATGTCACCTACAGGCTACGCTTACTTAAGGAATATGCCAATAACAAAGCAGAAAATAGAAGGAAGGAGGCAAAAGATTTGTCATTCATACTCGGAAAATTCTTACATCAATAAAGACAATAAACAAAAGCGGCACTATGGAAATATTTACAATGGCAAAACCTCAAATCCAGGACATGGATTGAGGAACTCAAAAGTGACCTTGTCCAGGACTTTCCAAGCCTGGTGAACCATCCTAGTGTGCTTTCTTTCGCGAACATGAGCGTCGGCATCCCCACTGATGTCCTCCACCCTCTGATAGGCAGCAAGTATAGCAGACTGTTGAAAAGCCTGGTGCAGGAGATCAACAAGATTGTCTCGCCGTCTCTTCGAGATTAGGTTCATCAGATACAACCAGTGCACCTTATCCTCAGCGGCATCCAATTCTCTAAGCGGAACACCAGTACAGAACAAGGGAAGCGCTTCCCAGATTGCTCCCACGATGAGCTTTAGAAGAGGGGAACACCGGGGAAGCAGTTGGCCATTATATGCGTCAAAGCGACTCATAATTTCGGCACACTCAGCGTTTGTGAACTCTCAATTCTGAGAACGGCCGAGTCGGCAGATGTCCCTGTAAGAGATAATCTCGTCGAGATCGTACATGTGGGCGTCCATTACTCCTGTAAAAGAAAATCAACAAAAATCAGCAGACAGACTGATTAAGCAATTTTTGATTCAAGACAGGCACAGGAAGTTAAACTCCTCGAGAGCAATACTCTACAGACAGGAGTGACACCTGTCTAAGTTTTAACAGAATTTTACTCTTGAAAAGTTCTTAAAGCTTAAGAGCAATGCTCTGAACAGGAGATAATTCTCAAGGAGGAGATGAAAATCATTTAAGGGACCAAAGGTCCTATTTATAGGCATTGAGAGCCGTTTCAACTTCCAAAGTTGATCCAACGGCTGAGATGTTGCCACCGCTGCGCTCATATTTGGGGCCACGTAAGCACAACGGTGGGGGGCATTTGTTTCCCCCAATCAGAGCAAAGCTCTGTTCAAATTCCAAGGCTGGAAATGAAGTGACGCTTCTGTCACCCCCAATCAGAGCAAAACTCTGTTTGAATTTCAAAAATTCAAAAGGTGAAGGAACGCTTCAGATCCCTTGCGCTGCGCGCAGAGCGCAGAGCGCCACTGTCAAAAGCAAACACGCCAGTGCAAGGAGCGCTGCGCCCAAGGCAGCGCACCCCAATCAGAGCAAGGCTCTGCTTTAAAAATTCAAATTTTAAAATAAAGGAAGCAACGCTTCAGATAATTTGCGCTTTGCGCTGCGCGACACGTGTCAGCACAAGTGCGCTCACGTAGTTGCGCTGCGCGACACGTGTCAGCGCAGTTGCGCTGCGCTCTGCGCTGCGCGACACGTGTCAGCACAGGTGCGCTAGCGCAGTTGCGCTGCGCTCTGCGCTGCGCGACACGTGTCAAGCACAGGTGCACTTGCGCCAACTGTGCCAACACTAAAACTTAAACAACAAATTATTTAATTAATCAGAATTAAAATTCTAGAAAGATCTTTTTAATCTTATTAAAATAAGAAGATTATCTTCTTTAAAACAGAGGCCTTAGGATCAAAGATCCAACTGTGGGGAAATATCCTCAGATCAATTAGAGAAAGATCTCTGTAACTAACCTAACAAACTAATTGGCCCTATATAAAGACCCCTAGACTCCAAGTCTCAGATATACAGAGCTCCTCTAAAAACTTTGAGAAGAACTCGAAGAGAAAAAGGTAAATCTTTGAAAAAACAAGAATTTCTTCTAAAAAGATCAAAAGATCTAAGAACAAGATCAAGATCTTCAATAAAAAAAATAATAATAATAAGAAAGAACTAATTTACTTCTTTATTAGATCTTTTGATCTATATAAAGGCATTGCCTTTTGATGAACCATCGGTTCTTGAATCTTGAGGTAGAACCTCTAAAACGATTCTTTTCTTTGATCTAAATTTGATCAAGATGCGCTCTGCGCTGTTGAACAGTGCCATGCACTCTTAATTTGCGCTGTTGCGCTCCTTGGACTGGCGCAAGCCACCAGAGAGCGCCGCGTGTCAAACTGCGCCTTGCGCTCCTAAAAACAGAGCACTGCGCTCTTGGATTGGCGCACTGCATCAGAGCGCGCCACGTGTCAGCAGCGCACTAGCGCAGCGCACTGGCGCAGCTGCGCTAACAGACTTGCGCTCACCAGAGCGTGACACGTGTCATCCCCACATGCGCTGGCGCCTTGCGCTCATTAATTGGCGCAAAACGCCTGACAAGCCACGTGGCACACTGTCAGAACATTAAATGCCATGCATTATTAAAAGGGGCAGAGCCCAATTAAAAGGTCTAACAGACCAAGACAAATGCTCTGCATCATTAAAAAAGGGGCAGAGCCCAATTAAAAGGCCTAACAGGCCTAATCTAAATGCCATGCATTTAAATAAAAAGCCCAATGCTATGCATTGTTTAAAAAGGGCAGAGCCCAAGCAAAGGCCTAAACAGGCCAATCATGAACAAAATGTTAAACATTTTCAAATGTACTTAACCCAATTCTGGCCGTAAGTCCTCAAATTAAATTGAATTGAGCACAACTGCTCTCCTAAATCAATTTACACCCGGTTCAAGGGTACATCTTTGAACTCCTCTGATATTTGTCGTTGTAATCTTTTAACGTCGTCAGAGAGGTGACGGGTCCCGACAACCATATATTGCTACGGACTGTGGGGTTCTTAAACTCATGGACTATGATATCATTAAACCAATATTCGTCCCCAAAATGGGAATGTTGGACCACCATGTCCCTAAACTGGCAATGGACCACTATGTCCCTAAACTGGCAATGGACCACTATGTCCTTAAACTAGAACAATAGAGCCCAAATGCTCTTTTGTTGGATCTAAATGATCCCGTTAAGTTGATCTTAGTCTCAAATTAGACTAACGTATTCTTAACAAACGTTTAAGTTGATTTTAGCCTCAAATATGGCTAACGTATTCTTAAACCAAAACCCCAAACCCAAATCTAAGAAGATACGGATTTGGACTAATCTACGTCCTACGGGCGACAACATAAATTAATCTCCGTATACGATCCACGGGTAACCATAAACAAAACAAACACCCACGATACGAAGTGACCAGCTGGAGAAGGAGAAAGTTGTTACCGCGATGCGGTAGCGTAATTAACTGCAGGGGCTTGCGCCTGCAGGGAAGAGTGTCCCCACAATCAAAAACTCCTCAAGCGAGGGGGAATCTGACGAAATCTGCTACATCGGCCACATCCGTTTAAACCTTCGATACATGGTGCCATAAATCAACTTGGCATCTTCGGAGAGGTGGACGGATAGCACCAAATAGCATCTGCCCCGAATCTCAGTGCGCAAGATGCCCCAGTCTTGTGCGCCGTCTCAGCGGTATCCAATGCTCTAAGCGGCACACCAGTACAGAACAAGGGAAGCGCTTCCCAGATTGCTCCCACGATGAGCTTTAGAAGAGGGGAACGCCGAGGAAGCAGTTGGCCATTATATGCGTCAAAGCGACTCATAATTTCGGCACACTCAGCGTTTGTGAACTCTCGATTCTGAGAACGGCCGAGTCGGCGGATGTCCCCGTAAGAGATAATCTCGTCGAGATCGTACATGTGGGCGTCCATTACTCCTGTAAAAGAAAATCAACAAAAATCAGCAGACAGACTGATTAAGCAATTTTTGATTCAAGACAGGCACAGGAAGTTAAACTCCTCGAGAGCAATGCTCTACAGACAGGAGTGACACCTGTCAAAGTCAATTATGAAGGGAAGTTAAAGAAGACCCCCGAGAACATTGAGAGCTCTGCTATAAAAAGATGATATAATTTATCAAAAAATAAAATTCCATCTTAAATCTTTAAGATCCATGAAAAAGGAGTAAAGCCCCATTAATGAATTAAGAGATTATAAATAAAATTCTTTTAGAGAGTAAAAGCTCTACTAATGAAACCCTAAAGGGGTTTTCTTTAGATCAAAAGATCTATGAGAGCAAAGCTCTGTTAATGGGTAAAACCCTGGTTTATTAAAAGTTTTAAACTATACCTAAATTTTAACAGAATTTTACTCTTGAAAGTTCTTAAAGCTTAAGAGCAATGCTCTGAACAGAAGATAATTGTCAAGGAGGAGATGAAAATCATTTAAGGGACCAAAGGTCCTATTTATAGACATTGATAGCCGTTTCAACTTCCAAAGTTGATCCAACGGCTGAGAAGTTGCCACCACTGCGCTCACGTTTGGGGCCATGTAAGCGCAACGGTGTGGGGGGGCATTTGTTTCCCCCAATCAGAGAAAAACTCTATTCAAATTCTAAGGCTGGAAATGAAGCGACGCTTCTATCACCCCTAATCAGAGCAAAGCTCTGTTTGAATTTCAAAAATTCAAAAGGTGAAGCAACGCTTCAGAGCCCTTGCGCTGCGCACAGAGCACCACGTGTCAAAAGCAGACACGCCAGCGCAAGGAGCACTGCGCCCAAGGCAGCGCACCCCAATCAGAGCAAGGCTCTCCTTTAAAAATTCAAATTTTAAAATAAAGGAAGCAACGCTTCAGATAACTTGCGCTGGTCCTATTTATAGGCATTGAGAGCCGTTTCAACTTCCAAAGTTGATTCAACGGCTGAGATATTGCCACCGCTGCGCTCACGTTTGGGGCCACGTAAGCGCAACGGTGGGGGGGCATTTGTTTCCCCCAATAAGAGCAAAGCTCTGTTCAAATTCCAAGGCTGGAAATGAAGCGACGCTTCTGTCACTCCCAATCAGAGCAAAACTCTGTTTGAATTTCAAAAATTCAAAAGGTGAAGCAACGCTTCAGATTCCTTGCGCTGCGCGCAGAGCGCCACGTGTCAAAAGCAGACACACCAGCGTAAGGAGCACTGCGCCCAAGGCAGCGCACGCCAATCAGAGCAAGGCTCTGCTTTAAAAATTCAAATTTTAAAATAAAGGAAGCAACGCTTCAGATAACTTGCGCTCTGCGCTGCGCGACACGTGTCAGCACAGTTGTGCTAGCGCAGTTGCGCTGTGCTCTGCGCTGCGCGATACGTGTCAGCGCAGATGCGCTGCGCTCTGCGCTGCGCTCTGCGCTGTGCGACACGTGTCAGCGCAGTTGCGCTGCGCTCTGCGCTGCGCGACACGTGTCAAGCGTAGGTGCACTTGCGCCAACTGTGCCAGCACTAAAACTTAAACAACAAATTATTTAATTAATCAGAATTAAAATTCTAGAAAGATCTTTTTAATCTTATTAAAATAAGAAGATTATCTTCTGTAAAACAGAGGCCTTAGGATCAATGATCCAACGGTGGGGAAATATCCCCAGATCAATCAGAGAAAGATTTCTGTAACTAACCTAACAAACTAATTGGCCCTATATAAAGGCCCCTAGACTCCAAGTCTCAGATATACAGAGCTCCTCTAAAAACTTTGAGAAGAACTCGAAGAGAAAAAGGTAAACTTTTGAAAAAAAAAGAATTTCTTCTAAAAAGATCAAAGATCTAAGAACAAGATCAAGATCTTCAATAAAAAAAATAATAATAAGAAGAAATAAGTAATTTACTTTTTTATTAGATCTTTTGATCTATATAAAGGCATTGCCTTTTGATGAACCATCGGTTCTTGAATCTTGAGGTAGAACCTCTAAAAATATTCTTTTCTTTGATCTAAATTTGATCAAGATGCGCTCTGCGCTGTTGAACAGTGCCATGCACTCTTAATTTGCGCTGTTGCGCTCCTTGGACTGGCGTAAGCCACCAGAGAGCGCCGCGTGTCAATCTGCGCCTTGCGCTCCTAAAAACAGAGCACTGCGCTCTTGGATTGGCGCACTGCATCAGAGCGCGCCACGTGTCAGCAGCGCACTGGCGCAGCTGCGCTAACAGACTTGCACTCACCAGAGCGTGACACGTGTCATCCCCACATGCGCTGGCGCCTTGCGCTCCTTAATTGGCGCAAAACGCCTGACAAGCCACGTGGCACACTGTCAGAACATTAAATGCCATGCATTATTAAAAGGGGCAGAGCCCAATTAAAAAGTCTAACAGACCAAGACAAATGCTCTGCATCATTAAAAAAGGGGCAGAGCCCAATTAAAAGGCCTAACAGGCTTAATCTAAATGCTGTAAGTCCATGCTACCTCTCCCGGTACTTACAGGCTTGCGGAAATGGTGAAAAACGATTTTTCTAGGGTGGTAACATGGACTCAAAATACGGATCTTTGTTAAACAACTACCTAACAACCTAACTAGGAGTTTTACTTACTCGGTTAGGGGGTTATACCTTTCTTGAACTCCTTCGTCTTCAACTCTTTGTGGTGTACGGATCGGCCTCACCTCGTCGTCTCCTCGCGTCGAAGATGGATCCACCCGAAAGCTTCTACCTTTTGGCTTCTACTTCGAACTTGAAGAAACTAGAACACTTGGTTTGCTAAACCTTGTGAACTAGGATGAGTAGAGAAGTGATATGGGTTTTCTTTTATCTCTAAGGCAATGTTTCTCAACTCATGAGAGGGATTTGCCTTGAGCTAGAGAGAGAGCAAGAGGAAGAGGGAGAGAGCTTGAGCATGAGAGAGCTCAAGAGAGAGAAAACAAATGAAAGAATGAGCATCAATTTTCTCAACCTCTCTCTCATAATCCAAAAAGAATAATAATAATAATAATAGTAATTGAGTATTATGTGATGGTTCATATCATATCAAGTGGCATTATCATTTCATGCATTCATTTTGCAAAGCTCAACAAGCAAGCAAAAGTCTTTACATGAAATGACAACCATTGTAATGATGATGGTCAACTAGTCCAACCTAGTCAACCGGTCAACCAAGTCAACAAGTCAACAAAGCCAACCTTTCAACCCAACCATGGCATAATAATACTTAATTAATATTATCATTAATCATATTTCTTATTCTCATTAGGGTTTAGCAAAAGTCAATAGTCAACAGTCAACAACCCTAATGAGAATCCTCTGCCTCCGTCTCTCTGTCAACTGTGTATACACACCCGCATCCGCGTTCCGAGGAACACGAATACAAACGAGATAAAACCAGCCCCAAAACGTACACTAGGATCTGGCTTAAACCAAAGCCCGCTAGTGTTAACTGCCCGGACACTAAACGTGCACAAGTGCACGGATGTGACCGAACCCTGTCGCAAAACCATGCGACCTCTACTCTTTTGCCTAAAGGCGAATAGCTTTCTGTGTGGGACTCTAAAGACTCGACACTACGCTGGCAGTGGGTTTAACCACAGACTGCAAGCGGCACTAGATGTGCGTAACGGTCCCCAGGTAGATGCCGACAAGAAGACGGACGAGGTGAAACCCATCTGAACTCCTACTGAGCCTGAATGTGACAGTCTCCGTACAGTCCGGTCTGTTCGTCTGATACATTGCATGGCGGGCTTAGGGGGGCGGTAAATGTCAGTCCCCTAATAGCGGTACAAGTCGTGTCGGAGTGTAGCCCAGAACACCCTGAGATAACACTGGAAACCTACCAGTATATCTCGCTTGCCATGGCCAGGGACTACTTGTGTAATGGCTCTCCTAGACACAACACGATGTCAACCCCCAATACCGGGAGAGACGAATCATGTCTAACCGTCACTGCCTCCAAGTGCTTCGGGACTGCACCCAACTATTACCTGTTTGCACGACTCCTTTGAGCCATGGTAGGGTAGTAATCAAAGTACAGTGGGAACACACTCGAGGCGAAGTGACAGTGTCAAGTCAGCGGACTAAGCTGTACTCATGTCACCTGGAAACTGATAACTGACGATAGGTATAGTATCAACCAATCAGTCCCCGACGAGTCCTACCCAGTGTACTCGTAACCTAACGAGCACCCGCATACTATCTCAAGTACGACGTACTGACGGCTGTGGGACAGACCGTCTCCCCTGCTAGGATGAGAAGCGCATACGCTAGTCTACTCCGGAGTATCGATACCCTATCTCGATAGTCCTACGACTAGGGACCTGTATAAGGATGTGCTTGTGGATTACCCAGCCCCCACGAGTGTGACTGCCATCACAACGCTGGTAATCAAGCAAAGATCCTCAGGGCTCTACTAATATGTATAAGCAATATGCTAAAAGAAACACATGCACATATTAAAGTAGAAACAAACTAAGTAGCATACTACTATTTTGAGCAAGATTGTCTATACAAGGTGAATATCCCAAGCTTCCATTAAGTAATATACAAACTAGTATGATACAGTAATGGCCTCTAGGGCATATACACTAACAATCTCCCACTTGCACTAAGGCCATGTACTGGCGTATCGAAGACCTATCATCTCGATCAGCCGCTCGAACTGAGTCTGGGGTAAGGCCTTCGTGAGTGGATCAGCAGTGTTATCTTCTGAATTTACTCTCTTCACCTCGATCTCCCGGCGATCTATGATCTCCCTGATCAGGTGGTACCGCCTCAAAATGTGCCTGGACTTCTGATGGGACCTGGGTTCCTTCGCTAAAGCTATAGCGCCGTTGTTGTCACAATACAGCGGTATTGGATCAACACTGGTAGCAACCACCTGAAGCTCCGTGAGGAACTTCTTCATCCAGACAGCTTCCTTTGCGGCATCGCAAGCAGCTATGTACTCCGCTTCTATAGTTGAGTCAGCAACGGTTTCCTACTTGGAACTCTTCCTGCAAACCGCCCCTCCATTGAGGGTAAAGACATAACCCGACATTGACTTGGAGTCATCCTTGTCACTCTGGAAGCTGGAGTCAGCAAAGGCCTCGATCTGGAGGTCTTTTCCGCCATACACCAAGAACATCTCCTTAGTCCTTCTCAGGTACTTGAGAATGTTCTTTACCGCTATCCAGTGCTTCTCCCCTAGGTCTGACTGATACCGGCTTACAACGCTCAATGTGTATGCTACATCTGGTCTGGTACACAACATCGCATACATAATAGAGCCTAACGCAGATGCGTAGGGTATTGATGACTGCGAGCCCTTTCCAAATCAGTCTTGGGAGACATCTCTTTGGAGAGGGTGATTCCGTGACAAGTCGGTAGATTACCGCGCTTGGAATCTTCCATACTGAATCGTTTCAGTATGGTGTCGATGTACCTAGACTGTGAAAGTCCCAACATCCTTTTAGATCTATCATGATAGATCTGGATCCCCAGAATGTAGTTGGCATCGCCCAGGTCCTTCATGGAGAACCTCTGCGAAAAGAATCTTTTGACTGACTGTAGCATAGGAATATCATTTCCTATTAGGAGAATGTCATCCACGTACAAGACGAGAAATACCACAGTTCTCCCTACAATCTTACTGTAAATGCAAGGTTCATCTGGGTTTTTGATAAAGTCGAATTCCTTGACAGTATCATCAAAGCAGATGTTCCAACTCTGCGATGCCTGCTTCAGTCCATAGATAGACTTTAGCAACTTGCACACTTTACCGCTGCTCCCACTCTGAATGAATCCCTCCGGCTGATCCATATAGACACACTCTTCCAAATTTCCATTTAGGAAAGCCGTCTTTACGTCCATCTGCCAGATTTCATAATCGTGGAAGGCAGCAATGGCAAGAAGGATCCGAATGGATTTAAGCATAGCCACTGGAGAAAAGGTCTCATCATAGTCCAAACCAGGTCTTTGACGAAAGCCCTTTGCAACAAGTCTAGCTTTATAGGTTCAACCTGCCCATCTACACCAATCTTCTTTCTGAAGATCCATTTGCAGCCTACGGGTTTTACCCCTTCTGGAGCAAAGTCCAAAGTCTAAACTTTGTTGGTGTACATGGACTCCATCTCGGTCCGCATTGCATCCAGCCATTTTATCGAGTCACCGCTCTAAATGGCTTGCTGGAAGCTAGTAGGCTCACCATAGTCAATAGTGCAATCCTCTCTATCCCCGTCTATGAGAAAACCGTAGTATCTCTCGGGCGGATGAGACTGCCTACTACTCTTGCGGAGCGGCGTAGGAATGTCCTGTTCTTTCGAACCCTCTGGTTCTACTAAGCTTTCAGTAATAGCTCGTGGTTCTGCAATTTCTTCCAGTTCTATTGCGCTCCCACTTATCTGATTTTCCAAAAATTCAGTTTCTAAGAAGCGGGCATGACGAGAAACAAAAACTTTTTGTTCCTCTGCGTAATAGAAAAGATACCCCTTGGAGTTTTTTGGGTATCCCACAAACTTACACTGTACTTGTCCGCATGCTGCTTTTTAACAAAAGCTGGACACCCCCATGTCTTAAAGTGTTTAAGGCAGGGTTTCTTCCCACTCCACATTTGATATGGTGTGGTAGGCACTGACTTAGTAGGAACTTGGTTCAAAAGATATGCAGCTGTTTCTAGTGCATAACTCCAGAAGGATCGTGGTAACTCAGCCTTACTCATCATGGAACGAACCATATCCAATAGGGTTCGATTCCGCCTTTCCGATACACCGTTGTGTTGTGGTTTGTATGGAGGAGTAAGCTGAGAGAGAATTCCATTCTCTTTTAAGTAGCCCAGAAACTCGGCACTTAAGTATTCTCCACCTCGATCAGATCTTAGTGTCTTGATACTTTTACCTGTTTGTTTTTCAACTTCATTCTTGTATTCCCGAAATTTCTCAAAGGCTTCGGATTTATGCTTCATCAAGAAGACACGTCCAAACCTAGAGAAATCATTTGTGAAAGTAATGAAGTATGAATAACCACTTCGCACATGTGTAGATATTGGACCACACATATCACTGTGTATGAGTCCCAAGAGCTCACTTGCTCTTTCTCCGTGTCCAGTGAATGGAGTCTTTGTCATCTTTCCCATGAGACAAGATTCACAAGTGGCATAAGACTGGTACTCGAATGGATCCAAGTATCCTTCTTTATGTAACTTTGTCAACCGTATCTCATTAATGTGACCCAGTCTACAATGCCATAAGAAAGTCTGATTTAATTCTGGAGACTTTCTTTTAAGTGTGTTCTGGACACTGAAAATCTGAGCTTGATTCAATACGTAGATCCCGTTCTTTAATGTACCTGACCCAATCAGAACTTGATTTAGGTGGATGTTGACCACATCGCTTACAAAAGTAAAGTCATATCCTTCCTTAGAAAGTAAGGATACAGATATGATATTACAAGTCGCACCTGGTACATAAAAACAGTCACGCAGAATCAATATCTGCCCAGTTGTCAGTCCAAGATGATACTCCCCTACGGATTCAGCATACATGCTCATTCCGTTAGCAACCCTGAGAGTCATATCACCTATCCTGATAACCCTACGGTTTCTCAAAGCCTGTAACGAATTACAGATGTGAGATCCTGATCCGGTATCCAATACCCAGGAGGTAGGGTTAACTGACATACAGTTCTCTATCACAAACACACCCGAAGCCGAAGCCACAACATGCTTCGAATCCTGGCTACTGGCTATGCTAGCCCTGCAATCCTTCTGCCAATGTTCATTCCCGTAACAATAGGAACGTCCCTCTTTTACTACTTCCAATCCCGAAACTTCTGCCCTTTCCTTACCTTTTACTTCCCTGGTTTCTTTCAGGGTAGATGGTAGAGACTGTAGAATCAAGTCAGCATCTGACCCGTTCTTCAACGTGGTCTTCAGGTCCGTGAGCTCAAAATAGCTGGTCTCTGTAAGGACGTTGTCCCCTACAGATGACCCGATAGCCAACCTCGCTGGAAGCAATTCATTCGAGGTCTCATATCTTGCGATACGAGATTGCTCTCCATATAAATCTTTGTTATGGAGGAAGATAGAAACTAAGTCCATCTTCTCGTGCTGCCTCTGGTATGCACCATCAACTGAGGTTAACACGAGGCACTTGGCTTTCGCACAGTTCCTTTCCGATGTCTCGCGGATATGAATATCCGTGACAGGGAAAACTGGACCTAAGACGGCAGGGGTTGGATCAGTCAAGAGGTGTCTCATCTTGTCATGGGCAATGGACATCTGGACAGACCTTTGCCAGTCATAATAGTCAGATTCAGTCATTTTATTATCTAGATGTAACCTAGGTGCGGTCACTGGGTCGCTGCAATTAAGAGAGAGAGAAGAAAACACTCAGCATGATACTCTTGCAAGTTTAGATTGGTTTTTAATTTATCTAAACAGGATGGCTCCCACTGTCTCTCGAATCCCTCCTCAAACCATAAAGGAAGAATTAGTCAGGATCAATCTCACCGTACAATACTTGCTTAACCGTTCAGCCAGGCCAGTGTCGGTACTTCGAGGGAGGTTTTCCAACACTTTTACGAAGTTCCTTAATTAAATAACCTCTTTTCCTGTGGGCGTAGCCCCGCTAACACCTTTCTAGACACCTACTTGGTTTATAGCATTGATCGTTAAGTGAGAAAGTTCCCGAGGAGTAGCATATACTCACAGTAGGATCGAGATCCAAATATCATAGCGTGACAAAACTGAAGGAATCCTACCAGAATCATCACACTCCAAATGGTATGCAGCGCTAGCAAGTTTTAGTTCTTTTGAAACTCCCGATGTGGATTTTTGCCCCATGCTCTTATGACCTTGACTAAGGCCAACAAATCATAAGTCACATGTCAAGTTCTACCCGTCGTTGTCCAGGTTGATTTGAACCCACCCGTATATACCCTTGACTATGGCCAACAAAGTAATACGACTGTCCCAAACCAACGCATCTATCTATGTAACATATGAATACCCACCAGCTACCAAACACTGTGCCTTGACTAAGGCCAACAAACACAGCTTGAATACTGTTGGATATTCATATGAAACGACGGACGACTATGGATGGTTTTGGCGAAACCGTGAACGTAGTGAACTTGATATAATTGATGGAACGAGATAGCTTTTAAAAGGAGTGGCTCAAACTCCGCATTTAAAAGTTGGTTTTTGAAAAGAACCGAGTGGTTTTTTGAAAGTGTTCCAACGACTTTACTTTGGTTTATTTTCTTGCATTAATTTTAATGTGTCCCATCATTTAATCCTACCATTGCAGAAAACAACCAAAATATGACGTACGCTTATGCCATCCGCATTCGTCACGGGGCCCCGTCATTACCCGTTAGGTTACTTAACTAACGACAGAGCGGGGGCTGGACTAGCGCGGATGCAAAACATAAGCAACGCCTAAATAATATCATATATAGATATATTGCAATGATAGCCATTCCAGATCACAGATGAACACATTGGATATACTAGGAATCCGCAATTCGTACGAGCCTGTAACGAAAAGCGGAATACACGGTCGCGGTGAATAGCCAAACCCCACCCTAGATCCCTACGGGTGCGGCAAACTACCCGCCAAGTACCCGAAGCGAAGCAACCTCTCTCAACTCGTGAGTAGGCCACTCGGCACTTCGAGATACCCGGTAGTTTGTGCACCCCACCTTGGGTCTATCATAGGAGCAAAAACAGTAAAAAGAAATTATACGATGACGGCTACAACCCCGACCCGGTTGTGCGACCATACAAATAATATTACATCAATTTACAAATTTACATGAATTGAAAGAAAAGAAAACTCTTATCTCACAACCCCCGGCTATTCACTCGCGACAATTCAATGAATTCATATACACATACCATCAACATTACAGATCACAGATATGTATAACCCCCACTAATCGACGTATAGCGATTAGCAGACGTTCAATACATATATCACATTACAGATATAAACCCGTTAGCTTAAGTCTTTAGAAACTTGATCAAAATACGGTTTTTAAGCCCCAAAAACAAATTTTGCTTTCTGGAAAATCTGGGCTGAAAAAACATACTCCAAAAATCCCAAAACACCCCCAGAGACACTCTTCAGGAAAACAGTGCCACGACCGAGTCAACTCGGCCGCGGATCCGCGGCGGGAGCATGCTCCTGCCGCGGTTCCGCGGCGCTTTGACCGAGTCAGTGGACCTGTTTTCTTGGGTGTCTTAACAAAAGCCTGAGTCGATTTTTGGTGCAAGATTTATTAATTTTTGAACAGAATACAGAATCGACAGAAACTTGATTTTTCGGGGATTTTTCGCGACTTTTTCTCCGATCGAATTTCTATTTACTTTGCTAACATGTTAGATAGTGTTTAACCTGGCTCTGATACCACTGTAAGTCCATGCTACCTCTCCCGGTACTTACGGGCTTGCGGAAATGGTGAAAAACGATTTTTCTAGGGTGGTAACATGGACTCAAAATACGGATCTTTGTTAAACAAATACCTAACAACCTAACTAGGAGTTTTACCTACTCGGTTAGGGGGTTATACCTTTCTTGAACTTCTTCGTCTTCAACTCTTTGCGGTGTACGGATTGGCCTCACCTCGTCGTCTCCTCGCGCCGAAGATGGATCCACCCGAAAGCTTCTACCTTTTGGTTTCTACTTCGAACTTGAAGAAACTAGAACACTTAGTTTGCTAAACCTTGTGAACTAGGATGAGTAGAGAAGTGATATGGGTTTTCTTTTATCTCTAAGTCAATGTTTCTCAACTCATGAGAGGGAGTTGCCTTGAGCTAGAGAGAGCAAGAGGAAGAGGGAGAGAGCTTGAGCATGAGAGAGCTCAAGAGAGAGAAAACAAATGAAAGAATGAGCATCACTTTTCTCAACCTCTCTCTCATAATCCAAAAAGAATAATAATAATAATAGTAATTGAGTATTATATGATGGTTCATATCATATCAAGTGGCATTATCATTTCATGCACTCATTTTGCAAAGCTCAACAAGCAAGCAAAAGTCTTTACATGAAATGACAACCATTGTAATGATGATGGTCAACTAGTCCAACCTAGTCAACCGGTCAACCAAGTCAACAAGTCAACAAAGTCAACCTTTCAACCCAACCATGGCACAATAATACTTAATTAATATTATCATTAATCATATTTCTTATTCTCATTAGGGTTTAGCAAAAGTCAATAGTCAACAGTCAACAACCCTAATGAGAATCCTCTGCCTCTGTCTCTCTGTCAACTGTGCATACACATCCGCATCCGCGTTCCGAGGAACACGAATACAAACGAGATAAAACTAATCCCAAAACGTACACTAGGATCTGGCTTAAACCAAAGCCCGCTAGTGTTAATTGTCCGGACACTAAACATGCACAAGTGCATGGATGTGACTGAACCCTGTCGCAAAACCATGCGACCAGTCGCAAAACCATGCGACCTCTACTCTTTTGCCTAAAGGCGAATAGCTCTCTGTGTGGGACTCTAAAGACTTGACACTACGCTGGCTGTGGGTTTAACCACAGACCACAAGTGGCACTAGCTGTGCGTAACGGCCCCCAGGTAGATGCCGATAAGAAGACGGACGAGGTGAAACCCATCTGAACTCCTACTGAGCCTGAATGTGACAGTCTCCGTACAGTCCAGTCTGTTCGTCTGATACATCGCATGGCGGGCCTAGGGGGACGGTAAACGTCAGTCCCCTAATAGCGGTACAAGTCGTGTCGGAGTGTAGCCTAGAACACCCTGAGATAACACTGGAAACCTACCAGTATATCTCGCTTGCCATGGCCAGGGACTACTTGTGTAATGGCTCTCCTAGACACAGCGCGATGTCAACCCCCAATACCGGGAGAGACCAATCCTGTCTAACCGTCACTGCCTCCAAGTGCTTCGGGACTGCAACCAACTATTACCTGTTTACACGACTCCTTTGAGCCGTGGTAGGGTAGTAATCAAAGTACAGTGGGAACACACTCGAGGCGAAGTGACAGTGTCAAGTCAGCGGACTAAGCTGTACTCATGTCACCTGGGAACTGATAATTGACGATAGGTATAGTACTAACCAATCAGTTCCCGACGAGTCCTGTCCAGTGTACTCGTAACTTAACGAGCACCCGCATACTATCTCAAGTACGACGTACTGATGGCTGTGGGACAGACCGTCTCCCCTGCTGGGATGAGAAGCGCATACGCTAGTCTACTCCGGAGTATCGATGCCCTGTCTCGATAGTCCTACGACTAGGGACCTGTATAAGGATGTGCTTGTGGATTACCCAGCCCCCACGAGTGTGACTGCCATCACAACGCTGGTAATCAAGCAAAGATCCTAAGGGCTCTACTAATATGTATAAGCAATATGCTAAAAGAAACACATGCACATATTAAAGTAGAAACAAACCAAGTAGCATACTACTATTTTGAGCAAGATTGTCTATACAAGGTGAATATCCCAAGCTTCCATTAAGTAATATACAAACTAGTATGATACAGTAATGGCCTCTAGGGCATATACACTAACAAATGCCATGCATTTAAATAAAAAGCCCAATGCTATGCATTGTTTAAAAGGGGGCAGAGCCCAAGCAAAGGCCTAAACAGGCCAATCATGAATAAAATGTTAAACATTTTCAAATGGACTTAACCCAATTCTGGCCGTAAGTCCTCAAATTAAATTGAATTGAGCACAACTGCTCTCCTAAATCAATTTACACCCGGTTCAAGGGTACATCTTTGAACTCTTCTGATATTTGTCGTTGTAATCCTTCAACGTCGTCAGAGAGGTGACGGGTCCCGACAACCATATATTGCTACGGACTGTGGGGTCCTTAAACTCATGGACTATGATGTCCTTAAACCAATATTCGTCCCCAAAATGGGAACGTTGGACCACCATGTCCCTAAACTGGCAATGGACCACCATGTCCCTAAACTGGCAATGGACCACTATGTTCCTAAACTAGAACAATAGAGTCCAAATGCTCTTTTGTTGGATCTAAACGATCCCGTTAAGTTGATCTTAGTCTAAAATTAGACTAACGTATCATTAACTAACGGTTAAGTTGATCTTAGCCTTAAATATGGCTAACGTATTCTTAAACCAAAACCCCAAATCCAAATCTAAGAAAATACGGATTTGGACTAATCCACATCCTACGGGCGACAACATAAATTAGTCTCCGTATACAATCTACGGGCAACCACAAATAAAACAAACACCCACGACACGAAGTGACCAGCTGGAGAAGGAGAAAATTGTTACCACGATGCGGTAGCGTAATTAATTGCAGGGGCTTGCGCCTATAGGGAAGAGCGTCCCCACAATCTAAAACCCCTCAGACGAGGGGGAATCTGACGAAGTCTGCTACATCGGCCGCATCCGTCTAAACCTTCGATACACGGTGCCATAAATCAACTTGGCATCTTCGGAGAGGTGGACGGATAAAACCAAATAGCATCTGCCCCGAATCTCAGTGCCTAGACATTCGCAGTCTTGTGCGCCGTCTTTCGGAAGGGAACAGTAAGGATCTCACGTAGGTATTTTCTTCTCACAAAGTCGAGAGGACCTTACGAGTGCATATGAGCTTTTCTTTTATTTTACGAGTTAGCTCCCTTTTCGGGTTTTCACAAACTCACCGGTATCCCTGCTGTTTTTACTCACGGCGCCTTTTCGGGTTCATCCGTGCCCATTTTTCTTGTGGACATACCTTTTTTTTTAACTTGGGATGCAGTCTTTGCGCTGGGAGCTTTGATTGCAACACAAATCCCGGGAAAAGATATCGCCGTATTTGGGGCAATGCGCCATGTTTGAGGTGGAGTACTAGTTTAGGGACATTTCAGTCTATGATCGCCATTTTGGAGGCGAAGTTTTTGTCTAAGGACATTATGGTCCGTTGTTAGTTTAGGGACATCTCGGTCCGTTGTTAGTTTAAGGACGTTTCGGTCCGTAGATCACCATTTTTGAGGTGAGGGTTTAGTTTAAGGACGTTTCAGTCCGTTGTTAGTTTAAGGACGTTTCGGTCCGTTGTTTCCGTGTTTGGGACGGAGATTCTGTCGTATACTACTTTTAGATTTTTGACTCAAGAAGATAGTGAGCGGACACAGGTATCGTCATCTATCATTGACCCGAGTCGTGACTCGTCAGGCATAGTATTTCTTAAGGAATCGTCCATTTATTGGCCGGAAGGGTCTTTCGCCATGCATATCCATGAGCAAGTAGGCCCTACCGTGGTAGACTTTGTCTATGATATACGGTCCCTCATAGTTCGGCTCGAATTTCTCCCGTTTTGCACGGTTGGGGATCATAGGTCGTTTGACAACTAGTACGAGTTCGCCTTGGCGGAATGTTCTCGGACTAGTTAGTCTTTCGTATGAGCGCGTCATCCTTACTTTGTAAGATTCCAGGTTTTACTGCGCCATGAGGAGAGTTTCATCAAGAGCATCAAGCTCTTCAAGCCGAAGATGAGCATTTTCTTCATCCGTCAGCTCGTAATGAACCGCCACTCGTAGAGAGGGTAGCTCTATCTCCAAGGGGAGTACCGCTTCCGTGCCGAATACCAACGCGTATTGCGTTGTATTCATGGCCATTTTGAACGTGGTTCGATACGCCCAAAGAGCTTCATGCAGTCTCTCGTACCAGACCTTTTTTTTCTGGACACCATTTTCTTTATGATCTTCATCAAGGTCTTTTTGAAAGCCTCAGCTAGATCGTTAGCTCGAGTATTATAGACTGAAGAGTATCTCCAGTCTATATTGTGCTGCTGTACGAAGCGGCTGATCTTATGGCTTCTGTAGGCTAGCCCATTATCCGAGATAATCCGTCGCGGAGTACCGAACCGATAGAAGACATGAGTTCTGAAAAAATGGAGGATGTTCTCCGTCTTTACTTCCCTTAACGGTACCGTCTCTGCCCACTTAGAGAAGTAATCGGTTGTTGCTAATATGAACCGATGTCCTTTGGATGATGCTG
Organism: Agapanthus africanus; assembly: GCA_030015575.1. NCBI lineage: Eukaryota > Viridiplantae > Streptophyta > Magnoliopsida > Asparagales > Amaryllidaceae > Agapanthus > Agapanthus africanus. Next base: position 44,938,071 of record JASDDO010000019.1, on the reverse strand, counting down.
GTTCGATGGGCCAATTATATCGGTTCCCCACATTTCGAATGGCTAACTAGACAGTGTTGGGTGTAGCGGATTTGGATGCTGGTGGATGAAGTCTGCGTGAATCTGGCATGAGTGACACCGCTTCGCATATTCTAGGTAGTCCTGAATTATTGTGGGCCAATACTAACCCATTCTTTTGATCTTCAGCTTCATCTTTGGCCCGGCTTGATAAGAACCACAGAGTCCGTCGTGGGTTTCTCGGACGACTCTCCTTACTTCTTCTGTTCTCAGGCATCTTAGCCACAAACAGTCGAATGATCTCTTGTATAGAGTATCATTGACGAAGGAGAAAGACAAAGCTCGTTTCATGAGATGATGTCTTAATGACGCATCTTCGAGTGTTCGATAGGATTTTAAGTAGTCTATGAAGACTTCTCTCCAATCCTTAGCCTTTTCTTCTTCCTCTATTTGGAATACTGCTTGTTCAGTCACTTCTTTTCCTTCAGACGACTCTGTTAAATCTTTTAAAGATACTTTTACTGGTGCGAGAACCCGACGACTTTGCACAACGATCCTTACATCATCGAGATTTTTGTCAGCTAATTCCTTAGCAAGCTTGGCTAATGCATCCGTCGTGATATTTTCCGCACGCGGTATGCTTTCCAGGATGTAGGAGGGGATTTTTGTCAGCAATTTCTCCACTCCTTCTCCATATTTTATCAGCTCTGGTTTGCACGTCTGATAGTCGCCATTAACTTGACTAACGACCAGCCGGGAGTCTCCATGTATGAGGAGGTTTTTGATTCCCATGTCAACAACAATCTCAAGACCTGCTATCAAAGCTTCAAATTCCGCTTCGTTGTTTGTTCTCGGCTCCATTAAGGAAAGGGCAAAACGCATTATCCCTCCTTGTGGAGTCACGAAGATAAGGCCTACCCCAGTTTTGATTATGGGGGTGTTGTGCTTTCGCTTCTTCATGGAGTATGCCCCATCGAAGTAAAGTTCCCATCGGGAGTCATTTTCTTCATCCTTTGTGTCGAACGCATGTTCATCCGGTAATTCGCAATTTAAGAGAGAGTCAGCTGGTATCGGATGCTCAGCGAGGAAGTCGGCGATGGCCTGGCCTTTCACTACCCTGAGGGGTCGATACGTTATCGAGAACTCCATTAAAAGGAGGGCCCATTTAGTGAGCCTTCCTGTTAGTATGGCTCTTGACATCAAGCATTTTAGAGGATCCACCTTTGATATGAGATGGACCTCATGTGCTAAGGCATAATGCCTGAGCTTCGTTATCGCGAAGATCGGTGCCAGGCAATGCTTTTCAATGGGGGAGTAGTTGTTTTCTGCCCCCAGAAGAACTCGAAGCAAATAGTAGAAAGCTCTCTCCTTCCCCTGGCCGTTCTCCTATGCGCGGCTAAAGAACCTTCAAGAGCTGTTGTGTATAGGATGAAGGGCTTTCCCTTAACCGGAGCGGTCAGTACCGGCGGATTCTGCAGGTATTTCTTGATTTCGTCTAGCGCACTTTGGCATTTATGATCCCAGACGAACAGGGTTCCCTTCTTCATTAGATGACTGTAGGGACGTCATTTACCGGAAAGGTTAGCTATGAACCACCGAAACACGCATTTCATAAGATTCATCTTCAGATTGTATTTCCGAAGACGCTGGAACACTGTGTTCAGATGTTCACAGTGCTCCTCATACGATTTGCTTTTTACCACAAGGTCATCGATATAGCATTCGACAATTTCATGTATGAGGTCATCGAAGATCTTCGTCATGGCCCTCTGGTAGGTAGCGCCTGCATTCTTTAAACCGAAGGGCATCACCTTATAGCAGAATATGCCTAGTGGAGTCCGGAAGGCGGCGTGCTTTTGGTCTTCAGGATGCATCTTTATTTGATTATACCCCGAAGATCCATCCATGAATGAGAAGACCTCATGAGTGGACGTGTTATCTATCATCAGCTCAGTAACCGGTACAGGAAAGTCATCCTTCGGGCAAGCTTTGTTGAGGTCTCGAAAGTCTACGCAAACGTGCACCGTCCCATTGTTCTTCATCACTGGAACAATGTTGGCGATCCAGTCAGGATACTGAACCTTTTAGATGAAGCCAGAGTCAATTAGTTTCATGACTTCGGCATTGATACTCATCTCAAGTTCGAGCCGCATTCTTCTTGGCGCCTGTTTGACTGGCTTGACGTCCGGCAATATAGCCAGTTTATGCACAGCTATTTCTGGATCTAGTCCTGGCATCTCGGAATAGTTCCATGCGAAGCAGTCTTTATATCGCATGAGCATGTCTTTTATGTGGCCACCTGCTTTTTAGACAACATCTCACTGACAAACGTTGGCCTTGGTTCGTTTTCCGTCCCCGAGTAAATTTTCTTCAGGTTGTCTGCCGTAGTATGTATCCCATCTTCAAGCTCTTTTGGCGCCGGTGGAAACTCTGAGATCACCTTGTCCTCATCCTCATTTGCGAAGCACCAGGAAAGGTCATCCATATTCTCGTGATCCCCCTCTTTTGATAGTGTTATTATGTGGCAGGTACGAGCTCATTTTCAAGATCGATGTTGATCTGGACTTACCCTCGCAATGTAGGTTGCTTTTGGCTCATGCTTTCATAGTGGGTCACCCTCCAACTGTCGGATAGAGCAAACCTGTCTTGTTGATACTCGTCTTCGACCCAGTCTTTGAAGGTGAAGCAGTCTTCAAGAGGATGTCATATCACTCGGTGGTAGGAGCAATAATCTGGGTGACGGACCTCGTTTATTTGTTCAGGGTGCCGAGACTCCAGGAGTGTCATCATTTGATGCTTGATGACAAGGTTGAATATTTTCCTAGTCTTTTCTCGGGGGAAAGAATATTTTCGACCCATCTTCTTCGTCAGCGATGGATTCCAGCGGAACTTTTCTCGATCGCGCGGCTTCTTGGACCCGCTTTGCTGCTATCGAACGTCATTCTCGTTCTTTACCTTGTTTTTGCCCATGTGTCGGGCTTTTTTCTTATCGCGAGAATGTACAGCGGGCTGAAGATGAAGGGAATCATAATTTTCTCTTTCCGCAGATTGCTAAGTGAAACGCCGCATCCTAGCCTTTTCGCAAATGGCTATTTCGCGGTTGTGGTCATCCCGAACCTTTTGATCGACTTCTCTTATTAGCTTGTCAATTTGTTCTTCGAATGACGGTCTTGGCATTCTTACAGCGGGATCTCGCTCTGGTTCAATATCGGGGTTATTTGGAAAAGCATTCCCTCCACCACCGGAGCTATTTACGACATGGCAGCCATGGAATCGCTCCCGTTTCTTGTACCGAACGTATCCAAGCCCAATCGTCTCCATCCTCCCGTTGGGCATATTTCGCTGAGTTCCGAGGACGTCCCAAATACTGTTGTAGAACTGGGCTTGTCGAGAGGTCTGTTTGAAGGGTACGCCTTCGCGTCTTAATAGACTTTTCAATCCTTCTGCGTAATATCTGGGCAGACAGATTGGTTGAAGCTTGTCAAGCGCAAGTTCGGCACCATACCAGACTTCTTTTTCCACTTTAGTCTCCGTAGATTGGTAAAAGAGGATCGCCTTTTACCTCTTCGCCTAGGAGGGACGTAAAAAGTCTGCAGCTCTTGCACGCCGTATGTATCGAACATATCAAATTCTTTATAATGCCGTGGCGGGGCCATAGTAATTTGTAAATGTTAGTTGTATGTATGCCCTAGAGACCATTATTGTACATGTGATGTATATTATAGTGGATACTTGGACATATATAGAGAGGACTTTCTTGCTCGACATGATAGTATGCTATCCGGTTGCTCTTTATCTTAACATGTAGACTTGTATTATGATACTGTCACGACCCGAAAGTACGGAACGTGACTAGCACTTAGATTACGAGACGTCTAAAGGCGTAACGTAACCTAAGTCAGCCAAAGCCCAGAAAAATCTAAACCAAAATCAAAGTGAATGAAGGAAAACCTTTAATGAAGACGGTTTTTAAATCATTCAAGTTGCATAGAATCCCTTTAAAAAGAAAACATCAAAAATTTCCGAAAATTTCGGCAGAGTCTCCCCTGTATTTTCTATCCCCCAAAATGGGTACAACAAGATAATAAACCTGTAATCATAAAAATGGCATCCCCAAGCGGGAGCTAGCTCTTCACCCAAGGCGGATCACAACCACATGCAATATATAAGTAATATCAAGAAAAGAGCATAAAAGAAATGCAAAATACCAGAAAACACAACGCCGGCTCAAGTGAGCTCGACCCAAAAGAAACCACATATATACAATCTCTCAGTCTCATCACTAGGTCGCATATACAATATAAAGTGGTAGATGGAGAATACTAGATACAATGATAAAGCAAAAGAAATAAAGTGTGCTCGCAACCCACCTACGGCGATGTCGCGAGTCTGAGCAAAAGGAGCTGATGATAAGATAGCCGCCGCTACAAGACTGATGAGTCCGACCTGCAAGACACTGTGGCACAACGGGGGTGAGTTGCCAGCTCGTGAGTAGAATATAACATCTAGTAAAGCAATCGTAAGAATGCACGTAATGCACCATAACATGTATGTCCATATGTGATTCAATAGCTCTAGTATGCATGCACATGTATGCAATGTCATTACTAAATCTTTAAGTGTTTTAAATGCTAAGGATACTGCATTCTTAACTTTAGAAAATGAATATCTGTATAATAGCTAAGTACCATCAAGAAAACATCTAAAAACCCGTGTCAAGCATCGACACCAAATATGAAATCATATCTGTCTTAATATCTCACTGTATCAATGTCTCAAATATCGGGCTCCGTCAGTCCGGATCGACCCATATCATCCAATCTCACGACAACGGTCGGTATCCTCCGGATATCCGCCGCGCCAGACATCACCGGTAGGTAGTCTTCCCCTGCCAGGCTCATCGTCTACAACTCGATCTTCTTGCCCCGGGGTATCATACCGGGCCCACCATGTACCCGAGACGGTTCATCCACTCCTCGAATCGGGTCTCGAAATCCAACAGAAAACATGAAAACTCATGGTGGACGACACATACATCACGAGAAAACCGCAACTTTGTTTTAAAAATGATAAATATAAGCTTTTGTTAAATTCTTGCGGTTTTCCCCAAAAATCCAGAAATCGCAGCAATACTGAAATCCTCAAGAAAATCAGAATGTTCACATGCTATATATGCTAAATGTCTATGATATCAATATATATGATGTGAATTTTGGCTAGAAAGCTATGTAAATATGATGATAATGCGAGGTATATGCAAGCTATGCAATTTCAGATATCATGTATGAATACAAGTGACGATACTAAGTTAAACAGGTTCTATAGTGCACGTGGCATGGCAATTACCAAAGGCGTGTGTGTCATATGAATAGTGCGCATGCAACAGATACCAATGGTAATGGTGTTCGTGTCCTACGAAGTGATATCGCATAAGTGTAGATGAATGTCCATGCAACCTAATATACGGTTAGCTATAAGGGTATGCAATGTATATAAACGGATAAGCTAGCTAACAATATAAATCTTGCAAAAAGTAGGGTAACCCTAACTAGGGGGGGCGCCTCACGCCATTCAGACGATTCCCCCATAGATGAATACATCTACTCACCTGAAATCCCCGCTAATCCGATCCGACCACCGTCTTGCCTTTACGCGCCGTGTCCGATGTTTCCCCGACCGATCCTATATTTGCACAACACCAAGCATAAGATTACAAAACCTAAAACGATGCAAGTCACAATATACAATTGTCGACGCTCTCGAATTAAACATAGCATGCACTCGGTGCGCGGGAAAACGCACGAAAATCGCAAATCTTTAACTAGAATCGTCATTTCGGGGAAATCGACAAAACTAAAACCCGACTAGACGAAACCCCGCATTCGCGCACTCTAATAGTCCTATACGAAGCTAATTATATCGCTAACATAACACAATTTGATCGCATTCTAATTTTTGTAAAAATCTAGTAAGCAAATTGCATACCGATTCGATGCAAACATCGCAAATTTATCGATCTAGCGAGCGTAATATCGTACAATTAACCACACCAACCAATTAGATAACTAAACCCTAACTTAACTCTAACAACCATGCTTCAAACCCTAATTTAAAATCAATCCCTCTCTTGATTTTTATGAACAATTAATCACAACTAAATTAATGCTTCAAATATCAATTTTTATCACATTTAAACTACAAGTTAACAAACTAGTTTAGAATTTCACCTCACAAGTGGAACCCTAGCATGATCAAGCCACCAAAGAAGCCTCCTTTCTTCTAGTTTTGAGCTAAATTTGGTTGAGGAGAGAGTGGATTAGGGTTTACTTTGAATGGGAGAATGAAATTTGTGAATTTTCTATGAATTTTGACATGAAAATGAAGCAAAAATGAAGTGAGAAGAGAGGGAAATTCTGCAGCTTGGGGTCGGCCAGCAGGTGAGGGAGGGTGTTGTGGGTTTTTTGGAGAAATTTCTAGGTCTAAAAACACCCCATGTTCTCATTTAATGCTTTCACATCAACCTTTTACAAAAAAAACCTCATTTTGCATCATTTTTTCATTAAATTTCCAACCCTAAAACCAAAAATTTGCAAGTCATGATACAATTTTATTAACACCATATTTTAGCTTATAAAGATTCATAATTATGAAATTTACCTAATTAAATTTGTATTTATCACTAATTTAATGTATTTTAAAAAGCTTAAAATAATAAAAAAAATAATTAATTACGAATTTTTTTTTATTTAACTAGAAAATTATAAGTGACATTTTAGTGACAAAATTATAGTAATATCTTATCTAAATTTTGTATAATTAGGTCTACAATGAAAAATACCTATTTTGACTTTTTACGGAAAAAGCCGAAAAATTAACCGATTACCGAAAAACTGCCTAAACGATTTTCGAAGGGTTACAGATACTGTCTTACTCTCACATGTTGGTAAAGCCTTTAGGATGTGTACTTGACTACCAGGATTATGATGGAGATCATACTAGTGGGGCCAGGATAGTCCGTAAGTACATCCTTCAATTGTTCCTAGTCATGGGAGTATCGAGACGGGGCATCGATATTCCAGAGTAGACTAGCGTATATGTTTCTTGACTCATATGATGGGCGATGGATGATCCCACATCCATTGGTGTTTGACATCAAAGATTGTATACGGGTGCTCAGTGGAGACTGGGTACACTGAACAGGACTCGCGAAGAACTCCTAGATGGTATTATACCTATCATCATATAGCAGTTCTCAGGTGACACTGGTACAGGTTAGTCTGTAGACCCGAGATCGTCATAGAGTCTTATGTGCTTCCCAATGTGATTTGATTTCCACCCTACCACATTCAAGAGAACGTGCAAACAGGTGGTTTTGGGTACAGTCCCGAGTCATATGGATGCAATGAGCGATAGGAGGGGATTTCGTCTCTCCCGGTATTGGGGGTTGATGTTGCGCTGTGGTCGATTGGCCATAACAGGAAATTCCTGGCCAGGGTTGCTGAGATTTAGTGGTAAGTGTTATCAGTAGTTTCTCGAACCGTTATGAGCCTCATATCGGAATGACTTATCAAGCTATTGGGGGTCTGACGTTTACCACCCCCAGGCTAGATATGCGACATATCAGACGAAAAGATCGGACTGTACGGTAGTGTTACTTATATGATTCACAGGGGTATGAGCAGGCATGCTTGTTGATCTTCTGATCGTTCAATACCCAGGTGGCCGTTACGTGCAGCTAGTTCCGCTGACGGCTTGTGGGTGACTGATATGATCATCACCTACAGCCGGCATATTGACGAGTGTTTAGAGTCCTACACAGAGGTTTCCTGGCTCAGGCAAAACGAAGTAGGAGCACATATGTGATATGTGCGGTACCGAGATTAATACGTGTATGAGATACCGTATTCTATTCTCACGATATGTGATATCGGTAGTTTATATGTGATATAGCTGGGTTATCGAATCAAGTGTTGATTCGATAAGTTGATACATATGATATTAGTCGGTTATATGTGATATAGCCGGATTATTAAATCAAGTGTTGATTTAATAATTTAATGTATAATTATATATTTGATATATTAATGTAGATTAACTAATATTAGCTCACTTAAGCATTTCTTTTTCTCACTTGTGCACATTATTGTGTCATGCTTGTTGATACATGCAACATGGGTGTATGAGACTCACACCATACTTATGATAATGAAGGGTTTTATTTATTTAAAGTAAATTAAAGTTAGGTGGAAATTAGTCATGGTTTGGAGCTTAGTAGAAGCATGTGGAACCATTGACTTAGTTCACTAATTTTGTTTTACTTAAAATATTTATTAACCCAACCATTATGATTAGCCATGGTTAAGTCTCTACATAGGTTATATGAGATATTATCTCATCCATGATTGCTATTCTCACTCATTTCATTCTTCACTTCATCTCCAAGAGCTCTCTAGGTTTTTAGGAGGTGAGGAAAATTAGTGAGAAAAATATTTCTAAAGTGAGCAAAATTCATACTTCATCAAGCTACACCAGACTAGCCATTTAGTTTTGGTTGTTTGCTTCACTAATTCCCAATTAGTAAAGAAGTAGCTTGAGTTGGCGTCTCTTCGACGTAGATCATATTCGGCCTCGAAGACTTCAAGCAAACTTGTTCATTTCACCTTGTGGAGCCTTACTAGACTCCGGGAGATCACTACTTGGAGCGAAAGGACTACTACACGGAGCTTTTGAATTAAAGGACCGGTCTACTAAGGTTGTATTCCTTGTTCACTTTTTATGTAAAGCTTTTTACATTCTAGATTAACCCTAATTCTCTAGTTAAGATCTTGTGTTAGGGTTTCATAGCATACTAATTTTTATAAAATGGCATGGTTGATGTCTTCCGAAACCTTGTAGTCGTGCTATGGAACCCTACAATGGTATCAGAGCAAAGCTAGAGCATTAGGCGTTGTCTAGACAAAGTTTGAAATTCGAAACGAGCTCCGAATACCCGATATTGCACCTTCTCTGGAAATTTTTCCAAAAGTTGGAATTTTTCATGTTAAGAATATTCAAAAAATCATGCAGGTAATTCTATGGATCCTCTAGAAGAACGACACCCAATTTCGATCACATGACCGTGAAACCACGGCCAAATAGGCTTATTTGCGGTGATTCCGCGGCGCCATATATGAGACATGAGTTGGCCCTTCTACGGTTGGTCCATAGGTACTGTGGCATGTTCTGGGTATTTTGTAACTGTACTCAAGTGTTGAGCTCTCTGGAAAATTTTGGGAATTCGTTGATTCGATCGAAATGTTTAATATCGTCTAGCTATCTGTGAATGTGATACAATATTTGGAATCCACAATTATTAGATTTGTGAAAACTAATTTGAATTTTATAAATCTAGTAATTTAGTCTCAATTGATCGGTTGCCACGGTATTTTTATGTGGATCAAAAGTCCGTCGCAATTACGTAGTGTACACGGATTCTCGCCGGGTAACGTTACTAGATAGCCACTCCCCATAGCCCTGACCAAGTGACTGTAGGAGAACCCCGTTGCCAAAAGCATCCGTACGGGTGCTCACGGCCGCGGTGTTCCGCCTAAGTCCACTTTGTCGACGGCATCGGGAGTGCGACCGTCTACTAAAGTTTTCGACGAGCATTTGATCAGGTTGTCGGGAGGCTTGTTGAATTGCCCGACTTGTTATTGGAAAGTGTTTTCAATAACGATACTAAAATGCGGGGTTTATAATTGTTAGGAATGAAATTCGGAATATGAGATATTCCGGATTTATGATGTCTAAAGAATTCATATGGTTAGGTATGAAATCCGAAGTATGTGATATTTTGGGTTTATGATGTGTAAAGGTGTTGCGGATTCTAATTGTTGTATTTTTTCACTTTCTTTTCTGCGACCGTAAGTGTAATATGTAGGGTATCGCCGGTTTCATTGCTATACGTCAACGACAATTGGGATACACATATTTATTTACGTTGATGATATGTGATGTTATATGTTGCTGGGATATGTTATATTGAATCGTCGTGTTTGAATAGCCGGGGGTTTTTATGTGAGATGAGAGTTTTTCATTTTCATTCATGTAAAAACTTGTATGTAATATTCTTTTATTGGGGTACTTCTGGGTTGAGGATGATGTCACCATTTGAATGTATATTATTTACTTTCCGAATTAGGATAGACCCAAGGAGGGGAGCACAAGTAACTGGGTTCTGAGGTCCAGTGGGAGGCTATCTCGAGGAGTCGAGACCGGGTCTCCTAACTCTAGAATTGGCAGGGTTTGCTTGCCATTCTCATAGGGGTCTAGAGATGTGGGTTTGGATATTCATCGCGACCGTGGAATCCGTGTTTTTTACTGTCTTAATTTAAAACTCGGAAATCCTAGTATATCCAATATTTCATATGTTGTCTTCTGCTGCTGATATTCTGTGATGTGATCACTTTATATTTTGAGACGAATGGCTTATTATATATATGATATATAAATAAACGTTGCTTATATTGCATCCGCGCTAGTCCCGCCCCGCTATGCCGTTAGTTAAGTAACCTAACGGTGCATAACGGGACACTGTGGTGAATGCGGATGGCATAAGCGTACGTTATATTTTCGTTTCATTATCTGTGATGCTTAGGAAGCATAGGACTTCATTAATGAGATTAATGAAAAGAAAGAAACCTTATGATGTTGTGGAATCAAATTTTCAAAAGGGTAGCTCTAGTGTTTTGCTTTGCATAGTGTTATTCCTTGTAGAATATCCAGCACCTCATTCGATGAGGAAAGAGCCGAGATACCTTCACCGGAAGTGGTCTCTTTAGCGAAAGCTGGCAGATGCTACAACCCACTCAGTTTTGTTTTTGATTGCTTTTTTAGTTCTTGCTTTGCATAGTGGTATTCCTTGTAGAATATCCAGCACCTCATTCGATGGGGAAAGAGCCGAGATCCCTTCACCGGGAGTGACCTCTTTAGCAAAACTAGTAAAAGCCTAAAAAAACACTCTTTTTCAAAATCACTTGATTCTGCAACGATATTAAGTTCATTACGCAAAAGGTTTTCTTAAAAACCTGTCGTAGCCCTCCGTCATTTCAGATAAGGACTACTTAGTATTCGTGCTACGTTTGTTGGGCTCCGTCAAGGCGTAGTGTGCGGTAGCTAACTAGTGCTTATCTGCTAAAGTATGTGATGCGATTGGATTAGGGTAGTCGTGCGACTTTGTTGGCCTCTGTTAAGGGTCGTGCGGGTGGGTTTAATTCAATCATGAAATGTACGGGTTGAACTTGACTAGCAGTCTATGGTTTGTTGGCCTCCGTCAAGGTCATAGTAAGCTAGGGGCAAAAAATTATTGGGAATTTCAAGTGTTGAAATTTGCAATGAAATTGCATACCTTCTATGAGATAGTTGGATCCCGATACCCACTGCGAGTAAGTGTTACTCCTAGGAGAGTTTTTCACTTTACAATTAGCTAATCCATTAGGTGTCTAGAAAGGTGTTAACGAGGTTATGCCTCTGGAAAAATGAGGTTTAATTTAATTAGGTCCGTGCGAAAGAACGGAGAACCTCCCTCAAAGTACCGACACTGGCCTGGCTGAACGGTTAGCGAACCTGTAGGGTGTAATTAATCCCAGCTAGTCTTACCTTTTAGGGTTTGATGGAAAACTTGATAAAAACAGTGGGAGCCATCCTGATTAGATAAGATAATAACCAATCTAATCTTGCAAGAGCATACGCTAAGTGTTTTCTTCTATCTCTTTCTAGGTAGCGACCATGTCACGCCTTAATCAAGATAATAATATTGATGTATCGACCGAACCTTCCTATTACATTGAGCTGGGAAACACTGGTTCCATTCTTTCTTATAATTTTTATAAGACTGAGCAGAAAATAGGGAATGCCAGGATTCCCATGCCACCCGATCGAAGAAAGTACATGTTGATACATTTTCTTTGGGTGTGTTCGTTACTGAGAACTGTTTCTCACTGTGCTCTACGTCCTGGGTATTAGATACCGGATCAGGATCCCATATATGTAATTTGTTACATGGGCTAAGGAAATGTAGAGAACTGGGAATGAGTGATAAAGATTTAAGAGTTGGAAATGGTGCAATTGTTGCAGCCAAATCAGTTGGCGAATATCACCTTGTATTACCAAGTTGTAATACATTGATTCTGAACGAATGCTATTACATGCCGAACCTGATATGCAACATTATATCAGTTTCTTTATTAAGTAAAAAAGGATATAATTTTGTATTGCAGGATAATGTTATGAACATTTTTCTGAATCAAAAGTTGATTGGATCAGGCACGTTGTGCAATGGAATTTATGTTCTAAATCAAAACTCAGTTCTAAGTATACAGAATACACACAAGAGGAAGAGTTCAGAAATAAACGAATTCTTCTTGTAGCATTGTAGACTAGGTCATATCAATGCGACACGACTAGCTAAGTTACCTAAGGATGGATATTTGAATTCGTTCGAATTTTCATCTTATGATACTTACCAGTGATGTCTCAAAGGTAAGATGACCAAAACTCCGTTTACAGGACACGGAGAAAGAGTTATGCAACTCTTGGGACTGATACATAGTGATGTATGCGGTCCCATGTCTACACATGCCAGGAATAGTTCCCCGTACTTCATTACATTCACTGACGATCTCTCAAGATTCGGACATGTGTTCTCGATGAAACACAAGTCTGAAGCTTTTGAGAAATTCAGAGAATATAAGCATGAAGTTGAGAACCAGACGGGTAAAAGTATTAAAATCCTTCAATCTGATCGGGGAGGAGAATACTTGAGCGATGAGTTCCTGGACTGCCTAAAAGAGAATGGGATTCTCTCTCAGCTTACTCCTCCGTATACACCATAGCACAACGGTGTATCGGAGAAGAGGAATCACACCCTATTAGATATGGTGCGCTCTATGATGAGCACCGCCGAGTTACCTATCTCCTTTTGGGGTTATGCGCTTGAGACAGCAGCATACTTACTGAATAGAGTTCCAACCAAATCAGTGCCTACCACTCATATTAGATATGGGAGGGAAATATACCATGTCTTAATTTTATTAAGATGTGGGGTTGTCCGGCCTATGTAAGAACACAAAATCCGGACAAGCTCGAGACAAGGTCCGTTCTGTGCAAGTTTGTTGGATATCCTAAACATTCGCGAGGGTATATCTTTTACCACACCGAGGAACAAAAGGTGTTTGTTTCTCGACATGCCACCTTTTTAGAAAAGGAATTTCTTGAAAAAGAAATTAGTGGCGAAGAGGTAGAACTGGAAGAAGTTCCAGCTGCACAAACTACAACAGAACATTTGGTGGAACCAGAGAATTCAGTAGAACACGACAAACCTCAGCCTCTCCCCCGATCTAGTAGGGTTTTTCACCCACCTGAGAGATACTACGGTTTTCTCATTGATGGTGGGAGCGAGGATTGCATCATGGTTGATGATGACCCAACTAGCTTCAAGCAGGTCATCACGAGTGGGAACTCTGTGAAATGGCTGGATGCAATGCGATCTGAGATGGAATCCATGTACACCAACAAAGTATGGACTTTGGAAGATGATCCTGAAGGGGTAAAACCCATCGGGAGAAAGTGGATCTTCAAGAAAAAACTTGGTGTAAATGGAAAAGTTGAGACTTTCAATGCTAGACTTGTAGCAAAAGGTTTTCGTCAACAACCAGGTGTGGATTATGACGAAACTTTTTATCCAGTGGCTATGCTTAAGTCCATTTGGATCCTACTTGCCATCGCTGTATACCATGAATACGAAATCTGGCAGATGGATGTCAAGACCGCTTTTCTAAATGGTGATTTAGAAGAGAGCGTGTATAAGACTTAGCCAGAGGGCTTCGTAGATAGTAGGAGCAGCGGAAAGGTGTGCAAGTTGCTTAAATCAATCTACGGGTTAAAGCAGACATCGCAGAGTTGGAACATCTATTTTCATGTCGCAGTCAAAGAGTTTGATTTCGTCAAAAACATAGATGAACCTTGTGTATACAAGAAGGTTGCAAAGAGTAAGGTTGTCTTCCTCGTATTGTAAGTGGATGACATACTCTTGATAGGAAATGATGTTCCTATGCTGCACTCGGTCAAGCTCTTCTTATCACAAAGATTCTCAATGAAAGATCTGGGTGATGCCTCCTACATCTTGGGAATTAAGATCTATAGAGATAGTTCTAAACGGATGTTGGGATTGTCCCAATTCAGGTACATTGATATCATAGTAAAGAGGATGGAAGATTCCAAGAGTTGGAATTTACACACGATCTCAGGAATCACTCTCTCCAAAGAGATGTCCCCCAAGACAAATTTGGAGAGGGCTCGCATTGTCATGACCTGAAATAGCACGTGACTGTCCCTTGAATCATATGAAGTCTATAGGACCTCATCTAATTCAAGTAAGCCAAAAGCCCAAAAATCTAAAACCATTTTAAATAATAAATGAAGGAAAACTAGTTTTAAAGAAGTGAAGAAAACATGTTTTAAAAACAAGATTTTTAAATAAGTAAGACGAATATACATTTTTAAAACCTCAAGTCTTTTCTGAAAATTTCGGCAGAGTTTCCTTTGTAAATACTAGCCCCAAACGGGGTACAACAAGAATGATATATGCATAATGATAAAGGCATCCCCGAGCGGGAGCTAGCTCTTCGTTAATCGACGGTCACAACCACGCAAGCAATAAAATATACAACGCCGAAGGGCGAGGATCAAAACTCAAAAGGAAACTCAAGATCATCAAGAAAACCATAATACTACAACGCGCGACTCTAAGGTCGAAATAATATACAACAGGTCTCTAAGTCTGAATAAATATACAAGTTTGGTTGATGGAATTTACTAGATACAACTGAAAATAAATAAGTACAACGGTGGTCACGATGCGAGTGAACCCACCTACCAAAACAATCACCCAGAAAGGAAGCAGTGTGCCAGAAAAGCCGCAATGAAACCTGTACGGCAAAAACCTGCAAGAACTGTGGCACAACGGGGGTGAGTTTCCAACTCGTGAATAAAAAATATCACAGAGCAGAAATCGTATGTATGACTCAATCCAAGGTCAATACGATCAGTAATAATATATGCTCAATATGAATAAGTCTGAAGCATGATAAAGTGGCAAGGGTAAACACCTATACATAAGTGTAATACCAAGTGCTCGTGTCAGTGCCTCAGGTAGCAAAATATCATAAATATGATGTATGATCAATGTAATCAATATGAATCAGTGTCAACTATATCATGAAGTCTATAAGTATGTGGATATCATCCAACTATGTAATCAATGTCTGTATGTATGTGGATCTCGTCCACGTGTCACTCAATGACACAAAACATCATGCACGTAAATATCATAAAGCATATGCATGGGAGTATGAGAATATAAATCAATGTGTGTCCCTTGCGACACATCAACATCATGGAACCTGAGCGTCCAGCATCGACACTCGAAAATATCATGAAACTCGTGCCCAGCATCGGCACGTAAATCCTCATATATCGGGCTCCGTCAGTCCGGATCGGCCCACGGGCTCTGTCAGTCCGGATCGGCCCGTATCATCTCTCAACTCCGGTCGGTATCCTCCGGATATCCGCCGAGCTCAAATACTATCACCGGTAGGTAGTAGTCTCTCTGCCAGGCTCACCGTCTACATATACAGCATCCCTTTCTTGCCCCGGGATACCATACCGGGTCCACCATGTACCCGCAATCGGCCTCATCTAGCTCCTCGAATCGGGTTTCACATGTCACACATCTCAGAACCGAGAAAACGCATGGTGGAAGCACTGAAATATCATATCAAGAGAAACCTGGTTTTTAAACAGCGCATACTTTCTTTTAAAATGACCACGGTTCTCAAATCTAGAAATCTCATGAAAACGGCATATCTCAATGCGAAAAATCATAAAGCATGATGTATGCGACATATGATAGAAATGTAAGCATATCTATATATCATGCAACATAAAACAGTAGTATGCACACATCGAGGGGAAAACCGCTATTTTTAAATGAATCCAGTTTTAAAATATATCTTGCGGTTCCCCAAATCTCCAAAATAAAGCCAGAGTCATCTATGTATGTGCAAATACGTATGTAAGCAAGTATGGGTATACAATATGTGTGCACGCAAGTATGAGTGTACAATATGCATGTGCGCCAATATGGATGTACAAGTAGGTATATACGCAAGTATGAGTGTACAATATGCATGTGCGCCAATATGGATGTACAAGTAGGTATATACGCAAGTATAAGTGTACAATATACATGTGCGCCAATATGGATGTACATGTAGGTATATCCGCAAGTATGTCACGCAAGGGTTCATATCCTGATGCAACAATCCTATTGTGTAGTGACATGGCAATTATCGATGATGAAGTGTGTGAGCCGGCAAGCAGGTGTACGTGGAACATACGCATCATCGATAATGGTGCTGGTGTCCTGACAGCATGGGTTTAATGTAACAATAAACACATTTACGCATGCAATGCGATGCAAATAGCAAGAAATGTGGAAATCGAACAATAAATGCAACAGTGAAAAATCTACATCAACATGTAAATGTCATACAGTTATGCCATTTGAAATAAGACGAATTGAGGTTTTTAGAAAAATAAGGGCTACGATGTTTTTAAGAAAAGATGTGTCTTTTGAAAATATCCGTAGAATCCCTTAGCCTGCCTTTAAAATACTCACGATTCGTTAGTTTTGAAAATATGTATGACTCGGGTCTAGTCTAACATCTACAAGTAAACTACAGATCTAACTAACAAGCTAATCGAAAGGGTATGGAAACCACCTAAATCTGAGTCGATATATATATATATATATATATATATATATATATATATATATATATATATATATATAATAGTCGGTGATCCCACCTAAATAGTATCACATACGATACAATATACAATATGATATCCTCGAGTCAAGAGTGCGGATCTATCATCAATATATAGCTTGTACGTAAATTCGTCGTACGACATCCCAAATCTGGGTACGGGTCAAATATCACATTTATCTCATCAATTATCTATTATCCTTATCATCATATCTCATGAACAGGGGTACTGATCTAAGTCTAGTACAAACTGATACCATATATATATATATGTGCGTGTATGAAAACACACGTCCAAACACCCGCTAAAATCTCATGCCGTATCCCAAAATACGAACCACGTCATATCACCGATCTCATGGTATCATGCCCAATCTCATCGACTCATCTCCAAATATCATCCACTATCCTCATCATCCAAGTGTAGGTATACGAGTATATATATATATATATACACAGTCCCATAACTATGTGTGTGTATATATATCTCTTCCCAAATACGCATAAGTATAATAGTAAGCATGTGTGTGCGTGTAAGTGTAAACTTATTCTAGGGCTCGCGACTAAGAAGCCATACTAGTTCACTTCTAAAAACCCTAAACTAACCATTGAACACCTAATCAAATCCTGAAAATCTATGTCACATATAAAAGATATCATATATATATATATCGTACTATTCATCGAACTGTGGGGGTGCTATACGCCATCCACCCGACTTCCTCCGTATATATAATCTACTCACGTTGACCTTCGTTTACCGATGTCGACGTCGCCACGCGCTTGCTTGTCGTCTCGAAGTCTTCGTGAGGGTACCGACACATCATAGCGTATCGTATCGCATTAAAAACCAAGTCGAAACCAAAACGACACGCGGAACTCGCATAGGTCAAAACCTATGGTTTGCCCTCGCAAAACAACCCGATATCACTCGATATAGACGTACAAACGTCACGTGATCGAGATAAAGCACAAATACAAAAATCCAGAATTTAAAATACGCAAAACTATAACTCGAATCAAAATAGCAACACATGTATTCAGTCCCAGATTTTGATTAACGTGCAAACAATGTTCCAAAACAATACTGGAGTGATGTATAAAGTGTAAATGAGCTATGGAAGCAACCACGACCCCTGACTCCACAAGGTGGCCAGCCCCCTACCCTAAAATTTCGGCGACCTCAGCCCTGGTTGGGAGTTGGGATGTCGTGTTTGTAGGGTAGTCTCCTGGTAGTCAATGTAGGGTAATGATCTTGCTCGTTTTTCCAGTAAGTGTCTAAGGTCACTCCAGATTCCCTGTAGGCCACCAATCTAACACAAAAACCAAGATTTGGTATCTAAACTTTAAGTCATGGCAATGTCATAATACTACATTGTAGGAAATTGGTCCCAGATTTGGATGAGGATGAAAACCATGTGAGCAAACAACACTAGGGTGATATATAGGGTGTAAGTGACCTAAAGAAGAAACCTGGACCCACACCCTCACCAAGTGGCCGAGCCCTCTCTCATGCCAAACCGATCCCGCCGGCCCTGGGGACTCCTCTGGGGTTCGTGCTCTCAGGGTGTCTTCCTAGGGTCAATTCTAAGCTCCTGAAGTTGTTTGCTAGTCTCGTAATCAACCCAGGTCATCCCAGATTTCCCTGCACGCTCAAAGTTCACAAACCTACATTGCAAAGTTCTGTAAATCCATATTTTTGGGTTTCAGTTGGGTTGGTCTAGGTTTCTATCAATTGGGAGGGGTTTAAGGTTACCACTAGGCCTCAATTAACAATCACCACTCAATTCAAACCCTAGCCCTCTCTAGAATTTTCAAAGTTCACCCAAACACCACTTAATCACCACTAAACACATATGAATACCAAAGTGAATGAAAAACTACACAAATGGTGTAGGGATTACCTCATTTAGCACCCATGAATCCTCTACAGTGCCAAAATCAAATTTTTCTTGGTCCATAGTGTAGCTTCTGAGCTTGTGCGTCTTTTTTGTGAAAGGGGGATGGAGTTTTGAGGAGTTTCTCATGGTGTTTTGAAGAGGTGAAGAGGGGGAGGGAGTTAGGGCAGCAGCAGCAGCAACAACAAAGAGGGGGAGGGGAGAGGAAATGAGTGAAAGAATGAAGAGGGAATGGCTCAAGACCAAGGTTGACCTCACACCCTCTCTTTCTCTCTCTTGCCCATACTTCTATATTCTATTCTTTTCTTTTCTTTTCTATTTTCCTTCTCTCCTCAATAGTGAACCCAAAGCAAAGAATGAAAAATGATGATAAAGCCATGTAGGAAAATGTAACACAAGTGTGAAAAGATATGGTGCATGTTTTGCACAAAACACGCTTAATCCGCGATTAGCGATTTTTAATCGCGATTAGCACTAAAATAGCGTATAATTAATCATAAAAACTTAAAATTTGCATGATTCACATAAAACACCCTCTTTTTAGTAATTTCCATAATTTTCCAAATTTTTTTTCTCCAATTATCGGTATTTAATTATACCGTCTTATTAAAATATTCAATATTTTATTATTTAATTATAAAAATTCACAAAAATAATATTTTATTTTTTTTGAAATGTTACAATCTTCCTCCCTTAAAGAAATTCGGTCCCCGAATTTAAATTTAAACCCCTCAAATACTAAAACATTTCAGTAAAAAGTCCAAGTCGTCGGCGTTCCGAAATCATCAATACATAAAACGCATCATAGCGCAATGCATGCGCATGAACAATGAGCAGATAACTCAAAATCAAAACTCCGTCAAGTATCCCACAATCATCGGAGTCATGGTGAAGACACCAAGGTCAAATCCAAAACGAAATCAACATGATATACATCAACACTATACATATAAACACCTGAAGAAAATGCATGCCAAACCGTTTTAAGTCGCTGTGCGATGCGCATAACACTGCACGGTGGCGGACGTCTCTAGTAAGAAAATAACTCTCTCTCTATATATATATCCTTTGTTTACATGCACGTACCGCCGTTTTGAAAACAATTTAGAAGCGTTTCCTTGTTTTAAATGTTTCGTGTTGTATCAGACACGTAGGTAAATACTGATACTATAGCTTCCTTTTTTTTGGAAATCCCTTCGACAACTATCAATGTATGCAAAATATATCCAGGTACTGCCCTCTGTCTAATCCTGCTCAGTACGAAAACAAATAGCAAATATCATAAAAACGTACTGCTCCATAAGAAATAAATCCCAAAATGTATATAAGAATACCCTGTGCGTCTGGTGCGCACGGAAATCAAAATCCACAAATTTGCCCTACGTGTGCACAGAAACAACATCTAAGTGTAACGGGTGCGCACGAAACACCTGTCAAAGGCAACGAGTGTGCCTGAAAACAAATATCAGGTGCATCTATCATGCACGAATAAAATCTAAATCATGTGCATCCGACATGCACGAAATCACGAAATCTAATATCAAGCACCGAACATGCACAAAATGCAATCCAACCGCGCCAAATATGCGCAAGAATCCAAATCAAATGCATAGAGTGCACGGAATCAATATCAATATCAGAATCAAAATCGACGGTATACAATAAAGCTCAATCCAAATCAGGTATACCGCGGTATATAATCTCACAACCATGTGCATCAGCGTGCACAAATCAAATCAAAACACTAAAAGTTCATGAAAACTATGCCGAAAGCATAAGTTAAATCATAAGCATGCTCTAGGAATGAAGTCAAAATCAATACCTCCAATAACATCAAATCGAAGTCATGTGCAACTGTAGTGCACAAAATACGTATCACAGCACTGCAAGCATATATGAACTATACCGAGTGCAAAAATCAAATCGGGTGCATACCATATGCACAAAATCAACCCAACTATTTATGGACTTGATGAACCGGATCTTTTCACCATTTCTAGATTAGTTCGTGGTGGTATTCATTGATGATATTCTGGTCTACTCGAGGAGCAAAGAAGAGCATGAAGAACACTTGAGAATCCTATATGAAATCCATGAAGTCATAAGCATGTGCAGCCAAGGCACAAAAACGATATCAGGTGCAATAACTGTTCACAAATATGAATACCCAGTAGGTGCAACCATGGTGCACGAAAACAAATATCATGGAACTCAGCCATCAAGACTAAATCATGCGAATAAATTGCCCAAAATACCGAAATCCAAGGTGACGGATACGTGATAATCAAATCACCCAATCACAAATCATAAATACCGTCGTCGATATTTCCTCCTTCAAAGTCGAGAAGGTGCCGGTGCATCCAATGCTAGAAGAGCAAGATATCTACTTGCCTCCTGTTCATGATCTGGTGCCTGATACTTTTAGGCTCTGTCTCTCACTGTGCATTGCTAGATATATAGCTCCTCGGCTCAACGGCCTGATATAGAATGACGACGGAAACAGTCCCGCTCTGGCACATCCTCTACAGATCGATGGCCAACTATCTCGTCGACGATGCCGAACTCTGGCCTGCTAGGTGTGCACAATATGACCGCTCCTGTGTCCAAGTCTTCTCGTATAGTATTTCAGAAAGGTCTTGTCGAGATCTCTCTAAATTCTCATTTTGCCGAATTGCCCGGAAGTTACCACCCTTTTTTATATATGTTTCTTGTTCCGGAACGGCTGCATACTCATCGCGACTCCTTCTGGAAGATATATCCATATACAACGCCTCTGCATGTGTATCACATCTCTGATGTCGGCGGAGTGGAACGTCATCTCATCAAGATCTCGTACGAACCTCTTACTCCACTTTTCCTTTAATGTAGACTGCTTCGGACTTATCTCATCGTGGCTGTATGGACTGTGCTCCAACGGCTATACTCGTAACTGGAGTCTCCCAAGCAATGCATCCCATCATATGATATCCGAAAGATGTCGAACCATTCGATCGGTTCATCAAAACTTCATAATCCCCCAAGAGCTCAACATCTTGGGTACAGTTTAATAGTATCGAGTACATACCATAACATCGGTGGACCAGCCGTAGAAGGGCAAACCAAAGCCTCACTAATGGCACCGTGGAACTGCCGCAAACCCTAAGGTTCAAAGGCTTTCACACGGTCATTATGTCGAGTTAGGATTTCATTCTTCTAGAGGGTCTATAGAATCGCTTGCATGTCTTTCCGAATACTTTAAACTTGGAAAATGGGCTCCTGACATTCGATCGTCTCCATCGACTCTCAACGTACCTGTGTGAAGTCGTCTCTAGCTGGAATCAATCTATCTGATGACCTCGCATCGGGGTAAGAGAACGAACCATATGTCCTAGTCATTCATCCTCGATGACTAGCGACCATCTTTCATATCTCTAAGTACCACTCGTACTGCAATAGCTCCAACATCTGGGGCGATATCTCGTCGTTCGCAGCAACAACTGGCTCATTTGTCTGCACGCTGAACAGTGCCTCAATCATCATGAATAAGCGATACATCAATGGTCATCACATTCAGGCTGGCCTCTAGCAGTAGCCTGATCCTCTGGTGTTGATCCGCACGTCCGAGAAATCCCGTAAAAACGATCCATCAACGCTCATGGCACGAAAACACAATAAAACGACGCTGCTCTATGCAATCTTATGTCCCTGGAATCACGCCCTGGTCAGTCCTCGTTCGTGATGAGCTCGTGCTGACGCAACTCTAGCCGTAGCTCTCTCTTCCCGTGTAATCGTGGCAACAAAATCATAACCAATATCGATGAGGATAGATCATAGGAGTGAATATAATACTGTGAAAGGAAATGTACATCCTAAGGCTCCTTAAGTGGAGTAGCATATCGTAAGTATGCCGCGGAACACACACGGTACGTCACTCTCCTTAAGTCACCTACTCCATCAACCAAGGTCAACCTATGCGACGAAAGTTCGGGTCTAATACCGCATCGACTAAGTCTAAGTTCCGTAAGGTCAAGCCTAAGTTCGGAATATATAAAAACGCTTTAGGCTCCGCATAGTCAAACTTAGACTCGAACCAAGGTTAACCTAGCGCTTTGATACCAACTTTGTCACGACCTGAAATAGCACGTGACTGGCCCTTAAATCATATGAAGTCTATAGGATCTCATCTAATTCAAGTAAGCCAAAAGCCCAGAAATCTAAAACCATTTTAAATAATAAATGAAGGAAAACTAGTTTTAAAGAAGTGAAGAAAACACGTTTCAAAAACAAGATTTTTAAATAATTAAGCCGAATATGCATTTTTAAAAGCTCAAATCTTTTCTAAAAATTTCGGCAGAGTTTCCTTTGTAAATACTGGCCCCAAACGGGGTACAACAAGACTGATATATGCATAATGATAAAGGCATCCCCAAGTGGGAGCTAGCTCTTCGTCAATCGACGGTCACAACCACACAAGCAATAAAATATACAACGCCGAAGGGCGGGGATCAAATCTCAAAAGGAAACTCAAGATCATCAAGGAAACCATAATACTACAACGCGCGACTCTAAGGTCGAAATAATATACAACAGGTCTCTAAGTCTGAATAAATATACAAGTTTGGTTGATGGAATTTACTAGATACAACTGAAAATAAATAAGTACAACGGTGGTCACGATGCGAGTGAACCCACCTACCAAAGCAATCACCCAGAAAGGAAGCAGTGTGCCAAAAAAGCCACAATGAAACCTGTACGGCAAAAACCTGCAAGAACTGTGGCACAACGGGGGTGAGTTGCCAACTCGTGAATAGAAAACATCACAGAGCAGAAATCATATGTATGACTCAATCCTAGGTCAATACGATCAGTAATAATATATCCTCAATATGAATAAGTATGAAGCATGATAAGGCGGCAAGGGTAAACATCTATACATAAGTGTAATACTAAGTGCTCGTGTCAGTGTCTCAGGTAGCAACATTTCATAAATATGAGATATGATCAATGTAATCAACATGAATCAGTGTCAACTATATCATGAAGTCTATAAGTATGTGGATATCATCCAACTTGTAATCAATGTCTGTATGTATGTGGATCTCATTCACGTGTCACCCAATGACACAAAACATCATGCAGGTAAATATCATAAAGCATATGCATGGGAGTTGAGGATATGAATCAATGTGTGTCCCTCGCGACACACCAACATCATGGAACCTGAGCGTCCAGCATCGACACTCGAAAACATCATGAAACCCGTACCCAGTATCGGCATGTAAATCCTCATATATCGGGCTCTGTCAGTCTGGATCGGCCTACGGGCTCCGTCAGTCCAGATCGGCCCGTATCATCTCTCAACTCCGGTCGGTATCCTTCGGATATCCGCCGAGCTCAAATAGTATCACCGGTAGGTAGTAGTCCCTCTGCCAGGCTTACCGTCTGTATACACAGCATCCCTTTCTTACCCCGTAGTACCATACCGGGTCCACCATATATCCGCAATCGGCCTCATCCAGCTCCTCGAATCGGGTTTCACATGTCACACGTCTCAGAACCGAGAAAACGCATGGTGGACGCACTGAAATATCATATCAAGAGAAACCGGGTTTTTAAACAATGCATACTTTCTTTTAAAATGACCACGGTTCTCAAATCCAGAAATCTCATGAAAACGACATATCTCATTGCGAAAAATCATAAAGCATGATGTATGCGACATATGATAAAATGTAAGCATATCCGTATATCATTCAACATAAAACAGTAGTATGCACACATCGAGGGGAAAACCGCTCTTTTTAAATGAATCCAGTTTTAAAATATATCTTGCGGTTCCCCAAATCTCCAAAATAAAGCCAGAGTCATCTATGTATGTGCAAATACGCATGTAAGAAAGTATGGGTATACAATATGTGTGTACACAAGTATGAGTGTACAATATGCATGTGCACCAATATGGATGTACAAGTAGGTATATACGCAAGTATGAGTGTACAATATGCATGTGCGCCAATATGGATGTACAAGTAGGTATATACGCAAGTATAAGTGTACAATATGTATGTGCATCAATATGGATGTACACGCAGGTATATCCGCAAGTATGTCATGCAAGGGGTCATATCCTGATGCAACAATCCTACTGTGTAGTGACATGGCAATTATCGATGATGAAGTGTGAGCCAGCAAGCAGGTGTACGTAGAACATACGCATCATCGATAATGGTGTTGGTGTGCTGACAGCATGGGTTTAATATAACAATAAACACATTTACACATGCAATGCGATGCAAATAGCAAGAAATGCGGAAATCGAACAATAAACACAACAGGGAAGAATCTACATCAATATGTAAATGTCATACAGTATGCTATTTGAAATAAGACGAATCGGGGTTTTTAGAAAAATAAGGGCTACGGTGTTTTTAAGAAAAGATGCGTCTTTTGAAAATATCCGTAGAATCCCTTAGCCTGTCTTTAAAATACTCACGATTCGTTAGTTTTGAAAATAGGTATGACTCGGGTCTAGTCTAATATCTACAAGTAAACTACAGATCTAACTAACAAGCTAATCGAAAGGGTATGGAAACCACCTAAATCTGAGTCGATATATATATATATATATATATATATATATATATATATATATATATATATATATAATAGTCGGTGATCCCGCCTCAATAGTATCACATACGATACAATATACAATATGACATCCTCGAGTCAAGAGTGCGGATCTATCATCAATATATAGCTCGTACGTAAATTCGTCATACGGCATGCCCAAATCTGGGTACGGGTCAAATATCACATTTATCTCATCAATTATCTGGTATCCTTATCATCGTATCTCATGAACATGGGTACTGATCTAAGTCTAGTACAAACTGATACCATATATATATGTGTGTGTGTGTGCGCGCGCGCGCGCGCGTATGAAAACACACGTCCAAAGGCCCGCTAAAATCTCATGTCGTATTCCAAAATATGAACCTCATCATATCACCGATCTCATGGCATCATGCCTAATCTCATCGACTCATCTCCAAATATCATCCATTATTCTCATCATACAAGTGTAGGTATACGAGTATATATATATATATACACAGTCCCATATCCATTATTCTCACGACTAAGAAGCCATACTAGTTCACTTCTAATAACCCTAAACTAACCATTGAACACCTAATCAAATCCTGAAAATCCATGTCACACATAAAAGATATCATATATATATATATATATATCGTACTATTCATCGAACTGCGGGGGTGCTATACGCCATCCACCCGACTTCCCCCGTGGATGTAATCTACTCATCTTGACCTTCGCTTGCCGATGTCGACGTCGCCACACACTTACTTGTCGTCTTGAAGGCTTCGCGAGGGTACCTATACATCATAGCATATCGTATCACATTAAAAACCAAGTCGAAACCAAAACGACACGCGGAACTCGCATAGGTCAAAACCTATGGTTTGCCCTCGCAAAACAACCATATATCACTCGATATAGACATACAAACGTCACGTGATCGAGATAAAGCACAAATACAAAAATACAGAATTTAAAATACACAAAACCATAACTCGAATCAAAATAGCAACACATGTATTCAGTCCCAGATTTTGATTAAGGTGCAAACAATGCTCCAAAACAATACTGGAGTGATGTATAAAGTGTAAATGAGCTATGGAAGCAACCAGGACCCCTGACTCCACAAGGTGGCCGGCCCCCTACCCTAAAATTTCGGCGACCTCGGCCTTGGTAGGGAGTTGGGGTGTCGTGTTTGTAGGGTAGTCTCCTGGTAGTCAATGTAGGGTAATGGTCTTGCTAGTTTTTCCAGTAAGTATCTAGGGTCACTCCAGATTTCCTATAGGCCACCAATCTAACACAAAACCAAGATTTTTTTATCTAAAGTTTAAGTGATAGCAATGTCATAATACTACATTGTAGGAAATTGGTCCCAGATTTGGATGAGGGTGAAAACCATGTGAGCAAACAACATTAGGGTGATATATAGGGTGTATGTGACCTACAGAAGAAACCTGGACCCACACCCTCACCAAGTGGCCGAGCCCTCTCTCATGCCAAACCGATCTCTCCGGCCCTGGGGACTCCTCTGGGGTTCGTGCTCTCAGGGTGTCTTCCTAGGGTCAATTCTAAGCTCCTGAAGTTGTTTGCTAGTCTCGTAATCAACCCAGGTCATCCCATATTTCCCTGCACGCTAAAAGTTCACAAACCGACATTGCAAAGTTCTGTAAATCCGTATTTTTGGGTTTCAGTTTGGTTGGTCTAGGTTTTTTTCAATTGGGAGGGGTTTAAGGTCACCACTAGGCCTCAATTCACAATCACCACTCAATTCAAACCCTAGCCCTCTCTAGAATTTTCAAAGTTCACCCAAATACCACTTAATCACCACTAAACATATATGAATACTAAAGTGAATGAAAAACTACACAAATGGTATAGAGATTACCGCATTTAGCACCCATGAATCCTCTACAGTGCCAAAATAAAAAATTTCTTGGTCCATAGTGTAGCTTGTGAGCTTGTGCATCTTTTTTGTGAAAGGGAGATGGGGTTTTGAGGAGTTTCTCATGGTGTTTTGAGGAGGTGAAGAGGGGGAGGGAGTTAGGGCGGCAGCAGCAGCAGCAGCAAAGTGGGGGAGGGGAGAGGAAATGAGTGAAAGAATGAAGAGGGAATGGCTCAAGACCAAGGTTCACCCCTCACCCTCTCTTTCTCTCTCTTGCCCATACTTCTATATTCTATTCTTTTCTTTTCTTTTCTATTTTCCTTCTCTCCTCAATAGTGAACCCAAAGCAAAGAATGAAAAATGATGATAAAGCCATGTAGGAAAATGTAACACAAGTGTGAAAAGATATGGTGCATGTTTTGCACAAAACACGCTTAATCCGCGATTAGCGATTTTTAATCGCGATTAGCACTAAAATAGCGTATAATTAATCATAAAAACTTAAAATTTGCATGATTCACATAAAACACCCTCTTTTTAGTAATTTCCATAATTTTCCAAAAAAAAAATTTCCCAATTTATCGGTATTTAATTATACCGTCTTATTAAAATATTCAATATTTTATTATTTAATTATAAAAATTCCCAAAAATAATATTTTATTTTTTTGAAATGTTACACGCATGCAAAGGATACCCTATGCTTCGGCTGTCGGGTCTATGATGTATGCGATGTTATGTACCAGACCCCTGATGCAGCATACTCACTAGGTGTAGTGAGTAGGTATCAAGAAGATCCTGGAGAGAATCACTGGACAGCTATGAAGAACATTCTTAAGTACTTGAGAAGGACTAAAGAAATGTTCTTGGTGTATGGTAACGGTGAACTCCAAATGGAGTCCTTTACCGATTCGAGCTTCCAGAGTGATAAGGACGACTCTAAGTCGGTTTCGGGTTTTGTCTTTACCCTCAATGGAGGGGTGGTTTATTGGAAGAGTTCCAAGCAAGAAACCGTGGCAGACTCGACGATGGAGGCTGAATACATCGTTGCCAACGATGCTGCCAAAGAGGCTGTCTAGATGAAGAAGTTCATAACCGAACTTGGTGTGGTTCCGTCCATCAAGCATCCAATACCTTTATATTGCGATAACAATGGAGCAGTGGTTTTGGCCAAGGAATCTAGGTCCCATCAGCGATCTAGGCATATTCTGAGACGGTATCACCTGATCCGGGAGACAGTTGATCGCCGGGAGATCGAGGTCAGGAGAGTTGACACGAGGGATACCACTGCGGATCCACTCACGAAGGCCATACCTCAGACACAATTTGAGAGACTCTTCAGGATGTTGGGTATGGGACACTACAACAATTGGGCATAGTGCAAGTGGGAGATTGTTAGTTGAATGTATGCCCTAGAGGCCATTATTGTACATGTGATGTATATTATAGTGGATGGTTGGACATATATAGAGAGGACTTTCTTGCTCGACATGATAGTATGCTATCTGGTTGCTCTTTATCTTAACATATAGACTTGTATTATGATACGGTCTTGCTCTCACATATTGGTAAAGCCCTTAGGATGTATACTTGACTACCAGGATTATGATGGAGATCATACTAGTGGGGCCAGGGTAGTCTGTAAGTACATCCTTCAATTTTTCCTAGTCGTGGGAGTATCGAGATGGGGCATCGATATTCCAGAGTAGATTAGCATATTCGTTTCTTGACCCATATGATGGACGATGGATGATCCCACATCCATTGGTGTTTGAAATCAAAGATTGTATACGGGTGCTCAGTGGAGACTGGGTACACTAAACAGGACTCGCCGAGAACTCCTAGATGGTATTATACCTATCGTCAGATAGCAGTTCTCAGGCGACACTGGTACATGTTAGTCTGTAGACCCGAGATCGTCATAGATTCTTGTGTGATTCCCACTGTTCTTTGATTTCCACCCTACCATGTTCAAGAGAACGTGCAAACAGGTGGTTTTTGGGTACAGTCACGAGTCACATAGAGGCAATGAGCGATAGGAGGGGATTTCGTCTCTCCCGGTATTGGGGATTGATATTGCGCTGTGCTAATTGGCCATAACAGGAAATCTCTGGCCAGAGTTGCTGAGATTTACTGGTATGTATTATCAGTAGTTTCTCGAACTGTTATGAGCCTCATATCGGCATGACTTATCAAGCTATTGGGGTCTGACGTTTACCACTCCTAGGCTAGATATGCGACATATCATACGAAAAGACCGGACTATACAGTAGTGTTACTTATTTGATTCACAGGGGTATGAGCAGGCATGCTTGTTGACCTTCTGATCGTTCAATACCCGGGTGGCCGTTACATGCAGCTAGTACCGCTGACGGCTTGTGGGTGACTGATATGATCATCACTTACTGCCGGCGTATTAACGAGTCTTTAGAGTCCTACACAGAGGTTTCCTGGCTCAGACGAAATGAAGTAGGAGCACATATGTGATATGTGCGGGACCGAGATTAATACGTGTATGAGATACCGTATTCTATTCTCGCGATATGTGATATCGGTCGGTTATATATGATATAGCCGGGTTATCGAATCAAGTGTTGATTCGATAAGTTGATACATATGATATTAGTCGGTTATATGTGATATAGCCGGATTATTAAATCAATTGTTGATTTAATAATTTAATGTATAATTATATATTTGATATATTAATGTACATTAACTAATATTATCTCACTTAAGTATTTCTTTTTCTCACTTGTGCACATTTAATATATATGTGATATATATTATTGTGTCATGCTTGTTGATACATGCAACATGGGTGTATAAGACTCACACCATGCTTATGATAATGAAGGGTTTTATTTATTTAAAGTAAATTAAAATTAGGTGGAAATTAGTCGTGGTTTGGAGCTTAGTAGAAGCTTGTGGAACCATTGACTTAGTCTACTAATTTTGTTTTGCTTAATATATTTATTAACCCAACCATTATGATTAGCCATGGTTAAGTATCTACATGGGTTATATGAGATATTATCTCATTCATGGTTGATATTCTCACTCCTTGTATTCTCCACTTCATCTTCTTCCTCATCTCCAAGAGCTCTCTAGGTTTTTAGGAGGCGAGGAATATTAGTGAAAAAAATATTTCTAAAGTGAGCAAAATTCTTACTTCATCAACCTACACTAGACTAGCCATTTAGTTTAGGTTATTTGCTTCACTAATTCCCAATTAGTGAAGAGGTAGCTTGAGTTGGTATCTCCTCGACGTAGATCATCTTCGGCCTCGAAGACTTCAAGCAAACTTGTTCATTTCACCTTGTGGAGCCTTACTAGAGTCCGGGAGATCACTACTTGGAGCGAAGGACTACTACACGGAGCTTTTGAAGTGAATGTCCGGTCTACAAAGGTTGTATTCCTTATTCACTTTGTATGTAAAGTTGTTTCATTCTAGATTAACCCTAATTCTCTAGTTAAGATCCTGTGTTAGGGTTTCATAGCACACTAATTTTTATAAAATGGTATCGTTGATGCCTTCCAAAACCTTGTAGTCGTACATAAACTCTGATCAGCTCCAGTGAAGGTCTGCATTGACGGACGGACGGAGAACACTATATTGGCCTCGTCCTCAGAGTCACTGTCGAAGACTAAAATAGGGGTAGATGGTCCGGGCCTGTTGCCTTGGGGCTGCCCCGAGTAGACTATCTTTTCATCCTCCTCGGTATCGCTCCCAAAGATCGGGATAGTGGCGATAACTTTTTTTCTATTCTCCGGCTTATGACATCTTTCTGTATCTTCAAAGTCTGTAGGAAGTACTCGGCGTCTTCATACTTTCGGACTTTATTTACGGAGAATGGATTTAGCTCCCCTGTCACGGTGTACTCGAGTCCATCTTTGAAATACTTCATACACTGATGTTGTGTAGAAGGGATGACGTTGTACTCGTGTAACCAAGGCCTGCCGAATAGAGCGTTGTAGCAAGTCTTGGCATCAATGACATGAAATTTGATGTCATTGACGGGCAGCCCGAAGCGTAACGTCAGTATTATAGACCCAAGCGTCCGTGATGACTGGGAATCGAACCCGGAGATGGTAATTTTATCCCGAGCCAAGTGCTGAATGTTCATGCAAATCTCCTTCAGCACCCTCACGTTGAGAAGGTTAACGGAGGACCCGTTGTCGACTAGGATCTTCCCTATCTTGATGTCGTGACAGTATCCGGTGACATATACCGGAAGGTTGTGCTCGCACGTTCCGAGGAGGAGATCTTCATTGCCAAATATAATGTCAGCTGTGTGAATCTCTGCCAGCTCATTTTTCATCTTTTCTTCTGCAAGGAAAGCTTGGAACTGATCGGGCTCTTGTAATGCCTTGATCAGGGAATCTCTTACTTCTTTAGACAGGAGGAGAGCTTTCAGTATGCTCAGTTACGAGGGTATCTTTCTCAGATATGCCAGGACTGTTGGGGTCAAAATTTGCACCCCTGGTTGACTGAGTCAAAGTAAAGGTCAACCCCAAGCCAGGTGGGCCCAAGCCCAGGTTAAGCGGGCCCATGCCCAAGTCGAGCTCGCGGCCAGCCTCCTCCATGCCAAAATATAGATCATGTAATAAATAATTTTTATATAATTTTTTATGCATGAATGTATACAAAGTGGGCATAAAGCCAAATTTTTGTAAAGCCCTTGGCTTATGTGCAAAAAGAAATGGCACATGAGCCATGGGATGGGCAAAATGCCATTTTGTAAAGCCCAAGGGGCTATATATAAATATGTAAGCCTATATAAGGCAACATGATGATGAATAAAGCACATACCTTTTTATTCCCCTAAAGACTAGGGTTCTTTGTGCCTCATGCTCCTTCTCCAAGGTTCTAAACCTTCTCATTTCTTTGAATTAAATCAAGAGTTTTACTCTTTCTTTTCAAAAACTAAGTAGTTTTCCACCACAAAACTCACAAAAGGGCACTCAGATCTCCCATCAGATCTAAAATAGAAGAGATGTTTAAAATCCCATACTTCTTGTTCTTCAAGACCCAGCCAATAGAGGAGGAAGGAGGAGACCCATCTCCAAAAATCTCATCTGGGGAAGATCCAAAGCCAAAGGGAGAAATAAAGCAGCCCCCTTTAATCACTTCTAAAACCTTTTAGGAGTTTAACTCCACAAATCGGGAGCATAGCTCCAAGTGCAGGGACCAAAGCCCTCTTTCTGTTTGATGCCCAGCGTCCAGCGCGTGGCGCGCCCAGCGCCCACGTGCCGACACGTGGCGCGCCCAGCGCCCAGGGCTCTTGCGCCCACATGCCGACACGTGGCGCGCCCAGCGCCCAGGGCGCTTGCGCCCATGAGCCGACACGTGGCGCGCCCAGCGACCAGGGCGCTTGCGCCCACATGCTGACACGTGGCGTGCCCAGCGCTCAGGGCGCTTGCGCCCACGTGCCGACACGTGGCGCGCCCAGCACCTAGAGCGCTCGCGCCCAGCGCCTATTGTGCTAGCGCCCAGCGCCTACGCGCCATGCACGCGAGGCACTGGCCTCCACGCGTCCTTTGGGCGCTTTTTTCCCTTATATATATACACATGTATCTATACATATACACATATACACACATATGCTCCACACTAAAAACACCTCCCCCGTAAAAACTCTGCGTGGCTCCCGATATATCCAAAAACCCCTTTCAAAACACACGTACGTTGCACATTGAGTTCGCATGACCAGTTTACCCCATCAATTGGAGGTTCCCTTACTCCAAAGGCGAGGAGTAATTAACGGCAGCTTAGTCCGCGGCTGCCGGAGATTCGGATCCCCACAATTATTAAACCCTGGCCTACCCTAGGCAGGGGGAATCTGTAGTACGCCTAACTAGCGCGTGCGTATTCCCATCTCAATAGGGTGACGAAAAACACCCTACAAGGACGTTGTAATCCACCTTGTTTTTCCTAGGCGGGTCTTTGGCTAAGAGCTCTTTGACGGCTCCATCATCGAGCGCAATTTCCTCAGGGACTTTTTCCTTCCCCTTGTCTCTTTTTCTCGAACCCTTGTTTGTAGGCCTGAGGTTCTTTTCAGTCAACGTACGACTACGCAGCTGAATGTTCTCGCAGTTCTTCTCCTCTTCTTCTTCTCCAGAGGTGGATTCTTTGAAGAGAGAGCCGAGGGTTATTTCTTCCTCAGAATCACTCTCGAATGTGAGAACTTGAGATTTTCCTTCTGTCAAACCGGTATCAACCATATGACAGTTGTCACCCATTCCTTTACGCTCGTCTGTCGCGCTCCTTTGTTGTCGACGGGTTTTGCGCTTCATCCACTTGAAGTATTGCCGGTGAGCAACGTATCCTTGACACCACTTCTTGAAGGCATTGCACTCTTCGGTGGGGTGCGTGACCCTCCGATGGTATAAACAGTAGTTCGGATGTACATCCGCTTCGTCGAGGTATGTATTCCCAGGAGTATTTTCCACGAGAGGGGGCAGCTTCATTCCCATTATCAAGGCTTTAGCGAACCGCTTCTCCGCTTTGATCCTGCTCTTGTTTGTAGCAAGTGTGCTTTGGCTTAGGTGGAGTACTTTACGACTCATACTTATCGCGGCTTCTTCATCCTGACGCCGACGTTTGGCTTTTTCGTATATGACCGTTTCACGTTCTCGGTCAGCTTTGCTTTTTTGAAGGGCTTCGTTTAGCAGCCTGTCAATAAATCGTCTGACAGTTCTAGGAATTCTGGCACCGATCCTGCCCCCAGTTTCTCTGCATTGCTTTCCGACGGCGAGAGAGTTTCTTCGTCTTGTAATGACGAATGAGAGACCATGTGGCAACTTGCTATATAATCCTCGGGTTCTTCTGACGAGTCATTTCCCTCGTCATTGTCACTGTCTCCGTTCTCAAGGATATGGTTGAGAAACTCTTCGAGGGTGATTGGGGTCCGCGCCTTCTGGTTGTATTCTTTCAACGTGTCGATGTACTTCTGTAGGTCCGTGCGCCTGTCGTCATGCTCGGCAGGCTGCACAGGCTTCTTGGTCTTCTTCTTTTTCTTTAAATACTTTGAAGATTTGGCCTGGGGGTTTTGCCCCTCGTTAACAATTTTAGGTGCGGGACGCGATTTCAGCATCCCTTCAATGATCTCGGGCTCCAGCGGGCTTTTCCACCTGATCATCGGACATGCTTGAAGATCCTTCTGCATTCTTTTAGTTTTAGCTGAAAGGACAACTTCCCATGAAGCTTCCTCCATGAATGAGTATGATGCCCCCGGTGCATCCGCCTTTTTAGAAATTTGCCTCTGTGGCGGGTTCAACCTCCAGTTCTCGGAAAGCGCAAATTTCCCCCGTTAATATTGGTCCTCAATCCAATTTTTGAAGATGTAGCAATCTTCAATTGGGTGGCTCACCATTCTATGATAGGAATAGTAGTTGGGGTTGTTGACGTCACCGGGCTGCGGTGGACGTTTTGTGTCCGGCAGAGTGATGAGTTTATTGCACACTGCCAATTCGAATAATCTCCTTGTTTTATCACGGGGAAATGAGTAAGCGTGTCCTAACTTCTCCTCGAGTGATTAGTGCGGGCGCGCGTTGCTTTGACGAGCAACCGGTTTCGGGTCACTCGGTTGTTGTTGCGTGTTGGCAACGAAGGCCGCTTTCCCTTTACCTTTTGCATTCCGAGGGTCTATTTTTGAAGAGGAAGGTCCGAAACCCATTTGGTCCATTTGGGTCAGCTTGTCGATCAGCGCCTGGAAGGTGGTCGGTTTGAAGAACACCATGAACTGGGATATAGTTGCTTGAGGATCTAGAGTCCCTATGAACATGCCCACGGCAGGAGCTTCTTCGACGTGTTGTTCGCATTTTGACCATAAGTTCCGCCACCGAATTGCGTACTGAACCCAGGTCTCTCCTGGCTTCACCCTAGCGTTGTTAATGTCGTGATCGGGGTGGGCTCGCTTGCACTGGCGAACTGCTGCGTGAATAGTAGATCCATCTCAATGAATATTTTGACGGAGTCATTTGTGAGCTCCGAGTACCATTCAAATGCCGTCCAACAAGCTGCCAATGAACTGGCGAAGCAGCAGTTTGTCGTCACCTCCAGTATTACCACACAAAGCTCTGAATTGAGCAGTGTTCTAGTGTGGATTGCCCGTCCCCTTATACACGTGGAACTTGGGGATTGTATATCCCGGCGGGTACTTGATTTGATCATACCAGCCTGGATAGGGTCGCCCAGTTCTGACAACTTGGCCAGCCGCTTCACTCTCTTGATGAGCTCGTATTTTCTAAGCTATGTAATCATCAAGGGCGGCCTTGGAGATCGTTTCTTCCTTGGCTGTTGAGAAAGCCGGAAGAGGGTTCGACGTTTCCCCTCTGTCGTCTTCGATGATCATCGAAGGGTCTTCAGCTGGAAGGTCCGCCTGGATCATCATCCCAACCATGTCTTGGAACAGAAGCGTCATCTGCTTTATATTAGCAGCCTGTTCCGCAGCCTCCTTATCCTTCTTTTCGAGCACCCCTCGAAGAAATTCTGTATCAGTCTCCTGCTCCTGGCGTTGTTCAGACGTCGATTCCGGGCATTCTTTCTGTCTGGTGAGTGCTGCCATTTTTGTCAGCATCTCCTAGAGATTTTTTTGTTGCTCCTGAGCTTTTGTCACCGACCGAGTGGGTGGTCGATGACCGACAGAAGCACGAATTTTCTCTCCGGAAGCCATGTAGACCATGTGCACTATCATGCCCCTAGACTTGGGGCATTTGGGTCTAGCGCCTTTGGAATTCACCGTAGGCAATAGGGTTTTCTCCGGCCTTCTCCTTTTGTGGGAAGCCGAAGTTGGGGGGCTGCTGTATCAGGCGCCGATGCCTTCCGTGGTATGACAGAGGGATGGTTCTCCTCTTGCTGAGTGTAACAACTCCACTTTTAGTATACATAAATTTGATTTAAATTTAAAGTATACTTGGGGTATTTAATATTGCTGTTACCACTTTAAGTATTTATTTCACAAAATAATTACAAGAAGGAGCTTGTAGCTCATTGGTAATACCTTGCACTGCTGAACCAAGCCACCAGAGTTCAAATCCCCTGCTCCACATTATTTTTTAATATTTATTTTGTTTAAATTTTATAGAAGCCCAACAGTCCACCTGAGATAACTCCTAAACTTTGAACTGAACCTGAAAAACTAAATATACCAGTGCCTACCCCCGGCAACCCCCCACCTCCCAAAACCCCGACTCGGGCCGGCGCCGCCGGCCGGACTCGGCCGGTCGGCCGAGTCATTAACACATGAAATGTGACTTTTGGCCTTCCCACCTTTCCTGCATATTTTAAATCTGCACATCAATTCCAAAGAGCATATTAACACCTATTTACTGCAATTTTTAATGAATTTCTTATATTTTACATTTTTTTAATTAAAAACCCTACACCTACCCTAACCCTATAAATACACCCCTACCCCCTACCCTCTCATCCCAAAATTCTGAGCCCACTCTCTCAAAATTCCAAGAATTGTGTGTATTTTGAAAACGAGCGAAAGGCGAAGCTCTGGCGAAATCTACGGCGAACTTTAGGCGATCGATTTAGAAACTACCGGCGACGACGCAACACATCGGCAATTCCTCTACTTCCCTTTCACTCTCTTGTGTGATCTAAAACCCGTAAGTCCCAATTTCTACTTATCTCTTTTATCTAAAAATATGGATTTACAAAACCCGAAGGAATCGGAACAAATCCGATTTCCGATTTTGTTTCTTCATAAAACTCCACTTCTCGTTAACACAATTATGCTTAAACACCTTCATGTTGACCATTAAACACTAATCAATCAAAATGATCAAGTTTCATTTCATAAAATGATGGCTATTTTAAATTATCGCATTTTTCACTTAAATACCACATTGTTTCAATTCTATATTTAACCCCATTAAACTTGCTATACCTTTAAGTAGATCACGAGGTAATGACCTACCTCCTCACACACTCATATGCAATATAACACGATACCCCCGAGAACTTAGAATACGTGAAAAAAAACATTTTCATTTAAATACCTTTTACTTAATAAAACCATTTCTAAAAGAATTAGTATTGATACATCTTTTTAAATAAATACCACTTATTATGAAAATAGGATAAAGTTGTGGACATCAGTCGTTTATCTAAACCTGAATTTGTGGTGTCTAGGCTAGGCAAGTGAGAAATGTAACTTTAAAAGGCCCGTCTCACGGTGATTCGTGAGCGGATCCCTCCTTTCTTCACTTGTACTTACCTGGCGAAAATTGGTGGTGAAGAGGAGATTTGAGATATCTCACAACTTGTCGTTTTGGACCAGTTAGGAATAGTCTAGTTGACTTAGGAGGCCCTAGAATATAGAATACGGAAAATTGACATCTTTACAAATTAATACCATTTACTTCATAAAACTGTTTTCTAAAGGATTTAGTATTTATATAATCTTTGCAAAGCGCCGCTACAACCCATTTTGGGGAACCCGTTCGGGATGGTGCGGATTATCACACATCCTCGGGCTTAGTAGTGCGAGATTCAGACCTCCGCAAGGAGCATTCGGTCTCGAAAGATTTAAAATACGACATCTTAAGAAAATAAGATTTTTAGAATATAAAAAATATATTAAAATTATTTTTGTATAAATATATGTATATTTATTATTAAAATACCTATTTTGTTATGATATAAATATTCCACCTTTTTCTAAAAATCACAAGAATCAATTTTACAAATAAATACCATGAATTCCATATAAATCAATATTAGAAATAAATACCTTTATTTCTGAATTTAGGATATTTTTATTAGAAATATCACAATATAAAATCCACATTCATTACAACCCTAAAGACGAATAATAAATACTTGGGGTATGTTTTGAAAAGTATATAAAAGTATTTTTACATAAAACCCTCTCAAGTTCTATAAATTACCCTAAGGACCCTAGTAAACATAGTTTTAAGCGGGACCAATCTCTTAAGCCTCAGGGAGCCGGAGAAGTGGGTGCTTTCCTATCTTAGGTAGACAAATTAATAAAAACAATCAGGACTTCAATTTACTTTGCTAATTGTCTGACTCGGTTCGAGTCTCAGTATAATCTGACTTGAATATGATTCAAGTACAATCTACAATCTTCAATATTACAATTCAACATGAATCTATGAATCCAATTATCAATCTATACAACTTGACTGAACCGAACCATAGATATACATTCCATTTACATGGTTCTCCAGTTATTCCATTTACATGATTCTACGGTTAAATCCGTTTACTGATATCATGGTTTCGGTCAGTCAACCAATTATACAATCAATACAATTTACAAGGCAAACAATACAATCAAAACACTACGAGGTTTAAGGGGTAGATTGATACGGAAGGTGTTAAAGGTGGCACGAGACGGTAAGATTAAGACACCTAACCTATATTCCGTTGCTGTTGTACCGTGGCTTAATGGTTCCTTATACATTCTGTTTGCCTTGGTCTCTAGCATATAGAGACCCCTCTCGTATACACTGGCATCCTTTTATACCAAGCTACAAACAACAGCGTTAACACAACATTACAGCAATATAATACAACTTTAAAAGATACTTTCTTATTCTGTCTATTCTACTTTCCTCTTATCTTTGGGACTTACCGAGCGACCTGTTCGCTGACGACATTCTATTTCTTTCTTCTTTGAATGTCGTCAGGTGTTCGCTGACGACATTCTATTTCTTTCTTCTTTGAATGTCGTCAGGTGATTTGGATCCGCCAGAGATCGAGCCAACTGCAGAAGAGTTGGATCAGTACAGCGAAGACCCTGAGCTCTAGACATTGTACATTTTCTATTCAGTACCTTTAATTTACGGTCATGCCATTGTTTAGGCATCGCTTTTATTTCAGTTGTATTTCCTTTTCATGTATTGTACAAAAGAATGTTAATAAATAAAGTTGTTGTCTTTATTATATCTTGTCTCTTTTGCATTTACTTTTATATTGCTTAGTTACGCTTAGCGTATTTGCTTCTGAGTGAATACGTAGCGGACCAGTCGCATCCCCTTCGCCGTATACTGGGAAGCGTGGCGTGACACTGAGCCTTCTTTCTCTCCAGTCGGCGAGGGTAGTCTTTGGTGATCACAGAATCTTGGACTTTCCGCCAGACTCTGTGGATTTTGGAGGACAGCTGCTGAAGGGGCTGCTCCGGCTTTTCTTGCATCATGTTTTCAGCAGGCGGGGGAGATTTCTTCAATACAGCGGTTGGGGAGTTCTTTCGCACCCTCCTGAGCGGATCAAAGCTGTTCTCAGTTGGAACAGCAGCGTCAATTCCCACTATTGAAGCTGGTAGGGTAAATCTAGAGAGGGAATTGCCCCCCAACTTTCCTCACTTGGCGCCAGTGGTGACGTCGAGCATGCCTTGCAGATGGGATCATCTTAGTTGTGGAAGCAGTTTCGTCATGCCCCTTGCTTTAGTGAAGGGCTACTCTGGTGCCAGCCTGTTGAAGACCGACGTTCGTTGAGAGGGAACAACCAATCTGTCGAAGGCCGACTTTCTGGTAAGGGAAGCACTTCGGACGACTTTACCTATAGCAGGAGTTGCAACGGTCAATCTTGCGAAGACCGATCCTTTGGTAGGAGAATCCCCTTTGACGGCTTCACCTGCCGGAGCTGGAACGGCTATCTATTTCGGGATAACCCCTTCAGGTATTGCGAGCCTCTTTGCGGGCCCACTTGATCTTTTGCTCAGCCTGTTGAAGACTAAGGTGGCAGACTTGGACGACCCGTTGAGAAGGGCCGTGGTGGTTGCGAGTCGATCGAAGACCGGCTTATTTGGAGCTTCCTCTGGTAGCACTGGAGTGCTGAAGCTTGTTGGTGGGAGCATGGTCCCAAAGAATAGTCCAGTGGTGGCTTGAGTCACCTGTTCTACCGGCATTGAAAAGATACAGTCCGCATTTGGCCCGTATATCACTCTTCCACCTGGGGCGGAGCGAGAGTTGTTGTTGCAGGTATACTTGGAAGCCATCGATCTTCTTCTTTCCTTCTGCATAGGAGCAAGACACCAAATCTTATTACCTCGAATCCAGAGGCAACCATAGCAAACCGCGATTCGTTCGTGAAACACGACACATGAAGTGTGGACTGGAAAGAGGAAAAGGTCCCTTCGGGCGTGCCAGAATCTGTTCACCGCCGAAAATGGGAGACGAAACCGCGTAGGATCGTCTTTCCTGAATTTGGGGTAGATGCTATTTGGTTTTATTCGTCCACCTCTCCGAAGATGCCAAGTTGATTTATGGCACCGTGTATCGGAGGTTTGGACGGATGCGGCCGTTGTAGCAGACTTCGTCAGATTCCCCCTCGTTTTCATGAGGAGTTTTTGATTGTGGGGACGCTCTTCCCTGCAGGCGCAAACCCCTGCAACTAATTACGTTACCGCATCGCGATAACCACTTTCTCCGGCTCCAGAAGTTCACTTCATGTCGTGCGTATTTGTTTTATTTTTGGTTTCCCGTGGATTGTATACGGAGACTAATTTATGTTGTCGCCCGTAGGGCATGGATTGGTCCAAATCTGTATATTCTTAGATTTGGGTTTGGTTTAATTTAAGGATCGTTAATCTTGTTTGAGATTAAGATCAACTTAAATGTTTGTTAAGGATACGTTAGTCTAATTTGAGACTAAGGTCTACTTAACAGGGTTTTAAGATCATTCAGATCCAACAAAAGAGCATTTGGGCTCTATTGTTTTAGTTTAAGGACGTTTCGGTCCATTATTAGTTTAAGGACGTTTCGGTCTGTTGTCGCCATTTTGGAGGCAACGTTTAGTTTGAGGACATTTCGGTCTGTTGTAGTTTGAGAACGTTTCGATCTGTTGTAGTTTGAAAACGTTACGGTGCATTGTAGTTTGAGGACGTTTCGGTCGGTTGTAGTTTGATGACGTTTCGGTTTGTTGTAGTTTGGGGATGTTACGGTCCGTTGTAGTTTGAGG
Organism: Agapanthus africanus; assembly: GCA_030015575.1. NCBI lineage: Eukaryota > Viridiplantae > Streptophyta > Magnoliopsida > Asparagales > Amaryllidaceae > Agapanthus > Agapanthus africanus. The sequence goes on along the minus strand of JASDDO010000019.1, from coordinate 44,896,903 downwards.
ACGTTTCGGTCTTTTGTAGTTTAAGGACGTTACGGCCCGTTGTAGTTTGAGGTATGAACGTCATCTTAGGAAGTGCACCCAAAAGCAGTTGGTTGTCGGGACCCGCTACCTCTCTGAAGACGCTGAGGAATTACAACGGCATGTATCGGAGGTGTAGAGAGATGTTCCCTTGAACCAATTCCCATGTTTGAGGGAAAAGTAACTGAGACTAAGATTTCCTCGGGGGAATGTGGGATGAATATCATTTTGGATATCATCAGTCGTGTTTGAGATTGGAATTGTCACGCCCCGCTTCCCGGTGTACGGCAAAGGGGACGCGGCGAGGCCGCTACGTATTTACTCAAAAGTCAACACGCTGAGCGTATCTAAGCAATATAAAAGAAATATACACGAGATACAAGATGTAAATGAACGACAACTTTATTTATTCAACATTCTTTCTACAATACATATAGAAAGTAAATACATGGAATGAAAGCAATGCCTAAACGGTGGCATAACAGAAATGAAAATAGAGAAATATACAAGTAACTAGAGCTCTGGGTCGAAGGCTAGCTGATCCAAGTCCTCGCTGCTGGGTTCTGTCTCCAGAAGGTCCGATCCACCTGACAACATTCCAAAGAAAAAAGAAAAGGAATGTCGTCAGCAAACAATCGCTCGATAAGTCCCAAAGATAAGGTAGAAGTAGAATAGACAGAGAGAGAGTATAGCTATTAATGTTTAATTATATTGTTAACGCTCTTGTTTGTAGCTTGGTACAGAAAATGCCAATGTATACGAGAGGAGTCCCACTATTCCGGAGACTAAGGTATACGGAGCATAAGGAACCGTTCAGCCATGGTACAACGTCAATGGATATTCAGGTTAGGTGTATTATGGTTACAGTCTCGTGCCACTTTTAACACCTTCTGTACCAATCTACCCCTTTAAACCCCGCGATATCTTTTGTATTGATTGTATTGTATTGTAAATTGTATAGATGGATGATTTACCGAAACCATGATATCAGTAATGGAACGGATATAATGGATGAGCATATAAATGGAGTATATCCATGGTTCGGTTCAGTCAAGTTCTATAGATTGAATATATGGATTCATATTGAATTGTATTTTATACTTGAATCATATTCAAGTCAGATTGATTATATTGAGGCTCGGTCTGAGTCAGACAATTAGAAAAGAAATTGAAGTCCTGATTAGGTTTTTGATGTTATCGGTAACTGCTGCACATGGACGGTGGGATTTGTGTCTTTTTCAAAGATAATTACCATGTTGATAACACCATTATTTAGGTTGTCTACCTTAGATAGGCAAGCATCCACTTTCTCCGGCTCCCCGAGGCTCAAGAGAATTGGTCCCGTTTAAACCTATATTTACTAGGGTCCTTATTGCAAATTTATATAACTTGAGGGGGTTTTATGTAAAAATAATTTTTTATAATTTCAAAATACTCCTCAAGTATTTAATTATCGTCTTTAGGATTTTCATAGTTGTATATTTTATAAATGTGAAATTTCTAGTGAGAATAACCTAGTTTTCAAAGTACATGGTATTTTGTTGAAATATTTCAATAGATTTGTATTTGAACGGTATTTTCATGTAAAGATGATTTCTTTGATTTAGAAAACTTGGAATGTTTATGTAATATAATTAAAATAGATGTTATGATATTATTTACATATTTTTATAAAATAAGTTTGATTTATTTTCTAGAAATCTCATTTCTTAAAAAATGGTATTAAAATTCCATCAGAATCCGAATGCTCCTTGTGGAGGTCTGAATTATGTTCTACTAGACCCAAGGATGTGCGATAATCCGCACCATTCTGAAACAAGGTTCCCCAAAAGTGGGTTGTAGAGGTGCAATTACAAGGAATTGTGTAAATAACGTTTTAAAGAAAATGTTTTATAATTTGATGGTATTTATTTGTAAATTCGTATTATCCCATGAATCTAATTCCCAAACTTCATCGTGCTATGTTACTGATGTGTGTTGTGATGAGGTAGGTCATTACCTCATGAACTATCTAAAGGTATATCGGGTATTATGAAGTTTATGTCGGAAACTAAAGTTTATGGTATTTTAATGTAAAACTGTAATACAAATTGCATATAATAATATTTTGTGATGAAACTTGTTTAAAATGTTTGCTAATGTTTATTGAACATGATATGAGTGTTTGTTTTATTTTTTTTAAAGAAAAATATGATTTTTAAAGAAAAACCGAATCGGAAGTTGGATTAACTCCGCTTCTGTCAGGTTTTAGTTTTCAAGATTTTTAGAATAGAGAAAGGGGGGTAAGAAGGGACTTACAAGATTATGGACTAGAGGAGAGAGAGGGGGATCTACTGAAGGCTTCGCTGCGTCGTTTCATCGCCGGAAACTCCTCGGATCATCGCCGGAACATCGTCGGAGCTTCGCCCTTCGCTAACACTACTTGTACACAAAAGAGACTTGAAAGTTTTTAAGAGTTTTGGCAGGGATTTGTGAGTGAGGAGGGGTGAAATGAGAGGTGGTATTTATAGGAAAAACTATGGTTTAGTGTGTTAAAGATTGCATTTAAAATATGCATTAAAAATTGATTTAAATGGGGTATTTTAATTCTCTGGTTAATTGCAGAGAAGATAAACAATGTAGGGGGAGTGGGGTAGGCCAAGAGTTGCAGATGTGAAGAGATGAGAGCATTAGGGATGGGGGGACCGGTGGTATCGGGTGAAATGGGCATTTCGCCGGTCTATTCCTGACGGATATGAGTTGGGTTTGGTGCAATGTGTCGGGGTCGTTTGGTATTTTTCAGTGTATGTGTTTGTTTAAAGTGTGACTCTTCAGTTTACGTGTAGTGCACGAGCAAACCCTGGGGCTTCTAAAAAGATTAAAAGAAATTAAAATAAAAAGAATATGTAGCTGATGGGATTTGAACTCTGGTGCTATGTCAAAGTAGTGCAAGATTTTACCAATGTGCTACAAGTGTTTGCTTGCTATTCAAAATTAAAACAAATACTTATAGCATTCACAGGAATTGTAAATACCCAAATTGTACATTAACTTTTAAGTAATTTCATGTACAATGAAATTGGAGTTGTTACAGTCTACCCTCCTTACAAAAATTTCGTTCTCGAAATTTACAATATATCTTAAGGACTAGTTTACAAATAATTGAGGGTATCTTGCACGCATCTCATCTTCCCTTTCTCATGTCGATTCTCCTGGAGTGTCTTTTCTCCATATCACTCGAACCAAGTTGACTTCCTTGTTTCGTAGTGACTTCACCTTTCTGTCCAGGATCTCAACAGGTTGCTGCTCACAAGATAAGTCGGGCTGTACAGTGAGCTCGGTGTGATCAAGAATATGGCTGGGGTCATTCACATACCTTCTGAGTTGGGATATATGGAATACGTTGTGCACTCCTTCCAATGAAGGTGGAAGTGCCAAGCGATATGCTACTTCACAGACTCGTTTGAGTATGTTGAACGGTCCAATGTACCTTGGACTAAGCTTACCCCGTCTTCCAAAATGAATCACTCCACGGTTAGGAGATATCTTCAAGAATACATGTTCTCCCGGCTGGAACTCCAGTGACGGCGCTTTGCATCAGCCCAGTGCTTCTGTCGATCTTGGGCTATGCGCATTCTTTTCTTGATAGTGCGTACCACATCTACGGTTGCTACTATCATCTCAGGTCCAAAGAGTTCTCTATCTCCGATGTCGTCCCAACTTAATGGCGATCGACACTTCCTTCCATAGAGCGCTGCAAAGGGTGCCATTCCAATACTTGCTTGCTAGCTGTTGTTGTATGAAAACTCCACAAGATGTAGGTGGTCTTCCCATGATCCTCCAAAGTCTAGCATACATGCTCTGAGCATATCATCCAAGATCTGAATAATTCGCTTAGACTGACCATCAGTTTTTGGATGATAAGCTGTGCTGAAGTTCAGACTTATTCCCAAGCTTGCTTGCAGACTCTTCCAAAATTGCGATCGGAATCTAGTGTCACGATCGGAGACAATGCAGACCGATACTCCATGTAATCTCACGATCTCCTATATAAGTTTATGGGTATCAGCGATAGTACATTTATGTAGAGTTTAAATCTTAAGTAGATTCTTACCTCCATGTACTTTTTTGCTAATGTCTCAGTAAATTGGCCAACTCAAAATGGGATGAAGTGAGCCGACTTTGTGAGTCGATCCATAATAACCCATACTGCATCGTTACCTTTTGAGCTGCGAGAAAGAGCAGTCACGAAATCCATTATGATGTGTTGCCACTTCCATTCTGGGATAGGTAACGGTTGAAGTAATCCAGCAGTCTTGTGATGTCCAGCCTTTACTTGCTGACACACCAAGCATTTAGCGACGCTTCTGGCTACTTCACACTTCATTCCATACCACCAGTAATTTTGACGCAGATCTTTGTACATCTTTGTCCTCCAGGGTGTACTGAGTAGGGAGAGTTGTGAGCTTCTTTCATTAACTCGTCCCGCAAAGAACCTTTTGGTACACACAATCTACTGCCGTATCTCAAAGATCCATCTTCATGGATGATGAAGTCTATTCTAAGTCCATTCTCTACTTGTTCTTAGATCTTTTGCAACTTAGCATCATTTGCTTGAGCTGTTTTGATCTGATTGACAATGGTAGATTGAACTTGTAAATTCATCAAACTTAAAGCGTTACCTAGCATGACTATTTCAATCTCCATTTGATATAAGTCTTGTTGAAGTTTCCACTGAGCGGTGAGATGCATTGCTAATGGTTGGCGACTAAGAGCATCTGGAACTACATTCACCTTCCCTAGGCGATATTGCATGTTGATGTCAAAGTCCGCCATGAGTTCTAACCATCGTCTTTGCCGCATATTCAACTCTTTCTGAGTAAACACATATTTTAGACTTTTGTGGTCTGTGTATATGTCCACTCGTTCACTAAGTAGATAATAGAGCCAAATCTTGAGCGCAAAGATTATGGCCGCCAACTCCAAATCATGCGTCGGATAATTGTGCTCATGGATCTTCAGCTGTCTTGAAGCATAAGCTACAACTTTTCCATGCCGATATAGAACACATCCTAATCCCTTACCGGATGCATCGCAATACACTTCGAAACCTCCAGTTTGATCCGGTATCATGAGAATAGGTGCTGATGTCAATCTTGACTTGAGTTCTACGAAATCTGGTTCGCATGCTTCTGAACACATGAATTCTTCATCTTTACGTGTAAGCTTGGTTAGGGGTGTTGCAATCTTTGAAAATCCTTCAATGAACCTTCTGTAATATCCAGCTAGACCCAAGAAACTTTGAATGTCCTTCACTGACTTCGGTGTCGGCCATTCGCTTACTGCTGATACTTTTGCTGGATCCACAAAGATTCCTTCTCTTGATACAATATGTCCGAGAAAACCGACTTGATCTAGCCAAAACTCACACTTTCTGTATTTGGCATAGAGTTGATGATGTCGTAGAGATTCTAACACAATTCTCAGGTGTTCGGCGTGTTCTTTCCGACTCTTTGAATACACCAGGATGTCATCGATGAAGATGACAACAAACCTGTCTAGGTACACTTGGAAAACTTGGTTCATCAGGTTCATGAATATTGCTGGTGCGTTGATCACTCCAAATGGCATCACAAGAAATTCGTAATGACCATAGCGAGTTCTGAATGCCGTTTTATGGATATCAGACTCCTTGACCTTCACCTGATGATAACCCGAACGAAGATCTAACTTAGAGAAAACACAAGATCCACTTAGTTGATCGAATAAATCGTCGATGGGCGGGAGTGGATACTTGTTCTTTATCGTTACTTCGTTCAAGGCTCTATAATCAATGCACATTCTGTATGAACCTTTCTTCTTCTTCACGAGCAAAACTGGAGATCCCCAACTTGAAGTGCTGGGACGAATCCATCCTTTCTTCAATAATTCGTTCAACTGAGTTTGGATCTCCTTCAAACCTTCTGGACTTAGGCGATAAGGTGCTTTGATCACCAGTTGTGCTCCAGGTACTAAATCAATGCTGAATTCAAGAGCTCGATCGGGAGGCAAACCTGATATGTCTTTAGGAAATACATTGTCGAACTCTCGAACTACTTCTGGCTTGTCTTCTTCTGCCTGATGTGTAGCAATCACTGCCTTCTTTGGTTTCGCCTTGTAAGTGTCTGGCTCCAGGGTATGGTCTCCACTTTTGAAATAAAAGACCGGATGGTCTGGAATCTCGAACACTGGTCTCCTTTGACGACAGTCGATGGCAGCGTAGAAGGTTCCTAGCCAATCCATACCTAGAACCACATCGAAGTTCGGTATATCCAGTACCTTGAAGTTAGCATAGAATTCTCTGCTGCAGAAGACCACTGGACACAGCTTGTATCCCATTATTTCCTTTAGAACACCGTTCCCAGAACTGACATTCCAGCTGTATACAAGCGGTGTGACTGGAATCGCATGAGTTCGGACGAACTGTTGCAACATAAAGCAATGAGATGCTCCAGTATCGAATGGTGTGAGTGCAGGAAGTGAAGCTACTAATATTGTATCTAAGGTATGTGGGATATGTTTTAGGTATAAAGAATAGATATATAGATATGTATATGGACTGAAAGAGAGTTTGAAAAGGAAGTGTTACCAATGATGACTTTGCCGGTGGCTTCAGCTTCTTCCACAGTCATTGTGAAAGCCTGTCGCCTCGGCACATTCCTCCTTGCTGGAGGAGCATTCCTCTGTCCGTTCCTCTGTCCTTGAGGTGGGTTCCTTTGAGCTTGATGGAACTGACGAGGAGGAGGTGTAGTCGGTCCATGGAGAGGTGGAACAGGTAGTGCAAGTCGTGGAGAAGATGCCTGAATGGCTGGTCGCTATGGATAGGTGATTGCTAGTCTGGGTGCAACATTTGGGTTATATCTATGAAGACAAGACCCAATATCATGAGTAGCTGAGCCTCAGACTAAGCAAAGGCGATTTGCACGCCGGTAGTCTTTCTCCAGATGTCCATCCCTCCGGCAGTATGTGCAAAAGGCTGGGTTAGGCCGGTTTTTCGGTACTCCCGGTCTCCTGGGCACAAATGGTGGCCTTGAAGAGGCTCCTCCTGCCATCTGGTTGGCAGGACGGTTAACTCCGGCAGATTGAGGTCTGCCCCTCATCTTTACCACTACCTCATATCGACGGGCATCTTTCAGAGCCAATTCGTGGGTCGGGAAACCCCCTGTAGCTAACGCAGCCTGGATCTCCGGATCTAACCCTTGTTGGAATCGTAGGGCTCTGATCTCGTCTGTCGGTATCAGGTGTGCCGCGAACCTGTTAAGGTATTGTGTTAGCTGTGTAGTATGTGATATATTGAAAATCAAACTATTGAGACATATCTTACCGACTGAGCATGGTGAACTCAGCATCGTATTCATCAACGGATTTGGTCCACATCAAACCATGTTGTAAGTGGATGAACTGCTGTTCCATGTCGAATCTGGCAGTCTCTGGGAAGTACTTTGCATCGAACATATCACGGAAAGTCCTCCATTCGATCGGTTGGGCGAGACGGCTTTCTTCCGCCTTTTACCAGACTCGTGCATTGTCAGTGAACTGCAGCTTTGCAACTCGAACCCAAGATATCTCTGGCACTTGTGCCGCTTGTAAGTCGATGTACAACACCCCACGACTTGCGGGGAGGCGGAAATATGAAAAACGATCTTGTTCTTTGCTTAAACATCGACTAACCGCATGAATCGAAGCTAAACGATAACTAACAACAAACATAGAAGTTCTATACTACTATGTTTAGGGATTATACCTAACGAATCGTGTCCTTCGTCTTTGCGAACTCCACCTTCTCCTCGGCCTTCTCGAAGTAGTAGACGATCCACCCGAGAGCTTTATTCCAAGCTTAGCCTCTAAACTTGAGGCAACTAAACTTCTTTAAGTGCTAATCAAAGAAGCTAGGTGAAATAGAGTGAGGGTTATGGTTTAATAAGTCAAACTAATCCTTGTACTCAACACATGAGAGGGGAGGATTAGGGTTTGAAGAGGGAGAGCTTGAGGAGAGAGAAGGTGAAGATAATAATGAGAAGAGAAAATGAGTTATCATAATATATATCAAGCATTTTATTTAATCAAGAAAAGAAAAGAAAAAGATTTACAACCATGCTTGATAAATATCTTGTGGTGATTCATCTCCATGAGTCATTAAGAAATTATGAAGCATTAATGACATGGATGAATCATCCATATGACTCACTAATCTCATTCATTGTATATGCCACCTAAACCTCCTTAGTCACCATCTTCTAGAAGCTTCTCGCGCAATTACGAGAACGCCGCTCCTATCCGTGAAAACACGGAAAAACTTTAGACTGTATAAATCCAATAACCGGATACTAGTAACTGGCTTAAACCAAAGCCGACTAGTAAAAACTGTCCGAAAGTAGTACGTGCGTAAACACACGTATGCGTCCGAACCCTTGTCGTAAAACCATACGACCTCTATATCGTTTCGCCTGGAGTAGGGAAACTCTCTGTAGGGTTCCTAGGCACTCTAGTGAAGTCTCACAAGTGATCAAACATGCACAAATCAAATTTTACGGGTGCCTACAAACCCGACTATGTATCGTTTACTAGATATTTAGGCGAAACAAGCAAACTAGTTAACATTTTAACTAAGGGAACGGATATACAACCTTTGTAGACCCGGTCCACCACCTCCACGGCTCCGCAATGAAGTCCCCTCGCTGTCCAAATCATGTCTTGGGCTCTAGCGTCGGCATCATCGAAGAATGGGCGGGCTTGATCGTCGGTTCGATGCCGAAGATGATCTACGTCGAGGCATCGCTAGAACAAGCTCCAACTTCACCAAGTCGGAAAAACTTGTGAAGGAAACACCCTATACTACTTGGCAAGAGGTAGAGGATGAAGAAATAGAAAGTGGGTAAACTTTAGTTTTGGATTTCTCACTAGATTTCATGACTTGCCATTGGAGTAGCAAGCTTTCTTCATTGAAGAAGAAGATGAAGAAAGAAGAAGAAGATATGATAAGTTCATTAAAAATAGAAAAGAAAATACAATACTTATCATATCTTCAACCATGGTTTAGTGTAGAGACTTAACTTAGGTTAGATGAGTGGTTAGGGTTAGGCATGAGACAAGAATGGTGACTAAGTCAATGCTTCATGAATCTTCAACTAAAAACAAAAGTAGCCACCATTCATTTCTCTTTATCTTTTTCTTTTGAAATAAATAAAATAACAAGATAAATGAATAAGATGAAACCCTAATCACTAACTAACCATGGTTTAATACTTTACACAAAACCAAACAAGAATGTATCATCAAACATGATACAATCATGTGCACAAAGAAATATATCACATATACAACTTGCACAATTCAAGTGAGAAAATCCTTTTAAAGTCAACCAATACTAGTTAATGCAAAGTGATATATCAAATATAAAATTATACATTAAATCATTAAATCAACACTTGATTTAACGATCCGGTCATATCGCATATAACCGACTAGTATCCTATGTATCGGCTTATCGAATCAATGCTTGATTCGATAACTAGGTTATATCGCATATAACCAATCGATACATTGATCGCGAGAATGGAATACGGTATCACATACTCGAATTATTCTCGGTCCCGCACATATCTCATATGCGCTCCTATTTCGTTTCGCTTGAGCTAGGAAACCTCTGTGTAGGACTCTAAAGACTCGTCAATACGCCGGCAGCAGATGATGATCATATCAAACACCCACAAGCCGCAAGCGGTCTGCTAAACGTAACGGCCACCCGGGTATTGAGCGATCAGAAGATCGACGAGCAAGCCCGCTCACACTCCTGCGAATCCAACCAGTAACACTTACCGTACGGTCCGGTCTGTTCGTCTGATATGTCGCATATCTCGCCTAGGGGTGGTAAACGTCAGACCCCAATAGCTCGATAAGTCATGCCGACGTGAGGTCCATAACATTCGTGAAACTACTGATAACTCTTACCAGTATATCACTGCAACCCTGGCCAGGGATTTCCTGTTATGTCCAGTCGAGCATAGCACAACATCAACCCCCAATACCGGGAGAGACGAATCCCCTCCTATCGCTCATTGCCTCCATGTGAATCGGGACTGTACCCAAAAACCACCTGTTTGCACAACTCAGTAGAGCCGTGGTAGGGTGGAAATCAAAGCACAGTGGGAGACACACAAGACTCTATGACGATCTCGGGTCAACAGACTAAGCTGTACCAGTGTCACCAGAGAACTGCCATCTGACGTGAGGTATAATACCATCTGGGAGTTCTCGGCGAGCCCGTTCAGTGTACCCAGTCTCCACTGAGCACCCGCATACCATCTTTGATGTCAAACACCAATGGATATGGGATCATCCATCGCCCATCGCATGAGTCGAGAAGATATGCGCTAGTCTACTCTGGAATATCGATGCCCCGTCTCGATATTCCCTCGACTAGGAACATTTCAAGGATGTACTCATGGACTACCCAGGCGCCACTAGTATGATCTACATCATAGTCCTGGAAGTCGAGTACACATCCTATGGGCTTTATCAACATGTAATCAGAGAGACAGAAAGTATACATGTTAAGATAAAGTGCAACCAGATAGCGTACTATCGTGTAGAGCAAGAAAGTCCTTCCTATATATGTCCCAGCATCCACTACAATATACATCCAATGTACAGTAAAGGCCTCTAGGGCATACATATAACTAACAATCTCCCACTTGCACTAGGGCCATCTGTAGCAGTGGTTGCAGTATCACATACTCAACCATCCCCTAAAAGTCTCTCTTTGGGAAAAAGGCCTTCGTGAGTGGATCCGCCGTGTTCTCCTCTGAGTCTTCTCTCCTAACCTCGATCACCCTGGAGATCAACTATCTCCATGATCAGGTGATGCTGCCTCAGAATTTGTCTGGGTCACTGATGGGACCAGGGTTCCAGGGCCAAAGCCACACTTCCATTGTCATACAATGGCAGGAACCTAGTTCATCTTATGAACCAATATACACCCAAACTTCCTCTTTGGTAGTATCTTCAATAGCGATGTTACCAGCCTTTATCGTCTAGTTTGCCCCGGTATCTAGCTTGGAACTCTTCCAACATACCGTCCCTTCACTGAGGGTAAAGACAGTGCCTGTGACTGACATTCAGTCGTCTTTATCACCCTGGAACACTTCCAGTGATTCTCCCCAGGATCGATTGATACAATCTCACTATACCTAGTGAGAACCCTAATATCCCTTTAGATCTATCTCATAGGTCCAAATCTCAGGATTTAGGAGGTATCATCTTTATCCTATTTGGAGAATCCTTGTGATAATAGGAGATTGATCGATCGTAGTATAGGAAACTCTTTTCCTATCAAGAGTATGTTGTCTACGTACAATACGAAGATGACCACCTTACTCTCTACTACCCTTTTGTATATACAAGGTTCGTCTATCATTTTGATGAAGTCAAACACTTTGACTATCACATCAAAACAGACGTTCCAACTCCGCGATGCCTGCTGCATTATGTAAAGCAACTTGCACACGTTTCCGCTGCTCCCACTGTTTACGAAGACCTCTGGCTGTGTTCTTATAGACGTTCTCTTCTAAATCAGTATTTAGAAAAGCAGTCATGGCACCCAACCGCCAGATATCGTAGTTATGGTATGTAGCCGTGGTAAGTAGGATCTGGACAGACTTAAGCATAGCTACTGGAAAGAGGTTTCATCATTATCCACGCCTGGTCGATGACGAAAAACTTTAACAAGTCTAGCTATGAAAGTCTCAACTTTTCCATCTAAACCAAGTAATCTTCTCAAGATATACTTGCTCCTGATGGGGATTTAACCCTTCAGATATAGCAGCTAAAGTCCATACTTTGCTGGTGTATATGGATTCCATCTCAGATCGCTAAGCATCCAGCCATTCTTACAGAGTCCCTACTCTCGATGGCCTGCTCGAAAATAGTTTGGTCATCATCTCATGATGCAATCCTTGCTCCCACTGTCATCGAGAAACCGAGGTATCTCTCAGGCGGATGAGGAACCCTACTAGATCGGCGGAGAGGCTGAGGTTCGTCGAGGACTATAGAATCCTTTGGTTCTGTCAAATCATCAACTGCAGTTTTGTATAGCTGGAACCTTTCCAGTTCTACAGAACTGATCCTGCCTCGATCTTGTCCGGATTTTGCTTTAAACATAGGCCGGACAACCCCAAATCTTAACTCGCTTAAGAGATGGGTTCTTCCCATACCATATCTCATATGGAGTGGTAGGCAGTGATTTGATAGGAACCCTATTCAATAGTAATGCAGCTTCTCAAGTGCATAACTCCCAAAAGGAAAAAGGTAACTCAGCAGTACTCATCATAGAGCACACCATATATATAGGGTGTATTTGCTCCGTCCCGACATACCATCGTGCAATGGTGTATACGGAGGAGTAATGCTGAGAGAGAATCTAATTCTCCTTTAGAATGGTCCAGGAATGCCATGCACAAGTATTCTCCTCCTTGATCTCATCAAAGGACATAATACTTATACCCGGTTATTGGTTCTCTACTTCTAACTCGTATTCTGTGAATACCTCAAAAGGTTCGGACTTATGTTTCAACAGGAACATATGACTGAATCTTGAGAGATTATCAGAGAATATAATAAAGTAAGAAGAACCAGTCCTGGCATGTGTAGACAGGAGACCTTACATACATCATCATGTATCAGTCCCAAGTGTTTACTAACTCTTTCTCTGTTTCCAGTAAACAGAGCTGGTGTCATTATATCTTTGTGACACGACTGGCAAGTTTCACAAGATGTAAATTCAAACTGATTTAAATATACATCTAAATGTAACTTCAGCCAGTCGGGTCGCATAGATATGACCTAGTCTACAATACCTCAAGAAGAATTCATTCATTTCTGAACTCATCCTCTTGTGTGTGTTCTGTATACGAGGAACTGTAGTTTGATTTAGAACGTCAATGCTTTTAGATAACGTGCCTGAACCGATCAACTTTTGATATAGGAAATGTTCAAAACATTATCCATCAATACAAAATTATATCCTTTCTTTACTAATAAAGAGACCGATATGATTTTGTATATCAGGTTCGGTATCTAATAGCATTTGTTCAGAATCAATGTATTCGTAATACAGGGTGACAGTGACCAACAGACTTGGCTGCAACACTTGCCCCGGTTTCTGTCTCATGAAACTTATCACCCGTTCTCAGTTTTTCTACCTTTTTGTAGCCCTATGTAACAGATTACATATCTGGGATCCTGATCCGGTATCATATACCCAGGATGCAGAGGATACTGAGAAACAGTTCTTTGTAATGAACACACCCGAAGAAGATGCATCATATGTACTTTCTTCGTTTGGGCGGCATAGGAAATCTGGTATTCCCCTATTTCCTGCTCTGTCTTATAACAATTATAAGTTGGAGCGGGACCAACGTTCCCCAGCTCAGTATAACAAGCGGGTTCGGTCAATACATCAATTTTATTATCTTGATTAAGGCGTGATAAGGTCGCTACCAGGAGAGAGAGAGAAGAAAACACTCTGCGTGCGCTCTTGCAAGATCAGATTGGTTATATATTTTATCTAATCAGGATGGCTCCCACTGTTTTTATCAAATCTTCCTTCAAACCCTAAAAGGAAAGACTAGCCGGGATTAATTACACTCTACAAGTTTGCCAATCTTTCAGCCAGGCCAGTGTCGGTACTTTGAGGGAGGTTCCCCGTGCTTTCGCACGGACCTAATTACAGTAAATCTCGTTTTTCCAGAGGCGTAACCCTGTTGACACCTTTCTAGACACCTACTTGATCGGCTAATTGCAAAGTGCAAAACTCTCCCAGGAGTAACAATTACTCGCAGTGGGTATCGGGATCCAACTATCACATAGAAGGTATGCAATCTCATTGCAAGTTTCAACACTTGAAACTCCCGATAATGGTTTTTACCCCTAGCACTTATGACCTTAACTATGGTCAACAAATCATAAGTACTAGTCAAGTTCTACCCGTCATTTCGTGATTAATTAGACCCACCCACATGACCCTTAACTAAGGTCAACAAAGTCACGCGACTGTCCTAACTAATCGCATCATATGCGGTGTAGGAAGACATCACTTAGCTACCGTACACTGTGCCTTGACTATAGTCAACAAACACAGCACGGATACTAAGTACTCTACTTCCTAAAATGACGGAGGGTTGCGGCTGGTTTTTGTGAAAACCTTTAACGCTTTGAACTTGATCTCGTTGCGGAATCAAATGGTTTTTAAATGGAATGTTTTCGAGGCTTTTCTAGTTTTGCTAAAGGGGTCACTCCCGGTGAAGGGATCGTCGGCCCTTTCCTCGTCGAATGAGGTGCGGGATATATCATATATATCACTGTGCAAAGCGGAAACTATAGAAGCGATCAAAGACAAACCGAGGGTTGTAGCATCTGTCAGTTATTGCTAAAGGAGTCACTCCCGGTGAAGGGATCTCGGTCCTTTCCTCATCGAATAAGGTGCAGGATGTTCTATAATGAACACCGCGATGCAAAGCAAGAACTGTAGCTACCTGTTTTTATTTTGTAATTCGATTCCACAACATCAATTAGGTTTATTTTCTTTCATTAATCACATTAATGAATATCCCATCATTTAAGTCCACCTAAACATCACAGATAAATATAACGTACGCTTATGCCATCCGCATTGGCCTCGATGTCCCGTCTGCACCGTTAGGTTAGGTAACTAACGCCAGAGCGAGGCAGGGCTAGCGCGGGTGTAAAACATAAGCAACGTCTATATAATATATCATATATACTATATATAATACCTGTCACAGAACATCACATGATCACAGATAAAACACAGCAGAAGAAACATATGAAATATTGGATATACTAGGACGTCCGTGTTTTCAATACGAGCCAGTATAAAACACGGATTCCACGGTCGTGATGAATAGCCAATCCCACACCCCTAGACCCCTACGAGAGCGGCAAGCAACCCTACCAATTCTAGGGTTAGGAGACCCGGACTCGACTCCTCGAGTTGGTCTCCCACTGGACCCCAGAACCCGGTTACTTGTGCTCCCCTCCTTGGGTCTATCCTAGTGCAGAAAAGTAAATAATATACAAATGGTGACAACATCCGCAACCTGGAAGTGCCCCAATAAAAGAATATTACATACAAGTTTTTACATGAATGAAAATGAAAAACACTCATCTCACATAAAAACCCCCCGGCTATTCAAACACGACGATCCAATATAACATATCCAGCAACACATAACATCACATGTCATCAACGTAAGTAAATATGCGCATCCCAATTGTCGTTGACATATAGAAACGAAACCGGCGATATCACATATTACACTTACGGTCACAGAAAAGAAAGTGTAAAACTACAACAGTTGGAATCCGCAACCTCCTCAGACATCGCATGCCTGACCAAATGAATTACTTAGACATCGCATGCCTAACAATTACAAACCCCGCATTTTAGTCTCATTATCGAAAACTCTTTTCAATATCAAGTCGGGCAATTCAACAGGATTCCCGACATTCTGATCGAATGCTCGTCGCAAACTTTAGTAGGCGGCCGCACCCCTAACGCCGTCGACGAAGTGCACCAAGGCGGAACACCGCTACCGCGAGCACCCGGACGGATGCTTTCGGCGACGGGGTTCTCCTACAGTCACTTGGTCGGGGCTATGGAGTGAGGCTGTTTATTAAGTTTACCCGGCGAGTATCCGCGTACGCTACGTGATTGCGACGGACTTTTGATCACATCAAAATTCCGTGGCAACCGATCAAGTGAGACTAAACTGCTACGTTTATAATATTCATTCCGTTATCTCATAACTATTTGTGAATTCCAATTATTGTATCACATTCCGGATAAATAGAAAATGCTAAACTTTTCGATCGAACAATCGAACACCCAAGTTTTCCCGATACAGCTCAACACATGAAATATGAGTCTAACAACACTCAGTTCGTGCCTCAGTACCAACGGTCCAGCCGTAGAAGGGTCAAGCCAACGCCTCACATGTGGCACGCCGTACTGCCCCAAACCCGAAGGTTCAAAGGGCAGTTCAAGACGGTCACATAATCGAGTTAAGGTTTGTTGTCTTCTAGAGGGTCCATCGCGTTACTTGCACTACTTAGAACGTCGTTAAACTACGGAAAAATCCAACAATTGGAAATTTCCCGGCAGGGGAAAAAGTGGGTATTTATATCCGGTCGAACCTTTTAACATATTCTAAAATTTATCCGGAAACGCACACCAACAAAATTAGACAGTCCGATCGAATACACCGAGTCCCCAATACAACTCAGAAAATGCAACTCTGGGAAAATTATTAAAAACATCCAGAACACACAAGAAACACAAAAAGAAACAACTGAAGAAAACTCACAGCATGATCATCACAGACGGCCGCGGAACCGCCGCGGAAGGGGGGTCAACGCCGCGGTTCCGCGGTCGTACTGTTGAATCAGGCTGTCGTTTTCTGCAGTTTTTCTTATAATTTCCTGCACATTTCTCTGCATATTTTTAATGTTGAAAAATCCTCGAAATTAGAAAATGTACAGAGAGCATATTCTTAGTCGGGGTTTTGGGTCGATCGGACTTCTGATTCCGTCGGGACTTCTGATTCCGTCGGGACTTCGCCTAAGGCTCTAGCTAGGCTCTGATACCACTGTAGGGTTCCTAGACACTCTAGTGAAGTCTCACAAGTGATCAAACATGCACAAATCAAATTTTACGGGTGCCTACAAACCCGACTATGGATCGTTTACTAGATATTTAGGCGAAACAAGCAAACTAGTTAACATTTTAACTAAGGGAACGGATATACAACCTTTGTAGACCCGGTCCACCACCTCCACGGCTCCGCAATGAAGTCCCCTCGCTGTCCAAATCATGTCTTGGGCTCTAGCGTCGGCATCATCGAAGAATGGGCGGGCTTGATCGTCGGTTCGATGCCGAAGATGATCTACGTCGAGGCATCGCTAGAACAAGCTCCAACTTCACCAAGTCGGAAAAACTTGTGAAGGAAACACCCTATACTACTTGGCAAGAGGTAGAGGATGAAGAAATAGGAAGTGGGTAAACTTTAGTTTTGGATTTCTCACTAGATTTCATGACTTGCCATTGGAGTAGCAAGCTTTCTTCATTGAAGAAGAAGATGAAGAAAGAAGAAGAAGATATGATAAGTTCATTAAAAATAGAAAAGAAAATACAATACTTATCATATCTTCAACCATGGTTTAGTGTAGAGACTTAACTTAGGTTAGATGAGTGGTTAGGGTTAGGCATGAGACAAGAATGGTGACTAAGTCAATGCTTCATGAATCTTCAACTAAAAACAAAAGTAGCCACCATTCATTTCTCTTTATCTTTTTCTTTTGAAATAAATAAAATAACAAGATAAATGAATAAGATGAAACCCTAATCACTAACTAACCATGGTTTAATACTTTACACAAAACCAAACAAGAATGTATCATCAAACATGATACAATCATGTGCACAAAGAAATATATCACATATACAACTTGCACAATTCAAGTGAGAAAATCCTTTTAAAGTCAACCAATACTAGTTAATGCAAAGTGATATATCAAATATAAAATTATACATTAAATCATTAAATCAACACTTGATTTAACGATCCGGTCATATCGCATATAACCGACTAGTATCCTATGTATCGGCTTATCGAATCAATGCTTGATTCGATAACTAGGTTATATCGCATATAACCAATCGATACATTGATCGCGAGAATGGAATACGGTATCACATACTCGAATTATTCTCGGTCCCGCACATATCTCATATGCGCTCCTATTTCGTTTCGCTTGAGCTAGGAAACCTCTGTGTAGGACTCTAAAGACTCGTCAATACGCCGGCAGCAGATGATGATCATATCAAACACCCACAAGCCGCAAGCGGTCTGCTAAACGTAACGGCCACCCGGGTATTGAGCGATCAGAAGATCGACGAGCAAGCCCGCTCACACTCCTGCGAATCCAACCAGTAACACTTACCGTACGGTCCGGTCTGTTCGTCTGGTATGTCGCATATCTCGCCTAGGGGTGGTAAACGTCAGACCCCAATAGCTCGATAAGTCATGCCGACGTGAGGTCCATAACATTCGTGAAACTACTGATAACTCTTACCAGTATATCACTGCAACCCTGGCCAGGGATTTCCTGTTATGGCCAGTCGAGCATAGCACAACATCAACCCCCAATACCGGGAGAGACGAATCCCCTCCTATCGCTCATTGCCTCCATGTGAATCGGGACTGTACCCAAAAACCACCTGTTTGCACAACTCAGTAGAGCCGTGGTAGGGTGGAAATCAAAGCACAGTGGGAGACACACAAGACTCTATGACGATCTCGGGTCAACAGACTAAGCTGTACCAGTGTCACCAGAGAACTGCCATCTGACGTGAGGTATAATACCATCTGGGAGTTCTCGGCGAGCCCGTTCAGTGTACCCAGTCTCCACTGAGCACCCGCATACCATCTTTGATGTCAAACACCAATGGATATGGGATCATCCATCGCCCATCGCATGAGTCGAGAAGATATGCGCTAGTCTACTCTGGAATATCGATGCCCCGTCTCGATATTAACGACTAGGAACATTTCAAGGATGTACTCATGGACTACCCAGGCCCCACTAGTATGATCTACATCATAGTCCTGGAAGTCGAGTACACATCCTATGGGCTTTATCAACATGTAATCAGAGAGACAGAAAGTATACATGTTAAGATAAAGTGCAACCAGATAGCGTACTATCGTGTCGAGCAAGAAAGTCCTTCCTATATATGTCCCAGCATCCACTACAATATACATCCAATGTACAGTAATGGCCTCTAGGGCATACATATAACTAACACTCTCTGTGTGGGACTCTAGAGACTCGACTACTACGCTGGCAGTGGGTTTAACCACAGACCGCAAGCGGCACTAGCTGTACGTAACGGTCCCCAGGTAGATGTCGATAAGAAGGCCGATGAGGAAACCCATCCGAACTCCTACTGAGTCTGATGTGACAATCTCCGTACAGTCCGGTCTGTTCGTCTAAGACTATCGCATATCGGGCCTAGGGGGGCGGCAAGCGTCAGTCCCCTAATAGCGGTATAAGTCGTGTCGGAGCGAAGCCCATTACACCCTGAGAAACTACTGGAACCTACCAGCAAATCTCGGTTGCCCTGTCCAGGGACTTTGCGTAATGGCTCTCTGACACAGCGCGATATCAACCCCCAATACCGGGAGAGACGAATCCTGTCTAACCACCACTGCCTCCAAGTGCTCGGGACTGCACCCAACTGCTACCTGTTTGCACGACTCCTTTGAGCCGTGGTAGGATAGCAATCTAAGAACAGTGGGACACAGTCGTGGCGAAGTAGCAGTGTCAAGTCTGCGGACTATGCTGTACTCATGTCACCTGGGAACTGTTCACTGACGACTGGTATAAAACCATCCAACAGTTCCCTGTGAGTTCTTTCCGGTGTACCCGTAACCCAACGAGCACCTGCATACTATCTCCAGTACGACGTACTGACGGCTGTGGGACAGACCATCTCCCCAACTGGGATGAGAAGCGTACACACTAGTCTACTCCGGAGTATCGATGCTCTGTCTCGATAATCCAACGACTAGGGACCTGAATAAGGATGTGCTTGTAGACTACCCAGCCCCTACTAGTGTGACTGCCATCACAACGCTGGTAGTCAAGCAAGATCCTAAGAGCTCTATCAATACGTATACTCACATATTAAGATAGAAAAACCAAGTAGCATACTACCATGTTTTAGCAAGACTGTTATATACATGTGAATATTCCAAGCTTCCATTAAGTAATATACAAACTAGTATGATACAATAATGGCCCCTAGGGCATATACACTAACAATCTCCCACTTGCACTAGGGCCATGTACTGGCATATCGAAGACCGATGATCTCGAGTAGCCTCTCGAACTGAATCTGAGGTAGGGCCTTCGTGAATGGATCAGCAATGTTCTCTTCAGAAGCAACTCTCCGAACCTCGATCTGCCGACGATCAATGATCTCCCTTATCAGGTGATACCGCCTTAAGATGTGTCTGGACTTCTGATGGGACCTTGGTTCCTTTGCTAAAGCTATAGCTCCGTTGTTGTCGCAATACAGAGGTATTGGATCAACTATGGTAGGAACCACCTGAAGTTCTGTTAGGAACTTCTTCATCCAGACAGCTTCTTTTGCGGCATCGCAAGCAGCTATATACTCCGCTTCCATCGTCGAGTCAGCAACGGTGTCCTGCTTGGAGCTCTTCCAGCACACCGCCCCTCCATTGAGGGTAAAGATATAACCCGACATGGACTTGGAATCGTCCTTATCACTCTGGAAGCCGGAATCAACAAAGGCCTCCAACCTGAGGTCTTTTCCGCCGTAAACCAAGAACATCTCCTTAGTCCTTCTCAGGTACTTGAGAATGTTCTTTACTGCTATCCAGTGCTTCTCCCCTGGGTCTGACTGATACCGGCTTACCACGTTCAGTGCGTAAGCTACATCTGGTCTGGTGCACAACATCGCATACATTATAGAGCCTACCGCAGAAGCGTAGGGTATAATAGACATGCGTTCCCTTTCCAAATCAGTCTTGGGAGACATCTCTTTGGAGAGGGTGATTCCGTGACAAGCCGGTAGATTACCGCGCTTAGAATTTTCCATACTGAATCTTTTCAGTACAGTGTCGATATACCTGGACTGCGAAAGTCCCAACATCCTTTTGGATCTATCACGATAGATCCGGATCCCCAGAATGTAAGAGGCATCACCCAGGTCTTTCATGGAGAACCTGTGTGACAAGAATCCTTTGACAGATTGTAGCATAGGAATGCCATTTCCTATCAATAGAATGTCATCCACGTACAAGACGAGGAATACGACACTTCTGGCTACAACTTTACTATATATGCACGGTTCATCTGGATTTTTGATAAAGTCATATTCTTTGACTGTTTCATCAAAACAGATGTTCCAACTCCGCGATGCCTGCTTTAGTCCATAAATGGACTTAAGCAGCTTGCATACTTTCCCGTTGCTCCCACTCTGATTGAAACCCTCTGGCTGATCCATATAGATGCACTCTTCTAAATTTCCATTCAGAAAAGCCGTCTTTACGTCTATCTGCCAGATTTCATAATCATGGAAGGCAGCAATAGCAAGAAGGACCCGAATGGATTTGAGCATAGCCACTGGAAAAAAAGTTTCGTCATAGTCCAAACCAGGTCTTTGACGAAAACCCTTTGCAACAAGTCTAGCCTTATAGGTTTCCACCTGTCCATCTACACCAATCTTTTTCTTGAAGATCCATTTGCATCCTATGGGTTTTACCCCATCTGGAGCAAAGTCCAAAGTCCATACTTTGTTGGTGTACATGGACTCCATTTCGGTCCGCATTGCATCTAGCCATCGTACCGAGTCGCCGCTCTGGATGGCCTGCTGGAAGTCAGTAGGTTCATCATCATCTGTGATGCAATCCTCTCTATCCCCATCTATGAGAAAACCGTAGTATCTCTCAGGCGGATGAGACGGCCTACTACTCCTGCGGAGGAGTGCGGGAATGTCCTGTTCTTCTTGAACTACCGGTTCTACCAAACTTTCAGTATTAGTTTGTGGTTCTGGAATTTCTTCCAGTTCTATTTCGCTCCCACTTGATTCCTTTTCTAAAAACTGATGTTCTAGAAAATGGGCATTACGAGAAACAAATACCTTTTGTTCCTCTGCGTAATAGAATAGATATCCCCTGGAGTTCTTTGGATATCCCACAAACTTACACTTTACTGATCGTGCCTCGAGCTTGTCTACATGCTGCTTTTTAACAAAAGCTGGACATCCCCAAATCTTTATATACTGTAGATGGGGTTTCTTCCCGCTCCACATCTGATATGGAGTGGTAGGCACAGTCTTGGTAGGAACCATGTTCAAAAGATATGCCGCTGATTCTAGCGCATAACCCCAGAAAGATCGCGATAACTCAGCATTACTCATCATGGATCGTACCATATCTAATAGGGTTCGATTCCGTCTCTCCGATACACCATTATGCTGTGGAGTGTATGGAGGAGTAAGCTGAGAGAGAATTCCTTTCTCTTTTAGGTAACCTAGGAACTCGGCACTCAAGTATTCACCACCTCGATCAGATCTAAGTGTCTTGATACTTTTGCCGGTTTGGTTTTCTACTTCATTCTTATACTCTTGGAATTTCACAAAAGCCTCGGATTTATGTTTCATCAGATAAATGAATCCGTATCTTGAGTAATCATCTGTGAAAGTAATGAAATAGGAAAAACCACCTCTTGCATGTGTAGACAATGGACCACATACATCGCTGTGTATGAGTCCTAAGAGCTCGCTCGCTCTTACTCCTTGTCCAGTAAATGGAGTCTTTGTCATCTTTCCTTTGAGACAAGATTGACAAGTGTAATAAGTTTGATATTCGAACGAGTCTAAATATCCTTCTCTATGCAACTTAGTCAACCTTCTCTCATTGATGTGACCCAGTCTACAATGCCATAAGAAAGCTTTATTTAAATCTGGAGACTTTCTTTTTAGTGTGTTTTGGACATTGAAAATTTGGAGTTGGTTTAAAACATATATACCGTTATTTAGTGTACCGGACCCAATCAAACCATGATTAAGGTGGAAGTTAACAACATCTCTTATAAACGTGAAATCATAACCTTTATTTGATAACAAGGAAACTGATATGATATTACACGTTAAGCTTGGTACAAAAAAACAGTTATGTAAAACCAAAATGTGTCCACTCGTCAATCCTAGGTGATAATCCCCGACGGACGCAGCTCCCACGCTAGCTCCGTTAGCAACCTTTAGGGTCATATCACCTTCCTTCAGCACTCTACGGTTTCTCAGTGCCTGCAATGAATTGCAAATATGAGATCCTGATCCGGTATCCAATACCCAGGAAGTAGAGTTGATTGACAGACAATTCTCAATTACAAACACACCTGAAGTCGAAGCCACAGCTTGCTTCGTTTCCTGGTTCTTGGCGTTCCACGCCTTGCAATCTTTTTTCCAGTGCCCTTTCTTGTGACAATGGAAGCACTCATCCTGGCCTACTACCGGTACCGCAAACTTTTTCTTTCCTTTCCCTCCCACCTTACTAACACCTCCTCTAGGTTTGGTGGCGGCCTTCTTCTTCCTTCCTTTAGCCCTAGCCTTGGACCCGGAAGAAGATGCACCGCTAACAAACATAGCGGGTGTTTCCCTTGTCTTCTGCAAGGTGCCCTCTACACTCTTTAACATGTTCAGGAGTTCCGGAAACTTCTTTTCTTTGAATGTTGAAGTTCAGGATAAACTGGGCGTAGGTGTGAGGAAGGGACTGGAGAATAAGGTCTGTATAGAGCTCATTATCCAAAGTCGTCCCAAGGTCTGTGAGCTCTTCAATATAGCCGATCATCTTTAGGACATGTTCTCCTACCGATGACCCGACAGCCAACCTCGCTCGAAACAAATTCTTAGAGGTCTCGTATCTTGCTATACGAGATTGCTCTCCATAAAGTTCCTTTGTATGGAGAAATATGCCATCTAGGTCCATATCCTCGTGCCTCCTCTGATGTTCATTGTTCATCGAGGCAAGCATGATGCACTTGGCTTTCGCGCAATCTAAATCCCAGGTTTTGCGGATTTCCTTATCCGCATTACTGGATTTGGGACCAGGGACAGCAGGTGCCGTAGCGGTGAGGACGTACCCCAATTTGTCATAGGTCAAAGCCATTTTGACATTCCGCAGCCAATCTTTATAGTTTGGCCCTGTCAGTATATTTTTCTCTAAAAGTAACTTAAGTCCAGTCATTTTCAGGGTCGCTGCAAATAGGAGAGAGAGAAGAAAACTCTTTAGCATGATGCTCTTGCAAGTTTAGAGTGGTTTTTAGTTTATCTAAACTGGATGGCTCCCACTGTTTCTCGAATCCTTCCTCAAACCATAAAAGAAGAATTAGTCAGGACTATTCTCACTGTACAATACTTGCTTAACCGTTCATCCAGGCTAGTGTCGATACTTTGAGGGAGGTTTTCCAACGCTTTCGCGAAGTTCCTTAATTAAATAACCTCTTTTCTCTGGGGGCGTAACCCCGCTGACACCTTTCTTGACACCTACTTGGTTTATAGCATTGATCGTTAAGTGACGAATATCCTGATAAGTAGCATATACTCACAGTAGGATCGGGATCCAAATATCATTGTATGATAATGTTGAAGGAATCCTACCAACATTCATCAAACTCCAAATGGTATGCAACTCTTTGCAAATTTCAGTTTCTTTAGAAATTCCCGATATATATTTTTGCCCCATGCTCTTATGACCTTGGCGTTAGGTCAAAATGTCATAAGTCACATGTCAAGTTCTACCCATCATTATCTTGTCAATTTGAACCCATCCGTATATATTCTTGACGTTCGGCCAAAATGATAATACGACTGTCCCAAACTAACTCATCTATCTATGCAACAAATGAATACCCAGTAGCTACCAAACACTATGCCTTGGCGTTAGGTCAAAATACATAGCTTGAATACTACTGAATACCCAGATGAAATGACGGAGGGCTACGAATGGTTTTGGCGAAACCGTGAACGTAGTGAACTTGATATAACCGAAGGAACCTGATAGCTTTTAAAAGGAGTGGTTAAAGCTCCGCATTTAAAAATATCTGTTTTTAAAATTAATCGAGTGGTTTCTTTTAAATTGTTCCAACGATTAAACTTTTTGGTTTATTTTCTTTGCATTATTAATAATGCGTCCCATCATTAACCTATCATTACAGAAAACAACGAAAATACAACGTTCTCTTATGCCATCCGCATTTGCCACGGGGTCCCGTCATCACCCGTTAGGTTACTTAACTAACGACAGAGCGGGGGCTGGGCTAGCGTGGGTGTAAAACATAAGTGACGTCTAAATAGCTATCATATATAGATATTGTACATTCGTCAGACGCAATAATAGGCATTCCAGATCACAGATGAACTTTATTGGATTTGCAAGCAATCCGTGTTTGTTTTGAGCCTGTAACAAAAGACGGATTACACAGTTGTGATGAATAGCCATTACCCCACCCAAGACCCCAACGGGTACGGAAAACTACCCGCCCGGCAGTTTGTGCACCCCACCTTGGGTCTGTCCTAGGAGCAAAAACAGTAAAATGAAATAATACAACGGTGGCTACAACCGCAACCTGGATGCGCCCCGCAAAATAATATTACAACAAATTACATTTACATCAAATGAATTAAATAATAACCCATCACATAACCCCGGCTATACATCACAACAGTCCAACACAGTTCATATCCACAAACAGTAAAAACCATTACAGAAATGTGCAACCCCCTGCCAACCGACATACTAGCAGTTAGGGGAGGTTTACGAACACATTATACAAACACAGATATAATCCAACAAGCAAATACTGTATAATTTCGATCGATTAAACACTTTTAATTTTGCTCCAATACTTCTCTGTAAATCTGAAACCTGAGCAAAAATAAAAAATTCTAGAAAATACCAAATATCACAGAGAAGCAACACAGAAAAATTGGGTTCCTGAATCGCCAACTCGGCGGCGGAATCGCGGCGGATCGGTGGGATCCGCCGCGGTTCCGCGGCGCTTTAGGCGATTCAGGGGCCTAATTTTCTTGGGTGTTCTTCTAATGTCTTTTCAAGCTTTCTGAACATCCCTGAAAAAAATTTGGACTTCATTTAAAAATCGACAGAAACACATGATTTCGGGCTTTTCCGGTTTCGTTTTTTCCGTTCGAAATTCATACAAATTTGCAAGTAAGTTATTTATTGTTTAGTGAGGCTCTGATACCACTGTAAGTCAATGTACAACACCCCACGACTTGCGGGGAGGCGGAAATATGAAAAACGATCTTGTTCTTTGCTTAAACATCGACTAACCGCATGAATCGAAGCTAAACGATAACTAACAACAAACATAGAAGTTCTATACTACTATGTTTAGGGATTATACCTAACGAATCGTGTCCTTCGTCTTTGCGAACTCCACCTCCTCCTCGGCCTTCTCGAAGTAGTAGACGATCCACCCGAGAGCTTTAATCCAAGCTTAGCCTCTAAACTTGAGGCAACTAAACTTCTTTAAGTGCTAATCAAAGAAGCTAGGTGAAATAGAGTGAGGGTTATGGTTTAATAAGTCAAACTAATCCTTGTACTCAACACATGAGAGGGAAGGATTAGGGTTTGAAGAGGGAGAGCTTGAGGAGAGAGAAGGTGAAGATAATAATGAGAAGAGAAAATGAGTTATCATAATATATATCAAGCATTTTATTTAATCAAGAAAAGAAAAGAAAAAGATTTACAACCATGCTTGATAAATATCTTGTGGTGATTCATCTCCATGAGTCATTAAGCAATTATGAAGCATTAATGACATGGATGAATCATCCATATGACTCACTAATCTCATTCATTGTATATGCCACCTAAACCTCCTTAGTCACCATCTTCTAGAAGCTTCTCGCGCAATTACGAGAACGCCCCTCCTATCCGTGAAAACACGGAAAAACTTTAGACTGTATAAATCCAATAACCGGATACTAGTAACTGGCTTAAACCAAAGCCGACTAGTAAAAACTGTCCGAAAGTCGTACGTGCGTAAACACACGTATGCGTCCAAACCCTTGTCGTAAAACCATACGACCTCTATATCGTTTCGCCTGGAGTAGGGAAACTCTCTGTGTGGGACTCTAAAGACTCGACTACTACGCTGGCAGTGGGTTTAACCACAGACCGCAAGCGGCACTAGCTGTACGTAACGGTCCCCAGGTAGATGTCGATAAGAAGGCCGATGAGGAAACCCATCCGAACTCCTACTGAGTCTGATGTGACAATCTCCGTACAGTCCGGTCTGTTCGTCTAAGACTATCGCATATCGGGCCTAGGGGGGCGGCAAGCGTCAGTCCCCTAATAGCGGTATAAGTCGTGTCGGAGCGAAGCCCATTACACCCTGAGAAACTACTAGAACCTACCAGCAAATCTTGCTTGCCCTGGCCAGGGACTTTGCGTAATGGCTCTCTGACACAGCGCGATATCAACCCCCAATACCGGGAGAGACGAATCCTGTCTAACCGCCACTGCCTCCAAGTGCTCGGGACTGCACCCAACTGCTACCTGTTTGCACGACTCCTTTGAGCCGTGGTAGGGTAGCAATCTAAGAACAGTGGGACACACTCGAGGCGAAGTAGCAGTGTCAAGTCTGCGGACTATGCTGTACTCATGTCACCTGGGAACTGTTCACTGACGACTGGTATAAAACCATCCAACAGTTCCCTGTGAGTCCTGTCCGGTGTACCCGTAACCCAACGAGCACCTGCATACTATCTCCAGTACGACCTACTGACGGCTGTGGGACAGACCATCTCCCCAACTGGGATGAGAAGCGTACACACTAGTCTACTCCGGAGTATCGATGCTCTGTCTCGATAATCCAACGTCTAGGGACCTGAATAAGGATGTGCTTGTAGACTACCCAGCCCCCACTAGTGTGACTGCCATCACAACGCTGGTAGTCAAGCAAGATCCTAAGAGCTCTATCAATACGTATACTCACATATTAAGATAGAAAAACCAAGTAGCATACTACCATGTTTTAGCAAGACTGTTATATACATGTGAATATCCCAAGCTTCCATTAAGTAATATACAAACTAGTATGATACAATAATGGCCCCTAGGGCATATACACTAACACCGCTGCCAGGTCATCATCAATACTCTGAGCCCATTCTTCAGCTTTAAGAGGGCTCACTTTCCTCGAGAATTGTTTGGGGTGTAAAGCTCTGAATTGCTTTGCCCCAGGGGCTTCCGCTTCTGGTCGGTTCATTAACATAGCAGTTTGCTGCTGCTGTCCTTCCAGGAGGCTGCGGATTGCCTCAAGCAGTACCGTCTGCTCATTGATCGGAGCAACGACGGTAGGTGTAAGTGGTAGCGGTGGAAGATTGTTGTTGACATTGGTCCTGGTGTTGTTCGGGGAATCCATAACCTTGAATGAAAAATAGGGTTAAGATAGATTCAAAGAATTTGAAATAGTAAGATTCAAGGAATATGTACTGTAAATAATGTTTTTAGTTGTTGTTTCTTGTGTGCTTAGGACTTCATGCAGAAATGACCTGCATGTCCATGCAGAACTGACCTGCATGGGCCACCAACAAAACTTGTCACGCCCCGCTTCCCAGTATACGGCAAAGGGGACGCGGCGAAGCCGTTTCGTATTTACTCAAAAGTAAACACGCTGTGCGTATCTAAGCAATATAAAAGAAATATACACAAGATACAAGATGTAAATGAACATCAACTTTATTTATTCAACATTCTTTTTACAATACATCTGGAAAGTAAATATATAGAATGAAAGCAATGCCTAAACAGTGGCATAACAGAAATGAAAATACTGAAATGTACAAGTAACTAGAGCTCTGGGTCGAAGGCTAGCTGATCCAAGTCCTCGCTGCTGGGTTCTGTTTCCAGAAAGTCCGATCCACCTGACAACATTCCAAAGAAAGAATAAAAGGAATGTCGTCAGCGAACAATCGCTCGGTAAGTCCCAAAGATAAGGGAGAAGTAGAATAGACAGAGAGAGTGTATAGTTATTAATGTTTGATTATATTGTTAACGCTCTTGTTTGTAGCTTGGTACAGAAAATACCACTGTATACGAGAGAAGTCTCACTATTCCGGAGACTAAGGTATACGGAGCATAAGGAACCGTTCAGCCACGGTACAACGGTAATGTATATTCAGGTTAGGTGTATTATGGTCACAGTCTCGTACCACTTTTAACACCTTCCGAACCAATGTACCCCTTTAAACCCCGCGATGTCTTTTGTATTGATTGTACTATATTATCTTGTATTGTAAATTGTATAGATGGATGACTTGCCGAAACCATGATATCAGTAATGGAACGGATATAATGGATGAGCAGGTAAATGGAGTATATCCATGGTTCGGTTCAGTCAAGTTGTATAGATTGAATAGATTGAATATATGGATTCATATTGAATTGTATTTTATACTTTAATCATATTCAAGTCAGATCGATTATATTGAGACTCGGTCTGAGTTAGACAATTAGAAAAGAAATTGAAATCCTGAATTAGGTTTTTGATGTTATCGGTAACTGCTACACATGGACGGCAAGATTTGTGTCTTTTTCAAAGAAAAATACCGTGTTGATAACACCGTTATTTAGGTTGTCTACCTTAGATAGGCAAGCACCCACTTTCTCCGGCTCCCCGAGGCTCAAGAGAATTGGTCCCGCTTAAACCTATATTTACTAGGGTCCTTATTGTAAATTTATATAACTTGAGGGGTTTTATGTAAAAATAATTTTGTATAATTTCAAAGTACTCCTCAAGTATTTAATTATCGTCTTTAGGGTTTTCATAGTTGCATATTTTATAAATGTGAAATTTCTAGTGAGAATAACCTAGTTTTCAAAGTATATGGTATTTTGTTGAAATATTTCAATGGATTTGTATTTGAACGGTATTTTCATTTAAAGACGATTTCTTTGATTTGGAAAACTTAGAATATTTATGTAATATAATTAAAATAGACATTTTGATATTATTTATATATTTTTATAAAATAAATTTGATTTATTTTCTAGAAATCTCATTTCTTAAAAAATGGTATTAAAATTCCATCGGAATCCGAATGCTCCCTGCGGAGGTCTGAATTCCGCTTTACTAGACCCAAGGACGTGCGATAATCCGTACCATCCCAAAACAGGGTTCCCCAAAAGTGGGTGGTAGAGGTGCAATTACAAGGAATTGTGTAAATACCGTTTTAAAGAAAATGTTTTATAATTTGATGGTATTTATTCGTCAATTCGTATTATCCCATGAATCTAATTCCCAAACATCATCGTGCTATGTTACTGATATGTGTTGTGATGAGATATGTCATTACCTCGTGAACTATCTAAAGGTATATTGGGCATTATGAAGTTTATGTCGGAAACTAAAGTTTGTCGTATTTTAATGTAAAACTGTAATACAAATTGCATACAATAATATTTTGTGATGAAACTTGTTTAAGATGTTTGCTAATATTTATTGAACATGATATAAGAGAATGTTTTATTTTTCTTAAGAAAAATATGATTTTTAAAGAAAAACCGAATCGGAAGTCGGATTAACTCCGCTTCCGTCGGGTTTTAGTTTTCAAGATTTTTAGAATAGAGAAAGAGGGGGAAAGAATGGACTTACAAGATTATGGACTAGAGGAGAGAGCGGGGATCTACAGATGGCTTCGGGGCGTCGTTTCGTCACCGGAAACTCCTCGGATCGTCACCAGAACTTCGTCGGAGTTTCACCCTTCGCTAACTCCACTTGTGCACAAAAGAGACTTGAAAGTTTTTGAGAGTTTTTGGCAGGGATTTGTGTGTGAGGATGGGTGAAATGAAAGGTGGTATTTATAGGAAAAACTAGGGTTTAGTGTGTTAAAGATTGCATTTAAAATATGCATTAAAAACTGATTTAAAGGGAGTATTTTAATTCTCCGGTTAATTGCAGAAAAATAAACAGTGTAGGGGGAGTGGGTAGGCTAAGAGTTGCAGAGGTGAAGAGATGAGAGCATTAGGGATGGGGGAACCGGGGGTATCGGGTGAAATGAGCATTTCGTCGGTCTATTCCCGACGGATATGGGTTGGGTTTGGTGCAAAGTGTCGGGGTCATTTGGTATTCTTCAGTGCATGTGTTTGTTTAAAGTGTGACTCTTCAGTTTACGTGTAGTGCACCTGCAAACCCTTGGGCTTCTAAAAAGATTAAAAGAAATTAAAATAAAAAGAATATGTGGCTGATGGGATTTGAACTCTGGTGCTATGTCAACTCAGTGCAAGATTTTACCAATGTGCAACAAGTGTGCAACAAGTGTTTTCTTGCAGTTCAAAATTTTAAAAAAATACTTATAGCATTCACAGGAATTGTAAATACCCCAATTGTACATTAATTTTTAAATAATTTCATGTACAATGAAATTGGAGTTGTTACAGGAATTAGTTTGGGAAAACATGAGCACAGAGGCTCGGTCGATTTGGAGATCGAAGATGTTTTGACCTTAGGAAGACTTAGCCAATTTGGGGATGAAGTTGACATCCCATAGTGCTAAACACTAGTGTATGTTCAGCACTCTGTTCCCACGTGAGGCTCTGAATCAGTGTTAAACACTGAATTTTAGAGGCGCTTATTTGTGAGCACGTGAGGCACCCCAAAGTGGGCGCTGTACATTGGGTTTAATTCCCCATTTATATATAAGTGTTAAACACTTGATTCTTATAACGCTCACGTATGAGCACGTAAGGCGCCCCAAAATTGGGTACTACCTTTTTGGGTTTTACTCTCCCCCTCTTTTATAAGTTCTAAGCACTTGGTTATTATGGCGCTCATGTGTAAGCTCGTGAGGCGCCCTAAAAAGGGAACCGTTCTCTGGATTTTATTCCCCCTTTCTTTTATAAGTGCTAAGCACTTGGTTATTGCGGCGCTCACCAGTGAGCACGTGAGGCATCTGTGTCTTTCTTTCTTTTGTTCATTAGAGACGCTCACGTGGGACACGTAAGATCTCATTGTAGTGTTGAACACTAATGACTCACTAGGCTGTTCTTCTGTGGTTCTGAGGAACCATGTTCTCTCTTTATTCTTTACAAAAATTAAATTCTGTTTATAGGGTTAAACCCTAGTTTCAGAAAAATTGAATTCTCATATTTTTTTTTGTAAGAGTTAAACTCCTTGAACTTAGTTCTTTCTTCTAGGCTTTGAATCTGCATGACAAAATCTTCCCGATAAGAATTAAATTCTCAACTTGTAGGGAGATATACTTCTGCAGATTTCAACCAGAGGAAGAACTAAGTTCTTGTATGAAGAGTTAAACCCTTAGAGAGGCGAAGGAGAGATAAAATAAACTCTGTGTTTTCTCCTTACCTAGGGTTTTTTTCTAAGAGGGGGATCTTTTACCTTAAAAGAATTAAATTCTCTCTGTATTTTTTCTTTCCTTCTCCATCTGTGTCTCCCTTCTTTCTCCTCACTTTTCTTTTTTCCTCTTTTTTTTTCCTTCCTTCGTTTCCTCTGCCTTCTTCTTCTTCTTCTTTCCCCTTTTTGCTCCTATTTATACGGGAAGAAAAAGAATCCATTTGTTAAGAAAATCCCTCATTGAGAGATCATAATTGATTTCATAATCAATCCAAAGATCTGGTGAATTTTATTCACCGTTGGATTTTTTAATCCAAAGGCTTCTAAGATAGAATTTAATTTTATCGCATGAATATCTTGTTAGTTTAATAAGATCAGGAAACTATTTTCCTAATATCGAATTTAATTCTATCATATGGATAATAAGATTAGAATTTTATTCTAATATAGAATTTAATTCTATCATATGAATAACAAGATTAGAATTTTATTCTAATATAGAATTTAATTCTATCATATGAATATATTTTTAGTTTTACAAGATCAGGAAATTATTTTCCTAATATAGAATTTAATTCTATCAGATAGTTCATCCAAGATTCCATATTAGAAAGATTTTAAGGAAATATTTTCTGAATAGAGTTTTAATCATGTTGTTTATAATTTAATTTCATCACCTTTAAAAGTGTTAGGAGCACACACGTGTAGCACGTGACCCCCAATATAGAATTTAATTCTATCATATGAATAACAAGACTAGAATTTTATTCTAATATAAAATTTAATTCTATCACATAGAATTTTATTCTATCATATGAATATCTTGTTAGTTTAACAAGATCAGGAAATTATTTTCCTAATATAGAATTTAATTCTATCAGATAGTTCATCCAAGATTCCATATTAGAAAGATTTTAAGGAAATATTTTCCAAATAGAGTTTTAATCCTGTTGTTTAGAATTTAATTCTATCAGCTTCAAAAGTGTTAGGAGCATTCACGTGTAGCAAGTGACCCCCAATATAGAATTTAATTCTATCGTATGGATAACAAGATTATAATTTTATTTTAACATAGAATTTAATTCTATCACATAGAATTTTATTCTATCATATGAATATTTTGTTAGTTTAAAAAGATCTGGAAATTGTTTTCCTAATATAGAATTTAACTATATTAGATAGTTCATCCAAGATTCCATATTAGAAAGATTTTAAAGAAATATTTTCCAAATAGAATTTTAATCCTGTTGTTTAGAATTTAATTCTATCAGCTTCAAAAATGTCAGGAGCACTCACGTGTAGCACGTGACCCCCAACGGGATTAAGCTTGTTCTCTTATATGCAACAGTATGTGAGTGTATCACGTGTTAACACGTGACCCTTTTTGGCTTGCCATCTGTTTGAATGTAGCGCCTATATGCTTTGCATATAGGCGCTCACGTGCTTACACGTGAGACAGTTTTTTTCTCTTTCTTTGCATATATATATTATTTTTATATAAGGGAACAATCACCATTTAGAAAAGCGGTCGTGACGTCCATCTGCGAGATTTCGTAGTCATGGTATGCAGCAATGGCAAGTAAGATCCTGATGGACTTAAGTATAGCCACTGGAGAAAAGGTTTCATCATAGTCGACACCTGGTCGTTGACGAAAACCTTTTGCTACAGGTCTACCTTTGAAAGTCTCAAATTTTCCATCTACACCAATTTTCTTTTTAAAGATCTACTTACTCCCAATGGGTTTTACCCCCTTAGGAGTAACTTCCAAATTATTGGTGTACATGGATTCCATCTCAGATCGTATAGCATCCAGCCATTTCACAGAGCCTTCACTTGTGATGGCCTGCTCAAAACTAGTTGGGTCATTATCTTCCATGATGCAATTGTTCAGTTGATAAAACTGCACATTTGTTATTACATTTTCCTACTATTTCTATATTAGAAAAGGCGTTTATTATAATATATGATACATATGAGGGTTTATCTGTAAAAAGACTATTTTCATGTATTTATATATTATAATTAGCATTTGGTAGGAAAATGTATGTAAAAAATATCATTGACCAAATCTTAAGAAAACAAACTCTACTAAATATCATTTGAGTTGTGCAGAATTTTCAGGACTAAAATCAAGGAAATCAAGTTGTTAAAGCAAACCTGCCTAATTAAGAGAGCAAAACTTAGAAATCAAGTCTGGCAGCAACTACGGGAAGATTTCCAAGTTCCAAAGATTCCAGAGATCGCCACATGTCACAAGGATCAAGCCACAGAGAAATGATCCAACAATCAGATCATAGGGCCGCGGATCCGCGGCCATACCCCCCTGTTGGCCGCGGATCCGCCGCAAGACAGAGGAGTTAGGAGCTGCGCTTTTTCTGGGTGAATCTTTACTGTTTTCTTCCAAATTTGGAAGCAAGGGTTCTGGCTTTGGGACTATAAATATGGACTGAGAGCCTCTTGGAAAAATTATCAAGTCGACACGATCACGAAGTCCAAGACGGCTCACGCATCCAGACCGATCATCAACGGTTCATCTACCTCCTTAGAAGAGATCGAGAAGCAAAACTAGGATCTGTAATCATTTTCTAAGGAATCAAAGTGTAATGAATATTGTTGATTAATAAAGGTAGCTCTTTTTCCTATTCTATTTCTTCGTAGTTTAATTATGCATTTTCTCTCCATCTCTTTTTCTCCCAACATGCGCGAGTAATTCTCCGCTTGTTAGGGTTCGTAGGATTAGGGTAGGTTAATAGATGATGAAACTACCTAAACTCTTTTTACGTCCTATAAAGTTTACAAATTTTATCAAAAGAATCATTAACATCCTAATCGGGCACGCTACCAATTCATCGTTAGCCTCGACCGCGATTAGAGATTAGATTAATGATTGTTTTGGTAAAGGTTAGATATGAACGGAGTTCCGTGTCGAGATAGGGGTTAAGAGTGAGATTCCTTTTCCCTCCAGAAACCCTAATCTACACGCATCACTGTCGTTCTAGTTTTAAATTTATTAAAAGATAGAAAGAGTAATCTTTAATTAATCATCCATAACTACTAAATCCTAATGAACCCTACAAGCCCCCTTCTTATATAAACTTACATCCGTAGTTAATCTAGATCTATATTTTGTATCGGTATTTAACGTAGATCTAGATCCTACAACCATTCTACAACATTCTTATTTCTTCCTCCTCTCTTTCTCAACACATCTAAAGTAAGAATAAAAGATTCAACGTTTCCCAGAGGACGACTCGTACTCATCTCGGTCTAGCTACACGTGACACCGTTATTGATTGCGGTTAACTACTACACATACGTAAATTTCACATCAATCAAATGGCGCCGTTGCCGGGGATACTGCGTAATTTTTTTTATTCTTACTATTTGTGTTGAATTCTTATTCGATTCATATCATAATTAAAACGAAACTGCAAATTGCATATTTAACGATTTATTGTGTGAATTTTGCAAGGAGATCTGGAGTCACAGACTTGAGGAAACAGAGAGCCAAAGACATTCATCGAAATCCAGAGGAGCACAGGAGGCCACAGAGAAAATTTTATCAACAGATCTTCCCTTCTTGCGGCGGATCCGCGGCAAAGGAGGCATATCCGCGGCGGTCTAGGAGATCTAGGGTTCCAAACTTCTCTGGTATCTTTCTCAATGCTTTCTCTCTCCTTTAAAATCCAATAAAATCTATTTTCTACAGGATTCTTTGCAAAATAGCGCTGCTCAAAAAAATCTTTTTGCAAAGTTTTGTGATTGGTTTTGTTTTGCACATTTTAATACGGACTTTAAGGGGCAAAGACCAAATCAAGATTAGGTAGGGATTTCATCCCCTTCCTAAGCCCCACAAATCACAAACCAAGCATCTGCATCAACCCTACATTAATTTAAAAAATATCTAGACCAGACTCTAAGGACTGTCGCGCTCAATAAGGACAGAGGAAGGTCATGGGTAATCTATCGCTTATCCGCATTACTTTTGTGGTGTCTAGGCAAGTGTGTCTAAGGCAAGTGGTTACTTAATTAGGACCACTACTTTCGTAGTGGGGAGCCTCCCACTTACCTGGCACTTACCTGGCTACAAGGGTAGTAAAGAGGCGGTAGAGGATTGATCCTGCGGCTTGTCCTTTGAAAGTTTAGGAGCGGTCTAGAGACTGGACCTAGGTAACCTAGTTCTAGGGTTATTTGTGCATTTTTGTGTGATTTGTCTTGAGTCCCACTTTTTTCAAAACAGACCAATTTTAAATCTCACACATACTGCCACTTGCGCTAAACCCGCTTAGTGCATGCTCGGCTGGACACGGGATTCTAGTGCCCGTCTTGTCCGCGTTCCTGCTATCGACACCGAAGTCGGTACTTCTTCATCTTCTTTTCCCCCACCACACACCACGATCGAGATGGACGGTACTCCATCAGATTATAACACCACGCTGCCACCGCCCGTAGGTGCGCAGAATCCACCGCGCATCTCTCTCCAAGAGAGATGCTATCCTATCCGTGGTCCCCTTCCTACTTGTCTATCCATTCCACCAGCTAACGGGGATAATTTCGAAATTAAACCCCACTACATCAATCTGCTGCCCAAATTTTACGGGCTTGAGTCGGAAGACGCATACGTTTTCATCACCAAATTCGAAAACGTATGCGCAATGATGGGTACTTCACAATTGACCGTGGATACTATGTGCTTGCGTCTTCTCCCATTCACACTGTGCGACTTGGTAGAAAAATGGCTTTATAATACTGCCGCACACTCTATCACTAATTGGGATGAATTCGTAATAGCATTTCTTAAGAATTTTTACCCAAACCATAAGACCGCCCGTGTTAGGAGCGAGATCAACCAGTTCACCCAGCTTCCCAATGAACCATTTTGGAAGTGCTTTGAACATTTCAAAGATCTGCTTGTCCAATATCCTCATCATGGAATCAATAGATGGGATTTATGCCGAATTATATATGATGGCATTAATCCAGCGACAAAGCAGATGCTTGAAACAAATTGTCAATGCAATTTCATGTCTAAAGACGACGGTGAAGCTTAGAAATATCTGGAAGACCTTGCTGAACACACTTTGCAGTGGGAAAGCGTAAGACCACCTTCTTCTAAGGGAAGTATTCATTAGCTCGATGTTTCCATCGCAGTAAAAGCCGAAATGGCAACGATACAGAAGAAACTCGACGCTATTGAGAACAAATTTTCATCAGTCTCCCTGAATCAGGTCACGCTTCACAAGACCGTCTGTAGTTGCTGTTCAGATCCTTCACACTTAACGGAAGAATGTCCTATGAATGCATCGTTTTAAACTAATATTGCTTTTCAGCAGCGACCTAGAAACGATCCTTATTCTTCCACGTACAATCAAGGATGGAGGAATCATCCTAACTTTGCTTGGAACCAAAACCAACCCCAAAATCAAAATCAGTTCCAAAGCAATTTTCAAAGACCTCCTCCACAGTAACCACAACCACAGAATCAGCTCCCCTTTCAGTCACAAAATTTTCAAAATCTGGCCAACACTTCTACACCACAAGTGGTCAGTACTGACAACTCTTCACTCGCACAAACTTTGGATATGTTTATGAAACATACCATTCAAATGTCGGCTAAGATGAAGTCTTCTATTGATACCATAAAGCAAGATTCCGCCTCCCACGGCGAAAGTATTAAATCAATAGAAAACCAACTTGCACAGTTAAACGCCGCAATGAGTGCGAGAGAGAAAGGGAAACTCCCATCTCAACCCCTACTGAATCCTGGCCATTCACAAAATCATAATATGAATGCCGTTACTACGTTGAGATCGGGAAAAGTGCTGAATAACCGAGTGGGTGAGCAATTTGATGTTAGTGACACCAATGATACCCCGGCTTCTTCTTCTTCCCCCCCTAATTCGTCTAGTCTCCCACCTTCATCCGAGCCTATTATCCGTTTTCCCCAAGGCTCGAACATTTCGTCAAATCTATCTAAGTCGATTCCCACTCCAATTTTGGGATCGAATCCGTCCCCACAGTCTTCTCCACAAACGTTGGACCCAAAACTTATTGATCAAGCTCCATTTCCAAACAGATTAAGGGCCAACAGACCTAACCCGCAAATGGAGAAGATTGTGGAAATGTTTAAGCAACTGAGCATGAATATTTCTCTTCTAGATTCTATTCAACAAGTCCCATCTTATGCAAGAATCATTAAAGACTTGTGCACTAGGAAGAGAAAAACTCAAGTGCCTAAGAAGGTTTTCATGACGAGTAATGTTAGCACAGCTTTTACCCAACAAATACCAAAGAAACGTAAGGACCCCGGCTGTCCTACAATCTCTATTTCTATTGGGGGTAAAAATATTAATCGTGCTTTACTCGATCTTGGCGCTAGCGTTAACTTGCTTCCTTATTCAGTATACGAGCAGTTAGGAATTGGAGAGTTAAAACCCGCCCATTGTACTCTCCAGATGGCAGACCGATCGATCACTAAACCTCGGGGCGAACTAGAGGATGTGTTAATTAAAGTCGGAGAATTCATATTTCTCGTGGACTTTATTGTTTTAGATACACAACCTGTGGAAAACCCACGCAATCAAATCCCGGTGATACTTGGTCGACCCTTCCTAGCAACTTCTAACGCTGTAATTAATTGTCGTAATGGTTCTATGAACTTATCCTTGGGAAAATGACAATTGAGCTTAATATTTACAAGCTAGGAAGTCAGCCATCAGAACCTTCTGCTCATTTGCTGGATGTTTGTTCCATCCACGAGATAGCTCCCGAAAGCTGCATGGAAGAGGAACTTTGCTTTGATGATCTCGACAACACTAATGAGACATCGTTTGATCTTGCACCACTTCATAGTGAGGATATGTTCAATGAGTCCGTCCTTGAGTTTGAACCCGTTGACTCGTTGCAAAAGTCAGCAGCACTTTCCGAGTCAATATCTTATGCAAGTTTTGAACCTCTTAGGGAGTCCGAATATCATTCCCTTACCCCACCTTCTATTGTCTCTCCGCCAATTCTTGATCTCAAACCGCTACCTTCTCATCTTAAATATGCATATTTAGGAGAGAATGAGACTTTGCCAGTGATTATATCCGCTTCTCTAGCCTTAGAGCAACAGAACATACTTTTGGCAGTGTTGAGATCGAATCGGCAAGCATTTGGTTGGACAATGGCTGACATCAAAGGGATTAGTCCCTTAATTGTTGAACATTACATACATCTGATGGATGAAGCCAAACCAACCCGAGACCCACAAAGACGGTTAAATCCCATTATGAAGGAGGCGGTAAAGAAAGAAATCGTCAAGTGCCTTGATAGTGGAATAATTTACCCCATATCTGATAGCCAATGGGTAAGTCCAATTCATGTGGTCCCTAAAAAGTCTGGCATCACGGTCATCACTAATGAGGCTAATGAGTTAATCCAAACACGCACCCAAACTGGGTGGCGCGTATGTATTGATTACAGGAAACTCAATGCCGCGACGAGGAAAGATCACCTCCCTCTACCTTTCATTGACCAGATGTTAGAACGATTAGCAGGACACGAATACTACTGTTTCTTGGACGGATACTCTGGCTATAACCAGGTCCCCATCGCCGAAAAGGAACAAGATAAAACCACATTTACTTGTCCTTTCGGAACTTTTTCTTATAGATGCATGCCCTTTGGGTTATGCAACGCTCCCGCTACATTTCAGCGGTGCATGATGGGGATATTTTCAGATATGGTGTAAAATTTTCTGAAAATTTTTATGGATGATTTCTCCATTTTTGGGGACTCCTTTGAGGACTGCCTTCGTAATCTTGACGCGGTTCTTACCCGCTGTAAGGATAAGAACTTGACTTTGAATTGGGAAAAATACCATTTTATGGTCCAAGAAGGTATTGTACTTGGACATATAATTTCACGAAAAGGCATTGAGGTTGACAGAGCTAAAATAGATGTCATTCATAACCTCCCACGTCCCAATTGCATCAAAGATATACGATCCTTCCTTGGTCATGCAGGATTTTATAGGAGATTTATTAAGGACTTTAGCAAAATTGCTAGACCCTTAACCCTTCTATTGGCCAAGGACACTACATTTCACTTCGATTCGGATTGTGAGGATGCTTTTGAATCGCTTAAAGAATCACTCACTACAGCCCTCGTTCTATCATCTCCGGATTGGAACCACCCGTTCGAGCTTATGTGTGATGCATCAGATTTTGCTATTGGTGCTGTCTTAGGGCAGCACATTGATAAGATGCCACATGTAATTTACTATGCAAGTAGGACCTTGAATGATGCACAAATAAATTACACAACTACCGAGAAAGAACTCTTGGCAGTTGTATTTGCATTAGAGAAATTCAGGCCCTACTTGATTGGCTCGCCTATTGTGGTTTACACAGATCACTTCGCCCTACGACATCTTTTATCGAAGAAGGATGCGAAGGCCAGGCTAATACGTTGGATCCTATTATTACAAGAATTTGATCTTGTCATCCGAGATAAGAGTGGA
This sequence comes from Agapanthus africanus, assembly GCA_030015575.1. Lineage (NCBI taxonomy): Eukaryota > Viridiplantae > Streptophyta > Magnoliopsida > Asparagales > Amaryllidaceae > Agapanthus > Agapanthus africanus. Next base: position 44,856,377 of record JASDDO010000019.1, on the reverse strand, counting down.
TGTGAAAACGTTGTAGCCGACCATCTTTCACGCATCACTTCTTCGCCAACTTTGACCGTGCTGATAAATGACTCATTTCCTGACGAACAGCTCTTGACTGTATCCTACGAACCTTGGTTCGTGGATATCGTGAACTATCTTGCGACGGGACTTATTTCTAGCGATTGGTCGAAATAAGATAAACTTCGATTTCTATCCCAAGTAAAATATTTTTACTGGGATGAACCTTATCTATTCAAGTATTGTTCCGATCAAATCATTCGCAGGTGTGTCCCTAACGATGAATTCAAGAGTGTGTTATCATTTTGTCATGATCAGGCATGCGGCGGTCATTTTGGTCCTCGAAAAACGGCGGAGAAAGTTTTGCAATGTGGCTTTTATTGGCCAACATTATTTAAAGATGCATATGAACATTGCAAAACTTGTCCGCGATGTCAGCATTTGGGTCGGATTTCACGAAGAAACGAGATGCCGCTCCAACCTATATTGGTTGTGGAAATATTCGATGTTTGGGGTATTGATTTTATGGGCCCTTTTCCCAACTTTTTTGGGAATTTATATATCTTGTTAGCGGTTGATTATGTCTCGAAATGGGTGGAAGCTATACCGTGTCGCACTAATGACAACAAAGTTGTCATTAAGTTCCTTAAAGAAAATATCTTTTCGCGATTCGGATACCCTCGCGCTATAATTAGCGACAACGGGACACGTTTCTGTAATCGGTCTTTCGAGGCCTTGATGCGGAAATATTCAATCACTCACAAGCTTTCTACGCCCTATCATCCCCAAACAAGCGGGCAGGCTGAGATCTCAAATAGGCAGATCAAACAAATTTTGGAGAAGACGGTTTCGAAAAACCGTAAAGATTGGTCAACCAAATTGACGGATGCTCTTTGGGCATTCCGCACCGCTTATAAGACCGATCTTGGTATGTCTCCATACCGCCTAGTGTTTGGGAAGGCATGCCACCTTCCTGTCGAGATCGAACATAAAGCTATGTGGGCTATTAAAAAGCTTAACTTTGATTTTGATCATGCAGCCAGCTATCGGAAGCTGCAGTTGAATGAGCTAAGCGAACTCCGCGATGAAACTTACGATAATGCAGTGATAGTAAAGAACATGACTAAAGTGTTCCACGATAAAAATATTTTTAGAAAAACCTTCACATCGGGGCAACAAGTCCTTCTTTACGATTCCCGTCTCCATCTTCATCCGGGTAAGCTTAAATCTCGTTGGAAAGGGCCTTTTGTGGTGCGGTATGTACACCCGCACGGGGCAGTAGAAGTTGAAAATTTGAAAACGGTTCAATTTTTAAAGTAAATGGGCATAAATTAAAACCGTATTTTTCTGCTGACCCCACGGAGGAGCTCCTGTTTTTACAGGAGCCGCTTTATCAAAACTAAATTTCCTCCGCCTCACCTCCATGTTTTGGTAACATTTTCTCATTTTAAGAATGGAGGTGAGTGAAAATGGATTTAATTGAATATCTGTGCATGCCAAAGAACAAGTTTGGAGGTAGTTTTCATTTAACTATTATTTTACCCCTTATGTCTCTCCCCTGGTATACAGGTTCATGCTCTCAAAAGGCTACATCAGTGAGGACACTGCTGAAAACAGGTTTGGGGGGGAGGTTTGTATTCACTGAATTATCTTTGACACTGGGCATTCAAATTTTTTTTTATAACAAAAGAGTAGAAAGCGATAAATTACATCCAAAAGATAGGAATAGTTTAAGAAAACCAAGAAAATTAGAAGTTTTCTTAAACGAACTGGTAATAAGTAGTTATGAGATGTTGTCCCAAGGGTTAGTAAGATGAAGAAAGTCACTAATCTGAGGATAAAAATAAGTCTGAAAAATGGTTTCTATTCTGGAAGCCAAACATTTGAATGTTGATACCCTACTATATGCACTTACACACGTCTTGAAACTCGGGATAGTAGAGGATACCATGAAATGCTCTTGTCTAAAAGCCAAAGTATGAAGGAAATAAAAAAAATGAAGAAAATATAAAAATGGTGAAAAGAAAAAAATGAACACTGGTTTTGTTATCGCCAAGGAAGTAATAAAAAAATATAGCGGGGGTGCTTCATCACCTAGTGCCTTAGACCAACTGGTTTGGGAGTAGGTGGTGCAAGACGAGGAAAATACTATCACCTAATCAGCAAGCACATGAGTAATCGGTCGGTTAGTACCTCAAAAAGTATTAACGGTCGCATGAAAATGTGTGAGCAAATTCTTAAATATTCACCAAATTAAAAAGTACTGAGGTAGAAGGGCAAGAGTATGATAGCTTGAATTGAATTCTCCGAGTGTAGGGATGTCCATTACACACACGTAGGGTTATATGATCGATGTTTGGATGAAAGGTAGGAATAAAGAATAAAGACGATATTTTATTGAGGGATGATGTGATTTCTAACATCTTTTCATGACTATTAAGATAGGGCTCATAACAACTGAAAAGCTAGTGCAGTTGGAAACTCTAAATTTTCAAAGTATTTCTTTTTTGGTTCTTATCTTTATATGTAAATTTCACCATCTCTCTTTTATTATAGGATTTTGTGGGTATAATCCGCTGAAAACCCTCAGGAGACAACACTCCTCCTACTAGGGACACCTAGAGGTTTAACGGCTTGTTGCACGTGCTCAGTGCAATTGTGTTTGCCTATGAAAGTGTGCTTAGTTTTCTCCTTTCTTTTTCTCCTTCTTTTGAATAAACTAGTTTGCTCGGGACGATCAAAGATAAGTTTGGGGGTATTTGTTCAGTTGATAAAACTTCACATTTGTTATTACATTTTTCCTACTATTTCTATATTAGAAAAGGTGTTTATTATAATATATGATACATATGAGGGTTTATCTGTAAAAAGACTATTTTCATGTATTTATATATTATAATTAGCATTTGGTAGGAAAATGTATGCAAAAAATATCATTGACCAAATCTTAAGAAAACAAACTCTACTAAATATCATTTGAGTTGTTATGCAGAATTTTCAGGACTAAAATCAAGGAAATCAAGTTGTTAAAGCAAACCTGCCTAATTAAGAAAGCAAAACTTAGAAATCAAGTCTGGCGGCAACTACGAGAAGATTTCCGAGTTCCAAAGGTTCCAGAGATCGCCACATGTCACAAGGATCAAGCCACAGAGAAATGATCCAACGATCAGATCATAGGGCCGCGGATCCGCGGCCATACCCCTCTGTTTGGCGCGGATCCGCCGCAAGACAGAGGAGTTAGGAGCTGCGCTTTTTCTGGGTGAATCTTTACTGTTTTCTTCCAAATTTGGAAGCAAGGGTTCTGACTTTGGGACTATAAATATGGACCGAGAGCCTCTTGGAAAAATTATCAAGTCGATGCGATCACGAAGTCCAAGACGGCTCACGCATCCAGGCTGATCATCAACGATTCATCTACCTCCTTAGAAGAGATCGAGAAGCAAAACTAGGATTTGTAATCATTTTCTAAGGAATCAAAGTGTAATGAATATTGTTGAGTAATAAAGGTAGCTCTTTTTCCTATTCTATTTCTTCGTAGTTTAATTATGCATTTTCTCTCCATCTCTTTTTCTCCCAACATGCGCGAGTAATTCTCCGCTTGTTAGGGTTCGTAGGATTAGGGTAGGTTAATGGATGATAAAACTACCTAAACTCTTTTTATGTCCTATAATGTTTATAAACTTTATCAAAAGAATTATTAACATCCTAATCGGGCACGCTACCAATTCATCGTTAGTCTCGACCGCGATTAGAGATTAGATTAATAATTGTTTTGGTAAAGGCTAGATATGAACGGAGTTCCGTGTCGAGATAGGGGTTAAGAGTGGGATTCCTTTTCCCTCCAGAAATCCTAATCTACACGCATCACTGTCATTCTAGTTTTAAATCTATTAAAGGATAGAAAGAGTAATCTTTAATTAATCATCCATAACTACTAAATCCTAATGAACCCTACAAGCCCCCTTCTTATATAAACTTACATCCGTAGTTAATCTAGATCTATATTTTGCATCAGTGTTTAACGTAAATCTAGATTCTACAACCATTCTACAACATTCTTATTTCTTCCTCCTCTATTTCTCAACACATCTAAAATAAGAATAAAAGATTCAACGTTTGCCAGAGGACGACCCGTACTCATCTCGGTCTAGCTACGCGTGACACCGTTATTGATTGCGGTTAACTACTACACATACGTAAATTTCACATCAATCAGCAATCCTCGCTCTTACCGTCTATGAGAGAACCATAGTATCTCTTAGGTGGATGAGGAACCCTACTAGATCTGCGGAGTGGCTGGGGTTCGTTGGGTTCTATTGGATCCTCCGGTTCTATCAAATCGTCAGCTGTAGTTTGTGCAGCTGGAAGTTCTTCCAGTTCTACCTTATTACCACTAAAATCTTTTACAAGAAATTCATTTTCTCAAAAGGTGGCATGTTGAGAAACAAACACTTTTTGTTCCTCACTATGGTAGAAAATATATCCATGTGAATTCTTTTGATATCCTACAAATTTACATAGAACTGACCTTACCTCGAGTTTGTCCGGATTTTGCTTTTTGACATAAGCCGGACAACCACATATCTTAACTCGTTTAAGATATGGTCTCTTTCTACTCCATATCTCATATGATATTTGTTCAGTCGATAAAACTGCACTTTTGATATGACATTCTCCTTACTTTTCTTTAAAATATAAAAGTGTTTATTATAAATATAACACAAATGAGGGTTTATCTGTAAAAATGCTCTTTTCATATGTTTATATATTATAATTAACATTATGAAGGAAAATGTATGTATATAATATTTATATAATATTTTAATAATTTAAATATGCATATCATATCAAATATTCTTAATCAATATTCTTAAACTATAATATCATATCAAATGATTATGATAATATCTCAAAAATACCAAATATTAGTAACATTATTCATTGAGATATTGTGTAAGGTTTAGTTCAGGCCAAGAGATCGAGATGTTGAGATGTAGGAAATCAAAAATCCGCCGATAAAGATAAATAAAATCGAAAAATCGATACTGACAGAGACTTAGAAAAAATATGAAGATTCCAGACATCAAGTAAATCTACATGTGTCACAAAGAAGCAGCTCCAGAATTCTGAAGCCAAAATCTCATCAAATAACCGCGCTTCCGCGGCCAAAAGCACATTATTGCGGCGGAACCGCGGTTGAGTCAGCGAGTCAGGGTTGGGATTTTTAGTTGTGATTTTATACAACTAACCCTAATTCTGGGGATCTAAAGTTTCTGGCTTTGGGGCTATTTAAAGGACTGATGGCTAAACTTAGAAATGATCAAACCGACGAGATCAAGAAGTCTAAGATGGCTCACGCATCCAGGTTGATCATCAACAGTTCATCTACCTCCTTCAAGATAGATCGAGAAGCAAACTAGGTTTTGTATTCCGCTTTCTAGAGAAACAAAAAGTGTATTTGATTAAGTTGATTAATTAAGGTAGTGTTCATATCATAATATTGCATTATTATATTCCCTATTCTTATGCATTTTACAAATAAACAGGTGCTTTTGACCCATGTCTGCTGCATAGTACAGGTTACAGGTTCTCGGAACGAAAACAGTGAAAAAGATAAAAGATGATGCAAAAGTAGGACTACGACCAACAAATAGAAGGATCTTGATCAAGCCTACACGAAGATCAGTTCACAAAATACAAGGCATCGCAAGGTTCAAGAGTTCGACACAAAGCGAACGGTTAAAGTCCACTACATTACTCACTGTGAAGATCTGGAAAAGAAATAGAAGCTATTCTGAAGAACCAACCAAAGATACAGGAAGACAAAGAAAAGAAGAACCATCACAGAAAATTGTAGCACGCAAGCTTATTATTGGGCCGCGGAACCGTGGCCAAACCTGGCATGCGGCCGCGGTTCCGTGGCCGTGCGATGCCCGTAGTGGCTAAAAATTTTACCATAATGCTTTGCGGCGCTGACTAGTCTTCCTAGGGGTATTTTTGTAAAAGCAGACATGCGGCGATTGTAAACCTAGGGTTTTCTATGTCCTATAAATAAAAGCCCAATTTCTTGTATTAGGTCATGCCTCCTTTCATTAATAAAATTCAGATTTCTTTTCAAGTTTTGGAGAGCATCAATTTGAAAGTAGTTTTTATTTTCTGCCTTAGTTCTTAGTTTTAATTTCTGCCCTAGGTTAAATTTATTCTCTGCCTTAGTTAATCTAGAATAGAATTTTTATTAATCTGCAGTAGTTAATTAATCTCTTAACCCTAAAACAAAATAAAAATCATGTCTTTCGTAGATCCCTCAATGAGCGATTAGTTTCCTCGCTTGTTAGGGTTAGGAATAGAGAAGGGTTTGAGAGATGAAGATCTCTCACCCCTTTCTTGCCCAATCACTTCTGAATAATTAGGACTCCATGCATACTTTCATATTCCGCTCCCTACGGCACCCTACCCGCGAGGTAACGGTGATACCGCAGTATAAAAGACCGGATATGCATGTTTTCCATGGAGGTTAGGGTAAGGATTAAGAAAGGACGGACAAGGATCTAGAGGAAGAAACATAGTTTCTTCCCGATCATCCTAATCCCCTTTATTAATAATTACCATAACACCTAAAGATATCTAATTTAGGGCATTGAAAGAGGTGGAGATCTTTATTTTACCAAACTTTACCTAAACAGAATCCTAGCAAGTTTCCTAATCCTAGTATAACTCAAATTAGTTTTTGTGATAAAAGATCCAACACCCTTTGGAATTAGCTCGTAAGAACATTTAGGAAATTAACACCATCCCTGTGGACCGACCCGTATTCACCGGCTAGCTACCAAGCGACGCCGTTCTTGATTGCGGTAACATATATTTTTGATCTATAAAATCCATCTAAATCAAATGGCGTCGTTGCCGGGGATGACGTAATATTTTCTTTTTTCAATTTCGGGTTAATATAAAATATAAAAATCATAAAAAATCTGAAAAAATAAAAAAAAAAATTCTATCATCTTTTATTGTTTGAAGGGTTTCTTGTGTGAATCTTTGCAGGATCGACGGATCTGGAAAAATCCAGAGTGCGAAACAGAAAACGGGAGATTAGAACAGAAGGGGACTTCAACAACAGAACAACAGAATTTTCCTAGGGAGCCGAACCACCGCTTCTGCCGCTTAACCGCCGTCGTACCTACCTTTCGACCGCGGATCCGCGGCTAGCTGCTGACATCAGCACGCGCAATTCCCTCTGTTTGTTTCCTCGTTTTCTCTTCTGCAAATCCCCATATATCTTTTGTCAAATCTTCTGCAGGATTCTTTGCGCTTAAAAAAATCTTCCCCCTTCCAATAATTGATTTTCTGCAGGATTCTTTGCGCCGCGCTAAAGAAAAATTGATTGCAAGTGATTTTTTTCTGTTTTGCATATTTTTAATCAGACTTTAAGGGGCTTGAGACCAATTCAGATTGGGTGGGGATTTCATCACCCTTCCCAGGACCCCAGAAATCACATAAGACATTTGCATTGACCAATCTTTAATTAAAAAATACTAGACTCGGCCCTAAGGACGTCGAGCTCAATAGGACAGAGGACTAGTTATAGGCATCGGCCGTTAATCCTAACCTGACTTTGCGGTATTTAGGCAAGTGTGCCTAAGGCGAGTGGTTACTTAATTAGGGCCACTACTTGTAGTGGAGAGCCTCCCACTCACCTGGCACTTACCTGGCCGCAATTGGCGGTGAAGAGGCGGTTTGAGGTCCTATTTCTAGCCCTTTGGAACAGTTAGGAGCTGTCTAGCTGACCTAGGTGACCCTAGATCTAGGCCTGATTGTGCCTTTGTGGTTGATTGCATTTGTGTCAAAGTCTCTTATCGAAAATATTTTTGCAAAAAGCTCCACATAAAAAAGGATAAAAAAGGAAAAAAATTTACAAAAACTTGCAACTTGTCGCTAAAGAAATCCTTGCACTCCACTTACACCACTTTCTTCTCATTGACGTTTTCTTACCTCCGCATTCTGTCTTTCACCTTTTTGACTACACTACCTCTTTAGTGTATGTCCGGTTGGACTAGGGACACTAGCGCCCGATTAATCCGTGTTTCGTTGGTACCGACCGACGAACCTTTCGACTCCGAAGTCAAAATCCTTTCCACTTCTTCACTTTCACCTTCAAATTCTTCTTCCGAAGGTATGTCGGGATATAATCCTAACAACACCTTACCGACGGGACTGATTCCACCTCCGTTAGGTGCGAATAACCCGAATCACCCGCCTGTTGAAGCACCCCAACGAATCGCGCTCCAGGATCTTTTCTACCCAATCCGTACCGCCCTACCTACTTGTCTTTCACTCCCACCGGCAAATGGGGACAATTTTGAGATCAAACCCCACTTCATCAATATGCTACCAAAGTTTCACGGATTGGAATCCGAAGATGCTTATATCTTTATCAACAAATTCCTAAACGTTTGCGCTATGATGAAAACAACTCAATTATCCGACGATGCTATAAGGCTAAGGGTCATTCCTTTCACCTTATGTGACTTAGCCGAGAAGTGGTTATACAGCACAGCATCGCATTCAATTAAGAATTGGGAAGAGTTTGTGAAAGCTTTTCTTAAAAAGTTCTATCCTCATCACAAGACTGCTAGAATACGCAACGAGATAATACAATTTTCCCAGCTTCCTTCCGAACCATTTTGGAAGTGTTTTGAAAGATTCAAAGACTTACTTGTTCAATGCCCTCACCATGGGATCAAAAATTGGCAACTTTGCCAAACATTATACAAGGGATTGAACCCGGCAACGAAGCAGTTGCTAGAAACTATTTGTCAAGGTCACTTTTTAACCAAATCTAGTGAGGAAGCGTGGCAGTTTCTCGAGAATCTTAGTGACCAAACAATTCAGTGGAAGAGCACCAAGACCACCTCATCTTCTTCTATTGGTCAGTCTAGGGCAGGCATACATCACTTAGATATGTCGATTGCTATGAAGGCCGAGATGGCCGCACTTACGAAAAAGCTAGAAGCGATTGAGACCAAAATCTCATCGCCTTCTCCTGCCCCTATTGTGCCCCCACGAACTGTGTGTGCTTGTTGTTCGGATCCATCACATCTCACCTAAGAGTGTCCTTACAATCTATCTGCTCAAGAACATAATCAAGTCAATACTGCTTTTCAGCAACGACAGAGAAATGATCAATACTCTTCGACATACAATCCAGGTTGGAGGAGTCATCTAAATTTCGCTTGAAACCAAAATCAACAATTCTAAGGAAACAACAATTTTCAAAGGCCTCCTCCACAACAACAAGCACCTCCACAAACTCAATTCCAGCAACCTTTCCAACAGCAACCTTTCCAACAACAACCTTACGCTAACCAAACGAACAATTTTGTGCCCAACAATTCTTACCCTCAAAACAACTTTGTTCAACCTCATAATGATAAGGTTAACTCGCTAGAAAGAAGTCTAGATGCGTTTCTAAAGCAATCTACGCAATCCGCAGCAAGGTTAGAGACTTCTATTCAATCTTTGGTGCAAAACAGTGCCTCCCACGATCAAAGCATCAAATCTATTGAGGCATAAATTGCACAACTCAATGCTGTGTTGAGCGAGCGAGAGAAAGGAAAGTTTCCATCTCAACCACTGCCAAATCTCGGTCACTTACATATTGCATATGAACAGCAGAATCATAACGTAAATGCTGTGACCACGTTGAGATCCGGAAAAGTGTTGCAAAATAATGTGGGTATTAACAATGACACCCCTGCCGGTGGTCCTTCTTCATCTTCTTCACCTTCTTCTTCTTCTTCGTTAGAGCCTATTCTTCATCCTTCACAAGGCTCTACTTCTTCTAGCTCGAACGGACCCACTTCTCACAACACGAACACATCTACACGGGGATCCGTTCCAACTCCACAATCTGATCCACAAAAATTGGACTCAACAAATTTTAAAAATGTTTCTTTTCCAAACCGGTTGAGATCCAATAAACCAACTCCACAAATGGAGAAGATTGTAGAGTTGTTCAAACAGGTTAGCATAAATATCCCTCTCTTGGATGCAATCCAACAAGTTCCTTCATACGCGAAAATCTTAAAGGACTTATGCACCAAGAAGAGGAAGTCACAAGTACCAAAGAAAGTTTTCGTGGCTAGTGCTGTTAGCGATGCTCTTGTCCAATCTTTACCCCAAAAGCACAAAGACCCCGGTTGTCCTACTATTTCGATAACAATTGGGGACAAGAACATCAATAGAGCACTATTAGATCTTGGTGCTAGTGTCAATTTGCTACGTTATTCCGTGTACGAGCAATTAGGCATTGGAAAGCTTAAGCCCACTCATTGTACTCTCCAAATGGCCGACCGATCCATCACCCATCCTAGGGGAGAGTTGGAAGATGTGTTAATTAGAGTAGGGGATTTCATTTTCCCCGTTGACTTTATTGGTATGGATACACAACCTGCAGCTAACCCCCGGAGTCAAATTCCGGTAATACTTGGTCGACCATTCCTTGCGACTTCTAATACGGTGATCAATTGTCGTAATGGTTCAATGAATCTATCTTTCGGCAATATGACAATTGAACTCAAAATTTTTAAGTTGGGAAATCAACCTTCCGAGCCTAATTCTAGCGTACTTGATGTTTGCTCGATCAATGAGATTGCGGAGGAGGACTGTGAGTTCGAAAATTTTATGTTCGACCACAGCAGTGTTGACGCCTCTAGTGCATTCCTCCTAGAATCCGACACAGTTTTCATGCCGGACAACGATTATGAGTGTTTCACCTTTGTAGACGATTTTGAAGACTCACCACCCGAGTTTGAGTCTTTTGCTTTTTCGGATGAGTTAGTTGAACCATCCGACTCGGTTGCGTACACTCGATTTGAACCGTTGATGGAATCCTTTGAGTTTGAAACAGTTACAACATTGTTACCATCAATTGTTTCACCTCCTAAACTCGAACTAAAGCTTTTTCCGTCACACCTTAAATATGCTTATCTAGGTGAGAATGAGACCCTACCCGTCATCATATCGGCCTCTCTAGCTCTCGAGCAAGAGAATGCCCTTTTAATGGTCTTACAAAATAATCGGCAAGCTTTTGGCTGGTCTATGGCGGACATCAAGGGGATTAGTGTCCTCATAGTTGAACATCATATACACTTGATGGATGATGCCAAGCCGGTAAGGGATCCACAAAGACGCCTCAACCCCATAATGAAAGAGGCTGTCAAGAAGGAGATTGTTAAATGTCTTGATAGTGGTATCATTTACCCTATCTCGAATAGCAAATGGGTTATCCCCATTCATGTTGTGCCAAAGAAATCGGGCATCACGGTCATTACCAATGAGGAAAATGAGTTAATACCCACTCGCACCCAAACTGGGTGGCGAGTTTGCATCGACTATAGAAAACTCAATGCCGCGACAAGGAAAGACCACTTTCCTTTACCTTTCATTGACCAAATGCTAGAACGATTGGCTGGGCACGCGTTCTATTGCTTTTTGGATGGCTATTCCGGCTATAACCAAGTCCCCATCGCCAAAGAGGATCAAGACAAGACCACATTTACTTGTCCTTTTGGCACTTTTGCTTATCGTCGCATGCCCTTTGGGTTATGCAATGCACCCGCTACATTTCAGCGGTGTATGATGGGGATCTTTTCAGACATGGTTAAAAAGTTTTTGGAGATATTTATGGATGATTTCTCCATTTTTGGTGACTCCTTCGACGAGTGTTTACTACACCTTGACGCGGTTCTTACCCACTGTAGAGATAAGAACCTAACTTTAAATTGGGAGAAGTGCCATTTTATGGTACAAGAAGGCATTGTCTTAGGATATGTCATCTCGCAAAACGGCATAGAGGTTGATAGAGCCAAAATTGAAGTCATTTCCAATCTTCCTCCTCCTAAATACGTCAAAGACATCCGAGCTTTCCTTGGCCATACCGGTTTTTATAGACGGTTCATCAAGGATTTTAGCAAGATTGCTAGACCCTTGACTCTCTTATTGGCCAAAGACATAACATTTGATTTTGACTCAACTTGCATGGAAGCGTTCGAGTCATTCAAACACTCTCTCATTTCTGCGCCCATCCTTTCATCTCCAGACTGGACGCATCCCTTCGAAATTATGTGTGACGCATCAGATTTCGCCATTGGTGCTGTTCTTGGACAGCACATTAATAAGATGTCGCACGTAATTTATTACGCCAGCCGTACACTAAATGAGGTCCAACTGAACTACACAACAACCGAAAAAGAATTTTTAGCCGTTGTGTTCGCACTTGAAAAATTCCGGCCTTATTTAATCGGCTCTCCAGTTATTGTGTATACGGACCATTCAGCTCTTCACCACCTTTTTGCGAAGAAGGATGCTAAATCGAGGCTAATACGTTGGATCCTATTGCTACAAGAGTTTGACCTTGTCATAAAGGACAAAAGAGGATATGAAAACGTAGTGGCCGATCACCTTTCACGACTTCCTTCTTCGCCTACATTTAAAATTCCAATCAAAGATGTTTTTCCCAATGAGCAACTCTTAACCGTGTTCTGCGAACCATGGTTCGCTAATATAGTAAACTACTTAGCCACCGGCTTGATACCTAAAGATTGGTCGAAACAGGATAAACTACGATTCTTGTCCCAAGTAAAGCATTTTTACTGGGATGAACCTTATCTTTTTAAATACTGTTCCGACCAAATCATTCGTTGGTGTGTACCTGAAAACGAGTTTAAGAGTGTGCTGTCTTTTTGCCACGATCAAGCGTGTGGCGGGCACTTTGGCCCAAAGAAGACAGCCGAGAAAATCTTGCAGTGTGGTTTCTATTGGCCACGACTCTTTAAGGATGCATATGAATATTGCAAGACATGCTCCCGGTGCCAACACTTGGGCTGGATATCGCGGAGAAACGAAATGCCGCTCCAACCAATTTTGGTTGTGGATGTTTTTGATGTTTGGGGAATAGACTTCATGGGACCATTTCCCAATTCTTTCGGGAATGTGTATATTCTTTTGGCTGTTGACTATGTGTCGAAATGGGTCGAGGTTGTGCCTAGCCGAACGAATGACAACAAGGTTGTCGTTCGATTTCATAAAGAACATATCTTTTCTCGATTTGGGCACCCTCGAGCGATTATAAGTGATAATGGATCTCACTTTTGCAATCGGACTTTTGAGTCCTTAATACACAAATATTCTATTACTCACAAGCAGTCAACGCCATACTATCCCCAAACATGTGGGCAAGCCGAGATTTCGAATCGGCAAATTAAGCAAATCTTGGAGAAAACGGTTTCTAAAAACCGTAAAGATTGGTCACTCAAACTGATCGATGCACTATGAGCTTTCCGTACTGCATACAAGACCGATCTTGGTATGTCTCCATACCGGCTTGTTTATGGGAAGGCCTGCCACCTCCCAGTAGAGATTGAGCATAAGGCATTTTGGGCGATCAAAGAGTTGAATTTATCATTAGGAGATGCGGGCAACAATCGAAAGCTGCAATTAAATGAACTAGAAGAGCAGCGGGATGAGGCTTATGATAATGCCGTAATTGTTAAAAACCGAACTAAGGTGTTCCATGATAAACACCTTCTGCGAAAAACATTTACACCTGGTCAACAGGTTTTACTCTATGACACTCGGTTACATTATCACCCCGGCAAGCTCCGTTCTAGGTGGAAAGGGCCATTCGTAGTTCGCACCGTTTATCCGCACGGTGCGGTCAATCTTGAAAATCCTGAGGACGGTACTTTATTTAAAGTAAACGGACATCGATTGAAACCGTTCCTCACAGCGGACCCATCGGAGAAGCTCCTGTTTTTGCAGGAGCCGATTTACACCGATTAATTCTCCTCCACTTTCACCCCCGAATTTCCAATCTTCTTGCCAAAACTTGGTTTCAAATAAGTTTGGGGGTGTGTATCATTTGTAAATATAAAAATACAAAATAACAAAAAAAAAATTTGGACTTCTTTGTAAAATTGCAGAATAAATAAATAAATAAAATTTTAATTTGCAAATAAATTCTTCTTTTTAGAGGGTTTAGTTGTAAATTACCCATCATTTCCTCCCTTTATAAACAGCCCGAGCCCCCTTCTCCTCTTATACCTTAATTTTAACATCCTCACAAAACCCTAGCGCCGCCAGCATTTTTTCGCAGCAAGATCCTGCAGTCGCGCCGCCCTTCCGCCGCCGCAGCCTGCTCCCACCGCCGATCCGCCGCGCCACTGCCACCTCACCCCCTGAAATTTCAGGGGAGGTACGATCTGCTCATTTCCTCTCTGTTTTTCACATTTTAAAATCTGTAGAACACCATGTCGCACAGCATGCAATTAAAGAGGGATTTTTCACAGGTTTTCTCATACGAGGTTTATGGTAGCTACTTCGCGAATAAAATCGCGCGGAGGGGTTGGAATTTTCTGTTCTATAACCACCCTTCTGCATTTGCATTACTAGATTTAGTTAACCAATTTTATGAATCTATGGAGGATGGGTGTCTGGCTGTATTCGGTTATATAAAATTGAACTGGGGAGATCGCGAAATAAAAATTGATAGGGATTTAATTCACGAGGTCACACTTATACCTCGCATACCTGCACACGACCAACCCCTACAATTCGAGGACTACATGCCCCTGATGAGCACCGATTGCTCGAGGGCGCCGCGACAGGGTATTCGAGCTCGATCCCTTTTCGCGAATGTTTTGACCGTGTGCCGATGGGTACAAAATAACATTTTTGGAAGCTCCTATAACACAACTTTTTCACCCCCTCCTTACATATTGTGCACACACTTATGACGAAGAACCCACGTTTCGATATGTGCACAGTATTGCTGAATTCTATAGGTGCGGGAAAACGGGCCTCAAATTACCCATGTCCTATGTTGGTCACACAGCTTTGCCGATATTTCCTCCCCGTTGAGGAATTTGAGTTTTACATGATGGGAGGGATACCGGTTCAACCACTTATTGAGAGCGTTTCTACGTCCTACTCTAGATTGACTGATGTCTGGTCGAGAACCGAACCGGCGGAGAATGTACCCGCTCGCACCCCTAGCACGAGCTCGTCAGCGAGCGAGGGCGAAATGACACCTCAAGAGCATGCACGATTAATGAGGAGAGCTGTGAGGGGAATTGATGCATTAAGGGAGGAGTTTAGGGCGACGGCAAGGGAGCACGACCGTCGACTGACGGAGGTTGAGAGGGGTATTCAAACCCTGTTGGCTAGGGAAGAGCGATCACGTTCACGCTCAAGAGCGCGACGTGGGGCCGGGCAGTGAGGGCACTGCTTTGGTTAAGTTTGGGGGAGATTGTGGTGTATATAGTTATCTTTTGCATTGCATATTTTTAATCTTTTTGTATATATTTTTCTTTTTCCTTTGCATATTTAAATTCTGCATTGCATCCTTATATAAAAATCATAAAAATTGAAAATTTTGAAAAAAATATATATATATATATAGAAAAAGAAAATCCCATAAAAATTGAAAATTTCAAAAATTATAAAAATTAATGTATTCAATTTTGGTCGTATTTGACTTGAGTTTGAAAAATAGGTTAACTAGCTAGGAACAACTAGATCTTAGACTTAGTAAATTAAAAACCCTAAAAATAACCTTTCTTTTAGTTTAACGGTAGAAAGTATATGCCTTTGTAGTTTATTTAGAAATAGGCAAATTTTGAGTTCACTTCTTGGGCTAACTCAAAATAAAGGAAAAGTATTGATATTTTTATTAGAGTATAAGTTTGAAAAATAATTCCTAAGCTTAAGTCTAGATTCTGAAAATATATACCCTACAAATTGCACAAACACGAACCTTGAAACTTGGAATAGTAGAAGAGACCTTGAAATGCTCTTGTCTAAAGTCCTTAGTACGATGAAAAATAAAAAAAATATAATACAAGTGTGAATAAAGAAAAAAATGAATACTGATTTTTGTAATTACTTAAGGCTGCAAAAATAGAAAAATATTTAGCGAGGGTGCTTCATCACCTAGTGCCTTAGACCAACTGGTTTGGGAGTCACTGCTAAAGCCTTAGGTGTTACAAGACTAGGAAGTACGCTTTAGAGTGCAAACACATTTTGTAATCGGTCGTTGGTACCTCAAGAAGTATTAACGGTCGCATGAAGGATGTGTAAGCAAAAATTCATTTAAAATTCACCAATTAAGAAGTGCTTTGGACAACGGACAAGAGTATGATTGCTTGATTTGAATTTCCAAGTATAAGGGTGATATATACACACACGTAGGGGTATGTGATTGGGGTTTAGATAAGAGATAGGAATGAAGAATAGGACTTGTATCTTTAGTAGAGATGATAAAAATTCCTAATTTGAGATAGAACCCTAGAAGGAAAACTTAAAAGATGCCGAAAGCTAAGTGAGTCTACAGAACATATATAATCTTAAGTTAAATGATAAGGAAGCGTGAAGAATACGGGTGGATAATTTACGAGTCGAAGATAATAGAAGTCCTTGTTAGAAAACCTAATTGGAAAATAAAAGTCAATGGGCCGAATTGATAGGATTTTGTGGGTAGTATCCGCTGAAAACCCTCAGGAGACAACACTCCTCCTACTAGGGACACCTAGAGGTTTAACGGCTTGTTGCATGAACTCAGTGCAATCGCGTTTCCCTGCGAAAGTGAGGTTAGGTTTTTGTCGAGAATAAAACTAGGTTTGCCCGAGGACGAGCAAAAGATAAGTTTGGGGGTATTTGTTCATATCATAATATTGCATTATTATATTCCCCATGCTTATGCATTTTACAAATAAACAGGTGCTATTGACCCATGTCTGCTACATAGTACAGGTTACAGGTTCTCGGAAAGAAAACAGTGAAAAAGATAAAAGATGATGCAAAAGTGGGACTACGACCAACAAATAGAAGGATCTTGATCAAGCCTACATGAAGATCGGTTCACAAAATACAAGGCATCGCAAGGTTCAAGAGTTCGACACAAAGCGAATGGTTAAAGTCCACTACATTACTCACTGTGAAGATCTGGAAAAGAAATAGAAGCTATTCTGAAAAACCAACCAAAGATACAGGAAGACAAAGAAAAGAAGAACCAGCACAGAAAATTGTAGCACGCAAGCTTATTATTGGGCCGCGGAACCGCGGCCAAACCTGGCCTAAGGCCGCGGTTCCGCGGCCGTGCGATGCCCATGGTGGCTAAAAATTTTACCATAATGCTTTGCGGCGCTGACTAGTCTTCCTAGGGGTATTTTTATAAAAGCAGACATGCGGCGATTGTAAACCTAGGGTTTTCTATGTCCTATAAATAGAAGCCAAATTTCTTGTATTAGGTCATGCCTCCTTTCATTAATAAAATTCAGATTTCTTTTCAAGTTTTGGAGAGCATCAATTTGTAAGTAGTTTTTATTTTCTGTCTTAGTTCTTAGTTTTAATTTCTGCCCTAGGTTAAATTTATTCTCTGCCTTAGTTTAATCTAGAATAGAATTTTTATTAATCTGCAGTAGTTAATTAATCTCTTAACCCTAAAACAAAATAAACATCATGTCTTTCGTAGATCTCTCAATGAGCGAGTAGTTTCCTCGCTTGTTAGGGTTAGGAATAGAGAAGGGTTTGAGAGATGAAGATCTCTCACCCCTTTCTTGCCCAATCACTTCTGAATAATTAGGACTCCATGCATACTTTCATATTCCGCTCCCTACGGCACCCTACCCGCGAGGTAACGGTGATACCGCAGTATAAAATACCGGATATGCATGTTTTCCATGGAGGTTAGGGTAAGGATTAAGAAAGGACGGACAAGGATCTAAAGGAAGAAACATAGTTTCTTCCCGATCATCCTAATCCCCTTTATTAATAATTACCATAACACCTAAAGATATCTAATTTAGGGCATTGAAAGAGGTGGAGATCTTTATTTTACCAAACTTTACCTAAACAGAATCCTAGCAAGTTTCCTAATCTTAGTATAACTCAAATTAGTTTTTGTGATAAAAGATCCAACTCCCTTTGGAATTAGCTCGTAAGAACATTTAGGAAATTAACACCATCCCTGTGGACCGACCCGTATTCACCGGCTAGCTACCAAGCGACGCCGTTCTTGATTGCGGTAACATATATTTTTGATCTATAAAATCCATCTAAATCAAGTAGTTGTTTTCTTCTTATTGCATTTATTTTCTTTATTTACATCATGATTTCTATCCGCTTTTCTATCTACATCTTGCGCGAATAATTCACTGCTTGAAAGGGTTCGTAGGATTAGGGTAGATCAATAAAAGATGAAGAATTTCTAAACTCCTTTTAAGTCTTATGAACTTTATAAACTTAGCAAAATAAATTTTGACATCCTTATCGGGCGTGCTATCAATTTATTGATAGTTCTAACCGCGAATTGAGATCAGATTAACAATTGTTTTGTTAAGGGTGAAAGGACAAGGGTCAATAGAGGGGAGACCCTAGTTTCTTCCAAAGAACCTTAATTCCCATTCATCGCCATCAATCTAGTTTTAAATCTATCGATAGATAAAAGGAGTCATCTTTATTAGTCATCCATGACTACTAAATCCTGACGAACCCTACAAGCCCTCTTCTTATATATATTCTACTTCTGTGTTTGACATAGATTTAGAATCTATATTTCTATCTACCTCTTTTCTTTCAACCCGTCTAAAGAGAGACTAAAAAGTTTCACGCATCCCTGCGGACGATCCGTACTCACCACAGCTAGTTACAAGCGACGCCGTGCTGATTGCGGTATATTACTTAAACAGTTGAAAAAACTATAAGGTATTAAAGTGATCAAACATTAAGGGATTATCATGCAATTTACTCATTTTTTTTCCAAAAAGTTTCTACAAAATGAGAACATTTCTCCACGGACATCAATAATTTTGTCTCTTTTCACATACATGATCGATTCAATAGAAATAGAAAAGAAGGAATAATATGTATTTTTCATTAGGGATTCTCCCGAACAAACTATTGTATCTTCCTCCACTTCTTTATGAAAGATATCCTATCAATCAAAATGGAGATTAAAGAGTTTCTTTTTTCTCGTCGTATTTTTTATATGGAAATCAGAGGCCAGGGAATGGTTTCCCAAGTCATGAAATTTGACTCTAGAAATGTTTTAAGTATATACTTAGTTTCTCTGCTAAACATAAATAATAATAAACAAGTGTGATGATGCTCGATATTGGCAATCCCAAAGATCAGGACAAGTGGCAGATGACGTATCCCAGAACTCATAAGAAAGGGCCCACATGGGCCGACCAGGCCACCCCTGTACCTGACCAGCAAGCACAAGCTGGCCCTCCTCGGAGCCCCCTGCAAATTGGCCTCCTCGGCCCCTTGGCTCACCCCGAGCTGCCACAGGACCAGGACTCCTCGGCCCTCCTGCTCGTCTCCGAGCACCCCAACCGAGGCCATCTTCCTCGGTCTCTCCAACCGACCAACTCCACCACTCACAGGCGTAACCGCCGCTCCGCAAATCTCGCCACACGTAGATCTCCGCCAGCAATGTCCAACGTTCCACGCCATCACGATCCCCATTAATGGGCGATCCGCTCTTTACGCAGGCATGACGTCGGGAGCGTAACTGCCGGCGAGATTCTCTCTCCTGCTGCTGCGTGCCGCCGCCGCTATATAAACCCCCATCACAGAGGGGTCAAGTAAGCTATTTTTTGATTCCACTTAGCCGTTACTCTGCTCAGATCTCGTGCTAACTTGATCGTCGGAGGGTCCTCGGTGGTACCAAACCACCCTAGGACTTCATTGCAGGTACTCAGCGCTAAACTCCTCGAATCACCAATCTCCTCAAAACCCATTGAGACCCACACGCAACAGGAGATCACCTCCAAAATCCATCGGGAGATCGACGGAAGACAACATCTGAAGGAGAACCGAAAAGGACCTCCATCAGTTGGCGCTGTCTGTGGGAATCGAAACTCCGTAAAAAAAGTTGGCCTTCCGATCTCCATCCGCATGGCAAGCGACCACCGTGAAGATCCACCGAATGTCGTCGACGCCTCCGCCGGCCACCGCCTCACGGACTCCGGCGGTCGCAGACCCCTCGACCCATCCCATTCAACCTCGAAGTTCCACTTCGGAGAGCCTCGCCTCAAGCCTTGTCGCCCTCCTGTCCCTACCAAGGCGATGGCGGTCAGCTCGCCTGCTTCCAGGCATGACCGGCATCCCCCCCTCGACGGGGTCGCGCCCACGAAGCCCGCTAAGGCAGCTCGAGGACCACCCTACCGCGGGGCCTAGGGGACCACGCCGGAAGGAACCGGGGCCCATCGAGAACTATGGTTATGACGACAGGGGGCCAGTCGAGCTCCTGGGAGACTCGGCACCCCACGCCGGCAAAAAACGCCAACGGCCGCCCGAGCAAAAAGGCCTGGGTCCACAAGCCTATCTCCTTTGGCGACAGGGACCTCCACAGCATATCCATGCCCCACAACGACCCTCTGGTGATCACGGCCCGAATCCACCGGTACGAGGTCTACCGGATACTTGTCCACTCGGACAGCTCGGCAGACATCCTCTTCCATGACTGCTTTCTGTGCATGGGGCTCACCCCAGCAGACTTAAAACCGACCTCCCACGTCATTTCAGGGTTCACCAACCACTCCATCCCGGCGCAAGGGGTGGTCACCCTGCAGTTCAACATCGGGGAGCCTGGACGCACCCGTACGTTGCAAGTAAACTTCATCATAGCAAAGGTCCCGATAGGGGACCTTCTTCTTCTTCATCCAAGGCGAAAGCAAAGGGTGAAAGGAAGAAGACCTCTACAAAGCCGATATACGGTGTCAGCAAAGTAGGAGGAAAGGGAAGAGAAAAAGTTTCGGGACTTGGTATAGGTAAGGAGGGATATTCCTATTGTTATGGGAATGGACATTGGCAGAAAGATTGCAAGGCTTTTGAAGCCAGTAGCCAGGATACGAAGCATGTTGTGGCTTCAGCCTCAAGTGTGTTTGTAATTGAGAACTGTTTGTCAATTAACTCTACTTCCTGGGTACTAGATACCGGAGCAGGATCTCATATCTGTAATTCGTTACATGCTTTGAGAAACAGTAAAGTTATAAGGATAGGTGATTTGTCTCTCAGAGTAGCAAACGGAATGAGCGTGGACGCTGAATCCGTGGGAGAATATCGCCTAGGTTTGACAAGTGGGCAGATATTGATTCTGCGTAACTGTCTGTATGTACCTAGTTTGACTTGTAATATCATATCAGTGTCCTCACTTTCAAGAGAGGGATATGACTTTACATTCGTAAGCGATGTAGTTCACATCCACCTAAATCAAGTTCTGATTGGGTCCGGTACATTAGATGACGGTATATACGTATTGAATCAAGCTCAGGTTTTCAATGTCCAGAACACACTTAAAAGAAAGTCTCTAGAAATGAATCAGGCTTTCTTATGGCATTTTAGACTAGGTCACATCAATGAAACACGATTAACAAAGTTACATAGAGAAGGATATTTGAATCCGTTTGAATATCAATCTTATGCCACTTGTGAATCTTGTCTCATGGGAAAGATGACAAAGACTCCGTTTACTGGACACGGAGTAAGAGTGAGCGAGCTCTTAGGACTCGTACACAGTGACGTGTGCGGTCCGATGTCTACACATGCGCGAGGTGGTTATTCCTACTTCATTACTTTTACGGATGATTTCTCTAGGTATGGACATATCTTCTTGATGAAGCATAAATCTGAGGCCTTTGAGAAATTCCAAGAATACAAGAATGAAGTGGAAAACCAAACAGGCAAAAGTATTAAGACACTGAGATCTGATCGAGGTGGTGAATACTTAAGTGCCGAGTTCCTGGGTTACTTAAAAGAGAAAGGAATTCTCTCTCAGCTTACTCCTCCATACACACCACAACACAACGGTGTATCGGAAAGGAGGAATCGAACCCTATTAGATATGGTTCGTTCCATGATGAGTAAGGCTGAGTTACCGCGATCATTCTGGGGTTATGCGCTAGAATCAGCGGCATATCTTTTGAACAAAGTTCCAACCAAGACTGTGCCTACCACGCCATATCAGATGTGGAGTGGGAAGAAACCCTATCTTCAGTACCTAAAGACATGGGGATGTCCAGCTTTTGTAAAAAAGCAGCATCCGGACAAGCTCGAGGCACGCTCAGTAGAGTGTAAGTTTGTGGGATATCCAAAGAACTCCATGGGATATTGCTTCTACTACGCAGAGGAACAAAAGGTTTTTGTTTCTCGTCATGCCCGCTTCTTAGAAACTGAATTTTCAGAAAATCAGAAGAGTGGGAGCGCAATAGAACTGGAAGAAATTCCAGAACCACAAGCTGTTACTGAAAGTTTGGTAGAACAAGAAGTTTCAAAAGAAAGGGACATACCAGCGCCTATCCGCCGAAGTAGTAGGCAGTCTCATCCGCCCGAGAGATACTATGGTTTTCTCATAGACGGGGATCGAGAAGATTGCGTCATTGATAATGACGACCCTACTAGCTTCCAACAAGCCATTCAGAGCGGCGACTCGGTAAAATGGCTGGATGCAATGCGGACCGAAATGGAGTCCATGTACACTAACAAAGTATGGACTTTGGATACTGCTCCAGATGGGGTAAAACCCGTAGGATGCAAGTGGATCTTCAGAAAGAAGATTGGTGTAGATGGACAGGTTGAAACCTATAAAGCTAGACTTGTTGCAAAGGGTTTCCGTCAAAGACCTGGTTTGGACTATGACGAAACCGTTTCTCCAGTGGCTATGCTGAAATCCATTCGGGTCCTTCTTGCTATTGCTGCCTTCCACGATTATGAGATCTGGCAGATGGACGTAAAGGCGGCCTTTCTAAATGGAAATTTAGAAGAGAGCGTCTATATGGATCAGCCAGAGGGATTCATTCAGAGTGGGAGCAGCGGTAAAGTATGCAAGCTGCTTAAGTCCATTTATGGACTAAAGCAGGCGTCGCGGAGTTGGAACATCTGTTTTGATGATACTGTCAAAGAATTCGACTTTATCAAAAATCCAGATGAACCATGCATATACAGTAAGATTGTAGGGAGAGTTGTTGTATTCCTCGTCCTGTACGTGGATGGCATTCTCCTAATAGGAAATGATATTCCTATGCTACAGTCAGTCAAAAGATTCTTGTCACAGAAATTCTCCATGAAGGACCTGGGTGATGCCACCTACATTCTGGGGATCCAGATCTATCGTGATAGATCAAAGAGGATGTTGGGACTCTCACAGTCCAGGTACATAGACACCATATTGAAAAGATTCAGTATGGAAGATTCTAAGCGCGGTAACCTACCGGCTTGTCACGGAATCACCCTCTCCAAAGAGATGTCTCCCAAGAATGATTTGGAAAGGGAACGCATGTCGATTATACCCTACGCTTCTGCGGTAGGCTCTATAATGTATGCGATGTTATGTACCAGACCAGATGTAGCATACGCATTGAGCGTTGTAAGCCGGTATCAGGCAAACCCAGGGGAGAATCACTGGATAGCAGTAAAGAACATTTTCAAGTACCTGAGAAGGACTAAGGAGATATTCTTGGTTTACGGCGGAAAGGACCTCAAGATGGAGGCCTATGCTGATTCCGGCTTCCAGAGTGACAAGGATGACTCCAAGTCCATGTCGGGTTATGTCGTTACCCTCAATAGGAGGGGCGGTCTGTTGGAAGAGTTCCAAGCAGGACACCGTTGCTGACTCAACAATGGAAGCGGAGTACATAGCTGCTTGCGATGCCGCAAAAGAAGCTGTCTGGATGAAGAAGTTCCTCACAGAACTTCAGGTGGTTCCTACCAGTGTTGGTCCAATACCTCTGTATTGCGACAACAACGGCGCTATAGCTTTAGCGAAGGAACCCAGGTCCCATCAGAAGTCCAGACACATCTTAAGGCGGTATCACCTGATCAGGGAGATCGTAGATCGCCAGGAGATCGAGGTAAAAAGAGTAAATACAGAGGATAACATTGCTGATCCATTCACTAAGGCCCTACCTCAGATTCAGTTCGAGAGGCTACTCGAGATCATCGGTCTTCGATACGCCAGTACATGGCCCTAGTGCAAGTGGGAGATTGTTAGTGTTTATGCCCTAGAAGGCCATTACTGTATCATACTAGTTTGTATATTACTTAATGGAAGCTTGGGATATTCACATGTATATAACAGTCTTGCTAAACATGGTAGTATGCTACTTGGTTTTTCTATCTTAATATGTGAGTATACGTATTGATAGAGCTCTTAGGATCTTGCTTGACTACCGGCGTTGTGATGGCAGTCACACTAGTGGGGGCTGGGTAGTCTACAAGCACATCCTTATTAAGGTCCCTAGTCGTAGGATTATCGAGACAGGGCATCGATACTCCGGAGTAGACTAGTATGTACGCTTCTCATCCCAGTTGGGGAGATGGTCTGTCCCACAGCCGTCAGTACGTCGTACTGGAGATAGTATGCAGGTGCTCATTAGGTTACGGGTACACCGGACAGGACTCACAGGGAACTGTTGGTTGGTTTTATACCAGTCGTCAGTGAGCAGTTCCCAGGTGACATGAGTACAGCATAGTCCGCAGACTTGACACTGCTACTTCGCCTCGAGTGTGTCCCACTGTTCTTAGATTGCTACCCTACCACGGCTCAAAGGAGTCGTGCAAACAGGTAGCAGTTGGGTGCAGTCCCGAGCACTTGGAGGCAGTGGCGGTTAGACAGGATTCGTCTCTCCCGGTATTGGGGGTTGATATCGCGCTGTGTCAGAGAGCCATTACGCAAAGTCCCTGGCCAGGGCAAGCGAGATTTGCTGGTAGGTTCCAGTAGTTTCTCAGGGTGTAATGGGCTTCGCTCCGACACGACTTATACCGCTATTAGGGGACTGACGCTTGCCGCCCCCTAAGCCCGATATGCGATAGTCTTAGATGAACGGACCGGACTGTATGGAGATTGTCACAGCAGGCTCAGTAGGAGTTCGGATGGGTTTCCTCATCGACCTTCTTATCGACATCTACCTGGGGACCGTTACGTACAGCTAGTGCCGCTTACGGTCTGTGGTTAAACCCACTGCCAGCGTAGTAGTCGAGTCTCTAGAGTCCCACACAGAGAGTTTCCCTACTCCGGGCGAAACGATATAGAGGTCGTATGGTTTTACGACAAGGGTTCGGACGCATACGTGTGATTACGCACGTACGACTTTCGGACAGTTTTTACCAGTCGGCTTTGGTTTAAGCCAGTTACTGGTATCCGGTTATTGGATTTATACAGTCTAAAGTTTTTCCGTATTTTTGCGGAAAGGAGGGGCGTTCTCGTAATTGCGCGATAAGCTTCTAGAAGGTGGTGACTAAGGGGGTTTAGGTGGCATATACAATGAATGTGATTAGTGAGTCATATGGATGATTCATCCATGTCATTAATGCATCATAAATGCTTAATGACTCATGGAGATGAATCATCACTAGATATTATCAAGCATGGTTGTTAAATTGATTTAATTTTCTTTTCTTGATAAAAAGAAATGCTTGATATATATTATGATAACTCATTATTCTCACTTCATTATTATGTTCATCTTCTCTCTCCTCAAGCTCTCCCTCTTCAAACCCTAATCCTCCCCTCTCATGTGTTGAGTACAAGGATTAGTTAGACTAATTAAACCATAACCCTCACTCTAAATCACCTAGCTTCTTTGATTAGCACTTAAAGAAAGTTAGTTGCCTCAAGTTTAGAGGCTAAGCTTGGAGTAAAGCTCTCGGGTGGATCGTCTACTACTTCGAGAAGGCCGAGGAGGAGGTGGAGTTCGCAAAGACGAAGGACACGATTCATTAGGTATAATCCCTAAACATAGTAGTATAGAACTTCTATGTTTCATGTTAGTTATCGTTTAGCTTCGATTCATGCGGTTAGTCGATGTTTAAGCAAAGAACAAGATCGTTTTTCATATTTCCGCCTCCCCGCAAGTCGTGGGGTGTTGTACATCGACTTACAGTGGTATCAGAGCCTCGCTAAACAATAAATAACTTACTTGCAAATTTGTATGAATTTCGAACGGAAAAAACGAAACCGGAAAAGCCCGAAATCATAAGTTTCTGTCGATTTTTAAATGAAGTCCAAAAATTTTTCAGGGATGTTCAGAAAGCTTGAAAAGACAGTAGAAGAACACCCAAGAAAATTGGGCCCCTGAATCGCCTAAAGCGCCGCGGAACCGCGGCGAATCCCACCAATCCGCCGCGATTCCGCCGCCGAGTTGGCGATTCAGGAACCCAATTTTTCTGTGTTGGTTCTCTGGGATATTTGGTATTTTCTGGAATTTTTAATTTTTGCTCAGGTTTCAGATTTACAGAGAAGTATTGGAGCAAAATTAAAAGTGTTTAATCGATCGAAATTATACAGTATTTGCTTGTTGGATTATATCTGTGTTTGTATAATGTGTTCGTAAACCTCCCCTAACTGCTAGTATATCGGTTGGCAGGGGGTTGCACATTTCTGTAATGGTTTTTACTGTTTGTGGATATGAACTGTGTTAGACTGTTGTGATGTATAGCCGGGGTTATGTGATGGGTTATTATTTAATTCATTTGATGTAAATGTAATTTGTTGTAATATTATTTTGCGGGGCACATCCAGGTTGCGGTTGTAGCCACCGTTCTATTATTTCATTTTACTGTTTTTGCTCCTAGGACAGACCCGAGGTGGGGTGCACAAACTGCCGGGTGGGTAGTTTGTCGTACCCGTTGGGGTCTTGGGTGGGGTAATGGCTATTCATCACAACTGTGTAATCCGTCTTTTGTTGCAGGCTCAAAACAAACACGGATTGCTTGCAAATCCAATTAAGTTCATCTGTGATCTGGAATGAATATCATTGCGTCAGACGAATGTAAAATATCTATATATATGATAGCTATTTAGACGTCACTTATGTTTTACACCCGCGCTAGCCCAGCCCCCGCTCTGTCGTTAGTTAAGTAACCTAACGGGTGATGACGGGACCCCGTGGCGAATACGGATGGCATAAGAGGACGTTGTATTTTCGTTGTTTTCTGCAATGATAGGTTAATGATGGGACTCATTATTTATAATGCAAAGAAAATAAACCAAAAGTTTAATCGTTGGAACAATTTAAAAGAAACCACTCGGTTAATTTTAAAAACAGATATTTGTAAATACGGAGCTTTAACCACTCCTTTTAAAAGCTATCAGGTTCCTTCGGTTATATCAAGTTCACTACGTTCACGGTTTCGCCAAAACCAGTCGTAGCCCTCCGTCATTTCTTATGAATGGTCAGTAGTATTCAATCTATGTTTGTTGGCTTTCGTCAAGGCATAGTGTTTGGTAGCTGCTGGGGTATTCATTTGTTGCATAGATAGATGAGTTGGTTAGGGACAGTCGTATAACCTTGTTGGCTTTCATCAAGGGTATATACGGGTGGGTTCAAATTAACAAGATAATGATGGGCAGAACTTGACATGTGTTTTATGATTTGTTGGCTTTCGTCAAGGTCATAAGAACATGGGGCAAAAATATATATCGGGAATTTCTAAAGAAACTGAAATTTGCAAAGAGTTGCATACCATTTGGAGTTTGATGAATGTTGGTAGGATTCCTTCAACATTATCATACAATGATATTTGGATCCCGATCCTACTGTGAGTATATGCTACTTATCAGGATATTCGTCACTTAACGATCAATGCTATAAACCAAGTAGGTGTCAAGAAAGGTGTCAGCGGGGTTACGCCCCCAGAGAAAAGAGGTTATTTAATTAAGGAACTTTGCGAAAGCGTTGGAAAACCTCCCTCGAAGTACCGACACTAGCCTGGCTGAACGGTTAAGCAAATATTGTACAGTGAGAATAGTCCTGGCTAATTCTTCTTTTATGGTTTGAGGAAGGATTCGAGAAACAGTGGGAGCCATCCAGTTTAGATAAATTAAAAACCAATCTAAACTTGCAAGAGCATCATGCTAAAGTGTTTTCTTCTCTCTCTCTCATTGCAGCGACCTTGTGACCATGACTAGGTTACATCTAGATAACAAGTTGACTGAATCTAACTTATATGACTGGCAAAGGTCTATCCAGATGACCATTGCCTATGACAAGCTGGACCACCCTATTACTACTTAAGATCCCGCCGTCCCAGGTCCAGTTTCCACCGTCGCGGATATGGATATCCGTCAGACAAAGGAAAAGGATAAAGCGAAAGCCAAGTGCCTCGTGTTGGCTTCAGTTGATGGTATATACCAGAAGCAGCACGGGAAGATGGACTCTGTTTCCATTTTTCTCCATAACAAAGATTTATATGGAGAGCAATCTCATATCGCAAGATATGAGGCCTCGAACGATTTAATTCAAGCGAGGTCGGCTGACGGGTCATCTGTAAGGGACGACGTCCTTACGATGACTAGCTATATTAATGAGCTCAAGGACCTGGAGACCACGTTGGGAAACAGGTCATATACTGACTTATTTCCACAGTCCCTACCCTCTACTTACACCCTGAAAGAAACCGGGGAGACACAAGCTCTGCTTAATAGGGGACCTTCTTCTTCTTCATCCAAGGCGAAAGCAAAGGGTGAAAGGAAGAAGACCTCTACAAAGCCGATATACGGTGTCAGCAAAGTAGGAGGAAAGGGAAGAGAAAAAGTTTCGGGACTTGGTATAGGTAAGGAGGGATATTCCTATTGTTATGGGAATGGACATTGGCAGAAAGATTGCAAGGCTTTTGAAGCCAGTAGCCAGGATACGAAGCATGTTGTGGCTTCAGCCTCAAGTGTGTTTGTAATTGAGAACTGTTTGTCAATTAACTCTACTTCCTGGGTACTAGATACCGGAGCAGGATCTCATATCTGTAATTCGTTACATGCTTTGAGAAACAGTAAAGTTATAAGGATAGGTGATTTGTCTCTCAGAGTAGCAAACGGAATGAGCGTGGACGCTGAATCCGTGGGAGAATATCGCCTAGGTTTGACAAGTGGGCAGATATTGATTCTGCGTAACTGTCTGTATGTACCTAGTTTGACTTGTAATATCATATCAGTGTCCTCACTTTCAAGAGAGGGATATGACTTTACATTCGTAAGCGATGTAGTTCACATCCACCTAAATCAAGTTCTGATTGGGTCCGGTACATTAGATGACGGTATATACGTATTGAATCAAGCTCAGGTTTTCAATGTCCAGAACACACTTAAAAGAAAGTCTCCAGAAATGAATCAGGCTTTCTTATGGCATTGTAGACTAGGTCACATCAATGAAACACGATTAACAAAGTTACATAGAGAAGGATATTTGAATCCGTTTGAATATCAATCTTATGCCACTTGTGAATCTTGTCTCATGGGAAAGATGACAAAGACTCCGTTTACTGGACACGGAGTAAGAGTGAGCGAGCTCTTAGGACTCGTACACAGTGACGTGTGCGGTTCGATGTCTACACATGCGCGAGGTGGTTATTCCTACTTCATTACTTTTACGGATGATTTCTCTAGGTATGGACATATCTTCTTGATGAAGCATAAATCTGAGGCCTTTGAGAAATTCCAAGAATACAAGAATGAAGTGGAAAACCAAACAGGCAAAAGTATTAAGACACTGAGATCTGATCGAGGTGGTGAATACTTAAGTGCCGAGTTCCTGGGTTACTTAAAAGACAAAGGAATTCTCTCTCAGCTTACTCCTCCATACACACCACAACACAACGGTGTATCGGAAAGGAGGAATCGAACCCTATTAGATATGGTTCGTTCCATGATGAGTAAGGCTGAGTTACCGCGATCATTCTGGGGTTATGCGCTAGAATCAGCAGCATATCTTTTGGACAAAGTTCCAACCAAGACTGTGCCTACCACGCCATATCAGATGTGGAGTGGGAAGAAACCATATCTTCAGTACCTGAAGACATGGGGATGTCCAGCTTTTGTAAAAAAGCAGCATCCGGATAAGCTCGAGGCACGCTCAGTAGAGTGTAAGTTTGTGGGATATCCAAAGAACTCCATGGGATATTGCTTCTACTACGCAGAGGAACAAAAGGTTTTTGTTTCTCGTCATGCCCGCTTCTTAGAAACTGAATTTTCAGAAAATCAGAAGAGTGGGAGCGCAATAGAACTGGAAGAAATTCCAGAACCACAAGCTGTTACTGAAAGTTTGGTAGAACAAGAAGTTTCAGAAGAAAGGGACATACCAGCGCCTATCCGCCGAAGTAGTAGGCAGTCTCATCCGCCCGAGAGATACTACGGTTTTCTCATAGATGGGGATCGAGAAGATTGCGTCATTGATAATGACGACCCTACTAGCTTCCAACAAGCCATTCAGAGCGGCGACTCGGTAAAATGGCTGGATGCAATGTGGACCGAAATGGAGTCCATGTACACTAACAAAGTATGGACTTTGGATACTGCTCCAGATGGGGTAAAACCCGTAGAATGCAAGTGGATCTTCAGAAAGAAGATTGGTGTAGATGGACAGGTTGAAACCTATAAAGCTAGACTTGTTGCAAAGGGTTTCCGTCAAAGACCTGGTTTGGACTATGACGAAACCTTTTCTCCAGTGGCTATTCTGAAATCCATTCGGGTTCTTCTTGCTATTGCTGCCTTCCACGATTATGAGATCTGGCAGATGGACGTAAAGACGGCCTTTCTAAATGGAAATTTAGAAGAGAGCGTCTATATGGATCAGCCAGAGGGATTCATTCAGAGTGGGAGCAGCGGTAAAGTATGCAAGCTGCTTAAGTCCATTTATGGACTAAAGCAGGCGTCGTGGAGTTGGAACATCTGTTTTGATGATACTGTCAAAGAATTCAACTTTACCAAAAGTCCAGATGAACCATGCATATACAGTAAGATTGTAGGGAGAGTTGTTGTATTCCTCGTCCTGTACGTGGATGGCATTCTCCTAATAGGAAATGATATTCCTATGCTACAGTCGGTCAAAAGATTCTTGTCACAGAAATTCTCCATGAAGGAACTGGGTGATGCCACCTACATTCTGGGGATCCAGATCTATCGTGATAGATCAAAGAGGATGTTGGGACTCTCACAGTCCAGGTACATAGACACCATATTGAAAAGATTCAGTATGGAAGATTCTAAGCGCGGTAACCTACCGGCTTGTCACGGAATCACCCTCTCCAAAGAGATGTCTCCCAAGACTGATTTGGAAAGGGAACGCATGTCGATTATACCCTACGCTTCTGCGGTAGGCTCTATAATGTATGCGATGTTATGTACCAGACCAGATGTAGCATACGCATTGAGCGTTGTAAGCCGGTATCACGCAAACCCAGGGGAGAATCACTGGATAGCAGTAAAGAACATTCTTAAGTACCTGAGAAGGACTAAGGAGATATTCTTGGTTTACGGCGGAAAGGACCTCAAGATGGAGGCCTATGCTGATTCCGGCTTCCAGAGTGACAAGGATGACTCCAAGTCCATGTCGGGTTATGTCGTTACCCTCAATAGGAGGGGCGGTCTGTTGGAAGAGTTCCAAGCAGGACACCGTTGCTGACTCAACAATGGAAGCGGAGTACATAGCTGCTTGCGATGCCGCAAAAGAAGCTGTCTGGATGAAGAAGTTCCTCACAGAACTTCAGGTGGTTCCTACCAGTGTTGGTCCAATACCTCTGTATTGCGACAACAACGGCGCTATAGCTTTAGCGAAGGAACCCAGGTCCCATCAGAAGTCCAGACACATCTTAAGGCGGTATCACCTGATCAGAGAGATCGTAGATCGCCAGGAGATCGAGGTAAAAAGAGTAAATACAGAGGATAACATTGCTGATCCATTCACTAAGGCCCTACCTCAGATTCAGTTCGAGAGGCTACTCGAGATCATCGGTCTTCGATACGCCAGTACATGGCCCTAGTGTAAGTGGGAGATTGTTAGTGTTTATGCCCTAGAAGGCCATTACTGTATCATACTAGTTTGTATATTACTTAATGTAGGGTTCCTAGGCACTCTCAAGAGGTATCACAAGGCATCGAACATGCCAATATAAAAATTATGGGTGCCGAGAGACCCGACTACGGATCGTTTGCTAGATATTTAGGCGAAAAAGCTAACTAGTTAACACTTAACTAAGGGATACGGATATACAACCTTTGTAGATCCGTTTGTCCACCTCCATAGCTCCATGAAGAAGTCATCTCCGCTGTACAAATCCGAAATCCGGGCTCTTGCGTCGGCTTCATCGGAAAAGAAGCGGGCTAGGTCGTCGATGTCCATGCCGAAGATGATCTGCGTCGAAGCATCGCAAGATCAAGCTCTCACTTCACCAAGTCAAGAAACTTGTGAAGGAAACACACTCTACTACTTGGCAAGAGGTAGAGGATGAAGAAATAGGAAGTGGGTAGACTTTAGATTTGGATTTCTCACTCTTTTTCATCACTTGCCATTGATGGAGGCAAGCTTTCTTCACTTGAAGAAATGAAGAAGAAGAAGGAAATTGTTATGATAAGTTAATTAAAAATGAAAAGAAAAATCAAAACTTATCATAATCTAAACCATGGTCAAGTGTAGAGATTAAACTAGGGTTAAATCAAATGGTTAGGTTAAGCATGAGATAAGAATGGTGGACAAAGTCAAAGGTTCATGAATCTTCAACTACAAACCAAGAAAGCCACCATTCTTCTCATTTCTTTTTCCAAAAAGAAAATAAATAAATAAATGAATAAATAGATATGAAAAACAAAACCCTAACCATTTAAATAACCATGGTTTAATCTTTACACAAACCAAAAAGCATGTATCATCAAACATGATACAAGCAAATGCACAAAATCATATCACATATATAATGCACACATCCGAGTGAGAAAATCCATCTAAAGTGAACCAATATTAGTTAATGAAAAGTAATATATCAAATATATAATTATACATTAAATCATTAAATCAACACTTGATTTAACGATCCGGTCATATCGCATATAACCGGCTAATATCCAATGTATCGATTTATCGAATCAACGCTTGAATCGATAACTAGGTTATATCGCATACAACCATTCGATACATTTATCGCGAGAATAGAATACGGTATCACATACACGCATTATTCTCGATCCCGCACATATCTCATATGCGCTCCTATTTCGTTTCGCTTGAGCCAGGAAACCTCTGTGTAGGACTCTAAAGACTCGTCAATACGCCGGCAGCAGATGATGATCATATCAAACACCCACAAGCCGCAAGCGGTCTGCTAAACGTAACGGCCACCCGGGTATTGAGCGATCTGAAGATCGACGAGCAAGCCCGCTCACACTCCAGTGAATCCGACCAGTAACACTACCGTACAGTCCGGTCTGATCGTCTGATATGTCGCATATCTCGCCTAGGGGTGGTAAACGTCAGACCCCAATAGCTCGATAAATCGTGTCGATATGAGGTCTATAACTATTCGAGAAACTACTGGTAACACTTACCAGTAAATCTCAGCAACCCTGGCCAGGGATTTCCTGTTATAGCCAATCGAACACAGCGCAACATCAACCCCCTATACCGGGAGAGACAAATCCCCTCCTATCGCTCATTGCCTCCATATGACTCGGGACTGTACCCAAAAACCACCGTTTTGCATGCCCTCTTGGACGTGGTAAGATGGAAATCAAAGCACAGTGGGAACCACACAAGACTCTATGACGATCTCGGGTCAACAGACTACTCTGTACCAGTGTCACCAGAGAACTGCCATCTGACGTGAGGTATAATACCATCTGGGAGTTCTCGGCGAGTCCGTCCAGTGTACCCAGTCACTACTGAGCACCCGTATATCATCTCCGATGTCAAACACCAATGGATATGGGATCATCCATCGCCCATCTGTATGGGTCGAGAAGGTATACGCTAGTCTACTCTGGTATATCGATGCCCCGTCTTAATACACCCACGACTAGGGACTTTGAAGGATGTACTTATGGACTACCATGTCCCCACTAGTATGATCCGCATCATAGTCCAGGTAGTCAAGCACACATCCTAAGGGCTTTACCAACATGTAATAGAGAGACAATCAGTATACACGTTAAGGTAAAGTTCAACCAGATAGCATACTATCATGTCGAGCAAGAAAGTCCTCCCTATATATGTCCCAGCATCCACTACAATATACATCCTATGTACAGTAATGGCCTCTAGGGCATACATATAACTAATAATCTCCCACTTGCACTAGGGCCATCTGATAGCAGTGGTTGCAGTATCTCATACTCAACCATCCCATGAAAGTCTCTCTCTGGGAACAGGCCTTTGTGAGTGGATCCGCTGTGTTGTCCTCTGAATCTACTCTCCTAACCTCGATCTCCCTGGAGATCAACCATCTCCATGATCAAGTGATACTGCCTTAGAATATGTCTGGATCACTGATGGGACCGGCGTTCCTTGGCATAAGGCATAACTCCATTGTCACACAATGGGAGGAACATAGTTCATCTCATGAACCAATATACACCCAAACAGCCTCTTTGGTAGCATCTTAAGTAGCAATGTATCCTGCCTTTATCGTCTAGTATGTCACGGTATCTAGCTTGGAACTCTTCCAACATACCGTCCCTCTACTGAGGATTAAGACAATGCCTGTGACTGACACTCAGTCATCTTTATCACCCTGGAACCCTTCCAGTGATTCTTCCCAGGATCGGTTGATACCGTCTCACTACAACTAGTGAGAGTCCTAACATCCAATTAGATCTATCTCATAGATCCAAAACCCTGGATTTAGGAGGTATCACTTTTATCCTTTATGGAGAATCATTGTGATAAGCGGAGAATGACCGAGCGTAGCATAGGAAACTCCTTCCCTATCAAGAGTATGTCATCCACGTACTCTACGAGAATTGTCACAATACTCCCTACTACCTTTTTGTTTATATAAGGTTCATCTACCATTTTGATGATGTCAAACTCTTTGACTAATCTATCAAAACAGATGTTCCAACTCCGCGATGCCTGCTTTATCCTATAAAGCATCTTGCACACGTTTCTGCTGCTCCCACTGTCTACGAAGCCCTCTGGCTGTGTACTTATAGACGCTCTCTTCCAAATCATCATTTAGAAAAGCAGTCAAGACACCCAACCACCAGAAATTATAGTCATGGTATGCAGCCGTATCAAGTAGGATCTGGATGGACTTAAGCATAGATCCTTAGAAAAAGGTTTCATTATGATCCATATCTGGTCAATTATGCAAACCTTTAACAAGTCTAGTTTTGAAAGTCTTAACTTTTCCATCTACACCAAGTAATCTTCTCAAGATATACTTGCTCCTGATGGGGATTTAACCCTTCAGATATAGCAACCAAAGTCCATACTTTGTTGGTGTATAAGGATTCCATCTCAGATCACTAAGCATCCAGCCATTCTTACAGAGTCTTACTCTTGATGGCCAGCTCGAAACTAGTTGGGTCATCATCTCATGATGTAATCCTCGCTCCCACTGTCATAGAGAAATCGAAATATCTCTCAGGTGGGTGAGGAACCCTACTAGATCGGCGGAGAGGCTGAGGTTCGTTGATAACTATCGAATCCTTTGGTTCTTTCAAATCATCAGCTGCATTTTGTATAGCTGGAACATTTCCAGTTCTACATAACAGTCCTTGCCTCGAGCTTGTCCGGATTTTGCTTTTAGACATAGCCCGGACAACCCCAAATCTTAACTAACTTAAGATATGGGCTCTTCCCTTTCCATATCACATATGAAATGGTAGGCAACTGATTTGATTCGAACCCTATTCAATAGGTATGCAGCTTCTCAAGTGCATAACTCCCAAAAAGAAAAAGGTAACTCAGTAGTACTCATCATAGAGCACACCTTATCATATAGGGTGTGAATGCTCCGTCCCGATATACCATCGTGCTATGGTGTATTCAGAGGAGTAATGCCGAGAGAGAATCTCATTCTCCTTTAGAATAGTCCAGGATTTCCGTGCTCAAGTATTCTCCTCCCTGATCTCATCATAGGACATAATACTTATACCCGTATTTTGGTTCTCTATTTCTAACTTATATTCTGTGAATATCTCAAAAGGTTCAGACTTGTGTTTCAACAGGAACATAGGTCTGAATCTTGAAAGATCATCAGAGAATGTAATGAAGTATAAAGAACCGGTCTTGGCATGTGTAGACAGGGGACCTTACATACATCAACAAGTATCATCCCAAGAGTTTACCAACTCTTTCTCTGTTTCCAATAAACAGAGCTGAGGTCATTATTTCTTTGTGACATGACTGGCAAGTTTCATAAGATGTAAATTCAAACTGATTTAAATATGCATCTTTATGTAACTTCAGCTAGTCGGGTCACATTGATATGACCTAGTCTACAATGCCTCAAGAGGGATTCGTTCATTTCTGAACTCTTCCTCTTGTGTGTGTTCCATATACTAAGAACTGTAGTTTGATTTAGAACAGCAATGCTTTTAGATAACGTGCCTGAACCGATCAACTTTTGATATAGGAAATGTTCAAAACATTATCCAACAATACAAAATTTTATCATTTCTTTACTAATAAAGAGATAGATATGATTTTGTATATCAGGTTAGGTATCTAACAACATTCGTTCAGAATCAATATATTGGTATACAGGGTGACAGTGACCAACAGACTTGGCTGCAACTCTTGCCCCATTTTCTGCCTCATGAAACTTATCACCCGTTCTCAGTTCTCTACCTATCTGTAGCCCTATGTAACAGATTACATATCTGGGATCCTGATCTGGTATCACATACCCAGGACGTAGAGGATACGGAGAAACAGTTCTTTGTAATGAACACACCCGAAGATGATGCATCAGCATGCACTCTCTTCGTTTGGGCGGCACGGGAATTCTGGTAATCCCCAATTTCCTGCTCTGTCTTATAACAATTATAAGTTGGAGCGGGACCAACGTTCCCCAGCTCAGTATTACAAGCGGGTTCGGTCAATAATCCGTATTATTATCTTGATTAAGGCGTGATATGGTCGCTACCTGGAGAGAGAGAGAAGAAAACACTCAGCGTGCGCTCTGTCAAGAATAGATTGGTTATTATTTTATCTAATCAGGATGGCTCCCACTGCTTTTTATCAAATCTTCCTTCAAACCCTAAAAGGAAAGACTAGCCGGGATTAATTACACACTACAAGTTCGCCAATCTTTCAGCCAGGCCAGTGTCGGTACTTTGAGGGAGGTCCCCCGTGCTTTCGCACGAACCTAATTACTGTAAACCTCGTTTTCCCAGAGGCGTAACCTCGTTAACACCTTTCTAGACACCTACTTGATCGGCTAATTGTAATGTATAAAACTCTCCCAGGAGTAACTCTTACTCGCAGCGGGTATCGGGATCCAACTATCTTATAGAAGGTATGCAATCTCATTGCAAATTTCAACACTTGAAATTCCCGATAATATTTTGCCCCTAACCTCCTATGACCTTGACAAAGGCCAACAAACCATAGGATGCTAGTCAAGTTCAACCCGTCATTTCCTGATTGAATTAAACCCACCCGCACGGCCCTTGACAAAGGCCAACAAGGTCGCACGACTACCCTAACTCAATCTGCATCATATGCATAAGCAGATAAGCACCAGTTAGCTACCGCACACTGCGCCTTGACAAAGGCCAACAAACGCAGCACGAATACTAACTACTACTTATCTGAAATGACGGAGGGCTACGACAGGTTTTTCTGAAAACCTATTGCGTAATGAACTTGATATCGTTGTAGGATCGAATGAATTTTGAAATGGAGTGTTTTTGAGGCTTTTCTAGTTTTGCTAAAGGAGTCACTCCCGGTGAAGGGATCGTCGGTCCTTTCCTCGTCGAATGAGGTGTGGGATATATCATATATATCACTGTGCAAAGCAAAAACTCTTAAAAGCAATCAAAAGACAAACCGAGTGTGTAGCATCTGCCAGTTATTGCTAAAGGAGTCACTCCCGGTGAAGGGATCTCGGTCCTTTCCTCATCGAATAAGGTGCAGGATATATCATATATATCGCTGTGCAAAGCAAGAACTGTAGCTACCTGTTTTATTTTGAAATTCGATTCTACAACATCTTAGGTTTCTTTTATTTCATTAATCATATTAATGAAGTCCCATCATTTTAGTACCTAAACATCACAGATAAATACAACGTACACTTATGCCATCCGCATTCGTCTCGATGTCCCCTCGTGCACCGTTAGGTT
Source organism: Agapanthus africanus (assembly GCA_030015575.1). NCBI lineage: Eukaryota > Viridiplantae > Streptophyta > Magnoliopsida > Asparagales > Amaryllidaceae > Agapanthus > Agapanthus africanus. Next base: position 44,818,267 of record JASDDO010000019.1, on the reverse strand, counting down.
AGGTAACTAACGACAGAGCAGGGCAGGGCTAGCGCGGGTGTAAAACAGAAGCAACGTCTATATAATATATCATATATACTATATACTGTATCTATCACAGAAACATCACATGATCACATCACAGATATCGCAGCAGAAGAATCATATGAAATATTGGATATACTAGGACGTCCGTGTTTTCAATACGAGCCAGTATAAAACACGGATTCCACGGTTGTGATGAATAGCCAAACCCACACCCCTAGACCCCTACGAGAGCGGCAAGCAACCCTACCAATTCTAGAGTTAGGAGACCCGGACTCGACTCCTCGAGTTGGTCTCCCACTGGACTCCAGAACCCGGTTACTTGTGCCCTCCTCCTTGGGTCTATCCTAGTGCGGAAAAGTAAATAATATACAAACGGTGACAACTTCCGCAACCTGGAAGTGCCCCAATAAAAGAATATTACATACAAGTTTTTACATGAATGAAAATGAAAAACACTCATCTCACAAAAAAAAACCCGGCTATTCAAACACGACGATCCAATATAACATATCCAGCAACACATAACATCACATGTCATCAACGTAAGTAAATATGCGCATCCCAATTGTCGTTGACATATAGCAACGAAACCGGCGATATCACATATTACACTTACGGTCACAGAAAAGAAAGTGTAAAACTACAACAGTTGGAATCCGCAACCACCTCAGACATCGCATGCCTGACCAAATGAATTACTTAGACATCGCATGCCTAACAATTATAAACCCCGCATTTTAGTCTCTTTATCGAAAACACTTTTCAATATCAAGTCGGGCAATTCAACAAGATTCCCGACATCCTGATCGAATGCTCGTCGCAAACTTTAGTAGGCGGCCGCACCCCCGATACCGTCGACGAAGTGCACCAAGGCGGAACACCGCTGCCGCGAGCACCCGGATGGATGCTTTCGGCGACGGGGTTCTCCTACAGTCACTTGGTCGGGGCTATGGAGTGAGGCTGTCTATTAAGTTTACCCGGCGAGTATCCGCGTACGCTATGTGATTGCGACGGACTTTTGATCACATCAACATTCCGTGGCAACCGATCAAGTGAGACTAAACTGCTACGTTTATAACATTCATTTAGTTATCTCATAACTTCTTGTGAATTCCAATTATTGTATCCCATTCCAGATAATTAGAAAATGTTAAAATTTCCGATTGAACATTCGAACACCCAAGTTTTCCCGATACGGATCAACACATGAAACAAGTCTAACAACATTCCGTTCGTGCCTCAGTACCAACGGTCCAGCCGTAGAAGGGTCAAGCCAACGCCTCACATGTGGCACGCCGTACTGCCCCAAACCCGAAGGTTCAAAGGGCAGTTCAAGACGGTCACATAATCGAGTTAAGGTTTGTTGTCTTCTAGAGGGACCATCGCGTTACTTGCACTACTTAGAACGTCGTTAAACTACGGAAAAATCCAACACTTGGAAATTTCCCGACAGGGGAAAAATTGGGTATTTATATCCGGTCGAACTTTTTAACATATTCTAAAATTTATCCGGAAAGCCAAATAGACAAAATTTGATACCCCGATCGAAACACCGAATCCCCAAAACAATTGCAGAAAATTCAACTCTTGAATCAATATTAAAAATTCCCAGAAAACTCAGCAGAATTTATCAGGAGTTACAGTGCAAACAAAGTGGGCTGACGTCATCAAAGGGCCGCTGATCCGCCGCAGAATCCATGATTCTGCCGCTGATCCGCCGCGAAAAATACTGTTCACCAGAAACTTTTTGCACCGTAATTCTTATTTTTCCCTGCTGAATTTTTTAGCACTTTTTAATTTGGAAAAATCCACTGTTTTCAAAAAAGTACAGAGAGCATATTTTGGGTTTCGGTTTTGGGTCGTTCGGACTTCAAATTCCGTCTACGCTTCGCCTAAGGCTCTAGCTAGGCTCTGATACCACTGTAGGGTTCCTAGGCACTCTCAAGAGGTCTCACAAGGCATCGAACATGCCAATATAAAAATTATGGGTGCCGAGAGACCCGACTACGGATCGTTTGCTAGATATTTAGGCGAAAAAGCTAACTAGTTAACACTTAACTAAGGGATACGGATATACAACCTTTGTAGATCCGTTTGTCCACCTCCATAGCTCCATGAAGAAGTCATCTCCGCTGTACAAATCCGAAATCCGGGCTCTTGCGTCGGCTTCATCGGAAAAGAAGCGGGCTAGGTCGTCGATGTCCATGCCGAAGATGATCTGCGTCGAAGCATCGCAAGATCAAGCTCTCACTTCACCAAGTCAAGAAACTTGTGAAGGAAACACACTCTACTACTTGGCAAGAGGTAGAGGATGAAGAAATAGGAAGTGGGTAGACTTTAGATTTGGATTTCTCACTCTTTTTCATCACTTGCCATTGATGGAAGCAAGCTTTCTTCACTTGAAGAAATGAAGAAGAAGAAGGAAATTGTTATGATAAGTTAATTAAAAATGAAAAGAAAAATCAAAACTTATCATAATCTAAACCATGGTCAAGTGTAGAGATTAAACTAGGGTTAAATCAAATGGTTAGGTTAAGCATGAGATAAGAATGGTGGACAAAGTCAAAGGTTCATGAATCTTCAACTACAAACAAAGAAAGCCACCATTCTTCTCATTTCTTTTTCCAAAAAGAAAATAAATAAATAAATGAATAAATAGATATGAAAAAAAAAACCCTAACCATGGTTTAATCTTTACACAAACCAAAAAGCATGTATCATCAAACATGATACAAGCAAATGCACAAAATCATATCACATATATAATGCACACATCCGAGTGAGAAAATCCATCTAAAGTGAACCAATATTAGTTAATGAAAAGTAATATATCAAATATATAATTATACATTAAATCATTAAATCAACACTTGATTTAACGATCCGGTCATATCGCATATAACCGGCTAATATCCAATGTATCGATTTATCGAATCAACGCTTGAATCGATAACTAGGTTATATCGCATACAACCATTCGATACATTTATCGCGAGAATAGAATACGGTATCACATACACGCATTATTCTCGGTCCCGCACATATCTCATATGCGCTCCTATTTCGTTTCGCTTGAGCCAGGAAACCTCTGTGTAGGACTCTAAAGACTCGTCAATACGCCGGCAGCAGATGATGATCATATCAAACACCCACAAGCCGCAAGCGGTCTGCTAAACGTAACGGCCACCCGGGTATTGAGCGATCTGAAGATCGACGAGCAAGCCCGCTCACACTCCAGTGAATCCGACCAGTAACACTACCGTACAGTCCGGTCTGATCGTCTGATATATCGCATATCTCGCCTAGGGTGGTAAACGTCAGACCCCAATAGCTCGATAAATCGTGTCGATATGAGGTTTATAACTATTCGAGAAACTACTGGTAACACTTACCAGTAAATCTCAGCAACCCTGGCCAGGGATTTCCTGTTATAGCCAATCGAACACAGCGCAACATCAACCCCCTATACCGGGAGAGACAAATCCCCTCCTATCGCTCATTGCCTCCATGTGACTCGGGACTGTACCCAAAAACCACCGTTTTGCACGCCCTCTTGGACGTGGTAAGATGGAAATCAAAGCACAGTGGGAACCACACAAGACTCTATGACGATCTCGGGTCAACAGACTACTCTGTACCAGTGTCACCAGAGAACTGCCATCTGACGTGAGGTATAATACCATCTGGGAGTTCTCGGCGAGTCCGTCCAGTGTACCCAGTCACTACTGAGCACCCGTATATCATCTCCGATGTCAAACACCAATGGATATGGGATCATCCATCGCCCATCTGTATGGGTCGAGAAGGTATACGCTAGTCTACTCTGGTATATCGATGCCCCGTCTCGATACACCCACGACTAGGGACTTTGAAGGATGTACTTATGGACTACCATGTCCCCACTAGTATGATCCGCATCATAGTCCAGGTAGTCAAGCACACATCCTAAGGGCTTTACCAACATGTAATAGAGAGACAATCAGTATACACGTTAAGGTAAAGTTCAACCAGATAGCATACTATCATGTCGAGCAAGAAAGTCCTCCCTATATATGTCCCAGCATCCACTATAATATACATCCTATGTACAGTAATGGCCTCTAGGGCATACATATAACTAACACTTAATGGAAGCTTGGGATATTCACATGTATATAACAGTCTTGCTAAACATGGTAGTATGCTACTTGGTTTTTCTCTCTTAATATGTGAGTATACGTATTGATAGAGCTCTTAGGATCTTGCTTGACTACCGGCGTTGTGATGGCAGTAACACTAGTGGGGGCTGGGTAGTCTACAAGCACATCCTTATTAAGGTCCCTAGTCGTAGGATTATCGAGACAGGGCATCGATACTCCGGAGTAGACTAGTGTGTACGCTTCTCATCCCAGTTGGGGAGATGGTCTGTCCCACAGCCGTCAGTACGTCGTACTGGAGATAGTATGCAGGTGCTCGTTAGGTTACGGGTACACCGGACAGGACTCACAGGGAACTGTTGGTTGGTTTTATACCAGTCGTCAGTGAGCAGTTCCCAGGTGACATGAGTACAGCATAGTCCGCAGACTTGACACTGCTACTTCGCCTCGAGTGTGTCCCACTGTTCTTAGATTGCTACCCTACCACGGCTCAAAGGAGTCGTGCAAACAGGTAGCAGTTGGGTGCAGTCCCGAGCACTTGGAGGCAGTGGCGGTTAGACAGGATTCGTCTCTCCCGGTATTGGGGGTTGATATCGCTCTGTGTCAGAGAGCCATTACGCAAAGTCCCTGGCCAGGGCAAGCGAGATTTGCTGGTAGGTTCCAGTAGTTTCTCAGGGTGTAATGGGCTTCGCTCCGACACGACTTATACCGCTATTAGGGGACTGACGTTTGCCGCCCCCTAGGCCCGATATGCGATAGTCTTAGATGAACGGACCGGACTGTATGGAGATTGTCACAGCAGGCTCAGTAGGAGTTCGGATGGGTTTCCTCATCGGCCTTCTTATCGACATCTACCTGGGGACCGTTACGTACAGCTAGTGCCGCTTGCGGTCTGTGGTTAAACCCACTGCCAGCGTAGTAGTCGAGTCTCTAGAGTCCCACACAGAGAGTTTCCCTACTCCGGGCGAAACGATATAGAGGTCGTATGGTTTTACGACAAGGGTTCGGACGCATACGTGTGATTACGCACGTACGACTTTCGGACAGTTTTTACCAGTCGGCTTTGGTTTAAGCCAGTTACTGGTATCCGGTTATTGGATTTATACAGTCTAAAGTTTTTCCGTATTTTTGCGGAAAGGAGGGGCGTTCTCGTAATTGCGCGAGAAGCTTCTAGAAGGTGGTGACTAAGGGGGTTTAGGTGGCATATACAATGAATGTGATTAGTGAGTCATATGGATGATTCATCCATGTCATTAATGCATCATAAATGCTTAATGACTCATGGAGATGAATCATCACTAGATATTATCAAGCATGGTTGTTAAATTGATTTAATTTTCTTTTCTTGATAAAAAGAAATGCTTGATATATATTATGATAACTCATTATTCTCACTTCATTATTATGTTCATCTTCTCTCTCCTCAAGCTCTCCCTCTTCAAACCCTAATCCTCCCCTCTCATGTATTGAGTACAAGGATTAGTTAGACTAATTAAACCATAACCCTCACTCTATATCACCTAGCTTCTTTGATTAGCACTTAAAGAAAGTTAGTTGCCTCAAGTTTAGAGGCTAAGCTTGGAGTAAAGCTCTCGGGTGGATCGTCTACTACTTCGAGAAGGCCGAGGAGGAGGTGGAGTTCGCAAAGACGAAGGACACGATTCGTTAGGTATAATCCCTAAACATAGTAGTATAGAACTTCTATATTTCATGTTAGTTATCGTTTAGCTTCGATTCATGCGGTTAGTCGATGTTTAAGCAAAGAACAAGATCGTTTTTCATATTTCCGCCTCCCCGCAAGTCGTGGGGTGTTGTACATCGACTTACACTTCCCTACTCGCAACACCGAGGATCAAAGCCCTCGCCAAGAGGCATCCGCGCGGCTTTACCGCCCGGATATCCTTAGTAGGCCTCCTACGACCCCTCCAACACTAAGGATCCAAGTCCTCCTTAGAGACGGCTCAGCAGCTACCCTACTCGGCTATCTCCGATCGGTAGCTTCCTACCACGACCAACAGAAGCCAAATGTTGGGCATGAATGAGCCGGGAAGATGCTCGGCACAAATACGGCGGACATCCCTCTGCCCATCACATGCCGAGGATCCGAGGCCCCAATAAAGGGCATCGGGTCTATCCAAGTCTGAGCGATCCCCCCTCAACTTCGGGGCTATGGAGATGCCTCCTTCTCAGCAGCGCTTGGCACGCTTGGCAAGTGATCGAAATTAACTCGAATAACGATCGCTAGACAAATAGCTGACCTGACATGAAAGCCCAACAGTGCAAGCAGGGATATTTTACAAGCATTCTTCACAAACAGAAGATAAAGTGCAAACCGATGAAACTAAAGAAAAAAAGTTTTATTATCAAAGGTATAGTCTTTACAAAGGGTATTTTGGGCTCCCCAGCCTTACAAACTTCCCGGAGGCTTACAAAAGAGGGACAAAGAAATATCAAAAAGGCCTAAGTCGCAAACCCCCCTCCCCCGCGTCTTGCTTCCCTCATCACTGGCATCGCGGCCTACCGGGGGCTTCACCATCGGAGTTTTTGCCACTAGGGGCGTGCCTCGCTTCCCTCATCGTTGTCTGCCGGAGGCCTCGCCACCGGGAGTGGGACCCGAGCACGAAGCTCGCCATCGGCGAACTCGGGAAGCTACTCCTTCACGGCATCCAGAGCCTTATTCCACGCGATGGCGAAATACTCACCAAGCTCGGCGTAAAACTGCTCTAACACCTTGTAATTGGCCACAGCTTTCCTAGCCCGAACCTCGGCAATCTGGGCCGCCAGAAGCGCCGCCTCGGCATCCTCCTACTGGTGTCTCTCTCCTTCTCTATGGCCGTGAAGCGATCAGCTAGATCCGCCAGCTTCCTCTCGGCAACCCGGTAGGATGCGCTCAGGCGACGATGGACACCCCGATTCGCTGAATTGGCGAGCTCCACAGCCTCTGCACGGGCTGCCAGGATGTCGGCCCTCGCCCTCTCCAGACGCAGGTCACGCCGCAGGACCTCGACCTCCGAAGGAAATGCTTCTACTGGCCTCGGTGCGTGGAACGCCCCCTCGGCCTCCATACGAGTAGCGAGGGCGCAGTGTTAAAGGACCTGACGAGAAGCGGATGAGAAACTGGGAGGCGCTCGAGCCAAAGAAAAGAAGGCCAAAAAACAACGCATAGAGAAGTTCGTACCTAGACCGCCCCTTGGGCTATGGCCTCCATTTGGGCCCTCAGGGTGCCATGCGGAAGCTTTACCCCGGCCGACTCTTCCATCCAGGCGAGCAGGCCGGCAGCGACGGAAAGCCCAGATGGAACCATGAAGACGGCATCACCCTCCTACACGGGAGTCCCCTCAGGAACCATCGATGGCGGCACACGAGAAATTGTACTTTTTCTCTTAAGGGGGGCCCCGTCCTCGCCCTCCCTTCTGTTTCCCGTCTAGGGCTCGGATGACCGTGGACGTCTCTGGCCGCCGCCGGAACAATCACCAGGAGCCGCCAACTAAGCGGACGGTCCTATCGCCTGCAGAACATTCGACGTAGGGCATGAGCTAGCCAGGGGCACGGCCGCGCCGCTGGCCTCCCTCTGGAATGACCGACCCAAAGAGTGGGAACGAACCATGTATCCAAAAGAAGAAGAGCGCCGAGCAGCCAAGACTTAGAAGAAAAAAAATTTGAAAGAGTAGGGGCCCTGGAGTGGGTCCCACCCCAACTTATCACCGCAAACGACTTCATCCTACGGTGCCCTTCATATCCCGCCAAAACGCCTCCTCGCGTCCAACGGCTCCGATTGCTCCACTTGTCGTTCCCACACTGGACCACACCCCATCAGACACCGCAGGTCTGCACACGTCACGTCGGCCAACCGACGCTTGACATGTGGACCGTCGCTTCAGTAACATGATGCACGAACCGGCGCACCATCCTTAAATGCAGAGATCTCTCCCTGATTCACCAGCAGAAAAGACATCTGACAGCGCGGGGACGTGTCCCGACGAAACCTTAGGGGGGGAGCTCACCCCGAGCGGCCCGACAGTCCACTCCTGACCCGACCCGCTAGCTGGTCGGGACAAGAGTGGAGGGCTAATGATGATGCTCGATATTGGAGATCCCCAAGATCAGGACACGTGGCATATGACGTGTCCCAGAACTCAGAAGAAAGGGCCCACAGGGGCCGACCAGGCCACCCCTGTACCCGACCCGCAAGCACAAGCTGGCCCTCTTCGGAGCTTCCTGCAAATTGGCCTCCTCGGCCCTTCAGCTCGCCCCGAGCTACCACAGGAAAAGGACTCCTCGGCCCTCCTGCTCATCTCCGAGCTCCCCAACCGAGGCCATCTTCCTCGGTCCCTCCAACCGACCAACTCCACTACTCACAGGAGTAACCGCCGCTCCGCAAATCTCGCCACGCGCAGATTCTCCGCCAGCAACGTCCCTGTTCCCTGATTAAAAATCAGGAAAAAGCTTCAGAAGAAGCATCACGTGCTCATACGTGACCAGCAGTCACGTGTTGGTACGTGATGGCTAAAGCAGCGGCAAAGGACAGAGCGCAGAAGTGGAGCCCATTCAGGGGGTCACGTGCTCACACATGACCGGGGGTTACGTGCTCACACGTGACCAAAGGTCACGTGGCCATTTAAAAGCCTTGCTGTTCAACAGAATTAAATTCTTAAAAAGATCATTTAAATCTTTCCAAAATAGAAAAGAATTATGTAAAACCGTTGGATTAAGAATCCGAGGATGATTAAATATCACCAATTTATGGAAAAATCTTGGACAAGGAAAGATTTCCCCTAAATCTCACCGAAATAACAAAGAAATATCTTTGGATTTAAAATCCAACGGTGACTAAAATTCACCTAATAATCTAAAGGCCCGGATCAATGATGAAAATAAATCAAATCTTTCAATGAGAGATTTACCAAACAGATTGATTCTTTTCCTTCTCCTATAAATAGGAGCCGATAGAGAGACAGAGATAGAGAGATATAGAGCCTTGAAATCTTGAAAATTCAGAGAGAAAAGAAAGGAGAATTTGATTCTCTACAAAGAAAAACCCTAGGTAAGAAAAGAAAGGGGGTAAAGGCTTCAAAAAGAGAATTTAATTCTCAATCTAAGAGTTTAACTCTTATATAAAAAGAAAAGAGCTTAGTTCTTTCTCTGGTGGAAGACCTGCAAAGTGCACATCTCCCCATAGGTTGAGAATTTAATTCTCATCGGGTCGAGATCCTGCCATGCAGATCTAAAACATAGAAGAGGAATTGAGTTTTGAGAATTTAATTCTCACAAAGTTTTAGGAATTTAATTCCTCCAAGATAAAATTAGGGTTTAACCCTATATGAGAATTTAATTCTCCAAAATTATAGGAATTTAATTCCTTCAAAATGGACAGAACTAGGGTTTAACCCTAATTGAGAATTTGATTCTCTCAAACTCACAGGGATTTTAATTCCCCTTAAAATAAAATTAGGGTTTCACCCTATATCAGAACTTGTTTCTTTATATATATGAGAATCTAATTCCTACAGAAAAAAAATTAGGGTTTAACCCTACCTAAGAATATAATTCTTCGAAAATAGGAATTTAATTCCTCCAAAGTTAAAACTAGGGTTTAACCCTATGAATAATTTAATTCTTAAAAAGACAAACAGATCTTTAAACAGGAAAGAACCAGGGTCACGTGTCCCCACGTGACCCCTGTAAAAGATCCACAGAACAAAAGCTCTGGGCGCCCTCACCTGTCACCACGTGACCCCTAATGAATATTCTAATAAATCAAGGCATGAGCACCCATCACGTGCCCACACGTGATGGCTGTGAGAATTAAAGGTGTTAAACACTTATCTGCAGAATAAAATGAAGGGGATCTGGCCCTAATTTTTTATGCTATCACGTGCTCCCATGTGATCCGCCCTCTGTTAATGTTTAACACTAATCTGATAATTTTGTCGCCAGTGTTTAACACTATTATCTGTTAGTTTTTAACACTAATTTGAGAATCACAATTTTTAGTATTTAACACTATTTTGATAATCTTAGTTCCAGTGTTCAACACTGTTGGTCTTTAGTGTTTAACATTAGCTTTAGCCCAATTGGCTAATTTGCTAGAGGCAAAGCCTCCCCTTCAATGGACCAACAGAGGGCCAATATTCCAAACATGATTGGACTTAGCCTAAGAAGGCCATAAGTCCTCAATTCAGACTTAACTGAGCCAATGGGCTCATAATATAATTAATTGATCATGGTTCCAAATTGGGCTACAGATCATTTAATCTACCTTGGTTTAAGGGTACATCTCTTCACTCCTTTGATATTTGTCGTTGTAATTCCTCAACATCTTCAAAGAGGTGACGGGTCCCAACGATCATACATTTTACGGACTGTGGGGTCCTTAAACTCATGGACTATGATGTCCTTAACCTTGACCGGGATGTCTTAAAACTAACAACGGACTGTGGGGTCCTTAAACTCATGGACTATGATGTCCTTAACCTTGACCGAAATGACTTAAAACTAACAACGGACTATGATGTCCTTAACCTTGATCGTGATGTCTTAAAACTAACGCCGGAATGTGGAGTCCTCAAATCCACGGACTATGATGTCCTTAACCTTGACCGCAACGTCTTAAAACTAACATTGGACCGCAATGTCCATAAACTACCTATCGACCGCAATGCCACTAAACTAAACAATAGAGCCCTTAATTGCTCTCTTGTCAGATCTAAATGATCTCGTTAAGTCAATCTTAGTCTAAAATGAGACTAACGTATCCTTAACAAACGTTTAAGTTGATCTTAGTCTCAAATGAGGCTAACGCATCCTTAAACCCAAACCCCCAAACCCAAATCTAAGATAATACGGATTTGGACTAGTCCACGCCCTACGGGCGACAACATAACTCAGTCTCCGTATACAATCCACGGGCAACCAAACACAAAACAAACACCCACGACATGAAGTGACCATCTGGAGAAGGAGAAAGTTGTTACCGCGATGCGGTAGCGTAATTAACAGCAGAGGCTTGCGCCTGCAGGAAAGAGCGTCCCCACAATCAAAAACCCCTCAAGCGAGGGGGAATCTGACGAAGTCTGCTACATCGGACGCATCCGTTTAAACCTTCGATACACGGTGCCATAAATCAACTTGGCATCTTCGGAGAGGTGGACGGATAGCACCAATTAGCATCTGCCCCGAATCTCAAGCAAGACGTCTCCCATCGCGCCGTCTTTCGGAGGGGAACAGATTCTGGCACGCCCGGTGGGACCTTTTCCTCTTTCCACTCCATACTTCGTGTGTCGTGATTCGTGAACCAATCGCGGTTCGCTAATGTTTGCCCTTGGGTTTCGAGGTACTAAGATTTGGAGTTTCGTTTGCTGCAGAAAGCAAAAGGATCAATGGCTGGCAACTGCACGAACTGCTCCAACTGCAAATGCAACTGACACTCCGCCTCACCTGGAGGTGTAGCCTATGGACCGCAGGCTGCTTCCCTGTTCACTATGCCTGTGGAACAAGTGACTCAGGCTACCACCGGTCTGTTCTTTGGGACCATGCTCCCACCAGTGAACGTTAATGTCCCGCTGCCAAAGGAAGCGCAAAAGAAGTCGGTCTTCGATCGGCTCACTACTACCACGACCCCTCTCAACGGGTCGTCCAACTCCAACTCCTCGGTCTTCACCAGACTAAGCCTGAAGCCCATGATCCCTGAAGTGGCCATCCCGAGGAAGATACCCATCTCTGCTCCTGATGTCGTCAAGGCGGCTTCTCCTGCCAAAGAGTCGGTCTTTACAAGACTGACTATCCCGGCTCTCGTTCCTGCTCGAAGGTATGTCTTTGACAGATTGGATACCGCTACTCAAAAGGTATCAGTCTTCAAGAGGCTGGCACCAGCGGCGCCTCATCTAGATAGGGGGCAGGACGAAACCATCCCCATCACCGGAACAGCCCCAATAGCTCGACACGCTCGACGTCGCCACTGGCGCCGAGTAAGGAAGGCCGGGGGCAACTCCCCCTCTGGGCTAACCCCACTAGCTCCAACGGTGGAAATCAATGCTGCTGTTTCGACTGGGAACAGTTTTGAACTGCTCAACAAGGTGCGCAGAAACTCTCCGACTGCCACGCTGAAAAGATCTCCTCCACCCGCAGAGAATGTTACAGAAACAAAGCCAGAGCAGCCCCCTCAACGGCTGTCCTCCAAAATTTATAAGGTCTGGCGACGGGTTCAGGACTCAGTAATCATTCGAGATCACTCTCACCGGCAGAAGAAGGTGAAAGTTCAGGAAGAAAAGAACCGTTCTGTCAAACCACAAAGGACGACAACCACTTGGGTGCCCGCTGCAACGGCTCCCTCCACATCGACTACACAAAAAAGAAGAAGGCCGGAGAAATTCCCCACGCCTGCAGCAAATTTCAAAGACAGTAAGCCTAAACGCCCTAAGTCTGGGGGCATGGTGGTGCATACAATCTACATGGCGTCCGGGAAAGAGAACAGCCGTACATCTATAGGTCATAGACCGCTTATGCGATCGGTGACTAAAGCTCAGGAGCAGCAGCAGAAGCTCCAAGAAATGATGAATGCGATGGCCGCACTCACTGGGCCAAAAGAAAGCCCAGAAGCGTCCTCGGATCAACGCCAGGAGCAAGAAACTGACGCTGAATTCCTTCGTAGGATACTTGAAAAGAAGGACAAAGAGGCTGCGGAACAAGCAGCCAATATAAAGCGAATGGCCCTTCTGTTCCAGGACATTGTGGGTATGATGATCCAGCAGGATCCTCCTGCTGAAGATCCTCCAATTATCCTTGAAGATGACAGAGGGGAAACGTCAAATCCACCTCCGGCTCTTTCAACTGCCAAAGAGGAAATGATCTTTAAAGCTGCCCTGGATGACTACATAGCCCAGCAGATACGAGTTCACCAGGCAACTGAGGCAGCCGGCCAAGTCGTCAAAACGGGGCGACCATATCCGAGCTGGTATGATCAGATCAAATACCCGCCGGGCTACACGATCTCAAAGTTCCATGTCTACAAGGGGACAGGCAATCCCCATCAACATGTGGCCCAGTTCAGGGCTCATTGCGGCAACACTGGCGGCGACGATAAGCTCTTGCTTCGCCAATTCTTCGGCAGTTTATCGGAGACGGCGTTTGAATGGTACTCCGAGCTTCCGAACGACTCCGTCAAAACTTTCGCGGAAATGGAGTTGTTGTTTACCCAGCGTTTCGCGAGCGCCAGCGAACGCACCCCGATAACAGCTTTGATTAACGCAAGGGTGAAGCCGGGTGAAACTTGGGTCCAATATGCGATCCAATGGCGGAACTTATGGTCGAAGTGCGAGCAGCGCATCGAAGAAGCACCAGCGGTGGGCATGTTCGTGGGCACCCTAGACCCTCATGCAACTATTTCACAGTTCATGATGTTCTTTAAACCGACCACGTTCCAGGCGTTAATTGAGAAGCTGGCCCAGATGGACCAGATGGGTCACAGACCGTCTCCTCCAAAACCGGAACCTCGGAATGACAAGGGTAAAGGGAAGGCGACCTTCGTTGCGAACGCTCAACAGCAACCCAGTGCTCCAAGACTGGCGGATCAATTGGAGGAGAGACGGCGTTATTATAATAAGAAAATGAAACGCCCTTACTCATTCCCGAAGGATAAAACAAAGAGGTTGTTCGAGCTGGCGGTACGCAACAGGATTATCAACTTACCAAATCCAAGGCGACCACCGCAACCCAGCGAGGTGAATAACCCCAATTACTACCCTTACCATCAAACGGTAAGCCATCCGATTGAGGATTGCTTCGTCTTTAAAGGATGGATCGAAGATCAGTACCTTCAAGGCAAGTTTGCGTTGTCCGAGAAGTGGAAGGTAAACCCACCACAACCGCACACTCCTAAGAAGACAGACACACCGGGGGCAACTTGTTCTTTTATTGAAGAAGCTCCATGGGAGGTCGTGCTGTCAGCCAAAACCAAAAGGATGCTGAGTGATCTTCATACATGCCCGGCGGTCAGATGGAAGAACCCGCTTGAACCTCAAATCATCAAGGGGATGCTGAAACCGCGCCCAACTTCAAAGATTGGTGGTGATGGCCCAAGCACTCACACCCAACCATCAAAATCTTCAAGGAAAAAGAAGAAGAGATCTAAAAGGCCCGTGAAGCCTAGTAACAAGCGCGCGGACTTGCAGAAACAGATCGACGCGCTGGAAGAATATAATCAGAAAGCGCGGACCCCCATCACGCTCCAAGAGTTCCTCAGCCACGTCTTTCAGGAGGAAGATGATGGAGAGAGCTCGTCAGATGGATCCGAGGATTACGTGGCAAGTTGCCATGTGTTCTCTCATTCATCACTAGACAATGAAGAAAGACTGGGGGCAGAGCCTGAGCCGGAACTTGTGTGGCCGTCAGATGAGATGATCGACGCCTTCTTGAATGAGATTCGTCTGAAAAGTAAAGCCGATCGGGAGCGTGAGATGGCCATATCAGAAGGAACCAAACGCCGGCGGCTAGACAAAAGAGTCGAAGCACTCCCGCCAAATTAAAAGACATCCGGTGCGGATAAAAAATAGATTCAAGAAGAGGAAAAGGTTTGCTAAAGCCATATCAATGGGAATGAAGCTACCACACTCGGAAGAAAACACTCTTGGTGGAGCAGAAATGCATCCTAATTACTGCTCATATCATCGGAAGATTTCACACTCCACTGAGGAGTGCGACGCTTTTAAAAGATGGTGGAAGGGATATGTTGCTCACCGGCAGCATTTTAAACGGATGAAACGCAAAACTCGTCGGGAGCAGAGAAGTACGACCGAAGGGCACAAAAGAACTACCGGTAACTGTCGCACGGTCAACGCCGGAGGATCACAGGTTCTCACCTTTGGGAGCGACTCTGATAAAGAAATGGCTGTTGGCCCTCTCTTTAAAGAATCCATCTTAGGGAAAAAGGAAGAACCAGAGGCCTGCGAAAACATTCAGCTGCACAATCGCACGCTTCCAGAAAAGAATCTCGGACCCTCAACTAGAAAAGATAAGGGAAAGGAAAAGGTCGCTGAGGATATCGCTTTAGATGACCAAGTCATGAGAGAGCTGACTGCCAAGGACCCGCCCAAGAAGAGTAAGGTGGACTACAACGTCCTAGCACACCTGAGAAAGCTACCCTCTTAGCTAAGCATTCTCGACGCCCTCTGATTATCAAAAGAAGCGAGAGATTCATTAATCAAGGCACTGCAAGAGCCCGAGCAATTTCAAGCCTTCCTCGCCGAAGAAAGGATGAAGGATGAATTGGAAGAAGTGCACACAGCCGATGTCACGTTCAGTGATGAAGACCTTCTCCTTGGGACGTGCGACCACAACCTTCCCCTATATGTCTCTGGATACTGCCATGATATCAAGATAGGCAAAATCCTGGTTGATAATGGATCTTCATTCAATCTCCTTAATGTACGGGTGTTGAAGGAAATCTGTATGAGCATTCAGCACCTCGCTTATGATAAAATTACCATCTCCGGTTTCGATTCTCAGTCATCACGGACCCTCGGATCGGTGATACTAACATTACGCTTCGGGCTACTCATCACGGACATTAAGTTTCACGTCATTGACGCCAAGACCTGCTACAACTCCTTGCTCGGTCGTCCTTGGTTACACGAGTACAACATCATCCCTTCTACGCAACATCAGTGTATGAAGTATTTTAAGGATGGTCTCGAGTATACCGTAACAGGAGAGCTGAACCCATTCTCCGTGAACGAAGTCTGCAAGTACGAAGATGCAAAATACATTTTGCCAGATTTCGGGGACACAGAAAGGTGTCGCAAACCGGAGAGCAAAGCCGCCGCCACCATCCCCGTTTTCGGGAGTGATACCGAAAAAGAAGAAAAGATAGTTTACGTTGGGCCGTCTCGACGCAACAACCCATGGCCGTCCGCCCCTATATTGATCTTCGAAAGCGACTCGGAAGATGTGGTTAATGCTGTGTTCTCCAGTCGGCCGTCAATACAAGCATTCCCTGATGATGATCAGAGTTTGCAAATTACCATGATTCCGCAGGAGCACTACAAAGACCTTGACGCACTTGAAGCTTACAATGTGCAAGACCTGCAAACATTTTACATCCCTCCCAGGCGAAGAGGTGAAAAGGCGATCCTATTCTATCGGTCCACGGAAACGAGAGTGGAGAAAGAAATCTGGCACGGTGCGGATTCTACACTTGACAGGCTCCAACCCATCCGTTTGCCCAGATATTACACGAACGGACTAAAAAGGCTATTGAAGCGCCAAGGGGTACCCTTAAAACAGACTATTCGACAAGCTCGGTTCTACAACAGGATTTGGAATGTCCCTGGGACTCAGCGCAAGTTGCCCAACGGGAGAATGGAAACGCTTGGGCTTGGATATGTGAAACCCGGGAAACGGGAACGAGTCCATGGTAGCTACGCCATATATAACTTCGATGAAGAAGAGGACGTCCTGTCAGAAAATGCCGACCCCATGCCAAAACTAGATCCTGCAATCAAAATGCTGAGTCTGTCATTTGAAGAATGAATGGACAAGCTTATCAGGAAAGAGGGTCAAAAAGCTCGGGACGACCATAACCGCGAAATGGCCATCTACGAGAAAGCCAGGACACAACGTCTTCTTCAACATGCTGCAAAAGATGAAAATGCTCCTCCCTGTCAACCTGTTGTACAAAAGGCCCGAAGAAAATGCTCACTACGAGTGGCAGTCCTCTATGAGCTGAAGGACGAAGAAAATGCTCACCTACGGCCTGAAGAGCTTGATGCCCTTAATGAAACCCGCCTCATAGCGCAACAAAATCTGGAGGCTTATAAAGCAAAGATGACGCGCTCATATGAAAGATTGACCAGGCTGAGGACATTCCGCCAAGGCGAACTCGTGCTAGTGGTCAAAAGACCTATGATCCCCAATTGCGCCAAGCGGGGAAAATTCGAGCCGAGCTATGAAGGCCCGTACATCATAGATAAGGTCTACCAGGGTGGAGCCTATCTACTCATGGATATGCACGGTGAAAGACCTTTCAGGCCAATAAACGGTCGCTTTCTGAAGAAATACTACTCCTAACGAGTCATGGCCCGGGTCAATGATAGATGAACACGACTATGTCCGCTCGCTATCTTCCTAAGCCTAAACTCTATAAAGTAGTGACAGGCCTTCTTCAACAACGGACCGAAATGTCCTTAAACTAACGACGGACCAAAATATCCTTAAACTAACGACGGACCGAAACGTCCTTAAACTAATGACGGGCCACTACGTCCTAAAACTAGCTGTTGACCGAGATGTCGACAAACTACGATGGATCGCGGCATCCCAAAACCGATACAAAAAAAAAGAATAAAAAAAGATAAAAATAAAAACGGTATGTCCATAAGCAAAATGGGCACAGATGAAAACCCGAAAGGGCTCCATGAGTAATACCAGCAGGGCTACCGGCGAGTGTTTGTGAAAACCTAAAAGGGCGCAACCTCACTAGAAAAATAAAAAGAATAAAAAAAAACGGTATGTCCATAAGCAAAATGGGCACGGATGAAAACCCGAAAGGGCTCCGTGAGTAAAAACAGCAGGGCTACCGGCGAGTGTTTGTGAAAACCTGAAAGGGCGCAACCTCGTTAAAGAACACTTGCAGGGTCCTCTCGACCTTATAAGGTGAAACCACCTGCGTGAGATCCTTACGACTCACAAGGGAGCAACACACTTAGGAATCCTCACGATTCCTAAGGAGAAATTACATTTGCGAGATCCTCACGACTCATAAGGAGAACTCTCTTATAGGACCCTCACGGCTCATAAGACTTGAAAGTCTTAAGTTACAGAGACCTGAACCTGTTCTTAAGCAACCCCCACAAACTTCGATATTGCCCCACAAGCGGCTCATACTGACCCTTGTATACAATCCACGGGCGCGAATAAACATTTCCCTAACCGGGTCCCATCCGTGACTGGGGATATGTTTGCACGGTAAACAACCCTTGTGAGTCCTCTCGACTTATAAGGAGAAAACCCTTTTGTAAGATCTTTACGACTTACAGGGGAACATGCACTTAGGAATCCTTACGATTCCTAAGGAGAAAACACACCTACGAGATCCTCACGGCTTGTAGGGAGAAATACCTTTGTGAGACCCTTACGGCTTGTTGGGGTAAAAATTTACACCCCGGTTGACCAAGTCAAAATCAAAGTCAACCCCAAGCCAAGTGGCCCCAAGCCCAGTCCAGTGGGCCCATGCCCGGGTCGAGCCCGAACATGAAACGGCCGGCCTCCCCCTATGCCAAGATAAAAATTTTGTAATAAATAATTTTGTTGTATTTCTTTTATTTTATTTTTTGGATAAATGTAAGAAAAATAGGCATAAAGCCAAATTTTTGTAAAGCCCATGGTTTATGTGCAAAAAGAAATGGAACATGAGCCATGGGTTAGGCAAAATGCCATTTTTTGAAGCCCAAGGGGCTATGTGTAAAGTGTATAGCCTATAAAGGCAAAGATAATGAAAAAATCCCAACAACTTTTCTCTCTCTCAAAATTTTTCAGATCTGAGATCTTTTCTCCTCCTTCAAGGTTCCAAAACCTTCTTTTTTCTCTTGAATTAAATCAAGAGTTTTACTCTTCTTTTTATAAAACAAATTAGTTTTTCACCACAAAACCCATAAAGGGGAACTCAGATCTTCTATTAAATCTCAAAAAGAAGAGATTTTTAGAAATCCCATATCTCTTGATCTTCAAGATCCAGCTAACAGAGGAGGAGGAAGAAGAACATCGTTCACTAAACCCCCAAAAAAAAACACACTCAGGAGTCCAACTCCTCTCTGATTTCTCTTCCAAGAAAGTTTATTAGGCTAAAAGCCTCTTTTTCTCGCCGGCGCTCAAGCGCAGAGCGCCCGCGTGCCGACACGTGGCGCGCTTGCGCTCAAGCGCAAGTCGCCCCCGTGCCGATAGGTGGCGTACTTGCGTTCAAGCGCCCAGCGCTCAAGAGCAGAGCGCCCATGTGCCGACACGTGGCACTCTAGCGCCTGAGCGCACAGCACCTAGGCGCACAGCGCCCAAAGTGCTGCCCCACGCATCCTTTGGATGTCTTTTCCCCTTTTATATATATACATGTATATCTATACATATGTATATACACACATACTCCACGACACTGTCCCTGTTAGAAAAAAATTTCTAACGGGGCGCTGCCCCGCACCCCGCAAGGGGGCTGCTAGCCCCCTTGACCCCTAGCTCGCTATCCGGGTAGCGGGACCCCCGTAAAAACTCTGCATAGCTCCCGATATATTTAAAAAAACCCCTCCAAAACAAAACACATGTACACTGCACATTGAGTTCGCATGACCAGTTTAACCCGTCAATCGGAGGTTCCCTCGCTCCAAAGGCAAAGGGTAATTAATGGCAGCTTAGTTCGCGGCTGTCGGAGATTTGGATCCCCACAATCATTAAACCCCGGCCTACCCTAGGCAGGGGGAATCTGTAGTACGCCTGACAAGCGCGCGCATATTCCCATCTCATTGGGGTGACGAAAAACACCCTACAGATTCTGGCACGCCCAGTGGGACCCTTCTCTCCTCCCATATTCCGGGTTAAACGTTCATGCGAACTCAATCAATATACATATCGATTTCCTATACTGAAATGTTTTTTTCTTTTCGTGCAGCAATCAACTTTCAACGACAATGTCTCCCAAGATGAATTCAACTTCCAAAGCGACCCCGATTCCGTACGTGGTCAAGATCAACGCTCGTGTGGTTCTCCCCGCAAGCCTCAGTCGACAGTGGGAGGAACCGCCCCGCCAGTTCGGCTCCGTCATCATCTACCCTGCCGGAAGCGCTCATCTGGCGGAGATCCCGGCGGAACAGGTGGCCAAGCTGGTCTCAAGGGGTAAGAGACCGAATGTCGTGATCGCCAAGGCACTACAATCGAAACTTAAAACTGTATCTGAACGATTCTCTGGTGCTCCAGCGGGGGGCAAGAACTTCGGTACAAAGGGCAACATCAAATGTTGCGGACAAGCTCAGGCGATGACCCCAACAAATGAACAATCGAGCGTATCTCCAAGGCCCTCCATCGACCGGTCTGCGGTGTCTTCCCAAAGAGCCGAAGTCTGCCAGGTGCTTAGAACAGAAAAGTTAAGGCAGAAGCGGCTCAGGTATCGAGCCAACAAGAGGGCCAAGGCTTCAGCCAAATGGAATCGTGTGAAGTTCCATATGCAGGGTTGCTCCGCGACGACGGCTGAGTCGGACGTAAGAATCAGCAATTCCTTCAAGCCTCTAAAGTGGGTTCAGAAAAATGCCATGACCGCCAGAATCAAGAAGACAGCGGTCCGAACAGTGCCACAAAGAGACGTGTCCCGGCCCCAACAGAAAAAGTATGACACTGTCTCTTCAAAAGTCTATCAAGCACTCTGTGCCGCACGAAAGCAGCGGGGCAAACCCAGAAAAGAAGCGCCAGCACTTTTCAAGAACCTGGTTTGGCCAGCCGTCTTCAATCGACTACCAGCTACCGAAACAATGGGCAAGACAGCGATCCGTGAAATCAGCTGCCAATGATAGAAAGACGGCCGGATATATCATCCATACGGTCTATATGGCGAGCGGTCGCCCCAGCGACAACCTTCGCAGCAAAAGCAAGGATGGGGCCACCACATCCCAAGCCCAATCTAGCCTGAATGTGGTTGCCGCTGCCCAAGAACAGCCGCCCCCGCTGGATGAAGAAAACCCTCTCGATGAGGATGATAGGCAGAAAGACCCCTCGGTCCATGCAGAGTCAAGCTCGGACAGCGAGGAAGAGCCAACTTTCCACCCCAGGACTGCGGAGCAAGAGCTGCTTCAAGAGCTTCGAAAACAGCTCAGGAGAAAAGATAAAGAGATGGCCAAGCTCTATTCGAAGATTGACGACTTAACGAACGTGGTGATGCAGCTTACGGCTCAAATTGCTCGAGCGCCTCCTAATCAAGCACAAGCTGCTACTAATTAGCCGGGTGATGACAATCCGAGGCAGCCAATGCCTGTTCCTTCGGGTCCAAGACTGGTCGAGCCACATGAAAGCCGACCACACTCCGCTTCTGGGGACGCCTTGGCCCCAGATAGCACTATCCCGCTAACACAGGATCGGATAATAGATTTGGTCACCAGCAAGGTTAAAACATTGGTGGCCGAAGCTAAAGCTCAGAAAGAAATCGGCAGTAGTGGGCGGCCATACCCCGCGCAGTACGATCTAATTGAGTTCCCAAGCGGCTACATCATTCCTAAGTTCGGAAGATTTGATGGAACGGGGAATGCAAATCAGCATGTCGCCTACTTCAAAGCATCGTGCGGAAATACAGGGGGCAATGACGCGCTCCTTCTTCGTCAGTTTGTCAACAGCCTGACCGGCGTCGCCTTCGACTGGTATGCGAGTATACCGGACGGGTCCGTCATTACCTTTGCCCAAATGGAGTCCCTGTTTCGGCAAAGGTTCATGAGCGTCAGTGATAAAATCTCCATTGCCGACCTTGTAAGGACCAAGCCGGGGAAGAATGAAAGCAACACTGACTTTATCGCCCGATAGCGTAATCTCACGGTCAAGTGCGAACCGCCGCTGGAGCAGGACCAGTCCGTCAGCCTTCTCATTGGGAACCTCAGCAATTGGATGGTCCCATTCTTGTGTACAGAGAGCCTCAAGACATTTCAGGAGCTAACCAAGAAAGTCCAAATGCTGGAACGCTCGAAGCAAGAGTCCCCGCCGGACTCTCAGAGAGACAAAACTTGGAAAAGCAAGCGGGACGACAGCCGTAGAAGCGGGAGTTCCAGCAGTATCAATGTCTTCAATGCGTCCGACAATGAAGAAAAGCGAAGGGCGGGCGAATCCAAAACCAACCGGTCTCGAAAGCCATTACGGGGAGGAGATGGGCCTTCCCTAGAGGAGAAGAAGAACAAGGTTTACTCTTTCAGAAGGGACAAGGTCCGTAAGATATTTAAAGATGCCTTGAACAACGGCCTACAATTGCCGGAGTCGAAAAGACCCCAAAAAGCAAAAATGACCGACAATCCCCTGTATTGCCCGTACCACCGAGTAGTGAGCCACGCGATTGAGGATTGCTATATCTTCAAGGACTGGGTCGAGAAGCAGTACAAGGCTGGAGAGATCGAGCTGTCCAAAAGCGTGTTGGTGAACAATCAAGTTGCAACCGCCAACTTTATACAGACGGAAGTTGAAGCCTTCTGGGAGCAGACAGCTGAACCCGCTGCCCTGACAAACAAAACTAACTCATCGCGGCCTCCATGGAGTGCGCACATATCTAATAAGACGAAGAAGATGCTAAATCTGCTTCAGAAAAAGCCCAGGATGGAATGGGAAGGACAGAAGAGGCCTACCAGTCCAGCTGCCAATACGGCTCCATCAGGCTCAAAATCCAAGAAGCTCAAGAAGAAGAAAAGTGCATCTCGGCGCGAAAAAGAGTCTGCAGGGAGATCGACCATTCAAAAATATATCGATTCCCTCGAAGAATATGAACAAAAAGAAATAACGTTGATTCAATTGAAGGAGTTCTTCCCTGTACAAGCGGCTGAAATTCTGGAGGAGTTAGAAGAAGACTCCAATGAAGAGATCCCAGTAGTGACCTGCTATGCCATCCATCTTCGCAGCGACTCGGAAGAGGAGCTCTGTTTTCCCGAAGAGGACGAGGAGCTCGCCACAACGGCCAATCAAATCCAGCTCAGAAGCGGCAGGGCCCTACCGCCAAATCAGGGCAACGCCCCAAAAGGGAAGGAAAAACAAGTCGCTAATGAAGAAGATGGCAGAGAACCGGCTGATGAAAACATAAGTCCTTCCTCGGTGGACTATAATGTCTTGGCACATCTCCGGAAGCTTCCGTCTCTCTTGAGCATCTACGACGCCTTGGTCCTATCTAAGGAGCTTAAAGATGTTCTCATTCACGCTCTACAAAACCCCGAGCGGTATCAGGCTCACTTTGCAGAAATTAATATGAAAGAAGCCCAGCACGCTTTGAATGCCGCTGCAGTCACATATAAGGATGAAGACTTGCTACTGGGAACGGTTGAGCATAATCGGCCGATTTACGTGACCGGGTACAGCGACGGAGATCGAATTAATCGCATATTGATTGATCTGGGGTCCTCAGTGAACATCATGAACTTGCGAACTCTGAAGGGTTTGTCAATGGACGTCCGACACCTGTCTAGGGAAAGCATTGTCATTCAAGGCTTCAACCAAAATTGCCAGCAAGTTCTGGGGTCTATAGCTTTGCCAATCAACTTCGGGGATCTACAAATTGAAACTAAGATATACGTGATCGACGCCGACACGTCTTATAAGATTCTCTTGGGGCGGCCATGGCTCCACAATTACGGCATCATTCCGTCAACTCTCCATCAATGCATGAAGTATACTAAAAATGGCGAAGAAAGACGCATTGACGGAGACATCCAGCCGTTCGGTGTGCATGAAGTCCGATATGAAGATTCTCGGTACTTTATGAACCACCAAAATGCTAAGCCACA
Organism: Agapanthus africanus; assembly: GCA_030015575.1. Lineage (NCBI taxonomy): Eukaryota > Viridiplantae > Streptophyta > Magnoliopsida > Asparagales > Amaryllidaceae > Agapanthus > Agapanthus africanus. The sequence goes on along the minus strand of JASDDO010000019.1, from coordinate 44,794,614 downwards.
ACTGACTGAGGATAGACCGGCCCCAAGACTCAAAAGCAAATCTGCACCAACTGTCACTTTCAAAAGCAAAAATACCCAAGTGCGTCCATATTTCGGCAGCGACACTAATGAGTCCGACGATGGAAGCCCGTCCTTCCGTAAAACTCGCCCTCATTTCGGCAGCGATACGGACGAATCTGTTACTGAAGTCCCATCTGGCAGCAAAGTCCGCCCTCATCTTGGCAGTGACACTGAAGAGTCAGAAGAAGAGGACCTGCCGTGCAACAGCTGTGCAGATTGGCCCCCCATGCAGCAAGAGAAACTACGAGAGACCTTCGAAGTCGCAGAAGGGTCCCTGGCCATCACAAGGGTACCGGAACGGATGTGCAAAGAGCTCGACGCATTGTCAGTCTCTACCGTGGACCAGCTGAAAACTTTCTACGTGCCCGGGAGGAAAAATAGACAGAAGGGCATCCTGTTTTAAAGGTCAAACCCCGTTGTGCACCCGGACGATCTTTCTGTCGCGTGCCTTCCCTATGAGAGAGGCATAAGAGCCGTCCTCAATCCCAGATACTATGCGCCCGAGATGCGGGAATACTTTAAGAAATGCGGATGCCAGTTATATCAAATGGAGTCCGAAGTAAAGTTTTACGAAGGGCTATGGTATCCGCCCCAGGTCAGAGCACTCATCGATGGTCGAATTCCAGATAGACGGGGCATAGGCTACATTCAACCTGATTCCAAAGCGTGCTACATGATCCATGTTGGTGAGGCCAGCGAAAGATCAAATGGTGATGACGAGATGGCCGAGCCAGAAGAAGCTCCTCAAGAGCTCGAAGATGGCGGACAAGAAACCTTTGACGAGCTAACCGAGATTGACTTAGGAACGCCCGATAATCCAAGGCCGACCTACATCAGCTCGCTCTTGTCAGAGGAGATGAAAGCGCAGCTAATTGCCCTGCTGCATGAGTTTGTCGACTGCTTCGCGTGGACATACAAAGAAATGCCCGACGTTTCCCCTGAAGTGGCCGTACATAAGTTGGCTATATCTCCTGATGCTAAGCCAGTCAAACAAGCTCCTCGAAGGATGAGAAGGGAACTAGAAGAAAAGGTCATCGAGGAAACTAAGAAGCTCATCGATGCCGGCTTCATCAGGGAAGAGAAATATGCGGACTGGATCACATGCATAGTCCCAGTGAAGAAGAAAAATGGGCAGATCCGAGTTTATGTCAATTTCAGGGACCTCAACAAGGCATGTCCTAAAGATGACTTTCCGCTACCGGTCATGGAAATGATGGTCGATGACACCTCAAATTACGAGCTGTTCACCTTTATGGATGGCTAGTCTGGATACAATCAGATCAAGATGTCGCCAGAGGATGAGAAGCACACAGCATTTCGAACCCCGATCGGAATATATTGCTACAAGGTGATGCCGTTCGGACTGAAGAACGCAGGTGCTACATATCAAAGGGCAATGACCAATATCTTCGATGACCTAATTCATAAAGTCATCGAATGTTATGTTGATGATCTGGTCGTTAAGACTAAAACCAAGGCCGATCATATACAGGATCTTAGGACTGTTCTCACCAGACTGAGGGAATTTGACCTGAAGATGAATCCTCTGAAATGCGCTTTTGGCGTGTCATCGGGAAAATTCCTGGGCTTCATAGTCCGACATCGAGGGATCGAAGTTGACCCATCAAAGATAAAGGCCATCATGGAGATGCCCCCTCCGAAGAGTCTGACGCAGCTAAGATCTTTTCAAGGCAAGCTTGCTTATATACGGAGGTTTATCTCAAATTTATCGGGGAGATGTAGGCCCTTCTCAAAGCTCATGAAGAAAGGAGCTCCTTTTATCTGGGATGCCGAATGTCAAGCAGCGTTCGAAAGCATCAAACAATATTTGTTGCACCCTCCAGTGCTGGCCGCTCCCATTCTAAATAAACCGTTGATTCTCTATACTGCCGCGCTAGATGAGTCACTCGGTGCGCTCCTCGCCCAGAATAACGAGGAGGGAAAGGAAAATGCCCTCTACTACCTCAGTCGAACTCTAATCGGGGTGAAACACAACTATTCCCCAATCGAAAAGCAATGCCTAGCTCTGATATTTGCTGTGAAGAAGCTGAGGCACTATCTGCTGGCTCATCGGGTTATGCTGATCTCCAAGGTCGACCCGCTCAAACACTTGATGACCAAAGCAAGCCTAGCCGGCAGAATGGCAAGATGGGCTGTCATGCTACTTGAGTTTGACATAGTTTATACTCCTCAGAAAGCAGTAAAAGGGCAAGCTCTTGCAGACTTTCTCGCTGCTCATCCCATACCAGAAGGGTCGCCGCTAAATTGTGAATTACCCGACGAACAAGTGCTGCACCTCGAGGAAGATGGGCCATGTTGGGAGCTCTACTTCGATGGAGCCTCATCAATAAGGAGCTCCGGCAGATCAAGCGTCCCGAAGGTAAAAGCGGGGATAGGATTGGTGTTCATCACGCCATCAATGGGAACCCTACGGCGTTCTTTTGCTCTCACCGAGCCTCGAACGAACAACGAACCTGAGTATGAAGTTCTGATAGCTGGTTTGGAGCTCGCCATAGAAATGGAAATCCTTCGGCTACGGGTTTACGGTGACTCCCAGCTTGTCGTCAACCAAGTAAGCGGCAATTATAAGATATACAAACCCGAATTAGCTCGGTACAGAGGCCGAGTGGTGGAACTCATGAAACAGTTCACTCACATTGAACTAATGAGAGTCCCTAGAGCGTTGAATGGAAAGGCTGACGTACTCGCTTGCTTAGCCAAGGAGCTGGCTGATCCTGACATGGACGAAATTCTGATCATAGTCAGGAGCCGACAAATTCTACCCCCAGTCTCTCTACGAGAAGAGGAAAGCGCGGAACAGAAGAGCAGTCCTGCCGAAGAAGCTTCGATCATCCAAGACGAGCCTGATTGGAGAGAACCCTTCATAGAGTACCTCCGATACGACAAGCTGCCCGAAGAAAAATCTGCGAGGATTCAGCTGAAGAAAAGAGCTCTCCGATACGTGTTTGTAAATGATACGTTATACCGCAGGTCATATGACCAACTCTGGCTCAGGTGTTTGTCATTTGCCGAAGCCCAAAAGGTCATGAAAGATGTTCACTCGGGCATTTGCGGTGCTCACCAATCTGGCCCCAAGATGCAACTTCAAATCAAATGGCTTGGGTATTACTGGCCCACCATGATACGGGATTGCGGAGAGCATGCAAAGAAATGTCAGATCTGCCAAATCCATGGTGATTTCATTCACAAGCATCCCAATCCATTGCATCCTACGGTGGCGTCGTGGCCCTTCGAAGTCTGGGGCACCGACATTGTTGGCCCAATTGATCCTCCGTCATCCAAAGGCCATCGGTTCATACTGGCCGCGACAGACTACTTCTCCAGATGGGCTGAAGCTGTCCCGCTAAAAGAAGTAAGACAAAAGATATTCTGACATTCTTCCAGCATAATATTCTATACCGCTTCGGTACACCAAGAAGAATCATTTCTGACAACGGGCCTTCTTTCAAGAGCTTCAATGTCTCAAGGTTCGCTACTCAGCACAAGATAGACTGGAGATATTCCTCCATTTATAATCCAAGAGCCAATGGGCTCGCCGAAGCCTTCAATAAGACTCTATGCAAGCTCCTGAGGAAAAATGCTTCAGCCAACAAGAGAGACTGGAATCTCAAGCTTCACGAGGCGTTGTGGGCATATCGTACCATGTATCGTACTCCAACTCAGTCCATTCCATACTCATTGCTCTTCGGAGTGGAGGCGGTCCTCCCCCTCGAAGTCGAAGTTCCAAGCTTAAGAATGGTCGTTCAGCATGAGTTGACGGAGGAGGAAAACGTGCTCCTTCGACTTGAAGAACTCGATGCCCTCGAAGAAAAGAGGCTCGCGGTGCAGCAAAGTCTGGAGCTATACCGAGCCCAAATGTCACGGGCCTATGACAAGATAACCCGTCTCCGCGCTTTCAAGAAAGGTGAATTGGTGTTGGTCCTCAAAAGACCGATCATCCCCAATCGACATACCAAGGGAAAATTCGAGCCAAACTGGGAAGGACCATACGTCATCGAGAAAGTGTTTGACGGAGGATCCTACCAAATAATAAGTGCCGAGGGAGAAAGGCCCATGCCACCCATCAATGGCCGATATCTCAAGAAATACTACACGTGAATGCTCCAAGTCGCAGGCGAATTGAGCACATCTGCCCTACGGTCTGGATCATACATCCTGCAAAACCGTATACAATCCACGGGCGTAAATGACCCCTATCTCTCCCAAATCCTGCCGGTGAGACTACTTTTAAAGTCCCACCAGCGGCAAAAAAAAAAGAGAAAAAGAAAAAAAAAGAAGAAAAATAAAAGAAATAAAAAAATAAACGGTATGTCCACAAGCAAAATGGGCACGGATGAAAACCCGAAAGGGCTCCGTGAGTAAAAACAGCAGGACTACCGGCGAGTCTGTGAAAACCTGAAAGGGCGCAAACTCGTGAAAAGAGATGAAATACACTCGCAAAGTCCTCTCGACCTTGTGAGGAGAAAACCCCTGCGTGAGATCCTTACGACTCACAAAGGAGCAACACACTTAGGAATCCTCACGATTCCAAAGGAGAAAATTCACCTGCGGGATCCTTATGACTCGTAGGGAGAAAATGCTTTTATGGGACCCTCACGGCTCATAAAATTGAAAAGCCTTAGGTGATAGGGACCCAAACCTGTCTCCTAAGCCATCGTTCCCCAACGGGCAACGGCAAATGATGAGTCGCTCCTGGCGTTTCTCTCCAGTGTTAGCGGTGCTGATGCCGACCAAAAACCCAAATCCTAAGTCCTCCCAAGGCAAATGATGAGTTGCTCCTGGCATTATTCCAGTGCAGCAATGCTGATGCCAAACAAGATCCAAATTCCAAGTCCCCAAACGGCGAATGATGAGTCGCTCCTGGTACCACATTCCAGTGCAGCGATGCAGACGCCAACCAAAACCCAATTTCTCAAAATTCTTCCAGCCCTACGGTTGGTCCCCGAGTTGACTACCGTATACAATCCACGGGCTCAAATAATTCTCGTCATACCCATGCCCCACCACAACTACCAGTTACGCGGCTGGTCTCCGCCTTTGGAATTATGCTCCATTGAGAAAACCCACTCATGTGTCCTCACGATACATGAGGAGAACAAACCTTTGTGGGATCCTTACGACTCATAAAGGAAAAACACACTTAGGAGTCCTCACGACTCCTAAGGAGAAAAAACACCTACGAGATCCTTACGACTCGTTGGGATAAAATGCTTTTATGGGACCCTCACGGCCCATAAAATTGAAAAGCCTTAGGCGATAGGGATCTAAACCTGTCTCCTAAGCCATCGCTCCCCAATCCCCAAATAGCGAATGATGAGTCGCTCCTGGTACCATATTCGAGTGCAGCGATGCAGACGTCAACCAAATTCCAAATCTCATACCCCAACGGCGAATGATGAGTCGCTCCTGGTACCATATTCCAGTGCAGCGATGCAGACGCCGACAAAGTCCCGAAATTTTTCCGGCCCTACGGTCTGGATCATACATCCTGCAAAACCGTATACAATCCATGGGCGTAAAACAATCCCAATCTCTCCCAAGTCCTACCGGTGAGACCACATTCAAAGTCCCACCAAAAAATAAAAAATAAAATAAAAATAAAAAAATAAAAAAATAAAAAAAAGGTATGTCCACAAGCAAAATGGGCACGGATGAAAACCCGAAAGGGCTCCATGAGTAAAAACAGCAGGACTGCCGGCGAGTTTGTGAAAACCTGAAAGGGCGCAAACTCGTGAAAAGGAGATGAAATGCACTCTCAAAGTCCTCTCGACTTTGAGAGGAGAAAATTCCCGCGTGAGATCCTTACGACTCACAAAGGAGCAACACACTTAGGAGTCCCCACGACTCCTAAGGAGAAAATACACCTACGAGATCCTTTCGACTCGTAAGGAGAAAATGCTTTTATGGGACCCTTACGACCCATAAAATTGAAAAGCCTTAGGTGATAGGGATCTAAACCTGCCTCCTAAGACATCAATTCCCAAATCCTCTCGGGGCAAATGATGAGTTGCTCCTGGCATTATTCCAGTGCAGCAATGCAGATGCCAAACAAAAAAAAACCAATCCTCAAATCCTCTCAAAGACAGATGATGATTCGCTCCTGGTACCATATTCCAGCGTAGCGATGCTGATGTCAACCCAAATCACATCAAGTCAAACAACCAATGACCTCCCTGGCAGAATCAAATTCCACCTCGGAAACAAGTCAACTTCATCCCTGACGCCGCAAGAAGCGGGGCAAGTCAAATCCAGAATCGACCGTCCACATCGCTAAAATGGCAGCACCGACCGTCTACGTCGCTTAAAGGGCAGCAACGACCGTCCAAGTCGCAAAAACGGCAGAACCGACCATCCAAGTCGCAAAAAGGGCAGCACCGACCGTCCAAGTCGTTAAAATGGCAGCACCGACCGTCCAAGTCGCAAAAAGGGCAGCATCGACCGTCCACGTCGCTAAAAGGGCAGCAACGACCGTCCAAGTCGCAAAAAGGGAAGAACCGACCGTCCAAGTCGCAAAAAGGGCAGCACCGACCGTCCAAGTCGTTAAAATGGCAGTACCGACCGTCTACGTCGCTAAAACAGCAGTATCGACCGTCCAAGTCGCAAAAAGGGCAGCATCGACCATCCACGTCGCTAAAATGGCAGCATCGACCGTCCAAGTCGCAAAAAGGGCATCATCGACCGTCCACGTCGCTAAAATGGCAGCACCGACCGTCCAAATCGCAAAAAGGGCAGCATCGACCGTCCACGTCGCTAAAAGGGCAGCAACGACCGTCCAAGTCGCAAAAAGGGCAGAACCGACTGTCCAAGTGGCAAAAAGGGCAGCACCGACCGTCCAAGTCGTTAAAATGGCAGCACCGACCGTCCACGTCGCTAAAATGGCAGTATCGACCGTCCAAGTCGCAAAAAGGGCAGCATCGACCGTCCACGTCGCTAAAATGGCAGCACCGACCGTCCAAGTCACAAAAAGGGCAGCATCGACCGTCCACGTCGCACAAGGGGCAGCACCGACCGTCCAAGTCGCAAAAAGGGCAACATCGACCGTCCACGTCGCTAAAAGGGCAGCACCGGTCGTCCAAGTCGCTAAAAAGGCAGCATCAACCGTCCAAGTCGCTAAAAGGGCAGTATCAACCGTCCAAGTCGCAAAAAGGGCAGCATTGACCGTCTATGTCGTAAAAAGGGCAGTGCCAGCTTCCCAAAAAGCGGGAACCAAATCAGGTCGCCTCCAAGTAAAAGAAGATCCATCAATTTCATGCACACGACCCACATATGTGGTGTGCATTTATTGATGGGGGGCAATTTGTTGGGGTAAAAATTTACACCCCGGTTGACCAAGTCAAAATCAAAGTCAACCCCAAGCCAAATGGGCCCAAGCCCAGATCCAGTGGGCCCATGCCCGGGTCGAGCCCGAACATGAAGCGGCCGGCCTCCCCCTATGCCAAGATAAAAATTTGTAATAAATAATTTTGTTGTATTTCTTTTATTTTATTTTTTGGATAAATGTAAGAAAAATAGGCATAAAGCCAAATTTTTGTAAAGCCCATGGCTTATGTGCAAAAAGAAATGGCACATGAGCCATGGGTTAGGCAAAATGCCATTTTTTGAAGCCCAAGGGGCTATGTGTAAAGTGTATAGCCTATAAAGGCAAAGATAATGAAAAAATCCCAACAACTTTTCTCTCTCTCAAAATTTTTCAGATCTGAGATCTTTTCTCCTTCTTCAAGGTTCCAAAACCTTCTTTTTTCTCTTGAATTAAATCAAGAGTTTTACTCTTCTTTTTATAAAACAAATTAGTTTTTCACCACAAAACCCATAAAGGGGAACTCCGATCTTTCATTAGATCTCAAAAAGAAAAGATTTTTAGAAATCCCATATCTCTTGATCTTCAAGATCCAGCTAACAGAGGAGGAAGAAGAAGAACATCGTTCACTAAACCCTAAAAAAAACACTCAGGAGTCCAACTCCTCTATGATTTCTCTTCCGAGAAAGTTTTTTAGGCTAAAAGCCTCTTTTTCTCGCCGGCGCTCAAGCGCAGAGCGCCCGCGTGCCGACACGTGGCGCGCTTGCGCTCCAGCGCTCAGCGCTCGAGCGCAAAGCGCCCACGTGCCGACACGTGGCGCGCTTGCGCTCCAGCGCAAGCGCTCGAGCGCAAGTCGCCCCCGTGCCGACACGTGGCGCGCTTGCGCTCCAGCACAAGCGCTCGAGCTCCAGCGCAAGCGCTCGAGCGCAAGTCGCCCCCGTGCCGACACGTGGCGCACTTGCGCTCAAGCACCCAGCGCTCGAGCGCAAGTCGCCCACATGGCACTCTAGTGCCTGAGCGCACAGCACCTAGGCGCACAGCGCCCAAAGTGTTGCCCCACGCATCCTTTGGATGTCTTTTCTCCTTATATATATACATGTATATCTATACATATGTACATACACACATACTCCACGACACTGTCCCTGTTAGAAAAAAATTTCTAACGGGGCGCTGCTCCGCACCCCGCAAGGGGGCTGCTAGCCCCCTTGACCCCCATCCCGCTATCCGGGTAGCGGGACCCCCGTAAAAACTCTGCGTGGCTCCCGATATATTTAAAACCCCCCTCCAAAACAAAACACACGTACACTGCACATTGAGTTCGCATGACCAGTTTAACCCGTCAATCGGAGGTTCCCTCGCTCCAAAGACGAGGGGTAATTAACGGCAGCTTAGTTCGCGGCTGCCGGAGATTCGGATCCCCACAATCATTAAACCCCGGTCTACCCTAGGCAGGGGGAATCTGTAGTACGCCTGACAAGCGCGCGCGTATTCCCATCTCAATGGGGTGACGAAAAACACCCTACACGACTCATGAAGTCAAAAGCCTTAGTCGACAGGACCCTAACCCTGTTTACTAAGCCACCTTTGTTCAACATCGACAGGGGCAAATGATGATTCACTCCTGGCAATATCCCAGTTGTAGCGATGCTGATGCCTGAAACGGTATCAAATTCCAAGTCCTTTCATGGCAAATGATGATTCGCTCCTGGCAATATCCCAGTTGCAGTGATGCTGATGCCTAAAACGGTATCAAATTCCAAGTCCGTTCATGGCAAATAATGATTCGCTCCTGGCAATATTCCAGTCGTAGCGATGCTGATGCTAAGATTGACACCAGATTCCAAGTTCTACACTCGCGATAAAAATCAGCGAGCTAAAAATGCATATGAAATAGCCGAAATGATGGGGCAACTTGCAATAAAAAGCAGCAAGTAAAAATGTATGCATGAAAAATAGCCGAAATGATTGGGCAACTCGCAATAAAAAGCAGCGAGTAAAAATAAAATAAATAGCCGAAATGATTGGGCACCGCGAAAAATAGCCAAAATGATGGGGCAATCGCGACCTTCGCGATATAAAAGCTGAAATGATAGAGCATCGCAGAATAAGAAATAAAATAAAAATGAAATTTATGCCCTACAGGTGATGTTACATCAATCCCTGTATACAATCCAGGGGCGCAAATAAAGAAGGGATCATACTCCTCCCCCCAGGGTTTCATCAGAGGATGAAGCCAAATCTCGACGGGCCACAAATAACCTAGAGATCTTCTCAACATTCGTCTCATTGCGGCAAATACAACCTCGAGCAAAGCGGAACAGCGGCAACTCCCAGTTCCACGACTCGACGGTGTACAGATCACTGAGAGTCAAATCCCAACTCCGTGAAATGCGGATATAATCAATAAAATTCCTGGTCACGTGGAACGCGGATAACGTCACTCTTTGACCCCGTGGAAAACGTCCAGAGCGGAGCCTGGTTCTCGCCGAACACGGCAGTGAACCCGTGGGAAGCATCCAGAGCAAAATTCCTGGTCACGTGGAACGCGGATAACGTCACTCTTTGACCCCGTGGAAAACGTCCAGAGCAAAGCTTGGTCCTCGCCGAACACGGCAGTGAACCCGAGGGAAGCATCCAGAGCAAAATTCCTGGTCACGTGGAACGCGGATAACGTCACTCTTTGACCCCGTGGAAAACGTCCAGAGCGGAGCCTGGTCCTCGCCGAACACGGCAGTGAACCCGTGGGAAGCATCCAGAGCAAAATTCCTGGTCACGTGGAACGCGGATAACGTCACTCTTTGACCCCGTGGAAAACGTCCAGAGCGGATCCTGGTCCTCGCAGAGCACAGCAGTGAACCCGTGTGAAGTATCCAGAGCGGAGCCTGGTCCTCGCCGAACACGGCAGTGAACCCGTGGGAAGCATCCAGAGCAAAATTCCTGGTCACGTGGAACGCGGATAACGTCACTCTTTGACCCCGTGGAAAACGTCCAAAGCGGAGCCTAGTCCTCGCTGAACACGGCAGTGAACCCGTGTGAAGCATCTAGTGCAAAATTCCTGGTCACGTAGAACGCGGATAACGTCACTCTTTGACCCCGTGGAAAACGTTCAGAGCGGAGCTTGGTCCTCGCCGAACACGGCAATGAACCCGTGGGAAGCATCCAGAGCAAAATTCCTGGTCACGTGGAACGCGGATAACGTCACTCTTTGACCCCGTGGAAAACGTCCAGAATGGATCCTGGTCCTCACAGAGCACGGCAATGAACCCATGTGAAACATCCAAAGCGGAGCCTGGTCCTCGCCAAGCACGGCAGTGAACTCGTGTGAAGCATCCAGAGCAAACATCGGACTGTGGAGTCCTTAAAATCCACGGACTATGATGTCCTTAACCTTGACCACAATGTCTTAAAACTAACGATCAACCATGATGATTCTAGACTGATTTTACCTTGGTTCAAGGGTATATCTCTTCACTCCTTTGATATTTGTCGTTGTAATTCCTCAACGTCTTCAAAGAGGTGACGGGTCCTAATAACCAAACATTGGACTGTGGAGTCCTTAAATCTACGGACTATGATGTCCTTAACCTTGACCGTAATGTCTTAAAACTAACATCGGACTGTGGAGTCCTTAAATCCACGAACTATGATGTCCTTAACCTTGACCGTGATGTCTTAAAACTAACATTGGACTGTGGAGTTCTTAAGTCCACGGACTATGATGTCCTTAACTTTGACCGTGATGTCTTAAAACTAACATCGGACTGTGGAGTCCTTAAATCCACGGACTATGATGTCCTTAACCTTGACCGTGATGTCTTAAAACTAACATCGGACTGTGGAGTCCTTAAATCCATGGACTATGATGTCCTTAACCTTGACCGTGATGTCATAAAACTAACATTGGACTGTGGAGTCCTTAAACCCACGGACTGTGATGTCCTTAACCTTGACCGCGATGTCTTTAAACTACGGTACCCTGGAAAACAACCCAAAGCAACCCCTGACCCTGTGAAATACGGATAAGGGCGACCGCACCTAGCACTTGCGGGTCCTCACAACCTGCAGGGAAGAAAACTCTCTTGTGAGATCCTTACGACTCCCAAGGGAAACCCCGCCTAAGAATCCTCACGATTCTTAAGGAGAACTTACACCTACGGGATCCTCTCGACCTGTAGGGAGAAAAAACTCTTTGTGAGACCCTCACGACTCATAAAGCTCAAAAGTCTTAGGAGGCAGATCTTAACCCTGAATCCTAAGCCGTCGCTGCCCTGCAAAGAGACCAAGACAAACTGTCCGCAGAACACATTCTATTAAAAGATACACACCATTGAGAAGAAAAACATGTCTTTTAATCATAAACCAAAATGGATACAAAGTACAATTCATGAAAAAAGAAAAAGAATATACTCTCATTCAGGAGTATATACAAAAAGAAAGGAAAAGATATAAGTCTTCAAGCCGGCGGGCGATTTAGCAATTTCACTAGCTCATCCTTCTTTTGCTGGGTCACGACTTCGTGATTCAGTATCACCAAAAGACGGGCCTCCGCCTGAGCCTGCTGGGCCTGATACGAGGCAAGCCGGCCTTCGAGCTCTTTCTCGGTAGCCTTGTGAGCCTCAACCCTTTCGCGAGTGAACACGACAGCTTTATCGAGGGCCACCACCTCTTTAATAGACTCTTGAAGCACTCGCCAGAGTTCATACGCCTTGTTGGCTTTGGCTGTAAGGCTGGTTTGGAGCTCGCTCAGTGCCTTAGAGGCCAGCTCCCTCTCCGAGAATTTGCGACCGAGTCTCTTCTCGCACGATACCATATTCGCCGCACACCGCTCTATCAGCCTCCGCAAGTCTGCCTTTGCAGCTACGGCCTCCGAAGAAAGGCGGGAACACTCAAGCACGTGCAAGCAAGCCCCCGGTCGATAGCAATAGGCGATCTAAAACATGCACACATCATCTGGTATGGGAAGCAACAAGAAAAATTTCCGATGTATATCCTATCAAGCATGCATTCGCAACTATGTGAATGTCCGAAAAGAAATAATACCCAAAAGCTCTGATGTACATGCAATATGATGATAGTGTTCGCAATTAAAGAACTCTAGGAAGAACTTAGTTCTTCATAGGAATTAAATTCCTTTTTGAAAAAGGGAATTAAATTCCCAGAAAATTTTGTTCCAGAGCCAGAGCGCCTTGGGGATGGAATTAAATTCCATGGAAAACAACCGACATCATCATCTTCCTAAAAGATCAGAGAAACCCCCATAGAGATCTACTGTTTGGAGATTAAATGGTTTTCTATTGGTGTTGGAGAACTTGAAGAAAAATGGGTTCATGTAAAAAGGCTGAAACCCTTGATATGGATTTAAAAATCCAGAGAGTTCTTTTAAAAATAGAGGTTCTTCGATCGTTCAACATCATTACCTGAAAGAAAGAGCCTTTCTTGAACAGAGTTAAACTCTGAAAATCTTTCAAGGCAGAGAACTAAGCTCTGAAGAACGAGAATTAAATTCTCAAGAGAAAAGTTCTCAAAGGAGGAAGATGAGAAAAGTGGAGGCGCTTCTGAAATGACTTTGGCATTTATAGGATAGGATGGAAAACGTTTCATCTACCCTACTGTAATACCCAGTCCTTTTGAATACCAATATTCGTATTTTTGTCACTCCCAAAATTTATTTATTTTATAATTATTATTTGTATTATTCTAAAAACCCAAATCCTAATCTAATCTCATATCTTTTAATTTTCCCTAACCCAAACCCTCATTCCCTTCCTCTTTTATTATCCCCTTTCTTTTTCATTTTTAGCCCAGCCGTTACTTTCCCCAAGCCCAGAGCCGGCCCACTCCTCTAATCCTTTTCTCATTCACTTAAAATCCCAAGCCCGGCCCCTTTCTTTTCCCTACTATCTTATCCCTTGGCCAGAGCCCATTTTCCCTCCCCAGCCTATTAAAATAACAATTATCCCACCTCATTTCTTTTAAATCCCTTCAAATCCAAACCCAAATCTCCTCTATAAATTCCTATTAAACCACCAAGTTAATGCCTCTTTAATCCCAATTAATTTCCCCCAATAATCCCTTTTAAAATCCTATTAATCACCACTTAATTCTCATTCATTCAATTCCCCCTCTCTCATCTCACCCACATTCTTTCTCTCTAATTCCCTCTCTCTCTCAATTTCTCTAATTCTCTCTCTCTCTCTTTAATTCTCTCTTCCTCTCTCTCTAAATTTCTCTCCCTTTATCAGTGTCTCACCTTCCCTCACATCAAATCAAGGAACAGCGTGAAGCAGTGAAGAAAAGGAGGGCACGAAGAGCAGCTACATCGAGTGAAATTGTCGGATTCCAAAGGACTGAGCCGGTGCTGCGTTCGTGGCGCGATCGTGCTGATACCACTGCAGTATTATTGTCGACACGTCCCCAGGCAAGTATTTTACTTGCTTACATGCTATATACTCAAGTTACAATCTTTAATTACATAGATCATAAAGTTACAATTTTAGATCAATTATGTGCCATACCTGTTCGATGTGTGTTCCCAATGAAAATACTTGTCTATTTTGATGGAATTAGATTGTCTGTATTGGCCCTTGTTGTGATGAATACCTTGTGCAAATTTCGCTGGAAAATATGACCGTTAACGACTAAAACAACTACCCTCAAGTTTACTCGTAAAACTGGAATTTTCTTGTACCTGAAAACCGTTAAAATCACCATAAATTATATACACACTGGAACGATGCGATCGAGGGCTTAAATCGAAGCCGACTCGACGAACTATACTCCTATACAAGTTTCTATTAGTTTCTGTACTTAAATGGTGACAAGATTTGGATCGGAGTGCGACTATGGACTGCAGTCCAGAGCGACTCTATTTACTGTGTGCTGTCCCGTAATGGGTACCACACTGTTTCCTTAACTCGTAGGTTGTGGAACTCTGCTGTTTATTATAGGTGAATCTATTAGATAGACAACACAAGTAGTTTCATTCTGTTTCGTTATCTTTTGTTATTTAATCTGTAATTTAAAAGATCGGGACGTATAACAGTCCCAACAGAGTCAGAATCGACATATTAATGTTAAACAGTGTATAACTCCTGACGTGCAGATGCGATTGAAGATCCGTCTATTGCCTTGAAAACCTTACTGAAAACCCTAGATTTCATTCAACTGTAGCGTCGCTAAAATCTGATCCCAATTGGGATTAAAATGCGTTGCGAAACGGACTTCCGATTCTGAAACCGGATTTCCAGCCGTGAACGCTTAAAATGAAATGGCTATAATTAATGATCCTGGAACCCGATTGGCATGAAACAGAATTCACTGAATAGACAACTGAGCCTACTATTTATACCCCATTCATTGTTTCATTAAACTGCAAACATATGACTTGTGATACATCGTGCAAGTGGTAGAATATTGTTTTATGACATCTGAATCATACTTTACATACTGTTTACGCATCATATTACATATGTCACTGCATTGATAACTTAGTGATAACGTGCATTACCCAGTGTTAGGTACTAGTGATGATTGTGGCAAGTACGTTAGTGTTCGTGTATCAGTGAATAAGTGAAAGTGATACGTACTTGTACACAATCAGTGAACCTTATGATCTTATTGCATTGTCGACGTCTGTGGAACGCGTGTACGTGTGACTATAAGTGGTATGGGACACTTATGGAAGCTCTTGCACGGGTGTCACAGATAAGGCACCAGACACTGCCATTTATCTTAGGTATTAGTCGGGACGTGCTTGATGGAGGTCATACCCCCAGTTCTCGCGCAGACTTGTCACAGACCGATTGGTATTTAGGGTTATGGTTAGCGTTTGATGTAGACCACGGGGTGTGGAGTAGTTTGAGTGTGAGTTCAACAGAATCTCGGGAGTCCCATGCCGGCTTATATATTTAGGGAGATATATGTAGATTTATAGGGTACATGATTATTACCGTGATATACATGTGGGCCCGTGGTCCCTTGCCCTTGGATTCTACCCTTGGGTGGAGGACACTCGCGAGCGGTTGACTCTCACACTTGGACTGACGATAGGCTTAGTGACCTGTGCAGTGAGACTTAGAGACTGATAGGGATGATAGCATCGATATACATACTTACTGTGTTGACATACGTGGCATATCATTCTACTGCTTTACTGTTCCGCTGCATTGATTTCTGCATGTTCATACCCATACTGCCATTGATCTACTGTTATATATATCTATTATCACTGTTAGAATTGTCACATGATTTTATATATATTATATTGCTATTGTGTCGCTCTGACGACCTGAGTATGCATGCTCAGTGTGAGGAGAAGATTTAGCCTAGACCAGGACTAGCCGCACATCACGGACATCTTGTTTAGCTATCCAGAGTTATATGTTCTGTTTCCCATCAGGTCAGTTCATTTTACTGTTTTGTTCCAGTTACTGCTTTCTCATTACCTGCGCATTATTTACTGTTTACCATGAAAAACTAGAAGCCGAAGTGTGACTACGGCAGCACATTTTCTTGACCGTAGGAGCATGGCTGGCCTTGTCTACCCCTCGTATTCCGTATTTTGGGAAGCGGGACGTGACACCTACTCCCAAGGCAGATCCAACGGTCACAAAAGTGACAGCGTTGCACTCACGTGCAGACACGTAAGAGCAACGCTGTGGGGGAATTTGTTCCCTGATTAAAATTCAGGAAAAAGCTTCAGAAGAAGTATCACGTGCTCACACGTGACCAGCGGTCACGTGTTGGCACGTGATGGCTAAAGCAGCGGCAAAGGACAGAGCGCAAAAGAGGATCCCATTCAGGGGGTCACGTGCTCACACGTGACCGGGGGTCACGTGCTCACACGTGACCAAAGGTCACGTGGCCACACGTGACTGTCTTTAGAAGCCTTTCTTTTCAACAGAATTAAATTCTGAAAAAGATCATTTAAATCTTTCCAAAATGGAGAAGAATTAAGTTGGATTAAGAATTCGAGGGTGATTAAATATCACCAATTTATGGAAAAATCTTGGACAAGGAAAGATTTCTCCTAAATCTCACCGAAATAACAAAGAAATATCTTTGGATTTAAAATCCAACGGTGAATAAAATTCACTTAATAATCTAAAGGTCCGGATCAATGATGAAAATAAATCAAATCTTTCAATGAGAGATTTACCAAACAGATTGATTCTTTTCCTTCTCCTATAAATAGGAGCCGATAGAGAGACAGAGATAGAGAGATATAGAGCCTTGGAATCTTGAAAATTCAGAGAGAAAATGTCACGCCCCGCTTCTCAAAATACGGAATACGAGGGGTAGACAAAGCCAGCCATGCTCCTATGGTCAAGGAAATGTCCTGCCGTAGTCACACTTCGGCTTCTAGTTTTTCATGGTAAACAGTAAATAATGCGCAGGTAAAGAGAGATGCAGTAACTGAAGGAAACAATGTAAAGAGCTGACCTGAGGGGGAACAAATATAGATATAACTCTGGATATCAAATCGAGATGTCTGTAATATGCGTCTAGTCCTGGTCCAGGCTAAATCTTCTCCTCACACTGAGCATGCATACTCAGGTCGTCAGAGCGACACAATAGCAATATAATATATATATATATATATAATCATGTGACAATTCTAACAGTGATAATAGATATGTGAAACAGTAAATCAATGACAGCATGAATATGAATGTGCAGTAATCAATACAGCGGAACAGTAAAGCAGTAGAACGATGTGTCACGTATGTCAACACAATATATAAGGTATATAAATGCCAGTATCCCTATCAGTCTCTAAGTCTCACTGTACAGGTCACTGAGCCTATCGTCAATCCAAGTGTGAGAATCAACCACTCACGAGTGTCCTCCACCCAAGGGTAGAACCCAAGGGCAAGGGACCACGGGCCCAACATGTATATCACGGTGAATATCACATACCCTGTAAATCTCCATATATCTCCCTAAATATATAAGCCGGCATGGGACTCCCGAGATTCTGTTGAACTCACACTTAAACTACCCCACACCCTGTAGTCTACATCAAACGCTAACCATAACCCAAAATACCAATCGGTCGGTAACATGTCTACGCGAGAACTGGAGGCAAGACCTCCATCAAGCACGTCCCGACTAATACCTAAGGTAAATGGCAGTGTCTGGTGCCTTATCTGTGACACCCGTGCAAAAGCTTCCATAAGTGTCCCATACCACTTATAGTCATACGTACACGCATCCCACAGACGTCGACAATGCAATAGAATAATAGGGTCACTGATTGTGTACAAGTACGTATCACTTTCACTTATTCACGGATACACGATCACTGACGTACTTGCCACAATCATCACTAAAATCTAACACTGGGTAAATGCACGATATCACTAGGTTATCAATACAATGATATGGGTATGATATGATGCGTGAACAGTATATAAGCATGATTAGGATGTTATGAAACAATATTTTATCACTTGCACGATTTATCATGAAACGTACGTGTATAGTTTAGCGAAACGATAAATAGGTAGTAAATAGTATGTTCAGTTGTCCATCCATCGAATTTAGTTTCAAGCCAATCGGGTTCCAGGATCATTATTTATAGCCATTTCATTTTAAGCGCTCGTGGCTGGAAATCCGGTTTCAGAATCAGAAATCCGTTTCGCAACGCATTTTAATCCCAATTGGGATCATATTTTAGCGACGCTACAGTTGTATTAATTCTAGGGTTTTCAGTAGGGTTTTCAACGCAACAGAAGGATCTTCAATCGCATCTGCACGTCAGGAGTTATACACTGTTTAACACTAATATGTCAATTCTGATTCTGTTGGGACTGTTATGCGTCCCGATCTTTTAAATTACAGATTAAATAGTAAACGATAACAAAACAGAATGAAACCACTTGTGTTATTTATCTAACAGGTTCACCTACAATAAACAGTGGAGTTCCGCAATCTACGAGTTAAGGAGATCTTTGGTACCCATTACGGAACAGCAAGCAACAACTGGAGTCGCTCTGGACTGCAGTCCAGAGTCGCACTCCGATCCAAATATCATCACAATTTGAGTACAGGAATATCAGGAAACCAGTATAGGGTTAAAGTTCGTCGAGTCGACTTCGATTTGAGCCCTCGAACGCATCATTCCATTGTGTATGTAATTTATGGCGATTTTAATAGTTTTCAGGTACAGGAAAATTCCATTTTTACGGTTAAACTTGGGGGTAGTCGTTTTAGTCGTTAACGGTCAAATTATTCAACGAAATTTGCATAAGATATTCATCACTACAAGGGCCAATGTAAACCATCCAGTTCCGTCAAATGTGATAATTATTCTCATAGGGATCATTCATCGAACAGGTGTGTAGTATAATTTATTCAGAAAAGTAACTATAGAATCTAAACGATTTTAATTTGCAACAAGTATAACTTAGCATGTAGCAAGTAGAGAACTTGCCTGGACACGTCACGGGATTGTACAGCAGCAGTGGTAAGGAACACACAGCAAAGTTGGGCCTCGGCTCGATCTTGGCTTGGCCTCGGAGCTTGGCCTAGGCCCTGCGCTTGACAGCTCGGTACCGTGGTTGTATACGTGGGTTTTGTTAGTTTTGAAGAGAGAGGGAGAAAACAGAGAGGAAGAGAGATAGAGTGAGATAGATTGAGAGAGAGATAGAGTAGAGGGGGAAAGAAAGAGAAATGAGAGAGAGATCGAGAGAGAGGGAACAGTGAGAGAGATGAGAGTACTGAGAGAGAGAGAAATGACATGCAAGGAGAGAGTGACAGTGAGGAGGAGGGAGAGAGAGAGAGAGAGAGAAAGAGAAAGCACAGAGAGATAGAGAGTGAGAGAGAGAGAACACAGAGGGAGTTAGAGAGAGATGAGTGAAAGAAAGTAGAGTAATAGAGAGAGAGTGAGAATGAAAGAGGGATAGAGAAACAGAAAGATCGGGGGAGAGAGAGAGTTGAGAAGAGAGAGAGAGAGAGATGAGAAAGAACTGAGAGGCAGAGAGGGAGAAAGAGGGCACAGAGAGAGAGGTTGCAGGGAAATGGGGAGAGCGAGGGAAAGGGAGAGGTGAGAGTGCAGAGGGGAGAGATGGTGAGAGGGATGACGACGGCGATGATGTTGATGATGATGATGCCGCGGGGGGGAAAAGTCGACGAGACTTAGAGAGGTGCTCGCCGGCGAGGGACGCAGGGAAGTGGGAGAGAGGAAGTGGGGTGCTCGTGATCGAGGGTGGAGGTGAGGGCGACGACGTTGATGGTGGCGTCGAGATCGAGAATGTGGGGGTCGAAGTTCAAGGTGAAGCGGAGGGGATCGACTTGAGCTCGAGAGAGAGGGGTCGAGATAGGGGAAGAGAGAGGGGACCAGGGGGATTGAGCGAGGGGGAGTGAGGAAGAGAGGAAGAGTGACGAGAAAGATGGAGGGCGCGCGTCATGGGGTGTAACGCACGCGAGCGAGAGCGTCGGCGGAGGCGAGGAGCACGGCGGAGGAAGTGGATCGCGCGCGGGAAAGAGGGAGAGCCGTTGGGGAGATGCACAGGAGCGGGCCAAGTAGTGGGCTGGGGAAAAATAGTTTAGGAATTTATTTAAAATAAATGTGTGTGGGCTGAGCGGGGACGGGCCAAAAAAATAAACGAAAAAAAAGAAATTGATTTTAATGGAAGAAACGGGCCGGGAGATAAATAGAAAAGGGGGAAAAGAAAGGGCCGGGCCTGGTGGGCTGCTGGGGAAAATTTGGAATAATTAATGAAGGGTGATGGGCTGAGGAAAAGTGTGCTGGGCTCGGGGATTTGTAAGTGAAAAATATAGGATTAGGGAATTAGGTTTGGGTTGTAATAAAAGAAATATACGGTTTAGAAGAAATACAATTATAAATAAAATGAATACAATTATAAATAAGAATACATTGAATTCTAAAGTAATAAAATACAGATTTTGGTACAAAAGGGGCTGGGTATTACATCATACCACCCTTACAAAAATTTCGTCCTCGAAATTTAAAATAACAGATAAGTTATATAAACATAAGCGAAACCTATTATATTGCAAACTAATACGTAAAGATTTACTAGAAATACGTGGACGAAGAAATTTAAAATATATATGTATATAAGTAAGAACAACATACGGAAAGGCAGGTCTAAATAGGTATAAGGCAAGAATAACTATGAGGGCAACTACGTGTATACGAGAATATAGGTATCAATAACGAACAATAATAATCAAAGTGTGTTCGATAAAAGTCGAAACCCACATATATGCAGGTTTAAGTCTATCAAAAGCAAGCAGAAAAAATCTCAACCATTTATCTTAGTAATCATAAGCATAAAACCCGAAAATAAAGTAACGACAATAAAGTAGTGAAAACTAGTCGGTAGGTTAAAACATTTTAGAATAGTGTATCGTTCAAATAACGTAGAAAACTCATATAGTGAAAATAAGAAACACGGAACGAAAAATATGCGCGATGTAAGGTTGCGCTATCGAAAATAATGGGAAAGCTAGTTGTGGAGTATTTGAAATGCGTAAAACGGGGATAGTCAATAAAACGCGCTTTTCGATAAATACCAAATAATGAAAACCAATTTTCGGATGATAAAGTCCCTAAATATATATAGGGTAATAGGAAAACACATAAAAATGTATAGGGCTAGCTAGAGTAAGGATTTCAATGAAGTGCGGCTCATTCCAAGGTGGAGTATGTGGCGGCTTTAGGCTAAAGATCAAGGAGACTGGGACCGGGTCAACACAGAAAGCAATGGTGAGCAACAAAAGGACTACAAGGTAAAAGTACGGGGGAGAAATAACGATCGGTAAATCCTATGAATCAAGAGTTTGAAAAGTTAATGAACTCGGTAATTCATAAGAAAGGTCCTCCTCCCAGAAGCATCTCAAACGGGGTACAGACGAAGGATGAATGGTGGCTCATTCCAAGGATCAGGGTGCGGTACTTTCTAATCGAAACGAGGGTGAAAACTATACAATGAGTAGGGGTGGACAGTCAGGGATCTCAGCAGAAAATAAATGGGATATGGGCAATAAACAAGTATCAAGCGAACCAATAATCAAAAGGTTTACGAATTCAGAAGATTTATTTCATTCAAGAAAATTTGAAACAATGCATTCCCAAAGACGAAAAGTGGCCATAAACTATACACATTTTATTTGGCCAGAAAGACAACATCAAAAGATATTCCGTCAGTCACGGTTGTGGAGATTCAGTATGTTGCGGTAGGCTCGCGCACTCAGGTAGGGGCGTCCATTTCCATAGCGTCTCGCGGGGGCCGCCATTGGGAGTTCTTCCACAGCAGGCTCTTGTCCATCTGGTCCTTCTTCCTCGGCTGGATCTTCTTCATCAAGATCTGATTCCATGGGTTTCTCTTCTATGGGATTTTCCTCCGCTGGATTTCATTTTATTGGGTCTTCCTCGGGATCTCCCTCTATCGGGTTCTCTTCAGGATCTTCTTCCTCTTCGTCAGGATCGCCTATCATGTTAAACTCTAGGGCGACTGCTCCTTCGTCCTCTGAATCGCTGTTTCCGAAATTGACCTGGGGACCGTTGATCTCATCATCAGAACTCATCAGCGTGCGGTCTAAGGAAACGCATGACTGTGCATCCTCATCTAGATGCGATGCTGCTCCAGGGTGAGCCATGGCCTGAAAAAAAAAGAGTCATGATTAGACAGTGGAATACATCAAGAAGATAGCTCAGGGTACGAAGTATAGGAAAATATGCGGTGGCAGGAACCGAAAAAATCAGGATAATAATGCTGTGATAATGAATAGTTTAAATAAGGGAAAGGGCAAGAGAAAGATACATATATTACGATTCAAGTTTTATTGCATTCAACTAAAAGTTCAACGGATACAAAATTTTCAAACGGAAAGAAATATTTATAAAAGGATGACAACACTATTACTGAAAGTAGAAAACATGAAAATTCTTCTTTGACTATTAAAACGTTGCATTCTCGTCGCGTGAGTTGAATCCTGCGTTAGGTCCGCCTTATCGTCGAAGTCCGAACTACGCGATAATCATCACTTGGCAGAAGTGGAGAGTGTGGATGAGTCTCCTCCTTGTAGCTCCTTCCTTTTTGGGCAACCGTTGATAAGATGTCCGCTGGATCCGCAAATCAGACATTTCCCTTGGGCGCGGCGACAATCCCTCTGAAGGTGTCCTGGCCTCTTACAGTACCCACAACATGGGGTCTTCTGCTGCTTCTGTCGCGGGGAAACAAATTGGCGCTTCATCTTCTTTTCTTTTCCTCGTCTAACGGGGATCCCTCTATGATTGGAGACTCCCGCTGGTGCCTGATTTATCTGTCTTCTCAGTCCTTCAGCCAACAAGTCGTTTGTTCGCTCCTGGGCTTCCTTTAGACCTTGCAGTGCACTCAGAATCTCAATAGTCTGATTCTGGGGAGTGGATATAGATGAAGAGTCGTTGGAAGACATGATCCTGAGACAACAATTTTGAAGATGATATAGGGCACAGGCTATAAGAATCAATATATAATATGGATTGGACAAAGATTCAAGAATATTAGATGTGATGAAATTCATTACAAATGGTAAATCAACGGTATGACTTTAAGTCATTTAAACCGAGTACGGTCACCCGAAACCCTAGCGAATGAATAGCAGAACTCTCAATGCGAATATGAATCAAGAATATCAAGTTTACAATCTAGACTGAGGGATATCTTAGATTGTCAAGCTCTACACGGAAAACTGCAATCCCAATCGAAGCAAAACCTGGCTCTGATACCAACTAAACCATGTCACGCCCCGCTTCCCAAAATACGGAATACGAGGGGTAGACAAGGCCAGCCATGCTCCTACGGTCAAGGAAATGTCCTGCCGTAGTCACACTTCGGCTTCTAGTTTTTCATGGTAAACAGTAAATAATGCGCAGGTAAAGAGAGATGCAGTAACTGAAGAAAACAATGTAAAGAGCTGACCTGAGGGGGAACAAATATATATATAACTCTGGATATCAAATCGAGATGTCTGTAATATGCGTCTAGTCCTGGTCCAGGCTAAATCTTCTCCTCACACTGAGCATGCATACTCAGGTCGTCAGAGCGACACAATAGCAATATAATATATATAAAATCATGTGACAATTCTAACAATGGTAATAGATATGTGAAACAGTAAATCAGTGACAGCATGAATATGAATGTGCAGTAATCAATGCAGCGGAACAGTAAAGTAGTAGAACGATGTGTCACGTATGTCAACACAGTATATAAGGTATATAAATGCCAGTATCCCTATCAGTCTCTAAGTCTCACTGTACAGGTCACTAAGCCTATCGTCGGTCCAAGTGTGAGAATCAACCACTCGCGAGTGTCCTCCACCCAAGGGTAGAACCCAAGGGCAAGGGACCACGGGCCCAACATGTATATCACGGTGAATATCACATACCCTGTAAATCTCCATATATCTCCCTAAATATATAAGCCGGCATGGGACTCCCGAGATTCTGTTGAACTCACACTTAAACTACCCCACACCCCGTGGTCTACATCAAACGCTAACCATAACCCTAAATACCAATCGGTCGGTGACATGTCTACGCGAGAACTGGAGGCAGGACCTCCATCAAGCACGTCCCGACTAATACCTAAGGTAAATGGCAGTGTCTGGTGCCTTATCTGTGACACCCGTGCAAAAGCTTCCATAAGTGTCCCATACCACTTATAGTCACACGTACACGCATCCCACAGACGTCGACAATGCAATAGAATAATAGGGTCACTGATTGTGTACAAGTACGTATCACTTTCACTTATTCACGGATACATGATCGCTGACGTACTTGCCACAATCATCACTAAAATATAACACTGGGTAAATGCACGATATCACTAGGTTATCAATACAATGATATGGGTATGATATGATGCGTGAACAGTATATAAGCATGATTAGGATGTTATGAAACAATATTTTATCACTTGCACGATTTATCATGAAACGTACGTGTATAGTTTAGCAAAACGATAAATAGGTAGTAAATAGTATGTTCAGTTGTCCATCCATCGAATTTAGTTTCAAGCCAATCGGGTTCCAGGATCATTATTTATAGCCATTTCATTTTAAGCGCTCGTGGCTGGAAATCCGGTTTCAGAATCAGAAATCCGTTTCGCAACGCATTTTAATCCCAATTGGGATCAGATTTTAGCGACGCTACAGTTGTATTAATTCTAGGGTTTTCAGTAGGGTTTTCAACGCAACAGAAGGATCTTCAATCGCATCTACACGTCAGGAGTTATACACTGTTTAACACTAATATGTCAATTCTGATTCTGTTGGGACTGTTATGCGTCCCGATCTTTTAAATTACAGATTAAATAGTAAACGATAACAAAACAGAATGAAACCACTTGTGTTATTTAGCTAACAGGTTCACCTACAATAAACAGCAGAGTTCCGCAATCTACGAGTTAAGGAGATCTTGTGGTACCCATTACGGAACAGCAAGCAACAACTGGAGTCGCTCTGGACTGCAGTCCAGAGTCGCACTCCGATCCAAATATCATCACAATTTGAGTACAGGAATATCAGGAAACCAGTATAGGGTTAAAGTTCGTCGAGTCGGCTTCGATTTGAGCCCTCGAACGCATCATTCCATTGTGTATGTAATTTATGACGATTTTAATAGTTTTCAGGTACAGGAAAATTCTATTTTTACGGTTAAACTTGGGGGTAGTCGTTTTAGTCGTTAACGGTCAAATTATTCAACGAAATTTGCATAAGATATTCATCACTACAAGGGCCAATGTAAACCATCCAGTTCTGTCAAATGTGATAAGTATTCTCATAGGGATCATGCATCGAACAGGTGTGTAGTATAATTTATTCAGAAAAGTAACTATAGAATCTAAACGATTTTAATTTACAACAAGTATAACTTAGCATGTAGCAAGTAGAGAACTTGCCTGGACACGTCACGGGATTGTACAGCAGCAGTGGTAAGGAACACACAGCAAAGTTGGGCCTCGGCTTGATCTTGGCTCGGCCTCGGAGCTTGGACTAGGCCCTGTGCTTGACAGCTCGGTACCGTGGTTGTATACGTGGATTTTGTTAGTTTTGAAGAGAGAGGGAGATAACAGAGAGGAAGAGAGATAGAGTGAGATAGATTGAGAGAGAGATAGAGCAGAGGGGGAAAGAAAGAGAAATGAGAGAGAGATCGAGAGAGAGGGAACAGTGAGAGAGATGAGAGTACTGAGAGAGAGAGAAATGACATGCAAGGAGAGAGTGACAGTGAGGAGGGGAGGGAGGGAGAGAGAGGGAGGGAGAGAGAGAGAGAGAAAGAGAAAGCACAGAGAGATAGAGAGTGAGAGAGAGAGAACACAGAGGGAGTTAGAGAGAGATGAGTGACAGAAAGTAGAGTAATAGAGAGAGTGTGAGAATGAAAGAGGGATAGAGAAACAGAGAGATCGGGGGAGAAAGAGAGTTGAGAAGAGAGAGAGAGAGATGAGAAAGAACTGAGAGGCAGAGAGGGAGAAAGAGGGCACAGGGAGAGAGGTTGCAGGGAAATGGGGAGAGCGAGGGAAAGGGAGAGGTGAGAGTGCAGAGGGGAGAGATGGTGAGAGGGATGACGACGGCGATGATGTTGATGATGATGATGCCGCGGGGGGGAAAAGTCGACGAGACTTAGAGAGGTGCTCGCCGGTGAGGGACGCAGGGAAGTGGGAGAGAGGAAGTGGGGTGCTCGTGATCGAGGGTGGAGGTGAGGGCGACGACGTTGATGGTGGCGTCGAGATCGAGAATGTGGGGGTCGGAGTTGAAGGTGAAGCGGAGGGGATCGACTTGAGCTCGAGAGAGAGGGGTCGAGACAGGGGAAGAGACAGGGGACCAGGGGGATTGAGCGAGGGGGAGTGAGGAAGAGAGGAAGAGTGACGAGAAAGATGGAAGGCGCGCGTCGTGGGGTGTAACGCACGCGAGCGAGAGCGTCGGCGGAGGCGAGGAGCGCGGCGGAGGAAGTGGATCGCGCGCGGGAAAGGGGGAGAGCCGTTGGGGAGATGCACATGAGCGGGCCAAGTAGTGGGCTGGGGAAAAATAGTTTAGGAATTTATTTAAAATAAATGTGTGTGGGCTGAGCGGGGACGGGCCAAAAAAATAAACGAAAAAAAAAGAAATTGATTTGAATGGAAGAAACGGGCCGGGAGATAAATAGAAAAGGGGGAAAAGAAAGGGCCGGGCCTGGTGGGCTGCTGGGGAAAATTTGGAATAATTAATGAAGGGTGATGGGCTGAGGAAAAGTGTGCTGGGCTCGGGGATTTGTAAGTGAAAAATATAGGATTAGGGAATTAGGTTTGGGTTGTAATAAAAGAAATATGCGGTTTAGAAGAAATACAATTATAAATAAAATGAATACAATTATAAATAAGAATACATTGAATTCTAAAGTAATAAAATACAGATTTTGGTACAAAAGGGGCTGGGTATTATAGAAAAGAAAGGAGAATTTGATTCTCTACAAAGAAAAACCCTAGGTAAGAAAAGAAAGAGGGTAAAGGCTTCAAAAAGAGAATGTAATTCTCAATCCAAGAGTTTAACTCTTATAAAAAAAGGAAAGAGCTTAGTTCTTTCTCTGGTGGAAGACCTGCAAAGTGCACATCTCCCCATAGGTTGAGAATTTAATTCTCATCTGGTCGAGATCCTGCCATGCAGATCTAAAATATAGAGGAGGAACTGAGTTTTGAGAATTTAATTCTCACAAAGTCATAGGAATTTAATTCCTCCAAGATAAAATTAGGGTTTAACCCTATATGAGAATTTAATTATCCAAAATTATAGGAATTTAATTCCTTCAAAATGAACAGAACTAGGGTTTAACCCTAATTGAGAATTTGATTCTCTCAAACTCACAGGGATTTAATTTCCCTTAAAATAAAATTAGGGTTTCACCCCATTTCAGAACTTGTTTCTTTACATATATAAGAATCTAATTCCTACAGAAAGAAAATTAGGGTTTAACCCTACCTAAGATTATAATTCTTCGAAAATAGGAATTTAATTCCTCCAAAGTTAAAAACTAGGGTTTAACCCTATGAAGAATTTAATTCTTAAAAAGTCAAACAGATCTTTAAACAGGAAAGAACCAGGGTCACGTGTCCCCACGTGACCCCTGTAAAAGATCCACAGAACAAAAGCGCTGGGCGCCCTCACGTGTCATCACGTGATCCTTAATGAATATTCTAATAAATCAGGGCATGAGCACCCATCACGTGCCCACACGTGATGGCTGTGAGAATTAAAGGTGTTAAACACTTATCTGCAGAACAAATGAAGGGGATCTGGTCCCACTTTTTGATGCCATCACGTGCTCCCACGTGATCCCCCCCTCTGTTAATGTTTAACACTAATCTGATAATTTTGTTGCCAGTGTTTAACACTGTTATCTGTTAGTATTTAACACTAATTTGAGAATCACAATTTTTAGAGTTTAACACTAATTTGATAATCTTATTTCTAGTGTTCAACACTGTTGGTCTTTAGTATTTAACACTCGCTTTAGCCCAATTGGCTAATTTTCTAGAGGCAAAACCTCCCCTACAATTGAATATGTCTAATGTATCAACAGAGGGCCAATGTTCCAAACATGATTGGACTTAGCCCAAGAAGGCCATAAGTCCTCAATTCAGACTTAACTGAGCCAATGGGCTCATAATATAATTAATTGGTCGTGGTTCCAAATTGGACAACAGATCACTTAATCTACCTTGGTTCAAGGATACATCTCTTCACTCCTTTGATATTTGTCGTTGTAATTTCTCAACGTCTTCAAAGAGGTGACGGGTCCCAACGACCATACATTTCACGGACTGTGGGGTCCTTAAACTCATGAACTATGATGTCCTTAACCTTGACCGGGATGTCTTAAAACTAACAACGGACTGTGGGGTTCTTAAACTCATGGACTATGATGTCCTTAACCTTGATCGGGATGTCTTAAAACTAACAACGGACTATGACGTCCTTAACCTTGACCGTGATGTCTTAAAACTAATGCCGGACTGTGGAGTCCTTAAATCCATGGACTATGATGTCCTTAACATTGACCGCAACGTCTTAAAACTAACATTGGACCGCAATATCCTTAAACTGCCTATCGACCGCAATGTCATTAAACTAAACAATAGAGCCCAATTGCTCTCTTGTCGGATCTAAACGATCCCGTTAAGTCGATCTTAGTCTGAAATTAGACTAACGTATCCTTAACAAACGTTTAAGTCGATCTTAGTCTCAAATAAGGCTAACGTATCCTTAAACCCAAACCCCCAAACCCAAATCTAAGATAATACGGATTTGGACTAGTTCACGCCCTACGGGCGAAAACATAACTCAGTCTCCGTATACATTCCACGGGCAACCAAACACAAAACAAACACCCACGACACGAAGTGACCATCTGGAGAAGGAGAAAGTTGTTACCGCGATGCGGTAGCGTAATTAACTGCAGGGGCTTATGTCTGCAGGGAAGAGCGTCCCCACAATCAAAAACCCCTCAAGCGAGGGGGAATCTGACGAACTCTGCTACATCGGACGCATCTGTTTAAACCTTCGATACACGGTTCCATAAATCAACTTAGCATCTTCGGAGAGGTGGACGAACAGCACCAATTAGTATCTGCCCCGAATTTCAGGCAAGACGTCTCCCGTCGCGCCGTCTTTCGGAGGGGAACAGTCCCACGTTCCACGCCATCACGATCCCCATTAATGGGCGATCCGCTCTTTACGCGGGCGTGACGTCGGGAGCGTAATTGCCGGCGAGATTCTCGCGCCTGCTGCTGCGTGCTGCCGCCACTATATAAACCCCCATCACAGAGGGGTCAAGTAAGCCATTTTTTTATTCCACTTAGCCGTTACTCTACTCAGATCTCGTGCTAACTTGATCGTCGGAGGGTCCTCGGTGGTACCAAACCACCCCGGGACTTCTTTGCAGGTACTCGGAGCTAAACTCCTCAAATCACCAATCTCCTCAAAACCCATTGAGACCCACACGCAACAAGAGATCACCTCCAAAATCTATCGGGAGATCGACGGAAGATAACATCTGAAGGAGACCCGAAAATGACCTCCATCAAAGTGCAATGCAGATGTAAAATCCTAGTGTATGATAAATTTAATCCTTGAGCAGATGTCCAAAAATATTTATGGATGTTTCTATATATAACCCAAATCTTACTTAGATCTAAATAAGGCCCACCAAATCTGGTATTTCTAATTAAGACCCCAAATCTACTTTGTTTTACAAAATAGACCCCAAGTTTTTTTAACGTACGTAGTTAAGCTGTTGGGCTGGTTAACTTTGAACTTTATCTCCTAAATTCCCCTCATTTCCCAAATATTTGTCTAAATTGAGGTCAAAACCGACCATGAGTTGTTGAATGTCAGCTTAATGGCTTTGAGCCCGGTTTAACATGTAAGAGAAGAAAAACATAGTAAAAATAATCTCTTAACATATGGTGGCTGAATGGAAAACTAACTTGGAGGCCAAAATGAATAACTTAACATATTTAGAGGTCTTATTTAGAAACACCCAGATTTTTATTTTATTATTTAATTTATAAGTTTTTGGGGGTTGGAAGGAGAGGGGGAGCTGGTGAAGGGGAGGGGGGTTATAAATAAGGAGTATTTGAAGGTTAAATATGGCAGCAATCTAGAATTTGAAATTTATATCCGATTAGGCATCCACATTTGACCTCCGAAGCAATAATAAAACCCCATTAAAACCGATTGGGAACACATGCTAGTTTCCTTCATGCTATTATGGTGCTCTGGAAGCATTTGAACCGCACATCACATCTGCGTGAAAAACACCTACATCAAAGCCCCATGTTTTACACTGTTTAACAGTCAATCATGACCGTTGATTTTAAAATCAAAAAATTATGGACAGTTGATCTTAATAGCAGGGAATAGCACGGTGATAATAGTAGGGACTCCGGATCCATTAAAACCTTTTGTCAAGAAAACCCTCTTAAATCCTTCCCATTTCTCTCCCTTAACCCATTCCAAGAATTGCAAATTGCAACCCTAAAGACCCTTCCATTTCTCTCCCTAAACCCATTCCAAGAATTGCGAACTACAACCCTAAAATCCTCTTCTTGCGAATACTGCCCAAATAGAAACCAGAACCGCCAATGCGCAAAATCGATAGCAAAGTCACCTTCACAAAGCCGCGCCGAGGCCTCTGGGCTTGGCTCCTAAGCTTTCTGTTTAGGCAACCCATATCTCGATTCTGTCACCCATCGATTCTTGAATGGTGCGGAGCCGGTACCAGATCAATTGCAGACGATTCCCTGTAAGTATGCAAAGTCGATGTATGGGAAATTGGAGGAGATTGAGAAGGAGGAGCCAGGGTTTTGTTGGGATAAGGCGGCGATTGAGAAGATGGGGTTGAGGAATTGCAGAAATTCTGTAGCTGTTTGGGCGAGTGTCGAAGTTTGGTGCCGATTTGATTTCTTTCGACTGTCTTTTTACGTTGATGACAAATTTGCATTTTTCTATATCCTTACTGTTCAAACCCTATTCTTGTTTAAGTCTTGTTAAATCTTGAAAAATTTTGGAGCAGACTTGGTTTCAGGTCTGGTCAGGTCAGGTCCGGTCCGGTCCATTATTGAACTCATGCTAACACCGGTTTATATTAGTAAATCTTTCTTTCTGGCTGATCAATTTCATCTGATTCTTTATATGGGTATCTACTTTTTCTTTCGATTTGATACACTTCAAGGAGTTTTGATGACTAGTCGTCTAAGTGTCTATTTGCAGGAAATAAAATAAATGAGTAGAATTGCAAGGAACAAGAAAATTGAGAAGAATGAAAACCGGAATATGAAAAGGGAACGAACTAATAAGAAAAGAAAAATCATAGAGCAAATGAAGAATGATAAGCTATGAATAAAAATCAGTAACCTTTCATACTCTCTCCGTCCCATAAAGATAGGCTAGTTTAGTTTTACATAAGGATTAAGAAAACTTATTTAATGTGATGTCTATTATAATTTTTGTATGGACTTTTCCAATATACCCTTATTTAATGCTTTGGAACTAAACAAATATGGAACCGAGGAGCATGCAGCCAACAATCCTATATACATAATGTAAAACTATAGAGGGGTGGCGGAATTTTTAAAATGCCAATTTTGCCCTCACAAATTTTGGTATTTCCACCTCCTATTGCCACCTGTCCCATCTTCTATTGCCACATGTGCCCATCTCCTGCTCTATTTAAGACAGAGCACTTTATCTTCATTCTCTACTAAAAAAAAGCCAAAAATTAAAAAAAAAAAAAAGTTGAGAGAGGGGTCTCTAAGATTCTTCCGATCTTCTTTTCTTATTTTGCATTTCTTTCAATGACGCAGAAACTTGATGCAGAACGGTTGTTGCCTTTCTCAATGGTCAAAGAGTATAACAAACCGTCTTTGCTTCTCTTTCTCCATACAAAACTGACGTCCACGTCGTCTGATACCGACGATGTCATTCCTTCCATGTGCACCCAAGCTACATTGAAGACTCCGCCCAAGTGATCATCCCCTCTCCCGATGGCCCTTATGATGGTGCAAAGTTTATTTTGGACGAAGTACCCTCCTACAAGTATCGGAAGTATGCAGCTTCTCAATTAGGTGCGCTCGAGAATTGTCGTAATTTTGCTCGCTGAGTGGTTCGTCGTGCATTTCTCATCCAATATCAGCATCGCACATATTTTGAAACGGAGATCAGCTAGTTTGTCCATGGAGCTGTGGAGGTAGCAGATAATAAGTTTAATATAAAGGTATATGTTTATACTAGCATTGAGAAGATGGTGACAATAAAGGGACCACATAATCGAAAGAGACAAGGGTTGAAGGGCGAGAATGGCGTTATTTGTACGGTGTATTTTGAAGAAATTGAGATGGGTAGCAGTGGTGATTTGGTCGAAGGAGTGCAGTTGTGTTGTGATCATGCATTCCACATGAAGTGCATTATTTCTTGGTTGTTCAAGAAAAACTCATGTCCGCTATGTCGAGGTGAGGAGCCATGTCAAATAGCTTAGATTGTTAATGTTAGTTTTTCTTTATTGATCAATCGTCTGTTATTTCTGTTATTTTGACATGTAAATTTCAAAGAAAAATGAACAATATTAACGAGTTCTGATTGTGGTTTCTAATATTCTCAGTTGGTTTAATATGTTTAATATGATGATCATATGATACATTTTATAGATATATTGTATAAATCACTTAATTTCCTAAGCCGGTCATGTTTTTGCAATTATGTTTGTCAAATGACGGAAAATGACAAAAAAATTGAGAAGGTGCCAACGTGCAAGTGTAGAAAAAACTAAAATGAAAAAGAACAATAAGATTACCAATTGGTTTTAATAGATACTTCTTTGGTTGGAATAACAAGCTTATGATCATAATTTGTAACAGGCATAAGTAAAAATTATTAAACCGAAAAAGACAATAGTCATGAAAGAAGAGAAACGCATTACCATATGCTGCAAGACTATAGAAAAGTAGGACGTTATTAGGTAGAAATATGACAGAAAGGACAAGTAGGATGGAATAGATAAAAAAAATTGCTAAAAATAGAAAACTGCTAAAAATAAAAGGTTGTTAAAATGAGAAACCGATTATTTGATTACGTCCCAAATTGATTCCCAATGCTTCCTGTCAAATCTTAGCTGATCCGGGTGCTGATTTTATTTCTAATTCGAAAGTCAATGTTCGGAGCAAATCTTTGACCGCAATTTCGGGGCCTTAAACGATGGATTTTCGCGATTCCGTCAATGCATGCCACAGACATATTTATTGACCCAAATGATTTTGTGAGATTTTCGATTTGGCTGGTAGAACGCGCGAATCAAACAAGATTTGACAGTTCGGGATTCCCGGGTTGAACTAGACCCGACGTGTTTTAGATCAGTCAAGCCACTCCAAGTAGGCTAGGGTTGCATCAATAAGTCATAATACCAGCGCAAAGACTGAGAGGGGACAAAGGCCTACGTGTAAGTTCATGCAATCGAAAAATAATGACGTGAATATCAGTCATGATTTGACAGAAAAAAGATATTAGTCATGATAGCCAAAATAAGAATATTTGGTATGATTTGACAAAAAAAGAATAGTAGTCATGATGGCCAAAAAAAGGACATTAGGCGTGATTTGATATAAAAAGGACGTTAGTCATGATGGACTGTAGAAAAATAGTGACGTTAAAGTTGGTCGTGATTTGACAGAAAAATGACATTAGTCAAGATGCACTGTAGAAAAATAATGACGTTAGCATTGGTCGTGATTTGACAGAAAAGGGACATTACTCATGTCGACCTCTTATTGCCATCTATCCCATCGCTTAGTCGCATATGTGCCCACCTCTGCTCTATTTAAGCCAGGACACATCCTCTTCAATTCCTACAGAAGAGAAAATGTCAAAAAAGGGTAAGACGGAGATATTTTGCATCTCTCAATAGCATAAAATCTTGATGCAAAACAGCCGTTGCCTCTCTCAATGGTCAAAGAGTAAAACAAACCGTCGTTGTTTCTCTTCCTCCATGCAAAACTGACACCCATGTTGTCGGATACCGACGGTATCGATCCTTCCGTTTGCAGCCACGGGTACATTGAAGACTCCGCCCAAATGATCGTCCCATCTCCCGTTGGCCCTCGTGATGGTACAAAGGGTATTTTGGACGAAATTTCATTCTATAAGCATCGCAAATATGTAGCCTCTCAATTACGTTCACCCGATAACTGTCGTAGTTTCACTCGCTGGATGGTCCATCGTAAATGCCCCATCCAAGATTAGCATCCCATGTATCTTGAAATGGAGATCAGCGAGTTCGTCCATGAAGCTATAGAGGTAGCAAATGCTAAGTTTCATATCAAGGTATATGTTTATACTAACGTTGATAGAATGATGACAATCAAAAAATCGCGTAAGTGAAAGAGATAAGAGTTGAAGGATGAGAATCACGATATTGTTTGTGCGGTGTACTTCGATGAAATTGAGATGAGTAGTAATGGTGATTTATTCGAAGGAGTGCAGTTGTGCTGTGATCATGCATTCCACATGAAGTGCATTATTCCTTGGTTTTTTAACAACTCATGTCCGCTATGTCGATATGAAGACCCATGTCAAATAGATTAGGATATTAATTTTAGTTTCTCTTTGTTGATCAATCGTCTGTTATTTCTATTATTTTGGCATGTAAATTTCGAAAAGCAGACGAATAATGTTCACAAGTTCCGATTGTCTTTTCTAATATTTTCAATTGGTTTAATATGATAATCATATGATGTGTTTGGATATATAGTATAAATCACTTAATTTTCTAACTCGATCGTATTTTTGCAATCAACTTTGACAAAAGATAGAAAAAACAAAAAAATTTTGCAAAGATAACATCATGCAGGAGTAGAAAAAACTCAAATGAAAAGGAACAATGATATTGCCAATTTACTTTAATGGATACTTATTTGATTGGAAAACATGCATGTTATGGTCATAATTCGTAACAATTATAAGTAAGTATTATTAAACAGAAAAAGACATTAGTCATGATGATCTTTTTTAATTAGTAAGTGGTGCAGCTCTGATTTGAGATGCGACACTTCTAAGCTGATTTGAAAGAAATTGAAAGAATAGAAAAATAACAATGACAATTTCGCCAAACAAAGGTTTTATTTAATCAAAAGTTGCCTCTTATAATTCCAAAATCGAAATCACAACTAATTTACTAATAAAAGAAAAACTGCTAAAATAGAAAAATTGCTGAAAATAAGACATAAAACTGAGTTCGGGATTCTCGAATTGATCTAGACGCAATGTGGTTTGGATCGATCAAGCCGCTCCATGCATGTAGGCTAGGGCGGCATCAATAAGACATAATACCAGCACATATATTGATAGGGGACAAAGGTCCACATGCAACTGCATGCAGTTGAGTACATATATGAGGAAAAATATTATCAGGTACAAACAAGACAGAAAAAGGATATTGGTCACGATGGACAGAAAGATTTGAAAGTAAAAGAACATTAGTCATGATAGACTGTAGAAAATAGTGACATTAACATTATTCATGATTTGATAGAAAAATGACATCAGTCATATTTGATTGTAGAAAAATAGCGACGTTAACATTGACCATGATTTGACAGAAAAAGGACATCAGTCGTGATGGACTGTAAAAAAATAATGACGTTAACATTGGCCATGGTTTGACAGAAAAAAGACATTAGTCATGATGGACTGTAGAAAAATAATGTTAACGATAGAAAAAGGACATTAGTAATGATGGACTGTAGAAAAATAATGACATTAATATTGGTAAAGATTTGACAGAAAAAAGACAATAGTCATGATTGACTGTAGAAAAATATTGGCGTTAATATTATTCATAATTTGACAGAAAAAGAATATTAGTTATGAGAGACTGTAGAAAAATAGTGACGTTAATATTGGCCGTGATCTGACAGAAAAATGATATTGGTCATGACGGACTGTAGAAAAATAGTGACGTTAATATTGGCCGTGATCTGACAGAAAAATGATATTAGTCATGATAGACTGTAAGAAAAAAGGACATTAATTATGACAGACTGTAGAAAAATAGCGACGTTAATTTTGGCCGTGATTTGACGAATAAAGGACATTAGTCATGATAGACTGTAGAAAAATAGTGTTAACGACAGAAAAACAACATTAGTCATGACAGACTGTAGAAAAATAATGACGTTAATATTAGTAATGATTTGACAGAAAAAAGATATTAGTCATGACGGACCGTATAAAAGTAGTGATGTTAACATAGGCCGTAATTTGACAGAAAAAGAACATTGGCCGTGATTTGACAGAAAAAAGTCATTAATCATGATGGACTCTAGAAAAATAGTGACGTTAACATTGGCTGTGATTTGATAGAAAAAGGACATTAGTCATGATGGACAGAAAAATGATATTAGTCATGATTTGACAGAAAAAAGTCATCAGTCATGATGGACAGCAGAAAAATAGTGACGTTGATATTAGTTATGATTTAACAGAAAAAAGAATATTGGTCATGGTGGCAAAAAAGGACATTAGTCACGATTTGACAGAAAAATGACATTAGTCATGATGAACTGCAGAAAAATAGTGACGTTAATGTCAGTCGTGATTTGACAGAAAAAAGGACATTGGTCATGGTGGTAAGAAAAAGGACATTAGTTATGATTTGACAGTAAAAAGACATTAGTCATGATAGACTGTAGAAAAATAATGGCGTTAATATTGGTTATGATTTGACAGAAAAAATACATTAGTCATTATGGACGGAAAAAAGACATTAGTAATGATTTGACAGCAAAAGAATATTGGTCATGATTGACTGTAGAAAAATAGAGACATTACCGGATACAAACAGCATCAAAAGGACAAGTAGAACAATAAAATGAAGAAAAGAGGCACGCTACCGGGTGCAAAAGACAGTAGAACAATAGAGACGTTAGTGGTGATGAGAAATAGTAAATAAAATAAATTCATATGATAAAACAAAAATATTTTATCAGAAATTTAAAAAAATAAAGATGGATTGAATTTGTTTTTATCCCCACCTCCTATTGACGCTATACCTTATCATCTCCTTCCCCTATTTAATTCAGAGATCTTCATTTTCTTTCCCACTTGAAGACAAAAGGAAAAAATTGAAAAAGGGAAAATAGAGAGAGAGATCTCATTCTTACCAAATTCTGGATTTTCCAGCACTTTTGAAACTTAAATCCTTCGTTTGGATTCGTTTCAAAGCACCATGGGTTTAGTAAGTATTTTTATCTCTTTCTTTGTTTTCTTTTTCAACATATATGATCATGAATCAGAATTGTTTGCACTAAATTTTTTTCCATAACTAAACTTTTCTTTTTCAACATATTATTTTTCATTTTTTATTTAGTATTTTTTTAATTGATGAGAATATTTTTAAAACTTGTCATTATTAATGCAACACTTGAATTGAATTGATGTTTTCTTCATTTCCAGGAAAGTGTTCGTTTGATTTGATCAATAACAAAATTGGAGTGAAAACTAAGGTAACAAAAAATCTATTATTCGAAAAATTCAGTATTTAAGATTTTTATTTATTTATGCTTATATGTAGAAGTAAATTATTTGTTATCTAAATTTAAATTCCTATTGGTATCTGTACATTTTTTCCATTTAAGTTATTAATAAATGATGTGACATATTTGTTGTTATTAGTTAATCATTTGTGTTGGTCTCTATAATTGTTTCTATTGTGATATTATCTTTTATTTAGCAATGCATGGGAATAAGTCAAGACGCATTCGCAAATAGTTATCAGGAGCACAAAAACAATGTAAACGTGAACGTGAAAGAATAAGATATAAAAAAAAACCATCCAATACTAACACTAAAAATGATGAATTTTCTTCCAAACGAAAGCGAGAGACATTTGATTTTGGTATTCCGCACTTCAAAAGACCATTAGAACAAATTCCTGATTTTTCTACCAATATTGAATGCAACACATCTTTGATGGATAATGATACTGCTTTGTGTCATTCTACGGAAATGGGATTTTTGAATAATCACCATATAGTTAATAAAGACATTCATTAGGATTTGCAAGACATCGAAATCATAATAGAAACGATGTAATGGACGGGTGGGGGAGGTATATAGCACCAATGACGGAAAGCAGTGAAACCAAGGAAAGCAGTCTAGCAGTCAACAAGTCTCATCCCTGGGAGACTTTACTATGACAGTCAAAAAAATGATAATGATGGTAAGAACACGCTTCATCCTTATTATATATCCCTATAAAACACAAAGTTTTATCTAATTTTACTTGAATACTTGATATTAACTATATTTAAAGAACATATTACTCAAAAATATTAATTTTTTTAATTTTGTTGATTTACAAATATTTTACATATTTTAAAAGCTATAAGATTATTTTAATTAAAATCCTCCATAAATATTATAATATAATATATGACATTTTCTTATTACTGATTAAATTGTTGTAACAACCCTAATTTTTCTATACCAAAATTTTTCAAATATTTTTTCAAAAAAAAATCCACAAAGGGGTATTTTAGCATGAGCACAAGATATAGGTAATTATTTTGTTTTTAATTACAAGCTACAAGAATGTAATAACTTCATTTTTAGTGTACAAGAAATTACTTTAAATTTAATGTATACTAGGAGTATTTATTCTTGCTGCTATCAGTTTAAGTAATTAAATACCACAATAATTACAAGAAAGAGCTTGTAGCTCATTGGTAATACCTTGCATTGCTGAACCAAGCCACCAGAGTTCAAATCCCCTGCCCCACATTATTTTTATAATTATTTTGTTTTAAATTTTTGGAAAGTCAACAGTCAAACCGTCATAACTCTCAAAATTTATACTGAACATAAAAAACTAAATACACCAAAATTCCCCCATGAGATTCCCCACCCGACGGTACCCCGACTCGGCCCGACTCGGCCGAGTCGGCCGGACGGTCGAGTTGTCAACACGGAATTTCTCCGTGTTGACCTAGTCATTCCCCCTGCATACTTTATTTTCTTTGATCGGTTACCAGATTCTCAATAAATCACTTTTATTCCAAAATTTAATGATTTTTAATGTTTTTTTTATATATTTTTATATATTTTTTAATTAAAATCCTAACCCTAGCCTAGCCCTATATAAACACCCTACCCTCTACCCTTTCACTCTATATTCCTAAGTCCACTCTCTAAAAAATTCAAGAGAACTCGGTACGTTAGAAAAAGAGCGAAAGGCGAAGCGCTGCCGAAATCGACGACGAATTCCGGCGATCATACTAGGACCCTTCGCGACGTTTCGACGCCCGACAACCCACTACCTTCCTAGCACTCTCTAACTTGTCCAAACCCGTAAGTCCCCCCTCTTTCTATCTTCCTTTTCTTTGAAGAAAAATACGACTTTTTAAAACCTGACGGAAATCGGAGCAAACCGATTTCCGATTCGGTTTTCTATCAAAACTCACTTGTCACAAATTACATAATGCTTAAACATATTCATGTTGACTATTAATCACTTAAAAAAATCAATTTGGATAAAGTTTTTCACATGAAATGATAACGTTTTCATATATCGTATTCTTTCACTTAAATACCACAATGTTTAGTTATCACATTTAACCCTTAACAATTGCTATACCTTAACGTAGATCACGAGGTAATGACCTACCTCCACACACACGCAAATACAATCCTAATTGATATCATCAAAACTTAGAATACGAAAATACAAGACTTTACATTGAAATACCCTTTTCTTTATAAACCTTTTCTGAAAGTTCTAAGTTGTATACAATTTTAAAACAAAACCTTTTAATAGGAAAATACGATATGTCATGGACATCGATCGTTTATCTAAACTGACTTTGTGGTGTCTAAGCTAGGCAAGTGAGCTTGGGTAACTTTAAAAGGCCCGCCTCACGATTCGTGAGCAGATCCCTCCCTCCTCACTTGTACTTACCTGGCCACAATTGGCGGTGAAGAGGCGATTTGAGGCTTCTAATGACTTATCGTTTAGACCCTTTAGAAATAAGCTAGTTGGCTTAGGAAACCCTAGAAACTAAAATACGGAAATTTACACCTTTTACAGATAAATACCTCATCTTTATAAAACCATTTTTTTCTAAATGATTAGTATTTATTAAATCTTTGCAAAGCGCCACTACAACCCACCTTTGGGGAACTCGTTAGGGATAGTACGGTTTATCGTGCACCCTCGAGCTTAGTAGTGCGAGATTCAGATCTCCGCAAGGAGCATTCGGTCTCGAAAGGTTTAAAATACGACATTTAAGAAAAATGAGATTTTGGAGAATAAAATATTTAGTTAAAATTATTTTTGTATTAACATATATATAATTATCATTTAAACGCCTATTTTTTTATAA
Source organism: Agapanthus africanus (assembly GCA_030015575.1). Taxonomy (NCBI): domain Eukaryota; kingdom Viridiplantae; phylum Streptophyta; class Magnoliopsida; order Asparagales; family Amaryllidaceae; genus Agapanthus; species Agapanthus africanus. The sequence continues at coordinate 44,754,318 of JASDDO010000019.1, read as the reverse complement.
GATAAAGTTTCCACCTTTTCCTAAAAATTACAAGATTAAAAGTTACATTAAAATACCATGAATTTTCAAATAAATCAATGTTATAGTTTAATACTTTTATTAAGATATATTCACTAGAATAACACAAATAAAATCGCACTCATTATAACAATAAATACGAATAATAAATACTTGGGGTGTATCTTGAAAACTATACAAAAGTATTTTTATATAAAACCCCCTCAAGTTTTATAAATTACAATAAGGACCCTAACAATTATAGAACTTCAAATTACATTTCTTTTAGTCTGACTCGGGTTTGAGTCTGACTATTTCTGACTTGAATATGATTCAAGTCATTCTATATTCTTTAATATTCCAACTCAATATGAACACATGAATCCCAGAATCCTGTTAACGATCATTACAACTTGACTGAATCAAACCATGGATATGCATCCATTATTCCGTTATTCCATTTACCTGATTATGCAGTTACAATATGTTTACTGATATCATGGTTTTGATCAGTCATCCAACTTATACAATACAATACTACAATACAATCATAACACTACGGGGTTTAAGGGGTAGACTGGTACGGAATATGTTAAAGGTGGCACGAGGTGGTCACTTAAGACGTAATTACATCCATGCCGTTGTTCCGTGGTATTATCGACGGAGCCTTGTACTACAGGTTACCAAGGTCCCCGGTGTAAGTGGGACTCCCCTCGTATACACTAGCATCTTCTGTACCAGGCTACAAACAACAACGATAATACAATATTATAATATTATAATACAACATTAAAAGCGCTCTCTCTCTGTCTCTCTCTCTTTCTTACTTTCTGTCTATTTCTCCCTTATCTTTGGGACTTACCGAGCGACCTGTTCGCTGACGACATTCTATTTCTTTCTTCTTTGAATGTCGTCAGGTGCTTTGGACCCAGCAGAGATCGAGCCCACCGGTGAAGACTTGGAGCAGTTTCACGAAGACCCCGAGCTCTAGATATTGTACCTTGTTCTTTTCAGTATTTTCATTTCCTGTTATGCCACTGTTTAGGCATCGCTTTCCTTTTCAGTTGTATTTACTTTTCATGCATTGTACAAAAGAATGTTATTAATAAAATTGCTGTTATTTCTATATCTCTTGTCTCTTGTGATTTACTTTTATATTGCTTAGATACGCTTAGCGTATGTACTTTTGAGTATATACATAGCGGGCCTCGTTGCATCCCCTTCGCCGTACATTGGGAAGCGGGGCGTGACAGGTTTTGTTGGTGGCCCATGCAGGTCAGAGCTGTATGAATCCCTATCATGCAGTTCTGGTCTGCGTGAACAACCTAAGCAATATAACACAAGAACCAGCAACTAAAACATTCTTTACAATTCATGTTCCTTGAATCTTGCAAATTTCTATTCCTTGAATCTTATCATTTCATGTATTTGAATCTGTCCTAACCCAAATTTTTCTTCAAGTTTATGGATTCCCCGAACAACACCAGCACCAACGTCAACAACAGCCCTCCAGCACTACCTCTCGCACTAGCTGTTCCTGCACCACCCACTGAGCAAACAATGCTATTTGAGGCGATCCGCAGCCTTCTCGAGGGACAGCAACAACTTCTGAACCGTCCCGAAACTGACGCACCGGGAGTAAAGCAATTCAGGGCTTTACATCGCAAGCAGTTCTCTGGTAAAGGAAGCCCTCTTGAAGCGGAAGAATGGGCACAAAGCATCGAAGGCGATCTGGCAGCAGCTCAAGTGCCAGACAACGCTTGGGTCCGTGTAGCAAAACTACAGCTCACGGATAATGCTCGCAACTGGTGGAAGGCGGAAGAAAGTCGTCTGGTACAGACAATTGAATGGAAGACTTTTCGCGAGAAGTTCGACGCGAAATACTTTCCAGCGACTGCCAGGTTTGCAATGGAGCAGCAGTTCATTCATCTACAACAAGGATCGATGTGGGACAAATCAGTAGATGAATACGACGCTGAATTCACCATGTTAAGCCGATTCGCAGCACACTTGTTACCGACGGACGAGATCAGAGCCCGTCACTTTCAACAAGTACTGGACACGGAGATTCAGGCTGCCCTAGCCACGGGAAAATTTCTGACTCATGAAGATGCTCTGGAAGCTGCCCGCAGTTATGAGGCAGTGATAAAGGCAAGGGGCAGATCTCAGTCTGCAGGAGTGAAACATCCTGCCACTCAAATGGCAGGAGGGGCCTCTTCAAGGCCAGCTGTTGAACTCAGAAGACTGGAAGAAGTTAAGGATCGGTCAAGACCCGATTTTTGTTTTTATTGCAAGAGGGAATGGCACTTGTGGAAGGACTGTAGGCGCGCAAAAGGCCTATGCTTAGTTTGTGGCGCGTCCAATCACGGAATTGGAAACTGTCCTTATAGACGCGACTCAGCACACACACCCGCCAACTACCCGCAGCAGCCAGCTATCCAGGCTCCTGCAGCTCGTCCTGCACTCCTAGAACCACCTCCACGTAGATTCCCTGCTCAGCCAAATCGCCAATTCCACCAGGCACTGAGAAACATGCCTCGAGTACAGGGGAATATGCCTCCGGCCAGGAGGAACGTGCCACGGCGACAGGCTTTCACCTTAGCAGCCATAGAACCTGAAACTGTGAACCAAGGTAACCCAGGTAACTCTCTCACAACTTTGACCAAAACTTCTTTACAATCTTTAGTTCTATCACCAAACTGTTACACTTTCCTTTTACAAATTTCGAGGACGAAATTTTTATAAGGAGGGTAGAATGTAACAACCCTAATTTTTCTATACCAAAATTTTTCAAATATTTTTTCAAAATAAAATCCACAAAGGGGTATTTTAGCATGAGCACAAGATATAGGTAATTATTTTGTTTTTAATTACAAGCTACAAGAATGTAATAACTCCATTTTTAGTGTACAAGAAATTACTTTAAATTTAATGTATACTAGGAGTATTTATTCTTGCTGCTATCAGTTTAAGTAATTAAATACCACAATAATTACAAGAAGGAGCTTGTAGCTCATTGATAATACCTTGTATTGCTGAACTAAGCCACCAAATTTCAAATCCCCTGCCCCACATTATTTTTATAATTATTTTGTTTTAAATTTTTGGAAAGTCAACAGTCAAACCGTCATAACTCTCAAAATTTATACTGAACATAAAAAACTAAATACACCAAAATTCCCCCATGAGATTCCCCACCCGACGGTACCCCGACTCGGCCGAGTCGGCCGGACGGCCGAGTCGTCAACACGGAATTTCTCCGTGTTGACCTGGTCATTCCCCCTGCATATTTTATTTTCTTTGATCGGTTACCAGATTCTCAATAAATCACTTTTATTCCAAAATTTAATGATTTTTAATGTTTTTTTAATATATTTTTATATTTTTTTAATTAAAACCCTAACCCTAGCCTAGCCCTATAAAACACCCTACCCTCAACCCTTTCACTCTATATTCCTAAGTCCACCCTCTAAAAAATTCAAGAGAACTCGGTACGTTAGAAAAAGAGCGAAAGGCGAAGCGCTGCCGAAATCGACGACGAATTCCGGCGATCATATTACGACCCTTCGCGACGTTTCGACGCCCGACAACCCACTACCTTCCTAGCACTCTCTAACTTGTCCAAACCCGTAAGTCCCCCCTCTTTCTATCTTCCTTTTCTTTTAAGAAAAATACGACTTTTTAAAACCCGACGGAAATCGGAACAAACCGATTTCCGATTCGGTTTTCTATCAAAACTCACTTGTCACAAATTACATAATGCTTAAACATATTCATGTTGACTATTAATCACTTAAAAAAATCAATTTGGATAAAGTTTTCACATGAAATGATAACGTTTCCATATATCGTATTTCTTTCACTTAAATACCACAATGTTTAGTTATCACATTTAACCCTTAACAATTGCTATGCCTTAACGTAGATCACGAGGTAATGATCTACCTCCACACACATGCAAATACAATACTAATTGATATCATCAAAACTTAGAATACGAAAATACAAGACTTTACATTGAAATACCCTTTTCTTTATAAACCTTTTCTGAAAGTTCTAAGTTGTATACAATTTTAAAACAAAACCTTTTAATAGGAAAATACGATATGTCATGGACATCGATCGTTTATCTAAACTGACTTTGTGGTGTCTAGGCTAGGCAAGTGAGCTTGGGTAACTTTAAAAGGCCCGCCTCACGATTCGTGAGCAGATCCCTCCCTCCTCACTTGTACTTACGTGGCCACAATTGGCGGTGAACAGAAGATTTGAGGCTTCTAATGACTTATCGTTTAGACCCTTTAGAAATAGGCTAGTTGGCTTAGGAAACCCTAGAAACTAAAATACGGAAATTTACACCTTTTACAGATAAATACCTCATCTTTATAAAACCATTTTTTTCTAAATGATTAGTATTTATTAAATCTTTGCAAAGTGCCACTACAACCCACCTTTGGGGAACTCGTTAGGGATAGTACGGTTTATCGTGCACCCTCGAGCTTAGTAGTGCGAGATTCAGATCTCCGCAAGGAGCATTCGGTCTCGAAAGGTTTAAAATACGACATTTAAGAAAAATGAGATTTTGGAGAATAAAATATTTAGTTAAAATTATTTTTGTATTAACATATATATAATTATCATTTAAACGCCTATTTTGTTATAAAATAAAGTTTCCACCTTTTCCTAAAAATTACAAGATTAAAAGTTACATTAAAATACCATGAATTTTCAAATAAATCAATGTTATAGTTTAATACTTTTATTAGGATATATTCACTAGAATAACACAAATAAAATCGCACTCATTATAATAATAAAGACGAATAATAAATACTTGGGGTGTATCTTGAAAACTATACAAAAGTATTTTTATATAACACCCCCTCAAGTTTTATAAATTACAATAAGGACCCTAACAATTATAGAACTTCAAATTACATTTCTTTTACTCTGACTCGGGTTTGAGTCTGACTATTTCTGACTTGAATATGATTCAAGTCATTCTATATTCTTTAATATTCCAACTCAATATGAACACATGAATCCCAGAATCCTGTTAACAATCATTACAACTTGACTGAATCAAACCATGGATATGCATCCATTATTCCGTTATTCCATTTACCTTATTATGCAGTTACAATCTGTTTACTGATATCATGGTTTTGATCAGTCATCCAACTTATACAATACAATACTACAATACAGTCATAACACTACGGGGTTTAAGGGGTAGACTGCTACGGAATATGTTAAAGGTGGCACGAGGTGGTCACTTAAGATGTAATTACATCCATACCGTTGTTCCGTGGTATTATCGACGGAGTCTTGTACTACAGGTTACCAAGGTCCCCGGTGTAAGTGGGACTCCCCTCGTATACACTGGCATCTTCTGTACCAGGCTATAAATAACAACGATAATACAATATTATAATATTATAATACAATATTAAAAGCTCTCTCTCTCTCTCTCTTTCTTACTTTCTGTCTATTTCTCCCTTATCTTTGGGACTTACCGAGCGACCTGTTCGCTGACGACATTCTATTTCTTTCTTCTTTGAATGTCGTCAGGTGCTTTGGACCAAGCAGAGATCGAGCCCACCGGTGAAGACTTGGAGCAGTTTCACGAAGACTCCGAGCTCTAGATATTGTACCTTGTTCTTTTCAGTATTTTCATTTCCTGTTATGCCACTGTTTAGGCATCGCTTTCCTTTTCAGTTGTATTTACTTTTCATGCATTGTACAAAAAAATATTATTAATAAAGTTGCTGTTATTTCTATATCTCTTGTCTCTTGTGATTTACTTTTATATTGCTTAGATATGCTTAGCGTATGTACTTCTGAGTATATACGTAGCGGGCCTCGTCGCGTCCCCTTCGCCGTACACTGGGAAGCGGGGCGTGACAATTGTAATGTGTGTTTTATAATGATACATGATAAAATAGTTCTAACGATAATTATTTAACAGATTGGCGTAGTCATTTCCATTATTTGGGACCTACTACTGAAAAATGTTTTAGATATGATGCAATTGTGTGAAAAAAAGAAAGGGTTAAAGCTAATGATAAGAAAAAAAATTATTCACTTTGTTGCAAAAGTGGAAGAGTTTCTCTAGCTCTTCTTGAGAAGACACCTGAAATACTAGACTCTTTATTGAACTATCAAAATGTTTTTGAATAAGCTAAACAATTTTGGGAAAAAATTCATTTGTTCAATTCTATATTTGATTTTATTTCTATTGATGCAAAAATATATTATCAAATTTTGAAAGGAAGGGGATCATACACATTTTGAATTCATGGACAAAACTATCGTAAAATAAGTTCAGTGCTACAGGCCATCAGAAGTCGACCTAAATATACGCAGCTTTATATATATGATACCGAGCATTAAATTGAAAATAGAATTGCATCTATTGGAGATAATTGTAATGCTATGAAATATGATTCAGAAATTGTGAAAATTTTAAAAGACATGTTGGATAAATACAACAAATATGCCAAGAAATTTCGACGCGTACATAATTGGTATGAGAGCAATAAAGATAAAGAATTTAGCTTACGCATTCTAGAGGATAGAAACCATAAGAGTCAACAATATAATAGACCAAAATCGACAGAAACAGCTGCTTTGATGATTGATGATGAATTTGTTTCTTCATCTACTCGAGATGTTATTGTCAACGATCGAAAAAAGGATATCAAAGAATTAGTGAGATTCATCCAGCATACATACCATTACAATATCACTTATTATTCTCATATGGAGAAGATAGTTGGTATAATTATATTGAAGGTAACAATACGAAGAGAGAGAAAATAAAGTTTCAATGAAGGATTTCTATGCATTTAGATTACAACAGCGTTGTCATGAGGGAACAACATTGTTCAGAGGTGGAAAATTATTACAACAATAAATAGTTGATTTTTATGCGTCTGTTGAAGTGAATCATCTTGAATGGATTCATAATAATCAAAAACCTTTACGATGTGAGTTATACCAAGGTTTGCAGGATGCTGTTGACGATGGTGATAATGATACTCACATAGTTGGTAAAAAAATTATTTTGCTTTCATTCTTTACTGGAGGCCCACGATACATGATTCAAAACTATCAAGATGCTATGGCAATTTGTCCATGGGTCGAACCTCCAGATTTATTCATTATTTTTACATGCAATCCTAATGGAGAAGAAATACATGTTTTTTTATTGATTACTGATGGTCAAAATGCATCTGATAGGCCTGATATTGTTGCCAGAGTTTTTCACTTAAAACTTATGCAGCTTCCTGATGATTTGATTAAACATAAATATTTTGGACGAGTAATTTCTGGTAGCTTATTGTCATTATTTGTTGATACATGTTTTGTGTGTTGTTATATGTTAATGTTTAAAAGTTTAATTTTTCTATTTGTAGATCTATCTGTAGTAGAATTTCAAAAACGAGAATTACCACATTCTCATATCCTAATTACATTTGAAAGTTAAAAAAAAATAAAACTCACAAAGGATATAGATAATTTAATTAGAGTTGAATTTCCTGACATTAAAATGGAACTTGTAATTTATGATTTGGTAGTTACTCATATGATTCATAGGCCATGTGGTACACATAATCCAAAATGTGTTTACATGAAAAATAATAAATGCTCAAAAAAATTCCCTAAAATATTCAATGACCATAATATTATTGATGAAAATGGATATGCAATTTACCGAAAACGCAAATCAAGATTCTACACGGCAAATGGAAAAGATCTTGATAACAGTTGGGTTGTTCTAAAATATCAATCTCGTATTAGTGTTGAAATATGCAATCATAGACGGGTAATAAAATATTTATTTAAATATGTGAATAAAAGATTTGATTTTGCAAAAGCCATCATTCATCAAAATGTGGTCGAAAGATATGACAAGAACAAATTATATTTAAATTCTAGATATATTGCAGTATCTGAAGATTCATGAAGACTTTTTGAATTTAAAATAAATAAACGTCATCATGCTGTTGAACGGTTGCACTGTTATCTTTTTTGTGAACAAACGGTTTTCTTTAAAGAAGATGGCAGTGTTCAAGAAATAATGGGGTCTGAACGAGCTAAGAAAACAATATTAACCGAATGGTTTACTATGAATCGTAAATTTCCCCATGCTAGAAATTAAACTTATGTTGAGTTTCTAAATCACTTTGTTTGGGACGAAAAAAACTTATGTTAGAAGCAACGCAAAAGAAGGAAAGTAATAGGTAGATTGCCTTATGCATATTCTGCCGCTGATGAAAGATATTAGCTTAGAATGTTGTTGACAATAGTAAAAGGAAGAATCAATTTTATTGTTATAAGAACAATTGATGGTGTTGAACATGGAACTTATAAAGCTGCATGTGTAGCACTTAGACTTCTTGATGATGATAATGAATGGAACTTAGCACTCAAAAAAGTGTTTAATTGGGCTACAGCTAATCAATTTCGTCGCATGTTTTGCACGATCTTACTTTTTAACGAAATTATGAATTCTCGAGAATTATGGAATTTACATTAGAAAGTCATGAGTGATGACTATGAAAGACATCTAGAAAATTTACATCCTGATTTAAAAATTGTACTCGGTAACGAACAATTAAGAGATTTTGCACTTCATGATATAGATATGATTTTGTCATATAATAATAAAAGTTTGGGAGATTTTCCATTTATGCCAATACTCTCTCCAAGCAATTTAAACAAAAACAATAAATTGATATTTGTGGAGCTAAATTATAATACTTTTAAGTTGTCGGAAAAATCTATTAAATTGGAATGTGGTTTAAATGATGGATAAAGAAAAATCTTTGATGCGGTTATAACTTTGTGCGAAAAAATATTGGAAGACTATTTTTTGTGTATGGAGATGGTGGAACTGACAAAATATATTTATGGAATGCAATTTTAGCGAAGTTGCATAATAAGAAACAAATCGTTCTTGCGATTGCATTTTCTAGCATTACTTCTTGTTACTACCCGGAGGACGTACAACACAGTCAAGATTCAAAATTCCTATCGATCTTCATGAGTTTTCATCTTGCACAATATCTCGCCAATCTAATCTTTCTTCTCTCATCAAAAAAGCAACACTGATTGTTTGGGATCAAGCTCCAATGATAAACCACTTTGCATTTGAAGCCGTAGATCGAACTTTCAAAGATATTCTATCAAATATTAATCCACAACTTGAGAATAAACCATTTGGTGTTAAAACTGTTGTTCTTGGTGGTGATTTTCGACAGATTTTATCTTTCGTCCGTAAGCTTAGGAATAACAAATTGTGTCCGCTGTATTACATAAATCATATTTATAGGATCAATGCGAGATATTTATATTGACAAAAAATATGCGTGTCCATACGAATACGAGGTCAGAAGAAGACAGCAAAAATTTTGCAAAATGGCTAATCGATATTGGTAATGGTGATTTTAAAGGAATTCAAATGGGCAATGATTGTGATGATAATTGGATAGAGATTTCGGATTCAATATTATCTAATCAAAAACTTGGCGTTAGTGGATTAATAAATGTAATATATACAGATTTAAATGATAATTATCAAAATCCATGGTATTTGGAATCAAGAGCAATACTTGCATATAGAAATGAAGAAATTTATGAAATTAATAAGAAAGTCATTTCACAAATTAAAGAAGAAAGTCAGATTTACTTAAGTGCAGATACGAAGGTTTCTGTTGGTGATGATTCTGCATGCAATGATTTTTATATACAACGGAATTTTTAAATTCCTTGATATGTTTTAGATTGCCTTCTCATTCGCTTGAATTTAAAGTAAATACACCGATTATGTTATTTCATAATTAAATCAAACTATTGTTTTATGTAATGGCACGCATCTTATCATTAAATTGTTAGATGAAAGGGTCATAAAAGCAGAAATCATAATTGGTATAAATATTGAAAAATGTGTGACAATACCAAGAATAATTATGTCCAGTGATAATGAAGATCTCTTTTTCATTCTTAAACGGCGTCAATTCCCTGTTCATGTTGCTTATGCTATAACGATAAACAAAAATCAAGGGAAAACCTTAGGAAAAGTTAGATTATATCTGCGTACACCAGTTTTTTGTCATAGGCAATTGTATATTGCGTTCTCAAGAGCTAGATCTACTTCATCCTTAAAAGTTTTTCTAAAAGAACAAATTGACATACCAAAAAATTGTACACAAAATATTGTTTATAAAGAATTTCTACAAAGCGTTCTTACAAAGATAAAGATACATAAGTGTTAGTGATATGTATGCCCTAGATGCCATTATTGTATGATATAGTGGATGCTTGGACATATATATGGAGGACTTTCTTGCTCGACATGATAGTATGCTATCTGGTTGCCTTTATCTTAACATGTTCACTGGTATTATTATAATATCTCTCATATGCATGTTGATAAAGCCCTTAGGATGTAGGCTTGACTACCAGGACTATGATGCGGATCATACTACTGGGACCTGGGTAGTCCATAAGCACATCCTTCAATAGTTCATAGTCGAGAGAATATCGAGACAGGATATCGATATTCCAGAGTAGACTAGTATGTACGTTTCTTGACCCTGTATGGGGCGATGATTGATCCCATATCCATTGGTGTTTGACATCAAAGATTATATACAGGTACTTATTAGAGAATGGGTACACCGAACAGGACTCGCCGAGAACTCCTAGATGGTAGTATACCTATCGTGAGATAGCAGTTCTCTGGTGACACTGGTACAGGTTAGTCTGTAAACCCGAGATCGTCATATAGTCTTGTGTGGGTCCAACTATACTTTGATTTCCTTCCTACCACGGCTCAAAGGAGTTGTACAAACATGTGGATTTTGGGTACAATCCCGAGTCACATAGAGGCAATGAGCGATAGGAGGGATTTCGTCTCTCCCGGTATAAAGAGTTGATGTTGCGCTATGCTCGATTGGCTATAACAGGAAGTCCCTGGCCAGGGCTGTTGATGAGATTTACTGGTAGGTGTTATCAGTAGTTTCTCATACCGTTATAGGCCACACATCGGCATTACTTAACAAGTTATTGGGGTCTGACGATTTCACCCCCAGACTCGATATGCGACATATCAAACGAAGAGACCGAACTGTACGGTAAGTGTTACCTATAGGCTTCATGGGAATTTGGACAAGCTTGCTTGTTGATCTTCTATTCGCTCAATACCTGGATAGCCGTTACGTCCAACTAGTACCGCTGGCGGCTTATGGGTGACTGATGTGATCATCACTTACTGTTGGCGTATTGACGAGTCTTTAGAGTTCCACTGTCATGCCCCGCTTCCCGGTGTACGGGGAGGAGACGCGGCGAGGCCCGCTACGTATTTACTCAGAAGTAAACACGCTAAGCGTAACTAAGCAATATAAAGTAAAGTACACAAGAGACAGAAATATAAATGAACAGCAACTTTATTTATTAAACATTCTTTTACAGGTACAACTGAAATGTAAATACATGAATAGAAAGCGATGCCTAAACAATGGCATAATTGAAATGAAATAAATATGTACACGTGTCTAAAGCTCCGGATCAAAATCAAACTGCTCCAAATCCTCAGTACTGGGCTCGGTCTCTAATGCGTCCGAATCACCTGACAACGTTCCAAAAAAAGAAGAAAAGAATGTCGTCAGCGAACAATCGCTCGGTAAGTCCCAAAGATGAGTAGAGATAGAATAGACAGAAGAGAATAAGACTAGTAATGTTTTATTACAATGTTAAAGCAGTTGTTTGTAACTTAGTACAGAATATGCCAGTGTATACGAGAGGAGTCCCACTATTCCAGAGACTAAGGTATACGGAGCATAAGGAACTGTTCAGCCACGGTACAATGGCAATAGATATTCAGGTTAGGTGTATTAAGGTTACAGTATCGTGCCACTTCTAACACATTCCGTACCAATCTACCCCTTATAAACCCCGCGATGTCTTTTGTATTGATTGTTTTATTTTTTTATATAGATGGATGACTTGCTGAAACCATGATATCAGTAAACAGAATAGATATAAATCAAGAGCCATGTTGACGGAGTATACTCATGGTTCGATTCAGCCAATATAAATTGAATAGACGGATTCATGGATTCATGTTATACTGTAGTTTATACTTGAATCATATTCAGGTCAGATTGGTCAGATTGAGACTCGGTCTGAGTCGGATACTTTGAAAAGAACTTGAAATCCTGAATTGGTTTTGATGTTATCGGTAACTGCTGCACATGGACGGCAAGATTTGTGTTCTTTTCCAAGACAATTACCGTGTTGATAACACCATTTGTTAGATTTTCTATCTTGGATAGGCAAGCACCCACATTCTTCGGCTCCCTGAGACTCAAAAGAATTGGTTCCGCTTAAACCTATATTTACTAGGGTCCTTATTGTAATTTAGCATAACTTGAGGAGATTTTATGTAAAAATAGTTTTGATATGTTTTAAAAATACACCTCAAGTATTTAATTATCGTTTTTAGGGTTTTCATAGATGTATGTTTTATAAAAGTGAAATTTCTAGTGAGTAGAACCTAGTTTTCATTGTATATGGTATTTTATTGAAATATTGGAATTGTTTTGAATTTGAATGGTATTTTCATGTAATGGTGATTTCTTTGATTTAGAAAACTTGGAATTTTTATATAATATAATTAAAATAGATATTTTGATAATAGTTATATATATATAATAAAAATAAATTTTAATTATTTTTCTAAAAATCTCATTTTCTAAAGAAAAATGCATTAAAATTCCATCGAGATCGAATGCTCCTTTAAAAGGTCTGCATCTCGCTCTACTAGGCCCGAGGATGTGCGATAACCTGCACCATTCCGAATAGGGTCCCCAAAAATGGGTTGTAGAGACGCAATTATAAGGAATTGATTAATACATCTTTTAAAGAAATGGTTTTGCAAGTTGATGGTATTTATATGTAATGTCGTATTATCCCATAACTAATGTCCCAAACTTTCATCGTGCTATGTCAAAAATGTGTGTTGTGATGAGATAGCTCATTACCTCGTGAGTTATTTAAAGGTAATACAAGTTTTATGTTGATTTATGTCGAAACTAAAGTATGTGGTATCTTACCGTAAAAATACGATAAAAATTGTATAAATGATTCTTTTGAGATGAAACTTGTTTTAACATGTTTGTTAATATTTTTTAATCATTATATGAGAGTATGATATTTTATTGATTAAGAAAAATACAATTTTTAAAGGAAAACCAAATCAGAAGTCGGATTAACTCCGCTTCCGTTGGGTTTTAGAAATAAAACTTTTTAGAGTAGAAGAAGAGAAGGGGAGAGGGGACTTACTGGCTAGAGAACAAGAGAAGAGAGAGAGGAAGCTAAGGAAGGTGTCGGGGCGTCGTTTCGTCGCCGGAATCTCCTCGGAAATTCGTCGGAACTTCACCCTTTGCTAACTCTACTTGCACACTATAAGGACTTGAGAATTTTTGAGAGTTTTGGCAGGGAATTTCTGAGTGAGGATGGGTGAAATGGAGTGTGATATTTATAGGGAAAATTAGAGTTTAGAGAGTTAAAGAATGCATCAAAAATTGGATTAAAGGGTATTTTATTGTTCTCTGTATGAATGCAGAGTATTCAAACAACATGGGAGAAGTGGGGTAGGCCAAAGGATGCTCGGGTGAAAATATGAGAGCATTCCCTACGGTTTAGCCCGGCGGTGCCGGTCCCCAACGCACGCATCGCCAGTCCAAAACCGGTGATGGACGGTGGGATTTATTCCACGTGTTGTTGTCACTTGGTTTTTCCCAGTGCATGTGTTTGTTTATTCTGTAACTTATCATATTACGTGCAGTGCACGTGCAAATCCTTGGGCTTCTAAAAGATTAATTAAATAAAAAGATAATGTGGTTGGGGGGATTCGATCACAGGGGCTGCGTCACAGCAGTGCAAGACTTTACCAATGTGTTACAAGTACTTTCTTGCTGATCAAAAGTAAAATAAATACTTATAGTGTACACAGAATTGCAAATACTCCATTTATACATTAACTTTTAAATAATTTTCTGTACATTGAAATTGGAGTTGTTACAATCTACCCTCCTTACAAAAATTTCATCCTCGAAATTTACAATCATTGTAAAGGACTGGTTTACAAATAAATGAGGATATTTTGCACACATGTCGTTCTCACGTTCCCATGTCGATTCTCTTGGTGAATCTTTTCTCCACATCACTCGAACCAAGTTGACTCCCTTGTTCCGGAGTGATTTCACCTTTCTATCTAGGATCTCAACAGGTTGTTGCTCACAAGATAAATCTGGCTGTACAGTGAGCTCGGAGTGATCAAGAATATGGCTGGGGTCACTCACATATCTTCTGAGTTGGGATATGTGGAACACATTGTGCACTCCTTCCAATGAAGGTGGAAGTGCCAAGCGATATGCCACTTCACCGACTCGTTCGAGTATGTCGGACGGTCTAATATATCTCGGACTAAGCTTACCCCGTATTCCAAAACGAATCACTCCACGGTTCGGAGATATCTTCAGAAATACATGTTCTCCCGGTTGAAACTCCAAGTGACGGCGATTGCATCAACTCAGTGCTTCTGTCGATCTTGGGCTATGCGCATTCTTTCCCTGATAGTACGAACTACGTCAACATTTGCTACTATCATCTCAGGTCCAAGGATTTCCCTATCTCCGATGTCGTCTCAACTTAATGGCGATCGACACTTTCTTCCATATAGCGCTGTAAAAGGTGTCATTCCTATACTTACTTGGTAGCTGTTGTTGTATGAAAACTCCACAAGATGTAGGTGATCTTCCCACGATCCTCTGAAGTCTAGCATGCACGCTCTTAGCATATCTTCTAAGATCTAAATTGTTCGTTTAAACTGACCATCTGTTTGTGGATGATAAGCTGTGCTGAAGTTCAGACTTGTTCCCAAGCTCGCTTGCAGACTTTGCCAAAATTGCGATCGAAATCTAGTGTCACGATCGGAGACAATGCAAACCGGTACTCCATGTAATCTCACGATTTCCTGCATGAGTTCATGGGTATCAGAGATAGTACATATTTGAAGATTTAAAATCTTACTTAGATTCTTACCTCCATGTACTTCTTTGCTAATATCTTAGTATATTGACCAACTCGAAAGGGAATAAGTGAGCCGACTTTGTGAGTCGATCCACAATAACCCATACCGCATCGTTACTTTTTGTGCTGCGGGGAAGTGCAGTCACGAAATCCATAGTAATATGTTGCCACTTCCATTCTGGAATAGGTAGAAGTTACAACAGTTGAAGTAAACCAGCAGTCCTGTGATTTTCAGCTTTTACTTACTGACACACCAAGCATTTAGCGACGCTTGTAGCTACTTCACGCTTCATTCCATGCCATCAGTAATTTTAACGCAGATCTTTATACATCTTTGTACCTGCAGGGTGTACTGAATAAGGAGAGCTGTGAGCTTCTTTCATCAACTCTTCTCGTACAGAACCTTTTGGTATACACATTCTACTACTGTATCTCAAAGATCCGTCTTCCTGGATGATAAAGTCTGTTAGAAATCCACTTTCTACTTGTTCTCTGATCTTTTGCATCTTAGCATCACTTGCTTGAGCTGTTTTGATCTGATTGACAATGTAACAACCCTAAACTTTCTGTACAATTTTTCAAAAAAATACATAAAGGGGTACTTGAGCCTGAGCACAAGTTATAAATTTGTTTTTCTTTTGAACAGCAAGAAGGAGATTGTAGCTCATTGGTAAGGCCTTGCACTGCTGAACCAAAACACCAGAGTTCAAATCCCATCAGCCACATTATCTTTTTAATTTGATTTCTTTTAATCTTTTTAGAATCCCAAGAGTCTACACGTGTATAACCCGTAAAACCAAGAGTCACAGATAAAACAAACGGGTCCATGAGTCAATACCAAGCACCAGGAGACACGTGGCAACTTGACTCGGCCCGACTCGGTCAACTCGGGCCAGTGACACGGGTGAATCGGCCGCCGCCACCGGCACGAGTCAGCCCGATCCCAAATTTTATTTAACCCCCTGTACCCTTTGGCCTACCCTACCCCCCTGCACTATTTAAATTCTCTGCAGTTAACCAGAGAATTAAAATACCCCCATTAATCCATTTTAATACAAATTTTTAATACACCCTTTCACTACCCTAAAACCCTAATTTTTCCTATAAATACCACCCTCAAATCACCCCTCCTCACTCACAAATCCCTGTCCAAACTCTTAAGAAAATTCCAAAGACTTTTTGTGGTCAAGTGGAGTTAGCAAAGGGCAAAGCTCCGGCGAACTTCCGACGACGATCCAAGGAGATTCCGGCGACTAAACGATGCACCAGATCCTTCCACTTCTTCCTTTTCCTCTGCTCTACCCTACAATCCAGAAAGTCCCTTCTCCCCCTTCTCTTTACTATTCTAAAAACTTAGAATTCTAAAACCCGACGGAAGTGGAGTTAATCCGACTTCCGCTTCGGTTTTTCCTTAAAAATCATATTTTTCTTAAAAACAATAATACCAAACTCTCACATCATGATCATTAAATATTAACAAAATATATTGACAAGTTTCATATCAAAATAATTTATATTTAAATTTTTATAACACTTTTACAGAAAAATACCATATAATTTAGTTTCGACATAAACATCATTACCCCTTACTATACTTTTAGATAGTTCACGAGATAATGACCTACCTCCTCACAACACTCATATGTAACATAGCACGATGATCTTTGGGAACATAGTTTTGGGAAAATACGACTTTACACATAACTACCTCCGACTTATAAAAACTTTTTTTTACAAGATGTGTATTTTTAACAAATCTTTGCAATGTGCCGCTACAACCCATTTTGGGAAACCAGTTCAGGATGGTGTGGATTATCGCACATTCTTGGGCTTAGTAGTGCGAGATACAGACCTCCGCAAGGAGCATACGGTCTCGAAAGATTTAAAATACAATTTTCTTTAGAAAATGTGATTTCTATTATAAATAAAACTTATATTTTTAATAAATAAATATATATGTAATTAATATCAAAATATCTATTTTTAATATTTATGATATTCCACATTTCCAAAATTCAAAAAAAACATCTCATTTACAAGAAAATACCATACAATTCTAATATTGCAAATAAATACCATATATTATGAAATTAGGTTTTATTCACTAGAAATGTCACATTGATAAAATATACATCCATGAAAACTCTAAAGACGATAATAAAATACTTGAGGTGTATTTTGAAAATTATACAAAATTATTTTTACATAAAACCCTCTCAAGTTATATTAAATTACAATAAGGACCTTAGTAAACATAGGTTTAAGCGGGACCAGTATCTTGAGCCTCAGAGAGTCGGAGATATAAGTGCTTGCCTATTTAAGGTAGACAAGTTAACAAACGGTGTTATCAACACGGTAATCGTCTTTGAAAAAGACACAAATCCTGCCGTCCATGTGCAATGGTTACCGATAGCACCAAAACATAATTTAGGAATTCAATTTCTTTTCAAATTGTCTGACTCAGACCGAGTCTTAATATAATCAATTTAACTTGAATATGATTCAAGTACAATCTACAATACAACAATTCAACATGAATCCATGAATCCATATATTCAATCTGTTCAATATATTCAATCTGTATTGACTGAACCGAACCATGGATATACATCCATCTACATGATTCTCCAGTTACATCCATTTACTGATATCATGGTTTCGGCAAGTCATCCATCTATACAATTCAATTTACAAGACAATACAATACAAATAATACAAACAAGATATCGCGGGGTTTATAAGGGGTAGATTGGTACGGAAGGTGTTAGAAGTGGCACGAGACTGCAACCATTAAGACACCTAACCTGAATTCAATTGCCGTTGTTCCGGATATTATCACGGAGCCTTGTACTCTTAATTCCGTCCACCTTAATCTCTGGTCTATTGAGACTCCTCTCGTATACACTGGCATCTTCTGTATCAAGCTACAAACAACAGCGTTAATACTAAATACAACATTATAATATTATAATACAACTTTAAAAGATACACACACTCTCTCTGTCTATTCTACTTCTCCATTATCTTTGGAACTTACCGAGCGATTGCTCGCTGACGACATTCCTTTTTTTCTTCTTCTTTGGAATGTCGTCAGGTGATTCGGACTTTCAGGAGATCGAGCCCACCAGCGAGGACTTGGATCAGCTAGCCTTCAACCCGGAGCTCTAGTTACTTGTACATTTCATTTCAGTTTTTTCCATTTCTGTTATGCCACTGTTTAGGCATTGCTTTTCATTCCATGTATTTACTTTTCAGATGTATTGTAAAAAGAATATGAATAAATAAAGTTGCTGTTCAATTATATCTATTGTCTTTGTCTCTTATGCATTTTACTTATATTGCTTAGATACGCTTAGCGTGTTTAGTTCAGAGTAAATACGTAGCGGTCTCGTCACGTCCTCTGCCCGTACACTGGGAAGCGGAGCGTGACAGGTTTTGTTGGTGACCCGTGCAGGTCAGAGCTGTATTGAACCCTACCATGCAGGTCTGAGCTGTATGGAACCCTACCATGCAGTTCGGCTCTGCGTGAACAACCTAAGTAATATAACACAAGAACCAGCAACTAAAAACATTCTTTACAATTCATACTCCTTGAATCTTATCATTTCATATATTTCGAATCTGTCCTAACCTAAATTTTTCTTTCAAGGTTATGTATTCCCCAAACAATACCAGCACTAATTTCAACAACACTCCACCTCCACTACCGATTACACCTGCCATAGCTGCCCCGATCAATGAGCAGACGGTTTTGCTTGAGGCGATTCGCAGCCTCCTGGAGGGACAGCAGTAGCAGACTGCTATTCTCTTGAACCGTCCAGAAGCGGAAGCATCTGGAGTGAAGCAATTCCGGGCACTGCACCCCAAGAACTTTTCAGAAAAAGAGTGCCCTCTAGAAACTGAGGAATGGGATCAGAGCATTGAAGATGACTTGGCAGCAGCACAAGTGCCAGATGTCGCTTGGGTAAGAGTTGCAAAGCTGCAGCTCATTGACAATGCACGGGTTTGGTGGAAGGTGGAAGAAAACCGTCTTGACCAACCTATCGAATGGAAGACTTTCCGTGACATGTTCGATGCAAAGTACTTCCTTGAGACTGCCCGCTTTGATATGGAACAACAGTTCATCCATCTGCAACAAGGTTCAATACGGACTAAATCTGTAGATGAGTATGATGCTGAGTTCACCATGCTCAGCAGGTAAGATATGTCTCAATATTCAATTTTATATCACATACTACACAGCTAACACAAGGCCGTAACAGGTTTGCAGCCCATCTCATACCGACTGCTGAGATCAGAGCTAGAAGATTTCAGTAAGGGTTGGACCCGGAAATCCAAGCTGCATTAGCTACAGGGGATTTCCCAACCCATGATATGGCTTTGAAAGCTGCCCGAAGATATGAGGCAGTGGTGAAAAAGAAGGGCAGACCTCAATCTATCGGAGTGAAGCGCCCTGCCAATCAGATGGCAGGAGGAGCCTCTTCAAGTCCAACTGTTGAACCCAGGAGATCGGAAGAAATCAATAACCAGTTGAGTCCAGACTTTTGCTACTACTGCAAGAGAAAGGGACACTTGTGGAAGGACTATAGGCGCGCAAAAGGCCTGTGTCTAATTTGTAGCGCATCCAATCACAGAATTGGAAACTGTCCTTATAGAAGCAACCCAGATCACACACCCACCAACTACCCGCAGCGGCCAATTATCCAGGCTCATGCACTTTGCCTTGCACTCCATGCTCTACCACCAGCACAGTCTACTCTTCAATTCCATCAGGCTCTAAGGAACATGCCTCGAAGGCAGAGAAACATGCCCCAAGGACAGAGGAATGTGCCCCCGGTTAGGAGGAATGTACCACGGCGTCAGGCTTTCCTTTTAGCGGCCGAAGAAGTAGAGGCCGTAGACCAAGATAAACCCGGTAATTTCCTCAACTCTTTTCAAATATTTTGTTCTTTCACATATTTTTCATACACTACCAATAGTTCCAACACCAAACTTTCCTTGAATCTGTTACACTTTCCTTTTACAAATTTCGAGGACAAAATTTTTTAAATGAGGGTAGAATGTAACAACCCTAAACTTTATGTACAATTTTTTCAAAAAAAATACAGAAAGGGGTACTTGAGCCTGAGCACAAGTTATAAGTTTGTTTTGCTTTTGAACAGCAAGAAGGAGATTGTAGCTCATTGGTAAGGTCTTGCACTGCTGAACCAAAGCACCAGAGTTCAAATCTCATCAGCCACATTATCTTTTTAATTTGATTTCTTTTAATCTTTTTAGAATCTCAAGAGTCTACACGTGCATAACCCGTAAAACCAAGAGTCACACATAAAACAAATGGGTCCACGAGTCAAGACCAAGCACTAGGGGACACGTGGCAACCTGACTCAGCCCGACTCGGCCAACTCGGGCCGGTGACTCGGGTGAATCATCCACCGCCGCTGGCCCGAGTCAGCCCGATCCCAAATTTTCTTTAACCCTATGTACCCTTTGGCCTACCCCACCCCCCCTGCACTGTTTAAATTCTCTGCAATTAACTAGAGAATTAAAATACCCCTATTTAATCTATTTTAATATAAATTTTTAATACACCCTTTCACTGCCCTAAAACCCTAATTTTTCCTATAAATACCACCCTCAAATCACCCCTCTTCACTCACAAATCCCTGCCCAAACTCTCAAGAAAATTCCCAAGACTTTTTGTGTGTAAGTGGAGTTAGCAAAGGGCGAAACTCCGGCGAACTTCCGACGACGATCCGAGGAAATTCCGGCGACAAAACGACGCACCGGAGACTTCCATTTCTTCCTTTTCCTCTCCTCTACTCTACAATCCAGTAAGTCCCTTCTCCCCCTTCTCTTTACTATTCTAAAAACTTAGAATTCTAAAACCCGACAGAAGTGGAGTTAATCCGACTTCCACTTCGGTTTTTCCTTAAAAATCATATTTTTCTTAATAACAATAATACCAAACTCTCACACCATGATCATTAAATGTTAACAAAACATATTGATAAGTTTCATATCAAAAGAATTTATATTTCAATTTTTATAGCACTTTTACAGAAAAATACCATATAGTTTAGTTTCGATATAAACATCATTACTCCTTGCTATACTTTTAGATAGTTCACGAGGTAATGACCTACCTCCTCACAACACTTATATGTAACATAGGACGATGATTTTTGGGGACGATGATTTTTGGGAACATAGTTTTGGAAAAATACGACTTTACACATAACTACCTACGACTTATAAAAACCTTTTTCTACAAGATGTGTATTTTTAACAAATCTTTGCAATACGCCGCTACAACCCATTTCGGGGAACCCGTTCGGGATGGTGCGGATTATCGCACATCCTCGGGCTTAGTAGTGCGAGATGCAGATCTCCGCAAGGAGCATACGGTCTCGAAAGATTTAAAATACAATTTTCTTTAGAAAATGTGATTTCTATTATAAATAAAACTTATATTTTTAATAAATAAATATATATGTAATTAATATCAAAATATCTATTTTTAATATTTATGATATTCCACATTTCCAAAATTCAAGGAAAACATCTCATTTACAAGAAAATACCTTACAATTCCAATATTACAAATAAATACCATATATTATGAAATTGGGTTTTATTCACTAGAAATGTCATATTGATAAAATATACATCCATGAGAACTCTAAAGACGATAATAAAATACTTGATGTGTATTTTGAAAATTATACAAAATTATTTTTACATAAAACCCCCTCAAGTTGTGCTAAATTACAATAAGGACCCTAGTAAACGTAGGTTTAAGCGGGACCAGTCTCTTGAGCCTCAGGGAGCCGGAGATATGGGTGCTTGCCTATTTAAGGTAGACAAGTTAACAAACGGTGTTATCAACATGGTAATCGTCTTTGAAAAAGATACAAATCCTGCCGTCCATGTGCAGCGGTTACCGATAGCACCAAAACATAATTCAGGAATTCAATTTCTTTTCAAATTGTCTGAATCAGACCGAGTCTCAATATAATCAATTTGACTTGAATATGATTCAAGTACAATCTACAATACAACAATTCAATATGAATCCATATATTCAATCTGTTCAATATATTCAATCTGTATTGACTGAACCGAACCATGGATATACATCTATCTACGTGATTCTCCAGTTACATCCATTTACTGATATCATGGTTTCGGCAAGTCATTCATCTATACAATTCAATCTACAAGACAATACAATACAAACAATATAAACAAGACATCGCGAGGTGATTGTTAGAGGTTCTGCGTGTTCAAGTTTTAGTTTAATACCGCAATCAAGACGGTTTCGCTTGTAGCTAGCCGGTTGAGTACGGGTCGTCCGCAGGGAGATGGGAGTCTTTTTCTATGTGTTTTAACGAGTTAAGTCCGAGAGTTCAGATTTGTTTGTGATTATCTAAGTGTTAAGTTGATGTTTTAAAGAGAGCTTGTTAGGGTTAGGATTAGGTTAGTTTGAGTTAGGAGTCTCCACATCTTTCGTTGCCCCTCTTAATATCGGTGTTACGGTAATCGGCAACAACGGGGATTAGCACGATTAGGAAGGAACTTGCGAGTATAAGCTAGGCTTTCCAACGCATAAGTCCTTCCTTTTGGTGCTTGTCCGTCCGTTCTTGGCTCTTAGCCATAACCTCCGGTTAATTCAACCACAACCGGTCTCACTACGGGATCACCGCTATCATGTAGGATAGGGTGCCGTAAGGAGCGGATTGTGGTTCAATTAACGGGAGTCGATTTAAGCTGTTGGGCAAGGAAAGAGTGAGAGAGATTTCCTTCTCTCAAACTTCCCTTATCCTATCCTAACAAGTATGAACTACTCACACATCATGATACGGAAAAATAAAATAAAACAAAAGAGGAAGATAGAAAGAAGGAGATTAGAAGAATACGACTAGCTATTTGCGACCTCACCTTGGCAAGGATCGAGCGTAAGCATCATTGTCGTATTAAGGATAAAGAAAAAGAGAGAAGAAAGAAACAACAAGAAAATAACAACAACTACTTAACGAATTAAAATTACAACAATTACAAAAAAGGCAAGACAAGCATGATAATAAAATGATCTTCTTTATTCACCATTCTTCACTCACCAAGCTCATTACAAATTTTAATGGAGAAGAGATGAGAAGAGGAAGAAGAAAACACTAAACCTAGCAAAATGAAAATACAAGAAAAATGGGCCCCTTCCTTCACAAAGTTCTGGGGTATTTATAGGCTGGAGAATGAAGACCTAGGGCACCCATCAGAACCATGATGAAAAGACCAAACTGCCCCCCCAAAAGTCTCTGTCTGCGGCGGCAGTACGGCCGCGGATCCGCGGCCTAGACCCCCTACTGGCCGCGGATCCGCGGCCCTATGATGGAGTTGAGGCATGGTTTTTTCTGTACTTCCCTGGTCTTCTGTGTACTTCAGTATGGCATATGTGTTTTCTGAAAATACCTCCACATTTCTTCCAGAATTTCTGTTGAGGGAAAGGTAGACTTTTTGTGGATGTTTTTGTCATGATTGCCTCGAGCTCCGCGTAGATCTCTTGGATCTTGTGTTACCATTGAGCCTTGTGCATGAGAATGACATTGATTTGACATTTTGTCTTTCTAAACTGGTATCTGGCAACATATGGATGAAGAGCGGAGACCGTGTTTTCTCAGTGGTTGGCAGGAACCCGGATTTTTTCGTGTTTTCCATGAATTTCACCGTTTTAGAACCGAGAACCTGTATCCTGCAATTGACTAGCAAACACGGCTCAAGAGTATCTACCGATATGCAATGTGACAAAAATTGGGCGGTATGAAAATGCAAAAATCTGATATGAACACGAGGTTTATAAGGGGTAGATTGGTACGGAAGGTGTTAGAAGTGGTACGAGACTGCAACCATTAAGACACCTAATCTGAATTCAATTGTCGTTGTTCCAGGTATTATCACGGAGCCTTGTACTCTTGATTTCGTCCACCTTAGTTTCTAGTCTATTGAGACTCTCGTATACACTGGTCTCTTCTGTACCAAGCTACAAACAACAACATTAACACTAAATACAACATTATAACATTATAATACAACTTTAAAAGCTACACTCTCTCTGTCTATTCTACTTCTCTCTTATCATTGGGACTTACTGAGCGATTGTTCGCTGACGACATTCCTTTTCTTTCTTCTTCTTTGGAATGTCGTCAGGTGATTCGGACCTTTAGGAGATCGAGTCCACCAGCGAGGACTTGGATCAGCTAGCCTTCGACCCGGAGCTCTAATTACTTGTACATTTTATTTCAGTACTTTCCATTTCTATTATGCCACTGTTTAGGCATTGCTTTTCATTCCATGTATTTACTTTTCAGATGTATTGTAAAAATAATGTGGATAAATAAAGTTGATGTTCAATTATATTTATTGTCTTTGTCTCTTATGCATTTTACTTATATTGTTTAGATACACTTAGCGTGTTTACTTCAGAGTAAATATGTAGCGGCCTCGTCACGTCCTATGCCCGTACACTAGGAAGCGGGGCGTGACAGACAATGGTAGATTGAAATTGTAAGTTCATCAAACTTGTAGCGTTACCTGGCATGATCACCTCAATCTCCATTTGATGTAAGTCTTATTGAAGCTTCCACTGTGTGGTGAGATTCAATGCTAATGGTTGGCGACTAAGTGCATCAGGTACTATATTCACCTTCCCTGGTAGATATTGCAGGTTGATGTCGAAATCCGCCATGAGTTCTAACCATTTTCTTTGCCGCATTTTCAACTCTTTCTGAGTAAACACATATTTTAGACTCTTGTGATCTGTGTATTTGTCTACTCGTTCACCAAGAAAATAATGGCGCCAAATCTTAAAAGCAAAGATAACAGCCGTCAACTCTAAATCATGCGTCGGATAATTGCGCTCATGAATTTTCAGCTGTCTTGAAGCATAAGCTACAACTTTACCGTGTTAATGTAGAACACATCCTAATCTCTTACCAGATGCATCGCAATGCACTTCAAAACCTCCAGATTGGTCCGGTATAACGAGAATAGGTGCTGATATCAATCTTGACTTGAGTTCTACGAACGCTCGTTCGCATGCTTCTGCCCATACGAATTCTTCATCTTTACGTATGAGCTTGGACAGGGGTGTTGCAATCTTCGAAAATCCTTCAATGAACCTTCTGTAATATCCTGCTAAACCCAAGAAACTTCAAATGTCCTTCACTGACATCGGTGTCGGCCATTCGCTTACTGCTGATATTTTAGCTGGGTCCTCAGAGATTCCATCGCTTGATACGATATGTCCGAGAAAACCGACTTGATCTAGCCAAAACTCGCACTTGCTGTACTTGGTATAGAGTTGATGTTATCGTAAGGTCTCAAGGACAATTCGTAGATGCTCGGGATGCTTTTTCTGACTCTTAGAATATACCAGGATATCGTCGATGAAGATGACAACAAACCTGTCTAGGTACTCTCGGAAAACTTGATTCATTAGGTTCATGAATATAACCGGTGCATTAGTCACTCCAAATGGCATCACAAGAAATTCGTAATGTCCATAGCGAGTTCCGAATACCGTTTTATAGATATCAGATTCTTTGACCTTCACCCGATGATAACCCGGACGAAGATCTAACTTGGAGAAAACGCAAGATCCACTTAGCTGATCGAACAGATCATCAATACGCGGGAGTGGATACTTGTTCTTTATAGTTACATCGTTCTAGGCTCTATAATCAATGCACATTCGATATGAACCTTCTTTCTTCTTCACAAGTAGAACTGGTGATCCCCAACTTGAAGTGCTGGGACGAATCCATCCTTTCGCCAATAATTCATCCAACTGAGTACGGACCTCCTTCAAACCTTCAGGACTTAGGCGATATGGTGCTTTGATCACCGGTTGTGCTCCAGGTAATAAATCAATGCTGAATTCAAGAGCTCGATCGGGAGGCAAACCTAATATGTCTTCAGGAAATACATCGTCGAACTTTCGAACTACCTCTGGCTTCGATTCTTCCTCCACTTGAAGTGTTGCAATTACCGCTTTCTTCAGTTTTGCCTTGTATGTGCTTGGCTCCAGAATACGGTTTCCACTTTTGAAATAAAAGACCGGATGTTCTGGAATCTCGAACACTACCCTCCTTTGACGACAGTCGATGGTAGCATAAAAAGTTCCGAGCCAATCCATACCCAAAATGACATCAAAATTCGGTATGTCCAGCACCTTGAAGTCAGCATAGAATTCTCTGCTGCATACGACCACTGGACACATATCGTATCCCATTAGTGTCTTTAGAACGCCGTTCCATGAATTGACATTCCAGGTGGATACGAGAGGTTTGACTGGAATCGCATGAGTTCGAACGAACCGTTGCGACATAAAGCAATGAGATGCTCTAGTATCGAAGAGTGCTAGTGCAGAGAGTGAGGCTACTAAGATTGTACCTAACTTATGTGGGATAGGTTTTAGGTATAAGGAAAATATATGGATATGTATATATAGACTGAAAGAAAGTTTGAAAGGAAAGTGTTACCAGTGATGACTTGGCCGGTGGTTTCAGCTTCTTCCACAGTCATTGTGAAAGCATGTCGTCTCGATACATTCCTCCTTACTGGAGGAGCATTCCTCTGCCCGTTCCTTTGTACTTGAGGTATGTTCCGTTGGGCTTGATGGAACTGACGAGGATGAGGTGCAGTTGGTCTACGAGGAGGTGGAGCAAGTAGAGCAAATCATGGAGCAGGTACCTGGATGGCCGGGCGCTGCTGATAAGTGATTGCTGGTCTAGATGTAGTATTTAGGTTGTGTCTACGAGGACAGGACCCAATGTCATGAGTAGCTAAGCCGCAGACTAAGCAGAGGCGATTTGCACGCCGACAGTCTTTCGCCAGATGTCCATCCCTCCTGCAGTAGGTACAAAAGGCTGGGTTGGGCCGGTTGTTTGGTACTCCCGGTCTTATGGGTACAAATGGTGGCCTTGAAGAGGCTCCTCCTGCCATCTGAGTGGCAGGGCGTTTCATCCCGGCAGATTGAGGTCTGCCCCTCATCTTCACCACTGCCTCGTATCGGCGGGCAGCTTTCAGGGCCATCTCATGAGTTGGGAAATCCCCTGTAGCTAAAGCAGCTTGGATTTCCGAATTTAACCCTTGCTGAAATCTTCTGGATTGGATCTCAGCAGTTAGTATCAAATGTGCCGCGAACCTGTTAAGATCTTGTGTTAGCTGTGTAATATGTGATAATTGAAAATTGAACATTGAGATATATCTTACCTACTGAGCATGGTAAACTCAGCGTCATATTCATCTATGAACTTGGTCCACATCGAACCTTGTTGTAGATGGATAAATTGCTGCTCCATGTCGAATCGGGCAGTCTCAGGGAAGTATTTCGAATCGAACATGTCCCAAAAAGTCCTCCATTCGATCGGTTGCTCAAGACGGCTTTCTTCCGCCTTCCACCAGACTCGTGCATTGTCAGTGAGCTGCAGCTTCGCAACTCGAACCCAAGCGATCTCTGACACTTGTGCCACTGCCAGATCATCTTCAATACTTTGAGCCCATTCTTCAGCTTCTAGAGTGCTCTCTTTTCCCGAGAATTGCTTAGGGTGCAAATCCCGGAATTTCTTTACCCCAGATGCTTCTGCCTCTGGACGGTTCATCAAAATAGCAGTCTGCTGCTGCTGTCCCTCCAGGAGGCTACGAATCGCCTCAAGCAATATGGTTTACTTATTGATCGGAGCAGCAACGGTAGGTGTAAGCGGTAGAGGTGGTGGAGTGTTGTTGAAATTGGTACTAGTGTTGTTTGGAGAATCCATAATCTTGAAAGAAAAAATTTGGGTTAGGACGGATTCAAAGTATATGAAATTGTAAGATCCAAGGAATATGAAATGTAAAGAATGTATTTAGTTGCTGATTCTTGTGTTATATTGCTTAGGACTTCATGCATAATTGACTCGCATGTCCATGCAGAACTGTCCTGCATGTTCATACAGAGCTGGCCTGCATGGGCCGCCAACAAAACCTGTCATGTCCCGCTTTCCGGTGTACGGGGAGGAGACGCGGCGAGGCCCGCTACTTATTTACTCAGAAGTAAACACGCTAAGCGTAACTAAGCAATATAAACTAAAGTACATAAGAGACAGGAATGTAAATGAACATCAACTTTATTTATTAAACATTCTTTTACAGGTACAACTGAAATTTAAATACATGAATAGAAAGCGATGCCTAAACAATGGCATAACTGAAATGAAATAAATATGTACAAGTGTCTAAAAATCCGGGTCAAAAGCAAACTGCTCCAAATCCTCAGTACTGGGCTCGGTCTCTAATGCGTCCGAATCACCTGACAACATTCCAAAGAAAGAAGAAAGGAATCTCGTCAGCGAACAATCGCTCGGTAAGTCCCAAAGATGAATAGAGATAGAATAGACAGAAGAGAATACGACTAGTAATGTTTTATTATAATGTTAACGCAGTTGTTTGTAGCTTGGTACAGAATATGCCAGTGTATACGAGAGGAGTCCCACTATTCCGGAAACTAAGGTATATGGAGTACAAGGAATCGTTCAGCCACGGTACAACGGCAATGGATATTTAGGTTAGGTGTATTAAGGTTACAATCTCATGCCACTTCTGACACATTCCGTACCAATCTACCCCTTATAAACCCCGCGATGTCTTTTGTATTGATTGTATTGTTTTGTTATATATATGGATGACTTGCCGAAACCATGATATCAGTAAACAAAATGGATATAACTGAAGAGTCATGTAGACGAAGTATATCCATGGTTCGGTTCAGTCAATATAAATTGATATAAATTGAATAGACGGATTCATGGATTAATGTTGAATTATAGTTTATACTTAAATCATATTCAAGTCAGATTGATCAGATTGAGACTCGGTCTGAGTCAGATACTTTGAAAAGAACTTGAAATCCTGAATTAGTTTTGATGTTATCGGTAACTGCTGCACATGGACGACAGGATTTGTGTCTTTTTCCAAGATAATTACTGTGTTGATAACCATTTGTTACATTGTCTATCTTAGATAGTCAAACACCCACATTCTCCGGCTCCCTGAGGCTCAAGAGAATTGGTCCCGCTTAAACCTATATTTACTAGCGTCCTTATTGTAATTTAGCATAACTTGAGGGGTTTTTATGTAAAAATAGTTTTGATATGTTTTCAAAATACATCTCAAGTATTTAATTATCATCTTTAAGATTTTCATAGATGTATGTTTTATAAAAGTGAAATTTCTAGTGAGTAGAACCTAGTTTTCATTGTATATGGTATTTTATTGAAATATTGGAATTGTTTTGTATTTGGATGGTATTTTCATGTAATGGCGATTCCTTTGATTTAGAAAACTTAGGATTTTTATATAATATAATTAAAATAGATATTTTGATAATGGTTATATATATATATAATAAAAATAAATTTTATTTATTTTTGTAGAAATCTCTTTTTCTAAAGAAAAATGCATTAAAATTCCATCGAGATCGAATGCTCCTTTCGGAGGTCTGCATCTCGCTCTACTAGGCCCAAGAATGTGCAATAACCTGCACCATCCCGAACGGGGTCTCCAAAAGTGGGCTGTAGAGACGCAATTGCAAGGAATTGATTAATACACTTTGTAAAGAAATGATTTTGCAAGTTGATGGTATTTATATGTAATGTCATATTATCCCATAACTAATGTCCCAAACTTTCATCGTGCTATATCAAAGATGTGTATTGTGATGAGGTAGATCATTACCTCGTGAGTTATCTAAAGGTAATACAAGTATTATGTTGATTTATGTCGAAACTAAAATATGTGGTATTTTACCATAAAAATAAAAGTTGTATAAATGATTCTTTTGAGATGAAACTTGTATTAGCGTGTTTTTTAATGTTTGTTAAACATTATATAAGAGTATGGTATTTTATTGATTAAGAAAAATACAATTTTTAAAGGAAAACTAAATCGGAAGTCGGATTAACTCCGCTTCCGTCGGGTTTTAGAAATGAAACTTTGTAGAGTAGAAGAAGAGAGGGGAGATGGGACTTACTGGCTAAGGTGTCAGGGCATCGTTTCGTTGTCGGAATCTCCTCGGAATTTCGCCGGAACTTCACCATTTGCTAACTACACTTGCACACTATAAGGACTTGAGAATTTTTTAGAGTTTTGGCAGGGAATTTCTAAGGATAGGTGAAATGGAGTGTGGTATTTATAGGGAAAATTAGGGTTTAGAGGGTTAAAGAATGTATTAAAATTTGCATTAAAAATTGGATTAAAGGGTATTTTATTGTTCTCTGTATGAATGCATAGTATTCAAACAACATGGGAGATGTGAGGTAGGCCAAGGGGTGCTCGGGTGAAAATATGAGAGCATTCCCTATGGTTTAGCCCGGCGGTGCCGGTCCCCAACGCACGCGTCGCCAGTCCAAAACCGGTGATGAACAGTGGGATTTGTTCCACGTGTTGTTGTCGCTTGGTTTTCCCCAGTGCATGTGTTTGTTTATTCTGTAACTTATCATATTATGTGTAGTGCACGTGCAAACCCTTAGGCTTCTAAAAGATTAATTAAATAAAAAGTTAATGTGGCTGGGGGGATTCGATCATAAGGGCTACTTCGCAGCGGTGCAAGGCTTTACCAATGTGCTATAAGTATTTTCTTGCTATTCAAAAGTAAAACAAATATTTATAGTGTACACAGGATTGCAAATACTCCATTTATATATTAACTTTTAAACAATTTTATTTACATTGAAATTGGAGTTGTTACAACCGCATAGAAGTTTCTTGGTTCAAGCGAAACGAGGTAGGGCACATATGCTGATATGTATGGGGGCCTGATTAAATACGAGTATGTGATACCGTATTCTAATCCGGTGGTTATTTGATATCAGTTAGGTTATATGTGATATAACCGGATTATTGAATCAAGTGTTGGTTTGATAATGTGATATACAGATAAATGATATTAGTCGGTTGTATGTGATATAACCGGATTATTAAATCAATGGTTGATTTAATAATATGATATATATTTATATTTGATATAATTATATATTAACTAATATTATTGCTCACTAATTATTTGCTTGTCTTTATACATATGTGTGTGTGTGTGTGTGTGTGTGTGTGTGTGTGTGTGTAATATAAAGCATGGTTGATTTTCTATTTATTGGAAATGGAAATAAGGAGCATGGGTAAAGTATGGCTTTGTAGTATTTTTTATTGGTCTCTTATCACTATTGAAGTATGGTTCTATTTGTTTATTTAAAACAAATGAATGCTTCAATAAGTGAGAGGGGGGAAGTCATTCTTCACAACACTTGGTTCTTTTTCTCAAGTTGAGCTCATTTGGATGAGTTGCTCTCTAGCGCTCTTCATTATCCTCCTCACCTCCTCCTGGTTCAATCCCTCACATGAGTTGTGAAAGCTTGAGCTTGCGAAAACCCTAGTGGGCAAACAAAACCCCTAATTCACCATCCTACACTAGATTAGCACTTTGGTGTAGTATGTTTATTTCACTAAAGAGTTTAGTGAAGAGGTATCTTGGATTAGCGGACTTCAGATGGATCATCTTCGGCACGAAGGTCATTGAAGCAAGTTCGTTCAATCTTCAAGTGAAGCCTAGTGGAGTCGTATGGACTACAACCCGGAGCTTTAGAAGAGAAGGACACGGTCTACAAAGGTTGTAGCCATCCAGCTCTTAGTATAGTTTGTTATATCATGCTTAAAACCCTAATCATCTAATTAAAGATATTTTTTAGTGTTGATTAACACCCCAAAATTTTAAAATAGGCATGCTTAATGCTAGTAAAACCCAGTGGTGGTGCTAACAAACACTTTCATGATATCAGAGCCAAAGCTAGAAAATTAGACGATATATATAAATTACGAAGCCGAAACAACTCCGAAACTGTAATCCAAAAAAACCAAGTTTCTGTCGAGTTTTAAATGGTCTCTAAAAATTTTTTAATCAAGTACAGAATGTTACATATGATGTAACTAGAATACCATAGAAATTTGAGACCAAAACTCCCAAAATGACCCGGCGAAAATGCTCAAAAAACCGGCCTGGCCCGTATACTGTTCATGTTTAGGTTTGGAATTTTTTTGGTGTTCTGTAGGCTTGGTTTTGGGGTTTCAGATTATGTTTGATTAGCCCAAAATTGCATGTGATTTTAATTTTGTTAAGGGGTTAATACAGAGTGTTTCGTAGTTGTAATTTTTACGTCGTTTTGGGTTTAAATTTGATATGTGATACGGTAGTTGGAATCCACATTAAATTAGTTTTGTGAAAACTGGTTTGTTTGTAAATCTAGCATGCTAGTCTTTTTTCATCGATTGCCATGAAGTTTCGATTCGGATCGAAACTCCATCGTAATCGCGTATCATACGCGAATACCCGCCAGATAACTTTACTAGGTAGCCACGCCCCATAGCCCCGACCAAGTGACTTTAGGAGAACCTTATTGCCAAAAGCATCTACTCGGGTGCTTGCGGCCACGGTGTTACGCCTAAGTGCACTTCGTCGACGGCATGGGGGTGCGTCCATCTACTAATTTTTCCGACGAGCTTTCGATCAGATTGTCAGGAATCTTGTTGAATTACCCGACTGGTTATTGAAAAGTGTTTTCAATTCGAGACTAAAATGCAAGGTTTATAGGGTTAGTCATGAAATTTGGAATATGAGATATTTCGGATTTATGATGTCTAAGCAAATGTGGATTCTAATTATTGTAGTTTTTCATTTCTTTTTCTGTGACCGTAAGTGTAATATGTGGAGTATCCCAAATCTCGTTGCTATATGTCAACAGAATTTGGGATACATATATTTACTTACGTTGAGGACATGTGATATTATGTGTTGCTGTGATATCCTATATTGGATCGTCGTGATTGAATAGCCGGGGTATTTTGCGTGAGATGAGATTTTTTCAATTTTCATTCATGTAAAAATTTATATGTAATATTCTTTTATTGGGACACTTCCGGGTTGAGGATGATGTCACCATTGATGTATATTATTTACTTTTCCGTATTAAGATAGACCCAAGACGGGGAGAACAAGTAACCGGGTTCTAGAGTCCAGTGGGAGACCATTTCGAGGAGTCGAGACCGGGTCTCCTAACTCTAGAATTGGCAGGGTTGCTTGTCGCTCTCGTAGGGGTCTAGGGATGTGTGTTTGGTTATTCATCATGACTGTGGAAACCGTGTTTTTCATTATTGGCTTAATTTAAAACACCGACTTCCTGGTATATCCAATATTTTATATGTTGACTACTGCTACTTGGTTTTGTGATGTGATTATATAACTGCGTGAGGAGAATACTATATATATATGATATATATATAATAAACATTGCTTATGTTTTGCACCCGCGCTAGTCCAGCCCCCGCTCTGCCGTTAGTTAAGTAACCTAACGGTGCATGACGGGGCCCCGTGGCGAATGCGGATGGGATAAGCGTACATTCCATTTTTGTTTCTTTTTCTGTGATGTTTAGGAAAACATAAATGATGGGACTTCATTAATGAGATTAATGAAAAGAAAAGAAACCTAAAGATTTTGTAGAATCAAAAGTTTTTAAAAAGGTAGCTCCAGTTCTTACTTTGCATAGTGGTATTCCTTGATGAATATTCAACACCTCATTCGATGAGAAAAGAGCCGAGACCCCTTTACCGGGAGTGACCTTTTTAGCAAAACTAGCAAATACTACAACCCACTCGGTTTATCATCATAGCTTCTATAGTTTTTGCTTTGCATAGTGTTATTCCTTGATGAATAACCAACACCTCATTCGATGAGGAAAGAGCAGAGATCCCTTCACCGGGAGTAACCACTTTAGCAAAATCTAGTAAAAGCTATTCGGTTTGTTTTTGAAAACTACTCGATTTTAAAAGTGGAGCTTAAACCACTCCTTTTCAAAATCACTAGATTCTACAACGATATCAAGTTCATTACGTTAAAGGTTTTTTTAAAAACCAGTTGTAGCCCTTTGTCATTTCAGATAAGTACTATTTAGTATTCGTACTGTGTTTGTTGGCCTGCGTCAAGGCGTAGTGTGCGGTAGCTAATTAATGCTTATCTGCAGCATGTGATGCGATTGAATTAGGGTGGTCGTGCGACTTTATTGGTCTGCGTCAAGAGTCGTGCAGGTGGGTTTAATTCAATCAAGAAATGAACGGGTGAAACTTGACTAGCGGCCTATGGTTTGTTGGCATGCGTCAAGGTCATAGGACGCTAGGGGTAAAAACAGATATTGGGAATTTCAAGTGGTGGAATTTGCAATGAGATTGCATTCCTTCTATATGATAGTTGGATCCCAATACCCACTGCGAGTAAGAGTTACTCCTGAGAGAGTTTTCCACTTTACAATTAGCCAATCCATTAGGTGTCTAAGAAATGTGTTAACGGGGTGATGCCCCTGCGAAAACGAGGTTATTTAATTAGTTCCATGCGAAAGCATGGGGAGACTCTCTGAGTACCAATACCTGTCTGGCTGACTGATTGGCGAACTTGTAGGGTGTAATTAATCCCGGCTAATCTTACCTTTTAGGGTTCGAAGAAATATTTGATAAAAACAGCGGGAGCCATCCACTACCACAATAAGGGGTTGCCCCTACGGAGTTAGGAATCCGTAGGGGCAACATTTTATTGCCCTTACGGATTACTCCGTAGGTCCAACGGTTTTCCCCTACGGTTTCCTACGGATTAATTAAAAAATATTAAAATGTAATCTTTTATTTGGTCCTACGGAGCCGTAAAAGAAGGCTCTACGGATTAATCCGTAGGGGCATTAAATGGTTCTTCATAAAAAAAAATAAAGCTCGGTAATTTTCCACCTCCCCCAATTTTTCCCACACCAATCCTCACGCGATCGATCTCATCACCCGCCTCCACCTCTCGTCGCCTTTGATTTCCCGCCGCCGTCGTCACCACGGTCCTTCACCACTTTGTCGCTGCCGTCGCCTTTGACTTTCCGCCATCGTCTCCTTTGATTTCCCGCCGCTCGTCGCCATCTTCCCGCCACCAGAGGATCTCATCGTGCTCTATCCCCGGCTTCCTCCACTCCATCTGCCAGCAAAACTACAAGTGGTGTGAGTTAATTTCCATTTTGAACTATTAATTATTCTTAATTTTTTGTGTTATTGTTGATTTTAGGGTTAGGGTTAGTTCCGGGTTAATTGGGGGTTAATTAGGGTTAGGGTAAGTGTTAGGGTTAGGGTTAGAACCAGACTCTGGAAAAACTCAAGGCACATTTCAGTAATGGTAGTTTGTGGGTTATCCCGGGCTATGACGAGGGTTAACTTTCTACCATCTGAAAGATCAATAGTTATATTGTTCTTAACTCGCCACAGTTTTAGTAAAATGGATTCTTTTTAGGAAAAATAAGTGGGAGTATGGTAAAACTGGAAGTGATTCCAGAACCACAAACGATTACTAAAAATTTAATAGAACCTAAATATTCAACTAGTTTTGACATTCCATTAACCACTCCACAGATATGGTGGGTAACCTCAGGCACCCGAGAGGTACTTTAGTCTTCTCAGAAACGGTGACAAGGAGATTCTTATTTACCCAAACTTGCCATTGCTGCTATTCTAGACTATAAGACCCGACAGGAGGATGAGTATAACGTCATTCTAAACTAGCTTTAGAAGTGCATGTATATATGATTTTGCCAGAGGGTTGTTGTAGTCAGTGGGAGCAGCGGAATCATAGAGGGCAAGTAACTTATGTCTATTTATAGACTAGAGCAGGTATATCGGAATTAGATCATCTATTTTTGATATGACAGTCATAGGTCTTGAATTCATCAGAATATGAGATAGATCTGGTAAGAATATAGTAGAGAGTGATGTCCAGGTATTTGGATGACATGCACTTTATAAGAAGTGAAATTCCTATACTACGATCGGTTATACTGTGGTTATCACAAAGTTGTCTTTCCACATAGGATATGGATATAATATCAAGGTTTCTGGTTACTAGATCTATGGTTTTAGATCTAGATTTGGGAAGTTCCCCAATCTGGGTACTTTGACACTATTCTAAAGGTATTTTAGAATGGACGACTCCTGGCATGGTGGTGTACCTGCAAGTGATGGAGCCACCCTCTCTAAAGGATGTATTTCAGACTAAAAGAAAGAGGGATTTGTATGATTGTCATATCACTTGGTTAGGAAATTGAGTCAATCATGTGATATCAGGTACCACACCAGATATTGTTTTTGCACTAGATACAATAAGTATATATATTAATCCAATCTTGGAGAAACATTGAGAAGCAGTTAAGAACATAAGTGGATGTTCTACGGATATGGTAACGGCAGCTTTCTTCAAGAGACGGTTATTATTTCAGGCTTCCAAGATGACCTGGATGACAGAGTGACTGTCAGAGTTTTAGTTTCCCCTCTTTTGAGGGACAGTATGTTGGACAGGTGGTCCAAGCGGATACTGAGGAAGGCATGGCGCAGGATACTGATTAAATTCAGTGGACGATACAGTCTGAGAAGTTTGCTGGATTTGGAGTTCATTTGTGAACTTGGTCCCATCAGATATTCAGACATATTCTAAGACATGTATTGCTCATTTCAGGAGATGATCTTTCTCCGCGAAGTTGAGATATAGAGAGCTATAGAAAGAGACATTGGAAGGGATCCACTCACCGAGGCTATTTCTTGAACACAATAGTTTCACAAACGAGCTTTGAGAAACTGATTAGTAAAGAAGTTGGATGTTCGGTATCACACGAGCTGTGAGTATGTAACACCGCAATAATTGGCCTTAAGTGCAAGTGGGAGATTGTTGGCTATAGTGCCCTCAAGGCAATTATCATAGTCGCAGGCAGGTGATTATGATGATTGAGGAAGGACCTATACGGATAGAACAGTCTTACTCGAGATGATAGTATGCTATCCGGTTTGTCTTTATCATCATGTACATGTTTTATGTGGTATTACAGATCACTATTACATGTTGATAGAGCCCATAGGATTCTTGCTTGACTACCAGCATTATGATGGCGATCATATACGTGGGAGCTGGGTGGTCTATAAGCAAATCCTTTAATTTCCCTAGTCGTGGGAGTATCGAGACTGGGCATTGATACTCTAGAGTAGACTAGTGTATACTGATTGAGACCCCGACGAGGGACGGTGGCCAGGTCTCACAAGCCATTGGTATTAGTTTGTTCACCTAAGATAATATACATGTGCTCATTGGGTTATGAGTACACTGGACGGACTCGCCGGGAACTTGCTATTTAGTACTATACTTATTGTCAGATAGCAGTTCCCACTTGACATGTGTACAGGTTAGTCTGTCGACCTGAGATCGTCATTTGTCTCGTGTGAGTTTTCACTGTGGTTTGATTACTACCCTACCACGGCTCAAAGGAGTCATGCAAACAGATTTTAGTTGGGTACAGTCCCGAGCCACATGGAGGAAGTGAGCGGATCGTCGGGGATTCGTCTCTCTCGGTATTAGGGGTTGATGTCGTGCGGTGCACGGTTGCCCATCACCAGAAATTCTTGGCCAAGGTAGTCGAGAATTACTGATTCGGATCAGTAGTTTCTCAGTGGGTGATGGGCTTCATGCCGACACTAAATGTCGCGTTATTAGGGGTCTGACTTTATCCACCCCCTAGATTCGATATGCGATACTTATAGACGAACGGACCGGACTGTACGGATATTGTCACTGTCAAACTCAGTAGGGTTTCAGGATGAGTTTGCTCGTCGGCCTCCTTTTTGCTCAATACCTAGGTAGTCGTTATGTATAGCTAGTGCCACTGACGTGCTTGTGGTTAAACCCACTGCCAGCGTATTGACGAGTCTTTAGAGTCCCACACAGAGGGTTTTCCTGCTTCGGGCGAAACGATGTAGAGGCCGTATGGTTTTACGGCAAGGTTCGATCGTTTACGTGCACTTGTGCATGTATCAGGATTCGGACGGATAATACTAGTGGCTTTGGTTTAAGCCGGATTCTAGTATTATATTGTTGGATTATTTTCGTCTCATTGTATTCTTATTTTTCGGAATACGGATACCAATATGTATATACGGAAGAGGGGTATTCTTGTAATTTATTACAAGGTGCTTCTAAAAGATGTCACCTCATTTAGTCTTAGCCATTTAGGATTAAATGGTTAGTGAGGTGGAGAGGATGAGGTGTTTATTGCATAATTGCGGCATGGCTTAGTAATGATCATGATTACTTTTCTAAGCATGCTTAAGTTTTTTGTTTGTTGTGAGATTTTGTTGACTTGAGATATTTATGGTTGACTCTAGATATTTTGGAGTCATGGGATATTTATAGGATGGCTTATATTATTGAAAACAACTCTTACAAAAGAAATCTCACAGCAAACAAAATCACTTAGCCATTCTTCTCTCTTGAGTTGCCTCACTCTCATTCTCAAGCTTCTTCTTCTACCTCCATCCTTCATGTCTCATGTGTTGAGAAACCTAGGGTGTCTTGAGACAAATTAATCCATTACCACACTCTACATCCTCTAGGCTATCTAGTTTAGCGATCTAGGTACCCTAGTTACTTCGGTTATGAAGTAGGAGCTCGTTTCACAAACCCTCGGGTGGATCATCTTCGATGGAGGGAGACCGGAGATCAAGCTTGATCATAGAGGCCTCTAGGAGCTTGGAAAGGTGGTTGAAGACCAAAGGACACTGATCAATTCGGTATAATCACTCTAACCCTTTAGTTTAGCTCCTATGCATGTTTTGTTATCTAGGGTTAACGGTAGATCCGGGTAATGGGTTCCATTAGCGCCGGTTTTTGTAAATTTTTGTTCCGTATTTGGTCACGGATTGATAGCCGAGGCGCTGCCGAAATCCAACAGAAGGGAGTATCTGAGCACGTACTCAACTTGTTTCTTTCTAAAGACAGAAAATCGAAAGACAACCTCCATGCTCGGATGGATCTTCAGGCTCGTGCTGCTGTCGTCGGAGGTATATATCGCACTTCAATTTTCGTTAAACCTTAAATTTATTAATACCACTTTGTCTTAATATTGATTGTCTTGATATTTCTTGTAGATGCAGGGCAGCCTCATCCCGAGAGGGGGACTCGAGGGCCGAATCAGTCCTACAGGCTGAGGCCCGACAGAGCTAGGGGAGGCAGCATTCCCCCTCTTCCTTACCCCCGATTATCGCTATATCGGTGATTATGCTGAGAGGTTCGGCTGGTATATGGGGGATGAGAGCCGCCTCGTGAAGAAGTATCCACTTCACGTTGAGTGGGGCGATCAGCATCGACGCTCATTTGCCCTCTTCTAGGATCAGGCTCGAATATTAATATATATTTTCATTTGACTTATCCAATATATTTGTTATTATTTAACACTTGCAATTTAAATACATTGTTTTTAATATTTGCAGTTGGATTACGACTTTCAACCTGTACCCGACCCTGATCACCCTGAGAGAGTGCTC
Source organism: Agapanthus africanus (assembly GCA_030015575.1). Lineage (NCBI taxonomy): Eukaryota > Viridiplantae > Streptophyta > Magnoliopsida > Asparagales > Amaryllidaceae > Agapanthus > Agapanthus africanus. The sequence goes on along the minus strand of JASDDO010000019.1, from coordinate 44,714,765 downwards.
GATCTTCACGCTCTGTACAATGGCCTGATGAAGAACATGCAATCAAAGGTCTGATACAATAGGAATGAGCTGAAAATCAACTGCTATTCCCTGTGGATGGCGACCCCCGAGGCAGAGAGAGCGGCTCTCCTACATACCCCGGCCTTTGCGAGAGTCGACGTAGATACATTGCCTTTCTTTTGCCAATATTTCGACTCTCAGCACAAACAGGTTTGTAATTTAAATGTAATTCATTGTTTAGTATATAATTTATTTTTTTGTGTTACTTAATTAGAAAACTAAATCTGAATGTGTTGTGTAGAAACAGGCCAATCAAAATAAAGAGAATAGGAAGTCAGCGAAGAGGGGTCGCCCCACTTATACAGGTGGCTCGAGGAACATTACTCGTGCCATGGAGGCATCGGTAAATTACAATAGATCTATTTTGATATAATGTAATATTAAGAGTTATTTTATAATATATGTAAATTTTTTGCGAATTGCAGAGAGCTCAGACCCCGGCGCAAGGTGGTATACCGAGCGTGCTGACCGCGTATCTTGCCGTCCACGGCATCTCGACAGATCCCGCCACGGGCGAGCTTCGATTCTCCAACACCGCTACCCAGGAGTGTTGCTTAAGTGTTAATATTTATTCTAACAAGTTTGAAATTTTTGTTTTGAAAAGTTCAAATTTAAATGATATACTTATATTTTAATGGTTAATGTGGGTGGTGGAGCGGGCAGAGGCATCGGAGATCGATTTTACTGGACAAACTGATCTGATGCTACTGACCCCAGTCCTAGACGCCGCACACGGAGGGCACCACGGAGGTTGGGAGAGAGGCCGGGGACTGGGTCCTGGCAGGGCCCATATGAGGTTGGACTCCACTCCGGCGGTTACTTTCCCTACCCCCCGTGAGTGACGTCTAGTGCATGATGTTGCCGCCTTAAGACCACCGTCAAGGAGTTGAAGGAGATGGTACGTATACTACTTAATAGTAAAATATTATATCACATTATAGATAATAACATATGCAATATTAGTAGCCTGAACTTATTTGGTTGTAGACTTAGCTTTGATTAATCATACTTACATAAAACTATCTAATTAAAATAAACTACGGCTTTCTAAACTAGATACCCAAATGAGTCCTAAGTTTCTAAGTATTCTTAGATTGGGGTTTCGCAATAACCTGATAATGATACGAACTCCACTAAAATCTAATACACCTTTCTTACTTGTTTATTACACATAAAATTTAACAGGTGCGACATGTTACTTCGGCTGCGGCTCCATATGCATCTCCTTCGGTTGCGGCTCTGCAAACCACTACCTCGGCTGCGGTTGCGCAGACCACTCCTGCAGCTCCACAGCCCTCTCAAACTCCGGCACAGTCCGCTCCTTCATTAGTCGAGTTTTTGACGACTCAGGGCTGCACCGAGGAGCAGATGCGCCAGATTACGGCGATTATCAGAGGTGGAGGAGCTGGACCGAGCTAGGGTAAGTTTATTTATATTTTTGAGGATGTATGTACTTATCTGATACATATTGTATAAATTTTGGACGATATTGGTGGTTGTTTGCTTGTTCACGATGATTTAGTTTGATATCGTATTCTGTTTGTTTATTTCTTTCATATATTATGTGTGAGATGTTGATTATGAATATTTCTGTATTTGGTTATATGTTGCATATATTATTGTGCACAGAGCGGGGAAAAAACAGAAAGCCCCTTTTTTAAAAAAACCCTGATATTTTGTCCCTACAGATTAATCCGTAAGGCCATCTGTTGCACCTACGGATTAATCTGTAGGTCCAATATTTTCCCCTATACAGTTAGCCGTAGGGACAAAATATCATGATACATGATATTTTGTCCCTATGGACTCAGTAAAACTTACCTCTACGAATTTATCCGTAGGGGCATTTTTCTGGACCTACGAATGTATTCGTAGGGGTACAAATCAGGCCCTATGAATACATCCGTAGGGGCAATTATTTTATTTTATAAACCAATAAATTAAAATATTTATCAGGCCCTACGGATTACTTCGTAGGGATAAGTGTCCCTACGGATTAAAGCGTAGGGATAATTATTACTCCGTAGGGACGTGTTCAAGATGAAGACTTGCACCTGCGGCCTTTGCACCTACAGGTTATTTTTTTGCCCCTATCGATATATCCGTAGGGGCAGTGCTTTACTCCTACGGATAAATCCGTAGGGGCAACCCCTTATTGTGGTAGTGATCCTGATTAGATAAAATAATAACCAATCTATTCTTGCAAAGAGCGCACGCAAAAGTGATTATCCTTCTCTCTCTCCTGGTAGCGACCAATGACATGCCTTAATCAAGATAATAATATGGATGTATTGACCGAACCCACTTATTATACTGGGCTAGGTTCTGCTCTATCTTATGACTGTCATAAGTCTGAGCAAAGAATAGGGGAATATCCGGATTTTCACGCCACCCGAACGAAGAAGGAGCATACTGATGCATCTTCTTCGGGTGTGTTCATTACCGAGAACTGTTTCTCAGTTTGCTCTACGTGTATTGGATACCGAATCAGGATCTCATATATGTAATTTGTTACATGGGCTAAAGAGATTTAGAGAACTGAGAAAGGGTGATAAGTCTCTAATAGTAGAGAATGGTGCAATTATTGCAGCCAAAACAGTTGGCGAATATAACCTTGTCTTACCAAGTGGTAACACAATGATTCTGAGCGAATGTTATTTCGTACCAAAAATATTGTGAATGTTTTCCTAAATCAAGTATTGATTGGATATGGTACGTTGTATAACGGTATATACGTTCTAAATCACAAAACAGTTCTAAGTATACATAACACACACAAGAGGAGCAGTTCAGAAATGAACGAAGCTTTCTTGTGGCATTATAGACTAGGTCATATCAATGCGACAAGACTGGCTAAGCTGCATAAGAATGGATATTTGAATCCGTTCGAATTTACATTTTATGAAACTTACTAGTCATGTCTCAAAGGCAAAATAACCAAAACTCCGTTTACTGGATACGGAGAAAGAGCTACTGAACTCTTGGGACTGATACATAGTGATGTATGCGGTCCTATATCTACACATGCCAGGAATGGTTCTTCGTACTTCATTACATTCACCGATGATCTCTCAAGATTCGGACATGTGTTCCTGTTGAAACACAAGTCTGAAGATTTTGAGAAATTCAAGGAATATAAGAATGAAGTAGAGAACCAGACGGGTAAACGTATTAAAATCCTTCGATCTGATCGGGGAGGAGAATACTTGAGCACGAAATTCAGAGACTACTTAAAAGAGAATGGGATTCTCTCTCAGCTTACTCCTCCGTATACACCACAGCACAACGGAGTATCGGAGCGGAGGAATCGTACCCTATTAGATATGGTGCGCTCTATGATGAGTGTTGCTGAGTTACCTATTTCCTTTTGGGGTTATGCACTTGAGATTGCTGCATACCTATTGAATAGAGTTCCGACCAAATCCGTTGCTTACCATCCATATGAGATATGGAATGGGAAGAGACCATCTCTTAAACGAGTTAAGATATGGGGTTGTCCGGTCTATATTAAAAAGCAAAATCCGGACAAGCTCAAAGCAAGGTCAGTTCTGTGCAAGTTTGTAGGATATCCAAAAGATTCTTATGGATATATCTTCTACCATTTTGAGGAACAAAAAGTGTTTGTTTCTCAACACGCCACTTTTTTAGAAAAGGAATTTCTCGTGAAAGAAATTAGTGGTAATGAGGTAGAACTGGAAGAAGTTCCAGCAACACAAACAACAACTGACAATTTGGTGGAACCAGAGGATTCGATAGTCCCCGACGAACCTCAGGCATTCCGTAGATCTAGTAGGGTTCCTCATCCACCTGAGAGATACTACGGTTTCCTCGTAAACGGTGGGAGAGAGGATTGCATCATGGAAAATGATGACCTAACTAGTTTTGAGCAGGCCATCATAAGTGGAGACTCTGTGAAATGGCTGGATGCTATACGATCTGAGATGGAATCCATATACACCAACAAAGTATGGACTTTGGAAGTTGCTACTGAAAGGGTAAAACCCATCGGGAGCAAGTGAATCTTGAGAAGATAATTGGTGTACATTAAAAAGTTGAGACTTTCAAAGCTAGACTTATAGCAAAAGGTTTTTGTCAATGACCTGGTGTCGATTATGATGATACATTTTCTTCTGTTACCATGCTTAAGTCCATCAGGATCCTACTTGCCATTGCTGTATACCATGACTACGAAATCTGGCAGATGGACGTCAAGACCGCTTTTCTAAATGGTGATTTAGAAGAGAGTGTGTACATGATACAGCCAGAGGGCTTCATAGACAGTGGGAGCAGCGGAAGCGTGAGCAAGCTGCTTAAATCCATCTATGGATTAAAGCAGGCATCGCGGAGATAGAACATCTATTTTGATGAAGCTATCAAAGAGTTTAACTTCATCAAAAATGTAGATGGACCTTGTATATACAAGAAGGTTGCAGAGAGTAAGGTTGTCTTCCTCGTATTGTACGTGGATGACATACTCTTGATAGGAAACGATGTTCCTATGCTACACTCGGTCAAGCTCTTCTTATCACACAAGTTCTCCATGAAAGATCTAGGTGATGCCTCATACATCCTGGGGATAAAGATCTATAGAGATAGATCTAAACGGATGTTAGGATTGTCCCAATCTAGATACATAGACACCATACTAAAGAGGTTTAGTATGGAAGATTCTAAGCGTGGTAATTTAACCGCTTGTTAAGGAATCACTCTCTCTAAAGCGATGACTCCCAAGACTGATTTGGAGAGGGCTCACATTCAAGGGATACTCTATGCTTCGGCAGTCGGGTCTATCATGTATGCGATGTTATGTACCAGACCAGATGTAGCTTACTCACTAAGTGTAGTGAGTAGGTATCAATCAAATCCAGGGGAGAAACACTGGAAAGCTGTGCAGAACATTCTTAAGTACTTGAGAAGGACTAAAGAGATGTTCTTGGTGTATGGTAATGGTGAACTCCAGGTGGAGTCCTTTACCGATTCGAGTTTCCAGAGTTATAAGGACGACAGTAAGTCAGTCTCGGGTTTAGTCTTCATCCTCAATGGTGGGGAGGTATGTTGGAAGAGTTCCAAGCAAGATACCAGAGCAAACTCGACGATGAAGGCTGAATGCATCGCTGCCAACGATGCTGCCAAAGAGACTGTCTGGGTGAAGAAGTTCATAGCTAAACTTTGTGTGGTTCCATCCATGAGCATCTAATACCTGTGTATTGTGATAACAATGGAGATGTGGCTTTAGCCAAGGAACCCCGGTCCCATTAGAGATCCAGACATATTCTTAGACGGTATCACCTGATCGGGTAGATAGTAGATCGCCGGGAGATCGAGGTCAGAAGAGTTGTCACGAAGGATAACACAGCGGATCCACTCATGAAGGCCCTTCCCCAGATGCAATTCGAGAGACTTTTTGGGATGTTGGGTATGAGATACTGCAACAACTGGTATTAGTGCAAATGGGAGATTGTTAGTGATATGTATACCCTAGAGGCCATTATTGTATGATATAGTGGATGCTTGGACATATATATGGAGGACTTTCTTGCTCGACATGATAGTATGCTATCTGGTTGCCTTTATCTTAATATGTTCACTGGTATTATTATACTGTCTCTCATATACATGTTGATAAAGCCCTTAGGATGTAGGCTTGACTACCAGGACTATGATGCGGATCATACTACTGAGACCTGGGTAGTCCACAAGCACATCCTTCAATAGTTCCTAGTCGAGGGAATATCGAGACAGGGCATCGATATTCCAGAGTAGACTAGTGTGTACGTTTCTTGACCCTGTATGGGGCGATGATTGATCCCATATCCATTGGTGTTTGACATCAAAGATTGTACACAGGTGTTCATTAGAGAATGGGTACACCGAACAGGACTCGCCGAGAACTCCTAGATGGTACTATACCTGTCGTCAGATAGCAGTTCCCTGGTGACACCGGTACAGGTTAGTCTGTAGACCTGAGATCGTCATAGAGTCTTGTGTGGTTCCCACTGTGCTTTGATTTCCTCCCTACCACGGCTCAAAGGAGTCGTGCAAACAGGTGGATTTTGGATACAGTCCCGAGTCATATGGAGGTAATGAGCGATATGAGGGGTTTCGTCTCTCCCGGTATAGGGAGTTGATGTTGCGCTATGCTCGATTAGCTATAACAGGAAGTCCCTGGCCAGGGCTGTTGATGATATTTACTGGTAAGTGTTATCAGTAGTTTCTCGTACCGTTATAGGCCACACATCGGCATGACTTATTAAGTTATTGGGGTCTGATAATTCCACCCCCAGACTCGATATGCGATATATCATACGAAGAGACTGGACTGTACGGTAAGTGCTACCTATATGCTTCATGGGAGTTTGGACAAGCTTGCTTGTTGATCTTCTATTCGCTCAATACCTGGGTAGCCGTTACGTCCAGCTAATACCGCTAACGGCTTGTGGGTGACTGATGTGATCATCACCTGCTGCTGGCGTATTGATGAGTCTTTAGAGTCCCACATAGAAGTTTCCTGGTTCAAGCGAAACGAAATAGGGCACATATGCTGATATGTGTGGAGGCCTAATTAAATACGAGTATGTGATACCGTATTCTAATCTGACGGTTATTTGATATCAGTTAGGTTAACCGGATTATTGAATCAAGTGTTAATTTGATAATGTGATATACAGATAAATGATATTAGTCGGTTGTATGTCATATAACCGAATTATTAAATCAAGTGTTGATTTAATAATATGATATATATTTATATTTGATATAATTATATATTAACTAATATTATTGCTCACTAATTATTTGCTTATCTTTATATATGTATGTGTGTGTGTGTGATATATATATATATATATATATATATATATATATATGAAGCATGGTTGATTTTCTATTTATTGGAAATGGAAATGATGAGGTGGAAAATGAGGAGCATGGGTGAAGCATGTTTTGTAGTATTTTTTATTGGTCTCTTATCACTATTGAAGCATGGTTCTATTTGTTTATTTGAAACAAATTGATGCTTCAATAAGTGAGAGGGGAAAAGCCATTCTTCACAATACTTGGTTCTTTTTCTCTGGTTGAGCTTATTTGGATGAGTTGTTCTCTAGCTCTCTTCATTCTCTTCCTCACCTCCTCCTGGCTCAATCCCTCACATGAGTTGTGAAATCTTGAGCTTGCGAAAACCCTAGTGAGTAAAAAAATCCTACTTCACCGTCCTACACTCGATTATCACTTTGGTATAGTGTGTTTACTTCACTAAAGAGTTTAGTGAAGAGATAGTTTGGATTAGCGAACTTCGGATGGATCATCTTCGGTACGAAGGTCATTAAAGTAAGTTCGTTCAAATTTCAAGTGGAGCCTAGTGGAGTCGTGTGGACTACAACCCGGAACTTTAGAAGAGAAGGACACGGTCTACAAAGGTTGTAGCCATCCATCTTTTAGTATAGTTTGTTATATCATGCTTAAAACCCTAATCATATAGTTTAAGATCTTGTTTAGTGTTGATTAGCACCCTAAAATTTTAAAATAGGTATGTTTAATGCTAGTAAAACCCAGTGGTGGTGCTAACAAACACTTTCAATAAGAACTATATAGACTATAAATGAAATCGAGTATTAATCCCAATATTGGAAGGTATCACTTTGATTTAAAAATACTTTTATAGTAAATTTATTTTTAAATCAGAGTATTACTTTCCAATATTGAATTAATACTCGATTTCATTTACTGTATATATATAGTTCTTACATTGAATTTTATGTAATATATGCATTCACTTGATCTATTCATCTTTGTTAGAATTTTTTATATCGTAATATTTATTGTTATTGATTTATTTTTTCTATTTTCTGTGCAGGATGGAAAAGAATAATTTGAATGATTGTGATGGAAATATATTCTTGAATGAAGAGTCCGTTCTTTTTAAAAATTTTGAGGATGAAATCAATTATCAATACAATAGTAATGATGGTAAGGATGACAACGATGGTGATAATTTTACCATTGGGAAAATAAGAAACAAATGTATCAATAATAAGAAACCTCATAAATGGGAGCGTGGCGTTTTAGAAGAAGAGCAAACATTGAATAAACGTGGAAAAAATTAAATTGGTTGTAAGACAAGAAAGGTATGAGTTCTTGCAATATTATTTCAAATTTTATGTTTTATTATATTTGGATTTTAATGAAGTACTTACATTTTATTGTGCATGTCAGTTTCAGATTTGTAGGATCGTGATGACTATGTCATTGGTAATATTCAAGCTCATTGTGCAGGTGAAAACAAAGAAAAATTTACAAGTAAGAGAGCAAAAGAATCATGGAGACAAAGTGAAACTGGTAAAAAAGAAATTGCTCATGTGACTTCTATAAAAAAGGATTATAAAAACGGTATGCGTATACCGATTATCCGCTTTATTTATTTGTAAAAAAACAACTTCATTCTAATTTTATTAACGTATTTTCTTATACTAAAAGGCGAAGAAACCAGTAGCCAATATGAAAGCAAAAAAGAAAAAGAATAATCTATCGATTTTGATTTCTGATGAATCTTATCCAGAAAGTAAGAAGAAAATGCTACCTACATATTTGGAGATCACCATTTTTGAAAAAATTGTAGAACGAGATAAATTATATAATATCAAGATACGTATCACGCGATTGAGGTATGGTCGATTGTATGCAAAGTCGTCAAACTCATTTTCATTTGTGGCTAGAGACGAAAAAGTGAGTTGTTGTTTACAACAACAATTTTCTTTTCAACCCAAAATTTGTTATTTAAATATTAATTATACGACTTTATGCAAGGTGTTGAACGAAAAATGTTAGGTGATAATTTATATGCTGACAAATGGAAAAATATATTATTCGTTGATAAAGTATGCGTGATAAAAAAAATGTTAGTTGATAATTTATATGCTGGCAATTGGAAAAATATATTATTCGTTGATAAAGTATGTGTGATAAAAAAAATGTTGTGACTTTGATAACCAGTAAATGTATTAAAGTTTTGGAAAACATATGAAAATTATCATTGACAAGACAATCAGATATTGATAAAGTTTCTTTGGAAAAAATATCAACTGGCAATACTTATCATTTTAAAAAGTTATGGAAGGTACGCGATTTTGCACGCAAGCCTGAATGTATTTATGGTAAGATGATGTGTACTCATAATGGTTAACCATTTTAATTTTTTACTATAAGTCATTAAAACATTTATATATTCACCTTTTATATTCATTATGTAAAATGTAGATATAATAGGATATATCGTTGATGTGAGCCATGAACGCATAATCTTTTTAAAGTCTGGAGATACAAATAAATTAGTTGAAATATCACTAATTGATAATGGTTGTTACAAGAAACCGGTCACTTTAACGATATGGGAGAATTTTGTGACAAAATATTTTTGGGGAAGGATACACCGATGGTTTCTTAATTGCCACATTAGGTGTATGTGCTAAGGAATTCAAAGGTAAATTTTTTACTTCCACTCATAGAATTTTTTTTTAAAATATAATTAAAGTTTAGTGATTATCAATACTTATTAAGTTTATACAAATAGAGCGCTATTGATATGGTAAATGATGTAATTATAAGAAATTACATGTTAGAAACAATAGGCTTTACGAAAATGAGATTTAAAACCAATAGTATCCCCGAAGCAGAACGACTGATGAGATGGTAGTATACCATATATTTTGGGAAGTGGGGACGGCGGTTTGGCGGGCATGGCCGGCCGTTTGAATACGAGCGAGCACGTCCACCATCCACGTCCACCATCCCCATGAGCCTGTCGATCCGCGTAGATAAGACGTCGATGATGTTGGGAGGTGGAATACAACCTTCCCCGTCTCCATTGTGGAGGACGGGACGACTCGTACTGGAATCGTTGCGATTATCGCTGCCCATCGAATCGAAAATGGAAGATCAACTTTTTAAGGTGGGAAAGCCGTTCCCACAGACGGTGCCAACTGATGGAGGTCGGAATCTCCCTTAGATGTTATTCTCCGTCGATCTTACTGCTAACGACGATGAACGGTTGAGATTTGAGATGAAAGTTGAGCGTGTGGATCTCAATGGGTTGTTGGTTGTTGTTGATGCTGAACTACCTGCAAAGGAAGTCCCGGAATGGGAAACCACCGAAGGACCCTTCGACGATCAAGTAAGTACCGAGAAATATAGGGCAGAATAGCAGCATAATGGAACGAGTTTTCATATACCTGAGTCGTCTGAAAGAGGGGTTTATATAGCGGTCGCATAGAGCGAGCCGATGCAGATTCTCACCGTCCGTTACATCCCCGTGTCATGTTCGCGTTGATGGCGAGATACGCCCATTAATGACGAGATACGCTAGCGTGGGATGCGGGACGTAGAACGGGGAGATCTCGTTGTGGCGAGATACACGGAGCCGTTATAGGGACGCTCGGGTTCCGTGCTCCCGGCCAAACGGGGAAGCTGAGAAAGCTCAGCTCGGTGACAGCTCAGAGACGAGCGAGGAGGCAGAGGAAGCTCGGCTTTATGATAGCTCGGAGACGAGCGAGGAGGCTGAGGAAGCTCCGTTCTATGATAGCTCGGAGACGAGCTGTTGGCTGATTATTAGGCGAATAGGGAATGTACTCTGGGGAGGTCTCTAAACGGTTGGATGCAACCACGCCGAGGAACGTCCCCAATGCATCGTATTTATTCCAGTTCCGTAGCCTCCAGAAACGTAACGGGTACGTGAATGACACATCATCCGCTACGTGTTGGGATCTGGAAGATTCCCACTTATGAGTATCATCAGTGGCTAATGCCTGATATGTGTTTATGATTTAAAACAATGCGTATGGATATTGATTCTTCTACAGTTTGACCTCTACCTAAAGAGCTTTGTATGCCGATGGATTCCTCGGTGTTTTTAGAAGCACATATATACTTTTCTGTATAGACAGATGCTGAAATTTTCGTGAGGATACCCTAATATGGTCATATACAAATGTCATTGACTATTGCCGATGTTGTCGATGTGAATACACTTAAACCAACTCGGCATGATTTTGTGAATACACCTTTTAACCAACTCGGCCTCCATATCCTTATCTATGCCCTCCTACAATCGATTGCTATTTTGGAAATGTTATAAGGCATGTGTTATATTGCTTTGCGAGACGAATCACCAAAGAAAAAAGAATATCTGATAATAAGGAAAGAGATAAAAGGGTAGGATAAAAAAAAAATAATAAGAGAAGGCTTTTTTGATAAAGTGAAAGTCCTATATCCTAAACTTGCTTTACTTTTTTTATTATTATTATTTCTCTTTCATTAGCTTCCTAATTCAAAAAAATGCGGACAAAACATCAAAAGTCACGCGCATCCAAAAGTCACGCGCATCGTTCGGGGTACATGATTGACATTGCAAATAAACAGAGATCTAATCATCAACCTTATCTTGATCAAGAATCTTCTATTTAAAGCCGATATTAGTTTACCCATCTCTTATCATCGAGAAATTATTGAAATACCGGATGCAGATGCAATGCATCCGACAAAAGAAAAAAGAAAAAGAAAGGAAGAAAAGGACCCTCGGACAGCTTTTTTGGGCTCTATATTTTTATTTCTCTCTCTTATGGTCAGCTACATGCACCCAGTCAAATTAAGAATTATTTCTAACAAATAATAGGAAAAGGAAGTATACATTTTGGACTTGTATTGCGTGGATGCATGCTTTATTTTTTATGGTAGCCTTGTGTGTACATACATATCTATGTGAAGGAAAGGACTTTACATACAAACCAACTAGCAGCAGCTCAGTTGGTATGGACACTTCTCCCTTTGGGAAGAGTGCGAGTTTCGAACCATAGCAACCCAACGAGGGAAAGCAGCTAGAAATTAACATTTTCAGAGCAAATTCCTGGAGTCCCCCGGTGTTTATGTGGAATGGGTGTGGTATGCATGGATGTGGTGTGTGTTTTAGTTTAGAGCTTAAATATGGGAAAGATTAAAAAAAGAATGGACAAGGAATATGATGGATTCATATCCCTGTCTGTCAAATCCATTTCCATTTTACCACTGCTTAGTTGTAAATTAACAGGACTGATTAATCCACAAAGAATTAATGGTATTCGAAATATCTTTTGATCATGGGTACAAGCGTATATATAGTTCTGTGCATGTAGAACAAAAATATTCTTAAAATGTCTTCCTAGATAATTCCGTATCCAATGAGTTGGCTGTAAAATAACACCATAAACTGACTGTAGTCACTACTGCTATTGAGTTGAGTTAGGATAAATGGAATTCCTTAAAGTTATCTAACTTGACTCCAATTATCTAACTATAACTTGTTTAGTATTCAAATTCGAGTTTAGATGATCAGGATTAATAACTTGTTTAGTATTCCAATTATCTAACTATAACTTGACTCCAATTATCTCCGCTACCAAGCCGAGATGAGCAGAGTTATCTAAAATCCAATCCGACCTCTTTTCTATAAATAATAAACACCCATTAATTTAAGGTTTATATTACTCCAAATCTATCCTAGGGGAATTTAGATAACCCCAAAGCCAAGCAGCATCAAAATTATATTTTAAGTGAAGTTGGGGCTTAGTAAACTAGGTTAGCATAACTCGTATCCTAAAAATGCATGTGTAGATGATGGTAAAGTTTAAAGCTTCAATTATATCAATCAAAATGATCAGTTATTTCTCTCAGTTACTAGGAAAAATCATTTCCTTTCTACATCCATTTGACATATTGTTTATCACGCGAGTTTTGGTATGCATAATATTATCTTGTAACAAAAGCGAAATACATAGTGAATTTCCAACTTTTGAGGCATAATACAGCTCCTAAGCAACCAATTATACACACAAAGGATTCAACATCAACGTGGAGAACATGCAATTAAGATTGAATGACTCACGGTTCTTCAGAGAATTCTTTCGAGAAATATGATAAATGAGAGCTATATATGCTGAATGTAAACCTGATAAGATGCAACAGCAGTGAAGATACATTAAACTTCGAAACAAATCCAGCAAACAAAAATCGGCGTAACCAAACACATGACATAGCCAATATTTTTTATGAGACGCATTCTTCGCGAGTCCAGCTCTTTCGCCAGCAAAAAGAAAATGGGCATAGCTAATATATGAAATGAATAAAGCAATCCCTTATGGTAAACAACGATATACACGAGCACCATACAGTGATAACAAGGATACATAGTGAAGGATATGCACTTTTACTGAAATATCACTGACTTACAACTCTTAAGATCATATGAATAACTGAAATTACACAGCTGATTCCAGATATGTATATTAATGACATCAAATACTCCAAAAATGTTCACGGTAACGTTCAGTGGCGAATTGGAGTTGATTCATACCACAATTCTTTCATGGTTAGATTCAGGCAATTTAAAAATAACATAGTAACTGAATGAATAGAACTAAAACGAAAATGTTACTATGGATGAGAGAATATGCTATTCGGATAAGCTTATATAGGAAATTGTCCAATACTAGAGCTGAATAGAGAAAAATAAAACAGATTTACAAAACTGGCACACAAAAAAGAGGGGGAAATAGCAAACTTTTGGTCTTGTTGACATCAAAAAACAAAATAGTAGATTTACACAGAAATAGAATATTTGGCAGGCGAGACACATTGTTATGCTTGATGCAAAACTCGGCTTTAAAGTTACTATTGATGCAAACTCAGCTTTAGTCTTAATATTGAATACAACAATAGTAAATTTGTTGACAACGGCAAATTCCCCTGTTAAGTTGCTCTTTCTATCACATTCAAGCTGAATGCCATCGAAGAGGGGTGTATAAAAGAAATTACACACGCTTTGTTACGTTTTCATTTCACCCTTTCTATCACATTCAAGCTGAATGCCATCGAAGAGGGGCTGTATAAAAGAAATTACATACACTTTGTTACGTTTTCATTTCACACCCACAACAAACAATAGTCTTTGGTCTAAAATATTAGGTCATCAACATGAACAACCCCCCCCCCCCCCCCCCCGGGCCGCCCGTTAAGAACACATACACATCAAACTATATAATTGTATAATTATATGAGCTGGTGAGTGAGGAATGTAATTGCAAGAACAAGTAAAGGAAACCAAACTCACCCTTCTTTCATTCTTCATCAGGCACAAATCTTCAAAAATTAATTTGAAAGTTTCCTGGGAAAACCCTTCAATTATGATGACAATGATGAATTGAACAACTTAAGATAAAACCAACATATTGCAAATTTATCAAACAACAAGGTCATAAATAAAGTTCCTCCGAGCTGGTGACTATAGATAATGAACCTCAAAGCCTCACCGATGTCGGATATTTGTGCCCTCAAGGCAATTATCGTAATTGCGGAAATGCAATTACTGAATTCGAGAAGGGTCAATACCAACAGTCTTACTCGAGATGATAGTGTGTTATCTGGTCTGTTTTTATCTGTCATGTTAATGCGAGATACTAGTTATCACGTACCGCAAATACACGAGATAAAACCCATAGGATGTTTGCTTGACTATCAGGATTATGATAAGAATCATACTAGTGGGGCCTGGTAGTTTATAAGCACGTACTTAAATGTCCCTAAGTCGTAAGAGTATCGAGACAGGGCATCGATACTCCAGTTTAGACTAGTGTATACGTTTCATGACTCTGTACAGAGCAATGGTTGATCCCATAACCATTAGTGTTTGACACTAATGATTGTATACATGTACTCATTGGATGAGTTACACTTGACGGACTCACTGAGAACTCCTAATTGGTATTATACCAATGTCAGATAGCAATTCTCTGGTGACATGAGTACATGATAGTCTCTAGGCCTGAAATCGCCACAGTGTTTCATGCGTGTTCCCACTGTACTTTGATTACTACCCTAGCACGGCTCTGCTGAGTCGTGCAAACAGATTTTAATTGGGTACAGTCCCGATTCACATGGAGGCAGAAGCGATCGAGGGAATTCGTCACTCCCGGTATTGGGAGTCGATATCGCACTGTGCAGAACACGACTATAGCCAGAAGTCCGTAACCACGGCAGTAAAGATAAACTGGTAAGTGTTACAAGTTGTATCTCTTTGGTTATGAGTTCTCTGTCAGCACGACTTATCGGGTTATTGGGGGTCTGACAGATTCTACTCCCCAGACCAAGTATGTGATACTCCTTGACGAAGAGACCGGACTGTACGGTGACTGCCACTTATAGACTTTGTTGGGTCCGGATGAGTTCGCTCGTCGACCTGCCTTTATCTTGCTCATACCTGAGTAGCCGTTACGTACAGCTAGTACCGCTGACGAACTTGTGGGTTAACCCGAAAGGGGTTGAATCTGAAGTGTTTCAAATTCAATCGAATACGATCATGTATAACCTACTGCCAACGTATTGACAGGTCTTTAGAGTCCCATAACGAAAGTGTCTGTCCGGGAAAAATGCGATGTGACGTACGTACAGGGATACGTACATGAGTTCGACAAAACATGTATATTGGATATACGTGTTCGATCGAACGACTGTTATACTAGCCGATTTCACAGCCAGAATACCAAGTGTTAACTTGATAACCGTATTAATGGTACGGTTTCTAGTATAGTGTATATGATACACACTCTCTACAGTATATGATACTGGGAAGATATTGATGGCATTTCGTGTATGTGATACATGATGTGTACGTGTATATGATACATGTACTAATACTTATTTAATATATATATATATTAATTCCCACCATTATATATTAAGTATAAATAAATATACTAATAATTTTATATATATGTAAATGTATGTATATATATATAAACTATTATTTATTTAATATATTTAATTAGGTGGTGGGGCCCACCCTCTCTCTTATGTGTTGACACACACATGAGAGAGTAGGGAGTGAGGGTATGTGTCATACATATGACATGGTGGAAAAGATTAAAAGATTATCTTTCTTTTTCACAAACCATCACAAATAAAATACATCTTTTTCCTCTCATGAAGAGCTTGAGCTCACTAGTTAATGGCAAGTGTTGCCATGGTGAGTTTTTGCAAAAAGTAGAGAGTACCCATTGCTCGCATTGCCTTCCTCTACGCCCAGCAAGTCTCTGGAGGAAGTTCCTCCGACCGGTGACGGAGTTGGAGCTCGGACAACCCACTTTCAACGCGGATCATCTACAGCGAGGCAGTCGGCGTGCAGATGCATTCAGGAGCTCACGGAGTTTAGACGGGATCTTCCGGGATGAGCCGGACACGCTGCAAAGGTTGTAGTACATCTAAACTTTTTCTTTACGCTCTTTAGTTTAGCTAGAAACTAGTGTTTGGACGATTTTGGCGTATGGTCGATCACGCCTCTACGGAATTTTTGTTCTCCGTTCGTACCCGCTTCCACTGCGTGCACGCACGGGATGTGCCCGTCCTTACAACCGATTCAGTCGCTGGAACAACATAATCAAGCACGACCACCTCCTCCACCAAAGCCCTCACCTTCCTTCTGCTCCTCCATCAAACCATTCTCCTCCACAACGGAATGAAGTTCCTCCGAGCTCGCAAACACCGACAAAAACCTTGCTTCACACCCCATTGCCCTCACCTACATAGAACCCTCCCCCCACCCCCCAACAAAAAAAAAGAAAAGAAAAGAAAAGTGTTTTAAAATAAAAAGTTCAGGAGCTCCGCCATTGCCGCCGCCGGAGACCCTCTTACCCCCCTTGATCTCCACCACAGCATCCGACGCTGAGACACCCTTCTTTGGCTTCACTAGGGTTAGGTGAAGTGCGGAATTTGCGGTTGGTACTGAGAGCTGGGGACCCAATCGCCGGTCTTCATGTCGCAGATGGGGAGCATGTGCGATTTGACAACTGACACATGGTCGGCATGAGTTGCATAGGCAGTGAGGTTTGTTTTGGAGGGGCAACGGGCATGGAGGATGTGAATGAAGGCAAGGGCAGACGTGGAAAGGGAGCGGAGGCGAAGGATAGGGCCGGCAGTGAGGTGGGAGACGAGGGGGATGGAGGTGAGGGAATGAAGACTGTAGATGAAAGCATCGATTTTGGCTAGATCGGTGGCATGTCGGACCTTGAGGACAACACGTTGTTTGCACGGATTTGGCACTGGATTGTCCCCATATCGTTCGATAATGGCGGCGTGTTGTTAGTGGAGTCCATGGCAGCAGCAAAGGGAAGGAAAGAGGGGTTGGGTTTGAGTTGGGCGAGTAGAGGACGGAGGAGGGAGAAGTGGGGTTTAAATAGGGGATTGAGATGTGTCCATTAATCTCTACCATGACTAGATTTTTGCATATGCAACACACACAGGTCTCTCTCTCTCTCTCTCTCTCTCTCTCTCTATATATATATATATATATAAGACAACATAAAAAAATATATATGTATATAAAATTCTTGATTAAAATATTAATATTTTGGCGGCCAAGAATAACAATCCGAGTTTCCATGTACAATATTTTGGACTATAATGTTGAGTCTTGTGGTCTAAATTGAGTTTCGACCCATATTTATTATCTACAACTAATCTAGTTACAAAGTTTACCTTCTATTACTTTAGGGGGGCAATATGTTCCTTGGTAAACAATATGCAATGCTAATGTATCCTGATAAATATATTATGGCTTGTTAAGTTTGCCATCCAAAGAAATGCAAAATGTTTCGTAACAGAAATCCTCTAGTGATGTCTGATTGCAAATTTAAAGTAATTTAGGGATACGGATCCACCATGATTATGAGGATGAATCAATAAGCATTCAAATTAGAAAACGTCAAGCATTGGAAAAAAGAAATAATTAACTATGGCACAATTTCCTCGTGAAAAGTACAAAACTATAGAACAGTGAGGAAACTGAAGTCCCATTAGCTTCATGATATAACATACAAGAAAATAAATAACGACCAGACTACAATGCTAATCATTAACCGATCCATACACATACTCACATAAAGATTTTCAATTATGGATTTCACACTAATGGTCACCCGGCATACAGATTAATGAATTGGATTCAACTTTCTATCAACAATTCTTTGGATGAATACAGAACCATTTTTCTTGTCGTGACCGTGATTATTTGAAAATGAAGTCAATTCGTTTTAGGCACAGTACAAGGGATCTAAATTAACTATAGAATGCATAAGGTACATAGAGAACACCGGCTTCTCCTTAGAATATCAATGCCTCCACATTACTGATGCAGAAAAACTAAATACAAATCTAACTAAACAGCGGGTTCGCTCAGATTCGCAATTCGGAGGTCTGAATCGTGAATTTTGTAATTAACTTGATAAAAAACATTTCGGATAGCTCTTGATTCAACCTGTTTAGCGTATCTGTTCGCCTGTCAGATTTCGCCTGTCAGATTTGAGTGTCTAAATTGGTTTTAAGATATGGTAGGAATTGGGTTCTTAAGTTTGACATCAACCCGGTAACCCATCCTTAGTTAATATCCTCAAACCTGCAACCTAGCAAACAATCATCAACAAAAACTTGCGGTTCCTCATGCCATTTTGATAGAGCCACAGACTCTTCTCCTCAAGGCATCTCTAATCGCCTTATGTCTTCCTAATTTCACTCGTCCAAATCAAGCCCTCTCTCTCCACCACAAAATTATGGCTTTCCCTTAAGTCTCTCTCTCTCTCTCTTATTTATGTATTATTAGCTTAGAATTGTTTGATAGTGTTTTTTATTTAGTTATTTGTATATTTATATGTAATGTACTTAAATATATAGTTAATATTTTAATTAACTAAAATATTCATTATAACTACGTATCACGCATTCTAGGTTGCTGGAAATTTGCAAATCCATAAATTTGAATAGCGGTATATCATGCTGCGTGTCCAAATTTGTGCTACATGGCATAAACATCAAGAATCAATTTGTATGACTAATCGAGCCAGTTTGTGAGGAATATAATTTGCAAGAACAAACAAATGAAACCAAACACGCCCATATGTCATCTTAATTCCAGCACAAACTTCCAAATTTTTTTTTGTTCCATCAGCTTAAGTATTTCATTTGACAACCCTTAAATGATGATGATAAATTGAATTACTTGCACAAAACCCCATTTATTTCAAACATATCAAACTGCAAAGATGATAAATAAAGTTGAAGAAACAATCAACCTCAGAGGCTCGGCGATCCAGTAGCGGACGGAACGACGTAATCGAGCACGATCACCTCCTCCACCAAGCCCCTCACCTTCTCCTTCTGTTCCTTCATCAAACCCTCGTCCTCCGTGAGCGCATCAAGCTGCTCCAATCCCCCAAACACCGACAAGAACCCTACTTCATACCCCTTGGCCCTCGCGGGCGAGAAGTTCTCCCCGACGCTCAGCTGCTCCGCCCTGGCTGCCGCCGGTGACCCCTTCATCCCCTCGATCGCCGCCACGAGATCGGCCGCCGAGACGCCCGCCCTGGGCTTCGCCAGGGTCAGGCGGAGGGCGGAGGAAGGGGAAGGAGAGGGGAGGGGAGGGGAGGCGGCGACCCAGTCGAGGGCGAGGATGTCGTCGCAGATGGGGAGGACGTGGGACTTGACGACGGCGACGTGGTCGGGGTGGGATGAGTAGGCGGCGAGGTCGGGCTTGGAGGGGTAGCGGGAGTGGAGGAGATGGGTGAAGGCGAGGGAGGAGGCGGCGGCGGAGCGGAGGCGGAGGATGGGGCCGGCGGTGAGGTGGGAGACGATGGGGAGGGAGGAGAGGGATCGGAGGCTGGAGATCATGGCGTCGATCTGCGATTGCTCGGTGCCGTTACGGATCTTGAAGAGGACCACGTGCTCGATGGTGGCAGCGGTGGTGGTATCGGCGGCGGCGGCGGCGGCGGCGGCGGCGGCGGCGGCGGCGGCGGCGGCGGCGGCGGCAGGGTCCATCGTGGCGGCGGCGGAGGAGAAGGAGATACAGGGGTAGGGTTTGGGGTTGAGGGAGAAGGAGAGGGAGGAAGGCGGAGAAGGGGAGAAGAGGAGGGATTTGAGAGGGCGGTGAAGATAAGGGAGGGTTTTCAGACTCAGCATCATGTTTTTTGAATGGGTAGAAAATTTAGATAGATAGTGTAATTTTCATGGTGATGCTGGATCACCTTAATAAAAATTCATTTTCTATCAAGGCAAAATGTACCCACTATTTTTTACGAAAATTAATACTATTTGTTTCCTTTTTCTCGGTTGTGTCCATGCATGGATGAATGGGATCATGTTAAGATTTTGATATATTTGAACATGTTAAGATTATGTCCCACAACTCTTACGGCCCTTTCCCCTTGGGTTTTGGGTATTATAGTTGAGAAGAATATTCTTCAATTATTCAACATTCTTTCCCCAAAAAGAAAACAGTGAGAGAAAAATCGATGCATTTGAACATAAAATGCAGAAATATCTCGAAAATTTGGTAACCATTTCAACATTAAAATATTTGATTAGGCTGCGGCTACAGATTAAGTATAGTGTTGCTTCGGCAAGTCTTTATTCAAATTTTTTGGAGTCCACTGAAAGAGCATTGATCTCTTCCATCTCTTTTCTTTTATTCGAAGTTCGCTAGGTTACAGCTTATGGCTTTCTGCACATGTCTTAGGAATTAGATAGATAAATAAATAATTCATAATAACGGGTTTGGCCATCAAAAATTATAAACTAAAAAATTAAATTGAAAAGACAACAATTCAATGCGTTTTTCCTCTCATTGTCATAGCTCAATTAAATATATTTCAGATCAATTCAAGATCATGCAATGCCTAAATAAAAGCAGGAAAATCACTCTAGGCCTTCAATGGTACTGGGGAAAAAGAAAATGCCTAAATAAAAAGAAGAAGAAAAACGTCTTTATCATGGTAGCAAATGTTAAACCCTCTTCAAAAAAGCCAAACAACATGCTGTTCCTTTTCATATCACATTCAACTTATTATTTATCTAAGCATAAAGATCGATGCCCCAGAATCTACTCGGCTGATTAGTGCGATACTTACGATCGATCCCCTTGATTTTATCCATGTCCTCGTCTGATATGACGAAATCAGACACCTGAAAATTCTCTTGCAACCTCTCTAACTTTGAGGTTTTCGGGATCACGACAGTGTTTCTTTGGATGCCCCAGCGATGAACAAGCTGAGCAACTGTCTTATTGTACTTATTAGCCAATTCCTGCAATGGTAAAAAGCCAAGATACACAATTTAATACATATCGAGCAATTTAAAATGAAATATCAATAACAAAAAGTAAACCAAATCAGCTTGGTTTTCTTAAAATCCCTGCCGATGCACCAAAACCTTCGAGGTTGTGATGAGGTTTAAGGAAACAATGGGGCTATGGTTTTAGCGAAGCAACCACGGCCCCTTCAGAGATCCAGCCACATGTTGAGACAATATCCCCTGATCAGGAAGATCGTAGATCGTCGGGAGATCAAGGTTCGGAGAGTGGACAGAAAAGAAAACACGGCGGATCCATTCACAGAGGCCCTCCTCCCTCAAGCATAGTTTGAGCGACTTTTTAAGATGTTGGGTATGCGATATGTCAACAACTGGCCTTAGAGTAGACGTTGGGTACTCGATACGCCAATAACAGGCCTTAGTGTAAGTGGAAGATTGTTAGATATGTATGTCATAGAGGCCATTATTGTATATATGGTGGATGCTTCGACACATGTATGTACATAACAATCTTGCTTGATATGATAATATACTATTTGGTTTGTCTTTATCTTAACATTTGTATATATTTTACTTGTTATTATGTATCGCTAAAACATATTGATAAAGCCCATAAGATTATTGCTTGGCCACCAGCGTTATGATGACAATCATACATGTGGGGACTTGGTAGTCCATAAGCACATCCTTAAAAGTCCATGGTCGTAGGAGTATTGAGACTGGGAATCGATATTCCAGAGTAGACTAGTGTATACGTTTCTAGAGCCCAAAGAGAGGCAATGGTTGATCTCACAGCCATTGGTGTGTGGCACCTAAGATCGTATGCAGGTGCTCACTGGGATGAATACACTGGACGGACTCGCCGAGAACTTCTAGATGATATTATATCTTCGTCGGATAGCAGTTCTCAGGTGACGGAGTACAAGTTAGCCTTTAAACTTGATATCGTCATTTGTCTCGTGTGATTTCCCATTGTACTTAGATTACTACGATACCACGGCTTTACTGAGTCGTGCAAACAGGTTTTAGTTGGGTACAATCTCGAGCCACATGAAGGCAGTAAGCGATTGCTAAGGATTCGTCTTTTCCAGTACAGGGAGTCGATGTCGCACTATGTTCGGTCGACCTGTACCATAAGACCTTGGCCAAGGCAGTTGAGATTTACTGATAGTTAGATCAGTAGTTTCTCAGATTGGTCCTGAGCCACATCGGCATGAATTATCGGGTTATTAGGGTCTGACGTATACCACCCCCTAGACCTGGTATGCGATACTCTTAGACGAAAAGACCAGACTGTACGGAGATTGTCATAGATAAGCTCAGTAGGGGTTCGGATGAGTTTACTCGTCGGCCTTCTTTTTCGACAGATACCTGGATAGCCGTTACGTATAGCTAGTGCCGGTGACGTGTTTGTGGTTATAGATTTATCCAGTAACTCACTGCCAGCGTAATATCGAGTCTTTAGAACCCACACAGAAGGTTTTTCCAGTTCATAAGAAATTATATAGTGGCCGTATTTTGATATGTGCAGGGTTCCGATTAAATGAGTGTACAAACTACACGGACTTTTGATCGGACGATTGATAATACTAGCCGATTTAGGATTAAGCCCGATTATTAAATCAAGTATTGATTTAATAATTTACATATATATATTTCGATATGTATATTCTAGTATTATATTCATTGTATTTTTTTCTATCTCTTGGGTATTCATATTTTTATACGGATACGGGTATGTATCTATGGTAGAATGTATTCTGTATTTATACATTATACATTCTAGAAGGAGAACACCTCATTTTAGGATTTTCCATTTATTGGAAAATGAAAATGAGGTGGAGGGGTGAGGTGGCATGGAGGAATGGTGAGAGAAATGACTTTGTTATTTGTTTATTTCATTTGCTTCTATTATTTAAGCATGGTTGCTATTTTTCTATTTGAAAATTGATCTAACAAAATCATGCTACCTATTTTTCTCACTTGATAATTCATTCTCACCATTTTCTTTCTTCCTCCTCACTTGAGCTCCTCCTTCATTTTCTTTTTCCTTAACCTCATGTATTGAGAATCAAAAGAACGGAGAGAGAAAAAAAAACTAGAACACATCACTACCATCTCTAAGCACCTTAGATCAGCGACTTAGGGTCTTTAATTGTTTCACTTGTTTTTTGGTGTGAAGTTAGAGCCTTGAACCATTTCCCTCGGGTGGATCATCTTTGGCGAAAGAGGACCGGCTTACAATCTTGATCCTGGAATTCCGAGAAGCAAAGGAAGTGGATTTGAAGACGAAAGACACATCTACAAAGGTTGTAACTCTAACCTAGTAGTTAGTATTCCTTTGTAGTTCGCTTGTTTAGTGTTTGGTTAAAATTCCAAGGTTTAAGTTTCAATCGTTGTAATACCCAGTCCCTATTTAATTATTTCCGTATTTTCAAACAAGATTACAAATTTTTATTTACTTAAATATTTCTATTTTCCCAAATAATTTTCGCGTAGACTTGTCATGTCTCCAGTTCTCGCGTAGACTTGTCATGGACCGATTGGTATTTGAGTTTATGGTTGGCGTTTGATATAGACCACGGGGTGGGGTAGTTTGAGTGTGAGTTCAACAGAAGCTCGGGAGTCCCATTGCCGGCACATACAGCGATTCTGGAGATATATGGGTGATATTACTGATTATTAGCGAGCGACTCAGGCCCGTGTTCCCTTGCCCTTGGGTCCTACCCTTGGGTGGGGGATACTCACGAGTGGTTGACTCTCACACTTGGACCGGCGATAGGTTTAGCGACCTGGACAGTGAGACTTAGAGACTGATAGGGTTAGTGGCATTGACATGCATTGCTTACTGATTCGATATACCTGCTTTACTGTTTACCTGTACCGGTTACTTCATGCTCATGTCATCACTCCATATTTACTGTTTCATGTTCATCATTATTGTACGTGTTTACATATGTATTCATATATATTACTATTGTGTCGCTCTGACGACCTGAGTATGCATGCTCAGAGTGAGAAGTAGATTTAGCTCGGACCAAGACCTGACGTACCTCGAGGATATTGCGGATATCTGGACTAGCGACCCAGAGCTATACTTCCTTGATCTCTATCCGGTTAGTGTTTTGTATTTGTTTCGATTTAGTGACTGCATTTCTCATTATCTGTGCGTTGATTACCGATTACCACGTAGTGCTAGAAGCCGAAGTGTGACTACGGCAGGATTTTTCCTCGACCGTAGGAGCATGGTTGGCCTTGTCAACCCCTCGTATTCCGTATTTTGGGAAGCGGGGCATGACAATCATTAATTTTAAAATTTAAAGTTTTTCATTCCGCAAAGGCCGCGGGTTAGCGACAAGGACACTAGGAACTTCATCGGTCAACTCTTTATCTAAATGGATAATTGGTCAAGGAAATATTGATTTCTGGAAGGAAATCTGGCATGGTGATAGTCCACTTAAAAATTTTGCTTCTACAGAAGTTACTGGTATCTCTATAAATAAAATTCTATCAAAAAAGGCCGGTAATTTTCAAGTATCCAAGGAAGTATTTCAGAGGAGCTGATTTCAGAAATAAAAAGTAGCAATTATTGTATTACTTATTATCTTTACAGAAGGATTTGGAAGCTCACAAATTCTGGAGAACACTTTACATTCAGTATGGGAATATATATCAGAAAATCTTATATGCAGAAACATTATGCTATATTCCTTACGGACAAGTCACTTTCTAAAAGTGTTATGTTATTCAGGTGGAAGCTCTTTAATAATGCTTTGCTACTAGATTCTATGATCTGAAATATTGGTTTTAATATGCCTAGTAAGTGTATGTGCTGCAAAGCTTCACAGTAAGAAGATAGGGAACATTTGTTCCTCAAAAGCGATATTGCTAGATTTCTGTGGAATAAAATTGATGCTATTTTCAAAACCAACAGCAGAGTTGACGAGATGGTTAATATTGAAGATATATTTGATTTCTGGTATAACAGTACTCGGTATGCAGAGATATCAAAATGGCTTCCACATATAATTAACTGGTATATATGGAAAATTCGATGCAAATACAAGTATCAGCAGGCAAATCATATTGACAGTTCTACAAACTCTACAAACTCTATTGAAGGTATTAATACATCTGTATGTTATCAAGTTATAGCAGATTTAAGAAGAATGGTGATAGCTTATAAAACCAGCATCAAATCAAATCCTTGTCCAGTTAAGGGTATTTTAGTGAAATTGCAACCATAGTTAAGGGTATTTTAGTGAAATTGCAACAAATAGTTAAGGGTATTTTAGTGAAATTGCAACCATGGTTAAGGGTATTTTAGTGAAATTGCAACAAATAGTTAAGGGTATTTTAGTGTAAAATGTAAAATTGAGAAAATGAGGGTTTTAAGTAAAATTTTAAGGTGGTTTAGTGGGAAACCAATAATACCTAAGGGTATTTTAGTGAAATTTATAGCAATTTAGATAATTTAAGAAGATGAATTGTTTATTTAAATTTGCTTATGCAGTTTAGTAAATAAACCAATAGTTAAGGGTATCTTAATGAAAAGTGACAACAGTTATGAAAACCCTATATCCAAAATATCAAACTTCATTAAGAAAACCCTATATCCAAAATATTAAACTTGATTAATATAACTGTTAACAACTTTACCCTAAACCAAAAACTTCGAAACCCTGAAATTGATACGTAAACGTGAAACTAATTCAAATTAAATCTTAAACTAAGTGTATGATACTCGATGATAATATGAAAATCATATTTTCATCGATAATCATATATGAAAATGAAAATGTGACTTAGTTCTCATCTATCGGTTAACATATGTTCGATGTTCGTCGTCACATAAAACTACACGAAACTTGTTAAATATCGGACGGTATCGTTCGGTTCTAACAACCGTCATGTAGTCTATGTGAAGAGAATATTCAATCGTATGATAACCGATAGATTTGTCCCGTCTGAATAAGTTAGGAATGTATAAAGCAAACACCTGTATTCACTTGTGTATTTCATTTGTTTCGAGATATTTCATTGGTACATTTCCGCTGGTTCTTCGTGTCCATGTAAAATGATAAATTAGATACCCGTTTCAATCCTGTTTCACAGCATTGAGATGGTCATTTTTTTCTATTACAGTGTACTCGGAGAACAGCGAGGAGATACTGCCGAAATTTTCTCGAAACGGATGAAGCATAAGTTAATGGGTGTATATTTTATACATTCTTAATGGGATAGGTGCCTTACCCCCGCCAGCCGCTATCCTCGATATCCAATATAGAACATTTAATATCATCTTTCTTGGAAGAAGAATCCAACTCCATAGCTATAAAGCATTTGCTCTCGGTCCTTAATAATCTTTATAGCTAAATCGTCAATTGAAACTTAAATTAACCAAGTTGT
This sequence comes from Agapanthus africanus, assembly GCA_030015575.1. Lineage (NCBI taxonomy): Eukaryota > Viridiplantae > Streptophyta > Magnoliopsida > Asparagales > Amaryllidaceae > Agapanthus > Agapanthus africanus. The sequence goes on along the minus strand of JASDDO010000019.1, from coordinate 44,688,146 downwards.
CAATTAAATCTAGCACTAACGCTTCTTAGTATCCCATCTATCGCGTATCAGTCAAGAAATCTTAATCTGACGCGTCTTGTTTATAGGAAACTTGCTTCGTTCGGACTGTTTCAATATGGCATCCCGTACCTCCATGACAAGAGTTGAATGTACGTCGACGTCTCCTCGAGAGCCAATGAATTTTTCCTTAACTGTGTTTACTTTTTCACCGATTTTGCCTACACGTGTCTTAGGTTACCGAAAAAGCACGAAATTTATTGTCCTTGCTCTAAGTGTATAAACATGCGATTGCTCTAAAAGTCGAATGTTGAGTTACACATCTTGAAAAACGGTTTCGTTAGAAATTACACTAAGTGGGAACTTCACAGAGAAAAAGAAGTCGTTCTAACAGAAGATGAGACATGTCCAGTACAAGAGACGGAAAACAAAATCATCGAAACGGAAACCGCAGAGTGGCAAGGGATAGTAGAAGAAGAAGAGGAAGATGAATGGCGGTTTGAAGAAGAAGCCGTCGAAGAAGATAATACTATATTCGCTCCGATCGACGACATGTATAAGCTTATAAATAACATCGGACTTCCATATGATACGGAAGTGGACCTTCGTTATTGGAGAAGTACAAGGCTGTCTTTAGATTGCAAAGGGTTTTCAAAACTGTCATTTTTCGTACGACTCTTCCAGATCAAGTGCAAGAATAGATGGAGTGCCCAGTCTTTCACCGATCTAGAATTGCTGAAGGAAGTTTTTCTTGACAGAAATGAAATGCCACCGAGCTGGTACAAGGCGCAAAAGATAATCACAAATATCGGCCTGAAGTATCATAAGATACATGCATGTGAGAATTATTTCGTTTTGTTCCGGAATGAACACGCCACACTCAGAAACTGCCCCATATGCGAGTCCAGCCGATTCAAACCTAAGAAAGACCTTTAGTCGGGTGATGTGCCCGTGAAGATTCTTCGTCATTTTCCATTAATACTGACTCTGCAACAGTTATTTATGTGTGTGGAGACGGCGTCTGAAATGCAATGGCGCTATAAAACGCCTCGTGAAGAGGGAAAAATGAGTTATCCCAGATATTTGATATCATGAAAAGTTTTAGATAAAAAAACATCATTCATTCAGCGCAGACCCTCATAACGTGAAGCTGGGAATTGCGAGCGACGGTTTCAATCCATTTGGGATGGTTTGCGGCGGGCGTACTCACGGTACTTGGCCCGTTGTGATGACTATATACAACATGTCGCCATAGAGGGTTATGATATGGTTTTATTTTATGTTGGCACTTTTAATTGACAGTCTCTCGTCTCCTGGGAAAAACATTGACGTGTACTTTCAACCCTTGATCGATGAGTTAAAGTTGCTATGGGAACCTGATGTGAGAACCTATGACGCAGATGGTAAACAATTTTTTCCGATACGGGCTGATTTGTTGTGGACTATTAATGATTTTCCTGCCTACAGCATGCTGTCGGGATGAACTCAAGGTAAGCTTGCATGCTCCTGTTGTCATATTTATACGAGCGTCGTACGTTTGAAATTTAGTGGGAAAGAGTCGTTTATGAGTCACCGACGTTTCTTGCCTATAACTCACAGATTCAGAAAGAATAAAGGATTGTCCAACGGTAAAACGAAGACCGGTAAGCCTCCTAAATCATTGTCCGGTAACGACATATTGCAACACTAGAGAGCACATTCGGAAAGAAATAAAACAAAGATGCAATACCATGTCTAACCGGTTGGAAGAAGCAAAATGGTTTATTTCAACCTCCGTACTGGTCCGATCTACCGCTGCGCCACAATTTAGATGTTATGCATATAGAGAAAGGTGTCTATGAATACGTCATCAATTTGCTGCTGTATAAGAATGGAAAAACGATAGGCAATCTCAACGCCCGTCGTGATTTGACGGATTTAGATGATTTGTCCATTAAAGAAGAATTGCATCTTCGGCATGTAGCCGGTAAATCAGATTATTACGAGATTCCTCTGGCAATATACAACCTAGACAAAGAGAAGCGGCGGTTCCTGCGAGTGTTAAAAGAATTGAAAGTCCTCGATGGTTTCTCATCAAACATTTCCACAGGTACAAGTAGAAAACGGAAAAATCCTAAGACTCCAGAGCCACGACTACCATATATTGATGCAACATTTTCTTCCTTTATGCCTCAGAGTATCGGTAAAATCTGAAGTTGGTCTCGTTCTGAACGACTTTTGCACGTATTTTTGCCAATTGTGTTCCAAAAACATGGACATCAATGAGATAGCAGAGCTTGAAAAAGATATTTCTTTAATCCTCTGTAAACTCGAAACTATCTTTCCACCTTTTTTCTACATTATTGTTCACATGTCCATCCATTTGGCAACCGAGATCAAAATTGGCGTTTCGGTGCATTATCGTTAAATGTATCCCATCGAGAGGTATGAAAATGATTATTATTACTCATTTAAATTGCAAAATATTATCGTGAATTATTAATATCTATTGTTGAATTTCAACAGATATCTATTAATTTTAAAAAACTATATCTGCAACAAGTATCGTCCTGAAGGTTCGATTGTAGAAGGTTATCTCCTGGAAGAAGTCACGTCATTCTATGCTCGTTTCCTGAACGACGATGTCAGGACGAAATTGAACAAACCTCCGCGTGTATATGACGGTTCAATTGGAGTAGGAAGGCTAAAAAATATATCTTGGAAGTTTACATGCGTTCATCTTGCTAAACAACGAATGTTTTGCTAAATATACGGAGCAAGTTTTTCTAATTTTATCCATTTAAACCGTTTGAAATCAAATATAATCTATATGATATAACTGTAAATTAACGAACAGAACGCACAAAACTATACTCAAGCGATCAAATCGTAGGACGTGGTCGGATGATATAATCGAAGAACAGAGACGCACTTTCGCCGCTTGGTGTAGAGAACAAGTCGACGGAAAAATGAATCGTGGAGAGCAGATTGATAAGAGAGGTTCAGGACCTTTTAATCGGTCCATCAATTGCAGTTATGTTTTACAATGGGTACGGTGTTTCCGGCTACAAATTTGAGATCGAAAGGACAAAACGTTTTAGAGCTATGCAAAATAGCGGCGTCGCAACCCCCGACGACAGAGGAAATCCCTACTACTGTGTTCTTGAGCAGGTTATAACAGTCTCATACATGCATAAGGCTAATGCAGATGGTACGATACCAAGTCAGAATGGGGTATGAAGGTCGATGAATACAAACTCACTTTGATAAACACCAAACGGAAAGCCTATGAATACGATAACTTTATCTTTCCCTCAATGGCAACACAAATATATTATTCACGGGACTTGAAGAAGGTTGACTGGAGTGTTGCTTGTCGTTGAAAACCAAGAGATTATTATAATATGCCGACGTTGACTAATTCTGAAGATGAGAGTGATGGGGAAGAGGTGATAACACGTTTCAGTCATTCTATTGAATGTACCAACGATCCAAACTACTCTGCGTCGTCCAACACGTTAGTAAGATGTGACATCGACCAATTGATTGTCATAAATCAAGATTTTGATAATCCACCTAATGAATCTTCAGTTAATTGCACCGAACAAACGTGCTAGGTAATGAAATTGAACTAAATGTTTTAAATTGTATAATGATTATAAGTAAATTTTTAATATTTGGATAAATATGTAGGGTCTGATGGGAGGCTGTGGCTTAGACTCCAAACGCCATAAGAAAAAACATTTAGACCAGATTGGTGGGAGCTCAGTAGCAGCAGCAGCTATCCCTACTCACGCCCCCCGTACTAGCGCCCCAGTAGCCATAAAGCTGCAGCAGGCCCGACCAGTGCCCCTCCTATCGGCGCCACAGGACCCTCAGCAGCCGCAGCACCACAGGACCCACTGCCTACCCCTATTAGCAGGGTAGCAAATTCTCCTAGCCCAGTCACTCCTCCTGCACATGGTATAGTTATCTATTGATTTTTTAGTTATCTATTAAAATAATTCTATCGAATCATCTAACAGTTTATTGTTTCCAGGTCCGCATAGTATTGGCGGGCTGGCGTATGTCACCGGTTCTAACGCCACACCAGGGAAGGCAGGTATAATCGTTATTGCCTAAAGCTTTTAAATAACAATTGTAATTTAAATTTGTCAAATGCTATATATATTCTGAATATTATAATATTGTGTTTGTATATCTATCTTTTTGCAGGCTCCACCAGTGTTAGAAAGAGGGGTCCTACTACACCCGCCTGCTCCAGGCCGACCACAAGTGTTGGTCCATGGACGCTGCAGTGGAACAATCAGGGTATGCCTATTAGTGGTTACTCGACCAAGTAGGGGGGACTACATGGAAGTGGAGATCCGTACTTACTATAAGTACCAGCTCCATCAGAGATGGATCCCGCGCGAGACCAAGTTAGTTCGGCAGTTTTTTGCGAACGCCACGGTATCATACCCTTTTATACATTGAAATTTCAATCGTCGTTATATATATTTATTTATTTACTTAAAATTTTGTAATTTAAGGCCGAGGGACATTACAGATTCATCGGCGCACCGGCGAGGATGGCGTGCATGCGGCATTCGATCCACATCGCGCCATTACCTGGATCATATCCGAGTGTCAAGTTCTCGAGAGAAGACGCCGAAGTGACGTAAAGACGCGTCATTATATTCCTTGGGCCGCGGCGACTGAGGAGCGGAGCACGATGATGGATGCCATAGCGCTGGACGTCCCGAGAATGGATTGGCCACAGCTGGTCGCGTATTATGAGGGCGAGGAAGTACATGTATAAATTTAATTTTTAAGATTATAATAATAAGACATGAAATCATATTTTGAATTATATAATATAATCTTCTTTATATTTGTAAGGCGGTGTCAGTTTGCAACAAAGAGAACCGGAATAACGATGTCAGAAACCACATTGTCCCAATCCAAGAAAAGCACTCGTAGGCTAGCGCTCAACACCGGCTCATGAGTATTTAGACATTTAAGAATATATGTTTTTTTGTTGCAAATTACTTATTAAAATAAATCCTAATTTTATCGCAGAAATGGAAAGACCCCACCAACTACAATGCTGCCAAGGGATGGTCCGCGTTAAACAGGGACATGGACGAGTACATGGTAAGTTTCATATAATTAAGTGGATCTTGTATTTTAAGTTAACACGTGTGTATTCTTTACGGATCCAATTTCAGGAGAAGACCAACGCCTTAAGACTTGACCCCGACGACCCGATTACCGCCATTGTCCCTATCCTGGATTCGCTATCCGACGGGCATCACAGTGGTTTTGAGCGCGGGATTGGTCACGGGGCCCACCGACACTTTGCTAGGCGTGCGTCCGTCCACGAGTTCACAGTGGGCCTGACGCGGGTGGATGCGGCAGCTGCGTCACAAGAGAAGATCCGTCAGCTCAACGACCAGGTGGCGCAACATCAGCACGAGCAGCACGAGCGTCAGCAGACACGGAAGTAGCTGCAAAACCTTACAACGGAGGTTCGGGATCTGAGGCAGTCGCGCGCCGAGTCTGTCCGCCAAACCATACGGGAGGAGTTAAGGAGTTTCTTCAAGCCACGGGACGATGAAGGTGGATCGTCCCGTGGATCATAAAATTATTTTTTTGTTGATACAAACATTTGTTTGTCGGTTGATTTGGTGATTCCATGGATTGTATATATTTTTTGTTTGTTATTACTTGCGATTCGATTAATATTACTTATTGCTTATTATAACTGCGTGAGATTTAATATTCTGAATATTATTATCTGTTGTTTATGATTGAAAGCATCACGTGTGGGGCGCGGAATTTTCTGTTTTAAAAAAAATTAGTTCAGTGATAGCGGTTTTGACATTTGCCACTACTTCATCGTACATGTCCTTATACTAAAACAATCTAGATGGGATACCTTGGTGTATGCTATTTGCTGATGATATTATTCTAGTAAATGAGACGAAACTAGGGGTTAATGCCAAATTGGAGTTATGGAGGCAAACGTTGGAATCTCGGAGGTTCAGATTGAGTGGGTCCAAGACAACATATATGCATTGTAAATTTAGCAAACAGAGAAGTCAACCATATTGGTATAACATTGGAGCGATCAGTTTACTAGATCGATAGCGATGTTAATCAAAGGATCCAAACTGGTTGGTTGAAATGGAGGAGTGCAACAAGGATTTTTGTGTGATCGTAACTTTCCGTTAAATTGAAAAGGAAGTTTTATCGAAGCGCTATTCAGCCTGCCTTATTATATGGTACAGAATGCTAGGCTCCTAAGAAGCATCATACACAGAAGATGCACGTAGCGGAGATGTGCATGCTTCGTTGAATGTGTGGTAATACTAGAAAAGATAAGGTGCGAAATGAGGATGTTCGTGCAAAAGTTGGTATAGCACCTGTGGAGGAGAAGATGCGGGAAAACCGGCTAAGATGGTTTGGTCATGTGCCACGCAGACCTATGGAAACACCGGTTCGACGAATCGATACTCTCGATATAGGCAATGTCAAAAGGACGAAAGCAAGACCGAAGAAAACATGGATGGAGGTGATACGAAAAGATATGGTTGCCAAAGGCCTCAATGAAAGTATATTGTTCGATAGGAGTGAGTGGAGGCAGAGAATTCATGTGCTGGACCCGGCGTGATTCTCATGTTGGTTCATGTCGGTTACCCCATATGCTTGGGATAAAAGGCTCAGTTGTTGTTCAGTGGTAACGGTTTTACCCGTGACCACTTCCTTATGGTCGCATGAATAACCGTTACCATAGAGGGTATCAGCTAACTAACTGATACTTGAAAGACATCAGGTATCAGTTAACTTATAAGATATGGCAACGGTGAAAACCGTACCATATCTTCCTACCGGTAACGGTTTAAACCGTTGCCGTTTTAAATAGTAATGGTTATTACCGTTACCACAGATGTGGCCCCACCTAGGATTGGTTCAATATTCTGAACCAATATTGGTAACGCCTCCTCTATGGTAACGTATTAAACCGTTGCCATATTTATCTATGGTAACGGTTTAATTAGTTACCTGATCTATGGTTACGGGGTTTGGGGTAACGGGTCTGTAACGGTTATTCCCGTTATCCAAATTGGTTATAGTAATGGATAAGACCGATACCATAGGAGGATATGTAGTAGTGAAGATGGAGATCAAGATATTCAAGTTGCAGCTTCTTAAGGCTATCCTTGCAGGCCTCGAGTATATGCCCATGATCTGAATTCCAAAGCTGACCTCAAAGGAAAAGATGGTGAATAATCGAATAACTAGAAGAAAATATGCTTATGAAGATTGTGAAAAATGTCTAGTTTACATATTTTACTATATATACCAACCTTCGTGGTGATAAAAAGCTCCTCTCTTTTGACAAGGCCAGTCTCAAATGCCTCCTTAAGAGCTTCACCAACTTCAGATTCATTTTTGTAGTCAGCTGCAGCAATTAATATTACCAAAACTTAGAATTTTCTTAGCAGTTTTCTTTTTTCCAAGACACCCCAAAGTGCCTGGTTGCTACGAATAGAAGCCATGAAGCTATCTCCTCAATAGTTTCCATTCAATTTCGATTCTTATTTGCATTGGGGTCTATGAAATCTGACTACACATGTGCGAATACAAAGATTGCTAAAGGAAGAATGGACAACTCTTCCTAATTTGTGTCATTTTCCACAATGGTGTTGGGGATTATGATCCCCTCACCGCATAAAGCACATCAAGCTCACTAGATAACACAATCACACCAGAAAAGTACATCGGGTTTAACATGGCCCGACCATTTCAACCTACATCCACAGGCCAAACACAAGCATGAAGATTCTATTGACATGAAAGAGTAACAAAGCCCTCAAACAAAACTACTCTCTCTCTCTCTCTCTCTCTCTCTCTCACATCTCATCCCCCTCTGCTGCTCACCTACCACAAGAAAGGAGAGGCACAAACCTCACTCACACCACTCTACATCTCAAGCCCACTCTCTCTCACCAAAAGAGAGATATTTATTCAGTTACAATCCCACTAATACTCATCATCCATTGGTAGCCCACAACAATAGATGGTCCAGACCAAATAGCCCACAGATACACAAACGGATACGACAAACCAGTAGTAACATGGAAGTAGCATGGAAGTACCAAATACGCATGTTTGTTTGTAATATCTGTTAAATGTAGCGGTTTACCTGCTAAAGCCAGCAGTTAACAAGGGTAATATGGGTATTAAAAAGTAAAAAGTGGTTGGTTGTACTATAGGGATTTAAATATACAACTTTTTGGATTTAGAGAGCTTTTCAGTAAAAAAATTTGCCCAGGAAATTTTTCCTATTCGTTTCTCGACTCAGGGAGTTAATTAGAACCATTTTTCCCCTTTAACAAAAGGTCATTTTTCTGCTAACTTCTTATTTTTTATTTATTTTCCCTCTTTTTATATTTAGAATACCTCTGGATTTTAGCATTTTTTCGTGACTTTTTTAAATTTAGCAATATTATAGTTTATTTATCTAAAAGGTATTACCAGATGAAAAATCTTATGGACAGAAAAATGTTATACGAGCATTAGAGTGGGGGCTAAACCACGGATCTTGCAAGAGAAAAAAGAAAAATCATTTTTCGACGAAAGACAAGGATTCATGCAAATAATTGTCGGAAGTAATATGAAAGTGTTGGAAGTAATATGGAAGTGTCGGAAGTAAGTTTACTTCAGGTGTTTGTTTTGACGTAAATAAAACTTGGAAGATATTTTATGATGATGAGGTAGATCCTATATGACATGATTACTTTCAAAATTTTCTTCCCCTCATTTTGGATGGGAGGTAACCATAGAGCATAAGGAACAAGAAAATGTATTAATTATTTAATGATTTTCTTTATTACTTCAATAAAGTAATGATATAATACTATTAAAAAATATTTTGTTTGTTTTTTCTTATGAAAAAATATAAGAAATTGCTTCATTTTTTACTTCATTCTTCAAAAAACATACAAACACTAGAAGTAAGATTGCTGTCTACTTTCATGACAACTTTTTTGGAAATTACTTCAATATTACTTCCGGATCTTCCGACACTTTTGGACAACCAAACAGGCCCCAACTCCCTAAGCTTCAAAAGCAATAGGAAAAACTCCCTAGGCAAAAAAATCAAGTGAAAACCTCCCTAAATCCAAAAAGTTATATGTTTAGGTCCTTATAATACAATCAACCACTTTTTACTTTTTAATATTCTTATATTACCCTTATCAATTTCTGGCAAATAACTACTATATTTAACAGGTAAACTGCTTGTTATGTATGCCTCACATTCGACCCTACTGAGTTCCCATTGATCCAACACTATTGCGAAGTTGTCAGAGATTTAATATTATCTACAAGACAGGCCAAAGACGTCTGGAGCTTAGCTCCAGACGTCTGCCAAGGCTCTGTATGTGCAAGCTTATATTGGGCAGACGTCTGACCCTACAAGGCTAGACACGTCTGCGAGCGCTCTGGTCTTCTAAAGTCATGAAGATCAGACGTCTGATCATCCTTATTCAGACGTCTGGTGGCACTCTGGTGTTTCGATGATACTTGGGCAGACGTCTGCCCAGTTCTTTTGCAAACGTCTGCCGTATTGAGCCGGTCAAAACTGCTTAGTTAGGAAATTAGTTTTTTGGTAAAATCTTTTGTATGCTATATATGAGAAATTATGTAGCAATCCTAGATGAGAGTTTTGAGATAACTTTTGTTATTTGAGAGAACCCTTTTTTGTTTGTGAGATCTAGGATTTTGTTTGAAGGATTTGTAATCGTCTACTGCTTTTGTACTCCTCCGAATTTGATTATTAATAAAGCTTCGCCTTCGACTATTTGTAAGTTCTCATATTTTCTATTTTGCATGTGGTTTTGTTTCTTCTCTTTATCATTTGTGTTTGGTTTCGTGGTCGTCTTGTTGCAACAAACTGATATCAGAGCCTTTTGTTGTTATTTGGGATCTTTTGGATTGAATCATTAGGTCTTCAATATTGCGATCTAGGTCAACAGTGGGTAATGACAACTACGTTCTCTTCCCCACTTTCTTAGATCGTAATTTTGAAGTTTAGGGTTCGTTAGCACTTCATGTGTTGATTTTTGATCCTACATCATGTCTCTGACAATCATGAAGTTCGATATCGAGAAGTTTGATAGAAATATGAATTTCAGTTTATGGCAAGTCCGTATGATTGCCGTTTTGACTCAAAACAATTTGAAGAAAGCAATTTTAGGGAAGAATAAAAAACCTTCCACTATGACGGAGGAAGCTTGGGAGATGGATGAGAAAGCTCTCACGACTATCCACTTATATTTGACAAACAAAATTCTACAAGAAACTTTGGTGGAGAAGACGGCGGCTGATTAGTGGAAGAAATTGGAAGAGTTATATTTGAGAAAATCTCTCACGAATCGACTCCTGTTGAAATAGCGTCTCTACACACTTCATATATCGGAAGGCTCTCTGATTATATCTCATGTCGGTGAGTTTAATTCAATCATTACAGATCTGGGTAAAATTGATATTAAGATTGATGATGAAGATCATGCTTTTCTTTTGTTATGTTCACTGCCACCGTCATATAAGCACTTTATAACACCATGGTTTATAGAAAAGATACGATCTCAATCAAGAATGTCAAAAAGAACTTGATGAACAAAGAGATGATCGACAAGGAGTTGACTTCTATCCAAGTGGATGATTCGTCGTCTGGCTTATTTGTTCGAGGGCGTACGGAGAAAAAAGATCTGGAAGCAAATAAAAAGTCGAGGTCGAAATCCAAGGCTAAGAACGTGACAGCAATTATTGTAAGAAGAAAGAACAGTTCAAGGTCGATTGCTTTAAGTTGCAGAATAAGCTAAAGCAGGAAGACAAATCGAAGGAGTTTTCGGCCGAGACTAATACCGCGGAAGGAGAAGGAAATCTTCTTGCGGTTTCTCATCACAACACATCAATCTAAGAACGAGTGGATTATGTATTCGGATTGTTCCTACCACATGAGTCCATTGATGGTAGAGTGATTTTGATAGGCAACACTAGTTCGTGTCAAGCTATTGGCAAGGGGACGATCCAAATCAAGATGTTTGACGGTGTTGTGAGCACATTGGCGGAAGTTAGGTATGTACGTAACTTAAAGATAAACCTCATCTCTTTAGATGCACTCGACGACAAAGATTATAAGTTTTCCGCTGAAGGTGGAGTTTTGAAGGTAATCAAAGATACTCTTATTGTTATGAAGGGCTCGAAGAAAGGGTCCTTATATTCGTTGCAAGGTTCGACAACTACCAGATTAGCAGCTATTTCGTCATCTAAATCCATGATAGATTCGGAAACTACCAGATTATGGTACATGAGGCTCAAACATACGAGTGCGAGAAGTATGGCCGAGTTGTTGAAGCATGGTCTACTTGGTGGAAAGAGTACGAGGAAACTGGAGTTTTGTGAACATTGCGATTTTAGGAAACAGATACGTGTTAGTTTTAGTTCGACGGTACACAACACAAAATGTACTCTTGATTATATCTATTTGGATCTTTGGGGACCATCTTGAGTTGCTTCTAAAGGATGCAGTGCCAAGTATCTGCTTACTTTCATCGTTGATTTTTCGAGAAAAGTTTGGGTCTACTTCTTGAAGCACATTAGTGATCTGTTTACTACGTTCAAGCAATAGAAGACGTTGCTTGAGAAGCAGATAGGCAGGCAGATCAAGAGACTAAGGACAAACAGCAGGTTGGAATTTTGCGGTGGAGATTTCAATAATCTCTACAAAAATAAAGGTATCGTTCGACAGCATACCGTTGTCCACACACCACAGCAGAATGGAGTCGCGGAGCGTATGAATCGGACTCTTTTAGATAAAGCTCGATGCATGTTTGTCTAATACAGCACTCGGTAAGGAGTTTTAGGCAGAAGAGGTGAACACGGCATGCTTCATTGTGAATCGGTCATCTCATACATCGCTAGATAGTAAAACACCAGAGCAGGTATGGTCTGGGAAGCACGCCGATTATTCAACACTTAAGGTGTTTGGTTGCCCCGTTTATGCACATTGCCGTGAAGGCAAGTTGGATTCTCGAGCGAAGATATGCATATTTCTCGGTTATACTACTGGCGTTAAAGGTTATAGATTGTGGTGTTCGGATCCTAGGTTGCCTAAATTTATGAGTAGCAGAGATGCGATTTTTTATGAATTTGCTATGTTGAAACCGAAAATTGTGAAATCTGCAGTTGAAGACGATCAAAAGAAGGATGAGCCGATAGTTGATATCGAGGTCGGCAAAAGCTCGGATTCGTTGGAGAACTCTCCTTAACCATCGTCTGAAGAAGCTCATGATGAGCAGTCCCAAGATGAGTATTTGCTTTCTTATGATCGACAAAAGAAGGGATATTAGACCGCTATAAAGATATGGTTATGACGATCTAGTGACGTATGCGTTACCTGTTGCAGAGACGGTTGATAGTAGAGAACCGACGAACTATAAAGAAGTTATCTCATCTGATAAGTCGGCTCGTTGGTTAGTCGTTATGAATGAAGAGATTGAGTCTTTCACAAGAACCAGACTTGGAAGCTCGTGAAGCCCGAAGAAGGAAAAAAAGTAGTTGGCTGCAAGTTGGCTTTCAAGAAGAAAGAAGGTGACTAAGGGGCGGTAGATACGAGATACAAGTCACGGTTGGTAGCTAAAGGTTATTCACATGTTCAAGGAGTTGACTTCAATGAGGTATTTTCTCCGGTCGTTAAACGCACCTCTATACGTTTCTATCTCGGTTTGGTAGCTATGCAAGATTTGGAGCTTGTACAGCTTGATGTGAATAGCATTCTTGCATAGTGATTTGGTAGAAAAGATCTACATGCAACAGTCCGAAAGTTTTGAAGTCGAAGATAGAGAAGACCACGTTTATTTGCTAGAGAAGTCTCTGCGATTTGAAACAGTCACCTAAACGTTGGTATAAAAAATTTGACTCTTTCATGATAGATATTAGGTTTACGAGAAGTAAGGGCGACGGTTGTGTTTATTCGAAGAAGTATGCCGATGGTTCTTTCATATTCTCGTTGCTTTATGTTGATGATATATTAATAGTAGCAAGGTATATAGTTGATATTCAGAATTTGAAAGAACAATTGAAAGACAAGTTTGAGACCAAGAATTTGGAAGCGGCCAAAAAAATACTTGGTATGGAGATCAGGCGAGATCGCAAAGGAGAAAAACTTTATTTGTCTCTAAAGCGATGCGTTGAGAAACTTTTGGAGCGTTTCGACACAACAGACGTTAAATCTGTAAGTGCTCCGTTGTCAGCTCATTTTAAACTCTCAGCTCGTTCATCACCACAAACAGATGATGAGATTAAGTATATGTCGAATGTTCCGTATGCAAGTGCGGTAGGTAGCATTATGTATGTCATGGTTTGTACATGACCCGACATTTCACATGCTGATAGTGTTGTTAGTCGCTATATGGTATCTCCAGGTAAAGGCCATTGGTAAGTTGTGAAATGGATTTTATGATACCTGCGAGGTACATCTGATATGGGGTTGGTGTTTGGAAGGAACGACAATTTGATTAGATTCAACGATTCCGATTATGCAGATAATCTCAACAGATGAAGGTCGATCACCGGTTATGTATTCTTTTTAGGAGGATGTGCCATTAGTTGGCGTGCTTCATTACATTCTACGGTAATGTTGTCTATGACGGAGGCAGAGTATAAAGTCGCTAGGGCCGTTAAAGAAACAATCTGGTTGAAAGGACTATTTTCAAAACTTGGTATTCAAAAGGATATCATAATAGTCTATTGTGATAGACAAAGCGCAATTCAGTTGACGAAAAATCAGATGCATTGTGATAAGACGAAGCACATTGATGTGAGTTACTGGTTTGTACATGAAATCGTTGAGAAAGAAGAGATTATTGTGAAGAAGATTGGCACAGCGAATAATCCGATCGACATGTTGACGAAGTCTTTTTCAGTTGTTAAGTTTGAGTATTGCTTGAACTTAATTGGAGTGCGTCGCACTTATTGAGCCCTTTAGGGGTTTTGTGGTGAAGGTGGAGCTGCTACTAATTTTAGTAGAGGAGTTTTTAGAATGCGTGTTAAGGTGGAGATTTATTGTGTATGCCTTACATTCGATCCTACTAATTTTCTATTGATCCGGCATTATCGTGAAGTTGTCAGAGATTCGATGTTATCTACGAGACAGACGACAAAAGTCTGGAGTTAAAGCTCCAGACGACAGAAGTCTGGAGCTAAAGCTCCAGACGTCTACTTAAGCTTTGTATGCGTAAGCTTACATTTGGCAAACGTTTGACCCTATAAGGCCAGACGTCTGCGAGCAATCCGGTCTTCTGAAGTCGTAAAGGCCAGACGTCTGAACATCCTTGTTCAGACGTCTGATAGCACTCTAGTGTTTCGATGATACTTGGGCAGACGTCCGTCCAGTCCTTTTGCAGATGTCTGCCGTATTGAGCCGGTCAAAATTGCTTAGTTAGGAAATTAGTTTTTTGGTAAAATCTTTTGTATATTATATATAAGAAATATGTAGCAACCCTAAATGAGAGTTTTTGAGACATCTCTGAGCTCCTTGGATAGGACGAGAGCATCATAGAACTTAAGAGAGACGGAAGCTTCCGGAGGTGAGCCAAGACATTTTAATCCACCAGAGAAGAACTCAAATCTTCATGAGTCGGCTCTACGTCGTTTTCTTCATTAGCAATCTGTTTTTCCTTCTCTTTCAGGGCGTTGCTTTGCTTCGGCAGTAGAGCCTTGCCGCTTCTGAGCTGGAATTGGTTGGCCTTTGTGGCGAGCTTCTTGTCCTCTTTGAGAAAACAAAGCTCTTCCTCAGAGTCGCTACCAAGGTGGACGACGTAGCAGGTTACAATAGGGATCTCATCAACGAAGTCTTCTCCGCTGCTTCTATAGGGAAGAACTCTTTCAATTGAATTAGAGTACTTTTCTTTTGCTCTTGGTTTTCGAGGAAATCGATATGCTTTAGAATGGTCGATTTCCCCGCTGACTCCCTTTTGCTTCGAGCCGCATCTTTCCTTTTCTTCTTCTTTAGCTTTCTGGATTTTGAGCCGAATTGATAGCTGGAACGGTGGGCTCCTTCTGCCCTTCCCATTCAGTTCTGGGCTCTTTCTGAAGCAATTTTACCTTCTACTTCGTCTTTTTGGACATGTGTATACTCTATCGAGGCTGCGGCGGGTCAGTTTTATTCCTCAGGGTACCGGGATGGAGCCATTCGGAGCTAAGGCGTCCCCAAAAGTGGAATGTGGCCGGCTTTCGTGTGGCTCGCCTAAACTTGGACCCAAAGGTGCCGGCATCGGTTGCTTCAAGTCATTATCGCTCGGCTCATGAGTAGAGACGTGCTTGATTGGAAAGCGCCCGAGCAATTTAAGCCGCGAGCTGCATCACAACATTCGTCAGGTTATCAATTTTTTATTAGAGCTTGGCCATCTCTTTATCTTTGCTCCTGAGCTGTTTTCAAAGCTCTTGAAGCAACTCTTACTCTGCGGTCCTGAGGCGGAAAGTAGGCTCTTTTTCGCTGTCCGAGCTTAATTCCACATGGACTAAGGGGGCCTTCTGTCTATCGGCCTCATCGAGAGGGTTCTCATCGTCCAGCGAAGGCGGCTGATTTTGGGAAATGGCAACCACATTCAAAGCCAGATTGGGCTTGGGATGTGGCCCCATCCTTGCTTTTGCTGCGTAAGTTGTCGCTGGGACGCGCGCCCGCCATATAGACCGTATGTATAACATATCCGGCCGTTTTTTCATCCTTGGCAGCTGATTTTGCGGAATGATGTCGTGGCCCTTCTTTTTCGGTAACGGGCAATCGACTGAAAGCGGCTGGCCTGACCAGTTTCTTGAATGGTGTTGGCGCCTTCTTTTTGGCTTTGTCCCGCTGCTTTCGCGCGGCACAAAGCATCTGATAGACTCTTGAAGAGACGGTGTCATGCTTTCGATGTTGGGACTGAGACACCGCTTTGGAGCATCTTCTGGTTTGATGTCTTCTTGATTCTGGCGGTCATGGCGTTTTTCTAAACCCACTTCAAGGGTTTAAAGGAGTTGCCGGCTTTTATGGCCGACTCGGCTGTCGTCGAAGGGTAAAGCTGTCCTTAGAATCTCACAATATTCCACCTGGCCGGAGTCCTGGCCCTCTTGTTGGCTCTATATCTGAGCCTCTTCTGCCTAAACTTTTCTGGTTTGAGCACTTGGCAGGCTTCGGTTTTTCGGGAAGACGTCGTAGACCGATTGACAGAAAGTCGAGAGAAGATGCCCACTTGCACGATTGTCATGGACACCGTCTGAACTTGCTGGAGATACTTCGTAGCTTTATTGGTGTTGACGACCTTGCCCCCAGTCGGAACAGTGGAGAGCCGTTCGAATACGGATTTGCATTTGGGGTGGGATGCTTTAGCAACCCCAACGTTCGGCCTCCTGTCCCTTGAGGTCGGTTTGGCCGCTTGGTTTGCCGGGACCTCCGCCAGTAAGCGCTTCCGGCAGGGTAGATGATGACGGAACCAAATTGACGGGATGGCTCCTCCCATTGCCGGCTGAGACTTACAGGGAGAACCTCGCGGGCATTGATCTTGACCACATAGGGAATCAAAGTCGTGTCAGAAACGAAGCTCATCTGGGAAGACATAATTGCTGAGTTCGAGATTGTGACTGAAAGTTGTTAACCTGTATGCACAAAAAAAATATGACTTCAGTATAGGCAATCGATATATATGTTGATTGAGTTCGCATGAACGTTTAACCCGAAATATAGAAGGAGAGAAAGGGTCCAACCGGGCGTATCAAAATCTGAAGGGTGTTTTTCATCACCCTATTGAAATAGGAATACGCGTCGCTTGTTAGGCGTATTACAGATTCTTCCTGCCTGGAGTAGGCTGGAATTTTTTGATTGTAGAGATCCGAATCTCCGACAGCCGCGGACTAAACTGCCGTTAATTACCCCTCGTTTTTGGAGCAAGAGAACCTCCGATTGACGAGTAAAACTGGTGATGCGAACTCAATGTGCAGTATAAGTGTTTTGTGTTTTAAAGGGGACTTAGACGTATCGAGGGCCTCGCAGAGTTTACAGGGGTCCTGCTATCCGGATAGTGGGCTAAGGTCAAAAGGGCTAGCAGCCCTCTTGCGTGGTGCAAAGTAGCGTCCCATTAAAAAAAAATTCTAACATGAGACGTATTTTGAGTATGGAGCGTGAGGGAAAACGAGGGGTGAGGAGCGTCTTAAGGACACGTGAATAGCGCGCGGGCGCTGGACGCCCGCAGGGCACGTGGGCGGCGCGCGGGGGCTGGACGCCAGCGGGTCACGCGCTTGGCGCGCGACCACTGGAAACACCAGCAGAGAAAGGGGCTTAGCCCCTGGGTTGGGAGTTGAACTTCAGAGGGGGTTTAGAGTTGAACTCCTAAACATGAATTAGATATAGATTTGGAGTTAAACTCCCAAAATATTTGGATTTGGAGTTAAAACTCCTATGTAATAAATTGGATGTGGGTTTGGAATTAAACTCCTAAAAAGCTTGGATTTGGAGTTAACTCCTTAAAAGGTCTGGATGTGGATTTGGAATTAAACTCCTAAAAAGCTTGGATTTGGAGTTAACTCCTTAAAAGGTCTGGATGTGGAGTTAAACTCCTATGAGGATTTGGATCTTGGAGTTGAACTCCTCGAAAATCTTCAGAGATGATCAAAGGGGACCCATTTCTTCTCCCTAGAGCCTCGGACCTTCCTAAAGTGGGATTTTTGGAGGTGGGATTTCTTCCTCCTCTCTTTTTACTGGATCTTGGAGAAAAAGGGAGGTGAGATCAAAAATCTCCCTTTTAAGGATTTGATGGGAGATCTGAACTCCACTTCGAGGGTTTTATTGTGAAAAACTATTTCTTTTTGGAAAAAGAAGAGTTAAACTCTTGATTTAATTGGAAAAAAAAAAAGAAAGAAAATGGAGAACTTGAGAGGAGATGGAGGCAACCCACACTAGAATTTTTTTGAGAGAATGAAAAGTTATTGATTTTTTTATCATGTTAGCCTTTTATAGGATGCACACTTTACATATAGCCCCTTGGGTTTTTCCAAATGGTACTTTGCCTCCCCATACTTTATGTACTTATTTCTTTTTGCACATAAACCATGGAGTTTACAAAATTTTGGCTTTTTGCACATTTTTCATATATTTATTTCTAAAAGTTGTATTAAACTAATTTATGACTTCATTCTTTTTGTCATGGGGTCGGTCCTTTCCATGCTCGGACTTGACTTGGGCTTTAGACCCACTTGGCTTGGGCCTGCTTGCTTGGGCTCGGACCCACTTGGCTTGGGTTGACTTTAACTTGGTCAACCAGGGTGTAATTTTTAACTCCAACGGTGGGTTTATTTGTAAAAAGATTTTTATCATATGTTTCTTAATTTATAATTAATATAATTAAGGAATATATGCATATCAAATTTAAATAAAATATCCATGAGATTCTTAATTATTAAAATATGAATATTATGTCATATCAAATATTCTTAACCATTATTATTAAGATATCATATCCGTAATTTAATTAAAAATGGTTGGAATATTATTTCAAATAAACCAAATGCTACTAATTATTTGATTTGAGATATTGTGCAGGTATTGAAATAACAAATCGGTTCAGGGTTACAAACATAAATATGAGATCCACATCAAATCAAGTTAGCAAACCAAATCTGCCGAATGTTAGGAGTAAATTGAAGATTCTCGCAACTGCAGAAAGAAAAATATATTTTTAAAATATATTGATCAGAAAAATCTTTTAAAATCGAGAGAAGAAAACACAAAAAATCTAGAGAAGGTATTCCACCAAAAGGTGGCGGTTCCGCGGTTCTATAGTGGTCGTTCGATGTGAAAATTCAGGGGCATGATCGTTTTTTCACATATTTCGAGATGACGTCTGGGGTTTCAAGTTTCAGAGCTTATATAAAGAACCGAGAACAATCTAGGGTTATCATCTATCCATAAATCGATATATCGATCGATCTATCTATCAAGTAATCTAGAGTTTTTAGTTCTTTTAGTTTTTCTCAGCAATCAAATTCTGTAATGCAAAAGTTTCAATAAAAAGTAGTTTATTTTTTTTATTTTGTCTCATTACTTCCCGCATTTATTTTCCGCACTTTTCTTTTTTGTTATTTCTTGTACATTCCTTATTCTTCTACATTTCCTCATTTACTTCGTTTTTCCCAATGAGCGAGTAAATTCTCGCTTGTTAGGATTTAAAGGAAAGGATGGTATAATCGATGAAAAATCGCTCAACTTCATATGTTTTAATTTTTATAAATTTTAACAAAGAGAGTATTAACCCTTTTATTCGGGCATGCTACCAATTCATGATAGTTGCGATCTCGATTTGAGATTCGTTAATACTTTCTTTGTTGAAGACTTGAGATAAATAGAGATCCATGGAAGGACAAGAGTCGGTAGAGGGAAACCCTAATCCCTATAAGTACCCTAATCCACATTCACCGCGATTTCTCTAGTATTAAATAATTAAAAGATTAAAAGAATTATTTTTAAAACTTCATGCTTTAACTACTCAATCCGAAAAAACCCTACAAGCCCTTCTCTTATAAAATTTTCAAATCTCTTTAGTATAAAACGATAAAAATCACCTTTCTTTATTAACTCGTCTAAAATAAGAAAGATAGTTTACCATTTTCTTGTGGGCGGCCTGTACTCACTATCGGCTAGCTATTGCGACACCGTTATTGATTGCAGTAACTAGAAAGCATACAAAGACTCAATTTTTCACACCAATCAAAAGGCCCCTTGTCATCTTTGCAGGAAAGTTCTTTTCATTTAGGTTTTCTCATATTCACTGTTTATTTGGTTGGAAGGGAATTAGGGCGTCTATACCTAGAGTAGCAAAGGGCATCCAACTTCGTCTCTTGTATATCCTTCTTTTCGTCAATATAACCCGTCCATAACACTATTTATCGCAAATTGTGACCAGTTTAATTTTTGCATCTTCTCAACGTTTTACAGAATTGTGAGAAATCTTGCAGACACACCTTGCGTTTGCTGAGGAGATAAAGGATGACCAACCACCAATAGGGAAGTTTATCTTGTACCTTTCATCGGCCTCGGGCCGAGCTATAATCTCCTCTTCCACATACGAAAGTTCCAAGTTCCGGATGAAATATCATAACCATCAACAATTTTTTGATCCAAGTCACATATTTCTCCCAATTTTATGTCTTCGCCATCACTGTTTAACCCCTTTAGATAATATGCGCGCCCATGAGTTTAACATAAATCCAATGATTGTTGATAAGCAAACCTCAATTTTTTAGGTCCATATTGAGACCCAACCAAGTAAATAAATTCATAGCAACGCCTACATTTTGGACATGCAACAACCCGCTGAATCCTAGATGAGCCACAGCATTCAACTTCTCGTTTTTGAAAGTATCTATTATTTGTCTTAAGCAGGTAGGAGAGCACCTCCAAAAATTATCATCCATATTTGTAGTGCTGGATATATATATAAATTTGTTATAAATAAGTTCAGCAACGGCAAATCTAAATCTATAATCTGTTTGCTGGAATTTTGAGTTCCAAAATGTTATGCATATCATGTAATATAACAAGTTAGTTTAGATTTTAAATACTAACCAGATACATTAATCAATAAATTAATGATTACATCTCTTGCTATTATTGTCTGTCAAACAGATTTTTTGAGGGAAAAAGGTTGGTACTGTTGGGCACATATAAAATAAGATATGAAGGTATAACTAGTAATTATTCGTTTATGCAACTGTACCGATGCGAACGGAACGGTTTTATGTATAACCATATCCATAACTGGTAGTCATTGCCGGATGCAAATACTTACTGATAATGAAAACCACACGGAAACATTTGGAGCTCTCACATATAGCTGCAGTTATTGTAAAAGGCGTGACCTAGTAAATGAGTTCAACTGGGAGCTTGGCTAAAATGGAGCGAATATAACCAGTGAAGACTTGGAGACACGGGTGTTCATTAAATGCAAAACATCTTAAGTACCGGATTCGGGTGGATGAATTGACCGACCCATCTCCAAAATCCCCATCCCAAAATCTCATCATACCAAAAATACAAAAATGCTGCATTAATGGCGGGACATTAATTGGCGCCATATCCACAGGGGTTTTTTTTCTACCGCACAAATCAGGTCAATTCGGATGTTATCACTTATCACGTCATTAAAGGTAATTAGCAAAATAACCTGATGAAATATTTCATTTAACTTAAATAGCCGGGGAGTTTTTTCTGCCGCACAAATCAGGTCAATGCGGTGTTTGTCAAAACCGGTTATCCAACGTCCGTAGGACATACACTGAAATATACGCGAACGGAGAAGGCGAGGGGGGAGGGGATTTTTTGATCAACTATTAACTGTTAAGTCCGTCTAGGGATGTAAACGGATTGGATACGGATCGTATATAGGCATTATCATATCTGTATCCGACATCTATTTATGGATGCAAATGCGGATACTGATGATTGTCGGTAACAAAAATCTACTACCCAAATCCGCTATCAATCGAATATAGATATGGATAGGATATTGTAAAATCCATATCCACTAACATCGAATACGGATATTATTCGGATAAATATAAAGATTTTGCCCATTAATACGGATATTAATCCACAGATTGGATGATGATGAAGATGAGATTGGCCCATTAATACCGACGTGAAAATTTTGCTGAAGTTTAAATTTTGGTTGAAATTGATTTCAAATTTTGTTCTTCCTAAATGTTGACTTTCAATGATTGATAATTGAAGCGAAACGCCTACGGCAAGTTTTTTTATACCATTAATTGTTGTTTTATCATTTTTTTAGTTAATAATATAAAAAAAAAAACTCCTTTCCCATCATCACTTAGATAATATCTTAAATCCGCCACTAATTAGAAAGGAAAACATGCTATAAAAGAAAGAAGTTACTAAAATTTTAACATTTAAAAACCTAGTATTTAAATAAGTTAACCAATATTTTTAGATGAAAATAATCACATCAAGTCCATAAGTCTCATTTGTTTCAAATTAGGGTATTTTTAATGTAACATCAAGATCATCGGCCTTAAAAACCTAGTATATATACATTACAAATTGGACTCGAAGGTCCAAATAAAAGAATAATACATTTGGGCAGTCCACAGAATACATGAGTTGAAAATACAACATTTGTATACATTACATTCACACGAGGGGTAATTCAAACACGACGATCCATACCAAACCATACACCAACATCACATTCTAAATATACAACCCAGTCTAATTGATCACACATCAATTAGGCTACATTTACCAACACACATCTCACACACTCACATATATAAATACGAACTAATTTGATTAAACAATTTAATCAAACTATTTTGCATCCCGATGATCCAATAAGCATCTAAACATTTCCAAAAGATGAACTGGAGTCAAACCTGTCGCAAAAAGACACGACGCATACACCCGGTTCCAAAAACTCAACCCCCGCCAGCGAAAAAACTCGATGGACATGGGTAGACCCAACACACACACAGCCCGAGCCTAAGTGGACTCGGGTCAGCCTCGAGCCTAACTTAAGCGTGGGACACCTGATTTAGGGCTGAATTCAGCTCTAAACCCGAGCGCCGGGGCTGGGTTTGTTTGGGGGTGTGAGGGGTATCGGTGAGCTCCCAAAAATTTTTAAAAAACAGATTTTGAAAACTAAAAAGAAGCTTGGAACAAGTTTAGTTCTATTGGATCATCAACAATAACTACCAGTAGATGGATTGGCTCCGATATCATGTAAGTTTACAGTGCTACGATCGCAACACTTGCGGACCGCGGCGGAAACATAGAACAAAATTTCTACATAATAACACCATAGACTAAAACTAAGATCATCCAAATACTAGCAATTTTAAAACAACAAAAGAGCTATCACAAGCTACTAAGGGTTTGAGAAGGCTACAACCTTTGTAGCGTGTCCACTCTCTAGTAGAAGACCCAAACTTCGCTCCAAGGTTGCAGGATAGAGCTTGATTTACGACCTCCTCACCGAAAATGATTCGCCTTGAAAGCAACCCACCAAAACTCCAACTCCACAAAAATACACTTCTTTGTGAAGCTACCAGTTTTCACAAATTGCTTGTAAGAGGAAGAAGATGAACTAGAAAGCTCTCTCTAATTTTCTCTCAAGTTCTTCTCTTTAACCTCAACTCATGAAAGAGAAGAAATGGTGTAGAAATGAGAATGCTCACTCCTTTCTCTTTCTTCTATCATATAAAAGAGAGAGGATGAGGCTTATCTCTCAACTGGTCCCCACCACCCACATGGCATCCACATGCCTCATTGTCACTAAGTGACAGATTAGTATTTTTATCATATACATATACTAAATACTTGAAAGAAAAAGAAAATGCATCACATATACAATACTAGTAACTATATCACATATATGGATATTAAGTCAACGCTTGACTTAATAATCCGGTTTATAAATAAATCGGCTAGTATTATCAAACGTCTGATTAATATGTGTATCATACACGTTTTTAATCGAACTCTCGCACGTATCGACAATACGCACAATACAAATCCATTTCATCGTTTCGCCTAAGTGGGCACTTTCGGCGTGAGTGACAATACGCTGGCAGTAAGTTAATAGGATCATATCCGATTGAATCTGAAACAATTTAAGATCAATCCCTTAACGGGTTAACCCACCACATCAGCGGCACTAGTTGTACGTAACGGCTACCTAGGTATGTGTCAAAAAGGTAGGTCGATAAGCAAACTCATCCGCACCCAACAAATCCTATCAGTGACAATTACCGTACAGTCGGGTCTCTTCATCAAAGAATAGCGCATACCGGGTCTGAAGATAAAAACTGTCATGCCCCCAATAATCCAATAAGTCATGCCGATATCAAACTCATAACTGTCCGAAATATAACTGATAACTCTTATCGGTTTACGTCAACCACCTTGGCCAGGAATTTCGGATTATAGTAATATCATACACAACGCGACATCGACTCCCTATATCGGAAGAGACGAATCTCCTCTTCACTGCTCCCTGCCTCCGTATGTTTCGGGACTATACCCAATAAAAACCTGTATACACAGCTCTTTAAAGCCATGGTTGGATAGAAATCAAAATAAAATGGAAACACACAAGACACTATAGCGATCTCAGATCAAAAGACCACCATGTATAATTGTCATCAGAGAACTGCTATCTAACAATCGGTATAATATCATCTAGGAGTTCTCGGCGAGTTCTTTCGGTGTCCTCATTCTCCAATGAGCACATGTATACAATCTTCGATGTCAAACGTCAATGACTGTAGGACCAGCCATTACCCTCTAACCGGGTCAAGAAACGTATACACTAATCTATTCTGGAGTATCAATGCCCCGTCTTGATACTCTCATGACTAGACATTTAATGATATGTTTATGGACTATACAAGCCCCGCTAATATGATCACATGATAATCCCAGTAGTCAAGCAAAGATCCTAAGGGTTTTATCAACATGTATTTGCGATACGTAATAACAAATAAAATATATACATGAATGATTGAGCAAACCAGATAGTATACTATCATCTCAAGCAAGAATATTCTATCCATATAGGTCCATGTACAATTACAATAATTGCCTTCAGTGCACTTATAACTAGCAGACATGTATTCTTTAAGATCGGCAAAGGTCCGATCGCATTCGACTGACCATTCAAAGTTTTTGACATTGCGTAGGATGTTGAAGAAAGGGAAAGCTCGGTCCACTGATCTCGACAAGAAACGATTAAGGGCCGCCATTCTTCCCGCCAGACATTGTACCTCCTTGATGTTTCAGGGGTTTTATATTCAACACGGCTTGTATTTTATTCGGGCTAGCCTCTATTCCTCGAGACGTAATCATGAAGCCGAGGAACTTTCCTAAGTGGACAGCGAAAGCGCACTTTGCCGAGTTCAACTTCATCTCATGCTTTCGGAGCACTGCGAAGGTTTCGCGCAAGTCTGACACGTGGTCTCTTGCTAAAGCCGACTTCACCAGCATGTCATCAATGTATACCTCGATGTTTTTGGTGATCATTTCGGAAAATATTTTGTTTACAAGTCTTTGATACGTGGCCCCCGCGATTTTTAAGCCGAAAGGTATAACATGGTAGCAGAATTGGTTGTGCTAGGTTCGAAAGGTTGTTTTTTCCTCGTCGTCCTCATGCATCCTGATCTAGTTATACCCGGAGTAGACAGCTATGAAACGCATCATCTCATATCCAGAGGATTCGTAAATAAGGCGGTTAATCATTGGGAGCGAGAACATGTCTTTGGGACAAGCCTCGTTTAAGTCGGTGAAATCGATACACATTCTCCACTTCCTATTGGCCTTCTTGATTAGGACGGGGTTTGCGAGCCAGGTGGTATACTGTAACTCCTTTATAAAACCTACTTCGGCCAGCTTCCGCACCTCTTCCTCGATAGCTATAATCTTTTCGGTGGAGAAGTGTATTTTCTTCTGCTGGACGTAGGGGGCCCCTTAGGAGGTATTTAGCCTATGCACCGCTGTAGCGAGGTCGATCCCTAGCATCCCAGTTGGGACCAAGACAAAGGCATCTATGTTATTCCTTAAGAAGACAACAAGTTGTGCCTTTGAGTTGGGAGCGAGGGCTTTACCGATCTGAACCCAATAGCCGGAATCCCCATCATTCAGCAAAACTTTTTCTAGCTCTTCTGCAGGTGTCGCTCGCTCCGCCCGAAAATCAATTCTAGTGTCGAGGTCATCCACATGTAAGGTTTCTCCCTCATGTTTTCTAAATTTTAACTGTGCGACGTAGGTGTGAGCGGTGGCTTGGTCCCCTTTCACTTCTCCGATTCTTCAAGGCGTTCGGAATTCATTTTCAAGTGGTGGATGGAGATGACAGCTCGAGCCAGATTTAAGGATCTCTTCCCGAGAATTATGTTGTATGCTGACGGGACTTCTGCCAGCATAAACTCGACCTCTACAGATATCTGCTGAGAAGTCGTTCCTAAAGTGATGGGACGGGCAATTATTCCCATGGCGATCGTTAAGTGACCCGTAAATCCGACCGGGGGCTCGAAAAAACTCTCATTTGACTAGCCTTTAGACCTAGTTTGTCAAAACACTGGCTCGTCATGATATCAGCTGAGCTCCCGGTGTCTACAAGTATTCTCTTTACATTAAAACCATGTATCCTAGCTGTTATTACTAGGGGTCGTCATGCGGATGTTGAACATGGCATGCATCAAGCCCGTCAAGGTTATGCCCTCATCTCTTGGTAGTCTCATTTGAGGAGGTTCTGCGACCTGGTTAATGTTCGAGGCGTAATTCTTCCTTTCTTTAGAGCTGGTTCCACCGGATGTCAGTCCTCCATCTGTGGTCGCGATAATGCCTTTGAGCTGAAGGGTTCCTCCTGCCAGGTTTATCTCGGCCCCTTACATTATGCCCGGTATCACGATTGTCCCTATCAGCACGCCGTCCCCGCTTTTCATTCGGGGAGCGATGATTTTTTCTACTCACACGACCGCTTGGAGCAAGCACCCTTGGTGTCCTTTAATAAGGTTGTCGATCTTTTTCTTCAGATGGGTACAGTTTTCAGTGGTGCGGCCGTATTAGTCGTGATAATGGCAGTATAGGTCAGTTGCCCTCGGTGTTTGGATTCCTGTTGCTTCTGCGGTGGTCGGTAGTAGCCTGCCATTTAAGGTAAGGACATCATCTATTGTGGTGGTCAAGGGGGTGTATAACGTATGTGTCGGCCCTGCCTCCCGGTTTATTCTGGCTCGGCCCCGTGGGCCCTCATCCTTATGAGCCCTTCGAGGTTCTTCCTTTCGGCGAGTGTCATCCAGGTCCGCACGCTTCTTTTCCCCGTCCCGTGAAGTCGCCATGACCTCTTTATTTATATATTTCTCAGCACGTTTCTTAAGCTTAGATAAGATAGTGCCAGGCTTTTTTGCCAGCGAGAGGAGTAGGGTGCTTTTTACGAACGCTGTTCAGAACACCGATAGGACTACTGGGATGTTCTGCTTCAAATCTTTGATACGTTAATTTCTTTGAAAAAGCGCGGGACGAAAACCTTCAGTGGTTCTTTCGTCCCTTGTCGGATAGACAAGGTGTTGTGGGCTTGCTTCCTATGACGCTCGTTTCCCGAGAATTGACTTCGAAAGGCCATGGTAATTCTTGGAAACTCATGATCGAATGGCAAAGGCGCTTTTGGAGCCACAGAGCGACCCCCTTATGCAGGGTTGTGGAGAAGGTCTTGCAAGGAATGGGGTTGGACGATTGCATTAGTGTCATCGCAGCCTTGAAGGTGTGGAGATGATCAGTAGGGTCCCTGTCCCATCAAACTTGTCCAGTGGAGGAACCTTAAGCTTTGGTGGGATGGGGTCGTCAATGATGTGTTGGGCGAACGGTTCTCCTTTCTCCAAGTCATCACACTCGTTGTCTCTCCTCTCCAGGGCCCAGACCTTTCAGAGTAGGTCTTCCACGCAAGGGTCGGCCCCGGAGGCGTAAGAGCTGGATTGTTCCCCCCCGAGCTCAGGACGGGCTGATAGTCACTGTCCGAGCCGTCGTCGCTCGGGAGATCGTCTTCTCTTGTTCTTTTCTTACCTCTATTAGGGCGCTGTTGGTTCTCAGGCTAGGATTAGGACTTGGTCAGTGCGGTCTGAGCTGGAGAGGACTCATAACCTTCACATCGGTCGGCTTCATGGGTGGAGCTTCGGCATCTCGGCTCAAGCGAGCGCTGGGTTAGGGTTCTCTTGCGGTGGCAAAGCGAGCTCAAAGGCTTCGAGCCCTTCGATATTTGCTGGAGGCGATGACTCAATCCTATCACTTCCGCCACTGCAGCCTCCAATGGCGGATGTCTACTCTCCTGACCAAGAAGTAGAGGACTTGGTTGATGATTTGGGAGTTCTGCTCGGGTAAGGGTCCCGAAGCTGTGGTCTTAGGGTGATTTGAACAATGACGAGAAAGGTGTCTCAAAAACCGTCATGAAAGACGATTTTCTTCTTTAAAGTTGTAGATCCGGTGATTCTAAGGTGGAACCTCCACAGACGGTGTCAATTGATAGAGCGTGGATATGAGACAGCTTAGGCTTTATCAATAGATTTGTATGATGCGAGTTTTAGACAAAGGCCTCACCGCCGGATCTTCAATGGAAAGGACGCCGGAGTTATACACCAATCCCTCCGATGATAAAGTCGGTATCTTTCTTTAAAAGGTAGGGCTTCTATTTCTGGAGAGAATGTAGCATACATTTGCCCTCACGTTGGAAAGGTTTATATAGGTGTCATGTATGGTGGTGATGCAATCAATGAAAATTCAGTTAGTTATTTAGGGTTTTGTGCCGGCATGGGCTGCCCTCTTTGTACAAGGATCTCTGGGTGGGCCTCCTGGGCCGAGTAATGCGGGTTTGAACCCGTGTTTGGCCTCGTGGGCTGAGTGGAGTTGGGCCATACCCGTCGCTGGTTATTCCATACAGTATATGCCACCCGGCAATTCGATAAGGAAAATGTTCTAAGTCGCAGCCGCCATGGCTTGGAATTGAAAGCCTGCTATGTCGACGATCGATTCTCCGACTACCCTCGACTTCCACCGATGGTGCGATCGGTGGAACAAGTACTTGGTCGACTGAGTTTATCAGTGGAACAAATGCTTGCCCGTTTAACATATTCAGTCGACCAAGGCCCTTTAATTTTAATATATATATATATTAACTTGGTGGACTGAATATTTCGGTGGAGTAAGTACTTTTGTTTGACTGGAAAAGGTCGAACAAGCTAACTGTCGACCGAGCAAAACACCCAGTCAAGCAAGTGCTTAGCCGACTCGGCCTAGCTCGACTGATTTAGTCAGTCAAGCAAGTTAGCTTGCTGTTTCCCTCTTGGTCGACTGAAATATTCAGTCGACCAAGAGAGGGAATCCTTGTAGTGATATGTCATGGCGGTCTGTCGCCCGCTCCAACCTACTTTCTGAATGTGCTATCTCACGGAAAAATCAGTAAATCAAATCTCCAGCTTCATATTTTCAACCACTCAATTATGAGATCTTTGAGATATATGTGACTGATATCCTACATAAATCCAACAAGGCACGATTTCCGGATACCTTACCCAACATGAATGCTAAAAGCCCTAACCTCATCATGTTTGCTTGCTTGGGATCTATTCTGACCATAATTTCATCATGGTTCGAGTCGTTTTCCGATCTACCAAGCGTGTAACGAGATTCCACAAGGAAACAAGCCATCAGACGGAAGCAATTAACACTTCATGTTTATTGGAATTCGACAGCAGAAAGATCATCCGTTTTCAAACAACAACAACCAGTATCCAAAAAACTCTATTGAAGTGATCAACCGATTGAGTCAGCTGCAAGCATATCATGTTGGGCTAGCACATCTCCAAACCATCTCAAATTTTTTTAATTTTCTTTTAATTTATATATCAACATATGAGTAAATTTCTAGCTATTTGTGCTTATAAACAAGATCAACAGCTAAGATTCCAAGAAACAAAATAAACCTAATTCCAGAAAAAATTAGGGTAAAAATGGAGGGAAGAATCAGGTACCAGCGCAATCGAAGTGGCGATAGGCGATATTGATAGAGTTGAGGATGAGGTCCCTGATGGATTTTCCCTCCATAGCTGCTGCTCAAACCGATGGCGCCGGCCATCGCTGCTGCTTATCTTTCTTGTCATCTCTTTGGATCGAGTGCTGCTGACTGTTGAGAGCGTGCTAATGCTAAAAGGAATTGCTAATTCGGGTATAATTCGGTGATCAAAATTCGGATTCGGAGAATTATTCGGAAAATATTGGCTGTATTCGGAAAAAATTCGGCAGTTGTTCCGAAAATGTTCGGGAAGGATTTTGAATAAGAAATTAATATATGAAACTCTAGATTTTGATTTTGTGAATTATTCGCTGTTTTTTGAATTATTCGTTGTTTTTTTCGAATAATTCGAGAATAATTATTCGGCAACGGCGACTAAATCTGAGATTTAATCGGCTGATCAAAAATTCACGAATTATTCACGAGCTCACCGAATAACGAATTATGTGAGTATACCCTAAATTGGGACGCTAGTCAATCCACAAAATTTGGGAGATTCCACTAGGGCCAAAGCGTGGCCAGCCGATATTGTTATGGGCCTGGTCAATACATAAAGCTTGATTACAGCCCATACCAACCCCCTTGCCGCCTTAAGAGGCCGAATATCTGCTACTGCTGTGACCTAGATAGAAGCCTAGGGAGATTGATTTGCATCTTTTATTCTTTTAAGGAAAATCAAAAAGAGCAGGAAAATTGGCACCGACTCGGTGCAGTTTATAAATAAATATAAATAAGAAATTAATAAACATAAAAATACAAGAAAATTGCTAGAACCCCGTTATATTTGAAATCATAAAATGACCTTCGACCATCAATATTTTTCCGCTAATATATCTTACCGTAAAATAACATAAACTATCTGTGAATTTTTCATTAAAATACGATCTGCCTGTATTCCATTCGTTCAATTGTTCTTTTTGATACCATGGCTTTTAATAGGTAATACCCTCTCGCAATTGGTAATCATATGTTGAAATCGTATCTCGTCATTAATAGCGGATTCCGCCATTCTCGCAGACGTTACGCCCGGCGAGGATCTCGCGCCAGCTAGCCCATGGTAGCCGCTATATAAACCCCTCTCTTAGACGACTCAAGAAAGGCAATTTTTACCCAATAGGCCGCTACTCTGCCCAAATACCTCGACTAACTTGATCGTCGGAGGGTCCACGGTGGTACAACCACCCCGAGACTTCTTTGCAGGTAGCTCGGCTTCATTCCAAAACAAGCCCATTGAGATCCACACGCTTCAGGAGACAACCCTCAAACCCAATCTCAGCCCTTCATCAACGCTGTCGGCAGATCGACGGAAGACAATATTTGAACGAGATCCAGACCTCCATCAGTTGGCGCCGTCTGTGGGAAAAGAAAGTTCCACTCATCGAAAGTTGAACTTCCGATCTCGAACTGATGGCAAGCGATCATCGCGACGATCCCAGCACAAGCCGCCGTCCTCCCCACAATGGAGGCATGGACGGATCCTCTCCTCCCCCTAACGCCGTTCACGCCGTGTCTGCACAGATCGATAGGCTCGCATCCATCGTGGATGCCCTTGTCCGTGTCCAAACAGCTGGACAAGCCCCCTAGGTCGCCGTTCCCCCACCTCGGGATCACGACCTCCGCAGAGGGGGAAATGACACTGCCCACGCTGGCACGACTGAACAGCGTCTCGCTATCTCCACCGGCCACAGGTCCCCCGCGGTGTCCAATTCAATGACCCGCTGGGTACCTCACAGTTCTACGCCGAGGTCTCATGAAAGAGCACCCTATCCCGAGGCCCATCGTGCTCCTGTCCTTCCAGAGGAGGTGTCGGTCAGCTCGCCTACTTCCAGGCATGGCCGGCACCCTCTCCCTCGACAGGGTTGCGTGGACGGCACTCACTATGGTGGCTCGAGGACGACCTCGCCAGGGGACCTGAGGAACCTCATAGAACGGAACCGGAACCGCGGCCAGGTGCAGGTCGCCAGCGGGAGGGGCCATAACTCCGAATACGCCGAATCATCGGGGTACCACGACCGCCTCGATGCCCTCGAAAAGAAGATCGAAGGTATACATCGGGAGAGTCGTCCTTCAAGCGAGGGGGCCAGGTATGCCGCCGACTCGCTTATGAAGCCCTTCACAGAAGAACTGCTCGCTATCCGCGTTTCCTTCCAGAAACAAGCCTCCAAAGGTGGCCCTACTTGACGGGAAGTCCGACCCGAAAGACCACCTGGACGCATTCACTATGGGCATGAGCTTCCAGGACAACTTTGACGCCGCCCAATACCGAGCGTTCCCCGCCACTCTCATCCGTGCCGGACGAGATTGATTTCGGGGACTCACGCCACGCTCCATCTTTACCTTCGATGAGCTAGCTGCCCAGTTCCTCGGGCATTTCGTCGGGAACAGACGGCATAAGCGGACCGTCGATTACTTTTTCACTATAAAGAGCGGGGACAAGGAATCCTTCAAAGGTTGCGTCACTCGCTTCTACAACACTCTTCTTGAGGTTCCAGAGCATAGGGACGAGACTGTCATCACAGCCCTTAGGTCGGGTCTTAGGCACAAGGAGTGGCTCCGCTCCTTTGCATTAGCATAACCTAAGACCATGGCCAAGGTAAAAGCCTGGACCGAGCGAGAAATCTAGCTCGAGTTCGAGGTAAATGCGAACCTACCCCGGAGCGACCAGGCCGATCAAAAGAAAAGGAGTAGAGAAGAGAAGAAGAAGGTTGACCGGCCAAAACCATACTTCCTGAAGTTCCAGGAGTATAATCCGCTCAACATCTCCCAGACAGAGCTGTTGGCGGAGGCAACAGGCGAGCGATTTTTCAAGCTCCCTCCGGTCACCAATAGAGCTGCCAAACGGACACGAGGCCCTTACTGCGCCTTTCACAGGTCGCAGGGATACCCCACCGAGAACTGCAAACAGCTCCGTGATTATATCGAGGAGTTGATTCGCTCGGGGCACCTGGTAAAGTACTTGCGAGAAAAGTGACAAGCAGACTGGGAACAGGAGAACCGTCCCTCTCCCGGCGAATTAACAATCGGCCAAATCATAGTCGTATCAACGGGAAGTGCGCCCGAAGCCGGCGAGATTCGACGCCTCCTGCTGGTCGAGGGGACTAGCAGCCAGCACCGGAAGAAAAGCAAAGTAGCCGAGCCCATCACCTTCACCGACGAGGACATCCACAGGATATCCATGCCTCACAACGACCCCCTGGTGATTACAGCACGGGTCCACCGATACGAGGTTCAAAGGATACTGGTCGACTCGGAAAGCTCGGCGAACATCCTTTTCTTCGACTGCTTCCTACGTATGGAGCTCGGCCCGTCGGACATAAGGCCAACCGCCCATATTCTATCGGGGTTTACAAACTACTCCATCCTGGCAGAGGGGGTGGTTACCCTCCTCCTAATCATTAGGGAGGCGGGCCATACGAGAACCGTGCCAGTAGAGTTCATCGTCGCTAGAATTCCCTTGTCCTACAACATCCTCCTGGGACGTCCGACGCTAAACTCCCTTCGGGCTTAAATCTCGATCTACCACCTCGCAATCAAGTTCCCACTGGACTAAGGGGGATAGGCCGGGCCTACGGGAACCAGCAAATCGCAAAGATTTGCTTTACGGCGACGTCCTCCTCTTCCTAGAGAAACGACGACCTCGAAAGCGCGAGCGATTTCCAGGTGTCATTGGATACCCGTGACGAGCAAAAGGAGATCTGAAAGGCCCTGGTGGAGGCGCTGACAAAAGTCCCCCTCGTTGAGGGGAACGATGAGCGAACTGTCCAGATCGGGTCACTTTTGACAGGAGCCCGGCGCGAAGACTTGATTCACTTTCTCAGAGGAAACTCGGACGTGTTCGCTTAGGCACCCGCCGACATGCCCGGGATCGACCCCAAAATAATCTCATATAAGCTGGGGTCGACCCGACGGTCTGACCCGTCAGACAGAAGAAACGAAGCTTCGCTCCGATTAAACAAAAGGCGATCGAGAACGAAGTTAACAGGTTACTTGCAGCCAACTTCATTCGAAACGTGGTCTACTCAGAATGGCTGGCGAATGTGGTCATGGTTAAAAAGGCGCGCGGGAAGTGGCGCATGTGCGTCGACTTCACAGACTTCAACAAGGCCTACCCGAAAGACAACTATCCCCTCCCTCGGATAGATCAGCTCGGCGTGCCACGAATTACTCAGCTTCATGGATGCTTTCTCTGGCTACAACCAGATCCGTATGAACCCGGCAGACGAAGAGTTTACCGCATTTACAAAGGACCGGGGGGTATACTCCTATAAAGTGATGCCCTTCGGCCTCAAAAATGCCAGAGCTACATACCAGCGCTTGGTCAACGGGATGTTCAAGCTACAGATCGGGAGGAACATGGAGGTTTACATCGACGACATGCTCGTTAAGTCAACCTTGTCGGACGAGCACGCCAAAGATCTTGGCGAGACTTTCGACGTCCTCCGTAAATACAAAATGAAGCTGAATCCTGCCAAGTGCACGTTCGGGGTCACTAGTGGAAAATTCCCCAGGTTCATGGTTACCCACCAAGGAATCATGGCTAACCCGGAGAAAATCAGCGCCATCCTCAACATGGCCGCGCCGAAGACCAATGTCGAAATCATGCGGCTCACAGGGAGAGTGGCCGCTCTGATTCGCTTCATGTCAAGGTCTGGAGAAAATCGCCTCCCATTCTTCAAAGCCCTAAGAAAGATTCCAAGGTTCGAATGGTCGGAGGAGTGTCAGATCGCTTTTGAGCAACTGAAAATGCACCTGGCAACTCCTCCGCTGCTCACCCGGTCAATTGAAAGGGACGAGCTATCACTGTATCTAGCGGGGTCCGATCATGCTGCCGGCTCAGTGCTCGTCCAAGAAGTCGAAAGAGTACAGAAGCCGGTCTGCTATGTAAGCCATGTCTTTAAGGACGCGGAAACAAAGTACCCGGCCATAGAAAAGATTGTCTTGGCGCTTATTGTAGCCTCAAGGAAACTACGGCACTAATTCCAGGCACACACCATCCTCGTCCTCACCGAGCGTCCCTTAAGGGCTATTCTCGCCTCCCCCGAGTCATCTGGTCGTTTGGAGAAATGGAGGTGGGAGTTATCTCAATTATACATCAAATACCGCCCAAGGCAGGCTATCAAGGCATAAGTCCTGACCGACTTTATTGTCGAATGCACTATCCCCAACAAGGAGGCAGTGTCAGCGCCAGCCCCCCGGTCTTAACCCTCGATCGAGGAGAGGCCCGACTCCGTCCCCGATTGGGTCCTTTACGTCGATGGATCATCTACCGAGGATAGGAGCGGTGCCGGCCTCATCATTCAAGGCCCGAATGAGAAAGAGATGGAGTATTCTTTAAAGCTCGGGTTCAAAGCCTCAAACAACGCCGTGGAGTATAAGGCCTTTCTGGCTGGACTACGAATCGCCTCCGGAGTGGGGCTGAAGACGATCCGAATCTGCAGTGACTCTCCCCTGGTCGTAAGCCAGGTGACAGGCCGTTTCGAGGCACGAGAGCCTCTAATGGTGAAATATTTAGCCGAGGTGAGAAGACTTCGACGAAGTTCAGGTGGAGCAGATTCCCTGGCACCTAAACACCCAGGCTGACGTTCTAAGCAAGCTAGACTCCTCCTATACGGCCAACAACAAGATAAATATCCTCTTTGAGATCTTGCCACGGCCCAGCGTGGAAGACAGGATGACAACACTTTAAGTTTACGCTGCCCGGGAAGAAGACCGGGATTGGATGAAGCCCCTCGTATGGTTCCTGAAGGAGGGTACGCTCCCAGAAGACCGAGGGGAAGCACGCCGCCTCCGAGCCAAATCCCACCATTTCATTTGGAGCATAGGAAATCTCTACAAGAAGTCATGCACGCAGCCTCTGCTTCGGTGCGTCGACCCCCAAGAAGCCGACTACGTCCTGCGTGAGATTCACGAAGGGGTTGGTGGAGCTCATCAAGGGTCCCGCACCCTAGTCCATAAAATGTTGCTCCAAGGGTATTATTGGCCGACCATTCATTAGGACGCTCAGAAGCTCATCAGAAGATGTAAGAGCTGTCAACTCCATGGCAGCGTACCCCGCCTTCCGACTACCGAGCTAACGGCCCTGACATCCCCGTGGCCGTTTGCCCAGTGGGGAATGGACATGATAGGCCAACTCCCAACTAGTACAGGCGGGCACAAATACATCCACGTCGCGGTAGACTATTTTACGAAGTGGATCGAGTCCGTCCCTATCAGAAAACCTAACGCCACCATGACCATCAAATTCCTGCAGAACAACATAATATCCCAGTTCAGGATCCCGATACAGTGTTGCCTAGCACGGCAGCGAGGTTTCGGGAGGTATCGTCCATTCCAATTTTAAAAATTTGCCGTTTTAGCTAACCCTAACATAGAATCGTTTACTAGAAATCCGACGAAATGAAATACAAACAACTTTGCAAGTAAAGTGAATAAGGAATACAACCTTTGTAGACCGGTCCTTCACTCCATTTGCTCCGTATAGTAGTCCCTTCGCTACGATCATGAAATCCCGGACTCTAGAGAGGCTCCCATGAAGAAATGAACAAGCTTGCATCGAAGTCTTCGAGGCCGAAGATGATCTACGTCGAGCAGACACTAATCCAAACTATCTCTTCACTAATTGTGGAATTAGTGAAGCAAACACCCTATACTAAATGGCAAGTAGTAGAGGATGATGAAGTAGGAAGTGGGTTCACTTTAGATTTATTTTTCTCACTATTTTTCATCACTTGCTCAAGTAAAGAGAGCAAAAAAAATCAATGAAGAAGAAGAAGCTCAAGTGAAGAGATGAAGAGAATGAAATAAGGTTAGAAATGCAACCATGGGTTAATCATGTCATACTTAACCCTTGTAGAGACTTAACCATGAGCTAGGGTTAAAGGTTAGGTTAACAAATATCTTAGAAATATCCAAAAGGGTGGACTTAGTCAACGATTATAAATATCTTAGCATAAATCCAAACATTTTGAATTATCTATAAAAAAATGTAAACCCTAATCTTAACCCTAGCATGGTATAAGTCTCTCACATCCATGTTGCATGTGTAACCTAGCATGTTATAATTATGCATATCACATATATATAATTTAGTAACAGAAGAAAAGAATACAATAAACATATATCACATATATGTTAAAAATATCCAAAGTGAGAAATGAAATCTTAAGTGAACTAATATTAGTTAATGTAATGTAATATATCAAATATATAATTATACATTAAATTATTAAATCAACTCTTGATTTAATAATCCCGCTATATTTCATATAACATACTAATATCAAAAGAATCAACTTATCGAATCAACACTTGATCCGATAACCCGGCTATATCATATATAACCAACCGATATCACATATCGCGAGAATAGAATACGGTATCACGTATCGTATTAATCTCGGTCCCGCACATATCACATATGTGCTCCTACTCCGTTTCGCTTGAGCCAGGAAACCTCTGTGTAGGACTCTAAAGACTCGTCAATACGCCGGCAGTAGGTGATGATCATATCAAACACCCACAAGCCGCAAGCGGTCTACCAAACGTAACGGCCACTCGGGTATTGAGCGATCAGAAGATCAACAAGCAAGTCTATCCATACTCCTGCGAATCCAATCAGTAACACTACCGTACAGTCCGGTCTTTTCATCTGATATGTCGCATACCTCGTCTAGGGGTGGTAAACGTCAGATTCCAGTGACTCGATAAGTCGTGCCGATGTGAGGCTCATAACGGGTTGAGAAACTACTGATAACATTTACCAGTATATCTCTGAAGCAGCCCTGGACAGGGACTTCCTGTTATAACCAATCGAGCACTGTGCAACATCAACTCCCAATACCGGGAGAGACGAAACCCCTCCTATCGCTCATTGCCTCTATGTGATTCGGGACTATACCCAAAAGCCACCGTTTTGCATGTTCTCTTGAACGTGGTAAGGTGGAAATCAAAGCACAGTGGGAATCACACAAGACTCTGTGACGATCTCGGGTCTACAGACTAACCTGTACCAGTGTCACCAGAGAACTGCCATCTGACGTTAGGTATAATACCATCTGGGAGTTCTCGGCAAGTCCGTCCAATGTACCTAGTCTCCACTGAGCACCCTTATACTATCTCTGATGTCAAACACTAATGGATATGGGATCATCCATCGCCCATCTACATGGGTCGAGAAGCTATACGCTAGTCTACTCTGGTATATCGATGCCCTGTCTCCATACACCCACGACTAGGAACATTTAAAGGATGTACTTAACGACTACTCTGTCCCCACTAGTATGATCTGCATCATAATCCTGGTAGTCAAGTACTCATCCTAAGGGCTTTATCAACATGTAACATAAAGACAATCAGTGTACATGTTAAGATAAAGTGCAACCAGATAGCATACTATCATGTCGAGCAAGAAAGTCCTCCCTATATATGTCCAAGCATCCACTACAATATACATCGTATGTACAGTAATGGCCTCTAGGTCATACATATAACTAACAATCTCCTACTTGCACTAGGGTCATCTGTTGTAATATCCCATACCCAACAATCAGCAGTGGTTGAAGTATCTGATACTCAACCATCCCATAAAAGTCTCTTCTGGGAAAAGGCTTTTGTGATTGGATCTGCCCTGTTGTCCTCTGTCGTCTACTCTCCTAACCTCGATCTCCCTGGAGATCAACCATCTCCATGATCAGGCGATACTGCATAAGAATATGCCTGGATAACTGATGGGACAGGGGTTCCTAGGCCAAAGCCACAACTCTATTGTCACACAATGGTAGGAACGAAGTTCATCTCATGAACTTATATACACCCAGATTCCTTCTTTGGTAGTATCATTGGTAGCAATGTATCCAGCCTTTATCGTCTAGTTTGTCACGGTATCTAGCTTGGAACTCTTCCTACATACCGTCCCTCTACTGAGGGTAAAGACAATGCCTGTGACTGACATTCAGTCGACCTTATCACCCTGAAAGCTATCCAGTGATTCTCCCCAGGATCGATTAATACCATCTCACTACACCTAGTGAGAATCCTAACATCCACTTAGATCTATCTCATAGATCCAAAACCCAGGATTTATGAGGTATCACCTTGATCCTGTATGGAGAATCCATGTGATAAGAGGAGATTGACCGAGCGTAGCATAGGAAACTCCTTTCCTATCAAGAGTATGTCATCCATGTACAATACGAGGATCACCACCATACTCCCTACTACCTTTTTGTATATACAAGATTCATCTACCATTTTGATGAAGTCAAACGCTTTGACTGCCATATTAAAACAGATGTTCCAACTCCACGATGCCTGCTTTAACCTGTAAAGCAACTTGCACACGTTTCCGCTGCTCCCATTGTTTACGCAGCCCTCTGGCTGTGTACTTATGGACGCTCTCTTCTAAATCACTATTTAGAAAAGCAGTCATGACACCCAACCGCCAGATATCGTAGTCATGGTATGTAGCAATGGCAAGCAGGATCCGGATGGACTTAAGCATAGGCACTAGAAAAGGTTTCATTATTATCCACACCTGGTCGATGACTAGAACCTTTTGCAACAAGTCTTAGCTTTGAAATTCTCAACCTTTCCATGTACACCAAGTAATCTTCTCAAGATATACTTGCTCCTGATGGGGATTTAACCCTTTAGATAAAGCAACGAAAGTCCATACTTTGTTGGTGTATATGGATTCCATCTCGGATCGTTTAGCATCCAGCCATTCTTCCAGAGTCCCCACTCTTGATGGCCTGCTCGAAACTAGTTGGGTCATCATCTCATGATGCAATCATCGCTCCTATTGTCATATAGAAAACCGAAGTATCTCTCAGGTGGATAAGGAACCCTACCAGATCGGCGGAGAGGCTGAGCTTCGTCGGGAACTATTAAATCCTCCGGTTCTACCAAATCATCAGCTGTAGTTTGTATAGCTGAAACTCCTTCCGGTTCTACCTCATGACCACTAATTTCTTCACAAGAAATTCCTTTTCTAGAAAAGGTGGCATGCTGAGAAACAAAACAACTTTTGCTCCTCAGTGTGGTAGAAGATATTCCCTTGCGAATGCTTGGGATATCCAACAAACTTCCACAGAACTGACCTTGCCTCGAGCTTGTCCAGATTTTGCTTTTAGACATTGGCCGAACAACCCAAATCTTAACTTACTTAAGAGATGGGCTCTTTTCATACCATATTGCATATGGAGTTGTAGACACCTGATTTGATTGGAACCCTATTCAATAGGTATGCAGCTTCACAAGTGCATAACTCCAAAAGAAAATAGGTAACCCGGTAGTACTCATCATAGAGCACACCATATCTAATAGGGTGTGATTGCTCCGCCCCGATACATCGTTGTGCTATGGTGTATACGGATGAATAATGCTGAGAGAATCTCATTCTCCTTTAGAATAGTCCAGGAATTCCTTGCTCAAGTATTCTCCTCCCTAATCACATTAAAGGCCATAATACTTATATCCATTTTGGTTCTCTACTTCTGACTTATATTCTTTGAATTTCTCAAAAGTTTCAGACTTGTGTTTCAACAGAAACATATATCCGAATCTTGAGAGATTATCAGTGAATGTAATGAAGTACAAAGAACTGGTCCTGGCATGTGTAGACAGGGACCTACATACATCATCATGTATCAATCCCAAGAGTTCACCAACTCTTTCTCTGTTTCCAATAAACGGAGCTATGGTCATCTTATCTTTGTGACATGACTGGCAAGCTTCACAAGATATAAATTCAAACTAATTTAAATATGCGTCTAAATGTAACTTAGCTAGTTGTGTCGCATTGATATGACCCAGTCTATAATGCCTTAAGAAGGATTCGTTCATTTCTGAACTTTTCCTCTTGTGTATGTTCTGTACATTAAGAACTGTGATTTGATTTAGAACGTATATGCTTTTAGATAACGTGCCTGAACCGATCAACTCTTAATATAGGAAATGTTCAAAACATTATCCAACAATACAAAATTATATCCTTCTTTACTAAATAAAGAGACTGATATAATATTGTATATCAGGTTCGGTATCTAATAACATTCGTTCAGAATCAATGTATTTGGTAATACAGGGTGATAACTGCCAACTTCTTTGGCTGCAACACTTGCACCGTTTCTAACTCTTAAAACTTATCACCCATTCTCAGTTCTCTACCTATCTGTAGCCCATGTAACATCTTACATTTGCGGGATCCTGATCCGGTATCTCATACCTAGGACGTAGAGGATACTGAGAAACAGTTCTCAGTAATGAACACACCCGAAGAAAATGCAACAGCATGCACTTTCTTCGTTTGGGCGGCATGGGAATCCTGGTAATCCCCTATTTCCTACTCGGTCTTATAACAATTATAAGTTGGAGCGGGACCAACGTTCCCCAGCTCAGTATAACAAGCGGGTTCGGTCAATACATCCATATTATTATCTTGATTAAGGCGTGACATGGTCGCTACCTGGAGAGAGAGACAAGATAACACTCAGCGTATACTCTTGCAAGATTAGATTAGTTATTATTTTATCTAATCAGGATGGCTTCCACTGTTTTAGTCAAATCTTCCTTCAAACCCTAAAAGGTAAGACTAGCCGGGATTAATTACACCCTATAAGTTCGCCAATCTTTCGGCCAGGCCAGTGTTGGTACTTTGAGGGAGGTTCCTCGTGCTTTCGCACGGACCTAATTAAAATAAACCCCGTTTTTCCAGGGGCGTAACCCCGTTAACACCTTTCTAGACACCTACTTGATCGGCTAATTGTAATGTATAAAACTCTCCCAGGAGTAACTCTTACTCGCAGTGGGTATCGGGATCCAACTATCTCATAGAAGGTATGCAATCTCATTGTAAATTTCAACACTTGAAATTCCCGATAATTTTTTGCCCCTAGTATCCTATGACCTTAACGAAAGCCAACAAACCATAGGCTACTAGTCAAGTTCAACCCGTACATTTCATGATTGAATTAAACCCACCCGCACGACCCTTGACGAAAGCTAACAAAGTCGCACGACTACCCTAACTCAATCGCATTATATGCTTTGCAGATAAACACTAATCAGCTACTGCACACTACTGT
This sequence comes from Agapanthus africanus, assembly GCA_030015575.1. Lineage (NCBI taxonomy): Eukaryota > Viridiplantae > Streptophyta > Magnoliopsida > Asparagales > Amaryllidaceae > Agapanthus > Agapanthus africanus. The sequence goes on along the minus strand of JASDDO010000019.1, from coordinate 44,646,436 downwards.
AAGTCCGCGGCAGCGCCCCGGCCGTCTAACAGACGCCGATATGCGGAACAAAACTTTTACGACTGGCGCTAATGCGTACTATAACCCGGATCTGCCATTAAAGTTAAACTAACAAATTGTAAAGAGGGTAGAATTGTTATACCGAATGATCAGAGTCCTTCAGTCTTCAACCATCATCCCACGCTATGTTGCAACTGATCCAAACTTGCTCGATCTCCGGTCTCGTCGTCCAGGTAGCACCACGTCGACGGATCTTTAAACGGGCTCCCACCTCTGAACCGAGGCAACTCGATCGTCAAGTTTGCCAAAAGAGACGACCAATATGAAGTAGAGAATGAGTAGAATACTTTGTCTCGTTACGTCCAAGGTTATGGACGAACGGTTAATAGAAGTTGCCATTTGGAATCGGGTAAATGGAAATTGAACTATATGAAATTTCCATATACAAAACTATCATAATCTTATGCAAAAATGAATGAATCAAAATCACCCTCCCACAATGAAGTGGCCGGCCAATATAAAGGAGAGGAGGGAGGTGAGTGTAGGAGCTTCAAGTGGTGACCTTAAGCTTTGAACTTATCATCACAATTAAAGAAAGAATGAGTCATGTATGAACACATTAAATGCACCATTAAAGCACCATTAATGAACAAATGAGTCACAAGCCTAATCACCACTTCTAGAACCTTCTAGAAGCATGACTCACCCTCAAGACGAAAAGATAAATCCGTATTTAACCGAATGTCAAATACGGCTGATAGAAAACTGGAAACTGGCAACTTCCAAAAGTGATCCTGAAACGAATTTCAGGATAACCCCGTAACAGTATAAACATACCCTCATTTATATTACGACCGAATACAAATGCAACTGAGACAAAGATATTATATCTACACAGTATAATACTGGGATCCGGCTTAAACCAAAGCCTACCAGTATTATCTGCCCGAAAAATGACACATGCGAAAACGCAGGTGCATTTTCCGAACCCTGCCATAATACCATACGGCATTTACAACGTTTCGCCCGAACTTGGAAAAGTGTCTGTGGAGGACTCTAATGACTCATCAATATACTGGCACTGGGTATAACCACTAGCACGTCAGAGGTACAAGCTGTACGTAACGATTTGCCTATGTATTGATTGGAAGGGAAGCTGACGAGCGAACTCATCTATAAACCCTACTGAGCCTGACAGTGACAATATCTGTACAGTCCGGAACATTCGTCTGTGAGTATCGCATATTAGGCCTAGGGGGTCGGTAAACGTCAGACCCCCAATAGCTGCATAAGTCGTGTCAGAGAGCAGCCCAGAACACCCTGAGATACTACTGGTATACCTACCAGTATATCTCGATTACCCTGGCCAGGGATTTCGTGTAATGGCTCTCCTAAACACAGCGCGATCTCACCCTCAATACCGGGAGAGATGAATCCCCGACGATCCGCTCACTTGCCTCCAATGTGGCTCGGGACTGTACCCAACTAAAACCTGTTTGCACAACTCCTTTGAGCGTGGTAGGGTAGTAATCTAAGCACAGTGGGAACTCACACGAGACAAATGACAACCTCAGGTCGATGAACTAACCTGTACACATGTCACCAGGGAACTGCTATCTGACGATATGTATAATACCAACTAGCATGTTCCCGGTGAGTCCTGTCCGGTGTGCTCATATCCCAATGAGCACCTGTATACATTTTAGGTGATCCAACTGACACCAGTGGCTTGTGAGACCGGCTACCGCCCCTCGTCGGGGTCTCGACTGTATACACTAGTCTACTCTGGAGTATTGATGCCTTATCTCGAAACTCCTACGACTAGGGACACTTTAAGGATGTGCTTATAGACCCCAGCTCCCACTTATATGATCTCCATCATACTGCTGGTAGTCAAGCAATAATCCTATGGGCTCTATCAACATCTATATGATGATAAAGACAGACCAGATAGCATACTATCATCTCGAGTAAGACTGTTATATCGGTATAGGTCCTCCCTCAATCATTGCAATCACGTACCTGCGATCCAATAATTGACTTAGAGGGCACTATATCCAACAACTACGCCTTGACAGAGGTCAACAAACGCAGCACGAATACTAACTACTACTTATCTGAAATGACGGAAGGCAACGACGGATTTTTAAGAAAACCCTTTGCGTAATGAACTTGATCTCGTTGTAGAATCGAGTGATTTTGTAAAGGAGTGTTTTTTTAGGTTTTTACTAGTTTTGCTAAAGAGGTCACTCTCGGTGAAGTGATCTCGGCTCTTTCCTTATCGAATAAGGTGCAGGATATTTCACAAATACCACTATGCAAAGCAAAAACTATAAAAGCAATTAAAAGACAAACCGAGTGTGTAGTATCTGCTAGTTTCGCTAAAGAGGTCACTCCCGATAAAGAGATCTCGGCTCTTTCCTTTTCGAATAAGGTGACGGATATTCTACAAAGAATACCGCTATGCAAAGCAAGAACTAGAGCTACCAGTTTTTAAAACAAGTTTCTACGACATCTTTTAGATTTCTTTTATTTCACCAATCTCATTAATGAAGTCCAATCAAATTATGCTTCCTAAGCATCACATATGAAACGAAAGCAACGATATATAATATAAGCATTCGTCTGAACATATCACAGTGATCACATCACAGAGCAGCAGAAGATAACATATGAAATATTGGATATACTAAGATTTCCGTGTTTTAGATTAAGCCTGTATAAAACACGGATTCCACAATCGTGATGAATAGCCAAACCCATATCTCTATACCCTTACGAGAGCGGCAAGCAACCCTACCAATTCTAGAGTTAGGAGACCCGGTCTCGACTCCTCGAGATGGTCTCCCACTGGACCCTAGAACCCGGTTACTTGTGCTCCCTGCCTTGGGTCTATCCTAATGCGGAAAAGTAAATAATATACAATGGTGACATCATCTTCAACCTGTAAGTGCCCCAATAAAAGAATATTACATACAATGAATTTTACATGAATGAAAATAAAAAAACTCTCATCTCACATAAAACCCCCAGATATTCAAAACACGACGATCCAATATAGCATATCACAGGAACACATAACATCACATGTCATCAACGTAAGTAAATATACGTATCCCAATTGTCGTTGACATATAGCAACGAAACCGGCGATACACCACATATTACACTTACGGTCACAGAAAAGAAAGTGAAAAACTATAACAGTTGGAATCCGCAACCACCTTAGACATCATAAACCCGACGTATCACATACTTTGGATTTCATGCCTAACTAAATGAATTCCTTAAACTTCACATGCCTAACAATTATAAACCCCGCATTTTAGTCTCGATATTGAAAACACTTTCCAATAACCTGTCGGGTAATTCAACAAGATTCCCGATAATCTGATCGAATTCTCGTCGGAAACTTTAGTAGACGGCCGCACCCCCCGATGCCGTCGACGAAGTGCACTAAGGCGGAACACTGCGGCCACGAGCACCTGAACGGATGCTTTTGGCAACGGAGTTCTCCTACAATCACTTGTTTGGGGTTATGGGGCGTGGCTATCTAATAATATTACCCGGCGAGTATCCGCGTACGCTACGTGATTGCGATGGACTTTTGATCAACATCAAAATCCCGTGGCAACCGATCAAATGAGACTAAACTGCTAGATTTATAAAATTCAAACTAGTTATCTCATAACTATTTGTGGATTCTAAGTATTGTATCCCATCACATGATACCCGGACGACGTTAAACTTTTCGATCGATTCATTAAAGTCCCACAATTCCCCGTGAGCTCAACACTTGAGCACAGTTTAATAATACCCAGAACATGCCACAGTACCTATGCACCAGCCGTAGAAGGGAGGACCTAAGCCTCACTCATGTTGCCACGGAACTGCGGCAAACCCTAGGGTATGACCGCGGTTCCGCGATCCAAAAATCCGAGTTAGGGTTTCATTCTTCTAGAGAGTTCACAGAATTACTTGCATGTTTTTCTGAATACGTTAAACTTGGAAAAATAGGTTTTTGACATTCAATCGAACTTTTTAACTTTTCCTAGACAACATGCGACTACCCGAAACAATGTTAAAACTAAGAATACGAAACACTCCGAATTGCTTATAGTGTAAGGTCACATCTCATGCAAAATTAGCAAAAACAAACAACACCTGAAACACTAAAACCCAGTCACTGGAACGCACTGAAAATTTCAAGCAAAAACAACACATTGTGGCCGGCCTCCTCAGAATTTTCACCATTGTCCTCTTCCAAAAACCGAGCAACCCACTTGAAATTTTCACTGTGTTCATGATATATCTCATATAACATTCTGCACTTGTTTAAAAAAAATTCTGAATACTTTTTAAAATCGACAGAAACTAGTTTTTGGCGTTGCAAGTTTTGGAGTATTTCGGTTTTGTAATCTTAACAAAATCCGTCTAATTTTCTAGCATGGCTCTGATACCACTGCAGCGTTGCTTAGTACGGCAGCAAGGTTTCAGGAGGTATCGTCCATACCAATTTTAAAAATTTGACGTTCTAGCTAACCCTAACATAGAATCGTTTACTAGAAATCCGACAAAATGAAATGCAAATGTAAGTAAAGTGAACAAGGAATACAACCTTTGTAGACCGGTCCTTCACTTGATTAGCTCCATATAGTAGTCCCTTCGCTGCGATCATGAAGTCCCGGACTCTAGAGATGCTCCCATGAAGAAATGAACAAGCTTGCATCGAAGTCTTCGAGGCCGAAAATGATCTACGTCGATGAGACACTAGCCCAAGCCATCTCTTCACTAATTGTGGAATTAGTGAAGCAAACACCTTATACTAAATGGCAAGTAGTAAAGGATGATGAAGTAGGAAGTGGGTTCACTTTAGATTTATTTTTCTCACTATTTTTCATTACTTGCTCAAGTAAAAAGAGCAAAAAAAATTTCAATGAAGAAGAAGCTCAAGTGAAGTGATGAAGAGAATGAAATGAGGTTAGAAATGCAACTATGGGTTAATCATGTCATGCTTAACCCTTGTAAAGACTTAACCATGAGCTAGGGTTAAAGGTTAGATTAATAAATATCTTAGAAATATCCAAAAGGGTGGACTTAGTCAACTATGATAAATATCTTAGCATAAATCCAAACATTTTGAATTATCTATAAAAAAAATGTAAACCCTGATCTTAATCCTAGCAAGGTATAAGTCTCTCACATCCATGTTGCATGTGTAACCTAGCATGTTACAATTATACATATCATATATATATATAATTTAGTAACAAAAGAAAAGAATACAATAAACATATATCACATATATGTTAAAAGTATCCAAAGTGAGAAATGAAATCTTAAGTGAACTAATATTAATTAATATAATGTAATATATTAAATATATAATTATACAATAAATTATTAAATCAACTCTTGATTTAATAATCCGGCTATATTTCATATAACCGACTAATATCAAAAGAATCAACTTATCGAATCAACACTTGATCCGATAACCCGGCTATATCATATATAACCGACCGATATCACATATCGCGAGAATAGAATACGGTATCACATATCGTATTAATCTCGGTCCCGCACATATCACATATGTGCTCCTACTATGTTTCGCTTAAGCCAGGAAACCTCTGTGTAGGGCTCTAAAGACTCGTCAATACGCCGGCAGTAGATGATAATCATATCAAACACCCACAATCCGCAAGCGGTCTGCCAAACGTAACGGCCATCCGGGTATTGAGCGATCAGACGATCAACAAGCAAGTCTGTCCATATTCCTGTGAATCCAATTAGTAACACTACCGTACAGTCCGGTCTCTTCATCTGATATGTCGCATATCTCGTCTAGGGGTGGTAAACGTCAGACCCCAATAACTCGATAAGTCGTGCCGATGTGAGGCTCATAACGGGTCGAGAAACTACTGATAATACTTACCAGTATATCTCTGAAGCAGCCCTGGCCAGGGACTTCCTGTTATAGCCAATCGAGCACCGCGCAACATCAACTCCCAATACCGGGAGAGACGAAACCCCTCCTATCGCTCATTGCCTCCATGTGATTCGGGATTGTACCCAAAAGCCACCGTTTTGCTTGTTCTCTTGAAAGTGGTATGGAAATCAAAGCACAGTGGGAATCACACAAGACTCTATGACGATCTCGGGTCTGTAGACTAACCTGTACCAGTGTCACCAGAGAACTGCCATTTGACGTGAGGTATAATGCCATCTGAAAGTTCTCGGCGAGTCCGTCCAGTGTGCCCAGTCTCCACTGAGCACCTGTATACTATCTCTGATGTCAAACACCAATGGATATGAAATCATCCATCGCCCATCTACATGGGCCGAGAAGCTATACGCTAGTCTACTCTGGTATATCGATGCCCTGCCTCGATACACCCACGACTAGGAACATTTGAAGGATGTACTTAACGACTACTTTGTCCTCACTAGTATGATCTGCATCATAATCCTGGTAGTCAAGTACTCATCCTAAGGGCTTTATCAACATGTAACATAGAGACAATCAGTGTACATGTTAAGATAAAGTGCAACCAGATAGCTTACTATCATGTCGAGCAAGAAAGTCCTCCCTATATATGTCCAAGCATCCACTACAATATACATCGTATGTACAGTAATGGCCTCTAGGGCATACATATAACTAACACCCGAGGTGTATTGTTACCGACTACGGGACGAACTTTGAAAATGACAAGGTCAAGGCATTCTGCAACGAATACCACGTACTCATGAAGTTCGCTACGGTCGCCCATCCTCAATGCAACGGGCAGGCCAAAGTCGCTAACCGGGATGTAATCCGAGGTCTTCGAACTCGCCTGGAAGGAAGACGGGGCAATTGGGCCGACGAACTACCCCGGGATTTATGGGCTTTACACACATCAAAAAAGACCACCACTGGGGAGACCCTTTTCAGCCTCTGCTACGGCACCGAGGCGATGGTCCCAACAGAGATCGGACTTCCCAGTTACAGAGTCGAGCACTTGGATGACGAAGCTAATACCTCAGCGCTCCGAACTAATTTGGATATCTTGCTTGAGAAGCGGGACCGGGCACAGATCAAAACCGCCGCTTACCAACAGCAAACTGCTCGCTACTATAATGCACGAGTCAATCATAGCACCTTCAAGAATAGGGATCTGGTCCTAAAGCGGAACGAGTTCACAGACCAAAGAAAGTTGCACAAGTTTTCCCCGAAGTGGGACGGCCCATTCCTCGTCTCCGAAGTATTACCCGGCGGGGCCTATCGCTTGCAAGATGCGGAAGATCGTAAGTTTCCACGACCTTACAACGCTGAGAAGCTCAAGTTGTACAAGTGAATTTAAAAATTGTATCTATGAATATATGTTTCTTCTTTTCCAAAGCGATGTAAATTTTTCTAACTCTTTTGAATTAGAAGAAACTTTCCCTATGTGTTTCTTTCTTTCTCAGTTCAAAGGTCACGGGTATTTTTCCTAAGTCTTTTGAGCTAGAAGAAACTTCTCCTATGTGTTTCCCTCTTTCTCGGTTCAACGGTCACGGGTTTCGTTTTATGGAAAGACTCAAACACGCAAAGAAAACAAAAAGGAAATAATAGTACGTCGCAAAAGGAGAATTTTATTTATCATGGGTATTATGGGCTCCTCAGCCTTACACGAAAATTAAAATTTCAACAGAGGGGGTACGGGATCGAGAAAACACTGCTGGTGGTACTCCATGGAAATCTCCGCCAGCCGAGCCCTGACCTCTTCAGCCCGCTCCCGCTGATGCTGCCCATATACCCAGTACACCACGGAAGCACCGGGCCTTCCATCCGCCGGGCAAGGGCCCGCGATCTGCCTCTTTTGGAAACACTCTAAAAGGAGGGTCGCCGATCGGTCGTGCCTGTTCTTCAAGATGAGGCTGAGGACATGGAGCGTGTGCATCTTGTCGAGCGTCTCATCCTGCAGCTCCTCAGAAAGGGGGTTGTACAGCCCCGGGGACCTCCTCCAAATTGCATACATCAGCAATTGGAGGAGGGACGATCGACGAAGAAGTAGGCAGCCAAAATGGTCCTCGATGCGCTGGACCACACCCTGGTACGTATCCTCGAAGAGGGACTGGTTGTACAAATAGATGTCATCGGGAGTGACGATCTCTTCAATCGTGTAGATGCACCCGGCCATCTCAAAAAAGCAACACTGAAAGAAACCCATCTCCTTCTCTATTTATAGCCTCAACAAATCCCCTAGGGGCCGAAATTTGTACGCACATGGGCGTGAATCCTGGGATATTTTTAACCCTTCCGATTCCGAACTGCCACTTGGCGGAATCCATGTCTCACGGCCAACCAAAGTCGGAACGACGCGGATCTTGGAACGCCTCGCCTCGCCTATGCGTTTTTGTCGTGTGTCATCCGCAACGGTCACACTTCCATATTTTCACATGCCTGGGGAGATCGAACGACGCTTCGCAAAACTGAGCAGGTTCCATGCTTGGCCTATCCATGGCTGATAGCTCACTACCCACCGACGCCAAGAATCAAATTCCTCATCAAGAGGCCACCGAGCAGCTTTCCTGCTCGGTTCATCCTTAGTGGGTAGCTCCTACCCATTTACACTAAGGATCAAAGCCCTCATCAAGAGGCCACCGAGCAGCTTCCCTGCTCGGTCCATCCTTAGCGAGTAGCTCCTACCCATCTACGCTAAGGGTCAAAGCCCTCATCAAGAGGCCACCGAGCAGCTTCCCTGCTCGGTCCATCCTTAGCGGGTAGCTCCTACCCATCTATGCTAAGGGTCAAAGCCCTCATCAAGAGACCACCGAGCAGCTTCCCTGCTCGGTCCATCCTTAGCGGATAGCTCCTACCCATCTATGCTATAGATCAAAGCCCTCATCAAGAAGCCACCGAGCAGCTTTCCTGCTCGATCTATCCTTAGTGGGCAGCTCCTACCTATCTATGCTAAGGATCAAAGCTCTCATCAAGAGGCCACCGAGCAGCTTCCCTGCTCGGTCCATCCTTAGCGGGTAGCTCCTACCTATCTACGCTAAGGGTCAAAGCCCTTATCAAGAAGCCACCGAGCAGCTTCCCTGCTCGGTCCATCCTTAGCGGGTAACTCCTACCCATATATGCTAAGGATCAAATCCCACATCAATAGGCCACCGAGCAGCTTCCCTGCTCGGTCCATCCTTAGCGGGTAGCTCCTACCTATCTACGCTAAGGATCAAAGCCTTTATCAAGAGGCCACCGAGCAGCTTCCCTGCTCGGTCCATCTATGGCTGGTAGCTCACTACCCACCGACGCCAAGGATCAAAGCTCTCATCAAGAGGTCACCGAGCAGCTTCCCTGCTCGGTCCATCCTTAGCGGGTAGCTCCTACCCATTTACGCTAAGGGTTAAAGCCCTCATCAAGAGGCCACCGAGCAGCTTCCTTGCTCGTTTCATCCTTAGCGGGTAGCTCCTACCCGTCTAAACTAAGGATTAAAGCCCTCATCAAGAGGCCACCGAGCAGCTTCCCTACTCGGTCCATCCATAGCTGGTAGCTCACTATCCACCGACGCCAAGGATCAAAAGCTTTCATCAAGAGGCCACCGAGCAGCTTCCCTGCTCGGTCCATCCATGGCTGGTAGCTCACTACCCACCGATGCCAAGGATCAAAAGCCATCATCAAGAGGCCACCGAGCAGCTTCCTTGCTCGGTCCATCCTCAGCGCGTAGCTCCTACCCATCTACGCTCAGGATCAAAGCCCTCATCAAGAGGCCACCGAGCAGCTCCCCTGCTCGGTTCATCCATGGCTGGTAGCTCACTACCCACCGAAGCCAAGGATCAAAAGCCCTCATCAAGAGACCACCGAGCAGCTTCCCTGCTCGGTCCATCCTCAGCGCGTAGCTCCTACCCATCTACGCTCAGGATCAAAGCCCTCATCAAGAGGCCACCGAGCAGCTCCCCTGCTCGGTTCATCCATGGCTGGTAGCTCACTACCCACCGAAGCCAAGGATCAAAAGCCCTCATCAAGAGACCACCGAGCAGCTTCCCTGCTCGGTCCATCCTTAACGGGAAATTTTCTACCCGTCTACACTAAAAATCTGAAGCCATCAACCTCGGCAAACGCCGACCAATCCAAACTAGGCTCTTGTCTAACCTATTCTAAGAGAAGCGGTCACCAGTCCAACTCAAGGGAATGGGCAAATCTATACCTTTCTACTCGAATGAGCCAACCGACGTAACTTAAGTGAGCGATCGCCACCTCGACTTTGGGGTCATAAGGACACCGGCCTTTATACACTTGACAAATAATTGGATTTCACTCAACGCGTGATCGCCATCTAAAGGACCGGTCACTGACCTACGGTCTGACTCGTCAGGCTCACACAAGAAAATATTGCCATGCGAACAAAAACCAAAATGACTTTATTCACAAATTAGGATTCTTTACAAAAGGTATTATAGGCTCTTCGGCCTTACAAAATTGCCAGAAAGCTTACAAGATTCAAAAACAAAAAAGAAAAAGAAAAAAGGGGAAGGAAGAAGGCAGAAGGGCTTAGGCCTCGGGAGTTGGAAGGTCCTCGATCTGCTCAATGCTAGCATCGATAATCAGGGCGATGGATTTAAGGTCGGCGCCCCCACCAGGAGCTTCGGCGCTGGGAGCTGGAGTGATTGCCTTATCTCCAGCACTCCCACCGGGAACCTCTCCCTCGGCGGCACCTCCGGCGGCATCCCCCTGTGTCTCATCCTCGAGGGGGTATTCAAGCCGGAGCTCATCGTAGATGAACCCTGGCATCAACGCCTTGACGGCATCGAGAGCCTGATGCCAGACAATGGCCGAGGTGTCGGTAAGGTCGGCATAGAATTGTTCCGATGTCTTGTACTACTCCACCGCCTTTGCAGCCCGGAGGTCGGCGATCTTCATCCCTTCCTTCACCGCCTCGGTTTCCCTCTTAAGGGTGTCCCGCGTCTTCTTCATCGTGGCGTTGAGCACCCTTGCCTCCTACAACTTAGCCTCGACGGCCTTGCTGGACTCCTTTAAAATTCGGATGGACTCCTTACATTTGGAGTTCACCACCTCCTCGGCAGCCACCCGACTTTCGAGGGCGGCGATCTTCTCCTTCGCCTGACGCAGCCCCCGGCACAGGCCTTCCTCCCGCGAAAAAGACTCGCCCGCCATCTGCATCGCCGGGGCAATTTCCTCGTGCTCCATATTGGCGATGAGGGCGCAGTGCTAGAGGACTTGAGGAAGATAAAGGAAGGGGTTAAAAAACATTCGATCCGACGAAAAATGCTTGGCGAAAACCTAAACAGAAAGCGGATACTGACCTGTACAGCCTCATGAGCAATAGCGAAGACTTGGGCCTTGAGGGTCCCCCGAGAGATTTTGCTTCCGGCCGATCGTTCCATCTCCGAGAGCAAGCTATCGGTGACAGAAAGCCCTGAGGGCACCTCGAAACAAGCATCCACCTCCTGCACGAAGATCAGGGAGGTCGGAGATTGAGATACCGTCCTCTTGTACCTCTTGAGGGGGACCTCGGGTGGGGGAGGGGTCGGTCTCATCCTCCACCTCCAAAGCCCGGGGATCGGGCTTCCGAGTAGGCTTACGGCTATTCCCGCGGCTGGTATCCGAAGCCCGGGGCGTGGTGGAAGGCCTAGCCGGTGCGGCCGCCTTTGGGGCCGGGCTCGGAGCGGGATGGGATGAGCCAACGCCCCCGGTCTTTTTCCCCTTCTTCACGGCCATGGCAGCCAGGAATTTGGATCGGTCCATCGATTCTGCAAAAAGGAAAATACACTAAGGGTTAGTGACTCCAGAAAGAACAGAAGAAAAATATGCAAGTATATACAGGTCGGTTAGGCTCCTAACTTACGCATGAATAGAGCGGGGCTGAGCCCAGCCTAACTGAGGGTCTGCTCGGAAAGCAAAACATCTGCCGGTTGGATGGGCTCCCACATCGACACTGCCTTCACCTCAGGAGAGGACAACCGCTTCACCTGAGGGCAGTCGACCCTGTGCCACTGTACAGGCACAGGCCAATCCTCACCCTCGGGTGGCCCGACAAATATGAACTTCTCCTTCCATTCATGGATGGAAGAAAGAACTATTACGACCCCCGACCCGGCCGCCCCTCCCCTGTGTCTTCTAAAGGAGACGTACGCCCAGCTCGGCTCATCCTTACGGGTGCCGGGATGATTTTTATAACAACGAGAGGAAAGGAGAAGCGTCAAGCTGAAGGGGATTTCTTCAAGTCTCAACCGGACCAGGAACCCGAGGAGAATTCTCCATGAGTTCAGCACTAGCTGGCCTGGGGCTAGTTGAAAACAACGCAGCGCCCCGCATACCTCGGAGGAGAAGGGCAGATGCAATCCAGCCCAGAAGGCATCCAGGTACAAGGCGATCTCCTTGTCTTGCACCTGATCCGCCCTCTCATCCTCCCTAGCCAAACGAAGCGTAGCTAGAGGGAATGTGGAAGCGAGCCCGGATCGTGGTGAGCCCGTCCACATTCCTCAGAAAGGAGGGCGCATCGCGAGCATTCCTGATGCGCACTTTGGGGACCCTTCCCGTCACCTGACCACGGGCGGCACGGGTACCCTAACTCTACGAGGGGAATCCGACTCGGATGGGGCAGTGGAAGACTCCCTAGACTCTACCTTAACTATCTCAACAGACTCCTCAGAGGAAGACATCTAATCTGATTCAAAGAAGGAGTCCTCCGAGGAAAGAGCGCAAGAGATTCGACCTAAAGGATAGAGGGCCGAGCTATCTCTTACAGCAATAGGGAAATGATGGCGAAGTGTGAACCCTGGGGGGATCCCACCTCTATTTATTACGTTTTGGCAAATGTATCCAACAGCGCACAACGCTTCGCGCTCGACAGCCGTCAACGTTCCACGTGTTGCACGACCATTGAACGCGTCCTTTCAAGCGCAGAGGACAGCGGCGACCCGTCACGTCAACCAACCGGTGTCGGACATGTTGGGTTATGCAAGCACCCCGACCATCAAACCATGGCCATTGCGGAACAAAAATTTTCAAAAACCGGTGCTAGAACAACCCGATAATCCGGATCGACCCATAACCCCTAGATAACAAAAACATGCATAGGAGCTAAACTAAGGGGTTAGAGTGATTATACCAAATTGATCCGTGTCCTTCAGTTTTCAACCACCTTCCTAAGCTCCTAGAGGCCTCCTTGATCAAGATTGATCTCCGGTCTTCCTCTATCGAAGATGATCCATCCGAGAGTCTATGAATCGAGCACCAACCTCATATCCGAGGTAACTAGGGTATCTAGATCGCTACACTAGATACCGTAGAAGAAGTAAAGAGTGATGAAGGATTAATTTGTCTCAAGACACCCAAGGTTTCTCAACACATAAGAGGGTTTGGGTGGAGGTAGAAGAAGATGCCATGAGGATGAGAGTGAGGCAACCCAAGAAAGAAAATGGCTAAGTTTTTTACTTTGTGGTGAGATTTCTTTTTGTGTTAATCCTTTTCAATAATTGAAGCCATCCACATAAATATCCCATGGTTCCAAAATATCTAGAGTCAACAAAATATATCTCAAGTCAACAAAAATTTCATAACAAACAAAAAACCTAAGCATGCTTAGAATAATAACTATAAGTCACTAATAAGCCATACCACCAAAAATGCAATAAACACCTCATCCTACACCTGATTAACCTTTTAATCCAAAAAGGTCTAAATCATAATGAGGTGTAATCTTGTACGAAATTACAAGAATATCCCTCATCCGTATATACATACCCACATCCGTATTCCAAAGAATATGAATACAATAAGACGAAAATAATCCAACAATATAATACTAGGATCCGGCTTAAACCAAAACCTACTAGTATTATCCGTCCGAACATCATCCGTGCACAAGTACACGCATGTGATCGAACCCTGCCGTAAAACCATACGACCTCTACATCGTTTCGCCCAAAGCAGGGAAACTCTCTGTGTGGGACTCTAAAGACTCATTAACACGCTGACAATGGGTTTAACCACAAGCACGTCAGCGGCACTAGCTGTACGTAATGACTACCCAGGTATTGAGCGAAAGGGAGGCCAACGAGCAAACTCATCCTGAAATCCCTACTGAGCCTGATAGTGACAATATATGTACAGTCCGGTCCGTTCGTCTATGAGTATTGCATATCGAGTTTAGGGGATGGATAAAGTTAGACCCCTAACAACGCGATATTTAGTGTCGGTATGAAGCCCATCATCCATTGAGAAACTACTGATCTGAATCAGTAATTCTCGACTATCTTGGCCAAGGATTTCTGGTGATGGCTATCCGTGCACACCGCAACATCAACCCATAATATTGGGAGAGACAAATCCCCTGATGATCCGCTCGCTGCCCCCATATGGCTCGGGACTGTACCCAACTAAAACCTGTTTGCACGACTCCTTTGAACCATGCTAGGGTAGTAATCAAAGTACAGTGGGAACTCACACGAGACAAATGACGATCTCAGGTCGATAGACTAACCTGTACACATGTCACCTGGGAACTTCTATCTGACAATAGGTATAATACCAACTAGCATGTTCCCGGCGAGTCCGTCCGGTGTACTCATGACCCAATAAGCACCTGTATACATCTTAGGTGAACAAACTGACACCAATGGCTTGTGAGACTGGCCACCGCCCCTCATCGGGGTCTCGATCAGTATACACTAGTCTACTCTGGAGTATCGATGCCCAGTCTCGAAACTCCCACGACTAGGGAAATTTAAGGATGTGCTTATAGACTACCCAGGTCCCACGTATATGATCACCATCATACTGCTGGCAGTCAAGCAAGAATCCTATGGGCTCTATCAACATGTAATAGTGATCTGTAATGCCTCCTAATGTTGTACATGATGATAAAGACAAACCGGATAGCATACTATCATCTCGAGTAAGACTGTTCTATCGGTATAGGTCATCCCTCAATCATCATAATCACCTTCCTGCGACCATGATAATTACCTTGAGGGTAGTATAGCCAACAATCTCCCACTTACACTTAAGGCTAATTATTGCGATGTCGCATACTCACAGCCCGTGTGATACCGAACACCCAACTCCTCTACTAATCAGTCTCGCAAAGCTCGTTTGCGAAACTATTGTGTTCGAGAAATAACCTCAGTGAGTGGATCCGCTCCAATGTTTCTTTCTGTATCTTTCTATATCTTAATTTCGCGGAGAAAGCTATCTCCCAAAATGAGCAATTCATGTCTTAGAATATGTCTAGATATCTGATGGGACCCAGTTTACAGATGAACTCCAAATCCAGCAAACTTCTTAGACTGTATCGTCCACTGAATTTAATCAGTATCCTGCGCCATGCCTTCCTCAGTATCCGCTTGGACCACCTGTCTAAACTACTGCCCCTCAAAAGAGGGAAAACTATAACTCTGACAGTCGCTCTGGCATCCAGGTCACCTTGGAAGCCTGGAATGATAACCGTCTCCTAAAGGAGGCTGTCGTTACCATATCTTTAGAACATCCACTTATGTTCATAAACTATTTCCCGATGTTTCTCCAGGATTAGATCGATATATAAACTTATTGCAACTAGTGCAAAAACAACAATTAGTGTGGTACTTGACATCTCATGATTGATTAAATTGCCTAAGCAAGTGACATGCCAATCATGCAAATCCCTCCCCCTTTAGTCTGTAAGACATCCTTTAGAGAGGGTGACTCCATCACCTGCAGGGACACCACCATGTCAGAAGTCGTCCATTCTAAAACACCTTTAGAATAGTGTCAAAGTACCCAGATTGGGGCACTTCTCAAATCTAGATTTAAAACCATAGATCTAGTAGCCAGAAAACCTGATATTATATCCATATCCTATGTGGAGAAACAACTTTGTGACAACCACAGTATAACCGATCGTAGTATAGGAATTTCAATTTCTATAAAGTGCATGTCATCTAAATATCAGGACATCACACCGTACTACCTTCTTACTAGATCCATTTCCTATTCTGATGAGGTCAAAGTCTATGACTGTCACATCAAAAATAGACGATCTATCTCCGCTATATTTGCTTTAGTCTATAAATAGACACAAGCTATTTGTCCACTATGCTTCCGCTGTTCCCAATAACTACAACAACCCTCTGGCAGAGTCATATACACGTGCATTTCTAAAGCTCGTTTAGAACGATATTATACTCATCCTCCTGTCAGGTTTCATAATCTAGAACAGCAGCAATGGCAAGTCTGGGTAAACAAGAACCTCCCTGTCACCGTTTCTGAGAAGACCGAAGTACCTCTCGGGTGCCTGAGGTTACCCACAATATCTGCGGAGTGGCTAATGGAATATCAAAACTAGTTGAATCTTTAGATTCTATTAATTTTCAGTAATCGTTTGTGGTTTTGGAATCAGTTCCAGTTCTACCATACTTCCACTAATGTTTTCTGAAGAGAATCCATTTTATTAAAACTGTGGCGAGTTAAGAACAATATATCTATTGATCTTTCAGATGGTAGAAAGTTAACCATCGTCATAGCCCGGGATAACCCACAAACTGCCAGTATTAAAACGTGCCTTGAGTTTGTCCAGAGTCTGGTTTTAAGTATAAGCCGGACAACTCCATATACCTTAACATTGTTAAGATATGAACCATTTTATATACAATATAGAAACAGAGGCACTAATTTAATTGGAACCAGATTCAAATCATGCAGCTGTCTCCAGTGCATGTCAACTAAGTGGAAAGAGGCCAATCAGCATTATTCAACTAGGAGTGCTTCCAAATATGAGTAATCTGAAGGAGAAGAAAGTTCTCACAACTATTACTATCAACGGAATACCAAACACAAGTATCTACATTTTCGATCACCTTGAAGAATCCTGATACTTGAAACATATAGTTCTTTACTTTATTCATATACCTATAACTTCTCAAAACTTGGACCTTGTATTTCAACAAAATACTTGTCTAAAACTGGAGAAGTCATAAGTAAGCATAATACAGTACGAATACCAACCCCTTTGTCCTAATGGACAGTGGACAACATACAATACTTTGTATAAGTCTCCTGAGTTTAATAACTCAAACCATGTGCGTCGTAGGTTGAAAACTGTGTTATGGTTAAGAAGAATTATACCGCTGTTGAATGCTCCTTACCCAATCATCAACTAATACAGGTAAATGTCATAGATATAATTTCAAAAAGTTATATCTCACTTTATAAAATAAACGTACAGATATATCAGTTTGAAATTAGTGCATAACAATCGGATATTCAAAACCAAATATTTGCCGTCAGGCAAAAACCCAGGTGATTTTCTTAAATATCACCAATTACAACGAATTACGATATAATGAGGATATAATCACCTAATTCCTAATATCTTACTCCTACTCATCATCTGTAATACTATACAGATGTGAGAATCAAATCTGGTAAATGCATACCCTGGGGTAAGAATCTAATTAGGAAATCAGTTTTCAATTAACAACAAACAGTGAAACTGAAACATGAAAATGTTTCGGAGGGGTTTCCGGGTATTCCCAGTAATGCCTCTTCCACTATCCAGATTCATGACTGTAACCATATATTTTCTTACCATCTCTCCAATCCTTTTATATGTCTTTACTTATTACCTTCTGTACACCATCTTTAGGCTAAATGGTTTTCTTCCTTCCCTACCTTTCGGTATCAGTCTATGATTTGGATGAAGACCGTCCAATAAGCGTAATAGGTGTAACCTCCTAAATACCAGGAGCCCTCGCAACCTGAGAGAAGGTAAAGGGAAAAGACAACTGAATAATCCTTATTCTATTTCTCCAGAACCAGAAACTGTCCTCGAACTGGAACAAGTTCTTTCGAGTTCGTATGTAACTATACGATGGTGTGTCCAAAAAATGTAGATCTTCGTAGTGATACGGAATGTTCAGAAAAAATTCAAAGGTGAAGTAGGAGTGGAGATAATATATGCGACTTTGTCGTGAATGATAGCAGTCACAATTTACTTTGCTATCTTTCTAATCCCTTTATTTGTCTTTACTTATTATCTTCTGTACACCACACTCAGGCTAATCGGTTTTCTTCCTTCCCTACCGTTCGGCACCAGTCTATGGTTTGAAAGAAGACTATCCAATAAGCGTAATAGGTGTACTCTCCTAAATACCAGGAGCTCTCGCAACCTAGGAGAAGGTAAAGGGAAAAGACAACTGAATGGTCCTATTCTATTTCTCCAGAACCGGAAACCATTCTAGAATCTGAAACAAGTTTCATCGAGTTCGTATGTAACTATACGATGGTCATATCCAATAAACATAGATCTTCGTAGTGATACGGAATGTTCCGGAGAAATGCAAAGGGTAAAAGTAGGAGTGACAATGATATATACAACTATGGCAATCCAAAAGCCAATGTGATTTAAAAAGGTTCGGTTAACTTGGATCATGAGTTTTAGTCTAGGGTCAGGCCATGGTCGCTGCCAAAGAGAGAGAGAAAAGAAACGCTCAGCATGCACTCTAACCTAGATCAGAATGGTTAATCACTTTATCTAATCAGGATGGCTCCCACTGTTTCCTCGAATTCTCCTCCAAACCCAAAAGAAGAATTAGTCGGGATCATCTGAAATCATCCGAGGAGTAAACCAACTCATCAGTAGGAATTGGGATCCAACTATTATCGTATGATAACTTGATGGAAGCCACTCAAGTTATCACACTCTAGAAGGTATGCGAATGCCTGGCAAGTTTCAGTTTTTTTAGAAACTCCCGATGTAGATTTTTGCCCCATGCTCTTATGACCTTGACGAAGGCCAACAAATCATAAATCATATGTCAAGTTCTACCCGTCATTGTCCATATTAATCTAAACCCACCCGTACTCGCCCTTGACGAAGGCCAACAAAGCTGTACGACTGTCCTGGATTAATGCAAATCCATGCAACAGAAAAGTAACACATAGCTACCATACACTATGCATTGACGAAGGCCAACAAACATAGCATGAATACTAAGCGCTACTCGTCTGAAATGACGGAGGGCTACGATTGGTTTTTGGCGAAAAACCTTTAACGTAATGAACTTGGTATCGCTGAAGGAATCCAAGTGGTTTTACAAAACTATAGTGGCAAAAACTTTTGCTAAATGAGGTGCAGGATATTCCAATCTGAATACCACGATGTAAAGAAAAAATAATCGACTATAGTGAAGTTATTACGCTGACGCAAACTTCTGCCCAAGGGGTCACTCCCGATGAAGGGATCTCGGCCCTTACCTCGTCGAATGAGGTGCTGGATACTCATAACCGAATACCACTGTGTAAAGCAAAAGAGAACGTCTGTAATGTCAGTTTTTAAAAACCTTGGTTCCAATAACATCAAATAGGTTTGTTTTATCTTTGCATTGATCAGAATCAACGCAGTCCCATCAATTAAGCATATCATTCCACAGAAAAGGAACGAAAATAAAATGTACGTATATGCCATCCGCATTCGCTACTAGGCCCCGTCATCACCCGTTAGGTTACTTAACTAACGACAGAGCGGGGGCTGGACTAGCGCGGGTGCAAAACATATACAATATCTACTAGTATATATAAAAATATATATAAAAATCGTGCCAGGCATGATATATGTAACATCACAGAATAGCGATAAGCATCACAGAACAAACGGATAATCTGGGAGCCTCGGGTTTCGTTTGAGCCGCAAGTGAAACCCGACGTTTTCCTGGTCGTATGGATAGCCTGTGCAATGAAAACCTAGACCCCTATAAGCGTGACAAGTTACCCGCCAATCTCAGAAGTGAGGCAACCCCAATCAAAAAAGTGAGTGGGCCACCCAGCACTTCACAGAATCCGGTAACTTGAGCACCCCTCCATCGGTCAACCTGTACCCCCTACGAGTGCGGCGAATAGCCCGCCAATTCTAGAGTAACTCCCCTCCGTCTCAACGCCATGAGATGCGGACCTGTTGCCCTGTAGAACCCGGCTAACCGTGCACTCCATCGCGGGGTAATCCTAGTACAAAAAAGAATAGAATATGTACAACGGTGACATCGACCTCAATCCGGTCATGCCCCAAACAAATAATATACAAACTGGCAGTAACGGCAGTCCACATATCGGACGCTCACCCCACAATATCAAATGTACAAATAAAAATAAACTGTACTATCATTGCACCCAAGCTATCCACTACGACAATCCAACCACAACCACAGCACAACACAGAACATCAACGCGTGAATGTCACGGTCGAAAACCCGTCGAAAAGAGCATATAGCAGTTAGACGAGTTGTACCACTTTAATAACATTCACGGTCGCAGATAGTAATGTATGTACTTAAAACTACGACATTAGAATTCCGCACGCAATTAGCAAACTAAACCAATTTCCAAAACCATGAAAAAAATTAGCAAACTAAACCAATTTCCAAAACCATGAAAAAAAACAGCGAGCTAAAGTTCCAAAAATCGACCGTTTAAAGACAATTCGGAAGTCCGAATCAAAACGAAACGCGCCCGAACTTTCGCGGGGAGTTAGAGCACGAAATTAACTTCAATTCGGGGGGCCTAGAGAGGGTACCCTATCCCCGAGGCCATCACGAGGTGGCCAAGAGGTGAGGCAGACCCCGAAACTACCCAAGGTGGGGCAGTTTCGGGTTCCCACTGCCAAGACCACCTTGTGGTGGTCTTGGGGAGTTGGCCCAGCCGTTCGGTCCCCCCAAGGGGTTCCCCGGGATGATCATGCACCATCCCACGGCTTCTCAGTTCAAACCGTGAGCCCGCGGGGTGTGCAAACATCTCAAACTTTCAGTTTTCGGAACTGTTTTTGTTGGCAGTTTTGTCACGCCCCGCTTCCCGATATACGGCGAAGGGGACGGGATGAGGCCGCTACGTATTTACTATGAAGTAAATACGCTAAGCGTATCTAAGCAATATAAAAGTAAAGTCATAAGAAACATGATATGAACTGAACAACTTTATTTATTAACATTCTTTTGTACAATACATGGAAAAGTAAATACATGGAATAAAGCGATGCCTAAACAATGGCATAACAGAAATGAAAAAGTACAGAAATGGAAAGTGTACAATGGCTAGAGCTCGGGGTCTTCACTGAACTGGTCCAAGTTTTCAGCAGTGGGCTCGATCTCTGAAGTGTCCAGATCACCTGACGACATTCAAAGAAGAAAGAAAGAGAATGTCGTCAGCGAACAGGTCGCTCGGTAAATCCCAAAGATAAGAGAAGAAATAGAATAGACAGAGAGTAAGAGAGAGAGAGAGAGTAGCTTTTACAGTTGTATTATATTGTTATATTGTTGTATTTAGTGTTAACGCTGTTGTTTGTAGCTTGGTACAGAAGGATATCAGTGTATACGAGAGGAGTCTCACTTGCCCCGGAGATTAAGGTATCAGGAACTCAAGGAACCGTTTATGCCACGGTACAGCAGCAACTGGATTCATGTTAGGTGTCTTAATCTTACCGTCTCGTGCCACTTTTAACACCTTCCGTACCAATCTACCCCTTAAACCCCGTAGTGTTTTGATTGTATCGTTTGTCTTGCATTGTAACTGTATAGATTGTATAATTGGATGACTGACCGAAACCATGATATCAGTAAACAGATGTAACCGTAGAATCATGTAAATGGAATAACTGGAGAACCATGTAAATGGAATGTATATCCATGGTTCGGTTCAGTCAAGTTGTATAGATTAATAATTGGATTCATGGATTCATGTTGAATCGCAATATTGTAAATTATAGATTGTAGATTGTAGACTGTACTTGAATCATATTCAAGTCAGATTATAATGAGATAATTAGAAAAGTAAGTTGAAGTCCTGATTGTTTTTATTAATTTGTCTACCTTAGATAGGCAAGCACCCACTTCTCCGGCTCCCTGAGGCTCAAGAGATTGGTTCCGCTTAAACCTATGTTTACTAGGGTCCTTAGGGTAATTTATAAAACTTGAGGGGGTTTTATGTAAAAATACTTTTATATACTTTTCAAAATACTTCCCAAGTATTTATTATTCGTCTTTAGAGTTGTAATGAATGTAAATTTTATATTGTGATATTTCTAGTGGAAATATCATAATTTCAGAAATAAAGTATTTATTTGTAATACTGATTTGTTTGGAATTCATGGTATTTTAGTGTAAAATTTATTCTTGTGATTTTTAGAAAAAAGTGGAATATTTATATCATAACAAAATAGGTATTTTAATGATAAATATACATATATTTATACAAAAATAATTTTAATATATTTTTTTATATTATAAAAATCTCATTTTCTTAAGATGTCGTATTTTAAATCTTTCGAGACCGAATGCTCCTTGCGGAGGTCTGAATCTCACACTACTAAGCCCGAGGATGTGCGATAATCCGCACCATCCCGAACGGGTTCCCCAAAATGGGTTATAGCGGCACTTTGCAAAGATTGTAAAAATACTAAATCTTTTAGAAAACGGTTTTATGAAGTAAATGGTATTTATTTGTAAAGATATAAATTTTCCCGTATTCTATGTTCTAGGGTCTCCTAAGTCAACTAGACTGTTCCTAAATGGTCCAAAGCGACAAATTGTGAGATGCCTCAAATCGCCTCTTCACCGCCAATTGTGGCCAGGTAAGTACAAGTGAAAGGAGGGATCCGCTCACGAATCACCGTGAGACGGGCCTTTTAAAGTTACCTTTCTCACTTGCCTAGCCTAGACACCACAAAGTCAGGTTTAGATAAACGACTGATGTCCACAACTTGTCCTATTTTCATAATAAGTGATATTTATTTAAAAAGTGTATAATACTAAATCTTTTAGAAATGGTTTTATTAAGTAAATGGTATTTAAATGAAAATGTTTGTTTTCCCGTATTCTAGGTTCTCGAGGGTATCGTGTTATGATGCATATGAGTGTGTGTGGAGGTAGGTCGTTACCTCGTGATCTACTTAAAGGTATAGCAAGTTTAATGGAGTTAAATGTAGAATTGAAACAATGTGGTATTTAAGTGAAAAATACGATAAATTGAAATAGCCATCATTTCATGTGATGAAACTTGATCAATTTGGTTGATTAGTGTTTAATAGTCAACATGAGGAAGTTTAAGTATGATTGTATTAGTGAGAAGTGGAATTTTATAGGAAACCGAATCGGAAATCGGATTTGTTCCGATTCCGTCGGGTTTTGTAAATCCGTAATTTTAGATAGAAGAGATAGGTAGAAATTGGGACTTACGGGTTTTAGGACACACAAGAGAGTGAGAGGGAAGTAGGAGAATCGCCGATATGTTGCGTCGTCGCCGGTAGTTCCTAAAACGATCGCTGGAAGTTCCGCCGGGAATTCGTCGGAGCTTCGCCTCGAGCTCGTTTTCAAAGTGCACAAGATTCTTGGAAATTTTTTAAAGAGTTGGCTCAGAATTGTGAGTGAGAGGATAGAGGGTAGGTGTGGTATTTATAGGGTTAGGGTAGATGAAAGGTTTTAAATTAAAAAGTGTAAAAAATATGTTAAAATGCATTAAAAATGGAGTAAAGGGGACTTTATGGCTTCTCTGGAACCGATCTAAATAAATAGAGTATACAGGGGGGTAGGGGAGGCCAAGAGTCCCAACTTTCCAGTTGGGGACTCGGACGTCCGGCCGAGTCCGGCCGGCACCGCCGACCCGAGTCGGCCGGTTCGCCTGTCGACTCGGCCGAGTCGGGGGTCAGGGAGGTAGGGGGTCTCCTGGTGTACACACCGGTATATTTACTTTTTCATGTGCAGTGGAAAATTTGGGAGTTATCACGTGATGACTGTTGGACTTCTAAAAAATTTAAAACAAAATAAATATTAAAAATAATGTGGGGTATGGGATTTGAACTCTGGTGGCTTGGTTCAGCAGTGGAAGGTATTGCCAATGAGCTACAACCTCCTTCTTGTAATTAAATTGCTAATTAATTACATAAGTCTTGTGCTCAGGCAATAAATACCCCTTTATGGATTTTTGAAATTTTTTTGTAAAAACTTGTATAAGAAATTTAGGGTTGTTACATTCTACCCTCCTTAAAAGAAATTTCGTCCTCGAAATTTGTAAAAGGAAAGTGTAACAATTTCAAGAAAAGTTTGGTGTCTGGAGTACTTGATAGTGTGTGAAAAAAATAACAAGGTGGTGCAAGGATTTTTAAAAATGTGAAAAAATGTGTGAAGGAATGAAAGAATGCGAAGGTTTTGGTAAGATTGTAAAAGGGGTGAGAGAATTTTGGGTTAGGACGGATTCAAAGTATATGATTCAAAAAATATGAAATGATAAGATTCAAGAAATATGAAATTGTAAGATTCAAGGAACATGAATTGTAAAGAATGTTTTAGTTGCTGGTTCTTGTGTTTTATATTGCTTAGGGTTCCATACAGCTCTGACCTGCATGGGCCACCAACAAAATCTGTCACGCCCCGCTTCCCGGTATACGGCGAAGGGGACGGGACAAGGCCGCTACATATTTACTCTGAAGTAAATACGCTAAGCGTATCTAAGCAATATAAAAGTAAAATCATAAGAAACAAGATATGAACTGAACAACAACTTTATTTATTAACATTCTTTTGTACAATGCATGGAAAAGTAAATATATGGAATAAAGCGATGCCTAAACAATGGCATAACAGAAATGAAAAGGTACAAAAATAGAAAGTGTACAATGACTAGAGCTTGGGGTCTTCACTGAACTGGTCCAAGTCTTCAGCAGTGGGCTCGATCTCTGAAGTGTCCAGATCACCTGATGACATTCAAAGAAGAAAGAAAGAGAATGTCGTCAACGAACAGGTCGCTCGGTAAGTCCCAAAGATAATAGGAGAAATAGAATAGACATAGAGTAAGAGAAAGAAAGAGAGTAGCTTTTACAGTTGTATTATATTATTATATTGTTGTATTTAGTGTTAACGCTATTGTTTGTAGCTTGGTAAGGATGCCAGTGTATACGAGAGGAGTCTCACTTGCCCCGGAGACTAAGATATCAGGAACTCAAGGAACCGTTTATGCCACGGTACAACAGCAACTGGATTCATGTTAGGTGTCTTAATCTTACCGTCTCGTGCCACTTTTAACACCTTCCGTACCAATCTACCCCTTAAACCCCGTAGTGTTTTGATTGTATCGTTTGTCTTGTATTGTAACTGTATAAATTGTATAATTGGATGACTGACTGAAACCATGATATCAGTAAACGGATATAACCGTAGAATCATATAAATAGAATAACTGGAGAACCATGTAAATGGAATGTATATCCATGGTTCGGTTCAGTCAAGTTGTATAGATTGATAATTGATTCATGAATTCATGTTGAATTGTAATATTGTAAATTATAGATTGTAGATTGTAGACTGTACTTGAATCATATTCAAGTCAGATTATAATGAGACAATTAGAAAAGTAAGTTGAAGTCCTGATTGTTTTTATTAATTTGTCTACCTTAGATAGGCAAGCACCCACTTCTCCGGCTCCCTGAGGCTCAAGAGATTGGTTCCGCTTAAACCTATGTTTACTAGGGTCCTTAGGGTAATTTATAAAACTTGAGGGGGTTTTATGTAAAAATACTTTTATATACTTTTCAAAATACTCCCCAAGTATTTATTATTCGTCTTTAGAGTTGTAATGAATATAGATTTTATATTGTGATATTTCTAGTGGAAATATCCTAATTTTAGAAATAAAGTATTTATTTGTAATACTGATTTGTTTGGAATTCATGGTATTTTAGTGTAAAATTTATTCTTGTGATTTTTAGAAAAAAGTGGAATATTTATATCATAACAAAATAGGTATTTTAATGATAAATATACATATATTTATACAAAAATAATTTTAATATATTTTTTATATTCTAAAAATCTCATTTTCTTAAGATGTCGTATTTTAAATCTTTCAAAACCGAATGCTCCTTGCGGAGGTCTGAATCTCACGCTACTAAGCCCGAGAATGTGCGATAATCCACACCATCCTGAACGGGTTCCCCAAAATGGGTTGTAGCGGCGCTTTGCAAAGATTGTAAAAATACCAAATCCTTTAGAAAACGGTTTTATGAAGTAAATGGTATTTATTTGTAAAGATGTAAATTTTCCCGTATTCTATGTTTTAGGGTCTCCTAAGTCAACTAAAACCTGTTTGCACGACTCCTTTGATCCGTGGTAGGGTAGTAATCAAAGAACAGTAGGAACTCACACGAGACAAATGACGATCTTAGGTCGATAGACTAACCTGTACACATGTCACCTGGGAACTGCTATTTAACAATAGGTATAATACCAACTAGCATGTTCCCGGCGAGTCCGTTCGGTATACTCATAACCCAATGAGCACCTGTATACATCTTAGGTGAACAAACTGACACCAATGGCTTGTGAGACCGGCCACCGCCCCCTCATTGGGGTCTCGATCAGTATACACTAGTCTACTCAGGAGTATCGATGCCCAGTCTCGAAACTCCCACGACTGGGGACATTTAAGGATGTGTGTTCTCCGCCGAACACAGGGACGAGACCGCATAGGTCCGTCTTGCCTGAATTTCGAGGGCAGGTGCTATTAGGTGCTATCCGTCCACCTCTCCAAAGATGCCAAGTTGATTTATGATACCATGTATCAAAGGTTTAGACGGATGCGGCCGTTGTAGCAGACTTCGTCAGATTCCCCTCACTTGAGGGGTTTTTGATTGTGGGGACGCTCTTCCCTGCAGGTGCAAGCCCCTACAGTTAATTACGCTACCGTATCGCGGTAACCACTTTCTCCTTCTCCAGATAGTCACTTCGTGTCGTGTGTGTTTATTTTGTTTTTGGTTGCCCGTGGATTGTATACGGAGATTAATTTATGTTGTCGCCCGTAGGGCGTGGATTAGTCCAAATCCGTATTTTCTTAGATTTGGGTTTGGGGTTGTGTTTAAGGATACGTTAGTCTCATTTGAGACTGAGATCAACTTAAACGTATGTTAAGGATACGTTAGTCTAATTTCAGACTAAGATCGACTTAACGGGATTGTTTAGATCCAACAAAAGAGCATTTGGACTCTATTGTTTGGTTTAGGCACGTTACGGTCCATAATTAGTTTAAGGACATCACGGTCTATGGGTTTAAGGACCCCACAGTCCGAGGTTAAGGACATCATAGTCCATGGGTTTAAGGACCCCACAGTCCGAGGTTAAGGACATCATAGTCCATGGGATTAAGGACCCCACAATCCGAGGTTAAGGACATCATAGTCCATGGGTTTAAGGACCCCACAGTCCATGGAACGTCTGGTTGTCGGGACCGGTCGCCTCTCTGAAGACGTTGAAGGATTACAACGACAAATATCAGAGGAGTGAAGAGATGTACCCATGAACCAATTTTGGTTAGGAGATCTGTAGTCCAATTGGGACTAAGATCTGAGATTTATGAGCATATGGGCTCAATTAATTTGAATGAGGGGTTTATTACCAACTTGAGCATATGAGCATATGTGGGATCCTGATTCGGTAACACATACCCAGGACGTAAAGGATACTGAGAAACAGTTCTCTGTAATGAACACACCCGAAGATGATGCATCAACATGCACTCTCTTCGTTTGGGCGGCACGGGAATTCTGGTAATCCCCAATTTCCTGCTCTGTCTTATAACAATTATAAGTTGGAGCGGGACCAATGTTCCCCAGCTCAGTATAACAAGCGGGTTCGGTCAAATATTCGTATTATTATCTTGATTAAGGCGTGATATGGTCGCTACCTGGAGAGAGAGAAGAAAACACTCTGCGTGCGCTCTTGCAAGGTCAGATTGGTTATTATTTTATCTAATCAGGATGGCTCCCACTGTTTTTATCAAATCTTCCTTCAAACCTTAAAAGGAAAGACTAGCCGGGATTAATTACACGCTACAAGTTCACCAATCTTTCAGCCAGGCCAGTGTCGGTATTTTGAGGGAGGTCCCCCGTGCTTTCGCACGAACTTAATTAATGTAAACCTCGTTTTCCCAGAGGCGTAACCTCGTTAACACCTTTCTAAACACCTACTTGATCGGCTAATTGTAATGTGTAAAACTCTCCCAGGAGTAACTCTTACTTGCAGCGGGTATCGGGATCCAACTATCTCATAGAAGGTATGCAATCTCATTGCAAATTTCAACACTTGAAATTCCCGATAATTTTGCCCCTAACCTCCTATGACCTTGACAAAGGCCAAACAAACCATAGGATGCTAGTCAAGTTCAACCCGTCATTTCCTGATTGAATTAAACCCACCCGCATGACCCTTGACAAAGGCCAACAAGGTCGCACGACTACCCTAACCCAATCTGCATCATATGCATAAGCAGATAAGCAGCAGTCAGCTACCGCACACTACGCCTTGACAAAGGCCAACAAACGCAGCACGAATACTAACTACTACTTATCTGAAATGACGGAGGGCTACGACAGGTTTTTCAGAAAACTTATTGCGTAATGAACTTGATATCGTTGTAGAATCAAATGATTTTGAAATGGAGTGTTTTTTAGGCTTTTCTAGTTTCGCTAAAGGGGTCACTCCCGGTGAAGGGATCGTCGACCCTTTCCTCATCGAATAAGGTGCAGGATATATCATATATATCACTATGCAAAGCAAAAACTCCAAAAGCAATCAAAAGACAAACCGAGGGGTGTAGCATCTGCCAGTCATTTCTAAAGGGGTCACTCCCGGTGAAGGGATCTCGGCCCTTTCCTTATCGAATAAGGTGCAGGATGTTCTACAAGGAACACCGCGATGCAAAGCAAGAACCGTAGCTACCTGTTTTTGAAAATTCGATTCCACAACATCTTTTAGGTTTCTTTTTCTTTCATTAATCATATTAATGAAGTCCCATCATTTAAAATACCTAAACATCACAGATAAATACGACGTACACTTATGACATCCGCATTCGCCTCGATGTCCCCTCGTGCACCGTTAGGTTAGGTAACTAACGGTAGAGCGGGGCAGGGCTAGCGCGGGTGTAAAACATAAGTAACGTCTATATAATATATCATATATACTATATACAGCATTTATCACAGAACATCAAATGATCACATCACAGATATTGCAGCAGAAGAAACATATGAAACATTGGATATACTAGGACGTCCGTGTTTTTAATACGAGCCAGTATAAAACACGGATTCCATGGTCGCGATGAATAGCCAAACCCACACCCCTAGACCCCTACGAGAGCGGCAAGCAACCCTACCAATTCTAGAGTTAGGAGACCCGGACTCGACTCCTCGAGTTGGTCTCGCACTGGACTCTAGAACCCGGTTACTTGTGCTCTCCTCCTTGGGTCTATCCTAGTGCGAAAAAGAAAATAATATACAAAATGTGACATCAACCTCAACCCGGAAGTGTCCCAATAAAAGAATATTACATACAAGTTTTTACATGAATGAAAATGAAAAACACTCATCTCACATAAAAAAAACCGGCTATTCAAAACGCGACGATCCAATATAACATATCCAGCAACACATAATATCACATGTCATCAACGTAAGTAAATATGCGCATCCCAATTGTCGTTGACATATAGCAACGAAACCGGCGATATCACATATTACACTTACGGTCGCAGAAAAGAAAGTGTAAAACTACAATAGTTGGAATCCGCAACCTCCTTAGACATCGCATGCCTAACAGTTATAAACCCCGCATTTTAGTCTCTATATCGAAAACACTTTTCAATATCTAGTCGGGCAATTCAACAAGATTCCCGATAAGTGATCGAAAGCTCGCCGCAAACTTTTAGTAGACGGCCGCACCCCCGGATGTCGTCGACGAAGTGCACTAAGGCGGAACATCGCTGCCGCAAGCACCCGAACGGATGCTTTCGGCGACGGGGTTCTCTTACAGTCACTTGGTCGGGGCTTTGGGGCATGGCTGTCTATTAAGTTTACCCGGCGAGTATCCGCGTACGCTACGTGATTGCGACGGACTTTTGATCGCATCAAAATTCCGTGGCAACCGATCATTTGAGACTAAACTGCTATGTTTATAACATTCAAATCAGTTATCTCATAACTACTTGTGGATTCCAAATATTGTATCACATTCCGGATAAATAGAAAATTTAAACTTTCCGATCGAATGATCAAACACCCAAGTTTTCCCAAATGGTTCTCAACACTTGAGGGGGGTTTAAAAACATCCATCACATGCCACAGTACCAACGGTCCAGCCGTAGAAGGGTCAAGCCAACGCCTCACATGTGGCACGCCGTACTGCCCCAAACCCTAAGGTTCAAAGGGCAGTTCAAGACGGTCACATAATCGAGTTAAGGTTTGTTGTCTTCTAGAGGGTCCATTGCGTAACTTGCACGATCTAGACGTTCTCAAACAACGGAAAAATCCAACACTTGGAAATTTTCCAGGTCGGGAAAAATTGAGTTATTGATATCCGTTCGAACATTTTAATACTTTCTAAATATCCGGAAAACAATAATGAATTTAAAATTCCCGATCGAATTGACGATTACAAAATAAACCCCAGAATACTCAACACTTGAGTCAGATTAAAAATACCCAGAAAATAGTAACCACAGAGACAAGAATTACCGTGCAAAAATCCGTCCCTAATACCCTTACCTTGCCGCGGAACCGCCGCCAAAGGTTGCTTGTTGCCGCGGTTCCGCGGCCATGTTGAGGAATTGGGGGCTCGTTTTTCACCATAATTCTTATATTAGCCTGCTGAATTTTTTAGGTATTTTTAATTCTGGAAAAACCCAGATTTCAGAAAATGTACAGAGAGGGGTTTGAAAAGTCGTATTCGGGTTCGATCGGGGTTTTAACTTCGTTAACACATCGTCTAATGCTCTAGCTAGGCTCTGATACCACTGTAGGGTTACTAGGCACACTAAGGAGGCTCTACAAGGTATCGACCATGCCGGATTAAAAAATTTAGGTGCCTAACAACCCGAAGCAAGATCGTTAACTAGATATTAGGCGAATCAAAAGCAAGTAAATCACATTTACACTAAAGGAAAGGGACTACAACCTTTGTAGATCCGGTCCTCCACTTCCAAAGCTCCGTGACGACGTCCCTTCGCTGCGATCAACCAACTCCCGGACTCTCGGACGGCTCCATGAGGAAATTGCAACGGGATAGCTTGAAGTCTTCGGTGCCGAAGATGATCTACGTCGAGAGAATACGGACTCAAGCTTCTACCTCACTAACCATAGAATTAGTGAAGCAAACACCCTAAACTAAAGTGCTGGTCTAGTAGAGGATGGTGAGATAGGAAGTGGGTACTCTTTAGATTTTGATTTCTCACTTGGATTCATCACTTGATAATTTTCTAGCAAGCTTTTTTTTTTCTTCATGAAGAAGAAGAAGAAGAGAAAAGAATAAGAATAATAAACAAAATGAATTATCAAGTGATGTCTATCATAATGCAACCATGGGTGAGATAAACCATTGTAGAGACTAAACTAGAGTTTAGGTGAATGGTTAGGTTAATGAAAATGTGATGCAAAACAAAAATGGTGGACTTTGTCAAAGATGCTTGAAAGCTTCATGAAGCTTCAAGCAAAGACAAAGCAATCCATCATTTTATTTTACCAAAATAAATAAAAACCCAAACCTTTAACCTAAACATGGTGTAAGTCATACACACACCCAAGTTTGCATGTATCATCAAACATGATACAAACTTGTGCACACAAATATATCACATATACAACTTGTGCACATCAAGTGAGAAAATCAATCTAAAGTGAACCAATACTAGTTAATGTAAAGTAATATATCAAATATATAATTATACATTAAATCATTAAATCAACACTTGATTTAACGATCCGGTCATATCGCATATAACCGACTAATATCAATGTATCGACTTATCGAATCAATCCTTGATTCGATAACTAGGTTATATCGCATACAACCAATCGATACAATCATCGCGAGAATAGAATACGGTATCACATACACGCATTATTCTCGGTCCCGCACATATCATATATGCGCTCCTATCTCTTTTTGCCTGAGCCAGTATAACCTCTATATAGGACTCTAAAAACTCGTCAATACGCCGGCAGTAGGTGATGATCATATCAAACACCCACAAGCCGTCAGCGGTACTAGCTGGACGTAACGGCCACCCGGGTATTGAGCGATCAGAAGATCAGCAAGCAAGCCCGCTCCAACTCCTGCAAAAGCCTGACAGTGGCACAACCGTACAGTCCGGTCTTCTCGTCTGATATGTCGCATATCAGTTCTAGGGATGGTAAACGTCAGACCCCAATAACCGATAAGTCGTGCCGATATGAGGCGCATAACGGGTCGAGAAACTACGGGTAACTCTTACCAGTAAATCTCTAAACCAGCCCTGGCCAGGGACTTCCCTGTTATGGCCAATCGAGCACAGCGCAACATCAACCCCCAATACCGGGAGAGACGAAACCCTTCCTATCGCTCATTGCCTCCATGTGACTCGGGACTGTACCCAAAAACCACTGTTTTGCACGCCCTCTTGGACGTGGTAAGGTGGAAATCAAAGCACAGTGGGAATCACACAAGACTCTATGACGATCTCGGGTCTACAGACTAACCTGTACCAGTGTCACCAGAGAACTGCCATCTGACGTAAGGTATAATACCATCTGGGAGTTCTCGGCGAGTCCGTCCAGTGTACCCAGTCTCCACTGAGCACCCGTATATCATCTCTGATGTCAAACACCAATGGATATGGGATCATCCATCCCCCATCTGTATGGGTCGAGAAGGCATACGCTAGTCTACTCTGGTATATCGATGCCCCGTCTCGATACACCCACGACTAGGGACCTTGAAGGATGTACTTATGGACTACCATGTCCCTACTGGTATGATCCATATCATAGTCCAGGTAGTTAAGTACACATCCTAAGGGCTTTACCAACATGTAAAAGAGAGACAATCAGTATACACGTTAAGGTAAAGAGTAACCAGATAGCATACTATCATGTCGAGCAAGAAAGTCCTCCCTATATATGTCCAAGCATCCACTACAATATACATTCTATGTATAGTAATGGCCTCTAGAGCATACATATAACTAATACTTTGGCCCTTAAGATGACTTCTGTTCATCTTCTTTCTTGTTTTCTGAGAATCAATTTCTTCTTTAGAGTATAGCTCTCTGTTTTAAGAACTCTCTAAAGGACAGAACTCTGTCAAAATTTTAGGTAAAAGATCAAATCTTTAAAGAGATTAGTCAATAAACTAGGGTTTCACCCATTAACAGAGCTTTTGCTCTTCTTAGATTATAGATCTTCAAGAAAAACCTTTTTTTAGGGTTTCTCGACAGAGCTTTGCTCTTGTTAGATCATAGATCTTTCTTAGGGTTTGCTAACCCTTCAACAGAGCTTTACTCTTTTCGAATCATATAGATTTATTAATCTTTCATGAAAACTCTTAGAGTTTGTTCATAGATCTTGAAGATCACGGAATTTTAATTCATTAAAAATTTTATTTTAAATTTTCTGAGGGGTTATTCCATCATTTTTACAGAGCATTGCTCTTTAGGATTTTTGGGGAATTTTGTTCCCTTCATAATTGATTTTGACAGGTGTCACTCCTGTCTGCAGAGCGTTGCTCTCGAGGAGTTTAACTCCTTGACTCGAGGAGTCTCTTATTAAATGAAAATCCTTTTTAGGATCCCCCCTTAATTGCTCAAACTTGAATCTGTTGGGTGTTTTAATCAGCACTTGTTTTCTTCATGCGGATACCAAGAGTTGTTTGAATCCCCGTGTTTTGATCAGTTTGTCAGCTAAACTCTCACTGATTTTTCCTTTTCAGACGTCATGGCCGCTCATCTGTATGATCTCGACGAGATCATTTCTTATGGAGACATTCGCACACTAGGACGCTACTAGAACCAGGAGTTTACGAACGCTCAGTGCGCCGAAATCATGTGGCGCTTTGATGAATACAATGGTCGACTGCTTCCTCGTCGTTCCGCTCTTTTGAAGCTCATTGTGAGAGCGATCTGGGAAGCATTTCCTTTATTCTATGACGGCATGCCGCTTAAAGCATTGGATGACGCCGAAAATAAGGTACACTCAGTGTATCTGATGGGCCTAATCTCAAAGAAAAGGCGAGACAATCTTGTTGATATTCTGCATCAAACTTTCCAACAAGCGACGATAATCACTGCCTATCGGAGGGCGGAGGACATCAGTGAGGACCCTGACGCTTGTGACAGTGAGAGGAAGAATACGAGAATGGTCAGAGAGGCCAGAAACATTTTAGATGGCTCTACTTTTGAATTTCTTAATCCATGTCCTGGATCTAATGTCTTGCCATTGTAAACATTTTAACGATGCTTTTGTTTACTGTTTTTATCAATGTAAGAATTTTCTGAAGTTCGAATGGAAAATTTTGCGTTTCCGTTCTTCTATTTTCTGCATTAACCCTTCTTATATATAGATGAATGGGCGCGCTCTGAATGCTTCACTGAATGCGAATCGAATGTTCTCTTCATTGTCTTGCATGGTATGTGGTTGACGCCTGTAGGCTGTGCCTTTTGTTTTGACTTGGCGCGAAGCAGTTTACGCGTTCTTGAGTAGCACCTTCATTTTCCTAGCATGTAATTTTCGGCAAGGGTGGTCTGTAGATAATAGTTCATCTTGAACTCTTTGCAGGGTAGCGACGGCTTAGGAAACATGTTCAGATCTGCTGCCTAAGACTTTTCAACTTTATGAGCAGTGAGGGTCTGATAAAGACTTTTCTCTCTACGAGTCGAGAGGATCCCGTAGGTGTATTTTCTCCTTAGGAGTCGTAAGGATTCCTAAGTGTATGTTTTCTCTTGAGAGTCGTAAGGATCTCACAAGAGATTTTTTCTTGCTTACGAGTCGAGAGGACTTGTAAGTGATTATTTCCTTTCTTATCGGAGAGTGTGGCCTGTAGAAAATTTACTTTGACCTTTCTGCGAGGCAATGATGGCTTGGGAGACAGGGTTAGGATCTGCCACCTAAGACCTTCCAACTTTATGAGCCGTGAGGGTCTCATAAAGACTTTTCTCCCTACGAATCGAGAGGATCTCGCAGATCTGGTTTCTTCTTAGGAATCGTGAGGATTCCTAAGTGCGTTTTCCCTTGAGAGTCGTAAGGATCTCCCGAGAGAATTTTCTTCTTTACAAGTCGAGAGGACCTGTAAGTGGTTGATGAGTTGATCTGCTCCCGAGTCAGAGCATTACTTTGACGGGGAGTTCGAGAGTTTACTCTGGCTGTTTCCCACGGAGTCAGAATTGACTTTGGCCGTGTTCTACGAGGTCGGAGGGGTTGACTTTATCCGTATTTCACGATGTCAGGGGTTGACTTTATCCGCATTTCATGGTGTCAGGATTTGCTCTCTCGGTTGTCTGTGAACCGTCGAGGTTTGGAACAGGGATTTTGCCATGGCTCCAAGGTTGATTGTCCGTTTGAATCCTGTTGGAATGAAGAGGAACGTTGTTGGTGATCTCTAGGCTGTAGATGTCGCCATCGAAATATGGAATTAGGGACTCTACCGTGGCTCCGAGATTGATTGTCATGTCCGAATCCTGCTGGAATGAGGAGGAACGCTGTTGTGGGTCTCCAGGCTGTAGATGTAGCCGTCGAGACTTGGAACTAAGGACTCTGCCATGGCTCCATTTGGCTGACGTCGTATATTCCTGCAGAGACACTAATTTCTCTGCGGGTCGGTGCGAATCGAGATGTTCTCGTCAAGGACGCTGATTTCCCAAAATCGAGGTATTTGCCAAGGACGCTGATTTTCCTGGGGGTTGAGACGAATCGAGATATTCCTGCAAAGACACTGATTTTCTTACGGGTCGACGTGAATCGAGATGCTCTCGCCAAGAACGCTGATTTCCCTGAATCGAGGTTTTTTGCCAAGGACACTGATTTCCTCGGAGTTGAGACGAATTGAGGTATTCCTGCAAAGACACTGATTTCCTTGCGGGTCGACGCGAATCGAGATGCTCTCGTCAAGGACGATGATTTCCCTGAATCGAGATATTTTGCCAAGGACACTGATTTCCTCGAAGGTTAAGACGAATCGAGATATTCCTGCAAAAACACTGATTTCTCTGTGGGTCGACGCGAATTGAGATGCTCTCGCCAAGGACACTGATTTTCCTGAATCGAGGTTTTTTGCCAAGGACACTGATTTCCTCGGAGGTTGAGACGAATTGAGGTATTCCTGCAAAGACACTGATTTCTCTGCGGGTAGACGCGAATCGAGATGCTCTCGCCAAGGACGCTGATTTCCCTGAATCGAGATTTCTTGTCAAGGACACTGATTTCCTCGAAGTTGAGACGAATCGAGGTATTCCTGCAAAGACACTGATTTCCTTACGGGTCGACGCGAATCGAGATGCTCTCGTCAAGGACACTGATTTCCTTGAATCGAGGAATTTTGCCAAGGTCTCGGAAGTTGGTTGACTTGTTTCCTAGACGGAGTGTTGATCCGACGGGAAGGTCATTTGTTGACTCTAGGTTGTCTGTGGACCGTAGAGTTTTGGAACTAGGGACTCTGTCGTGGCTCCGTTTAGTGATGTTGAGTCCGAATCTTGTTGGAATGAGGAGGATCACCATTGCTGATTTTTAGGCTGTAGATGTTTCCGTTAAGATTTGGAACTAGGGACTTTACCATGGCTCCGTTTCGTGATGTCGCTTCCGTGCCCTACTGGCATAAGAAGGAACGCCGTTGTTGGTCTTCTGGGATGCAGATGTTACTGTTGAGATCTGACTTTCCCTTTTGACAGGATCTGGTGGGGGACATGTGGTTCCCTTTCCGTTTATGCTCATGGATTGTATATAAGGGTCAGTATGGATTGCCTGTAGGGCAAAAGTTTCATTCTTTCATTTTTTTATTTCTTTCCGCGTTGCTCTATCATTTCAGCTTTTTATATTACGAAAATCGCGATTGCCCAATCATTTCGGCTATTTTTCGCGGTGCCTAATCATTTCGGCTATTTTTTCTTTTTTACTCGTTGCTTTTTATTGCGAGTTGCCCAATCATTTCGGTTATTTTGAATGCATATCTTTTACTTGCTGACTTTGTTGCAAGTTGCCCCATCATTTAGGCTATTTCATAAGCATTTTTGGCTTGCTGAATCTTTGTCGCGAGTGTGGAACTTGGAATCTGGTGCCAATCTCAGCATCAGCATCGTTACGACTGGAATATTGCCAGTAGCGAATTATCATTTGCCTTGAAAGGACTTAGGATTTGATACCGATTTAGGCATCAACATCGCTACCACTGGGACATTGCCAGGAGCGAATCATCATTTGCCTCTGTCGATATAGAACAAAGGTGGCTTAGCAAGCAGGATTAG
Organism: Agapanthus africanus; assembly: GCA_030015575.1. NCBI lineage: Eukaryota > Viridiplantae > Streptophyta > Magnoliopsida > Asparagales > Amaryllidaceae > Agapanthus > Agapanthus africanus. The sequence goes on along the minus strand of JASDDO010000019.1, from coordinate 44,609,175 downwards.
GATCCTGTTGACTAAGGCTTTTTGACTTTACGAGCAGTAAGGGTCTCATATAGGTATTTCTCCCTACGAGTCGTGAGGATCTCGTAGGTGCATATTCTCCTTAGGAATCGTGAGAATTCCTAAGTGTGTGTTCTCTTATAAGTCGTAAGGATCTTACAAGAGTGTTTTCTCTATATAAGTCGAGAGGACTTATAAGGGTCGTTCGCCGTGTGAGCTTATTCCTAGTCGCTGGTGGGACTTTGTTAGGGAAATGTTTATTCGTGCCCGTGGATTGTATACAAGGATCAATGTAACACACTAGTTCATTTATACCAATTCCAGTTCAAGTATTTACTTATTTATGGTAGTTTCTTGGTTTACTGTGTTTTGGGTGCGAATAGTATTTTGACATTTGTATTTGCATTTTACCCGACCCGCTTTCTTAAAACCTGTCTTGATTCATATTTATGAATTATCCTGACTTGTTACGTAGACTGGTGCATTTTCATGTTTAGTGCATACTGGCATTTTATCTGGCATCTGTATTTTTTAATATAACATTTAAAGTCAAGTAAAATATTTTAAAAATATCTAGCATGGCCTGCATGATACCCCTGACCCTGTTGTAGCATCCGCGCATTTTGATCTCATCCCGTTCAGTGAAACGGACTTTTTTAATGGCAACGCGCACGTACGTGCATCCGTTCTTGGGGATATGCATTTTTCGTTATCCGGACATTCAATTTTTATTTTGCTCGGCATGTAAATTTTTTCGTATTTTAAAACTGAATTTTAGACCCGACCCGGGCATGTTTTGGATTATGTTTGTATTTACCATAATATCAAATTTTATTTATATAATATTAATTTTATAAATTGATACAAATTAAAATTAAGTTAACTAATAAAAGATTTTTTAAATTTAAATCTAAACTAATTTCCTAATAAACTAACAACCCCTTTTTCTCTCTCCTCTGAATATATATATTTATATATATTTTATTTATTTATTTTTCTTTCCTTATTTAATACACAACCTCTTCTTCTTACTTCTTCTTCTTTCTTCTTTCTTTTTCTTGATCTTGTTTCTTGATTCCGGTGATCACCGCCGGAGCCATGCTCGTCGCTAACGATCCGAGTGATCCAGTGAACGTACCTGACTTGCGTGATCACCCTCGTGCGTTGTTTGGAACCGTTTCGTGTACCGTGCGCGCGTCGTGACATTTCACCGACGAAGGACGTTCCGTACACATCCGTACTTGTTCTGTCTAGGCAAGTTAATCTTGCTACATGCTATATAACTCATTATATACCTATTTAAATAAATATCACACCTGTATTTTAAATTAAGCATCGCATGTTTCATATTACAGCCTTTCGACGTTCCGTTTACATTTGTATAGTGCATTTCAGATCTAGGACATGCAAACCAATCTTAATTACATGCTACATTACTTTAGACGCATCTATTTTAACAATGGAATACCTGTATTTAAAATCATGCACCCCATATTTAGTTTTATAACTTTTCGATGTTCCGTTTGCATTCATTCATATCATTTCAGATCTAGGTCATGAAAACTTATCTTGTTACATACTATACTATCATATACTGCATCAAATTGAATAGTTACATTTCATATTGCTTAGTTATATGTTCCGCACTTGTTAGTTTATCATTTTACGATTATGTGATACCCGTTTGCATCCATATCATTTAAAATATATATCGTCGTAATATTTCTTATTATTATCTTTATTTAGTTTATAATCTGCATTTTATAATGTTATACATTTAAAAATATTATAGTTTACACATAAAACGTCGTTGTAAAGCGGATACGACAAATCTGAAATTTACTGTACACCTTACCTTATAAAATTCATTATAAATCATAGAAAAATCATTAGTATACGTTCTTTAGTTCGTTACGAAGATAACTCAGAATACTATAACTCTATGAAATATTTAGTTGCAAAATAAATTTTTTAAATAACGTAAAATGCAAATGAAAATGTCTCTAAACTGTTGTCCAGGGAAATTCCAGCAGCAAACTTTCAATTTCGAATGTTCATAGATTTTTGTAAGGACAACCTGAAATGCTTATACTTATAAAAAATAAAAACCTTATTGAATTATCTTTGTTTTGGTATAAGACACGTCCCTTTTGGAGAACGTTTGTTATTTTTAAGCTATTTTACAAATCAGGGTGACGCTGAATTTCTGAACGGAATTTTTTTGTGCATGGTTAATCAATACCACTTTTACAGTTATTAATTGGTTTGAATATATTATCCATGTTAATATTATTATGTCAATATCTATTTAATAAATAATAGTGCTTGTGTTTTAATATTCAACAAATTTTACCGATTTACAGTTTTATAGTATCCGTCTGTATCCGTACGGTTTATTGCATATCTAGTTGCACGCCGAGACCATATTATTTCATGTTACTGTTGTATTAGTGCACCATGCTTGATAATTGTGCATCCTACTTAGTCATGATGTGACCCCTGATCGATATTTGTGCATCCATACTTTTATTGTACATCCGTACTTTCACCTTGATTCAATACTTGCTACAATTTGATTATGAGCACCCGTTTGACACCTGTGCACTACTTGACATGACCTGATACACCACTACTTGACATGACTTGATACATGTATACTACCTGACATGCCCTGATATATTACTACTTGACTTATTACCTGATCTTGTTACTAATTCCGACAATCTTGACCTGTTGTCCCTACGGACATTTCCTGTTGTCTATTCAGACAAACCTGTACCTGCTTCATCCTGTGTTGGCATTAGCTTCAGATTTATCAATACCCGACTTGAACACATAACCTGGGGGTATGGGAAAATCAATGATGAAACCTGACTTGTAACTCGACAGTTCGAGGCCTTTACTGATCAGTCTTACGAGCTAGGCCAGCCCCGGGATGATGCTGCTGACATCATTCATCGTTACATACTACCTTTTACTACCTAGCGGCACGTCTCGGATTCAGCCCGAGAATCTTGACCGTGGTCCCGGGCATGCACGGGATACTATTGAGTTCCATCGATGATTCATCAAATTGATTTCAAAGACTTGAGAGTAGTTAACCCAGTAGACCAGTTTAGGTTACTCACTGCACATCACCTGTACCTTACCTTTCACTGTCATTATTTATATTACTGTTATACCTGTTTTACCGTTCATACTCGTACCTGCATGCCTTGCTACTCCTTGATTTTATTATTGCTTGATGTTATGACGCACTGACGTCTGGGTTTTGCATGGCCCAGATCTTCTACCTTTGTCGCAGGCTGATCAAGAGTATTTCCGCCGTCAGGCCGAGCAGTGAGGATCCTGTTAGTATCCAGTTAGTTATTTCCTTACTTTCCAGATGTTATTGTTACTTGGATTTATTGCTTCCGCTTATTATTTCTTAACTCGTTTATTCTGGCTCATGGACATGTACTAGATAGTTTATTTACTTTCCTGTTCTTGATATCTCTACAGCCGTAATGTGACTGTGGAGGGATTTTTCCTATCCACATGTAGCATGGTTGGCTCTATCACGTGCCCATCTTAGCGCACTCTGGGAAGCGGGGCGTGACAGGGTTTGTTTGGTATCAGAGCCATCGGATTTAGGTTAATCGGGTTTGATTCTTTTGTAGTTGGGTATTGGACCCAATACACGAATCAGAAAATCCGTGATTAGGAACATGTCCTGCCATATTGTTATCATGATTCTTGAATCATATCTTTCTCTTGACCCCGGTCCTGACGATATGCAAACAATTTTGCATCTCGGGTTGAAATTCTTTTGGTTCTCTATTGTTTCTTCCGTCCTATTCCTTTGATTCTAATACTAGGATTTGGGCGACTTGAATGGAGTTATGTGATTGTCACTATGAACTGCAGCATGGTTACAATGCGGTACTCTATTTAAGTAACTTGGAATCCTGGTCTTGTTTCATTTCCTTGTTTCATGGTCGTTCTATTACCTTGGTTCTCTCCGTTTCATTGCTTACCAGTTTATGTTTTGCAGATTTCTTGGTGATCGATACCGGCAGTTATGAAGTTGTCTTGGGAATGGATTTTCTCAGCACTTTCCACGCTCACATGGATTGTAGGGCAAAGAAAGTGATTTTCCAGATTCCCGGACATCCGGAGTTTTGTTTTTGCTGGAGGTAGCAGTTCTGTTGGGCCAGTCGAGTTTAGGGCTAGGCCGACAAACAATGTTCTTTCGTTGATGGAAGTTGATAAGGAAGAAGCGCCAGCTATAGTTCGAGATTTCATGCACGTGTTCGAGGACATCTCAGGTTTACCGCCAAAACGAGATGTGGAGTTCGCGATTGATCTTGTTCCTGGTGCAGCGCCAGTCTCAAAGGCGTACTATCCCATGGCACCAGTGGAATTGGAAGAAGTTAAGAAGCAGGTTACTGAACTGCTAGAGAAGGGTTGAATTCGCAGCAGCAATTCATCTTGGGGAGCTCCAGTTCTTCTAGTAAAGAAGAAAGATGGCACAACGAGGATGTGCATCGATTTTCAAGAATTAAACCGGGTGACTATTAAGAACAAGTACCCGATCCCTCGCATTGGCGAATTGTTCGAGCAGCTTAGTGGCGCGAGGGTATTCTCGAAGCTGGATTTGCGGTCCGGATATCATCAGGTCCGAGTTAAATCAGAAGATATTTGCAAGACCGCGTTCTGAACTCGGTATGGACATTACGAGTATTTAATGATGCATTCGGAGTCACGAATGCACCGGCGATATTTATGGACTTCATAAACCGAATCTTTTCACCATTCTTGGACCAGTTTATAGTGATGTTCATCGATGATATTCTGGTCTACTCGAGGAGCATTGAAGAGCATGCGGAATACTTGAATATCGCACTGCAGACATTGAGGTAAGAAAGATTATATGCAAAGATGAGCAAGTGCAAGTTTTGGCTTGAAGAAGTGAAGTTTTTGGGGCACGTCGTATCCGGAGATGGAATCGCCATTGATCCCGAGAAGATTGCAGCAGTTCAAAATTGGCTGATTCCGAAGAACGTAGCAGAGATCAGAAGTTTTCTAGGACTTGCCGGATATTACAAAAGGTTCGTGGAGAATTTTTCTCGTTTGGTTGAGCCTTTAACCAAGCTTACGCGTAAGGAAGTACCGTTCGTATGGACGGATAGGTGTGCGTCAGCTTTTGAGGCGTTGAAGCAAAGATGGATAACCGCTCCTATTTTGACTGTACCATACGGTTCCCGAGGATTGGTGATTCACAGCGACGCATCTGGGAAAGGTTTGGGATGTGTTTTGATGCAGCATGGGAAGGTTATAGCCTACGCATATAGATAGTTGAAGACCCATGAGAAGAATTACCCAACTCATGATTTGGAGCTAGCAGCTGTGATATTCGCTTTAAAGATTTGGAGACACTACTTATTGGACGAAAGGGTCGAAATATTCACCGATCACAAAAGCCTGAAGTATGTGTTCACACAGAAGGAGCTTAATATGAGGCAGCGTAGATGGTTAGAGCTGATGACTGACTACGATCTTGATCTTAAGTACTATCCGGGGAAAGTTAATGTTGTGCCGGATGCCTGCAATTCAGATGTTGACTGCACAGAAGGAGCTTATGGAAGACTTTCGGAGATTCGAGTTGGAGATCGTGCTACTGTATTCTTCAGGACAGTTGATGCAGCTGCAAGTACAGTCGTCATTGATCAAGAGTATTAAAGCAGCGCAGTCGAAGGACCTAAGATTGCAAAGGTTTCGAGAACAGGTTGAAGCTGGACTTTGAACGAACTTGTTAATTCATGAAGATGGTTCGTTGCAATATGGTAGCCGTTTGTGTGTGCCAAAAGGAGATATTCGCGAAGAAGTTATAAAGGAGGCACACAGTTCCGCGTATTCCGTACATCTAGGAGGCACGAAGATGTACCGTGATCTACGACAGCATTTCTGGTGGGGAGGCATGAAAAGGGAGATTGCTCGCTTTGTAGCAAAGTGCTAGGTGTGTCAGCAAGTTAAGGCTGAATATCAAAGGGTTGCTGGTTTATTGTAACCACTTCCGATTCCTCAATGGAAGTGGGAACATATAACCATGGATTTCGTGACAGCTTTACCGCGGAGTCCAAAGGGCAACAATGCAGTTTGGGTGATTGTTGATCGATTAACCAAGGCAGCTCACTTCATACTGTTTCGAGTTGGTCAGTCAACAGAAGCATTAGCAGAACGGTATATGCAGGAGATTGTGAGATTGCATGGAGTACCTGTGAGCATCGTGTCCGACCGTGACACCTGATTCTTATCGCACTTCTGGAGGAGTTTACAGGAAAGTTTGGGGACGCGATTGAAGTTTAGCATAGCTTATCATCCTCAGACAGATGGCCAGTTGGAGAGAACAATCCAAACTCTTGAAGACATGTTGAGAGCTTGCATGTTGGACTTCAAGGGTTCGTGAGAGGATCATCTACACTTGGTGGAGTTTTCGTACAACAACGGCTTTCAGGCGACTATTCAGATGGCTCCATTCGAAATATTGTATGGTTGCAAGTGTCGCTCATGTGTTTGTTGGGACAGTGTTGGAGAACGAAGATTGTTGGGACTGGATTTGATCGTGCAAACCGTAGAGAAAAATAATACTATCCGGAATCATATGAAGGCAGCGCAAGATCGACAGAAGAGTTGGGCCGATACATCGAGAAGACCTCTAGAGTTCGCTGTTGGTGATCTAGTATTCTTGAAGATATCACCGACTAGAGAAGTGATTCGTTTTGGGAGTCGAGGAAAGCTTAGTCCTCGATTCGTTGGGCCTTTCGAGATTTTGGAGCGTGTTGGAGAAGTAGCTTATCGATTGGCGTTACCACAATCTTTGGCGAATATTCATGACGTGTTTCATGTATCTCAACTCCATAAATATGTTCGAGATGAAACACACGTGTTGGATCATTCGGAGCTGATTGTACGAGAAGATTTAACTTTTGAGGAACGAGCAATGTCGATTGTGGATCGAAGGGAAAAGGTTCTTAAGAACAAGGTTATCCCTCTCGTACTTGTTCCTTGGGAAAATCGCTCGCATGGAGAATCAACTTGGGAACGAGAAGATGAAATCTGGCAGAAGTTTCCACATCTATTCTTGTAGTTTCTTGATTGTCTATCCTTTCTTGTTCTTGGAATTTCGAGGACGAAATTCTTTTGTAGTTGGGTATAATGTAACACCCTAGTTCATTTATACCAATTCCAGTTCAAGTATTTACTTATTTATGGTAGTTTCTTAGTTTACTGTTTTTTTGGTGCGAATAGTATTTTGACATTTGTATTTGCATTTTACCCGACCAGCTTTCTTGAAACCTGTCTTGATTCATATTTATGAACTATTCTGACTTGTTACGTAGACTGGTGCATTTTCATGTTTAGTGCATACTGGCATTTTATCTGGCATCTGCATTTTTTAATATAACATTTAAATTCAAGTAAAATATTTTAAAAATATCTAGCATGGCCTGTATGATACCCCTGACCCTGTCGTAGCATCCGCGCATCTTGTTCTCATCCCGTTCAATGAAACGGACTTGTTTGGATGGCAACGCGCACGTACGTGCATCCGTTCTTGGGGATATGCATTTTTCATTATCCGGACATTCAATTTTTATTTTGGTCGACATGTATATTTTTCGTATTTTAAAACTGAATTTTAGACCCGACCCGTGCATGTTTTGGACTATATTTGTATTTACCAGAATATCAAATTTTATTTATATAATATTAATTTTATAAATTTATACAAATTAAAATTAAGTTAACTAATAAAAGATTTTTTAAATTTAAATCTAAACTAATTTCCTAACAAACTAACAACCCCTTTTTCTCTCTCCTCTGCATATATATATTTATATATATTTTATTTATTTATTTTTCTTTCCTTATTTAATTCACAGCCTCTTCTTCTTACTTCTTCTTTTTCTTTCTTCTTTCTTTTTCTTAATCTTGTTTCTTGATTCCGGTGATCACCGCCAGAGCCGTGCTCGTCGCTAACGATCCGAGTGATCCAGTGAACGTACCTGACTTGCGTGATCACCCTCGTGCGTTGTTTGGAACCGTTCCGTGTACCGTGCGCGCGTCGCGACATTTCGCCGACGAAGAACGTTCCGTACACATCCGTTCTTGTTCCGTTTAGGCAAGTTAATCTTGCTACATGCTATATAACTCATTATATACCTATTTAAATAAATATCACACCTGTATTTTAAATCAAGTATCGCATGTTTCATATTACAGCCTTTCGACGTTCCGTTTACATTTGTATAGTGCATTTCAGATCTAGAGCATGCAAACCAATCTTAATTACATGCTACATTACTTTAGACGCATCTATTTTAACAATGGAATACCTGTATTTAAAATCATGCACCCCATATTTAGTTTTATAACTTTTCGATGTTCCGTTTGCATTCATTCATATCATTTCAGATCTAGGTCATGAAAACTTATCTTGTTACATACTATACTATCATATACTGCATCAAATTGAATAGTTACATTTCATATTGCTTAGTTATATGTTCCGCACTTGTTAGTTTATCATTTTACGATTATGTGATACCCGTTTGCATCCATATCATTTAAAATATATATCGTCATAATATTTCTTATTATTATCTTTAATTAGTTTATAATCTGTATTTTATAATGTTATACATTTAAAAATATTATAGTTTACACATGAAACGTCGTTGTAAAGCGGATACGACAAATCTGAAATTTACCGTACACCTTACCTTATAAAATTCATTATAAATCATAGAAAAATCATTATTATACGTTCTTTAGTTCATTACGAAGATAACTCAGAATACTATAACTCTATGAAATATTTACTTGCAAAATAAATTGTTTAAATAATGTAAAATGCAAACGAAAATGTCTCTAAACTGCTGTCCAGGGAAATTCCAGCAGCAAACTTTCAATTTCGAATGTTCATAAATTTTTGTAGGGACAACCTGAAATGCTTATACTTATAAAAAATGAAAACCTTATTGAATTATCTTTGTTTTGGTATAAGACACGTCCCTTTTGGAGAACGTTTGTTATTTTTAAGCTATTTTACAAATCAGGGTGACGCTGAATTTCTGAACGGAATTTTCTTGTGCATGGTTAATCAATACCACTTTTATAGTTATTAATTGGTTTGAATATATTATCCATGTTAATATTATTATGTCAATATCTATTTAATAAATAATAGTGCTTGTGTTTTAATATTCAACAAATTTTACCGATTTACAGTTTTATAGTATCCGTCTGTATCCGTACGGTTTATTACATATCTAGTTGCACGCCGAGACCATATTATTTCATGTTACTGTTGTATTAGTGCACCATGCTTGATAATTGTGCATCCTACTTAGTCATGATGTGACCCCTGATCGATATTTGTGCATCCATACTTTTATTGTACATCCGTACTTTCACCTTATTTCAATACTTGCTACAGTTTGATTATGAGCACCCGTTTGACACATGTGCACTACTTAACATGACCTGATACACCACTACTTGACATGACTTGATACATGTACACTACCTGACTTGACCTGATATATTACTAGTTGACTTATTACCTGATATTGTTACTAATTCCGACAATCTTGACCTGTTGTCCCTACGGACATTTCCTGTTGTCTATTCAGACAAACCTGTACCTGCTTGATCCTGTGTTGGCATTAGCTCCAGATTTATCAATACCCGACTTGAACACATAACCTGGGGGTATGGGGAAATCAATGATGAAACCTGACTTGTAACTCGACAGTTCGATGCCTTTACTGATCAGTCTTACGGGCTAGGCCAGCCCCGGGATGCTGCTGCTAACATGATTCATCGTTACATACTACCTTTTACTGCATAGCGGCACGTCTCGGATTCAGCCCGAGAATCTTGACCGTGGTCCCGGGCATGCACGAGATACTATTGAGTTACATCGATGATTCATCAAATTTATTTCAAAGACTTGAGAGTAGTTAACCCAGTAGACCAGTTTAGGTTACTCACTGCACATCACCTGTGCCTTACCCTTTACTGTCATTATTTATATTACTGTTATACCTGTTTTACCGTTCATACTCGTACCTGCATGCCTTGCTATTCGATTTTATTATTGCTTGATATTATGACGCACTGACGTTTGGGTTTTGCATGGCCCAGATCCTCTACCTTTGTCGCAGGCTGATCAAGAGTATTTCCGCCGTCAGGCCGAGCTGTGAGAATCCTGTTAGTATCCAGTTAGTTATTTCCTTACTTTCCAGATGTTATTGTTACTTGGATTTATTGCTTCCGCATATTATTTCTTGACTCGTTTATTCTGGCTCATGGACATGTACTAGATAGTTTATTTACTTTCATGTTCTTGATATCTCTACAGCCGTAATGTGACTGTGGAGGGATTTTTCCTATCCACATGTAGCATGGTTGGCTCTGTCACGTGCCTATCTTAGCGCACTCTGGGAAGCGGGGCGTGACAGTCAATATTGAAACTCTTGTAGGGCAATCTGGGTTGTGATGGCTTAAGAACGGGTTCAGATCCCTATAGCTTAAGGCTTTTGAATCCTGTGAGCCGTGAGGGTCTCATAAGAGGTTTCTCCTTACTAGTCGTGAGGATCTCGTAAGTGTGTTTTCTCCTTAGGAATCGTGGGGATTCCTAAGTGTGTTGCTCCCTTATGAGTCGTAAGGATCTCACGCAGGTATTTTTTCCTTACAGGGTCGAGAGGACCTTGCATGTGTCTTTTAATGAGATTGCGCCCTTTCGGGTTTTCACAATCTCGCCGGTAGTCTTGCTGTTTTTACTCACGGAGCCCTTTCGAGTTTTCATCCGTGCTCATCTCGCTTATGGACGTACCGTTTTTTTTACGAGTCTGCGCCCTTTCGGGTTTTCACAAACATCACCGGTAGTCCTGATGTTTTTACTCGCGGCGCCCTTTCGGGTTTACATCCGTGCCCATTTTGCTTGTGGACATACCGTTTTTTTGTCAGCCTTGGGATGCTGCAGTCTGTAGTAGTTTATAGACGTCTCGGTCAGTTGCAAGTTTTAGGACTTTGCGGTCCATCGTTAGTTTAGGGACGTTTCGGTCTGTATTCATCCTGTATGCACGTGTATTTGTCACGTGACGGGATACATAACAATAAAGTGGAATACACCCATTTAGGGTGTGATTTAGTTTGGTTGGGGCATTTTGTGATCCATCCCTACCGCGACTTCTTCCACTTGACGTCGACGCCTGGCTTTTTTGAATATGGCCATTTGGCGTTCTCGATCAGCTTTGCTCTTCTGACGGGCTTCGTTCCGTAGTATGTCGATCATCTCGTCTGACGGTTCCAAGGATTTTGGCATTGATCTTGCCCCCAGCTCTTCTACATTATCTTCTGATGCCGAGTGAGCTTCTTTGTTATTTAGCAAAGAATGAGAGATCAAGTGGCAACTTGCCACATAATCTTCTGATTCCTGTGACGAGTTGTCTCCCTCATCATCGTCGCTATCTCCGCCCTCCAGGATATGGTTGAGAAATTCTTGGAGTGTGACCGGGATTCGCGCCTTTTGGTTGTATTTCTCCAGCGCGTCAATATGCTTTGCAAGTCCGTGCGCTTATCATCAGGCTTCACGGGCTTCTTCTTCTTCTTTAAAGACTTTGACGGCTGGGCCTGAGTGTTTTGACCATCGCTACCAATTATCGGCGTCGGGCACGGTTTTAGCATTTCCTCAATGATCTCAGGCTTTAGCGGGCTTTTCCACCTGATTGCCGGGAATGTGTGAAGATCTTTCAGCATTCTTTTCGTCTTAGCTGAAAGAGCGACCTCCCATGGGCTTCTTCTATAAAAGAGCACGATGCCCCCGACGTGTCCACCCTTTTAGAGGTGTGCTGTTGTGGCGGATTTACCTTCCAGTTTTCAGACAGCGCGAACTTGCCCTGCTGGTATTGGTCTTCAACCCAATTTTTGAAGACGTAGCAGTCTTCGATCGGATGGCCCAATACTCGATGGTAGGGGCAGTAATTAGGATTGTTGACGTTGTTCGGTTGCGGTGGGTGTCTCGACTCCCGGAGAGTGATGAGCCCATTGCGCACTGCCAGTTCAAACAGTTTCCTTATTTTATCCCGGGGAAACGAGTAAGGACATCTCAACTTCTCATCGAGGGATTGCCGCTTGTTGCTTTGGCGAACAACCAGTCTCGGGCCACTCGGTTGTTGTTGAGCGTTGGCGACGAAGATAGCTTTCCCTTTACCCCTTTCGTTTCAAAGCTCCATTTTCGACGAGGACGGCTTATGGCCCATCTGTCCATTTGGGGGAACTTGTCAATTAAGGCCTGGAAGGTGGTCGGCTTGAAGAACATCATGAATTGCGAAATGGTCGCCTGCGGATCAAGAGTACCCACGAACATGCCTACCGCAGGTGGTTCCTCGATGCGCTGCTCGCACTTTGACCATAGATTCCGCCATCGTATCGCGTATTGCACCCATGTTTCGCCTGGCTTCATCCTGGCATTGATCAATGATGTGATTGGGATGCGTTCGCTAGCGCTCGCGAAACGTTGGGTGAACAGAAATTCCATCTCCGTAAAAGTTTTGACGGAGTCGTTGGGCACCTCCGAATACCACTCAAAGGCCGTTTCCGCCAAGCTGCCGACGAACTAACGAAGTAACAATTTGTCGTCACCTCCTGTATTGCCGCAAAGAGCCCTGAACTGAGCGACATGTTGATGGGGATTGCTTGTCCCCTTGTATACATGAAACTTAGGAATCGTGTATCCTGGTGGATACTTGATCTGATCGTACCATCCTGGATATGGTCGCCCAGTTCTGATGACTTGGCCGTTTGCTTCATTCGCTTGATGAGCTCGTATTTGCTGAGCTATATAATCATCGAGCATAGCTTTGGAGACGGTCTTCTCCTTGGCTGTTGATAGAGTCGGCAAAGGATTTGATGTCTCTCCTCTATCATCTTAAATTATTACTGGAGGATCTTCGGCCAGAGGGTCCGGCTGGATCATCAGGCCCACCATATCTTGGAATAAAAGGGCCATTTGTTTTATATTGGCCGCTTATTCCGCAGCCTCTTTTTCCTTCTTCTCAAGCATTCTCCGAAGGAATCCGGCATCCGTTTCCTGCTCATGACGCTGCTCCGAAGATGTCTCCGGGCCTGCTTTTGGTCCCGTGAGTGCGGCCATAGCTGTTAGCATCTCTTGGAGTTTTTATTGTTGCTGCTCCTGAGCCTTTGTTACGGATCTGGTGAGTGGTCGATGGCCCGTACAGATACGGCTATCCTCTTTCCCGGATGCCATATAGACAGTGTGTACCACCATGCCCCCAGGCTTGGGGCATTTAGATTCAGTGTTCTTGCGATTCACCGCGGACTCCGGGATTTTCTCCAGCTTTCTCCTCTTGCGAGTGGTCGAAGTTGAGGGGGCCGTTGCAGTGGGCACCCAAGTAGCTATCGCCTTCTGTGGCTTGACAGGGAGGTCTTCTTCTTGCCGAACCTTCATCTTTTTCTGTCGGCGGGGATAGTCTTGATCTACCACGGAGTCCTGGACCTGTCGTCAAACTTTATAAATTTTAGAGGACAGCCGCTGAGGGGGCTGCTCTAGCTTCGCTTTTGTAGCGTTCTCCATTGGTAGAGGAGATCTTTTCAACACAGCAGTTGGCGAATTCCTGCGCACCCTGTTAAGTAGTTCAAAGTTGTTCCCTGTTGGAACAGCAGCATCAACTTCCACTGTTGGAGCCGGCGGTGTCAGTCCGGAAGGTGAACTGCCCCCAGATTTCCTCACTCGGCGCCAGTGGCGACGTCGAGCATGTTGTGCGGCCGGGATCACCTCCGCTGTTGGATGAGCTTCTTCATGCCCCCTTCTTTGAGGAGAGACTGTTATTGGTGCTATCCTGTCGAAGACCGACACCCGTTGAGAGGGGGTTGTCAGTCTTGCGAAGGCTGACTTTCGAACAGGGGAAACAACCTTCATGACTTCACGTGGAGTAGGAGCTGAAATAGCCAGTCTTGTGAAGACCGACCCCTTAGCAGGAGAAGCCGCCTTGGTGACTTCAGGAGTAGAAATGGCTGTCCACTTTGGGATAACCTCTTCAGGAATTGTGGGCTTCTTCATAGGCCCATATGAGCTTCGGCCCAGTCTATTGAAAACTGAGGCAGTGGATTTAGATGACCCGTTGAGAGGGGCCGCAGTAGTTGCAAGCCGCAAGCCGATCAAAGACCGACTTCTTTGCAGCTTCCTGTGACGGTATAGGAGCGCTGAAATTCGTTGGCGGGATCATGGTCCCGAAGAACAATCTAGTGGTAGCTTGAGTCACCTGTTCCACCGGCATAGCGAAGATGGAGGCCGCTTGGGGCCCGTAAGTCACTCCTCCGGACGGGACGGAGAGAGAGCTGCAGTTGCATTTAGTGCAGTTTGAAGCCATTGATTTTCTGTTTTCTGCACGGAGCAAGACACCAAATCTTAGTACCTCGAATTCAGGGGAAACCATGTCAAACCGTGATTCGTTAACGAAACACGACACACGAAGTGTGGAGTGGAAAGAGGAAAAGGTCTCACCGGGCATGCCAGAATCTGTTCTCCGCCGAACACAGGGACGAGACCGCGTAGGTCCGTCTTGCCTGAATTTCGAGGGAAGATGCTATTAGGTGCTATCCGTCCACCTCTCCGAAGATGCCAAGTTGATTTATGATACCATGTATCGAAGGTTTAGACGGATGCGGCCGTTGTAGCAGACTTCGTCAGATTCCGCCTCACTTAAGGGGTTTTTGATTATGGGGACGCTCTTTCTTGCAGGCGCAAGCCCCTGCAGTTAATTATGCTACCGCATCGCGATAACCACTTTCTCCTTCTCCAGATGGTCACTACGTCTCGTATGTGTTTGTTTTGTTCTTGGTTGCCCGTGGATTGTATACGGAGACTAATTTATGTTGTCGCCCGTAGGGCGTGGATTAGTCCAAATCCGTATTTTCTTAGATTTGGGTTTGAGGTCGTGTTTAAGGATACGTTAATCTTATTTGAGACTAAGATCAACTTAAACGTATGTTAAGGATACGTTAGTTTAATTTCAGACTAATATCAACTTAACGGGATCGTTTAGATCCAACAAAAGAGCATTTGGACTATATTGTTTAGTTTAGAGACGTTGCGGTCCATAATTAGTTTAAGGACATTATGGTCCATGGGTTTAAGGATCCCACAATCCGAGGTTAAGGACATCATAGTCCATAGGTTTAAGGACCCCACAGTCCGAGGTTAAGGACATCATAGTCCATGGGTTTAAGGACCCCACAGTCCGAGGTTAAGGACATCATCGTCCAAGGGTTTAAGGACCCCACAATCCGAGGTTAAGGACATCATCGTCCAAGGGCTTAAGGACCACAGCCCGAGGTTAAGGACATCATAGTCCATGGGTTTAAGGACCGGAACGTCTGGTTGTCGGGACCCGTCACCTCTCTGAAGACGTTGAAAGATTACAACGACAAATATCAGAGGAGTGAAGAGATGTACCCTTGAACCAATTTTTGTTGGGAGATCTGTAGTCCAATTGGGACTAAGATCTGAGATTTATGAACATATGGGATCAATTAATTTGAATGAGGGGTTTATGGCCAACTTGGGCTCGGCCCACTCAGTTAAAATGTTAAACATTTGACAATGCTGAGCATTGATTTCGGTTCTGACAGCCTTTCTATCTTTTATTGAATGCTGAGCATTCATCATAGCACTAGGGATTTATCATTTAAAGAACAATTTATATTCTATCAGCGCACACGTGAGGAGCACGTGGCACGCTTGGCGCTAGCGCCAGTTAATGAGCGCAGTGCGCTATATTTGGAGCGCTGAGGCGCTGCAGCGCTTTGCGCTAGATGCGGAGCGCTGAGGCGCTTCTGTTAATTAGCGCACAGTGAGAAGCACGTGGCGCACTTGGCGTTGTGCGCCAGTCTTGAGCGCAGGGTGCTTCTTTAAATTTGGAGCGCTAAGGCTCTTTTAGATTAGGATCACTAAATCTCTTTTAAATCAGGAGCGCTAAGGCTCTGCAGTGCTTTGCGCTAGATGTGGAGCGCTGAAGCGATCCTTTTAAATTGGAGCGCTAAGGCTCTTCTTTTATGCAACTTTGATCAATTCTGTGCACCTAAGAATTAAATTCTCTCTTATAAGAGAGTTTGTCTCAAGATTCAAAGAACAAAGTTCTTATTATATAGTAGATGTTTCAATCTCTTATTTTGGTGAAAGGCTCTGCCTTTATGGATCTATGATCCTAAGAGAATTGAATTATTCTCCCCCATTCTTTTATAATGAGATGTTCATGATCTCTTTTTGTAAAAGACCTTAGTCTTATAGATCTATCATCTGTGAGAAGAATTATGTTCTTCTTCTTATTTTTTTATGATGAGATCTTTTGATCTCTTTGTGAAAGACCTTGGTCTTATAGATCTATGATCTTAGAAAACAGAAGTAAATTCTTCTTTTATATGAGACGATTTCGTCTTTCTGTTCTTTTTACCTTGAAGAAAATCTTCTTCTTCCGAGAGCTTGATCTTCTTTCTGAGATTTTTCAAAGTTTATAGGAGGGTTTCTCTCTATGAGACTTGAAGTCTTGGGGCCTTTATATAGGGCAAGGCTGATTTGTTCAATCAGTTAAGAAGATCTTTTCTCCAATTGATTTGGGGATTTCCCCATCGTTGGATCTTTGATCCAAGGGCTTCTGATTTACAGAAGGCAATCTTTTTGTTTTTAACAAGATTGGGAAATCTTTCCCCACACAGAATTTATTCTGTATTTTAGTGATTTTTAATCACCACTGGATCATTGATCCGACGGTGCTCTGATTTCTAGAGCACAATTTTTTTGTTTGGAAAGATTTTGAGGAATCTTTCCTTAACAGAATTTTATTCGGGTCAATTGATGATTTTTAATTATGTTCGTTGGATCTTTGATCCAACGGTTGGGAACATTTAGTTCCAGCACTAGCGCTCCCGTGCTTTGCACGTGGTGCGCTGCTTAGAGTGCAGCGCACTTAGCGCTAGCGCACTGCTTAGAGTGCAACGCTCTTAGCGCTAGCGCTCGTTTGCTTTGCACGTGAGCGCTGCCTCAGAGTCTTTGACTCTCTCAGCGCTGGCGTTGCTATGAAGCGCTGCGTCATTTCAAAATTTGAAATTTTGAACAGAGCTTTGCTCTGATTGGGGGAAACAATGTGCTTATAGACTATCCAGCTCCCACGTATATGATCGTCATCATACTGCTGGCAGTCAAGCAAGAATCCTATGGGCTCTATCAACATGTAATAGTGATATGTAATGCCTCCTAATGTTGTACATGATGATAAAGACAAACCGGATAGCATACTATCATCTCGAGTAAGACTGTTCTACCGGTATAGGTCCTCCCTCAATCATCATAATCACCTACCTGCGACTATGATAATTGCCTTGAGGGCACTATAGCCAACAAGACACATGCCCTGGCGCATCAACGAACGTACGATCGAATCGGCGCTCCCTCTTTAATGCACGATCTCCTCTCTGATCCACTGACGTCATCGAAGGATACGCTTAACCGCCTCGGGAATCCGCGCCGACGAGGACTTCAACTGCGAACTGAGCCCGGGTGACCGATCGCACCACTCTCGACCCGACCCATAAATGGGTCGGGACGAGAGTGGGGGCAAATGATGATGCTCATAAATGGGAGCTCCCTAGATCATGACACTGTAGGGTGTTTTTCGTCACCCCATTAAGATGGTTATGCGCGCGCGCTTGTCGGACGCATTACAGATTCTCCCTGCCCGGGATAGGTTGGGGTTTATTGATTGTGGGGATCCGAATCTCCAGTAGCCACGGACTAAGCTGCCGTTAATTACCCCTCGTCTTTGGAGCGAGAGAACCTCCGATTGATGGGTTAAACTGATCATGCAAACTCAATGTGCAGTGTTGTGTTTTGAAGGGGTTTTGGATATATCGGGGTCCCCGCAGAGTTTTACGGGGGTCCCGCTACCCGGATAGTGGGCTGGGGGTCAAGGGGGCTAGCAGCCCCCTTACAGGGTGCGGGGCAGCGCCCCGTTAGAAATTTTTTCTAACGGGGGATGGTGTTTACTGTAGAGTGCATAAAAAATAGAGGGAGGAACGTCTTAAAGACGCATGCGTGGCACGTGGGCGCATGGTGCCCACAGGTCACATGCCTGGCGCATGAGCGCTTTGCGCCCGCTGGTCACATGCTCAGCACGTGGGCGCTGGGCGCCAGCGGGTCATGTGCGCAGCACGCGACCGTGAGGCGCCCGCGGGTTGTGTGGGGCGCACGTGGGTGCAATAGTGCCCACGGGTCACGTGCCTTGCATGCGACCGCGGGTCACAGGAGCTGCACACGACCGCGGGTCATGTGTGCTGCACGCGATCGCGGGCCGTGCGCGCATGTGGGCTGATCTTGTGGCTTCTGTAGGTTGGCCCATTATCGGAGATAATCCGTCGCGGAGTTCCAAACCGATAAATGACGTGTGTCTTGAAGAAATGGAGGATATTCTCCGTCTTCACCTCCCTCAGCAGTACTGCTTCTGCCCATTTGGAGAAGTAATCAGTTGTCGCCAAAATGAATTGATGTCCTCTGGACGATACTGGTTCGATGGGGCCAATTATGTCAGTCCCCCACATTTCAAACGGCCAGCTAGTCACTGTTGGATGTAGTGGATTCGGATTGATGGATAAAGTCTCCGTGAATCTGGCACGAATGGCACTGCTTCGCGTATTCGAGGCAGTCTTGGATCATCGTGGGCCAATAATAACCCATTCGTTTGATCTTCAGCTTCATCTTCGGCCCGGCTTGGTGAGAACCACAGAGTCCGTCGTGAGTTTCTTGGACGACTCTCTTTGCCTCTTTAGGTCCCAGGCATCTTAGCCACAAAGAATCAAACGATCTTTTATACAGGGTATCATTGACGAAGGCAAAAGATAGAGCTTGTTTCATAAGCTGATGACTTGAAGATGCATCTTCAGGTGTTCGACGGGATTTGAAGTAGTCTATAAATACTTCCCTCCAATCGGTAACCTTTTCCTGGTCTTTTATTTGTAAAGTCGTTTACTCGGTCGCTCCCTTTTCTTCGAATGACTCCGGAGATACTTCTGCCGGTGCAAGAACCCGACGGCTTTGCACAATGATCCTCACGTCATCGAGGTTTTCGTCAGCCAGTTCTTTAGCGAGCTTGGCTAATGCATCCGCCTTGCTATTTTCCGCGCGTGGTATACTTTCCAAGGTGTAGGAAGGAATCTGGGTCAGCAGTTGCTGTACCCTCTCGCCGTACTTCATTAGTTCTGGCTTGCACGTTTGATAGCCGCCGTTTACTTGATTAACAACCAGTTGGAAGTCTCCGTATATGAGGAGGTTCTCAATCCCCATGTCGATGGCGATCTCGAGACCTGCTATCAAAGTTTCATACTCGGCTTCATTGTTTGTCCTCGGCTCTGTTAAGGAGAAGGCAAAGCGCATTATCCCTCCTTGTGGAGTTACGAAGATGAGGCCTACCCCTGATTTGATTATGGCGGTGCTTTGTTTACGCTTCTTCATGGAGGATACTCCATCGAAGTAAAGTTCCTACCGGGTATCAGTTCCGTCGATCGTGTCAAACGCATGTTCGTCTGGTAGTTCGCAATTCAAAGGAGAATCGGCAGGTATCGGATGCTCAGCGAGGAAGTCGGCGATGGCCTGGCCTTTCATTGCCTTAAGAGGCTGATAAGTTATCGAGAACTCCATCAAGAGCAGGGCCCATTTAGCGAGTCGTCCTGTTAATATGGCCTTTGACATCAAATACTTGAGAGGATCCACCTTCGATATGAGACGGACTTCATGCGCCAACGCATAGTGCCTAAGCTTCGTTATCGCGAAGATCAATGCTAGGCAGTGTTTTTCGATGGGAGAATAATTGCTTTCTGCCCTCAGCAGAACTCGACTCAAATAGTAGAGAGCTCTCTCTTTCCCTTGATCGTTCTTTTATACCCATAATGCGCCTAAGGAACCTTCAAGGGCGGTTGTATACAGAATAGGAGGTTTTCCCTTGACCGGAGCAGCCAGCACTGGCGGGTTCTGCAGGTACTGCTTGATTTCGTCTAGTGCATTTTGGCATTTGCGATCCCATACGAAAGGGGTTCCCTTCTTCATCAGGTGACTGTAAGGGCGGCATTTCCCTGAAAGATTGGCTATAAATCGCCGGATATACGCGAGCTTCCCTTGAAGAGACCGCAATTGTTTGAGAGTCCTTGGCGGGGGCATCTCCATAATCGCCTTAATCTTCAATGGATCTATCTCGATGCCTCGGTGTCGGACGATGAATCCTAGAAATTTGCCCGAGGAAACTTCAAACGCGCATTTAAAAGGGTTCATCTTCAAGTTGTACTACCGGAGGCGTTGAAACACGATCTTCAGATGCTCCAGATGTTTCTCGTATGATTTGCTTTTCACCATGAGGTCGTCGATATAGCATTCGACGATTTCATGTATGAGGTCATCGAAGATCTTCGTCATGGCCCTCTGATAGGTGGCACCGGCATTCTTTAGACCGAAGGGCATCACCTTGTAGCAGAATATGCCCAAAGGGGTCCGAAAAGTAGTATGCTTCTGGTCTTCGGGATGCATCTTTATCTGATTGTATCCTGATGATCCGTCCATGAAGGAGAAAACCTCGTAAGTGGACGTATTGTCTATCATTAGCTCGGTGACCGGTACTGGGAAGTCGTCTTTCGGGCAGGTTTTATTGAGATCCCGAAAATCCACACATATGCGTACTGTCCCATTTTTCTTCATCACCGGGACAATGTTGGCGATCCAGTCAGGATACTGAACTTCTTGGATGAAACCAGAGTCGATCAGCTTCTTGACATCGGCGTTAATGTTCATCTTAAGCTCGAGCCGCATTCTTCTCGGTGCTTGTTTAACTGGCTTGACGTCCGGGGATATTGCCAGTTTGTGGACAGCAATCTCTGGATCTAGTCCTGGCATCTCGGAATAGTTTCATGCGAAGCAATCTTTATGCTGCATAAGCACGTCTTTTAGTGTAGCCACCTTTTCTTTAGACAACAACTCACTGACGAATGTTGGCCGCGGGTCACTTGTCGTCCCCAAATCAATTTTCTTGAGATCATCTGCAGTGGTATGTATTCCATCTTCCAGCTCTTTCGGCGCCGGTGGAAACTCTGAGATCACCTCGTCATCATTGTTTCCGAAGCACCAGGGGAGGTCATCCATATCCTCGGGCTCTTCTTTTGATAGCGTTATCATATAACAAGTACGAGCTCGCTTCCAAGACCGATGCTGATCTGGTTCTACTTTCGCTGTATGCGTGGCTTTCGGTTCGTACTTCTGTGGCGGGCTTACCCTCTAACTGCTGGATAAAGCGAACTTGCCGAGCTGATATTGGTCTTCGACCCAGTTCTTGAAGGTGAAGCAGTCTTCGAGAGGATGCCCTATTGCTCGGTGATAAGAGCAATAGTCTGGGTAAGAGACTTCGTTGACTTGCTCGGGGTGTTTGGACTCTGGAAGTGTAATCATTTGATGTCTTATGGCGAGATCAAGTATCTTCCGTGTTTTGTTCTGAGGAAAGGAGTATGCTCGACCCATCTTCTTTATA
This sequence comes from Agapanthus africanus, assembly GCA_030015575.1. Classification (NCBI taxonomy): domain Eukaryota; kingdom Viridiplantae; phylum Streptophyta; class Magnoliopsida; order Asparagales; family Amaryllidaceae; genus Agapanthus; species Agapanthus africanus. The sequence goes on along the minus strand of JASDDO010000019.1, from coordinate 44,587,549 downwards.
AGAGACGGATCCAGATTGCTCGATTCCCGATTGCGTGGCTTCTTGGTCCCGCTTTGTCGCTCTCGAACGCCTTTCCCGCTTTTTGACTTATTTTTGCCTCTGCGTCGGGCCTTTTGTGTGACGGGTTGATAAGGAAGAGCATTGCTATTCTCCACGGCCTGTTGAAGGAGGCGCAGTGTCCTGGCTTTTTCGTAAATGGCCATCTCGCGGTTATGGTCATCCCGGATCTTTTGACACGCTTCCCTTACTAGCTTGTCCATTCGTTCTTCAAATGACGGACTCGGCGCTTTGATGACCGGACCTTGTTTTGGTTCAGGATCAGCATCTTTTAACAGGGCGTCCTCTTCTTCATCGAAGTCATATATGACGTAACTACCATGGACTCGTTCCCGTTTTCTGGATTGGACATATCCGAGCCCGACCGTTTCCATTCTCCCATTGGGCAGCTTTCGTTGAGTCCCGGGGACGTCCCAAATCCTGTTGTAGAATCGAGCTTGTCGAGTGGTCTGTCTGAAAGGTACCCCTTGGCGCTTCATTAGCCTTTTCAAGTCTTCCGTGTAATATCTAGGCAGACAGATAGGCTGGAGCCTGTCGAACGTAGAATCGGCGCCGTGCCGGATTACTTTATCCACTTTGGTTTCCCCGGATCGGTAAAATAGGACCGCCTTTTCATCTTCTTGCCTGGGGGGGGGGGACATAGAACGTCTGCAGCTCTTCCACATTGTAGGTATCAAGCGCGTCTAGTTCTTTATGATGCTTGGGCGGAACCACGGCAACTTGCAAACTTTTCTCTTCATCAGCGAAGGTTTGTATTGATGGCCGAGCAGAGAATACGGCATGGGCCTCATCTTCCGAGTCGCTGCCGAAGATAAGCATAGGAGTGGACGGTCCTGGCTTGTTGTACTGGGGTGGCCCTGAATAAACTATATCTTCCTCTTCCTCGGTATCACTCCTGAAGACCGGAATGGTGGTGATAGCTTTATTCTCCGTTTGTGACATCTTTCCATGTTCTCAAAATCTGGTAAGAAGTATTTTGCATCTTCGTACTTGCGGACTTCGTTCATGGAGAATGGGTTTAGCTCTCCTGTCACAGTGTACTCGAGACCATCCTTGAAGTACTTCATACACTGATGTTGTGTAGAAGGGATAATGTTGTACTCGTGTAACCAAGGCCGACCGAGCAAAGCGTTGTAGCAAGTTTTGGCATAAATGACGTGGAACTTGATGTCCGTGACGAGCAGCCCAAAGCATAACATCAGTATTACAGACCCAAGCGTCCGTGATGACTGAGAGTCGAACCCGGAGATGGTGATCTTATCCCGAGCGAGGTGTTGAATGCTCATGCAGATTTCCTTCAACACTCGCACGTTGAGGAGATTGACGGAAGACCCATTGTCGACCAGGATCTTGCCTATCTTGATATCGTGACAGTATCCTGAGACATAAAGGGGACGGTTGTGCTTACACGTCCCGAGGAGGAGATCTTCATCGCCGAAGGTGATATCGGCTGTGTGCACTTCTTCCAGCTCGTCCTTCATCTTTTCTTCGGCGAGGAAAGCTTGGAATTGCTCTGGCTCTTGTAGCGCCTTGATCAATGAATCTCTCGCCTCTTTGGATAACAGAAGGGCGTCGAGAATGCTGAGCTGCGAGGGTAGCTTCCTCAAGTGTGCCAGAACGTTGTAGTCCACCTTGCTCTTCTTTGGCGGGTCCATGGCGGTCAGCTCTTTGACGACTTGGTCATCTAGGGCGATATCTTCAGGGACTTTTTCTTTTCCTTTATCTTTTCTATTCGTGGGTCCGAGATTCTTGTCGGGCAGCGTACGATTGCGCAGCTGAATATTTTCACAGGTCTTTGGTTCTTCTTCTTTTCCCGAGGTGGATTCTTTGAAGAGAGGGCTAAGAGTCATCTCTTCATCAGAGTCGCTCCCGAAGGTAAGAACCCGCGATCCCCCAGCATTGACTGTGCGACAGTTGCCGGTAGTTCTTTTATACTCCTCGGTCGTACTTCTCTACTCCCGACGAGTTTTGCGTTTCATCCGCTTAAAATATTGCCGGTGAGCAACATATCCCTGCCACCATCTTTTAAAAGCGTTGCACTCTTCGGTGGGGTGTGCCATCTTTCGATGATATAGGCAGTAGCTAGGATGCATCTCTGCTTCACCGAGAGTGTTTCTTTCGGAGGGTGGTAGCTTTATTCCCATTGATATGGCTTTAGCAAATCTTTTCCTCGTCTTGAACTCCCTTTTATTCGCGACGGATGTCCTTTGATTCGGCGGGAGTGTCTCGACTCTTTCGTCCAGTTGCCGGCGTTTGGCCTTTTCAAATATGGCCATCTCACGCTCCCGATTAGCTTTACTTTTCAGAAGAACTTCGTTTAGAAATGCGTCGATCATTTCGTCTGATGGCCTTGGAAGTTCCGGTTCAGGACCTACCCCAGTCTCTTGGTGCAAAGGGCTTCTTCATCGTCTATCGACGAGTGAGAGATCACATGGCAACTTGCTACGTAATCTTCAGATTCATCCGATGAGTCTTCTCCATCATCTCCGTCTTCAAGGACATGGCCGAGGAACTCTTGGAGCGTGATTGGAGTCTGCGCCTTTTGGTTATATTCTTCCAGCGCGTCAATCTGCTTTTGCAGGTCCGTGCGCTTGTCGTCAGGCTTTATGGGCTTCTTGGATTTCTTCTTCTTTTTCGAAGATTTTGACGGCTGGGTATGAACACTTTGGCTATCACCACCAATCTTTGGAGTTGGGCGCGGCTTCAGCATTCCTTTGATGATCTGGGGTTCCAGCGGATTCTTCCACCTGATCGCCGGGCATGTCTGGAGATCATTCAGCATCCTTTTAGTTTTGGCCGAAAGAACGACCTCCCATGGAGCTTCTTCAACAAAAGAGCACGTTGCCCCCGGTGTGTCCATTTTCTTAGGAGTGTGCGGTTGTGGTGGGCTTACTTTCCACTTCTCCGACAACGCAAACTTGCCTTGTTGGTACTGATCCTCGATCCATCCCTTAAAGATGAAGCAATCTTCGATTGGATGGCTCACCGTTTGGTGGTAAGGGCAATAATTGGGATTATTTACTTCGCCGGGTTGCAATGGTCGCTTTGGATTCAGCAGATTGATAATCCTGTTGCGCATCGCCAGCTCGAATAGTCTCTTCGTTTTGTCCTGCGGGAACGAGGAAGGACGCTTTATTTTCTCATTATAATAGCGTCGTCTCTCTTCCAGTTGATCCATTAGTTTTGGGGCACTGGGCTGCTGTTGGGTATTCGCAACGAAGGTCGCCTTTCCTTTACCCTTTTCGTTCAGCGGCTCCGGCTTCGGAGGAGACGGTCAATGACCCATCTGGGCTAGCTTGCCGATTAAAGCTTGGAATGTGGTCGGTTTGAAGAACATCATGAACTGTGAAATAGTTGCATGAGGGTTTAGGGTGCCCACGAACATGCCCACCGCTGGTGCTTCTTCGATACGCTGTTCGCATTTTGACCACAGATTCCGCCATCGGATTGCGTACTGAACCCATGTCTCACCTGGCTTCACCCTGGCATTGATCAATGCTGTTATTGGGATGCGTTCACTAGCACTTGCGAATCGCTGGGTGAACAACAATTCCATTTCTGCGAAAGTTTTGACGGAGTCGTTTGGAAGTTCGGAGTACCACTCAAATGCCGTCTCCGATAAGCTGCCGATGAATTAGCGGAGCAAAAGCTTATCATCGCCACCGGTATTGCCACAAAGAGCCCTGAACTGAGCGACATGTTGATGGGGATTGCCTGTCCCCTTGTACACATGGAATTTGGGGATCGTGTAGCCTGGCGGGTACTTTATCTGATTATACCAGCCTGGATATGGTCGCCCAGTTTTGACGACTTGGCCGGCTGCTTCATTTGCCTGGTGAACTCGTATTTGCTGAGCAATATAGTCGTCCAGAGCGGCCTTGGAAATAGTTTCTTCCTTGGCCGCTGAAAGAGCCGAAGGTGGATTCGACGTCTCTCCTCTGTCATCTTCGAGGATAATCGGAGGATCTTCAGTTGGAGGGTCCGGCTGGATCATCATACCCACCATGTCTTGGAACAAAAGAGCCATTTCATTTATGTTGGCCGCTTGTTCCGCAGCCTCCTTGTCCTTCTTTTCGAGCATTCTCCGAAGGAATTCAGCATCATTCTCATGTTCGTGACGTTGTTCCGATGACGCCTCCGGGCTTGTTTTCGGTCCCGTGAGTGCGGCCATTGTAGTCAGCATCTCCTGAAGCTTCTGCTGTTGTTACTGGATTTTTGTCACGGATCGGGTGAGCGGTCGGTGACCCGTAGAAGCGCGGCTATCCTCTTTTCCGGAAGCCATGTAAACCGTATGTACCGCTATGCCCCCGACTTGGAGCGTCTGGGCTCAGCGTCTTTACGTTGTGCCCTAGTCATAGGGGCTTTCTCTGGCCTCCTTTTCTTTTGAGCAGTCGACATTGAGGGGGCCGTTGCGGCGGGTACCCATGCGGTCGTCGTCCTTTGCGGCTTGTCAGGACGGTTCTCTTCCTGCTGGGCCTTCAACTTCTTCTGTCGACGGGGATAGTCTTGATCAATCACCGACTCCTGAACCCGTCGCCAGACTTTGTAAACTTTGGAGGACAGCCGTTGAGGGGACTGCTCCGGCTTTACTTCTGTAACAGTCTCCACCGGAGGAGGTTATCTTTTCAGTATATCGGTAGGAGAGTTCATGCGCACCTTGTTCAGCAGTTCGAAGCTGTTCTCAGTTGGAACAACAGCATTGACTTCCACCGTTGGGGCTGGTGGAGTTAGCCCAGAGGGGGAGTTGCCCCCAGCCTTCCTTACTTGGCGTCAGTTGCGACGTCGAACGCGTCGAGCTGTTGGGATGGTTTCAGCTTGAGGGGTGACTTCGCCTTGCCCCCTGCTTTGGAGAAGGGCTGTTGTTGGTATCAGCCTCTTGAAGACTGAGGTCCATTGAGTAACATGATTTAATCTGTCAAAGACAGACTTTGGAGCAGGAGCCGGAGTGGTTAATCTTATAAAGACCGCCCCTTTGGCAGGAGAAGCCGGCTTGATGACTTCAGGAGCAGGGATGTCTATCCTCTTCGGAACAACCTTTCCTGAGATTGTAGGCTTCATCATGGGCCCACTGGAACTTTGGCCCACTCTGGCGAAGACTGAAGTGCTGGAGCTGGACGACCCGTTGAGGGGGGCCGCGGTAGTTGTAAGCCGATCAAAGACCGACTTCTTGGAAGCTTCTGGTGTTGGTACAGGAGTGCTGAAGCTCATTGGTGGGAGCATAGTCCCGAAAAACAATCCGGTGGTGGCCTGAGTCACCTGGTCCACCGGCATCGTGAACAGAGAAGCCGCTTGGGGCCCATAAGCTATGCCTCCGGATGAGGCGGAACGTGAATTGCAGTTGCAGTTGGAACACTTTGCGCAAGTGGACGCCATTGTTCCTTCGCTTTCTGCACCAAGCAAAACGCCAAATCTTAGCATCTCGAAACCCAAGGGCAACCATTAGCAAACCGAGATTTTTTCGCGAACACGACACACGAAATGTAGAGTGGAAAGAGAAAAATGTCCCACCGGGCATGCCAGAATCTGTTCCCCTCCGAATACAGAGACGCGACCGCGTAGATCCGTCTTGCCTGAAATTTGGGGTAGATGCTAATTGGTGCTATCCGTCCACCTCTCCGAAGATGCCAAGTTGATTTATGGCACCGTGTATCGAAGGTTTAAACGGATGCGGCCGATGTAGCAGACTTCGTCAGATTCCCCCTCGTTTGAGAGGTTTTTGATTATGGGGACGCTCTTCCCTGCAGGCGCAAGCCCCTGCAGTTAATTATGCTACCGTATCGCGGTAACAACTTTCTCCTTCTCTAGATGGTCACTTCGTGTCGTGGGTGTTTGTTTTGTGTTTGGTTGCCCGTGGATTGTATACGGAGACTAATTTAGGTTGTCGCCCGTAGGGCATGAACTAGTCCAAATCTGTATTTTCTTATATTTGGGTTTGAGGGTTTGGGTTTAAGGATACGTTAGTCTCATTTGAGACTAAGATCAACTTAAACGTTTGTTAAGGATACGTTAGTCTCATTTTAGACTAAGATCAACTTAACGGGATCGTTTAGATCCAACAAGAGAGCAATTGCGCTCTATTGTTTAGTTTAGTGACATTGCGGTCGATTAGTTTAAGGACATTGCGGTCCATTTTTAGTTTAAGGACATCTCGGTCCATTGTTAGTTTAAAGACATCACGGTCGATTTTAAGGACATCATAGTCCATGGGCTTAAGGACCCCATAGTCCATTGTTAGTTTAAAGATATCACGGTCGAGGTTAAGGACATCATAGTCCATGGGCTTAAGGACCCCACAGTCCAATGTTAGTTTAAAGACATCACGGTCGAGGTTAAGGACATCATAGTCCATGGGCTTAAGGACCCCACAGTCCAATGTTAGTTTAAAGACATCACGGTCGAGGTTAAGGACATCATAGTCCATAGGTTTAAGGACCCCACAGTCCAATGTTAGTTTAAAGACATCACGATCGAGGTGAAGGACATCATAGTCCATGGGCTTAAAGACCCCACAGTCCAATGTTAGAGGCGTCATAATCTGTGAGATGTGTGGTTGTCGGGACCCGTCACCTCTTTGAAGACGTTGAGGAATTACAACGACAAATATCAAAGGAGTGAAGAGATATACCCTTGAACCAAGGTGGATTAAGTGATCTGTAGTCCAATTTGGAACTAAGATCAATTGGTTATATTATGAGCACAATAACTCAGTTAAGTCTGAATTGAGGACTTATGGCCAACTTGGGCTAAGTCCAATTAGATTTAAAATGTTGGCCCTTTGTTGGACCATTAAACATTTGTGTGGGTTCAAGCCCACATCATTTAGCAATACTAAACAAGAGTTTGAGGGCTCTGGTGATATTTCTATCTTTGACTGAGCATTGAACATTATAGTTCTGAATTTTACTCAATTTTGAGATTCAGTTGAAGCGGAGACTTTTGCCTCTGGAGAATTAGCCAATTTGGCTAAAAGTAGTGTTAAACACTAGGGAACAATATTGTTAAACACTGGGAATAAGGCTCTCAAATTAGTGTTAAACACTAGAGGAGAACAGTGTTAAACACTGGAAATAAATCCTTTAAATTAGTGTTTAAACACTAAATAGGAATGGGTCACGCGGGGACACGTGAGGGCGCCCAAAGGTGGGGCAAGATCTCCCCACTTTGCTCTGCAAATAAGTGTTAAACACTTTTTATTTTTATTTTTTGAGGATCACGTGTTGGCACGTGATAGATATCTGTGCGCTGATCACTAAAGCGTTTGCTAAGGGGTCATGTGGTAACACGTGAGAGCGCCCAAAGCTTAAATTTCCTTTGCTTTTTCTTTCTGTGTTTTGGAGATCACGTGGGAGCACGTGAGGCGTTGCCTCAGAGCTTTTTCCTTCTCATTTTTGGGGGTCTTTTCAAGGGTCACGTGGGGACATGTGACCTCAGTTCTTTTCATGCTTGGAGATCTTTTAAGTCTCTTTATTTTTTTTTAAGAATTAAATCCTCTGTAGGGTTAAACCCTAATTATGATTTTGAAGGAATTAAATTCCTATTGTGAAAGAATTAAATTCTTATGTAGGGTTAAACCCTAATTTCTTTTTTAGAAGAATTAAATTCCCATATATGCAAAAGAATTAAATTCTTGTATAGGGTGAAACCCTAATTTCATTTTAAGAGGAATTAAATTCCTGTAAATTTGGGAGAATTAAATTCTCAATTAGGGTTAAACCTTAGTTTTGTCCATCTTGAAGGAATTAAATTCCTGTAATTTTAGGAGAATTAAATTCTCATATAGGGTTAAACCCTAGTTTTATCATGAAGGAATTAAATTCCTGTGAGTTTTAAGAGAATTAAATTCTCATATAGGGTTAAACCCTAGTTTTATCTTGAAGGAATTGAATTCCTATGAGTTTGAGAGAATTAAATTCTCATATAGGGTTAAACCCTAAATTCCTGTGGATTTGGGAGAATTAAATTCTCTGAACTCAATTCTCCCTCTAAGTCTTGGATCTGCATGGCAAAATCTCAACCCGATGAGAATTAAATTCTCAACTTATGGGGAGATTTGCTTCTGCAGATCTTCAACCAGAGGAAGAACTAAATTCTTTTGCAGAAGAGTTAAACTCTTAAATTGAGAATTAAATTCTCTTTTTTGTTTTATGAAGCTTTGATCCCTTTCTCTTTTCTCACCTAGGGTTTTCTTTCTCGAGAATTAAATTCTCCTTTCTTTTCTCTCTGCTATTTGCCTTTAGAAAGTTTCAAGATCCCAAAATTCTCCCTTTTAAATTCTATCTCCTGGCTCCTATTTATAGGAGAAGGAAAAGAATCAATTTGTTTAGTAAATCTCTCATTGAAAGATTTTGTTTGTTTTCATAATTAATATAATCCTTTAAATCATTCAGTGAATTTTATTTACCGTTGGATTTTCAATCCAAAGATATTCTGTTTGTTATTTTTGGTGAGATTTAGGGAAATCTTTCCTTGTCTAAGATTTTTCCATAAATTGGTGATTTTTTATCACCCCTGGATTTTTAATCCAACGGTCCCCATAATCCTTTTCCATTTGGAAAGATTTAGAGAAATGGAGAATTTTAATTCTATTAAACTGTAAGGCTTTCAAAGTCTGTCACGTGCTGGCACGTGACCCTTGGTCACGTGTGAGCACGTGACCCCCAATTGAGTCCTTTTCTCAGCCGCTTATCTATGCTTCTGTTTTAACCATCACGTGTCAACACGTGACCATTGGTCACGTGTGAGTACGTGATACCTCATTGAGATATTTCCTGATTTTTTAATCAGGGAACAGGGTCCTCGGGCTCGACTGCCTCTGGGAGGGTTTTTCGGCCCCTGACGTTGCGGTAGGGGAGCTACTTGCCAGGGGCGACCGAGCAGGGTAGCTGCTGGGTTGAATCTTGACGAGGCGTAGCCCGACTGCCCAGCTGTAGGTGCGGGGAATGGGAACGGTCGGGGCAACGGCGCGCGTAGCTAGTGCATTGAATGCGGGGGGGGAGGCGAAGCGCTAGGGGCGCATCGCTTCGATTTCGCTAGAGAAGGCTTGATGGCCGCCGCGTGGCGGCGACTCCTTGGGTGAAGGCGGGCGACTGTTGAGCTGGGCTATATAAGGCTGGGGGAGTACTGGTCCTTCCATCCTTCGTAAACAAGTAGTCAAGAATGCAGGACTTCCCGTTTACCATCCCCGACATCGTCCGCTTTGAAGATGTGTACCTTTACGACCCGTACTGCACCGAGGACACGGTGTAGCTGGTTTACGGGAGCATTGAGGACTATTTCGGTTGGTTGCTCCCCAGACGCTCCTCCCTGTTGCAGTTGCTGATGTACTCCATCTGGAGGGCGTCGCTGGGGCTTTACAACCCCCTGTCTGAGCTGCTCTATGACGAGGCCGTAGGCAAGCTGCGGTCTTTGAGGTGCTTCAGCCTAATCTCCGCGAACCGGCTGGCCCGCTCAGAGGCGCTCGTCCGCCAATACTACGAGCTGAGGCTCGGGATCGACGCGCGCGGGGGGACCGGGGACAGAGGTTGGACCTTGGCGTGGAGCCCTGGGGTGCCCAGCGGGCCTCAAGGAGTACCGGTTCGAGAGATCGGTGGGCAGGGGACGCAGCCTGCTGGTGGTCAGCCGTCCAGACAGGGCCAGAGCCTTCCGGAGGCGGTGGAGCGGCAATCTGGGGCCCGAGCCCGGTCGTTTGGACGCGGACGAAGGCCTCTACTAGGGATTGCAGCCGATCTATCCGGCCTGCGAGGGCGTTGATGACGGTCATCGGAGGAGGTTCATCCCCGTCTTCGGTGAGTGGAAGGCGGCGGCTGGTACCGAGATCTTCAGGATGGTTGCTTGCCATGAGGGTGGAGATGGGAAAGCCAACTTTGTGTTTTGTGGAGTTATGTTCCCACAGACGGCGCTAACTGAGGAGCTCCTTTTCGGGTCTCCGTCAGATGTCGTCTTCCGTTGATCTCCGGATGGACTTTGTTAATTATCTCCTGTTGCGTGTGGGTCTCAATGGGTTTTGGAGGAAGGAGTGGAGTGAGGAGTTTGATGCCGAGTACCTGCAAAGAAGTCCCGGGATGGTTTGGTACCACCAAGGACCCTCCGATGATCAAGTTAGTGATGAGATCCGAGCAGAGTAACGTCTTGAAAGAGTAGAGAATGGTTTACTTGACCCCTCTGTGATGGGGGTTTATATAGCGGTGGCGGCACGCAGCAGCAGGCGCGAGAATCTCGCCGGCAGTTACGCTCCCGACGTCACGCCCGCGTAGAGAGCGGATCGCCCATTAATGGGGATCGTGATGGCGTGGAACGTGGGATGTTGCTGGCGTAGAATCTGCGCATGGCGAGATTCGCGGAGCGGCGGTTACGCCTGTGAATGGTGGAGTTGGTCGGAGGGCCGAGGAAGACGGCCTCGGCAGGAGCTCGGAGACGAGCGAGGAGGCCGAGGAGTCCGAGCCTCGTGGCAGCTCGGCGCGATCTACGGGGCCGAGGAAGCCAATTTGCAGGGGGCCCTGAGGAGAGCCAGTTTGTGTTTGCAGGTCGGGTACATGGTGACCTGGTCGGCACCTGTGGGCCCTTTCTTCTGAGTTCTAGGACACGTCACCTGCCACGTGTCCTGATCTTGGAGATTGCCAATATCGAGCATCATTAGATATTAATTTATTAGGTTGAAACAATTCTATTGGAAGCAAAAATGAATGGTGATGTGAACATACAAATACTAACTTGATATTAGCCTTTTCACACACAAGTGCATACTTAGGCATATGCATTATACGATCAACTTCACAAGATATGATGATTCTCACCTTCTCAGGTAATATATTTGGCACTATACATCATCCTTAATTACACCTGAATAAACAATGAAAAAAAGCCAGCCATTAATACATTAACCAAAGGGGGAAAAAAATGTCAGCCCCTCTGTCCCTAATCAATTACCCTAAAAAACAAAATCAATTTAAATTCAATAGAGTACACTAAAATAAACCACATTATTACCCCCATTACCCCTCATTATTTCTCTAAACCCTGCCTCAAAAAAAGTAAACCCAGAATCTCTCTCTCTCTCTCTCTCTCTCTTTCTCTGTTTCATCAAACCACTCTCTTCGTCTCTCTCATCCATAAAACCACTCTTCTCTTTCTCCGTTTCCCGCACAAAACCATCCTCTCTCTCTCTCTCTCTCTCTCTCATTCATAAAGCCACTCTCTTTTTTCTGACCTCTCTCTCTCTCTCTCTCTCACACACACATCTGCATTCAAAAATCCGCTTTTTTTCTTTTCAAAATTTAAATCACTCTCACCCCCACATTCAAGAAATACTTCTTCTTCTTCAAACCTACATTTCAAGAAACCCAAAACCCTCTCTCCTCCTCTTCTTCTTCTTCACCATCATCTTCAACCCACATCAGGTCTTCCAAGAAACAAACACCAAAAATGGCACCCAAAATCACGACCATCTTCTTCTTCCTCCTCTTCCTCCTCCTCCCCATGTGTTCCCTCTCCCAAAACCAACAAGAGCTTCAGGCCCTCATGGCCTTCAAGTCCTCCGTCTCCGATCCCCTCAACGCCCTCTCCTCCTGGTCCCCCACCTCCCCCTCCGCCCCCTGCTCATTCCGCGGCGTCACCTGCTCCCCTGCCACCCTCCGCGTCGTCTCCCTCCGCCTCCCCAACCTCCGCCTGTCCGGCCCCATCCCATCCACCCCGCTCTCCTCCCTCCCTTTCCTCTCAAAGCTCTCCCTCCGGTCCAACTCCTTCTCCGGCCCCATCCCCCCTTCCCTCTCCTCCCTCCCCCGCCTCCGCTCCCTCTTCCTCCACCACAACCGCCTCTCCGGCCCCATCCCCCCTTCCCTACTCTCCAACCTCTCCTCCTCCTCCTCCTCCTTACAGGTCCTCGACCTCGCCGACAACCGCCTCTCCGGCCCCATCCCCTCCCTCTTCCCCCACAACCTCCGCTACCTCGACCTCTCCTCCAACACCCTCTCCGGCCCCGTCCCTCCCAACATCTCCTCCTACGCCCCCAGGCTCCAACTTTTAAACCTCTCCTTCAACCGCCTCCGCGGCACCATCCCGCCTTCCCTCGGGGAGCTCTCCCGCCTCATGTACCTCTGGCTCGACTGGAACCTCCTCGAGGGCACCATCCCCGCCGTCATCGCCAACTGCTCCTCCCTGATGCATTTAAGCTTACAAGGGAACGACCTTCAGGGGATCGTGCCGACCGCGGTCGGGGAGATCGGGCCCCTGCAGGTGGTGAACCTGGCGCACAACGCGCTCTCCGGGCCGATACCCTACTCGGTCCTGAACCGGACGAGGATCGTGCAGATGGGGTTTAATGGGTTTAAGGGGTTCGAGGCCGAGGATGCGGTTTCGTCGTCGTCTTCGGGCGGCGGTTCTGCTGGGGTCTTGCAGGTGCTTGATGTGAGGGAGAATCGGTTGGGCGGGGAGATGCCAAGGTGGCTAATGGGGTTTAAGGGCCTGACTGTGTTGGATCTTTCGGGGAATTCTGTGAATGGGTCGTTGCCGGCGGAGATCGGGACGCTTTCGGCCTTGCAGGAGCTGAGGATGGGGAGGAATTTGATGAGTGGGTCGGTTCCGGCTGAGATCGGGCAATGTGGGTCCTTGAGAGTTCTTGATCTTGAAGGAAATCGGTTCTCTGGCCCGATTCCGGCGGTTCTTGGTGGGGTTTTCGGGCTGAGGAGCCTTTTTCTTGGCGGGAACGAGTTCTCCGGCGTGATCCCGGCGACCTTCGGGGGTCTGTACAACTTGGAGTCTCTCTCGCTCGAAGAGAATCGGTTGACCGGGAGATTGCCTGAGGAGATCCTAAGGCTGAGTAATCTGACGTTCCTGAATCTCGCTGGGAATGGAATCTCCGGCGACATTCCGACCAACATTGGGAACCTCACTGGGCTGCAGCGCTTGAACTTGAGCAGAAATGGGTTTTCGGGCAAGATTCCCGCCAGCATCGGGAGGCTGTCGAGTTTGCGATCGCTCGATCTTGGCGGCCAGAAAAATCTCTCCGGCGAGATCCCTGCCGAGCTCTTCAGCTTGCCAAGTCTTGAGACGATATCGCTTGCAGGGAATTCATTTGCCGGTCAGGTCCCTGAAGGTTTCACTAGTTTATGGAGCTTGCAGTTTTTAAATCTTTCTAAGAATTCGTTCTCTGGTTCGATTCCGGCGACTTATGGGTACCTTCAATCTCTGCAAGTGCTATCAGTTTCGAATAACGAACTTTCAGGTTCGATACCCGCGGAGCTCGGAAATTGCTCTAATCTCACCATTGTTCAGCTGAGTTTCAACAACCTATCGGGTGCGATCCCTGCTGATTTTTCAAGACTTGACAGTCTGGCCGAGCTTGATTTAGATCACAATCTTTTCTCAGGCGAAGTTCCATCAGAAGTCTCGCAATGCTCGAATTTGAACATTCTCCGACTCGATAATAATCATCTCTCTGGATCTATTCCGAGTTCGCTTTCGAACCTATCAAAGCTGCATATCATCGATCTTTCGTCAAACAATCTTACTGGCATGATCCCTTCGAGCCTCGCCCGTGTCTCCATGCTGAGCTACCTCAATGTATCAAACAACGACCTCGAAGGGCCGATTCCGGCAATTCTCGGGGCCCGCTTTGACGACCCTTCTGTTTTCAGCAAAAACAAAGACCTCTGCGGGCCCCCACTGGAGAATTCTTGTACCAAAAAGAGAAAGAAGATGAGCACAAGGTTAATCCTGTTCCTCAGCCTAGGAGCTATTGTGCTTCTGAGCTTAGTTCTGCTTTGTTGCTGCTGCGCTTTTTGCGTGATTCGATGGCGCCGCAGATTCTTAGATGCTCGAAATGGTGTAAAGAAGCGATCCGCAGCTCGAGGGAGTGGCTCGAGCACGACGTCGTCGGAAAACAGAGGTCCGAGACTAGTAATGTTCAGCAACAAGATTACATATGCCGAGACATTGGATGCCACGAGGCAATTCGATGAGGAAAACGTTCTAAGTCGTGGCCGCCATGGCTTGGTATTCAAAGCCTGCTATGCCGACGGCACCGTCTTATCGATTCTCCGACTTCCCTCGACTTCCACCGATGGTGCGATCGTAGTGGAAGAAGCCTTCTTCCGCAAAGAGGCCGAGTCACTGGGCAAACTGAAGCACCGGAATCTAACAGTGCTACGCGGCTATTACGCGGGGCCACCCCCAGATGTCAGGCTCCTAATCTACGACTACATGCCCAACGGCAACCTCGCGACCTTGCTGCAGGAAGCATCCCACCAAGACGGCCAGATTCTAAACTGGCCGATGCGCCACCTCATCGCCCTCGGCATGGCTCGTGGCCTTGCGTTCCTGCATGCAAACAATGTCATACACGGCGACGTCAAGCCACAAAACGTGCTCTTCGACGCGGATTTCGAGCCCCACTTGGCCGATTTCGGGCTCGAGAGCATGGTGGTGACGGCGGGGGCCGCGGCCGAAGCCGCGTCCACGTCGTCAACGCCGGTTGGGTCCCTAGGCTATGTGGCACCTGACGCAGCGGCCGCAGGCCAGGCAACCAAGGAAGGGGACGTATACAGCTTCGGGATCGTGTTGTTAGAGCTGCTGACGGGGCGGAGGCCGGGGATGTTTGCAGGGGAAGAGGGGGAGGACATCGTGAAGTGGGTAAAGCGTCAGCTGCAGCGAGGGCAGATTGCGGAGCTACTAGAGCCGGGCTTGCTGGAATTGGACCCGGAGTCTGCTGAGTGGGAGGAGTTTCTGCTCGGTGTCAAGGTCGGGCTTCTGTGTACCGCGCCTGACCCGGCGGATAGGCCGGTGATGGGGGATGTGGAGTTCATGCTGGACCGGTGCCGGATCGGGCCGGAATCGGCCGACCCTACATCCCAGCCGTCTCCAGCTTGAGTCGACTCGCCGATCCGATATGTTACGATATCATTTGTGTAGCGTTTTGATTCCTTTATTTTCCCTCCAATTTTTTTTTTAGGTTCTTTTCCCTTTCATGATGGGGCTCATTGATGAGTGTGTTGGGGATGTGGGCCCTGAAGTCAAGGTTTGACCAAGGTCAAGGGACAGCGCGCCAAAAAGGAGGAATAATAAAAGAATTGAAAAGGAAAGAGAAGTAGCCGTTGGGGTGGTGTTGTACTCGAGAGCTGGGCACTGTCTTTTTCATGAGATCCTGAGCGTCCATCTGAGATCGAGCGGTTGTAATGTGAGGAACTTTATTCTGAAGAGGGACACAAAATTGATGTAATTCATCATTCATTCAATCCCATTGCCTTTGTTTGTTTGCTTTCTGTATCGTTTCTGCTCTCTTGAAATAAAAAAGAGCAGTTGGGCTTTTGTTTTGTTTATTATTATTGCTTATGATTTGTGTGAATTGGGAAGTGCGAACGCAATAATCGAGGGAGCAAGAGACAAGCGCGGGAACAGGTGACCGTTGAGGGCTCTTGTTTTGTTGTCGCTGCAACCGAGCAGTGTCCGCATGCAGACGCGGGAACCGCGGGAAGAGACTGGCCACATGCACATACACAGACGATTAATACAAATCTCTCTTTATTATTATTCTATTCAAAATAGTTCAATTGGCTCCCACAACATTTAGGGTACATTTCGAACATAGTCGAATGCAATTTTACACCTTTCAATTACAATGTGTATTGATTGTGTTAGGGTCGGTCGGCGGTCTCCCACACGGATGTAAGGCCCTTGGGAAGAGGTTAGTCGTCGTTGAGATCCTTGAGAAACCGGCGGCATGCATGGAACACGGCCACGTGGAATCTTGATTCGTGTCTATGAACACAAAGTGCCCAGCCTGCGTATGACTTGAAGACATGAGAAATATGTATTTCTTTAGTTGTAGAGAACATCAGGATGAGAGATGAGATGAACCTGAGGAAAGCCTATGATTTCGCAAGGTACTTTCATGTCCTGGCGAGCGAGCTGGGAGCCTCGGTAGTTCATCCAATCTTGATGGCCGTAGATGAAAGTTGTAGGGACTTTCCACTCCAAAGCACTGTAAATATGAAACACATCATCTATCCATCGTGCCTTTGATGCGAACAAGGGAAAACTAGGAATAAAATATTGTCAAATGTATGTCATTCAGAGGACTAAAATTTTAAGATTTCAAAACTCCCCCCATCTTTTACATTTTCAACCTCTCCTTTTCACTCTCACAATGGTTCCAAAAATTGTAAAAGTGATTAAAGGAAAACTATCATAAAAAGTAAATAGTATTATATATATCATGCAAGAATTTTATGAGAGAGGTGGAGGGAAGCATGAACATGCATTGAATTCAGTGGCCTTGCTCACAAGCAGTTATTAGCACACAAAAGGTACATGAACAATAAAGAGACCAACCATACATTTTTTGCCTAGGAGTTCTAGAGGCAATCCAATCTTCAAAGGTTTTGATCCATCTCAGTCTTCTCACCAAGTGAACAATCTGATTTGGACTCACTCACATATCTGATTTAAAAAGGATGGCATAACTTTGGCTAAAGATTGATAGATGTCAATATGAATCACATCAGGTTCCTGCTGCAATTTTTGGACATCAAAAAACATGAATTGCCTCAAATATCAACAGTTGTAGATAAAATCCTAGCAAAGTATCTTACAAAAGTCAAGTTGGATATGTGACCACTCATATCACAAGAAAAGTGCCTTTACCAACTCATCCAATATCTTCTATAGGGTTTTGAAGTTCTTGAGATACTATAATACAACCCACGAAGACCTAACCTATGTGATCAGAGTTCACACAAAAGTTGGCACTTGTTGAACCATAGAAGAAATTTGAAATTGAATTATTAATTGAGAAAAATATAAAGTGTTTCCAAGGGAAAAATCGCATGAAGGCAGTCGCATTACGAGAGTCGACAAACAATTCAAGAGCTACAGTAACTTTTGGTTTCTTGAATAAGATCGGCATTTAATGGGGTGTTTCGTTGTAATAGTAATAGTCCCCATCTTGAGGCCCAGTCTAATAATTCCTTGAAAATATTCTCCCCTGATTTGGGGAAGGTAGAAATTATATCCTTTATCAACCACCAACCAACCTGGGGGGGAGGGGGGCGCATAAAAATCTAACATGACAAGTACAGGCTTAACATTACCTAAATATCTACAAGCATGGATTTATAACAAAATCACATCTCTTCATACCACCCTTTGGAGCTACACCTCCATCTACTCCATCTACCAAATTAAGGCAAGATGACCAATTAATAGTTGTGTCCAAATTATTCCATCTTCTTCATGTAAAGCCACTCATGAGAATGCCAATTGTCATTCTGTATGTTTGTCTCACATCCTATAAATTGATGTAATATGATTGTTCAAATTGAGGAACCACCAGCGCTAATGCATCCTAAATTTGGTGCAAGAACCAAATAAAAAAACACTCGTTGTCTCTATTGTGCACATCAACTTAAGTTTTTTCTACTGTAGTCCTCTCATTACCATGGAATTCAATTTTCTGTCCTTGCCACTTCTCTTGATTCCAATTCATATCTGCGGTTCTTAAAAAGCTCATTCAAATATTTCTAATACTTGCATGAGAGGATGCACAGTATTTAGACTAAATTAAAAATTTATGTACCCTTCATAAAGCCATCATTGTTCAGACCAGGCTTTACCTTTAATTTTCGACAGCAGATCGTACAAGACAATGGTCCTATCCCGCATGTGGACAAAGAGAAAGACACACGTCTGTCCTTGTAAACCACTGAGCTTCATTACAAAATTTTCTGCTCTTTTCATCTTCAGTTCTTCAACTTCTTCAAGCCCAAGATGTCTATTTGATCTTTTACTATGGCAATTGGCAACACCAAGTTCTATAGAATTTGATTTATGGTTTATGGGCATACATGATGAAAATATAAATCTTCATAAGGAAATTATTGGGAAAATCTATTCAAGTGAATATTGGCAGGCGTTCTCAAGCTTCAAACTCTATGAAATCCGTTTCAATAAAGTTGCATAAGAAAGTTAATGCGCAACGCAGGGTAGTCAATCCATTTGGTGTAGTAATTTATGATCGTCTATTTGCACAAAATTGAGCATCTAACTGTGGGTTCACAGATATAATGGGAATTTTTATGGATCTTGATTCTGAATTCTAATAAAACTCGACTGAGAAATTAAACAAATCCAAACTTTCGAGCTCCTAATTAAGATAATCTAGAGAGTTTTAAGAAAATTCAAACCTCACTGCAAAAAGGATATAGCATAATAAAGATGGTTCGCTCAATATCATTCGCATCATAACAACGAAATATCGAATGAGTTTGAAATTATCTTGAAAACCTAGCAAGGGACACATGTAGCTAAATGTGACTACGGATGAGAATTGACAATGTTGACCTTGAATACTTAAGAAGGCGGTCAAAGTTTTCCTTCATGATAAATAACCAATTGTTAGACAATTATGCTGGCGGTCTAAGCAAAAATGCTATTTACAAAATCAGTCGACTAAATATCAATTAACCAATACTCCTTGATATCTCCTCACGGGGTGTAGGTTGCATACTTGAACTTGTGACTTGTCCCACTTTCTCATGCTTCCCCAACTATCCCTCAGATTGGAATTAAGATTTGGGTCTGACTTGAATTATAAATTATTATTTGTATAATTTAGATAAGGGTAAATTTCATAGAACGCCATCGACTTTCCGGGGTTTTTAAGACAACCAATTTACTTTTAAAATACGATGAAACCCTTCTGAATTAGCAATTCTGTCTGAAATTGTTAGTTTCGTTAACTCATGCAAGGCACAAGAAGACCAAGTAACTCCTAAATGCCTTGTACCTAGACTCAAACATCCCCCAAATGAATAGGGCAATTTTTTTTGCCAGAAATGATCTTTATTTTTTTAGTTAACGGCATATTAAAAGTTCATTGGTGTTATATCAAAAAAGGAGAAAAGCCGATGGCGTTTTATATAATTTTACCCTTTAAATAAATTAATATTATTATTACTACTGCAATTACATGTACAACTATAATCACTATAATGATTACTATTGTTACTGTTACACGCCATTTAACTATTACTATTAATAATTTGTTGTTGTTGTTGTTGTTGTTGTTGTTATTTAAAACTTTAACTGACGACGAGAAGAAAGAAAATCAAAATATTCTTTGCAGAAAAACAGTCACCGAGAATCTTTTTCATGGATTGTCCTTGAGCATTAACAATGAAGACTTTCAGCGATTTTGGTACTAGAAGATTGACCAAGAACGAATATCACATACCTTTGTAGAAGAGGTTTCTGTGCAAATGCCCCAAAGGAAAATATATACTTCAGACACAATTCTCCACTTGCTTCGGCAGCTAAAGTGTGGTACACATAATCTTCAAACAACACAAATAAAAGAAAAAATTGTTACCTTAACAGGCTTACGTACAGACTGAGTAAGAACAAGTTTAAGAAAGCAGTAGAATTTGTTCTGTACACATTAGTTCAGTATATGGTATTTTTATTTTACCTGTGAGCAATGTGGACTCTGCTTCTGTTAAAATGCTGCCAGTAGAGTGAGAACCAAATCTAGCACTTGTATATCCGTGTACCAAATCTGGGCCCGAGGGACCGGATCCCTCTACATGGAAAAAAGGAAACCTCATATTAAATACTGTTAGCATGCACTAGAATATATCTCGTAGATTATAATTGTTGATGTCTAATGTTTCTTCATATATGTTCTGATATAAATGTATTTTGAATCCAAAATACATGTATTTTAATTTAAATTGATGTCCAAATAACAAGTTGTGAACCACTCTCGTTAATGGCAGTCCCAACTGGGTGTTACTTTGAAATTCCATTTAGCCAGTAACAAAAGCATGCAGTTTTTTTAAATCATTATCACTCAAATACTAATTTCATAGATACAGACCCATTTATCCAACGATTCATAAAGGAATAGATGTGGACAAATCTAAAAGTACATCTACAGTTCTTCCGAAAATTTAGTCTCCCTACTCCAACTCATAATATGTAAGGTAAATATTTACGATCGGATTTTAGCCTAAAAAGTAAACAGTTCATAACTTTTGTTATGTTTCTAAACATCATACCCAAAAGAAATATATACCACAAAATGTATACCTAAATCAAGAAAGTGGTCAGTTATGATGGTGGCATGCAGTTCGCAACAGTTTGGCCAAAACAAAAGAACTCTAGAAAAATTACTGAGGTTAGCATGGAAAGCTAACAAATTTAAGACCTCAACTAAGCCCAAAAAAACTCAAGATTATGAGATTATTAAAGAAGCAAACCAATTCAACTTATATCTCATGACAAACTTTCTTATTAGTACACTAAAAGCCATCTAATAGTACCATAAGACAATAATAGGAGATATCTAAAATCAACAGGATTTGCCACACCCCATAACTTATATAAAAATAATGGTTGAAACACTTTAGTCAGAAACATTCAGCTAACATGATTCAATCACATTATCAAATATTAACAGTGTTCATTTTGGGTGGAGTGCACAGAAACAGTAAACATAGATAAATTGTAGCATTCTTAAGGTTAGTCTATGCATGACATCTTAAATATTCAGTACCAAACTTTAATGGAACAAACCAGAACCCAACATATTAGATGTGAAAAGAACTGAAATCAAATCTATGTTTAGTAATAATGAGCTGTGAATTTATCAATAGACAGAAACACAAAAAAGAAAAATAAAGAAAATTTGATGAAACAACTGCACAATATAACTTAAAACAAATATAAATTATTATGAGAACGTAATGTTTACTGTATAATCTTCTGAGGAGTGAAATTAGATTCCCAAAGATGATTTGCTAGGGCACCCTTCCACGTGGCTCTAAATCTGGTCATCCATTCTGATTTATGTTCTGATTCTGATGTAAAGCCAGCAGGTCCTACCAAGATTAGATGCTGGACATGTTCAGGGTGCTGAAAAATATAAAGAAAAGCAGTGAGTTTGATAGAATAGATACTATAACATAACACAACAGAAGTAGAAATAATAAGATAACCTTCAGGGCATATTTTGCAGCTACATATCCTCCAAAAGAATGTCCAAGCAAGATGAAATTACTAAGGTTTTTGGCCTTGCGCCATTCCTCAAAAGAATCAATGAACCATGCCTCAGTTTCTGTAACATCACACAAGAGAGATTTTTAATACAATATAGATTTACCATAATTTACATATTGACCTGCAAAAAAGATGCCAACTTAGAAAATTTTGTAACCAATATTCAGAGAGACAACAACAACATCTGGGCCTTTTATCCCAAGCATATGGGGTAGGCTACATGAACCGGCAAGAATCACGCCGGGTCGAGCGCATGAATCCTCCGCCTCCACTCACTCCTATCGAACAATATACTTTCATTGAGGCCTTTGACAACCATATCTTTTCGTATCACCTCCTTCCATGTTTTCTTCGGTCTCCCTTCCGCCCTTTTGACATTGCCTATATCTAGAGTATCCATTCGTCGAACCGGTGCTTTCATAGGTCTGCGCCGTATATGGCCAAATCATCTTAACCGGTTTCCCGCATTTTCTCCTCCACAGGTGCTCCACACACTTTTGCATGAATATCGTCATTTCGCATCTTATCTTTTCTAGTGTTACCACACATCCAACGAAGCATGCATATCTCTGCTACGTGCATCTTCTATGTATACTGTTTTTTTGGAGGCCAACATTCTGTACCATTTAAACTAGTTAGAGAGACGAAGAGAAGGTATATCTAACTTAACCCATTTAAACCTTTTCCAATCAAAATGCAATGGTATATTTACGCCATTAGAGAATAGGCCAAGAGGCCCAAGACTATATAGTAAGCAATTATGCCACATGTTCCCATATATGTTGAACAAGTTGAACTTAACCATGTTTCTTTTAGAAACAACATATGTTTTGCTTTTGGCAAAAAATAAAACATATGTTTGCCCTTTATACAGAGGAGGAGCACTTTATACAAAGGAGGAAACGTTCACCGACCTTCTGTGTTTTTACATGTGAAGTCAGGTCGACTTGAGCCACCCCAACTGCAACGAAGGATAGACATTAGTGAATTGTTTTCTAGAATATACAAACTTACCATGAAAAACAAACTAATGAAAACCTTAACATTCATGTGAATGTAAATTAATTAGAAGAAAAGAGAAAGAGAAAATATCACTATTTGAATATTCATGACATGGCTGAGAATTACTCAGAACAATGACAGACAGTTTCTCAAACATGGTGACCACTACAAAAGCTAAATATTATAATAGTTCAACAATAAAGAACGAGAAATAGCACCACGTTGGGTATCATCTATGAGAAATGTTACAAATCAAATTTACACAGGGTCCAAGATATACTACAGGGTTAAACAAAAGTTTAAATAATTCAGATGAAAATGGCTTCTCTTCCTAAATGTTATAAAGATGTCTAAGAGAACTTATATATAGAACAAGTTCAGAGGGTGAGAAGCGTGGGGAAGTTCAATAGAAGCAAAACTAGGTATAAGAGGGGGTGAGAGTGAGCCATCTCCATAAATGATGATGTTATATATTATATAGAAAATATACGTACTAAATAAATTTTCTAGTAGACCTCATGTTCAGGAGCCATGTTTCACCCGCACAAAATGGCAGATAATTATCAATAGAATCTCTCCTCTTCCACCTTTCTTCATTCAAGATGGAAAAGGGTATCTCAACTCCTTTCTGTTCATATATAATAATGACTTATAAAATTATTCAAGCAATGATCGTTATGCATCTTAACTTAATATAACCTTTCAAGATTTATGCTTTTTAAACTAGGCTCTTCAAAGCTGTTGCCATTTGAGTTTTCAAATTTTACAATTCGCTAGTGCATGTAAGCTCTTGGACTAACCTATGGAAGACAATCCAGGCCTGTACAATATCGATACAAGCATGTATGCTCCAAAATAACTAATAATGGAAACATTTATTAGCTCAGAAGGGTATGACCAATATCCTTTAAATTTTTTTTTAATTTTTAACAAATTAAAACCCTCAATAATATAAAAAAAAACTTAACAGATAATCGTAGATGAAGATTTTCAACTATTATATGTCCAAACTCCAAATTTGTTGTGTAACTAACCCAAGTTGATCAATAGCGATCACTCGAAATCAACTGGCCAAGGCATCAAAGTTTCGGAAAAAGAACCCTTGAGAAGTAGCATAGCCATGAACCATGACAAGAGTTGGAGAGTCCTCCTTGCCATCAAAAGTTACCGTGTTGATGAATCTTGGTTCATCACTGGAAGATCTGAACCATCTAATTTTTGACCCGGGTGGTCCAGAACCTATATTTATCTGTTCCTGTACATATTTAGTTCTGCAATACAGAGGAAATTTTAGTAACTCAATTAATGTGATCAATGCTACACTAAATAAACAAGACAAAGAGATTAAAAGTTAAGTTTCTATGCATTTGTTTTAATTCGATATATCATTAACAAATCCATATTTCTTTGTATTATTAACAAAATTTTTAAGGTGCTATCTAGGAAAATCATAAAAGGTTTTTAAATGCTCAAGCCTCTATATTGAGCAATGGAAAGTATCATTTTTTCCAGCATAGGCATATAAGACACTGTTTTCTAATTTTTTTTCGCATAGGCATATAAGACACAACTTTCTCATTACAACATTAGAAGACCTCTTCCTAATATTGGCAGCACAAGTTTAAAGCTTCTTTATCTAAATAATTCACAAGAGGTTTTAAATTTGCAAGGATTTAGCAATTTCAATGCAAAGATTCTAGTTTTTTTTTCATACACAAGCATTGCAAGGATTTAGCAATTTATTTCAAAGATTCTAGTTTACAATCTTTCAGACAGCTCTCTGCAGGCCATCTCCCCATTTAAGGTAAAAACTTTGGTATCCTTTTATGCTGCCTCAGTTCATATTTATTTATGTTATCCTTCTCTCCCCTTTAACTAATATTATCTCTCATTTACTCTCTTAACCGACAAACTCGCAGGTTTCATGCATCGAAAAAATCTCAATGTCCTCGAACATCTAATCCTCATTTAAAAACCAACCTCTACCTTCTTATGCTTGCAGACACTTCTTATATTCCTATCCAATAGTATTATTCCACCCATTCATCTCAACGTTGTTATTTTAGCAATATTCAGTTTTGAGATTGTTGCTTCTTAACGGGCCACCGTTTTGACCATAAAGCATTGGTGAGGCTAGCATAAAATGTAGTCTGATCTCCAAATTTCCATCAAATACCTGGAAACTTCATAAATGATATTTTTTTTAGTAGTAATACTAAGAAAGAAGGACTTATTAGTCAAGACTACTGGAGATTTTGTCAATAACTTTCCGGTTCTTTTCTATTAAAAAAATATATAGAGATTTAGTGCTAATACGAGAAGTGGAATGTTTCATCCTAGCCCTCTTACTCAATGCTTCTATATACCTCTACTGTCTATTTGTAATGGATCTCCTAAATGTGTTAAATCTATGTGCAAACAGGTGAATGGTATGTTGAGTTTTCAGGAACCATAAGAGGTTTTATTTGGGTTCTAAAACCTTAAAAAAATAACTTTTAGCAAATGGTAAATTGTGTGATACGTAGCTAGCTGATGCCCCCATCAAATCCTCAAGATTGTTCTTTTTCTAATAATCTAATAGCAAGTAAATTAACCTCCTTAACATATAAACATAGCTTAACTGTACTTCTAAACCAAGCTTTATAGTTTGGTTCAATTCTTGGTATCTTGATTTCCCAATTGTTCTAATCAACAGACAACCCTAACCCCCTTTTCTTCTATCTCACAACCTATTTGACTCAAAACTAGCGCGTTCGTAAGATAACATTTCGAGTTTCAGCAGGATCCACCTCGAATCACAATCAAAACGACCTCAATTTCTCATTGGCTCATACTAACCCTAAGAATTTAAAAGCTCAATTCTGTTCGCAATTGACTACAATCACAGATATTAGCATCAGAATAGAATTCAATCCAATTGAAAACAAAGCTAATTGAATTCGAATCGAAATTTTCGACTCACTTGACGAGAGAAAGCAGCCGCTTTTCCGCGGCGAGGATGTGATCGGTGGAGGTCAGGATCCATCGAAGCGCCGACACCCAAATCCATCTCGACGCCGCCGGCCTCTCCGCCTCTGCCGGCGACGCCGCAGTTGCCGCTCTGATCTCCTCCGCCATTCTCGCCGTTCCCAATCTGCTCATTCAAAGGCGTCGTTCGAAAAGGTCGCGTCTTTTATGGGGAAAAAAATCGAAGGAAAGATTTGGGCTCTTATATGTTCTGCCATGTCGAGGTGTAATTATTGGAAATGGAACTAAGACCTGTAAACAACTTCACCCACTGTAAAATGCTGAGGTGTCTCATTTGAGATCGTCCGATTTGGTGTGTGTGTGATTCGGTGTTGTTGGCCGGTTGTGGCGGCGGAAACGTCAAAGGCGTATTATTCATGGCTCGGCTTTCTCGAGTCCCAAGGTGAAGGAGTTGAGCTCACCCTTCAGGTCATTCTCTCATTTTTATTTATTTGGATTCAAATGTAAAACATATATAGCAAGACATGTTCATGTTTGAGTTTAGCTCGCCATGAATCTGGTTGGTTCACGGCTTATTTAATTATAAGATAAATTATATATCGTACTTTTGAACAAATCTATTTATTTTCATCTTGTCGATATCTCCGTCTGTCATGTACGATATTTCAGAAATGATGAGAATTTAATATCCGATTTTTGAATATGGCTGTCTTAAAATCGGATCCATTTCTATCACATAAAAAAACCATCAACAACGCTAATGTTGTCACTGTCTTATGCATGTTTTTTGTTTTTCCATTCCCCCCCCCCCCCCCACCCAACTCATTATTCATTATACTTCATCAAGTGCAACAAGATTCAGCAAACCAAATATAAAAAAGATATATCTTTTTTTAGTATAAAAAAAGGCCAAACACTTGATCAAGTTCATCTTTTACTTCTTGATTAAAAACACAACAAATCAAGGGCCAATGAAGCAATGTCAACCCCCTAATACAAAACTACCTCGAACATTCAAACCTCCCCTGCATTCTCTTCATCAACCTCAACCTCATCATGGCCTTCTTCATCCTTATCCCCCACAAGGTAAGTCATCAACCGAAACGCGCTCACGATGTCGCAAATAGACCTACCACCCACTGCTACAGAGGGGGTCATTCGTAACGGTTAGAACCGTTAACCCATACTGATAACGGTTCTAACCGTTACACAACCGTTACGAATAGTCGACTAATCACCAGAAGTTTGGTAACGGTTCCAACCGTTATGATTGACCCCATTTGGTAACGGTTGGAACTGTTACCACATAGGTGTATAGGTCGATGATATCAGATATCCGCTACCTATTGGTAACGGTTGGAACCATTTCTAATATGTAGCAGGATCTGATATATTTCAGATATCATTATCCTTGTACTAACCGTTACTAAGCTCTATGATAACGGTTCTAACCGTTACTAAAGAGGTAACGTCAACTGTTGAAACCATTACCAATATGTAGATATATATTTTTTAAAACTTGAAACATCCCGCGCGCACTGTGCACGTGCTGCCTTCATTTACAACCAACAATACAAAATAATTATATCACCAAATCACACGCAATTATAATAATCAACAAATAATATGAAAGAACACAGAAAAACACAGATAATAATATACAAATATCCATAATATACATCTTAAATAATATACGAAAAGTAAATAATATAAAACTAATGTTTATATCTAAAGTCGTTGGGACGATCCACCTCCATCGTCATTCCGTGACCTGAAGATATTCCCTATCTCGTCTCGTAACACTCGCCGCATAGCCTCCTGCTGCTACTGTATCAGCTGCTCGACCGGCTCCGTAAGCGCCTGCAGCTGCTGCTACGTCTGCTGACAAACCTCCTGCTGCCGCGCTCTGCTCGCGGAGTAATCGAATCTTCTTTGCCGACGCTGCCGCCCTATCTGTCCGCGTCTGGGTCACGGCGTACTCATGGACGGCCTCATGTCCGGCAAAAAGTCGGTGGGCTTCAAGACCAACCCCGCGCTCATACCCACCGTGATACCCGCCGGATAGCTCGTCGAAGACAGGGGCAATGGCAGTAATCGGATCGTTGGGGCCAAGTCATAAAAAGGCCGTCCTTTTTTGGAATTGGCTCTATGAAGAGTATATATAGATATATATTAACTTAAAATACAGAATCGATTTGATTATATGAAAATTACGATGTACTCACTGATGCCTTTGTATAATGAGGCCCATCCAACGGCATGATTGTACCTAGCAGGATCTTTCTTGTCACGACCCGAATATGTGGAACGTGACTGGCACTTAAATTACGCAACGTCTAAAGGCGTAACACAATCTAAGTAAGCCAAAACCCAGAAGATCTAAACCATTTAAAGTAAATAGAGTGAATGAAAATTCATTTAAAAGTTAAGTTAACATAGAAGATCACTTTGAAAGTTTTTATAATAAACTCAAGTTTTTATAAAAAATTCGGCAGAGTTTCCTTTGTAAATACTGGCCCCAAACGGGTACAAACATGAATATATATAAGTAATGAACAAAGGCATCCCCAAGCGGGAGCTAGCTCTTCGCCGAATGGCGGGAGCTAGCTCTTCGCCGAATGGCGGAATCAAAACCACAAGTAAGATATATCATCCAAGAATGAAACCAACATTTAAAAGCAAGAAAACAGAAACCAAAAATATAAGTCGGCTCACACGAGCTCGACACCAGATACCAAAAATACAAGTCTCACAGTCTCATTGTCCAGTCCAATATACGAGGGTAGACGGAGTATACTAGATACAAAAGAAATATATATGGTGGAATAAAAATATCCTCACAACCCACCTACAAACAAGTCGATGCAAAGAAAGTAGAAGAAGAAATGTACCCGCCGCTACTATGCTGACGGGTCGGACTTGCAATACTGTGGTACAACGGGGTGAGTTGCCAACTCGTGAGTTGTAAGTAATATCTAATAAGGCTATCGTAATTATGCACGCAAATGTGTCACAACCTTACATATAAATTTAAGATACGATGCACTAGTATGAATGCGATATGAATGAATAATCAACATGAAATCCGGATATATCTGGTATGAGAAAATCCATATCCATATCTCAGTAAAACCTTTGTATAATATAGCTGGAGTATCATCAATGAAATCGACAGAAAATCCGTGTCAAGTATCGACACAATGTATATATCTCAATATTTCAATACCTTAAAATCTCAATATCTCAATAACCGTCTCTTAGATTGGCTCTCAATCTGTCACATTCCACGACTCCGGTCGGTATCCTCCGGATAACCACCGAGTCAACAATCATAACCGGTAGGTCGTGCTCCCCTGCCAGGCTCATCGTCTACAACATGAGCTTCTCGTCCCGGGATATCTCACCGGGTCCACCATGTACCCGAAACGGTTCATTCTATTCCTCGAATCAGGTCTCGAAAACCAACTCAAATCAGGAAAACTCATGGTGGACTCCACATACATCATATCACGAGAAAACCGTAACTTTCATTTTTAAAATGATAATAGGTTCATAAAATTCTTGCGGTTTTCCCTCAAAATCCATAAATCTCATAAACACTAAAATCTCCAAGAAGAATCACAATATATGAATATGTCGGTAATGATGAATGTCTATGATATCAATAATATGCCATGCGATGTATGACTAGAAAACCACGTATGAATGATGATGCAATGAGGTATATATATGACTTGAAATCCTACGTATCCATCCTGATAAAATGAAAATACAACTACAAGTTTACATATCATATATGATGCAAATACTCACATACTGATTTAAGCAAGTTCTATAGTGTTCGTGACATAGCAATTACCAATGGCGTGTATCTTCGCATAAATAGTGCACGTGCGGCATGAACCAATATGTAACAACCCTAATTTTCTTATACACTTTTTCCTATACAAATTTTTTTCAAAATATTTTTAAAATCCACAAAGGGGTATTTTAGCCTGAGCACAAGATTTAGGTAATTATTTTTGTTTTTAATTACAAGCTACAAGAATGAAATAACTCCATTTTTAGTGTACAAGAAATTACTTTAAATTTAATGTATACTAGGAGTATTTATTCTTGCTGCTATCAGTTTAAGTAATTAAAAACCACAATAATTACAAGAAGGAGCTTGTAGCTCATTGGTAATACCTTGCACTGCTGAACTAAGCCACCGGAGTTCAAATCCCATGCCCCACATTATTTTTGTATTTATTTTGTTTTAATTTTTTTTGGAAGTCAACGGTAAAAAGGCCATAACTCCCAAAATATGTACTGGACAACAAAAAGTAAATATACCAAATTGTACCCCCAGAAAATCCCCGGCCACTGGAAGCTTGACTCGGCCCGACTCGGCGCCGCCGGCCGGCGAATCGGCCGACTTGGTCCGGCTCCGCCGGCCGGACTTGGCCAGACGGCCGAGTCACCAACTGAGAAAAGTTGGCTCTTGACTTGGTCAACTCTCTTGCACACTTATTATACCTGGATCGGTTTTAATTTGGCCAATAAATCCTTTTTACTCCTAGGTTTAATGATTTTTAATGATTTTTATATATATTTTTTAATTAAAATCCTAACCCTAGCTTAGCCCTATATAAACACCCCTACCCTCTACCATTTTACCCTACAACTCTAAGTCCACTCTTCCATATTCTCAAGAGAACTCGGTACAAAGAGCGAGAAGCGAAGCGCTGCCGAAACCGACGACAGATTCCGGTGATCGTAGTAGAACCTTCGCGACGTTTTCGACGCACCGACAATCACCACTTCCCTTAGCCTCCTTAGTTTGTCCAAACCCGTAAGTCCCATCCCTTCTATCTCTCTTTTCTGTTAATAGAAAATACGACTTTTTGGAAACCGACGGAAATCGGAACAAACCGATTTCCGATTCGTTTTTTTCTACAAAATTCCACTTGTCACCTAATTCATAATACCCACCTATATTCATGTTGACTATTAATCACTCATAAACCAATTTAAATAAATTTTCTCACATGAAATGATAGCTTTCATGTAAAACCGTATTCTTTTCATAAAAACACCATGAAGTTTATTTTTCTTCGTTTACTCAATTCCCTCACTCCTAAATATGTTTATCTTGATAAATAAACTTATAGAAATCAATTTGAATGAATTTTCACATATGAAATGATAACGTTTTCAAATACCGTATTCTTGCGCTTTAATACCTTCAAGTTTAATATACCATGTTTAACCTCTAAACTTCATTAAACCTTAAAATAAGTCACGAGGTAATGACCTACCTCTACACACACATAAATATAACCCTAATTGATAAACGTTAAAACATAGAATACAAAAATACAAGACTTTCCACTAAAATACCATATTCTTTATAAACCCTTCTTGAAACCTTTAAGTTGTACACAATTCTAAATAAAATCTTTTAAAATAAAAGCACGATATGTCATGGACATCGATCGTTTATCTAAACTGACTTTGTGGTGTCTAGGCAAGTGTGTCTAGGCTAGTGGTTTTTAATTAGGCCCACCACTGTGGTTCCTTCCCACTTACCCGGCACTTTCCTGGCCGCAATTGGCGGTGAAGATGCGATTTGAGGCTTCTAATGACTTGTCGTTTAGACCTTAGAACTAGGCTAGTTGGCTTAGGAAACCCTAAAAACTAAAATACGGAAATCTATACCCTTTTACGAATAAATACCTTATATTTATAAAACCGTTTTTCTAAATGAATAGTATCTATTAAACCTAAGCAAAACGCCGCTACAACCCACCTTTGGGGAACCCGTTAGGGATAGTATGGTTCATCGTGCACCCGCGGGCTAGTAGTGCGAGATTCAGACCCCCGTAAGGAGCATTCGGTCTCGAAAGGTTTAAAATACGGCATTTAAGAAAAATGAGATTTCGGAAAATAAAATATTTATTTAAAATTATTCTTGTATTAATATATATTTAATTATCATTTAAACGCCTATTTTGTTATAAGATAAAGTTTTCACATTTTCCTAAAAATTACAAGATTAAAAGTTACATTAAAATACTATGAATTTCAAATAAATCAATACTTTTATTAGGATATATTCACTAGAATAACACAAATAAAATTCACACTCATTATAACTATAAAGACGAATATTAAATACTTGAGGTGTATTTTGAAAACTATACAATAGTACTTTTTACATAAAACCCCCTCAAGTTTTATAAATTACAATAATGCCCCTAATAAATATAGAACTTCAAATTATCTTTCTTTTAGTCTGACTCGGGTTAGAGTCTGACTATTTCTGACTTGAATATGATTCATGTCAATCTATATTCTTTTATATTCCAACTCAATATGAATACATGAATCCCTGAATCCAGTTAACAATTTATATAACTTGACTGAACCGAACCATGGATATTCCTTTTACATGTTTCCCAGTATTCCATTTACATGACTCTACGGTTTTAACCGTTCCTTGATATCATGGTTTCGGTCAGTCAGTCAGTCTATTATGCAATCAATATAATTTTACAAGATAACAATACAAACAAAACATCGCGGGGTTTAAGGGGTAGATTGGTACGGAAGGTGTTAAAGGTGGCACGAGACGGTAAGATTAAGACACCTAACCTGAATCCAATTGCCGTTGTTCCGGGTTGTATAACGAAGTCTTGTACTTCCATTTGCCCTGGTCTCTACCATACTGAGACCCCTCTCGTATACACTGGCATTCTTCTGTACCAAGCTACAACAACAGCGTTAACACCATACTACTATTATATGACAATACAATAAAACATTAAAAGCTACTCTCTCTCTCTCTCTTACTCTCTATCTATTTCCTTCTTATCTTTGGGACTTACCGAGCGACCTGTTCGCTGACGACATTCTATTTCTTTCTTCTTTGAATGTCGTCAGGTGCGTTGGACCAAGCTGATATCGAGCCCACCGGTGAAGATTTGGAGCAGTTCCACGAAGATTCCGAGCTCTAGATATTGTATCTTGTTCTTTCCAGTATTTTCATTTTCTGTTATGCCACTGTTTAGGCATCGCTTTTCATTTCAGTTGTAATTTCTTTTCATGCATTGTACAAAGAATGTTATTAATAAAAGTTGCTGTTCTTTTTATACTCTTGTCTCTTGTGTATTATTTTGCTTAGCTACGCTTAGCGTATGTACTTCTAAGTACATACGTAGCGGGCCTCGTCGCGTCCCCTTCGCCGTACACCGGGAAGCGGGGCGTGACACAATAGTAGTGATGCAAGTGTCCTAAGTAATAACATCATGTGTAAGAAGATGCAATGTCATGCTATGGATGCTTTGAGGCTACGCATATAGATGCAAGAACTACTAAAAATCATAACTATCGGGCGCTTTGCGCCATCCAGACGATCCCCCCATGGATGTGTACATCCACTCACTGGGACGCCTCGGCTAATCTGATCCAATCACAGCCTTTCCTTTCCTTGCCGCATCCGACGTCTCCGCAACCGATTCTAGAATCGCACAAATAATATATATGAGGTTAAACATTTAAATAGACGCGGACAAACAACGATACAAGAAAATCAACGTGTACTAACTAGACGCGCATGCACTTGGTGCACAAAACGCGCGCGTGTCATCGCCAAAATCACAACTAGGGGTCGCTATACGTGGCAACCACCAATCCTAAAATCCAATCGTACCAATCGCGTATTCACACCACACTAAATATTATAGGAAATAGGTTGTAGATCATCACAACCTCAAACTTAATTAAAACCCTTTTCTTTTAAAAACCTAGTAAGCAACCTTAAGCCATTTTAGTGCAAACTAGATGGATTAGCAACCCAGTGGCTACAATCACAAGTAAACATATTAATTAAGCTATGCTTCACTAATTAAATATAATCTCACATAAACACACACTAATCATGAAATTTATTTGCATAAACACTTAATTAGGATAATTAAAAGCCACTTTAGCAAGGTAATTAACTAGATTAGATTTGTGAAGCCACTAGATAGTAAACTACACTTAGCTAACATAGTAAGTAGTAAAAACCCTAACTTTAACCCAAGTCTCATGCACGGTTTTGAATGCAACCTTGCAAATAAAACTGTTTTAACACCTAAATAAAATTAGAATAAAGCAATTAATCAACAAAGTAACCATTTGGGTTAAGATTTATAGCTCAACAATTTGGAGATCTAACTTGCAAACTTGGCTACCCAAAAATACTATCTTGCTTCAAAATCCAAGCTAGTTTAGGCCAAGAAATTTTGGTGAAGATTTAACTAGGAATTAGTGGGGTTTTTTGTGGATAGGAAAAAAATGAGGGTTTTGAGAAGAAAATGAGATGGAGAAAAAGAGAGAGGGACTGCTGGAATTCGGCCAGAAAAATGAGAGTGAGGTGAGTGAGAGAGAGAGAAGTAACCAAACCCCCCCCCCCCCACACACAACATACATCCAATCTTTCATTTCCCATTTATTATTTATTTTTATTTTCTAATTTTGCTTAGAATTGTCTAGAACCCTTGAGAAATTTTTAGTAAGAAAAACATGTTACAAAAATAAGTGTTAAGTTGTCATTGTGCACTAATATGTAATTAACCCTTACTAATTTGTAATTAACATTAATTAAATGTGTAAGTGCATGATTAAAATAATATTTAAAATAAATACTTAAGGAAAATAATTAAATAAACTAGCAATTAAATAAGTAACTAACAAAACACCCATACATAAACCATTACATAATTAAAGTAGGTTTAATTATGTTTATATGGAAAAATAATTATAACTAGGTTTTACGGAAAACACGTGTTGTATTACTAATTATCGGACAATTAACCTAAACGATTTTTAAAACGTTACATTTCTTTTTTTGCGATAAAATTAGAATTTATTTTAATAATTAATTTACGACAAAAAAGAGATATATTTTTAAGCGTTGAAGTACTCATGAGGAGGTACTGTGCGCTAGCCTGTGTGGTCTTCTTTTGGATCGGGACAGCATGGGATCTCACACCGTTATTTCGGTTTTGCTTGTTGCAAACCGACTCCGCCTTGCAAATATAAAAAAAATTATATTATATTTCATAATATGATTTCATGTTATATTGTTATAATCTTTAAAATTAAATTTATACCTTAACATCGTTGCGAGAAAAGTACTCGTCCAGTCGCGATCAATTGGGTCTCGGGACATCTAGAGTTATCTGATCCATCATCTGCCCCCGCTACTCCTCAGTCGCAACGACCCAGGCATGATAGTGAATCTTCTTTACGTCACATCGGTGTCTTCTCTTGATATTCTGCATTTCGTCTATAACCCAGGCAAGGACGGGATGTGCATCGAATGGCACATGCACGCCGTCCTTGCCAGGAACGCCGATGAATCTATAATGTCGCCGGGTCTGAAATTACAAAATTATATATATATATATATATATATATATATATATATATATATATAAAGATGATTGAATTTGAAATGTTTAAAAGGATATGTGATACCGTGTCTGACTCAAAAAAGACCGAGGTATTAGCGGTCTGGCACAGGTCCCACATAAGATGAAGCGGGTTCCGATGGTATATATGGATCTCATGGCCTATATAATCCCCCACTCGGTGGCTTTGTCGCCAACAAGCACACCCTTCTTATTGAACATC
The DNA here is from genome assembly GCA_030015575.1 of Agapanthus africanus. Classification (NCBI taxonomy): domain Eukaryota; kingdom Viridiplantae; phylum Streptophyta; class Magnoliopsida; order Asparagales; family Amaryllidaceae; genus Agapanthus; species Agapanthus africanus. The sequence goes on along the minus strand of JASDDO010000019.1, from coordinate 44,552,815 downwards.
AGAGTCCAGGGTTTGGTTCCATCGACAGGCCTGGAGCTGGCGGGCTGAGAATGACCCCTCCTCCTAGCAATGCTGGAGCTTGCAAAAAGATATACAGACACAATATTATAATATTCAGAGTATATATATATATAGCATTTGAAAATTTTAAATTACAATCGCTATTTATAAGCTTTTAAGCAATAACGATTATACCTGCCCCTGATGTTCCTGGCGTGCTGCTAGAACCGATGCCATCCCACGAGTAGAACATTGATCTACAAATACTAAACTGTTAGATGATTCAATAGAATTTAATAAATTATTAAAAATTCAATAGATAACTACATTCTAATGATGTATTAAATTTTAAATGAGTAAACTATATACCAGGCTTAGAAGTGACTGGGGCACTCGGATCTGCTGGGGCGCTAATAGGGTATGCCGGTGTACTAGTAGGGATAGGTGATTGTTTGATATTTTGCGTGCGTGCGCTTTTAAGAACGGCGTCGCTTGGTAGCTAGCCGGTGAGTAGGGTCGGTCCATAGGGATTTTGTGTATTTTCTATTTATTCTAACGGGTTAATTCCAATTGTGGTGAATTAGATTATCACTAAAAACTAAGGTTGATTTAGATTAGGATTAAAACCTTGCTAGGGTTAGGTTTAGGTTAAGTTTGGAAATTCAATTTTCCTCACCGCTTTCTTACCCTAATTAAGATCTATTTAGGTGTTATGGTAATAATTAATAAAGGGAATTAGCACGAACGGGAAGAAACTATGTTTCTTCCTCTAGGTCCTTGTCCGTCCTTCTTAATTCTTACCCTAACCTTCATGGAAAACATACACAACCGGTCTTTTAAACTACGGTATCACCGCTACCTCGTGGGATAGGGTGCCGTAGTGAGCGGTGTGTGTATGTATGCATGGAGTCCTATAAAAAATATGCGATGGGCAAGAAAGGGGTAAGAGATTTTCATCTCTCAAACCTTTCCTATTCCTAACCCTAACAACTGAGGAACTACTCACTCATTAGGGAATTGATAATAAAAGACATTTTTTTAATGATTGTTTTTAAAAGACTAATTATCTAAACTACGGCAGATAAATAAAATCTAACCAGGGCAGATAAATAAATTTCTAAACTACGGCAGAAAAGAAATTAACTAGGGCAAGGTAAATAAAAACTACTTACTTTTATTCGATGCACTCTTCAAAACATTACATAGAATTCTGAATTTTTATCAATAAAAAGAGGCATGCTCCAAAAAGAGCATTAGGGTTTCTATTTATAGATCATAGAAACCCTAGGGTTACATTCGATCCCTATCTGCATTTACAAAATTACCCTAAGAAGCCTAGTCAACGCACCGCCACACCGTCACTTTTTTGCTCCGACGCTCACCATGGCCGCGGAACCGCGGCCAAAAGCTATGTTTGGCCGCGGATCCGCGGCCATCTAGTGGGGTCTTGGGCTGTGTTTTTCTGGGCTGTTTCCTGTTGCATTTTCCTTGGCTTTTCTTCACTTGGTTCTTCAGAATATCTTCTAGTTTCTTCCAGATTTCCACAGTGCATAATGTCGTGGACTTTTACCCTTTTCTTCGTGTCGAAGTCTTGAACCTTGCGCTGCCTTTGTACTTTATGAACTTGTTCATTGATCTTTATTTGTCTCTCAAACTGTAGGCATGATCAAGATTCTTCCATTTGTTGGCCGTAGTCTCACTTTTGTATCGTCTTTTCATCATTTTCACTGTTTTGTTCCGAGAACCTGTAACCTGCAACTATGTAGCAGACATGGATCAAAAGCACCTGTTTATTTGTAAAATGAATAAGAATGGGGAATATAATAATGCAAAATTATGATATGAACAAATACCCCCAAACTTATCTTTTGCTCGTCCTCGAGCAAAACTAGTTTTATTCTCGAAAAAGACCCGGCCTCACTTTCGCAGGGAAACGCGATTGCACTGAGCTCGTGCAACAAGCCGTTAAACTTCTAGGTGTCCCTAGTAGGAGGAGTGTTGTCTCCTGAGGGTTTTCAGCGGATACCACCGACAAAATCCTATCAATTCGGCCTATTGACTTTTATTCTCCAATTCGGTTTTCTAACAAGGAATTCTATTATCTTTAACTCAGAAATTATCAACCCGTATTTTTCACGCTTCCTTATCATTTAACTTAAGATTGTATATGTTCTGTAAATTTACTTAGTTTTTAGCATCTTTTGAATTTTCCTTCTAAGGTTCCATCTCAACTTAGGAATTTTTATCATCTCTACTAAAGATATAAGTCCTATTTTTCATTCCTATCTCTCATCCAAACCCCAATCATATACCCCTACGTGTGTGTATATATCACCCCTACACTTGGAAATTCAAATCAAGCTATTATACTCTTGTCCATCGTCCAAAGTACTTTTCAATTGGTGAATTTTTAGATGAAATTGCTCACACATCCTTCATGCGACCGTTAATACTTCTTGAGGTACTAACGACCGATTACAAAATGTGTTTGCACATTAAGGCGTAATTCCTAGTCTTGTAACACTTAAGGCTTTAGCAGTGACTCCCAAACTAGTTGGTCTAAGGCACTAGGTGATAAAGCACCCTGGCTAAATATTTTTTCTATTTATATAGCCTTAAGTAATTACAAAAACTAGAGTTCATTTTTTTATCTCTTTATTCACACTTGTATTTTTATTTTATTTTCCTTCATACTAAGTACTTTAGACAAGAGCATTTCAAGGTCTGTTCTACTATTCCAAGTTTCAAGATTCGTGTTTGTGCAAAATTGTAGGGTATATATTTTCAGAATTTAGACTTAAACTTAGGGATTATTTTTCAGACTTACACTTTAATAGAAATTTCAATACTCTTCCTTTATTTTGATTTAGCCCAAGAAGTGAACTCAACATTTGCCTATTTCTAAGTAAACTATAAAGACATATATTTTCTACCGTTAAATTTTAAGAAAGGTTATTTTTAAGGTTTTTAATTTATTAAGTCTAAGATCTTGTTGTTCCTAACTAGTTAACTTTCTTGTCAAACTTAAGTCAATTATGGCCAAAATTGAATTTTTTAATTTTTATAATTTTTTAATTTTTCAGTTTTTTATTTGATCTTTCTATATTTTTCTAATTTTTTTTAAGGTTGATTTTTTTTAATTTTTATGATTTTTTTTATATTGATGCAATGCAGAATTTAAACATGCAAAAGAAAAAGCAAAAAAAAAAAAAAATACAAAAATTTAAAATGTATGCAATGCAAAAGATAACTATTTACAACCACCAACTCCCCCAAACTCATCACAAGCAGTGCCCTCACTGCTCGGCCCCATGCCGTGCCCTCGAGCGTGAGCGGGAACGCTCCTCCCTACCTAGCAGGGTTCGAATCCCCTGCTCTACCCCAGTCAACCGCCTATCATGCTCCCTAACTATTCCCCTCAACTCATCAATGCCCCTAACAGCTCTCCGCATCAAATGTGCATGTTCTAAAGGAGTGAGTTCTCCTTCGCTCGCGGTTGAGCTAGAGCTGGGTGTTCGGGCGGGCACGTGCTCCGCCGGTTTAGTTCTTGACCACACATCCGTCAATCATGAATAGGACGTAGAAACGCCCTCAACGAGAGGCCTAACATGTATGCCTCCAAGCATGTAAAATTCGAACTCCTCCACGGGGAGGAAATATCGACATAGTTGTGTAACAAGCATGGGACAAGGGTAATTTGCGGCTCGTTTGCCCGCACCAATAGAGTTCAGTAAAACCGTGCACATGTCGAAACGAGGGTTTCTTGTCATGAGTGTGTGTACGATATGCAGGGAGGGTGTGAAAAATGTGGTGTTGTGGGAGCTTCCAAAAATATTGTTTTATGCCCACCGGCACACAGTTAAAACATTGGCAAAAAGGGTTCTCGCTTGAATCCCCTTCCACGTCTCCCTTGAGCAATCATTGCCCATAAAGGGCATGTAATCCTAAAATTGTAATGGTTGGTCATGAGCGGGTATCCGAGAGATTAATGTGACTTCATGTATGATGTCCCTATCGATGATAATTTCCCTATCACCCCACTGCAATTTTATAAAGCCGAATTGGGTGAGACACCCATCTTTCATACACTCGTAAATACGGGTGACTAATTCCGGAAGTGCATAAGCGCTAGGGTGATTATATATCAAAAAGTTCCAACCCCTACGTGCTATCTTGTTCGCAAAATAACTCCCATACACATCGTGTGAAATTTTTTTGTGAAAAATCACGTTCAACTTGCATACTGTGTGCTATCAGGTAGCTATAGATCTATAAAATTAAAAACAAAGATGGGTTACAGAGATCGAACCTCCCCTGAAAAATCAAGGGGTGAAGACAGCGAGGCACGGCGGAAGCGCGGCCGAAGGCGGGGTCTGGCGGCGGATCAGCGGTGCTCTAGGGCGATCGCTCTGCAGAAGAAGCGGCGACGGCTAGGGTTCGAGGAGGACAGAATTTTTTTTAGGGTTTAGAACAGAGGGGGTCGGGTTCTTTATATAGGGGAGAGTTATGGATATTTGCAAATAGACCCCTCTAAAAAGAGGAAATTATTTGCAAATAAAAAATTTATTTTATTTATTTAATCTGTAAATTTACAAAAATACCTAAATTTTTTTTATTTTCAATTTTTTTTTATGTTATGTTGTATTTATATAATTACAAATGATACATACCCCCAAACTTGTTTGAAACAAAGTTTTGGCTAGATGATCGAAAATTTGGGGGTAAATGGAGGAAGATCAGTCAGTATAAATCGGCTCCTGTAAAAACGGAGCTCCTCCGATGGGTCCGCAGTGAGGAACGGTTTGAGTCGATGTCCATTTACTTTAAACATTATACCGTCCTCCGGGTTCTCTAGGTCTACCGCACCGTGCGGATATACGGTGCGTACCAAAACAGCTCTTTCCATCTAGATTTGAGCTTGCCGGGGTGGAAGTGTAACCGAGTATGATAAAGCAAAACCTGTTGGCCAGGTTTGAAAATCTTGCACAGAAGGTGTTTGTCATGGAACACCTTCGTTTGGTTTTTAACAATTACCGCATTTTCGTAAGCCTCATCCCGCAGCACATCTAATTCATTCAATTGCAGCCTTCTATTGCTGCCCGCATCTTCCATGGATAAGTTCAACTCCTTAATCGCCCAAAATGCCTTGTGCTCAATTTCAACTAGGAGGTGGCAAGCCTTCCCATAAACAAGCCGGTATGGAGACATGCCAAGATCGGTCTTGTAAGCAGTACGGAATACCCATAGTGCATCAATCAGTTTGTGTGATCAATCTTTACGGTTTTTAGAAACCGTTTTCTCCAAAATTTGTTTAATTTGCCGATTCGAAACCTCGGCTTGCCCACAAGTTTGGGGGTGATATGGTGTTGACAATTTGTGAGTAATGGAGTATTTGCGCATTAAGGACTCAAAAGTCATATTACAGAAGTGAGATCCATTATCACTTATAATCGCTCGAGGATGCCCAAACCGAGAAAAGATGTTTTCTTTAAGAAATCGAACGACAACCTTGTTGTCATTCGTTTGGTTGGGCATAACCTCGACCCATTTTGACACATAGTCAACAGCCAATAGAACATACATATTCCCAAAGGAATTGGGAAATGGTCCCATGAAGTCTATTCCCCAAACATCAAAAATATCAACAACCAAAATTGGTTGGAGTGGCATTTCATTTCTCCGCGATATCCGGCCCAAGTGTTGGTACCGGGAGCATGTCTTGCAGTATTCGTATGCATCTTTAAAAAGTCGTGGCCAGTAGAAACCACACTGCAAGATTTTTTCTGCTGTCTTCTTGGGGCCAAAATGCCCGCCACACGCTTGATCGTGGCAAAAAGACAGCACACTCTTAAACTCGTTTTCGGGGACACACCGACGAATGATTTGGTCGGAACAGTATTTAAAGAGATACGGTTCATCCCAGTAAAAATGTTTTACTTGGGACAGAAATCAGAGTTTGTCCTGTTTCGACCAATCTTTAGGTATCAGTCTGGTGGCCAAATAGTTTACTATATCAGCGAACCGTGGTTCGCATGACACGGTTAAGAGTTGCTCATCAGGAAAAGCATCTTTAATAGGAATTTCGAGTGTAGGCGAAGAAGGAAGTCGTGAAAGGTGGTTGGCAACTACATTTTCACATCCTCTTTTGTCCCTTATGACAAGGTCAAACTCTTGTAGCAAGAGGATCCAACTTATTAGCTGGGATTTAGCATCCTTCTTCGCAAAAAGATGGCGAAGAGCTGAATGGTCCGTGTAAACAATCACTGGAGAGCCGATTAAATAGGGCCGGAATTTTTCAAGTGCAAACATAACGGCTAAAAATTCTTTTTCCGTTGTTGTGTAATTCAGTTGGGCCTCATTTAATGTTCGGCTAGCGTAATAAATTACGTGCGGCATCTTATTAATGTGCTGTCCAAGGACAGCACCAATTGCGAAATCAGATGCATCGCACATAATTTCAAATGGATGCGTCCAGTCGGGAGATGAAAGAATGGGCGCAGAAATAAGTGAGTATTTCAATGACTCGAACGCTTCCATGCAAGTTGAGTCAAAATCAAAAGTGGTTTTCTTGGCCAATAAAAGAGTCAAGGGTCTAGCTATCTTGCTAAAATCCTTGATCAACCGTCTATAAAAACCGGCATGGCCAAGTAAGGCTCGGATGTCTTTGACGCATTTAGGAGGAGGAAGATGGGAAATGACTTCAATCTTGGCTTTATCAACCTCTATGCCATTTTGCGAGATGACATGTCCTAAGACAATACCCTCTCGTACCATAAAGTGGCACTTCTCCCAATTTAAAGTGAGGTTCTTATCTCTACAGCGGGTAAGAACTGCGTCTAAGTGTAGCAAACACTCATCGAAGGAGTCATCGAAAATGGAGAAATCATCCATAAAAATCTCCAAAAATTTCTCCACCATGTCAGAAAAGATCCCCATCATACACCGTTGAAAAGTAGCGGGTGTATTGCATAACCCAAAGGGCATGCGATGGTAAGCGAATGTACCGAAAGGACAAGTAAATGTGGTCTTGTCTTGATCCTTTTCGGCGATGGGAACTTGATTATAGCCGGAGTAGCCATCCAAAAAGCAGCAAAATTTGTGCCCAGCCAATCGTTCTAGCATTTGGTCAATAAAAGGTAAAGGAAAGTGGTCTTTCCTTGTCGCGGCGTTGAGTTTTCTATAGTCGATACAAACTCACCACCCAGTTTGGGTGCGAGTAGGTATTAACTCATTCGCCTCATTGGTTATGACCGTTATGCCCGATTTCTTTGGGACAACATGAATGGGGCTAACCCACTGACTATCGGAAATAGGGTAAATGATACCACTATCAAGACATTTGACAATCTCCTTTTTGACAGCCTCTTTCATTATGGGGTTGAGGCGTCTTTGTGGATCCCTTACTGGCTTGGTATCATCCATCATATGTATATGATGTTCAACTATGAGGGGACTAATCCCCTTGATGTCCGCCATAGTCCAGCCAAAAGCTTGCCGGTTATTTTGTAAGACCATTAAAAGGGTTTTCTCTTGCTCGAGGGCTAGAGAGACCGATATGATAACAGGAAGGGTCTCATTCTCGTCCAGGTAAGCATATTTAAGGTGAGACGGCAAAAGCTTGAGTTCGAGTTTCGGTGGTGAAACAATTGAAGGTAACATTGGTGAAACTGTCTCGAACTCGAAGGATTCCAACAACGGTTCAAATCGAGTGTAAGCAACCGAGTCGGATGGTTCAACTAACTCATCCGATAAATCAAAAGACTCAAACTCGGGTGGTGAGTCTTCAAAATCGTCCAAAAAAGTGAAACACTCGTAATCGTTTTCCGGTGTGAAAGCTGTGTCAGATTCTAGAAGGAACGCATTAGAGGCGTCAAAACTGCTGTGATCGAACAGAAATTTTTCGAGCTCACAGTCTTCCTGTGTGATCTCGTGGATCGAGCAAATATCAAGTATACTAGCATTAGGCTCGAAAGACTGATTCCCTAACTTAAAAATGTTGAGTTCAATTGTCATATTTCCAAAAGATAGGTTCATCGAATCGTTTCGACAATTGATCACCGCATTAGAAGTCGTAAGGAATGGTCGACCGAGTATCACCGGAATTTGACTCCGTGGATTAGCTACAGGCTGTGTATCCATAACAATGAAATCAACGGGGAAAATGAAGTCCCCTACTTTGATCAACACATCCTCTAACTTACCCCTAGGATGGATGATGGATCGGTCGGCCATTTGGAGAGTACAGTGAGTGGGTTTAAGCTCTCCAACGCCTAATTGTTCGTATACTGAATAGAATAGCAAATTGACACTAGCACCAAGATCTAAAAGTACTCTATTGATGTTCTTATCCCCAATTGCTATCGAAATTGTAGGACAGCCGGGGTCCTTATGTTTTTGGGGTAAAGATTGGACAAGAGCATCACTTACAGCACTAGCCACGAAAACTTTCTTTGGTACTTGTGACTTCCTCTTCTTGGTGCATAAGTCCTTTAAGATTTTAGCGTACGAAGGGACTTGTTGGATTGTATCCAAGAGATGTATGTTTATGCTAACCTGTTTGAATAACTCCACAATCTTCTCCATTTGTGGAGTTGGTTTATTGGATCTCAACCTGTTTGGAAATGGAACATTTTGAAAATTTGTTGAGTCCAATGTGTGTGGAGTAGATTGCGGAGTTGGAACGGATCCCAGTGTTGGTGTGTTCGTGAAGCGAAGTGTGGGTCCATTAGAAGTAGAAGAAGTAGAGCCTTATGAAGAATGAAGAATATGCTCTAACGAAGAAGATAAAGATGGAGAAGAAGAAGAAGAAGAAGTACCGGCAGAGGTGTCATCATTATTACCCACGTTATTGTGCAACACTCTTCCAGATCTCAACGTGGTCATGGCATTTACATTATAATTTTGTTGTTCATAAGCAACATGTGTATTGTGTGTGTGACCGGGATTTGGCAATGGTTGAGACGGAAGCTTTCTCTTTTTTCGCTCGCTCAACGCAGCATTTAGTTGTGCAATTTGGGACTCAATTGATTTGATGCTTTGATCATGTGAAGCACTGTTTTGCACCAAAGATTGAATGGAAGTCTCCAATCTTGCTGCGGATTGTGTAGATTGTTTTAAAAATGCATCTAGACTTCTTTCTAGCGAGAAAACCTTATCATTATTTGGTTGAACAAAATTGTTTTGAGGATAAGAGTTGTTGGGTACAAAATTGTTTATTTGGTTTGGGTAAGGTTGGGGTTGGAAAGGTTGCTGGTATTGAGTTTGTTGAGGTGCTTGTTGTTGTGGAGGAGGAGGCCTTTGAAAGTTGTTATTGCCTTGGAATTGTTGATTTTGTTCCAAGCAAAATTTGGGTGGCTCCTCCAACCAGGATTATAAGTCGAAGAGTATGGATCATTTCTTTGTCTTTGCTGAAAGGCAGCATTGACTTGATCTTGTCTTTGAACAGGTGGATTGTAAGGACACTCTTCAGTAAGATGGGATGGATCTGAACAACAAGCGCAAACAGTGTGTGGGGGTAAAGCAGAGGCAGGAGAAGGCGATGGGAATTTGCTCTCAATTGGTTCTAGCTTTTTCGTAAGTGCGGCCATTTCGACCTTCATTGCAATCGACATATCTAGTTGATATATGCCTTCCCTAGACTGACCTGATGAAGAAGATGAGGTGGTCTTAGTGCTTTCCCACTGAAGTGTTTGTTCAGCAAGATCGTCGAGAAACTGCCAAGCTTTCTCGCTTGATTTTGTAAGAAAGTGACATTGACAAATGGTTTCCAACAACTGCTTAGTTGCTGGGTTCAATCCTTCGTATAAAGTTTGGCAAAGTTGCCAATTCTCGATACCGTGGTGAGGGCATTGAACAAGTAGGTCTTTAAATCTTTCAAAACACTTCTAAAAAGGTTTGGAAGGAAGCTGGGAAAATTGAATGATTTCGTTGCGAATTCTCGCGGTCTTGTGGTGTGGGTAAAACTTTTTTAGAAAAGTTTTAAAAAACTCTTCCTAATTTTTTATCGAGTGTAATGCTGTGCTATATAACCATTTTTCGGCTAGGTCACATAAGGTGAATGGAATGACACGTAACCTTATAGCATCATCAGAAAGTTGTGTTGTCTTCATCATTGCCCAAACATTCTGGAATTTGTTTATGAAGATGTAGGCATCTTCGGATTCCAGCCCGTGAAATTTGGGCAACATATTGATGAAGTAGGGTTTGATCTCAAAGTTATCCCTATTAGCCGGTGGAAGTGAAAGACAAGTTGGTAAAGCGGTGCGGATAGGGTAGAAAAGATCCTGGAGCGCGATTTGTTGGGGCGCTTCAACAAGTGGGTGTTGTGGGTTATTCGCACCTAGTGGAGGTGGAATCAGTCCCGCGGGTAAGGGGTTGTTAGGATCGAATCCCGACATCTCCTTAGAAGAGAAGAATATGAAGGTGAAGGTAAAGAAGTGGAAGGAATTTCGACTTCGGAGTCGAAAGCGTCGTCAGTCGGTACTAACGAGACACGGACTAAACGGGCACTAGTGTCCCTAGTCCAACCGGACATACACTAAAGAGGTAGTGTAGTCAAAAGGTGAAAAACAGAAGGTGGGGGTAAGAAAACGTCAATGGAAGGAAGTGGGTGCAAGTGGGGTGCAATGGATTTCTTAGCGACAAGTGGCAAGTTTTTGTAAATTTTTTTTCCGTTTTTGTGTTATATTTTTTTATAAGGAGCTTTTTGCAAAAAGATTTTCAATAAAAAGCTTAGACACACGTTCAATCAATCACAAATGCACAATCAAGCCTAGATCTAGGGTCACCTAGGTCAACTAGACTGCTCCTAATTGTTCCAAAGGACAAATTGTGAGGACCTCAAACCGCCTCTTCACCGCCAATTGTGGCCAGGTAAGCACAAGTAGAGAAAGGAGGGATCCGCTCACGAATCACCGTAAGACGGGCCTTTTAAAGTTGCCTTTCCCCACTTGTCTAGCCTAGGCATCACAAAGTCTGGTTTAGATAAACGATCGATGCCTACAACTATTCTTTTGTCCTATTGATCGCGAAGTCCTTATAGGCTGAGTTTAATCTTTTTTAATTTAACTTGATGGTCAATGCAATATGCTTTATGTTGTTTTTGGGGTCCTAGGAAGGGTAATGAAATCCCCACCCAATCTGGATTGGTGTAAAAGCCCCTTAAAGTCAATTTAAAGAATGCAAAGCAGTAAACACAATCAAACACTTGCAAACAATTTTTTTTATTGCGGCGCAAAGAATCCTGCACAAGATCAAGTTATTGGAGAAGGGAAGAAGTTTCTTTTTTTGCGCAAAGAACCCTGCAGGAAATTTTTTTCAGAGGAGATCGAGGGGTTTAGAAGAAGAAAAGAAGCTTACAGAGGAATTTTTGCTTGCTGACGTCAGCAAGGCGCCGCGGTTGCGCGGCAGAAAGCTCCTTTTAGCGGCGGTTCCGTGGTTGACTCGTTGACTCAGGCCTGCAAACTTCTTCTGTTGCTCTATTGTGGTACCCCTCTGTTGTTCAGATCTGCTGTTTTCAGTTTTGCTCTCTAGGTTTTTCCTGATCTGAATTCGTTCGTCGATCCTGCACAATTCAAACGAAACACCCTTCAAAAAATAACAAGATGATAAATTTTTTATAATTTTTTATTTTTTATGAATTTTATGATTTTATATTAACCCGAAATTGCAAAAAGAAAATAACTACGCCATCCCCGGCAACGGCGCCATTTGATTGTTTGATGTTTTGCGTGCGTGCGCTTTTAAAAAATGAATCAAAGAATTAATTACCGCAATCAAGAACGGCGTCGCTTGGTAGCTAGCCGGTGAGTACGGGTCGGTCCACAGGGATTTTGTGTATTTTCTATTTGTTCTAATGAGTTAATTCCAATTGTGGTGGATTGGATTATCACTAAAAACTAAGGTTGATTTAGACTACGATTAAAACCTTGCTAGGGTTAGGTTTAGGTTAAGTTTGGAAATTCAATTTTCCTCACCGCTTTCTTACCCTAATTAAGATCTATTTAGGTGTTATGGTAATAATTAATAAAGGGGATTAGCACGATCGGGAAGAAACTATGTTTCTTCCTCTAGGTCCTTGTCTGTCCTTTCTTAATTCTTACCCTAACCTCCATGGAAAACATACACAGCCGGTCTTTTAAACTACGGTATCACTGCTATCTTGTGGGATAGGGTGCCGTAGTGAGCGGTGTGTGTATGTATGCATGGAGTCCTATAAAAAATATGCGATCGGCAAGAAAGGGGTGAGAGATTTTCATCTCTCAAACCTTTTCTATTCCTAACCGTAACAAGTGAGGAACTACTCACTCATTAGGGAATTGATAATAAAAGACATTTTTTTATGATTGTTTTTAAAAGACTAATTATATAAACTACGGCAGATAAATAAAATCTAACTAGGGCAGATAAATAAATTTCTAAACTACGGCAGAAAAGAAAATAACTAGGGCAAGGTAAATAAAAACTACTTACTTTTATTCGATGCACTCTTCAAAACATTACATAGAATTCTGAATTTTTATCAATAAAAAGAGGCATGCTCCAAAAAGAGTATTAGGGTTTCTATTTATAGATCATAGGAACCCTAGGGTTACATTCGATCCCTATCTGCATTTACAAAATTACCCTAAGAAGCCTAGTCAACGCATCGCCACACCGTCAATTTTTTGCACCGACACGTGCTCACCATGGCCGTGGAACCGCGGCCAAAAGCTATGTTTGGCCGCGGATCCGCGGCCATCTAGTGGGGTCTTGGGCTGTGTTCTTCTGGGCTGCTTCCTGTTGCATTTTCCTTGGCTTTTCTTCACTTGGTTCTTCAGAATGTCTTCTAGTTTCTTCCAGATTTCCACAGTGCATAATGTCGTGGACTTTTACCCTTTTCTTCGTGTCGAAGTCTTGAACCTTGCGCTGCCTTTGTACTTTGTGAACTTGTTCATTGATCTTCATTTGTCCCTCAAACTGTAGGCATGATCAAGATTCTTCCATTTGTTGGTCGTAGTCTCACTTTTGTATCGTCTTTTCATCATTTTCACTGTTTTGTTCCTAGAACCTGTAATCTGCAACTATATAGCAGACATGGATCAAAAACACCTGTTTATTTGTAAAATGAATAAAAATGGGGAATATAATAATGCAAAATTATGATATGAACAATAGGCGGATCCGCTAGGGCTGCTGGGGCACTCTCAGTGGTGGCCGGATCTACTGGGGCTGGCATGGAGCTCTCGCCAAGCTCGACTAGACTTCTTTTCTTCTGACGTCCAGATATGCCTGGACCTACCACCAGACCCCACATATATATCTAAATATTATTTCATTACTTATAACCATTATATAATTTAAAACATTTATTTCAATTTCATTATCTAACATGTTTCTTTGGTACGTTAGCTGAAGATTCCCTATGTGGATTCATAAAATCTTAATCTGTGACAATCAATTGGCCGATATCATGTCTTACTAACGTATTGTTCGACGGCGCAGATTCTTGATCGTTGATAAGTTCAATAGAAAGACTAAGTCGTGTTAGCGCCTTTTCCTTGTCACGCTCATTTTCAGAGACATTCAATATCGGCACATTATAATAATCTCTTGGTTTTCAACGACAAACAACACTCCAGTCAATCCTCTTCAAGTCCCGAGAACAATATATTTGTGTTTCCATTGAGGAAAAGATAAAGTTATCGTATTCGTAAGTTGTTTGCTGGGTGTTAACTAAAGTGAGACCGTATTCATCAATCTTCATACCTTGTTCAGACTTGGTATCGTACCATCTGCATTGGAATATATAAAATGGGACAGCTTTATTGTAACATTTTAGAAAACGGAAAATATTATTTTTGAATTTAAATAATAAAATAATGAATTTTACGGATATCATACGAGTATAGATTTGATTTTTCGTAGATTGCTATAGTTACATACCTATATTTTTGGAAAATAATTGGGATTTAAAATGAATTATTAATTATGAAAGCATTTATTTGATTTGAGCTTTTTATAAATTAATATAATTATTTCCATACAAGTTTGATGTTAAAATTTAATTAGTGTTTTCCTAATTATGTATTAAATCAAGTCCATTTTGTTAACAATGTTTTAATTTGCCATGACACATTTATTTGTAAGAGTTAACACATTTTACATTTGGTTTTTTATGTTTGGTTTTATGTTTTTAGAAAAGAAAAGAAAAAGAAAAAGAAAATAAAATGAGGGAGACAAGGGGGACATGGAAGCATGGTTAGGAGAGAGAGAGTGAGAGAGAGAGGGAGTTATGGTGGTGCATCAATCATTTGTTTCATTCCTTCATCCTCATTTCTTCATCTCCTTCTTCATTTTCTCTACCTCCTCCACCACCCTTTACCACCATACACTATCACCCAAATCATCTCAAAATGTCACAAAAGTGTTTCTAATCTCACATTAAGCATCATGACATGATCAAGTTTTCATTTTGAGCTCTTATGGCCATCTTGGAATTTTCTTGAGTTGCTTCTTGAGGAAAAATTCTCACCTTTTATTAAGTCTTTAGATTTCTTAACCTCACAATTAGTTAGAATTAGTTTTAGAGCTTAAAGTGTAGATTTTTCTAAACTTGAGTTTTCTAAGTGAGCTTTTGATGGATGAAACTTGTAATAGTGGTGTGGTTGAGGGTTGTTTAGAGACCACAACCCTATAAAGTGATAGATAAGGGCCTGCTAGTGTAAGTAATCTTGGTCAAGACTGTTCCCTTATAAAAAACGGATGAAGGAAAGTTCCCCACTAAAAACAGCCCCACGTGTTTAACACGTGAGTGTTTATAAGCAACGCATATAGGCACTGCAATTAAAACAACTGCTAGGCTAAAACAGCCCCACGTATTTAACACGTGAGTGCCTATATGCAACGCATAAAGGCACAGCAATTAAGAAAATTTCCAGGCTAAAACAGACCCACGTGTTTAATACGTGAGTGACTATATGCAACGCATATAGGCACAGCAATTAGAACAATTGCTAGGCTAAAATCAGCCCCACGTGTTTAACACGTGAGTGCCTATATGCGACGCATATAGGCACTGCAATTAAAACAATTGCTAGGCTAAAACAACCCCACGTGTTTAATACGTGAGTGCTTAAAACAATTGCTAGGCTAAAAACAGCCCCACGTGTTTAACACGTGTGTGCATATATGCAACACATATAGGCACTGCAATTAAAATAATTGCTAGGATAAAACAGCCCCATGTGTTTAACACGTGAGTGCATATATGCAACGCATATAGGTACTGCAATTAAAACAATTGCTAGGCTAATAAGCCTCACGTGTTAAACACGTGAGGGCACTTCCCTACGTAGAATTAAATTCTATTCAATAAGGAACCAATCCAATGGCGATTAAGTATAGAATTAAATTCTATTGAACTTTTAAATGAGAAATGATATTTTCTGTTAAACAGAAAGTTGGCGGGTCAAAGATCCCATAAGTTGAAAATATTTTTCATATCTTTTTAAACAAAGAAAGATTGTGCTTCGTTAAACTAAGCACCCTTGGATTGAAAATCCAACGGTGATTAAAAATCACCAACCTACAGAATAAATTCTGTATGGGAAAATATTTTCCTAATCTTGTTTAAGAAACAAGAAAATATGTTCTGTAAGACAGAAACCCTTGGATCAAAGATCCAACAGTGGGTAAAACCCCCAAAATCAACTAGGATCTCTCAAGGAGAGATTTTCTAAAACTAATCAACAAACTTCTCTCCACTATATAAAGAACCCATGACTTCAAGAAAAAAAGAGGGGAGGGAGGAAGAAAAAGGAGGAAGAAAAAGAAGAAAGAAAAAAGGAGGATAAAGAAGAAGAAAAAGAGAGATAGAGAGAGCTCCCCAGAGACTTAAAGAATATACAGGGAGAGAATTCAATTCTCAGAAGACAAGACTTGTTTCCTTGAAACACTAGGTAAAAGAAAAGACAAAAGACTGTTCTTTGCATCTCTAAGGGTTTAACCCTTCATCGAACAACTTAGTTCTTCCTCTGGTTGAGATCTGCAGAAGCAGATCTTCCCACAGGTTGAGAATTTAATTCTCATCAGGGAGATTCTGTCATGCAGATTCAAATCTTAAGGGAAAGAACTGAGTTCAAAGAGTTTAATTCTTACAAAAAAAACACATATGAGAATTTAATTCCTCTAAAAAACTAGGGTTTAACCCCGTAAGAAGAATTTAATTTTTGCAAAGAAACAAAAGGAGAACTTAATCCCTAAGAACCACAGAAGAAAAGCCTGGTGATTCATTAGTGTTAAACACTATAACTAGATTTCACGTGAGTGTTTCTAATGAACAAAAAGAAACACCTGAGACTGCATCACGTGTTTCCCACGCGGGTGCTTAAAAGAGGAGCAAGGAGCACTTCCTAAGGCAGTCACGTATTTTGCACGCGACCCTCAATCAAGTGGTTAGCATTTATATAAAGGGAAAGAAAATAAAACCAAGAGGGCATTGCCCCATTTGAGGCGTCTCATGTGTTTTACACGTTAGCGCTATGGGAACTAAGTGCTTAGCACTTAAATAAAGGGAAAGTCAATAAAGCCAAAAAGCAGAACCCAACTTTGGAGCGCCTCACGTGTTTCACACGTGAGCGCCCCCAAGAACCAAGTGCTCAGCACTTATATAAAAAGAGAGAAATAAATGGGCAGCGCCCATAATTGAGTACCTCACGTGCGCCACGTGAGCGCCACAGAAATCTAGTGTTTAACACTATTCCAGTGCCCACTGTTGGATAATTATGGAGACCCAGACCTAGCCCAACTTGACTAAGTTCTTCCAAAGTTAAGACCCCTCTGTGCTCATCATTCACCAAAATTGATCTTAGTCCCCAATATGACTAATGGTCTGTCAACTGATGACATCCAAAATGATGTTTATCCTACACCTCCTAAGTTAATCTTAGTCTCCAAATTGACTACTGATTCTTAGATGATCCACAATGACCTTCTCCTTCAAATATGGGATTTGGGTTTAAGAGTACATCTCTTCACACCTCTGATATATGTCGTTGTAATTTCTCAGCGTCTTCAGAGAGGTGGCGGGTCCCGACAACTAACTGCTTTCCGGTGCACTTCCCAAATTAATGTGCACAACCTAGATCAAACCACATCCCAAACTGGATGCGTCCCATATCATCATCGCTCATCCCATCATGTGACAAATACATGTGTACGCAAGATGAACAATGGACCGAGATGTCCCTAAACTAACAACGGACCGAAACGTCCTTAAACTACAATGGACCGAAATGTCTCTAAACTAATATTCGCCTCCCAAAATGGCGATAATGGACCGAAACGTCCTTAAACTAAAATAATAGAGCCCAAACGCTTTTTTGCTGGATCCTGAAACCTCGTTAAGTGGATCTTAGTCTCAAATTGGACCAACGTATTCTTAACAAAAAAACCAATCGAGCCCCCAATTGCTCGTATACATTTAAGTCGATCTTAATTTCAAAATAGATCAACGATCCTTAAATCAACCCAAACCCCAAATCTAAGAAATACGGATTTGGACTAATCTACGCCCTACGGGCGACAACGTAAATTAGTCTCCGTATACAATCCACGGGCAACCAAAAAATAAAACAAACACACATGACAAGAAGTGAACTTATGGAGCAGGAGAAAGTGGTTATCGCTACGCGGTAACGTAATTAACTGCAGGGGCTTGCGCCTGCAGGGAAGAGCATCCTCACAATCAAAGTCCCCTCACAAATGAGGGGGAATCTGATGAAGTCCGCTATAAACGGCCGCATCTGTCCAAACCTCCGATATACGGCGTCATAAATCAACCTGGCATCTTCGGAGAGGTGGATGGATAAATCCAAATAGTATCTGCCTCCAAATTCAGGCAAGACGACCTACGCGGTTCATCTATGTTTTCGGCGGTAAACAGATTCTGGCACGCCCGGTGGGACTTTTTCCTCTTTCCCTTCACACTTCGTGTGTCGTGTTCGCGAACAAATCGCGGTTCACTATGGTTGCCCCTGGATTTGAGGTACTAAGATTTGGTGTCTTGCTCTTGTGCAGAGAAAAGAAGATTAATGGCTTCCAAGTGTACCTGCAACAACAACTCCTGCTCCGTCCCTGCTGGTGGAGTGACATACGGGCCAAATGCAGCCAGCATCTTTTCAATGCCAGCGCAACAGATGACTCAGGCCACCACTGGATTGTTCTTCGGGACCATGATCCCGCCAGCAAGTTTCAGCGCCCCAGTGCCATCATAGGAAGCTCCAAAGAAGTCGGTCTTCGATCGACTTGCAACCACCATGGCCCCTCTCAACAGGTCATCCAAGTCTACCACCTTGGTCTTCAACAGGCTGAGCCAAAGCTCAAGTGGGCCTGCAAAGAGGCTCACAATACCTGAAGGGGTTATCCTGAAACGGATAGCCATTCTAGCTCCAGCAGGTGAAGTCGACAAAGGGGCTTCTCCTACTAAAGGATCGGTCTTCGCAAGATTGGCCGTTCCAACTCCTGCTACGGGTGAAGTCATTAAAAATGCTTCCCCTACCAGAAAGTCGGCCTTCGAAAGGTTTTTCGTCCCCTTTCAACGGACGTCAATCTTCGACAGGCTGACACCCTTCACCAGAGCAGGAGGCATGACGAAGCCACTCCCATGACCGAGGCAGTCTCATCTGCAAGGCATGCTCGACGTCGTCACTGGCGCCGAGTGAGGAAAGCTGGGGGCAGCTCTCCCTCTGGACTTACTCCACCAGCTCTAATTGTAGAGGTTGACGTTGCTATTCAAACTGGGAACAGCTTTGAACCATTAAGGAGGGTGCGAAAAAACTCTCCGACCGCGGTATTGAAGAAATCTTCTACACCTGTTGAAAACATGATACAGGCTAAGCCGGAGCAGCCCCCTCAGCGGCTGTCCTCCCGAATCTACAGAGTCTGGCGGAAAGTCCAAGATTCTGTGATCAACAAGAACTACTCTCGTCGACCGGAGAAAATGAAGGTTCGACAAGAAGACAATCATCCCTCTAGCATGCAGCAAGGGACTTCTCAGGTGCCTGTTACAATAGCTCCTTCGACTTAAACTTCTCACAAAAAGAGAAGGCAGGAGAACCTCCTACCTTCCGCAACAAATCCCAAAGGTGAGGGATCCAAACGCCCCAAGTCTAGGGGCATGATCGTGTACACAGTTTACACGGCTTCTGGAAAAGAGGAGATCCGTACTTCCGTGAGTCATCGGCCGCAAACTCGATCGTTAACGAAAGCTTAGGAGCAGCAACAAAAGCTCCAGGAGATGCTGACAAAAATGGAAGCACTCACCGGGCAGAAAGAAAGCTCGGAAGCAGTGTCCGACCAGCGCCAGGAGCAAGAGACTGATACGGAATTCTTGCGAAGGGTGCTGGAAAGGAAGGATAAGGAGGCCGTGGAACAGGCTGCTAATATAAAGCAGATGACGCTTATGTTCCAAGACATGGTTGGAATAATGATCCAACCAGAACCTCCAGCCGAAGATCCACCGATAATCATTGAGGACGACAAAGGGGAAACATCAAACCCTCTTCCAGCTTTATCGACAGCCAGGGAGGAGACGATCTCTAAGGCTGCCCTCGATGACTTCATAGCTCAGCAAATACGAGCTCATCAGGCAAGCGAAGTGGCTGGCCAAGTCGTCAAGACCGAGCGACCGTACCCAGGCTGGTACGATCAAATCAAGTACCCACCGGGATATACGATCCCTAAGTTCCATGTATACAAGGGGACAGGCAACCCACATTAGCACGTCGCCCAGTTCAGAGCATTATGCAGAAATACTGGAGGCGACGACAAATTGCTGCTTCGCCAGTTCGTCGGCAGCTCGTCGAAGACGGCATTTGAATGGTACTTGGAGCTCCCAAATGACTCCATCAAAATATTTACAGAAATGGAGCTATTATTCACACAGTGGTTTGCAAGCGCAAGTGAACGCACCTCGATCATGGCATTAATCAATGCCAGGGTGAAGCCAGGAGAGACCTGGGTTCAATACGCAATCCGGTGGCGGAACCTATGGTCGAAATGCGAACAACGCATAGAAGAAGCTTTTGCCGTGGGTATGTTCATAGGGACTCTCGATCCTCAGGCGAGTGTGTCCCAGTTCATGATGTTCTTTTAGCCGACTACCTTCCAGGCTTTGATCGACAAGCTGGCCCAAATGGACCAGATGGGCCATGAGCCTCCTTCTTAAAAAATGGACCTGTTCATCTCAGAAAACTGCATTTTAATACCGCTCATTTATTATCTATTTTGTTATATATCGGTGCCATTAATCAGTGTCTGCTTAGTAATTACAGATTACAGGTATTCGTGATAGAACACTGGAAACAAACTCAATATCACGGATATAGCGTTTGGGAGCCGACACTGCAATCAGAACAGAGAACCGACCGATATCCAAAGAGCTCTTTTGCAATAAACAAGTGTGCACACAATTTTTGGTCCAACACAATACATGTGTGACACTAGCTCTTTGGTACATGGACCATAGTGGGGCTGCCCTTGCACAATTCATGCAAGTGAGCACATGTGTGGTGTGATGGGTAATAAATGCAAAAAGATTTGATGTGATATTGGCATCAAGTTTCCCTCCAATTCTCTGCATGCATATCAGGTTATTTTAGACAAATCAAGCAGTATAAGTGTGATGTTGGAGTAGACACAAGACCGCCATGCCAAGACGAGCTCCTTTGCTCGGACCAAGACCGGCGGCCCCCCACATAATCCGGCGACGCCGACCCCCAAGCGTCGGCGTCAGGATGAAGAAGCCGCGGTAAGGATGAGTCAAAAAGTACTCCACCCAACCTAAAACACACCTGCTACAAACAAGAGCATGATCAAAGCGGAGAAGCGGTTCGCCAAAGCCTTGTTAATGGGAATGAAGCAGCCTCCTCTCATGGAAAACACTCCCGGGAGTACATGCCTCTATGAAGCGGATGTACATCCAAACTGCTGCTTATAGGGTCACACACCCCACCGAAGAGTGCAATGCCTTCAAGAAGTGGTGGCAGGGATATGTTGCCGACCGACAACACTTCAAGCGGATGAAGCGCAAAGCCCGTCGGGAGCAGAGAAGCACGACAGATGAGCGTGAAGGAATGACTGGCAACTGTCATATGGTTGATACCAGTTCGATAAGAGCAAAATCTCAAGTTCTTATCTTCGGGAGCGATTCTAAGGAAGAAATAACCCTCGGTCCTCTCTTCAAAGAATCCACCTCTGGAAAAGAAGAAGAGAAGAAGAACTGCGGGAATATTCAGCTGCATAACCGTACGTTGCCTGAAAAGAACCCCGGGCCTACAAACAAAGGTTCAAACAAAAGAGACAAGGGGAAGGAAAAAGTTCCTGAGGAAATTTCCCTCAATGACAGAGTCGTCAAAGAGCCCGCAGCCAAGGTCCGTCTAAGAAAAACAAGATGGACTACAATGTCTTGGCACATTTGAGGAAGATACCCTCACAACTGAGCATACTGGATGCTCTCCTCCTGTCTAAAGAAGCAAGAGATTCTCTAATCAGGGCATTACAGGAGCCCGATCAGTTCTAAGTTTTTCTTGCAGAAGAAAAGATGAAAGATGAGCTGGCAGAGGTTCATACAACTGACGTTACATTCGGCAATGAAGATCTCCTCCTTGGAACGTGCGAGCACAACCATCCTTTATACATCACCGGGTACTGCTATGACATCAAGATAGGAAAGATCCTGGTTGACAATGGGTCCTCCGTCAACCTTCTCAACGTGAAGGTTCTGAAGGAGATTTGCATGAACGTTTAGCACCTGGCTCGGAATAAAATTACCATCTCCGGGTTCAACTTGCAATCATCATGGATGCTTGGGTCCATGATATTGACATTACGCTTTGGGATGCTCGTCACCGACATCAAATTCCATGTCATTGACGCCAAGACCTGCTACAATGCCCTGCTCGGCCGGCCTTGGTTACATGAGTACAATATCATCCTTTCTACACAACATCAGTGTATGGAGTATTTCAAAGACGGTCTCGAGTACACAGTTAGAGGGGAGCTGAACCCGTTCTCCATAAATGAAGTCCGCAAATATGAATACGCCAAGTACTTCTTACCAGACTTCGAAGACATGGAAAGATGTCATAAACCGAAGAACCAACAAAAAGCCGTCGCCACTATCCCGATCTTTGGGAGCGATACCGAGGAAGATGAAGAAGTAATCTACTCGGGGCAACCCTAAGGCAATAGGCCCGGACCATCTATCCCTATTTTGGTCCTCGGCAGTGACTCTGAGGACGAGGCCAACGCAGTGTTCTCCGTCCGTCCATCAATGCAGACCTTCACTGGAGCTGATCAGAGTTTACAGATTACCATGGTTCCGCTGCGGCATTACAGGGAACTTGATGCGCTCGATACATACCGCGTGCAAGAGCTGCAGATCTTCTACGTCCCTCTTAGGCGAAGAGGTGAAAAGGCGATCGTCTTCTACCAATCTACAGAGACTAAAGTGGAAAAAGAAGTCTGGCATGGCGCCGAACTTGCGCTTGACAGGATTCAACCAATCCGTCTGCCCAGATATTACGTAGAGGGATTGAAAAGTCTATTAAGATGCCAAGGCGTACCCTTCAAGCAAACCGCTCGACAAGCCCAGTTCTACAACAAGATTTGAGACATTCCCGGGACTCGGCGAAAGATGCCCAACGGGAAGATGGAGACGAGTGGACTTGGATACGTTCGGTACAAGAAACAGGAGCGACTCCATGACTGCCGTGTCATAAATAACTCTGGTAGGGAAAGGAATGTTTTTCCAGATAGCGCTGACATTGAACCAGAGCAAAATCCCGCCGTAAAAATGCCAAGCCCGTCATTTGAAGAACATATTGACAAGCTAATAAGGGAAGCGGGTCAAAAGGTTCGGGATGACCACAGCCGCGAAATGTCCATTTACGAGAAAACCAGGATGCAGCGTCCCACTCAGCAGTCTACGGAAAGAGAAGATTACAATGCCCTTCACCCTCAGCCCGCTGTGTGCTCTCGTGGCAAGGAAAAGCCCGACACAGAGGCAACAACAAGGTGAAGAACGGGAATGATGTTCAAAAATAGCGAAGTGGATCCAAGAAACCACGCGATCGAGAAAAAGTCAGCTGGAATCCGTCTTTTACGAAGAAGATGGGTCAGGAATATTCTTTCCCTCAAGACAAGATGAGGAAAATATTCAACCTTGTCATGAAGCATCAAATGATGACACTCCCGGAGCCTCGGTACCCTGAACAAGTAAATGCGGTCCATCATCCGGCTTATTGCTCCTACCACCGAGCAGTAGGACATCCTCTTGAAGACCGCTTCATTTTCAAAGACTGGGTCGAAGACCAGTATTAGCAAGGCATGTTTGCTCTATCCGACAGTTAGAGGGTAACCCTGTTTACTGCCAAAAGACGCGATCGGGACGTTAGGACGTTTGGCCTGAATTTTGGGGGCATATGCTATTTGGATTTATCTGTCTACCTTTCTGAAGATGCCAAGTTGATTTATGGTACCGCGTATCGGAGGTTTGGATGGCTGCGGCTGTTGTAGCAGACTTCGTTAGATTCCCGCTCGTTGTGAGGGGTTTTTGATTGTGGGGACGCTCTTCCTTGCATGCGCAAGCCCCTGCAGTTAATTATGTTACCGCATCGCGGTAACCACTTTCTCCTGCTCCAGAAGGTCACCTCATGTCGTGTGTGTTTGTTTTATTTTTTGGTTGCCCGTGGATTGTATACGGAGACTAATTTGTGTTGTCGCCCGTAGGGCATGAATTAGTCCAAATCCTTATTTTCTTAGATTTGGGTTTGGTTTAATTTAAGAATCGTTAACATTGTTTGAGATTAAGATCGACTTAAATATTTGTTAAGGATACGTTAATCCGACGTTGGACTAAGATTTACTTAACGGGGTTTCAGGATCATTTTTGATCCAATGAAAAAGGATTTGGGCTTTATCGTTTTAGTTTAAGAACGTTACGGTCTGTTGTTAGTTTAAGGACGTTGCGGTCCACAGCTAGTTTAAGGACATTACGGTTCGTATTGGGATGTGTCCGTCCATTTGAGAGTACACTAAGGAGTTGTTGGTTATCGGGACCCACCACCTCTTTGAAGACGCTGAAGAATTACAACGACATTTATCAGAGGTGTGAGGAGGTGTACCCTTAAACCGATATTCGTTGGAAGATCAATAGTCGTGTTTGGGACTAAGACCAATTGGGAAAAATTGTGAGCACTTGGGCTCGGTTGATCTGAATTAGGGACTTTTGGTCAACTTGTGCTCAGCCCACTCAGTCTTTGAATAAAGTGTTAAACACTTGTTTGGGCTCGGTTCCTTTTCTGCACAAACAATGCTGAGTATTGATATGGGCTTTGACGCTTACCCTTTTTTTATGGAGTGTTGAACACTCTTTATGTCGCCCACGTGAGGGACACGTGGGGCGGTTGGCGCCGGGCGCCAACCACTGAGTGCTAGGCACTACTTGTTGAACAACGCCCACGTGAGGGGCATATGGGGCGCTTGGCGCTGGACGCCAACCACTGAATGCTAAGCACTCTTTATTAAGCAGCGTCCACATGAGGGGCACGTGGGGCGCTTGGCGCTAACCACTGAGTGTTAAGCACTCTTTATTAACCAGCGCCCATGTAGGGGGCACGTGGGATGCTCGGTGCTGGGCGCCAACCACTGAGTGCTAAGCACTCTTTATTAAGAAGCGTCCACATGAGGGCACGTGAGACGCTCGTCGCTGTTTCTTTCTTTGTGCATTTTTCTAAAGAGTTCAAGTCTTTGTTCTCCCCTGGATTTTCAATCCCCAAGAACAAATTCATCCCCATGAGAATTAAATTCTCATTTGTGGGAGACTTGTCTCATGGATCTTAGATCCAGGGAAAGAACTATGTTTTTTATGAGGGTTAAACCCTTGGGTATGTAGATGAGATACTATGATCTCTATTTATCTTGAAGAAAGTTCTTCCTTCTTCTCTCTTCAAGCTCTTTTTTTGCTTGCTCTTCTTTTTGAACTCGAAGTTAGGGGGGGGGGGTTCCTCTGTGCAAGACTTAAAATCTTAGGGCCTATATATAGTGGAGGCAAGTTTAGTGATTTAGTTAAAGAAATCTCTCATTGAGAGATCCTTAATTGATTTGGGGATTTTATCCACTGTTGGATCTTTGATCCAAGGATTTCTATTTTACAAAAGATATTTTTTTTGTTTTTAACAAGATAGGGGAAAATATTTTCCATATAGAGCTTATTCTGTAATTTGGTGATTTTTAATCACCATTGGATCTTTAATCCAACGGTGCTCTGTTTTACAGAGTATAATCTTTCTTGTTTAGAAAGATTAGGGAAATATTTTCCCATACAGAGCTTATTCTGTAGCTTGGTGATTTTTAATCACCCTTGGATTTTTAATCCAACGGTGCTCTGTTTTACAAAGAGGAATCTTTATTATTTAGAAAGATTTGAGGAGTATTTCCTCAATCATTTAATTCTGTGTTTCGATGATTTATCATCTCCGTTGGATCTTTGATCCAACGGCAGAGAACTTTTAGTTCTGGCGCCGGTGCTCTCGTGCGGGGCACGTGAGGCGCTGCCTCAGAGTTTTTAACTCTTGGCGCTGGCGCCCTCATGCAAGGCACGTGAGGCGCTGCCTCAGAGTTTTAACTCTTGGCGCTGGCGCCCTCATGCAAGGCACGTGAGGCGCTGCCTCAGAGTTTTAACTCTTGATGCTGGCACCCTTGTGCAAGGCACGTGAGGCACTGCCTCTTTTCAAATTTTGAACAGAGCCTTGCTCTTTTATTATTGGGGTGAAACAAATGCCCCCCCCGTTGCGCTCACGTGGCTTACATGTGAGTGCAGCGGTATTAGCCTTTCCGCCATTGGATCTTCTTGGAAGTTAGATCAGTTTCCCCTGCCTATAAGTAGGGCCTTTGGCCCCTGAGATGACTGATGTTCATCTTCTTTTGTTCTTCCTTCTTCTGAGAATTTAATTCTCCTTTTAGAGCTTATATCTCTGTCCAAAGAAATCTCTTTTTAGAGTTAGAACCCTGCCCAAAAATTTGATAAGGATTATAATCGAACCCCTTGACAGAGCTTTGCTCTTCTGAGATTGTAGATCTTAAGATGTATTTTTAGGGTTTCTTTAACCTATTAATTTAGAACATTGTTCATCTTTCATGAAGAACTCTTAAGAGTTTGTTGTATAGATCTTAAAGATCTTGGGGTTTTATTCTAAAAAGCTTTGCTTTTGAGGGTTATGGTAGATTATACCATTGTTTTTACAGAGCATAGCTCTTTAGAAATTTTTAGGGAATTTTTATTCCTTTTCTTAATTGACAGATGTAAATTCTGTCTGTAGAGCACTGCTCTCGAGGGAGTTCAACTCCTTGTCCTAATGAGTCTCTCATTAAATGATAATCCTTTCAGGATTTCCTCCTTAATGAGTGACTGTGTCGTCAATGATGAGCCGTCACTTTGATTTTGTGGGTCCTCCTTGGTCCCTTTATCCTGCATTGCAGTGGGGTACAATTTTAAAGTACCAAGTGTCAGAATAGCGTTGGCAACTAACCCTCGCCTTTTTTCGTGCAGGTACCATGGCTTTCGATTCTTCCTTTCCTTTTGTTCGTTCAGAGAGTGCCTTCGCTAACAC
This sequence comes from Agapanthus africanus, assembly GCA_030015575.1. NCBI lineage: Eukaryota > Viridiplantae > Streptophyta > Magnoliopsida > Asparagales > Amaryllidaceae > Agapanthus > Agapanthus africanus. The sequence continues at coordinate 44,526,164 of JASDDO010000019.1, read as the reverse complement.
GCCCGTGGATCGGGAAGTCTTCACGCTCATTAAAGATCACGACGCGGAGCAGAAATCTCTTCATCTGTGGGGGTCGTGGTACAATCAAATTATCCAGGGTCGACGTAGTTTCTCTTGTGCAGTACCCTCAGAGCCTATTTCAGCGATTCACTACGTTGACTCGCCTCAGGTGAATTACACTGTAGAGGAGGTCAACTGGACTTCAGAGGGTCGCCTTCAGCCTTCTATGGCCTCAATACCCGTACAGCCACCGATGGCTTTGGATATTTTAGGGCGGCACATATGTTATGGCGAGTCGCGCCCTTGAGGACAAGTATACATGATTGGCTTGACTCCTCGTCATTCAGCCGGATATCTGCAGTGGGCTCGGTACATCTTGTCGGCCAAGAAATCACTGCTGCTGAAGCCCGGGTTGTACCCCGCAATTTATGAGTCTCTTTTCCAATATTCCACGCCCCTGTGTGGTGGGTCAAAGATTTCTTAGAACAATGGAACATCCCGACTCACACCTTTCTTCTATCAGATCGGGAAGTTTCAATCTCCTTGGAGGAGTTCGCGGAGATCTCCGGCTTACTCGTCAGAGGGGAACATTACGAGGAGATACTTCCCCCTGACGATTACATCTTCGCCACCAAATCAGTGGTGATGGGCCTTAACCCGGAGAATGCCATTCAATATCGATTCCCGAGCCTGATCAAGGTGTTGAACATTTACGAGAGTCTATTTCTAGAGTCTGGAGGGCATGGAGTCAGCTTCACAGACTTCATCGCTCGCTTTCTTCGTCCGGAAGTCTTATCAAAACAAGCTGCGAAATTCGCCAAGCTTGACGACCCGTTCGGTTTTGGTTTGGATAATCAGTCGACGGCGAAAGCAGATTTAAAAAGCTTCTTCATTTCGGACACCCCGGTTGTTCCTTTCGCAGCGCTTGCTGCTTCAGACGTCGATGAAGAGGCGTTCTTCCTAGGGTTTATTGGCTTGTGGTTGAACTGGTTCATGCTTCCGATGCACCCTCGCTATATGAGGCCGTCCGTCTTTTATCCAGCCCACCGCATGGTTGCGGGGACGCGTGTGGCCGTTGGGATTGCGGGTCTGGTTCATCTATACCATGGCCTGAGCTTAGCAGCAGATACTACTCAACCTGGAGTAAAACCTGTACATCTTCCGCTGCACTACTTTACGTCCTGGGTCGAAATGCACGTGCTTGGTGCTTTTGGAGTCCACAAACGACCCCGCTTCTATGACAGTTATAACTTTCCCCAGGTCATGTTTCTAGTCGACGCTTCCGCATTAGATCCGTTGCAGCGAGAGGCTCGACATCTGGTCCTTCGCCCGCTTATGGTCGGGGATAGTATGACTTTTGTCGACAGAGTCTTAACTATCGGCAAGGAATCCACCAAGGCCGTGCAACCGCTGTGTGATACTTTCAAAGACGGGGTTCCTATGTTGAAGGCTCGGGAGATTCTGCATTTATATTCGATCAGGACAGGATTTCTATTGTTCAGGAAAGGTGCCTCAGCATTGTTCATGAGGTATAACCCGCACCGTTTTGCTCAACAGTCGGGTTACGATCAGGGTGTCCCGCTCGAGGCTTTCTTAGCTGAGCCGGTTGCTACGGAAGAGGGTGTCCGCAGCGCGCTTCACCACTTCATGCGGCTAAACATGGGGTCTAGCTTTCTCATCAGCGAGCCAAGCTACGTGCCGAAAGCTTCGAATGCCTACGTGGCGTGGTATCAGCATGCGACAGGTGCTGTTGTCAGGGAAGAGAGGCGGCTATTGCTTGATCACAAGGATGCTGTCCCAGCTGATAATCCAGCAGTTCCTTTGAAGCGACGGACTACCGTTCGTCCTTCCTTAAGAGAAGCTGCTGTGGTTGTGGTCCTGCGCGCCTTCCCTGAGAAGCCTTTATCCCGTGTTCCTGTAGAAACGACAGCTGTAGCATCCTCGGAGTCTGGCGTTGGTGTGGAAATCGGGACCCACCACCCAAAGATGCCTGTTAAGTGCAAGCTCTTTTCATCGGCCGTTGGCGCTCGCTCGCAAAAGAAGAAGAAGTCGCTGTTTTCTGCCGACGTCATATTTGGTCAGGAGCCACATGCTCCTTACAGCGAGGGTTTATGCGAGTATGGAACCAATGAGGGTTTATTCATCACGCCTGCGGTTGATACTGATCTCCAGGCCGCCCTTGTGGCTTCCGAGCGACTAGCTCTCGCAGAAGCGGCGCTGATTACTATAGCGAAATCTGGTATACTTTCAGTTATGTTCTTCCGCGGTTATCTCTTTTCTCTTTGTTATGTTTGTATTGACGCTTTCTTTTTCCACAGGTATTTCTGCCGAAGAGGCTCTCGTGGCTTCCCTCCGGACATTCGAAGAGGAAGAGAGGCTTCGCACTTCTTTGGGCTTTGGTAAAATTCAGTTCATTATGCCTTTATTCTTGTTTTTTTATTCGTGCTCTGACCCTCTCCTTTACTTTGTTGCAGGGACTATCTTGACTCAGGTTATTCCAAGTGTAGTGCCGATCGCGAGCAACGATGCGGCAAAACTTACAGAGGCAGCTATTGTAGCCCCAGCTCTCCCAACGTTACCGCAGGAGGCTTTGCTGAAGCAGCCGATGAGGGACGCCGTAACAGCTCTGGAGGTAGAGCTCGGTTCGGACGACGACTGGTGAAACTCCGGCGGTTATAGTGCCCGAAGTTGCTACCCTTTCTCTGGAATATGAGACTGTACAGACCGGTGCCCTTTCTCCCTATGGCTCCTTGGTATCGGCGGGCATCGCAAGCATCATGACGGCCCTCGTCGAGTCAGGGGACGAAGCTATGGGCGCGGAATCTATTCCTCCGAGAGGGAGCGAAGAAGCTGTTACACCCGGTGACGCCTCCGTCATGGTTTCAGTCTATGATTTATCAGGTAGTCGCTGGGTCGTTATTTTCTAGTTTTTCAATCCCGGTCATCTGTTCATACGATAATATTGCATTATTATATTCCCCATTCTTATTCTTTTTATAAATAAACAGGTGCTTTTGACGCATGTCTGGTACATATTACAGGTTACAGGTTCTTGGACAGAAAACAGTGAAAACGATGAAAAGACGATGCAAAAGTGGACTTTGACCAACAAACAGAAGACTCTTGATCAAGCCTACATCAAAGATAAAATTCACAAAGTACAAGGCAATGCAAGGTCCAAGATTACAAAGCGAACGGTTAAAAGCCCACCGCAAATATTCACTGGAGATCTGGAAGAAACATAGAAGCTATTTTAATAAAGAACCAAATAATAAGGAAGCCCAAAGATCCAAGGCCCAATACTTTCTTTTAAAGAGACATAAAATTTTACCAAAGCTTGAAGTCTACTTTGACTAGGTCTTCCTAAGGATATTTTGGTAAATGTAGACATGCAAATCAATTGTAACCTAGGGTTTCTATCTCCTATAAATAGAAGCCCAAATCATTGTATTCTTTTCATGCCTCCTTTTAATAATAAATCGAGAATTCTTTATGGAGAGCATCGGTGTTTCTTTTCAATTCATGAATTCAGATCTGACAACCCTGCGTTGATGATTGGAGAGATGCATCTGTAAGTAGATTTAATTCCTTGCTCTAGTTTAGATTTCAATTCTTGCCCTAGGTAATTTTTATTCTCTGCCCTAGATAAATGTTTTTCAATTCCCTAATGAGTGAGTAGTTTTCTCGCTTGTTAGGGTTAGGAATGGGGAAGGATTTGAGAGACGAAGATCTCTCATCTCTTTTCTTTGCCAATCTTTTATGAAAATTAGAACTCCATGCATACCTTCTTATTCCGCTCCCTACGGCACTCTACCCACGAGGTAACGGTGATTCCGTAGTCTAAAGGCCCGGATTTTAAGGTTTTCCATGGAGGTTAGGGTAAAGATTAAGAAAGTAAGGACAAGGATCTAGAGGAAGAATCAATCTTCCCAATCATCCTAATCCCCTTTGTTAAGATTTACCATAACACTAATATGATATCTTTAATTAAAGGCAATGGAAAGAGATGTAGATCTTTGTTTACCAAATTTTCCCTAAACCTAATCCTAGCAAGTTTCTAATCCTAGTATCATACAACTTCAATTTTTAGATTTAATAATCAATCCGAACACCCTTCGGAATTAACTCGTTAGCGCGATTAGGAAATTCACAACATCCCTGTGGACCGACCCGTACTCACCGGCTAGCTGCAAAGCGACGCCGTTCTTGATTGTGGTTACAAATGTTTTTGATCTATCTTTTAGAAAGCGCAAGCACGCTAAATCAATCAATCAAATGGCGCCGTTGCCGGGGATGGCGTAGAATTTTCTTTTCGCGATTTCGGGTTAATCATAAAATTAAAAAAAAAATCATAAAAATCTGAAAAATCACAAAAAAATATAAAAATATATCATCTGTTATTTTTGTAAAGGGTATCTTTGTGTGAATTTTGCAGGATCTACGCACAAATTCGGATCTGGAAATCTACAGAAAGTGAAACAGCAAATAGACGATCCTATCAACAGAAGATTGCAACAACAGAGGAACAGAAAAAAATTTAGAGGACCGAGTCAACAAGTCAACCGCGCGATCTGGTGCAGCAAAAAAAAAAAAATAAAAAAAAAAAAAGAAAAAAAAAACCGGCGGCTCTTTCCGGCCGTGGAACCGCCGCGGGACACCACTTCTGGCCGCGGAACCGCCGCGGCCTGGTCGGTTCAAAAAAAAAAAAAAAAAACAGAGGGCAGAAGCGCGGTAAAAAAAATAAAATCTGTAAGTCTTCTGATCTCCTCCTCTGCAAATCTCCGATATATCTTCTGAAAAATCTCCTGCAGGAATCTTTGCGCTTTAAAAATCTTTTTCTTTCCAAATAACAATCTTGTGCAGGATTTTTGTGTTTCGTTTAAAATAGAAATTGATTGCAAGTAATCTTTTTTGTTGCATATCTTTTCTCGAATATCTTTTTGCAACAATTTTTTTTCCAAATAAAGATTCTTTGTGATATTCTTAAAATAATAATTGATTGCAAGTGATCTTTTCTGATTTGCATATCCTTAATCTTTTTGCTAAAAATATCTTTCCAAATAAAGAGCAAGAGAAAAAAGGAAAATTTTAATTAGAAAACTTACAAACTTTGAAATTCATAGGAAAAAAAAGATTTGATTGAAAGTGATTTACTGTTTTGCATATCTTTAATCGGATTTTAAGGGGTTTTTGACCAATTCAGATTGGGTGGGGATTTCATCACCCTTCCCAGGACCCCAGAAATCACATAAAGCATTTGCATTGACCAATCTTTAATTAAAAAAATATTAGACTCAGCCCTAAGGACGTCGCGCTCAATAGGACAGAGGACTAGTATAGGCATCGGCCGTTTATCCTAACCTGTCTTTGCGGTGACTAGGCAAGTGTGTCAAGGCTAGTGGTTTTTAATTAGGCCCACTACTGTGGTTCCTTCCCACTTACCTGGCCGCAATTGGCGGTGAAGAGGCGGTTTGAGGTCCTATTTCTAATCCTAGTTAGGAGCTGTCTAGCCGACCTAGGTGACCCTAGATCTAGGCCTGATTGTGCATTTTTGGTTGATCGAAAGTGTGTCTTAGCCCTTTATCGAAAATCTTTTTTGCAAAAAGCCCAAACAAATAAAAAAAAAGGAAAAAGGAAAAATCTGTTATAAACAACTTGCAAATTTTTGCTGCTAAGAAATCCTTGCACCACCTACCTTCTTTCTCTTCGTTTTCTTCTAACATGGGTACCCCACATAACAAATCACTTGCCGAACTTTGGTATCCCGAACCTAATTTTGCGTCGTTCGGCAATTTGTTCGATCAATTTAAAGACGATCCTTCCTTGCCTAAAATATCTTTGAAAGATCAAATAGAGGCGTCTAGGGGAAACAGTTTGACTTTTCAACCCACTTTGTGTCAACCAAGTCAACCTTTACCACCTCCATATGTTGATACCACTTTTTCAAGTCCTACCGTCTCTCCTAAGCCGATGTCCATTGCTGAGCATATTGCTCAATCTCGCAGCCGATCTTTCACCCCTCTCCACTCATCTAGTTCTAGGGATCCACAAGACTATTCACCTTTTTATCCATATGTTGACCCTACCCCTGTCCAATCTCCCACTTCCTACCAGTCCTACCCGACCTTACCACCTTCACTAGACACTGCTTCGACACAGCCATTAGGGAGTTTCACATATCCAAACAATTTCGAATTTTTTACCGAAACCCCCTTACCACCCAAGTCTAGCTTGGAAGAGGCGTTGGAGGCGTATATCGCAGCAACAAATAAAATGGTTAGGAATGTGGAAGCGTCCGTGGCCGTCCTTATGCAACCTGCTGAACCGGTAGCTAGTTTCCCGCTAGCCCCAAATTTTTCAATGTATGAGGAGGCGGTTGGACAGAATGAGAATGTGAGAGGATTTCCAAATCAAACCTACCCTTACCCAATTGAAACCCACAACTCCAGTTTTCCATCGATTGCCCTAAATAGTTCACCTGTTCAACATAAAAACGAGTTGTGTGATTTTGTAGTGTTTGATTTGCCAAATTGTGAGGAACCCCTTTCGAGTGAAACAACACCTAATCCGTTTGACCTTTACACTTCCACTCTAGAACCTACATTGATAAACATCCATGCTTTTGAGGAGGTGTCTAAAGAAATTGATTTTCACTTGATTGAGGATATAGACGCCGGGAATATTTCGGATGATGAACCTGTCGATTTAATTGAAATTTTATGTTCAAATCATCATCCTGAGTTATTAAATCTTTCTCCCGAATCTCACATGCGTCTTGATTTTGATGATAATGGCATGGATGAGTTAAATATTGAGGAGAATTATGAGGATAATATTGAGGAGAGTAGTGAGGATCATATTGAGGTTAAACCATTTTTCTTTGATGTGTCGGATTTTTCAATTCATCCTCTTGAACCTTTACCTAAATCACCCTCCCTCTTTTCCATCGTTCCGACCAAGCCTCATTTCACGCTTGACGACTATGAGCTTGAAAACTTTTCCTTTGAATCTGATACAGTTCTCACAGCCGATGACACTTATGAGTGTTTCACTTTTTCGGACGATGTTGAAGTCTCACCGCCCGAGTTTGCATCCTTTGCATTTTCAGATGAGTTAGTTAATCCACCAGACTCGGTTGCTTACAGTCGTTTCGAACCATTGATGGAATCTTTCCAGTTCGACACAGTTTACTACGGTGAGAATGAGACTATCCCTAATTCACTCCCTTTCGTCCTTCCTATTGTTCCGACCGTGCAAGTGACCGTTACGCCTTCATCTCCTATACCTAGTTCGGCGTACCCATGTTTTCTTGCGAATCTTGAGGGATTTGATCCCATTTCTCGACGAGTAGATAGGTTAGCGCAATCGCTTATAACATATCGGTCATCACATATTGCGCTAATTTATTCACTCAATTTACACCCTCAAGATCGTACTCCACTTCCTTCTTCTTTTCGCCATTCTTCTCCCCCACCGAGACCATATTCTACCATTCTTCTTTCCACACGGTCTCGCGTGCTTCTCAGTTTCTTGCACCAACTATACCATTTCCACGATAAGATTTTTGAATGGTTGGTGCTAACTTTTGGCATGTGTAAGGCCAAGCTTAAGTTTGGGGGGAACTTTGTTGTATATATGTATATATATTTTTGTTTTCTTTTTCTATAAAAAAAATAAAAAATAAAAAATAAAAAAAAATAAAAAAAAATTATAAATAAATAAACAGGGGAGTATCGGTATTTTGACCCTCTTGGTTTAGCATGACAGTGAGGACACTGTCAAGTTCAAGTTTAGGGGTATGCTCGGTACGTTTCTTCCTTCGCATTCATTTGTACATATTTTTGCATTTGCATATTTATTTGAAAGCCCATAAAAATTGAAAAATTTCAAAAATTATAAAAATTAATGTATTCAATTTTGGCTAATTGACTTGAGTTTGACAAATAGGTTAACTGGCTAGGAACAACTAGATCTTAGACTTAGTGAATTAAAAACCCTAAAGATAATCTTCTTTAAAGTTTAACGGTAGAAAATATATGCCTTGTAGTTTATTTAGAAATAGGCAAATTTTGGGTTCACTTCTTGGGCTAAGTCAAAACGAAGGGAAGAGTATTGATGTTCTTATTAGAGTATAAGTTTGAAAAATAGTTCCTAGCTTAAGTCTAGATTCTGAAAATGTATACCCTACAAATTGCATAATCACGCACCTTGAAACTTGGAATAGTAGAAGAGACCTTGAAATGCTCTTGTCTAAAGTCTTTAGTACAATGAAAATAAAAGAAAAATTGTGAATAAAGAATAAAAAAATGGACACTGGTTTTTGTGATTACTTAAGGCTGTAAAATAGAAAAATATTTAGCGAGGGTGCTTCATCACCTAGTGCCTTAGACCAACTGGTTTGGGAGTCACTGCTAAAGCCTTGGGTGTTGCAAAACTAGGAAGTACGCTTTAAAGTGCTAGCGTATCTTGTAATCGGTTGTTGGTACCTCAAGAAGTATTAACGGTCGCATGAAGGATGTGTAAGCCAAATTCAATTAAAAATTCACCAATTAATAAGTGCTTTGGACAACGGACAAGGGTATAATTGCTTGATTTGAATTTCCAAGTGTAGGGGTGACTTATACACACACGTAGGGATATGTGATTGGAGTTTAGATAAGAGAGAGGAATGAAGAATAGAACTTGTATCTTTAGTAAGGGTTGATAGAAATTCCTAAGTGGAGATGAAAACCTAGAAGGAAAACTTGGGAAATGCCGAAAGCTAAGTAAGTCTATAGGATATATATAATCTTAAGTTAAACAATGAGGAAGTGTGAAGAATATGGGTAGATAGTCTAGAAGTCAAAAGATAATAGAATTCCTTGTTAGAAAACCTAATTGGAGAACAAAAATCAATGGGCCGAGTTGATAGGATTTTGTGGGTGTAATCCGCTGAAAACCCTCAGGAGACAACACTCCTCCTATTAGGGACACCTAGAAGTTTAACGGCTTGTTGCACGTTCTCAGTGCAATCGCGTTTCCCTGCGAAAGTGCGGTTAGGATTTTAGTGAATAAAAATAAGTTTGCTCGAGGACGAGCAAAAGATAAGTTTGGGGGTATTTGTTCATACGATAATATTGCATTATTATATTCCCCATTCTTATTCTTTTTATAAATAAACAGGTGCTTTTGACGCATGTCTGCTACATATTACAGGTTACAGGTTCTTGGACAGAAAACAGTGAAAATGATGAAAAGACGATGCAAAAGTGGACTTTGACCAACAAACAGAAGACTCTTGATCAAGCCTACATCAAAGATAAAATTCACAAAGTACAAGGCAATGCAAGATCCAAGATTACAAAGCGAACGGTTAAAAGCCCACCGCAATTATTCACTGGAGATCTAGAAGAAACATAGAAGCTATTTTAATAAAGAACCAAATAATAAGGAAGCCCAAAGATCCAAGGCCCAATACTTTCTTTTAAAGAGACATAAAATTTTACCAAAGCTTGAAGTCTACTTTGACTAGGTCTTCCTAAGGATATTTTGGTAAATGTAGACATGCAAATCAATTGTAACCTAGGGTTTCTATCTCCTATAAATAGAAGTCCAAATCATTGTATTCTTTTCATGCCTCCTTTTAATAATAAATCGAGAATTTTTTATGGAGAGCATCGGTGTTTCTTTTCAATTCATGAATTCAGATCTGACAACCCTGCGTTGATGATTGGAGAGATGCATGTGTAAGTAGATTTAATTCCTTGCTCTAGTTTAGATTTCAATTCTTGCCCTAGGTAATTTTTATTCTCTGCCCTAGATAAATGTTTTTCAATTCCCTAATGAGTGAGTAGTTTTCTCGCTTGTTAGGGTTAGGAATGGGGAAGGATTTGAGAGACGAAGATCTCTCATCTCTTTTCTTTGCCGATCTTTTATGAAAATTAGAACTCCATGCATACCTTCTTATTCCGCTCCCTACGGCACTCTACCCACGAGGTAACGGTGATTCCGTAGTCTAAAGGCCCGAATTTTAAGGTTTTCCATGGAGGTTAGGGTAAAGATTAAGAAAGGAAGGACAAGGATCTAGAGGAAGAATCAATCTTCCCAATCATCCTAATCCCCTTTGTTAAGATTTACCATAACACTAATATGATATCTTTAATTAAAGGCAATGGAAAGAGATGTAGATCTTTGTTTACCAAATTTTCCCTAAACCTAATCCTAGTTGTTTAGGGGAGGTCGTTACTTCTTTATTTGCAAGTTTCTAATCCTAGTATCATACAACTTCAATTTTTAGATTTAATAATCAATCCGAACACCCTTCAGAATTAACTCGTTAGCGCGATTAGGAAATTCACAACATTCCTGTGGACCGACCCGTACTCACCGGCTAGCTGCAAAGCGACGCCGTTCTTGATTGCGGTTACAAATATTTTTGATCTATCTTTTAGAAAGCGCAAGCACGCTAAATCAATCAATCATCATCCCTTCTAATGATATTTTGTTTGTCTTGAGTACATGGGCGGTGAATCCCGAGGCTGTGCCATCTGAAGAAGCGTCACCAGTCGCTGCTCTGACGGTTGCCGTTCCTTCGCCTTCTCCCGTGCCATCTCAAATATTGGAAGGTATGGGTTAGCGACTTATCTGTTTTACTATGGGTACCATCCTCCTTGTATTGACGGTAAATTATCGCAACTTTGCAGGAGTCCTTTTCGACCATCTATACCAGGTGTTGAACCCGCATTTCTCCTTCCAAGCGGAAGTCATTCCGCCTCCTGGTATTGGTTAGTATATTTTTCAACTGACGTCTCTTCCTTTTTTTAGACATGTTGCTAATTCTTCTTCATATTGGATATAGTTGTAACAACTCCATTTTTAGTGTACATAAATTTGATTTAAATTTAAAGTATACTTAGAGTATTTAATGTTGCTGTTACCACTTTAAGTATTTATTTCACTCCATAATTACAAGAAGGAGCTTGTAACTCATTGGTAATACCTTGCACTGCTGAACCAAGCCACCATAGTTCAAATCCCCTGCCCCATATTATTTTTAATATTATTTTGTTTTAAATTTTATAGAAGCCCAACAGTCCACACACAATAACTCCCAAATTTCCCACTACACCCACTAACCTAAATACACCAGAGGCCCCACCCGACGACCCCCCCACCTCCTGCCACCCTGACTCGGCCCGACTCGGCCGAGTCGGTCGGACTACAATATTGTGTCTTTTTCTCTACCCTACCTCCCTGCACACTCCAATTTATGAGATCGGTTCCAGAGACACATTTATACCATATTTAATCCATTTTTAATGATTTTTCATACATTTTTAAATAATTTTTAATTAAAACCCTACACCTACCTTAACCCTAGCCTAACCCTATAAATACACCCCTACACCCTACCTTCTCACCCCAAAATTCTGAGCCCACTCTCTCAAAATTCTAAGAATCGTGTGTACTTTGAAAACGAGCGAAAGGCGAAGCTCCGGCGAAATCTACGGCGAACTTCCGGCGATCGTTTTAGGAACTACCGGCGACGACGCAACACATCGGCGATTCCCCTACTTCCATTTCACTCTCTTGTTTGACCTAAAACCCGTAAGTCATATTTTCTATCTATCTCTTTTATCTAAAAATACGGATTTACAAAACCCGACGGAATCGGAACGAATCCGATTTCCGATTCGGTTTCTTCATAAAACTCCACTTCTCGTAATAAAATTATGCTTAAACTCTCTCTTGTTGTCTATTAAACACTAATCAACCAAATTGATCAAGTTTTATTTCATAAAATGATGGCTATTTCAATTTATCGTATTTTTCACTTAAATACCACATTGTTTCAATTCTACATTTAACTCCATTAAACTTGCTAAACCTTTAAGTAGATCACGAGGTAACGACCTACCACCTCACACACTCATACGCAACATAACACGATACCCTCGAGAACCTAGAATACGAGAAAACAAACATTTTCATTTAAATACCCTTTACTTAATAAAACCATTTCTAAAAGATTTAGTATTGATACATCTTTATAAATAAATACCACTTATTATGAAAATAGGATAAGGTTGTGGGCATCAGTCGTTTATCTAAACCTGACTTTATGGTGTCTAGGCTAGACAAGTGAGAAAGGTAACTTTATAAGGCCCGTCTCACGGTGATTCGTGAGCGGATCCCTCATTTCTTCACTTGTACTTACCTGGCCACAATTGGCCGTGAAGAGGCGATTTGAGGTATCTCACAACTTGTCATTTTGGACCAGTTAGGAGCAGTCTAGTTGACTTAGAAGACCCTAGAACATAGAATATGGGAAAACGACACCTTTTCATTTAAATACCATAATTAATAAAACCGTTTTCCTTAATGATTAGTATTTATACAAATCTTTGCAAAGCGCCGCTACAACCCATTTGGGGAACCCGTTCGGGATGGTGCGGATTATCGCACATACTCGGGCTTAGTAGTGCGAGATTCAGACCTCTGCAAGGAGCATTCGGTCTCGAAAGATTTAAAATACGACATCTTAAGAAAACGAGATTTCTAGAATATTATAGATATATACAAAAAAATTATTTTCACATAAATATATGTATATGTAACATAAACATATCTATTTTTGAAGTATTATAAATATTCCACCTTTTCTACAATATCACAAGAATCAATTTTACACTAAAATACCATGAATTCCATACAAATCAATATTACAAATAAATACCTTTATTTCTGAAATTAGGATTTTTTCACTAGACATATCACAATATAAAATCCACATTCATTATAACTCTAAAGACGAATAATAAATGCTTGGGGTGTATTTTGAAAAGTATATAAAAGTATTTTTACATAAAACCCCCTCAAGTTCTATAAATTCTCCTAAAGACCTTAGTAAACATAGGTTTAAGCGGGACCAATCTCTTGAGCCTCAGGGAGCCGGAGAAGCGGGTGCTTGCCTATCTAAGGTAGACAAATTAATAAAAACAATCAGGACTTTAATTTACTTTGCTAAATTGTCTGATTCAGTTTGAGTCTTAGTATAATCTGACTTGAATATGATTCAAGTACAATTTACAATCTACAATCTACAGTCTACAATCTACAATCTACAATCTTCAATATTACAATTCCACACGAATCCATGAATCCAATTATCAATTAATACAACTTGACTGAACCGAAACATGGATATACATTCCATTTACATGATTCTATGGTTACATCCATTTACTGATATCATGGTTTCGGCCAGTCTTTCAATTATACACTCAATACAATTTACAATACAATACAATACAAACAAGACACTACGGGGTTTAAGGGGCAGATTGGTACGGAAGGTGTTAAAAGTGGCACGATACTGTAAGACTTAATACACCTAACATGAATCCAGTTGCTGTTGTACCATGGAATAAACGGTTCCTTGTACTATACTTGCCTCTATTCTCTGGCATATAGAGACTCCTCTCGTATACACTGGCATTCTTCTGTACCAAACTATAAACAACAACGTTAATACAACATTACAATAAGATAATACAACTTTAAAAGATACCTTCTTATTCTGTCTATTCTACTTTTCTCTTATCTTTGGGACTTACCGAGCGACCTGTTCGCTGACGACATTCTCTTTCTTTCTTCTTTGAATGTCATCAGGTAATTTGGACACGTCAGAGATCGAGCCTACTGCTGAAGACTTGGATCAGTTTGTTGAAGACCCAGCGCTTTAGTTTCATTGTACACATTTCCTTTCAGTACTTTACATTCCTATTATGCCATTGTTTAGGCATCGCTTTTATTTCAGTTGTATTTACTTTTCATGCATTGTACAAAATAATATTAATAAATAAAGTTGCTGTTCAGTTTATATATCTTGTCTCTTGTGTATTTACTTTTATATTGCTTAGATACGCTCAGCGTATTTACTTCAGAGTAAATACGTAGCGGCCCAGTCGCGTCCCCTTCGCCGTACATCGAGAAGCGGGGCGTGACAGGTTTTGTTGGTGGCCCTTGCAGGTCAGAGCTGTATGAAACTTTATCATGCAGTTCTGTTCTACGTGAACAACTTAAGCAATATAACACAAGAACCAGTAACTAAAACATTCTTTACAATTCATGTTCCTTGAATCTTATCATTTCATGTGCTTTGAATCTGTCCTAACCAAAATTTTTCTTCAAGGTTATGGATTCCCCGAACAACACCAGCACCAATGTCAACAACACTCCTCCACCACTACCTCTCACACTTGTTGTTCCTGCGCCACCCACCGAGCAAACGGTTCTACTTGAGGCGATCCGCAGCCTCCTTGAGGGACAACAATAACTCCTGAATTGTCCTGAGACTGACGCACCTGGGGTAAAGCAATTCAGGGCTTTGCATCCCAAGCAGTTCTCCGGAAAGGGAAGCCCACTTGAAGCTAAGGAATGGGTACAAAGCATAGAGGATGATCTGGTGGCAGCACAAGTGCCAGACATAGCTTGGGTCCGTGTGGCAAAACTGCAGCTCACGGACAATGCTCACAACTGGTGGAAGGAGGAAGAAAGCCGTCTTGTACAGCCTATTGAATGGAAGACTTTTCGCGATAAGTTCGACGCGAAGTACTTCCCTGTGACTGCCAGGTTTTCCATGGAACAACAGTTCATTCATCTACAACAAGGTTCGATGTGGGACAAGTCAGTAGATGAGTATGACGTTGAATTCACCATGCTAAGTCGGTAAGATATGTCACAATAGTTCAATTTTTAAAATATCACATACTACATAGCTAACACAATCCTTTAAATAGATTCGCGGCACACTTGATACCGACGGATGATATCAGAGCCCGTCGCTTTCAACAAGGCTTGGATACGGAAATTCAGGCTGCACTAGCCACAGGGAAATTTCCAACTCATGAGGATGCTCTGGAAGCTGCTCGCAGTTATGAGGCAGTGATAAAAGTAAGGGGCAGACCTCAGTCTGCAGGAGTTAAGTGCCCTGCCAACCAGATGGCAGGAGGAGCCTCATCCAGACCACCTTTTGTGCCAAGACGTCCAGGAGCACCAATCAACAGGACCAGCCTAGCCTTTTGTAACTACTGCAAGAGAAATGGGCATCCGGCGAAAGATTGCCGGCGTGCGAACAATCTTTGCTTGATCTGCGGTTCAGCTGCTCATGGTATTGGGTCTTGTCCTCATAAACAAAATCCAATTGCTGCACCCAGGCCAACAAACAATTACCCACAGCGCCCAGCCATCCAAGCCCCTGCTCCAAGACTTGCACTACCTGCACCACCCAGAGGACCACAAGCTGCACCACCTCCTCGTCAGTTCCATCAAGCTCAAAGGAACGTTTCGAGGAATGCTCCTCAGGCCAGGAGGAATGTACCAAGGTGCCAGGCTTTCACGATGACCGTGGAAGATGCTGAGGCTACGGGTCAAGTTATCACCGGTAAACTTTTCTTCTCAAACCTTTCTTTTCAATCTTACTACTTATTTACATACTTTTCCCTATGCCTAAAACATATCCCACATACCTTAGGTACAATCTTAGT
Source organism: Agapanthus africanus (assembly GCA_030015575.1). Classification (NCBI taxonomy): domain Eukaryota; kingdom Viridiplantae; phylum Streptophyta; class Magnoliopsida; order Asparagales; family Amaryllidaceae; genus Agapanthus; species Agapanthus africanus. Next base: position 44,510,637 of record JASDDO010000019.1, on the reverse strand, counting down.
AGCCTCACTACCTGCACTAGCACTGTTTGATACTGGAGCATCTCACTGCTTTATGTCGCAACGGTTCGTCCGAACCCATGCGATTCCAGTCTCACCGCTTGTATCCAGCTGGAATGTCAGTTCAGGAAATGGCGTTCTAAAGGCAACCATGGGATACAGCTTGTGTCCAGTCGTCGTCTGCAGCAGAGAGTTTTATGCTGACTTCAAAGTAATGGACATACCGAACTTCGATGTGGTTCTAGGAATGGATTGGCTTGGAACTTTTTATGCTACCATCGACTGTCGTCAAAGGAGGGTAGTATTCGAGATTCTGGACCACCCGGTCTTCTATTTCAAAAGCGGAGACCGTATCCTGGAGCCAAGTACCTACAAAGCGAAGCCAAGGGAAGCAGTAGTTGCAGCAGCTCAAGCGGAGGAAGAATTAAGACCGGATATGGTTCGAGAGTTCGACGATGTATATCCTGACGATATATCAGGTTTGCCTCCCGATCGATCTCTTAAATTCAGTATTGATTTAGTACCAAGAGCATAACCGGTGATCAAAGCACCTTATAGATTAAGTCCGGAAGGTTTGAAAGAAGTCCGAACACAGCTGGACGAATTATTGGTGAAAGGATGGATTCGTCCCAGCACTTTAAGTTGGGGAGCACTTATACTACTTGTGAAGAAGAAGGAAGGTTCATACAGAATGTGCATCGATTATAGAGGCTTGAACGAAGTCACGATAAAGAAAAAATATCCACTTCCACGCATCGACGATTTATTCGATCAGCTAAGTGGATCTTGTGTGTTCTTTAAATTGGATCTTCGTTCAGGTTATCATCAGGTGAAGGTCAAGAAAGCTAATATTCACAAAACAGCTTTCAGAACTCGCTATGGACATTACGAATTTCTAGTGATGCCATTTGGAGTGACCAACGCACCAGCAATATTCATGAACCTAATGAATCATGTTTTCCGGGAGTACTTAGACAGGTTTGTTGTCATCTTCATCGACGACATCCTGGTGTATTCTAAGAGTCGGAAAGAACATGCCGAGCACCTACGAATTGTCCTGGAAACTCTTCGACAACACCAGCTTTATGCCAAGTACAGCAAGTGCGAGTTTTGGCTAAAGCAAGTTGGTTTTCTTGGACATATCGTATCATGTGATGGAATTTCTGTGGATCCAGCGAAGGTTTCAGCAGTTAGCGAATGGCCTACACCAAAGTCAGTGAAGGACATTCGGAGTTTCTTAGGTTTAGCTGGATATTACAGAAGGTTCATTGAAGGCTTTTCGAAGATAACAACACCCCTGACTAAGCTCACACGTAAAGATGAAGATTTTGTGTGGTCAGAAGCATGCGAACAAGCTTTCGTAGAACTCAAGTCAAGATTGACAACAACGCCTATTCTCGTCATACCGGATCAATCTGGAGGATTCGAAGTGCATTGCGATGCATCCGGTAAGGGATTAGGATGTGTTCTACATCAGCATGGTAAGGTTGTGGGTTATACTTCAAGACAACTGCAGACTCATGAGCGCAATTATCCGACGCATGACCTGGAGTTGGCAGCCGTCATCTTTGCTATCAAGATTTGGCGCTATTATCTACTTGGTGAACGAGTGAACATCTACACAGATCATAAAAGTCTGAAGTACGTGTTTACTCAGAAGGAGTTGAATATGCGGCAGAGAAGATGATTAGAACTCATGGCGGAGTTTGACATCAACTTGCAATATCATCCAGGGAAGGTGAATGTAGTACCTGATGCACTTAGTCGCCAACCATTAGCAATGAATCTCACCGTTCAGTGGAAGTTTCTGCAAGACTTGCATCAGATGGAGATTGAAGTAGTCATGCCAGGTAACACTTCAAGTTTGATGAATTTACAAGTTCAATCAACCATTGTCAATCAGATCAAAGTGGCTCAAGCAAGTGATGCTAAATTGCAAAAGATCAGAGAACAAGTGGAGAATGGACTCAGAACAGACTTCATCATTCATGAAGATGGATCTTTGAGATACGGCAGCAGATTGTGTGTACCAAAATGTCCTGTTCGGAAGAGTTAATCAAAGAAGCTCACAGCTCTTCCTACTCAGTACATCCTGGAGGTACCAAAATGTACAAAGATCCACGTCAGAATTATTGGTGGCATGGAATGAAGCGTGAAGTAGCCAGAAGCGTCGCAAAATGCTTGGTATGTCAGCAAGTAAAGGCTGAACATCACAGGACAGCTGGACTACTTCAACCGTTACCAATCCCAGAATGGAAGTGGCAACACATCACGATGGATTTTGTGACTGCTCTTCCTCGCAGCACAAAGGGTAATGATGCCGTATGGGTCATTATGGATCGGCTCACAAAGTCGGCTCACTTCATCCCATTTCGAGTTGGCCAATCAACTGAGACACTAGCAAAGAAGTACATGGGGGTAATAATCTACTTAAAGATTTAAAATCTTCAGAATGTACTATCTCTGATACCCATGAACCCATACAGGAAATTGTGAGACTTCATGGAGTACTGGTCTGCATTGTCTCCGATCGTGACACCAGGTTCCGATCGCAATTTTGGCAGAGTCTGCAAGCAAGCTTGGGAACAAGTCTGAATTTCAGCACGGCTTATCATCCACAAACATATGGTCAGTCTGAGCGAACTATTTAGATCTTAGAGGATATGCTCAGAGCGTGTATGTTCGACTTCAAAGGATCGTGGGAAGATCACCTGCATCTTGTAGAGTTCGCGTACAACAACAGCTACCAAGTAAGCATAGGAATGGCACCTTTTGCAGCATTGTATGGAAGGAAGTGTCGATCACCATTAAGTTAGGACGACATCGGAGATAGGGAACTTCTTGGACCAGAGATGATAGTAGCGACCGTTGATGTGCTTCGTACTATCAGGGAAAGGATGCGCATAGCCCAAGATCGACAGAAGCACTGGGCTGATGCAAAGAGACGACACTTAGAGTTCCAGCCAGGAGATCACGTATTCTTGAAGATATCTCCGAACCGCGGAGTGATCCGATTTGGAAGACGGGGTAAATTAAGTCCGAGATACATTGGACCGTTCGACATACTCGAACGAGTCGGTGAAGTGGCATACCGCTTAGCGCTTCCACCCTCATTGGAAGGAGTGCATAATGTGTTCCACATATCCCAACTCAGAAGGTATGTGAGTGACCCCAGACATGTTCTTGATCATTCCGAGCTCACTATACAGCCCGACTTATCTTGTGAGCTACAGCCTGTGGAGATCCTGGATAGGAAAGTGAAGACACTTCGGAACAAGGAAGTTAACTTGGTCCGAGTGATGTGGAGGAAAGACACTCTAGGAGAGTCCACTTGGGAAAGGGAAGATGAAATGCGTGCAAGATATCCACACCACCTTGTAAACTAGCCCTAAAATAAAAGTTATAAATTTCGAGGACGAAATTTTTGTAAGGAAGGTAGACTGTAACAACTCCATTTGTAGTGTACATAAATTTGATTTAAATTTAAAGTATTCTTGGAGTATTTAATGTTGCTGTTACTATTTTAAGTATTTATTTCACTTCATAATTACAAGAAGGAGCTTGTAGCTCATTGGTAATACCTTGCACTGCTTAACCAAGCCACCAGAGTTCAAATCCCCTGCCCCACATTATTTTTAATATTATTTTGTTTTAAATTTTATAGAAGCCCAACAGTCCACACACAATAACTCCCAAATTTCCCACTATACCCACTAACCTAAATACACCAGAGGCCCCACCCGACGACCCCCCACCTCCTGCCACCCTGACTCGGCCCGACTCGGCCGAGTCGGCCGGACTACAATATTGTGTCTTTTTCTCTACCCTACCTCCCTGCACACTCCAATTTATGAGATCGGTTCCAGAGACACATTTATACCCTATTTAATCCATTTTTAATGATTTTTCATACATTTTTAAATAATTTTTAATTAAAACCCTACACCTACCTTAACCCTAGCCTAACCCTATAAATACACCCCTACACCCTACCTTCTCACCCCAAAATTCTGAGCCCACTCTCTCAAAATTCTAAGAATCGTGTGTACTTTGAAAACGAGCGAAAGGCGAAGCTCCGGCGAAATCTACGGCGAACTTCCGGTGATCGTTTTAGGAACTACCGGCGACGACGCAACACATCGGCGATTCCCCTACTTCCATTTCATTCTCTTGTGTGACCTAAAACCCGTAAGTCACATTTTCTATCTATCTCTTTTATCTAAAAATACGGATTTACAAAACCCGACGGAATCGGAACAAATCCGATTTCCGATTCGGTTTCTTCATAAAACTCCACTTCTTGTAATAAAATTATGCTTAAACTCTCTCTTGTTGGCTATTAAACACTAATCAACCAAATTGATCAAGTTTTATTTCATAAAATGATGGCTATTTCAATTTATCGTATTTTTCACTTAAATACCACATTGTTTCAATTCTACATTTAACTCTATTAAACTTGCTATACCTTTAAGTAGATCATGAGGTAATGACCTACCTCCTCACACACTCATACGCAACATAACACGATACCCTCGAGAACCTAGAATACGAGAAAACAAACATTTTCATTTAAATACCCTTTACTTAATAAAACCATTTCTAAAAGATTTAGTATTGATACATCTTTATAAATAAATACCACTTATTATGAAAATATGATAAGGTTGTGGGCATCAGTCGTTTATCTAAACCTGACTTTGTGGTGTCTAGGCTAGACAAGTGAGAAAGGTAACTTTATAAGGCCCGTCTCACGGTGATTCGTGAGCGGATCCCTCCTTTCTTCACTTGTACTTATCTGGCCACAATTGGCGGTGAAGAGACGATTTGAGATATCTCACAACTTGTCACTTTGGATCAGTTAGGAGCAGTCTAGTTGACTTAGGAGACCCTAGAACATAAAATATGGGAAAACGACACTTTTTCATTTAAATACCATAATTAATAAAACCGTTTTCCTTAATGATTAGTATTTATACAAATCTTTGCAAAGCGCCGCTACAACCCATTTGGAGAACCCGTTCGGGATGGTGTGGATTATCGCATATACTCGGGCTTAGTAGTGCGAGATTCAGACCTCTGCAAGGAGCATTCGGTCTCGAAAGATTTAAAATACGACATCTTAAGAAAACGAGATTTCTAGAATATTATAGATATATACAAAAAAATTATTTCACATAAATATATGTATATGTAACATAAACATATTTATTTTTGAAGTATTATAAATATTCCACCTTTTCTACAATATCACAAGAATCAATTTTACACTAAAATACCATGAATTCCATACAAATCAATATTACAAATAAATACCTTTATTTCTGAAATTAGGATATTTTCACTAGACATATCACAATATAAAATCCACATTCATTATAACTCTAAAGACGAATAATAAATGCTTGGGGTGTATTTTGAAAAGTATATAAAAGTATTTTTATATAAAACCCCCTCAAGTTCTATAAATTACCCTATGGACCTTAGTAAACATAGGTTTAAGCAGGACCAATCTCTTGAGCCTCAGAGAGACGAAGAATTTTGTGCTTGCCTATCTAAGATAGACAAATTAATAAAAACAATCAGGACTTGAATACTCGGGCTTACTTTGCTAAATTGCCTGACTCAGTTTGAGTCTCAGTATAATCCGACTTGAATATGATTCAAGTACAATCTACAATCTACAATCTACAGTCTACAATTTACAGTCTACAATCTTCAATATTACAATTCCACATGAATCCATGAATCCAATTATCAATTTATACAACTTGACTAAACCGAACTATGGATATACATTCTATGTACATGATTCTACGGTTACATCTATTTACTGATATCATGGTTTCGGTCAGTCTTTCAATTATACACTTAATACAATTTACAATACAATACAATACAAACAAGACACTACTGGGTTTAAGGGGTAGATTGGTACGGAATGTGTTAAAAGTGGCACGAGACTGTAAGACTTAATACACCTAACATGAATCCAGTTGCTGTTGTACCGTGGCATAAACGGTTCCTTGTACTATACTTGCCTCTAGTCTCTGGCATATAGAGACTCCTCTCATATACACTGGCATTCTTCTGTACCAACTTACAACAACAACGTTAATACAACATTACAATAAGATAATACAACTTTAAAAGATACCTTCTTATTCTATCTATTCTACTTTCCTCTTATCTTTGGGACTTACCGAGCGACCTGTTCGCTGACGACATTCTCTTTCTTTCTTCTTTGAATGTCGTCCGGTAATTTGGACACGTCAGAGATCGAGCCTACTGCTGAAGACTTGGATCAGTTTGCTGAAGACCCAGCGCATTAGTTTCATTGTACACATTTCCTTTCAGTACTTTACTTTCCTGTTATGCCATTGTTTAGGCATCGCTTTTATTTCAGTTGTATTTACTTTTCATGCATTATACAAAAGAATGTTAATAAATAAAGTTGTTGTTCAGTTTATATATCTTGTCTCTTGTGTATTTACTTTTATATTGCTTAGATACGCTCAGCATATTTACTTCAGAGTAAATACGTAGCGGCCCAGTCGCGTCCCCTTCGCCGTACATCGGGAAGCGGGGCGTGACAATAGTGCTACGGGTCGAGGGAGGGGGTGAAAGAACAATCGTGCCTCCGACGCTCCCCGTCCAGCCGCCTGTCACAGCTGGTATAATAAACTTCATCGATCATATGTTTCCTTCATTTCCTGAGTCAGCATTTGACCGTAATTTATTTTGCAGCAATTGCACCGGCTCCAGCTCTTTTTGAGTCTCACATTCCAATGCCTGCAGGGCCCTTTGCTAAATGCACATCTTCTAGGGGCGCTGCGAATAACCGGCGAATGTTGAGCAAATTCATCAAAGATCTCGATGCCGAAACCCTCAGTTCTGCTATGGATTTTGCTGTTGAAGTCAATCCAATGTTAGCGACACTCGTGAACTTCTATGATGAAGATCTCGTCGGCTCTTGGGTTGATCACTGCAGAAAGATCGAGGCTTGCCTGCATGAGATTGAGCTCAAGTGTCTCGCTCATGAAGTATTAGCTTCGAACTCCCAGCAGGCTGCGTGGGTCGAGCTCAGTGTTCCTTTCATTCGCCATTTTGAACAAGAGGCGACCTTGAGGCAAAAGGAACATGAAGTGGCTTCAAGCGAATCTGCCCGGTTACGCGCTCAGGTTGAAGCGAATATTGCGCAGTTAAAAGCTGCCTTCGACAATATCTAAAGATGTATTTCGGATGGGTTGACGCTGAGGCGGACGCTTGACTCTACCGAGCGGGTCGTGCAGGACTGCGAAGCTGTCATGCTAGGCACCGATGAAAAGCTTTCGTTTTGTTTGCGACAATGGGCTCAAGTTGAAGCGGAGTTGGCTGCGGAGGCTGATCACGAGAAAGGATAGAGAGGAGCGCGCGAGCGGTTTACTGTTTTGTTGAAGACGCCTCCTCCTCAATAACCGTCTTTGTACCCCCTTTTTTTATTGTAAACTTACGGTTTATGAATAACATGTATTTATTTTGATTCCTTTATGAAATGTATCTTGTATTCACTTGAATTTATGAATAAAAGACATATTTCATTTTATATGGGCGTGTCCCTTTAGCAAATGCGTCTTGTAGATAGTCTACCTTGATCTCCTTGCAGGGCAACGGCGGCTTAGAAGACATGTTCAGATCTGCCGCCTAAGACTTTTCAACTTTACGAGCTGTGAAGGTCTCATAAAGACTTTTCTCCCTAAGGGTCGAGAGGATCTCGTAGGTGTATTTTCTCCTTAGGAGTCGTGAGGACTCTTAAGTGCGTTTTCTCTTGATAGTCGTAAGGATCTCACAAGAGAATTTTTCCCGCTTACAAGTCGAGAGGACTCGTAAGTGGTTGTTTCCCTCCTTATCGAGATTCGACTTTGGAGAGTGTGGCCCTTGAATAGTATGCAATAGTTCACCTTGGACCGACTTGCAGGGCCCCAATGCTTAGGAAACAGGTCCTTATCCCCATTGCCTAAGGCTTTTCCCTACGAGTAGAGACGAATCGAGAAGTTCTCGAAAGGACACTAATTTCCTCACGAGTTGAGACGAATCGAGAAGTTCTCGCAAGGGTTTCCTAACGCCACAGTTAACTCCTGCTAATAGAAGTCCGTTAGGGTCTGTGGTATTAAGGTTTTTTACTCGTCGCACCGTTGCGTTGGCCGATATATTCCCCGATATGCAATCTTGCTGTTCGGGTAGCCCCGCGACTGTCGTGTCTCTAATCACTTTGGGGGCTGGAAAAGATGTCTTTAAGTAATCTTTCAGGTAATATTACAATCGGAAGAGCAAGCGTTAGGGATATTCTATGTCGCTTTTTACTTGAGGTTAGGCTCAGTTTGGGAGCCCCGATGAGTCATGACCGCTCCGCACTGGAGCGGGATGATCTCCGATAGTCTTTCACGTCTCATTTGAGTTGCCGTCAAGACCCTGAAGCTAGGGATCTTCCTTTGCTTCGTTGGTTGACATTGTGTCTGCAATATTGCGACGAATGTCTAGGTTGTCTCTGGGTTATCTGTGAACCGCAGAGATTTGGAACTAGGGGACTTTGCCATGGCTCAGTTTGTTGATGTCGCACCTGTATCCTGCTGGAGGGAGGAAGAACGCTGTCATTGATCTCTAGGCTGTGGATGCTGCCGTCGAGACTTGGAACTAAGGACTTTGCCATGGCTCCGAGGTAGTCTGTAGGTTGTCTGTGAACCATCGAGATTTGGAACTAGGGGATTTTGCCGTGGCTCTGTTTCACTAACGCCGTATCTGCTTCTGGTTGGAACGGGAAGGAACGCCCTCATTGATTTCTAGGCTGTAGGTGTAGCCATTGAGATCTGGCTTCCCTTTGATGAAGCCTGGTGGGACGATATGGTTCCCTTTCTATTTGTGCCCATTGATTGTATACAGGGGTTAATGTGATCTCACCTGCAGGGAAAAAGTTTCATTTTATTTTATTTCTTTCCGCGACGCTCTATCATTTTAGCTTTTTATATCGCGAAATTCGTGATTGCCCAATCATTTCGGCTATTTTTCGCGGTGCCCGATCATTTCGGCTGTTTTTCTTTTTCTTTACTCGCTGCTTTTTATTGCGAGTTGCCTAATCATTTCGACTCTTTTTGTATGCATATATTTTACTTGCTAATTTTTGTTGCAAGTTGCCCTATCATTCCGGCTATTTCATATACATTTTTGGCTCGCTGATTTTTTCTGTGAGTATGGAACTCAAGATCAGATACCAATCTTAGCATCGGCATCGCTGTGACTGGAATATTGCCAGGAGTGAATCATCATTTGCCGTGAAAGGACTTGGAGTTTGATATCGATTTAGGCATCAACATCGCTGCCACTGGGATATTGCCAGGAGAAAATCATCATTTGCCTTTGTCGGATCGAACAAAGGTGGCTTAGCAAACGGGGTTAGGAACCTGTCGACTAAGGCTTTTGACTTCATGAGCCGTAAGGGTCTCATAAAGATGTTTCTCCCTACGAGTCATGAGGATCTCGTAGGTGTGTTTCTCCTTAGGAATCATGAGGATTCTTAAGTGTGTGTTCTCTTATAAATCGTAAGGATCTTACAAGAGCGTTTTCTCTTTATAAGTCGAGAGGACTTACAAGTGTCGTTCGCCAAATGGGGAAATTTCACACCATTGGTGGAACTCGGTAGGGGAAACGTTTATTTGTGCCCATGGATTGTATACAAGGGACGATATTGAACCGTTTGTAGGGCAAACTGGGGGATGTGATGGCTTAAGAACAGTTCAGATCCCTGTAGCTTAAGGCTTTTTGAATTCTACGAGCTATGAGGGTCTTATAGGGGGAATTCTCCTCACGAGTCGTGCGGATCTCGTAAGTGCAATTTCTCCTTAGGAATCATGGAGATCCCTAAGTGTGTTGCTCTCTTGTGAGTCATAAGGATCTCACGCAGGTGTTTTCTCCTCACAAGGTCGAGAGGACCTTGCAGGTGTCTTTATTTTAATGAGATTGCGCCCTTTCGGGTTTTCATAAACTTGCCGGTAATCCTGCTGTTTTTACTCATGGCGCCCTTTCGGGTTTTCATCCGTGCCCATTTCGCTTGTGGATGTACCCTTTTTTTTCACGATGAAACTCCCGAGAACAGTTTCACCGCATGTGACCCATCCGTTTGCCGGTGGGATTTGAGTTGCAGTCCTCACCGCTGGGACTTGTGGAATTACATTCCACTATCACCGTGTTAGAGGCGATGTTGTTAGTTTAAAAATATCTCGGTCCAATGTTAGTTTAAGAACATCTCGGTCCACCGCTAGTTTAAGGATGTTGCGGTCCGCAGATAGTTTAAGGACATTGCGCTCCGTTGGATACTACTTATAGAGTTTGGACTCAGGGAGATAGCGAGTGGACACGAGCATCGCCGTCCACCATTATTCTTAGCCGTGACTTGTCAAGCATAGTATTTCTTAAATAACCGGCCGTTTATTGGCCGGAAAGGTCTTTCTCCATGCATATCCATGAGCAAGTAGGCCCTACCCTGGTAGACCTTATCTATGATATACGGACCTTCATAGTTTGCTCGAATTTCCCCCGTTTGGCACGGTTGGGGATTATAGGTCTTTTTACGACGAGCACGAGTTCGCCTTAGCGGAATGTTCTCGGCCTAGTCAATCTTTCGTATGAGCGCGTCATCCTTGCTTTGTAAGCTTCTAGGTTTTGCTGCGCCACGAGACAAGTTTCATTAAGGGCGTCTAGCTCCTCAAGCCGAAATGGGCATTCTCTTCATCCGTCAGCTCGTATCCAACTGCTACTCGTAAAGAGGGTAGCTCTATCTCCAAGGGAAGTACCGCTTCCGTGCCGAATACTAACGCAAATGGCGTTGTGTTTGTGGCCGTCTTGAACGTAGTCCGATAGGCCTAGAGAGCTTCATGCAATTTCTTGTGCCAGTCCTTTTTATTTCTGGACACTGTTTTCTGTATGATCTTTGTCAAGGTCTTGTTGAAAGCCTCAGCTAGACCGTTAGCTCGGGGATTATAGACTGAAGAGTATCTCCAATCTATATTATGCTGCTGTGCGAAGCGGCTGATCTTATGGCTTCTATAGGCTGATTTGTTATCCGAGATGATCCGTCGTAGAGTGCCGAACCGGTAGAGGACATGTGTCTTGAAGAAATGGAGGATGTTCTCCATTTTTACTTCCTTTAACGGTATTGCTTCTGCCAATTTAGAGAAGTAATCGGTTGTTGCTAGTATGAACCGATGTCCCTTGGCTGATGCTGGTTCGATGGGCCCGATTATATCAGTTCCTCACATTTCGAATGGCCAGATAGCCAATGTTGGGTGCAGCGGATTCGGATGCTGGTGGATGAAGTCCCCGTGAATTTGGCACGAGTGACACTGCTTCGCATATTCAAGACAGCCCCGAATCATCATGGGCAATAGTAACCCATTCTTTTGATCTTCAGCTTCATCTTTGGTCCAGCTTGATAGGAACCGCAGAGCCCGTCATGAGTTTCTTGAACGACCCTTTTTGCTTCTTCTGGTCCCAGGCATATCAGCCATAGACAATAGAACGATCTCTTATAAAGAGTACCATTGACGAGGGCGAAAGACAGGGCTTTCTTCATGAGCTGATGTCTTGACGACGCGTCTTCGGGCGTTCGATGGGATTTGAAGTAGTCTAAGAAAGCTTCTCTTCAATCCTTCGCCCTTTCTTCGTCCTCTATTTGGAAGATAGCTCGTTCAGTCGCTCCCCTTCTTTCAGACGACTTCGGAGATATTTCTGCTGGCGCGAGAATCCGGCGGCTTTGCATAATGATCCTTACGACATCAAGGTTTTCGTTGGACAGTTCTTTAGCGAGCCTGGCTAACGCATCCGCCTTGCTATTTTCCGCATGTGGTATGCTTTCCAGGGTGTAGGAGGTGATTTGCGTTAGCAGTTGCTGCACTCTTTCACCATACCTGATCAGTTCTGGTTTGCATGTCTGGTAGTCGTCATTTACTTGGCTAACGACCAGCTGGGAGTCTCCATATATGAGGAGGTTTTTGATCCCCATGTTGACAGCAATCTCGAGACCAGTTATCAAAGCTTCATACTTAGCTTCATTGTTTGTTCTTGGATCCGTTAAGGAAATGGCAAAACGCATTATCCCTCCTTGTGGAGTCACAAAGATAAGGCTCACCCTGGCTTTAATCATGGGGGTGTTTTGCTTTCGCTTCTTCAGGGAGGACGCTCCATCGAAGTAGTGTTCCAATTGGGTATCATTCCCTTCTTTCTCCCTGTCAATTGCGTCAAACGCGTGTTCGTTTGGCAACTCACAGTTCAAGGGAGAGTAGGCAGGTATCAGATGCTCAGCGATGTCCTGGCCTTTTATTGCCTTGAGGGGTCGATATACTATCGAGAATTCCATCAAGAGGAGGGCCCATTTAGCAAGCCTTCCTGTTAATGTGGCTCTCAACATCAAATATTTGAGAGGGTCCACCTTTGATATAAGATGAACCTCATGTGCCAAGGCGTAATGTCGGAGCTTCGTTACTGCGAAGATCAATACCAGGCAATGCTTTTCGATTGGGGAGTAATTGTTTTCTGCCCCCAGGAGAACTCGACTCAAATAGTAGAGAGCTCTCTCCTTCCCCTGGTCGTTCTCCTGTGCCCATAACGTGCCTAAAGAACCTTCAAGGGCTGTTGTGTACAGGATGAGGGGCTTTCCCTTGATCGGAGCGGTTAGTACTGGCGAGTTCTGCAGATATTACTTGATTTCATCCAGTGCGCTTTGGCATTTGCGATCCTAAACGAACGGGATCCCTTTCTTCATTAGATGATTGTAGGGGCGGCATTTGCTGGAGAGGTTAGCTATGAACCGTCAGATATACGCGAGCTTTTCTTGGAGAGACCGCAATTATTTGAAAGTTCTTGGAGAAGACATTTCCATAATCGCCTTGATCTTCGACGGGTCTATTTCGATGCCCCGGTGTCATACGATGAATCCTAGGAATTTGTCTGAGGAAACTCCGAATGCGCATTTCAGAGGGTTCATCTTCAGATTATATTTCCGAAGACGCTGGAACACTATCTTTAGATGCTCCCAGTGCTCTTCATACTATTTGATTTTCACCATGAGGTCGTCAATATAACATTCGACACTCTCGTGAATGAGGTCATCAAAGATCTTTTTCATGGCCCTCTGGTAAGTGGTGCCAGCGTTCTTCAGACCGAAGGGCATCACTTTGTAGCAGAAAATGCCTAGCGGGGTCTGGAAAGAAGTGTGCTTTTGGTCTTCGGGATGCATCTTGATTTGGTTGTATCCTGAGGATCCGTCCATGAAGGAGAAGACTTCATGGGTGGATGTGTTATCGATCATCAACTCGGTGACAGGCACTGGGAAGTCATCTTTCGGACAAGCTTTGTTGAGATCCCGAAAATCTACACAGACGCATACTGTCCCATTTTTCTTCATTACCGGAACGATATTGGCGATCCATTCAGGGTATTGAACTTCTTGGATGAAGCCGGAGTCGATCAACTTCATGACTTCGGCATTGATACTCATCTCAAGCTCGAGCCGCATTCTTGTTGGCGTCTGTTTGACTGGCTTGACATCTGGCGATATCGCCAGTTTATGCACAGCTATCTCTGGATCTAATTCCGGCATCTCGGAATAGTTCCATACAAAACAGTCTTTATACTGCACAAGCACGTCCTTTAACATGGCTACCTGTTTCTCAGACAGCAACTCACTGACGAATGTTGGCCTTGGGTCGTTTGCCGTCCCTAAGTCGATTTTTCTCAAGTTGTTTGTTGTGGTGTGTATCCCATCTTCTAGCTCTTTTGGCGCCGGTGGAAATTCTGATATCATCTCGTTCTCATCTTCATTTGCGAAGCACTAAGGGAGGTCGTTCGTATTCTCGTACTCTCCTTCCTTTGAGAATGTTATCATATGGCAGGTACAAGCTCGTTTCCAAGCTCGATGCTGATCTAGACTTTTCCTTGCAGTGTAGGTTACTCTCGGCTCATACTTTCATGGCGGGGCTACCTTCTAACTGTCAGATAGAGCAAACCTGCCTTACCGATACTGATCTTCAACTAGTCTTTGAAGGTGAAGCATTCTTCAAGAGGATATCCCATTACTCGGTGGTAGGAGCAATAATCCGGGTGATGGACCTCATCTATTTGTTCGGGGCGCTGAGACTCTGGGAGCACCATCATTTGATGTTTTATGAAAAGGTCGAAGATTTTTCTTGTCTTGTCTTGAGTGAAAGAGTACTCCAGACCCATCTTTTTCATAAACGATGGATTCCAGCTGACTTTTCCTCGATCGCGCAGATTCTTGGATCCGCCTCGCTGTTTTCGAACGTCATTCCCGGTCTTAACCTTATTGTTGCTGCCACGTCGGGCTTTCTTTTTGCCACAAGAATGCACAGTGAGTTGAGGGTGAAGGAGATCATCATCCTCCGTAGCCTGCTGAATGATACGCTACGTCCTGGCTTTCTCGTAAATGGCCATTTCGCGGCTATGGTCATCACGAACCTTTTGACCTGCTTCTCTTATTAGCTTGTCAATCTGCTCTTCGAATGACGGACTTGATACTCGTACGGCGGGATCTTACTCTGCTTCAATATCAGCGCTATCCGAAAGGGCATTCTCTTTTCCACCAGAACCATTTATGATAAAGCAACCAGGGACTCGCTCCTGTTTCTTGGACCAAACGTATCCAAGGCCGGTCGTCTTCATTCTCCCGTTAGGCATCTTCCGCTGAGTCCAGGAACGTTCTAAATCCAGTTATAGAACTGGGTTTGTCGAGCAGTTTGTTTAAAGGGTACGCCTTGGAGTCTCAACAGCCTTTTCAGTCCCTCAGTATCTGGCCAGACGGATTGGTTGAAGCCTGTCGAGCGCAGGTTCGGCACCGTGCCATACTTCTTTCTCCACTTTAGTCTCCGTGGATTGGTAGAAAAGGATCGGCTTCTCACCTCTTTGCTTAGGAGGGACGTAGAAGGTCTGCAGCTCTTGTATACTGTACGTACCAAGTGCATCAAGTTCTTTGTAATGCCGTTGCGGGACCAGGGTAATCTGTAAGCTCTGATCAGCTCCAGCAAAGATCTGTATCGACGGGTGGACGGAGAACACCGCGTTAGCCTCGTCCTTAGAGTCACTGCCAAAGACCAGTATAAGAGTAGATGGTACTGGCCTATTGCCTTGGGGTTGTCCCGAGTAGACCATCTCTTTATCTTCTTCGGTATTACTCCCGAAAATCGGGATAGTGGCGATGGCTTTTTGTTTATTCTCTGGTTTGTGACATCTTTCCATGTCTTCGAAGTCTGGTAAGAAGTATTTGGCGTCTTCATATTTGCGGACATCATTTACGGAGAATGGGTTCAGCTCCCCTGTAACTGTGTACTCGAGACCATCCTTGAAGGACTTTATACACTGGTGTTATGTAGAAGGGATGATGTTGTACTCATGTAACCAAGACCTGCCGAGCAAAGCGTTGTAGTAAGTCTTGGCGTCAATAACATGGAACTTGATGTCGATGTCGAGCAGCCCAAAACGCAGTGTCAGTATTATAGACCTGAGCATTTGTGATGACTGCGAGTCGAACCCGGAGATAGTAATTTTGTCCCGAGATAGGTGTTGAACATTCATGCAAATCTCCTTCAACACTCTTACATTGAGAAGGTTGACGGATGACCCGTTGTCAATGTCATGCCCCGCTTCCCAGTATACGGGCAGAGGACGCGACGAGACCGCCACGTATTTACTCTGAAGTAAATACGCTAAGCGTAATTAAGCAATATAAAAGAAATATACAAAAGAGACGAATGTAATGAAACAACAACTTTATTTATTAATATTCTTTTGTACAATGCATGGAAAAGTAAATACATCTGAATGAAAGACAATGCCTAAACAGTGGCATAACAAGAAATGGAAATACAGAAATGAAATGAATTAAGTATAAGTGGTTACAGCTCAGGGTCTTCAGTGTACCGCTCAAGGGCCTGCTCCGAATGCTCCTGAATGGTCTTGTGCTCTAGTGCGTCCAATCCACCTGACAGCATTCCAAAGAAGAAAAAGAAGGAATGCCGTCAGCGAACAATCGCTCGATAAGTCCCAAAGATAAGGGATAAGTAGAATATATATATATAGAGAGAGAGTGTAGATTTTAAAGTTGTATTATATATTTATAATGTTGTATTTAGTGTTAACGCTGTTGTTTGTAGCTTGATACAGAAGGATGCCAGTGTATACAAGAGGAGTTTCAGTATGCCAGAGACTAAGGCAACGGAATATAGAATACAAGGCTCCGTTAGAATGCCCAGAACAACGACGATTGAATTCAGATTAGGTGTCTTAAATCTTGCAGTCTTGTGCCACTTCTAACACCTTCCGTACCAATCTACCCCTTAAACCCAGCGATATCTTGATTGTATTGTTTGAATTGTATTGTAAATTGTAATGTCTTGTATTATAGCTTGTACAGATGATGACTTGCCAAAACCATGATATCTGTAAATAGATGTAACTGGAGAATCATGTAGATGTATGAATCATGTAGATGGATGTATATCCATGGTTCGGTTCAGTCAATACAGATTGAATAGATTGAATATATGGATTCATGGATTCATATTGAATTGTAGTTTGTACTTGAATCATATTCAAGTCAGTTTATTTATAATGAGACCCAGTCTGAGTCAGAGTAATTAGAAAAAAATTGAAGTCCTGAATTAGGTTTTGGTGTTATCGGTAACCGCTGCATATGGGCGTCAGGATTTGTGTCTTTTCAAAGACGATTACCGTGTTGATAAAACCGTTTGTTAAGTTGTTTACCTTGAATAGGAAAGCACCCATATCTCCGGCTGCCTGAGGCTCAAGAGACTGGTCCCGCTTAAACCTATATTTACTAGGGTCCTTATTGTAATTTATAAAACTTGAGGGGGTTTTATGTAAAAATAATTTTGTATAATTTTTAAAATAACCTCAAGTATTTTATTATCGTCTTTAGAGTTTTCATAGATGTAGATTTTATATATGTGACATTTCTTGTAAGATAAATCTATTTTTCATAATATAAGGTATTTAATTGTAAAGAATTGAACTTGTATAGAATTGCATGGTATTTTCATGTCAAGTAATTGTTTTGATTTAGAAAAGTTGAAATATTTATATTATATCAAAAATAGATATTTTTATGATACATATATATATATTTATATAAAAATAATTTTTATATATTATATTTCTAGAAATCTCATTTTCTTAAGATATTTGTATTTTTAAATCTCTCGAGACCGAATGCTCCTTGCGGAGCTTTGCATCTCGCAGTACTAAGCCTGAGGATATGCGATAATCCGTACCATCCCGAACGGGTTCCCCAAAATGGGTTGTAGCGGCGCTTTGCAAAGATTTAATTAAAAATACGTAATCTTGTAGAAAACGGTTTTAATAGTAAAAGTTATTTAATTGTAAATTCATATTCCCGTATTCTATATTCCCTAAAGGTATCGTGCTATGTTGCATATGTGTGTTGTGAAGAGGTAGGTCATTACCTCGTAATCTATTTAAAGGTATAGCAAGATTAATGATGTTTTAAAGTCGAAACTAAACTACATGGTATTTTACTGAAAGGTGCGATAAAAATTGAAATATACATTCTTTTGAAATGGAATTTGTTCCATATGTTTTATTACTGATTAATAGTCAAGATGTAAGTGTTTGGTATGGTTGTATTTGAAGAAAGTTGAACTTTTTAAGAAAAATCGAATCGGAAGTCGGATTAACTCCGCTTCCGTCGGATTTTAGTTTTACAAATTTTTAGAATAGAATAGAGAAGAGGGAGGTGGGACTTACTTGTTGTTAGGTTAGAGAAGAGGAAAAAAAGGAAGTAGGATTTTCCGGTGCATCGTTTCGTCACCGGGAGCTCCTCGGATCGTTGTCGGAAATTCGCCGGAGTTTCGCCTTTCGCTAACTCCACTTGTACATAAAATTCTAGAGAGTTTTCTTGAGAGTTTTGGACAGAGATTTAGGGTGAGGAGGGTGTGTTTAGGGGTGATATTTATAGGATAAGGTTAGGGTTAAGGTTAGATGAAAGGGTGTGAGAAATTGTATTAAATTTTGTATTAAAAAGTGGTTTAATGGAGTTTTTAAAAGCTATGTTAATGTGCAGGTATTTTAAAGTATACAGGGGTTTTAAGAAGACCAAAAGGCACAAAATCCCAGAAGACCAAATTGGATTTTGCGATGAATCGACCGGCGGCGCCGGTCGATTCGACCGAGTTGCCGGCCGATTCAGACCGAGTTCGGCCGCCATGTGCTCCTCGTCGCTTGGTCTACCTCGTGGTCCAGTTTGTTTTATTTGTGACTTTTGGTTTTACGGGTTTAGCACGTGTAGACTCTTGGGATTCTAAAAATATTAAAAGAAAACAATATAAAAAATAATATAGGTGATGGGATTTGAATTCTGGTGCTTTGGTTCAGCAGTGCAATGTCTTACCAATGAGCTACAAGCTCCTTCTTTCTATTAAAAAACAAAACAAACTTATAACTTGTGCTCAGGAAAAAGTACCCCTTTCTGTATTTTTGAAAAAAAATTGTACAGAAAGTTGTACAGAAAGTTTAAGGTTGTTACATTCTACCCTAAAAAATTTCGTCCTCGAAATTTGTAAAAGGAAAGTGTAACAGGTTCAAGGAAAGTTTGGTGGCTGAAGTACTGATAGTGTATGAAAAATAACAAAGTGATAAAAGGGTTTTAAAAATGTGAAAGAGAATTACTAGTGTTACCTTGGTCAGCTGTCTCGGCTTCTACGGCTGCTAAGGTGTAAGCCTGTAGCCGGGTACGTTTCTTCTAGCTGGAGGCACATTCCTTTGTCCTTGGGGCATGTTTCTCTGCCCTCGAGGCATGTTCCTCATTGCCTGTTGGAATTGGCGAGTAAGCAGTGCAGGTGGTGGAGCTGTGAGTGCAAGACAAGGTGCAGGAGACTGGATAACTGGCTGCTGCAGGTTGTTGGTGGGTGAGTGATCTGGGTTGCTTCTATAAGGACAGTTTGTAATTCCGTGATTGGATGCGCCACAAATTAGACACTGGCTTTTTGCGCGCCTACAGTCCTTCCACAAGTGTCCCTTTCTCCTGCAGTAGCAGCACAAGTCTGGACTCGACTGGTTAGT
Source organism: Agapanthus africanus (assembly GCA_030015575.1). Taxonomy (NCBI): domain Eukaryota; kingdom Viridiplantae; phylum Streptophyta; class Magnoliopsida; order Asparagales; family Amaryllidaceae; genus Agapanthus; species Agapanthus africanus. The sequence goes on along the minus strand of JASDDO010000019.1, from coordinate 44,491,500 downwards.
AATTTCTTCAGTTCTCCTGGGTTCGAACGATGGCCTGGAAGAGGCTCCTCCTGCCATTTGAGTGGCAGGGCGCTTTAAACCGGCAGATTGAGGTCTGCCATTCCTCTTCACTACTGCCTCGTATCTTCGGGCAGCCTTCAAAGCCAAATCATGGGTTAGGAAATCCCCTGTAGCTAGAGCAGCTTGGATTTCCGAGTCCAACCCTTACTGAAATCTTTTAGCTCTGATCTCAGCGGTCGGTATGAGATGGGCCGCAAACCTGTTACGGTCTTATGTTAGCTGTGTAGTATATGATATTTTGAAAATCAAATTTATTGAGACATTTCTTACCGACTGAGCATGGTGAACTCAGCGTCATACTCATCTACTGATTTGGTCCACATTGAACCTTGTTGTAGATGGATGAACTGCTGTTCTATGTCGAACCTGGCAGTCTCAGGGAAGTACTTTGCGTCGAACATGTCGCGGAAAGTCTTCTATTCGATGGGTTGATCAAGACGGCTTTCTTTCGCCTTTCACCAGACCCGTGCATTGTCCATGAGCTATAATTTTGCAATATGAACCCAAGCTATTTCTGGCACCATGCTCTGAGCCCATTCCTCAGCTTCTAGTGGGCTCTCTTTTCCTGAGAACTGTTTGGGGTGCAAAGCCTTGAATTGCTTCACCCCAGGTGCTTCTGTAGGGTTCCTAGGCACTCTCAAGAGGTCTCACAAGGCATCAACCATGCCAATTTCAAATTTTACGGTGCCGAGAAACCCTAGACTAGATCGTTAACTAGATATTTTAGGCGAAAGATGCAACTAGTTAACAATATAACTAAAAGTACGGAAATACAACCTTTGTAGATCCGGTCCTCCGCCTCCATAGCTCCGCAATGAAGTCTCCTCGCTGTCCAAATGGAATCCCGGGCTCTAGCGTCGGCTTCATCGGAGAAATGGGCGGGCAAGGTCGTCGGCTTCGTGCCGAAGATGATCTACGTCGTGGCATCACAAGATCAAGCTCCCACTTCACCAAGTCATGAAACTTGTGAAGAAAACACACTCTACTACTTGGCAAGAGGTAGAGGATGAAGAAATAGGAGGTGGGTTCACTTTAGAATTGGATTTCTCACTCATTTCATCAAGTCACCATTGATGAAGTCAAGCTTTCTTCATTGAAGAAGATGAAGAAGAAGAAGAAAGAATATTATGATAAGTTATTAAAATGAAAAGGAAAATGAATACTTATCATAATACTAACCTTAGTTTAGTGTAGAGAATAGACCATGGTTAGATATGATGGTTAGGGTTAAGCAAGAGACAAGAATGGTGGACTAGGTCAAAGTTTCATGAAGCTTCAACTAAACTACAAATAAAGCCACCATTCTTTCTCTTTATGCTTATCATTTTCAAAATGAATAACTAAATAAGATAAATGAAAATGAAAACAAAACCCTAACCATTCATATAACCATGGTTTAGTCTTTACACAAACCCAAGTTAGCATGCATCATCAAACATGATACAAACTTGTGTACAAAAGTATATCACATATACAATGTGCACAAAAAGTGAGAAAATCCATTTAAAATGAACCAATACTAGTTAATGCAAAGTAATATATCAAATATATAATTATGCATTAAATCATTAAATCAACACTTGATTTAACGATCCGGTCATATCGCATATAACTGACTAATATACAATGTATCGGCTTATCGAATCAATCCTCGATTCGACAACTAGGTTCGCATACAACCATTCGATACAATCATCGCGAGAATAGAATACGGTATCACATACACGCATTATTCTCGGTCCCGCACATATCTCATATGCGCTCCTATTTCGTTTCGCTTGAGCCAGGAAACCTCTGTGTAGGACTCTAAAGACTCGTCAATACGCCGGTAGCAGATGATGATCATATCAAGCACCTACAAACCACAAGCGGTCTGCTAAACGTAACGGCCACCCGGGTATTGAGCGATTAGAAGATCGACGAGCAAGCCCGCTCACACTCCTGTGAATCCAACCAGTAACACTTACCGTACAGTCCGGTCTCGTCGTCTGATATGTCACATATCTCGCCTAGGGATGGTAAACGTTAGACCCCAATAGCTCGATAAGTCGTGTCGATATGAGGTCTATAACAGTTTAAGAAACTACTGGTAACACTTACCAGTATATCTCAGCAACCCTGGCCAGGGATTTCCGGTTATAGCCAATCGAATACAGCGCAACATCAACTCCCTATACCGGGAGAGACGAATCCCCTCCTATCGCTCATTGCCTCCATGTGACTCGGGACTGTACCCAAAAACCACCGTTTTGCACGCCCTCTTGGACGTGGTAAGATGGAAATCAAAGCACAGTGGGAACCACACAAGACTCTATGACGATCTCGGGTCAACAGACTACTCTGTACCAGTGTCGCCAGAGAACTGCCATCTGACGTAAGGTATAATACCATCTGGGAGTTCTCGGCGAGTCCGTCCAGTGTACCCAGTCTCTACTGAGCACCCGTATATCATCTCTGATGTCAAACACCAATGGATATGGGATCATCCATCGCCCATCTGTATGGGTCGAGAAGGTATACGCCAGTCTACTCTGGTATATCGATGCCCCGTCTCGATACACCCACGACTAGGGACTTTGAAGGATGTACTTATGGACTACCATGTCCCCACTAGTATGATCCGCATCATAGTCCAGGTAGTCAAGTACACATCCTAAGGGATTTACCAACATGTAACAGAGAGACAATCAGTATACATGTTAAGGTAAAGAGTAACCGGATAGCATACTATCATGTCGAGCAAGAAAGTCCTCCCTATATATGTCCCAGCATCCACCATAATATACATCCTATGTATAGCAATGGCCTCTAGGGCATACATATAACTAACAATCTCCCACTTGCACTAGGGCCATCTGATAGCAGTGGTTGTAGTATCTCATACTCAACCATCTCTTAAGAGTCTCTCTCTGGGAATAGGCCTTCGTGAGTGGATCCGCCGTGTTATCTTCTGAGTCTACTCTCCTAACCTCGATCTCCTTGGAGATCAACCATCTCCATGATCAGGTGATACTGCCTTAGATTATGTCTGGATCACTGATGGGACCTGCGTTCCTTGGCATAAGCCATAACTCCATTGTCTCACAATGGTAGGAACCTAGTTCATTTTATGAACCAATATACACCCAAACAGCCTCTTTGGTAGCATCATAAGTAGCGATGTATCCAGCCTTTATCGTCTAGTATGCCACGGTATTTAGCTTGGAACTCTTCCAACATACCGTCCCTTTACTGAGGGTAAAGACAATGCCTGTGACTGACATTCAGTCGTCTTTACAACCCTGGAACACTTCCAGTGATTCTCCCCAGGATCAACTGATATCATCTCACTACAACTAGTGAGTATCCTAACATCCACTTAGATCTATCTCATAGATCCAAAATCCAGGATTTAGTAGGTATCACTTTGATCCTATGTGGAGAATCATTGTGACAAGCGGAGATTGATCGAGCGTAGCATAGGAAACTCTTTCCCTATCAAGAGTATGTCATCCATGTACTCTACGAGAATCGCCATCATACTCCCTACTACCTTTTTGTATATACAAGGTTCATCTACCATTTTGATGAAGTCAAACTTTTTGACTACGACATCAAAACAGACGTTCCAACTCCGCGATGCCTGCTTTATCTTATAAAGCATCTTGTTCACGTTTCCGCTGCTCCCACTGTTTACGAAGCCCTCTGGCTGTGTACTTACAGACGTTCTTTTCTAAAACATCATTTAGAAAAGCTGTCATGACACCCAACCACCAGATATCGTAGTCATGGTATGTAGCCGGGGCAAGTAGGATCTGGATGGACTTAAGCATAGATCCTTAGAAAAGGTTTCAACATAATCCACACCTGGTCAATGATGAAAACCTTTAACAAGTCTAGCTTTGAAAGTCTCAACTCTTCCATGTACACCAAGTAATCTTCTCAAGATATACTTGCTCCTGATGGGGATTTAACCCTTCAGATATATCAACCAAAGTCCATACTTTGTTGGTGTATATGGATTCCATCTCAGATCGCTAAGCATCCAGCCATTCTTACAGAGTCTTACTCCTGATGGCCAGCTCGAAGCTAGTTGGGTCATCATCTCATGATGCAATCCTCGCTCCCACTGTCATAGAGGAACCGAAGTATCTCTCAGGTGGGTGAGGAACCCTACTAGATCGGCGGAGAGGCTGAGGTTCGTTGGAATCTACTGAATCCTTTGGTTCTACCAAATCATCTGCTGTAGTTTGTATAGCTGGAACCTTTCCAGTTCTACATTACAGACCTTGCCTCGATCTTGTGCGGATTTTGCTTTTAGACATAGGCCGGACAACCCCAAATCTTAACCATCTTAAGATATGGGCTCTTCCCTTTCCATATCACATATGAAGTGGTAGGCAACTGATTTGATCGTGACCCTTTTCAATAGGTATGCAACTTCTCAAGCGCATAACACCCAAAAGGAAAAGGGTAAGTCAGTAGTACTCATCATAGAGCACACCATATCAAATAGGGTGTATCTGCTCCGCCCCGAGATACCATCGTGCTATGGTGTATACGGAGGAGTAATGCTGAGAGAGAACCTCATTCTCCTTTAGAATAATCCAGGATTTCCGTGCTCAAGTATTCTCCTCCTTGATCTCATCAAAGGACATAATACTTATACCCGTATTTTGGTTCTCTACTTCTAACTTATATTCTGTGAATATCTCAAAAGGTTCGGACTTGTGTTTCAACAGGAACATAGGTCTGAAACTCGAAAGATCATCAGAGAATATAATGAAGTAAAAAGAACCAGTCCTGGCATGTGTAGACAGGGGACCTTACATACATCATCATGTATCAGTCCCAAGAGTTCACTAACTCTTTCTCTGTTTCCAGTAAACGGAGCTATGGTCATCTTATCTTTGTGACATGACTGGCAAGTTTCACAAGATGTAAATTCAAAATGATTTAAATATGCATCTATATGTAACTTCAGCTAGTCGGGTCGCATTGATATGACCTAGTCTACAATACCTCAAGAAGAATTTGTTCATTTCTGAACTCTTCCTCTTGTGTGTGTTCCGTATACTAAGAACTGTAGTTTGATTTAGAACATCAATGCTTTTAGATAACGTGCCTGAACCGATCAACTTTTGATATAGGAAATGTTCAAAACATTATCCATCAATACAAAATTTTATCATTTCTTTACTGATAAAGAGACTGATATGATTTTGTATATCAGGTTCGGTATCTAATAACATTCGTTCAGAATCAATGTAATGGTAATACAGGGTGACAGTGACCAACAGACTTGGCTGCAACACTTGCCCCGTTTTCTGCCTCATGAAACTTATCACCCGTTCTCAGTTCTCTACCTATCTGTAGCCCTATGTAACAGATTACATATCTGGGATCCTGATCTGGTATCACATACCCAGGACGTAGAGGATACAGAGAAACAGTTCTTTGTAATGAACACACCCGAAGATGATGCATCAGCATGCACTCTCTTCGTTTGGGCGGCACGGGAATTCTGGTAATCCCCAATTTCCTGCTCTGTCTTATAACAATTATAAGTGGGAGCGGGACCAACGTTCCCCAGCTCAGTATAACAAGCGGGTTCGGTCAATATTCCGTATTATTATCTTGATTAAGGCGTGATATGGTCGCTACCTGGAGAGAGAGAGAAGAAAACACTCAGCGTGCGCTCTGTCAAGAATAGATTGGTTATTATTTTATCTAATCAGGATGGCTCCCACTGCTTTTTTTTTATCAAATCTTCCTTCAAACCCTAAAAGGAAAGACTAGCCGGGATTAATTACACACTACAAGTTCGCCAATCTTTCAGCCAGGCCAGTGTCGGTACTTTGAGGGAGGTCCCCCGTGCTTTAGCACGAACCTAATTAATGTAAACCTTGTTTTCCCAGAGGCGTAACCCCGTTGACACCTTTCTAGACACCTACTTGATCGGCTAATTGTAATGTGTAAAACTCTCCCAGGAGTAACTCTTACTCGCAGCGGGTATCGGGATCCAACTATCTCATAGAAGGTATGCAATCTCATTGCAAATTTCAACACTTGAAATTCCCGATAATATTTTGCCCCTAGAAGCTATATGACCTTAACATAGTCAACAAATCATAAGTGCTAGTCAAGTTCAACCCGTCATTTCCCGATTGAATTAAACCCACCCGCACGACCCTTAACATAGTCAACAAAGTCGCACGACTACCCTAATCTAATCACATCATATGCTTATGCAGATAAGCACTAATTAGCTACCGCACACTACGCCTTAACATAGTCAACAAACGTAGCACGAATACTAACTAGTACTTATCTGAAATGACGGAGGGCTACGACAGGTTTTTCTGAAAACCTATTGCGTAATGAACTTGATATCGTTGTAGAATCAAATGATTTTGAAATGGAGTGCTTTTGAGGCTTTTCTAGTTTTGCTAAAGGAGTCACTCCCGGTGAAGGGATCGTCGGTCCTTTCCTCGTCGAATGAGGTGCGAGATATATCATATATATCACTGTGCAAAGCAAAAACACTTAAAAGCAATCAAAAGTCAAACCGAGTGTGTAGCATCTGCCAGTTATTGCTAAAGGAGTCACTCCCGGTGAATGGATCTCGGTCCTTTCCTCATCGAATAAGGTGCAGGATATATCATATATACCGCTGTGCAAAGCAAGAACTGTAGCTACCTGTTTTATTTTGAAATTCGATTCCACAACATCTTAGGTTTCTTTTATTTCATTAATCTCATTAATGAAGTCCCATCATTTAAGTACCTAAACATCACAGATAAATACGACGTACACTTATGCCATCCGCATTCGCCTCGATGTCCCCTCGTGCACCGTTAGGTTAGGTAACTAACGGCAGAGCGGGGCAGGGCTAGCGCGGGTGTAAAACATAAGTAACGCCTATATAATATATCATATATACTATATACAGTATCCATCACAGAACATCACATGATCACATCACAGATATCGCAGCAGAAGAAACATATGAAATATTGGATATACTAGGACGTCCGTGTTTTCAATACGAGCCAGTATAAAACACGGATTCCACGGTCGCGATGAATAGCCAAACCCACACCCCAAGACCCCTACGAGAGCGGCAAGCAACCCTACCAATTCTAGAGTTAGGAGACCCGGACTCGACTCCTCGAGTTGGTCTCCCACTGGACTCCAGAACCCGGTTACTTGTGCCCTCCTCCTTGGGTCTATCCTAGTGCGGAAAAGTAAATAATATACAAAAGGTGACATCTTCCGCAACCTGGAAGTGCCCCAATAAAAGAATATTACATACAAGTTTTTACATGAATGAAAATGAAAAACACTCATCTCACATAAAAACCCCCCGGCTATTAAAACACGACGATCCAATATAACATATCCAGCAACACATAACATCACATGTCATCAACGTAAGTAAATATGTCCATCCCAATTGTCGTTGACATATAGCAACGAAACCGGCGATATCACATATTACACTTACGGTCACAGAAAAGAAACTGTAAAACTACAACAGTTGGAATCCGCAACCTCCTCAGACATCGCATGCCTGACCAAATGAATTACTTAGACATCGCATGCCTAACAATTATAAACCCCGCATTTTAGTCTCATTATCGAAAACACTTTTCAATATCAAGTCGGGTAATTCAACAAGATTCCCGACATCCTGATCGAATACTCGTCGCAAACTTCAGTAGACGGCCGCACCCCCGGTACCGTCGACGAAGTGCACCAAGGCGGAACACCGCTGCCGCGAGCATCCGAACGGATGCTTTCGGCGACGGGGTTCTCTTACAGTCACTTGGTCGGGGCTATGGAGTGAGGCTGTCTATTAAGTTTACCCGGCGAGTATCCGCGTATGCTACGTGATTGCGACGGACTTTTGATCGCATCAAAATTCCGTGGCAACCGATCAAGTGAGACTAAACTGCTATGTTTATAACATTCATTTAGTTATCTCATAACTACTTGTGAATTCCAATTATTGTATCCCATTCCAGATAATTAGAAAATGTTAAACTTTCCGATCGAACATTCAAACACCCAAGTTTTCCCGATACAGATCAACACATGAAATAAGTTTAAAAAACATTCACTTCATGCCTCAATACCAACGGTCCAGCCGTAGAAGGGTCAAGCCAACGCCTCACATGTGGCACGCCGTACTGCCCCAAACCCGAAGGTTCAAAGGGCAGTTCAAGACGGTCACATAATCGAGTTAAGGTTTGTTGTCTTCTAGAGGGTCCATCGCGTTACTTGCACTACTTAGAACGTCGTTAAACTACGGAAAAATCCAACACTTGGAAATTTCCCGACAGGGGAAAAATTGGGTATTTATATCCGGTCGAACTTTTTAACATATTCTAAAAATACCCGGAAAAGCACACAGACAAAATTAGACAATCCGATCGAAACACCGAGTCCCCAATACAACCCAGAATATTCAACTCTTGAATTCAGATTAAAAATTACCAGAAAATATAGCAACAAAATGTAAGAATTACTGTGCAGAAATTATTGTCTGAAGGGTCCATATGGCCGCGGAACCGCCGCAATAGGCATGCTATTGCCGCGGTTCCGCCGCTCTTCTATCGATTCAGGTGGTCGGGCTTCACAGTAATTCTTAGAACTTCCTGCTTAGTTTTCTGCATATTTTTAATTCTCAAAAATCCACAAAATCAGAAAATGTCCAGAGAGCCGTTTTGAATTGGGGTTTTGGTTCGATCGGACTTCAAACGTCGTCTGGACTTCGCCTAAGGCTCTAGCTAGGCTCTGACACCACTGTAGGGTTCCTAGGCACTCTCAAGAGGTCTCACAAGGCATCAACCATGCCAATTTCAAATTTTACGGTGCCGAGAAACCCTAGACTAGATCGTTAACTAGATATTTTAGGCGAAAGATGCAACTAGTTAACAATATAACTAAAAGTACGGAAATACAACCTTTGTAGATCCGGTCCTCCACCTCCATAGCTCCGCAATGAAGTCTCCTCGCTGTCCAAATGGAATCCCGGGCTCTAGCGTCGGCTTCATCGGAGAAATGGGCGGGCAAGGTCGTCGGCTTCGTGCCGAAGATGATCTACGTCGAGGCATCACAAGATCAAGCTCCCACTTCACCAAGTCATGAAACTTGTGAAGAAAACATACTCTACTACTTGGAAAGAGGTAGAGGATGAAGAAATAGGAGGTGGGTTCACTTTATAATTGGATTTCTCACTCATTTCATCAAGTCACCATTGATGAAGTCAAGCTTTCTTCATTGAAGAAGATGAAGAAGAAGAAAGAATATTATGATAAGTTATTAAAATGAAAAGGAAAATGAATACTTATCATAATACTAACCTTAGTTTAGTGTAGAGAATAGACCATGGTTAGATATGATGGTTAAGGTTAAGCAAGAGACAAGAATGGTGGACTAGGTCAAAGTTTCATGAAGCTTCAACTAAACTACAAATAAAGCCACCATTCTTTCTCTTTATGCTTATCATTTTCAAAATGAATAACTAAATAAGATAAATGAAAAAGAAAACAAAACTCTAACCATTCATATAACCATGGTTTAGTCTTTACACAAACCCAAGTTAGCATGCATCATCAAATATGATACAAACTTGTGTACAAAAGTATATCACATATACAATGTGCACAAAAAGTGAGAAAATCCATTTAAAATGAACAAATACTAGTTAATGCAAAGTAATATATCAAATATATAATTATGCATTAAATCATTAAATCAACACTTGATTTAACGATCCGGTCATATCGCATATAACTGACTAATATACAATGTATCGGCTTATCGAATCAATCCTCGATTCGACAACTAGATTATATCGCATACAACCATTCGATACAATCATCGCGAGAATAGAATACGGTATCACATACACGCATTATTCTCGGTCCCGCACATATCTCATATGCGCTCCTATTTCGTTTCGCTTGAGCCAGGAAACCTCTGTGTAGGACTCTAAAGACTCGTCAATACGCCGGTAGCAGATGATGATCATATCAAGCACCCACAAGCCGCAAGCGGTCTGCTAAACGTAACGGCCACCCGGGTATTGAGCGATCAGAAGATTGACGAGCAAGCCCGCTCACACTCCTGTGAATCCAACCAGTAACACTTACCGTACAGTCCGGTCTCGTCGTCTGATATGTCGCATATCTCGCCTAGGGGTGGTAAATGTCAGACCCCAATAGCTCGATAAGTCATGTCGATATAAAGTCTATAACAGTTCGAGAAACTACTGGTAACACTTACCAGTATATCTCAGCAACCCTGGCCAGGGATTTCCGGTTATAGCCAATCGAACACAGCGCAATATCAACTCCCTATACCGGGAGAGACGAATCCCCTCCTATCGCTCATTGCCTCCATGTGACTCGGGACTGTATCCAAAAACCACCATTTTGCACGCCCTCTTGGACGTGGTAAGATGGAAATCAAAGCACAGTGGGAACCACACAAGACTCTATGACGATCTCGGGTCAACAGACCACTCTGTACCAGTGTCACCAGAGAACTGCCATCTGACGTAAGGTATAATACCATCTGGGAGTTCTCGGCGAGTCCGTCCAGTGTACCCAGTCTCTACTGAGCACCCGTATATCATCTCTGATGTCAAACACCAATGGATATGGGATCATCCATCGCCCATCTGTAGGGGTCGAGAAGGTATACGCCAGTCTACTCTGGTATATCGATGCCCCGTCTTGATACACCCACGACTAGGGACTTTGAAGGATGTACTTATGGACTACCATGTCCCCACTAGTATGATCCGCATCATAGTCCAGGTAGTCAAGTACACATCCTAAGGGCTTTACCAACATGTAACAGAGAGACAATCAGTATACATGTTAAGGTAAAGAGTAACCGGATAGCATACTATCATGTCGAGCAAGAAAGTCCTCCCTATATATGTCCCAGCATCCACCACAATATACATCCTATGTATAGCAATGGCCTCTAGGGCATACATATAACTAACAGCTTCCACTTCTGGACGGTTCAAGAGAATAGCAGTCTGCTGCTGCTGTCCTTCCAGGAGGCTGCGGATCGCCTCAAGCAATACCGTCTGCTCATTGATCGGAGCAGCTATAGCAGGTGTAATCGGTAGGGAAGGTGGAGTGTTATTGAAGTTGGTGTTGGTGTTGTTTGAGGAATCCATAACCTTGGAAGAAAGATTTGGGTTAGGATAGACTCAAAATATATGAAATGATAAGATTCAAGGAATATGAACTGTAAAGAATGTTTTAGTTGCTGGTTCTTGTGTTATATTGCTTAGGTTGTTCACACAGAACTGAACTCAATGGTAGCGTTCCGTACATCTCTGACCTGCATGGGCCACCAACAAAACCTGTCATGCCCCGCTTCCCGGTATACGGGCAGAGGACGCGATGAGGCTGCTACGTATTTACTCTGAAGTAAATATGCTAAGCGTAACTAAGCAATATAAAAGAAATATACAAAAGAGACAAATGTAATGAAACAACAACTTTATTTATTAACATTCTTTTGTACAATGCATGGAAAAGTAAATACATCTGAATGAAAGATAATGCCTAAATAGTGGCATAACAAGAAATGGAAATATAGAAATGAAATGAATTAAGTACAAGTGGTTATGGCTCAGGGTCTTCAGTGTACTGCTCAAGGGCCTGCTCCGAATGCTCCTGAATGGTCTCGTGCTCTAGTGCGTCCGATCCACTCGACAGCATTCCAAAGAAGAAAGAGAAGGAATGCCGTCAGCGAACAATCGCTCGGTAAGTCCCAAAGATAAGGGAGAAGTAGAATATACAGAGAGAGTGTAGTTTTTAAAATTGTATTATATTGTCATAATGTTGTATTTAGTGTTAACGCTGTTGTTTATAGTTTGGTACAGAAGGACGCCAGTGTATACGAGAGGAGTCTCAGTATGCCAGAGACTAAGGCAACGGAATATAGAGTACAAGGCTCCGTTAGAATGCCCGGAATAACGGCGATTGAATTCAGGTTAGGTGTCTTAAATCTTGCAGTCTCTTGCCACTTCTAACACCTTCCATACCAATCTACCCCTTAAACCCAGCGATATCTTGATTGTATTGTTTGAATTGTATTGTAAATTGTAATGTCTTGTATTATAGCTTGTACAGATGATGACTTTCCAAAACCATGATATCAGTAAATGGATGTAACTGGAGAATCATGTAGATGTATGAATCATGTAGATGGATGTATATCCATGGTTCGATTCAGTCAATACAGATTGAATAGTTTGAATATATGGATTCATATAGAATTGTAGTTTGTACTTGAATCATATTCAAGTTAGCTTATTTATAATGAGACCCAGTCTGAGTCAGAGTAATTAGAAAAGAAATTGAAGTCCTGAATTAGGTTTTGGTGTTATCGGTAACCGCTGCATATGGGCGGCAGGATTTGTGTCTTTTTCAAAGACGATTACCGTGTTGATAACATCGTTTATTAAGTTGTCTACCTTGAATAGGCAAGCACCCATATCTCCGGCTCTTTGAGGCTCAAGAGACTGGTCCCACTTAAATCTATATTTACTAAGGTCCTTATTTTAATTTATAAAACTTGAGGGGGTTTTATGTAAAAATAATTTTGTATAATTTTTAAAATACACCTCAAGTATTTTATTATCGTCTTTAGAGTTTTCATAGATGTAGATTTTATATATGTGATATTTCTAGTGAGATAAATATATTTTTCATAATATAAGTTATTTAATTGTAAAAAATTGAACTTGTATAGAATTGCATGGTATTTTCATATCAAGTGATTGTTTTGATTTAGAAAAGTTGGAATATTTATATTTTATCAAAAATAGATATTTTTATGATACATATACATATATATATATTTATATAAAAATAATTTTTATATATTATATTTCTAGAAGTCTCATTTTCTTAAGATATTTGTATTTTTAAATCTCTCGAGACCGAATGCTCCTTGCGGAGGTCTGCATCTCGCACTACTAAGCCCGAGGATGTACGATAATCCGCACCATCCCGAACGGGTTTCCCAAAATGGGTTGTAGCGGCGCTTTGCAAAGATTTAATTAAAAATACGTAATCTTGTAGAAAATGGGTTTAATAGTAAAAGGTATTTAATTGTAAATTCATATTCCCGTATTCTATGTTCCCTAAAGGTATCGTGCTATGTTGCATATGAGTTTTATGAAGAGGTAGGTCATTATCTCGTGATCTATTTAAAGGTATAGTAAGATTAATGATATTTTAAAGTCGAAACTAAACTACATGGTATTTTACTGAAAGGTGCGATAAAAATTAAAATATACATTCTTTTGAAATGGAATTTGTTCCATATGTTTTATTACTGATTAATAGTCAAGATGTAAGCGTTTGGTATGGTTATATTTGAAGAAAGTTGAACTTTTTAAGAAAAACCGAATCGGAAGTCGGATTAACTCCGCTTCCGTCGGATTTTAGTTTTACAAATTTTTAGAATAGAATAGAGAAGAGGGAGGTGGGACTTACTTGTTGTTAGGTTAGAGAAGAGGAAAAGGAGGAAGTAAGATTTGCCGGTGCGTCGTTTCGACACCGGGAGCTCCTCGGATCGTTGTCAGAAATTCGCCGGTGCTTCGCCCTTTCGCTAACTCCACTTGTACACAAAATTCTAGAGAGTTTTCTTGAGAGTTTTGGACAGAGATTTAGGGTGAGGAGGGTGTGTTTAGGGGTGATATTTATAGGATAAGGTTAGGGTTAGGGTTAGATGAAAGGGTGTGAGAAATTGTATTAGATTTTGTATTAAAAAGTGGTTTAATGGAGTTTTAAAAAGCTCTGTTAATGTGCAGGTATTTTAAAGTATACAGGGTTTTAAGAATACCAAAAGGCACAAAATCCTAGAAGACCAAATCAGATTTTGCGATGAATCGGCCGGCGGCGCCGGCCGATTCGGCCGAGTCGCCGACCGATTCAGGCCGAGTTCGGCCGCTATGTGCTCCCCGTCGCTTGGTCTACCTCGTGGTCCTGTTTGTTTTATTTATAACTTTTGGTTTTACGAGTTTAGCACGTGTAGACTCTTGGGATTCTAAAAATATTAAAAGAAAACTATATAAAAAATAATGTGGGTGATGGGATTTGAACTCTGGTGCTTTGGTTCAGCAGTGCAAGGTCTTACCAATGAGCTACAAGCTCCTTCTTGCTATTAAAAAGCAAAACAAACTTATAACTTATGCTCAGGTAAAAGTACTCCTTTCTGTATTTTTGAAAAAAAATTCTATAGAAAGTTGTACAGAAAGTTTAGGGTTGTTACAGTCGATCAGGATCTTTCATATTTTGATATCGTGACAATACCCAGTTACATGCAGCGGATGGTTGTGCTCGCACGTTCCGAGAAGGAGGTCTTCGTCACTGAAGGTGATATCAGCCGTGTGGATTTCTTCTAGCTAGTCCTTCATCTTTTCTTCTGCCAGGAAAGCTTGAAACTGGTCGGGCTCCTGTAACGTCTTGATCGGGGAATCTCATGCCTCTTTAGACAGGAGAAGGGCATCCAAGATACTCAATTATGAGGGCATCTTTCTCCGTTGCGCCAGGACATTGTAATCCACCTTGTTCTTCTTGAGCGGGTCCTTAGCTATGAGCTCTCTGACAACTCTATCATCGAGAGCAATCTCCTCAGGGACTTTTTCCTTTACGTTGTCCCTTTTGCCCGAACCTTTGTTTGAAGGTCTGAGATTCTTTTCAGGCAACGTACGGTTACGTAGTTGAATGTTCTCACAGTTCTTCATCTCCTCTTCTTTTTCAGAGGTGGATTCCTTGGAGAGAGGGCCGAGGGTTATTTCTTCATCAGAATTGCTCCCGAAGGTAAGAACTTGAGGTTTTTCTCTTGTCGGGATGGCATCAACCATATGACAGTTACCGGCTGTTCCTTCAAGCTCATCTGTCGTGTTCTCTGCTCCTGACGGGCTTTGCGCTTTACCCGCTTGAAGTGTTGTCGGTGGGCAACGTATCCCTGCCACCACTTCTTGAAGGCATCGCATTCTTCGGTAGGGTGTGTGACCCTCCGATGATAGAAGCAGTATTTCGGATGGACATCCGGTTCGTCGGGGCACGTATTCCCGGAAGTATTTTCTTTGGAAGGTGGCAGCTTCATTCCTATTGACTGAGCTTTGGCAAACTGCTTCCTTATCTTGATTCTGCTCCTGCTGGTGGCAAAGGCACTTTGATCCGGTCGAGGTACTTTATGGCTTCTCATCACCGGAGCTTTTTCAGCCTGACACCGGCACTTAGCCTTTTCATAAATGGCCGCTTCACGTTTTCGATCAGCTTTGTTCTTTTGAAAAGCTTTGTTCAGCAGCATATCGATGAGGTCATCTGACGGTACCATGGGTTTTGATTCTGGATCTACCCCCAGTTTTTCTACGTCAGGAGCTTCTTTGCCGTTTATCGACGAGTGGGAGATCATGTGGCAGCTCGCCACATAGTTCTCGGGTTCTTCTGATGAGTCGTCTCCTTCATCAATGCCACTGTCTCCGTTTTCAAGAATATGCTTGAAGAACTCTTCCAGTGAGACTGGGGTCCGCGCTTTTTGGTTGTATTCCTCCAGTGTGTCGATGTAGTTTTGCAGACCCATACGATTGCCGTCGAGCTGCACGGGTTTCTTGGCCTTCTACTTTTTCTTTGAAGATTTCGGAGGCTTGGCCTGGAGGTTTTGCCCATCGTTACCCACTTTCAGCGTTGGGCATGGTTTTAGCATTCCGTCAATAATTTCAGGCTCTAGCGGGCTTTCCCACCTAATCGTCGGACATGCTTAAAGATCCTTCAGCATTCTTTTAGTTTTAGCTGAAAGGACTACTTCCTACGGAGCTTCTTCTATAAATGAGCATGATGTCCCTGGCATATCCATCTTCTTAGGAGCATGCTGCTGCGGCGGGTTCACCTTCCAGTTTTCAGATAGCGCGAACTTGCCCTACTGGTACTGGTCTTCGACCCAGTTTTTAAGGACGTAGCAATCTTCGATTGGGTGGCCCACTATTCGGTGGTATGGGCAGTAATTGGGATTGTTGACGTCACCCGATTGCAGTTGGCGTCTCGGATCTGGCAGAGTGATGAGCCTGTTGCGCACCGCTAGTTCGAATAACCTACTTGTTTTATCCTGGGGAAACGAGTAAGGACGTCTCAACTTCTCTTCGAGGGCTCACGGTTTGCTGTTTTGGCAAATAACCGGTTTCGGGTCACTCGGTTGTTGTTGAGCGTTGGCGACGAAGGTCTCTTTCCTTTTGCCCTTTTCATTCCGAGGATCTGTCTTTGAAGAGGACGACCTATGGCCCATTTGGTCCATTTGGGCTAGTTTGTCAATCAAGGCCTGGAAGGTGGTCGGCTTGAAGTACATCATAAACTGGGATATAGTTGCCTGAGGCTCAAGGGTCCCCATGAACATGCCCACAGCAGGAGCTTCTTCTATGTGCTGTTCACACTTTGACCATAAGTTACGCCACCGAATTGCGTATTGAACCCAGGTCTCTCCCGGTTTCACTCGGGCGTTGATTAATGCTGTGATTTGGGTACGCTTGCTTGCGCTTGCAAACCGCTGTGTGAACAGTAGTTCCATCTCTGTAAATATCTTGACAGAGTATTTGGGAGCTCGGAGTACCATTCAAATGCCGTCTCTGACAAGCTGCCAACAAACCGGCGGAGCAACAGTTTGTCATCACCCCCAGTATTACTACGCAAAGCTCTGAATTGAGCGACGTGCTGATGCGGATTTCCCGTCCCCTTATACATATGGAATTTGGGGATCATATATCCTGGCGGGTACTTAATTTGGTCGTACCAACCTGGATAAGGTCGCCCAGTTCTAACGACCTGGCCTGCCGCTTCGTTCGCTTGATGAGCTCGTATTTGTTGAGCTATGTAGTCATCAAGGGTAGCTTTGGAGATCGTCCTCTCCCTGGCTGCTGACAAAGCCGAAGGAGGGTTCGATGTCTCTCCTCTGTCGTCTTCAATTATTATTGGAGGGTCTTCAGCTGGAGGATCCGGCTGGATCATCATCCCAACCATGTCTTGGAATAGCAGCGCCCTCTGTTTTATATTAGCCGCTTGTTCCGCGGCCTCTTTATCTTTCTTTTCGAGCACCCTCCATAGGAATTCGGTGTCGGTCTCCTGCTCCTGGCGTTGTTCCGACGATACTTCCAGGCTTTCTTTCTGCCCAGTAAGTGCGGATATCCTTGTCAATATCTCCTAGAGCTTTTGTTGTTGCTCCTGAGCTTTCGTCACAGACCGAGTGAGTGGTCGATGACTCACGGAAGCGCGACTATCCTCTTTTCCGGATGCCATGTAGACGGTATGTATAACCATGCCCCAGACTTGGGGCGTTTGGGTCCACTGCTTTTGAAATTTGCCGCGGGTAGGGGGATCTTCTCCGGCCTTCTCCTCTTATAGGAGGTCGAAGTTGAGGGGGCCGTTGCGGCAGGCACCTATGCAGACGATACCATTCGTGGTAAGGCAGAAGGATGGTCCTCCTCTTGCCGAGCCTTCGTCTTCTTCAGCCGTCGAGAGTATTCTTCTTCAATTACAGAGCCTTTGACTTTCCGCCAGACTCTGTGGATCTTGGAGGACAACCGCTGAGGAGGTTGTTCTGGCTTCACCTGTGTCATGCTTTCAACAGGCGGAGGAGATTTCTTCAATATGGCGGTTGGAGAGTTTTTTCGCACCCTTCCGAGTAGTTCAAAGCTGTTCCCAGTTGGAACAACGACATCAACTTCCACCGTTGGAGCTGGTGGAGTAAGTCCAGAGGGAGAGTTGCCCCCAGCTTTCCTCACTCGGCGCTAATGGCGACGTGGAGCACACCTTGCAGATGGGACTGGTTCAGTTACGGGAGTGGCTTCGTCATGCCTCTTGCTTTGATGAGAGGCTGCTGTTGGTGCCAACTTGTCGAAGACTGACGTCCGTTGAGAGGGAACGTCTAATCTGTCAAAGACTGACTTTAGAATAGGGGAAGCACTTGTAACGACCTCACCCGTAGTATGAATTGGAACGGCCAGTCTTACGAAGACCGATCCCTTAGCTTTAACTGAAAAAGCAGGAGAAGCCCCTTTGACGACTTCGTTTACCGGAGCTGGAATGGCTATCCGTTTCGGGATAATCCCTTCAGGTATTGCGGGTCTCTTTGCGGGCCCAGCGGAGTTTTGGCTCAGCCTATCGAAGATTGAGGCGGAAGACTTGGATGACCCGTTGAGAGGGGCCATGGTGGTTGCGAGCCGATCAAAGACCGACTTCTTTGGGGCTTCTTATGATGGCTTTGAAGCATTGAAGCTCATTGGCGGGAGTATGGTTCCGAAGAACAGTCCAGTGGTGGCCCGAGTCACTTGTTCCACCGGCATTGCGAAGATGGAGGCCGCTTGGGGCCCATAAGTCACTCCTCCAGCAGGGACTGAGTGGGAGTTGCTGTTGCAATTGGTGCAGTTGGAAGCCATCGATGTCATTTTCTCTTGTGCACAGAGCAAGAGACCGAATCTTAGTACTTCAAATCCAGGGGAAACCATATTAAACCACGATTCGTTCACGAACACGCCACACGAAGTGTGGAGTGGAAAGAGGAAAAGGTCCTACCGGGCATGCCAGAATCTATTTACCGCCGAAAGACACGACCGGGACGTTAGGACGTCTGGCCTGAATTTTCGGGGCAGATGCTATTTGGATTTATCTGTCCACCTCTCCGAAAATGCCAAGTTGATTTATGGCACCGTGTATCGGAGGTTTGGACGGATGCGGCCGTTGTAGCAGATTTTGTCAGATTCCCCCTTGTTGTGAGGGTTTTTTGATTGTGGGGACGCGCTTCCCTGCAGACGCAAGCCCCTGCAATTAATTACGTTACCGCATCGTGGTAACCACTTTCTCCTGCTCCAGAAGGTTACTTCGTGTCGTGTGTGTTTGTTTTATTTTTTGGTTGCCCGTGGATTGTATACGGAGATTAATTTGTGTTGTCGCCCGTAGGGTGTGAATTAGTCCAAATCCGTATTTTCTTAGATTTGGTTTTGGTTTAATTTAAGATTCGTTAACCTTGTTTAAGATTAAGATCGACTTAAATATTTGTTAAGAAAACGTTAATCCGATGTTGGACTAAGATCTACTTAACGGGGTTTTAGGATCATTTTTGATCCAATGAAAAAGCATTTGGGCTCTATCGTTTTAGTTTAAAGATGTTATGGTCCGTTGTTAGTTTAAGGACGTTGTGGTCCACAGAGAGTTTAAGGACATTACGGTACGTATTGGGATGTGTCCGTCCATTTGAGAGTACACTAAGGAGTTGTTGGTTATCAGGACCCACCACCTCTCTGAAGACGCTGAAGAATTACAACGACATTTATCAGAGGTGTGAGGAGATGTACCCTTGAACTGATGTCCGTTGGAAGATCAATAGTCGTGTTTGGGACTAAAACCAATTGGGAAAAATTGTGAGCACATGGGCTTGGTTGATCTGAATTAGGGACTTTTGGTCAACTTGGGCTTTGTCCACTCAGTCTTTGAATAAAGTGTTAAACACTTGTTTGGGCTCGGTCCCTTTTCTGTGCAAACAATGCTGAGCATTGATACGGGCTCTGACGTTCACCTTTTTTCTGTTTTTTATAGAGTGTTGACCACTCCTTATGGTACCCACGTGAGGAACACGTGGGGAACTTGGCGCTGGGCACCAACCACTGAGTGCTAGGCATTACTTGTTGAGCAGCGCCCACGTGAGGGGCACATGGGGCGCTTGGCGCTGGGCGCCAACCACGGAGTGCTAAGCACTCTTTAGTAACCAGCACCCATGTGGGGGGCACATGGGGCACTCAGCGCTGGGCAGCAAGGTTTCGAGAGGTATCGTCCATGCCAAATTCAAAAATTTGCCATTCTAACTAACCCTAACATCGAATCGTTAACTAGAAATCGACGGAAATATAAATGCAAACACTTTGCAAGTCTAGTGGGTAAGGACTACAAGCTTTGTAGACCGGTCCTTCACTTCAATAGCTCCGTGTAGTACTCCCTTTCGCTGCGATCATGAGCTCCGGACTCTAGAGAGGCTCCGATGAAGAAACGAACATATTTGCTTTGAAGTCTTCGTGGCCGAAGATGATCTACGTCGAGGAGAGACTAACCCAAGCTATCTCTTCACTAATCATGGAATTAGTGAAGCAAACACCCTATACTAAATGGCAAGTAGTAGAGGATGATGAAGTAGGAAGTGGGCTCACTTTAGATTTGATTTCTCACACTTTTTCTCATACATCCATTGAAGCTAGAAAGCTTTGAGGAGGAGGAAGAAGAAGAAGAATGAACTCATCATATGAATTAATGTGTGAGGTTAGAAATGCAACCAAGGGTTAAGCATGTCATGCTTAACCCTTGTAGAGAGTTAACCATGAGCTAGGGTTAAATGTTAGGTCAAAAAATTCTTAAGCTAGACAAAGAAAATGGACAAAGTCAAAAATGCTTACAAGATTCTACAAACTTTCAACAAATATCAACCATGACAAATATCCAAAATATTTGAATTACTTAATGATAAATTTAAACCCTAATCTTAACCCTAGCATGGTATAACCCTCATTAACCCTAGTTGCATTTGTAACCTAGCTTGATACATTTAACATATATCACATATACATCAATGTATCTAAAGTGAGAAAAGAAATCATAAGTGAGCTAATACTAGTTAATGTAATGTAATATATCAAATATATAATTATACATCAGATTATTAAATCAACTCTTGATTTAATAATCCGGCTATATCACATATAACTGACTAATATCATATGAATCAACTTATCGAACAACACTTGATTTGATAACCCGGCTATATCATATATAATCGACCGATATCTCATATCGCGAGAATAGAATACGTTATCTCATATCGTATCAATCTCGGTCCCGCACATATCACATATGTGCTCCTACTCCATTTCGCTTGAGCCAGGAAACCCCTGTGTAGGACTCTAAAGACTCGTCAATACGCCGGTAGTAGGTGATGATCATATCAAACACCCACAAGCCGCAAGCAGTCTGTTAAACGTAACGGCAACCCGGGTATTGAGCGATCAGAAGATCAACAAGCAAGCCTGCTCACACTCCTGCGAATCCAATCAGTAACACTACCGTACAGTTCGGTCTCTTCGTCTGATATGTCGCATATCTTATCTAGGGGTGGTAAACGTCATACCCCAGTAAGTCGATATGTCTTGTTGGTATGAGGATCATAACGGATCGAGAAACTACTGATAACACTTACCAGTATATCTCTGAAGCAGCGTTGGCCAAGGAATTCCTGTTATAGCCAATCGAGCACAGCGCAACATCAACCCCCAATACCGGGAAAGATGAAACCCCTCCTATCGCTCATTGCCTCCATGTGATTCGGGACTGTACCCAAAAGCCACCGTTTTGCATGTTCTTTTGAACGTGGTAAGGTGGAAATCAAAGCACAGTGAGAATCACACAAGACTCTATGATGATCTCGGGTCTATAGACTAACCTGTACCAGTGTCACCAGAGAACTGCCATCTGATGTTATGTATAATACCATCTGGAAGTTCTCGGCGAGTCCGTTCAGTGTATCCAGTCTCCTCTGAGCACCCGTATACCGTCTCTGATGTCAAATACCAATGGATATGGGATCATCCATCGCCCATCTACATGGGTTGAGAAGCTATACGCTAGTTTACTCTGGTATATCGATGCCCTGTATCGATACACCTACGACTAGAAGATTTGAAGGATGTACTTAGCGACTACACTGTCCCTATTAGTATGATCTGCATCATAATCCTGGTAGTTAAGTACTCATCCTAAGGGCTTTATCAACATGTAACATAGAGACAATCAGTGTACATGTTAAGATAAAGAGCAACCAGATAGCATACTATCATGTCGAGCAAGAAAGTCCTCCATATATATGTCCAAGCATCCACTACAATATACATCTTATGTACAGTAATGGCCTCTAGGGAATACATATAACTAACAATCTCCAACTTGCACTAGGGCCATCTGTTGTAGTATCTCATACCCAACAATTAGCAGTGGTTGAAGTATCTCATACTTAACCATCCCATAAAATTCTTTCCTGGAAATAGGCCTTTGTGAGTGGATCCGCCGTGTTGTCCTCTGTAGTCTGCTATCCTAATCTCGATCTCCCTGGAGATCATCCATCTCCATGATCAGGTGATACCACCTAAGAATATATCTGGATCATAGATGGGACGGGGGTTCCTAGGCCTAAGCCACAACTCCATTGTCACACAATGGTAGGAACGAAGTTCATCTCATGAACTTGTATACATCCAGACTACCTCTTTAGTAGCATCCTTGGTAGCAATGTATTCAGCCTTTATTGTCTAGTTTGCCACGGCATTTAGCTTGGAACTCTTCCAACGTACCATCCCTCTACTGAGGGTAAAGACAATGCCTGTGACTGACATTCAGTCGTCTTTACCACCTTGGAAGCTATCCAGTGATTCTCCCCAGGATCGATTGATACTATCTCACTACACCTAGTGAGAATACTAACATCCAATTAGATCTATCTCATAGATCCAAAACCCAGGATTTAGGGGGTATCACCTTGATCCTATATAGAGAATTCTTGTGATAAGAGAAGATTGACCGAGTGTAGCATAGGAAACTCCTTTCCTATCAAGAGTATGTTATCCACGTACAATACGAGGATCACCACCATACTCCCTATTACCTTTTTGTATATACAAGGTTCATCTACCATTTTGATGAAGTCAAACGCTTTGACTATCATATCAATACAGATGTTCCAACTTCGCGATACCTGTTTTATCCCATAAAGGAACTTGCACAAGTTTCCACTGCTCCCACTGTCTACGAAGCCCTCTGGCTGTGTACTTATAGACGCTCTCTTCTAAATCACTATTTAGAAAAGCAGTCATGACAACCAACCACCAGATATCATAGTCATGGTATGTAGCAATGTCAAGTAGGATCCGGATGGACTTAAGCATAGTGACTAGAAAAGGTTTCATCATTATCCACACCTGGTGGATGACGAGAACCTTTTAAAACAAGCCTTAGCTTTGAAATTCTCAACTTTTTCATGTACACCAAGTAATTTTCTCAAAATATACTTGCTCCTGATGGGGATTTAACCCTTCAGATAAAGCAACCAAAGTCCATACATTGTTGGTGTATATGGATTCCATCTCAGATCGCTTAGCATCCGGCCATTCTTACAGAGTCCCCATCCTGATGGCCTGCTCGAAACTAGTTGGGTCATCATCTCATGATGCAATTCTCGCTCCCACTGTCATAGAGAAAACCGAAGTATCTCTCATGTGGGTGAGGAATCCTACTAGATCGGCAGAGAGGCTGAGGTTCGTTGGGAACTATTGAATCTTTCGGTTCTATCAAATCATCAGCTGCAGTTTGTATAGCTGGAAATCCTTCCAGTTCTACCTCATGACCACTAATTTCTTCACAGGAAATTCCCTTTCTAAAAAGGTGGCATGCTGAGAAATAAAACACCTTTTACTCCTCAGTGTGGTAGAAGATATTCCCTTGCGAATGCTTGGGATATCCAACAAACTTCCATGGAACTGACCTTGCCTCGAGTTTGTCCGGATTTTGCTTTTAGACATAGACCAGACAACCTCAAATCTTAACATCCTTAAGAGATGGGCTCTTCCCATACCATATCACATATGGAGTGGCAGGCACCTGATTTAATTGGAACCCTATTCAATAGGTATGCAGCTTCACAAGTGCATAACCCCAAAAGGAAATAGGCATCTCAGTAGTACTCATCATAGAGCACACCATATCATATAGGGTGCGATTGCTCCGCCCCGATATACCAACTTGCTGTGGTGTCTACGGAAGAGTAATGCTGAGAGAGAATCTCATTCTCCTTTAGAATAGTCCAGGAATTCCGTGCTCAAGTATTCTCCTCTCTGATCTCATCAAAAGACATAATACTTATACCCATTTTTGATTCTCTACTTCTAACTTATATTCTTTGAATATCTCAAAAGGTTCAGACTTGTGTTTCAACAGGAACATATGTCCGAATCTTGAGAGATGATCAGTGAATGTAATGAAGTACAAAGAACCAGTCCTGGCATGTATAGACAGGGAACCTATATACATGTTACGACCCGAAATAGCACGTGACTGGCCTTTGAATCATATGAAGTCTATAGGATCTCATCTAATTCAAGTAAGCCAAAAGCCCAGAAATCTAAAACCATTTTAAATAATAAATGAAGGAAAACTAGTTTTAAGAAAGTGAAGAAACATGTTTAAAAAAAACAAGGTTTTTAAATAAGTAAGCCGAGTATGCATTTTTAAAACCACAAGTCTTTTCTGAAAATTTCGGCAGAGTTTCCTTTGTAAATACTGGCCCCAAACGGGGTACAACAAGAATAATATATGCATAATGATAAAAGGCATCCCCAAGCGGGAGCTGGCTCTTCGTCAATCAACGGTCACAACCACGCAAGCAATATAATATACAACGCCGAAGGGCGAGGATCAAAGCTCAAAAGAAACTCGAAATTATCAAGAAAACTATAATACTACAACGCGCGACTCTAAGGTCGAAATAATACACAACTGGTTTCTAAGTCTGAAATAAATATACAAGTCTGGTTGATGGAATTACTAGATACAACAGATTAAAATAAATACAAGGGTGGTCACGATGCGAGTGAACCCACCTACCAAAGCAATCACCCAGAAAGAAAGCAGTGCGCCAGAAAGCCGCAATGAAACCTGTACGACAAAAACCTGCAAGAACTGTGGCACAACGGGGGTGAGTTGCCAACTCGTGAGTAGAAAACATCATAGAACAGAAATCGTATGTATGACTCAATCCTAGGTCAATACGATCAGATATATATAAACCTCAAATGAATAAGTCTGAAGCATGATAAGGTGACAAGGGTAAACATCTATACATCAATGTAATACCAAGTGCATGTGTCAGTGCCTCAGGTAGCAACATATCATAAATATGAGGTATGATCAATGTAATCAACATGAATCATTGTCAACTATATCCTGAAGTCTATAAGTATGTGGATATCATCCAACTATGTAATCAATGTCTGTATGCATGTGGATCTCGTCCACGTGTCAACCAATGACGCAAAACATCATGCATGTAAATATCATAATGCATATGCATGAAAGGATGATGATATAAATCAACGTGTGTCCCTCGCGACACATCGAAATCATGGAACCTGAGTGTCCAGTATCGACACTCGAAAACATCATGAAATCTGTGCCAAGCATCGGCACATAAATCCTCATATATCGGGCTCCGTCAGTCCGGATCGGCCCACGGGTTCCGTCAGTCCGGATCGGCCCATATCATCTCTCGACTTCGGTCGGTATCCTCCGGATATCCGCCGAGCCCAAATACTATCACCGGCAGGTAGTAGTCCCTCTGCCAGGCTCACCGTCTGTATACACAGCATCCCTTTCTTGCCCTGGGGTACCATACCGGGTCAACCATGTACCCGCAATCGGCCTCATCCAGCTCCTCGAATCAGGTTTCACATGTCATACGTCTCAGAACCAAGAAAACGCATGGTGGACGCACTGAAATATCATATCAAAAGAAACCGGGTTTTTAAACAATGCATACATTCTTTTAAAATGACCACGGTTCTCAAATCCAGAAATCTCATGAAAACAACGTATCTCAATGCGTAAAATCATAAAGCAAGATGTATGCGACATATGATAGAAATGTAAGCATATCCGTATATCACGCAACATAAAACAGTAATATGCACACATCGAGGGGAAAACCGCTCGTTTAAATGAATCAAGTTTTAAAATATATTTTGCGGTTCCCAGATCTCCAAAATAAAGCCAGAATTATCTATGTATGTGCAAATACGTATGTATGCAAGTATGGGTGTACAATATGTCTGTGCGCCAATATAGATGTACAAGTAGGTATATACGCAAGTATGAGTGTACAATATGCCTGTGCGCCAATATAGATGTACAAGTAGGTATATACGCAAATATGAGTGTACAATATGCCTGTGCGCCAATATGGATGTACAAATAGGTATATACTCAAGTATGAGTGTACAATATGCCTGTGCACCAATATGGATGTACAAGTAGGTATATACGCAAGTATGAGTATACAATATGCCTGTGCACCAATATGGATGTACAAGTAGGTATATACTCAAGTATGAGTGTACAATATGCCTGTGCGCCAATATGGATGTACAAGTAGTCATATCCTGATGCAACAATCCTACTGTGTAGTGATATGGCAATTATCTATGATGAAGTGTGTGGGCCGGCAAGTAGGTGTACGTGGAACATACGCATCATCGATAATGATGCTGGTGTCCTGATAGTATGGGTTTAATATAACAATAAACACATTTACACATGCAATGTGATGCAAATAGCAAGAATATGCGGAAAATGAATAATAAACACAACAGTGAAGAATCTACATCAATATATATATGTCATACAGTTTTTCTATTTGAAATAAGACGAATCATGGTGTTTAGAGAAAAATAAGGGCTACGGTGTTTTTAAGAAAACATGCGTCGTTTGAAAATATCCGTAGAATCCCTTGGCCTGTCTTTAAAATACTCACTATTCGTTAGTTTGAAAATAGGTATGACACAGGTCTAGTCTAGCATCTACTAAGTAAACTACAGATCTAACTAACAAGCTAATCGAAAGGGTAAGGGAAACCACCTAAATCTGAGTCGATATACACATAAATATAATAGTCGGTGATCCCGCCTCAATAGTATCACATACGATACAATATGCAATATGACATTCTCGAGTCAAGAGTGCGGATCTATCTTCAATATAAAGCACGTACGGTAAATCCATCGTACGGTATCCCAAATCTGGGTACGGGTCGAATCTCACATTTATCTCATCAATTATCTGGTATCCTTATCATCATATCTCATGAACTGGAGTACTGATCTAAGTCTAGTACAAACTGATACCATATATATATATATGCGTATGTAAACACACGTCCAAAGGGCCGCTAAAATCTCATGTCGTATCTCATAATACGAACCACATCATATCTCCGATCTCATGGCACCATGCCCAATCTCATCGACGCATTTCCACATATCATATACGATCCTCATCATCCATGTGTAGGTATACGTATATATGTATACATAGTCCCATACCTATGTGTGTGTATATATGTATCTATCCCCAAATACGCACAAGTATAACAAGCATGCATGTGTGTGCGTGTGGGTGCAAACCTATTCTAGGGTTCGCGACTAAGAAGCTATACTAGTTCACTTCTAATAACCCTACTTTAACCATTGAACACCTAAACATATCTTGAATATCTATGTCACACTTAAAAGATATCAAATATTTATAGTGTGTATATATATATATATATATATATATCATACTATGCATCGAACTGCGGGGGTGCTATATGCCATCCACCCGACTTCCCCCGTAGATATAATCTACTCACCTTGACCTTGCTTGCCGATGTCGATGTCGCTATCCTCTTCTTCATCGTCTCGAATTATCGTGGGGGTACCTACACATTATAATGTATCGTGCCGCATTAAAATCCAAATCAAATCCAAAACGACGCACGAAACTCACATAGGTCAAAACCTATGGTTAGCTCTCGCAAATCAATCCGATATCACTCGATATAGACGTACAAACGTCAAGCGATTGAGATAAAATACAAACACAAAAATCCAGAAATCGAAATACAAAAAATATAAACTCGAATCAAAACAACAACACATGTATTCAGTCCCAGATTTTGATTAAGGTGGAAACAATGTTCCAAAACAATACTGGTGTGATGTATAAAGTGTATATGAGCTATGGAAGCAACCAGGACCCCTGAATCCACAATGTGGATGGCCCCTTCCCTAAAATTCCGGCGACCTCGGCCCTGGTAGGGATTTGAGGTGTCGTGTTTATAGGGTGGTCTCCTGGTGGTCAATCTAAGCTCCTGAAGTTGTTTGCTAATCTTGAAAATCCCCCAGGTCATCCCAGATTTCTCTGCACACACCAATACCTCACAAACCGACATGCAAAGTTTCTGTTTTTCGTTACAGATTTGGTATTGTGTTTGGTTCGGGGGTTTCTGACCTCTAAGGGGGTTTAAGGTCACCACAAGAGTTCAATTGCACAACCACAACTCAATTAAACCTTAACCCTCACTAGAAAACTTCAAGATTCACTAGATCGATATAAAACACCTCTAAACTTATATGGGTGCTAAGGAAATCTAAACACCATACCAATAGTGCAGAAATTATCTCATTTGGCAACTCAAGAACTATCTTGAGTTGCCCCAAGTCTCCAAAACCTTTCCTTTCTTGGTCCAAAGTGTTTTCCATGAGCTTGTGCACACTTTTAATGAAATGGGTATTGGGTTTTGAGGTGTTTTTAATGGTGGATTATGAGGAGGTAGTGAGGCAAAGGGAGGGAGAGAGCAGCAGCAACAGCAAGAGAGTGAGGGAGAGGAGAGAATGTGATGAAGATGGTGAGATGAGAGAATAACCAAGTCAATGTTAACCCCTCACCTTTCTCTCTCTCACCCATACCCCATTTCTTTATTCATATTCCTTTTTCTTTTCTTTTCATTTTGTTTTCTTCTCTCCTCAATAGTAAACCCAAAACAAACAACCATACACCCAAAAATCATGTAGGAAAATGTAACACAAGTGTAAAAATGATATGGTGCATGTTTTGCGCAAAACATGCTTAATGCGCGATTAGCGATATTTAATCGCGATTAGCACTAAATTAGTGTGTAATTAATCATAAAAACTTAAAATTTTCATAATTCACATAAAACACCCTCTTTTAGTAATTCCCATAATTTTTCAATTTTTTTCCCAAGTAATCGGTATTTAATTATACCGCCTTATTAAAATATTCAATATTTTATTATTTAATTATAAAAATTTCGAAAAATAAAATTTTATTTTTTTTGAAATGTTACAATACATCATCATGTATCAATCCCAAGAGTTCACCAACTTTTACTCTGTTTCCAATAAACGGAGTTATGGTCATCTTATCTTTGTGACATGACTGGCAAGTTTCACAAGATATAAGTTCAAACTGATTTAAATATGCATTTCTATGTAACTTAGCTAGTCGGGTCGCATTGATATGGCCTAGTCTACAATGCCTCAAGAAAGATTCGTTCATTTCTGAACTCTTCCTGTTGTGTGTGTTCTGTACGTTAAGAACTGTAGTTTGATTTAGAACGTATACGCTTTTAGATAACGTGCCTGAACCGATCAACTCTTGATATAGGAAAATGTTCAAAAAATTATCCAACAATACAAAATTATATCCTTCTTTACTTAATAAAGAGACTGATATGATGTTGTATATCAGGTTCGGTATCTAATAACATTCGTTCAAAATCAATATATT
The DNA here is from genome assembly GCA_030015575.1 of Agapanthus africanus. Classification (NCBI taxonomy): domain Eukaryota; kingdom Viridiplantae; phylum Streptophyta; class Magnoliopsida; order Asparagales; family Amaryllidaceae; genus Agapanthus; species Agapanthus africanus. Next base: position 44,461,990 of record JASDDO010000019.1, on the reverse strand, counting down.
TGATAATACAGGGTGATAACTGCCAACAACTTGGCTACAACACTTACACCGTTTCCAACTCTGAAAACTTATCACCCATTCTCAGTTCTCTACCTATCTGTAGCCCATGTAACATATTACATATGTGGGATCCTGATTCGATATCTCATACCAAGGACGTAAAGGATACTGAGAAACAGTTCTCTGTAATGAACATATCCGAAGAAGATGCATCATCATGCACTTTCTTCGTTTGGGCGGCACGGGAATCCTGATAATCACCTATTTCCTGCTCGGTCTTATAACAGTTATAAGTTGGAGCGGGACCAACGTTCCCCTGCTCAGTATAACAAGCGGGTACGGTCAATACATCCGTATTATTATCTTAATTAAGGCGTGACATGGTCGCTACCTGAAGAGAGAGAGAAGAAAACACTCAGCGTATGCTCTTGCAAGATTAGATTGGTTATTTTTTTATCTAATCAGGATGGCTCCCACTGTTTTAGTTAAATCTTCCTTCAAACCCTAAAAAGAAAGACTAGCCGGGATTAATTACACCCTATAAGTTCGCCAATCTTTCGGCCACGCCAGTTTCGGTACTTTGAGGGAGGTTCCCCGTGCTTTCGCATGGACCTAATTAAAATAAAGCTCGTTTTCCCAGAGGCATAACCCCATTAAGACCTTTCTAGACACCTACTTGATCGGCTAATTGTAATGTGTAAAACTCTCCTAGGAGTAACTCTTACTTGCAGTGGGTATCGGGATCCAACAATCTCATAGGAGGTATGCAATCTCATTGCAAATTTCAACACTTGAAATTCCCGATAATATTTTGCCCCAAGCTTCCTATGACCTTGACAGAGGTCAACAAACCATAGGCTGCTAGTCAAGTTCAACCCGTCATTTCCTGATTAAAGTAAACCCACCCGCACAACCTTTGACAGAGGCCAACAAGGTTGCATGACTACCCTAAATCAATCACATCATATGCTATGCAGATAAGCACTAATCAGCTACCGCACACTACGCCTTGACAGAGGTCAACAAACGCAACACGAATATTAACTATTAGTTATCTGAAATGACGGAGGGCTATGACAGGTTTTTAAGAAAACCTTTTGTGTAATGAACTTGATATCGTCGTAGAATCGAGCGATTTTAAATGGAGTGTTTTTGAGGCTTTTACTAGTTTTGCTAAAGAGGTCACTCCCGGTGAAGGGATCTCGGCTCTTTCCTCGTCGAATGAGGTGCAGGATATTTCACAAACACCACTATACAAAGCAAAAACTATAAAAACAATCAAAAGACAAACCGAGTTTGTAATATCTGCTAGTTTCGCTAAAGAGGTCACTCCCGGCGAAGAGATCTCAGCTCTTTCCTTATCGAATAAGGTGCTGGATATTCTATAAGGAATACCGCCATGCTAAGTATAGACTAGAGTTACCAGTTATCGAGACAAGTTTCTACAACATCTTTAGGTTTCTTTTATTTCATTAATCTCATTAATGAAGTCCCATTTATTGTTCTTCCCGAGCATCACATATGAAACGAAAGCTGTAATATATAATTTATATCATATATATATAATATAAGCATTCATCTCAGAATATAATCAATGATCACATCACAGAATATCGCAGCAGAACAAAACATATGAAATATTGGATATACTAGGATTTCCGTGTTTTAAATTAAGCCTATATAAAACACGGATTCCACGGTCGTGATGAATAGCCAATCCCACACCCCTAGACCCCTACGAGAGCGGCAAGCAACCCTACCAATTCTAGAGTTAGGAGACCCGGTCTCGACTCCTCGAGATGGTCTCCCACTGGACCCTAGAACCCGGTTATTTGTGCTCCCCGCCTTGGGTCTTTCCTAATGCGGAAAAATAAATAATATACAATGGTGACATCATCCTCAACCCGGAAGTGCCCCAATAAAAGAATATTATATACAATGAATTTTACATGAATGAAAATAAAAACACTGTCATCTCACATAAACCCCCCGGCTATTCAATCAAGATGATCCAATATAACATATCACAGCAACACATAACATCACATGTCATCAACGAAGTAAATAGGCGTATCCCAATTGTCGTTGACATATAGTACCAAAACCGGTGATAAACCACATATTACACTTACGGTCGAAGAAAAGAAAGTGAAAAACTACAACAGTTAGAATCCGCAACCACCTTAGACATCATAAACCCTACGTATAACATACTTTGGATTTCATGCCTAACCAAATGAATTCCTTAGACATCGCATGCCTAACAATTATAAACCTCACATTTTAGTCTCGATATTGAAAACACCTTTTAATATCTAGTCGGGCAATTTAACCAATCGAAGTCAAATCGAAGTCAGGTGCAACCGTGGTGCACAAAATGTAAACCCAGTGCAACAAATGCACAAAATATAAATCCGGATGCAACAAATGCACGAAATATAAATCTGGTGCATCCTGTGCAAGAAATACAAATACAGTGCATCCTGTGCACAAAATACAAATCCAGTGCATCTAGTGTACAAAATACCAATACAGTGCATCCTGTGCACAAAATACCAATCCAGTGCATCTAGTGCACAAAATATCAATACAGTGCATCCCGTGCACAAAATACAAATCCAGTGCATCTAGTGCACAAAATACCAATACAGTGCATCTTGTGCACAAAATACCAATCCAGTGTATCCTGTGCACAAAATACCAAACAATAACTCAAATGCGTAAATAGTAACACCGAGTGTACCAAGGTGTAAAATCATAAACGTGTGCAACTGTATGCACAAAACATATATCAATGCACTACAAGCACATATAAGCTATACCGAGTGCAAAAACCAAATCGTGTGCATATCATGTGATTGAATGAGTTCTCGATGTGTGGGTAGAAAATGTATAGAAATCACAACCAAAGAAATTTATAAACCGCAATCAATAGCGGTGTCGATGTAAGTTCGTTAGCGAGTGCGGATCGTCCACAGGGAAAGTGAGATTTGATCGTATTTGTTTTAGATGAATTGAAAATTTAAAAGATAAAAGAAAAGAGAATTCGATTCAAGATTTAAAAGTGAATTTCAAGAATTATCAAAATCTAGATCTAATATCAAGAATACTCAAAATCAAGAATCAAGAATCATCCAATTGAGTTAGTTATTAAGATTTGTAATGAGGCTCGTAGGAATCGATCGAATCGATAGTGGGGATGAAGACTTGTGATTACGTATTCTTATCCTTTGATGATTTGTTGCTAGATCGATGACGATCAACGAGAATTAGGGATCTCTTGCAGAAACTATGGTTTCATCATCTATCCCTTGTCCTTTCGTTGATTTTCATTCACATTCTAGCCTCTAGGAAATTCAAACATCGATCGTTGATCACTAATTAAGAGCGAAAACATTCAAGAAAGTATTTCGCTCGAAACTAGGTCGTCGATGATTCAATTTTCTAGAGTTTACAAAACTCATAGGACTTAAGAATCGTACAAGAATCTAATCATCATCAACTATCAATTTTCTCGATTCCTCCACGAGCGAAGTTTTTACTCAAGCATCATAACAAGAAACACAATCAAGAATTGAGATCTCATCACAATGCAAGAATGTAAAGAAAGCAAGATAAAGAAATTTCACCTTTTATTATTCATCAATTCCGTTACAATTCGCTCAAGAACTACAAGAATTGAGGAAAGAACTCGATTGTCGAATTAGCTTCGCATCGTCTCCGTGAGTCGTGGATCGTCTTAGATCACTTGCTCGGTTGAAGATCGGCGTCGCTTATAAAAGGTTGAAGGCTTCTTGCTTGATTTGTACTCGGAGATCTTGAATTTGGCTTTAGTGATTGGATTAAGGTTTGGGTGCACAAGTTGTGTCACTCAACTTGTGTTTGGAATTGGAGAACAACCTTTGAGATGAAGCCTTTGGTATCCTTTTATAGCCCTCTCCTTTAGTTTCCCCTAGAAGCTTAATTAGGATTAGCTTCCCTTAGAAGCTAGGTTTAGTTTAGCTTCACTTGTAAGCTTGGTAGTTAGGTAGAAGGTTCTAGAGTTAGTTAGTTAGGGCTAGCTTCCTTCATAAGCTTGGAGGTTAGGGAGAAGCTTCTAGGCTTTGAGAGGCTTGCTTGAGAAGCTTGAGAGTGTTTAGCTTGAACAAATAGCTTTGCTGTTCGGACAGAAGCTTTTGGAGTTCTCTGGAGTTTGCAGTGGCTGAAATGAGTGTGGGCCTTGAAAGGAGAATTCTGAAGCGAAGCGACGCTGACGTCATCATCACGTGGCCGCGGATCCGCCGCGGGAAGGCTGCTATGGCCGCGGATCCGCGACCCTTTAGGTGGCTCAGTGCATCAATTTTCCAGGTAACACTTGGGCTGACTTTGTGGCACTTTTCTTATATCTGGAATCTTATAATTCCCTCTAGTTCATTGCCAGGTCTCAATTCTTGGACTTGGCGTATTTTTCTCAGCACTTTTAGCAGTTTCGGTTCTTTTCCTGGAATTTACTGCACAGATTCTCGAGACAAGTGTTGCGCTACACAAAGATTATGCAATGCAATGATAAACACTCAATTTTCCTCAAAATGTCGGTTTTAATATATAACACATGTTATTTGGTATTTTACAGATGTTTTGCTAATATGTGCTATATTAATACCGAACACCTCTAGATGATTGCAAATAGTAGGGAAATTGATGTGTTAAAAATGCAATATTTTCGACTGATCACCATGTGCACAAAATCAACCCAACTGTATGAAATCCATGAAATCATAAACATGTGCGACCAAGGCACAAAACGATATTAAGTGCAATCACTGTGCACAAATCATAAACCAACACAACGGTGTATAAAGCATATCTCAAGGGTAATAACTATGCACAAAATATGAATACCCAGTAGGTGCAACCATGGTGCATAAAAACAAATATCATGAAACTCAGTCATCAAGACTAAATCATGCGAATAGATCGCCCAAAATACCGAAATCCAAGGTGACGGATGCGTGATAATCGAATCATCAAATCACAAATCATAAATACCATCGTCGATATTTCCTCCTTCAAAGTCGAGAAGGTGTCGGTGCATCCAATGCTAGCAGAGCAAGATATCTACCTGCCTCCTGTTCATGATCTGGCGCCTGGTGCTTTTAGGCTCTTGTCTCTCACTGTGTATTGCTAAATATATAACTCCTCGGCTCAACGACCCAACATAGAATAACGACGGAAACAGTCCCGCTCTGGCACATCCTCTACAGATCTCTGGCCAACTATCTCGTCGACGATGCCGAACTCTGGCCTGCTGGGTGTTCGCAATATGACCGCTCCTGGGTCCAAGTCTTCTCGTAGTATTCCAGAAAGGTCCTGTCGAGGTCTCTCTCAAATTTCGCTTCTGCCAAACTGCCCGGAAGTCATCGTCCTTTACTAAAGCTATTTCTTGTTCCGGAACGGCTGCATACTCATCACGACTCCTTCTGGAAGGTATATCCATATACAACGCCTCTGCATGCGTATCACATCTCTGATGTCAGCGGAGTGGAACGTCATATCGTCGAAATCTCGTGTGAACTCTTTACTCCACTTTTCTCTAATGTCGACCGCTTCGGACTCGTCTCTTCATGGCTGCATGGACTGTGCTCCAACGACTATACTCGTATCTGGAGTCTCCCAAGCAATGCATCCCATCACATGATATCCGAAAGATGTCGAACCTTTCGATCGATTTGTCAAGGCTCCATAATTCCCCCAAGAGCTAAACATCTTGGGTACAGTTTAATAGTACTCCAGTACATGCCACAGCATCTGTAGACCAACCGTAGAAGGGCAAACCCAAGCCTCACAAATGGCACCGCTAAACTGCCGCAAACCCTAAGGTTCAAAGACGTTCCATGGTCATTACGTCGAGTTAGGGTTTCATTCTTCTAGAGGGTCCATAGAATTACTTGCATTGTCTTCCAAATACTTTAAACTTGGAAATGGATTCCTGACATTCGATCGCCTCTATTGACTCTCAACGTACCTGCGTGAAGTCGTCTCTAACTGGAATCAATCTATCTGATGACCTCGCATCGGGGTAAGCGAACGAACCACATGTCCTAGTCATTCATCCTCGGGTGACTAGCGACCTTCTATCATATCTTTAAGTATATACTCATGCTGCAGTAGCTCCAACATCTGGGTGATATCTCGTCATTTGCAGCAACAACTGGCTCATTCGTCTGCAGGCAGAACAATGCCTCAATCATCAGGAATAAGCGATACATCAATGGTCATCACATTCTTGCTGGTCTCCATCAGTGGCTCAATCCTCTGGTGCTGATCTGCACGTCCGAGAATCTCATAAAAGCGATCCATCAAACGCTCATGGCGTGAAAACACAATAACACGGCGCATCTATGCAAATCGTATATCCCTGGAATCACGCCCTGGTCAGTCCTCGTCCGTGACGAGCTCGTGTTGACCGTAACTCTAGCCGTAGCCCACTCTTCCCATAATCGTGGCAGCAAAACCATAACCAATATCGATGAGGATAGATCATAGGAATAAATATAATACTATGCAAGGAAATGTACATCCTAAGGCTCCTTAAGCGGAGTGGCGTATCGTAAGTATGCCCCGGAACATACACACAGTGCATCACTCTACTGAAGTCACATACTCTATCAACCAAGGTCAACCTATGCGATGAAAGTTCTGGTCTAATACCCCCTTGACTAAGTCGAAGTTCCGTAAGGTCAAGCCTAAGTTCCGAATATATACAAACGCTCTAGGCTCCGCATAGTCAAACTGAGACTCGAACCAAGGTTAACCTAGCGCTCTGATACCAATTTTATCACGACCCGAAATAGCACGTGACTGGCCCTTGAATCATATGAAGTTTATAGGATCTCATCTAATTCAAGTAAGCCAAAATCCCAGAAATCTAAAACCATTTTAAATAATAAATGAAGGAAAACTAGTTTTAAGAAAGTGAAGAAACATGTTTAAAAAAAACAAGGTTTTTAAATAAGTTAGCCGAGTATGCATTTTTAAAACCTCAAGTCTTTTTTGAAAATTTCGGCAGAGTTTCCTTTGTAAATACTGGCCCCAAACGGGGTACAACAAGAATAATATATGCATAATGATAAAAGGCATCTCCAAGCGGGAGGTAGCTTTTCGTCAATCGACGGTCACAACCACGCAAGGAATATAATATACAACGCCGAAGGGCGAGGATCAAAGCTCAAAAGAAACTCGAAATCATCAAGAAAACCATAATACGTACTACAACGCGCGACTCTAAGGTCGAAATAATACACAACTGGTTTCTAAGTCTGAAATAAATATACAAGTCTGGTTGATGGAATTACTAGATACAACAGATTAAAATAAATACAAGGGTGGTCATGATGCGAGTGAACCCACCTACCAAAACAATCACCCAGAAAGAAAGCAGTGTGCCAGAAAGCCGCAATGAAACCTGTACGGCAAAAACCTGCAAGAATTGTGGCACAACGGGGGTGGGTTGCAAACTCGTGAGTAGAAAACATCACAGAGCAGAAATCATATGTATGACTCAATCCTAGGTCAATACGATCAGATATATATAAACCTCAAATGAATAAGTCTGAAGCATGATAAGGTGGCAATGGTAAACATCTATACATCAATATAATACCAAGTGCTCGTGTCAGTGCCTCAGGTAGCAACATATCATAAATATGAGGTATGATCAATGTAATCAATATGAATCAGTGTCAACTATATCCTGAAGTCTATAAGTATGTGGATATCATCCAACTATGTAATCAATGTCTGTATGCATGTGGATCTCGTCCACGTGTCAACTAATGACACAAAACATCATGCATGTAAATATCATAATGCATATGCATGAAAGTATGAGAATATAAATCAACGTATGTCCCTCGTGACACATCGAAATCATGGAACCTGAGTGTCCAGCATTGACACTCGAAAACATCATGAAACCCGTGCCCAGCATCGGCACATAAATTCTCATATATCAGGCTCTGTCAGTCCGGATCGGCCCATATCATCTCTCGACTCTGGTCGGTATCCTCCGGATATCCGCCGAGCCCAAATACTATCACCGGTAGGTAGTAGTCTCTCTTCCAGGCTCACCGTCTGTATACACAGCATCCCTTTCTTGCCCCGGGGTACCATACCGGGTCCACCATGTACCCGCAATCGGCTTCATCTAGCTCCTCGAATCGGGTTTCACATGTCACATGTCTCAGAACCGAGAAAACGCATGGTGGATGCACTGAAATATCATATCAAGAGAAACCGGGTTTTTAAACAATGCATACTTTCTTTTAAAATGACCACGGTTCTCAAATCCAGAAATATCATGAAAATGGTGTATCTCAATGCGTAAAATCATAAAGCATGATGTATGCGACATATGATAGAAATGTAAGCAATCCGTATATCATGCAACATAAAACAGTAATATGCACATATCGAGGGGAAAACCGCTCTTTTAAATGAATCCAGTTTTAAAATATATCTTGCGGTTCCTAGATCTCGAAAATAAAGCCAGAATCATCTATGTATGTGCAAATACGTATGTATGCAAGTATGGGTTTACAATATGTCTGTGCGCCAATATAGATGTATAAGTAGGTATATATGCAAGTATTAGTGTACAATATGCCTGTGCGCCAATATGGATGTACAAGTAGGTATATACGCAAGTATGAGTGTACAATATGCCTGTGCGCCAATATGGATGTACAAGTAGGTATATACTCAAGTATGAGTGTACAATATGCCTGTGCACCAATATGAATGTATAGGTAGGTATATACTCAAGTATGAGTGTACAATATGCCTGTGCGCCAATATGGATGTACAAGTAGGTATATACGCAAGTATGAGTGTACAATATGCCTGTGCGCCAATATGGATGTACAAGTAGGTATATACTCAAGTATGAGTGTACAATATGTCTGTGCGCCAATATGGATGTACAAGTAGTCATATCCTGATGCACCAATCCTACTGTATAGTGACATGGCAATTATCGATGATGAAGTGTGTGGGCCGGCAAGTAGGTGTATGTGGAACATACGCATCATCGATAATGGTGCTGGTGTCCTGACAGCATATGTTTAATATAACAATAAACACATTTACACATGCAATGTGATGCGAATAGCAAGAATATGTGGAAAATGAATAATAAACACAACAGTGAAGAATCTACATCAATATATATATATGTCATACAGTTTTTCCATTTGAAATAAGACGAATCGTGGTGTTTAGAAAAAAATAAGGGCTATGGTGTTTTTAAGAAAATATGCGTCTTTTGAAAATATCCGTAGAATCCCTTGGCCTGTCTTTAAAATACTCATGATTCGTTAGTTTGAAAATAGGTATGACTCGGGTCTAGTCTAGTATCTACTAAGTAAACTACAGATCTAACTAACAAGCTAATCGAAAGGGTAAGGGAAACCACGTAAATCTGAGTCGATATACACATAAATATAATAGTCGGTGATTCTGCCTCAATAGTATCACATATGATACAATATACAATATGAAATCCTCGAGTCAAGAGTGCGGATCTATCATCAATATAAAGCGCGTACGGTAAATCCATCGTACGTCATCCCAAATCTGGGTACGGGTCGAATCTCACATTTATCTCATAAATTATCTGGTATTCTTATCATCATATCTCATGAACTGGGGTACTGATCTAAGTCTAGTACAAACTGATACCATATATATATATATGCGTGTGTAAACACATGTCCAAAGGCCCACTAAAATCTCATGTCGTATCTCATAATACGAACCACATCATATCTCCGATCTCATGGCACCATGCCCAATCTCATCGACTCATTTCCACATATCATATACGATCCTCATCATCCATGTGTAGGTATATGTGTATATGTATACATAGTTCCATACCCATGTGTGTATATATATGTATCTATCCCTAAATACGCACAAGTATAACAAGCATGCATGTGCGTGCGTATGGGTGCAAACCTATTCTAGGGTTCGCGACTAAGAAGCTATACTAGTTCACTTCTAATAATCCTACTCTAACCATTGAACACCTAAATATATCTTGAATATCCATGTCACACTTAAAAGATATCAAATATATATAGTATATATATATATAACATACTATGCATCGAACTGCGGGGGTGCTATACGCCATCCACCCGACTTCCCCCATAGATATAATCTACTCACCTTGACCTTGCTTGTCGATGTCGCCATCCTCTTCTTCATCGTCTCGAATCATCGTGGGGGTACCTACACATTATAACGTATCGTGCCGTATTAAAATCCAAATCAAAGCCAAAACGACGCACGAAACTCACATAGGTCAAAACCTATGGTTAGCTCTCGTAAATCAACCTGATATCACTCGATATAGACGTACAAACGTCAAGCGATTGAGATAAAACACAAACACAAAAATCCAGAAATCGAAATATGAAAAATATAGCCTCGAATCAAAACAGCAACATATGTATTCAGTCCCAGATTTTTATTAAGGTCCAAACAATGTTTCAAAACAATACTGGTGTGATGTATAAAGTGTATATGAGCTATGGAAGCAACCAGGACCGCTGAATCCACAATGTGGCCGGCCTCCTACCCTAAAATTCCGTCGACCTCGGCCCTGGTAGGGAGTTAGGGTGTCGTTTTTGTAGGGTGGTCTCCTGGTGGTCAATCTAAGCTCCTGAAGTTGTTTGCTAATCTTGAAAATCCCCCAGGTCATCCCAGATTTCTCTGCACACACCAATACCTCACAAACCGACATGCAAAGTTTCTGTTTTTCATTTTAGGTTTGGTATTGTGTTTGGTTCGGGATTTTTTAACATCTAAGGGGGTTTAAGGTCACCATAAGAGTTCAATTGCACAACCACAACTCAATTAAACCTTAACCCTCACTAGAAAACTTCAAGGTTCACTAAACCGATATAAAACATCTCAAAACTTATATGGGTGCTAAGGAAATCTAAATACCATACCAATAGTGCAGAAATTATCTTATTTGGCAACTCAAGAACTTTCCTGAGTTGCCCCAAGTCTCCAAAACCTTTCCTTTCTTGGTCCAAAGTGTTTTCCATGAGCTTGTGCACACTTTTAATGAAATGGGTATTGGGTTTTGAGGTGTTTTTAATGGTGGATTGTGAGGAGGTAGTGAGGCAAAGGGAGGGAGAGAGCAGCAGTAGCAGCAGCAAAAGAGTGAGGGAGAGGAGAGAATGTGATGAAGATGGTGAGATGAGAGAATAACCAAGTCAATGTTAACCCCTCACCTTTCTCTCTCTCACCCATACCCCATTTCTTTATTCATATTCCTTTTTCTTTTCATTTCATTTTATTTTCTTCTCTCCTCAATAGTAAACCCAAAACAAACAACCATACACCCAAAAATCATGTAGGAAAATGTAACACAAGTGTAAAAATGATATGGTGCATGTTTTGTACAAAACAAGTTTAATGCGCGATTAGCGATATTTAATCGCGATTAGCACTAAATTAGTGTGTAATTAATCATAAAAACTTAAAATTTTCATAATTCACATAAAACACCCTCTTTTAGTAATTCCCATAATTTTTCAAATTTCCCCCCCTAATTAATCGGTATTTAATTATACCGCCTTATTAAAATATTCAATATTTTATTATTTAATTATAAAAATTCCCAAAAATAATATTTTATTTTTTTTAGAAATGTTACAATACATCATCATGTATCAATCCGAAAAGTTCACCAACTCTTTCTCTGTTTCCAATAAACGGAGTTATGGTCATCTTATCTTTGTGACATGACTGGCAAGTTTCACAAGATATAAGTTCAAACTGATTTAAATATGCATTTCTATGTAACTTAGCTAGTCGGGTCGCATTGATATGACCTAGTTTACAATGCCTCAAGAAGGATTCGTTCATTTCTGAACTCTTCCTGTTGTGTGTGTTCTATACGTTAAGAACTGTAGTTTGATTTAGAACGTATATGCTTTTAGATAACGTGCCTGAACCGATCAACTCTTGATATAGGAAAATGTTCAAAACATTATCCAACAATACAAAATTATATCCTTCTTTACTGAATAAGGAGACTGATATGATGTTGTATATCAGGTTCGGTATCTAATAACATTCGTTCAAAATCAATGTATTTGGTAATACAGGGTGATAACTGCCAACAACTTGGCTACAACACTTACACCGTTTCCAACTCTTAAAACTTATCACCTATTCTCAGTTCTCTACCTATCTGTAGCCCATGTAACATATTACATATGTGGGATCCTGATCCGGTATCTCATACCCAGGACGTAAAGGATACAGAGAAACAGTTCTCTGTAATGAACATATCCGAAGAAGATGCATCATCATGCACTTTCTTCGTTTCGGCGGCACGGGAATCCTGGTAATCCCCTATTTCCTGCTCGGTCTTATAACAGTTATAAGTTGGAGCGGGACCAACGTTTCCCAGCTCAGTATAACAAGCGGGTTCGGTCAATACATCCGTATTATTATCTTAATTAAGGCGTGACATGGTCGCTACCTGGAGAGAGAGAGAAGAAAACACTCAGCGTATGCTCTTGCAAGATTAGATTGGTTATTATTTTATCTAATCAGGATGGCTCCCACTGTTTTAGTCAAATCTTCCTTCAAACCCTAAAAAGAAAGACTAGCCGGGATTAATTACACCCTACAAGTTCGCCAATCTTTCGGCCACGCCAGTATCGGTAATTTGAGGGAGGTTTCCCGTGCTTTCGCATGGACCTAATTAAAATAAACCTCGTTTTCCTAGAGGCATAACCCCATTGACACCTTTCTAGACACCTACTTGATAAGCTAATTGTAAAACACTCCTAGGAGTAACTCTTACTCGCAGTGGGTATCGGGATCCAACTATCTCATAGGAGGTATGCAATCTCATTGCAAATTTCAACACTTGAAATTCCTGATAATGTTTTGCCCCAAGCTTCGTATGACCTTGACAGAGGTCAACAAACCATAGGCTGCTAGTCAAGTTCAACCCGTCATTTCCTGATTGAAGTAAACCCACCCGTACAACCCTTGACAGAGGTCAACAAGGTCGCACGACTACCCTAAATCAATCACATCATATGCTATGCAGATAAGCACTAATCAGCTACCGCACACTACGCCTTGACAGAGGTCAACAAACGCAGCACGAATATTAACTATTAGTTATCTGAAATGACGGAGGGCTACGACAGGTTTTTAAGAAAACCTTTTGCGTAATGAACTTGATATCGTCGTAGAATCGAGTGATTTTAAATGGAGTGTTTTTGAGGCTTTTACTAGTTTTGCTAAAGAGGTCACTATCGGTGAATGGATCTCGGCTCTTTCCTCGTCGAATGAGGTGTAGGATATTTCACAAACACCACTATGCAAAGCAAAAACTATAAAAACAATCAAAAGACAAACCGAGTTTGTAGTATCTGCTAGTTTCGCTAAAGAGGTCACTCCCGGTGAAGAGATCTCAGCTTTTTCCTTATCGAATAAGGTGCTGGATATTCTATAAGGAATACCGCCATGCAAAGTATGAACTAGAGTTACCAGTTATCGAGACAAGTTTCTACAACATCTTTAGGTTTCTTTTATTTCATTAATCTCATTAATGAAGTCCCATTGATTATGCTTCCCGAGCATCACATATGAAACGAAAGCAGTAATATATAATATATATGATATATATATATATATATATATATAATATAAGCATTCATCTCAGAATATAATCAACGATCACATCACAGAATATCGCAGCAGAACAAACATATGAAATATTGGATATACTAGGATTTCCGTGTTTTAAATTAAGCCTATATAAAACACGGATTCCACGGTCGTGATGAATAGCCAATCCCACACCCCTAGACCCCTACGAGAGTGGCAAGCAACCCTACTAATTCTAGAGTTAGGAGACCCGGTCTCGACTCCTCGAGATGGTCTCCCACTGGACCCTAGAACCCGGTTACTTATGCTCCCCGCCTTGGGTCTATCCTAATGCGGAAAAATAAATAATATACGATGGTGACATCATCCTCAACCCGGAAGTGCCATAATAAAAGAATATTATATACAATGAATTTTACATGAATAAAAATAAAAACACTCTTATCTCACATAAAACCCCCGGCTATTCAATCACGACGATCCAATATAACATATCACAACAACACATAACATCGCATGTCATCAACGAAGTAAATATGCGTATCCCAATTGTCGTTGACATATAGTACCGAAACCGGCGATACACCACATATTACACTTACGGTCGAAGAAAAGAAAGTGAAAAACTACAACAATTGGAATCTGCAACCATCTTAGACATCATAAACCCAACGTATAACATACTTTGGATTTCATGCCTAACCAAATGAATTCCTTAGACATCGCATGCCTAACAATTATAAACCCCACATTTTAGTCTCGATATTGAAAACACCTTTTAATATCTAGTCGGGCAATTCAACAAGATTCCCGACATCCTGATCGAATGCTCGTCGGAAACATTAGTAGACGACCGCACCCCCGATACCGTCGATGAAGTGCACTAAGGTGGAACACCGCTGCCGCGAGCACCCGAACGGATTCTTTTAGCGACGGGGTTCTCCTACAGTCACTTGGTCAGGGCTATGGGGCGTGGCTATCTAAAAAGGTTACCTGGCGAGTATCCGCATACGCTACGTGATTGCGATGGACTTTTGATCATATCAAAATCCCGTGGCAACCGATCAAATGAGACCAAATTGCTAGATTTATAACATTCAAACTAGTTATCTCATAACTACTTATGGATTCCAAATATTGTATCCCATCACATAATATCCGGATGAACGTTAAACTTTTCGCTCGATTTATCAAAGTCCCACAATTTCCCGACAGCTCAACACTTGAGCTCAGTTTTAATAATACCCAGAATATGCCACAGTACCTATGCACCAGCCGTAGAAGGGCAAACCCAAGCCTCACTCATGTCGCCACGGAACTACGGCAAACCCTAGGATTTGACCGTGGTTCCGCGATCCAAAAAAGTCGAGTTAAGGTTTCATTCTTCTAGAGGGTTTATAGACTTACTTGCATGTTTTTCCGAATACGTTAAACTTGGAAAAATGAGTTTTTGACATTCGATCGAACTTTTTAATTTCGCCTAGACAATATGTTAATAACTCAAAATAATGTTAAAACTACGAATACAAAACTCTCCTAATTGTTTATAGTGTAAAATTACATCACATGCAAAATTAGCAAAAACTAACAACACCTGAAACATCAAAACCAAGTCACTGGAACACACAAAAATTTTCACCAGGGGTGCTTGGTTTTGGCCGAGATGTGGGTGTTGGTGGCCGGCCAAAATTTTTGAGAATGCCCTGAAATTTTGACTGTGTTCATTATATATCTCATACATCACTCTGTACTTGTTTAAAACTTTTTTGAACAACTTTTAAAAACGACAGAAACTAGGGTTTCGCGTTGCATGTTTCGGAGTTGTTTCGGTTTCGTAATCTTAACAAAATCCGTATAAATTTCTAGCATGGCTCTGATACCACTGCAGGGTTACCTAGCATGGCAGCAAGGTTTTGGGAGTCATCGTCCATGCCAAATTCAAAAATTTGCCGTTCTAGCTAACCCTAACATCGAATCGTTAACTAGAAATCGACGGAAATATAAATGCAAACACTTTGCAAGTCTAATGAGCAAGGAATACAACCTTTGTAGACCGGTCCTTCACTTCAATAGCTCCATGTAGTAGTCTCTTTCGCTACGATCGTGAACACCGGACTCTAGAGAGGCTCCAATGAAGAAACAAACATGCTTGCCTCGAAGTCTTCGAGGCCGAAGATGATCTACGTCGAGGAGACACTAAACCAAGCTATCTCTTCACTAATCATGGAATTAGTGAAGCAAACACCCTATACTAAATGGCAAGTAGTAGAAGATGATGAAGTAGGAAGTGGGCTCACTTTAGATTTGATTTTCTCACACCTTTTCTCATACCTCCATTTAAGCTAGAAAGTTTTGAGGAAGAAGAAGAAGAAGAAGAATGAACTCATCATATGAATTATTGTGTGAGGTTAGAAATGCAACCAAGGGTTAAGCATGTCATGCTTAACCCTTGTAGAGAGTTAACCATGAGCTAGGGTTAAAGGTTAGGTCAAAAAATATCTTAAGCTAGACAAAGAAAATGGACAAAGTCAAAGATGCTTACAAACTTCTACAAGCTTTCAACAAATATTAACCATGAAAAATATCCAAAATATTTGAATTACTTAATGATAAATTTAAACCCTAATCTTAACCCTAGCATGGTATAACCCTCATTAACCCTAGTTGCATTTGTAACCTAGCTTGATACATTTAACATATATCATATATACATCAATGTATCCAAAGTGAGAAAAGAAATCATAAGTGAGCTAATACTAGTTAATATAATGTAATATATCAAATATATAATTATACATTAGATTATCAAATCAACTCTTGATTTAATAATCCGGCTATATCACTTATAACCGACTAATATCATATGAATCAGCTTATTGAATCAACACTTGATCCGATAACCTGGTTATATCATATATAACCGACCGATATCTCATATCGCGAGAATAGAATACAGTATCTCATATCGTATCAATCTCGGTCCCGCACATATCACATATGTGCTCCTACTCCATTTCTCTTGAGCCAGGAAAGCCTTGTGTAGGATTCTAAAGACTCATCAATACGCCGGCAGTAGGTGATGATCATATCAAACACCCACAAGCCACAAGCGGTCTGCTAAATGTAACGGCCACCCGGGTATTGAGCGATCAGAAGATCAACAAGCAAGCCTGCTCACACTCCTACGAATCCAATCAGTAACACTACCGTACAGTCCGGTCTCTTCGTCTGATATGTCGCATATCTCGTCTAGGGGTGGTAAAAGTCAGACCTCAGTAACTCGATAAGTCGTGTCGATATGAGGCTCATAACGGGTCAAGAAACTATTGATAACACTTACCAGTAAATCTCTGAAGCAGCCTTGGCCAAGGACTTCCTGTTATAGCCAATCGAGCACAGCGCAACATCAACCCCCAATACCGGGAGAGACGAAACCCCTCCTATCGCTCATTGCCTCCATGTGATTTGGGACTGTACCCAAAAGCCACCGTTTTGCACGTTCTCTTGAACGTGGTAAGGTGGAAATCAAAGCACAGTGGGAATCACACAAGACTCTATGACGATCTCGGGTCTACAGACTAACCTGTACCAGTGTCACCAGAGAACTGCCATCTGACGTTAGGTATAATACCATCTGGGAGTTCTCGGCGAGTCCGTTCAGTGTATCCAGTCTTCACTGAGCACCCGTATACCGTCTCTGATGTCAAACACCAATGGATATGGGATCATCCATCGCCCATCTACATGGGTCGAGAAGCTATACGCTAGTCTACTCTGGTATATCGATGCCCTGTCTCGATACACCTATGACTAGGAACATTTGAAGGATGTACTTAGCGACTACACTGTCCCTACTAGTATGATCTGCATCATAATCCTGGTAGTCAAGTACTCATCCTAAGGGCTTTATCAACATGTAACATAGAGACAATCAGCGTACATGTTAAGATAAAGAGCAACCAGATAGCATACTATCATGTCGAGCAAGAAAGTCTTCCATATATATGTCAAAGCATCCACTACAATATATATCGTATGTACAGTAATGGCCTCTAGGGCATACATATAACTAACAATCTCCCACTTACACTAGGGCCATCTGTTGTAGTATCTCATACCCAACAATCAGCAGTGGTTGAAGTATCTCATACTCAACCATCCCATAAAAATCTCTCCTGGGAATAGGCCTTTGTGAGTGGATCCGCCGTGTTGTCCTCTATAGTCTGCTCTCCTAATCTCGATCTCCCTGGAGATCATCCATCTCCATGATCAGGTGATACTGCCTAAGAATATGTCTGGATCATAGATGGGACGGGGGTTCTTAGGGCTAAGCCACAACTCCATTGTCACACAATGTTAGGAACGAAGTTCATCTCATGAACTTATATACATCCATACTACCTTTTTGGTAGCATCCTTGGTAGCAATGTATTCAGCCTTTATCGTCTAGTTTGCCATGACATCTAGCTTGGAACTCTTCCAACATACCGTCCCTCTACTAAGGGTAAAGAAAATGCCTGTGACTGACATTCAGTCGTCCTTACCTTCTTGGAAGCTATCCAGTGATTCTCCCTAGGATCGATTGATACCATCTCACTACACCTACTGAGAATCCTAACATCCACTTAGATCTATCTCATAGATCCAAAACCCAGGATTTAGGAGGTATCACCTTGATCCCATATAGAAAATTCTTGTGATAAGAGGAAATTGACCGAGTGTAGCATAGGAAACTCCTTTCCTATCAAGAGTATGTCATCCACGTACAATACGAGGATCCCCACCATACTCCCTACTACCTTTTTGTATATATAAGGTTCATCTACCATTTTGATGAAGTCAAACGCTTTGACTACTACATCAAAATAGATGTTCCAACTCCGCGATGCCTGTTTTATTCCATAAAGCAATTTGCATAAGTTTCCGCTGCTCCCATTGCCTACGAAGCCCTCTGGCTGTGTACTTATAGACGCTCTCTTCTAAATCACTATTTAGAAAAACAGTTGTTGGGGTAAAAATTTACACCCCGGTTGACCGAGTCAAAGTCAAGGTCAACCCCCAAGCTAGGTGGGCCCAAGCCCAGGTCAAGCGGGCCCATGCCCAAGTCGAGCCTGCGGCCAGCCTCCCCATGCCAACAACAAAATCATGTGATAAATAATTTTTATGTAATTTTTTATACATGAATGTATGCAAAATGGGCATAAAGCCAATATTTTGTAAGCCACATGGCTTATGTGCAAAAAAGAAATGGCACATGAGTCATGGGATGGGCAAAATGCCATTTTGCAAAGCCCAAGGGGCTATATGTAAATATGTAAGCCTATATAAGGCAACATGATGAATAAAAAAAGGAACAACTCTTCATTCTCTCCATAAAAAAACCTAGGGTTCTTTGTGCCTCCTGCTCCTTCTCTAAGGTTCTAAACATTCTCATTTCTTTTGAATTAAATCAAGTGTTTTACTCTTTCTCTTCCAAAACTAAGTAGTTTTCCACCACAAAACCCACAAAGGGGAACTCAGATCTCCCATCAGATCTCAAAAAGGAGTGATTTTTAAAATCTCCTACTTCTTGATCTTCAAGATCCGGCCAAACAACAGAAGGAAGAAGAAGAACCCCCTTCATCAGCTTCAAAACATCCCAGGAGTTTAACTCCATACATATATACATAACAAATATTTCCTTTCTGAAGCACAGCTTCTATTTCTTAGGCTAAAAGCCATTTTTTTCTCGTCGGCGCTCAAGCGCAGAGCGCCCGCGTGCCGACACGTGGCGTGCTTGCGCTCAAGCGCAAGCGCCCGAGCGCAAGTCGCCCACGTGCCGACACGTGGCGCGCTTGCGCTCAAGCGCAAGGGCCCGAGCGCAAGTCGCCCCGGTGCTGACACGTGGCGCGCTTGCGCCCAAGCGCAAGCGCTCGAGCGCAAGTCTCCCCCGTGCCGACACGTGGCGCGCTTGCGTTCAAGCGCAAGCGCCCGAGTGCAAGTCGCCCCGGTGCCGACACGTGGCGCGCTTGCGCCCAAGCGCAAGCGCCCGAGCGCAAGTCTCCCCCGTGCCGACACGTGGCGCGTTTGCGCCCAAGCGCAAGCGCCCAAACGCAAGCGCCCGAGCGCAAAGCGCCTACGTGCCGACACGTGGCGCGCTTGCGCTCAAGCGCAGAGCGCCCATGTGCCAACACGTGGCACTCTAGCGCCTGAGCGCACATCACCTAGACGCACAGCGCCCAAGGTGCTGCCCCCACACATCCTTTGGATACCTTTTCCCCCTCTTTCTTTTATATATATACATATATACATATATATATATATATACATATGTATACATATTTGCACACACACGTGCTCCACGACACTGTCCCTGTTAGAAAAAAATTTCTAACGGGGCGCTGCCCCGCACCCCGCAAGGGGGCTGCTAGCCCCCTTGACCCCCAGCCCGCTATCCGGGTAGCGGGACCCCCGTAAAAAAAACTCTGCGTGGCTCCCGATATATCCAAAACCGCCCTTTCAAAACACAACACACGTACACTGCACATTGAGTTCGCATGACCAGTTTAACCCGTTAATCGGAGGTTCCCTCACCCCAAAGGCAAGGGGTAATTAACGGCAGCTTAGTCCGCGGCTGCCGGAGATTCGGATCCCCACAATCAATAAACCCCGGCCTACCCTAGGCAGGGGGAATCTGTAGTACGCCTGACAAGCGCACGCGTATTCCCATCTCAATGGGGTGACGAAAAAACACCCTACAGATTTTGGCACGCCCGGTGGGACCAATCTCTCCTCCCATATTTCGGGTTACGCGTTCATGCGAACTCAATCAATATACATACCTGTATTTATACTAAAAATAATGCTTTTTCATACAGGTTTTCAAGCAATCACTCTCCAACAATGTCTCCAAGGACGATCTCAGCTCTCAGCACGACTCCCGTCTCCTACACGATGAAGATAGACTCCATGACGGTCCTTCCGGCCAGTCTCGGGCGACAATGGGAGGAGGAGCCGCTACCATTCGGCTCTATCATGTTCATTCCAGTTGGCGCCATCCCATCTCCTCAAGCCCCGGTGGCAGACAAACCGGTCTCGAAAGGCAAGAGACCAAATGTGGTGATCTCGAGGGCGCCCCAACCCAAACGCAAGTCGGTATCTGAACGACTTTCCTTGGCCCCAGCTGGGGGCAAGGCCATCAACACCAGCAAAGAAACAAGGCATCTCAGGCAAACTCCAGCGACGCCTCTGATTGGGTGTCTTCTCAAGCCTCCCCATCACTCAGCCTATGGCGGCTTCCCGAAGAGCAGAAGCCTGCCAGACGCTCAAGGCAGAGAAACTGAGGAAGAAGCGGCTCGGACACAGAGCCAACAAAAGGGCCATGGCTCCGGCCATGTTAGAATTTATGAATTTCCAAAGCCCGGACTGCTCCGCGAAATCAGCCGCCAAAGATAAAGAGATGGTTGGGTACGTGGTCCACACTGTCTACATGGCCGGACAAGAAGAAACGAACCCTCCTCTTCTTCACAGCCATGGTGATGATATGGTTGACGCTACCCAGCATCAACTCGATCTAAATGATGAAGAGCCCGCTCACGCCGATAAGCCAGAGGAGCCCGTGGTTCCTACGGAATTGAGCTCAGGCAATAAAGATTACCCGGTTGTCATAGCCGGAACTACAGAACAAGCATTATTCCAATGGCTTCAAAGGCAATTTCAGGACAGGGATGAGAAGATGGCCGAGGTCTATTCCAAAGTCGACGAGCTGGCAAACGTCGTGGCAGATCTCGCGACCCAAGTCGCCCGGTTGCAATTACAGCATAATCAAGTTTTGGTTCATGAGCCAGGGGTTGATACCCGGGGGCAGCCAACTGATATCCCTTTCAACTTAAAAGTGGAGCGCCTTCGTGAAAAACGGCCGCAATCAGCCTCCAGTCCCTCCGATACATACGTCGGTGGGGAGTCGCCTCTGAAAGAGAAGCTGGAAAAGGTCTATTCCTTCAAGAGGGAAAAGGTCCACAAGATATTCAGGGACGCCCTAAGAAACGGTCTACAACTGCCAGAATCAAAGAGACCGCAAGAAGAGAATATGACCGACGACCCAAAATATTGCCCCTATCATAGGGTGATAGGTCATGCCATTGAGGACTGCTTTGTCTTCAAAGATTGGGTCGAAAGGCAATACAAGATGGGAGAGATAGAATTGTCTAAAGGCGTGTTAGCGAACAGTCAAGCTACGATCGCCGATTTCATGCAAATGGAGACCGAAGCCTTTCGGGAACCTAATCTTCCCAGACATGTGCCTCGAGGACCAGCATCAGTAAAGGCACCTACTCCAATGGAGGGAAAGAAGAAGGTATACTCCTTCAGGAGGGATGAAGTCCGCAAAATATTCATGGACGCCCTGAACAGCGGTCTGCAACTGCCTGTTCCAAAGAGGCCACAGGAAATGAACATGACCGGCAATCCCATATACTGCCTATATCATAGAGTGGTGGGACATACCATCGAAGACTGCTATATTTTCAAAGATTGGGCAGAAGACCAATATAAGCTTGGAAAAACCTCACAATCCTCGGATGTATCGGCAAGCCACAGAGCTAGGTCATCAACACAGCTCCGCCAAGATCAAAGTTCAAGGAGCTGGGATAAGCAAAAAAGACCACCACGTCATTAAACTGGGAACAATCGACCACCATGTCATTAAACTAGAAACAGTCGACCTCTAAGTCGTTAAACTGGGAATGTACAAAATATATATATATATGTGTAAATAAACAAAAAACGTGTAAATAAAAGAAAAATAAAGAAAAGTCGAAATGATAGGGCAACTCTCAATAAAAATCAGCGAGTAAAAATAAAAATGAAAATAAAGCCGAAATGATAGGGCAACCGCGAATAAATAGCCGAAATGATAGGGCAATCGCGACCTTCGCGATAAGAAAAGCTGAAATGATAGAGTAATCGCGGTAAAACAAAAAACAAAAAAAATATCAAAAAAAAAAACGGCGAATGATGAGTCGCTCCTGGTACTATATTCCAGTGCAGCGATGCAGACGCCGACCAAAGTCCAGTTTTCCAAAATTCTTCCGGCCCTACGGTTAGTCCCCAAATTGACTACCGTATACAATCCACGGGCTCAAATAATTCTCATCATACCCATGCCCCACCGTAATCACCAGTTACGCGGCTGGTCTCCGCCTTTAGAGTTATGCTCCATTGAGAAGACCCACTCATGTGTCCTCACGATACATGAGGAGAACAAACCTTTGTGGGATCCTTACGACTCACAAAGGAAAAACACACTTAGGAGTCCTCACGACTCCTAAGGAGAAAATACACCTGCGGGATCCTCACGACTCGCAGGGAGAAAATGCTTTTATGGGACCCTCATGGCCCATAAAAATTGAAAAGCCTTAGGCGATAGGGACCTAAACCCGTCTCCTAAGCCATCGCTCCGCCAACAAGAGTAGGCAAATGATGAATTGCTCCTGGCACCTCTGCTTCAGTGTTAGCAACGCTGATGCCGGCCCCCACCCCAAAATTCCAAGCTCGCCATCAATAGACCCCGAAGTCTTTAAACTGGAAACAGATGACCTCCAAGTCGTTAAACTGGAAACAGATGACCACCAAGTCGTTAAACTGGAAACAGATGACCACCAAGTCGTTAAACTGGAAACAGATGACCACCAAGTCGTTAAACTGGAAACATATGACCTCTACGTCTTTAAACTGGAAACAGATGACCTCTAAGTCGTTAAACTGGAAACAACAGACCTCTAAGTCGTTAAACTGGAAACAGATGACCTCTACGTCGTTAAACTGGAGACAGATGACCTCTACGTCTTTAAACTGGAAACAGATGACCTCTAAGTCGTTAAACTGGAAACAGTCGACCTCTAAGTCATTAAACTGGGAACGAGGGAAATTCACTCATGTGTCCTCACGATACATGAGGAGAACAAACCTTTGTGGGATCCTTACGACTCACAAAGGAAAAGCATACTTAGGAGTCCTCACGACTCCTAAGGAGAACATGCACCTGCGGGATCCTTACCACTCGCAGGGAGAAAATACCTTTATGGGACCCTCACGGCCCATAAAATTGAAAAGCCTTAGGCGATAGGGATATAAACCTGTCTCCTAAGCCATCGCTCCCTAGTCCCCAAGTGGCGAATGATGAGTCGCTCCTGGTACCATATTCCAGTGCAGCGATGCAGACGCCAACCAAATTCCAACTCCCATACCCCAACGGCGAATGATGAGTCGCTCCTGGTACCATATTCCAGTGCAGCGATGCAGACGCCAACAAAGTCCCGAAATGTTTTTGGCCCTACAGTCTGGATCATACATCCTGCAAAACCGTATACAATCCACGGGCGTAAAACGATCCCAATCTCTCCCAAGTCCTACCGGTGAGACCACATTCAAAGTCTCACCGGCAGGGAAGATTCAAAAAAAAAAAAATAGAAGAAGAAAAAAAAACGAAGGTATGTCCACAAGCAAAATGGTCACGGATGAAAACCCGAAAGGGCTCCATGAGTAAAAACAGCAGGACTGCCGGCGAGTTCGTGAAAACCCGAAAGGGCGCAAACTCGTGAAAAGAGATGAAATTCACTCGCAAAGTCCTCTCGACTTTGTGAGGAGAAAATTCCCGCGTGAGATCCCTACGACTCATAAAGGAGCCACACACTTAGGAGTCCTCACGACTCCTAGGGAGAAAATACACCTACGGGATCCTTACGACCCGTAGGGAGAAAATGCTTTTATGGGACCCTCACGGCCCATAAAATTGAAAAGCTTTAGGTGATAGGGACCTAAACCTGTCTCCTAAGCCACCAATTCCTAAATCCTTCTGGGGCAAATGATGAGTTGCTCCTGGCATTATTCCAGTGCAGCAATGCAGATGCCAAACAAAAACCCATTCCCAAATCCTCTCGGGGCAAATAATGAGTTGCTCCTGGCATCATTCCAGTGCAGCAATGCAGATGCCGACAAAAAAAAATCCCCAAATCCTCTCGGGGCAATTGATGAGTTGCTCCTGGCATTATTCCAGTGCAGCAATGCAGATGCCAAACCAACCAAATCCAAATCCTCCCGGCGCAAATGATGAGTTGTTCCTGGCATCATTCCAGTGCAGCAATGCAGATGCCGACAAAAAAAAAATCCCCAAATCCTCTCGGGGCAAATGATGAGTTGCTCCTGGCATTATTCCAGTGCAGTAATGCAGATGCCAAACCAAAAAAAAAAATAATTCCCACATCCTCTCAAGACAGATGATGATTCGCTCCTGGTACCATATTCTAGTGTAGCGATGCTGATGTCAACCCAAATCAAATCAAACCAACAACCTCTATGGCGTAATCATGCTTCGTCCCAGAATTTACCCCGTGTCGAAATCATGCTTCGCTTCGGGATATCTACCTTTCCTGCCGGAATTATGCTCCGCTTCGGACTCAAGTCAACCCGACACTCCGCGCCGGGGAAAAGTCGATCAGCGACACTCCGTGCCGGGGAAAAGTCAACCCGACACTCCGCGCCGGGGAAAAGTCGATCAGCGACACTCCGTGCCGGGGAAAAGTCAACCCGACACTCCGCGCCGGGGAAAAGTCGATCAGCGACACTCCGTGCCGGGGAAAAGTCAACCCGACACTCCGCGCCGGGGAAAAGTCGATCAGCGACACTCCGTGCCGGGGAAAAGTCAACCCGACACTCCGCGCCGGGGAAAAGTCGATCAGCGACACTCTGTGCCGGGGAAAAGTCAACCCGACACTCCGCGCCGGGGAAAAGTCCATCAGCGACACTCCGCGCCGGGGAAAAGTCGATCAGCGACACTCCGTGCCGGGGAAAAGTCAACCAGCGACACTCCGCGCCGGGGAAAAGTCGATCAGCGACACTCCGTGCCGGGGAAAAGTCAACCAGCGACACTCTGCGCCGGGGAAAAGTCGATCAGCGACACTCCGTGCCGGGGAAAAGTCAACCCGACACTCCGCGCCGGGGAAAGATCCATCAGCGACACTCCGTGCCGGGGAAAAGTCAAACACCGACACTCCGCGCCGGGGAGACGTCAAGCAGACACTCCGTGCCGGGGACACGTCAGCAAGCGACACTCTGCATCGGGGAAACGTCCAACATAGACACTCCGCATCAGGGATACGTCCAACAACGACACTCCGCCTCGAGGAAACGTCGGCCAGCGACACTCCGTGCCAGGGACACGTCAACCAAATCGCTCCGGATCAGAGCGTCGACCGTCCA
The DNA here is from genome assembly GCA_030015575.1 of Agapanthus africanus. Taxonomy (NCBI): domain Eukaryota; kingdom Viridiplantae; phylum Streptophyta; class Magnoliopsida; order Asparagales; family Amaryllidaceae; genus Agapanthus; species Agapanthus africanus. The sequence goes on along the minus strand of JASDDO010000019.1, from coordinate 44,436,064 downwards.
TGTCGCAAAATGGGCAGTGCAGGCTTCCTACAAAGCAGGAACCAGATTGCTCCGGGCCAGGGAAACGTCTACCACGGACACTCCGTCTCGAAGACGCGTCAAGCGTCGACCGTCCACATCGTAAAAAGGGCAGTGCAGGCTTCCTACAAAGCAGGAACCAGATCGCTCCGGGCCAGGGAAACGTCTACCACGGACACTCCGTCTCGGAGACGCGTCAAGCGTCGACCGTCCATGCCATAAAAAGGGCAGTGCATCCCAAAAAGTGGGAACCAAAGCAAGTCGCCTCCACGTGAAAGAAGATCCATCAATTTCATGCACACGACCCACATGTGCGGTGTGCATTTATTGATGGGGGGCAATTTGTTGGGGTAAAAATTTACACCCCGGTTGACCGAGTCAAAGTCAAGGTCAACCCCCAAGCTAGGTGGGCCCAAGCCCAGGTCAAGCGGGCCCATGCCCAAGTCGAGCCTGCGGCCAGCCTCCCCATGCCAACAACAAAATCATGTGATAAATAATTTTTATGTAATTTTTTATACATGAATGTATGCAAAATGGGCATAAAGCCAATATTTTGTAAGCCACATGGCTTATGTGCAAAAAAGAAATGGCACATGAGTCATGGGATGGGCAAAATGCCATTTTGCAAAGCCCAAGGGGCTATATGTAAATATGTAAGCCTATATAAGGCAACATGATGAATAAAAAAAGGAACAACTCTTCATTCTCTCCATAAAAAAACCTCATTTCTTTCTTTGTGCCTCCTGCTCCTTCTCTAAGGTTCTAAACATTCTCATTTCTTTTGAATTAAATCAAGAGTTTTACTCTTTCTCTTCCAAAACTAAGTAGTTTTCCACCACAAAACCCACAAAGGGGAACTCAGATCTCCCATCAGATCTCAAAAAGGAGTGATTTTTAAAATCTCCTACTTCTTGATCTTCAAGATCCGGCCAAACAACAGAAGGAAGAAGAAGAACCCCCTTCATCAGCTTCAAAACATCCCAGGAGTTTAACTCCATACATATATACATAACAAATATTTCCTTTCTAAAGCACAGCTTCTATTTCTTAGGCTAAAAGCCATTTTTTTCTCGTCGGCGCTCAAGCGCAGAGCGCCCGCGTGCCGACACGTGGCGCGCTTGCGCTCAAGCGCAAGCGCCCGAGCGCAAGTCGCCCACGTGCCGACACGTGGCGCGCTTGCGCTCAAGCGCAAGGGCCCGAGCGCAAGTCGCCCCGGTGCTGACACGTGGCGCGCTTGCGCTCGAGCGCAAGTCTCCCCCGTGCCGACACGTGGCGCGCTTGCGTTCAAGCGCAAGCGCCCGAGTGCAAGTCGCCCCGGTGCCGACACGTGGCGCGCTTGCGCCCAAGCGCAAGCGCCCGAGCGCAAGTCTCCCCCGTGCCAACACGTGGCGCGTTTGCGCCCAAGCGCAAGCGCCCAAGCGCAAGCGCCCGAGCGCAAAGCGCCTACGTGCCGACACGTGGCGCGCTTGCGCTCAAGCGCAGAGCGCCCATGTGCCAACACGTGGCACTCTAGCGCCTGAGCGCACAGCACCTAGACGCACAGCGCCCAAGGTGCTGCCCCCACACATCCTTTGGATACCTTTTCCCCCTCTTTCTTTTATATATATACATATATACATATATATATATATATACATATGTATACATATTTGCACACACACGTGCTCCACGACACTGTCCCTGTTAGAAAAAAATTTCTAACGGGGCGCTGCCCCGCACCCCGCAAGGGGGCTGCTAGCCCCCTTGACCCCCAGCCCGCTATCCGGGTAGCGGGACCCCCGTAAAAAAAACTCTGCGTGGCTCCCGATATATCCAAAACCCCCCTTTCAAAACACAACACACGTACACTGCACATTGAGTTCGCATGACCAGTTTAACCCGTTAATCGGAGGTTCCCTCACCCCAAAGGCAAGGGGTAATTAACGGCAGCTTAGTCCGCGGCTGCCGGAGATTCGGATCCCCACAATCAATAAACCCCGGCCTACCCTAGGCAGGGGGAATCTGTAGTACGCCTGACAAGCGCACGCGTATTCCCATCTCAATGGGGTGACGAAAAAACACCCTACAACAGTCATGACGCCCAACCATCAGATATCGTAGTCATGGTATGTAGCAATGGTAAGTAGGATCCGGATGGACTTAAGCATAGGGACTAGAAAAGGTTTCATCATTATCCACACCTGGTGGATGACGAGAACCTTTTAAAACAAGCCTTAGCTTTGAAAGTCTCAACTTTTTCATGTACACCAAGTAATCTTCTCAAGGTATACTTGCTCCTGATGGGGATTTAACCCTTCAGATAAAGCAACTAAAGTCCATACTTTGTTGGTGTATATGGATTCCATCTCATATCGCTTAGCATCCAGCCATTCTTACAGAGTCCCCACTCCTGATGGCCTGCTCGAAACTAGTTGGGTCATCATCTCATGATGCAATTCTTGCTCCCACTGTCATAGAGAAAACCGAAGTATCTCTCATGTGGGTGAGAAACCCTACTAGATCGGTGGAGAGGCTGAGGTTCGTTGGGAACTATTGAATCCTTCGGTTCTATCAAATCATCAGCTGCAGTTTGTATAGCTGGAACTCCTTCCAATTCTACCTCATGACCACTAATTTCTTCACAGGAAATTCCCTTTCTAAAAAGGTGGCATGCTGAGAAATAAAACACCTTTTGCTCCTCAGTGTGGTAGAAGATATCCCCTTGCGAATGTTTGGGATATCCAACAAACTTCCACGGAACTGACCTTGCCTCGAGCTTGTCCGGATTTTGCTTTTAGACATAGGCCGGACAACCTCAAATCTTAACATCCTTAAGAGATGGGCTCTTCTCATACCATATCACATATGGAGTGGCATGAACCTGATTTGATTGGAACCCTATTCAATAGGTATGCAGCTTCACAAGTGCATAACCTCATACACGAGATTGTCTAATGTTATATCGACGACCTCGTGGTGAAAAGCAAATCGTATGAGGAGCACTGGGAGCATTTGAACATAGTGTTCCAGCGTCTTCGGAAGTACAATTTGAAGATGAATCCTATGAAATGTGCGTTTGGAGTCTCCTCAGGAAAATTCCTAGGCTTCATCATACGATACTGAGGCATCAAAATAGAACCATCAAAGATCAAGGCAATTATGGAAATGCCCATGCCAAGAACTCTAAAACAATTGCGGTCTCTCCAAGGAAAGCTCGCATATATCCGACTGTTCATAGCTAACCTCTTCGGAAAATGCCGCCCCTATAGCCATCTAATGAAGAAGGGGACCCCGTTCATTTGGGATCATAAATGTCAAAGTGCACTGGATGAAATCAAGCACTATCTGCAGAACCCACCAGTACTGACCGCTCCGGTTAAGGGAAAGCCCCTTATCTTGTATACAACAGCCCTTGAAGGTTCTTTAGACGCGCTATGGGCACAAGAGAATGACCAGGTGAAGGAGAGAGCTCTCTACTATTTGAGTCGAGTTCTCCTGGGGGCAGAAAACAATTACCCCCCATCGAAAAGCACCGTCTGGCACTGATCTTCGCGATAACGAAGCTCAGGCACTACGCCTTGGCACATGAGGTCCATATCATATCAAAGGTGGATCCTCTCAAATATCTGATGTCAAGAGCCATACTAACGGGAAGGCTGGCCAAATGGGCCCTCCTCTTGATGGAGTTCTCGATAACGTATCGATCCCTCAAGGCAGTGAAAGGCCATGCCATCGCCGACTTTCGGAGCATCCAATACCAGCCGATTCCCCCTTAAATTGCGAATTGCCAGATGAACACGCATTCGACATAATCGAAGGGAAAAAGGAAGAAAAGAATGTCCAATGGAAACTCTACTTCGACGGGACGTCTTCTATGAAGAAACGGAAGCATAATACTCCTATAATCAAAGCCGGAGTAGGCTTCATCTTCATGACTCCACAAGGAGGAATACTGTGTTTCGCCCTTTCCTTAACGGAGCCAAGAACAAACAACGAGGATGAATATGAAGCTTTGATAGCGGGTCTTAAGAACGCTGTCGATATGGGAGTTGAAAACCTCTTCATATATGGAGACTCCTAGCTGGTCGTTAGACAAGTAAATGGCGACTATCAGATATACAAACCAGAGTTGATAAAATATGGCAGGAGAGTGCAACAACTACTGACACAAATCCCCTCCTACATCCTGCAAAGTATACCGCGTACGGAAAACAGCAAAGCGGATGCATTAGCCAAGCTCGCTAAAGAACTTGCCGACGAAAACCTCGATGACGTGAGGATCATTGTGCAAAGCCGCCGGATTCTCACGCCAGCAGAAATATCTCCGGAGTCGTCTAGAGGAGAAGAAACAACCAAACAAGCGGTCCTTCGGATAGAAGACAAAGAAAAGGGCAAGGACTGAAATGAAGTCTTTATAGACTACTTCAAATCCCATCGAACGCCCGAAAACGCATCATCAAGACATCGGCTCATGAAGCGAGCTCTGTCTTTCGCCTTCATCAATGATACTCTATATAAGAGATCATTCGACTTTCTATGGCTACGATGCTTGGGACCAGGAGAAGCAAGAAAATTCATCCAGGAAACTCATGACGGACTTTGCGGGTTTCATCAAGCCGGACCAAAGATGAAGCTGAAGATCAAAATAATGGGTTACTACTGGCCCGCCATGATTCAGGACTGCCTCGAATATGCGAAGCAATGTCACTCGTGCCAAATCCATGGGGACTTTATCCAGCAGCATCCAAATCCGCTACACCCAACAGTAGGTAGCTGGCCGTTCAAAATGTGGGGAACCGATATAATTGGCCACATTGTGCCAGCGTCATCCAAAGGATATCGATTCATACTGGCAACGACTGACTATTTCTCTAAGTGGGCCGAAGCAGTGCCGCTAAGGGATGTGAAGACGGAGAACATCCTCCATTTCTTCAGGACACATGTCATCTACCGGTTTGGCACTCTGCGACGGATCATCTCGGATAATGGGCCGGACTACAGAAGCCATAGGATCAACCGGTTCGCGCAGCAGCATAATATAGATTAGAGATACTCTTCAGTATATAATCCCCAAGCTAACGGTCTAGCTGAGGTTTTCAACAAGACCTTGATGAAGATCATAAAAAAAACAGTGTCCAGAAACAGAAAGGACTGGCACGAGAGACTTCATGAAGCCCTCTGGGCGTATCAAACTACATTCAAGACGGCCATGAATACAATGCCATTCGCGTTGGTATTCGGCACTGAAGCAGTACCCTCTTGGAGATAGAGCTACCCTCTCTACGAGTGGCAGTTCGATATGAGACGACGGATGAAGAAAATTCCCATCTTTGTCTTGAGGAGCTTGATGCCCTCGATGAAACTCGTTTCATGGCGCAGCAAAACCTGGAAGCTTACAAAGTAAGGATGGCACGCTCATACGAAAAATTAACCAGAGCAAGAACATTCCGCCATGGTGAACTCATGCTAGTCGTAAAAAGACCTATGATCCCCAACCTTGCAAAGCGGGGGAAATTTGAGCCGAACCATGAGGGTCCGTACATTATAGACAAGGTCTACCAAGGTGGGGCCTACTTGCTCATGGATATACATGGAGAAAGACCCTTCCGGCCAATAAACGGCCGGTTCCTTAAGAAATATTACGCTTGACAAGTCACGGCTTAGGTTAATGATAGATGACGATGCTCGTGTCTGTTCGCTGTCTTCCTGAGCCAAGATTCTATAAGTAGTATCCGGCAAAACTTCGCCTCGAAGCTGGCCTTAGACCGAGATGTCCCTAAACTAACAATGGACCGTAATGTTCTTAAACTAAATACGCCGCCTCAAACACAACAATAGTGGAATTCAAGTCCACAAGTCCCAGCGGCGAGGACTGCAACTCAAGTCCCGCTAGCTGCACAGCTGCCCTGGTGACGAAGTTCCCCATAAGTTGGCGAACAGAGGGGTAAAAAAAATGGTACGTCCATAAGAAAAATGGGCACGGATGAAAACCCAAAATGGCACCGTGAGTAAAAATAGCAGGGCTACAGGCAAGCTTGTGAAAACCCGAAAGGGCGCAATCTCATTGTTAAAAAAATGGTATGTCCACATGCGAAATGGGCACGGATGAAAATCCGAAAGGGCGTCGTGAGTAAAAACAACAGGGCTACCAGCGAACTTGTGAAAACATGAAAGGGCGCAATCTAGTTGTTAAAAAAAGAAAAAAAAGGAAAAAATGGGGTACTTCCACAAGCGAAATGGGTACGGATGAAAACCCGAAAGGGTATCGTGAGTAAAAACAGTAAGGCTACCGGCGAGGTTGTGAAAACCCGAAAGGGCGCAATCTCGTAAAATTTTCAATTACGAGATCCTCTCGACTCGTAAAGAGAACTCCCCCTATGAGACCCTCATGGCTCATAGGATTGAATGTCTTAAGCTACAGGGACCTGAACCTATTTTTAAGCCATCGTATTCCTCAAACTGCCTTACAGGCGGTCCGATATTGGCCCTTGTATACAATCCACGGGCACAAATAAACGTTTCCCCCCACCGAGTTCTACCAATCACGAGGAATGTCCTCATAGGGTGAACGACACTTGTAAGTCTTCTCGACTTATAAGGAGAAAACACTCTTGTAAGATCCTTACGACTTATAAGAGAACACACACTTAAGAATCCCCATGATTCCTAAGGAGAAAACACACCTATGAGATCCTCACGACTCGTAGGGAGAAATACCTTTATGAGACCCTTACGGCTCATAATGTCAAAAAGCCTTAGTCGGCAGGATCCTAACCTTGTTTGTTAAGCCACCTTTGTTCAAATCAACAAGGGCAAATGATGATTCGCTCCTGACAATATCCCAGTTGTAGTGATGCTGATACCTAAATCAGTATCAAATTCCAAGGCCTTTCACGGCATATGATGATTCGCACCTGGCAATATCCCAGTCACAGCGATGCTGATGCCAAAATTTGTATCAGATCTTAAGCTCCATACTCGTTATAAAAATCAGCGAGCAAAAAATATGCATATAAAAATATTCGAAATGATGGGGCAACTCGCAATAAAAATCAGCGAGCAAAAAATGCATATAGAAATAGCCGAAATGCTTGGGTAACTCGCAATAAAAAGTAGTGAGTAAAAATATAAAAATATCTGAAATGATTGGGTACCGCGATAAAAAGCCGAAATGATCGGGCAATCGCGACTTTCGCGATATAAAAAGCTGAAATGATAGAGCATCGCGGAAAAAAATAAAAATAAAATGAAAAAATGAATGAAAATGAAACTTTTGCCTTGCAGATGAGTCCACATCGACCCCTGTATATAATCCATGGGCACAATCGAAAAGTGAACCACAATTTCCCACCAGGCTCCATCAGAAGGAGAGCTAGGTCTTGACGGCAACATCTACGGCCTAGAGATCAACAGCGGCGTTTCTTCTCACTCCAGTAGGATGCAACGTGACGTCAACAAGCGACCCTAGGGTCAGCAAAGCGGAGCCATGGAAAAGTCCCTAGTTCTAAGTCTTGACGGTTCACAAACAACCTAGAGCCACCTCGACATTCGTCTCATTACAGCAGACGCAACGTCAACGAAACGGAGCTATGACAAAGTCCCTAGTTCCAAGTCTCAATGGTTCACAGCCAAACTAGAGATCACCTCGACATTCGTCTCGTTACAGCAGACACGACGTCAACAAAACGGAGCCATGGCAAAGTCCCTAGTTCCAAATCTCGACGGTTTACAGACAGCCTAGAGATCAACAACGATGTTTCTTCTCACTCGAGTAGGATGCAGACACGACATCAACAAGCGACCCCAATGCCAAAAAAGAGGGGCCACGACAAAGTCCCTAGTTCCAAATCTCGACGGTTCACAAACAACCTAGAGATCACCTTGACATTCGTCTCATTACAGCAGACGCGGTATCAACAAAGGAAGCGAATGCCAAATTCCTAGCTTCAGGGTCTTGACGACAACTCAAATAAAACCTGAAAGACTATCGGAGATCATCCCATACCAGCCCGGAGTGGTTATGGCTCATCGGGGGTCCCAAACTGAGCCTAACCTCAAGTAAAAAGCGTTATGGAAAATTCCTAACGTTTGCTCTTCCGACGGTAATATGACTTAAGGAGATTACTTGAAGATGTCTTGTCCAGCTCCCGAAGGGATCAGAGATACGACAGTCGCGGGGCTACTCGAACAGCAGCGTAAAGTCTGCATATCGGGAAATGCATCAGCCAATGCGACGGTATGACGGATGATTGATACGAAAAAGTGTTTGCTTGTAGTTTAACCGCAATCAATAACGGTGTCGCGTGTAGCTAGACCGAGATGAGTACGGGTCGTCCTCAGAGAAACGTGGAACCTTTTACTCTTACTTTAGATGTGTTGAAAAAGAGAGGAGGAAATAAGAATTTTGTGAAAAGTTTCTAGATCTACGTTAAGCAAGAATGCAAAAATATAGATCTAAATTATTTTAGAGATTTAGATAATATAATAAGAAGGCTTGTAGGGTTCGTTAGGATTTAGTAGTCATGGACGATTAATTAAAAGTTACCCTTTTTATCTATTAATAGATTTAAAACTAGAACGACGGTGATGCGTGTAGATTAAGGTTTCTGGAGGGAAAAGGAATCCTACTCTTAACCCTTATCTCGACACGGAACTCCGTTCATATCTAGCCTTTACCAAAACAATCACTAATCTAATCTCTAATCACGGTTGGAACTAGCAAAGAATTGTTAGCGCGCCCGATTAGGATGTTAATGATTCTTTTGATAAAGTTCATAAACTTTATAGGACTTAAAAAGGGTTTAGGGATGTTCATCATCCATTAGTCTACCCTAATCCTACGAACCCTAACAAGCGGAGAATTACTCGCGCATGTTGGGAGAAAAAGAGATGGAAAGAAATTGCATAATTAAACTACGAAAAAATAGAATAAGAAAAAGAAAGCTACCTTTATTAATCAACAATATTCATTACACTTGAATCCTTAGAAAATAATTACAATTTCTAGTTGCTTCTCGGTCTCTTCTAAGGAGGTAGACGAACAGTTGATGATCATCCTAGATGCGTGAGCCGTCTGGGACTTCGTGATCTCGTCGGCTTGATGAATTTTCCAAGAGGCTCTCGGTGCCTTTTTATAGTGCAAAGCCAGAATAATTTGCTTTCATATTAGGTAAAATGTAGAAAAGATTTATCCCACAAAATTTCAGAACGCAATCTTGTAATATTGCCGCGGATCCGCGGCCTAAGGGGGGGTATGGCCGCGGATCCGCGGCCGTTTAATCTCATCCCTTGATCAAATTTTGGGATGTTTCTCTATGTGATATGTGGACTTCTATGGAACTTATTTTATCTTTGAAATCTTCTCGTGGTTGCTGCCAGACTTGGTCTCCAAGTTTTGCTTCTTAATTAGGCAAGTCTTTTTCAATAACTTGATTTCCTTGATTCTAGTCTTGAAAGATTCTGCACCACTTGGAAAAATTCTGCACAACAACTCAAATAATATTTAGTAGACTTAGTTCTACTAGGATTAGGTCAATGAATTTATTTGCATACATTTTCCTACCAAATGCTAATTAAAATATATTAACACATGGAAAATAGTGTTTTTACACATAAACCCTCATATGTATGATATATTATAATAAAGTTCTTTTTTAATATGAATATGGTAGGAAAAATGTAATAACAAATGTGCAGTTTTATCAACTGAACAAATACCCCCAAACTTATCTTTGATCGTCCCGAGCAAACTAGTTTATTCAAGAGGAGAAAAAGAAAGGAGAAAACTAAGCACACTTTCGTAGGCAGACACGATTGCACTGAGCACGTGCAACAAGCCGTTAAACCTCTAGGTGTCCCTAGTAGAAGGAGTGTTTTCTCCTGAGGGTTTTCAGCGGATTACACCCACAAAATCCAATAACAAAAGAGAGATGGTGAAATTTACATATAAAGATAAGAACCATAAAAGAAAGACTTTGAAAATAAGAGTTTCCAACTAGACTAGTTTTTCAGTTGTCATGAGCCCTATCTTAATAGTCATGAAAAAATGTTAGAAATCACATCATCCCTCAATAAAACATCGTCTTTATTCTTCATTCCTATCTTTCTTCCAAACATTGATCATATACCCCTACGTGTGTGTATGGAACATCCCTACACTCGGAGAATTCAATTCAAGCTATCATACTCTTGTCCATCTATCTTAGTACTTTTTAATTTGATGAATATTTAGATTTGCTCACACATTTTCATGCGACCGTTAATACTTCTTGAGGTACTAACCGACCGATTACTTATGTGCTTGCTGATTCGGTGATAATATTTTCCTCGTCTTGCACCACCTAAGGCTTAGCAGTGACCCCCAGACCAGTTGGCCTTAGGGCACTAGGTGAAGAGGCACCCTCGCTATATTTTTTTATTGCTGCCTTGGCGATACAAAACCAGTGTTCATTTTTTCTTTTCACCATTTTTATATTTTCTTCATTTTTTCACTTCCTTCATACTTTGGCTTTTAGACAAGAGCATTTCAATGTATCCTCTACTATCCCGAGTTTCAAGACGTGTGTAAGTGCATATAGTAGGGTATCAACATTCAAATATTTGGCTTCCAGAATAGAAACTATTTTTCAGACTTATTTTTATTCTCAGATTAGTGACTTCCTTCATTTTACTAACCCTTGGGACAACAGCTCATAACTACTTATTACTAGTTCGTTTAAGAAAACTTCTAATTTTCTTGGTTTTCTTAAACCATTCCTATCTTTTGGATGTAATTTTTTCACTTTCTACTCTTTTTTTATAAAAGAAAATTTTTAAAATTTTCGAAAATGTTGTGCTTATGCAAAATATGATGCAAATTGATGTGTAAATAAGCACAAACCTCCCCCAAACCTGTTTACAGCAGTGTCCTCACTGATGTCATCCGTTAAGCTCAAAAACCTGTAGACTTGGGAGGAAAAAGAGGACAAGAAATAATGCAAGTGAACTCCTCCCCCAAACTTATTTCTTGGCTCACAATTTTGTAAAAATCATTTTCTTTCAAGAGCCAAAATATACCACCCCCCAAACTTGAGTTAAACAATTTTAATCTTTTAAAATCACACAAGGGGGTCAAGGTTATTGGTCAATGCCAAGCTTTGCAAAGACCAAAGGTCAACACCAACCATTCAAAAATTTTATCGATGAAGCACCGAGGTTGGTGGAAGAACATGTCACCTTTCGACGTGAAGAAGTGGGGAGGTGATAAGAGGTGTAATGGAAAAGGATCGTGTCTCAATTTGGAGAGACGACACAGTGATAGTGATGATGGATTACTCGCATTATCATGATTGTCCAAAAGAAGGGGTGGAGGTCCAATTTCTTCATCTTGGAGTTGATTCATCTTAACACCCGTGTCTTGTAAAAATGCGAGTTCATCAGCGAAAATTTCCTCAAAGCTTTCATCGATACCCCGAAGAATAATGTCATCAGAAAAAATAGGGTGATCGTCAGACTCTATAAAAGGTTTCTCATTAGATGTTGACCCGGTCAACTCGGTGGAAGAGTACATGGTTGGGTCAAACAACAACATATGAAAAGAGTCAGTATCATGAGGTTGATCAAATTCGCTGCTGTCGACATCTATTAATTCGACAGAACACACATGAGCATAGGGTTCGGAGGGTTCACTTCCCAACTTGTAAATGTTAAGCTCAATTGACTTCTTTCCAAAGGATAGGGTCATAGAGCCGTTTCTACAATCGATTACTGCGTTGGAAGTGGCCAAAAAGGGTCGACTGAGTATCACCGGGATTTGATTGCGTGGGTTTATTACAGGTTGCGTATCTATAACGATAAAATCCACAGGGAATATGAATTCCCCGACTTTGATTAACACATCCTCTAGCTCACCCCTAGGTTGGGTGATAGATCGATCGGCCATCTAAAGAGTGCAATGCGCAGGCTTTAACTCTCCTATCCCTAATTGCTCATAAACAGAATATGGAAGCAAGTTAACACTAGCACCTAAATCGAGTAGAGCACGATTGATATTTTTACCCCCAATGGAAATAGAAATTGTAGGACTTCCGGGGTCCTTTCGTTTCTTGGGTAGTTGTTGTGTAAAAGCAGTGCTCACATTACTCGCAAGAAAAACTTTTTTAGGTACTTGAACTTTTCGCTTCCTAGTACACAAGTCCTTTAAGATTTTTGCATATGACGGAACTTGTTGAATAGTATCTAGGAGAGAAATGTTTATGTTAACTTTCTTAAAAATTTCCACAATCTTCTCCATTTGTGGACTTGGTCTGTTGCCCCTTAACCTGTTTGGATAAGATGCTTTATCAATAAGGGTTTGGTCCATCATTGGAGAGGATTTTGGGGACGGATTCGATCCCAAAATTGGAGTGGGAATCGACTTAGATAGGTTTGGCGAAATGGGCGAAGGGTTCGAGCCTTGGGGAAAACGGAGAATAGGCTCGGGTGAAGGTAGGAGATTAGACGAATTAGGGGAAGAAGAAGAAGCTGAGGTATCATTGGTGTCACTATCATCACATTGCTCACCCACTCTGTTATTCAGCACTTTTCCCGATCTCAACGTGGTAACAGCACTCACATTATAACTTTGTGAGTGGCCAGGATTAGGTATGGGTTGAGATGGGAGTTTCCCTTTTTCTCTCGCACTCATTGCGGCGTTTAACTGTGCGATTTGGTTTTCTAATGATTTAATACTCTCACCATGGGAGGCGGAGTTTTTCGTTATGGTATCAATAGAAGACCTCATCTCAGTCGAAATTTGCATGGATTGTTTCATGAACATATCCAAAGTTTGTGCAAGTGAGTTGTCAGTACCGGCCACTTGTGGTGTAGAATTGTTGGCCGGATTTTGGAAATTCTGTGACTGAAAGGGGAGCTGATTCTGTGGTTGTTGTTGCTATGGAGGAGGTTTTTGATAATTGCATTGTTGGTTTTGGTTCCAAGCAAAGTTAGGATGATTCCTCCATCCTTGATTGTACGTGGAAGAATAAGGGTCGTTTCTAGGTCGCTGCTGAAAAGCAGCATTAGCTTGAAACGATGCATTCATAGGACATTCTTCCGTTAAGTGTGAAGGATCCGAACAACAACCACAGACGGTCTTAGGAAGCGTGACCTGATTTAGGAAGAATGATGAGAATTTGTTCTCAATAGCGTCGAGTTTCTTCTGTATCGCTGCCATTTCGGCATTTACTGCGATGGAAATATCGAGCTGATGAATACTTCCCTTAGAAGAAGGTGGTCTTACGCTTTCCCACTGCAAAGTGTGTTCAACAAGGTCTTCCAGATATTTCCAAGCTTCACCGTCGTCTTTAGACATGAAATTGCATTGACAATTTGTTTCAAGCATCTGTTTTGTCGCTGGATTAATACCCTCATAAATAATTCGGTATAAATCCCATCTATTGATTCCATGATGAGGACATTGGACAAGTAGATCTTTGAAACGTTCAAAGTACTTCCAAAATGGTTTATTGGGAAGCTGGGTGAACTGGTTGATCTCGCTTCTAACACGGGCAGTCTTATGGTTTGGGTAAAACTTTTTAAGAAATGCTATGACGAATTCATCCTAATTAGTGATAGAGTGTGCAGCAGTATTGTAAAGCCATTTTTCTGCTATGTCGCACAGTGTGAATGGGAGAAGACGCAAACACATAGCATCTAAAGTCAATTATGAAGTACCCATCATTGCGCATACGTTTTCGAATTTGGTGATGAAAACGTACGCGTCTTCCGACTCAAGCCCGTGAAATTTGGGCAGCAGATTGATGTAGTGGGGTTTAATTTCGAAATTATCCCCATTAGGTGGTGGAAGAGATAGACAAGTGGGAAGAGGACCACGGATAGGATAGCATCTCTCTTGGAGAGAGATGCGCGGTGGATTCTGCGCACCTACGGGCGGTGGCAGCGTGGTGTTATATTCTGATGGAGTGCCGTCTATCTCGGTCGTGGTGTGTGGTGCGGGAAAAGAGGATGAAGAAGTACCGACTTCGGAGTCGATAGCAGGAACGCGGACAAGACGGGCACTAGGATCCCGTGTCCAGCCGAGCATGCACTAAGTGGGTTTAGTGCAAGTGGCAGCGTGCGTGTGATTTAAAATTGGCTTGTTCTGAAAAAAGTGGGACTCAAGACAAATCACTCTAAAATGCACAAGCAACCCTAGAACTAAGGTCATCTAGGTCTAGTCTCTAGACCGCTCCTAGACTTCCAAAGGACAAGCCGCAGGATCAATCCTCTACCGCCTCCGTACTACCCTTGTAGCCAGGTAAGTGCCAGGTAAGTGGGAAGGAACCACAGTAGTGGGCCTAATTAAAAACCACTAGCCTTTGACACACTTGCCTAGGCACTACAAAAGTAATGCGGATAAACGATAGATTACCCACGAACTTCCTCTGTCCTTAATGAGCGCGACAGTCCTTAGAGTCTGGTCTAGATATTTTTTAAATTAATGAAGGGTTGATGCAGATGCTCGGTTTGTGATTTGTGGGGCTTAGGAAGGGTGATGAAATCCCCACCTAATCTTGATTTGGTCTTTGCCCCTCAGAGTCCGTATTAAGATATGCAAAACAAAACCAATCACAAAACTTTTGCAAAAAGATTTTTGAGCGGCGCTATTTTGCAAAGAATCCTGCAGAAAATAGATTTTATTGGATTTGAGAGGAGAGAGAAGGAGTTGAGAAAAAATACCAGAGAAGATTGAAGCCCTAATTCCTCTAACCTGCCGCGATTCCGCCGCAGATAGGGTGCTTTTACCGCGGTTCCGCCGCGTGGCAGAGGGATCACTTGATAAAATTTTTTGTATAGCCTTCTGTGCTCCTCTGGATCTCTAAAAATGTCTCTGTTCCCTGTTCTCCTTAATTCTGTGACTCCAGATCTCCTTGCAAAAATTCACGCGTAAATCGTTAAATATGCAATTTGCAGTTTTGTGTTAATAATGATATGACTCGTCTATGAATCCAACACAAATAGTAAAAAAAAAATTACGCACGTATCCCCGGCAACGACGCAATTTGATTGATACGAAAAAGTGTTTGTTTGTAGTTTAACCGCAATCAATAACGGTGTCGCGTGTAGCTAGACCGAGATGAGTACGGGTCGTCCTCAGGGAAACGTGGAACCTTTTACTCTTACTTTAGATGTGTTGAAAAAGAGAGGAGGAAATAAGAATTTTGTGAAAAGTTTCTAGATCTACGTTAAGCAAGAATGCAAAAATATAGATCTAGATTATTTTAGAGATTTAGATAATATAATAAGAAGGCTTGTTCGTTAGGATTTAGTAATCATGGACGATTAATTAAAAGTTACCCTTTTTATCCATTAATAGATTTAAAACTAGAACGACGGTGATGCGTGTAGATTAGGGTTTCTGGAGGGAAAAGGAATCCCACTCTTAACCCTTATCTCGACACGGAACTCCGTTCATATCTAGCCTTTACCAAAACAATCATTAATCTAATCTCTAATCGCAGTCGGAACTAGCAAAGAATTGTTAGCGCGCCCGATTAGGATGTTAATGATTCTTTTGATATAGTTCATAAACTTTATAGGACTTAAAAAGGGTTTAGGGATGTTCATCATCCATTAGCCTACCCTAATCCTACGAACCCTAACAAGCGGAGAATTACTCGAGCATGTTGGGAGAAAAAGAGATGGAAAGAAATTGCATAATTAAACTACGAAAAAATAGAATAAGAAAAAGAAAGCTACCTTTATTAATCAATAATATTCATTACACTTGAATCCTTAGAAAATGATTACAATTTCTAGTTGCTTCTTGATCTCTTCTAAGGAGCTAGACGAACAGTTGATGATCATCCTGGATGCGTGAGCCGTCTGGGACTTCGTGATCTCGTCGGCTTGATGAATTTTCCAAGAGGCTCTCGGTGCCTTTTTATAGTGCAAAGCCAGAATAATTTGCTTTCATATTAGGAAAAATATAGAAAAGATTTATCCCACAAAATTTCAGAACGCAATCTTGTAATATTGCCGCGGATCCGCGGCCTAAGGGGGGGTATAGCCGCGGATCCGCGGCCGTTTAATCTCATCCCTTGATCAAATTTTGGGATGTTTCTCTATGTGACATGTGGACTTCTATGGAACTTTTTTTATCTTTGAAATCTTCTCGTGGTTGCTGTCAGACTTGGTCTCCAAGTTTTGCTTCTTAATTAGGCAAGTCTTTTTCAACAACTTGATTTCCTTGATTCTAGTCTTGAAAGATTCTGCACCACTTGGAAAAATTCTGCACAACAACTTAAATAATATTTAGTAGACTTAGTTCTACTAGGATTAGGTCAATGAATTTATTTGCATACATTTTCCTACCAAATGCTAATTAAAATATATTAACACATGGAAAATAGTGTTTTTACACATAAACCCTCACATGCATGATATATTATAATAAAGTCCTTTTTAATATGAAAATGGTAGGAAAAATGTAATAACAAATATGAAGTTTTATCAACTGAACAACGGACAAAACCCTAGTACCATAGACCCTAACGGACCTCTGTCGTAAAGAGCAGGGGTTAACTGTGACGTTAGGATAGGTTTGCCTACAAGCCCAAGGAAGGTAAATTACAAACTCCGAAATGAGTCCATAAACTAGAGACTCCGGAATGAGTGAATAAATTACAAGCTCCAAGATGAGTTCATAAACTAGAGACTCCGGGATGAGTGAATAAACTACAAACTCCGAAATGAGTATATAAACTACTTCACGTCAAGTCAGGACAGAAAGGCGCAACCCATGAGCTTCAACTGTGTACTATGTAAGGTAGTAAGGAGAGTATTTGATTCACACCCGACTAAGCGTTCATTCACAACTGCATACGTACTTAAATGGAAATAGTGTTCAAAGCGTGCTGATTTATATGTGTGAGAAGGATTAGCGCATGATACAACAATGGCGCTCGCACTTAGCAAAAATTCCTAAGGGTAAAGTATAAAGCTCATGCGCAGAGGCGAGATATACATACGAATATATGATGAAGAGGAAATGCATTGAAATAAACATTGAAATAAACATACTACTATACAGGGAAAAGATCACCAAATATAGGATCAGAGATACAGGGGTTAACAAAATAATAAACAAAGTTTCCCAATTCCCTCTCTGCCCTCTCCACCATATCGAAGCGACGGTCTTCACGAGGAGTTGCTCCCCATAGATTAGCGCCGTGCTCATCAGCGAAGGCGGACATGATATCCCGCTGAGCCCGTATCCGGCTTAGCAACTGAACTGAATAATCCCTCAAAGACTGGGTAATCAAACGTGCCTCGTAAAAGCGCTCGATCTTGTCTTCCGCTGTATCGAGAATCGTCGGAGTCTTCTCTGCCATATGAGGGGGGATGTCAGCAAGCACGGATAGGAAAATCATCTGGAGCTAAATGGAGCCCATAAAGAGGAGAGCCCCTGTGAGTCAGGAGCTCATATATCACCGCGTCACATTGAGCATCAGTGAGAAGGGGATCCACGAGCCGCGCAGTAAAGCGAGGAATGGTCTCCTCGATGGGCACCTCCCATGGTTGCCGACAAGCGTGAGAACGATCGCAAGCCATAGCTCTTGGTTTGTTCCTTTGGAAAATGGTTCACCTTGAGTTCTGTTAATATAAATAGGTTTCTCTTTGAGAAGAAGGAGGAAGGCATAGATTCGGGTTATAAAGAGAAGCATTCAAATCTAGGCACGGAAAATTCTGTGCATAGAGGAACTATTTCCAAGGCCGAGAAAAAGGGCATGAGGAAAGAAGATAGTTGACCAATAGGAATCAGAGTAAGAAGGTGAACCGATTCCAGCACTTCACGACCGTTAGAAAAGATGCCACCGCTGCACTCACGTGCGAGCCACGTGAGCGCAACGAAAGGAGGGCAAATGTTCAGGGATGAAGGAAAGTTCCCCACTAAAAACAGCCCCACGTGTTTAACATGTGAGTGCCTATATGCAACACATATAGGCACTGCAATTAAAACAATTGCTAGGCTAAAACAGCCCCACGTGTTTAACACGTGAGTGCCTATATGCAACGCATATAGGCATAGCAATTAAGACAATTGCCAGGCTAAAACAGCCCCAGGTGTTTAACACGTGAGTGCCTATATGTTACGTATATAGGCACAACAATTAGAACAATTGCTAGGCTAAAAACAACCCCATGTGTTTAACACGTGAGTGCATATATGCAACGCATATAAGCACTACAATTAAAACAATTGCTAGGCTAAAACAGCCCCACGTGTTTAACACGTGAGTGCCTATATGCAACGCATATAGACACTGCAATTAAAATAATTGCTAGGCTAAAAACAACCCCACGTGTTTAACACGTGAGTGTCTATATGCAACATATATAGGCACTGCAATTAAAACAATTGCTAGGCTAAAACAGCCCTACGTGTTTAACACGTGAGTGCCTATATGCAACGCATATAGGTACTACAATTAAAACAATTGCTAGGCTAATAAGCCTCACGTGTTAAACACGTTAGGGCACTTCTCTACGTACAATTAAATTCTACTCAATAAGGAACCAATCCAACGGTGATTAAGTATAGAATTAAATTCTATTGAACTTTTAAATAAGAAATGATATTTTCTGTTAAACAAAAAGTTGGCGGGTCAAAGATCCCATAAATTGGAAAATATTTTTCATATCTTTTTAAACAAAGAAAGATTGTGCTCCATTAAACCAAGCACCTTTGGATTGAAAATCCAACGGTGATTAAAAATCACCAACCTACAAAATAAATTCTGTATGGGAAAATATTTTCCTAATCTTGTTTAAGAAACAAGAAAATATGTTCTGTAAGACAAAAACTCTTGGATCAAAGATCCGACAGTGGGTAAAACCCCCAAAATCAACTAGGATCTCTCAAGGAGAGATTTTCTAAAACTAATCAACAAACTTCTCTCCACTATAAAAGAACCCATGACTTCAGGAAAAAAAAGAGGGGAGGGAGGAAGAAAAAGGAGGAAGAAAAAGAAGAAAGAAAAAAGGAGGAGAAAGAAGAAGAAAAAGAGAGATAGAGAGAGAGAGCTCCCCAGAGACTTAAAGAATATACAGGGAGAGAATTCAATTCTCAGAAGAGGAGACTTGTTTCCTTGAAACACTAGGTAAAGGAAAAGACAAAAGACTGTTCTTTGCATCTCTGAGGGTTTAACCCTTCATCGAACAACTTTATTCTTTCTTTGGTTGAGATCTGCAGAAGCATATCTCCCCACAAGTTGAGAATTTAATTCTCATCGGGGAGATTCTGTCATGCAGATTCAAAATCTAGGGGAAAGAACTGAGTTCAAAGAGTTTAACTCTTACAAAAAAACACATATGGGAATTTAATTCCTCTAAAAAACTAGGGTTTAACCCCATGAGAAGAATTTAATTTTTGCAAAGAAACAAAAGGAGAACTTGATCCCTAAGAACTACAGAAGAAAAGCCTGGTGATTTGTTAGTGTTAAACACTATAACTAGACTTCACGTGAGTGTTTCTAATGAACAAAAAGAAACGCCTGAGACTGCATCACGTGTTTCCTATGTGGGTGCTTAAAAGAGGAGCAAGGAGCACTTCCTAAGGCAGTCACGTGTTTTGCACGCGACCCCCAATCAAGTGCTTAGCACTTATATAAAGGGAGAGACAATAAAGCCAAGAGGGCATTACCCTATTTGAGGCATCTCATGTGTTTTACACATGAGCGCTATAGGAACTAAGTGCTTAGCACTTACATAAAGGGAAAGTCAATAAAGCCAAAAGTCAGAACCTTACTTTGGAGTGCCTCACGTGTTTCATACGTGAGCGCCCCCAAGAACCAAGTGCTCAACACTTATATAAAAAGACATAAATAAATGGGCAGCGCCCATAATTGAGCACCTCACGTGCGCCACGTGAGCGCCACAGAAATCTAGTGTTTAACACTATTCCAGTGCCCACTGTTGGGTAATTATAGAGACCCAGACCTAGCCTAACTTGACTAAGTTCTTCCAAAGTCAAGACCCCTCTGTGGTCATCATTCACCGAAATTGATCTTAGTCCACAATATGACTAATGGTCTGTCAATTGATGACATCCAAAATGATGTTCATCCCACACCTCCTAAGTTAATCTTAGTCTCTAAAATGACTACTGATTCTTAGATGATCCACCATGACCTTCTCCCTCAAATACGAGATTTGGGTTTAAGGGTACATCTCTTCATACCTCTGATATATGTCGTTTTAATTCCTCAGCGTTTTCAGAGAGGAGGCGGGTCCTGACAACCAACTGCTTTCCGATACACTTCCTAAATTAACGTGCACAACCTAGATCAAACCACATCCTAAACTGGATGTGTCCCATATCATCATTGCTCATCTCGTCACGTGACAAATACACATGTACGCAAGATGAACAATGGACCGAGATGTCCCTAAACTAACAACGGAACGAAACGTCCTTAAACTACAATGGACTGAAATGTCCCTAAACTAATATTCGCCCCCCCAAAATGGCGATAATGGACTGAACCATCCTTAAACTAAAATAATAGAGCCCAAACGCTCTTTTGCTGGATCCTGAAATCTCGTTAAGTGGATCTTAGTCTCAAATTGGACTACGTATCCTTAACAAAAAAACCAATCGAGCCCCCAATTGCTCGTATACATTTAAGTCGATGTTGATCTCAAAACAGATCAACGATCCTTACATCAACCCAAACCCTAAATCTAAGAAATACGGATTTGGACTAATCCACGCCCTACGGGCGACAACGTAAATTAGTCTCCGTATAAAATCCATGGGCAACCAAAAAATAAAAAAAAACACACACGACACGAAATGAACTTCTGGAGTAGGAGAAAGTTGTTATCGCTACGCGGTAACGTAATTAACTGCAGGGGCTTGCGCCTGCAGGGAAGAGCGTCCTCACAATTAAAAACCCCTCACAAATGAGGGGCAATCTGACGAAGTCCGCTACAAACGGCCGCATCCATCCAAACCTCCGACATACGGTGCTATAAATCAACTTGGAATCTTCGGAGAGGTGGACAGATAAATCCAAATAGCATCTGCCCCCAAATTCAGGCAAGACGACCTACGCGATTCGTTTCTGTTTTCGGCGGTAAACAAAGACGAGTTTAGAATTTTCCGATATCGGTTTTTCTTTGAGATTTGAGGATCAAGTGGAATCTGGTACTACTTGGGAACTCTGAAAATTTATTAGAGGATACAGTGAAATGTATATATTGGTAGAAAGCCATCGTAGAAATCCGAGCCCCCAAATCCAACTCTTGGCCACAAATTTAATGCTTTCGACTGCAAATGTCGGTTCGAGTTTGGAGTTAGGGCATGGTTTTTGTTCTGTAGCTCAATCACTAGATAACTAAGACTACCCTATACGCTAAAAAGTCTCAGATCACCTAAAGAAAAATCTGGAGCTGTTTTACTTGATTTCTAGCAATGTTTTGCGATATGTGAAACTTGGTTTTTGGATATTTGTGTTTTGACTCGGTCGTTTGACATTCGTACGTTAACGTCGGAAAGTATTTTGTTGTTTTAGCACGCATTGATCATAGGTTCTAACTTATGTGCACTTCGCTCATAATTTCAAATTCGAATTGAGTTTTTAAGCGGTTTTGGTTATAATTTCGATTGTAGGTATTTTCGCGTGGACTTTTGGGACGACGAAGAAGGGAAAGGTATCCGTCGGAATCGACTAGGATGAGGCGTGTTAAGGTGAGTAGACGTATATCTACGGGGGAAGTCGGGTGGATGGCGTATAGCGCCCCCGCAACCATAGAATTAGGATACGATATAGATATTAAAATAGTATACTTAGTCTATATAGGTTTTTCTAGACTACCATATTCTTATAAGTCTATACTTAGTAGAAATATATACCCTTAGTACTATTTCATAACCTATGAGCTATATCTATTTATTTAAGTATATATATACATATGATTACCTTATATGATATATGTTTACTAATGATATAAGGATATTTACGATATGATGATATGAGTTGATATGATACGATATAATGATATAAAGCGATATGATATGATATGATATAATACGAGATGACATGAGATGATACGAGATGGGATAATTTACGCGACTATAGATCCGTACTATTGATTTGATGATATCGTACGATAGATATTCCGTATGTGATATGATGAGAATGGATCGCCGATGTTTATTTTCGACTCGAGAAATCTTGTTTTAAAATCATAAGTAGATATGATATAGTGTTTAGAGCCATACTTACATTCAAAACTAACGAATCATTATGAACTTTTAAATGATAGCAAAAAGCGGACTCTATGACTTTTTCAAATGGTATCTTTTTCAAAAATATCGTAACCCCCTATTTTCTAAAACAACATTTCGTACCATTTTAAACTATAACGTATGGCTTATACGTAATTGCATATTTTTATACTTGTTCACGTTACTATTTATTTATCCCGTTTACGCTCGCATTTCGATTTATTATTTCTGCATTTGCTCGCACTTTGATTTTTTACGATGTATATCCCGTTTGTACTTTAGTTTTACTTGACCTTGTACTAGGACACTAGGATACATGCACCATTACTAATGATTTACATGTTGCACATGCACATACTCACAGTCTCACACACATCATCGGTAATTGCCATGCTACGTACACAGATAGAACTTGTTATGCTACCGCGTTACACTATACCTGTTAGCATGTTAGATTCTTTTAGTACTTTCTTTACAATACTATACGACACGCTTATATGAACACACTTACTATGCATTACAGTATTTTTCTATGCCTGCATATATCTTTTCATTATTGTCATGTTCTTATGTAATTCTGTTTTCATGAGAAACCACAAATATTATTTTAAAACGTGTGAATATTTTAAAAACGCGGTTTTCCTCTTGATTTGATATTTCGGCGTCCACCATGAGATTTCTCGGTTCTGAGCTATGAATATTATTCGAATCGAGATAGGGGGAGAGAGGCCAATTGCGGATACATGGTGGACCCGGTACGGTACCCCGGGAAAGAAGATCGTATAGAAAGGCGTTGAGCCTGGCTGAGAAACACTACCTACCGGTGACTGTATTGGACTTGGTGAATATCTAGAGGATACCGACCGGGGTGATATGAGACAGATGGATATGAGGACCGATTCGATGAGACGGTGCCTGAGATATGAGGGTCGATCCGATAAGACGGCACTTGAGATATGAGGATTTACGTATCAATACTGGACACGGAATTTATGATGATTTCAAGTGTCGATACTGGACACTCGGGGTTTTATGATGATTTTGAGCATCATTGATGAACACTCCTCGGATGATATATATATATATATATTTATATTGATACATGTACGATATTATATATTTATATACATATGTATACACGATCAATTTCGATACCACACGGTATGATATATTATTATATTACAGTATGATCTAGGTAGATCGTTATGCATTCGATTTCTACCTGATGATATTTTCTACTCACAAGTTGGTAACCTACCCCCGTTGTGGCATAGTTTTCTTGCAGGACTGACCGCTCGGACCAGTAGCGGCTTGCTGGCACATTTTTCTTTTGGATGATTTGCTTGGTAGGTGGGTTACACTACAGATCATAACCACCATTGTATATTTTATATTCATTGTACTTAGTTAAAAGCTCCATCAACTAGACTATATATATTATGGACTTAGAAACCAGATACTTGTATATTCTTTTGGACTTAGAGTGAGATTTGTATATATTCTTAATACTTGAGTTCGATGATATTTTCATTTTCTTTACTTTCTTTTCTGAGTTGATCTCCGTCTTGGGCATCGTATACTTGTGTGGTTGTGTTTCTGCCGATTGGCGAAGAGTTTGCTCCCGCTTAGGGATGCCACTATTATTATTATTGTTTATGTACTGTTTTGATTAAAATTTACAAAGGAGGTGCTGCCCAAATTTTAAATGATGAAAATGTTTTCAAATTATAGTATATAATCCGCTTGCATTTCAAACGAATTTTACTTATACTTAAAAGGAAAGAACTTGATTTCATTGATACCCCTTTTCAACACTTCACCTCCACTATTTTCTTAAAAAGGTTTAGATTCCTGGTTTTCGGTTTACTTGGGTTACGGTGGGGTCCTATAGAATTCACGTGATTCAAGTGCCGATCACGTGCTATTTCCAGGTCGTGACAAAGTTGGTATCAGAGCATTAGGTTTAACCTTTGTTCGAGTCTAAGTTTGACTATGCGGAGTCTAGGGCGTATATTTCGGAACCTAAGCTAGACCTTATGGAACATAGACTTGACCGTGGGGGTATTAGACCCGAACCTTCGTTACCTAGGTTGACCTTCTTTGATAGAGTAGGTAACTCAAGTAGAGTAACGTACCATGCGTATATTCCGCGGTATACTTACGATACGATATTCCTCTTAAGTAACTTTAAGATGTACATATCTTAAGATCCGTATTTCTATTCGTTCTTATGATCTACCTCATCGATGTTTGTTTGTGGTTCCTGTCACCATGGCTACGAAAGTCGAGAGGGCTACGGCTAGAGATGCGGACAGAGCGAGCTCATCCGGGACGATGACTGACCATGGTGTTATTCTGGTGACACGGGAACATATTGATTTCTCGTTTATGCTTGGATTTCTCGTTTGAGATCGGTGTTCTGGATCCGCACCAGATGGACGGGTCATTTCTTGAAGCCAGATGGATTGAGAGAACTGTTGACGTACGACCTACTTCAGAGATCGTTGTGTTGTCCACTGTGCAGATAGATGTATCAGATGTTGCTGAGATTGATGAGATATCGCTTCTAGAGTTCACGAAGTTAAAGCTATATGAGTTTACGGGCAGGGATATGACAGAGGATCCTTAATCATTCCTGGATAGGATGACTAGGATATTTCGTTCTTTTGAATTCCCCGATGTAAGATCAGTTGAATTGACCAGCTTCAGTAGAAGGGTCTTGCTCAGATCTGGAATGAGTCGATCGAGAGAGGACGAGCAATGCATATTTCTCCAATTGAATGGACGAGTTCTCGGTGGTGAGGGTCGCTGCGCGGAGATGAGGGTGATGGTGAAGGGAGGAGGGGCTCGAGCTTGGGAGAAGAAGAAGAGGGAACGAGATAAGAGAGAGAGAGAGAGAGCATGATCGAGAGGGGAGAGAGTGTGAGAGTGATCGAGAGGAGAGAGAGAGTGAATGTGGGGAGGGGGGAGTAAACGTAGGGGTTTTAAAATTTAATAATGGAAAAATAAAGAAGAGGCAGAGAGTGTAATGGGTAAAAATTAATATATAATAATTAGGTTTTAATTAGGGATTTAATGAAATTGATTGGGGTAGGATTTAGATTTTAAATGAGAATAATTTTGAATTTGAAAAGGGGAGAAAGTATCTATTGGCGGAAAAAGTGGAAGATTTGGGCTAAGAGGAAAAAGAATGGGTATGGGCTTTGGGCTAAGGAAAAGTTTAGAAGGAAAAGAGTGGGACTAAAGGATAGACCTGGATTAGGGTTTTAAGCATTAAGTTAGGTAGCAAAAGAGTTAGGAAAAATATTTTTGATGAAGAATATATATATGGAATAAATTAATTAGAAAATATAGAGAATTATTATTGAAATGCAGATAATAAATACAAAGGGACTGGGTATTACATCATACCACCCTTAAAATTATCATCGAAATTAAAAGGATGAAAAAGAAAGCGACGATACAAATGGCTACTCGAAAAGATGTGGAAACTGCGAACGGATATCCTTCTCACGTTCCCAGGTAGATTCCCCAGGTGAGTGACCACCCCAAGATACTCGGACTAACGGAATGAACATATTCTTCAGCACCTTCTCTCTACGATCGAGTATAGTAGTAGGCTGCTCCACATAAGTTAAATCGGTACCTAGAGTCAATTCTGAATGATCGAGAACGTGACTGTTGTCTCGAACGTAGCGCCGCAACTGTGACACATGAAATGTGTTGTGTATGCCCGCTAACGAAGGGGGTAAGGCAAGACAGTAAGCCACTTCTCCTATTCGCTCCAATACCTTGAATGGTCCGATGAATTGAGAACTGAGTTTCCCACGACTCCCAAACCTGATAACACCGCGGGTAGGTGAAATCTTCAGAAACACATGATCACCAATTTTGAATTCTAGTGATCTCTTGCTGGCATCTGCCTAACTCTTCTGTCGGTCCTGAGCCATCTTAATCCGCCATCTGATCATCTGGATCTTGTCTACCGTCTGGACTATAAGTTCGGGGCCCAGTAATTTTCGCTCACCCACGTCATCCCAACAAACAGGGGATTGACATGTCCGTTCGTAAAGTTCTTTGAATGGAGCCATCTGGATGCTAGCTTGGAAACTGTTGTTATAAGAAAATTCCATTAGATGGAGGTGATCCTCCCAAGAGCCTTGAAATTCTAGAATGCACGTCCTCAACATGTTCTCGAGCGTCTGAATAATACGCTCGGACTGTCCGTCTGTCTGTGGATGGTAAGCCGTGCTGAACTTGAGACGTGTACCCAGACTCTCCCTCAAGCTCTTCCAAAAATGTGAAACGAAACTGGTGTCTCTATCTGATACTATGCTGACCGAGACTCCGTGAAGCCTCTCTACTTCTTGCATGTACTTCTTCGCAAGCGACTCTGTCGACTTTCCCACTTGGAAGGATATAAAGTGTGCTGCTTTCGTAAGACGGTTGACGATAACCCAAACGGTGTTGTTTCCTCTTAGACTCCGTGGTAAATCAGTCACAAAATCCACAGTGATGTGCTCCTATTTACATTTGGGTATCGGAAGCGGTTGCAATAGTCCAACAGTTCTCTAGTGTTCTGCCTTTACTTGCTGGCATACTAAGCACTTGGATACAAACCGTGCAATCTCTCACTTCATCCCGTTCCACCAAAAGTGCTGCTTCAGATCTCGATACATTTTTGTGCCTCCCGGATGCACATAATAAGCTGAATTATGAGCTTCAGCTAGTACTTCTTCTCGAACATCCCCCTTGGGAACGCAAAGTCTGCTACCGAATCTCAAAGAACCGTCTCGATGTATGAGCAAGTTTGTCCTTAGTCCGGCTTCCAGCTGCCCTATAAACTTCTGCAATCGAGGATCATTAGCCTGTGCAGCCTTAATGCGAGTTACGAGTGAAGACTGCACCTGCAACTTCCAAAACTGCCCGGTTGCACTCGGTGTAACAATCTCTAGTTCGAGCTTATGAAAGTCCTCAATGATGTTTCTCTCGCTGGTCAACATCATGCCCGCTGGCTTGCAACTGAGAGTGTCGAGTACGATATTTACTTTTCCCGGATGATACTGTAAGTCCAAGACGTAGTCCGCTATTAGTTCTAGCCACCATCGTTGTCTCATATTCAATTCTCTCTGAGTGAACACGTATTTCAGACTCTTGTGTTATATGTACACTTCTACCTTTTTGCCTAATAGGTAATGTCTCCAGATCTTCAATGCAAAAACCACTGTAGCTAATTCCAAGTCGTGTGTTGGGTAGTTCCTCTCATGATTCTTCAGCTGCCGTGAGGCATAAGCAACTACCCGACCGTGCTGCATCAGAACACAGCCTAAATCTTTCCCTGAAGTATCGCTGTGTATCACCAAACTACCTGAATTATCTGGCACTGTAAGAATATAGGCCGTGGTCAACTTTTGTTTCAGTGTCTCAAAACCCTTAGTACATTCCTATGTCCATATGTAAGGCACTTCCTTCCGTATCAGCTAAATTGGGGGTCAGCTGATTACAAGGTTCAAGGATGAGATAAAGTAATTACTTATAATAAGGGAAAGAAATTTTGTAAGAAGGATCAATTAATGCATTAAGCGGGCTTTAAGGGTATAATACTTTAGGAAAAATTTAATCGAACCAAAACTTTATTATTCAGAAAATCTTGACAGAGTACAATTGAGAGATAAACGTGGACCTAAACTATACATCGTTTTTATTTAGCCCGAAGAAAAGAAAATAAGTCGCGTCAATCATGATTGTGGAAGTTCAACATGTAGCGATAAGTTCTTGCGCTAAGATAGGGGCGTCCATTCCCATAGTGCCTTGCCGGGATATCTGCTTGAGGTTCTTCAGCCTCGAGTTCCTCTTCACTCGAGCTTTCATCCTCCGACTCCTTCTCGGCTGGAGCTTCGTCTTCAGATTCCTCCCCTATATGGTTTTCTTTTCCTAGCTCTTCCTCTTCGGCGGGAGCTTCCTCATCGGAATCCTCCTCCATATGCTCCGCCTCTTCCGGGCCCCTTTCTGGATCCTCTTTCATAGGGTCTTCCTCAGGATTCTCCTATTCAGGATCCTCATCTGGATTCTCTTCTACTGCATTTTCTTGTGGATCCTCTCCTATCGGGTCTCCTTCGGGATCCTCCTTTTCAGGGTCTTTTTCTGGATCCCTTCCACTGTATTTTCCTGTGGATCCCCTTCTATCAGGTCTTCTTCGGGATCCTCCTCTTCAGAGTCTTCTTCTGTGTCCTCCTCTTCATCGTCAGAATCATTAATCATATTGATCTCTGGAGCCGCGACATCGACTCCCTTGTCCTTGGATTCGCTGTCATCGAAAATAATATGTGGGCCATCGACCTTGTCGTCTGAATTCACTAATATATAGTCGTAAGAAATGCAGGACCGAATGTCCTCATCAATAAGCGATGCTGCCCTATGGTTGGCCATGGCCTGAAAAGTAAAGGTCATGATCAAATAGTAGAACACGAAGGAAAATAACAACGAATGATGCAGAACATGAGGAAACGGTAAGGTATATAAGATTCAAAAACATGAACTTGAGTGGTGATGCATAAGTAGTATATGGAAGTGAAAGCAATGAAACAAAGTATAGTTCAAGGGATCCCTAAATTGAATTGCAATCTTATTCTAAATCCGGCGCTCTGATACCAACAAAACCATGTCACGCCCCGCTTCCCAAAATACGGAATACAAGGGTGACTAGGCCAGCCATGCTCCTACGATTAAGGAAAAATCCTGCCGTAGTCACATTTTGGCTTCTAGTATTATATGGTAATCAGTAAAATAAAATACGGATAAAGAGAATGCAGTCACTGGAACAATCATATATAAATAAAACTGAGCACAATGGAAGTAAACAAGGGGGCAACTAACCAGAGATATTAAGGGAAAGATACAAATGGCTCATTGGTCTGGATCTCTGCGGTCTTCTCGAGATCAGACGGATCCACTTCTATCATTGAACATGCATACTCAGGTTGTCAGGATGACGCAATAGCAATATTATGTTAATAATAATTAGGCGAGAAATAAAGTAATAATGGTGGAGATAATATATGCAGGTAATCAATATGTAACACCCTAGTTCATTTATACCAGTTCTATTTCGAGTATTTCTTTATTTATGGTATTTTCCCGATTTATTGTGTTTTGGGTGCGAAAGTGTATTTGACATCTGTATTTGCATCCGACCCTACCCACTTGCTGGAAACCCGTCTTGATTCCTGTTTATGATTTATCCCGGCTAGTTACGTGGATCCGTACACTTTCATATTTTTATATATACTGCATACTGGCATTATATCTGGCATCTGCATTTTTTAATATAACATTTAAAGTCAAATAAAATATTTTTAAAATATCTAGCATGGCCTGCATGATACCCCTGACCCTGTGGTAGCATCCGCACCTCGTGTCCTCGTCCCGTTCAGTGAAACAGACTCGTTTGGATAGCTACGTGCACGCTATGTGCATCCGTTCTTGCGGGTATGCTTTTTCATGATCCGGATATTCTGTTTTGGTTTTGGTCGACACGTATATTTTCCGTATTTTAAAACTAAATTTTTAGACCAGACCCGGGCGCGCTTTGGAGTAATTTTGTATTAACCAAAATCTCAAATTTAACTAATATTATATTCTAATATATATATACCGTTTATATAAAATTTTATAACGAAAAATTATATTTTAAATATTTTAAATAAAATCCTAAATCTAATCCTAACTCACAGATATCCCCACCTCTCACTCTCTCTCTTATATATATCTAAATTAAATATTATACTTATAAAAAAAACCCTACTTTTCCCCACGTCCTCATCTCCCCTCACACAGTTCTCACCTTCACGAAGCCCTAGCCTCGCCTCGCGCTCGCCTCTCGCCACCGCCGACTCCCTCGACCCCTCGTCATTACCACCCCCTTCTCCTCTCTTCCTCCGCCTCCTCGCATGACCACAACCATCACCACCATCACTCTTAACCCGAACCCAAACCAAGCCCCGGCCTCAGTTGCACACCTCGCCGGAGATCCGATCATTGCTGTCAACCTCTCCCCACGTCTCCACCTTCCTCTCTCTTCTCCTCCCCTGCAAGCCCACGACCCCTGCACCAAGCCCGATCACCAAACCCAACCCAAAGAACCCAAAACCCATCGTTGCCTCTGTCCTCACCTCGCCGGAGCTCCGACCACCTCGTTGCCACCGCCGACTCCCTCGCCTCACCTCTGACCCCAGAGCACCCAAGACAGAGAACAACCCTCTCTTCTTCTTCTTCTTCTACTTTTCTCTTTTCTTGGTTTCTTGTTTCCGGTCATCGCCGTGCCCGTCGCCGACGATCCGGCCAACTCAGTGAACGTTCCCAGCCAACGTGGTCGTATTCTTGCTTTGCCTAGTCCTGTCCCGTGCGCGCGTATGGTTATTGTGGCATTTACCGACATCGTATGCGGCGTATACACCCCGTCGTGAGATCCGTTCAGGCAAGTTTATCTTGATACATGCTATGATGCATATGTTGCATCCATATGAATAGAAATATTACATGTTTATTTCATTGTGCATCCATATTACAATTTTACAGTTTTTCGATACCCGTATGCATCCATGCCGTTATTTACATATCTAGTCGCATGCAAGTTCATCTTGCTATATGCTATGTATCTTATTTTGCATCCATATGAATAAAAATACCACATGTTGATTGCACTGTACACCCATATTAATGTTTTACTGTTTTCGGATACCCGTATGCATCCATATCATTTATTATATATGTAGCTGCATCTGTAGATCATATTATTTCATGTTATTGATGTATTAACACCCCATGTATGATGATGTGCATCCTACATAGTCATGGAGCTGTAGATGTAACTCCTGATAGATATTTATGCATCCATGTTTTATTGTGTATCCATACCATTAATTTTACATATCTAGTAACATGCCATGTCATATCAATTCATATTACTATTACATTAGTACCCCATGCTTGATAATATGCATCCTACATAGTCATGATGTAACCCCTAATAGATATTTGTGCATCCATACTTTTACCGTACATCCGTACTTTTACCCCGATTCGATACTTGCTACATTAGGCACCCATTTGATACACTGTGCACCCCCTGACATGACCTGATACACCACTGCATGACTTTATACCTGATCCTGTTCCTAATGCCGACAATCCTGACATGTTGTCCCGATGGACATATCCTATTGTCTGTATAGACAAACCTGTACTCCATATTTATCAATACCTGACTTGAACACATAACTTGGGGTTAAGGGGAAATCAATGATGAAACATGATCTGTAACTCAACAGTTCGACGCTTATACTGATCAGTTTTGGGGGCTAGGCCAGTCCCGGGATGATGTTGCTGACATCATTCTTCTGTACATGTTTCCTGTTTGTGCTTAGCGGCATGTCTCGGATTCAGCCCCGAGAGTCTGGACCGTGGTCCCGGGTACGCACGGGATACTATTGAGTTACATCGACGATTCCATCAACTTGATTTCAAAGACTTGAGAGTAGATAACCCAGTAATATAGTTAGATTACTCATCGCACATCACATACACTGATACACTTCACTGTTCCATACTCATGTTACTGTTATACCCTTATTACTGTTCATACTCATGCCTGCATATCTTGTTACCTCCTGATTATATTTTTATTGTTTGATATTATGACGCACTGACGTCTAGGTTTTGCATGGCCCAGATCCTCTATCTTTACCGCAGGCTGACCAGGAGTATTTTAGCCGACAGGCCGAGCAGTGAGGATCCTATTAGTATTTTAGTTTAGTTTTCTTTCAGCATTTTCATTTCCTGATGTGAGCCCGTATTTGGGACGTACATTCCAGATTGTTGTTGTTATTTGGATTTATTGCTTCCGCATATTATTTCTTGACTCGTTTATTCTGGCATATGGACATGTACTAGATAGTTTATTTTATTTTACTGTTCTTGATATCTTATGGACAGCCGTAATGTGACTGTGGATGGATGTTTCCTAGTCACAGGTAGCATGGTTGACTCTGTCACGTGCTAACCTTAGCGCACTCTGGGAAGCGGGGTGTGACACAATATTTCAATAAACAATGCAATGTATGATCTGTGTCCCTATCGGTCTCTAAGTCAATTTTTTGAAATCGAGCTGCGGAAAGAAATGATCATGTTCAACAAGGATCTCGTACATACCCGAGACTACGGCCCACTGTTGCCCGGGACATAACCCTGTCAGCCGGACCGCTAGGTCCAAACCTAATATATATATATAAGAGTCGCTGTTTGATATATATAAGAGTCGCTGTTCGAATGATCATCCTCTAAATCGCTATCCTCGCTAAATACAAGTTCCTTTCCACTTCGATTTCCCCTTTTTCTCTAGGATCCACTATCTATAAGTATGGGCTAGTTGTATATAAGTACGCACCAATAACACTGTTTTATTCACTATTCACTGTGCTGTTCACTATCACGAATCATTCACTTTTCACCGGCGTACTTGACACAACTAAACCGATAGCATTCACGTTCGATAATGTATTATACACTGAGAATTAATAAGAATGTTCACCATCGCTAGAGATATCGCAGTTGGGTAAATATGTGAATTATGCTGCTAAACAAATCATATGCAATACAAGTCATTACGCGTCTTTGGAATTTAAAAAAATCACATTAAATTGTACAATCAGAATTAAGCAAAATGATACAAAAGGTGTAAAAAGTAAACTTAATTATCAATTTAACGAAATTAGTTTTAAGTCAATCGGGTTTCGGGTTTGCGAATTACAGTCATTTCTTTTTAAGTGTTCTCTGCTGGAAATTCAGTTCCTGAACTCAAAGTCCATTTCGTAACACAGTTTTCACCCTGATGGGATCACAATTAGATGACAATACAGTTGGATAATATTTAGGTTTATTAGTTAGATTTCCAGCTCATCAGATGGATTGATAATATTCACTGTGTGCTGGGAGTTATGCATTATTTAAGATCGGTTTATACGTTCTGTTCCTGCTTGGGACTGCATTATGTACTGATGATTTAAAATATAATTAAAATTGAAAACGACGGTAAAAACGAATGAAGCCACCTCCAATAGTTATATAACAGATTAATCTTCGCAACGGTATAGGGTTCCTCATAATACCATTCTCACACAGAGTTGTAAAAGCATTCAAAATCAAGTGTCGACAAGCAGTGCTGCTCTGGACTGCAGTCCAGAGCCGCACTCCTGAACAGTTTCCGTCACCGCTTTAAAACAGAAACAAAATATAAATTATATGGGGTTCTAGGTTGTCGAGTCAGATTTGATACGAGCTCTCAAACACTGCATTCCAGTATATATCCAAATTATTACGATTTTCTCAAGTTATGTGCGGGTAATTTTAGATTTGGCGGATCTAAATGGGGATGACATTTCACGGTGTTAGGATCCGTATTTTCAACCCAACTGTTTACATAATATTCATTATCACTAAGGTAAACCATCACACCTAAGTTCCGCCATTTTATGATGGTTTCTAGCTTAGGGTTTGCATTGAGTACCTATGATAAACATTTGATTCACAACCGAAATAAATATATTATAGCATGTAGCAAGTATTTGAACTTGCCCGACGATGCATCGATGACGATATGGCAGCGATGCGGCAAAAGCGGTGATCTACGACAATAGCAACGGCACGGCACGGCGCGATCACGAAGCAAGCGCGGCTAGGCACGACACAGCAAACTCGACCTCGGCTCGAGCTTGGCGCGGTTTTGACCTTGGTCCTTGGCTGGAGTGTGTTGTGCAGGGTGGTCGTCGACGAGGGCCTGACGGCACATGTGGATGCGGCGGAGGCAGCGACAGCGAGTGGAGGCTCGACTTGCGCTTGATGGAGGGTGAAGGTTGAGGCTCGTGGGGACTTAGTGGTGCGGTGGTTGCTTGGAGCTACAGTGGCGATGGCAGCAGCAGGCGGCGAGAAGATGTCGGCGGCGGTTGAAGGTGGTGTTGTGAGGTCGGAGGAGGCGGTGGCGCTGCGCTGTAGGTGATTGTTGGGTTTGAGGGAGAGAGGAAGCGGCGAGCTCAGAGAGGAGGTCAATGATGGCGGAGGTTGATGGAGGTAGTTGCGGCGTAGCTCTGGTGGTCGTGGTGGTGTGAGAAGGTCGTGGGGGTGCTGGGGTTGGCCGGAGGCAGTGATGAGTGCTCGGTTGGGTGTTGGAGGGAGATAAGAAGAAACCCGTAAGGGGAGGATGGTGGTGATGTGGCGCTGGGGCTCGTCGGAGTTGTTGAGTTCGGTGGCGAGGGCCGCTGCGCGGAGATGAGGGCGATGGTGAAGGGAGGAGGGGCTCGAGCTTGGGAGAAGAAGGAGAGGGAATGAGATGAGAGATAGAAAGAGAGCGTGATCGAGAGGGGAGAGAAAGAGTGAACGTGGAGGGAGAGAGAGAGAGAGTAAACGTGGGGGTTTTAAAATTTAATAATGGAAAAATAAAGAAGAAGCAGAGAGTGTAACGGGTAAAAATTAATATATAATAATTAGGTTTTAATTAGGGATTTAATGAAATTGATTGGGATAGAATTTGGATTTTAAATGTGAATAATTTTGAATTTGAAAAGGAGAGAAAGTGTTTGTTAGGGGAAAAAGTGGAAGATTTGGGCTAAAAGGAAAAAAAATTAGGTATGGGCTTTGGGCTAAGGAAAAGTTTAGAAGGAAAAGAGTAGGACTAAAGGATGGACCTGGGTTAGGATTTTAAGTATTAAGTTAGGTAGCAAAAGAGTTAGGAAAAATATTTTTGATGAAGAATACATATATGGAATAAATTAAATAAAAAATATAAAGAATTATTATTGAAATGCGGATAATAAATACAAAGGGACTGGGTATTACAGATGCTTTCATGCACACCTGTTGCACTTGATAGATATTTTTGTGCACACCGTGCACTCAATTTTCGTTTTGCACACATTCGTGGCACTTGAATTTGACTTCGATTTTTGTGCGCACCAGACGCATGTGGGTTGGTTTTCGTGTACACCTATTGAGATTGATTTCTTTCGAGCATCACGTTTTTATGACATATACTATATTATATAATAATAGAGCAGGACTAGTCTGCGGACAGTACCTGAGTATTTTTGCATCCATCGATATTTACTGAAGAGGTTTTAAAAAAATAGCTATAGTCCCACTACTTTCCTACGTGTCAGTGGGCGACACAAGTTTTTATAAAAAGAAAACCCTTCTAAATCACTTTCGAAAAAAGCGAGACGTATATCTTAAGCAAAACACACACACACACACACACACACACACACACATATATATATATATCTTCAAAAATGAACGTCCGCTACTTGTACCGTGATATACGTATCACACAGCGATTTGAAAAGGATTTTTCATACATATTTCAGCTACTTAAATGATTTTACATGGATGTATATCATATACGTATTGTAGCCATGATTATATTGTGCTTGATTTAAACAGTAGATTTCGCAAATTGCATTTTTCATCGTAGTTTTTATAATTTGCATGACGCTTGACGGAGTTTCGATTATTGAATTTTGCACTTGTTTTCATGCGCACGCGTTGCGCTATGATATTTTTAGCTTATTCATGATTTCGGAGTCTCGTTGACTTGATTTGATTTACTAAAATGTTTTAAGATTTGAGGGTTTAAATTTAAATTCGGAGACCAAATTTATTTAAGGAGGAAGATTGTAACATTTCAGAAAATGGAAAATATTATTTTGGAATTTAAATAATAAAATAATGAATTTTACGGATATCATACGATATAGATTTGAGTTTTCGTAGATTGGTATAGTTACATACCTATATTTTTGGAAAATAATTGGGATTTAAAATGAATTATTAATTATAAAAGCATTTATTTGATTTGGGCCTTTTATAAATTAATATAATTTTTTCCATACAAGTTTAATGTTAAAAATTAATTAGTGTTTTCCTAATTATGCATTAAACCAAGTCCATTTTGTTAACTATGTTTTAATGTGCTATGACACATTTATTTGTAAGAGTTAACACATTTTACATTTGGTTTTCTATGTTTGGTTTTGTGTTTTTAGAAAAGAAAAGGAAAGGAAACGAAAATGAGGGGGACATGAAGATATGGTTAGAAGAGAGTGTGTGAGAGAGAGGGAGTCATGGTGCATCAACCATTTGTTGCATTCCTTCATCCTCATTTCTTCATCTCTTTCTTCTTCATTTTCTCCATCTCCTCCACTATCCTCTACCACCATAAACCACCATCCAAATCATCTCAAAACATCATATAGCCTTCACTAAAAGCGTTCCTAATCTCATACTAAGCATCCTGGAATGATCAAGTTTTTGTTTTGAGCTCTTGTGGCCATCTTGGAATTTTCTTGAGTCACCTCTTGAGACAAAACTCTCACATTTTATCAAGTCTTTAGATTTCTTAACCTCACGATTAGTTAGAATTAGTTTTAGAGCTTAAAATGTAGGTTTTTCTAAACTTGAGTTTTCTAAGTGAGCTTTTGATGGATGAAACTTGTAGTAGTTGTGTAGATAAGGGTTGTTTAGTGACCACAACCCTATAAAGGGATAGATAAGGGCCTGCTAGTGCAAGTAACCATGACTAAGACGAGTTTAGAATTTTCCGATATTGGTTTTTCTTTGAGATTTGAGGATCAAGTGGAATCTGGTATTACTTAGGAACTCTAAAAATTTATTAGAGAATACAGATAGATGTATAGACTAGTAAAAAGCCACCGTAGAAGCCCGAGCCCCTAAATCCAACTCTTGGTCGCAAATTTAATGCCTTCGACCGCAAATGTCGGTTCAAATTTGGAGTTAGGTCGTGGTTTTTGTTCTGTAGCTCAATCACTAGATAACTAAGACTACCCTATACGCTAAAAATTCTCAAATCACATAAAGAAAAATCTGGAGTTGTTTTACATGATTTCTAGCAGCAATGTTTTGCGATATGTGAAACTTGGTTTTTGGTTATTTATGTTTTGACTCGGTCGTTTGACATTCGTACGTCGACGTCGGGAAGTATTTTGTTGTTTTAGCACGCGTTGATCATAGGTTCCAACATATGTGCCCTTCGCTCGTAATTTCAAATTCGAATTGAGTTTTTAAGAGGTTTTGGTTATAGTTTCGATTGTAGGTACTTTCGCGTGGATTTTCGGGACGACGAAGAAGGGCAAGGCATCCGTCGGAATCGACTATGGCGAGGCGTGTTGAGATGAGTAGATGTATATTTATGGGGAAAGTCGGTTGGATGGCGTATAGCACCCCTGCAAACGTAGAATTAGGATACGATATAGATTTTAAAATAGTATACTTAGTCTATAGGTTTTGCTAGATTACCATATTCATATAAGTCTATACTTAGTAGAAAGATATACCCTTAGTACTATTTCATAGCCTATGAGGTATATCTACTTATTTAAGTATATATATACATATGATTACCTTATATAATATAGGTTTACTGATGATATAAGGATATTTACGATATGATGATATGAGTCGATATGATACGATATGATGATATGAGTCGATGTGATATGATATGATACAAGATGATATGAGATGATACAATATGATATGATATGAGTTGAGACGATATACGCGACTATAGATCCGTACTATTGATTTGATGATATCGTACAATAGATATTCCGTACATGATATGATGAGGATGGATCGCCGATATTTATTTTCGACTCGAGAAATCTTGTTCTAAAATCATAAGTAGATATTATATAGTGTTTAGAGTCATACCTACTTTTAAAACTAACGAATCGTTACGAACTTTTAAATGATAGCAAAAAGGGGACTCTACGGCTTTTTCAAATGGTATCTTCTTCAAAAATATCGTAGCTCCTATTTTCTAAAACAACATTTCGTACTATTTTAAACTATAACTGTATGGCTTATACGTAGTTGCATATTTTTATACTTGTTCATGTTAATATTTCTTTATCCTGTTTATGGTCGCATTTCGATTTCTTATTTCTGCATATGCTCGCACTTTGATCTTTTACGATGTATATCGCGTTTGTACTTTAGTTTTACTTGAACTTGTACTAGGACACATGCACCATTACCGATAATTTACATGTTGCACGTGTATATACTCGCATGCTCACACACACATCATCGGTAATTGTCATACCACGTACACAGATAGAACTCGCTATGCACCGCATCACGCTATACCTGTTAGCATGTCAGATTCTTTTAGTACTTTCTTTACAATGCTATACGACACGCTTATATGAACACACTTGCTATGCATTATAGTATTGTTCTTTGCCTGCATATATCTTTTTATTATTGTCATATTCTTATGAGATTCTGTTTTCATGAGATTTCTGGATTTGAGAAACCGCAAATATTATTTTAAAACTTGTGAGTGTTTTAAAAATGCGATTTTCTCTTGATATGATATTTCGGTATCCACCATGAGATTTCTCAGTTCTGAGCTATGATTATTATCCGAATCGAGGCAGAAGGAGAGAGACCGATTGCGGATACATGGTAGACTCGGTACAATACCCCAAGACAAGAAGATCGTATAGAAAGGCGTTAGAGCCTGGCTGGGGAACACTACGTATCAGTGACGGTATTGGACTCGGTGAATATCCGAAGGATACCGACCGGAGTGATATGAGATAGATAGATATGGGGACTGATCTGATGAGAGGGTTCCTGAGATATGAGGGCCGATCCGATAAGACGACGCCTAAGATATGAGAAATTACGTGTCAATACTGGACACGGGATTTATGATGATTTCGAGTGTCGATATTGGACACTCAGGGTTTTATGATGATTTCGAGTGTTGTTGATGGACACTCCTCGGATGATACACACACATGATATGGGTGATACGATACCATATATTGATACATGCATGATATTATATATTTTTATACATATGTATACACGATCACCTTCGATGCCATACTGTATGTGATATTATTATATTACAGTATGACCTAAGTAAATCGTTATGCATTTGATTTCTATCTGATGATGTCTTCTACTCACGAGTTGGCAACTCACCCCTGTTGTGCTATAGTTTTCTTGTAAGATTGACAGCTTGGACCAGTAGCGGCTTGCTGGCACATTTTTCTTTTGGATGATTTGCTTTGTAGGTGGGTTATACTACAGATCGTAACCACCATTGTATATTTCTAATTAAAAGCTCCATCAATTAGACTATGTACATTATGGACTTAGAAACCAGAGACTTGTATATTCTTTTTGACTTAGAGTGAGATTTGTATATATTCTTTATACATGAGTTCGATGATATTTTGTTTTCTTTACTTTCTTTTCTGAGTAGATCTTCTCCTTGGATGCCGTATACTTACTTGTGTGGTTGTGTTTCTATCGTTTGGCGAAGAACTAGCTCCCGCTTGGGGATGCCACTATTATTATTGTTTATGTACTGTTTTGATCAAAATTTACAAAGGAGGTGCTGCCCAAATTTCAAATGACGATTTTTTTTAAAATTATAGTATATAATCCACTTGCCTTTCAAATGAATTTTACTTATACTTGAAAGGAAAGAACTTGATTTCATCGATACCCTTTTTCAACACTTCATCTCCACTATTTTCTTAAAAAGGTTTAGATTCCTGATTTTCGGCTTACTTGGGTTACAGTGGGGTCCTATAGACGTCATGTGATTCAAGTGCCGGTCACATGCCATTTTCGGGTCGTGACATTTATGCATGTATGAGATCACTATAACTTCCTCAAGAACACTAAAGTAGGGTTTTCCTTTGTCGTCAACGTTTGCAATGCCGCTATTTTGTGTAGCTCTAATACGTTCCGTCCTTTCAATCTCAAATTTGTAGTCGGAAACCCCTTACCGTTTTAAAACGTAGCTGTAGTAATTGGACCTCTTAAAAAGTTGTGAAACTCTTTTTTAATCTGCTCTCCACGTTCAATTGTCCATCGACTTCTTGTCTACACCAAGTGGCGAAAGTGCGCCTCTGTTTTTATTCGATTCTATCGGCCGACAACTCAGGATTCGACTGCTCGAGTTTTTTTTGTACGAGTTGTTCATAATTTACATAAGTTAGATCAGTTAGATTAAATTTAATTTCGGACATTTAAATGGATGAAATTATTACTTATTCTGCATATGTAGTAAAACATTCACCGGTGATTGATGTTAAAAATTGTCTTTTAATGTTTCCTAATTATCTCAATCAACACGGTATCGCATAAACCAGCCACGGTGAGTATGGTGATGGAGTTTTAGCAATTTAATGTGAATTTAGAAGCATACTAGAACGGTTTCCAAAAAACCAAGAGAGCAAAAATTCCACAAACCAAAGAATCAAGGCTGAAAAATTAAACTTGGCAACAAAAATGAGAGCTTTTTAATTACTTGGATAGAAATGCAACCTTTGTAGCATGTCCTTCGTCTTCTAAAGATCCACTTGAATTCTTGAACAAGCTAGGTTGATGAACCCTGCCAAAGATGATTCATCTTGAGATAACACAAACACAAGCTTTCACTTCACTAAACAATCTAGTAGTGAAGAAAACAAGCTAAACTAATTTGCTAATATAGTTTAGATTGATGAAGTAGGATTTTTGCTCACTTATTTTTCTTTTCTTTTACTTCACTCTTGCAGGAAAAATAAATCAAGAGGAAGAAGATGAAGATAAGAATGGCTAAAGATTCTTAAGATGAGAACAAAAATATCATAACTTATTTAAATAATAAATCATAATAAGTTAACAATATTCTACACCATTCTAACAAATGACTCATTGATTCAGTTATTTAAATGAGCAAATATATTTTATTCTTATCTTTGAATCTTATGTGATTCTTATACACACATCTAATGTGTATACACAACCATGACAAATGATATATTATTTATTTCATATATAAATAATATATAAAGAGAAGGAAAAATAAAGTGAGCATAATATTAGTTAATATATATCATATATAAATATATATCAAATTATTAAATCAACACTTGATTTAATAATCCGGTTATATCATATATAATCCGGCTAATATTAAATAACTTTAGATTAAAATACGGTATCGTATACCCGTATTTAATCGAGCTCCCCCACATATCGCTATGCATGCCCTACTTCATTTTGCTTATGCTAGGAAATTTCTGTGTGGGACTCTAAAGGCCCATCAATACACCGGTAGTAAGTAATGATCTTATCAAATACTTACAAGCATGTCACTAGCTGTACATAAGGACGACCCAGGTATAGAATGAATAGGAATATCAACAAGCTAACTTGTCCAAAATCCAACAGAGCTTAAAAGCGACACTTACCGTACAGTCCGATCTCTTTGTCTGATATGTTGCATATCAAGTCTAGGGGTGGTATCATCAGACCCTAATAACCCGATAAGTCATGCCGATGTGTGGCCTATAACCAATCGAGAAACTAATGATAATACTTATGAGTAAATCTCAACAACCCTGCCCAGGTACTTGCGGTTATAGCCTATCGTGCATAGCAAAATATCAACTCCCAATACCGGTATTTGGATCTAAGCCTGTACCCGGAAGATAAAGAGAGATGAAACCACTCCTATCGCTCATTGCCTCCATGTGATTCGGGACTGTACCATGTTGGATATGTATGCCCTAAATGCTTGTATTGTATAGGATGCTAGGGATCTGTATGTACAGGACAATCTTGCTCAGTTGTATATAGTATATTATTTGAGTTGTCTTTGTCTTAATATGTGTATTTCTTTCTTTTGTTGCTTTATATTGTT
This sequence comes from Agapanthus africanus, assembly GCA_030015575.1. Lineage (NCBI taxonomy): Eukaryota > Viridiplantae > Streptophyta > Magnoliopsida > Asparagales > Amaryllidaceae > Agapanthus > Agapanthus africanus. The sequence continues at coordinate 44,394,029 of JASDDO010000019.1, read as the reverse complement.
TACACATATTGATAAAGACTCGATACAGTAGTATACTATTATGGTTTGACTTTATCTTAACATGTGCTTATGTTATACTCGATATCACATATGGCTGATACATGTTGATAAAGCCTGTAGGATTTTTCTTGACTACCAGTATTATGATGGCGATCATACTTGTAGGAGCTGGGCAGCCCATAAGCACATCCTTAAAGGTCCTAAGTCGCAAAAGTATCGAGACCGGGTATCGATATTCCAGAGTAGACTTGTGTATACGTTTCTAGACCCCGATGAGGGGCGGTGGTTGGTTCCACAGCCATTTGTGTGATCACCTAAGATTGTATACATATGCTCACTGGGGGTGAGTACATTGGATGGACTCGCCGAGAACCTATAGATGTTATTATACCTATCGTCACATAGCGGTTCTCAAGTGACATGAGTACAAATTAGTTTTCGGACCTGAGATCATTATTTGTCTCATGTGAGTTCCCACTGTGCTTTGATCTCTACCCTACCACGTGTTAGTGATATATGCCCTAGAGGCCATTATTGTATCACACTAGATTGTATATTACATATTGGAAGCTTGGGATATTCATAGTTATAATAACAGTCTTGCTCAAAATGATTGTATGCTACTTGGTTTGATTCTACCTCAATATGTGCATGTGTTTCTTTTAGCATATCGCTTATACATATTGGTAGAGCCCTTAGGATCTTTGCTTGACTACCAGAATTGTGATGGTAGTCACACAAGTGGGGGCTAGGTAGTCTATAAGCATATCCTTATACAGGTACCTAGTCGTAGGATTATTGGGATGGGGCATCGATACTCCAGAGTAGACCAGTGTATACGTTTCTCATCCCAGCAGGGGAGATGGTCTGTCCTACAGCTATTGGTATACGTACCGGAGATAATATACAAGTGCTCATTGGGTTATGAGTTACACTGGACGGATTCATTGGGAACCGCTGGTTGGTATTATACCTATCGTCAGGTAGCAGTTTTCGGGTGGCATAAGTATAGGTTAGTCCGTTGACTTGATATCACTATTCATCTTAAGTGTGTTCCCACTGCACTTAGATTACTACCTTACTATGGATCAAAGGAGTCGTGCAAACAGGTAGTAGTTGGATGCAGTCCCGAAGTACTTGGAGGCAGTAGCGGTTAGATAGGATTCGTCTTTCTCGGTATTGGGGGTTGATATCGCGCTGTGTTTGGAAATCCATTACACAAAGTCCCTGGCTAGGGCAAGCGAGATTTACTGGTAGGTACTCCAGTAGTTTCTCAGGATGTATTGGGCTCTACCCGGCACGACTTATTGCGCTAGTAGGGGTCTGACGGTTACCATCCCCTAGGCCCGATATGCGAGTATCTTAGACGAACAGACCAGACTGTACGGAGATTGTCACAGATAGGCTCAGTAGGAGTTCAGATGAGTTTTCTCATCGGCCTTCTTATCAATAGATATCTGGGTAGCCGTTACGTGCAGCTTGTACCACTGACGGACTTGTGGTTAAACCCACTGCCAGTGTACTGTCGAGTCTTTAGAGTGCCATATAGTGGGTTTCCCTGCTTCGGACGAAACGATGTAGAGGCCGTATGGTTTTACGGCAGGGTTCCGATCAATACGTGTACTGGCTACATGGATGTTGTTCAGACGAATAATACTAGTGGCCTTTGGTCTAAGCCAGATCCTAGTATTATATTATTGGATTATTATTATCTCATTATATTCGTATTTTTCGGAATACGAATACGGATATGTATATACAGTGAGGGTATTCTTGTAATTTCACAAGAGATACTTCTAGAAGGGGACGCCTCATTATTTGATTTATCTATTTTGAGAAATAGATTAGCGAGGTAGAAATTGGAGATATTTGTGGCATGGGTGTGAAGCATGGATTATACATTTGTTTATTAGTTTGGCTACACTATTGAAGCATGGTTGCTATTTTCTATGTGAAAATAATCCATGCTTCATGATTGATGAGTATGAGCCATTCTCCACACTTGCACATCACTAGCTCATTTGCAACTTAGCCTTCTTTCTCCAATTTTTCTCTCCTTATTCCTCAAAGACCCTAACCCTCACATGAGTTATGAACCCTAGGGTCTCATGAGATAAAATACTCCATTAGATACTCTATATCTTCTAGGCTACCTAGGTTAGCAAACTAGGTACCCTAGTTATCTCGGTTTAGAGGTTGGAGCTTGAGGTATAGACTCTCGGGTGGATCATCTTTGACACGAGGAGGCCGACGATTAAGCGCAATCTGGATCTTCAAGGAGCTCAAAGAGAGGAGGCGAAGAAGACTCGAAGGACATGGTTCAAAGAGGTATAAATCCTAATATAGTAGTTAGAACCTCCTAGTAGTATAGCTAGTTAAGGTTTCCATAAAGATCCTGGAGTTTATTCGGTGTTGCGAAGCTTTGAAAAATCATTTTTGTAAATTTTGCCTCCCCGCGAACCCACGGGGTGCACGACATCGACTTATACTACGGATTTACTGAGTCGTGCAAATAGGTTTTGGTTGGATACAGTCCCGAGCCACATGGAGGCAGAGAGTGATTGTCAGGGCTTCATCTCTCTCAGTATTGGAAGTCGATATCGCACTGTGTCCGGTTGGCCAGAGCCATAAGACCTTGGCTAAGGCAGTTTTGATTTACTGATGGTTAGATCGGTAGTTTCTTGGATTGTCTTGAGCCAAATCGATATGACTTATCAGGTCAGTAAGGGTCTAACGTTTACCACCCCTAGAACCGGTATGCGATACTCTTAGACGAAGAGACCGGACTGTACGGAGATTGTCATGGATAGGCTCAGTAGGAGTCCGGATGAGCTTGCTCGTCGGCCTTCTTTTCGACAGGTACCTGAGTAGCCGTTACATACAGCTAGTGCCGCTGACGTGCTTGTGGTTAAATCCACTGCCAGCGTACTGTCTAGTCTTTAGAGTCCCACACAGAGGGTTTCTCTGATTCAGGCGAAACGATGTAGTGGCCGTATATTTTTATATGCAGGGTTTCGATCAAATGATAATATTAGCCGGCTTAGGATTAAGCCGGATTATTAAATCAGGTACTGATTTAATAATTTACATATACATATGTATATTCTAGTGTTATCCAGGTTTTCGATCAGACGGTTGATGATACTAGCGGGTTTAGCGTTAAGTCGGTTTGTTAAATCAGATATTGGTTTAATACTAGTATTATATTAGTAGTATTATTCTATCTCTTGGGTATTCGTATTTTGGTACGAATACGGGTATGTATATACAGTGGAAAGTATTTTTTATTTATACAAAATACATTCTAGAAGATGACAACTCATTATGCATTTTTCTATTTTATTGAAAATAGAAAATGAGGTGGAAAAGGGAGGCATGGCATGAAGTATGGTTATGGTATTTATTGCAAACACTATTGAAGTATGTTTGTGTTTTTTAATAAAAAGAAAAATGCTTTATAGAAAAAGGGTGAGCCATTCTTCACATAGTTTTCTTGATAGCCATTCTTCATGTTATTCTTTTTCACTTGCTCTCTCACTCTTTTCTTCTTGAGTTCATCTTCAAGTTAAATCCTTATCATTCTCATGTGTTGAGAACCAAAGGATTTGAAATAGAAAACTACTACTAAATATAACCACATCATCTAAGCAAACTGATTAGCAAACTAGTTTGTTTAGTTTGCTTCCTTTTGAAGTAGGAGCATGAATCAAGAACCTTCAGATGGATTATCTAGGACCGAGGAGACCGGACAACAAGTTTGATCTAGGAGACCTTGAGGAGCTTGAAAAGAGGAGTGAAAACCCGAAGGATACAGATCTTAGGTATAAAATTCTGTCACGGTAGTTACAACTCATATAGCTTGCTAGTTTCGATATTTGGTTAGATTTTAGGATGTGTTTTCTAACATCAAAGTTTTAAAAGTCAAAGTTTTTCATTTCGCAATGGCCGCAATTAGCGGCCAGGGCACTAAAAATCCCAACATGGTATCAGAGCCACCCAAACATTAGAAACTAGCAGTAGACACTGCATTAGTTTCAAAAACCGAAAAATTCCGATTTCAAAACCCATTCTCTGTCTATGAAATTTTTTGGTCTCTGATTTTTTTTAAATAAGTACAGAGGATTACTCTTAATATGTTTATGACACACAATGAAAACAAGGAAATTTGGCCGTACTAAAACCGCCAGAAATCCCTTTTGGCCTGTTATGGGTGGTTTTATTGTGCCTTCTTCTCCTCATTTCCATCCAGTGTCTTGGATTTTGAAAATTAGGATTTTTAGTCTTGTTTGATTTTCCCCAGAGTTCACCTAATGTTATCTTTGGTTTGGGGCAACTCGGAAAGTTTAAAACTTGAAACTTTTGCATCGTTGATTTCTATAATATTGTGTATGTGTTTTCAAATATCGTCTATTTGCTATATGTCATTTAGACGGGATAACACATATTTGCTTATACTGCTGTTGTTCTCCGCCGAAACACGCGACCGGGACGTTGGGACGTCCGGCCTGAATTTTGGGGGCAGATGCTATTGGTTTTATCTGTCCACCTCTCCGAAGATGCCTAATTGATTTATGGCACCGTATATCGGAGGTTTAGACAGATGCGGCCGTTGTAGCAGACTTCGTCAGATTCCCCCTCATTTACGAGAGATTTTTTGATTGTGGGGACGCTCTTCCCTGCAGGCGCAAGCCCCTGCAGTTAATTACGCTACCGCATCGCGGTAACCACTTTCTCCTTCTCCAGATGGTCACTCGTGTGTGTTTATTTTATTTTTGGTTGTCCGTGGATCGTATACGGAGAATAATTTATGGTGTCGCCCATAGGGCGTGGATTAGTCTAAATCTGTATTTTCTTAGATTTGGGTTTGGGTTGGTTTAAGGATCGTTAACCATGTTTTTAGATTAAGATCAACTTAAATGCTTGTTTAGGATACGTTAGTCTAATTTTAGACTAAGATCTACTTAACAAGACTTTTGGATCATTTAGATCCAACGAAAGAGTATTTGGACTCTATCATTTTAGTTTAGGAATATTGCGGTCCATTGTTAGTTTAAGGACGTTTCGGTCCGTTGGAGTTTAAGAACGTTGCGGTCCATAGCTAGTTTAAGAACGTTGCGGTCCATAAGTTTAAGGACGTCATAGTCCGTGAGTTTAAGGAAGTCATAGTCCGTGAAGTTTGAAGACATCATAGTCTGTAGGGTTTTTAGTTTAAGGACATCATAGTCCATGAAGGTTAGTTTAAGGACGTTACGGTCCAAAGTTAGTTTAAGGACATTACGGTCCGCAGTTTAGATGCAACCATGGGTTTGGAAATGCACCAGATAGCTATTGGTCGTCGGGACCCCCCACCTCTCTGAAGACGTTGAAGAATTACAACGACATGTATCAGAGGTGTGAAGAGATGTACCCTTGAACCAAATATCAGATTGAAAGGGAATAGGATAGATATTATTTTGAATGCCATCTGAGATGATTAATCTTGGAAGACCTGAGTATAATGTGGGCTCAGTTAAAAGGGATTTTGGCTTTAGCAGACTTAGCTGATTTGGGCTAAGATTAGCCTCTTATAGTGTTAAACAATAGAGTATGTTTGGCGCTCGCGTGTTCCTACGTGAGGCGCTCAAAGTAGTGTTGAACACTAAAAAGTAGAAGCGCTCACGTGGGGTCACGAGAGGCTCTCAAAGTTGTCACGGCTCCTTTAGATTTATTCCCTTTTCTTTTCTGAGTGCTGAGTACTGTTAAGGAGTCACGTGGGGTCACGTGAGGCACCCCCAAAGGATGAAAACTGCATTTGATTTATTCTCCCTTTCTTCTGAAAGTGCTAAGCACTGTTAAGGGGTCACGTGATGTCACGTGAGGCGCCCTAAAAAAGAAACTGCTTTGGGTTTATTCCCCTTTTTTCTTCTAAAGGGCTTGTTCAGGGGTCACGTGGGAGCACGTGACCTGATCTCATTTGTTTTCTCTCGTTCAACACGGGTGCTCACGTGGGAACACGTGATCATGTTTAAGTGCTAATCTTCTTTTTTACGTGCATAGAGATCTTGAGTTTTGAGACTTCAAGTCCCTTGTTTAATAAGAATTAAATTCTTTTGTAGGGTTAAACCCTAGTTTTATTTAGAGGAATTAAATTCCTAGATGTTCTGTTGTAAGAATTAAATTCTTTGGACTCGATTCTCCTCCTAAGTTTTGAATCTGCATAACAGATCTTCCCGATGAGAATTAAATTCTCAACTTATGGGGAGATCTGTTTCTGCAGATCTTCAACCAGAATAAGAACTAAGTTCTTCTTAGAAGAGTTGAACTCTTATGAAGGTGAAGAAGATGTAAAAGGTTCTGTGTTTTGTTCCTTCCCTTACCTAGGGTTTCTTTTTGTCTTTGAGGAGATCTTTTTCTCTCTGGAGAATTAAATTCTCTTTTCTTTTGCTTATGAGGGGAATTTTTTTCTCTTTTCTCCCTGTTTTCTTTGTGTCTCTTGGCTCCTATTTATAGGAGAAAGAAAAGAATCAATTTGTTTAGAAAATCTCTCATTGAGAAATTTTGATTGATTTTATAATCAACTAATATGATCTTTTAGATTACTCGGTTAATTTTACTCACCGTTGGATTTTTAAACCAAGGACTTCTGTTTTACAGAAGATATTTCTTTTGTTGTTCTTAACAAGTTTAGGAAGATATTTCCTTGCACAGATTTTTTCTGTAGATTGGTGATTTTTTAATCACCATTAGATCTTTAATCCAACGGCGCTCTATTTTACAGAGCGTAACCTTTCTTGTTTAGAAAGATCCAAGGAAATATTTTCCCAATAAGGCTTTTGATCCCTTTTAATTAGAATTTAATTCTATCGATTCAGAAGGCTTAGGAGCCCATCACGTGTAGCACGTGACCTCACCAAATTAAGCATAAAGATTTTGATTCCTTTTAATTAGAATTTAATTCTATCGGTTCAGAAGGCTTAGGAGCCCATCACGTGTAGCATGTGACCTCACCAATTTTGATTTCTTTTAATTAGAATTTAATTCTATCAGTTTAGAAGGCTTAGGAGCCCATCACGTGTAGCACGTGACCTCACCAAATTAAGCATACCAAAGAGCGTCACGTGCTATCACGTGGGTTTTTTCTCTGGCCAATTGTGTGTTTTAGATAAGCGCTCATATACTTTGTATATAGGGGTCACGTGTCTGCACGCGAGGATCACTTTCATCTTATTTTGTTAAGCGTAGTGCCTATCACGTGTGGGCACGTGATGCTCCATTTGGTGTTTTTTTTCCGTTGCTTTTTATTTATTATTCAGTTTTTATCAGAGAACAAATGCCCCCACAGCGTTTTTCTCACGTGGTTTGCACGTGAGTGCAACGCTGTCACCTTTACAGCCGTTGGATTGCCTAGGGGAATGGGGAGATGAACCGTCCTTGTCACGTCTTATAAATGCGAGGGTTGGGTTCCTTAAGCAGCCGCTGTTTCTTCATCTTCTTCCTCCTTCGTTTTCTTTGAGAATTCAATTCTCCTCTTCAGAGCTTAGTTCTCTGCCATTGTAATTCCAGAGTTTAACTCTGTCAAAAAGAAACCCTTTTTAGGTAAAGGTCCTGCACATCATAAAATAACCTTTTCTTTTTGAACAAAAATTTCTGGATTTTAAATCCATCATGAGAGCTTTGCTCTCCTCAGAAACCCATTCGCTTAGGGATCCAAAGATGTGATTTTTGAGCAGTAAACTTCCATATTTCGAACATTCACCTCTGTTTTTTTGATGTTTCATGAAATCATATATATTTTTTATGAGTTTCTGGAATTTAATTCCATCACATAAAGGGAATTTAATTCCTTAGGCGAAGAGCTTAGCTCTGAAAGATCAAGATGACTCTTTGGGAATTTTGTTCCCTGGTTTTTCTTGAAAATCTTTTCATAGGGTTTTACCCTTATTCACACAAATTTGAATTTTTTGGTAACTTAACAGAACTTGTTTTCTCCATGAGGATATCAAGAGTTGTTAAAATTCCCGTGTCTGTTGCAATAAGCATTTTCTTGATCAGTCTGACCACTAAACTCTCCCTGATTTTCCTTCCAGACACTATGGCCGCCCATCTGTACGATCTTGACGAAATTATTTCTTATGGAGACATTCGCGCACTAGGCCATTGTCAAAACCAGGAGTTCACAAATGCTCAATGTGCTGAGATTATTAGTCGTTTTGATGAATACAATGGTCGACTACTTCCTCGTCAGTCTGATCTTTTGAAGCTCGTCGTGAGAGCAATTTGGAACGCACTTCTTGGTTTTTACGAAGCCATGCTGCTTAAGGCTCTGGACGATGCTGAAGATAAGGTGCACTCAGTATATCTGATGGGTCTGATTTCGAAGAAACGATGAGATAATCTTGTTGATATCTTGCATCAAATTTTCCAACAGACGACGATAATCGCTGCTTATCAGAGGGTGGAGGACATTAGCGAGGATCTTGACGCTTGCATTAGCAAGAGGATGCACGTGAGAATGGTCAGAGAGGCCAGAAGCATTTTAGATGGTCTTACTTCCGAATTTCTTAACTCGTGTCCTGAATTTAATGTTTTACCGTTGTAAACATTTTCTTTTATTTTTGTATGAAATCTCGGAGTATGAATGACAAAACTTTCCTTTCCCCATTTTTTTACGTTTACATGTGTTCTATATGAAGTTTTGTGATACCGTTGTAGGTGTTCACGTGTTTCGCGCATGAGGCACTGCTGGGGATTTCAATCCTACATTAGCGCCTGATCACGTGTTATGCATGTGCGGTGCTTTTTTAATTTTCAGAATGGATCAACGCGGGTGCTCACGTGCCATGCCCGTAAGACTCTGCTGATGAGGTTGTTTCATCTCCTTATTCTGATTCCAATGAGTCACCTCTTTTATTTCCCATGCTATCCCTTTTTCTATGCCTTGGGAATAGTCCCACCATGCGCAATATTTTCTGTGCACAACTTTGAATGCTTCTCTTTATAACCTGAAGCCGTGCCTTTTCTTCCTCTCTTCAAAGAGAAACCTATTTAAGCCTTAGGGTGATCATTTTGAGAAACATGCCAAAGCTTATGGCTTGCAACCGCCCTCACGCTCGTCGGCAACCATGGGAAGTGCCCGTCGAGGAGATGATTCCTCGCTTTGCTGCGCGGCTAGTGGATCCCCATTTCACCGACACTGCATGTGACACAGTGATGTACGAACTCCAAACTCGTAGCGGTTCTCCTCTTTCTATGGGTTCCATTTGGCTCCGGATGATCCTTTTATCCGTGCTTGCCGACATCCCTCCTCATCCGACAGAGATGACCCAGGCGATTCTCGATGCGGTGGAGGACAAAATCGAGTGTTTTCACGAGGCATGCTTAATTACCCAGCCTCTAAAGGATCACTCGATTCATTTACTGAGTCAAATAAGAGCTCGGCGGGCCATCTTGTTCGTTTTTGCTGATGAGCACGGTGCTAACCAGCGGGGAGCGACTTTTCGGGAAAATTGTCGCTTCGACGTGTTGGAGAAGGTGGAGAGGGAATTAGAGAGCTTTGTATTTTGTTTTGTTAACCCTTGTATCTCCAATTCCATATTTTGTGACCTTTTCCCTGTAGAGTAGTATATTTAAATCAATGTATTTCTCCTATCATTGACTGTTGAATGTTCTTCTGTTGAATTTTTCTGTTCGTCATATATTCATACGTGCATCCCTCCTGTGTACATGAGCTTTACACTTTTCCCGTAGGGATTTTCTTTAAGTGCGAGCGCTATTGTCGTGTTGCCCGTAAATCAGCACGTTTTGGATTCCATTTTTATTTAAGCATGTATATAGTTGCAAATGCATGCTTAATGGGGTGTATACCAAGGACTCTCCTCATTGCCTTACATAGCATATGATTTGCACGTGTTTTGGGTTGAGTATTGTTGCCGAGTGGAAGTCTGCCTGCACGGCCTTGAATGCATCCGCCTTTCCTCCGACGTCATGAATCAAGTTTTGCGAAGATGGATCGAACGGTGCGCGGCCAATCTCTAAGACCACTTGTGTGTACGAACTTTGGCGGGTAGTTCAAGAAGCTATCATGGAGGTGGTAGCTCTTGATAAAACCGTTATTTTTACTCGTGAGATGGTTGGAGCTCATAAGGCAACTGAAAGAGAGCTCGAAAGCCGGTTCGTCTCATATCAGACCCAACAGTCTCAGGCGGAGACCCTTCTTGTGGCAATAACCAAGCTTGAAGCCGAGGCCCAGTGGAAGAGCGATGAATTGAGGAGCTTATTATGTCACCTGCCAGTTTAAAGACTTTTTTCTTCATTGTATTTTCTTTATTATCATTTTTTTATCCACTTATGAATAAAAACATAAATAGCCAGGCGTTGTTGGGTGAATTTGAGGCTACTTGGGTTTTGTATTCATTTTGATTCTCCTATGAGATGTATCTTGTATTCATTTTGAATTCATGAATAAAAGACATATATTTTTTTTTATCTCATTCTTGCATGTAGCTTTGGTGGATGTGGTCCATATGTAGTTTATCTTGGTTTTCTTGTAGGGCAGCGATGGCTTCTGAAACAGGTTCAGATCTGTCGCCTAAGACTTTTCAACTTTATGAGCCGTGGGGGTCCCATAAAGACTTTTCTCCCTACGAGTCGAGAGGGTCTCGTAGGTGCAATTTCTACTTAGGGGTCGTTGATTGAAACGATTTTTCGATTGTGTTTAAGTTGGAAAATTTGTATAGAAATCACAACTAAAAATTATTTTGACCGCAATCAATAACGGTGTCGGATGTAGCACGTTAGTAAGTGCGGATCGTCCACAGGGAAAGTGTAATCATTCGTGTTTCGAATTAGATGAGTCGAAAATTTAGAGAAAAGAAAAGAAAACAATTCATGATTTAAAATTGCATTTCAAGAAAAAGAAAAATTTAGATCTAAGAAATCATTAAAATCAAGAAGTGGTAATTTGTGATGATTTTCAACCAACAATCAAGATTCGAAGTGTAGCTCGTAGGAGTAGATCGGATCTATAGATGTGATGGGATCTAATGATTTCACGTTCTCATCCATTAACTAATTGATACTAGATCGATGATCATTCATCGAGGATTAAGGATCTTGCGAAGAAGCTAGGGTTTCCTCGTCTTATCCTTTATCCTTTCAATGAATCTCATTCAAATTCTAGCTTCTAGTTAATCAAATGATCAATCGTTGTTCCCTAGTTTCGAGTGAACACAATCAAGAAAGGATCATCCCGAAACTAGGTCATTGATCATTTGATTCACTAGAATTTACAATCATTATAGAATTTAAGAATTGTAAAAAGATCTAAATCATCATCATTCTATTGATCGTCACAACTCCTATACGAACGGAGTTTTACTCAAACATCACAACAAGAACCACAATCACAAATTGAGATCGAATCATGATACAAGAATTTAAAGAAAGCAAGATTAAAGAAATTTCACCTTAATTTATCGACAAATTTCGTTACAACTCTATTGAATTTACAAAAGGAAGGAACTAGATCGTCGATTTCGGCTTCGCTCGGCTCCTTGAGTCGTGGATCGGCTTGGATCTCTTGCTCCATTGAAATCCAGCGTCGCTTCTAAAGGTTGAAGGCTCTCTTGCTTGAATTGCACTCGGGATCTTGATCTTGATTTTGAATTGGAATTTGACACAAGTCGTGTCACTCAACTTGTGGGTGGAAGAGAGAGAGATGAAGAATTGAACTAACTAATGAACTCCCTCAACCCTAGATCTAGGCTCTCTTTTATAGACTTCAAAACCCTAGATCTAGGATTTCAAATTTGAATTTTCCCTCCACAAGTTTGTTAGCAAAAGATTTGAATTTCCCTCCAAAAGTTTGTTAAGAGAGCCTTCTAGAAATACTTTGTTAAGCCGAGCCTTCTAGATAAGCCACGTGGAAATTCTACAATGTTCTGGAAGCTTGTGCCGTTAGCTGAAGCACGTGCTAAAAATTTGACCTCCTGATGACGTCACCAAGCTGCGGTTCCGCGGCGCAAGCCGGCTCCCGCCGCGGAATCGCGGTGCTTTGGAGGCCTTAGGGCTTGGAATTTCTTCTATGGGCTTGGGCTGATTTATGGGCCTTGTTTTGATATGTTGAATTTCATGTTTCCCTCTAGATTGCTACCAGATCTCTAGCCTTTGAGTTGGCGTATTTTATCAGCACTGTTTTCACAATTCTGGCTCGGTCTCTGCAATTTCCTGCATAATTTCTCGGGACAAGAGTTGTGCAATACAAGGATGATGCGATGTCATGATAAACACACAATTTCCCTAAAAGTGCCGGTTTTAAAGTCTAACACATGCAATCTGGTATTTCAGAGATGTTTTTCTAATATGTGCAATATGAATACCGAACACTTCTATATGAGTGCAAATGCTAGGGAAATTGACGTGTTAAAAATGTAGTATTTTGAACTGATCAGTCATGAGGACTCCTAAGTGCCTTTTCTTGTGAGAGTCGTAAGGATCTCACAAGAGAACTTTCTTTTTATAGGTTCGTGTGTTGACTTATTTCCGAGTCGAAGCATTGCTTTACGACAGGGAGATCATGGATTGATGTACTTTCGAGACGGAGCATTGCTCCGAGGGGGGTTAGGGGTTGATATGTTTCCAAGTCGAAGAATTGCTTTACGATAGGGAAGGTCAGGGTTTGACATGTATCCGAGTCGAAGCGTTGCTTTACGACAGGGAGGTCAGGGGTTGACATGTATCCGAGTCGAAGCATTGCTTTACGGCAGGTAGGTCAGGGGTTGACATGTATCCGAGTCGAAGCATTGCTTTACGACAGGGAGGTCAGGGGTTGACATGTATCCGAGTCGAAGCATTGCTTTACGATAGGGAGGTCATGGGGGTGACATGTATCCGAGTCGAAGCATTGCTTTACGACAGGGAGTTCAGGGTTTGGCATGTATCCGAGTTGAAGCGTTGCTTTACGACAGGGAGGTCAGGTTTGAAGTGTTGCTTTACGACAGGGAGGTCAGGGATTGACATGTATCCGAATCAAAGCATTGTTTGACGACAGGGAGGTCAGGGGTTAACATGTATCCGAGTCGAAGCATTGCTTTACGACAGGGAGGTTGATTGAGAGAGATTTTATGATGCGTGCTTGCGCTTTTAAAAGATGAATCAAAGAATAGTTAACCGCAATCAAGAACGGCGTCGTTTGGTAGCTAGCCGGTTGAGTACGGGTCGGTCCACAGGGATTTTGTATATTTTTTAATTGTTCTAACGAGTTAATTCCAATTGTGGTGGATTGGATTATCACTAAAAACTAAAGTTGATTTAGATTAGGATTAAAACCTTGCTAGGGTTAGGTTTAGGTTTAGTTTGGAAATTCAATATTTCTCACCGCTTTCTATGCCCTAATTAAGATATATTTAGGTGTTAAGGTAATAATTAATAAAAGGGATTAGCACGATCGGGAAGAAACTAGGTTTCTTCCTATAGGTCCTTGTCCGTCCTTTCTTAATTCTTACCTTAACCTCCATGGAAAACATACACAACCGGTCTTTTAAACTACGGTATCACCGCTACCTCTTGGGATAGGGTGCCGCAGTGAGCGGTGTATGTATGTATGCATAGAGTCCTATAAAAAATGTATGATGGGTAAGAAAGGGGTGAGAGATTTTCATCTCTCAAACCTTCCCTATTCCTAATCCTAACAAGTGAGGAACTACTCACTCATTAGGAAATTGTTAAACGAATTCATTTTTATGATTGTTTTTAATAACTTAATTATCTAATCTACGGCGAATAAATAAAAGTGCTAAACTAGGGCAGATGAATAAAATTAACTAGGGCAAAAAGGAAAATTAACTAAGGCAAGGTAAAGAAAAAGGCTTACTTTTATTCGATGCACTCTTCAAACATTACAGGATTTGAAATTCTAAAATAGATGAATAAAAAGAGGCATGCTCCAAAAAGAGCTGTAGGGTTCCTATTTATAGATTATAGAAACCCTAGGGTTACATCTGATCCCTATCTGCATTTACAAAATTACCCTAAGAAGCCTAGTCAACGCACCGCCGCCACCGTCAAAGTTTGCACCGACACATGCTTAGGGCCTCGGATCCGCGGCCATATGCCCTGTTTGGCCGCGGATCCGCGGCCGTATGGTGGATTCTCTGGCTGGAATCTTCTGGGGATCTTTCTGTTGCTTTTTACTTGGCTTTTCTTCACTTGGTTCTTCAGAATGTCTTCTAGTCTCTTCCAGATTTCCACAGTACATAATGTCGTGGACTTTTACCCTTTGCTTCTTGTCGAAGTCTTGAACCTTGCGCTGCCTTTGTACTTTGTGAACTTGTTCATTGATCTTCATTTGTCTCTCAAACTGTAGGCATGATCAAGATTCTCTATTTGTTGGTCGTAATCTCATTTTTGTAGCGCCTTATCATCATTTTCACTGTTTTTGTTCCGAGAACTTGTAACCTACAACTATGTAGCAGACATGGATCAAAAGCACCTATTTATTTGTAAAATGAATAATAATGGGGAATATAATATTGCAAAATTATGATATGAACAAATACCCCCAAACTTATCTTTTGCTCGTCCTCGAGCAAAACTAGTTTTATTCTCGAAAAAGACCTACCCTCACTTTCGCAGGAAAACGCGATTGCACTGAGCTCGTGCAACAAGCCGTTAAACCTTTAGGTGTCCCTAGTAGGAGGAGTGTTGTCTCCTGAGGGTTTTCAGCGGATACTACCCACAAAATCCTATCAATTCAGTCTATTTGACTTTTATTCTCCAATTCGGTTTTCTAGCAAGAAATTCTATTATCTTCAACTCAGAAATTATCAACCCGTATTTTTCACGCTTCCTTATCATTTAACTTAAGATTGTATATGTTCTGTAAATTTACTTAGCTTTTAGCATCTTTTGAATTTTCCTTCTAAGGTTCCATCTCAAATTAGGAATTTTTATCATCTCTACTAAAAATATAAGTCATATTTTTCATTCCTATCTCTCATCCAAACCCCAATCATCACCCCTACACTTGGAAATTCAATTCAAGCTCTTATACTCTTGTCCATCGTCCAAAGTACTTTTAGTTGGTGAATTTTTAGATGAAATTGCTCACACATTCTTCATGCGACCGTTAATACTTCTTGAGGTACTAACGACCGATTACAAAATGTGTTTACGCATTAAGGCGTAATTTCTCATCTTGTAATACCTAAGGCTTTAGCAGTGACTCCCAAACTAGTTGGTCTAAGGCACTAGGTGATAAAGCATCCTCGCTATATATTTTTTATTTTACGCAGCCTTAAGTAATTACAAAACCAGTGTTCATTTTTTTTATATCTCATTATTCACACTTATAATTTTATTTTCCTTCATACTAAGGATTTTAGACAAGAGCATTTCAAGGTCTCTTCTACTATTCCAAGTTTCAAGGTTCGTGTTTGTGCAAGTTGTAGAGTATATATTTTTAGAATTTAGACTTGAGCTTAGGAATTATTTTTCAGACTTACATTATAATAAAAATTTCAATACACTTCCTTTATTTTGACTTAGCCCAAGAAGTGGACTCAAAATTTGCCTATTTCTAAGTAAACTACAAAGACATATTTTCTACCGTTAAATTTTAAGAAAGGTTATTTTTAGGGTTTTTAATTTACTAAGTCTAGGATCTAGTTTTTCCTAACTAGTTAACCTTCTTGTCAAACTCAAGTCAATTATTGCCAAAATTGAATTTTTCAATTTTTATAATTTTTCAAATTTTTCAGTTTTTGTTTGATTTTTCTTTTTATAATTTTTTTTATTTTCAATTTTTTATTTTTATGATTTTTTATAAAGATGCAATGCAGAATTTAAACATGCAAAAGAAAAAGAAAAATATATTTACAAAAATTTGAAAAAAATATGCAATGCAAATGATAACTATTTATAACCACCAACTCCTCCAAACTTACCACGAGCAGTGCCCTCACTGCTCGGCCCTATGCCACGCCCTTGAGCATGAACGGGAACGCTCCTCCCTATCCAGCAGGGTTCGGATCCCCTGCTCTACTTCAGTCAACCGCCTATCATCCTCCCTAGCTATCCCCCTCAACTCATCTATCCCCTTAACAGTTCTTCGCATCAAATTTGCATGTTCTGAAGGGGTTAGTTCTCCTTCGCTCGCGGTCGAGCTGGAGCTAGGTGTGCGGGCGGGTACGTGCTCTGCCGGTTCAGTTCTTGACCACGCATCCGTCAATCGTGTATAGGACGTAGAAACGCCCTCAATGAGAGGCCTGATGGGTATGCCTCCAAGCATGTAAAATTCGAACTCCTCTATGGGGAGGAAATATCGACACAGTTGTGTCACAAGTATTGGGCAAGGGTAGTTTGCGGCTCTTTTGCCCGCACCAATAGAGTTCAGTAAAACCGTGCACATGTCGAAACGAGGGTTTCTTGTCATGAGTGTGTGCACAATATGCAGCGAGGGTGTAAAAAATGTGGTATTGTGGGAACTACCAAAAATATTGTTTTGTGCCCACCGGCACACAGTTAAAACATTGGCGAAAAGGGTTCTCGCTTGGATCCCCTTCCGCGGTTCCCTTGAGCAATCATTGCCCATCAAGGGCATGTAATCCTCAAACTGTAATGGTTGATCATGAGCGGGCATCCGAGGGATTAAGGTGACTTCATGTATGAAGTCCCTATCGATGATAATTTCCTTATCATCCCACTGTAATTTTATAAAGCCGTATTGGGCGAGACACCCATCTTCCATGCACTCGTAAAAACGAGTGACTAATTCCGGAAGGGCATAGGCGTTTGGGTGATTATATATCAGAAAGTTCCAGCCCCTACGTGCTATCTCATTCGCAAAATAACTTTCATATACAGTGTGTGAAAAAATTTGTGAAAAGTCTCGCTCTAGTTGCATATTGGGTGCCATCAGATAGCTACAGATCTAAAAATTTAAAAACAGAGAGGGTTTACAGAAATCGAACCTCCCCTGAAAAAATCAGGGGGTGAAGACCAGAGGGCGCGGCGGATCAGCGGCGAGAACGGGGTTCCTGCAGTGGTTGGGCGGCGCTATGGAGAGATCGCTCTACAGAAAAGCGGCGGCGGCTAGGGTTTGCTGTGGAGTTTTTGTTTTTAGGTTTATTAAAACACAGAGAGTGTCGGGTTCTTTATATAGGGGAGTGTTTGGTTATTTGCAAATATACCCCTCTAAAAAGTGGAAATTATTTGCAAATAAAATTTTTATTTATTTAATCTGGAAATTTACAAAAAAACCTAAATTTTTTTTTAAATTTTTTAAATTTTTTATGTTATTTTGTATTTATAAATGATACATACCCCCAAACTTGTTTGAAACAATGTTTTGGCTAAATGATCGAAAATTTGGGGGTAAATGGAGGAAGATCGGTCAGTGTAAATCGGCTCCTGCAAAAACAGGAGCTCCTTCGACGGGTCCGCATTGAGGAACGGTTTAAATCGATGTCTATTTACTTTAAATAATATACCGTCCTCCGGGTTTTCAAGATCTACCATACCGTGCGGATAAACGGTTCATACCAAAAACGGCCCTTTCCATCTAGATTTGAGCTTGCCGGGATGGAAGTGTAACCGAGTGTTATAAAGCAAAACCTGT
The DNA here is from genome assembly GCA_030015575.1 of Agapanthus africanus. Lineage (NCBI taxonomy): Eukaryota > Viridiplantae > Streptophyta > Magnoliopsida > Asparagales > Amaryllidaceae > Agapanthus > Agapanthus africanus. The sequence goes on along the minus strand of JASDDO010000019.1, from coordinate 44,376,436 downwards.
TGACCAGATTTGAAAGTCTTGCGCATAAGGTGTTTATCATGGAACACCTTCATTCGGTTTTTAACAATTACCGCATTTTTATAGGCCTCATCCCACAGCTCATCCAATTCATTCAATTGCAGCTTTCTATTGCTGCCCGCATCGCCTATGGATAAGTTCAACTCTTTAATCGCCCAAAATACCTTGTGCTCAATTTCAACAGGAAGGTGTCAAGCCTTCCTATAAACAAGCCGGTATGGAGACATGCCAAGATCGGTTTTATAGGCAGTACGGAATGCCCATAGTGCATCAATCAGTTTTGTTGATCAATCTTTACGGTTTTTGGAAACCGTTTTCTCCAAAATTTGTTTAATCTACCGATTCGAAACCTCGGATTGCCCACAAGTTTGGGGATGATATGGTGTTGACAACTTGTGAGTAATGGAGTATTTGCACATTATGGACTCAAAAGTCATATTACCGAAGTGAGATCCATTATCACTTATAATCGCTCGAGGATGCCCAAACCGAGAAAAAATGTTTTCTTTAAGAAATCGAACAACAACCTTGTTATCATTCGTTCGGCTGGGCACAGCCTCGACCCATTTTGACACATAGTCAACAGCCAATAGAATATACATATTCCCAAAGGAATTAGAAAATAGTCCCATGAAGTCTATTCCTCAAACATCAAAAATATCAACAACCAAAATTGGTTGGAGCGGCATTTCATTTCTCCGCGATATCCAGCCCAAGTGTTAGCACCAGGAGCATGTCTTACAGTATTCGTATGCATCTTTAAAGAGTCGTGGCCAGTAGAAGCCACACTGCAATATTTTTTCTGCTGTCTTCTTGGGGCCAAAATGCCCGCCATACGCTTGATCGTGGCAAAAAGACAGCACACTCTTAAACTCGTTTTCAGGGACACACCGACGAATGATTTGGTCGGAACAGTATTTAAAGCGATACGGTTCATCCCAGTAAAAATGTTTTACTTGGGACAGGAATCAGAGTTTGTCCTATTTCGACCAATCTTTTGGTATCAGTCCGGTGGCCAAGTAATTTACTATATCAGCGAACCAAGATTCGCATGACACGGTCAAGAGTTTCTCATCGGGAAAAACATCTTTAATAGGAATTTCAAGTGTGGGTGAAGAAGGAAGTCGTGAAAGGTGGTCGGCAACTACGTTTTCACATCCTCTTTTGTCCCTTATGACAAGGTCAAACTCTTGTAGCAAGAGGATCCAACGTATTAGCCTGTATTTAGCATCCTTCTTCGCGAAAAGATGGCGAAGAGCTGAGTGGTCCATGTAAACAATCACTGGAGAGCCGATTAAATAGGGCCTGAATCTTTCAAGTGCAAACACAACGGCTAAGAATTCTTTTTCTGTTGTTGTGTAATTCAATTGGGCCTCATTTAATGTTCGACTAGTGTAATAAATTACGTGTGGCATCTTATTAATGTGCTGTCCAAGGACAGCACCAATGGTGAAATCAGATGCATCGTATATAATTTCAAATGGATGCGTCCAGTCAGGAGATGAAAGAATGGGCGCAGAAATAAGTGAGTGTTTCAATAACTTGAATGCTTCCATGCAGGTTGAGTCAAAATCAAAAGTTGTGTCCTTGGCCAATAAAAGAGTCAAGGGTCTAGCTATCTTGCTAAAATCCTTGATGAACCGTCTATAAAAACCGGCATGGCCAAGGAAGGCTCGGATGTCTTTGATGCATTTAAGAGGAGGAACATTGGAAATGACTTCAATCTTGGATTTATCAACCTCTATGACGTTTTGCGAGATGACATTTCCTAAGACAATGCCCTCTCATACCATAAAGTGACATTTCTCCCAATTTAAAGTGAGGTTCTTATCCCTACAGCGGGTAAGAATTGCGTCTAAGTGTAGCAAACACTCATCGAAGGAGTCGCCGAAAATGGAGAAATCATCCATAAAGATCTCCAAAATTTCTCCACCATGTCAGAAAAGATCCCCATCATACACTGCTGGAAAGTAGCGGGTGCATTGCATAACCCAAAGGGCATGCGACGGTAATCTAATGTACCGAAAGGACAAGTAAATATGGTATTGTCTTGATCCTTTTCAGCGATGGGAACTTGATTATAGCTGGAGTAGCCATCCAAAAAGCAGTAAAATTCGTGCCCAGCCAATCGTTCTAGCATTTGGTCAATAAAAGGTAACGGAAAGTGGTCTTTCCTTGTCGCGGCATTGAGTTTTCTATAGTCGATGCAAACTCGCCACCTAGTTTGGGTGCGAGTAGGTATTAACTCATTCGCGTCATTGGTTATGACCGTTATGCATAATTTCTTTGGGACAACGTGAATGGGGCTAACCCACTGACTATCGGAGATAGGGTAAATGATACCACTATCAAGACATTTTACAATCTCCTTCTTGACAGCCTCTTTCATTATGGGGTTGAGGCGTCTTTGTGGATCCCTCACTGGCTTGGCATCATCCATCATATGTATATGATGTTCAACTATAAGGGGACTAATCATTTTGATGTCCGCCATAGTCCAGCCAAAAGGTTGCCGGTTATTTTGTAAGACCGTTAAAAGGGCTTTCTCTTGCTCGAGGGCTAGAGAGGCCGATATGATAACAGGAAGGGTCTCATTCTCATCTAAGTAAGCGTATTTAAGGTGAGATGGCAAAAAGTTGAGTTCGAGTTTCGGAGGTGAAACAATTGAAGGTAACATTGGTGAAACTGTCTTGAACTCGAAGGATTCTAACAATGGTTCAAATCGAGTGTAAGCAACTGAGTCGGATGGTTCAACTAACTCATCCGAAAAATTAAAGGACTCAAACTCGGGTGGTGAGTCTTCAAAATTGTCCAAAAAAGTGAAACAATCGTAATCGTTATCCGATGTGAAAGCTGTGTCAGATTCTAGGAGGAACGCACTAGAGGCGTCAAAACTGCTGTGATCGAACAGAAATTTTTCGAGCTCACAGTCCTCCTGCGTGATCTCGTGGATCGAGCAAACATCAAGTATACTAGCATTAGGCTCGGAGGGCTGATTCCCCAACTTAAAAATGTTGAGTTCAATTGTCATGTTTCTAAAAGATAGGTTCATCGAACCATTTCGACAATTGATCATAGCATTAGAAGTCGCAAGGAATGGTCAACCGAGTATAACCGGAATTTGACTCCGGGGGTTAGTTATAGGCTGTGTATCCATAACAATGAAATCAACGGGGAAAATGAATTCCCCTACTTTAATTAACACATCCTCTAACTCACCCCCAGGATGGGTGATGGATCGGTCGGCCATTTGGAGAGTACAATGAGTGGGTTTAAGCTCTCCAATGCCTAATTGTTCGTATACTGAATAGGGTAGCAAATTATCACTAGCACCAAGATCTAAAAGTGCTCTATTGATGTTCTTATCCCCAAGTGTTATTGAAATTGTAGGACAGCTGGGGTCCTTATGTTTTTGTGGTAAAGGTTGGATAAGAGCATCACTTACAGCACTAGCCACGAAAACTTTCTTGGGTACTTGTGACTTCCTCTTCTTGGTGCATAAGTCCTTTAAGATTTTAGCATAAGAAGGGACTTGTTGGATTGCATCCAAAAGAGGTATGTTAATGCTAACCTGTTTGAACAACTCCACAATCTTCTCCATTTGTGGAGTTGGTTTATTGGATCTCAACCTGTTTGGAAATGGAACATTTTGAAAATTTGTTGAGTCCAATGTTTGTGGAGTAGATTGCGGAGTAGGAACGGATCCCAGTGTTGGTGTGTTCGTAAGGTGAGATGTGGGTCCGTTAGAAGTAGAAGAAGTAGAGCCTTGTGAAGAATGAAGAATAAGCTCTGAAGAAGATGAAGATGAAGAAGAAGCACCGACAGGGGTGTCATCACTATTACTCACATTATTGCGCAACACTCTTCCAGATCTCAACGTGGTCACAGCATTTACATTATGATTCTGTTGTTCATAAGCAACATGTGCGTTGTGTGTGTGACCAGGATTTGACAATGGTTGAAACGGAAGCTTTCCCTTTTCTCGCTCGCTTAACGCAGCATTTAGTTGTGCAATTTGGGCCTCAATTGATTTGATGCTTTGATCATGTGAAGCACTGTTTTGCACCAAAGACTGAATTGAAATTTTCAACCTTGCTGCTGATTGTGTAGATTGTTTTAAAAATGCATCTAGACTTTGTTTTAGCGAGGAAACCTTATCGTTATTCGGTTGAACAAAATTGTTTTGAGGATAAAAGTTGTTGGGTACAAAATTTTTCATTTGGTTTGGGTAAGGTTGGGGTTGGAAAGGTTGCCGGTATTGAGTTTGTTGAGGTGCTTATTGTTGTGGAGGAGGAGGCCTTTGAAAGTTATTGCTTTGGAATTGTTGATTTTGATTCCAAGCAAAATTTGGGTGGCTCCTCCAACCAGGATTATAAGTTGAAGAGTATGGATCATTTCTTTGTCTTTGCTGAAAGGCAGCATTGACTTAATCTTGTCCTTGAACAGGTGGATTGTAAGGACACTCTTCAGTAAGATGGGATGGATCCGAAAAACAAGCGCAAACAGTGCGTGGGGGTAAAACAAGGGCAGGAGAAGGCGATGAGAATTTGCTCTCAATTGCTTCTAGCTTTTTCGTAAGTGCGGCCATTTCGGCCTTCATTGCAATAGACATATCAAGTTGATGTATGCCTGCCCTAGACTAACCTGATGAAGAAGATGAGGTGGTCTTAGTGCTTTCCCACTTAAGTGTTTGTTTAACAAGATCGTCAAGAAACTGTCAAGCTTCCTCGCTAAATTTTGTAAGAAAGTGACCTTGACAAATGGTTTTCAACAACTGCTTAGTTGCTGGGTTCAATCATTCGTATAAAGTTTGGCAAAGTTGCCAATTCTCGATACCGTAGTGAGGACATTGAATAAGTAGGTCTTTAAATCTTTCAAAACACTTCCAAAATGGTTCGGAAGGAAGCTGGGAAAATTGAATAATTTCGTTGCGAATTCTCGCGGTCTTGTGGTGTGGGTAAAACTTTTTTAGAAAAGCTTTAACAAACTCTTCCCAATGTTTTATCGAGTGTGATGCTGTGCTATATAACCATTTATCGGCTAGGTCACATAAAGTGAATAGAATGACACGTAGCCTTATTGTATCATCAGAAAGTTGTGTTGTCTTCATCATTGCGCAAACATTCTGGAATTTGTTTATGAAGATGTAGGTATCTTCGAATTCCAGCCCGTGAAATTTGGGCAACATGTTGATGAAGTGGGGTTTAATCTCAAAGTTATCCCCATTAGCCGGTGGGAGTGAAAGACAAGTGGGTAAAGCGGTGCAGATAGGGTAGAAAAGATCCTGGAGCGCGATTCGTTGGGCGCTTCAACAGGTGGGTGTTGTGGGTTATTCGCACCTAGCGGAGGTGGAATCAGTCCCGTGGATAAGGGGTTGTTAGGATTTAATCCTGACATCTCCTTAGAAGACGAAGAATATGATGATGAAGGTAAAGAAGTGGATGGAATTTCGACTTTGGAGTCGAAAGCATCGTCAGTCGGAACTAACGAGACACAGACTAATCAGGCCATCCCCGGCAACGGCGTAGTGGGTGTAAGTGGGTATAAAATTTCCTAGTCCAACCGGACATACACTAAAGAGGTAGTGTAGTCAAAAGGTAAAAACAGAAGGTGGGGGGTAAGAAAACGTCAATGGAAGGAAGTGGGTGTAAGTGGGGTGCAATGGATTTCTTAGCGACAAGTGGCAAGTTTTTGTAAAATTTTTTCCGTTTATAAGGAGCTTTTTGCAAAAAGATTTTCAATAAAAAACTTAGACACACGTTCAATCAATCACAATATGCACAATCAAGCCTAGATCTAGGGTCACCTAGGTCAACTAGACTGCTTCTAACTGTTCCAAAGGGCAAGTTGTGAGGACCTCAAATCGCCTCTTCACCGCCAATTATGGCCAGGTAAGCACAAGTAGAGAAATGAGGGATCCGCTCACGAATCACCGTGAGACGGGCCTTTTAAAGTTACCTTTCCCCACTTGTCTAGCCTAGGCACCACAAACTCTGGTTTAGATAAACGATCGATGCCTATAACTATTCCTTTGTCCTATTGAGCGCGACAGTCCTTAAGGCTGAGTCTAATCTTTTTTAATTAACTCGATGGTCAATGCAATATACTTTTTGTGATTTTTGGGGTCCTAGGAAGGGTAATGAATTCCCTACCTAATCTGGATTGGTGTTCAAGCCCCTTAAAGTCAATTTTAAAGATGCAAAGCAGTAAACACATAAATCACACTTGCAAATTTTTTTTATTGCGGCGCAAATAATCCTGCACAAGATCAAGGTATTGGAGAAGGGGAGAAATTTTTGCGCAAAGAACCCTGCAGGAAAATTTTTCAGAGGAGATAAGGGGATTACAGAGAAGAAAAGAAGGCTTACAGAGGGGTTTCCACCTGCTGACGTCACCAAGGAGCCGCGGAAGCGCGGTCGAAGGGCTGCTTCTGCGGTGGAAACGCAGTCAATCGGTTGGTTCAGATCCCCAAACTTCTTCTGTTTCTCTGTTATGCTTCTCCTCTGTAGGTTCAGATCTGCTGTTTGCTGTTTTGCTCACTGGAATTTTCCAGATATGAATTTGTTCGTCGATCCTGCACAATTCAAACGAATACCCTTCAAAAAATAACAAGATGATAAAATTTTTATATTTTTTTTTTATATTTTTTCAGTTTTTATGATTTTTTTAATTTTATATTAACCCGAAATTACAAAAAGAAAAAAACCACGCCATCCCCGGCAACGGCGCCATTTGATTGAGAGAGATTTTATGATGCGTGCTTACGCTTTTAAAAGATGAATCAAAGAATAGTTAATCGCAATCAAGAACGGCGTCGCTTGGTAGCTAGCCGGTTGAGTACGGGTCGGTCCACAAGGATTTTGTGTATTTTCTAATTGTTCTAACGAGTTAATTCCAATTGTGGTGGATTGGATTATCACTAAAAACTAAAGTTGATTTAGATTAGGATTAAAACCTTGCTAGGGTTAGGTTTATGTTAAGTTTGGAAATTCAATATTTCTCACCGCTTTCTATGCCCTAATTAAGATCTATTTAGGTGTTAAGTTAATAATTAATAAAGGGGATTAGCATGATCGGGAAGAAACTAGGTTTCTTCCTCTAGGTCCTTGTCCGTCCTTTCTTAATTCTTACCTTAACCTCCATGGAAAACATACACAACCGGTCTTTTAAACTACGGTATCACTGCTACCTCTTGGGATAGGGTGCCGTAGTGAGCGGTGTGTGTATGTATGTATGGAGTCCTATAAAAAATATATTATGGGCAAGAAAGGGGTGAGAGATTTTCATCTCTCAAACCTTCCCTATTTCTAACCCTCACAAGTGAGGAACTACTCACTCATTAGGGAATTGTTAAACGAATTCATTTTTATGATTGTTTTTAATAACCTAATTATCTAATCTACGGCGGATAAATAAAAGTGCTAAACTAGGGCAGATAAATAAAATTAACTAGGGCAGAAAGGAAAATTAACTTAGGCAAGGTAAAGAAAAAGACTTACTTTTACTCGATGCACTCTTCAAACATTACAGGATTTGAAATTTTAAAATAGATGAATAAAAAGAGGCATACTCCAAAAAGAGTTGTAGGGTTCCTATTTATAGATTATAGAAACCCTAGGGTTACATCTGATCCCTATCTGCATTTACAAAATTACCCTAAGAAGCCTAGTCAACGCACCGTCGCCACCGTCAAAGTTTGCACCGACACGTGCTTAGCACGGCCGCGGATCCGCGGCCATATGCCTTGTTTGGCCGCGGATCCACGGCCGTATGGTGGATTCTCTGGCTGGAATCTTCTGGGGTTCTTTCTGTTGCTTTTTACTTGGCTTTTCTTCACTTGGTTCTTCAGAATGCCTTCTAGTCTTTTCCAGATTTCCACAGTGCATAATGTTGTGGACTTTTACCCTTTGCTTCGTGTCGAAGTGTTGAACCTTGCGCTGCCTTTATACTTTGTGAACTTGTTCATTGATCTTCATTTGTCCCTCAAACTGTAGGCATGATCAAGATTCTCTATTTGTTGGTCGTAGTCTCACTTTTGTAGTGTCTTCTCATCATTTTCACTGTTTTTGTTCCGAGAACCTGTAACCTGCAACTATGTAGCAGACATAGATCAAAAGAGCCTATTTATTTGTAAAATGAATAATAATGGGGAATATAATAATGCAAAATTATGATATAAACAGAGGTCAGGGGTTGACATGTATCCGAGTCGAAGCATTGCTTGACGACAGGGAGGTCAGGGGTTGACATGTATCCGAGTCGAAGTGTTGCTTTACGATAGGGAGGTCAGGGGTTGACATGTATCCGAGTCGAAGCTTTGCTTTACGACAGGGAGTTCAGGGGTTGACATGTATCCGAGTTGAAGAATTGCTTTACGACAGGGAGGTCAGGTGGTTGACATGTATCCGAGTTGAAGCATTGCATTACGACAGGGAGGTCAGGGTTTGACATGTATCCGAGTCGAAGCATTGCTTTATGACAGGGAGGTCAGGGTTTGACTTGTATCTGAGTCGAAGCATTGCTTTACGACAGAGAGGTCAGGGTTGACATGTACCCGAGTCGAAGCGTTGCTTGACGACAGGGAGGTCAGGGGTTGACATGTATCCGAGTCGAAGCGTTGCTTGACGACAGGGAGGTCAGGGGTTGACATGTATCCGCGACGGGGTCATTTTCTGATGTACCCCACTTTCTGCGGTGTCGGGTTGACACTAGGTTGTCTGTGAACCGCGGATTCTTAGAACTAGGGATTGTGCCTTAGCTCTGATTAGTGGTGTCGCGTCCGTGCCCTGCTGGCATGAGGAGGAATGCCGTTGTTGGTCTTCTGGGATGCAGATGTTGCTGTCGAGCTCTGACTTTCACTTTTGACAGGGTCTGGTGGGGGACAGGTAGTTTCCTTTTCATTTATGCTTATGGATTGTATATAGGGGTCAGTATGGACTCACCTGTAGGGCAAAGTTTCATCATTTTTTTAATTTCTTTCCGTGATGTTTATCATTTCATCTTTTTATATCGCGAAAGTCGCGATTGCCCAATCATTTCGTCTATTTTTTGCGGTGCCCAATCATTTCGACTATTTTTTCTTTTTACTCGCTGCTTTTTATTGTGAGTTGCCCAAACATTTCGGCTATTTTTATATGCGTATATTTTACTCGCCAATTTTGTTGCGAGTTGCCCCATCATTTCGGCTATTTCATTTGCATTTTTGGTTCGCCGATTTTGTTGCGAGTATGGCACTCAAGACCTGATACCAATCATAGCATCAGCATCGCTGCGACTGGAATATTGTCAGGAGAGAATCATAATTTGCTTTGAAAGGACTTGGAATTTGTTACCGATTTAAGCATCAGCATCGCTACAACTGGGATATTTTCAGGAGCGAATAATCATTTTCCTTTGTCGATTTAAACAAAGACAGCTTAGCAAACAGGGTTAGAATCCTGTCGACTAAGGCTTTTGACTTCATGAGCCGTAAAGGTCTCATGAAGGTGTTTCTCCCTATGAGTCGTGAGGATCTTGTAGGTGCATTTTCTCCTTAGGAATCGTGAGGATTCCTAAGTGTGTGTTCTCTTATAAGTCGTAAGGATCTTACAAGAGTGTTTTCTCCTTATAAGTCGAGAGGACTTACAAGTGTCGTTCACCACATGAGGACATCTCGCGCTACTGGTGGAACTGGATGGCGGAACATTTATTTGTGCCCGTGGATTGTATACAGGGGTCAGTGTTGAGCCGCTTGTAGGGCAATCTGGGAAATGTGATGGCTTAAGAACAGGTTCAGATCCCTGTAGCTTAAGGCTTTTGAATCTTATGAGTCGTGAGGGTCTCATAAGAGGTTTTTCTTTATGAGTCGTGAGGATCTCATAAGTGTAACTCCTCCTTAGGAATCGTGTGGATCCCTAAGTGTGTTGCTCCCTTGTGAGTCATAAAGATCTCATGCAGGTGTTTTCTCCTTACAAGGTCGAGAGGACCTCGCAAGTGTGCATGAATTTTTTTACGAGCCTGCGCCCTCTCGGGTTTTCATAAACTCGCCGGTAGCCCTGCTATTTTTACTCCCGTAGCCCTTTCGGGTTTTCATTCATGCCCATTTTGCTTATGGATGTACCGCCTTTTTTTTTGCGAGTCTGCGCTTTTTCTGGTTTTCAAAAACATCGCCGGTAGCCTTACTGTTTTTACTCACAGGGTCCTTTCGGGTTTTCATCCATGCCCATTTTGCTTGTGGACGTACCTTTTTTTTTGTCAGCCCAAGGATGCTGTGGTTTGTAGTAGTTTAAGGACGTTTCGGTCCGTCACTAGTTTAGGACATTGCGGTCCACAGTGCCATGTTTGAGATAAAATTTTGTTTGGTTCTACTTTAAGAGTTTTGACTCAAAAAAATAGCTAGCGGACACAAGCGTCGTCATCTATTATTGACCTGAGTTGCAACGCGTCAAGTGTAGTATTTCTTAAGGAATCGACCGTTTATTGGCCGAAAGGGTCTTTCACCGTGCATGTCCATGAGCAAGTAAGCTCCACCCTGCTAGACTTTGTCCATGATGTACGGGCCCTCATAGTTTGGCTCAAATTTCTCTCGTTTGGCATGATTAGGGATTATAAGTCTTTTAACGACTAACACGAGTTCGCCTAAGCGGAATGATCTCGGCCTAATCAATCTTTCGTATGAGCGTGCCATCCTTGCTTTGTAAGCCTCCAGGTTTTGCTGCGCTATGAGACGAGTTTCATCGAGGGCGTCAAGCTCCTCAAGCTGAAGGTGAGTATTTTCTTCGTCTGTTAGCTCGCAATGAATTGCCACTCGTAGAGAAGGTAGCTCTATTTCCAAGAGGAGTACCGCTTCGGTACCGAATATCAATGCGTATGGCATTGTATTCGTAGCCGTCTTGAACGTGGTTCGATACCCCCAGAGAGCTTCATGCAATCTTTCATGCCAGTCTTTTTTGTTTCTGGACACAGACTTCTTTATGATCTTTGTCAAGGTCTTGTTGAAAGCCTCAGCTAGACCGTTAGCTCCGGGATTATAGACCGAAGAATATCTCCAGTCTATATTATGCTGCTGTGCGAAGTGGCTGATTTTGTGACTTCTGTAGGCCGGCCTGTTATCAGAGATAATCCGTCGTAGAGTGCCGAACCGGTAGACGACGTGTGTCTTGAAAAAATGGAGGATATTCTCCGTCTTCACTTCCCTTAGCGGTACTGCTTCTGCCTACTTAGAGAAGTAATAGGTTGTCGCCAATATAAACCAATGTCCTTTGGATGACGCTGGTTCAATGAGCCCGATTATATCGGTCCCCTACATTTCGAACGGCCAGCTAGCTACTGTTGGGTGTAACGGGTTTGGATGCTGGTGAATGAAATTCCTGTGAACTTGGCACGAGTGGCATTCCTTCGCATATTCGAGGCAGTCCTGGATCATCGTGGGCCAATAGTAGCCCATTCTTTTGATCTTCAGCTTCATCTTTGGCCCGGCTTGATGAGAACCGTAGAGTCCGTCGTGAGTTTCTTGGATGACTCTCCTTGCTTCTTCCGGTCCCAGGCATCTTAGCCATAGAGAGTCGAACGATCTCTTATACAGAGTATCATTGACGAAGGCGAAAGACAGAGCGCGTTTCATGAGCTGATGTCTTGAGGATGCATCTTCAGGTGTTCGACGGGATTTGAAGTAGTCTATGAAGACTTCTCTCCAATCCTTAACCATTTCTTGGCCCTCTATTTGTAAGTTCGTTTGCTTGGTCGCTTCCCTTTCTTCAGACGACTCCAGAGATATTTCTGCTGGTGCAAGAACCCGACGGCTTTGTACAACGATCCTTACGTTATCGAGGTTTTCGTCAGCCAGTTCTTTAGCGAGTCTGGCTAATGCATCTGCCTTACTATTTCCGTACGTTGTATGCTTTCTAAGATGTAGGAAGGGATTTGAATCAGCAATTGTTGCACTCTCTTGCCTTACTTTACCAACTCTGGTTTGCACGTTTGATAGTCACCGTTTACTTGACTAACGACCAGCTGGGAGTCTCCGTATACAAGAAGGTTTTTGATTCCCATGTCGACAACGATCTCAAGACCTGCTATTAAAGCCTCATATTCCGCTTCATTATTTGTCCTCGGCTCTGTTAAGGAAAAGGCATAGCGCATTATCTTTCCTTGCGGAGTCACGAAGATAAGGCCTACCCCAGATTTGATTATAGGGGTGTTGTGCTTTCTTTTCTTCATGGAAGATGCCCCATCGAAGTAGAGTTCCCATCGGGTATCACTCCCTCCTCTCTCCCTGTCTATCGTTTCAAACGTGTGCTCGTCCGGCAGTTCACAATTTAGGGGTAAATCGGCAGGTATCGGATGCTCAACGAGGAAGTCGGCGATGGCCTGGCCTTTCACTGCCTTGAGAGGTCGGTATGTTATCGAGAATTCCATTAAGAGTAGGGCCCATTTAGCGAGCCGTCCCGTTAGTATGGATCTCGACATCAAATATTTGAGAGGATCCACTTTTGATATAAGATGCACCTCATGCGCCAAAACGTAATGCCGAAGCTTCGTTATCGCGAAGATCAAAGCCAGGTAGTGTTTTTCGATAGGGGAGTAGTTGTTTTCTGCCCCCAGTAGAACTCGGCTCAAATAGTAGAGAGCTCTCTCCTTCTCATGGTCATTCTCCTGTGCCCATAATGCGCCTAAGGAACCTTCAAGGGCGGCTGTGTATAGTATGAGAGGCTTTCCCTTGACCAGATCGGCCAGTACCGGCGGATTCTGCCAATACTGCTTGATTTCGTCCAGTGCGCTTTGGCATTTACGATCCCAAACAAACGGGGTTCCCTTCTTCATCAAGTGACTGTAGGGACGGCATTTGCCAGAGAGATTGGCTATGGATCGTCGGATATACGCGAGCTTCCCTTGGGGAGACCGCAATTGTTTTAGAGTCCTTGGAGCAGGCATTTCCATAATCGTCTTGATCTTCGATGGATCTATTTCGATGTCTCGGTGTCGTATGATGAACCATAGGAATTTGCCTGAGGAAACTCCAAACGCGCATTTCAGGGGGTTCATCTTCAGGTTGTACTTAGGAAGACGTTGGAACACTATTTTCAAATGCTCCCAGTGTTCGTCGTGCGATTTGCTTTTCACTACGAGGTCGTCGATGTAACATTCGACAATCTCATGTAGGAGGTCATCGAAGATCTTCGTCATGGCCCTCTGGTAGGTAGCGTCGGCGTTCTTCAGACCGAAAGGCATCACTTTGTAGCTGAATATGCCCAGAGGAGTCCGGAAAGCGGTATGCTTCTGGTCTTCAGGATGCATCTTTATTTGATTGTATCCTGAAGACCCGTCCATGAAGGAGAAGACTTCGTGAGTGGACGTGTTGTCTATCATCATCTCGGTGACCGGCACAGGAAAATCGTCCTTCAGGCAGACTTTGTTGAGGTCTCGGAAGTCCACACAGATGCGCACCGTCCCATTTTTCTTCATCACTGGGACAATGTTGGCGATCCAGTTAGGGTATTGAACTTCATGGATGAAGCCGGAGTCAATTAAGTTTTTGATCTCGGCGTTGATACTCATTTTAAGTTCAAGCCGCATTCTTCTTGGTGATTGTTTGACTGGCTTGATGTCCAGAGATATTGCCAATTTATGCACAGATATTTCTGGATCTAGTCCCAGCATCTCGGAGTAGTTCTATGCGAAGCCGTCTTTATACTGCATAAGCACATCTTTTATCGTAGTCACCTGTTCTTTAGACAGCAACTCACCGACGAACGTAGGCCGTGGGTCATTTGCCGTCTCTAAGTCAATTTTTCTTAGGTTGACCGCAGTTGTGTGTATCCCGTCTTCCAACTTTTGTGGCGCCGGTGAAACTTCTGAGATCAACTCATCTTCATCCCTATTTTCGAAGCACTAGGAGAGGTCACCCATATTATCGTGCTCTCCTTCTCCCGACATCATTATCACGTGACAGGTGCGAGATCGCTTCCAAGACCGATGTTGATCTAGTTCTACTCTCGCTGTGTACGTGGCTTTTGGTACATGCTTCTGTGGTGGGGTTACCCTCCAACTGCTGGATAGAGCGAACCTGCCGAGTTGATATTGGTCTTCAACCCAGTTTTTGAAGGTGAAGCAGTTTTCAAGAGGATGTCCTATCGCTCGGTGATAGGAATAGTATCCGGATGATGAACTTCGCTTGCTTGATTGGGGTGCCTGGACTCCGGAAGCGTAAGCATTTGATGTTTCATGACAAGGTCGAATATCTTCCTTGTCTTGTCTTGGGGGAAAGAATATACTCGACCCATCTTCTTTATCAACGATGAATTCCGGCTGACCTTTTCTTGGTTGCGTGGTCTTTTGGATCCGTTTTGCTGCTGCCGAACGTTTTTTCCGTTCTTTGACTTGTTTTTGCCTCTGCGTCGGGCTTTTTTCTTGTCTTGGGAATGCACGGCGGGCTGACGGTGAAGGGTATTGTCATACCCCGTAGCCTGCTGAAGGAGACGTTGCGTTTTGGCTTTCTCGTAAATGGCCATTTCACGGCTATGATTGTTCCGAGCCTTTTGACTCGCTTCCCTTATTAGCTTGTCCATTTGTTCTTCAAATGACGGACTCGACACTTTTATGGTAGGACCTCGTTCTGGTTCAGCGTCAGCGTATTTTAAAAGAGCATCCTCTTCTTTATCAAGGTCTTTTATGACATGGCAGCCATGGAACTGCTCCTGTTTCTTGGACTGGACATATCTAAACCTGATCGTTTCCATTTTTCCATTGGGCAATTTTCGCTGCGTTCCGGGGACGTTCCAAATCCTGTTGTAGAACTGAGCTTGTCGAGGAGTTTGTTTGAATGGTACACTTTGGCGTCTCAATAGCCTTTTTAATCCTTCTGTGTAGTATCTGGGCAGACGGATGGGTTGGAGCCTGTCAAGTGCCAAATCAGCACCATACCAGATTTCTTTCTCCACCTTAGTCTCCGTGGAGCGGTAAAAGAGGATCGTCTTTTCGTCTCTTCGCCTGGGAGGGACGTAAAATGTTTGCAGCTCTTGCACGGTATAGGTATCGAGTGCATCGAGTTCCTTATGATGCTTTGGCAGGACCATTGCGATTTTCAAACTCTGATCATCTCCGATGAGGGCCTGCATCAATGGGCGGACCGAGAATACTATGTTGACCTCGTCTTCGGAGTCACTGCCAAAGACCAGGATAAGGGTAGATGGTCCGGGCTTGTTGCATTGGGGTAGCCCTGAATAGATTATCTCCTCATATTCCTCAGCATCACTTCCAAAGATCGGAATAGTGGTGATAGCTTTTTGCTTGTTCTCCAATTTATGGTATCTTTCCGTGTCTTCGAAGTCGGGAAGGAAGTACTTGGCATCTTCGTATTTGCGGACTTCGTTTATGGAGAATGGGTTCGGTTCCCCCGTCACTGTGTACTTGAGACCATCTTTGGAATACTTCATACACTGATGTTGTGTAGAAAGGACGATGTTGTATTCGTGTAACCAATGCCTGCCGAGTAGAGCATTGTAGCAAGTTTTGGTGTCGATGACGTGAAACTTGATGTCAGTGACGAGCGACCTGAAGCGTAATGTTAGTATTACGGACCCGAGCGTCCGTGATGACTGGGAGTCAAAACCAGAGATGGTGATTTTAACTCGCGCCAGATGCTAAACGCTCATGCAGATTTCTTTTAACACCTTCACATTCAGAAGGTTGACGGAGGACCTATTGTCAACTAGAATCTTCCTTATCTTAATGTCGTGGTAGTACCCGGTGACATATAGGGGACGTTTGTGCTCCCACGTCTCGAGGAGGAGGTCCTCGTCGCTGAAGGTGATGTCGGCTGTGTGCACTTCTTCCAGCTCGTCCTTCATCTTTTCTTCGGCAAGGAAGGCTTGAAACTGCCTAGGGTCCTGTAACGCCTTGATTAGAGAATCTCATGCATCTTCAGACAAAAGAAGGGCATCCAAGATGCTCAGTTGCGAGGGTATCTTCCTCAGGTGTGTCAGGACATTATAATCCACATTGCTCTTCTTGGGCGGATCCTTGGCTGCGAGCTCTTCGGCACTCGCTCATCGAGGGCGATATCCTCGGGGACTTTTTCCTTCCTCTTATCTTTTTTGTTCGATCCCTTATTTGTGGGTCTGAGATTCTTTTCAGGTAACGTGCGGTTACGCAGCTGAATGTTCTCACAGTTCTTCGTCTCTTCCTCTTTTCCTGAGGTGGATTCTCTGAAGAGAGGGCCAAGAGATACTTCTTCGTCAGAATCACTTCCGAAGGTGAGAACTTGCGATCCCCTGGCATCGACCATGTGACAGTTGCCGGCAGCTCTTTTATGCTCATCTGTCGTGATTCTCCATTCCCGACGAGCTTTGCGCTTTATCTGCTTGAAATGTTGTCGGTGAGCGATGTACCCTTGCCACCACTTTTTAAAGGCCATACACTCTTCAGTAGGATGTGCAATCCTCTGGTGGTATAAACAGTAGTTAAGATGTACATCCGCTTCGTCAAGGTGCACATCGCCGGGAGTATTCCCTTTGAAAGATGGCAGCTTCATTCCCATGGACAAGGCTTTGGCGAACCGTTTCCTCGTCTTGAGCTTGCTTTTTTCTGTCGCGGATGTGCATTGATCTGGTTTAAGTGTTTTGTGACCTATCCCTACCGCGACTTCTTCAAATTGACACCGATTCCTGGCCCTTTCGAATATGGCCATTTCGCGTTCTTGATCATCCTTGCTCTTTTGACGGGCTTCGTTCAGCAGCATGTCGATCATTTCGTCAGACGGTTCTAAGTGTTTTGGCTCCGATCCCGCCCCCAGCTCCTCTATGTTATTTTCTGACGCTGGGTGAGCTTCTTCGTTAGTTAGAGAAGAATGAGAGATCATGTGACAGCTTGCCACATAATCCTCAGATCCTTCTGATGGGTCATCTCCGTCGTCATTGTCGTTATCTCCGCCCTCAAGGATATTGTTGAGGAATTCTTGGAGTGTGACCGGGGTTCGTTCCTTTTGGCTGTATTCCTATAGCGCATCAATAAGTTTTCGCAAGTCCGTGTGCTTGTTATCAGGCTTCACGGGCTTTTTGGTCTTCTTCTTCTTCTTCGAAGACTTTGACGGTTGGACCTGGGCGTTTTGACCATCATTACCAATTCTTGGCGTCGGGCGCGGTTTCAGCATTCCCTCAATGATCTCAGGTTCCAGCGGATTTTTCCACTTAATCGCCGGGCATGTTTGAAGATTCTTTAGCATTCGTTTTGTTTTGGCTGAAAGAGCGACCTCCTATGGAGCTTCTTCTATAAAAGAGCACGATGCCCCCGGCGTGTACACCTTTTTAAGAGCGTGCGGCTGGGTCGGGCTTACTTTCCAATTCTCGGACAGTACGAATTTGCTCTGTTGGTATTGGTCCACAATCCAGCCTTTGAAGATGAAGCAATTTTCGATTGGATGGCCTACTACTCGGCGGTAGGGGCAGTAATTTGGATTATTGACGTCACCAAGCTGCAACGGACGTCTCAGGTCCGGCAGATTGATGAGCCTGTTATGCACCGCCAGGTCGAACAGTCTTCTCATTTTATCCCGAGGAAACGAGGAGGGACGTTTTAATTTTTTCGTTGACGAATCGCTGTCTGTCGTTTTGGCGATCAGCTGGTTTTGGACCATTCAGCTGTTGCTGAGCATTAGCGACGAAGGTCGCTTTCCTTTTCCCTTTTTCATTCTGAGCCTCCGTCTTTGCAGAGGAAGGCCTATGGCCCATCTGTTCCATTTGGGCTAGCTTGCCAATTAAGGCCTGGAAAGTGGTCGGCTTGAAGAACATCATGAATTGGGATATGGTCGCCTGCGGATCGAGGGTTCCCACAAACATGCCCACTGCAGGAGCCTCTTCTATGCGATGTTCGCACTTCGACCATAGGTTCCACCACCGTATCGCGTACTGAACCCATGTTTCTCCCAGCTTCATGGCATTGATCAATGCCGTGATTGGGGTGCATTCGCTAGTGCTTGTGAAACGCTGGGTGAATAGCTACTCCATCTCCGTAAAAGTTTTGACGGAATCATTGGGAAGTTCTGAATACCATTCGAACGCCGTCTCTGCCAAGCTACCGACGAATTGGCGAAGCAGTAGCTTATTGTCACCTCTAGTGTTGCCGCACAGAGCCCTGAACTGAGCGACATGTTGATGGGGATTGCCTGTCCCCTTGTATACATGAAACTTAGGAATCGTGTATCCTGGTAGGTATTTAATCTTATCGTACAAGCTAGGATATGGTCGCCCAGTTCTGACCACTTGACCAGCAGCTTCGTTCGCTTGATGGGCTCGTATCTGTTTAGCAATATAATCATCGAGCGCAGCCTTCGAGATTGTTTCCTCCTTTGCTGCTGAAAAGGCCGGAAGAGGGTTTGATGTCTCCCCTCTGTCGTCTTCGATTATTATTGGTGGATCTTCGGCTGGAGGGTCCGGCTGGATCATCATGCCCACCATATCCTGGAACAGTAGCGCCATTTGGTTTATATTGGCTGCTTGTTCCGCTGCCTCTTGGTCTTTCTTTTCTAGCATCCTCCGGAGGAACTCGGCATTGGTTTCCTGTTCTTGGCGCTGATCGGACGATGCTTCGGGGCTTTCCTTATATCCCGTGAGTGCAGCCATCTTCGTCAACATCTCCTAGAGTTTCTGTTGTTGCTCCTGAGCTTTTGTTACCGATCAGGTGAGTGGTCGATGACCCCCAGAGGCACATCTTTCCTTTTTCCCGGAAGCCATGTAGATGATGTGCACTACCATGCCCCAGACTTGGGGCGTTTGGATTCAGCACCCTTGAGATTTGTCGCAGACACATGGATCTTCTCCGGCATTCTCCTTTTATAGGCGGTCGAAGATGAGGGGGCCGTTACAGTAGGCACCCATACAGACGATACCTTCTTTAGTACGACGAGGCGGTCCTTCGCTTGCATAACTTTCACTTTCTTCTATCTGCGGGAGTAGTCTTTGTCGATCATAGAGTCTTGAACTCTTCGCCAGACTTTGTGGATTTTGGAAGACAGCCGCTGAGGGGGTTGCTCCTGTTAGTTGTATGTATGCCCTAGAGGCCAGTATTGTACAGATGATATATATTATATTGGATGCTTGGACATATATAGAGAGGACTTTCTTGCTCGATATGATAGTATGCTATCTGGTTCCTCTTTATCTTAACATGTATACTTGTCTCTTGATACTGTCTTATAGTTACATGTTGGTAAAGCCCTTAGGATGTGTACTTGACTACCTGAACTATGATGCAGATCATACTAGTGGGGACATGGTAGTCCATAAGTACATCCTTCAAGGTCCCTAGTCGTGGGTGTATCGAGACGGGGCATCGATATACCAGTGTAGACTAGCGTATACGCTTCTCGACCCATGAGATGGGCGATGGTTGATCCCATATCCATTGGTGTTTGACATCAGAGATGGTATACGGGTGCTCAGTGGAGACTGGGTACACTAGACGGACTCGCCGAGAACTCCCAGATAGTATTATACCTCACGTCAGATGGCAGTTCTCTGGTGACACTTGTGCAGGTTAGTCTGTAGACCCGAGATCGTCATAGAGTCTTGTGTGATTCCCACCGTGCTTTGATTTCCACCTTACCACGTCCATGAGGGCATGAAAAACGGTGGTTTTTAGGTACAGTCCCTAGTCACATGGAGGCAATGAGCGATAGGAGGGGTTTCGTCTCACCCGGTATTGGGGGTTGATGTTGCGCTGTGCTCGATTGGCCGTAACAGGGAAGTCCCTGGCCAGGGATGATTTAGAGATTTACTGGTAAGTGTTACCAGTAGTTTCTCGACCCGTTATGAGCCTCACATCGGCACGACTTATCGGTTATTGGGGTCTGACGTTTACCACCCCTAGACTTGATATGCGATATATCAGACGAGGAGACCGGACTGTACGGGAAGTGTTACCGGCAGGCTTTTACAAGAGTTGGAGCGGGCTTCCTTGCTGATCTTCTGATCACTCAATACCCGGGTAGCCGTTACGTCCAGCTAGTACCGCTGACGGCTTGTGGGTGCTTGATGTGATCATCACCTACGGCCGGCGTATTGATGAGTCTTTAGAGTCCTACATAGAGGTTTTATTGGCTCAGGCAAAACGAAATAGAAGCGCATATGTGATATGTGCAAGACCGAGAATAATGCGTGTATGTGATACCGTATTCTATTCTCGCGACTTTTTGTATCGGTCGGTTATATATGATATAGCCGGGTTATCGAATCAAGTGTTGATTCGATAAGTCGATACATTGGATGTTAGTCGGTTATATGTGATATGACCGGATTATTAAGTCAAGTGTTGATTTAATAATTTATTGTATAATTGTATATTTGATGTACTAGTTTACATTAACTAACACTTGTTCACTTTATGGTTTTTCTCACATTAGCACAACTTTAATGTATATATGATATATATTAAAAATGTGTTTTCTTATTGTATCGTGGTTGATGATACACATGACTTGGGTGTATGAGACTTACACCATGCTATCTATTATGTTGGGTTTTTTTTTTATATTTTAAGTAATTACAAAATTAGTGGAGGATTAGCTAAATGCTTGAAGCTTGTGGAAGCTTGTGGAAGCATTGACTAATTCCACTAAATTTGTTTTTACTATGGATATTTCTTAACCCAACCATAAGGGTTAGCCATGGGTTAAGGCTCTACAAGAGTTAGTATATGATACTCACTCACCATGGTTAGCTTTCTCACTTGATCATTATCCTCATCTCTTTCTTTTGTTCTTCTTCTTCTTCATTGTTAAAAAGAAAAAGCTTGCTAGGGTTTGATCCAGAGTGAGAAAGATTGTGAGAAATAAAATTCTAAAGAGAACCCACTTCCTATTTCTCCATCCTCTACTAGACTAGCACTTTAGTTTAGGGTGTTTGCTTCACTAATTCTCAAGTTAGTGAAGTAGAACCTTGAGTTGGCATCCCCTCGACGTAGATCATCTTTGGCCTCGAAGACTTCAAGCAAGGACGCGTCTTTCGCCTCGTGAAGCCATGCAAGGGTCCAGGAGAACCACGATCGCAGCGAAGGGACTTCAACAAGGAGCTATAGAAATGAAGGACCGATCTACAAAGGTTGTATTTCGTATTCACTTAGTCGTAAACGTAGTTTACTAGCATATGAAACCCTAATTTTCTAGCAACGATCTTGCTTAGGGTTATTCGGCACGGCTAAAATTTTAAACGGGCATGGTTGATGCATTGTAGAACCTTATTAGAGTGCCTAGTAACCCTACAGTGGTATCAGAGCCTAGCTAGAGCATTAGGCGATGTGTTAACGAAGTTAAAACTCCGAACGGACCCGAATACGTCAAAGTTAAACCCCTCTCTGTACATTTTTTCAAAACTGTGTATTTTCAGTATTAAAATACCTAAAAAATTCAGCAGGGTTTTCTAAGCATTACTGTGCAAAACGGTGACGTAAGCCGTACGGACGGCCGCGGAACCGTGGCAATAGACTGCTTGTGCCGCGGATCCGCGGCCGTACTGTGAGTGTTTGACTTGGTTTTTGCACAGTAATACTAATATATGATAGTGCTATTTTCTGGGTATTTTTAAACTGACTCAAGTGTTGAGTATTTTGGGGTTTATTTTGTAATCGTCGATTCGATTGGAGAATTTAATTTTGTTATGTTATTCCGGATAATTTAGAAAGTATTAAAATGTTTGAACGGATATCATTAACTCAATTTTTCCCGGCACGAAGAACATTCAAGTGTTGAATTTTTCTCGGGTTTAAATCTTTCGGAAAAACGTGCATATGACGCGATGGACCTTCTAGAAGACAACAAACCTTAACTCGATTATGTGACCGTCTTGAACCGCCTTTTGAACCTTAGGGTTTGGGGCAGTACGGCGTGCCACATGTGAGGCGTTGGCTTGACCCTTCTACGGCTGGACCGTTGCTACTGTGACGTATTCTGGAATTTTTGAACTCCGCTCAAGTGTTGAGCTATTTAGGAAATCTTGGGTATTTGATTATTCGATCGGAAAGTTTAATACTGTCTATTTATCTGGAATGTGATACACAGGACAATTAGCCGATCAAGTAGGTGTCTAGAAAGGTGTCAACGGGGTTACGCCTCTGGAAAAACGAGGTTTACTTTATTAGGTCCGTGCGAAGGCACGGGGAACCTCCCTCAAAGTACCGACACTGGCCTGGCTGAAAGATTGGCAAAGTTGTAGGGTGTAATTAATCCCGGCTAGTCTTTCCTTTTAGGGTTTGAAGGAAGATTTGATAAAAACAGTGGGAGCCATCCTGATTAGATAAAATAATAACCAATCTGATCTTGCAAGAGCATACGCTAAAGTGTTTTCTTCTCTCTCTCTCCAGGTAGCGACCATATCATGCCTTAATAAAGATAATAATATGGATGTATTGACCGAACCCGCATGTTATACTGTGCTGGGGAACGTTGGTTCCGTTCTTTCTTATAAAAGTTATAAGACTGAACAGGATATAGGGGAATACCAGGATTCCCATGCCACCTGAATGAAGAAAGTACATGTTGATGCATTTTCTTCGGGTGTGTTCGTTACAGAGAACTGTTTCTCCATTTGCTCTACGTCCTGGGTATTAGATACCGGGTCAGGATCCCATATATGTAATCAGTTGCATGGGCTTAGGAAAGGTAGAGAACTTGGAGAAGGTGATAAAGACATAAGGGTTGGAAATGGTGCAATTGTTGCAGCTAAAACCGTCGGGGAATATCATCTTGTATTGCCAACTGGTAATACATTGATTCTGAATGAATGCTATTACATGCCGAACCTGATATGCAACATTATATCAGTTTCTTTGTTGAGTAAAGAGAGATATGATTTTGTATTACAGGATAATATTATGAACATTTTCCTTAACCAAAAGTTGGTTGGATCAGGCACGTTGTGCAATGGCATTTATGTTCTAAATCAATCAACAGTTCTGAGCATAACAAACACACACAAGAGGAAGAGTTCAGAAATGAACGAATCCTTCTTGTAGCATTGTAGACTGGGTCACATCAATGCGACACGACTAGCTAAGTTGCATAAGGATGGATATTTAAATCCATTTGAATTTTCATCTTATGACACTTGCCAGTCATGTCTCAAAGGCAAGATGACCAAAACTCCGTTTACGGGACACGGAGAAAGAGTTACCAAACTCTTGGGATTGATACATAGTGATGTATGCGGTCCCATGTCTACACATGCCAGGGATGGTTCTTCGTACTTCATTACATTCACTGACGATCTCTCTAGATTCGGATATGTGTTCCTGATGAAACACAAATCAGAAGCTTTTGAGAAATTTAGAGAATATAAACAAGAAGTCGAGAACCAAACCGGGAAAAGTATTAAAATCCTTCGATCTGATCGAGGAGGTGAATATTTGAGCAATGAATTCCTGGACTTCCTAAAAGATAATGGGATTCTCTCTCAGCTAACTCCTCCATATACACCACAGCACAACGGTGTATCGGAACGGAGGAACTGCACCCTATTAGATATGGTGCGCTCTATGATGAGTATAGCTGAGTTACCTATTTCCTTATGGGGATATGCATAGGAGACAGCAGCATACCTACTGAATAGGGTTCCTACCAAATCTGTGCCTACCACCCCATATGAGATATGGGAGGGGAAGAGACCATATCTTAATTTTATTAAGATATGGGGTTGCCCAGCTTATGTTAAAAGACAAAAACCGGAAAAACTCGAGGCAAGGTCTGTTTTGTGTAAGTTTGTTGGATATCCCAAGCATTCGCGAGGGTATATCTTCTACCACAGTGAGGAACAAAGGGTGTTTGTTGCTCAACACGCCACCTTTTTAGAAAAGGAACTTCTTGCAAAAAAGATTAGTGGCTCTGAGGTAGAACTGGAAGAGGTTCCAGCTGTACAAACCACAACAGAAGATTTGGTAGAACCAGAGGATTCGGTAGTTCCCGATGAACCCCAGCCACTCCGCCGATCTAGTAGGGTTCCTCATCCACCTGAGAGATACTACGGTTTTCTCATGGATGGTGGGAGCGAGGATTGCATCATGGTTGATGATGACCCAACTAGCTTCGAGCAGGCCATCACGAGTGGGGACTCAGTGAAATGGCTGGATGCAATGCGGTCCGAGATGGAATCCATGTACACCAACAAAGTATGGAATTTGGAAGATGCTCCTGAAGGGGTAAAACCCATTGGGAGCAAGTGGATCTTCAAGAAAAAACTTGGTGTAGATGGGAAAGTAGAGACTTTCAAAGCTAGACTTGTTGCGAAGGGTTTTCGTCAAAGATCAGATGTAGACTATGACGAAACCTTTTCTCCAGTGGCTATGCTTAAATCCATCCGGATCATACTTGCCATCGCTGCATATCATGACTACGAAATTTGGCAAATGGATGTTAAGACCGCCTTTCTAAACGGTGATTTAGAAGAGTGCGTGTACATGACTCAGCCAGAGGGCTTCATAGATAGTGGGAGCAGCGGGAAGGTGTGCAAGCTGCTTAAATCTATTTATGGATTAAAGCAAGCATCGCGGAGTTGGAACATCTGCTCTGACGTCGTTATCAAAGAGTTTGATTTCGTCAAAAACGTTGATAAACCTTGTATCTACAAGAAGGTGGCAGAGAGTAAGGTTGTCTTCCTCGTATTATACGTGGACGACATACTCTTGATAGGAAATGACATTCCTATGCTGCAATCGGTCAAGCTCTTCTTATCACAAAGATTCTCAATGAAAGATCTTGGTGATGCCTCCTGCATATTGGGAATTATGATCTATAGAGATAGATCAAAAAGAATATTAGGATTGTCCCAATCCAGGTACATTGACACCATACTAAAGAGGTTTAGTATGGAAGAGTCCAAATGTGGGTTTTTACCCACGATCTCAGGGCTCACTCTCTCCAAAGAGATGTCTCCCAAGACTGATTTGGAGAGAGCTCGCATGCAAGGGATACCCTGTGCTTCGGCTGTAGGCTCTATCATGTACGCGATGCTATGTACCAGACCCGATGTAGCATACTCACTAAGTGTAGTGAGTAGGTATCAAGCTGATCCTGGAGAGAGTCACTGGACAGCTGTGAAGAGCATTCTCAAGTACTTACGAAGGACTGAGGAGATGCTCTTGCTGTATGGTAACGGAGAACTCCAAGTGGAGTCCTTTACCGATTCGAGCTTCCAGAGTGATAAGGACGACTCTAAGTCGCAGTCGGGATTTGTCTTTACCTTTTACGGAGGGGCGGTTAGCTGGAAGAGTTCCAAGCAGGAAACCGTGGCAGACTCGACGATGGAGGCTGAATACATCGCTGCCAACGATACTACCAAAGAGGCTGTCTGGATCAAGAAGTTCCTTACTGAACTTGGAGTGGTTCCATCCATTGAGCATCCAATACCTTTGTATTGCGATAACAATGGAGCGGTGGCTTTGGCCAAGGAACCCAGGTCCCATCAGCGATCCAGGCATATTCTGAGGCGGTATCACCTGACCCGGGAGATAGTTGATCGCCGGGAGATCGAGGTCAGGAGGGTTGACACGAAGAACAACACAGCGGATCCACTCACGAAGGCCATTCCCCAGATACAGTTCGAGAGACTCTTCGGGATGCTTGGTATGCGATACTACAGCAGCTGGCCCTAGTGCAAGTGGGAGATTGTTAGTTGTATGTATGCCCTAGAGGCCAGTATTGTACATATGATATATATTATATTGGATGCTTGGACATATATAGAGAGGACTTTCTTGCTCGATATGATAGTATGCTATCTGGTTGCTCTTTATCTTAACATGTATACTTGTCTCTTGATACTGTCTTATAGTTACATGGTGGTAAAGCCCTTAGGATATGTACTTGACTACCTAAACTATGATGCGGATCATACTAGTGGGGACATGGTAGTCCATAAGTACATCCTTTAAGGTCCCTAGTCGTGGGTGTATCGAGATGGGGCATCGATATACCAGTGTAGACTAGCGTATACGCTTCTCGACCCATGAGATGGGCGATGGGTGATCCCATATCCATTGGTGTTTGACATCAGAGATGGTATACGGGTGCTCAGTGGAGACTGAGTATACTGGACGGACTCGCCGAGAACTCCCAGATGGTATTATACCTCACGTCAGATGGCAGTTCTCTGGTGACACTTGTGCAGGTTAGTCTGTAGACCCGAGATCGTCATAGAGTCTTGTGTGATTCCCACTGTGCTTTGATTTCCACCTTACTATGTCCATGAGGGCGTGAAAAACGGTGGTTTTTGGGTACAGTCCCGAGTCACATGGAGGCAATGAGCGATAGGAGGGGTTTCGTCTCTCCCGGTATTGGGGGTTGATGTTGCGCTGTGCTCGATTGGCCGTAACAGGGAAGTCCCTGGCCAGGGCTGATTTAGAGATTTACTGGTAAGTGTTACCGGTAGTTTCTTGACCCGTTATATGCCTCACATCGGCACGACTTATCGGTTATTGGGGTCTAACGTTTACCACCCCTAGACTTGATATGCGACATATCAGACGAGGAGACCGGACTGTACGTGAAGTGTTACCAGCAGGCTTTTACAGGAGTTGGAGCGGGCTTGCTTGCTGATCTTCTGATCGCTCAATACCCGGGTAGCCGTTACGTCCAGCTAGTACCGCTGACAGCTTGTGGATGCTTGATGTGATCATCACCTACTGCCCGTGTATTGACGAGTCTTTAGAGTCCTACACAGAGGTTTTACTGGCTCAAGCAAAACGAAATAGGAGCGCATATGTGATATGTGCGAGACCGAGAATAATGCATCTTTGTGATACCGTATTCTATTCTCGCGACTTTTTGTATCGGTCGGTTATATATGATATAGCCGGGTTATCGAATCAAGTGTTGATTCGATAAGTTGATACATTGGATGTTAGTGGTTATATGTGATATGACCGGATTATTAAGTCAAGTGTTGATTTAATAATTTATTGTATAATTGTATATTTGATATACTAGTTTACATTAAGTAACACTTGTTCACTTTAGGGTTTTTCTAACATGAGCACAACTTTAATGTATATATGATATATATTAAAAATGTGTTTTCTTATTGTATCATGGTTGATGATACACATGACTTGGGTGTATGAGACTTACACCATGCTATCTATTATGTTGGGTTTTTTATATTTTAAGTAATTACAAAATTAGTGCAGGATTAGCTAAATGCTTGAAGCTTGTGGAAGCTTGTGGAAGCATTGACTAATTCCGCTAAATTTGTTTTTACTATGGATATTTCTTAACCCAACCATAAGGGTTAGCCATGGGTTAAGTCTCTACAAGAGTTAGTATATGATACTCACTCACCATGGTTAGCTTTCTCACTTGATCATTATCCTCATCTCTTTCTTTTGTTCTTCTTCTTCATTGTTAAAAAGAAAAAGCTTGCTAGGGTTTGATCCAAAGTGAGAAAGATTGTGAGAAATAAAATTCTAAAGAGAACCCACTTCCTATTTCTCCATCCTTTACTAGACTAGCACTTTAGTTTAGGGTGTTTGCTTCACTAATTCTCAAGTTAGTGAAGTATAACCTTGAGTTGGCATCCCCTCGACGTAGATCATCTTCGGCCTCGAAGACTTCAAGCAAGGACGCGTCTTTCTCCTCGTGAAGCCATGCAAGGGTCCAGGAGAACCACGATCGCAGCGAAGGGACTTCAACAAGGAGCTATAGAAGTGAAGGACCGATCTACAAAGGTTGTATTTTGTATTCACTTAGTCGTAAACGTTGTTTACTAGCATATGAAACCCTAATTTTCTAGCAACGATCTTGCTTAGGGTTATTCGGTAAAGATAAAATTTTAAACGGGCATGGTTGATGCATTGTAGAACCTTATTAGAATGCCTAGTAACCCTACAGCTCCGGCTTCGCCTTTGTAACATTCTCCACAGGTGGAGGAGATCTTTTCAATACAGCGGTCGGAGAATTCTTGCGGACCCTCCTGATTGGTTCAAAGCTGTTCCCAATTGGAACAGCGGCGTCAACTTCCACCGTTGGAGCTGGTAAGGTAAGTCCAGAGGGGGAGCTGGCCCCAGCTTTCCTCATTACGTGCCAGTGGTGACGTCAAGCATGGCGAGCGGCCGGGACCATCTCCATTGTTGGATCAGCTTTTCCATGCCTCCTGTTTTGATGAGAGCCTGTTGTTGGCTCCAGCTTGTCAAAGGCAGACGTCCGCTGAGAGGGAATGGTCAACCTGTCGAAAGCCAACGTTTGAGTAGGGAGAGCAGCTTGGACAACTTCAACTGTAGCAGGAGTTGGAGTTGCCTTCTCTGGTATTGCGAGCCTCTTTGCGGGCCCACTTGAGCTTTGACCCAGCCTATCGAAGACTGAGGCATTAGAGTTGGATGACCCGCTGAGAGGGGCCGTGGTGGTTGCAAGACGATCAAAGACCGACTTCTTCGCAGCTTCCTGTGATGGTATCTGAACGTTGAAGCTTGCCGATGGGATCATGGTCCCAAAGAATAGTCCAGTGGTGGCCTGCGTCATATGTTCCACTGGCATGGCGAAGATGGAGGCCGCTTAGGGCCCATAGGTCACTCCTCTAGCGAGGACGTAGTGGGAGTTGCTGTTGTAGTTGGTGCAGTTGGAATCCATTTTCTCTTCTACACGGAGTAAGACACCAAATCTTAGTACCTCGAATCTAGGGGTAACCATACTAAACCGCGATTCGTTAGCGAAACATGACATACGAAGTGTGGAGTGGAAAGAGGAAAAGGTCCCACCGAGCGTGCCAGAATCTGTTCTCCACCGAAAGACGCGACCGGGACGTTGGGACATCCGGCCTGAATTTTGGGGGCAGATGCTATTTGGTTTTATCCGTCCACCTCTCCAAAGATACCAAGTTGATTTAGGGCACCGTATATCAGAGGTTTAGACAGATGAGACCGTTGTAGCAGACTTTGTCAGAATCCCCCTCGTTTACGAGGGTTTTTTGATTGTGGAGACGCTCTTCCCTGCAGGCGCAAACCCCTGCAGTTAATTACGCTACCGCTTCGCGGTAACCACTTTCTTCTTCTCCAGATGGTCGCTTCGTGTCGTGTGTGTTTGTTTTATTTTTGGTTGCCCGTGGATCATATACGGAGACTAATTTATGCTGTCACCCGTAGGGCGTGGATTAGTCCAAATCTGTATTTTCTTAGATTTGGGTTTGGGTTGGTTTAAGGATCGTTAACCATGTTTTTAGATTAAGATCGACTTAAATGCTTGTTAGGGATACGTTAGTCTAATTTTAGACTAAGATCTACTTAACAAGACTTTTGGATCATTTAGATCCAACGAAAGAGTATTTGGACTCTATCGTTTTAGTTTAGGGACATTGCGGTCCATTGTTAGTTTAAGGACGTTTCGGTCCGTTGTAGTTTAAGGACGTTGCGGTCCATAGCTAGTTTAAGAACGTTGCGGTCCATAAGTTTAAGGACATCATAGTCCGTAAGTTTAAGGACGTCATAGTCCGTGATGTTTAAAGACATCATAGTCTGTGGGGTTTTTAGTTTAAGGACATCATAGTCCATAAAGGTTGGTTTAAGGACGTTACGGTCCAAAGTTAGTTTAAGGACATTACGGTCCGCAGTTTAGATGCAACCATGGGTTTGGAAACACACCAGATAGTTATTGGTCGTCGGGACCCACCACCTCTCTGAAGACGTTGAAGAATTACAACGACATGTATCAGATGTGTGAAGAGATGTACCCTTGAACCAAATATCAGATTGAAAGGGAATGGGATGGATATTATTTTGAATGCCATCTGAGATGATTAATCTTGGAAGACCTGAGTATAATGTGGGCTCAATTAAAAGGGATTTTGGCTTTAGCAGACTTAGCTTATTTGGGCTAAGATTAGCCTCTTATAGTGTTAAACAATAGAGTATGTTTGGCGCTCGCGTATTCCCACGTGAGGCGCTCAAAGTAGCGTTGAACACTAAAAAGTTGAAGCGCTCACGTGGGGCCACGAGAGGCGTTCAAAGTTGTCATAGTGTTAGTTATATGTATGCCCTAGAGGCCATTACTGTACATATGATGTATATTGTAATGGATGTTTGGACATATATAGGGAGGACTTTCTTGCTCGACATGATAGTATGCTATCTGGTTGTACTTTATCTTAACATGTACTCTGATTGTCTCTATATTACATGTTGATAAAGCCGTTAGGATATGTACTCGACTACTGGGACTATGATGAGATCATACTAGTGGGGCCACAGTAGTCGACGAGTACATCCTATAACTGTTCCTAGTCGAGGGTGTATCGAGACAGGGCATCGATGCACCAGAGTAAACTAGAGTATACGCATCTTGACCCATATGATGGGCGATGGATGATCCCATATCCATCAGTGTTTGACATCAAGGATGGTGTACGGGTGCTCAGTGTAGACTGGGTACACTGGACGGACTCGCCGAGAACTCCCAGATGGTATTATACCTCACGTCAGATGGCAGTTCTTCGGTGACACTGGTACAGAGTAGTCTGTTGACCCGAGATCGTCATAGAGTCTTGTGTGATTCCCACTGTGCTTTGATTTCCATCATACCACGTCCAAGAGGGCGTGCAAAAAGGTGGCTTTTGGGTACAGTCCCGAATCACATGGAGGCAATGAGCGATAGGAGGGTATTCGTCTTTCCCGGTATAGAGAGTTGATGTTGTGCTGTGTTCGATTGGCTATAACCGGAAATCCCAGGCCAGGCTTGCTGAGATTTACTGGTAAGTGTTATCAGTAGTTTCTCGAACTGTTATAGACCTCATATCGACACAACTTATCGAGCTACTGGGGTCTGACGTTTACCACCCCTAGGTGAGATATGCGACATATCGGACGACGAGACCGGACTGTATGGGAGTGTTGCTGTTTGGATTCACAGGAGAATGTGCAGGCTTGCTTGTTGATCTTCTGAGCGCTCAATACCTGGGTGGCTGTTACATTTAGCTGACCGCTTGCAGCTTGTGGGTGTTTGATATGATCATCACCTACTGCCGGCGTATTGACGATTCTTTAGAGTCCTACACAGAGGTTTCTTGGCTCAAGCAAAATGGAGTAGGAGAACATATGTGATATGTGCGGGACCGAGGATAATGCGATATGTGATACCGTATTCTATTGTCGCGATATTTGATGTCAGCCGGGTCATCGGATCAAGTGTTGATTCGATGAATCGGTAAATGAGATATTAGTCGGTTCTATGCGATATAGACGGATTTTCGGATCAAGTGTTGATTCAATAATTTAATGTATAATAATATATATGATATATTAAATTACATTAACTAATATTAGCTCACCAAAAGATTATTTTTCTCACTCGGGTAATACATTGATATATATGCGATATATGTTAATTGTATTATTTTATTTTGTTACGATAAATATTGTATATGTGATATATAATATTGTAACATGATGGTTATTAATGTAACATGTTTAGTAGAGATTAAACATGGTTAGGGTTTGATTAGGGTTAAGCATTTCTAGAAGTTTCTAGAAGCTTTCTTTTTGTTTTGTGCAAAAATATTTGTTTAGATATTTTTGCATGATATTTCCTTAACCCAACCACACCCTTTAACCTTGGTTAATTCTTTACAATGGTTACTTGAACCATGGTTGCATTTCTAACCTTATGATTACTTTGCATTATTCATCACAAGCAATTGATTTCTTCTTCTTCTTCTTCCTCCTTTGCAAAGCTTTCTTGCTTTGATATTTGTGATGAAAGTGAGTGAGAAATAGAAAACAAAAGAGAGCAAAAATCCTATTTCATCATCCTCATCTATCCTTGCTATTTAGATAAAGGTGTTCACTTCATATTATGAGTGTTAGCTTGTGTTAACGAAACTTCAAGGTAGATCATCTTTGTATCGAAGATCGGAAGCAAGACTGCATCTTTCTGTTCGTGGAACCTCTCGAGAGTCCGGAACACGATGATTGCAGCGAAGGGACTTCAACACGGAGCTTTAGAAGTGAAGGACCGGATCTACAAAGGTTGTAATCCCTCTCACTTAGTGTTAAAGTGTTTAACATGTTAGTTTTCGCATAAACTCTAGTTTAAAGATCCGGCTTTGGGTTGTTCGGCATGGTTAAATTTTTATACGGGCATGGTTGATGCCTCGTAGAACCTTGTGAGCGTGCATAGCAACCCTACAGTGGTATCAAAGCCAAGCTAGAGTTTTAGGCGATGTCTAGACTGTCACGACCCGAAAGAGCACGTGACTGGCCCTTGAACCATATGAAGTCTATAGGACTCCATCTGACCCAAGTAAGCCAAAAGCCCAGAAATCTAAAACCATTTTAACGAGTAAATAAAGGAAACTGGTTTTTAATAAGTAAAGAAACATTTTTTGAAATCAAGCTTTTAAAAAACTAAGCCGAATATGCATTTTTTTAAAAATGTGTAGTCTTTTCTGAAAATTTCGGCAGAGTTTCCTTTGTAAAAACTGGCCCCGAACGGGGTACAACAAGAATAATATATATGAAGTGATAAAAGGCATCCCCAAGCGGGAGCTAGCTCTTCGTCAATCGGCGGTCACAACGACGCAAGCAATAATAATATACAACGCCAAGGGCGAGAATCAAAACCCAAAAAGAAACTCAAAACAGCCAGAAAACCGTAATACTACAAGCGCGACTCTAAGGTCAAAATAATACATCACTGTCTCTAAGTCTGAAACAATATACAAGTTTTGGATGATGGAATTTCTAGATACAATGAATAATACCGAAACAATGGCGGTTCTGATACAAGAGAACCCACCTACCCAAGCAAGTCATCCATGTGTAAGCAGTGTGCCAGAAATGCCGCTATGGAATCTGTACGGCAAAAACCTGCAAGAACTGTGGCACAACGGGGGTGAGTTGCCAACTCGTGAATAGAAAATATCTACAAGCAGAGATCGAATGTATGACCCATCCTAGGTCAATACAATCAGATAAACATAAACCTCAATATGAACAAGTCTGAAGTATGCAAAACTGGCAATGTAATCTCTATACATAAGTGTAGTGCCAAGTGCTCATGCCAATGTCTCAGGTAATAGCATATCATAAATGTGAGGTAAAATCAGTGTAATCAAATCTGCATGTACATGGATCCTGTCCACTCGTCACCCAATGACAATAACCATCATGCACGTAAATATCATCAGCATATGCATGGAAATATGAGGATATAAACCACCTGTGTCCCTCGCGACACGTCAAAATCATGGAACCGGAGTGTCCAGCATCGACACTCGAAAACATCAAGAAAACTGTGCCCAGCACCGGCACGAAAATCCTCATATAACGGGCTCCGTCAGTCCGGACCAGCCCACGGGATCCATCTGCGGAATCGGCCCTCGGCCCCAGCAGTACGCCCATATCCATATATCGACTCTGATCGGTATCCTCCGGATAACTGCCAAGTCCACCCAATCACCGGTAGGTACTCACCCACCTCCAGGCTCAATCGGCAAAATCCTTCGATCATCTTGCCGAGGGGAACCATACCGGGTCCACCATGTACCCGCAATCGGCTTGTCCGCTCCTCGAATCGGGTTTCACATGTCGCTCTCAGCACCGAGAAAATACATGGTGGACGCACTGAAATATCATAATCGAGGGTAACCGGGTTTTTAAAGCAATGACATATTCTCTTTTGAAATACCCACGGTTCCCAAATCCAGAAATATCATGGAAATAGCAACTCTCAATGCGTATAATCAGAAAGCATGATGTATATGACATGTAAAAGAAATGTAAGCATATCAGTCTGTCATGCAAGAATCATATACCGAATGCAACAGTACTACAGTGTAGTGACATGGCAATTATCAATGATGAAGTGTGTGAGCCGACAACAAGTGTACGTGGAACATACGCATCATCGATAATGGTTCTGGTGTCCTAGCACCATGACTGTAATATATAACAATAAACACAAGCAATGCAATGCACATAGCATGAGTATGCGGAATCGAACAATCAACGCAACAGTAAAGAATCTACTTCAAAAACTATATCAAGCAGCATTGCCTTTTGAAATAAGAAGAATCGGGGTTTTTGGTAAAATAAGGGCTACGGTGTTTTAAGAACAGATGCTACGTTTGAAAATATTCGTAGAATCCTTTTTTGCCTATCTTTAAAATATTTCCGATTCGTTAGTTTTGAAATAGGTATGACTCGGGTCTAGTCTAACGCCTACTATGCGAACTACGGACCCTACTATCAAGTCAATCGGGAGGGGTATGGAAACCACCTAAATTTGAGTCGATATACAAATATACATACAATAGTCGGTGATCTCGCCTCAATAGTATCACGTACGATACGATATATCATATAACATCCTCGAGTCATGAGTGCGGATCTAACATCAATATAAAGCTCGTATGGTAAATCGTCGTACGACATCCCAATAGCTGGGTACGGGTCAATATCACATTCATCTCATCACATATCAGGTATCACTACCATCATATCACATAATCTAGGGTACAAGTCTGAGTCTAGTACCATCGATACCGTCTATATAAATATGAATGCGGGGTAAAACACATGCCCAAAGGCCCGCTAAAGCCAACATGTCGCATCTCTAATATGAACTCGGTCATATCGCCGAATCTCACGGCCTCAATCAAAAATCATCGACTCATCTCAATCCCGTATATGAACACATAGTCCCATACCCATGTGTAGATATACACACCTCCATATGCGCACAGATAAATGAAAGAATGTATGCAAGTATATGTGTACATGTATGTGTGAGTGCAACCACTACTCTATGGTTTCGCACTGTACTACATCAATGCATCAATATCATCAATAATTCCAAACAAAGCATAATAAATATATGTGTGTATACGTATTCGTATACATCACCACGGACTGCGGGGGTGCTATACGCCATCCATCCGACATCTCCCCGTAGATATAAATCTACTCACCTTGTGTCTTTATCCATTGACGTCACCATGCTTTTGCTTGTCGTCCCGAAGTCTTCATGGGTACCTACACATTAACGTATCGTAAATGAGTATCAAAACCAATTCAAGACTAAAACGGCATACGAAACCCAAAACGATACGCTATGATCTATAGGTGAGAACCTATGGACAACGCTTCCAAAACCATCAACAACCCTCGATATCGTCGTATAAACGCCAAGTAGTCGAGTACGCAAACTCAGAATTCACAATACGGAAATACGGAAACACGAATCCAAAACAGCAACATAGGATATAGGCTCTAGATTTCACCCTAGGTCAAATTAGACAAATCTATACATGCCAGAGGTCAAGTTTACTGGAGATAAGGCCCTGCACAAAAAACGAGGCAAAACCCTCCTGCTCTGGCCGCAAATTGCGGCCAGAAGGATTAAATCTGTGGCTTGGGGAAAGAGATTGGGGCTAGGGTTTTGGGTGTTGGTTCCAGGGTGCCTGCACATCTCTCTGTCAAGTCAATTTTATTTTCAGGTGTCTCGGGTTAAAGCAGATCAATAAAAACAGTGACAGGTTTCCAGTTTTCCCCGATATCGATTCTATAAATCCATATTCTGGTTCTAGTTCCAAGTTTTGGTCCAATATAACATCACACAAGGGGTTCTAGGGTCACCACAAGCCTCAATTTCACTTTGATTTCAGATCAAACCCTAAACCCTAACTTGATGTTTCACAAATCCACCAAACGACACCATATCGATATGAAACTAGCATAGATACACAAGGAAATGGAATACTACTATAAGGTTACAGAATTTACCTCCTTTGGCAACTCAAGAACTTTCTTGAGTTGCTCAAAGTCCTCTAGATCCACTCTTGCTTAGTCCAATGCGTTCCTCTCGAGCTTGTAAGCATGTTTTGTGAAGAGGGAATGGGGTTTTGAGATATTTTTGTAGTGTTTTGGGGGATTGAAGATGATGGAGGGAAAGGGAAGAGCAGGAGCAGCAGCAGCTCTAGAGAGGAGGGAGAGAGAAATGTGATGAAGAAATGAGAGGGAATGGCTAGGTCAACACTCTCACCTACCCTCACTCTCACCATACCTATTTCTTTACTCAAAATCCTTTTCTTTTCTTTTCCAAAACCTTCTCATTCAAATAGTAGACACAAAGTAAAAGCCATGGTAAGAATAATGTAACACAAGTCAAAAATGATATGTGCATGTTTTGCACAAAAATGCCAAAAATCCGATTAGCGATTTTTAATCGCGATTAGCACTAAATTAGTGTCAAACTAAACATAAAAACTTTAAAATGGTATAATTCCATAAAATACCATATTTTAGAATTTTCCTTAATTTCCCCCCATTTATTTGTATTTAATTATACCGGAATATTAAAATATTCATTAAAATATTATTAAATTATAAAAATTCCCAAAAATAATATTTTATTATTTGGAAATGTTACAATCTATCCCCCTTAAAGAAATTTGGTCCCCGAATTTAAATTTAAATCCCCAAATACTAAAACATTTCCATACAAATTCCAAGCCGTCGGGGCTCCGAATCATCAATACATATAACATCATAGCGCAATGCATGCGCATGAGCAATGAGCAGATAACTCAAAAGCAAAACTCCGTCAAGTATCCCGCAATCATCGGAGTCATGGTAAGACACAAATGTCAAATCCAAAACAAAACCAATATGATATAGATCAGAACTATACATGTAGACATCCAATCTATACATGTGAATAGCTGATGTAAATGCATGCCAAATATATCCAGGTACTGTCCTTTGACTAGTCCTGCTCAGTACAAAACGAATATCAAATATCATAAAGATGTACTGCTCCAAAAAGAATAAATCCCAAAATGCACATAACACCACCCTGTGCGTCTGGTGCGCACGGAAATCAAAATCCATATATGTGCCATACAGGTGCACAAAACGATATCTAGGTGCAACGGGCATGCACGAAGTATCTGTCATAGGCAACGGGTGTGCCTGACAGCAAAACCAGGTGCATCTGACATGCACGAAGAATCTCGATTTAGTGCATCTGGTGTGCACCCAAAATCGTATCCCAAAACATGCGCCCAACATGCGCGAAAATCCAAATCGGTGCATCCATCGTGCACGAATGAAAATCTAAACCCTGCGCACTCAACATGCACGGAACCACGAAATCCAATAGCAATGCCGAACATGCGTAAGTCCAATCAAAAGCACGGAGTGCAAGAATCAATCATCAATATCAGGGTCAAAATCGACGATATAATTCGGCTCAATAAAAAAATCAGGTGTAGCGCGATGGAAAATCTCACAACCGCGTGCATCAGCGTGCACAAATCAAATCAAAATACTAGAAGTGCATGAAAACTATGCTGGAAGCGTAGATCGAATCAACGGCATAAAGTAGGCATGAAATCACAATCAATACCTCAAGAATAATAACTATACGCAAGGTATAAATACCCAGTAAGTGCAACCATGGTGCACAAAAATCAAATATCATGGAACTTAGTCATCAAGACTAAATCATGCAAATAGATCGCCCAAAATACCGAAATCCAAAGTGACGGATACGTGATAATCAAACCACAAAATCACAAATCATAAATACCATTGTCGGTATATCCTCCTTCGAAGTCGAGAAGGTGTCGGTACATCCAATGCTAGTGGCGCAAGATATCTACTTGCCTCTTGCTCGCGGCTGGCGTCCTCTGTCTCTGGTTCCTTATCTTCCCCGTGGATTACCAATCTCGCAATCCATCGTCTCATCGTCCCGGTCAGGTGTGCTAACGAGGACAATTCCGTTCTGGCACTTCTCTGGTCATCTCTCGGTCAATCCTCATGACCGCTCGTAAAGAAGCACATCTCTGACGCCGACCTCTGGTCTTCTGAATGCACATCACACATCTGCTCCTGGTGCAAATCTTATTGCAGCAGTGTACTGGAAGGAATCCTTCTCAAGGTCTCTTCTGATCTCGCCTAAGCCAAACTGTACGGAGGCTGGTATTCTGGCGTAATCTTTTCTCGCTCTCTGGACATCTGCATCCTCAGTACAACATCTACTCGAAAGCTGGTCGCATCCCAGTGCCTCTGTATTCATATCCGACCTTTAATCTTAACGGGGAGTAGTAACAGCTCGTTTGCATCTCGTATGAACTTCTTGTCCCGCTTGTCTGTATCATCGTCCATTCCGACATCGCGTCTCTATCTGCGCACTGCAATGTCCTCGGCTACGGTCTATCCGAAGTCCCTCACACGGACTCAAAATCACGAACTCGGTATCTTCATCACTCAGTAGAAGATATCTAGCGGAACACGTCCTCAGCGTGCATATCGCATCTCTGATGTCAGCAGAGTGGAACATCATCTCGTTGAAATCTCATGCGAACTCTTTACTCCACTCTGCTTCAATATCGACTGGTTCGGACTCATCCCATCGTGGCTGCACGGACTGCGCTCCAACGGCTATGCTCGTATCTGGAGTCTCCCAAACAGTGTGTCCCATCACAATATCCGAAAGATGTTGAACCATCCGATCGACTCGTCAGAACCTCATAATCCCCCAAGAGCTCAACACCTTGGGTACAGTTTAATAGTATTGAGTACATACCACAGCATCGGTGGTCCAGCCGTAGAAGGGCAAACCCAAGCCTCACTAATGGCGCCGCGGAACTGCCGCAAACCCTAAGGTTCAAAGGCTTTCACACGGTCATTATGTCGAGTTAGGGTTTCATTCTTCTAGAGGGTCCATAGAATCGCTTGCATGTCTTTCCGAATACTTTAAACTTGGAAAATGGGTTCCTGACATTCGATCGTCTCAATCGACTCTCAACGAATCTACGTGAAGTCGTCTCTAGCTGGAATCAATCTACCTGATGACCTCGCCTCGAGGTAAGCGAACGAACCACATGTCCTAGTCATTCATCCTCGGTGACTAGCGACTCACATCATATCTCTAAGTATATGCTCATGCTGTAGTAGCTCCAATCATCCGGACGATATCTCATCATTCGCAGTAGCAACTGGCTCATTCGTCCGTACGCTGAACAGCGCCTCAATCATCATGAAGAAGCAACATATCAATGTTCATCACATCCTGGCTGGCCTTTATCAGTGGCTCAATCCTCCGGTACCGATCGGTACGCCCGAGAAATCTCGCAAAAGCGATTAGTCCAACGCTCATGGCGCGAAAGCACAATAAGACGACGCCTCAACATGCAATCGTATGTCTCTGGAAACATGTCCTGGTCAGTCCTCGTCCATGACGAGCTCATGCTGACGCAACTCGAGCCGTAGCTCAATCTGCCTGTGCAATCGTGGCAGCAAAACCATAACCAGTATCGATAAGGATAGATCATAGGAAGGAATATAATGTTGGTTATATGTATGCCCTAGAGGCCATTACTATACATAGGATGTATATTATAGTGGATGCTTGGACATATATAGGGATGATTTTCTTGCTCGATATGATAGTATGCTATCTGGTTACTCTTTGCCTTAACGTGTTTACTGATTGTCTCTCTGTTACATGTTGGTAAAGCCCTTAGGATGTGTACTTGACTATCTGGACTATGATGCGGATCATACTAGTGGGGACATGGTAGTCCATAAGTACATCCTTCAAAGTCCCTAGTCATGGGTGTATCGAGACGGGGCATCGATATACCAGAGTAGACTAGAGTGTACCTTCTCGACCCATATAGATGGGCGATGGATGATCCCATATCCATTGGTGTTTGACATCAGAGATGATATACGGGTGCTCAGTAGGGACTGGGTACACTGGACGGACTCGCCGAGAACTCCCAGATGGTATTATACCTTACGTCAGATGGTAGTTCTCTGGTGACACTGGTACAGGTTAGTCTGTAGACCCGAGATCGTCATAGAGTCTTGTGTGATTCCCACTGTGCTTTGATTTCCATCATACCACGTCCAAGAGAGCATGAAAAAAGGTGGCTTTTGGGTGCAGTCCCGAATCACATGGAGGCAATGAGCGATAGGAGGGGTTTCGTCTCTCCCGGTATAGGGAGTTGATGTTGCGCAGTGCTCGATTGGCTATGACAGGAAGTCCTTGGCCAAGGCAGCTTTAGGGATTTACTGGTAAGTGTTACCAGTAGTTTCTCGACCCGTTATGAGCCTCATATCGACACGACTTATCGAGTTATTGGGGTCTGACGTTTACCACCCCCAGACGAGATATGCGACATATCAGACGAACAGACCGGACTGTACGGTAGTGTTACTCGTTGGATTCACAGGAGTGTGAGCGGGGTTGCTCGTTGATCTTCTGATCGCTCAATATCCGGGTGGCCGTTACGTTTAGCAGACCGCTTGCGGCTTTGGGTGTTTGATATGATCATCACCTGCTACCGGCGTATTGACGAGTCTTTAGAGTCCTACACAGGGGTTTCCTGGCTCAAGCGAAACGAAATAGGAGCGCATATGAGATATGTGCGGGACCGAGAATAATACCAGTATGTGATACTGTATTTTATTCTCGCGATTTGTGACATTGATCGGTTATATGCGATATAGCCGGGTTATCGGATCAAGTGTTGATTCGATAAGTTGTTACTATAGATATTAGTCGGTTATATGCGATATGACCGGATCGTTAAATCAAGTGTTGATTTAATGATTTAATGTATAATTATATATTTGATATATTACTTTACATTAACTAGTATTGGTTCACTTAAGATTTGTTTTCTCACTTGAAGTGTACATTGTTTATATATGATATTTG
The DNA here is from genome assembly GCA_030015575.1 of Agapanthus africanus. Lineage (NCBI taxonomy): Eukaryota > Viridiplantae > Streptophyta > Magnoliopsida > Asparagales > Amaryllidaceae > Agapanthus > Agapanthus africanus. Next base: position 44,335,749 of record JASDDO010000019.1, on the reverse strand, counting down.
CAAGTGTACATATTTGTATCATGCTTCATGATACAAACAAGTTGTGTGTATGAGATTCATACCAAGATTAGGGTAAAGTTTAGGGTTATTGTTTCATCTTAAGATTTAACAAAAGGGATTAACTTAGTCAAAGTTATCAAGCTTGAAGAAGCTTGGAGAAGCTTTGACAAAGTCCACTCTTTTGTCATTTCTTTTGATATTCTTTAACCTAAGCTTTAACCTAATGGTTTGGTTAAATCTCTACATGAGTTAAGCATGAGGGTTTAACTCAACCATGGTGCCATTATTCATTTGGATAAGTTTTCATAATTCATATGAGATTCTTTCTTCTTCTTCATCTTCATCAAGCTTGAAAAAGCTTGCTAGCTCCAATGGCATCATGAGAAAAAGAGTGAGAAATCCAATTCTAAAGTGAACCCACTTCCTATTTCTTCATTCTCTACTACTTATCATGTAGTATAGGGTGTTCTCTTCATAAAGTTTTCGACCGAGTGAAGGAATAGCTTGAGTTTGTGTCTCCCCGACGTAGATCATCTTCGGCCTCGAAGTCAATGACCTAGCCCGATCATTTCTCCGACGAAACCATTTCTAGAGTCCGGGATCTGATGATCACAGCGGAGAGACATCAACACGGAGCTAAAGAAATGGTGGAGCGGATCTACAAAGGTTGTAATCCCTTTCACTTAGCAATAAAGTTGTTTAGTTGGTTGCTTTTCGCCTTAACTTCTAGTTAACGATCTTTATTAGGGTTTCTCGGCACCGGAAAATTTTTGTTTGGCTTGGTTGATGCCTTGTGGAACCTCTTGAGTGTGCCTAGGAACCCTACATATAATACGGTGCAAGGAAATGTACATCCTAAGGTTTCTTAAGCGGAGTGGCGTGTCGTAAGTATGCCGCGGATCATACGTACGGTACGTCCCTCTACTCAAAGTACCTACTCCATCAACCAAGGGTCATACTATGCGATGAAAGTTCGGGTATAATACCCCCTCGACTAAGTCTAAGTTCCGTAAGGTCAAGCCTAAGTTCCGTGTATAGATAACGCCCAAGGCTCCACATAGTCAAACTTAAACTCGAACCAAGGTCAACCTAGCATTCTGATACCAACTTTGTCACGACCCGAAAGAGCACATGACTGGCTCTTGAACCATATGAAGTCTATAGGACTCCATCTGACCCAAGTAAGCCAAAAGCCCAGAAATCTAAAACCATTTTAAGGAGTAAATAAAGGAAACTGGTTTTTAATAAGTAAAGAAACATGTTTTGAAATCAAGCTTTTAAATAACTAAGCCGAATATACATTTTTTAAAAAATGTGTAGTCTTTTCTGAAAATTTCGGCAGAGTTTCCTTTGTAAAAACTGGCCCCGAACGGGGTAAAACAAGAATAATATATATGAAGTGATAAAATGCATCCACAAGCGGGAGCTAGCTCTTCGTCAATCGACGGTCACAACCACGCAAACAATAATAATATACAACGCCAAGGGCGAGGATCAAAACCCAAAAAGAAATTCAAAACAGCCAGAAAACCGTAATACTAAAGGCGCGACTCTAAGGTCAAAATAATACATCACTGTCTCTAAGTCTGAAAAAATATACAAGTTTTGGTTGATGGAATTTCTAGATACAATGAATAATACCGAAACAATGGCGGTTCTGATACAAGAGAACCCACCTACCCAAGCAAGTCACCCATGTGTAAGCAGTGTGCCAGAAATGCCGCTATGGAATCTGTACGGCAAAAACCTGCAAGAATTGTGGCACAACGGGGGTGAGTTGACAACTCGTGAATAGAAAATATCTACAAGCAGAGATCGAATGTATGACCCATCCTAGGTCAATACAATCAGATAAACATAAACCTCAATATGAACAAGTCTGAAGCATGCTAAACTGGCAATGTAATCTCTATACATAAGTGTAGTGCCAAGTGCTCATGCCAATGCCTCAGGTAATAGCATATCATAAATGTGAGGTAAAATCAGTGTAATCAAATCTGCATGTACATGGATCCTGTCCACTCGTCACCCAATGACAATAACCATCATGCACGTAAATATCATCAGCATATGCATGGAAATATGAGGATATAAACCACCTGTGTCCCTCGCGACACGTCAAAATCATGGAACCGGAGTGTCCAGCATCGACACTCGAAAACATCAAGAAAACTGTGCCCAGCACCGGCACGAAAATCCTCATATAACGGGCTCCGTCAGTCCGGACCAGCCCACGGGCTCCATCTGCAGAATCGGCCCTCGGCCCCAGCAGTACGCCCATATCCATATATCGACACTAGTCGGTATCCTCCGAATAACTGCCAGGTCCAACCAATCACCGGTAGGTACTCGCCCACCTCCAGGCTCAATCGGCAAAATCCTTCGATCATCTTGCCGAGGGGAACCATACCGGGTCCACCATGTACCCGCAATCGGCTCGTCCGCTCCTCGAATCGGGTTTCACATGTCGCTCTCAGCACCGAGAAAACACATGGTGGACGCGCTGAAATATCATAATCAAGGGTAACCGGGTTTTTAAAGCAATGACATATTCTCTTTTGAAATACCCACGGTTCCCAAATCCAGAAATATCATGGAAATAGCAACTCTCAATGCGTATAATCAGAAAGCATTATGTATATGACATGTAAAAGAAATGTATGCATATCAGTCTGTCATACAAGAATCATATACCGAATGCAACAGTACTACAGTATAGTGACATGGCAATTATCGATGATGAAGTGTGTGAGCCGGCAACAAGTGTACGTGGAACATACGCATCATCGATAATGGTGCTGGTGTCCTAGCACCATGACTGTAATATATAACAATAAACACAAGCAATGTAATGCAAATAGCATGAGTATGTGGAATCGAACAATCAACGCAACAGTAAAGAATCTACCTCAAAAACTATATCAAGCAGCCTTGCCTTTTGAAATAAGACGAATCGGGGTTTTTGGTAAAATAAGGGCTACGGTGTTTTAAGAACAGATGCTACGTTTGAAAATATTCGTAGAATCCCTTTTTGCCTATCTTTAAAATATCCCCGATTCGTTAGTTTTGAAATAGGTATGACTCGGGTCTAGTCTAACGCCTACTATGCGAACTACGGACCCTACTATCAAGTCAATCGGGAGGGGTATGGAAACCACCTAAATCTGAGTCGATATACAAATATATATTCAATAGTCGGTGATCTCGCCTCAATAGTATCACGTACGATACGATATATCATATAACATCCTCGAGTCATGAGTGCGGATCTAACATCAATATAAAGCTCATACGGTAAATCGTCGTACGACATCCCAATAGCTGGGTACGGGTCAATATCACATTCATCTCATCACATATCAGGTATCACTACCATCATATCACATAATCTAGGGTACGAGTCTAAGTCTAGAACCATCGATACCATCTATATAAATATGAATGCGGGGTAAAACACATGCCTAAAGGCCCGCTAAAGCCAACATGTCGCATCTCAAATACGTACTCGGTCATATCGCCGAATCTCACGGCCTCAATCAAACATCATCGACTCATCTCAATCCCGTATATGAACACATAGTCCCATACCCATGTGTAGATATACGCACCTCCATATGCGCACAGATAAATGAAAGAATGTATGCAAGTATATGTGTACGTGTATGTGTGAGTGCAACCGCTACTCTATGGTTTCGCACTATACTACACCAATGCATCATAATCATCAATAATTCCAAACAATGCATAATAAATATATGTGTGTATACGTATTCGTATACATCACCACAGACTGCGGGGGTGCTATACACCATCCACCCGACTTCTCCCCGTAGATATAAATCATCTCACCTTGTGTCTTTATCCGTCGACGTCACCATGCTTTTGCTTGTCGTCCCGAAGTCTTCATGGGTACCTACACATTAACGTATCGCAAATGCGTATCAAAACCAATTCAAGACTAAAACGGCATACGAAACCCAAAACGATACGCTATGATCTATAGGTGAGAACCTATGGACAACGCTTCCAAAACCATCAACAACCCTCGATATCGTTGTATAAACGCGAAGTAGTCGAGTACCCAAACTCAGAATTCACAATACGGAAATACAGATATACGAAAACACGAATCCAAAACAGCAACATAGGAAATAGGCTCCAGATTTCACCCTAGGTCAAATTAGACAAATCTATACATGCCAGGGGTCAAGTTAACTGGAGATAAGGCCCTGCACAAAAAACGAGGCAAAACCCTCCTGCTCTGGCCATAAATTGCGGCCAGAAGGACTAAATCTGCGGCCTGGGGAAAGAGATAGGGGCTAGGGTTTTGGGTGTTGGTTCCAGGGTGCCTGCACATCTCTCTGTCAAGTCAATTTTATTTTCAGGTGTCTCGGGTTAAAGCAGATCAATAAAAACAGTGACAGATTTCCAGTTTTCCCCGATATCGATTCTATAAATCCGTATTCTAGTTATAGTTCCAGGTTTTGGTCCAATATAACATCACACAAGGGGTTCTAGGGTCACCACAAGCCTCAATTTCACTTTGATTTCAGATCAAACCCTAAACCCTAACTTGATGTTTCACAAATCCACCAAACGACACCATATCGATATGAAACTAGCATAGATGCACAAGGAAATGAAATACTACTCTAAGGTTACAGAATTTACCTCCTTTGGCAACTCAAGAACTTTCTTGAGTTGCTCAAAGTCCTCTAGATCCACTCTTGCTTAGTCCAATGCGTTCCTCTCGAGCTTGTAAGCATGTTTTGTGAAGAGGGAATGGGGGTTTTGAGATGATTTTTGTAGTGTTTTGGGGGATTGAAGATGATGGAGGGAAAGGGAAGAGCAGGAGCAGCAGCAGCTCTAGAGAGGAGGGAGAGAGAAATATTATGAAGAAATGAGAGGGAATGGCTAGGTCAACACCCTCACCTACCCTCACTCTCACCATACCTATTTCTTTATTCAAAATCCTTTTCTTTTCTTTTCCAAAATCTTCTCATTCAAATAGTAGACACAAAGTAAAATCCATGGTAAGAATAATGTAACACAAGTCCAAAATGATATGTGCATGTTTTGCACAAAAATGCCAAAAATCCGATTAGCGATTTTTAATCGCGATTAGCACTAAATTAGTGTCAAACTAAACATAAAAACTTTAAAATGGCATAATTCCATAAAATACCCTATTTTAGAATTTTCCTTAATTTTCCCCCATTTATTTGTATTTAATTATACCGGAATATTAAAATTTCATTAAACTAATATTAAATTATAAAAATTCCCAAAAATAATATTTTATTATTTGGAAATGTTACATAGACGAAGTTTAAACTCCGATCGAACCCGAGAACCCCGATAAAACCCCTTCTCTGGAAATTTTTCAAAAACTGTGATTTTTTCATATTAAAAATACTCAAAAAAATCAGCAGGGAATTACATGAGTTACTGTGAAGCACGTGCCTCCAATTCTTCTAAAGCGCCGTGAAACCGCCGCCGTACCATGGTATTGGCGGCGGTTCCGCGGCCAAAAAGTTGCCTCATGTTTTCAATTTTGCACAGTAACCTCCGTATGTGATTCCTGATTCTTCTGGGAATTTTTAATTCTACTCAAGTGTTGAGTTTTCTGGATTGTATTGGGGACTCGTTGTTTCGATCAGATAATTTAACTTTTTTTAGTTTGTCCGGGTAATTTTTTGAAACTGTTAAAAAGTTCGAACGGATATCAATAACCCACTTTTTCCCCTGTCGAATTTTTTTTCAGAAGTTGGATTTTTTCTCGAGTTTAAGAACGTTCTAAGTCGTGCAAGTAACGCGGTGGACACTCTAGAAGACAACAAACCTTAACTCGATTATGTGACCGTCTTGAACTGCCTTTTGAACCTTACGGTTTGGGGCAGTACGGCGTGCCACATGTGAGGCGTTGGCTTGACCCTTCTACGGCTGGACTATTGGTACTGTGGCATGTGATGGATGTTTTTTACACTGATTTCAAGTGTTGAGATATATTGGGGAAATCTTGGGTGGTTGATTATTCGATCGGAAAGTTTAACATTGTCTATTTATCTGGAATGTGATACAATATTTGGAATCCACAGGTAGTTATGAGATAACTAATTTGAATGTTATAAATCTAGCAGTTCAGTCTCAGATGATCGGTTGCCACAGAATTTTGATGTGATCAAAAGTCCGTCGCAATCACGTAGCGTACGCGGACATTCGCCGGGTAAACTTAATAGACAGCCATGCCCCAAAGCCCCGACCAAGTGACTGTAGGAGAACCCCGTCGCCAAAAGCATCCGTTCGGGTGCTCGCGGCAGCGGTGTTCCGCCTTAGTGCACTTCGTCGACGGCATCCGGGGGTGCGACCGTCTACTAAAGTTTGCGACGAGCATTCGATCAGGATGTCGGGAATCTTGTTGAATTGCCTGACTTGATATTGAAAAGAGCTTTCGATAATGAGACTAAAATACGGGGTTTATAATTGTTAGGCATGCGATGTCTAAGGAATTCATTTGGTTAGGCATGCGATGTCTAAGGAGGTTGCGGATTCCAACTGTTGTAGTTTTACATTTTCTTTTCTGTGACCGTAAGCGTAGTATGTGGTGTATCGCCGGCTTCGTTGCTATACATCAACGACAATTGAGATACGCATACTTGCTTACGTTGATGATATGAGATATTATGTGTTGTTGTGATATGTTATATTGGATTGTCGCGTTCTGAATAGCCGGGGGTTTTATGTAAGATGAGAGTTTTTTCTTTTTCATTCATGTAAAATTCATTTGTATGTAATATTCTTTTATTGGGGCACTTCCGGGCTGAGGATGATGTCACCATTGTATATTATTTACTTTTCCGCATTAGGTAGACCCAAGGCGGGGAGCACAAGTAACCGGGTTCTAGGGCCCAGTGGGAGACCATCTCGAGGAGTCAAGACTGGGTCTCTTAACCCTACAATTGGCAGTGTTGCTTGCCGCTCTTGTAGGGGTCTAGGGATGTGGGTTTGGCTATTCATCGCGCCGTGGAATCCGTGTTTTATACAAGCTCGTATTAAAAACACGGACGTCCTAGTATATCCAATATTTCATATATGTTCTTTTGCTGCAATATTCTGTGATGAGATCATATTACTGCCTGAGACGAATGTTTATATTATATATATGAGATATATGTTATATTGCTGATTTCGTTTCAAATATGATGCTTGTGAAGCATAATAAAATGGGACTTCATTAATGAGATTAATGAAACTAAAAGAAACCTAAGATGTTGTAGAAACTTTTTTAAAAACTGGTACCTCTAGTTCTTACTTTTCATAGCGGTGTTCCTTGTAGAACATCCAGCACCTTATTTGATAAGGAAAGAGCCGAGATCCCTTCACCGGGAGTGACCTCTTTAGTGAAACTAGCAGATGCTATAAACTCGGTTTGTCTTTTGATTGCTTCTATAGTTCTTGTTTTGCATAGTGATATTTGTGAAATATCCTGCACCTTATTCGATGAGGAAAGGGCCGACGATCCTTTCACCGGGAGTGACCCCTTTAGCAAAACTAGAAAAGCCTAAAAAACACTCCATTTAAAATCACTCGATTCTATAACGATATCAAGTTCATTATGCAAAGGGTTTTCTTAAAAACCTGTCGTAGCCCTCCGTCATTTCAGATAAGTAGTATTTAGTATTCGTGCTGCGTTTGTTGATCTCTGTCAAGGCGTAGTGTGCGGTAGCTGATTAGTGCTTATCTGTATAAACATATGATGTGATTGATTTAAGATAGTCGTGCGACCTTGTTGACCTCTGTCAAGGGTCGTGCGGGTGGGTTTACTTCAATCAGGAAATGACGGGTTGAACTTGACTAGCAGCCTATGGTTTGTTGACCTCTGTCAAGGTCATAGGACGCTAGGGGTAAAATATTATTGGGAATTTCAAGTGTTGAAATTTGCAATGAGATTGCATACCTTCTATGAGATAATTGGATCCCGATGCCCGCTGCGAGTAAGAGTTACTCCTGGGAGAGTTTTACACATTACAATTAGCCGATCAAGTAGGTGTCTAGAAAGGTGTTAACGGGGTTACGCCCCTGGGAAAATGAGGTTTACTTTAATTAGGTTCGTGCGAAAGCACGGGGGACCTCCCTCAAAGTACCGACAGTGGCCTGGCTGAAAGATTGGCGAACATGTAGCGTGTAATTAATCCCGGCTAGTCTTTCCTTTTAGGGTTTGAAGGAAGATTTGATTAAAACAGTGGGAAACATCCTGATTAGATATATTAGATAACCAATCTAATCTTGCAAGAGCATACGCTGAGTGTTTTCTTCTCTCTCTCTCTCTCTCTCCAGGTAGCAGCCATATCACGCCTTAATCAAGATAATAAAACGGATGAATTGACCGAACCCGCTTGTTATACTGAGCTGGGGAACGTTGGTCCCGCTCCAACTTATAATTGTTATAAGACAGAGCAGGAAATTGGGGATTACCAGAATTCCCGTGCCGCCCAAACGAAGAAAGTGCATACCGATGCATCATCTTCGGATATGTTCATTACAGAGAACTGTTTCTCAATGTCCTTTACGTCCTGGGTATGAGATACCGGATCAGGATCCCGCATATGTAATTTGTTATATGGGCTACAGATAGGTAGAGAACTGAGAACGGGTGATAAGTTTCATGAGACAGAAAACGGTGCAAGTGCTGCAGCCAAGTCTGTTGGTCACTGTCACCCTGTATTACCAGAATACATTGATTCTGAATGAATGTTATTAGATACCGAACCTGATATACAACATCATATCACTCTCTTTATTAGTAAAGAAAGGATATAATTTTGTATTGTTGGATAATATTTTGAACATTTTCTATATCAATGCGACCCAACTAGCTGAAGTTACATTTAGATGCATATTTAAATTAGTTTGAATTTACATCTTGTGAAACTTGCCGGTCATGTCACAAAGATTAGATGACCATAGCTCTGTTTATTAGAAACAGAGAAAGAGTTAGTGAACTCTTGGGATTGATACATGCTGATGTATGAAGGTCCCCTGTCTACACATGCCAAGACCGGTTCTTTGTACTTCATTACATTCTCTGATAATCTCTAAAGATTCAGACATGTGTTCCTGTTGAAACATAAGTCCAAAACTTTTGATATATTCACAGAATATAAGTTAGAAGTAGAGAACCAAATATGGGTATAAGTATTATGTCCTTTGATGAGATCAAGGAGGAGAATACTTAAGCACGGAGATTCCTGGACTATTCTAAAGGAGAATGAGATTCTCTCTCAGCATTACTCCTTCGTATACACCATAGTATGATGGTATATCGGGGCGGAGCAATAGCACCCTATGTGATATGGTGTGCTCTATGATGAGTACTACTGAGTTTCCTATTTCCTTTTGGGAGTTATGCACTTGAGAAGCTGCATACCTATTGAATAGGGTTCGAATCAAATCAGTTGCTTACCACTTCATATGTGATATGGAAAGGGAAGAGCCCATATCTTAAGTTGGTTAAGATTTGGGGTTGTCCGGCCTATGTCTAAAAGCAAAATCCGGATAAGCTCGAGGCAAGGTCTGTTATGTAGAACTGGAATGGTTCCAGCTAAACAAACTGCAGCTGATGATTTGGTAGAACCAAAGGATTCAATAGTTTCCAACGAATCTCAGCCTCTCCGCCGATCTAGTAGGGTTCCTCACCCACCTGAGATATACTTCGGTTTTCTCTATGACAGTGGGAGCGAGGATTGCATCATAAGATGATGACCCAACTAGTTTCGAGCTGGCCATCAGGAGTGGGACTCTGTAAGAATGGCTGGATGCTTATCGATCTGAGATGGAATCCTTATACACAAACAAAGTATGGACTTTGGTTGCTCTATCTGAAGGGTTAAATCCCCATCAGGAGCAAGTATATCTTGGGAAGATTACTAGGTGTACATTGAAAAGTTGAGACTTTCAAAGCAAAGCTTAAGTCCATCCAGATCCTACTTGCCACGGCTACATACCATGACTACGATATCTGGCGGTTGGGTGTCATGACTGCTTTTCTAAAATGATGTTTTAGAAAGAGCGTCTATAAGTACACAGCCAGAGGGCTTCGTAGACAGTGGGAGCAGCGGAAACGTGTGCAAGATGTTTTATGTGATAAAGCAGGCATCGCGGAGTTGGAACCTCTGTTTTGATGTGGTAGTCAAAGAGTTTGACTTCATCAAAATGGTAGATAAACTTTGTATATACAAAAAGGTAGTAGAGAGTATGGAGGTGATCTTCATAGAGTACGTGGATGACATACTCTTGATAGGGAAGGAGTTTTCTATGCTACGCTCGGTCAATCTCCGCTTATCATAAGGATTCTCCATATAGGATCAAAATGATACCTCCTAAATCCTGGGTTTTGGATCTATGAGATAGATCTAATTGTATGTTAGGATACTCACTAGTTGTAGTGAGATGGTATCAATCGATCCTGGGGAGAATCACTGGAAGGTTCCAGGTTGATAAGGATGACTGAATGTCAGTCGCAGGCATTGTCTATACCCTCAGTGGAGGGACGGTATGTTGGAAGAGTTCCAAGCTAGATACCATGACTCACTAGACGATTAAAGGCAAGATATATCGTTACCAAAGATGCTACCAAAGAGGCAGTCTGGATAGATATAAGTTCATGAGATTAACTTCGTTCCAACCATTGTGTGACAATGGAGATATGGCTTTGGCCAAGGAACCCCCCGTCCCATCAGAAATCCAGATATAATTCTTAGGCAGTATCACCTAATCTTGGAGATGGTTGATCTCTAGGGAGATCGAGGTTAGGAGAGTAGACACAGAGGACAACCGCGCGGATCCACTCACAAAGGCCTTTTTCCCAGTAGAGACTCTTACGGGATGGTTGAGTATGAGATACTTCAACCGCAGCTAATTGTTGGGTATGCGATTCCACAACAGATGGCCCTAGTACAAGTGGGAGATTGTTAGTTATATGTATGCCCTAGAGGCCATTACTGTACATATGATGTATATTGTAATGGATGCTTGGACATATATAGGGAGGACTTTCTTGCTCGACATGATAGTATGCTATCTGGTTGTACTTTATCTTAACATGTACTCTGATTGTCTCTATATTACATGTTTATAAAGCCCTTAGGATATGTACTCGACTACTAGGACTATGATGAGATCATACTAGTGGGGCCACGGTAGTCGACGAGTACATCCTATAACTGTTCCTAGTCGAGGGTGTATCGAGACAGGGCATCGATGCACCAGAGTAGATTAGCATATACGCATCTTGACCCATATGATGGGCGATGGATGATCCCATATCCATCGATGTTTGACATCAAGGATGGAGTACGGGTGCTCAGTGTAGACAGGGTACACTGGACGGACTCGCCGAGAACTCCCAGATGGTATTATACCTCACGTCAGATGGCAGTTCTCTGGTGACACTGGTACAGAGTATTCTGTTGACCCGAGATCGTCATAGAGTCTTGTGTGATTCCCACTGTGCTTTGATTTCCATCATACCACATCCAAGAGGGCATGCAAAAAGGTGGCTTTTGGGTACATTCCTGAATCACATGGAGGCAATGAGCGATAGGAGGGGATTCGTCTCTCCCGGTATAGGGAGTTGATGTTGTGCTATGTTCGATTGGCTATAACCGGAAATCCCTGGCCAGGGTTGCTGAGATTTACAGGTAAGTGTTATCAGTAGTTTCTCGAACTGTTATAGACCTCATATCGACACGACTTATCGAGCTACTGGGGTCTGACGTTTACCACCCCTAGGCGAGATATGCGACATATCAGACGACGAGACTGGACTGTATGGGAGTGTTACTGTTTGGATTCACAAGAGAATGTGCAAGCTTGCTTGTTGATCTTCTGAGCGCTCAATACCTGGCTGGCTGTTACGTTTAGCTGGCCGCTTGCAACTTGTGCGTGTTTGATATGATCATCACCTACTGCCGGCGTATTGACGATTCTTTAGAGTCCTACACAGAGGTTTCTTGGCTCAGGCAAAACGGAGTAGGAGCATATATATGATATGTGCGGGACCGAGGATAATGCGATATGTGATACCGTATTCTATTCTCGCGATATTTGATGTCAGCCGGGTCATCGGATCAAGTGTTGATTCGATGAATCGGGTAAATGAGATATTAGTCGGTTATATGCGATATAGCCGGATTTTCGGATCAAGTGTTGATTCGATAATTTAGTGTATAATAATATATATGATATATTAAATTACATTAACTAATATTAGCTCACCAAAAGATTCTCTTTCTCACTCGGGTAATACATTGATATATATGCGATATATGTTAATTGTATTATTTTATTTTGTCACGATAAATATTATATATGTGATATATAATATTGTAGCATGAGATGGTTATTAATGCAACATGTTTAGTAGAGATTAAACATGGTTAGGGTTTGATTAGGGTTAAGCATTTCTAGAAGTTTCTAGAAGCTTTCTTTTTGTTTTGTGCAAAGATATTTGTTTAGATATTTTTGCATGATATTTCCTTAACCCAACCACACTCTTTAACCTTGGTTAATTCCTTACAATGGTTACTTGAACCATGGTTGCATTTCTAACCTTATGATTACTTTGCATTATTCATCACAAAGAAATTGATTTATTCTTCTTCTTCCTCCTCCTTTGCAAAGCTTTCTTGCTTTGATATTTGTGATGAAAGTGAGTGAGAAATAGAAAACAAAAGAGAGCAAAAATCCTACTTCATCATCCTCATCTATCCTTGCCATTTAGATGAGGGTGTTCACTTCATATTATGAGTGTTAGCTTGTGTTAACGAAACTTCAAGGTAGATCATCTTTGTATCGAAGATCGGAAGCAAGACTGCATCTTTCTCTTCGTGGAACCTCTCAAGAGTCCGGAACACGATGATCGCAGCGAAGGGACTTCAACACGGAGCTTTAGAAGTGAAGGACCGGATCTACAAAGGTTGTAATCCCTCTCACTTAGTGTTCACTAGTAAAATAGGGGGTTGCCCCTGCGGATATTGAAATCGGTAGGGGCAGATTTAAGTAGGCCCTACGGATTAATCCGCAGGGCTAAAAGGTTGCCCCTACGGGCCCAGACATTCAAGAATAAAAATATTAATTCTTAATTTGGTGTTTGCCCCTACGGAGCCGCAAACCAAGGACCTACGGACAAATCCGTAGGGGCAACTAAATATCGATTTAATAAAGGCACAGATCGATCGCCTACGCTCTCTTTCTTCCTCTCTCGATCGCGCGGGAAAGAAAATCCCCAAATCGCCACCGTCGTTCTCGTCATCGCCACCGCCGTTCTCTTCGCCGCCACCGCCGTTTTCGTCGCCACCGCCGTTCTCTTCGCCACCACCGTTCTCGTCGTCGCCACCGCCGTTCAGGTCGTCGCCACCTCCGTTCAGGTTAGTAAATCTTCAACTAAATTAAAGAAATTTTTGATTATTTAGGGCTAGGGTTCATGGCTGGGTTTGGGGTTGCGGTTGGAGTTGGGGTTCGGCAGGGGTTGCGGTCGGGGTCGGGGTCGAGGTTGGGGTTAGGGTTAGGGTTGGGGTTCGGCTGCGGCTAGGGCTGGGGTTAGGGTTTGGCTTAGGGTTGGGGTTAGGGTTTGGCTTAGGGTTAGGGTTAGGGTTAGGTTAGGGCGGGGCTGGGCTGGGGCTGGGCTGGGGCTGGGTTGGGGTTTGGGCTGCGGCTAGGGTTAGGCTTGGGCTAGGGCTAGGGCTGGGGCTGGGGCTAGGGTTAGGCTGGGGCTGGGGCGGGGCTGGGCTGGGGCTAGGGTTAGGTTGGGGTTGGGTATCGATGTATATACATGTATCATATCATGAATGATTCATTTTCATTAAATATGGTAAAATTAAGTGTATAAAATCATGCCATATAAATAGATTGTGTTCGTGAATGGCGATCTAGTTAGGCGAACCAAAGTGTTGCATTGATGAAAGTTTACCGTAGAGGAAATTACGGCTAGCTCTATGCATTTAACCTGAATGTATCCAGTAATTACTAGCATGTATAGAAAAGTTGGTTTAATTTATGAAAAAATGGGGAGACAACATGCATGTATGCATATAGGTAACATCTGCCAATATGCCATATCCAGACCGCAATCTATTTTTGCCTATTGGCTAATATGAAAATATCGGCCCGCGTATATGACATAATCAAAGTTGTTAAATCTTGATATGGTTTGTGTTTCGTTTTTTTATTTATCAGTTCTATCAATGTTGCGTATAACGCTTTATGATATCAGTATCCTACATTTGTAGTTTTAATTGTTGATTGTTATAGATGAATGCCATTGCAATAATAGTTTTTGGTTGATGAATGCTATTGCAATGTAGGATGATCAGTTCTATCAATCTTGATCTCAATGGTTTAAAATCATGTTACACATACAACACGAATGCACAACAAACGCATAATTAGAGAGCGATTCGAGATATTCAGGTTAAAACTAATATATGATACTCGATGATAATATGAAACCTTCATATTCCCATCGATACTCATATATGAAACTAAAAGCGCCACTTAGTCCCCGTCTATCGGTTAACATACGTGCGATACTCGTCGTGACCTAGAACTATACGAAGGTTGTTAAATATCGGACAGTATAGCTCGATACTAACAACCGTCGTATAGTCTACGCGACGAGAAAATTCAATCGTATGGTAACCCATAGATTTGTCCCGTGTGGACAAATTAAGAATGTATAAAGCAAACGCCTTCATTCACTTGTGTTTTCATCCGTTTCGAGATATTTCGTCGGTACCTTTCCGCTGGTTCTCCGTGTACAAAGATAGATTAGATGTTCATTTCAACGTTGTTTCACAGCTTTGAAATGATTATCTATTCTATTACAGTGTACTCGGAGAACAGCGGGGAGGTACTGCCAAAATTTACTCGAAACGGTTGAAAACACAAGTGATGGGCGTTCGCTCTATACATTCTTAATGGGATAGAAGCCTACCCCCGACAGCCGGAACACACACATACAACAAGAATACACAAAAAACGCATAATTAGAGAGCGATTCGAGATGATCGGGTTAAAACCAATATATGATAATATGAAACCTTCATATTCTCATCGATACTCATATATGAAACTAAAAGCGCCACTTAGTCCCCGTCTATCGGTTAACATACGTGCGATACTCGTCGTGACCTAGAACTATACGAAGGTTGTAAAATATCGGACAGTATAGCTCGATACTAACAACCGTCGTATAGTCTACGCGACGAGAAAATTCAATCGTATGGTAACCCATAGATTTGTCCCGTGTGGACAAGTTAAGAATGTATAAAGCAAACGCCTTCATTCACTTGTGTTTTCATCCGTTTCGAGATATTTCGTCGGTACCTTTCCGCTGGTTCTCCGTATACAAAGATAGATTAGATGTTCATTTCAACGTTGTTTCACAGCTTTGAAATGATTATTTATTCTATTACAGTGTACTCGGAGAGGAGGTGCTGCCGAAATTTACTCGAATCGGTTGAAAACACAAGTGATGGGCGTTCGCTCTATACATTCTTAATGGGATAGAAGCCTACCCCCGACAGCCGGAATACACATATACAACAAGAATACACAACAAACGCATAATTAGAGAGCGATTCGAGATGTTCGGGTTAAAATCAATATATGATAATATGAAACCTTCATATTCCCATCGATACTCATATATGAAACTAAAAGCGCCACTTAGTCCCCGTCTATCGGTTAACATATGTGTGATAATTTATTCTTTTCAACGACAAACGCACACACAATGCATATACACGGATTTTCTCCTTTGTCAGTAACTATCCCGTTCTTATATTTCTCAATATAGTCAGCATAACCTACAATTTATATGTTATACAGTCTAACATAGCCCATGAGTACGTCAGAGTTAATGACTGGATGTATGTGGATTGGAAACACCGTATGCAACCTAAGTTTGTCGCAGGAGTTGCTGCTTTCCTTGAATTTGTACGCGCACATAATAAGATCATAATAGAGAAGATTCTCTGTCCGTGCGATAGATGTGGCAATAAGTACCGGCAGAAGGTAGAATTGGCAGAGCTTCATATTGTAAAACATGGGTTTACTAGACTTTATATAACTTGGAAATATCACGGGGAAGGAGAAGAATGCAGTACTGCGGCAGAAGAAGAAGGAGAACACGATAATGCGGCAGGAGAAGAAGAAGAATTCGGTAATGCGGCAGGAGACGGAAATTTATTTCCATCAGAAGAAATGGAGGATATGGTAGAGGCTGCCCTAGGTGAATCTATTCGTACCGAAGATGACATTCCTTCCGGTCAAGGACCGCGTGCGGATAAATATGAAAATTTCATGAATGATGCTAGGAAACGAATTTATGAGAATGCGAAGTATTCCACCCTCTCATGGTTCGTCCAACTTTTCCAGATTAAGTGCCTAAATGGATGGAGCAACAAGTCATTCATAATGCTTCTTTCGTTCTTGAAAGATTCTATGCCTCCGGGAAATAATATGCCCGAAAGCTGGTACAAAGCCCAGAAGATGATGTCTGATTTGGGTCTAAAGTGCGAGAAGATTCAAGCATGTCCTAAAAATTGCGTGTTGTACCAGAAAGAGAATTCAGATTTGAAAGAGTGTCCAACATGCGGAGAGGCCAGGTATAAGACGAAAGATTCTGATAAGAAGCCTGATATACCTGTGAAGATAGCACGATACTTTCCCATAACACAGAGGCTACAGAGGCTATTCAGGTGCAAGAAAACAGCCGAGGCAATGATTTGGCATCACCGTGCTCCTCCAAGCGAAAATGGAAAAATGAGCCATCCAAGAGATTCACCGGCATGGAAGGATTTCGATAGGAGGCACGCAATATTCAGTAGCGATCATCGCAATGTCCGGCTCGGACTGGCTACCGATGGCTTCTTCCCATTCAACTATATGGCTGGAAGTCACAGTACATGGCTCGTTGTAATGACAATTTATAATCTGTCGTCTTGGTTGGCTATGGACCAATCATACTTTATGATGCCTCTTCTTATCGACGGACCAAACTCACCGGGGAACAATATCGACGTCTATCTCCGACCTCTGATCGAGGAGCTGAAATCTTTGTTCATTGATGGTGTAGAGACATATGATTCAAACACAAATACAACCTTCATACTGCGTGCGGCTTTAATGTGGACAATTAATGACTTTCCTGCGTATGGAATGCTATTAGGTTGGTCCGTACATTGTCACAAAGTATGTCCTCATTGCCATGAACACACAACATCAAAAATTTTGAATTTTAGCAGGAAGGTTTGTTATTGCGGCCATCGACGTTTTCTGCCTCCAGACCACCCCTATAGGTTAGACACGGTTCACTTTGATGGTCATCAGGAGCTTCTTGGACCTCCATCCTCATTGTCCGGAGAGGACGTGACTGCTAAATGGGATGGTTATAATAACGTGACCTTCGGGATGGATCCGACGAAACAGGTCAAACCACAATATTGGAACAAGTTAAGCATTTTCTTCGAGCTTCCGTACTGGTCTACAAATTCAGTGCGTCATTGTCTGGACGTCATGCATATAAAGAAGGGAGTATCAGAGCACATACTTAACTTGCTTCTTTTAAAGACGGGAAATCGAAAGACAACATGATTGCTCGGATGGATCTACAAGAGTGGGGAATAAGAAGTAAATTGCACCCTAGACCGGTAGCGGGTAAACCGGGCAAGTTTGTACTTCCCAATGCCGCTTATCATATGTCACAACTGGAGAAGAAAAGATTCCTGCAGGTGTTGCATGATTTGAAAGTCCCCACAGGTTTCTTAGGATCATTCAGCAAGAAAATAAAAATTGTGAAGGGCAAGATCGATGGGCTGAAAAGTCATGATCACCATGTTATCGTGGAGCACCTTCTTCCATTAGCCCTCAGGACTTCTCTCCCCGACTCGTTTGGTCTAGTAATCAACGACCTATGTTGTTTTTTCAGGGAGTTGTGTGCTAAAACACTGGAGGTTGCGACGCTGGATAAACTAGAAAATTCTATTGCGTTGATACTTTGCAAGTTTGAGCGTATTTTCCTACCGTCATTCTTCGATATCATAATACACTTGACGGTTCATCTTGCAACTGAGGCGAAGTTAGCCGGACCGGTACAATATCGATGGATGTATCCCGTCGAGAGGTACGTGTAATTTTTCGTTTTGCGCAATTTATAAATTTATTGTTATCCTGTATGCCCGTATTTATTTATTCAACATATTCTCATTAGGTACCTTTACACTCTTAAAAAGTATATACGCAATAAAAATCGACCAGGGGGTTCTATCATGCAAGGTTATCTTCTTGATGAAGCAACCACATTTTGTTCCCGCTATCTGGACGAGAACATTGAGACAAGGCTTAACCGACCATGAAGAATTCAAGACGGGCCATATGGTAAAGCCGTGTATAAGAGGGTAGACACTATGTTTATCAACAAGATATACCGGTTTATCTTGCTTAATTGCGCATGTCTTGAACAAATTAGAGAGTAAGTTCTTTTGGATTAATTGTTATATCTGTGTTTTTGTGTGTATGAAATGACATAATATTAATGTCACAATTATTTGTCGAAAACAGAATTCATTTTAACGAGGTACGTGAGGGGCATCCTGATTGGAACGAAGAACGTTTGGAAAAATACCATCAGGATAATTTTTGTGATTGGGTCACAGATCATGTAAGTTATTCGAATAACATTTTATTGCTATCAGTTTTAATCTAAACTTGTATCGTTATGTATTTGTCGTAAAATTTGTTTTGTTAGATCCACGATCCGAACTTGTCTGCATCATTTGAGAGTGATTCAAGATGTTTAGCTCAATTTCCTAGTATGGAGGTTGCATATTACAAAGGATTTGGTGTTCTTGGATACAAATTCGAAGTTAAGGACATAGAAACATCTAGAACCACTCAGAATAGTGGGATTGCAACGGTAGGATCGGACGGTGTGATTTACTATGGGTACTTAAATTGTATACTCGGCCTCCACTATCCCGGACGATCAGAACCCTTTTATATATTCCAGTGTACTTGGTACGATCTGCGAACCGATACGGACAGGTGGAGAAGTAGTCTTGGGACTTGGAAAGATGAATATGGATTGACCAGTGTGAACACACTTCGATTTTACGGTCAGGACGATCCGTTTATCTTTCCGAACCAAGCGTTCCAAGTATACTACTCATAGTGTTTGAAGCATCCGGGGTGGAGTGTTGTATGCCGATGGAAACCCAGAGATGTCTACGATGTCCCAGAATACGAGGACAGCGATGAGGACGAAGAAGAGAGAAGGCTTAAAGTGCTCCGACCGTCTGTTTCGAAGGACGGGTTATCTTCGACCGATCATGAAGTTACGTGGGTTAGAAATGACATCGACGATGAAATCCAAGTAGATATGTATGATGCGCCCATGAAACGAAAAAGGTTATCAGTAATATTATATTATTACTTCACATTTTACGCTTTATACATATATAGTCAATACTTTTAATAATTGTCTAATGCGTCCACGAACCGTTTATCTAGATTTGATGACGATGTCGGGAGCAGCGAGGGGCGGCAGGAGCTCCAGCCGCGGCAGAGGCAGAGGCAGAGCGGTTCTGCCGCCCGGAGAGCTCCGTAGGGAGCTTCAGAGGGCCGGTCTTGCACCCGGATCGGAGACCCCTTCGGATGCCTCCTTCCGTGTGGATTTTGCCACACCTCCAGGTATACTGCACGCATATCCATTTTGAATGTAATATTACAGATATTCATGCCTGTTTATGTCAAAATTACTTATATTGTCAATGTTTGATTGTCTAGTTGTTGGTGATGCGTCCACATCTGGGACAGAGGCCACCCCCGCTCCTCCAGGTATGTTTATATATCATATAGTGTATGTATATTGATTTAGAATGCTATATCATAAATACACACATTCCTTTTGCTCTTACTTAGCAATTTTTATTATTGTCTAGCTGTAGATGGTGACACCACCGCCCCTGCGGGTATGTTTATATATCCTATAGTGCATGCATATTGATTTAGAACGTTATATTATTGATCTACACATTCTTTTTGCAATTACTTATATAATCTATTTTTAATTGTCTAATTATAGGTGGTGCGTCCACATCTTCTGCAGGGGCCACTCCTGCCGCTTCCATACCCTCCGCCTCGTCTGCAGGTTAGTATGAATAAATTTAAAATATTTATTCATTTTACATATGCTCTATAGAATAAATATGAATTTCATGGAAATTTAGCGTCGATGTTTATTTTCTAGTTGGAGGGGATGCGTCCGCATCCGGGACCCCGGTTGTTCCTCACCGGAGGAACTATCGTCCCGCTCGTGCTGTGCCCGGGCCCAGGCTCGTGCGATAGTCACCGGAGGTATATATCACACTTGAATTTTCGTTTAACCTTGATTTCTTAATACAACTTTGTCTTATTATTGATTGTCTTGATATTTCGTGTAGACGCAGGGCCTCCCTATCCCCAGAAGGGGACTCGAGGCCCGAATCAGTCCCATAGGCTGAGGCCTGACAGAGCTAGGGGGGAGGCAGCATTCCCCCCTTTTTTTACCCTTGACTATCGCTATATCGGTCCTCATGCCGAGAGGTTCGGCCGGTATTTGGGGGACGAGAGCCGGCTCGTGAAGAACTATCCACTTCACGTTGAGTGGGGCGAGCAGCATCAGCGCTCATTCGCCCTCTTCTTTGATCAGGCCCGGGTATGTATTAATATATATTTTCATTTGATCTATCCAATATATTTATTATTAACACTTGCAATCTAAAAACAATGTTTTTTTTGTATTTTCAGTTGGATTACGATTTTCAGCCTGTAGCCGACCCTGATCACCCGGGAAGGGTGCTCGACCTTCATGCTCTGTACATGGCCTGATGAAGAACATGCAGGCCAAGGTCCGATACAACAGGAATGAGCTGAAGGCCGACTGCTACTCCCTGTGGATGGCGACCCCCGAGGCAGAGAGAGCGGCCCTCCTATCTACTCCGGCGTTTGCGAGAGTCGACGTAGAGACATGGCCTCTATTGTGCGCTTATTTCGACTCCCAACGCAAACAGGTATGTATTTTAAATGTAATTCATTATTTATGATATATTTCTTTGTGTTTCTTAATTAGAAAACTAAATGTTAATGCGTTGTGCAGAAACAGGCCGCTCAGAATACAGAGAACATGAAGTCGGCGAAGAGGGGTCTCCCCACTTACACAGGTGGTTCGAGGAACATTACTCGAGCCATGGAGTTATCGGTAAATTACAATAGACCGACCTTTGTGATATTCTGCAATATTAAGAGTTATTTTCTAATATTTCTAATATTAAGAGTTACTTTCTAATATTGCAGACATCTCGGACCGTGGCGTCAGGTGGTACACCGAGCATGCTGTCCGCATATCTTGCCGTCCACGGCACCTCGACAGATCCCGCCACGGGCGAGCTTCGATATCCCGACGTCGCTACCCAGGAGTACTGCGTAAGTTTTAATATTTTTTCTACCCAAATTTGAAATTTTAGTTTTGGAAGGTTCAAGTTTAAATTTTAGACTTATACTTTACTGCTTAATGTAGGTGTAGGAGCGGGTGGTTGAGCAGGCCCAGGCCTCGGGGATCGATTTTACCGGACAGAGCGATCCGAGGCTGCTAACCCCAGTTCTGGACGCCGCACACGGAGGGCACCACGGAGGTTGGGAGAGAGGCCGGGGACTGGGCCCTAGTAGGGCCCATATGAGGTTGGACTCCACCCCGGCGGTTACTTCCTCCGTCTCCGGTGACCGACGTGTCCATCAGGAACTGGAGAGCTTGAGGGCCACCATTCAGGAGTTGAAGGAGATGCTGGTATGTATACTACTTTATAGTAAAATATCATTTCATATTATATAGATATCAACATATCCATAATTAGTACGTAGCTTGAGCTTATTTGGTTTTAGACTTAAGTTTGATTAATCATAGATATAGATGTAATTAAAATAAACAACAAACTAGATATCCAAACGGGGTTTCAAAATAAGTTAATAATGATACGAATTCGAATAACACACAGTTTTTACACGCTTATTACACACGTTAGGTCCAGACGCGACAGGGTACATCGGCCGAGCCTCCACATGCATCTCCTTCGGCTGTGGCTCCGTAAGCCACTACATCGGCTGCGGTTCCGCAGACAGCTCCTAACGTCCACCGCCCGCTCAGACTCCCGCAGCCGCGGCTCCGCAAGCGACTACCTCGACGGTGGCTGCGCAGACCACATCGCCAGCTCCACAGGCCGCTCAGACTCCCGCTCGCGCCGAATTGCAGAGTTTATTGACCGAGGAGCAGGCGCGCGTTATTCTATCGTTATTCAGAGGTGGAGCTGGACCAAACTAGGGTAGCTTTTTGGTTCTTATTTTTTGAAACATGTATTTATTTATATCAAACACATTGTACTACATTTTGAAACGATATTGATATTGGTTTATATTTATATCGGTTTATATTTATATCATATTCAGTTTTTGGGTTTCTTTTGTATATTATATATATGCGTGAGATGTGATTATGAATACTGCGATATATGTTGTGTGATGATTAATTTTATATTTGATTGATGTATATATTATTGTGCACTGGGCGGGAAAAAATCAAGCAGCCCATTTTTATAAAAAAAATACAGATAATATGTACCTACGGATTAATCCGTAGGTACACATGTTGCCCCTACGGCTATATCCGTAGGGGCAAAATATCAGCAGTAACTGATATTTCCCCCTTAATCTCAGTGCCAGGGGGTTGGGAGTGCCCCTACGGACATATCAGTAGGGGCCACGGCCTCGCCCCTACGGCGTTATCCGTAAGGGCAAATTATCAGGATTCCTGATATTCTGCCCCTACGGATATGTACCTACGTATATATCCGTAGGGGGTAGTACTTGGCCCTACGGTCATGTCCGTAGGTACATTTAATATATTAAAAAAACCGTAAATAATATAAATTTTTTTACCCTACGGCCTAGTCCGTAGGGGCAACAGGACCTACACAGAAATCCATAGGGGCAAGAATTTGCCCGTAGGGGCAAGATCAGGGCTTCAACTTGCACCTGCGGCCTTTGCACCTACGGGGTATTTTTTTGCCTCTACGGAGTTATCCATAGGGGCAGTGGGTTTCCCCTACGGATTTATCCGTAGGGGCAACCTTTATTTGTACTAGTGGTTAAAGTGTTTAACATGTTAGTTTTCGCATAAACTCTAGTTTAAAGATCCAGGTTTGGGTTGTTCGGCATGGCTAAATTTTTATTCGGGCATGGTTGATGCCTCGTAGAACCTTGTGAGCATGCATAGCAACCCTACACATAGCTCCTTTAGATTTATTCCCTTTTTCTTTTTGCTGAGCACTGTTAAAGAGTCACGTGGGGTCACCTGAGGCGCCCCCAAAGGATGAAAACTGCATTTGATTTATTCTCCCATTCTTCTGAAAGTGCTAAGCACTGTTAAGGGGTTACGTGATGTTACGTGAGGCGCCCTAACAAAGAAACTGCCTTGGGTTTATTCCCCCATTTTCTTCTGAAGGGCTTGTTCAGGGGTCACGTGGGAGCACGTGACCTGATCTCATTTGTTTTCTCTCGTTCAATACGGGTGCTCACGTGGGAACACGTGATTATGTTTGGGTGCTAATCTTCTTTTTTACGTGCATGGAGATCTTGAGTTTTGAGACCTTCAAGTCCATTGTTTAATAAGAATTAAATTCTTTTGTAGGGTTAAACCCTAGTTTTATTTAGTGAAATTAAATTCCTAGATGTTCTGTTGTAAGAATTAAATTCTTTGGGCTCGATTCTCCTCCTAAGTTTTGAATCTGCATAACACATCTCCCCGATGAGAATTAAATTCTCAACTTATGGGGAGATCTGCTTCTGCAGATCTTCAACCAGAGAAAGAACTAAGTTCTTTTTAAAAGAGTTGAACTCTTGTGAAGGTGAAGAAGAGGTAAAAGGTTCTGTGTTTTGTTCCTTCCCTTACCAAGGGATTCTTTTTGTCTTTGAGGAGTGTTTCCCCAATCAGAGAAAAACTCTATTCAAATTTTGAAATTTGAAATGAAGCAGCGCTTTATAAAAGCGCTAGCGCTAAATGCGTCAGCGCTTAGAGTCAAAGACTCTGATACAGCGCTCACATGCAAAGCGCTGGCAGCGCCAGCGCTAAGAGTCAAAGACTCTGATGCAGCGCTCACGTGCAAAGCACGAGAACGCTAGCGCAAGCAGCGCCAGCACTAAGAGTCAAAGAATCTGACGCAGCGTTGACGTGCAATGCACGAGAGCGCTCGCGCTAGCAGCGCCAGCGCCAAGAGTCAAAGACTCTAATGCAGCGCTCACGTGCAAAACACGAGAGCGCTAGCGCTGCAACTACATGTTCACCACCCTTAGATCAAAGATCCAACAAAGATGACTAAAAATCATCATATTACCTCTGAAAAATAGAGCACCGTTGGATCAAAGATCTATTGGTGATTAAAAATCACCAAGATAAAGAATAAGTTCTGTATGGTGTTCCCGCCGAAATCTTCGATCAAGAGCTATTTGTTCCTGTTTATACCAGTTTAAGTTGCGTTTACAGATATGTGTGAAATCAGGCTCATTCATATATATGCGCATGCACACATCAGAGATAGACCAGGTGTTAGAAAAGAAGCATTTCGTGGCGAACGACAAAAAGAAAGCATTTAATTAATTAAGCATTTTATTCTACAGGAAATAGATCACCAAACATGGGATCGAAATTACATGGATTTACAAAACTATGGATAAAATTATCTAACTCCCTCTCTTCCTTCTCCACCATGTCAAAGCGGCGACCTTCACGAGGAGTAGCTACCCATCGGTCAGCACCGCACCCATCAGTGAAAGAAGATATGATGATCCGCTGAGCCCATATCTGGCTTAGCATCCAAACAGAGCGATCCCTCAGAGCAGTGGTAAGCAAAAGTGCATCGTGAAAGCACTCGATCTTGTCCTTCGCGGCGTCGAGCATTGTCGGAGTCATCTCCTCCGGAGGAGCGGGAATATCATCGATCACGGACAAGAAGACCATCCGAAGCCAAATGGAGCCGATCGGGAGAGGAGATCCTATACAAGTCAAGAGCTCGTGTAGCACCATGTCGCATTAGTCATCCGTAAGATTAGGGTTCACCAAGCGTGCGGCAAAACGAGGAACAATTTCCTCAATAGGCACCTCCCATGGTTGCCGGCAAGCATGTGGGCGATTACAAGCCATAGCTCTTCTCTGTCAAAATGATTCTCTAAAAAGTGAGAAAGAAGAGAAGCATTGCTTCAGATTATGAAGTGAGACATTTAAGTCTAGACACAGAAAATGCTGTGCACGATGGAACTGGTTCCAAGATCTGGAAAAGAGAAGTTTGACTCAGGAAAAGTGGAGAAAGAAGGTGAAAAGACACCTTTAATAATGAGGCAGTGCCTTACACGCAAAGCACGAGAGCGCAAGCGCCGAGAGTGCCCGCGCCAAGAGCGCCGATGCTGAAGAGTCAAAGACTTTGAGGAGTGCTAGCGCCAAGAGTGCCAGCTTTAGGAGTCAAAGACTCTGAGACAGCGCTTCACATGCAAAGCATGAGAGCGCCACCGCCGGGAGCGCCAGCGCTAAGAGCGCTAGACTCTGAGGCAGCGCCTCAAGTGTGAAGCACGAGAGTGCTAGCGCTAGAACAAAATGTTCTCGGCCCTTGCATCAAAGATCTAATGAACATGATTAAAAATCATCAAATTACTAGAATAAAATTCTGTTGAAACTTTCCAAACAGAAAAGATCGTGCTCTGTAAATCAGTGCACCGTTGGATCAAACATCCAATGGTGATTAAAAATCACCAAGATACGGAACAAATTCTGTATGGGAAGATATTTTCCCAATCTTGTTAATAACAAGAAAACTGTCTTCTGTAAAATAGAAGCCCTTGGATCAAAGATCCAACGGTGGATAAATTCCAAAAATTAATTGGAGATATCTCAATGAGAGATTTTCTTAACTGATTCAACAAATCAGCCTCCCTTATATAAAGGACCCAAGACTTCAAGTCTTGCATAGAGGAATCCCCCACAAACTTTGAGAAATTTCAGAGAGAAGAGCAAGCTCTCGGAAGGAGAAGAATTTCTTCAAGGTAAATAAAATAGAGAGATCAAAGTATCTCATCAAATGAAGAGAAACTTAGTTTCTTTTTCTAGATCATAGATCTATGAGACAGACGTCTTTCACAAAAGAGATCATAACATCTCATCATAAAAAGGGGGGAAGAAGAATTCAATTCTCTTAAGATCACAGATCCATAAAGGCAAATCCTTTCACAAAAAATAAGAGATTGTAACATCTTCTATAAAAATAAGAACTTTGTTCTTAGACCCACGAGACAAGGTCTCTTATAAACAAGAATTTAATTCTCAGAGTGCAGAACTGATCAAAGTTGCCTAAAAAATAGCCTTAGCGCTCCAAATTAAAAAGAAGTGCCTTAGCGCTTCAAGACTGGCGCACAGCGCCGCAGCGCTCCTAGCGCTCCAATTTAAAGAAGCGCCTCAGCTCTCCAAGACTAACGTAAAGCGCTCCTAGCGCTCTAATTTAAAGAAGCACCCCAACGCTTCAAGCACTATTTTAAAAGAAGTGCTCAGCGCTTCAAGGTTGGTGCTTAGCACCAAGCGCACCACGTGCTCCTCACGTGGGCGCTATTTTATAAAGAGCGCTCCACACTCATTGGTTGGCGCTCAGCGCTATGGGCACCACGTGCTTCTCACTTGGGCGCTATTTTATAAAGAGCGCTCTGCACTCATTGACTGGCGCTCAGCACCAAGCGCATCACGTGCTCCTCACGTGTACGCTGAGAGAATATAAACTGTTCTTTAATAAATCCCCATAGCCATAATGAGTGTTCGACACTCAACAAAAGACAAAAAAAATTGTCAGAACCCAAACCAATGCTCAGCATTGTTAAATAAAAAGGGTCGAGCCCAAATAAATGTTCAGCATTTTAACTGAGTGGGCCGAGCCCAAGTTGGCCACAGATCCTTAATTCAAATTAATTGAGCCCATATGCTCATAAATCTTCTAACTGATCTTAGTCCCAAATATGACTATAGATCTCCCAACCAACATTGGTTCAAGGGTACATCTCTTCATACCCCTGATATATGTCGTTGTAATTCTTCAACGTCTTCAGAGAGATGGAGGGTCCTAATAACCAATAACTTTTGGCACATCCCCAAACGGTTGAATCAAAACCACATAGACTATGACGTCTTTAAACTAGACTGTGATGTCCTTAAACTTTACGGACTGTGGGGTCCTTAAACTCATGGACTATGATGTCCTTAAATTTTATGGACTGTGAGATTCTTAAACTCATAGACTATAATGTCTTTAAACTTTACAGACTATGATATCTTTAAACTCTATGGACTATGATGTTCTTAAACTTATGGACCGCAACGTCCCTAAACTAATACAATAGAGCCCAAATGCTCTTTTGTTGGATCTAAATGATCATACTGAGTAGATCTTAGTCTAAAATTAGACTAACGTATCCTCAACAATGTTTAAGTTGATCTTAGTCTCAAATAAGATTAACGATCCTTAAACCCAACCCAAACCCAAATCTAAGAAATACGGATTTGGACTAATCCACGCCCTATGGGCGACAACATAAATTGGTCTCCGTATACAATCCACGGGTAACCAAAAATAAAACAAACACACACGACACAAAGTGACCATCTGGAGAAGGAGAAAGTGGTTAACGCGATGCGGTAGCGTAATTAACTGCAGGGGCTTGCGCTCGCAGGAAAGAGCGTCCCCACAATCAAAAACCCCTGAAACGAGGGGGAATCTGACGAAATTTGCTCCAACGGCCGCATCCGTCTAAACCTCCGATACACGGTGCAATAAATCAACTTGGCATTTTCGGAGAGGTGGACGGATAAAACCAAATAGTATCTGCCCCCAAATTCAGGCAAGACGAACCTACGTGGTTCCGTCTCGGTATTCGGCGGAGAACAAGGAGATCTTTTTCTCTATAGAGAATTAAATTCTCTTTTCTTTTGCTTACGAGGGGAATTTTTTTTTTCTCTTTTCTCCCTTTTTTCTTTGTGTCTCTTGGCTCCTATTTATAGGAGAAAGAAAAGAATTAATTTGTTTAGAAAATCTCTCATTGAGAGGTTTTGATTGATTTTATAATCAACCAACATGAACTTTTAGATCACTCGATGAATTTTACTCACCGTTGGATTTTTAATCCAAGAATTTCTATTTTACAGAAGATATTTCTTTTGTTATTCTTAACAAGTTTAGGAAGATATTTCCTTGCACAGAATTTTTCTGTAGATTGGTGATTTTTTAATCACCTTTAGATCTTTAATCCAACGGCGCTCTGTTTTACTGAGAGTAACCTTTCTTATGTAGAAAAATCCAAGGAAATATTTTCCCAATAAAGCTTTTGATCCCTTTTAATTAGAATTTAATTCTATCGATTCAGAAGGCTTAGGAGCCTATCACGTGTAGCACGTGACCTCACCAAATTAAGCATAAACCTTTTGATTCCTTTTAATTAGAATTTAATTCTATCGGTTCAGAAGGCTTAGGAGCCCATCACGTGTAACACGTGACCTCACCAATTTTGATTCCTTTTAATTAGAATTTAATTCTATAGGTTCAGAAGGCTTAGGAGCCCATCACGTGTAGCACGTGACGTCACCAAATTAAGCATACCAAAGAGCGTCACGTGCTATCACGTGGGTTTTTTCTTTGGCCAATTGTTTGTTTTAGATAAACGCTCATATACTTTGTATATATGGGTCACGTGAGGCTCAGTTTCATCTTATTTTGTTAAGCGTTGTGCCTATCACGTGTGGGCACATGATGCTCCATTTGGGTTTTTTTTCCGTTGCTTTTTATTTATTATTCAGTTTTTATCAGAGAACAGCTGTGATGTTTAAATCTGTGATATCTTGTTCGGATTGTCATGTTGGATAGTCCCTAGTGCAATGGTAGATGTACAGTTTAGATTCATTTGTATATTCATTATTGTGGGGCGAGCATCAGACATGTGAACTGTCATCTCTGCCAGTTTGTATATTCTTTTATTGGGGCACGGCCGGATTGAATTTGATGTCACCGTTTGTATATATAATTTTCTTTTCTATACTAAAATTACCCCACGGAGGAGTGCTCGAATAGCCGGGTTCTAGAGGGCAACGGGCCTGCATTTTATGGCGTTGAGACGGAGGGGGCCTACTCTAGAACTGACGGGATGTTTGCGCACTCGCAGGGGGTATAGGATGACCCATGGAAGGATGCTCAAGTTACCGGATTCCATGAAGTGTTGGGTAGCCCATTCACTTTGTTGATTAGGGTTGCCTCACTTTCAGGATTGGCTGGTAACTTGCCGCGCTCGTAGGGGTCTAGTTTTTCATTGCATGGGCTATCCACCCGATCGGGGAACGTCGAGTTTCATTTGCGGCTTAAATGAAACCCAGGGCTCCTAAATTATCCGTTATTCTGTGTTAGTTATTGTTGTTCTGTGAATTTTCTTATATATCATTCCGGAGACAGATGGTTATATATATATTTATATATACCGGTAGATGTTGTATATGTTTTGCATCCTCACTAGTCCTGCTCCCGCTCTGCCGGTAGTTAAGTAACCTAACAGTGCATGACGGGGCCCCATGGCGAATGTGGATGGTATATACGTACATTTTATTTTCGTTCTTCTCTGGTGTGATAGGATTTAATTGATGGGACCACATTAATTTTAATTTATGCAACGAAAAAGAAACCTAAAAGATGTTGGAATAAATTTTTGAAAAACTATAGTCATATTCTTTCGCTTTGTATAGTGGTATTCGGTTAGGAATATTCAGCACCTCATTCGAAGAGGCAAAAGCCTAGACCCCTTCACGGGGAGTGACCTCTTGAGCAAAAGTTTATGTTCCTATAGATTACTCGGTTTTCTTCAAAACCACTAGTTTTCAAAAGTGGAGCCTAAACCACTGATTTTCAAAACTACTCGGTTCCTTCAACGATATCAAGTTCATTACGTTAAAAGGTTTTCGCCAAAAACCAGCCATAGTCCTCGGTCATTTCAAATTAGTAGTACATAGTATTCGTGCCGCGTTTATTGACCTTTGCCAAGGCGCAGTGTTCGGTAGTTAAGTATTGCTTTTCTGTTGCATGTTGATGCGAATAATTAAGAGAGTCGTATAACTGTTTTAACCTTTTCCAAGGGTCATACGGGTGGGTCTAAAATAGTAGTGACCATCTCCGCCTTCAACGCAATCATCGACCCTCCCTTTCAGCCTTCGAGCATGATCTCCGGCTTATGCCGCATCGCCCTCAACACCTCCGTACATGTCACCCCGTGCTCCTCCCGCATCATAGCGAAGCTATTATCCATGCCACCAGCCGAGACCCTCACCATGCTGGGCCCACCGAACAGGTTGTGGGCCTCGCCAAATGATTCTGGATACGCCCCATACAGGAACATGCCCAGATAGTACTTCCCACCATTAGTTTCATGCAACGGAAGGCACGACTTGTCCCTGATGAACCAGTCTATCTTACCATCGCTGTTGCACGTGAGATCAGATAAAACCGCGGGGGTAACTTGTCTTTCGTTCAGTCAATGGACCGACATTATAGGAAATAGCTGACCGATTGCCCATAAATCTGGCATAGACGTAAAAATCGAGAGGTTGATGTCGTAAGTATGAATTGGATCGGTTCCTCTGGTCTTTTTCAATACTAAGTCGCATAGCACATCTGCGCAAGCCAAGTGTCTAAGCGAAAGCGAACTGTCTCTAAACTGATCGACGCATGTCTGTTTCAGCTTTTTTGTAAACATACCGCACAAGTGGTGGTCTCTGTAGAGAGCGGATCCTATTAGATTTCGGTACTTATCTCGAGCTTCATCCATTAGCTCATCTAATAGATAGGCGAGATTGGGACTGATCGGTAACTGTCGCTCGATGGCGTTTAAAATGTCTTTGAAGATTAGAATAGAGTGGTGAGACACCAGAGCTCGCCCACTCTCGCTGCAGATGATGGGGTGATCGATTCTTTTCCGATCGCATGCAGTTTGAGTATATTTCACTACTGATGATGCATACTCTTCAAGTTTGTAGTCTACAGACATATCGGATCGATCCGAACGAGACCCGTCATAATCGATCCTTAACCTGCCTCCAATATCAATCACTCTTATCGAAGCGCCAAGATTTACAAGCTTGCGATAGATTTGAGCGGCCTTGGCCACTCCATCAGATAATAAAGCGGGGGTCGGTATCTAAGACCCGATACGAAAATGCAAGAGCTGTAGACAGTCAAGTATTTAATGAGCCTCAAGCTTTCTAATGATTCCAAGAAATTGCAATGCCGTCAGCTCGAATTTCCTTTTCTCGCCAGAAGCCGACCCGAAATGACTGTGATGGAGGGCGTGATCTCCTTCAGATGTTGTCCTCCGTCGATCCCGTGATGGTGGTCTTTGACGGTTGAGATTTGGTTTGGTAGTTGTTGAGTGTGTGGATCTCAATAGGTTGGCATTGACGCCGAGCTATCTGCAAAGGAAGTCTCGGGGTGGGTGACCATCATAGGACCCTCCGATGATCAAGTTAGTGCCGGGGAATATGTGTAGAGTAATGGCGTATTGGAAGTGATTTTGAGTTACCTGAGTCGTCTGAGAGAGGGGTTTATATAGTGATCGCGTAGAGTGAGCGGGCGTGAGATCGTCGCCGTCAATTATGCCACTGCGTTATCCTCCCATTAATGGAAGGATACACCTATTAATAGGGGACGCGCTATCGTGGGACGCGGAACATGGGGAGGCGGATATCTCGCCCTGTCGAGATAGGCGGAGCCATTGCTGGGGAGCTTGGGTTCCATCCTCTTGGTTGATTGGGGAAGCCAAGGAAGCTCGGCCTGTCAGATTGCTCGGAGACGAGCAGTCTGTCAGATGGCTCGAAGACGAGCAGTGAGGTCGAAGAAGCTCGGCCTGTCAGATGGCTCGGAGACGAGCAGTGAGACCGAGGAAGCTCGACCTGACAGATGGCTTGAAGACGAGCAAGGAGACCGAGGAATCTCGGAGACGAGCTGTTGGTAGTTTACTAGGTGAAGGTGGAAAGTACTCAGGGAGGTCTCCTGAAAGGCCAGACAGCCATTGCGGGGGCGCTTGGGTTCTATCCACTCGGTTGATTGGGGAAGCCAAGGAAGCTCAGCCTGTCAGATTGCTCGGAGATGAGTAGTGAGGCCGAGGAAGCTCGGCCTGTCAGATGGCTCAGAGACAAGAAGTGAGGCCTAGGAAGCTCGGCCTGACAGATGGCTCGGAGATGAGCAAGGAGACCGAAGAAGCTCGGAGATGAGCTATTGGTAGTTTGCTAGGTCAAGGTGGAAAGTACTCAGGGAGTCTCCTGAAAGGTCGAACACTTCCTCGAGACGAGGTCCTAAGGAATGCCCCTAATGAAACTCATTTATTCCACCTCCGTAGCTTTCGGGACAAATCATCCGCCACGTGTCATAATCTGAGGAAATAGCACTTGTGAGCATCATTATTAGCCCCCCACTCTCGTTCCGACCTATTTATGGGTTGGGTCGAGAGTAGCCTACTCGGTTTTTCTTCGGCTCAGTTTGGCACAGAGAATCAGAATGTGGATCGCCTGGGAACGACATGGCATTTGGCAGTGTCATCATTTTGATCTTTGGGCCTACGTGTCGTCTCGTCGTGCGCCTGAATTTTCACGCGCATCTCCGATAGCGTTAGCGGATCAGTGAAATGATTGTGCTTTTAAAGAGGGGGTGCCATTTTATTCGATTCGCCAATTGGGATACGGGCCAGGTGTTGGACGTCGGTTGGCGGAAGCGACAGGCTGTCCCTGACTCTTGCAGTTGAAGAAACATCCCCATTGGCCGGTCGTCACGTGGAGCTTTGACTGCCACTTGGGCGTGACGTTTCGTTTTGGCGGGAATCAATCTGGGTCGTGGGATGTTCTATTTTGGGGTGTATAAATAGGAGGGGACCATCTTAGGCCCGACACTTTGCTCTAATTCTCTTTCATTGCTGAAGATTGCCCAGCGCTCCACTTCTTAGATTGAATCCTCTGTTGATTTTTCCTCGGTGAGTCCCTTCCTTTGAATCAGGTTAGATGTCTTCATCTGAGAAGTCTGTAGAGGTATTATGGGTAGAGTCGGACGATGAGGCCTCAGTTTCTGGAGCCGAGTCATGTGGGTCTTCCTCTTCTTCGGCTTCAGATAGGCAAGAGAGTTCTTCTTCTTCTTCATCTTCTGTGCCGGGTTCGCCCCTAGGATCAAGGTCACCCTTGTCACTTGCCGTCGGGTGGCAACAAGGGCTCCCAAGGTGCGTATCGGGAACACCCGTGATGTGCCCTCCGTTTTGAAGAGTCTGGATGAGCTTTCCGAAATTCGAACTCGATTCCACACCCCCTCTAACTATTCCATCCCTTTAGCTAGAGAGGGTGAGCGGGCGGACCAGATGCAGGGCAAGGAGATTGCTCTGTATTTGGGAGATTTCCGAGCAGGAATGCGTTTGCCCTTCCCAACCGAGGTTTGTGGGGTGCTTCGTTGCTTTCATCTTGCTCCGGGCCAGCTAGCACCAAACTCGTGAAGGATCCTCCTCGGGTTTCTGGTCCGGTTGAAATTAGATCAGATCTCCTTCAGTTTGACCCTCCTCGTGTCTTTCCTTTGTTATAAAAATCACCCTAGCACCAGCAAGGAATAGTCGAGCTGAGTGTATTTTTCGTATAAAAAATATAAAGGCGGGGCGGCCGGGTCGGAGGTAGTAGTCTTCCCTTCTTCCATCCACGAATGGAAAGAGAAGTTTGTATTCGTTGGGCCACCTGAGGACGATGATTGGTGTGTGCCTACACAATAGCACAGGGCCGACCGTCCGAGGGCAAAGCAGTCAACTTTCCCCAAGGCGAGGGTGGTATCCCAGTGGGAACCATCCAGCGGGCGGATGTTCTACTATCCGAGCAGGCACTGAGCTGGGCTGGGCTCAGTCTTGCGCGTTTTCTGGGTAAGTCAGGGCCTTCGACAACCCATTTAGACTTTACTAAATTTCCTTTGACGTTTCGGTGTCACTAACCCCCCTTTATTCGCATGTTCTATTTTTTGCAGAGCCCATGGACTGATCAAAGATCTTAGCTTCCATGGCCGCCAAGAACCAAGGAAAGAAGGCTAGGGGAGCAAGCTCGTCCCGACCCGGTTCGAGCACGGCCCCGAGGCCAACTCCACCGACCAAACCTTCCGCCGCTCCCCGAGCCCCAGAAGAACGCCGTGGGGGGAGGGTCATAAGAACGCGCGTGACTCGGCGCCCCGGGCAAGAAAGGAAGAGGAGGATGAGCCCGCCGAAATCCCCCTCAAAAGGCTGATGCGGACGATCTCTCGGCCACCTTCTACCGGGATCCCAGTGCAGGAGGGAAACTTCTGAATTGAGGTGCACTCGGGGCTCTCCGTCGCCGACTGCTTGCTTTCGGACATGGAGCAAGCAGTAAAGGGCAAGATTACCCGGGGGACCATGAAGGCCCATGTGGCCGCCATAGCGCAGGAGGCAGTTAAGGTCGATACTTGACTTTCCTTAAAATTTCTTAAGTCTTGTTTTCTCGGTTTGAGCTTTCTAACCCGTTTGTTGCTTTTCTCAGGTCCTTCATCACTGTGCTCTCCTCATCGCCATGGAATCCGAGAAGGTAGCCCCGGCCATGAAAAAGACAGGCGAATCCTTCTCGCGGGAGGAGGAACTCCGCCTCCAACTGCGGCAGGCGGAGGAGAAGGCGGCTTTCCTCGACACTCGACTAATCGCCGAGGGGCTGACGTACTCCAAGCTAAAGGAGTCTCATCGGCTTCTGGATGAGTCCAACCGGGCTATCCATGCCAAGTCGGAGGAGGTGAACAACCTCTACAACTTGATGAAGTAGTCGAGGGACGTCCTCAAGAGGGATGTCTGGGTGGCTATGGACGCGGTGAATCTCGCCGAGAGCCGGGCGACGAAGGCCGTGGAGGGATATAAGGTGTCACGCCCCGCTTCCTGGTGTACGGGTAAGGGACGCAGCGATGCCCGCAACGTATTTAATCAGAAGTAAACACGCTAAGCGTATCTAAGAAATATAAAGTAAAATGTACACAAGAGACATGAATATAATGAACATCAACTTTATTTATTAAACATTCTTTTACAGGTACAACTGGAAAGTAAATACAAGTCTGAAATGCAATACCTAAACAATGGCATAAACTGAATGAAAAGTAAGTACAAGTAAAGTCAATGCTCAGGGTCTTCTGTGAACTGCTCCAAGTGCTCCTGGCTGGTCTCGAACTCCTCAAAGTCGGGTCCTCCAGACAACATTCCAAAGAAAAAGAGAAATAGGAATGTCGTCGGCGAACAATCGCTCGGTAAGTCCTAAAGAAAGAAGGAGAAGAATAGACAGAGAATAGAACAGGTGAAGTAGATAATGTTATATTTGTTATACTAATGTAGTTGTTGTAGCTTAGTACAGAATATGCCAGTGTATACTAGAGGAGTCCAACTTACACCGTGGACTTTGGTAACCCGTAGTGCAAGGCTCTGTCGATAATAACAAGAAACAATGACATGGATGTAATTACGTCTTCTAGTGACCACCTCGTGCCACCTTTACCAAGTTCCATACCAGTCTACCCCTTTATAAACCCTGTAATGTAGTTTGTATTGATTGTATTGATTATACTGATTGTATTGTATTGTCTTGTAGTAAATGGAAGACTTGCTGGAACCATGATATTAGTAAACGGAATGTTCGATAATCATGTAATCAGAGTATATCCATGGTTCGGTCGGTCATGTTCATGTTGTTATAGATTGTATTCTGGCATTCATGGATTCATATTGAAATAGAGTTATACTTGAATCGAATTCAACTCAGATTGATTTCAGATTTGACCATGACTCGAACCGAGTCAGAATTTTAAACAGAATTGAAGTCCTGGTTATTTTGGAGTTGTCGGTAACTACTGCGTATGGACGGCAGGATTTTTGTCTTTTTCCAAGACAATTACCGTATTGATAACACCGTTTTTAGATTTTCTACCTTAGATAGGCAAGCACCCATATTCTCCGTCTCACTGAAGCTCAAAAGAACTGGTCCCACTTAAACCTATGTTTACTAGGGTCCTTATTGTAAATTAATATAATTTGAGAGGGTTTTATGAAAAATAGTTTTGATATATTTTCAAAATACACCTCAAGTATTTAATTATCATCTTTAGGATTTTCATAGATGTATATTTTATAAAAGTGAAATTTTCTAATGAGTAGAGCCTAGTTTTCACTGTATATGGTATTTTAGTGAAATATTGGAATTTGTATTGAATTGTAATGGTAGTTTCATGAAATTATGATTCCTTTGATTTAGAAAACATGGAATATTTATAATATATTTTAAAATAGATATTTTGATAATAGTTATAAATATATATTAATAAAAATAAATTTTATTTCTTTTTGTAAAAATCTTATTTTCTTAAAAATTGCATCAAAAATTCCATCGAGATCGAATGCTCCTTGCGGAGGTCTGTATCTCGCTCTACTAGGACCAAGGATGTGTGATAACCGGCACCATCCCGATTGGGGTCCCCAAAATGGGTTGTACAGACGCAATTACAAAGAATTTAAATAACACACTTTTTAAAGAAAACGGTTTTGAATGTTCAAGGTATTTATTCGTAGAAGCGTATTTTCTCATAATCTAGAGTCCTAAAATTCGTCGTGCTATGTCCCAGATATGTGTTATTATGAGGTAGTTTATTACCTCGTGAGTTATCTAAAGGTAATACGGTTAAATTGAATATTTACAAGTTGTATATAACATGATGGTATTTTACTGTAAAAGTGAAATAAAAATTGCAACATGAATTATTTTGAGATGAAACTTGTTCTAATGTGTTTATTTATATTTATTAAACATTATAAGAAAATATGGTAATTTATTGTTTAAGAGAAATTGTGTTTTGAAAGAAAAGAGAGTCGAAAATCGGAATAACTCCGCTTTCGACGAGTTTTGAAAAGGAGAAGTTTTAGAATAACAAAAGAGAAGGAGAGAGGGGACTTACTGATTGGAAAACAAGAGAATAGAGACGGGAAGCTATTGGAAACGTTGGGGCGTCGTTTCATCGCCTGATCCTTCTCGAAACTTCGTCGGAACTTCGCCATTTGCTAACTCCACTTGTACAACTTAGGACTTGGAAATTATAGAGAGTTTTTGTAATGAAATTCTGAGTGAGGAGGGGTGAAATGTGGTGTGGTATTTATAGGGAAAATTAGGATTTAGGGTAATGAAGAATGGAATTAAAATTTGTATTAAAAATGAATTAAAGGAAGGAATTATCACTCTTTGGATGTTTTCAGAGTAAACATACAATATGGGGGTAGTGGGGTAGGCGAAGGGGTTCAGGGGTAAAAAATTTGAGCCATTAGCCATGGGGGGACCGGTAGCGCCGGCCCCAAGTCGAATCTTACCGGCCATCTCTATGGGGTAGGGGCTCGGATGCTTGCCATGTGTCAGGGTCTGTTGGTATATCTCAGTGTACGCGTGTTTAATCTGTAACTTTTCATTTTACGTATAGTGCACGTGCAAACTGTTGGCCTTATAAGATTAAAAGAAAAAATCAATTAAAAATATGTGTGGCTGGGGGGATTCGATCACAGGAGCTACGTCACAGCAGTGCAAGGCTTTACCAATGAGCTACAAGTGCTTTCTTGCTGTTCAAAAGCAAATCAAATTTATAACTTATGCTCAGGCTTAGCTATTCCTTTCTGTATTTTGGAAAAATTTTGTACAGAAAGTTTAGGGTTATTACATTCTAGCTTACTTATAAAAATTTCATCCTCGAAATTAATAGAAGGAAAGTGTAACAGATTCAAAACAATTTGGTTATGGTGATGGTGCGTTGTTGAAGTTGGTGCTGGTGTTGTTTGGAGAATCCATAACCTTGAAGGAAAAATAAGGTTATGACAGATTCAAAGTATATGAAATTGTAAGATTCAAGAAATATGAAATGTAAAGAATATTTTTAGTTGCTAATTCTTGTGTTATATTACTTAGAACTTCATGCAGAATTGACCTGCATGTCCATGCAGAGCTGATCTGCATGGTAGGGTTTTATACAGCAC
Organism: Agapanthus africanus; assembly: GCA_030015575.1. Lineage (NCBI taxonomy): Eukaryota > Viridiplantae > Streptophyta > Magnoliopsida > Asparagales > Amaryllidaceae > Agapanthus > Agapanthus africanus. Next base: position 44,297,532 of record JASDDO010000019.1, on the reverse strand, counting down.
TGACCTGTATGGGCCACCAACAAAACATGTCACGTCTTGTTTCCTGGTGTACGGGTAAGGTATGCGGCGAGGCCCACGACGTATTTACTCAGAAGTAAACAAGCTAAGCGTATCTACGCAATATTAAGTAAAATTTACACAAGAGACATGAATATAATGAACAGCAACTTTATTTATTAAACATTCTTTTACAGGTACAACTAGAAAGTAAATACAAGTCTGAAATGCAATGCCTAAACAATGGCATGAACTGAATGAAAAGTAAGTACAAGTAAAGTCAATGCTCAGGGTCTTCTGTGAACTGCTCCAAGTGCTCCTGGCTGGTCTCAAACTCCTCAGAATCGGGTCCTCCTGACAACATTCCAAAGAAGAAGAGAAATAGGAATGTTTTCAGTGAACAATCGCTCGGTAAGTCCCAAAGATAGAAGGAGAAGAATAGACAGAGAATAGAACAGGTGAAGTAGATAATGTTATATTTGTTATACAAACGTAGTTGTTATAGCTTAGTATAGAATATGCCAGTGTATAAGAGAGGAGTCCAACTTACACTGTGGACTTTGGTAACCCGTAGTACAAGGATCTGTCGATAATACCACAGAACAACGACATGGATGTAATTACGCCTTCTAGTGACCACCTCGTGCCACCTTTAACATGTTCCGTACCAGTCTACCCCTTTATAAACTCCGTAATGTATTTTGTATTGATTGTATTGATTATACTGATTGCATTGTATTGCCTTGTAGTAAATGGAAGACTTGCTGGAACTATGATATCAGTAAACGGAATGGATATAAATGGATAATCATGTAATCAGAGTATATCCATGGTTCGGTTCGGTCATGTTTATGTTGTTATAGATTGTATTCTGGCATTCATGGATTCATATTGAAATGAAGTTATACTTGAATCAAATTCAAGTCGGATTGATTTCAGATTTGACCATGACTCAAACTGAGTCAGAATTTTAAACAGAATTGAAGTCCTGGTTGTTTTGGAGTTATCGGTAACTACTGGACGACAGGATTTTTGTCTTTTTCCAAGACAATTACCGTGTTGATAACACCGTTTTTAGATTGTCTACCTTAGATAGGCAAGCACCCATATTCTTCGGCTCCCTGAGGCTCAAGAGAACTGGTCACGCTTAAACCTATGTTTACTAGGGTCCTTATTGTAAATTAATATAACTTGAGGGGGTTTTATGAAAAATTGTTTTGATATATTTTCAAAATACACCTCAAGTATTTAATTACCGTCTTTAGGGTTTCCATAGATGTATATTTTATAAAAGTGAAATTTTCTAGTGAGTAGAACCTAGTTTTCATTGTATATGGTATTTTAGTGAAATATTGGAATTTGTATTGAATTGTAATGGTAGTTTCATAAAATTGTGATTCCTTTGATTTAGAAAACATGGAATATTTATAATATATTTTAAAATAGATATTTTGATAATAGTTATAAATATATATTAATAAAAATAAAATTTATTTCTTTTTGTAAAAATCTTATTTTCTTAAAAATTGCATCAAAAATTCCATCGAGATCGAATGCTCCTTGCGGAGGTCTGCATCTCGCTTTACTAGGTCTGAGGATGTGCGATAACCGGCACCATCCCGATTGGGGTCCCTAAAATGGGTTGTAGAGATGCAATTGCAAAGAATTTAAATAACACACTTTTTAAAGAAAACGGTTTTGAATGTTCAAGGTATTTATTCGTAGAAGCGTATTTTTCCATAATCTAGAGTCCTAAAATTCATCGTGCTATATCCAAAATGTGTGTTGTTATGAGATAGGTTATTACCTCGTGAGTTATCTAAAGGTAATACGGTTAAATTGAATATTTACAAGTTGTATATAACATGATGGTATTTTACTGTAAAAGTGAAATAAAAATTGCAACATGAATTATTTTGAGATGAAACTTGTTCTAAGGTGTTTATTTATGTTTATTAAACATTATAAGAAGATATGGTAATTTATTGTTTAAGAGAAATTGTGTTTTGAAAGAAAAGAGAGTCGGAAATCGGAATAACTCCGCTTCCGACGAGTTTTGAAAAGGAGAAGTTTTAGAATAGCAAAAGAGAAGGGGAGAGGGGTCTTACTGATTGGAAAATAAGAGAAGAGAGAGGGGAAGCTATTGGAACCATCGGGGCGTCGTTTCTTCGCCGAATTCTCCTCTAAACTTCGTTGGAACTTCGCCCTTTATTAACTCCACTTGTACAACTTAGGACTTAGAAATTTTAGAGAGTTTTTGTTATGAAATTCTGAGTGAGGAGGGGTGAAATGTGGTGTGGTACTTATAGGAAAAATTTGGGTTTAGGGTAATGAAGAATGGAATTAAAATTTGCATTAAAAATGAATTAAAGGGAGGAATTATCACTCTCTGGATGTTTTGAGAGTAAACAAACAATATGGAGGTAATGGTGTAGGCGAAGGGGTTCAGGGGTAAAAATTTTGAGGCATTAGCCAGGGGGGAACGGCGGCACCGGCCCCAAGTCGAATCTCGCCAGCCATCTCTATAGGGTGGGGGCTCGGATGCTTGCCACGTGTCAAGGTCAGTTGGTATATCTCAGTACACATGTTTGTTTAATCTACGACTTTTCATTTTAGATGTAGTTCACGTGCAAACTTTTGGGCTTCTACAAAATTAAAAGAAAAATCAATTAAAAATATATGTGTTGCGGGGATTCGATCACAGGGGCTATGTCACAGCAGTGCAAGGCTTTACCAATGAGCTACAAGTTCTTTCTTGCTATTCAAAAGCAAATCAAATTTATAACTTGTGCTCAGGCTTAGGTATTCCTTTCTGTATTTTGGAAAAAATTTGTACAGAATTTTAGGGTTGTTATACAAGGCGTCCGACCAATTTTACGCCGATCTTGCCGAATCCGCGGCCGTCGTGTGGCACAGCGCCCTCGATGGCATTAAGGAGTCTATGCCAGGGTTCGATGACAGCGAGCTCCGCGCTAAGTACCTCCTGACTGAGGAAGCGCCGCAAGGGGAAGTCACCGAGGCGGCAGTTGCTGCAGGGTTACCTAGCACGGAATCAAGGTTTCAGGAGGCATCGTCCATGCCAAATTCAAATTTTTGCCGTTCTAGCTAACCTTAAACATTGAATCGTATACTAGAAATCGGACGGAAAGTAATGCAAACAACTTTGAATAAGAAGTGAACAAGGAATACAACCTTTGTAGACCGGTCCTTCACTTTATTAGCTCTGTGTAGTCATCCCTTCGCTGCGATCATGAAGTCCCAGACTCTAGAGAGGTTCCGATGAAGAAACGAGCATGCTTGCTTCAAAGTCTTCGAGGCCGAAGATGATCTACGTCGAGGAGACACTAACCCAAGCTATCTCTTCACTAACTATGGAATTATTGAAGCAAACACCCTATACTAAATGGCAAGTAGTAGAGGATGATGAAGAAGGTAGTAGGCTCACTTAAGATTTTATTTTCTCCCAAGGTTTTATCACTTATCAAAAATCAAGAGAGCTCAAAAATGAGAATGAAGAAGATGAAGTGATGAACAAAGAGATAAACTCATGAGGTTACAAATGCAACCATGGTCAAATAATATCATGGCTAACTCATGTAGAGAATAAACCATAGGCTAGGGTTAGGGTTAGGTTAACAAATATCTTGATAAATATCTAAAAAGTGGACCAAGTCATCCATGACAAAATATCATAACTTTAATCCACAATTTAGAACTAATTAAGATAACTAACCTAAACATAAACCTAGCCATGATGTTAATCTCATAAACCCTAGTTGCATTTATAACCTTGCATGTTACAATATTACATATCACATATATAATATATTGCAACAAAAAAAATAATACAATTAACATATATCACAAATATATCAATGTATCATCAAGTGAGAAAAAGTAATCTTAAGTGAGCTAATATTAGTTAATGTAATGTAATATATCAAATATATAATTATACATTAAATTATTAAATCAACACTTGATTTAATAATCCGGCTATATCACATATAACCGACTAATATCAAATGTCACATTTTATTGAATCAACACTTGATCCGATAACTCGGTTATATCATATATAACTAATCATGTTACACATCGCGAGAATAGAATGTGGTATCACATATCGCATTAATCTCGTTCCTGCACATATCATATATGTGCTCCTACTCCGTTTCGCTTGAGCCAGAAAACCTCTATATAGGACTCTGAAGACTAGTCAATACGCCGGCAGTAGGTGATGATCATAAGAAACACCCACAAGCCGCAAGCGGTCTGCTAAACGTAACGGCCATCCGGGTATTGAGCGATCATAAGATCAACAAGCAAGCCTGCTCGTACTCCTGCGAATCCAATCAGTAACACTACCGTACAGTCCAGTCTCTTTGTCTGATATGTCGCAAATCACAGCCTGGGGGTGGTGTAACGTCAGACCCCAATAGCCTGATAAGTCATGCCGATGTAAGGTCCATAACGGTTCGAGAAACTACTGATAACACTTACCAGCAGATCTCAGCAACCTTGGCCAGGGATTTCCTGTTATGGCTAATTGAGCATAGCGCAACATCAACTCGCTATACCGGGAGAGACGAAACCCCTCCTATCGCTCATTGCCTCCATGTGACTCGGGACTGTACCCAAAAGCCACCGTTTTGCACGTTCTCTTGAACGTGGTAAGGTGGAAATCAAAGCACAGTGGGAATCACACAAGACTCTATGACGATCTCAGGTCTATAGACTAACCTATACCAGTATCACCAGAGAACTGCCATCTGACGTGAGGTATAATACCATCTGGGAGTTCTCGGCGAGTCCGTCCAGTGTACCCAGTCTCCACTGAGCACCCGCATACCTTCTCTGATGTCAAACACCAATGGATATGGGATCATCCATCGCCCATCATATGGGTTGAGAAGTGTATACGCTAGTCTACTCTAGAGTATCGATACCCCCTGTCTCGATACACCCTCGACTAGGAACAGTTATAGGATGTACTTGTGGACTACCTTTGGCACCACTAGTATGATCTCCATCATAGTTCGGATAGTCAAGTACTCATCCTAAGGGCTTTGTCAACATGTAACAATATACAATCACTGTCCATGTTAAGATAAAGTACAACCTGATAGCATACTATCATGTCGAGCAAGAAAGTCATCCTTATACATGTCCAAGCATCCACTACAATATACATCGTATGTACAGTAATGGCCTCTAGGGCATACATATAACTAATAAGTTGGGGGTGAGGCTGTCGGCGGAAGCGCCAACCCCGAGGTCGCAGTTTTGGTCCCTGATGGTGGCCTCGAGCAGGGTGAGATCTCTGCCGAGCGGGCGGCCTGAGCTTTCCTCCCTTGAAGATTTTTTTCGTTTGAAATAACCCATTAAAATTTTGTAAGCCTCCGGGCATTTCTGTAAGGCCGAGGAGACCAGAATACCTTGTTTTTATCTTTGATTTTAAATAAAGTATTCCTTTTACCTTTGCCCAAATGTCTGCTCACTGCGCAAATACTTTAGTTCATATACTTTTCATTGTTTGAATCTTCATTGCGCAAGTATTTTTAGCTCGTAGGTTTCTTTATCTTGCGAGTGTTAGGACGGTGTCCACATTTTCTGCGAGTATTTTTAGGCGCGGTAGCCAAGCATAGGAAGGTCAGTATTCTCCCTTTCCCGGGAGTCGAGGTGGCGATCGCGCGTCGAGTATGAATCGATCGATGGCCAAGTGTAGGAAGATCGGTATCCTCCCTTTCCCCGAAGTCGAGGTGGCTATCATGCATCGAGTATGAATCGGTCGATGGCCAAGTGTAGGAAGAACGGTATCCTCCCTTTTCCCGGAGTCGAGGTGGCGATCGCGCGTCGAGTATGAATCAGTCGATGGCCAAGTGTAGGAAGGTCGGTATCCTCCCTTTGCTCGGAGTCAAGGTGGTGATCGCGCATCGAGTATGAGCCTTGGGACGAAGGCTTTAGATCCAAAGCATTGTTGGATAAGAAGCTACCCGCTGCAGATAGACCGAGCAGGAAGCTACTCGGTGGCCTCAGGACGAGGGCGTTAGATCCACATCGTTGTTGGGCAGGAAGCTACCCGCTATGGATGGATCGAGCAAGAAGCTACTCGGTGGCCTCAGGACGAGAGCTTTGGATCCACAGCATTGTTGGGCAGGAAGCTACCCATTGTGGATGGACCGAGAAAAAAGCTACTAGGTGACCTTGGGATAAAAGCTTTGGATCCACAGCGTTGTTGGGCAGGAAGCTACCCGCTGCGGATGGAACGAGCAGGAAGCTACTCGGTGGCTTCAGGACGAGGGCTTTGGATCCACACCATTGTTGGGCAAGAAGCTACCCGTTGCGGATGGACTGAGCAGGAAGCTACTCGGTGGCCTCGAGACGAGGGCTTTGGATCCATAGCGTTGCTGGGCAGGAAGCTACCCGTTGCGGATGGACTGAGCAGGAAGCTACTCGGTGACCTTGAGATGAGGGCTTTGGATCTTCAGTGGTGTTGGGCAGGAAGCTACCCGCTGCGAATGGACCGAGCAGGAAGCTACTCGGTAGCCTCAGGATGAGAGCTTTGAATCTACAGCGTTGTTGGGCAGTAAGCTACCGTATGAAAAGTGTTATCACAATCAAAGAATTTAAAACCGTAATTAATAACGGTGTCGATGTAGTTCGTTAATGAGTACGGGTCTTCCGATGAAATTCGTGTATTTATTCGTTCTTGCTTTAGTTGAGCCGAAAGAAAATAGTAAAGAAAATTCAAGAAAATGAGATTTTAAGATTTAATTGAGTTTACCATTTCAAGAGAATCAAGGAAGAGCTTAAGATTTAGTAATCAAGAAAGTATCCAATATCAATTTTAGTTATCAAGAAAATTGAAGAATAGCTTGTAGAATTCAATAGGAATTAGTAGCAATGATGAATACTAATAATGACTCATCTTATCTATTGATGAATTATAGTTAGAACGATGGCGATGAATGAAGATTAGGGATCTATTGAAGAAACTAGGGTTTCTCCTTCACTATCCCTTATCTTTTCATTGATCACCATTCAAATCTAGCTTTTAGCAAAGAAAATCATCAATCATTTAATCCTAAATTGCAACGAAATTATCAAGAACGGTGATCTCGTTCCAAATTTGTTCATTGACGATTCTTTTTCCTAAAGTACATAATTCTCATAAGACTTAAGATGCGTATAGGATTTCATCACTATTTGATCTACTGAATTCCTTCGAATCCTTAGTAAGCGGAGATTTACTCACGCATCATGAAAATAAAAGAATCAAGAAGTAGAAATTTCATAATGCAAAAACTTAATGAAAGCGAGAATTAACAAATGATCACCTTTATTAATCAACTTCTAATTACACTTTCCTTCAATCCGAGATTACAAGAATTGTTCTCGATGGCTCTCTTGAAGAGATAACTATTCCGTCGAATTTCGCTTTGCTCGATCACCGTGAGTCTTGGATCTATCACGGATCATGTGCTCTTGATGACGATCGGCTTCGTGTAAAGGATCTTGAATGTCGTCACTCGATATCGTTCTCAACGGTTCTTGATTTGGATCTTGATTTGGAATTGAATTGGATTTGGTTTTGGATTTTGTACTAGAAATCAACTACCATCAACAACAACCTTTTTAATATAGGCTTAGGTCCCTTTTTATAACCCCTAATCAAGTTTCCCCAACAAGTTAGGTTGTTACAAAGAAACTTCTAGAACAAGCTAAGTTGTTACAAAGAAGCTTTCCTAACAAGCTAGGTTGTCACAAAGAAGCTTCTAGAATAAACTAGATTGTTACAAAGAATCTTTCCTGACAAGCTAGGTTGTTACAAAGAAGTTTCTAGAACAAGCTAGGTTGTTACAATGAAGCGTCCTCAACAAGCTAGGTTGTTACAAAGAAGTTTCTAGAACAAGGTAGCTTGTTATAAAGAAGCTTTCCTAATAAGCTAGGTTGTTGCAAAGAAGGTTCTATAACAAGCTAGGTTGTTACAAAGAAACTTTCTCAACAAGCTAGGTTGTTACAAAGAAATTTCTAGAACAAACTAGATTGTTACAAACAAACTTTCCTAACAAGTTAGGTTGTTACAAAGAAACTTCAAGAGAACTCCTGAACCCCAAGTCCTTGAATCGGCCGCGGTTCCGCGGCGATTCGGCCTGACTCGGCCGCAGTTCCGCGGCCGATTGGTGAGCTCGTTGCTTCAAACTTCTGTGGTATTATTCTATTGATCTCTGGGTCTTTATGTGATATCTGGAATCTTCTTATATCTTCTAAATTTCTGCCAGTATTTGAACTCTTTGATTTGCTGCATTTTTGTCGGCGAATTTGCGATTCTGATATCTGTCCTGAAATAATTTTCTGCACAAAAATCTCAATGATGATTGTTGAGATAGACAATATCATGCGTGAAATAATAAACACACAATTTCCTTCCAAAATGTTGATTATAATGTATAACACGTGGTATTTGATATTTTCTAGACGAACTTGTAATACATGTTAAATTTATAACAAATATCCTTAGATGATTAGAAATGTGAGGAAATTGTTGTGTTAAAAATTGCAATATTTTTGACTGAACAAATTCCCCCAAACTTGACTTTGATCGTCTCGAGCAAACTTCTTTTATTCAAGGAAAGGAGAAAATAGAAAGAAAAAGAAAAACTAACTAGCACACTTTCGTAGGCAACACGATTGTACTGAGCACGTGCAACAAGCCTTTAAATCTCTAGGTGTCCCTAGTTGGAGGAGTGTTGTCTCCTAAGGGTTTTCAGCGGATTGCACCCACAAAATCCTATAATAAAAGAAAGACTATGAAATTTACATATAAAGATAAGAATTATAAAAGAAAGAACTTGAAAATCAGAGTTTCCAACTACACTAGCTTTTCGGTTGTCATGAGCCCTATCATAATAGTCATGAAAAGATATTAGAAATCATATCATCCCTCAATAAAACATCGCCTTTATTCTTCATCCCTACCTTTCTTCCAAACACCGATCATATACCCCTACGTGTGTGAAAAAGATATCCCTACACTCGGAGAATTCAATTCAACCTATCATACTCTTGTCCATCTACCTCAGTACTTTTTAGTCGGTGAATAATTTAGATGGAATTGCTCATACATTCTTCAAGGGACCGTTAATACTTCATGAGATACTAACCGACCGATTACTAAATGTGCTCACAGATTAGGCGTAATTAGCAATTTCCTCGTCTTGTAACACCTAAAGCTTAGCAGTGACTCCTAAACAAGTTGGTCTAAGGCACTAGGTGATGAAGCACCCTCACTATATTTTTTTATGCTGCCTTAGTGATTACAAAACCAGTGTTCATTTTTCTTCACCATTTTATACTTTTATACTTCATTTATTATTTTTTTCGTACTTTGGCTTTTACACAAGAGCATTTCAAGGTATCCTCTACTATCCTGTGTTTCAAGACGTGTGTAAATGCGCATAGTAGGGTATCAACGTTCAAATGTTTGGCTTCTAGAATAGGAACTATTTTTCAGACTTATTTTTATCCTCATATTAGTGACTTCCTTCATCTTACTAACCCTTGGGACAACGGCTCATAACTACTTATTACTAGTTTTGTTTAAGAAAACATCTAACTTTCTTGGTTTTCTTAAATTCTTCCAATCTTTTAAATGTAATTTTTCACTTTCTAATCTTTCATTATAAAAAAAAAATTTGAAAATTTTGTGCTTATGCAAAATGTAATGGAAAGTGATGCGTAAATAAGCACAAACATTTCCCAAATCTGTTTACAGCAGTATCCTTGCGGTTGTCTCTTTTAAATCTCAAAAACCTGTAGGTTTGGAAGGAAAAATTATTAACGGGGATAAGAATAAATGAACGTGAAAATCCTCCCCCAAACTTATTTTTGGCTCACAATTTTGTGTACAAATATTATTTTCAAGAGCCAAAAATATACCCCCCAAAACTTGAGTTAAACAATAGTAAGCTTTTAAAATCATAAGAGGGGGGTAAAGTTATTGGTCAATACAAAGCTTTACAAAGACCAAAAGTCAACACCAACCATTCGAAGATTTTATCAATGTAATGCACCGGTTAGTGGAAGAACATGTTATATAAAGCCAAGAAGAAGTGGGGCAGAGATAAGTGGTGTAATAGAACGGGTTTACGTCTCAATTTGGAGAGACGAAACAACGATGATGATGGATTACTCGCATTCTCATAATTGTTAAGAAGAATGGATGGTGCAACCTCTTTGGTTTGGGGTTGATTCATCACAACTCCCGTGTCTGCTAAGAATGCGAGTTCATCAGAAAAAATTTCTTCAAAGGTTTCATCGATACCCCAAAAAATATTCTCATTTGAAAGAACGGGATGATACTCAGACTCCATAACAGGTTCATAATAAGTGTTAGATGTTGACCTGTACAATTCGAAAGAAGGGTCCGTATGTGTATAATACATCACTGGGTCAAACAACAACGTATTGAGGGGGTCTAAATCAGTATCGTGAAGCAGTTCTAATTCGCTGCTGTCGACATCCATTAATTCGACAGAACATACTCGAGTATGAAGTTCAGATGGTTGACTTCCCAACTTGTAAATGTTAAGCTCAATTGAGCTATTCCCGAAGGATAGGTTTATAGAGCCGTTTCGACAGTTGATTATAGCGTTGGAAGTGGCCAAAAAGAATCACTGGAATTTGGTTCCGTGGGTTTGCTACAGGCTGTGTATCTATAACAATAAAGTCCACATGGAATATAAATTCCCCAACTTTTATCAACACATCCTCAAGCCCACCCCTAGGTTTGGTGATAGATCGATCAGCCATCTGTAGAGTTGTGTACGCGGGCTTTAACTCTCCGATTCCCAATTGCTCATACACAGAATATGGAAGCAGGTTAACACTAGCACCTAAATCAAGTAGAGCACGATTGATATTTTTACCCCCAATAGAAATGGATATTGTAGGACTGCCAGGGTCCTTATGTTTCTTGGGTAATTGTTGTGTAAAAGCTGTGCTTACATTACTCGACATGAATACCTTTTTGGGTAATTGAGTTTTTCTCTTCCCAGTGCACAAGTTCTTAAGTATTTTCGCATAAGCCGGAACTTGTTGAATCTCATCTAGGAGAGGGATGTTTACGTTAACCTGGTTATACATATCCATAATTTTCTCCATTTGTGTGTTAGCTTTGTTGGCCCTCAATCTGTTTGGAAATGGAGCTTTATCAATAATGGTGGGGTCCAACATATGTGGAGAAGTTTGTAGGGGTGGAACAGATCCTAGAATTGGAGTGGGGATCATCTTTAGTTGACTAGAAGAAGTGGGCTGAGAGTTCGAGCCTTGTGGAAAACGGAGAATAGGCTCGGAAGAAGATGAAATAGGGTGAGAAGTGGAAGTTAAAGTGGAAGTGAAAGTGGAAGTGGAAGTGGAGGCCGGGGTATCATTTATTGATTCCTCAATATCAATATCAGTATCAAACTGTTCACCGACTTGGTTATTTAGCACTCTTCCAGATCTCAACGTTGTAATGGCACTCACATTATACTGTGAGTACCCTGGATTCGATAAGGGTTGAGATGGAAGTTTCCCATTCTCTCTAGCAGTCATCGTAGCATTCAACTGTGCTATTTGTGTTTCTATCGATTTAATACTCTCACCGTGGGAGATAGTGTTTTGAAATAACGTTTGGATAGAAGATGTTAAAATATCATTCGTTTGCATGGAATGTTTAATGAACATGTCGAGTGCAGAGGGTTTATCGGTACCGGCAGAAGAATGATCAAGGTTATTGGCTGGGTTTTGTAAAGGTTGCATTGAAAGGGGTGCTGACTCAGTTGTGGTGGTTGATGTTGTGGTGGAGGAAGTCTTTGATAATTGCTTTGGAACTGGTTTTGATTTTGGTGTTGGTTCTAACCAAAATTAGGGTGATTCCTCCAACCCTGATTATAAGTGGACGAATAAGGATCGTTTCTAGGTCGTTGCTGAAAAGCAGCATGAGTGTGCTCTTAACCTTGAAATGGTACATTCAAAGGACATCCTTCCGTCAAATGTAATGGGTTGGAACAGTAACCACACACGGTTTTGGGGAATGTGAATTGATTTAGGGAGGCTGAAGAGAATTTGTTTTCTATAGCATCGAGTTTCCTTTGTATCGCAGCCATTTCGGCTCTCAATGCGATGGAAATATCGAGCTGATGGTTACCTTCCCCAGATGATGGTGGTCTAACGCTTTCCCATTGCATAGTATTTTCAGCAAAATCTTCCAAGAATTTCAAAGCTTCACCATCGTCTTTGTAGGGTTCCTAGGCACACTAAGGAGGTCCCACAAGGCATCAACCATACCAATTTCAAAAAATTTTGGTGCCGAGAAACCTTAATATAGATCGTTAACTAGAGAATAGGCGAATCTACAAGTAGTAAACAACTTTACTGCTAAAAGGGAAGTGGATACAACCTTTGTAGATCCGGTCCTCCACTTCCTTAACTCCGTGAAGATGTCCCCTCGCTGCGATTATCGGATCCCGGACTCTAGCGTCGGCTTCATCGGAGAAATGTGCGGGCTAGGTCGTCGACTTCGATGCCGAAGATGATCTACGTCGAGGCAACTCAAGATCAAGCTCCAACATCACCAAGTCATGAAACTTGTGAAGAAAACACCCTATACTACATGGCAAGTGGTAGAGAATGAAGAAATAGGAAGTGGGTTCACTTTGGATTTTGATTTCTCACTTGGATTCATCACTTAGAATTTTTGAAGCAAGCTTTTCTTTTCTTTCTCAAGAAGAAGAAGAGAATCAAAAAGAATTATGAATTAATTCCAAAAAGAAAAATGAAGTGATGGTTATCATTATGCAACCATGGTTAAGTGTAGAGAATAAACTAGGATTAGGTGAATGGTTAGGTTAAGCAAAAGAAACAAAATGGTCAAAGCTTCTTGAAGCTTCAATGATAAAACAAACAAGCCACCATTTTATTTTCTTTTGCCAAAAGAAAGAATAAAGTAAATAAATGAGTAAATGAAAACCCTAACCATTAACCTAATCATAGTTTAAACCAAACATATACCCAAGTTTGCATGTATCATCAAACATGATACAGTCAAGTGCACAAAAATATATCACATATACAATGTGTACATCAAGTGAGAAAATCTATTTTAAGTGAACCAATACTAGTTAATGTAAAGTAATATATCAAATATATAATTATACATTAAATCATTAAATCAACACTTGATTTAACGATCCGGTCATATCGCATATGACCGACTAATATTCAATGTATCGGCTTATCGAATCAATCCTTGATTCGATAACTAGGTTATATCGCATACAACCAATCGATACATTCATCGCGAGAAAAAAATACGGTATCACATACACGCATTATTCTCGGTCCCGCACATATATCATATGCGCTCCTATTTCGTTTCGCTTGAGCCAGGAAACCTCTGTGTAGGACTCTAAAGACTCGTCAATACGCCGGCAGCAGGTAATGATCATATCAAAACACCCACAAGCCGCAAGCGGTCTGCTAAACGTAACGGCCACCCGGGTATTGAGCGATCAGAAGATCGACGAGCAAGCCCGCTCACACTCCTGTGAATCCAACCAGTAACACTTACCGTACAGTCCGGTCTGATCGTCTGATATGTCGCATATCTCGCCTAGGGGTGGTAAACGTCAGACCCCAGTAGCTCGATAAGTCGTGTCGATATGAGGTCTATAACAGTTCAAGAAACTACTGGTAACTCTTACCAGCAAATCTCAGCAACCCTGGCCAGGGATTTCCGGTTATAGCCAATCGAACACAGTGCAACATCAACTCCCTATACCGGGAGAGACGAATCCCCTCCTATCGCTCATTGCCTCCATGTGATTCGGGACTGTACCCAAAAACCACCATTTTGCACGCCCTCTTGGACGTGGTAAGGTGGAAATCAAAGTACAGTGGGAATCACACAAGACTCTATGACGATCTCGGGTCTACAGACTAACCTGTACCAGTGTCACCAGAGAACTGCCATCTGACGTAAGGTATAATACCATCTGGGAGTTCTCGGCGAGTCCGTCCAGTATACCCAGTCTCCACTGAGCACCCGTATATCATCTCTGATGTCAAACACCAATGGATATAGGATCATCCATCGCCCATCTGTATGGGTCGAGAAGGTATACGCTAGTCTACTCTGGAATATCGATGCCCCGTCTCGATACATCCACGACTAGGGACCTTGATGGATGTACTTATGGACTACCATGTCCCCACTAGTATGATCCGCATCATAGTCCAGGTAGTCAAGTACATATCCTATGGGCTTTACCAACATGTAACAGAGAGACAATCAGTATACACGTTAAGGTAAAGAGCAACCAGATAGCATACTATCATGTCGAGCAAGAAAGTCCTCCCTATATATGTCCCAGCATCTACTACAATATACATCCTATGTACAGTAATGGACTCTAGGGCATACATATAACTAACAATCTCCCACTTGCACTAGGGCCATCTGTAGAAGTGGTTGTAGTATCTCATACTTAACCATCCCATGAAAGTCTCTCTCTGGGAAAAGGCCTTTATGAGTGGATCCGCCGTGTTGTCCTCTGAGTCTGCTCTCCTAACCTTGATCTCCTTAGAGATCAACCATCTCCATGATCAGGTGATACTGCCTTAGAATATGTCTGGATCACTGATGGGACGGACGTTCTTTGGCATAAGCCACAACTCCATTATCACACAATGGAAGGAACTAAGTTCATCTCATGAACTAATATACACCCAGAAAGCCTCTTTGGTAGCATCTTAAGTAGCGATGTATCCAGCCTTTATCGTCTAGTATGCCACGGTATCTAGCTTGGAACTCTTCCAACATACCGTCCCTTTACTGAGGGTAAAGACAATGCCTGTGACTGACATTCATTCGTCCTTATCACACTGAAACCTTTCCAGTGATTCTCTCCAGGATCAATTGATACCATCTCACTACATCTAGTGAGTATCCTAATATCCAATTAGATCTATCTCATAGATCCAAAACCCAGGATTTAGTAGGTATCACTTTGATCCTATATGGAGAATCATTGTGATAAGCGGAGATTGACCGAGCGTAGCATAGGAAACTCCTTCCCTATCAAGAGTATGTCATCCACGTACTTTGCGAGGATCACCACCATACTCCCTACTACCTTTTTGTATATACAAGGTTCATCTACCATTTTGATGATGTCAAACTCTTTGACTAATACATCAAAACAGACGTTCCAACTCCGCGATGCCTGCTTTATCATATAAAACATCTTGCTCACGTTTCCGTTGCTCCAACTGTCTACGAAGCCCTCTGGCTGTGTACTTATAGACGCTCTTTTCTAAAACATCACTTAGAAAAGCAGTCATGGCACCCAACCGCCAGATATCGTAGTCATGGTATGTAGCCGTGGCAAGTAGGATCTGGATGGACTTAAGCATAGCCACTGAAAAAGGTTTCATCATTATCCACGCCTGGTCGATGATGAAAACCTTTAACATGTCTAGCTTTGAAAGTCTCAACTTTTCCATCTACACCAAGTAATCTTCTCAAGATATACTTGCTCCTGATGGGGATTTAACCCTTCAGATAAGACAACCAAAGTCCATACTTTGTTGGTGTATAAGGATTCCATCTCAAATTGATAAGCATCCAGCCATTCTTATAGAGTCCCACTCCTGATGGCCAGTTCGAAACTAGTTGGGTCATCATTTCATGATGCAATCCTCACTCCCACTGTCATCGAGAAACCAAAGTATCTCTCAAGCGGATGAGGAACCCTACCAGATCGGCGGAGAGGCTGAGGTTTGTCGGGTGACTATTGAATCCTTTGGTTCTTCCAAATCATCAGCTGCAGTTTGTATAGCTGAAACATTTCCAGTTCTACATAACAGACCTTGCCTTGAGCTTGTCCGGATTTTGCTTTTAAACATAGGCCGGACAACCCCAAATCTTAACTGACTTTAAGAGATGGGCTCTTCACTTACCATATCTCATATGGAGTGGTAGGCAACTGATTTGATTGGAACCTTATTCAATAGGTATGCAACTTCATAAGTGCATAACTCCCAAAAGGAAATAGGAAACTCAGTAGTACTCATTATAGAGCACACCTTATCATATAGGGTGTGAGTGCTCCGCCCCGATACACCGACGTGCTGTGGTGTATACGGAGGAGTAATGCTGAGAGAGAATCTCATTCTCCTTTAGAATAATCCAGGAATTCCGTGCTCAAGTATTCTCCTCCTTGATCACATCAAAGGACATAATACTTTTACCCGTATTTTGGTTCTCTACTTCTAACTTATATTCTATGAATATCTCAAAAGTTTCGGACTTGTGTTTCAACAGGAACATAGGTCTGAATCTCGAGAGATTAAAAGAGAATGTAATGAAGTATAAAGAACCGGTCTTGGCATGTGTAGACAGGGGACCTACATACATCAACATGTATCATCCCAAGAGTTCACTAACTCTTTCTCTGTTTCCAGTAAACGGATCTATGGTCATCTTATCTCTGTGACATGACTGGCAAGTTTCACAAGAGGTAAATTCAAACTAATTTAAATATGCATCTAAATGTAACTTCAGCCAGTCGGTTTGCATTGATATGACCTAGTCTACAATGCCTCAAGAAGAATTCGTTCATTTCTGAACTCTTCCTCTTGTGTGTGTTCTATATACTAAAAACCGTAGTTTGATTTAGAACATCAATGCTTTTAGATAACGTGCCTGAACCGATCAACTTTTGATATAGGAAATGTTCAAAACATTATCCAACAATATAAAATTTTATCATTTCTTTACTAATAAAGAGACTGATATGATTTTGTATATCAGGTTCGGTATATAATAACATTCGTTCAGAATCAATGTATTTGCAATACAGGGTGACAGTGACCAACAGACTTGGCTGCAACACTTGCCCCGTTTTCTGTCTCATGAAACTTATCACCCGTTCTCAATTCTCTACCTATCTTTAGCCCATGTAACGGATTACATTTGCGGGATCCTGATCCGGTATCCAATACCCAGGACGTAGGGGATACTGAGAAACAGTTCTTTGTAATGAACACACCCGAAGGAGATGCATCATATGCACTTTCTTCGTTTGGGCGGCATAGGAATTCTGATATTCCCCTAATTCCTGCTCGGTCTTTTACAATTATAAGTTGGAGCGGGACCAACGTTCCCCAGCTCAGTATAACAAGCGGGTTCGGTCAATATATCCGTTTTATTATCTTGATTAAGGCATGACATGGTCGCTACCCGGAGAGAGAGAGAAGAAAACACTCAGCGTATGCTCTTGCAAGATCAGATTGGTTATTATTTTATCTAATCAGGATGGCTCCCACTGTTTTTATCAAATCTTCCTTCAAACCCTAAAAGGAAAGACTAGCCGGGATTAATTACACACTACAAGTTCGCCAATCTTTCAGCCAAGCCAGTGTCGGTACTTTGAGGGAGGTCCCCCGTGCTTTCGCACGAACCTAATTAATGTAAACCTCGTTTTCCCAGAGGCGTAACCTCGTTGACACCTTTCTAGACACCTACTTGATCGGCTAATTGTAATGTGTAAAACTCTCCTAGGAGTAACTCTTACTCACAGCGGGTATCGGGATCCAACTATCTCATAGAAGGTATGCAATCTCATTGCAAATTTCAACACTTGAAATTCCCGATAATTTTACCCCTAGCACCCTATGACCTTGACGGAAGTCAACAAACCATAGGCTACTAGTCAAGTTCAACCCGTCATTTCTTGATTGAATCAAACCCACCCGCATGACCCTTGACGGAGGTCAACAAGGGCGCACGACTACCCTAATCCAATCTGCATCATATGCATAAGCAGATAAATACTAGTTAGCTACCGCACACTACGCCTTGACGGAGGTCAAAAAACGTAGCACGAATACTAAGTAGGACTTACCTGAAATGACGGAGGGCTACGACAGGTTTTTCTGAAAACCTATTGCGTAATGAACTTGATATCGTTGTAGAATCAAATGATTTTAAAATGGAGTGTTTTTGAGGCTTTTCTAGTTTTGCTAAAGGGGTCACTCCCGGTGAAGGGATCGTCGGCCCTTTCCTCGTCGAATGAGGTGTGGGATATATCATATATATCACTGTGCAAAGCAGAAACTATAGAAGCAATCAAAAGACAAACCGAGGGGTGTAGCATCTGCCAGTTATTTCTAAAGGGGTCACTCCCGGTGAAGGGATCGTTGGCCCATTTCCTCATCGAATAAGGTGCAGGATATATCATATATACCGCTGTGCAAAGCAAGAACTATAGCTACCTGTTTTATTTTTGAAATTCGATTCTACAACATCTTTATGTTTCTTTTACTTTCATTAATCACATTAATGAAGTCCCATCATTTTAGTTACCGAAACATCACAGATAAATACGACGTACACTTATGCCATCCGTGTTCGCCTCGATGTCCCCTCGTGTACCGTTAGGTTAGGTGACTAACGGCAGAGCGGGGCAGGGCTAGCGCGGGTGTAAAACATAAGTAACATCTATATAATATATCATATATACTATATACTGTATCTATCACAGAACAACACATGATCACATCACAGATAACGCAGCAGAAGAAACATATGAAATATTGGATATACTAGGACGTCAGTGTTTTCAATACGAGCCAGTATAAAACACGGATTCCACGGTCGCGATGAATAGCCAAACCCACACCCCTAGACCCCTACGAGAGCGGTAAGCAACCCTACCAATTCTAGAGTTAGGAGACCCGGACTCGACTCCTCGAGTTGGTCTCCCACTGGACTCCAGAACCCGGTTACTTGTGCCCACCTCCTTGGGTCTATCCTAGTGCGGAAAAGTAAATAATATACAAAAGGTGACATCTTCCGCAACCTGGAAGTGCCCCAATAAAAGAATATTACATACAAGTTTTTACATGAATGAAAATGAAAAACACTCATCTCACATAAAAAAAACCCGGCTATTCAAACACGACGATCCAATATAACATATCCAGCAACACATAACATCACATGTCATCAACGTAAGTAAACATGCGTATCCCAATTGTCGTTGACATATAGCAACGAAACCGGCGATATCACATATTACACTTACGGTCACAGAAAGAAAGTATAAAACTACAACAGTTGGAATCCGCTACCTCCTTAGACATCGCATGCCTAATCAAATGAATTCCTTAGACATCACATGCCTAACAATTATAAACCCCGCATTTTAGTCTCATTATCGAAAACACTTTTCAATATCAAGTCAAGCAATTCAACAGGATTCCCGACATCCTGATCGAATGCTCGTCGCAAACTTTAGTAGACGGCCGCACCCCCGATACCGTCGACGAAGTGCACCAAGGCGGAACACCGCTACCGCAAGCACCCGAACGGATGCTTTCGGCGAAGGGGTTCTCCTACAGACACTTGGTCGGGGCTAAGGGGTATAGCTGTCTATTAAGTTTATCCGGCGAGTATCCGCGTACGCTACGTGATTGCGACGGACTTTTGATCGCATCAAAATTCCGTGGCAACCGATCAAGTGAGACTAAAGTGCTATGTTTATAACATTCATATTAATTATCTCATAACTACTTGTGGATTCCAAATATTGTATCCCATTCCAGATAAACAGAAAATGTTAAACTTTCCAATCGAACAATCAAACACCCAAATTTTCCCGAAACAGCTCAACACATGAAATAGGTTTAAAAACATCCAGTTCATGCCTCTGTACCAACGGTCCAGCCGTAGAAGGGTCAAGCCAACGCCTCACATGTGGCACGCCGTACTGCCCCAAACCCTAAGGTTCAAAGGGCAGTTCAAGACGGTCACATAATCGAGTTAAGGTTTGTTGTCTTCTAGAGAGTCCATCGCGTTACTTGCACTACTTAGAACGTTATTAAACCACGGAAATATCCAACACTTGGAAATTTCCCGGCAGGGGAAAAAGTGGGTATTTTTATCCGGTCGAACTTTTTAACATATTCTTAAATTACCCGGAAAACCATAAACGAGGTTAAAAAATATCCGATCGAATCAATGAGTCCCCAATTCACCCCAGAAAACTCAACTGTTGAGTATAATTAAAAGTGCCCAGAAACATCAGGAATCACATACGGGGGAAACGGTATAAAATTGAAACCCTAACTCAACAATTTAGCCACGGAACCGCCGCCAATGGCATGTCCTTGCCGCGGTTCCGCGGCCGTTTAACTGAGTTACAGTCTCGTTTTTTTACAGTTAATCTTATATTTCCCTGCACTATTTTCTGAGCATTTTTAATTGGGAAAAATCCACAGTTTTGAAAATTGTACAGAGAGGGGGTAAACATGGACGTATCGGGTTCGATCAGGTTTCTAACATCGTCTACACATCGCCTAAGGCTCTATCTAGGCTTTGATACCACTGTAGGGTTCCTAGGCATACTAAGGAGGTCCCACAAGGCATCAACCATGCCGATTTCAAAAAATTCCGGTGCCGAGAAACCCTAATATAGATCGTTAACTAGAGAATAGGCGAATCTACAAGTAGTAAACAACTTTACTACTAAAAGGGAAGTGACTACAACCTTTGTAGATCCGGTCCTCCACTTCCTTAGCTCCGTGAAGATGTCCCCTCGCTGCGATCATCGGATCCCGGACTCTAGCGTCGGCTTCATCGGAGAAATGGGCGGGCTAGGTCGTCGACTTCGATGCCGAAGGTGATCTACGTCGAAGCAACTCAAGATCAAGCTCCAACTTCACCAAGTCATGAAACTTGCGAAGAAAACACCCTATACTATATGGCAAGTGGTAGAGGATGAAGAAATAGGAAGTGGGTTCACTTTGGATTTTGATTTCTCACTTGGATTCATCACTTAGAATTTTTGAAGCAAGCTTTTCTTTTCTTTCTCAAGAAGAAGAAGAGAATCAAAAAGAATTATGAATTAATTCCAAAAAGAAAAATTAAGTGATGGTTATCATTATGCAACCATGGTTAAGTGTAGAGAATAAACTAGGGTTAGGTGGATGGTTAGGTTAAACAAAAGAAACAAAATGGTCAAAGCTTCTTGAAGCTTCAAAGATAAAACAAACAGGCCACCATTTTATTTTCTTTTGCCAAAAGAAAGAATAAAGTAAATAAATGAGTAAATGAAAACCCTAACCATTAACCTAATCATAGTTTAAACCAAACATATACCCAAGTTTGCATGTATCATCAAACATGATACAATCAAGTGCACAAAAATATATCACATATACAATGTGTACATCAAGTGAGAAAATCTATTTTAAGTGAACCAATACCAGTTAATGCAAAGTAATATATCAAATATATAATTATACATTAAATCATTAAATCAACACTTGATTTAACGATCCGGTCATATCGCATATGACCGACTAATATTCAATGTATCGGCTTATCGAATCAATCCTTGATTCGATAACTAGGTTATATCGCATACAACCAATCGATACATTCATCACGAGAATAGAATACGGTATCACATACACGCATTATTCTCGGTCCCGCACATATCTCATATGCACTCCTATTCGTTTCGCTTGAGCCAGGAAACCTCTGTGTAGGACTCTAAAGACTCGTCAATACGCCAGCAGCAGGTGATGATCATATCAAAACACCCACAAGCCGCAAGCGGTCTGCGAAACGTAACGGCCACCCGGGTATTGAGCGATCAGAAGATCGACGAGCAAGCCCGCTCACACTCCTGTGAATCCAACCAGTAACACTTACCATACAGTCCGGTCTGATCGTCTGATATGTCGCATATCTCGCCTAGGGGTGGTAAACGTCAGACCCCAGTAGCTCGATAAGTCGTGTCGATGAGGTCTATAACAGTTCGAGAAACTACTGGTAACTCTTACCAGCAAATCTCAGCAACCCTGGCCAGGGATTTCCGGTTATAGCCAATCGAACACAGTGCAACATCAACTCCCTATACCGGGAAAGACGAATCCCCTCCTATCGCTCATTGCCTCCATGTGATTCGGGACTGTACCCAAAAACCACCGTTTTGCATGTCCTCCTGGACGTGGTAAGGTGGAAATCAAAGCACAGTGGGAATCACACAAGACTCTATGACGATCTCGGGTCTACAGACTAACCTGTACCAGTGTCACCAGAGAACTGCCATCTGACGTAAGGTATAATACCATCTGGGAGTTCTCGGCGAGTCCGTCCAGTGTACCCTGTCTCCACTGAGCACCCGTATATCATATCTGATGTCAAACATCAATAGATATGGGATCATCCATCGCCTATCTGTATGGGTCGAGAAGGTATACGATAGTCTACTCTGGTATATCTATGCCCCGTCTCGATACACCCATGACTAGGGACCTTGAAGGATGTACTTATGGACTACCATGTCCCCACTAGTATGATCCGCATCATAGTCCAGGTAGTCAAGTACACATCCTAAGGGCTTTACCAACATGTAACAGAGAGACAATCAGTATACACGTTAAGGTAAAGAGCAACCATATAGCATACTATCATGTCGAGCAAGAAAGTCCTCCCTATATATGTCCCAGCATCCACTACAATATACATCCTATGTACAGTAATGGCCTCTAGGGCATACATATAACTAACAGTCTTTAGTCATGAACTTGCCTTGACACATGATTTCAAGCGTTTGCTTTGTCGAAGGAGTAATGCCCTCATATATAATGCGGCAAAGATCCCATCTACTGATTCCGTGATGAGGACATTGGATAAGAAGTTCCTTAAATCGTTCAAAGTATTTCCAAAATGGTTCATTAGGAAGTTGGGTAAATTGGTAGATCTCGCTTCGAATGTGGGCGGTCTTATGATTGGGATAAAATTTCTTAAGGAATGTTACAACGAATTCGTCTCATTTTGAAATAGAATGTGCGGTTGTGTTATAAAGCCACTTCTCGGCTAAATCGCACGAAGTAAAAGGGAGAAGACGTAAATGCATAGCATCCACAGAAAGTTGTGAAGTGCCCATCATAGCATATACGTTTTCAAATTTGTTTATAAAAATGTATGCGTCTTCGGATTCAAGCCCGTGAAATTTTGGCAACAGTTTGATAAATTGCGGTTTGATTTCAAAATTATCCCCATTGGCTGGTAGAATAGAAAGAAAAGTGGGAAGGGGGCCACAAATAGGATAGCATCTCTCTTGGAGAGAGATGCGTGGTAGATTCTGCGCACCTGCTGATGGTGGCAAAGTGGTGTTATTGAAATTCGATGGATAACTGTCCATCTCGGTCAATGTGGTGGGTGGTGGGGAAAAAGAAAATGAAAAAATACCGACTTCGGAGTCGATAGAAGAGACGTGGACAAGACGGGTACTAGAATCCCATGTCCAGCCGAGCATGCACTAAGCGAGTTTAGCACAAGTGGCAGCGTATGTGATAATTAGAGAAAGTGGTTTGTTTTAGTTTTTGGTTTGTTTTGAAAAAGACGGATTTTGAAAAATCACAACAAAAAATGCACAATCAACCCTAGATCTACGGTCACCTAGGTCAAGTCACTAGACCGCTCCTAGACTTCCAGAAGACAAATCGCAGGATAAATCCTCTATTACCTCTGTATCCCTCCTGTGGCCAGGTAAGTAGGAGGTATCCGCTACGTAAGTAGGAGGTATCCGCTACGTAGCAGGCCTAATTAAGTAAACACTTACTTTAGACACACTTTCCTTAGACATCACAAAAGAAATGCGAATAAGCAATAGATTACCTACGACATTCTTCTGTCCTAATTGAGCGCGACGGTCCTTCGAGTCTTGTCTAGATGTTTTTTAGTTAATGAGGGTGATGCAAATGCTCGTTTTGTAATTTTTGGGACTTATGAAGGGTAATGAAATCCCCATCTAATCTGAATTTGGTCTTTGCCCCTTAATTTCCGTATTAAAATATGCAAAAACAACCAATATCAAAACATGCAACAAATTTTTATTTTTTTGAGTGGCGAATTTTTGCAAAGAATCCTGCAGAAAAGTTATTATTGGACAGATCAGAGAAGAGATAAGAAAGTATAGAATATACCAGAAATTTGAAGCAGTGAATCACCAACTCAACGGTGGATGCGCCGCAAAAACCTTGAATCCGCCGCGGTTCAGCGGTGGAAAGGAGGAGTTATGTGATGTTGTTTTTACTGTAGCCTCCTTTACTCCTCTAAAATCTTCAGAACGTCTCTGAATCTTGATCTCTCTGCTACAGTGATGCCAAATTCTCTCGCAAAAATTCAAACACTAATCATTAAGCACATGATGCGTTTTTGATTCGAATTTTGATGGAATAATAATATTTCAACCCAAATAACAAGAAAGAACAAATTATGCACAAATCCCCGGCAACGGCGCCATTTGATTGATAAGATTTTGATTGGTTGAAATGAAAAGTATAATCACAATCAAAGAATTTATAACCGTAATCAATAACGGTGTCGATGTAGTTCGTTAATGAGTACGGGTCGTCCACTAAGATTCGTGTATTTATTCGTTCTTGCTTTAGTTGAGCCGAAAGAAAATAGTAAAGAAAATTCAAGAAAATGAGATTTCAAGATTTAATTGAGTTTATCATTTCAAGAGAATTAAGGAAAAGTTTAAGATTTAGTAATCAAGAAAGTTTCCAATATCAATTTTAGATATCAAGAAAATTGAAGAATAGCTTGTAGAATTCGATAGGAATTAGTAGCAATGATGAATACTAATAATGACTCATCTTATCTATTGATAAATTATAGCTAGAACGATGGTGATGAATGAAGATTAGGGATTTATTGAAAAACTAGGGTTCCTCCTTCACTATCCCTTATCTTTTCATTGATCACCATTCAATTCTAGCTTTTAGCAAAGAAAATCATTAATCATTTAATCCCAAATTGCAACGAAATTATCAAGAACAGTGATTTCATTCCAAATTTGGTCATTGACGATTCTTTTTCCTAAAATACATAATTCTCATAAGACTTAAGATGCGTATAGGATTTCATCACCATTTGATCTACCGAATTCCATCGAATTCTTAGCAAGCGGAGATTTACTCACGCATCATGAAAATAAAAGAATCAAGAATTAGAAATTTTATAATGCGAAAATTTAATGAAAGCGAGAATTAACAAATGATCACCTTTATTAATCAACTTCTAATTACACTTTCCTTCAATCCGAGGTTACAAAAATTGTTCTTGATCGCTCCCTTGAAGAGGTAACTATTCCGTCGAATTTCGCTTTCCTCGATCACCGTGAATCTTAGATCTATCGCGGATCACGTGCTCTTGATGACGAACGGCTTCGCGTAAAAAATCTTGAATGTCGTCGCTCGATATTGTTCTCAACGATTCTTGATTTGGATCTTGATTTGGAATTGAATTGGATTTAGTTTTGGATTGTGTACTAGAAATCAACTACCATCAACAACAACCTTTTTAATGTAGGCTTAGGTCCCTTTTTATAGCCCCTAATCAAGTTTCCCCAACAAGCTAGGTTGTTACAAAGAAGCTTCTAGAACAAGCTAGGTTGTTACAAAGAAGCTTTCCTAACAAGCTAGGTTGTTACAAAGAAGTTTCTAGAACAAGCTAGGTTGTTACAAAGAAGCTTTCCTAACAAGCTAAGTTGTTACAAAGAAGTTTCTAGAACAAGCTAGGTTGTTACAAAAAAGCGTCATCAACAAACTAGGTTGTTACAAAGAAACTTCTAGAACAAGCTAGGTTGTTACAAAGAAACTTTCCTAAAAAGCTGGGTTGTTACAAAGAAGTTTCTAGAACAAGCCAGGTTGTTACAAAGAAACTTTCTCAACAAGCTAGGTTGTTACAAAGAAGATTCTAGAACAAACTAGGTTATTACAAAGAAACTTTTCTAACAAGCTGGGTTGTTACAAAGAAGCTTCAAGAGAATACCTGAACCCTATGTCCCTGAATCGGCCGCAGATCCGCGGCGATTCGGCCTGACTCGGCCGTGGTTCTGCGGCCGATTGGTGAGCTCGTTGCTTTAAACTTCTGTGGTATTATTCTGTTGATCTCTGAGTCTTTATGTGATATCTGGAATCTTCTAAATTTCTTCCAGTATTTGAACTCTTTGATTTTCTGCTTTTTTGTCGGCGAATTTGCGATTCTGATATCTGTCCTGAAATAATTTTCTGCACAAAAATCTCAATGAAGATTGTTGAGATAGACAATATCATGCGTGAAATAATAAACACACAATTTCCTTCCAAAATATTGATTATAATGTATAACACGTGGTATTTGATATTTTCCAGACGAACTTGTAATACGTGTTATATTTATAACAAACATTCTTAGATGTTTAGAAAAGTAAGGAAATTGTTATGTTAAAAATTGCAATATTTTCGACTGAACGCTACCCGCTGTAGATGGACTGAGCAGAAAGCTGCATGGCAGCCCTGCAATAAGTTACAGTAGGAAAAAGAGAGAAGCAGTTCAGATTGCAGGGAAGCAAGAATTTTAATGATAAAGAAAATACAGATTTAATGATTTAATTTATGCTCTCCCTGTTCCCGCAAAAAAATTTTGGCTCAGAGCTTGCTGTTCCCTTATAAAAATAAAAGGAAAGCTATAAGTGCTAAACATATGTACCCACATGCAAAGCATGTAACTATCGCCTTAGATAGGATTAAATCCTTGAGCCCTCACGTGTTTCCCACGTGAGCACCAGCCCCAGCCTCTGTTAAGATTAAATTCTATATTGGCGTCTTACGTGGAACACACGTGGGCACCGACGTGCAAAGCACGAGAGTGACTACTTATAAAAAAATTAAATTCTTAGGCGGCGCTCTCGTGCATAGCACGTGAGCGTCGGCGCCCAAATTAAAGAGGGTAGAATTAAATTCTACATGGGGAATATTTTTCTAAAATCTGGGATATTCTTTGTTAAACAGAGCCGTTGGATCAAAAATCCAATGGTGATAATAAATCATTAAAATGATAGAATTAAATTCTATTAGGGACAAAATATCTCCCTGATCAAATATTCTCTGTTAAACGGAGAGCCGTTGGATCAAAGATCCAACGGTGCTTTAAAATCATCAAATGATAGAATTAAATTCTATATAGGAAATATTTTCCTTGATTTTTTTAATATGGAAAGATCTTTCTCTAACAGAGAATCTTGGATTTAACATTCAATGGTGATAAAATATCACCAATTAAATCATCTGATAGTATAAAATTCTGTCTTAGGAAAATATATTCCTAATATTGTTAAACTAACAAGATATTCATATAACATAATTAAATTCTATGTTAGGAAAATATATTCCTAGTCTTGTTAAACTAACAAGATATTCATATGATAGAATAAAATTCTATCTTAGGAAAATATTTTCCTAATCTTGTTAAACAGACACGAAATTTTCTCTATTAAATAGAGAGTTTTTGGATTAAAAATACAATGGTGAATAAAATTTATTGATTGATCTAAAAAATCATTTTGATTGACCATGAAATCAATCATGATCTCTCAATGAAAGTTTTTCTCAACAAATTGATTTTTTTCTTCTCCTATAAATAAGAGCAAAGAGATTAATCAAAGGGAGGAGAGGAAAAAAGGAGAGGAGACCCCCCATAAGTTTCTGTAAAAATACAGAAGGCTCAAAAAAAACAACAGAGAATTTAATTCTCTTAAAGGAGAAGATCTCCCTCCTAAAATCCCTAGGTAAAGAAAAAGAAGAGATCAAAATATCTCTTTTACCTAATATATCATATCTAAGGGTTTAACCATTTTAAAAGAACTTAGTTCTTTCTCTGGATCATAGATCTGCAAGACAAGTCTCCCACAAGTTGAGAATTTAATTCTCAACGGAAAAATTTTGTTCTTGAGAATCAAATATTCAGAGGGGAACATAAATAAAAGAACGTGGAGAAAATGGAGTCTATAATACTCCAGGAACTTAGTTACTCCAAATCAATAACTTAGTTCTTTAAAGAACTCGATCCAAGATCCTCAAAATAGTGATCTTGGTGATCCTTAATAGTCAAAACACCATTAAAAGAGGTTTAACCTCTCTGAAAATATGAACATGGAAAACATGGAGTTTATAACACTCCAGGAACTTAGTTTCTTCAAATCAAGAATTTATTTCTTAAAGAACATGATCCCAGATCTTCAAAATAATGATCTTAGTGATCGTTAATGGTAAAAATGCCATTTACAGAGATTTAAGTTCTCTAAAAATATCAATAGAGATTAAATCTCCAAAAGAACTCAGCGCCTCACGTGAAAAGCGCGTGAGCGCTCAAGACCAAGTTATATAACTCCTAACGTGAAATATACGTGAGCGCCATAAATGTTAGTGCTTAGCACTATTGGAGCGCTTCACGTGATATACACGTGAACGCTATATGCAGCTGAGTGCTTAGCACTGTTGGGTGTTACAGAAACCCAATATTAGCCCAAATTGGCTAAGCTTATATTCATGATATCCAAACTGATATCCAAACTGATCTTAGTCTCAAACGTGACTAATGATTTCTCATTGATGATATCCAAAATGATATTCATCCCATATCTCCTAAGGTAATCTTAATCTCAAATAAGGCTAATGATTCTTAGAAGATCCACCATGATCTTTTCTCTCAAATATGGGATTTGGTTCGAGGGTACATCTTTCCACACCACCTCTGATATATGTCGTTGTAATTCCTCAACGTCTTCAAAGAGGTGGCGGGTCCCGACTGTTCCCCTCCGAACGGCGGCCAAGACATAGGCGTCTTGCCTGTGATTCGGGGAAGATGCTATTTGGTTTTATCCGTCCACCTCTCCGAAGATGCCAAGTTGATTTATGACCCCGTGTATCGGAGGTTTAGACGGATGCGGCCGATGTAGCAGACTTCGTCAAATTTCCCCTCGCTTGAGGGGTTTTTGATTGTGGGGACGCTCTTCCCTGCAGGCGCAAGCCCCTGCAGTTAATTATGCTACCGTGTCGCGGTAACAACTTTCTCCTTCTCCAGAATTTCACTTCGTGTCGTGTGTGTTTGTTTTGTTTTTGGTTGCCCGTGGATTGTATACGGAGACTAGGTTATGCCGTCGCCCGTAGGACGTGGATTAGTCCAAATCCGTATTTTCTTAGATTTGGGTTTGAGGTTTTTGTTTAAGGATACGTTAGCCCTATTTAAGGCTAAGATCAACTTAAACTTTTGTTAAGGATACGTTAGTCTAATCTCCAGACTAAGATCGACTTAACGGGATCGTTTGGATCCGATAAGAGAGCAATTGGCTCTATTGTTCCTATTTAGGGACATAGTGGTCCATGTTCCAGTTTAGGGACATGATGGTCTATCATTCCCATTTGGGGACGAACATTAGTTTAAGGACATTTTGGTCCAACATTCCCATTTTGGGATGAATATTAGTTTAAGGACGTTTCGGTCCATCATTCCTATTTTGGGACGAATATTAGTTTAAGGACGTTTCGGTCCACGAGTTTAAGGACCCCGTAGTCCGTATCGATGTGTGGTTGTCGGGACCCATCACCTCTCTGACGTCGTTGAAGGATTACAACGATATGTGTCAGAGGAGTTCAGAGATGTACACTTGAACCGGATGTAAATTGATTTAAAAGAGCAGTCTTGCTCAGTCAATTTAATTTGAGGACTTACGGCCATGATTGGGCTAAGTCCAGTTGAGAATATTTAACGTTTTTATTTCTGGCCTATTAGGCCTGTGCTAGAAGTGAGTGGAGACAGAGGATTCATGTGCTGGACCCGGCGTGATTCTCATGTTGGTTCATGTAGCTTACCCCATATGCTTGGGATAAAAGGCTCAGTTGTTGTTGTTGTTGTTGTTGTGTAGGCCTGTGCTAGGGCTTTGCCCTTGTTTAATAATGCACTGCATTTTATTCTAGCCTGCTAGGCCTTTTTGATTTGGGCTCTGTCCCTTTATAAATGATGCAGAGCATCTGTTTGGGTTCTGCCCCTCTTTAAAATAATGCATTGCATTTAATTTGGCATGTTAGGCCTTTTTTAATTGGGCTTGGCCCTTCTGTAAATAATGCAGTGCATTAATCAAACTGACAGTGGCCATGTGGCCTGTCAGGCGCTTTGCGCCAATTATAGAGCGCAAGCGCATATGGAGATGACACGTGTCATGCTCGGGTGAGTGCAAGTGCAACAGCGCAGTGCGCTGCGCTGTTGCGCTGCTGACACGTGGCGCGCTCTGGTGAGTTGCGCTAACTTCAGAGAGCAATGCTCTATCTTAAAAGCGCACAGCGCAAGTGGTCTTGGAGCTGACACGTGGCGCTCTCTGGTGGCTTGCGCCAACCCAGGAGCGCAACAGTGCAGATTTTGCAAGTGCAGGGCATTATTCAATAACTTGATCCAATTTTGGATTCAAGAAAAGAATCTTTAAGATTCCAGAACCAATGGTTCATAAAAAAGTGCAAGGCACTTTTATTATTTTATTTTTTTTATTTATTGAAGATCATTGATCATGTTCTTAGATCATTGATCTATTCAGAAGAAATTCTTCTTTTTTTATAAAGGTTTTTACTTTTTTCTCTTCTTGAGTTCTTTTCTTAGAGCTCTCTCTATTCTCTGTGTTGTTGTTTTTTGATCTTGATGTTCATCTATTTTGAATTGGGGTCTAGGGGCCTTTACATAGTGCCCATTAATTTATTAAATTCGTTGAAGAGATCTTTCTCTGAGTGATTTGGGGAATTTTCCCCACCGTTGGATCTTTGATCCAAGGACTTCTGTTTTACAGAAGACAATTTTCTTGTTTTAACAAGAACAGAAAGATCTTACTAGAATTTTAATTCTGTTTGGCACAGATGCACCAGCGCTTGACACGTGTCGCGCAGCGCAGAGCGTAGCGCAACTGCGCTGCCACGTGTCGCGCAGCGCACAGCGCAGCGCAACTGCGCTGCCACGTGTCGCGCAGCGCAGTGCTTGCGCAACTGAAGCGTTGCTTCCTTTAATTTTGTTTTAAATAGAGCCTTGCTCTGATTGGGCGTGATGCCTTGGGCGCTGCGCTCCCTGCGCTGGCGTGTCTGATTTCGACACGTGGCACCCTGCGCGTAGCGTAGAGGATCTGAAGCGTTGCTTCATTTATTAAAATTTAAATTTTCAAAGTAGAGCTTTGCTCTGATTGGGGGGAATCAGAAGCGTTGCTTCATCTCCCGCCTTAGAATTTGAACAGTGCTTTGCTCTGATTGGCGTAAAAAAATGCCCCCCCTACCGTTGCGCTTACGTGGCCCCAAACGCGAGCGCAACGGTGGTAGAATTCCAATCGTTGCGGCAACTTTGGGAAGTTGAAAGGGCATTTGATGCCTATAAATAGGACCTTTGGTCCTCAACAGATAATTATCATCTTTAAGATTTTTACTTTCAAAACTTCAGAGCTTTGCTCTTGCCTTTAAGAACTCCCAAAGTTAGATTTTCTTCAAAAGAAACTTTTTAGGTAAAAATTAATCTTGAATTAAATTAATTTCAATTAATAGAGCCTTGCTCTCATAGATCTTTTGATCTAAAGAAAACCCCTTTGGGGTTTCATCAACAGAGCCTTGCTCTCAAGAATCTGTTTCAGGGTTTCTTAACCCATGAACAAAGCTTTGCTCTTTGGCAAAACATAGATCTCTTTGATCTAAACAAAAAAAGATGAACTCTTAAGAGTTTGAATATGGATAATGAAGATTAAAAATGGAGTTTTGTCTTTAATGGATTATATCATCTTTTAATAGTAAGGCTCTCAGAGTTCTCAGGGAATTTCTTTAAATTCCCCTCGTTATTGGATTTTGACAGTCACTGCTGTTTGCAGAACATTGCTCTCGAGGAGTTTAACTCTCTGTTTTTTTTTATCGCTAATCTTCCCATGATGTTTCCTCCAGGCATTATGGCGGTATGTCTATACAGTTTGCATGAATTCATCACCTACGAGGATATCCGTGTACAGGGTCGTCAACAAAACCAAGAGTTTACAGATGCCCAGTGTGCGGAAGTCATAGGTCGTCTGAATGCACACGTTGGATGGCTGCTCCCTCGCCGTTCTGCTCTCTTGAAAGTCATGCTGGGAGCAATCTGGAGAGCACTCCCGGGGTTCCACGAGGCAATGCCGCTCAATGCGCTGGATGATGCCGAAGACAAGGTGCATTCAGTATACCTGTCGGGGCTGATCTCGAAGAAACGGCGGGATAGCCTCATCGACATTCTGCATCAAATTTTCCAGCAGACGACGATAATCGCTGCTTATCGAAGGATGGGGGGCTTGCCGAAGATCTTGACACACGTAAGCGCGAGAGGCTGCGCACGAGGATAATCAGAAAGGCCAGAAGAACTCTAGATGGCCTTACTTTTGAATTCCTCAATCCGTGCCCTGGATCTGAGGTTATACCATTGTAATAATTTGAATAATGTTTTTCGTTTATTGCTTTCATGATTGTAAGAATTTTTGGCAATATGAATGGAAAATTTTTATTCCAGCTTGTCTTACTTCTCGTTCTGAGTCTTTTGCCCATGCATGAATGAGTGTGTCTCGAACGCTTGATCAAATGCAAATCGGATGTTCTTTCTGTCGCTTTCTTCTTTCTTTTATTGTCAGTATGCTGCCTTGATAAACGTGGTTGACAGATAATAGAGTAAGTATCTTGGTTTCTTCAAGAGATAGCGATGGCTTAGGCCGCAGGTTCAGATCTTCCGCCTAAGACTTTTCAACTCTATGAGCCGTGAGGGTCTCATAGAGACTTTTCTCCCTACGGATCGAGAGGATCTCGTAGGTGGATTTTCTCCTTAGGAATCGTAAGGATTTCTAAGTGCGTTTTCTCTTATAAGTCGTAAGAATCTTATAAGAAAATTTTCCCTCTTACGAGTCGAGAGGACTCGTAAGCGGTTGTTTCCCTCTTTGTCGAGATTCGACTTTGGAGAGTGAGACCCGTGGATAGTATGCAAGAGACCGTTTTAGACCAACTTGCAGGATCCCAGTGCTTAGGAAACAAGTTTTTGTAAGTGCACGGCGGCGCCCCGGTCGTCATTCCGACGGCCAAATGCGGAAACGGTGATAAACTTTGATTTTCTTGAACTGGCAAACCGCCGCGCACTAATACCCGGATCGAACCATTAACTAGTCCTAGCTAACTATAAGATGGGAAAGAGATATACCGACAGATCCGAGTCCTCCGGTCTTCTCGTCGTCGTCCCAATCTCCTGCGGAATGTCCCGTCTCCTCCTCGTCGCCGGAAGTGCACCACATCGCCTACTTCTTTTACGGGCTCCCACCTCAATGCCGAGGCAACTCGGGCACGAAGCCGGCTACTCGACGTGCCCAAGGTTCGCTGTAGAATATGTAGTCCTCAAGTCTCACTTTGGGGTTCATGGAGATGCCATTTTGGTGGAGGGATGATACAAGCTTTTGTAGGAGGAGCTAAAGGGATTTTCCAACATGAAATGAACCAAAAACCCCTTACCAAAATGTTTGGACAGCTCCCATCAAGAGAGTGGCCGGCCATGCTAGATGAGGGAGGGAGTGAAATGAGAGAGTGTCAAAAATAATGGGAGTCTTTCTCATATCAAGCAAGAGAGAGAGAGAGGAATGGTTATCATATGAACCAATGATAACAAAGGAAAACCAACACTCAACTAACAACCATCTCTCATCATCAACAACCATCATCAAAACCATGATGATAAAGAAAGTCAAGCAATCATGAGTTTATGAAGTCAAATGATGGGACAAGTATCATGACATGATAATATGCAAAGACCTCCTCCACAAATGCTTATTTGCAACAATGCAAATAAGCCCTCCTCCACCAATCTTCGGCCAATGAACGGAACAATGGAAATTGGCCGAAACGGAAAGCAAACTGGCAACTCCAGAAAACTGGTCCCGTAATAAATTACAGGACAACCCCGATACTGTGCATACACACCCGCATTTGTATTCCGACCGAAATACAAATGCAATGAGACAAAATCTACACTGTACTATACTAGAATCCGGCTTATACCAAAACCGGCTAGTAATATCTGTTCGATCCTGATCCGTGCAATACCGCACGTATCTGATCGAACCCTGCCATATAACCATACGGCCTATAGTACAAACTGTCCGATCCTGATCCGTGCAATACCGCACGTATCTGATCGGACCTTGCCATATCTCCATACGGCCTCTACAACCTTTCGCCCGAAAGCTGAGTAACAGAATGTGGGGGACTCTAAAGACTCATCAACACCTTGGTTGTGGATTTAACCACTAGCACGTTAGAGGTATAAGCCAATACATAACGGGCTACCAGGTATTGACCAAAAGGGACGTCTGTGAGCGAACTCAGCCTGACTCCCTACTGAGCCTGTCAGTAACAATATCCGTACAGTCTGGTCCGTTCGTCTATGAGCATCGTATGGTGGGCCTAGGGGGTTGGTAAAAGTCAGACCCCCAAAAGCGGTACAAGTCGTGTCGAAGTGTAGCCCAGAACACCCTGAGATACTACTGGAATACCTACCAGTAAATCTCCTTGCCTCGGCCGAGGGCTTCGTGTAATGGCTCTCCTAGACACAGCACGACCTCACCCCCAATACCGGGAGAGACGAACCCCTGAAGATACGCTCACTGCCTCCATGTGGCTCGGGACTGTACCCAACTAAAACCTGTTTACACGACTCCTTTGAGCCGTGGTAGGGTAGTAATCAAAGTACAGTGGGAACTCACACGAGACAAATGACGATCCCCAGGTCGATGAACTAACCTGCACACATGTCACCAGGGAACTGCCATCTGACGTCTGGTATATGACCAACTAGCATGTTCCCGGCGAGTCCTGTCCGGTGTACTCATAACCCAATGAGCACCTGTATACATCTTAGGTGATCCAACTGACACCACTGGCTTGTGAGACCGGCCACCGCCCCTCGTCGGGGTCTCGACTGTATACACTAGTCTACTATGGAGAATCGATGCCCTGTCTCGAACTCTCACGACTAGGGACCTTTTAAGGATATGCTTATAGACCCCCAGCTCCCACTTATATGATCGCCCTCATACTGCTGGTGGTCAAGCAAGAATCCTAGGGGCTCTATCAACGTGTAATAGCGACGTGTCAGGTTACTTAAAACAGTACACGATGATAAAGGTAAACCAGATAGCATACTATCATCTCGAGTAAGACTGTCCTACCGGGATAGGTCCTCCATCAATCATTACAATCACGTACCTGTGACCTAATAATTGACTCTGAGGGCACTATCTCCAACAATCTCCCACTTGCACTCAAGGCTAATTATTGCGATGTCGCATACTCACAGCCCGTGTGATACCGAACACCCAACTCCTCTACTAGTCAGTCTCACAAAGCTCGTTTGCGAAACTATTGCGTTCGAGGAATAGCCTCAGAGAGTGGATCCGCTTTGTTTTCTCTTTCAATGTCTCTCTATATCTCAAGTTCGCGGAGAAATTCATCTCCCGAAATGAGCAATACCTGTCTTAGAATGTGTCTGGATGTCTGATGGGACATAGCTCATAAATGAACTCCAAATCCAAACTTCTTAGACTGTATCGTCAACTGAACTTAATCAGTATCCTGCGCCATGCCTCCCTCAGTATTGCCTTGGACCAACTGTCCAAAATACCGCCCCTCGTCAGAAGGAAAAACTATAGCTCTGGCAACCTCCTTGTCGTCCATGTCACCTTGGAAGCCTGGAATGATAACTGTCTCCCGAATGAGGCTGTCGTTATCATATCCCTAGAACATCCACTTATGTTCTAAAACTGCTTCCGACTGTTTCTTCAGGATTGGATCAATATCAACTTATTGCATCCAGTGCAAGAACAACATCTGGTGTGGTACTTGACATCTCATGATTGACTCAATTGCCTAAGCAAGTGATCTGCCAATCATGCACATCCCTCTCCCCTTTAGTCTGTAAGACAGCTTCAGAGAGGGTGACTCCATCACCTGCAGGTACACTACCGTGCCAGGAGTCGTCCATCCTAAATACTCTTAGAATGCTGTCAAGTACCCTGATTGGGAAACCACCCAAATCTAGATCTAATACCATAGATCCAGTAACCAGTATGTCTGATATAAAATCCATTTCCTTTGTGGAGAAACCACTGTGTGACGACCAAAGTATAACCGATCGTAGTATAGGAGTTTCCTTTCCTACTTTGTGTATGTCATCCAAATACCAGGATATCACACCCTACTACCTTCTCAACAGATCCATCCCCTATTCTGATGAAGTCAAACCTATGACTGTCACGTCAGAAATAGATGATCTATCTCCGCTACATCTGCTTTAGTCTATAAATAGACAT
This sequence comes from Agapanthus africanus, assembly GCA_030015575.1. Taxonomy (NCBI): domain Eukaryota; kingdom Viridiplantae; phylum Streptophyta; class Magnoliopsida; order Asparagales; family Amaryllidaceae; genus Agapanthus; species Agapanthus africanus. The sequence continues at coordinate 44,261,263 of JASDDO010000019.1, read as the reverse complement.
AAGCTACCTGTCCACCAATGCTTCCGCTGCTCCCACTGACTACGACAACCCTCTGGCAGAGTCATATAGACGTACACTTCTAAAACTAGTTTAGAACGATGCTATACTCATCCTCCCACCGGGTCTCGCAGCCTGGAACAACAGCAATGGTAATTGTGGGTAAACAAGAACTTCCCTGTCACCGTCCTTGAGGCTACCGTAGTACCTCTCGGGTGGCTGAAGTTACCCACCTTATCTGCGGAGTGGCCAATGGAATGTCAATCCAGATTGAATCTTTAGGTTCCTTATCAAATCTTCAGTAATCGTTTGTGGTTCTAGAATCACTTCCAGTTCTACCATACTCCCACTACTGTTTTCTGAAAAAATCCATTTTTAATAAAACTGTGGCGAGTCTAGAACAATATTGCTATTGTTCATCCAGATGGTAGAAAGTCAACCCTCGTCATAGCCTGGGTCAACCCACAAACAGCCATTACAGAAACGTGCCTTGAGTTGTCCAGTGTCTGGTTTTAATCATAAGCCGGACAACTCCCCGTACCTTAACATCGTTAAGATACGAACTGTTCTATATCCAATATAGGACCAGAGGCACTGATTTAATTGAACCAGATTCAAATCATGCAGCTGTCTCCAGTGCATGTTAACTAAATGGAAGGAGGCCGATCAGCGTTACTCAACTTAGGAATGCTTCCAATTATGAGTAACCTGAAAGAGAAGCAATTTCTCTTAATCACTACTATCAACTGAATACCATATACAAGTATCTACATCTTCAATCACTTTGAAGAATCCCGATACTTGCTATACTTGGTTCTCTACTCTATTCAAATACCTATAACTTCTCAAAATTCAGACCCTGTGTTTCCGCGAAACACCTGTCTAAAAACTAGAGAAGTCATAAGTAAACCGAATATAGTACGAGGACCAACCCCTCTGTCCTGATGGACCCTGGACAACATACAATACTCTGTATAAGTCCCTTGAGTCTGAAAACTCATTCACTGTGTGTCGTAGGTTGAAAACTGTACTTATGGTTAAGAAGAATTACACCGCTGTTTAATGCTCCTTACCTAACCATCCACTGATATAGGTAAATGTTATCGACATAATATCAAAAGGTATATCTCACTCTATGAAAATAGACGTACAGATATATCAATTTGAAATTGGTGCATAACAGCGGATATTCAAAACCAAATATTTGCCGACCGGCAAACAGCCCAGGTGATTTCCTCAAATATCACCGATTACAACGAATCCCGATATAATGAGGATGATCACCCAATTCCCAATAACTTACTCCCACTCATCATCTGTAAAACCATACAGATGTGAGAATCGTACCTGGTAAATACATACCCTGGAGTAAGGACTAATTGGGAAATCAGTTTTCCTTTAACAGTACACAGTGAGACTGAAACATCGAAATGTTTCGATGGGGTATTCTGGTATTCCTAGTAATGCCTCTTCCAAATTCACAACTGTAACCGTATAGTTCTTTGCCACCTCTCCAAATCCCTTCATATGTCTTTAGTCATTACCTTCTGCACACCTCTTTAGGCCAAATGGTTTTCTTCCTTCCCTACCGTTCGGCACCAGCCTATGGTTTGGAAGAAGACTATCCAATAAGCATAAAGGGTGTACTGTCCTAATCCTAGGAACACTCGCAATGCGAGAGAAGGTGAAGATAAAAGACACCTGAATAAATCTTATTCCTATTTCTCCTGAACCAGAATCCATCCCCGAACTGGAACAAGTTCCTTTCGAGTTCGTATATAACCATACGATGGAGTATCCAATAAACTGTGGATCTTCGTAGTGATACGGAGTGTCCTGGAGAAATACAAAGGTGATTTAGGATTGACGAAGGAATACTTGGTTTGGTCGTGAATATCTGTTGCAATTTACTTTGACCTCTTACTAATCCCTTGCTTTGTCTTAACTTAATACCTTCTGTACACCATCGTTATGCTAATTGGTTTTCTTCATTCCCTACCAGTCGGCACCAGCCTATGGTTTGGAAGAAGACTATCCAATTTGCGTAATAGGTGTACTATCTCCTAAACCAAGGAGTACTCACAACTTGAGAGAAGGTAAAAGGAAAAGACAACTGAATAATCCTATCCGTTTTCTCCAGAACCGGAAACCATCCTCGAATAAATTCTTTCGAGTTCGTATCTAACCATACGATGGTTTTGTCCAATGGAAGTGGACGTTCGTAGTAATACGGGGTGTCCTGGAGAAATAGGCAAAAGTAGGAGTGGCAATGAGGTCTGCAACTCTGACAATCCAAAAGCCAGTGTTAAAGAAGGTTCGGTCAACTTGGTCACTGAGTCATAATCTTAGGGTCGGGTCAATGGTCGCTGCCAAAGAGAGAGAGAAAAGAAACACTCAGCGTGCACTCTACCCTAGATCAGAATGGTTACCAATTTATCTAATCTGGAAACCTCCCACTGTACCTCAAATTCTCCTCCAAACCTAAAAGAAGAATTAGTCGGGAATACCCGAGGAGTAAACCAACTCATCAGTAGGAATCGGGATCCAACTATCATTGCATGATAACGTGACGGAATCCGCTCACGGTGTCATACTCCAGAAGGTATGCGCATTTCTGGCAAGTTTCAGTTCTTTTGAAACTCCCGATGTGATTTTTACCCCATGCTCTTATGACCTTGACTAAGGCCAACAAATCATAAGTCACATGTCAAGTTCTACCCGTCATTGTCCAGGTTGATTTGAACCCACCCGTACAAGCCCTTGACTAGGGCCAACAAGGCTATACGACTGTCCCAAACCAACGCATCTATCTATGCTGCATATGAATAACCAACAGCTACCAAACACTGTGCCTTGACTAGGGCCAACAAACACAGCTTGAATACTATTGACTATCCATATGAAACGACGGAGGGCTACGAATGGTTTCTGGCGAAAACCTTTAACGTAATGAACTTGATATCGTTGAAGGAACGGATAGCTTTTTAGAAAATATAGTGACGAAAACCTTTACTAAAGAGGTCACTCCCGGTGAAGGGATCTCGGCTCTTTCCCCGTAGAATGAGGTGCAGGATATTCCAACTGAATACCACGGTGCAAAGCAAAAGTAATCGGCTATAGTGAAGTCATTGCCCTGACGCAAACTTTTTGTCCAAGGGGTCACTCCCGGTGAAGGGATCTCGGCCCTTGCCTCGTCGACTAAGGAGCAGGATATTCCAACTGAATACCACGATGCAAAACAAAAGTGAACGTCCTTGCAATAACAGCTTTTTGAAAAGTGTTCCAACAACATCAGATTAGGTTTGGTTTTTAACTTGCATTGATCCGAATCAACGCAGTCCCATCAATTGATCACACCAAAAAGAACGAAAATATACTGATGTGCGTATATGCCATCCGCATTCGCCACTGGGTCCCGTCATTACCCGTTAGGTTAGCTAACTAACGACAGAGCGGGGACTGGACTAGCGCGGATGCAAAACATATACAACATCTACTAATATATATACCAATATATTATATTTCGCTCAAGACGTGAATAAAATGCAACATCACAGATATGTACAGCATCACAGAAACAATACAGATATCTGGGATCCCCGGGTTTCACAGAGCCGCTGAAACCCGACGTTCCCCTGGTCGTGTGGATAGCCTGTGCAATGAAATCCTAGACCCCTACGGGCGCGGCAAGTCACCCGCCAAAACCTGAAGCGAGGCAGCCCCCTTCAGCGACGTGAATGGACCACCCGGCACTTCACGGAATCCGGCAACTTGGGCACCCCTCCTGGGTCAACCTGTACCCCCTACGAGTGCGGCGAATAGCCCGCCAATCCTAGAGTGAAGCCCCCTCCGTCTCAATGCCATGAGATGCGGGCTTGTTGCCCTCTAGAATCCGGCTATCCGTGCACCCCTCCGCGGGGCAATCCTAGTACAGAAAGTAAAATATACATACACCGGGTACATCGACCGCAACCAGGTCGTGCCCCAAAATAATAATACAAACGGGCAGTGACGGCAGTCCACATGTCGGACGCTCGCCCCGCAATAACAAATGTACATAATACAACCACAACTGTACTAGCATTGCATCCAGGCTATCCCCCACGACCGATCCGCAACATCACAGCAAGAACAGAACATCAACGTGAAAGTCACGTTCGCAAATCCGTCTAACCGGGCTATAGCAGTTAGACCGGATTTACCGATCAAGTGATATTCACGGTCGCAGATATAATGTAAATACTGTGAAATAATGTGTTTAAAATATCCGATCAATCAAATTTTAACAAGTGGGCCCCCAAGCATTACTGTAGCAGATCAGGAAATTCTGGGCCCAATATTAATATTCCAAAACCCCAATTTTAACCCCAGAAAGGAACTGTAGAAATTTGGTGCAGGGAACCCAACAGTGTGCGGCGGATCCGCGGCCCAAAGGGGTGTTTGGCCGCGGATCCGCGCTCTAACAGTGGACTTAGTGCATCGAATTTTCACAGAACTCTTAGATTTTCCAGTACATCACTTTTCTGTAACCTGAAAAAATTTTCGACACCAAAAAAATTCAACAGAAAACTGATGCAAGTAAAAATATAGATTTTGGAATTTTGGTCGATCGGAAACGCAAAACACATTAAGGAAAGCTAGACTAAGTTAATGGCGAGCCTCTGATACCACTGTAAGTGCACGGCGGTGCCCCGGTCGTCAATCCGACGGCCAAATGCGGAAACGGTGATAAACTTTAATTTTCTTAAACTGGAAAACCGCCGCGCACTAATACCCGGATCGAACCATTAACTAGTCCTAGCTAACTATAAGATGGGAAAGAGATATACCGACAGATCCGAGTCCTCCGGTCTTCTCGTCGTCGTCCCAATCTCCTGCGGAATGTCCCGTCTCCTCCTCGTCGCCGGAAGTGCACCACATCGCCTACTTCTTTTACGGGCTCCCACCTCAATGCCGAGGCAACTCGGGCACGAAGCCGGCTACTCGACGTGCCCAAGGTTCGCTGTAGAATATGTAGTCCTCAAGTCTCACTTTGGGGTTCATGGAGATGCCATTTTGGTGGAGGGATGATACAAGCTTTTGTAGGAGGAGCTAAAGGGATTTTCCAACATGAAATGAACCAAAAACCCCTTACCAAAATGTTTGGACAGCCCCCATCAAGAGAGTGGCCGGCCATGCTAGATGAGGGAGGGAGTGAAATGAGAGAGTATCAAAAATAATGGGAGTCTTTCTCATATCAAGCAAGAGAGAGAGAGAGGAATGGTTATCATATGAACCAATGATAACAAAGGAAAACCAACACTCAACTAACAACCATCTCTCATCATCAACAACCATCATCAAAACCATGATGATAAAGAAAGTCAAGCAATCATGAGTTTATGAAGTCAAATGATGGGACAAGTATCATGACATGATAATATGCAAAGACCTCCTCCACAAATGCTTATTTGCAACAATGCAAATAAGCCCTCCTCCACCAATCTTCGGCCAATGAACGGAACAATGGAAATTGGCCGAAACGGAAAGCAAACTGGCAACTCCAGAAAACTGGTCCCGTAATAAATTACAGGACAACCCCGATACTGTGCATACACACCCGCATTTGTATTCCGACCGAAATACAAATGCAATGAGACAAAATCTACACTGTACTATACTAGAATCCGGCTTATACCAAAACCGGCTAGTAATATCTGTTCGATCCTGATCCGTGCAATACCGCACGTATCTGATCGAACCCTGCCATATAACCATACGGCCTATAGTACAAACTGTCCGATCCTGATCCGTGCAATACCGCACGTATCTGATCGGACCTTGCCATATCTCCATACGGCCTCTACAACCTTTCGCCCGAAAGCTGAGTAACAGAATGTGGGGGACTCTAAAGACTCATCAACACCTTGGTTGTGGATTTAACCACTAGCACGTTAGAGGTATAAGCCAATACATAACGGGCTACCAGGTATTGACCAAAAGGGACGTCTGTGAGCGAACTCAGCCTGACTCCCTACTGAGCCTGTCAGTGACAATATCCGTACAGTCCGGTCCGTTCGTCTATGAGCATCGCATGGCGGGCCTAGGGGGTTGGTAAAAGTCAGACCCCCAAAAGCGGTACAAGTCGTGTCGGAGTGTAGCCCAGAACACCCTGAGATACTACTGGAATACCTACCAGTAAATCTCCTTGCCTCGGCCGAGGGCTTCGTGTAATGGCTCTCCTAGACACAGCACGACCTCACCCCCAATACCGGGAGAGACGAACCCCTGAAGATACGCTCACTGCCTCCATGTGGCTCGAGACTGTACCCAACTAAAACCTGTTTGCACGACTCCTTTGAGCCGTGGTAGGGTAGTAATCAAAGTACAGTGGGAACTCACACGAGACAAATGACGATCCCCAGGTCGATGAACTAACCTGCACACATGTCACCAGGGAACTGCCATCTGACGTCTGGTATATGACCAACTAGCATGTTCCCGGCGAGTCCTGTCCGGTGTACTCATAACCCAATGAGCACCTGTATACATCTTAGGTGATCCAACTAACACCACTGGCTTGTGAGACCGGCCACCGCCCCTCGTCGGGGTCTCGACTGTATACACTAGTCTACTATGGAGAATCGATGCCCTGTCTCGAAACTCTCACGACTAGGGACCTTTTAAGGATATGCTTATAGACCCCCAGCTCCCACTTATATGATCGCCCTCATACTGCTGGTGGTCAAGCAAGAATCCTAGGGGCTCTATCAACGTGTAATAGCGACGTGTCAGGTCACTTAAAACAGTACACGATGATAAAGGTAAACCAGATAGCATACTATCATCTCGAGTAAGACTGTCCTACCGGGATAGGTCATCCATCAATCATTACAATCACGTACCTGTGACCTAATAATTGACTCTGAGGGCACTATCTCCAACAGTTTTTTAATCCCTGCTGCCTAAGGCTTTATCTTCCAAGTCGAAACGAATCCGGATATTCCTGCGGAGACACTGGTTTCTCTGCGGGCCGAGACGAATCGAGCAGTTCTCATCAAGGACACTAATTTCCCTGAGTTGAAGTATTTTGCCGAGGACGCCGGTTTCCTCGAGGTTGAAATGAATCGGAATATTCCTGCGGAGACACTGGTTTCTCTGCGGGCCGACGCGAATCAGGAGGCTCTCATCAAGAACGCTAGTTTCCCTGAATTGAGGCATTTGCCAAGGACACTGGTTTCCCTGGGGTTGAAACGAATCGATGTGTTCCTGCAAAGACGCTAGTTTATCTGCGGGTCGATGCGAATCAGGATTTTCTCGTCAAGGACACTGGTTTCCCTGAGTCGAAGGATTTTGCCGAAGACACTGATTTCTTCGGGGTTGAAACGAATCGAAGTATTCCTGCGGAGACACTGGTTTCTCTGCGGGCCGATGTGAATCAGGAGGCTCTCATCAAGGACGCTAGTTTCCCTGAATTGAGGCATTTGCCAAGGACACTGGTTTCCCTGGGGTTGAAACGAATCGATGTATTCCTGCAAAGACGCTAGTTTCTCTGCGGGTCGATGTGAATTAGGATTTTCTCGTCAAGGACACTGGTTTCCTTGAGTCGAATTTTGCCGAAGACACTGGTTTCTTCGGGGTTGAAACTAATCGGAGTATTCCTGCAGAGACACTGTTTTCTCTGCGGGCCGACGCGAATCAGGAGGCTCTCATCAAGGACGCTAGTTTCCCTGAATTGAGGCATTTGCCAAGGACACTGGTTTCCCTGGGGTTGAAACGAATCGATGTATTTCTGCAAAGACGCTAGTTTCTCTGCGGGTCGACGCGAATCAGGATTTTCTCGTCAAGGACACTGGTTTCCCTGAGTCGAAGGATTTTGCCGAAGACACTGGTTTCTTCGGGGTTGAAACGAATCGGAGTATTCCTGCGGAGACACTGGTTTCTCTGTGGGCCGACGCGAATCAGGAGGCCCTCATCAAGGACGCTAGTTTCCCTGAATTGAGGTATTTGCCAAGGACACTGATTTCCCTGGAGTCGAAACTGATTTGTGGTGGTCTTTCAGGTTTTATATAAGTTACCGTCAAAACCTTGAAGCTAGGAATTGGATCTTCGCTTCGTTTGCTGGCATTGCGTCTGCTGTATCGAGACGAATGTCACGGTTGTCTCTAGGCTGTTGGTGAACCGTCGAGATTTGGCTTCGCTTGCTGGCGGAGCCTGTTGGGAGGGTATGGTTCCTTCTTTGTTTGCGGCCTTGGATTGAATACAGGGATTGACGTGATCTTAACTGTAGGGCAGAAGTTTCATTATCATTTTTTTATTGTTTTTTTATTTCCGCGATGCTCTATCATTTCAGCTTTTATATCGCGAAGGTCGTGATTGCCCAATCATTTCGGCTATTTTCGTGGTGCCCAATCATTTCGGCTGTTTATTTTATTTTTACTCGCTGCTTTTTATTGAGAGTTGCCCAATCATTTCGGCTATTTCGTATGCATACGTTTTTACTTGCTGCTTTTTATTGCAAGTTGCCCCTTCATTTCGGCTATTTTGTATGCATGTGTGGCCTACTGGCTTTCCGCCGTAAACCTGAAATTAGACACCGATTTCGGCATAAGCACCGCTATAACTGGGATGTTGCTAGGAGCGAATCATCATTTGCCTCTGTCGATGTCAAACAAAGGTGGCTTAGCGAACAGGGTTAAGGTCCTGTCAACTAAGGCTTTTGACTTTATGAGCCGTAAGTGTTAGTTATATGTATGCCCTAGAGGCCATTACTATACATAGGATGTATATTGTAGTGGATGCTGGGACATATATAGGGAGGACTTTCTTGCTCGACATGATAGTATGCTATCTGGTTGATCTTTACCTTAACGTGTACACTGATTGTCTCCCTGTTACATGTTGGTAAAGCCCTTAGGATCTGTACTTGACTACCTGGACTATGATGCGGATCATACTAGTGGGGACATGGTAGTCCATAAGTACATCCTTCAAAGTCCCTAGTCGAGGGTGTATCGAGACGGGGCATCGATATACCAGAGTAGACTAGCGTATACCTTCTCGACCCATACAGATGGGCGATGGATGATCCCATATCCATTGGTGTTTGACATCAGAGATGATATACGGGTGCTCAGTAGAGACTGGGTACACTGGACGGACTCGCCGAGAACTCCCAGATGGTATTATACCTTACGTCAGATGGCAGTTCTCTGGTGACACTGGTACAGAGTAGTCTGTTGACCCGAGATCGTCATAGAGTCTTGTGTGGTTCCCACAGTGCTTTGATTTCCATCTTACCACGTCCAAGAGGGCGTGCAAAACGGCGGTTTTTGGGTACAGTCCCGAGTCACATGGAGGCAATGAGCGATAGGAGGGGATTCGTCTCTCCCGGTATAGGGAGTTGATGTTGCGCTGTATTCGATTGGATATAACCGAAAATCCCTGGCCAGGGTTGCTGAGATTTACTGGTAAGTGTTACCAGTAGTTTCTCGAATGTTATAGACCTCATATCGACACGACTTATCGAGCTATTGGGGTCTGACGTTTACCACCCCTAGGCGAGATATGCGACATATCAGACGATCAGACCGGACTGTACGGTAGTGTTACTGGTTGGATTCATAGGAGTATGAGCGGGCTTGCTCGTCGATCTTCTGATCGCTCAATACCCGGGTGGCCGTTACGTTTAGCAGACCGCTTGCGGCTTGTGGATGTTTGATATGATCATCATCCGCTGCCGGCGTATTGACGAGTCTTTAGAGTCCTACACAGAGGTTTCCTGGCTCAAGCGAAACGAAATAGGAGCGCATATGAGATATGTGTGGGACCGAGAATAATACCAGTATGTGATACTGTGTTCGATTCTCGCGATGTGACATTGATCGGTTATATGCGATATAGCCGGGTTATCGGATCAAGTGTTGATTCGATAAGTTGTTACTAATGATACCAGTCGGTTGTGTGCGTCATGACCGGATCGTTAAATCAAGTGTTGATTTAATGATTTAATGCATAATTATATATTTGATATATTACTTTGCATTAACTAGTATTGGTTCACTTAAGATGGATTTTCTCACTCGGTTGTGCGCATTACATATGCGATATGATTTTGTGCACTTGTTTGTATCATGTTTAATGATACATGCTCATTAGAGTTTGTGTAAAGAATTAAACCTTGGTTAAAGAAATGGTTAGGGTTTTTATTTTCTTATTCATTTATTCATTTGTTTATTTTTTTGGAAAAATATTAACATAAGATGAAATGGTGGCCTTCTTTGTTTTATTCATGAAGGTTCATGAAGTTTTGACCTTGTGACCATTTTGTCTCATGCTTAACCCTAACCATTCCTTTCAACCATGATTAATACTCTACACTAAACCATGGTTTCATGATGATAAGTATTCTTTTAATTTTCTTTTTGAAAAAAAACTTATCATAAGAATTATCTTCTTCTTCTTCTTCTCCTTCAAGAAGAAAACCAAGCTTCATCAATGGTGATTGATGAAAACAAGTGAGAAATCCAATTCTAAAGTCTACCCACTTCCTATTTCTTCATCCTCTACCTCTTGCCAAGTAGTAGAGTGTGTTTCCTTCATAAGTTTTCTTGACTTGGTGAAGTTGGAGCTTGATCTAGCGATGCTTCGACGTAGATCATCTTCGGCATGGACATCGACGACCTAGCTCGCCTATTCTCCGATGAAGCCGACGCTAGAGCCCGGAATTTTTTTGGACAGCGAGAGGCCTTCATTGCGGAGCTATGGAGGTGGAGCACCGGATCTACAAAGGTTGTATTTCCGTATTCTCTTAGTAAAGTAGTTTACTAGTTGCTTTTTCGCCTAGACATCTAGCCAACGATCCGTAGTTTAGGGTTTCTCGGCACCATAAAATTTTAAATTGGCATGGTTGATGCCTTGTGAGACCTCTTGAGAGTGCCTAGGAACCCTACAGTGGTATCAGAGCCTAGCTAGAGCCTTAGGCGAAGTCTAGACGGAATTTGAAGTCCGAACGAACCGAAACCCCAAAATTTCCATGCTCTCTGGACATTTTCTAAAATCGTGGATTTTTCAACATTAAAAATATGCAGAAAAATCAGCAGGAAATTATAAGAGTTACGGTGAATTTTGATGACCTAATTCCATTATTCCGCCGCGGATCAGCGGCACGAGCATAGCTCGTGCGGCGCATCCGCGGCCATTTTGTCGTATTGTTCATCGAAATTTTCACCATAATCAATAATTATCAATGCTGGTTTTCCTGGGAATATTTTAATATTTATTCCAGAGTTTCATTTTCTGGGTTGATTTGGGGATTCGGTGTTTCGATCGGAGTATCAGATTTTGTCTAAGTGGCTTTCCGGATAAATAGTAGAATATGTTAAAAAGTTCTACCGGATATAAATACCCAATTTTTCCCCTGTCGGGAAATTTCCAAGTGTTGGATTTTTCCGTGGTTTAAAGACGTTCTAAGTAGTGCAAGTAACGCGATGGTCCCTCTAGAAGACAACAAACCTTAACTCGATTATGTGACCGTCTTGAACTGCCCTTTGAACCTTCGGGTTTGGGGCAGTACGGCGTGCCACATGTGAGGCGTTGGCTTGACCCTTCTACGGCTGGACCGTTGGTACTGAGGCACGAACTGAATGTTGTTAGACTTGTTTCATGTGTTGATCTGTATCGGGAAAACTTGGGTGTTTGACTGTTCGATCGAAAAGTTTAACATTTTCTATTTATCTGGAATGGAATACAATGATTGGAATTCACAATGAGTTATGAGATAACTGAATGAATGTTATAAACATAGCACTTTAGTCTCACTTGATCGGTTGCCACGGAATTTTGATGCGATCAAAAGTCCGTCGCAATCACGTAGCGTACGCGGATACTCGCCGGGTAAACTTAATAGACAGCCTCACTCCATAGCCCCGACCAAGTGACTGTAGGAGAACCCCGTCGCCGAAAGCATCCGTTAGGGTGCTCCCGGTAGCGGTGTTCCGCCTTGGTGCACTTCGTCGACGGCGTCGGGGGTGCGGCCGTCTACTGAAGTTTGCGACGAGCATTCGATCAGGATGTCGGGAATCTTGTTGAATTGCCCGACTTGATATTGAAAAGAGTTTTCGATTTTGAGACTAAAATGCGGCGTTTATAATTGTTAGGCATGTGATGTCTAAGGTATTCATTTGATTAGGCATGCGATGTCTATGCAGGTTGCGGATTCCAACTATTGTAGTTTTACACTTTCTTTTCTGTGACCGTAAGTGTAATATGTGATATCGCCGGTTTCGTTGCTATATGTCAACGACAATTGGGATGCGCATATTTACTTACGTTGATGACATGTGATGTTATGTGTTGCTGGATATGTTATATTGGATCGTCGTGTTTGAATAGCCGGGGGTTTTTATGTGAGATGAGTGTTTTTCATTTTCATTCATGTAAAAACTTGTATGTAATATTCTTTTATTGGGGCACTTCCAGGTTGCGGAAGTTGTCACCTTTTGTATATTATTTACTTTTCCGCACTAGGATAGACCCAAGGAGGGGAGCACAAGTAACCGGGTTCTGGAGTCCAGTGGGAGACCAACTCGAGGAGTCGAGTCCGGGTCTCCTAACTCTAGAATTGGTAGGGTTGCTTGCCGCTCTCGTAGGGGTCTAGGGGTGTGGGTTTGGCTATTCATCGCGACCGTGGAATCCGTGTTTTATACTGGCTCGTATTGAAAACACGGACGTCCTAGTATATCCAATATTTCATATGTTTCTTCTGCTGCGATATCTGTGATGTGATCTTGTGATGTTCTGTGATAGATACAGTATATAGTATATATGATATATTATATAGACGTTACTTATGTTTTACACCCGCGCTAGCCCTGCCCCGCTCTGTCGTTAGTTACCTAACCTAACGGTGCACGAGGGGACATCGAGGCGAATGCGGATGGCATAAGTGTACGTCGTATTTATCTGTGATGTTTAGGTACTTAAATGATGGGACTTCATTAATGTGATTAATGAAATAAAAGAAACCTAAGATGTTGTAAAATCGAATTTCAAAATAAAACAGGTAGCTACAGTTCTTGCTTTGCACAGAGGTATATGTGATATATCCTGCACCTTATTCGATGAGGAAAGGACCGAGATCCCTTCACCGGGAGTGACTCCTTTAGCAATAACTGGCAGATGCTACACACTCGGTTTGTCTTTTGATAGCTTTTAAGAGTTCTGCTTTGCACAGTGATATATATTATATATCCCGCACCTCATTCGACGAGGAAAGGACCGACGATCCCTTCACCGGGAGTGACTCCTTTAGCAAAACTAGAAAAGCCTCAAAAACACTCCATTTTAAAATCATTTGATTCTACAACGATATCAAGTTCATTACGCAATAGGTTTTCAGAAAAACCTGTCGTAGCCCTCCGTCATTTCAGATAAGTAGTAGTTAGTATTCGTGCTGCGTTTGTTGGCCTTTGTCAAGGCGCAGTGTGCGGTAGCTAACTGGTGCTTATCTGCTTATGCATATAATGCAGAATGGGTTAGGGTAGTCGTGCGACCTTGTTGGCCTTTGTCAAGGGTCGTGCGGGTGGGTTTGATTCAATCAGGAAATGACGGGTTGAACTTGACTAGCATCCTATGGTTTGTTGGCCTTTGTCAAGGTCATAGGAGGTTAGGGGCAAAATATTATCGGGAATTTCAAGTGTTGAAATTTGCAATGAGATTGCATACCTTCTATGAGATAGTTGGATCCCGATACCCGCTGCGAGTAATTGTTATTCCTGGGAGAGTTTTGCACATTACAATTAGCCGATCAAGTAGGTGTCTAGAAAGGTGTTAACGAGGTTACGCCTCTGGGAAAACGAGGTTTACATTAATTAGGTTCGTGCGAAAGCACGGGGGACCTCCCTCAAAGTACCGACACTGGCCTGGCTGAAAGATTGGCGAACTTGTAGTGTGTAATTAATCCCGGCTAGTCTTTCCTTTTAGGGTTTGAAGGAAGATTTGATAAAAAGCAGTGGGAGCCATCCTGATTAGATAAAAAAATAACCAATCTATTCTTGAAAGAGCGCACGCTGAGTGTTTTCTTCTCTCTCTCTCTCCAGGTAGCGACCATATCACGCCTTAATCAAGATAATAATACGGAATATTGACCGAACCCGCTTGTTATACTGAGCTGGGGAACGTTGGTCCCGCTCCAACTTATAATTGTTATAAGACAGAGCAGGAAATTGGGGAATACCAGATTTCCCGTGCCGCCCAAATGAAGAGAGTGCATGCTGATGCATCATCTTCGGGTGTGTTCATTACAAAGAACTGTTTCTCAGTATCCTCTGCGTCCTGGGTATTTGATACCAGATCAGGATCCCAGATATGTAATCTGTTACATAGGGCTACAGAAAGGTAGAGAACTGAGAACGGGTGATAAGTTTCATGAGGCAGAAAACGGGGCAAGTGTTGCAGCCAAGTCTGTTGGTCACTGTCACCCTGTATTACCAATACATTGGTTCTGAACGAATGTTATTAGATACCGAACCTGATATACAAAATCATATCAGTCTCTTTATTAGTAAAGAAATGATAAAATTTTGTATTGTTGGATAATGTTTTTGAACATTTCCTATATCAAAAGTTGATCGGATCAGGCACGTTATCTAAAAGTATTGATGTTCTAAATCAAACTACAGTTCTTAGTACACGGAACACACACAAGAGGAAGAGTTCAGAAATGAACAAATCCTTCTTGAGGCATTGTAGACTAGGTCATATCAATGCGACCCGACTGGCTGAAGTTACATTTAGATGCATATTTAAATCAGTTTGAATTTACATCTTATGAAACTTGCCAGTCATGTCACAGAGATAAGATGACCACAGCTCTGTTTATTGGAAACAGAGAAAGAGTTAGTGAACTCTTGGGATGATACATGTTGATGTATGTAGGTCCCCTGTCTACACATGCCAAGACTGGTTCCTTGTACTTCATTACATTCTCTGATGATCTTTCGAGATTCAGACCTATGTTCCTGTTGAAACATGAGTCCAAACCTTTTGAGGTATTCACAGAATATAAGTTAGAAGTAGAGAACTAATACGGGTATAAGTATTATGTCCTTTGATGTGATCAAGGAGGAGAATACTTGTGCACGGAATTCCTGGACTATTCTAAAGGAGAATGAGATTCTCTCTCAGCATTACTCCTTCGTATACACCATAGCACGATGGTATATCGGGGCGGAGCAATCTCACCCTATATGATAAGGTGTGCTCTATGATGAGTACTACTGAGTTACCTATTTCCTTTTTGGGAGTTATGCACTTGAGAAGCTGCATACCAATTGAATTAGGTTCAAATCAAATCAGTTGCCTGCCACTTCATATTTGATATGATAAGGGAAGAGCCCATCTCTTAAGTTAGTTAAGATTTGGGGTTGTCCAGCCTATGTCTGAAAAGCAAAATCCGGACAAGCTCGAGGCAAGATCTGTTATGTAGAACTGGAAAGGTTCCAGCTATACAAACTACAGCAGATGATTTGATAAAACCAAAGGATTCAATAGTTTCCAACGAACCTCAGTCTCTCCGCCGATCTAGTAGGGTTCCTCACCCACCTGAGAGACACTTCTGTTTCTCTATGACAGTGGGAGCGAGGATTGCATTATGAGATGATGACCCAACTAGTTTCGAGCTGGCCATCAGGAGTGAGACTCTGTAAGAATGGCTGGATGTTTAGCGATCTGAGATGGAATCCTTATACACCAACAAAGTATGGACTTTGGTTGCTATATCTGAAGGGTTAAATCCCCATCAGGAGAAAGTATATCTTGAGAAGATTACTTGGTGTACATGGAAAAGTTGAGACTTTCAAAACTAGACTTGTTAAAGGTTTTCGTCATCGACCAGGCGTGGATAATGATGAAACCTTTTCCAGTGGCTATGCTTAAGTCCATTCAGATCCTACTTGCCACGGCTACATACCATGACTACGATATCTGGTGGTTGGGTGTCATGACAGCTTTTCTAAATGATGTTTTAGAAGAGGGAGTCTATAAGTACACAGCCAGAGGGCTTCGTAGACAGTGGGAGCAGCGGAAACGTGTGCAAGATGTTTTATATGATAAAGCAGGCATCGCGGAGTTGGAACATCTGTTTCGATGTGTTAGTCAAAGAGTTTGACATCATCAAAATGGTAGATGAACCTTGTATAAACAAAAAGGTAGTAGGGAGTATAGTGACGATCCTCGTAGAGTACGTGGATGACATGCTCTTGATAGGGAAGGAGTTTCCTATGCTACGTTCGGTCAATCTCCGCTTATCACAATGATTCTCCATATAGGATCAAAGTGATACCTACTAAATCCTAGGTTTTGGATCTATGAGATAGATCTAAATGGATGTTAGGATTCTCACTAGTTGTAGTGAGAAGGTATCAATCGACCCTGGGGAGAATCACTGGAAGTGTTCCAGGGTGATAAAGACGACTGAATGTCAGTCACAGGCATTGTCTTTACCCTAAGCAAAGGGACGGTATGTTGGAAGAGTTCCAAGCTAGATACCGTGACATACTAGACGATAAAGGCAGGATACATCGCTACTTAAGATGCTACCAAAGAGGCTGTTTGGGTGTATATTGGTTCATGAGATGAACTATGTTCCTCCCATTGTTTGACAATGGAGTTGTGGCTTATGCCAAGGAACGTCCGTCCCATCAGTGATCCAGACATATTCTAAGGCAGTGCCACCTGATCATGGAGATGGTTGATCTCCAGGGAGATCGAGGTTAGGAGAGTAGACTCAGAGGACAACACAGCGGATCCACTCACAAAAGCCTGTTCCCAGAGAGAGATTTTTATGGGATGGTTGAGTATGAGATACTACAACCACTGCTATCAGATGGCCCTAGTGCAAGTGGGAGATTGTTAGTTATATGTATGCCCTAGAGGCCATTACTATACATAGGATGTATATTGTAGTGGATGCTGGGACATATATAGGGAGGACTTTCTTGCTCGACATGATAGTATGCTATCTGGTTGATCTTTACCTTAACGTGTACACTGATTGTCTCCCTGTTACATGTTGGTAAAGCCCTTAGGATCTGTACTTGACTACCTGGACTATGATGCGGATCATACTAGTGGGGACATGGTAGTCCATAAGTACATCCTTCAAAGTCCCTAGTCGAGGGTGTATCGAGACGGGGCATCGATATACCAGAGTAGACTAGCGTATACCTTCTCGACCCATACAGATGGGCGATGGATGATCCCATATCCATTGGTTTTTGACATCAGAGATGATATACGGGTGCTCAGTAGAGACTGGGTACACTGGACGGACTCGCCGAGAACTCCCAGATGGTATTATACCTTACGTCAGATGGCAGTTCTCTGGTGACACTGGTACAGAGTAGTCTGTTGACCCGAGATCGTCATAGAGTCTTGTATGGTTCCCACTGTGCTTTGATTTACATCTTACCACGTCCAAGAGGGCGTGCAAAACGGTGGTTTTTGGGTACAGTCCCGAGTCACATGGAGGCAATGAGCGATAGGAGGGGATTCGTCTCTCCCGGTATAGGGAGTTGATGTTGCGCTGTGTTCGATTGGCTATAACCGGAAATCCCTGGCCAGGGTTGCTGAGATTTACTGGTAAGTGTTACCAGTAGTTTCTCGAATGTTATAGACCTCATATCGACACGACTTATCAAGCTATTGGGGTCTGACGTTTACCACCCCTAGGCGAGATATGCGACATATCAGACGATCAGACCGGACTGTACGGTAGTGTTACTGGTTGGATTCACAGGAGTATGAGCGGGCTTGCTCATCGATCTTCTGATCGCTCAATACCCGGGTGGCCGTTACGTTTAGCAGACCGCTTGCGGCTTGTGGATGTTTGATATGATCATCATCCGCTGCCGGCGTATTGACGAGTCTTTAGAGTCCTACACAGAGGTTTCCTGGCTCAAGCGAAACGTAATAGGAGCGCATATGAGATATGTGCGGGACCGAGAATAATACCAGTATGTGATACTGTGTTCGATTCTCGTGATGTGACATTGATCGGTTATATGCGATATAGCCGGGTTATCGGATCAAGTGTTGATTCGATAAGTTGTTACGAATGATACCAGTCGGTTGTGTGCGTCATGACCGGATCGTTAAATCAAGTGTTGATTTAATGATTTAATGCATAATTATATATTTGATATATTACTTTGCATTAACTAGTATTGGTTCACTTAAGATGGATTTTCTCACTCGGTTGTGCGCATTACATATGCGATATGATTTTGTGCACTTGTTTGTATCATGTTTAATGATACATGCTCATTAGGGTTTGTGTAAAGAATTAAACCTTGGTTAAAGAAATGGTTAGGGTTTTTATTTGCTTATTCATTTATTCATTTGTTTATTTTTTTGGAAAAATATTAACATAAGATGAAATGGTGGCCTTCTTTGTTTTATTCATGAAGGTTCATGAAGTTTTGACCTTGTGACCATTTTGTCTCATGCTTAACCCTAACCATTCCTTTCAACCATGATTAATACTCTACACTAAACCATGGTTTCATGATGATAAGTATTCTTTTAATTTTCTTTTTGAAAAACAACTTATCATAAGAATTATCTTCTTCTTCTTCTTCTCCTTCAAGAAGAAAACCAAGCTTCATCAATGGTGATTGATGAAAACAAGTGAGAAATCCAATTCTAAAGTCTACCCACTTCCTATTTCTTCATCCTCTACCTCTTGCCAAGTAGTAGAGTGTGTTTCCTTCACAAGTTTTCTTGACTTGGTGAAGTTGGAGCTTGATCTAGCGATACTTCGACGTAGATCATCTTTGGGATGGACATCGACGACCTAGCTCGCCTATTCTCCGATGAAGCCGACGCTAGAGCCCGGAATTTGTTTGGACAGCGAGAGGCCTTCATTGCGGAGCTATGGAGGTGGAGCACCGGATCTACAAAGGTTGTATTTCCGTATTCTCTTAGTAAAGTAGTTTACTAGTTGCTTTTTCGCCTAGACATCTAGCCAACGATCCGTAGTTTAGGGTTTCTCGGCACCATAAAATTTTAAATTGGCATGGTTGATGCCTTATGAGACCTCTTGAGAGTGCCTAGGAACCCTACAGTAAGGGTCCCATAAAGGTATTTCTCCCTACAAGTTGTGAGGATCTTGTAGGTGTATTTTCTCCTTAGGAATCGTGAGGATTCCTAAGTGTATGTTCCTCTGCAAGTCGTAAGGATCTTACAACAGGGTTTTCTCCTTATAAGTCGAGAGGACTTACAAGGGTCGTTCATCATGCGAACATATCCCCAGTCACGGATGGGACTTGGTTAGGGAAATATTTATTCGCACCCGTGGATTGTATACAAGGGTCAGTGCTGAGCCACTTGTAGGGCAATATCGAAGGTTTTAGGGGTTGCTTAAGAACAGGTTCAGATCTCTGTAATTTAAGACTTTCAAATCTTATGAGCCGTGAGGGTCCTATAAGAGAGTTCTCCTTACGAGTCGTGAGGATCTTGTAAGTGTAGTTTCTCCTTAGGAATCGTGAGGATCCCTAAGTGTGTTGCTCCCTGTTAGTTATATGTATGCCCTAGAGGCCATTACTGTACATACGATGTATATTGTAGTGGATGCTAGGACATATATAGGGAGGACTTTCTTGCTCGACATGATAGTATGCTATCTGGTTGTACTTTATCTTAACATGTACTCTGATTGTCTCTATGTTACATGTTGATAAAGCCCTTAGGATATGTACTCGACTACTGGGACTATGATGAGATCATACTAGTGGGGCCACGGTAGTCGATGAGTACATCCTATAACTGTTCCTAGTCGAGGGTATATCGAGACAGGACATCGATGCACCAGAGTAGACTAGCGTATACGCATCTTGACCCATATGATGGGCGATGGATGATCCCATATCCATCGGTGTTTGACATCAAGGATGGTGTACGGGTGCTCAGTAGAGACTGAGTACACTGGACGGACTCGCCGAGAACTCCCAGATGATATTATACCTCACGTCAGATGGCAGTTCTCCGGTGACACTGGTACAGAGTAGTCTGTTGACCCGAGATCGTCATAGAGTCTTGTGTGATTCCCACTGTGCTTTGATTCCATCATACCACGTCCATGAGGGCATGCAAAAAGGTGGCTTTTGGGTACAGTCCCGAATCACATGGAGGCAATGAGCGATAGGAGGGGATTCGTCTCTCCCGGTATAGGGAGTTGATGTTGTGCTGTGTTCGATTGGCTATAACCAGAAATCCCTGGCCAGGGTTGCTGAGATTTACTGGTAAGTGTTATCAGTAGTTTCTCGAACTGTTATAGACCTCATATCGACACTGTTAGTTGTATGTATGCCCTAGAGGCCAGTATTGTACAGATGATGTATATTATATTGGATGCTTGGACATATATAGAGATGACTTTCTTGCTCGATATGATAGTATGCTATCTGGTTACTCTTTATCTGAACATGTACACTTGTCTCTTTAAACTGTCTTATAGTTACATGTTGGTAAAGCCCTTAGGATGTGTACTTGACTGCCTGGACTATGATGCAGATCATACTAGTGGGGACATGGTAGTCCATAAGTACATCCTTCAAGGTCCCTAGTCGTGGGTGTATCGAGACGGGGCATCGATATACCAGTGTAGACTAGCGAATACGCTTCTCGACCCATGAGATGGGCGATGGATGATCCCATATCCATTGGTGTTTGATATCAGAGATGGTGTACGGGTGCTCAGTGGAGACTGGGTATACTGGACGGACTCGCCGAGAACTCCCAGATGGTATTATACCTCACGTCAGATGGCAGTTCTCAGGTGACACTTGTACAGGTTAGTCTGTAGACCCGAGATCGTCATAGAGTCTTGTGTGATTCCCACTGTGCTTTGATCTCCACCTTATCACGTCCATGAGGGCGTGCAAAACGGTGGTCTTTGGGCACAGTCCCGAGTCACATGGAGGCAATGAGCGATAGGAGGGGTTTCGTCTCTCCCGGTATTGGGGGTTGATGTTGCGCAGTGCTCGATTGGCCGTACAGGGAAGTCCCTGGCCAGGGATGATCAGAGATTTGCTGGCAAGTGTTACCAGTAGTTTCTCGACCCGTTATGAGCCTCACATCGGCACGACTTATCGGGTTATTGGGGTCTGACGTTTACCACCCCTAGACTTGATATGCGACATATCAGACGAAGAGACCGGACTGTATGGTAAGTGTTACTGGTCGGATTCGCAGGAGTGTGAGCGGGCTAGCTCGTCGATCTTCTGATCGCTCAATACCCGGGTGGCCGTTACGTTTAGCAGACCGCTTGCGGCTTGTGGGTGCTTGATATGATCATCATCTGCTACCGGCGTATTGACGAGTCTTTAGAGTCCTACACAGAGGTTTCCTAGCTCAAGCGAAACGAAATAGGAGTGCATATGAGATATGTGCGGGACCGAGAATAATGTGTGTATGTGATACCGTATTTGATTCTCGCGATTAATATTTCGATTGGTTGTATGAGATATGACCTAGTTATCGAATCATTGATTCTATAAATCGATGCATTGAATACTAGTCGGTTATGTGCGACATGACCGGATCATTGAATCAAGTGTTGATTTAATGATTTAATGTATAATTGTATATTTGATATATTACTTTGCATTAACTAGTATTGGTTCATTTTAAACGGATTTTTCTCACTTGATTTACACATTGTATATGTGATATACTTTTGTGCACATATTTGTATCATGTTTGATGATACTTGATCATATGGTTAAGTGTATAGAATTAAACCATAGTTAACTTGAGATTAGGGTTTTGATTATGCATTTATTCATTTATTTGTTTATTCATTTATTTGGATAAACTTTAAGATGAAAATGGTGGCATTTTTTGTTTCATATTGAAGCTTCATGAAGCTTTGACTTTGCTAACCATTCTTGTCTTCATGCTTAACCCTAACCCACTCAAATGACCATGGTTTATTCTCTACACTTAACCCTAGTTAAAGTTATGATAAGTTTGTATTTTCTTTTCATTTTAAAATAGAACTTATCATAACTAGCTTCATCATCTTCTTCTTCAAAAAGGAAAAAGCTTGCTACTTTAATGGCAACTTGAGTTCTAGTGAGAGAAATCCAATTCTAAAGTGAACCCACCTCCTATTTCTTCACCCTCTACCTCTTGCCAAGTTGTTTTGGGTGTTTTCTTCACAAGTTTCACAACTTTGTGAAGTCGGAGCTTGAACTAGTGCAACCTCGACGTAGATCGTCTTTGACACGAAGCCGACGACCTAGCTCGCCCGTTTCTCCGATGAAGCCAACGATTGGGTTCGGGATTCATGATGGACAGCGAGAGGACACCCACGTGGAGCTAAGGAAGTGGAAATCCGGATCTACAAAGGTTGTAGCTTCTCACTTCTAGTTAAGTAGTTAACTAGTTTTGTGTTTCGCCTAGAATTCTAGTCTAAGATCCGCGTTAGGGTTTCGCGGCACCCATAATTTTTAAAAATTAGCATGTTCGATGTCTTGTGAGACCTCTATAGGGTGCCTAGGAACCTTTCACTGGTATCAGAGCCTAGCTAGAGCCTTAGGCGAAGTCTAGATGGTGTTTGAAGCCCGAACGAACCCGAAACCCCAAACCAAACATGCTCTCTGTCCTTTTTCTAAAATCGGGGATTTTTCCACATTAAAAATATGCAGAAAAATCAGCAGGCTAATCTAAGAGTTACTGTGAATTTCGATGGACTAATTCCATCAAAGAGCCGCGGATCCGCGGCACGAGCATGGCTCGTGTGGCGGATGCGCGGCGCCTTTGTCGTTTTGTGCATTTTAATTTTCACAGTAATTCTTATTTTTCTGTGGTGGTTTTCCTGGGAATTTTTAATATTTATTCAAGAGTTGAATTTTCCAGGGTTGTTTTGGGGATTCGGTATTTCGATCGGATTATCAAATTTCGTCTTTTGTGTATTTCCGGATAATTTTCAGAATATGTTAAAAAGTTCGACCGGATATAAATACCCAATTTTTCCCCTGTCGGGAAATTTCCAAGTGTTGGATTTTTCCGTAGTTTAACGATGTTCTAAGTAGTGCAAGTAACGCGATGGACCCTCTAGAA
This sequence comes from Agapanthus africanus, assembly GCA_030015575.1. Taxonomy (NCBI): domain Eukaryota; kingdom Viridiplantae; phylum Streptophyta; class Magnoliopsida; order Asparagales; family Amaryllidaceae; genus Agapanthus; species Agapanthus africanus. Next base: position 44,238,163 of record JASDDO010000019.1, on the reverse strand, counting down.
GACAACAAACCTTAACTCGATTATGTGACCGTCTTGAACTGCCCTTTGAACCTTCGGGTTTGGGGCAGTACGGCGTGCCACATGTGAGGCGTTGGCTTGACCCTTCTACGCCTGGACCGTCGGTACTGAGGCACGAACTGAATGTTGTTAGACTTATTTCATGTGTTGAGCTGTATCGGGAAAACTTGGGTATTCGACTGTTCGATCGGAAAGTTTAACATTTTCTGTTTATCTGGAATGTGATACAATAATTGGAATTCACAAACAGTTATGTGATAACTGAATGAATGTTATAAATCTAGCGGTTTAGTTTCACTTTGTATTGAAAAGTGTTTTCGATAATGAGACTAAAATGCGGGATTTATATCTGTTAGGCATGTGATGTCTAAGTATTTCATTTGATTAGGCATGTGATGTCTAAAGAAGTTGCGGATTCCAATTGTTGTAGTTTTACATTTTCTTTTCTGTGACCGTAAGTGTAGTATGTTCATATCGCCGGTTTCGTTGCTATACGTCAACGACAATTGGGGTATGCATACTTACTTACATTGATGACATGTGATGTTATGTGTTGCTGGATATGTTATATTGGATCGTCGTGTTTGAATAGCCGGGGGTTTTTATGTGAGATGAGTGTTTTTCATTTTCATTCATGTAAAAACTTGTATGTAATATTCTTTTATTTGGGGCACTTCCAGGTAGCGGAAGATGTCACCTTTTGTATATTATTTACTTTTCCGCATTAGGATAGACCCAAGGAGGGGAGCACAAGTAACCGGGTTCTGGGGTCCAGTGGGAGACCAACTCGAGGAGTCGAGTCCGGGTCTCCTAACCCTAGAATTGGCAGGGTTGCTTGCCGCTCTCGTAGGGGTCTAGGGGTGTGGGATTGGCTATTCATCACGACCGTGGAATCCGTGTTTTATACTGGCTCGTATTGAAAACACGGACGTCCTAGAATATCCAATATTTCATATGTTTCTTCTGCTGCGATATCTGTGTTGTGATTCTGTGATGGATATAGTATATAGTATATATGATATATTATATAGACGTTACTTATGTTTTACACCCGCTCTAGCCCTGCCCTGCTCTGTCGTTAGTTACCTAACCTAACGGTGCACGAGGGGACATCGAGGCGAATGCGGATGGCATAAGTGTACGTCATATCTATCTGTAATGTTTAGGTATTTAAATGATGGGACTTCATTAATGTGATTAATGAAAGAAAAGAAACCTAAGATATTGTAGAATCAAATTTTAAATAAAACAGGTAGCTACAGTTCTTGCTTTGCACAGCGGTATATGTGATATATCCTGCACCTTATTCGATGAGGAAAGGACCGAGATCCCTTCACCGGGAGTGACTCCTTTAGCAATAACTGGCAGATGCTACACACTCGGTTTGCTTTTGATTGCTTCTATAGTTTATGCTTTGCACAGTGATATATATGATATATCCCGCACCTCATTCGACGAGGAAAGGGCCGACGATCCCTTCACCGGGAGTGACCCCTTTAGCAAAACTAGAAAAGCCTCAAAATCACTCCATTTTTAAAACTTCATTTGATTCTACAACGATATCAAGTTCATTACGCAATAGGTTATCAGAAAAACCCGACGTAGCCCTCCGTCATTTCAGATAAATCCTACTTAGTATTCGTGCTGCGTTTGTTGACCTCCGTCAAGGCGTAGTGTGCGGTAGCTAACTAGTATTTGTCTGCTTATGCATGTGATGCAGATTGGATTAGGATAGTCGTACGACCTTGTTGACCTCCGTCAAGGGTCGTGCGGGTGGGTTTGATTCAATCGAGAAATGACGGGTTGAACTTGACTTGCACCCTGTGGTTTGTTGACCTCCGTCAAGGTCATAGGATGCTTGGGGCAAAATATTATCGGGAATTTCAAGTGTTGAAATTTGCAATGAGATTGCATACCTTCTATGAGATAGTTGGATCCCGATACCCACTGCGAGTAAGAGTTACTCCTGGGAGAGTTTTACACATTGCAATTAGCTGATCAAGTAGGTGTCTAGAAAGGTGTCAACGGGGTTACGCCTCTGGGAAAATGAGGTTTACATTAATTAGGTTCGTGCGAAAGCACGGGGGACCTCCCTCAAAGTACCGACACTGGCCTGGCTGAAAGATTGGCGAACTTGTAGTGTGTAATTAATCCCGGCTAGTCTTTCCTTTTAGGGTTTGAAGGAAGATTTGATAAAAAGCAGTGGGAGCCATCCTGATTAGATAAGATAATAACCAATCTGATCTTGCACGAGCATACGCTAAAGTGTTTTCTTCTCTCTCTCTCCAGGTAGCGACCATTTCATGCCCTAATGAAGATAATAATATGGATGTATTGACCGAACCCGCATGTTATACTGTGCTGGGGAACGTTGGTTCCGTTCTATCTTATAAGAGTTATAGGAATGAACAGGAAATAGGGGAATACCAGGATTCCCATGCCACCCGATTGAAGAAAGTACATGTTGATGCATTTTCTTCGGGTGTGTTCGTTACAGAGAACTGTTTCTCCATTTGCTCTACGTCCTGGGTATTAGATACCGGGTCAGGATCCCATATATGTAATCAGTTACATGGGCTTAGGAAAGGTAGAGAACTTGGAGAAGGTGATAAAGACATTAGAGTTGGAAATGGTGCAATTGTTGCAGCTAAGACTGTCGGGGAATATCACCTTGTATTACCAACTGGTAATACATTGGTTCTGAACGAATGCTATTACATGCCGAACCTGATATGCAACATTATATCGGTTTCTTTATTAAGTAAAGAGGGATATAATTTTGTATTACAGGACAATGTTATGAACATTTTCCGTAACCAAAAGTTGGTTGGATCAGGCACGTTATGCAATGGCATTTATGTTCTAAATCAATCAACAGTTCTGAGCATAACAAACACACACAAGAGGAAGAGTTCAGAACTGAACGAATCTTACTTGTGGCATTGTAGACTGGGTCACATCAATGTGACACGACTGGCTAAGTTGCATAAGGATGGATATTTGAAACCTTTCGAATTTTCATCTTATGACACTTGCCAGTCATGTCTCAAAGGAAAGATGACCAAAACTCCGTTTAAGGGACACGGAGAAAGAGTTACCGAACTCTTGGGACTTATACATAGTGATGTATGCGGTCCCATGTCTACACATGCCAGGGATGGTTCTTCGTACTTCATTACGTTCACTGACGATCTCTCTAGATTCGGATATGTGTTCCTGATGAAACACAAATCAGAAGCTTTTGAGAAATTTAGAGAATATAAACAAGAAGTTGAGAACCAAACCGGAAAAAGTATTAAAATCCTACGATCTGATCAAGGAGGAGAATACTTAAGCATTGAATTTCTGGACTTCCTAAAAGAGAATGGGATTCTCTCTCAGCTAACTCCTCCATATACACCACAGCACAATGGTGTATTAGAGCGGAGAAACCGCACCCTATTAGATATGGTGCGCTCTTTGATGAGTGTAGCTGAGTTACCTGTTTCCTTCTGGGGATATGCACTGGAAACGGCAGCATACCTACTGAACAGGGTTCCCACCAAATCTGTGCCTACCACACCAAATGAGATATGGGAAGGGAAGAGACCATATCTTAATTTTATAAAGATATGGGGTTGCCCGGCCTATGTCAAAAGACAAAAACCGGACAAACTCGAGGCAAGATCTGTTTTGTGTAAGTTTGTTGGATATCCCAAACATTCGCGAGGGTATATCTTCTACCACAGTGAGGAACAAAGAGTATTTGTTGCTCAACATGCCACCTTTTTAGAAAAGGAATTTCTTGCAAAAGAAATTAGTGGCTCTGAGGTAGAACTAGAAGTGGTTCCAGCTGAACAAAACACAACAGAAGATTTAGTGGAACCAGAGCATTCAGTAGCTTCCGACGAACCTCAGCCTCTCCGCCGATCTAGTAGGGTTCCTCGCCCACCTGAGAGATACTACGGTTTTCTCATGGATGGTGGGAGCGAGGATTGTATCATGGAGGATGATGACCCAACTAGCTTCGAGCAGGCCATCACGAGTGGGGACTCAGTGAAATGGCTGGATGCTATGCGGTCCGAGATGGAATCCATGTACACCAACAAAGTATGGACTTTGGAAGTTGCTCCTGAAGGGGTAAAACCCATCGGGAGCAAGTGGATCTTCAAGAAGAAACTTGGTGTAGATGGGAAAGTGGAGACTTTTAAAGCTAGACTTGTAGCAAAGGGTTTTCGTCAAAGACCAGGTGTGGACTATGACGAGACCTTTTCTCCAGTGGCTATGCTTAAATCCATCCGGATCATGCTTGCCATCGCTGCATATCATGACTACGAAATCTGGCAAATGGATGTTAAGACCGCCTTTCTAAATGGTGATTTAGAAGAGTGCGTGTACATGACTCAGCCAGAGGGCTTCGTAGATAGTGGGAGCAGCGGGAAGGTATGCAAGCTGCTTAAATCTATTTATGGATTAAAGCAAGCATCGCGGAGTTGGAACATCTGCTTTGACATCGTTATCAAAGAGTTTGATTTCGTCAAAAATCCAGATGAACCTTGTATCTACAAGAAGGTAGCAGAGAGTAAGGTTGTATTCCTCGTATTGTACGTGGACGACATACTCTTGATAGGAAATGATATTCCTATGCTGCAATCGGTCAAGCTCTTCTTATCACAAAGATTCTCAATGAAAGATCTTGGTGATGCCTCCTGCATATTAGGAATCAGGATCTATAGAGATAGATCCAAACGGATACTGGGATTGTCCCAATCCAGGTACATTGACACCATACTAAAGAGGTTTAGTATGGAAGAATCCAAGCGTGGGAACTTGCCCACGATCACTGGACTCACTCTCTCCAAAGAGATGTCTCCCAAGACTGATTTGGAGAGAGCTCGCATGCAAGGGATACCCTATGCTTCGGCAGTAGGCTCTATCATGTATGCGATGCTATGTACCAGACCCGATGTTGCATACTCACTAAGTGTAGTGAGTCGGTATCAAGCAGATCCTGGAGAGAGTCACTGGACAGCTGTGAAGAACATTCTCAAGTACTTGCGAAGGACTAGAGATATGTTCTTGGTGTATGGTAACGGAGAGCTCCAAGTGGAGTCCTTTACCGATTCGAGCTTCCAGAGTGATAAGGACGACTCTAAGTCGCAGTCGGGCTTTGTCTTTACCCTTTACGGAGGGGCGGTTAGCTGGAAGAGTTCCAAGCAGGAAACCGTGGCAGACTCGACGATGGAGGCTGAATACATCGCTGCCAACGATGCTGCCAAAGAGGCTGTCTGGATCAAGAAGTTCATTACTGAACTTGGAGTGGTTCCATCCATTGAGCATCCAATACCTTTGTATTGCGATAACAATGGAGCGGTGGCTTTGGCCAAGGAACCCAGGTCCCATCAGCGATCCAGGCATATTCTGAGGCAGTATCACCTGATCCGGGAGATAGTTGATCGCCGGGAGATCGAGGTCAGGAGGGTTGACACGAAGAACAACACCGCGGATCCACTCACGAAGGCCATTCCCCAGATACAGTTTGAAAGACTCTTCGGGATGCTCGGTATGCGATACTACAGCAGCTGGCCCTAGTGCAAGTGGGAGATTGTTAGTTGTATGTATGCCCTAGAGGCCAGTATTGTACAGATGATGTATATTATATTGGATGCTTGGACATATATAGAGATGACTTTCTTGCTCGATATGATAGTATGCTATCTGGTTACTCTTTATCTGAACATGTACACTTGTCTCTTTAAACTGTCTTATAGTTACATGTTGGTAAAGCCCTTAGGATGTGTACTTGACTGCCTGGACTATGATGCAGATCATACTAGTGGGGACATGGTAGTCCATAAGTACATCCTTCAAGGTCCCTAGTCGTGGGTGTATCGAGACGGGGCATCGATATACCAGTGTAGACTAGCGTATACGCTTCTCGACCCATGAGATGGGCGATGGATGATCCCATATCCATTGGTGTTTGACATCAGAGATGGTGTACGGGTGCTCAGTGGAGACTGGGTACACTGGACGGACTCGCCGAGAACTCCCAGATGGTATTATACCTCACGTCAGATGGCAGTTCTCAGGTGACACTTGTACAGGTTAGTCTGTAGACCCGAGATCGTCATAGAGTCTTGTGTGATTCCCACTGTGCTTTGATCTCCACCTTACCACGTCCATGAGGGCGTGCAAAACGGTGGTCTTTGGGCACAGTCCCGAGTCACATGGAGGCAATGAGCGATAGGAGGGGTTTCGTCTCTCCCGGTATTGGGGGTTGATGTTGCGCAGTGCTCGATTGGCCGTAGCAGGGAAGTCCCTGGCCAGGGCTGATCAGAGATTTGCTGGTAAGTGTTACCAGTAGTTTCTCGACCCGTTATGAGCCTCACATCGGCACGACTTATCGGGTTATTGGGGTCTGACGTTTACCACCCCTAGACTTGATATGCGACATATCAGACGAAGAGACCGGACTGTATGGTAAGTGTTACTGGTCGGATTCGCAGGAGTGTGAGCGGGCTAGCTCGTCGATCTTCTGATCGCTCAATACCCGGGTGGCCGTTACGTTTAGCAGACCGCTTGCGGCTTGTGGGTGCTTGATATGATCATCATCTGCTACCGGCGTATTGACGAGTCTTTAGAGTCCTACACAGAGGTTTCCTAGCTCAAGCGAAACGAAATAGGAGTGCATATGAGATATGTGCGGGACCGAGAATAATGTGTGTATGTGATACCGTATTTGATTCTCGCGATTAATGTTTCGATTGGTTGTATGAGATATGACCTAGTTATCGAATCATTGATTCGATAAATCGATGCATTGAATACTAGTCGGTTATGTGCGACATGACCGGATCATTGAATCAAGTGTTGATTTAATGATTTAATGTATAATTGTATATTTGATATATTACTTTGCATTAACTAGTATTGGTTCATTTTAAACGGATTTTTCTCACTTGATTTACACATTGTATATGTGATATACTTTTGTGCACATATTTGTATCATGTTTGATGATACTTGATCATATGGTTAAGTGTATAGAATTAAACCATAGTTAACTTGAGATTAGGGTTTTGATTATGCATTTATTCATTTATTTGTTTATTCATTTATTTGGATAAACTTTAAGATGAAAATGGTGGCAATTTTTGTTTCATATTGAAGCTTCATGAAGCTTTGACTTTGCTAACCATTCTTGTCTTCATGCTTAACCCTAACCCACTCAAATGACCATGGTTTATTCTCTACACTTAACCCTAGTTAAAGTTATGATAAGTTTGTATTTTCTTTTCATTTTAAAATAGAACTTATCATAACTAGCTTCATCATCTTCTTCTTCAAAAAGGAAAAAGCTTGCTACTTTAATGGCAACTTGAGTTCTAGTGAGATAAATCCAATTCTAAAGTGAACCCACCTCCTATTTCTTCACCCTCTACCTCTTGCCAAGTTGTTTTGGGTGTTTTCTTCACAAGTTTCACAACTTTGTGAAGTCGGAGCTTGAACTAGTGCAACCTCGACGTAGATCGTCTTTGACACGAAGCCGACGACCTAGCTCGCCCGTTTCTCCGATGAAGCCGACGATTGGGTTCGGGATTCATGATGGACAGCGAGAGGACACCCACGTGGAGCTAAGAAAGTGGAAATCCGGATCTACAAAGGTTGTAGCTTCTCACTTCTAGTTAAGTAGTTAACTAGTTTTGTGTTTCGCCTAGAATTCTAGTCTAAGATCCGCGTTAGGGTTTCGCGGCACCCATAATTTTTAAAAATTGGCATGTTCGATGCCTTGTGAGACCTCTATAGGGTGCCTAGGAACCTTTCAGACACGACTTATCGAGCTACTGGGGTCTGACGTTTACCACCCCTAGGCGAGATATGCAACATATCAGACGACGAGACCGGACTGTACGGGAGTGTTACTGTTTGGATTCACAGGAGAATGTACAGGCTTTCTTGTTGATCTTCTGAGCGCTCAATACCTGGGTAGCTGTTACGTTTAGCTGACCGCTTGCAGCTTGTGGGTGTTTGATATGATCATCACCTACTGCCGGCGTATTGACGATTCTTTAGAGTCCTACACAGAGGTTTATTGGCTCGGGAAAAACGGAGTAGGAGCACATATGTGATATATGCGGGACCGAGGATAATACGATATGAGATACCGTATTCTATTCTCGCGATATTTGATATCAACCGGGTCATCGGATCAAGTGTTGATTCGTTGAATCGGTACGGATAAGTATTAGTCGGTTATATGCGATATAGCCGGAGATCAAGTGTTGATTCAATAATTTAATGTATAATAATATATATGATATATTAAATAACATTAACTAATATTAGCTCACTAAAAGATTCTTTTTCTCACTCGGATAATACATTGATATATATGCGATATATGTTAATAGTATTATTTTATTTGGTTACAATAAATATTATATATGTGATATATAATATTGTAACATGATATGATAAATAATGCAACATGTTTAGTAGAGATTAAACAAGATTAGGGTTTGATTTGGGTTAATGCTTTCTAGATGATTTTAGAAGGTTTAGTTTTGTTTTGTGAAAGATATTTTGTTATGACTCATCCTTAACCTAACCCAAACCCTACACCCTTGGTTAAATCTCTACAATGGTTTGGTTAACCATGGCTGCATAATTCATCATTATCTTCTTTGCATTATTCATCACAAATCACAATTCAATTATTGTTCATCTTCTTCCTTCATTCTCTTCATGGAAAAAGCTTGCTAGCTTTTTTCAATGTGATGAATAAATATGAGAAAAAGATAAATAAAGAGAGCAAAAATCCTACTTCATCATCCTCATCTTCCCTTGCCATTTAGATGAGGGTGTTCACGTCATTTCATGAGTGTTAGCTTGTGTTAACGAAACTTCAAGGTAGATCATCTTAATATCGAAGATCGGAAGCAAAGGTTGCATCTTTCTCTTCGTGGAACCTCTCGAGAGTCCAGAACCCGATGATCGCAGCGAAGGGACCACAACACGGAGCATATGAAGTGAAGGACAAGATCTACAAAGGTTGTAATCCCTCTCACTTAGTGTTAAAGTTGTTAACATGTTAGTTTTCGCCTAATCTCTAGTTTAAAGATCCGTATTCGGGTTGTTCGGCACGGCTAAATTTTTAATCAGGCATGGTTGATGCCTCGTAGACCCTTATGCCCGTGCATAGCAACCCTATAGTGGTATCAGAGCCAAGCTAGAGCTTTAGGTGAAGTCTAGACGACGTTTGAAACCCGATCGAATCAAAACCCTAACCCGAATATGCTCTCTGGACTTTTTCTGAAAACTGGGTTTTTTCCAGATTAAAAATTTCTAAAAAATTCAGCAGGGTCTTATTAGAATCACTGTGAAATTCGTGGGGCTAATTCGTCAAAAGTGCGGCGGAACCGCGGCAGAAGCCTGGCTTCTGCAGAAGCCTGGCTTCTGCGGCGGTTCCGCGGCCATTTGATGACGTCACCCTTCCTATTTTGCACAGTAATTCCTCTTTCACAGTGCTGAGTTTTATGGGAATTTTTAATATTTATTCAAGAGTTGAATTTTCTGGATTGTTTTGGGGATTCGATGATTTGATCGGATTATCAGATTTTGTCTATGTGGATTCCGGATAATTTTTGAAACTGTTAAAAAGTTCGAACGGATATCAATAACTCACTTTTTCCCCAGTCGGAAAATTTTTCAAAAGTTGGATTTTTCCTCATGTTTAAGAATGTTCTAAGTCGTGCAAGTAACGCGGTGGACCCTCTAGAAGACAACAAACCTTAACTCGATTATGTGACCGTCTTGAACTGCCTTTTGAACCTTAGGGTTTGGGGCAGTACGGCGTGCCACATGTGAGGCGTTGGCTTGACCCTTCTACGGCTGGACCATTGGTACTGTGGCATGTGATGGATGTTTTTAAACTGATTTCAAGTGTTGAGATATATTGGGGAAATCTTGGGTGTTTGAAGATTCGATCGGAAAGTTTAACTTTGTCTATTTATCTGGAATGTGATACAATATTTGGAATCCACAGGTAGTTATGAGATAACTAATTTGAATATTATAAACATAGCAGTTTAGTCTCAAATGATCGGTTGCCACGGAATTTTGATGTGATCAAAAATCTGTCGCAATCACATAGCGTACGCGGATACTCGCCGGGTAAACTTAATAGACAGCTACGCCCCATAGCCCCGACCAAGTGACTGTAGGAGAACCCCGTCGCCGAAAGCATCCGTTCGGGTGCTCGCGGCAGCGGTGTTCCGCCTTAGTGCACTTCGTCGACGGCATCTGGGGGTGCGGCCGTCTACTAAAGTTTGCGACGAGCATTCGATCAGGACGTCGGGAATCTTGTTGAATTCCCCGACTTGATATTGAAAAGAGTTTTCGATAATGAGACTAAAATGCGGGGTTTATAATTGTTAGGCATGTGATGTCTAAGGAATTCATTTGGTTAGGCATGTGATGTCTAAGGAGGTTGCGGATTCCAACTGTTGTAGTTTTACACTTTCTTTTCTGTGACCGTAAGCGTAGTATGTGGTGTATCGCCGGCTTCGTTGCTATACATCAACGACAATCGGGATACGCATACTTGTTTACGTTGATGATATGAGATATTATGTGTTGCTGTGATATGTTATATTGGATCGTCGCGTTTTGAATAGCCGGGGGTTTTATGTGAGATGAGAGTTTTTTCTTTTTCATTCATGTAAAATTCATTTGTATGTAATATTCTTTTATTGGGGCACTTCCAGGTAGCGGAAGATGTCACCGTTTTATATTATTTACTTTTTCGCATTAGGTAGACCCAAGGCGGGGAGCACAAGTAATCGGATTCTAGGGTCCAGTGGGAGACCATCTCGAGGAGTCGAGACCGGGTCTCCTAACCCTAGAATTGGCAGTGTTACTTGCCGCTCTCGTAGGGGTCTAGGGATGTGGGTTTGGCTATTCATCGCGACCGTGGAATCCGTGTTTTATATAGGCTCGTATTGAAAACACGGACGTCCTAGTATATCCAATATTTCATATATGTTCTTCTGCTGCATTGTTCTGTGATGAGATCATATTACTGCCTGAGACGAATGTTTATATTATATATATGAGATATATGTTATATTGCAGATTTCGTTTCAACTGTGATGCTTGTGAAGCATAATAAAATGGGACTTCATTAATGAGATTAATGAAATAAAAGAAACCTAAGATGTTGTAGAAACTTGTTTAATAAAAACTGGTAGCTCTAGTTCTTGCTTTGCATAGCGGTGTTCCTTGTAGAACATCCAGCACCTTATTCGATAAGGAAAGGACCGAGATCCCTTCACCGGGAGTGACTCCTTTAGCAATAACTGGCAGATGCTACAAACTCGGTTTGTCTTTTGATTGCTTCTATAGTTCTTGCTTTGCATAGTGATATTTATGAAATATCCTGCACCTTATTCGATGAGGAAAGGGCCGACGATCCCTTCACCGGGAGTGACCCCTTTAGCAAAACTAGAAAAGCCTCAAAAACACTCCATTTAAAATCACTCGATTCTACAACGATATCAAGTTCATTGCACAAAGGGTTTTCTTAAAAACCTGTCGTAGCCCTCCGTCATTTCAAATAAGTACTTGTTAGTATTCGTGCTGCGGTAGTTTGGCCTCCGTCAAGGCGTAGTGTACGGTAGCTGACTAGTGCTTATCTGCTAGCATATGATGCGATTGGATTAGGGTATTCGTACGGCGTTGTTTGGCCTCCGTCAAGGGTCGTGCGGGTGGGTTTAATTCAATCAGGAAATGACGGGTCGAACTTGACTAGCGGGCTATGGGTAGTTTGGCCTCCGTCAAGGTCATAGGACGCTAGGGGTAAAATATTATTGGGAATTTCAAGTGTTGAAATTTGCAATGAGATTGCATACCTTCTATGAGATAGTTGGATCCCGATACCCACTGCGAGTAAGAGTTACTCCTGGGAGAGTTTTTCACATTACAATTAGCCGATCAAGTAGGTGTCTAGAAAGGTGTTAACGGGGTTATGCCTCTGGGAAAACGAGGTTTACTTTAATTAGGTTCGTGCGAAAGCACGGGGGACCTCCCTCAAAGTACCGACACTGGCCTGGCTGAAAGATTGGCGAACTTATAGCGTGTAATTAATCCCGGCTAGTCTTTCCTTTTAGGGTTTGAAGGAAGATTTGACTAAAACAGTGGGAGACATCCTGATTAGATATATTATATAACCAATCTAATCTTGCAAGAGCATACGCTGAGTGTTTTCTTCTCTCTCTCTCCAGGTAGCGACCATATCACGCCTTAATCAAGATAATAATACGGATATATTGACCGAACCCACTTGCTATACTGAGCTGGGGAACGTTGGTCCCGCTCCAACTTATAATTGTTATAAGACAGAGCAGGAAATTGGGGATTACCAGAATTCCCGTGCCGCCCAAACGAAGAAAGTGCATGTTGATGCATCATCTTCGGGTGTGTTCATTACACAGAACTGTTTCTCAGTATCCTTTACGTCCTGGGTATGTGATACCGGATCAGGATCCCGTATATGTAATCTGTTACATGGGCTACAGATAGGTAGAGAACTGAGAACGGGTAATAAGTTTCATGAGACAGAAAACGGTGCAAGTGTTGCAGCCAAGTCTGTTGGTCACTGTCACCCTGTATTACCAGAATACATTGATTCTGAACAAATGTTATTAGATACCGAACCTGATATACAAAATCATATCAGTCTCTTTATTAGTAAAGAAAGGATATAATTTTGTATTGTTGGATAATGTTTTGAACATTTCCTATATCAAGAGTTGATCGGTTCAGACACGTTATCTAAAAGCATTGTCGTTCTAAATCAAACTACAGTTCTTAGTATACGGAACACACACAAGTGGAAGAGTTCAGAAATGAACAAATCCTTCTTGAGGCATTGTAGACTAGGTCATATCAATGCGCCCGACTGGCTGAAGTTACATTTAGATGCATATTTAAATTAGTTTGAATTTACATCTTGTGAAACTTGCCGGTCATGTCACAAAGATAAGATGACCACAGCTCTGTTTATTGGAAACAGAGAAAGAGTTAGTGAACTCTTGGGGTTGATACATGCTGATCCCCTGTCTATACATGCCAAGACCGGTTCTTTGTACTTTATTACATTCTCTGATAATCTCTCGAGATTCAGACATGTGTTCCTGTTGAAACATAAGTCCGAACCTTTTGAGATATTCACAGAATATAAGTTACAAGTAGAGAACCAAAATACGGGTATAAGTATTATGTCCTTTGATAAGATCAAGGAGGAGAATACTTGAGCATGGAATTCCTGGATTATTCTAAAGGAGAATGAGATTCTCTCTCAGCATTACTCCTCCGTATACACCATAGCACGATGGTATATCGGGGCGGAGCAATAGCACCCTATTTGATATGGTGTGCTCTATGATGAGTACTACTGAGTTTCCTATTTCCTTTTGGGAGTTATGCACTTGAGAAGCTGCATACCTATTGAATAGGGTTCAAATCAAATCAGTTGCCTACCACTTCATATGTGATATAGAAAGGGAAGAGCCCATATCTTAAGTTTGTTAAGATTTGGGGTTGTCCGGCCTATGTCTAAAAGCAAAATCCGGACAAGCTCGAGGCAAGGTCTGTTATGTAGAACTGGAAATGTTCCAGCTATACAAAATGCAGCTGATGATTTGGTAGAACCAAAGGATTCAATAGTTTCCAACGAACCTCAGCCTCTCCGCCGATCTAGTAGGGTTCCTCACCCACCTGAGAGATACTTCGGTTTCTCTATGACAGTGGGAGCGAGGATTGCATCATGAGATGATGACCCAACTAGTTTCGAGCTGGCCATCAGGAGTGGGACTCTGTAAGAATGGCTGGGTGCTTATCGATCTGAGATGGAATCCTTATACACTAACAAAGTATGGACTTTTGTTGCTTTATCTGAAGGGTTAAATCCCCATCAGGAGCGAGTATATCTTGAGAAGATTACTTGGTGTACATGGAAAAGTTGAGACTTTCAAAGCTATGCTTAAGTCCATCCAGATCCTACTTGCCACGGCTACATACCATGACTACGACATCTGGTGGTTGGGTGTCATGACTGCTTTTCTAAATGATGTTTTAGAAAAGAGAATCTATAAGTACACAGCCAGAGGGCTTCGTAGACAGTGGGAGCAGCGGAAACGTGTGAAAGATGTTTTATATAATAAAACAGGCATCGCGGAGTTGGAACATCTGTTTTGATGTGGTAGTCAAAGAGTTTGACTTCATCAAAATGGTAGATGAACCTTGTATATACAAAAAGATAGTAGAGAGTATGGTGATGATCCTCGTAGAGTACGTGGATGACATACTCTTGATAGGGAAGGAGTTTCCTATGCTACGCTCGGTCATTCTCCGCTTATCATAAGGATTCTCTATATAGGATCGAAATAATACCTCCTAAATCCTGGGTTTTGGATCTATGAGATAGATCTGATTGGATGTTAGGATTCTCACTAGTTGTAGTGAGATGGTATTAATCGATCCTGGGGAGAATCACTGGAAAGGTTCCAGGGTGATAAGGACGACTGAATGTCAGTCGCAGGCATTGTCTATACCCTCAGTGGAGGGACGGTATGTTGGAAGAGTTCCAAGCTAGATACCGTGACATACTAGATGATTAAAGGCAAGAAACATCGTTACCAAGGATGCTACCAAAGAGGCAGTCCGGATACATATAAGTTCATGAGATGAACTTCGTTCCTACCATTGTGTGACAATGGAGTTGTGGCTTTAGCCAAGGAACTACCGTCCCATCAGAAATCCAGATATAATTCTTAGGCAGTATCACCTGATCATGGAGATGGTTGATCTCCAGGGAGACCGAGGTTAGGAGAGCAGAGACAGAGGACGACAGCGCGGATCCATTCACAAAGGCCTTTTTCCCAGTAGAGACTTTTATGGGATGGTTGAGTATGGGATACTTCAACCGCAGCTAATTGTTGGGTATGTGATACCATAACAGATGGCCCTAGTGCAAGTGGGAGATTGTTAGTTATATGTATGCCCTAGAGGCCATTACTGTACATACGATGTATATTGTAGTGGATGCTAGGACATATATAGGGAGGACTTTCTTGCTCGACATGATAGTATGCTATCTGGTTGTACTTTATCTTAACATGTACTCTGATTGTCTCTATGTTACAAGTTGATAAAGCCCTTAGGATATGTACTCGACTACTGGGACTATGATGAGATCATACTAGTGGGGCCACGGTAGTCGATGAGTACATCCTATAACTGTTCCTAGTCGAGGGTATATCGAGACAGGGCATCGATGCACCAGAGTAGACTAGCGTATACGCATCTTGACCCATATGATGGGCGATGGATGATCCCATATCCATCGGTGTTTGACATCAAGGATGGTGTACGGGTGCTCAGTAGAGACTGGGTACACTGGACGGACTCGCCGAGAACTCCCAGATGGTATTATACCTCACGTCAGATGGCAGTTCTCCGGTGACACTGGTACAGAGTAGTCTGTTGACCCGAGATCGTCATAGAGTCTTGTGTGATTCCCACTGTGCTTTGATTTCCATCATACCACGTCCATGAGGGCGTGCAAAAAGGTGGCTTTTGGGTACAGTCCCGAATCATATGGAGGCAATGAGCGATAGGAGGGGATTCGTCTCTCCCGGTATAGGGAGTTGATGTTGTGCTGTGTTCGATTGGCTATAACCAGAAATCCCTGGCCAGGGTTGCTGAGATTTACTGGTTAGTGTTATCAGTAGTTTCTCGAACTGTTATAGACCTCATATCGACACGACTTATCGAGCTACTGGGGTCTGACGTTTACCACCCCTAGGCGAGATATGCAACATATCAGACGACGAGACCGGACTGTGCGGGAGTGTTACTGTTTGGATTCACAGGAGAATGTACAGGCTTGCTTGTTGATCTTCTGAGCGCTCAATACCTAGGTAGCTGTTACGTTTAGCTGACCGCTTGCAGCTTGTGGGTGTTTGATATGATCATCACCTACTGCCGGCGTATTGACGATTCTTTAGAATCCTACACAGAGGTTTCTTGGCTCAGGCAAAACGGAGTAGGAGCACATATGTGATATGTGCGGGACCGAGGATAATACGATATGAGATACCGTATTCTATTCTCGCGATATTTGATATCAACCGGGTCATCGGATCAAGTGTTGATTCGATGAATCGGTACGGATAAATATTAGTCGGTTATATGCGATATAGCCGGATTGTCGGATTAAGTGTTGATTCAATAATTTAATGTATAATAATATATATGATATATTAAATGACATTAACTAATATTAGCTCACTAAAAGATTCTTTTTCTCACTCGAATAATACATTGATATATATGCGATATATGTTAATAGTATTATTTTATTTGGTTACAATAAATATTATATATGTGATATATAATATTGTAACATGATATGATAAATAATGCAACATGTTTAGTAGAGATTAAACAAGATTAGGGTTTGATTTGGGTTAATGCTTTCTAGATGATTCTAGAAGGTTTAGTTTTGTTTTGTGAAAGATATTTTGTTATGACTCATCCTTAACCTAACCCAAACCCTACACCCTTGGTTAAATCTCTACAATGGTTTGGTTAACCATGCTTGCATAATTCATCATTATCTTCTTTGCATTATTCATCACAAATCACAATTCAATTATTGTTCATCTTCTTCCTTCATTCTCTTCATGGAAAAAGCTTGCTAGCTTTTTTCAATGTGATGAATAAATATGAGAAAAAGATAAATAAAGAGAGCAAAAATCCTACTTCATCATCCTCATCTTCCCTTGCCATTTAGATGAGGGTGTTCACATCATTTCATGAGTGTTAGCTTGTGTTAACGAAACTTCAAGGTAGATCATCTTAGTATCGAAGATCGGAAGCAAAGGTTGCATCTTTCTCTTCGTGGAACCTCTCGAGAGTCCGGAACCCGATGATCGCAGCGAAGGGACCACAACATGGAGAATATGAAGTGAAGGACAGGATCTACAAAGGTTGTAATCCCTCTCACTTAGTATTAAAGTTGTTAACATGTTAGTTTTCGCCTAATCTCTAGTTTAAAGATCCGTATTCGGGTTGTTCGGCACGGCTAAATTTTTAATCGGGCATGGTTGATGCCTCGTAGACCCTTGTGCGCGTGCATGGCAACCCTACACTCCCTTGTGAGTCGTAAGGATCTCACGCGGGTGGTTTCTCCTTACAAGGTCAAGAGGACCCTGTAAGTGTCTTTTAACGAGGTTGCGCCCTTTCGGGTTTTCACAAACACTCGCTTGTAGCCCTGCTGTTTTTACTCACGGGGCCCTTTCGGGTTTTCATCCGTGCCCATTTTGCTTATGGACATACCGTTTATTATTTATTTTTCTTTTTATTCTCTTTTTTTTTAACGAGGTCGCGCCCTTTCGGGTTTTCACGAACACTCGCCGACAGCCCTGCTGTTTTTACTCACGGAGCCCTTTCGGGTTTTTATCCGTGCCCATTTTGCTTATGGACATACCGTTTATTTTTATTATTATTATTTTTTATTATTTTTTTTTATATTCATCTCGTCAGACTAAGGATGCTGCGGTAGTGGTTTAAGGACGTTTCGGTCCGTTATTAGTTTAAGGACGTTTCGGTCCATTATTAGTTTAAGGAAGTTTCGGTCCGTCAGGAGAAGGCCGGCTACTACTTACAGAGCTTGAGCTTAGGAAGATAACGAGCGGATATAGTCGTCGTCATCTATCATTGACCTAGGCTGTGGCTCATCAAGCGTAGTATTTCTTCAGGAAGCGACCGTTTATTGGCCTGAAAGGCCTTTCACCGTGCATATCCATGAGTAGATAGGCTCCACCCTGATAGACCTTGTCTATTATGTACGGGCCTTCATAGTTCGGCTCGAATTTTCCCCGCGTGGCGCAATTGGGGATCATAGGCCTTTTGACCACTAGCACGAGTTCTCCTTGGCGGAATGTCCTCGGCCGGGTCAATCTTTCATATGAGCGCGTCATCTTTGCGTTATAAGCTTCCAGATTTTGTTGCGCTATGAGCCGGGTTTCATCAAGGGCATCAAGCTCCTCAAGCTGAAGGTGAGCATTTTCTTCGTCCGTCAGCTCATAGTGGACCGCCACTCTTAGAAAGGGTAACTCTATCTCGAGGGGGAGTACTGCTTCTGTACCGAATACCAACGCGTATGGCGTTGTGTTCATGGCCGTCTTGAACGTGGTTCGATATGCCCAGAGAGCTTCTTGCAGTCTCTCGTGCCAGTCCTTCTTATTTCGGGACAACGTCTTCTTTATGATCTTTGTCAAGGTCTTGTTGAAAGCTTCAGCTAGACCGTTAGCTCACGGATTATAAACTGAGGAATACCTCCAGTCTATATTATGCTGTTGCGTGAAGCGACTGATCTTGTTGCTTCTGTAGGCTGGCCCGTTATCGGAGATGATTCGTCGCGGAGTTCCAAACCGATAAATAACGTGCGTCTTGAAGAAGTGGAGGATATTTTCCGTCTTCACTTCCCTCAGCGGTACTGCTTCTGCCCATTTGGAGAAGTAGTCAGTCAACGCCAGGATGAAATGATGTCCTCTAGAAGATGCTGGTTCGATGGGGCCGACTATGTCAGTTCCCCACATCTCGAACGGCCAGCTAGCCACTGTCGGATGTAGTGGATTTGGGTGCTGATGGATGAAGTCCCTATGGATTTGGCATGAGTGGCATTGCTTCGCATATTCGAGGCAGTCCTGGATCATCATGGGCCAGTAGTAACCCATCCGTTTAATCTTCAACTTCATCTTCGGGCCTGCTTGGTGAGAACTGCAGAGTCCGTCGTAACTTCCTGAACAACTTTTCTCGCCTCGTCAGGTCCAGGCATCTCAGCCACAAAGAATCAAATGACCTCTTGTATAGAGTATCATTGACGAAGGCGAAATACAGAGCTCGTTTCATAAGCTGATACCTTAAGGACGCATCTTCGGGCGTTCGACGGTATTTGAAGTAGTCTATGAAGACTTCTCTCCAATCCTCAGCCTTTTCCCGATCTTTTACTTGCAGGGTCGTCTGCTCAGTCGCTCCCTTTTCTTCAGATGTTTCCGGAGATATTTCTACTGGGGCAAGCACCCGACGGCTTTGTACCACAATTCTGACGTCATCGAGATTCTCGTCAGCCAGTTCTTTAGCGAGCTTGGCTAATGCGTCCGCTTTGCTGTTTTCCACGCGCGGTATGTTTTCCAAGGTGTAGGAAGGAATTTGGGTCAAGATTTGTTGCACCTTTTCGCCGTACTTCACCAATTCTGGTTTGCACGTTTGGTAGTCGCCATTTACTTGGCTGACGACCAGTTGGGAGTCTCCGTATATGAGGAAGTTTTCAATTCCCATATCGATGGCGATCTCGAGGCCTGCTATCAAAGCTTCATATTCGGCTTCATTGTTTGTCCTCGGTTCTGTTAAGGAGAAAGCAAAGCGCATTATCCCTCCTTGTGGAGTCACGAAGATGAGGCCTACCCCCGATTTGATTATGGGCATACTTTGTTTGCGTCTCTTCATGGAAGATGCTCCATCGAAATAAAGCTCCCATCGGGTATCACCACCGTCGATCGTGTCAAACGCATGTTCGTCTGGAAGATCGCAATTCAGAGGAGAATCGGCAGGTATCGGATGTTCAGCGAGGAAGTCGGCGATGGCCTGGCCTTTCACTGCCTTGAGAGGTTGATAGGTTATCGAGAACTCCATCAAGAGCAGGGCCCATTTAGCGAGCCAACCTGTTAATATGGCCTTTGACATCAAATACTTAAGGGGGTCCACCTTCGAAATGAGACGGACTTCGTGCGCCAACGCATAATGCCTGAGCTTTGTTATCGCAAAGATCAATGCCAGGCAGTGTTTTTCAATGGGGGAATAGTTGCTTTCTGCCCCCAGTAGAACCCGACTCAAATAGTAGAGTGCTCTTTCTTTCCCTTGGTCGTTCTCTTGTGCCCATAATGCGCCTAAGGAACCTTCGAGGGCAGTTGTATAAAGAATGAGAGGCTTTCCCTTAACCGGAGCAGCCAACACTGGCGGATTCTGCAGATACTGCTTGATTTCATCCAGCGCGTCTTGGCATTTATGATCCCAGACGAACGGGGTTCCCTTCTTCATCAGGTGACTGTAAGGACGGCATTTTCCAGAGAGATTGGCTATAAACCGCCGGATATACGCGAGCTTTTCTTGGAGAGACCGCAATTGTTTGAGAGTCCTTGGTGGGGGCATTTCCATGATCGCCTTAATCTTTGACGGATCTATCTCAATACCTCGGTGTCGGACGATGAATCCCGGGAATTTGCCGAGGAAACTCCGAATGCGCACTTGAGAGGATTCATCTTCAAGTTGTATTGTCGAAGGCGTTGAAATACGGTCTTCAGATGCTCGAGATGTTCCTCGTATGATTTTCTTTTAACCACGAGGTCGTCGATATAGCATTCGACGATTTCATGTATAAGGTCATCGAAGATCTTCGTCATGGCCCTTTGGTAGGTGGCACCGGCGTTCTTTAGACCGAAGGGCATCACCTTGTAGCAAAATATACCCAAAGGAGTCCGGAAAGCGGTGTGCTTCTGGTCTTCGGGATGCATCTTTATCTGATTATACCCTGATGATCCGTCCATGAAGGAGAAAACCTCGTGAGTGGACGTATTGTCTATCATCAGCTCAGTGACTGGCACTGGGAAATCGTCCTTCGGGCAGGCTTTATTGAGATCCCGAAAGCCTACACATATGCGCACCGTCCCATTTTTCTTCATCACCGGGACGATGTTAGCAATCCATTTAGGATATTGAACCTTCTGGATAAAGCCAGAGTCGATTAGCTTCTTGACCTCGGCATTGATACTCATCTCAAACTCGAGCCGCATTCTTCTTGGCGCCTGTTTGACTGGATTGACGTCCGGGGATATCGCCAATTTGTGCACAGCAATTTCTGGATCTAGTCCCGGCATTTCGGAATAGTTCCATGCGAAGCAATCTCTATGTTGTACAAGCACATCTTTTAACGCAGACACCCTTTCTTCAGATAGCAGCTCGCTGAAAAATGTTGGTCGCGGGTCGTTCGCCGTCCCTAACTCAATTTTCTTGAGGTTATCTGCAGTGGTATGTATTCTATCTTCCAGCTCTTTCGGTGCCGGTGGAAATTCTGAGATCACCTCATCGTTGCTGTTTCCGAAGCACCAGGGAAGGTCATCCATGTTCTCGGGCTCTTCTTTTGATATTGTTATCATGTGACAAGTACGAATTCGCTTCCAAGACCAATGTGGAGCTGGTTCTACTTTCATGGCTTTGGGTTCATGCTTCCATGGCGGCGTTACCCTCCAGTTGTCAGACAGAGCGAACTTGCCAAGCTGATACTGATCTTCGACCCAATTCTTAAAGGTGAAGCAATTTTCGAGAGGATGGCCTATTACTCGATGATAAGAGCAATAGTTCGGGTTTGAGACTTCGCCTGCTTGCTCAGGGTGCTTAGACTCTGGCAGTGTAAGCATCTGGTATTTTATAGCTCGGTCAAGTATCTTCTTCGTCTTGTCCCGAGGAAAAGAGAACGCTCGACCCATTTTCCTCATGAGGGATAGATCAGAACCGCTCGATTCCCGCTTGCGTGGCTTCTTACTCCCGCTTTGTTGCTGTTGAGCGCCTTTTTCGCCTTTCGACTTATTTCTGCCTCTGCGTCGAGCCTTTTTTATAACAGGTTGACAGGGAGCGGCATTTTCATCTTTGACAGCCTGTTGGAGGAGGCGTTGCGTTTTGGCTATCTCATAGATGGCCATTTCGCGGTTATGGTCATCTCGGACTTTTTGACCAGCTTCCCTTATGAGCCTGTTCATTTGTTCTTCGAACGACGGACTGGGCACTTTTGCATCAGGAACTTTTACCGGTTCAGGATTAGCGTCTTCTTATTGAGCATCCGCTTCTTCATTGAAGTCATGTACGACGTAACAGTCGCGGAGTAGCTCTTGTTTCTTGGGTCAAATGTATCCAAGCCCGATTGTTTCCATCCTCCCACTAGGCAACTTGTGTTGAGTTCCGGGGACGTTCCAGACCCTGTCATAGAATTTGGCTTTCCGAGCGGTCTGTTTAAAGGATATCCCTTGGCGCTTTAGCAGCCTCTTCAAGACTTCCGTATAATATCTGGGGAGACGGATGGGCTGAAGCCTGTCAAGCGTAGGATCCATACCGTGCCAGATTTCTTTCTCCACTTTGGTTTCCTCAGAGCGGTAGAATAGAATTGCTTTTTCGCCTACTCGCCTAGGAGGGACATAGAATGTCCGCAGTTCCTCTATTCTTTAGATATCGAGTGCATCCAGTTCTTTATAATGTTTAAGCGGCACCATGGTGACTTACAGACTTTGCTCTTTATCAGCGGACGTTTGTATTGAAGGCCGAGCAGAGAATAAAGTATGGTCCTCATCTTCCGAATCACTACCAAAGATAAACGTAGGAGCGGATGGTCCTGGCTTGTTGTATTGGGGCGGACCCGAATAAACTATCTCCTCCTCCTCCTCGGTATCACTCCCGAAGACAGGGATGGTGGCATTAGCTTTGTTCTCCGGATTGTGACATCTCTCCATGTCTTCGAAATCCGGCAAGAAGTATTTGGCATCTTCATATTTGTGGACTTCGTTCACGGAAAACGGGATCAGTTCTTCCGTCACGGTATACTCGAGACCATCCCTAAAATATTTCATACACTGATGCTGTGTAGAAGGGATGATGTTGTACTCGTGTAACCATAGTCGGCCGAGCAGAGCATTGTAGCATGTCTTGGCGTCTATGACGTGGAATTTAATATCTGTGACGAGCAGCCCAAAGCGTAGCGTCAGTATCACGGACCCGAGAGTTCTCGATGATTGGGAGTCGAACCTGGAGATGGTGATCTTATCCCGAGCAAGGTGCTGGACGCTCATGCAGATTTCCTTTAACACCCGCACATTGAGGAGATTAACGGAAGATCCATTGTCAACCAAGATTTTGCCTATCTTTATATTATGGCAGTATCCTGAGACATAGAGGGGGAGATTGTGTTCGCACGTCCCAAGGAGAAGGTCTTCATTGCCAAAAGTGACATCGGCTGTGTGTACTTCCTCCAGCTCGTCCTTCATCTTTTCTTCGGCGAGAAAAGCTTGGAATTGTTCCGGCTCCTGTAGTGCCTTGATTAACGAATCCCTTGCCTCTTTTGATAGTAAAAGGGCGTCAAGAATGCTGAGCTGTGAGGGTAGCTTCCTCAGATGCGCTAGAACGTTGTAATCCATCCTACTTTTCTTCGGCGGGTCCTTGGCAGTTAGCTCTTCCAGGACTTGGTCATCTAGGGCGATATCCTCAGAGACATTTTCTTTCCCTTTATCTTTTTTGTTTGAGGGTCCGAGATTCTTTTCGGGTAGCGTCCGATTACGCAGCCGGATATTTTCACAGACCTTCTCCTCTTCTTCTTTTCCCGAGGTGGACTCTTTAAAGAGAGGGCTAAGCTCCATTTCCTCGTCAGAGTCGCTCCCGAATGTGAGAACTTGCGCTTCCCCGGCGTTAACCATGCGACAATCGCCGGTAGTTTTTCTAAGCTCTTCGGTCGTACTTTTTCGCTCCCGACGAGTTTTGCGCTTTTCCCGCTTAAAATGTTGCCGGTGAGCGACATATCCCTGCAACCATTTATTGAAAGCTTTGCACTCTTCGGTGGGGTGCGAAATCTTCCGATGATACAAGCAGTAGAAGGGGTGCATTTCCGCTTCACCAGTAATGCTTCCTTCAGAGGATGGTAGCTTCATACCCATTGACATGGCTTTAGCAAACCTTTTCCTCGTCTTGAATTTTCTTTTATCTGCGGTGGACGTACTTTGCTCTAGCGGGAGTGTCTCAACTCTTTCGTCAAGTCGCTGTCGCTTGGCTATTTCAAATATGGCCATCTCACGTTCCCGATCAGCTTTACTTTTCAACAGAGCTTCTTTGAGGAATGCGTCAATTGTTTCATCTGATGGCCCCAGAATTTCCGGTTTAGGATCTGCCCCCAGCTTTTCAGTGCAAGGAGTTTCCTCATCGTCTGTAAATGAATGGGAAATCATATGACAGCTCGCCATGTATTCCTCGGATTCATCCGACGAACTCTCTCCCTCATCTTCCTCTTGAAAGACGTGGTTGAGGAACTCCTGGAGTGTAATGGGAGTCCGTGCTTTTTGGTTGTACTCCTCCAGTGCGTCAATTTGTTTTTGTAAGTCTGTGCACTTGTCGCCAGGCTTCACGAGCTTCTTGGATTTCTTTTTCTTCCTTTTTGAAGATTTTGACAGCTGGTTGTGAGCGCTTGGGCCACCACCATCGGTCTTTGGAGTTGGACACGGCTTCAACATCCCTTCAATGATCTGAGATTCCAACGGGTTCTTCCACTTGATCGCTGGGCATGTTTGAAGATCGTTCAGCATCCTCTTTGTTTTAGCTGATAGTACGACCTCCCATGGAGCTTCTTCAACGAGAGGGCACGTTGCCCCCAGCGTATTCACCATTTTAGTGGTATGAGGTTGCGGCGGGTTCACCTTCCATCTTTCAGACAACGCGAACTTGCCCGGTTGGTACTGGTCCTCAATCCAATTTTTGAAGATGTAGCAGTCCTCGATCGGATGACCCAGTACTCGATGATAAGGATAGTAATTGGGATCATTGACGTCGTCTGGCTGCGACGGACGTCTGGGATCCGGCAGATTTATGAGTCGGTTGCGCAAGGCCAGCTCGAACAATCTTCTCGTTTTATCTCGGGGAAACGAGTAAGGACGTCCCAGCCTCTCCTCGAGGGACAGGTATGGACGCATATTATTTTGACGAACAGCCGGTTTCAAGCTGCTCGGCTGTTGTTGAGCATTAGCGACAACAATTGCTTTTCCCTTCCTCTTCATATTTCGAGAGTCCGGCTTTGGAGGGGGAGGTCTATGGTCCATCTGAGCTAGCTTGTCGATCAGGGCCTGGAAGGTAGTCGGCTTGAAGAACATTATGAATTGGGATATGGTCGCCTGCGGATTAAGAGTTCCCACAAACATGCCTACCGCAGGCGTCTCTTCGATGCGTTGTTCGCATTTTGACCATAAGTTCCGCCACCGTATCGCGTATTGGACCCATGTCTCGCCTGGCTTCACCCTGGCATTAATCAATGCCGTCATCGGGGTGCGTTCGCTGGCGCTTGCGAAACGCTGGGTAAACAGCAGTTCCATCTCCGCAAATGTCTTGATAGAGTCGTTTGGGAGCTCGGAGTACCACTCGAATGCTGTATCTGATAAGCTGCCGACGAACTGGCGAAGCAACAATTTATCATCACCGCCGGTGTTGCCGCAAAGTGCTCTGAACTGGGCAACTTGGGGATTGCCCGTCCCCTTATAGACATGGAATTTCGGTATCGTATAGCCCGGCGGGTACTTGATCTGATCGTACCAGCTCGGATATGGTCGTCCTGTTTTTACGACCTGACCGGCTGCCTCAGTCGCATGATGAACCCGTATCTGATGGGCTATATATTCGTCTAAGTCAGCTTTGGAGATTGTCTCCTCCTTGGCTGTTGACAGAGCCGGTGGAGGATTTGACGTTTCTCCCCTGTCGTCTTCAAGGACGATCGGAGGATCTTCTTCAGCAGGAGGATCTTGCTGGATCATCATTCCCACCATGTCCTGGAGCAGGAGGGCCATTCGCTTTATGTTGGCCGCTTGTTCAGCGGCCTCCTTATCCTTCTTCTCCAATATCCAGCGAAGGAATTCAGCGTCAGTTTCTTGTTCCTGGCGTTGATCCGAGGACGCTTCAGGGCTTTCTTTTGGCCCAGTGAGTGCGGCCATCGCGTTCATCATTTCTTGGAGCTTTTGCTGTTGCTCCTGAGCTTTGGTCACTGACCATGTAAGCGGTCTATGACCCGTAGATGCACGGCTGTCCTCCTTCCCCGACGCCATGTATACAGTATGGACTACAATGCCCCCGGACTTAGGGCATTTGGGCTCGCCGCCTTTGACATTTGCCGCAGGCGTGGGAATTTTCCCCAGCCTCCTTCTCTTGTGGGCCATTGAAGTTGAAGGGGCCGTTGCAACGGGCACCCTGGTGGTGGTCATCCTTTGCTGTTTGTCCGGACGGTTCTTTTCTTCTTGCACTTTCGCCCTTTTCTGCTGACGAGAGTGACCTTGGTCAATTACGGAGTCTTGAACCCTTCGCCAAACTTTATAAATTTTAGAGGATAGCCGCTGAGGGGGCTGCTCCAGCTTCATTTCTGGAACCCTCTCCGCGGGTGGAGGAGATCTTTTTAGCACAGCAGTTGGAGAGTTCTTACGTACCCTCCTAAGTGGTTCAAAGCTGTTCCCAGTTGGAACAGCAGCATTAACTTCCACCAGTGGAGCAGGTGGAGTTAGCCCTAAGGGGGAGTTGCCCTGAGAGGGAGTTGCCCCGAACCTTCCTTACTCAGCACCAGTGGCGACGTCGAGCATGATGAGCAGTTGGGGCTGGCTCGGCGACAGAGACAGCTTCTTCTTGCCCCCTGTCCGAATGAGGTGCTGCTGGTGTCAGCCTCTTAAAGACTGATGTTGTCCTTTGAGTGGCGATATTCAATCTGTCAAAGACAGATCCTCTAGCGGGGGCAGGAGCCGGAATAGTCAGCCTTGAAAAGACTGACTCTTTGACAGGAGAAGCCGCCTTGGCGACTTCAGGAGCAACCATTGTTTCCTTCCTTGGGACAGCCACTTTAAGGTTCATAGGCTTCTTGGCGGGCCCATCAGAGTTCTGATCCAGCCTGGCAAAGACAGAGGCTGCGGGTTAGATATTGGACGACCCGTTGAAAGGGGTCGTTGTAGCAGTGAGCCTATCGAAAACCGACTTCTTGTTCGCTTCTGGTGCGGGCACTGGCATGGTGAAGCTTGCAGGCGGGATCATGGTCCCGAAAAACAGGCCGGTGGTCGCCTGGGTCACCTGTTCTACCGGCATGGCAAGGATGGAGGCCTCTTGAGGCCCATAAGCTATACTTCCAGGCGAAGTGGAGCGTCGGTTGCATTGGCACTTCGAACAGCTCGAGCAGTTGGAGGCCATTGATGCTCGATTTCTGCGCCAGGAAAAAGACCAAATCTTAGTAACTTGAAATCCAAAGGCAACCATTAACAAACCGCGATTCGTTCGTGAAGACGACACACGAAGTGTGGAGTGGAAAGAGGAAAAGGTCCCACCGGGCATGCCAGAATCTGTTCCCCTCCGAACGGCGGCCAAGACATGGGCGCCTTGCCTGTGATTCGGGGCAGATGCTATTTGGTTTTATCCGTCCACCTCTCCAAAGATTCCAAGTTGATTTATGGCACCGTGTATCGGAGGTTTAGACGGATGCGGCCGATGTAGCAGACTTCGTCAGATTCCCCCTCGCTTGAGGGGTTTTTGATTGTAGGGACGCTCTTCCCTGCAGGCGTAAGCCCCTGCAGTTAATTACGCTACCGTGTCACGGTAACAACTTTCTCCTTCTCCAGAATTTCACTTCGTGTCGTGTGTGTTTGTTTTGTTTGTGGTTGCCCGTGGATTGTATACGGAGACTAGGTTATGCCGTCGCCCGTAGGACGTGGATTAGTCCAAATCCGTATTTTCTTAGATTTGGGTTTGAGGTTTTTGTTTAAGAATACGTTAGCCCTATTTAAGGATAAGATCAACTTAAACTTTTGTTAAGGATACGTTAGTCTAATCTCCAGACTAAGATCGACTTAACGGGATCGTTTAGATCCGATAAGAGAGCAATTGGCTCTATTGTTCCAGTTTAGGGACATAGTGGTCCATGTTCCAGTTTAGGGACATGGTGGTCCATCATTCCCATTTAGGGACGAACATTAGTTTAAGGACATTTCGGTCCAACATTCCCATTTTGGGACGAATATTAGTTTAAGGATGTTTCGGTCCATCATTCCCATTTTGGGACGAATATTAGTTTAAGGATGTTTCAGTCCACGAGTTTAAGGACCCCGCAGTCCGTATCGATGTGTGGTTGTCGGGACCCATCACCTCTCTGACGTCGTTGAAGGATTACAACGATAGGTGTCAGAGGAGTTCAGAGATGTACCCTTGAACCTGATGTAAATTGATTTAAGAGAGTAGTCTTGCTCAGTCAATTTAATTTGAGGACTTACGGCCATGATTGGGCTAAGTCCAGTTGAGAATATTTAACGTTTTTATTTCCGGCCTATTAGGCCTATGCTAGGGCTTTGCCCTTGTTTAATAATGCACTGCATTTTATTCTGGCCTGCTAGGCCTTTTTTATTTGAGCTCTGTCCCTTTATAAATGATGCAAAGCATCTGTTTGGGCTCTGCCCCTCTTTAAAATAATGCATTGCATTTAATTTGGCCTGTTAGGCCTTTTTTAATTGGGCTTGGCCCTTCTGTAAATAATGCAGTGCATTAATCAAACTGACAGTGGCCATGTGGCCTATCAGGCGCTTTGCGCCAATTATAGAGCGCAAGCGCATATGGAGATGACACGTGTCATGCTTGGGTGAGCGCAAGCGCAATAGCGCAGTGCGCTGCGCTGTTGCGCTGCTGACACGTGGCGCGCTCTGGTGAGTTGCGCCAACTTCAGAGAGTAATACTCTATCTTAAAAGCGCACAGCGCAAGTGGTCTTGGAGCTGACACGTGGCGCTCTCTGGAGGCTTGCGCCAACCCAGAAGCGCAACAGTGCATATTTTGCAAGTGCAGGGCACTGTTCAATAACTTGATCCAATTTTGGATTCAAGAAAAGAATCTTTAAGATTCCAGAACCAATGGTTCATAAAAAAGTGCAAGGCACTGTTATTATTTTATTTTATTTATTTATTGAAGATCTTTGATCTTGTTCTTAGATCAATGATCTATTCAGAAGAAATTCTTCTTTTTTTATAAAGGTTTTTACCTTTTTTCTCTTCTTGAGTTTTTTTCACAATTTTTCAGAGCTCTCTCTATTCTCTGTGTTGCTGTTTTTTGATCTTGATGTTCATCTATTTTGAATTGGGGTCTAGGGGCCTTTATATAGTGCTCATTAATTTGTTAAATTTGTTGAAGAGATCTTTCTCTGAGTGATTTGGGGAATTTTCCCCACCGTTGGATCTTTGATCCAAGGGCTTCTGTTTTACAGAACACAATCTTCTTGTTTTAACAAGAACAGAATGATCTTACTAGAATTTTAATTCTGTTTGGCGCAGATGCACCAGCGCTTGACACGTGTCGCACAGCGCAGAGCGCAGCGCAACTGCGCTGCCACGTGTCTCGCGCAGCGCAGAGCGCAGCGCAACTGCGCTGCCACGTGTCGCGCGGCGCTGCCGCGCACCGCAACTGCGCTGCCACGTGTCGCGCGGCGCTGCCGCGCAGCGCAACTGCGCTGCCACGTGGCACGCAGCGCACAGCGCAGCACAACTGCGCTGCCACATGTCGCGCAGCGCAGTGCTTGCGCAACTGAAGCGTTGCTTCCTTTAATTTTGTTTTAAATAGAGCCTTGCTCTGATTGGGCGCGCTGCCTTGGGCGCTGCGCTCCCTGTGCTGGCGTGTCCGATTTCGACACGTGGCGCCCTGCACGCAGCGCAGAGGATCTGAAGCGTTGCTTCATTTATTAAAATTTAAATTTTCAAAGTAGAGCTTTGCTCTGATTGGGGGGAATCAGAAGCGTTGCTTCATCTCCCGCCTTGGAATTTGAACAGAGCTTTGCTCTGATTGGGGTAAACACCGACGACCAACAACTTCTTTCGTTGGTGCACTTCCAAATTGACGTGCATGCCTCAAATCAGACCATACCCCAAATTGGGCACATTCCATATCAACATTGTTCATTTCGTCACGTAACAAATACACGTGCGTGCAAGATGAATGCCAGACCGAGAAGTTCTTAAACTAATTATTCGCCTCAAACATGGCGATAATGGACCGAAATATCCCTAAATTAACATTCGTCCCCAAAATAGGAATGTTGGACCGAAATGTCCCTAAACTAATATTCGCCTCAAACATGGCAATAATGGACATTGATGTCCTTAAACAAAAATAATTGGGCCCAAATGCTTATATGTTTAACTCGGCCTTAATCTCAAATCAGATTAACGGTCCTTAAATAAACCAAACCCAAATCTAAAAATATACGGATTTGGACTAATCCGTGCCCTATGGGCGATGACATAAACTAGTCTCCGTATACAATCCACAGGAAACCAAAACAAACAAAAACACACATGACACGAAGTGAACTTCCGAAGCAGGAGAAAGTGGTTATCGCAATGCGATAATGTAATTAACTGCAGGGGCTTGCGCCTGCAGGGAAGAGCGTCCCCACAATTAAAAACCCCTCATAAATGAGGGGGAATATGATAAAGTCTGCTACAATGGCCGCATCCGTCCAAACCTCCGATATATGGTGCCATAAATCAACTTGGTATCTTTGGAGAGGTGGACAGATAAATACAAATAGTATCTGCCTCCAGATTCAGGCAAGACGATCCATCCCTATTCGTCTCCATTTCCGGTTGTAAGCAGATTTTGGCACGTCCGGTGGAACCTTTTCCTCTTTCCACTCCACACTTCGTGTGTCATGTCCGTAAACAAAAATTGCGGTTCGCTATGGTTGCCCTTGGATTCGAGGTACTAAGATTTGGTGTCTTGTTCCTGTGCAGAAGAAGAGAATATCGATGACTTCTGGGTGCACAACTTGCAACAACAACTCCCGCTCCGCCCCAACTAGAGGAGTGACTTATGGGCCCAATGCGGCCTTCATCTTTTCAATGCCGGTAGGGAAAGTGACTCAAGCCACTACCGGATTGTTCTTCGGGACCATGATCCCACCAACAAGTTTCAGCGCCCCAACGCGTATGAAGAAGCTCCCAAGAGGTCGGTCTTCGATCAACTTGCAACCACAACGGCCCCTCTCAATTGACCATCCAAATCCGATGCCTCAATCTTCAACAGGCTGATCCAAAACTCAGACATCTTAGTCTCCAACAGGCTGAGCCAGAACCAAAACGGGCCCGTAAAGAGGCTCGTGATATCTAAAGGGGCTGCCCCAAAATGGATAGCCCTCTCAACTCCTCCTGCAGGTGAAGTTGTTAAAGGTGCTTCCCCTACCAAAAAGTCGATCTTCGAAAGATTGGTCGATCCTCCTCAAGCTACCAAGGACATCAGTCTTCAACAGGCTGGCACCAATAGCAGCCCCTCACCAAAGCTGGGGACAAGAAGAAGTCGCTTCCAAAACTGAAGCGGCCCCGTCTGCAAGACACGCTCGACCTCTTCACTGGCGCCGAGTGAAAAAAGATGAGGGCAACTTCCCCTCTGGACGTACTCCACCAACTCTAATGGTGGAAGTTGACGCTGCTGTTATAACTGGGAATAGCTTTGATCTGCTCAGGAGGGTATGCAAGAACTCTCCAACGGCGGTGCTAAAGAAATCTCCCCCTCCTGCAAAAGCCATAGTGCAGGCAAAGACGGAGCGCCCCCATCAATGGCTCTCCTCCTAAATTCATAAAGTCTGACGAAAAGTCCAAGACTCTGTGATCATCAAAGATTACTCTCATCAACCGAAGAAATCAAAGGCTCAGTAAGAGGAAAACCATCCCTCGACTATACAACAAGGGACTTCTTCCACACGGGTGCCTGTTACAACGGCCCCTTCAACTTTGATCTCCCACAAAAGGATGAGGCTGGAGAAAATCCCACCGCAGCGGAAAATTCCAAAGGTGATGGACACAAACGTCCCAAGTCTAGGGGCATGATCGCACACACGGTTTACATGGCTTCCAGAAAAGAAGAAAGCCGTGCTTTCGTAGGTCATCAACCGCAAATTCGGTCACTAACAAAAGCTCAGGAGCAACAACAAAATCTCTAGGAGATGTTGACCAAAATGATAGCACTTACCGGGAAGAAAGAAAGTCCGGAACTAGTAGCCGAATAGCGCCAGGAGCAGGAAATCGATACAGAGTTCCTACGAAGGGTGCTTGAAATAAAAGACAAGGAAGCCGCAGAGCAGGATGCTAATATAAAGCAGATAGCTCTCTTGTTCCAAGAAATGGTTGGAACGATGATCCAGCCAGAATCCTCAGCCGAAGATCCACCGATAATCATCGAGGATGGCAGAGGGGAAACATCAAACCCTCTTCCGGCCTTATCAGTGGCCAAGGAGGAAATGATCTCCAAGGCTGCTCTTGATGATTACATCGCTTAAAAAATACGAGCTCATTAAGCAAATGAAGCGGTCGACCAAACTGTCAGAACTGGGCCACCGTATCCAGGTCGGTATGACCAAATCAAGTACCCGCCGGGATATACGATCCCCAAGTTCCATGTGTACAAGGGGACATGCAACCCACATTAGCACGTCGCGCAGTTCAGAGCTCTGTGCGGCAACACTGGAGGCGATGACAAACTGTTGTTTTGCCAGTTCGTTGGCAGCCTGTCAGAGACAGCCTTTGAATGGTACTTGGAGCTCCTAAATGACTCCATGAGGACATTCATAGATATGGAGCTGCTGTTCACACAGCGGTTCACCAGCGCAAGCGAACGCACCCCGATCACGGCATTAATCAATACCAGGGTAAAGCCGGGAGAAACCTGGGTCCAATACGCGATCCGGTGGTGGAACCTATGGTCAAAGTGCGAACAGCGCATCGATGAATCTCCTGCCGTGCGCATGTACATCGGGGCCCTAAATCCTCAAACGAAGCCCCAGTTCATGACGTTCTTCAAACCAACAATCTTCCAAGCTCTGATGGATAAACTGGCCCAAATGGACCAGATGGGCCACGGGCCTTCCTCCTTAAATATAGATCCTCGAAATGCCAAGGGTAAAGGGAAAATGGCCTTCGTCGCCAACACTCAACAACAACCGAGCGATCCAAAACCGTCTGTTCGCCAAAAAAATGCACGTCCACATCTATCTCTGGAAGAAAGGCTAGGACGCGCTTACTTATTTCCCCGCGATAAGATGATGAGACTATTTGAGTTGGTAATGCGTAACAAACTCATTACATTACCAGACCCACGGCGTCCACCGCAGCCCGGCGATGTCAACAACCCCAACTACTACTCCTATCACAGAATGGTGACCCACCTAATTGAGGATTGCTACGTCTTCAAGAACTAGGTCGAGGACCAGTATCAACAAGGGAAGTTCGCACTATCTGAGAACTGGAGGGTGAACTCGCCACAGAAGCACACTCCCAAAAAGGTGGATGCACCGGGGGAATCATGCTCACTCATGGAAGAAACTCCATGGGAAGTCGTTCTTTCAGCTAAAACCAAAAGAATGTTGAAGGATCTCCAGGCATGTCTAGCATGTTGGGGTCGAAAATTATACCCTGGTTGACCAAGTCAAAGTCAAAGTCAACCCCAAGTAAGCGTGTCCAAGCCCAAATCAAGTGGACATATTCCCAAGTCAAGCCCCACGGCCGGCCTCCCCCATGCCAGAATGAAATCATGTAATAAATAATTTTGATGTAATTTTTTATGCATGAATGTAAGAAAAATTGTCATAAAGCCGAAATTTTGTAAAGCTGATGGCTCATGTGCAAAAGAAGTGAGCACATGAGGCATGGGATGGGCAAAATGTAATTTTGTAAAGCCCAATGGGCTATATGTAAATTTGTAAGCCTATAAAAGACAACATGATAATGAAATAAAACATAAGAATGCATTCTCCTAAAAATTTAGGGTTTCTGTGCCTCCTTCCTTTTCCTCAAGGTTCTAAAACCTTTTCTCCTTTTCTTTAAATTAAATCAAGAGTTTAACTCTTCCTTTTTCAAATATAAATAGTTTTTCACCATCAAATCCTTGAAGGGAAACTCAGATCTTCCATCAGATCTTAAAAAGTAGAGATTTTTAAATCTCACCCCCTTTCTCCATGATCCGGCCAACCGAGAGGAGGAAGAAGGAGACCTATCACCAAAAATCCCATCTTGGAAAGATCCAGGGCCAAAGAAGAGAAAAAAAGAGGCTTTCTTTGATCATTTCCAAAGATTTCTAGGAGTTTAACTCCATTCAAGATCTATTGGAGTTTAACTCCATAAATTAATTTCTTTTTAGGAGTTTAACTCAAGAAGTCAAATCAGGAGCATGGCTCCTAGTGCAGGGACTAAGTCCCCTCTTCTGCGGGCGCCCAGCACCTACGCGGTAGGCACATGAGGTGCTGGCGCCCGGCGCCCACACGCCGGGCACGTGAGGCGCTAGCGCCCGGCGCCCACGCTCCCGGCACGTGAGGCGCTGGTGCCTAGCTCCATGCATGCGTATTTAAGACGCTTCCCCCTCATTTTATATGCAATCCACACTAAATTTACCTCCCTCGCTAGAAATTTTTTTCTAACAGGGCGCTGTCCTGCAGGGTTGTCTAGCACGGCAGCAAGGTTTCGGGGGGCATCTTCTATACCAAATTAAAATTTTAGCCGTACTAGCTAACTCTAATCCAGAATCGTATACTAGAAAATCCGACGAAACATAATACAAACAACTTTGCATAAGAAGTGAACAAGGAATACAACCTTTGTAGACCGGTCCTTCACTTCAATAGCTCCGTGTAGTCGTCCCTTCACTGCAAATCATGAACGCCCGAACTCTCAAAAGGGTTCTCCTGAAGAAATGAGCAAACTTGCACGAAGTCTTCGAGGCCGAAGATGATCTACGTCGAGGAGACACTAACCCAAGCTACCCCTTCACTAATTGTGGAATTAGTGAAGCAAACACCCTATACTAAATGGCAAGTAGTAGAGGATGATGAAGTAGGATTTTTTCTCACTTTAGAAATAATTTTCTCATATCTCCATTGAAGCTAGAAAGCTTTTTAGGAGGAAGAAGAAGAAGAAAAATCTCTCATGATAATTATCAAGTTAAGAATGGCAACCATGGGTGAGTTAACATTATATGTTAACCTTTGTAGAGACTTAACCATGGCTAGGATAATTGGTTGGGTTAATAAATATCTTAGGCAAAACAAAACTTGTGGACTTAGTCAATGCAAATCCAAGCTTCTCAAAGCTTCTTGCCATGACAAAAATGCCACCATTTTGATTTACCAAAATAAATAAAAACCCTTCATTATACATAGCATGGTGTAAGTCACACACACACCCAAGTTGCATGTATCATCAAGCATGACACAAAATCTTGTACACTAATATATATTACATATATACTATGTGCACAAATCAAGTAAGAAAATAAATCTTAAGTGAAATAATACTAGTTAATGTAACTTAATATATCAAATATATAATTATACATTAGATTATTAAATCAACACTTGACTTAATAATCCGGCTATGTCATGTTAGTTGTATATATGCCCTAGAGGCCATTATTATATGAGATGTATATTATAGTGGATGCTTGGACATATATATGGAGGACTTTCTTGCTCGACATGATAGTACGCTATCTGGTTGCTCTTTATCTTAACATGTACACTTATTGTCTCTCTGTTATATGTTGATAAAGATCTTAGGATGTGTACTTGACTACTAGGATTATGATGCAGATCATACTAGTGGGGCCTGAGTAGTTTATGAGTTCATCCTTCAATGTTCCTAGTCGCAAGAATATCGAGACGGGGCATCGATATTCCAGAGTAGACTAGCGTATATCTTCTCGACCCATATGATGGGCGATGGATGATCCCATATCAATTGGTGTTTGACATCAGAGATGTTATACGGGTGCTCAGTGGTGACTGGGTACACTGAACGGACTCGCCGAGAACTCTTAGATGGTATTATACCTTACGTCAGATAGCAGTTCTCTGGTGGCACTGATACAGGTTAGTCTGTTGACCCAAGATCGTCATAGAGTCTTGTGTGTCTCCCACTGTGCTTTGATTTCTACCTTACCACGGCTCTACTGAGTCGTGCAAACAGGTGGTTTTTGGGTACAGTCCCGAGTCACATGGAGGCAATAAGCGATAGGAGGGGATTCGTCTCTCCCGATATTGGGGGTTGATGTTGCGCTATGCCCGATTGGTCATAACTGAAAATCCTTGGCCAGGGTAGATGAGATTTATTGGTAAGTCTTATCAGTAGTTTCTCAACCCGTTATGGACCTTACATCGGCATGACTTATCAAGCTATTGGGGTCTGACGTTTAAAACCCCTAGGCGAGATATGCGACATATCAGATGAAGAGACCGGACTGTACGGTAGTGTTACTGATTGGATTCGCAGGAGTATGAGCAGGCATGCTTGTTGATCTTCGGATCTCTCAATACCCGGGTGGCCGTTGCGTTTAGCAGACCGCTTACGGCTTGTGGATGTCTGATATGATCACCACCTACTGCCGGCGTATTGACGAGTCTTTAGAGTCCTATATAGAGGTTTCTTAGTTCATGCGAAACGAAGTAAGAGCACATATGTGATATGTGTGGGACCGAGATTAATGCGCGTATGTGATACCGCGTTCTATTCTATTCTCGCGACATGTGATACCGGTCGGTTATATGTGATATAACCGGATTATTAAATCAAGTATTGATTTAATAATTTAATGTATAATTATATATGTGATATATTAATTTACATTAACTAATATTAGCTCACTTAAACTTTTCTTTTTCTCACTTGTGTACAATTAGTATATATGTGATATATATTAATGTACATTATTTTGTGTCATGATAGATGCCATATGCAACATGGGTGTATGAGACTCACACCATGCTTAATATAATGTAAGGTTTTTATTTATTTAAAGTAAACCAAATTAGTGGAAATAAGTCACATGGTTGAAGCTTGTAGAAACTTGTGGAACCATTGACCAAAGTCCACTAATTTTGTTTTACTTGCAGATATTTATTAACCTAACCATTATTAATTAGCCATGGTTTATTCTCTACATGAGTTAGTGTATGACACTAACTCACCCATGATTGCTATTCTCACCTCATGAGTTCATTCTCGCATCTCCATTCTTCATCTTCTTCTTCATGAGAGAAAAAGCTTGCTAGCTTTTTCTAAGTGAGAAAATATTGTGAGAAAATTAAATCTAAAGTGAGCTCATTTCCTACTTCATCATCCTCTACTATTAGCCATTTAGTTTAGGGTGTTTGCTTCACTAATTCACATATTATTGAAGAGGTAGCACGAGCTTGAGTCCTCTCGACGTAGATCATTTTCGGCCTCGAAGACTTCGAGCGAACATGTTCATTTCTTCATGTGAACCCTTACTAGAGTTCGGATGTTCACTACTTGGAGCGAAGGAACTACTACAAGGAGCTTTAGAAGTGAAGGACCGGTCTACAAAGGTTGTATTCCTCATTCACTTAGTTGTAATGTTTGATTACATGCTAGCTTTACTCCTAATTTTCTAGTTAGATCCTTGGCTTGGGTTGTTGATCAGTCGAAAATACTGCATCTTTTAACCGGCAATTTCCCTATCATTTGCACTCATTTAGAAGTGTACGGTATTCATATTTCACATATTATCAAAACAGTTGTTAAATATCAGATTACTTGTACTGTATACTAAAACCGGTATTTCTAGGGAAATTGACTGTATTTTATGGCATCGCATCATCCCTATATTGCGCAACACTTGTCTCGAGAAATTGTGCTGGAAAATCCAGAAGAAAAGCCAAAATTGTCATTTTGCTGATCAAACATTACGCCAACTCAAAGACCTGAAAGCTGGTAGCAATCTAGAGGGAAATATTAAATTCAACATATCAGAAAAAGGCCCAAGTATTAGCCCAAACATGTAACAGAGAGCCCAAGCCATAAAGCTTCAATTACGCCGCGGATCCGCGGTAGGAGCCTGCTTGCGCTGCGGATCCGCGGCGCTTCTGCCACGTCATCACTTGAATTTTGGTGCATAACTCTTCTCTCAGTGGCTACAGCTCAGAAATATATGTCAATCTCTAGAAAACCCTCGAAGCTTCTGCCAGATCAGCAAAGATGATTAATTAAACTAATCCTAATTAAGCTCCTAACAAACTATTTCTAGAAGCTCCCTCCTAACTAACCTCATCTAGAAGCTTCTCCTCAACAAACTTTTGGAGGGAAATTCAAATCTCCTCTAACTAACTTTTGGAGGGAAATTCAAAATTCAAATCCTAGATCTAGGGTTTTGATGGTCTATAAATAGGAGCCTAGATCTAGGGTTAAGAGGTTGTTCAATTTCTCATCATTCTCTCTTCATCTTCCATCCACAAGTTGAGTGACACGACTTGTGCGAAACCCTAACCCTAATTCCCATCCAAATTCAAGATCCCGAGTACCAAATCAAGTGAGAAGCCTTCAACCTTTTTAGGAGCGGAGCCGATCTTCAATCGAGCAAGTGATCCAAGCCGATCCGCGACTCACGGAGACGAGCGAAGCCAAATCGACGATCGATTTCTTCCTCTTGTAGTTCTTGAGCGATTGTAACGAAATTGTTGATATAAATAAAAGGTGAAATTCTTGAATCTTGCTTTCTTTAAATTCTTGCATCATGATTCGATCTCAATTTGTAATTGTGGTTCTTGTTGTGATGTTTGAGTAAAACTCCGCTCGTAAAGGAGTCGAGACGATCGATAGAATGATGATGTAACAAATCTTAAAATGATTCTTAAGTCCTACGAGTTTTGTAAACCCTAGCAAATTGAAGAATCGATGACCTAGTTTCGTTGCGATGCTTTCTTGATTGTGATCGCTCGAAATTAGGGATCTACAATCAATTCTTGAATTTACTAGAGGCTAGAATGTGAATGATATCGACGAAGGAACAAGGGATAAATGATGAAACCCTAGTTTCACAAGAAATCCCTAATTCTCGTCGATCATCATCGATCTAGTATCAATTCTTCGAAGGATAAGAATATGTCATCTCTAGATTACACCACATCTATGGATCCGATTGATTCCTACGAGCCTCATTTCGATTCTTGATATTCGGTTTGGAAAAATCATCAAACTCTCAATTCTTGATTCTATCGTTTTCTTATTACATCTAGATTTTTCTAATTCTTGAACTTCAATTACAAATCATGAATTGTTTGTTTTCTTTTCCTTAAAGTTTCGACTCATCTAATTCGAAAGACGAACGATTACACTTTCCCTGTGGACGATCCGCACTTACTAACGCGCTACATTCGACACCGTTATTGATTGCGGTCAAAATATTTTTGGTTGTGATTTCTATATACAATTTTCTCAAAACCAACACACAACGAGAAATTCATTCAATCAGTTGTATAGCTCTCTAGGTTTTTTAAAATTGTATACTTGATGCCCTAAAAATCCTAGTTAGGGTGCTATGGAACCCAGCATATCACATATAACCGATTAATATCAAATGCAACAACTTATCGAATCAACACTTGATTCGATAACCCGGCTATATCACATATAACCGACCGATGTCACAAATCACGAGAATAGAATACGGTATCACATATCGTATTAATCTCGGTCCCGCACATATCACATATGTGCTCCTACTCCGTTTCTCTTGAGCTAGGAAACCTCTGTGTAGGACTCTAAAGACTCGTCAATACGCCGGCAGTAGGTGATGATCATATCAAACACCCACAAGCCACAAGCGGACTGCTAAACGTAACGGCCACCCGGGTATTGAGAGATCAGAAGATCAACAAGCATGCATGCTCATACTCCTGTGAATCCAATCAGTAACACTACCGTACAGTCCGGTCTTTTCGTCTGATATGTCGCATATCTCGTATAGGGGTGGTAAACGTCAGACCCTAGTAACTCGATAAGTCGTGCCGATATGAGGTTTATAACGGGTCGAGAAACTACTAATAACACTTACCAGTATATCTCAGAATCAGCCCTGGCCAGGGACTTCCTGTTATAGCCAATCGAGCACAGTGCAACATCAACCCCCAATACCGGGAGAGACGATACCCCTTCTATCGCGCATTGCCTCCATGTGACTCGGGACTGTACCCAAAAGTCACCGTTTTGCATGTTCTCTTGAACGTGGTAAGGTGGAAATCAAAGCACAGTGATAATCATACAAGACTCGATGACGATCTCGGGTTTACAGACTAACCTGTACCAGTGTCACCAGAGAACTGCCATCTAACGTGAGGTATAATACCATTTGGGAGTTCTCGGTGAGTCCGTCCAGTGTATCCAGTCTCCACTGAGCACCCGTATACTATTTCTGATGTCAAACACTAATGGATATGGGATCATCTATCGCCCATCTACATGGGTTGAGAAGCTATACGCTAATCTACTCTGGTATATCGATGCCCTGTCTCGATACACCCACGATTAGGAACATTTGAAGGATGTACTTACCGACTACTCTGTCCCCACTAGTATGATCTGCATCATAATCCTGGTAGTCAAGTACTCATCTTAAGGGTTTTATCAACATGTAATAGAGAGACAATCAGTGTATATGTTAATATAAAGAGCAACCAGATAGCATACTATCATGTCGAGCAAGAAAGTCCTCCCTATATATGTCCAAGCATCCACTACAATATACATAGTATGTACAATAATGGCCTCTAGGGCATACATATAACTAACATGTCCCGTACCCCGTAAGGGGGCTGCTAGCCCTCTTGACCCCCAGCCCACTATCCAGGTAGCGAGATCCCCGTAAAATCTGCGAGGCCCCCGATATATCCAAAACCCCTTTCAAAACATACGTACACTGCACATTGAGTTCGCATGACCAGTTTGACCCGTCAATCGGAGGTTCTCTCACTCCAAAGGTGAGGGGTAATTAACAATATCTTAGTCCGCGGCTGCCGGAGATTCGGATCTCTACAATCAATAAACCCCGCCTAGCCTAGGCAGGGGGGATCTGTAGTACGCCTGACAAGCGTGTGTGTATTCCCATCATAGTGGGGTGATGAAAACACCCTACAGATTGAGTTCGGATGGCCAGAAGTTTAACTCCAGCAGGGCGTGCCGGAATCTAGGGGTCAAGGGGGCTAGCAGCCCCCTTGCGAGGTGCGAGGCAGCGCCCCGTTAGAAAAAAATTTCTAGCGGGGGAGATAAATTTAGTGTGGAGTGCATATAAAATGAGGGGGGAAGCGTCTTAAAGACGCGTGCATGGAGCTAGGTGCCAGCGCCTCACATGCCTGGCGCATGGGCGCTGGGCTCCAGCGTCTCACATGCCTGGAACGTGGGTGCTAGGCGCCCGCAGAACAGGCTTGGTCCATGCACTGGGAGTTGTGCTCCTGATTTGACTTCTGGAGTTAAACTCCTAAAAACAGATTAATTTATGGAGTTAAACTCTAATAGATCTTGAATGGAGTTAAACTCCTAGAAATCTTTGGAAATAGGGGGGCCTTTTTTTCTCCCGTTTGGCCCTGGATCTTCCCAAGATGGGATTTTTGGAGATGGGTCTCCTTCTTCTTCCTCTCGGTTAGTCGGATCTTGCAAAAAAGGGAGTGGGATTTAAAAATCTCCCCTTTTTAAGATCTGAAGAAAGATCTGAGTTCCCCTTCAAGGATTTGATGGTGAAAAGCTATTTGATTTTGGAAAAGAAAAAGTTAAACTCTTGATTTAATTCAAAGAAAAGAGGAGAAGGTTTTAGAACCTTGAGGAAGTGGAAGGAGGCACAGAAACCCTAAATTTTTGGGGGAATGAATTCTTATACTTTATTTCATTATCATGTTGCCTTTTATAGGCTTACAAATTTACATATAGCTCCTTGGGCTTTACAAAATGGAATTTTACCCATCCCATGCCTCATGTGCTCATTTCTTTTGCACATAAGCCATGGGTTTTACAAAAATTTGGCTTTATGCCCATTTTTCTTACATTCATGCATAAAAAATTACATCAAAATTATTTATTACATGATTTCATTCTAGCATAGGGGAGGCCGGCCGCGGGGCTCGACTCTGGCATGGGTCTACTTGATCTGGGTTTGGGCCCGCTTACTTGGGGTTGACTTTGACTTTGACTTTGACTTGGTCAACCGGGGTGTAATTTTCGACCCCAACACGGCAGTCAGGCGGAAAAGCCCAGTTGAACCTGAAATCATCGAAAGGATGCTGAAACCGTGTCCCGTACCGATGATTGTTGACAAAGGGCAAAATCCCTGAGTCAAGCCTTCAAAGTCTTCGAAGAAAAGAAGAAGACCAAGAAGCATGTGCAACCTGCCGAGTATGATGATAAGCGCACAAACATACAAAAGTACATGGACACGCTAGAGGAGTACAACCAGAAGGCGTGGATACCGGTTACCCTCGAAGAGTTCCG
This sequence comes from Agapanthus africanus, assembly GCA_030015575.1. Lineage (NCBI taxonomy): Eukaryota > Viridiplantae > Streptophyta > Magnoliopsida > Asparagales > Amaryllidaceae > Agapanthus > Agapanthus africanus. The sequence goes on along the minus strand of JASDDO010000019.1, from coordinate 44,195,983 downwards.
CAAGCATATTCTTGAGAACGAAGATAATGACAACGATGAGGAAAATGACTCATCAAAAGAAACCGAAGACTGTGTAGCAAGTTGCCGCATGGTCTCACATTCATTGTTAAATGACGAAGAAACTCCCTCAGCATCAGAAAACAATGTAGAGGAACTGAGGAAAGAATCAATGCTAAAATTCTCGGAACTGCCAAAAAACCCGATCGATAGGCTATTAAACGAATTGGATGCTTCAAGATTCCAAGCTAGAATAGGCTAAGGAGAATTGGATGAGGAATTTGCTTTGAATTTGTGAGTTTTTATTTGAATTTTTGATGGATTTGTGATGCTTTTGGATAAGAAAAGAGATGGGAAAATGAGAGGCAGCAGCAGGAGGAGGATGGCTCGGAAATTCTGCAGTGAAAGGGTTAAGTGAGTTTGGGGGTGGGTAGATAAATATAGAAACTTCCATACTTAACACCTCTTTTAACTCCTTTTTCTAATTATTTAATTTCCTTTCATTTTAATCTTTGAAATGGGGAACAATGGGAATGGGGCAGCAAATATTTCGGCCAGCAATATGGGAGGATGAGGGAGAGAGATAAGTGGTGGATGAATGTAGAAACTTCCCCATTTATTACATATATTAACCTCCCCCCTTTTAATTTTCTTTTTCTTTTTCTTTTTGAATGAGAATGAGATGAGAATTATTGAAGAGAAAAGGGGGGGCTGCCACTTATTGGGCTCGGCCACAATAGGAGGGGAGAGTGGGAGTGAGGTGTGTGTGTGGTTGTGTGTAGAAGCCCCTCCATCATATCACATATTAATTCATTTCATAATTATTAATTTTCATTTCTTATTATCTTAATCCTAGAAATCTCTAGAAACTTGGATACATAATTTAAGAAAGCATGAGCATGTTACAAACTTGTTATCAAGTTGTCATGGTTCATTAGTGTATGATTAACCCATTCCAATTTGTAATTTACACTAATTTAATGTATAATTGAAAACTTAAAATATTATTTAAAATAATTAATTAAGGAAAAATATTTAAGTAAACTAATAATTTATAAGTGACTAAATAAATACCAAATACTAGCAATTACATAGTTAAAATAGGTGTTTTTAAATCTATGATGAAAAATAATTATAGTTAAGTTTTACGGAAAATACAGTTTATTTTACCGATTATCAGAAAATTTACCTAAAAGATTTTATTTATTTATTTATTTATTTATTTTTAAAACGTTACAATTAGGATGATTACTCCATCCCTGATTGTATGTGGAAGAATAAAGATCGTTTCTAGGTCGTTGCTGAAAAGAAGCATTAGTTTGTTCTTGACCTTGAAACGGAGGATTCAAAGAATATTCTTCCGTCAAATGTGATAGGTTAGAACAGCAACCACACACGGTTTTGGGGAGCGTAACTTGATTTAGGGAGGCTGACGAAAATTTGTTTTCTATACCTTTGAGTTTCTTTTGCATTGCGGCCATTTCGGCTTTCACTGCGATGGAAACATCGAGCTGATGGATACCTGCCCTAGATGAAGTTGGTCTAACGCTTTCCCACTGTAAGGTTTGTTCGACGAGATCTTCCAGGAATTGCCAAGTTTCGCCATCGTTTTTAGACATGAAATGGCATTAACAAATGGTTTCAAGCATTTGTTTTGTGGTGGGATTAACACCCTCATATATAATTCGGCAAAGTTGCCATTTATCAATTCCGTGATGGGGGCATTGTAGAAGAAGATTCTTGAACCGTTCAAAACATTTCCAAAATGGTTCATTGGAAAGTTGGGTAAACTGGTTAATCTCGCTTCGAACACGGGCGGTCTTATGATTTGGATAAAATTTCTTCAGGAATGCTATCACGAATTCATCCTATTTGGCGATAAAATGTGTGGCAATGCTATAAAGCCATTTTTCTACTAGATCACACAAGGTAAAAGGGAGAAGACGTAATCTCATAGTATCCACAGAAAGTTATGTAGTTCCTCATTGCACAGACGTTTTCGAATTGGGTTATGAAAATGTATGCGTCTTCGGATTCAAGCCCATGAAATTTGGGCAACAAGTTGATGAAGTGGGGTTTAATTTCGAAATTCCCCATTGGACGGTGGAATAAATAGACAAGTATGAAGGGGTCCACGCACAGGGTAGCATCTTTCATGGAGAGAGATGCGCAGTGGATTCTGCACACCTACAGGTGGTAGCAGGGTGGTATCGTGAAATCCCGATGGAGATCCGTCCATTTCGGGAGATGTGTTGGGTGGAGAGGAAATAGAATATGAAGAAGTACCAATTTCAGAGTCGATAGCAAAGACGCGGAAAAGACGGGCACTAGAATCCCATGTCCAGCCGATCATGCACTAAGCGGGTTTAGCGCATGTGGCAGCGTGTGTGAGAACGATTTTTAAATGGTTTGTTTTGAAAAAGTGCCGGACGTGAAGCTTGACTCAACAAATCACAAAATGCATAATCAACCCTAGAACTAAGGTCATCTTGGTCAAGCACTAGATCGCTCCTAGACTTCCAAAGGACAAGTCGCAGGATCAATCCTCTACCACCTCTTTATCGCTCTTGTGGCCAGGTAAATGTTAGGTAAGTGGGAGGTATGCGCTATAAAAATCACCGAAAATAGCAGGCCTAATTAAGTAACCACTTTCCTTAGTCACACTTGCCTAGACACTACAAGAGAAATATGGATAAGCGATAGATTACCCGCGACCCTCCTCTGTCCTAATTGAGCGCGACGGTCCTTAGAGCCTTGGTCTGGATATTTTTTAATTAATGTAGGGTGAAAGTATGCTCGTTTTGTGATTTGTGAGGCTTAGGAAGGGTGATGAAATCCCCAACTAATCTGAATTTGGGTTATTGCCCCTTAAAGTCCGGTTAAAATATGCATAAACAAACCAATATCAAAACATGCAAAAGATTTTTGAGCGGCGATATTTGCAAAGAATCCTGCAGAAAATATTAGATTATTGGATTCTAGAGGAGAGAGAAGAATCAGAGAAAGATACCTGAAGATTTTGGAGGCACAAATCCCCGAAGCCGCCGCCGTTCCGCGGCCAAATGCCTACTATTGCCGCGGTTCCACTGCGCTATGGCGAGTTCGTCTGCTGATGTTTCTTCAGTAGCCTCATATTCTCTTCTGGGCTTTGTTTGATGTCTCTAAATCTCTATTTTTTCGCTCCAGTGACTTAAGATTCTCTCGCAAAAGTCGCACAATAATCACACAAGATGCGGTTTTAGTTCTCTTTATAATATGTTTACTGGATTTTATAAAAATTCAACACGAATAGCAGCAAAAAAATTACGCACGTATCCCTAGCAACGGCGCTATTTGATTGATTCTGAATTTGGAAAAGTGTTTTGTGAATAAAGTAACCACAATCAATAACGGTGTCGCTCGTAACTAGCCGAGATGAGTACGGGTCATCCTAAGGAAAACGTCGAAGCTTTATCTTGCTTTAGACGAGTTGATTGAAAATAGGGAGAATAGTTTTTAGATCTATGTTGAACACGGATGTAGAATTTATGAAGAAGAGGCTTGTAGGGTTTATAGAATTTAGTAGTAATGGATGATTAATTAAAAATAACTCATTTTATCTTTTAATAGATTTAAAACTAGATTGATAGTGATAAATAAAAATTAAGGTTTTTGGAGGGAATAAGGTTCCCACTCTTAACCCTTATCTTTTCATTGACCTCTATTCATGTCTAGCTTTTACCAAAACAAGTGTTAATCTAATCTCAAATCGCGGTCGAGACTATCAATAAATTGGTAGCGCGCCCGATAAAGAAGTTAACAATTATTTTGCTAAAGTTTATAAATATTAAAAGATATAAAAAAAAGTTGAGAGATTTTATCATCCATTAATCTACCCAAATGCTACGAACCCTAGTATGCGTAGAATTACTCATGCATGGTTGAGATAGAAGAAGAAAGGATAGAGAAGGAAATCATAACGTAAATGCAGAAAATAATGCAGAAAGTAAATGAAGAAAGTAAAATGCAAACAATTAAACTAAAGATCTACATTTTTATTAATTGCCGCGCCCCGCTTCCCAATATACAGGGAAGGGACGCGGTGAGGCCCGTTACGTATTTACTTCAAAATAAATACGCTAAGCGTATCTAAGCAATATAAAGTAAATTGTACACAAGAGACAGGAATATAACTGAACAACAACTTTATTTATTAAACATTCTTTTACAGGTACAACTGAAATGTAAATACATGGATGGAAATCAATGCCTAAATAATGGCATAACTGAAATGACAAGTATGTACAAGTAAAGTCTAATGCTCCGGATCTTCTGTGAACTGCTCCAAGTGTTCCTCGCTGGTCTCGATCTCTAGTACGTCCGATCCACCTGACAACATTTCAAAGAAGAAGAGAAATAGGAATATCGAAGTCCCAAAGAAATGAAGAAGTAGAATAGACAGAAAAGAGTATAACTAGTAAGATTTGATTATAATATTAACGCATTTGTTTGTAACTTGGTACAGAATATGCTAGTGTATACGAGAGAAGTCCAACTTACACTGTGGACTTTGGTAACCCATAGTACAAGGCTCTGTCGAAAATACCACGGAACAACGACATAGATGTAATTACGTCTTAAGTGACCATCTCGTGCCACCATTAACATGTTCCGTACCATTCTACCCCTTTATAAACCCCGCAATATCTTATTATATTGATTATATTGATTGTGCTGATGGTATTGTATTGTCTTGTAACAAAGGGAAGACTTGCCGAAACTATGATATCAGTAAATGGAATGGAGATAAATGGATAGTCATGTAGACGGAATATATCCATGGTTCGGTTCGGTTATGTTCATGTTGTTATAGATTGCATTCTGGAGTTCATGGATTCATATTGAAATGGAGTTATACTTGAATCATATTCAATTCAGATTAACCATGACTCGAATTGAGTCAGAATTTTAAGAAAAATTGAAGTCCTGATTGTTTTGATGGTATCGGTAACCGTTGCACATGAACGGCGGGATTTATGTCTTTTTCAAAGACAATTACCGTGTTGATAACACTGTTTGTTAGATTTTCTACCTTAGATAGATAAGCACCCACATTCTCCGGCTCACTGAGGCTCAAGAGAATTGACCCCTCTTAAACCTATAATTACTAAGGTCCTTATTGTAATTTAGCATAACTTGAGGGGGTTTTATGTAAAAATAGTTTTGATATGTTTTCAAAATACACTTAAAGTATTTAATTATCGTCTTTAAGGTTTTCATAGATATATATTTTATAAATGTGAAATTTCTAGTGAGTAGAACCTAGTTTTCATTGTATATGGTATTTTATTGAAATATTGGAATTGATTTGTATTTGGACAGTATTTTCATATGATGGTGATTCCTTTGTTTTAGAAAACTTGGAATATTTATATAATTAAAATAGATATTTTGATAATAGTTATATATATGTATATTTAATAAAAATAAATTTTATTTATTTTTGTAGAAATCTCATTTTCTAAAGAAAAATGCATTAAAATTCCATCGAGATCGAATGCTCCTTTCAAAGGTCTGCATCTCACTCTACTAGGCCTGAGGATGTGCGATAACCCATACCATCCCGAACGGGGTCCCCAAAAGTGGGTTGTAGAGACGCAATTGTAAGAAATTGTTTAATACACTTTTTAAAGAAATGGTTTTGCAAGTTGTTGGTAATTATTTGTAATATCGTATTATCCCATAACTATTGTCCCAAACTTTCATTGTGCTATGTCAAAGATGTGTGTTGTGATGAGGTAGGTCATTAGCTCGTGAGTTATCTAAAGGTAATACAAGTATTATGTTGATTTGTGTCGAAACTAAAGTATGCGGTATTTTACCGTAAAAATGCGATAAAAGTTGCATAAATGATTCTTTTGAAATGAAACTTGTTTAATGTGTCTGTTAATATTTGTTAAACATTATATGAGAGTATGGTATTTTATTGTTAAATAAAAATGAATATTTAAAGGAAAACCGATTCGGAAGTCGGATTAACTCCACTTCCGTCGGGATTTTTAGAAATGAAACTTTTAATAATAGGATAAGAGAGGGGGAGAGGGGACTTACAGGCTATAGAATAAGATAAGAAAGAAAAGAAGCTAAGGAAGGTGTCGGGATGCCGTTTCGTCGCCGGAATCTCCTCGGAACTTCGCCGGAACTTCACCCTTTGCTAACTCCACTTGCACATTATAAGGACTTAAGAATTTTTGAGAGTTTTTGTGAGGAAATTCTGAATGAGGAGGGGTAAAATGGAGTGTGGTATTTATAGGAAAAATTAGGGTTTAGTGTATTGAATTGGAGAATTAAAATTTTGCATTTAAAAGGATTAAAAGGTGATTTTAATCCCTCTGCAATGTGCAGAAAAATCAAACAATATAGGGGAAGTGAGGTAAGCCAAGGGGTGCTCGGGTGAAGAGATGGAGATCATCCCCTATAGAGGGGCTGGCATCACCGAGATTTGAAACAATCTCGCCGGTTGGATCCGGTGCTATGGGGCTCGGATTCACGCTACGTGTCCATGTCGTCTTATATACCCTCGTGCACGTGTTTGATTAATCTGTAACTATATCATCTTATGTGTAGTGCACATGTAAACTCTTGGGCTTCTAAAAGATTAAAAGAAATTTTAATAAAAAGATAATGTGGCTGAGGGGATTCGATCACAGGGGCTACGTCACAGCAGTGCAAGGCTTTACCAATGAGCTACAAATGTTTTCTTGCTGTTCAAAAGCAAACTTAATTTATAACTTTTGCTCAGGCTCAGGTGTTCTGTAACAACTCCAATTTCTGTGTACAATAAATTGTTTAAAAGTTAATGTACAATTGGGGTATTTGCAATCCTGTGAATACTATAAGAATTTGTTTTGCTTTAGAATAGCAAGAAAGCACTTGTAGCTCATTGGTAAAGGTTTGCACAGCTGTTATAAAGCACCAGAGTTCAAATCCCATCAGCCACATTATTTTTTAATTATTTTTCTTTTAATCTTTTAGAAGCCCAAGGGTTTGCATGTGCAATACACGTAAACTGAAAAGACACAGTCTAAATAAACATGTGCACTAAAGAAGCCAAAGCGACAAGGACACGTGGCCCAAACCCTACCCACATCCGTCGGTAGTTTGACATAAATCATCATAATTCCTTGCTATACCTTTAGATAGTTCACAAGGTAATGACATATCTCATCACAACACACATCTCAATCATAGCACGATGAATTTTGAGACAATAGAATACGGGAAAATACGACTTTGCAATTAAATACCTTAAACTTATAAAACCGTTTTTTTAAAAGATGTATTTAAACATTTCCATGCAATTGTGCCTCTACAACCCACTTTTGGGGACCCCGTTCGGGATGGTGCGGATTATCGCACATCCTCGGATATAGTAGAGTGAGATGCAGACCTCCGCAAGGAGCATTCGATCTCGATGGAATTTTTATACATTTTCTTTAGAAAATGAGATTTCTACAAGAAAATAAATAAATTATTTTCATTAAATATAAATATATATATATATATATTATCAAAATATCTATTTTTAATTATTTAAACATTCCATGTTTCCAAAACTCAAGAAAAGAATTCAAATATTACATGAAACTACCATGATAATTCAAAACAATATCTATAATTGCAAATAAATACCATATATTATGAAATTAGATTTTACTCACTAGAAATTTCACTTGTATAAAAATATACATCTATGAAAACCCTAAAGACGATATTTAAATGCTTGAGGTGTATTTTGAAATTATACCAAACTATTTTTACATAAAACCCTCTCAAGTTATACTAAATTACAATAAGGACCCTAGTAACATAAGTTTAAGCGGGACCAGTCTCTTGAGCCCCAGGGAGCCGGAGATATGGGTGCTTGCCTATCTAAGGTAGACGATCTAATAAACGGTGTTATCAATATTGTCTTTGAAAACGACACAAATCCTGCCGTCCATGTGCAGCAGTTACCGATAATATCAAAACAATCAGGATTTCAAGTTTTTTTTAAAGTATCTGATTCAGACCGAGTCTCAATATAATCAATCTGACTTGAATGTGATTCAAGTATAAAACTACAATTCAATATGAATCAGTCTATTCAATCTAATCAATCTATATTGACTGAACAGAACCATTAATATATTCTATCTACAAGTTCATCCATTATATCTGTTCCATTACTGATATCATGGTTTCGGCAAGTCATCCATATATACAAAAAGACAATATATAATCAATACAATCAAAACATCGCGGGGTTTATAAGGGGTAGATTGGTACGGAAGGTGTTAAAAGTGGCACGAGACTGCAACCATAAGACACCTAACCTGAATATCCATTATCGTTGTACTGTGGCTGAACGGTTCCTTATACTCGGTATACCTTAGTCTCCGGGATAGTAGGACTCCTCTCGTATACACTGGCATTTTCTGTACCAAGCTACAAACAACAGCGTTGACAATATAATACAACTTTAAAAGTTACATTCTTCTTCTGTCTACTCTGTCTTTACCTATTCTTTGGGACTTACCGAGCGATTGTTCGCTGACGACATTCCTTTATTTTTTCTTTGAAATGTTGTCAGGTGGATCGGACCTTCTGGAGACAGAGCCCACCATCGAGTATTTGGATCAGCCCGCCTTTGACCCGGAGCTTTAGTTTACTTGTACATTTTATTTTCATTTCTGTTATGCCATTGTTTAGACATTGCTTTCATTCCATGTATTTTCATTTCAATTGTATTGTAAAAAGAATGTTTAATAAATAAAGTTGCTTTTTATTTACATCTTGTTTCTTGTGTACATTTCATTTTATATTGCTCAGATACGCTTAGCGTGTTTACTTCTGAGTAAATACGTCGCGTGACCCGTCGCGTCCTCTGCCCGTACACTAGGAAGCGGGGTGTGACAGGTTTTGTTGGTGGCCCATGTAGGTCAATTCTGCGTGGACAACCTAACCAATATAACACAAGAATCGGCAACTAAAAACATTCTTTACAATTCATATTCCTTGAATCTTTCCATTTCATATATTTTGAATCTGTCCTAACCCAAATTTTTTCTTTCAAGGTTATGGATTCCCCAAACAACACCAGCAACAACTTCAACAACACTCCACCTCCCCTAACGATTACACCTGCCGTCGCTGCTCTGATCAATGAGCAGACGGTACTACTTGAGGCAATCCGCAGCTTCCTGGAGGGACAGCAGCAGCAGCAGACTGCTATTCTAATGAATAAACTGGAAGCGGAAGCACCTGGGGTGAAGCAATTCAGGGTCTTGCACCCTAAGCAGTTTACAGGAAAAGAGAGCCCTCTAGAAGCTGAGGAATGGGCTCAGTGTACTGAAGATGTCCTGGCAGCAGCACAAGTTCCAGAGGTCACTTGGGTTCGAGTTGCAAAGCTGCAGCTCACAGACAATGCACGGGTCTGGTGGAAGGCGGAAGAAAGCCGTCTCACCCAGCCTATCTAATGGAGGACTTTCCGCGATATGTTCGACGCAAAGTACTTCCCCGAAACTGCCAGATTCGACATGGAACAGTAGTTCATTCACTTACAATAGGGTTCAATGTGGACCAAATCAGTAGATGAGTACGATGCTGAGTTTACCATACTCAGTCGGTAAGATACGTCTCAATATTTCGATTTTAAAATATCATATACTACACAGCTAACACCATACCTTAACAGATTTGCGGCACACCTGATACCGACGGATGAGATCAGAGCCCGACGATTTCAACAAGGGTTAGATCCAGAGTCCAGGCTGCATTAGCCACAGGAGATTTCCCGACCCACGAATCGGCTCTGAAAGCTGCTCGCCGATATGAGGCAGTGGTGAAGATGAGGGGCAGACCTTAGTCTGCCGGGATGAAGCACCCTGCTAACCAGATGGCAAGAGGAGCCTCTTCAAGGCCACCTTTTATGCCAAGGAGACCGGGAGTACCGGACAACCGGCCTAGCCCAGCCTTTTGCACATACTGCAGGAGAGATGAACATTTGATGATAGACTGCCAGCGTGCAAATCGACTTTGCTTAGTCTGGGGCTCAGCTACTCATGACATTGGGTCTTGTCCTCGTAGATATAACCCAAATGTGGCACCCAGGCCAACAATCACTTACCCGCAGCACCCAGCCATCCAGGCACCTGGTCCGAGACTTGCACTACCTGCTCCACCTCCTCATAGACCGACTACACCTCCTTCCCTTCAGTTCCATCAAGCTCAAAGGAACCCCCCTCAAGGACCAAGGAACGGATAGAGGAATGCTCCTCCGGTAAGGAGGAATGTGCCGAGGCGACAGGCTTTCACAATGACCGTGGAAGAAGCTGAAGCCACCGGCCAAGTCATTACTTATAACACTTCTCTTTCAAATTCTCTTTCAGTCCATAGATATACCTATATACATTTTCCCTTATACCTAAAACATATCCTACATACCTTAGGTACAATATTAGTAGCATCACTTCCTGCACTCGCACTATTCGATACTGGAGCATCTCATTGCTTTATGTCGCAACGGTCCGTCCGAACTCATGCGATTCCATTCACACCGCTTGTATCCAGCTGGAACGTCAGTTCAGCAAATGGCGTTCTAAAGGCAACAATGGGATACAACATGTGTCCAGTGGTCGTCTGCAGCAGAGAATTCTATGCTGACTTCAAGGTACTGGACATACCGAACTTCGACGTTGTCCTGGGTATGGATTAGCTTGAAACATTCTATGCTACCATCGAATGTCGTCAAAGGAGGGTAGTATTCGAGATTCCAGAGCATTCGGTCTTTTATTTCAAAAGTAGAGACCATACCCTGGAGCCAAGTACATACAAGGTGAAACCAAAGAAGGAAGTGATTGCGGCAATTCAAACGGAGGAAGGATCAAAGCCAGAAGTAGTTCGAGAGTTCGACGATATGTTTCCTGACGATTTATCAGGTTTGCCTCCTGATCGAGCTCTTGAATTCAGCATTGATTCAGTACCAGGAACACAACCGTTGATCAAAGCACCTTATCGATTAAGTCCGGAAGGTTTAAAGGAAGTCTGAAATCAGTTGGACGAATTATTGGCGAAAAGATGGATTCGTCCTAGCATGTCAAGTTGGGGATCACCAGTACTGCTTGTAAAGAAGAAGGAAGGTTCATACAGAATGTGCATTGATTATAGAGCCTTGAATGAAGTAACGATAAAAAACAAGTATCCACTACCGCACATCGACGATTTATTCGATCAGCTAAGTTGATCTTGTGTTTTCTCCAAGTTAGATCTTCGTTCAGGTTATCATCAGGTGAAGATCAAGGAATCTGATATCCATAAAACGGCATTCAGAACTCGCTATGGTCATTACGAATTTCTTGTAATGCCATTTGGAGTGACCAACGCACCAACAATATTCATGAACCTAATGAATCGAGTTTTCCGGGAATACCTAGACAGGTTTGTTGTCATCTTCATCGATGACATCCTGGTATATTCAAAGAGTTGGAAAGAACATGCCAAACACCTACGAATTGTCCTGAAAACGCTACGACGGCATCAACTTTACGCCAAGTACAGCAAATGCAAGTTTTGGCTAGATCAAGTTGGTTTTCTTGGACATATTGTATCAGGCGGAGCAATCTCTATGGATCCAGCAAAAGTTTCGGCAGCAAGCGAATGGCCGACACCAAAGTCGATAAAAGACATTCAAAGTTTCTTGGGTCTAGCTGGATATTACAGAAGGTTCATTGAAGGCTTTTCCAAGATAGCAATACCCCTGACCAATCTTACACGTAAAGATGAAGAAGTTGTGTGGTCAGAAGCATGCAAACAAGTTTTCGTAGAACCCAAGTCAAGGTTGAAATCAGCGCCTATTCTCGTCATACCGGACCAATCTGGTGGTTTCGTTGTGCATTGCGATGCATCATGTAAGGGTTAGGATGTGTTCTACACCAGCACGGCAAGGTTGTAGCTTATACTTCAAGACAGCTGAAAATTCATGAGCGCAATTATCCGACGCATGATTTGGAATTGGCAGCCGTTATCTTTACTCTTAAGATTTGGCGCTATTATCTTCTTGGTGAATGAGTGGACATATACACAGATCACAAGAGTCTGAAATATATGTTTACTCAGAAGGAGCGTAACATGCGGCAGAGAAGATGGTTAGAACTCATGGCGGACTTCGACATCAACCTGCAATATCATCCGGGAAAGGTGAATGTGGTACCTGATGCCCTTAGTCGCCAACCATTAGCATTGAATCACACCGCACAGTGGAAGCTTCAACAAGACTTACATCAGATGGAGATTGAAGTGATCATGTCAGATAATGCTTCAAGTTTGATGAACTTACAAGTTCAATCTACTATTGTCAATCAGATCAAAACAGCTCAAGCAAGTGATGCTAAGTTGCAAAAAATCAGAGCACAAGTAGAGAATGGACTCAGAACAGACTTCATCATCCATGAAGATAGATCTTTGAGATACGACAGCAGACTGTGTGTACTAAAAGGTTCTGTTCGGGAAGAGTTGATGAAAAAAGGTCACAGCTCTCCCTACTCAGTACATCCTGGAGGTACAAAGATATACAAGGATCTGCCCCAAAATTACTGGTGGCATGGTATGAAGCGTGAAGTAGCCAGAAGCGTCTCTAAATGCTCAGTGTGTTAGCAAGTAAAGGTTGAATATCATAGGACTGCTGGATTACTTCAACCGTTACCTATCCCAGAATGGAAGTGGCAACACATCACAATGGATTTTGTGACTGCACTCCCTCACAGCACAAAGGGTAACGATACGGTATGGGTTATTGTGGATCGACTCACAAAGTCGGCTTACTTCATCCCATTCCGAGTTGGCCAATCTACTGAGACATTAGCAAAGAAGTACATGGAGGCAAGAATCTGAGTAAGATTTTAAACTCTTCAAATATGTGCTATCTCTGATACACATGAACTCATACATGAAATCGTGAGACTTCATGGAGTACCGGTCTGTATTGTCTCCGATCCTGACACTGGATTTCGATCGCAATTTTGGCAAAGTCTGCAAGCAAGCTTAGGAACAAGTCTGAATTTCAGCACGGTTTATCATCCACAAACGGATGTTCAGTCTGAGCGAACTATTCAGATTTTAGAAGATATGCTAAGAGCGTGTATGCTAGACTTCAGAGGATCGAAGGAAGATTACTTACATCTTTTAGAGTTTTCATACAACAACAGCGACCAAGCAAGCATAGGAATGACACCTTTTGCAGCACTTTATGGAAGGAAGTGTCGATCGCCATTAAGTTAGGAAGACATTGGAGATAGAGAACTCTTGGGACCAGAGATGATAGTAGAAACCATAGATGTGGTTCGTACTATCAAGGAAAGAATGTGCATGGCCTAAGATAGACAGAAACATTGGGCTGATGTAAAGCGGCGTCATTTGGAGTTCCAGCCGGGAGATCATGTATTTCTGAAGATATCTCCAAACCGCGGAGTGATACGTTTTAGAAGAAGGGGTAAGCTAAGTCCAAGGTACATTGGGCCGTTCGACATTCTCGAACGAGTTGGTGAAGTGGCATATCGTCTGGCACTTCCACCTTCATTAGAAGGAGTGCACAATGTGTTCCACATATCCCAAGTCAGAAGGTATGTGAGTGATCTCATTCATATTCTTGATCATTCCGAGCTCACTATACAGCCCGACTTATCTTGTGAGCGCAACCTGTTGAGATTCTGGACAGAAAAGTGAAGTCACTTCGGAACAAGGAAGTCAACTTGATTCGAGTGATGTGGAGAAAAGACACACCAGGAGAATCGACATAGGAAAGGGAAGATGAGATGCGTGCAAGATATTCTCATTTATTTGTAAACTAGTCCTTAAAATAAATTGTAAATTTCGATGACGAAATTTTTGTAAGGAGGGTAGACTGTAACAACTCCAATTTTTGTGTACATAAATTGTTTAAAAGTTAATGTACAATTGGGGTATTTGCAATCCTGTGAATGCTATAAGAATTTGTTTTGCTTTAGAACGGCAAGAAAGCACTTATAGCTCATTGGTAAAGCTTTGCAAGGCTGTTACAAAGCACCAGAGTTCAAATCCCATCAGCCATATTATTTTTTTAATTATTTTTCTTTTAATCTTTTAGAAGCCCAAGGGTTTGCACGTGCAATACACGTAAACTGAAAAGACACGGTCTAAATAAACATGTGCACTGAATAAGCCAAAACGACAAGGACACGTGGCCCAAACCCTACCCACATTCGTCGGGAATGACCCGGCGACACACCCCAAAACCCCGGCGCCGCCGGTCTCCCCCGTCCCTAATGCTCCCATATTTAAACCCCTGCAACCTTTGGCCTACCCCACCCCCCTACACTGTTTGTATTCTCTGTACATTTACAGAGAATAATAAAATTCATATTTAATTCATTTTTATTACAAATTTTAATACACTCATTCACTACACTAAACCCTAGCTTTTCCTATAAATACCATCCCTCATATCACCCCTACCCGCTCACAAATCCCAGCCAAAACTCTCAAGAATTCCCAAGTCTTTATATTGTGCAAGTGGAGTTAACGAAGGGCGAAGCTCCGACGAAGTTCCGGCGACGATATGAGGAGTTTCCAGCGACGAAATGACGCCCCGAAGCTCTTTTTAGGACCCCTCTCTCTCATCTAGTCTAACAAAACAGTAAGTCCCTCTTTCTCTTCTTTTCTCTATTCTAAAAACGTTCAAAACTAAAACCCGACGGAAGTGGAGTTAATCCAATTTCCGATTCGGTTTTCCTTAAAAAGTTCTATTTTTCTTAAACTCAATAATACCAAACTCTCATATCATGATCATTAAACATTAACAAAATATATTAAACAAGTTTCACATCAAAATAATCATTTTTGTAACTTTTATCGCACTTTTTCAGAAAATACCATATACTTTAGTTCGATATAAATCATCATAATTCCTTACTATACCTTTAGATAGTTCATGAGGTAATGACCTACCTCATCATAACACACATCTCTATCATAGCATGATGAATTTTGGGATAATAGAATACGGGAAAATACTACTTTGCAATTAAATACCTTAAACTTATAAAACTATTTTCTTTAAAAGATGTATTTAAACATTTCCATACAATTGCGCCTCTACAACCTACTTTTGGGGACCCGTTCGGGATGGTGCGGATTATCGCACATTCTCAAGCTTAGTAGAGTGAGATGCAGGCCTCCGCAAGGAGCATTCGATCTCGATGGAATTTTTATAAATTTTTCTTTAGAAAATAAGATTTCTACAAGAAAATAAATAAATTATTTTCATTAAATATATATATATATATTATCAAAATATCTATTTTTAATTATTTAAATATTCCATGTTTCTAAAACTCAAGAATAGAATTCAAATATTACATGAAACTACCATGATAATTCAAAACAATATCCATAATTACAAATAAATACCATATATTATGAAATTAGGTTTTACTCACAAGAAGTTTCACTTGTATAAGAATATACATCTATGAAAACCCTAAAGACGATAATTAAATACTTGAGGTGCATTTTGAAATTATACCAAACTATTTTTACATAAAACCCCCTCAAGTTATACTAAATTATAATAAGGACCCTAGTAAACATAGGTTTAAGCGGGACCGGTCTCTTGAGCCTCGGGAAGCTGGAGATATGGGTGCTTGCCTATCTAAGGTAGACGATCTAATAAACGGTGTTATCTTGTCTTTGAAAAAGACACAAATCCTGCCGTCCATGTGCAGCAGTTACCAATAATATCAAAACAATTAGGATTTCAGGTTCTTTTTAAAGTATCTGACTCAGACTGAGTCTCAATATAATCAATGTTACTTGAATGTGATTCAAGAATAAAACTACAATTCAATATGAATCAGTCTATTCAATCTAATCAATCTATATTGACTGAACCGAACCATGGATATATTCCATCTACATGTTCATCCATTATATTCGTTCTGTTACTGATATCATGGTTTCGGCAAGTCATCCATCTATACAACAAGACAATACAATACAATCAATACAATCAAGATATCGCGGGGTTTATAAGGGGTAGATTGGTACGGAAGGTGTTAGAAGTGGCACGAGACTGCAACCATGAGACACCTAACCTGAATATGTCGTTGTACCGTGGCTGAACGGTTCCCTGTACTCCGTATACCTTAGTCTCCGGGATAGTAGGACTCCTCTCGTATACACTGGCATTTTCTGTACCACGCTACAAACAACAGCGTTGATAATATAATACACCTTTAAAAGTTACATTCTTCTTCTGTCTACTCTATCTCTACCTATTCTTTGGGACTTACCAAGCTATTGTTCGCTGACGACATTCCTTTCTTTTTTCTTTGGAATGTTGTCAGGTGGAACGGACCTTCTGGAGACAGAGCCCACCAGCAAGGATTTGGATCAGCTAGCCTTTGACCCGAAGCTCTAGTTTACTTGTATATTTCATTTTCATTTCTGTTATGCCATTGTTTAGGCATTGCTTTCATTCCATGTATTTTCATTTCAGTTGTATTGTAAAAAGAATGTTTAATAAATAAAGTTGATGTTTATTTGCATCTTGTCTCTTACGTACATTTCATTTTATATTGCTTAAATACGCTTAGCGTGTTTACTTCTGAGTAAATACGTCGCGTAACCCACCGCGTCCTCTACCCGTACACTGGGAAGCGGGCCGTGACATGTTCCTTTCTGTATTTTTGAAAAAATTCGAACAGAAAGTTTAGGGTTGTTACATTCTACCCACCTTATAAAAAATTTCTTCCTCGAAATTTGTAGCAGGAAAGTATAACGGATTCAAGAAAAGTTTGATAATAGAACTATTGTTAGTGCATGAAAAATATTTGGAAGAACGAAAAAACACAAAAGTTTTGGAAAGTTGTAAAGGAATTACCAGGGTTACCTTACTCCACAGTCTCGGCTTCTTCGGTCGCTAAAAGGAAAGCCTAACACCGTTGTACATTCCTCCTAGCTGGAGGCACATTCCTCTGTCCTTGGGGCATGTTTCTCTGCCCTCGAGAAATGTTCATCATTTCCTGATGGAATTGGCGATTAGGCTGTGCAAGAGGTTCACGTGGAAGTGGTGCTGAAAGAGCAAGACAAGCTGCAAGAGCCTGAATAGCTGGCCGCTGCGGATAGTTGGTGTGTGTTGAAGTTGGGTTGCGTTTATAAGGATATGTTCCAATTCCATGATTAGATGCGCCACAAATTAGGCACAGGCCTTTTGCGTGCCTATAGTCCTTCCACAGGTGTCCATCCCTCTTATAGTAGAAACAAAAATCTGGACTTGGCCGGTTAATTGTTTCTTCCTGTCTCCTGGATGAAAAAGTTGGTGTTGAAGAGTTTTCTCCTGCCATTTGGGTAGCAGGGCGTTTCACACCGGCAGATTGAGGTCTTTCTTTTTTCTTCACCACTGCCTCATATCTACGGGCAACCTTCAGAGCTAGGTCATGGGTTGGGAAATCCCCTGTAGATAAAGCATCTTGGATCTCCGGATCCAACCCTTGCTGAAATCGTCTTGACCGGATCTCAGCAGTCGGTATCAAGTGTGCCGCAAACCTGTTGCGGTCTTGTGTTAGCTGTGAAGTATGTGATATTTGAAAATCGAATATTGAGACATATCTTACCTACTGAGTATGGTAAACTCGGCGTCATACTCATCCACAGATTTAGTCCACATAGAACCCTATTGTAGATGGATTGTTGTTCCATGTCAAATTAGGCAGTCTGTGGAAAGTATTTCGTGTCGAACATGTCGCGAAAAGTCCTCCATTCGATAGGTTGGTCAAGACGGTTTCCTTCCGCCTTCCACCATACTCGGGAATTGTCGGTGAGTTGCAGCTTCGCAATTCGAAACCAAGTGATCTCTGGCACTTGTGCCACTGCAAGATCATCTTCAATGCTCTGAGCCTATTTCTCAGCTACTAGAGGGCTCTCTTTCCCAGAAAACTTCTAAGGGTGCAGTGCCCGAAATTGTTTTACTCTGGACACTTCCGCTTCTGGAAAGTTCATTAGAATAGCAGCCTGCTGCTGCTGTCCTTCCAGGAGGCTGCGGATTTTCTCAAGCAGTACCGTCTGCTCATTGATCGGAGCAGCGACGGTAGGCGTAAGCGGTAGAGATGGTGGTGTGTTGTTGAAGTTTGTACTGGTGTTGTTTGGAGAATTCATAACCTTGAAAGAAAAATAGGATTAAGACAGATTCAGCATATATGAAATTCTAAGTTTTAAGGAATATGAAATGTAAAGAATGTTTTTAGTTGTTGATTCTTATGTTATATTGCTTAAGACTTCATGCAGAATAGACCCGTATGTCCATGCAGAACTGTCCTGCATGGTAGGGTTCCATGCAGCACTGACCTGCATGGCACCAACAAAATCTGTCACGCCCCGCTTCCCAATATACGGGGAAGGGACACGGCGAGACCCGCTACGTATTTACTCCGAACTAAACATGCTAAGCGTATCTAAGCAATATAAAGTAAATTGTACACAAGAGACAGGAATATAACTGAACAACAATTTTATTTATTAAACATTCTTTTACAGGTACAACTGAAATGTAAATATAAGGATGGAAAGCAATGCCTAAACAATGACATAACTGAAATGAAAGGTATGTACAAGTAAAGTCTAATGCTTCGGGTCTTCTGTGAACTACTCCAAGTGTTCCTCGCTGGTCTCGATCTCTAGTGCATCCGATTCACCTGACAACATTCGAAAGAAGAAGAGAAATAGGAATGTCGTCATAGAACAATCGCTCGGTATGTCCCAAAGAAAGGAAGAAGTAGAATAGACAAAAAATAGTATAACTAGTAATGTTTGATTATAATGTTAACGCAGTTGTTTGTAGCTTGGTATAGAATATGCCAGTGTATACGAGAGGAGTCCAACTTACACCATGGACTTTGGTAACCCGTAGTACAAAGCTCCGTCGAAAATACCACGGAACAACAGCATGGATGTAATTACGTCTTAAGTGACCACCTCGTGCTACCTTTAACATGTTATGTACCATTCTACCCCTTTATAAACCACGTAATGTTTTATTATATTGATTATATTGATTGTACTGATAGTATTGTATTGTCTTGTAATAAATGGAAGACTTACCGAAACCATGATATCAGTAAATGGAATGAATATAAATGGATAGTCATGTAGACGGAATATATCCATGGTTCGGTTCGGTCATATTCATGTTGTTATAGATTGTATTCTGGAGTTCATGGATTCATATTGAAATGGAGTTATACTTGAATCATATTCAAGTCAGATTGACCATGACTCGAACTGAGTCAGACTTTTAAGAAAAATTGAAGTGCTGATTAGTTTGATATAATCGGTAACTGCTGCACATGGACGGCAGGATTTATGTCTTTTTCAAAGACAATTACCCTGTTGATAACACCGTTTGTTAGATTGTCTACCTTAGATAGGCAAGCACCCACATTCTCCGGCTCCCTGAGACTCAAGAGAATTGGTCCCGCTTAAACCTATAATTACTAAGGTCCTTATTATAATTTAGCATAACTTGAGGGGGTTTTATATAAAAAATAGTTTTGATATGTTTTCAAAATACACCTCAAGTATTTAATTATCATCTTTAGGATTTTCATAGATGTATATTTTATAAATGTGAAATTTCTAATGAGTAGAACCTAGTTTTCATTATATATGGTATTTTATTGAAATATTGGAATTGTTTTGTATTTGGATGGTATTTTCATATAATGGTGATTCCTTTATTTTAGAAAACTTGGAATATTTATATAATTAAAATAGATATTTTGATAATAGTTATATATATATATGTATATTTAATAAAAATAAATTTATTTATTTTTGTAGAAATCTCATTTTCTAAAGAAAAATGCATTAAAATTCCATCGAGATCGAATGCTCCTTTCGGAGGTCTACATCTCGCTCTACTGGGCCCGAGGATATGCGAAAATCTGCACCATCCCGAACGGGGTCCCCAAAAGTGAGTTGTAGAGGCACAATTGCAAGAAATTATTTAATACATTTTTTTAAAAAATGGTTTTGCAAGTTGATGGTATTTATTTGTAATATCGTATTATCTCATAACTAATGTCCCAAACTTTCATCGTGATGTGTCAAAAATATGTGTTGTGATGAGGTAGGTCATTACCTCGTGAGTTATCTAAAGGTAATACAAGTATTATGTTGATTTGTGTCGAAACTAAATTATGTGGTATTTTACCGTAAAAATACGTTAAAAGTTGCATAAATGATTCTTTTGAAATGAAACTTGTTTTAATGTGTTTGTTAATGTTTGTTAAACATTATATGAGAGTATGGTATTTTATTAATTAAAAAAAATGAATTTTTAAAGGAAAACCGATTCGGAAGTCGAATTAACTCCGCTTCCGTCGGGTTTTAGAAATGAAATTTTTTATAATAGGAGAAGAGAGGGGGGGAGGGGAATTACAGGCTATAAAATAAAAGAAGAGAGAGAGGAAGCTAAGCAAGGTGTTGGGGCGCGGGCTGCCGGAATCTCCTCGGAACTTCGCCGGAACTTCACCCTTTGCTAACTCCACTTACACACTATAAGGACTTGAGAATTTTTTAGAGTTTTTGTGAGGAAATTCCGAATGAGGAGGGGTGAAATGGAGTGTGGTATTTATAGGAGAAATTAGGGTTTAGTGTATTGAATTGGAGAATTAAAAATTTGCATTTAAAGGGATTAAAGGGTGATTTTAATCCCTCTGCCAATGTGTAGACAAATCAAACAATATGGGAGAAGTGGTTTAGGTCAAAGGATGTCGGGTGAAGAGATGGGGATCATCCCCTACGGAGAGGCCAGCGTTGCCGGGATTTGAAACAATCTCGCCGGTTGGATCCGGTGCTATGGGGATCAGATTCACGCCACGTGTCCCTGTCGTCTCATATACCCTCGTGCACGTGTTTGATTAATCTGTAACTTATCATCTTACGTGTAGTGCACGTGTAAACCCTTAGGCTTTAAAAGATTAAAAAAAATTTAATAAAAAGATAATGTGGCTGAGAGGATTCGATCACAGGGGCTACGTCACAGCAGTGCAAGGCTTTACCAATGAGCTACAAGTGTTTTCTTGCTGTTCAAAAGAAAATTTAATTTATAACTTGTGCTCAGGCTCAGGTGTTCTTTTCTGTATTTTTGAAAAAAATCGTACAGAAAGTTTAGGATTGTTACATTAATCAACTATCATTTACAAATCCGTCGAATTTAGAGTACAAGAACCCTAGTTTATGCTCCCGATCTCTATCTCATAGGAAGTAGATGATGCGTCGATTGATCACGTCGATTGATGGACCTGTCTTGGATCTCTTGATCTTGTCAGTGATCTATAAGGTGATGATTTTAGTGATATATTTCGAGATAATTTTCATCTGAAGCTTTCGGTCCTTTAAATAGCCTTAGAAGCAGAAACCCTAGATCTCATGTATTGTTATTTGATGATACGATCACACCCACAAAATCTCAGATCCTACGGCCATCAGAGGGCTACGGATCCGTCACATATATAGGGATTTGGCCGCGGTTGAGCAGCAGTATGGTGGGATCAGGTCTTCAAAATTCTGGTGCTGCCTCATGTTGACACGTGGAGATTATTGTGATACCTGGATTCTTTATATCTTCCTCTGAGTATCTGTGTTTATGATCTTATTCAACTTTATCGGCAAATTTTATTCCCAATATCTCGAATATCTCGATCTCCAGACCTGAGCTTATATCTGCACAATATCTCAATTCATAGTATTAGTAATATTTATTATTTATTTTGAGATATTATCCTAACCATTAATATGATATGATATTTTAAGAATATTGATTAGGATTATTTGATATGATATGCATATTTAAATTATGAAAATATCATATAAATATTATATGCATATATTTTCCTTCATAATGTTAATTATAATATATAAAGATATGATAAAGAGTATTTTGCGGATAAACCCATATATGTTCCATAATTACAATAAACACCTTTAAGTACTTAATAAAAGTAAGAAAAATATTCCATCAAATGTGCAATATTTTCGACTGAATATAGAGCGAGATGCAGAGCTCCTCACGGAGCATTTGGCCTCGAAAGGTTTTTAATACGATTTTTAAGAAAAATAAAATTTTCTACTTAATAATAAAATTAATTTTTAATAATTATATAAATATTATAAAATCCATATATTTTCAAAATAAAATAACCTTATATTTTTTTTAAAGGAAAGAATTATAAATTTCATCAAAATACCATCAAGATACCAATGAAAATCAAGTTTTACAGTAAAATGAACTATTCAAGTTAAGCTATTATCACTAAAATACTTCAATTCTTAAAATTCACATTCATGGAAAGCCTAAATAATATAAATAATTTCTTAAGGTTATTTTGAACTATATCTTTAAAAATATTTTTCATAAAACCCTCTCGAGTTATATAAAATTACATTTAAAGATTTTAGTAAATATTGGTTTAAGGGGGATCAATTCTCTTGAGCCTCAGGGAGCCGGAGAAAGTGATTGTTTGCCTATTTAAGGTAGAAAAACCTAACGGTGTTATCAATGGTAATTGTCTTGGGAAAAGACAAAAATACTGCCGTCCATGTGCAGCAGTTACTAATAACTCCCGAACCTAATTCAGGATCTAAATCAGTTGCAACTGTCTGATTCAGTCTGAGTCTAAATCAAATATGAATCCAAACCTAAACCAGAATCCAATTCAAACATGAATCCAAACTCTAACATGTATACTTGAATCTAAACCTGAATACCAAAACAATATCAACATACAAAAATGACTTGACTTGACCGAACCATGGCTATAACTTGACTTGATTACATGACTACTTGTTTATATCCTGAAACCAATTACATGAACAATTTGTATCCATGGTCTCGGCAAGTCTGATAATTATAATATATATAAAACATTACACAGGGTTAACGGGGTTGATTGGTATGGAATGTATTAGAAATAGAACGAGATGGTCACTAAAAGACACCTACATGAACTCTCGTGCCGTTGTCCCGTAGGTTTTGACGGGGCCTTGTACGACCTGTTACCATAGTCCATAGAGCAAGTTAGCTCCTCTCGTATACACTGATACTTTCTGTACCAAGCAACAAACAATTACGTTAGAATAATAAACTGATACATGTATAACTTAACAGTTTCCTTCCACATTACTTATTGTATTCCTTCATTTCTTTTAGGACTTACCGGGTGCTAGTTCGCTGACGACATTCATGTCTTTTCTTTCTTTGGAATGTTCGTCAAGAGGACCGGACTCTCTCGAGATCGAGCTTAGCCAGAAGGACATGGACCAGTTCACCGAGCAGTAGGACTTCTAGCTTTTCCTTGTACTTATTTTTATTTCATATGCCATTGTTTAGGCATTGCTTTATATCATTGTACTTTCCTTTTCAAAGCAATATATTATAAAGATGAATGTTAATAAAAGTTGTTGTTTACATTATATCTCTTGTCATTTCTTGTGCATGTCATATATTGCTTATTTACTCTTAACGTATTTATTTCTGAGTAAATATGTCGCATGCCTGCTACGTCTCCGTCTTCGTATACTGGGAAGCGGGGCGTGACAGTTAGATTTGAAGATACCCAAGTGTGAGTTGTATTCTGTGTATGTGTGTTTCAATTTATAATTTCGCTTAACTGTAGGGTTGTTAGTGTGTATGTGCTTTGTGTGTGCGTTTGTTATGTATTCGTATTGTATGTGTGTGTTTCGGCTGTCGGAGGTATGGCTTCTATCACATTAAGAATGTATAGAGCAGACACCCATTCGCTTGTGCTTTCATCTGTTTTGAGTAAATTTCGGCAGCACCTCCCCGCTGTTCTCCGAGTATACTGTAATAGAATAGATAATCATTTCAATGCTGTGAAACAACGTTGAAATGAACATCTAATCTATCTTTATACACGGAGAACCAGCAGAAAAGTGCCGACGAAATAACTCGTAACGAATGAAAACACAAGTGAATTCAGGTGTTTGCTCTATACATTCCTAACTTGTCCACACTGGATAAATCTATCGGTTATCATACGATTGAATCTTTTCGTCACGTAGACTACACGACGGTTGTTAGCACCGAACTATACCGTCCGATATTTAACAACTTTCGTATAGTTCTATGTCACGATGAACATCGAATGTATATTAACCGATAGACGGGGACTAATTCATGCTTTGATTTCACATATGAATATCGATGAGAATATGTCACGCCCCGCTTCCCGGTGTACGGGGAGGGGACATGGCGAGGCCCGCTGTGTATTTACTCAGAAGTAAACACGCTAAGCGTATCTAAGCAATATAAAGTAAAGTACACAAGAGACAGGAATGTAATGAACAACAACTTTATTTATTAAACATTCTTTTACAGGTACAACTGGAAATGTAAATACATAGATGGGAAGCGATGCCTAAACAATGGCATAACTGAAATGAAAAGTATGTACAAGTGACTAAGGCTCGGGGTCTTCAGTGTACTGCTCCAAATGCTTGTGACTGGTCTCGAGCTCTAGTGCATCCGATCCACCTGATAACATTCCAAAGAAGAAAAGAAATAAGAATGTCGTCAGCGAACAATCGCTCGGTAAGTCCCAAAGAAAGAGAGGAGTAGAATAGACAGAAAATAGTATAACTAATATAATATTTGATTGTTAGGTTAACGCAGTTGTTTGTACCTTGGTACAGAAGATGCCGGTGTATACGAGAGGAGTCAAACTTACACCGTGGACTTTGGTAACCCGTAGTATAAGGCTCCGTTGAAAATACCACAGAATAATGACATGGATGTAATTACGTCTTAAGTGACCACCTCGTGTCACCTTTAACATATTCCGTAAAAGTCTACCTCTTATAAACCCCGTAGTGTCTTATTATATTGATTGTATTGATTGTACTGATTGTATTGTATTGTCTTATAATAGATGGATGACTTGCCGAAACCATGATATCAGTAAATGGAATGGATGTAAATGGATAGTCATATAAACGAAGTATATCCATGGTTCGGTTCAGTCAAAGATAGATTGATATAGATTGAATAAACGAATTCATAGATTCATGTTGTATTGTAGTATATACTTGAATCATATTCAAGTCAGATTGATTAGATTGAGACTCGGTCTGAGTCAGATACTTTTAGCAGAACTTGAAATCCTAAATTAGTTTTGATATTATCGGTAACTGCTGCACATGGACGGCGGGATTAATTTGTGTCTTTTTTCAAGACAATTACCGTGTTGATAACACCGTTTGTTAGATTGTCTGCCTTAAATAGGCAAACACCCATATCTTCGGCTCCCTGAGGCTCAAGAGACTCGTTCCGCTTAAACTTATGTTTACTAGGGTCCTTATTGTAATATGGTATAACTTAAGGGGGTTTTATATAAAAACAATTTTGGTATAATTTCAAAATACACCTCAAGCATTTAATTATCATCTTTAGGGTTATCATAGATGTATATTTTATACAAGTGAAATTTCTAGTGAGTAAAACCTAATTTTCATAGTATATGGTATTTTATTGAAATATCGGTATTGTTTTGTATTTTGGATGTTATTTTCATGTAATGGTGATTTCTTTTGAAAACTTAGAATATTTAAATAATAAAAGTAAAGTAGATATTTTAATAATAGTTATATATATATATTTAATGAAAATAATTTTATTTATTTTCTTGTAGAAATCTCATTTTCTAAAGAAACATGCATAAAAATTCCATCGAGATCGAATGCTCCATTCGGAGGTCTGTATCTCGCTCTACTAGGCCCGAGAATGTGCGATCATCTGTACCATCCCGAACGGGGTCCCCAAAAGTGGGTTGTAGAGGCGCAATTGCAAGGAATTGTTTCATACATCTTTTTATAGAAATGGTTTTATAAGTTGATGGTATTTATTTGTAAAGTCGTTTTATCCCATAACTATATTCCCAAATTTCTATCGTGTTATATTAGAGATGTGTGTTGTGATGAGGTAGGTCATTACCTCATGGAGTATCTAAAGGTAATACAATTTTATGTTATTTTATGTCGTAAATGAAATATGTGGTATTTTACCTTAAAAGTACAATAAAAATTGCAATAAAGAATATTTTAAGATAAAACTTGTTTTAATAGATTTGTTTATGTTTGTTAAACAATATGTGAGAGTATGGAATTTTATTGATTAAAAAAATAACATTTTACAGAAAAACCGAATCGGAAGTCGGATTAACTCCACTTCCGTCGGGTTTTAGAAATGAATATTTTTTAAAGTAGAAGAAAAGAGGGGGAGAGGGGACTTACTGGCTTTAGGATAAGAGAAGGGAGAGAGAGAGCTAAAGAAGTCTTCGGGGCGTCGTTTAGTTGCCGGAAACTTCTTAGATCGTCGTCGGAACTTCACCCTTTTGCTAACTCCACTTTATACTAGAGGACTTGAGAATTTTGTATAGTTTTTATAATAGAATTTTGAGTGAGGATGAGTGAAAATAGAGTGTGGTATTTATAGGGGAAATTAGGGTTTAGGGGGTGAAAGAAATGCATTAAAATTATATTAAAGGGGCATTTTATTGCACTCTGGATAAATTCAGAGTAAACAAGCAATATGGGGTTAGTGGGGTAGGCCAAAGGTTGCAGGGGTGAAGAGATGGGGGCAATACCGTCGGGTTAGACCGGCGGCGCAGGGATTTTGCTTCATCTCGCTGGGTCTTTATCGACGGAGGGGGTTAGGGTTTAGGCCACGTGTTGGTGTCATTTGGTATTCTTCGGTGCACATGTTTAAATAGTCAGTAACTTAACATATTACGTGCTGTGCATGTGCAAACCCTTGGGCTTTTAAAAGATTAAAAAAATTAAAATAAAAAGATAATGTGGCTGGGGGGATTCGATCACAGGGGCTACGTCACAGCAGTGCAAGGCTTTACCAATGAGCTACAAGTGTTTTCTTACTGTTCAAAAGCAAATTAAATTTATAACTTATGCTCAGGTTCAGTTATCCCTTTCTGTATTTTGAAAAAAAATCGTACAAAAAGTTTAGGGTTGTTACAGAATATGAAAGTTTCATATTATCATGAAGTATCATATATTGGTTTTAACTTGAACATTTAACTTGAATAGGTTTTACGTTTACGTTTCGTTTTTAAGGGTTTGAAGTTTTTAGTTTAGGCTAAAATTTTCTTACATTTACGGTAAAATTTTACGTTTACATTATCATCGAGTATCCTACTGAAAGAACTAATGCACCTTAAACCATAACCCTAATTAACCCAAATTAACCCTAATCATCACCCTAACTCAAATTATCCGTAATTAACTCAAAATTAAGCTAATTAAACCTAATCAGCACCCTAACCCAAATTAATCTTATTTTAGCTGATTAACCCAAATTAACCCTAACCATAACCCTAATTATCACCCAAACCTAAATTAACCCTATTTTACGTAATTAACCCAAATTAACCATAATCATCACCCAAACTCTAACCCAAATTAATCCTAGCCCAAACCAAAATTAACCCTAATTAATCTAATTAACCCTAACCCTAATCATCACCAACTCTATTTTACCTAATTAACCTAAATTAACCCTAACCCTGATCATCACCCAAACCCTAACTCTGACCCTATTTTACCTAATTAACCCTAACCCTAATCCTAATCATCACCCAAAGCCTAACCCTAATCCAAATTAACCCCCAATTAACCCGGCCCTATAACCCTAATCCTAACCCTATTTTACCTAATTAACCCTAACCCTAATCATCACCCAAAACCTAAACCTAACCCCAATTATCCCGACCTGGTAACCCTAATCCTAACCCTAAAATCAACAACAATAACACCAATTTAAAACAACAAAATTATAAATTAAAATCAAAATTAACTCACTGCCGACGAGTAAAGTTTCTCGAGAAGGTGGAGAGCAAGGCTTCGACGAGGTGGAGGAGGCAGAGAAAATAGAGCTCGAAGTGGTGGAGGCGGCGACGAGGTCAATTGACAGCGACGAGGAACTCCACGACGAGCTCGATCGACGACGATGGAGGAGGAACTCGGCGACGATGGGCGATGATGGATGACGATGCTTATGGCGCGGATTGGTGGGAATTTTTGGGGAACGGTGGGAAAATTCTTAGCTTTATATTTTTTTAAATAAACCTTTTTTACCCCTACGGATTAATCCGTATGGCTCTCTTTTGCGGCACCGTAAGACCAAATAAAATTATTGCATTTTAAATTTTTTTTTTAATTTATTTGTGCCCCTACGGATTTAACCCCTCCGGAGTAAACCACAGGGGCAATAAAATGTTGCCCC
This sequence comes from Agapanthus africanus, assembly GCA_030015575.1. Taxonomy (NCBI): domain Eukaryota; kingdom Viridiplantae; phylum Streptophyta; class Magnoliopsida; order Asparagales; family Amaryllidaceae; genus Agapanthus; species Agapanthus africanus. Next base: position 44,167,623 of record JASDDO010000019.1, on the reverse strand, counting down.
TACAAATTTTTCTATCCGTAGGGGTAACCCCTCATTGTAGTAGTGACATCTGGATTTGATTGAATCTGCTGCTTCCTGGAACATTAAAGAAAAACAGATGGAAAAAGAAATTAGATGTGATAAATGGTATTTTAAAGAAAATTTAGATTTACAACAAAACACTAACCATCAATTGATTAATAAAGATTACAAAAAGAAATAGATGTAAAGATTGAGAACGAACATGAGAGGAACATGAGTGATTTCATATGATAACTATGATAAAAAAAATAAAGTACATAACTTGTAGATATAGAGAAATTAGAGAGCTCTTCAAAATGCTGAAATTAAATAGCACTAGTACTGTGCATGTGCTATGCACTAATATACAAAAGAAAGCATATCAATCAGCTAATTGGTTCATTTTCATTACATATATTGAAAACAGCATGTTGAACATATAAGAATCTAATTGTATGTGAGAAGAATGTATATTTTGACAATGTGTTGAACGTATCTTATAATCTTATATTGTGGTACAAAGAAAAATATCGGCAATCAACTACAATACGAACAGAAAACATTACAATACTTCATGTTTAATTAAACAAAACACAGCCTATTTTTTACATGATTGAATTTTTTTAATATGTACAAATTTACAAATAACATGCATTTTGTTGTAGTTTCTCATTACATGATCCTCAAACCTATATAACAAAAAGGGAAAAATATGTCAAATAATAGCATAAAAGACATTCCCAGTACAATTTAATACATGTAGTCGGTTTTGCTCCTTCATTGTATGTCATGGCTCTTTTTGAAAGAAGTTCCTTCATTGTTGAGAAGAAATGGTGTTGTTCCTTTTCCAAGCTTTGATCTTGAAATATATTTTCTTTTAATCACGCAAGCTAATTTGTTTTCTTCCCATGTCACATAATCTATTCTTCTACATAATGGTCAATTCAACCATATTAAAAAAGGTTTTATTTTTTTGCTTTAATTTCGAATGAAAATTTGTTTACAACTGATCTAAAACTTAAACTAATTGTTAAGTACAACAATATTATATGACACAAAAACTTATTTTGTTTCAATTGTAGTAAGGTGGTGAAAATAAATTTAAAAATACAATAGAAGAATATGTATCACAGTAATGAAATGATATAAAAGATATATAAAGAATGAGCATATATCACAGTAAAGAAATGATCAAAAATATATATGTTTTAAGTAACTACTTACATGTTCCATTCTTCGTTTTGTTCTTTCCATATTCTTCTAATATCCAAATAAATGAAAACCTAGAATGCAGAACATGGAACACCAAAGAATAATCATAGGTATATCAAAAATGTATTAATTAATGAAGTATTATTAATTGTCAAATTAAAAACTTGAGAACGGCATTTTGCATTGTTTTAATGCCAGAAGATAGAGCATTAAAATTTTATAAGTTGGTCCATCCCATGTTTGTTAAATCGACCATCTTCAAGATTATAACTTGCCACCTCACCAGTGCCAAAAATACTTACAACCCATCACATTGAAGAGAAAATTGGTACAAACTGAGCTTCGCATGTTGCATCTCTTTTTCAATTGTAGTGATGGAAGAGCTTGAGTTTAAAGAAGGGGAAGTTTTGGAAAATAAAAAAAAAACCTTACTATATCTGAAGAAGGTTTATTGGCAGATAGAAAAGACGATGATCGATTTGTCAAGCGTATTCAGTGTTCTTGATGTTAGAGAGAAGGGACGGGGAAGCAAGTGCTTTTGTTTCTTCTTGGCATATATGTGACTGATGTTTTGAACAGCTCCGATCTCCAAGGTAGTAATGCATTTGCGTCTTATTCTTCATTTTTTTTAACAACTAGAACATTTTTGAAATTTAACCTAATAACTCTCGATATGCAAAGGAAGTTTTAGCTCACTTTAACTTTCTTTCTTTCTTTCTTGCTTGCAATTAAAGCTCTCAAAATAATTCACATCTGACAATGACATAATTATATGAAACCAATATCCCTTTCCATGTAATTAAAGTCCTTTAAAGCTAAGACATTTCATGTTTAATTAACCTAAAATAATGAGATGGATAAAGAAAACAAAAATTATAAAAAATTAATCAATAAGTGAATTGAGATTCAACATAGCAAATGCATGATATATTCACATTTTCTTATTATATACAAGGTAGAAGGCCAAAATATCCATGGCATTGGAATTAAAATAAGAAAACCTCTTCTAATTATTAAAATTGCAAAATTACTTATAGTGCACACACAATTTAGTTCCAAAATGAAGATTAGCAATTGAAAGCATTAAAATGGAAAATAAAATTCAAATTAAATCTAAGGTCATTCATTCCAATGAGGTAATTAATTTGCTGTCTCTTCTCCTCTCTAGCCCCCTCATTTTTCCTCATAACGAACAACAAACAATCCTACAAATTGTTAAATTATCGATACATTCATTTTCCACATTGATTTGCCTAATCATAGTTGATTTGGTCAAATCTTAATTGTGTTAAATTATTGATACATTCCTTTTCGACATTGATTTGTCCAATAATAGTTAATTTGGTCAAATCTTAATTGATTGATACTCTCCTTGTATGATTGATTTGTTTTAGTTTCCTTATAAACAATAATTGTATGTATTCTATAAAAGCTCATGTACACAATACAAATTAATCAAGGCAATTTCAAATATTCTTCCTCATTTTTTATATGGAATCAGAGCAAGATTTAGCATAATTTCTTGCCTTCATTTTTTTTCCATGGCGGATGATGATTCTTCCTTTATTTCCTCCTCTTCCATGGATTCGTCTTCTCTTTTTTTCGCAGTCATTCAAAATTCAAATAATGCAGGAACTATCTTGGTTACATATTTGCTGAATGGTAAGAACTATCCAATATGGGTTCAAGCCATGTCTAATGCTTCGCGTGCCAAAAACAAGGTTGGCTTTGTGGATGGATATTTTCCTCGTCTAGATTCATCTTCCATGGATGCCTCTGCATCGGAGAAATGCAAATCCATGGTTATCTCATTGCTTTTCAACTCTTTGGCGAAATCCCTCCACGACAGCGTTGCTTATACTGATACGGCAAGGGATATGTGAGTATATCTGGAGGAGCATTTTTCCCAAGGCAGCGCCCTAAGTGTACATCAAATCAGGCATGAACTGAGACTTTTTCAACAAGATGCTTTGTAGATATCCACTTATTTTACCAAACTCAAGGCTTTATGGGATGAGCTTTTGGCATATTCCACCATTCCCAAGTGCATATGTGGTGCCTCCAAGCATCTGGAACAAGAGCAGGAAATTGAAAAGGTACACCAATTTATTATGGACCTCATTGATAATTATAATACTGCTCGTTCTCACATCTTTAGCATGGAGCCTATGCCGAACCTCAACAATGTTTATGCACTTGTTGTCCAAAAAGAAAAGCAACGGTCTTTGTCAATCAACCGGCAGCCAAAAGTTGATTCGGCCGCATTGCACATTGTGGAGGCTACTGCGGCCATTGCAAAGTCTATTCCAAAAGATGGTCAAAGGTCTATTTTAATGCGCACACACTGTGGAAAGTCCGGCCATGAAAAAGCTCATTGGTTCTAGTTGCATGGTTACCCACAAAATTGGCCGATGAAGGAAGGCGGCAAGAAAACCTCTACTGATGGAAATAAAATGATGTAGGCCTCTGTAGTCGCCAATAACGTCTCGGCCAGTCCTTCTCCTATTCCCAGACTCTCTGTAGATTAATACACTCAACTTTTATCCATTTTAAGCTTGAGCTCTTCTAAAACCATTGATTTCATGTCTGGTAAGGCATTTATTTCTCGTGTTTCCAATGAATGGATCCTTGATAATGATGCCTCAAATCATATGATTATATTACCATCTTCATCACATGATCCACCACCTTTGATCCCCGGACATAACATTCGACTTCCTAATGAAGCATCTCTTCCATTTGGAAAATTTGCTTACTACATTATTCTAACATTATTCTTATTGATGTTCTCCACATTCCTAATTTTCAATACAATCTTATTTCCATTCACAAGCTCACTACAGACTTGGATTATTTTGTAACTTTCTTTTCCTCTTATTGTGTGATTCAGGATCGGGTCTCGAAAAAGTCGATTGGAGCAGGTGATTTATGAGATGGTGTGTATTACCTGCAGTGAGTGGCTTCCTCTCTAGTGTGTCCGGTGGTACAATTTATTCCAGTCACCACCTAGCATTGGCGTCTTGGACATGCTTCTCTTTCGAATTTTTCTTTTATTTCTGATTTTATTTTTCATAATAAGGATCGCTTGAACTGTTGTGATATATGTCATCGTTCCAAGAAAACTTGTTCTAGTTTTCCTTTAAATCATAATAAAGTTACTCGTCCTTTTGATTTAATTCATTGTGATGTTTGGGGTCTTTACTCTTATCTGTATAATGCTAATTATTTTCTTACCATTGTGGATGATACAGTCGTGCAACATGGGTATATTTGATGGCTCGCAAAAATGAAACTTGTAATTTGCTTACAACCTTTTGCAAAATGATTCAAACTCAATTTAGTTATGCTATTCAAAAGGTTCGCAGTGATGATAGAACCAAGTTTACTTCTCACTCCATTCAAAACTTTTTTCGTCAAGAGGGGATTCTTCATCAAACTTCCTATGTTAACACCCCTCAACAAAATGGTCGAGTGGAAAGAAAACATAGACACTTACTTGATGTTGCCCGTGCCTTATGTTTTCAATCCAATCTTCCATTATGTTTTTGGGGGGAGTTGTTCTTACAGCGGCATATTTGCTTAATTACACTCCATCACCTCTATTATTAGGAAATACCCCCTTATGAGATGATTTTTGGGAAGCTATCCACATATATCCATCTTTGCATTTTTGGTTGACTATTTTATGCTCATCTTCATCATCTAGCTTTTCACGCCCCGCTTCATAAAAGACGGTAACGACACGTGACAAGCCCGCCCTGTATTTATTCTGAAAAAGTCCTTTCTCGAAATAAATACGCTAAGCATATATAATCAATATAAAATGACATAAGAATAAACATGAAACTAAAATTTCCAACAACGATTTTATTTACATTCAAATTTCATAAGTTTCAAATTGATTACAAAGTTCTAAACGAGAGAAAAAATCATAAAAGCCTATATGGTTTACTGGAATGAAAATAAATAACTGCTGAAGGACTAGTGGTCGGCCTGGACTTCAAACTGCGAGTAGTTCTCTGAAGTTGGTTCCACCTCCTTAGTCTCTAGATTATCTAACGAACATTCCAAAAAAGAAAGAAAGATAGGTGGAATGCCCGTCAATGAACTTTCGCTCGGTAAATTCCCAAAAAGGATGGGTGATGTATATAAATAAAATGCAAAGTGTGATGTAATATAATATGGATGGAATGAAGTATGAACAAGTATAATATGACAATATTAAAAGAAACTATGTAAGTATAGAAATGTAACATGAGCATATCAAACAGGTATAGCATGGCCGTGTGGTGAAGGTATCGTGAAAATGAAGTGTACTATTAATGTGTCCTACAAAGATCACTAAAAGAGAATCTAACTAATGTGGGTTTAAGTGTGAATGTCAACGTTTTTCAAGAGTGTTCTCAAACCCAATAGGTTGTAATCCAGGGGCAAGAAACCACGGACCCTCATTCGTAAATTTGTGAATTCGTAATTTCGTGATGTAAGTATGGGACTCATGAAATTCCGTTCGATTTATACTCAAACTATCCTAATACCCCGCATATATTAGTCTATGATTAAGGTTTCGAGTCTTGATCGAGTCCATGAATACAAAAGGGGATGTAATATCAAGATGGAGTTCATGTGGTCATGTCAAGTGCAAATCATGTAATTTGTATTCATGGTTCGAGCCAAGTTGGTTTCAGGTATACTTATTGAGTTCGTGTATTCATGTAAAGTTTCAGGTATTCAAATTCAAGTGCGAGTTCAGTTTCAAGTTCAATTTTTGAGTTTGAGTTCATGTATCCATATGATTTGATTCAAGTGATGTTACATTTTATATTTAAGAAGAATTTTATGTTTTGAAAACTTCTTAAGTTTGGGAATAATCGGGCAACCACTACACATAGGCGGCAGAATTTGTGACTTTTTCAAAAACGATTGCCGACGAAAATTCCGTTATTTTGCAGTTTTATCTAGACAAGCAAGCACCCACTTTCTTTGGCCCCCCGAGATTCAAAAGAAATTATACCGCTTAAACTCATTATTAATCTAAAGTCCTTAAGGATTTATCAAGTTGTTTATTATAGATAATTAAATGTTTTGAATTTCTCGAGGGTTTTTTTTATGTAAAATAGTCTAGTTGAAAATAATCTCGAGGGTGTTTTGGTAATATATATGTTGAAAATAATCTCGAGGGTGTTTTGGTAATATATATATATATATATATATATATATATATATATATATATATTAATTAAAATATTAAGAGTTTTTATAAAAGTATTTTATATTTTGTGGTATTTTAATGTTAAAACCTGGTTTTTAAAAGTTTATGGTAATTTAATGAAAATATATCTTTTGGAAACTTGAGAGTATTTTTTTAAAACTTTAATATTTTCATTTTAGAGTATTTATAAAATTTAATTTTCAAAAGAAAAATTCTTTGAAATTACGAATATATAATTTAAGTTATTTTCAATTTGTTTAATTTTGCTTTTAAAATTCGTATTTTCTTTAAAATCCGTATTTTATTCTTTTCGAGACCGAATTCTCTGAGAAAAGTTTTGCATCTCACTTTACTATCTCCAGAATGTGCGATAATCTGTATTATCCATAAACGGGTCCTCTAACGAGGGTTGTAAAGGCGTATTTATAAAGGATAAAATTCGTATTTTAAGATATTTAGTGAAATATGTTTCTTGTGACAAACAATGATCGTGTTATTTTTCCAAGTGCGCGTGCGTGGGTTAAGTCATTACCCAAGGCGTTATCACTAAACTATATTTAACAATATTCACAACTTCATGTTAAAACATGAGAAATATTAGAAATTACATGAAACAAATGTATGTAATAGCTTTACATGAATATGATTCTAAACAAAGTGTGAGTTACAAGTTAACGCAAGATTTGATCGATGACGATTAGAAACATGAGATGTGTTAGTTATCAAATTGAATTAATAAGTTTTCATGAAAGTAGTTTATGTTTTCATAGTGAGTATATATATTTAAAGAATATTATTTTAGTGGGGGAAAATACGGTGACAAGACGAGGGCTTGATTCAATGGAAGAAGAAAAAGAGGAGAGAGACTTAAAGGTTACGAATTCTAAAGAGTTTAAAGAAGATGAAGGAGGGAGGGACTTACGGATTTTCCGCTCTTATGAATACGGCGATAGATGAAGAGAGAGAAGTCTCGGTTTGATGAACTGAGACCGATATTCGAATACGATAATGAGCTTGATCTTCTGACGTCCTAATTGCGACTGGTGAAGAGACAAAGAGGGACCTACAGCTTGCTCTTATGCAAGAGAGAGTGTAGGAGAGGAAGGATGCTCGGTTGGTAGAACCGAGATCGAATGTCGTAAGATGAATACGGGCTTGAGGGATTTCTTGCTTCGAAAGAGACGTAGCTTCCAACAGGACTTGAAAGAGCAACTTGTGAGTAATTTTTTCAGAATAATTTTGAGGCAGGCACTAGGGAATAAGGTATGTATTTATAGTGAATGATAGATATGTATTTATAGGGAATGATAGATAAGAATATGATGAATTAGAAAGAATTAAAAGAGATTGATGAGGTAATTGAAAGGCCTGTTGTTATCATATTAAATTCAGGGGTTTTAAAGTATCAAAAAGGGTTGAGAGGAGCTGAAGGGATGCACGTGCAAAAGATGGAAGGTCTTAGGGCAAGATAGGCCGCCGGTTTTGAAAAAGTAGCGGCCAAGTTGTGGAAAAATTCCTCTGGGTTCGTGCCATTTACTCCACCGGGTTTAAATAACTCATTTACAAATTTCTTTTCTGTTGCAACTTTTCGTACCTCTGTGTAATGCTCGTGCAAACTCTTGTGCTTCCGAAACGTTAAAAAGAAAAATAATATAAAATATTGGGGCTGATGGGATTCAAAAACGCGGGTTATGGGACAACAGTGGAGAGTCTTAACCATCTACAAGAAGTTTCTTGAACTTATTTCATATGAATTTTCCTATAACTCGAAATCAAAACAGAATACATTCTCTTTTATGAAATAAAACGAAAGGGATGGTACATGAAATTTAGGGTCATTACATCCTACCCACCATAAAAAAATTTCATCTTCGAAATTTACACAAAGAGGATATTATAACAGATTCAAAGAAAATTTTAGGTTGGAGCAGTCGTGAAGCTGGTGCAAGGAATAATGTACCGAAGTTGCGTGGGAAGAAGGAACAAAAGAATGCAAGAATTTGAAATGGTAGAAAAAAATTATAAGGGAAATTCCATGGCTTCGGCCTCGACGACCGACAATGAAAGCCTAGCGTCTCGGTACTTTTCTCTGTGCCTACTGGTATATTGATGGCTGACGAAGTAAAGGTGGTCCGCGTAGAGGTGATGCAGATAGTGCTAAGAGGGTAGGTGGAGCTTGTATAGTCGGTCTTGGTGCGGGGGTTGCGTCAGCTCAGTATTTTGGGTATGTTCTTAAAGTGTGCTTAAACGATCCACAAATCATACAAAGACCGTTAGCTCGTCTGCAATTTTTCATCAGGTGCCCCAACTTCTTGGAGTAGTTGCAGACGATTGATCTATAGTTGTAAAACAACCCTCCCAGCCTCCTGTGTGGCACTATAGATTCCGGCCCGAGGAGGCTCCTCCAGTAATCAAGTTAACTGGGCGTTTTTCTCCGGCCGACCGTGGCCTTACCTTCTTCTTGATAAGAGCTTTATAGCGACAGGCTGCCTTCAAAACTGCTTCATGAGTTGAAAAATCTTCCGTTGCTAGAGCAGCCTGGATGTCGAGATCTAGACCCTGCTGAAAACGTATAGCACGGATCTCGACGATAGGAATCATATGGGCAGCGGACCTGCCGAGTACAGTGAAATCGGTATCGTATTCATCCACCAACTTATCCCACATGGATCCTTGTTATAAGTGGACAAATCTTTGAGCCATCTCAAAACGGGCAATCTCAGGAAAGTACTTAGCGTAAAAAAGCTCACGAAAGTTCTTCCACTCGATAGGCTGGATAATCCGACTTTCTTTGGCTTTCCACTAGACCCTGGCATTGTCAGTAACCTGGAATTTCGCAACTCGAACCCAACCCCCTTTTGGAACTTGGGCTGCTGTCAGGTCATCTTCAATACCCTGAGCCCATTCCTCATATTCTAGCAGGCTCTCTTTCCAGAGAATTTCTTTGGATGTGTACTCGGAATTGTTTCACTCTCGGTGTTTTTGTTTTAGGACGGACTAGTCCTTGATGAAGGAGAGCAGTCTGACCCTGTTGACCCTCAAGTAGGCTCTTGATGGCCTCTAAAAACACTGTATGTTCACTGATTAGGTTTGCAGCAGTAGGTGGTGGTGGTGTTTCGCTGTTGACTTGGTGTGGTTGGAAGAAGCCACCATCTTAAAGAAAAGAAGGATTCTATTAGATTCAAAGGAATTGAAATAAAAGGAATGTAAAAGTTGTTGGATTTCATATTCTTGAATCATATTGCTTATGAATTCACGCATAAATGACCTGTATGGGGCCACCAATATAACCTGTCACGCCCTACTTTCCAAAAGACAGTAATGGCACGTGACAAGCCCACGACATATTTATTCCGAGAAGGTCCTTTCTCGAAACAAATATGTATATAAGCAATATAAAATGACACAAGAATAAGCATTAAACTGAAATTTCCAACAACAATTTTATTTACATTCAAATTTCATAAGTTTCAAACTGATTACAAAGGTTTGAACGAGAAACAAAAACATAAAAACCTAAATATGTGACTTACTGGAATGAAAAGAAATAATTGCTGAAGGACTAGTAGTCCGTATGGGCTTCAAACTATGAGTAGTCCTCTGAAGTCTGTTCCACTTATTTAGTCTCTAGATTATCTGACGAACACTCCAAGAAAGAAAGAAAGAAAAATGGGTAGAATGCCCATCAGCGATATTTCGCTCGGTAAGTCCCAAAAATGATGGGTGATGTATATAAATAAAATGTAAGGTGTAATGTGATATAATATGGATGGAATGAAGTATGAACAAGTATAACATGGCAATGTTAAAGGAAATTATGTAAGTATGGCAATATAACATGAGCATAGCAAATAAGTATAGTATGACCGTATGGTGAAGGTATCATGAACATGAAGTGTACTGTCAATATATCCTACAGAGGTCACTAAAAGATAATCTAACTAACATGAGTTTAAGTGTGAATGTCAATGTATCTCTGGAGTATTTTTGAACCTAACAGGCTGTAATCCAAGGGCAAGGAACCATGGGCCCTCTTCCTAAATTCGTGATTTCTTGACGTAAGTATGGCACTCATGAGATTCCATTCGATTCATACTCAAACTACCCCAACACCCTGCATATACCAGTCTATGATTAAGGTTACGAGTCTTGATCGAGTCCATGAATACAAAAGGAGATGTATATCAAGATGGAGTTCATGTAGTCATGTCAAGTGCAAGTCGTGTAATTTGTATTCATGGCTCGAGTCAAGTTAGTTTTAGGTATATTTATTGAGTTCATATATTCATGTCAAGCTTCAGGTATTAAAATTCAAGTATGAGTTCAGTTTCAAGTTCAAGTTTTGAGTTTGAGTTCATGTATCCATATTATTTGATTGAAATGATGTTATATTTTATATTTAAGAAGAATTGTATCTTTTGAGAACTTCTTAAATTTGTAAATAATCAGGCAATCACTGAACATGGGTGACAGGATTTGTGACTTTTTCAAAAACAATTGCCAATGAAAATTCCGTTATTTTGCAGTTTTATTTGGACAGGCAAGCATCCAATTTCTCTTGCTCCCTGAGACTCAAGAGAAATTATACCGCTTAAACCCATTATTAATCTAAAGTCCTTAAGGATTTATCAAGTTGTTTATTATAAATAATTGCATGTTTTGAATTGCTCGAGAAGGTTTTATGTAAAATAGTCTAGTTGAAAATAACCTCAAGGGTGTTTTGGTAAAATATATATATTAATTAAAATGTCAAGAGTTTTTATAAAATTATTTTATATTTTGTGGTATTTTAGTGTTAAAACCTAACTTTTAAAAGTTTATGGTATTTTAATGAAAATCTATCTTTTGGAAACTTGAGGGTATTTTCTTAAAAGTTTAATCTTTTCATTTTAAAGTATTTATAAAATCTAATTTTCATAAATTTGTTTTTCTTTGAAATTATGAATATATAATTTAACTTATTTCAATTTGTTTAACTTTGCTTTAAAAATTTGTATTTTCTTTAAAAAAAACGTATTTTATTCCTTTCAAGGTCGGATTTTCCGTAAGAAGTTCTGCATCTCACTCTACTATCTACAAGATGTGCGATAATCTACACTATCCATAAACAGGTCTCCTAACGAGAGTTGCAGAGCCATATTTGCAAATGATAAAATTTGTATTTTACTTGAGGGTATTTTAGCGAAATATGTTTCTTGTGACAATCAATGATCGTGCCATGTTTCCAAGTGCGCGTGAGTGGGGTAGGTCATTACCCCGTACGTTACCACTAAACTATATTTAACAATATTCATAACTTCATGTTTAAGCATGAGAAATATTAGATGTTACATGAAACAAATGTATGTAATAGCTTTGCGTGAATATGATTCTAAATAAAGTGTGGGTTACAAGTTAACGCATGATTTGATAGGCGATGATTAGAAACATGAGGTGTATTAGTTATCAAATTGAATTAATAAGTTTTCATGAAAGTAGTTTATGTTTTCATAGTGAGTATATTTATTTAAAGAATATTATTTTAGTGGGGAAAAATATGGTAACAAGAAAAAGGATTTGATTCAATAGAAGAAGAAGAGGAGGAGGGAGACTTAAAGGTTACAAATCCTAAAGAGTTTAAAGGAGATGAAAGAGAGAGGGAATTACGAATTTTCCGCTCTTACGAATACGGCGATAGATGAAAAGAGAGAGTAGCCTCGGTTTGAAGAACCGAGACTGATATTCGAATACGATAATAAGCTCGATCTTCTGACGTCCTAATTGCAACTGGTGAAGCAACGGAGAGGGGCCTACAGTTTGTTCTTGTGCTAGATGGAGTGTAGGAGAAGAAGGATGCTTGGTTGGTAGAACCGAGATCGAACGTCATTAGATGAAGGCGAGCTTGATGGTTTTCTTGCTTCGAAAAAGACGTAGCTTCTAACAGGACTTGAGAGAAGAACTTGCGAGTAATTTGTTTAGAATAATTTTGAGGGGAGTACCAGTGAATATGGTATGTATTTATAGGGAATGATAGATAAGAATATGATGAATTAAAATGAATTAAAAGTGATTAATGGGGTAATCGAAAGGCCTGCTGTTCTCAGGTTAAATTCATGGGTTTTAAAGTATCAAAAGGGGTTGAGGGAAGCTGAAGAGATGCATGTGCAAAAGATAGAGGGTTTTGTGGCAACATGGGTTGCCGGTTTTTAAAAAGTAGCGGCCTAGTTGTGGAAAAATTCCTCTGGGTTGGTGCCATTTACTCCACCAGGTTTAAATAACTCATTTAAATACTTATTTTCTGTTGCAACTTTTCGTATCTCTGTGTAATGCTTGTGCAAACTCTTGGGCTTCGCTTCTGAAACGTTAAAAAGTAAAATAATATAAAATATTGGGGCTGATGGGATTCGAATACGTAGGTTATAAGACAGTAGAGGAGAGTCTTAACCAGTAAGCTATAAGAAATTTCTTGTACTTATTTCACAAGAATTTTCTTATAACTCGAAATCATAATAGAATACATTCTCTTTTATGAACTAAAACGAAAGGGATGATACATGGGATTTAGGATCAGTACATAGCTCTTCATAAATTTGACCCCAGAGCTTCTCGATGTATCTTTCTTGGTTGCCTCTCTGGTAAAAAAGGATGGAGAGTTTATGATTTGTCATCTAAGAAAATTTTCGCTTCGTGTGATGTAGTCTTTTATGAAAATATCTTTCCATTTCATAATGACAATAATGAACACTTAAATCTTGTTACCTCTGTGATACCCTGCACAATTCTTGAAGAAGAGTCTGACATTCCATGTTTGACGATTGCTCAAGTTATCAATAAGCCAGTCGCTGATAAACACCAAAACGTTCAACCTATCACCAATGAAACCCCTCCTGATACTCCTTCTAATAAATATCAAATCAACCAACCTACCACTGATGGACATATAATCCCCAGCTCTCATTCATCTCCACCACCTTCTCGCCCGACTCGCATACATAGGAAACCCATTTATTTACATGACTACATTTGCCACTCTACTACTACTTCATCGGCTTCTTCAGGTACTTTGCATCCTTTATCTTATTTTGTTGGTTATGACCATTTTTCCTCCTCACATCGATCTTTTCTAATGGCCATCACTTCCAATGACGAGCCACGATTTTATTCTTAGGCATTTCGGGATCCTCATTAGAGAAATGACATGTCTCAAGAGATTAAGGCTCTTGAGTTTAATCATACATGGACCTTGGAGCCACTTCCTCCTCGGAAGAAACCCATTGGATGCAAATGGGTCTACAAGATTAAGTATCGTGCCGATGGAACTATTGAAAGATATAAGGCCCGACTTATAGCAAATGGGTATACATAGTAGAAGGCGTGGACTTTCATGAGACGTTTGCTCCTGTTGCAAAGTTGGTAACTGTCCGCTATCTTCTGGCCATAGCCACTGCTCGAAAGTGGGAATTGCATAAATTATATGTGAACAATGCATTTCTTCATAGAGATCTTGATGAGGAGGTCTACATGTCTCTCCCTCCCGGTTATTCTCCTTCCACACAGGGGGTGGTCTGCCGCCTAAGGAAGTCTCTTTATAGCTTACGTCAACCATCCAGGAAATGGTTTTCTAAGGTATCTCATGCATTGCAACGGTATGGATTTGTCCAATCTTCTTTGGATCATTCTCTTTTTATATACAAGAAGGGAACAATGTTTATGGCCATCCGTGTTTATGTGGACGGTCTTATCTTTAATGGAAATGGTTCCTCCAATTGCCAACTCGTCAACAGATATTTGAATGGTTGTTTCAGCATAAAGTATCTTGGTCATCTTAAATATTTTTTGGGGGTTGAAGTAGCACGCAGCCATGAGGGTCTTTTCTTACGTCAACGTAAATATACGTTGGACATTTGTCTGAGACAGAGATGCTAAGTTACAAAGCAACTTCTTTTCCAATGGAGCAATAACATCGTCTTCGGGTAAATGAAGGAACACAGGTTGCAGATCCTTCACAGTATAGACGTCTCATTGGACGTCTCATTTATCTTACCATCACTCGTTCAGAGCTCACCTATCCTGTACACATTCTAACCCATTTTATGCATGATCCTCATCAACCTCACTTGGATGTGGCCATGCGTGTGTTACGCTATTTGAAGTCTAGTCCAGGACAAGGTATTCTGATACGCTCTTCTAATGATCTTATTATAAAAGCATATCGTGATTCTGACTGGGCCACATGTCCTATGACACGGCGCTCATTGACTGGATATTTTATCACTCTTGGCTTATCTCCCGTTTCTTGTAAGACAAAGAAGCACACCACAGTCTCCCTCTCATCAGCTGAAGCGGAATAAAATCTATGGCAGATACTACGAGCGAGCTAGTTTGGCTCAAGCGGATTTTAATTACTCTTAATGTCCAACATACTCGACCAATATTTCTTTATTGTGACAACACATCTGCTATTCACTTTGCAAATAATCCGGTTTTTCATGAACGAACAAAGCACATAGAAGTGCATAGTCATTTCATTCGTGACAAGGTTCAAACTCGGGAGATCCTTTTGCGGCACATTCCTACAAAGCTACAATCGGCCGATTTGTTAACGAAAACTCTTGGACGACAACAATTCGGATTTCTTCTAAGCAAGTTGGGCATTGTTGATCTGCATGCTCCAATTTGAGAGGGTGTGTTAAATTATTGATATATTCATTTTCCACATTGATTTGCCCAATCATAATTGATTTGGTTAAATCTTAATTGTGTTAAATTACTAATAGGTTCCTTTTCCACGTTGATTAGCCCAATCATAGTTGATTTGGTCAAATCTTAATTGATTGATACTCTCCTTGTATAGTTAATTTATTTTAGTTTCCTTCTAAACAATAATTGTATGTACTTTATAAAAGCTCATGTACACAACACAAATTGTACACAACACAAATTAATCAAGGCAATTTCAGAATATTCTTTGTCAATTTTTATACAAATTAGCCTTTTTAATCAATTAATATATTGCAATCAAAATCAAAGATTTTCTTAACCTAACTTCACAGTTGCATGATTTAATTGCAAAAAATAACAATTGGAGGGGGGAAATCCTAATCTTGAACCGGTTGTTGAGTGAGGAAGGCGATGGCGAGCAGGCTTGGCGGTGGCGACAGCAGCAGGTTTGGCGCTTGTTGTCAGGCGGGGGAATTTGGGGAATTTGGGAAAGTTCGCGGGCGAATTTGGGGAATAAAATGCCACGGGGGAATTGGAAGAAGTGAAGGAGAGAAGGCCATTCATGATATTATTTCGGTCATGGTATTAGCGACCGTATCTATACGGTCACTAATACTGATATAACGGTCGCCAATACGAGCCGGGTATTGACGACCGTGTATTAGTGAATGTATAATTATATACGGTCTCTAATACTATATTAGAGACCGTATAAATTTAACGGTCGTTAATATCCCGTCTCTAATTCCCACATTTTCTAGGAGCGATAGGTATTCATTGTTGGTAATTTTTTATATGGGATGGTTCCTAATTCACGTGTAATCCATATATTCATCCTGTAATTTATTTTAATGATTGAATATAGATTATAAGGTTTCATGAAAGAAAAAAAGGCCTCTCTATCTAGAGATTTTTCAGGATGCGCATGAGTCCCCCGGATGTGTTGTGTGTTTGTGTGTGTACTGTGTGCGTGTGTTGTGTGCATGTTTTAAGCTTATAGGTCAGTTAAAAAAATTCACCCAACAAATTAACTTGATAATCGACCTAAGTTATTGTCTACAAATATAGTACTGATGAGTAATACATTAGAATCCGAGAAAATCACCGAAAGTCATTTCATATTATTTGCATGAAAATCTATGTAAAAATAATATATCGGCAACTTGGCAACTTCAATGATCAGATATTTAACTCTTGTGGAAAAATCCATCGAAATAACATATTCATAAACGAAATTTCTTGGTGTATATCATCATTTATATTAAAAAATAATTAATAAAAACAACACGTGCCAAAATCAATATCCAGTATTGATGATGCTTATAAGTGAGAATTTCTCAGATTACGACACGTGGTGAATGACGCGTCACCCGCGACTGCTCACTAGATTCTTGGGGGGCTACCAAGGCAAAATCAGTGTGGAGCACTGATCACCTTCCTCGGTTCGTCTCCGAGCTTACACTCCGCCTTTTACCCAAGAGCTACCTAGCCGCTGAACTGGCGTCCATCCTCCTGTGCTCGTCTCCGAGCTATTGCGGAGCTAAGCTTTCTCGACCTCCCGGCTCGTCTCCGAGCTTCACGCCGAGCTAAACCTCCTCAGCTCTCCCGGACAAACGAGAACGAGAAGCCCTGGTGCTTTCGCAACGGCTTTGCGTATCTCGCCAAAGCGAGATATCCGCTGCCCCACGTCCCGCGTCCCCCGTTGGCGCATCCCCCCATTAATGGGCGTATTACGCCATTAATAGAGGGATCTCGTCATTCACGCTGGCGTAACGTCAGGGGCATAACCGAAGGCGAAGATCTCGCGCCTACTCGCTCCAAGCGACCACTATAAAAACTCCTCTCTCAGACGACTCAGGTAAGGTAATTTTAATCTAATAAGCCGCTACTCTGCTCATTTTCCTCGGCTAACTTGATCGTCGGAGGGTCCTACGGTGGTCACCCACCCCGAGGCTTCTTTGCAGATAGCTCGGCTTCACCTCAAAATCAACCCATTGAGATCCGCACGCCCAAGAAGACAACATTCAAACAAAATCTCAGTCGTTCAACAGCGCTCGCTACAGATTGACGGAGGACAGCATCTGAAGGAGATCATGCCTCCATCAGTTGGCGTCATCTGTGGGAACCCTTGTAAGTTTCTTCCCCCCATCAAAATTGATGTTCTGTCTTCGACCTAATGGCGAGCGAGAACCGTGGCGATCCTAGTACGAGACGTCGCCTCCCCTACAACGGAGGCGGGAGCGGCTCGTCTCCGCCTCCCAATGCCATTGTCGCCTTATCCGTCCGGATCGACAGAATCACATTGATGGTGGACGCGCTCATTCGTGTTCAAACGGCTGGCCCAGCCCCTCAGATCATAGTTCCCCCTCTCAGGGATCACGACATCGGCAG
Source organism: Agapanthus africanus (assembly GCA_030015575.1). Taxonomy (NCBI): domain Eukaryota; kingdom Viridiplantae; phylum Streptophyta; class Magnoliopsida; order Asparagales; family Amaryllidaceae; genus Agapanthus; species Agapanthus africanus. The sequence continues at coordinate 44,150,108 of JASDDO010000019.1, read as the reverse complement.
AAGAGCGGATAACATAACTCCTCTCGATGCCCCCGAACACAGGCGTGCCAACTCCAAAAACCGCGGCTCCCATACAGTGACCAATTCAATGACCCGTTGAGTGCCGCACGGCTCTACTCCGAGGTCCCGGGAAAGAGACCATCGCCGTAATGCCCATCGCGCTCCCGCTCCACTTGAGGAGGTGTCGGTCAGCTTGCCCGCTTCCAGGCGCGACCGACACCTTCTCCCTCGTCGGGACCACACAAACAACTCGCGTCAAGGCTGCTCCAAAAGGATGTCGCCTGGGGATCTGAGAAATTTGATAGAGAGGAATCGAAGCCGCAATACCGCGCAGACCAGGAGCGAAAATGGCCACCACTCTAACTGTGCCAAATCCTTAAGGAACTATAACCGCCTCGAGGCCCTCGGGAAGAAAATAGAGGGCATACACCGGGATGGCCAGGCGTCCGGCGGAGGGGCCCGATACTCCGCCGATTCGCTGAAAAAACCCTTTACGGAGGAACTGCTGGCCGAGCACGTCTCGTCCAGGAACAAACCGCCCAAGGTGGTCCTCTTTGACGGGAAATCCGACCCAAGGGAACCAACATGCCTTCGCTATTTATAGCCTCAACAAAAATCTTCCAACGGCCGAAATTTACACGCACAGAGACCCGAATCGCGGGATATTTTCAAAATCCCAATACAGAGCTGCTACGTGGCGACCATGTCGATCCTCACGAACCCCTAAACAGTCAATGTAAGATTGAACGACACGAATCTCGGAGTATCACACCCCACCGGCACGCTTCTGCCACACGTTATCCGTGACGGTCACTCTTCCTAATTTTACGAGTCATGGAAAATTGAACGACGCCCCACGAAGGCAAAGGGAGGTCTAAAAAGCCCTCATCTCGAAGCCACCGAGCAGCTTCCCTGCCCGGTCCATCCATGGCGGGTAGATTCATACCCATCTACGCCAAGGATCGAAGCCCTCATAACGAGGCCACCGAGCAGCTTCCTTGCCCGGTCCATCCCTGGCGGGTAGATTCCTACCTATCTACGCCAAGGATCGAAACCCTCATCATGAAGCCACCGAGCAGCTTCCATGCCGGGTCCATCCCTGGCGGGTAGATTCCTACCCATCTACGCCAAGGATCGAAACCCTCATCACGAAGCTACCGAGCAACTTCCATGCCGGGTCCATCCCTGGCGGGTAGATTCCTACCCATCTACGCCAAGGATCAAAGCCCTCATCACGAGGCCACCGAGCTGCTTCCCTGCCCGGTCCATCCCTAGCAGGTAGATTACTACCCATTTACGCTAAGGATCTAAAGCCCTTCTAAAGAGGCCACCGTGCAGGTTACTCTCCGACGGGTAGATTCCTACCCTACGAAGAGATGTGGTCGTCAACCCGGATCTGAGAATTGACTAGTACCGACCTTCTAACACTTGGATATCTGTTGATTCATCCTAAATGAATGATCTCCACCTCGACTCCGGGAAGTAGAAGGGCACCAATGGAAAGGCACCGACCTTCCTACACCTGGTGGTCAATTGACTTACACTCGACGCGTGATCGTCATCTAAAAGGCCGGTCATCGACCTACAGCCTAACACTTGATTCGAAAAAAAGATTGGCAAGCTGAAGTACTCATGCAGAAAACACATAGTCATGCAGAGGAAAATAAGCTCAGCTTTATTTATGTTCCAGAAATTTTTACAATGTACTTTGGGCTCCTCAGCCTTACAAAAAGGTGCCTAGAGGCTTACAAAATTTGAAAAAAAGGAGGAAAAACAAAAAACGCACAAGGCAAAAAGGCTCATGCTGCGGGCTCCGCCCGGGTCTCACCTTGCTTGGCACCGTTCTCAGGGGCCGGGCTTCTACCTCCGCAATCTTCTCTCCCCCGATAGCCGCCCCAGCGCCAGCCACTTGCAGCATATCCACCGAGAGCGGGACTCTGGCGCGGAGCTCACCGTCGGCAAACTCCGGCATCAACGCCTTGACGGAATCAAGAGCCTCGTGCCAAATGATGGCCGAGACTTTGGCGATGTCGGCGTAGAACTGGTCTGACGCCTTATTCTTCTCCACCGACTTCGAGACTCGGAGCTCAGCAATCTTCGCCGCCTCAAGTGCCGCCTCGGCCTTCCTTTTGTTGGCATCCCTCGACTTCTTCATTGTAGCATAGCGCTTGCCCAACTCCTCCAACTTAACCTGAACGGCTTGGTTGGACGCACTCAGAAGTCGTTAGGACTCCTGGCACTTGGAGACCGTTAACGTCTCAGTGGCCAATCGGGTTTCGAAGGCGGTTGTCTTCTTTTTCTCCTACTGCAGCTCAAGGCGTAGATACTCCTCCCGCAAAGACGATTCCCCCGCCTTCCTCATGGCCGGGGCAATCTCCTCGGATTCCATATTTACGATGAGGGCGCAGTGTTGGAGAACCTGAGGAAAGCAGCAGAACCTGTTAGAAACATTCAAATTAAGAAAGAGCACTTAACAGAATCCTTAAAGGAAACAGATACCAACCTGAACTGCCTCCTGAGCGATGGCGACCACTTGGGCTTTTAGGGTCTCCCAGGGAATTTTACCCCCGGCCGATTGCTTTATGTCGGAGAGCAAGCTATCGGCAACGAAAAGCCCCTAGGGGACCACAAAGCAGATGTCCCCCTTCTGCATGGGAATCCCCTCGGGAATCTCAGTGGATGATGGGCGGGAGATCGTCTTTTTCCTATTGAGGGGAACCTCGACACCCTCCTCTTCCCCCCTCGCTAGGGGCGCCGGGTCTCGCGCATGCTGCTGGCTGCCCCCGTGGCAGTCATCGGGGGCTCGGGGCACAATGGAAGGCCTCGTCGGTGGAGATGGTCTCGGAGCTGAGCTTGGGCCGGCTCGGGACAAGCTCACGCCCCCGGCCTTCATCTGGGACGTAGCAGCTATGGAAGCTAAGATCTTGGATCGGTCCATTTGTCCTGCGAAAGGAGAATACACAAAAGAGTTAGTGATGCTAGAAGGGTAAAAGAAATCATTTAAGTCTAAATAGATCGTCCAAAGACCTAACTTACCCATGAAACAAGCGGGGCTGAGCCTGGCCTAGCTAAGAACCTGCTCGGAAAGCAGGACGTCGGTCTGCTGGATTGGCTCCCATATAGATACCGCCCCTGCCTCAGGCGAGGATGACTGCTTCTCCCTCGGGCAGTCGGCCATGTGCCACTGTGTAAGTATGGGCCAATTCTTACCCTCGGGTAGCCCGACGAATACAAACTTCTCCTTCCATTCATGAATGGAAGAAGGAACGACTACCACACCCGACCAAGCCACCCCGCCCTTGCGTTTTTTGAAGAAAAAATACACTCAGTTCGACTCGTTCTTGCTAGTACCGAGATGATTCTTATAGCAGAGAAAGGAAGTAAGAAGAGTCAAGTTGAAGGGGATGTTCTCAAGTTTCAACCGGACCAGAAACCCAAGGAGGATTTTCCGCGAGTTCGGCGCTAGCTAGCCCGGGGAGAAATGGAAGCAACGAAATATCCCACATACCTCAGTTGGAAAGGGCAGGTGCATTCCTGCTCGGAATGCATCCAAATATAGGGCAATCTCCTTCCTCTGCACTTGGTCCGCCCGTTCGCCCTCTTTAGCCAAACGGAGCGAATAGTTATAAGGGATATGAAAACGAGCTCGAATCTCGGCAAGCTCGCCCACATCCCTCAAGACGGAGGGCGCATCGCGGGCGTTCCCGATGCGCACCTTAGGGGCCCTTGTCGCCACCGGACGGCTAGCGACGCGGGTAGGCCTGGCTCTTTGGAGCGAGCCCAACACAGAGGAAGCAATAAGAGAACCCTCTTGGCTGCCAGCAGCCAAAGAGGTGGAAGACTCTCTAGACTCGGCTCTAACAACTGGAATCTCATCGTCCAACTCAACCCTAATTACTTTTACAGACTCCTCAGAAGAAGACATCTAACCTGATTCAATGGGATTGGTTCTCCGAGAAAAAAGCACAAAGGATCCAGTCTAACGAAGGGAGCGCCGAGCAATTTTTGACAACGAAGGGAAATTATAACGGAAAGTATTGGCCCTAGGGGGGTCCCCTCCTATTTATACACTGCAGAAAAGACATCCAATGACCCGGATCAATTCCCGCCAAAACGAAGCGTCGTTTCTGCCAGCCGTCAAGTCTCCACATGTCAAACGACCATTGGGGACGTCTCTTCGATCGCAGGTGATAGCGACAGCCTGTCGCGTCTACCAACCCGCTTCAAACGCGTAGCCTGTGATCCAACAGACGAACGAGCAAATCGGTGCTCCCTATTTAATGCGCGATCATTTCGCCGATCCGTTGATACCATCGGAGATACGCCCGAAGATCCAAGCGCTGGGGGATACGCCACGTGGGTCCAGAAATCTGAACGACGCAACTTCCCAACACCACGTCGCCCCGGAAAATCCGCACCGAGGATTCCCGGCAACAGACTGAGCGAGACAAACTAAGCAGGCCACTCTCGATCCGACCCATAAATAGGTCGGAACGAGAGTGGGGGGCTAATGATAATACTTATAAGTGAGAATTTCTCAGATCACGACACGTAGCGAATGACGCATCACCCGCGACAACTCACTAGATTCGTGGGGCGCTACCGAGGCAAAATCAGTGTGGAGTACTGATGACCTTCCTCGGTTCGTCTCTGAGCTTACACTCCGCCTCTTACCCAAGAGCGACCTAGTGCCCATCCTTCTGTGTTCGTATCCGAGCTATTGCGGAGCTGAGCTTCCTCGGCCTCCTGGCTCGTCTCCAAGCCTCACGCCGAGCTAAACCTCCCCAGCTCTCCCGGACAAATGAGAACGCGAGGCCCTAGCGCTTCCGCAACGGCTCCGCGTATTTCGCCAAAACGAGATATCCACCGTCTCACGTCCCGCGTCCTACGCTGGCGCATCCCCCCATTAATGGGTGTATCCCGCCATTAATAGAGGGATCTTATCATTCACGCTGGTGTAACGTCAGGAGCGTAACCGAAGGCGAAGATCTCGCGCTTGCTCGCTTCATGCGACCACTTTAAAAACCTCTCTCTCAGATGACTCAGACAAGGCAATTTTAATCCAACAAGCCGCTGCTCTGCTCATTTTGCTCGGCTAACTTAATCGTCGGAGGGTCTTACGGTGGTCACCCATCACGGGGCTTTTTTGCAGATAGCTTGGCTTCACCTCAAAATCAATCTATTGAGATCCACACGTCTAAGAAAATAACCTTCAAACAAAATCTCAGTCGTTCAACAGTGCTCGCTACAGATCGATGGAGGACAGCATTTGAAGGAGCCTCCATCAGGTGTTGTCGAATCTAACAAAACCAGATTAAAGTAATGCATTGAAATGACATAGACCAAAATGTAAGTGAAATTTCATGATGCATATCATACCAACAAAAAATAATTAAAAACACCACCTACCAAAATAGATACCCAATGTTGTTGATGCAATTAAAACTCCTTTGCTAGCTTGTCTGCAAAAGAAGAATATTGGATGCGATTAAAAACTCCTTTGCATAATTAAGAAGTAGAAACGAAAATAGATTTCTCCATAGAAAAAATTCTGTTTATAAATTGTAAGATATAATAACTTCAAAATATTTACTCCAAAAATAATAAATACAGAAGAAAGGAGATGAATGAAAAAATATGAACAAAACCAGTGCAAAATATATGAATGAAAGGGTTATCAACCACTCTACAATTCTTATTTTTTGCACCTAACCTGAAATCAAAATGTATTAAATGCGACATATCCAAAATATCATTTTCAACTCAACATCCGGAAAGAATGAAGTGAAGGGGAAATTATATATATTGTAATTGATCAATTAAGTATAAAGAACATATACCAAAATGAATACATACCACAAAAGATCATGTTTACATATGAATCCATATACACCATCATAATTAGTATAAAGAACATATATATACACACCAAAATAAATATATAGCAAAAATGATCAGGCCCGTTTACCTTCTCTTCTAGTCCTTTTTTATTTATTTATCTTCTTTGTTCTATTTCTTCTTCTTCCGGTAATGTTAAGAAGATGATATCTTTTGAGAAATCTGAGACGGTTGAGAAGAGATATGTGATCGTGGCGGATTGATTTTGTAAACCTTTTTTTTAACTTACCATGTATCTCTAGGAGGTTATCAAGATCGTTGTTTTCTCTTATTGCTTTCTCTCTTTTTTTCTTTTTTACTGTGCATCTTTGGGAGTTGAGAGATTGTTAAGATCATGTTTTTTCTTGTTGTTTTTTCCCTCTTTTTTACCATGTATCTTTTGAAGTTTGTTATGATCGTACGTTTCTCTTTTAGATTTTTGTTTTTTATATTTTTTTTTACACATGCAGGTGGTTTTGTGAGGTTTTAACTTTTGATAACAGTAGAAATAAAGATAGGCATGGTTAGTTGAAATTTTCACTCAATTTAGCCATTCTCAAGTTTTGTGGATATAATAGTAGAGATTAATACGAGTTAATACAAGAACTTGAACCATCTCATGAGTTATAGGAGTTGTACACCACATTATATATTAAATTCTGAGATAATTATTATTCTCATGATAGACTTTTTTCATTTATTAATTAGCATATATTTAATTTGCATCCATATTTATTCTCCAAAGATAAGAAAAGAAATTCTATTTGAATTTACTGTCAGGTGAGAGATTTATAAAATTAAATTGAACCAAAAATAGAAGTATTTTTAATTTTGACAATTGAATTATTACCATATGACAATTGCCATTTTACTTAATTGCCTTTTCTTGAATTTCGTATATCATATTATCATATTTGCTCTTCAAAATTATGTAAACCATTGTGATTAGTCTAGGTATGATTTAATTACCTTTTTTGAATTCCACATAGCATGTACTAGTGCTTCTTCTTTAGGAATTCTGAAGCCTTTACTAATTAATTCAAAACATGCTTTAATTGATATTTTTCAATTTCAGAATTTTCATACAAATGCATTTAATTTTCTGTTTAGCATTCCAAAAGACATGCATTTTCACTGAGCATTTGTGAATGCATAAATAAATAGATAGATAATATAATAAATAAAATATATTAATGATATTACTACCCACTTATAATTCTAAATATACTTGTTACAAATATAGTTTTTACATCCCATTAGATAGAAACTACTAAAAAAGGGAGTGATAATATAAAAAGAACTACCAAAACTTTCTTCTCATTTTTATTTAACAGAGTACTTAAGATTCTAACAAAAATTGCATCTGGTGACACTCAGTATAATTTTCTCTTATAACTGGTTGGTCCCTTGTAGGCTAAAGCCCATTGGATGTTATTAGCATTTTTAAGTAATCTGTTGGGCTCTTAATTTCTTGGACAAAATTATCAGTGGACAAGCCTTATATTACTTACATATTTTAGTTTATCAAGTGTGACAGTGATTTTTTTATGGGTAAATTGCATAATAATAACACAATGTTTCAAACTTTCTGCAGAATGATACCACAATGTTTTTTTTGCAACACTTAAGTATCACAATGTTTTAAATTGCAGAATACTACCATGACGATGTTAACAGCCGAGATAAAATGACCAGACTAACCCTAGTTATATTTGAACTTAAAGAAGAAAAAATTAATCCTAACCCTAATTACTTAGCCCTAATCCTAACCTTCACCTTAATTAGCTAACCCTAACCCTAATAAGATAAACTTAATCGAAACCAACAGCCGCCACCTCTGCCTCGCCCCATGGCCACCTCAGCTTCCACCTTGCCCCATGGCCACCATCGTCGCATGGCCAAGATCAACCGCCACCAACTCCCCCTTCGCCACCGTCTCCTCCACGCTACTCCCATAGCCGCTACCTCCTCCGCCTCCGCATGTCACGTCCCACTTCCTAAAATACGGGGAGTGAGTAAGTCAGTCATGCTCCTACGATCAAGAAAAAGTCCCGTCGAAGTCACACTTCGGCTTCTTGCGTTATTGATGGCTTATGAATTCTCATAATCCTACTATTTAGTTTTGATAATATTATACAATAGTAATAGATCTATACATGTGTTTCATATTGTATATTTTATAACACCGTATATGATGCTTGGTCGTGTTTGAGAAAAATTTCAGGGTATGAAACCGACACAAGTTTATGATAGAGGATGGAGACAATTGAGCTTAAACGGAAAATCTATTGGATCTTGGAGGTTAATGGACTAGAGCTCCTCAAATATCACATTGAAGCATCATGAAGCTAAGGAGCCAAAGTCCAAGTTTAAAAGAATTCAAGAAATCAAGCCTTAAGAGCTCATGTTGAGATATCGGAAGATTCAAGATTTGCAAACAAATGATATCGATATAGGAAATCGATGTAAGTACTTCATGACTTATAAGAATAGTATGAATAAGCTCAAAACCCATTCACTTTGCATGCATGAGATCTTTAGACAAAACTTGGCAAAGTTTTTCATTCAAAATGTTTTTCTATTTTAAGCTCAAAATTTTCTGTGCATTCTTTCTTCAGATATTTGTTCAAGTCTTCTTCAGACGTCTGGTATTTATTGCAAAACATGCACAAGTCTTGAAATATCAATTTCTTCTACGTCTGAAGCATGCCAGAACAAATATCTGGTTCTTCTCTGGTTTTTCATTGTTTTAAACATTTTGACAGAACAAACATCAACAAACGTCTGTCTTGGTTTCTTTATACGTTTGTTTGTTCTCTGGATTTTCATTGGCTTGAAATTTTCTATGGAACAAACGTCTGTCAAATCTTCTTCAGACGTCTGGTTGTTCTCTGTATTTTCATAGCTTTCAATTTTTTTATAAGAACAAACGTCTGAACCTTACTTGAACACACGTCTAAAGGGTTAAAACTTTGGAAGCTTTTTGTTCTTCAGACGTGTGTCAGTTTGCCTTCATACGTCTGGTTGGTTTCTGTTCTTTCATTGGTCATGTTTTGAAAACCACGGTAGACGTCTGAAGTTTTATTTGTTTGAAAAATATTACCATTACGTGTATTTAATGGTATAACGGCTAGTTTTATTTTTCCTTCAGACGTATGTCCTATTGGCCTTCAGACATTTGTTTCTCTGCCGGAGACGTATTAAATGCTTGTACTTGTATGATTTTTGGTTGGGGTTATAAAAGGATTTTTGTGTAGTTATTGCACAACAACTATTCTGAAAATTTTTGTTCATTCTTTGAGTCCATCCCCACCCACCAAAAGAAAAAGAAAACACTTGAACTTTAATTGCAAATCTTATACTCCATTGAAGTATACTAGAGCTTCAATTGTAAACTCTTGATAAGAGTATATTGGATTATAATCTTCTTCTTCTCTCTTTGTGTGGAATCTCTTGAGTTCGGGAGAATTCTTATAAGTGAAAAGAAGTATAGTGAAGAGGGTTACTCGTGTGTCAAGTGACATGTTGTTGTGGGTGCGCAACGTGTTATCTAGGTAGAGAGGTGATTTAAGTGGAACGAGCTCGTCGCTTAAACAAAGAGGACTAAGAGATCTTCTGAACCTTTCTAAATTGCTCGTGTTTGCGTTTTGATTCTCTCTTTCCATTTCTTACTTGCATATTATCTAGTGATATGTTTGTGTTTTATTTTATTTTACAAGTAGATTTTTTTTAATTTGTGGGTATTGTTAGTATAATCCTATTCACCCGCACTAGGATTATTTCAATTGGTATTAGAGCGAGGTGCTCTTTTTGTTAGGACTAACACCCTAAAGAGATCATATGGTATCATCCTTTTCACATAGTATGGGATACTCCCAATCCATCACTATTTCACCATACTTTGATGGTATTAATTTGACCATTTGGAAAGTTAAGATGTAGTCCTTTTTAAAATCATAAGATAGAGATGTGTGGAGATACACCTTTTTGAAGGAGTATGGGTACCCACCACCGATGAGGAGAGTTAGAGTGAAGTTGATAAAAAGGCTTATGAAGCTAATCATAAAGCCAAGTTTGCTTTCTTCTCTTATCTTAATGAAAATGATTTTGCTCGTGTTATCAAATGTAAAATTACTTTTGTCATGTGAAAAATTCTTTTAGTTGCTCATGAAGGGAGTTCTAATATTAAGAAGGCTAAAATTGATCTATTGAAAATAGAATATGAAAATTTGAGAATGTTGCCCGATGAAAATATTGATGACATATTTAGTCGTTTTATTTACATCACTATTTCTCTTGGCTCCTTATTAGATAATCCCATGAAGAATGAAGAAAAGGTGAGGAAAATTCTTCGATCACTCACAAAAAAATGGCAAATAAAAGCGACCACTCTTAAAGGGATAGTCGACATTGAAGTCGTGTCCTTTGAAGAGCTTAAAGAAAATCTCAGAACTTATGAGATTGAACTTAAAGCGTATGACATGGAAGACGAGAAAGTGGAGAAGAAAGAAAAGCTAAACAACATGACTCTCAAGGCTACCTCCAAAGCTCTGTCAAGATCAAATGCACCATCCAAACTTTGCGACGATAATGAGTTGAGTGGAGATGACAATGATATCGCTCTTGTGACGAGACATCCACAAATTTCTCAAGCTTTGAAGAAATTTCAAAAGAGGCAACTTCCCAACAGATCGCTAATGTGGATTTTATTAGTCCTCCAATTTTAACCGCAAGTATACAGCTTATCGCAGTTGTATTTAAGAATCGTTCCCACAAAGAGATGTGTTAAATATTTTTAAATTAAGTTAAAATTGAGTTGTTTTTAAAATTTAAAAATTTAAATGCAAAATAAAATAAAAGTTGGTTTTCAAGAGAGAGAAAAATCTAGGGTTTTTATTTGCTTTATTTCTATGGTTGGTTTAAAAGATTCATCATCTTTTCTAATCTAATTCTAATATATTTCCATTAATTATAACTAAGCATAGGTTATATTTAAATTATAGACATAGCCTATCAAAATTATAACATCATCTAGATCATATTAAAACTATAGTTCTAGTTAATTGGAAGTAACCTAGTTTTAATTTTCCACAAAACATGTAGGTTATGAGTATACAATTAATGTCTTATCGATTAATCTAGTTTAACTACATAGATTGAATATCTTGTGATTAAATTATTTTCTTACCTTCCCTAATTAAGTTCCTAGTTTGTAAAACTTTTCTTAACCTAATTAGATTATTGGTGTTATCACCCTTCCCTAATTTTATTCTAGACGCCAACTTTCATTATAAAATTAGTTTATTAGATGAAAAACTATAAAGAGAATAATTAAATAATAAGACATTCATCATAAAGTATAGAAAAGAAGTGATAAAAAATTACCCAACTACAAAATAAATACAAACAAAATTATAGAAAAGAATTAGTTACTCATGTTTATAAAAGAAAAATAAATCTTATTCATAATCAAGAGTACTTATAATAGACTCGATCTCTTCTCTTTGAAAACCCTAATGAGAAACCTATGAGAGAGATAGGAAAGATATGAAACCCTAAGCCTATACTAGTGCTTATATAAGACTAAGGAAAATTGGAGAACAAGTAATAAAATATATAAGAGAATCTACTTGCTAAAAACTATGATAGTCTAATCTAATTGCTCTGTTGGATATTATTACGTGCCTTCAGAATCTTCAAAAGATGAAGCCCTACATCTCATATTAATCTATGTGAAAATACGATCATGCCCACAAAATAAATACAAACAAAACCATAGAAAAGAATTAGTTACTCATGTTTATAAAAGAAAAATAAATTTTATTCATAATCAAGAGTATTTACAATAAACTTGATCTCTTCTCCTTGAAAACCCTAATGAAAAGCCTATGAGAGAGATGAGAAAGATATGAAACCCTAAGGTTATACTAGTGTTTATATAAGACTAATGAAGATTGGAGAACAGGTAATAGAAGATATAAGAGAATCTACTTCCTAACAACTATGATAGTATAATCTAATTGCTCTGTTGGATATTGTTACGTGCCTTCAGAATCTTCAAAAGATGAAGCCCTACATCTCATATTAATCTATATGGATATACGATCATGCCCATAAAAAATCTCGTCGAACGGCCAAAAATCGACCGCTGATCCGCCGCCGTTTTTTGGTTTCGTGGCTCTAGATTTTTTCTGTGGTTTTATCGTCAATTAGATGATTTTTTAACACATAAAATCTTGAATATTTCGTTGTATCTATATAGTTATGTAGATCTCCGAATTGTTCCCAAATTTGGTATATAATTAGACAAGTTGATTTGTTGCTTTTGATTTGATTTGGTTTTTCCAACTGATTTGTTGTTGTGATGATTGATTCACTTCTATTTGTTACAACCTTTACTGATTTGTAATGATATTCCCAAATTTGTTCCAAATTTGCAAATTGTCTTTCGATTTTCTGAATAATTCTCTTAAGTCTCCATTGGACACACACAATCCTTCTTTTAAGACAATTTTTCTTCCTTTTTCTTCCAACCCCTGTTATCTGTAATAATTCACAAAATATAGCCAGAACAGCCTAATATATGATAATAACATGATAAATGGGTTAGAAAACTGTGCAATAAATTACACTTATAAATCGTCCCTACAACAATAAGATATTGGACATTGCTTCAAGTGTATGAATCCCGGTCATCTCGTCGCCGATTGCCCCCTAAATAATGAAAAGGAAGCTCCACAAAAACTTTATCAGAAAGCCTTCAATGCTAGAATATGGGACGACTCGGAAGGAAGCGAGAACGAAGAGGGACCGTCCGATCTAGAGATAGCAAACATGTGCTTCATGACACATGAGGATGAGGTAATAGATGATCCAAACTTGTCAAATTTCGAAGAACTTCTTAAAACGTTTGGATCCTTGCATGATATTTATTCTACTCTTCGAACTAAGTATTCCATTGCCGAAAAGAAAATTGCATTTCTTGAAAATGAAAATTCTTCTAAATCTTGTGGATATGAGAGTTTAAAACTTAAGAACGAAAAACTTTTGTCTAAAATTGCTCCTTTAAATAGTTCTATTGAAGATGCTAATTTGAAAAATAAGAGACTCACATCCGCTTTTACTTCTCTCAAATGCAAATATGATTCTTTGTCCATCACTCATAATGCTATGTTGCTAGATGTTGATAAAACGAAGTTTAAGATTAATGATCTTGATTCCACTCTTCACAAGTTTGCCACTAACAAGATAAGTCTTGATAGCATGATAGGAAATTTGAATGTTTCCAATAAGAAAAATGGAATTGGTTTTCAACATGCATCTTTTTCTCATACTAGTAGCCTCAAACCAACATATGATAAAGCTTCATTTAAGTCTACTTTTGTTAAGGCTATTTCTTCTCATGCATCTACTTCTTATGATCATCATGCTCATCATGTATATGCTCATATATCTTATGATAGTAGTGTTAGATTTGCTCATGTTCTAAGTGTTAGAAAAACCTTTGCTTGAACCCCTCATGCTAAGACACATACTTCACATCATTATCATCATCATCATGTCAAACACATACATGCACATACACATTCTAGAACTAGCAATACTGTGTGTAACTATTGTGGGCATGTTGGGTATATCTATTATCATTGCAAAGCTAGATCTTCAATGAATTTGATTTGGGTTCCCAAAACTAACTCTCGTAGACCCACTAATACTTGGGTACCAAAAGTTACATTTATTACATCTTCTATGGGTACACCATAAGTCAAGACGTGAAGATCAATAGTATCTTGATAGTTGTTGTTCAAGGTATATAACCGAAAAATTTAAGTGCTTTGCAACCCTATCAAGAGAGAAAGGTGGTATGGTTACCTTTGGAGAAGATGGTAAAAGTAAAATTATCGGTAAAGATAATATCAAATTTAACACTACTACTTTAGAAGATGTTTTTCTTGTTGATAGTTTAAAACATAATCTTCTTAATATTAGTCAATTTTATGATAAAGGTTTTAAAGTTGTTTTTGATGAAAGTTTGTAAAAGTTTTTGATCCTAAAGATGAGATGATACTTTGTGGTATAAGAAGTGGCAATATTTTATTCTATTGATGCTTGTGATATCTCTAATAAAAATTTTAAGTGTTTAAGTGTTGTAGAGAATGATAGTTGGCTATTACACTGAAGCCTTGGATATGCTTTCATGAACTTACTCTCAAACATCACAAATAAGGACTTGGTCATTGGCATGCCAACCCTCAAATTTGTAAAAGACAAGCTATGTGATACGTGCCAAATGGATAAGCAAGCAAAGAGCTCTTTCAAGCCGAAAGTTAGGGTATCAACTTCTAACCCTCTTGAGTTAATACATATGGATTTATTTGGTCCTTCAAGGACTTCGAGTTTTGGTGGTAAATCTTATGCTTTTGTGATTGTTGATAATTTTTCGAGATTTACTTTGGTTTTTTTCTTGCAAACAAAAGTGATACCTTTGTTGCTTTCAAAACTTTCATTAACAAAGTGTAAAACGAAAAACAGCTTTCCATTGTGAAAATCCGTAGTGATCACGGAGGCGAATTTCAAAATGCTTTCTTTGAAAATTTTTGTAACGATCATGGGGTTAAACATGAATTTTCTTGTCCTGGAATTCCACAACAAAATAAAGTCGTTGAACGGAAGAATCGATCTCTTCAAGAAATGGTTAGGACAATATTAAATGAACATAGTTTATTTCACTATTTTTGGGCCGAGGCGGTTAATATTATATCGTATATTATAAATAGAGTTGTTATTCGTAAAGAACTTGAGAAAACTCCTTACAAATTATACTCTGGTAAAAAACCCAATATTAGCTATTTTAAAGTTTTCGGAAGCAAACGTTAAATTTTGAATACCAAATATCCTCTTGGTAAATTTGATGCAAAAAGTGACTTGGGTATCTTTCTTAGCTACTCTTCTATTAGTAAAGCTTATCGTATTTTCAATAAAACCTCTAACACTATGGAAGAGAGTATGCATGTTAAGTTTGATAAAACTAATTCTTTTGCCAAAAATGTTGTAGTAATTGAGAAAGATGATGAATTGGTTCGATCTTGCTTGGAGGAACTTGACATATCAAGTGCAGTAGTCGATATAGATGATGAATCGGTACCGATCCTACCAAAATATTGGAGATACAATAAAAATCATCCACCAACTCAAATCTTCGGTGACGTGACAAAGAGGGTAACCACTCATTCTCATAATCCAAATTTCTTTGCTAACATGACTTTCTTGTCTCATATTGAACCTAAGAATGCTAAAGAAGCTATCATGGATTAGAATTGGGTTTGTGATATGCAAGAGGAGCTTGTTCAATTTGAGCGGAACAATATATGGATGTTGGTTTCTAGACCTAGTGATCGATACATCATAGGTACAAAATGGGTCTTTAAGAACAAGCTTGATGCATTTGGTGTGATCACTAGGAATAAAGCAAGGCTCATAGTACAAGGTTACAATCAAGAGGAAGATATTGATTTCGATAAAACTTTTGCTCCAGCAGCTAGATTAGAAGCCATTCGCATTTTACTGTCATATGCATGTTTTAAAGATTTCAAAGTTTATCAAATGGATGTTAAAAGTGCTTTTTTGGATGGTGTTATTGAGGAGGAAGTTTTTGTGAAACAACCGTCCGGTTTTCAAGATTTTAAATATCCTAATCATATTTTCAAGTTGCATAAGGCTTTGTATGGTTTGAAACAAGCTCCTAAAACTTGGTATGCTAGATTGTGCACTTTTCTAATTGAAAAAGGTTTTACAAAGGGCAAGGTCGGCACCACACTTTTTATCAACAAGAAAAATAATGAGATTTTGCTCATTCAAATTTATATTGATGATATTATTTTTGGATCCACTAATGAATCTTTATGCAAGGAATTTGCACATAGCATACAAAAAGAATTTGAAATGAGCAAGATGGGTGAACTCAATTATTTTCTTGGACTCAAAATCAAGCAACTCAAGGATGATATCTGTTAGGTTTCGGTGCCGCGGAGGCCACGGCCGAGACGGAAGCGAAAACAAAAACTTTTACGAGCACCGAACACCTGTAAAATCCAGGATATGGTCCAATAACCTAAACCAACTAACTAAGAGTATAAGGGTTGAGAAACTACAACCTTTGTCGCGTGTCCACCCAATTGTGGAAAACCCTTCCAAGCTCGTAACAGCCGGGATCGCGCTTGAAGATCGACTACCCTCGCCGAAGACGATCCACCCAAGAGAAACCGGAGGAGGCTCTAACCGATAATTTAAACTTGCTAAGTATAGATGTTCGGTGATGTAGGAATTTTTCACTAAATATTTCTCTCTAGAATCCATGCTCAAAATGAGAGTAAGAAGAAGAAGGAAAAAAGATGACGATGAAACTATGAAGCATGAAGCTCAAGTGTGAAAAAAAAATCAAGTGTAGAAAATGAGAATGGCTTTCCTTTTTTACAACCATGGTTCAATAGTGAACACAAATGATTTTACCAATATAAAATCTCCAAGCCATACCTTTCTGCATGCAAAGAACCATGCTTTATAACCCCTCACTTTCCACCTCATTTCTATTTAATTTTCTAAAAAGTAAATCAAATATGAAGTGTCCTTCTTCTAGAAGTATTCCTGTATAAATATGGAATACTTCATCCGGTATATATATCGCTACATATACGCGTATCTGTATAAAAATAGGGATAGCACCAAAGAGAGAAAATGAATAGTGAACAATAATACTAAAATATATGTATCAAAATACATATATAAGTTATTAAATCAAATCCTGATTTAATAATCCGGTTTAATTCTAAGCCGGCTAGTATTATCAACCGCCCGATTAAAGTCCGTGAATCTCATACATGTATTTAATCGGACCACTGCACGTACCAACGTACGGCTCCTACATCTGTCGCCTGAACCGGGAAAACCCTCTGTATGGGACTTTAAAGACTCGACAATACGCTGACAGTGGGTTTAACCACAAGCACGTCAGCGGCACTAGCTGTACGTAACGGCTGCCTAGGTACTTGTCGAAAGGGGGGTCAACAATCATGTAAGTCCTTATCCTACTGAGCCTGAATGTGACAATCTCTGTATACTCCGATCTCTTAGTCAAAGAGTATCACATATCGGGTCTAGGGGTGGATAACGTCAGACCCATACTAACCTGATAAGTCGTGTCTGAGTCAAGCTCATCACCAATAGAGATACTACTGATCAACTATCAGTAAATCTCATCCACCGTGACCATGGATTTCTGGTGATAACCAACTGAGCACAGCGCGACAACGACTCCTATTACCAGGAGAGACGAATCCCTGACAGTCGACTACTGCCTCCATGTGGCTCAGGACTGTACCCAATTAAAACCTGTTTGCACGACTCCTTTGAGCCGTGGTAGGGTAGTAATCAAAGTATAGTGGGAACTCATACGAGACAAATGATGACTTCAGGTCAAAGGACTAACCTGTACTCGTGCCACCTGAGAACTTCCATCTGACGATAGATATAATACCATCTAGAAGTTCTCGGCGAGTCCATCCAGTGTACTCACCTCCAGTGAGCACCTGTATACTATCTTAGGTGACATAACACCAATGGCTTGTAAGACCGGCCACCGCCCCTCGTCAGGGTCTAGAAGCATATACACTAGTCTACTCCGGAATATCGATTCCTAGTCTCGATAGTCCCACGACTAAAGACATTTAAGGATGTGCTTATGGACAACCCAGCTCCCACATATATGATTGCCATCATAATGCTGGCTGTCAAGAAATAATCCTATGGGCTTCATCAATGATGAAGACAAACCAGATAGCATACCATCATCTCGAGTGAGACTGTTATACCAGTATAGATCCTCCCTCAATTATCATAATCGCCTACTTGCGAATAACAATAATTTCCTTGAAGGCACTATATCCAACAATCTCCCACTTGCACTTAAGGCCAATTATTGAGGTATCATGTACCCACAGCTCGTGTGCTACCGAATACCCAACTTCTCTACTCATCATTTTCAATTTGCTCGAGAAATAGCCTCGGTGAGTGGATCCGCTACAATGTTCCAACTTCATCTCTCTATATCTCAACTTCGTGGAGATTAATAATCTCCCAAATTGAGCGATACCCCGTCTTAAGAATTTGTCTGGATTCTTGATGGGACCAAGTTCAAAAATGAATAACTCCATCTAACAAACTTCTTGGGTTGTATCCTCTGTTGAGTTATAATAGGCATCCTGCACCATGATTACCTCAGTATCCCTATTAGAACACTATCCAATATACCGATCCTCGAAAGAGGCAAAACTCAAAACCCTGACAGCATCTCTGTCATCCAGGTCACCTTGGAAGCCTTAACTGATAACCGCCTCCCAGAGAAGACTGCCGTTATCTTATACCAAGAATATCCTCTTATGTTCTTTACTGCTTCCCTTTGTTTCTCGAGAATTGGATTAATATATGCTTGTTGTAACCAGTGCAAAAGCAATATCTGGTGTTGTACAAGACTTTGAATGATTGACTCAATTGCCTAAGCAAATGATATGTCATTCATGCCAGCCCCTCCCCTCATCAGGTTAGAAGATATCTCTTTTAGAGAGGGTGACTCCATCACCTGCGGGTATACCACCATGTCAGGAGTCGTCCATTCTAAAAATACTTTTAGAATGCTGTCCAAGTACCCGATTGGGAAACTTCCCAAATTTAGATCTAAAACCAGAATCCCTAATACATTATCCATCGTGTTTTGTACAAGACATTGTATGATTGACTCAATTGCCTAAGCAAATGATATGCCATTCATGCCAGTCCCTCTCCTCATCAGTCTAGAAGACATCTCTTTAGGGAGGATGACTCCATCACCTGTCGGTATACTACCATGCCAGGAGTCGTCCATTCTAAAATAGTTTTAGAATGATGTCTAAGTACCTGATTTAGGAAACTTCCCAAATCTAGATCTAGTCACCAGAATTCCTAATATACTATCCACATCTAACATAGAGAAAACACTGTGTGACAACCAAAGTTTGACCGATTGTAGTATAGGAACATCACTTCCTATTTGGAGTATGTCATCCAAATCTAGGAAAGTACTCCATACATCTTTCTTACTAGGTTTATCTTTTGTTTTAATGAAGTCAATCACTTTGACTGTCACATCAAAACAGATGATCCGTTTCCGCTATCCTTACTTTAGTCTACGAATAGACATAAGTATCTTGCACACCTTCCGCTGCTCCCACTGACTATGATAACCCTCTGCTTGAGTCATATACACGTGCACTTCCAAAATCCCATTTAGAAAGACGTTATAGTCATCTACCTGCCAGATATCATAGCTATGAACTGCATCAGCGCTAAATCATATCCATATAAACTTCAGCGTAGACATTGATGTAAAAGTCACATCACAATCCATAACGGGTATTTGATGAAAACTCTTTACAATAAGTCCAGCCTTATTAGGTTAGTACCTTTCCACCTGCACAGATCTCGAAAGATATACTTGCTCCTAATAGGTTTTACCCCTTCAGGAGCACCCAATAATGTCTAAAATCTATGATTTGCTGAAATGCGTGGAGTCCATCTTGGATATGAAATACCTAGTCATCTGAAAGTTACCATTTCCTATGACATGCTGATAACAAGTAGGGGGAACAGAAGTGTTAAGTCATATCCGTATGGACTTCAGTATATACACTGAAATAAAAATCTCATCACAATCCACAACGGGTATTTGATGAAAACTCTTTACAACAAGTCTTGCCTTATTAGGTTAGTACCTTTCCACCTGTACAAATCTCGAAAGATCTACTTGCTCCTTATGGATTTTACCCCTTCAGGAGTACCCAGTAAAGTCCAGAATCCATAATTTTGTTGAAGTGCGTGGAATCCATCTTGGATATAAGCATCTAGTCATTTGGAAGTTACCACTTCTTATGACCCACTAATAACTAGTAGGGTCATCATCACCATGATGCTGACCTCCCTATCACCGTCTACGAGAAAACTGAAGTATCTTTCGGGTGTCTGAGGCCACCTACTAAAATCTGTGGAATGGTTAACGGTTTGTCAAGTCCAATTGAATACTTAGGTTCTACTAAATTTTCGGTAACCGTTTGTGATTCTAGAATCATTTCCAATTCTACCATACCCCCACTAGTTTCTTTTACACAAAGATCCTTTTATAAAATAGTGGTGAGTCAAAAACAATATAACTATTGATCTTGAAAATGGTAGAAATAAAATCCTAGAGAATGTTTGGGATAATCCACAAACCGCCATTACCGAAGCGTGCCTCGAATTTGTCCGGATTCTTCTTTTAAACAGAAAACAGATAACTCCATATTTTTACAACCTCAAGATATATAACCATTCTATGTCTATATAGAATCAAGGCACTAATTTAGATGGAACCATATCCAAATGTCATACAGCTGTTCCCAGTGCATATCACCTAATGGAAAAAGGCTAATACAGTATTGCTCATCAAGGAGCACACTCATGGATTGGCAATCTGTGAGAGAATCAAGTTCTCAATACTATGATAGAATACCTAGCATAATTATTTACATCTTTGATCACCTCAAAAAATCTTGATACTTCCAACGTATGGTTCTTTACTTTATTCTTATACCTATAAACTTCTCAAAATCTTTGACCTTGTGTTACTACAAATGCACGTGTAAAACTAGAGAACTTACAAGCAAACCTGAATGAAGTAAAAGTACCAACCTCTTGTCCTAAAGGACACCGGACAACATACATTTTCTTGTATAAGTCCCGAGAGTATACCAACCCAAATTCTGTGTTTTGTAAATTGAAAACTGTATCTTGGATAAGAATGTCTTACACAGTTATTCAATGCACCTTACCTTATCCTCAACTGATAAAGGTAAATATTTACAACACAATTTTCAAAATGTATATCTCACTTTATAAAATAAAGGTACAGATATTTTATTTTAAAATTTGGTGCATAACAACAGTTATTCGAAACCAAATATTTGCCATCAGGCAAAAGCCAGACGATTTAATCCAATATTACCAATTGCAACGAATTTCGATATTGAGGATCAAATCGTCCATTTCCCAATATTCTACTCCTACTCATCATCTATAACACCGTACAGATGTGAGATCCAAATCTGATAAATATATACCCTGGAGTCAGAGTTGATTGGGAAAACAGTTCTCTATTACATGTACACAGAAAAACTGAAACATGAAAATGTTTCATAGGAAATGGTTAGTTATTCCCAGTAATGCCTTTTCCATTATCCAGATTTATGACAGTAGTCGCAATTTCCTTTGCCCTCACTTTAATCCATTTATATGTCTCTACATCTTATCTTTCGCACACCGTGCCTGAGCTAACTGGTTGTCTTCCTTCCCTATCTTTCGGCACCAGCCTGAGGCTTGGAAGAAGACTATCCAATAAGAGTAATAGGAGTATTCTCTTAATGCAAGGAGCTCCCGCAAACTGAAAGAAGGTAAATGGAAGAGACAACTGAATAATTCTATTCAATTTCTCCAGAACCTATGGCCATCCTCGACTAAAGCAACTTTTTCGAGTTCGTATGTAACTATACGATAGACGTTCCAAGCGATATCGATCATCGTAGTGATACGAAGTATTCTAAAGAAATACAAAGGGTAAAGTAGGAGTGGCAGGGATATATGCGATTTTGTCGTGAATCAAGACAAGCCAAAACCAAAGGGTGTAAAAAGGTTCGGTTAAATTGGTTCATGAGTTTTTAAGGTAAGTCATGGGTCGCTGTACCCGAGAGAGAGAAAAGAAACACTCAGCGTGCACTCTATCAAAATTAGATTGATTTTCACTTTATCAAATCAGGATGGCTCCCACGGTATCCTCGAATATTCCTTCAAACCCTAAAAGGAGAACTAGTCGGGATCATTTACACTTTACAAGTTTGCTAATCGTTCAGCCGAGCCATTGTTGGTACTCCGAGGGAGGTACCCTGTGCTTTCGCATGGACCCAATTAATAATCCCATTTCCGTAGAGGCGTAATCTCGTTAACACTTTCTAGACAGCTAATAGGTTAGCTAATTGTGAAGTGAAAAATCTCCGAGGAGTAATACATACTCATCAATGGGAATCGGGACCCAACTATCATCATGTGATAGCTTGACAGAATCCACTCAAGTCACCACACTCCAGAAGGTATGCGCATGCCTGGCAAGTTTCTCGTATGTTTGAAACCCCCGAAATGGTTTTTGCCCCTAGGACTCAAGTGACCTTGACATAGTCAACATATCAAAGGGTCCTAGTCAAATTCAACCCGTCATTATCTTGATTGCATTAAACCCACCCACATAATACCCTTGACACAGTCAAAATAGTTACACGGCTGTCCTAACTAATCCACATATCCATGTGACAGAAAAACATTACAGAGCCACCGTACACTACGCCTTGACACAGTCAACATATGTAGCATGAATACTAAGTAATACTAATCTGAAATGACCAAGGGCTACGGCTGGTTTTTGGCGAAAAACATTTAACGTAATAAACTTGATATCGTTGAAGGAACTCGAGTAGATTTGAAATGGAGTGGCTTAAACTCCGCTTTTTAAAACTAGTAATATAAATCTTTGCTTAAGAGCGAACTCGCAATGAAGGGATCAAGGCTCTTCCCCTATAGAATGAGGTGTGGGATATTCCTAACCGAATACCTCTATGCAAAGCAAAAGAATACGACTATGTGTTTTGAAGAAAGCCGAGTAGTTTTAAAATTGGTTCTGACAACATCATTTAGGTTTATTTTTCCTTACATTATTCAGATAATGTGTTCCCATCATTTTATGTTTCCAAGCCACAAAGGAAACAACCAAAATAACATGCTTTTTATATGACATCCACATTCGCCATGGGACCCCGTCATGCACCGTTAGGTTACTTAACTAACAGCAAAGTGGGAGAAGGACTAGCGCGGATGCAAAACATATAGAAGCATCTACTATATATATATATCAACATCGCAGGCAGATAATAGTCATCACAGGCAGATAAATATCATCATAAGCATACAAACAACAATATGGAATAGCGGATAATCTAAGAGCCCTGCGTTTCATTTGAGCCATAAATGAGACGCGACTACCACTAATTTGTGAATTACCAAGATAAATAAAAAACTTAGGATTATCATAACCATGGTGTAAGTCTCATACACCCATGTTGCATGTGGCATCAAGCATGACACAATAAAATGTACATTAATATATATCACATATATACTATATGCACACAAGTGATAAAAAGAAATGTTTAGTGAGCAAATATTAGTTAATATAAGTTAATATATCAAATATATAATTATACATTAATTATCAAATCAACACTTGATTTAATAATCCGGCTATATCATATACAACCGACTAATATAAAATGTATCAACTTATCGAATCAACACTTGATCCGATAATCCGGCTATATCTCATATAACCGACCGATATCACATATCGCGGGAATAGAATGCGGTATCACATACGCGCATTAATCTCTGTCCCACACATATCACATATGTGCTCCTACTTCTTTTCGCATGAACCAGGAAACTTCATTGTAGGACTCTAAAGACTCGTTAATACTCCGGCAGTAGATGATGATCATATCAAACACCCACAAGCCGCAAGCGGTCTGCTAAACGTAACGGCCACCCAGGTATTGAGTGATCAGAAGATCAACAAGCAAGCCTTCTAATACTCCTGCGAATCAAATCAGTAATACTACCATACAGTCCGGTCTCTTCGTCAGATATTTCGCATATCACAGCCTGGGGGTGGTATAACGTCAGACCCCAATAGCCTGATAAGTCATACCGATGCAAGGTCCATAACGGTTAGAAAAACTACTGATAATACTTACCGGTAAATCTCAGCAACCCTGGCCAGGGATTTCCTGTTATGGCCAATCGAGCATAGCGCAACATCAACTCCAAATACCGCGAGAGACGAATCCCCTCCTATCGCTCATTGCCTCCATGTGACTCGGGACTGTACCCAAAAACAACCTTTTTGCACGATCTCTTGACCGTGGTATGGTGGAAATCAAAGCACAGTGGGAATCACACAAGATTCTATGACGTTCTCGGATCGACAGACTAACCTGTACCAGTGTCACCAGAGAACTGCTATTTGACGATATGTATAATACCATCTAGGAGTTCTCGGCGAGTCCGTCCAGTGTACCCAGTCTCCACTGAGCACCCGTATACCTTCTCTGATGTCAAACACCAATGGATATGGGATCATCCATCGCCCATCATATAGGTCGAGAAGCGCATACGCTAATCTACTCTAGAGTATCGATGCCCTGTCTCGATACTCCTACGACTAGGAACAATTATAGGGTGTACTTATGGACTATCCTTGGCCCCATTAGTATGATCTACATCATAGTCCTGGTAGTCAAGTACACATCCTAAGGGCTTTATCAACATATGAGAGCAAGACAGCATCACTTATACAAGTCAACAAGTTAAGATAAAAAGCAACCAGATAGTATACTATCATGTCGAGCAAGAAATTCCTCTCTATATATGTTCAAGCATCCATTATAATATACATCTCATGTACAATAATGGCCTCTAGGGCATACATGTAACTAACACAAACAAATCTGGGCCAAAATCAAACATCCTAAAAATCACATTTCCATAACCTAGAGCACAACAAAAATATTGGGGCACAACAGCCCAAATTAGACCGCGGAACCGCGGCCAAAGAGCATGTTAGGTGGCGGTTCCGCGGCCAAAATTTAGTATCATGTGCCCAAATTTCTTTCTACCCTCTAGAAATGTCTGCACATGATTTTAAGGTAATCTAAATAATTTTTTGAACAATTTAAAAATTCGAATAGCTGGCATGCAAATGAAAATGCACTCCGGAAAAAATCTGTCGATCAAAACTCTAAACTTGTGCAAACTAGCTAGTTAAGCTTTATGGAATGGCTCTGATACCATGTTGGGTTTCAGTGCCCGCGCCACAGAGGCTACGGCCGAGACGGAAGCGAAAAAAACTTTTACGAGCACCAAATACCCGTAAAACCCAGGATATGGTCTAATAATCTAAACTAGATAACTAAGAGTGCAAGGGTTGAAAAACTACAACCTTTGTCGCGTTTCCCCCCAATAGTTGAAGACTCCTCCAAGCTCGTAGCCGCCGGGATCGCGTTTGAAGATCGACCACTCTCGCCGAAGACGATCCACCCGAGAGAAACCGGAGAAGGTTCTAGCCAATGATCCAAACTTACTAAGTATGGATGGTTGATGATGTAGGAATTTTTCACTAAATATTTCTCTCTAGAATCCATGCTCAAAATAAGAGAAAGAAGAAGAAGGAAAAGAGATGAGGATGAAACTATGAAGCATGAAGCTCAAGTGTGAAAAAAAATCAAGTGTAGAAAATGAGAATGGTTTGCCTTTTTTACAATCATGGTTCAAAAGTGAACACAAATGATTTTACTAATATAAAATCCCCAAGCCATACCTCTCTACATGCAAAGAACCATACTTCATAACTCCTCACTTTCCACCTCATTTCTATTTAATTTTCTAAAAAGAAAATCAAATATGATGTGTCCTTCTTCTAGAAGCATTCCCGTATAAATATGGAATACTTTACCCGGTCTAAATGTCGCTACATATACACGTATCCGTATAAAAATATGGATAGCACCAAAGAGAGAAAATGAATAGTGAACAATAATACTAAAATATATGTATCAAAATACATATATAAATTATTAAATCAAATCCTGATTTAACAATCCGGCTTAATCCTAAGCCGGCTAGTATTATCAACCGCTCAATTAAAGTCTGTGTATCCCGTATACGTATTTAATCAGACCCCTGCATGTAGAAACGTACGGCTTCTACATCTGTCTCCTGAACCGGGAAAACCCTCTGTGTGGGACTCTAAAGGCACGACAATATACTGGCAGTGGGTTTAATCACAAGCACGTCAGCGACACTAGCTGTACGTAAAGGCTGCCCAGATACTTATCGAAAGGGGGGTCGACAATTAAGAACGTCCTTACCCTACTGAGCCTGAATGTGACAATTTCCGTACACTCCGGTCTCTTCGTCAAAGAGTATCGCATACCGGGTCTAGGGATGGATAATGTCAGACCCCTACTAACCCGATAAGTCATGTCTGAGTCAAGCTCATCACCAATAGAGATATTACTAATCAACTATCAGTAAATCTTATCTACCGTGGCCATGGATTTCTGGTGATAGTTAACTAAAAACAACGCGACATCGACTTCTAATACCAGGTGAGATGAATCCCTGACAGTCGACCACTGCCTCTATGTGGCTCGGGACTGTACCCAACTAAAATCTGTTTGCACGCCTCTTTTGAGCCGTGGTAGGGTAGTAATCAAAGTACAGTGGGAACTCACATGAGAAAAATGACGATTTCAGGTCAAAGGACTAACTTATACTCATGCCACCTTAGAACTTCCATCTGACGATAAATATAATACCATCTAGAAGTTCTCGGTGAGTCCGTCCAGTGTACTCACCTCCAGTGAGCACCAGTATACTTTCTTAGGTGACACAACACAAATGGCTTGTAAGACCGGCCACCACCCCTCGTTGGGGTCTAGAAGCGTATACACTAGTCTACTCCGGAATATCGATGCCCAGTCTCGATACTCCCACGAATAGAGACATTTAAGGACGTGCTTATGGACAACCCAACTCCCACATATATGATCGCCATCATAATGCTGGCTGTCAAGCAACAATCCTAAGGGCTTCATCAATAATGAAGACAAACCAGATAGTATACTATCATCTCGAGTAAGACTGTTATACATGTATAGGTCCTTTCTTAATTATCATAATCGCCTACTTGCGATCACAATAATTACTTTGAGGGCACTATATCCAACAATATCTTCATAAATCAAGCCAAGTACACAAAGAAGCTCATCAAGATGTTTGATCTTGAAGATGTGAAGTTAAACAACACTCCTATGGCCACTACCATAAATCTTTCAAAAGATGAAACCGGTAAAGATGTGGACATCACTAAATATCGCTGTATGATTGGTAGTTTACTTTACTTAACCGCTAGTAGACCCGATATAATGTTTAGTATTTAGTTGTGTGCTCATTTTCAATCATGTCCTAAGGAATCACATCTAAGTGCAATAAAAGGAATATTTAGATATCTTAAGGGAACAACTGGTTTAGGTTTGTGGTATGTGAAAAATAAAATTTTCGATTTTATATCTTATTTGGATGCAGACTATGCGGGGAGCCAAATAGACCGTAAGAGAATGAGTGGAACGTGTCAATTTCTTAGAAATTGTCTAGTCTCTTGGTCATCCAAGAAACAAAACTCGATTGCTAGCAGAATATATTGCCACGGGTGCTTGTTGTGCTAAAATCTTATGGATGAAGCATACACTAGAAGACTTTGATATGCTTGTAGATCATATCCTTATTCTTTGTGATAACACGAGCACGGTGCACATGACGATAAATGCAAATCAACATAGCCGCACCAAACACATTGATGTCCGCTACAACTTTCTTCGTGATCATCATGAAAAGAGGGATATCATTATAGAGCGCATACCTACAAAACACCAATTGGCCGATATTTTTGCCAAACCCCCTGATGTTACACGTTTTGCTTATATTCGAGGAGAGCTTAATATGTGTTCAATTGAGTGATGTTGTACTTAAGTATCATCTTGCCAAAATGGTCTCCGCAACCCTCGTTAGGGAAACCCAATTATGGATTTGTTATTTATAACATATCTTAGGATTTAGAGGAGTGTGTTTAGGGTCTTCACGGGTTTGCCGACACTAAAGATGAGAAAACCCTATTTTACTATATCTTTATCTCATCTTTTCAACTATATGATAGCACAACTTTCTTATATGTTGCATATGGTTATCTTGCATGTATCACTTACTATTGCTTATATTTTATACATGCTTCTTGAGATGAGCCAAATACTTGCTTTTCAAAATTACTCAAACGTTTAACTTTTGTTGGAGATAGTGCCCTCAGAGTCAATTATTGGATCACAGGCACGTGATTGCAATGATTGAGGGAGGACCTATCCCGGTAGGACAGTCTTACTCGAGATGATAGTATGCTATCTGGTTTATCTTTATCATCGTGTACTGCTTTAGGTGACCTGACATGTCGCTATTACACGTTGATAGAGCCCCTAGGATTCTTGCTTGACTGCCAGCAGTATGATGGCGATCATATACGTGGGAGCTGATGGTCTATAAGCACATCCTTAAAAGGTCCCTAGTCGTAGGAGTTTCGAGACAGGGCATCGATACTCCGTTAGTAGACTAGTGTATACAGTCGAGACCCCGACGAGGGACGGTGGCCGGTCTCACAAGCCATTGGTGTCAGTTGGTTCACCTAAGATGTATACAGATGCTCATTGGGTTATGAGTACACCGGACAGGACTCGCCGGGAACCTGCTAGTTGGTCTTATACCAGATGTCAGATAGCAGTTCCCTGGTAACATGTGTACAGGTTAGTTCATCGACCTGAGATCGTCATTTGTCTCGTGTGAGTTCCCACTGTGCTTTGATTACTACCCTACCACGGCTCAAAGGAGTCGTGCAAACAGGTTTTAGTTGGGTACAGTCCCGAGCCACATGGAGGCAGTGAGCGGATCTGCAGGGGTTCGTCTCTCCCGGTATTGGGGGTGAGGTCGCGCTGTGTCTAGGAGAGCCATTACGCAAAGCCCTCGGCCGAGGCAGGAGATTTACTGGTAGGTATTCCAGTAGTATCTCAGGGCGTTCTGGGCTACGCTCCGACACGACTTGTACCGCTTTTGGGGGTCTGACTTTCACCAACCCCCTAGGCCCGCCATGCGATACTCATAGACGAACGGACCGGACTGTACGGATATTGTCACTGACAGGCTCAGTTGGGTGTCGGGGTGAGCTTCCTCATCGACGTCCCATTTGGTCAATAGCTGGTGGCCCGTCACGTATTGGCTTATACCTCTGACGTGCCAGTGGTTAAATCCACAGCCATAGTATTGACGAGTCTTTAGAGTCCACCACAGTCTCAGTTACTCAAGTTTCGGGCGAAACGCTGTAGAGGCCGTATGGAGATATGGCAGGGTTCGATCAGATACGTGCGGTATTGCACGGATCGTGATCGGACGGTTTTTACTAGCCGGCTTTGGCTTAAGCCGGATTCTAGTATTTGATAGTGTAGTTTTGTCTCTTTGCATTTGTGTTCAGTGGGAATACAAATGCGGGCATGTATTTGCAGTAGTGGGGTTTTCCCGTATTTTATTACGGGATCAGTTTTTCTGAAGTTGCCAGTTTGCATTCCGTTCCGGCCGGTTTTCCTTCATTCCTTCTCGGTCGGACTTTCTTGGTGGAGGGTGTTAATTGCAAGTTTGCAATTAACATTTAGTGGAGGGTTTTCTTGCATATGTTGCATTATGATGAGACTTGTTTCATCATGAGATGCCTTTCTTGTCTATTCCATTCCTTTCATTTGATGGTTTGTGAAGGTGAAATGAGAGTGACCTTTTTTGAAAAATGTTTATTCATTCTTTTTCCTTTTTCTCTCTCCAATCTATTCTTGAGTGAGAGGGGCCGGCCACTTGCTTTGGTGAGGAGGGAGAATTATTTTTGGGGGTGGCATTTCTCATCTCATTCCATGGTTGCAAAAGATAAGCTTCAAAGCTCATTTTCTTTCTCTCCTTCTCTTCTCCATTCCTCCACATCAAGGCAACCTCAATAACCCCTAAAGAGACAAGTTCACTACACTATTCTATAGCAAGCCTTGGACGCGTCGGCTAGCCAACTTCGCGCCCGAGTTGCCTCGGTCAAGAGGCGGGAGCCCGTAAAAGATTCCGGCTACGTGGTGCCCCTTTCCGACGAGCGAGGAGGTGACGGAGATTCCGCGGGAGATCGGAGTGGAGACGAAGACCGAAGGACACGGATCGCTCGGTATACTTCTCACCCCATCTCTAGTTAGCTAGTATAGGTTAATGGTTTCGATCCGGGTAATTTTCCGCGGTAGCGCCGGTTTCCGAGTTAGGAAAAAAATTTTATTCCGCATTTTGGCCTCGAGTACGAGGCCGGGGCGCTGCCGTGGCGCAACATGGTATCAGAGCCACGCCATTAACCTTTCCTAGCTTGTTCTAATGTGTTTTTCAGTTCCGATCGACCGAAATTCCAAAAAACCGTATTTTTCCTTCACATCAGTTTCTGTCGAAATTTTTTGGAGTCTAAAAATTTTTCAGGTGGTCTCAGAAAGATGTGCAGGGAGTTCTAAGAACTCTGGGAAAATTCGAGACAGTGATCACTCAAAAGGAGCGCGGAAGCGCCGCGAAAACCACGTTTGTGCCGCTCTTCCGCCGCAGGTTGGTGGGGTCACTGCTTCGAATTTCTCCAGTGGGCTTCTGGGCTATAATTAGGGGTTTTGGAATATTAAAATTGGGCCAATTATTTCTGTGAGTGCTACAGTTTTCTTTGGGGCCCACTTGTTAAGGTTTGATCAATCGGAAGATTTTAAACACATTATTTCACAGTATTTACATTATATCTGCGACCGTGAATGTCACTCGATCGGTAAATCCGGTCTAACTGCTATAGCCCGGTTAGACGGATTTGCGAACGTGACTTTCACGTTAATGTTCTATGTTTATGCTGTGATGTTGCGGATCGGTCGTGGGGGGTAGCCTGGTTGCAATGCTAGTACAGTGCTGTTGTATTATGTACATTTGATGTTGCGGGGCGAGCGTCCGACATGTGGACTGCCGTCACTGCCTGTTTGTATTATTCTTTTGGGGCACGACCTGGTTGCGGTCGATGTACCCGGTGTATGTATATTTTACTTTCTGTACTAGGATTACCCCGCGGAGGGGTGCACGGATAGCCGGGTTCTGGAGGGCAACAAGCCCGCATCTCATGGCATTGAGACGGAGGGGGCTTCACTCTGGGATTGGCGGGCTATTCGCCGCACTCGTAGGGGGTACAGGTTGACCCAGGAGGGGTGCCCAAGTTGCCGGATTCCGTGGAGTGCTGGGTGGTCCATTCACGGAGCTGAAGGGGGCTGCCTCGCTTCAGGTTTTGGCGGGTGACTTGCCGCGCCCGTAGGGGTCTAGGATTTCATTGCACAGGCTATCCACACGACCAGGGGAACGTCGGGTTTCAGCAGCGGCTCTGTGAAACCCGGGGTTTCCAGATATCTGTATTGTTCTGTGATGCTGTACATTTCTGTGCTGTTGCATTTTATTCACGCCTTGAGCGAAATACTATATATTGGTATATATATTAGTAGACGTTGTATATGTTTTACATCCGCGCTAGTCCAGTCCCCGCTCTGCCGTTAGTTAGCTAACCTAACGGGTGATGACGGGACCCAGTGGCGAATGCGGATGGCATATACGTACGTCAGTATATTTTCGTTCTTTGTGGTGTGATCAATTGATGGGACTGCATTGATTCGGATCAATGCAAGTTTAAACAAACCTATTCTGATGTTGTTGGAACATTTTTCAAAAAAAGCTGTTATTGCAAGGACGTTCACTTTTGTTTTGCATCGCGGTATTCATCTGGAATATCCTGCTCCTCAGTCGACGAGGCAAGGGCCGAGATCCCTTCACCGGGAGTGACCCCTTGGACAGAAGTTTGCGTCAGGGCATTAACTTCACTATAGCTGATTACTTTTGCTTTGCATCGTGGTATTCAGTTGGAATATCCTGCACCTCATTCTACGGGGAAAGAGCCGAGATCTCTTCACCGGGAGTGACCTCTTTAGTAAAGGTTTTCGTCACTATATTTTATAAAAGGCTATGCAGTTCCTTCAACGATATCAAGTTCATTACGTTAAAAGTTTTTCGCCAAAAACTAGACGTAGCCCTCCGTCATTTTTTACAAGTATTACTTAGTATTCGTGCTGCGTTTGTTGACTGTGTCAAGGCGTAGTGTGCGGTAGCTAAGTAGTGTTTATTTGCAGCATATTTATGGGATTGGTTAGGACAGTCGTGCGGCCTTGTTGACTGTGTCAAGGGCTCGTACGGGTGGGTTTAATGCAATCCAGGATAATGACGGGCTGAACTTGACTAGGACTCTTTGATTTGTTGACTGTGTCAAGGTCACTTGGGTCCTAGGGGTAAAATTCACATCGGGAGTTTCAAAAGAACTGAAACTTGCCAGGCATGCGCATACCTTCTGGAGTGTGGTGACGTGAGTGGATTCCGTCACGTTATCATGCGATGATAGTTGGATCCCGATTCCCACTGATGAGTTGGTTTACTCCTCGGGTGTTCCCGACTAATTCTTTTTCAGGTTTGGAGAAGAATTTGAGGTACAGTGGGAGGTTTCCAGATTAGATAAAGTGATAACCATTCTGATCTAGGATAGAGTGCACGCTGAGTGTTTCTTTTCTCTCTCTCTGGCAGCGACCATTGACCCGACCCTGGACTATGACTCAGTGACCAAGTTGACCGAACCTTCTTAACACAGGCTTTTGGATTGTCAGAGTTGCAGACCTCATTGCCACTCCTACTTTCACCCTTTTCTCCAGGACACCCCGTATTACTACGAACGTCCACTTCCATTGGACAAAACCATCGTATGGTTAGATACGAACTCGAAGGATTTCGAGGATGGTTTCTGGTTCTGGAGAAAACGGATAGGACTATTCAGTTGTCTTTTCTTTTCACCTTCTCTCAGGTTGCGAGTACTCCTTGGTTTAGGAGTAGTACACCTATTACGCAAATTGGATAGTCTTCTTCTAAACCTTAGGCTGGTGCCGACCGGTAGGGAATGAAGAAAACCAATTAGCATAACGATGGTGTGCAGAAGGTATTAAGTTAAGACAAAGCAAGGGGTTAGTAGGAGGGCAAAGTAAATTGCAACTGATATTCACGACCAAACCAAGTATTTCTTCGCCAATCCTAAATCACCTTTGTATTTCTCCAGGACACTCCGTATCACTACGAAGAACCAATTTTATTGGATAATCCATCGTATGGTTATATACGAACTCGAAAGGAACTTGTTCCAGTTCGGGGATGGATCCTAGTTCAGGAGAAATAGGAATAAAGTACATTCAGGTGTCTTTTATCTTCACCTTCTCTCGCGTTGCGAGTGCTCCTAGGATTAGGACAGTACACCCTTTATGCTTTTTGGATAGTCTTCTTCCAAACCATAGGCTGGTGCCGAACGGTAGGGAAGGAAGAAAACCATTTGGCCTAAAGGGGTGTACAGAAGGTAATGACTAAAGACACATAAAGGGATTTGGAGAGGTGGCAAAGAATTATATGGTTACAGTTGTGAATCTGGATAATGGAAGAGGCATTACTAGGAATACCACGATACCCCAACGAAACATTTCAATGTTTCAGTTTCACTGTGTACTGTTAATGGAAAACTGATTTCCCAGTTAGACACTTGCTCCAGGGTATGTATTTACCAGGTTGGATTCTCACATCTGTATGGTTTTACAGATGCTGAGTGGGAGTAAGTTATTAGGAATTGGGTGATCATCCTCATTATATCGGGATTCGTTGTAATCGGTGATATTTGAGGAGATCACCTGGGCTGTTTGCCGGTCGGCAAATATTTGGTTATGAATATCCGCTGTTGTGCACCAATTTCAAATTGATATATCTGTACGTCTATTTTCATAGAGTGAGATATACCTTTTGATATTATGTCGATGACATTTACCTATATCAGTGGATGGTTAGGTAAGGAGCATTAAACAGCGGTGTAATTCTTCTTGACCATAAGTACAGTTTTCAACCTACGACACACAGTGAAAGAGTTGTTAGACTCAGCGGACTTATACAGAGTATTGTATGTTGTCCAGTGTCCATTAGGACAGAGGGGTTGGTCCTCATACTATATTCTGTTTACTTTTAACTTCTCTAGTTCTTAGACATGTGTTTCGTAGAAACACAGGGTCTAAGTTTTGAGGAGTTATAGGTATTTGAATAGAGTAGAGAACCAGGTGTAGCAAGTATCGGGATTCTTCAAAGAGATCGAAGATGTAGATACTTGTGTATGGTATTCAGTTGATAGTAATGATAAAGAGAAATTGCTTCTCTTTCAGGTTACTCATAATTGGAAGCATTCCTAAGTTAAGTAACGCTGATCGGCCTCCTTCCATTTAGTTGACATGCACTGGAGACAGCTGCATGATTTGAATCTGGTTCAATTGAATCAGTGCCTCTGTTTCTATATTGGATATAGAACAGTTCATATCTTAACGATGTTAAGGTACGGGGAGTTGTCCGGCTTATGCTTAAAACCAGACTCCGGATAACTCAAGGCACGTTTCTGTAATGGCTGTTTGTGGGTTGACCCAGGCTATGACGAGGGTTGACTTTCTACCATATGGCAGATCAATAGAAATATTGTTCTAGACTCGCCACATTTTTAAAAGAAATGGATTTTTCAGAAAACAGTAGTGGGAGTATGGTAGAACTGGAAGTGATTCCAGAACCGCAGACGATTACTGAAGATTTGATGAGGAACCTAAAGATTCAATATGATTTGACATTCCATCGGCCACTCCGCAGATACGATGGGTAACTTCAGGCACCCGAGAGGTACTCCGGTAGCCTCAAGGACGGTGACAGGGAAGTTCTTGTTTACCCACACTTGCCATTGCTGTTGTTCCAGGCTGCGAGACCCGGTGAGAGGATGAGTATAGCGTCGTTCTAAACTAGCTTTAGAAGTGCTCGTCTATATGACTCCACCAGAGGGTTGTCGTAGTCAGTGGGAGCAGCGGAAGCATTGGTGGACATCAGGCTTATGTCTATTTATAGACTAAAGCAGATGTAGCGGAGATAGATCATCTGTTTCTGATGTGACAGTCGTGGGTTTGACGTCATCAGAATAGGGGATGGATCTGTTGAGAAGGTAGTAGGAAGTGATATTCCTATACTACGATCGGTTATACTTTGGTCGTCACACAGTGTTTTCTCCACATGGGACTTGGACATTATATCAGACATACTGGTTACTAGATCTTTGGTTTTAGATCTAGATTTGGGTGGTTTCCCAATCAGGGTATTTTGACAGCATTCTATGAGTATTTAGAATGGACGACTCCTGGCATGGTAGTGTACCTGCAGATAATGGAGTCACCCTCTCTAAAGGTGTCTTACAGACTAAAGAGGATAGGGATACTCATGATTGGCAGATCACTTGCTTAGACAATTGAGTCAATCATGAGATGTCAAGTACCACACCAGATGTTGTTCTTGCACTAGATGCAATAAGTTGATATTGATCCAATCCTGGAGGAACAGTCGGAAGCAGTTTTAGAACATAAGTGAATGTTCTAGGGATATGATAACGGCTGCCTCCTTTAGGAGACGGTTATCACTCCAGGCTTCCAAGGTGACATGGACGACAAGGAGGTTGTCAGAGTTATAGTTCTCCCTCTGACGAGGGACTGTATTTTGGACAGGTGGTCCAAGGTAATACTGAGGGTGGCATGTCGCAGGATACTGATTAAGTTCAGTTGTCGATACAGTCTAAGAAGTTTGGATTTGGAGTTCATTCATGAGCTAGGTCCCATCAGACATCCAGACATTCTAAGACAGGTATTGCTCATTTCGGGAGATGGCTTTCTCCGCGAACTTGAGATATAGAGAGACATAGAAAGAAACATCACAGCGGATCCACTCACTGAGGCTATTCCTCGAACGCAATAGTTTCGCAAACGAGCTTTGTGAGACTGACTAGTAGAGGAGTTGGGTGTTCGGTATCACACGGGCTGTGAGTATGCGGCATCGCAATAATTAGCCTTGAGTGCAAGTGGGAGATTGTTGGAGATAGTGCCCTTAGAGTCAATTATTGGATCACAGGCACGTGATTGCAATGATTGAGGGAGGACCTATCCCGGTAGGACAGTCTTACTCGAGATGATAGTATGCTATCTGGTTTATCTTTATCATCGTGTACTGCTTTAGGTGACCTGACATGTCGCTATTACACGTTGATAGAGCCCCTAGGATTCTTGCTTGACTGCCAGCAGTATGATGGCGATCATATACGTGGGAGCTGGTGGTCTATAAGCACATCCTTAAAAGGTCCCTAGTCGTAGGAGTTTCGAGACAGGGCATCGATACTCCGTTAGTAGACTAGTGTATACAGTCGAGACCCCGACGAGGGGCGGTGGCCGGTCTCACAAGCCATTGGTGTCAGTTGGTTCACCTAAGATGTATACAGATGCTCATTGGGTTATGAGTACACCGGACAGGACTCGCCGGGAACCTGCTAGTTGGTCTTATACCAGATGTCAGATAGCAGTTCCCTGGTGACATGTGTACAGGTTAGTTCATCGACCTGAGATCGTCATTTGTCTCGTGTGAGTTCCCACTGTGCTTTGATTACTACCCTACCACGGCTCAAAGGAGTCGTGCAAACAGGTTTTAGTTGGGTACAGTCCCGAGCCACATGGAGGCAGTGAGCGGATCTGCAGGGGTTCGTCTCTCCCGGTATTGGGGGTGAGGTCGCGCTGTGTCTAGGAGAGCCATTACGCAAAGCCCTCGGCCGAGGCAGGAGATTTACTGGTAGGTATTCCAGTAGTATCTCAGGGCGTTCTGGGCTACGCTCCGACACGACTTGTACCGCTTTTGGGGGTCTGACTTTCACCAACCCCCTAGGCCCGCCATGCGATACTCATAGACGAACGGACCGGACTGTACGGATATTGTCACTGACAGGCTCAGTTGGGTGTCGGGGTGAGCTTCCTCATCGACGTCCCATTTGGTCAATAGCTGGTGGCCCGTCACGTATTGGCTTATACCTCTGACGTGCCAGTGGTTAAATCCACAGCCATAGTATTGACGAGTCTTTAGAGTCCACCACAGTCTCAGTTACTCAAGTTTCGGGCGAAACGCTGTAGAGGCCGTATGGAGATATGGCAGGGTTCGATCAGATACGTGCGGTATTGCACGGATCGTGATCGGACGGTTTTTACTAGCCGGCTTTGGCTTAAGCCGGATTCTAGTATTTGATAGTGTAGTTTTGTCTCTTTGCATTTGTGTTCAGTGGGAATACAAATGCGGGCATGTATTTGCAGTAGTGGGGTTTTCCCGTATTTTATTACGGGATCAGTTTTTCTGAAGTTGCCAGTTTGCATTCCGTTCCGGCCGGTTTTCCTTCATTCCTTCTCGGTCGGACTTTCTTGGTGGAGGGTGTTAATTGCAAGTTTGCAATTAACATTTAGTGGAGGGTTTTCTTGCATATGTTGCATTATGATGAGACTTGTTTCATCATGAGATGCCTTTCTTGTCTATTCCATTCCTTTCATTTGATGGTTTGTGAAGGTGAAATGAGAGTGACCTTTTTTGAAAAATGTTTATTCATTCTTTTTCCTTTTTCTCTCTCCAATCTATTCTTGAGTGAGAGGGGCCGGCCACTTGCTTTGGTGAGGAGGGAGAATTATTTTTGGGGGTGGCATTTCTCATCTCATTCCATGGTTGCAAAAGATAAGCTTCAAAGCTCATTTTCTTTCTCTCCTTCTCTTCTCCATTCCTCCACATCAAGGCAACCTCAATAACCCCTAAAGAGACAAGTTCACTACACTATTCTATAGCAAGCCTTGGACGCGTCGGCTAGCCAACTTCGCGCCCGAGTTGCCTCGGTCAAGAGGCGGGAGCCCGTAAAAGATTCCGGCTACGTGGTGCCCCTTTCCGACGAGCGAGGAGGTGACGGAGATTCCGCGGGAGATCGGAGTGGAGACGAAGACCGAAGGACACGGATCGCTCGGTATACTTCTCACCCCATCTCTAGTTAGCTAGTATAGGTTAATGGTTTCGATCCGGGTAATTGTCCGCGGTAGCGCCGGTTTCCGAGTTAGGAAAAAAATTTTATTCCGCATTTTGGCCTCGAGTACGAGGCCGGGGCGCTGCCGTGGCGCAACAACTTTAACTCTTATTAGTCTCATATGCATTCATTAGTGGGAGTTATTCAAACGTTTAACTTAGTTTTTGTATACGCATGTGTCTAGGGGAGTAATTCAAATGTTTTATTTCCTAGAGCACCCTTTTTGATTATGTCAAAAAAGAGGAGAGTAATAGGTTCGTATCAATATATTGAAATTATTCAAACGTTTAATTTTAGTACATTAGTCATTTATCGATTATTGAAGATTATTCAAACGTTTGATTTTCAATATATCGATATTTTCTATTAATATTTTGACATCATCAAAAGGGGGAGATTGATGGTTTATGGATTCTCATAATCCTACTATTTAGTTTTGATGATATTATACAATATTAATAGATCTATACATTTGTTTCATATTGCATATTTTTTAACACTGTATATGATGCTTAGTCGTATTTGAGAAAGATTTCAGAATATCAAACCGACACAAGCTTATGATGGAGGATGGAAGCGATTGAGCTTAAACGATAAATCAATTAGAGGTTGGAGGTTAATGGACCAGAGCTCCTCAAAGATCACATTCAAGCTTCATGAAGCTAAGGAGCCAAAGTCCAAGTTCAAAAAAATTTAAGAAATCAAGATTTAAGAGCTCGTGTCAAGATAGCGGAAGATTCAAGATTTACAAAGAAACGATATCGACATAGGAAATCAATATAAGTACTTCATGGTTTATAAGAATAGCATGAAAAACTCAAAACACATTCACTTTGCATATATGAAATCTTTGGGCAAAACTTGGCAAAGTTTTTCATTCAAAACATTTTTCTATTTCAAGCTCAAAATTTTCTGTGCATTCCTTCTTCAGACTTCTGTCTAAGTCTTCTTCAGACGTATGGTATTTATTGCAAAACATGCGCAAGTCTTGAAATATCAGTTTCTTCTATGTCTGAAGCATGCCAGAAAAAACGTTTAATTGTTCTATGGTTTTTCATTGTTTTAAACTTTTGATAGAACAAACGTCTGTCTTGGCTTTTTCATACATCTGTTTGTTCTCTGGATTTTCATTAGCGTGAAATTTTTTATGGAACAAACATCTATCAAATCTTCTTCAGACGTCTAGTTGTTCTCTGTGTTTTTATAACTTTCAAACATTTTATGAGAACAAACTTCTGAACCTTACTTGAACACTCATCTGAAGGTTTAAAACTTTGGAAACTTTTTGTTCTTCAGACGTGTGTCACTTTGCCTTCATTCGTCTGGTTGATTTCTATTCTTTCATTGGTCATGTTTTGAAAACCACGGCAGACGTCTGAAGCTCATGACAACAGACGTCTGAAACTTTATTTGTTTGAAAAATATTACCGTTACGTCCATTTAATGCTATAACAGCTTGTTTTATTTTTCCTTCAGACGTCTGTTGCATTTGCCTTTAGACGTCTATTTCTCTGCCTAAGACGTATTAAATGCCTGTACTTGTGTGATTTTTGGTTGGGGTTATAATAGGATTTTTTTTTATAGTTATTGCACAACAACAATTCTGAAAAATTGCATTCATTCTTTGAGTTCATCCTCACCCATCAAAAGAAAAAGAAAACACTTGAGCTTTAATTGCAAATCTTATACTCCGTTGAATTATTCTAGAGCTTGAATTGTAAACTCTTGAAAATAGTATCTTGGATTGTAATCTTCTTCTTGTTCTCTCTTTGTGTGGAATCTCTTGAGTGCAGGAGAATTCTTGCAAGTGAGGATAAGTGTAGTGAAGAGGGTCACTCGTGTGTCGAGTGACGTGTTGTTGCGGGTGCAAAACGTGTTGTCTCAGTAGAGACGTGATTTAAGTGGAACGGGCTTATCGCCTAAAGAAAGAGGACCAAGGGATGTTCTGAACCACTCTAAATTACTTGTGCTTGCGTTTTGATTCTCTCATGCCATTTCTTACTTGCATATTATCTTGTGATATATTTGTGTTTATCTTACCTTGTAAGTAGATTTTTTTAATTTATGGATATTGTTAGTATAATCATATTCACGTCCCTCTAGGATTATTTCAGTTACATAGCAAACAGTACTCAAGCACAGATAAAGAGAAATACAGTCACTAATTTATTACATTTAAACAAATAAAATTTCAACGGATACAAGTCTTTAAACAACAAATGAGACAGCTAACAAATGATAACAATTGTTCTTTTATTGAAAACAGAAATAAACGATAAAGCTGATGTCGCTAGATTAGATCTCCGCGATCTCTTCGAAATAGGGCAGGTCCTGTTCTGAGGCCGGGTCTACTTCTTCTTCTAAGCATGAATACTCAGGTCTTCAGGGCGACACAATATAATAATACAACAATAAATAATATGTGCAGGAACCATAAGCATGAACTAAACATTATAAAGCAATGACACAAGAGTGCAAAATAATATGAACACGTAGGTAGTATAATTTGTGACTCATGGCAATAGTCTAAGATAATATACATGTCACTAAATCTAACCGTCATTAGGTCATTTGAAATTGATCGGTGGAAAAGAGTTCTCGTGTTTAACAAGGATCTTGTGTATGCCCAAAACTACGGTCAACTGTTCCCGAGACATAACCCTGCAGCTGTGCCTGTAGGGTGTTTTTCATCAACCCATTGAGATGGAAAATATGCGTCGCTTGTCGGGTGTATACAGATTCCCCATACCTAGGGTAGGCTGGGATTTATTGATTGTGGGGATCCGAATCTCCGGAAGCCACGGACTAAACTGCCGTTAATTACCCTTCGCCTTTGAAGCAAAGGAATCTCTGATTGACGGGTCAAACAAGTCATATGAACTCAATGTGCAGTGTGCGTATGTGTGTGTCTTGAGGGTTTTTGGGTATATCAGGGGCCTCGCAGAGTTTATGTTGGATATAGTGCCCTCAAATTCAATTATTGGATCGCAGGCACGTGATTGCAATGATTGAGGGAGGACCTATGCCGGTAGGACAGTCTTACTCAAGATGATAGTATACTGTCTGGTTTATCTTTATCATCGTGTACAGTTTTAGGTGACCTTACAGATCACTATTACATATTGATAGAGCCCTTAGGATTCTTGCTTGACTACCAGCAGTATGAGGGCGATCATATACGTGAGAGTTGGGTAGTCTATAAGCACATCCTTAAAGTGGTCCCTAGTCGTGGGAGTTTCGAGACTGGGCATGATACTCCATTAGTAGACTAGTGTATACAGTCGAGACCCCGACGAGGGGCGGTGGCCGGTCTCACAAGCCATTGGTGTCAGTTGGTTCACCTAAGATGTATACAGGTGCTCATTGGGTTATGAGTACACCGGACAGGACTCACCGGGAACATGCTAGTTGGTATTATACCTGACGTCAGATAGCAGTTCCCTGGTGACATGTGTACAGGTTAGTTCATCGACCTGAGATCTTCATTTGTCTCGTATGAGTTCCCACTGTGCTTTGATTACTACCCTACCACGGCTCAAAGGAGTCGTGCAAACAGGTTTTAGTTGGGTACAGTCCCGAGCCACATGAAGGCAGTGAGCGGAACGGCAGGGGTTTCGTCTCTCCCAGTATTGGGGGTAAGATCGCGCTGTGTCTAGGAGAGCCATTACACGAAGTCCTTGGCCAAGGTAGGAGATTTACTGGTAGGTATTCCAGTAGTATCTCAGGGTGTTCTGGGCTACACTCCGACACGACTTGTACCGCTTTTGGGGGTCTGACTTTTACCAACCCCTTAGGCCCGACATGCGATACTCATAGACGAACGGACCGGACTGTACGGATATTGTCACTGACAGGCTCAGTAGGGTGTCAGGATGAGTTCGCTCATCGACCTCCCTTTTGGTCAATACCTGGTAGCCCGTTACGTACAGCTAGTACCACTGACGTACTAGTGGTTAAATCCACAGCCAAAGTATTGACGAGTCTTTAGAGTCCCCCACAGACTGTTTCTCAAGTTTCGGGTGAAACGTTGTAGAGGACGTATGATACTATGGCAGGGTTCGATCATATACGTGCAGTAGTGCATGGATCATGATCGGACGGATCATACTAGTGGGCTTTGGTGTAAGCCGGATCCTAGTATTAGATTTGTTGGATTACTTTAGTCTCATCGCATTCGCATTCAGTCAGAATGCGGATGCAGGTATGTATATACAGGTGAGGGGTATTCTTGTGATCCGTCACGAGTTTACTTTAGATGATGCCGTTCTTTTTATTTGGACAAAACATTTAGGTTAATGTTTACAAATGGTGGAAATTGTGAGTGGATTTCATGATGAGATGCATTTAATGTGACATGGACATGTTTAGTGACTCATGGTCTCTTTATTTGTGCTAATGTCAAATTAGGATTTGTTTATTATGTTGAATTGATGGATGGAGAGAGAGGGCAGCCATATGGCTTGGGGTTAGCTCTTGTATTATCTTCTTGCTCTCATTTTATCATTCCAACACAATAACAAAGCAAGCCTCTTCTTCTTCGTCTTTCTCTAGCTCACAACTTCCACCAATGGCATCATCTCCAACCTCCATCCATACACTCTAATGTGTTGAGAATCAATGGATACTTGAGACAAAGTTATCACACACATTCTCTACATCACCTTGGACATGTCGGCTAGCAAACTTCATGTTCGAGTTGCTTTGGATGAAGCGGGAGCCCATAAAAAGACTCATTGATGTGGTGCCCTTCCGACGAGGAGACCGGAGATCGAAGATGCCGCGAGGAGCTTGGGATGGTGGCCAAAGACCGAAGTACACGGATCGATCGGTATACCCACTCTCGCTTCTTAGTAGTTAGCTAGTTTAGCGTTAATGGTTCGATCCGGGTGAAAGACTACGATAGCGCCAGTTTCCTAAAAAGTTTTTGTTTCCGCATTTGGCCTCGGATTAACGGCCGGGGTGTTACCGTAGACTTACATGGTATCAGAGACACGCCATTAACCTTTACTAGCTTGTTCTAACGTGTTTGAAATATCGATCGATCGAAATTTCCGAATCATATTTTCATTTCAGTGTGCTTGCTGTCGAATTTAAAAGTTGTTCAAAAAATTATTTTAGGCATCTTAAAAATACATGCAGGCATTTCTAAAGCTACAAAAAAAGTTTGGAGACCTAAGTCCAAAATTCTACCGCGGAACCGCCGCTAAATGTCACATTTGGCAGCCCTTCCGCGGCCCTTTTTGGGCTACAGTGCCCTAAATTTTTTCTGAGGGTTTAGTTCATGGAAATATGATTTTTGTGATATATAGTTTTGGCCCAGATTATTTTGAGTGCTGGAATTGTACTTGGGGCCCACTTCGGAAAGTTTTGTCGATCGGAATTTTAAATACGTTAGTTCACAGTACTTACATTACTATCTGTTACCGTGAATGTCATTTGATCGGTAAATCTTGTCTAATCGCTATAGCCCTTTTAGACGGATTTGCGAACGTGACATTCACGTTGATGTTCTGTGTTGTGCTGTGATGTTGCGGATTTGTCGTGGTGGATAGCCTGGAGCAATGGTATTACAGTTTGATTACATTTGTACATTTGATATTGCGGGGAGAGTGTCCGACATGTGGACTGCCGTCACTGCCTGTTTGTATATTATTCTTTGGGGGTACGACCGTGTTGAGGTCAATGTACCCGTTTTATATATTTTTACTTTCTGTACTAGGATTACCCCAAGGTGGAGTGCACGGATAGCCGGGTTCTAGAGGGCAACGAGCCCACATCTCATGGCATTAAGACGGAGAGGGCTTTACTCTAGAATTGGCGGGCTATTCGCCGCACTCGTAAGGGGTATAGGTTGACCCAAGGAGGGGTGCTCAAGTTACCGGATTCCGTGTAGTGCTGGGTGGTCCATTCACTTTGTTGAAGGGGGTTGCCTCACTTCAGATTTTGGCGGGTAACTTGCCGAGCCCGTAGGGGTCTAGGTTTTCATTGCACAGGCTATCCACACGATCAGGGGAACGCCGGGATTCACTTGCGGCTCAAAGGAAACCCGCGGATCCCAGATTATCTGTATTGTTCTGTGATACTTATTGCTTTTCTGTAATGTTGCATTTATCATGCCATGAGCGATTATTATATATTTATATATATACTAGTAGA
This sequence comes from Agapanthus africanus, assembly GCA_030015575.1. Taxonomy (NCBI): domain Eukaryota; kingdom Viridiplantae; phylum Streptophyta; class Magnoliopsida; order Asparagales; family Amaryllidaceae; genus Agapanthus; species Agapanthus africanus. The sequence continues at coordinate 44,106,217 of JASDDO010000019.1, read as the reverse complement.
TGTTGTATATGTTTTACACCCGCGCTAGTCCAGTCCTCGCTCTGTCGTTAGTTAAGTAACCTAACAGGTGATGATGGGACCCAGTGGCGAATGCAGATGGCATATACGTACATCATATTTTCGTTCTTTTCTGGTGTGATTAATTGATGGGACTGCATTGATTTTGATCAATGCAAGGAAAACAAACCTATTCGATGTTGTTGGAACAATTTTCAAAAAGCTGTTATTATAAGGACGTTCTCTTTTGTTTTGCACAGTGGTATTCGGTTATGAATATCGAGCACCTCATTTGACAAGGTAAGGGCCGAGATCCCTTCACCGGGAGTGACCCCATGGGCAGAAGTTTTGTAAGTCGATGTATTACACCTCACGAGTTGCGGGGAGGCGGAAATATGAAAAACAATCTTTTTCTTTGAACAAACATCGACTAAGCGAAAGGATCTTTGCTAAACTATAACTAACACTAACATAGGAGTAATTAACTACTATGAAAGAAGATTATACCTAATGAACCAAGTCCTTCTTCTTCTCGTTATCCACCTCCTCGTCGGCCTCCTCTTTGTAATAAACGATCCACCCGAGAGCTTCTACTCCAAGCTTTGCCTCTAATCTTGAGGTAACTAGGTTAATCTAATTGCTAATCAAAGTCACCTAGGGAATATAGAGTATGATTATGGATTAATGAGTCTTGCTAATCCTTGATCTCAACACATGAGAGGATAGGACTAGGGTTTGAAGAGAGAGAGCTTGAGGAGAGAGAAGGTGAGGATGAGAATGATAATGAAATAATAACTCTTCTTGAATATATGAAGCATAATGATTTATTAAATGAATAAGTCAAATGATTTATCATCATACTTCATTTATTCATTATGTGTGATTCATCTCATGAGTCATTAGCCATTTAATGCACCATTAACTACATGAATGACTCACACAAATGAGTCACTAAATCAATAAATGCTTATGCCACCTTAACCCCCAAGTCATCATCCTTCTAGAAGCTTCTCGCCAAATTACGAGAACGCCCCTCATATCCGTGAAAACACGGAAAAACTTTAGACTGTATAAATCCAATAATCCGATACTAGAATCTGGTTTAAACCAAAGCCGGCTAGTAAAAACCGTCCGAACATCGTATGTGCGTAAACACACGTATGCGTCCGAACCCTTGTCGTAAAACCATACGACCTCTATATCGTTTCGCCCGGAGCAGGAAAACTCTCTGTGTGGGACTCTAAAGACTCGAGTACTACACTGGCAGTGGGTTTAACCACAGACCGCAAGCGGCACTAGCTGTACATAACGGTCCCCAGGTAGATGTCGATAAGAAGGCCGATGAGGAAACCCATCCGAACTCCTACTGAGCCTGATGTGACAATCTCCGTACAGTCCAGTCTGTTCGTCTAGGACTATCGCATATCAGGCCTAGGGGGCGGCAAGCGTCAGTCCCCTAAAAGCGGTATAAGTCGTGTCGGAGCGAAGCCCATTACACCTTGAGAAACTACTGGAAAACCTACCAGTAAATCTCGCTTGCCCTGGCCAGGGACTTTGTGTAATGGCTCTCTGACACAGCGCGATATCAACTCCCAATACCGGGAGAGATGAATCCTGTCTAACCACCACTGCCTCCAAGTGCTTCGGGACTGCACCCAATTGCTACCTGTTTGCACGACTCCTTTGAGCTGTGGTAGGGTAGCAATCTAAGAATAGTGGGAATACACTTGAGGCGAAGCAGCAGTGTCAAGTCTGCGGACTATGCTGTACTCATGTCACCTGGGAACTGTTAACTGACAACGGGTATAATACCAACCAACAGTTCCCCGCGAGTCCTGTCCGGTGTGCCCGTAACCCAACGAGCACCTGTATACCATCTCCAGTACGACGTACTGATGGCTGTGGGACAGACCATCTCCCCAACTGGGATGAGAAGCGTACACACTAGTCTACTCTGGAGTATCGATGCCCTGTCTCGATAATCCTATGACTAGGGACCTGAAAAAGGATGTGCTTGTAGACTACCCAGCCCCCACTAGTGTGACTGCCATCACAACGCTGGTAGTCAAGTAAGATCCTGAGGGCTCTATCAATACGTACACACATATTAAGATAGATAAAACCAAGCAGCATACTACCATGTTTAGCAAGACTGTTATATAACTGTGAATATCCCAAGCTTCCATTAAGTAATATACAAGCTAGTATGATACAATAATGGCCCCTAGGGGATATACACTAACAATCTCCCACTTGCACTAGGGCCATGTACTGGCATATCGAAGACCGATCATCTCGAATAGCCTCTCGAACTGAATCTGAGGTAAGGCCTTTGTGAATGGATCAGCAATGTTCTCCTCTGTAGTAACTCTCCGGACCTCGATCTCCCGGCGATCTATGATCTCCCTGATCAGGTGATACCGCCTTAAGATGTGTCTGGACTTCTGATGGGACCTTGGTTCCTTTGCTAAAGCTATAGCTCCGTTGTTGTCGCAATACAGAGGTATTGGATCAACAATGGTAGGAACCACCTGAAGTTCTGTTAGGAACTTCTTTATCCAGACCGCTTCTTTTGCGGCATCGCACGCAGCAATATACTCCGCTTCCATCATCGAGTCGGCAACGGTGTCCTGCTTGGAACTCTTCCAGCACACCGCCCCTCCATTGAGGGTAAAGACATAACCTGATATGGACTTGGAGTCATCCTTATCACTCTGAAAGCCGGAATCAGCAAAGGCCTCGATCTTGAGGTCTGTTCCGCCGTAAACCAAGAACATCTCCTTAGTCCTTTTCAGGTACTTGAGAATGTTCTTCACTGCTGTCCAGTGCTTCTCCCCTGGGTCTGACTGATACCGGCTTACCACGCTCAGTGCGTAAGCTACATCTGGTCTGGTGCACAACATAGCATACATTATAGAGCCTACCGCAGAAGCATAGGGTATAATAGACATGCGATCCCTTTCCATATCAGTCTTGGGAGACATCTCTTTGGATAGGGTGATTCCATGACAAGCCGGTAGATTACCGCGCTTAGAATCTTCCATACTGAATCTTTTCAGTATAGTGTTGATATACCTGGACTGCGAAAGTCCCAATATCCTCTTGGATCTATCACGATAGATCCGGATCCCCAGAATGTAAGAGGCATCACCCAGGTCTTTCATGGAGAACATGCGTGACAAGAATCCTTTGACAGATTATAGCATAGGAATGTCATTTCCTATCAATAGAATGTCATCTATGTACAAGACGAGGAATACGACAGTTTGTGCTATAATTTTACTATATATACATGGTTCATCTGGATTTTTGATAAAGTCATATTCTTTGACCGTTTCATCAAAACAGATGTTCCAACTCCGCGATGCCTGCTTTAGTCCATAAATGGACTTAAGCAACTTGCACACTTTCCCGCTGCTCCCACTCTGATTGAAACCTTCTGGCTGATCCATATAGACACACTCTTCTAAATTACCATTCAGAAAAGCCGTCTTTACGTCCATCTGCCAGATTTCATAATCATGGAAGGCAGCAATGGAAAGAAGGATACGAATGGATTTGAGCATAGCCACTGGAGAAAAAGTTTCGTCATAGTCCAAACAGGTTTTTGACGAAAACCCTTTGCAACAAGTCTAGCCTTATAGGTTTCCACCTGCCCATCTACACCAATCTTTTTCTTGAAGATCCACTTGCATCCTATGGGTTTTACCCCATCTGGAACAAAGTACAAAGTCCATACTTTGTTGGTGTACATGGACTCCATTTCGTTCCGCATTGCATCTAGCCATCGTACCGAGTCGCCGCTCTGGATGGCCTGCTGGAAGCTAGTAGCTTCATCATCATCAATGACGCAATCCTCTCTATCCCCATCTATAAGAAAACCGTAGTATCTCTCAGGCGGATGAGACGGCCTACTACTCCTGCAGAGGGGTGCGGGAATGTCCTGTTCTTCTTGAACTACTGGTTCTACCAAACTTTCGGTAGTAGTTTGTGGTTCTGGAATTTTTTCCAGTTCTATTTCGCTCCCACTTGTTTCCTTTTCTAAAACCTGCTGTTCTAGAAAATGGGCATTATGAGAAACAAAAACCTTTTGTTCCTCTGCGTAATAGAATAGATACCTCCTGGAGTTCTTTGGATATCCCACAAACTTACACTGTACTGATCGTGCCTCGAGCTTGTCCGCATGCTGCTTTTTAATAAAAGCTGGACACCCCAATATCTTCAGATACTGAAGATAGGGTTTCTTCCCACTCTACATCTGATATGGCGTGGTAGGCATAGTCTTGGTAGGAACCCTGTTCAAAAGATATGCTGTTGATTCTAGCGCATAACCCCAGAAAGATCGCGGTAACTCAGCATTACTTATCATGGAATGTACCATATCCAATATGGTTCGATTCCGTCTCTCCGATACACTGTTATGCTGTAGAGTGTATGGAGGAGTAAGCTGAGAGAGAATTCTTTTCTCTTGTAGGTAACCTAGGAACTCGGCACTTAAGTATTCACCACCTCGATCAGATCTTAGTGTCTTGATACTTTTGCCGGTTTGGTTTTCTACTTCATTCTTATACTCTTTGAATTTCTCAAAAGCCTCGGATTTATGTTTCATCAAGAAAATGAATCCGTACTTATAGTAATCATCCGTAAAAGTAATGAAATAGGAAAAACCACCTATTGCATGTGTAGACATTGGACCACATACATCGCTGTGTATGAGTCCTAAGAGCTCGCTCGCTCTTACTCTATGTCCAGTGAATGGAGTCTTTGTCATCTTTCCTTTGAGACATGATTGACAAGTAGCATAAGATTGATATTCGAACGAGTCCAAATATCCTTCTCTATGTAACTTAGTTAATCTTGTCTCATTGATATGACCTAGTCTACAATGCCATAAGAAAACCTTATTTAAATCTGGAGACTTTATTTTTAGTGTGTTCTGGACATTGAAAATCTGTAATTGGTTTAAGACATATATACCGTTATCCAGTATACCGGATCCAATCAAACTATGATTAAGGTGGATGTTAACAATATCGCTTACAAACGTGAAATCATAACCTTTATTTGATAACAAGGAAACTGATATGATATTACACGTTAAACTAGGTACACAAAAACAGTTATATAAAACCAAAATATGTCCACTCGTCAATCCCAGGTGATAATCCCCGACGGACACAGCTCCCACTCTAGCTCCGTTAGCAACCTTTAGGGTCATATCACCATCCTTCAGCACTCTATGGTTTCTCAGTGCCTGCAATGAATTGCATATATGAGATCCTGATCCAGTATCCAATACCCAGGAAGTAGAGTTGATTGACAGACAATTCTCAATTACAAACACACCTGAAGTCGAAGCCACAGTTTGCTTCGGTTTTTGGTTCTTGGCGTTCCACGCCTTGCAATCTTTCTTCCAGTGCCCTTTCCTATGACAATGGAAGCACTCATCCTTGGCCACTACTGGCACCACAATCTTTTTCTTTCCCTTTGCTCCCACCTTACTAACACCTCCTCTAGGTTTGGTGGTGGCCTTATTCTTCCTTCCTTTGGCCCTAGCCTTGGACCCAGAAGAAGAAGCACCGCGATCAAACATAGCGGGTGTATCCCTTGCCTTCTGCAAGGTGCCCTCTGCACTCCTCAACATGTTAAGGAGTTCTGGAAGTTCAACTTCTTTTCTTTGAATGTTGAAATTCAGAATAAACTGGGCGTAGGTGGAAGGAAGGGACTAGAGAATCAAGTCTGTATAGAGCTCGTTCTCCAAAGTCATCCCAAGGTCTGCGAGCTCTTCTATATAGCCAATCATCTTTAGGACATGTTCTCCTACCGATAATCCGACGGCCAACCTCACCTTAAACAAGTTCTTTGAGGTCTCGTATCTTGCTATACGAGATTGCTCTCCATAAAGTTCCTTTGTATGGAGAAATATGGCATCAAGATCCATATCCTCGTGCCTCCTCTGTTGTTCATTATTCATCGAAGCAAGCACGATGCACTTGGACCTCGCGCAATCTAACTCCCAGGTTTTGCGAATTTCCTTATCCGCATTACTGGATTTGGGACCACGGACAGCAGGTGCCTTAGCGGTGAGGACATACCCCAATCTGTCATAGGTCAAAGCCATTTTGACATTCCGCAGCCAATCTTTATAGTTTGGCCCTGTCAGTATTTTTTTTCTAATAGTAACTTAAGTTCTGTCATTATCTGGGTCGCTGCAATTAGGAGAGAGAGAGAAACACTTTATCATGATACTCTTGCAAGTTTAGAGTGGTTTTTAGTTTATCTAAACTGGATGGCTCCCACTGTTTCTCGAATCCCTCCTCAAACCAAAAACGAAGAACTAGCCAGGACTATTCTCATCGTATAATACTTGCTTAACCGTTCAGCCAGGCCAGTGTCGATACTTTGAGGGAGGTTTTCCAACGCTTTCGTGAAGTTCCTTAATTAAGTAACCTCTTTTCTCTGGGGGCGTAGCCCCGCTGACACTTTTCTAGACACCTACTTGGTTTATAGCATTGATCGTTAAGTGACGAATCTCCTGATGAGTAGCATATACTCACAGTAGAATCAGGATCTAAATATCATCGTGTGATAATGCTGAAGAAATCCTACCAACATTCATCACACTCCAAATGGTATGCATCTCTTTGCAAATTTCAATTTCTTTAGAAATTCCCGATATAAATTTTGGCGTTAGGTCAAAATGTCATAAATCACATGTCAAGTTCTACCCATCATTATCTTGTTAATTTGAACCCATCCGTATATACCCCTGACGTAGGCCAAATGATAATACAACTGTCCCAAACTAACTCATCTATCTATGCAACAAATGAATATCCAGCAGCTACCAAACACTATGCCTTGGCGTTAGGTCAAAATACATAGCTTGAATACTACTGAATACCCAAATGAAATGACGGAGGGCTACGAATGGTTTTAGCGAAACCGTGAACGTAGTGAACTTGATATGACCGAAGGAACTTGATAGCTTTTAAAAGGAGTAGTTAAAGCTCCGCAATTAAAAATATCTTTTGTTTTAAAAATAACCGAGTGGTTTCTTTTAAACTATTCCAATGATTCAACTTTGGTTTATTTTCTTTGCATTAGTAGTAATGCGTCCCATCATTAACCTATCATTGCAGAAAACAACAAAAATACAACGTTCTCTTATGCCATCCGCATTCGCCACGGGGTCCCTTCATCGCCCGTTAGGTTACTTAACTAACGACAGAGCGGGGGATGGGTGATCGCACGCTTTTGGCGTGTCGGATGTTCAAAGTTCTAAAGTTTACCGCGATCAGGACGGTATCGCTATGCAGCTAGCCGGTTGAGCACGGGTCGATCCACAGGGAGACGGTTGTATGTCCGTTCTTGTCTTAGACGAGTCAATGAAGAATTGTATATATTTGTTCAAGTCTAACCTATGTGTTTTATTTGGAAGTATAAAGTTGTTAAGAAAAAGATACGAAAGTGTAAGCTGAAGAAATCCGCACTCAAAACCTTTGAGCCGAGTCTTGACCAATTGAAGCTAGAGCAATCGGCAACAACGTGGATTAGGGGATTTAAGGACGGTATTCGTGGAATCCGGCTTATTTACCCTTGTCCTTTATTCTTGTCTCTTGCTTTCGCCTCCGGCCAAACCGAACGCAACCGGTCGCGGTTAGGAATCACCGTTACCTTGGTAGGGTAGGGTGCCTAACGGAGCGCTTGCGTAACGTTTGGGCGGAGTTCAATGGAAAATAACGGGAAAAGGAAATGAGCAAAGAAATATTAACTTACAATACCGTATTTATTCTTAACAACGATAATTACAACCATTCACAAAAACGAACCAAAAAGAGCAAAAGAAAAGAAAAGATTACAAGTAAGTAAGTGCATGGAATTTAAGTGCAAGAAAGTAAAGCATGAATGTAAAGCAAGTAATAAAAAGCAAGAAAGAAATAAGCAAGAAAGTAATTATAAGAACATAGAACTCAAGACAAGCATGAGATCAATAGCCAACCCTTAAACTTGCAAGCTCAATCAAGAGGTTGCAAGATCAAGAGAAGGGTAAAGAACTCATGTGAAATGAAGCACTAATTCCATAAGAAGATACAACCCTTGAAATCAATAACAAACCCTTAAACTTTCAAGCTCAATGAAGAGGTTGAAAGATCAAGAGAAAGAAAGAATCTCAAGGGGAAGCTAAACAAACAAGAATGATACAAAAACTCTCATCTTCATTTAACATCCACTCAATGCACTCACTACATTTTCATGGAGGAAAGATGAAGAAGAAGAAGAAGAAGAACAAAACTACACTAAAAGAGGCTAAAGAAATTAACACCTTTGGTTTGGCTCAGATCTGGGGTATTTATAGGAGGAGAAATGGAAACCTAGGGCAAGAATCTGGCATAATATGAAAGTACCAAACTACCCCCAGAAAACGACAGAGAGAGGAGACTAAATGGCCGCGGAACCGCGGCCTAAGCGTGCTTATGCCGCGGAACCGCGGACGTTTAGAGGAGTTAGGCCATAAAATTTGGTGGTTTTCCCTAGTTTTTAGTACTCTTCAGTGTGGTATATGACTTTTTCTCAGAATCTCTTCCCATTTCTTCCAGAATTTCAGTAGATCAAAAGGTGATATGATGTGGATATTTTGCCAAGATTTCCTCGAGCTCCGCGTAGATATGTTGGATCTTGTGTTGACATTGAGCTTTGTGCACGAAAATGACATCGATTTGCCATTTTGTCTCTTAAACTGGTGTGTGACAACATACGGATAGAGAGCGGAGACCCGTGTTTTATCTGTTGTTGGCAGTAATCCGGAATTTGACGTACTTTTCTATGAATTTCACTGTCTAGAGCTGAGAACCAGTATCCTATAAATATGTAGCAAACACTGATTAAAAGCACCTGCCTATAACCAAACGAGCGTAAGAATGGGCGGTATAAAATGCAATATTCTGGTATGAAAAAATACCCCCAAACTTAACTTTTGCTCGTCCCGAGCAAAACCAATTATTCACAAAAAAGTCCTAACCGCACTTTCGCAGGGAACGCGATTGCACTGAGCACGTGCAACAAGCCGTTAAACCTCTAGGCGTCCCTAGTAGGAGGAGTGTTGTCTCCTGAGGGTTTTCAGCGGATTACACCCACAAAATCCCGTCAAGCTGGTGTCTTAAGTTAACATCGATTTTACTCCTACAGTTTAGTATTTACGTTAGAAATTCTATCGTCCTAAGTTAGAAATATCCAACCCTTATTTTTCACACCTCCTATCTTTTTAACCTTGGTTCTCCTGAGTTTTCCTTCTAAAGTGCGGCCTCAAATCAGGGATTTTTATCAACTTTACAGAAAACACAAGTCTTATTCTTTATTTCTATCTTTTATGCAAACATCGATTGTATACCCCTACGTGTGTGTATATTTGCACCCCTACACTCAAGAATTCAATTCAAGCTATAATACCCTTGCCCTAATACCTAATACTACTTCTTTTCATTAAGGATGAACGGATTTGCTCACACACCTTTCATGCGACTATTAATGCTTCTTGAGGCACTAACGACCGATTACTGAATGTGTGAACTTTAAAGCATAAATAGCAGTTTCCAGGTCTTGACTTTATTCATTTTTCTTTTTCTTTTTCTTTTTCAAGACCGGATATATTTTTCAACATGCTCTTTTGGTGTTTATCTTTAAATACCGTTTTTTCTTTCATACTAGGCTGTCAGGCAATAGTATTTCTAGATATCCTCTACTATCCCAAGTTTCAAGGTGCGTGTAAGTGCAATTTGTAGGGTATATACTTTCTAAATTTGAACTCAAGAAAAGAAACTATTTTTCAGACTTATCCTTCAGTAAGGCATCAATACTTTCCCTTCATCTTGACTTGACTCAAGAACTGAACTCAAGATTACCTATTTCTCAAAAAAAACTGTAAGGACGTATACTTACCAAAGTTAGACAGAATGAGGGTTATTTTTAGGGTTTTCAATTCCTAAGCCGAGAATTTAGTTATTTCTATCATATCAACTAAACTTTCAGAATAAAAATCTAAGTTACCCTATTAGCTAACTTGACGACAAATTTTTTATATTTTTGGAAAATTTCCAATTTTTGTGGGTTTTTAATAAGGTATGCAAATGCAAAATATACAAATGAATGCGAAGGAAGAAAGCTTACCGAGCACACCCCCAAACTTAAACTTGACAGTGCCCTCACTGTCAGGCTACACCAAGAGGGTCAGTCGGCGCTCCCTAGAAACAAATTATATACAAAACAAAAAGGAAAACAAAAAATATATACAAAAAAGGAGTCCCCCCCAAACTTAAGTAAAACAGTGTTTCTACTGTTAAGCATTGAAGTTCAGGATTAGGGGGGAAAGAACAGTATCAAGCTATACAAGGCCTTACACAGGCCAAAAGTGAGCACCAACCATTCAAAGATCTTATCGTGATAAAGCAGTGGTTGGTGAAAGAAGGCGTAGAGAAAAGAAATGGAGAATACGCGAGACCGTATGGAGATAGAAGCGGGATACGGTCTCGGTATATGAGAAGAAGAATGGCGGAAGGGAGAAAGAAGTGGAATACGAACTTGAGGGTGGAAATGGAGTGAATAGATTAGCACAATTTGTGATGACTGATGTGTAAAAAGCGATTGTGCTAATCTTTTAACCTGTCGAGTAATGGGGTCAAATCCCTCAAGATTCGTAAGAAACCATGGGTACGCCGAACTTGGTAAACCAGACATATGAAATGAAAGTGAGATGGGTTCTTGCAAGGTCGGAACGATGGAAAGGATGGAAGGAAGTGATCGAGGAAGGGTATCTGTTAAGGGTTCGGGAGGGTGTACACAGTCAATGAAAGGAACATGATGAATTGGAAAATCCGACTCATCAATTAAAACTGGTTCATCCTCAAAGCTATCCTCAAAATTCTCCTCAAAATTTAGCACATCCATGCATTTCTCTTCAAAATCCAGACGCATATGGGGTTCGGGAAAAATATTTAATGACTCGGGATGATGAATTGGAGAGAAAAACTCTGCCAAATCTACAGGTTCATCATCCAAAATATTCCCGGCGTCAATATCCTTAATCAAGTGAAAGTCAATTTTCTCAGACACCTCATCAAAAGCATGGATTTCAATCAATTCAGGTTCTAAGATAGAGGTGTAGAGGTCAAAAGGATTGTGTGTGGTTTCACTTGGCAAGGTCCCTTCACAATCTGGCAAATCAAACACTACAAAGTCGCACAACTCATTAAACATTCTATCTTCAACTGATAATTCATTTGGAACACTTGATAGACTTTCAACACAGGAGTTGTGGGATTCAATTTGAAACGGGTAGGTTTGATTTGGAAGGGTATACAGCTCACTCTTTCCACTCAAATTCTCAGCCTGTCCTACCGCCTCTTCATACATTGGAAAATTTGGAGCTAGCTGGAAACTAGCTACCGGGTCAGTAGGTTGTATGAGAGCGGCTATGGACGCATTTAAATCCATCATCTATTGGCTTGACGCTACCCTAAAGTCTTCCAACGACTGTTCCAGACTAGACATAGGTTGTGAAGGGGTTTCAGTAAAAGATTCAAAGTTGTTTGGATACTGAAAACTCCCAAATGGCGGTTCGGAAGCAATGTCTAGGGAAGGTGCAAAGGTAGGGTAGGATTGGTAGGAATTGAAAGGTTGGACAGGGGTAGGATCAACATTTGGATAAGAAGGTGAATGGAATTGTTGATCCCAAGAATTTGAAGTGGTGAAAGGAGTGAAAGATCGGCTACGGGTTTGTTCAATACGTTCAACGATGGACAAAGGACAATTTGCAAAAGGGGTATCAACATAAGCGGGTGCGGGAGGTTGAAAAGATTGATACAAAGTGGAATGAGGTGTGCAAGTGTTTGTCCTAGACGCTGCTATACGATCTTTCAGTGAAACTTTGGGCATGGAGGGGTCGTTCGATATTCGGCCAAAGCAAGAACCGTAAGATGTAATGTCTGGTTGTGGATACCAAAGTTCGGCAAGAGTTTTGCGAGGTGGGGTACCCATGATATGATAAGAAAAGGAAAGAAAGGAAGAGAAAAGGAAGGAAAAAGAATGTTGATTTTTTTTTAATAATTTTTTTTAGTTAGTTATTAACAAAAGAATGAAATATACAAAAAAAAATCTGGACAAAAACAATCACGACACAAAAAATTCCACACACCTAATCGTTCTAGGGTTCAACTATGTCAACTAGACCTGCTCCAGAACTTGATTGTCGAAGTAAAACTGTGTCGAGAAACGGGCTCAAGATACACCGATCACGAGGCCAGGTAAGTGCAGAGATAAAGGGAGGTTTTCCAACGCTTTCGCGAAGTTCCTTAATTAAATAACCCTTTCTCTTTTAGCGGTTTCGCCGTTAACACTTTCCTAGACACCCCGTAAACAATGTACCGTTAAGCGAGGTTCTACACACGGTTAACTTCTCCTAATGAGCGCGAAGTTCTTAAGGCTTAAAGTCTAGTTTCTTTTAAATTTTTGTGCGGGTAAACGTTATGCTCAAGTTCGTGATTTGTGGGCCACGGAAAAAGGTGATGAAATCCTTTACCGTATGTTGTGGGGTTCGCTTGCCCTTAAATCCGTATTAATGTATGCAATGCACAATTCAATAAAAATTCTATAAAGAATCAAACAATCGTTTTTTAGTTTAAGCACGGCACTGCAACAAATACGGTTAGTCAATTTTTAGCGTTTGCTAGCGAACTTGTAAAGAATCCTGCAAAGAATAGTATATTGGATGCGTCGGATTTGAGAAGAAGGTGTTAGTAAAGTACGTACCGTTAAGTTTTTGGGTTAGGAAACCCCCGTTGAATCAAATCCGGTAAGCTTGAAAAGTTCTCTTGCGCGGTCAAACTACCCGGATCTTTGGCACTGTATTTTGCAAACACCTTAGCCTTGAATGTACACTTTGCTCCCCACAATCGCAGTTTGCAAATCCACAAAAATCTGCACTCTTGCCCACAAAAATGATCAAAAAAAAACAAAAAGATTTTTTTTATATAAATATATACAAAAAGAATGTTAACCCGAATAACAAGAAAGAAAATACGCTACCGTCTCCCCGGCAACGGCGCCATTTGATCGCACGCTTTTGGCGTGTTGGATGTTCAAAGTTCTAAAGTTTACCGCGATCAGGACGGTGTCGCTATGCAGCTAGCCGGTTGAGCACGGGTCGATCCACAGGGAGACGGTTATATGTCCGTTCTTGTCTTAGACGAGTCAATGAAGAATTGTATATGTTTGTTCAAGTCTAACCTATGTGTTTTATTTGCAAGTATAAAGTTGTTAAGAAAAAGATACGAAAGTGTAAGCTGAAGAAATCCGCACTCAAAACCTTTGAGCCGAGTCTTGACCAATTGAAGCTAGAGCAATCGGCAACAACGTGGATTAGGGGATTTAAGCACGGTATTCGTGGAATCCGGCTTATTTACCCTTGTCCTTCCGTTCTTGTCTCTTGCTTTCGCCTCCGGCCAAACCGAACACAACCGGTCGCGTTTAGGAATCACCGTTACCTTGGTAGGGTAGGGTGCCTAACGGAGCGCTTGCGTAACGTTTGGGCGGAGTTCAATGGAAAATAACGGGAAAAGGAAATGAGCTAAGAAATATTAACTTACAATACCGTATTTATTCTTAACAACGATAATTACAACCATTCACAAAAACGAACCAAAAAGAGCAAAAGAAAAGAAAATATTACAAGTAAGTAAGTGCATGGAATTTAAGTGCAAGAAAGTAAAGCATGAATGTAAAGCAAGTAATAAAAAGCAAGAAAGAAATAAGCAAGAAAGTAATTATAAGAACATAGAACTCAAGACAAGCATGAGATCAATAGCCAACCCTTAAACTTGCAAGCTCAATCAAGAGGTTGCAAGATCAAGAGAAGGGTAAAGAACTCATGTGAAATGAAGCACTAATTCCATAAGAAGATACAACCCTTGAAATCAATAACAAACCCTTAAACTTTCAAGCTCAATGAAGAGGTTGAAAGATCAAGAGAAAGCAAGAATCTCAAGGGGAAGCTAAACAAACAAGAATGATACAAAAACTCTCATCTTCATTTAACATCCACTCAATGCTCTCACTACATTTTCATGGAGGAAAGATGAAGAAGAAGAAGAAGAAGAACAAAACTACACTAAAAGAGGATAAAGAAATTAACACCTTTGGTTTGGCTCAGATCTGGGGTATTTATAGGAGGAGAAATGGAAACCTAGGGCAAGAATCTGGCATAATATGAAAGTACCAAACTACCCCTAGAAAACGACAGAGAGAGGAGACTAAATGGCCGCGGAACCGCGGCCTAAGCATGCTTATGCCGCGGAACCGCGGCCGTTTAGAGGAGTTAGGCCATGAAATTTGGTGGTTTTCCCTAGTTTTTAGTACTCTTCAGTGTGGTATATGACTTTTTCTCAGAATCTCTTCCCATTTCTTCCAGAATTTCAGTAGATCAAAAGGTGATATGATGTGGATCTTTTGCCAAGATTTCCTCGAGCTCCGCGTAGATATGTTGGATCTTGTGTTGACATTGAGCTTTGTGCACGAAAATGACATCGATTTGCCATTTTATCCCTTAAACTGGTGTGTGGCAACATATGGATAGAGAGCGGAGACCCGTGTTTTATCTGTTGTTGGCAGTAATCCGGAATTTGACGTACTTTTCTATGAATTTCACTGTCTAGAGCTGAGAACCAGTATCCTGTAAATATGTAGCAAACACTGATTAAAAGCACCTGCCTATAACCAAACGAGCGTAAGAATGGGCGGTATAAAATGCAATATTCTGGTATGAACAATGGGCTAGCGCGGGTGTAAAACATAAGTGACGTATAAATAGCTATCATATATAGATATTGTACATTCGTCAGACGCAATAATAGGCATTCCAGATCACAGATGAACATTATTGGATATACAAGCAATCCGCGTTTCTTTTGAGCCTGCAACGAAAGACGATTTACACAGTTATGATGAATAGCCATTACCCCATCCTAGACCCCTACGGGTACGACAAACTACCCGCCAAGTACCCGAAGTGAAACGGTCTCCCTCAACAACGTGAGTAGGCCACTAAACACTTCAAAGTACCCGGTAGTTTGTGCACCCCACCTTGGGTCTATCCTAGGAGCAAAAATCAGTAAAATGAAATAATACAACGGTGACTACAACCGCAACCTGGATGTGCCCCGCAAAATAATATTACAACAATTTACAATTATATCGAATGAATGAATATAGAAACCCATCTCAAACCCCGGCTAATCATCACAACGATCCAATCAAGTTCATAAGCACAAACATTAAAATCATTACAGAAATGTGCAACCCCCTGCCAACCGACATACTAGCAGTTAGGGAAGGTTTACGAACACATTATACAATTCACAGATATAATCTAATTAGCCAAACATCGTATAATTTCCATCGAGCAAACACAATAGATTCTACTCCAAAAACTTCTCTGTGCACCTGAGATTTGAGCAGAAACTAAGCATTCCAGAAAGAACAAAAACATCACAGAAGAGTTCTGGGGAATTTTGGGTTGAATCGGCCCTAACTTGGCAGCGGATCCGCGGCCGATCGCTTGGATCGGCCGCGGTTCCGCGGCGTCGTGGACGATTCATGAACCCAAATTTCTCCAGTATTATTATATTTTCCTGCATGTATTTTTAGAGGTCCCTGAAAAATTTTTAGACCTCGTTTTAAATTCGACAGAAACTTGATAGATTTGATGATTTTTCCGGTTCGTTTTGCGTTCGAAATTCTAACGACTTTGCTAATAAGTTAGTTATTGTTTAGCGAGACCCTGATACCACTGTAAGTCAATGTATTACACCCCACGAGTTGAGGGGAGGCAGAAATATGAAAAACAATCTTTTTCTTTGAACAAACATCGACTAACCGAAAGGATCTTTGCTAAACTATAACTAACACTAACATAGGAGTAATTAACTACTATGAAAGAAGATTATACCTAATGAACCAAGACCTTCTTCTTCTCGTAATTCACCTCCTCGTCGGCCTCCTCTTTGTAATAGATAATCCACCCGAGAGCTTCTACTCCAAGCTTTGCCTCTAATCTTGAGGAAACTAGGTTACTCTAATTGCTAATCAAAGTCACCTAGGGAATATAGAGTATGATTATGGATTAATGAGTCTTGCTAATCCTTGATCTCAACACATTAGAGGGTAGGATTAGGGTTTGAAGGGAGAGAGCTTGAGGAGAGAGAAGGTGAGGATGAGAATGATAATGAAATAATAACTCTTCTTGAATATATGAAGCATAATGATTTATTAAATGAATAAATCAAATGATTTATCATCATGCTTCATTTATTCATTATGTGTGATTCATCTCATGAGTCATTAGCCATTTAATGCACCATTAACTACATGAATGACTCACACAAATGAGTCACTAAATCAATAAATGCTTATGCCACCTTAACCCCCAAGTCATCATCCTTCTAGAAGCTTCTCGCCAAATTACGAGAACGCCCCTCCTATCCGTGAAAACACGGAAAAACTTTAGACTGTATAAATCCAATAATCCGATATTAGAATCTGGCTTAAACTAAAGCCGGCTAGTAAAAACTGTCCGAACATCGTACGTGCGTAACACACGTATGCGTCCGAACCCTTGTTGTAAAACCATACGATCTCTATATCGTTTCGCCCGGAGCAGGGAAACTCTCTGTGTGGGACTCTAAAGACTCGAGTAATACGCTGGCAGTGGGTTTAACCACAGCCCGCAAGCGGCACTAGCTGTACGTAACGGTCCCCAGGTAGATGTCGATAAGAAGGCCGATGAGGAAACCCATCCGAACTCCTACTAAGCCTGATGTGACAATCTCCGTACAGTCCGGTCTGTTCTTCTAGGACTATCGCATATCGGGCCTAGGGGGACGGCAAGCGTCAGTCCCCTAAAAGCGGTATAAGTCGTGTCGGAGCGAAACCCATTACACCTTGAGAAACTACTAGAAAACCTACCAGTAAATCTCGCTTGCCCTGGCTAGGGACTTTGTGTAATGGCTCTCTGATACAGCGCGATATCAACTCCCAATACCGGGAGAGACGAATCCTGTCTAACCGCCACTGCCTCCAAGTGCTTCGGGACTGCACCCAACTGCTACCTGTTTCACGACTCCTTTGAGCTGTGGTAGGGTAGCAATCTAAGAACAGTGGGAATACACTTGAGGCGAAGCAGCAGTGTCAAGTCTGCGGACTATGCTGTACTCATGTCACCTGGGAAATGTTAACTGACGACGGGTATAATACCAACCAACAGTTCCCCGCGAGTCCTGTCCGGTGTGCCCGTAACCCAACGAGCACCTGTATACCATCTCCAGTACGACGTACTGATGGCTGTGGGACAGACCATCTCCCCAACTGGGATGAGAAGCGTACACACTAGTCTACTCTGGAGTATCGATGCCCTGTCTCGATAATCCTACGACTAGGGACCTGAAAAAGGATGTACTTGTAGACTACCCAGCCTCCACTAGTGTGACTGCCATCACAACGCTGGTAGTCAAGCAAGATCCTGAGGGCTCTATCAATACGTATACACATATTAAGATAGATAAAACCAAGCAGCATACTACCATGTTTAGCAAGACTGTTATATAACTGTGAATATCCCAAGCTTCCATTAAGCTAGTATGATACAATAATGGCCCCTAGGGCACATACACTAACAAGTTTGCGTCAGGATAATAACTTCACAATAGTCGATTACTTTTTTCTTTGTATCGTGGTATTCAGTTGGAATATCCTGCACCTCATTCTACGGGGAAAGTGCCGAGATCCCTTCACCGGGAGTGGCCTCTTTAGCAAAGGTTTTTGCCACTATATTTTATAAAAGGCTATCTGATTCCTTCAACGATATCAAGTTCATTACGTTAAAGACTTTTCGCCAAAAACCAGCCGTAGCCCTCCGTTATTTCGGATAAGTAGCGCATAGTATTCGTGCGATGTTTGTTGGCCAAAGTCAAGGCATCGTGTGCGGTAGCTGTTTGTTGCTTGTCTGTTGCATGGATATGCATTGGTTTAGGACAGTCGTACCACTTTGTTGGCCAAAGTCAAGGGTGTGTGCGGGTGGGTCTAAATCAATCAGGACAATGACGGGTAGAACTTAACTTGCGGGTTATGATTTGTTGGCCAAAGTCAAGATCATAAACCGCTTGGGGTAAAAATCACATCGGGAGTTTCTAAAGAAACTGAAACTTGCCAGGCTTGCGCATACCTTCTGGAGTATGATAGCGTGAGTGGATTCCATCACGTTATCATGTGATGATAGTTGGATCCCGATTCCCACTGATGAGTTGGTTTACTCCTCGGGTGATCCCGACTAATTCTTCTTTCAGGTTTGGAGGAGAATTTGAGGATACAGTGAGAGGTTTCCTGATTAGATAAAGTGATAACCATTCTGATCTAGGTTAGAGTGCACGCAGAGTGTTTCTTTTCTCTCTCTCTTTAGCAGCGACCATAGCCCGACCCTAGACTATGACTCAGTGACCAAGTTAACCGAACCTTCTTAAAACACTGACTTTTGGATTGTCAGAGTTGCATACCTCATTGCCACTCCTACTTTTACCCTTTTCTCCAGAACACCCCGTATTACTATGAACATCCACTTCCATTGGATAAAACCATCGTATGGTTATATATGAACTCGAAGGAACTTGTTCCAGACTCGAGGATGGTTTCTGGTTCGGGAGAAAATGAATAGGACTATTCAGTTGTCTTTTCCTTTTACCTTCTCTCAGGTTTCGAGTGTTCCTTAGATTAGGACGGTACACATATTACGCTAATTGGATAGTCTTCTTCTAAACCATAGGCAGGTGCCGAACGGTAGGGAATGAAGAAAACCAATTAGCCTAACGACGGTATACAGAAGGTAATAAGTTAAGACAAATAAAGGGATTAGAAAGAGGCCAAAGTAAATTGCGACTGCTATTCACGACCAAACCAAGTATTTCATCGCCACTCCTACTTCACCTTTGTATTTCTTCAGAACACCCCGTATCACTACGAAGATCCACAGTTATTTGGATACTCCATCGTATGGTTGTATACGAACTCGAAGGAACTTGTTCCAGTTCGGGGATGGATTCTGGTTCAAGAGAAATAGGAATAAGGTTTATTCGGTTGTCTTTTATCTTTACCTTCTCTTGCGTTGCGAGTGCTCCTAGGATTAGGGGAGTACACCCATTATGCTTATTGGATAGTCTTCTTCCAAACCATAGGCTGGTGCCGAACGGTAGGGAAGAAAGAAAACCATTTGGCCTAAAGGTGGTGTGCAGAAGGTAATTACTAAAGATATATAAAGAGATTTGAGAGATGACAAAGAACTATACGGTTACAGTTGTGAATCTGATAATGGAAGAGGCATTACTAGGAATACCAGGACACCTCTTCGAAATATTTACATGTTTCAGTTTCACTGTGTACTGTTACAAGAAAACTGATTTTCCAATTAGCCCTTACTCCAGGGTATGTATTTACCAGGTTTGATTCTCACATCTGTATGGATTTACAGATGATGAGTGAGAGTAAGTTATTGGGAACTATGTGATCATCCTCATTATATTGGGATTCGTTGTAATTGGTGATATTTAAGGAAATCACCTCGGTTTTTGCCGGACGGCAAATATTTGGTTTTGAATATCCGTTGTTATGCACCAATTTCAAATTGATATATCTGTACGTTTATATTTATAAAGTGAGATATAACTTTTTGAAATTATGTCCATGACATTTACCTATATCAGTTGATAGTTAGGTAAGGAGCATTCAACAGCGGTGTAATTCTTCATAACCATAGTACAGTTTTCAACCTACGACACACAGAGTTTGAGTTATTCAACTCAGGAGACTTATACAGAGTATTGTATTTTGTCCAGTGTCCATTAGGACAGAGGGGTTGGTCCTCGTACTATATTCTGTTTACTTATGACTTCTCTAGTTTTAGACAAGTGTTTCGTAGAAACACAAGGTCCAAGTTTTGAGAAGTTATAGGTATAAGAGTAAAGTAGAGGACCACGTGTTGCAAGTATCAGGATTCTTCAAGGTAATAGAAGATGTAGATACTTGCGTTTGGTATTCAGTTGATAGTAATGGTTTTGAGAAACTTGTTTCTCTTTCAGGTTACTCATGTTTTGGATGCACTCCTAAGTTGAGTAATGCTGATCGGCCTCCTTCCATTTAGTTGAAATGCACCGGAGACAGCTGCATGATTTGAATCTGGTTCCAATTAAATCAGTGCCTCTGTTTCTATATTAGATATAGAATGGCTCATATCTTAACGATGTTAAGGTATATGGAGTTGTCCGGCTTATGCTTAAAACCGGATTCTGGATAACTCAAGGCACGTTTCTGTAATGGCTGTTTGTGGGTTGACCCGGGCTATGACGAGGGTTAACTTTCTACCATCTGGAAGATCAATAGTGATATTGTTCTTGACTAGCCACAGTTTTAATAAAAATGGATTTTTTCAGAAAACAGTAGTGGGAGTATGGTAGAACTGGAAGTGATTCCAGAACCACAAACGATTACTGAAAATTTAATAAGAACCTAAAGATTCAATCTGGATTGACATTTCATTAGCCACTCTGCAGATATGGTGGGTAATCTCAGGCACCCGAGAGGTACTCCGGTAGCCTCAAGGACGGTGACAAGGAGGTTCTTGGTTACCCAGACTTGACACTACTGTTGTTCCAGGCTATGAGACCCGGCAGGAGGATGAGTATAGCGTCGTTCTAAACTAGCTTTAGAAATGTACGTGTATATGACTCTGCCAGAGGGTTGTCGTAGTCAGTAGGAGCAGCGGAAGCATAGTGGACAAGTAGCTTATGTCTATTTATAGACTAGAGCAGATATAGCGGAGATAGATCATCTAATTCTGATATGACAATCATAGGTTTGACTTCATCAGAATAGGGGATGGATCTGTTAAGAAGGTAGTAGGGTGTGATGCCCTGGTATTTGGATGACATACACAGAGTAGGAAGTGAAATTCCTATACTACGATCGGTTATACTTTGGTTGTCACACAGTGGTTTCACCACATAGGGCTTGGATATTATATCAGACATTCTGGTTACTAGATCTATAGTTTTAGATCTAGATTTGGGAAGTGTCCCAATCTGGGTACTTAGACAGGATTCTAAAGGTGTTTTAGAATAGACGACTCCTGGCACGGTAGTATACCTGCAGGTGGTGGAGTCACCCTCTCTAAAGGTGTCTTACAGACTAAAGGGGAGAGGGATGTGCATGATTGACATATCACTTGCTTAGGCAATTGAGTCAATCACGAGATGTCAAGTATCACACCAGGTATTGTTTTTACACTAGCTGCAATAAGTTGATATTAATCCAATCCTGGAGAAACATTCGGAAGCAGTTTTAGAACATAAGTGAATGTTCTAGGGGTTTGATAACGGCAGCCTCCTTCGGGAGACGGTTATCATTCCAGGCTTCTAAGGTGACCTGGATGACAGAGTGACTGTCAGAGTTATAGTTTTCCCTCTGACGAGGGGCAGTTGTTTGGACAGGTGGTCCAAGCGGATACTGAGAGAGGTATGGCGCATGATACTGATTTAGTTCAGTTGACGATACAGTCTAAGAAGTTTGGATTTGGAGTTCATTTATGAACTAAGTCCCATCAAATATCCAGACATATTCTAAGACAGGCATTGCTCATTTCGGGAGATGGCTTTCTCCGCGAACTTGAGATAAAGAGAGACATAGAAAGAAACATCAGGGCGGATCCACTCACCGAGACTATTCCTCGAACGCAATAGTTTAGCAAACGGGCTTTGTAAGACTGATCAGTAGAGGAGTTGGGTGTTCGGTATAACATGGGCTGAGAGTATGCGACATCGCAATAATTAGCCTTGAGTTCAAGTGGGAGATTGTTGGATATAGTGCCCTCAAAGTCAATTATTGGATCGCAAGCACATGATTGCAATGATTGGGGGAGGATCTATGCCGGTAGGACAGTCTTACTCAAGATGATAGTATGCTGTCTGGTTTATCTTTATCATCGTGTACAGTTTTAGGTGACCTTACAGATTACTATTACACATTGATAGAGCCCTTAATATTCTTGCTTGACTACCAGCAGTATGATGGTGATCATATACGTGAGAGTTGGGTAGTCTATAAGCACATTCTTAAAGTGGTCCTTAGTCGTGGGAGTTTCAAGACTGGGCATCGATACTCCATTAGTAGACTAGTGTATACAGTCGAGATCCCGACGAGGGGCGGTGGCCGGTCTCACAAGCCATTGGTGTCAGTTGGTTCACCTAAGATATATACAGGTGCTCATTGGGTTATGAGTACACCGGACAGGACTCGCCGGGAACATGCTAGTTGGTATTATACCTGACGTCAGATAGCAGTTCCCTGGTGACATGTGTACAGGTTAGTTCATCGACCTGAGATCGTCATTTGTCTCGTGTGAGTTCCCACCGTGCTTTGATTACTACCCTACCACGGCTCAAAGGAGTCGTGCAAACAGATTTTAGTTGGATACAGTCCCGAGCCACATAGAGGCAGTGAGCGGATCGGCAGGGGTTTCGTCTTTCCCGGTATTGGGGGTGAGATCGCGCTGTGTCTAGGAGAGCCATTGTCATGCCCCGCTTCCCAGAGTACGCTAAAATGGGCACGTGACATAGCCAACCATGTTACCTGTGGATAGGAAGTATCCATCCACAGTCACATTACGGCTGTAGAGATATCAAGAACAAAATAAAACTATCTAAAACATGTCCATAATCCAAGATAACATGAGTCAAGAATAATAAAATGCGGAAGCGAAAGATCCAATACAAAAATAACTGGAATGTATGTCCCACAATGCGGGCTCACATCAGGAATAAAATGCAGGAAAGAAAAACTAACTACTGCTGACGTTCACAGCTCAGCCTGTTGGCTGAAATACTCCTGCTCGGACTGCAACAGCGGTACAGAATCTGGGCCATGCAAAACCCAGACGTCAGCGCGTCATGTCATCAAGTAATAACATATAAACATGGTAACAGGCAATGCAATATAAACATGAATGAAAAGCAGGTGTAACAGTAATATGAATCAGGGCAGTGCAGGGTAGTGTGCAGTGGGTAAATTAAATTGTTCTATCAGGTTTTCTATTCTAAAGTCTTTGAAATCAAATTGGTGAATCATCGATATAACTCAATAGTATCCCGTGCATACCCGGGTCCACGGCCCAGATTCTCGGGCTGAAACCGAGACATGCCGCTATGCACTAAACAGGATGTGTACAGATGAATGATGTCAGCAGCATCATTCCAAGGCTTGCCTAGCCTCTAAAACTGATCAGAACAAGTAGCGAACTATTGAGTTACAAGTCAGGTTTCACCTTTGATTTACCCATACCCCAAGTTATATGTGTATGTCAAGTCAGGTATCCCGTAATCAAGAACTAATGCCAACACAGGATCAGGTAAACAGTTTTGTCTGGATAGACAATAGGAACGGTCCATGAGGACTACAAGTCAGATTGTTGGCATTAGGCATAAGATCAAGTAACGGGTCAGGTCATGGTACATCAGGTCAAGTCAAGCAGTGTATGGTACCATGTCGGGTCAATCAATATGTATGTAGCAAGCCAGGTCAAGATGTAAACGATATCATGGGTGTGCTCATACTCAGTTACATAATCAAACATGGTTATCAACAACATAAATCTAAGCAACGAATTAAACAATAACGAAGCTTCAATTAATTAGCAGCACAGTTATCAGTTGTGTTTCAGAGGTGACTTCAACGTTATAAGAATACAATATGACAGTTTTGGCCGTTAAATCATGTTAACAAGTTTAAGAATTTTATGGATGCAATGATATATATATATATAGGTTCAATGGATGAAATCACAGTTAATACAGGTTAAATGTACACAAGTGTCTGAATGAAGTAAAACTATAGAGAGAAAGTGCCATAGGCTACGTCAATAGTGAAAGTGTGATTAAAACATGTGAATGTGGTTATTAGGTTTAATACAGTAATTGCAAACGGTAGTTTTCAAGATTGGGAGAATAAAATGATATAACACGACATTGAACATGAAAATGGGAAATTATAGTACTAAAGTTAAACTGCAGGTTTAGGGTGTTATCAATGTGTATGTAAATATTATTTAGCATGTAGCAAGGGGTACTTGCCTCGACGGGTCGCGAATCGGGAAAACGGAACGTTAAACGTCGGCGGGGAAAATCTCGCGACGCGCACACGGTTTACGGAATAAACCCAAACGACGAACAGTGGAACCACACAGGTCAGAGTGCTTCGCTGGATCGTCGGGACACGTCGCCGGCACGGCCGGATTCCGGCGAGACGCAAAAACAGTGAACGATCAAAATGCGAACAAGAAAGAGAAGAAAATGAAGAAGAAGGGAAGGAGGATGGAGAAGAGAAAATGATGCTTACTGTGGATTGTGAAGAGGTCGCGACGTTCGACGGCGTCGACAGATCTCCGGCCGACCACCTACAGGGCAGTGACCAAAACCCAAAGATCAAAGAATGAGAAAAGAGAAGAAGAACAGAGAGAAGGAGAAAGAAGAAGAGGAGAGGAAGCATCACTTACGGAAAGGGTGTGCGCGAGGGCCAGGGGCATAGAGACGGGTCGTCGGCAGCGATTCCCGGCGGCGCAGACGTGTGCAGGGGTGCGCAGTTCTCTCATGCAGGTGCTCGGTCTAGGAGTCGCCGAAGCTTTGGGTGCAGGGTTTTGGATGCTGGATGAAGAGCAGAGGAGAAGAAGGGAATGGCGATGGCGATGGGGATAGTCGGCGGCGAGGGGAGACGGTGTTGGCGATGGGTTCTGGGGTGCAGCCGGTGTGCAGGGTACTTAGGAAGGAGGGGAAAGGAGGAAGGAGATGCAGTGAAGATGATGAGGGCGAGGAGGCCGGCGATGAGGGCGTCGGCGTTGGGGCAGAGACGAGGGAGGACGAGGCAGCTAGGTCTCGCGAGGGTGGGTTGTTTCGGTGAAAAGAAAACAAATAAGAGGAGGAAGGAAATATATATAGAGGAGAGAGAGAGAGAGATTACGAGAGGAGAGAGATAGAGAGGGGAGAGAGATCGAGAGGAGAGAGAATCGGGGAGGAGAGAGAAAGTTGGCACGTAGTGCCAAGGGGGGAGAGAGAGAGAGAGAGAGACGGGTAGCGGGGCCCAGGGAAAAGAACGGAGGGGATTGGCTGGGATAAGAGAATAAGAAAAGAAGGAAATATTTGTGGGGTTTCAGTTAGGAAAAGAAATCTTTTCAAAGATTTAAGAAATAGGAAAAAATATATTATATGAGTAAAGATTTAAATTCGACGGTATAAAAATTAGAAATTTGGATTTGGCGCGAATGTAAAATATTTTCAAATTACGTCCGGGTCGGGTCCAAAAATTTGAAATCGAAATACGAAAATTTTAGGCGGGATCCAAAATTTAAAATGAAGTATCTTACAGTCAAAAAGCATACCCCAAGATGGACACACGTACGTGCGCGTAGCCGTCCAAACTCGCCCGTTTCACTGAACGGGACGAGAACACGATGCACGGACGCTACAACAGGGTTAGGGGTGTCAAGCATGCCATGACGAATATTTTTAATTTTATTTTAGATGTCTTAAATTGTTATATGCAGAAATGAATTGTCGGGTAAAATTTATAACTAACAACAGTCAAGTAAGATCAATGAAATAAAATACCATACACCATTCATACGGCAACAGAGACTAGTAGCATTGGGCTCGATTGTTACAGCCATTACACGAAGTCCTTGGCCAAGGCAGGAGATTTACTGGTAGGTATTCCAGTAGTATCTCAGGGTGTTCTGGGCTACACTCCAACATGACTTGTACCGCTTTTAGGGGTCTGACTTTTACCAACCCCCTAAGCCCAACATGCGATACTCATAGAAGAACGGACCGGACTGTACGGATATTGTCACCGACAGGCTCAGTAGGGTGTCAGGATGAGTTCGCTCATCGACCACCCTTTTGGTCAATACCCGGTTGCCCGTTACGTACAGCTAGTACCACTGACGTGCTAGTGGTTAAATCCATAGCCAAAGTATTGACGAGTCTTTAGAGTCCCCCATAGACTGTTTCTCAAGTTTCAGGCAAAACGTTGTAGAGGCTGTATGATATTATGGTAGGGTTCGATCATATACGTGCAGTAGTGCACGGATCATGATCGGACGGATCATACTAGTGTGTTTTGGTTTAAGCCGAATCCAAGTATTAGATTTGTTGGATTAGTTTAGTCTCATCGCATTCGCATTCAGTCGGAATGCGGATGCACGTATGTATATACAGGTGAGGGGTATTCTTGTGATCCGTAACAAGTTTACTTTAGATGATATCGTTCTTTTTATCTGGACAAAAGATTTAGGTTAATGTTTATAAATGGTGGAAATTGTGAGTGGATTTCATGATGAGATGCATTTAATGTGACATGGACATGTTTAGTGACTCACGGTCTCTTTATTTGTGCTAATGTCACATTAGGATTTGTTTATTGTGTTGAATTGATGGATGGAGAGAGAGAAGGCAGCCATATGGCTTGGGGTTAGCTCTTGTATTATCTTCTTGCTCTCATTTTATCATTCCAACATAATAACAAAGCAAGCCTCTTCTTCTTCTTCCTCTAGCTCACAAATTCCACTAATGGCATCATCTCCAACCTCCATCCATACACTCTCATGTGTTGAGAATCAATGAATACTTGAGACAAAGTTATCACACACATTCTCTACATCACCTTGGACATGTCGGCTAGCAAACTTCATGTTCGAGTTGCTTCGGATGAAGCGGGAGCCCGTAAAAAGACTCATTGATGTGGTGCCCTTCCGACGAGGAGACCGGAGATCGGAGATGCCGCGAGGAGCTTGGGATGGTGGCCAAAGACCGAAGTACACGGATCGATCGGTATAGCCACTCTCGCTTCTTAGTAGTTAGCTAGTTTAGCGTTAATGGTTCGATCCGGGTGAAAGACTACGATAGCGCCAGTTTCCTAAAAAGTTTTTGTTTCCGCATTTGGCCTCGGATTGACGGCCGGGGCGCTGCCGTAGACTTACAGTTTACGGGGGTCCTGCTATCCGGATAGTGGGCTTGGGGTTAAGGGGTCTAGCAGCCCCTTGTGGGGTGCGAGGCAGCGTCCCGTTAGAAATTTTTTCTAGCGGGGGACGTGTTTTGAGTGTGGAGTGTATGAAAAAAACAAAGAAGAAAAGAAAAGAAAAGAAAAAATGGTATGAGTAACATCCTAAGGACGTATGGCGCCGGGCGCCGGCGCTCACACGCCCGACACGTGGGCGCCTGCATAAAGACGGGGCTTACCCCCGGAAATTGGAGTTGAACTCCCGAAAAGAATTTTTATCTATGGAGCTAAACTCCAAATGATTTTTAGCGGAGTTAAACTCCTAAAAAGGATTTTTATTTATGGAGTTAAACTCCAAAAGATTTTGAACGGAGTTAAACTCCTAAAAGTGGATTATATTTATGGAGTTAAACTCCAAAAGATTTTGAATGGAGTTAAACTCCTAAAAGAGTTTTATTTATGGAGTTAAACTCCAAAAGATCTTGACAAATGGAGTTGAACTCCCAGAAATCTTTGGAGATGATCAAAAGGGATCCATTTCTTCTTCCTTTTGTCCTTGGATCTTCTTTTGAGCCTTGGATCTTCTAAAAGTAGGGTTTTCGGAGATGGGTCTCCTTCTTTCTTCTCTCTGCTGACCGGATCTTGGAGAAAAGGGGGTGAGACTTAAAAATCTCCCTTTTTGGGGATTTGATGGAAGATCTGAGCTCCCCTTCAAGGGTTTTATGGTGAAAAACTGTTACCTTTTGGAAATAGAAGAGTTAAACTCTTGATTTAATTCAAAAGAAAGAAAAAAAAGTTTAGAACCTTAAGGAAGGAGAAGGACGCATAGAACCCTAATTTTTGAGAGAGTGAAAAATTTCCTCTTGATTTTTTTATCATATTTGCCTTTTTACTCATGGAGCCCGTTTGGGTTTTCATCCGTGTCCGTTTCGCTTGTGGACATACCGTTTTTTTAACTTCATCGCCGGTGGGACTTTAAATGTAGTCTCGTCGGTAGGACTTGGGAGAGATAAGGGTTGTTTACGCCCGTGGATTATATACGGTTTTACTGGATGTATGATCCAGACCGTAGGGCCGGAGTGCTCAATTCGTCCTTGACTTGGAGTATTCATGCGTAGTATTTCTTGAGACATCGGCCATTGATGAATGACATAGGCCTTTCTCCCTCATAAGTTATTAGCTGGTAAGATCCTCCGTCGAACACTTTCTCGATGACGTATGGTCTTTCCCAGTTTAGCTCAAATTTTCTCTTGGCATGTCGATTGGGGATGATCGGCCTTTTAAGGACTGTTCATCTCAGAAAAATGCATTTTAATACCACTCATTCATTATCTATTTTTTGTATATATCGGTACTATTAACAGTGTCTACTTAGTAATTACAGATTACATGTATCCGTGACAAAATAATAGAAATACTCTCAAAATCACGGATATACGTTTGTGAGCCGACACTGCAACTGGAACTGGAAACCGACCGATATTTAAAGAGTTTTTGCACATAAATAAGTGTACACACATTTTGGTCCAATACATAGCAAGTGTACACTAGCTCTTTGATGGCATGAACCATGGTGGGGCTGCCCATGGCACACATGATATGATGAATTGGGCACATGGGGGACAAGAGTTATAAATGCAAAAAGTTGTGATGTGATATAAAACATCATGTCTCCCTCCAATCTACTGAGTACAATTCAGGTTTCTACAAAGAAATCAAGTAATACCAGTGGAATGGTGGAGAGCACACAACATAACACAAAAATCACGAGCCCCATTGTCCAACATAAAACCGGCGACACCCTTGAAAATGCCGATCTCGCCGGCCCCCTAGCCCCAAAGAGTCCCATTTTTATTCTGGCTCTCCCTTGCTGCCACGTCATCATATTTTTATTACTTGTTTAATATGATTTGTGCCCATATAAGGCAGATCAGTGAGAAAGGGAAGGGGGTCATACTTTGTATACTTTTGTCCAATACTTCATACTCTTTTTGTTCTCTTTTAGTTCTTGTACATAGCTTAGTTTCACCTTGAGCTATTTGCCTTCTCTTGATCTTGCAACCTCTTCATTGAGCTTGCGAATTTAAGTTTTGGTTATTGATCTCAAGGTTTGTATCATTACTTGAAGATCAATAAAGCTTTCTTTTTGCCTTCATTTCACTTTGAGTTATTTGCCTTCTCTTGATCTTGCAAGCTCTTCATTCATCTTGCAAATTTATGTTTAGGTTATTGAACCCATGGCTTGTAACATCACTTTTGGTTCTTAGTATTTCTATCTCGTTTACTTTCTTACTTTACTTACTTGCTTTTTTATTTCCATGCCATTTACTTACTCGTATTTTATTACCTTGCAATTTACTTACATGTAATATTGTTCTTTTCTTTTCTTTCTATCTTTTCATTTGCTCTTTCTTTTTGTTGCTTTGGTTTGTGAATATTGTGTTGTTAGGAGATAGAATGGTTGTGTAAGTTAGGGTTTTCATTTCGCAGTTTCTTTGCCCGATATTTTCCATTGAACTCTGCCCAAATTTTACGCAAGCGCTCCGTTAGGTACACTACCATACCAAGGTATCGGTGATTTCTAACCGTGACCGGTTGCATTCGGTTTGGCCGGAGGCGAAAGCCAAGCGACAAGAACGGACAGACAAGGGTCAATATGCCGGATTTCATAAATACCGTGCTTAAGCACTATAATCCACGTTGTTGCCGAGCTTCATTTGGTCAAGCTCGGCTCAAAGGATTGAGTACGGAATCCACCAACTTACACTATCTTATCTTTTCCTAACAACTTATACTTTGCATATATACACATAGGTTAGATACGAACAATTACGCCACGCGTATTAACTCGTTATAACAAGAACCAAGAACACACCGTCTCTCTGCGGATGACCCGTACTCATCACGGCTAGCTACACGCGATGCCGTCCTGATTGCGGTTAACTTTAGAACTTTAAAATACGACATGCCAAAAGCGTGTCAATCAAATGGCGCCTTTGCCGGGGAGACGGTAACGTTTTTATTCTTGTTATTTCAGGTTAATCTTGTTTATATCATCGAACACCATTATTAAAAACAAACTAAAAATTTCAAAAAAAAAACCAACAAATTGACATTGCTAACATTTTGTTCTTTGGATTTTTGACCTGCCACTATTTTGGAACTAAACATAAAAGATAAACAATAACATTGAAACACTAGTAGAACACTGAGATAGCAGAAGAAAATTGGAGCCCCAACTCACAGAGAAAACCGGCGACTTGCTCCATAATTCCGGTGCCCCTGGCCAAGTTGCCCCCTTTTGCTCCCAATTTTGTATGTTTGCTCCAGTGTTCTGTTATTGTTCCAATTTTATTGTTTGATTTTTTTAATTATATAGGTACGGGAGTTTGGGCATTCATATCGCTATTTCGCACTAAATATCTATTTTCCGACATTTTCATATTTTTACGGATTTGTGAACTACGATCGTATAGAGCAAAGTGTACATTCAAAATTAAGGTGATTGCAAAGTACAGTACCAAAGATCCGAGTAGTTTGACCCGCGCAAGCGAACCTTTCAAGATAGCAAGATTCAATTCAATGAGGGTTTCTTAACCCGAAAATTTATTGGTACGTACTTTACCAACTCATTCTTTCTCAAATCCGACGCATCCAATATACTATCTTTGCAGGATTCTTTGCATGTTCGCTGGAAAACGCTAATTGACTAACCCGTATTTGTTGCAGTGCCATGCTTAAACATAAAAATCGATTTTTTTTGGTTTTTAACAACCTTTTCATTGATCTGCGCATTGCATCCATTAATACGGAGTTAAGGGCAAGCGAACCCCACAACATACGGTAAAGGATTTCATCACCTTTTCCGTGACCCACAAATCACGAAATTGAGTATAACGTTTACCCACACAAATTTTAAAAGAAATTAGACTTTAACCCTTTAAAGACTTCGCGCTTATTAGGAGAAGTTAATTGTGTTTAGAACACCGCTTAACGGTATATCATTCATAGGGTGTCTAGGAAAGTGTTCATGGCGAAACCGCCAAAAGAAAAAGGGTTATCTAATTAAGGACCTTCGCGAAAGTATTGGAAAACCTCCCCTTATCTCTGCACTTATCTGGCATCGTGATCAGTATATCTTGAGCCTGTTTCTCGACACAGTTTTACTTCGACAATCAAGTTCTTGAGCAGGTCTAGTTGACCTAGGAGAACCCTAGACCGATTAGGTGTGTGGTATTTTGTGTCGTGATTATTTTTTTTTGTGTTTATTTCATTCTTTTGTTAATAACTAACTTTTAAAAAAAATCACATTCTTTTTCCCCTCCTTTTCTCTTCTTCTTTTTCTTCTCTTCAAATCATGGGTACCCCACCTAGAAAAACTCTTGCCAAACTTTGGTACCCACAACCAGACATTACTTCTTACGATTCATGCTTTGGTCGAACTTCGAACGATCCCTCTATGCCCAAACTTTCTCTGAAAGATCGGATAGACACGTCTAGGACAAACAATTAGACTCCGCAATCCATCTTGTATCAACCATTTCAACCTTCCCCACCTTCTTACGTTGATACCCCTTTTGAGAGTCCTATTGCAACTCCAAAACCCATGTCTATTGCCGAACGTATTGAACAATTTCGTAGTCGATCTTTCACTCCTTTCACCACTGCAAATTCTTTTGAACAACAATTCCTTTCACCTTATCCTGACGTTGATCATCATCCTGTCCAACCATTCGATTCCTATATATCCTATCCAACTTTTGCACCTTCCCTAGACATTACTTCTACACAGCCATTTGGGAGTTTCATGTATCCAACCAATGTTGAATCTTTTACAGAAACTCCTCCACAACCCATGTCTAGCCTGGAACAGTCGTTAGAAGACTTTCGGGTAGCGTCATACCAACAGATGATGGATTTGAATGCATCCATGGCCGCCCTCATACAACCTATTGACCTGGTAGCTAGTTTCCAACTAGCTCCAAATTTTCCAATGTATGATGAGGCGATAGGACAGATTGAGAATTTGAGTAGTAAGAGTGAGCGGTACACCCTTCCAAATCAAACCTACCCATTGCAAATTAAATTCCATAACTCCGGTTTTGAAAGTCTATCAAGTGTCCCAAACGATTCACCGATTGAAAATAGAACGTTTAATGAGTTATGCGACATTGTAGTGTTTGATTTACCAGATTGTGAAGGGTCCATTTCAAGTAAAACCAATCCCAGACCTTTTGACCTCTACACCTCCATCTTAGAACCACAATTGATAGAAATCCATGCTTTTGATAAGGTGTCTGAAAATATTGATTTTCACTTGATTGAGGATATCGACGTGGGGAATATTTTGGATTATGAACCCGCAATTTTGGATGAGTTTCTCTCACCAATTCATCATGTCCTTTCACTTCCGTGTGGACATCATCCTGAGTCCTTAATTGTTTTTCCCGAACTTTATATGTGTCTAGATATTGATGATAAATGCATGGATGAGATAATTTTTGAGGAAAATATCAAGAAAATTTTTGAGGATGAAACAGTTTTACTTGATGAGTCGGATTTTCCAATTCATCCAATCCCTTTCATTGACTGTGTACACCAAATATTTAACCGATACCATTCCTTGATCACCCCCTCCATCCTTTCCATCGTTCCAACCTTGCAGAACACCGTATTACCTTCTTTTCTTATGTCTGGTTTACCAAGTTCGGTCTACCCTTGTTTTCTCACGAATCTTGATGGATTTGACCCCATTTCTCGACGAGTTGATAGATTAGTACAATCGCTTTTTTCACATCGATCATCACAAATTGTACTAATTTATTCACTCCATTTTCACCCTCAAATTCGTATTCCATTTCTTTGTCCTTTCCGCCATTCTTCTCCTCATATACCGGGACCGTATACCACTTCTATCCCAATACAGTCTCGCGTATTCTCCATTTCTTTCCTCTCCGCATTCTTTCACTAGCCCGAACCTTATCCCGATAAATTTTTTGAATGGTTAGTGCTAACTTTTGACCTGTGTAAGGCCTTATATAGATTAATACTGTTCTTTTCCCCCTAACTCTGAACTTTAATGCTTAACAGTGGCAACACTGTTTCACTTAAGTTTGGGGGGATCATTTTGTGTATATATTTTTGGTTTGCCATTTTTTTTTGTATAAAAGAAGAAATAAAAAACACTAAAATAGGGAAGCACCGACAATTTTGACCCTCTTAGTATCGCATGACAGTGATGGCACTGTCAAGTTTAAGTTTGGGGGTGTGCTCGGTAAGCTTTCCTACCTTCTCATTCATATGTATATTTTGCATTTCTATACTTATTAAAAAACCCATAAAAATCGAAAAGGTTACAAAAATATAAAAACTTTGTCGTCAAGTTAGCTAATAAGGTAACTTAGATTTCTATTTCCAAAAGTTGAGTTGATACGTTAAAAATAACTAAATCTTAGGCTTAGAAATTGAAAACCCTAAAAATAACCCTCCTTCTGTTTGATCTTGGTAATTATACGTCCTTACAGTTTTTTTTATATAAGTAGGTAATCTTGAGTTCAGTTCTTGAGTTAAGTCGAGATGAGGGGAAAGTATTGAAAGTTTTACTGAAGAATAAGTCTGAAAAATAATTCTATTCTTGAGTCCAAATTTAGAAAGTATATACCCTACATACTGCACATACACACACTCTGAAACTTGGGATAGTAGAGAATACCTAGAAATACTCTTGCCTAAAAACCTAGTATGAAAGAAAAAACGGTATTTAAAGCTAACTACCAAAAGAGCATCATTGAAAAATATATCCGGTCTTGAAAAAGAAAAAATAAAGAAAAGAAAAAAATAAATAAAGTCAAGACCTGGAAACTGCTATTTACACTTTAAGCTTACGCATTCAGAAATCGGCTGTCATTGTCTCAAGAAGCATTAATAATCGCATGAAAGGTGTGTGAGCAAAACCTTCCATCATTAACGAAAGAAGTAGTATTAGGCATTAGGGCAAGTGTAACACCCTAGTTCATTTATACCAGTTCTAGTTCATGTATTTCTTTATTTACGGTATTTTCCTGATTTACTGTGTTTTGGGTGCGAATAGTGTTTTTGAAATTGGATTGCATCCGACCCGACCCGTTTGCTTGAATCCTGTCTTGATTCATGTTTATGATCTATCCTGACTTATTACGTAGACTCGTGCACTTTCATTCTAATTTATTAATCCTGCATACTGGCATTTTATCTAGCATTTGCATTTTTACACTATAACATTTTAAGTCACATAAAATATTTTAAAAATACATTGCAAGGCCTGCATGATACCCCTGACCCTGTGGTAGCAACCGCGCATCTTGTTCTCGTCCCGTAGAGTGAAACGGACTTGTTTGGATGGCTACGCGCACGTACGTGCATCCGTTCTTGGGGATATGCATTTTCGTTATCCGGATAACAAATTTTAGTTTTGGTTGACACGTATATTATCCGTATTTTGAAACTAGATTTTTAGACCCGACCTGAGCGTGTTTTGGACTATTTTTGCATTAGCCAGAAAACTCAAATTTAATAATATTTTAATCCTTTTATACATATAACTGTTTACACTATATATATATATATGTATATATATATATTTATAATTTTAAAATCCAAAATCCAAACAACTCTCTCTTCCCTCGATCTCTCTCTCTCTCTCTCACAGTTCCCTCTCTCTCTTTCTTTATATATATATATATATTATATATATATATATATATTATATATATATATATATATATTTTAACTAACCTAATCATTATTTTTCCCATGTCTCCTCTATCCCTCACCTTCTTCGTTCTTTATTTTCTTCCCGCCTCTCGCCACGAGAACCCAGCCCCTATCTCGCCGTTGCCTTCGCGCCGGCGACCCTTCATCTCCTCACCGCCGACCACCTCGTCGTCCTCCCCTCTCCTCTACCACCTCCTCGTCGTCGCCTTCACTTCCCTGAGCCTGCTCAGAACCCACAACCCACACAAACCCATCACCTTCGTCGTCTTCGTCATCACGCCGGCGATCTCTCGTCATCACCACTGACCCCTTCGCCTCCTCCTCTCCACCTCCTCACCTTCCTCTCTCCTTCTCCCCAAGATCCCGAGCCCCAAACCCAAGAACCCCGACTGCCCTCGCTCGCACCCATCTCCCCGCTCCTGCACCTCGCCACCGATGACCTCGTCGTCGCCTCCTCGACCCCATCTGTCTTCTCCCCTCTCTCCTCTATCCTCCTCGCCCTCAACCCTAACAAGAACCCTGTAACCCTCAACCCTACCATCCCTGGCCTCGCCCGCACACCCCGCCTCACCGCCGGCGACTACGTCGTCTTCACCTCATCCTCACTCCGTCAGCCTCACCTCACCATCACCTCTTTCATCTCCTCCCCTGCAAGCCCACGACCCATGCACTGAATCCCAAGAACCCAGAAAACCCTCACTGCACACCCACTGCCTCGCCGGCAAACCCCATCGCCGGTGACCCACCACCTCTTCTTCGCCCCTCGCTGCCTTCTCTGATCCATGAACCCAAACCCAGAGCCATACCAGGGACCCTAGTTCCCTTTTCTTTCTTCTTACTCTTCTTCTTCTTTCTTCTTCTTTACATTTCATTTCTTGATCCTTATTTTCCGGTGATCGCCGGAGCCGTGCCGCTGCCGACGATCCGAGCAACCCAGTGGACGTTCCTAGCCAGCATGGTCACTCTCTTGCATTGCCTGGTCCTGTTCCGTACGCGCGAGCGTGCATCGAGACTTTTACCGACTTCGGACGCTGCGTTTACATCCGTCATGAGATCCGTTCAGGCAAGTTTATCTTGCTACATGCTATGTTACTGTATTTACATCTATTTGAATAAATATAACACTTGTATTTTAAATCATGCATCCCATGTTATAGTTTTACAGTTTTACGACGTCCGTTTGCATCCGTACGATTTATTTCGTATCTAGTGCATGCAAGTTAATCTTGCTACATGCTATACTACAATATACTACATCCATTTGAATAATAGTATTACATATTGTTTAGTTATGCATCCATATTACAATTTTACAGTTTTCAGATACCCGTTTGTATCCATATCATTTAAAATATATATAACTGCATCTATAAATCACATTAATTCATATTATTATTGTAGTAACACCCTATGCTTAATAATGTGCATCCCACTTAGTCTTGGAACTGTAAATATAACCCTAATCGATAATTGTGCATCCATACCATTAATTGTATATCTATTTGCATTCAAGTCACGTTATTTCATATTACTGCTACATTAACACCCCATGCTAGAAAATGTGCATCCTACATAGTAATGGAGCTATAGTTGCAATCCCTAACAGTTATTCATGCATCCATGTTTTATTGCGTACCCATACCATTAATTCTTTATATCTAGTTGCATGCCATGTCATATTAATTCATAATATTGTTACAGTAATACCCCATGCTTGATAATGTGCATCCTACATAGTCATGATGTAACCCCTGATAAATATTTGTGCATCCATGATTTTATCGTTCATCCGTACTTGCTACAGTTATTATGAGCATCCGCTTGACACATGTGCACCACCTGACTTGACTTGATGCACCACTGCTTGACTTGATACCTGATCTTGTTACTAATACCGACAATCTTGACCTGTTGTCCCTACGGACCTATCCTGTTGTCTATTTAAACAAACATGTACCTGCTTGATCCTGTATTGGCATTAGCTCCTTATTTATCAATACCTGACTTGAACACATAACCTTGG
The DNA here is from genome assembly GCA_030015575.1 of Agapanthus africanus. Classification (NCBI taxonomy): domain Eukaryota; kingdom Viridiplantae; phylum Streptophyta; class Magnoliopsida; order Asparagales; family Amaryllidaceae; genus Agapanthus; species Agapanthus africanus. Next base: position 44,069,313 of record JASDDO010000019.1, on the reverse strand, counting down.
GCTTATAGGGAAATCAAAAGTGTAAACTAAAGTATAGCCTACAAGGGTATTACTTGATCCGTGGTCCCGGGGAATAACAGGACAGAATCATTCGTGATTCTTACTTGATCCGTGGTCTCGGGGGATAACGGGACAGAGTCATTCATGACTCCCACTACCTGATCCGTGGTCCCGGGGGATAACGGGACATATCCTTTGAGTTACATGGAGGATTACATTAATTGATTTCAAACAACTTTAGAATAGATAATCCAGTAGCACAGTTTAGATTGATCACTGCACGTCACATATATTGATACACTTCACTGTTCTATATCCGTGTTTACTTATTACATTCATGCTACTGTTTATGATTCATGCCTGCATATCTCGTGTATCCTGTTCATTTATTATTGGTTGATATCATGACGCACTGACGTCTAGGTTTTGTCTTGATGAAAACGGTCTTAAGATCTCGGATGTGATCGGCCTTGGCTTTTGTCTTGATGACAAAATCATCAACATAACATTCGATGACCTTATGGATTAAGTCATCAAAGATTTTAGTCATTACCCTTTGATATTTGGGGCCCGCATTCTTCAGTCCGAACAGTATCACCTTGTAGCAGTATATCCCGATTAGAGTTCGAAACGGTGTGTGTTTCTCAACCTCGGAGGATATCTTGATCTGATTATATCCAGACGAGCCATCCATAAAGGTGAACAGCTCGTAATTTGAGGTATCGTCGACCATCATTTCCATGACCGGTAGCGGGAAATCATCTTTAGGGCATGTTTTTTTAAGGTCTCTGAAATCGACGTAGACTCGGATCTGCCCATTCTTCTTTTTCACTGGGACGATGCATGCAATCCAGTCCGCATATTTCTCTTCTCTGATGAAACCGGTATCCATGAATTTCTGGGTTTCCTTGATGAACTTTTCTTTCTGTTCTTTTCTCATTCTTCGAGGAGCTTATTTGACTGGCTTGGCATCAGAAGATATATCCAGCTTATGCACGACCACTTCAAGAGAGAAGCCAGGCATTTCTTTGTATGTCTACACGAAGCAGTCGACGAACTCATGCAGCAGGGCAATTATCTGCTCTTTCAACTCCTCTAACAAAAGTGAGCTGATGTAGGTCGACCTTAGATTATCGGGCGTTCCCAAATCAACCTCAGTTAGCTCGTCGAAGGTTGCTTGTCCGCCATCTTCGAACTCTTGAGGGGCTTCTTCTGGCTCGGCTAGCTCGTCTTCATCATTTGACTCTTCGCCGGCTTCACTAATATGGATCATGTAGCATGCCTTGACATCGGGTTGAATGAAACCTATGCCCTGTCTATCTGGGATTCGTCCATTGATGAGTGCTCGGACCAGAGGCGGGTGCCACAACCCCTCATAAAACCTCGCTTCCGAGTCTGTTTGATATAACCGACATCCGCACTTTTTAAAATATTCCAGCATCTTGGGCGCATAATATCTGGGGTTTAGGATAGCTCTTATACCTATTTTATAAGGAAGGCACATGACATACAAATCGTACGGGTGCACGACAGGATATGACCCATAAAATAAGATGCTCTTCTGTCCACTCATTCTTCCAGGAACGTAGAAGATCTTCAGCTGGTCCACGGTGGAGACTGACAATGCATCGAGCTCTTTGCACATCTACTTCGGCACCCTTGGGACGGCTAGGGACCCTTCCGTAACTTCGAAGGACTCTCTTAGCTTTAATTTTTGCATGAGAGCCTGATTTGCATAGTTGTTGCAAGACGGATCCTCTTCTTCTGATTCTTCAGCGTCACTGCCTAAACGAGAGCGAATTTTGCTACCGGATGAGTCTTCAATATCAGAATCGACCGTATCACTACCGAAATGAAGGTGAGTTTTATAGAACGACGGACTTCCAGCATCGGACTCATCAGTGTCACTACCAAAACGCGGATGCACATGGGGTTTTTTACTTTTGAAACTGACAGCCGGCTCAGATTTGCTTTTGAGTTTCGGGGCCATTCTGTCTTTGGTCAGCTGTGGCTCAACACTTTGGAGGTTCACAAAGTACCAAGAATTTTCGTATTGGATTTCATGCACACCGAACGGCTAGATGTCCCCGTCGATGCGTCTTTCTTTGCCATTTTTGGTATATTTCATGCACTGATGGAGAGTTGACGGAACGATGTCATAACCATGGAGACACGATCGTCCCAGGAGGATCTTATAGGATGTGTCGGCGTCAATCACGTATATCTTAGCTTCGGTTTGCAGGTCCCCAAACCTGATCGGCAAAGTTATGGATCCCAGAACTTGCTGGCAGTTTTGATTGAAGCCCTGAATGAAAATCCTCCCTCTTGACAGGTGTCGGATATCCATTGATAAACTCTTTAGAGTTCGCAAGTTCATGATATTCACCGAGTACCTTGAATCAATCAATATGTGATTAATCCGAATTTCGTCGCTGTACCCTGTCACGTAAAGTGGTTGGTTGTGCTCATCTGTTCCCAGTAACAGGTCTTCATCCTTAAATGTGACCGCGGCTGTATGCAGAGCGTACTGGGCCTCTTTCATATTAATTTCCGCAAAGCGAGCCTGGTACCGCTCAGGGTTTTGTAGAGCATGAATGAGAATATCTCTGAGATCTTTGGACAGGACCAGAGCATCATAGATTCTTAAGAGAGACAGAAGCTTCCAGAGATGAGCCAAACATTATAGTCCACTGGGGAAGGACTTAAGTATTCATGAGCAAGCTCTCTGCCATCTTCTTCATTAGCGGCTTGTTTTTCCTTTTCTTTTAGGGTGTTGCCTTAATTTGGCGATAGAGCTTTGTCGCTTCTGAGATAGATTTGGTTGGCTTTCATGGCGAGCTCCTCGTCCACGTCAGGAAAACAAAGTTCTTCCTCAGAGTTGCAACCAAGATGGAGACATAGCAGGTCACTGTTCCCGCCAAAATCTTCGGCCAAAAGCCATTAGTTCCTGTTTATGCCGGCTTAAGTTTCGTTTATAGATATGTGTGAAACTAGGCTCATTCATGTACGCACATGCACACATTAGAGGAAGAACAGGTGTTCAATGACAAAAACAAAGCATTTAATTGAACATTTTATTCTACAGGAAATAGATCACCAAATATGGGATCGAAAGTATAGGGATTCATAAAACTATGAATAAAATTCTCTAACTCCCTCTCTGCTTTCTCCACCATGACAAAGTGGCGATCTTCACGAGGAGTAGCTAACCATCGGTCAGCACCGCACCCATCAGCAAAGGCAGACATGACGACCTGCTGAGCCCGTATCTGGCTTAACAGCCGGACAGAGCGATCCCTTAGAGCTGTGGTGATCAAAAGTGCCTCGTGGAAGCACTAAATCTTATCTTCCGCGGCGTCGAGCATTGCCGGAGTCATCTCCGCCGGAGGAGGGGGAATATCATTGATCACAGATAAGAAAACCATCCGGAGCCAAATGGAGACGATGGGGAGAAGAGATCCTATACGAGTCAAGAGCTCGTGCAACACCGTGTCGCATTGGTCATCCGTAAGAGTAGGGTTCACCAAGCGCGCAAAAAAACGAGGAACAATTTCCTCAATGGGCACTTCCCATGGCTGATGGAGAGCATGTGGGCGATTACAAGCCATAGCTCTTCTCTATTAAAATGATTCTCTAAAAATGAAAGAGAAGAGAAGTATTGCTTCAAATTATAAAGGCAGACATTTAAGTCTAGGCACAGAAAATGATGTGTGTGATGGAACTATTTCCAAGTTCTGGGAAAGAGAAGTTTGACTCAGGAAAAGCGGAGAAAAAAGGTGAAAAAATACCTTCAGTAAAGAGGTAGCGCCTCACGTGCAAAGCACGAGAGCGCTAGCAGTCAAAGACTCTGAGGTAGCGCCTCATGTGCAAAGCACGAGAGCGCTTGCGCTAAGAGCGCTAAGCGCTAAGAGTCAAAGACTCTGAGGCAGCGCTCACGTGCAAAGCACGTGAGCGCTAGCGTTAAGAGCGCTGCACTCTAAGCAGCGCACCACGTGCAAAGCACGTGAGCGCTAGCGCTGGAACTAAATATTCCCCACCGTTGGATCAAAGATCCAACGAACATGATTAAAAATTATTAATTGACCAGAATAAAATTCTGTTAAGGAAACATTCTTCGCAATCTGTACAAACAGGAAAGATTGTGCTCTGAAAATCAGAGCACCGTTGGATCAATGATCCAATGGTGATTAAAAAATCACAATGGTGCAGAATAAATTCTGCATGAGAAAAGATTTCTCAATCTTGTTAAAAACAAAAAGATTGCCTTCTGTAAAACAGAAACCCTAAGATCAAAGATCCAACGATGGGGAAATCCCCAAATCAATTAGAGAAAAAATCTCTTCAACCGATTCAACAAATCAGCTTGCCCTATATAAAGACCCCAAGACTTTAAGTCTGAAAGAGAGGGACCCTCCCATAAACTTTGAGAAATTTCAAAGACAAAGAGCAAGCTCTCAGAAGAAGAAAATTTTCTTCAAGTTAAACAAGAACAGAGAGACGAAATCACCTCATATTAAAAGAAGAATTTACTTCTTTATCTAAGATCATAGATCTATGAGACCAAGGTCTTTCACAACAGAGATCAAAGTATCTCATCATAAAAAATAAGGGGAAGAACTTAATCTTCTTCAGATCATAGATCTATAAGACAAATTGTCTTTCAGAGATTATAATATCTCATTATAAAAGGGGGGGAGAATAATTCAATTCTCTAAGGATCATAGATCCATAAAGGCAAAGACTTTCACCAAAACCATAAGAGATTGAAACATCTCCTATCAAAATAAGAACTTTGTTCTTAGATCCATGAGACAAAGTATCTTATAAGAAAGAGAATTTAATTCTCAGGGCGCAAAGCTGCCTAAAAAGAACCTTAGCGCTCTAAATTTAAAGAAGCGCACTGCGCTCATTGTCTGGCGCACAGCGCCAAGCGCGCCACGTGCTTCTCACGTGTGCGCTACTTGACAGAAGCGCACTGCGCTCATTATCTGGCGCATAGCACCAAACACGCCACGTGCTCCTCACGTGTGTGCTACTTGACAGAAGCGCACCGCGCTCATTATTTGGCGCATAGCGCCAAGCGCGCCATGTGCTCCTCACGTGTGCGCTACTTGACAGAAGCGCATTGCGCTCATTACCAGGCACATAGCGCCAAGCGCGCCACGTGTGCGCTAAGAGAACATAAATTGTTCTTTAAATAACAAAGCCCCAGAGTTATGATGAGTGCCCAGCACTCAATAAAAGACAAAAAGATTTTCAGAACCTAAACCAATGCTCAGCATTGTTAAATATTCAGCATCTTAATTCAGATCAACTGAGCCCATGTGCTCATAAATCTTTGATCTTAGTCCCAAATTGGACTACAGATCTTCCAACCAATATTGGTTTAAGGGTACATCTCTTCACTCCTCTGATATTTATCGTTGTAATCCTTCAACGTCTTCAGAGAGGTGAAGGGTTCCGACAACCAGACATTCCACGGATTGTGGGGTCCTTAAACTCATAAGACTATGATGTCTTTAAATTTTACAGATTATGACGTCTTTAAACTTTACAGACTATGACGTCTTTAAACTGGACTATGATGTCCTTAAACTTCACGGACTATGATGTCCTTAAACTTTTAGACCGCAAAGTCCCTAAACCAAAACAATAGAGCCCAAATGCTCTTTTGTTGGATCTAAATGATCCTGTTAAGTTGATCTTAGTCTAAAAATTAGACTAACGCATCCTTACCAAATGGTTAAGTTGATCTTAGTTTAAAATTAGACTAAAGTATCCTTAACAAATTGTTAAGTTGATCTTTGTCTAAAATTAGACTAACGTATCCTTAACAAACGGTTAAGTTGATCTTAGTCTAAAATTAGGCTAACGTATCCTTAAAAAACGTTTAAGTTGATCTTAGTCTCAAATGAGGCTAACGTATCCTTAAACCCAAACCAAAATCCAAATCTATGAAAATACGGATTTGGACTAATCCACGCCATACGGGTGACAACATAAATTAGTCTCCGTACACAATCCACGGGCAACCAAAAATAAAACAAACACACACGACACGAAATGACCATCTGGAGAAGGAGAAAGTTGTTACCGCGATGCGGTAGCGTAATTAACTGTAGGGGCTTGCGCCTGCAGGGAAGAGCGTCCCCACAATCAAAAACCCCTCAAACGAGGGGGAATCTGACGAAGTCTGCTACAACGGTCGCATCCGTCTAAACCTCCGATATATGGTGCCATAAATCAACTTGGCATCTTCGGAGAGGTGGACGGATAAAACCAAATAGCATCTGCCCCCAAATTCAAGCAAGACATCAGTCTTTCCCGGTCTTTCGGCGAAGAACAGATTCTGGCACGCCCGGTGGGACCTTTTCCTCTTTCCACTCCACATTTCGTGTGTCGTGTTTCGTGAACAAGTCGCGGTTTTACATGGTTGCCTTTAGATATGAAGTACTAAGATTTGGTATCTTACTCCGTTCAAGAAAAACAGAAGATCAATGGGTTCAAACTGCACTAATTGCAATAACTCCCACTCCGTCCTCGTCGGAGGAGTGTCCTACGGGCCTCAAGCGGCCTCCCTTTTTACAATGCTGGTGGAACAGGTGACTCAGGACACCACTGGACTGTTCCTTAGGACCATGCTTCTACTAATGAGATTCAACGCCCTATTACCGTCGCCAGAAGCTCCGAAGAAGTCGGTCTTTGATCGGCTTACAACTACCGAGGCCCCTCTCAACGGGTCTCCCAAATCCAGTGCCTCAGTTTTCAACAGACTGGGCCAAAGCTCAAGTGGGCCCGTGAAGAAGCCCGCGATACCTAAAGCGGCCATCCCGAAGCGGATAGCCATTCCTGCTCCTGAAGTCGTCAAGGCAGCTTCTCCTGCTAAAGGGTCGGTTTTCACAAGACTGGTTATTTCAGCTCCTACTCCACGCGAAGTCACGAAGGCTACTTCCCCTGTTCGAAAGTCGGCCTTCGCAAGACTGACTATCCTTTCTCAACGGACGTCAGTCTTTGACCGGATAGTGCCAATAACAGCCTCTCCTCAAAGCAGGGGGCATGAGGAAGCTCATCCAACAGCAGATGTGATCCCGGCCACACGACATGCTCGACGTCGCCACTGGCGCCGAATGAGGAATGCTGGGGGCAGTTCCCCTTCTGGACTAACACCGCCAGCTCCAACGATAGAAATTGCTGCTGCTGTTCCAACTGGGAACAGCTTTGAACCACTCAGGAGGGTCCGCAAGAATTCTCCGACTGCTGTGCTGAAAAGATCTCCTCCACCTCTGGAGAACATTACAAAGGTAAAGCCAGAGCAGCCCCCTCAGCGGCTGTCCTCTAAAATTCACAAGGTTTGGCAACAGGTCCAAAACTCGGTGATTGATCAAGACTATTCCCGCCGATAAAAGAAAATGAAGGTTCGACAATAGAAGGACCAACCTGTCAAGCCAAAAAAGGTGTTGTCCACTCGGGTGCCCGGTGCAACGGCCCCCTCAACGTCACCAGTCCACAAAAAGAGAAGGCCGGAGAAGATCCCCATGTCTACGACAAATGTCATGGGCACTGAGCCTAAACGCCCTATGTCTGGGGGCATGGTGGTGCATACCGTCTATATGGCATCCGGAAAAGAGGATAGCTGTATCTCCACAGGTCATCGACCGCTTACGCGATCAGTGACTAAGGCTCAGGAGCAACAACAACAAAAGCTCCAAGAGATGCTAACAGCCATGGCCGCACTCACGGGACCAAAAGCAAGCCCGAAGACATCATCGGAGCAGCATCATGAGCAGGAAACAGATGCTGGATTCCTTCGTAGAATGCTTGAGAAGAAGGACAAAGAGGCTGCGGAACAAGCGGCTAATATAAAACAAATGGCCCTCCTATTCCAAGATATGGTGGGCATGATGATCCAGCCGGACCCTCCAGCTGAAAATCCTCCAATAATAATTGAAGATGATAGAGGAGAGTCATCAAATCCTCTGCCGGCTCAGTCAGCAGCCAAGGAGGAGACCATCTCCAAAACCATGCTCGATGATTATATAGCTCAACAAATACGAGCTCATCAAGCGAATGAAACAAACGGCCAAGTATCAGAACTGGGCGACCATATCCAGGATGGTACGATCAGATCAAGTATCCGCCAAGATACATGATTCCTAAGTTTCACGTATACAAGGGGACAGGCAATCCCCATCAACATGTCGCTCAGTTCAAGGCTCTCTGCGGCAATATCGGAGGTGACAACAAATTGTTACTTCGTCAATTCGTCGGTAGCTTGGCGGAAACGGCCTTTGAGTGGTATTCAGAGCTGCCCAACGACTCCGTCAAAACTTTTACGGAGATGGAATTGCTGTTCACCCAACGTTTCGCGAGCGCTAGCGAACACACCCCAATCACAGCATTAATTAATGCCAGAGTGAATCCGGGCGAGACATGGGTCTAGTACGTGATACGATGGCGAAATCTATGGTCGAAGTGTGAGCAGCGCATCGAAGAAGCACCTGCAGTAGGCATGTTCGTAGGTACCCTCGATCCGCAGGCGACATATCTCAATTTATGATGTTTTTCAAGCTAACTACCTTTCAGACCTTGATTGATAAGCTGGCCCAAATGGACCAGATGGATCATAAACCTTCCTTTTCAAAGACAAAACCGTGGAACGAAAAGGGTAAAGGGAAAGCGACCTTTGTCGCCAATACTCAACAACAGCCGAGCAACTTAAACCCGGTTGTTCGCCAAAACAACGTGCTTTCACGCCAACCCTCAAGTAAAGACTGGGACGTCCTTATTCGTTCCCCCGGGATAAAACGAGGAGACCGTTCGAGTTGGCAGTGCGCAATAGGCTCATCACCTTTCCGGATCCGAAACGCTCATTGCAACCCGGTGAGGCCAACAATCCTAATTACTGCCCCTACCATCGGGCAGTAGGCCATCCGATCGAAGATTGCTTCATCTTCAAAGGCTGGATTGAGGACCAATACCAACAAGGCAAATTCGCACTGTCTGAGAATTAGAAAGTAAGCCCGCTTCAGCTGCACGCTCCTAAAAAGGTGGACACGCCGGGGGTATCGTGCTCTTTTATAGAAGAAGCTCCATGGGAGGTCGCTTTTTTAGCCAAAACGAAAAGAATGCTAAAGGATCTCCAAGCATGCCCAGCGATCAGGTGGAAAAGTCCGCTGGAACCCGAGGTTATTGAGGGGATGCTGAAGCCCGCCCAACGCTGAAAGTTGGTGATGATAGTCAAAACGCCCATGCCCAGCTGTTAAAGTCTTCAAAGAAGAAGAAGAAGACTAAAAAGACCGTGAAGCCTAATAACAAGCGCACGGACCTGCAAAAACATATTGACGCGCTGGAAGAATATAACTAGAAGGTGCGAACTCCGGCCACACTCCAAGAATTCCTCAACCATATCCTTGAAAATGGAGATGGCGATGAAGATGTGGGAGAAGACTCATCAGATGAATCTGAGGATTATGTGGCGAGCTTCCACATGATCTCTCACTCGTCAATAAATGGTGAAGAAGCTCCTGATACAGAGAAACTGGGGGCAGATCCAGAACCGGAATCAAAATCCCTGGAGCCATCGGACGAATTGATTGACAGACTGCTAAGCGAAGCTCTTCAGAAAAGCAAAGCTGACAGAGAGCGGGAAACGGCCATATATGAGAGGGCCAAGCGTCTGCGTCGAGTTGAAGAAGCTCCGGTATTGAGAAACCGTGGAGTACCCCAACCGGGTCGAAGCATCCCTATCACCAGCAAAAGCAAGCTTAAAGCAAGGAAACGATTCGCTAGGGCCCTGTCAATGGGAATGAAGTTTCCTTCTTTTAGAAGAAATACTCTTGGCGATATACATCTTGATGAAGCGGACGTACTTCCTAACTTCTGCTTATACCATCAGAGGATTATACACCCTACCGAAGAGTGTGCAGCCTTTAAAAACTGGTGGCAGGGATATGTTGCCTACCGACAACACATCCAGCGAGTAAAGCGCAAGTCTCGTCGGAAACAGAGAAGCACGACAGATGAACGCAAAAGAACTGCCGGCAAATGTCACATAGTTGACAAGAAGGGATCACAAGTTCTCACCTTTGGAAGCGACTCTGATGAACAAATAGCTCTCAGCCCTCTCTTCAAGGAATACACCTCTGACACGAAAGATACGAAGACTTCTGAGGATATCTAGCTGCGTAATCGTACGTTTCCCCAAAAAATCTCGGACTTACGAACAATGGACCGAAATGTCCCTAAACTAACGATGGACCGCAATGTCTTAAAACTTGCAATTGACCTAGACGTCTATAAACAACTACGGACCGCAGTATCCCAAGGCTAACGAAAAAAAGGTATGTCCATAAGCCAAATGGGTACGGATGAAAACCCGAAAGGGCGCCGTAAGTAAAAAAAGCAGGACTACCGGCGATGTTTATGAAAACCTGAAAGGGCACAGACTCGTAAAAAAAAGGTATGTCCATAAGCCAAATGAGCACGGATGAAAACCCGAAAGAGCGCCGTGAATAAAAACAGCAGGACTACCGGCGATGTTTGTGAAAACCCGAAAGGGCGCTGACTCGTAAAAAAAACGGTACGTCCATAAATGAGATGGGCCTGGATGAAAACCCAAAAAGGCTCCGTGAGTAAAAACAGCAGGACTACCGGCGAGTTTGTGAAAACCCGAAAGAGCGCAATCTCGTTGAAAGACACTTGCAAGGTCCTCTCGACCCTGTAAGGAGGAAATGCATGCGTGAGATCCTTATGACTCACAAGGGAGCAACACACTTAGGAATCCTCACGATTCCTAAGGAGAAAATACACTTACGAGATCCTCACGACTCGCAAGGAGAATTCCCCTTTGAGACCCTCACGACTCATAGGATTCAAAAGCCTTAAACTACAGGGATCTGAATCTGTTCTAAAGCTATCACATTTCCTAGACTGCCCTACAAGCGGTTCAATATTGACCCTTGTATACAATCCACGGGCACGAATAAACATTTCCCTAATAGAGTCCCACCAGCGACTAGGGATATGCTCACACGGTGAACAAACACTTATAGGTCCTCTCGACTTGCAAGAAGAAAACACTCTTGTAAGATCCTTACGACTTATAAGAGAACACACACTTAAGAATCCTCACGATTCTTAAGGAGAAAACGCACCTACGAGATCCTCACGACTCGTAGGGAGAAACACCTTTATGAGACCCTTACGGCTCATGAAGTCAAAAGCCTTAGTCAACAAGATTCTAACCCTGTTTGCTAAGCCATCTTTGTTTAAATCGATAAAGGCAAATGATGATTCACTCCTGGCAATATCCCAGTTGTAGCGATGCTGATGCTTGAATCAAAATCAAATTCCAAGTCCTTTCACGGCAAATGATGATTCGCTCCTGCCAATATTCCAGTCACAACGATGCTGATGCTGAGATTGGCACCAGATTCCAAGTTCCATACTCGCGATAAAAAATCAGCGAGCCAAAAATGCATATGAAATAGCCGAAATGATGGGGCAACTTGCAATAAAATCAGCAAGTAAAAATATATATGCATACAAAAATAGCCGAAATGATTGGGCGACTCGCAATAAAAAGCAGCGAGTAAAAAAACAAAAATAGCCGAAATGATTGGGCACCGCGAAAAATAGCCGAAATGATTGGGCAATCGCGACTTTCGCGATATAAAAAGCAGAAATGATAGAGTATCACGGAAAGAAAACAAAAAAAATATAAAGAATGAAAGAATGAACTTTTTGCCCTACAGACGAGTCCATACTGACCCCTGTATACAATCCATGGGAATAAACAACAAGGGAACCACATGTCCCCCACCAGATCCTGTCAAGAGGGAAAATTCAGATCTTAACAGCAACATCTGCATCCCAAAAGACCAACAACGGCGTTCATTCTTATGCCAGCAGGGTACGGAAGCGACACAACGAAATGGAGGCATGGCAAAGTCCCTAGTTCCAAATCTTAACGGCAATATCTACAGCCTAAAAATCAGCAACGGTGATCCTCCTCATTCTAACAGGATTCGGAAGCAACATCACCAAACGGAGCCACGGCAAAGTCCCTAGTTCCAAGACTCTACGATCCACAGACAACCTAGTGTCAACCAATGACCTTCCCGCCGGATCAACACTCCGTCTCGGAAACAAGTCAACCAATCCCGAGAAAATTAGTGTCCTTGGAAAATACCTCGATTCAGGGAAATCAGCGTCCTTGGCGAGAGCATCTTGATTCGCGTCGACCCATAAGGAAATCAGTGTCTTTGCAGGAATACCTCGATTCGTCTCAACTCCGAGAAAATCAGTGTCCTTGGCAAATACCTCAATTCAGGGAAATCAGCGTCCTTGACGAGAGCATCTCGATTCGCGTCGACCCGCAAGGAAATCAGCGTCTTTGCAGGAATACCTCGATTCGTCTCAACCCACAGGGAAATCAGCGTCCTTAGCAAAAACCTCTATTCAGGGAAATCAACATCCTTGACGAGAGCATCCCGATTCGTGTCGACCCGCAGAGAAATCAGTGTCTTTACAGGAATATACGACGTCAGCAAAGCGGAGCCACGGCAAAATCCCTAGTTCCAAATCTCGACGGTTCATAAACAACCTAGAGACCACCTCGACATTCGTCTCGATACAGCAGACGCAACGTCAGTAAACCGGAGCCACGGCAAAGTCCCTAGTTCAAAATCTCGACGGTTCACAAACAACCTAGAGACCACCTCGAGATTCGTCTCGATACAGCAGACGCAACGTCAGCAAAGCGGAGCCACGGCGAAGTCCCTAGTTCCAAATCTCGACGGTTCACAAACAACCTAGAGACCACATCAACATTCGTCTCGATACAGCAGACGCAACGACAGCAAAGCGGAGCCACGGAAAAGTCCCTAGTTCCAAATCTCGACGGTTCACAAACAACCTAAAGACCACCTCGACATTCGTCTCGATACAGCAGAAGCAACGTCAGCCAAACGGAGCCACGACAAAATCCCTAGTTCTAAGTCTCAACGGTTCACGGACAACCTAGATACCACCTCGACATTCGTTTCGTTACAGCAGACGCAGTATCAACAGAGGCGTTTCTTCTCAACTCCAGCAGGATGTAGATACAACGTCAACAACTGACCCTAAGGTCAAAACAATGGAGCCATGGAAAAATCCCTAGTTCCAAGCCTCGATGGTTCACAAACAACCTAGAGACAACCGCAACATTCGTCTCGATACAGTAGACGCAATGCCAGCAAACGAAGTAAAGGCCAAATTCTTAGCTTCAGGGTCTTGACGGTAACTCATATAAAACCTGAAAGACTATCGGACATCATCCCACACCAGCGCGGAGTGGTTATGATTCATCGGGGCTTCCCAAACTGAGCCTAATCTCAAGTAAAAAGCGGCATGGTAAAATTCCTAACGTTTGCTCTTCAAATCACCTAGGAAGATTTCTTGAAGATGTCTTGTCCAGCCCCCGAAGGGATCAGAGACACAACAGTCGCAAGGCTACTCGAACAGCAAAATTACCTATCGAGGAATACATCAGCCAACACGACGATACGACGGGTAAAACCTCGTACCACAAACCCTAACGGACCTTTGTCGTAAAGAGAAGAGGTTAACTGTGATGTTACAACATTCTTGCGAGAACTTCTCGATTCGTCTCGACTCGTGAGGAAATTAGTGTCCTTGAGAGAACTTCTCGATTCGTCTCGACTCGTAGGGAAAAGCCTTAGGCAATGGGGATAAGGACCTGTTTCCTAAGCACCGGGGCCCTGCAAGTCGGTCCAAGATGGACTATTGCATACTATTCACGGGCACACTCTCCAATGTCGAATCTCGAAAAGGAGGGAAACAACCACTTATGAGTCCTCTCGACTTGTGAGCGGGAAAATTCTCTTGGGAGGTCTTTACGACTCTTAAGAGAAAAACACACTTAGGAATTCTCATAATTCCTAAGGAGAAAATACGCCTACGAGATCCTCACGACTCGTAGGGAGAAAAGTCTTTATGATACCCTCATGGCTTATAAAGTTGGAAAGTCTTAGGCGGCAGATCTGAACTTGTTTCCTAAGCCATCGCTACCTTATAAAGAGTTCAAGATGAACTGTTATCTACCATCTATAGGCCACACTTGCCAAAACTACATGCCACTGAAATGGAGAAATTATTCATGAGCATATAAACTACTTCACGCCAGAGTAAGACATAAAGAAATAGAAGGGTGCGGCTCATGGATCTGAGGGTTTGGAACTATATCTCTTAAGAGTCGAGATTTGAGTCAATGATAAATGACGGCGCTTGTGTCCGCTCGTTATCTTCTCAGATCAAGATTCTGAAAGTTATATTCCAACCCGAAACTGGTCATACGCTATGAATTACTCTGCACTACTTCACCCACGTATATATTTACGTGGGGAAAGTAGTGGGGGGCATTTGTTTCCGCCAAAATCTTCGGCCAAGAGCCATTAGTTCCTGTTTATGCCGACTTAAGTTTCGTTTATAGATATGTGTGAAACCAGGCTCATTCGTGTACGTACATGCACACATTAGAGGAAGAACAGGTGTTCAACGACAAAAACAAAGCATTTAATTGAACATTTTATTCTACAGGAAATAGATCACCAAATATGAGATCGAAAGTACAGGGATTCACAAAACTATGAATAAAATTCTCTAACTCCCTCTCTGCCTTCTCCACCATGACAAAGCGGCGATCTTCACGAGAAGTAGCTACCCATCGGTCAGCACCGCACCCATCAGCAAAGGCAGACATGACGACCTGCTGAGCCCGTATCTGGCTTAGCATCCGGACAGAGCGATCCCTCAGAGCTGCGGTGATCAAAAGTGCCTCGTAGAAGCATTCAATCTTGTCTTCCGCGGCGTCGAGCATTGCCGGAGTCATCTCCGCTGGAGGAGGGGAATATCATTGATCACAGATAAGAAAACCATCCGGAGCCGAATGGAGCCGATGGGGAGAGGAGATCCTATACGAGTTAAGAGCTTGTGCAACACCGTGTCGGATTGGTCATCCATAAGAGTAGGATTCACCAAGCGCACAGCAAAACGAGGAACAATTTTCTCAATAGGCACTTCCCATGGCTGACGGCGAGCATGTGGGCGATTACAAGCCATAGCTCTTCTCTGTTAAAATGATTCTCTGAAAATGAAAGAGAAGAGAAGCATTGCTTAAAATTATAAAGGCAGACATTTAAGTCTAGGCACAGAAAATGCTGTGTGTGATGGAACTATTTCCAAGTTCTGGGAAAGAGAAATTTGACTCAGGAAAAGCGGAGAAAAATGGTGAAAAGATACCTTCAGTAAAAAGGCAGCGCCTCACGTGCAAAGCACGAGAGTGCTAGCAGTCAAAGACTCTGAGGCAGCGACTCACGTGCAAAGCACGAGAGCGCTTGCGCCAAGAGCGCTAAGCGCTAAGAGTCAAAGACTTTGAGGCAGCGCTCACGTGCAAAGCACGTAAGCGCTAGCGTTAAGAGCGCGACACTCTAAGTAGCGCATCACGTGCAAAGCACGTGAGCGTTAGCGCTGGAACTAAATGTTCCTCACCGTAGGATCAAAGATCCAACGAACATGATTAAAAATCATTAATTGACCAGAATAAAATTCTGTTAAAGAAACATTCCTCGCAATCTGTACAAACAGGAAAGATTGTGCTCTGAAAATCAGAGCACCGTTGGATCAATGATCCAATGGTGATTAAAAAATCATAATGGTGCAGAATAAATTCTGCATGAGAAAAGATTTCTCAATCTTGTTAATAACAAGAAGATTGTCTTCTGTAAAACAGAAGCCCTAGGATCAAAGATCCGACGATGGGGAAATCCCAAAATCAATTAGAGAAAAAATCTCTTCAACTAATTCAACAAATCAGCTTGCCCTATATAAAGGCCCCAAGACTTTAAGTCTGAAAGAGAGGAACCCCCTTCCCCCTCCCCCCCATAAATTTTGAGAAATTTCAAAGACAAAGAGCAAGCTTTCAGAAGAAGAAAATTTTCTTCAAGGTAAACAAGAACAGAGTGACGAAATCACCTCATATTAAAAGAAGAATTTACTTCTTTTTCTAAAATCACAGATCTATGAGACCAAGGTCTTTCACAACAGAGATCAAAGTATCTCATCATAAAAAATAAAGGGAAGAACTTAATCTTCTTCAGATCATAGATCTATAAGATAAATTGTCTTTCAAAGATTATAATATCTCATTATAAAAGGGGGGAATAATTCAATTCTCTTAGGATCATCGATCCATAAAGGCAAAGCCTTTCACCAAAAACATAAGAGATTGAAATATCTCCTATAAAAATAAGAACTTTGTTCTTAGATCCATGAGAAAAAGTCTCTTATAAGAAAGAGAATTTAATTCTCATAGCGCAAAGCTGCCTAAAAAGAGCCTTAGCGCTCCAAATTTAAAGAAGCGCACTGCGCTCATTGTCTGGCGCACAGCGCCAAGCGCGCCACATGCTCCTCACGTGTGCGCTATTTAACAGAAGCGCACTGCGCTCATTATCTGGCGCATAGCACCAAGCGCGCCACGTGCTCCTTACGTGTGCACTGCTTGACAGAAGCGCAGTGCGCTTATTATCTGGCGCATAGCTCCAAGCGCGCCATGTGCTCCTCACGTGTGCGCTACTTGACAGAAGCGCACTGTGCTCATTATCTGGCGCATAGCGCCAAGCATGCCACGTGCTCCTCATGTGTGCGCTAAGAGAATATAAATTGTTCTTTAAATAACAAAGCCCCAGAGCTATGATGAGTGCCCAGCACTTAATAAAAGACTAAAAGATTGTCAGAGCCCAAACCAATGCTCAGCATTGTTAAATGTTCAACATCTTAATTAAATGGGCCGAGCCCAAAGTGGCCACAGATCTCTAATTCAGATCAACTGAGCCCATGTGCTCATAAATCTTTGATCTTAGTCCCAAATTGGACCACAGATCTTCCAACCAATATTGGTTCAAAGGTACATCTCTTCACTTCTCTGGTATTTGTCGTTGTAATTCTTCAACGTTTTCAAAGAGGTGACGGGTCCCGACAACCAGACATTCCACGGACTGTACGGTCCTTAAATTCATAGACTATGATGTCTTTAAACTTTACAGACTATAACGTCTTTAAACTGGACTTTGATGTTCTTAAACTTCACGGACTATGATGTCCTTAAAATTTTGGACCGTAAAGTCCCTAAACTAAAACAATAGAGCCCAAATGCTCTTTTGTTGGATCTAAATGATCCTGTTAAGTTGATCTTAGTCTAAAATTAGACTAATGTATCCTTAACAAACTGTTAAGTTGATCTTAATCTAAAATAAGACTAACGTATCCTTAACAAATGGTTAAGTTGATCTTAGTCTGAAATTAGACTAACGTATCCTTAACAAACGTTTAAGTTGATCTTAGTCTCAAATGAGGCTAACGTATCCTTAAACCCAAACCAAAACCCAAATCTAAGAAAATACGGATTTGGACTAATCCACGCCCTACGGACGATAACATAAATTAATCTCCATATACAATCCACGGGCAACCAAAAATAAAACAAACACACACGACACGAAGTGACCATCTGAAGAAGGAGAAAGTTGTTACCGCGATGCGATAGCGTAATTAACTGCTGGGGCTTGCGCCTGCAGGGAAGAGCGTCCCCACAATCAAAAACCCATCAAAGGATGGGGAATCTGACGAAGTCTGCTACAACGGCCGCATCCGTCTAAACCTCCGATATATGGTACCATAAATCAACTTGGTATTTTCGGAGAGGTGGATGGATAAAACCAAATAGTATCTGCCCCCAAATTCAGGCAAGACGTCAGTCTTTCCCGGTCTTTCGGCGAAGAACAGTTACTATAAGGATCTCGTCATCGGAGTCTTCTTCTAACTCCTCCAGAATCTCTGCCATTTCTATGGGGAAGAACTCCTTCAATTGAATTAGAGTTCTTTCCTTTTATTCATAGTTTTCAAGGGAATCGATATATTTTTGAATGATCAATCTTTCTACAGACTCTTTTTCGCGATGAGCTGCACTTTTCTTTTTCTTGAGCTTTTTAGATTTTGAGCCTGATTGAGCCAAAGTGGTAGCCGGAACGGTAGGCCCCTTCTTCCCCTCCCATTCTGTTTTGGGCTCTTTCTGAAGTAGTTTTAGCATCTTCTTCATCTTTTTAGGCATGTGCATGCTCTATGGAGGTTGCGGCGAGTCGTATTCATTTCTCGGGGCAGCGGATTCAGCTGTCTGCTCCCAAAAGGCTTTAGCTTCTGTCTGTATAAAGTTAGTGGTTACAGCTTGGTTTTTCACCAACACACTCTTGGATAGCTCGATCTCTCCGGTATTGTATTGCTTTTCAACCCAGTCTTTGAAAATGTAGCAATCCTCGATCGTATGGCTCACTACTCTGTGGTACGGGCAATACAGGGGATTGTCAATCATTTTTGTTTCGTGAGGTCTCTTCGACTCCGGCAAATGTAGACCGTTGTTAAGGGCTTCCTTGAATATCTTGCAGACCTTGTCCCTCCAGAAAGAGTAGAATTTGTTCTTTTTCTCCTCTAGGGAAGGCCCTTCTCCTCCTAGCATTGGCTTTCGGGCCCAGTCTGTTTTTAACCCGCCCACGTTTCTCTTATCTTCATTGTCAGACGCATTGAAGGCGTTAGTCTTGTTGGAGCTCCCACTTTTACGGTTGTCGTCTTTTCTGCTCTTTCAAGACTTGTCATCCTGAGATTCCGAGGTAGACTGTTGTTTCGAGCATTCCAACATTTTTACTCTCTTGTTCAGCTCTTGAAACATCTTGAGGCCTGCTGTACATAAGAATGGGACCATCCAATTGCTGAGGTTCTCAATGAGGAGGTTGACGGACTGGTCCTGCTCTAGCAGCGGTTTGCAGTTAACGGTGAGGTTGCGCCATCGGGCAATAAAGTCCGTGTTGCTTTCGTTTTTCCCCGGCATGGTTCTTACGAGGTCAGCAATGGAGATTTTGTCACTAACACTCACGAATCTTTGCCGAAACAGAGACTCCATTTAGGTGAAAGTAGTGACGAGCCTGTATGGTATACTTGCGTACCAGTCGAAAGTGACACCAGTCAGGCTATTGACAAACTGACGAAAAAGGAGCACATCATTGTCCCCTGTATTTCCGCACAACACTTTAAAGTGGGCAACGTGATGATTTACGTTTCCTGTCCCGTCAAATCTTCCGAACTTAGGAATGACGTAGCCGCTCGGGAACTCGATCAAATCGTACTGTGCAAAATATGGCCG
This sequence comes from Agapanthus africanus, assembly GCA_030015575.1. NCBI lineage: Eukaryota > Viridiplantae > Streptophyta > Magnoliopsida > Asparagales > Amaryllidaceae > Agapanthus > Agapanthus africanus. Next base: position 44,050,061 of record JASDDO010000019.1, on the reverse strand, counting down.
CCCACTACTGCCAATTTCTTTCTGAGCTTCCGCTTAGGACACCAATGTTTTAACCTTGCTGGTGACCAAATCCATTATCCGATCTTGTGTTAGTGGGAAATGTTAGTTATATGTATGCCCTAGAGGCCATTACTATACATAGGATGTATATTGTAGTGGATGCTTGGACATATATAGGGAGGACTTTCTTGCTCGACATGATAGTATGCTATCTGGTTGCTCTTTACCTTAACGTGTACACTGATTGTCTTTCTGTTACATGTTGGTAAAGCCCTTAAGATGTGTACTTGACTACCTGGACTATGATGCGGATCATACTAGTGGGGACATGGTAGTCCATAAGTACATCCTTCAAGGTCCCTAGTCGTGGGTATATCGAGACAGGGCATTGATATACCAGAGTAGACTAGCGTATACCTTCTCGACCCATACAGATGGGCGATGGATGATCCCATATCCATTGATGTTTGACATCAGAGATGATATACGGGTGCTCAGTACAGACTGGGTACACTGGACGGACTCGCCGAGAACTCCCAGATGGTATTATACCTTACGTCAGATGGCAGTTCTCTGGTGACACTGGTACAGAGTAGTCTGTTGACCCGAGATCGTCATAGAGTCTTGTGTGGTTCCCACTGTGCTTTGATTTCCACCTTACCATGTCCAAGAGGGCGTGCAAAACGGTGGCTTTTGGGTACAGTCCCGAATCACATGGAGGCAATGAGCGATAGGAGGGGATTCGTCTCTCCCGGTATAGGGAGTTGATGTTGCGCTGTGTTCGATTGGCTATGACCGAAAATCCCTGGCCAGGGTTGCTGAGATTTACTGGTAAGTGTTACCAGTAGTTTCTCGAACTGTTATAGACCTCATATCGACACGACTTATCGAGCTATTGGGGTCTGACGTTTACCATCCCTAGGCGAGATATGCAACATATCAGACGACGAGACCGGACTGTACGGTAAGTGTTACTGGTTGGATTCACAGGAGTGTGAGCGGGCTTGCTCGTCGATCTTCTGATCGCTCAATACCCGGATGGCCGTTACGTTTAGCAGACCGCTTGCGGCTTATGGGTGTTTGATATGATTATCACCTGCTGCCGGCGTATTGACGAGTCTTTAGAGTCCTACACAGAGGTTTCCTGGCTCAAGCAAAACGAAATAGGAGCGCATATGAGATATGTGCGGGACCGAGAATAATGCGTGTATGTGATACCGTATTTCATTCTCGCGATGAATGTGTCGAATGGTTGTATGCGATATAACCTAGTTATCGAATCAAGGATTGATTCGATAAAAAGATACATTGAATATTAGTCGGTTATATGCGATATGACCGGGTCGTTAAATCAAGTGTTGATTTAATGATTTAATGCATAATTATATATTTGATATATTACTTTGCATTAACTAGTATTGGTTCACTTTAAATGGATTTTCTCACTTGATGTACACAAGTTATATATGTGATATACTTTTGTGCACAAGATTGTATCATGTTTGATGATACATGAGTGTTAGTGTGTATGTTTGGATTAAACCATGGTTATGTGATGGTTAGGGTTTTGATTTTATTTACTTATTCATTTACTTATTTATTTATTCTATTTTGGCAAAAGGTAAAATGGTGGCTTGATTTGTTTTCAAGTTGAAGCTTCATGAAACTTTGACTAAGTGACCATTTTGTCTTCATGCTTAACCCTAACCATTCCATCTAACCATGATTTATTCTCTACACTTGACCATGGTTTCCATATGATAAGTATTCATTTTATTTTCTTTTTGAAAAAAAACTTATCATAATATTATCTTCTTCTTCTTCAAGAAGAAAACCTAGCTTTCATCAATGGTGATTTGATGAAAAGAGTGAGAAATCCAATTCTAAAGTGAACCCACTTTCTATTTCTTCATTCTCTATCACTTGCCAAGTAGTATAGGGTGTTTTCTTCACAAGTTTCATGACTTGGTGAAGTGGGAGCTTGATCTTGTGATGCCTCGGCGTAGATCATCTTCGGCATCGTAGTCGATGACCTAGCCCGCCCATTTCTCCGATGAAGCCGACGCTAGAGCCCGGGATTTGATTTGGACAGTGAGGAGACTTCATCGCGGAGCTATGGAGGTGGAGCACCGGATCTACAAAGGTTGTATTTCCGTTATTTTAGTTAAGTAGTTAACTAGTTGCTTGTTTCGCCTAAATATCTAGTTAACGATCCGTATTAGGGTTTCTCGGCACTTGTAAAATTTGAAATTGGCATGGTTGATGCCTTGTGAGACCTCATTAGTGTGCCTAGGAACCCTACAGTGGTATCAGAGCCTAGCTAGAGCCTTAGGCGATGCGTAGACGGAATTTCGAATCCAAATAAACCCCGAAACCCTAATCCGACCCGCTCTCTGGATTTTTTTCAAATTTGTGAAATTTTCCATATTAAAAATATGCAGAAAAATCAGCAGGGAATTGTAAGAAATACTGTGCAGCACGTACCTTTGATTCATCCAATGCGCGGCGGAACCGCGGCACGAGCATGGCTCGTGCGGCGGTTCCGCGGCCATTATGTCACATCAGCTGTAGAAATTTATACAGTGATTCTTATTTTGCAGTGCTGGTTTTCCTTGGAATTTTTAATATTTATTCAAGAGTTGAATTTTCTGGGTTGTATTGGGGACTCGGAGTTTTGATCGGATTGTCTAATTTTGTCTATGTGTCTTTCCGGATAATTTTAGAATATGTTAAAAAGTTCGACCGGATATAAATACCCACCTTTTCCCCTGTCGGAAAATTTCCAAGTGTTGGATCTTTCCATAGTTTAACGACGTTCTAAGTAGTGCAAGTAACGCGATGGTCCCTCTAGAAGACAACAAACCTTAACTCGATTATGTGACCGTCTTGAACTGCCCTTTGAACCTTAGGGTTCGGGGCAGTACGGCGTGCCACAAGTGAGGCGTTGGCTTGACCCTTCTACGGCTGGACCGTTGGTACTGAGGCATGAAGTGAATGTTTTTAAACTTATTTCATGAGTTGATCTGTATCGGGAAAACTTGGGTGTTCGAATGTTCGATCGGAAAGTTTAACATTTTCTATTTATCCGGAATGTGATACAATAATTGGAATTCACAATAAGTTATGAGATAACTGAATGAATGTTATAAACATAGCAGTTTAGTCTCACTTGATCGGTTGCCACGGAATTTTGATGCGATCAAAAGTCCGTCGCAATCACGTAGCGTACGCGGATACTCGCCGGGTAAACTTAATAGACAGCCTTACTCCATAGCCCCGACCAAGTGACTGTAGGAGAACCCCGTCGCCGAAAGCATCCATTTGGGTGCTCGCGGCAGCGGTGTTCCGCCTTGGTGCACTTCGTCGACGGTATCAGGGGTGCGGCCGCCTACTAAAGTTTGCGACGAGTATTCGATCAGGATGTCGGGAATCTTGTTGAATTGCCCGACTTGATATTGAAAAGAGTTTTCGATAAATAAGACTAAAATGCGGGGTTTATAATTGTTAGGCATGCGATGTCTAAGGAATTCATTTGATTAGGCATGCGATGTCTATGTAGGTTGCGGATTCCAACTATTGTAGTTTTACACTTTCTTTTCTGTGACCGTAAGTGTAATATGTGATATCGCCGGTTTCGTTGCTATATGTCAACGACAATTGGGATGGACATATTTACTTACGTTGATGACATGTGATGTTATGTGTTGCTGGATATGTTATATTGGATTGTCGTGTTTGAATAGCCGGGTTTTTTTTATGTGAGATGAGTGTTTTTCATTTTCATTCATGTAAAAACTTGTATGTAATATTCTTTTATTAGGGCACTTCCAGGTTGCGGAAGATGTCACCCTTTGTATATTATTTTCTTTTCCGCACTAGGATAGACCCAAGGAGGGGAGCACAAGTAACCGGGTTGTGGAGTCCAGTAGGAGACCAACTCGAGGAGTCGGGTCCGGGTCTCCTAACTCTAGAATTGGTAGGGTTGCTTGCCGCTCTCGTAGGGGTCTAGGGGTGTGGGTTTGGCTATTCATCACGACCGTGGAATCCGTGTTTTATACTGGCTCATATTAAAAACACGGACGTCCTAGTATATCCAATATTTCATATGTTTCTTCTGCTGCGATATCTGTGATGTGATCATGTGATGTTCTGTGATAGATACAGTATATAGTATATATGATATTTTATATAGACGTTACTTATGTTTTACACCCGCGCTAGCCCTGCCCTGCTCTGTCGTTAGTTACCTAACCTAACGGTGCACGAGGGGACATCGAGGCGAATGCTGATGGCATAAGTGTACGTCGTATTTATCTGTGATGTTTAGGTAACTTAAATGATGGGACTTCATTAATATGATTAATGAAATAAAAAGAAACCTAAGATGTTGTAGAATCGAATTTCAAAATAAAACAGGTAGCTACAGTTCTTGCTTTGCACAGCGGTATATGTGATATATCCTGCACCTTATTCGATGAGGAAAGGACCGAGATCCCTTCACCGGGAGTGACTCCTTTAGCAATAACTGGCAGATGCTACACACTCGGTTTGTCTTTTGATTGCTTTTAAGATTTTTTGCTTTGCACAGTGATATGTGATATATCCCGCACCTCATTCGAAAAGGAAAGGACCGACGATCCCTTCACCGGGAGTGACTCCTTTAGCAAAACTAGAAAAGCCTCAAAGACACTCCATTTCAAAATTCATTGGATCCTACAACGATATCAAGTTCATTACGCAATAGGTTTTCAGAAAAACCTGTCGTAGCCCTCCGTCATTTCAGATAAGTACTAGTTAGTATTCGTGCTACGTTTGTTGACTATGTTAAGGCGTAGTGTGCGGTAGCTAATTAGTGCTTATCTGCATAAACATATGATGTGATTGGATTAGGGTAGTTGTGCGACTTTGTTGACTATGTTAAGGGTCGTGCGGGTGGGTTTAATTCAATCGGGAAATGACGGGTTGAACTTGACTAGCACTTATGATTTGTTGACTATGTTAAGGTCATATAGCTGCTAGGGGCAAAATATTATCGGGAATTTCAAGTGTTGAAATTTGCAATGAGATTGCATACCTTCTATGAGATAGTTGGATCCCGATACCCGCTGCGAGTAAGAGTTACTCCTGGGAGAGTTTTACACATTACAATTAGCCGATCAAGTAGGTGTCTAGAAAGGTGTTAACGAGGTTACGCCTTTGGGAAAACGAGGTTTACATTAATTAGGTTCATGCGAAAGCACGGGGGACCTCCCTCAAAGTACCGACACTGGCCTGGCTGAAAGATTGGCGAACTTGTAGTGTGTAATTAATCCCGGCTAGTCTTTCCTTTTAGGGTTTGAAGGAAGATTTGATAAAAACAGTGGGAGCCATCCTGATTAGATAAAATAATAACCAATCTATTCTTGCAAGAGCGCATGCTGAGTGTTTTCTTCTCTCTCTCTCCAGGTAGAGACCATATCACGCCTTAATCAAGATAATAATACGGAATATTGACCGAACCCGCTTGTTATACTGAGCTGGGGAACGTTGGTCCCGCTCCAACTTATAATTGTTATAAGACAGAGCAGGAAATTGGGGAATACCAGATTTCCCGTGCCGCCCAAACGAAGAGAGTGCATGCTGATGCATCATCTTCGGGTGTGTTCGTTACAAAGAACTGTTTCTCTGTATCCTCTACGTCCTGGGTATGTGATACCAGATCAGGATCCCAGATATGTAATCTGTTACATAGGGCTACAGAAAGATAGAGAACTGAGAACGGGTGATAAGTTTCATGAGGCAGAAAACGGGGCAAGTGTTGCAGCCAAGTCTGTTGGTCACTGTCACCCTATATTCCAAATACATTGATTCTGAACGAATGTTATTAGATACCGAACCTGATATACAAAATTATATCAATCTCTTTATTAGTAAAGAAATGATAAAATTTTGTATAGTTGGATAATGTTTTGAACATTTCCTATATCAAAAGTTGATCGGTTCAGGCACGTTATCTTAAAGCATTGATGTTCCAAATCAAACTACAGTTCTTTAGTATACGGAACACATACAAGAGGAAGAGTTCAGAAATGAACGAATCCTACTTGAGGCATTGTAGACTAGGTCATATCAATGCGACCCGACTAGCTGAAGTTACATGTAGATGCATATTTAAATCAGTTTGAATTTACATCTTGTGAAACTTGCCAGTCATGTCACAGAGATAAGATGACCATAGCTCCGTTTACTGGAAACAGAGAAAGAGTTAATGAACTCTTGGGATGATACATGTTGATGTATGTAGGTCCCCTGTCTACACTTGCCAAGACCGGTTCTTTATACTTCATTACATTCTCTGATGATCTTTCGAGATTCAGACCTATGTTCCTGTTGAAACACAAGTCCGAACCTTTTGAGATATTCACAGAATATAAGTTAGAAGTAGAGAACCAATACGGGTATAAGTATTATGTCCTTTGATGAGATCAAGGAGGAGAATACTTGAGCACGGAAATCCTGGACTATTCTAAAGGAGAATGAGATTCTCTCTCAGCATTACTCCTCCGTGTACACCATAGCACGATGGTATATCGGGGCGGAGCAATAGCACCCTATGTGATATGGTGTGCTCTATGGTGAGTACTACTGAGTTTCCAATTTCCTTTTGGGAGTTATGCACTTGAGAAGCTGCATACCTATTGAATAGGGTTCCGATCAAATCAGTTGCCTACCACTTCATATGTGATATGGAAACGGAAGAGCCCATATCTTAATTTGGTTAAGATTTGGGGTTGTCCGGGCTATGTCTAAAAGCATAATCCAGACAAGCTCGAGGCAAGATCTGTTATGTAGAACTGGAAATGTTCCAGCTATACAAACTGCGGCTGATGATTTGAAAGAACCAAAGGATTCAATAGTTACCAACGAACCTCAGCCTCTCCGCCGATCTAGTAAGGTTCCTCATCCGCCTGAGAGATACTTCGGTTTCTCGATGACAGTGGGAGCGAGGATTGCATCATGAGATGATGACCCAACTAGCTTCGAGCTGGCCATCAGGAGTAAGACTCTGTAAGAATGGCTGGATGCTTAGTGATCTGAGATGGAATCCTTATACACCAACAAAGTATGGACTTTGGTTGCTATATCTGAAGGGTTAAAATCCCCATCAGGAGCAAGTACATCTTGAGAAGATTACTTGGTGTAGATGGAAAAGTTAAGACTTTCAAAGCTAGACATGTTAAAGGTTTTCATCATCAACCTGGCGTGGATAATGATGAATCCTTTTTCAGTGGCTATGCTTAAGTCCATCCAGATCCTACTTGCCACGGCTACATACCATGACTACGATATCTGGCGGTTGGGTGTCATGACTGCTTTTCTAAATGATGTTTTGGAAGAGAGCGTCTATAAGTACACAGCCAGAGGGCTTCATAGACAGTGGGAGCAGCGGAAACGTGTGCAAGATGCTTTATAAGATAAAGCAGGCATCGCGGAGTTGGAACATCTGTTTTGATGTGTTAGTCAAAGAGTTTGACATCATCAAAATGGTAGATGAACCTTGTATAAACAAAAAGGTAGTAGGGAGTATGGTGGCGATCCTCGTAGAGTACGTGGATGGCATACTCTTGATAAGAAGGAGTTTCCTATGCTACGCTCAGTCAATCTCCGCTTATCACAAGGATTCTCCACATAGGATCAAAGTGATACCTCCTAAATCCTGGGTTTTGGATCTATGAGATAGATCTAATTGGATGATAGGATTCTCACTAGTTGTAGTGAGATGGTATCAATCGATCCTGAGGAGAATCACTGGAAGAGTTCCAGGGTGATAAAGACGAATGAATGTCAGTCACAGGCATTGTCTTTACCCTCAGTAAAGGGACGGTATGTTGGAAGAGTTCCAAGCTAGATACCGTGGCATACTAGACGATAAAGGCAGGATACATCGCTACTTAAGATGCTACCAAAGAGGCAGTCTGGATGTATATTGGTTCATGAGATGAACCTAGTTCCTCCCATTGTATGACAATGGAGTTGTGGCTTATGCCAAGGAACGCCGGTCCCATCAGTAATCCAGACATATTCTAAGGCAGTGTCACCTGATCATGGAGATGGTTGATCTCCAGGGTGATCGAGGTAAGGAGAATTGACTCAGAGGACAACACGGCGAATCCACTCACAAAGGCCTATTCCCAGAGAGAGACTTTTATGGGATGGTTGAGTATGAGATACTACAACCACTGCTACAGATGGCCCTAGTGCAAGTGGGAGATTGTTAGTTATATGTATGCCCTAGAGGCCATTACTATACATAGGATGTATATTGTAGTGGATGCTTGGACATATATAGGGAGGACTTTCTTGCTCGACATGATAGTATGCTATCTGGTTGCTCTTTACCTTAACGTGAACACTGATTGTCTCTCTGTTACATGTTGGTAAAGCCCTTAGGATGTGTACTTGACTACCTGGACTATGATGCGGATCATACTAGTGGGGACATGGTAGTCCATAAGTTCATCCTTCAAGGTCCCTAGTCGTGGGTATATCGAGACAGGGCATTGATATACCAGAGTAGACTAGCGTATACCTTCTCGACCCATACAGATGGGCGATGGATGATCCCATATCCATTGATGTTTGACATCAGAGATGATATACGGGTGCTCAGTACAGACTGGGTACACTGGACGGACTCGCCGAGAACTCCCAGATGGTATTATACCTTACGTCAGATGGCAGTTCTCTGGTGACACTGGTATAGAGTAGTCTGTTGACCCGAGATCGTCATAGAGTCTTGTGTGGTTCCTACTGCGCTTTGATTTCCACCTTACCACGTCCAAGAGGGCGTGCAAAACGGTGGCTTTTGGGTACAGTCCCGAATCACATGGAGGCAATGAGCGATAGGAGGGGATTCGTCTCTCCCGGTATAGGGAGTTGATGTTGCGCTGTGTTCGATTGGCTATGACCGAAAATCCCTGGCCAGGGTTGCTGAGATTTACTGGTAAGTGTTACCAGTAGTTTCTCGAACTGTTATAGACCTCATATCGACACGACTTATCGAGCTATTGGGGTCTGACGTTTACCACCCCTAGGCGAGATATGCAACATATCAGACGACGAGACCGGACTGTACGGTAAGTGTTACTGGTTGGATTCACAGGAGTGTGAGCGGGCTTGCTCGTCGATCTTCTGATCGCTCAATACCCGGGTGGCCGTTACGTTTAGCAGACCGCTTACGGCTTGTGGGTGTTTGATATGATCATCACTTGCTGCCGGCGTATTGACGAGTCTTTAGAGTCCTACACAGAGATTTCCTGGCTCAAGCAAAACGAAATAGGAGCGCATATGAGATATGTGCGGGACCGAGAATAATGCGTGTATATGATACCGTATTTCATTCTCGCGATGAATGTGTCGAATGGTTGTATGCGATATAACCTAGTTATCGAATCAAGGATTGATTCGATAAAACGATACATTGAATATTAGTCGGTTATATGCGATATGATCGGGTCGTTAAATCAAGTGTTGATTTAATGATTTAATGCATAATTATATATTTGATATATTACTTTGCATTAACTAGTATTGGTTCACTTTAAATGGATTTTCTCACTTGATGTACACAAGTTGTATATGTGATATACTTTTGTGCACAAGATTGTATCATGTTTGATGATACATGAGTGTTAGTGTGTATGTTTGGATTAAACCATGGTTATGTGATGGTTAGGGTTTTGATTTTATTTACTTATTCATTTACTTATTTATTTATTCTATTTTGGCAAAAGGTAAAATGGTGGCTTGATTTGTTTTCAAGTTGAAGCTTCATGAAGCTTTGACTAAGTGACCATTTTGTCTTCATGCTTAACCCTAACCATTCCATCTAACCATGATTTATTCTCTACACTTGAACATGGTTGCCATATGATATGTATTCATTTTATTTTCTTTTTGAAAAAAAACTTATCATAATATTATCTTCTTCTTCTTCTTCTTCAAGAAGAAAACCTAGCTTTCATCAATGGTGATTTGATGAAAAGAGTGAGAAATCCAATTCTAAAGTGAACCCACTTCCTATTTCTTCATCCTCTACCACTTGCCAAGTAGTATAGGGTGTTTTCTTCACAAGTTTCATGACTTGGTGAAGTGGGAGCTTGATCTTGTGATGCCTCGACGTAGATCATCTTCGGCATCGTAGTCGATGACCTAGCCCGCCCATTTTTCCGATGAAGCCGATGCTAGAGCCCGGAATTTGATTTGGACAGCGAGGAGACTTCATCGCGGAGCTATGGAGGTGGAGCACCGGATCTACAAAGGTTGTATTTCCGTTCTTTTAGTTAAGTAGTTAACTAGTTGCTTGTTTCGCCTAAATATCTAGTTAACGATCCGTATTAGGGTTTCTCGGCACTTGTAAAATTTGAAATTGGCATGGTTGATGCCTTGTGAGACCTCATTAGTGTGCCTAGGAACCCTACAGGATAGTGCTATCTAGGTCCAAGGCGTCCCCAGAAGCAGAATGTAGCCGGCTTTCATGCGGCTCACCCATTCTTGGACCCAAGGGGACAGGCATCGGTTCTTTCGGGTTGTCATCATCCGGTTCATGAGTAGAGACATGTGCCTGATTGGAAGGCGCCCAAGCAATTTGAGCCGTGAGCTGCATCACAACATTCGTCGGTTCATCAATTTTTGAGTAGAGCTTGTCCATCTCTTTATCTTTGCTCCTGAGCTGTTTCTGTAACAACCCCAAACTTTCTGTACAATTTTCTGTACAATTTTTTTCAAAATTACAGAAAGGGGTATTTTTGCCTGAGCACAAGATATTAGCTTATTTTGCTTTTTAATAGCAAGCAAGAGCTTGTAGCTCATTAGTAAGACTTTGCACTGCTGAACCAAGCCACCAGAGTTCAAATCCCACACCCCACATTATTTTTAATATTGTTTATTTTGAATTTTTAGAATACCAAGGGTTTACACATGCATAACTCGTAAAAACCTCACTACACATGGAAAACTAACTGTACCAGAGGATTAATGAACCGACAAGGAGCACTCCGACCACCTGACTCGGCCGAATCGGCCGGCGGACCGGCCGACTCGGGCCGCCTCCGCCGGCCGGACTCGGCCGGACCGCCGAGTCCCCAACATGAGAGTTGTGGCTTTTCATCTCCTCTGCACACCTGCATAGTTTAAATCCCTAGATCATTAACAGAACTCTTTTAAAACCCTAATTACTCCACTTTTAATACATTTTATCACATTTTTTTCATTTAACCCTTTCACCTATCCTAACCCTAGCCTTACCCTATAAATACAACCCCTACACACACACCCCTCACTCCAAAATTCTGAGCAAAACTCTCAAGAAATTTCCTAGAACCTTGGTGTACTTTGAAGTAGCGAAGGGCGAAGCTCCGGCGATTTTTCCGGCGACAACCATAGGACTTCCCGGCGACGAAACGATGCACCGGCGCCTCCTTCCGCTTCTTTTTCCTCATCCCTAACTTCTAAGCCAGTAAGTCCCCCTCCCTCTTCTCTATTCTTGTTCTAAAAATACGTAATTACAAAACCCGACGGAATTGGAGTTAAACCGATTTCCGATTCGGTTCTTTCTAAAAATCCAACATTTTCTTAAATACATTCACACAAAACTCTTACATGTTGACTATTAAACATTAAAAAACATGTTAATCAAGTTTCATGACAATCTAATTCATTTTGTAACTTTTACCGTACTTTTTCATTAAAATACCATATAGTTTCATTTCGACATTTAAACATCACAAACATGCTATTCCTTTAAGTAGATCACGAGTTAATGACATATCTCCTCACAATACTCATATGCAACATAGCACAATACTTTTCGGGAACATAGAATACGGGAAAACGAAACATTTCAAATAAATACCATTTACTAATAAAACCATTTTTTACAAGATATAGTATTTTACACAAATCTTTGCAAAGCGCCGCTACAACCCATTTTGGGGAACCCGACTGAGATGGTGCGGATTATCGCACATCCCTGGGCTTAGTAGTGCGAGATGCAGACCTCCACAAGGAGCATTCGGTCTTGAGTGATTTAAAATACGAAAATCTTAAGAAAATGAGATTTCTAGAAATATAATATATATTAAAATTTATTTTTATATAAATATATATATATATGTATCATTAAAATATCTATTTTATAATAATATAAATATTCCAACCTTTTCTAAAAATCACAAGAATCACCTTACATGAAAATACCATGAAATTCCGTACAAGTCCAACATTTTACAATCAAATACCATATATTATGAAAGTAAGTTATTTTCACTAGAAATATCACAAATATAAAATCTACAATTATTAAAACTCTAAATCCGATAATTAAATACTTTGGGTGTATTTTGAAAATTATATAAAAGTATTTTTACATAAAACCCGCTCAAGTTCTATAAATTACCCTAAAGACCCTAGTAAACATAGGTTTAAGTGGGACCAATCTCTTGAGCCTCAGGGAGTCGGAGAAGTGGGTGCTTGCCTATTTAAGGTAGAAAATTTAACAACGGTGTTATCAACACGGTAATCATCTTTGAAACAGACACAAATCCTACCGCCCATGTGCAGCGGTTACCGATAACATCAAAACAATCAGGACATCAATTTCCTTTCTAATTGTTCTGACTCAAACTGAGTCCCTTCTTAATAATCTGACTTGAATATGATTCAAGTATCCAAACTACAATTCAACATGAATCCATATATTCAAACTATTCAATCTATACAATCTATACAACTTGACTGAACCGAACTATGGATATACTTCCATTTATATGATTCTCCAGTTACATCCATTTACATGATTCTCCAGTTACATTCATTTACTGATATCATGGTTTCGGCAAGTCATCTATACAATTCAATTTACAAGACAATACAATACAATACAATATTATTAGTACAATCATTACTATCAATACAATAAATACACGGGGTATTGGGGTAGTTCATGCGTGAATCCAACAGAATCTTAAGAGACCCCTAGATCATGAATCCATGTCTACTAACACAAGCAAGAAATCATGAGGGCCCGTGTTTCCATGCTCCTGGATTGTGCCCTGTTGAGTTTAGAATACTTCAATGACGGTCGAAGTCCCGCTACTAACATTTGATTCGGTCCCGTGGTTCCCTATCCCTAGATTGGAGCCTGTTGGGTTTGAGAACACTCTTGAGATTGATTGACATTCACCCTTGAACTTACGTTAACAACATCATTAACACTAAATACAGCAATATTGCAAAATAACACAACTTGAAAAGCTATACTCTCTCCCTCTCTGCCTATTCTACTTCTCCCTTATCTTTGGGACTTACCGAACGATTGTTCGCTGACGACATTCCTTCTCTTTCTTCTTTGGAATGTTGTCAGGTGATCTGGACACTCAGGAGATCGAGCCTACCAGTGAGGACTTGGATCAGCTTGCTTACGACCGAGAGCTTTAGCTTCATTGTACATATTTTATTTCAGTATTTTCCTTTTCTGTTATGCCATTGTTTAGGCATTGCCTTCAATCAATTATATTTACTTTTCCATGCATCGTACAAAAAGAATGTGAATAAATAAAGTTGTTGTTTTATTATATCTTGTCTCTTGTGCATTTATATTTATATTGCTTAGATACGCTTAGCGTATTTACTTTAGAGTAAATACGTAGCGGCCCCGTTGCGTCCCCTTCGCCGTATACCGGGAAGCGGGGCGTGACAGTTTTCGAAGCTCTTGAAGCAGCACTTACTCTGCGGTCTTGGGGCGGAAAGTCGGCTCTTCCTCACTGTCCGAGCTTGACGCCATATAGACTGAGGGGTCCTTCTGCCTATCGGCCTCATCGAGAGGATTTTCATCATCCAGCGGAGGTGGCTGATCTTAGGAAATGGCAACCACATTCCAGCCAGAGCGAGCTTGGGATGTGGTGGCCCCATCCTTGCTTTTGCTGCGCAAGTTGTCGCTGGGACGCGCGCCAGCCATATAGACCATATGGATAACATATCCAGCCATCTTTTTATTATTGGCAGCTGATTATGTGGACTGATATCGTGGACCTTCTTTTTCGGTAACGGGCAATCGACTGAAGACGGCTGGTCTGACCGAGTTCTTGAATGGTGCTGGTGCTTCCTTTTTGGCTTTGCCCCGCTGTTTTCGTGGCACAGAGAGCTTGATAGACTCTTGAAGAGACGGTGTCATGCTTTCTCTGTCGGGGTTGCGATACGTCTCTTTATAACATCATTCAAACAGCTATCTTCATGATTCTGGCGGTCATAGCATTTTTCTGAACCCGCTTCAAAGGTTTGAAGGAATTGCTGACTTTTATGGCCGACTCAGCCATCGTCGCGGGGTGACCCTGCTCTTGGAACATCACAAGATTCCATTTAGCCAGAGTCCTGGCCCTCTTGTTGGCTCGATACCTGAACTGCTTCTGTCTCAACCTTTCTATTTTGAGCACTTGGCTGGCTATGGCTCTTCGGGAAGCCGCCGTAGACTGGGCGATGGAGGGCTTAGGAGATATACCTGATTATGTACTTGTTGGAGTCATCGCCTGAGCTCATCCACAACGTTTGATGATACCTTTTGTACCGGAAGTCTTGCCCTGAGCTGGAGCACCAGAGAGTCGTTCGGACAATGTCTTAAGTTTGGGTTATTGTGCCTTAGCGATCACAACGTTCGGCCTCTTGCCTCTTGAGACCGGCTTGGCCACATGGTTTGCCGGGATTTCTGCCAGATGAGCGCTTCCGGCAGGGTAGATGATGACGGAACCAAATTGGTGGGGTGACTCCTCTCATTATTGGCTAAGACTTGCAGAGAGAACCACGCAGGCATTGATTTTGACCACGTAGGGAATCGGAGTCGCGTAAGAAACGAAGCTCGGCTTGGGAGACATGATTGCTGAATTCGAGATTGTGACTGAAAACTTGTTAACCTGTACACAAAAAAATGACTTCAGTACAGGCAATTGATATATATGTTGATTGAGTTCGCATGAACGTTTAATCCGAAATATGGAAGAAGAGAAAAGGTCCCACCGGGCGTGCCAGAATCTGTAGCATGTTTTTCGTCACCCCATTGAGATGGGAAATATATGTCGCTTGTCGGGTGTATACAGATTCCCCCTGCCTAGGGTAGGCTGGGGTTTATTGATTTTGGGGATCCGAATCTCCGGCAGCCGCGGACTAAGCTGCCGTTAATTACCCTTCGCCTTTGAAGTGAAGGAACCTCAAATTGACGGGTCAAACTAGTCATGCGAACTCAATGTGCAGTGTGCATATGTGTATGTCTTGAGGGGTTTTGGGTATATCGGGGGCCTCGTAGAGCTTTCTAACGGGGGACATGTTTTGAGTGTGGAGTGTATAAAAAAAAAGAAAGAAGAAAAGAAAAGAAAAAATGGTATGAATAACGTCCTAAGGACGTGTGGGCGCTGGGCGCCAGCGCCTCACGTGCCCGACACGTGGGCGCTGGGAACTACGTGTCAGCGCCTCACGTGCCCAGCACATGGGCGCTGGGTGCTAAGGGCTAGGCGCCAGCACCTCACGCGACCGACACATGGGCGCTGGGTGCCGGCGCCTCATGCGCCCGGTACGTGGGCGCTGGATGCCTGCCCAGCATCCAGAAAATGGGGTTTAGCCCCGGAAATATAAGTCGAACTCCCGAAAAGGATTTTTATCTATGGAGTTAAACTCCAAAAGATTTTGAGTGGAGTTAAACTTCCAAAAAGGAATTTTATTTATGGAGTTAAACTCCAAAAGGTTTTGAATGGAGTTAAACTCCTAAAAGAGGTTTTATTTATGGATTTAAACTCTAAAAGATTTTGAATGGAGTTAAACTCCTAAAAAAGTTTTATCTTTGGAGTTAAACTCCAAAAGATCTTGACAAATAGAGTTGAACTCCCAGAAATCTTTAAAGATGATCAAAGGGGACCCTTTTCATCTACCCTTTAACCCTGAATATTCTTTTGAGCCTTGGATCTTCCCAAAGTGGGGTTTTCGGAGATGGGTCTCCTTCTTCCTCCTCTCTGTTGGCTGGATCTTGGAGAAAATGGGATGAGACTTAAAAATCTCCCCTTTTGGAGATTTGATGAAATATCTGAGCTCCCCTTCAAGGGTTTTATGGCGAAAAACTGTTTCTTTTTGGAAAAAGAAGATTTAAACTGTTGATTTAATTCAAAAAAAAGGAAGAAAGTTTAGAACCTTAAGGAAGGAGAAGGAGGCACAGAACCCTAATTTTTGAGAGAGTGAAAAAGTTCCTCTTGATTTTTTATCATGTTTGCTTTTATAGGCTACACACTTTACATATAGCCCCTTGGGCTTTGCCAAATAGCACTTGTGCCACCCCATGCCGTATGTGCTTATTTCTTTTTGGACATAAGCCATGGGGTTTACAAAATTTTGGTTTTCTGCCCATTTTTCATACATTTATTTCTAAAAAATTGCATTTAACTAATTTATTGCTTCATTCTTGGCATGGAGCCGGCCCCTTCCATGCTTGGTCTTGACTTGGGCTTAAGCCCGCTTGGCTGGGGGTTGACTAACTTTTACTTGGTTAACCGGGGTATAATTTTTGACCCCAACAGTGCCGCTAGGCAGAACTACCTAAAATATATCAATATCACTAATATTAAATGATCACTCTATAAATCAGTAAATCTCACTAAATACGAGTTCGATTCCACCCTCGATTTTCCTATTTTCTCGGGTTAAAGAATATGTTCATGAATCAGGTTAATCGTGTACAAGTACATGTGATTTCCATTATTCATTCACGTTTTCACGTATAACAGTCTTGCTTTTAATCACTTATGCACTAACGTACTTGCCACAATCTAAATCATTCACACATCCCACTCGCCAATGCAATACAGTCACTGGCGTGTCAATATAAGTGGGTACTAAACATGAGTGTAAAGCAATCATACATCATGGTAAAAATACGTTAAATAAACCTTAACCATTAATGGACAACCAGGATCAATTAGTTCGCGAAATTTATTAAAAATACATATGATCAGAATCATGTAGTACAATATAAAAGACGCATAAAGTAAACTTGTTCAGCTAATCAATAAAATTGGTTTCATTCCGATACGTTATCTGGTTAGGGAGATATACTCATTTGAAATTATGTGAACACTATTGGAATTCCAGTTTCAGAACTGGAAATCCAAGTTCGAATGTTATTTACTATAAGTTATGCTCGGAATTTAGGCTACAGTTCGATGAATTCTATATTTTACAATTAACTTTCCAACGTAGCACACAGAGAAATTATTATCATGTGCGTACAGAGAATTATGGTCATTGTAAGGTCGATAGGTATAATCATCAATGCAGAAAAACAACAGAACACGTCAGCAAAATAAAATGCATTAAAATATCAAACAGTAATGAAAATTAATGAAACCAGTGTCAAATGATAGCTAACTTATTTATCTACGCATCTATATAGGTCTCTACATATCAGTATGTTTATAAAAGAGTATATCAGGGTTTCAAAATAGACGTCAATGAAGAACACTGCTCTGGGCAGCAATCCAGAGCCGTGTTTCTCCCCAATTTACGGTATCACAATCACTTATTTTTCAGAAAAATTTATTACAGGTGTTTAGTATATATGACTCCAGTAGTCACCTGAAGCACTCTCTCGGGCCTCTCTTCTAAATGCGAAAGAAGATTCGATCAACGTACCAGGGCTTAGATACTTCGGCGCCTTGATAGCCTAGATTGATTAACTTGACCCCCACTCGAATGTACCATAAAGCGAAGGGGGCTCGCTAAACTGTCATTGAGGGCTCACAAATATTACAATATGATTTTTCTGTGAATTATTATAATTTTCACAAGGCAATATATACAAAAATATTTAGGTTTGTCGTCACCTCTTGGGGACAGCATTTCACGTTCAAAACTTCGATATTCTAAACCCAACTTTCTACACAATACTTAACCGAATCTATTAATCTTAAATTTGATCATTTTAAATTAGGGTTTTGGTTCAAGACATTTGATCGAACACTTAGCATATAAAACGATAATTTTAGGAATTACAGTTTTATCTAATTGATTCGAACGGGATTTGATCCCTGTAACTTCTATATGTTTAACACGGGGTATTAGACCCATTATGTGCTCAGTTCATCACAGTTCACAACATCAATATTCACAATTAAATTCTAATCGATCAAAAATACGACATATATCTATAATTACATTCTGATTTTAATACATATAGTCTAAATATTTAGCATGACAGCAAGTGATGGATCACTTGCCTTAGATCGCTGAATTAGAAGTGACATGACGTAGGGACTCGTCTTGACACATGAGACGGCGACGAGATGGTACGGTGCTGGAAACGGTGTGTGGCGCGTGCGCGGTGGGTGCCTTAGCGGTGGATGTGTCTAGAGCTCCGGCGAGTGCAACGGCTATGGCAAGGCGATGGTGGCTCCGGTGATGATTGCAGAGGGCTTGGTGATGTATTAGGGTGGTTCTTGGAGTTATGAGAGGTGGAGTGGGAGAGCTTGGTAGTGGAGAGAGTGTGATATTGTAAGAGGGGGAGGGATTGAGAGAAAGAGAGAATGAAAGGATGTTATTTTTAAATTGAAAGAGAGAAAGAAAGATCATGGGAAATTAAGAAGATTTAAGAAAGTATTAAAGTGTTGTTATGAGTGAATTGAATGATAATTTTAGTTGAGATATTTGAGGGAAAAGAATATGAGGAAAATTTAAAAGAAAGGAAATGAAGAAGATGAAAAGGAAGAAAGGAGAAGGAAAGAGGGCTGGCTTGCTCGGTTGGGCCTTGGCCAGGGAGAAATTAAAACAGAGAAGAAAGAAAAGAAGAAGAGTGAGTAGGAAGGGGCGATCCTTAGCTAGAAGGAGAAGGTAAAGTTTTAAAAGGAAAAAAAAAGAAAATTGACCGGAAGGATTTAGGAAGAATTTTGAAGAGATATTTGGACATAAAATTAAATAGTGAAATAAATTTATTCAAATACGGAATTACACGTACAAAAGAACCGGTTATTATAGTGATCATCTTCACCACCGCTCCGGCCTATGGCCACCATAAATCTCTACCTCGCCTCCATGGCCTCCACCTCCTCCGCCTCTTTCCTATCTCCACTACCATTCCACCCTATGCGCACCATCAACCTCCATCCCGCCTTCATAGCCACCACCACCTCCGCTCTTCCCCATTGTCACCGCTACCTCCCCATCATTCTCATGGCCACCATCAATTTCCACCTTGCCTCCAAGGACACCATCACCACCACCTCCTCCCCATCACCACCACCTCTAGCACTCTGAGGATCTAAAAAAGCTAGAGGAAGAAGATGGCTTATTAGGTTTTTTCTCTTTTGTCTTTTTTAAATTTGAAAAGCCAAGGGCAAAATTGTCCAAAAATCACTACTACAATAAGAGGTTGCCCCTACGGATATTGGAATTCGTAGGGGAAAGTTTTTATTGCCCGTACGGATTAATCCGTAAGGCCAATGATTTGCCCCTACGGTGCCCACCGTAGGGGAATAAATAAATTAAAAAATATTTAAATGTAATATTTTATTTGACCCTATGGAGCCGTAAAGAAGGCCCTACGGATTAATCCGTAGAGGCAAGAAAGGGTTATTTATAAAAAAAATAAAGCTCAGCAATTTCCTACAGCCCCAAATTTTCCCACCAACTCTCCCGCGATCGATCGATCACCCGCGCGCACCTTGTCGCCACCACATCCGTCGACATCTTCCTCATCGCCACCCATCATCATCGACTTCCTCGTTGTGCGCCACCACACTCTCGTCGTCGTTGGCACCACAGTCTCACCACAAGCTCGTTGAGCTCTTTGCTGCCACCACAGTCTTGTCGAGCTCCATCCCCGGCTTCATCCACCTCATCGAGCTCTTTACCGCCAGCAAAACTACTACCGAGGTGAGTTAATTTCTATTTTGAACTTAAAATTTGGAATATTTTGTGTTATTGTTGATTTTAGGGCTAGGGCTAGGGTAATAGCTAGGGCCGGGTTAATTAAGGTTAAGGTTAGGGTTAGGGTTCGGTTTAGGGTTAGGGTTCGATTTAGGGTTAATTAGGTAGGGTTAGGGTTATGGTTATTTGGGTTAATTAGGTAAAATAGGGTTGGTGATGATTAGGGTTAGGGTTAGGGTTAATTAAATTAATAAGGGTTAATTTTGGTTTGGGCTAGGGTTAATTTGGGTTGGGATTTGGATGATGATTAGGGTTAGGTTAATTTGGGTTAGGGTTTGGGCTAGGGTTAATTTGGGTTAATTAGGTAAAATAGAGTGTATTTGTGTTAGGGTGTTGATTAGGGTTAAATTGGTTAATTAGATTAATTTTGGATTAATTATGGATAATTTGAGTTAGGGTGATGATTAGGGTTAATTAGGTTAATTTGGGGTAATTGGGTCAATTTTGGGTTAATTTGAGATAATTTGAGTTAGGGTGATGATTAGGCTTAATTTGGGTTAGGATTTAAGGTGCACTAGTTCCTTCAGTAGGATACTCAATGATAACGTAAACGTACAATTTTACCGTAAACGCAAGAAAAATTTACCCTAAACTAAAAACTTCGAACCCTTAAAAACGAAACGTAAACGTAAAACCTATTCAAATTAAATATTCAAGTTAAAACCAATATATGATACTCAATGATAATATGAAACTTTCATATTTTCATCGATACTTATATGTGAAAATCAAAGCGTGACTTAGTCCCCTTCTATCGGGTAACATACGTTAGATATTCGTCGTGACATAGAACTATACGAAGGTTGTTAAATATCGGACTGTATAGTTCGGTACTAACAACCGCCGTGTAGTCTATGTGACGAGAAGATTCAATCGTATGATAACCGATAGATTTGTCCAGTGTGGACAAATTAGGAATGTATAAAGCAAACACCTTCACTTGTGTTTTCATTCGTTTTGAGTTATTTCGTCGGTACTTTTCTGCTGGTTCTCCGTGTACAAAGATAGATTAGATGTTCATTTAAACGTTGTTTCACAGCATTGAAATGATTATCTATTCTATTATAGTGTACTCGGAGAACAGCGGGGAGATACTGCCGAAATTTACTCGAAACGGATGAAAGTACAAGCGAATGAGTGTCTGCTCTATACATTCTTAATGGGATAGAAGCCTTAACCCCGACAGCCGAAACACACAAATACAACATGAATACACAACAAACGCACACACAAAGAACATATACAATAACAAACCTACACTTAAGCGAAATCATAAATTGAAAGACACATACACAGAATGCAACTCATACTTCGGTATCTTCAAATCTAACTTTATTTTTCGATAATTTATTCTTTTCAACGACAAACTTGCCTCTACGGATTTTCTTCTTTGTCAGTAACCATCCCATTCTTAGATTTCTCAATATAGTCACCGTAACCTATAATTTATATGTTATAAAGTTTAACATGGCCCATGAATATATCAGAGTTAAGGACTGGATGTACATGGATTGGCAACAACGCATGAAATCTAAGTTTGTCGCAGGAGTTGCTGCTTTCATTGAATTTGCACCCGCATATAATTAGATCGTGTGAGAGAAGATTCTCTGCCCGTGCGATAGATGTGAGAATAAATTCTGGCAGAAGGTCCAAATCGTAGAGCTTCACATTGTTAAACATGGTTTTACTAGATTTTATACAACTTGGCTATATTACGGGAAAGGAGAAGAAAAAGACGGTAATGCGGTAGAAGAAGAAGGAGAAGAAGGTAATGCGGCAGAAGAATAAGAAGATGATAACTTCTTTCTAGGAGAAAAAGTGGAGGATATGGTAGAGGCTGCCCTAGGTGATAGTATTTCTACCGAAGATAACATTCCTTCCGGTCAAGGACCACGTGCAGATAAATATGAAAAGTTCATGAATGATACTAGAAAACCAATTTATGAGAATGCAAAGTATTCCACCCTATTATGGTTCGTATAACTTTTCCAGATTAAGTGCCTAAATGGATGGAGTAACAAGTCATTCACGATGCATATGAAGTTCCGGAAAGATTCTATGCCTCCGAGAAATAACATGCCCGACAGCTGGTATGGAGCCCAGAAGATGATGTCTGATTTAGGTCTGAAGTGTGAGAAGATTCATGCATGTCCTAAAAATTGCATGTTGTACCGGAAAGAGAATTCAGATTTGAAAGAGTATCCAACATGCGGAGAGGCCAGGTATAAGCCAAAAGAATCTGATAAAAAGCCCAATATACCTGTCAAGATAGCATGATACTTTTCCATAACACAGAGATTACAGAGGCTATTCAGGTGCAAGAAAACAGCCGAGGCAATGATTTGGCATCACCGTGCTGCTCCAAATGAAGATGGAAAAATGAGCCATCCAAGAGATTCACCGACATGAAAGAATTTCGATAGGAGGCACGAAATATTTAGTAGTGATCCTCGCAATCTCAGGCTCGGACTCGCTAGTGATGGCTTCTGCCCATTCAACTATATAGCTGGAAGCCACATCACATGGCCCGTTGTAATGATAATTTATAATCTGTCGCCTTGGTTAGTTATGGATCAATCCTATTGTATAATGCCTCTTCTTATTGATGGACCAAACTCACCGGGAAACAATATCGACGTTGTTTCCCCCAATCAGAGCAAAGCTCTGTTGGAAATTCAAAATTCAAATTTTGAAGCAATGCGTCAGATCTCGGGCGCAACGCGCCATGTGTCAGGCGCAGATGCGTCAGCGCAGCGCCCAAGACAGCGCACCCAATCAGAGCAAAGCTTTGTTTTAAACAAAATTAAATGAAGCAACGCTTCAGCTGCGCAAGCACTGCGCTGCGCGACACGTGTCAGCGCAGATGCGCCAGTTGTGCTGTGCGCTGCGCGACACGTGTCAGCGCAGATGCGATAGCGCAGTTGCGCTCCGCTGTGCGCTGCGCGACACGTGTCAGCGCAGAGGCACTAGCGCAGTTGCGCTACTCTGTGTGCTGCGTGACACGCGTCACGCGCTGGGGCATCTGCGCCTAACAAAATAAAGATTTTAAAGAAATCTTTCTGTTCTTGTTAGAACAAAAAGATTTTCTTCTGTAAAACAGAAACTCTTGGATCAAAGATCTAACGGTGGGGAAAATCCTCCAAATCACTCAGGGAAAGATCTCTTTAACAAAATTAACTAATTTATGGGCACTATAAAATGGACCCTAAGCCTCAATTCATAGGCATCAACATTTTGGGAGAAATTAAACAGAGAGAACTCTGAAGAATTGGAGAGAAATCCTCAAGAACAAAAAAGGTAAAAAGCTTTTAGAAAAAGAGGAAATCCTCTTATGAACAGATCATTAATCTAAAAACAAGATCAATGATCATAAATAAAAAACAAAATAAAAATAGTGCTTTGCACTTTTTATGAACTTCTGGTTCCTGAAATAAGAAAAAGCTTGTTTTTCTTCAATCTAAATTAGATCAAGAAATCAAATAGTGCTCTGCACTTCCTTTATGAACCTTTGGTTCTTGAATCTAAAAGATTCTCAAATTAATAGTGCCTTGCACTTATAAATCTGCACTGTTGCGCTCTTGGGCTGACGCAAGCCACCAGAGAGCGCCACGTGTCAGCATCTGAACTAGTTGCTCTACGCGCTTTTGAAATAGAGCTTTGCTCTATGAAATTGTCGCAACTCACCATAGCGCGCCACGTATCAGCAGCGCAAGCGTAGCGCACTAGCGCAGCGCACTGTGCTGCATGACACGTGTCATCATCACAAGCGCTTGCGCTCTTTGATTGGCGCAAAGCGCCTGAAAATGCAATGTATTTCCTCTGCTGAAGGACCAGGCCCAAGTCAAAAAGACCTAGCAGGCCAAAATAAATTGCAAAGCAAAAAAAAAGGGGCAGAGCCCAAGTGAAATTGATGCTCTGCATCATTTATAAATGGGCAAAGCCCCAAAACAAATTGATGCCTGCATCTTTTATGGGCAGAGCCCAGACAAAAAAAAATAGAAGTAATGCAATGCATTATTTAAGTGTGGGCAAAGCCCTAGCACAGGTCTAATAAAGGTGTTGAACATTTTCAACCGGACTTAGCCCAATCATGGCTGTAAGTCCTCAAATTAAATTGACTGAGCACGGCTGCTCCCTAAATCAATTTATATCTGGTTCGAGGGTACATCTCCGAACTCCTCTGACACCTGTCGTTGTAATCCTTCAACGACGTCAGAGAGGTGACGGGTCCCAACGACCACACACTATACGGACTGCGGGGTCCTTAAACTCGTGGACCGAAACGTCCTTAAACTAATATTGGACCGAAACGTCCTTAAACTAATATCGGACCGAAACGTCCTTAAACTAATGATGGACCACCACGTCCCTAAACTGAAACATGGACCATCACGTCCCTAAACTGGAGCAATAGAGCCCCCAAATGCTCTTTTGCTGGATCTAAACGATCCCGTTTAAGTCGATCTTAGCCCCAAACACGGCTAACGTATCCTTAAACATTCAAATGGACTATAAAACTCCAAATCGACTTTGGCTCAGGGGTACATCTCTGAACTCCTATGACACCTATCGTTGTAATCCTTCAACGATGTCAGAGAGGTGATGAGTCCCAACGGCTATATATTAAATGGACCACTACGTCCTTAAACTGGAAATGGATCTAGACGATCCCGTTAAGTTGATCTCAGTCTCAAATCAGACTAACGTATTCTTAACGAACGTTTAAGTTGATCTTAGCCTCAACACGGCTAACGTATCCTTAAACTAAAAACACTAAACCCAAATCTAAGTAAATATGGATTTGGACTAATCCATGTCCTACGGGCGACGGCATTACTCAGTCTCCGTATACAATCCACGGGCAACCACAAACAAAACAAACACCCACGACACGAAGTGAAATTCTGGAGAAGGAGAAAGTTGTTACCGTGATGCGGTAGCGTAATTAACTGCAGGGGCCTGCGCCTGTAGGGAAGAGCGTCCCCACAATCAAAAACCCCTCAAGCGAGGGGGAATCTGACGAAGTCTGCTACATCGGCCGCATCCGTCTAAACCTCCGATACACGGTGCCATTGTAACATCTCAAAAAAAATAATAATAATAAAATATTATTTTTGGGAATTTTTATAATTTAATATTAATATTTATTGAATATTTTAATATTTTAGTATTATTAAATACAAATAAATGGTAAAAAATTTTAGAAAAATTATAGAAAATTCTAAAATAGGGCATTTTATGGAATTATGTCATTTTTAAGCTTTTATGGTTAATTATATGCTAATTTAGTGTTAATCGCGATTAAAAATCGCAAATTGGATTTTTAGCATTTTTGTGCAAAAATGTGCACATATCATTTTTCCACACTTGTTACATTTGTTACATGTTTTGGGGTATGGTTCCTTAGGGTTTGCCATTGTGTGAGAGAAAAGAAAAGAAAAGGAAAAAGTAAGTGTGATGATGAGAGAGAGAGGGGGTAGGTATAGGTCAACTTGTTTTTTGAACCATACCCCTATCATTTTCCATCTCATTTTCTCTCTCCCCTCTCCTTGACCTGCTGCTGCTCCAGCCCCTCCCTCTTCTTCCTCCTCCCTCTTCAACCTAGATCCACCATTAAAACCAACCCAAAACCCCAATTCCACTTCACGAAACTTGTTCCCGAGCTCGCTAGCTACACATCGGACCAAGCAAGATAGGATTTTGAGGACTTTGAGCAACTCAAGAATTTTCTTGAGTTGCCAAAGAAGGTAATTTCTGCACCCTAGAGTAGTATTTCTTTTCCCTTGTGCATCCATGCTAGTTTCATATTGATATTGTGTCGTTTTGTGGACTTTGGAGAATTCAAGTTAGGGTTTAGGTGAGATCTGAAATCAAAGGTGAATTGAGGTGTAATTAGATGTTATAACCCCTGGTGTGATGTTATATTGGATCAAACTAGAGAGTAAAACCCAGAATACGGATTTAGCGAATCGATATCGGGGAAAACTGTAAATCTGTTACTGTTTTTGGAGATCTGCTATCACCCGAGACACCTGAAAATAAAATTAAGTTGACAGAGAGATGTGCAGGCACCTAGGAACCACCATACAAAGCCCTAGCCTCCACCTCCTCTTCCAGGCCGCAGATTTAATCTGTTTGGCAGCAATTTGCGGCCTGGGTCCCACCATTTTGTCTCGTGTTTGTTCTGTAGCTCCTACATGTATAGATTAGACCCCTGGTATGTATAGATTTGTCTAGTTTGACCTAGGGTGAAATCTGGAGCATTTTTCCTTAGTTACAGTTTTGGATTCGTGTTTCCGTATTCCGTATTTTCAATTCTGAATTTGTGTATTGCGTTTTACCTCGAATACTTGGCGTTTATACGACGATATCGAGGATTGATTGATGGTTTTGAAAGCGTGCCCATAGGTTCTAACCTATAGGTCCCTTATCGTATCGTTTTGGGTTTCGTGTGCCGTTTTAGATTTGATTTGGTTTTAATGCGCATATACGATATTTTGATATGTATGTACCCCATGAAGACTTCGGGACGACAAGCAAACGCGTGGTGACGTCGACAATGAAGACGCTAGGTGAGTAGATTATATCTACAGGGGGAAGTCGGGTGGATGGCGTATAGCACCCCCGCAGTCTGTAGTTAGTATACTATGTATATTATATATATGATAGTTATAGTGTGTTGTGGTTTTGTGTTAGGTGTGTTATGGTTAGTTAGGGTTAGAAATAACTACCATAGTTCCTAGTTGCGAACCCTAGGACAGATTTACACCCACGCGCACACACTTGCATATTCCTTATACTTACACTTTGTTGATGATATTGGATGACAATGGAGATGAGTCGATGATTTTGGGCCTTGTGCCGTGAGATCGGTGATTGGATATAATTCGTATTTGGGATACGACATGTGATTCTTGCGGGCTTGGGATGTGTGTTTACCCCCGCATTCATACTTTATAGATGGTATCAGATATACTAGACTTAGATTAGTACCCCAGATTATGTGATATGATGATAATGATACCTGATATTTAATAAGAGGAATGTGATTTTGACCCGTACCCAGCTATTGGGATGCCGTACGACGATTTACCGTACGAGCTTTATATTGATGATAGATCTGCACTCATGACTTGAGGATGTCATATGATATACTGTATCGTACGCGATACTACTGAGGCGGGATCACCGACTACTATATATATATATCGACTCAGATTTAGGTGGTTTCCATACCCCTCCCGATTGACCTGATACTTAGATTAGTAGTTTGCATAGTAGAGGTTAGGCTAGACCCGAGTCGTACCTATTTCAAAAACTACGAATCAGGAATATCTTAGAGACAAATAAAGGGATCCTACGGATACTTTAAAAACGTGTATCTTTTCTTAAAAACACCGTAGCCCTTATTTTACTAAAAACCCTGATTCGTCTTATTTCAAATGTCATAATCGCATGATATATACATATTGGTGTAGAACTTCACTATTGCGTTGTTTTATTCGATTCCGCATTTTCAGTACTATTCGCATTGCATACCATGGGTTATTGCTATGTTACCATCATGCTGTTAGGACACCAGCACCATTATCGATGATGCGTATGTTCCACGTACACTTGCTTGCCGGCTCACACACTTCATCATCGATAATTGCCATGTCACTACACTGTAGTACTGTTGCATTCAGGATACGACCCTTGCATGGCATACTTGTATACATACTCATTGTACACTTATATTTGTACACATACTTGTTTGCACATACACAGATGATATTTCTAGATTTGGGAACCGCAAGATACTCTTTAAAACTGATTCATTTTAAAAGAGCGGCTTCCCCAATATGTGCATATCACTATTCCGTATTGCATTATATATCGATATGCTTACATTCTTTTATATGTTGCATACATCATGTTTTCTGATTATACGTATTGAGATATGTTGTTTCCATGATATTTCTGGATTTGGGAACCATGGCTATTTCAACTGAGAATATGTATTGTCTTTAAAAACCGGTTTCCCTTGATATGATATTTCAGTGCGTCCACCATGTGTTTTCTCGATTCTGAGAGTGGCATATGAAACCCGATTCGAGGAGCGGTAGGCACCGTCTGCGGGTACATGGTGGACCCGGTAAAGTACCCCGGGGCAAGAAGACTCGTATATGTTAGACGGTGAGCCTGGCAGGGGAGCACTACCTACCGGTGATAGTATTTGGACTCGGCGGTTATCGTGGGGATACCGACCGGAGTATGTACGTATGGATACGTCGAAATTCGAGGGTCGAAGCTGGGCACTCGGGTTTTCGAGATAGCGTATGATACGTACCTATCAGGGCCAGTCTTGGTGACAGTGCCTGATAGACGAGGATTTACGTGCCGATGCTAGGCACAGGTTTCATGATGTTTTCGAGTGTCGATGCTAGGCACTCAGGTTCCATGATTTGATTATATCCTCATATTTCCATGCATATGCTTTACGATATTTGCATGCATGATGCTTATTGTCATTGGGTGACAGGTGGACGGGATCCACATACATACAGACTTTTATTACATTGATCTTACTTCATTTGTATATATAACAGGGTATGAGGGCGCTGTTATATATACCCTTACACCAATATTAGTGGAATGGGACGCTAATATATGTGTATTGATATTCATTTTTGATACTTCATCATATTTACTTCATGCAGACATACCCTGTATTTACGACATATTATTACCTGAGTACTTGGCACTACATACATGTTTAGATGATGAACGCTATGGCCGCACTTACAGGGCCAAAAGAAAACCCTGAAGCATCCTCGGATGAACGCCAAGAGGAAGAAACCGACGCCGAATTCCTTTGTCGGATATTGGAGAAGAAGGACAAAGAGGCTGCTGAACAAGCAGCCAACATACAGCGTATGGGCCTCCTCTTCCAAGACATGATAGGGATGATGATACAAAAAGATCCTCCGACCGAAGAACCCCCGATCATCCTTGGAGATGATAGGGGAGAGACATCAAATCCTCCACCAGCTGTGTCGACGGCTAAAGAGGATGCAATCTCCAAAGCTGATTTGGACGAGTACATTGCCCAACAAATACGGTTTCATCATGCGACCGAAGCAGCTGGCCAGGTCGTAAAAACAGGACGGCCATATCCAAGTTGGTACGATCAAATCAAGTACCCACCCGGTTACACAATTCCTAAGTTCCATGTCTACAAAGGGACGGGCAATCCTCACCAGCATGTTGCCCAGTTCAGGGCACTCTGCGGCAACACCGGCGGTGATGACAAGCTTTTGCTTCGCCATTTTGTTGGAAGTTTATCAGATACGGCGTTCGAGTGGTACTCTGAGCTCCCGAACGACTCTATCAAGACTTTCACAGAGATGGAGCTGCTGTTTACTCAGCGTTTTGCATGCGCCAGTGAACGCACCCCGATGACGGCACTGATTAACGCCAGGGTAAAACCAGGCGAGACATGGGTTCAGTACGCTATACGGTGGCGGAACTTATGGTCGAAGTGCGAGCAGTGCATTGAAGAAGCTCCTGCTGTGGGTATGTTTATGGGAACCCTTGATCCGCAAGCAACCATCTCGCAATTTATGATGTTTTTCAAGCCGACTACCTTCCATGCCTTGATTGATAAGCTAGCGCAGATGGATCAGATGGGCCATAAACCTCCTCTTCCAAAGCCGGACTCCCGAAATGACAAAGGGAAGGGAAAAGCGATCGTCGTCGCTAATGCTCAACAACAACCGAGCAACTCGAAGCCGGTTGTGCGAAAAAATAATATGCGCCCATACGTAGACCTTGAGGAGAGGCTAGGGCGTCCTTATTCTTTTCCCCGCGATAAAACGAGAAGGTTATTCGAGCTGGCATTGCGCAACAGACTCATAAATCTGCCGGAACCAAAACGTCCGTTGCAACCAAGTGATGTCAACGAGCCCAACTACTGTCCTTATCATCGAGTACTGGGTCATCCAATCGAGGATTGCTACGTTTTCAAAAATTGGCTTGAAAACCAGTACCGATAGGGCAAATTCGCGTTATCTGACAAATGGAAGGTGAATCCCCCGCAGCCCCACACCTCTAAAGGGATGAATACGCCGGGGGAAACATGCTCCGTCGTTGAAGAAGCTCCTTGGGAGGTTGTATTATCAGTCAAGACGAAGAGGATGCTAAATGATCTTCAGACATGTCCAACGATTAGGTGGAAGAACCCGTTGGAACCGCAGGTCATTGAGGGGATGTTGAAGCCACGTCCAACTCCAAAGACCGGTGGAGATGGCTCAAGCACTCGCAACCGGTCGTCAAAATCCTCGAAGAAGAAGAAGAAGAAATCAAAGAAGCCCGTGAAGCCTGGCGACAAGCGCACGGACTTGGAAAAACAAATTGACGCGCTGGAGGAATACAACCAGAAGGCACGGACTCCCATTACATTCCAAGAGTTTCTCAACCACGTCTTTCAAGAGGAAGGTGAGGGAGAAAGTTCGTCAGATGAATCTGAAGAATGAGTGGCGAGCTGTCATGTGATTTCCCATTCGTTCACGAACGGTGAGGAGACTTCTTGTACTGAAACGCTGGGGGCAGATCCTGAATCAAAAATTTTGGGGCCATCAGATGAAGTGATTGACGCATTCCTTAATGAAGCTCGGTTGAAGAGTAAAGCAGATCGAGAACGCGAGGCAGTCATATTTGAAAAGGCCAAGCGCCAGCGACTTGACGAAAAAGCTGAGATGATCCCGCTGGAGCAAAACACCTCCACCGTTGACAAAAGCCAATTCAAGATAAAGAAAAGGTTTGTTAAGGCCATATCAATGGGTATGAAGCAACCATCCTCTGAAGGAAACATCACCGGTGAATTGGAAATGCACCCCTCCTATTGCTTATATCATCAGAAGGTTTCGCACCCCACTCAAGAATGCAAAGCTTTCGACAGATGGTGGCAGGGATATGTTGCTCATCGAAAACATTTTAAGCGGGAAAAGCATAAAACTCGTCGGGAGCAAAGAAATGCAACCGAAGAGCTTGAAAGAACTACCGGCGATTGTCACATGGTTAACACCAGCGGGTCACAAGTGCCTACATTCGGGAGGGATTCTGAGGAGGAGCTGGAACTTGCCCCTCTCTTTAAAGAGTCCACTTCGGGAAAAGAAGAAGAGCCGAAGGTCTGCGAAAATATTCGGCTGCGGAATCGGACGCTGCTTGAAAAGAACCTCGGACCCTCCAACAGAAAAGATAAACGGAAAGAAAAGGTCTCTGAAGATATCGTCTTAGATGACCAAGTTCTGGAAGAGCTAAATGCCAACCCGCCGAAGAAGAATAAGGTGGATTACAACGTCTTAGCACATCTGAGGAAGCTGCCCTCACAGCTCAGCATTCTTGACGCCCTTTTGCTATCAAAAGAGGCGAGAGATTCGCTGATTAAGGCACTACAAGATCCGGAACAATTCCAAGCTTGCCTGGCCGAGGAAAAGATGAAGGATGAATTGGAGCAAGTGCACACGGCCGATGTCACTTTCGGTGACGAGGACCTTCTCCTTGGAAAGTGCGAGCACAATCGCCCCCTCTATGTCTCAGGATACTGTCACGATATAAAGATAGGCAAAATCCTGATCGACAATGGATCCTCCGTTAATCTCCTCAATATACGGGTCTTAAAAGAAATCTGCATGAGCGTCAAGCACCTTAACGTGACAAGATCACCATCTCCGGGTTCGATTCCCAGTCATCAAGAACTCTTGGGTCTGTGATACTGACGCTACGCTTCGGGCTACTCGTCACGGACATTAAGTTCCACGTCATAGACGCCAAGACATGCTACAACGCTTTGCTCGGCCGACCATGGTTACACGAGTACAACATCATCCCTTCTACACAACATCAGTGTATGAAGTATTTTAAGGATGGTTTCGAGTATACCGTGACGGGAGAACTGAACCCGTTCTCTGTGAACGAGGTCCGCAAATATGAAGATGCCAAATACTTCTTACCGGATTTCGAAGACATGGAGAAGTGTCACAAGCCGGAGAACAAAGCTAACGCCACCATCCCTGTCTTCAACAGTGATACTGAAGAGGAAGAGGAGATAGTTTATTCGGGTCCGCCCCAACACAACAAGCCAGGACCGTCCACTCCTACGTTGGTCTTTGGTAGCGACTCGGAAGATGAGATCCATGCTGTATTCTCTGCTCGACCTTCAATACGAACGTCTGCTGACAAAGAGCAAAGTCTACAAGTCGCCATAGTACCGCTTAAACACCATAAAGAACTGGATGCACTTGATACTACAGTGTAGAGGAGCTGCGGACGTTCTATGTCCCTCCCAGACGAGAGAGCGAGAAAGCAATTCTGTTCTACCGCTCTGAAGAAACCAAGGTGGAAAAAGAAATCTGGCATGGCGCGGATCCTACGCTCGACAGGCTTCAGCCTATCCGTCTTCCCAGATATTATACAGAGGGTTTGAAAAAGCTGCTGAAACCTCAGGGGATATCCTTCAAGCAGACCGTTCGAAAAGCCAAGTTCTATGACAAAATCTGGAACGTTCCCGGGACTCAACGCAAACTGCCTAATGGGAGAATGGAAACAATTGGGTTTGGATACGTCCAGTCAAAGAAACGAGATCTACTAAACGGCTGCTACGTCGTATACGACTTCGATGAAGAAGCAGATGCTCAATGGGAGGACGCTAATCCTGAGCCAGTGAAAGTTCCAGATGCAAAAGTGCCCAGTCCATCGTTCGAAGAGCAAATGGACAAGCTTATAAGGAAAGCCGGTCAAAAAGTCTGAGATGACCATAACCGCGAAATGGTCATCTACGAGAAAGCCAAAACGCAACGCCTCCTCCAACAGGCCGTGAAAGATGAAAATGCCGCTCCTTGTCAACCTGTTATAAAGAAGGCTCGACGCAAAAGCAGAAATAAGTCGAAAGGCCAAAAAGGCACTCAACAGCAACAAAGCAGGACTAAGAAGCCACGCAAATGGGAGTCGAGCGTTATTGATCTATCACTCATGAAGAAGATGGGTCGAGCGTACTCGTTTCCTCGGGACAAGACGAAGAAAATACTTGACCTCGCTTTAAAACATCAGATGCTTGCAATACCGGAGTCTAAACACCCTGAACAAGCAGGCGAAGTTTCTCACCCAGACTATTGCTTTTATCACCGAGTGATAGGGCACCCTCTCGAGGACTGCTTCACCTTCAAAAATTGGGTTGAAAATCAGTATCAGCTTGGCAAGTTCGCTTTGTCCGATAACTGGAGGGTAGCGCCGCCACAGAAGCACGAGCCCAAGGCCATGAAAGAAGAACCAGTTCCACATTGGGATTGGAAGCGAATTCGTACTTGTCACATGATAACAATAATAAAAGAAGAGCCCGAGGACATAGATGAGCTCCCTTGGTGCTTCGGAAACAATGACAATGAGGTAATCTCAGAATTTCCACCGGCTCCGAAAGAACTGGAAGATGGCATACATACTACTGCAGATAACCTCAAGAAGATTGAGTTGGGATCGGCAGACGATCCGCAACCAAAATTCATCAGCGAGCTGCTATCTGAAGAAAGGGTGGCTGCGTTAATGGACGTGCTTCTACAGCATAGAGATTGCTTCGCGTGGAACTATTCCGAAATGCCGGGACTAGATCCAGAAATTGCTGTGCACAGATTGGCGATATCCCCGGACATCAAGCCAGTCAAACAGGCGCCGAGGAGAATGCGGCTCGAGCTTGAGATGAGTATCAATGCCGAGGTCAGGAAGCTGATCGACTCTGGTTTCATCCAGGAAGTTCAATACCCTGAATGGATCGCCAACATCGTCCCGGTGATGAAGAAAAATGGGACAGTGCGCATATGCGTAGACTTTCGGGATCTTAATAAAGCTTGCCCGAAGGATGATTTTCCAGTGCCAGTCACCGAACTGATGATAGACAATACATCCACTCATGAGATTTTCTCCTTCATGGACGGCTCATCAGGTTATAATCAGATAAAAATGCATCCCGAAGACCAGAAGCACACAGTCTTCAGGATCCCTTTGGGAATATTCTGTTATAAAGTGATGCCCTTCGGATTAAAGAACGCCGGTGCCACTTACCAAAGGGCCATGACGAAGATCTTCGATGACCTTATACATGAAATCGTCGAGTGCTATATCGACGACCTCGTGGTTAAGAGCAAATCATACGAAGAACATCTCGAGCATCTAAAGACTGTATTTCAACGCCTTCGACAATACAACTTGAAGATGAACCCTCTCAAGTATGCATTCGGAGTTTCCTCAGGCAAATTCTTGGGATTCATCGTCCGACACCGGGGTATCGAAATAGATCCATCCAAGATCAAGGCGATCGTGGAAATGCCTCCGCCAAGGACTCTCAAACAGTTGCGGTCTCTCCAAGGAAAGCTCGCATATATTCGGCGATTTATAGCCAACCTCTCTTGCAAGTGCCGCCCTTACAGTCACCTGATGAAGAAGGGAACTCCATTCGTCTGGGATCAAAAATGCCAGGGCGCGCTGGACGAAATTAAATAGTACCTGCAGAACCCGCCAGTGTTGGCTGCTCCGGTTAAGGGAAAACCTCTCATTCTTTATATAACCGCCCTCGAAGGTTCCTTAGGCGCATTACGGGCGCAAGAGAATGACCAAGGGAAAGAAAGAGCTCTCTATTACTTGAGTCGAGTTCTTCTGGGGGCAGAAAGCAACTACTCTCCCATTGAAAAACACTGCCTGGTATTGATCTTCGCGATAACAAAGCTCAGGCACTATGCATTGGCGCATGAGGTCCGTCTCATTTCGAAGGTGGACCCTCTTAAATATTTAATGTTAAAGGCCATATTGACGGGACGACTTGCTAAATGGGCACTGCTCTTGATGGAGTTCTCGATAACCTATCAGCCTCTGAAAGCAGTGAAAGGCCAGGCCATCGCCGACTTCCTCGCTGAGCATCTGATACCCGCCGATTCTTCTCTGAATTGCGATCTTCCAGACGAACATGCGTTTGACGCGATCGGCGGTAATGATACCCAATGGGAGCTTTATTTCGATGGAGCATCTTCCATGAAAAGGCGCAAACAAGGTACCCCTATAATCAAATCGGGGGTAGGCCTCATCTTCGTGACTCCACAAGGAAGGATAATGCGCTTCGCTTTCTCCTTAAAAGAGCCGAGGACAAATAACGAAGCCGAATACGAAACTTTGATAGCAGGCCTTGAGATCGCCATTGACATGGGAATTGGAGACCTCCTCATATACGGGGATTCTCAGCTGGTCGTTAGTCAAGTAAACGGCGACTACCAAACGTGTAAGCCAGAACTGGTGAAGTACGGCAAAAAAGTGCAACAACTGTTGACCCAAATTCCCTCCTATACTTTGGAGAACATACCGCGCGCGGAAAACAGCAAGGCAGACGCGTTGGCCAAACTTGCTAAAGAACTGGCTGACGAGAACCTCGATGACGTTAGAATCGTGGTGCAAAGCCGTCGGGTGCTTGCCCCAGCAGAAATATCTCCGGAATCATCCGAAGAAAAAGGAGCGAGCGAGTAGACGACCCTGCAAGTAAAAGATTAGGAAAATACCGAGGATTGGAGAGAAGTCTTCATAGATTACTTCAAGTCCCACCGAATGCCTGAAGAAGCACCCACAAGACACCAGCTCATGAAACGAGCTCTGTCTTCCGCCTTCGTCAACGATACTCTGTACAAGAGGTCATTTGATTCTCTGTGGCTGAGATGCTTAGGACCTGACGAAGCGAGAAGGGTAGTCCAGGAAGTTCATGACGGACTCTGCGGTTGTCACCAAGCGAGCCCAAAGATGAAGTTGAAGATCAAACGGATGGGCTACTACTGGCCCACGATGATTCAAGATTGCCTCGAATATGCGAAGCAGTGTCACTCATGCCAAATCCATGGGGACTTCATCCACCAACATCCAAATCCATTACATCCAACGGTGGCTAGCTGGCCGTTCGAAATGTGGGGAACTGACATAGTCGGCCCCATCGAACCAGCATCGTCTAGGGGACATCGTTTCATCCTGGCGACAACTGACTACTTCTCCAAGTGGGCGGAAGCAGTACCACTGAGGGAAGTGAAGATGGAGAATATCCTCCATTTCTTCAAGACGCATGTCATATATCGATTTGGAACTCCGCGACGGATCATCTCCGATAACGGGCCAGCTTACAGAAGCCACAAGATCAGTCGCTTTGCGCAACAGCACAATATAGACTGGAGATATTCCTCGGTTTATAATCCGCGAGCTAACGGTCTAGCTGAGGCCTTCAACAAGACCTTGACGAAGATCATGAAGAAAACGGTGTCACGAAATAAGAAAGACTGGCACGAAAGACTGCAAGAAGCTCTCTGGGCGTATCGAACTACGTTTAAAACGGCCACGAACGCAACGCCATATGCGTTGGTATTCGGTACAGAAGCAGTACTCCCTCTCGAGATAGAATTACCCTCTCTACGAGTGGCAGTCCACTACGAGCTGACGGACGAAGAAAATGCCCACATTCGGCTTGAGGAGCTCGATGCCCTTGATGAAACCCGGCTCATAGCACAGCAAAATCTGGAAGCTTATAAAGCAAAGATGACGCGCTCATATGAAAGATTGACCCGACTGAGGACATTCCGCCAAGGCGAACTCTTGCTAGTGGTCAAAAGGCCTATAATCCCCAATCGCGCCAAGCGGGAAAAATTCGAGCCAAACTATGAAGGCCCATACATCACAGATAAGGTCTACCAGGGTGGGGCCTATCTACTCATGGATATGCACGGTGAAAGGCCTTTCAGGCCGATAAACGGTCGCTTCCTAAAGAAATACTACGCTTAATAAGTCACAGCCTAGGTCAATGATAGATGACGACGACTATGTCCGCTCGCTATCTTCCTAAGCTCAAGCTTTATAAGCAGTAGCCAGCCTTCTCAATAGTGGACCGAAACGTCCTTAAACTAATACCGCAGCATCCTTAGGCTGACGAGATGAATAAAAAATAAATATAAATAAAAATATAATAAATAAAAACGGTATGTCCATAAGCAAAAAGGGCACGGATGAAAACCCGAAAGGGCTCCGTGAGCAAAAACAGCAGGGCTCCCGGCGAGTGTTCGTGAAAACCCGAAAGGGCGCGACCTCATAAAAAAAGGAGAAAAAGAAAATAAAAAGAATTAAAAAAAAACGGTATGTCCATAAGCAAAATGGGCACGGATGAAAACCCGAAAGGGCTCCGTGAGTAAAAACAGCAGGACTACCGGCGAGTGTTTGTGAAAACCTGAAAGGGCGCAACCTCATTAAAGGACACTTACAGGGTCCTCTCGACCTTGTAAGGAGAAACCACCTACGTAAGGTCCTTACGACTCACAAGGGAGCAACACACTTAGGGATCCCCACGATTCCTAAGGAGAAAATACATTTGCGAGATCCTCATGACTCGTAAGAAGAACTCTCTTATGGGACCCTCACGGCTCATAAGATTCGAAAGTCTTAAGTCACAGAGACCTAAACCGGTGCTTAAGCAATCCCCACAATTTCCGATATTGCCCTACAAGTGGTTCAATACTGACCCTTGTATACAATCCACGGGCGCGAATAAACATTCCCCTAACCAAGTTTCATCCATGATTGGGGATATGTTCGATTTACAAGGAGAAAACCCTCATGTAGGATCCTTACGACTTACAGAGGAACATGCACTTAGGAATCCTCACGATTCCTAAAGAGAAAATACACCTACAAGATCCTCACGACTTGTAGGGAGAAATACCTTTGTGAGACCCTTACGGCTCATGAAGTTAAAAGCCTTAGTCGACAGCGCCTTAACCCTGTTCGCTAAGCCACCTTTGTTCGACATCGACGGAGGCAAATGATGATTCGCTCCTGGCAATATCCCAGTTGTAGCGGTGCTGATGCCGAAATCGGTGTCTAATTCCAGGTTTACGGCGGAAAGCCAGTAGGCCGCACATGCATACGGAATAGCCGAAATGATAGGGCAACTTGCAATAAAAAGCAGCAAGTAAAAATGTATGCATGCAAAATAGCCGAAATGATTGGGCAACTCGCAATAAAAAGCAGCGAGTAAAAATAAAATAAATAGCCGAAATGATTGGGCAACTTGCAATAAAAAGCAGTGAGTAAAAATAAAATAAATAGCCGAAATGATTGGGCACCGCGAAAAATAGCCGAAATGATTGGGCAATCGCGACCTTCGCGATATAAAAGCTGAAATGATAGAGCATCGCGGAGATAAAACAAAAAGAAAATGATGATAAAACTTTGGCCCTACAGTTAAGATCGCATCGATCCCTGTATACAATCCAAGGGCGTAAACAAAGAGGGAACCATACTTTCCTAACAGGCTCCGCCAGAAGACGAGGCCAAATCTCGACGGTTCAGTGCAACTCCGAAGAAACCAGTGTCTTCAGCAAA
The DNA here is from genome assembly GCA_030015575.1 of Agapanthus africanus. NCBI lineage: Eukaryota > Viridiplantae > Streptophyta > Magnoliopsida > Asparagales > Amaryllidaceae > Agapanthus > Agapanthus africanus. The sequence continues at coordinate 44,011,640 of JASDDO010000019.1, read as the reverse complement.
TTCCTTGACTCACGGATACAAACACTCTTTGACGAGAGCCTCCTGATCCGCGTCGACTCGCAGAGTCACCAGTGCCTCCGTGGGAAATTCTCAACTCGTTTCAAACCCCAAGGAAACAAATAATCCTTAGCGCTAGGGAAACAAATAATCCTTAGCAAATTCCTCGACTCACGGATACAAACACTCCTTGACGAGAGCCTCCTGATCCGCGTCGACTCGCAGAGCAACCAATGCCTCCGTGGGAAATTCTCGACTCGTTTCAAACCCCAAGGAAACAAATAACCCTTGGCTCTAGGGAAACAAATAATCCTTAGCAAATTCCTCGACTCACGGATACAAACACTCCTTGACGAGAGCCCCCTGATCCGCGTCGACTCGCAGAGCCACCAGTTCCTCCGTGGGAAATTCTCGACTCGTTTCAAACCCAAGGAAACAAATAATCCTTGGCGCTAGGAAAATAAATAATCCCTAGCAAATTCCTCGACTCACGGATACAAACACTCCTTGACGAGAGCCCCCTGATCCGCTTCGACTCGCAGAGCCACCAGTGCCTCCATAGGAAATTCTCGACTCGTTTCAAACCCCAAGGAAAAAAATAATCCTTGGCGTTTGGGAAACAGATAATCCTTAGCAAATTCCTCGACTCACGGATACAAACACTCCTTGACGAGAGCCCCCTGATCCGCGTCGACTCGCAGAGCCACCAGTGCCTCCGTGGGAAATCCTCGACTCGTTTCAAACCCCAAGGAAACAAATAATCCTTGGCGCTAGGGAAATAAATAATCCTTAGCAAATTCCTCGACTCACGGATACAAACACTCCTTGACGAGAGCCCCCTGATCCGCGTCGACTCGCAGAGCCACCAGTGCCTCCGTGGGAAATTCTCGACTCGTTTCGACCCCAAGGAAACAAATAATCCTTGGTACTAGGGAAACAAATAATCCCTAGTAAATCCTTCAACTCAGGGAAACAAACAATTCTTGACGAGAGCCCCCTGATCCGCGTCGACTTGCAGAGCAACCAGTGCCTCCATGGGAAATTCCCGATTCGTCTCAACTTGCAAGATGAAGCCTCAGGCAGCAGAGACTTAAAAAAAAAAACTTGCTTCCTGAACAATGGGACCCCGCAAGTCGATCTAAACGGTCTCTTGCATACTATTCACGGGTCTCACTCTCCAAAGTCGAGTTTCGACGAGGAGGGAAACAACCGCTTACGAGTCCTCTCGACTCGTAAGAGGGAAAAATTCTCTTATAGGATCCTTACGACTTATAAGAGAAAACCACACTTAGGAATCCTCACGATTCCTAAGGAGAAAAAACCCACCTAAGAGATCCTCTCGATCCGTAGGGTGAAAAATCTCTACGAGACCCTCACGGCTCATGGAGTTGAAAAGTCTTAGGCAACAGATCTGAACCTGCGGCCTAAGCCATCGCTATTTCTTAAGAAAGTCAAGATGCGTGCTCTATTATCCGTCAACCATGGTTACTAAGGTGGCATGCTGATAATAAAAGAAAGAAAAGACGGAGAAAATGACACAAGACATTACAAAAAAAATGTGTATCTTTTATTCATAAACTTGATTGGGTACAGGATACATTATGTCAAAGAATAAAAAATATATATACACATTCTTTTATCTACAAGTACAAACGATACAAAAAGGGATAGCTACTGAGGAAAAAGTGTCTTTAGTAAATCCACAAGCTGCTCTTGCACTTCCTTCAGCGCCTCCTCCTGAGTGACTGCCGCGGCCACCTCCGCTTCCACCTGGGCCCATTGCTGTAAAAAGGATCAAAGTTGCTCCTCGGCCGCCTTCTGGGCTGCTTCTTGGCTGAGTGCGTCCCGCTCGACAACGTCAAGCTGTTGCCTCAAGGATAACCCCTCGGAAAGACATTGCAGAAGACCTTCAAAGGCAACCTTCAGCCGTACAGCATTGGCCTCCACCCGAGCATGCAGTTGGGCAGACTTGCTCGAAGTCTCACCGTGCTCCTTACGCCTTGAAATGACTTCTTGTTCGAGATGGCGGAAGTAAGAAGCGCTCCGCTCAATCCACGCTGCTCTTTGATGGCTGGCGGCCAAGGTCTCGGGAGCAGGACGCAACGACTCCAACTGATGCAGGCGGGCCTCGATCTCCCTGCAATGGTTAACCCAGGAGGCGACGATGCCCTCGTCATGGAAGTTGGCAAATATTACCAAAATCTGGTTAACCGTCTTAGCAAAGTCCGCAGCAGACGTAGGAGTCTCGACGTCGAGTTCCTCGATGTAGTCGCTTAACATGCGCAGCCTATTCGCCGCACCTTTTGAGGACGGACGTCTCTGAGAAGGGCCGGTCGGCATTGTAATATGGGACTCAAAAGGCGCCAAGACCGGAACGACAGCTGAAAAGAAGCAAGATGTGATCAGATAACAATTCAGGAAATAAAAGAGGGGGAAGTCATTAATGTGATAGTCGCCATATCAGCCGAGACAGGTGGCAAGGCCGGAAGGACCGGTGGCGCAGCCGATCTTTTATCCCCTCCTTCAATCTGTAGCGCTGCGGTCGGGATGTGAAAAAGGGTTAGAAGTAATTCCATCAATGAAAAAGAAAGATATCAATGGAAATCACTCACCAGCGCCACCAGAGGAAGAAGCGAGTTCGGATGGGAAGGAGAAGTGTGGGAGCAACACCTGATAAAGATGGTCAAAAAGCACTCCTGAAAGACACAACAGTATGACTTTAGTACACAAATTATACGTCTGAAAAGTGAGATTAATAAGTTGCGAACCCATACCTTCCAACATCTTTGATGGTATGAGAGAAGGCTGAGAGGTGACCACCGCTAAAGCAGTAGTCGAGGGCGCTCCCTTGAGCAACGGGGCATCAGCACTGGTTGCACCTACGTTGCGAACAAATGTGAACTTGTCAAAAAGGATGGTAAGATAAAGAAGATAGCAACTTCGGATTTACCTGATGAGCTGCTAGCTGAAATGGAGTCGATTCCTTCCTCTGTTGACATGAGGCCACCGCCCGTGGCTTCATCACCCGACTCAATGGGAACCGTTGTTGTGCTCGCGAGACCGGGAGACGGCGGAGGACCATAGATGGGGAGGGCTATGACTGGAGCATTGCCACACTCCAGAGAAGGAGCGGTTGGCTCATCCTCGGGAATCATGGCCACCTCACCCACTACTCCCTCAGGTTCAGTAGTCGCGGTTGTCTTGTCCACCGTCACCACGAGGTCGCCAGCCTCAAGTGCCTCGTCTGTCACCATCCTGGGCTCAGTTGTAATGATCATTTCATCTGCCGCCACTTCAGGCTGGGCATCAATGACCTTCTCGGCTGCAGACCCCTCAACCTCCATCTCAGGCCCCGAAGCCTCAGCGACGTTGCCCACCGTCGGCTCAGGTTCGGTAGGTGCCGCCCCCTCTGTTTCCTTAGGTTCAATGGTCTCCGCCTCCTCCTCGGTCGAACTAGGCCCTATAAGATAAAATATATAAGAACCGATGGCATTATAACTCTTACAACAAAATCTTGGGAGAAATATTACCTGAAGTGGATTTATCATTTGCGCTCCGATCTGCGCGCGCCACTTGTCTGCGAGCAGTGGATAGGAGGGCGACAGGGGCCTCTTCGGAAGGAGTATCAGCACGAGGGACGGTGCTGGGGCCCGCTCCCATAGCCAAGGCAGCCCTGCGTGCCTTTGCTTCGCGCCTCGACCGCTTCCATTCCTCTCGGGCTGTTGCGATGGACCTCTGTGACGCTTCCTTCAAGGCGTCGTCATCCTCGTTCAGAGATGCCTCCAGAGCCTTTAAGGCGTCTCTCATCGGCTCTTCAAGACGAACCTCCTGCAGTGACCCTGAGGAAGCAGGAACATCGGAAATTGGTAGAACGTCTGCGTCACTTGGCGGGAGCGGCATTGAGGTTCCTGTGATAAAAAGGGAAAGGTTAGATCGACCATAACACGAGGGAAATGGAAACTTGATGAATTGAAACTTACTAAGGCCCATGGACGCTCTAAGACGTTCCTCCTCCAGGAAAGTCTTCAAAGAAGCGGCAATGGCTTCTTCATCAGTGATGCCTGTTGGAAGAAAGGAAAGAAAAGCGTTAGTCAAAGGCAATGAGGAGGATGTGTTACGATAAAGAAAATGCGATTAGTAGTTATCTGATTGTGCAAGCTTAGCCAGCCACGCGTCACGCTTTGCCAACCACGCTGAAGTTTCGAGAGCGGCCTCCAAGTCTGTATCGTCCGGCGGCGGCATGACTAATCCCTCGTTAGTCCCATATTCGATCAGGCCCTCGGCATAGGGAGCATGGGGTTCCTGACCAAACACAACATCGGCGGCGAAGAGCGACTTCTTTTTCTTCTGCCCGCCAACCCTAGGCGCACGCGGGATCGACTTACGTTTAGCAGCCACCTTGGGACGGCGGGTCCCGATGTCTGCACCTACACCGGACTCCGGCGAGGCCGCGACCACTATTTTCGTTGAAGGACGGGGCGCTAGAGGTGCATCTGCAATATCAGGGAGCGGAGATCCGTGCGGAGGACTTTGTGCACGTGATGGCCTGGTTCTAACCTCTTTTAGAGGGGAAACTACTGGAGTCCTCGGAACCAAAGGAGCGTTGCAGTCGCTGCCTGGAGGCGCACCCTTACGGTCAACCAGCAGTCGCCTTTCCTCCTTTATAACGGCTCCTGTTGCATGATTGTACCAGTCTTTGTACACATTGAGGAGTCGTGGAGTGCAAGCCGGCGCACTGATAAAAAAACGAGAGCCTGTATTCAGGCGCATGAAATGATGCAGCGCGTTCTCCATCCCTTCTTCAGTGGCAGCGGGTTCTAGCAAGAAAGCTTCCAAGGGGACCCCTTGATCGTAGCCCAGTTGTTAGGCAAAACGATGCGGGTTATATCTCATGAAAATCGCCGCACCATTCTGCCCGAAGACTAGAAAGCCCGGTCTAATAGAGTATAAGTGAAGGGTCTCCCGGGCCGTCAAAACTGATGCTCCATCCTTAAAGGAGTCTTGTAATGGTCGCACCGCGGTGGTGGACGCTTTTCCAATAGTCAGCACCTTGTCAATAAAGGACATCCCGGCTCCAACGGTGTGAGAGTGAAGGAGTAAACCCCTGGCGTTCCGTGGTGACGGGGTCACAATTGATGCGCCGATCAGCTGTATAATGCGAGGGAAACCGCACTTGTCGAAGAACGAGGGCCTTTTGTGCATACCGAAGACACCCGCCATGTGTAGCTCGAGCCACGATACAAAATAATGCATCGGGAAGACCGCATGCAGTACCCCAGGCTCATTAGCATCCGCTGCTCGACTGAGACCGTGATATAAGTGCGCCAAGCCAGCGATCCCCACAGCCACCTTTACCCCGATGGCCATCCGGTGGGCTGGGTAAAAGACAGTGGGCCGCATACGATGAGAGTGCATTGGGATCGCAAACCAGCTCAACCACAATCCAAGAAATCCTAAGAAAAAGGCTTTCTCATCCATTCCAGGGGCCGCAATTTCTGCAAATGACGTAGTAGGGAAGTCCGGAAGGAAAAAACCCTTTTGATCTATCTCCTTCTCCGGTAGGTTATCCGCACCTAGACCGAAAGGGTCATCCAGAGTGGCAAACTTGGCAGCCTCTGATGAGAGGACGCTTGGGCGAAGGAACCGAGCGATGAAATCCTCAAAGTTAACTCCCCGACTCCCATGTTTGATAAAAAGAGATTCATAGATGTTCAACACCTTAATCAAGCTTGGGAATTGATGTTGAACAGCATTCTCCGGTTTGACCCCCCTCACCACCGGCCTAGCACCAAAGACGTACTTATCTGTCGGGAGCAACTCCTCATAATGTTCTCCCATGACTGGTAAACCGGACACCTCCGTGAACTCCTCCAAAGAGATTGACACTTCCCGATCCATAGCAAGGAAAGTGTGGGTAGGGATATTCCACTGCTCCAAGAAAGCCTTGAACCACCAGGTGGGGAGCGTAGGATACTGGAAGAGAGAGACGTAGACCGCGGTGTACAGTCCTAACCTTATCAACTGCGACTTCTTCGTCGACAGGATGTACCGGGCCCATGGCAGATAGCCAATCGGGTGGCGGGGGATCAGACCAATGTTATATGATTGCCCCCAGGGTCTCGCCTCGCCCTGACAGATACGACGTCCTAGGATATCTAAGACCATAGGACGTTGGACTGGAACCGCATCCATAGGGGATGAAGAAAGCTGTTCGCGATCCAATCCACCATCTCCACGGCATACTGCACCGAGGGTTGGGTAGCATAATGAATTGCCGTTATGGGTTCTGACGGCACCGCGCATGTGAAGCTCCGTCGGCCCATGATGATCTGATTGTACCACGAACCCCAAAGGTGGAGACTCTTGTATTCCGGGTCGTACTCCTTAATCATGGCCAGGACTTCACGGTCCAAGGGCGCCTCGGGAAATCCCTTCTCCGAGTGGACGAACGGGAATGAAGTGTCTAGAGACATGATCGCTGCAAAAGAACAATTTAACCGTTAGTGTTGTAATTCCAACGATTGGCGTTTAAAAAATGCGTTAATTAATTAATTAAATTAAAAATTAATTAAATTAAAACTAATTAATTACACCACACAGCAGTACAGCGGGTAGGGGACCCAATGGGGACCTACAAAATTGGGATGAAAACGCCTCTTTTAATAAGACAGCCTCATCATTGGGTGAGACTGTCAGTTAAAGAAAAGATCCCCAAGAGAATATTATTATCAGTAGGGAATCCCTAGAGACAAAGAGAAAATCTCCTCTTTCAGAGCAAAGCACTGTCACAGAATGACATCTGTCAAATTCTGGTCTCAAAGGAATAAAATTCCTTAAAGGAGTATAGCTCTGTGGTAATAATGGAAAAGGTCCATCAGAAAATTTTTACACTTAAAAGAATTAGAAATTTTTGGAATCTTGAAAGATTCATGAAAAACTTATAAAAAAATTCTTCATTTTTCAAATCTAAAGATCTACAGTTGATTCAAGAGTAAAGCTCTGTTCATGGGTTAGAACCCATGAACAAGACCTCTGCAGATCTTTAAGTTCTTGAGAGCAAAGTTCTGTTTATGAAACCCCAAAGGGGATCTCTTTAGATCAAAAGATCTGTGAGAGCAAAGCTCTTTAGTTAAGATTAAGTTAAATTAATTTTTACCCAAAGTTTTTGACTTTAGAAATGAGCAAAGCTCTGAAGTTCTTGAGTGAGAGCAAAGCTCTGGAAACTAAAAATCTTGAAACGGTGAGATTTTTCTAAGGGCCAGAGGTCCTATTTATAAGGCGCTTGCGCCCCTTCAGCTCACCCCTTGATCCAACGGTCAGGAGCTTGCCACCGCTGAACTCGCGTGCGTGCCACGTGAGCGCAACGGTGGGGGGGCATTTGTTTCCCCCAATCAGAGCAAAACCCTGTTGGAAATTCAAAATTCAAATTTTGAAGCAACGCTTCAGATCTCGGGCGCAACGCGCCACGTGTCAGGCGCAGATGCATCAGCGCAGCGCCCAAGGCAGCGCACCCAATCAGAGCAAAGCTCTGTTTTAAACAAAATTAAATGAAGCAACGCTTCAGCTGCGCAAGCACTGCGCTGCGCGACACGTGTCAGCGTAGATGCGCTAGCGCAGTTGCGCTATGCGCTGCGTGACACGTGTCAGCGCAGATCCGCTGCGCTGCGCGCTGCGCGACACGTGTCAGCGCAGATGCGCTAGCGCAGTTGCGCTCCGCTGTGCGCTGCGTGACACGCGTCACGCGCTGGGGTATCTGCGCCAAACAGAATAAAGATTTTAAAGAAATCTTTCTGTTCTTATTAGAACAAGAAGATTTTCTTCTGTAAAACAGAAACCCTTGGATCAAAGATCCAACGGTGGGAAAAATCTCCCAAATCACTCAGGGAAAGATCTCTTTAACAAAATTAACTAATTTATGGGCACTATAAAAAGGACCCTAAGCCTCAATTCAAAGACATCTAACATTTTGGGAGAAATTAAACAGAGAGAACTCTGAAGAATTGGAGAGAAATCCTCAAGAACAAAAAAGGTAAAAAGCTTTTAGAAAAAAAGGAAATCCTCTTATGAACAGATCATTGATCTAAAAACAAGATCAATGACCTTTAATAAAAACAAAATAAAAATAGTGCTTTGCACTTTTTATGAACCTCTGGTTCCTGAAATAAGAAAAAGCTTGTTTTTCTTCGATCTAAATTAGATCAAGAAATCAAATAGTGCTATGCACTTCCTTTATGAACCTTTGGTTCTTGAATCTAAAAGATTCTCAAATTAATAGTGCCTTGCACTTATAAATCTGCACTGTTGCGCTCTTGGGCTGGCGCAAGCCACCAGAGAGCGCCACGTGTCAGCATCTAAACCAGTTGCGCTACGCGCTTTTGAAATAGAGCTTTGCTCTCTGAAATTGGCGCAACTCACCAGAGCGCGCCACGTGTCAGCAGCGCAAGCGTAGCGAACTAGCGCAGCGCACTGCGCTGCATGACACGTGTCATCATCACAAGCGCTTGCGCTCTTTGATTGGCGCAAAGCGCCTGAAAATGCAATGCATTTCCTCTGCTGAAGGGCCAAGCCCAAGTCAAAAAGACCTAGCAGGCCAAAATAAATTGCAAAGCAATAAAAAGGGGCAGAGCCCAAGTGAAATTGATGCTCTGCATCATTTATAAGTGGGCAAAGCCCCAAAACAAATTGATGCTCTGCATCTTTTATGGGCAGAGCCCAGACAAAAAAAATAGAAGTAATGCAATGCATTATTTAAGTGTGGGCAAAGCCCTAGCACAGGTCTAATAAAGGTGTTGAACATTTTCAACTGAACTTAGCCCAATCATGGCTGTAAGTCCTCAAATTAAATTGACTGAGCACGGCTGCACCCTAAATCAATTTATATCTGGTTCGAGGGTACATCTCCGAACTCCTATGACACCTGTCGTTGTAATCCTTCAACGACGTCAGAGAGATGACGGGTCCCAACGACCACACACTATACGGACCGCGGGGTCCTTAAACTCGTGGACCGAAACGTCCTTAAACTAATATTGGACCGAAACGTCCTTAAACTAATATCGGACCGAAACGTCCTTAAACTAATGATGGACCACCACGTCCCTAAACTGAAACATGGACCACCACGTCCCTAAACTGGAGCAATAGAGCCCCCAAATGCTCTTTTGCTGGATCTAAACGATCCTGTTTAAGTCGATCTTAGCCCCAAACACGGCTAACGTATCCTTAAACATTCAAATGGACTATAAAACTCCAAATCGACTTTGGCTCAAGGGTACATCTCTGAACTCCTCTGACACCTATCGTTGTAATCCTTCAACGATGTCAGAGAGGTGATGAGTCCCAACGGCTATATATTAAATGGACCACTACGTCCTTAAACTGGAAATGGATCTAGACTATCCCGTTAAGTTGATCTCAGTCTCAAATCAGACTAACGTATCCTTAACGAACGTTTAAGTTGATCTTAGCCTCAACACGGCTAACGTATCCTTAAACTAAAAACACCAAACCCAAATCTAAGTAAATATGGATTTGGACTAATCCACGTCCTACGGGCGACGGCATTACTCAGTCTCCGTATACAATCCACGGGCAACCACAAACAAAACAAACACCCACGACATGAAGTGAAATTCTGGAGAAGGAGAAAGTTGTTACCGCGATGCGGTAGCGTAATTAACTGCAGGGGCCTGCGCCTGCAGGGAAGAGCGTCCCTACAATCAAAAACCCCTCAAGCGAGGGGGAATCTGACGAAGTCTGCTACATCGGCCGCATCCGTCTAAACCTCCGATACACGGTGCCATAAATCAACTTGGCATCTTCGGAAAGGTGGACAGATAAAACCATATAGCATCTGCCCCGAATCTCAGGCTAGACGTCCTCAGCGTCGTCGGCCGCCGTTCGGAGGGGAACAGACGTCTATCTCCAATCTCTGATCGATGAGTTAAAATCTTTATTCATTGATGGTATAGAGACTTACGATGCAAACACGGATACAACCTTCACAATGAGTGCGACTTTAATGTAGAAAATAAATGACTCTCCTGCATATGGAATGCTATCAGGTTGGTCCGTACATGGTGACAAAGCATGCCCTTATTGCCATCAATATACAACATCGAAATGGTTGAATTTTAGCAGGGATGTTTGTTATTGCGGTCATCGGCGTTTCCTGCCACTAGACCATCCCTATAGGTTAGACGCTGCTCACTTTAATGGTCATCAGGAGCTTCTTGAGCCTCCAGCCTCATTGTCCGGAAAGGACATGACTGCTCAGTGGGATGGTTATAATAATGTGACTTTCGGGATAGATCCAGCAATGCAGGTCAAACCACCCTACTGAAATAAGTTATGCATTTTCTACGAGCTTCCGTACTGGTCAACAAATTTAGTGTGTCATTGTCTGGACGTCATGCATATAGAGAAGGGAGTATCCGAGTACGTACTCAACATTCTTCTTTGTAAAGATGGAAAATCGAAAGACAACCTCCGTGCTAGAATGGATCTTCAGGATTGGGAAATTAGAAGTGAATTGCATCCTAAACCGATAGCGGGTAAACCAGGCAAGTTTGTACTTCCTAATGCCGTGTATCATATGTCACAACTGCAGAAGAAAAGGTTTCTGCAGGTGTTGAATGATTTGAAAGTTCCCACATGTTTCTCAGGATCATTTAGCAAGAAGATAAAAATTGTGAAAGGCAAGATCGATGGGCTGAAAAGTCATAATCACAATATTATTATGGAGCACCTTCTCCCATTGGCTCTCAGGACTTCCTTTCTCGAATCGGTTGGTCTAGTAATCAATGACCTTTGTTGCTTTTTTAGAGAATTGTGTGCTAAAACCTTAGATGTTATGACGCTGGAGAATCTAGAAAATTCTATTTCATTGATACTTTTCAAGCTTGAGCGTATTTTCCCACCGTCGTTCTTCGATATCTTAATACACCTGACAGTTCATCTTGCAACCGAGGATAAGTTATCCGGACCGGTACAATATCGAAGGATGTATCCAGTCGAAAAGTATGTGAATTTTTCATTTCACGCAATTTGTAAAATTATTATCTTATATGCCTGTATTTATTTATTTAACATATTTTTTTAGGTACCTCTACACTCTAAAAAAGTATATACGCAATAGAAATCGACCAGAGGGTTCTATCATGCAAGGTTATTTTCTAGATGAAGTAACCACATTTTGTTCCCGCTATCTGAACGAGAACATTGAGACGAAGCTTAACCAGCCTCGGAGAATTCTGGACGGGCCATATGGTAAAACTGATTATAAGAGAGTAGATACTATATTTATCAACAAAATATATCGGCTTATCCTCCTCAATAGCGTATTTCTTGAAGAAATTATAGAGTAAGTTTTTTGGATTAATTTTTATATTTGTGTTTCTGTGTGTATGAAATGATATAATATTAATATCATAATCTATTGTTGAGAACAGAATTCATATTAATGAGGTACGTGAGGAGCATTCTGATTGAAATGATAAACAATTGGAAAAATATCATCATGATAATTTTTGCGATTGAGTTGCAGATCATTTAAGTTGTTCGAATAACATGTTATTGCTACCAATTTTAATCTAAACTTATATCGTTATATATTTGTCGTAAAATTTGTTTTGTCTGATCCACGATCCGAATTTGTTTGCATCATAAGAAAGAGATTCAAGATGTTTAGCTCAGTTTCCTAGTATGGAGCTTGCATATTATAAAGGATTCGGTGTCCTTGAATACAAATTTGAAGTTAAGGACATAGAAACATCTCGAACCATTCAGAATAGTGGGATTGCGACGGTAGGATCAGATGGTGTGATTTATTATGGATACTTAAATTGCATACTTGGTATCCAATATCCCGGACGATCAAAACCGTTTTATATATTTCAGTGTACTTGGTACGATACAGGAACCGATACGGATAAGTGGATAAACAATCTCAGGACTTGGAAAGAAAAATATGGATTGACTAGTGAGAACACACTTCGATTTTACGGTCCGGACGATCCATTTATATTTCCAAACCAAGCATTCCAAGTATACTACTCACAATGCTTGAAGCATCCAGGATGGAGTGTCGTATGCCGTTGGAAATCCAGTGATATTTACGATGTCCCAGAATTCGAGGATCGTATGGAGGACAGCGATGAGGATGAAGAAGAGAGAAGACTTAGAGTGATTCGACCGATTGTTTCACAAAACGGGTTGTGTAACATTTCATAAATATAAAATATTATTTTTGGAAATTTAATATTAAAATAATATATTTCACAAAAACTATTCGATTTGTGAATAGGGGCTTTTCGTAAAATGGTATAATTATATACCGATATTTGTAAAATAAGTGGAGATTAAAATAATTTATTTATTATAATAATATTTATCAGATTTTGGCATTCGTATAAATAATTATATGCAAATTTCGATTAAAATTGATTAATGCACTACTAATCGCGATTAAGCCAAATCCGTATTTTTAGATTTTTTCATGGCTAGTGCACCATGTCATGTGTGTATTGTGTATGTGTTTGTGAATTGTGAGTTAGTGAAAAAAAGAGAAAAGAGTTGAGTGTGAAAAGAATAGAATTAGATGCCATGAGATTTTTTTTGTGAGAAGAAACAAAATAGATATTTTGAGAGAGTGTGAGGGTAAGAGAGAGTGAGGATAAGAGAGAGAGAGTGAGTGAGACTTGGCTGCCCTTTATCATTTTCCCATTGTTTTCTTCATTTTTTTCTTTATCTCCTTCATTCTCACTCTACCTCCATGCATCATCTCCAATTCCTTCTCAAAACCCTTTGCCACCTTCACATAAAATATGCACAAACCTATTCTAAACCCTTTAAACCAATCAAGTGTGGATTTTGAAGAATTTGGGCAACTCAAGAATTTTCCTAAGTTCCCAAACGAGGTAATCTCTTCACTTTTAGATTAGTAACCGTGTGTATGTAGCCTAGTTAGTTTAGATTTCGTATTAGTTAGGTTATGTGATCTTGGAATTTACAAGTTGCTGTTAAGTGGTTAATTGAGATGTAGTGAGTGTTTGTAAGACTTTAGAGATGATTTTCGGATCTGGAAATGAGTTTAGAACCCGATACACGAACTTAGAATTTGTCCCGTGTCGGTTTTGTGGAGTTTGTTAGCCTATAAGGTATCTGGACCTATCTGTGTATTTCTAAGAAAATCAAACAAGTCCATTAAGCTAGATAGACCACTAGAAGAACATCTCTGAAGTACGAGCCCTTTTGCCCCTACTTTGATCGGCGAAGCCGGGAAATTTGATGTTCTCGCTGGACCCCCTAATTCCTATGGTGTTATGGTTTTTCCTGTAACTCACACTCCCTATAAACTATCCCTTGTACTTGTTTGTTTAGTCCTAATTGACCTAAGCCAAAATCTGGGAGTTGGTTGCGAGTGCTTTGGCTATTGTTTCCGATATTTGAATTCGTGGTTTTGGTATTTGAATTTGAATTGGTTGTTGGAAGTTTGTATGTCAACGATGAAGGTTGTTTGATTGATCTTTCATGCGTAAGCTATAGGTTCTAACCTATGAGCAATTCGTGTGCCGTATCGGTTTTCAGATATTGGTTTTAATAGAATTGTGATTGTGTATTGATTGTAAGTACCTTCTGTTGGGGTCAAAAATTGCACCCTGGTTGACCAAGTCAAAATCAAAGTCAACCCCAAATAAGCGGGCCCAAACCCAGATCAAGTGGGCCCATGTCCAAGTTGGGCCCCATGGCCGGCCTCCTCCATGCCAAAATAAAAATCATGTAATAAGTAATTTTGATATAATTTTTTTTATGCACGAATGTAAGCAAAATGGGTATAAAGCTAAATTTTTGTAAAGCCCAATTTTTGTAAAGCCCATGGCTTATGTGGAAAAGAAATGAGCACATGAGGTATGGGATGGGAAAAATGCACTTTTGTAAAGCCTAAGAGGCTATATGTAAATGTGTAAGCCTATATAAGGAAACATGACAATGAAATAAAGCATAACAATTCATTCTCCCCAAAAACTAGGATTTGTGCCTCCATCATCTCTTCCAAGTTCTTCCTCTTCCTTTTCATTTTCCAATTAAATCAAGAGCTTAGCACTTCCTTTTTTTAAACTAAATAAAGTTTTACCATAAACCCACCTCCCAAGAGTTCATCAAGAGAAGAAAAAGGGTCTCTTTTTTTATCATTCAAGATCTAGATCTTGGAGTTTCAAGAGAACCCATTTTGGGTTTCTTCTCAAGAGAGAAAGGAGAAAATCTTTTGGAGTTTAACTCCACAAATAAAATTCTTTTGGAGTTTAACTCCACATTTAAAATTCATTTGGAGTTTAACTTCACAATAAAATTCTTTTTGGGGAGTTTAACTCCATATTAAATCTTTTTGGGAGTTCAACTCCATTTAAAATACTTTTGGAGTTTAACTCCGCAATAAAAATCTTTTGGAATTGAACTCAATAAAAATTCTTTTGGAGTTTAACTGCACAAAAATATTCTTCTGGAGTTGAACTCCATGTAATAATTCTTTTTAGTTTTGGAGCCCCACAGGGGAGACTCCCATCAGTGGGAGCCTTCCCCTCCCCCTTCACGTGAGGTCATGTGTGGTGGAGGGCTCCCATTAAATGGGAACCCTTTGGCCCCGCTCACATAGGGTCACGTGAGGGGGGCCGAAGGGCTCCCATTTAATGGGAGGCTCCCATTAAATGGGAGCCTTTCGGCCCCCCTTTATATATATTTTTTAATTTCTTTCTTTCTTCGTTCTTTTCCATCTTCTAATCTTTTTATTTATAAAAAAATATTAAATAAATAAAAATAAATTATAAATAATATATTTTTTAAAAAAAAATAACATTTCTCTAAATATTTATTTATTTATTTATTTATGCTTTTTTTATATAAATATATATATATATATATATCTTTTTTTCTTACAAATGAAACAAAAAAAATGAACACGTCTCCATTATTATATGTTAAGAAAACACACACACACCCCCAATACATCACATTGAGTTCGCATAACCTGTTTGACTCGTCAATCAGAGGTTCCTTCGCCTCAAAGGCGGGGGGTAATTAACGGCAGCTTAGTCCGTGGCTGCCGCAGATTTGGATCTCCACAATCAATAAACCCCAGCCTACCATAGGCAGGGGAAATCTGTAATGCTCCTGACAAGCGCGCGCGTATTCCCATCTCGGTGGGGTGACGAAAAACACCCTACAGTCTCTGACACGCCCGGTGGGACCTATCTTTCCTTCCATATTTCGGGTTAAATATCCAAGCAAACTCAATCAACATATATATTGATTGCCTATACTGAAATCATTCTTCTTTGTGCAGGTTAACGACTTTCGACTGCAATCTTCGAACACAAGTCGGTATTTGAACGACTTTCCTTGGCCCCAGCTGGAGGCAAGGCCATCAACACCGACAAAGTAATAAGGCATCTCGGGCAAGCTCCAGCGGTGCCCCTGACAACTGCTCAATCGGGTATCTTCTCTTAGCTCCCCGACAGGTGACCTCTAAGTCGTTAAACTGGAAACAGATGACCACCACGTCGTTAAACTGGAAACAGATGACCACTAAGTCGTTAAACTGGAAACAGATGACCACCACGTCATTAAACTGGAAACATATGATCTCTAAGTCGTTAAACTGGAAACAATAGATCTCCAAGTCTTTAAACTGGAAACAGATGACCACCACGTCGTTAAACTGGAAACAGTTGACCACTAAGTCGTTAAAATGGAAATAGCCGACCACCACGTCGTTAAACTGGGAATAATCGACCTCTAAGTCATTAAATTGGGGATGTATAAATGTGTAAATAAAACAAAAAAGATAAATAATAATAATAAAAGGCCGAAATGATGGGGCAACCGCGAATAAATAGCCGAAAGGATAGGTTAATCGCGACCTTCGCGATAAGAAAAGCTGAAATGATAGAGCAATCGCGGTAAAAAAACGGCGAATGATGAGTCGCTCCTGATACCATATTCCAGTGCAGCGATGCAGAAGCCGACAATTTCCAAAAATTCTTCCAGCCCTATGGTTGGTCCCCAAATTGACTACTGTATATAATCCACGGGCTCAAATAATTCTCATCATACCCATGCCCCACCGCAATCACCAGTTATGCGACTGGTCTCCGCCCTCAGAATTATGCTCCATTTGGGAAGATCCACTCATGCGTCCTCACGATACATGAGGAGAACAAACTTATGAGATCCTCTCGACTCGTAAGAAAACACCTTCGTGAGATCCTTACGGCTTACAAAAGAAAAACATACTTGGCAGTCTTCATGACTTCTAAGAAAAAAATACACCTGCGGGATCCTTACGACTCGTAGGGAGAAAATGCTTTTATGGGACCCTTACGGCTCATAAAATTGAAAAAGTCTTAGGTGATAGGGATCTAAACTTGTCTCCTAAGCCATCGCTCCCCAACAGGGAAAGGCAAATGATGAATTGCTCCTGGCACCTGTGCTTCAATGTTAGCAACGCTGATGCCAGCCCCTACCCAAAATTACAAGCTTCTGATCCAATATACCCCTAAGTCTTTAAACTGGGAACAGATGATCTCTAAGTCGTTAAACTGGGAACCGATGACCCCTAAGTCGTTAAACTGGGAACGAGGGAAATCCCCTCAGGGCAAATGATGATTTGCTCCTGGTACCATATTCCAGTGTAGCAATGTTGATGCCAAACCAAAACCAAAATCCCTAAATCCTGTCATAGCAGATGATGATTCGCACCTGGTACCACATTCCAGTATAGCAGTGCTGATGTCAACCCAAATCATATCAAGTCAGCAAGACAACCAACAATCTCCCTGGCAGAATCAAGCTCCACCTCGGAAACAAGTCAAATCCCGACACCGCAGAAAGCGGAGCGAGTCAAATCAAAGTATCGACCGTCCACGTCGCAAAAAGGGCAGCACCGACCGTCCACGTCGCTAAAAAGGCAGCACCGACCGTCCACGTCGTTAAAAGGGCAGCATCGACTGTCCACGTCGCTAAAAGGGCAGCATCAATCGTCCAAATCGCAAAAAGGGAAGCACCGACCGTCCACATAGCTATAAGGGCAACACCGACCGTCCAAGTCGCTAAAAGGACAGCATCGACCATCCAAGTCACTAAAAGGGCAGCACCGACCGTCCACGTCGCTAAAAGGGCAGCACCGACCGTCTACGTCGCTAAAAGGGCAGCACCAACCGTCCAAGTCGCTAAAAGGGCAGTAACGACCTCTTCGTCGGAATTATGCTCCGCCTTGTAATCAAGTCAACCAGACACTCCGCCTCGGGGACACATCAACTATCGACACTCCGTCTCGGAGACACGTCAAGCATCGATTGTCCATGTCGTAAAAAAGGTAGTGCCAGCTTCCCAGAAAGCGGGAACCAAAGCAAGTCACCTCCACGCAAAAGAAGATCCATCAATTTCATGCACAGGACTCACATATGTGGTGTGCATTTATTGATGGAGGCACTTTGTTGGGGTCAAAAATTGCACCTCGGTTGACCAAGTCAAAATCAAAGTCAACCCCAAGTAAGCGGGCCCAAGCCCAGATCAAATAAGCCCATGTCCAAGTCGGGCCCCATAGCCGGCCTCCTCCATACCAAAATAAAAATCATATAATAAATAATTTTGATGTAATTTTTTTTATGCATGAATGTAAGCAAAATGGGCATAAAGCCAAATTTTTGTAAAGCCCATGGCTTATGTGCAAAAGAAATGAGCACATGAGGCATGGGATGGGCAAAATGCCATTTTGTAAAGCCCAAGGGGCTATATGTAAATGTGTAAGCCTATATAAGGCAACATGACAATGAAATAAAGCATAACAATTCATTCTCCCCAAAAACTAGGTTTTGTGCCTCCATCATCTCTTTTCCAAGTTCTTCTTCTTCTTTTATTTTCCAATTAAATCAAGAGTTTAGCTCTTTCTTTTTTTAAACTAAATAAAGTTTTACCATAAACCCACCTCCCAAGACTTCATCAAGAGAAGAAAATGGGTCTCTTTTTTTATCATCCAAAATCTAGATCTTGGAGTTTCAAGAGAACCCATTTTGGGTTTCTTCTCAAGAGAGAAAGGAGAAAATCTTTTGGAGTTTAACTCCACAAATAAAATTCTTTTAGAGTTTAACTCCATATTTAAAATTCTTTTGGAGTTTAACTCCACAATAAAATTCTTTTTGGGGAGTTTAACTCCGCATTAAATTTTTTTGAGAGTTCAACTCCATTTAAAATTGTTTTGAAGTTTAACTCCGCAATAAAAATCTTTTGGAGTTGAATTTCATAAAAATTCTTTTGGAGTTTAACTCCACAAAAATATTCTTTTGGAGTTGAACTCCATGTAATAATTTTTTTTTTAATTTCGGAACGCAACAGGGGAGACTCCCATCAGTAGGAGCCTTCCCCTCCCCCCTCACGTGAGGTTACGTTAGGGGAAGGCTCCCATTTAATGGGAGCCCTTCGGCCCCCTTCATGTGACCTTACGTGAGAGGACCCCTCACGTGAGGTCACATGAGGGGAGGACTCCCATTAAATGGAAGCCTCTTTCCCACTTTATATATTTTTTAATTTCTTTCGTTCTTCGTTCTTTTCCTTCTTCTAATCTTTTTATTTATAAAAAAATATTAAATAAATTATAAATAATATTTTTTAAAAAAAATACCATTTCTCTAAATATTTATTTATTTATTTATTTTTGCTTTATATATATATATATATATATATATATATATATATCTTACAAATGGAACAAAAAAATGAACACGTCTCCATTGTTCTATGTTAAAAAAACACACACACAAACACACCAATATATCACATTGAGTTCGCATGACCTGTTTGACCCGTCAATCGGATGTTCCTTTGCCTCAAAGGCGAGGTAATTAACGGCAGCTTAATCTGCGGCTGTCGTAAATTTGGATTCCCACAATCAATAAACCCTAGTCTACCCTATGTAGGGGGAATCTGTAATGCGCCTGACAAGCGCGCGCGTATTCCCATCTCAATGGGGTGACGAAAAACACCCTACACATTCGTGTGGACTTCCGAGACGATGAAGCACATCAATTTCGGTTAAATGAGGAGTTTAGCAGGTGAGTAGATTTATATCTACGGGGAAGTCGGGTGGATGGCGTATAGCGCCCCCACAACCATTGTTATGGAAGATTGTTTTATAAGTTATAATTTAATAAAGGATATGCTACGAACTTAAAATAACATGATTATAGTATTTAGTAAGATATGATATGATAAAAGTTGATACTAATTGATTTATGAGAATATGAAATGAGAAAGTAAATTATGATAAGTATGAATTGAAATAGGACAAGTATGAATTGAAAATGACAAGATATGAGATCGAGATCGATATGAATTGAGATTAACAAGATATGACGTATATGTAAGATGACATGATATAAGATTGTTATAAATGCATTATGTGATTGATAAGGTATGCCGTACGAGATTATAGATCCGTACCTTTGCTGGTGAATAGGATGATAGATTCCCTACTCTGTTTGTGACACCGTACGCGATGTGTTTACCGAATGTTTGATCCGTGCTCATGAATTGAGAATGATGATCGAGAATATTGCGACACTTGATACTATGAGGCAGGATAGTTGACATAAGAGGCTACCTTATTATAGTTCATATTTTTGTTAGATTATTCCTCGTGTGATACCTATCATGTTTCCAGTATTTAATATTATATGATATTAACTGCTAGTACACTTGCACAATTACCGTTGATGCGCATGTTACACTTACACAGAATCGCTGGCTCACACACATTCATCATCGATAATTGTCATGCCACTTACACAGTAGAACTGTCCTATCATGATATTATTCTTAACCGTAATAGTACATTCATTGTTCTGTACTATCACTTGACATGCTTGCATGATATACTCTATATGCTCATATTACTACTCTATGTTACATAAATCATACTTTATGGTTATATGCATTGAGATGTTATTTTTATGAGATCTCTAGATTTGAGAACCGCAATTATATTTCAAAGGGAATTATGTATTTCTTTAAAACGCGGTTTCTCTTGATATGATATTTCGAGGTGTCCACCATGAGTTTTCTTGGTTCTGAGCAGTGAGTATACCCGATTCGAGGAGCGGTAGACACCGTCTGCGGGTACATGGTGGACCCGGTAAGGTATCCCGGGGAAAGAAAACTCGTATTGTTAGGCGGTGAGCCTAGAAGGGGAGCACTACCTACCGGTGATTGTATAGAACTCGGCGGATATCCGGATGATGCCGTTTTGGAGTTATGATATGAGATGGATATGAGGACCGATCTGAGGATGCGGTGCCTGAGATGAGATAGATATGATGGCCAATCTGAGTATGCGGCGCTAGAGATATGAGGATTTACATGTCAATGCTGGACACAGGTTTTCATGATGTTTCGAGTGTCGATATTGGACACTCAGATTCCATGATTTTGATGTGTGGTTGATGGACATACGTGGTTGATATCCTCATACACACACACACACATACATGCATATGTTTTCATGATGTTTCGAGTGTCGATATTGGACACTCAGGTCCCATGATTTTGATGTATCGTTGATGGACACGTGGTTGATATCCTCATATATATATATATATATATATATATATATATATATATATATATATATATATATATATATACAGGCATATGTTTTCATGATGTTCGAGTGTTGGTGTGGGACACTCAGGTTCCATGATATTGTTTGTGTCGTTGATAGACACGTGGATGATATCCACATGCTTACAGGCATATGATGCCAGATGTTTATTTATATATGTCATTGCATTGACTCGATTGTTGACATATATGCATTTGTGGTCACCTTAGATATCATACTATTACCTTCAGGATATAGTGACCTAGGAAATCGTTGTTTTATTCGATTTCTACTTGCTGATGTTTTCTACTCACGAGTTGGCAACTCACCCCCGTTGTGACACAGTTCTTGCAGATTGACCGCTTGGTATCAGTTGCGGTATCGCTGGCACACAGCTTCTTACAGGGTGTTTTGCTTTGGTAGGTAAGACACATGTTGGATCGTGCCCACTCTCGTACTTTATATTCCGTTGTATCAAGATAAACTCCATCAGATCAGATCAAATCAGAGACTAGAATATGTATATTGGTAGATCTAGTCAGACTTGGGTATTGTGCGAGAGTTAGAGCGAAGGGTTTATGATCTCTTTCTTGAGTTTTGATGTCTTTCTTTTTTATTTGTTCTTTCTGGGTTGATTCTTCATCGTTGGGCGTCGTATATATGTTATTGAGTGGTTGTGATTCCGCCACTGGGCGAAGAGGTAGCTCCCGCTTGGAGATGCCTATATATTGTTTTGTATATGGTTTTGGATCATAATATACAAGGGAGGTGCTGCCCAATTTTTTTTATAAAAAGACGAAACATGTCTTCAACTAGTATAATCCACTTGCATTTTTATGTTTCATTAGCTATGCATTTATAGAAAACATGATTCATTATACATTTATTTCAAAACTGCACCTCCACTATTTTTCTTCAAAAAGATTTAGATTTTCTGGGCTTCGGCTTACTTGATTTACGTCACGCCTTTAGACGTTGCGTAATTTAAGTGCCGGTCACGTGCTAAATTACGGGCTGTGATAGGTTTTCTTCGACTGATCGTGAAGTTACGTGGGTTAGAAATGATATCGATGATGAAATCCAAGTAGATATGTCTAATGCATCCACGAAACGAAAAAGGTTATCAGTAATGTTATATTATTACTTCATATTTCTATGATCTATACATATATTGCATGCATATGTAATGATTGTACTCTTATCCAGGTTTAATGACGACGACCGGAGCAGCGAGTAGCGGCAGGAGCACCAGCCACGGCAGCGGTCGAGGCAGAGTGGTTCTGCCGCCTGGAGAGCTACGTAGGGAGGTTCAGAGTGCCGGTCTTGCACCCTGATCGATATCCCCTTCGGATGACTCTTTCCGTATTGACTTTGCCATACCTCCAAATATATTGCACGCATATTCATTTTGAATGCAATATTATAAATATACATGCATATTTATTTCAAAATTACTTATATGGTCAATATTTAATTGTCTAGCAGTTGGTGGTGCATCCACATCAGAAACAGAGACCACCACCGCACCTGCAGGTATGTTTATATATCCTATTGTGCATGCATATTAATTTAGATTGTTATTGTTGGGGTCAAAAATTACACCCCGGTTGACTAAGTCAAAGTCAACCCCAAGTAAGCAGACCCAAGCCCAGATCAAGTGGGCCCATGCCCAAGTCGAGCCCCGAGGCCGGCCTCCCCCATGCCAAAATGAAATCATGTAATAAATAATTTTGATGTAATTTTTTATGCATGATTGTAAGAAAAATTGGTATAAAGCCAAATTTTTGTAAAGTTCATGGCCCATGTGCAAAATAAATGAGCACATGAGGCATGGGATGGAAAAAATATCATTTTGTAAAGTCTAAGGGGCTATATGTAAGTTTGTAAGCCTATAAAAGACAACATGATAATGGAATAAAGAAAAGAAGGAACAATTCATTCTCCAAAAAAATTAGGGTTTGTGCCTTCTTCTCCTTCCTTAAGGTTCTAAACCTTCTTCTCTTTTTTGAATTAAAGCAAGAGTTTAACTCTTCTTTTTTCAAAAAGAAATAATTTTTCACCATAAAACCCACAAAGGGGAGCTTGGATCTCCTATCAGATCTCTAAAGGGGAGATTTTTAATCTCATCCCCTTTTCCTCCAAGATCCAGCTAACATAGAGGAAGAAGAAGAATACCCATCTCCAAAAATCCCATTCCACGAGGATCCGAGACTCAAAAGAAGATCCAAAGATCTCTAAGAGTTTAACTCCATTCAAGATCTGTTAGAATTTAACTTCATAAATCAAACCCCTTTTTAGGAGTTTAACTCCAATTCTATACATAATCCATCGGGAGTATAACTCCTAACCCAAGGGCTAAGCCTCTTTTCTGCTAGTGTTTCCAGCGGTTGCGTGCCGCACATGTGACCCGCGGGCGCCCAGCGGTCACGTGCAGGGCACGTGACCCGCGGGCCCTAAGCGCCCACGTATGCCTCACGCGACTCGCGGGCGCTCAGTGCCTAGCGGTCGCGTGCAGCGCACGTGACCCGTGAGGGCCAGCGGTCGTGTGTAGGGCACATGACCCACGGGCGTTAAGCGCCTACGTGCGTCTCACGCGACCTGCGGGCGCTCAGCGCCCAGCGGTCGCTCAGCGCCCAGCGGTCGCTTGTAGCGCACATGAACCGCGGGCGCCAAGCGCTCACGCGGCAGGCACATGACCCGCGGGTGCCCAGCGCCCATGTGCCATGTGCGCATCTTTAAGACGCTCCTCACCCCTCATTTTCCATGCACTCCATACCAGAAACACATCCCCCGTTAGGAAAATTTTTCTAACGGGGCGCCCGATATATCCCAAACCCCTTCAAAACACAACACTGCATATTGAGTTCGCATGACTAGTTGACCCATCAATCGGAGGTTCTCTCTCTCCAAAGGCGAGGGATAATTAATGGCAGCTTAGTCCGTGGCTGCCGGAAATTCGGATCTCCACAATCAATAAACCCCAGCCTACCTTTGGCAGGGAGAATCTGTAATACGTCTGACAAGCGTGCGCGTATTCCCATCTCAATGGGGTGACGAAAAATACCCTACAGTTATATCATAAATATACACACATTCTTTTTACTCTTACTTAGATAATCAATTTTTTATTGTCTAGCTGTAGATGGTGCGTCCACATCTCGGGCAGAGGCCACCACCGCACCTGCGGATATATTTATATATCCTATATTGCATGCATATTGATATAGATTGTTATATTATTGATATACACATTCTTTTTGCAATTACTTATATAATCTATTTTTAATTGTCTAATTATAGGTGGTGCGTCCACATCTGGCACAAAGGCCACTCCCGCCACTTCCGTACCATCCGCTCAGTCTGTAGATTAGTATGAATAAATATAAAATATTTTTTCATTTTACATATTCTCTAAGAATAAACATGAACTTCATATAATTTTATCGTCAATATTTATTTTCTAGTTGGAGGGGACGTGTTTATGTCCGGATCACCGGCAGTTTCTCACCGGAGGAATTATCGTCCCGCTCGTGCTGCTACCCGGGCCCAGGCTTATGCTGCTGTCGCCGGAGGTATATATCGCACTTCAATTTTCGTTAATCCTTGATTTCTTAATACCACTTTGTCTTAATATTGCTTGTTTTGATATTTCTTTTAGATGCAGGAAAGCCCCATCCCAAGAGGGGGACTCAAAGGCCGAATCAGTCCCACAGGCTGAGGCCCGATAGAGTAAGGGGGAGGCATCATTCCCCCTCTTCTTTACTCCCGATTATCGCTATACCGACGATTATGCCGAAAGGTTCGGCCGGTATATGGGGGATGAGAGCCGCATCCTAAAGAAGTACCCACTTCATGTTGAGTGGGGCAATTAGTACTGAGTCTCATTTGCCCTCTTATGGGATCAGGCTCGGGTATTAATATATATTTTCATTTGACTTATCCAATATATTTATTATTATTTAACACTTGCAATTTAAGCACATTATTTTTTTGTATTTGCAGTTGGATTACGACTTTCAATCTATACCCGACCCTGATCACCCTAAGAGAGTGCTCGATCTTCACGCTCTATACCATAGCATGATGAAGAACATGTAATTAAAGGTCTGATACAATAGAAACGAGCTGAAGATCGACTGCTATTCCCTATATATGGCGACCCCTGTGGAAAAGAGAGCTTCTCTCCTATATATTCCGGCCTTTGCGAGAGTCGACGTAGATACATGGCCTCTCTTGTGCCAATATTTCGACTCTCAGTGCAAACATGTTTGTAATTTAAATGTAATTCATTGTTTAGCATATAATTTTTTTTTGCTTAATTAGAAAACTAAATCTGAACGTGTTGTGCAGAAACATGCCGATCAAAAGAAGAAGAATAGAAAGTCAGCGAAGAGGGGTCGCCCCATTTATACAGGTGGCTCGAGGAACATTACTTATGCCATGGAGGTATCGGTAAATTACAATAGATCTATTTTGATATAATATAATATTAAGAGTTATTTTCTAATATATGTAAATTTTTGGCGAATTGCAGAGAGCTCAGACCCTGGCGCAGGTTGGTACACCGAGCGTGCTGACCGGGTATCTTGTTGTCCACGGCACCTCGACAGATCACGCCATGGGCGAGCTTCGATTCCCCGACACCGCTACCCAGGAGTATTGCGTAATTTTTAATATTTATTCTAATTCAAATGAAATTTTTGTTTCGAAAAGTTCAAATTTAAATGATATACTTATATTTTAATTGTTAATATGGGTGTAGGAGCGGGTGGTAGAGCAGGTGGAGGTATCAGGGATCAATTTTAGTGGGCAGACTGATCCGATGCCACTGACCCCGGTCCTATACGCTGCACACGGAGGGCACCACGGAGGTTGGGAGAGAGGCCGGGGACTGGGTCCTAGCAGGCCCATATGAGGTTGGTCTCCACTCCGGCGGTTACTTCCCCTACCCTCCGTGAGCGACGTCTGGAGCATGATGTTGCTGTCTGGAAGACCACCGTCGAGGAGTTGAAGGAAATGTTGGTACGTATACTACTTAATAGTAAAATATTATATCACATTATAGATAGTAATATATGCAATATTAGTAGCCTGAGCTTATTTGATTGTAGACTTAGTTTTGATTAATTATACTTACATAAAACTATCTAATTAAAATAAACTACGGCTTTCCAAACTAGATACCCAAACGAGGCCCAAGTCCCTAAGTATTCTTAGATTGTGATTTCATAATAACCTGATAATGATACGAATTTGACTAAAATTTAATACACTGTTCTTACTAGTTTATTACATACAAAATTTAACAGATGTGACAGGCTACTTCGGCTGCGGCTCCACATGTATCTTCTTCGGCTCCGGGTCCGCAAGCCACTACCCCGGCTGTGGTTGTGCAGACCGCTCCTGCAGCTCCACAACCCTCTCAGACTCCCGCACAGTCCGCTCCTTCATTAGTCGAGTTTTTGACGACTCAGGGCTGCACCGAGGAGCAGATACGCCAGGCTACGGCATTTATCAAAGGTGGAGGAGCTGGACCGAAATAGGGTAGCTTTTTTATATTTTTGAGGATGTATGTACTTATTTGATACATATGTATATAATTTGGACGATATTGGTGGTTATTTACTTATTCACGATAATTTAGATTGATATTGTATTCTGTTTGTTTATTTCTTTTATATATTATGTTTGACATATTAATTATGAATATTTCTGTATTTGGTTATATGATGTATATATTATTGTACACAGGGAAAGGGAAAAACATGAAGCCCTATTTTACAAAAAAATCCTGATATTTTGTCCCTACGGATTAATCCGTAGGGCCATCTGTTGCACCTTCGAATTAATCCGTAGGTACAAAGTTTGCCCATACACAGTTCTCCGTAGGGAAAAAATATCAGGATACCTGATATTTTGTCCCTATGGATTCAGTAACAGGGGTAAAACTTGCCCCTACAAATTTATCCATAGAGGCATTTATCTGGACCTACGGATAAATCCGTAGGGGTAAGTATCAGGCCCTACGGATAAATCCGTAGGGGAAAGTATTTTATTTTATAAACCAATAAATTAAATAAAGATTATGTCTCTACGGAATACTCCGTAGGGATAAATGTCCCTACGGAGTCAAGCGCATGGGCAATTATTACTCCGTAGAAGTATGTTCAGGATGAAAACTTGTATCTGCGGTCTCTGCACCTGCGGCCTTTGCACCTATGGGGGAATTTTATGTCCCTACGGACATATCCGTAGGGGCAGTAGTTTGCCCCTACGGCTATATCCGTAAGAGCAACCCATTATTGTAGTAGTGAATGCCTGCGTGCTAGTCACATGTGCAACTTTTCTAATGGCCAGTTAACGAAAGGTATCATATTGCTAATGGTGCAAAACATTGTGGTATTTAGTTGCTGGAAAAAAATATTGTGATATTAATCTGCAGAAAGAGTGAAATATTATGGTATTGTTAAGCAATTTACCATTTTTTATAACAAAGAAAGAAAGAAAGAAAAACAGATTGCAAATGGTAAAGTACTGAAGCAAACCAACTTGGCTGGAAATCACATAAGGTTGAAAAATATGAGTTTTTCTTGAAACTCCAAAATTTGTGATGACATTGATATGATTTTATATTCTAACAATGCACCACTCTTATCTGTAGGTATATTGGAGGAGAGGAACCATTTTTCGATCTTAATTCATTCTATTAGCTTAATCTACTGGAAAATCTAGTAAGGTTATGTTCGTCGTACATCAAAGACATGTCTATTGTTTGGCTGGTTGTTGTTAGAAATACAATATAATAATTGCAAATGCATGCAAATTCAATTACTTGAAGAGAAACTTAATTTTCTAACATGTTTTACAAAATATATATGGTGAGTAAGATCGTAGAATATAGTAGTAGCACCTTAATTGACCATCATTTAGAGATGAAAGTTGGGTTTCCCCGAACCTGACCTGACCCGACCTGATTTTTCCAGGTTATTTTAGACATCTCATATCCATCCGAACCTGATCGGACAGGTTGAAGATTAGATTAAAAAAAATCGGGTTGGATATGCATATGGTATTAAATATGTCCGTCCCTAAACCCGGTTTAAACCAAACTCGCATTCTATGTCCGATGCAACTCGATATATTACATAGACATTTAATTCTAATTATTATACTGTACGTATTGTAATTTGTTGTATGATATCTGGTTAATACAATTTTTATGTGTAATATATCATGTATTATTTATATAATATTGTAAAAGTATAAATTTTGTGCATATTAATTGGCAGAACTCATCCTAAGTATTATAATTTCGATAATTTATAACGGGCAAAGCCTGTAAAAACCAACATGTCCATCTAAACCCGAAACCAATCCGAATCCCGAAATTGCAAGTTCGGATTTAACACATTGTAAACATGTCAGGTTCAGACGGATTTTGGGTTTAGGTTTTAATTTCGGATGGATATAAAATTTATCAAAACCCGTCCAAATCCAGTCCGGTTTTACCCCTGCCATCATTTATATATGGACGGTTTGCTTTATAGGCATGGAAGAGAGGAGGAAGTTCGATCAAGCTACATGGTCTCTTCCAAGACAAGTGGGAACAAATATGCAACCCTCATATTTGACCCTACATACAAGTCATAATGCCAAACTAGACATAATTTTAAAAAATTAACCGATGACTGAACTCTACCCCTTTTATCACATAATAAAAACAAAGAAAAATAAAGCTAGCACCACATCAATTTATTCCTTTCATTATGACATCCATTGCACGTGTCAAAAAGCTTCCAAAACTAATCAGAATCAAAATGCGACACAGACCTCTAGAATATTTTATGCAAGTTCACTGCATGCTTATCTATGCTAGATTCATCGTCCCTTAGCACCAAAATGAATTCAACGTTAACAATGTGTGCAAAAATTTAATGCATTTCGTAATCAATAGATATTGTCTCAACTCCAAACTTTCTTTCTTCTTTTTTGTTTATTTTTTTTTCTTTTTATTTTTTTCTTTTGGTTTGACTAAGATGAACTCCAAATGTTAACTTATCATGCATTGACTTATCAATGGGAACTCCCACAGGTCTTTGACTTTGAATGATGTGGACATAGGAGGGAGGAAATTGAATCTACCATGATAGTAACGTCAAACAGAAAGAAATTTCTGATAGTCACAGGGAGGCGGTGATTTCACACGGATGTTGTCCTCCGTCGATCTGGTAACGAGCGGTTTTGAACGGTTGAAATTTGTTTTGAGGGTTGTTGAGCGTGTGGATTTCAATGGGTTGTTAGAAGTTGCTGAGGCCGAGCTACCTGCAAGGGAAGTCTCGGGGTAGAAAACCATCGTAAGACCCTCCGACGATTAAGTTAGTACCGGAGAATCAGAGCAGCGTAGCGGCCTATTAGAATGAGTTCGAGTTACTTGAATCGTCTGAAAGAGGGGTTTATATAGTGGTCGCGTGGAGCGAGCCGGCGCGAGATCCTCGCCGTTAGTTACGTCCCTACGTTATCCCCGTATTAATGGCGGGATATGCCCATTAACGGAGAGACGCGTCAGCGTGCGACGCAGAACGTGGGGCGGCGGATATCTCGCCTTGGAGAGATACTCGGAGTCGTTGCGGGGACGCTTGGGCTCCGCGCTCTCGGTTGATCAGAGAAGCCAAGGAAGCTCGGCTTGTCAGATGGCTCGGAGGCGAGCCGGGAGGCCGAGGAAGCTCAGGCCTGTCATATGGCTCAGAGACGAGCCGGGAGATCGAGGAAGCTCAGGACTTGCAACAGCTCGGAGACGAGCAGGGAGGCGGAGAAAGCTCGGTTGTAGCATTGCTCGAATGTAAGCTGATGGTTGTTTTTTAGGTGAGTATGGAAGGTACTCAGGGAGGTTTCCAGAAGGTCGGATGCATCTTCGGAGACGAAATACCGAGGAGCGTCCCTAATGCATCTTGTTTATTCCACCTCCGTAGCCCCCGGGACATATCATCCGCCACGTGTCGTAATATGAGGAATTCCTACTTATGAGCATCATTATTAGGCCCCCACTTTCGTTTCGACCTATTTATGGGTCGGGTCGAGAGTAGCCCGCTAGGTTTTCTCTGCTCAGTTTGGTGCCGAGAATTCTTCGTGGTGGACTGTCCAGGAACGACATGGCGTTTAGCGATTGCGTCGTTTCTATCTTTAAGTACACATGGCGTCTCATCACACGCTTAAGTTTTCGTGCGTATCCCTGATGGCGTCAGCGGATCAGTAAAATGATTGCACTTTAAAGAGGGGGCGCTGTTTCACTCGATCGTCAGTTGGGCTACAGGCCACGTGTCCGACGTCGGTTAGCGGGCGCGATAGACTGTCTCTAACTCCTGCAACGAAGAGACGTCCCTAATGGTCGACCGCCATGTGGAGCCTCGACGGGCGCTAGGCGCGACATTTCGTTTTGGCGGGAATCGATCTGAGCCGTAGGATGCTAACCTTAGGGTGTATAAATAGGAGGGGACCATCCTATGCCTTAAATCTCTTTCATTGTTTGAAGATTGCTCGGCACACCTTCGCTTAGATCGGATCTTCTGTCGAATTTCCCTTGGCGAGTCCCTTTCATTGAATCAGGTTAGATGTCCTCCTCCGAGGAGTCTGTTGATGTGGTTGGGGTAGAGTCGGGCGATGAGGCTCTAGTTGTGGGGCCGAGTCCAGTGGGTTTTCCTCCTCTTCGGCTTCAGATAGCCGAGAGGGTTCTTTTTCTTCTGCGTCGGGCCCGCCCCTAGAGTTAGGGTCTCCCTTATCACACGCCGTCGGGCGGCGACAAGGGCTCCCAAGGTGCACATCGGGAACACCCCGATGCGCCCTCTGTTTTAAATCGCATGGTCGAGCTTTCCGACATCTGGACTCGATTCCATGTTCCCTCTAACTATTCACTCCGTTTATCCAGAGAGGGTAAGCAGGTAGACCAGGTGCAGGGCAAGAAAATTGTTCTGTATCTAGAAGCATTCCGGGCAGGAATGCGTCTGCCATTCTCACTCGAGGTTCGTGCGGTGCTTCATTGCTTCCGTCTTGCTCCCGGCCAGCTAGCGCCGAAATCGTGGAGGATCCTCCTCGGGTTTCTGGTCCGGTTAAAATTTGATCGGATCCACTTCAGTTTGACCCTCTTCTTATCTTTTCTTTGTTATAAAAATCACCCTGGTACTAGTAAGTAAGAGCCGAGCTGGGTGTACTTTTCGTTTAAAAAATGTAAGGGTGGAATGGCCGGGTCGGGGGTAGTGGTGTCCATTCTTTCATCCATGAATGGAAGGAGAAGTATGTCTTCGTCGGGCCACCGGAGGGCGATGATTGGAATGTGCCCACACAGTGGCACATGGCCGACTTCCCGAGGGTGAAGCAGTCGACCTCCCCCGAGGCGAGGGTGGTGTCCCAGTGGGAACTGATCCAGCGGGCTGATGTCCTGCTTTCCAAGCAGGTGCTGAGCTGGGCTGGGCTCAGTCCTGCGTGTTTTTTGGGTAAGTTAGGGGTTTTGACGATCTGTTTAGACTTTGCTAAATTTTCTTTGTCGTTTCCACTTCGCCGATCTTTTCTCCCGTGTTTTCTTTTTTGCAGAGTCCATGGACCGATCAAAAATCATCGCTGCTATAGCCACCAAGGCCCAAAGAAAGACCGATGGCGCAAGCTCGTCCCGACCCGGTCCAAGCGTGGCCCCTAAGCAAATTCCTCCGGCCAAGCCTTCCGCAGCACCCCCAGTTCCAAAGGAGCACCGCGGGGGAGGGGTCAGAAGCACGTGCGGGACCCGGCACCCCGGGCGTGGGAGGAGGAGTCTCCCCCGCCAAGGAAGTCCCCTTTAAGAAATAGAAGCGGGTGGTCTCTCGGCCGCCCCCTACCGGGATCCAAGTGTAGGAAGGCGACTTTTGCATTAAGGTGCCCTCAGGGCTATCAGTGGCCGACAGCTTGTTGGCGGGCATAGAGAAGGCAGCCGGGCACAAGATTCCTCGGGGCACCATGAAAGCCCAGGTGGTCGCAATAGCGCAGGAGGCGGTTCAGGTCGGTATCTAGCTTTCTTTGAAAATTCCTTAAGTTTTATTTCCTCTGTTTTAGCTTTTTAACACGCTTGTTGTTTTCCTCAGGTCCTTCAGCACTGTGCTCTCCTCGTCGCCATGGAGTCCGAGGAAATAGCCCCGGCGATGAAGAAGGTGTTCTCCGCCGAAAACCGCAAAGACAAATGTCTTGCCTGAATTTGGGGGCAGATACTATTTGGTTTTATCCGTCCACCTCTCCGAAGATACCAAGTTGATTTATGACACCGTATATCGGAGGTTTGGACAGATGCGGCCGTTGTAGCTGACTTCGTCAGATTCCCTCTCGTTTACAAGGGGTTTTTTATTGTGGGGACGCTCTTCCCTGCAGGCGCAAGCCCCTGCAGTTAATTACGCTACCGCATCGCGGTAACCAGTTTCTCCTTCTCCAGATGGTCACTTCGTGTCGTGTGTGTTTTTTTTATTTTTTGGTTGCCCGTGGATTGTATACGGAAACTAATTTATGTTGTCGCCCGTAGGGCGGGGATTAGTCCAAATCCGTATTTTTTTAGATTTGAGTTTGATTGATTTAAGGATCGTTAATCTGGTTTGAGATTAAGATCAACTTAAATGTTTGTTGAGAATACGTTAGTCTAATTTTAGACTAAGATCTACTCAACGGGATTTTAGGATCATTTAGATCCAACAAAAGAGTATTTGGGTTCTGTCGTCTTAGTTTAGGAACGTTGCGGTCAATTGGGTTTAAGGGCATCATAGTCCGTGGAATTTAAGGACGTCATAGTCCGTGGAGTTTAAGGACATCATAGTCCATGGTTTAAGGACATCATAGTCCGTGGAGTTTAAGGACATTATAGTCTATAGAGTTTAGTTTAGGGACATTGTGGTCCATATTAGTTTAAGGACATTACGGTCCAGAGCTTGTTGGTTGTTGGGACCCACCACCTCTCTGAGGACATTGAATAATTACAACGACATGTATCAGAGGTGTGGAGAGATGTACCCTTGAACCAAATGCCAGATTGAGAAGCAATGGGATGAACATTATTATAAATGCCATATGAGATGATTAATTTTGGAAGACCTGAACATAATTAGGGCTCGGTTAAATAACAAGGTTTTGGTTTTGGGAGACTTAGCTAACTTAGGCTAAAATTGGTCTATCATAGTGTTAAACACTAGCATATGTTCGGCGCTCACGTGCTCCCACGTCAGGTCTTAAAGTATTGTATAAGCACTAAAGATTTGAAGTGCTCACGTGGAGTCACGTGAGGCGTCTGAAGTAGTGTTAAACACTAAAAATTTGAAGCGCTCACGTGGGGTCACGTGAGGCGCTTGAAGCAGTGTTAAACACTGAAAATTTGAAGCGCTCACGTGGGGTCACGTGAGGCGCTTGAAGCAGTGTTAAATACTGAAAGTCTGAGATTTGGCACAGCTTCTTTGGATTTGTTCCATTTTTCTTTTCTGAGCACTGAGCACTATTGGGTCACGTGGGATCATGTGAGGCATCCCCAAAGACTGGAAGCTGCCTTTGATTTATTTTCCCTTTCTTCTGAAAGTGCTAAGCACTGTTAAGGGGTCACGTGAGATCACGTGAGACGCCCCTGAAAATAGAAGCTGTTTTGAGTTTATTCTCCTTTCTTGAAAGGCTTGTTCAGGGGTCACGTGGGATCACATGACCTGATTTCAATTGTTCTCTTTTGTTCAACAAGGGTGCTCACGTGTGCGCATGCGATCTATCATGTTAGGTGCTAATCTCTTTTTTTACGTGCATCGAGATCTTGAGTTTTAAGACTTTCAAGCCCCTTGTTTAATAAGAACTAAATTCTTTTATAGGGTTAAACCCTAGTTTTATTTAGAGGAATTAAATTCCTATATGCTTTGTTGTAAGAATTAAATTCTTTGAACTTAATTTCCCCCTAGGTTTTGAATCTGCATAACAGATCTCCCCGGTGAGAATTAAATTCTCAACTTATGAGGAGATCTGCTTCTGCAGATCTTTAACCAGAGGAAGAACTAAGTTCTTTTTAGAAGAGTTGAACTCTTGTGAAGGTGAAGAAGAGGTAAAAGGTTCTATGTTTTGTTCCTTCCCTTACCTAGGGTTTCTTTTTATCTTTGAGGAGATCTTTTTCTCTCTGAAGAATTAAATTCTCTTTTCTTTTGCTTACGAGGGGAATTTTTCTCTCCTTTCTCCTCTTTAGTTCTTCTGTCTTTTGGCTCATATTTATAGGAGAAAGAAAAGAATCAATTTGTTGAGAAAATCTCTCATTGAGAAATTTTAATTGATTTTATAATCAACCAACATGATCTTTTAGATCATTCGGTGAATTTTACTCACCATTGGATTTTTGATCCAAGAACTTCTGTTTTACAGAAGATATTTCTTTTGTTGTTCTTAACAAGTTTAAGAAGATATTTCCTTGCACAGAAGTTTTCTGTAGATTGGTGATTTTTTAATCACCATTGGATCTTTAATCCAACGGCGCTCTGTTTTACAGAGTATAATCTTTCTTATTTAGAAATATCCAAGGAAATATTTTTCCAATAAGGCTTTTGATTCCTTGTAATTATAATTTAATTCTATCGATTCAGAAGGCTTAGGAGCCCATCACGTGTAGCACGTGATCTCATTAAATTAAGCTTAAAGCTTTTGATTTCTTTTAATTAGAATTTAATTCTATTGATTCAGAAGGCTTAGGAGCCCATCACGTGTAGCACGCGGCCTCACCAAATTAAGCATACCAAAGAACGTCACGTGCTATCACGTGGGTTTTTTCTTTGGCCAATTGTTTGTTTTAGATAAGTGCTCATATACTTTATATATAGGGGTCACGTGTCTGCACGTGAGGCTCAGTTTCAGCTTATTTTGTTAAGGGCAGTGCCTATCACATGTAGACACGTGATGCTCCATTTGGTTTTTTTTCCATTGCTTTTTATTTATTATTCAGTTTTTATCAGAGAACAAATGCCCCCCACAGCGTTGTTTTCACGTGATTTGCACGTGAGTGCAACGCTGTCACCATTACAGCCATTGGATTGCCTAGGGGAATGGGGAGATGAACCGCCCTTATCACGTCTTCTTCTTTCGTTTTCTTTGAGAATTCAATTCTCCTCCTCAGAGCTTAGTTCTCTGCCATTATAATTCCACAGTTTAACTCTGTCAAACAGAAACCCTTTTTAGGTAAAGGTCCTGCACATCATAATTTTTTTTCTTTTTGAACAAAAATTTCTGGATTTTAAATCCATCATTAGAGCTTTGCTCTCTTCAGAAACCCATTCGCTTAGGGATCCAAAGATATGATCTTTGAGCAGTAAACCTCCATATTTCGAACATTCACCTATGTTTTTTGATGTTTAATGAGATCATTTATATTTTTTATAAGTTTCTGGAATTTAATTCCATCACATAAAGGGAATTTAATTCCCTAGGCGAAGAGCTTAGCTCTGCAAGATCAAGATGACCCTTTGGGAATTTTGTTCCCTGGTTTTTCTTGAAAATCTTTTCATAGGGTTTTACCCTTATTCACACAAATTTGAATTTATTAGGGTCCTTAACAGAGGTTATTTTCCCAAGAATTGTTTGAATTCCAATGTCTGTTTAATGAGGATCTTCTTGATTCTCACAATGATTGCCCTGTCTTATCATTAGTGAGCCGCCATATTGATTTCATGGGGTGTTCTCCGCCGAAAGACGCGACCGGGACGTTAGGACGTCTTGCCTGAATTTTGTGGGCAGATGCTATTTGGATTTATCTGTCCACCTCTCCGAAGAAGCCAAGTTGATTTATGGCACCATGTATCGGAGGTTTAGACAGATGCGGCCGATGGAGCAGACTTCGTCAGATTCCCCCTCGTTGTAAGGGGTTTTTGATTGTGGGGACGCTCTTCCCTGCAGGCGCAAGCCCCTGCAGTTAATTACGCTACCGTATCACGGTAACAACTTTCTCCTTCTCCAGATGGTCACTTCGTGTCATGTGTGTTTGTTTTATTTTTGGCTGCCCGTGGATTGTATACGGAGAATAATTTATGTTGTCGCCCGTAGGGCGTGGATTAGTCCAAATCTGTATTTTCTTAGATTTGGGTTTTGGTTTTTTTTTAAGGACCGTTAATCTCATTTGAGACTAAGATCAACTTAAACATTTGTTAAGGATACGCTAGTCTAATTTTTAGACTAAGATCAACTTAACGTTTATTAAGGACATGTTAGTCTAATTTTAGACTAAAATCAACTTAACAGGATCATTTAGATCTAACAAAAGAGCATTTAGGCTCTAATGTTTTAGTTTAGGAATTTTGCGGTCCATAAGTTTAAGGACATCATAGTCCATGACAGTTTAAAAACGTCATAGTCTGTAAAGTTTAAAGACATTATAGTCTATGAGTGTAAGGATCTCACAGTCCGTAAAGTTTAAGAACATCATAGTCCATGAGTTTAAGGATCCCACAGTCCGTGGTAGTTTAGAGACATCATAGTCTGTAAAGTTTAAGGACATCAAAGTCCATGAGTTTAAGGACCCCACAGTCCGTGGAATGTCTGGTTGTTGGGACCCGTCACCTCTCTGAAGACGTTGAATGATTACAACGATATATATCAGAGGTATGAAGAGATGTACCCTTGAACCAATGTTGGTTGGGAGATCTGTAGTCCAATTTGGGACTAAGATCAAAGATTTATGAGCATGTGGGCTTAATTAATCTGAGGTAGGGTTCTGTGGCCAATTTAGGGTCAGCCTATTTAGTTAAAGTGTTGAACATTTAACAATGCTGAGCGTTGATTTGGGTTTTGACAACCTTTTTGTCTTTTATTGAGTGCTGAGCACTTATCATAGCTCTGGGGATTAATTTAAAGAACAGTTTATGTTCCCTCAGCGCACACGTGAGGAGCACGTGGTGTGCTTGGCGCTGAGCGCCAGTCAATGAGCGCGGAGCGATTCTGTTAAGTAGCGCACACGTGAGGAGCACGTGGCGCACTTGGCGCTGTGCGTCAGTCAATGAGTGCAGAGCGCTTCTTGTGAAATAGCGTACACGTGAGGAGCACGTGGCGCGCTTGGCGCTGTGCTCCTGACTTGGAGCGCTGAGGCGCCTCTTTAAATTTGGAGCGCTAAGGCTCTGCAGCGCTATGCGCTAGATTTTGGAGCGCTGAAACGTTTCTTTTAATTGGAACGCTATGGCTCTTTTTATGCAACTCTACTCGCTGAGAATTAAATTCTCTCTTATAAGTGACTTTATCTCATGGATCTAAGAATAAAGTTCTTATTTCATAGGAGATATTTCAATCTCTTATATTTTTTGTGAAAGGCTTTGCCTTTATAGATCTGTGATCCTAAAAGAATTGAATTATTCTCCCCCTTTTATAATGAGATGTTATGATCTCTTTGTGAAAGACATTTTCTTTATAGATCTATGATCTAGGATAAGAACTAAGTTCTTTTTCTGATGAGATACCTTGATCTCTTTATTTTACCTTAAAGAAATCCCTCTTCTGCCGAGAGCTTGCTCTTCTCTTTGAACTTTCTCAAAGTTTGTGTGTGTGGGGGGGGGTTTCCTCTCTATCAGATTTGAAGTCTTGGAGCCTTTATATAGGGTAGGCTGATTTTTTGAATCAGTTGAAGAGAGTTTTTCTGTAATTGATTTAGGAATGTTTTCCACCGTTAGATCTTTGAATCTAGGGCTTCTGTTTTACAGAAGGCAATTTTCTTGTTTTTAACAAGATTGGGAAATGTTTTCGCATACAGAATTTATTCTGTATTTTAGTGATTTTTAATCACCATTGGATCATTGATCCAATGGTGCTCTGATTTTCAGAGCATAATCTTTCGTGTTTGGAAAGATTCTGAGGAATGTTTCCTTAACATAATTTTATTCTGGTCAATTGATGATTTTCGTTGGATATTTGATCCAAGGGCCGAGAACATTTTGTTCTATCGCTAGCGCTCACGTGCTTTGCACATGGTGCGCTGCTTAGAGTGCAGCGCTCACGTTCTTTGCACATGGTGCACTGCTCTTAGCGCTAGCGCTCACGTGCTTTGCACGTGAGTGCTACCTCAGAGTCTTTGACTCTCAGCGCTAGCGCTGCTGGCGCTAGCACTGCTGGCGCGAACCCACGAGAGCGCTGCATCAGAGTCTTTGACTCTTAGCATTGGCTCTGCTATGAAGCGCTTCTTCATTTCAAATTTCAAAATTTGAACAGAGCTTTACTCTGATTAGGGAAACAAATGCCCCCCCACCATTGTGCTCACGTTGCCTACACGTGAGTGTAGCGGTGGCAGCATCTATGCCATTGGATCAACTCAGAAGTTGAAACGGCTCTCAGTGCCTATAAATAGGGCTTTTGGCCTTTGAGATGACCTCTGTTCATCTCCTTTCTTGTTTTTCTGAGAATTAATTCTCTTTTAGAGCAATTGTCACGCCCCTCTTCCCGGTATACGGCGAAGGGGACACGACTGATCCGCTACGTATTTACTGTGAAGTAAATACGCTAAGCATATCTGAGCAATATAAAAGTAAGCACAAGAGACAAGATATATAAACTGAACAACAACTTTATTTATTAATATTCTTTTGTACAATGCACGAAAAGTAAATACAACTAAATAAAAGCAATGCCTAAACAATGACATAACAGAAATGAAAGTACTGAATAGAAAGTGTACATTGACTAGAGCTCGGGGTCTTCACTGAACTGGTTCAAGTCTTCAGCAGTAGGCTCGATCTCTGACGTGTCCAAATCACCTGACGACGTTCAAAGAAGAAAGAAATAGAATGTTGTCAGCGAACAGGTCTCTCAGTAAGTCCCAAAGAGAAGAGGAAAGTAGAATAGACAGAATAAGAAGGTATCTTTTAAAGATGTATTATATTGTTGTAATGTTGTACTAACGCTGTTGTTTGTAGCTTGGTACAGAAGATGCCAGTGTATACGAGAGGAGTCCCACTTATACCGGAGACTTTGGTAACCCGTAGTACAAGGCTCCGTCGATAATACCACGGAACAACGGCATGGATGTAATTACGTCTTAAGTGACCACCTCGTGCCACCTTTAATATATTCCGTACCAGTCTACCCCTTAAATCTCGAGATGTCTTGTTTGTATTGTATTGTATTGTAACCTATATAATTGATTGACCGACCGAAACCATGATATAGTAAACGGATGTAACCCTAAAATCAGGTAAATGGATGTAACTGGAGAATCATGTAAATGGAATGTATATCCATGGTTTCGGTTAAGTCAAGTTGATAGATTGAATAATGGATTCATGGATTCATGTTGAATTGTAATATTGTAAATTGTAGATTGTAGATTATAGATTGTACTTGAATCATATTCAAGTCAGATTATAATGAGACTCTAACTGAGTCAGACAATTAGTAAAGTAAATTGAAGTCCTGATTGTTTTGATGTTATCGGTAACCGCTGCACATGGACGGCGGGATTTGTGTTTTTTTCAAAGACGATTACCGTGTTGATAACACCGGTTGTTGATTGTCTATCTTAGATAGGCAAGCACCCACTTCTCCGGCTCCCTGAGGCTCAAGAGATTGGTCCCCCTTAAACCTATGTTTACTAGGGTCCTTAGGGTAATTTATAGAACTTGAGGGGGGTTTAAGTAAAGATACTTTTATATACTTTTCCAAATACACCCCAAGTATTTATTATTCGTCTTTAGAGTTGTAATGAATGTAGATTTTACATTGTGATATTTCAAGTGAAAATATTCTAATTTCATAATAAATGGTATTTATTTGTAATATTGGTTTTGCATGGAATTCATGGCATTTTAGTGTAAAATTGATTCTTGTGATGTTGTAGAAAAGGTGGAATATTTATAATACTTCAAAAATATATAAGTTTATGTTACATATACATATATTTATATGAAAATAATTTTTTTTGTATATATCTATAATATTCTAGAAATCTCGTTTTCTTAAGATGTCGTATTTTAATCTTTTGAGACCGAATGCTCCTTGCGGAGGTCTGAATCTCACACTACTAAGCCCGAAGATGTACGATAATCCGCACCATCCTGAACGGGTTCTCCAATTGGGTTGTAGCGGCGCTTTGCAAAGATTTGTATAAATACTAATCATTAAAGAAAAACGGTTTATTAATTATGGTATTTATTTGTAAAGGTGTCGATTTCCCGTATTTTATGTTCTAGAATCTCCTAAGTTAACTAGACTGCTCCTAACTGGTCCAAAGCGAAAAGTTGTGAGATATCTTTCAAATCGCCTCTTCACCGCCAATTGTGGCCAGGTAAGTACAAGTGAAGAAAGGAGGGATCCGCTCACGAATCACCGTGAGACGAGCCTTTTAAAGTTACCTTTCCCACTTGTCTAACCTATGCACCACAAAGTCAGGTTTAGATAAATGACTGAATGCCCACAACCTTCCTCTGTCTTAATGAGTGCGACAGTCCTTAATTGGTTGAGTCTAGATATTTTTTTCTTAGCTCAAAGGTTATTTATTTGTAAACATGTATCAATACTAAATCTTTTAGAAATGGTTTTATTAAGTAAAGGGTATTTAAATGAAAATGTTTGTTTTCCCGTATTCTAAGTTCTCGAGGGTATCGTGTTATGTTGCATATGAGTGTGTGAGGAGGTAGGTCATTACCTCGTGGTCTACTTAAAGGTATAGCAAGTTTAATGAAGTTAAATATATAATTAAAACAATGTGATATTTAAATGAAAAATACGATAAAGTGAAATAGCCATCATTTTATGAAATGAAACTTGATCAATTTGGTTGATTAGTGTTTAATAGTCAACATGAGGGAGTTTAAGCATAATTGTATTAACAAGAAATGAAGTTTTATAAGAAAACTGAATCGGAAATCGGATTTGTTCCGATTCCGTCGAGTTTGTAAATCCGTATTTTAGAAAAGAAAAGAGAGGTAGAATTTGGGGACTTACGGATTTAGGAAAACAAGAAGAGGGTGATTGATCGGAAGGAGTCGCCGGTGCGTCGCTTCGTCGTCGGGACCTCCTAGAATGATCGTCGGAAGTTCGCCGGGAAATTCGTCGTACCTTCGCCTCGTGCTCGATTTCAAAGTAAACAAGGTTTCTTGGAAATTTTAGAGAGTTGGCTCAGAGTTTAGGGTAAGAGGGTAGTGTGTAGGGTTGGTATTTATAGGGTTAGGCTAGAGTTAGGATAGATGAAGGGTTTTAAATAAAAAATATAAAAATATATGAAAATTCATTAAAAATGGAGTAAAGGTGGGAGTAAAGGCTCTCTGGAAACGATCTTAATAATTAAAGCATGCAGGGGGGGTCAAGAAGTCCAAAAGTCCCAACTTTGTAGTTGGAGACTCGGCCGTCCGACCGGCGGTACCCGCCCGAGTCGGCCGGTCCGCCGGCCGAGTCGGGCCGAGTCAGGGACTGGGGAGGTGGGGGGTCTCCTGGTTAAGCCTCTGGTATATTTACATTTGTGTGTGTAGTGGGAAAATTTGGAGTTATCACGTGTTGACTGTTGGGCTTCTTAAAAATTTAAAACAATAATATTAAAAATAATGTGGGGCATAGGATTTGAACTCTGGTGGCTTGGTTCAGCAGTGGAAGGTATTACCAATGAGCTACAAGCTCCTTCTTGTAATTAAATTTCTAATTAATTACTTAAGTCTTGTGCTCAGGCAATAAATACCCCTTTATGGATTTTTGAAATTTTTTTGTAAAAACTTGTATATGAAATTTAGGGTTGTTACAGCAAAGCTCTATGTTTTAAGAACTCTCCTAGAGACAGAACTCTGTCAAATTTTTAGGTAAAGATCAAATCTTTTGAAGAGATTATTTTATAATCTAGGGTTTCACCTTTTAACAGAGCTTTGCTCTTTTCAAATCATATAGATTTTTAGGGTTTCTCAATAGAGTTTGCCCTTCATAGATCTAAAGAGATCTTTCTTAGGGTTTCTTAACCTATTAACAGAGCTTTGCTCTTTCAAATCGTGTAGATTTGTTAATCTTTTATGAAGAACTCTTAGAGTTTGTTCATAGATCTTGAAGATCTCAGAATTTTTAATTCATTAAAAGCTTTACTTTAAGTTTTCTGATGGGTTATTCCATCATCTTTACAGAGCACGACTCTTCAGATTTTTTCTTGAGGAATTTTTATTCCTTTCATCATCAGATTTGACAGATGTCACTCTTGTTGTAGAGCGCTGCTCTCAATGGGAGATTTACTCCTTGGCCCGAGGGCCCTCATTAAATGAGAATCCTTTTAGGATTTCCTCATTTAATGACAGTTTCATCAAATGATGAGACTGATTTATTAATGATGAGCCATCATCTAGATTAAACCCATCATTGCCGGTCCCAAGTCCGGATGAAAAAGGGTGAGGGTTGTGGTAGGCTTGTGACAGCCAATGTAAAACTTTGTCACATTCTATGACATGAACCATAATAAGAATATCGTTGGGGCGTTCCCAACACAGCGATGCGCTACATCGGATCCCGGGTGTAGTGTTAAGTATGCAAGGGCTTCTAGGTCGTCGTCCAGAAACGGCGCGCTACATCGGACCCCGGGTGTAGTGACAAATAAGCAAGGGTCGTCGTCCAGAAACGGCGCGCTACATCGGACCCCTGGTGTAATGACAAATAAGCAAGGGTCGTCGTCTAGAAACGGCGCGCTACATCGGACCCCGGGTGTAGTGACAAATAAGCAAGGGTTTCATAGGATCCGTCTAGCTTTCTGGAACAAAGGTTTCCTTACGGGTAGACTAATAGAATTAGTGGAGGTGATGATTAGGAGGAGAGTTGGTATTATGTGTTTGCAAGAAACTAAGTGGGTTGGTGAAAAGAGTAGAGTCATAGAGCCTTAGGATTATAAGTTTTGGTATACGGGTAGAGATAAAAATCGTAATGGCGTAGGCATAATCATAGATAGACGGTTGCTTGAGGTTGTAGTTGAGATTAGGAGAAAATGTGATAGAATTTTATTGGTTAAGCTTATTTTAGGTGGAGAGATCCTTAATATTATTAGTACTTATGCGCCACAGATAGGTCTTGATGGTACTAGTAAGCGTCTATTCTGAGAGGATTTAGACGAGATGGTGCAAAGTATACCTAGTGGAGAGAAGTTATTTATTGATGGTGATCTTAATGGACATGTAGGTACTAGTCGTAGTGGGTTTGATACTATCCATGGAGGTTTTGGTTTTAGACAAAGGAATGAAGTAGGTGACTCGATTCTAGATTTTGCCTTATCTTATGACTTGATTTTAGCAAACACCTGGTTTATGAAAAGAGAGTCCCACCTTATCACTTTTAGGAGCGGATCAAGTGCTAATCAAATAGACTTTTTTCTGGCGAGAAGAATATATAGAGGTTGTTGTATCGACTGTAAGGTAGTGCCAGGTGAGAGTGTAACCACTCAACATAGACTTTTAGTTTTAGACTTTCGATTTAGAAGAGGACTCAGGAAGATTAGACGTAAGGTAGAGCCTAAAATTAAATGGTGGCGATTGAAAGAAGGTAACCAAAAGGCTTTTATGGATCGTGTAGTCCAAGAAGCGGAATAGCAGTCGGAAGATGATTCATACAGAACATGGAACAAAATGGCTAATTGTATCAAGAAGGTAACTAGAGATCTAATTGGTGAGTTGAGAGGTGATGCTCCACCATCTAAGGACACATCATGGTGGAATGAAGAAGTAAAGGCAGCTATTAAAATTAAAAGGAATTCTTATAAAGATTTGAAGAAAAGTAGAGATGTGGAGAGATTTGAGAAGTA
The DNA here is from genome assembly GCA_030015575.1 of Agapanthus africanus. Lineage (NCBI taxonomy): Eukaryota > Viridiplantae > Streptophyta > Magnoliopsida > Asparagales > Amaryllidaceae > Agapanthus > Agapanthus africanus. The sequence goes on along the minus strand of JASDDO010000019.1, from coordinate 43,968,252 downwards.
TAAAATGGCTAAAAAGGAAGTTAAGAAAGCTGTTCGGGAAGCTAAATCTAAGTTCTATAAGGAGGTGTACGAGAAATTAGACACTAAAGAGGCTGAAAATGATATATACCGGATTGCTCGGATACGGGAAAGGAAGACTAGAGACTTATGTGCGGTGAAGTGTGTCAAAAATGAAAATCAGAAGGTTTTAGTTCGAGATGAGGATATCAAGGATAGATGGAGAGATTATTTTGACAAATTGTTCAATTAGAGCTTTGCTAAGAATTTGGATGGACTTGTCATTCAATCTCAAGATATAAACCGTGATTTCATGCATAAAATAAGACTACCTGAGGTTAAAAAAGTTTTGAACAGAATGAGTTTAAGAAAAGCGGTTGGTCCTGACGGGATTCCTATCGAGATTTGGAGATGTTTAGGAGAAATAGACGTTAAATGACTGACAGATCTGTTTAATAAGATTTGGCAGACAAAAAAGATGCCAAATGAATGGAGAAAAAGTATCCCTGTACCTATCTACAAGAACAAGGGTGACATTCAAAGTTGCTCAAACTACCGTGGAATAAAACTTATGTGTCACACCATGAAACTTTGGGAGAGAGTGATTGAACGCAGGCTAAGGAAGGATATTAAGATAACAGAGAACCAGTTTGGGTTCATGCCTGGACGATCGACGACAGAGGCTATTCATTTGCTTCGTCAACTTGTCGAGCATTTTCGAGAGAGGAGAAAAGATTTGCATATGATATTTATTGATTTAGAAAAAGCGTACGACAAGGTACCTAGAGAGGTATTATGGGGGACAATGATAAAGAAGGGGGCCCTCGTCAAGTATATTGACATAATCAAGGATATGTACGATGGAGTAGTGGCAAATGTCAGAACCTGCGGCGGCTTAACGAGTGATTTTCCGATTACAATTGGTTTACATCAAGGATCTGCATTAAGTCCATTCCTGTTTACCATCGTGATGGATGAACTTATTAGAACTATCCAAGATGAGATACCTTGGTGTATGCTATTCGCTGATAATATTGTTCTAGTAAATGAGACGAAAGCAGGGGTTAATGCCAAATTGGAATTATGGAGGCAAACATTAGAATCTCGGGGATTCAGATTGAGCAGGTCCAAGACATCATATATGCATTGCAAATTTAGTAACCAGAGAAGTCAAAACCATATTGGTATAACATTGAAAGGGCAAGAGATATCACCGAACGACCAGTTTAGATATCTAGGTCCCATCATCCAAATGAATGGGGAGATCGATAGTGATGTTAATCAAAGGATCCAAGCTGGTTGGTTCAAATGGAGGACTGCAACAGGTATTTTGTGTGATCGTAACTTTTCGTTAAAATTGAAAGGGAAGTTTTATCGGAGCGCTATTCGGCCTGCCTTATTATATGGTACAGAATGCTGGGCTCCTAAGAAGCATCATACACAGAAGATGCACGTAGTGGAGATGCGCATGCTTCGTTGGATGTGCGGTAACACTAGAAAAGATAAGGTGTGAAATGAGGATATTCGTCCAAAAGTTGGTGTAGCACCTGTGGAGGAGAAAATACGGGAAAACCGGCTAAGATGGTTTGGTCATGTGCTACGCAGACCTATGGAAGCACCGGTTCGACGAATAGATACTCTCGATATGGGCAATAGCAAAAAGGCAAAAGGGAGACCGAAGAAAATATGGATGGAGGTGATACGAAACGATATGGTTGCCAAAGGACTCGATGAAAGTATATTGTTCGATAGGAGTGAGTGGAGGCGGAGGATTCATGTGCTGGACCCGGTGTGATTCTCATGTTGGTTCATGTAGCCTACCCCATATGCTTAGGATAAAAGGCTCAGTTTTTGTTTTTATTGCGTGAGCCGTCATCTAGATTATGTGGGTCCCCCCGGTCCCTTTCCACTGCATTGCAGTGCAGTAAAAATTTAAAGTACCTAGTGATAGAACTTAAACTGTAGCATTGACGGCTAAAAATTTTGTTCTTTTTCGCTCAGATATTATGTCTTTCGACATTTCTTTCCCGTTCGTCCGTTCGGAAGGTGGATTCTCCAAAGCGCCTGTGAATAGGGAAGTCTTCACGTTGATCAAAGATCATGACTCGGAGCGAAAGAATCTTCATCTATGGGATAGATGATACAGTCAAATCATCAGGGGCCGACGGAGCTTTTCTTGTGCGGCACCTTCGGAGCGTATTTCGGCGATCCCTTATACTGACGCACCTCCGGTGAACTATGCCGTAGAAGAGGTCAACTGGACCTCAGAGGGCCTCCTTCAGCCTGCTATGGCTGCAATACCCGTACAGCCGTCGACAACTTTGGACACTCTAGGGCGGCGCATATGTCAGGGCGAGTCGTGCCCTTGGGGGCAGCCGTACATGATAGGGCTAACTCCTCGCCATCCAGCCGGGTATTTACAGTGGGCCCGCTACATGTTGTCGGCCAAGAAGTCACAGATGCTGAAGCTCGGGTTGTATCCTGCGTTTTACGCTTCTCTCTTTCAGTATTCCGCGCCTCCTGCATGGTGGGTCAAGGATTTTCTGGAGCAATGGAATATTCCGAGCCACACCTTCCTTCTGTCAGATCGAGAAGTCTCAATATTTTTGGATGAGTTTGCAGAGGTCTCTGGATTACCCGTTAGGGGAGAACATTACAAGGAGCTGCTTCCTCCGGACGAGTATATCTTTGCCACCAAATCAGTGGTAATAGGTCTCACCCCAGAGAATGCCATTCAACTCCAATTCCCGAGTTTGATCAAGGTGTTGAATATCTATGAAAGTCTATTTCTGGAGTCCGGAGGGTATGGAGTCAGCTACTCAGACTTTGTCGCTCGCTTTCTTCGTCCGGAAGCCTTATCGAAACAAGCTGTGCTGTTCGCCAAGCTTGATGATCCGTTTGGCTTTGGTTTAGATAACCAACCCACGGCGGAGGCGGACTTAAAAAGTTTCTTTATTCTGGCTGCTCCTGTCGTTTCCTTCGTGGAACTTGCTGCTCCGGACATTGACGAAGAGACGTTCGTGCTGGGGTTCATTGGCTTATGGCTGAACTGGTTCGTGCTTACATTGCACTCTCGTTATATAAGGCCATCAGTCTTTTACCCAGCCCATCGTATAGTTGCGGGAATACAAGTGGCTATTGGAATTGCTGGGTTAGTACACATGTACCATGGTCTCAGCTTAGCGGCGGACACTACTCAGCCAGGGGTACAGCCCGTCACTTTCTTGCTGCATTATTTTATGTCATGGATCGAGCTGCACATACTTGGCGCTTTTGGTGTCCATAAACGACCTCGATTCTATGACAGTTACAACTTCCCTCGAATTATACGCCTAGTTGACGCGTCCGTTGTAAATCCGACACAGCGGGAGGCTAAGGGTGTGCTCCTTTGTCTGCGTACGGTTGGAGATGGCATGACCTTTGTCGATAAGATTTTAACCATTGTCAAAGAGTCCACAAAAACAGTGCAGCCACTGCGGGACACTTTTAAAGACGAGGCCTCTACCTTGAAAGCTCGAGAGATTCTTCATCTATACTCCATCAGGCCAGGCTTTCTTGTGTTTAGGCAGAATGATTCGGCGTTGTTCATGAGGTAAGCCCCGCACCGTTTTGCCCAGTAATCAAGTTATAATCGGGGTGTCCCGCTCGAAGCCTTCCTAGTTGAGCCAGCTGCCACAGAAGAAGGTATTCGAAATGCATTGCACCATTTTATGCGGTTGAACACCGGCTCCAATTTCTTTATCGGTGAGTCGAGTTGTGTCCCGCGAATCTTGAACGCATATGTGGCATGGTATCAACATTCGATGGGCGCCGTTATTAGGAAAGAAAAGCGATTACTGCTTGATCGCAAGGGCACCGCCCTGGCTGGTAATCCAGCCGTTCCTTTTAAGTGACGGACTATTGTCCGTCCTCCTTTGAGGGAAGTTGCTGCGGTTGTGGTACCACGTATTATGCTTGAGCTACCCCTACCCCGCGTGCCTGTATAAGCGGTAGCTGTGGTGTCTCCCAAGTCTGGCGTAGGTACTGAGATCAGGACTCGTTGCCCCAAATTGCCCTCCAAGCGCAAGCTCGTGTTGTCGGCTGCTGGCACTTGCTCACAGAAAAAGAAGAAGTCGATGTTTTCTGTCGATGTCGTACTCGGCCAGGATCCCCACGCTCCCTATAGCGAGGGCTTGAGTGAATACGGGACCAATGAGGGTCTATTTATCGAGCCTGGGGATGATACCGATCTTCAAGCCGCCCTCGCGGCTTTAGAGCAACTAGCTCGCAATGAAGCAGCATTAATCACCATCGAACGATCAGGTATCCTTCAATCATATTTTTCCGTGGCTATTTTAACTATTATGCTTTGACTAACGCTTTCTTCTTCAATAAGTATCTCTGCCGAAGAGGCTCTCGCAGCTTCCCTCAAGACTTTTGAAGAGAAAGACAGGCTTCGCGCTTCCTTGGGCATTGGTACATTTCGACTCACCGTGCCTTCATTCCCTTTTTTATGGGTAAACTAACTCTTCTTTTTCATCTTATTGTAGGGACTACCTCGACTCAGGTTATCCCAAGTGCAGTGCCGATCGTGAGTGGTGATGCAGCGGCATCGTTAGCGCCGGCCACTGCAGCCACGGCTATCCCTAAGTCACCACCAGGGGTCTCACAGAAGCAGCCGATGATGGACGTCGTAACGACGCTGGAGGCAGAACTTGGTTCAAATGATGGTCTACCTTTATCGGAAGTCTTGAGGAGATAAGCTCTCATGGCTCAGGCTGAAAGGAAGCGCAAGAGGCGTGCAGCGAAAGAACGTGATGCCGCCTTGGCTGTAGGTGCAGGCTTGAGCACTGCTTCCCTTGTCCCTATTTCACCAGAGGGTGCTACGGCTGTCCTGTCTACCGCTCATAGACAGGCGGTACGCGCGGCTCAGGAGGCAATTGAAAGGTCGTCTCAAGATGACGTAACACTGGATCCTTTTATTGGAGTTTAATCTTCAGATTCTCATATATCATACCCTGCAGGGCCAAGTCCTGGTGAGGAGGTGGTAGGTGAGATGACGGCAATCACCGAGTCCGAAGTGGCCACTCTTTCTCAGAAGTCCGGGACTGCCCCAACTGCCACTCTTTCCCCTTGCAGTTCCCTGCCATCGCCTGGCATTGCGAGTGTCACGACGGCTCTCGTAGAATCGGGGGATGAAGCCACGGGCGGCGAAACCCTTCCAATGGAGGAGAGCGAAGCAGTCGCTGCGCCTAGTGATGCTCTTATCGTGATTTCGATTGGCGACTCATCAGGTAGATCTTGGGTCATTGTTTTCCTTTTTCTTCCACAATCCCTTTCAATCCCTTCTGACGGCATTTCTTTTGTTTCTAATGCAGGTGTGAGCGTTGAGGTCGTGCCACCTAAAGAAGCGTCACCGGTTGCTGCTCTGACGGTCGCCGACCCTTCGCCTTCTCTCGTGTCCTCTCAAATGCTGAAAGGTATGGGTTTGCGATTTGTCTAATTTAAATTGTGGATGCCATCTCCCTTGTACTGACCATGCATCGTCGCAACCTTACAGGAGTTCAATTCGATCATCTTTATCAGGTGTTGAAGCTACATTTCTCCTTCCATTCGGAAGTTGCTTCGCCTACTGGTGCCGATGAATATCTTTTCTAACGGACGTCTTTTCTTTTCATTAACGGGTGACCCTGCCGCTGTTAACTTTAAATTGATTACAGCACTACAAATTGAAAGAGGGAACGAGAGAATCGTCGCTCCACCAGTACTCCCAGCTCTGCCACCTGTCGTAGCCGGTATAGTAGCCTTTGTCGCTTTTGCATCTTCTTTATCTCTTAAGCCGATATCTGACTATGATTTGTTTTGCAGCAATCATACCGACTCCAGCTCCCTTCGAGTCTCAGATTCCCATACCGGCAGGGCCTTTTGCTAAACGTCCTTCTTCCAAGGGTGCTGCGAATAGCTTGAGGATGTTAAGAGAGTTCGTTGAGGACCTTGACGCTGAGGCCTTTGCACCTGCTGCAAATTTTGCCGCCGAAGTTAATCTCATGTTGGCGATGCTCGTGAACTTCCATAGCGAGGGCGTCGTTGAGTCTTGGGTTAACTACTGCAGGAAGATCGAGGCCTGTCTGCATAACATTGAGCTCAGGCGTCCCGTTTCAGAAATGTTGTCTTTGAATTCTCAACGGGCTGCATGGGTTGAGCAGAGCGTTCCCTTTTTCCGCTATTTCGAATAAGAAGCGACCTTGAGGCGGAAAGAACGCGAGGAGGCTTCAGGTGAATCCGTCCGGCTGCGCGCCTAAGTTGAAGCAAACGCTGCGCAATTGAGGGCTGTCTTTGACAATTTGCGACAATGCATTTCGGACGGACTAGCACTAAGGCAAAAGCTCGACCTTCTGGAGCGGATTACACGGAATCGCGAAGTTGCTCAACGGAAAATCGATGAGAAACTTTCGTATGGCTTGCAGCAACGGGCTCGAGTCGAAGCGAAGCTGGCCGTAGCAGCTGACCATGAAAAGGAGTTGAGAGGAGCGCGCGAGCAACTGGCTGACTTATTGAAAACACCTCCTTCTCAGTAACTACCTTTGTATCAATTAAACATTTGTAATCTTTGAATAACATGTATCCATTTTTTTATTCTTTTATATGATTCTTCTTGTACTCAATTGAATTCATGAATAAAAGATACACATTTTTTTATCTTTCACTGTTGCTTTCTTCTCTTTGCTGTGTTGTCGCCATAAGATTTTAGCAAGTGTGGCCTGTAAATAGTAGGTACCTGTCCATCGTGGACTCTTTGCAGGGTAGCGATGGCTTAGGAAACAGGTTCAGATTTGCCGTCTAAAACTTTTCAATTTTATGAGCCATGAGGGTCTCAAAAAGATTTTTCTCCCTACAAGTCGAGAAGATCTCGTAGGTGTATTTTCTCCTTAGGAATCGTGAGGATTCCTAAGTGTGTTTTCTCTTGAGAGTCGTAAGGATCTCACAGGAGAATTTTCTTCTTTACAAGTCGAGAGGACTCGTAAGTGATTGATGAGTTGACCTGCTCCCGAATCAAAGCATTGCTTTGATGGGGAGGTCGAGGGTTGACTTTGGCTGTTTTCCATGGGGTCAGGATTGACTTTAGCCGTGTTCCACGGGGTCAGGGGTTGACTTTAGCCATACGGGATCAGGATTGACTTTAGCCATACGGGGTCAGTATTGACTTTAGCCATACGAGGTCAGGATTGACTTTAGCCATATGGGGTCAGGATTGACCTTAGCCGTACGAGGTCAGGATTGACTTTAGCCGTACTGGGTCAGGATTGACTTTGGCCGTACGGGGTCAGGATTGACTTTGGCCGTACGGGGTCAGGATTGACTTTGGCCGTACGGGGCCAGGATTGACTTTAGCCGTACGGGGTCAGGATTGACTTTAGCCATATAGGGTCAGGATTGACTTTAGCCATATGGGGTCAGGGTTGACTTTAGGTTTTCTGTGCACTGCCGTGTCATGGATCTGGGAACTTTGCCGCTGCTCCGAGATAGTCTCTAGGCTTTCTGTGAACCTTTGAGATTTGAAACTAGGGGCTTTGCTATGGATCCGCTTTGCTGACGTTGCATCTGCTGTAATGAGACGAATGTCGAGGTGGTCTCTAGGTTGTCTGTGAACTATCGAGATTCGGAACTAGTGACTTTGCCATGGTTCTGCTTGATTGTCGCGTCCGAATCCTGCTGGAATGAGGAGGAACGCTGTTGTGGGTATCCAGGCTGTAGATGTGGCCGTCGAGACTTGGAACTAGGGACTCTGCCGTGGCTCCGAGATTGATTGTCGCGTCCGAATCCTGCTGGAATGAGGAGAAACGCTGTTGTGGGGTCTCCAGGCTACAGATGTGGCCGTCGAGACTTGGCTCTCTTTCTGATGGAGCCTGGTGGGATGACATGGTTCCCTTTTTGTTTGTGCCCCTGTATCGTATACAGGGATCGATGTGATCTCACCTGCAGGGCAAAAAGTTTCATTTCATTTTTTAAAATCTTTCTGCGATACTCTATCATTTCATCTTTTTATATCATGAAAGTCGTGGATGTCCTATTATTTCGGCTATTTTTCGTGGTGCCCAATCATTTCGGCTATTTATTTTTCTTTTTTTTACCCGCTACTTTTTATTGCGAGTTGCCCAACCATTTCGGCTACTTTGTATAAATATGTTTTACTTGCTGATTTTGTTGCAAGTTGCCCCATCATTTCGGCTATTTCATATGCATTTTTAGCTCGCTGATTTTTTATCACGAGTATGGAGCTTGGAATCCGATACCAATCTAGGTATCAGTATCGCTACAACTGAAATGTTGCCAAGAGCGAATCATCATTTGCCATGAAAGGAATTGGAATTAGATACCGATTTAGGCATCAACATTGCTACAACTGGGATATTGCCAGGAACGAATCATCATCTGCCTTCGTCGGTTCGAACAAAGGTGGCTTAGCAAACAAGGTTAAGATCCTGTCGGCTAAGGCTTTTGACTTCATGGGCCGTAAGGGTCTCATAAAGGTGTTTCTCCCTACGAGTCGTGAGGATCTTGTAGGTGCATTTTCTTCTTAGGAATCGTGAGGATTCCTAAGTGTGTATTCTCTTATAAGTCGTAAAGATCTTACAAAAGTGTTTTCTTCTTATAAGTCGAGAGGACTTACAAGTGTTTGTTCATCAAATGTGAGCATTCCTTGTTGGTGGTGGGACTCGGCAAGGAAATGATTATTTATGCCCGTGGATTGTATACAAGGGTCAGTATTGAACCGCTTGTAGGGCAATCTGAGAAAGGTGATGGCTTAAGAACAGGTTCAGATCCCTGCAGCTTAAGGCTTTTGAATCTTATGAGCCGTGAGGGTCTCATAAGAGGGTTTTCCTTACGAGTCGTGAGGATCTCGTAAGTGTAATTTCTCCTTAGGAATTATGGGGATTTCTAAGTGTGTCTCTCCTTTGTGAGTTGTAAGGATCTCACGCAAGTGTTTTCTCCTTACAAGGTCGAGAGGACCTCGCAAGTGTGCACGAATTTTTTTTATGAGCCTGCGCCCTCTAAGGTTTTCACAAACTCGCCGGTAGCCCTGCTGTTTTTACTCACGGTGCCCTTTCAGGTTTTCATCTGTGCCCATTTTTCTTGTGGACGTACTATTTTTTTTCTTTTTTTATACGAGTTTGCGCCCTTTCGGGTTTTCACAAACATCGCCGGTAGTCCTGCTGTTTTTACTCACGGCGCCCTTTCGGGTTTTCATCCGTGCCCATTTTGCTTGTGGACGTACCATTTTTTTTTACCACGTCAGCCTGGGGATGCCGGGGGTTTGTAGTAGTTTAAAGACGTTTCGGTCCGTTGTTCGTAGGTCCGGGATTTTTCCTGGGCAACGTACGATTATGCAGCTAGATGTCCTCGCAAGTCTTTGTATCTTTTGTGTCGGAGGTGGATTCCTTGAAGAGAGGGTTGAGGGCTATTTCTTTGTCAAAGTCGCTTACGAAGGTGATAACTTGTGATCCCTTTGAATTAACCATGTGACATTCACCGGCAATTCTTTTATGCTTATCTGTCGTGCTTCTTTGTTCCCGATGAGTTTTGCGTTTAATCCGCTTGAAATGCTGCCGGTGAGCAACGTATCCCTGCCACAAATTTTTAAAGGCGTTGCATTCTTCAGTAGGGTGTGTGGTCCTCCGATGGTACAAGCAGTAGTTTGGATGTGCATCCTCTTCGTTAAGGTGTATCCTATCAGGAGTGCTTCCTTCGGAGGGTGGCAGCTTCATTCCTATCGATATGGCTTTGGAGAACTTTTTCCTTGTCTTGAACCTGCTTTTGCTGGTGGCCGAAGTGCTCCTATCCAGTTGGGGTATTTCAATCCTTTCGTTCAGTCGCCGACGTTTTGATTTTTTGTATACGGCGATTTCACGCTCCTGGTCAGCTTTGCTTTTCAGAAGAGTTTCGTTCAGGAATACGTCGATCATCTCGTCTGACGATCCTAGGAGTTCCGGTTCAGGATCTGCCCCCAGTTTCTCTGTATCAGGATCTTCTTTTCCATTTATCGAGTGAGAGATCATGTGGCAGCTCGCCACATAGTCTTCAGGCCCTTCCGAAGAATCGTCTCCTTCATCAGCGTCATCGTCTTCATTCTCAAGAACATGCTTAAAGAATTCTTTCAACGTGATTGGGGTCCGTGCCTTCTGGTTATATTCATCCAGTGCATCGATATATTTCTGCAGACCTGTTCGGCTATCTTCGGGTTAGATGGGCTTCTTGGCCTTCTTCTTTTTCTTTAAAGACTTTGGAGGCTTGGCCTGAACGTTTTGTCCACCTTCACCAATTTTTAGCATTGGGCGCGGCTTCAGCATACCCTCAATAATTTTGGGTTCCAAAGGGCTTTTCCACCTAATCGCCGGACATGCTTGGAGATCTTTCAGCATTCTTTTCGTTTGGCTGACATAGCAACCTCCCATGGAGCTTCTTCTATAAAAGAGCACGATGCCCCCGGCGTGTCTACCTTTTTAGGAGCGTGTGGTTATGGTGGGCTTATCTTCCAATTCTCAGACAACGCAAATTTGCCTTGCTAGTACTGGTCCTCAATCCAGCCTTTGAAGACGAAGCAATCTTCGATTGGATGGCTTACTGCTCGGTGGTAAGGGTAGTAATAAGAATTGTTGGAATCGCCGGGCTGTAATGGACGTTTTGGATCTGGCAAGATGATGAGCCTGTTGCGTACTGCCAGATCGAACAGTCTCCTCGTTTTATCCCGGAGAAATGAATAAGGGCGCTTCAGTTTCTCATTGAAGAATCACCGTCTATCATCTTGGCTAGTTGGTTTTGGACCACTGGGCTGCTGCTGAGCATTGGCGACGAAGGTCGCTTTTTCTTTCCCTTTTTAGCTTCTAGATTCTAGCTTCGAAGATGATGGTCTATGACCCATCTGATCCATTTGGGCCAGCTTGTCAATCAAGGCCTGGAAAGTAGTTGGCTTGAAGAACATCATGAACTGGGATATGGTCGCCTACGGATCAAGAGTACCTACGAACATGGCTACTGCAGGAGCTTCTTCAATGCGTTGTTCGCATTTCGACCATAGGTTCCGCCACCGGATTGCGTACTGAACCCATGTTTCTCCCGGCCTCACCCTGGCATTGATCAATGCCGTGATTAGGGTGCGTTCGCTAGCGCTTGCGAATTTTTGCGTAAACAGTAACTCCATTTCTACAAATGTCTTAATGGAGTCGTTCGGGAGCTCGGAGTACCATTTAAAAGCTGTCTCCGATAAGCTACCAACAAACTGGCGAAGCAGCAGTTTGTCGTCACCCCCAGTATTACCGCACAAGGCTTTGAATTGAGCAACGTGCTGGTGTGGATTCCTCATCTCCTTATATACATGGAATTTAGGGATCGTATATCCTGGCGGGTACTTTATTTGATCGTACCAACCCGGATAGGGTCATCCAGTCTTGACGATTTGGCCGGTTGCTTCATTCGCCTGATGAGCTCGTATCTGTTGAGCGATATAGTCATCCAGCGCGGCTTTGGAAATGGTCTGTTCCTTGGCTGCTGGACAGGCCGGAAGAGGGTTCAATGTCTCTCCCCTATCGTCTTCAAGGATAATCAGAGGGTCTTCAGCTGGAGGATCTGGCTGTAACATCATCCCGACCATGTCTTGGAACAAAAGCGTCATTCTTTTTATGTTGGCAGCTTGTTCCGCTGCCTCTTTTTCCTTCTTCTCGAGGATTCTGCGGAGGAACTCAACATCGGTTTCTTATTCATGACGCTGCTCCGACGATATCTCCGGGCTTTCTTCTGGCCCAGTAAGTGCAGCCATCTATGTTAACATTTCCTGGAGCTTCTGTTGTTTCTCCTGGGCCTTTGTTACGGATCTGGTGAGCAGTCGATGGCCCGTAGAGATACGGTTATCCTCTTTCCCGGATGCCATATAAACAGTATGCACCACCATGCCCCCAGACTTGGGGCGTTTAGATTCAGTGTTCTTAAGATTCATCGCAGACATAGGGATTTTCTCCGGCCTTCCCCTTTTGTGAGCGGTCGAAGTTGAGGGAGCCGTTGCAACGAGCACCCAAGTAGACGACAGCTTTTGTGGTACAACAGGGTGGTCCTTCTCTTGCCGAACTTTCATCTTCTTCGGTCGACGGGAGTACTCTTGGTTGATCACCGAGTCTTGGACCTGTCGTCAAATTTTATGAATTTTAGAGGACAGCCGCTGAGGGGGCTGCTCTAACTTCACCTTTGTAGCGTTCTCCATAGGTAGAGGAGATCTTTTTAGCACGTCCTTCGGAGAGTTCTTGCGTACCCTTCTAAGTGGTTCAAAGCTGTTCCCAGTTGGAACAGCAGTATCAATTTCCACCATCGGAGCTGGTGGAGTAAGTCCAGAAGGAGAGCTGCCCCCAGCCTTCCTCACTCGGCACTGGTGGCGACGTCGAGCGCATCTTGCAGATGGAATCACCTCCGTTATCGGGGTAGCTGCATCATGCTTCGTGCTTTGATGAGAAACTGCTGTTGATGTTAGCCTGTCAAAGACTGACGTCCGTAGAGAGGGGATGACCAACCTTTTGAAAGCAGACTTTCGAGTAGGGGTAGTAGCCTTGGTGACTTCGCCTGGAGCGGGAGTTGGAACAACCAGTCTTGTGAAGACCGACCCCTTAGTAGGAGAAGTCTCTCTGATGACTTCATTTACTAGAGCAGGGATGGATATCCGTTTCGGGATAGCCCCTTCAGATAATGCGGGCTTCTTCATGGGCCCATTAGATTTTTGGCCCAGTCGGTTAAAGACCGAGGCGTTGGATTTGGACAACCCGTTGAGAGGGGCCGCGGTAGTTGCAAGCCAATCAAAGACCGACTTCTTTGGAGCTTCTTGTGATGGTACTGGGGCGTTGAGGCTCATTGGTAGGAGTATGGTCCCAAAGAACAGCCCAGTGATGGCTTGCGTCACCTGGTCCACCGGCATCGTGAAAAGGGAGGCCGCTTGAGGCCCGTAGGTCACTCCTCCGGCGAGGACGGAGTGGGAGTTGTTGCAATTAGTGCAGTTTGAAACCATTGATCTTCTTTTTTTCTGCACGGAGCAAGATACCAAATCTTAGTACTTCACATCCAAAAGCAACCATGTCAAACCGCGACTTGTTTGCGAAATACGACACACGAAGTGTGGAGTCGAAAGAGGAAAAGGTCACACCGGGCATGCCAGAATCTGTTCTCCGCCGAAAGACGCGACCGGAACGTTGGGACGTCTGGCCTGAATTTTGGGGGCAGATGCTATTTGGATTTATCTGTCCACCTCTCCGAAGATGACAAGTTGATTTTTGGCACCGTGTATCGGAAGTTTAGACAGATGCGGCCGATATAGCAGACTTCGTCAGATTCCCCCTCGTTGTGAGGGTTTTTTAATTGTGGGGACGCTCTTCCCTGCAGGCGCAAGCCCCTACAGTTAATTACGCTATCGCATCGCGGTAACAACTTTCTCCTTCTCCAGATGGTCACTTCGTGTCGTGTGTGTTTGTTTTATTTTTGGTTGCCCGTGGATTGTATACGGAGACTAATTTATGTTGTCGCCCGTAGGGCGTGGATTAGTCCAAATCCATATTTTCTTAGATTTGGGTTTTGGTTTGGGTTTAAGGATCGTTAATCTCATTTGAAACTAAGATCAACTTAAACGTTTGTTAAGGACACGTTAGTCTAATTTTTAGACTAAGATCAACTTAACGTTTGTTAAGGAAACGTTAGTCTAATTTTAGATTAAGATCAACTTAACAGGATCATTCAGATCCAACAAAAGAGCATTTAGGCTCTATTGTTTTAGTTTAGGGACTTTGCGGTCCATAAGTTTAAGGACATCATAGTCTATGACAGTTTAAAGACATCATAGTCTGTAAAATTTAAAGACATCATAGTCTATGAGTTTAAGGATCTCACAGTCCGTAAAGTTTAAGGACATCATAGTCCATGAGTTTAAGGACCCCATAGTCCATAGTAGTTTAGAGACATCATAGTCTGTAAAGTTTAAGGACATCATAGTCCATGAGTTTAAGGACCCCACAGTCCATAGAATGTCTGGTTGTTGGGGCCCGTCACCTCTCTGAAGACGTTGAAGGATTACAACGACATATATATAAAGAGATGTACCCTTGAACCAATATTGGTTGGGAGATCTGTAGTCCAATTTGGGACTAAGATCAAAGATTTATGAGCATGTGGGCTCAATTAATCTGAGGTAGGGTTCTGTGGCCAATTTGGGCTCGACCCATTTAGTTAACATGTTGAACATTTTACAATGCTGAGCGTTGATTTGGGTTCTGACAGCCTTTTTGTCTTTTATTGAGTGCTGAGCACTTATCATAGCTCTGGGGCTTTATTTAAAGAACAGTTTATGTTCCCTCAGCGCACACGTGAGAAGCACGTAGTGCGCTTGGCGCTGAGCGCCAGTCAATGAGCGTAGAGCGCTTCTGTTAAGCAGCGCACACGTGAGGAGCACGTGGCGTGCTTGGCGCTAGTCAATGAGCGCAGAGAGCTTCTTGTGAAATAGCGCACACGTGAGGAGCATGTGGCGCGCTTAGCGCTGTGCGCCAGACTTGGAGCGCTGAGGTACTTCTTTAAATTTGGAGCGCTAAGGCTCTGCAGCGCTGTGCGCTAGATTTTGGAGCGCTGAAGTGCTTCTTTTAATTGGAGCGCTAGAGCTCTTTTTATGCAACTCTGCTCTCTGAGAATTAAATTCTCTCTTATAAGAGACTTTGTCTCATGGATCTAAGAACAAAGTTCTTATTTTATAGGAGATATTTCAATCTCTTATGTTTTTGGTGAAAGGCTTTGCCTTTATGGATCTGTGATCCTAAGAGAATTGAATTATTCCCCCCCTTTTATAATGAGATATTTTGATCCCTTTGTGAAAGAAATTTTCCTAATATATCTATGATCTAGCATTAGAACTAAGTTCTTTTTCTGATGAGATATTTTGATCTCTTTATTTTACCTTGAAGAAATTCTTCTTCTGCCGAGAGCTTACTCTTCTCTTTGAACTTTCTCGAAGTTTGTGGGGGGTTCCTCTCTATCAGACTTGAAGTCTTGGGACCTTTATATAGGGTAGGCTGATTTGTTGAATCAGTTGAAGAGATCTTTTCTCTAATTGATTTGGGGATGTTTTCCACCGTTGGATCTTTGATCCTAGGGCATCTGTTTTACAGAAGGCAATTTTCTTGTTTTTAATAAGATTGGGAAATCTTTTCCCATACAGAATTTATTCTGTATTTTGGTGATTTTTAATCACCATTGGATCATTGATCCAACTGTGCTCTGATTTTCAGAGCATAATCTTTCCTGTTTGGAAAGATTCTGATGAATGTTTCCTTAACAGAATTTTATTTTGGTCAATTGATAATTTTTAATCATGTTCGTTGGATCTTTGATCCAAGGGCCGAGAACATTTTGTTCTATCGCTAGCGCTCACGTGCTTTGCACGTGGTGCGCTACTCAGAGTGCAGCGCTCTTAGCGCTAGCGCTCACGTGCTTTGCAGGTGAGCGCTGCCCCAGAGTCTTTGACTCTCAGCGTTGGCGTTGCTAGCGCTGGCGCTCTCGTGCTTTGCACGTGAGCGCTGCATCAGAGTCTTTGACTCTTAGCGCTGGCGTTGCTATGAAGCGCTGCTTCATTTCAAATTTCAAATTTTGAACAGAGCTTTGCTCTGATTGGGGAAACATGGGGTCCATGTGTTTTGTAGGCAGTGGTCCTGCAAAATAGACATCCTGGTGTTTTCTTTTATTATTATTATTATATATATGTGTGTGTGTGTGCGCGCGCGCGCACGCGCGCATGAGTTTCACTAATGTTTCCCCTTTTCCTTATCTCAGGCACAATGGCTTCTCTTCCTTATTTCCCTTACACCCGCTCGGATGCCGCCTTTCCACAATCGCCGTCAGATAAGGAAGCAATGGCGATGATCAGAGCTCGTGATAAAGACCGAACAAGTCTAATCTTATAGGGCACTTGGTACGGCCACATCATCCGGGGTCGCCAAAGTTTTATTTGCAAAGAACCAGCGGAACCACTTTGCCCTATACTGCCGATGGAACGCCCACAAGCTGCTTATGCAGTGGAGGTGACCAATTGGACTCCTTCAGGTCGGCTGGAGCCCTCTACACCTAGGATACCTAATTAGCCTTTGCTGGCTATAGACATCTTGTGGCGTCGGATTTACCAAGGTGAAGCTCGACCTTAGGGATAAGTTTATAAAGTGAGTGTCACTCCCCGGCACTCGGTGGGCTACCTTATTTGGGCTCGCTGCATTCTTTCCGCCTATCGCGCAAGAATGCAAAAGGTCAGACTGTATCAGGAAGTATACGCGTCGCTATTCTACTATCAGGCTCCTCACTTCTGGTGGATCAAAGCTTTCGTAAACCAATGGAATCTGCCTACCAACACCTTTCTGCTAGGGGATCGAGAGGTGCCTATTTAATTGGATGAGTTTCGTGAGATTTCGAGGTTGCCAATCAGGGGAGAGCATTACGAGGAGTTGCTACCTCCAGATGAATATGTTTTCTCCACCAGGCCGGCTACGCTTGATGGCCTGACGCCCGAAACTGCTATCCGTCATAAGTATCCTAATCTAATCAAGGCTCTGGGTATCTTCGACATATTGTTTGCAAAGTCAGAGGGGTAGGACGGCACTTTCGAGAGTTTCATCGCCTGCTTCATCCGGGAAGATGCTCTATCCAAGGATGCCCCGAAGTTTGCAAGTATCGACGACCCTTTTGGGTTTGGGTTGGACAAACTACCGGCCAAGGAAGAAGATTTACCGCAGTTCTATATTCCGACCACGTCGGCCGTGTCTTTTGATGCAATTGCGGCCCCCGACGTAGACGAAGAGACCTTCTTCGTCGGCTTTATTAGCCTCTGGCTCAGTTTGTTTGCGATACCAACCTACCGCCGCTTCATGAGAGCTTTTGCCTTCTACCCCGCCCATCGTACAACTGAAGAGGCAAGGTTGGCCGTTGGTATTGCGGAATTATCACACCTTTATCATGGGTTAAGTGTTGCAGCTAACACTTCGACTCCAGGTGTAGATGTTGTGAATCTCCCCTTCAATACTTCACATCTTGGATCGAAATGCATGTGCTGGGGGCATTCGCAACACATCGACGGCCGAACTTCTATGACTCCTACACCTCCCTCGAGTTATGAGATTGGTGGATGCCTCCGCTTCCGATTCGACTCAATTAGGGTCCCTCCGTATTCTGCTCAATACATATGCTAATGAGGGAGGGATGGTGTTCACTGATCGCGTTCTTTCTGCTCTGGCGGGGCCCATCCAAGAGCTATTCGACTTATCGAAAGGGGGAGCACCATCTTTAAAGCCTAAGGAGATCATGCATCTGTATTCGATTAGGTCGGGCTATTTGGTGTTCCGTCGGAATGATATGGATCTCCTCATGCAGTATAATTCGCACTGCTTCACTCGACAATTGAGCTATAACCAGGGCGTCCCCTTCGAAGCTTTTTTGGTTGAGCCTACCTTATCTTTGGGAGTTATTCACGACATCATTCATCACTTCATGCGGCTGAACACTGGCTTTGTGTTCATGATCCCAGAACCTGACTACCTCCCAAGATCTGTGGGGTCCTTTGTGGGCTGGTATCACCACCGGGTTGGTCCTGTTATTGCTGAGGAAAGACAGGTACACTCTTCGAGTATAAGACTCCTGCTCCAACCCAGGCTGCCAGCGTTCCATTACGCCCGCAGTCAGTCGTTCACCCTCTCTTAAGGGATGGTGGCCTGGTCCTTATCTCGCAAGCCGCAGAAACCGAATCGATTCCTCCCACTGCAGGGATGCCGGTGCGCACCAGAGCTCAGGAAAAGCCTTCCACCGAGGCGCCCGCGGCAGTGCCATCAATGGCGATGCTATCAGCGGTGGTGTCGCTAAAAGGGGATTATGGAGGTGAAGTGGGCCAACATCGCGCTAAAGCGCCGAAAGGAAGGAAGCGACCTTCTTCCAGCGTTAGTTCCGGGTTGAAGAGGAGAAAGAAGACGGTCACCGGTCTGCTTGACCTTTTGCTGGAATCCGAGCCTATTGTTCAGGACGAACCAATATCTATGCAAGAACTGGATGATGGTCTTCTCTTTCTGGGTTCCTCTACCGAGGAAGCCGCACAATTGGCTGAGGCTATAAGGCGTTCACAAGATGAGACCGAGAATGTGCACATCCCGAAGAAGCCTTACCCCCCCGGTTATCTTTTACGAAGATCCCCCATCACTGCGGAGGGTGCATATGGGTCCCCAGCGACCGGAAGATGATATAGCCCTTAAGCAGCCCATTTCAGCCGCCTCCGAAGATGAGCTTGCAGCGAAGACCGATGGGCATGAGTCTACCTTTGACGCCCGGCGAGCACATTTCTTGAGGAAGGAACGACGGCTTGAAAAAGCCATATTAGAGGCACCCTAGCGTATTGGTATGCATGTTTTCGGCATTTTTCTTTGGCAAGTAATTTGTTTCGCTTTTTTCATGTCTTCTTATCTTCGTAACACTTTGCAGGGACTTCAGCGATGACAGAAGATTTGAGCTCAATTCGTGCCCCGACTGTGGGTTCTACAAATGTCTCAGATGAGGCACCGGCAGGTGTGGAGGAGATCGTTATAGCTGCTATGCCTGTTGCGGAGCTTCCGATGATAGCCTTTGTCCCTTCGGTGTCAATTCCTTCAGTGGAGGTAGCCCCATTGGCCATAGATCCTATGGATGTCTCTGATGACGTACCGAAAGATGTAGAAGATATTATCGAAACAGTTGGCTCTATCTTGGAGTGCCCGGTGATGGCCTCCACTTCTCCATCATCTATACTTTCCGCAGAGGCGACCTTGCCGATCATAGACCCGATGGATCTTTCTGGAGGTGCTCCGAAGGTTGTAGAAAGCACCGCCATGGCCACTGTTCCCTCTTTGGAGCCCGAAACGGCAGATATCGTTTCACAACTGGAGGCTGCTACGCCAGCACACATCCTCGATGATGTGCTTGAAGGCACGGAGGAGGCTGCCAAAGCTGCCATCCCTCCAATTCAAAGCGGGAGGAGCATCGAAGGTAGTCTTCTATATTTTGCTTTAATAATCTCTCCATTATTTGAATCTCTGTCTTTTCATAATTGCAAGGATTGGTGGCGTTCATCGTGGATTTATCTCCCAGAAGTCCTTTCAGCGCCTGCTCAAGATGGCCGCCCCACAGGCAATATCCCCATAAAGCTTCGTCCTCTCTTCTGGGCAAGGTTGGTGTTATTTGACCCCTACATTGTATTATCATTATTTCGTATAACGATGCTGATATGTCTTCTGCAATTCTGGAAGCTGATGACAAAGTCGAGATCCTCGACGGACGTGGAGATATTTCCAACCCTCCTTGCATGACTGTGGGCAAGTAAGATTTTGACGTTGTTTTATATATCCTTTGGGTGTAAATCTCACAGATTGTTCATGGACCTTGACAGCCTTGCCCGCTCTTACCCCGCTGGAATCCCGCATCATTATGCCATCAGGCCCTTATGCCTGGCGCGCATTTGAACGAATGGCGAAGCACATCATTAACTCCTTGTCGGCACTTATCGAAGATTTTCGTATTGGTAGTTCGATCACAGCCGAAGAATTTGCTGCTGAATCCAACATTTCTCTGCCCTTTCTCTCCACTTACTATGATAAAACATCGGTGCATGTCTGGGTCGAGTTTTGTCGTCGAGTGGAGGCTTGCTTACATGTTCTCGAGTGCACACGCCTTCCCTCAGAAGTCGTAGCTGCAAAGACGAGCTTGCGGGGGCTGATTGAACGATGCGCCGCGAATCTACAATCATGTGAGAAGAGGCTCAATCGCAAATTCTCGGAGAGGGAACTGGCCTCGAATGTTTTGGGAGAACTCCAGTCTCAACTCACTACCAAGACCACTCATGCATACGAAATCTGGCGAGTACTTCAAGAAGCTATCACTGAAGTGGTCGCTCTCGACAAAGCCGTCATCTTTACCCGTGAGATGGTTGAAGCTCATAAGGCCACTGAAAGGGAGCTCGTGGGCCGGTTTGCTTCGTATCAAACCCAACAGTCTCAGGCAGAGACTCGTCTTGTGGCAATAATGAAGCTTGAAGCCGAGGCCTAGCGGAAGAGTGATGAATTGACGAGCTTACTGTGTCACCCGCCGGCTTAAAGACTTTTCTTTTATTGTATTTCTTTTATTATCTCTTTTTTTATCCATAATAAAATAAATTGTATTAATTTCAATTCTTTTATGAGATGTATCTTGTATTCATTTGGATTCATGAATAAAAGAAATATTTCATTTTATGTTGTCACTTTCTCTTCTTTGTTGTGTTATTGGTGTATTAGGTTTAGCGAATATGGCTTGTAGTTGGTAGATAACAGTCCATCTTGATTTCTTTGTAGGGTAGCGATGGCTTAGGAAACAAATTCAGGTCAGTTGTCTAAGACTTTTCAACTTTATGAGCCGTGAGGTTCTCATAAAGGCTTTCCTCCCTACGAATCGAGAGGATCTCGTAGGTGTAATTTCTCCTTAGAGGCCGTGAGGACTCCTAAGTGCGTTTTCTATTGAGAATCGTAAGGATCTCACAAGAGGAATTTCTTTTTATGGGTTGATAGGTTCGTATGTTGACTTATTTTTGAGTCGAAGCATTGCTCCGACAAAGAGGTTAGGGGTAGACATATTTACGAGTCGAAGCATTGCTTTACGACAAGGAGGTCAGGGGTTGATATGTTTCCGAGTCGAAGCATTGCTTTTATGACAAGGAGGTCAGGGGGTTGACATGTATCTGAGTCAAAGCGTTGCTTGACGACAGGAAGGTCAGAGGTTGACATGTGTCCGATTCGAAGCGTTGCTTGACGACAAGGAGGTCATGGGTTAGCATGTATCCGAGTCGAAGCGTTTCTTTACGACAAGGAGGTCAGGGGTTGACATGTATCCGAGTCGAAGCTTTGTTTGATGACAAGGAGGTCGGGGGTTAACATGTATCCGAGTCGAAGCGTTGCTTGACGACAGGGAGGTCAGAAGTTGACATGTATCCGAGTCGAAGCGTTGCTTGACGATAGGGATGTCAGGGGTTGACATATATCCGAGTCGAAGCATTACTTGACGACAGGGAGGTCAGGGGTTGACATGTATCCGAGTTGAAGTGTAGCTTGACGACAGGGAGTTCAGGGGTTGACATGTATCCGACTCGAAGCGTTGCTTGATGACAGGGAGGTCAGGGGTTGACATGTATCTGAGTCGAAGCGTTGCTTGACGACAAGGAATTCAGGGGTTGACATGTATCCGAGTCGAAGCGTTGCTTGAAGATAGGGAGGTCAGGGGTTGACATGTATCCGAGTCGAAGCGTTGCTTGATGACAGGGAGGTCAGGGGTTGACATGTATCCGAGTCGAAACGTTGCTTGACGTACCCCGCTTTTTGCGGTGTCGGGTTGACTCTAGGTTGTCTATAAACCGCGGAGTCTTAGAACTAGGGATTGTGCCGTAGATCTGATTGGTGGTGTCGCGTCGGTGCCCTGCTGGCAGGAGGAGGAATACCGTTGTTGGTCTTCTGGGATGCAGATGTTGTTGTCGAGCTCTGACTTTCCCTTTTGACAGGGTCTGGTGGGGGACATACGGTTCCCTTTTCTTTTGTGCCTATGGATTTTATACAAGGGTCAGTATGGACTCGCCTGTAGAGCAAAAGTTTCATCATTTTTTTATTTTTTTCCGCGATGCTCTATCACTTCATCTTTTTATATCGCGAAAGTCGCGATTGCCCAATCATTTCGGCTATTTTTCGTGGTGTCCAATCATTTCGGCTATTTTTTTCTTTTTACTCGCTACTTTTTATTACGAGTTGCCCGAACATTTCGGCTATTTTATACGCATATATTTTACTCTCCGATTTTGTTACGAGTTGCCCATCGTTTTGGCTATTTCATATGCATTTTTGGCTCGCCAATTTTGTTGCGAGTATGGCACTCAAGACCTGATACCAATCTTAGCATCAGCATCGCTGCGACTGGAATATTGCCAGGAGCGAATCATCATTTGCTTTGAAAGGACTTAGAATTTGTTATCGATTTAAGCATCAGTATCGCTACAACTGGGATATTGCCAGGAGCGAATCATCATTTGCCTTTGTCAATTTAAACAAAGACGGCTTAGCAAACACGGTTAGAATCCTGTCGACTAAGGCTTTTGACTTCATGAGCCGTAAGGGTCTCATGAAGGTGTTTCTCCCTACGAGTCATGAGGATCTTGTAGGTGCATTTTCTCCTTAGGAATCGTGAGCATTCCTAAGTGTGTGTTCTCTTATAAGTCGTAAGGATCTTACAAGAGTGTATTCTCCATATAAGTTTAGGGGACTTACAAGTGTCGTTCACCATATGAGGGCATTTCGCGCCATTGGTGGAACTGGGCGGGGGAAACGTTTATTTGTGCCCGTGGATTGTATACAAGGGTCAACATTGAACCGTTTGTAGCGCAGTCTGGAAAATGTGATGGCTTAAGAATAGGTTCAGATCCCTGTAGCTTAAGGCTTTTGAATCTTATGAGCCATGAGGGTCTAATAAGAGGCTTCTCCTTACGAGTCGTGAGGATCTCGTAAGTGTAATTCCTCCTTAGGAATCATGTGGATCCCTAAGTGTATTGTTTCTTTGTGAGTCGTAAGAATCTCATGCAGGTGTTTTCTCTTTACAAGGTCGAGAGGACCTCGCAAGTGTGCACGAATTTATTTTACGAGCCTGTGCCCTCTCGGGTTTTCACAAACTCGCCGGTAACCCTACTGTTTTTACTCACGGAGCCCTTTCGGGTTTTCATCCGTGCCTATTTTGCTTGTGGACGTACCGCCTTTTTTTTATGAGTCTGCGCCCTTTTGGGTTTTTACAAACATCGCCGGTAACCTTGCTGTTTTTACTCACGAAGCCCTTTCGGGTTTTCATCCATGCCCATTTTGCTTGTGGATGTACCGCCTTTTTTTTTGCATCAGCCCTAGGATGTGCGGTTTGTAGTAGTTTTAGAGACGTTTCGGTCCGTCGTTAGTTTTAGGACATTGTGGTCCATAGATAGTTTTAGGACATTACAGTCCATTGTTAGTTTAGGGACGTTTCGGTCCGTTGTTGCCGTTTTGGAGACAACAGTTTTGCTGGATACTACTTATATAGTTTGGGCTTGGGAAGATAGCTAGCGGACATAGGTGTCGTCATCTATCGTTGACCTAGGCCGTGACTCGTCAGGCGTAGTATTTTTCAGGAACCGTCCGTTTATTGGCCTGAAGGGTCTCTCGCCATGCATATCCATGAGCAAGTAAGCTCCACCCTGGTAGGCTTTGTCTATGATGTACGGGCCCTCATAGTTTGCTCGAATTTCCCTCATTTGGCACGATTGGGGATCATAGGTCTTTTAACGACTAGCACGAGTTCGCCTTGGCGGAATGATCTCGGCCTAATAAATCTTTCATATGAGCATGTCATCCTTGCTTTGTAAGCCTCCAGGTTTTGTTACTCTATGAGCCGAGTTTCATCGAGGGCGTCAATCTCCTCAAGCCGAAGGTGAGCATTTTCTTCGTCTGTTAGCTCGCAATGAATTGCCACTCGTAGAGAAGGTAGCTCTATTTCCAACGGAAGTACCGCTTCGGTGCCGAATACCAATCCGTATGGCGTTGTATTCGTAGCCGTCTTGGACGTGGTTCTATTCGCCTAGAGAGCTTCATGCATCTTTCATGCCAGTCTTTTTTGTATCTGGACACCGTCTTCTTTATGATCTTTGTCAAGGTCTTGTTGAAAGCCTCAGCTAGACCGTTAGCTCGGGGATTATAGATCGTAGAGTATCTCCAGTCTATATTATGCTGCTGTGCGAAGCGGCTAATTTTGTGACTTCTGTTGGCCGGCCCATTATCGAAGATAATCCGTCGCAGAGTGCCGAACCGATAGATAACATGAGTCTTGAAGAAATGGAGGATATTCTCCGTCTTCACTTCTCTTAGCGGCACTGCTTCTTCCTACTTAGAAAAGTAATCGGTTGTCGCCAATATGAACCGGTGTCCTCTGGATGACACTGGTTTGATGGGCCCAATTATGTCGGTCCCCCACATTTCGAACGGCCAGCTAGCCACTGTTGGGTGTAGCAGATTTAGATGCTGGTGGATGAAGTCTCCATGGATTTGGCATGAGTGGCACTGCTTCGTGTATTCGAGGTAGTCCTGAATCATCATGGGCTAATAGTAGCCTATCATTTTGATCTTCAGCTTCATCTTTGGCCCGGCTTGATGAGAACCGCAGAGTCCGTCATGAGTTTCTTGGACGACTCTTCTTGCTTCTTCCGGTCCCAGGTATCTTTGTAGGGCCAATTGCTTGGTCGCTTCCTTTTCTTTAGACGACTCCGGAGATATTTCTGCTGGTGCAAGAACCAGACGGCTTTGCATGATGATCCTTACATCATCGAGGTTTTCGTCAGCCAGTTCTTTAGCGAGTTTGGCTAATGCATCCGCCTTGCTATTTTCCGTACGCGGTATGCTTTCTAAGATGTAGGAAGGGATTTGATTCAGCAATTGTTGCACCCTCTTGCCGTACTTTAACAACTCTGGTTTGCACGTTTGATAGTCGTCGTTTACTTAACTAACGACCAGTTGGGAGTCTCCGTATATAAGGAGGTTTTCAATTCCCATATCGACAGCGATCTCAAGACCAGCTATTAAAGACTCATATTCCGCTTCATTATTTGTCCTCGGCTCTGTTAAGGAAAAGGCAAAGCGCATTATCTCTGCTTGCGGAGTCATGAAGATAAGGCCTACCCCAGATTTGATTATAGGGGTGTTGTGCTTTCTCTTCTTCATGGAAGATGCCCCATCGAAATAAAGTTCCCATTAGGTATCACTCCCTCCTCTCTCCCTGTCGATCGTGTAAAACGCGTGCTCATCCGGCAATTCACAATTTAGGGGTGAATCGGCAAGTATCGGATGCTCAGCGAGGAAGTTGGCGATGGCCTGGCCATTCACTGCCTGAGAGGTCGGTATGTTATCGAGAATTCCATTAAGAGTAGGGCCTATTTAGCGAGCCGTCCCGTTAGTATGGCTCTCGACATCAAATATTTGAGTGGATCCACTTTTGATATAAGATGGACCTCATGCGCCAAGGTGTAATGCCGAATCTTCATTATCACGAAGATCAAAGCTAGGCAGTGTTTTTCGATAAGGGAGTAGTTATTTTCTGCCCCCAGTAGAACTCGGCTCAAATATTAGAAAGCTCTCTCCTTCCCTTGGTCATTCTCCTGTGCCCATAACGCGCCTAAGGAATCTTCAAAGGCGGTTGTGTATAGTATGAGAGGCTTTCCCTTGTCCGGAGTGGCCAGTACCGGCGGATTCTGCAAATACTGCTTGATTTCATCCAGTGCGCTTTGGCATTTACGATCCCAAACGAACGGGATTCCCTTCTTCATCAAGTGACTGTAGGGACGACATTTGCCAGAGAGGTTGGCTATGAATCGTCGGATATATGCGAGCTTCCCTTGGAGAGACCGCAATTGTTTTAGAGTCCTTGGAGCAGGCATTTCCATAATCTCCTTGATCTTCGATGGATCTACTTCGATGCCTCGGTGTCGTATGATGAACCCTAGGAATTTGCCTAAGGAAACTCCAAACGTGCATTTCACGGGGTTCATCTTCAGGTTGTGTTTCCTCAATCAGAGCAAAGCTCTATTTTGAATTTCAAAATTCAAAAATTGAAGCAACGCTTCAGATCCTGCGCGCTGTGCGCTGCGCGCCACGTGTCAAAAGCAGACACGCCAGCACCAAGAGTGCTGAGCCCTAGGCAGCGCACCCCAATCAGAGCAAAGCTCTGGTTTCAAAATTCAAAAATTAAAAAAGTTGAAGCAACGCTTCAGATCCAGCGCTCCGCGCTGCGCCACGTGTCAAACACAGGTGCGCTAGCGCAGGTGCGCTGTGCTCCGTGCTGCGTGCCACGTGTCAAGCACGGGTGCGCTAGCGTAGTTGCGCTACACTCTGCACTGCGCGCCACGTGTCCAACGTAGAAGCGCCAGCGCTGGAATTAAAATTCCCACCGTTAGATCAAAGGTTCTAATAATAATGATAAATCATTAATTAACCAGAATTAAATTCTGTTAAGGAAAGATTTCTCCAAAATCATTCCAAACGACAAGATTGTGCTTTAAGCACCGCTGGATCAATGATCCAATGGTAAATAATGAATTACCAAAAACAGAACAAATTCTGCATGGAAAGATTTTTCGATCTTATTAAAACAAGAAGATTATCTTCTGTCAAACATGAGCCTTAGGATCAAAGATCCAACGGTGGGAAATATTCCCTAATCAATCGAGAGAAAGATCTCTTCAACTGATTTAACAAATCAATTGGCCCTATATAAAATGCCCCAAGACTTCAAGTCTCAAAAAAAAACTCTCTGCAAACTTTGAGAAGAACTCAAAAGAAAAGAAAGGTAAAGAATTGATTCTTGAAAAACAGAGATGAAAATATCTTGTAAAAAGAAGAAACGTCTTCTAAAAAGATCTTAGATCTATAAAAAGACCAAGGTCTTTGATGAAAAAGAAAAGATTAAAAGACCTAATCATAAAAAATATATAAAAAAAGTATTTTTACTTCACAGATCTTCTGATCTATAAAGGCAGAGCCTTTTAATAAAAACAAGAACTGTTGTTCTTGGATCTTGAGGCAAGGCCTCCTTTGAAGAACATAAGTTTGTTCTTTGATCTTAAAATTGATCCAAATGTGTTTTGCGCTATTAGACAGTGCTTTGCACTCATGAACCGTGCCCTTGCACTCCTTGGACTGGCGCTCAGCGCTATAACATGCCACGTGTCAACCATAGACACGATCTGCGCTTTGCGCTCCTGAAAACAGCGCACTGCGCTCTTGGATTGGCGCTCAGCGCCAAGCGCGCCACGTGTCACTCACTGGCACACCCATAAACTAGCACAGCGCGCTCATAAATTAAAAGCGCAGTGCGCTAACAAATTAGCGCTTAGCGCTAAGCGACACGTGTCCTCCTCGTGTGCGCTAACCGACAGAAGCGCAATGCGCTCTTTGACTGGCGCAAAGCGCCTAGTGCGCCACGTGGCGCGCTGTCAGAATACACTTTGTTCTGATAAATGCTATGCATTATAAGAAAAATAATGTCAGAGCCCAATGCCTGACATTATTAAAAGGGCAGAGCCCAAACAAAGGCCTAACAAGCAGAACAAAAATAAAATGTTAAACATTTTTAGAATTAGCCCAATTCTGGCCATAAGTCCTCAATTTAAATTGAACCGAGCACATCTGCTCTTCCAATCAATTTACACCCGGTTCGAGGGTACATCTCTTCATTCCTCTGATATCTGTTGTTGTAATCCTTCAACGTCGTCAGAGAGGTGACGGGTCCCGACAACCATACATCGCTACGGACTATGAGGTCCTTAAACTCATGGACTATGATGTCCTTAACCTCAACCGTGATGTCTTAAAACTAATATCGGACTGTGGAGTCCTTAAATCCACGGACTATGATGTCCTTAACCTCGACCGTGATGTCTTAAAACTAATATCGGACTGTGGTGTCCTTAAATCCACGGACTATGATGTCCTTAACCTCGACCGTGATGTCTTAAAACTAACGTCGGACTGTGGAGTCCTTAAATCTATGGACTATGATGTCCTTAACCTCGACCGTGATGTCTTAAAACTAACGTCGGACTGTGGAGTCCTTAAATCCACGGACTATGATGTCCTTAACCTTGACCGCAATGTCTTAAAACTAACATTGGACCGTAATGTCCTTAAACTAATTATCGACCGCAATATCATTAAACTAAACAATAGAGCCCAATTGCTCTCTTGCCAGATCTAAACGATCCCGTTAAGTTGATCTTAGTCTAAAATTAGACTAACGTGTTCTTAACAAACGTTTAAGTTGATCTTAGCCTCAAATAAGGCTAATGTATCCTTAAACACAACCCCCAAAAACCCAAATCTAAGAAAGATACGGATTTTGACTAATCCACGTCCTATGGGCGACAACACAAATTAGTCTCCGTATACAATCCATGGGTAACCGAACACAAAACAAACACCCACGACACGAAGTGACCATCTGGAGAAGGAGAAAGTTGTTACCGCGATGCGGTAGCGTAATTAACTGCAGGGGCTTGCGCCTGCAGGGAAGAGCGTCCCCACAATCAAAAACCCCTCAAACGAGGGGGAATCTGACGAAGTCTGCTACATCGGCCGCATCCGTTTAAACGTTCGATACATGGTGCCATAAATCAACTTGGCATCTTGGATAGGTGGACGGATAGCACCAATTAGCATCTGCCCCGAATTTCAGGCAAGACGGACCTGCGCGGTCGCGTCTCCGTGATTCGGAGGGGAACAGATTCTGGCACGCCCGGTAGGACCTTTTCCTCTTTCCACTCCACACTTCGTGTATCGTGTCCGTAAACCAGTGGCGGTTTGTTAATGGTTGCCCATGGGTTTCGAGGTACTAAGATTTGGCGTTTTGCTTGGTGCAGAAAGCAAATGATCAATGGCATTCACCTGCTCAAAGTGTTCCACATGCAGCTGCAACCCACGTCCTGCCTCAACTGGGGGCATAACCTACGGGCCCCAAGCGGCTTCCCTGTTCACGATGCCCGTAGAACAGGTCACTTAAGCTACCACAGGGTTGTTTTTCGGGACCATGCTCCCACCAACGAGCTTCACCGTTCCTATGCCGACACCGGAAGCTCCCAAGAGGTCGGTCTTTGATCGGCTCACAGCTACTGCGGCCCCTCTCAACGGGTCGTCCAACATCAGCGCCTCGGTCTTCTCCAGATTGGGCCAAAGTTCAGAGGGGTCCATGATCAAGCCTGCACCCCAAGAAAAGGTTATTCCGAAGAGAGTAACCAACCTTGCTCCCGAAGTCGTCAAGGCGACTTCTCCTGCCAAGGGATCGGTCTTTACAAGACTGACTGTCCCAACTCCCACTCCCGCTCCTGCTACTCCAAGGGCATTAGTCTTCAACAGACTGGCACCAGCAACAGCCCCTCACCTGAACAGGGGGTAAGACAAAGCCATCCCCATCATCGAGCCAACTCCATCAGCTCGACACGCTCGACGTCGCCACTGGTGCAGAGTAAGGAAGGCCGAGGGCAACTCCCCTTCTGGGCTAACTCCACAAGCTCCAACAGTGGAAATTAATGCTGCTGTTCCAACCAGGAACAATTTTGAGCTGCTGAATAGGGTGCTCAGGAATTCTCCCATCGCCGTACTGAAAAGATCTCTTCCTCCAATGGAGAATGTAGCGGAAGCCAAGCCAGAACAGTCCCCTCAGCGGCTGTCCTCCAAGATCTACAAAGTCCGGCGGCAGGTTTGGAACTCAGTAGTTGATCAAGATTACCCTCGCCGACAGAAAAGGGCGAAGGTTCAACAAGAAGAAAGCCATCCTTCCAAGCCACGAAAAGCTATCTGGGCGCCCACTGTGACGACCCCCTCAACTTTAACCGCTCATAAGAAGAGAAGACCGGAGAAGATCCCCATGCCTGCGACAAATGTCAAAGGCACTGAGCCCAAACGTCCTAAGTCTGGGGGCATAACAGTGCATACCGTCTACATGGCATCCGGGAAAGATAATAGCCGCGCTTCTACGGGGCACCGACCACTCACCCGATCCATCACAAGAGCTCAGGAAAAACAGCAGTAGAAGCTTCAGGAGATGCTGACTGCAATGGCCGCACTCACCGGACCAAAAGAAAGCCCGGAGGCATCATCGGAGCGGCGTTATGAACAAGAAACCGATGTTGACTTCCTCCGCAAAGTCCTCGAAAAGAAGGACAAAGAAGATGTAGAGCAAGCAGCTAATATAAAGAGAATGGCACTTCTCTTCCAAGACATGGTCAGGATGATGATCCAGCAGGACCCTCCAGCTGAAGATCCTCCGATTATCCTCGAAGACGACAGAGGAGAAACATCAAATCCACCTCCGTCTCTTTCAGCAGCCAAAGACGAGACCATCTCAAAAGCTGCGCTTGATGATTATATAGCTCAGCAAATACGAGCTCACCAGGCAAATGAAGCGGCCGGCCAAATCGTCAAAACTGGGCGACTGTATCCAGGCTGGTATGATAAGATAAAATACCCACCGGGATACCCCAAATTCCACGTATACAAGGGGACAGACAATCCCCACCAGCATGTCGTCCAGTTCAGAGCTCTGTGAAGCAACACCAGGGGCGATAATAAGCTTTTGCTCCGTCAATTCGTCGGCAGCTTGTCGGAAACGGTGTTTGAGTGGTACTCTGAACTTCCAAACGACTCCGTCAAAACTTTCGCAGAAATGGAGCTATTGTTCACCCAGCGATTCGCGAGCGCAAGTGAACGCACCCCGATAAAAGCATTGATCAATGCGAGGGTAAAGCCGGATGAAACTTGGGTTCAATATGCAATCCGATGGCGAAATCTGTGGTCGAAGTGCGAACAACGCATCGAAAGCACCAGCAGTGGGCATGTTCATGGGTGCCATAGATCCTCATGCAACTATTTCACAGTTCATGATGTTCTTCAAACCGACCACGTTCCAAGCTTTAATCGACAAGTTGGCCCAGATGGATCAGATGGGTCACAGACCGTCTCCTCCGAAACCGGAACCGCGGAACAAAAAGGGGAAAGGGAAGGCAACCTTCGTTGCGAACACCCAACAGTAGCCCAGTTCTCCAAGACTAACGGATCAGTTGGAAGAGAGACGACGTTATTACAATGAGAAAATGAAGCGCCCTTACTCATTCCCGCAGGATAAAACGAAGAGGCTGTTCAAGCTGGCGGTGCGCAACAGACTTATCAATTTGCCAAATCCAAGGCAACCACCGCAATCCAGCGAAGTGAATAATCCCAATTATTGTCTTTACTACCAAACGGTAAGCCATCCGATCAAGAATTGCTTCGTCTTTAAGGGATGGATCGAGAATCAGTACCTACAAGGCAAGTTTACGCTGTCTGAGAAGTGGAAAGTAAACCCACCACAACCGCACACTCCTAAGAAGACGGACACACAGGGGGCAACGTGCTCTTTTGTTGAGGAAGCTCCATGGGAGGTTGTTCTTTCGTCCAAAACCAAAAGGATACTGAATGATCTCCAGACATGCCCGGCGATCAGGTGGAAGAATCCGCTGGAACCCCAGATCATCGAAGGGATGCTAAAGCCGCGCCCAACTCTAAAGATTGGTGGTGATAGCCAAAGTGCTCACACCCAGTCGCCGAAATCTTCGAAAAAGAAGAAGAAATCCAAAAAGCCCGTGAAGCCTGGCAACAAGCGCACGGACCTACAGAAACAGATTGACGCGCTGGAAGAGTACAACCAGAAGGCGCGAACCCCAATCACGCTTCAAGAGTTCCTCGGCCATATCCTTAAGGACGAAGATGATGGAGAAGACTCGTCGGATGGATCTGAAGAGTACGTAGCAAGTTGTCACGTGATCTCTCACTCGTCTACAGACGATGAGGAAGCTCCTTGCACAGAGAGACTGGGGGCAGGTCCTGAGCCGGGACTTCTATGGCTGTCAAACGAAATGATCGACGCCTTCCTGAATGAGATTCATCTGAAAAGTAAAGCCAATCGGGAGCATGGGATGGCCATATTTGAAAGAGCCAAACGCCGACGACTAGACGAAAGAGTCGAGACACTCCCGCCGAATCAAGGAACATCCATCGTGGATAAAAACAAGTTCAAGACGAGGAAAAGGTTTGCTAAAGCTATATCGATGGGAATGAAGCTACCACCCTCCGAAGGAAACACTCCCGGTGAGGTAGAGATGCATCCTAGCTACTGCTCATATCATCGAAAGATTTCGCACCCCAACGAACAATGCGACGCTTTTAAAAGATGGTGGCAGGGATATGTTGCTCACCGGCAACATTTTAAGCGAATGAAACGTAAAACTCGTCGGGAGTAAAGAAGTGCGACCGAGGAGCATAAAAGAACTACCGGTAACTGTCGCATGGTCAACACCGGGGGATCGCAGGTTCTCACCTTTGGGAGCGACTCTGATGAGGAAATGGCTTTGGGCCCTCTCTTTAAAGAGTCCACCTTGGGGAAGGAGGAAGAACCGAAGACCTGTGAAAACATTCAGCTACGCAATCGCACGCTTCCAGAAAAGAATCTCGGACCCATGAGTAGAAAAGATAAGGGAAAAGAAAAGGTCTCCAAAGATATCGCCCTGGATGACCAAGTCATGAAAGAGATGACCGCCAAGGACCCGCCAAAGAAAAGTAAGGTGGACTACAACGTTTTGGCACACTTGAAGAAGTTACCTTCGCAGCTCAGCGTTCTCGACGCCCTTTTACTATCCAAAGAAGCGAGAGATTCATTGATCAAGGCGCTACAAGAGCCAGAGCAATTCCAAGCTTTTCTCGCCGAAGAAAAGATGAAGGACGAGCTGGAGGAAGTACACACAGCCGATATCACCTTCAGCGACGAAGACCTCCTCCTTGGGACGTGCGAACACAACCGTCCCCTTTATGTCTCAGGATACTGCCACGATATAAAGATAGGCAAAATCCTGGTCGATAATGGGTCTTCCGTTAATCTCCTCAACGTGCGAGTGTTAAAGGAAATCTGCATGAGCGTTGAGAACCTCGCTCGCGATAAAATTACCATCTCCGGTTTCGACTCCCAATCGTCACGGACTCTCGGATCTGTGATACTAACGCTGCGCTTCGGGATGCTCGTCACAGACATTAAATTTCACGTCATTGACGCCAATACATGCTATAACTCTTTGCTCGGCCGGCTTTGGTTACACGAGTACAACATCATCCCTTCTACGCAACATCAGTGTATGAAGTATTTCAAGGATGGTCTCGAGTACACCGTAACAGGAGAGCTAAACCCATTCTCCGTGAACGAAGTCCGCAAGTACGAAGATGCAAAATACTTCTTGCCAGATTTCAAGGACACAGAGAGATGTCATAAACCAGATAACAAAGCTATCACTACCATTCCTGTCTTCAGGAGTGATACTGAGGAAGAGGAAGAGATAGTTTATTCAGGTCCACCCCAGTACAACAAGTCGGGACCGTCCGCTCCTATGTTGATTTTTGGCAGCAACTCGGAAGATGAGGTCCATGCTATATTCTCCGCTCGGCCACCAATAAAAGCATTCGCTGGTGATAATCAGAGTTTGCAAATTACTATGATTCCACCCAATCATCATAAAGAACTCGACGCACTTGAATCTTATAGCATGCAAGAGATACAAACATTTTACGTCCCTCCCATGCGAGAAGGTGAAAAGGCGATCCTACTCTACCGATCCGGGGAAACCAAAGTGGAGAAAGAAATCTGGCACGGCGTGGATTCTACACTTGAAAAGCTCCAGCCCATCCGTTTGCCCAGATATTACACGAACGGACTAAAAAGGCTGTTAAGGCACCAAGGCGTACCTCTTAAGCAAACTGCGCGACAAGCACGATTCTATAACAAGATTTGGAACGTTCCCAGAACTCAGCGCTAGTTGCCCAATGGGAGAATGGAAACGATCGGGCACGGCGTGGATTCTACACTTGAAGAAGGGGATGCTCAATGGGAGAATGCTAACCTTGAACCAGAAAGAGCCCCCGACGTGAAAATGCCCAGTCCGTCGTTCGAAGAACAAATGGACAAACTTATAAGGGAAGCAGGTCAGAAGGTTCGAGACAACCATAATCGCGAAATGGCCATCTACGAGAAAGCCAGGACACAACACCTTCTTCAACAGGCTGCGAAAGATGAAAATGCCTCTCCCTGTCAACCTGTTGTACAAAAAGCCCGACACAGAAGCAGAAACAAGTCAAAGAGCGGAAAAGGTGTTCGACAGCGACAAAGCGGGACCAAGAAGTCACGCGATTAGGAATCGAGCGGTCCGGATTTGTCCCTTATAAGGAAGATGAGTCAAGCATACTCTTTTCCTTAAGACAAGACAAAGAAGATACTTGATCTTTCCATAAGACATCAAATGCTTACACTTCCGGAGTCCAAACACCCCGAGCAAGCAGGCGAAGTCTCTCACCCGGACTATTGCTCCTATCATAAGGCAATAGGACATCCTATTGAAGACTGCTTCACCTTCAAGAACTAGGTCGAAGACCAATATCAGCTCGGCAAGTTCGCTCTATCCAGTAGTTGGAGGATAAATCCGCTACAGAAACACGAACCAAAAGCCGCGCATACAGCGAGAGTAGAACCAGATCAACATCGGTCGTGGAAGCAAGCTCGTACCTGTCATATGATAACACTATCAAAAGAAGAGCCTGAGGATAGGGATGACCTCCCCTGGTGCTTCGAAAACAATGATGACAAGGTGATCTCAGAGATTCCATCGGCGCCGAAAGAGCTGGAAGATGGAATACACACTACTGCAGATAATCTCAACAAAATTGATCTGGGGACGACAAGCGACCCGCGACCGACATTCGTCAGTGAGCTGCTATCTGAAGAAAGGGTGGCTGCGTTAAAAGACGTGCTTATGCAGGATAGAGATTGCTTTGCATGGAATTATTCCGAAATGGCAGGACTAGATCCAGAGATTGCTGTCCACAAATTGGCAATATCCCCAGACGTCAATCCAATCAAACAAGCACCAAGGAGAATGCGGCTCGAGCTTGAGATGAGTATCAACGCCGAGGTCAAAAAGCTAATCGACTCTGGCTTCATCCAAGAGCTTCAGTATCCTGACTGGATCGCCAACATCGTTCCGGTAATGAAGAAAAATGGGACAGTGCGCATATGTGTGGACTTTCGGGATCTCAATAAAGCCTGCCCGAAAGACGACTTCTCAGTACCAGTCACTGAGCTGATGATAGATAACACGTCCACTCACGAAGTTTTCTCTTTCATGGATGGCTCATTAGGATATAATCAGATAAAGATGCATCCCGAAGACCAGAAGCATACTGCTTTCCGGACCCCTTTGGGTATATTTTGCTACAAGGTGATGCTCTTCGGTCTAAAGAACGCCGGTGCCACCTATCAGAGGGGCATGACGAAGATCTTCGATAACCTCATACATGAAATCGTCGAATGATATATCGACGACCTCGTGGTTAAAAGCAAATCATACGAGGAACATCTCGACCATCTGAAGATCGTGTTTCAACGCCTTAGGCAATACAACTTGAAGATGAACCCTCTCAAATGCGCGTTCGGGGTGTCCTCAGGTAAATTCCTAGGATTCATCGTCCGACACCGAGGTATCGAGATAGATCCGTCAAAGATTAAGGCGATCATGGAAATGCCTCCGCTAAGGACTCTCAAACAATTGCGGTCTCTCCAAGGGAAGCTCGCGTATATCCGGCGATTTATAGCCAATCTCTCTGGCAAGTGTCGTCCTTATAGTCATATGATGAAGAAAGGAACCCCGTTCGTCTGGGATCACAAATGCCAAGGCGCGCTGGACGAAATCAAGCAGTATCTGTAGAACCCGCCAGTGCTGGCCGCTCCGGTCAAGGGAAAGCCCCTTATTTTTTATACAACAGCCCTCGAAGGTTTCTTAGGTGCATTATGGGCACAAGAGAACGACCAAGGGAAGGAGAGAGCCCTCTATTACTTCAGTCGAGTTCTCCTGGGGGCAGAAAGCAATTATTCTCCCATCGAAAAACACTGCCTGGCGTTGAGTTTCGCGATAACGAAACTCCGACACTATGCGTTGGCACATGAAGTCCGTCTCATATCGAAGGTGGATCCTCTCAAGTATTTGATGTCAAAGGCCATATTGACAGGTCGGCTCGCTAAATGGGCCTTGCTCTTAATGGAGTTCGAAATAACTTATCAGCCTCTTAAGGCAGTGAAAGGCCAGGACATCACCGATTTCCTCGCCGAACATCCGATACCGGCCGATTCTCCCTTGAATTGCGAACTGCCAGACGAACATGCGTTTGATGCGATCGACGGTGGTGATACCCGATGGGAACTTTATTTTGATGGAGCGTCTTCTATGAAGAATCACAAACAGAACACGCCCATAATCAAATCAGGGGTAGGCCTTATCTTCGTGACCCCACAAGGAGGGATAATGCGCTTTGCTTTCTCCTTAATAGAGCCGAGGACAAACAATGAAGCCGGGTATGAAGCTTTGATAGCAGGCCTCGAGATCGCCATCGACATGGGAATTGAAAACCTCCTCATATACGGAGACTCCCAACTGGCCGTTAGCCAAGTAAACGGCGACTATCAAAAGTGCAAACCAGAACTGGTAAAGTACGGCGAAAGGGTACAGCAACTGCGGACACAAATACCTTCCTACGTCTTGGAAAGCATACCGTGTGCAGAAAATAGCAAAGCGGATGCACTAGCTAGGCTCGCTAAAGAACTGGCCGACAAGAACCTCGATGACGTGAGAATCGTTGTGCAAAGCCGTCGGGTTCTTGCTCCGGCAGAAATATCTCCAGAGTCATCCGAAGAAAAGGAAGCAACCGAGCAAATGGCTCTACAAGTAAAAGAACAAGAGAAGGTTGAAGATTGGAGAGAAGTCTTCATAGACTACTTCAAATCCCGTCGAACGCCTGAAGATGCGTCTTCAAAACATCAGCTCATGAAGCGAGCCCTAGCTTTCGCCTTCGTCAATGATACTCTGTACAAGAGGTCGTTTGATTCTCTATGGTTAAGATGCCTGGGACCTGACGAAGCAAGAAGAGTCGTCCAAGAAGTTCACGACGGACTCTGCGGTTCTCACCAAGCTGGCCCGAAGATGAAGTTGAAGATTAAGCGGATAGGCTACTACTGGCCCACGATGATTCAGGACAGTCCCGAGTATGCGAAGCAATGCCACTCATGCCAGATCTATGGGGACTTTATCCATCAGTACCCAAATCCATTACACCCGACAGTGGCTAGCTGGCCGTTCAAAATGTGGGGAACTGACATAATCGTCCCCATCGAGCCAGCATCGTCCAGAGGACATCGATTCATTTTGGCGACGACTGATTACTTCTCCAAATGGGCAGAAGAAGTACCGCTGAGGGAAGTGAAGATGGAGAATATCTTTCACTTCTTCAAGACGCACGTTATTTATCGGTTTGGAACTCCGAGATGGATCATCTCCGATAACGGGCCAGCCTACAGAACCCACAAGATCAGCCGCTTCGCACAACAGCACAACATAGACTGGAGATACTCCTCAGTTTATAATCCCAGAGCTAACGGTCTAGCTGAGGCTTTCAATAAGACCTTGACAAAGATCGTGAAGAAGACGGTGTCCCGAAATAAGGACTGGCACGAGAGACTGTATGAAGCTCTCTGGGCGTATCAAACTACGTTCAAGATGGCCATGAACACAACGCCGTACGCGTTGGTATTCGGTACAGAAGCGGTACTCCCCCTCTAGATAGAGTTACCCTCTCTACGAGTGGCAGTCCATTATGAGCTAACGGACGAAGAGAATGCTCACCTTCGGCTTGAGGAGCTTGATGCCCTTGATGAAACCCGGCTCCTGGCGCAGCAAAATCTGGAAGCTTATAAAGCAAAGATGACGCGCTCATATGAAAGATTGACCAGGCCGAGGACATTCCGCCAAGATGAACTCGTGTTAGTGGTCAAAAGACCTATGATCCCCAATCGCGCCAAGCGGGGGAAATTCGAGCCAAACTATGAAGGCCCGTACATCATAGACAAGATCTACCAGGGTGGGGCCTATCTACTCATGGACATGCATGGTGAAAGACCTTTCAGGCCAATAAACGGTCGCTTCCTGAAGAAATACTACGCTTGACGAGTCATGGCCTAGGTCAATGATAGATGACGACGACTATGTCCGCTCGCTATCTTCCTAAGCCTAAACTTCGTAGGTAATAGCCGGCTTCCTTTACAGCGGACCGAAATGTCCTTAAACTAACGACGGACCGAAACGTCCTTAAACTAACAACGGACCGAAATGTCCTTAAACTAACGACAGACCGAAACGTCCTTAAACTAACGACGGACCACTATGTCCTAAAACTAGCTGTTGACCGAGATGTCGATAAACTATGGTGGATTACAGCATCCCAAAGCTGATACTAAAATAAAAAAAAGGAATAAAAAAAGAAAACGGTATGTCCATAAGCAAAATGGGCACGGATGAAAACCCGACAAGGCTCCGTGAGTAAAAACAGCAGGGCTACCGGCGAGTCTTGTGAAAACCCGAAAGGACGCAACCTCGTTAGAAAAAAAGAAAATAAAAAAAAGAAGAAAACAGTATGTCCATAAGCAAAATGGGCACGGATGAAAACCCGAAAGGGCTCAGTGAGTAAAAACAGCAGGGCTACCGGCGAGTGTTTGTGAAAACCCGAAAGGGCGCAATTTCGTTAAAAGACACTTACAGGGTCCTCTCGACCTTGTGAGGAGAAACCACCTGCGTGAGATCCTTACGAATCACAAGGGAGCAACACACTTAGGAATCCTCACGATTCCTAAGGAGAAATTACACTTGCGAGATCCTCACGACTCGTAAGGAGAATCCTCTTATGAGACCCTCAGGCTCATAAGATTCAAAAGTCTTAAGCTACAGGGACCTGAACCTATTCTTAAGCAGCCCCCACAACCTCCAATACTTCCCTACAAGCGGTTCAACACTGACCCTTGTATACAATCCACGGGCGTGAATAAACATTTCCCTAACCAAGTCCCATCCGTGACTAGGGATATGTTCTCATGGTGAACAACCCTTGTGAGTCCTCTCGACTTATAAGGAGAAAACACTCTTAAAAGATCCTTACGACTTACAAGTGATCATACACTTGGGATTCCTCACGACTCCTAAGGAGAAAACGCACCAACGAGATCCTCACGACTCGCAGGGAGAAATACCTTTATAAGACCCTTACGGCTCATGAAGTCAAAAGCCTTAGTCGACAGGATCTTAACCCTATTTACTAAGCCACCTTTGTCTGATATCGACAGAGACAAATGATGATTCTCTCCTGGCAATATCCCAGTTGTAGCGGTGCCGATGCCGAAATTGGATTCTAATCCCAAGCTTGCGGCAAAAAGCTAGCGAGCCACACATGTATATGAAATAGCCGAAATGATGGGGCAACTTGCAACAAAATCAACAAGTAAAAATGTATGCATGCAAAATACCCGAAATGATTGGGCAACTCGCAATAAAAAGCAGCGAGTAAAAATAAAACAAATAGCCGAAATGATTGGGCACCGCGAAAAATAACCGAAATGATGGGGCAATCACGACCTTCGCGATATAAAAGCTGAAATGATAGAGCATCGCGGAAATAATTAAAAAAAATAAAAAAAATAAAATGAAATGAAATTTATGCCCTACAGGTGATATCATGTCAATCCCTGTATACAATCCAGGGGCGAAAACAAAGAAGGAATCACACTCCTCCTCCCCAGGGTTTCATCAGAAGAAGAAGCCAAATCTCGACGGGTCACAGATAGCCTGGAGATCATCTTAACATTCGTCTCATTACGGCAGACACAACATCAAGCAAAGCGGAACAGCGGCAACTCCCAGTTCCATGACTCGGTGGTGTACAGATGACCGAGAGTCAAATCCCGACTCCGTGAAATGCGAATATAATCAACAAATTTCCTGGTTACGTGGAACGTGGATAACGTCACTTCTGACCCCGTGGAAAACGTCCAGAGAGAATCCTGATCCCCGCAGAGCACGGCAGTGAACCTGTGTGAAGCATCCAGAACGGAGCCGGTCCTCGCCGAACACGGTAGTGAACCCGTGGGAAGCATCCAGAGCAAAATTTCTGGTCACGTGGAATGTGGATAACGTCACTTCTGACCCCGTGGAAAACGTCCAGAGCGGAGTCTGGTCCTCGCCGAACACGGCAGTGAACCCGTGGGAAGCATCCAGAGCAAAATTCCTGATCACGTGGAACGCGGATAACGTCACTTCTGACCCCGTGGAAAACGTCCAGAGCGGAGCCTAGTCCTCGCCGAACACGGCAGTGAACCCATAGGAAGCATCTAGAGCAAAATTCCTGGTCACGTGGAACGCTGATAACGTCACTTCTGACCCCGTAGAAAACGTCCAGAGTGGATCCTGGTCCGCGCAGAGCACGGCAGTGAACCCGTGTGAAGCATCCAGAGCGGAGCCTGGTCCTCGTCGAACACGGCAATGAACCCGTGGGAAGCATCCAGAGCAAAATTCCTGGTCACGTGGAACGCGGATAACGTCACTTCTGACCCCATGGAAAACGTCCAGAGCGGATCCTGGTCCTTGCAGAGCACGGCAGTGAACCCGTGTGAAGCATCTAGAGCGGAGCCTGGTCCTTACCAAATACGGCAGTGAACCCATGGGAAGCATCCAGAGCAAATATCGGACTGTGAGGTTCTTAAACTCATGGACTATGATGTCCTTAACCTCGACCGTGATATCTTAAAACTAACATCGGACTGTGGAGTCCGTAAATCCATGGACTATGATGTCCTTAACCTCGACCGTGATCTCTTAAAACTAACAATGGACTGTAATGTCCTTAAGCTAATTTCTCTTGGTTCAAGGGTACATCTCGTCACTCCTTTGATATTTGTCGTTGTAATTTCTCAACGTAGGTGACGGGTCCCGACAACCACCCATAACATTAGACTGCGGAGTCCTTAAATCCATGGACTGTGATGTCCTTAACCTCGACCGTGATGTCTTAAAACTAACATTGGACTGTGGAGTCCTTAAATCCACGGACTATGACGTCCTTAACCTCGACCGTGATGTCTTTAAACTAATATTGGACTGTGGAGTCCTTAAATCCACGGACTATGACGTCCTTAACCTCGACCGTGATGTCTTAAAACTAACATTGGACTGTGGAGTCCTTAAATCCACGGACTATGACGTCCTTAACCTCGACCGTGATGTCTTAAAACTAACATTGGACTGTGAGGTCCTTAAACTCATGGACTATGATGACCTTAACCTCGACCGCGATGTCTTAAAACTAACGTCGGACTGTGAGTCCTTAAACTCATAGACTATGATGTCCTTAACCTCAACCGTGATGTCTTAATACTAATATTGGACTGTGAGGTCCTTAAACTCATGGACTATGATGTCCTTAACCTCGACCGTGATGTCTTTAAACTACGGTACCGTGGAAAACGTCCAGAGTGGAGCCTGGTCCTCGCCAAACACGGCAGTGAACCCATGGGAAGCATCCAGAGCAGCCTCTGACTCCATGAAATGCGGATAAGGACAACTTCACCTATCACTTGCGGGTCCTCACGACTCGTAAGGGAGTAAATTCTTTTGTGAGATCCTTATGACTTTCAAGAAAAAACGCACTTAGGAATCCTCACGATTCTTAAGGAGAAATTACTCCTACGGGATCCTCTTGACCGGTAGGGAGAAAATTCTTTATGAGACCTTCACGGCTCATAAAATTGAAAATTCTTAGGTAACAGATTCTAACCCTGTTTTCTAAGCCACCACCGCCCTACAAAGAGTCCAAGATTGACAGCTATATGCTACCTACAGATCGCACTTGCTAAAATCACATGGCAACAACACAGCAAGGAGAAGAAAGCAACAGTATAACAAAAAATGTGGCTTCATTCATGAACTCGATTGGATACAAAATACGTCATATAAAAAAATGGATACATATTATTTAAAGATTACAAGTGCCCAACCTATATAAAAATAGCTATCGGTAGGGAGGCACCTTTAATAGACCGGCTTGCTGATCGCGCACTTTTCTTAACTCCTCCTTACGATCAGCCGCCGCGGCCAACTCTACTTCAACTTAGGCCCGTTGCTGCAAATAGGATGAGAGCTTCTGATCAACTTCCTGCTGGGCAGCCTCCTGACTCTGCACGACCTGTTCATTAAGATCAAGCTTCTTCCTCAAAACCAACCCGTCTGAGATACATCGTTGAAAGTTTTCAAAAATGGCATTCAACTGGGCAGCATTAGCTGCAACCTCAGCGCGCAGTTGGCCAGATTCAGCAGCAGTCGCTTCACGTTCCTTTCGCTTAAGGGTTGCCTCTCGGTCGAAATGGCGAAAGAACGGAACACTTTGCTCAACCCATGCGGCCCTTTGGGAATTCAAAGCCTGGGTCTCAGGGGTAGGACGCATAAGTTCAAGCTGATACAGGCAGGCCTCAATCTTCCTGCAGTGATTAGCCCAAGACTCGACGACGCCTTCATTATGGAAATTTACAAGCGTCGCCAGTATCGGATTGACCTCGGCAGCGAAATCTGCGGTAGATGTAGAAGCTTCTGCATCAAGCTCTTCGACATATTCACTCAGCATGTGCAGACTCGTCACAGCATCCTTTGAGGATGGACGTCTGGAAAAGGGGCTTGCCGGCATCATAATGCAAGATTCGAAAGAGGCCGGAGTTGAAGTGACCGCTGCGAAACAAGTCACAATCAGATAACGGATCAAGAAATATAGGAGATTCATGAACAATGGGATTCACTATACCAGCTGCAGCAGGTGGCAAAGTCGGGAGGACCGGTGGCGCAACTGATCTCTCATCTCCTCCTTCAATCTGTAGCACTGCGATCAAGGCAAAGAAGGCTCAGAAATGATTTCATGGTCAGTAAAAGAAAGAGCATTAATTGAAAACTGTATACACCAGCACCACTGGATGAAGCAATCTCCGACGGGAAAGAGAAGTTGGTATGCAGCACCTGGTACAGGTAGTCAAAAAGGACTCCTGCAAAAATGCGATAACGCAATGTCAGTACATGAATTATACAGCCGAGAAGCAAGACTAATGGGTCACAAATCCGTACCTTCCAGCATCTGCAACGGTACGAGAGCAGGCAAAGAGGTGGTTACTGTCAGGGCGGTGACTGACGGCGCTGTCTCAAGTAGTTCAACATCTGCACTAGCCGCACTGCATTAAAAACAAGATAAACTTTGTTAAGAAAGATTGCGGAATAAAAAGAAGGGCGGTAACCTAAGATCTACCAGAAGAGTCACCAGCCGGAGCCGCGACGAGGGCATCACTTGATTCAACAACGGCGTCTCCCTCCTCCATCGGAGTGGTCTCACCCCCCGTCGCCTCGTCCCCTCGTCCCCTGACTCCACGAGAGCCATCGTCACACTTACGACGCCAGGATACGGCAAAGAACCGTAAGCGGGAAGAGCGATGATCGGGGCGGTCCCCGACTCTTGAGAACGAGCGGCCATCTCGGGCCCAGCGATCGTACTCGTTTCGCTCGCCACAGCCTCGGGTAACAGGCAATGTCAGCGCGTCATGTCATCAAGCGATAAAATATAAACAGGGTAACAGGCAATGCAAATATAAACATGAATGAAAAGCAGGTGTAACAGTAATATAAATCAGGCGGTGCAGGGTAGTGTGCAGTGAGTAAATTAAACTGGTCTATTGGGTTTTCTACTCTAAGGTCTTTGAAATCAATTTGATGAATCATCGATGTAACTCAATAGTATCCCGTGCGTGCCCGGTACCACGGTCAAGATTCTCGGGCTGAATCCGAGACGTGCCGCTAGGCAGTAGAAGGTAGCAAGTACAGATGAGTGATGTCAGCATCATCACTCCGGGGCTGGCCTAGCCCGTAAGACTGATCAGAACAGGTATCGAACTGTTGAGTTACAAGTCAGGCTTCATCATTGATTTCCCCATACCCCCAAGTTATAAGTGTTTAAGTCAGGTATTCAGTAATCAAGAACTAATGCCAACACAGGATCAGGTAAGAGCATGTTTGTCTGGATAGACAACAGGAACGGTCCGTGAGGACTACATGTCAGGTTTGTTGGCATTAGACACAAGATCAGGTAACAGGTCGAGCCATGGTACATCAGGTCAAGTCAAGTAGTGTACAGTACCATGTCGGGTCAAGTAGTATGTGTGTAGCAATTCATAACAGGTTGTGAAAGATATCATGGGTGTGCTTATAATCCTGGTTTTAAATAATCAAGCATGGGTATCAACACAATAAAATGGCATATATATTAGGTTAGGCAATAAAGCAGATTTAATTAATTAGCCGTACAGTTATCAGTTATGTTTAACAGACAGTGTCAGCATTATAAGAATACAGTATGATAGATGTGAATGCTGAAAACCCGATTAATAAGTATCGAGTAATCTAGGGATGCGACGACATGCATAATCTGTTCAATGGATGCAGTTGCAATTAAACCGGTTAAAGTTGCACATGGATGTCCGATAGGTTAAAACTGGATAAAAGGGTATCATGGTTATAAACAAATGTGATCGTGTGGTCTATCACTTACAGGTGATTCCTAGGTATAGATAATTAGATGCAAAATTTAAGTTTCAAGTTCGGGATCATAAATGTGTAACGGAATTTCATACGGTTAACTTGAAATCCAATGCTTTCGATTCTATTTAGAGATTTAACAGGAAATAAATAATTTAGCATACGAATAATTTAAAATAGCATGTAGCAAGTTTCATTTGCCTCGACGGGTCGCGAAACGGAAAACGGAACGTTACGCGTCGGCAGGGAAAAATCGCGACGCGCGCACAGTTCATGGAATGAACCCAAACGACGAACAGTGGAGTCACACGGGTCGCAGATCCTCGCTGGGTCGTCGGGGAAACATCGTCGGCACGGTCGGATTCCGGCAAAGCACAAACACAGTAAGCAATCCAAAGAAAAAATGCTAAAAGGAAGAAGAAGAGAAGAGGGGGAGGAGGATGGAGAGGAGGGAAGAGACTCACTGTGGATCCTCAACAACCGCGAAGT
Organism: Agapanthus africanus; assembly: GCA_030015575.1. Lineage (NCBI taxonomy): Eukaryota > Viridiplantae > Streptophyta > Magnoliopsida > Asparagales > Amaryllidaceae > Agapanthus > Agapanthus africanus. Next base: position 43,923,635 of record JASDDO010000019.1, on the reverse strand, counting down.
GGTCGATGGCGTCGACGAGGCTCCGGCGAACAACTGCAGAGAACATCGGCAATGATAAAACTGAAGAACAGAGAAGCAAGGAAGAGGGAAAGAAGAAGGGAGGAAGTAAGGGTGCAGGCTTACTGGGTTGTCGGGTGATCTGGGGCACAAGGACGAGGTCACTGACAGCGATTCCCGGCGGTGCAGAGGTGTGCAGGGGTGCACGGCTGCTCGTGCAAGGTGTTCGGGGATAGGAGGAAGGAGAGAGGGTAGAGGCGGCTGCGACGAGGGTTGAGGGGCGATGAGGCTTGTGCGGCGTCGTCGGCGCTAGGCAGAAGCGAGGGAGGAAGGCGGCTAGGTTTCTTTTCTGGGATGGGTTCTGTTAAATAATGAAGAAGGAGAAAGAAAATATAAAGGAGAGAAGAGAGAGAGAGAGAGACGCGGGGAGAGAGGGAGAATCGCGAGAGGAGAGAGAAGAGGAGAGAGACAGAGAGGAAGAGAGAGATCGAGAGGAGAGAGAAAGTGAAGAGGAGAAAGAAATTCGTCGTTATGCAAGGAGAGAGGAAGAGAGAAGAGAGAGAAAGAGAATGGAGAGAGGGAGAGAGCGACGTGTGGGGCCCAGGAGAGAAAATGGGAGGCTGCGATTGGCTAAGGGAGTTAGGGGAAAAATTTTGAGAAAGATTTATGGGGTTTGATTGGTTAGGGAAAAACTTTAAAAGGATTTTTAAAGAATGGGAAAAAATATTTTCTGGTTGTATGAATTTTAATTTCGCTGATTTAAAAAAATATTAGAAAATAGGATTTGGCTTAATTGCAAAATATTTCAGAAATGCGCCCGGGTCGAGTCCAAAAATTTGAATTTGAAATATGAAATTTATTGGCAGCTTCCAAAAATTAAAATGAAGTATTTTGTAATTAAAAAGCATACCCCCAAGAATGGACGCACGCGCGTGCGCGTGGACGTCCAAACACGTCCGTTTCATTGAACGGGACGAGAATATGATGCAAGGACGCTACCACAGGGTTAGGGGTATCGAGCAGGCCATGAAAAGTATTTTTAATTTAATTTTAGATGACTTAAATTGCTATTTGCAGAATATGACATGTCGGTGCAAACTATAATTGGCAACAGTCAAGAAAGATTAAATGAAATGAATACCACACACCACACATACGGTAACTGAAATTTATAGAATTGGACTCGGTTGTTACAGATATTCCGGTTCGGCATCCCGAGATGTATCATCACCGACCACGGGACGAACTTCGAGAACGAGAAAGTGAAGGATTTCTGCAAAGAATACCATATCCTCATGAAGTTCGCCGCGGTCACGCATCCCTAATGCAACGGGCAGGCCGAAGTCGCTAACCGAGACGTCCTCCGAGATCTCCGGACCCGCCTAGAAGGGCGACAAGGCAGTTGGGTCGAAGAACTACCCCGGATCTTATGGGCCATGCGCACGTCAAAGAAGACTCCCACCGGGGAGACCCCCTTCCGCCTCTGCTACGGGACCGAAGCATTGGTCCTAGCAGAGATCGGGCTACCCAGTCACCGGGTTAAGCACTTCGATGATGATACAAACACCTCGGCGCTACGGACCAACCTGGACATCCTGTTGGAGAAGAGAGACCGGGCTCAGATCAGGGCTGCCGCTTATCAACAACAAACGGCCCGATACTACAACGCTCGGGTCAAGCACCGCTCCTTCAAGACTGGGGATCTGGTCCTACGGCGAAACGAATTCATTGACCAAGGCCGGCTTCATAAGTTCTTCCTGAAGTGGGATGGTCCTTTCCTCGTCTCTGAGGCGCTCCCCAGCGGAGCCTACCACCTACAAGACGCGGACGGACGCAACCTCACGCGGCCTTACAACGCCAAGAAACTCAAGCTATACCAATGAGGTCAAGGCTAGCAAGTGTGTACCCCCCTTTTTTTCTTCGCAAAGATGATGTAAATGTTCTCTAAAAATCCTGTCCATTCAAATAAAGAAACGTTGGAACATCTCGAATAAATTTCTGTCTTTACAATCCAAAGCCCTCGCCAAGAGGCGGCCGCGCAGCTTCACTGCCCGGTCATCCTTAGTGGACTTCCTACAGCCCCTCCAACGCTAAGGATCAAGGTCCTCCTAAGAGGCAATCCAGCAGCTACCTTGCTCGGTCCCCATCCCGAAGGATCAAAGCCCTCGCAAGAGGCAACCGAGCGGCTGCCCTGCTCGGTCATCTCCGGCTGGTAGCTCCCTACCCATTACGCCAGGGATCGAAGCCCTTACAAGAGGCATCCGAGCGGCTACCCCGCTCGGTCATCCCAGGCTGGTAGTTGCTTACCCACGGCACCAGAGATCAAAGCCCTCGCCAAGAGGCAACCCGCAGCTACCCTACTCGGTTATCCCTGGCAGGTAACTTCCCTACCACAACGCCAGGGATCAGAATGTCCTCCCAGAGGCAGTCGAGACCATCCGTCGCTCGGCTATCCCTGGCGGGTAGCTTCCCTACCGCAACGCCAGGGATCGGAAAGCCCTCCCAGAGGCAGTCGAGACCATCCGTCGCTCGGCTATCCTTGGCGGGTAGCTTGAGCCCGAGGATCCCTCGCTCGGCTATCCTTCAGGACAAAAGCCCTCGCCAAGAGGCGCCGGGCAGGGTTCCTGCCCGGCCAAAGTCCTTGGTAGGCTTCTACAGCCCCTCCCGCACCAAGGACCAAAGTCCTCCCAGAGGCAGTCGAGTACTTGCTCGGCTATCCCCGGCTGGTAGCTTCCTACCACAACCGACAGGGATCAAAGTCCTCGCCAAGAGGCACTGGGTAGTAACCCTACTCGGTCTCCCATCCTGAAGGATCAAAGCCCTCGCAAGAGGCAACCGGGCAACTACCCTGCTCGGTCATCTTCGGCCGGTAGCTTCCTACCCATGACGCCAGGGATCGAAGCCCTCGCAAGGGCGTCCGAGCGGCTACCCCATTCGGTCGTCCCAGGCTAGTAGTTTCCTACCCACGGCGCCAGAGATTGAAACCATCGCCAAGAGGCAACCGCGCAGCTTCACTGCCCTGTCATCCCTGCTCAGTTATCCAATGCGGGTAGCTTCCCTACCGCAACGCCTGGGATCAGAAAGCCCTCCCAGAGGCAGTCGAGCCCGAGGATCCCTCACTCGGCTATCCTTCGGGACAAAAGCCCTCGCCAAGAGGCACCGGGAAGTAATCCTGCTTGGTCCCCGTCCTGAAGGATCGAAGCCCTCGCAAGTGGCAACCAAGCGGCTGCCCTGCTCGGTCAATTCCGGCTGATAGCTCCCCACCCATGACGCCAGGGATCGAAGCCCTCGAAAGAGGCCTCCGAGCGGCTACCCCGCTCGGTCATCCCAGGCTGGTGGTTACCTACCCACGATGCCAGAAACTAGAATCCCTCGCCAAAGGGCAACGGAGCAGCTTCCACCCACCCTCGGCACAAATAAGGCGGACAGCCCTCTGCCCATCGCATGCAGAGGATCCGAGCCACCAACAAGGGGCATCAGGTCTATCCAAGTCGCGAGCGATCTCCCCTCGACTTCGGGGCCATGGAGACGCCTCCTTCTCAGCGGCGCTTGGCACGCTTGGCAAGTGATCGAAATCAACTCGACAAACGATTGCCAAACAGATGGCCGACCTGACATGAAAGCCCAACAGCGCAAGCAGGGATATTTTACAAGCATTCTTCACAAACAGGAGACAAAGTGCGGACCGATGAAACCAAAGAAGAAGTTTTATTATCAAGCGCACGGTCTTTACAAAGGGTATTTCGGGCTCCCCGGCCTTACAAACTGCCCGAAGGCTTACAAAAGAGAGACGACGAAATATCAAAAAAAGCATAAGTCGCAACCCCCCCCCGTGCGCCTCGCTTCCCTTATCACTGGGGGATTCACCACCGGAGGTTTTGCCACCAGGGGCGCGCCTCTCTTCCCTCATCATTGTCGGCCGGAGGCCTTGCCACCGGGAGTGGGACCCGAGCACGGAGCTCACCATCGGCGAACTCAGGAAGCTCCCCCTTCACGGCATCTAGAGACTTATTCCACACTACGGCGGAGTACTCACCAAGCTCGGTGTAAAACTGCTCTGACACCTTGTAATTGGCTACGGCTTTCTTAGCCCAAACCTCGGCAGTCTGGGCCGCTAGAAGCGCCACCTCGGCATCCCTCCTGCTGGCACCTCTCTCCTTCTCAATGGCCGCGAAGCGATCGGCCAGGTCTGCCAGCTTCCTCTCGGCAACCTGGAGGGACGCACTCAGGCGACGATGGACGCCCCGATTTGCTGAATTGGCGAGCTCCACAGCCTCCGCACGGGCTGCCAGGACATCGGCCCTAGCCCTCTCCAGACGCAGGTCACGCCGCAGGTCCTCGACCTCCGAAGGAGACGCCCCTACCGGCCTCGGTGCGTGGAACGCCCCCTCGTCCTCCATACGGGTAGCGATGGCGCAGTGTTTAAGGACCTGACGGGAAGCGAATGAGAAACTGGGAGGCGCTCGGGCCAAAGAAAGAAAGACCAAAAACAACGCGTGGAAGAGTTCGTACCTGGACCGCCTCTTGGGCTATGGCCTCCATTTGGGCCCTCAGGGTGCCATACGGAAGTCTTCCTCCTGCCGACTCTTCCATCCCGGCGAGCAGGACGGCAGCGACGGAAAGCCCAAACGGAACCATGAAGACGGCATCACCCTCCTGCACGGGGATCCCCTGCGTACGAGAAATTATCCTTTTCCTCTTAAGGGGGACCCCATCCTCGCCCTCCCCTCCGTCTCCCGCCTGGGGCTCGGATGACTGTGGGCGTCCCTGACCGGCGCCGGAATAATCACCAGGAGGCGCCAACGAAGCGGACAGCCCTATCGCCGGCAAAACGTTCGACGCAGGACATGGGCCAACCAGGGGCATGGCCGCGTCGCCGGCCTCCCTCTAGAACGAGCGACCCAAAGAGTGGGAACGAACTATGTATCCCAAAGAAGAAGAGCGCCGATTAGCCAAGACTTAGAAGAAAGGAAATATGAAGGAGTAGGGGCCCTGGAACAGGCCCTACCCCTATTTATCACTACGAGAGACCTCATCCAACGGCACCCTTCATCTCCTGCCTAAACGCCTCCTCGCGTCCAACGGCTCCGGTTGCTCCACTTGTCGTTCCCACACTGGACCGCACCCTTTCAGGCGTCGTAGGCCTGCACACGTCACGTCAGCCAAGCGACGCTTGACACGTGGACCGTCGCTTCAAAGGCAAGATGCACAAACCGGCGCACCTTCCTTAAAGGCAGAGATCTTGCCCTGATTCGCTGGCAGAAAAGACAGCTCACGGCCCGGTGACGCGTCCCGGCGAAACCTTAAGAGGGAGCTCACCTCGGGCGGTCCGGCAGTCCACTCCTGACCCGACCCGCCAGCTGGTCGGGACAAGAGTGGGGGGCTAATGGTGATGCTCAATATTGGCGACCCCCAAGAGCAGGACACGTGGCAGATGACGTGTCCCAGAACTCAGAAGAAAGGGACCACAGGGACCGACCAGGCCACCCCAATACCCGATCTGCACGCGCGAGCTGGCCCTCCTCGGGGCCCCCTGCAAATGGGCCTCCTCGGCCCCTCAGCTCGCCCCGAGCTGCCACAAGACCAAGACTTCTCGGCCTTCTCACTCGCCCCCGAGCTCTCCAGCCGAGGACGTCCTCGGTCCTCAGACCAACTCCACCGCTCATAGGCACAACCGCCGCTCCGCAAATCCCGCCATGCACAGATTCTCCGCGAGCAATATCCCACGTTCCACGCCATCACGATCCCCATTAATGGACGATGCGCTCTCTGCGCGGGCGTGACGTCAGGAGCGTAACTGCCGGTGAGATTCTCGTGCCTGCTGCTGCGTGCTACCACCGCTATATAAACCCCCATCACAAAGGGGTCAAGTAAGCCATTTTTTACTCCACTTAGCCGTTACGCTGCTCGGGTCTAATACTAACTTGATCGTCGGAGGGTCCTCGGTGGTACCAAACCATCCCGGGACTTCTTTGCAGGTACTCGGCGCTAAACTCCCCAAGTCACCAATCTCCTCCAAACCCATTGAGACCCACACGCAACAGGAGATCACCTTTAGAATCCACCGGAAGATCGACGGAAGACAACATCTGAAGGAGACCCAAAAAGGACCTCCATCACTGTGAGCATCATCAGCCACAAACATTAGCCCTTAATTTTTGCTGTTGAGATTGTAAGATCAAATATAAATGCATTACTTCTTGGCGTAATTGAGAAATCTATTTCACTAGATGGATATAGACATTCATTTTTACGATATATATATATATGAAGCTTTTCTCTACTCGTGTAAGTATATGTAGTTTTAAGTTAATGTACTTGTTACATAAGTTACATAAGAATGTGCACCGGAATGGGTACAATTATAATTTGAATATGACCCACTATTTTAGGCAAAACTACATCCAATATGTAAATAGGCCGAAATTATTCAAGAAAAATGTACTTGGGTTCATACCGGTCCTCCCTAAGTACAGTGAAACCCTAGTCAACTATTGGGAGACGTAAGTCCTCTCATGTCAGCTTAAGGTAGATCGTTATCAGGTCGGAACAACGAATCCAGATAAATGCTATAAATTTTACTAAAATATCATGGAGTATCAGACAAGTATCAAAATCTATAGACTGTACAGAAGCACCATGATAAAGCAAGAAGGTAATTTACATACTATTTGAGGGAGATCGATTTCTCCCTCTTGTTCGATCTTGGGGCCCGCGGTATCGAACGGTTGAGATTTGAGATGTCGGCTGAACGGATAGATTTTAATGGGTTGTTGGTTGTTGTTGACGCTTGGCTACCCTGCAAGGGAAGTCCCGGGATGGGAAGTCACCGTAGGATCTTCTGACGATCAAGTTAGTACCGAGGAATAATGGCAGGATAATGGCATATTGGAAAGAGTTCGAGATACCTGAATTGTGTGGGAGAATGGTTTATATAGCGGTCGCGTGGAGCGAGGCGATGCGAGATTCTCGGCGTCCGTTCACGTTCGTATTGATGGTGGGATACGCCCATTAATAGTGAGATACGCTGGCGTGGGATGCGGGACGTGGAGCGGCAGAGATTTCGTCGTGGCGAGATACACGGAGCTGTTACGGAAGGCGCTTAGGCTCCGTGCTCCCGGCCAAACAGGGGCACTGAGGAATCTCAAATATAGGCTAGCTCGGAGACAAGCAGATGAGCTGAGGAGTCTCGGCTATAGGATAGCTTGGAGACGAGCTATTAGCTGGCGGTCAGCCGAAAGGGGAAGATATTCCGGGAAGGTCTTCTTAGAAGGTCCGGTGCAGCCTCGGAGACGAGGCCCTGAGGAATGTCCCCAATGCATCATATTTATTCCAGCTCTGTAATTCTCAGGAATCTAACGGATTTAGATGGATGACATGTCACTGGTAAAGAATTTCTTCTTACGAGCATCATCACTAGTAAATTAGAAGACGCAATAGTTGATGATATTTAATTGTAACTCAAAACCTTTATACTAATTAATTAGTTCATGGTACTATAATGGAATTTTGCCATGTATAAAAATTGACAATCTTTGCAAATTTTTTTTAAGCCAAAGGCTAGGTAAAAAGTCGAAATTTTTATATATTAAAATAAAATTATAGTTACAAAAAGAAAATAGAGTACAAAAAACCACGATCAAAGTTATCACAAATCAAGTAATACACTCTGATTTCGAACAATTGACTCACTACCAAAATCCTTCGCATAAAAAAAAACTTGCCAATCCTGATTGAAGAATTGGAGATATATCACATCCTGAAGAACAATCATTTTAGGTCTACATTAAACCTAAAAATTCTATGGTTACATTCTTTCCAAACAATACCAAAATAACAGTTGCAACCACCATACAGAATAGTGGTCCGATTGATTTCGAGAACTTCAATTGGATAAAATCTATAATGTCATGAAAATTAGAAGATATATTGCAAATGCCGCAATATGCAAAAGATACTCCTATCACCCAACTAGAGAATTGGCATTCAAAGATTAGATGTTTATGCCTCCCGAATTGGGCTTTTCAAAGAATGTATTGTTCTCCTTGACCAATACTTCTTGTTTGAAGTATATTGAGAGTTTTCAAAATTTTCAAATGTTGTATGACATAAACAAGAATAAAAAAAAATTTTTGAATGGATTCGTAAACCCAAACAAAAATTAGTCTAAGCATATATGAAAGAAGGTTGTGTTAGAAGTGATAACTTCGCCGATTTTATTGTGAATTTTCTCACATGGTAAGGCATCCAAAATAAAGTGTCGCCGGTAATAGATCTATCAATATTGATCGATCTAATTAACTCCAATGCCCTCATTGTACTCGGTGAAGTAAATTGAGCTAGTAATCATTCTCCATCATGAATAAAGACAGAAAGTTTGGCATCAAATGGGACACCGAAATCATATACTAATTACTCTCCAAAACCATCGAACAGAGATTTTCCCTCAACCTAAGGATAAAAAAAAATAGTTGAAGTCCTATCATGACTCCGATATTCGACTTCCTCTTAAAATAGATCTCTTCTATGAAAAATATTTCTCATGATAGATAATCTCCACGACGACGAAGTGGTCCAAAAAGTTTGAAAATTATTTCTCTTTGAAGCTGCAACAAATACCGAATGAGTCCATAAAACCCATATACCCTCTTTGTGAAAATTTTTCCTACAAACTTTTAGATGTGATGCAAGATTGTAATCAAGAGGGCTAAAAATGCCCAAGCTACCTTGCTTTTTTGGTTTGCAAATATCATTCCATTTAATTGTAGAAAGTTTTGAGTTGCCTCATAAAAATCCCTGACAAATAAATTCCACTTTTTTTAAAACTCTTTCGTAAGATTGAAAACTTGTGACCAATACATTTGTTAAGTGAGAAGAGTCGATCGAAAAAACTCAAAACATCCAGCCATTAAGAGAAACTTGAATACATCCGCTAAGTCGAGTTATTATCTTATTTATAAGTGGTCGGTACATAGTAGCAATAAGACTTTTGAAAGAAAGTGGAAGACCAAAATATATAAAAGGTAGTGTCCCTTCCTTTATACTGAGTGTTTGAAGAATCAGCAATTTGCAACTCAACGCCGCCGTTGATGAAAAAAGAATGGCTCTTATTCCTATTTGCAATGATGTAATAAGCTTTGCTAAAGCCCGCTTTAGCTGGAAGCAACCACAAGACGCTTCACCTTTGAATAAAACAATAGCATAAAGCTTTTGTGTTGTTTTGGAAGCTTGAACCCCCGTTTTGACCTTCTTTATGTGTTTAAAACATCCCTTTAACTCTCTTTTTAATGAGTCATTCCATTAAATAATGCAAATTATTCTATGAAATGAGAGATCAATAGAACAATCTCATATTTATCTAATCTACATAATATTTTTAGACCTTAATTAGGGCATGTTTACTGAAGTCGTCTTAAAACGATTCGATATGTTTCTATTATTTTAAGAAGTCCTAACATTTTTTGCTGTAAAGCCTAATTTGTGTCCTCTGTCATTGTTATCTTCACAACATTGATAATACGTAGGTTAATTTTTTTCCTTTATATAAATCTTTAGCTCGAGCACCAACCAAATTGAGTCTCCATGCATGTTTATAATAAATTTGCATAGCTCTCCTCTCATGCATGTGACCTTATTGAATCCCTATAACTAGATCCCTGTGCCTTAAAAATAGCGATAGGGCTATGATGACAGCAAAACTTTAGGAAAAATTTAAAGAAAGATCCAAAAACAAAATAATGAGACTTAATTTGTGCAATTTGAGAGCACTGCATGCATACAGCTCAAGCATACAAAAAAATGAACTAATGAAGGTCCCACAAATGCTTCAAAATATTTACTTCGAGGAAGAGCGTTTGTTCTATTGTCTCAACATTAATGTTTAATCGAAGGGTTATACGGTATTTTAAGAGGAAAATGGGCCTAAGAACGTTCTTATGTCCATTTTCATCTTATCTTTATGTCACTGCTACAATGAGGAGTTGCCTCTACGGATAGAGAAATTCGTAGGGGCAATTATTTATTGCCCCTACGGATTAATCCGTAGGGCCATCTGTTTGTCCTTACGGTGCCCACCGTAGGGACATAAATAAATTCAAAAATATTAAAATCCAATCTTTTATTTGGTCCTACGGTGCCGTAAAAGAAAGCCCTACGGATTAATCCGTAGGGGTAACAAAAGATTATTTATAAAAAAAAATAAAGCTAAGTAATTTTCCACCGTCCCCAAAATTTCCCACTAATTCCCGATCGAGCATCCGCGCATCGTCGCCATCACACCCATCGTCGTCGACTTCCTCATCGCCGCCACACTCTAGTCGTCGCCGCCACACTCTCGCTGCGAGCACCTCTTCGAGCTCCATCTTCCCGGCTTCCTCTACCTCGTCAAGCTCTTTGCCGCCGGCCGGTGACTACTGAGATGAGTTAATTTCGAGTTTAATTTATAATTATGCTGCTTTTTGTGTTATTGTTGTTGATTTTAGGGTTAGAGTTAGGATTATAGGGCCGGATTAATTGGGGGTTGATTTGGGTTAGGGTTTGGGTGATGATTAGGCTTAGGGTTAGGGGTAGGGTTAATTAGGTAGGGTTAGGGTTAGGGTTAGGTTGATGTTTAAGGTTAGGGTTAGGTTTAGTTTGGATTAATTAGGCAAAATAGGATTGGTGATGATTAGGGTTAGGGTTAGGCTTAATTAGATTAATTAGGCTTAATTTTGGTTTGGGCTAGAGTTAATTTGGGTTTGGGTTTGGAAGATGATTAGGGTTAGGTTAATTGGGGTTAAGGTTTGAGTTAGGGTTAATTTGGGTTAATTAGGTAAAATAGAGTGTATTGTGTTAGAATGTTGATTAGGATTAATTTGGTTTAATTAGCTTAATTTTGGGTTAATTAGGGATAATTTCGGTTAGGGTGATGATTAGGGTTAATTTGGTTTAATTAGCTTAATTTTTAGTTAATTAGGGATAATTTGAATTAGGGTGATGATTAGGGTTAATTTCAGTTAATTGGGTTAATTTGAGTTAATTAGGGTTAGGGTTTAGGGTGATCTAGTTCTTTCAGTAGAATACTCGATGATAACGTAAACGTACAATTTTACCGTAAACGTAAAAAAACTTTACCCTTAACTAAAAACTTCAAACCCTTAAAAACGAAACGTAAACGTAAAACCTATTCAAATTAAATGTTCAAGTTAAAACCAATATATGATACTCGATGCTAATATGAAACTTTCATATTCTCATTAATACTCATATGTGAAAATCAAAGCGGGACTTAGTCCCCGTCTATCAGTTAACATACGTTCGATATTCGTCATGACATAGAACTATACGAAAGTTGTTAAATATCGGACGGTATAGTTCAGTGCTAACAACCGTCGTGTAGTCTATGTGACGAGAAGATTCAATCGTATGATAACCGCTAGATTTGTCCAGTATGGACAAGTTAGGAATGTATAAAGTAAACACCTGCATTCACTTGTGTTTTCATTCGTTTCGACTTATTTCGTCGGTACTTTTCCGCTGGTTCTCCGTGTACAAAGATAGATTAGATGTTCATTTCAACGTTGTTTCACAGTATTGAAATGATTATCTATTCTATTACAGTGTACTCGGAGAACAGCGAGGAAGTGCTGCCGAAATTTACTCGAAATAGATGAAAACACAAACGAATGGGTGTCTGCTCTATACATTCTTAATGGGATAAAAACCTTACCCCCGATAGCCGAAACACATACATACAACACGAATACATAACAAACGCACACAAAAAACACATACACTAACAACCTTACACCTGAGCGAAATCATAAATTGAAACACGCATACACAGAATACAACTCATATTTGGGTATCTTCAAATCTAACTTTGTCAATCGATAATTTATTCTTTCGACGACAAACTTGCCTTTACGGATTTTCTTCTTTGTCAGTAACCATCTCGTTCTTAGATTTCTCAATATAGTCACCATAACTTACAATTTATATGTTATACAGTCTAACATGGTCCATGAGTACATCAGAGTTAAGCACTAGATGTACGTGGATTGGCAACAACGCATGTAATCTAAGTTCTTCGCAGGAGTTGCTGCTTTCATTGAATTTGCACGCGCACATAATAAGATCGTGTTAGAGAAGATTCTCTATCCGTGCGATAGATGTGGGAATAAGTTCTGGTAAAAGATAGAAATCGTAGAGCTTCAAATCGTTAAATATGGTTTTACTAGACTTTATAAAACTTGGCTATATCACGGGAAAGGATAAGAAGAAGACGGCAATTCGGCAGAAGAAGAAAGAGAAGACAGTAATGCGGCAGAAGAAGAAGAAGACGATAACTTCTTTCCAGGAGGAAAAATGGAGGATATGGTAGAGGTTGTCCTCGGTGAAAGTATTCCTACCGAATATGACATTCTTTTCTCTCAAGAACCACGTGCGGATAAGTATGAAAAGTTCATGAATGATACTAGAAGACCAATTTATAAGAATGCAAAGTATTCCACCCTATCATGGTTCGTCCAACTTTTGCAGATTAAGTGCCTAAATGGATGGAGTAACAAGTCATTCACGATACTTCTAAAGTTCCTGAAAAATTCTATGCCCCCGGAAAATAACGTGCCCAACAGTTTCTACGAAGCCCAGAAAATGATATCTGATTTTAGTCTGAAGTGTGAGAAGATTCATGCATGTGCCAAAGATTGCGTGTTGTACCGGAAAGAAAATTCAGATTTGAAAAAGTGTCCAACATGCGGAGAGGTCAGGTATAAGCCGAAAGAATCTGATAAGAAGCCTGATATACCTGTCAAGATAGCACGAAACTTTCTCATAACACAGAGGCTACAGAGGATATTCATGTGCAAGAAAACAACCGAGGCAATGATTTGGCATCACCGTGCAGCTCCAAACAAAGATGGAAAAATGAGTCATCTGAGAGATTCACCGGAATGGAAGGATTTCGATAGAAGGCACGAAATATTCAGTAGTGATTCTCGCAATGTCAGGCTCGGACTCCCTAGTGATGGTTTCTGCCCATTCAACTATATGACTGGAAGCCACAGCACATGGCCCGTTGTAATGATATTTTATAATCTTTGGCCTTGGTTGGTTATGGATCAATCCTACTTTATGATGTCTCTTATTATTGACGGACCAAACTCAACGGAAAACAATATCGACGTCTATTTTCGACCTCTGATCGATGAATTAAATTTTTTATTCATTGATGATGTAAAGACTTACGATACAAACACAGATACAACCTTCACAATGTGTGCGGCTTTAATGTGGACAATTAATGACATTCCTGCATATGAAATGCTATCAGATTAGTCCGTACATGGTCACAAAGCATGCCCTTATTTCCATCAATATACAATATCGAAATTGTTGAATTTTAGCAGGAAAGTTTGTTATTGCGGTCATCGGCGTTTCCTGCCACTAGTCTATCCCTACAAGTTAGACGCTACTCACTTTAATGGCCATCAGGAGCTTCTTGGGGCTCCAGCCTCATTGTCCGAAGAGGATGTGACTGCTCAGTGGGGTGGTTACAATAATGTGACTTTCGGGATAGATCCGGCAAAATAGATCAAACCATCCTACTAGAACAAAATAAGCATTTTCTACGAGCTTCCGAACATGTCAGCAAATTTAGTGCATCATTGTCTGGACGTCATGTACATAGAGAAGTGAGTATCCGAGCACGTACTCAACTTGTGTAACATTTCAAAAAAATAAAATATTATTTTTGGGAATTTTTATAATTTAATAATAAAATATTGAATATTTTAACAAGGCGGTATAATTAAATACCTATAATTGGGGAAAATTTTTGGAAAATTATGGAAATTATTTAAAAGAGGGTGTTTTATGTAAATTATGAAAATTTTAAGTTTTATGAGTAATTATATGCTAATTTAGTGCTAATCGCGATTAAAAATCGCTAATCGGATTTTAAACAGGTTTTGTGCAAAACATGCACCATTCCATTTTTACACTTTTTACATTTATTTCCATGGCTTTCCTACATGTTTTATAGCATGGTTATTGATTTATTAGAGAGGGGAAAAGAAAAGAAAAGAAAAGGAAAACAGTATAATAATAGGTATGGGTGAGAGAGAGAAAGGTGAGGGTTTACCTTTGACCTAAGTCTTGAGCCATTCCTTCTCCATTTCCTCACTCATTTCTCACCCTTCTCCTCATGTTGCTGTTGCTGCTGCCTCTTCTCTCCTCCTCCATTTCCACCCCCCCCCCCAAAACACCATAAAAATAAATTCAAAACCCAAATCCCATTTCTTTAAAAAGATGCACAAGCTCAAGGGAAACACATTGGACCAAGAAAGAAGAGATTTTGAGGACTTTGGGCAACTCAAGAAAAATCTTGAGTTACCAAAGGAGATAATTTTTGCACCATTAGTGTAGTGTTTTAATTCCTTATGCATCCATACATGTTTCATGTCGATATTGAGTGGTTTGGTGGACTTAGAAGAATTCTAGTTAGGCTTTTTGGAAATTGAGAGTGGTGATGGGTAATTAAGCTCAGTAGAGGCCATACAAACCCCCTAGTGCTAGAATTCAGTCCTAAAACAGAGACTAGAACACTGGAATACGGATTTAGAAAAGACGATATCGGGAAATTGTGGAATCTGTGAGGGTTAATTGAAATCTGCTATCACTCGGAGACTCTGAAATTTATTTTGCATACACAGAGATGCATGCAGGTGATTTAGAACATACCACCAAAACCCCAGCCCCTATCTCCCCAGCTTGGCCGCAGATTTATTCTGTCTGGCCATAATTTGCGGCCAGACCTGGGCCATTTGGCCTCGTTTTGGTTCTGTGGTCCTTTGATCTGTAAAATAGACCCTTGGCATATGCAAAATTGACCAATTTGACCTAGGGAGAAATCTGGGACCTTTTTCCTGAGTTGCTATTTTGATTCGGAGTGTCGTTTCTCGTATTTTAAATTCTGGATTTGCGTATTTGTGTTTTATCTCGATCACTTGACGTTTGTACGACGATATCGAGGATTGTTTGATGAATTTGAAAACGTAGTCCATAGGTTCCAACCTATAGGCCTTAGCACGTCGTTTGGTTTTCTCGATGTGATTTTAAGATTTCATTTGCGATTGTGTTATCGTGTAGGTACCTTCTCGAAGGCATCATACAATGAAGAAGATGAAGGCAACATCGACACCGACACGTAGAATGCAAGGTGAGTAGATTATATCTACGGGGGAAGTCGGGTGGATGGCGTATAGCACCGCTACAGTTCGATATTTAGTGTACTATATTTATATGATAGCGTTATGCGTGGCACGGACCTTCAGGTTGTGAGTAGGTGTACTATGGTTAGATTAGGGTTTAGAAGTAAACTAGTGTAGTTCCTAGTTGCGAACCCTAGAATAGGTTTACACCCACACGCACACTCATGCTTTTGATGAGGATAGTGGACAATATTTGGAGTTGAGTCGATGAGATTGGGTATAGTGCCATGAGATTGGTGATATAATGTGATTCGTATTTGGGATACGACATAAGATTTTAGCGGGCCTTTGGACGTGTGTTTCACACATGCATTTATATTTAGATGGTATCGATTTGTACTAGACTTAGATCAGTACCCCGGATCATGAGATATGATGATAAGGATACCAGATAATTGATGAGATGAATGTGATATTGACCCGTACCCATATTTGGGATGTCGTACGACGATTTACCGTACGAGCTTTATTTGATGATAGATCCGCACTCATGACTCGAGGATGTCATATGATATTGTATCGTACGCGGTACCTTTGAGGCGGGATCACCGACTATTATATATATATATATATATATATATATATATCGACTCAGATTTAGGTGGTTTCCATACCCCTCCTGATTGACTTGTTGGTTAGAGCTGTAGTTTTGCTAGTAGATGTTAGGCTAGGCCGATGTCATACCTATTTCAAAAACGAACGAATCGGGAGTATTTTAAAGACAGGCAAAGGGATTCTACGGATATTTTCAAAAGACGCATCTTTTCTTAAAAACACCGTAGCCCTTATTTTTCTAAAAACCCCGATTCGTTCTCTTTCAAATGGAAAAACAGTATGACATAGATACATTGATATAGATTCTGCACTGTTGTATTTATTATTCATTTGCTGCATATTCTTGCTGTTCGCATCGCATTGCATGTTACATATGTTTATTGTTATGTTAAAACCATGCTGATAGGACACCAGCACCATTATCGATGATGCATATGTTCCACGTACACCTGCTTGCCGGCTCACACACTTCATCATCGATAATTGCCATGTCACTATATTGTAGGACTGTTGCATTCAGGGTATGGCCCCTTGCAGGGCATACTTGTGTACATACATATTGTACACCCATACTTGCATACATAAGTATTTGCACATACATAGATGATTCTGGCTTGATTAGAAATTTGGGAACCGCAAGATATATCTTCAAACTGATTTATTTTAAAAGAGCGGTTTCCCTCAATATGTGCATATTACTATTCCATGTTGCATGATATACTGATATGCTTACATCTCTTTTACATGTCGCATATATCATGCTTTTTGATTATACGCATTGAGATATGTTGTTTCCATGATATTTCTGGATTTGAGAACCATGGGTATTTCAAAAGAGAGTGTAATTGTTTTAAAAACCCGATTACCCTTGATATGATATTTCATTGCGTCCACAATGTGTTTTCTCGGTTCTGAGAGCGACATGTGAAACCCGATTCAAGGAGGAGGATGAGGCCGATTGCGTGTACATGGTGGACCCGGTATGGTACCCCGGGGCGAGAACGGATCGCTGTGTGGTAGACAGTGAGCCTGACAGAGGGACTACTACCTACCAGTGATAGTATTTTGGTTCGGCGGATATCCGGAGGATATCGACCGTAGTCGAGAGATGATATGAGCCGATCCGGACTGACGGAGCCCGTGGGCCGATCCGGACTGACGGAGCCCGATATATGAGGATTTACGTGTCGATACTGGGCACAGCTTTCATGATGTTTTCGAGTGTCGATACTGGACACTCCAGTTCCATGATTTTGATATGTCGCGACGGACACATGTTGATTATATCCTTATATCTCCATGCATATGCTTTATGATATTTACATGCATGATGCTTATTGTCATTGGGTGACACATGGACGATTTCCACATACATATAGTTGACATTGATGATATTGATCACATAGTTGGATGATATCCACATATTCATAGATTTCATGATATAGTCGACATTGATCATACCTCATATTTATGATATGATATTACCTGAGGCACTGGCACGAGCACTTGGCACTACACTCATGTATAGAGGTTACAATGCCACCTTATCATACTTCAGACTTATTCATTTGAGCTTTATATATATATATATATATATATATATATATATATATGATCGTATTGACCTAGGATTGTGTCATACATACGATTTCTGCTCTGTGATGTTTTCTATTCACGAGTTGGCAACTCACCCCCGTTGTGCCACGGTTCTTGCGGGTTTCGCCGTACAGGTTCCATTGCGGCTTCTGGCACACTGCTTCCCTTACGGGTGATTTGCTTTGGTAGGTGGGTTCTTTTGCATCAGAACCACCATTGTACATATATTATTCAATTGTATCTAGTAATTCCATCAACCAAAACTTGTATATTGTTTCAGACTTAGAAAACTAGATGTGTATTATTTCGGTCTTAGAGTCGCGCGTTGTAGTATTATAGTTTTCATGCTGATTTTGAGTTTTCCTTTAAGTTTTGATCCTCGTCATTCGGCGTTGTATATTATACTGCTTGTGTGGTTGTGACCGTCGATTGACGAAGAGCTACCTCCCGCTTGGGGATGCCTTTTATCATCATATATATATTATTCATGTTGTATCTCGTTTGGGGCCAGTATTTACAAAGGAAACTCTGCCGAAATTTTCAGAAAAAGACTATAGATTTTAAAAATGCACATTCGGCTTACTTATTTAAAAACCTTGTTTTTAAAACATGTTTTCCTTACTTCTTAAAAAACTAGTTTTCTTTATTTACTCCTTAAAATGGTTTTAGATTTCTGGGCTTTTGGTTTAATTGAATTAGATGGGGTCCTATAGAGTTCATATGATTCAAGTGCCAGTCACGTGCTATTTCGGGTCGTGACAAAGTTTGTATCAGAGCGCTTGGTTAATCTTGGTTCGAGTCTAAGTTTGACTATGCGGAGCCTAGAGTGTTTATATATATATGGAACTTAGGCTTGACCTTACGGAACTTAGACTTAGTCGAGGGGGTATTATACCCAAACTTTCGTCGCGTAGGATGACCCTTGGTTGATGGAGTAGGTAGCTTGAGTAGAGTGACGTATCGTACATATGTTCCACGGCATACTTACGATACTCTACTCCGTTTAAGAAACCTTAGGATGTACATTTCTTTGCACAGTATTATATTCATTCCTATGATCTATCCTCATCGATATTGGTTATGATTTTGCTACCACGGTTGCATGGGTAGAGAGAGCTATGGCTAGAGTTACGTCAGCTTGAGCTCGTCACGAACGAGGACTGACCAAGGCATGATTCCAGGGACGTACGATTGCATAGAGAGACGTCGTTTTAGTGTGTTTTCGCGCCATGAGCATTTGACAGATCGCTTTTACGAGATTTCTCGGACGTGCAGATCAGCACCAGAGGATCAGGCTACCGCTAGAGGCCAGCCAGAATGTGATGACCACTAATATATCGCTTATTCATGATGATTGAGGCGCTGTTCAGTGTACAGACGAATGAGCCAGTTGTTGCTGCAAATGACGAGATATCGCCCAGATGTTGGAGCTACTGCAGCATGAGTATATACTTAGAGATATAATGGAAAGTCGCTAGTCACTCAATGAGGAACGACTAGGACATGTGGTTCATTTGCTTACCCTGATGCGAGGTCATCAGATAGATTGATTCTAGCTAGAGACGACTTCATCCAGATTCGTTGAGAGTCGATAGAGACGATCGGATGTCAGGAGCTATTTCCAAGTTTAAAGTATTCGGAAGACAAGGCAAGTAATGCTATGGACCCTCTAGAAGAATGAAACCCTAACCCGACGTAATGACCATGGAACGCCTTTGAACCTTAGGGTTTACGGCAGTTTAGCGGTGCCATTTGTGAGGCTTGGGTTTGCCCTTCTACGGTTGGTCCACAGGTGCTGTGGCATGTACCGGAATACTATTAAACTGTACTCATGATGTTGATCTCTTGGGGGATTATGAGGTTCTGACGAATCGATCGGATGGTTCGACATCATTCGGATATCATATGATGGGACACATTGCTCGGGAGACTCCAGATACGATTATAGCCGTTGGAGCGCAGTCCATGCAGCCACGAGAATACGAGTCCGAATCAGTCGACATTGGAACATAGTGGAGTAAAGAGTTCGCACGAGATTTCGACGAGATGACGTGCTACTCCGCTGACACCAGAGATGTGATACGCATGCAGAGGCGTTGATTGTGGATATACCTTCCAGAAGGAGTCGCGATGAGTATACAGCCGTTCCGGAACAAGAAACAAATATAGAAAAGATGATAACCTTCAGCCAATTCGGCAGAAACGAGATTAGAGAGAGACCTCGACAGGACCTTTCTGGAATACTACACGAGAAGACTTGGACCCAGGAGTGGTCAAATTGCGCACACCCAGCAGGCCAGAGTCCGGCATCGTCGACGAGATAGTTGACCAGGTTCGGATAAAGGACCTCAACCAGATGCGTGGTGAGTTGATCAAGAATGGACGAGTATGGAGTATACCTCCGCAGGTTGGGACGAGTTCCTGAGGACGTGTTCGGCTAGATATCTTCCACAGAGTGATGAAGATACCGAGTTCATGATTTCGAGTCCGTGTGAGAGACTTCGAATTGACCATAGCCGAGAAAATTTACAGTGCACAGATAGAGACGTGACGTCGAAGTGAACGATGATACAGATAAGTGGGACAAGAGGTTCGTGCGGGATACTGACGAGCTGTTGTTGCTCCCCGTTAAGATTACAGGTCGGATATGCCTACAGAGGCGTTGGGATGCGACCAGTTTCCGAGGAAATGCTGTGCTGAGGACGCAGATATCCAGAGAGCGAGAAAAAATTATGCAAGAGTACCAGCCTCCGTACAGTTCGGCATAGGCGAGATCGGAAGAGATCTTGAGCAGGATTCCTTCCAGGACACTGCCGCGATAAGATTTGCACCCAGGATCACATGTGTAATGTGTATTCAGAGGACCAGAGGTCGGTGCCAGTGATGTGCTGCTTTACGAGTGGCCGCGAGGATTGACCGAGAGATGACCAGAGAAGAGCCAAAACGGAATCGTCCCCGTTAGCACACCTGATAGGGCCGATGAGCCGATGGATCGTGAGATTTATAATCCACAGAGAAGATAAGGGCCCAGAGACAGAGAACGCCAGACCATGAGCAAGAGGCAAGTAGATATCTTGCGCTGCTAGCATTGGATGCACCAGTTTTATGTTTCGTGCGTTTATCGCACCAGATTTATATTTCGTGCCTTTGTTGCACCGGATTTATATTTTGTGCACCACAGTTGCACCTGACTCTGATTTGATGTCATTCGATATGTTGATTTTGATTTCATGCCTATATTATGCATGTGATTTGATTTATGATTTCAGCATAGTTTCATGCACTTTTGTGCTTAGATTTGATTTGTGCACGTTGATGCACATGGTTGTGAGGTTATATACCGCGGTATACCTGTTTTTGATTGAGTCGTATTGTATACCGTCGATTTTGATTCTATTATTGATGTTGATTTCTGGCACTCCGTGCATTTGATTTGGATTTCGCGCGTGTTGAGCGCATGTTTTGAGATGCGATTTTGGTGCACACCAGATGCACTAAATTAGGATTCTTCGTGCATGTCAGATGCACCTGATTTTGCTGTCAGGCACACACGTTGCCTATGACAGATGTTTCGTGCACACCCGTTGCACTTAGATGTTGTTTCTGTGTACATGTATGACACATATATGGATTTTGATTTCCGTGCGCACCAGACGCACAAGGTATTTTTATATACATTTTAGGATTTATTCCTTATGGACCAGTACGTTTTTATGATATTTGCTATATGTTTTCGTACTGAGCAGGACTAGTCAGAGGACAATACCTGGATATATTTGGCATGCATTTCTTTCAGTCATTTACATGTATAGATTTGATGTCTACATGTATAATTAAGATGTATATCATATCGGTTTTGTTTTGAATTTGACCTTTGTGTCTTCACTATAACTCCGATGATTGCAGAATGCTTGACAGAGTTTTGATTTTGAGTTATCTGCTCATTATTCATGCGCATGCATTGCGCTATGATACGTTTATATATTGATGATTTCGGAGCCCCGACGACTTGGACTTTTTATTGAAATGTTTTAGTATTTGAGGGGTTTAAAATTTAAATTCGGAGACCGAATTTCTTTAAGGGGGAAAGATTGTAACATTTCAAAAAAATAAAATATTATTTTTGGGAATTTTTATAATTTAATAATAAAATATTGAATATTTTAATAGGGCGGTATAATTAAATACCGATAATTGGGGAAAATTTTTGGAAAATTATGGAAATTATTTAAAAGAGAGTGTTTTATGTAAATTATGCAAATTTTAAGTTTTATGAGTAATTATATGCTAATTTAGTGCTAATCGCGATTAAAAATAGCTAATCGGATTTTAAGCGGGTTTTGTGCAAAACATGCACCATTCCATTTTTACACTTTTTACATTTATTTCCATGGCTTTCCTACATGTTTTATAGCATGGTAATTGATTTATTAGAGAGGGGAAAAGAAAAGAAAAGAAAAGAAAAAGAGTATAATAATAGGTATAGGTGAGAGAGAGAAAGGTGAGGGTTTACCTTTGACCCAAGTCTTGAGCCATTCCTTCTCCATTTCCTCACTCATTTCTCACCCCTCTCCTCAAGTTGCTGCTGTTGCCGCCTCTTCTCTCCTCCTCCATTTCCAACCCTCCCAAAACACCATAAAAATCAACTCAAAACCCAAATCCCATTTCTTTAAAAAGATGCACAAGCTCAAGGGAAACACATTGGACTAAGAAAGAAGAGATTTTGAGAATTTTGGACAACTCAAGAAAAATCTTGAGTTGCCAAAGGAGGTAATTTCTGCACCATTAGTGTAGTGTTTTAATTCTTTATGCATCCATACATGTTTCATGTCGATATTGAGTGGTTTGGTGGACTTAGAAGAATTCTAGTTAGGGTTTTTGGAAATTGAGAGTGGTGATGGGTAATTAAGCTCAGTAGAGGCCACACAAACCCCCTAGTGCTAGAATTCAGGCCTAAAACAGAGACTAGAATACCGGAATACGGATTTAGAAAAGCCGATATCGGGAAATTGTGGAATCCGTGAGGGTTAATTGGAATCTGCTATCATTCGGAGACTCTGAAATTTATTTTGCATACACAGAGATGCATGCAGGTGATTTGGAACATACCACCAAAACCCCAGCCCCTATCTTCCCAGCTTGGCCGTAGATTTATTCTGTCTGGCCATAATTTGCGGCCAGACCTGGGCCATTTGGCATCGTTTTGGTTCTGTGGTCCCCTGATCTGTAAAATAGACCCTTGGCATATGCAAAATTGACCAATTTGACCTAGGGTGAAATCTGGGACCTTTTTCCTGAGTTGCTGTTTTGATTCGGAGTGTCGTTTCTCATATTTGAAATTCTGGATTTGCGTGTTTATATTTTACCTCGATCACTTGACGTTTGTACGACAATATCGAGAATTGTTTGATGATTTTGAAAGCATAGTCCATAGGTTCTAACCTATAGGCCTTAGCGCGTCGTTTTGTTTTATCGATGTGATTTTAAGATTTCATTTGCGATTGTGTTATCGTGTAGGTACCTTCTCGAGGGCTTCATAAGATGAAGAAGATGAAGGCGATATCGACACCGACACGCAGAATGCAAGGTGAGTAGATTATATCTACGGGGGAAGTCGGGTGGATAGCGTATAGCACCCCCGCAGTTCGATATTTAGTATACTATATTTATATGATAGCGTTATGCGTGGCACGGACCTTCAGGTTGTGAGTAGGTGTACTATGGTTAGATTAGGGTTTAGAAGTAAACTAGTGTAGTTCCTAATTGCGAACCCTAGAATAGGTTTACACCCACACGCACACTCATGCTTTTGATGAGGATAGTGGACGATATTTGGAGTTGAGTCGATGAGATTGGGTATAGTGCCATGAGATCAGTGATATAATATGATTCGTATTTGGGATACGACATAAGATTTTAGCGGGCCTTTGGATGTGTGTTTCACACACGCATTTATATTTATATAGATGGTATCGATTTGTACTAGACTTATATCAGTACCCCAGATCATGAGATATGATGATAAGGATACCAGATAATTGATGAGATGAATGTGATATTGACCCGTACCCATATTTGGGATGCCGTACGACGATTTACCGTACAAGCTTTATTTGATGATAGATCCGCATTCATGACTCGAGGATGTCATATGATATTGTATCGTACGCGGTACCTTTGAGGCGGATCACCAACTATTATATATATATATATATATATATATATATATATATATATATATATATATCGACTCAGATGTAGGTGGTTTCTATACCCCTCCTGATTGACTTGTTAGTTAGAGCTGTAGTTTTGCTTGTAGATGTTAGGCTAGGACGATGTCAAACTTATTTCAAAAATGAACGTATCGAGAGTATTTTAAAGACAGGAAAAGGGATTCTACGGATATTTTCAAAAGACCCATCTCTTCTTAAAAACACCGTAGCCCTTATTTTCCTAAAAACCCCGATTCGTTCTCTTTCAAATGGCAAAATAGTATGACATAAATACATTGATGTAGATTCTGCACTGTTGTGTTTATTATTCATTTACTGCATATTCTTGTTGTTCGCATCGCATTGCATGTTACATATGTTTATTGTTATGTTAAAACCATGCTGATAGGACACCAGCACCATTATCGATGATGCATATGTTCCACGTACACCTGCTTGCCGGCTCACACACTTCATCATCGATAATTGTCATATTACTACACTGTAGGACTGTCGCATTCAGGGTATGACCCCTTGCAGGGCATACTTGTGTACATGCATATTGTACACCCATACTTGCATACATAAGTATTTGCACATACATAGATGATTCTGGCTTGATAAGAGATTTGGAACCGCAAGATATATCTTAAAACTGATTCATTTTAAAAGAGCGGTTTCCTTTAATATGTGCATATTACTATTCCATGTTGCATGATATACTGATATGCTTACATTTCTTTTACATGTCGCATACATCATGCTTTTTAATTATACGCATTGAGATATGTTGTTTCCATGATATTTCTGGATTTGGGAACCGTGGGTATTTCAAAAGAGAGTGTAATTGTTTTAAAAACCCGGTTACCCTTGATATGATATTTCAGTGCGTCCACCATGTGTTTTCTCGGTTCTGAGAGCGACATGTGAAACCCGATTCGAGAAGGTGGATGAGGCCGATTGCGGGTACATGGTGGACCCGGTATGGTACTCCGGGACGAGAACGGATCGCTGTGTGGTAGACGGTGAGCCTGGCAGAGAGACTACTACCTACCGGTGATAGTATTTGGGCTCGGCGGATATCCGGAGGATACCGACCGTAGTCGAGAGATGATATGGGCCGATCCGGACTGACGGAGCCCGTGGGCCGATCCGGACTGATAGAGCCCGATATATGAGGATTTACGTGCCGATGCTGGGCACAGCTTTCATGATGTTTTCGAGTGTCGATGCTGGACACTCCGGTTCCATGATTTTGATGTGTCGTGAGGGACACATGTTGATTATATCCTCATATCTCCATGCATATGCTTTATGATATTTACACGCATGATGCTTATTGTTATTGGGTGACACGTGGATGATTTCGACATACATATAGTTGACATTGATGATATTGATTACATAGTTGGATGATATCCACACATTCATAGATTTCATGATATAGTCGATATTGATCATACCTCATATTTATGATATGATATTACCTGAGGCACTGGCACGAGCACTTGGCACTACACTCATGTATAGAGGTTACATTGCCACCTTATCATGCTTCAGACTTATTCATTTGAGGTTTATATATATATATCTGATCGTATTGACCTAGGATTGTGTCATACATACGATTTCTGCTCTGTGATGTTTTCTATTCACGAGTTGGCAACTCACCCCTGTTGTGCTACAGTTCTTGCAGGTTTTGCCGTACAGGTTCCATTGCGGCTTCTGGCACACTGCTTCCCTTACGGGTAATTTGCTTTGGTAGGTGGGTTATTTTGCATCAGAACCACCATTGTACATATATTATTCAATTGTATCTAGTAATTCCATCAACCAAAACTTGTATATTGTTTCAGACTTAGAAAACCAGATGTGTATTATTTCGGCCTTAGAGTCGCACGTTGTAGTATTATAGTTTTCATGCTGATTTTGAGTTTTCCTTTGAGTTTTGATCCTCGTCATTCGGCGTTGTATATTATACTGCTTGCGTGGTTGTGACCGTCGATTGACGAAGAGCTAGCTCCCGCTTGGGGATGCCTTTTATCATCATATATATTATTCATGTTGTATCCCGTTTGGGGCCAGTATTTACAAAAGAAACTCTGCCGAAATTTTCAGAAAAAGACTATAGATTTTAAAAATGCACATTCGGCTTACTTATTTAAAAACCTTGTTTTTAAAACATGTTTTCCTTCTTAAAAAACTAGTTTTCTTTATTTACTCCTTAAAATGGTTTTAGATTTCTGGGCTTTTGGTTTACTTGAATTAGATGGGGTCCTATAGACTTCATATGATTCAAGTGCCAGTCACGTGCTATTTCGGGTCGTGACAACTTGCTTCTTTGTAAAGACGAAAAATCGAAAGACAGCCTCCGTGCTCAGATAGATCTTCAGGACTGGGAAATTAGAAGTGAATTGCATTCTAAACCGACAGCGGGTAAAGCAGGCAAGTTTGTACTTTCCAATACCGCGTATCATATGTCACGATCGGAGAAAAAAAGGTTCCTGCAGGTGTTGCATGATTTCAAAGTTCCTACGGGTTTCTCAGGATCATTTAGCAAAAAGATAAAAATTATGAAAGGCATGATCGATGAGCTAAAAAGTCATAATCACCATATTATTATGAAGCACCTTCTCCCATTAGCCCTCAGGACTTCCCTTCCCGAATCGGTTGGTCTAGTAATCAATGACCTTTGTTGCTTTTTTATAAAATTGCGCGCTAAAATCTTGGATGTTGTGACGCTGGAGAATTTAAAAAATTCTATTTCATCGATACTTTGTAAGCTTGAGCGTTATTTTCCACCGTCATTCTTCGATATCATAATACACCTCGCGGTTCATCTTGGAACCGAGGCTAAATTTGCCGGACCGGTTAATATCGATGGATGTATCCCGTCGAAAGGTACGTGGAATTTTTCGTTTCACACATTTTGTAAAATTATTGTTGTCCTATATGCCCGTATTTATTTATTTAACATATTTTTGTTTAAGTATCTCTACACTCTAAAAAAATATATATACACAATAGAAATCGACCATAGGGTTCTATCATGCAAGGTTATGTTTTAGATGAAGTAACCACATTTTGTTCCGCTATCTGGACGAGTATATTGAAACGAAGCTTAACCGGCCACGGAGAATTCAAGACGGGTCATATGGTAAAACTGATTATAAAAGAGTAGACCCTATGTTTATCAACAAGATATATAGGTTTATCCTCCTCAATAGTGTATGTCTTGAAAAAATTAGAGAGTAATTTTTTTGGATTAATTGTTATATTTGTGTTTGTGTGTGTATTAAATGATATAATATTAATGTCATAATTTATCGTTAAGAACAGAATTCATATTGATGAGGTACGTGAGAGGCATCCTGATTGGAATGATGAACGAATGGAAAAATATCATCAGGATAATTTTTGCGATTGGATTGCAGATCATGAAAGTTGTTCGAATGGCATGTTATTGCTATCAGTCTTAATCTAAACTTATATCGTTATGTATTTGCCGTAAAATTTGTTTTGTCAGATCCACGATCCGAACTTGTTTGCATCATTAGAGAGAGATTCAAGATGTTTAACTCAGTTTCCTAGCATGGATGTTACATATTATAAAGGATTCGGTGTCTTTAGATACAAATTTGAAATTAAGAACATAGAAATATCTCGAACCATTCAGAATAGTGGGACTGCGACGGTAGGATCGGATGCTGTGATTTATTATGGATACTTAAATTGCATACTTGGCATCCAATATTCCGGACGATCAGGACCGTTTTATATATTTCAATGTACTTTGTGCGATAAACGAACCGATACAGATAAGTGGAGAAACAATTTCAGGACTTGGAAAGATGAATATGGATTAATTAGTGTAAACACACTTCGATTTTACGGTCAGCACGATCCATTTATTTTTCCGAACCAAGTATTCCAAGTATACTACTCACAGTGCTTGAAGCATCCGGGATGGAGTGTCGTATGCCGTTGGAAACCCAGGGATGTTTATAATATCCCAGAATTCGAAGATCGTATAGAGGACAGCGACGAGGATGAAGAATAGAGAAGATTTAGAGTGCTCCGACCATCTATTTTAAAAGACAGGTTGTCTTCGGCTGATCGTGAAGTTACGTGGGTTAGAAATGATATCGATGATGAAATTCAAGTAGATATGTCTAATGCGTCCACGAAGCAACAAAGGTTATCAGTAATGTTATATTATTACTTCACATTTCTACGATCTATGCATATATTGCATGCATATGTAATGATTGTACTCTTATCTAGGTTTGATGACGACGCCCGGAGAAGCGAGGAACAGCAGAAGCACCAGCTGCGGAAGAGTTAGAGGCAGAGCGGTTCTGCCACCCCGAGAGCCGCGTAGAAAGCTTTAGAGGGCTGGTCTTGCACCCCGATCGGTATCCCTTTCGGATAACTCATTCCATATGGACTTTGCCACACCTCCAGGTATATTGCACGCATATTCAGGGTATATTGCACGCATATTCATTTTGAATGTAATATTATAGATATACACCCATATTTATTTCTAAATTACTTATCTAGTCAATGTTTAATTGTCTAGCTGTTGGTGGTGCGTCCACATCAGAGGCAGAGGCCACTACCGCATCTGCAAATATGTTTATATATCCTATAGTGCATGCATATTGATTTAAAATGTTATATCATAAATATACACACATTCTTTTTGCTCTTACTTAGATAATCATTTTTTGATTGTCTAGCTGTAGGCGGTGCTTCCACATCTAGGGCAGAGGCCGCATTTGCGGGTATGTTTATATATCCTATATTGCATGCATATTGATTTAGAATGTTAAATTATTGATATACATAATCTTTTTGCAATTATTTATATAATCTATTTTTAATTGTCTAATTATAGGTGGTGCATCCACATCTGGCGCAGAGGCCACTCCCGCCACTTTCGTATCCTCCACTCAGTCTGTACGTTAGTATGAATAAATATAAAATATTTATTCATTTTACATATTCTCTAAGAATAAATATGAATTTCATGTAATTTTATCGTCAATATTTATTTTCTAGTAGGAGGGGATGCGTCCACGACCGGGTCACCGGCTGTTCCTCACTGGAGGAACTATCATCTCGCTTGTGCTGCTGTCCGGGCCCAGGCTCATGCTGCTGTCGCCGGAGGTATATATCGCACTCCAATTTTCATTAATCCTTGACTTCGTGATACCATTTTGTTTTAATATTTCCTGTCTTGATATTTCTTGTAGATGCAGGGCAACCCCATCCCGAGAGGGGGACTCGGGGGCCGAATTAGTCTCATAGGCTGAGGCCCGATAGAAATAAGAGGGGGCACCATTTCTCCTCTTTTTTACCCCCGATTATCGCTATACCGGCGATTATGCCGAGAGTTTCGGCCGGTATATGGGGGATGAGATCTGCATCCAAAAGAAGTATTCACTTCACGTTGAGTGGGGCGATCGGCATCGGCGTTCATTTGCCCTCTTCTTGGATCAAGCTCGGGTATTAATATATATTTTCATTTGACTTATCCAATATATTTATTATTATTTAACACATGCAATTTAAATACATTATTTTTTTGTATTTGCGGTTGGATTACGACATTCAGCCTATACCCGATCCTGATCACCCTGAAAGAGTGCTCGATCTTCACACTCTGTACCTGGGCCTTATGAAGAACATGCAATCAAAGATCCAATAAAATAGGAACAAGCTGAAGATCAACTGCTATTTGGTATGGCTGGCGACCCCCGAGGCAAAGAGAGCGGCTCTCCTACATACTCTAACCTTTGCGAGAGTCGACGTAGATACATGGCCTCTCTTGTGCCAATATTACGACTCTCAGCGCAAACAGGTTTGTAATATAAATGTAATTCATTATTTAGTATAGAATTTATTTTTTTTGTGTTGCTTAATTAGAAAACTAAATCTGAATGTGTTGTGCAAAAACAGGTCGATCAAAATAAAGAGAATAGGAAGTCGGGGAAGTGGTCATCCCACTTATACAAGTGGCTCGAGGAACATTACTCGTGCGATGGTGCTATCGGTAAATTACAATAGATCTATTTTGATATAATGTAATATTAAGAGTTATTTTATAATATATGTAAATTTTTGGCGAATTGCAGAGAACTCAGATCCTGGTGTAGGGTGGTACACCTAGCGTGTTGACCGCATATTTTGCCGTCCACGGCACCTCGATAGATCCCGCTACGGGCGAGCTTCGATTCCCCAACACCGCTACCCAGGAGTATTGCGTAAGTGTGAATATTTATTCTAATTCGAATAAAATTTTTGTTTTGATAAGTTCAAATTTAAATGATATACTTATATTTTAATGGTTAATGTGGGTGTAGGAGCGGGTGGTGGAGCAGGCGGAGGTATCGGGGATCGATTTTAGTGAACAGGTCAATCCGATGCTACTGACCCCAGTCCCAGACGCCGCACACAGAGGGCACCGCAGAGGTTGGGAGAGAGGCCAGGGACTGGGTCCTAGCACGGCCCATATGAGATTGGTCTCCATTCCGACGGTTACTTCCCTTTCCCTCCATGAACGACATCTGGAGCATAATGTTGCCATCTTGAAGACCACCGTCAAGGAATTGAAGGAGATTTTGGTACGTATATTATTTAATAGTAAAATATTATATCACATTATAAATAATAACATATGCAATATTTGTAACAGGAGCTTATTTGGTTGTAGACTTAGCTTTGATTAATCATACGTATATAAAACTATGTAATTCAAATAAACTACGGTTTTCCAAACTAGATACCCAAACGAAGCCTAAGTCCCTGAGTATTCTTAGATCGGGGTTTCGCAATAACTTAATAATGATACGAATTCGACTAAAATCTAATACATCGTTCTTACTCGTTTATTACACACAAAATTTAACAGATTCGACAGGCTATTTCGGCTGCGGCTCTACATGCTTCTTTTTCGGCTGCGGCTCCGCAAGCCACTATCTCGGTTGCAGTTGCGCAGACCACTCCTGCAGCTCTATAGTCCGCTCAAACTCCCGCACAGTCCGCTCCTTCATTTGTCGAGTTTTTCATGACTCTGGGCTGCACCGAACAGCAAATACGTTAGATTACGGCGATTATCAAAGATGGAAGAGCTGGACCGAGATAGGGTATCTTTTCTATATTTTATAGGATGTATGTACTAATCTGATACATATTGTATATATTTTGGACGATATTGGTGGTTGTGTGCTTGTTCACGATGATTTAGATTGTTATCGTATTCTGTTTGTTTATTTCTTTTATATATTATGCGTGAGATGTTGATTATGAATATTTCTGTATTTTGTTATATGATGTATATATTATTGTGCACAGGGCGGAGAAGAAAAGGAAGCTCATTTTTATATAAAAAAAAAACCTTGATATTCTGTCCCCATCTATTGCACCTACGGATTAATCCGTAAGTACAATGTTTGCCCCTACACGGTTCGTCGTAGGGACAAAATACCTGATATTTTGTCCCTATACGTGATATTTTATCCCTATAGACTCAGTAACAGGGGTAAAAATTGCTCTCACGGATTAATCCGTAGGGGCATTTATCTGGACCTACAAATAAATCCGTAGGGGAATCTATTAGGCCCTACGGATAAATTCGTGGGGGCAAATATTTTATTTTATAAACCAATAAATTAAATAAAGATTATGTCCCTACGGATTAATCCGTAGGGATAAATGCCCCTACAGAGTTAGACGTAGAGGCATGTTCAGGGCGAAAACTTGCACCTGCGGCCTTTGGACCTACGGTGGAGTTTTATGTCCCTACGGAGATATCTGTAAAGACAGTGGTTTGCCCCTAAATCAGTAGGAACAACCCATTATTATAGTAGTGTATATTACCATTTGAAAACTTACTTAAAAACATTTTACAATCAAATAGCAACATGCATGTATCCTCCTAACTTAAGTCCTATTGATATAGAGACACGAAGGTTCAAACTAGTACCCTCTCCAATTTCGAAGCTCCTTCATCCTTAGCCATTAATTTTATCCATACAATTCACCCCTATTTGCTTTCATCAACCCCAAAATAAAAAAAATAAACGAAAATTGAAATGAAATAAAAAAATTCTCGAACATTGTGTATGTGTGGCCTATAGTTATAGCCATGGCCATGGGGTGTATCCACTTAAAGACTAGAAGGGCCACCTGGCACACTGAAATTTGCGAGGATAAAAAAAGACTAATCTTGATTACTAATGAGTGTTTATGATTTTTTGGACACTGATGGACCGTCGGGATCTTCTTCAGATGCTTTCATCTGTCGATCCTGCGATGGCGGCCTTGAACGGCTTAGATTTGGTTTTGGGGTTGTTGGGTGTGGACTTAGAAACACTGAAATTTGTTACATGGACAACAGAAAAGTAAAGAACTAGGAATGAGTGATATGTCTCTAAGTGTTAGAGAATGATACAATTGTTGCAGTCAAATCGGTTGGCAAATATCATCTTATATTACCAAATGGTAAATACATTGATTCTGAACAGATATATTACATACCGAATCTGATATACAACATTATATCAGTTTCTTTATTAAGTTAAAGAAACATATAATTCTGTATTCGAGGATAATGTTGTGAACATTTTCCTCAATCAAGAGTTGATTGGATCAGGCACGTTATATAATAGCATATACGTTCTAAATCAAACCACGGTTCATAGTATATAGATCACACAAAAGAGGAGTAGTTCAGAAATGAACGAATCCTTCCTACGGCATTGTAGACTAGGTCATATCAATACGACACGACTAGCTAAATTACATAAGGATGAATGTTTGAATCTGTTCGAATTTTCATCTTATGATACTTACCAGTCTTGTCTTAAAAGTAAAATGACCAACACTCCGTTTACTGGGAACAAAGAAAGAGTTATTAAACTCTTGGGACGGATACATGATGATGTATACGGTCCTATGTCTACAAATTCCAAGGTTGGTTCTTCGTACTTTATTATATTCACTGATCTTCTCTCAGAATTCGGACATATGTTCCTCTCGAAACACAAGTCTGAAACTTTTGAGAAATTCAAAAAATATAAACTTGAAGTTAAGAACCAGACGGGTAGAACTATTAAGTCCTTCGATGTGATCAAGGAGGAAATACTTGCGTATAGAGTTCCTGGAGTTTCTAAAAGGAGAATGAGATTCTCTCTCAGCTTACTCCTTCGTATACACCACAACACAACGGTGTATCGGGATGGAGGTATCACACCCTATGAGATATGGCGTGTTCTATGATGAGTATTGCTGAATTACCTGTTTCCTTTTGGAGTTATGCACTAGAGAAGCTGCATACCTATTGAATGGGGTTCCATCCAAATCAATGTCTACCACTCCATATGAGATATGGTATGGGAAGAGACAATATCTTAAACGAGTTAAAATATGGGGTTGTCCGTCCTATGTTGAATCCGGAAAAACTTGAGACAAAGTCAGTTCTGTATAAGTTTGTTGGATATTCCAAATATTTGCGAGGGAATATCTTCTACCACTCTGAGGAGCAAAAGGTGTTTTGTTTCTCAGCATGCCACCTTTTTAGAAAAAGGAATTTCTTATGAAGAAATTTGTGGTCATGAGGTAGAACTGGAAGGAGTTCCAGCTGGACAAACTAACAACTGATGATTTAGTGAAACAAAAGGATTCAATAGTTTCCAACGAGTCTCAGCCTCTCCGCGAATCTGGTAGGGTTCCTTATCCACCTGAGAGATACTACGGTTTCCTCGGTAACGATAGGAGCGAGAATTGCATCATGGTTGATGATGACCCAACTAGGTTCAGGCAAGCCATCACGAGTGGGGACTCTGTGAAATGGCTGGATGCTATACTATCAAAGATGGAATCCATGTACACCAACAAAGTATGACTTTGGATGTTGCACCTGAAAGGGTAAAAGCCATTGGAAGCAAATGGATCTTGAGAAGATTCTTGGTGTAGATGGAAAAGTTGAGACTTTCAAAGCTAAACTTGTAGTAAAAGGCTATCGTCAATAACCAGGTGTGGTTTATGATGAAACTTTTTCTCCAGTGGCTATGCTTAAATCCATCAGGATTAGAGCACGTATCGCGGAGTTGGAACATCTGTTTTGATGTGGTAGTCAAAGAGTTTGACTTTATTAAAATGGTAGATGAACCTTGTATATAAAAGAAGGTAGTAGAGAGTAAGGCTGTCTTCCACGTATTGTACGTAGATGACATACTCTTGATAGGAAATTCTATGCTACACTCGGTCAAGCTTCTCTTATCACGAGGATTCTCCATGAAAGATCTGGATGATAACTACTATATCTTATGGATTATAATCTATGGTGATAAATCTAAGTGGATATTGGGAGTGTCCCAAATCCAGGAACATTAACACCGTACTAAAGGGGTTTAGTATGGAAGATTCTAAGCGTGGTGGTTCGCCGACTTACTCTCCAAAAAGATGTCTTCCAAGACTGATTTGGAGAAAGCTCGCGTGCAAGGGATACCCTATGCTTCGGCAGTAGGCTCTATCATGTATGCGATGTTATATACCAGACCAGATGTAGATAACTCAGTAGGTATAGTGATTAAGAATCAATCGGATCTTGGGAGAATCACTGAAAAGCTGTATAGGACATTCTTAAGTACTTGAGAAGTACTAAAGAAATATTCTTGGGGTTTGGTAACGGTAAACTCCAGTAGGAGTCATTTACCAATTCGGGCTTCCAGATTGATAAGGTCGACTGAAAGTCAGTTACAGGCTTTGTCTTTACCCTCAGTGGAGGGACGGTATGTTGGAAGAGTTCCAAGCTATATACCGTGGCAAACTAGACGATAAAGGCTGAATACATCGCTGACAACGATGCTACCAAAGTGAATGTCTGGATAATTCTTGTTCATGACATGAACACGGTTCCTACCATTGAGCGTCCAATAACTGTTATTACGACAACAATTGAGTTGTGGTTTTTGCCTAGAAATACCGGTCCCATCAGCGATCCAGACATATTCTGAGGACAATATCACCTGATCAGAGAGATGGTTGATCTCCAAGGGATCGAGATTAGGAGAGTTGGCAGTCAACGAAAGACAACACGGCGGATCCACTCACAGTGGCCTTTCCCTAGAGAGACTTCTATAGGACGTTAAGTATGAGATACTACAACAAATGGCCTTAGTGCAAGTGGAAGATTGTTAGCTATATGTATGCCTTAGAGGCCATTGCTGTCCATGCGAAGTATATTGTAGTGGATTCTTGGACATATCTAGGGATGACTTTCTTACTCGAAATGATAGTATGCTATCTGGTTGCACTTTATCTTAACATGTACACTTATTGTCTCTCTATTACATGTTGATAAAACCCTTAGGATGAGTACTTGACTACCGGGATTATGATGCAGATCATACTAGTGGGGCAGAGGTAGTCGGTAAGTACATCCTTCAAATGTTCCTAGTCGTGGAAGTATCGAGACGGGGCATCGATATTCCAGAGTAGACTAGCGTATACGCTTCTCGACCCATATGATGGGCGATCGATGATCCCTTATCCATTGGTGTCTGACATCAGAGATGGTATACGGATGCTCAGTGTAGACTGGGTACACTGAACGGACACGCCGAGAACTCCTAGATGGTATTATACCTATCGTCAGATAGCAGTTCTCTGGTGACACTGGTACAGGTTAGTCTGTCGACCCGAGATCGTCATAGAGTCTTGTGTGATTCCTACTGTGCTTTGATTTCCACCTTACCACGTTCAAGAGATCATGCAAAACGGTGGTTTTTGGGTACAGTCCTGAGTCACATTGAGGCAATGAGCGATAGGAGGGGATCCATCTCTCCCGGTATTGGGGGTTGATGTTGCGCTATGCTCAATTGGCCATAACAGGAAATCCCTGGTCAGGGTTGCTGAGATTTACTGGTAAGTGTTATCAGTAGTTTCTCGAACCGTTATGAACCTTGTATCGGCATGACTTATCAGGTTATTGGGGTCTGACGTTTTACCACCCCCAGGCTGTGATATGCGACATATCTGACGAAGAGACTGGACTGTACGGTAGTGTTACTGATTGGATTCGCAGGAGTATGAGAAGGCTTGCTTGTTGATCTTCTGATCACTCAATACCCGGGTGGCCGTTATGTTTAGCAAATCGCTTGCGATTTGTGTGTGTTTGATATGATCATCACCTACTGCCGGCGTATTGACGAGCCTTTAGAGTCCTACACAGAGGTTTCTTGGTTTATGCGAAACGAAGTAAGAGCACATATGTGATATATGCGGGACCGAGATTAATGCACGTATGTGATACTGCATTCTATTCTCGCGATATGTGATATCGGTCGGTTATATGTGATATACCCGGGTTATCGGATCATGTGTTGATTCGATAAGTTGTTACATTTTATATTAGCCGGTTGTATGTGACATAGCCGGATTATTAAATCAAGTGTTGATTTATTAATTTAATGTATATTTATATATTTTATATATTGAGTTACATTAACTAATATTAGCTCACTTAAACATTTCTTTTTCTCACTTTTGTACACTTAGTATATATGTGATATATATTAATGTACATTATTTTGTGTCATGCTAGATGATACATGCTACATGGATGTATGAGACTCACACCATGCTTATGATAATCCTAAGGTTTTTATTTATTTTAGTAATTCACAAATTGGTGAAATTTTTCATGGCTAGAAGCTTGGAGAAGCCTGATGTGTCCATTGACTTAGTCCACTAATTTGTTTTACTTAAAATATTTATTAACCTAAACATTATCCTTAGCCATAGTTTAGTCTCTGTAACGTTTTGAAAATCGTTTCGGTGAAATTTCGAAAAATCGGTAAAATAAGGGGGTTTTCTGTAAAAAGTCAAAATACAAATATCTTATTATAAAAATTAAATATACATATTCCAGCTATATAATTGCTATTATTTGGTGTTTATTGAGCCACTGGTGAAATTTCAAATTTTCTGAAAAAAATATTATTTTATTATTATTTTAAGCCGTCACTAATACATTTAATTAGGGAAAATTACAAATTGGAATGAGTTGAAACAAATTTTGTGCATCATAAAACATTAAATAAAATTTTATCATGTGGTTTTTGGAACAAAATTATTTGCCAAAACGGTTTAGAAATTATTGAAGAAAAAAGGCTTTTTTTAGCGTAAATGGATGTTTGGGGTATTGTATTTATCATTTTTCATCACCCCGCACCCGTACCCACACCCACACACCCCCATTCACTTCTCCCCATGGCTGATTTCAGCAGCCACCATTCTTTTTCCCCACTTGATTTTCAAAGGAAAAGAAATGAAAGAAATGAAAAGAAAATGGATAAATGAGGTGGACTTTTGACTTGGGTTGACCTTGAGTTTCACCCCCACTTTCTCTACCTCCCTCTCTCTCCTCTCCCACTCCAATTCCAGCAGCCCTCCCCTCTCCTACTGCAGCAACAGCCCCTCCCCCTTTCCCTTCTCTTTTCTCTTCAAAACTTCATCAAAAATTGCCCCGAAATCCATCAAAAAAATCCCAAAACCCAAATCCGACTCCTACCCATTTTAGCTTAGCCAAAATTTCATGGATCTAGGGAACAAGATTCCAATTTGGGAGGCTATGTGTGTGCTTGTGGATCTTCATATGTTTTGGGTATAATTCTAAACATTTTTGTTGCTTAATTTGTTACTAATGTCTTAAGCTAATTTAATTAAGTGTTAATTTGGATATATGAGTTTAATTGCAAGTTTTGGAATTCAAGTTATGAATTTGAATGCAAGTTAGGGTTTTGTAAAATTAGTGTATGGTTGTGTGTTATATTTAGGCTTTTGTCATGTTAATACAAGATTAGTAGCTTGTGCTAATGGTTAGTTTAAAATTGTGTTAATTTGCTAATTTGCCTACTAGATTTTTGAATTTGGTTAAATACTTGGGATTAAAAATGTGTTTAGGTTTTTCATGACTTCATTAACTTTATTAAGTGTGGTTTAATGCTTTAGATCATGCAAATCTAAGCTAGATTGTAGTTCGTGCATTTTTACTTTGAAATTGTTAAAAAGGGTATTTTTGTAAACTAGAATATTAGGGTTTTTGGAATTTAATGAGATTAAATTCCGGAAATTGTTTCTATGACTTATTTAAGATATTTAATAAGTATATTGGCCGCTACATTCATTTAAACATCATGTTTTGTACAAAAACGGCGAATTGTGCTTGCTAGATTTTCGGAAAAATGACTTTTTAAGTGAAATTGGGGTTTTTGTGAGTTTTAACCTAGTTTATATTAAAATTAGTGTTCGTGAATGTGCAAATGAGTGTGATTGGATTTTTCTCGATGGTTTGACGTTTGTACATCGACATCGAGGGTTGGTTTAACTATTCTTGCATGCGTAGGCGATAGGTTTGGAACAATGCGTGATACGCGTGCCGATTTGATTTTCGTATGCCGTTTCGATCTCGAATTTAGTTTTAATGAGATATGGTGCGTTATGATATGTAGGTACCCCCATGTGGACTTCGAGACGACAAGCAAGCGCGTGGCGACGTCGGCACCGGCGAGCGAGGACCAGGTGAGTAGATTTATATCTACGGAGAGAAGTCGGGTGGATGGCGTATAGCACCCCCGCAGTCCGTGGTGGTGTATACAGATGCGTATACACACCAACAATTATTATATGTTATTTAGGATTAATAACGATGCTTAGGATGAATATTGGTGTGTTGGACTATTTTTAGTGTTGCGAACCCTAGGGTAGTGTTGCACTACACATACACACATACATACTTGCATACATTCCTATTGATATGTACTCATGGGATTCTTTATAGTTATGTGTTCACATGGGTATGGGACTATGTGTTCACATACGGATTGAGGATGATACTTGGGATTGAGCTGAGTCGATGAGATTTGATTGAGGCCGTGAGATCGGTGATATAGCAGGGTTCGTATCTTAGATACGACATGACGTTGTAGCGGGTCTTTGACGTAGTGTTTCACACACATCCATGCACACGTAGGCGGTATCAGTATGGTACTAGACGTAGATCAGTACCCCGATCATGATATTTGATAAAGAGGATACCAGGTGAATAGTATGATGAATGTGATATTGACCCGTACCCAGATTGGGATGCCGTACGACGGATTTACGTACGAGCTATATTGATGATTGATCCGCACTCTTGACTTGGGATGCCTGATTATAGATATGGTATCGGATATGATATTATTGTGGCGGGATCACCGACTATACATATACAGGTATGTATATGTATCGACTCAGATGATAGGCGGTTTCCTTACCTGTAGTTCAGCTTGTTAGTTCAGCCGTATAGTTTAGTGTAGTTGTTAGATTAGA
This sequence comes from Agapanthus africanus, assembly GCA_030015575.1. Taxonomy (NCBI): domain Eukaryota; kingdom Viridiplantae; phylum Streptophyta; class Magnoliopsida; order Asparagales; family Amaryllidaceae; genus Agapanthus; species Agapanthus africanus. Next base: position 43,884,640 of record JASDDO010000019.1, on the reverse strand, counting down.
TTAGACTTCTTACCTATTTCAAAAACTAACGAATCGTGGGCATTTTTAAAGACAGCTCAAGGGAATCTACGGATATTTCAAAAACGACGTATCTTTTCATAAAAACACCGTAGCCCCTATTTTCAAAACCCCATGATTCATGTTATTTCAAAAGGCATCATTCGTAGGACTTATATTAGATTATTGCAGATTAGTTATCGTTGTGTCTAGTATTCAGCTCCCGCACATTATTGCTGTTCGCTCTGCCTCGCATATTTATTTTGCTGCATATTCCATTATTGATATCATGCTGTTAGGACACCAGCACCATTACCGATGATGCGTATGTACCACGTACACCTACTTGCCGGCTCACACACATCTTCATCGGTAATTGCCATGTCACGTACACTTTAGAGAATATAATTGCTTGACTTAGATTGTTAGCTAGTAGTTTTGACATGATATTAGTGTACTTCCCTTATATGCCATATTAGACATTGTAGTTATTACCTACCACTTCATGCATACGGTTATTCAGTTGTTCATGCCTAGTTCATTATCATTGACATATGCACTTGTGATGATTTCTTGAGATTTATGATATTTCTGGATTTCGGGGAAAGCCGCAAAATTTACAACTTATGATCTTTTAAAATATAAAATGTTGCGGTTTTCTAATGATGTAAAGTGTCGTCCACCATGAGTTTGCTGTGGTTTTGGAGATCCGTGTCGAGGAGTGGAGGAACCGTCACGGGTATATGGTGGGCCCGGTATGGTACCCCGGGGCAAGAGGAATGTGGTGTTGACGTTGAGCCTGGCTGGGGAGCACTACCTACCGGTGATATTACCCGACGCGTCGGATATCCGGAGGATACCGTCGTGGTCTTGAGATGGATGGTAGGGGCCGGTCTGGACTGACGGCGCCCTAGATATTGAGATTGAGACATTGATATTTCGAGACATTGAGATTTATGTTTTGTGTCGATGCTAGACACTGTTGATACTGATTCATTTATGATACCTCAGTTTAAAAATACGAAGGAAATCTCACTAATTTATGAAAACAGTTTCTTCATTTACATGTATTCTGTTTTCATGCATTCATACCTCATTCATATGATATATTGCTACCTGAGGCACTGACACGGGCACATGAGTTTACACTCGGTTAGATATTACCCTAGCCATTGTTATAGGCTGCTTGTTATGTATATTTTTGAGGATATATTATGATCATTGACCTAGGTTGCGTTATTTATGCGATTTCTGTGCGTAGATGTTTTTTCTATTCACGAGTTCGCAACTCACCCCCGTTGTGCCCCAGTTTCTTGCAGGTTGCCGTACAGGTTCCTTACGGCTTTACGGGCATAGTTTCATTCGGGTGATTTGCTAGTAGGTGGGTTTACTTGTATCATACCCCCATTATTTACCTTGTATGATATTATTCAGTTGTATCTAGTAAATTCCATCAACCAAACATGTTTTTTTTGAGATAGAGACCAGTGTTGTTTATTCTTTCGACCCTAGAGTCTCTCGTTATATTTCTGGTGGTTTTGAGTTTCCTTTTGAGTTTTGATCCTCGCCGTTGGCGTTGTATATTATATTGCTTGTGTGGTTGTGACCGTCGATTGACGAAGAGCTAGCTCCCGCTTGGGGATGCCTTTTTATTGATTTCGTATACTATTCATGTTGTATCCCGTTTGGGGCCAGTATTTACAAAGGAGACTCTGCCGAAATTTTCAGTAAATTTTGATGTTCTTAAAAACCGCATAATTCTGCTTATGCTATTAAAACTACTTGTTTTAAATTGGTTTTCCTTCACTCTACTTTTTTTCTTGGTTTGGATTTCTGGGTTTTCGGATTACTTAGATTACGTACGCCTCGAGACGTTTCGTAGTTTAAGTGCCGGTCATGTTCCGTACTTTCGGGACGTGACAAAGTTGGTATCAGAGCGTTAGGTTTTACCTTCGGAGTGTAGGATGACCCTTGGTTGATGGAATAGGTGACTAAAGTAGAGTGACGTACCGTTGGTATGTTCCGCGGCATATTTACGACACGCCACTCCACTTATGAAGCCTTAGGATGTACATTTCCTTGTTCAGTATTATATTCCTTCCTGATCCAGCCTCATCAGTGCCAGTTATGGTTTTTCTGCCACGATTATGGGCAGGGAGAGCTACAGCTAGAGTTGCGGTCAGCACAAGCTCGTCACGAACGAGGACTGACCAGGGCGAAATTCCGGCGACACACGATTGCAGAGATGTGTCTTTTTACTGTGTTTCCGCGCCGCGACCGTTTGGCGGATCGCCTTTATGAGGTTACTCGGATGTGCCGATCAACACTAGAGGATTGAGCCACTGACAGAGGCCAGCCAGATTTTGATGACCGTTGGTGTGTTGCTTACTCCTGATGATTGAGGCACTGTTCAGCGTGCAGACGAGCGAGCCAGTTGTTGCTGCGAGCGACGAGATATCGCCCCATATGTTGGAACTATGGCGGGGCGAGTTGTACGAATAGATGATAGAAGGTCGCTAGTCACCCGATGATGAATGACTAGGACAGGTGGTTCGTTCGCTTACCCCGATGCGAGGTCATCAGATAGATTGATTCCAGCTGGAGACGATTTCACGCGGAGACGTTGAGAGTCGACAGAGACGATCGAATGTCAGAAACCTATTATTCCAAGTTTAAAGTAGTCGGAAAGACATGCAGGCAATTCTATGGTCCCCCTAGAAGAATGAAACCCTAACTCGACTTAATGACCGTGTGAAAGCCTTTGAACCTTCGGGTTTGCGGCAGTTCTACGGCGCCATTAGTGAGGATTGGGTTTGCCCTTCTACCGCTGGACCACCGATGCTGTGGTATGTACTCGATACTATTAAACTGTGCCCAAGAGGTTGAGCTCTTGGGGGATTATGAGGTTTGACGACTCGGTCGGATGGCTCGACTTAATTCGGATGCTAGGTGGTGAGATGCATTTCTTGGGAGACTCCAGATACGAGGATAGCCGTTGGAGCTCAGTCCATATAGCCATGATGAGACGATTCCGAAGCAGTCGACATTAGAGAAAGTGGAGTAAAGAGGTCCGTACAAGATCTGGATAAGACGACGTTCCACTCCGCCGACATCAGAGATGCGATACGCATGCCGAGGCAGAGTACTGGATATACCTTCCAGAAGGAGTCGCGATGGGTATGCAGCCGTTCCGGAGCAAGATGCAGATATAGGAAAGGAAAATGACTTCCGGACAGTTGGCAGAGACGAGACATGGAAGAGACCGTGAGCAGGATTCCTTCCAGGACACTGCTGCAATGATACTTGCACCCAGGATCAGATGTGTCACGTACATTCAGAGAGCCAGAGGCCGACGCCAGTGATATGCTGTCTTACGAGTGGTCGCGATGATTGACCAAGAGATGACCAGAGGAGTGCCAGAATGGGATCATCCCCGTTAGCACACCTGACAGGGCCGATGAGCCGATGGACCGAAAGATTGGTAATTCACAGTGAAGACCTTGACCCAGGAGTGGTCATGGTTACGCACGCCAGCAGGACAGAGTTCATGATCATCGACGAGACGTCCCACTATTGACCGCGACAGTTGGCCGAGATTCTTAGAGGGTGCGCTTGAGCGGTACTGTTCCGCCATTATTGATTTTGATGTTTTGGGTGATTTATTCGTATAATTTGATTTTGATGATTGAGGATTTACGGTCTTTGCACAGTGTTGCACTTGATATCATTTTCGTGCTTTAGTTTCACATGTTTGTGATTTTACGGTTTTAAACAGTTGAGTTGATTTTGTGCGTATGCACGCACGCGATTTGGTTCCTGCACTCTGTATAGTTTATATATGCTGGCAGTGTAGTAACATGTATTTTGTGCACTTGGATACACTGGATTTCGATTTCGAGGGTGATGCTCGACATTTGTTTTGTGCATTTTATGCACCGGATTGGATTTTTAGCGCCTGTTGGGCGCCTGTTACGAGATGCGATTTGGTGCACACCAGATGCACTAATTCGAGATTTTCCGTGCATGTCAGATGCACCTGATTTTGCTGTCAGGCACACATGTTGCCTACGACAGATGTTTCGTGCACACCCGATGCACTTAGATGTTGTTTCTGTGCGCATGTATGACACATTCATGGATTTTGATTTCCGTGCGCACCAGACGCACGTAGTATTCATGTGCATATTTTAGGATTGATTTCGTATAGAGCAGTACGTTTTTATGATATTGCTATGTGTTTTCGTACTGAGCAGGAGTAGTCAGAGGACAGTAATATATTTTGCATGCATTGATAGTTCTTGAAGGGATTTCCAAAAAGCGAGCTATAGCCTCAGTATTTACCTACGTGTCTGATATGACACGAAATGTTTAAAACAAGGAGACCCTTCTAAATTGTTTCCAAAACGGCGGAACGTACATTTCAAACAAAGGTATATATGTATATAGTTATTTTCTTATGATAGACGTCCGCCACTGTGCAGTGTTATACGCGTTGCACAGCGACTTAAAGAGATTTGGCATGCATTTCCTTCAGATACTTAAAGATATAGATTCGATGTTTACATCTATAGTTTCGAGTTATATCATATTGGTTTGATTTAGATTTGGCATTGATGTCTTCTCCATGACTCCGATGATTGCGGGATGCTTGACGGAGTTTTGATTTGAGTTATATACTCATTTTTCAAGTGCATGCGCTGCGCTACGAAATTTTTTATGTATTTACAATTTCGGAGCCCCGACGACTTGATGGTTTTTCTTAGATGTTTTAGTATTTGGGGGAGTTGAATTTAAATTCGGGGACCGAATTTCTTTAAGGGGGAAAGATTGTAACGTTTTGAAAATCGTTTCGGTGAAATTTCGAAAAATCGGTAAAATAAGGGGGGTTTCTGTAAAAAGTCAAAATACAAATATCTTATTATAAAAATTAAATATACATATTCCAGCTATATAATTGCTATTATTTGGTGTTTATTGAGCCACTGGTGAAATTTCAAATTTTCTGAAAAAAATATTATTTTATTATTATTTTAAGCCGTCACTAATACATTTAATTAGGGAAAATTACAAATTGGAATGAGTTGAAACAAATTTTGTGCATCATAAAACATTAAATAAAATTTTATCATGTGGTTTTTGGAACGAAATTATTTGCCAAAACGGTTTAGAAATTATTGAAGAAAAAAGGCTTTTTTTTAGCGTAAATGGATGTTTGGGGTATTGTATTTATCATTTTTCATCACCCCGCACCCGTGCCCACACCCACACACCCCCATTCACTTCTCCCCATGGCTGATTTCAGCAGCCACCATTCTTTTTCCCCACTTGATTTTCAAAGGAAAAGAAATGAAAGAAATGAAAAGAAAATGGATAAATGAGGTGGACTTTTGACTTGGGTTGACCTTGAGTTTCACCCCCACTTTCTCTACCTCCCTCTCTCTCCTCTCCCACTCCAATTCCAGCAGCCCTCCCCTCTCCTACTGCAGCAACAGCCCCTCCCCCTTTCCCTTCTCTTTTCTCTTCAAAACTTCATCAAAAATTGCCCCGAAATCCATCAAAAAAATCCCAAAACCCAAATCCGACTCCTACCCATTTTAGCTTAGCCAAAATTTCATGGATCTAGGGAAAAAGATTCCAATTTGGGAGGCTATGTGTGTGCTTGTGGATCTTCATATGTTTTGGGTATAATTCTAAACATTTTTGTTGCTTAATTTGTTACTAATGTCTTAAGCTAATTTAATTAAGTGTTAATTTGGATATATGAGTTTAATTGCAAGTTTTGGAATTCAAGTTATGAATTTGAATGCAAGTTAGGGTTTTGTAAAATTAGTGTATGGTTGTGTGTTATATTTAGGCTTTTGTCATGTTAATACAAGATTAGTAGCTTGTGCTAATGGTTAGTTTAAAATTGTGTTAATTTGCTAATTTGCCTACTAGAATTTTGAATTTGGTTAAATACTTGGGATTAAAAATGTGTTTAGGTTTTTCATGACTTCATTAACTTTATTAAGTGTGGTTTAATGCTTTAGATCATGCAAATCTAAGCTAGATTGTAGTTCGTGCATTTTTACTTTGAAATTGTTAAAAAGGGTATTTTTGTAAACTAGAATATTAGGGTTTTTGGAATTTAATGAGATTAAATTCCGGAAATTGTTTCTATGACTTATTTAAGATATTTAATAAGTATATTGGCCGCTACATTCATTTAAACATCATGTTTTGTACAAAAACGGCGAATTGTGCTTGCTAGATTTTCGGAAAAATGACTTTTTAAGTGAAATTGGGGTTTTGTGAGTTTTAACCAAGTTTATATTAAAATTAGTGTTCGTGAATGTGCAAATGAGTGTGATTGGATTTTTCTCGATGGTTTGACGTTTGTACATCGACATCGAGGGTTGGTTTAACTATTCTTGCATGCGTAGGCGATAGGTTTGGAACAATGCGTGATACGCGTGCCGATTTGATTTTCGTATGCCGTTTCGATCTCGAATTTAGTTTTAATGAGATATGGTGCGTTATGATATGTAGGTACCCCCATGTGGACTTCGAGACGACAAGCAAGCGCGTGGCGACGTCGGCACCGGCGAGCGAGGACCAGGTGAGTAGATTTATATCTACGGGGAGAAGTCGGGTGGATGGCGTATAGCACCCCCGCAGTCCGTGGTGGTGTATACAGATGCGTATACACACCAACAATTATTATATGTTATTTAGGATTAATAACGATGCTTAGGATGGATATTGGTGTGTTGGACTATTTTTAGTGTTGCGAACCCTAGGGTAGTGTTGCACTACACATACACACATACATACTTGCATACATTCCTATTGATATGTACTCATGGGATTCTTTATAGTTATGTGTTCACATGGGTATGGGACTATGTGTTCACATACGGATTGAGGATGATACTTGGGATTGAGCTGAGTCGATGAGATTTGATTGAGGCCGTGAGATCGGTGATATAGCAGGGTTCGTATCTTAGATACGACATGACGTTGTAGCGGGTCTTTGACGTAGTGTTTCACACACGTCCATGCACACGTAGGCGGTATCAGTATGGTACTAGACGTAGATCAGTACCCCGATCATGATATTTGATAAAGAGGATACCAGGTGAATAGTATGATGAATGTGATATTGACCCGTACCCAGATTGGGATGCCGTACGACGGATTTACGTACGAGCTATATTGATGATTGATCCGCACTCTTGACTTGGGATGCCTGATTATAGATATGGTATCGGATATGATATTATTGTGGCGGGATCACCGACTATACATATACAGGTATGTATATGTATCGACTCAGATGATAGGCGGTTTCCTTACCTGTAGTTCAGCTTGTTAGTTCAGCCGTATAGTTTAGTGTAGTTGTTAGATTAGATTAGACTTCTTACCTATTTCAAAAACTAACGAATCGTGGGCATTTTTAAAGACAGGTCAAGGGAATCTACGGATATTTCAAAAACGACGTATCTTTTCATAAAAACACCGTAGCCCCTATTTTCAAAACCCCATGATTCGTGTTATTTCAAAAGGCATCATTCGTAGGACTTATATTATATTATTGCAGATTAGTTATCGTTGTGTCTAGTATTCAGCTCCCGCACATTATTGCTGTTCGCTCTGCCTCGCATATTTATTTTGCTGCATATTCCATTATTGATATCATGCTGTTAGGACACCAGCACCATTACCGATGATGTGTATGTACCACGTACACCTACTTGCCGGCTCACACACATCTTCATCGGTAATTGCCATGTCACGTACACTTTAGAGAATATAATTGCTTGACTTAGATTGTTAGCTAGTAGTTTTGACATGATATTAGTGTACTTCCCTTATATGCCATATTAGACATTGTAGTTATTACCTACCACTTCATGCATACGGTTATTCAGTTGTTCATGCCTAGTTCATTATCATTGACATATGCACTTGTGATGATTTCTTGAGATTTATGATATTTCTGGATTTCGGGGAAAGCCGCAAAATTTACAACTTATGATCTTTTAAAATATAAAATGTTGCGGTTTTCTAGTGATGTAAAGTGTCGTCCACCATGAGTTTGCTGTGGTTTTGGAGATCCGTGTCGAGGAGTGGAGGAACCGTCATGGGTACATGGTGGGCCCGGTATGATACCCCGGGGCAAGAGGAATGTGGTGTTGACGTTGAGCCTGGCTGGGGAGCACTACCTACCGGTGATATTACCCGACGCGTCGGATATCCGGAGGATACCGTCGTGGTCTTGAGATGGATGGTAGGGGCCGGTCTGGACTGACGGCGCCCTAGATATTGAGATTGAGACATTGATATTTCGAGACATTGAGATTTATGTTTTGTGTCGATGCTAGACACTGTTGATACTGATTCATTTATGATACCTCAGTTTAAAAATACGAAGGAAATCTCACTAATTTATGAAAACAGTTTCTTCATTTACATGTATTCTGTTTTCATGCATTCATACCTCATTCATATGATATATTGCTACCTGAGGCACTGACACGGGCACATGAGTTTACACTCGGTTAGATATTACCCTAGCCATTGTTATAGGCTGCTTGTTATGTATATTTTTGAGGATATATTATGATCATTGACCTAGGTTGCGTTATTTATGCGATTTCTGTGCGTAGATGTTTTTTCTATTCACGAGTTGGCAACTCACCCCCGTTGTGCCCCAGTTTCTTGCAGGTTGCCGTACAGGTTCCTTACGGCTTTGCGGGCATAGTTTCATTCGGGTGATTTGCTAGTAGGTGGGTTTACTTGTATCATACCCCCATTATTTACCTTGTATGATATTATTCAGTTGTATCTAGTAAATTCCATCAACCAAACATGTTTTTTTTGAGATAGAGACCAGTGTTGTTTATTCTTTCGACCCTAGAGTCTCTCGTTATATTTCTGGTGGTTTTGAGTTTCCTTTTGAGTTTTGATCCTCGCCGTTGGCGTTGTATATTATATTGCTTGTGTGGTTGTGACCGTCGATTGACGAAGAGCTAGCTCCCGCTTGGGGATGCCTTTTTATTGATTTCGTATACTATTCATGTTGTATCCCGTTTGGGGCCAGTATTTACAAAGGAGACTCTGCCGAAATTTTCAGTAAATTTTGATGTTCTTAAAAACCGCATAATTCTGCTTATGCTATTAAAACTACTTGTTTTAAATTGGTTTTCCTTCACTCTATTTTTTTTCTTGGTTTGGATTTCTGGGTTTTCGGTTTACTTAGATTACGTACGCCTCGAGACGTTTCGTAGTTTAAGTGCCGGTCATGTTCCGTACTTTCGGGACGTGACAGTCTCTACATGAGTTAGTGTATGATATAAACTCACCCATGATTGCTATCCTCACTTTTTCATTCTCTTCTCCACTTCATCTTCTTTTTCATCAAGAGAAAGCATTCTAGCTTTTCTCAAGGTGATGAAATATTGGGAGAAAAATAAATCTAAAGTGAGCAAAATTCCTACTTCATCATCCTCTACTATACTAGCCATTTAGTTTAGGGTGTTTGCTTCACTAATTCCACATTAGTGAAGAGATAGCTTGAGTTGGTGTCTCTTCGACGTAGATCATCTTCGGTCTCGAAGACTTCAAGCAAGCTTGTTCCGTTCATCTTATGGAGCATTTCTAGAGTCCGTGAGTTCACTACTTGGAGCGAAAGGACTACTACACGGAGTTATTGAAGTGAAGAACCGGTCTACAAAGGTTGTATTCCTTGTTCACTTTGTATGCAAAGTTGTTTGCATGCTAGGTTCGTCTAAATCTCTAATTAAGATTCTAGGTTAGGATTCTTTAGCGCGGCAAATTTTTAAAATTGGTATGGACAATACTTCCCGAAACCTTGCTGCCGTCCTAGGGAACCCAACAGTGGTATCAGAGCCAAACTAGAGAATTAGACGATATTCGTTAGATTACAAAACCGAAACTACTTTGAAACTTGAAACAATGAAATCTATTTTCTGTCAACTTTTAAATGGCCTCTAACACTTTTTTAAGCAATTGCAGAATGTTGTATGTAATATAACAAGAACACCACAAAAATTTAACCCCCCCTCGCCGGATTTTGGCCGGCGACAACACGAGAATTTCCGAGCTCGCCGGATTATTTGTAGGATTTAGGCTTCAAAATTTTTCGGTGTTCCAATCTCTGGGTTTTGGTGTTTCAGGTGTTGCTTATTTTTTCTAAGATTGCATGTGATGTGGTCTTACTGTATTGGCAATTCGGAGTGTTTCATATTCGTAATTTTAACATTGTTTCGGGTTATTTAGACGAAGTTAAAAAGTTCGAACGGATATCAATAACCCATTTTTCCCTCGCTGAAAATTTTCCAAGTGTTGGATTTTTTCACGTTTAAGATCTTCAGAAAATTATGCAAGCGATTCTGTGGACCCTCTAGAAGAACGATACCCAAACTCAACTTTTTAGATCATGGAACCGTGGTCATACCCTAGGGTTTGCGGCAGTTCCGCGGCGACATCAGTGAGGCATGGGTCGGCCCTTCTACGAATGTTTCATAGGTGTTGTGGCAAGTTTTGGGTATTTTTTAAACTCCGCTCAAGTGTTAAGCTCTTTGGGAAATTTTGGGTGTTTGTTAATTCGATTAAAAAGTTTAATATCGTCTAGCTATCTTTGATTGTGATACAATATTTGGAATCCACATATTTAGTTTTATGAAAATTAATTTGAATTTTATAAATCTAGCAGTTTAGTCTCATTTGATCGGTTAACACAGAATTTTGATGTTGATCAAAAATCCATCGCAATCACGTAGCGTACGCGGATACTCGCCGGGTAACCTTATTAGATAGTTGTTCCTCTCCGAACGGCGGCGCACAGGACCGCGATGTCCTGACGCTGAGATTCGGGGCAGATGCTATTTGGTTTTATCCGTCCACCTCTCCGAAGATGCCAAGTTGATTTATGGCGCCGTGTATCGGAGGTTTAGACGGATGCGGCCGATGTAGCAGACTTTGTCAGACTCCCCCTCGCTTGAGGGGTTTTTGATTGTGGGGACGCTCTTCCCTGCAGGCGCAAGCCCCTGCAGTTAATTACGCTACCGCATCGCGGTAACAACTTTCTCCTTCTCCAGAATTTCACTTCGTGTCGTGTGTGTTTGTTTTGTTTGTGGTTGCCCGTGGATTGTATACGGAGACTGAGTAATGCCGTCGCCCGTAGGACATGGATTAGTCCAAATCCGTATTTACTTAGATTTAGGTATGGTGTTTTTAGTTTAAGGATACAATAGCCGTATTGAGGCTAAGATCAACTTAAACGTTCGTTAAGGATACGATAGTCCTGTTCGAGACTAGGATCAACTTAACGTAAAAATCCATTTAATATCTGGCCATCGGGACTCGTCACCTCTCTAACGTCGTTGAAGGATTACAACGGCAGATGTCAGAGGAGTTCAGAGATGTACCCGTGAAACAAAGTCAATTTGGATTTTTACAGTCCATTTGAATGTTTAAGGATACGTTAGCCGTGTTGGGGGCTAAGATCAACTTAAACGGGATCATTTAGATCCGGCAAAAGAGCATTTGGAGGCTCTATTGTTCCAGTTTAGGGACGTGGTGGTCCATGTTCCAGTTTAGGGACGTGGTGGTCCATCGCCAGTTTAGGGACGTGGTGGTCTGTATTCCAGTTTAGGGATGTGGTGGTCCGTATTCCAGTTTAGGGACGTGGTGGTCCGCTATTAGTTTAAGGACGTTTCGGTCCAATATTAGTTTAAGGACGTTTCGGTCCACGAGTTTAAGGACCCCGCAGTCCATATCCATATGTGGTCGTTGGGACCCGTCGCCTCTCTGACGTCGTTGAAGGATTACAACGAGAAGTGTCAGAGGAGTTCGGAGATGTACCCTCGAACCGGAGGTAAATTGATTTGAGAGAGCATTTGTGCTCAGTTCAATTTAATTTAAGGACTTACGGCCAGAATTGGGCTAAGTCCAGTTGAAAATGTTCAACATTTTATTTGCATTTGGCATGTTAGGCCTTTACTGGGGCTCTGCTCCTGTTTAATAATGCATGGCATTTTTGTTTGGTCTATTAGACCTTTATTTGGGCTCTGCCCTTTTATAAATGATGCACAGCATCTGTTTTTATTTGGGCTCTGCCCTTTTTAAAGTAATGCATTGCATTTAATTTGGCCTGTTGGACCCTTTTTAATTGGGCTTGGCCCTTCTGTAAATAATGCAGTGCATTAATCATCTGATAGTGGCTTGTCAGGTGCTTTGCGCCAATTATTGAGCGCAAGCGCTTATGATGAGGACATGTGTCCTGCTCTGGTGAGCGCAAGCGCAACAGCGCAGTGCGCTGCGCTAGTGCGCTGCGCTAGTGCACTGCTGACACGTGGCGCGCTCTGGTGAGTTGCGCCCATTCCAGAGAGCAAAGCTCTACTTCAAGAGCGCGTAGTGCAAGTTGTTCTGTAGCTGACACGTGGCGCTCTCTCAAGAGCGCAACAGCGCAGTTTGGAAGTGCAAAGCACTAAGAATCTTTTAGATTCAAGAACAGAAGTGCAAAGCACTATTTGATTTCTCGATCTAATTTAGATCAAAGAAAAGATAAGTTTTTTCTTGTTTTTTCTTATCTCAAAGAACCAAAGGTTCATAAAAGTGCAAAGCACTCTTTTATTATATATTTTCTTATTTTTATTAAAGATCATTGATCTTGTTTTTAGATCTATGATCTGTTCATAAGATAACTTTCTCTTCCTTCTAAAGGTTTTTACCTTTTTGTTCTTGAAGAGTTCTTCAGAGTTCTCTTTTTCTCTTTTTTTTTATAGAAAATGTTCCTCCCCTTTGAATTGAGGCCTAGGGTCCTTTTTATAGTGCGCATAAATTAGTTAAATTTATTAAAGAGATCTTTCTCTGAGTTATTTGGGGAATTTTCCCCACCGTTGGATCTTTGATCCAAGAGCTTCTATTTTACAGAAGAAAATCTTCTTGTTTTATCAAGAACAGAAAAGATCTCTTAGAATTTTAATTCTGTTTAGCGCGCAAATGCCCCAGCGTGTGACACGCGCTGACACGTGTCGCGCGGCGCAAAGCGCAGAGCAACTGCGCTGACACGTGTCGCGCGGCGCACAACGCAGCGCAACTGCGCGAGCGCATCTGCGCTGACACGTGTCGCGCGGCGCAGTACTTGCGCAACTGAAGCGTTTCTTCCTTTAATTTTACTTAAAATAGAGCTTTGCTCTGATTGGGCGCACTGCCTTGGGCGCTGCGCTGCCGTATCAGCTTCTGACACGTGGCGCTTTGCGCGCAGCGCAGGAGATCTGAAACGTTGCTTCAAAATTTGAATTTTTTGAAATTCAAACAGAGCCTTGCTCTGATTGGGGGAAACAAATACCCCCCTCCACCGTTGCGTTCACGTGGCGCGCACGTGAGTGCAGCGGTGGCAAGATCCTAGCCTTTGGATCAACTGATAAGTTGAAGGGGCGCAGGCGCCTATAAATATGACCCTTGGTCCTTAGAAAATTCTTTACAATTTTCAAGAATTTTTTATTCTCAGAGCCTTGCTCTTGCTTAAGAACTTTCAGAGCCTTGCTCTTGTTCTTTCCCCAAGAACTTCAAAGTTCAGAACTTAGAACCACTCTAGGTAATTTAAATTAAATTTAATTTAATTAAAAGAGCCTTGCTCTTATAGATCTTTGATCTAAAGAAAACCCCTTTAGGGTTTCATCAACAGAGCCTTGCTCTCAAAAACTTACAGATCCACAGAGGTCTTATCCATGGGTCTTAACCCATGAACAGAGTTTTGCTCTTGGATCAAATGTAGATCTTTTTAGATCTGAAAGATGAAGAATTTTTTTATAAGTTTTCATGGATTTTTCAAGATTTTAATTCTTTTAAGTGTTAAAAAAAATTTGATGGATCTTTCCATTATTACCACAGAGCTATGCTCTTTTGAGGAATCTTGTTCCCCTGAGACCAGAGTTTGACAAATGTCACTCTGTGACAGAGCTTTGCTCTAAAAGAGGAGATTTTCTCCTTGTCTCTAGGGATTTCCTATCAATGAGGATATTCTCTTGGGGATTTTTTTTATGAATTGGCAGTCTTATCTAATGATGGGATGGTCTTATTAAATGATGCACCGTTATCCAGATTTTGTGGGTCCCCCTTTGGTCCCCTACCCACTGCATTGCAGTGTGGTGTAAGATTTTAAAGTGCCAAGCGTGGGGACACTAATGGTTATTTTTGTCTTTCTACAAGAAACATGTCTACCAACCTGTCTTTCCCATTTGTTCGCTCGGAGGGAGGGTTTCCCCATGCACCAGTGGACCGGGTGGTGTTCGCTCTTATTAAGGACCGTGATCCCGAGTACAAGAACCTTCACTTGTGGGGTAGGTGGTATAATGAAATCATCCAGGGTCGCCGCAGTTTCAGTTCCGCCATGCCGTCTAAGCCAACATCTTCACTCCCCTTCGCAGATGAACCTCCGGTGAACTATGCCGTGGAGGTCAAAAATTGGAATTCGGATGACCTCCTCCAGCCTGCTATTGGTGCTATCCCCGTGCAACCGCCGCCGGCAATAGATATTTTAGGGAGGAGAATTTGTCAAGGTGAAGCGCGCCCTTGGGGACAGGCTTATAACATTGGACTGATCCCATGACCGCCTGCTGGATATTTGCAATGGGTCCGGTACATCCTATCAGCGAGGAGGACTCATCTGATGAGGATTGGTTTGTACTCGGCCATTTACGTCTCGCTCTTTGAGTATCCTTCTCCTCCAACATGGTGGGTTAAGGCTTTTATCGAGCAATGGAATATTCCCACACACACCTTTCTGATGACGGACCGGGAAGTCTCTATCTCCTTGGAGGAGTTTGCTGAAATCTCGGGTCTGCCGATAAGGGGAGAGCCTTACGAGGAGCTGCTTCCTCCTGATGAATACGTCTTTGCCACCAAGCCGCTGGTGTTTGACCTGACGCCGGAAAACGCTATTCAGCACCAGTACCCGGGCTTAGTGAAGGTATTGGAGATTTATGAAGGACTTTATCTGGAATCAGGTGACAGGGGAGTCAGTTTTGCAGATTTCATCGCTCGCTTCATTCAACCAAAGTTCTTATCGGAGCGGAGCGAGAAGTTCGCTCAGCTTGACGACCCTTTTGGGTTCGGTTTTGATCGCCGACCCACATCGGAGGATGACCACAAAGACTTTTATCTTCCCGGTGCCGCCGTCGTCCCTTTTTTAGAAATTGCTGTCCCCGACATGGATGAAGAGACCTTCTTTGTAGGGTTCTTGGGCTTGTGGTTGTGCAGTTTTGCTCTTCCTATGCATCCACGCCATATGCGGCCGACTGTTTTCTACCCAGCGCATCGGATGGTGGCTGTTTTACAGTTGTTAGTAGGAATTGCCGGGATGGCTTATCTTTATAATGGACTTAGCATAGCGGCGGACGCTAGTGAGCCTGGGGTGCAACCCGCCAACTTCCCGATGCACTACTTTACCTCCTGGATGGAAATGCACGTGCACGGGGTGTTTGGTGCCCATAAGATTCCTCCCTTTTTTGAGAAGTGCAGGCTCCCGAGGGTCATACGGCTGGTCGGGGCTTCGATCGTAGTTGCACCTCCGCGGGAGGCTAGGGGGCTGCTCCTTCGACCACACTTAGTTGGGGTGAAGATTTCTTTCTTGGACAAGGTCATAATAATAGGCTCAGAGACCACCAAGTCAGTAGTGTCGCTACGCGATGAATTTAAGGACGGGGCTTCCATATTGAAGGCTCGGGAAATCCTCTATCTTTACTCCATTCGGCCGGGCTACCTGGTGTTCAGGCAGAATGAGACAGCACTCTTCATGAGATATAACCCTCACCGGTTTGCTCAGCAATCGAGTTACAATCAAGGGATCCCGATGGAAGCCTTCTTGGAAAAGCCCGTGGTTAGCCGGGAGGGGATAAAGAATGCAACGCACCACTTTATGCGGCTTAACACGGGTTCTTATTTCTTTATCAGTGAGCCGAGCTGCGTCCCCAAAGTCCTCAACGCGTACGTGTCCTAGGATGCGCATGAAATGGGGCCCGTTATTTTGATGGAGAAACGTATGCTGGTTGACCGCAAGGGTGCACCTCCCGGCGGCGATCGCAAGGCTCCCTTGAGGCCGAGGACTCCGGTCATTCCTCCATTGAAAGGTGCTGGAGGCGGACCTCCGCGCGTGTTGAGTCCTCCGCGCGGATTGCCGCTTCGCGATGCTGTGGATGCGCCGCCAGCCCCCCGTGCTCTAGTGGAAACGGTAACTGTGGTATCGCCGGAGTCTGGTGTAGGCGCGGATATCGGGACCCGCCGCCCCAAGGTGTCTGCCAAGCGTAAATCAGTCCCGGGTGCATCCAGAGTTGGCGGGATGTTTGATGTGTAAAAAGTGTGTTTGTTTGTAACCGCAATCAATAACGGTGTCGCGTGTAGCTAGACCGAGATGAGTACGGGTCGTCCTCAGGGAAACGTTGAACTTTTTAATCTTACTTTAGATGTGTTGAAAAAGAGAGGAGGAAGAAAGAATTTGTTGAATGGTTTCTAGATCTACGTTAAGCAAGAATGCAAAAATATAGATCTAGATTATTTCAAAGATGTAGTTAATATAATAAAAAGGTTTGTAGGGTTCGTTAGGATTTAGTAGTTATGGACGATTAATTAAAAGTTACCCTTTTTATCTATTAATAGATTTAAAACTAGAACGACGGTGATGCGTGTAGATTAGGGTTTCTGGAGGGAAAAGGAATCCCACTCTTAACCCTTATCTCGACACGGAACTCCGTTCATATCTAGCCTTTACCAAAACAATCATTAATCTAATCTCTAATCGCGGTCGGAACTAGCAAAGAATTGCTAGCGCGCCCGATTAGGATATTAATGATTCTTTTGATAAAGTTCCTAAACTTTATAGGACTTAAAAAGGGTTTAATTATTTTCATCTTCCATTAACCTACCCTAATCCTACGAACCCTAACAAGCGGATAATTACTCGCGCATGTTGGGAGAAGAAGATGAAAAGATAGAGAGGGAAAACATAATGTAAAATGCAAAAACAATTAAATAAAATAACTACCTTTATTAATCAACTTGAACAATCTACACTTTGATTCCTTAGAAAATGATTACAAAGACTAGTTTGCTTCTCGATCTCTTCCAAGGAGGTAGACGAACAGTTGATGATCAGCCTGGATGCGTGAGCCGTCTTGGACTTCGTGATCTCTTCGGCTTGATAGCTTTTCCAAGAGGCTCTCGGTGCCCTTTTATAGTGCAAAGCCAGAATCTTCTTGTTGAAAACTTGGTAAAATTCATCATAGATTTATGCCCTAAAATCTTGTGCTCTGAATCTCTAAAATTGCGGTGGATCCGCGGTCCAAGGGGGGTTTGGCCGCGGATCCGCGCTCAAAGGGTGAGATCTCTAGATGATTTTTCTTGGGCTTGCATCTTATGACATGTGGCAATTCTAGGCACCTTCAGAATTCAGAAATCTTCTCTCGGTTGCTTCCAGACTTGTCTCCAAGTTTTGCTTCTTAATTTGGCAAGTTTTCTTCAACAAATTGATTTGTTTGATAAATTCTGCATAACAACTTGGAAAATTCTGCACAACAACTCAAATAAGATTTAGTAGACCTAGTTCTACGAGGATTAGGTCAATGAATTTATTTGCATACATTTTCCTACCAAATGCTAATTAAAATATATTAACACATGGAAAATAATGTTTTTACACATAAACTCCCGTATGTATGATATATTATAATAAAGTCCTTTTTTAATATGAAAATGGTAGGAAAAATGTAACACAAATGTGCAGTTTTATCAACTGAACAAATACCCCCAAACTTATCTTTGATCGTCCCGAGCAAACTAGTTTATTTAAGAGGAGAAAAAGAAAAAGAGAAAACTAAGCACACTTTCGTAGGCAGACACGATTGCACTGAGCACGTGCAACAAGCCGTTAAACCTCTAGGTGTCCCTACTAGGAGGAGTGTTGTCTCCTGAGGGTTTTCAGCGGATTGCACCCACAAAATCCTATAACAAAAGAGAGATGGTGAAATTTACATATAAAGATAAGAACCATAAAAGAAAGACTTTGAAAATAAGAGTTTCCAACTACACTAGCTTTTCAGTTGTCATGAGCCCTATCTTAATAGTCATGAAAAAATGTTAGAAATCACATCATCCCTCAATAAAACATCGTCTTTATTCTTCATTCCTACCTTTCATCCAAACATTGATCATATAACCCCACGTGTGTGTAAAGAACATCCCTACACTCGGAGAATTCAATTCAAGCTATCATACTCTTGTCCATCTACCTTAGTACTTTTTAATTTGATGAATATTAAGATTTGCTCACAAATTTTCATGCGGCCGTTAATACTTCTTGAGGTACTAACCGACCGATTACTCATATGCTTGCTGATTCGGTGATAATATTTTCCTCGTCTTGCACCACCTAAGGCTTAGCAGTGACTCCCAGACCAGTTGGCCTTAGGGCACTAGGTGAAGAGGCATCCTCGCTATATTTTTTATTGCTGCCTTGGCGATAACAAAACCAGTGTTCATTTTTTTTCTTTTCACCATTTTTATATTTTCTTCAATTTTTTTTCATTTCCTTCATACTTTGACTTTTAGACAAGAGCATTTCAAGGTATCCTCTACTATCCCGAGTTTCAAGATGTGTGTACGTGCATATAGTAGGGTATCAACATTCAAATGTTCGGCTTCCAGAATAGAAACTATTTTCAGACTTATTTTTATCCTCAGATTAGTGACTTCCTTCATCTTACTAACCCTTGGGACAACAGCTCATAACTACTTATTACTAGTTCGTTTAAGAAAACTTCTAATTTTCTTGGTTTTCTTAAACTATTCCTATCTTTTGGATATAATTTTTCACTTTCTACTCGTTTGTTATAAAAAAAAAAAATTTTAAAAAAATTTTGAAAATGTTGTGCTTATGCAAAATATGATGCAAATTGATGTGTAAATAAGCACAAACCTCCCCCAAACTTGTTTTCAACAGTGTCCTCACTGTTGCTATCTGCTGGATCACAAAAACCTGTAAGCTTGGAGGGAAATTATTAATGGGGGCATAAATATATGAAAGTGAAAATCCTCCCCCAAACTTATTTTTGGCTCACAAATTTGAGGACAAAAGTTATGATCAAGAGCCAAAAATATACCCCCCCTCAAACATGAGTTAGACAATATGAAGCATTTTAAGAGGGGGTAAGTCATTTGGTCAAAGTAAGGCTTTAGAAAGACCAAAAGTTAATACCAACCATTCAAAGATTTTATCAGTATAGCGTATAGGTTGGTGGAAGAATAGGTTGTATCGAGTCAAGAAAAAATGGGGAAGGGATAAAAGGTGGTCTGGAAAGGGTTTGAAATTAGAGAAAAGAAAGAATGAGGATGAATGTGAATGATTAGGAAGAAAGAATGGTGACGGTTCAACCTCTATAGGTGGAGATTGATTAATCACAAAATCCGTATTGTTTAAAAATTCAAGTTCGTCAGCAAAGAGTTCTTCAAAACTTTTATCAATGGTGTGATTGAACATTTTGCTGTCAAAGAGTTTTGTGCCAGAATTTATCCTACTTGATTCATCAAAAATTATTGAGGTAGAGAACTTGAAAAACTCATCTACCTCATTTTCAAAAATATCCAAATCAAGTTGAATTTCTGGTATTATTGAACTTGAATTAACGGATTGTAATTTATCAAAACTCACTGAAACTATAGGAACAGAAGAAGAACCGGAGAAAGTAGAAGGTGAAATAGGTAAACAAATTGGTGTGTCGAGTGTTGCTGTACCAGATGTGGAAGATGGAGGCTGTATTTCGGTCTGATTTTCGTGTATACCATTATCATCAACTTCAAGACATATTTGGGGTTCGGGAAGAATTAAAGGCTCAAGATGATGACCACAAGGAAGTGAAAGGATTTGATGAATTGGTGGGACAAAATCATCCAAAATTTCGGGTTCATCAATCAATATATCCCCAACGTCAATCACCTCATTCAAGTGAAGGTTAAAATTCTCAAACACCTCATCAAAAGTATGGTTTTCAATCAGTTTTGGTTCAAGAGTGGAGGTGTAGAGATCACAAGGGTTAGGTATGCTTTCACTTGAATTGGACCCTTTACAGTCGGGTAAATCAAACACTACAAAGTCACACAACTTATCAGACATTGTACTTGATGAATCTATGAAACTGGAGTTGTGTATTTTAGTTTGGAATGGGGAGGTTTGATTAGGAAGGGTGTACAGTTCTGTCTTACTACCCAAATCCTTCATAATTTGATTCGTCAGTTCCATAAATTTTTCTAATGTCTGCTCCAGACTAGTCTTGGGTTGATAAGGGGTTTCAGTATAAGATTGAAATTCCTGTGGATAATTAAAACTCCTAAATGACTGATTAGAAGAACTGTCTAGAGTAGGTGGAAAAGTCGGATTGGATTGATAGGAACAGAATGGTTGCTGAACTTGGGTAGGAGTAGGATCAATATTATGATAAGAAGAATATTGATATGGGTTGGTTGGTTGGCTATATACAAACCGCATATCAAACTCTTCTCTGGACAGTGGTGGTGATGGTTGATATTGGTCCGGGTTGAAACTTTGGCCTCTAGACCTAGCTATGTGCTCAGCAATGGACATTCGTCTAGGGGCTTCCTCACTCTGGGTATGAACTGAAACAGGTGTCGGATTAGGATACGGTTGATAAGACCTAGACTGAGGTGGCCAACTGTTTCTTCCTGCTTGTTCTATATGATCTCTTAAGGACATGGAAGAGCCGGACGGTATACCGAAGGGATTTCGAAAACAAGAGATATCTGGTTGTGGACAGCAAAACTCGGCGAGTGTTCTTCTGTTTAGGTCACCCATTATAAGAAGAGAAGAAGGGGGAAGGGGTAAAAAGGAGAGAAAGTAATTGTTAGTTTTTAAAAATGACGGATTAAGACAAATCACATAAAAATACACAACCCTAGAACTATGGTTACCTAGGTCCAGTCTCTAGACCGCTCCTAGACTTCCAAAGGACAAGCCGCAGGATCAATCCTCTACCGCCTCTGCACTATCCTTGTAGCCAGGTGAGTGCCAGGTAAGTGGGAAGGAACCACAGTAGTGGGCCTAATTAAAAACCAGTAGCCTTTGACACACTTGCCTAGGCACTACAAAAGTAATGCGGATAAGCGATAGATTACCCACGACCTTCCTCTGTCCTTAATGAGCGCGACAGTCCTTAGAGTCTGGTCAAGATATTTTTTAAATTAATGAAGGGTTGATCTAGATGCTCGGTTTGTGATTTGTGGGGCCTAGGAAGGGTGATGAAATCCCCACCTAATCTGGATTTGGTCTTTGCCCCTTAAAAATCTGTATTAAAATATGCAAAAACAAACTGCAAAACAGAACTTGCAAAAAGATTTTTGAGCGGCGAATAGTTTGCAAAGAATCCTGCAGAAAATAGATTTTATTGGATTTGAGAGGAGAGAGGAGTTAAGAAAGATACCAGAGAAGTGTGAAACCCTAGATCTCCTGTTTCCTCAAGTCCGTGACTCCAGATTCCCTCGCAAAATTCACACACAAATCGTTAAATATGCAATTTGTAGTTTTGTTTTAATAATGATATGAATCGTCTAAGAATTCAACACAAATAGCAAGCATAAAAAATTACGCACGTTTCCCCGGCAACGGCGCCATTTGATTGATGTGTAAAAAGTGTGTTTGTTTCTAGTTAACCGCAATCAATAACGGTGTCGCGTGTAGCTAGACCGAGATGAGTACGGGTCGTCCTCAGGGAAACGTTGAACTTTTTAATCTTACTTTAGATGTGTTGAAAAAGAGAGGAGGAAGAAAGAATTTGTTGAATGGTTTCTAGATCTACGTTAAGCAAGAATGCAAAAATATAGATCTAGATTATTTCAAGGATGTAGTTAATATAATAAAAAGGCTTGTAGGGTTCGTTAGGATTTAGTAGTTATGGACGATTAATTAAAAATTACCCTTTTTATCCATTAATAGATTTAAAACTAGAACGACGGTGATGCGTGTAGATTAGGGTTTCTGGA
Organism: Agapanthus africanus; assembly: GCA_030015575.1. Taxonomy (NCBI): domain Eukaryota; kingdom Viridiplantae; phylum Streptophyta; class Magnoliopsida; order Asparagales; family Amaryllidaceae; genus Agapanthus; species Agapanthus africanus. Next base: position 43,862,590 of record JASDDO010000019.1, on the reverse strand, counting down.
GGGAAAAGGAATCCCACTCTTAACCCTTATCTCGACACGGAACTCCGTTCATATCTAGCCTTTACCAAAACAATCATTAATCTAATCTCTAATCGAGGTCGGAACTAGCAAAGAATTGCTAGCGCGCCCGATTAGAATGTTAATGATTCTTTTGATAAAGTTCCTAAACTTTATAGGACTTAAAAAGGGTTTAATTATTTTCATCGTCCATTAGCCTACCCTAATCCTACGAACCCTAACAAGCAGATAATTACTCGTGCATGTTGGGAGAAGAAGATGAAAAGATAGAGAGGGAAAACATAATGTAAAATGCAAAAACAATTAAATAAAATAACTACCTTTATTAATCAACTTGAACAATCTACACTTTGATTCCTTAGAAAATGATTACAAAGACTAGTTTGCTTCTCGATCTCTTCCAAGGAGGTAGACGAACAGTTGATGATCAGCCTGGATGCGTGAGCCGTCTTGGACTTCGTGATCTCTTCGGCTTGATAGCTTTTCCAAGAGGCTCTCGGTGCCCTTTTATAGTGCAAAGCCAGAATCTTCTTGTTGAAAACTTGGTAAAATTCATCATAGATTTATGCCCCAAAATCTTGTGCTCTGAATCTCTAAAATTGCGGCGGATCCGCGGTCCAAGGGGGGTTTGGCCGCGGATCCGCGCTCAAAGGGTGAGATCTCTAGATGATTTTTCTTGGGCTTGCATCTTATGACATGTGGCAATCCTAGGCACCTTCAGAATTCAGAAATCTTCTCTCGGTTGCTTCCAGAGTTGTCTCCAAGTTTTGCTTCTTAATTTGGCAAGTTTTCTTCAACAAATTGATTTGTTTAATAAATTCTGCATAACAACTTGGAAAATTCTGCACAACAACTCAAATAAGATTTAGTAGACCTAGTTCTACGAGGATTAGGTCAATGAATTTATTTGCATACATTTTCCTACCAAATGCTAATTAAAATATATTAACACATGGAAAATAATGTTTTTACACATAAACCCCCGTATGTATGATATATTATAATAAAGTCCTTTTTTAATATGAAAATGGTAGGAAAAATGTAACACAAATGTGCAGTTTTATCAACTGAACACGGGAAAAAGAAGAAAAAGTCGCTCCTTTCCCTTGATGCGATTCTTGGCTTAGAGCCTGAAGCCCCTCTTACCGAAGGAATAAGTGAATATGGCAGCAATAAAGGCTTCGCGGTAGACCCCGCAGACACCGATCTGGTGGCCGCCATTGCGGCTTCTGAGCGATCAGCGAGGCTTGAAGCGTGGTTGAGTAAACTCGCTGAGTCAGGTAATTATTAGCTGCTTTTTTCATCATTTCATTGCATTTTTTTATTCTTGGCTAATACTTTTCCCCATTTTCAACAGGTGTCTCTACCGAAGAAGCTATTTCTGCCTCTTTGAAAACCTTCCAAAAGGAGGAGGAGAAACGTGCTTTAGCGGGCGCCGGTATGTCCCACCCCCCTTTTTTTTTAAAACAAATTTCGTTATCTTTTTCGATGGTTAACCTAACTTTCTTCCTTTGTTTCTTTCTAGGGGTTATACCAGTCGACGAAGAGATCCTTCCGGAACCCGTCACTGGAGTTCCGGTCTCGTCGGGGCTGCTGCAAGAGCCTCGACTTGACAAGTCGACGAGGGATGCCTTGAAGAGCTTGGAGGCATCTCTGTATACAGACGAGGACGCCTCAATAAGAAAGGCTCTGGTGAGGTCCGTCTCAACGGCCCAGGAGGAGAGAAAGCGGCTGAGGCGCGAGGCGAAGGCGCGCCAGACTGCTTTGGCTACGAGAGCGGGCCCAAGCACCGTCCATCGGGCAGATACTCCTTTCGAAGAGGCCCCTGTCGCCCTATCCACTGCTCGCAGACAAGTGGCGCGCGCCTCTCGAAGCGCAAATGGTAAGTCCACTTCAGGTAACATTTCTTTCAGAATTTTTATTGTGAGAGTTATAATGCCGACGGTTCTTATATATATTATTTTGCAGGGCCAAGTCCGACCGAGGGTGAGGCGGAGACCGTTGAACCCAGGGGCACAGAGGAGGCGGTGCCTGCCGAACCCGAGCCGACAGTGGGAAACATCGTTGAGGCCTTGGAGCCTGAGATGGAGGTGGAGGGGTCTACAGCCGAGAAGGTCATTGATGCCCAGCCTGAAGTGGTGGCAGATGAAACGATCATTACAACTGAGCCCAGGGTGGTGACGGGCGAAGCACTTGAGGCTGGCGACCTCGTAGTGACTGTGGACGAGACAACTGCGACTACTGAACCTGAGGGAGTAGTGGGTAAGGTGGCCATGATTCCCGAGGATGAGCCAACCGCTCCTTCTCTGGAGTCTGGCAATGCTCCAGTCATAGCCCTCCCCGTCTATGGTCCTCCGCCGTCTCCCGGTCTCGCGAGCACAACAACGGTTCCCATTGAGTCGGGTGATGAGGCCACAGGCGGCAGCCTCATGTCAGCAGAGGAAGGAATCGCCTCCATTTCAGCTGGCAGTTCATCAGGTAAATCCGACGTTGTTATCTTCTTTATCTTACCATCCTCTCTGACAAGTTCACATTTATTCGTAACACAGGTGCAACCAGTGCCGATGCCCCACTGCTTGAGGGAGCGTCTTCAACGACCGCCTTGGCGGTGGTCACCTCTCAACCCTCTCTCATACCATCTAAGATGTTGAAAGGTATGGGTTCGCAACTTATTAATCTCACTTTTCAGACGTATAATTTGTGTACTAAAGTCATATTGTTGTGTCTTTTCAGGAGTGCTCTTTGATCATGTATATCAGATGTTGCTCCCACACTTCTTCTTCCCATCTGAACTTGCTTTTTCCTCTGGTGGTGTTGGTGAGCATGACTTCCATTGATATCTTTTTTTTATTGATGGAATTACCTCTGACCCCTTTTTTCTCATCTCGACTGCAGTGCTACAAATTGAAGGAGGGGATAGAAGATCAGCTGCGCCACCGGCCCTTCCGACCTTGCCACCTGTCCCGACTGGTACAGCGACTATCACACTGGTAACTTTCCCCTTTTTATTTTCTGTACTGTTATCTGATCACATTCTGTTTCTTTTTAGCTGTCGTTCCGGCCCCGGCGCCTTTCGAGCCTCGCATTACAATGCCGGCGGGTCCTTATCTGAGAAGTCCGTCTTCGAAAGGCGCCGCGAATAGTCTGCGCATGTTGAGTGACTACGTCGAGGAACTCGACGTTGAAACTCCTACATCTGCCGCCGACTTCGCTACGGCGGTTAACCCGATACTGGCAATACTCATAAACTTCCATGATGAGGGCATCATCGCATCTTGGGTTAACCATTGCAGGGAGATCGAGGCCCGCCTGCATCAGTTGGAGTCGCTGCGTCCTGCTCCCGAGACCTTGGCCGCCAGCAATCAAAGAACAGCGTGGATTGAGCAGAGCGCTTCTTACTTCCGCCATCTCGAAAAAGAAGTCATTTCAAGGCGTAAGGAGCGCGGTGAGACTTCGAGCAAGTCTGTCTAACTGCATGCTCGGGTGGAGGCCAATGCCGCACGGCTGAGGGTTGTCTTTGAGGGCCTTCTGCAATGTCTTTCCGAAGGGTTATCATTGAGGCAACAACTTGACGTTGTCGAGCGAGATGCACCCAGCCAGGAAGCAGCCCAGAAGGCGGCGGAGGAGCAACTTTCATCCTTTTTACAGCAGCGGACCCAGGTGGAAGCGGAGGTGGCCGCGGCAGCCGCTCAGGAGGAGGCGCTGAAGGAAGTGCAAGAGCAACTTGTGGATTTACTAAAGACACTTCCTCCTCAGTAGCTATCTTTCTTTGTATCGTTTGTGCTTGTAGATAAAAGAATGTGTATATATATATTATTTATTTTTATTTATTTTTTTTAATTCTTTAACACAATGTTTTCTGTACCCAATCAAGTTCATGAATAAAAGATACGCATTTTCTGTAACGTCTTGTGTCATTTCTCTGCCTTTCTTTCTTTTATTATCAGCACGCCACATGAGTAAACATGGTCAACAGATAATAGAGCAAGCATCTTGACTTTCTTAAGAAATAGCGATGGTTTAGGCCGCAGGTTCAGATCTGCTGCCTAAGACTTTTCAACTCTATGAGCCGTGAGGGTCTCATAGAGACTTTTCTCCCTACGGATCGAGAGGATCTCGTAGGTAGGTTTTTCTCCTTAGGAATCGTGAGGATTCCTAAGTGTGGTTTTCTCTTATAAGTCGTAAGGATCCTATAAGAGAATTTTTCCCTCTTACAAGTTGAGAGGACCCGTAAGCGGTTGTTTCCCTCCTTGTCGAAATTCAACTTTGGAGAGTGAGACCCGTGAATAGTATGCAAGAGATCTTTTTAGGTCGACTTGTAGGGTCCCATTGTTCAGGAAGCAAGTTTTTTTTTAGTCCCTGTTGCCTGAGGCTTCATCTTGCAAGTTGGGACGAATCGGGAATTTCCCGCAGAGACACTGGTTTCTCTGCGAGCCGACGCTAATCAGGAGGCTCTCGTCAAGGAGTGTTTGTATCCGTGAGTCGAGGAATTTGCTAGGGATTATTTGTTTCCCAAGCGCCAAGGATTATTTGTTTCCTTGGGGTTTGAAACGAGTCGAGGATTTCCCACGGAGGCACTGGTGGCTCTGCGAGTCGATGCGGATCAGAAAGCTCTCGTCAAGGAGTGTTTGTATCCGTGAGTCGAGGAATTTGCTAGGGATTATTTGTTTCCCAAGCGTCAAGGATTATTTTTTTCCTTGGGGTTTGAAACGAGTCGAGGATTTCCCGCGGAGGAAATGGTGGCTCTGCGAGTCGACGCGGATCAGGAGGCTCTCGTCAAGGAGTGTTTATATCCGTGAGTCGAGGAATTTGCTAGGGATTATTTGTTTCCCTAGCGCCAAGGATTATTTGTTTCCTTGGGGTTTGAAACGAGTCGAGGATTTCCCACGGAGGCACTGGTGGCTCTGCGAGTCGACGCGGATCAGGAGGCTCTCGTCAAGGACTGTTTGTATCCGTGAGTCGAGGAGTTTGCTAAAGACATTGGTTTCTTCGGAATTGGACTGAACCGTCGAGATTTGGCTTCGTCTTCTGGCGGAGCCTGTTGAGAAAGTATGGTTCCCTTTTCGTTTGCGCCCTTGGATTGTATACAGGGATCGATGTGATCTTAACTGTAGGGCCACAGTTTTATCATCATTTTTTTTGTTTTATTTCCGCGATGCTCTATCATTTCAGCTTTCATATCGCGAAGGTCGCGATTGCCCAATCATTTCGGCTATTTTTCGCGGTGCCCAATCATTTCGGCTATTTATTTTATTTTTACACGCTGCTTTTTATTGCGAGTTGCCCAATCATTTCGGCTATTTATTTTATTTTTACTCGCTGCTTTTTATTGCGAGTTGCCCAATCATTTCGGCTATTTATTTTATTTTTACTCGCTGCTTTTTATTGCTAGTTGCCCAATCATTTCGGCTATTTTGCATGCATACATTTTTACTTGCTGCTTTTTATTGCAAGTTGCCCTATCATTTCGGCTATTTCGTATGCATGTGCGGCCTATTGGCTTTTCGCTGTAAACCGATTTCGGCATCAGCACCGCTACAACTGAGATATTACCAGGAGCGAATCATCATCTGCCTCTGTCGATGTCGAAAAATCGTGGCTTAGCGACCAGGGTTAGGGTCCTGTCGGCTAAGGCTTTTGACTTCATGAGCCGTAAGGGTTTCACGAAGTTATTTCTCCCTACAAGTCGTGAGGATCTTGTAGGTATATTTTCTCCTTAGGACTCGTGAGGATTCCTAAGTGTTCGTTTCCTCTGTAAGTCGTAAGGATCCTACAGGAGGGCTTTCTCCTCATAAATCGAGAGGATTTACAAGGGTTGTTTACCATGCGAACATATCCCCAGTCATGGATGAGACTTGGTTAGGGAAATGTTTATTCGCGCCCGTGGATTGTATACAAGGGTCAGTATTGAGCCACTTGTAGGGCAATATCGGAAGTTGTGGGGGTTGCTTAAGCACAGGTTTAGGTCTCTGTAACTTAAGACTTTCAACTCTTATGAGCCGTGAGGGTCCCATAAGGGAGTTCTCCTTACGAGTCGTGAGGATCTCGTAAGTGTATTTTCTCCTTAGGAATCGTGAGGATCCCTAAGTGTGTTGCTCCCTTGTGAGTCGTAAGGATCTCACGCGGGTGGTTTCTCCTTACAAGGCCGAGGGAACCCTGTAAGTGTCTTTTAACGAGGTTGCGCCCTTTCGGGTTTTCACAAACACTCGCCGGTAATCCTGCTGTTTTTACTCACGGAGCCCTTTCGGGTTTTCATCCGTGCCCCTTTTTGCTTATGGACATACCTTTTTTTTATTCTTTTTATTTTTTTTAATTTACCTTTTTTTTACGAGGTCGCGCCCTTTCGGGTTTTCACGAACACTCGCCGGTAGTCCTGCTGTTTTTACTCACGGAGCCCTTTCGGGTTTTCATCCGTGCCCATTTTGCTTATGGACATACCGTTTTTTTATTCTTTTTATTTTCTTTTTCTCTTTTTTTACGAGGTCGGGCCCTTTCGGGTTTTCACGAACACTCGCCGGTAACCCTGCTCTTTTTACTCACGGAGCCCTTTCGGGTTTTCATCCGTGCCCTTTTTGCTTATGGACATACCGTTTTTTTTATTCTTTTTATTTTTTTTATTTACCTCTTTTTTTTTTACGAGGTCGCGCCCTTTCGGGTTTTCACGAACACACGCCGGTAGCCCTGCTGTTTTTACTCACGGAGCCCTTTCGGGTTTTCATCCGTGCCCTTTTTGCTTATGGACATACCGTTTTTTCTTATTTTATTTTTATATATTTTTTTTATATCTTGTCAGCCTAAAGATGTTGCGGTAGTAGTTTAAAGACGTTTCGGTCTTCTATTAGTTTAAGGACATTTCGGTCCGTCATGGAGAACGCCGGCTACTACTTATAAAGCTTGAGTTTAGGAAGATAGCGAGCGGACATAGTCGTCGTCATCTATCATTGACCTAGGCCGTGGATCATTAAGCGTAGTATCTCTTTAGGAAGCGACCGTTTATTGGCCTGAAAGGCCTTTCACCGTGCATGTCCCTGAGTAGATAGGCCCCACCCTTATAGACCTTATCTATGATGTACAGGCCTTCATAGTTTGGCTCGAATTTTCCTCGCTTGGCGCGATTGGGGATCATAGGCCTTTTGACCACTAGCACGAGTTCGCCTTGGCGAAATGTCCTCGGTCGGGTCAATCTTTCGTATGAGCGCGTCATCTTTGCTTTATAAGCTTCCAGATTTTGTTGCGCTATGAGCCGTGTTTCTTCAAGGGCATCAAGCTCTTCAAGCCGAAGGTTAGCATTTTCTTCATTTCTCAGCTCGTGGTGGACTGACATTCGTAGAGAGGGTAGCTCTATCTCGAGGGGAAGTACTGCTTCTGTACCGAACATCAACGCGTACGGCGTTGTGTTCGTGGCCGTCTTGAACGTAGTTCGATATGCCCAAAGAGCTTCTTGCAGCTTCTCATGCCAGTCTCTCTTATTTCGGGACATCGTCTTTTTCATGATTTTTGTCAGGGTCTTGTTGAAGGCTTCAGCCAGACCAATAGCTCGCGGATTATAAACCGAGAAATATCTCCAGTCTATATTATGCTGTTGCGCAAAGCGACTGATCTTGTGGCTTCTGTAAGCTGGCCCGTTATCGGAGATGATCCGTCGCGGAGTTCCAAACCGATATATGACGTGCGTCTTGAAGAAATGGAGGATATTTTTCGTCTTCACTTCTCTTAACGGTACTGCTTCTGCCCATTTAGAGAAGTAGTCAGTCATCGCCAGGATGAAACGATGTCCCTTAGATGATGCTGGTCCGATAGGGCCGACTATGTCAGTCCCCTACATTTCGAATGGCCAGCTAGTCACCGTTAGATGTAGTGGATTTGGATGCTGGTGGATGAAGTCCCCATGGACTTGGCATGAGTAGCATTGCTTCGCATATTTGAGGCAGTCCTGAATCATCGTGGGCCAGTAGTAGCCCATCCGTTTTATCTTCAACTTCATCTTTGGGCCCGCTTGGTAAGAACCGCAGAGTCCGTCGTGAACTTCTTGAACGACTCTTTTCGCTTCGTCAGGTCCCAGGCATCTCAACCACAGAGAATCAAACGATCTCTTGTACAGAGTATCGTTGACGAAGGCGAAAGATAGAGCCCGCTTCATGAGCTGATGTCTTGTGGACGCTTCTTCAGGCATTCGGTGGGATTTAAAGTAGTCTATGAAGACTTCCCTCCAATCCTCGGTATTTTCCCAATCTTTTACTTGCAGGGTCGTCTGCTCGCTCGCTCCTTTTTCTTCGGATGATTCCGGAGATATTTCTGCTGGGGCAAGCACCTGACGGCTTTGTACCATGATTCTGACGTCATCGAGGTTCTCGTCAGCCAGCTCTTTAGCAAGTTTGGCCAACGCGTCTGCTTTGCTGTTTTCCGCGCGCGGTATGTTCTCCAAAGTATAGGAGGGAATTTGGGTCAACAGTTGTTGCACCTTTTCCTCGTACTTCACCAACTCCGGTTTGCACGTTTGGTAGTCGCCGTTTACTTGACTAACGACCAGTTGAGAATCTCCGTATATGAGGAGGTTTTCAATTCCCATGTCAATGGCGATCTCAAGACCTGCTATCAAGACTTCATATTCGGCTTCGTTATTCGTCCTCGGCTCTATTAAGGAGAAAGCGAAGCGTATTATCCCTCCTTGTGGAGTCACGAAGATGAGGCCTACCCCCGATTTGATTATAGGGGTACTTTGTTTGCGTTTTTTCATGGAAGATGCTCCATCGAAATAAAGTTCCCATTGGGTATCACCACCGTCGATCGCGTCAAATGCATGTTCTTCTGGCAAATCGCAATTCAGAAGAGAATCGGCAGGTATCGGGTGCTCAGCGAGGAAGTCGGCGGTGGCCTGGCATTTCACTGCCTTGAGAGGTTGATATGTTATCGAGAACTCCATCAAGAGCAGGGCCCATTTAGCGAGTCGTCCCGTCAACATGGCCTTCGACATCAAGTATTTAAAGGGGTCCACCTTTGAAATGAGACGGACTTCGTGCGCCAACGCATAGTGCCTGAGCTTTGTTATCGCGAAGATCATCGCCAGGCAGTGTTTTTCAATGGGAGAGTAGTTGCTTTCTGCCCCCAGCAGAACTCGACTTAAGTAGTAGAGTGCTCTTTCTTTTCCTTGATCGTTCTCTTGTGCCCATAATGCGCCTAAGGAACCTTCGAGGGTGGTTGTATACAGAATGAGGGGTTTTCCCTTGACCGGAGTAGCCAACACCGGCGGGTTCTGCAGGTACCGTTTAATTTCGTCCAGTGCGCGCTGGCATGTTTGATCCCAGACGAATGGAGTTCCCTTCTTCATCAGGTGACTGTAAGGGCGGCACTTGCCAGAGACGTTGGCTATAAATCGCCGAATATATGCGAGCTTTCCTTGGAGAGACCGCAACTGTTTGAGAGTCCTCGGCGGAGGCATTTCCATGATCGTCTTGATCTTTGACGGATCTATTTCAATACCTCGGTGTCGAACAATGAATCCCAGGAATTTGCCTGAGGAAACTCCAAATGCACACTTGAGCGGGTTCATCTTCAAGTTGTATTGCCGAAGGCGTTGAAATACGGTCTTCAAATGCTCGAGATGTTCCTCGTATGATTTGCTTTTAACCATGAGATCGTCGATATAGCATTCGACGATTTCGTGTATAAGGTCATCGAAGATCTTTGTCATAGCCCTTTGATAAGTGGCACCGGCATTCTTTAAACCGAAGGGCATCACTTTATAACAGAATATACCTAGAGGGGTCCTGAAGGAGGTGTGCTTCTGGTCTTCGGGATGCATCTTTATCTGATTATACCCTGATGAGCCATCCATGAAGGAGAAAACCTCATGAGTGGATGTATTGTCTATTATCAGTTCGGTGACTGGCATTGGGAAATCATCCTTCGGGCAAGCTTTATTGAGATCCTGAAAGTCCACGCATATGCGCACCGTCCCATTTTTCTTCATCACCGGGACGATGTTAGCGATCCATTCAGGATATTGAACCTCCTGGATAAAGCCAGAGTCGATCAGCTTCTTGACCTCGGCGTTGATACTCATCTCGAGCTCGAGCCGCAATCTCCTCGGCGCCTATTTGACTGGCTTGATGTCCGGGGATATCGCCAATTTGTGTACAGCAATTTCTGGATCTAGTCCCGGCATTTCAGAATAGTTCCACGCGAAGCAATCTCTATGCTGCAGAAGCACATCCTATAACGCAGCTACCCGTTCTTCAGATAGTAACTCGCTGATGAATGTCGGTCGTGGATCGTTTGTCGTCCCCAACTCAATCTTCTTGAGGTTATCTGCAGTGGTATGGATTCCATCTTCCAGCTCTTTTGGCGCTGGTGGGAATTCTGAGATTATCTCGTCGCTGCTGTTTTCGAAGCACCAAGGGAGCTCATCTATATCCTCGGGCTCTTCTTTTAATATTGTAATCATGTGACAGGTGCGAATTCGCTTCCAATCCCAATGTGGAATCGGTTTTTCTTTCGTGGCCTTGGGCTCGTGCTTCTGTGGCGGCGCTACCCTCCAGTTGTCAGACAGAGTGAATTTGCCAAGCTGATACTGATCTTCGACCCAATTCTTGAAGGTGAAGCAATCTTTAAGAGGATGCCCTATTACTCGATGGTAAGAGCAATAGTCCGGGTGTGAGACTTCGCCCTCTCGTTCGAGGTGTTTAGACTCCGGCAATGTAAGCATTTGATGTTTTAGAGCAAGATCAAGTATCTTCTTCATCTTGTCCCGCGGAAACGAGTATGCTCGACCCATTTTCTTCATAAGGGATAGATCGATAACGCTCGACTCCCGTTTGCGTGGCTTCTTAGCCCTGCTTTGTTGCTGTTGAGCGCTTTTTGGCCTTTCGACTTATTTCTGCTTTTGCGTTGAGCCCTCTTTATAACGGGTTGACAAGGAGCGGCATTTTCATCTTTCACGGCCTGTTGAAGGAGGCGTTGCGTTCTGGCTTTCTCGTAGATGGCCATTTCGCGGTTATGGTCGTCCCGGACTTTTCGACCTGCTTCCCTTATGAGCTTGTCCATTTGTTCTTCGAATGACGGACTGAGCTCTTCTGCATTTGGAACTTTCATTGTCTCGGGATTAACGTCCTCCCATTGAGCATCCGCTTCTTCATCGAAGTCATAAACGACGTAGCAGCCGGGTAGTAACTCTCGTTTCTTTGACCGGATGTATCCAAGCCCTTTTGTTTCCATTCTCCCGTTAGGCAGTTTGCGTTGAGTCCCGGGGACGTTCCAGACCCTGTCATAGAATTTGGCCTTTCTAACGGTCTGTTTGAAGGGTATCCCCTGGCATTTCAGCAGCTTTTTCAAACCTTCCGTATAATATCTGGGGAGACGGATACGCTGAAGCCTGTCGAGCGTAGAATCCGCGCCATGCCAGATTTCTTTTTCTACCTTAGTTTCTTCAGAGCGGTAAAACAGAATTGCTTTCTCGCTCTCTCGCCTGGGAGGGATATAGAATGTCTGCAACTCTTCTACACTATAGATATTAAGTGCATCCAGTTCTTTATGGTGTTTAAGCGGCACTATGGCGACTTGTAGACTTTGCGCTTCGTCAGCGGACGTTTGTATTGAAGGTCGAGCAGAGAATACAGCATGGACTTCATCTTCCGAGTCGCTGCCAAAGATCAATGTAGGAGCCAATGGTCCCGGCTTGTTGTGTTGGGGCGGACCCGAATAAACTATCTCCTCTTCCTCCTCAGTATCACTGCCGAAGACAGGGATGGTAGCGTTAGTTTTATTCTCCGGCTTGTGACACTTCTCTGTGTCTTCGAAATCCGGTAAGAAGTATTTGGCGTCTTCATATTTGCAGACCTCGTTCACAGAGAACGGGTTCAGTTCTCCCGTCACGGTATACTCAAAACCATCCTTAAAATACTTCATACACTGATGTTGTGTAGAAGGGATGATGTTGTACTCGTGTAACCATGGTCGGCCGATCAAAGCGTTGTAGCATGTCTTGGCGTCTATGACGTGGAACTTAATGTCCGTGACGAGTAGCCCGAAGCGTAGCGTCAGTATCACAGATCCAAGAGTTCTTGATGACTGGGAGTCGAACCCGGAGATGGTGATCTTGTCACGAGCAAGGTGCTGGACGCTCATGCAGATTTCTTTCAAGACCCGTACATTGAGGAGGTTAACGGAGGATCCATTGTCGATCAGGATTTTGCCTATCTTTATATCGTGACAGTATCCTGAGACATAGAGGGGGCGATTGTGTTCGCACGTCCCAAAAAGAAGGTCCTCATCGCCAAAAGTGACATCGGCCGTGTGCACTTCCTCCAATTCATCCTTCATCTTTTCCTCAGTCAGGCATGCTTGGAATTGTTCCGGATCTTGGAGTGTCTTAATTAATGAATCTCTCGCCTCCTTTGATAGCAAAAGAGCGTCAAGAATGCTGAGCTGTGAGGGTAGCTTTCTCAGATGTGCTAAAACGTTGTAATCCACCTTATTCTTCTTCGGCGGGTCCTTGGCGGCTAGCTCTTCCACCACTTGGTCATCTAAGACGATATATTCAAAGACCTTTTCTTTCCCTTTATCTTTCCTGTTTAAGGGTCCGAGGTTCTTTTCAGGCAGCGTCCGATTCCGCGGCCGGATATTTTCGCAGACCTTCGGTCCTTCTTCTTTTCCCGAAGCGGACTCTTTAAAGAGAGGGGCAAGTTTCAGCTCCTCATCAGAATCGCTCCCGAATGTAGGCACTTGTGACCCGCCGGTGCTAACCATGCAACAATTGCCAGCAATTCTTTTAAGCCCTTCGGTCGTATTTCTTTGCTCTCGACGAGTTTTACGCTTTTCCTGCTTAAAGCGTTGTCGATGAGCAACATATCCTTGCCACCATCTATCGAAAGCTTTGCACTCTTGAGTTGGGTGCGAAATCTTTCGATGATATAAGCAATAGGAGGGGTGCGTTTTCACTTCACCGGTGATGTTTCCTTCAGAGGATGGTAGCTTCATGCCCATTGATATGGCCTTAGCAAACGTTTTCCTCATCTTGAATTGGCTTTTGTCGGCCGTGGAGGTGTTTTGCTCCAGCGGGATCATCTCAGCTCTTTCATCAAGTCGTTGGCGCTTGGCCCTTTCTAATATAGCCGTCTCGCGCACCTGATCAGCTTTACTTTTCAACCGAGCTTCATTAAGGAATGCGTCAATTACTTCATCTGATGGCCCCAGAACTTTTGGTTCAGGATCTGCCCCCAGCTTTTCGGTGCAAGGAGTCTCCTCATCGTTCGTGATCGAATGGGAAATCATATGACAGCTCGCCACATATTCTTCGGATTCATCCGATGAACTTTCTCCCCTATCTTCTTCTTGAAAGACGTGATTGAGGAACTGTTGGAGCGTAATGGGAGTCCATCCCTTTTGGTTGTATTCATCCAACGCGTCAATTTGCTTTTGTAAGTCCGTGCGCTTGTCGCCAGGCTTCACAGGCTTCTTAGATTTCTTCTTCTTCTTTTTCGAAGATTTTGACGGCTGGCTGCAAGTGCTTGAACCACCACCATCGGTCTTTGGAGTTGGACGTGGCTTCAATGACCTGCGGTTCCAACGGGTTCTTCCACTTGATCGCTGAACATGTCTGAAGATCGTTTAGCATCCTCTTTGTCTTGGCTGATAATACAACCTCCCAAGGATCTTCTTCAATGACGGAGCATGTTGCCCCCGGCGTATTCGTCCCCTTAGAGGTGTGGGGCTGTGGGGGATTCACCTTCCATTTGTCAGATAACGCGAACTTGCCCAGTCGGTACTGGTTTTCAAGCCAATTCTTGAAAACGTAGCAATCTTCGATCGGATGGCCTAGTACTTGATGATAAGGACAGTGTTGGGCTCGTGAACGTCACTTGGTTGCAGCGGACGTTTTGGATCCGGCAGATTTATGAGTCTGTTGCGTAATGCCAGCTCGAATAACCTTCTTGTTTTATCGCGGGGAAACAAGTAAGGACGCCCTAGTCTATCCTCAAGGGGTACGTACGGGCGCATATTATTTTGACGAGCAACCGGTTTCGAGTCGCTCGGTTGTTGTTGAGCATTAGCGACGACGATCGCTTTTCCCTTCCCTTTGTCATTTCGGGAGTCCGGCCTTGGAAGAGGGGGTTTATGGCCCATTTGATCCATTTGCGCTAGTTTGTCAGTCAAAGCCTGGAAGGTAGTTGGCTTGAAAAACATCATAAATTGTGAGATGGTTGCTTGCGGATCAACGGTTCCCACAAACATACCCATCGCGGGAGTTTCTTCAATGCGCTGCTCGCACTTTGACCATAAGTTCCGCCATCGTATAGCGTACTGAACCCACGTCTCGCCCGGCTTTACCCTGGCGTTAATCAGTGCTGTCATCGGGGTACGTTCACTGGCGCTTGCAAAATGCTGAGTAAACAATAGCTCCATTTCTGCGAAAGTTTTGATAGAGTCGTTCAGGAGCTCAGAGTACCACTCGAACGCCGTATCCGATAAACTTCCAACAAACTGGCGAAGTAAAAGCTTGTCATCACCACCGGTGTTGCCGCAGAGTGCCCTGAACTGGGCAACATGCTGGTGAGGATTGCCCGTCCCCTTGTAGAAATGGAACTTAGGAATTGTGTAACCGGGTGGGTACTTGATTTGATCGTACCAACTTGGATATGGCCGTCCCGTTTTTACGACCTGGCCGGCTGCTTCAGTCGCATGATGAACCCATATTTGTTGGGCTATGTACTCATCCAAATCAGCTTTAGAGATTGTATCCTCCTTAGCTTTTGATAGGGCCGGCGGAGGATTTGATGTCTCTCCCCTATCATCTCCAAGGACGATCGGGGGCTCTTCGGTCGGAGGATCTTGTTGTATCATCATCCCTATCATGTCTTGGAAGAGGAGGCCCATACGCTGTATGTTGGCTGCTTGTTTAGCAGCCTCTTTGTCCTTCTTCTCCAATATCCGACGAAGGAATTCGGCGTCGGTTTCTTCCTCTTGGCGTTCATCCGAGGACGTTTCAGGGTTTTCTTTTGGCCCTGTAAGTGCGGCCATAGCGTTCATCATTTCTTGGAGCTTCTGCTGCTGTTCCTGAGCCTTGGTCACTGACCTCGTGTACGGTCTATGACCTGTTAATATGCGGCTATCCTCCATTCCCGATGCCACATAAACTGTATGAACTATCATGCCCCCGGACTTAGGGCGTTTAGGCTCACCACCTTTGGCGTTTGCCACGGGCGCGGGGGTTTTCTCCGGCCTTCTTCTTTTGTGGGCCGTTGAAGTTGGCATCTTGGTGATCGTTGTCTTCTGCAGTTTAATAGGACGGTCTTTTTCTTTTTGCACCTTCATCTTCTTTCGTTGACGGGAGTGATCCGTGTCGATCACGGAGTCTTGAACCCTCCTCCAAACTTTATAAATTCTTGAGGATAGCCGTTGAGGGGGATGTTCTTGTTTTCTTTCCGGAACTCTCTCCACAGGCGGAGGAGATCTTTTCAGTGTAGCGGTTGGAGAGTTCTTACGTACCTTCCTCAGCAGTTCAAAGCTGTTCCCAGTCGGAACAGCAGCGTTGACTTCCACCACTGGAGCCGGTGGAGTTAGCCCTGAGGGGGAGTTGCCCCCTGCCTTTCTCACTTGTTGCCAATGGCGACGTCGAGCACGACGAGCCGTTGGGACTGGCTCAAAGATTGAGATAGCTTCTTTTTGCCCCCTGTCTGAATGAGGCGCCGCTGGTGTTAACCTCTTAAAGACTGGAGTTGTCTTTTGAGGGGTGATGTTCAACCTATCGAAGAAGGGTCCTCGAGCAATGGCAGGAGCTGGAATCGTCAGTCTTGAAAAGGCTGACTCTTTGACAGGGAAAGCCGCCTTGACGACTTCTGGAGCGGCCGTTATTGCTTTCCTTGGGACAGCCAAATTAGAGTTTTGATTTAGCCTGGTGAAAACAGAGGCTGTCGGTTTGGTAGTGGGCGACCCGTTGACAGGGGTCGTCGTAGCAGTGAGCCGGTCGAAGACCGACTTCTTGTTCACTTCCGGTGCAGGTATTGGCTCAGAGAAGCTTGTAGGTGGGATCATGGTCCCGAAGAACAGGCCAGTGGTGGCCTGGGCCACCTGTTCTACCGGCAGAGCGAGGAAGGAAGCCGCCTGGGGTCCGTATGCCACACCTCCTGGTGAGGTGGAGCGTCCGTTGCAGTGGCATTTCGAGCAGTTGGTGCAATTAGAGGCCATTGAATCTTGAGTTCTTCACCAGGCAAAAGACTAAATCTTAGTAACTTGAAATCCGAAGGCAACCATTTAACAAACCGCGATGTCCTGACGCTGAGATTCGGGGCAGATGCTATTTGGTTTTATCTGTCCACCTCTCCGAAGATGCCAAGTTGATTTATGGCACCGTGTATCGGAGGTTTAGACGGATGCGGCCGATGTAGCAGACTTTGTCAGATTCCCCCTCGCTTGAAGGGTTTTTGATTGTGGGGACGCTCTTCCCTGCAGGCGCAAGCCCCTGCAGTTAATTACGCTACCGCATCGCGGTAACAACTTTCTCCTTCTCCAGAATTTCACTTCGTGTAGTGTGTGTTTGTTTTGTTTGTGGTTGCCCGTGGATTGTATACGGAGACTGAGTAATGCCGTCGCCCGTAGGACGTGGATTAGTCCAAATCCGTATTTACTTAGATTTAGGTTTGGTGTTTTTAGTTTAAGGATACGTTAGCCGTATTGAGGCTAAGATCAACTTAAACGTTCGTTAAGGATACGATAGTCCTGTTCGAGACTAGGATCAACTTAACGTAATAATCCATTTAATATCTGGCCATCGGACTCGTCACCTCTCTAACGTCGTTGAAGGATTACAACGGCAGATGTCAGAGGAGTTCAGAAATGTACCCGTGAAACAAAGTCAATTTGGATTTTTACAGTCCATTTGAATGTTTAAGGATACGTTAGCCGTGTTTGGGGCTAAGATCAACTTAAACGGGATCATTTAGATCCGGCAAAAGAGCATTTGGAGGCTCTATTGTTCCAGTTTAGGGACGTGGTGGTCCATGTTCCAGTTTAGGGATGTGGTGGTCCATCGCCAGTTTAGGGACGTCGTGGTCCGCATTCCAGTTTAGGGACGTGGTGGTCCATGTTCCAGTTTAGGGACGTGGTGGTCCGCTATTAGTTTAAGGACGTTTCGGTCCAATATTAGTTTAAGGACCCCGCAGTCCATATCCATATGTAGTCGTTGGGACCCGTCGCCTCTCTGACGTCGTTGAAGGATTACAACGATAAGTGTCAGAGGAGTTCGGAGATGTACCCTCGAACCGGAGGTAAATTGATTTGAGAGAGCATTTGTGCTCAGTTCAATTTAATTTAAGGACTTACGGCCAGAATTGGGCTAAGTCCAGTTGAAAATGTTTAACATTTTATTTGCATTTGGCCTGTTAGGCCTTTACTGGGGCTCTGCTCCTGTTTAATAATGCATGGCATTTTTGTTTGGTCTATTAGACCTTTATTTGGGTTCTGCCCTTTTATAAATGATGCACAGCATCTGTTTTTATTTGGACTCTGCCCTTTTTAAAGTAATGCATTGTATTTAATTTGGCCTGTTGGGCCCTTTTTAATTGGGCTTGGCCCTTTTGTAAATAATGCAGTGCATTAATCATCTGATAGTGGCTTGTCAGGCGCTTTGCGCCAATTATTGAGCGCAAGCGCTTATGATGAGGACACGTGTCCTGCTCTGGTGAGCGCAAGCGCAACAGCGCAGTGCGCTGCACTAGTGCGCTGCGCTGTTGCGCTGCTGACACGTGGCGCGCTCTGGTGAGTTGCGTCCATTTCAGAGAGCAAAGCTCTACTTCAAGAGCGCGTAGTGCAAGTTGTTCTGTAGCTGACACGTGGCGCTCTCTCAAAAGCACAACAGCGCAGTTTGGAAGTGCAAAGCACTAAGAATCTTTTAGATTCAAGAACAGAAGTGCAAAGAACTATTTGATTTCTCGATCTAATTTAGATCAAAGAAAAGATAAGTTTTTTCTTTTTTTGTCTTATCTCAAAGAACCAAAGGTTCATAAAAGTGCAAAGCGCTCTTTTATTATATATTTTTTTATTTTTATTAAAGATCATTGATCTTATTTTTAGATCTATGATCTGTTCATAAGAGAACTTTCTCTTCCTTCTAAAGATTTTTACCTTTTTGTTCTTGAAGAGTTCTTCAGAGTTCTCTTTCTCTCTCTTTTTTTTAAGAAAATATTCCTCCCCTTTAAATTGAGGCCTAGTGTCCTTTTTATAGTGCCTATAAATTAGTTAAATTTGTTAAAGAGATCTTTCTCTGAGTGATTTGGGAAATTTTCCCCACCGTTGGATCTTTGATCCAAGGGCTTCTATTTTACAGAAGAAAATCTTCTTGTTTTATCAAGAACAGAAAAGATCTCTTAGAATTTTAATTCTGTTTAGCGCGCAAATGGCCCAGCGTGCGACACTAGCGCATCTGCGCTGACACGTGTCGCGCGGCGCAAAGCGCAGCGCAACTGCGCTAGCGCATCTGCGCTGACACGTGTCGCGCGGCGCAAAGCGCGGCGCAAAGCGCGGCGCAGTGCTTGCGCAACTGAAGCGTTACTTCCTTTAATTTTACTTAAAATAGAGCTTTGCTCTGATTGGGCGCACTGCCTTGGGCGCTGCGCTGCCGTATCAGCTTCTGACACGTGGCGCTTTGCGCGCAGCGCAGAGGATCTGAAGCGTTGCTTCAAAATTTGAATTTTTTGAAATTCAAACAGTGCCTTGCTTTGATTGGGGGAAATAATAGCCACGCCCCATAGCCCCGACCGAGTCACTGTAGGAGAACCCCGTCGCCAAAAACATCTGCTCGGGTGCTCGCGGCCGCGGTGTTCCGTCTAAGTGCACTTCGTCGATGGCATCGGGGGTGCGGCCGTCTACTAAATTTTCCGACGAGCATTCGATCAGATTTTCGGAAATCTTATTGAATTAACCGACTGGTTATTGAAAAGTGTTTTTAATATCGAGACTAAAATGCGGGTTTATAATTGTTAGGCATGCGATGTCTAAGGAATTCATTTGGTTAGGTATAAAATGCAAAGTATGTGATACATTGGGTTTATGATATCTAAGGCGGTTGCGGATTCCAATTGTTGTAGTTTTTCACTTTCTTTTCTGCGACCGTAAATGTAATATGTGGTGTATCGCCAGTTTCGTTGCTATCTGTCAACGACAATTGGGATACGCATATTTACTTACGTTGATGACATGTGATGTTATGTGTTGTTGTGATATGTTATATTAGATCGTCGTGTTTTCGATAGCCGGGGGTTTTTATGTGAGATGAGAGTTTTTCATTTTCATTCATGTAAAAGCTTGTATGTAATATTCTTTTATTGGGGCACTTCCGGGTTGAGAATGATTTCACCATTGATGTATAATATTTACTTTTCCGTATTAGGGTAGACCCAAGATGGGGAGCACAATTAACCGGGTTCTAGAGTCTAGTGGGAGACCATCTCGAAGAGTCAAGATCAAGTCTCCTAACTCTAGAATTGGTAGGGTTGCTTGCCGCTCTCGTAGGGGTCTAGGGATGTGGGTTTGGCTATTCATCGCGACCGTGAAATCCGTATTTTTTATTTGGCTTAATGAAAACACAGAATTCCTAATATATCCAATATTTCGTATGTGTTTTTCTGCTGCTGATATTCTGTGATGTGATCACTTTATATGTTGAGCCGAATGCTTATATTTTATATATATGATATATAATAAATATTACTGCTTTCGTTTCTTCTGTAATGCCTAGGAAGCATAAATGATGGGACTTCATTAATGAGATTAATGAAATAAAAGAAACTTAAAGATGTTGTGGAATCTTGTTTCGAAAATAGGTAGCTCTAGTTCTTGCTTTGCATAGCGGTATTCCTTGTAGAATATCTAGCACCATATTCGATAAGGAAAGAGCCGAGATCCCTTCACCGGGAGTGATCTCTTTAGCGAAATTAGCAGATGCTATAACCCACTCGGTTTTTTCTTTTGATTGCTTTTCTATTTCTTGTTTTGCATAGTGGTATTTATGAAATATCCTGCACCTTATTCGATAAGGAAAGAGCCGAAATCCTTTCACCGAGAGTGACCTTTTTAGCAAAACTAGTAAAAGCTTAAAAACACTCCTTTTCTAAATCACTCGATTCTCTAACGATATCAAGTTCATTACGCAAAAGGTTTTCTTAAAAACCTGTGTAGCCATCCGTTGTTTTAGATAAGTAATATTTAGTATTCGTGTTACGTTTGTTGTCCTGCGTCAAGGCGTAGTGTGCGGTAGATATTTAGTGCTTATCTGCTGCATACGATGCGATTGGATTAGGGTAGTCGTGTGACTTTGTTGGCCTGCGTCAAGGGTCGTGGGGGTGGGTTTAATTCAATCATGAAATGTACGGGTTGAGCTTGACTAGCGGGTTATGGTTTGTTGGTCTGCATCAAGGCCATAGGACGCTAAGGGTAAAATATTATCGGGAATTTTAAGTGTTGAAATTTGCGTTGAGATTGCATACCTTCTATGAGATAGTTGGATCCCGATACCCACTGCGAGTAAGAGTTATTTCTGGAAGAGTTTTACACATTACAATTAACCGATCAAGTAGGTGTCTAGAAAGGTGTTAACGGGGTTACGCCCCTGGGAAATGAGGTTTATTTTAATTAGATCCGTGCGAAAGCACGGGAAACCTCCCTCAAAGTACTGACACTGGCCTGGCCGAAAGATTAGCGAACTTGTAGAGTGTAATTAATCCTGGCTAATCTTACCTTTTAGGGTTTGAAGGAAGATTTGATAAAAACAGTGGGAGTCATCCTGATTAGATAAAATAATAACCAATCTGATCTTGCAAGAGTATACGCTGGGTGTTTTCTTCTCTCTCTCTCCTGGTAGCGACCATGCCACAACTTAATCAAGATAATAATATGAATGCATTGACTGAACCTGCTTATTATAATGAGCTGGGGAACGTTGGTTCCGCTCTATCTTATAATTGTTATAAGTCCGAGCAGGAAATAGGGGAATATCCGGATTTCTACGAGACCCGATCGAGGAATAAGCATGTTGATGCATATTCTTCAGGTGCGTTCATTACCAAGAACCGTTTCTCAGTATCCACTACGTCCTAGGTATGAGATACCATATTAGGATCCCATATATATAATTTGTTATATGGGCTACAGAAAGGTAGAGAACTGGGAATAGGTGATATGTCTCTAAGTGTTAGAAAATGGTGCAATTGTTGCAGCCAAGTCAGTTGGCAAATATCACCTTGTATTACCAAATGGTAAATACATTGATTCTGAAAAGATATATTACATACCGAACCTGATATACAAAATTACATCAGTTTCTTTATTAAGTTGGGAACATTTTCCTGAATTAAGAGTTGATTGGATCAGGCACGTTATATAATAGCATATACGTTCTAAATCAAACCACGGTTCAAAGTATATAGATCACACACAAGAGGAGTAATTCCGAAATGAACGAATCCTTCTTGTGGTATTGTAGATTAGGTCATATCAATACGACACGACTAGCTAAGTTACATAAGGATGAATGTTTGAATCTGTTCGAATTTTCATCTTATGATACTTGCGAGTCATGTCTCAAAGGTAAAATGACCAACACTCCATTTACTAAAAACAGAGAAAGAGCTATTGAACTCTTGGGACGGATACATGATGATGTATACGGTCCTATGTCTATAAATGCCAAGGTTGGTTCTTTGTACATCATTATATTCACTGATCTTCTCTCAGGATTCGGACATATGTTCCTGTTGAAACACAAGTCTGAAACTTTTGAGAAATTCAAAGAATATAAGCTTGAAATTAAGAACCAGACGGGTAGAAGTATTAAATCCTTCGATGTGTCGAGGAGGAGAATACTTACGCATAGAGTTCCTGGAGTTTCTTAAAGGAGAATGAGATTCTCTCTCAGCTTACTCCTTCATATACACCATAGCACAACGGTGTATCGGGGCGGAGGTATCGCACCCTAAGAGATATGGTGCATTCTATGATGAGTATTACTGAGTTACCTGTTTTCTTTTGGAGTTATGCACTTGAGAAGCTGCATACCTATTGAATGAGGTTCCATCCAAATCAATGCCTACCACTCCATATAAGATATGGTATGGGAAGAGACCATGTCTTAAACGAGTCAAGATATGGGGTTGTCCGGCCTATATTGAAAAACAAAATCCGGACAAACTCGAGGCAAGGTCAGTTCTGTATAACTTTGTTGGATATCCCAAATATTTGCGAGGGAATATCTTCTACCACTCTGAAGAGCAAAAGGTGTTTTGTTTCTCAGCATGCCACCTTTTTAGAAAAAGGAATTTCTTATGAAGAAATTTATGGTCATGAGGTAGAACTGGAAGGAGTTCCAGCTAGACAAACTAACAGCTGATGATTTGGTGAAACCAAAGGATTCAATAGTTTCCAACGAACCTCAGCCTCTCCGGGAATCTGGTAGGGTTCCTCATTTACCTGAGAGATACTATGGTTTCCTCGGTGACGGTAGGAGCGAGGATTGCATCATGGTTGATAATGACCCAATTAGCTTCAGGCAGGCCATCACGAGTGGGGACTCTGCGAAATGGCTGGATGCTATGCTATCAAAGATGGAATCCATGTACACCAACAAAGTATGACTTTGGATGTTGCACCTGAAGGGGTAAAAGCCATTGGGAGCAAATGGATCTTGAGAAGATTCTTGGTGTAGATGGAAAATTTGAGACTTTCAAAGCTAGACTTGTAGTAAAAGGCTATCGTCAATAACCAGGTGTGGTTTATGACGAAACCTTTTCTCCAGTGGTTATGCTTAAGTCCATCAGGATTAAAGCACGCATCGCGGAGTTGGAACATCTACTTTGATGTGGTAGTCAAAGAGTTTGACTTCATCAAAATGGTAGATAAACCTTGTATATAAAAGAAGGTAGTAGAGAGTAAGGCTGCCTTCCATGTATTGTACGTAGATGACATACTCTTGATAGGAAATGGTTTCCTATGCTACACTCGGTCAAGCTTCTCTTATCACGAGGATTCTCCATGGAAGATTCGGATGATACGTACTACATCTTATAGATTATGATCTATTGTGATAGATCTAAGTGAATGATGGGAGTGTCCCAAATCCAGGTACATTAACACCGTACTAAAGGGGTTTAGTATGGAAGATTCTAAGCGTGGTGGTTCGCCAACTTACTCAGGAATCACTCTCTCCAAAAATATGTCTTCCAAGACTGATTTGGAGAGAGCTCGCGTGCAAGGGATACCCTATGCTTCGGCAGTAGGCTCTGTCATGTATGCGATGTTATGTACCAAACCAGATGTAGCTAACTCACTAGGTGTAGTAATTAGGAATTAATCGGATCTTGAGAGAATCACTGGATAGCTGTGTAGGACATTCTTAAGTACTTGAGAAGCACAAAAGAAATGTTCTTGGGGTTTGGTAACGGTAAACTCCAGTGGGAGTCATTTACCAATTCTGGCTTCCAGAGTGATAAGATCGACTGAAAGTCAGTCACAGGCTTTATCTTTACCCTCAGTGGAGAGACGGTATGTTGGAAGAGTTCCAAGTTATATACCGTGGCAAACTAGACGATAAAGGCTGAATACATCACTTCCAACGAAGCTACCAAAGTGAATATCTGGATAATTCTTGTTCATGAGATGAACATAGTTCCTACCATTGAGCATCTAATAACTGTTATTGTGACAACAATGGAGTTGTGGTTTTGGCCTAGGAACACCGATCCCATCAGCGATCCAGAAATATTCTGAGGACAGTATCACCTGATCAGGGAGATGGTTGATCTCCAAAAGATTGAAGTTAGGAGAGTTGACACGAAAGATAACACGGCGGATCCACTCACAGAGGCCTTTCCCTAGAGAGACTTCTATAGGACGTTGAGTATGAGATACTACAATAAATGGCCTTAGTGCAAGTGGGTGATTATTAGTTATATGTATACCATAGAGGCCATTACTGTACACGTGATGTATATTGTAGTGGATGCTTTGACATATATAGGGAGGACTTTCTTGCTCGACATGATAGTATGCTATCTGGTTGCACTTTATCTTAACATGTACACTTATTGTCTCTCTATTACGTGTTGATAAAGCCCTTAGGATGAGTACTTAACTACCAGGATTATGATGCAGATCATACTAGTGGGGCAGAGGTAGTCGGTAAGTACATCCTTCAAATGCTCCTAGTCGTAGGAGTATCGAGACGGGGCATCGATATTCCAGAGTAGACTAGCGTATACGCTTCTCGACCCATATGATGAGCGATGGATGATCCCATATCCATTGGTGTCTGACATCAGAGATGGTATACGGGTGCTCAGTGGAGACTGGGTACACTGAACGGACTCACCGAGAACTCCTAGATAGTATTATACCTATCGTTAGAAAGCAGTTCTCTGGTCACACTGGTACAGATTAGTCTGTCGACCCGAGATCGTCATAGAGTCTTATGTGATCCCACTGTGCTTTGATTTCCACCTTACCACGTTCAAGAGATCATGAAAAACGGTGGTTTTTAGGTACAGTCCCGAGTCACATGGAGGCAATGAGCGATAGGAGGGGATCCGTCTCCCCCGGTATTGGCGGTTGATGTTCCTGGTCAGGGTTGCTGAGATTTACTGGTAAGTGTTATTGGCAGTTTCTCGAACCGTTATGGACCTTGTATTGGCATGACTTATCAGGCTATTAAGGTATGGCGTTTTACCCCCCCCAGGCTGTGATATGCGACATATCTGACGAAGAGACCGGACTGTACAGTAGTGTTTCTGATTGGATTCGTAGGAGTATGAGCAGGCTTGCTTGTTGATCTTCTGATCGCTCAATACCCGGGTGGCCGTTACGTTTAGCAGACCGCTTGCGGCTTGTGGGTGTTTTATATGATCATCACCTACTGCCGGCGTATTGACGAGTCTTTAGAGTTCTACACAGATGTTTACTGGTTCATGCGAAATGAAGTATGAGCACATATGTGATATATGCGCGACCGAGACTAATGCGCGTATGTGATACCGCATTCTATTCTCACGATATGTGATATCGGTCGGTTATACGTGATATAGCCGGGTTATCGGATCAAGTGTTGATTCGATAAGTTGTTATATTTGATATTAACCGGTTGTATGTGATATAGCCGGATTATTAAATAAGGTGTTGATTTAATAATTTAATGTATATTTATATATTTGATATATTGAATTACATTAAGTAATATTAGCTCACTTAAACATTTCTTTTTCTCACTTGTGTACACTTAGTATATATGTGATATATATTAATGTATATTATTTTGTGTCATGCTAGAAGATACATGCTACATGGGTTTATGAGACTCACACCATGCTTATGATAATCCTAAGGTTTTTATTTATTTTAGTAATTCACAAATTGGTAGAAATTTTTCATGGCTAGAAGCTTGGAGAAGCTTGATGTGTCCATTGAAGAGATAGCTTGAGTTGGTATCTCCTCGACGTAGATCATCTTCGGCCTTAAAGACTTCAAGTAAGCTTGTTCCGTTCATCTTGTGGAGCCTTTCTAGAGTCCAGAAGTTCACTACTTAGAGCGAAGGGACTACTACACGGAGCTATTGAAGTGAAGGACCGGTCTACAAAGGTTGTATTCCTTATTCACTTTGTATGCAAAGTTGTTTGCTTGCTAGATTCGTCTAAGTCTCTAGTTAAGATTCTTGGTTAGGGTTCTTTAGCACGGAAAATTTTTGAAATTAGCATGGACGATGCCTCCCGAAACCATGTTGCCGCCCTAGGGAACCCAACATAAGATGCACGGTAGCCTCCGTGGGAGGGGTTTAAATCCTTAGCGTTGATGGGTAGGAAGCTACCCGTTAGGGATGGACCGGGCAGGTAAGCCACATGGTGGCCTCTGTAGGAGGGCTTTAGATCCTTAGCGTTGATGGGTCGGAATCTACCCGCTAGGGATGGACCAGACAGGTAAGACGCTCGGTCGCCTCATGAGGAGGGTTTTGGATCCATTGCGTTGTTGGGCAAGAGGCTACCCGCTGGTGGATGACCGAGTAGGAATCTACTCGGTCGCCTCATGAGGAGGGCTTTCGATCCACAGCATTGTTGGGCAGGAGGCTACCTGCTGTTGGATGACTGAGCAGGAAGCTACTCGATCGCCTCGTGAGGAGGGCTTTGGATCCACAGCGTTGTTGGGCAGGAGGCTACCCGCTGGTGGATGACTGAGCAGGAAGCTACTCGGTCGCCTCGTGAGGAGGGCTTTGGATGCACAACGTTGTTGGGCAGGAGGTTACCCACTGCGGATAGACCAGGAAGGAAAGCAACTCGGTGGTCTCAAGAGGAGGGCTTTTTATCCTTAGCATTGTTGGGTAGGAAGCTGCCCGCTAGGGATGACCGAGCAGGAAGCTACTCGGTCGCCTCGCAAGGAGGGCTTCGGTCCACATCGTAGTTGGACAGAAAGCTACCCATTGCGGATGGACCGGACAGGGAAGCTGCTCGGTGGCCTCGAGAGGAGGGCTTTTGATCCTTAGCGTTGTTGGGTAGGAAGCTACCCGCTAGGGATGACCAAGTAGAAAGCTACTCGGTCGCCTCGCGAAGAGGGCTTCATCCACAGCGTAGTTGGGCAGGAAGCTACCCACTGCGGATGGACTGAGCAGGGAGCTGCTCGGTGGCCTCGAGTGGAGGGCTTTTGATCCTTAGCGTTGTTGGGTAGGAAGCTCCCCGCTAGGGATGACCGAACAGGAAGCTACTCGGCCGCCTCGTAAGGAGGGCTTCGATCCACAGCGTAGTGGCAGGAAGCTACCCACTGCCGATGGACCGGACAGGGAAGCTGCTCAGTGGCCTCGAGAGGAGGGCTTTTGATCCTTAGAGTTGTTGGGTAGAAAGCTACCCACTAGGATGACCGAGCAGAAAGCTACACGGTTGCCTCGCGAGGAAAGCTTCGATCCACAACATAGTTGGGCAGGAAGCTATCCACTGTAGATGGACTAAGCAGGGAGCTCCTCGGTGGCCTCGAGAGGAAGGCTTTTGATCCTTAGCGTTGTTGGGTAGGAAGCTACCCGCTAGGGATGACTGAGCAGGAAGCTACTCGTTCGCCTCGTGAAGAGAGCTTTGATCCACAGCGTAGTTGGGCAGGAAGCTAACCACTGCGGATGGACCGGGAAGGGAAGCTGCTCGGTGGCCTCGAGAGGAGGGCTTTTGATTCTTAGCATTGTTGTGTAGGATGCTACCCGCTAGGGATGACCGAGCAGGAAGCTACTTAGTTACCTCGCGAGGAGGGCTTCGATCCACAGCGTAGTTGGTAAGAAGCTATCCACTGCGGATGGACCGGGCAGGAAAGGTATTCGTCGGCCCTGCAGGGAGCTTTAGCACGGAAACAAAGAGAAGTATTCCAAATTGTAGGGAAGAAAGAATCTTTATTATTGAATAAATTAAAGATTTTGTGATTCAATTTAAATTTTCATGTATTTGTTGGGGTCAAAATTTGCACCCCAGTTGACCAAGTCAAAGTCAAGGTCAACCCCAAGTAAGCGGGCCCAAGCCAAAGCAAGTGGGCCCATACCCAAGTCGAGCCCGGCGACCGGCCTCCCCTATGCCGAAATAAAAAATCATGTAATAAATAATTTTGATGTAATTTTTTATGCATGAATGAAAGAAAATGGGCATGAAGCCAAATTTTTGCAAAACACATGGCTCATGTGCAAAAGAAGAGAGCACATTAGGCATGGGATAGGCAAAATGCCATTTTGTAAAGCCTAAGGAGCTATATGTAAATGTGTAAGTCTATAAAAGGCAACATGATGATGAAATAAAAGAGACTTTTTTCCCTCAAAAATCTAAGGTTTTTGTCTCTTTCTCCTTCCTCAAGGTTCTAAACCTTCTTTCCCTTTTCAATTAAATCAAGGGTTTTACTCTTCCATTTCCAAAACTAAATAGTTTTTCACCACAAAACCCACAAAGGGGAGCTCAAATCTTCTATCAGATCTCAAAAAGGGGAGATTTTTAAATCTCACACCCTTTCTTCAAGATCCGGTCAACCGAAAGAAAGAAGAAGAAGACCCGTCTTAAAAAATCACATCTTGGGAAGATGCAGAACCAAAGGGGAGAGAAACAAAGGGGCCCCCTTTAATCATTTCCAAAGATTTCTAGGAGTTTAACTCCATTCAAGATCTATTGGAGGTTAACTCCATAATTTAGTCTCTTTTCAGAAAAGTCAAATCGGGAGCACAGCTCCCAATGCAGAGACCAAGTCCTTTTTTCTTCTGACGCCTAGCGCCCACGTGCCAAGCACGTGGGGCGCTGGAGTCCAGCACGTGGGGCGCTGGCGCCTAGCGCGCCAACGCCAAGCACGTGGGGCGCTGGCGCCCAGTGCCTGCATGCTACGCATGTGAGGCGCTGGCCCCCACGCGTCCTTTGGACGCTTTTCCCCCTTTTTATACATATGTATATGTGTGTGTGTATATATATAGATACACACACTCTCTACAACACTTTTCCCCTGTAAAAACTCTGCAGACCCCCCGATATATCCAATTCCCCTTTCAAAACATACGCACACTGCATATTGAGTTCACATGGCTTGTTTGACCCGTCAATCGGAGGTTCTCTCGCTCCAAAGGTAAGGGGTAATTAACGGCAGCTTAGTCCGCGGCTGCCGGAGATTCAGATCCCCACAATCAATAAACCCCAGCCTACCCTAGGCAGGGGGAATCTGTAATGCGTCTGACAAGCGCGCGTGTATTCCCATCTCAATGGGGTGACGAAAAACACCCTACAGATTCTGGCACATCCGGTGGGACCGATCTTTCCTCCTATATTTCGGGTTAAGAATTCATCCGATCTCAATTAATATGTATATCAATTGCCTATACTAAAATCATGCTTTTTTGTGCAGGTTAACGTTTTCCAATCGCAATCTTCAGACGTAACAAAATGTCTCCAAGGACAAACTCAGCTCTCGACACAGCTCCCATCTCCTACACGATGAAGATGGACGCCAGGACGGTCCTTCCGTCCAGTCTCGGGCGACAGTGGGAGGAGCCACTGCTACCATTTGGCTCTATTCTATTCGTGCCAGCTAACGACGTCCCTGCTCTTCAAGCTCCGGTAACCGACAAACCGGGCTCGAAAAGAAAGAGGCCAAATGTAGGTGATCTCGAGGGCGCCACAACCTAAACGCGAGTCGGTGTTCAAACGGCTCTCCATGGCCCCAGCTGGGGGCAATGCCGTCAGAACAAAAGAAATTACCAGACGTCGTGGGCAAACCCAGGCGATATCTTCAACAGAAACGCGGATGGATGTCTTCTCAAACCTCCCCATCAGTCAGCCTATGGCGGCTTCCCGAAGAGCAGAAGCCTGCCAAGCGTTCAAGGCAGAGAAGCTGAGGCAGAAGTTGCTCAGATACAGAGCCAACAAAAGGGCTAGGGCTCTGACCATGTTAAAATTTATGAATTTCCAAAGCCCAGACCGCTCCGCGAAATCAGCTGCCAGTGATGAAAGGATGGTTGAATGTGTTATCTACACCGTCTACATGGTGGGCACGTGTCCCAGCGACAACCTTCGTAGCAAAAGCAATGATGGGGCCACCGCATCTAAAATCTAATCTGGTGTGAATATAGCTGCCACATTCCCAGACTAGCCTCCTCTGGAAGGTAATGAAGACCCTTCCAGTGAGGCCGATAAGCAGAGAGAGCCCTCGGTTCATGAGGAGTCGGGCTCAGAAAGCGAAGATGAGCCAACTTTCCATCCTAAGATCGCAAAGCGGCAACTTCTCCATGAGCTCCGAAAGCAGCTCAGAAACAAAGATAAGGAGATGGCCAAGCTCTACTCAAAAATTGACGACTTGACAAATGTCGTCATACAGATCACGGCCCAACTTGCCTTTCAGCCGTCCAATCAAGCGTAGGGCTCTGCTCATAAACCGGGAAACGGTGTCCTAAGGCAGCCGACGCCTATTCCCTCAAATCCAATGGTGGGTGGACCACATGAAAGTCAATCGCATCCTATCTCGGGAAATATCTTGGCTACCGATGAAAGTAGCCCGCTAACTCAAGATCAAATCGTGGATTTGGTTGCCAACAAAGTCAAAATATTGGTGGCCGAAGCCAAAGCGCAAAAAGATGTTAGCAGTAACGGGAGACCATATCCTGCTCAGTATGATCTGGTAGAATTTCCTAACGGCTATGTCATCCCTAAATTCGGAAGATTCGATGGGATGGGAAATGCGAATCAGTACATCGCCCACTTTAAAGCCTCATGCGGGAATACTGGAGGCAATGATGCGCTTCTTCTCCGCTAGTTCGTTAATAGCCTGACCAATGTTGCTTTCGACTGGTACGCTAGCATACCGGATGGCTCCGTCACATCTTTCGTCCAAATGGAGTCTCTGTTCCAACAAAGGTTCATGAGTGTCAGCGATAAGATTACCATTACCGATCTCATAAGGACCAAGCCAAAGAACAATGAAAGCAGCATGATTTTATAACCCGATGTCGCAATCTCTCTGTTAAATATGAACCGCCGATAGAGCAGGACCAATCTGTCAGTCTCCTCGTCAGAAATCTCAATAATTGGATGGCCCCGTTTCTATGCACCGTGGGTCTCAAAATATTTCAAGAGCTGACCAGGAAAGTCCAGATGTTGGAGCGCTCAAATCAGGAGTCTTTCTATGATTCCAAAAATAAAAATAGGTCCTGGAGAAACCGAAAGGACGATAATCGTAAAGGCGGAAGTTCCGACGATACTGAATCGTTCAACACTTCGGCTAACCGAAATAAGCAAGGGATGAGCGGGTCTAATACCAACCAGCCTCGGAAGCCAGTGTTCGGAGAGAGAGGAGAATTTCTACTGAAAGAGAGGCTTGATAAGTTCTATTCTTTTAGAAGAGACAAAGTCCATAAGATATTCAAGGACGCCCTAAGAAACGGTCTACAATTACCAGAATCAAAAAGACCGTAAGAAGCGAATATGACCGATGACCTCAAATACTATCCCTATCACAGAGTGATAGGTCATTGCATTGAGGACTGCTTCGTCTTCAACGATTGGGTCGAAAAGCAATATAAGGCAGGAGAGATAAAACTGTCTAAAGGCGTGTTAACAAACAGTTAAGCTGCGACCGCCAATTTCATACAAACGGAAACTGAAGTCCTTCGTGAAACTTATTCTCTCAGACATCTGCCTTTCTCTAAGAACAATCGACCACCACGTCGTTAAACTGGGGGACAACCGACCACCACGTCGTTAAACTAGGAACCGATGACCACCACGTCGTTAAACTGGGAACAATCAACCTCTAAGTCGTTAAACTAGGGGTGTAAAAATGTGTAACTAAAACAAAAATAAATAATAAATAAATAAAAAGCCGAAATAATGGGGCAACTCATAATAAAAATCAGCGAGTAAAAATAAAGATGAAAATAAAGCCGAAATGATAGGGCAACCATGAATAAATACCCGAAATGATAGGGTAATCGCGACCTTCGCGATAAGAAAAGCTGAAATGATAAAGCAATCGCGGTAAAACAAAAAAAACAAAAAGAACAAAAAAAACGGAGAATGATGAGTCGCTCCTGGTACCATATTTCAGTGCAGCGATACAGACGCCAACCGAACTTTGAATGTACCAACGGCGAATGATGAGTCGCTCCTGGTACCATATTCTAGTGCAGCGATACAGACGCCAACCAAAATCCAAATTCTCAAACGGCGAATGATGAGTCGCTCCTGATACCATATTCCAGTGCAGCGATGCAGACGCTAACCAAAATCCAAATTCTCCCGGCCCTACAGCCAGTCCCCAAATTGTCTACCGTATACAACCCACGGGCTCAAATAATTCTCATCATACCCATGCCCCACTGCGATCATCAGTTATGCGGCTGGTCTCCGCCCTTGGAATTATGCTCTATTTGGGAAGACACACCCATGTGTCCTCACGATACATGAGGAGAACAAACTTACGGGATCCTCACAACTCGTAACACCTTCGTGGGATCCTTACAACTCACAAAGGAAAAATACACTTGGGAGTCCCCACGACTCCTAAAGAGAAAATACACCTACGGGATCCCTTCGACTCGTAGGGAGAAAACGCTTTTATGAGACCCTCACGGCTCATAAAATTGAAAAGCCTTAGGTGATAGGGACCTAAACCTGTCTCCTAAGCCATCTCTCCCCAACAGCCAAAGGCAAATGATGAATTGATCCTGGCACCTGTGCTTCAGTGTTAGCAACGCTGATGCCGACCCCTACCCCAACCAAGCTTCCGATCCAATAGACCCCTAAGTCTTTAAACCGGGAATAGATGACCTCTAAGTTATTAAACTGGAAACAGAAGAGCTCTAAGTCGTTAAACTGGAAACAAATGACCTCTAATTCGTTAAACTGGAAACAGATGACTCTTAAGTCGTTAAACTTGGAACGAGGGAAATCTCCTCATGGAAAATGATGATTCGCTCCTGGTACCATATTCCAGTGAAGTGATGCAGATGCCAAACAAAAACAAAAATCCCCAAATCCTACCATGGCAGATGATGATTCGCTTCTGGTACCATATTCCAGTGTAGTGGTGCTGATGTCAACCCAAATCATATCAAGTTAGCAAGACAACTAACAACCTCCCTAGCAGAATCAAGCTCCACCTCGGAAACAAGTCAACTTCATCCCTGACACCGCAAGAAGCAGAGCAAGTCAAATCCAGCACCGACCGTCCACGTCGCAAAAGGGTAGCCTCGACCGTCCAAGTCGCTAAAAGGACAGCATCGACCGTCCACGTCTCAAAAGGGGCAGCACCGACCGTCCACGTCGCAAAAAGGGCAGCATCGATCGTCCACATCGCTAAAAAGGCAGCACCGACCATCCAAGTCGCAAAAAGGGAAGAACCGACCATCCAAGTCGTTAAAAGGGCAGCACCGACCGTCCAAGTCATTAAAAGGGCAGCACCGACCGTCCACGTCGCAAAAAAGGCAGCACTGACCGTCTAAGTCGTTAAAAGGGCAGCACCGACCGTCCATGTCGTAAAAAAGGCAGCACTGACCGTCTAAGTCGTTAAAAGGGCAGCACCGACCGTCTACGTCGCTAAAAGGGCAGCACCGACCGTCCAAGTCGCAAAAAGGGCAGAACCGACCGTCCAAGTCGCTAAAAGGGCAGAACCGACCGTCCAAGTCGCTAAAAGGGCAGAATCGACCGTCCACGTCGCTAAAAAGGCAGCATCGACCGTCCACGTCGTTAAAAAGGCAACACCGACCGTCCAAGTTGCTAAAAGGGAAGCATCGACCGTCCAAGTCGCTAAAAGGGAAGCATCGACCTCCTCATCGGAATTATGCTTCACCTTGGAATCAAGTCAACCAGACACTCCGTCTCGGGGACACGTCAACCACCGATACTCCATCTCGGAGACACATCAAGTATCGACAGTCTATGTCGTAAAAAGGGCAGTGCCAGCTTCCCAAAAAGCGGAAATCAAATCAAGTCGCCTCCACATGAAAGAAGATCCATCAATTTCATGCACATGACCCACATGTGCGATGTGCATTCATTGATTGGGGGCACTTTGTTGGGGTCAAAATTTGCACCCAAGTTGACCAAGTCAAAGTCGAGGTCAACCCCAAGTAAGCGGGTCCAAGCCAAAGCAAGTGGGCCCATACCCAAGTCGAGCCCCACGGCCGGCCTCACCCATGCCGAAATAAAAAATCATGTAATAAATAATTTTGATGTAATTTTTTATGCATAAATGTAAGAAATGGGCATGAAGCCAAATTTTTGTAAAACCAATGGCTCATGTGCAAAAGAAAAGTGCAAATTAGGCATGGGATGGGCAAAATGCCATTTTGTAAAGCCCAAGGGGCTATAAATGTGTAAGTCTATATAAGGCAACATGATGATGAAATAAAAGAGACTTTTTTCCCTCAAAAATCTAGGGTTTTTGTGTCTTCTTTTCCTTCCTCAAGGTTCTAAACCTTCTTCCCTTTTTTCAATTAAATCAAGAGTTTTATTCTTCCTTTTCCAAAACTAAATAGTTTTTCACCACAAAACCATAAAGCGGAGCTCAAATCTTCTATCAGATCTCAAAAAGGGAAGATTTTTAAATCCCAAACCCTTTCTCCAAGATCCGGTCAACCGAGAGGAAGAAGAAGGAGACCCATCTTCAAAAATCCCATCTTGGGAAGATCCAGGACCAAAGGGGAGAGAAACAAAGGGGCCCCCTTTGATCATTTCTAAAGATTTCTAGAAGTTTAACTCCATTCAAGATCTGTTGGAGTTGGACTTCATAATTTAGTCTCTTTTCAGAGAAGTCAAATCGGGAGCACGGCTCCTAGTGCAGGGACCAAGTCCCTTTTTCTGCAGACGCCCAGCGCCAGCGTGCCAAGCACGTGGGGCGCCAGCACCCACGTGCCAACCACGTGGGGCGCTGGCGCCCAGCGCCCGTGTGCCAAGCACGTGGGGCGCTGGCGCCCAGCGCGCTAGCTCCACGCATGTGGGGCGCTGGGGCCCAGCGCCTGCGTGCCACGCACGTGAGGCGCTGGCCCCCACGTGTCCTTTGGACGCTTTTCCCCATTTTTATATATATGTATATTTGTATATATATACACACATACTCCATAACACTGTCCCCGTTAGGAAAAAATTCTAACGGGGCGCTACCCCGCAAGGGGCTAGCCCCCTTGACCCCCAGCCCGCTATCCGGGTAGCGGGACCCCCGTAAAAACTCTTCGGGGCCCTCGATATATCCAATTCCCCTTTCAAAATATACGCACACTGCACATTGAGTTTATATGGCTTGTTTGACCCGTCAATCGAAGGTTCCCTTGCTCTAAAGGCGAGGGGTAATTAACGGCCGCTTAGTCCGCGGCTACCGGAGATTCGGATCCCCACAATCAATAAACCCCAGCCTACCCTAGGCAGGGGGATTCTGTAATGCGCCTGACAAGCGTGCGCGTATTCCCATCTCAATGGGGTGATGAAAACACCCTACAATTTTGAATATAAATTTTGGTAGGTGTCCTTATTGCTCGGATTTGGGTCAGTCGGCGATAACCATGGCGCGTATTCCCATCTCAATGGGGTGATGAAAAACACTCCACAGTATTGAATATAAATTTTAGTAGGTGTCCTTATTGCTCGGATTTGGGTCAGTCGGCGATAACCATGATCTGTCCGATCGTTAGCTCTCCGTCTTTAATTTGATCGGCTTGACATTTATCTCGCAGGTACTTTGCCAAGTGACCGAAATGGATCAGCTCTTCGATGTAATCGCACAGCTGTTTACAATCCTCGGTTGGATGTCCTTGCATCCGGTGATAGGCACAATACGCGCCTCGGAGCCGCTTGCCCATGCTTCGGGTAGCCGGTAGGAGCCTAAAGAACCTCTCGCCCTTTGCCTTCTCTAGCAACTCGGTCTGGGAAATGTTAGGAGGAGTGTACTCCTGAAACTTCGGGGAGTAAAGTTTTGGTCTGTCGACTCTCTTTTTCTCTTCTCTTCCCCGCTTCTTTTGGTCGGTTTGGTCGCCTCTGGGAAGATTCAAGTTCACCTCAGACTCAAGTTGGATCTGCCGCTCGGTCCAGACTTTTACCTCAGCCATGGTGTTAGATTGCGCTAATGCAAAAGAGCGGAGCCACTCTTTGTGACTAAGTCCCGACCTCAACTCGGTGATGACCGTTTCATCGCGGTGCTCGGGGACCTCAAGGAGCGCGTTGTAGAAGTAGATGATATATCCTTTGAAGGATTCTTTGTCTCCGCTCTTCATAGTGAACAGATAGTCGACCGTCCTCTTCTACCATCGATTCCCGACGAAGTGACCGAGGAATTGGGTGGCCAGCTCGTCGAAGGTCGAGATGGAGCATGGCTTAAGTCCTCGAAACCAATCCCGTCCAGCCCGGATGAAGGTGGTAGGGAAGGCTCGGCATTGGGACGCGTCGAAGTTATCGTGGAAGCTCATGCCCGCCGTAAATGCATCTAGATGGTCCTTCGGGTCGGATTTCCTATCAAAGAGGGCCACCTTGGGTTGTTTGTTTCTGGATGAGACGTGCTCGGCCAGCAGTTCTTCCGTAAATGGTTTCGTCAGCGAATCGGCGGAGTATTGGACCCCTTCGTCGGACGCTTGGACATCCCAGCCTATGCCCTCGATTTTCTTCTCGAGGACCTCAATTCGGTGGTGGTAACCTGAGGATTCTGCACAGTCGGAGTGGTGGCTATCCCCGCTCTGGGTCTGCGCCAGGGTGCGGCTTCGATTCCGCTCTATCAGTTGTCTCAGATCCTCGGGCGAGGCCCTTCTTGAGTGGTCCATGTGCTCGTCATTCATGCGATCCCGATGAGAGTGGGGGCGTCGGTCATGCCTGGAAGCAGGCGAGCTGACCGACACCTCCTCTAGAGGAGACAACGCACGACGGGCATTAAGGCGACGGCCCAGTCTTCCCTGTACCATGGCATGGAGCTGTCCGGCGCCCATCGGGTCATAGAATCAGTCATCGCATGTACGTTGAGGTGGCTGAAATCGGCCCGCCGGTGCTCAGTAGCGCTATGACGAGGGTGAGGTAAATCGGGGGCTTCAGTGTGCCCGTCCGTCCTTCGACGGACGTCGTTATCCAGGGAGGCGGAGCCGCGCTCTGGTGGTTAGGGCCCACTGCTTGAACGGGGATGAGGGCATTTACCAGCGTCATAAGCCGGTCTATCTGGGTGGACAAGGCGTGGATGGCATTAGGAGGGGGAGGCAAGCCGCTCCCGCCTCCGTTGTGGCGGCTTGTATTTGTATCGTTGCGGTCATCGCTCGCTATTGGATTGAGAGCGGAAGATCAACTTTTTTTGGTGGAACAAAATAAGTCTTTCGTTCCCACAGACAGCGCCAACTGATGGAGCATCCGGATTTCCTTCAGATACTGTCATCCGTCGATCCTGCGATGGCGGTTTTGGACGGCTGAGATTTGGTTTTGGTGTTGTTAGGTGCAATAAGTCGGTGTTGGACGCCGAGCTACTTGCAAAGAAGTCCCAGGGTGGGCAACCACCATAGAACCCTCCGACGATCAAGTTAGAGCCAAGGAATAGGAGCAGAGTAGCGGCGTATCGAGATAATTCCAGTTACGTGAGTCGTCTGAGAGAGGGGTTTATATAGTGGTTGCGTGGAGCGAGCGGGCGCGAGATCGTCGCCGTCAGTTACGCCTCAGCGTTATCTTCGCATTGAATGGCGGGATACGCCCATTAATGGAAGGATGCGCACGGATCGTAGGGAGGCGGATATCTTGCCCTGGCGATATACGCGGAGCCGTTATGGGGCGCATGGGATCTACGGTCCTGATAGATCGGGGGAGGCCGAGGAACCACCTGGAGGCCGAGGAAGCTCGGCACGTCGGAGGCTCGAAGAGGAGCCTGGAGGCCGAGAAAGCTCGGCGCGTCGGAGGCTCAGAGACGGGCCTAGAGATCGAGATAGGCCGAAGGCGAGCAGTTGGTAGTTTCCTAGGTGAAAGTGAATTGTATTTAAGAAGGTCTTCTGA
Source organism: Agapanthus africanus (assembly GCA_030015575.1). Taxonomy (NCBI): domain Eukaryota; kingdom Viridiplantae; phylum Streptophyta; class Magnoliopsida; order Asparagales; family Amaryllidaceae; genus Agapanthus; species Agapanthus africanus. The sequence goes on along the minus strand of JASDDO010000019.1, from coordinate 43,825,109 downwards.
AAGGTCGGATACGTTTCTCGAGACGAAGTCCTGAGGAATTCTCATAATGCAACTCATTTATTCCACCTCCGTAGTGTTCAGGACACGTCATCCGCCACATGTCGTAATCCGAGAAGATACCACTTGTGAGTATCATCAAACATACACGAAAACACATAGTCGGCAGCAAGAAACAACTATGCTTAAGTTCAATTGGTTATGTGATTTGATTCCCAAGAAAAGGTTAAAGGTTCAATTTCTATTTTCCATACAATTGCCATTTATAATAAATTTAAATGGATATAAATTTCTTTGCACTTTTCAGGAAAAGTTTTTTTTTCCTTTGATTTATAATGATAATTAAATTACAAATTTGTTGCATTTTCAGAAAAAGTTTTTATTTTTATTTGTAATGATAATTAAATTACAATTTTATTACGCTTTTCAAATTAACTGTCAAATTTTATATCTCCCACTTTATTAATTTTGAAACTAAAACATAAGGGTCCATATGTCATGCCTTTTTTTTAAACAAAATATAATTCCAAAAATTAAGAAAAAGTCACATCGTTGTCTAAGAATTAGAACAAATCATTTCATGTTCTCTCTTTCTATCTCCAGCATTGTGAATTCTCTCTTTCCTTTTCTAAAAAAGCATGCATACATATTAGAATTTGAAATGTAAAATTATATATGGCCCATCTCAATATCTATTATTTTACGCATGTTTCTTTAATAATTCCATGCTGATGATGCTCACGAGTGGCATCTTTTCAGATTACGACAAGTGGTGGATGACGTGTCCCGAAAGCTACGGAGGTGAAATAAATGAGTTGCATTAGAAGAATTCCTCGGGACTTTGTCCGGAGGAACATATCCGACCATTCAGAAAACCTCCTTGAATACATTCCACCTTTACCTAGGAAACTACCAACAGCTCGTCTCCGAGCTTTCTCAGTCTTCTTGCTCTTCTCTAAGCCGTCTGACGTGCCGAGCTTCCTCGGCTTCCCGGCTCGTCTCCCAGCCCCTGACGTGCCGAGCTTCATCGGCCTCCCCTGATCAACCAAGAGCGCGGATCCCATGCGCCCCATAATGACTCCGCGTATATCGCCAGGGAGAGATATCCGCCTCCCCACGATCCGCGTCCTACTGTCAGGACCCGGTTCTTGCTCACGGAGCAAAATGCCACACGGAACAAAGTGCCACGCCAAAGTGTCGTATTAAGTGGGCGGGGGCCACCTCTTGAATCCGTAGGGGACAACTCTTGTGTCCGTGGGACCCACTGTAGAATAATGGGGACTCTTCAGAATACATTCCGAAAGATGGCAGATCTGTACTATAAATGGAATGATTCCACCCATCAATACAGAGGCGTCTTTTAAGTGAACCGGCACTACAGGAGCTTGAAAACTCCGTAGTTAAGCATGCTCGAGCCAGGGAAGTTCTGGGATGGGTGACCTCCTGGGAAGTTGTCACGCCCCGCTTCCCAGAGTATGCTAAAATGGGCACGTGACATAGCCAGCCATGCTACTTGTGGGTAGGAAGAATCCATCCACAGTCACATTACGGCTGTAGAGATATCAAGAACAAAATAAAACTATTTAAACATGTCCATAATCCAAGATAACAGGAGTCAATAATAAATAAATGCGGAAGCAAATGATCCAATACAAATAACTGAAAAGTATGTCCCATAATGCGGGCTCACATCAGGAAATAAATGCAGGAAATAAAACTAACTACTACTGAACTCACAGCTCAGCCTCCTGGCTGAAGTACTCCTGCTCGGACTGCGACAGCGGTACGGAATCTGGGCCATGCAAAACCCAGACGAGAACAGGTATCGAACTGTTGAGTTACAAGTCAGGTTTCACCTTTGATTTCCCCATACCCCCAAGTTATGTATGTCGAGTCAGGTATTCAGTAATCAAGAACTAATGCCAACACAGGATTCGTACAAATAGTTGTCACGCCCCGCTTCCCAGAGTATGCTAAAATGGGCACGTGACATAGCCAGCCATGCTACCTGTGGGTAGGAAGAATCCATCCACAGTCACATTACGGCTGTAGAGATTTCAAGAACAAAATAAAACTATCTAAACATATCCATAATCCAAGATAACAGGAGTCAATAATAAATAAATGCGGAAGCAAATGATCCAATACAAATAACTGAAAAGTATGTCCCATAATGCGGGCTCACATCAGGAAATAAATGCGGGCCCATAATGCGGGCTCACACAGTCACATTACGGCTGTAGAGATATCAAGAACAAAATAAAACTATCTAAACATGTCCATAATCCAAGATAACAGGAGTCAATAATAAATAAATACGGAAGCAAATGATCCAATACAAATAACTGAAAAGTATGTCCCATAATGCGGGCTCACATCAGGAAATAAATGCAGGAAATAAAACTAACTACTACTGAACTCACAGCTCAGCCTGCTGGCTGAAGTACTCATGCTCGGACTGCGACAGCGGTATGGAATCTGGGCCATGCAAAACCCAGACGAGAACAGGTATCGAACTGTTGAGTTATAAGTCAGGTTTCACCTTTGATTTCCCCATACCCCCAAGTTATGTATGTCGAGTCAGGTATTCAGTAATCAAGAACTAATGCCAACACAGGATCAGGTAAAAGCAGGTTTGTCTGGATAGACAACGGGAACGGTCCATGAGGACTACATGTCAGGTTTGTTGGCATTAGACACAAGATCAGGTAACGGGTCAGGTCATGGTACAGCAGGTCAAGTCAACAGTATACGGTACCATGTCAGGTATATCAATACATATATGTGTAGCAATGTCAGGTCAAGATGTAAACAATATCGTGGGTGTGCTCACAATCAGTTATATAATCTAGCATGGGTATCAACAACATGAGATAAGCAATGAATTAAGTAATAGACAGTTTCATTCAATTTGCAATACAGTTATCAATTTGTTACAGAGATGACATAGCCAGCCATGCTACCTGTGGGTAGGAAGAATCCATCCGCAGTCACATTACGGCTGTAGAGATATCAAGAACAAAATAAAACTATCTAAACATGTCCATAATCCAAGATAACAGGAGTCAATAATAAATAAATGCGGAAGCAAATGATCCAATACAAATAACTGAAAAGTATGTCCCATAATGCGGGCTCACATCAGGAAATAAATGCAGGAAATAAAACTAACTACTACTGAACTCACAGCTCAGCCTGCTGGCTGAAGTACTCCTGCTCGGACTGCGACAGCGGTACGGAATCTGGGCCATGCAATACCCAGACGTCAGCGCGTCAAGTCATCAAGTAATATAATATGAACAGTGTAGCAGGCAATGCAATATCAACACGAATACAACGAGAGTAGCAACAATGGGAATCAAGCAATGCAGGGTAGTGTGCAGTGGGTAACTAAACTGTTCTATCAGGTTTTCTATTCTAGAGTCTTTGAAATCAATTGATGAATCGTCGATGTAACTCAATAGTATCCCGTGCGTGCCCGGGACCACGGTCAAGATCCTCGGGGCTGAATCCGAGACGTGCCGCTAGGCAGTAACAGGTAGCAGGATGGGCGAGTGATGTCAGCATCATCACTCCGGGGCTGGCCTAGCCCGTAAGACTGATCAGAACAGGTATCGAACTGTTGAGTTACAAGTCAGGTTTCACCTTTGATTTCCCCATACCCCCAAGTTATGTATGTCGAGTCAGGTATTCAGTAATCAAGAACTAATGCCAACACAGGATCAGGTAAAAACAGGTTTGTCTGGATAGACAACGGGAACGGTCCATGAGGACTACATGTCAGGTTTGTTGGCATTAGACACACGATCAGGTAACGGGTCAGGTCATGGTACAGCAGGTCAAGTCAACAGTATACGGTACCATGTCAGGTATATCAATACATATATGTGTAGCAATGTCAAGTCAAGATGTAAACAATATCGTGGGTGTGCTCACAATCAGTTATATAATCTAGCATGGGTATCAACAACATGAGATAAGCAATGAATTGAGTAATAGACAGTTTCATTCAATTTGCAATACAATTATCAATTTGTTACAGAGATGATTTCAAGAGTGCAGTAAGACAAATATAGCCGTCTAGTCATGTTAACAGGTTTAGGAACCCTTAGAGGTGCAATGATTTATGTAACGGTTCAATACAGTTATTCAGGTTAAAAGCATACGAGTGTCCGAATGTGACAGAACGACAGGGATAAATGCTACCAGCTATTTTAACAGTAAAATGTGATTGAAACAGGTAGATATGGTGATTTGTTTCAATTTGCAACTGTAGGTTCCATGTTTAACAGTAAAATGATATAATGCAATATTGTACACGGAAAATAGGAAACGATTGTACCAAGTTAAATTTTACGGGTTTAGGGTGTCAATATATATTTGTAAATATTGTATAGCATGTAACAAGGGGTACTTGCCTCGACGGGTCGCGAACCGGGAAAAACGGAACATAACGTCGGCGGGGAAAACTCGCGACGTGCGCACGGTTCACGGATTGAACCCAAACAACGAACAATGGAACCACACGTGTCGGGGTACCATGCTGGAACGTCGGGACGCGTCATCGGTATTGTCGGTTTCCGGCGAACAGCGAACTACAAATCAAGAATTCAATGAACAGCCAAAAGGAGACTCAAAAAGAGGGAAGAGAAGAAGGATAGAGACGAGGGGGCTCACGAGGATCTGTGGAGGGATGGTGACTGCCGACCACGTCGACGGAGCTCCGGTGCTTTGCCTGCGATGAACTACGGCCGTCAAGAATCGTACCTGAACAGAAAAGGGAGAAGGAGGGAAGAAGGAGAGGAGGAGAGAAGGGAAAGACTTACAGAGGCGATTACTGGGGGTTTGGTGATCGTCGGCGACGACCAGGACGGAGCAGGTGGTCGCGGGTGGTGAGCAGGGGCTGCGGGTGGCTGCAGCGGGGGTGCTCAGGTGGCTGCGAGGGTGCAGGCAATGAGGATATGGGTGAGACGAGGAGGAGGAGGCGAGGGTGCTGGTGGTATCGGCGTCGGCGTCGGGGCTGTGGTGGTGACGGGTGAAGGTGGCTAGGGCTTGCGTTGAGGGCTCGTTGGGTTTCTGGTTCTCGTGAGGAAATAAAAGAGAGGAAAGCGATTTAAAAGGGAGAGAGAGTGTGAGGTTAGAGAGAGATAGAGATAGAGAAACAGAGAGAGAGAGAGAGAGAGAGCGAGATATGAGAGATAGAGAGAGAGAGATGTAGAGAAAGTGGGGCCCAGGGGAGAATGTAAGCCTCGCGATTGGCTGAGTGATGATTGAGAGGTTTTGGAAATATATTAAAAGATTTAACAGATTAGGTAATCAGTGGAAAAAATATATAAATCATCGAAATATACTATGGTTTAAATATTATTAAAATTTGGGATTTTGGCGTCAAACAAAACATTTCCAAATCGCGCCCGGGTTGGGTCCAAAAATTTGAAATTTAAATAATAGGATTTTAAGCGGGTTCCATATTTTAAAATTAAATGTTTTATGATTAAAAAGTATACCCCCAAGACGGACACCTGTACGCGCGCCTAGCCGTCCAAACTCGCCCGTTTCACCGAACGGGACGAGAACACGATGCACGGACGCTACCACAAGACTAGGGGTGACGAGTAGGCCAAGATGAATATTTTTAATTTTATTTTGGATGCTAAAATTTGTTAAGTGCAGAAATGACTTTTCCGGGTAAAATTTTACAGTAAGCCACAAATAAGCAAGATAAATGAAAAGAGTACCACCTAATGCTCAAACAGTACTGGAAAATAGTAGCATTGGGCTCGGGTGTTACAGAAGTGGCCCCTGGTCGGGTCCGGTTTTCCCCAAAGGACAAAACCGTGCGGCTTCGGCCAGAGCGGACAATACTCTCTGTATTGGAGGTGGGGCGTGACAGAATGGTATCAGAGTTGGTCCCTCAATAGTAGGTCTGTGGTTCGAGGATGAACCGTTGTTCAAACGTGGGGAGAATGTCGGGACCCGGTTCTTGCTCACGGAGCAAAGTGCCACGCCAAACTGTCGTGTTAAGTGGGCGGGGGCCACCTCTTGAATCCGTGGGGGCCACCTCTTGAGTCCGTGGGACCCACTGTAGAACAATGGGGACTCTTCGGAATACATTCCGAAAGATGGTGGATCTGTACTATAAATGGAATGATTCCACACTTCAATACAGAAACGTCTTTTAAGTGAACCGGCACTACAGGAGCTTGAGAACTCCGTAGTTAAGCGTGCTCGAGCCAGGGAGGTTCTGGGATGGGTGACCTCCTGGGAAGTGGCCCCTGGTCGGGTCCGGTTTGTCCCAAAGGACAAAACCGTGCGGCTTCGGCCAGAGCGGACAATACTCTCTGTATTGGAGGTGGGGCGTGACATTTACGCTAGCGCATCCCCCCATTAATGGACGCTGATTGATTCTGTGAAAGTATGTTTTAGTAACCGCAATTAATAACGGTGTCGTATGTAGCTAGCCAAGATGAGTACAGGTCGTCCGCAGGGATGCCTCGAATCTTTTAATCTTACTTTAGACGAGTTGATTAAAAAGATGAAAGAATAAAGAATAAATTCTAAATCTATATTAAATACGGATGCAGAATATATATAGTTTTAAGATCTAGTTTAAATACAGATGTAGAATCTATAAAGAAGAGGTTTGTAGGGTTTGTTAGGATTTAGTAGTCATGGATGACTAATAAAGATGCCTCCTTTTATCTATTGATAGATTTAAAACTAGATAGACGGTGATGAATGAGGATTAGGGTTCTTTGAAGAAACTAGCGGTTTCCCCACTATTGACCCTAGTCCCTTCATTGATCTCTATTCATGTCCAACCCTTAACAAAACAATTGTCAATCTGATCTCAAATTACGGTCAAGACTATCAATAAATTGATAGCGCGCCCGATTAGGATGTTAACGATTCTTTTGCTAAAATTTATAAATTTCATAAGACTTAAAAGAAGTTAAAATATTTTATCATCCATTATTCTATCATAATCCTATGAACCTTAACAAGTGGAGAATTACTCACGCATGATGGAGATAGAAGAAGAACGGATAAAGATCATAATGGAAAAAATATAATAAGAATAAAACAACTACCTTTATTAATAAACTTGATCAATTACACTTTTTGTTCCTTTAGAAAGTGGAATATAAAACCCTAGTTTGCTTCTCTATCTATCATAAAGGAGGTAGATGAACAGCTGATTGATCAACCTGGATGCGTAAGTCGGCTTGGACTTTGTGATCTCTTCGGCTTGATGATTTTCTAAATGAGGATTTCGGTCCTTTATATAAGTCCCAAAACCAGAAACCATAGATTCCATAGGTTAAAATATTCTGTTAAGATCATGATCCTGAAATCTCACATCGTATGGCCACCAAAGCGTGCGTTTACCTCTATTTAGTCGCCTTTCCACCGCGATTTGGTGGAGTTAGGGTTTGGGATTTTTTTTGATATTTTGTGTTGATATTTGGAGATCCCCTAGATATCTAGATTCTGAAAATAATACTCTGGATCTCGGTCGTTGCTAGATCTCGTGATTTGCTTTAATATTTTGGAAGATTCGATTCCGACATCTTGATTTAACCCGGATCTCCTTGATTCCAGACCTGGGCTAATATCTGCACATATCTCAAATCAAAGTGTCAGTAATATTTGGTGTTTTTGAGATATTATCCTAACCATTTTATATGATATTATATTTTAAGAATATTGATTAGGGATATTTGATATGATATGCATAATAAAAATATCATATGCATATATTTTCCTTCATAATATTAATTATAATATATAAACATATGGTAAATAGTATTTTGCAGATAAACCCAAAATATGTTCTATATTTATAATAAACACCTTTAGATATTTAAGAAAAGTAAGGAAAATGTTATATCAAACGTGCGATATTTTCGACTAAACAGGCGCATCCCGCCATTTAAGGCGAGGATAACGCTGGGGCGTAACTGACAGCGATCATCTCACGCCCGCTCGCTCCACGTGACCCCTATATAAACCCCTCTCTCAGACGACTCAGGTAACTCGAATTTATTTCAATACGCCGCTACTCTGCACCTATACCTTAGTTCTAACTTGATCGTGGGAGGGTTCTACGATGGTCACCCACCCCGGGACATCTTTGCAGGTAGCTCGGCGTCCAACACCAACCCATTGAGATCCACACTCAACAACTCTCAAAAAAAATCTCAGCCGTCAAAGACCGCCATCACAGGATCGACGGAGGTCAACATCTGAAGGAGATCCGAAGCTCCATCAGTTAGCGCCATCTGTGGGAAGGAAAGACTTGTTTTTTTGTTTCACCATAAAAGTTGATCTTTCGCTCTCGACCCGATGGCGAGCGACAACCGTGACAGTCTAAATACAAGCCACCACAACGAAGGCGGGAGCGGCTCGTCTCCTCCTCCCAATGCCATCCATGTCTTGTCCGTCCGAATAGACAGGCTCACATCACTGGTGGATGCCCTTGTTCGTGTTCAAACGGCGGGCCCTACCCACCTGACTGCGGCTCCCCCTCCTCGGGATAACGACGTCCGCCAAAGGACGGACGGGCACACCCAAACCCTCGATCTCCCTCACCCTCATCACAGCACCACCGAGCGCCGGCGGGCCGACTCCGGCCACCTTAACCCTCATGCGGTGATTGATTCCATAACTCGCTGGATTCCGAAAAGCACCACGCTATGGTCCTAGGGAAGACTGGGCGGTCGCTCGTTCTCTCCTCCTGAGGAGGTGTCGGTCAGCTCACCTGCTTCCAGGCACGACCAACACCCCCACTCTCGCTGGGACCGCGCGAACGACGAGCACAGAAACTACTCGAAAAAGGGCTCACCTGAGGATTTGAGGCACTTGATAGAGCGAAATCGAAGCCAAACCATCGCACAGACTCAGAGTAGGGGTAGCCACCACTCCGACTATGCAAAATCCTCGGTGTACCACCACTGACTTGAAGCCCTCGAGAAGAAGATCAAATGCACACGAGGGGATAGCCACATGTCTGGCAAAAGGGCCAGGTACTCCGCCGACTCACTAACGAAGCCCTTCACAGAGGAGCTGCTAGCCGAGCATGTCTCGTCCAGGAACAAGACACCAAAAGTGGCCCTTTTTCGATAGGAAATCCGACTTGAAGGACCATCTAGACACATTTGCGGCGGGTATGAGCTTCCAGGATAACTCCGACGTGGCTCAATATCGAGCTTTCCCCCCACCCTCATCTGGGATTGGTTCCGAGGACTTACGCCATGCTCCATCTCGACCTTCGACGAACCAGCTACCAAATTCCTCGGTCACTACGTCGGGAATCAACGACAGAAAAGGACGGTCAACTACATGTTCACCATCAAGAGCGGAGACAAAGAATCCTTCAAAAGGTATGTCACTCGTTTCTACAATGCTCTCCTGGAGGTCCCCGAGCACCGCGATGAAACAGTCATCACCGTGCTGAGGTCGGATCTTAGGCACAAAGAGTGACTCCGCTCTTTTGCATTAGCGCAACCTAAGACCATTGTCGAAGTAAAAGCCCGGACCGAGCGGGAGATTCAACTCGAGTCGGAGGTGAACTCAAATCTGCCCAGAGACGACCAAACTGACTAAAAGAAGTGGGGCAGAGAAGAGAAAAAGAGAGTCGGCCAACCAAAACCTTACTCCCCGAAATTCCAGGAGTACACTCCTCTTAACATCTCCAAGGCCGAGCTGCTCGAGGAGACTAAGGGCGAGAGGTTCTTCAAGCTCCCGCTAGTTACCCAGAAGTCGGGCAAGCGTCTCCGAGACCTGTACTGCGCCTTCCATAGGTCACAGGGCCACCCGACCGAAAACTGCAAACAAATCCGTGACCATATCGAGGAGTTGATCTGCTCCGGCCACCTGGCGAAGTACTTGCAGGACAACCGGTAGGCAGAATGGGAGCAAGAGAACCATCCCCCACCCGGAGAGTTAATGATTGGGCAAATCATGGTCGTTCCTTCGGATCCTACTCAGGAAGCTGGTGGAAACCACTGCCTCCTCCCGCGAGGGTATAGGCGATCCATCCCAGATGAAGTGCGGGAAGGACAAGCCCATCATCTTCACCGATGAAGACCTCCACGGTATATCCCTACCTTACAACGACCCTCTCGTGATAGCGGCCCGGGTCTACCGTTACAAGGTACAGAGAATATTGGTCGATTTCGGGAGCTTGGCACACATTCTCTTCTATGACTGTTTCCAACGTATGGGGTTAGGACTATCCGACCTACAACCGACCTTCCATGTCCTCTCTGGGTTTACCAATCACTCCATCCCGGCCGAAAAAATGGTCACCCTCCTCCTCAACATTGGAGAAGCATGCCATATAAGGACCATACCGGTGAAATTCATCGTCGCTAAGGTCCCTTCATCCTACAACATCCTCCTGGGTCGTCCAACTTTAAATGCCCTCCGGGCTCAAATCTTGACTTATCACATCGCAATCAAATTCCCTTTGGATCAAGGGGATAGGCCGGGCCTACGGGAACCAACAAATTGCTAAGGTTTGTCTCACCTCCACGTCACCCGTCGGAGACCCGGGCGACGATTCGGAAGATGCGTGTGATTTTCAGGGGTCTTTGGATACGCGCGACGGCCAAAAGGAAGTTTGAGGATCCCCGGTGGAAGCATTGAAGGAAGTCCCCCTTGTCGAAGGGGTTTAGGGCCGGACCATCCAAATTGGCTCTCTCGTAACATGGGACCACCGCGAGGACTTGATATGGTTCCTCCGAGATAACTCGGACGTGTTCGCTTGGACCACCACGGACATGCCCGGGATCGACACCAAAGTGATCTCCCACAAGCTAAGGGTCAATCCAGAAGTAAAGCCCGTCTGACAAAAGCAGAGAAGTTTTGCGCCGGCCAAGCAAAAGGCAATAGAAGACGAAGTGTACCGATTGCTCGCAACCAACTTTATCAGAAACCTGGACTACTCAGATTGGATGGCGAACGTGGTCATGGTCAAAAAGACGAATGGGAAATGGCGCATATGCGTCGACTTCATGGATTTGAAAAAGGCCTGCCCCCAAAGACAACTATCCCTTCCCTTAGATAAACTAGCTAGTGGACAGTTCAGCCGGCCATGAATTACTTAGCTTCATGGATGCGTTCTCCAGTTACAATTAGATCCAGATGAACCCAGCATACGAAATACTTACCGTGTTAACCACGGATCGGTGGGTATACTGTTAAAAAGTGATGCCCTTCGGTCTCAAGAATGCTGGGGCAACGTATCAGCGTCTGGTCAACAAACTGTTCAAACCGCAGATCGGGAGAAACCCCCTTCAGCCTCTGCTACGGCACCGAGACAATGGTCCCCGAGGAGATACGTCTGGTCAACTGTAACAACCTTGAAATTTCTGTACAGATTTTTTTTCCAAAATACAGAAAGGAATACCTTAGTCTGAGCACAAGCTATAAATTTAAATTGCTTTTGAACAGCAAAAAAACACTTGTATCTCACTGGTAAAGCCTTGCACTGCTGTGACATAGCCTTTGTGTTCGAATCCCATCAGCTACATATTATTTTTATTGATTTTTCTTTTAAATTTTTAGAAGCTCAAAAGTTTGCACTGCACTACACGTAAAATGAAAAGTCACACAGAAAATAAATATGTGCACTGAGCTATATGAAGCGACTAGGACACGTGTCTTCAATCCAGAGCCCTCCACCCCCTAGAAGACCGGCGAAATGATGCTTGGGGACGGCGGCGCCCCCTCTCCCCCATGGAAAATGCTCCCAAAATTTAACCCTGCACCCCTTAGACTCCCTCACTAATCCCATTTGATTTCTCTGCACATTTACAGAGAATTAAAATGAGACATTAATTCAATTTTAATGCATATTTTTAATTCATTCTTCATTACCCTATACCCTAATTTCTTCTATAAATACCACACTACACCCTAGCCTCCTCATTCAGAAATCCATTGCCAAAGCTCTCCAAATTTTCTAAGACCAAAAGTTGTACAAGTGGAGTTAGCTCAAGTCAAATACCGGCGACGTTTCAAGACAAATCCGGTGACGAAACGACTCTACGACGCCTTCGAATGTTCCCTCTACCTCTTCCCTCTTATTTCAATCAGTAAGTCCCCTCTTCCCTCTTCTCTTTCTAGTAAATAGAATCCTATTTTCAAAACACGTCGGAAGCGGAGTTATTCCGACTTCCGATTCTAATTTCATCAAAAACGTAATTTTTCTTAATAAAAAATTTACCAACTTTTTATATATTGTTTATTAACCATTAAATAACATTTAGAATAAGTTTCAATTCAAAATATAATGTTAAACAACTTTTATTTAATTTTTACGGTAAAATACCATCTAATTTACATATGACATTACTTTATAGTTTGGCTCATACTACCTTTAGAAATTGCACGAGCTAATGACCTACCTTATCACAACACTCATCTTGACATAGCACGATAGCTTTTGTAACAATTTTTGTGGGACAAAACACAATTTACATTAAAATACCTTAAACTATAAAAACCCATATTTTTTAAATTGTTTTAATTAATTCCTTACAAATAAGCCTCTACAACCAATTTTGGAGAACCCGATCGAGATGATGCGGGTTATCGCACGTCCTCGGGACTAGTAGAGCGAGATGCAGACCTCCTCATGGAGCATTCGATCTCGATGGAATTCTTGTTATAATTTTTAAGAAAAACGTGATTTCTATTTAATAAATAAATTCTATTTTTTATAATTATTTATATATAAATATTATTAAAATATCTATTTTAAATATATAATATATTCCATGTTTTCTAATAAAAAAAGAATCACAAAAGATCATGAAAATACTATCACATCAATACAAGTCAAATAACAAGAAAATACTATATACTATTCAATTTAGGTTTATATCCACTAGAATATCACATTTTATAAAAATTACAACTATGAAAACCCTAACGATAAATAAATACTTGAGGTTTATTTTGAAAATATATCAAAACTATTTTTCATAAAACCCCCTCAAGTTATATTAATTTACAATAAGGACCCTAGTAAACATACGTTTAAGCGGGACCAATTCTCTTGATCCTCAGGGAGCCGAAGAATACGGATGCTTGCCTATATAAGGTAAAAAACCTAAAAAGGGTGTTATCAATATGGTAACTGTCTTAGAAAAAGACACAAATCTTGCTGTCCATGTGCAGCAGTTACCGATAACTCCAAAACTAATTCAAGACTTCAATTCTGTTTAAGTGTCTGACTCAGGAAAAGTCTCAGTCTAATCGATCGATCGATTTATTCTTGAATATGATTCAAGTATAACTCCAATTTAATATGAATCATTTTATACCAGAATTCAATCTATATCAACATGACTCGACCGAATCGAACCATGGATATACTCTGATTACATGACTATCCATTTATACCCATTCCGTTTACATGATATCATGGTTTCGGTAATTCTTACATCTATTAAACAAAACAATATACATCAATACATAATACATCACGGGGTTTTAAAGGGGTAGACTGGCACAGAATGTGTTAAAAGTGGCACGAGATGGTCATTAAAAGACGTAACTATACATCCATTGCCGTTGTTCCGTGATTTTATCGACAGAGCCTTATACTACGGGTTACCGAAGTCCATGGTATAAGTTGGACTTCTCTCGTATACACTGGTATATTCTGTACCAAGCTACAAACAACTGCGTTAGCATAACAATCAAATATTATACCAGTTACATCCTCTTATCTGTCTATTCTATTTCAATCTCTTTTTGGGACTTACCGAGCGATTGTTCGCTGACGACATTCGTATTTCTCTTCTTTCTTTGGAATGTTGGCAGGAGGACCCGACTCTGAGGAGTTCGAGACCAGCCAGGAGCACTTGGAGCAGACTATTGAGCAGCACGACCATTAGGCTTTGCTTGTACTTACTTTACTTTTAGTTCATGCCATTGTTTAAGCATTGCTTTCCAGTATTGTAATTACTTTTCAGTTGTATTGTAAAGAAATGCTTAATCAATAAAAGTTGTTGTTCATTTACATTAAATGTCTTCTTTTATATATTTACATTATATTGCTTAGTTACGCTTAGCGTGTTTACTTCTGAGTAAATATGTAGCAGGTCTCGTCGCGTCTCCTTACCCGTACACTGGAAAGCGGGGCGTGACATTAACAAACTGTTCAAACCGCAGGTCGGGAGAAACCCCCTTCAGCCTCTGCTACGGCACCGAGGCAATGGTCTCTGTGGAGATCGGACTGTCCATTTACAGGATCGAACACTTCGACGACGAAGCCAACACCTCTGCATTCCGAAGCAACTTGGACATCTTACTAGAGAAGAGGGACCGAGCGCAAATCAGAGTAGCCACCTATCAACAACAAACCGCTCGCTACTACAATGCCCGAGTTAAACATCGGGCCTTCAAGATGGGAGATTTGGTCTTACGAAGAAACGAGTTCGTGGACCAAGAAAGACTACATAAATTCTCCCCGAAGTGGGATGGACCATTCCTCGTCACAGAGGTTTTTCTCAGTGGGGCATAGTGCCTGCAAGACGCCAGGGGGCATAACTTTCCTCGGCCTTACAACAAAGAAAAGCTCAAGTTGTATAAGTAAAAAAAATTGTATTCTCTTTTGAAATAATATAATTCCTGTTGGCGTTTAGTTAAGTCCATAGAATGCACAAAGAAAAAAGAAAAAAAGAGACAACACACTACTGCCAAAAACATGATTTATATATGAAGGGGTATTATGGGATCCCTAGCCTTACAATAGTTACAATAGAGGGGGCGAGGATCAAGGAAGCACTGTTGATGGTATTCCGATGAAATCTCCTCCAGCCGAGCCCTACCTTCCTCAGGCCGCTCCCTCTGACGGGGCCCGCAGACCGTAGAGGCCACGGAAGCACTGGGGACCCTATCCACGATCAGCCTTTTCTGGAAACACTCCAGAAGAATACGCACTGATCGTTCCCGCCTGCTCTTCGAGATTAGGCCGAGGTGGTAAATTGTGTACACCTTGTCAAGTGCCTTGTCCCTCAGCTGTGGAGACAGGACGTTGTGCAGACCTGGGGACATCCTCCAGATCGCCTAAATGAGAACTTAGAGGAGAGCAGATCGCCGGGCAAGTAGGTTTCCAAAGTGGCCCTCCACACGGTCAATCACCGCCTCGTATGTCTGCTTGGAGCGATCGAGGCTGTAAAGGTACACATCGTCTTGAGAGATGATCTCCCGGATGGTAAAAATGCGCCCGGCTATCTTCAGAGACCCAATGCTTGAAAGAAACCAACATGCCTTCGCTATTTATAGCCTCAACAAAAATCATCCATCGGCCGAAATTTACTCGCAAAGCGACGCGAATCACGGGATTTCTCAATTTCCCGATATAGAACTACCACGTGTCGGCCATGCCGGTCTTCACGAGCGGTTGTGCGGCCCACGGAAGGTTGAACGACGCCCTCACTCCCGCCAATGCGGACCGCAGAAGGTTGAACGACACCCCCATTAAGGTGCAAGGGAGTCTAGAAAGCCCTCCACGCGAGGCTGCCGAGTAGCTTCCTGCTCGGTCCATCCTCAGCGGGTATCTTCCTGCCCAACTACGCTGTGGATCGAAAGCCCTCCTCATGAGGCTACCGAGTAGCTTCCTACTTGGTCCATCCTCAACGGGTATCTTCCTGCCCAACTTACGTTGTGGATCAAAAGCCCTTCTCGCGAGGCGGCCGAGTAGCTTCCTACTCGGTCTATCCTCAGCGAGTAGCTTCCTGTCCAACTACGCTGTGGATCGAAAGACCTCCTCACGAGGCCACCGAGCAGCTTCCTGCTCGGTCCATCCGCAGCAGGCAGCTTCCTCCCCAACTTACGCTGTAGCTCAAAAGCCCTCATCACGAAGCCACCGAGCAGCTTCGTGCTCGGTCCATCCTTAGCGGGTAGCTTCCTGCCAAACTATGCTGTGGATCGAAAGCCCGCCTCATGAGGCCACCGAGTAGCTTCCTGTTCGGTCCATCCTCAGCGGGTAGCTTTCTGCCCAACTTACGCTGTGGATCAAAAGCCCTCCTCACGAGGCCACCGAGAAACTTCCTGCTCGGTCCATCCTCAGCGGGTAGCTTCCTGCCCAACTACGTTGTGGATTGAAAGCCCTCCTCACGAGGTCACTGAGTAGCTTCCTGCTCGGTCCATCCTCAGCGGGTAGCTTCCTGCCTAACTTACGCTGTGGATCAAAAGCCCTCCTCGCAAGGCGGCCAAGTAGCTTCTTGCTCGGTCCATCCTCAGCGGGTAGCTTCCTGCCCAACTGTCATGCCCCGCTTCCCAAAATACGGAATATGGGAGGCGACTAGGCCAGCCTTGCTCCTACGGTCAGAGAACAATCCCGCCGTAGTCACAATTCGGCTTCTAACATTACATGGTAGTCAGTAAACACGACACAGAAATAAAGGAAACACGTCACTAGTTTATTACACCAAATTTCATTGTTCACAGTTTACAATAGTTCGAAAGAAAAAGAAACTACTAACCAAGTGCGAATATAAGGTTGATTTATGGAAAGCGGTAAAAGCACTTGAAGGCATGACCGTCTAGATCTCTGCGAGCTCGAATAGCGGGTCTGACTCCTGAACTGGGTCCTCTCCAATTTCTGAGCATGCATACTCAGGTCGTCAGGGCGACACAATAGCAATATTATGATAATAACATTGAGGCAAGAAAATAAAGTAATAACGGTGGAGACAATAAATGTAGGTAATCGATATGTCAATAAACAATGCAATGTATGATCTGTGTCCCTATAGGACTTTAAGTCACTTTTGAAATCAAGTTGCAGAAATGAGTGATCATATTTAACGAGGGTCTCGTACGTATCCAAGACTACGGCCCACTGTTGCCCGGGACATAACCCTGTCAGCCGGACCGCTAGGTCTAAACCTAATATATATAAGAGTCGTTGTTCGAATGATCATCCTCTAAAATCGCTAACCTCGCTTGATAAGTTCATTTCCGCTTCGATTTCCTCTTTTCCCCCAGGTTTCACTTTCTATAAGTACTAGCTAGTTGTGTACAAGTACACACCAATAACACCGCTTTATTCATTACTCACTGTGTGGTTCACTATCACGAATCATTCACTTTTTACTGGCATACTCGACACAACTAAACCGATACCATTTACGTTAGACAACGCATTATACACTGAGAATTAATAAGGATGCTCACTATCGCTAGAGGTATTACAGTTGGGTGAAAATGTGAATTATGCCACTAAACAAATCATATGTAATACAAGTCATTATGAGTCTTATGAAATTATAAAAATCGCATTAAATCGTACGTTCAGAACTATGTAAAATGATACAAAAGAGGTAAAAAGTAAACTTAGTCAGAAGTTCAGCAAAATTGGTTTCATGTCAAACGGGTTTCAGGTTCGCGAAATACAGTCATTTCTTTTTAAGTGTTCTCTGCTGAAAATTCAGTTCCTAAACTGAAAGTCTATTTCGTAACACTGTTTTCACCCTTTTGGGATCAAAATTTGGCAACGTTACAGTTGGATAATATTTAAGTTTGTCAGTTATGTTTCCAAATCACTAGACAGATTGATAATATACACTGTGTTCTGGGAGTTATACATTATTTAAAGTCAGGATATACGTTCTGTCCCTGCTTGGGACTGCAGTATGTACTGACGATTTAAAACATGATTAAAAGAGAGAACGACGGTAAAAACGAATGAAATTAGTTCCAATAGTTAGCTAACAGATTAATATTCGCTACGGTATAAGGTTCCACATAATACCATTTTCACACAGAGATGTAAAAGCATTTCAAATCAAGTATCGACAAGCAGTGCTGCTCTGGACTGCAGTCCAGAGACGCACTCCCGAAAAGTTTCCGTCACCGCTATGAAATATAAACAAAATATAAATTATATGGGGTTCTAGGATATCGAGTCATCTTCCATATGAGCCCTCGAACACCATATTCCGGTGTGTAACCAATTTACTGTGATTTTCACAAATTTCAGGTACGGAAGGTTTCAGGTTTGACGGATCTAAATGGGGATGACATTTCACGGTGTTAGGATCCGTATTTTCGAACCAACTCTTTACACAGTATTCATTATCACTAAGGTAATCCGTTACACCTAAGTTTCGTCATTTTAAGAGGGTTTTTAACTTAGGATTTGTGTTCATCTCAGAAAACTGCATTTTAATACCCTCATTCATGATCTATTTTGTTATTTATCGGTACTTTTAAACCAGTGTCTGCTCAGTAATTACAGATTACTGGTATTCATGATAAAAGACTAGAAACACACTCAAAATCACGGATATAATGTTTGGGAGCTGACACTGCAAATGGAACAGAAAAAAGACCGATATCCAAATATCTCTTTTGCAAATAATCATGTGTAGACATTTTTGATCCAACACAACATAAGTGTGCACATGGCTCTTTGGTTCTTGGACCTAGGTGGGGATGCCCATAGAATACAATACATGATGAAGTGGGCACATAGAGGAACATGGCTAATAAATGCATAAAGATTTGATGTGATGTATGGCATTTTGTTCCCTCCAAATCCTTGAGTGCAACCCAGGCCTTTATTGAGAAATCTAGCAGCACCAGAGTGATATTAGGGAGCACACATGACAGCACAAACAAATACGAGCTCAAGAGCTCGGACCAAGACCGGCCACATGCCCTATATGGCCGAGCAGGCCGGCCCCCTAGCCCTATTGACCTCCAAGTTTCTGTGGTCCCTCCCTTACTGCCACGTCATCTTAATTTTATTGCTTATTTATTTTTCTTTTGTGCCTATAAAAGAAGAACCAGTGAGCAAGGGAAGGGGGTCATATATATGCACATATTCTATCTTTTTGTTTTGTTTTAGTTCATTTTTTGTTTAGGCTTGAGAGTGAGTGGGCTTCAACTTGGTTTCTTCTTCTTCTTTCCTCTTAAAGCTTTCCTTTCCTTGGAGAGCATCATTAAGGAGGTTGAACAAGTAACCAAAATCTTGTATCTCTTTCTCAAGTGTTAATAATATTGTTGTTTCTTTTATTACTTGCTTCTTTTTTTACTTGCTTATCTTTATCATACTTAACTAATCTTCTTATGTTGGTAATGGTAAGGAAGTGAGATGAAAGGCTTTGCCTCCTCCTCCTCTTGTTTATGTTTAATGTGCTTTAACATGATTATAACTTAAGGATTGTTTTATATATTGATGTGATATGGTATTTTGAACCCATGGCTACTTTGTATCCTCTTCAAATACCATATTCACTCCCCTTCCCTATTTCACAATGTTTAAGTTAAAATCAAATTGGTGTTAAGTTTGCTAAGTTTGGATACGATATTTTGTAACCAAGAGTTTGACAAACCCTCGGTTTTCATATACCGTATACTATCACAACCCCTTAGCAAAGTTAACACTCAAATCATTTTCTCTCACTCACTAACTTGTATCTTTGGTGTTGATGTATGCTTGCTAACTCTTGTGTTTAGTGTTAATACCTCAAGCTTGGACATACAAACGGTAAGGGAACAAACGGACTCGTTTCGTGTTTTGCGGCAAATATCGGCAACTTGATGATTCGTGCTTCGCAACCGCTTTGACGATTCATACTTTGTACCGGGATCGACGCAAGAACGGACAACTCATGATCGAGGGAGCGTCGAAGGAATCGTCGCGATTCGATCTTCCGAACCAATGCCACGTCCAACTTCTTTCTTAACCTATTTGCTTGTTTTCCTTGTTTTTGTATTTTCCATTTTTTGTGACAACCAACCCAATTCATTATTGGTTGAACTTTAAACCACAAAACCTAATCACAATTCCCTGCGGATCGACCCGTACTTGCCGACTTGCTACAACGCGCCGTGCACTTACGGTTTATAAATATTTAAAATGAGAACGATCTCGCGTGCGCATTCCGTTCCTTAATATCATATCGGTTTCAAAACATACGCGTTTGCGCGCGCGGGTGAATTCCCAACAATTTGCATCGAGCACCTATTATAAACATTTGATTTGCCACCGAAACGCTCGTTTGTTTCAACCAATAAACAATATTGACACTACAATTTTCTCATAACGTCATCACTAGCTTCTAGACTGGATTATATATCAAACATTAGTGCTAAGATTAAGATACGGCTCAATATTAAATCGCAATAGTAATTCTCGACATAATTCATACGCGATCGAAAATAAACATAATATAGCACGTATGCAAGTATTTGAACTTGCCTGACGATGTATCGATAGTTACGACAATGACGATGATGGAAACAGATCGCACGGGCATGGTACGGAAATGCAGCAACACCACCAAGGGTTTGGCCTCGGCTCGAGCTTGGGTTCAACGGCTCGGCAGCGACTAAGGGTCAGGTGATGCAACGGTGGCAGTGACGATGAGCACGGTATGCCGTTGGCAAGGTCGCCGGTGGTCCAAAGACGGCTTCGATTAGGTGGGGAGCTCGGGCAAAAGTGGGGCTTGGCTTGGAGCTTGGAGGGTGAGAGGAGGAAGGTGGTGGGTTGCTGTAGTGATGGCGAGGGATGGAGTTTGGTGTTGAGAGAGGAGAAGTCGTCGGTGATGGTTTTCCGGTGAGGATGCAGGCGATGGGTGCAGGGTGTTCGGTGATGGGCTCATTGGGGGCTTGGTGCAGGGTCAAGCTCGGTGGTAGAGGGAGGTCGGGAGCTCCGGGAGGAGAGTGGAAGGGGTCGCTGACGGTGATAATGATGATCGGAGAAGTGGGCGTCGGTGGAGGTAGGGGAGGCTTGGTGATTACGGTGCAGTGGAGAGAGGGAGGCAGTGGGGTGTTGGTGAGAGTGGCGAGGTCGTGATGGCACCGGCGGTGGGTTGCGGTGGACGGAGCTTGGAGGTGGAGGCGAAGGCATGGTGGCGGCGAGAGGTGAGCTCTAGGGCTCTCGGGCGTGGGTTCTCGTATGGGAGAGGAGGGTGACGAGCGGGGAGAAAAGAAAGAGAGGAGAGAGAAAGAGTGTTCGAGAGGAGAGAAAGAGTGAACGCGGTGAGAGAGAGAGGGTGTGTATGAACGTAAGGTTTTTTTTTAATTTCAAGGAAAAGTAAATGAGTGAGAGTAAGATGAGATTAAAAGGATTGATAAGAATTAATAGGATATAATGAGGGGATTAATTGTGATTAATGGGAAATTATGGTGGAGATTTCGATTTGGATTTGTGGGAATTCAAAAAGAAAAGAGAAGGGAAAATTGTTTGGGCTTGGGGAAAGAGATGTGGGTCGGGCTTGTGTTTGGGTGTGGGTTAGAGCACTAAGAATATAATTTAAGAAAAAGAGCTAGAGTTTAAGGATTAGAAAAAGTAGGAAAAAATTTAGACAAGAATATTTGAATTTTTTTTTAAATACGGATTTAAGTACAAAATGAGATCGGTTATTACACCAACTACGCTGTGGATCGAAAGCCCTCCTCACGAGGCCACCGAGCAGCTTCCTGCTCGGTCCATCCGCAGCGGGCAGCTTCCTGCCCAACTTACGCTGTGGATCAAAAGCCCTCCTCATGAAACCACCGAGAAGCTTCCTGCTCGGTCCATCCTCAGCGGGTAGCTTCCTACCCAGCAACGCTGTGTATCAAAAGCCCTCCTCATGAGGCCACCGGGCAGCTTCCTGCTCGGTCCATTCGCAGCGGGCAGCTTCCTGCCTAATTTACGCTGTGGATCAAAATCCCTCCTCACGAGGCCACCGAGCAGCTTCCTGCTCGGTCCATCCACAGCGGGTAGCTTCCTGCCCAACTACACTTTGGATCGAAAGCCCTCCTCACGAGGCTACTGAGTAGCTTCCTGCTCGGTCCATCCTCAGCGGGTAGCTTCCTGCCCAGCAACGCTGTGGATCAAAAGTGTTAGTTATATGTATACCCTAGAGGCCATTGTTGTACATGATTGTATATTACAATGGATACTTGGACATATATAGGGAGGACTTTCTTGCTCGATATGATAGTATGCTATCTGATTGCTCTTTATCTTAACATGTAGACTAGTATTGTGATATTGTCTTGCTCTCACATGTTGGTAAAGCCCTTAGGATGTATACTTGACTACAAGGATTATGATGCAAATCATACTAGTAGGGCCAGGGTAGTCTACAAGTTCATCCTTTAATTGGTCCTAGTCGAGGGTGTATCGAGAAGGGACATCGATATTCCAGAGTAGACTAGCGTATACGTTTCTTGACCCATTTGATGGGCGATGGATGATCCCATATCCATTGGTGTTTGACATCAAAGATGGTATACGGGTGCTTAGTGGAGACTGGGTACACTGAACATGACTCACCGAGAACTCTTAGATGGTACTATACCTAACGTCAGATAGCAGTTCTCTGGTGACACTGGTACAGATTAGTCTGTAGACCCGAGATCATCATAGAGTCTTATGTGATTCCCACTTTGCTTTGATTTCCACCTTACCACGTTCAAAAAAGTGTGCAAAACGGTGGCTTTTGGGTACAGTCCCAAGTCACATGGAGCAAATGAGCGATAGGAGGGGTTCCGTCACTCCCGGTATTGAGGGTTGATGTTATGCTGTACTCGATTGGCTATAACAGGAAGTCCCTAGCCAAGGCTGATACTGAGATTTACTGGTAAGTGTTATTAGTAGTTTCTCGACCCGTTATCAGCCTCACATCTGCATGAATTATCAAATTACTGGGGTTTGACGTTTACCACCACTAGACTCGATATGCTACATATCATACGAAGAGACCGGACTATGCGGTAGTGTTTCTGTTGGATTCACAGGAATATAGACAAGCTTGCTTGTTGATCTTCTGATCGCTCAATACCCAGGTAGCCGTTACGTCCAGCTAGTACCGCTGACGGCTTGTGGGTGACTGATATGATCATCACCTACTGCCAGCGTATTGATGAGTCATTAGAGTCCTACACAGAGGTTTCCTAACTCATGCGAAACAAAGTAGGGCACATATGTGATATGTGCGGGACCGAAATTAATACGTGTATGTGATACAGTATTCTAATCTAACAATATAGGTTATATGTGATATAACCGGATTGTTGAATTAAGTGTTGATTCAATGATATGTTATATGTATACGTGATACATATAAATGATATTAGTCGGTTGTATGCGATACAGCCGGGTTATTAAATCAAGTGTTGATTTAATAATTTAATGTGTAATTATATATTTGATATATTAATATACATTAACTAATATTAGCTCACTTAAGAAAATGTTTTCTCTTTGTACATTTAATATATATGTGATATATGCTAATATATTTATTTTGTGTCATGCTAGATGATACATTGGACTTGGGTGTATGAGACTCATACCACACTTAAGATAATGTGGGGTTTTAATTATTAAGGGAAAATCAAAATTAGGTGGAAATTTGTCATGGCTAGTGAAGCTTGGAGAAACCTTGACTTAGTCTACTAATTTTGTTGTATCTTAGATATTTATTAACCTAACCATTATCTTTAGCCTTGGTTAAGTATCTAAATGAGTGATATATGATATTTTCTCATCCATGGTTAATTAGTTGATCACTTGATTATTTTCTTCATCTCCTTCCGTCCGTAGCGGGTAGCTTCTTGCCCAACAACGCTGTGGATCAAAGCCCTCACCACGAGGCAACTGAGTAGAAAGGAAGATACCGACCTTCCTATGCTTAGCCATCGATGCGCGATAGCCACCTCAACTCAGGGGAAATGGAGGATACCGACCTTCCGGCACTTGGCAATCGTTCGACACTACTCGATGAACAGTTGACAAGTGCGGGAAGGGTAGACCTACGAGCTAAGAAGTACTTGCGAGATGTAAAGACCTATGAGCTAAAAGTACTTGCATAATTAAGGTTCGAGGACCTTACATAGTGAGCAGACATTCGGATGAAGAAGAAGAACCCACTTGGCTATCTGAAGCCAAAAAGGAGGAAGACGCACTGGACTCGGCCCTAACAACGGTGCCTTATCTCCAACTCTACCCTTGCTATCTTTACGGACTCCTCAGATGAAGATATCGAACCTGATTCAAAGGAAGGGACTCACCGAGGAGAAATCAAAAGAGGATCCGGTCTAAAGGAAGGAGCGCCGGGCAATCCTCAACAATGAAAGATAATTTGAGTAAAGTGTCAGCCCTAGGATGGTCCCTTCCTATTTATACACCCTAAAGGAGAACATCCTACGGCCCTGATTGATTCCCGCTAAAACGAAACATCGCGCCCAGCGACCGATGGGGCTCCACATGGCGATCGGCCATTGGGGACGTCTTTTCGACTGTAGGAATCAGAGACAGCCTGTCACTTCTGCCAACCGATGACCGATACGTGGTCCGTATCCCAACTGGCGATCGGCTGAAACGGTACCCCCTCTTTAAAGCATGATCATTTCATTGATCCGCTGACGCCATCAGGGATACGCGTGAAGATTCAGGTGCACGATGAGATGACACGTGGGCCCAAAGATCGAAACAACGCAACCTCAAACGCCTTAATATTTCCGAGCAATCCACGTTATGAGTCTTGGCGCCAAAATGAGCAAAAGAAAAACCGCCACTCTTGACCCGACCCATGAATAGGTCGGAATGAGTGTGGGGGGCTAATGATGATGCTCACAAGTAGTATCTCCTTAGATTACGACATGTGGCGGATGACGTGTCCTGAAGGCTACGGAGGTGGAATAAATGAGTTGCATTAGGAGGATTCCTCGGGACTTTGTCCCGAGGAACGTATCAGACCTTTCAGGAGACCTCCCTGAATACATTCCACCATCACCTAGGAAACTACCAACAACACAACTCCGAGTTTTCTCAGTCTCCCGGCTCGTCTCCGAGCCCCTGACGTACCGAGCCTCCTCGGCCTCTCGGCTCGTCTCCGAGCCCCAGACGTACCGAGCTTCATCTGCATCCCCTGATCAACCAAGAGCACGGATCCCATGCGCCCCATAATGGCTCCGTGTATATCGCCAGGGCGAGATATCCGCCTTCCCACGATTTGCGTCCCACGCTAGCGCATTTCCCCATTAATGGGTGCATCCCGCCATTCAAGGTGAGGATAACGCTAGGGCATAACTGACGGTGATGATCTCGTGCCCGCTCGCTCCACGCGACCCCTATATAAACCCCTCTCTCATACGACTCAGGTAACTCGAATTTATTTCAATACGGTGCAACTTTGCACTTATACCTCGGCTCTAACTTGATCGTCGGAGGGTCCTATGGTGGTTACCCACCCCGAAACTTCTTTGCAGGTAGCTCGGCGTCCAACACCAACCTATTGAGATCCACACTTAACAACTCTCAAAAACAAATCTCAGCCGTCAAAGACCGCCATCACAGGATCAACGGAGGACAACATCTGAAGAAGATCCGAAGCTCCATCACATGCTAACTTACCAATCATGTGCTCCGCACGTGCTTAAAATCTAATAACTTCTTTACTATTATAACCACAAAACTTAAGAGTACTCAAATCAATTTCAATTTGGCGGTCTAACATAATCTCAAATAGCAGCACATTAGCAATAAAAAAATTAAATATAGAATTTTCTTTAAGAAATATTTAATAAATACAATTATCAACTGAGTCAATTAAAACCACACAATCATCTTTACTGATCTTAAATAATTATTAGAATCATTATGAATGATTTTGAAAACAAATTAACTACCCCCACCAGCAGCATGTAATTTTTAATCTTCTCATCAGAAAAAATTAAACATAGTTTGATGATGCTCGATATCGGTGATCTCCCAGATC
The DNA here is from genome assembly GCA_030015575.1 of Agapanthus africanus. Taxonomy (NCBI): domain Eukaryota; kingdom Viridiplantae; phylum Streptophyta; class Magnoliopsida; order Asparagales; family Amaryllidaceae; genus Agapanthus; species Agapanthus africanus. Next base: position 43,799,370 of record JASDDO010000019.1, on the reverse strand, counting down.
ATGACACATGGCAGATGACGTGTCCCGAAGCGTGCAAGAAAGGAACTGCAGTGGCCGACCAGACCACTCATATGCCCGTCCTACAGACAACCGCTGGCTCACCTCTGAGCCCCCTGCACAATTGGCCTCCTCGGCCCTCTCAGCTCACCTTCGGGCTACCACGGAACGAAGATAGCTCGGCATTCCGCTCGGTCCCGAGCCCCCGCAGAGCTCATCTTCCTCAGTCCCTTCGACCGACCAACGACATCATTCGCAGGTGCTTCCGCCTCGCCTCCGTGAACCTCGCCATGCACTAAATATCCGCTGCCCAGATCCCGTGTTCCACGCCATCACGATCCCCATTAACGAGCCTGTCTCACCATTAATGGGAGATCCCTCCTATCACGCGGGCGCGACTGTTCCTTGATAAAATATCAAGAAATTCCCCAATAGGGTATCACGTGCTGACACGTGACCAAGGGTCACGTGCTGACACGTGATGGTTTCCTGGAGCTCTGTTGTAATAGAATTAAATTATAACCAAGCAGGTAATTAGTGGAGTCATGTGCCACCACGTGATGGGCCTTTAAAACCCACCAAAAGGGATTAAAAAGATGTAATAAGACACTAAGGAAAACCCCAATGGGGGCATCACGTGCTCATACGTGACCAAGGGTAACGTGTTGACACGTGATGATTCCTTAGCTCTATTAAAAGGCAGAATTAAATTATGAATAAAATGTTTAATCAAGAGGGTCACGTGCTAACACGTGATGGGCTGTAAAAGCCTTCTGAATTAATATAATTAAATTCTAAATAAGAGAAATCAAAGACCCTAACTGGAAAAGTATTTCTTTAAATCTTTCCAAACAAAAAAGATTATGCTCTTTAAAGTGGAGCACCGTTGGATTAAAAATCCGATGGTGATTAAAAATCACCAATTTATGGAAAGATTTTATACAAGGAAAATTTCCCTGAAATTCACCAAGAATAACAAACAGAATATCTTCTGGATTAAAAATCCAATGGTGAATAAAATTCACTGAGTGATCTAAAAGATCATATAGGTTACAAAAACAACCAAAAGCTTTCAATAAAAGATTCACTAAACAAATTGATTCTTTTCCTTCTCCTATAAATAGGAGCCAAGAAGAGAAGAGAATGGATGAACTTTGGATCTTTGGAATTTTGATTTTCTGAAGAAAAACAACAGAGAGAAAAGAGAGGAGAATTTAATTATCAAGAAAAGAAACCCTAGGTGAGGAAGGGGAAAGAGATTTAAGCTCCATAAAACAAAAAGAGAATTTAATTCTCAATCTAAGAGTTTAACTCTTCTGAATAAGAACTTAGTTCTTCCTCTGGTTGAAGATCTGCAGAAGCAAATCACCCCACAAGTTGAGAATTTAATTCTCATCGGGGAGATTCTGCCATGCAGATCCAAAACTTAGAGAGAGAATTGAGTTTTGAGAATTTAATCCTCCCAAATTCATAGGAATTTAATTCCTCCAAATAAAACTAGGGTTCAACCCTGCATGAGAATTTAATTCTCCCAAATTCATAAGAATTTAATTCCTCTAAATAAAATTAGGGTTTAACCCTACATAAGAATTTAATTCTTCCACATACATAGGAATTTAATTCCTCTAAAACAGAATTAGGGTTTAACCCTACAGAGAATTTAATTCTTAAAACAAGAGACTTAAAAGCTCTCCATGCATATAAAGAACTTGGTCACGTGGTGACACGTAACCCCCATCCTCAATAATCAGAAAAGAGCAAACAAGGCTAGGTCACGTCCCCCCACGTGACCCTTTAATGGACTCCTCAAAATAAGAAGGAATTAGCCCAGAGGCAATACCTCACGTGTTCCCACGCGACTCTCAAAATAAAGAGAACAAAGCCAAAGGCAGTACTGATTTTGAGCTCTCTCCCGTGTCCCCACGTGACCCCTAATAAACACTCTAATAAATCAATGCATGAGTACCCATCACGTGCCCACACGTGATGGCCGTGAAAACTAAAAGTGTTTAACACTTATTTGCAGATTTGAGAATAAAATAAAAGAAGTCTGGCCCCATCTTCAGATGCCTCATGTGACCCCACGTGACTACCTCCTTTCTAGTGTTTAAACACTATTTTAAATGCATCGTCCCTAGTGTTTAACACTAATCTTAAACGCATCACGTGGGAACGCATGACCGCCAAGTGTCCTCTAGTGTTTAACACTATTTTAAAGCCAATCTTAGCCCAAATTGGCTAAGTTTTCCAGAGGCAAGCCTCTCCTTCAACTGAATCTCAAAATTGATCATTTCATATGACATGCAGTAAAACCCAGAGCTATAATGAAGGGTTTAATGCTCAGCCAAAGACAGAAAATGTTGTCAGAAACCCCCCAAACCCCTGTTTAGCATTGCTAAATAATGGGGGGCTGAACCCAGACAAACGTTCAATAGTCCAATAAAGGGCCAACATTTCAAACTTAATTGGACTTAACCCAAATTAGCCATAAGTCCTCAATTCAGATTGAACTGAGCCAATGTGCTCATAACCTAATTAATTGATCTTAGTTCCAAATTGGACTACAGATCCCCCAATCAATTTTGGTTCTAGGGTACATCTCTTCACTCCTTTGATATTTGTCGTTGTAATCCTTCAACGTCTTCAGAGGGGTGACGGGTCCTGACAACCACACATTTCGCAGACTATGACGTCTTAAAACTGGACTGTGGGGTCCTTAAACTCATGGACTATGATGTCCTTAATCTCGGACTGTGGGGTCCCTTTAAACCCACGGACTATGATGTCCTTAATCTTGGACCGTAATGTCCTTAAACTAACAATTGACTGCAATGTCCATAAACTAAACAACAGAGCCTAAATGCTCTCTTGTTGGATCTAAACGATCCCGTTAAGTTGATCTTAGTCTAAAATTAGACTAACGTATCCTTAACATACGTTTAAGTTGATCTTAGTCTCAAATGAGACTAACGTATCCTTAAACCCAATCCTAAACCCAAATCTAAGAAAATACGGATTTGGACTAATCCACGCCCTACGGGCGACGACATAAATTAGTCTCCGTATACAATCCACGGGCAACCAAAAACAAAACAAACACCCACGACACGAAGTGATCATCTGGAGAAGGAGAAAGTTGTTACCGCGATGTGGTAGCGTAATTAACTGCAGGGGCTTACGCCTGTAGGGAAGAGCGTCCCCACAATCAAAAACCCCTCAAATGAGGGGGAATCTGACGAATTCTGCTACATCGGCCGCATCAATTTAAACCTTCGATATGTGGTGTCATAAATCAACTTGGCATCTTCGGAGAGGTGGACGGATAGTACAAATTAGTATCTGCCTTGAAATTCAGGCAAGACGTTTATCGCGTCTCCGGTTTTCGGCGGGGAATAGATTCTGGCACGCCCGGTGGGACCTTTTCCTCTTTCCACTCCACACTTCGTGTGTCGTGTTCGCGAACGAATCGCGGTTTGATATGGTTGCCCTTGGATTCGAGGTACTAAGATTTGGTGTCTTGCTCTGTGCAGAAAACGAAAGATCAATGGCTTCTACCTGCATAAAATGCTCCAGCTGCAACTGCAACCCCCGTTCCACCTCATCTGGAGGTTTAACCTACGGGCCCCAGGCGGCCTCTCTGTTCATGATGCCGGTGGACCAAGTAACTCAAACCACCACTGGGCTGTTCTTTGGGACTATGATCCCACCCATGAGCTTCAATGCCCCGATGCTGCCGCAAGTAGCCCCGAAGAAGTCGGTCTTTGATCGACTTACCACTAGCGCGGCCCTTCTCAACGGGTCGCCCAACTCCACTGCCTCAGTTTTCAGCAGACTGGGCCAGAACGCTAACAAGCCCGCAATACCTGAAGCAGCCATCCCAAAGCGGATAGTCATCCCGGCTCAAGCGGACGAAATTATTAGAAAGGCTTCTCCTGACAAGAAGTCAGTTTTCACATGGCTGGCCACTCCGGCTCCCGCTTTAGGCGAAGTCACCTCTGCCCAGAAGTCGGTATTCGATTGGTTGGACATTACTTCTCGGCGAACGTCAGTCTTCAAAAGGCTGACACCGGTGACAACCCTCCGTCAAGACAGGGGGCATGACGAAGCCATCTCTTTAGCTGAACCAACTCCATTCGCACGACATACTCGCCGTTGTCACTGGCGCCGAGTAAGGAAGGCTGGGGGCAGCTCCCCTTCTGGATGAACTCCGCCAGCTCTCATGGTAGAAATCAATGCTGCTGTTCCAACTGAGAACAGTTTTGAACCGCTTAGGAGGGTTCGCAAGAACTCTCCGACTGCCGTGCTAAAGAGATCTCCTCCACCTATGGAGATTACTACAGAAAAGAAGCCGGAGCAGCCCCCTCAGCGACTATCCTCCAAAATTTATAAAGTCTGGCGATAGGTCCAAGGATCGGTGATTAACCAGGACTACTCTCGTCAACCAAAGAAGCTCAAAGCTCAGCAAGAAAAGAGCCATCTCGTGGTACCACAGAAGACGTCATCCGTCTGTATGCCGGCCGCAACGGCTCCCTCGACTTCAACTGCTCATATGAGAAGGAGGCCAGAGAAAGCCCCCGTAAATGTGGCAAGCCGTAAGGACGTTGAATCTAAGCGCCCCAAGTCCGGGGGCATGGTAATACATACTGTTTATATGGCTTCCGGAAAAGAGGAAAGCCGTGCTTCTACGGGTCATCGACCGCTTACCCGATCGATAACGAAGGCTCGGGAACAACAGCAGCAGACACTTCAGGAGATGCTGACTACAATGGCCGCACTCACTGGACCAAAAGAAAATCCAGAAACCTCGGAGCAGCGTCGAGAATAAGAAACTGATACTGAGTTCCTCCTAAGAATGCTCGAGAGGAAAGAAAAAGAGGCTGCGGAGCAGGCAGCCAATATAAAACGAATGGTTCTTTTGTTCCAAGACATGGCTGGGATGATGTTACAGCCGAAACCTCCAGCTGAAGATCCCCCGATCATCATTGAAGACGACAGAGAGGAAACATCGAACCCTCCTCCGGCTCTTTCAGCAGCCAAAGAAGAGACAATCTCTAAGGCCGCCTTGTACGACTACATCGCTCAGCAAATACGAGCTCACCAGGCGAACGAAGCGGCTGGGCAGATTGTTAAGACTGGTCGACCTTACCCAGGCTAGTATGACCAAATAAGGTATCCGCCGGGATATACGATCCCTAAATTCCACGTATATAAAGGGACGGGGAATCCACATCAGCATGTTGCTCAATTCAAAGCCTTGTGCGGCAACACCGGGGGTGATGATAAACTTCTGCTCTGCCAGTTTGTTGGCAGCTAGTCGGAGACGGCATTCGAGTGGTATTCTGAACTTCCAAATGAATCTGTCAAGACATTTGCGGAGATGGAACTGCTGTTTACGCAGAGATTCGTGACCGCTAGCGAGCGTACCCCGATTACCACATTAATTAACGCCAGGGTGAAGCCAGGCGAAACTTAGGTACAATAAGCAATACGGTGGCGAAATTTATGGTCAAAATCTGAGCAGCACATCGAGGAAGCGCCAGCAGTGGGCATGTTCGTGGGCACTCTGGACCCTCAGGCAACTATTTCCTAATTCATGATGTTCTTCAAGCTGACCACGTTCCAGGCCTTAATCGACAAACTGGCCCAAATGGACCAGATGGGTCATAGACCGTCTCCTCCAAAGCCGGAGCCGCGGAACGAAAAGGGTAAAGGGAAAGCGACCTTCATCGCGAATACTCAACAGCAACCCAGTGGCCCAAAAATAACTGATCGCCTAGACGAGAGGCGGCAATTCTATAATGAGAAGATGAAGCGCCCTTATTCATTTCCCTGGGACAAGACGAAAAGATTGTTCGAACTGGCGGTGCGCAACAGGCTCATCAATCTACCGAATCCAAAACGACCGTTGCAACCCGGCGAGGCTAATAGTCCCAATTATTTCTCTTACCATCAAACGGTAAGTCATCCAACTGAAGATTGCTTCGTCTTTAAGGGCTGGATTGAAGACCAGTATCAACAGGGAAAATTTTCCCTGTCCGAGAACTGGAAAGTGAACCCACCATAGCCACACGCTCCCCAGAAGACGGACATACCGGGGGCATCATGTTCTTTTGTAGAAGAAGCTCCATGGGAGGTCGCTCTTTCAGCCAAAACAAAAAGAATGCTGAAGGATCTCCACACATGCCCGGCGATCAGGTGGAAAAATCCACTGGAACCCGAGATCATCGAGGGAATGCTGAAACCGTGCCCAACTCCAAAGATTGGTGATGATAGCCAAAGCACTCACACCCAGCCGGCAAAGTCTTCGAAGAAAAAGAAGAAAGCCAAGAAGCCCGTGAAGCCTGGTGACAAGCACACGAACCTGCAAAAACAGATTGACGCGTTGGAAGAATATAATCAAAAAGCGTGGACTCCCGTCACATTCCAAGAATTTCTCAGCCACATCCTTGAGGACGGAGATGATGAAAATGGAGACGACTCGTCGGATGAATCTGAAGGTTATGTGGCAAGTTGCCATGTAATCTCTCACTTGTCGATAGACGATCAAGAAGCTCCTTACACAAAGAAACTGGGGGCAGATCCTGAGCCGGAACTTCTGGGGCCGTCAGACAAAATGATTGATGCATTCCTGGATGAACCTCTTCTTAAAAGCAAAGCCGATCGAGAGCGTGAGATGGCCATATTCGAAAAAGCCAAACGCCAGCAACTGGACGAAAAGGTTGAAACATCCCCGCCATATCAAAGTACATCCACCGTAAATAAAGGTAGGTTAAGGACGAGGAAGAGGTTCGCCAAAGCCATATCGATGGGAATGAAGCTGCCACCTTCCGATAGAAACACTCTTGATGAAGCGAAAATACATCCTAGCTACTGCTTATATCATCAAAAGATTGCGCACCCCACCGAAGAGTGCAACGCTTTTAAAAGATGGTGGCAGGGATATGTTGCTCACCGGCAACATTTCAAGCGGATGAAACGCAAAACTCGTCGGGAGCAAAGAAATACGACCGAGGAGCGTAAAAGAACTACCAGCAACTGTCATATGGTTGACTACGGGGGATCGCAAGTTCTTACCTTTAGGAGAGACTCTGACGAAGAAATGACTCTTGGCTCTCTCTTCAAAGAATCCACGTCGGGAAAAGAGGAAGAACCGAAGAACTGCGAGAACATTCAGCTGCGCAATCGCACGCTGCTTGAAAAGAATCTCGGGCCCGCCAACCTGGCTTCAAACAAAAAGGATAAAGGAAAAAAAAAGGTCCCTGAGGACATCACTCTAGAAGACCAAGTCGTCAAAGAGCTGACAGCCAAGGACCCGCCAAAGAAAAGTAAGGTGGATTACAACGTTCTGGCACACTTGAGAAAGCTACCTTCGCAGCTAAGCATTCTCGACGCCCTTTTGCTATCCAAAGAGGCGAGAGATTCTTTGATCAAGGCACTACAAGAGCCCGAGCAATTTCAAGCTTTCTTTACCGAAGAAAAGATGAAAGACGAGCTGGAAAAAGTGCACACAGCCGATATCACCTTCGGCGATGAAGACCTCCTCCTCGGGACGTGTGAGTATAACCGTCCCCTATATGTCTCCGGATACTGTCATGTCATTAAGATAGGCAAGATCCTGGTTGACAATGGGTCCTCTGTCAATCTCCTCAATGTGAGAGTATTGAAGGAAATATCATGAGCGTTCAGCACCTCGCTCATGATAAAATCACCATCTCCGGGTTTGACTCACAGTCATCACGGACACTTGGGTCTGTAATATTGACACTACGCTTTGGGCTGCTTGTCACAGACATTAAGTTTCATGTCATTGACACCAAGACATGCTACAATGCATTGCTCGGCAGGCCTTGGTTACACGAGTACAACATTATCCCTTCTACACAACATCAGTGTATGAGATATTTCAAGGATGGTCTCGAGTACACAGTAACAGGAGAGCCGAACCTATTCTCCTTGAACGAAGTCCGAAAATACGAAGATGCAAAATACTTCTTACCAGATTTCGAGGACACGGAAAGATGTCACAAACCGAAGAACAAAGTTATCCCCATTATTTCGGTCTTCGGGAGTGATACCGAGGAGGAAAAAGAGATAGTTTATTTAGGGCCACCCCAATGCAACAAGCCGGGACCGTCCACCCCTATGTTGATCTTCGGCAGCGACTCGGAAGATGAGGTCAATGACATATTCTCTGCTCGGCCATCAATGCAAGCCCTCGCTAATGATGATCGGAGTTTGCAAATCGCCATGGTTTCGCGAGAGCATTACAAAGAGCTCGACGCACATGAAACTTATAGTGTGCAAGAACTGTAGACATTCTACATCCCTCCCAGGCGAAGAGATAAAAAGGCGATCCTATTTTACCAATCCACGGAAACCAAAGTGGAGAAAGAGATTTGGCATGGTGCGGATTATACACTTGACAGGCTCCAGCCCATCCGTCTACTTAGATATTACACGGAAGGCTTGAAAAGGCTATTGAAGCACCAAGGGGTACCCTTCAGACAGACTGCTAGACAAGCTCGGTTCTATAACAGGGTCTGGGACGTCCCCGGAACTCAGCGAAAGTTGCCCAACGGGAGAATAGAAACGGACGGGCTTGGATATGTCCAATCCAAGAAGCGGGAACGAGTCCATGGTAGCTACGTCATACATGACTTCAATGAAGAAGGAAACGCCCTGTTAAAAGACGCTAACCCTGAACCAAAACGAGATCCTGCCATCAAAATGCCGAGTCCGTCGTTTGAAAAATGGATGGACAAGCTAATAAGGGAAGCGGGTCAAAAGGTCTGGGCTGACCATAACCGTGAAATGGCCATTTACGAGAAAGCCAGGATGCAGCGCCTCCTTCAGCAAGCCATGGAGAATGGCAATGTTCCTCGTCGCCACCCCGTCATACAGAAGACCCAGCGCAGAGGCAAAAATAAACCAAAGAACGAAAAAACATCCGACAGCATCCCAGCGGGTCTAAGAAGCCACGCGAGCAAGAGTCGAGCAGCCGGGATCCGTCTCTTATAAAGAAGATGGGTCGAGAATACTCTTTTCCCTAAGATAAGACAAAGAAGATATTCAATCTCGTCATAAAGCATCAGATGATGACACTCCCGGAGTCTAAGCATCCTGAGCAAGCGAACGGGGTCTCCCACCCAGACTATTGCTTCTATCACCAAGCAATAGGGCATCCTCTCGAAGACTGCTTCACCTTCAAGAACTGGGTCAAAGATCAATATCAACAGGGCAGGTTCGCTCTATCCAACAGTTGGAGGGTAAGCCCGCCACAGAAGCATGAACCAAAAACGACGCGTATAACGAGAATAGAACCAGATCCACATCGATCTTGGAAACAATCTTGTACCTGTTACACGATAACGCTGTCAAAAGAAGAGCCCGAGAATATGGATGACCTCCCCTGGTGCTTCGAAAACGACGATGGCGAGGTGATCTCAAAGTTTCCACCGGCGCCAAAAGAGCTGGAAGATGGAATACATACTACTGCAGATAACCTCAAGAAAATTGATTTGGGGACGGCAAGTGACCAGTGACCGACACTCGTCAGTGAGCTGTTGTCTGAAGAAAGGGTGGCTACGCTAAAGGACGTGCTCATGAAGCATAAAGATTGCTTCGTATGGAACTATTCCGAGACGCCAGGACTAGATCCATAGATTACTTTACACAAATAGGCAATATCCTCGGACGTCAAGCCGATCAAACAAGCACCGAGAAGAATACTGCTCGAGCTTGAGATGAGCATCAACGCCAAGGTCAAGAAGCTAATCAACTCCGGCTTTATCCAAGAGGTTCAGTACCCTGATTGGATCGCTAACATCGTCCCGGTGATGAAGAAAAATGGGACGGTGCGCATATGTGTGGACTTTCGGGATCTCAATAAGGCCTGCCCGAAGGAAGACTTTCCAGTACCAGTCACTGAGCTGATGATAGATAACACATCCACTCACGAAGTTTTCTCCTTCATGGACGGCTCGTCAGGATACAATCAGATAAAGATGCATCCCGAGGACCAGAAGCATACAGCTTTCCAGACCCCTTTGGGCATATTCTGTTACAAGGTGATGCCTTTCGGTCTAAAGAACGCCAGTGCCATCTATCAGAGGGCCATGACGAAGATTTTCGAGGACCTCATACATGAAATCGTCGAATGCTATATCGACGACCTCGTACTTAAAAGCAAATCATACGAGGAACATCTAGAGCATCTGAAGATCGTATTTCAACGCCTTCGGCAATACAACTTGAAGATGAACCCTCTTAAATGCGCGTTCGGAGTTTCCTCGTGCAAATTCCTAGGATTCACCGTCCGACACTGAGGCATCGAGATAGATCCGTCAAAGATCAAGACGATTATGGAAATGCCTCCGCCAAGGACTCTCAAGCAACTGCGGTCTCTCCAAGGGAAGCTCGCGTATATTCGGTGATTTATAGCCAATCTCTCTGGCAAGTGCCGCCCCTACAGTCACTTAATGAAGAAGGGAAACCCTTTCGTCTGGGATCGCAAATGTCAAAGCGCACTCGATGAAATCAAGCAATATCTGCCGAATCCGCCTATACTGGCTGCTCCTGTTAAAAGAAAACCTCTTGTCCTATATACGACAGCCCTCGAAGGTTCCTTGGGCACGCTGTGAGCACAAGAGAACGACCAAGGGAAAGAGAGAGCCCTTTATTATCTGAGTCGAGTTCTCCTGGGAGCTGAAAATAATTGCTCTCCCATTGAAAAACACCGCCTGGCGTTGATCTTCGCAATAACGAAGCTCAGACACTATGCGTTGGCACACGAGGTCCATCTCATATCAAAGGTAGATCCTCTCAAATATTTGATATCAAAGGCCATATTAACGGGGCGGCTCGCTAAATGGACCCTACTCTTGATGGAGTTCTCGATAACTTATCGGCCTCTTAAGGCAGTGAAAGGCCAGGCCATCACCGACTTCCTTACTGAGCATCCGATACCTGCCGACTCTCCCTTGAATTACGAATTGCTAGACGAGCACGCGTTTGACACGATCGACGGGGAGAGAAGAGAGAATGATACCCAATGGGAATTCTACTTCGATGGAGCATCTTCCATAAAGAAGCGCAAACAAAGCACCCCCATAATCAAATCAGGGGTAGGCCTCATCTTCGTGACTCCATAAGGAGAGATAATGCGCTTTGCCTTCTCCTTAACAGAGCCGAGGACAAACAATGAAGCCGAATATGAAGCTTTGATAGCAGGTCTCGAGATCGCTATCGACATGGGAATTGAAAACCTGCTCATATACGGAGACTCCTAACTGGTCGTTACTCAAGTAAACGGTGACTATCAAACGTGCAAGCCTGAGTTGGTGAAGTACGGCGAGAGAGTACAGCAACTTCTAATTCAAATTCCCTCCTACACCTTGGAAAGTATGCCGCGTGCGGAAAATAGCAAGGCAGATGCATTAGCTAAGCTCGCTAAAGAACTGGCTGACGAGAGCCTCGATGACGTGAGGATCATTGTACAAAGTCGTCGGGTTCTCGCACCAGCAGAAATATCTCCGGAGCCGTCCGAGGAAAAGGGCGTGACCGAGCAAGCGACCCTACAAATAAAAGACCAGAAAAAGGCTAAGGATTGGAGAGAAGTCTTTATAGATTACTTCAAATTCTGTCGAACACCTGAAGATGCGTCGTCAAGACATCAGTTCATGAAACGAGCTCTATCTTTTGCCTTCGTCAATGATACTCTGTACAAGAGGTCATTTGATTCTCTGTGGTTAAGATGCATGGGACCTAAAGAAGCAAAAAGAATCGCCCAAGAAATTCACGACGAACTTTGCGGTTCTCACCAAGCCGGCCCGAAAATGAAGCTGAAGATTAAAAGGATGGGCTACTATTGGCCTACGATGGTCCAGGACTGCCTCGAATACGTGAAGCAGTGCCACTCGTGCCAAATTCATGGGACTTTATCCATCAGCATCCAAATCCACTGTATCCAACGGTGGCTAGCTGGCCATTCGAAATGTGGGGAACTGACATAATCGGCCCCATCGAACCAGCATCGTCCAGAGGACACGGTTCATTTTGGCGACAACTGATTACTTCTCCAAATGGGCAGAAGCAATGCCGCTAAGGGAAGTGAACACGGAGAATATCCTCCATTTCTTCAAGACACACGTCATTTATCGGTTTGGCACTCCGCGACGGATTATCTCCGATAACGGGCCAGCCTACAGAAGCCACAAGATTAGCCGCTTCGCACTGCATAACATAGACTGGAGATACTCTTCAGTCTATAATTCTCGAGCTAACGGTCTAGCTGAGGCTTTCAACAAGACCTTGACGAAGATCATGAAAAAGACGGTGTCTCGAAATAAGAAGGACTGGCACGAGAGACTGCATGAAGCTCTCTGGGCGTATCGAACTACATTCGAAACGGCCACGAACACAACGCCGTACGCGCTGGTATTCGGTACAGAAGTGGTACTCCCCCTCGAGATAGAGCTACCCTCTCTGCGAGTGGCAGTTCACTACGAGCTAACAGACGAAGAAAATGCTCATCTTCGGCTTGAGGAACTTGATGCTCTCGACGAAACCCGGCTCATGGCATAACAAAATCTGGAGGCTTATAAGGCAAAGGTGACGTGCTCATATAAGAGATTGACTAGGCCGAGAACATTTCGCCAAGGCGAACTCGTGATAGTGGTCAAAAGACCTAAGATCCCCAATCGAGCCGAGCGGGGGAAGTTCGAGCCGAACTATGAAGGCCCGTATATCATACACAAAGTTTACCAGGGTGGAGCATATCTACTCACGGACATGCATGGTGAAAAACCTTTCAGGCCAATAAATGGTCGCTTCCTAAAGAAATACTACGCTTGACGAGTCACGGCCTAGGTCAACGATAGATGACGACACCAATGTCCGCTCGTTATCTTCCTAAGCCTAAAACTCTATAATTAGTAGCCAGCTTCCTTTTCGTCGGACCGAAATGTCCTAAAACTAACAACGGACCGAAACGTTCTTAAACTAATAATAGACCGAAACGTCTTTAAACTAACAATGGACCACTATGTCCTAAAACTAGCGACGGACCGAAACGTCCTGAAACTAACTGGCTGTTGACCGAGACGTCGCTAAACTACTGTGGACTGCAGCATCCCAAGGTTGACACAAAAAAAAGAAAGAAAGAAAAAGAAAGAAAAAGAAAACGGTATGTCCATAAGCAAAATGGGCACGGATGAAAACCCGAAAGGGCTCCGTGAGTAAAAACAGCAGGGCTACCGGCGAGTTTTTGTGAAAACCCGAAAGGGCGCAACCTCGCTAAAAGACACATGCAAGGTCCTCTCGACCTTGTGAGCAGAAACCACTTGCGTGAGATCCTTACGACTCACAAGGGAGCAACACACTTAGGGATCCCCACGATTCCTAAAGAGAAATTACACTTACGAGATCCACACGACTCGTAAGGAGAACTCGCTTATGGGACCCTCACGGCTCATAAGAATCAAAAGTCTTAAACTACAGGGATCTGAACCTTTTCTTAAGCGGCCACCACAACCTCCAATGCTGCCCTACAAGCGGCTCAATGCTGACCCTTGTATACAATCCACGGGCGCGAATAAGCATTTCCCTAACAAAGTCTCATCCATGACTAGAGATATGTTTGCGCAGGGAACAGCCCTTGTAAGTCCTCTCGACTTATAAGGAGAAAGCACTCTTGTAAGATCCTTACGACTTATAAGAGATCACACACTTAGGAATCCTCACGATTTCTAAGGAGAAATTACACCTACGAGATCCTCACGACTCATAGGGAGAAATACCTTTATGAGACCCTTACGGCTCATGAAATCAAAAGCCTTAGTCGACAAGATCCTAACCCTGTCTACTAAGCCACCTTTGTTCGATGTCGACAGAGGCAAATGATGATTTGCTCCTGGCAATATCCCAGTTGTAGCGATGTTGATGCCGAAATCGGTGTCAAATCCCAAAATTCGCAGCGAAAAGCCAGCGAGCCACAAATGCATACGAAATAGCCGAAATGATGGGGCAACTTGCAAACAAAATCAGCAAGTAAAAATGTATGCATGCAAAACAGCCGAAATGATTGGGCAACTCGCAATAAAAAGCAGCGAGTAAATAAAACAAATAGCCGAAATGATTGGGCACCGCGAAAAATAACCGAAATGATTGGGCAATCGTGACCTTCGCGATATAAAAGCTGAAATGATAGAGCATCGCGGAAATAAAAATATATAAAATGAAACTTTTTGCCCTACAGGTGATATCACATCAATCCCTGTATACAATCCAGGGGCACAAACAAAGAGGGAATCACACCTTCCCTCCCCAGGCTCCATCAGAAGAAGAAGCCAAATCTCAACGGTTCACAGACAGCCTGGAGATCATCTCAACATTCGTCTCATTACAACAGACGCAATATCAAGCAAAGCGGAACCGCGGCAATTCCCAGTTCCGTGACTCGGCGGCGCACAGATGACCGAGAGTCAAACCCCGACTCCGTGAAATGCGGATAAAGTCAACCCTTCCTGGTCACGTGGAACATGGCCTATGTTAATCCTGACCCCGTGGGGAACGTCCAAAGCGGATCCTGGTCCTCGCAGAACACGGCTATGTCAATCAGACCCCGTGGGAAGCATCCAGAGCAAATTCCTGGTTTCGTAGAACACGGCCTATGTCAATCCTGACCCCGTGGGAAACGTCCAGAGCGGAGCCTGGTCCTCTTGACTCCGTGAGAAACGTCCAGAGCGGATCCTGGTCCTCGCAGAACACGGCTATGTCAATCAGACCCCGTGGGAAGCATCCAGAGCAAATTCCTGGTTTCGTGGAACGTGGCCTATGTCAATCCTGACCCCGTGGGAAACATCCAGAGCGGATCCTGGTCCTCGCAGAACACGGCTATGTCAATCAGACCCTGTGGGAAGCATCCAGAGCAAATTCCTGGTTTCGTGGAACATGTCTTATGTCAATCCTGACCCCGTGGGAAACGTCCAGAGCGGAGCTTGGTCCTCGCAGAACACGGCTATGTCAATCAGACCCCGTGGGAAGCATCCAGAGCAAAATTCCTAGTCACGTGGAACACGGCCTATGTCAATCCTGACCCAATGGGAAACGTCCAGAGCGGATCCTTGTCCTCGCAGAACACGGCCATGTCAATCAGACCCAGTGGGAAGCATCCAGAGCAAATTCCTGGTTTCGTGGAACGTGGACTATATCAATCCTGACCCCGTGGGAAATACCCAGAGCGGAGCCTGGTCCTCGCAGAACACGGCTATGTCAATCGGACCCCGTGGGAAGCATCCAGAGCAAATTCCTGGTCACGTGGCCTATGTCAATCCTTACCCCGTGGGAAACGTCCAAAGCGGATCCTGGTCCTCGCAGAACACGGCTATGACCCCGTGGGAAGCATCCAGAGCAAATTCCTGGTTACGTGGAACGCGGCCTATGTCAATCCTGACCCTATGGGAAACGTCCAGAGCGGAGCCTAGTCCTCGCAGAACACGGCTATGACAATCAGACCCCGTGGGAAGCATCCAGAGCAAATTCCTGGTCATGTGAAACACAGCCTATGTTAATCCTGACCCCGTGGGAAACGTCCACAGCGGATCCTGGTCTTCACTGAATACGACCTATGTCAATCCTGACCCCATGGGAAGCATCCAGAGTGGAGCATGGTCCTCGCAGAACACGGCTATGTCAATCAGACCCCGTGGGAAGCATCCAGAGCAAATTCCTGGTCATGTGGAACACGGCCTATGTCAATCCTGACCCCGTGGGAAACGTCCAGAGCGGATCCTGGTCCTCGCTGAACATGGCTTATGTCAATCCTGACCCCGTGGGAAGCATCCAGAGCAGAGCCTGGTCCTCACAGAACATGGCTATGTCAATCAGACCCCGTGGGAAGCATCCAGAGCAAATTCCTGATCACGTGGAGCACGGCCTATGTCAATCCTGACCCCGTAGGAGACATCCAGAGTGGATCCTAGCTCTCGCTGAACACGGCCTATGTCAATCCTGACCCCGTGGGAAGCATCCAGAGCGGAGCCTAGTCCTTGCAGAACAAGGCTATGACGCCATGGGAAGCATCCAGAGCAAATTCCTGGTTACGTGAAGCGCGGCCTATGTCAATCCTGACCCCGTGGGAAACGTCAAGAGCGGATCCTGGTCCTCGCAAAACACGGCTATGTCAATTCTGACCCCGTGGGAAGAATCCAGAGCGGAGCCTGGTCCTCGCAGAACACGGCTATGTCGAACCGACCCCGTGGGAAGCATCTAGAGCAACTCCTAACTCCGTGAAATGCGGATAATGGTAACCTCACCCATCACTTACGGGTCCTCACGACTCGTAAAGGAGCAAACTCTCTTATGAGATCCTTACGACTCTTAAGAGAAAACACACTTAGGAATTCTCACGATTCTTAAGAAGAAATTATACCTACGGGATCCTCTCGACCTGTAGGGAGAAAATTCTTTATGAGACCCTCATGGCTAATAAAATTGAAAAGTCTTAGGAGGCAGATCTTACCCCTGAATCCTAAGCCATCGCTGTCCTACAAAGAAATCAAAATAAACTATCCACAGAATACACTTACTAAAAAGGACACACCATCATGAAGCAAATATGTCTTTTATTCATGAATCAAAATGAATACAAAGTACAATTTATGAAAGAACAAAAAAAATATACTCTCATTCAGGAGTATGTACAAAAGAAGAATAAAAATATATATATACAATTCTTCAAGCCGGCGGACGATTTAGTAGATTTGCCAGTTCGTCCCTTTTCTGCTGGGCTTCGGCTTCATGATTCATTATCGTCAAAAGACGGGCCTCCGCTTAAGCCTGTGGGGCCTGGTATGAGGCAAGCCGGCCTTCAAGTTCTTTTTCAGTAACCTTATGGGCTTCGACAATTTCACGAGTAAACACGGCAGCCTTATCAATGGCTACCACCTCCTTGATAGCCTCTTGAAGCACCCGCCAAAGTTCATATGCTTTAGTAGTCTTGGCCGTAAGATTGGCTTGAAGCTCCCTCAGCGCTTTGGAAGCCAGCTCCCTCTCCGAAAACTTGCGGCTGAGCCTCTTCTCGCATGATATCATGTTCGCAGCACACCGCTCAATCAGCCCCTGTAAGATCGCCTTTGCGGCCACAACCTCTGAAGGAAGGTGTGTACATTCGAGAATATGCAAGAAAGCCTCCACCTGCCGACAAAACTCAACCCAAACTTGCACCAATGTCTCACTATGGTAGGTGGCAAGAAAGGGAAGAGAACCATTGGCTTCAGCAGCAAACGCCTCGGCCGTGATCAGACTGCCGGCACGAAGGTATTCAATTAGGGCTGACAGGGAGTGGAGACTTAGTTTTGCCATCCGTTCCGAGGCACGTAGAGCATAGGGGCCGGGTGGCATGACGATGCGAGACTCCAGCATGGTAAGAACTGGCAAAGCTGTTCATATTTGTAAACAGTCATCGAGACTTGTAAACAAAGAGCAAACAGAACAACGTTGAGACTTTACTTACCCACAGTCATGCAAGAGGGGTCTGAAGGCTCCCCAGGCCCGTCGAGAATCTCAACCTCGTCATCAGCTTCCAGAACTGTAGAAGACATCAATGTCATTATATGAGATAATAATAACACTGCGAGGAGAGGGCAAACGACACTAACCTTGCCCGGAGGAGAGGACGATGCGTTGAGGAGATATCGCCTGCAGAGCGGCCATCTCCAACAGGCACTGAAAAGACTTCCTGGGAGACAGATCGGCAATAGACGCCGCCAATCCACGCAATTCTGAAAAGACAGAAAGGTTCAGATAATGGAGAGATTATTAATGTAAAATATAGAAGGCTACCTTCGATGCTTCTTCCATTCTGGGCTGGAGGGATAGCATCTTCGGCGGCCTCCTCCGTGCCCCCAGGCACATCATCAAGGACGCGGCCCAGTGTAATGACTTCCGAGCGAGGAGCAATGGCCACCGCTACAGGCTCCAGCAGAAGGACGGTAGCCTTGACTACCTGTCCCCTAATCTCTGGGCCACCCCCAGAAAGATCCATCGGATCGGTGACCAACAAAGGTAGCTCTCCCAGGGGAGCAAGCGCTTGGGGAGCGGGAATCACCGAGGGAGGCTCCATCGCAGGAGCAACGGTTGCATCGACCCCCTCCACACTGATTAATGTTTCATTGGGGATATTAGCGGAGTCTACAATCAAAGCGCGACTCGAATTCAGATCCTCCGCCGTCGCCGAAGTCCCTGCAAAGTTTGTACGAGGATAAGGATATATATATATATATATATATATATACATATATATATATATATATATGTATACGAGCAATACAAAATATTACAAAGAGATACATGAACACACCGATGCGCAAGGGAGCCTCTAATATGCTTGTTCAAGCCGACGCTCCTTCCTGAGGAGATATGCTCGCCGAGGTTCAAGAGTAGACTCGTGGCCACTGGTCCATAATGAAGGTGCGTCTTCGGTGTCGGCTGAAACAACCTGCTTAATGGCCCTCTCACCCCATTCTTCCAAAGGGCCTATGAATAGCCATCGTATCGACGGAGGGTCTTCGTAAAAAATGACGGCTGGATAAGGCCTCTTCGGGATCCTCACGTTTTCGGATTCATCTTGTGAGTGTCTTATAGCCTCAGCCAATTGTGCGGCTTCCTCGGCAGATGAACCTGGGAAAAGTAGACCACCATATGATTCCTGCATGGCTAGTGGCTCGTTTTGGAGGATAGGATCTGATTCCACTAGAGAGTCGAGCAGATTGGTGACCGTCTTCCTCCGCCTCTTGGGTTCAGAACTAACCGCCGAAGACGATCGCTTCCTTCCCCATAGTGCTTTGGTACGGCGTTGACCCACTTCGCCTTCAATGTCCTCGCTCGGCGGTGCTACCGATGACGACACGGCCATTGCTGATGCCGCAGCTGATGACACTGCTACCGGCGCCCTATTGGCCCTTGATTGAGCCCTAGTACACAGTGGCATACCAGCTGTGGGAGTTAAATCCACTTCCGCCGCCTCCGGAATAAGCACGGCACTAGTATCTCTCAACGGAGGGCGAACCGCTGCACGCGGTTACGGCGGAACCCCCGTGGTTTGGATTAGAGTGGGAGCCCTATATCCGAGAAGCACTCTCCTCTCCTCAGCAATAATTAGACTGACCCGGTGGAGGTACCAGCCCGTGAAAGACCCCATGCATCGAGGAATATGATCAGCTTCAGGAATTACGAAGCAGGAGCCAGTGTTCAGCCGCATGAAATGATAAGCAGCATCACGAACAACTTCTGGCGACGGGCTAGGCTCCACCATAAATGCCTCAAAAGGAACGCCCTGGTCATATCCAAGTTTCCGAGCAAAGTGGTGTGGGTTGTACCGCATAAAAAGGGACGCACCGTTCTGACGAAATACCAGATAATCTGGTCTGATCGAATATAGGTGCATGGCATCCCTGGGCTTCAGAGAAGGTACCCCCTCTTTCGACGAGTCGCAGAGCTGTTGAACCGGTCCTGAGGGTGCAGAGAGGACTCAATCGTTGAATACCATCCCGCCTGTATTAGCATAGGGATTAACCAGCACACGAATAGCCCCAGACTGAGTCGGATCAGGAGCAGAAGCGTCCACCGGCCGCATGAGTCGCGGAAAAGTGTAAGTGTCATAAAAGCTTGGTCTTTGGTGCGCAGCAAATGCTCCCAGCATATGCATCTCAATCCAGGACGTAAAGTAATGAAGAGAGAAATTTACCATATCTATGCCTGGAGTTGAGGTATTGGTTGCGGCGCTTAACCCATGATATAGATGCGCTAGCCCTGCAATACCCACAGCTAGTCGCGTCCCCTCAGCAATGCGATGAGCAGGGTAAATAAATGAGGCTCTCACGAACCGACGATGCATGGGAATGGCGAACCAACTGAGCCGAACACTAATGAAGCATACGAAGAAAGTCTCCTCATCCATACCAGGAGCTGCAATCGACTCGAAAGAAACGGCCGACATGATGGGAATGTAGAACTGCGGCAAGTCCTCTTCTTTAGTCGGCCGCTTATTTAAACCGAACCCAAAGGGGTCGTTGATATTCGCGAACTTCGGAGCCGTCTTTAATAATACATCTTCGCGAAGGAAGCAGGCGATAAAGCTTTTGAAAGTGACGTCCTGCTCCTCTGACTCTGCGAATAACTTCTCAAAAATGCTCAGAGTCTCTGATCAAACTTGAGCGCTTGTGGCGGACGGCATTTTCGGTCGACAGGCCGTCAAGCATGGTAGGCTCGGTTTCGAAGACATACTCATCGGGAGGCAATAGTTCTTCATAGAGCGTCCCCCTAACCGGCAACCCTGAGATTTCACGAAACTCCTCCAGAGAAATTGAAACTTCACGGTCCCCTAGAAAGAAGGTGTTGGTGGGAAGATTCCATTGGTTTAAGAAGGCCTTAACCCACCAGACATGGGGAGACTGATAGTGGAAAAGAGACGCATATACCGCCTGATAAATTCTGACCCTCTGTAGTCGCGCACGATGGGCGGACAGGATATAACAGGCCCAGAGAAGCTAGCCCGTGGGATGTCGAGGGGTAAGCCCTATCTTGTAAATCTGTCCCCAGGGTTGGGCTTCGCCTTGGCAAATGCGGCACCCTAAAATGTCTATAGCCGGCACAGGATGGTTCGGAATACCAGTTGTTGATGGCTCAAGCCGTCCCATAGGGGTCCAATTCAGCATCTCCACAGCAAAGGCGGTCCATGGAGGATCCATCGGCAGAAATGGATAGGTAGGCTCTGTCGGTATCTCGTAAAGAAAACTGCGGCGACCGCGGATGATGTGACCGTACCAGGTCCCCTATAAAAGTAGATTGGTGCGATTCGGGTCATGAGCCCTGATCATCGCCATCACCTCTTCGTCAGACGGTGACTTAGGAAAGGCAACCTTCGAGCGGGTAAAAGGGAAGTATGGAACAGAAGTCATTGTGCCTGAAATAAAAGAAGGGGAAACTATTAAGCGAAACCAATACGTGTATATATATATATATATATTTTTATAAATGTATATATATCTATATATAAAGACAGTGGAAGAAAGTGACAGAGGACTTATTTTATGGGACCATTGGTTACAAAACACATGGGTACCACAAAATCAAGATGGCGGCTCACTAATAATGAGGCCAAGCAATCATCATGAGAATAAAGAGAAGATTCTCAATGAATTCAAATGACTCTACACATTCCCCCAAAGAGAAACCCATCTTGGACTTTGCGAAAATCAAGCAGAACAGGGGAATTAAATTCCCAGAAAACTTTACTGAAATTCCTTTTTCTGTAAAAACAACTCAGGAGGAAAAATCCCAAGAAGTCTTCTTTTAAAGAATTAAATTCTTTAGAGGAATTAAATTCCTTTTGAGCAGAGGAATTAAATTCCCAGAAAATTGGCAGAGCTAAGCTCTTGGAAGTGGAATTAAATTCCAGAGGGAGGACAAGTTTCATCATCAATTCCTTAAGATCAGAGAAACCCTAATGAAAGGGATTTATTATTTAAGGATTGGACATCTTTGAAGAACTTAGAAAGATGGGTTCTTTGAAGGAGAAAACCCTTAGTGTGGATTTAAAATCCAAAGAGTTTTTTTTATATATATATGAAAGTTCTTCGGTCGTTCAAAACCATTACCTGAAGAAAGGATTCTTTCTTGGACAGCGTTAAACTCTGAAAATTTTGGAACAGAGAACTGAGCTCTGAGAAAGAGAATTAAATTCTCAAAAGAAAATGAACAAGGAAGAAGATGAAAGAGTGGAGGCGCTTCTGAACAGACCCCTGCATTTATAGGATGTGATGGGAAACAGTTCATCTCCCATATTCCCTAGAAAGATCCAACGGTCACAAAGGTGACAGCGTTGCACTCACGTGCAAACACGTGAGAACAACGCTATGGGAGCATTTGTTCCCTGATAAAATATCAGGAAATTCCCCAATGGGGTATCACGTGCTCACACGTGACCAAGGGTCACGTGCTGACACGTGATGGTTTCCTGGAGCTCTGTTGTAATAGAATTAAATTATAACCAAGCAGGCAATTAGTGAAGTCACGTGCCACCACGTGATGGGCCTTTAAAACCCACCAAAAGGGATTAAAAAGATGTAATAAGACACTAAGGAAAACCCCAATAGGGGCATCACGTGCTCACACGTGACCAAAGGTCACGTGCTCACACGTGATGATTCCTTAGCTCTGTTAAAAGGCAGAATTAAATTCTGAATAAAATGTTTAATCAAGAGGGTCACATACTAACACGTGATGGGCTGTAAAAGCCTTCTGAATTAATAGAATTAAATTCTAATTAAGGGAAATCAAAGACCTTAACTGGCAAACTATTTCTTTAAATATTTCCAAACAAAAAAGATTATGCTCTGTAAAGTGGAGCACCGTTGGATTAAAAATCCGATGGTGATTAAAAATCACCAATTTATGGAAAGATTTTATACAAGGAAAGATTTCCCTGAAATTCACCAAGAATAACAAACAGAATATCTTCTGGATTAAAAATCCAATGGTGAATAAAATTCACTGAGTGATCTAAAAGATCATGTTGGTTACAAAAACAACCAAAATTTTTCAATGAAAGATTCACTAAATAAATTGATTCTTTTCCTTCTCCTATAAATAGAAGCCAAGAAGAGAAGAGAAGGGGTGATCTGGATCTTTGGAATTTTGATTTTCTAAAGAAAAACAACAACAGAGAGAAAAGAGAGGAGAATTTAATTCTCAAGAAAAGAAACACTAGGTGAGGAAGGGGAAAGAGATTTAAGCTCCATAAAACAAAAAGAGAATTTAATCCTCAATCTAAGAGTTTAACTCTTCTGAATAAAAACTTAGTTCTTCCTCTGGTTGAAGATCTGCAGAAGCAAATCTTCCCATAAGTTGAGAATTTAATTCTCATCGGGGAGATTCTGCTATGCAGATCCAAAACTTAGAGGGAGAATTGAGTTTTGAGAATTTAATCCTCCCAAATTCATAGGAATTTAATTCCTCCAAATAAAACTAGGGTTCAACCCTGCATGAGAATTTAATTCTCCCAAATTCATAAGAATTTAATTCTTCTAAATAAAATTAGGGTTTAACCCTACATAAGAATTTAATTTTTCCACATACATAGGAATTTAATTCCTCTAAAACAGAATTAGGGTTTAACCCTACAGAGAATTTAATTCTTAAAACAAGAGACTTAAAAGCTCTCCATGCACATAAAGAACTTGGTCACGTGGTGACACGTGACCCCCATCCTCAATAATCAGAAGAGCGAACAAGACTAGGTCACGTGCCCCCACGTGACCCTTTAATGGAATACTCAAAATAAGAAGGAATTAGCCCAAAGGCAATGCCTCACGTGTTCCCACGTGACTCTCAAAATAAAGGGAACAAAACCAAAGGCAGTACTGATTTTGGACGCTCTCACGTGTCCTCACGTGACCCCTAATAAACACTCTAATAAATCAATGAATGAGTACCCATCACGTGCCCACACGTGATGGCCGTGAAAACTAAAAGTGTTTAACACTTATTTGCAGATTTGAGAATAAAATAAAGGAAGTCTGGCCCCATCTTCAGATGCCTCACGTGACCCCACGTGACTACCTCCTTTCTAGTGTTTAAACACTATTTTAAATGCTTCATCCTTAGTGTTTAACACTAATCTTAAACGCATCACGTGGGAACGCGTGACCGCCAAGTGTCCTCTAGTGTTTAACACTATTTTAAAGCCAATCTTAGCCCAAATTGGCTAAGTTTTCCAGAGGCAAGCCTCACTTTCAACTGAATCTCAAAATTGATCATTTCATATGACATGCAGTAAAACCCAGAGCTATAATGAAAGGTTTAATGCTCAGCCAAAGACAGAAAATGTTGTCAGAAACCCCCCAAACCCCTGTTTAGCATTGCTAAATAATGGGGGGCTGAACCCAGACAAGCGTTCAATAGTCCAATAAAGGGCCAACATTTCAAACTTAATTGGACTTAGACCAAATTGGCCATAAGTCCTCAATTCAGATTGAACTGAGCCAATGTGCTCATAACCTAATTAATTGATCTTAGTTCCAAATTGGAATACAGATCCCCCAATCAACTTTGGTTCAAGGGTACATCTCTTCACTCCTTTGATATTTATCGTTGTAATCCTTCAACGTCTTCAGAGGGGTGGTGGGTCCCGACAACCACACATTTCGCAGACTATGACGTCTTAAAACTGGACTGTGGGGTTCTTAAACTCATGGACTATAATGTTCTTAATCTCGGACTGTGGGGTCCCTTTAAACCCACGGACTATGATGTCCTTAACCTTGAACCGTAATGTCCTTAAACTAACAATTGACCGCAATGTCCCTAAACTAAACAACGGAGCCTAAATGCTCTCTTGTTGGATCTAAACGATCCCGTTAAGTTGATCTTAGTCTAAACTTAGACTAACGTATCCTTAACATACGTTTAAGTTGATCTTAGTCTCAAATGAGACTAACATATCCTTAAACCCAACCCCAAACCCAAATCTAAGAAAATACGGATTTGGACTAATCCACGCCCTATGGACGACGATATAAATTAGTCTCCGTATACAATCCAAGGGCAACCAAAAACAAAACAAACACCCACGACACGAAGTGACCATCTGGAGAAGGAGAAAGTTGTTACCGCGATGCGGTAGCTAATTAACTGCAGGGGCTTACGCCTACAGGGAAGAGCGTCCCCACAATAAAAAAAACCCCTCAAATGAGGGGGAATCTGACGAAGTCTGCTACATCGGCCACATCCGTTTAAACCTTCGATACGTGGTGTCATAAATCAACTTGGCATCTTCGGAGAGATGGACGGATAGCACCAATTAGCATCTGCCCTGAAATTCAGACAAGACGTTTATCGCGTCTCCGGTTTTCGGCGGGGAACAGTGACGTCGGAGGCGTAACGGCCGGCGTGATTCTCGCACCTGCCTGCCTGTTGCCACCGCTACATAAACCCCTCTTTCAGGCGAATCAAGTAAGTCATTTTTCCACTCACTAGGTCGTTACTCTGCTCGGATTTCTTGTCTAACCTGATCGTCGGAAGGTCCTCGGTGATACAACCACCCCGGGACTTCCTTGAAGGTAGCTTGGCCCCAACAACCTCAAACCCATTGAGATCCACACACTTCAGGAGCTATCCTCCAACTCAAATCTCGGCCGTCCATCATCGCCAACAGCAGATCAACGGAAGGTAACATCTTGATGCAATTCGAACCGCGTCAGCTGGCGCCGTCTGTGGGAAACTCTTGATTTCACTCAACAAAGTTCATCTTCTAATCTCAACCGAATGACGAGCGGTCAGCACGACGATCCAAGCACTAGCCGTCGCCTCCCCCACAATGGAGGCGCAGACGAATCTCCTCCCCCGAACGCCATCAACGCCTTAGCCGCCCGGATAGATCGACTCACGTCCGTCGTGGACGCGCTCGTCCGTGTCCAAATGGCGGGGCAAGCTCCCCGGGTTGCCGCTCCCCCACCTTGGGACCAGGACCCCTACAGAAGGAGAGAAGACTCTGCTCGTGTAGGCACAACCGGTCATCGCTTCGCTGTCTCCAACAGTCGCAGGTCCCTCAGGCCGACCTATTTGACTTCGAGGCCTCACGTCAGAGAGCTTCGCCCTGAGTCTCTTTGCACCCTTGTCCCTCTCGAGGCGGTGGCGGTCAGCTCGCCTGCTCCAAGGCACGACCGGTACCCTTCCCTCGACGGGGTCACGCACGCGAGACTCGCCACGGCAGCTCAAAAACGACCTCGCTAGAGACCTAAGGGACCTCGCCGAAAGGAACCGAGGCTCATCAAAAATCATGGTCATGTCAGCAGGGGGTCCGTCGAGCACCTACGAGACTCAGCACCCCACGCCGGTAGTAAAGGCCGACAGCCGCCTGAAAAAGAAGGCCAAGGATAACGAGCCGATCATTTTTGACGACGGGGACTTCCACAGCATATCCCTGCCCTACAACGACCCTCTGGTGATCACGGCTTGAGTCCACCAATACGAGGTGCACAGGATACTGTTTGACTCGGGTAGCTCAGCGGATATTCTCTTCTACAACTGCTTTTTGCATATGGGGCTCACCCCAGCAGACCTAAGGACGACCTCCCACGTCCTTTCAGGGTTCACCAACCACTCCATCCTGGTGGAAGGGATAGTCACTCTGCCGTTTAACGTCGGGGAGGCCGGCCTCACACGAACATTGCCCGTGGAATTCATCGTAGCAAGAATCCCATCGGCCTACAACATCCTCCTCGGCTGCCCAACGCTGAACTCTCTCTGGGCCCAGATATCGACCTACCACCTGGCGATGATGTTCCCTCTCGATTAAGGCGGGATAGGTCGGGTCTATGGAGACCAGCAGATTGCAAAGGTATGCTTCACTGCAACATCTTCGTCCGAGCAGCCAGCCGACGATGTCGAGGGTGAAGGCGACATCAGGGGTTCTCAAGACACTCGAGATGAGCAAAAAGAGGTCCAAGGAACCCCGGTCGAACCACTGACAGAGGTCCCCGTGATAGAAGGGGACGACGAAAAGATCGTCCAGATCGAATCACTTCTGATAGGAACTCAGCGAGATGGCCTGGTTAATTTCCTCAGGAACAACTCCAACGTTTTCGCCTGGGCGCCTGCTGACATGCCTGGGATCGACCCTAAAATCATATCTCACAAGCTCGAGGTTGATCCTACGGCTCGACTCGTCATGCAGAAAAAGCGAAGCTTCGCCCCGGTCAAACAGAAGGCTATCGAAGACGAGATGGATCGGCTCCTCGCCGCCAACTTCATTCGGAATGTACCCTATTCGGAGTGGCTGGCAAACGTAGTTCTGATTAAGAAGCCAAGCGGGAAGTGGCGCATGTATGTCGACTTCACCGACCTCAATAAGGCCTGCCCCAAAGACAACTATCCCCTCCCTCGGATAGATCAGCTCGTCGACAGCTCGGCTGGCCACGAGCTATTGAGCTTCATGGATGCCTTCTCCGGCTATAATCAGATCCGTATGAATCCGGCAGACGAAGATCTTACCGCATTTACAACAGACCGGGGGGTATACTGCTACAAGGTGATGCTCTTCGGCCTCAAGAACGCCGGAGCTACGTACCAATGATTAGTCAACCGCATATTCAAGCCACAGATCGGCAGGAACATGGAAGTTTACATCGACGATATGCTCATCAAATCAGTCTCGTCGACCGACCAAGCCAAGGGCCTGGGCGAGGCCTTCGGAGTACTCCACAAGTTCAAGATGAAGCTGAACCCCGCAAAGTGCGCATTCGGGGTCACCGGAAGAAAGTTCCTCGGTTTCATGGTCACCCAACATGGAATCGAAGCTAACCCAGAAAAAATCGACGCTATCCTCAACATGACCGCGCCCAGGACCAACGTCGAGATCATGCGACAAATAAGGAGGGTAGCCGCTCTGGGCCGTTTCATGTCGAGGTCTGGGGAGAAGCGCCTCCCATTCTTCAAAGCTCTAAGGAAGATCCCGAGGTTCGAGTGGTCAGAGGAGTGGCAGACCGCCTTTGACCAATTAAAGAGGCACCTTGCGACGCCGCCGCTGCTCACCCGATCAGTTGAAAGAGACGATCTATCACTGTATCTGGTGGTATCCGACCAAGCAGCAGGCTCAGTTCTCGTCCGAGAGGTCGACGGAGTGCAGAAGCCGGTGTACTACGTGAGCCACATTTTCAAAGACGCAGAAACGAGGTACCCAGCTATAGAGAAGATCGTTCTGGCGCTCATTGTGGCCTCGAGGAAGCCACAACACTACTTCCAGGCGCACACCATCCTCGTTCTTACCGAGCACCCGCTGGGGGCTATCCTCGCGTCACCCGAATTCTCGGGCCGCTTAGAGAAGTGGAGGTGGGAACTGTCCTAATTTGACATAAAATACCGCCCGAGGCAGGCCATCAAAGCATATGCCCTGGTCAATTTTATCGTCAAATGCACCATCCCTAGTAAGGATCCGGAGTCCACACCGACCCTCGCGGCTCAACCCTCGATCGAGGGGGGCCTGACTCAGTCCCTGAGTGGATTATTTACGTCGACGGGTCCTCGACCGAGGAAGGCTGTGGAGCCGGCCTCATCATTCGAGGCCCGAACGAGGCAAAAATGGAGTATTCTCTGAAGCTCGGGTTCAAGGCCTCAAACAACGCGGCAGAATACGAGGCCATGCTGGCTAGACTTTGCATAACCTTCGGGTTGAAGCTGAAAAAAATTCGGATCCGCAGTGACTCAGCCCTAGTCGTTGGCCAAGTGACCGGCCATTTCGAATCCCGGGAACCTCTAATGGTGAAGTATCTCGCCGAGGTAAGAAGACTTCGGAAGAACTTCGACGAGGTCCAGGTAGAGCAAATACCCAGACAGCTCAATGCCCAAGTCGACGCCCTGAGTAAGCAGGCTTCATCCTACTCGGCCAACAACAAGCGATCTATCCTTTTCGAGACCCTGCCACGGCCTAGCATGGAAGACGGGGCGACAATGCTTCATGTGTACACAGCCCAGGAAGAGGACCGAGACTGGAGAAAGCCCCTCGTAGAATTCCTAAGGGAAGGCACGCTCCCAGAAGATCGGAAAGTAGCCCGCCGTCTCCGAGCCAAAGCCCGTCACTTCGTCTGGGGCAATGGGAACCTTTACAAGAAGTCTTTCACTCAACCCCTGCTCCGGTGCGTCGACACCCGCGAAGCCGACTACGTCCTCCATGAAATCCATGAAGGGGTCGGCGGTGCACACCAAGGGGCCCGCACCTTGATCCAGAAGGCATTGCTTCAGGGGTACTACTGGCCAACTATTCACCAAGACGCCCAGAAGCTCATCAGAAGATGCAAAAGTTGCCAACTCCATGGAAGCATACCTCGCCTTCTGGCTACCGAGCTGACTGCCCTTACCTCCCCGTGGCCGTTCGCCCAGTGGGAATTGAAAGGTTCCTAGGCACACTATAGAGGTCTCACAAGACATCAACCATGCCAATATTAAAATTTATGGGTGCCGAGAAACCCTAATACGGATCTTAGACTAGAATTCTAGGCGAAAAACGATTCAAGTTAACAACTTACCTAAAGTTCGGAAGTTACAACCTTTGTAGATCCGGATATCCACTTCCTTAGCTCCACGTAGTCATCCTCTCACTGTCCTTTTCGAATCCTATACTCATTCGTCGGCTTCATCGGGAAAATGAGCGGAATAGGTCGTCGGCTTCGTGCCGAAGATGATCTACGTCGAGGTTGCACAAGTTCAAGCTCCAACTTCACCAAGTTGTGAAACTTGTGAAGAAAACACCCAAAACAACTTGGCAAGAGGTAGAGGGTGAAGAAATAGGAGGTGGGTTCACTTTAGAATTGGATTTCTCACTTTGGATCTCAAGTTGCCATTGATGGCATCATAGTTTCTTTCTTGAAGATGAAGAAGAAGAAGTAGATAGAATATGATAAGTCTTATGAAAAAAAATAATAAAATCAAATACTTATCATGTTCTAACCTAGGTTAAGTGTAGAGAATAAACCATGGTCACTTGGATGGGTTAGGGTTAAGCATGATGACAAGAATGGTTACAAAAGTCAAAGCTTCATGAAGCTTCAACTTAAAACAAAAAAGGCCACCATTCTCATCATAATCCTTTTCAAATAAATAAATAAATAAATAAATGAAAATGCAAAACCCTAATCAACAATTAACCATGGTTTAATTCTTTATACTTAACAACAAGATCAAGTATCATCAAACATGATACAAATATGTGCACAAAAGTATATCACATATACTTCTTGCACATCAAGTGAGAAAATCCATACAAAGTGAACCAATACTAGTTAATGCAATGTAGTATATCAAATATATAATTATACATTAAATCATTAAATAAACACTTGATTTAACGATCCGGTCATATCGCATATAACCGACTAGTATCCAATGCATCGGCTTATCGAATCAATGATTCGATAACTAGGTCATATCGAATATAACCAATCGAAACATTTATCGCGAGAATGAAATGCGGTATCACATACACGCATTATTCTCGGTCCCGCACATATCTCATATGCGCTCTTATTTCGTTTCGCTTGAGCCAGGAAACCTCTGTGTAGGACTCTAAAGACTCGTCAATACGCCGGTAGCAGATGATGATCATATCAAGCACCCACAAGCCGCAAGCGGTCTGCTAAACGTAACGGCCATCCGGGTATTGAGCGATCAGAAGATCGACGAGCTAGCCCGCTCACACTCCTGTGAATCCAACCAGTAACACTTACCGTACAGTCCGGTCTGTTCGTCTGATACGTCGCATATCAAGTCTAGGGGTGGTAAACGTCAGACCCCAATAACCGATAAGTCGTGCCAATGTGAGGCTCATAACGGGTCGAGAAACTACTGGTAACACTTACCAGCAAATCTCTGATCAGCCCTGGCCAGGGACTTCCCTGTTACGGCCAATCGAGCACAGCGCAACATCAACTCCCAATACCGGGAGAGACGAAACCCCTCCTATCGCTCATTGCCTCCATGTGACTCGGGACTGTACCCAAAGACCACCGTTTTGCACGCCCTCATGGACGTGGTAAGGTGGAGATCAAAGCACAGTGGGAATCACACAAGACTCTATGACGATCTCGGGTCTACAGACTAACCTGTACAAGTGTCACCTGAGAACTGCCATCTGACGTGAGGTATAATACCATCTGGGAGTTCTCGGCGAGTCCGTCTAGTGTACCCAGTCTCCACTGAGCACCCGTATACCATCTCTGATGTCAAACACCAATGGATATGGGATCATCCATCGCCCATCACATGGGTCGAGAAGCGTATACGCTAGTCTACACTGGTATATCGATGCCCTGTCTCGATACACCCACGACTAGGGACCTTGAAGGATGTACTTATGGACTACCATGTCCCCACTAGTATGATCTGCATCATAGTCCAGGTAGTCAAGTACACATCCTAAGGGCTTTATCAACATGTAACTATAAGACAGTTTAAAGAGACAAGTGTACATGTTAAGATAAAGAGTAACCAGATAGCATACTATCATATCGAGCAAGAAAGTCATCTCTATATATGTCCAAGCATCCAATATAATATACATCATCTGTACAATACTGGCCTCTAGGGCATACATACAACTAACAATCTCCCACTTGCACTAGGGCCAGCTGCTGTAGTATCGCATACCGAGCATCCCGAAGTGTCTCTCAAACTGTATCTGGGGAATGGCCTTCGTGAGTGGATCCGCCGTGTTGTTCTTCGTGTCAACCCTCCTGACCTCGATCTCCTGGCGATCAACTATCTCCCGGATCAGGTGATACCGCCTCAGAATATGCCTGGATCGCTGATGGGACCTGGGTTCCTTGGCCAAAGCCACCGCTCCATTGTTATCGCAATACAAAGGTATTGGATGCTCAATGGATGGAACCACTCCAAGTTCAGTAATGAACTTCTTGATCCAGACAGCCTCTTTGGCAGCATCGTTGGCAGCGATGTATTCAGCCTCCATCGTCGAGTCTGCCACGGTTTCCTGCTTGGAACTCTTCCAGCTAACCGCCCCTCCGTAAAGGGTAAAGACAAAGCCCGACTGCGACTTAGAGTCGTCCTTATCACTCTGGAAGCTCGAATCGGTAAAGGACTCCACTTGGAGTTCTCCGTTACCATACACCAAGAACATATCTCTAGTCCTTCGCAAGTACTTGAGAATGTTTTTCACAGCTGTCCAGTGACTCTCTCCAGGATCTGCTTGATACCGACTCACTACACTTAGTGAGTATGCAACATCGGGTCTGGTACATAGCATCGCATACATGATAGAGCCTACTGCCGAAGCATAGGGTATCCCTTGCATGCGAGCTCTCTCCAAATCAGTCTTGGGAGACATCTCTTTGGAGAGAGTGAGTCCAGAGATCGTGGGCAAGTTCCCACGCTTGGATTCTTCCATACTAAACCTCTTTAGTATGGTGTCAATGTACCTGGATTGGGACAATCCCAGTATCCGTTTGGATCTATCTCTATAGATCCTGATTCCCAATATGCAGGAGGCATCACCAAGATCTTTCATTGCGAATCTTTGTGATAAGAAGAGCTTGACCGATTGCAGCATAGGAATATCATTTCCTATCAAGAGTATGTCGTCCACGTACAATACGAGGAATACAACCTTACTCTCTGCTACCTTCTTGTAGATACAAGGTTCATCTGGATTTTTGACGAAATCAAACTCTTTGATAACGACGTCAAAGCAGATGTTCCAACTCCGCGATGCTTGCTTTAATCCATAAATGGATTTAAGCAGCTTGCATACCTTCCCGCTGCTCCCACTATCTACGAAGCCCTCTGGCTGAGTCATGTACACGCACTCTTCTAAATCACCATTTAGAAAGGCGGTCTTAACATCCATTTGCCAGATTTCGTAATCATGATATGCAGCGATGGCAAGCATGATCCGGATGGATTTAAGCATAGCCACTGGAGAAAAGGTCTCGTCATAGTCCACACCTGGTCTTTGACGAAAACCCTTTGCTACAAGTCTAGCTTTGAAAGTCTCCACTTTCCCATCTACACCAAGTTTTTTCTTGAAGATCCATTTGCTCTCAATGGGTTTTACCCCTTCAGGAGCAACTTCCAAAGTCCATACTTTGTTGGTGTACATGGATTCCATCTCGGACCGCATAGCATCCAGCCATTTCACTGAGTCCCCACTCGTGATGGCCTGCTCGAAGCTAGTTGGGTCATCATCCTCCATGATGCAATCCTCGCTCCCACCGTCCATGAGAAAACCGTAGTATCTCTCAGGTTGGCGAGGAACCCTACTAGATCGGCGGAGAGGCTGGGGTTCGTCGGGTACTACTGAATCCTCTGGTTCCACTAAATCTTCAGTTTGAGTTTGTGTAGCCGGAATTTCTTCCAGTTCTACCATATCCCCACTAATTTCTTTTGCAAGAAATTCCTTTTCTAAAAAGGTGGCATGTCGAGAAACAAACACTTTTTGTTCATCTGTATGGTAGAAAAGATATCCATGTGAATGTTTGGGATATCCCATAAACTTACATAGAACTGACCGTGCCTCGAGTTTGTCCGGATTTTGCCTTTTGACATAGGCCGGGCAACCCCATACCTTGACTCGTTTAAGACATGGTCTCTTCCCACTTCATATCTCATATGGTGTGGTAGGTACAGATTTAGATGGAACTTGATTCAATAGGTATGCTGCTGTCTCCAGCGCATAACCCCAGAAGGAAATAGGTAACTCAGCTGTACTCATCATAGAGCGCACCATATCTAATAGGGTGCGATTTCTCCACTCCGATACACCGTTGTGCTGTGGTGTATAAGGAGGAGTAAGCTGAGAGAGAATCCCATTCTCTTTTAGGAATTCCAGGAATTCATTGCTTAAGTATTCTCCTCCTCGATCAGATCGTAGGATTTTAATACTTTTTCCGGTTTGGTTCTCAACTTCTTGTTTATATTCCCTAAATTTCTCAAAAGCTTCTGATTTGTGTTTCATCAGGAACACATATCCGAACCTAGAGAGATCGTCAGTGAATGTAATGAAGTATGAAGAACCATCCCTGGCATGTGTAGACATGGGACCGCATACATCACTATGTATCAGTCCCAAGAGTTCAGTAACTCTTTCTCCGTGTCCCGTAAACGGAGTTTTGGTCATATTGCCTTTGAGACATGACTGGCAAGTGTCATAGGATGAAAATTCAAACGGATTTAAATATCCATCTTTATGCAACTTAGCTAGTCGTGTCGCATTGATGTGACCCAGTCTACAATGCCACAAGAAGGATTCGTTCAGTTCAGAACTCTTCCTCTTGTGTGTGTTTGTTATGTTCAGAACTATTGATTGATTTAGAACATAAATGCCATTGCACAACGTGCCTGATCCAACCAACTTTTGGTTATGGAAAATGTTCATAACATTATCCTGTAATACAAAATTATATCCCTCTTTACTTAATAAAGAAACCGATATAATGTTGCATATCAGGTTCGGCATGTAATAGCATTCGTTCAGAACCAATGTATTACCAGTTGGTAATACAAGGTGATATTCCCCGACAGTCTTAGCTGCAACAATTGCACCATTTCCAACTCTAATGTCTTTATCACCTTCTCCAAGTTCTCTACCTTTTCTAAGCCCATGTAACTGATTACATATATGGGATCCTGACCCGGTATCTAATACCCAGGACGTGGAGCAAATAGAGAAACAGTTCTCTGTAACGAACACACCCGAAGAAAATGCATCAACATGTACTTTCTTCATTCGGGTGGCATGGGAATCCTGGTATTCCCCTATATCCTGTTCAGTCCTATAACTCTTATAGGTAAGAACGGAACCAACGTTCCCCAGCACAGTATAACATGCGGGTTCGATCAATACATCCATATTATTATCTTTATTAAGGCATGAAATGGTCACTACCTGGAGAGAGAGAGAAGAAAACACTTTAGCGTAAGCTCGTGCAAGATCAGATTGGTTATTATCTTATCTAATCAGGATGGCTCCCACTGTTTTTATCAAATCTTCCTTCAAACCCTAAAAGGAAAGACTAGCCGGGATTAATTACACACTACAAGTTCGCCAATCTTTCAGCCAGGCCAGTGTCGGTACTTTGAGGGAGGTCCCCCGTGCTTTCGCACGAACCTAATTACTGTAAACCTCGTTTTCCCAGAGGCGTAACCTCGTTAACACCTTTCTAGACACCTACTTGATCGGCTAATTGTAATGTGTAAAACTCTCCCAGGAGTAACTCTTACTCGCAGTGGGTATCGGGATCCTACTATCTCATAGAAGGTATGCAATCTCATTGCAAATTTCAACACTTGAAATTCCCGATAATATTTTGCCCCTAGCATCCTATGACCTTGACAAAGGCCAACAAATCATAGCATGCTAGTCAAGTTCAACCCGTCATTTCTTGATTGAATCAAACCCACCCGCACGGCCCTTGACAAAGGCCAACAAGGTCGCACAACTACCCTGAAACAATCTGCATCATATGCATAAGCAGATAATCACTATTTAGCTACCGCACACTATGCCTTGACAAAGACCAACAAACGCAGCACGAATACTAAACAGTTCTTATCTGAAATGACGGAGGGCTACGACAGGTTTTTCTGAAAACCTATTGCGTAATGAACTTGATATCGTTGTAGAATCAAATGAAGTTTTAAAATGGAGTGATTTTGAGGCTTTTCTAGTTTTGCTAAAGGGGTCACTCCCGGTGAAGGGATCGTCGGCCCTTTCCTCGTCGAATGAGGTGCGGGATATATCATATATATCACTGTGCAAAGCAGAAACTATAGAAGCTATCAAAAACAAACCGAGTGTGCAGCATCTGCCAGTTATTGCTAAAGGAGTCACTCCCGGTGAAGGGATCTCGGTCCTTTCCTCATCGAATAAGGTGCAGGGTATATCATATATACCGCTATGCAAAGCAAGAACTGTAGCTACCTGTTTTGTTTAAAATCTGATTCTACAACATCTTAGGTTTCTTTTATTTCATTAATCACATTAATGAAGTCCCATCATTTAAATACCTAAACATCACAGATAAATACGACGTACACTTATGCCATCCGCATTCGCCTCGATGTCCCCTCATGCACCGTTAGGTTAGGTAACTAACGACAGAGCAGGGCAGGGCTAGTACGGGTGCAAAACATAAGTAACGTCTATATAATATATCATATATACTATATAAAGTATCTATCACAGAACATCATATGATCGCATCACAGATATCGCAGCAGAAGAAACATATGAAATATTGGATATACTAGGACGTCCGTGTTTTCAATACGAGCCAGTATAAAACACGGATTCTACGGTCGTGATGAATAGCCAATCCCACACCCCTAGACCCCTACGAGAGCGGCAAGCAACCCTGCCAATTCTAGGGTTAGGAGACCCGGACTCGACTCCTCGAGTTGGTCTCCCACTGGACCCCAGAACCCGGTTACTTGTGCTCCCCTCCTTGGGTCTATCCTAATGCGGAAAAGTAAATAATATACAAAAGGTGACAACTTCCGCTACCTGGAAGTGCCCCAAATAAAAGAATATTACATACAAGTTTTTACATGAATGAAAATGAAAAACACTCATCTCACATAAAAAAAACCCCGGGCTATTCGAACACGACGATCCAATATCACATATCCAGCAACACATAACATCACATGTCATCAACGTAAGTAAATATGCGCATCCCAATTGTCGTTGACATATAGCAACGAAACCGGCGATATCACATATTACACTTACGGTCACAGAAAAGAAAGTGTAAAACTACAACAATTGGAATCCGCAACTTCTTTACACATCGCATGCCTAATCAAATGAAATACTTAGACATCACATGCCTAACAGATATAAATCCCGCATTTTAGTCTCATTATCGAAAACTCTTTTCAATATCATGTGGGACTAAACTGCTAGATTTATAACATTCATTCAGTTATCTCATAACTGTTTGTGAATTCCAATTATCGTATCACATTCCAGATAAACAGAAAATGTTAAACTTTCCGATCGAACATTCGAACACCCAAGTTTTCCCGATACAGTCCAACACATGAAATAAGTCTAGCAACATTCAGTTCGTGCCTCAGTACCAACGGTCCAGCCGTAGAAGGGTCAAGCCAATGCCCCACATGTGGCACGCCGTACTGCCCCAAACCCGAAGGTTCAAAGGGCAGTTCAAGACGGTCACATAATCGAGTTAAGGTTTGTTGTCTTCTAGAGGGTCCATCGCGTTACTTGCACTACTTAGAACGTCGTTAAACTACGGAAAAATCCAACACTTGGAAGTTTCCCGACAGGGAAAAAATTGGGTATTTATATTCGGTCGAACTTTTTAACATATTCTAAAAATTATCCGAAAAAACACAAAGACGAAATTTGATAATCCGATCGAAACTACGAAGCTCCAAAACACCCCAAAAAATGCAACTCTTGAATAAATTTTAAAAATTCCCATAAAACTCAGCACCAGAAAAGAAGAATTACTGTGCAAACAATATTGCGCAATGTGAACAGTGGGCGGCGGAACCGCGGCAGAAGCCATGCTTCTGCCGCGTTTCCGCGGCTGTTTAGATGAATCATGATCTCGTGTTTCACCATAATTCTTAGATCTTCCTGCTGAATTTTTTAGGCATTTTTAATCTTGAAAAATCCCAGATTTTAGAAAATGTACAGAGAGCATTTTGTGAGTTAGGGTTTCGGTTCGTTCGGACTTCAAACTCCGTCTAGACTTCGCCTAAGGCTCTAGCTAGGCTCTGATACCAGTAAAAGGTTCCTAGGCACACTATAGAGGTCTCACAAGGCATCAACCATGCCAATATTAAAATTTATGGGTGCCGAGAAACCCTAATACGGATCTTAGACTAGAATTCTAGGCGAAAAATGATTCAAGTTAACAACTTAACTAAAGTTCGGAAGTTACAACCTTTGTAGATCCAGATATCCACTTCCTTAGCTCCACGTAGTCATCCTCTCGCTGTCCTTTTCGAATCCTAGACTCATTCGTCGGCTTCATCGGGAAAACGAGCGGAATAGGTCGTCGGCTTCATGCCGAAGATGATCTACGTCGAGGTTGCACAAGTTCAAGCTCCAACTTCACCAAGTTGTGAAACTTGTGAAGAAAACACCCAAAACAACTTGGCAAGAGGTAGAGGGTGAAGAAATAGGAGGTGGGTTCACTTTAGAATTGGATTTCTCACTTTGGATCTCAAGTTGCCATTGATGGCATCATAGTTTCTTTCTTGAAGATGAAGAAGAAGAAGTAGATAGAATATGATAAGTCTTATGAAAAAAAATAATAAAATCAAATACTTATCATGTTCTAACCTAGGTTAAGTGTAGAGAATAAACCATGGTCACTTGGATGGGTTAGGGTTAAGCATGATGACAAGAATGGTTACAAAAGTCAAAGCTTCATGAAGCTTCAACTTAAAACAAAAAAGGCCACCATTCTCATCATAATCCTTTTCAAATAAATAAATAAATGAAAATGCAAAACCCTAATTAACACTTAACCATGGTTTAATTCTTTATACTTAACAACAAGATCAAGTATCATCAAACATGATACAAATATGTGCACAAAAGTATATCACATATACTTCTTGCACATCAAGTGAGAAAATCCATACAAAGTGAACCAATACTAGTTAATGCAATGTAGTATATCAAATATATAATTATACATTAAATCATTAAATAAACACTTGATTTAACGATCCGGTCATATCGCATATAACCGACTAGTATCCAATGCATCGGCTTATCGAATCAATGATTCGATAACTAGGTCATATCGAATATAACCAATCGAAACATTTATCGCGAGAATGAAATGCGGTATCACATACACGCATTATTCTCGGTCCCGCACATATCTCATATGCGCTCCTATTTCGTTTCGCTTGAGCCAGGAAACCTCTGTGTAGGACTCTAAAGACTCGTCAATACGCCGGTAGCAGATGATGATCATATCAAGCACCCACAAGCCGCAAGCGGTCTGCTAAACGTAACGGCCATCCGGGTATTGAGCGATCAGAAGATCGACGAGCTAGCCCGTTCACACTCCTGTGAATCCAACCAGTAACACTTACCGTACAGTCCGGTCTGTTCGTCTGATACGTCGCATATCAAGTCTAGGGGTGGTAAACGTCAGACCCCAATAACCGATAAGTCGTGCCGATGTGAGGCTCATAACGGGTCGAGAAACTACTGGTAACACTTACCAGCAAATCTCTGATCAGCCCTGGCCAGGGACTTCCCTGTTACGGCCAATCGAGCACAGCGCAACATCAACTCCCAATACCGGGAGAGACGAAATCCCTCCTATCGCTCATTGCCTCCATGTGACTCGGGACTGTACCCAAAGACCACCGTTTTGCACGCCCTCATGGATGTGGTAAGGTGGAGATCAAAGCACAGTGGGAATCACACAAGACTCTATGACGATCTCGGGTCTACAGACTAACCTGTACAAGTGTCACCTGAGAACTGCCATCTGACGTGAGGTATAATACCATCTGGGAGTTCTCGGCGAGTCCGTCCAGTGTACCCAGTCTCCACTGAGCACCCGTATACCATCTCTGATGTTAAACACCAATGGATATGGGATCATCCATCGCCCATCACATGGGTCGAGAAGCGTATACGTTAGTCTACACTGGTATATCGATGCCCTGTCTCGATACACCCACGACTAGGGACCTTGAAGGATGTACTTATGGACTACCATGTCCCCACTAGTATGATCCGCATCATAGTCCAGGTAGTCAAGTACACATCCTAAGGGCTTTATCAACATGTAACTATAAGACAGTTTAAAGAGACAAGTGTACATGTTAAGATAAAGAGTAACCAGATAGCATACTATCATATCGAGCAAGAAAGTCATCTCTATATATGTCCAAGCATCCAATATAATATACATCATCTGTACAATACTGGCCTCTAGGACATACATACAACTAA
The DNA here is from genome assembly GCA_030015575.1 of Agapanthus africanus. Classification (NCBI taxonomy): domain Eukaryota; kingdom Viridiplantae; phylum Streptophyta; class Magnoliopsida; order Asparagales; family Amaryllidaceae; genus Agapanthus; species Agapanthus africanus. The sequence continues at coordinate 43,759,853 of JASDDO010000019.1, read as the reverse complement.
CAGGAATTGGACATGATAGGCCAGTTCCCTACCGATACGGGCGGGCACAAGTATGTCCTCGTCGCGGTGGATTACTTCACGAAATGGATTGAGGCCGTCCCCATCAGGAAACCTGATGCCACCACGACCATCAAGTTCCTGCAGAACAACGTGATACTCCGGTTCGGCATCCCAAGATGTATCATCACCGACCACGGAACAAACTTCGAGAACGAGAGAGTGAAGGAATTCTGCAATGAGTATCACATCCTCATGAAGTTCGCCGCGGTTGTGCATCCCTAATGCAACGGGTAAGCCGAAGCCGCTAATTGGGACGTCCTCTGAGGTCTCCGGACCTGCCTAGAAGGACGCCAGAGCAGTTGGGTCGAATTACCCTGGGTCTTATGGGCCCTGCGCACGTCAAAAAAAGCCCCACCGGGGAAACCCCTTTCAGCCTCTGCTACGGGACTAAGGCAATGGTCCCAGCGGAGATCGGGCTACCCAGTCACCGGGTCGAACACTTTGACGACGAAGCCAACATCACGGCCCTCCGGACCAACCTAGATATCTTGTTGGAGAAACGAGATCAGGCTCAGATCAGAGATGTCGCTTATCAGCAGCAAACCGCCCGATACAACAATACGCGAGTTAAGCGCCGCTTCTTCAAGACCGGAGATCTAGTCCTGAGGCGAAACGAGTTCGTCGATCAAGGAAGGCTGCATAAGCTTTCCCTTAAATGGGATGGCCCCTTCCTCGTCTTCGAGGTCCTTCCCGGCGGAGCCTATCGATTGCAAGACGAGGACGGACACAAGTTTCCATGTCCTTACAACGCTAAGAAACTCAAGATATACCGATGAAGAGAATATCCACGAGTGTGTATTTCTTCTTTCACAAGAACAATATAAACTCTGCTAAAGTCCTTTCTATTTAATAATACGAAGAGAACGCTAGAACATTGCAAAAAGAAGAATTTTATTCATTCAAAAAGGTACTATCGGCTCCTCGGCCTTACAAAAAAAAGAGGTTACAACATAGGTGGAACGGGGTCAAGGAAGTACTCCTGGTGATACTCAGAGTAGATTTCAGTCAGTCGGGCCCTAGCCGTTGCAGCCCGCTCCATCCGACGTTGCATGCGGACCCGGGACGCTACGGAAGCACCCGACCTTCCGCCCTCTGTGCCTTAGCCCATGAAGTACCTCATCTTGAAGCAATCTAGAATCATAGCTAAGGATCGGTCGTTCCTAGCTTTCGAGATGAGGCCAAACGGGAAGATCGAATGCACCTTATCAAGTGCCTTGTCGAGAAGTTCCTCAGTGAATGGGTTGTCTAACCCCGGGGACCTCCTCCAGATCGCGTACATCAACATCTGAAGCAAAAACGAACGCCGAGGGAGAAGCCGGCCAAAGTGATCCTCGAGGCGCTGAACCACTCTCCGGTACTCCTCCTCGGCCATAGATTGGTCGTACAAGGAGACATCACCATGGGTGATAATCTCTTCGATCAAATACACGCGCACAGCCATCTCGAAAGTAAGCAGCGTGGAAAGAGCCACTATCTCCTTCCCTATTTATAACTCCAAATAGTATCATCAAAGACCCGGATTCTCGCGCGCACCAGCGCGAATCTTGGGAATCACAGCAACTAATCCAATGCCACGCCGCTACGAGGCGAAACCGACACGGTTTCCCGAAACGTTCTGCCTTTCCCCGTATATTCCTGACACTTGTCGTCCGTGACTATTACTGTCACGACCCAAAATATTAGCTCGCGACCAGCGCTTAAATCACGCAACGTCTAAAGGCGTAACGTAATTCAAGTAAGCTGAAACCCAGAAATCTAAACCTTTTTAAGAAAATAAAGGAGGTGAAGTTTTGAAATAAAGGTATAATGAAATCAAGTTTTCTTAATGCATAGAAAAGGAACATGAAAATGCAAGTGAAATTGCTAGTTTGAAAACAAGTTTCGTCTTTGAAAATTTTGGACAGCACCTCCTTTGTATATTTTGAACCAAAATCATAAATACATAACAAGAATAATGGTATCCCCAAGTGGGAGCTAGCTCTTTGCCAACCGGTGGATCACAACTACGCAAAGCATAAAAATAAGTATACGACGCCCAACGGCGAAGTTCACCACAAAAGATAAAGAAATAAGCAAGACATCAAAACCACAAGTGGCGGAAAACCCCTCGCTCTAAGTCTCGCAACCACAAGTCTCACTAAGTCTCATTACTTATACAATTACTAAATTTGATTGATGGAGTTGACTGGATATAATGTGAAATAGTAAATACAAGAGTGGGTACAATACAAAAGTCCCACCTACCAAGCAAACCACCCAAAAAGCAACTGTGTGCCAGCGAAGCCGCTACTGATCCGTGCGGTCAACCTGCAAGAACAGTAGTACAACGGGGTGAGTTGCCAACTCGTGAGTAGAAAAATATCTACAAGAAGAAATCGAATAAACAACGACTTCTAGGTCAACTATATCATAAAGGTAATACTATGATATCTAGGATGACCGGGTCGTATATGTGCCAACAATGTAATCAACACCTATGTGAATGCGGATATCATCCAACCAAATAATCAATATATGTATGCATGTGGATCCCGTCCAACCATATGATCAATGTCTGTATGCACGTAAATATCATAAAAGAGTGTGCATGAAAGTATGAGGATATAAATCAACGGTGTCTTTCGCGACATATCAAAATCATGGAACCTGGGTGTCCAACATCGACACCCGAAAACATCATGAAACCTGTGTCCATCATCGACACGTAAATCCTCATATATCGGGCTCCATCAGTCCGGATCGGCCCACGGGCTCCGTCGGTCTGGATCGGCCCATATCATCTCTCGACTCTGGTCGGTATCCTCCGGATATCCGCCGAGCCACAAATACTATCACCAGTAGGTAGTAGTCCCATTGCCAGGCTCACCATCTGCAGCGCAGCAATCCGTTCTCGTCCCGGGGTACTATACCGGGTCCACCATATACCCGCAATCGACCTCATCCATCTCCTCGAATCGGGTTTCACATGTCACACATCTCAAAACCGAGAAAATGCATGGTGGACGCACTGAAATATCATATCAAGAGAAAACAGGTTTTTAAAACAACACATAATCTCTTTTAAAATGTCCACGGTTCTCAAATCCAGAAATCTCATGAAAACAGCATATCTCAATGCGTAAACTCATAGAGCATGATGTATACGATATATAATGGAAATGTAAGTATATCCGTATATCATGCAACATGGAACAATGATATGACATATTAAGGGAAAACCGCTCTTTTAAATGATTCCAGTTTTTAAAATATAACATGCGGTTTCCAATTTCCCAATAAAATCAGTTATCTATGTAGGTACAATATGCATATGCGCAAGTATAGAGGTACCAATGTATATATGTGCCAATATGGGTATGCAATGTGTATATACGCAAGTATGGATGTACCAATATATGTGTGCACCAATATGGGTGTAAGAAGTCATATCATGATGCAGCAATTCTACTGTGTAGTGACATGGCAATTATCGATGATGAAGTATGTGAGCCGGAAAATCTGTGTACATGTAATATACGCATCATCGATAATGGTGCAGGTGTACTAGCACAGGAAAATATACATGATGCAATGAGAATAGCACGAAATGCAGCATAAGGTAATACGTCAGCCAAAAGCTACAAGGTATACGTGTCTACAAGACCGAGTCGGTGAATCTATCAATCGGCATCCAGCCTAACAACATCGCGTACGGTATAATCTATCGTATGACAACCTCTAGTCAAGAATATGGATCAATCATCAAGTCAAACTCATCACGCATGGAAAATCATCGTACGGCGGTATGAAGCTATCAGGGATCCAATCAACCTATAAGATGAGGAGGGTACGGACCTAACGTCACGTACGGCTAACACTCATGACTCACAACATATATAAATATCTCTATATATCTATGTCCTAGGTCACATCCGCGACAATCTCATATCAGGGGACCGGCAGGGTATAAATTATCTCAATCGACTCGCATCTGTATACCAAAATATCACCAAATCATCATATCGCGTCATATATCCTTTTCATCGAATTTATATCCCTCATCAAGTCAATATTACAAATACATTCCACCTTTACTATAAGTATAAGTATCTAATCTAACATACACACCCGAACCATACAAACAGTTTTTGAAAGATGTGAATCGTAGTTTTGAAAGTAGGGGCTACGGTGTTTTTAAAGAAAAGATATCATTTGAAAATCTGTAACGTCCCTCAAGGTATCTATTTAAAAAATGTATACGATTCTTCAGTTTAGAAATAAATATGGTTCGGATGACGCATCTACGTCGACTATCTAGTCCTATAATACCCTAAACGGCAATATCGTCAAATGTCATCCTCAAATTCCGTCATCACATATTAGTCGTATCAAACACTTCTAACTACCCTTTAGTTTATAATATGGTTTCACTAACAATCTTTTAACTCTAACCCAAGATTCCTAATCTAGATTTTCTTAACAATATACTATGAATCGGTTTCCATCAAAGTGTGCGGGGGTGCTATACGCCATCCACCCGACTTCCTCCGTAGATATAAATCTACTCACCTTGATGCTCGATTGCTGAAGTCGATGATGCCATGCTCCGCCGCCTCGGAATCCACGCGAGGGTACCTATAATAATAAACAATCGCAATCGCTATTAACATCAAGTCCGGAAACCAAAACGGCACATGGACCGCCTATAGGTTAGAACCTATAGCCCACGTATGCAAAACCAACAAATTACCCCTAGTCGTTGATGTACAAACATTCAACAAACAAAAACAAATCCAAATATCAAAACTTGTCATTCGAAATACGGAAAACATATCCAAAATTCACACTAATGTGCTCCCAGATTTTGACTCAGGTGAAAAGGAGTTGCACAAATAAGTCTAGGGTGCTGTACATGAAGTATATGAGCTACTGGACCAACCTAGACCCCAAATACCCACATGGGGCCGGCCATAACCCCACAAAATCCGGTGAGCTCGGTTCCCCCTGCTCAGATAGGGTCTGTCTCATCAAGGTGGTCTCCTAATACCCTAATTTAGTCCTGGAGTTGTTTGCTAAGCTAAGAAAGTCCCCGGGTTGCTCCAGATTTCCCTGCACACCCTATATCCTCACAAAACCGACATGGGAAAAATCCTAAATCCATATTTTGGTTTCTATACTAAATTCCAGGTCTTAAACAGCACTCAACAGCCACTCATACATCACCAATCCACAATTTCACTCAAACCCTCACTAGGATTTCTAAGTATCACCAATCCATCACTAAACGAACTCTACACTTAAACCAAAAGGCTAGGAAAACTTGAAACTAAACTAATGGAAGAAATTATACCTCATGAATGTCAATTAAGCATACCCAAGAAGTCCCAAAGTTGTCAAAATCCCACTTTGCTTGGTCCAATGTGTAGAGTAAGAGAAGGGGATTAATATTTGTGAAGGGAGTATAAGATTTTGGGGATTATTTGGAGATGGATCTAGGGTTAGAAGTGGAGGGAGATGAGAGTGAGGAAAATGGAGAAGGAGAAGAAAATGATGGGGTAAAGGAAACATGGCAGCCCCCCCCCCCCCCGGTCTCTCTCACTTATTCTCACACACTCTCTCTCTCTCTCTCCAATCATTTACCTTTTTAACCCCTTTTCATTCCTTTTTCTTTTCTCTTTTAAATTTCAAAACCAAATCACATAATACCCATAAAACAACACAAATGTAATAACATATAACCAAATATAACATGGCATGGTGCACTAACCATGGAAAACTGTAGAAACACGGATTTGGCCAAATCACGATTAGCACTGCACTAATCGGGTTTTTATCGAAACTGCATATAATAAATTTTCAAAATATCAAATCTTTAAATATATTATTAAATGAATAAATTGTTTTAATTTTCATTTATTTCACAATTATTGGTATATATTTATACCCTTTTTCGAAAACCCCAATTTCGCAAATCGAGCAGTTTTCGGGAAAAATGTTATTTTAATATTAAATTCCAAAAATAATATTTTATATTTTCTGAAATGTTACATTCTTCCCCCCTTAAAGAAATTCGGTCCTCGAATTTAAATTTAAACCCCCAAAATCTAAAACATTTCAATAATCAGTTCAAATCAACGGGGCTCCAAAATCACGGAAGATGCAGAAACAATACAGCACATCAAGTGCGCATGAAAACGAGTATAAAACTCAACATTGAACTCCGTCAAACGTCACACAATCATCGGATTTGCACGCATATCTTCGGAGTTACAATAAAGATAAAGATCTCAAAATCCACTATAGAAATCCAATATACACTAGTCAAATACTATATTACGTGTATAGTACGTATCTTTGGAAAACTTTCAAATTCTAAATAAAATACATGCAAAATCTTTCTGAATCGCTATGTGATGCGTAACACACAGCATAAGTGACAGACGCTCATTTGTAAAATAATAAATATAGTCTCGTATATGTTTTGCTCAGATATACATCCCGTCCATTTTAAAATATCCTAAGGTTTTCCTTTATAAAAGTTCGTGTAACCCACGGACACGTAGGAAAATAGCGAGAGTACAGCTCTTTTTCAAAACTTCTTGGTAAACTTTTAATGCATGCAAAGTATTCAGGTACTGTCTCAAGATCAGTCCCGTTCGACTACTACATAACATAATGCCCATCATGAAAACAAGGTGCACAAAAGTAAAATCAGTCTCAAAAGGCATGTCCAATAATCACGTGCGTCTGGTGCGCACGGAAATCAAATCCAAATACAGGTGCTACCATATGCACAAAAGCAAAAACTAAGTGCAACGGGTGTGCACGAAAGCATCTGTCCAGTGCAACGAGTGTGCACGACAACAATATCAAGTGTATCTAGAGTGCATCTAGTGCAACTAACATGCGTGAATGAAAATCCTAATTGAGTGCATCCGGTGTGAACAAAACCACATCTCATATCATGCGTCCAACATGAGCGAAAATACAAATCAAGTGCATCCATCATGCACGAAAGAAATCTAAATCAAGTGTATCCAACATGCACGAGTAAAATCTCACTCAAGTGCATCCGATGCACACAAAAATCCATAATCAAACGCCTAATATGCACAAAAATCCAACTAAAGCGTGTCAGGTTCGCAAGAAATATCTACTGCCTAGCATGCACGAAAACGAACGTCAAGTACAAACACGCATGAAAATACAAATCTGGTAAAACGAATGCTCAAGGAAATAAATCGGGTGCAACCAAGATACGGAGTATAAATACAGTGCGACAAATGGACAAATACCCGTCCGGTGCAACAAATGCAAAAAATGCAAATCCAGTGCTACTAATGTACGAAATACGAATCTGGTGCCGCAAATGTACGAAATACGAATACAGTACATCCAGCGCACGAAATACGAATACAGTGCATCCAGCGCACGAAATACGAATGCATAACTCAAATGCGTATAAAAGCAACACCGAGTGTACCACGGTGTATAAAATCGTAAACGCGTGCAACTGCGTGCACAAAACACATATCAATGCACTGCAAGCACATGTAAGCTATACCGAGTGCAAAATTAAATCGAGTGCATACTACACGCACAAAATCAAATCAACCGTATGAAATCCATGAAATCATAAACATGGGAAGCCAGGGCACAAAATCAATATCAAGTGCAATATATATGCACAAATCATAAGCCCACATAACGGTGTATAAAAACATATCTCAAGTGCAATAACTATGCCCAAACATGTAAATACTCAGCAGGTGCAACCATGGTGCACGAAATCAATGTCATGAAACTCAATCATCAAAACTCAAATCCAAGCGATATACACGTGATACTCGGATCACAACGCAAATCGCAACAAATGATATTGAGGTACACCTCCTACAATGCCGAAGAATAAACCAGTGCGCCTAAAACCAGCAGAACAAGAACATCCGCTTGCCTCCTTCTCACGGTCTGGCGTCCTCAGTCTATGGGTCCTTATCTTCTCTGCAGATTCACCAATCTTTCAATCCATCGGCTCATCGGCCCGGTCAGGTGTGCTAACAGGAACGATTCGGCTCTAGCACTTCTCTGGTCATCCCTCGGCCAATCATCACGACCACTCGTAAAGCAGCACGTTACTGGCGTCGGCCTCTGGTCCTCGGAATACACGTGACACAACTGATCCTGGGTGCAAATCTCATTGCAGCAGTGTCCTGGAAGGAATCCTGCTCAAGGTCTCCTCCGATCTCGCCTATGCCGAACTGTACGGAGGGCGGTACTCTTACATAATCTTTTCTCGTTTTCTGGACATCTGCATGTTCCGGACACGTTTCCTCGGGAACCGGCCGTAACCCAACGCCTCTGTATGCATATCAAATCTCTAATCTCGACGGGGAGTAGCAACAGCTCGTCAGCATCTCGCATGAACCTCTGGCTCCACTCGTCTTTATCATCATCCGCTTCGACGTCACGTCTTGCTGTCTGCATAATGCTACTGTTCTCGGCCACGGTCAATCCGAAGTCTCTCACACGGACTCGAAATCGCGTAACTCTGTATCTTCATCACTCTGTAGAAGATATCTGGCCGAACACGTCCTCGGGAACTCGTCCCAACCATCGAAGGAATACTCTCTACTCGTCCGCTCTCAATCAACTCATAACTCATCTGGGTGAGGTCCTCTATCCGAAGCTGGTCAGCTTGCTGATCTCTTATCACGTGATATCTGGACGACGTCAAAACTTTTCGATCGAGTCATCGAGGTCCCAAATTTCCCGAAGGCTCAACACCCGGGCACAGTCTAAAAATATCTGGTACATACCACAGTACCTCTGGACCAGCCGTAGAAAGGCAAACCCAAGCCTCCCTGATAGCACCACTAAACTGCCACAAACCCTAAGGTTCAAAAGTAGTTCCATAGTCATCATGTCGAGTTAGGGTTTCATTCTTCTAGAGGGTCCACAGAACTACCTGCATGTTCCTCCGAACACTTTAAACTTGGGAAAAATGGGTTTCTGACACTCGCTCAAACTTTTTAGCTTCGCCTAGGCGACACGTGAATACCCTTCGTCTGCACGCTAAAGAATGCCTCAATCTTCCAGGAAAATACGGTGCATCAACGGTCATCTCTGGATTGGTCTGCTCTAGATCTGAGTAAGACTCTCCACACTGGAAATCTTCAACTCGACTGGGCCTGTGTCGGCGCATCAATCTGATGAATCACCTTCGTCTCTCAACTCGGGATAGACTAGCTATCACCTGTCGCATTTCTGCTTGGAAGCTCCAGCGATCTCAGCTCGTAAGCTCTGGAAGCGACATCCTATCAATCTCAGCAACAGCTGGGTCATCTGTCTGCACGGTAGGCGATATCAAAATCTCTGAGGTACGTTGTACATCAACAGTCCTTTCGCAATTGGCAGCTCTAACAATGGCCCGATCATCCGGTGTAAAACCAAACACTCGCCTCAACAAGAAGTCACAACACAAACACTACATCGAAACCTTCCCAAGTCACCAGACAACACAATGGTCAGCCCTCGTACCAGAAGAGCCCTCCCTGACCATACACTAGCGGCAGCTCAATCTACGCTCAAACATGGTGACAGGAAGCTCAATCGAGTATCGAAGAAAGCAGAACAACGGCATGAAAGGAAACGACGGATCCAGAATGGATACATGATCATAAGAAGGAACGGCATCAATGAGAGTATGATCACGGAATGAATAAAATCAAGTATCTCAAACTATGTACATCCTAAGGTTTCTTAAGTGGAGTATCGTATCGTAAATATGCCGCGGAACATACATACGGTACGTCACTCTACTCAAGCTACCTACTCCATCAATCAAGGTCAGCCTATGAAACGAAAGTTCGGGTCTAATACCCCCCGTTCAAGTCTAAGTTCCGTAAGGTCAAGCCTAGGTTCCGAAATACATACCCGTCCTAGACTCCGCATAGTCAAACATAGACTTGGACCAAGATTAAACCTAGCGCTCTGATACCAATTTTGTCACGACCCTAAATATTAGCTCGTGACCAGCACTTAAACCACGCAACGTCTAAAGGCGTAACGTAATTCAAGTAAGCTGAAACCCCAGAAATCTAAACCATTTTAAGAAAATAAAGGAGGTGAAGTTTTGAAATAAAGGTATAATGAAATCAAGTTTTCTTAATGCATAGAAAAGAAACATGAAAATGCAAGTGAAATTGCTAGTTTGAAAACATGTTTCGACTTTGAAATATTTGGGCAGCACCTCATTTGTATATTTTGATCCAAAACCATAAATACATAACACGAATAATAGCATCCCCAAGCGGGAGCTAGCACTTCGCCAACTGGCGGATCACAACTACGCAAAGCATAAAAATAAGTATACGGCGCCCAACAGCGAAGTTCACCATAAAAGATAAGGAAATAAGTAAGACATCAAAACCACAAGTAGCGGAAAACCCCTCGCTCTAAGTCTCGCAACCACAAGTCTCACTAAGTCTCATTACTTATACAATTACTAAATTTGATTGATGGAGTTGACTAGATACAATGTGAAATAGTAAATACAAGAGTGAGTACGATACAAAAGTCCCACCTACCAAGCAAACAACCCAAAAAGCAACTATGTGCCGGCGAAGCCGCTACTGATCCGTGCGGTCAACCTGCAAGAACTGTGGGACAATGGGGATGAGTTGGCAACTCGTGAGAAGAAAAACATCTACAAGCAGAAATCGAATAAACAACGACTCATAGGTCAACTATATCATAAAGATAATACTATGATATCCAGGGTGACCAGGTCGTATATGTGCCAACAATGTAATCAACACCTATATGAACCAAATAATCAATATATGTATGCATGTGGATCCCGTCCAACCATATGATCAATGTTTGTATGCACGTAAATATCATAAAAGAGTATGCATGAAAGTATGAGGATATAAATCAACGGTGTCCCTCGCGACACATCAAAATCATGGAACCTGAGTGTCCAACATCGACACCCGAAAACATCATGAAACCCGTGTCTAGCATCGACACGTAAATCCTCATATCTCGGGCTCTGTCAGTCCGGATCGGCCCACGGGCTCCGTCAGTCCGGATCGGCCCATATCATCTCTCGACTCTAGTCGGTATCCTCCGGATATCCGCCGAGCCCAAATACTATCACCGGTAGATAATAGTCCCACTGCCAGGCTCACCGTCTGCAGCACAGCAATCCGTTCTCGCCCCTGGGTACCATACCGGGTCCACCATGTACCCGCAATCGGCCTAATCCATCTCCTCGAATCGGGTTTCACAAGTCACACGTCTCAGAACCGAGAAAACGCATGGTGGATGCACTGAAATATCATATCAAGAGAAACCGGGTTTTTAAAACAACACATAATCTCTTTTAAAATGTCCACGGTTCTCAAATCCAGAAATCTCATGAAAACAGCATATCTCAAAGCGTAAACTCATGGAGCATGATGTATGCGACATATAATGGAAATGTAAGCATATCCGTATATCATGCAACATAGAACAGTGATATGACATATTAAGGGAAATCCGCTCTTTTAAATGATTCCAGTTTTTAAAATATAACATGTGGTTCCCAATTCCCAATAAAACCAGTTATCTATGTAGGTACAATATACATATGCGCAAGTATAGAGGTACCAATATGTATATGCGCCAATATGGGTATGCAATATGTATATGCGCAAGTATGGATGTACCAATGTATGTGTGCCCCAATATGGGTGTAAAGAGTCATATCATCATGCAGCAATCCTACGGTGTAGTGACATGGCAATTATCGATGATGAAGTGTGTGAGCCGGCAAATCTGTGTACGTATAACATACGCATCATTGATAATGGTGCAGGTGTACTAGCATAGGAAAATATACATGATGCAATGAGAATAGCATGAAATGCAGCATAAAGTAATACGTCAGCCAAAAGCTACAAGGTATACGTGTCTACAAGACCGAGTCCGTGAATCTATCAATCGGTATCCAGTCTAACAACATCGCATACTGTATAATCCATCGTACGGCAACCTCTAGTTAAGAATATGGATCAATCATCAAGTCAAACTCATCACGCACGGAAAATCATCGTACGGCGGTATGAAGCTATCAGGGATCCTATCAACCTATAAGATGAGGAGAGTACGGACCTAACGTCACGTACGGCTAAAACTCATGACTCACAACACATATAAATATCTCTATATACCTATGTCCCAGATCATATCCGTGACAATCTCATATTAGGGGACCAGTAGGGTATAAATTATCTCAATCGACTCGCATCTGTATACCAACATATCACCAAATCATCATATCGCGTCATATATCCTTTTCATCGCATTTATATCCTTCATCAAGTCAATATTACAAATACATTCCACCGTTACTATAAGCATAAGTATCTAATCTAACATACACATCCGAACCATACAAACGGTTTTTGAAAGATGCGAATCGTAATTTTGAAAGTAGGGGCTACGGTATTTTTAAAGAAAAGATATCATTTGAAAATACGTAACGTCCCTCAAGGTATCTGTTTAAAAGATGTATATGATTCTTCAGTTTAGAAATAAGTATGGTTCGGATGACGCATCTACGTCGACTAGCTAGTCCTATAGTACCCTAAACGGCAATATCGTCAAACGTCATTCTCAAATTCCGTCATCACATATTAGTCGTATCAAACACTTCTAACTACCCTTTAGTTTATAATATGGTTTCACTAACAATCTTTTAACTCTAACCCTAGATTCCTAATCTAGGTTTTCTTAACCATATATTATGAATCGGTTTCCATCAAAGTGTGCGGGGGTGCTATACGCCATCCACCCGACTTCCCCCATAGACATAGATCTACTCACCTTGATCCTCGATTACTGAAGTCGATGACGCCATGCTCCGCCGTCTCGGAATCCACGCGAGGGTACCTACAATAATAAACAATCGCAATCACTATTAACATCAAGTCCAGAAACCAAAACGGCACACGGACCGCCTATAGGTTAGAACCTATAGCCCACGTATGCAAAACCAACAAATTACCCCTAGTCGTTGATGTACAAACATTCAACAACCAAAAACAAATCCAAATATCAAAACTCATCATTCGAAATACGGAAAACATATCCAAAAATCACACTAATGTGCTCCCAGATTTTGACTCAAGTGAAAAGGAGTTGCACAAACAAGTCTAGGGTGTTGTACATGAAGTATATGAGCTACTGGACCAACCTAGAACTCAAATACACACATGGGGCCGACCACAACCCCACAAAATCCGGTGAGCTCGGTTCCCCCTGCTCAGATGGGGTCCGTCTCGTCAAGATGGTCTCCTAGTACCCTAATTTGGTCCCTGGAGTTGTTTGCTAAGCTCAGAAAGTCCCCGGGTTGCTCCAGATTTCCCTGCACACCCTATATCCTCACAAAACCGACATGGAAAAAATCCTAAATCCGTATTTTGGTTTCTATACTGAATTCCAGGTCTTAAACAGCCACTCATTCATCACCAATCCACAATATCACTCAAACCCTCACTAGGATTTCTAAGTATCACCAATCCATCACTAAACGAACTCTACACTTAAACCAAAAGGCTAGGAAAACTTGAAACTAAACTAATGGAAGAAATTATACCTCATGGATGTCACTTAAGCAAACCCAAGAAGTCCCAAAGTTGTCAAAATCCCACTTTGCTTGGTCCAATGTGTAGAGGAAGAGAAGGGGATTAATATTTGTGAAGAGAGTTTAAGGTTTTGGGGATTATTTGGAGATGGATCTAGGGTTAGAAATGGAGGGAGATGGGGGTGAGGCAGATGAAGAAGGAGAAGAAAATGATGGGGTAAAGGAAACATGGCAGCAGCCCCCCCTCTCACTTACTTATTCTCACACACACTCTATCTCCAATCATTCACCTTTTTAACCCCTTTTCATTCCTTTTTCTTTTCTCTTTTAAATTTCAAAACCAAATCACATAATACCCATAAAACAACACAAATGCAACATGTAACCAAATGAAATATGGCATGGTGCACTAGCTATGGAAAACTGTAGAAATACGGATTTGGCATAATCGCGATTAGCAGTGCATTAATCGGGTTTTTATCGAAACTGCATATAATAAATTTTAAAAATGCCAAATCCTTTAAATATATTATTAAATGAATAAATCATTTTAATTTCCATTTATTTCACAATTATTGGTATATATTTATACCCTTTTTCGAAACCCCAATTTCGCAGATCGGACAGTTTTCAGGAAAAATATTATTTTAATATTAAATTCCAAAAATAATATTTTATATTTTCTGAAATATTACAATTACCCTTCCCGATGCTCACACGTCAGGAAGGTCGGTCGAACCCTTGCGCGACCGGGCAACAACCCTGCTCGGTCCATCCTAAGCAGGCCTCTTACGGCCCCTCCCGCGCTAAGGATCGAAGCCCTCATCAAGAGACAGCCGAGCGGCTACCCTGCTCGGCTATCCCCGGCTGGTAGTTCACTGCCACACAGCGCCAGAGATCGAAGCCCTCGCCAAGTGGCAACCGTGCAGCTTCACTGCTCGGACCATCCTTAGCAGACCTCTTACGGCCCCTCCCATGCTAATGATCGAAGCCCTCATCAAGAGGCAGCCGAGCGGCTACCCTGCTCGGTTATCCCTGGCTGGTAGCTCCCTACCCCACAACACCAGGGATCGAAGCCCTTGCCAAGAGGCAACCGAGCAACTTCACTGCTCGGACCATCCTTAGTATGCCTCTTACGGCCCTTCTCGCGCTAAGGATCGAAGCCCTCATCAAGAGGCAGCCGAGAGGCTACCATGCTCGGTTATCCCTGGCTGGTAGCTCTTTACCCCACAACACCAGGGATCAAAGCCCTCACCAAGAAGCAGACGAGCGGCTACCCTGCTCGACTATCCCTGGCTGGTAGCTCCCTACCCCATAACGCCAGGGATCAAAGCCCTTGCCAAGAGGCACCGGGCAGCAACCCTGCTCGGCCCAGTCCTTAAGGATCAAAGCCCTTGCCAGGAGGCACCGAGCAGCAACCTTGCTCAGCCCGTCCTTAGTAGGCCTCTTACGGCACCTCCCGCACTAAAGATCAAAAGCCCTCACCAAGAGGCAACCGGGTCCGCCCTTGCTCGGTTATCCCTGGCTAGTAGATCCCTACCCCCACAACGCCAGGGATCAAAGCCCTCACCAAGAGGCACCGGGCAGCAACCCTGCCCGGCCCCGTCCTTAAGGATCAAAGCCCTCACCAAGAGGCACCGGGCAGCAATCCTGCTCGGCCCATCCTTAGTAGGCCTCTTACGGCCCCTCCCGCGCTAAGGATCAAAAGCCCTCGCCAAGAGGAAACCGGGCCCGCCCTTACTCGGTTATCCCTGACTGGTATCTCCCTACCCTACAACGCTAGGGATCAAAGCCCTCGCCAAGAGGCAACCGGGGCCGCCCTTGCTTGGTTATCCCTGGCTGGTTGCTCCCTACCCCACAACGCCAGGGATCTAAGCCCTCACCATGAGGCACCAGGCAACTACCCTGCTCGGCCCGTCCTTAGCATACCTTACCGCGCCTCCTGCGACTAAGGAACAAAGCCTTCATCAAGAGGCATCCGGTCTATCTATGTCTGAGCGATCTCCACCTCGACTTCGGGGCCGGGGAGATACCGTCTCCCCACTGGTCTTTGCACACTTGGCAAATGAACAGATTCAACTCGACGTGTGATCGCTAGACGAAAAACGGGCCTAACACGAAGGCAGTACTGTGAAAATACAAGTGTTTACCGACAAAGGAAAATACGCGTGCAAATACTACTACAAAAAGTTTTTATTCACAAAACCAAAAGTCTTTACAAGGATATTGTGGGCTCCCCAGCCTTATCAAATTACCCGGAGGCTTACAAAAGAGAGAGGAAGAAAAGCCAAAAAGTTCGGGCCGCAAGCCCTGCCTAGACTCACCTCCCTCATCACCATCGGCCGGAGGCATGACCACCAAAAGTGGGACCCGAGCACGGAGCTCACCGTCGGCAAACTTCGAAAACTGATCCTTGACGGCATCAAGAGCTTTGTTCCATCCAATGGCGGAGGCCTCTCCGAAGTCGACGTAAAACTGGTCCGACCCCTTGTAATCGGTCACCGCCTTTCTAGCCCGAATCTCGGCAACCTCCGCCGCTTGAAGCGCCGCCTCGGCATCCCGCCTGCTGGTATCCCTCGCCCTCTTCATGGCTGCAAAGCGATCGGCCAGTTCCATCAACTTCGCCTCGATGACTCAGTGGGACTCATTTAGGCGGTGATAGGACTCCCGACACTTTGAGACGGCGAGCTCCGCGACGGCCGATCGGGCTTCAAGGACGGCCATCCTTTCCCTTTCCAAACGCAGCTCAAGTCGCAGATTCTCGGTCTCCGAAGAAGACTCTCCTACCGGCCTCGTAGCATGGATAGCCCCCTCGACCTCCATGCGAGTAACGAGGGCGCAGTGCTGAAGGACCTGACGAAAAACAGCAAAGAGACTTAGAGACACTCAAACTAAAGAAAGGGCGCTCGAAATATCACATGAGGGAGTACATACCTGCACCGCCTCCTGAGCTATAGCCGCCATTTGGGCCCTCAGGGTCCCCCGCGGAATCTTGCCCCCGTCCGACTCTTCCATACCAGCAACCAGGCTGGCAGCAACGAAAAGCCCGGACGGGACTACAAAACGAGCGTCCCCCTCCTGCACAGGAATCCCCTCAGGAATCTCCGTCGATGGCGTGCGAGAGACCGTCCTTTGCCTCTTAAGAGGAACCCTGTTTTCATCCTCTCCTTCATCCCTCGTCCGGGGCTTGGGAACCCATGGACGCCTTTGGCGGCCGCCGGGGCAATCATCGGGAGCTCATGACAAGGCAGATAGCCCCGCCGCCGGTGGCACATTTGGTATGGGGCTCGGGTCAGCCGAAGGCGCGGCCGCACCGCCGGCCCCCCGGGACAGAGCACCGAGGGCACCAAGAGTCCTGGATCGATCCATTTGTCTTGCCAAAGGGGGAGGCAGGCTCGACTCAGAAGGAGAAAAAGCAGAAGAAAGAAAAGGAAGAATCTACGGGGTGCTCCCTAGACTCTACCCGAACTATTTCTACGGACTTCTCAGAAGAAGACACCTAACCTGATGGAGAGAAGTCCTCGGGAGAGAAAACGCAAAGATCCGACCTAAAAAGGAGAGCGCCGAGCTGACGAGACTCGGGACAAGGAAAAGTTGTAGAGGTATGGGTCTTGATGGGGACCCCACCTCTATTTATAGCAGCCGGCGTACACATCCTACGGCGACAGTCATCTCCCGCCGAAA
Organism: Agapanthus africanus; assembly: GCA_030015575.1. NCBI lineage: Eukaryota > Viridiplantae > Streptophyta > Magnoliopsida > Asparagales > Amaryllidaceae > Agapanthus > Agapanthus africanus. The sequence continues at coordinate 43,742,497 of JASDDO010000019.1, read as the reverse complement.
CGGCTCAGTGCATTCGACGGCCACAATCGCTCCACCTGTCGCACGCGCATTGGTCGTATCTGTCACGCCCCGCTTCCCAATGTACGCTAAAGTGGGCACATGACATAGCCAACCATGCTACCTGTGGATAGGAAAAATCCTTCCACAGTCACATTACGGCTGTGGAGATATCAAGAACAGGAAAGTAAACTAACTACCTAGTACATGTCCATAAGCCAGAGTAAAAGAATCAAGAGATAACAATATGCGGAAACCAAAAGATACAATAAATGAAACACCTGGAGTGAAACTACGTACCAACAGGAACCTCACCGCTCGTCTAACAGCGGCAAAACTCCTAATCAGTCTGCAGCAAGGTAGAAGAATCTGGGCCATGCAAAACCCAGACGTCAGCGCGTCAAGTCATCAAGTAATAACATAGTAAACAGGCAATGCGAATATAAACATGAATAAAGCAAGGGTAACAATAATATAAATCAGAGCAGTACAGGGTAGTGTGCAGTGGGTAAACTAAACTGTTATATCAGGTTTTCTATTCTAGAGTCTTTGAAATCAATTGATGAATCGTCGATTTAACTCAATAGTATCCCGTGCGTGCCCGGGACCACGGTCAAGATCCTCGGGGCTGAATCCGAGACGTGCCGCTAGGCAGTAACAGGTAGCAGGATGGGCGAGTGATGTCAGCATCATCACTCCGGGGCTGGCCTAACCCATAAGACTGATCAGAACAGGTATCGAACTGTTGAGTTACAAGTCGGTTTCACCTTTGATTTCCCCATACCCCCAAGTTATGTATGTCGAGTCAGGTATTCAGTAATCAAGAACTAATGCCAACACAGGATCAGGTAAAAGCAGGTTTGTCTGGATAGACAACAGGAACGGTCCATGAGAACTACATGTTATGTTTGTTGGCATTAGACACAAGATCAGGTAACAGGTAAAGCCATGGTACATCAGGTCCAGCCAGGTAATGTATAAAGGTGTCATGTCATGTCAAGAGTGTACGGTACTATGTCATGTCAAGTAGGAAGTGTAATAGGTCATGTCAGGAAGCACAAGATGTCATGTGGGTGTTCATAATCAAACTAACATAAGCATGTGTATAAATAAATAAGCATGAGTACTATCAGAACAATAAACTGGAACATGTAATATGATATGCAAATAGATATAATTTCAAGAATATGGATGCACAGTTATCGATTAGGGTTACATTTATAGTTCCAATATTAATTATGATACAATTTATTAAATATGGAGTGTTAATATCACATTATTATGTAGTAATGTGATCTATGGATGCAATTATATGTATCTTAAATGCGATGGATGCAAACGGGTATCCGAAAAGTTATAAAACAATAAAATGGTAATGTGGGATGTACAACTAAGCAATATGTGATATAAATATTGATATAATAATATTAATATGGATAGCATATTCAAAGCGATTAATAACTATAAAAGTGGTATTGATTAACCATGCACAAGAAAGTTCCGTTCAGAAATTCAGCGTCACCCTAATTTGTAAAATAGCTTAAAAATAACAAACGTTCTCCAAAAGGGACGTGTCTTATACCAAAACAAAGATAATTCAATAAGGTTTTTAGTTTTATAAGTATAAGCATCTCAGGTTGTCCCTACAAAATTTTATGAATATTCGAAGTTGAAAGTTTGCTGCTGGAATTTCCCTGGACAGCAGTTTGGAGACATTTTCATTTGCATTTTACGTTATTTAAACAATTTATTTTGCAAGTAAATATTTTATAGAGTTATAATATTCTGAGTTAGCTTCGTAACGAACTAAAGAACGTATACTAATGATTTTTCTATGATTTATAATGAATTTTATAAGGTAAGGTGTACAGTAAATTTCAGATTTGTCGTATCCGCTTTTTCAACGACGTTTCATGTGTAAACTATAATATTTTCAAATATATAATATTATAAAATGCAGATTATAAAATAATTAAAGATAATAATAAGAAATATTACGACGATATATATTTTAATTGATATGGATGCAGTATAATGTACTCTAGTATGTCACAAGATAAGTTTTCATGATCTAGATTTAATATGATATAAACGGATGCAAACGGAACATCGAAACGTTATAAAATTAAACATGGGGCACTAGATTTAAACTATAGGTATGGTATTTATTTAAATAGGTATAAAATGAATTATATAGCATGTAGAAAAATTAACTTGCCTCGATGGGTCGCGAATCGGGAAAACGGAACGTTAACCGTCGGCGGGGAAAACTCGCGACGGTCGCACGGTTCACGGAATGAACCCAAACGACGAACAAAGGAACCACACGGGTCAGGATACCTCGCTGGAACGTCGAGAAGCGTCACCGGCACGACGGAATTCCGGCAACAAAAGAACAGTTAAAAAAAATGAGAAACGAGACATGAAGCAAGAAGAGAAAGAATGATAAAGAGAAGTACGAGAGAATATATGAGGGAGAGAGAGAAAAAGTGGAGAGAGAGAGAGATTATGGGGGAAGGAGAGAGAGATAGAGAAAGAGAGAGCTGCAGGTGGGGCCCACGGAATTAAAAGGAACGCGATTGGCTAAAGAGGAATCGTTAGTTAGGGATAAATATTAATTAAAAATTCAAAACATTTTAATGAACAGTAGAATATATATATAGGTTAATTTAAAGATTTAAAAGATAGCTAATGAACAGTAAGATAAGATATCAGGTTAGTTAGAAAAATATATGCGATGGTTTTAATAATATTAAAATCTGGGATTTTGGCGCAAAGTAAAACATTTCCAAATCGCGCCCGGGTCGGGTCAAAAATTTGAAATTGAAATAATAGAATTTTAGGCGGGATCCAAAATTTAAAATGAAGTGTTTTATGATCAAAAAAGCATACCCCCAAAACGGACACACGTACGTGCACGTTGCCGTCCAAACTCGCCCGTTTCACTGAACGGGACGAGAACACGATGCACGGACGCTACCACGAGGCTAGGGGTGTCAAGTAGGCCAAGATGAATATTTTCAATTTTATTTTAGATGCCAAAATTTGTTATATGCAGAAATTAATTTCCGGGTAGAATTTACAATAATTTACCATCAAGCAAGATAAATGAAATAAGTGCCACACTACGTTCGAACGGTAACTGAAATTAGTAGTATTAGGCTCGGGTGTTACAGTATCCCATCAGACGCCAGAAGTCTGCGGCCCGTCGTGTCAGCCAACTAGCGCCCGACACGTGGACTGTCGCTTCGGTGAACGTACGCACGATCCGGCGCATGCTCTTTAATGCGATGTCTGGCCCATGATCCGCTGACGTCTCCAAGGAGATACAGTTGGATGCCCAGGAATACATACTCACGATATCTACAACAAGGAGCTCACCTCGGATGACCCGGCAAACCACTCTCGACCCGACCCGTGAGCATGTCGAGACGAGAGTGGGGGGCTAATGATGATGCTCAATATCGGTGATCTCCCAGATCATGACACATGGCAGATGACGTGTCCCGAAGCGTGCAAGAAAGGACTTGCAGTGGCCGATCAGACCACTCCTATACCCGTCCTACAAACAACCGCTGGCTCACCTCCGAGCCCCTGCACAATTGGCCTCCTCGGCCCTCTCAGCTCGCCTCCGGGCTACCACAGAACCAAGATAGCTCGGCATTCCACTCGGTCCCGAGCCCCCACCGAGCTCATCTTCCTCGGTCCCTTCGACCGACCGACGTCATCATTCGCAGGTGCTTCCGTCTCGCCTCCGCGAATCTCGCCATACGCGAGATATCCGCTGCCCACGATCACACGTTCCACGCCATCACGATCCCCATTAACGAGCCTGTCTCGCCATTAATGGGAGATCCCGCCTATCACGCGGGCGTGACGTCGGGGGCGCAACGACCGGCGTGATTCTCGCACCTGCCTGCTTGTTGCCACCGCTACATAAACCCCTCTTTCAGGCGACTCAAGTAAGTCATTTTTCCACTCACTAGGCTGTTACTCTGCTCGGATTTCCTGTCTAACTTGATTGTCGGAGGGTTCTCGGTGGTACAACCACTCCGGGACTTCCTTGCAGGTAGCTCGGCCCCAACAACCTCAAACCCAGAGATCCACACACTTCAGGAGCTATCCTCGAACTCAAATATCGGCCGTCCATCATCGCCAACAGCAGATCAATGGAAGGTAACATCTTGACGTGATTCGACCCGCGTCATAGTTTCTATTTGAGCACCTGCACCGCAGGCAAAAGAAGCTGTTTAATTTAACCTTTGGACAGAAACACGTTATGTACGGTCAGTATTTGATGATAATTTCTGGCATCCGTTCTTGCCCGCAGCGAGAAACTCCTCATGAAGTATCCAATACGTATCTTCGTCTTCTATCCATGGACCCCACCAACAGAAAAAAAAAATGGCAAAGTTAACAGCAGACCACGCCACGCCCAACTCAATAATTGTACGGACAACTATGCCCACACATGATCATTTCCTCAACCCCCCCCCCATAAAATCCCCTCCTCATCCCCACCGAAAGTATTAACAGCAAAACTCACACAGCGCTACTTTCCCTTAACCAAAACAAACCCCCCTCCCAATCCCGCACCCCTCCAAAAAATAACAACAACAACAACAACAACAACAACAAGATGATGATGGAGAAGCTAATGTCACTCTCTTCACCACCATCTTCATCTTGCTCTCATCAGTCAATACAAAAGCTCTCCTCGGCTCCATCGACCCTCGAGTACCGTCTCCAATGCCTCCTCGACTCCCGCCCCGAGTGGTGGTCCTACGCCATCTTCTGGAGCGTCTCCCTCGACCACCACCTCACCTTTGGCAACGGCCATTTCCGTGGCAATCCCGACCTCGACCGCAAAGACGCCATCGCCTATAACCCGAGGCCGGCCCCCGACGGGGACGAGGCGGAGTGGTTCTACGTGCTGTCCCTGACCCGTTCGTTTACGGCCGGCGAGCCCGCTGCCCCCGCGCGGGCTTACGGGTCAGTCGCGCCCGTCTGGCTGACGGGAGGGAACGCGTTGCAGGGCTTCGGGTGCGACCGGGCACGCGAGGCCCAACTTCACGGGATCGAGACGCTGGTTTGCGTGCCCGTCGGTAATATTGGCGTGCTGGAACTGGGTTCGTCCGATACGATATTCGAGAACTTGGTTTTGGTACAGCAAGTAAAGGCTTTGTTCGGGGCGTCTGATACGAAGTTCGTCATTTCCGACCATTCGGATTCCGAAGAGAGACCGGTGATGGCCGGGAACATCAGACCGAAGAAACGAGGGAGGAAGCCCGGGACGGGGAGAGAGATCCCGGTAAATCACGTGGAAGCGGAGCGGCAGCGGAGAGAGAAGCTCAACCACCAGTTCTACACTCTCCGTTCCGTCGTCCCGAACGTTTCGAGGATGGACAAGGCGTCGTTGCTCGCGGACGCGGTGTCCTATATCAAAGAGCTGAGGGCGAAGGTGGACCAGCTGGAGCAGAAAGCGAAACGACTGAAGAAGGGAACGCTGGATGAGATGGGGCCGGCTAGCGTTGCTACCAGTGTCAGATCCGGGTCGATGACGATGGAGCTCGAAGTGAAACTGCTAGGGGGCGACGCGCTCGTTAGGGTGCAGTCGGAGAATTTGAGTTACCCGATAGCGAGGCTGATGGGGGCGTTGAGGGATTTGGAGATAAAAGTTCTTCATGCCAGCGTGTCAAACGTGAAGGAAGTGACCTTGCAGGATGTGATGGTCAGATTGCCATTAGTGTTTGAGGAAGAAGATAGCTTGAAGTTTGCACTTCTTGCAAAAATGGAGAAGAGCTGATGTTTTGTGCATAGTTAATTAAAAATTATATATCAATCGGTAAGTCTTTGGTTGGTTGTGTTCAGAGTTCGGCTTTTTATTTCAATTGTGTATAATAAAATTTCTGCTATAATAAAATTAATTAAAGGGCAACTTCCTTCATTGGCTGTCCCCGATTTTGCGGATCTCGAGCCAATCCTATTGTGGAAGAACAGAATGTGGCTAGGGTAGTGCGACGGGTCGGTTAAGAGCCGGAACATTTATCACTTGACGGCATTTGACACGTAAAAAATGGTGGTCAAAACATTTATGATTTTCATATTAGATGGTTTTGATTAGACTGTTTTTAAATCTAAAAACGAGCAGTTCGAAAAAATTAAATTTCATTGACAACTGCATTTGCTCGCTACCTGTACCGAAACCGGTTGGTCCGGTACGAACTTATAAGTATTATGTAGTTATTGTATTTTGAAGTTGGTTATGACATTTAAACCTAACTTTTCATTTTGATACATCCGAATAGTTGCATGTCTATCTTTAATCATCTTTCATTTTGTTCGATATGGACTTCAACAATAAACAATTTGTCAGCTGTCAAACGCCCTCCAAATTGATATGGACTTCAACAATAAACAATGTCTTAGGGAAGAAAATATCTTTATCGTTGTACAATTTCCTATTTTATATTGTTTCCATAAACAATATAAAATAATATCTCATCCAAACCTATAACACACATCCAAACCCAACACAATATCATTTTCATTATGTAGCCCTCCAAAGAGGATGATATGACTTCCAACAGCTAATCCATAGCACATTACCCCCATTTACAATCCTCCATACCCATTTTCCAAAAATCTAGCATTAAAATCTCTTAAATTAAGATCGACAAGGCCTCCAATTTTTTTCCTTACAAATCATATTCCAGTATACCAACATTTTATAACTCGCATACGCAATCTACAACTTTTTCACCGTTGATTGAGCAATGTAAAAGATTCTATTGTCGATAAACCATTAATTTTGAACCCACTAAATCAACGATGAAAAAGTTGTAGAATCACATGAAATTCGGTGTACCCGCGTCTTAGATGATAACGATGAAGATGGTGGGTGCCGATCGTCGGAAAAAACGAGTGAGGGTGTATTTTTTCGACGCCATAGGAGGAAATTCCCTCCTATGGCCTCTTTCCTCCATTAACCTTATAGGCCATAGTCCTCCTATGGCGTCGAAAAAATACACCCTCACTCGTTTTTTCCGACGATCGGCACCCACCATCTTCATCGTTATCATCTAAGACGCGGATACACCAAATTTCATGTGATTCTACAACTTTTTCATCGTTGATTTAGCAAAACAAAAGGTTATGTTGTCGGTAAACCGTTAATCTTGAACCCACTAAATCAACGGTGAAAAATTATTGAATCACATAAAATTTGGCATACCTACATCTTGAATGATAACGATGAAGATGATGGGTGTCGATCGTCGGAAAAAACGAGGGAGGATGTATTTTTTTACCGCCATAGGAGTAAATTCCCTCCTATGGCATCTTTCCTCCATTATTCTCTCTCTATATGTGTGTGTAAAGAGAGAGAGAGTAGTACAAAAATGACTTGCTCCTACGGATGGAAAAATCTGTAAGGGCAATTTTAGGTTGTCCCTACGGTTCCTACCGTAAGGACAACTAATGTCCCTACGATTTAGACCGTATTGATATATACATAGAAATATGTAAAAATTTAATATATGTGGTTGCCCCTACGGTGCTGTAAGAAAAAAACCCTACGGTTTTAACTGTAGGGGCAAAGTCGGGCATTCAAAAAAAATAAAAACCAAAATTTTCTTCTTCCTATTACCACAGTACCCTAATTCCCTAAATATATTTCTCCCCAAAATTTCTCCACCCTCTCGTCGCCTCCTCCAACCTCCAGCGCCATCATCGTCTCCTCCGACATTGAGTCACCTCCTCCAACCTCGTCATCTTCTCCGACCTCTAGCGCCATCATCACCTCCTCCGACCTCGTCGCCTTCTCCCTCGTCGTCTCCTCCGACCTCTAGCGTCCTCCATTACCTCCAACGCTTTCTCGATCAATCGTCATCTTTCTCATCAACATCGAGCTCTTCCCCTGCTTCCTCATCAATGTCAAAATTCTCATCCGGTAAGTTAATTTATTAAAATTAAAATTTTATTTTCCTAAATTGAATTTGTTGGATAGGACTTTAATTTGCGGGTTAATATTAATTTGGGGATTTTGGATTGTGGTGGTGGTGGGTGGTGATGGCTGTGGTGGTGGGTGGTCTTTAATTTAGGGTTGTTTGGGGATGTGGACGACGGCGGTTGTGGTGGTGGCTGTGGTGGGTGGGAAAGGGTCGAGGAAGGTCGACGGTGACCGGGTAGGTAGGGTGAGGAGACAAGAAAAGTAATTTTAGATAAGATTGGTGGTGGTGGTGAGGGGAAGAAGAAGATTGGTTGTAGGCTATCGTTTGGTTTGATTAGGGTTAGGGGTAGGTTTAGGATTAAGGTTAGGATCAGGGTTAAGATTTTGGTTAAGTTTAGGGTTTAGTGGAAAAAAAAATAGCTAAGGGTAGTTCAATGAAGAATTTGAAGGTATTTTATAGCAATTCAAATGTGTGTGTGTGTGTGTGATAATGACGATGATCTCACAGATCAAACAAGATCAAATCTTAATTCATCATGATCATTCTTCTCTACATTGAACTCTTGTCAAAATAACCCTAACCCCAAACCAAAATGTAATGACCCTAATATTACTATATATTCATATTTTATTTATTTAGTAAAATATTGTATTTATTTATTCTTAACATTTTCCGTATATTTTGTTTCTTATTAAATATATTATTTTATTATTCCATCTATTTTTCCTAAACACATTTCTTTAAAATTAAATTTTAACCTTTTTCAATTTAAACACAAGACCTAACCCAGCCCATTCTCATTTTCATTTTTCTTTTATAAAACTATGAGCCCAAAAACCCACTTTCTTTTCAAGCAACAATATATATTTAATTCTTACTAAATTTGTGCATGAATTGCATTGTAACTCATTGGTTAAATCCTTACATTATTATTCTATAGCACACATGTTCGAATTTTAGGTATTGCAATCATTCTTATCTATTTTTTTACTCTCTTATAGTTTACAAATGAGACCTTTCATTTTCTTTAACTTCCAAATGAATAGGCACTCTTTCAATTTCTTTTTAACTCCCATTATGAATTCATATTAATTTGAATTAATATGACATAATTTTTTTATATACTCGTCTTACCTTATTATTATTCTTTTTCTTAAAAATAATTAGAAAGAAGAACAACTCCTCTCCTTTCTTTTTTCCTCACAAAATATTATTTATCTCCTTCTTCCTTTTCATATAGAGTCCTCGAAGAAAATCATGCACTACTACATACAGTAATTATTAGAGACTGTATGGAACGGTCTCCAAAAAATAATGAACGGTCTTTAATGTATATTAGCGACCGTTTATATTTTAAACGGTCGCTAAAATACAGTCGCTGATTGAGTGGTCACTGATACATATATTAGCGACCGTTAATAAACGGTCTCTAATAAGAACGGTCGCTGATAGATATATCAGGGACCGTTTCCACTGATCGCTAATAAGCAGACACGTTGACATCTCAACGAATTTACATGTTTCCTAATATCAGCGAACGATCGCTGATGAGATATTAGCGACTGTTCCTATAGCTTATACGGTCGCTAATAACTATTTTTCCTAAAAAAATTGCAGAAAATTCTATATTCAATACAATAATACATAATATTACAATATATTACGCCACAATATAGTGTTTTGCATACAAATCAATATATATGCACAATTCACAACATATCCAACAAGATCAATAACAAATACGAACACATACGCATACAAACCAACATATAAATATTATCCACGATATATCCACCAATATAAACAACTCAATCAAACACATATGAACTAAATTTTTAATAAACAAGCATACATAAACTAAATTGTTTTGAATATGGACAACACAATATATACGTTGTATATATGTCCAACAATAAGAAAAAATCTCCAAATCACTCGCAATCGCAGCTCACTCAACCCTGTGAATCAAAACAAATAAATATATAAATATATGAACTCAAATCATAATTTTCGAAACAATATTAGCTATACTATATAACACACACACATATATGCTTACCTCATTAACTCCCGCCACTTCCATCGTCAAAACATAATCCTTTCGCCGTTAACTTATAAGAACCGCACGAATACACAACATGGATTTTAAATATCAAAAATCGACACGGTTTAATTGTATGCTCAAATTTATGTAAATGACAACTATATGTACCTTACTAACTCCCACCGCTACCATCACCACCAAAAGCTCGTCTTGAATAGTATCGATTCACATCGTCGAAGTCCTCCTGCAAAAAAAGTTACCTAATAACCCTCCCTGTGGGATCGGCTGATCAGGGTTATACGGTTCCTGTGGCGGAGAGTTAGGATAATAAGGATCCTATGGCGGAGGCGGGGGATAATACCCTCCTTATGATTGTGGAGGTGGTGGATAAAGATAATACGGCATTCCCTGTGATGGGGGGGTAATACGGTCGCTGCGTCGGAGGAGGGTAATATGCCGGCTACGGCGGGAATAGACCCTGTGCTAACTACGATTGTGGAGGCGGAACGTATTGTTGCGAGAATTGTTCCAACTGCACCTCCATTTGATCTCTCCAAGCCGCTTCATCTTTCGCCCTCTTCTTATCTGCTTCATCCCTCCTCCTGAGTTGCTCCTCTAGCTCATTGAACCATTATGCCTCAGTCGATTGTTGGTTGAGTGAGCGGTCGATGAACTTGAAATACTTCTTTTGGAACCGGATCACGAAATACTAACAGGATCACCGTATAGGGGAATACGACCGTGTCCCCACGACTGAGGGAAAAACTGCTCTATAATGGATACCTCAGCCTCCATAAAAAGATGATCATCGGCCAGATATTCGGGATTTGATTCCCGATACCTCCTCTCAGCCTCCTCGAAATCCTCCTTCAATAAATAAAACAATAATTAATTTTCATTACGAAGTTAACAAGTGTAATTAATTTACTTAAAAGAATTGAAAAATGCAAGTTTACCACATGTTGAGTGCCTATATCCATCCTTTCTTCTAGCATGCCTTCTCTCATATGCAATGCCTTCTAAGTCTCGGGGTGGCTCGGCTTTTTCTCAGCCTTCTCCTGTAACGGATATTTGACTAATTTATATGTGAAGATATGTAAAGATAAAATTAAAAAATCGAACATTTATGTAATTAAAAATAAACTAACCAAAGTAGCTCTATACTGATCAATAGGAACCGATCCACCATAATAGTCATCTGTGGCTCTCTCGGTTCTGCTTATTCATTTCTGATACTTCCTGCTTATTCAAAAGATAATATCTCTAAATGTAATTTATTCTAAATTTGGTATTCAAATTATTTAAGTATATTTTTAATTATCTTTGTTTCGGATGTATCCCAATACAATAGGAGAAACGCAAACTGATCTCTAGGGATGATGGAGGGAAGAGCGGCAAAACATTTCCAATCATCCGTAAATTTCTTCGACTGTTTGAATTTTTCTTCAATCTTTGACGCCATCTCTTGAATATGTGTGACATCTCATACCGGATATGCGTCCACTGTCCGTCTATATCATCTTCTAAAACAAAATGTTTATGTAATACAAATTAATAAATATATTATTTAATAAATTTATAGCATATAATAGGCATGTATGTAATGTTGAAATATAGTTGAGTTATACATTACTAAGAGTGAGCGCCAAGTCCATACATATGCTTCTCGGGGGTTATATGCAAATGTGAAGCCCACGTTCAAGAAGTCAGTGTTGCGGACGAGAATACCGATATAACCGTGGAAATGTGTAGTCCACATACCCGAACCTATGAGCTTCCCACCTACCCATTGCAGAATTTCCCTTTTTCCACGCATACCGTATTTCATAATTTCGTTTGCAACACATCTTCCGTTGTGTTCAAATCGAGCCAGATTATCCCCCGTAGCCCATGTCTCATCAATACTCGTGTTTGTTGTCTCTATCATCATATCGATTTGAGGTCGAACAGCAGCCCACCGCGCCATTGCCTTCGCATTATCCCTATCGCGATACAATTTTTTATTTTGTAAATCGCGAAGAAGAGGCAATGCATGAATCCATTCATCGGCAACGCCGGAGGTTCCCTGCTCAAGTCTATGCACTGCTCGTCTAGATGTGCATACAGATCATGTTAGTGTAATATGCCCTAGAGGCTATTATTGTATAGTACTAGTTTGTATATTACATTTTGGAAGCTTGGGATATATACATGGATTTATGACAGTCTTGCTCGATATAGTAGTATGCTACTTGGTTTGTATCTATCTTAATATGTGTATATGTTTCTTTTAACGTATCGCTGATACATATTGATAGAGCCCTTAGGATCTTTACTTGACTACCAGCATTGTGATGGCAGTCACACTAGTGGGGGCTAGGTAGTCTACAAGCACATCCTTACACAGGTCCCTAGTCGTAGGATTATCGAGACAAGGCATCGATACTCCAGAGTAGACTAGTGTATACACTTCTCTTCCCAGCAGGGAAGATGGTCTATCCCACAGCCATAAGTACGTCGTACTAGAGATAGTATGCAGGTGCTCATTGAGTTATGAGTTACACTGGACGGACTCATAGGGAACTGCTGGTTGGTAATATACTTATCGTCAGGTAGCAGTTCCCAGGTGACATGAGTACAGCTTAGTCCGTCGACTTAACATTACTACTTCGCCTCAAGTGTGTATCCACTATTCTTAGATTACTACCCTACCACATCTCTGTTGAGTTGTGCAAACAGGTAGTAGTTGGGTGTAGTCCCGAAGCGCTTGGAGGCAGTGGCGGTTAGATATGATTTGTTTCTCCCTGTATTAGGGGTTGATGCCGTGCTGTGTTTAGAAAGCCATTACACAAAGTCCCTGACCAGGGCAAGCGAGATTTGCTGGTATGGATTCCAGTAGTTTCTCAGGGTGTTTTTGGCCGCACTCCGACACGACTTATTACATTATTAGAGGTCTGACGCTTGCCGCCCCCCGAGGACCGATATGCGACACTCTTAGACGAACAAACCGGGCTGTACGAAGATTGCCACAGACAGGCTCAGTAGGGGTACGAATGAGTTTCCTTGTCGACCTTCTTGTCAACAAATACCTGAGTAGCCGTTACGTACAGCTAGTGCCACTGACGCGCTTGTGGTTAAACCCACTTCCAGAGTACTGTCGAGCCTTTAGAGTCCCACACAAAGGGTTTCCCAGTTTCGAGCGAAACGTGTAGAGGTCGTATGGTTTTACAACAAGGTTCGATCATATACGTGTACTTATGCGTATATGATGTTCAGGCGGACAATACTAGTGGGTTTTGGTTTAAGCCAGATCCTAGTATTTGATTATTGGATTAATTGTGTCGTATTGTATTCGTGTTTCTCGGAACACGGATACGGGTATGTATATACAGTTGCGAGGGGCATTCTTATAATTGTTCAAGTTTGCTTTAAGATGATTAAATCTCATTATTTGTTTTAGCATTTTAGGTTAAATGCTTAATGAGGTGGATAATTGAGAGGAGGGAAACTTCATGGTATTTTAGTGAAATTGAGCATAGCATTATGTTGACTTTTTTGGATTCTTGTGAGAGTAGAAGACTTAGATATTTTTTTGATATGTATGAGATATTTGTGAGAGATATTTTTATCTCTCATTAGAGTTAAAATAGATGCCATGCTTGATTTATTATTATCATTATCAAAAATATATTCTCTCTCCTCTCAAGCTCACTCTCTTCATCTTCCTCAAAGCAAACTCTAATTGTCTCATGAGTTAAGAATCCTAGGGTTTGAGACATAACTAAATCCTTTAACACTCTCTATTCATTCTAGGTTACTTAGTTTAGCACACCTAGTGACCTAGTTACCTCTTCTTGGAGGTTAAGATCAAGGTTGAAACTCTCGGATAGATCTTCTACGACTTTGAGAAGTCGACGAGGAGGCATGATCCATTCTCCCGACAAAGAGCTCACGACGAGAAGATGGACAGCGAGACGAAGAAGAAGGACAGTAACTTGAGGTATACCTTTCTCACTTTGTAGTTAAATCTCTTTGCATATCGGTTAGTTAGGGTTTAGTATCGATCCTGGAGTTTAGTCGATATTACGAAGCTTATATAAATCGTTTTTTGCAAACTCCGTCTCTCCGCGAACACGTGGGGTGCATGGCATCAACTTACAGATCATGCTGCACTGATGGACTTGTATCATCCTGATCAGATATACCTACACATTTTAATTTATTATGATTAATGTAATAGTTATTTGAATAAAATAATGCGGTCGATGATTATTTAAAACTCGTAATATATACCTCTACGCTCAGTATCAGGCTTTGTCGAAAATTCAGTATCTCGATCTCTTTTCTTTGAAGAAAATATTTTGGTAAATTTTCCGAATATACCTTTTCGTCACATCTGTTTCATATAAGAGCAACGACGATACAAAATATATAATATGCATAAATAATTAAGCTAACAAATCAATATATTACAAGTGATTAGAACTGCTAGGTTTTTCATATATCATTTACATGCAAGTGATTATAAGATTTTACAACTGCAAACTTTATAATATATATCAATTGATTACAATTGCTTACAACTGCAAAGTTTTTCATTTTAGTGTAACCAATATATGTAGTTCGGTTCAAAACCCTCTACAACATATGTTTTTCTATCATTTCACGATGAAAACGGGATCTATTCTTACATTTCTTACAAGGACAGAATAAGAGTCTGTCTCAGCTACGCTTTGGATTCATCTCTGCGTAATCTAAAAAGGGATTAAGCCTATATTTAAATCGGGTGTCTCTCAAACTATACCTATCTTTTTTCCCAATATACATAAACGATTTATCCGGAAGAATTCTCATCTGTTATAACACAGATAATAATATAAGTTTAACATATCTTATGAGTTTATTACAAGCTCATCATTAAAAAATTTTCAAGTCTTAAATTAAATTTCATGATGTGAACGCATCAAACCATCTAAACGCATTTAAAATTTTCATAAGTACTCAGGGCAAAAGGTCGGGACGGATAATTAGTTTCACGGCTGTCAAGGATAAAGGTCTTAATTCCCATTACGAATGCAACACTCGCATCTTACATTCTCCTGTTTTTCTTTCATTTCGAGAAAATTTCGGCAGCACTTTCCCCCTGTTCCCCGTGTTCGTACATAAATCTGTACACGGGGAACAAGTGAAAAGCACCGTCGAAACTTCTCGAAATGGACGAAAATACAGGAGAATGTGAGACGTGGGTCTTGTTGCATTCGTTACATGTCGAAACTGGACAAATCCGACAATTACTGTATGTCAAATCCTCTCGTCGAATACTACATATATATTTGAAAAAATTGAACATGATGCTCAACTCTTACAAACATATAATGTGATCCTATCAATTCGATAGGAAAAAAATTTGACACACACCAACTGTCACACGGGAAACTATAGGTGGATTCTAAACAAGTTTAAAACCTTTCAATCTTAAACTTACTAATTAAATAAAAGCATAAAACCCTAGTTACGTTTTTAATCGAAATTTTAGGGTATCTCTTAACTTTCTATTTAATCGTTTTTTAATCAGGGTCTCGGTTCACTATTATCTGGTCTTAATTAAGATTTCTTAATTAATATAATTAATTTTATATGTTAATTAGTGTTAATTTTTCTTAATCAATTTGATTTTAGTTTTTATTTATGCATCTACTATAGTTTAATTGGTATTAAAGGATTTGATTTTTATTTTGATTTGGTTTATAAATTATGCTACAATTAAAAAATTTATGCAATAAATCATAAGCAACAAGATATCAAATTATTAAATTTACAAAATAAAAGATATCGAATCATTAAATTTATAAAATACAAGCTAGAAGTTGGGATGAATATATTTTTGAAATATTTCATATGCGGAAGCGCACGCACAAACACACACTTACACACTCTCACACATACGCGCGCGCACTCAAACGCTCAAACATACACTCACTCTCACACACACACACTTTCTCACATACGTTCGCGCGAACAAACATTTACACATACTCACAAACACACATGTGTGAACGCACCCCTTTAATTAAGTATAATATATTTTCCCTTAAATTCATTTAACATAATCCTATAATCAATCTTATTCTAAATTAATCTAACAAGTAAATTCATCGATTACCTATAATTCTTATATCTTCTACTCTAAACCTAAATTACCAAATTTATATTTCAATTTATCATCAATTTTCAATTCTAAAAACTATCTAAAACAATTTTCGTCAATTATATTTTAATGATAAAACCCATCAACCCCAAAATCAAAATAAATTTCAAATCTTAATTTCAAACCCATCATTCTACAACCGATTCAATTCACCATTAAGCATATTTAATATATCAAAACCAACACAAATCACATATTATAATCACCTAATTTCCAAATTTAATAATCTAATTGAAAGAATTAGGATTAGGAGGAGAAAACACCAAACTTGGTCCGGATTTGAAAAGAATACGAATGATCGCAAGCTTCTATACCACCAACTACAACAATAACACCTACAAAAGAAATTGCGGTTAGATTTCATAATTTTTCCGAAAAATTTGAGAAAAAGAAAGGAAGTAATTACTTTTCGGGAAAATTTTTGGGGGAATGAGAAGGAATAAAGAGCCATCGCGGCTCTTATCTGATTGATATATTAGCGACCGTTTAGAATAGTTGCTAATATTATGTGAACGATCATCAATATATTGGCGACCGTTTATTAGAGACCATATAATATATACGTTTTCTAATAATTTATTAGGGACCGTATATATTTACACGGTCTCTAATAAATTTTCTTTAATGCATACAGTTTTTACTAGTGAGAAAGAAGCTTTCAAACAATCTCACTAGAAACGTGAGGCTATCGTCGGATAGAGACGTCCGGTGACAATATCGGCTTGTAAATATAAGTCCCTTCTCTCTTTCTCTCCCTCCATCTCTTTCTCTTGTCATATTGCTATGAAAATCTTCCCTTATCATATTATAGTTCCTAAATGAATAAAAATAGTGTTATATATATAAATATTGGAAACACACCAAAAATAAATACATATATTTATATAATTTCGATTATAATTGTGATTGCCACTTATTCAAATTACGTTGCCGTTTAATTGTATTATAACTTTCCTCCATGGCTTGCATATAGATTTACCCTAATTAATAATACCTTGAATCTAGAGGAAAATGATATGGCATGATACACATTCATATATAAGTTCTTAAGAAAATAAGTTTTGTATAATTTTTATCGCTATTCGCAATTTAGATATTAAGATTGCGGAGACCAATTAGTATACATCGTTTGTCGTTATATTTTAAATTATTTTATTTAAATTTTTGTAAAAGAAAATTGAAGTTACGAATAAATACCATGGTTTTCTCATTCCCACATATGACACATCAATATCTTTACTTTTAAATTAATCTTTAGAAATTAATTTTTACTTCTGAAAATTTCAAGAAATTTATCTATGATAGAATATATTATTTTGTACACGCTATAAAAATTTCAGATCGAATCGCTTAACGGTTTAGGAATTATATCGTTTTTATTCACTGTTCGTAAAAAAAGAAAACTACATTTATCAGTCAATTTCTAAGACAAATAATTTGTTCTACCGATATCCAAATTGAGCAAAATAAGCAGTTTTGGACATCTAAATTGAAACATATAAATTTTCTTAGTTTTAAATTTTTACTGAAAACCGACGTAAAATATAGAAAACCGCGTTACATATTAAGCGACGAATCTGGACAGAATCTGTCATGATTCGCACACTGTTTTTAAATAGGACATAACTCAAACTCTCGATGTCCGTTTGTGACAAAATTTAGATATGTAGATACACAATTGATAGATTTATAATTTCATGTATATTAGATTACTTGGAAATGCATGAAACAATCCGATATAGGTTTTGCAATATAACATATAATTGCGGTCCAGAAATCTGAATTTCTGTTTTAAACGTCGATGTTAAAATAATTATAACTACAGCTTCAGAAATCCAAACCGAGTGAATCTTAGTGTTTTGGATAATCATATCGAAAGATCTATAATTTTCTAATAATTTTTGTAACTTGAAACCTGATGGAAATGGAGCCAAACTATATTTTAAAAATATGCGACGGTGCTGGACAGATTCTTATCTGTTCTGCACGATAAAACGAAAATGGGTATATCTACCAAACCGGTAGTCGTATTTAGGCGCGACTGGAACTCACGCGTACACAACACTTAAATCTATATTTTTTTATATTTCTAATTTGATTGACTTGATTAATTAGTCATACACAATATTTCTATACAACATTGTTTATGGTCGTTATTTGAATAATATACTTGACTCATTTCATGCTATTCAAACATGTTTATCTTATTTTTCTCGAATCTTTAAATTGTTGCATGTACATGAAGATATAATTAGATATTATATATTTGATATAATCCAATTGCATATCAGACTTGACTTGACCGAACCATAAATATAACTTGAGTGAACTTGACATGAATACCTGAATACAACTTGAATCTGAACTAGTGTTCTTTATATTCATGGATTCGGTCAAGACCTATAACTTGAACTATACACTACAATACGTGAGGATAAGGGGTGGATTGATACAGAACGTATATCGTGGTACGAGAGGTCACTTTAAAAGACACCTATATGAATTCACATGCCGTTGTCCCGTGGGTTATAACGGGGCCTTGTACTACATGTTATCTTAGTCTACGGGGTAAGTTAGACTCCTCTCGTATACATGAATAATTTTTTTATCAAACTACAAATAAGCACGTTAGAATAATCATACTTACACATTGACATTCACTATGCCTATACTGCACAGCCATTTCTATACTTGTTTGCTATGCTCATATTCCATTTTCATGCTTACATAGTTGCCATATACATTACCATATTTGTTCACATATTACGATTTTCATTTATACTATATTACATGTTATCTTGTACTCAATTTATATATTACACCTCTTTTTTGGGACTCACCGAGCGCTAGTTCGCTAATGGGCATTCCACCTATCTCTTTGTTTCTTGGAATGTTCATCAGGTGAATTTAGGACAGAAAATTTATAAGCAGTCAACGAAGAGTATTTTCATCTCACATCTCAAGTGAACGAATAGTTTTGTTCATTTTCGCGATTATTACAGTTTTCCTTTCAGTATACCACATTTTTAGGCTCTTTACCTTCATCTTATGTTTATTGTTCAGACATATTATATCAGTTGAAAATTATGAAATCTTGAATGTAATATATCGATGTTGGATTTTATTACTCTTGTTATTCTTGCACATTGTTATATTGCTTACATACGCTTAAAGTATTCTCATAGTAAATACGTTGTGGGCTTACCACGTTACCGTTTCCATTTACTGAGAAGCGGGGCGTGACATTAAATCTTCATCTCTTATTTCATTACTTTATTTCATTAACTGAACTAAATCTAACAACTTAAACTTGATTACGAAAACCCTAAACGTTAAAAACTTTACCTTAAATAATAAATCGTGTAATTGAAATGTAAGCCCTAAAACGAATTCAAGTTAAATCTTACGCTAAGTGTATATGTGATACTCGATGATAATATGAATTTTTCATATTATCATCGATAATTATATGTGAAAATCAAAACGCGACCTAGTTCCCGTCTATCGGTTAACATATGTTCGATATTCTTCATGACATAAAATTACACGAAGGTTGTTAAATATCGGAAGATATCTTTCGGTTTCTTAAAACCGTCGCGTAGTCTATATAACGAGAATATTCAATCGTATGATATCTGATAGATTTATCCCGTGTGGACTGTTGGCTATAGTGCTATCAAGTCAATTATTGGATCGCAGGCACGTGATTGCAATGATTGAGGGAGGACCTATACCGGTAGAACAGTCTTACTCAAGATGATAGTATGTTATCTGGTTTGTCTTTATCATCGTGTACATACTTTAGGTGACATTCCAGTTCACTATTACATGTTGATAGAGCTCATAGGATTCTTACTTGACTACCAGCAGTATGATAGCGATCATATACGTGAGAGTTGGATGGTCTATAAGCACATCCTTAAAATGTCTCTAGTCATAGGAATTTCGAGACTGGGCATCAATACTCCAAGAGTAGACTAGTGTATACTGATCGAGACCCCGACAAGGGGAGGTGGCCGGTCTCACAAGCCATTGGTGTTAGTTGGTTCACCTAAGATGTATACAGGTGCTCATTGGGTTATGAGTACACCGGACGGACTCGCCGGGAACATGCTAATTGGTATTATATCTATTGCCAGATAACAGTTTCTTGGTGACATGTGTACATGTTAGTCTATCGACCTGAGATCGTCATTTATCTCGTGTGAGTTCCTACTGTGCTTTGATTACTACCCTACCACGGCTCAAAGGAGTCGTGCAAACAGGTTTTAGTTGGGTACAGTCCCGAGCCACATGGAGGAAGTGAGCGGGTCGTCGGGGGATTCGACTCCCCCGGTATTGGGGGTTGATGTTGCGGTTGAGCACGGGTGGCCATCATCGGAAATCCTTGGCCAAGAGAGTCGAGAATTACTGATCTAGGATCGGTAGTTTCTCATGTGGTGATTGGCTTCATATCGACACTAAATGTCGCGTTATTAGGGGTCTGACTTTATCCACCCCCCTAGACTCGATATGAAATACTCATAGACGAACGGACCGGACTGTACGGATATTGTCACTGTCAGGCTCAGTAGGGGTTCAGGATGAGTTTGCTCGTCGGCCTCCCTTTCAATCAATACCTGGGTAACCGTTACGTACAGCTAGTGCCGCTGATGTGCTTGTAGTTAAACCAACTGTCAGTGTATTGATGAGTCTTTAGAGTCCCACACAGAGGGTTTCCCTGCTTCGGGCGAAACGATGTAGAGGCCGTATGGTTTTATGGCAGGGTTCGATCATATACGTGCACTTGTGCGCATATCATGATTCGGATGGATAATACTAGTGGGCTTTGGTTTAAACCGGATCCTGGTATTATATTGTTCGATTATTTTCGTCTCATTGTATTCGTATTCTTCGGAATACGGATGCGGGTATGTATATACGATTGAGGAGTATTCTTGTAATTTATTACAAGATTAGTTTTAGAAGATTACACCTCATCATGGTTTAGACCTTTTTAGATTAAAAGGTTATTAAGGTGTAGGATGATGTGTTTATTGCATTTTTGGTGGCATGGCTAATTAGTGACCCATGGTTACTATTCAAGCATGCTTAGGGTTTTTGTTTGTTGACTTGAGATATTTTTGTTGACTCTAGATATTTTGAAGACTTGGCATATTTATTATGATGGCTCTATTATTTTTAATCAACACTCACAACACACAAAAGAACAAGCCATTATCTATTTCTTTTTCTCTTTCTTGAGTTGCTCTCAACACCTCATTCTCATGGCATCTCCTTATTCCACTAGCTCCACCCAAACCCTTTCATGAGTTGAGAATCCTTGGGTGTCTTGAGACAAATTAATCATTCATCACTCTCTACTTTATCTACGGTATCTAGAGTAGCGATCTAGGTGTCCTAGTTGTCTCGGATATGAGGTTGGAGCTCGTTGCATAGACTCTCGGGTGGATCATCTTCGATGGAGGGAGATCGGAGATCAAGCTTGATCAAGGAAGCCCCTAGGAGCTTTGGATGATGGTTAAAGACCAAAGGACACAGATCTATTCGGTATAACCATTCTAACTCCTTTGCATGTTTTGTTATCTAGGGCTTATAGGTAGATTCGGGTAATTGGTTGTAGTAGCGCCAAGTTTTATAAATTTTTGTTCCGCATTTAGTCCCGGATTGATGGTCAGGGCGCTGCCGTAACCCAACATGGTATCAGAGCCACTCCATAAGCCTTAGTTAACTCTTTGCGACATTAGAAATCCGCCGTTTTTATCGCGCAAAAACTGCCGACAAAACAGTTCCAAAACTGAAAGTTTGAGATATTTGCACACCCCGTGGGCTCACGGTTTGAACTGAGAAGCCGTGGGGTGGTGCATGGGCACCCCGGGGAACCCCCGGAGGGGATCGAACAGTTGGGCCCATTCCTCAAGACCACCACAAGGTGGTCTTAGCAGTGGAGACCCAAAACTGCCCTACCTTGGGCAGTTTCAGGTCTGCCTCACCCCCTGGCCACCTCGTGGTGGCCTCAGGGGTGGGGTACCCCCTTTAGGCCCCCGACTCGAAATTAATTTCGTACTCTAACTCCCTACGAAGGTTCGGGCGCGATTTGTTTTGATTCGGACTTCCTAATTGGCTTTAAACGGTCGGTTTTTGGAACTTTAGCTCACTGTTTTTTCATGGTTTTGGAAATTAGTTTAGTTTGCTAATTGCGTGCGAAATTCTAATGTCATGGTTTTCAGTACATACATTACTATCTGCGACCGTGCATGTCATTAGAGTGGTACAACTCGTCTAATTACTATATGCTCTTTTAGACGGATTTCCGAACGTAACATTCACGTTGATATTTTGTGTTGTGTTGTGGTTGTGGTAGGATCGTCGTGGTGAATAGCTTGGATGCAATGTTAGTACAGTTTAGTTTCATTTGTACATTTGATATCGCGGGACGAGCGTCCGACATGTGGACTGTCGTCACTGCCTGTTTGTATATTATTTATTTGGGGCACGACCGAGTTGAGGTCGATGTCACCATTGTACATATTTTTCTTTTCTGTAGTAGGATTACCCCTCGATGGAGTGCACGGATAACCGAGTTCTAGAGGGAAACGGGCCAGCATCTCATGGCGTTGAGACGGAGGGGGCCTCACTCTAAAATTGGCAGGCCATTCACCGCACTCGTAAGGGGTACAGGTTGACCCAAGGAGGGGTGCTCAAGTTACTGGATTCCGTGAAGTGCCGAGTGGCCCATTCACTTTGATGAAGGAGGTTGCCTCACTTCTGGTTTTGGCAGATAACTTGCCGCGCTCGTAGGGGTCTAGGTTTTCATTGCACAGGCTATCCACACGACCAGGGGAACGTCGGGTTTCACTTGCGGCTCAAAGGACACCCGGGACTCCCAGATTATCTGTATTGTTCTGTGATGTTTATCTCTTATCTGTGATGTTGCATTTATCATGCCTAGAGCGATTGTTATATATTGTTTGTAATACCCCAGGTGGAGTTGGGGCTGAATACCACCTACCCCGTGAGAAGTGAGATGTTATCCGGTATCGAGGTGGGGATGTAACCGATACGGATGCACACGGGGACCCACCAGAACAATGGGGAGTATCGAATTCCATTCCGAAAGAGGGCACGATCTGAACTATAAATAGAATGATACCACTCTTATAACACAGAGACGCCTTTTGGATGAATCGGAACTCCGGAGGTTGAAAAACTCCGTAGTTAAGCGTGCTTGAGCCAGAGAAATTCTGGAATGGGTGACCTACTGGGAAGTAGCCACGGGTTCATTCAAAGGGACAAAACTGTGCGGTTTCGGCCAGAGCGGACAATACCATCTCTGTTTGGGGGTGGGTCGTGACAAATATGATATCAGAGCCGGTCCCTCAAAAGTAGGTCTGTGGTTCGAGGACGAACCATTATTCTAAGTAGGGGGAAATGTAATACCCCAGGGGAGTTGGGGCCGAATACCACCTACCCCGTGAGAAGTGAGATGTCCGGTATCGAGATGGGGATGTAACCGATACGGATGCACACGGGACCCACTAGAACAATGGGGAGTATCGAATTCCATTCCGAAAGAGAGCACGATCTGAACTATAAATGGAATGATACCACTCTTATAACACAGAGACGCCTTTTGGATGAATTGGAACTCCGGAGGTTGAAAAACTCCGTAGTTATGCGTGCTTGAGCCAGAGAAATTCTTGGATGGGTGACCTACTGGGAAGTAGCCCCGGGTTCATTCAAAGGGACAAAACCGTGCGGCTTCGGCCAGAGTGGACAATACCATCTCTGTTTGGGGGTGGGTCGTGACATTGTTATATATATACTAGTAGATATTGTATATGTTTTGCACCCGCGCTAGTCCAGCCCACGCTCTGTCGTTAGTTAAGTAACCTAACGGGTGATGACGGGGCCCAGTGGAGAATGCGGATGACATATACGTACATCATATTTTCGTTCTTTTCAGGTGTGATTAATTGATGGGACTGCGTTGATTCTGATCAATGTAAGGAAAAAGACCTATTCGATGTTGTTGGAACAATTTTCAATAGCTGTTATTGTAAGGATGTTTTCTTTTTTTTTTGCACAGCGGTATTCGGTTATGAATATCCAGCACCCCATTCGACGAGGCAAAAGCCGAGATCTCTTCATCAGGAATGACCTCTTAGGCAGAAGTTTGCGTCAGGGTAATAACTTCACTATAGTCAATTACTTTTTGCTTTGCATCGAGATATTCAGTTGGAATATCCTGCACCTCATTCCATGAGGAAAGAGCCGAGATCCCTTCACCGGGAGCGACCTCTTTAGCAAAGGTTTTCGCCACCACATATTTGTAAAAAGCTATCCGGTTCCTTCAACGATATCAAGTTCATTACGTTAAAGGTTTTTCGCTAAAAACCATTCGTAGCCCTTCGTCGTTTCAGACGGGTAGCACTTAGTATTCATGCTATGTTTGTTGGCCTTAGTCAAGGCATAGTGTATGGTAGCTATTTGTTACTTTTGTGTTGCATAAATAGATGCATTGGTTTGGGACAGTCGTACAGCCTTGTTGGCTTTAGTCAAGGGAGAGTACGGGTGGGTTCAAATTAACCTGGACAATGACGGGTAGAACTTGACATGTGACTTATAATTTGTTGGCATTAGTCAAGGTCATAAGAGCATGGGGTAAAAATCACATCGGGAGTTTCTAAAGAAACTGAAACTTGCCAGGCAAGAGTATACCTTCTGGAGTGTGATAACTTGAGTGGATTCCATCAAATTATCACGCGATGATAGTTGGATCCCGATTCCCACTGATGAGTTGGTTTACTCTTCGGGTGATTTTAGATGATCCCGACCAATTCAAGTTAAATCTTACGTTAAGTGTATATATGATACTCGATGATAATATGAAAAATTCATATTATCATCGATAATTATATGTGAAAATCAAAACGTGACTTAGTTCCCATCTATCAGTTAACATACGCTCGATATTCGTCGTGACATAAAACTACACGAAGGTTGTTAAATATCGGAAGGTATCTTTCGGTTTCTAACAACCGTCGCGTAATCTATATGACGAGAATATTCAATCGTATGATAACTGATAGATTTGTCCCTTGTGTACAAGTTAAGAATGTATAAAGAAAACACCTGCATTCACTTGTGTTTTTCATTCGTTTCGAGTTATTTCGTCGGTATCTTTCCGCTGGTTCTCCATGTACAACGATAGATTAGATGTTCGTTTCAATATTGTTTGACGGCATTGAAATAATCATATTTTCTATTACAGTGTACTCGGAGAACAGCGGGGAGGTGCTGCCGAAATTTTCTCGAAACGGATGAAAGCACAAGCAAATGAGTGTCTGCTCTATACATTCTTAATGGGATAGAAGTCTTACCTCCGACAGTCGAAACACCCACATACAACACACATACACAGCACACACATACACCAAGACGTACACAATAACAACCCTACACCTAAGCGAAATCAAAAATTGAAATCAACGATAAACTTTCCCTTCCCATTCTCCTTTTTGTCAATAACCATCTCATTCTTAGATTTCTTAAATCATCATAAAAAACGAACTTCCATAACTTACAATTTATATGTCATACAGTCTAATATGGCCCATTAGTACATCAGAGTTAAGGAATGGGTATAAGTGGATTTGCATCAACGCATGAACCCTAAGTTCGTCGACGGAGTCGCTGCTTTCATCAAATTTGCACGCAAACATCATAAGGAAATCTTGGAGAAGATCCTTTGTCCATGCCATAGATGTAGGAATAAGTATTGGCAGAACGTAGAAGTGATAGAGCTTCAAATTGTTAAGCATGGTTTTACCAGATTTTATTCAACTTGGTTATATCACAGGGAAGAAGAAGAAGAAGATGATGATGATGATGATGATGTTAATGCGGTGGAAGAAGAAGATAAATTGTTTCCAGAAGAGTAAATGGAGGATATGGTAAAGACTGCTCTCGATGATAGTAATCCTCCTTCTGGTCAAGTTTCTCGTGTGGATAAATATGAGAAATACATGAATGATCTAGGAGACCAATCTATGAGGATGCAAAGTACTCAACATTATCATGGTTCGTCCATCTTTTCCAGATTAAGTGCCTATATAAATGAAGCAACAAGTCAATCATGATACTTCTCAAGTTCCTGAAAGATTATATACCCCCAGGAAATAACATGCCCGAGAGCCAGTACGAAGCCCAGAAGATGATGTCTGAATTGGATCTGAACTATGAGAAGATTCATACATGTCCTAATGATTGCGTGTTGTACCAGAACGAGAATTCAGATTTGAAAGAGTGTCCCACCTATGGAGAGGAAAGGTATAAACCGAAAGAATCTGATAAGAAACCAGATATACCTGTCAAGATAGCACGATACTTTCCCATAACACAGAGGCTGTTCAAGTGTAAGAAGACAGCGAAAACAATGATTTGGCATCACCGTACTGCTTCAAGAGAAGATGAAAGAATGAATCATCCAAGAGATTCGCCGGCATGGAATGATTTCGATAGGAGACACTCAACATTTAGTAGTGATCCTCACAATATCAAGCTCAGAATGGCTAGTGATGGATTCTGCCCTTTCGACTATATGGGTGGAGGACACAGCACATGGCCCGTTGTAACGATGGTTTATAATCTGTCGCCATGGTTGGCTATGGATCAATCTTACTTTATGATGCTTCTTCTTATTGACGGATCGAAATCACCGGGAAACAATATCGACGTCTACCTCTAACCACTGATCGATGAGTTAAAATCCTTATTCACTGATGGTGTGGAGACCTATGATGCTAACACAGATACTACCTTCACATTGCGTGCGGTTTTAATGTGGACAATTAATGACTTTCCTATGTATGGAATGTTATCAGATTGGTTCGTACATGGTTACAATGTATGTCCTTACTGCCACCAAGATACAATATCGAGACGGTTGATTTATAGCAAAAATGTTTGTTATTGCGGTCATTGGCGTTTCCTGCCACTTGACCATCCCTACAGGCTTGGCGGTGCTCACTTTGATGGTCATCAGGAGTTCAGGGGCCTCCAGCCCAATTTTCCGGAGATGACATGATTGCTCAGTGGGATGGTTATGATAACATGGCCTTTGGGATAGATCCATTAAGACATGACACTCCACCCTACTGGAACAAGTTAAGCATTTTCTGTTCGCTACCGTACTGGTCAATGAATTTTGTGCGTCATTGTCTGAAGGTTATGCACATCGAGAAGGGAGTATCCGAGCACGTACTTAACTCGCTTCTTTGTAAAGACGGAAAATCGAAAGACAAACTCCGTGCTCGGATGGATCTTCAGGACCGGGAAATTAGAAGTGAATTGCATTCTAAACTGATAGCAGGTAAAGAAGGAAAGTTTGTACTTCCCAATACCGCGTATCAAATTTCAAAACCGGAGAAGAAAAGGTTGCTGCATGTATTGCATGATTTGAAAGTTCTCACAAGTTTCTCGGGATCATTTAGTAAGAAAATAAAGATTGTGAAAGGCGAGATCGATGGGCTAAAAAGTTATGATCACCATATTATTATGGAGCATATTCTCCTATTAGCCCTTAGGACTTCCCTTCCTGAATCGGTCGGTCTAGTACTCAACGATCTTTGCTGATTCTTTAGGGAATTATGCGCTTAAAACATCGATTTTGTGGTGCTTGAGAAGATAGAAACTGCGATCCCCTTGATACTGTGCAAGCTTGAGCGGATGTTCCCGCTGTCATTCTTCGATATCATAATATACCTGAAGATTCATCTTGCAACCGAGGGCAAGTTTGCCGGACCGGTACAATATAGATAGATGTATCCCGTCGAAAGATACCTTGAATTTTTCAGTTCATGCATTTTATAAAAATTTTGCTATCTTATATATATGCTGGTATTTCTTTATTTAACATATGTTTTTTTAGGTGCTTCTATACTCTAAAAAATTATCTACGCAATAGAAATTGACCAGAGGGTTCTATCATACAAAGTTATCTCCTAAAGAAAGTAACTATATTTTGCTCCTGATATCTGGACGAAGACATTGAGACGAAACATAACAGGCCTCGGAGAATTCATGACGGGACATATGGTAAAACTGATTACAAGAAAGTAGAACCCTTGTTTATTAACAAAATATATCAGTTTTTCCTCCTCAATAGCGGATGTTTTGATAAAATTAGAGAGTTAGTATGTTTTGCATTAATTTTACTTTATATATGTAAACATATGAAATAATATAATGTTGACATCAAAATTTAATGTTGATAACATAATTCATAATAATGAAGTACGTGAGGAGTGTAAAGACCTCAGCGCTCGTGCCTCAAGACTCGCGGCGAAGACGGAAGCGAAAACAAAAATTTAAAGCAAGCACTAGCGACCATAACTCTAAAATCGATTCCAAACACTAAACTAGAAAACTAAACTATCAAGAGTAGGGGACTAGCTACCTTTGTAACGTATCCGCGCAGTTGCGGATGACCCCTATGTTAGTTGTATGTATGCCTTAGAGGCCATTATTGTACATGATTGTATATTATAGTGAATGCTTAGACATATATAGAGAGGACTTTCTTGCTCGGCATGATAGTATGCTATCTGGTTATTCTTTATCTTAACATGTAGACTTGTATTGGATACTGACTTTCTCTCACATGTTGATAGAGCCCTTAGGATGTGTACTTGACTACCAGGACTATGATAGAGATCATACTAGTGGGGCCAGGGTAGTCCATAAGTTCATCCTTTAATTGTTCCTAATCGAGAGTGTATCGAGACAGGGCAACGATATTGTAGAGTAGACTAGCGTATACGCTTCTTGACCAATTTGATGGGCGATGGATGATCCCATATCTATTAATGTTTGACATCAAAGATGGTATACGGGTGCTCAGTGGAGACTAGATACACTGAACAGGACTCGCCGAGAACTCCTAGATGGTATTATACCTGACGTCAGATAGCAGTTCTCTGGTGACACTGGTACAGGTTAGTCTGTAGACCCGAGATCGTCATAGAGTCTTGTATGATTCCCACTGTGCTTTGATTTCCACCTTACCACGTTCAAGAAAGCGTGCAAAACGGTGGTTTTTAGATACAGTCCCGAGTCACATAGAGGAGATAAGCAATAGGAGGGGATTCTTCTCTCCCGGTATTGGGGGTTGATGTTGCGCTGTGCTCGATTGTCCATAACAGGAAGTCCCTGGCCAGGGATGATACGGAGATTTACTGGTAAGTGTTATTGGTGGTTTCTCGACCCGTTATGAGCCTCACATCGGCATGACTTATCAAGTTACTGGGGTCTGACTTTTACCACTCCTAGACTAGATATGCGACATAACAGACGAAGAGACCAGACTGTATGGTGGTATTACTTATTGGATTCACAGGAGTATGGACAAACTTGCTTGTTGATTTTCTGATTGCTCAATACTGGGTAGCTGTTACGTCCAGCTAGTACCGCTGACGGCTTATGGATGACTGATATGATCATCACATACTGCCGGCGTATTGACGAGTCATTAGAGTCTTACACAAAGGTTTCCAAGTTCATGCGAAACGAAGTAGGGCACATATGTGATATGTGCGGGACCGAGATTAATACGTGTATGTGATACCGTATTCCAATCTCGCGATATAGATTATATGTGATATAACCGGATTGTTGAATCAAGTGTTGATTCAATGATATGTTATATGTATATGTGATATGCATATAAATGATATTAGTCGATTGTATGCGATACAAACGGGTTATTAAATCAAGTGTTGATTTAATAATTTAATATATAATTATATATTTGATATATTAATATACATTAACTAATATTAGCTAACTTAAGAAAATGTTTTTCTCATTATACATTTAATATATATGTAATATATGTTAATGTATTTATTTTGTGTCATGCTAGATGATACATTAGACTTGGGTGTATGAGACTCATACCATACTTAAGATAATGTGGGTTTTAATTATTAAGGGAAAATCAAAATTAGGTGTTAATTAGTCATGGCTTGAAGCTTGGAGAAGCTTGTAGAAACCATTGACTTAGTCCACTAATTTTGTTTTACTCTAGATATTTATTAACCTAACTATTATCTTTAGCCATGGTAAAGTCTCTACATGAGTTATATATAATATTTTCTCACCCATGGTTCATTAGTTGATCACCTGAGATCATTTTCTTCATCTCCTCCATTGCTCTCTAGCTTTGAGTGAGGATAAAAAGAAAGAGAGAAATAATTCTCAAGTGAGCAAAATTTCTACTTCAACAATCTATACCAAACTAGCCATTCAGTATAGGTTGTTTCTTCACTAGTTCATCAATTAGTGAAGAGATAGCTTGAGTTAGAGATTTTTCGATATAGATCATCTTCAGCCTCGAAGATCCTTGAGCAAGCTCGCTCCTTTCACCTAATGGAGCTAAAGGAGAGTCCGGAAGACCACTACTTGGAGCAAAGGGACTACTACACGAAGCTTTAGAAGTGAATGATCGGTCTACAAAGGTTGTATTCCTTATTCACTTAGAGTAAAGTTGTTTACTTGCTTAGTTATAACCCTAATCCTCTAGTCAGATCCTTGGTTATGGGTTGCTTAGCACTCTAGCTTTTTTAAAATTGCATGCTTGATACCCTAGAAAACGTAGTGAGGGTGCTAAGGAAACTTTCAGTGGTATCAGAGCCAAGCTAGAGAATTAGACGATGTTAATTGAACTACGAAACTAAAACAACTCTAAAACCTCGAAACAAAATCCTTAGTTTCTGTCATTTTTTAAAATTTCTCTGAAAATTATTTAAACAAGTGCAGAATGTTACATGTCATGTAACATGAACACCAGAGGAAAACGAGCCAATTCCACCAGATTTGACTCGGCGAAACCCATTAAAAAACCGGCCTGGCCGGTTTTGTGATGGCATTTTGGCTTCGTTTTTCTCTGGTGTTCCAGTCTCTAGGGTTTGGTGTTTTAGGTATTGTTTGTTTTTGCTAAAGATAGCATGTAATGTTATCTTTCTGTAATGGCAATTCGAAGTGTTTCGTATTCGTAATTTTAACATCGTTTTGGGTTTATATATGTGATACAATATTTGGAATCCACAATAATTAGTTTTATGAAAACTAGTTTGAATTTTGTAAACCTAACAATTTTGTCTCATTTGATCGGTTGCCACGGGGTTTTGATATGGATCAAAATTCTGTCGCAATCACGTAGTGTATGGGGATACTCGCCGGATAACATTACAAGATAGCCACGCCACATATCCCCGACCAAGTGACTGTAGGAGAACCTCGTTGCCAAAAGCATGCTCCCGAGTGCTCGCGTCCGCGGTGTTCCGCCTAAGTGCACTTCGTCGACGGCATCGGGGGTGTGGCCGTCTACTAAAGTTTCCGACGAGCATTCGATCAGATTGTCGGAAATCTTATTGAATTACCCGACTGGTTATTGAAAAGTATTTTCGATATTGAGACTAAAATGCGGTGTTTATAAGGTTAGGCATGAAATTCGGAATATGAGATATTCCGGGTTTATGATGTCTAAGGAATTCATTTGGTTAGACATCAAATCCGAAGTATGTGATATTTCGGGTTTATGATGTTTAAGGTGGTTGCGGATTCCAATTATTGTAGTTTTCACTTTCTTTTCTGCGGCCGTAAGTGTAGTATGTGGTGTATTTCCGGTTTCGTTGTTATATGTCAACGACAATTGGGATACGCATATCTACTTACGTTGATGACATGTGATGTTATGTGTTGCTGGTATATATTATATTGGATCGTCATGTTTGAATAGCCGGGGGTTTTAGCGTGAGATGAAAGTTTTTCATTTTCATTCATGTAAAAACTTGTATGTAATATTCTTTTATTAGGACACTTCCGAGTTGAGGATGATGTCACCATTGTTGTATATTATTTATTTTTCCGCATTAGGATAGACCCAAGCCAGGGAGCACAAGTAACCGGGTTCTAGAGTCCGGTGGGAGACTATTTGGAGGAGTCGAGTCCGGGTCTCCTGACTCTAGAATTGGTAGGGTTGCTTACCGCTCTCGTATGGTTCTAGAGATGTAGGTTTGGCTATTCATCACGACTGTAGAATCCGTGTTTCTTTACTGGCTTAACTTAAAATACGGACCTCCTAATATATCCAATATTTCATATGTTGACTTCTGCTGTAATATTCTGTGATGAGATGATATGACTGCCTGAGACGAATGCTTAATATTATATATATGATATATAATAAACGTTGCTTATGTTTTGCATCCGCACTAGTCATGCCTCCGCTCTGCCGTTAGTTATCTAACCTAACGGTGCATAACGGGACCCCGTGGCGAATGCGGATGGCATAAGCGTACGTTGTATAAGTATTTTCGTTTCTTCTGTGATACTTAGGAAGCATAAATGATGGGACTTCATTAATGAGATTAATGAAAAGAAAGAAACCTAAATATGTTGTAGAATCCTGTTTTAAAAACTGGTAGCTCTAGTTCTTGCTTTGCATAGTGGTATTCCTTGATGAATATCCAGCACCTCATTCGATGAGCAAAGAGCCGAGATCTTTTCACTGGGAATGACCTCTTTGGAGAGACTAGCCGATGCTACAACCCACTCGATTTTGTTTTTTGATTGCTTCTCTAGTTCTTGCTTTGTATAGTGGTATTACTGAATATCC
The DNA here is from genome assembly GCA_030015575.1 of Agapanthus africanus. NCBI lineage: Eukaryota > Viridiplantae > Streptophyta > Magnoliopsida > Asparagales > Amaryllidaceae > Agapanthus > Agapanthus africanus. The sequence goes on along the minus strand of JASDDO010000019.1, from coordinate 43,709,636 downwards.
AGCACCTCATTCGATGAAGAAAGAGCCGGAATCCCTTCACCGGGAGTGACCTCTTTAGCAAAACCAGTAAAAGCCTACAAACACTCTTTTTCAAAATTACTCGATTCTACAACGATATCAAGTTCATTACGCAAAAGGTTTTCTTAAAAACCTATCGTAGCCCTCCGTCATTTTAGATAAGTACTATTTAGTATTCGTGCTGTGTTTGTTGGCCTTTGTCAAGGCGTAGTGTGCGGTAACTGATTGGTGCTTATCTGCAAAGCATGTAATGCGATTGGATTAGGGTAGTCGTATGAACTTTTCGGCCTTTGTCAAGGGTCATACCGGTGGGTTTAATTCAATCAGGAAATGACGGGTTGAACTTGACTAGCGGCCTATGGTTTGTTGGCCTTTGTCAAGGTCATAGGACTTTAGGGGCAAAATATTATTGGGAATTTCAAGTGTTGAAATTTGCAATGAGATTGCATATCTTCTATGGGATAGTTGGATCCCGATACCCACTGCAAGTAAGAGTTACTCCTGAGAGAGTTTTGCACTTTACAATTAGCCGATCAAGTAGGTGACTAGAAAGGTGTCAATGGGGTTACGCCCATGGGAAATCGAGGTTTATTTTAATTAGGTCCGTGCGAAAGCATAGGGAATCTCCCTTAAAGTACCGACACTGGCCTGGCTAAAAGATTGGCGAACTTGTAGGGTGTAGTTAATCCCGGCTAGTCTTACCTTTTAGGATTTGAAGGAAGATTTGATAAAAACAGTGGGAGCCATCCTGATTAGATAAGATAATAACCAATCTAATTTTGCAAGAGCATACGCTAAGTGTTTTCTTCTCTCTCTCCAGGCAGCGACCATATCACGCCTTAATCAAGATAATAATATGGATGTATTGATCGAACTCGCTTGTTATACTGAGCTAGGGAACGTTGGTTCCGCTCTTCCTTATAATTGTTATAAGTCTGAGCAGGAAATAGAGGAATATCCGGATTCCTACGCGACCCAAACGAAGAATAAGCATGTTGATGCATCTTCTTCGGGTGTGTTCGTTACCAAAAACTGTTTCTCAGTACACTCTACGTCCTGGATTTGAGATACCGGATCAGGATCCTACATATGTAATATGTTACATGGGCTAAAGGAAGGTAGACAACTGAGAAAAGGTGATCATTCTCTAAAGAGTAGGGAATGGTGCAAGTATTGCAGAAAGCAGTTGGTGAATATCACCTTATATTACCAAATGGGAATACATTGATTCTGAACGAATGTTATTGCATATCGAACCTGATATGCAATATTATATCAGTTTCTTTATTAAAAAGAAGGATATAATTTTGTATTGCGGGATAATGTTATGAACATTTTCCTGAATCAAAAGTTGATTGGTTCAGGCACGTTATATAATGGCATATATGTTCTAAATCAAATTACAGTTTTCAACGTACAGAACACTACAAGAGAAGAAGTTCAGAAATGAACGAATCCTTTTTGTGGTATTGTAGACTAGGTCATATCAATGCGACACGACAGGCTAAGTTACATAAATATGGATATTTAAATCTGTTTGAATTTACATCTTATGAAACTTGTCAGTCATGTCTCAAAGGTAAAATGACTGAAACTCCGTTTACTGGACACGGAGAAAGAGTTACTGAACTCTTGGGAATGATACATAGTGATGTATGCGGCCCTATGTCTGCACATGCCAGGGTTGGTTCCTCATACTTCATTATATTCACCGATGATCTCTCAACATTCGGACATGTGTTCCTGTTGAAATACAAGTCTGAAGCTTTTGAGAAATTCAAGAAATATAAGTACGAAGTAGAGAACCAGACGTGTAGAAGTATTAAAGTCCTTCGATGTGATCGGGGAGGAGAATACTTGATCATGGAGTTCCTGAATTATCTAAAAAAGAATGGGATTCTCTCTCAGCTTACTACTCTATATACACCATAACACAACGGTGTATTGGGGCGGAGTAATCACACCCTATTATATATGGTGCGCTCTACGATGAGTAACCCTGAGTTGCCTGTTTCCTTTTGGGGTTATGCGCTTGAGAAGCCGCATACCTATTGAATAAGGTTCCAACCAAATCAGGGTCTACCATTCTATATGAGATATGGAATGGGAAGAGACCATCTCTTAAATGAGTTAAGATATGGGGTTGTCTGGCCTATATTGAAAAGAAAAATCCGGACAAACTCGAAGGAAGGTCAGTACTGTATAAGTTTGTTGGATATCCCGAACATTCGCTACGGTATATCTTCTACCACACTGAGGAGCAAAAGGTGTTTTGTTTCTCAGCATGCCACCTTTTTAGAAAAGGAATTTCTTATGGAAGAAATTAGTAATCATGAGGTAGAACTGGAAGGAGTTCCAGCTAGACAAACTAACAACTGATGATTTGGTAGAACCGGAGGATTCAATAGTTCCCGACGAACCTCAGCCACTTCGCAGATCTAGTAGAATTTCTCATCCGCCTAAGAGAGACTACGGTTATCTCAATGACATTGGGAGCGAGAATTGCATCATGGAAGATGATGACCCAACTAGCTTCGAGCAAGCCATCACAAGTGGGGACTCTGTGAAATGGCTGGATACTATGCAATCTGAGATGGAATCCATATACACCAACAAAGTATGACTTTAGAAGTTGCACCTGAAGGGGTAAAACCCATCGGGAGCAAGAGGATCTTGAGAAGATTCTTGGTGTAGATAGAAAAGTTGAGACTTTCAAAGCTAGACTTATTGCAAAAGGTTGTCTTCAATACCCAGGTGTGTATTTTGATGAAACCTTTTCTTCTGTGCCTATGCTTAAGTCCATCCGGATCCTACTTACCATTGCTGCATATCATAACTACGAAATCTGGTAGATCGACGTCAAGACCGCTTTTCTAAATGGTGATTTAGAAGGGAGCGTGTACATGACACTGTAGGGATGCCTAGCACGACAGCAATATTTCGGGAGGCATCATCCATGCCGTTTTCAAAAATTGTCGTGCTAAACAGTCCTAACCCTACAATCTTAACTAGAGAATTAGACAATACAACATGTAAAAAACTTTACATCTAAGTAAATATGGAATGCAACCTTTGTAGACTGGTCCTTCACTTCAATAGCTCTGTGTAGTAGTCCCTTCGCTCAAAGTAGTGAACTCCCGGACTCTAGAAAGGCTCCACAAGATGAAAGAAACAAGCTTGCTTGAAGTCTTCGAGACCGAAGATGATCTACGTCGAGGAGACACTAACTCAAGCTACCTCTTCACTAATTGTGAATCTAACACCCTAAACTAAATGACTAATCTAGTAGAGGATGATGAAGTAGGATTTTTGCTCACTTTAGAAATATTTTTCTCTCTAATTTTCCTCACATCCTCAAAACCTAGAGAGCTCTCTCTTGTTGATTAAGAAGATGAAGCCACTAATTGTTATGGCAACCATGGGTGAGAAATATCTCATATTACTCATGTAGAGACTTGACCATGGGTTTAGATAATGGTTAGGTTAATAAATATCTAAGGTAAGACAAAACTAGTGGACTAGGTCAATGGGTCCACAAGCTTTCACAAGCTTCACCCATATGCTAATTTCCAACTAATTTTGATTTGCTTTAAATAAATAAACCCCTCATTATCATAACCGTAGTGTGAGTCTCATACACCCATGTATCATGTATCAACAAGCATAACACAATAATATATATCGCATATATATTAAGTGTGCAATAGTGAGAAAAAGAAATGCATAAGTGAGCTAATATTAGTTAATGTAAACTAGTATATCAAATATACAATTATACATTAAATTATCAAATCAACACTTGATTTAATAATTCGGCTATATCACATATAACTGACTAATATCATATGTATCAACTTATCAATTTAACACTTGATTCGATAACCCGGCTATATCACATATAACCGACTAATATCACATATCGTGAGAATAGAATACGGTATCACATACACGTATTAATCTCGGTCCCGTACATATCACATATGTGCTCCTACTTCGTTTCTCATGATCTGGGAAACCTCTGTGTAGGACTCTAAAGACTTGTCAATACGCCAGCAGTGGGTGATGATCATATCAGTCACCCACAAGGCATCAGCGGTACTAGCTGGACATAACGGCTACCCGGGTATTGAGCGATCAGAAGATCAACAAGCAAGCTTGTCTAAACTCCCGCAAAGCCTGTCAGTTACACTACCGTATATTCCGGTCTCTTTGTCTGATATGTCGCATATCTAATCTAGGGGTGGTAAACGTCAGACCCCAGTAAACGATAAGTCGTGTCAATATGAGGCTCATAACGGGTCGAGAAACTACTAATAACACTTACCAGTAAATCTCCGTATCAGCCCTGGCCAGGGACTTCCTGGTATGGCCAATCGAGCACAATGAAATATCAACTCCCAATACCGGGAGAGACGAATCCCCTCCTATCGCTCATTGCCTCCATGTGACTCGGGACTATACCCAAAAGCCACCGTTTTGCACGTTCTCTTGAATGTAGTAAGGTGGAAATCAAAGTACGGTAGGAATCACACAAGACTCTATGACGATCTCGGGTCTACAGACTAACCTGTACCAGTGTCATCAGAGAACTGCTATCTGACGATAGGTATAATACCAACTAAGAGTTCTCGGCAAGTCCGTTCACTGTACCCAGTCTCCACTGAGCACCCGTATACCATTTTTGATGTCAAACATCTATGGATGTGGGATCATCCATCGCCCATCATATGGGTCTTATACGCTAGTCTACTCTGGAATATCGATGCCCTGTCTCGATACACCCTCGACTAGGAACAATTAAAGGATGTACTTCTGGACTACCCTGGCCCCACTAGTATGATCTCCATCATAGTCCTGGTAGTCAAAGTACTCATCCTAAGGGCTTTATTAACATGTGAGAGCTAGACAGTATGACAATACAAGTCCACATGTTAAGACAAAGAGCAACCAGATAGTATACTATCATGTCGAGCAAGAAAGTCCTCTCTATATATGTCCAACCATCCACTATAATATACATCATATGTACAATAATGGCCTCTAGGGCATACATATAACTAACAGACACTGCCAGAGGGTTTCGTAGACAGTGGAAGCAGCGGAAAGGTGTGCAAGTTACTTAAATCAGTTTATGGGTTAAACTAGGCATCGCGGAGTTGGAACATCTGTTTTGATGTGGCAGTCAAAGAGTTTGACTTTATAAAAAAGGTAGATGAACCTTATATATACAAGAATGTTGTAGGGAGTAGGGATGTCTTCCTCGTATTGTACGTGGATGACATACTCTTGATAGGAAATGGTGTTCCTATGCTACACTCGGTCAAGCTCCTCTTATCACAATATTTTCTCCATGGAGGATCTGGGTGATGCCTCCTACATCCAATGATTAAAATCTATGGAGATAGATCTAAGAGGATTTATCATACTCACTAGGTGTAGTGAGTAGTGTCAATCAGATCCTGGGGAGAAACGCTGGATAGCTATGAAGAACATTCTTAAGTACTTGAGAAGCACTAAAGAAACGTTCTTGGTGTTTGGTAACGGTGAACTCCAAGTGGAGTCCTTTACCGATTCGAGCTTTCAGAATGATAAAGTCGACTGTAAGACAGTCTCGGGTTTTGTCTTTACCTTCAGTGGAGGGACGGTACGTTGGAAGAGTTCCAAGCTAGATACCGTGGCAGACTCAACGATAAAGGGTAAATACATCGCTACCAACGATACTACCAAAGAGGCTGTCTGGGTATAGGTGTTCATGAGATGAACTTCGTTCCTACCAATGTGGTGACAATGGAGTTGTGGCTTAAGCATGGGAACCCTAGTCCCATCAGTAATCCAGACATATTCTTAGGCAGTATCACCTGATCAGGAAGATGTTTGATCTCTAGGCAATCGAGTTCAGGAAAGTTGACATAAAGAATAACACGGTGGATCCACTCACAAAGGCCATACCCCAGATACAATTTGAGAGACTTTTCGAGATGTTGAGTATGAGAAACTACAACAACCGGCCTTAGTGCAAGTGGGAGATTGTTAGTTGTATGTATGCCCTAGAGGACATTATTGTACATGTTTGTATATTATAGTTGATGCTTGGACATATATAGAAAGGACTTTCTTGCATGATATAATAGTTAGATATCTGGTTGTTCTTCATCTTAACATGTAGACTTGTATTGTGATACTGTCTTTCTCTCACATGTTGATAAAGCCCTTAGGATGTGTACTTGACTACCAGGACTATGATGGAGATCACACTAGTGAGGCCAGGGGTAGTCCATAAGTTTATCCTTTAATTGTTCCTAGTCGAGAGTGTATCGAGACGGGGCATCGATATTCCAGAGTAGACTAGCGTATACGCTTCTTGACCCATTTGATGGGCGATGGATGATCCCATATCCATTGGTGTTTGAAATCAAAGATGGTATACGGGTGCTCAGTGGAGACTGGGTACACTGAACAGGACGCGCCGAGAACTCCTAGATGGTATTATACCCGACGTCAGATAGCAGTTCTCTGGTGACACCGGTACAGGTTAGTCTGTAAACCCGAGATCATCATAGAGTCTTGTGTGATTCCTACTGTGCTTTGATTTCCATCTTACCATGTTCAAGAGAGCGTGCAAAACGATGGTTTTTGGTACAGTCCCAAGTCACATGGAGGCAATGAGAGATGGGAGGGGATTCGTCTCTCCCGGTATTAGAGGGTTGATGTTGCGCTGTGCTCGATTGGCCATAACAGGAAGTCCCTGGACAGGGCTGATACGGAGATTTACTGGTAAGTGTTGTCAGTGGTTTCTCGACCCGTTATGAGTCTCACATCGGCATGACTTATCAAGTTACTGGGGTCTAACATTTACCACCCCTAGACTAGATACATATCAGACGAAGAGACCGGACTGTACGGTAGTGTTACTTATTGGATTCACAGGAGTATGGTCAAGCTGCTTGTTGATCTTCTGATCGCTCAATACCCGGATAGCCGTTACGTCCAGCAAGTACCACTGACGGCTTATGGGTGACTGATATGATCATCACCTACTGCCGGCGTATTGACGAGTCATTACAGTTATATACAGAGGTTTCCTAGTTCATGCGAAACGAAGTAGGACACATATGTGATATGTGCGGGACCGATATTAATACGTGTATGTGATACCGTATTCCAATCTCGTGATATAAATTATATGTGATATAACCGAATTGTTGAATCAAGTGTTGATTCAAGATATGTTATATGTATATGTGATATGCATATAAATGATATTAGTCGGTTGTATGCGATACAACTGGGTTATTAAATCAAGTGTTGATTTAATAATTTAATGTATATTTATATATTTTATATATTAATATACATTAACTAATATTAGCTAACTTAATAAAATGTTTTTCTCATTATACATTTAATATATATGTGATATATGTTAATGTATTTATTTTGTGTCATGCTAGATGATACATTGGACTTGGGTATATGAGACTCATACCATACTTAAGATAATGCGGGTTTTAATTATTAAGGGAAAATCAAAATTTGGTGGTAATTAGTCATGGCTTGAAGCTTGGAGAAGCTTATAGAAACCATTGACTTAGTCCACTAATTTTATTTTACTCTAAATATTTATTTACCTAACCATTATCTTTAGCCATGGTTAAGTCTCTGCATGAGTTATATATGATATTTTCTCACCCATGGTTCATTAGTTGATCACTTGAGATCATTTTATTCATCTCCTCCATTACTCTCTAGCTTTCGGTGAAGAAAAAGAAAGAAAGAAAAATAATTCTAAAGTGAGCAAAATTCATACTTCACTAATCTATACCAAACAAGCCATTTAGTATAGGTTGTTTCTTCACTAGTTCATCAATTAGTGAAGAGATAGCTTGAGTTAAAGATTCTTCGACGTAGATCATCTTCGGCCTCGAAGATCCTTGAGTAAGCTTGTTCCTTTCATCTAGTGGAGCCAAAAGAGAGTTTGGGAGACCACTTCTTGGAGCAAAGGGACTATTACACGGAGTTTAGAAGTGAAGGACCGGTCTATAAAGGTTGTATTCCTTGTTCACTTAAAGTAAAGTTGTTTACTTTCTTAGTTATAACCCTAATCCTCTAGTCAGATCATTGGTTATGGCTTGCTTAGCACTCTAGGTTTTTTTTAAAATTGCATTCTTGATGCCCTAGAAAACGTAGTGAGGGTGCTAAGGAGCCTTTCACCCCACACCTCTCCGTGGACTCTCGTAAGGCTCTGAAGTCGTCGGGAATGAGCTTGGACACCGATCTTTCTCGTCGAAGATGATCCGCCCGAAGGAGTCCAAATCAAGGTTTTGCTTAACATCTAGCAAGGCAAGTGAAATAACTCACAATCCAAACTTCCTAAGAATGGATTGTAAGAGTGATGTAGTGATGGTTCTTTCTCTTTACAAATTTTCCATACTCAAAAAGTAGAAACTAACCTTAAGAAAAGGTGGAAGAAGAAGAATGAGTTATGAAAAAAATCCATTAACCATTTTCTTTTCCTCTCTTCTTTTTAATTGTGAAAAGTGGGTGAACGGGTGACTCACCCCAGTAAGTCACCCATTCACGCTCTTCACAAAGCTTCTAAATTTATGTGGAAAATGTGTATGCATACACACACACACATGTATATATATACAAAAACCCAAATATAATACATATACCCGTATTTTTATCAAAATAAAAATACTGTATTCGTATAAAAATACGAATACCCGTATTCGTATCGGGATAAAAATACCCGTAAGATACAAATACCTATATTTATACAAATACTCGTATTCATATAAATACAGTATTTATATCAAAATACAAATACACGTATTCATATAAAAATATGAATACCCAAAAGAGACATAATGAGAGATATAATAGTAGCTCACAATGATCCGGCTATCTTTCAAACCTATCAGTATCATCAAGACGCGCGATTAAAGTACGTGCACTAAATACACGTATTTAATCGAACCTGAATACGTATCAAAATACGCACATACTATATCATTTCGCCTGAACCAGGAAAATCTCTGTGTGGGACTCTAAAGGCTCAATAATACTCTGGTAGTGTGTTTAACCATAAGCGCATCAGCGGCACTACATGTACGTAACGTCTGCCCAGGTATTGAACGAAAGGAAGGTCGACAAGAAAACTCATTTGTATCCCTACTGAGCCTGTAAGTGACAATCTCTATACAGTCTGTTCTCTTCATCTAAGAGTATTGCATACTGGGTCTAAGGGGTAGATAACGTCAGACTCCTAATAACCTGATAAGTCGTGTCGGTGTCAAGCTCATTACCAAACCAAGAATCTATTGATCTCCAATCAGTAAATCTCATCCGCCCTGGCCAGGAAATTATAATGATGGACAACTGAACACAACGCGACATCAACTCTCTATACCGAAAGAGACAAATCCCTGACGATCGCTCACTGCCTTCATGTGGTTCGGGACTGTACCCAACTAAAACATGTTTGCATAACTCAATAGAGCCGCGGTAGGGAAGTAATCTAAGTACAGTAGGAACTCACACGAGACAAACGACGATCTCAAGTCAACAGACTATTTGTACTCATGACATCTAAGAACTACTATCTGACGATCGTTATAGTACCATCTAGAAGTTCTCGGCGAGTCCGTCCAGTGTACTCACCTCCAGTGAGCACCTGTATACAGTCTTAAGTGCAACACACCAATGGCTATGAGACCTGCCACCATTTCTCGTCGGGATCTAAAAATGTATCTACTCTGGAATATCGATACACAGTCTCAATACTCCCATGATTAGGGACATTTAAAGGATGTGCTAATGGACTACCAGGCTCTCACAACTATGATCACCATCATAACTTTGGTAGTCAAGCAAAAATCCTATGGGCTTTATCATTATGTATTAACAATACGTAATAACCTTTAAAATGTATACATATCAATGATAAAGACAAACCAGATAGTATACTATCATATCGAGAAAGACTATTCTACCTTTATAGGTCCTCCTTCAATTATCATAATCGCATAATTTCGATTACAATAATTTCCTTGAAGGCACTATAGCCAACAATCTTCCACTTGCACTTAAGACCAATTATTGCGATATCGCATACCCACAGCTCGTGTGCTACCGAATACCCTACTTCTCTACTAACATCTCGTGTGTACGAGAAATAGCCTCAATGAGTGGATCCGCTATAATACTTCTAATTTTCTCTCTCTATATCTCAATTTCGTAGAGATCAAATATCTCCCGAACTGAGAGACACCCTGCCTTAGAATTTTTCTAGATACATGATGGGACTAAGTTCATAAATAGACAATTTTATCCAACAAACTTCTTGGGATGTATCGTCTGTTGATCATAATCAGCAACCCGCGCCTTATCTACCTCAGTATTCTGCTTGGAACTCCGTCCAACATACTGCTCCTCAGAAGATGATAAATATAACTCTGACAGCCACTCTGTCATTCAGGTCACTTTGGAAGTTAAAACTGGTAATCGCCACCTGAAGGAAGCTGCCATTACCATACTCTAAGAACACCCTGATATGTTTTTCACTGCTTCCCTTTGTTTCTCCAGGATTAATATCTGCTTACTACACTAAGTGTAAAAGCAACTTCTGGTCTGGTACTTGATATTGCATGATTGACCCAATTGTCAAAGCAATTGGTATGTCATTCATGCGAGTCTCTCTCCTCATCAGTGTAGAAGATATCTCTTTAAAGATGGTGACTCTATCACCTGCGGGTTCACTACCACGCCAGGAGTCCTCTATTCTAAAATCCTTTAGAATGGTGTCTAAATACCCAAATTGGGACACTTCCCAAATCTAGATCTAATAACATAGATCTAGTTACCAGAATCCCTGATATATCATCCAGATCCAACATGAAGAAATTTTTGTGACAACCACAATTTAACTGATTATAATATAGGAACATCACTTTCTATTAGGAGTATGTCATCCAAATACCTGGACAGTACTCTCTACATCTTTCTTACTAGGTTCATATGTTATTTTTGATGAAATCAAACACACTGACTGTCCTATCAAAACAGATGATCCACCTCCGCAATGCCCGCTTTAGTTTATAAATAGATAGAAGCAAATTGCACACATTCCGCTGTTTCCACTAACTACGACAACCCTCTGGCAGAGTCATATACATGTACACTTCCAAATTCCCATTTAGAATGACATTATAGTCATCCACCTGCCAGATCTCATAGTCATTAATGGCAGCAGTGGCAGATAATATCTGTATGGACTTCAACACAGATATTGAAGAAAAAGTTTTATCACAATCCACAGTTGGTATTTGATGAAAACTCTTTACTACAAATCAAGTCTTATTAGGTTACTACTTCTCCACATGCACTAATCTCGAAAGATCTACTTTTTTTTAATGGGTTTTACCCCTTCAGGAGCACCCAGCAAATTCCATAATTTGCTGAAATGCATGGAGTCCAACTTAGATATCTGGCATCTTGACATGATTCGAAAGTCACCACTTCCTAATAGCCAGCTGATAACTAGTAGGACCATCATAATCATGATGCAAACCTCCCTATCACCATCTGCAAGGAAACCGAAGTACCTTTCGGATGGCTGGGGTTACTTATTAAAATCCGCGGAGTGGATATGGTTTGTCTAATTCAATTGAATTATTAGGTTCTACTAAATTTTCAGTAACCGTTTGTGGTCCTAGAATCACTTCCAGTTCTACCATACTCCCACTAAATTCTTTTGCAAAGAAATCCTTTTATAAAAAGATGGCGAGTCAAGAACAATGCAACTGTTGATCTTGCAAATGGTAGAAGTTAAACCATTGCAAAAGCTTGGGATTGCCCACAAACTGTCACAACTGAAGCGTGCCTTGAGTTCATTCAGATTCTGCTTTTAAACAAAAACCGGATAACTCCATATCTTAACGACCATAAGATATGCTACCATTTTATGGACCTTGTATTTCAATTAATGCGTGTCTAAAATCAGAGAAGTCATAAGTAAACGGAATATAGTACGAGTACCAACCCCTTGTCCTTATGGACACTAGAAAACATACATTACAATGTATAAGTTCCAAGAGTTTTACTAACTCAAAATCTGTGTGTCGTTAGTTGAAAACTGTATTTTGGTCAAGAATGACTATATCGTTATTCAATGTATCTTACTTTATCCTCAACTGATAGAGGTAAATGTCCAATACATATTTTCAAAATTCATCTTACTTTATAACATAAAGATACAGATATTTCATTTTAAAATTTGGTACACAACAATGGCTGTTCAAAAAACTAAATGTTTGTCGTTTAGGCAAACCCAGGTGATTTCCTCAAACATTACCAATTACAAAGAATTTTGATATTGAGCATCTAATCACCCAATAGTCTGCTCCCACTCATCATCTGTAACGCCATACAGATGTGAGTATCTTAACCGGTATATACATACCCCGGAGTAAGAATGTAACTGGGAAAACAATTTTCAATAATAACTATACAGGAAAACCGAAACATTTAAAATGTTTCAAAGGGTAGCTGGATATTCTTAGTAACTCTTTTCCAATCTTCGGATTTACGACAGTAGTTGCAATTTCCTTTGCCCTCACTTCAATCTCTTTATATGCCTCTGCATCTTACCTTCTGTACACCATACTTAGGCTAGTTGGTTTTCTTTCTTCCCTACTGTCGGCACATGCCTAAGGTTTATAAAAAGACTATCCAATAAGCGTAACAGGTACACTCTCTTAATACAAGAAGCTCTCAATTTGAGAGAAGATGAAGAAGGGGAGACAACTGAATTATACAATTCAATTTCTCTGCAACCTGTGGTCATCCTCAGACTGAAATAAATTTCTTCGAGTTCATATATAACTATACGAGATGGTCATTCCAAGCAATATGGAAATCCATAGTGATACGGAGTGTTCTGGAGAAGTTAAAGGGTAACGTAGGAGTGGCAGGGATATATGCAGTTTTATCGTGAATCATGACAATCCAAAACCAAAGTTTGTAAAAAAGGTTCGGCCAACTTGGTTTATGAGTTTTAGTTTAAGCTCAGTCATGGGTCGCTGCCAAGGAGAGAGAGAGAGAGAGAGAAAAGAAACACTCAGCGTGAACTCTATCAAGATTAGATTGATTAATTACTTTATCTAATCAGGATGGCTCCCACTGTTTTCTCGAATTCTCCTTCAAACCCTAAAAGGAAAACTAGTCATGATCATTTACACCTTACAAGTTCGCTAACCATTCAGCAAGGTCAATGTTGGTACTCCAAGGGAGGTTCCCCGTGCTTTTGCACGGACCTAATTAAATAACCTCGTTTCTGCTAGTTGTGAAGTGAAAATAAGAGCAATACCTAATTAAATTTGTGGCGGCTGAATCCCCTCAAATTTTGTTCCATGGTTTTATTTTAAAATAAGAGTCCTCTGTAATTGTTTAAAAAAATTTCAGGTGCCGTTTTAAATTTTTTACAAAAACTAGATTTTGGTGATGAATGTGGTTAAAATTTCAGTTTCAAAACGTTTGTGTCATTTACAACTAGTTAAAGTGTTTGGCATGGCTCTGATACCGTTGTAAGGATCCTAGTGCTCTCACCGCAAGACTCGCGGGTAAGGCGGGAGCAAAAAAAAAAATTTAAAGCAAGCACTAGAGATCATAACCCTAAAATCGATTCCAAACACTAAGCTAGAAAACTAAACTAGTAAGAGTAGGGGGCTGACTACCTTTGTAGCATGACCGTACAATTGCGGAAGACCCCTACAGCTCTTCATGGACTCTCGTAAGGCTCCGAATTCGTTAGGAACAAGTTTAGACGCCGATTTTCCTCGTCGAAGATGATCCACCTAAAAGAGTCTGAATCAAGCCTTTGCTTCACATCTAGCAAGGCAGGTGAAACAACTCACAACTAAACTTGCTAAGAATGGACTGTAAGAGTGATGTACTGGTGGTTCTCTTATGGTTTTCTCTCTTTACAAATTTTCAATACTCAAAAAAATAGAAGCAAAGCTCAAGATGAGGAGGAAGAGAAGAATGAGTTACGAAAAAATCCATTAACCATTTTCTTTTCCTCTCTTTTCTTTTTAATTGTGAAGAGTGGGTGGATGGGTGACTCACACCAATGAGTCACCCATCCACGCTCTTCACAAAGCTTCTAAATTTATGTGGAAAATGTGTATGTACACACACATACACATATATACAAAAATCCAAATATGTATCAAAATACATATACCTGTATTTTTATCAAAATACGAATACCATATTCGTATCAAGATAAAAATACTTGTATTCGTATTAAGATACAAAAACCCGTATTTATACAAATATTTGTATTCGTATAAATATCATATTCGTATCAAAATACAAAATACCCATATTCGTATAAAAATACAAACAAAAACAACAACAACAACTGAGCCTTTTATCCCAAGCATATGGGGTAGGCTACATGAACCAACATGAGAATCACGCCGGGTCCAGCACATGAATCCTTCGCCTCCACTCACTCCTATCGAACAATATGCTTTCATTGAGTCCTTTGGCAACCATATCGTTTCGTATTACCTCCATCCATGTTTTCTTCGGTCTCCCTTTTGCCATTTTGTCATTGCCCATATCGAGAGTATCTATTCGTCGAACCGGTGCTTTCATAGGTCTGCGTCGCACATGACCAAACTATCTTAACCGGTTTTCCCATATCTTCTCCTCCACAGGTGCTAAACCAACTTTTGCATGAATATCCTCATTTCGCACCTTATCTTTTCTAGTGTTACCGCACATCCAACAAAGCATGCGCATCTCCGCTACGTGCAACTTCTGTGTATGATGCTTTTTAGGAGCCCAGCATTCTGTACCATATAATAAGGCAGGCTGAATAGCACTCCGATAAAACTTCCTTTCAATTTTAACGGAAAGTTACGATCACACAAAATCCCTGTTGCACTCCTCCATTTCAACCAACCAGCTTGGATCCTTTGATTAACATCACTATCGATCTCCCCATTCTTTTGGATGATGGAACCTAGATATCTAAACTGGTCGCTCGATGATATCTCTTGCCCTTCCAATGTTATACCAATATGGTTTTGACTTTCCTGATTACTAAATTTGCAATGCATATATGCTGTCTTGGACCTGCTCAATCTGAATTCCCGAGATTCCAATGTTTGCCTCCATAATTCCAATTTGGCATTAACCCCTGCTTTCGTCTCATTTACTAAAACAATATCATCAACGAATAGCATACACCAAGGTACCTTATCTTGGATAATTCTAGTAAGCTCATCCATCACGATGGTAAACAGGAATGGACTTAATGCAGATCCTTGATGTAAACCAATTGTAATCGGAAAATCGCTCGTTAAGCCGCCGCAAGTTCTGACATTTGCCACTACTCCATCGTACATATCCTTGATTATGTCAATATACTTGACAAGGACCCCCTTCTTCATCATTGTCCCCCATAATACCTCTCTAGGTACCTTGTCGTACGCTTTTTCTAAATCAATAAATATCATATGCAAATCTCTTCTCCTCTCTCAAAAACGCTCGACAAGTTGACGAAGCAAATGAATAGCCTCTGTCGTCGATCGTCCAGGCATGAACCCAAACTGGTTCTCTATTATCTTAATATCCTTCCTGAGCCTGTGTTCAATCACTCTCTCCCAAATTTTCATGGTGTGACACATAAGTTTTATTCCACAGTAGTTTGAGCAATTTTGAATGGCACCCTTGTTCTTGTAGATAGGTACAAGGATACTTTTCCTCCATTCATTTGGCATCTTTTTTGTCTGCCAAATCTTATTACACATATCTGTCAGCCATTTAACGCCTATTTCTCCTAAGCATCTCCAAATCTCGATAGGAATCCCGTCAGGACCAACCACTTTTCTTAAACTCATTCTGTTCAAAACTTCTTTAATCTCAGATAGTCTTATTTTACTCATGAAATCACGGTTTATATCTTGAGATTGAATGACAAGTCCATCCAAATTCTTAGTAAAGCTCTCATTGAACAATTTGTCAAAATAATCTCTCCATCTTTCTTTGATATCCTCATCTCGAACTAAAACCTTCTGATTTTCATTTTTGACACACTTCACCGCACATAAGTCTCTAGTCTTCCTTTCCCGCATCCGAGCAATCCGGTATATATCATTTTCAGCCTTTTTAGTGTCTAATTTCTCGTACACCTCCTTGTAGACCTTAGATTAGCTTCCCGAACAGCTTTCTTAACTTCCTTTTTACCCATTTTATACTTCTCAACTCTCTTCACATCTCTACTTTTCTTCAAATCTTTATAAAAATACAAATACTCAAAAAAAAGATAATGAGAGATATAATACTAGCTCATAATGATCCGGCTATCTTTCAAACCTACCAGTATTATCAAGACGCCCAATTAAAATACGTGCACTAAATACACGTATTTAATCGAATCTGAGTGCATATCAAAATACGCATATATTACATTGTTTCGCCTGAACCAGGAAACTCTCTGTGTGGGACTCTAAAGATTCGACAATACGCTGACAGTGGGTTTAACCACAAGTACGTCAACGGCACTAACTGTACGTAATGGCTATCCAGGATTGAACGAAAGGAAGGTCGACCAAAAACTCATCTGTATCCCTACCGAGCCTGTAAGTGAGAATCTCTGTATAGTTCAGTCTCTTTGTTTAGAAGTATCGCATATTGGATCTAGAGGATGGATAGCGTCCGACCCCTAATAACCCAATAAGTCGTGTCGGTGTCAAGCCCATTACCAAACCTAGAAACTACTAACCTCCAATCGGTAAATCTCATCCGCCCTGGCCAGGGACTTATGGTGATAGTCAACCGAACACAGCACGACGTCGACTCCCTATACCAGGAGAGACAGATCACTGACGATCACTCACTGTCTCCATGTGGCTCGGGACTGTACCAAACTAAAATCTGTTTGCACGACTTAGTAGAGCCGTGGTAGGGAAGTAATCTAAATACAGTGGGAACTCACATGAGAGAAATGAAGATCTCATATCAACAGACTATCTGTACTCATGTCATCTGAGAAGTACTATCTGACAATAGGTATAATAGCATTTAAAGTTCTCGGCGAGTTCGTCCGGTGTACTCACCTCCAGTGAGCATATGTATACAGTCTTAAGTGCAACACATCGATGGCAATGAGACCTGCCACCGCCCCTCGTCGAGAACTGGAAACGTAAACACTAGTTTACTCTAGAATATCGATGCTTAGTCTCGATACTCCCATGATTGGGGACATTTAAAGGATGTGCTTATGGACTACCAAGCTCTTACAAGTATGATCGCCATCATAATTTTGGTAGTCAAGCAAACATCCTACGGGATTTATCATTATGTATTAACATGTAATAACCTATAAAACATATACACATCAATGATAAAGAAAAACCAGATTGCATACTATCATATCGAGCAAGAATGTACTACCTGTATAGGTCCTCCTTCAATTATCATAACCGTCTACTTTTGATTACAATAATTGCCTTGATGGCACTATAGCCAACACGGAGTATCCTAATTAGACTGATGATCGATTGGATAAATATCATTAGGAAAATTTTTACGACTAGTTTGCAGATCATGTAACATGTTCGAATCTCCTGTTTTTAAGAGTAGTGTCAATCTATACTTATATTGTTATGTATTTGCCGCATAATTTATTTTGTCAGATCCAAGATCCGGACAATTTTTTTTATCTTTAGAGAAAGACGCAAGAAGTCTAGCTCAGTATCTTAGCATGGAGGTTGCATACTACAAAAGATTATAATATCTTTGGATACAAATTTAAAGTTAAGGACATGGAAAAATCTCGAATCAGCCAAAATAGTGGGGTTGTAACCGTAGGAACGAACAGTGTGGTTTATTATGGGTACTTAGATTACATACTTATTATCCAATATCCAGAACGATCAAAACCGATTTATATATTTCAGTGTATTTGGTACGATACACGAACCAATACGAATAGGAGGAGAGACAACCCCGAGACTTGGAAAGATGAATATGAATTGACTAGTGTAAACACTCGTCGGTTTTGCTGTGAGGACGATCCGTTCATCTTTGCGCATCAAGCATTTCAAGTATGCTACTCAAAGTTCTTGAAGCATCCGGGATGGAGTGTCGTATGCCGATGGAAACTCAGGGATATTTATGATGTCTCGGAATTCAAGGATCGCATGGACGCCAGCGATGAGTAAGAAGAAAAAAGAATTCTTAGAGCGCTCCAATCTTCTGTCTCCGTAGACGGATTGTCTTCGGCTGAGTGTGAAATTACTTGGATTAGGAATGATATTGATAATGAAATCAAAGTAGATATTCTTACTGCATATACTATGTCTACAAAACGAAAAAGGTTATCATTAATATTATGTTATGTCTTTACATTTTATATGATCCATACATGTAGTGTTGTTATTATTTCTTTTATATACATATATTGCATGCATATGTAATGATTGCAACCAGCTATGCATCTAGGGGTGATGGAGATGTCGGGAGCAGCGAGGGGCAGGGGCGAAAGCAGAAGCAACGGCGGAGGCCGCTCCAGGGGTGGAAAGGGTAGAGTGACTCTTGCACCCGAAGAGCTGCGTAGGGAGCTCCAGAGGGCTGGTATTGCACCCTCATCCGTACCCCCTCCGTCCATAGCGTTAGCACCAACGGGTATATTGCACGCATATTCATTTATTTTGAATGATAAATTGTAGATATGCACGTATATTCTTTTTAAAGTTACTTATGTAATCATTTTTTATTGTCTAGTTGTAGCGGGTGCCTACACATCCGGGGCGCATCTAGATCCTACACCTGCAGCAAGTATGTTTTTATATTCTATATTGCACGCATATTCATTTTGATTGTTATATTATAGATATACACGCGTATTCATTTCGAAGTTACTTATACGGTCATTTTTTATTATCTAGTTGTTGGGGGTGCCTCCACATCCGGGGTGCACCTAAATACCACACCTGGATCAGGTATGTTTATATATTCTATACTGCACGCATATTCATTTTGATTGTTATATTATAGATATACATGCATACGCATTTCAAAATTACTTATATAGTTATTTTTTGTCTAGTTGGATGGGGTGCCTCCACATCCGGGGCATAGGCCGCACCCACACCATCCGTACCTTCCGCGCAGTCTGCATGACGGTATTCTTTACATATATAATACTTCAAATTGATCATATTTTATTTTATTCATAAGTTACTTATATCGTCATTGTTTATCATCTAGTTAGAGGGATTCATCCATGTCCGGACAACCGGTTGTTCCTCAAAAAAGGAACTATCGACCCGCTTGTGTTGCTGCATGGGCTCAGGCTCGTGTTGTTATCGCCCCAGGTATATATCCTTATTTTATTGATTATTGTATGCGTAATTTGTTTTGTCTTGATATTGCATGTATATGTATATATTTTATAGATGCAGGGCAGCCACGGTCCATCTTTAAGACTCAAGGGCCGACTCACTCCCATAAGCTGAAACCTGATGCCGCTAAAGGCCAAGGACCATTCCCCTTCATATTTACCTTCAGATGTTGACCCAGTGGCCATTACCATTATGCAGAGAAGTTCGGCCAGTATATGAGGGATTGGAGCCATCACTTCAAGAAGTATCCCTTTCACCTTGAATGGGGCGATCAGCACAAGCGCTCCTTTGACCTCTTCTTTAAGCAGGCTCAAGTATTATTAAATATTTTTATTTGATTTATCAAAATAAATTTACCATCATTCGGCACTTATAATTTAACGATGCTAATTTCTTGTATTTGCAGATCGATTACGACTTTTAGACCCTCGATTCTGATGACCATTATAGAGGACTCGATCTTCAGACTGTTTATCGGGGCCTCACGATCAGCATGCAGGGTCATATCCGGTATAATAAGGGTAAGATGAAGTCTGATTGCTACGATATATGGTTGGCGACCCCGAGGCGGAGATGACGGCTCTCCTACATTCTCCGGTCTTTGCAGACATCGATTTAGAGACATAGCCTCTCTTGTGCGAGTTTTGGGCGTCTGAGCCAAGTTGAAATAGGCCGTGCAAAATAAGGAGAATCGGAGGTCGACGAAGAGGGGTCGTCCAACCTGCACCGGTGGCTCGAGGAACGTGAATCGGGCTATGGAGACAAAGGTAAATTAAAATATCTGTTTTGATATAATGCAATATGAAAATTTAGGTTATATATGTGTGTATTTGGTGAATTGCAGAGAGCTCGGTCCGTGGCTCAAGGTGGCACTACGAGCATGTTGACGGATTATCTTTCCGTCCACACTTCATCTAAAGATCCGATCATGGGCGAGCTTCGATATCCCGACGCTGGTACTCAGGAGTATTGCATAAGTGTTAATATTTGTTCTAATTCGAATGAAAATTTGTTTTTGATAAGTTTAAATTTAAATGGTTTATTTACGTTTGAATGATTTACATGGTGTAGGCGCGGGTGATGCAGGAAGCAGAAGCATCAGAGATTGATTTCAGAACAGAGACCGATCTGGCCGTGCTGAACTTTATCCTAGACCGCGTATATGGAGGGCACCATGGTGGTTGGGAGAGATGCTAGGGATCTGTTCCCAGCAGATCCCGCCTGAAGTTGACTTCCTCTCCGGCGTCGACTTTTGGTACCCCACGCGAGCGATGTCTGAAGCAGCGGTTGGACGAGATGACCGTTGAATTCTATGCTTTTCAGGAATCAATGATACGTATACACACACATTCACATACACACCTAAACACACACACATAAACACACACACACACAGAGAGAGAAGCATACATACACATACAGACACAAAAAAACAAGACCAAACCGTAATTAATCATCATTCTCGTCTACATTGAACTCTTGTCAAATCCAACCCTACCATATTATGTTTTGATATGAATTTAGAATATGTTAAAAATAATTTAGATGATACCACATGAGGTAATGACCACCTCACACACACACGAAGAAATTCTATATTGTTTGTGAAATCTATGGTTAGGATTTTTATTTACAATTTGTTAATTAGGTACAAGTTAATTAGTTAAAAAAACAAGATTTCCAAAATGAGATACTTAAGAAAAAAAACCTAAACTTTTAAGAAAGTACACTTATATCTAAGATTCGGCAGGTAGTTGGTGAAAAGTAACAATAGTTAAGGGTATTTTAGTTTAAATAAGTAAAATTGAGCAGTTTTTTTATTAAAAATTTAATGATAGTTTACTGAAAAACAACAATGGTTAAGGGTATTTTAGTGAAATTTATGCCAATTTAGTTAATTTTAGAAGATGGATTTAGTTGAATTTTCAAGATATTTTAGTGAAAAACAACAATAGTTAGGGGTGTGCACATACACACGCATGCACACACATACACACGCGCGCGCGCGCGTGCACATACACATACATACACACATACACATGTGCAAGAGCACACACAGACACACGTGCACACACACATACACACTCGGACACACACATATAAACAAATCCAAACCATAACCCTAAACCCTAAATTACACAAACTTTTAAATTTTACAGATTCGGTAGGACACTGTTGCGGCTGCGGCTCCGCAAGCCACTACTTCGGCTGCGACTGCGCAGGCTACTCCTTCGACTCCGCAAGCCACTGCTTCGGCTGTGCATCCCACTAGTTCGACATCGCAGTCCACCCCCACTCCCGATGATCCAGTTTTCCATGTTTTGTTGGCTTGGGACTACAGCGAAGACCAGCTGGGTCGGATTTCCCAGATACTTGGAGATGGAGCACCTGGACCGAGCCAGTAGCGATGTATTTATATTTTTTCATTTTTGTGCGATGTATGTACTATATTTGATATGTATCGTATATCTTGGATATTGTTTCTTACATATTTTGATTTTTTATTCTGATTTTGCATTTTGTTTGGTTATTTCGTTATATATATATTATGCGTGAGATATTTTGGATAAATATTTCTATATTCATGTGGTATATATATTATCCTGTATAAAGTGGAAAAAAACAGGAGAAGAATTTTTTTTAAAAATAAATTTTATATGCCCCTATAGTTATGACCGTGGGGGAAAGTGATGCCCCTACGGTTGTAACCGTAAGAGCTAAATATCAGGTTTTCTAATATTTTATCCCCTACTTTTTATGATATTTAGCTCCTACGGTTACAACCGTAGATGCATTTACTTGCCCTCACGGTTCTAACCCTTAAGGCATTTTAATTTTTTTTTAAAATAAATTAATTTTTTTTTTTAAAATTAGCCTCTACGGTTTAATCCGTAGGGGCACGTGTTTTCCCCTACGGACTACACCATAAGGAAAACATATTACTATTTTTTTCAGAAATTTTGAAAATAAAAAATGCCCCTACCGAATAAACCGTAGGGGCAAATTTTCAACCATGGGGGTATATACTTTCCATCTCGACTTTTTCCTACATGGTTACTGATTTAGCCCCTACGGTTACCACCGTAGGGGCGGTGACTTGTCCCCACGATCATAACCGTAGCGGCATTCTATCTTTGTAGTAGTGAGTGAGAGAGAGAGTAACGTAGAAAACAGGTCCTAGGAGGCTTTTTCGTTAGGTGGCGTCAAAATATCTATATCCTCCATGAATTTTTTCGACAATCGGCGCCCGTCATCATCTTTATCATGTAAGATGTGAATACATCAAATTTCATATGATTCCACAACTTTTCCCCATTGAATTAACAATATAAAAAGTTCTATTGTCGGTAACCGTTAAGTTTGCACCTATTGAATTAACGGTGAAAAAATAGTGAAATCATATGAAATTTGGTGTATCCACATCTTACATGATAAAGACGATGATGATAGATGCTGATCGTCCAAAACAATCGTACATGGTGTATTTTTTCGACGCCATAGAAAGAAATTCCATCCTATAGCACATTTCCTCACATATCCTTGTATATATCTGTGTGTGTGTGTAAGGGAGAGAGGATAAGGGCGGAAAGATGCCATAGGAGGGAATTTCCTTCTAAAGCGTCTAAAAAATACACCCTTTATGATTTTTTTGGACGATCGGCGTCTATTATCATAATCTTTACCATGGAAAATATGAATACACCAAATTTCTATATTTAAGGATAATGGAGGAAAGACGCCATAGGAGCGAATTTCCTCCTATGGCGTAGGAAAAATACACCCTCCACGATTGTTTTGGACGATCGGCACCTATCATCATCTTTACTATGTAAGAGGTGGATACACCAAATTTCATGTGATTCCACCACATTTTCACCATTGATTTAGTGGGTGCAAAATTAACGGTTACCGACAATAGAACTTTTAACATTGCTAATTCAAAGGTGGAAAAGTGGTGGAATCGTATGAATTTTGGTGCATTCACATCTTAAATGATAAAGATGATGATGATGGGTGCCAATCATCGAAAAAATTCGTTGAAAATATAGATTTTTGACGCCGCCTAACGAAAAAGCCTTCTAAGGCCTCTTTTCTTCATTACTCTCTCTCTCTCTCTCTCTCTCTCTCTCTCTCTCTATATATATATATATATATATATATATATATATATATATATATAATGGAGGAAAAAGGCCTTAGAAGGCTTATTTCGTCGCGTGGCATCAAAAAACACACCCTCCACCATTTTAGTCGACGATCTACATCGAGCTTCTTGATCATCATCGTCTAATATGTCGATACACCAAATTTCATGATTCTAACATCTTTTCACCGTTGACTTAGTGGGTGCAAAATTAACGGTTTATCGGCAATAGAACTTTTTACATTTCTAAATCAATGGTGAAAAGGTGTTAGAATTATATGAAATTTGCTGTATTGACATATTAGACGATGAAAATCAAAATGGCCGATGTCGATCGTCGGATTTGCCGCCATCTTACGAAACAAGCCTCCTAGGGCCTCTTTTCACCATCATTCTTTCTTTGTATGTGTGCACGCGTATATATACATACACGTGTAAGCATACACGCGCGCACACTAAATCAATGGTGGAAAGGTGTTAGAATGACATAAAATATGGTGTATCGATATATTAGATGATGAAGATCAAGTGGTCGGTGCTGATCGTCGAATAAAATAATGGATAATGTGTTTTTTGGTGCCACCTAACGCAAAAAGCCTCCTAGGATCTTTCTTTCATTACTCTCTCTCTCTCTCTATATATATATATAGAGAGAGAGAGAGAGAGTATAGAGAGAGAGAAAGAAAGAGCGGGGGGAGGGGGGAAGAGGCTCACGTGGCGCAAAAAAATACACTCTCCACCATTTTTTTTGACGATCAGCATTCGTTATCATCATCTAAAGATGTGGATATACCAAACTTCATGTGATTCCATCACTTTTTCACCTTTGATTTAGTGGATGTAAATTTAACGGTTTACCGACAATAGAATTTTTTACATAGCTAAATCAACGGTGAAAATGTGTTAAAATCACATAAAATTTGGTGTATCCGCATCTTAGATGATTATGATGGATGCCGATCGTCGAAAAAATTCTGGAGGTTGTATTTTTTCGACGTCATAGGAGGAAATTCTCTCCTATGGCATCTTTTCTCCATTATCCTCTTTTCTAATTATATAAATATTTTCTAACACCCATTTTGAAAACCTATAGAACGAAATATAAATATGATATAACAGCAAGGCTGAAATTACCAAAATCATTAAAATGAACCTTGTTTTAACACTTGGAGGGAAGCTAATGTACATAAGAATATTGATCATTTATGGCTTATATTGTTATATTCTATCTGTTGGAATATTTGGTTAGTTAGAAATAACAATTTTTTTAATGATATTCATATTCCCTATACTCAGATGCTGAATACTATACCATATCATTTCTTTACTTGGATTGGGGGCATTACTAATAAAATTTAGGACAAAGCTACTAACACCATGGATTTCAGTAGTGTCAAAGCTCTATATACTGGCGATGTTAGTACTTTGTTGCATACAAGCTATCCATATAATTTACTTGCATCCTGTGTTGTATGTGCTGATTGATATTTGCCGATGATGTTAAAAAAACTAGTGTTAGTTTTTACCTGAGTCACTTTTCATTAACCTGTTTTTACTTTTTATCAGGGTGATATGTTTTATATCTGGTATCTTGGACTGTTTTCAATGATGGTTTTATTTTTCACATATGCTATTTTTCACACATAATGTACCTACTTGTCCTGCTGTTTTTATGGGGTCTTGAAATTGATTTCTCCTAAGACTTATAGTTTATTCCTGCTTTTCTGTAATCAACTTTGGTTACATTCAGAACCTCTTCTTTAACTGAAGCATTTTGAATAATATCAACATACAACATACAGTCTTTATCTCCTTGTCTTGTAAAATATTTGTTATCAATTGCAGAACCATACATAAAAATACTTTACTGGTTGGTGTATTGTTGTTTTTGTAGGCAATAATTATGTAGATTGCAGACAATTGTTTGGGCTTGCTGTGATTAAAATCAAGGATGGCTTGCTGTGATTAAAACCAAGGATGATCAAAAGCACAACAGGGCCTTCAAAATTAGAAGAAACATGCATTCATTGCTATTTTCAAGCTGCTCCCCATTTCTCCCATTCTCTTTACAGCCCCCTCCACTGTTACTTGACTTTGTAATTCTTTTTTTCTTTTGTTGTTTTTTTCCTGAGGTGTGCATGTATGCATAGGTGGAGACTGTTGTTGTCTTGTTCCCTTATTTCCCGTAAATCTGTAACATTTTTGTTCTGTTTTTAATAAAGTTTATGGGACGGACTTATTTTGAGTCCCGCTCTTACCTTCAAAAAAAAATACTTGTTCAACACTTGCACTGACCTTTGGAATCAGAATCCATACTAGTGTAGCTATAAAGCGGCAAGGGAACCAAATGTGACATCAAACAGGCTGAGAGCTACGGTTTGGTGGGAGCGGCATCATCTATGTTGCAGGTGAAAATTTGTTGTAGATGAAGCACTGAAAAGGGAAAGGTGCTACAAATTAAGAATACATCGGGACGGAATATTTTACAGCATTAGATAAATTGATTTATCCAACAAATTTGAGCCATTAATGGTAACCGCTAGTTAAAATAGCGGTTAAAATCGAATGGCTCAGATTTAACCTCTACTTTAACTAGCGGTTACCATTTAATAAAAACAGCTACCGTCTGAGTAGCTTCAACACTGTATCAGCGGTTTAATGGTTAGAGATTGAAAGAAATTGGGCAATTTTTGCTGTGATTTGAACTGCAATTTTTGCTGTGATTCACGCACCTTCATGGATCGATCTCATAAGGTAAGTTAATTACTTTAAATACTAGGCTTTGTTATTTATTGAGGGTTTTATGAGGGTTTTCAGATGTAAATTGGGTATTTTTCATATGATTTGAATTGCGATTGTTGGTAGGTATTCTATTGTTTCTTGGATCGATTTTATAACATAAATCAATTAGTTCTTTAGTTAAGGGTTTGATCTTATTTTTGTAGGGTTTTTTGTTAATATATTTAGGATTTTTGAGTTTATTATATAGTTATAATGGTCGGTAAATATAAATATACACCCAAGAGTGCTACACTGAAGAAGAATACATAAAGAGGGCTAAACCTACCCTTCCTCCTTCTCCTTCTTCTCCTCCGCCAAAAAATATTCGTAAAGAACTCCAAGAACGTAAAAAAAATAAAATCAAAAGTGAATGTAATCAATCCTATCCGGCCATCGGCATCCAAGACATCATCCTTTCAATACAACTCTGGCCCCTTGAATAATGCAGTATTGTATAATCAAGCAAATCACGTTTCAGAAAATTACAATCAAAGGTGAATGGAGCGGTAAAGATAAGGGAAGTCTTATTGCGCTCAAATCTACGAGCATATTTGTGTAATGGGCTCTGACTGATCTACAGATTGAATTATTAGACGAATGAGGTTTCGGTGAGTATCGTAAAGTTGGCCACCAAAAACAAAATCTACCGTTGATATCTACATTAGTTGAGAGATGGAGACCCGAGACGAAAACTTTTCATTTACCCATTGAAAAGACGCCGATCACTCTTGAAGACGTAGCATGGATTCTCGGACTCCCGGTCACAGGTTATCCGGTTGTTTATAAAGAATGTATGAGTTCCTTCATACATTTTGATGACATATTAGGAGTTGATCCCCCGAAGGAGAAGAGAAAATACGGTACCGTACTTGCGACGTAGGTGTATGAGACATTTAATAGTCTCGAGAGTAATGTCGATCAGAAGAAAATTGTTCAATGTACAAAAACTTATGTTTTGTACAATATTTGCATAGCATTATTCCCTACATGCTCCAAGAACCTGGTTCATCCAAAATGGCTTCAATTATTGCGCAAGGACGAACTTATCTCCACATATGCTTGAGGGGCGGGTTTTTTTCGTATTTGATAAACGAATTGAACGAAGAGGCACTGTCAAATGCGAGAGCGATAAAGAGTTTCCTTACAGTTTTTTAGATATCATATTAGTTGTATAATTATTTTCTTTTATTTTAAAGATAATTGTAGCGAATTTAACAATTAAATTTTATTCAATGTTGGGCATATACGAGGATCTCGGTCATCTAGCCTATCTTCGATACTATAGCATCAAGGAGATTAGACCATTTGCTAGACAATAGGGTGTACGCACACATCGATTTCCCCATCATCATAAAACTTTCTACCAGGAAATGCTTGATAATTTGAATGAACTACAGGTAATTACTATTTCATTACTTAATTTAACGACATTTGTTTAATTCTTTATGAATAATGATAAATATTTTCAATTGTTTCTTTAATGACAGTTCACATGGGATCTATACACTGAGTATATTGGTGCAAAAGAAGACTTTTCCTTCTCAGTAGATACGTTGGACTGTTACGAGTTTCTCTCATTTGTTTCGATATTGTCCAGTGGCAATATTCCGAAAGGATAACCCGACAGTTTGGAGGCATTCATAGTGTACCCATTGACGTTCAGCCTATACAAACTGAGAAGGAGAGCCAACCAAGAAGAAATCAATATCCGATGTGATTTCAGAGTATATCAATTTGTGGGACGAAAACCAAATTGAAGTCGAAACAAAAGGAGTTGAATTTGATGCTAGTACAGGAGAAGGTCAGGATGTGGCTGGCGATTACTTCGCTTGGTACACTACTATTACCATGAAGGTAATACACCCCCCGACAGTCAACCAATTACGATATACGAGCCTAACATCAAGATTAGCCATTAGTTACTTCTCGATTATATAAGTATTGTTTATGTTTAGTTTTTGTTTTATATCACTTTTAATATATTAGATCCAATTATTGATATTTATTACTTATTATTTATAAG
The DNA here is from genome assembly GCA_030015575.1 of Agapanthus africanus. Lineage (NCBI taxonomy): Eukaryota > Viridiplantae > Streptophyta > Magnoliopsida > Asparagales > Amaryllidaceae > Agapanthus > Agapanthus africanus. The sequence goes on along the minus strand of JASDDO010000019.1, from coordinate 43,681,249 downwards.
TGAACTCAGTTGAACTTAATAAATCTTTGTTGGATGACAACAATCTCAAGAGATTACATAAAGAGATCGAATAAGTTCTAAAGGGTGAGATTGATGAAAAGGGGGATGAAGCTTCAGAAAGAAATGAAATTGTCGAGGCTGAAGAACTTGAGGGTGAAAATGTTGAGGAGGCCGTTTAAGCCAATTGAAAATGTCGAGACTAAAGAACCCGAGGTTGAAAATGTTGAGAAGGCTGTTGAGCCAACTGAAAATGTTCGGACTGAGAAACCCGATGTTGAAAACGTTCAGAAGGTCGTTGAGCCAAATGAGGGGGAGGAGACCATTAGAAAGAAGGTGGGGGATTAAAATCTTGAGGCTGAAATTCCCGACGATGAACATGTTAATGAGACGGTTGCAAATAAAGAAGAGGAGATCTTTTTTAATGAAGATTTTGAGGTTGATATATGTGTCGTCGCCGATACAAATTTGAACATAGGTTTGGAAGATATAACCCTCGCAGTTGAAGTAGAAAAACATATTGAAGAAATTGAAGCGGCGATGGGTATACCTAAAGAATTACCGACAGAGATGGATTTGTCGTCCCCGGGCAGTCGGACAGACGCCGTGGAAGAAATAGAAGATGATTCTATATTTAAAAGTCTCTGTGAGATGGGTATAGATCCGAGTGAAGAAGTGAGGCAAGACATTTTAAGAGAAGCAATGGAAGATTTGAAGAGACAAAAGAAGTCATGTTCTTTCTTGCTCTCGCCGTACACAAATCCAGATAAGAAGAAAAAGAAAGAAAAGAAAGTCGTACAAGGAATTAAATATCACATATCAGAATCGAAAAAAAAGTACGTGCGGGCGAAATTTTAGATCCAACACTTTGACGAGAAAAGGAAAACAAATTTTGTAAACTTTAATGAATTAATTATAATTTTATATTTAAAAGTTAAATACAAAATATTTATGTTTTGATAACCTTCAGAAAAGTTGAATTTCTTCGTGAAAGAGAAGGAGAAGTTGTATATTTTTCCGACTATCTCTCACTGTGATTTGGAGAGCGCATTAGAGGAGAAATGATAACGGCTTACATCGATTTGTTATCTAGACGCGAATCTTCCGCCACTAGCTTCTTCTTTAAGCCTGAATTTTGTGTAAACCGTTGGCATTCAATAGGTTTTGTACATCAACTAAAAAATATGCAATATCATGTTGTTCATTCTATTTTTTATTTTCTAAACGATGCTCCGTTATTGTTATCACGGGTACACAGCAGAGAAAGTAAAGAGAAACCACAAGTGCAGATCTAGTTTACTAGAATGGGTCAAATGGAAAAATCCTTTCCAGAAGTCTATACTAGAGCATGAAACGGTAAGTTTGTATTTTATTTTTCTCATTTTCATTTTATTTGCAACAAATACGATATATAATGATGAATTAAAATTTTAATCCCGGGTTTATATTCTTATGCATCACGAAGATCATTGAATTTTGTGTGTTTAGTACATTACAAAAGGAATGTTTGTGATATATAATCCAATATTCATCGATGTCAGGATTTTGTATAAGCTTATATGTGAAGCAGTGGTTAATCCAATTTTAAAACAACTATTATTTTCATTTGCTTATAAGTTATAATAATTTGTTTAGCTCAATAATTTTTTTGCAGCAAAATTATTTTGGTATGTATAGCTGAAAGGTGTACCCAATCCCAAGAAAATTGTTTTAACAAAGGCTTGGAAATTTGGTGAGAATGAGGGTCATCCGAGACAAGACACTGGATCACTCGATTGCGGTGTATTTGCAATGAAATACATGGATTGCTTGTCTATTTAACCGCTGATTTAAGTAGCGGTCAAATTTTGTTTGTTTGGTACATTACAAAGGGAATGTTTGGGCTATATGAGCTCAAAATAAAATCGCTATTTTAAATAGCGGTTAAATTTTGAGCTCACTCCAGCAATAGAGAGCACACTATTAAACCACTATTTTAAATAGCGGTTATATTTTGGGCTCACTCTAGGTAATAATTAACCGCTACTTAAACTAGCAGTTAAATTTTGAGCCCACTATTTAACCGTTGATTTAAGTAGCGGTTATTTTTTCTTCACAAACAAATTTAAAAACAGTATTGAATGACAATCAATATCAACACATTTAACAAAATCATTAATTGACACAACCAATATCAACAACTAATATTGCATCAAGTGTTATTTTTTTACATCAAATATCATTCATTTACAACAAATGACATTCATTTACCAAAAAATATGTTATACTTTATCAAACATCATTTATTTACATAAAAAATCATTCATTTATATCAAATATCATTCATTTACAATAAACTATTCTGACCAACCAGACGGTTGGTTCAAGTCCCATGACGGCTCAAAACACATAAAAGTCGGTTAACCAGAATGTATGTCTTCTACATGTTGTGTTTGTATTCTCGGACAAGTTTTTTTGTTATGAAATGTTAATTGGTTGCATTCTGTGCATACCCTCTTATTTTTTTCCCCATCACTATTTTTGTTATCGGTCCAAGATTTAATCCGATTCTTTTTACGACCCTTGCTGTTAGATTACAAACGATTTTGTATTTTTGAAATATCATATTTCACCGATTTCAAATCATTTGTTATTTCATTTACCAAGTCTTCTTTCACATTCGGTAATTCAACTGGAAGTTTTTATATTCGTATCGCAAGTTTGGACAATTCCGCATGTATAATTTTATATCCATTCTCTGACGCAGCACCTTTCATGGCAATTAGATTGAACTCGTTGCATAAATGACTATACTGCGACGTTTCAGTCATTTGTACCAAAAGTGGTACGATACTCTTCATGACAATATTTTGATTAACATTTCTCGTCCTTCTTAGCAAAATATATTAAGACGATAAACTATTCACACTGTTAGATACAAAAACTTTGAATATATACCTACAAAATAGTCCGATTGATTTAAAATAATTGCAAATACACTTAGAAAATTGCCCTTTTTCGTATATTGGACATAATATATTCGTCAATTGTCTTTCTTTGGACCAAACAGCACGTTGTGGACTTTATATCTGGTTGTCCTATCGACTTTTGAAACTTTCTGGATATTAAATGATTGAGATTTCTGAAACTCTACTTGAATCTTTTCAAAAATGCTTTTGGTGTAAATTTTGGAATCATCTAATTCCAGTGGCATATTTGTTGCACACATACGATTTTTGCATAGCATATCAAAATCCTTTTTTTCGCGATCATAATGCATTTAATGCACTTCTCATTTTTATAACATACTTTTTAATTGTGGTGTTCCAACTAAGATAAGCATAAAAAAAGCATTCATGCTCTCATTACATCCCGTTGTTCGTATTCTTGCAGAAAATTTTATTGTTGTATAAGCCGGTATCCATTTCTCCCTTATACCGTACATTATTGAAATCCACTTATGCCTACTAACTTGGTACTTTTCATTTAGTGCAAACCACTTATCTTCAAATTGCTCAACTGTCAAATTTTATCTACGCAGCATTTGAAATCGTTTTGAAAACCAGTATACCGATGATATAAACTCTGTAATTTCTCAGAATATTTCCGACTAATGTGTCATATGCAATAATGATGTCTTGTATTTGGAAATACCTTGGCAATAGCATTTATCATAGCATGATCTTGATCGGTGATTATAGATGGCGGTGCCTTATTATTCATTATAATTAACCACTGCTGAAAGAACCAGATGAAAGACTTTTTAGACTCATTCTGTGGTAACGCCAAACCAAATATTTGTGATTTATAATGATGATCAACACCGGTGAATGGGGCAAAGGGCATTTAATATTTGTTAGTTCTATACATGGTATCAAAAGTAATTTTCTTAATTCACCACCACTACATACAGTTAATATTAGAGACTGTATGAAACGGTCTCTAAAAATTAATTAACGGTCGTTAATGTGTATTAGCGACCGTTCATATTGTAAACGGTCGCTAATACACGGTCGTTGATTGGGTGGTAATTGATATGTGTATTAGCGACTGTTCATGAACAGTCGCTAATAAGAACGGTCGCTAATATAGGTGTCAGCGACCATTCATGCCTGTCTCCAATAAGGCGACACGTGGACTTCCCGACGATATTAATGGTTCCTAATATCAGCGAATGGTCGCTAATAATGGTATTAGCGACCGTAACTAGAACGGTCACCAATACCTATTTTTTTTGAAGAAAAAATTATAGAAAATCCTATATTTCATACAATAATATACAAAATCATAATATATTACGCCACAACAACGTTTCGCATACAAATCAACATATATGCACAATCCACAATATAACCAACAATATCAACAACTCAAACGAACACATACGCATACAAATCAACATATAAACACTATCCACGATATATCCACCAATATCAACAACTCAATCGAACGCATATGAACTAAAATCTTGATAAACAAGCATACATGAACTAAATTGTTTTGAATACAAACACAATACATACGCTATATATATGTCCAACAATACGAAAAAATCTCCAAATCACACGCAATCTCAGCTCACTCAACCATGTGAATTCAAACAAATAAATACGTGAACTCAAATCATAATCTTCAAAATAACGTTAGCTACACACACACACACACACACATATGCGTACCTCACTAACTCCCGCCACTTTCATCACCAAAACATAATCCTTTCGCCATTAACTTATAAGAACCCTACAAATATACAATATGAGTTTTAAACATCAAAACCCAACACAGTTTAATTGTATGCTCAAATTTCTGTAAATAATAATTATACGTACCTCAGTAATCCGCACCACTGCCATCGCCACCAGAACCTCGTCTTGAATAGTATTGATTCATATCTTGTTCTTCTAATGAAAACAACGACCGCGCGGGTCCCACCCTTGAAAAGATTGGGGCGCGGATATTTATTCCCCTGAAACATATGCGGAGGGCATCTTGCTCTTCTAATGAAAAGAAGAAGACGAAGAAACTAGTCCAGCTTGCCGAATATGCAGACAACCGGATGAATATGAAAAATATATCGACACGCTAGAGAAATATAACCAAAAGGCGCTCATCAATGTCTTCAGCGTCTCTTCAAAATAAGGATTCTGAAGAAGAAAAAGATACATCAGAACGAGTGACATGATATCTCGTTCTTTCGTATATGAAGTAGATACTCCGTCAGCGTCAGAAAGCGGCTATGATGGGCAGTGAGAAGGTACCTTTTAAAGTGCGTGGTATTTCCCTCAAGACAACCCAATTGCCGCGATGATGAAGCAGTCTAAGAGGGTGAAGATAGTTTAAGGTGTGAAGTGGCCATTTATGAAAAGATCAGGCAACAACACCTAAGCAAGCAAGTAGTGGAAGGGACGAGTTATGTAATTCCCTAACCGAAACTGGAAATATGGACCGAAATGTCCCTAAACTAGCACGTCACCCCAAACACAGGGATGTTGGACCGAAATGTCCCTAAACTAGTACTTTGCCCCAAACACGGGAATGATAGACCGGATTGTCCCTAAACTAGCACGTCACCCCAAACACGGGGATGTTGGACCGAAATGTCCCTAAACTAATATTTGCTGCCCTACAGACAGTCTCCAAATTGACTACCGTATACAATTCACAGGCATAAATAATCCATATCTTCACCAAGTTCCACTGGCAACGTTATACACCGAGTCACCACCGGCTACACGGCTACTCCAGCGATGAAGTTACCTCCAAGTCCCACCGACAAGCGATGTTGAGCCACCATCTACGAAGCTTCGTAAAAAAAAACGATATGTCCATAAGCAAAATGGGCACGGATGAAAACCCGAAAGGGCTCCGTGAGTAAAAACATTAAGACTGCCGCCAAGCTTGCGAAAGCCCGAAAGGGCGCAAACTCGTTAAAAATGGGAATATACACTTGCAAAGTCCTCTCGACTTGCAAAAAGAAAACCTAAGTGATATCCTTATGACTCACAAAGGTGAAAGACACTTAAAAATACCCACGATTTTCAAGGAGAATATACTCTGTCGAGATCCCCTCGACTCGTAAGGAAAAAAACACCCTTCTATGAGACCATCATGGCTTATAGAATTCAAAAGGCTTTGGTTACAGATCTGAACCCGTTTCTAAGCCATCATATAACATTTTAAAAAAGCCCTACAAGTAGTTCGATATTGGCTCTTGTATACAATCTACGGGCGCAAACAAAATATATTCCAACAAAGTCCCACCGAAGGCAATCGATATTCCCAACATGGTGAACAACATTTGTGAGTCCGCTCGACTTACAAGAAGAAAATATTCTTGTAAGATCCTTACAACTTACAAGAGGAAAACGCACTTAGAAATCCATACGATTCTTAAGGAGAATATACACCTACGAGATCCTTTCAACACGTAGGGAGAAATACCTATATGAGACCCTTACGGCTCATAAAATCAAAAAGCCTGAAGTGGTAGGGATCTAAACCCGTCTTCTAAGCCACCTTTGTCCAAATAGGCAATGGAAAATGATGAGTCGCTCCTGGCAATATTTCAGTTGTAGCGATACTGATACTGAAGCCGGTATCAGACTCCTAGTTCCCAACTGCAATAAAAAGTAGCAAGTAAAAATAAAATGAAAAGGCCGAAATGATTAGGCAACTCACAATAAAAATTAGCGAATATTTTAAAATGAAATAGCCGAAATGATTGGGCACCGCAAATAAACAGCCGAAATGATTGGGCAATTGCGACTTTCACGATATGAAAAACTGAAATAATAGGGCATCGCGGAAAATGAAAAAGAAAAAGAAAAAAAGGAAAAAAAGAAAATTTCTCTGCTCTACAAGTATGTCAATACTGACTCGTGTATACATTCTACGGGCACAAACAGATAAAAATGAGCAATGTGATCCACTGAATGCTACCAAGTAAGGATCGCTTCAGCAAAGATTCGAGTTTCCGTGGTGTCATATAAGCCTAAACACTACCAAGAGCTACTTCGTCCCCTAAAAGATTTAGTTGCAGCTTCTCAAGCAAATCAAAAGCGGAGTAATGGCAAAATCCTATCTTCGGATCTTGATGCCAACTCGTACAGCCTATAGATTATTTCCGCGTTTCTTCTTATTCCAACAAAATACAGACACAACGTCAATAAGGAACAAAGGGTCAAAGAAAAAGTGAAGTGATGGCAAAATCCCAGCTCCAGATCTCAATGGCAGTATATAGAGCCCAAAGATTATATGGATGTCTACCCTACTTCAGTGAAAAATCGGCACATCATCAAAGCAAAAGTGAAATGACAGCATATTCCTAGTTTCAGGTTTTGATGGCAATACATATAAAGCCTAAACACCAATTGGATGTTATCCCAGCTTGGACGGATGCAGCTTTGACTTCTCTAGGACTCTTCAAAGAAGAGAATATGACCTCAAGGTAAAACGCCACGGTAGCGCCTAACGTTGAACCATCTGACGACAATACGGACATACCGGTCTAGGAAGGTTATTTGAGACATTTTATCCTACAGCGGTAGGGTTTGGTGATACAGCAAGTACGCGGCTATTCGAGCCAGCGACCTGAGTGGACGTGGATTGAGAAGATATCGGCTGACGTAACTGTGCGATAGACTAAACCCAGCACCACCAACCTAATGGACGCATGTGATAATAAAGGTTATGTATGTTTAACGTTAGGATGAGTTTATCTGTATGCCTAAGGGAAGGGTAAACTGAACGCTCCAGGACAAGTAAATAAACTAAGTCAGGTCATTTCAGCACAAACGATAGAGTGAAAAAACCACTTATGGGTCCTCTCGACTCATAAGAGGAAAACATTCTTGTGAAATCCTTACGACTCTCAAGAAAAAAGATACTTAGGAGTCCTTATGACTTCTAAGAAGAATATACACCTACAAGATCCTCTCGACTCGTAGAGAGAAATACTTTTATGTGACTCACGGCTCATAAAATTGAAAAACCTTAAGTAACAGGGATATAAACTTGTTTCATAAGCCATCGTTTCCCTACGGACTATCTCCATACCGACTACAGTATACTATCCATGGGCCACGTATGGAAAAATTGCATCGAAGATATCCTCCATTGGCTAACCAAGATACCATTGAGGAGAAGAAGCCACTTATGTGTCCTCTCGACTCGTAAGGAGAAAATACCCAAGTGAGATCCTTATGACTCACAAGAGCAAAATCCACTTAGGAATCCATACGATTCCTTAGGAGAATATACATCTATGAGATCCTCTTGACTCATAGGGAAAAATGCCTTTATGAGATCCTTATGGCTCATGAAGATTGAAAAATCATTGGACGACAAGGATTTAAACTTGTTTCTTAAGCCTTCAAATTTATGGCGTTGTATTACTTTGCACTACTTAACCCACATACATACTTAAGTGGGCAAAGTAGTGATAGACATTTGTTCTGGCAAAAAAATTTGGCTCTAAACTTACATTCGTTTGCTTATAAAAAAATTGAAGGCGGCATCCACGTATTAAACATGTGAGCACTCACATGCAAAGCACGCGAGCATCTGCTGCAGTTAAGAGTAAATCCTATAGTAGCACCCACGCGTTAAACACGTAAACACTTATATGCAAAGCACGTGAGCACTGGCATCCAATGTCGAAGCAGTTTGCTTCAGGTGGAATTAAATTCTACATGGGGCCCAGGATTTTTCTTAAATAAGAAGATATGCTCTGTTAACAGAGAGCTGTTGGATTTAAAATCCAACGGTGATTATAATATCACCGATCAAATCATCTGTTAGAATTATATGTTAGAAAAATATTTTCCTAATCTTTTTAAAACAAACAAAAAATATCTTTTGTTAAGCAGAAAGTCGTTGGATCAAAAATCCAACGGTGATTTAAATATCTCCAATTGATTATTAAATCAATCAAGATCTCTTAATGAGAAACAAATTGATTTTTCTTTTCTTTTATATAAAGGACCCAAGAGATTAAATCTCATATAAGAGAGACCCCATAAGTTTCCACAAAAAACCGAGAATTTAATTCTCCTAAAAGATGATTTGCAAACTCTCAAACCTTAGGTAAAATGGAGAAATATAAAGATGATTTGCAAACTCTCAAACCTTAGGTAAAATGGAGAAATATGTAAAATTTTATCTAACATGCATATAAAAAGAGGGTTTAACCGTTCAAAGAATTTAGTTGTTTCTCTAAATCTAAGGTCCATAAGACAAGTCCCCCCACAAAAAGAGAATTTAATTCTCACAAAGAGATCTTGATCTTAAACTTAGAATCCAGAGAAGAATTTTGATGTCATAATAATAAAAAGAGGAAAGAAAGATGGAGTTTTATCTCCAAGAACTTAGTTCCCTCTAATAATCAAGAACTTAGATTTTATATGAACAAGATCTTAAGTTCTTAAAGAACTTGCTTTCCCTTGATCCTAGATCGTCAAATATCAATCTCGGTGATCGTTAATGGTTAAATTACTATTAACAGAAACTTAAACTTCTCTGAAACTTAAGTTTAAAAAATAAACAGAGATTAAATATTTAAGGATGAAGCGCCTCACGTGATATACACGTGAGCGCCAAGGTAAAAAATAAAAGAACAATGTCTCATGTGAAAAACATATGAGCACTCAAAGAACAGAGTCTCGCGTGAAAAGCACGTGAGCACCCGAGGAAACAAAGTCTCATGTGAAAGACATGTGAGCACCCAAGCAAACAGCGTCTTACGTGAAAGGCACGTAAGCACCAGATACTTAGAGTCTCGCGTGATACGCACACGAGTGCCTGAAGCCAAAGAGAGTGCACTTCACGTGATATCCACGTGAGTGCCTGAAGCTAAAGAAAGTGTGCATCACGTAATATTCATGTGAGCGCCTGAAGGAGGGTGCTCCTTACAGGATGTCCACGTGAGCGCCTGAAGGAGGGTGCTCCTTACAGGATGTCCACGTGATACACACATGAGCGACATACATTTGAGTGCTTATCACTCTGTACCTCACATGATACACACATGAGCGACATACATTTGAGTGCTTAGCACTGCTGGGTGATACAGAAATCCAATTTTAGCCCCAAATTGGCTTAATCTGTGAAGTTTAAACTTTTTTGAGCCCATATGCTAACATGCTTAAGTCGACCTTAATCTAAAAAAGGATTAACGGTCATAACCCATATTTTAAGTTGATCTTAGTCTAAAACAAGATTAACGAATCTTAAACCTCTGAACTGATAGCAGATATAGCTTAAGTTCAATCGCAAATATGAGATTTACGGATTTGGACTAATCTGCGCCATACGGGCGATGACAAAATTAATCTCCGTATACAATCCAAGGGTAACCCTAAAATAAACAATAAATACAATACGACACGAAGTGATATCTATGGAGAAGGAGAAAATTGTTATCACGTGGTGATAATGCAACTAACTATAGGGGCTTGCGCTTACAGGAAAAAACGCCCCCACAATCAAAAACCTCTCACATATGAAGAGGAATATGATAAGTTCAGCAACAACGGTTGCATCAATCCAAACCTCTGATATACGGTGTCATAAATTAACTTGGAATCTCCGGAGAGGTGGACGGATATGTTCCGTATCGTATCTGTCCCGTATTCAAGCTAGACGCGCTCCTAGCGTCTCAGTCCGGTTTTCGGCGGTAAACAGTGATATATTCCTCAACCGCTAGAAAAAATTACTTAAGTAGCGGTTTAATACTTATTTTCAACCGCTACTTTATCTGGCGGTTAAATAAGACCCGTTGGATCTTAACCGCTTCTTAAAATAGCGGCCGAATTTGCACAATCCAGATTTGTTGGATAAATTAACTTTTGATGTTAACCGCTACTTTAAGTAGCGGTTAAATAAGGACCGTTGGATTTTAACCGTTTCTTAAAGAATCGGATAATGTTGAACGGTCCTGATTTATTGGATAAGGTTTTGGGTTTTTTTATATCTCACCTCCAAAATTTCAATATTTCTAAATTTCACCCCCAAAATCTTGCTAGCATTTCCAAATTTCATTAAGTTATCTAAATTTCACCCCCAAAATCATGTATTTCCAAATTTCACCCGCAAAACCTTTAGGTTGTCTAAATTTCATCCTTCAAATTTAGTATTTCCAAATTTCATCCCCAAAACCAGCTATCAATAATTAAAATTTCATTTTTGCAAAATGTTTCTTAATTTTCTCTATTTTGTTATCAACCCTTTTTCCAAGATCGTTGAGCTCAGTTTATGATACCCGAGCCGCAAAGTACTTGAATTAAACCACCACTTGTATAGGAGTAACTCTAACTCATATTGATTGTAACAACCCTAAACTTTCTGTACAATTTTATTTCAAAATACAGAAAGGGGTATTTTTGCCTGAACACAAGATATAAGTTTGTTTTGCTTTTTAATAGCAAGCAAGAGCTTATAGCTCATTGGTAAGACTTTGCACTGCTGAACCAAACCACCAAAGTTCAAATCCCACACCCCATATTATTTTTAATATTGTTTTATTTTGAATTTTTAGAATACCAAGGGTTTACACGTGCATAACTCACAAAAACCCCACTACACATGGAAAACTAACTGTACCAGGGGACTAGTGAACCGACCAGGAGCTCTCCGGCCACCTGACTCAGCCGGACTCGGCCGAATCGGCCGTCGGACTGGCCGACTCGGGCCGCCGCCGCCGGCCGGACTCGACCGGACCGTCGAGTCATCAACACCAATGTTTTGTCTTTTCAGCTCCCCTGCACCCCTGTATGGTTTAAATCCTCGGACCAGTTTCTGAACTCTTTAAAACCCCTATTTACTCCATTTTAATACATTTTATCATATTTTATTACATTTTTTTCAATTAAACCTTTCACCTACCCTAACCCTAGCCTAACCCTATAAATACAACCCCTAAACACACACCCCTCACTCCGAAATTCTGAGCAAAACTCTCACGAAATTTCCTAGAAGTTTAGTGTATTTTTGAAGTAGCGAAGGGCGAAAACTTCGGCAAGTTTCTGACGACAACCCTAGGAGTTCCCGGCGACGAAACGACGCACCGGAAGTTGCGTCTGCTCCCTCTTCCTCTCTTATAATATCTAAACCCGTAAGTCCACCTCCCTCTTCTCTAATCTTGTTCTAAAAAATACGAAATTTCAAAACCCGACGGAATCGGAGTTAAACCGATTTTCGATTTGGTTCTTTCTAAAAATCCAACATTTTCTTAAATACAATCACACAAAACCCTTACATGTTGACTATTAATCATTAATAAACATGTTGAACAAGTTTCATGATAATCTAATTTATTTTGTAACTTTTATCGTACTTTTTCACTAAAATACCCTATAGTTTCATTTCGACATTTAAACATCACAAACTTGCTATATGTTTAAGTAGATCACGAGGTAATTACCAACCTCCTCACAACACTCATATGCAATATAGCACAATACCTTTCGGGAACATAGAATACGGGAAAACGAAATATTTCAAATAAATACCATGAATTAATAAAACCATTTTCTAAAAGATTAAATACTTTTTTATAAATCTTTGCAAAGTGCCGCTACAACCCATTTTGGGAAACCCGACTGGAATGGTGTGAATTATCGCACATCCCTGGGCTTAGCAGTGCGAGATGCAGACCTTCGCAAGAAGCATTCGGTCTCGAGAGATTTAAAATACGAAAATCTTAAGAAAATGAGATTTCTATAAATATAATATATATTAAAATTTAATTTTAGATATATATGTGTGTGTGTGTGTGTGCGTGTGTGTGTGTGTCATTAAAATATCTATTTTGTGATAATATAAATATTCCAATTTTTTTAATATTCCAAGAATCACTTTACATTAAAATACCATGAAATCCATACAAGGTCAATATTACAATTAAATACCCTATATTATGAAATTAGGTTATCTTCACTAGAAATATCAAAAATATAAAATCTAAATTTATTACAACCCTAAAGACGATAAATAAATACTTGGAGTGTATTTTGAAAATTATACAAAAGTATTTTTACATAAAACACCCTCAAGTTCTATAAATTACAATAAGGACCCTAATAAATATAGGTTTAAGCGAGACCAATCTCTTGAGTCTCGGGGAGCCGGAGAAGTGGGTGCTTGTCTATTTAAGATAGACAACTTAATAACGGTGTTATCAACACGGTAATCGTCTTTGAAAAAGACACAAATCTTGCCGCCCATGTGCAGCGGTTACCGATAACATCAAAACAATCAGGACTTCAATTTCTTTTATAATTGTTCTGACTCAGACTGAGTCTAATTATAATAATCTGACTTGAATATGATTCAAGTACAATCTACAATTCAACATGAATTCATGAATACACATATTCAATCTATTCAATTTGTATTGACTGAACCGAACCATAGATATGCTTCCATGATTCTCCAGTTACATCTATGATTCTCCAATTACATCCATTTATTGATATCATGGTTTCGGCAAGTCATCCAATTATACAATCTATATATTACAATTCAATTACAAGTTACAATACAAACAATACAATCAAGACACCGCGGGGTTTAAAGGGTAGATTGGTACAGAAGGTGTTAGAAGTGGCACGAGACAGTAAGATTTAATACACCTAACCTGAATTCAGTTGTTGTTGTACCGTGGCATAAACGGTTCCTTGTACTACACTTGCCTCTAGTCTCTAGCATAGAGAGACTCCTCTCGTATACACTGGCATTCTTCTGTACCAAGATACAAACAACAGCGTTAACCATATAATACAACATTAAAAGTTACTCTCTCTCCCTCTGTCTATTCTATTTCTCCCTTATCCTTGGGACTTACCGAGCGATTTGTTCGCTGACGATATTCTCTTTCTTTCTTCTTTGAATGTCGGCAGGTGATCTGGACACTCCGGAGATCGAGCCCACTAATGAAGACTTGGACCACTTCATTGAAGACCCAGAGTTTTAGTTTATTGTACACTTTTATTTCAGTACTTTTCCTTTTCTATTATGCCATTGTTTAGGCATTGCTTTCATTCAGTTATATTTACTTTTCCATGCATTGTACAGAAAGAATGTGAATAAATAAAGTTAATGTTTTATTATATCTTGTCTCTTGTGCATTTATTTTTATATTGCTTAGATACGCTTATCGTATTTACTTCATAATAAATACGTAGCGCTCTCGTCGCGCCCCCTGCGCGTATACTGGGAAGCGGGACGTGACATTGATGCTTCAAGTTGTCGTAACTGTTTCAGCAAAGCCATAAAAGAGCTTGATTTTATCTATTAAAATGACAAGTATTGGATAAAGGCGAAATATCCTAAATTTCGCCTTCAAGAGAATTTCTAATTTTAAAATTATGAGAAATCTAAGACGCTAACCCCTTTTTAACATAAGAAAGAAGAAAATGACCATTTGGGGTGAAATTTAGACAACTTAACGGTTCTGGGATGAAGTTTGCAAATAATAGATTTTGGAGATGAAATTTGGACAACTTAATAGTTTTGAGAGTGAAATTTAGATTTTCGGGATGAAATTTAGACAACTTTACAGTTCTTAGAGTGAAATTTGGAAATACTAGATTTTGGGAGTAAAATTTGAAAATATTGGAATATTGTGTGTAAGGTATAAAAAAGCCCAAAATTTTTTTATGCGATGAACTTGTACCTTGGATGAACTTGTACCTTGGACCGGACCTAGAATATATTGAATTCAACAGAAACTAATTATTCTATCTACAGCATCTCGAATTAAAAGTCGAGGCTATGCCTCTCAAATTAAAAGTCGAAGTAAAACTATCTTGGTCCAGCTGAAAGACTTCTTGTCTCCATGTACTATGTTTATTAGAGAGCAATGATTATGATTGGTGGCAAAAAGATGCACATTTTTTATTCATTTATCTTTTATATTTGATTTGCAGCAGACAGGACAATTTGCAGGTGAGAAGGCCCAGGTGATCTCAAATTAGGTTTTTCTAGGCTACCCAAAACCGAATCCAAAGGATCTACATTCTTCATGATTTCAATGAAATAAGCAATCCCCTGAAAATCTATGTTGCTTTTTTTTCTTATGGCCGGACATATATCACCATCAGATAAAAGATTTATCTGTATTGCTGCATTACAATGCCACTTCTTTTTATAACAGCCAAATGATACAAAGAAAATTATTCCAAGTGCTGACCATTAGGCATATAAAATCATTAAATGAATGCATAAATCAAATCTCAACTATTTCTCACCAGCGATATATAAGGTCCATAGAATTTTGTCTCCGATATCTCAAGCTTACCCAAGTGCACACAAAGATGACATCATAGAATTGGCATGATGCATGTTAATTTGCCCACGTGACCGTTTATACTAAATCCAATTCACATGTGGGGACAAAACAAACCATCAATTTTAATAATCTTATATGGGATCCCTAGAGTTGTAATTTGCCTCGTGTTTAATTTGAAAACGGGCAAGCGCACTAAATGTCCAAATTGCTACAGTGAGTTCAGTGAACCTTAGACAAGTTGCAATGAACGGAGATTGAGGGAGTGAAAAACACAAACCTTGTGCAAACCAGAGTACTCGATGGTGAGGAGAATTTGGAATGGAGTTCCAGAGCATGATTGAGATTCTTTCATGGAGTCTCTGTGGACGAAGGAATTGGATATTTGTGCAAGGACAAGAAAATCGATATAAGATGGATATACATACATGCTAGCACTGCCCCCGTGCCAAACACGGGCACACAAAATCGTCCAAAAATTTAAGAAATGTGTTATTACGGTAATAATCAATATTTCAACTAAAATCCACTTCTCGCTACTCTTTGAAGATTTACCCAAATTCTCTTAAAACAAATTGGAAAATTTCTTTATTTTCTTTGAAAACAATTTGGAAAAAATCTCTAACTTTACACTTTTATCGAAGCTTACCAAAATTCTCTCAAAACAATTTTGAAAAATTCTTTTATTTTCTGTGAAAACAATTGTATAAGCGTCTCTTAGACTTTACAGTTTTGTTCATTTTTTTGCATTATTAAATGGATGCTGGGTAGCATTTGAAAATTCATAGATTTGTTTTATGTGGAGACTATAATTCCTCTTATTAATAAAAAATTGAGGCATTGTTTTTTTAAATCTATTCACAAACAACGTTACTTTTTTAAAAAAATGTTACAAGGTTATGAATTATGAGATATCATCAAATATGAAAAAACTTACACATATAAAGTAGCTTGATGAACAATTATAACTATGCAAAATTTATATAAAAAAAATAAATAATGCATAAGTTTCTCTACAATGTTATGACTTATGAGATTTCATTAAAGGAAATATAAAATAAGACAAATTCATAATAAAAGTAATGAGATCTCATCAGATCCAATTTGAATCTAATTGTTATTAAAAACAGAGAAAGATTATAGTAAACCCAAGATATAAGCTAAGGGACCAAATACAAATTTAAACCCCAAAAAGGGATGTATCAAATTACGACAAACTAAGAACGAAAGTTGAGGGACCACGTATAAAGCTAAAGTCCAAAGAGGAGCTAAAGAGAATTACAAGAATGATTTGTTTTAAAGTTGAGGACCAAAAAGGCATTGAAGCAATTATTAAGGGCAAATTCGGAAAAACCAAAAGTTTGATCAAGCTCAAAAGATTGAAGTAGGGCATTATATTATATACAACAACAACAACAAAGGGCACTCTATGTGTGTGTGGAGAGAGAGAGAATATGTGTTGTTGTATTTGATGACATGAAGATCAAGATGATTGATGTCAGTCATCGAAAAGATCGACAGATGGTTGACTTTTTAAGAGTCAATGTAGAAAATTTCTTACGGGGGCAATATAAGCCCATGTTTTCTCTACATATATATCCCTGAAAACTAGCACATTCAAACTATAAGAAAACGCAGACACGGAAAATATATCAACTATATGCCACATAAAGGCACTGAGTGAGTGGGAGGAAGAGTGTGTTGAATATGTATGCCCTAGATGCCTTCATTGTATAGGATGCTAGGGATATGCATGTACAGAACAATCTTGCTCGATATGATAGTATGCTATTTAGTTTATCTTTATCTTAACATGTGTATATATTTTACTTGTTATTTCATATCGCTTATACATGTTGATAAAACCCTTAGGATCATTGCTTGACTACCAATATTATGATGGCAATCATACTTGTGAGAGATGGGTAGTCGATAAGCACATCCTTAAATGTCCCTAGTCGTGGGAGTATCAAGACTGAGTATCGATACTCCAGAGTAGACTAGTGTATACATTTCTAGATCCTGACGAGGGGCGATGGTTGGTCCCGCAGCCATTGGTGTGTTGCACCTAAGATTGTATACAAGTGCTCATTAGGGGTGAGTACACTGGACGGACTCGCTGAGAACTGGCTAGATGGTATTATACCTATCGTCAGATAGCAGTTCTCTGGTGACATGGGTGCAGATAATCTGTCGACCTGAGATCGTCATTTATCTCGTGTGATTTCCCACTGTCCTTTGATTACTATCCTACCACGGTTCTACTAAGTCGTGCAACCAGATTTTAGTTGGGTACAGTCCCGAGCCACATGGAGGCAGTGAGCGATTGTTGGGAATTCGTCTCTCTTGGTATAAGAAGTCAATGTCGCGTTGTGTTCGGTTGGCCAATGCCATAAGTCCCTAGCCATGACGGATTGAGAATTACTGGTAGTTAAATCAGTAGATTCTCGGATGGTCTTGAGCCACATCGGCACGACTTGTCGGGTTATTAGGGGTCTGATGTTTTCCACCCCTACACCCCGCATATGATACTCTAAGATGAACATACCAGACTGTATGGAGAATGTCACGGATGGTCTCAGTAGGAGTTCGGATGAGTTTGTTCATCGGCCTTCTTTTCGACAAGTAACTGGGTATCCGTTACGTACAGCTAGTGCCACTGACGAGCTTGTGGTTAAACCCACCGCCAGCATACTGTCGAGTTTTTAGAGTCCCACACAGAGAATTTTTCTGAGGGGAAACGATTCTGATCATATACATGTACTGGCTACACAGATTTTGTTCGGACGGATAATACTAGTGGGCTTAGAATTAAGCCGCATTCTACTATTATATTATTGGATTAATTTTTATCTATTGGTATTCGTATTTTTTACAGTACGAAACGGGTATATATATACGGTGAGAGCATTCTTATAATTTCACAAGAGTGCTTATAAAAGAAGACACCTCATTTTTTGTTATATCTATTTATTGAAAATAGATAATGAGGTGGAGGGATGAGATTTTTCAAAGCATGGTATGCAGTATGGTTATTTCTTTTCTTTATTCATTTGTCATTACTATTCAAGCATGGCTACTATATTTTATTGAAAATAAAATGCTTGATGGTTTTGAGCTTAGCCATTCTTTACTTTATTCTATACTTGACATTCTCTCTCCTCTTTTGCTCTTTTCTTCTTTCTCAAACCCTAACACTCTCATGTGTTGAAATCTAGGATTATTGAGATAAATTAGTCCAATTAACACTGTATATCTTCTAAGCTACCTAGATTAGCAAACTAGATATTTTAGTTAGCTCATTTTTGAGGTTAAAACTTGAACCATAGACTCTCGGATGGATCGTCTTCGACTCAAGGAGACCGACGACCAAGCTTGATCCCGACGAAAGAGAAGCTCAAGAAGAGGATAAGAAGACCCGAAGGACTTGAATCATAAAGGTATAAATGACTTCATAGTAAATTAGAACCTTTGTGAGTTTTGTTAGTTAGGGCTTAATTTAGTCGATATTGCTTGCTATAAAATTGTTTTTTGTTAATTGCTTCTCTCTACAAACCCCGTGGAGTGAGCGACATCGACTTACAGAGAGTATGTTGTTTGTATTTGACGGCATGAAGATCAAGATGATTGATGCTGGTTGTAAGATCGACAGATGATTGACTTTTCGAGGGCCAATGTAAAAGATTTACTGTAGTGGCAAAATATGCCCACGTTTTCACTAAATATATATGCTAGAAATCTACCATATTCATACCACAAGAGAAAACGCAGAAAATATATCAACAACTATCCATGCCACACCATACCATAGCATCCCCAAAAGTTCGTTATGGTATAGCATCAAAAGTTTGGTTTTGGAAAGAAACTAAAAAAACTCTATAAAACTTGATGAACTAGTTATCAAACAGGTGTTATCATTATTGTAAAAACCCATAAAAGTCTGCAAAATCCCTGCTTTAGCGAAAAGTAGTCGCGAGGAGCGCCGCTTATGCAAAAAACGGTATAATAAAGCCTTCATGCTGCTTTAGAGGCTTGAAATACCGTTTTTTGTCCGCTTTATGTGTTTGAACACTTGCTTAAACCCGTTTTTTGTGGGTTAAATTGGGATAAAGCCCACAAATTATCGTATTAAACGATAGAATAATTGAATCTTATCGATGTCTCCATAAGAATGCTCTTTTAGATTTATATTTTATGACATGTTTATCTATGTTGAAACTGATAGATCGTATCCTTATCAAAGCATATAAACTTTCCATATACAATGGCAGAGGTCTTCTACTGTGTGGTCTCTGTCTCTACCCTTACAAGTATAATACCAAACATTAGAATGCATGTGGCAAATTCTCTAAAATTATTTATCAAGTCAATATTTTGCATACCCTTAAATGCTAACAAAATTAGACTCGTAATTTTATCACGTTTTAAAAATTGCGCCTACAACTCTATTATATTCTAATCCCTAAAAGGCTATGTTTTATATAAACATCTATAGTAACTATAACACATCCATCTGTCGAAACATTAGTAATTCAGGACCACACCATGGGACATGTCAAATCACCACCTGTATTCAATGCATCCGTTCCTCAACAATAGTGGAACAACCTTGATACCAAGTTCATTGGCAAAACTTTGATACCATGTTGCCATCTGGAAATAGCTGTCTTTGGACCCCAGAAAATGACGATATGCCCAGAAAACATCCTAAAGTTTCCCCTTGTGACCATTTAGACAAAAATATTGTATCCACCACATTCACATGCATGCAAAGCCACATCTTTATCCTCTCATTCCTTTGCCTTTCTTTCCTTTTCACTTCATTGGTTTGTATCAGTTCATCTCCAAGATAAAGATGAAGATGGATGCAAATCGCAAAAAAAAATAATCATAGAGGATATATGATGATGCTCAGAAGTGGGAATTCTCCATATTATGACACCTAATAAATGAAAGGCTAGGGAGCTTGAGTAAATATGATGCCTTGGAGACGCACCTCGTCTCCGAGGACACACCCGACCTATCAGAGACCTCCCTGAGTAGCTTCCATACTCACCTAACAAGCGGCCAACAGCTCGCCTTGTTATGAAACACCAGATGATCACTCCGGAGTTTCAGCATCCCGAGCAAGTAAATGAAGTCAATCATCCAGATTATTGCTTCTACCATCGAGTAATAAGTCACTTATTTGAAGACTGTTTCACATTCAAGAATTGGGTGGAAAACCAATATCAACAAGATAGGTTCATATTGTCCGATAGCTGGAGGATAAATCCGCCACAAAAGCAAGAGCCGAAGAAAACTTATGCCATCAGGTTCGGACCTGCTCGACCAAACGGAAGCGGGCTCATACCTGCCACAAGATAAGACTCAAAACAGGAAGAGGATAAGAATATGAATGACCTCTTCAAATGTTTCGAAAACGAAGACGATGGCGAGGAGATTTCAAAATTTCCACCGGCACCAACAGAGCTGGAAGATGGAATACATACCACAGCTGAAAGATGGAATACATACCACAGCGGACAATCTAAGAAAAATTGACTTAGGAACGGGGGGCCATCCGAGACCAACCTTCGTTAGTGAGCTGCTATCCGAAGACCAACCTTCAAGTTTTTTCATAGCAACGTTGATAGCTTAAGTTCACTCATCTGCATTAAGGTACAAATTCCTCAACCTACACTTAGTCTAGGGTTATTTTCCATGGAACACAGCAACTCTAATAAGGTGCTAAACTGATGCCCAGGTAATTTTTAGATTCATCCTAAATGATCATCAGAAATAATGAATGCTTTTAGAACCCAGAAAGAGATTCAGTATGTGAGATAATGAGAACTTGGGTAGAGAGCGATGAAAAAAAGCTATTAGATAGAGAGATAGATCGGACGAGTCTCTGCGATCGTTTTAGGACTTTGTTTTTGTATCAAATATTTAATTTTAAAACAAACAATTCAACTTTAAACGGCCAATGGTATCCAAAGATTGATTGTGTGAGAATGTGTAATGATGAGTTCCACCATACAAAATTATGAATAAAGCTATAAAAAGAATGCTGTTATAGATTGTACACAAATATAAATGGCAATCATCTAGATATCACAATAAAATTGTTTCATTAAACACCCAAAAGAAGGGATGAGGGGTGTGTGTGTGTGTGTGGTGTGTGTGTGTGGGGGGGGGGGGGGGGAGGGGGGGAGAAGTTAAGGATGGATGCACATTTTGAAATGACAGATTCGAATCTAACAAAAAGACACTGAAAATAGGAATCGCAAGTGGCTTTCATGTAACTCAAAAAATTGTTGTACATGCTTGATATGAGATTACCTATAAAACTTGGAACAGACTTTAAAACATGAGCAAAATCATTTTCTTAGAAAAATCAACAGTTTTCTCTTGTGGTCATAGTTCTCTCTTATCCTATGAATCAACTGATCTTTCAAACTTTTCGTATTTTAGTTAGAACCACACCATGCAACATGTAAAATTACCATATCAATCCATATCCTCTTCCTACAAAAAAAATATATATATGCATTTCCTCAACAATTTATTGGTAGCTCTGGTCACAGTTGCCATCTGCAACATGCTCACACAAGATCCGAAAAAGATGACATCACATCTGATATCATGGATATATATTAATTTGCACACTCGTGCATTTAGAAATGAAACTTCTATCATATTCGTATGCCATATGCCAAGGTGGACCTATAAACATAATCAATTTTGTTGCTGTGCTATAAAGTTCACAAATGCCTGGGTACAATTTCTATATAGATTTTTTCCAAAAAAAATGCAGATGATATTAGGATTTGGCCTAGCATAACCAACGTTTAAAATCTCGGAGTCCGGATCGGTATCAGACAAGGATCAGAATTGGCAATCTTGGCAGTATCAGCCATCTAGGACCGAAATATCAGATTATATATTGGTTGAGGAAAAGAATATTTTAAATTAGGAAAAAAAAATTCCAAAAAACAGTCAAGTAACTATAAACAATTTAACAAATTCTTTTGCAATCAATTATGTCTAAAGAGTATTAACGATGTCAAACTAACAATATCGACATGTAATAAACCCATAAAACCATTAATGAAGCCATTAACCAGTTAACCATTAGTAAACATAATACAAAGAGTCGGAAACCACAGTAATAAAATGGTAAACCCAATGATACTTGGTATCGGACCATATAAGTCTTGGAACTCGGATGGTAAGTTTTGGGGTCGTGAATTGGCCATCTCGGATCGGGATTGGATGAGATTTTAAACCATGATTGTAACATGCAAAACCTTTTTTCGCCAAACCATTGTATGGTCTTTAAGTTGAATACGACCACATGAATGGCAGCCATTATGTCCATACCTTTTCAACAAGTTAAAAGAATGAATGGAATTGAGATAGTAAAAAGTAATACAAAACATGCGCAAAATAGAAGGCTAGAAGGAGTTGTTACTCTAGTGTTAACGTTGGATTCTGAAGAGTGAAGGCACGCAAAATTGATACAGACAGTGGAAACTGACATTATTTTGTAATAGTTGGATGATAAGAACAAATTATGAATGAAAGATTCATGCACCTGTGGTGTAAATATAGTCCAAGTCACAGTCCCAGGTTCTGTTTGTAGATAGGACCCAATCAAAGCTCAATCAATGCAATCTGCAGCATGCAGCATCAAATATTAAAACATAGTAAAAGAACACTAAATATATATCCAATATGGACCAATATAACAGATTTCAAAATATTAAATAGATATTCCAATAATCAAAGGGATATGTTTCATGTTCTCACATATATTTCAATTTTATTCCCGTGCATGCTACACCACAATGAGTAAATAATACGATCTTATAAATTTTCATATATGAACATAAGAAGGAACTGAAAAGTGAAGGTCCAATAATTTCTGACACCAGAATGGTGAGGAACAATGGAAACAGAAAAAACTAATAACCATGCACACACGAAGTTTCTAAGCTACACATTGCACCCTTGCCCTAAGACAACAGGACAAATAAGAAAAATAGTAACTCTTAAGTAATGTTGAAAATAGCAACAGCGTAACGCATAGTTCTCCGCTACCAAATAACAAAAAACGCAAATAGCATAAGCTACATAGTTTGGCTAATATTTTAATTAAATGGAAGTTGAACTTAGGACGCATTTCTCATATCGATGAGGCCCGTCAGTTTACGGGGTATTTGAATTTCATTTAAGGGTCATTAGTTTTGTTTGAGATTAAGATGAACTTAGAGGGTTTGAACATATGAACTCAATTGATCATTTAATCGCATATAAAACATAGGCTTCTATACTTACCATATTTTAGCTAAGTCTCAAGCTTTGGCTTGTCATTTGGTGCGCTTGCGCACTATAGATGCGCAAGGCATCAGCGCACGTGCATAGCACGGGATGCGCATGCTTCGCATGGTCTGACATGGAACAGGGGTTGGCACTTATGTCCTAACGATGCGCACATGTATGGCACATGGTGCATATGTCCTTACAAAGACGGCTTTCAGCTTCCGCGCACGTGTATATTACATGGCGAAACGCATGATGCAAACATCTAAATGGGATGCGCCTAATATTAGGATGATCCAATTTGCAAGCATTTATATTTCCTCCAAAGATATATACATATACATATATATATGCTTTCGTAGAATCAAGACTCTGTTCTTTGTTTTGATGGTGCACATGCACTTTATGGTGTGCGTCTAGGATTAGGGTGTTCCCTGTTTTAATGAAAGTTCATATCTTTTAAGAAAACCTTAGTTTTCAATAGAGTCGAAATTTAATAAAGCCAAAGTTTTAAGAGGATAGAACGAGAAAGGATGGCTCGTTGGTTGTTGGGACCCACAACCTCTCTAAAGACACTGAGAAATTACAATGTCGTACATCAGAGGTGTGAAAGGATATAACCTTGAACCAAATCCCGTTTACGAAGGAAGAGAACATGTTGGAACTTAAGCTTCAATTTGCCAAAAAAACTTCTTGGCGAACTTATATTTTAACTAAGGATCATTGGTCTTGTTTGGGACTAAGGTCAATTTAGATATTTTGAGCATATGAGCTCAGTTGATTTAAAAAATCAATGAAGTTTAGAACTTCAGGGTCTCAGTTCATTTAAAACCAAGTATTGGGTTTGTATATCACCCAACATTGCTTAAGCACTCGACCATGTGAGGGTCACGTACAGCGCCGATGAAGTTTTGGCGCTCATGTGCTCATCACGTGGGCCACTGGGACTCCGACGCTCACGTGTTCATCACATAGGCCGCTCACATGTTTAACACGTGCGGCGCTGTATCATATATTTTTTTGCAGAGATTAAGCTCCTTTTTAAAAGATTAAATCTTTTAAGAGGAATAATCTCTTCTTGGTCGATCAAAGTCATCGTTCATTTTTCTTTCATTAAGATCTTGTTCATGTAAAATCTTAGTTCTCGATCTATTTTGAGAGAACTAAGTTCTTGAAGGTAAAGACTCTGTCCTTTTTCTTTTTCTTCTCTTTTCTTTTATAGGGGTGGGAAAAGCACCAATGTTCTCCTCTGGATCTCGAATTTAAGATTAAGATCTCTCTATGAGAATATAATTTCCTCTTTTTTTATGAAAGACTTGTCTTATGGATCTCAGATCCAGAGAAGGAACAAATTTCTTATGAAAAGGCTAAGCTTTTTTTATATAGAAGATAGGTAAAAGGAGATGTTTTTCTCCATTATTTACCTAGGGTTTTGAAAGGAGGAAGATGATCTTCTTAACAGAGAATTTAATTCTCGGTTGCACCTTACCAAGGGTTTTCTGCTCAGAAGCTTATGGGGGTCTTATTGTGTGAGATATAATATCTTAGAGTTTTTTTATATAGGGAATGAGAGAGATCATTTAGTTTGAGAGAATCTCTCATTTAAAAGATCTCTAATTGATCGAATTGATCAGATTGATCATAGAATCAATCGGTGCTTTTTATTTACCGTTAGATCTTTAATCCAAGGACCCTCTGTTTAACAGAATATATTTTTCTTATTTTTAACAAAATTGGGAAAATATTTTCCATATATAGAATTTAATTCTATCTTATGATTAAGCAGTGATTTTTAGTCACCGTTGGATCTTTTGATCCAACGATTCTCTGTTTAACAGAGCAAATTTTTCTTGTTATAGAAAGATTAAGGAGATATTTTACCATATAAAATTTAATTTTATCTGAAGCAAGTGCTTCAAATTTTGATGGTGGCGCTCACGTGTGTTGCACATGGACGCTACCAAGAGTGGCATTAGCGCTCATGTGCCATGCATGTGGGCGCCGCCATATGCTTGGCCTCAGCGCTTATGTACCTCGCTCGTGGGCGCTGCCATATACATAGCGTTGGCGCTCACGTATTTTGCACGTGGACGCTGTCACTTTTGGCGGGAACATATATGTATGTATGTATATAGATTTATATACATACATATATATACACGTATATACATACATATATACACACGTATACATATACGTATACACGTTTATACACACATACATATACATGTACACACATATATATACCATATACACGTATATACATGAACATACATATATATAGACACACAAACACATAAAATAACAAAAGGGTTATAATTTTAGCAAGTCTAATCTAAAAAAACAGAAAATTTATTTGAGTTTATGCATAAATTGTCGGTGTTTTAGCTATTTATACATGTTCGAGATACTAAGTTTACAATACAAATTTTCAAATATTTCAGAAAGAGATGCACAAGTTCCTCAACGAAAACTGAACAAATGCAATACAAATTCATACAGATAGGTCTTCTCAAAAATGAATCTGTGCAGCATATTATGCATCCATGGTGCCTTGTACTGTGATGTTTTTCGTCCGGGACACCTCTGGAATTGGGAAATCCAACAATTCTAGGGAATTTCGTGGTCCAAATTACCTTTCCTTTGATAAAGTAATGCCTTTTCTTCTACTTCTATTATTTTCGCTCAATCAAAAAGATTCTTATACTTTGAACACTTAAACTACCCAAATGTACATTTTTAGCAACAACCAAACCATAATAAACACATCCATTTCCCGAACATATAACCCTGCGGGAGAAGAACACCTGAAAAAATCCATTTGCTATAACAACCAGACAAATCACATAATTGTATCTTCAACTCAAACATGTTAAATCTAAACCATTGTTTCTCCTGAGACCTTGAATCAAGCCCAACACTATTTTAAGATCTATTGACGTTACCGGGCCTTTCCCCTCCCAGATTTCTTTCAACTAGGGAAAAATGTAAATTTAAAATAACATAGATTCACGATTTATAAGAAAATGACAAGGTTTGATGGTGATTACGTAAGGATAATATTTTTCAATCGAGATGATTTTTTTATTAAGTAGTTTTAACAGCCATTACTGTTGGTGAAGGCAGCAAAACTTTATGGACCTGTTTATGAAAATCAATCATAGATGCAAATAGTAATGGAAGCAAACCACAATGCAAGGAAGATAACCAACAAGAAGGAGATAGTGATTATGTAGTACGCCAACAGATATAGCCCTACCAGGAGAGCCAAAGAGAATCAGCTACGATAATAAATATTAATTGAACAGTGCCTCATCATATGCATTCCCTAAATATTAGTACAAAACCCTTATGGAGGCAATCCCTCAACCTTTGTGTTAGCCTTAGAACAACCCTTATGCCTCTCAACTTAAAACCTTTCTCCACAAGATGATCTTAATAGCCACGCTTTTGAAATCCTTAGATGAAAGACATTTTTCATGGCAAAATGGTACAAGTGGTCTTCTGATAAAAAATGGATTCCTTTTCTTTATCTAATTATACCTCTTCTCCTTGTATTGCTACCAACTCTCAATTTAGAAAAAAATTCAAATTAACCACAACAATTATGAATATGAAGAAATTCAAAGCCTAATGCAATCATATGAAATTGATATATTATAAAAGACTGCAATGGAATCTTCAAAACTTAGCTTTAATAACACCCAATTTGACTATCTATTATATTTAGACACTTGCAAGCCTTTAATATGTTGCATGTACATTGGTAAACGTAACATACTTCAAGGAAACTAGTCTTCTTATGAGTATGGGCAGACCCACCAAGGGGCCGGGGGGGGGGGGCACGTGACCCCCCTGGATTTTGGTATTAAAAACACTACTACTACTACTACTAGTTTACAAATATTCTTATTTTTAAATTTATGAATGTTTAATTTTGGAACAGATATAGAAAGGTTTTCCAAAAAAATTAAAACCTAATGAAGGTTCATCTACACAAATGTCCAAATAATGATGAATCATCTCAAAATGTTGTCCTCACATTTGATACAGCTTGGTCAAGATGAGCTTTCTATCGATACAAAGTTAAAAAATGTGTTAGCTAGCATTTCTTCCAATACGACGGAAAGAGAGAAGATCTAAAGAATATGCTTGTTATTTGATAAATGATTGTTTGGTGACATATATCGAAAGAGATATATTTGATATCATTGATAATGAAGCTATCAAGCAACGTTTTCAAGATATGAAACATCACAAAATATTACTGTAAAGAATATTATTATAATGTATGACTAAATTAGTTTAAATTATTGTCTTGTTTATGTAATGGTTATTATATAGTATTATGTTGAATTATTCACTTGACCAAAGAATATTATGGTGCCCACTCTGACCAAAAAATACCTTGTAATGGTTAAAAAGTGTAGTTCTCATGCCAAAATTCCTAAGAAGGTTAACATGATTTAAATTCTACTGCTGATTATAAAACTCTTGTCACTAAGCAAAGGAAGCTCCACATACACAAGGTATACTAACTGCAACGACTTATAGCAATCTAGGGAGGGACAGATTTTGACCTTAGAATAACAACAATGTAGATATTGCTTTAGACAGCAGAATCTCTGCCTTCCGCTCTTTGGTCTGTAAAAAGTTGAGTCAAGAGTATTGAGTCTTACGCAAAATCCCTTGTATTAAATTGTAATTATCTTATTGTGTCATGGGGTAATATCTACTCAACTAAGATGGTAATAATGTTGTTAATGCAATAAAAACTTAACAAATTTAACAAAAAAATTATAGGAGAAATAAAACATATTCTAAGCATGGTACTCATGATTAAGTACATAATTCATTGTTTGGGTGTAATAATCTTAGTGTCTCTCAACCGACTCAATTAGCACCTGGAAATAAATATATGATGAAATCATTAACAGATAAAAGATATGTCCCATCTGTTGATCCCCTTGAAGAGATAAGTAGGGCGTCAAGCTCGGCTCGTATAGTATAAAACAGATATTTATAATGTGGGTCTGTCTATACGGTCTCGATAAAATCCA
Source organism: Agapanthus africanus (assembly GCA_030015575.1). Taxonomy (NCBI): domain Eukaryota; kingdom Viridiplantae; phylum Streptophyta; class Magnoliopsida; order Asparagales; family Amaryllidaceae; genus Agapanthus; species Agapanthus africanus. The sequence continues at coordinate 43,652,620 of JASDDO010000019.1, read as the reverse complement.
AACATGAAATAGAAAGAAAATTTTGTATATAGATCACCATGTTTCCCTTAAAATTCCTTCCTTGCATGGAAAAGGTGTAGGCTAATTAATGAGTTTCACTGAAGAATTGTAATGGAATTTTTTGTAATGGCTACTGTCGTGAACTAAATTTTGATCAATGTATTAAAGTGATTCAAGAAAAGAACTAGAAAAGTAGCTAAACAAAGTTAGCTTAGCATATAAAAGGCTCAAGTTGGTTAGAACAAAAATGGTTTGCATGGGCTCTAGAAATACATATCATCTTCATGTTTGATGGAAGTTTGCTTCTATACTTCTAAACTAGAGGAATGTTTTACAGGATGTCAACTGGTTGTAAACAATGTCTACAAGATGATCATAGGTATTCAACTATAACTCTATGAAGTTTGAAGCATAAACGTCTTGGAGTGCACAGAATTAAATCAATGTCTAGTCTATAGCAAACACATTAGAAAAATAAATTATGTTATTTCGATTCAGACCCTTTCATCACACTTAGGCGAGATTTTTTTTTTTTTTTGGCCAGCTGAGGTAATACCTGTTTTGGGCTCAAAGAGAAAATTAAGATCTGCTCTATCAGGACAAGGGCGGGGTATTGAGTGCCATTCTGCCATGCTTTGCTTAACATCTTTTTATGTGATTCTTGTGATGATTAAGGATTATTTATTAACTTAATACTCATGTTCCCATAATCACATATTTGTATATTTTTCAATACATATACATTTTTATTTTTAATCATCGAGCAGATGTTCTAAAAATCCTTCAAATGCTATCAATGAATAATGCAACAAAAGCTGGACTTATTTATACAGAAGGCAGGATCCGCCTCCTCCTCCAACAACAACAACAAGCCTTCATCCCAAATGTTTAGGGTCGGCTATATGAATCTTTCTTTTTCATTTTGCTCTTCAAAGGTCATTTCATCCATTAAATTAACAATTAACATATCATATTTATAACCTATATCCATGTTTGTTTGGATCTATCCCTATCCTTAGTTGCGGCAAGAACTATGATTTTGTCACTTTTTTCTAACCAGGGTATCGACTGGTCTTCGTTGTACATGTTCAAACCATCGCATCTCTCACATCTTCTCATCAATAGGGGTTGCCTCTGCCTTATTACAAATACACTTATTTATTATCCTATCTTTTAGTGTATTATCACTCATCTACATTAACATTTGCATTTCAACCTGGTGTTCTAAAAGCGGTCTAGACAGCCAACTAGACGGAAGTGGTGCGAAACCATTCTGATTCATCCCTAAGCGGCTTAATTAAGCAGTTTATGCGCTTAATAAGCACGTAAGCCGTCCAGACCGCTTAAGCGAGCGCCTAAGCAGATCCATCCCACTTAATGGAATAAAATTTAGTCATTTTTGAAGTATCATGGGTCGGATTTGTTCTCTTTTCACCATATCTGACACAAACGTATACTTAATGAAATAAAAGTTAGTCAATTTTGTTCCTTTTTTCTAATAACTTTTCGGTTATATAGTTCAAAATCTATTTTTTACTGACTTTTACAATAAAAACATCAATATAATACCGATTATTATGTTGAATTATCATTATTTCTATTTCTACTGCTAAAATTTCAATATGTTGTTTTCTATGCTGAAATATCAATATACCGCTGAAATTTTAATATGTATATACTTTAAATATAATTTTAACTCAAATTTAAAAAACCGACTAGGCAGCGCTTAAGCAACGCCTAGCCAGTAGACGATAAACCAACCGTTCAGCTCCACCTATCGCTTTTTACAACCTTGTTCAGCTACATTCATTTTTGGACATGTATCTTAATTACCTAACATTCTGATCCATAAAGTAAAGCAACTCTTGTTGCCATCTTATAAAAAAATTCTTTTAATTTCAAAGAAGCCATACGATTACATAACACTTATGAAACACTTCTCTATTTCAATCATCCCGCTTTGATCCTATAAGTTACATCCTCTGAAATCCCTCCATCATGATTAATTGTAAAATCCTAAATAACGAAAATGGTTCAACCTAAATATTTCATGGCCATCAATTTGACTGAACGCTCATTTCTTCGCACTATTTTGCTAAAATTACATCTCATATATTCAATTTTTATTATGATAATTCTAAATTCTTTCAATTTAAAGCCTCTCCATCATTCTACTCTAGTAATTATCCATTTTTAGATTCATCGATTGGAACAATATCATCAGCAAACAGCATACACCATATCACGTCATCTTGAATATGTCTACTAAGTTGATCCATAACTAACGCAAAAATATAAGTACATAATACAGACCCTTGGGTTAAACCTATGGTGATAGGAAATGGTTTTGTCTCTCCTCCAACTATTCTCACTTTAGTAAATGTTCGATCATACATATGTTTAATCATGTCGATATACTTATGAGACGCTAGTTTATTTTCTAAAACCCACCATAATATATTTCTAGGGACTCTGGCATCAAGATTGGTTCTGGAGTTTTACGTGTGACTCATGAATTTATATTTTAGGGTTTTTATCTCTTGTAATCAGCAGAGAGCCTATATATACTTTTGTATATTTTAATTAGGGTTTTTTTATCTCTTCACAAGACTTTGGAAACCACCTAGGTTTTGCCAAAGGAGATCAAGTTTGTAAGGATTTTTTTAATTTTCTTTTAATTATGAATTTTCTATGCATTGCTTTTTAATTATGTGTAGCTAATTTCATAAGTATCTAGGTTGATGAATTTAGGTAGGTTTTGCTTAGAATATATATGATGAATTTTTCTATGTGCTTTATTGATTGATCTATATTTGCATTACATGTTCTGTTCTTCTGTTTACTCTCTTTGATAAATTATGATGCGCATACTTATACTTTATTCTTAGATATTGCAATATGTTTTTAATCCATGCCATGCTAATTAGGGTTGATTAAAAATTAAGTTTTTATGATGCAAATATAAGTTTTGTATGCAAATTATGATAGGATATCTTGCCTTACATATATTTCATGCTTAATAGTATTAGAAATTGTATTTGTTATCATAGAAATTTAAACATCCTTCAAATTGTGATTGATCTATCTGATTGATAAGTTAATTTGAAAACTTTATAATTTATACTTTCTTAAGATTGATGAAATATAATGGACATCATATAATTTATTCTTTTATAATTCTTAATGTATCAAAGAGGTAATTTAACAGGAAAACAAATTATATTTATTCTATGTAAACTTCTATTTAGAGGATTCAAACTTAGGTATATTTCTCACTATTAATTAAAAGTCTCTATTTTTTTCCTTCTATTAGTATTAATCAACCTTCCTTCACAAAATATTTACCTTTAGTTCGCCTAAATTTAATTAAGTATCATCTTCTCTGTGGAATCGACTCGCTCTTGCACACGTGCTACAACGCGACCGTGCACTTGCGAATATAATAATAGGACTAATAAATTACCTATCAAGTTTTTTGGCACCGTTACCAGGAAAGACGGTTTATTTAATTGAATTTAACGAATTAAGTTTTTCCATAGTTTTATTAATTTTAGTTTTATTTTACTCTTTTTTTTGTTTCAATATCAGGAACTTTGAAGATACATAGAGCCACAGGAAAAGGCTGAGCACGAAAATCGAGGAAGTAACCGCCAAACAGCACCCCCAGCCGCTGATTAGGGCCCCCTGTTCTCCAGATCACTTTGATATTTTTCTGGGAACTTTCTTTTTGAATTATTAGTATATTCTATGTTCCAAAGTTTTTTTTTCATGATGAAGTGTGAAGTCTATCACGAACACGAAGCAAATCTACAACACTTCCATTTACCTATTTGCAGTGATTCATGTTTCCATCGTCTATGGTCTACGATCCTTAGCGATGCACGTCGTATCGCAATCTTTAGGCCTAGACTTTAGAAAGATTAGTTAGTAGTTTTTTTTAAGTAACTAGTTTAAATTTTAGTTTTTAATTCCTGCATTTATTTTAAAAGAAAAATAATATAACTCGTTATATTCTTAGTTGACTAGTGCTTGTCTGATTGGTTTAGGGACGACACAAACCGCTTAGTTCGACTTGACGCTAGTACTTCTAAAATTGATGGCGTTGTCCCTGCATAACCTGCTGTCCAGTTCGTAATGCTTTATCTTCTTTCATTGTTTTGCCTCCTACCGTAGATAATAATTTTGAAATTAAACCACATTTCGTTAATTCACTTCCCAAGTTTCACGATCTTGACACGGAAGACGCTTGTCTTTATTAGGGAATTTGAGAAGATGTGCCAAATGATGAAGAAGCAACAATATCCACACTTGGGAGCATTTTATAAAAATCTTCTTAAAAAAATTCCACCCCAACTATAAAACAGCTAAATATAGAAACGAAATAAGGATATTTCTTCAAATAGAGGATGAGTCTTTTTAGTCATCTTTTGAAAGATTTAAAGATCTCTTAATTAAATGTCCTTATCATGGGATAGCGAATTGTGCCAAATAGTATATGAAAGGTTAGAATATAACTCAAAGACCGTGTTAGAATCCATATGTCAAGGAGATTTTATGAAGAAAGGAGAGGATGAAACGTGGATATTCTTAGAAGATCCATCTGAAAAAACCAAGCGGTGGAAGACATCCAATGAAAAGATGAATCCATCAAAGGGAAGAATGCATCCAATTGACACGGCTATCGCCACAGAAGCAAGGCTTGCAGTTATCATGCACAAATTAGAGGTCATGGATATGAAAACATCAGCCACCGTTAATCAAGCTTCTTCTACTTCTTGCGCCACATGTCAAGATCCCAATCATCTCATTGAAGAATGTCCCTTTGTTAGTGGCTCCCAAGGTCAACAGTTAGCTAACGAGGCATTTCAAAGACGCCAAAACAATCCATATTCTCAAACTTATAATCCTGATTGGAAGAGTCATCCTAACTTTTCTTGGAATCAAGGTTTTAATAACCAAAATACAAGCCAACAATTCCCTAATTATCAAAATCAAAAGGTGAATCCTTCAACCAACCAAATCCAACCCAATACCAATTTTGCACCTCCTGTATTTGGACAAGAGAATGATAAGGGAGTCAATAACTTAGAAAAAACTTCAGATGCCTACATGAAAATATTTGCTCAAACCTTGACTACTATAACATCAATGTTATAAAGTGTTAATCAAACATGTAATGCTAACTCACAAGCTTTTACAAGATTAGAAGTGCAAATTAGTCAAATGGCAGTGTCAATGGGAGAAAGAGAAAAGGTAACCTTCCCTAGCCAACATGTCACTAATCCTAAAGATTCTAGAGCTCATCCCGCCTGAATGAATGCAATTCATACGCTTTGATCAGAAAAACAGATCAACAATCATGTGGAGATGCCTGAAGAATCGACGGACGCGACGCCACCCACCAATGAAGAAAGTGGGCAAGCAGATATTGATCATATTCCTAGACCTATACTTCCACCTCTACAAAAGGAGCAGCCTATTGAGCTATCGGCCCCATATCCACACCGGTTAAGAGGTAATAAGCAATCAACTCAAATGAAGAAGGTGTTTGAAACCTTTAAGCAAGTAAAGGTAAATATCCTTTTTTAGATGCTATCTAGCAAATCCTTTCTTATGCAAAAATTTTAAAGGATATGTGCACTCAAAAGAGGAAGACTAGTGTGCCCAAAAAGGCCTTTCTCACAGCAAATATTAGTGAAGCCTTATCTCAATCCATACATATTAAATATAAGGATCTTGGTTGTTCAACTATTAGATGTGTGATAGGGGACAGGAGTATCAAAAAAGCCTTACTCGAATTAGGTGCAAGTGTTAACTTACCATCCTATTCGGTTTATGAACAACTAGGTCTAAAAGAAGTTATGCCAACTATGGTCGCTTTACTGATCGTTCCTTGAAAGTTCCTAAAGGGGAAGTTAAGGATGTGTTAATTAAAGTGGGAGAGTTTATATTCCCGGTTGATTTTATCGTTTTAGAGACACTTCCTGTAACTAACTCACGAGGTCAAATTCATGTAATCTTGGGAAGGCCCTTCATAGCGACATCAAATGCTTTAATCAATTTTCGTAACGGTTCAATGAAGTTATCTTTTGGAAATATATCAATTGATTAAATATTTTCAACTTAGGGCGCCAACCTAATGACCCTTATGACGAGCCACTTGAAGTCAATGCAGCCAATGATATGTCTAAAGGAGGAGAAGTTGACTTTGAGGGCGATAGTGTGGAAACAAGCTTAGGAGGACTTTTTGAGAAAGAACCCGTTAATTTATATGAATGTGAACCATCCATTCATGAAGTTCGTCACTTTGATCGGGTACATCCTCCTGAACCTTTATCGATAAAATCTACGTCAATTCTTCATCCATCCATCGAGGAGCCATCTTGTCTAGAGCTTAAACCTCTACCCTCACACCTAACGTATGAATACTACCTAACAGTGAGATGCTCCCTGTTATAATTGCATCTAATCTTTCGAAAGAGCAACATGAGCCATTATTATTAGTTTTAAAAATAATAAGCTATAGGAGAGACAATGGCAGATATCAAGGTGTAACGTCCGCACCGTCAGTTCATCTATTTGAAACTTTTCTTGCTTTCCACGATAATCATGTCTCGACATGAACTAAACAAAATTGCAAACTCTTCAACTTCGTTTGATCTTATTTTTCTTGATTCCTTACTGTCTTCTTAAATCTTATCTCATTGACTTTGATTGTAGGATTTGGCTGACTTAAATGGAGTTACGTGATTGTAATTATAAACTGCATCATAGTTACAACGCGGTACTCTAGTTGAGTGACTTGGAGTTCTGCGTTTGATTCTCTTTCCACTTGATTTAGCTATATTCTACCGCATATTCTTTATTAACTTATATCCTTCCCTGATTTGATTTTTATTCTTTATCTTTGTATCATTCATGACAATCCAATCCCTATTTACTTTTTCTTCTATTCGAGTGTTTGCTCGTAGCATTCTTGAGAACTACACTTGCTTATCCTAATACTATCTATTCCGATCTTCGAAACTCCTCATCCTTTCGGTTGTAATTACGAAAACGCAACTGTCTTATCCTAACATTGTTTCTTGGCTATCTTGCTGCATCCACTTTATGTAAATTTTGAAGATGAAATTTTTCTGAGGATAGAATGTAACGATTCTAAAATTCATATACTTTCATATCATTCTTTTTTTTATAAAATACTGTATTTATTTGTTTTTGGGTATCCCCGTATATTTTATTCTCTATTAAATGTATTAGTTTATCCTTCATTCTATTTTGTCTATTCTATAATTTTTCAAATCCCAAAACCTAAGCCAAACAGTTTCATTTGATTTCTTTCTTTTCTTTTTTCTTAGCCCATTTTCTTTTCAAGCAATATATATTTAATTCTTATTAAATATGTGCATGAACCTTATAGCTCATTGGTTAAGTCCTTACATTATTATTCCATAAGTTGCATGTTCGAACCCCAGTCTTACAATTATTTTTATCATTTTTTATACCCTTCTCATAACCTAGAAATGAGACATTTCATTTTCTTTAACTCACAAATAAATGGTGACCCTTTCATTTTCTCCCCAACTCCCATTATAAATTCATATCAATTTGAATTAATATGACATAACTTTGTATATATTCATTTTACTCTTTTATTTTTATTCTTTTAAAAAAATGAGCGAGAAGAACTTCTCTTATTCTATTCTTCCTTACAAATATCATTCATCTCCTTCTGCCTCTTCATCTAAAGCCCTCTAAAAAAACACGAAGAAGCTCCAAAAAAAAGTCTCGTTGGTAACGCGAGGCTATCGCCGGACGATACTGGCTTGTGCATGTAAGCCCCCCTCTCATCTTTTTCCCATGTTCCTCTCTTTATTTTCCTTCCCCTTTCGTTTGGACTTGCATGATGCTATTAGCCCATGTTTAAATATTTTTAATTAAAATAAAAATTAACTATACATAATATTACATGAATGGTTGTCTCTATAATCTATATGTTTTTTATGCTTGTGGTATTTGTGCATAATCTATAGTAATCGTCGCATGTTATTAACGTTTTAGATAAAAACTTATAAGAATTTCATGAAATGATATATATGTGAAAAGTGTTATGGTAGTTTTATGAAAGGTCGGTTCGTATGAATATCTGTGTATAACCCGATTGCATACTTGAAATATCGATGACATCCTTCAATTCACAATATGATTTTTATAGAATTATTGATGTATTTTCTCATGTATATTCTTAAGTATTATGTTGTAACTATAGAAAAAAAACAACGTTGCAGACTAATACCATGGTTTTATCGCTTTCAAATACGATCCTAAATACCTTTATTGTTAAAATAATTTTTAAAAATTAATTTTCACTTCTAAAAATCTTAGGAAAAATTAAGATAAATACTGGATAGAATTTCAGGTCTATAGTAAAAAAGTTATATCGAATCGAACAACGGTTTGGGATTTATGACACTTTTAGTCCTGTTTTTCTAAAATCTGAAAACTGATTTTATCGGTCAATTTCAAGGATACATAATTTGGTCTACCGATGTCCAAATTGATCAAAATCAAGTGTTTTGGACATCTACATCGAATGACCTAGATTTTATCAGTTATACTAATTTTCTGAAAATCGAATTAAAATATAGAAAACCGCGTTACAAAATTAAGTGACGAATCTGGACATGAACTGTCCTGATTCGCATACTGTTTTTAAATTGGACATAACTCAAACTCCCGATATCCGTTCATGGAAAACTTTAGATTTATAGATGGAAAATTAATAAACCTAGAATTTATGATATACTCGGTGACCCAGAAATACATAGAAGAACCAGATATATGCCCTACAATACAGCATATAGTTGTTGTTCAGAAATTAGAATTTCTGTTTTAAATTCTGATACTAAAACGACCATAACTAGAGTTTCAGGAATCCAAATCGCGCGAACCTTGGTGTTTTGGATTACATCGAAATATCTACAAGTTTCTAATAATATTTGAAAACTAAAAACCGACAGAAATTAACTCAAATTTTGTTTTAAAAATATACGACTGTGTTGGACAAATTCTAATCAGTTCTGCGCGACGATGCGAAAACGGGTATATCTCTCAAACCGGTAGTCGTATTTAGTTGAGACTTCAACTCATGTTTGCATAAAACATAGGGATATTTTCCCGTTTATATTCTGAATGCAAATGACTTGGGTAATTAGTTGTACATAACACTTCTTTAAAGTATTGTTTCTTGTTGTTACTTGAACATTATACCTGTCTCATCACAAGCTATGCACCGCTTGTTTATTGCATCTACAAAGACTTGTACACAAACCATTGCATGATATACTTGAATTAACTTGAATCATGAATATCATTTGACATGAATAATCTTGACTTGACTCGAACTATGAGTATAACTTGACATGAATACGTGAAACTTGACATGAATATAACTCATACAGTATATCTGAAATCAACTTAACTCGAATTATGAATACAAATGACATGAATTGCACCTGACATGACTACATGAACTCAATCTTGATATTACATTACCTTTTGTATTCATGGATTCAAACAAGGCTTGTAATTTAATCATAAACTAATATACACGGGATGTGGGGATAATTTAAATGTGAATCCAACGAAATCTCAGGAGTCCCCCTAGTTCATAAATCCATGTCTACTAACATAAACAATCTATCATAAGGGCATGTGTTTCCAAGCCTCTGGGGCTCTACTTTTGGGTTTGGAATATTTCGACGACGGTCGAAATCCCGTTACTAACACTCTTGATCCGGGCTTATGATTTCTTGCTCTTAGGGTCCTACCCTTGAATTCGAGAATACTCTTGAGATTGGTTGACATCCACATTTGAACCCACGTTAGTTAGCTTACTTTTTTAGTGACCTCTTTAGGACACATTGCTATTCATTACACTTTTACTTGTTACATACTCACTATATCTACACTACACGGCCATACTATACTTGTTTGCCATGCTCATGTTATATTGCTATGCTTATATACATATTGTCATACTCATGATACCTTACCATGTGTATATAGTTGCTAGGTTTAATTGACACCGTTACATAACCACATTAGAATTCATATTCTATTTACATGTTGTTCTTTACCACATTCACATTTCTATTATTTTTAGGAACTTACCGAGCGAAAGTTCGCTGACGGGCATTCCACCCATCTTTTGTTTCTTTGGAATGTTCGTCCGAAAATCTAAAGACTGAAGAGGTGAAATCTACTGCAGAGGAATACGACTAGCTCAGCTTACAAGCTGATCCATGAATTTCCTTTTCAATTTCAATTTATGTATGCCACTTGTTTAGGCATTTTCATTGCACCTTTCATTTTATGTTCTTATATCAGTTTAACTCTGTAAAGTTAAAGTTGGATTTCTTTTCATGTCATTCTTGTCATTTTTATATTGCTTACATACACTTAGCGTATTTGTTTCGGGAAATGACCTTCTCAAAATAAATACGTCGCGGGTTTGTCACGTGCATTTACCGCTTTTTTGGAAAGCGGGGTGTGGCACAAGGGGATAAGTCCAAAAATTGTGCAACATAGAATCCACTTGATAGAGTATGCCAAGACCGTTAGAGATGCTCAATGCAGGCTAAACCCTATAATGAAAGAAGCGGTAAGAAATGACATTATTAAATGTCTTGATAGTGGAATCATTTATCCTATCTCTGATAGTGCGTAGGTAGGCCCTATTCATGTTGTACCAAAGAAATCCGGTATTACTGTTATTGAAAACGACATGAATGAGGTTGTTCCCATCCGCACGCCAACTGGATGGCGTGTGTATATAGACTATAGGAAACTGAATACGGCAACTAGGAAAGATCACTTTTCTTTGCCTTTTATTGATCAAATGTTAGAGAGATTAGCCGGAAATGAGTAATATTGTTTTCTTGATGGCTACTCCTGCTATAATCAGATTCCTATAGCACCCGAAGATCAAGAGAAGACCACCTTTACATGCCCTTTCGGTACTTTTGCTTACCGACGGATGTCATTAAGACCATGTAATGCACCAGCTACTTTTCAGCAGCGCATGATCAGTATATTTTCTGATATGGTGAAGAGATATCTCGAGGTATTTATAGATGACTTCTTGATCTTCGGCTATGTTTACATCATTTGGAGCTAGTTCTCCAACGTTGTAAAGATAAAAATTTAGCACTCAATTGGAAGAAATATCACTTCATGGTCAACCTTGTATTATGCTAGGACACATCATTTCACGAAAAGGCATTAAGATAGATAAGGCTAAAATAGACATAATATCTAACCTACCACCTCCCAAATCAGTTAAAGATATTAAGTCGTTCTTAGGACATGCGGATTTTATAGACGCTTTATCAAGAACTTTAGCAAGATTGCTAAACCCTTGACGAATCTGCTTGCCAAGGACGTACCTTTCAAGTTTAGTTCTGATTTTCTCGTTTCATTCGAGCGTTTAAAGGAGCTTACGTCCTCCCCAATACTCCACTCATCAGATTAGAATAAGACTTTCAAGTTGATGTGTGATGTATCAGATTTTGCTATGGAGCCGTCTCAGGACAACATATTGATAAGATACCACACGTTATCCATTATGCTAGTAGGACTCTAAACGATGCACAGCTAAATTATTCTACAACTAAGAAAGAACTGTTAGCTGTTCTTTTTGCACTTGAAAATTTAAGATCCTGCCTGATCGGTTCTCACATTATTGTTTATACTGACCATTCAGCACTTCGGTATCTTTTTGCGAAGAAAGATGCCAAAGCCTAATTTATTCGTTGGATCTATTTACAACAAGAGTTTGATTGAAATTAAAGTTAAGAAAGGAGCCGACAATGTTCTGGCCAATCATTTATCTCGTCTCCCCAATGCACCTACAATAGGACTTCCTATAAATGAACACTTTCCTGATGAACAACTGTTTGCAATCGAGTGAGGCTTGGTTTGCCGATATCGTAAATTATCTTATCATGAAGAGAACACCTTCACATTTGTCAAAACAAGATAAATATAAATTTTTCTCCCAAGTGAAGTATTTCCATTGGGATTACCTATTTAAATATTGTTACCAAATCCTTAGGAGATGTGTTCCTAACGAAGAAATGAGGAGCGTTCTATCGTTTTACCATGGCCAAGCTTATGGGGGACACTTTGAGGCGTAAAAGACAGCTGAAAAGGTTTTGAAAAGTGGATTTTATTGGCCCACACTCCTTAAATATGCTTATAACTTATGCAAAACTTGTGATCGCTGTCAACACATGAGTAAAATAAATAAGAACATGATGCCACTGCAATCTATTCTACTTGTATAAATCTTTGATGTATTGGGCATCGATTTTATAGGGCCCTTCCCAAATTTATTTGGGAATGTTTATATCTTAGTGGTTGTTCATTACGTGTTAAAGTGGGTTGAAGCAATAGCATGCAAAACTAATAACAACAAAGTTGTTGTCAAATTCTTAAAACATAATATATTTTCTTGGTTTGGCACACCACGCTCCATTATTAACGATAATGGAACACACTTTTGCAATAGGACATTTGAAACTTTAATGAAAAAATATTCAGTAAGTCACAAACTTGCAACCTCTTATCATCCTTAAACAAGTGGACAAGTAGAAGTATCAAATTGACAAATAAAACAAATCTTAGAGAAGACGGTCAATAAGAATAGAAAAGATTGGTCGACAAAGGTACTTGGTGCACCTTGGGCCTATAGAACGGCTTATAAGACTAATTTAGGAATGTCTCCCTATAGACTTGTTTTTTTATAAAGCTTGCAATATACCTGTTGAACTAGAACACCGTGCTATGTGGGCAAATAAAAATTTAAATTTTGATCTTGAAAAAGCCGGTGAAACACGAAATCTTCAACTTAATGAGTTAGACGAAATTAGAAACGACTTATGTGAAAATGCAAAAATATATAAAGCGAAAACAAAGGTATTCCATGATAAATCTATAATTAGAAAAGTTTTCATAATAGGCCAAAAAGTACTCTTATATGACTCTATATTGCTTTTATTTCTTGGAAAACATAAATCTAGATGGACATGGCCTTTTATCGTAAAAAAATCTCTCTCATGGAGCAATTGAAATAGAAAATCCTAAAATCGGAGCAATTTTTAAAGTAAACGGTCAGCGCTTGAAACCGCTGTTTACTGCCGAAAACCGTTGCCTGAATCTGGGGGAAGATGCAATTTGGACATATTCATCCGCCTCTCTAAAGATACCAAGTTGATTTATGGCACCATATATCGGATGTTTAGATAGATGCGATCGTTGTATCTGACTTCAGATTCCCTTTCACGGATTAAAGGTTTATTGATTGTGGAGACGTTTTTTCCTGCTAGCGCAAGCCACTGCAGTTAATTACATTATTACCAAATGATAACTTTCTGCACTCAAGGTCTATTCTTTTATATGTCGTGTTATAGGTTCTTTATTTTGAGTTGCCCTTAGATTGTATACGGAGACTAATGTTGTCTCCCGTAGGGCGCGGATTAGTTCAAATCCGTACAAATTAGATTTGGGGGTTTGGATCCACGTTGGTGTTTTTGTTTGCCAACGGGAGTTGAACTTAGGATACATTTCTCATATCGATGAGGTCTGTCAGCTCACGGGGTATTTGAATTTCATCTAAGAGCCGTTAGTCCTGTTTGAGACTAAGATCAACTTAGAGCGTTTGAGCATATGGGCTCAATTGATCATTTGATCGCATATGAAGCATACGCTTCTATACTTGGCATATTTTGGCTAAGATCTAAGCTTTGGCTTGTCATCAGGTGCGCTTGCGCACTATAGATGCGCAAGACATCAGCGCACGTGCATAGCACGGGATGTGCATTCTTCGCATGGTCGAGACAGGGGTTGGCACTTATGCCCTTACGATGCGCACGTATATGGCACATAGTGCATATGTCCTCATAAAAGCTTCTTTCAGCTTGCGCGCATGTGTATATCACGTGGCGAAGTGCATGATGCGAACATCTAAATTGGATGCGCCCAATATTGGGGTGCGATCCAATTTGCAGGCATTTATATTTCCTCCAAAGATATATACATATACATATATGTATACTTTCGTTGAACCAAGGCTCCGTTCTTTGTTTTGATGGTGCACATGCATTTTATGGTGTGCATCTAGGATTAGGATGTTCTCTGTTTTGATGAAAATTCATGTCTTTCAAGAAAACCTTAGTTATCAATAGATTCGAAACTCAATGAAGCCGAAGTTTTAAGAGAATGGGATGAAGAAGGAGGGCTCGTTGGCTGTTGGGACCCACCACCTCTCTGAAGACACAAAGGAATTACAACGCCGTACATCAAAGGTATGGAAGGATGTACTCTTGAACCAAATCCCATTTATGAGAGAAAAGAACATATTGGAACTTAAGCTTCAATTTGCCAAAAAAACTTCTTGGCGAACTTATATTTTATCTAAGGTTCGTCGGTCTTGTTTGGGACTAAGATCAACTTAGATATTATGAGTATATGAGCTCGGTTGATTTAAAAAAATAAAGGATGTTTAGAACTTCATGGTCTCAGTTCATTTAAGACCAAATATTGGGTTTTTATATCACCAAACAATGCTTAAACACTCGATCATATGAGTGTCACGTGCAGTGCTAATGAAGCTTTAGCGCTCACGTGTTCTTCACGTGGGCCGCTGAGGTTCAGGCGCTCACGTGTTCATCACGTGCCCCGCTCACGTGTTTAAGTGTGGCGCTGTCATATATATTTTTTGCAGAGACTAAGCTCTGTTTCGAAAGATTAAATCTTTCAAAAGATATAATATCTCCTTAGTCCATCAAATTTTTCCTTTTTTAAGATCTGGTTCATGTAGAATCTTAGTTCTTGATATGTTTCGTGGGAACTAAGTTCCAGGAGTTAAAAGTTCTATCTTCTCTTTTCTTTTCCTCCTTTCTCTTCTTTTTATGATGGTAGGCAACACACCAGTGTTTTTTTCTCTGGATCTCAAGTTTAAGATTAAGATCCCTCTGCGAAAATATAATTCTTTCTTTTTCATAAGACTTGTCTTCTGGATCTCAGATCCAGAGAAAGAACAAAGTTCTTATGAAGGACTAAGCCTTTTTTTATATAGAAGATAGGTAAAAGGAGATGTTTTCTCCATTATTTACCTAGAGTTTTGGAAGAAGGAAGATGATCTTTCTGAAATTTTAATTCTCGGTTGCAAGACAGAAGCTTATAGGAAGTCTGTGTATTAGATTCAATCTCTTAGACTCCTATTTATAGGAGCAAAAGAACTATCAATTAGTTCATAACATCTCTCATTTGGAGATTTTGATTGATTTCATAATCAAGATGTGATTTTTTAATCACCATTGGATCTTTGATCCAAAAGACCTCTATTTAACAGAGTATTTTTCTTGTTTTTAACTAAACTGGGGAAAGTATTTTCCATATATGGAATTCAATTATAACTTATAATTGAGCAGTGATTTTTAGTCACCATAAGATCTTTGATCCAACAGTTCTCTTTTTAACAGACAAATCTTTCTTGTTTTAGAAAGATAGGGAGATATTTTCCCATATAGAATTTAATTCTATCTGAAACAAGTGCTTCAAATCTTGATGGTGGCGCTTACGTGCTTTGCATGTGGGCACTGCCAAGGGTGGCATTAGCGTTCACGTTCCATGTATGTGGGTGCTGCTATATGCTTGGCCTCGGCGCTCACGTGGCTCGCTCGTGGGCGGTGCCATATGCATAGTGTTGACGTTCACGTATTTTGCACGTGGGCGCTGTCATTTTTTATGGGAACAAACACCCCTACCGCTGCACCTACATGCATTGCACATGAGTGCAACGGTGTTAAGCTTATCACCGTTGGACACTAGATGGCATAGGAGACAGGTTTAGATCCATGTCCTTTCAGACTTTTCAATTTTTATTAGTGAGGATCTCATAAAGGTCTTTTTTCGAGTCTAGAAGATCTCGTAGGTGTATTTTCTCTTTAGAAATCATGAGGACCCTTAATGTCTTTTCTTCTTGTGAGTCGTAAGGATCTGACAAGAATGTTTTCTTCTTACGAATCGAGAGGACACATAAATGGCTTCTTCTCATTGGTATCTTAGTTAGTCAATAGTGGATGTTTTTGTTGTAAATGGCCCATGGATAGTATACGGTGGTCAATTTTAAGAACGGCCACATGGCAATGATGGCTTAGGAGACAGATTTAGGTCTCTGTCGTCTAAGGCTTTCCAATTTTATGAACCGTGGGGGTCTCATAAAAGTATTTTCTCCCTACGAGTTGAAAGGATCCCGTTGGTGTATCTTCTTGCTAGGAGTCGTGAGGACTCTTAAGTGTCCTTTCTTTTATGAGTAGTAAGGATCTCAAAAGAGTATTTTCTTCTTACAAGTTGAGAGAATCTGTAAGTGGCTTCTTTTCCTCGCTGTTTGTGCTGGAATGGCTTACCTTACTTTATTTACTCGTTCCAGGGCGTTCAGTTTACCATCCCCTTAGGTGTAGATAAACTCGGCTTAACGTTAAACATACATAACCCTTTTTATCATATGAGTCCGTTATTTTTGTGGTACCGGGTTCAGTCCGTTGTACCATTGCGTTAGCTAACTTCTTCTTAGTTTGCATTCCTTCATAATGCGGTTCGAGCAGCCACGCACTTGTTGTATTTCCAATCCCTTCTGAGGCGGGAATGCAACGTCCCAAGTAATATTCCTGGGCCGGGGTATACATGTTGTCGTCGGAGGATTCAGCGTTAGGCGTCTCCATGGCGCTTTACCTGAAGTCGGACTCTATTCTTCGAGTCTCAGGGAAATCATATCTGCACCCTTTGAGCTGAGATGACATCAAGTGGTCTTTATGCATTCACGTGTCCTGCTATCAATACCTGGAGTTCAGGAATATGTCGTCACTACGCTTTTGCTTTGATGATGTCGCGCGGATTCTTGACTGAAGTAGGGTAGACATCCATATGGTCTCTAGGCTATATGTATCGCCATTGAAATCTGAAGCTGAAATTTTCCATCACTCTACTTTTGTTTTGGCTCCTTAGAATTTTGTTGACACCACGTCCATACTCTGCTAGAGTAAGAGGGGCGTCCAAATAGTCTCTAGGATGTATGTGTGCCGTTAAGACTAGGAGTTGGGAGATGTCGTCACTCCACTTTAGCTTTGGCTCATTGCGCTTTATTGACGTTGCATCCCCGCTCTATTGAATTTTAGGAAGTTGCAACTAAATCCTGCAGGGACGAAGTAGCTCATGGTGGTCTTTGGGCTTGCATATGATGTCATTGAGACTTGAACCGTTGCTGACGAATTCTTTTGCTTGGTAGCCTTTGATGAAGCAACATTGCTCGTTTTCATCTGTTTGTGCCCATAGATTATATACAATAGTTGATATTGAATTACTTGTAGGGCAAAAATTCAATATATATTTCTTTTTTTTATCCGCGATTGCTCTGCCATTTCAGCTTTTCTTATCGCGAAAGTCGCGATTACCCAATCATTTCGGCTATTTATTCGTGGTGCCCAATCATTTCGGGTATTTCATTTTACTTTTACTAGCTGATTTTTATTGCGAATTGCCCAATCATTTCGGCTATATATTTTATCCTACTCGCTGCTTTTTATTGCGAGCTGCCCCATCATTTCGGCTTTTTATTTATTTTTTCCCCCTGTTTAACGACTTAGAGGTCGGGAGTTTGAAACTCGAGATTTTGGGTGTCTTTCAGTACCAGTATCGCTAACACTGCAACATAATGCTAGGCGCGACTCATCATTATCTATTACCCATTTGGACAAATGTGGCTTAGAAAACAGGTTTAGATCCCCATAATCCAAGGCTTTTCAACTTTTATGAGCCGTGAAAATCTCACAAAGTTGTTTTCTCCCTATGAGTCGAGAGGATCCCATAGGTGCATTTTCTCGTTGAAGGTCGTGAGGACTCCTAAATGTATTTTCCTTATGAGTTGTAAGGATCTCACAAGAATATTTTCTCTTTGCAAGTCGAGAGAACTTACAAGTGTCGTTCGTCTTTGGTGGGATTTGGTTGAAACATATTTGTTTACGCCCGTGAATTGTATACAAGAGTTGGTACTGAACTATTTGTAGAGCAATTTTAGGGATATGATGGCTAAAGCAACAATTTTAGATCCCTGTAATTTAAGGCTTTTGAATTTTATAAGCCGCGAGGGTCTCATAGGGGTATTTTCTCCTTATAAGTCAAAAGGATCCCATAAGTGCATTTCTCCTTAGGAATCGTGGGATTCCTAAGTGTGTTTTTCTTTGTCGGTCATAACGATCTCACGCGGGTGTTTTCTTCTTGTAGGTCGAGAGGACCTTGCAAGTGCATTTTTTCCTTTTTACGAGTTACGCGCGATTTCGGGTTTTCACAAGCCTGCCGGTAGTCCTGCTGTTTTTACTCACGGAACCCTTTCAGATTTTCATATGTGTCCATTTTGCTGGTAGACGTACCATTTTTTTGGAACTTTAAGACGTAGCTTCGCTGCGGATGACCCAACATCGTTTGCCGGCGGGGCTTGGGGAGAACTACATAGCTGATAGAGCTACATAACCGGTAGGACTTAAAGGAACAACTTCGTAATGGTTAGTCTGTGGATAGTAAACGATAGTCAATTTAGAAACTAACCGTATGGCAGGATGCCAGTTTAATGACATAGCGGTCCATGGAAGACATGGAGAACATATGTGGGATATAGATTGTTTATACTCATGGATTGTATACGGTTGGTTGTATGATCCATGCCGTAGGACAAGATGCCAGTTTAGGGACGTAGCGGTCCATTGGAAATATAGTATAGGGTCACATTGTTTGTAGCCGTGGATTGTATACAGTGACCAATTTAGAGATCAGCCATAGGGCAGAACGCCAGCTTAGGGACATAGCAGTCCATCTCGTTTGTTTCAGTCAGGAAGTTCATAACTTGTCCCTTCCGCTACATGCTTATTTAGCTGTTGTTGCCTGGTCTCTTCATAAATGGTCATTTCACACATTAGGCTATTTTCACCCTCTTGGATTGCTTCTTTTATCATCGTGTCAATCGGGTCGTCTTGCGGGAAATACAGAGCACTTTACACGGTACCTACCCCTGCTCATCTGTGTCGCTTTCTGACACCGACCGAGCATCTTTATATACGAAGGAATGAAAGATCATGTTGCAGTTTCCCACATGCTCCTTTTCTTCTGCTGCTGAGTTTTCTTCTTCCACGACATCGCCATTTTCGAAAAGATGCTTAAAAAACTCTTCAAGTGTAATTGGCGATTGTGCTTTCTGTTTATATTCCTCAAGGGCGTCGATGTACTTCTATAAATCCGCACGACTGTCCATATATTCGGCAGACTGCACGGGTTTCTTGGTCTTGGAAGAATTAACATGACTTGGGGGCTTTTCCCTTTATCATCTGTTCTCGGCGTGGGACATGGCTTCTACATCCTTTCCATAATTTCTGGTTCAAGCAGGCTTTTTCAATTGATTGCAGGACACGCTTGTAGGTCTTTTAACATCCTTTTTTTTTATGAAAGGGCCGTCTCCCATGGAGTTTCTGTGACTCGCGAGCAGGATGCCCCTACGTATCAGCTCTTTTAGGAGTGTCTTTGAGGCGGATTCACTCTCCAGTTATCTGACAACATGAACTTTCCCTGTTTATACTAGTCCTTGACCCAGTTTTTAAAGACGTAACAGTCCTCGATCGGGTAGCTTACTACTCGATGATAGGGGCAGTAGTTTGGCTCATTAACTACACCGGCTTGTGCTGGTCGCTGTGGCTCGGAAAACGTCAGTATGTTCTTCATGGCGAGCTCGAGCAACTTCCTCGTATTTGTCCCGAGGGGATAAGTGTTCGCGTCCCAATCTCTTTTCAAAGGTGGGACCCGTACGGTCATTATTTTGGCGACTATGTGCTTTAGAGCCACTCGTTTGTTGTTGAGTTTTGGCGACAAACACCACATTGCATTTACTTTTGTTATTTCATGAGTCTCCATCTGAAGAGGAAGAAGACTGGCTAATCTGTTCCACCATATTATTGATGAGCTCTTGAAAGGTGGTCAGCTTTGCAAAAGCCAAGAATGGGTACATCTTTGATTGTCGATCAAAGATACCTATGAGCATTCCCACAGTTGTTCCTTCATCAATGCGTTGTTCACACTTAGACCCGAGGTTCCTCCATCGAATGACGTATTGGACCATCATCTCGTTGGATTTCAGCCTTTCATTAACCAACATAGAGACCGTAATATGTTCACTTGCACTAACGAACCCGTGTAAAGAGCACTTCCATTTCGATGAAGGTCTTAACAGAGACATTTGGGAGCTCCGTGTGCCATTCAAAGATGGTTCCCGTCAGATTGCCGACGAATTGACGGAGAAGCAACGGGTTTTCACCACCGGTATTACCGCACAAAGCTCTAAACTGCACGATATGTTGCTGGGGATTTCCTGTTCCATTGTAACTTTTGAACCTCGGGACTACATATCCTGCAGGGTATTGCAATTGGTCATACCATGCTGGATATGGATGACCGGTCTTAACCAACTTATTTGCCGCTTCGCTAGCCTGGTGAGCTTTAATTTACTGGACTATATATTTTTCCATCTTTGCTTTTGTGATCACATCCTCTTTCGCCGCTGAAGGGGGTTGGATAGGATTGGAAGTATCTCATTTATCATCAATAACAACCACCAGCGGTTCATCTACTGGTGATTGGGATTGAACCATCATTCCAGACATATTCTGGATCAAGAGGGTCATCTTGTTCCTCTTAGCGGGCATATCTGCCACTTCTTCATCTTTCTTCTCGAGAACGCGCTTCAGGATGTCAGTATCCAAATCCTACCCCGTCTTTTCTTCGGGTGCGTCGTCGGGGTTTGCCTTAAGCGGTAGACTAATAAGTTCTGCCGCTTGAACAAGTATCTCTTGCAGCTTTTCTTATTGTTGCTGACCTTTCGTCAAATACCGAGTAAGTGTTCAGTTACTAAAAAAATAATGGCTTTCAACTTTGGAGTTCACCATATGGACTGTATGAACTACCATGCCCCAAGCTTGGGGCTTTTGGAATCTCGGCCCTTGGAGTTTACTTTGGGCGCTTAGAGCTTCTCCGAACTCTCTCTTTTGTAAGAAGCCTTTTTAGGTGGAACCATATAGCAGGAACCACCTTCAGATGAGTCGTCATGTTTTCGAAAGGGGAATTGTCGGTGTTTGGTTAACGCTTCATTTGTTTGAACTTAGAAGAGCTACAGACAACGAAGGAGTTTTTCACCTCCTTCCACATCTTATATATAGATGAGGAATGTCTTTTTGGAGAGCGAACTGATTTCTGTTCTCCTTGGATCTCCACAGGCTGCGGAGACCTCTTCAATACTGCGGTGGGGGAATTCTGCCTGACCTTTCGCGGCAGTTCAAAACTGTTCCCGGTTGGAATAGCAGCATTCACTATTGGCGTTGGAGCAGGAGAGTCAACCCTGATAGAGAATTGCCTCCAGCTTGTCTTACTCGACGCCAATGGCGACGGGCATTTCTCAAGGCAGGCACCTCTTTTTCTTACGTGGTTTCTTCATAATGCCTCATGCATAGTTTGGAACATTCAGTAGGAGTCAATCGGTGGAAGGCCAACACCATCGGCAGAGTTGAAGCTTGAGGAGCCAGTCTGTAGAAAACAAACTTCTTTTGGACTTCCTCCTTCGACATTGAGGCAACGAGGGTAGGAGGTGGGAGCATTGACCCAAAGAAAAACCCATTCATTTCCTGAGGAGCCGCAATGCAGAGAGTTGACAGCGAATGGCCCATACTTGGCTCCACCAGATGTGGTAAAGCCTAAATTGCAGTTAGTACACGTGAAACCCATTGATCTCTGTATATAGACGAAACACCAGTGTTACCGCCGAAAACCGGACTGAGGCGCGGGGAGCACGTATAGCCTGAATACGGAGGCAGATACTATATGAAACATATCTATCCACCTCTCCGAAAATACCAAGTTGATTTATGACACCGTATATCGGAGGTTTGGATGGATGCGACCAATGTAGCTAAAATTTTCATATTCCCCTTCATATGTGAGGGGTTTTTGATTGTGGGGACGCTTTTTCCTGCAGACGCAAGCCCCTGCAGTTAATTATGTTATCGCAAAGCGAAAACTTTCTCTACTTCAAGTATATCATTTCGTGTCGTGTTATGGTTTGTTTATTTTGGGTTGCCCTTAGATTGTATACGGAGACTAATATATCGTCGTCCGTAAGACGCGATTTAGTCCAAATCCGTACATATTAGATTTGGAGTCAACTCAGGTCGCATTTCTCATATGAATGAGGTCTATCAGTTCAAGGGGATTTTTGTTTTCATCTAAATATCGTTAGCCTTATTGTAGACTAAGATCAACTTAAATGCTCATACACATGAAGCATAAGCTTCTATACATACATAATGTATATTGACTAAGTATCCAAGCTATGACTTACTGGTCAAGTGCGCATGTGCATCATGAAGTGTGCACGTGATCCGCACGGCACATTCATGCTTTCCCTTTTAGAGGGGTATATATGAGTATGGAATGCGCATTTATATATGGTGTGCATCTGGGTTAGGGGCGCATTGGATGCGCATAAGAATAGGGTGAGATGCGCGTCTGTATGCGATGCGAATCAGAATAAGGTAAGATGTGCATGCGCATATCATGTGATGCGCACTTGATTGGGTTCAAGTAGTGCGCATGTGCATGATGCGCAAGTCAATGTGGACAATATCCTCCACGTGCGCTCACGTGTATATCTCGTGATGCATAGATTAATAGTTCACACCCTAATCCAGGGTGCGCATTATGATGCAGAAAGTTTTGGCTTTCAACGAGTGTTGTTTGATTTAAAGTGCATTCATATAGCACATTTAAATTTGATGAAAGTAAAAAATTTCAGGAGAAGCCCTAGCTTCGATTTATATGTTTGTGATTATCCTTAAATATGGGTTTTGTCCAAAGTCTTGGACTTTAGAATAGAACTCTCATGACAAGCAATGGCTTTTTGTATGAGAGATAAACTCTAAGATTTTTTTCGAAGAAAGCTTCAGTTTTTAGCAGAGAAGATGAGGAGAGCAAAAAAGATCAGACTTCGAATCCTCCAAAAAAAAGTCATTTTCTTCATTGTGAGGGGGTTCATATTTATAAGAGAATAATTATTAGGATTTGTTCCCAACAATTAGATGAGATTTTATCTCAATTTGATTTTAATTGATTTATATCAATTTATGGGTGTATGTGCACCCTTGGATCGTTGATCCAAAGATAATTTTGTTTGATTTGTCATGTTTGTTATGAACAAACAGATTTAAATTGATTTATATCAACTTAGGGTGCTTGCGCACCACTAGATCATTGATCCCAAATCATTTTTGATTGTTTTGTTAAGTTTGTTAATTTATAAAAGATTTTCTTCTAAAGATGGCTTATCCAAGTAGATGCGCACTGATAATACATGCGCATGTGTTTTATCTGTATTCGAATCGCATGCGATGGCCTTTCCCACGCGCACATGTTTTGCACGTGTTGCATCACATGCAATGGCCTTAAGCTATGAGCACATGCTTTGCATGTTATCACATTGCATGCGATGGCCTTAAACCATGCGCACGTGCTTTGCACGTGTCACATCGCATGCGATGCGCACGTGCCTTGTGTTCGCATCTATTTAAATGCGCTTCAATATCAAGTGCGCACTTATAACAAAACGGCTAAAACCAAGTGCGCATCAATATCAAGTGCGCACTTGATACAAAAATGACTTTGATGACATGCGCACTTACATATATACGCATATGTAGGCTAGTACATGAGACAAGCAATGACACGTGCGCAGCACGTGCGTGCATCTTTGCCATGCGCACTTGGCAAAAATCACTGAGTTTTAAGATGCGCATGTAGTATCTTTGCAAATGGCAAAATCCAATCTTTGAGACATACGACGTGTGCAACGCGCGTGTGCACGCGCACCCTAACCATAGCCAGTCCTATCAAATAAAAAATAAATAAATAGATGATGATGATAAATAAATTTGGGATCAAAGATCCAACGGTGCGTATGCATCACAAAATCAATCACAACAAGTGCGTACCCCATGAAACAGACGCCTTTAAAACGAAATAAATCTTGTTAAAAATCTTCCGTTGATTAAAATAACTTAAGAAACAGATCCATGGATCTTAATCAAATGATACGCATACCACCTTTAATTGAGATAAATCAATAAAATCAATCTAATATCAGATTGAGATCAAAACAGATCTAACAAACCCTAATTTTTCCTCTCCTATAAATAGGAGCTTCACTCACAGAAATCATACACCGCAGACCCCCATAAGCTAAAAAAGAAAAAAGAAACTCCCGTCTTCTTCCTTCAATCAAGTAAAAAAGAAGAAGAAGACTTCTCTCTCAAAAAGCTATGACTTTGAATAAAAAAATAATAATAAAGCTTTTGTTTTAGACAGAAGCCTTTGCTTCTTTTCATGAATCCATCGATTCACCATGAAAAAATTAAGAGATCTTAGAGTTGATCCATCTTTTTACAAAAGCTTCAACTTTTATCAGAGATTAATCCTAAAATTTAAGAAAACCCCATCGAGAATGTCTATGCATCAAAAAAATTGAAGCTTTTGCTTCTAGGAAAAATAAAAAAAGAGAAAAGGAAAAGAAAAACAAATAAAAGAAGCCATTGCTTCTTTTTGAAAGCCTTTGCTTTCTGATCAAGACGTGCGCACCCAAACCAAGTGCGCACTTGATAAAATATTGTACAGACTTGCGTATCACATGATACACACATGCGCGCATGGGTAAATAATGGCCCTGGAGATGTGCGCATCACGTGATATGCATGTGTGCGCACTTGATGAATACTGTTGATGAAGGCATGCATGTCACGTGATATCCACGTGAGCGCGGATGATAAAATTTTCCCACGAGCATATATGTGTTACGTGACATGCACTTGTGCACAAATGAAAGACGTTGACTTAATCAGATGCACATATATAGACATGCGCACATAGAGACTTGACCTGATGACAAGTGCGCAAACACGTGATATGCACGTGCGCACCCTTTTCAAAAAGAATAAATATACATGTGCATCCCAAATGTACATGCGCACTTGGAACTGCAAGTTATTGCTTGATTAATTAGTCAAAACTAAACCAAGTATAGAAACTTTTGATTCTTATATATGATCCATTGGTCAAAATATCAATAAATCTATGTTGATATTAGTCTCAAAGATGATTAACGGTCCTTAGTCTATATTTATTAAGTTGATCTTTATCTAAAACAAGATTAACTATCCTTAACCATACTTCTAAGTTGATCTTAGTCAGATACGACTAACAGTCCTTAGACATGTACCCTGAACTGATAGAACCTATGGCTTACGTTCAACCCAAATTTGATATATACGGATTTGGACTAATCCGCGCCCTATGGACGATGACAATATTAATCACCGTATACAATCCAAGAGGAATCCAAAATAAACAATATATATAACACGGCACAAAGTGATATCTATGGAAAATGACAGTTATTATCGCTTGGCGATAACGTAATTATCTGCAGGGGCTTACGCCTGCAGGAAAAAGTGTTACCACAATTAAAAATCTTTCATCATTGAGGGGGAATAAGAAAAATATGTTACAACGGTCGCATCTATCCAAATTCCGATATACGGTGCCATAAATCAACTTGATATCTTCGGAGAAGTGGACGGATATGTTCAATATAGCATCTGACCCCAGATTCAGGCTAGACACGCTCACCGCACCTCGGTCCAGTTTCCAGCGGTAAACAGATTCCGGCACGCCCGGTGGGAGCTTTTTCTCTTTCTTCTCCACACTTCGTGTGTCGTGTTTCACGAACGAAATCGTAGTTCGCTATATTTATGGTTGCTCTTAAAGTTTGGAACACTAAAAATTTGTGTTTCACCTCTGTGCAGATTCAATGGCTTTCACCTGCACCAACTGCTACAAGTCTCAGGCCAACTCCACCCCGTCTGGCAGAGTCCAATACGGATCGCAAGAGACCTCGGTTCTCTGTGTCCCTACCCTTCAAAATATGACTGGGAATTTCTTTGAGACCATGCCCCATCTTTCATCTTTGGTGCCTCAATGCCAAAGGAAGAAGCTCCAAGAAAGTCGGTCTTTGATCGGCTAACCATTTCAGCGGGCCCTGCTTACAAGCCTGCCAGTTTCAAAGTTTCAGTTTTCAACAGGCTGAAAAGAAGCTCAGTGGGCCCCACTAAGAAGCCCACGATTCCTGAGAGAGCTTTCCCTAAGCAACTAGCCATCCCAGCTTCTGCTCCGCTAGAAGCAAATAAGAGTGCTTCACCCTCAAGACAGTCTGTTGAACAGACTACCTCCCCTGCTTCTGCCCAACCGAAGGCGTCAGTCTTTCATAGACTGACACTTAGTGAAATTCCCAAACAATGCAGGGGGCATAGCGAAGAAGCCTCTTATGCTAAGGAGGTTCCTGCTATAAAACATGCTCGACGTCGCCATTGGTGTCGAGTAAGAAAAGCTGGGGTCTGTTCCTTTTCCGAACCGGCTCCCGTGAAGGCTGTCGATGCTGCTTTTCCAATCGGGAATAGCTTCGAACCGTTTAAAAGGGTGCACCAAAACTCGCCCACCGCTATACTGAAGAAATCGCTGCCTCCTGCAGAGGCACCAAATCAGTCGAAGACGGAACACTCATATGAGCCTGTCTTCGAAAATTCACAGTCTGGAAGAAAGTCCAAGACTCTGTCATTGATAACAACTACTTCCGTTGGCCGATAAAGTACAAGGGTCAACAAGAAAATGAAAACTCATCTGCCATACAGTGTCACAAGGCGGTTCCTATCATGTCAGTTCCTCCTATGACGGCTTCCCACAAAAGAGCGAGACCGGAAAAGGTTCGAGTGCCTAAAACAAAATCCAAAGGCCAAAGTTCCAAGTGCCCCAAGTCTGGGGGCATAATGATCCACACGGTCTAATATGGCTGGCATCAAAGACGAAGGTCGCACCGCTGTCAATCACAGACCGCATTCTCGGTCATTGACGAAGAATCAGGAGCAACAAGAAGAGCTTTAGGATATGCTCGCCAAAGTGGCAGTACTCGCTGGCTCTAAAGAAGGTCCGGAAAAGGAGCTAGAAGAGCGCCAAGAACAGGAGACCAATGCTGATTTCTTGAGACGAGTGCTCGAAAAGAAAGATAAGAAGGCGGTAGAATAAGCTGCTAATATGAAGCAGATGGCTCTCATATTTCAGGACATGGTTGGAATGCTGTTCCAGCCAAAACTGCCGACCGAAAAACCACCGGTGATTATTGATGATAAGGAGGAAACTTCAAGCCCTCCTCAATCCCAATCGACGACCAAAGAAGAAACGATCTCGAAGGCGGCGTTAGATGACTACATCACCCAACAGATCAAAAGCTTATTAGGCGAATAAGGCATCCAATCAGCTGATCAAGACTGGTCGACCATATCCAGCATGGTATGACCAGATGAAATACGCTCCGGGATATATGATCCCGATGTTCAATATATATAACGGAACGGGTAACCCTCATCAGCACGTTGCACAGTTTAAAGCCTTGTGCGGCAAACACTGAGGGCGATGCTATGCTGATACTTCGCCAATGCGTCGGAAGTCTATCAGACACAGCTTCCGAATGGTAATTGAAGCTCCCAAACGACTCCATCAAGACATTTTCAAAAATGGAGTTGTCGTCCACTCAGAGATTCGCCGGCGCGAGAGAACGCACTCCAATCACCATGCTGATCAACTCGAGGGTCAAACTAGATGACATGTGTTCAGTGTGCGATCCAATGGCGGAACCTGTAGTCCAAATACGAACAACACATTGAGGAGGCCCCAACTGTGGGAATGTTCATAGGGACCATCGATTCTCTGTCAACCGTGTTCCAATTTATGACCTTCAAGCTTACCACATTCCATGCGCTCATCAATAAACTAGCCCAGATGGGCCATAGCCCTTCCTCTTTAGGCGGAGATTCCTGAAACAGTAAAGGCAAGGGAAAGACGTCCTTTGTTGCTAATATGCAACAATAGCAGAATGGCCCGAAAGCAGCCGCTCGCCAAGATAACCACACTCGTCCTACTTTGGAAGAAAGAATGGGATGTGCATATTCCTTCCCTCGCGACAAGACGAAAAGATTGTTCGAGCTTGCCATGAAGAATAATTTGATAACGTTGCCTGAGCCGCGGCAGCCCGCACAGACTAGTGATGTCAATAATCCAGGCTACTGACCCTATCATCGGGTGGTAAGCCATCCAATTGAAGACTGTTATGTCTTTAAAAACTGGGTCGAGGACAAGTATCAACTGGGAAAGTGTGTGCTGTTAGATAATTGGAGGGTAGATCCGTCGTAAAAGCACGCCCCTAAGAAAGCTAATGCGCAGGGGGCATCCTGCTCGTTCCTAGAAGATGCTCCATGGGAAGTGGTTCTCTCGGCAAAGACCAAAAGAATGCTAAAGGATCTACAAGCATGCTTTGCAATCAAGTGGAAAAGCTCGCTTGAGACCGAGATTATAGAAAGGATGTTGAACCCGCGTCCTACACCAAAAATCGTTGATGGGGGAAAAGCCCCTAAGGCAAGCCTTCTAAGTCTTCTAGGAATAAGAAGACCAAGAAACCCGTGCAGCCCGCCGAATATGTCGACAGCCGCATAGATCTGGAAAAGTATAATGACGCGCTGGAAGAATATAATCAGAAAGTACGAACACTGGTCACACTTGAAGAGTTCCTCCGGCATATTCTCGTGGACAAGGACAGTGATGACGATGAGGAAAACAACTCATCGGATTAAGCAGAAGAACATGTGGAAAGCTGCCATATGGTCTTCCATTCATCCATATATGATGAATAGGCTCCGCCAGTGTCAGAAATCGACATAGACAAGCTGGGGGTAGAATCGGCGCCAAATATCCCAAAACTGCCAGAAGAAGATCCGATCGAAAGGCTGCTAAAAGAAGCTTTCCAGAAGAGCAAAGGAGATCAAAGGCGCGAGATGGCCGTATATGAAAAGCCAAGCAACAGCGTCTGAAAAAAGAAGCTGCGGTAGAGACGAGTTATGTAGCTCTCTGACCGGACCGAATCAAGACTACAAAGAATAAAATCAGGACCAAAACCGAGAAGCGGTTCGCCAAGGCCCTATCAATAGGGATGAAACCACCGCCTCTCATGATGTATACTCGTGGGTTTCGTACTTCGATGGTGAAGAGGAACGCTTAAAGTAGTGTCTGTATCACCAAAGAGTTACCCATGTGCAACGCCTTCAAGAAGTAGTGGCAAGGATATATTGCTCACAGAAGACATTTTAAGAAGGAAAAGCATAAGTCTCGCGCTCATCGATACGAGAGCAACAAGAATGCAGCAAACAAGGAAGCAACCAGCAGCTGTTATATGGCCAATACCGGCCCAAAAGGAGAAAGCTCTCGGATTCTCACATTCGGGAGTGATTCCAAGGACGAAATGTCTCTCAACCCTCTCTTCGAAAACTCCACTTTAGAAATAGAAAATGATTGCAAGAACATTCAGCTGTGCAACGATGCCTTGCCTGAGAAGAACCTTAGGCCCACAAACAAGGATCCGAATAAACAAGATAAAGGAAAAAAGAACATGCTCGAGGATATCGAGGTCGATAAAGAATTCGCCGGCGAGCTCGGCGTAAAGGACCTATCCAAGAAAGTCAAGGTGGAATATAACATCCTTACGCATTTGAGAAATATACTCTCACAACTGAGTATATTGGATGCCCTACTCCTATCTAAAGAGGCGCGAGACTCCTTGATCAAGGCCCTAAAGAAACCTGATCAGTTTCAAGCTTTCTTTATGGAAGAGAAAATGAAGAATGAACTCGCAGAAGTCCACACCACCGATATTACCTTCAACGAAGAAGATCTCCTTCTTGAGACATACGAACACAATCGACCACTGTATATTACCAGATACTGCCACGACATCAGGATAGGAAAAATCCTTATCGACAATGGATCTTCTGTCAACCTTCTCAATGTGAGGGTAATGAAGGAGATATATATAAATGTTTAGCATCTTGCTCGGGACAGAATCCCCATCTCAGGATTCGACTCGCAGTCGTTACGAATGCTTGGGTCCGTAATATTGACACTGCTTCGGACAACTCGTCACTGATATCAAGTTCCATGTCATTGACGCCAGAACGTGTTACAATACTCTACTCGGTAGGTCTTGACTGCACGAGTACAATACCATCCTTTCTACACAACATCAGTGTATAAAGTATTACAAGAATGGCCAAGAGTACACCGTCATGGGAGAGGTCAACCCCTTCTCAGTAAACGAGATGCGGAAGTATGAAAATGCAAAGTACTTTCAGCCAGATTTCGAAGACACTGAAAGATGGCATAAACCGGAAAATAAACAAAAATAAATCACCACTGTCCCGATCTTCGAAAGCGATGCTGAAGAAGACGAACAAATAGTGTATTCGGGACAACCTCATAGGGAAAAAATATATCTGGTCTATCGTCCCCAATTATGGTCTTTGACAGCGACTCCCAAGACGAGACTAATGCGGTGTTCTCCACTCGTCTACCAACGCGGACTCTTACCGAAACGGACCAGAATCTACATATTATGATGACTCCGTCTCGACATTATAAGGAGCTTGACGCACTCAGTACCTGTAGCGTACAAGAATGGGAAACTTCCTGCGTGCCTCCGAAACATAAAGATGAAAAGACAATCCTCTTTTATAAATCTAAGGAGAGCAAGGTAAAATAAATCTGGCATGGAGCCGATCTAAATCTTAACAAGTTTCAGCCGATCCACATGCCAATGTATTATGCAAAGGGATTAAAGATGTTATTAAAGCATCAGGGTATACCTTTGGAACAAACTGTCTGACAAGCCCAATTCTATAAAAGGATTTGAGACATGCCCGGGACTCAACTGTTGGATATAGTGCCCTCAAGGCAATTATTGTAATTGCATGTAGGCAATTATGATAATCGAGGGAGAACCTATACAGATAGAACGGTCTTACTCGAAATAATAGTATGTTATCTAATTGTCTTTATCATTGATGTGTATACATTTTACTTGTTATTATGTGTCGCTAATACATAATGATGAAGCTCATAAAATTCTTGCTTGACTACCAGTATTATGATGGCGACCATATACGTAGGAGCTGGGTAATCCATAAGCACATCTTAAATGTCTCTAGTCGAGAGAGTATCGAGACTGGGCATCGATATTCCGAAGTAGACTAGTGTATATTTCTAGATCTCGATGAGGGGCGGTGGCCGGTCTCACAAGCCATTGGTGTTGTGTCACCTAAGATAGTATGCAGATGCTCAAAAGAGGTGAGTACACCGGACGGACTCGTCTAGAACTTCTAGATGGTATTATATCTATCTAGAGACATGAGTACAAATTAGTATTTTGACATAAGATCGTCATTTTTCTCGTGTGAGTTCCCACTATACTTAGATTACTACCCTACCACGGCTCAAAAGAGTCGTGCAAACGGGTTTTAGTTGGGTACAGTCCCGAGCCACATGGAGGAGTGAGCGATTGTCAGGGATTTGTCTCTCCTGGTATTAGGAGTCGATGTCGCACTGTGTTCGGTTGGTCATCTCCTTAAATCCGTGGTCACGGTGGATGAGATCTACTGATAGGAATTCGGTAGTTTCTCGATTGGTGATGAGCTTGACTCCGGCACGACTTATCGGGTTATTAGGGGTCTGACGTTATCCACCCCATAAACCCGGTATGCGATACTCTTAGACGAAGAGACTGAACTATACGAAGATTGTCACATTTAGGCTCAGTAGGATACGGACGAACTTGATTGTCGACCTCTCTTTCGGCATATACCTGGATAGCCGTTACGTACAACTAGTGCCGCTGATATAGTTGTGGTTATGGATTTATCCAGTAACTCACTGCCAGCGTATTGTTGAGTCTTTACAGTCTTACACAGCGGTTTTTCCGATTCAGGTGATATAATGTAGATGACGTATGTTGGTATATATAGGGATTCGATTAAATACGTATACAAGCTACACGGACTTCAATCAGATGGTTAATAATACTAGCCGTTTTAGAATTAAGCTGGATTATTAGATCAAATTTTGATTTAATAATTTATATATATATATATATATATAATATTCTAGTATTAGTTCACTATTCATTTTCTCTCTCTTGGCTATTCGTATTTTTATACGGATACGCGTATATGTATTTCGATGCGTATACCGGGGAGTATTCCGTATTTATACAGAAATACTTATAAAAGGACACATCATTTGTTGATTTTCATTTTAGGAAAATCATATATAATGTGGAGGGTGAGGTGGCATTTGGGTATGATTGTGGATTGTGGAGAGAGATGAGTTTCATTTGTTTATGTAAAAATGGTTGTGATATTTTTTAGTGTGAAAAATTATGAAACCATTCTATTCTTTTCATTCATTCAACCTTAGCTCATTTTTATGACATGTTACCTCTCCATTCTCTTCTCCTTGCATGCTCTCTTGAGCTTGATTTTTAGTGAGAAAATTATAGTGAAAAATTCCTACATCTCCACTCTCCATTCCTAGCGAGCTTGGAGTGTCAATTGATTCACTGAGTGAAACTGAAGCTTGGATCGGTTCTCTTGGATGGATCATCTTCAGCAAGAGCGGTCGCTTCTCAAGCTTGTTCCCGACAGCCTATGAGAAGCTTAGAAGGGTTTTCCACGATTGGGTAAACATGTATAAAAGGTTGTAATCCCTAAACCTTCCATGTTTGTATTCTAGTTTAGTGTTTGGAACGATCGCTGGGAATTAGTTTCTAGCACTGCACATAAATTTTTTGTTTTTCAATTCCGCATCCGCCGCGGTTGTCGTGGCAAGTTTTGGGCAGCTGAGGTAATACATGTTTTGGGCTCAGAGAGAAAATTAAGATCTGCTCTATC
This sequence comes from Agapanthus africanus, assembly GCA_030015575.1. Lineage (NCBI taxonomy): Eukaryota > Viridiplantae > Streptophyta > Magnoliopsida > Asparagales > Amaryllidaceae > Agapanthus > Agapanthus africanus. The sequence goes on along the minus strand of JASDDO010000019.1, from coordinate 43,619,603 downwards.
AGTACAAGGGCGGGGTATTGAGTGCCATTCTACCATGCTTTGCTTAACATCTTTTTATGTGATTTTTGTGATGATTAAGGATTATTTATTAACTTAATACCCATGTTCCCATAATCACATTTTTGTATATTTTTCAGTACATATACATTTTTATTTTTAATAATCGAGCAGATATTCTAAAAATCCTTCAAATGCTATCAATAAATAATGCAACAAAAGCTGGACTTATTCATACAGAAGGCAGGATCCTTCTCCTCCTCATCCTCTAACAACAACAACAAGCATTCATCCAAATGTTTAGGGTCGGCTATATGAATCTTTCTTTCTTATTCTGCTCTTCAAAGGTCATTTCATCTATTAAATTAACAATTAACATATCATATTTATAACCTATATCCATGTTTGTTTGGGTCTACCCTTACCCTTAGTTATGGCAAGAACTATGATTTTGTCACTTTTTTCTAACCGAGGTATCAACCGGTCTTCGTTACACATGTTCAAACCATCGCATCTCTCACATCTTCTCATCAATGGGGCTGCCTTTGTCTTATTACGAATACACTTATTTATTATCCTATCTTTTAGTGTATTATCACGCATCTACATTAACATTTGTATTTCAATCCAGTGTTCTAAAAGCGGTATAGACGGCCAACTAGACGGAAGTGGTGAGAAACCGCTCTGATTTATCCCTAGACAGCTTAATTAAGCAGTTTAAGCACTTAATAAACACGTAAGCCGTCCAGACCGCTTAAGCGGGCGCTTAAGTAGACCCATCCCACTTAATGGAATCAAATTTAGTCATTTTTGAAGTATGATGGGTCGGGTTTGTTCTCTTTGCACCATATCTGACACAAATCTATACTTAATGAAATAAAAGTTTGTCAATTCTGTCCCCTTTTTCTAATAACTTTTCGGTTATATAGATCAAAATCTATTTTTTGCCGACTTTTACAGTTAAAACATCAATATGATACTGATTATTATGTCGAATTATCAATATATTTCTATTTCTATTGCTGAAATTTCAAAATGTTGTTTTCTATGATGAAATGTCAATATACCGCTGAAATTTTAATATGTGTATACTTTAAATATAATTTTAACTCAAATTTAAAAAACTGACTAGACGGCGCTTAAGCAGCGCCTAGCCAGTAGGCGGTACACCAACGGCTCAGCTCCATCTAGCGCTTTTTACAACCTTGTTTAGCCACATACATTATTGGGCATGTATCTTAATTGCCTAACATTCTGACCCATAAAGTAAAGCAAGTCTTATTGCCATCTTTTAAAAAAAAATCTTTTAATTTCAAAGAAGCCATACGATTACATAACACTTCTGAAACACTTCTCTATTTCGACCATCCCGCTTTGTTCCTATAAGTTACATCCTCCGAAATCCCCCATCATGATTAATTGTAAAATCCTAAATAACGAAAATGGTTCTTCCTAAATATTTCATGGCCATCAATTTGACTGAACGCTCATTCTTTCGCACTATTTTGCTAAAATTACATTTCATATATTCAATTTTTGTTATGATAATTCTAAATTCTTTCGATTTAAAGCCTCTCCATCATTCTACTCTAGTAATTATCCATTTTTAGATTCATTAATTGGAACAATATCGTCAGCAAATAGCATACACCATAGCACGTCATCTTGAATATGTCTACTAAGTTGATCCATAACTAACGCAAAAATATAAGGACATAATACAGATTCTTGGGTTAAATCTATGGTGATAGAAAATGGTTGTCTCTCCAAATATTTTCACTTCAGTAAATGTTCCATCATACATATCTTTAATTACGTCGATATACTTATGAGACGCTAGTTTATTTTCTAAAACCCACCATAATATATTTCTAAGGACTCTGTCATAAGCTTTTTCGAAGTCGATAAAAACCATATGTAGGTATCTTTTCTCTGTATATCTCCATCTAAATAGATCGCTTCAATATTAGACCTTTCTGGCAATAAAACCAAATTGATTTTCCAATATGGATGTTTCTTTCCTTGATCTATGTTTGATTACTGTTTCTCATAGTTTCATTGTATGACTAATAAACTTAATTCCACGATAATTTGAATTTTATATATCTCCTTTATTTTTGCTTAATAGATATCAAGATGCTTATACTTCATTCATCGGGTATTTTCTTTGTATCCATTATTTTATTAAATAAGTTAGTTAACCGTATTAGACCTATATCTCCTAAAAACTTCCAAACTTCGATAGGATTGTCATCATGTCCAGCTACTTTTCTTATTTTCATTTCTTTAAAGCTTTATTTACTTCATTAAGTCTGATTTTATGACAATACAAAATGTCCCTATTATTACCTGCATAGCCTGTTTCTACCTTAAGTTTGTGATTATTATTTTTATTAAATAATTTATGAAAGTAACTTCTCCATCTTTCTTTAATTTTGACACCTTTTACTAAAACTCTTACATCTTCGCTCTTAATACATGTAAAGTTACTTAGGTCTCTATTCTTCGTTTCTCTTATCTTAGCTAGTTTATATTTATCCTTTTCTCCAATAACTTGAAACTGAGTTGAAAGGGGGATTTCATTAATAAAAAAATTAACTTGGTAAAGATATATTATTCCTAATTCATAATCTTTACATATATGGATAAATTACCTAATTGGAAAGGTAATAATGTACATTTCACAACAAGATTATCGAATAAATCAGAAATACAAAAATTTCAGCTTACCTAGGAACAATTTGAGGATCGTACGATTGTTCGAAGAGAGATCAGAACTCGATTTCTTCGAATCGAAGGGGGAACAACTCATCATCCTTCAACTCCTTCGTCGAGTTGATCGTCGAGATATCTAACCCTCAGTCGCCGCCGTTGCGCACCTGCTCACAATTTTGTGGATCGAAGACGCCTCCGAGATCGACAATAGATCGAACTCTCCGCATCGCGATCGCGACGAGTTTTTGAGAGAGAGAGAGAGAGAGAGAGAGGCGCGTTTTAGGGTTTCGCTCGATCAGAAAAACGAGGGGGAGAGAGGAAACGCAAGTGTGTTATTGGGCCGGGTCGGATCAGATGTAATTGTCAACGTTCACAAGGCACGCACTTGAGGTTGGTTGATAAATGAGTTTTGCTTATAATCTTTGAAAAACAGGGCCCCCGTTCGGGAGTGTCTAAAATCTCTGGTATTTTCAAAATTGTTGGGAAGTGTCTGCTGTTCAAGATCTTTGTGAACCTATGGGCTGTATTTCAATTAAGCTTTATATTCTATATTAAATGGAATTACAAAAATACCCCTCCCCTAGGTGTTGCTTAGATATTACAGGCAACTATTTAGATATTACATGATGTGCTTAGATATTACAGGCAACTGATTAGATATTACATGCAATTGATTAGGTATTACATGCAACTACTTAGATATTTTAGAGCCTTTTGGCGGTTGGTGGGGAAGAAGTATATTTGGCGAGAAATTAGATATTTGATGGGAAATTAATTTTTTTATGGGAAAAAAGTATATTTGGAAGAAAAAATGAAAACATAATAGATGTTATAAGCAAGTTTTCAAATATTATAGGTAGCTCCTTTATACTACAGCTTCTTTAAATCCAGCTGTAAAGGACTGTCAGCCCGCTTGAAACCGTTGTTTACTGCCGAAAACCGTTGCCTGAATCCGGGGGAAGATACTATTTGGATATATCCATCCAGCTCTCTGAAAATACCAAGTTAATTTATGGCACCATATATCGGATATTTGGATAGATGCGATCGTTGTATCTAACTTTCAGATTCCCCTTCACGAATGAAGGGTTTATTGATTGTGGAGACGTTTTTTCCTGCAGGCGCAAGCCCCTGCACTTAATTACGTTATCACCAAGTGATAACAACTTTCTGCACTCCAGGTCTATTCCTTTATATGTCATGTTATAGGTTCTTTATTTTGGGTTGCCCTTTGATTGTATACGGAGACTAATGTTATCGCCCGTAGGGTACGAATTAGTACAAATCCGTACATATTATATTGGGAGGTTTGGGTCCACGTTGGTGTTTTTGTTTGCCAACGGGAGTTGAACTTAGGACGTATTTCTCATATCGATGAGGTCTGTTGGTTCACGGGGTATTTGAATTTCATCTAAGGGTCGTTAGTCCTGTTTGAGACTAAGATCAACTTAGAGGGTTTGAGCATATGGGCTCAATTGATCATTTGATTGCATATGAAGCATATGCTTCTATACTTAGCATATTTTGGCTAAATTCCAAGCTTTGGCTTGTTATCAGGTGCGCTTGCTCACTATAGATGCGCAAGGCATCAGCGCACGTGCATAGCACGAGGTGCGCATTCTTCGCATGGTCTGCCATGAGACAGGGGTTGGCACTTATGCCCTGACGATACGCACGTATATGGCACGTAATGCGTATGTCCTCATAAAGGCTTCTTTCAGCTTACGTGCATGTGTATATCACGTGGCAAAGTACTTGATGTGAACATCTAAATGGGATGCGCCCAATATTGGAGTGCGGTCCAATTTGTAGGCATTTATATTTCCTCCAAAGATATATACATATACATATATGTATGTTTTCGTAGAACCAAGGCTTCGTTGTTTTTTGTTTTGATGCCGTGCACTTTATGGTGTGCGTCTAGAGTTAGGGTGTTCCCTGTTTTAATGAAAATTCATGTCTTTCAAGAAAACCTTACTTTTCAATAGATTCAAAACTCAATGAAGCCGGAGTTTTAAGAGGAGGAGACGAGGAAAGAGGGCTCGTTGGTTGTTAAGACCTACCACCTCTCTGAAGACGCTAAGGAATTACAACGCCGTACATCAGAGGTGTGAAAGGATGTACTCTTAAACCAAATCCCGTTTATGAGAGAAGAGAACATGTTGAAACTTAAGGTTCAATTTGCCAAAAAGATTTCTTGGCGAACTTATATTTCATCTAAGTATCGTCAGTCTTGTTTGGAACTAAGATAAACTTAGATATTATGAGTATATAGGATCGGTTGATTTAAAAAAATAAAAAAAAGTTTAGAACTTCAGGGTCTCAGTTCATTTAAGACCAAGTATTGGGATTTTATATCACCAAACAATGTTTAAGCACTCGACCGTGTGAGTGTCACGTGCAGCGCTAATGAAGCTTTGGCGCTCACGTGTTCATCACATGGGGCCACTGAGGCTTGGCGCTCAAGTGTTCATCACGTGGGCCGCTGACGCTCAGGCACGCACGTGTTCATCACGTGCCCTGCTCACTTGTTTAACACGTGCGGCATTGCCTTATATATTTTTTGCAGAGATTAACCTCTGTTTCGAAAGATTAAATCTTTCAAAAGATATAATATCTCCTTGGTCCATCAAATTTTTCCTTCTTTAAGATCTGGTTCATGTAGAATCTTAGTTCTTGATATGTTTCGTGGGAACTAACTTCCAGGAGTTAAAAGTTCTATCTTCTCTTTTCTTTTTCCTCCTTTCTCTTTTCTCTCCTCTTTTTATGATGGTAGGCAACACACCAATGTATTTTTCTCTAGATCTCAAGTTTAAGATCAAGATCCCTCTGTGAAAATATATTTCTCTCTTTTTCATGAGAGACTTGTCTTATGGATCTCAGATCCAGAAAAAAAAACAAAGTTCTTATGAAGGGTTAAGCCCTTTTTTATATAGAAGATGGGTAAAAGTGGATGTTTTTCTCCTAGGGTTTTGGGAGGAGTAAGATGATCTTCTTTCTTAAGAGAATTTAATTCTCGGTTGCAAGGCAGAAACTTGTAGGAGGTCTATGTATCAGATTCAATCTCTTAGAGTCCTATTTATAGGAGCAAAAGAACTATCAATTAGTTCAAAACATCTCTCATTTGGAGATTTTAATTGATTTCATAATCCGGATGTGATTTTTTAATCACCATTGGATCTTTGATCCAAGGGTCCTCTATTTAACGGAGTATATTTTTTTGTTTTTAACAAGACTGGGGAAAATATTTTCCATATGTGGAATTTAATTATATCTTATGATTGAGTAGTGATTTTTAGTCACCGTAAGATCTTTGATCTAACGGTTCTCTTTTTTACAAACAAATCTTTCTTGTTTTAGAAAAATAGGGAGATATTTTCCCATACAGAATTTAATTCTATCTGAAGCAAGCGCTTCAAATCTTGATGGTGGCGCTTCCGTGTTTTGCATGTGGGCGCTGCCAAGGGTGGCATTGGCGTTCACGTTCCATGTACGTGGATGCTGCTATACACTTGGCCTCAGCGCTCACGTGGCTCGCTTGTGGGTGGTGCCATATGCATGGCGTTGACGTTCACACATTTTGCACGTGGGCGCTGTCATTTTTGGTGGGAACAAATACCCCCCATTACTGCGCCTACGTGTTTTGCACGTGAGTGCAATGGTGTTAGGCTTAGTACCGTTGGACACTTGATGGCATAGGAGACAGGTTTAGATCCCTGTCATTTGAGACTTTTTAATTTTTATGAGTCGTGAGGATCTCATAAAGGTCTTTTCTTCCTACGAGTCGAGAGGATCTCGTAGGTGTATTTTCCTTTTAGGAATCGTGAGGACCCTTAAGTGTCTTTTCCCCTTGTGAGTCGTAAGGATCCGACAAGAGTGTTTTCTTCTTATGAGTCAAGAGGACACGTAAGTGGCTTCTTCTCCTCATTAGTATCTTGGTTAGCCAATGGTGGATGTTTTTGTTGTAAATGGCCTATGGATAATATACAGTAGTCAATTTTAAGAATGTCCGCAGGGCAGTGATGGCTTTGTTCTCGCCAAAATTTTCGATCAAGAGCTACTTGTTCCCTTATAAAAAAGGGAGGAGAGCCCTTAAAATTTGGCCTCACGTGTTAAACACGTGGGCGCTCATATGCAAAGCATATGGGCGCTGAGAATAAAACAATTAATGGCCAAACAGGCCCCACGTGTAAAACACGTGAGCGCTCCTATGCAAAGCGTATGAGCGCTGAATAAAATAAACTTAAAGGGCCAAACAAGCCTCACGAGTAAAATACGTGAGCGCTCATATGCAAAGCATATAAGCGCTGAACATAAATCACCAATGGCCAAACAAGCCTCACGTGTAAAATACATGAGCGCTCATATGCTTTATGAGCGCTGAACATAAATAGGCTAAAACCCACAGCATGGGTCGCGTGTTAAACACACGAGTTCTCTTGCGTCTCACATGCAAAGCATGTGAGTGCCCCAATTTAAAATACTCTTATTAAATTCTATTTTGGAAAATATTTTCCTGATCTTTCTCAAATTAAAAAGATCTTCTCTGTTAAACAGATGATCTTTGGATCAAATATCCAGCGGAGATGGTCTGGTAGAATAAAGTTCTATAATAGGAAAATATTTTCCTAATCTTGTTAAATTAACAAGATATTCATATGATCAGAATTGTATTTTAGAATAAAATTCTAATTTTATTAAACTAACAAGATATCTATATGATAGAATTAAATTCTATATTAAGAAAATATATTTCTGATATTGTTAAACTGAAAAGATATGATAGAATAAAATTCTAATCTTGTTAAAACTAACAAGATATTCATAATCTTGTTAAACAAATAGGAAATCTTCTCTGTTAAACAGAGAGCTTTTGGATTAAAAATCCAACGGTGAATAAAATTCACCGATTGATCTAAAAGATCATGAAATCAATCATGATCTCTCAATGAGGGATTCCCTTAATAAATTGATTCCTTTTCTCTCATATAAATAGGAGTAAGGAGAGGAGGAAAAAAAAAAGACAACGAGGGAGAGGGGAAGAAAAATAGAGAGAGAATTTAATTCTCTAAAGAAGAGGAACTCCTCCCAAAAGCTCACAGAAAAAGAGAATTTAATTCTCAAACTAAGAGTTTAACTCTTCTCAAAGAACTTAGTTCTTTTTCTGGTTAATATCTGCAGAAGCAGATCTCCCCACAAGTTGAGAATTTAATTCTCATCGGGGAGATTCTGTCATGCAGATTCAAAACCTAGGGGAAAGAACTGAATCTAAAAGAGTTTAACTCTTACAAAACATATGGGAATTTAATTCCTCTGAAACTAGGGTATAACCCTTTAAAAAGAATTTAATTCCTGCAAAGAATAAAAGGAGAACTTTGTTCCCCGCCGAAACGCTGTGATGCGACCGCGCGGGTCCGCTTTGCCTGAATTTCGGGACAGATGCTAATTGGTGCTATCTGTCCACCTCTCCGAAGATGCCAAGTTGATTTATGGCACCGTGGATCGGAGGTTTAGACGGATGCGGCCGATGTAGCATACTTCGTCAGATTCCCCCTCATGATGAGGGGTTTTTGATTGTGGGGACGCTCTTCCCTGCTGGCGCAAGCCCCTGCAGTTAATTACGCTACCGCATCGCGGTAACCACTTTCTCCTTCTCCAGATGGTCACTTCGTGTCGTGGGTGTTTGTTTTATTTTTGGTTGTCCGTGGATTGTATACGGAGACTAATTTATGTTGCCGCCCGTAGGGTGTGGATTAGTCCAAATCCGTATCTTCTTAGATTTAGGTTTGAGGGTTGGGTTTAAGGATATGTTAGTCTCATTTGAGACTAAGATCAACTTAAACGTATGTTAAGGATACGTTAGTATAATTTTAGACTAAGATCAACTTAACGATTTGTTAAGAATACGTTAGTCTAATTTTAGACTAAGATCAACTTAACAGGATCATTTAGATCCAACAAAAGAGCATTTGGGCTCTATTATTTAATTTAGGGACCTTGTGGTCAATTACCAATTTAAGGATATGGTGGTCCAATGTTAGTTTAAGGACATCTCGGTCCAATATTAGTTTAAGGACATCTCGGTCCATGGGCTTAAGGACCCCACAGTCCAAGGTTAAGGACATCATAGTCCGTGAGTTTAAGGACCTCACAGTCCAGTTTAAAGACGTCATAGTCTGTGGAATGGTTGTCGGGACCCGTCGCCTCTCTGAAGACGTTGAAGGATTACAACGACATATATCAGAAGGGTTCAGAGATGAACCCTTGAACCAATTTTGGTTGGTAGATCTATAGTCCAATTGGGACTAAGATCTGTTAAAAGATTTATGAGCATGTGGGCTCAATTAATCTGAGTTGAGAACTTGTGGCCAATCTTGGGCTAAGTCCAATTAAGTTAAAATGTTTAACATTTATTTTGGGCTGTTGAGCCTTTATTTAGGCTTAACCCTGACAGTGTTTTTTGTATTTTACTGAATGCTGAGCATTCCTCATAGCTCTGGGCTTATTAAAGATTTCTATCAGCGCACACGTGAGGGGCACGTGGTGTGCTTGGCGCTTTGCGCCAGTCAAAGAGCGCAATGCGCTTCTGCTGAGTAGCGCACACATGAAGGACACGTGTCGCGCTTGGCGCTAAGCGCCAGATGATGGGTGCATTGCGCTAGTTTATGAGCGCAGAGCGCTAATTTATGAGCGCATTGCGCTATTAGTTCAGTGGCGCACACGTGAATGACACGTGGTGCGCCTGGCGCTAAGCGCCAGCCCATGAGCGCAGTGCGCTATTTCAAGAGCGCGAAGCGCTAACTTTTAAGTGGCGCGTACGTGAGGGACACGTGTTAAGCTTGGCGCTGAACACCAGTCCAAGAGCGCAGAAGCGCAGTTCAAGAGCGTAAAGCGCATTTGATCAATTTTATGATCTGAGAAATAAACTCTCGTTTATAAGAGATTTTGTCTCAAGATTCTAAGAACAAAAGTTCTTATTTTGCAGGAGACATTTTAATCTCTTATTTTAGTGAAAGGTTTTGCCTTTATGGATCTATGATCCTAAGAGAATTGAATAATTCTCCCCATCTTTTTATGTTGAGATGTATTGCTCTCGTTTTGTAAAAGACCTTAGTCTTGTAGATCTACGATCTGTGAGAAGATTTATATTCTTCTTTTTATTTTATGATGAGATCTTTTGATCTCTTTTGAAAAGACCTTGGTCTTTGTAGATCTATGATCTGTGAGAAGATTTATATTCTTTTTTTTATTTTATGATGGGATCTTTTGATCTCTTTTGAAAAGATCTTGGTCTTTGTAGATCTATGATTTTTAAAGAAGTGAGTTCTTCTTTTTAATTATGAGATGATTTCATCTCTATATTCATCATCATTTTTTTTACCTTGAAGAAAGTTTTCTTCTTCTGAGAGCTTACTCTTTTTCTTTGAATTTCTCAAAGTTTATGAGGAGGTTTCTCTCTATGCTTCTGTATATCCCAGACTTGAAGTTTAGGGGCCTTTTTATAGGGTAAGCTGATCAGTTCAATCAGTTAAAGAGATCTATTCTCTAGTTGATTTGGGGAATTTCCCATCGTTGGATGTTTGATCCAAGGGCTTCTGATTTACAGAAGGCAATCTTCTTGTTTTTAACAAAGATTGGGAAATCTTCTAAACAGAATTTATTCTGTATTTCTAGTGATTTTTAATCACCATTGGATCATTGATCCAACGGTGCTCTAATTTACAGAGCACAATCTTGTTATTTGGAAAGATTTTGAGAAATCTTTTCTTAACAGAATTTAATTCTGATCAATTAATGATTCATCATTATTATTAGATTTTTGATCTAACGGCAGGAAGCTTTTAGTTCCAGCGCTAGCGCACCCGTGCTTTGCATGTGGTGCGCTGCTTAGAGCGCAGCGCACCTAACGCTAGCGCATCCGTGCTTTGCACATGGTGCGCTGCTTGGGGCGCATCGCACTTGGCGCTGCATCTGAAGCGTTGCTTCATTTCAAAATTTAAATTTCAAACAGAGCTTTGCTCTGATTGGGGGAAACAAATGCTCCTCCACCGTTGCGCTCACGTGGCCCGCATGTGAGTGCAACGGTGGCAACATCTGCGCCCTTAGATCAACTCAGAAGCTGAAAAGGCATTTCAATGCCTATAAATAGGACCCTTGGCCCTTAGGATGATTTATGTTCATCTTCTTCCTTCTGAAAATTATTATTCTCTTGCAGAGCATAGCTCTTTGGCTTAAGAACTTTCTTAAGGACAGAACTCTGTCAAAATTTAGATAAAGATTAAAACTTTAATAATATAGGGTTTCACCCATTAACAGAGCTTTGCTCTTCATAGATCTTAGATCTACAAAAAATGTTATTAGGGTTTTACCCATTAACAGAGCTTTGCTCTTCATAAATCTTTAGATCTAAAGAAAACCTTCTGAGGGTTTTTTGACCCATTAACAGAGTTTTGCTCTTTTGAATAATGGAGATTTTTTAATCTCTTATGAAGAACTCACAGAATTTGTTCATAGATCTTGGAGATCTCAGAATTGTAATTCATATAAAAATTGATTTCAATTTTTCTGATGGATTTTTTTATCATTTTTACAGAGCCAGGCTCTTGAGGAATTTTTATTCCTTCATCATTAGAACTTGACAAGTGTCATACTGTCACAGACCACTGCTCTTAAGGGGAGATTTACTCCTTAGCCCGAGGGATTTCTCATTAAATGAGAATCAATTGAGGATTTCCTCATTTAATTGACAGTCTCATCAAATGAAGATGCTGTTTTATTAATGATGAACTGTCATCTAGATTTTGTGGGTCCCCCTTTGCCCCCTTTTACTGCATTACAGTGCGGTACGAATTTTAAAGTATCAAGTGTCAGGATTTAAATTATAGCACTGAAGATTGACTTTTGTCCCTTTTCGCGCAGGTGACATGTCTTTCGATCGTTTTTTCCCATTTGTTCGTTCAGAGGGAGGATTCCCTGGAGCGCTTGCGGACCGGGAAGTCTTAGCATTGATCAGAGATCATGACCCGGAACATAAGAATCTTCATCTCTGGGGGACATGGTACAATCAAATTATTAAGGGTCGGCAGAGCTTTTCGTGCGCGGTACCCTCAGAGCCCATCATGGCGACCCATTACGCCGATTCACCCTCGGTGAACTATGCCGTGGAAGAAGTCAACTGGACTACGGGAGGTCTTCTTCAGCCTGCTATGGCATCGATACCCGTTCAGCCTCCAATGGCTTTAGATACCCTGGGGCGACGTATTTGTCAAGGCAAGTCGCGCCTGTGGGGACAACCATATATAATTGGCCTAACTCCTCGTCATCCAGCTGGCTATCTGCAATGGCCCCGCTATATTCTGTCAGCGAAGAAGTCGCAGTTGCTGAGGCTTGGGTTGTATCCCGCAATTTATTCTTCTCTTTTCCAGTATTCTACGCTTCCTGCCTGGTGGGTTAAGGCCTTTCTGGAGCAGTGGAATATTCCTACTCACACCTTCCTCTTGCTGGATCGAGAAGTATCAATCTCCTTAGAGGAATTTACAGAAGTTTCTGGCTTACCGGTTATAGGGGAGCATTATGAGGAACTGCTTCTTACGGATGAATACGTTTTTGGTGCCAAGTCAGTAATGACAGGCCTTACTCCAGAGAACGCCATTCAACACTAATTCCCTAGTTTGATCAAAGTGTTGAATATTTATGAGGGTCTTTTCCTCGAATCTGGGAGCCGTGGGGTTAATTTCATGGATTTCATTGCTCGTTTTCTCCACTCGGAAGTCCTTTCGAAGGAGGCCGCTAAATTCGCCAAACTTGACGATCCTTTCGACTTAGGTTTGGACAACTGCCAACGGCGGAGGCAGATCATAAGAGTTTCTTCCTTCCCAACACCCCAGTCGTTTCTTTTGCAGAGGTTGCAGTCCCTGGGATCGACGAGGAAACGTTCTTTTTGGGGTTTCTTGGGTTATGGTTAAGCTGGTTTGCGCTTCTGATGCACCCTCGCCGTATGAGGCCGTCTGTCTTCTACCCAGCTCACCGAATGGTTATTGGGGTGAAAGTGGCTGTCGGGGTTGCCGGGTTAGCTCATTTGTATTACGGCCTCAGCCAAGCGGCGGATACTACTGAACCAGGAGTGCAGCATGTGAACTTCTCGATGCATTACTTCATGTCATGGCTCGAGCTACATGCACTTGGCGTTTTCGGTATCCATAAAAGGCCTTCCTTCTACGACAGGTGTGGCTTCCCCTAGATTATGTGGCTAGTTGACGCATCCATTGTAAATCCGTCACCGCGGGAAGCTAGGGGTTTGCTCCTTCGTCCTCGTACGGTTGGAGATGGCATGACTTTTACCGATAAGATTCTGACATCGGCAAAGAGTCCGTGACAACGGTGCAGCCATTGCAGGACATTTTTAAAGATGGAGCTTCTGTTTTGAAAGCTCGGGCAATTCTTCATTTATATTCCATCAGACTGGGCTTTCTAGTGTTTAGGCAAAATGATGCGGCGTTATTCATGAGATACAACTCACATCGTTTCGCCCGGCAGCTGAGCTATAATCAGGGAGTCCCGCTTGAGGCTTTCTTGGCAGAACCTGCTGCTACCGAAGAGGGAATGCGAAGCGCGCTGATCATTTTATGCGCTTGAACACAGGGTCCAACTTCTTTATCAGCGAACCGAGCTGTATTCCGAAGGCCCTGAATGTGTATATGGCGTGGTATCAACACTCGATGGGTGCCGTCATTAGGGAGGAGAAGCGATTGCTGCTCGATCGCAAGGGTACCGCTCCGGCTGGTAATCTAAACGTTCTTCTGAAGCGACGGACCATTGTCCGTCCTCCCTTAAGAGAAGTTGCTGCGGTCGAAGTCCCGCATGATAGGCCCGAACTACCGATGCCCTGTGCTCCCGTGGAAGCGGTGACCGTGGCGTCCCCCGAGTATGGTGTGGGTTCAGATATCGGGACTCGTCGTCCCAAGATGCCCACCAAGCGTAAGCTTGTGCTAGCAGCGACCGATACTCGCTCGCAGAAGAGGAAGAAGAAGTCAATTCTCTCTACCGATGTTGCATTCGGCCAGGAGCCTCATGCTCCTTATAGTGAGGGCTTGGGCGAATATGGGACCAACGAGGGTCTATTCATAGCGCCGGATGATACTGATCTGGAGGCTGCTATTGCAGCTTCTATGCGATCGGCAAGCCACAAAGCGGGATTGGCCATCCTCGCGCAATCAAGTAAACATCAGCCGTACTTTTTGTCATTGCATTATATTTTTAATATCATGTTTTGACTGACACTTTTCCTTCTTTAATAGGCATTTCCACTGAAGAGGCTCTCGCGGCTTCCCTTAGGACCTTTGAGGAGAAGGAGAGGATTCGCGCTTCGCTGGGCGTTGGTATATTTCGGCTTATTGCGTCTTCATTCGCCTTTCTTATAGACAATCTGACTCCTTTTATCTTATCGCAGGGACCACAATACCGATCCCACAGGGTGATACGAATATGCTTCCAGGGCCGACTATCGAAGTCCCGGCCTCCCCAGCACTACCAAAAGAGGCTTTACTTAAGCGACCGGTGACGGATGTCATAACGGCTCCAGAGGTAGCTCTTGGCATGGACGATGACGTCCCATTGACGGAGGTCTTGAGAAGATCCGCTCTCACGGCCCTGGCAGAAAGGAAGCGTAGAATGCGCGCAGTAAGGGAGCGCAACGCCGTCTTGGCCGCGGGTGCAGGTTCGAGCGCTGCTACCCCTACCCCAACTCTTTCAGAGGATGCTTCGGCCGCCTTGTCTACCGCCCACAGACAGGCAGCACGTGCGGCCCGGGAAGCAGTTGAAAGACCGACCCGGGGTAACGTAACATTGAGTTCCTTTGTCAAAGTTTTAATCTTCAGATTCTCATATATCCTATCTTGCAGGGCCAAGTCTTGATGCGGTAGTGGTAGGTGAGATGGCGGCAACCACCGAGCCTGAGGTAGCCACTCTTTCTCAAGAGTCTGGCACTGCCCCAATCGCCATTCTTTCCGCCTGCGGTTCTATGCCCTCTCCTGGCATCGCGAGTGTTACGACGGCTCTCGTGGAGTCGGGGGATGAGGCCACGGGTGGCGAAACCATTCCGGTGGAGGAGGGTGAAGCAGTCGCTGCATCTAGTGACGCCCTTGTAGCAGTTTCAATCTGCGACTCACCAGGTAGATTTTGGGTCATTGCTTTCCATTTCATTCTGCAATCCCTTTTCAATCTCTTCTGACAGTACTTCTCTTGTTTCAGATGCAGGTGTGGTGAGCATTAAGGTTGTGCCACCCGAGGAAGCATCTCCAGTTACTGTTTTGACTGTGGCCCCCCCTTTGCCTTCTCTCGTATCCTCTCAAATGCTGGAAGGTACGGATTTGTGACCCATCAGTTTCATTGTAGGCAGTATACTTTAAGTACTGACATTGCATTATTACACCCTTTCAAGAGTTCTTTTTGATCATCTGTATCATGTGTTGCACCCACATTTCTCCTTCCAGTCGGAGATGGCTTCATCCAGTGGCGTTGGTGAGTACAACCTAGCTGATGTCTTCTCTTTTCTTTTACGGGCAGCCAAGTCGTTGCTAATTCTTCTTTGTTTGGACTGCAGCACTACAAATTGAAGGAGGAGACGAAAGAATAGTTGCGCCACAGTACTCCCAGCCTTGCCACCTGCCGCAGTTGGTATAGTAAACTCTATTGTTCATGTAGCTTATCTATTTCTTGAACCGTTATTTGACTATGATTTATTTTGCAGCGGTGACACCGACTTCAGCTTCATTTGAGTCTCGAATCATAATGCCAGCGGGCCCCTTTTCCAGACATCTATCTTCAAAAGGCGCTGTGAATAGTCTGCGTATGTTAAGCAATCACCTCGAGGAGCTTGACGCGGAGACTCCTGCCCTTGCTGTAGATTTTGCTGCTGAGGTTAATCCCATACTGGAAACGCTCGTGCAATTTCATAACGAGGGCGTCGTTGAGTCTTGGGTTAATCACTGCAGGAAAATTGAGGCTTGTCTGCATGAGCTCGAGGTCGGACGTCCTGCTCCCGAGGTCCTGGCAGTGAACTCCCAGCGGGCTGCATGGGTCGAGCAGAGCACTTCCTACTTCCGTCATCTTGAACAAGAGGCGGCCTTAAAGCGTAAGGAGTGTGAAGAGACTTCAAGCGAATCTGCCCGGCTGCACGCTCAAGTTGATGCAAACGCTGTACAGCTGAAAGCTATCTTTGAGGGCCTTCTACGATATATTTCTGACGGGCTAATGCTGAGGCAGAAGCTCGACCTCATTGAGCGGGATGCGCAGAGTCGTGTGACAGCTCAGCGGGTCATTGATGAGCAACTTTCATCTTACTTGCAGCAACGAGCTCAGGTTGAAGCAGAGCTGGCTGCGGCAGCTGACCGTGAAAAGGGGCTGAGGGGAGTGCGCGAGCAGCTAAATGGTCTATTGAAAACGCTTCCCTCCCAATAATTGTTTTTGCACCATTTGTAATTTTTTGAATAAAATGTATCCATTTTTTTTTATCCTTTCATATGATGTAAATTGTACTCAATTTGATTTTATAAATAAAAGATACATTTCTGTCGCACTATCTTGTGTTATCTCTTGCTTTCTTGTCTTTTCTGTGTTGCCGGCATGTCACCTTTAGCAAGCGTAGTTTGTAGATGATAGAGAACATTCCGTCTTGAACTCTTCGAGAGGTAGCAATGGCTTAGGAAGCAGGTTAAGATCTGCTGCCTAAGACTTTTCAACTTTATGAGCCTTGAGGGTCTCATAAAGACTTTTCTCCCTATGAGTCGAAAGGATCTCGTAGGTGTATTTTCTCCTTAGGAATCGTAAGGATTCCTAAGTGTATTTTCTCTTGGGAGTCGTAAGGATCTCACAAGAGAATTTTCTTCCTTACGAGTCGAGAGGATCTATAAGTGACTGATGAGCTTGACATTATCCGCATTTCACGGAGTCAGGGGTTGCTCTGGGCGCTTCCTACGGGGTCAAGATTGACTTTGTCCATGTTCCACGGGACCAGGATTTGCTCTAGATGCTTCCCACGGGGTCAGGATTGACATAACCGTGTTCCGCAAGGACTAGGATCCGCTCTGGATATTTCCCACGGGGTCAGGATTGACATAGGTCGTGTTCCACGAAACTAGGATTTGCTCTGGATGCTTCCCTCGGGGTCAGGATTGACATAGGCCGTGTTCCACGAAACCAGGATTTGCTCTGGATGCTTCCCACGGGGTCAGGATTGACATAGCCGTGTTCCGCAAGGACCGGGTTCCGCTCTGGACGCTTCCCACGGGGTCAGGATTGACATAGGTCCTGTTCCACTAGACCAGGATTTGCTCTGGATGCTTCCCACGGAGTCAGGATTGACATAGGCCGTGTTCCGCAAGGACCAGGTTCCGCTCTGGACGCTTCCCTTGGGGTCAGGATTGACATAGGCCGTGTTCCACTAGACCAGGATTTGCTCTGGATGCTTCCCACGGGGTCAGGATTGATATAGGCCATGTTCCGCAAGGACCAGGTTCCACTCTGGACGCTTCCCACGGGGTCAGGATTGACATAGGCCGTGTTCCACTAGACCAGGATTTGCTCTGGATGCTTCCCACAGGGTCAGGATTGACATAGCCGTGTTCTGCGAAACTAGGATTTGCTCTGAACGTTTCCCATGGGGTCAGGATTGACATAGGCCGTGTTCTACGAAACCAGAATTTGCTCTGGATGCTTCCCACGGGGTCAGGATTGACATAGGCCGTGTTCCGTAAGGACCAGGTTCCGTTGTGGACGCTTCCCACGGGGTCAGGATTGACATAGGCCGTGTTCCACCAGACCAGGATTTGCTCTGGATGCTTCCCACAGGGTCAGGATTGACATAGGCCGTGTTCTGTAAGGACCAGGTTCCGCTCTGGACGCTTCCTACGGGGTCAGGATTGACATAGGCCGTGTTCCACTAGACCAGGATTTGCTCTGGATGCTTCCCACGGGGTCAGGATTGACATAGTCGTGTTCTGCGAAACCGGGATTTGCTCTAGACGTTTCCCACGGGGTCAGGATTGACATAGGCCGTGTTCTAAGAAACCAGGATTTGCTCTGGATGCTTCCCACGGGGTCAGGATTAACATAGCCATGTTCTGCGAGGACCAGGCTCCGCTCTGGACGTTTCCCACGGGGTCAGGATTGACATAGGCCGTATTCTATGAAACCAGGATTTGCTCTGGATGCTTCCCACGGGGTCAGGATTGACATAGCCGTGTTCTGCGAGGACTAGGCCCCGCTCTGGACGTTTCCCACGGGGTCAGGATTGACATAGGCCGTGTTCTACGAAACCAGGATAGGTTGACTTTATCCACATTTCACGGAATCGGGGGTTGACTCTCGGTTGTCTGTGCACCGCCGAGTCATGGAACTGAGAATTGCCACGGTTCTGCTTTGCTGATGTTGCGTCTGTTGTAATGAGACGAATGTTGAGATGATCTCCAGGCCGTTTGTGAACTGTCGAGACTTGGCTTCTTTTCCTGATGGAGCCTGGAAGGGAAGGTGTGATTCCTTCTTTGTTTGTGCCCCTGGATTGTGTAAGTCCACGGTAGCGCCCGGCCGTCTAACAGACGCCAAATGCGGAACAAAAACTTTTACAACTGGCGCTATCGCGTACTGTAACCCGGATCTGCCATTAAAGCTAAACTAACAAACTACAAAGTGGGTAGAAATGTTATACCGAACGATCCGAGTCCTTCGGTCTTCAACCATCATCCCACGCTTTGTTGCAGCTGCTCCGATCTCCTAAATCTCCAGTCTTCTCGTCCAGGTGGCACCACGTCGACGGATCTTTAAACGGGCTCCCGCCTCTGAACCGAGGCAACTCGATCATGAAGTTTGCTAAAAGAGATGACCAAGATGATGTAGAGAATGAGTAGAATATTTTGTCTCGCTTCGTCCAAAGTCATGGACGAACGGTTAAAGAAGTTGCCATTTGTAGTGGAATGAAATGAGAAATTGGTATATGAAATTTCCATGAACCACTACTATAATCTTTTTCCTACAACCATAATCTTTTTTCCAAATTCATCATACCCAAAAGAAAGGGCCGGCCACTTATAAGGAGGAAGGAGGTGAGTGTAGGAAAGGGGGAGGTGACCACAAGGAATAAAGATCAAGAAGAAATATCCTAAGCTTTACAAAACTTCATTAATGCAAAAGATGACTCATTTAAAACACCTCATCAACTCATTAATGCAAGTAATGAGTCACAAACCTAGTCACCTCTTCTAGAAGCTTCCACTCATGACTCACCTCATGACTCACCCTCATAAATAAAAGATAAATCCACATTTAACCGAATGTTAAATACGGCCGATAGAAAACTGGAAACTGGCAACTTCCAAAAGTGATCCTGAAACGAATTTCAGGATAACCCCGTATCAGTATAAACATACCCGTATTTGTATTACGACTGAATACAAATGCAACTGAGACAAAGATATTATATCTACACAGTATAATACTCGGATCCGGCTTAAACCAAAGCCGACCAGTATTATCTGCCTGAATATGACACGTGCGAAAACGCACGTGCATTTTCCGAATCCTGCCATAAAACCATACGGGCTCTACAACGTTTCGCCCGAACTTGGGAAACTGTCTGTGGGGAACTCTGATGACTCATCAACACACTGGTACTGGGTATAACCACTAGCACGTCAGAGGTACGAGCTGTACGTAACGGTTTCCTATGTATTGATTGGAAGGGAAGCTGACGAGCGAACTCATCCATAAACCCTACTGAGCCTGACAGTGACAATATACGTACAGTCCGGTCCGTTTGTCTAAAGAGTATCGCATATCGAGTTTAGGGGGTGGATAAAGTCAGACCCCTAATAACGCGATAATTCGTGTCGGTATGAAGCCCATCACCACCTGAGAAACTACTGATCTAAATCAGTAATTCTCCACTATCTCGGCCGAGGATTTCTAGTGATGGCCACCCGTGCACTGTGCGACATCAACCCCCAATACCAGGAGAGACGAATCCCCGACGATCCGCTCACTGCCTCCATGTGGCTCGGGACTGTACCCAAAAAATACATGTTTGCAAGTCTCCTTTGAGCGTGGTAGGGTAGAAATCAAAGCACAGTGGGAACTCACACGAGACAAATGACGATCTCAGGTCGATAAACTAACCAGTACACATGTCACCAGGGAACTGCTATCGGACGATATGTATAATACCAACTAGCATGTTCCGGCGAGTCCTGTCCGGTGTACTCATAACCCAATGAGCACCTGTATACATCTTAGGTGAACCAACTAACACCAATGGCTTGTGAGACCGGCCACCGCCACTCGTCGGGGTCTCGACTGTATACACTAGTCTACCCTGGAGTATCGATGCCCTGTTTCGAAACTCTCATGACTAGGGACACTTTAAGGATGTGCTTACAAACCCCAGCTCCCACATATATGATCGCCATCATATTGCTGGCAGTCAAGCAAGAATCCTATGGGCTCTATCATCATGCAATAGTGAACTAAAGCATGTATACAATGATAAAGACAAACCAGATAGCATACTATCATCACGAGCAAGACTGTCATATCGGTATAGGTCCTGCCTCAATCATTGCAATCATGTACCTGCGATCCAATAATTGACTTTGAGGGCACTATATCCAACAATCTCCCACTTGCACTTAAGACTAATTATTGCGATGTCGCATACTCACAGCCCGTGTGATACCGAACATCCAACTCCTCTACTAATCAGTTTCACAAAGCTAGTTTGTAAAACTTTTGTGTTCGAGAAATAGCCTCAGTGAGTGGATCTGCCCTGATGTTTCTTTCTATGTCTCTCTTAATCTCAAGTTCGCGGAGAAAGCCATCTCCCGAATCGAGTATGTAACACCCGAGCCCAATACTACTATTTCTGTTACTGGTTGAGTGTTTGACATTGCTCATTTCATTTATCTTGCTTGTTTGGGTCTCACTGCAAAATTTTAACCGGCTAAGTCAGTTTTGCATATAACAAATTTTAACACCTAAAGTAAAATTAAAAATATCTATATTGGCCTACACGTCACCCCTAGCCGCGTGGTAACGTCCGTGCGTCGAGTTCTCATCCCGTTCGATGAAACGGGGGAGTTTGGACGACTACGCGCGCGTACAGGTGTCCGACTTGGGGGCATGCTTTTTAATCATAAAACATCTCATTTTAAAATTTGGAACCCGCTTAAAATCCTATTATTTAAATTTCAAATTTTTGGGCGCAACCTGGGCGCGATTTGGAAATGCTTCATTTAGCGCCAAAATCCTAATTTAATAATATATTCTAAAACCATAATATATACACGAATCTTACTGTTACCTTAGTATATATTTTACTGTTATATTAAATCCCTTGAATTTTTTTAAACCTCTAAAATCTTGTGCAGCCAATCACGAGGGTTAAACCTCGTGGGCCCCCTGCCTTATAACCCTCTCTCTACCTCTCTATCTCTCCTCTCTCTTTCACTGTCTCTATCTCTCTCTTCCTCACGTCTTTCTCTCTCTCTCTCTCTAATTTCTCTTTCTCTCTCTCTCTCTAACCCTCTCTCTCTATCCCTATATATTCTCCTCGTCTCTTTTTTCTCCCGGAACCCACGCGCAGAAGAACAAACCACCACGAGAACCCCCCATCGCAACCCTAGCCCAGCCTTGTTCCCCGTCGCCTCCGCAACCTCGTCGCCGGCGCCACCGCCACCCTCGCCCGTGCCTCCTCGTCTCGACCACGACCCTCGCCATTTTTCCCCGTGCACCTGCAACCCACCAGAGCCTCATCGTCGTCGCTGCCCTAGCTTCGTCCCTTCACCACCGCAGCCCCACGCCGGCACCACCATCGCATGCGCCCTGACCTCCTCACCTCACCAAGACCACTCCCTCCACCTCCTTCTCTCATCCCCTTCTTCAGACGATCCCCGAGAACCCTTTGCACCTCGACGATGCCACCTACTGCAACCTCCGGCGAGCCCCACCTCTCCGGTGACTAGCCGTCGTCATCCTCCTCACCTCCCTCTCCACTTCCCGACATAACAAGCCTCTACCTCCACCCTCTGCAAACCCCCGACCTCAATAGCACTCGGGCAACCCACTGCCCTTCGCCGGAAAACCACCACGCCGACCAACCCCGCTGCCGTCGCCCCTTGGCTGACTTCCCTGGAATCCCAGAACGCTTAAACCACTGTAAGATCTTCTTCTTTCTCCCCTACGACGCTTCTAGTGGCATTTCATTATGTGGTTTTCACTGTTGCTTTGGGTTGCCGGAATCCGACCGTGCCGGCGATGTTTCCCGACGACCCAGCAGGGACCCTTGACCCGTATGTTTTCATCGTGCGTTGTTTGGACTCTTTCCGTGTGCCGTGCGCGCGTCGCGACGTTTTCCGCCGACGTGAGTCGTTCCGTACTCCCGGTCTTGATCCGTCGAGGCAAGTATTACTTGCTACATGCTATGCTATACAAATTAAATGTGTTTGACTCATTAAACTTGCAAAATTAACTAGGTGTAGCTACTTTTCTCATTTGGACGAAATATGACTTATATCATGATACAGTTAACCTAAAACTGCATTTTGCCACTTTAACCCTAATAACGAAGTTACCCGTTAATCACATTTACCGTTTAAAGGACGGTAACCTTACACTTGTAGCTCTATTACATTCTGATATTGATATAACGGTATTGCACAGTCATGTGATTTATTGCACCGCAAGGGTGCTCAAACCTGTTAATATGATAATACGACTGCACTATATTAATGCACTAATGTGATTAAATAAATTGCTTATTGTTGTTAAATTCATTGTTTATTTCCTGCTGCTATTCCTTGTTCGATTTTATGCCTGTTGTGAGCACACCCTCGATTGTGTTACATATTGACCTGACCTTGCTACACATGACATGTATACATACCGATGCACCGGACATGGTACCCTTTACTATCGACTTAACCTGATGTACCATGGCCTGACCTGTTACCTGATCTCAAGCCTAATGCCAACAAACCTGACTTGGGGTCCTCATGGACCATTCCTGTTGTCTATCCAGACAAACCTGACCTGTTACCTGATCCTGTGTTGGCATTAGTCCTTGACTACTGAGTACCTGACCTGACACATATAACCTGGGGGTATGGGGAAATCAAACGGGTAATCTGAAGTGTAACTTAAAAGGGTATTACTTGATCCGTGGTCCCGGGGGGTAACGGGACAGAGCCATTCGTGACTCTTACATTCCTGATCCGTGGTCCCGGGGGGCAACGGGACAGAACCATTATTGGTTCCCATCTTCCTGATCCGTGGTCCCGGGGGGTAACGGGACATATCCTTTGAGTTACATGGAGGATTACTCGAATTGATTTCAAGGACTTTAGAATAGAAACCCGATAGAACAGTTTAGTTACCCACTGCACACTATCCTGCACTGCTTGTTTCATACTATTGCTTTATTCATGTTTATTTCTGCATTGCTTATTATCATGTTCATATTATATTATTGATTGACATGACGAGCTGACATCTGGGTTTTGCATGGCCCAGATTCTTTACCACTGTCGCTGACCGAGCAGGAGTACTTCAGCCAGCAGGCTGATTTGTGAGTTCCGTAGTGATTATTTTTATTTCCTGCATTTCTTTTTTCCAGATGTGTGCCCGCATTATGGGACATACTTTTCTATTATTGTATTGGATCATTTGCTTCCGCACTTATTTATCATTGACTCTTATTATTCTGGATTTGGACATGTGTTAGATAGTTTTTATCTTGTTCTTGATATCTCTACAGCCGTAATGTGACTGTGGATGGATACTTCCTACCCACAGGTAGCATGGTTGGCTATGTCACGTGCCCAATCTTGCGTACTCTGGGAAGCGGGGCGTGACATGATTCTTTTGGTATCAGAGCCATAGGTTAGTTGGGTTGATTCTTTGTAGCTGGGTATTATACCCGATACACGAATCAGAATACCCGTGCTTAGGAAAACATGTCCTACCACCTTGACCGTTTTACCATTCTTGAATCACATTCTTCCGGATTATATCGACGCGCAAACTTACTTTGCATGTCAACTCGAAAACCTGATTTCTTGTTATCTCTAGGACTTAGGCGACTTGGGTGGAGTTAAGTAATTGTGGCTATGATACCGCGGCATAGTTACAATGCGGTACTCTATTTAAGTATCTTGGAGTTCTAGCCTTGATCCATATTCAGAATCTATCATCATGCTAATGTTGGGTGTTTTGAGTTCAGGATTTATGGCAGATAAGAATTTCAAGACGTATCAGAGGCGCGTGGATGAAGCCGCCATGTTGGGAGTGATACGTGGAATGTTGGAGAATCAGAAGAGGCATACTGAGCTGATCCAGCAGCAAGCAGATTCGTTTCAGGAAGGTTTGCATATTGTTCGGTAGTCTGTAAACAACGATGGAGCTAAACCAGTTGACCGAGTAGGGACCGTGGCAGATTTCGGACGTTTGGGTCCGACTACATTCACTGATTTGGAGGAGCCGTTGTCAGCCGAGCAGTGGCTAGTGACACGGAGAATTTGCTGATTGCGGCACAGTTTTCAGATGACAAAAGAGTTGATGTGGTGCGCACTCAGCTAATAGATTACGCCCGAGAGTGGTGGCTTGTGGAGGAGACCCGCTTGCCCAAGCCGATCAGTTGGGCGGATTTATCTAAGAGTTTCCTGGGGAAATTCTTCCCGCGGACTGCACGGGAGGAAATGGAAGAGGAGTTCATCGGACTAAGGCAGAATGGAGTGCCCGTGGACGTGCATGCAGCAAAATGGACGAGACTCAGTAGTTTCGCTGGACCTTTCGCGACCAACGATGCAGACATCAATTGCGGTAAGGAAACAGTTCTGTCGGGCCAGTCGAGTTTGGGCTAGGCCGACAAACTGTATTCTTGCAGCTACGGAAGTTGATGGTTGTGAAGAACCGGTGGTGGTTCACGTTTTCATGGACGTAGTTGAAGATATATCGGGCTTACCGCCGAAGCGAGACGTGGAGTTCGCGATTGACCTTATTCCTGGTGCAGCGCCAGTATCTAAAGTTTACTATCCAATGGCACCAGTGAAATTGGGAGAAGTTAAGAAACAAGTTGGTGAATTGCTTTAGAAGGGTTGGATTCGAAGCAGCAACTCGCCTTGGGGAGCTCCAATTCTTCTAGTATAGAAGAGGGATGGCACGAGAAGGATGTGCATTGATTATAGAGAATTAAACCGGGTGGCTATCAAGAACAAGTACCCGATCCCTTGCATTGGAGAACTTTTTGAGCAGCTTAGTGGCGCGAGGGTATTCTCGAAACTGGATTTGCGATCCGGATATCATCAGGTCCGAGTAAAAGCAGAAGACGTTTGCAAGACGGCGTTTCGAACTCGGTATGGACATTTCGAGTATCTAGTGATGCCCTTCGGAGTAACGAATGCGCCGGCAATATTCATGGATTTGATGAACCGAATCTTTTCACCATTCTTGGACCAGTTTATTGTGGTATTCATTGACGATATTCTGGTTTACTCGAAGAGTCCGGAGGAGCATGCTGAGCAATTGAAGATCGCACTGCAGACACTGAGACAGGAGAAATTGTATGCGAAGATGAGTAAGTGCAAATTTTGGCTGAAAGAAGTGAAGTTTCTGGGGCATATCGTGTCGGGCGATGGAATCGCCGTCGATCCCGAAAAGATTGCAGCAATTCGAGATTGGCCTATTCCAAGAAATGTGGCTGAGATAAGAAGTTTCCTTGGTTTGGCCGGATACTACAGGAGATTTGTGGAGAACTTCGCTCGTTTAGCAGAACCGTTGACCAAGCTTACACGCAAGGAAGTACCTTTTATTTGGACGGATAGATGTGCATTGGCCTTCGAGACGTTGAAGCAGAAGTTGATAACCGCCCCTATCCTGACCGTACCAGACAATTCCGGAGGACTGGTGATTCACAGCGACGCATCTGGAAAAGGATTGGGATGTGTTATGATGCAGAATGGGAAGGTCGTAGCTTACGCATCAAGACAACTGAAGACCCATGATAAGAATTACCCGACTCATGACTTGGGGCTTGCGGCTGTGATCTTCGCTTTGAAGACTTGGAGACACTACCTGTTGGGTGAGAGAGTCGAAGTTTTTACAGATCACAAGAGTTTGAAATATGTGTTCACTCAGAAGGAGTTGAACTTGAGGCAACGTTGATGGTTGGAGCTGATGGCCGACTACGACCTTGATCTTAAGTACCATCTGGGAAAAGTTAACGTCGTGCCGGATGCGCTTAGTCGGTTACCAGCGATTCAGGTATTAACTACGCAGAGGGAGATCATTGCGGATTTTCGAAGATTTGACTTGGAGGTTGTGCTACCACATTCTACGGGACAGTTGATGCAGTTGCAAGTACAGTCGTCCTTAGTTGGGAAGATTAAAGCGGCACAATCACAGGATCCTAGACTGCAAAGGTTTCGAGAGCAGGTTGAAGCTGGACTACGAACAGATTTATTGGTCCACGAAGATGGTTCGTTGAGGTATGGTAGCCGTGTGTGTGTGCCAAAGGGGGATATGCGTGAAGAGCTTTTGAAGGAGGCACACAGTTCAGCTTACTCTGTACATCCAGGAGGTACAAAGATGTACCGAGATATTCGACAGCATTTCTGGTGGGAAGGCATGAAACGGGAGATTGCTCGCTTCGTGGCTAAGTGCTTGGTATGTCAGCAAGTCAAGGCTGAACACCAAAGGGTTGCTGGGTTTGTTGCAACCACTTCCGATTCCTCAGTGGAAGTGGAAACATATAACCATGGATTTCGTGACGGCTTTACCGCGGAGTCCAAAGGGCAACAATGCAGTATGGGTGATTGTCGATCGGTTGACCAAGGCAGCTCACTTTATTCCTTTTCGGGTTGGTCAATCAATGGAGACTTTGGCAGAACGGTACATGCAGGAGATTGTAAGATTGCATGGCGTACCGGTGAGCATCGTGTCCGATCGGGACACTCGGTTCTTGTCACACTTCTGGAGGAGTTTACAAGAAAGTTTGGGGACTCGATTGAAGTTTAGCACAGCTTATCATCCTCAAACTGATGGTCAGTCGGAGAGAACGATCAAAACTCTTGAAGACGGGTTGAGAGCATGCATGTTGGACTTCAAGGGTTCATGGGAGGATCACCTACACTTGGTGGAGTTTTCTTACAACAATAGTTTCCAAGCGACTATTCCGATGGCTCTGTTTGAAGCTTTATATGGTCGTAAGTGCCGTTCACCTGTTTGTTGGGATGACGTTGGTGAACGAAGATTATTGGGACTAGATTTGGTGGTACAGACAGTTGAGAAGGTTAACGCCATCAGAAAGCTTATGAAGGCAGCTCAAGACAGACAGAAAAGTTGGGCTGACACGTCAAGAAGACCTCTAGAGTTCGCCGTGGGTGATTTGGTATTCTTGAAGATATCACCGACTAGAGGAGTGATTCGTTTTGGGAGTCGGGGAAAGCTTTGTCCTCGATTCGTTAGACCCTTCGAGATATTGGAGCATGTTGGAGAGGTAGCGTACCGTTTGGCGTT
This sequence comes from Agapanthus africanus, assembly GCA_030015575.1. Classification (NCBI taxonomy): domain Eukaryota; kingdom Viridiplantae; phylum Streptophyta; class Magnoliopsida; order Asparagales; family Amaryllidaceae; genus Agapanthus; species Agapanthus africanus. Next base: position 43,592,336 of record JASDDO010000019.1, on the reverse strand, counting down.
ACCACAGTCCTTGGCAGGTGTGCACGATGTGTTTCATGTATCTCAACTACGAGGGTATGTTCGAGATGAAACCCACGTCTTGGATCATTCGGAGTTAACTGTACGGGAGGACCTAACTTTTGAGGAGCGACCGGTTGAAATCAAGGATCGAAGGGAAAAGGTTCTTAAGAACAAGGTTATCCCCCTTGTGCTACTTTCTTGGGGTAATCGATCGCATGGAGAATCCACTTGGGAGCGAGAAGACGAGATCCGGCAGAAGTTTCCTCACCTTTTCCTGTAGTTTTTCTATCTTGTATTCTTGGAATTTCGAGGACGAAATTCTTTTGTAGTTGGGTATGATGTAACACCCGAGCCCAATACTACTATTTCTGTTACTGGTTGAGTGTTTGACATTGCTCATTTCATTTATCTTGCCTGTTTGGGTCTCACTGCAAAATTTTAACCGGCTAAGTCAGTTTGCATATAACAAATTTTAACACCTAAAGTAAAATTAAAAATATCTATATTGGCCTACACGTCACCCCTAGCCGCGTGGTAACGTCCGTGCGTCGAGTTCTCATCCCGTTCGATGAAACGGGCGAGTTTGGACGACTACGCGCGCGTACAGGTGTCCGACTTGGGGGCATGCTTTTTAATCATAAAACATCTCATTTTAAAATTTGGAACCCGCTTAAAATCCTATTATTTAAATTTCAAATTTTTGGGCGCAACCCGGGCGCGATTTGGAAATGCTTCATTTAGCGCCAAAATCCCAATTTAATAATATATTCTAAAAACATAATATATACACGAATCTTACTGTTACCTTAGTATATATTTTACTGTTATATTAAATCCCTTGAATTTTTTTAAACCTCTAAAATCTTGTGCAGCCAATCACGAGGGTTAAACCTCGTGGGCCCCCTGCCTTATAACCCTCTCTCTACCTCTCTATCTCTCCTCTCTCTTTCACTGTCTCTATCTCTCTCTTCCTCACGTCTTTCTCTCTCTCTCTAATTTCTCTTTCTCTCTCTCTCTCTAACCCTCTCTCTCTATCCCTATATATTCTCCTCGTCTCCTTTTTCTCCCGGAACCCACGCGCAGAAGAACAAACCACCACGAGAACCCCCCATCGCAACCCTAGCCCAGCCTTGTTCCCCGTCCCCGCCGCAACCTCGTCGCCGGCGCCACCGCCACCCTCGCCCGCGCCTCCTCGTCTCGACCACGACCCTCGCCATTTTTCCCCGTGCACCTGCAACCCACCAGAGCCTCATCGTCGTCGCTGCCCTAGCTTCGTCCCTTCACCACCGCAGCCCCACGCCGGCACCACCATCGCATGCGCCCTGACCTCCTCACCTCACCAAGACCACTCCCTCCACCTCCTTCTCTCATCCCCTTCTTCAGACGATCCCCGAGAACCCTTTGCACCTCGACGATGCCACCTACTGCAACCTCCGGCGAGCCCCACCTCTCCGGTGACTAGCCGTCGTCATCCTCCTCACCTCCTTCTCCACTTCCCGACATAACAAGCCTCTACCTCCACCCTCTGCAAACCCCCGACCTCAACAGCACTCGGGCAACCCACTGCCCTTCGCCGGAAAACCACCACGCCGACCAACCCCGCCGCCGTCGCCCCTTGGCTGACTTCCCTGGAATCCCAGAACGCTTAAACCACTGTAAGATCTTCTTCTTTCTCCCCTACGACGCTTCTAGTGGCATTTCATTATGTGGTTTTCACTGTTGCTTTGGGCTGCCGGAATCCGACCGTGCCGGCGATGTTTCCCGACGACCCAGCAGGGACCCTTGACCCGTATGTTTCCATCGTGCGTTGTTTGGACTCTTTCCGTGTGCCGTGCGCGCGTCGCGACGTTTTCCGCCGACGTGAGTCGTTCCGTACTCCCGGTCTTGATCCGTCGAGGCAAGTATTACTTGCTACATGCTATGCTATACAAATTAAATGTGTTTGACTCATTAAACTTGCAAAATTAACTAGGTGTAGCTACTTTTCTCATTTGGACGAAATATGACTTATATCATGATACAGTTAACCTAAAACCGCATTTTGCCACTTTAACCCTAATAACGAAGTTACCCGTTAATCACATTTACCGTTTAAAGGACGGTAACCTTACACTTGTAGCTCTATTACATTCTGATATTGATATAACGGTATTGCACAGTCATGTGATTTATTGCACCGCAAGGGTGCTCAAACCTGTTAATATGATAATACGACTACACTATATTAATGCACTAATGTGACTAAATAAATTGCTTATTGTTGTTAAATTCATTGTTTATTTCCTGCTGCTATTCCTTGTTCGATTTTATGCTTGTTGTGAGCACACCCTCGATTGTGTTACATATTGACCTGACCTTGCTACACATGACATGTATACATACCGATGCACCGGACATGGTACCCTTTACTATCGACTTAACCTGATGTACCATGGCCTGACCTGTTACCTGATTTCAAGCCTAATGCCAACAAACCTGACTTGGGGTCCTCATGGACCATTCCTGTTGTCTATCCAGACAAATCTGACCTGTTACCTGATCCTGTGTTGGCATTAGTCCTTGACTACTGAATACCTGACCTGACACATATAACCTGGGGGTATGGGGAAATCAAACGGGTAATCTGAAGTGTAACTTAAAAGGGTATTACTTGATCCGTGGTCCCGGGAGGTAACGGGACAGAGCCATTCGTGACTCTTACATTCCTGATCCGTGGTCCCGGGGGGCAACGGGACAGAACCATTATTGGTTCCCATCTTCCTGATCCGTGGTCCCAGGGGGTAACGGGACATATCCTTTGAGTTACATGGAGGATTACTCGAATTGATTTCAAGGACTTTAGAATAGAAACCCGATAGAACAGTTTAGTTACCCACTGCACACTACCCTGCACTGCTTGTTTCATACTATTGCTTTATTCATGTTTATTTCTGCATTGCTTATTACCATGTTCATATTATATTATTGATTGACATGACGCGCTGACGTCTGGGTTTTGCATGGCCCAGATTCTTTACCACTGTCGCTGACCGAGCAGGAGTACTTCAGCCAGCAGGCTGATTTGTGAGTTCCGTAGTGATTAGTTTTATTTCCTGCATTTCTTTTTTCCAGATGTGAGCCCGCATTATGGGACATACTTTTCTATTATTGTATTGGATCATTTGCTTCCGCACTTATTTATCATTGACTCTTATTATTCTGGATTTGGACATGTGTTAGATAGTTTTTATCTTGTTCTTGATATCTCTACAGCCGTAATGTGACTGTGGATGGATACTTTCTACCCACAGGTAGCATGGTTGGCTATGTCACGTGCCCAATCTTGCGTACTCTGGGAAGCGGGGCGTGATAGAGTAATACCTGTCTTAGAATATGTCTGAATATCTGATGGGACCTAGTTCATAAATAAACTCCAAATCCAAACTTCTTAGACTTTATTGATAACTGAACCTAATCAGTATCCAGCACCATGCCTCCCACAGTATCCTCTTGGACCACCTGTCCATAATACTGTCCCTCGTCATAAGGAAAACTATAACTCTGACAATCACTCTGTCATCCATGTCACCTTTGAAGCCTGGAATGATAACCGTCTCCCGAAGGAGGCTGCCGTTATCAAATCTGTAGAACATGCACTTATGTTCTAAAACTGCTTCCTTATGTTTCTTCAGGATTGGATTAATATAAACGTATCGCATCTAGTGCAAAAACAACATGGTGTGGTACTTGACATCTCACGATTGACTCAATTGCCTAAGCAAGTGATCTGCCAATCATGCTCATCCCTCTCCCCTTTAGTCTATAAGACACCTTTAGAGAGGGTGACTCCATCACCTGCAGGTACACCACCATGCCAGGAGTCATCTATTTTAAAATACCATTAGAATACTGTCAAAGTACCCAGATTGGGAAACTACCCAAATCTAGATCTAAAACCATAGATCTAGTTACCAGAATGTCTGATATTATATCCATATCCTTTGTGGAGAAACAACTGTGTGACGACCAAAGTATAACCGATCGTAGTATAGGAATTTTACTTCCTACTCTATGTATGTCATCCAAATATCAGGACATCACACCCTACTACCTTCTTAACAGATCCATCCCCTATTCTGATGAAGTCAAAGCCATGACTGTTACATCAAAATTAGATGATCTTCTCTCCGTTATATCTGCTCAAGCCTATAAATAGACATAAGCTACTTGTCCACTATGCTTCCGCTGCTCCCACTAACTATGACAACCCTCTGGCAGAATAATATCTACGCACACTTCTAAAACTAGTTTAGAACGACGCTATACTTATCCTTCTGCCGGGTCTCATAGTCTGGAACAACAGTAGTGTCAAGTCTGGGTAAACAAGAACCTCCCTGTCACCGTCCTTGAGGCTACCGGAGTACCTCTCGGGTGTCTGAGGTTACCCACCATGTCTGCGGAGTGACTATTGGAATGTCAAAACCTGATTGAATATATAGGTCCTATTAAATTTTCCGTAATCGTTTGCGGTTCTGGAATCACTTCCAGTTCTACCATACTCCCACTACTGTTTTCTGAAAAAGTCCATTTAAATAAAACTGTGGCGAGTCTAGAACAATATCACTGTTGATCTTCCAGATGGTAGAAATGTCAACCCTCGTCAAAACCAGGGTCAACCCACAAACAGCCAAAACAGAAACGTGCCTTGAGTTATCCAGTGTCTGGTTTTAAGCATAAGCTGGACAACTCCCCGTATCTTAACATCGTTAAGATATGAACCATTCTATATACAATATAGAAATAGAGGCACTAATTTAATTGGAATCAGATTCAAATCATGCAGCTGTCTCCAGTGCATTTCAACTTAATGGAGAGAGGCTACTCAGCATTACTCAACTTAGAAATCCATCCAATTATGAGTAACCTGAAAGAGAAACAAGTTTCTTAAAACCGTTACTATCAACTGAATACCATTCACAAGAATCTATATCTTCGATCTCTTTGAAGAATCCCGATACTTGCGATACCTGGTTCTCTACTTTATTCTTATACCCACAACTTCTCAAAACTTAGACATTGTATTTCTACGAAACACTTTTCTAAAAACTAGAGAAGTCACAAGTAAACAGAACATAGTATGAGGACCTACCCCTTTGTCCTGACGGACACTGGACAACATACAATACTCTGTATAAGTCCGCTGAGTTGAATAACTCAAAACCTGTGCATCGTAGGTTGAAAACTGTACCCAGGCGATTTCCTCAAATATCACCAATTACTACGAATTCCGATATAATGAGGATGATCACCTAATTCCCAATAGCTTACTCCCACTCATCATCTGTAAAACCATACAGATATGAGAATGAAACCTGGTAAATACATACCCTGGAGTAAGCATCTAATCGGGAAATCAGTTTTCCTTTTAACAATGTACTGAAACATGAAAATGTTTCGTAGGGGTATCCTGGTATTCTTAGTAATGCCTCTTCCATAATCCAATTCATGACTTTAACCATATATTTCCTATGCCATCTCTCCAAATCCTTTTATTTGTCTTTATTCATTACCTTCTGTACACCTTCATTAGGCTAAGTGGTTTTCTTCCTTTCCTTCCGTTCGGCACCAGCCTATGGTTTGGAAGAAGACTATCCAGTAAGCATAACAGGTGTACCCTCATAATCCTAGGAGTACTCGCAATTTGAGAGAAGGTGATGATAAAAGATAACTGAATAATACCTTATTCTATTTCTCCCGAACTGGGGAAAAAGCAAAGGTGAAATAGGAGCGGCGATAAAGTACGTGGTTTGGTCGTGAATGATAACAGTCGCAATTTACTTTGCTCTCTTTCTAATCCATTTATTTTGTCTTTACATATTACCTTCTGCACACCCTACTTAGGCTAATTAGTTTTCTTCATTCCCTATCTTTCGGCACCTGCCTATGGTTTGGAATAAGACTATCCAATAAGCGTAATAGGTGTACTCTCCTATACTAAGGAGCCCTCGCAACCTGAGAGAAGGTGATAATAAAAGACAACTGAATAAACCAATTCTATTTCTCCTGAACCTGGATCCATCCTCGAAAAAGTCCCTTCGAGTTCGTATATAACCATACGATAGATCTATCCAATGGAAGTGGATGTCCGTAGTAATACGAGGTGTTCTGAGAAATACAAAGGGTAAAAGAAGGAGCGGCAATGACTTATGCAACTATAGACAATCCAAAAGCCAGTATTATAAGAAGGTTTGGTCAACTTGGTCACCGAGTCATAGTCTAGGGTCGGTTAATGGTCGCTGCCAAAGAGAGAGAGAGAGAAAAGAAACACTCTGCGTGCACTCTAACGTTGATCAGAATGGTTATCACTTTATCTAATCAGGAAACCTCCCACTGTAATCTCAAATTCTCCTCCAAACCTGAAAGAAGAATTAGTCAGGATCACCCGAAGAGTAAACCAACTCATCAGTGAGAATCGGGATCCAACTATCATCGCATGATAACTTGATGGAAGCTACTCAAGTTATCACACTCCAGAAGGTATGCGCATACTTGGCAAGTTTCATTATGTTTGAAACTCCCGATATTATTTTTGCCCCATGCTCTTATGACCTTGGCGTTGGTCAAAATTTCTTAAGTCACATGCCAAGTTCTACCCGTCACTATCCAGGTCAATTTGAACCCACCCGCACATGCCCTTGACGTTGGCCAAAATGGCAGAACGACTGTCCCAAACCAACTCATCTATCTATGCAACAGATGAATACCCAGCAGCTACCAAACACTATGCCTTGGCGTTGGTCAAAATAAATAGCTTGAATACTACTGAATACCCAAAAGAAATGACGGAGGGCTATGGTTGGTTTTTGGCGAAAAACCTTTAACGTAATGAACTTGATCTCGTTGAAGGAACTTGATAGCTTTTTATAAAAAATATAGTGACGAAAACCTTTTGCTAAAGAGGTCACTCCCGGTGAAGGGATCTCGGCTCTTTCCTCATGGAATGAGGTGCAAGATATTCCAACTGAATACCGCGATGCAAAGCAACTTGTAATCGACTATAGTAAAGTTATTACCCTGACACAAACTTCTGCCCAAGGGGTCACTCCCGGTGAAGGGATCTCGGCCCTTGCCTTGTCTAATGAGGTGCAGGATATTCTAAACTGAATATCACTATGCAAAACAAAAAGAAACGTCTTTGTAATAACACCTTTTAAAATTGTTCCAACAACATCAAATATAGGTTTGTTTTCCTTTGCATTGATAAGAATCAACGCAGTCCCATCAATCAATCACACCAGAAAAGAACGAAAAATAAAATGTACGTATATGCCATCCGCATTCGTCACTGGGTCCCGTCATCACCCGTTAGGTTACTTAACTAACGACAGAGCGGGGACTGGACTAGCGCGGGTGTAAAACATATACAACATCTAATAGTATATATACTAATATACAGTAATCGCTCCAGGCGTGATAATATGCAACATTACAGAAAAGTAATAAGTATCACAGAACAATACAGATAATCTGGGATTCCCGGGTTTCACAGAACAGCTACTGAAACCCGACGTTCCCCTGGTCGTGTGGATAGCCTGTGCAATGAAACCTAGACCCCTACGGGTGCGGCAAGTTACCCGCCAAAACCTGAAGCGAGGCAGCCCCTTACAGCATAGTGAATGGACCACCCGGCACTTCACGGAATCCGGTAACTTGAGCACCCCTCCTTGGGTCTACCTGTACCCCCTACGAGTGCGGCGAATAGTCTGCCAATTCTGGAGTGAGGTCCCTCTCAAAGCCATGAGATACGGACCCGTTACCCTCCAGAACCCGGCTATCTGTGCACTCCGTCGCGGGGTAATCCTAGTACAGAAAAGAAAAATATATACAACGGGTACATCGACCTCAGCCCAGTCGTGCCCCAAAAGAATATTATACAAACAGGCAGTGACGGCAGTCCACATGTTGGACGCTCGCCCCGCAATATCAAATGTACAAATAAATCCAAACAGCACTGTCATTGCACCCTGCTATCCACCACGACATATCCGCAACATCACAACACAACACAGAACATCAACGCGAATATCACGTTCGCAAACCCGTCTAAAAGGACTATAGCAATTAGACGCGGTTTACCGCTCGAATGACATTCCCGATCGGAGATATAATGTAAATACTGTAAACTAACAAGTTTAAAATTTCGATCGACAAAATTTCCCGAAGTGGGTCCCACCTATATCTGCTGTACAGTAACAAAATATGGGCCCAAAGGAAACATACCAAAAACCACAATTTACTGTGTAGAAGCAACTGTAGAAATTTGGCTTACTGATCTCCCAATATAACGGCGGATCCGCGGCCAAACCCTAGCTTTGGCCGCGGATCCGCGGCCGTACAGTGAGATCACATGGTCAATTTTCTCCAGTGTTCTTAAAAAACCCTGCTCAATTTTCTGTGATATGCAAAATAATTTTTAAACCTGATTTAAAATCGACAGAAACATTGAACAGAAAAAATGTAGTTTTTGAAATTCGGTTCGATCGATATTTTAAACGCGTTAGCACAAGTTAGTAAAGCTTAATGGTGAGGCTCTGATACCACTGTAAGTCCACGGTAGCGCCCCGGCTGTCTAACAGACGCTAAATGCGGAACAAAAACTTTTACAACTGGCGCTATCGCGTACTGTAACCCGGATCTGCCATTAAAACTAAACTAACAAATTACAAGGTGGGTAGAAATGTTATACCGAACGATCCGAGTCCTTCGGTCTTCAACCATCATCCCACGCTTTATTGCGGCTGCTCCGATCTCCTGAATCTCCAGTCTTCTCGTCCAGGTGGCACCACGTCAACAGATCTTTAAACGGGCTCCCGTCTCTGAACCGAGGCAACTCGATCATTAAGTTTGCTAAAAGAGATGACCAAGATGATTTAGAGAATGAGTAGAACATTTTGTCTCGCTTCGTCAAAAGCCATGGACGAACGGTTAAAGAAGTTGCCATTTGTAGTCGAATGAAATGAGAAATTGGTATATGAAATTTCCATGAACCACTACTATAATCTTTTTCCTACAACCATAATCTTTTTTCCAAATCCATCATACCCAAAAGAAAGGGCCGGCCACTTATAAGGAGGAGGGAGGTGAGTGTAGGAGAGGGGGAGGTGACCACAAGGAATAAAGATCAAGAAGAAATATCCTAAGCTTTACAAAACTTCATTAATGCAAAAGATGACTCATTTAAAACACCTCATCAACTCATTAATGCAAGTAATGAGTCACAAACCTAGTCACCTCTTCTAGAAGCTTCCACTCATGACTCACCTCATAACTCACCCTCATAAAGAAAAGATAAATCCGCATTTAACCGAATGTTAAATACGGCCGATAGAAAACTGGAAACTGGCAACTTCCAAAAGTGATCCTGAAACGAATTTCAGGATAACCCTGTATCAGTATAAACATACCCGTATTTGTATTACGACCGAATACAAATGCAACTGAGACAAAGATATTATATCTACACAGTATAATACTCGGATCCAGCTTAAACCAAAGCCGACCAGTATTATATGCCCGAAATATGACACGTGCGAAAACGCACGTGCATTTTCCGAACCCTGCCATAAAACCATACGGCCTCTACAACGTTTCGCCCAAACTTGGGAAACCGTCTGTGGGGAACTCTAATGACTCATCAACACACTGGCACTGGGTATAACCACTAGCACGTCAGAGGTACGAGCTGTACGTAACGGTTGCCTATGTATTGATTGGAAGGGAAGCTGACGAGCGAACTCATCCATAAACCCTACTGAGCCTGACAGTGACAATATACGTACAGTCCGGTCCGTTTGTCTAAAGAGTATCGCATATCGAGTCTAGGGGGTGGATAAAGTCAGACCCCCTAATAACGCGATAATTTGTGTCGGTATGAAGCCCATCACCACCTGAGAAACTACTGATCCAAATCAGTAATTCTCCACTATCTCGGCCGAGGATTTCTAGTGATGGCCACCCGTGCATTGTGCGACATCAACCCCCAATACCGGGAGAGACGAATCCCCGACGATCCGCTCACTGCCTCCATGTGGCTCGGGACTGTACCCAAAAAATATCTGTTTGCATGTCTCCTTTGAGCGTGGTAAGGTAGAAATCAAAGCACAGTGGGAACTCACACGAGACAAATGACAATCTCAGGTCGACAAACTAACCTGTACACATGTCACCAGGGAACTGCTATCTGACGATATGTATAATACCAACTAGCATGTTCCCGGCGAGTCCTGTCCGGTGTACTCATAACCCAATGAGCACCTGTATACATCTTAGGTGAACCAATTGACACCAATGGCTTGTGAGACCGGCCACCGCCCCTCGTCGGGGTCTCGACTGTATACACTAGTCTACTCTGGAGTATCGATGCCCTGTCTCGAAACTCCCACGACTAGGGACACTTTAAGGATGTGCTTACAGACTCCAGCTCCCACGTATATGATCGCCATCATACTGCTGGCAGTCAAGCAAGAATCCTATGGGCTCTATCATCATGCAATAGTGAACTAAAGCATGTATACGATGATAAAGACAAACCAGATAGCATACTATCATCACGAGCAAGACTGTCATATCGGTATAGGTCCTGCCTCAATCATTGCAATCACGTACCTGCGATCCAATAATTGACTTTGAGGGCACTATATCCAACAGATTGTATACAGGGATCGATGTGATATCACCTGTAGGGCAAAAAGTTTCATTTTATATATTTTTCTTTCCGCGATGCTCTATCATTTCAGCTTTTATATCGCGAAAGTCGCGATTGCCCAATCATTTCGGCTATTTTTCGTGGTGCCCAATCATTTCGGCTATTTGTTTTATTTTTACTCTCTGCTTTTTATTGCGAGTTGCCCAATCATTTCGGCTATTTTGCATGCATACACTTTTACTTGCTGATTTTGTTGCAAGTTGCCCCATCATTTCGGCTATTTTGCATGCATACACTTTTACTTGCTAATTTTGTTGCAAGTTGCCCCATCATTTCGATTATTTCATATACATTTTTGGCTTGTTGACTTTTTGCCACGAGTATGGAACTTGGAATCTGGTGCCAATCTTAGCATCAGCATCGCTGCGACTGGAATATTGTCAGGAGCGAATCATCATTTGCCATGAAAGGACTTGGAATTTGATACCGATTTAGGCATCAGCATCGCTACAACTGGGATATTGCCAGGAGCGAATCATCATTTGCCTCTGTCGATGTCGAACAAAGGTGGCTTAGCAAACAAGGTTAGGATCCTGTCGACTAAGGCTTTTGACTTCATGAGCCGTAAGGGTCTCATAAAGGTATTTCTCCCTACGAGTCGTGAGGATCTCATAGGTGCGTTTCTCCTTAGGAATCGTAAGGATTCCCAAGTGTATGGTCTCTTATAAGTCGTAAGGATCTTACAAGAGTGCTTTCTCCTTATAATTCGAGAGGACTTACAAGTGTCTTCTGCCATATGAGCATATCCCCAGTCTCTGGTGGGACTTTGTTAGGGAAATGTTTATTCGCGCCCGTGGATTGTATATAAGGGTCGATATCGAGACGCTTGTAGGGCAGCATTGGAGGTTGTGATGGCTTAAGAACAGGTTCAGATCCCTATAGTTTAAGACTTTTGAGTCCTATGAGCCGTGAGGGTCTCAAAGGAGGGTTCTTCTTACGAGTCGTGAGGATCTCGTAAGTGTGTTTCTCCTTAGGAATCGTGGGGATCCCTAAGTGTGTTGCTCCTTTGTGAGTCGTAAGGACTTCACGCAGGTGGTTTCTCCTTACAGGGTCGAGAGAACCTTACAAGTGTCTTTTAACGAGCTTGCGTCCTTTCGGGTTTTCACAAAACTCACAGGTAACCCTGCTGTTTTTACTCATGGAGCCCTTTCGGGTTTTCATCCGTGCCCATTTTGCTTATGGACATACCGTTTTCTTTTTTTTTTTTTCCTTTTTTTTATTATATTTTTTTGTGTCAGCCTTGGGATGCTGCGGTCCGTAGTAGTTTATCGACGTTTCGGTCAATACCCAATTTTAGGACATAGTGGTCCATCGTTAGTTTAAGGACGTTTCGGTCCGACACCAGTTTTAGGACATAGTGGTCCATTGTTAGTTTAAGGACGTTTCGGTCCGATAGCCGGCTACTACTTATAGAATTTGGGCTCAGGAAGATAGCGAGCGGACATAGTCGTCGTCATATATCGTTGACCTAGGCCGTGACTCGTCAAGCATAGTATTTTTTTAGGAAGCGACCGTTTATTGGCCTAAAAGGTCTTTTACCATGCATGTCCATAAGTAGATAGGCTCCACCCAGGTAAACTTTGTCTATGATATACGACCCTTCATAGTTTGGCTCGAATTTCTCCCGCTTGGCATGATTGGGGATCATAGGTCTTTTGACTACTAGCATGAGTTCGCCTTGGCGGAATGTTCTCGGCTTAGTCAATCTTTCATATGAGCGCGTCATCTTTGCTTTGTAAGCCTCCATATTTTGTTGCGCCATGAGCCGGGTTTCATCAAGGGCGTCGAGCTCCTCAAGCCGAAGGTGAGCATTTTCTTTGTCTGTTAGCCCGTAGTGAAGGGCCATTCGTAGAGAGGGTAACTCTATTTCGAGGGCGAGTACCGCTTCTGTGCCGAATACCAATGCATACGGCGTTGTGTTCGTGGCTGTTTTGAACGTAGTTCGATACGCTCAGAGAGCCTCATGCAGTCTCTCGTGCCAGTCTTTCTTATTTCGAGACACCGTCTTTTTCACGATCTTCGTCAAGGTCTTGTTGAAAGCCTCAGCTAGACCGTTAGCTCGGGAATTATAGACCGAAGAGTATCTCCAATCTATGTTATGCTGTTGTGCGAAGCGGCTGATCTTGTGGCTTCTATAGGCTGGCCCGTTATCGGAGGTAATCCGTCACGGAGTGCCAAACCGATAAACGATATGTGTCTTGAAGAAATAGAGAATATTCTTCGTCTTCACTTCCCTTAGTGGTACTGCTTCTGCCCATTTGGAGAAGTAATCAGTTGTTGGCAAAATGAACCAATGTCCTCTGGACGATGCTGGTTCGATGGGGCCGATTATGTCAGCCCCCCACATTTCGAACGGCCGGCTAGCCACCGTTGGATGTAATGGATTCGGATGCTGATGGATAAAATCTCCGTGAATCTGGCATGAGTGGCATTGCTTCACGTATTCGAGGCAGTCCTGGATCATCGTAGGCCAATAGTAGCCAATCCTTTTGATTTTTAGCTTCATCTTCGGGCCCCAGGTATCTTAGCTACAGAGAATCAAATGATCTCTTATACAGAGTATCATTGACAAAGGCGAAGGATAGAGCTCGCTTCATGAGCTGATGTCTTGCGGATGTGTCTTCAGATGTTCGACGGGATTTGAAGTAGTCTATAAAGACTTCTCTTCAATCCCTAGCCTTTTCCTGGTCCTTTATTTGTAGGGCTGTTTGCTCGGTAGCTTCCTTTTCTTCGGACGGCTCTGGAGATATTTCTGCCGGTGCTAGAACCTGACGGCTTTGCACAATGATCCTCACGTCATCGAGGTTCTCGTCGGCCAGTTCTTTAGCGAGTTTGGCCAATGCATCTGCCTTGCTATTTTTCGCACGCGGTATACTTTCCAACATGTAGGAGGGAATTTGAGTCAGTAATTGTTGCACTCTTTCGCCGTACTTCACCAGCTCTGGCTTGCACGTTTGATAGTCGCCATTTACTTGACTAACGATCAGTTGGGAGTCTCCATATATGAGGTGGTTTTCGATTCCCATATCGATAACGATCTCAAGACCTGCTATCAAAGCTTCATACTCAGCTTCATTGTTTGTCCTCGGCTCTGTTAAGGAGAAGGCAAAGCGCATTATCCCTCCTTGTGGAGTCACGAAGATGAGGCCCACCCCGGATTTGATTATGGGGGTGCTTTGTTCGCGCTTCTTCATGGAAGATATTCCATCGAAATAGAGTTCCCACTGGGTATCATTCTCTCTTTTCTCCCCATCGATCGTGTCAAAAGTGTGCTCGTCGGGCAATTCGCAGTTCAAAGGAGAATCGACGGGTATTGGATGCTCAGCGAGGAAGTCAGCGATGGCCTGGCCTTTCACTGCCTTGAGGGGTCGATAAGTTATCGAGAACTCCATCAAGAGCATGGCCCATTTAGCGAGCCGCCCTGTTAATATAGCCTTTGACATCAAATATTTGAGAGGATCCACCTTTGATATGAGATGGACCTCGTGTGCCAATGCATAGTGTCTGAGCTTCGTTATCGCGAAGATCAACGCCAGGCAGTGTTCTTCAATGGGGGTAATTGTTTTCTGCCCCCAGAAGAACCCGACTCAAATAGTAGAGGGCCCTCTCCTTCCGTTGGTCGTTTTCTTGTGCCCATAATGCGCCTAGAGATCCTTCGAGGGCTATTGTATACAGGACGAGGGGTTTCCCCTTGATTGGAGCAGTTAGCACCGGAGGATTCTGTAGGTATTGCTTGATTTTGTATAGTGCGTCTTGGAATTTGCGATCCCAAATGAATGGGGTTCCCTTCTTCATCAAGTGACTGTAGGGGCGGCACTTACCTGAGAGATTAGCTATAAATCGTCGGATATATGCGAGCTTTCCTTGGAGAGACCGCAACTGCTTGAGAGTCCTGGGCGGAGGCATTTCCATGATTGCCTTAATCTTTGACGGGTCTACCTCGATGCCTCGGTATCGGACGACGAATCCTAGGAATTTACTCGAGGAAACTCCGAACGCACACTTGAGTGGGTTCATCTTCAAGTTGTATTTCCGAAGGCACTGAAACACGATCTTCAGATGCTTTAAATGTTCCTTGTACAATTTGCTTTTAACTACGAGGTCGTCGATATAGCATTCTACGATTTCATGTATGAAGTCATCGAAGATCTTCGTCATGGCCCTCTGATAGGTGGCACCGGCGTTCTTTAGACCGAAAGGCATCACCTTGTAGCAGAATATACCCAAAGGGGTCCGGAAAGCGGTATGCTTCTGGTCCTCAGGATGCATCTTTATCTAATTGTATCCTGATGAGCCGTCTATGAAGGAGAAAACTTCGTGAGTGGACGTATTATCTATCATCAGCTCAGTGACCGGTACTGGAAAGTCGTCCTTCGGGCAAGCCTTGTTGAGATCCCGAAAATCTACGCATATGCGCACCGTCCCATTTTTCTTCATTACTGGGACAATGTTGGCGATCCAGTCAGGGTATTGAACCTCTTGGATGAAGCCGGAGTCGATTAGCTTCTTGACTTCGGCGTTGATGCGCATATCAAGCTCGAGCCGCATTCTTCTCGGTGCTTGTTTGATCGGCTTAATGTCTGGAGAAATTGCCAATTTGTGGATGGCTATTTCTGGATCCAATCCGGGCATCTCTGAATAGTTCCATGCAAAGCAATCTTTATACTGCATGAGCACGTCTTTTAACGTAGCCTCCTTTTCTTCAGACAACAGTTCACTGACGAACGTCGGTTGTGGGTCGTTTGCCGTTCCCAAGTCGATTTTTCTGAGGTCATCTACAGTAGTATGTATCCCATCTTCCAGCTCTTTTGGCGCCGGTGGAAACTCGGAGATCACCTCGTCATCATCGTTTTCGAAGCACCAGGGGAAATCAGCCATATCTTTGCATGTTCCTTCCTCTGACATCGTTATCATGTGACAGGTGCGAGATCGCTTCCAAGACCGATGTTGGTCCAGTTCTATTCTCGTGGCTTTGAGGTCATGCTTTTGCGGCGGGGCTACCCTCCAACTGCTGGATAAAGCAAACTTTCCCCATTGATACTGGTCTTCTACCCAGTCTTTGAATGTGAAGCAGTCTTCGAGAGGATGTCCTATTACTCGGTGATAGGAGCAATAGTCTGGATGACGAACCTCACCTGCTTGCTCGAGGTGCTTGGACTCCGGGAGCGTCATCATCTGATATTTTACGACAAGATCGAATATTTTTTGTGTCTTGTCTTGGGGGAAAAAGTATGCTCGACCCATTTTTTTTTACAAAAGACGCATCCTGGCTGCTCGATTCTCGATCGCGTGGCTTCTTGATCCCTCTTTGTCGCTGTCGAACGCTTTTTCCGCTCTTGGGTTTATTTCTGCCTCTGTGCCAGGTCCTTTGTATGACGGGCTGGTGACGAAGGGCATCGTCACTTTCCGTAGCTTGCTGAAGGAGGCGCTGCGTTCTGGCTTTCTCGTAGATGGTCATTTCGTGATTATGGTCGTCTCGAACTTTTTGACCCGCTTCCCTTATAAGCTTGTCCATTTGTTCTTTGAACGACAGGCTTGGCATTTTCACGACGGAAGCTCGTTTTGGTTCAGGGTTAGCATCTTCCCACAGAGTATCTTCTTCTTCATCGAAGTCATGTATGACGTAGCAGCCGTGGAATTGCTCCTGTTTCTTGGATGGAACATACCCAAGGCCGATCGTTTCCATTTTCCCGTTGGGCAATTTTTGCTGAGTTCCAGGAACGTTCCAGATCCTGTTATGAAACTGGGCTTGTCGAACAGTCTGTTTGAGGGGTACGCCTTGGCGCCTCAACAGTATTTTTAATCCGTCTGTGTAATATCTGGGCAAACGGATGGGCTGGAGCCTATCAAGTGTCGAGTCAGCACCATGCCAGACTTCTTTCTCCACTTTGGTTTCTCCAGATCGGTAGAATAAGATCGCCTTTTCACTTTTTCGCCTGGGAGGGACGTAGAATGTCTGCCGTACTTGCACACTGTAGGTGTCAAGTGTGTCAAGCTCTTTGTAATGCTCTTGCGGAACTATGGCGATCTGCAAACTCTGATCATCTCCAACGAAGGCTCGCACTGATGGACGAGCCGAGAATACTGCGTTGACCCCGTCTTCAGAGTCACTATCAAAGATCAGAATAGGAGTTGACGGTCCCGGCTTGTTACATTGGGGCGGCCCTGAATAAACTATTTCTTCTTCCTCCTCGGTATCACTCTCGAAGACTGGAATAGTGGTGATAGCTTTGTTCTTGTCCTTCGGTTTGCGACATCTTTCTGTGTCTTCAAAATCAGGCAGGAAGTATTTGGCATCCTCATATTTGCGGACTTCGTTCACGGAGAATGGGTTTAGTTCTCCTGTCACAGTGTACTCGAGATCATCCTTGAAGTACTTCATACATTGATGTTGTGTAGAAGGGATGATGTTGTACTCATTTAACCAAGGCCAGCTGAGCAAAGCGTTTAGCAGGTCTTAGCGTCAATGACGTGAAACTTGATGTCCGTGACTATTATCCCAAAACGCAGCGTTAGTATCACAGACCCGAGCGTCCGTGATGACTGGGAGTTAAACCCGGAGATAGTGATCTTATTCCGAGCGAGGTGTTGAACGCTCATGCAGATTTCCTTCAATGCTCTCGCATTGAGGAGGTTAACGGAGGACCCATTGTCAACCAGGATTTTGCCTATCTTGATATCATGACAGTATCCAGAGACATAAAGGGGACGGTTATGTTCGCACGTCCCGAGGAGGAGATCTTCATCATTGAAGGTGATATCGGCTGTGTGCACTTCTTCCAACTCGTCCTTCATCTTTTCCTCGGCGAGGAAGGCTTGGAATTGTTCAGGCTCTTTTAACGCCTTGATCAGAGAGTCTCTTGCTTCTTTTGATAGCAAGAGTGCATCGAGAATGCTTAGCTGCGAAGGTAGCTTCCTCAAGTGTGCCAGAACATTGTAGTCCACCTTACTTTTCTTTGACGGGTCTTTGGCTGTCAGTTCTTTAACGACTTGATCATCGAGGTCGATATCCTCAGGGACCTTTTCTTTCCCCTTATCCTTCTTATTCAATCTCTTGTTTGCGGGTCCGAGATTTTTTTCAGGTAATGTGCGATTGCACAGCTGAATGTTCTCGCAGCTCTTCGGTTCTTCTTCTTTTCCTGAGGTGGATTCTTTGAAAAGAGGGCCAAGAGCTATTTCTTCATCAGAATCACTCCCAAAGGTGAGAACCTGCGATCCCCCAACGTCGACCATGTGACAGTTGCTGGTCGTTCTTTTGCGCTCTTCGGTTGTATTTCTATGTTCCCGACGAGTTTTACGTTTCATTCGTTTGAAATGTTGTCGGTGGGAAACATATCCTTGCCACCAATTTTGAAAAGCGTGGCACTCTTTGGTGGGGTGCGCAATCTTTCGATGATATAAGCAGTAGCTAGGATGTGTATCTGTTTCATCAGGAGCGTTTCCTTCAGAGGGTGGCAGCTTCATTCCCATCGATATGGCTTTGGCGAACCTTTTCCTCGTCTTGAACCTGCTTTTATTTGTTGCGGGCATGCTTCGGTCTGGTTGGGGTGCTTCGACCCTTTCATCCATTCGTTGGCGTCTGGCCTTTTCAAATATGGCCACCTTGCGCTCTCGATCAGCTTTGCTTTTAAGAAGAGCTTCGTTCAGGAATGCATCAATCATTTCGTCTGATGGCCCTAGAAGTTCCGGCTCAGGATCTGCCCCCAGTTTCTCTACGTAAGGAGCTTCTTCATCATTTATCGACGAGTGAGAGATCACATGGCAACTTGCCACATAATCCTCAGATTCATCCGACGAGTCTTCTCCATTGTCGTCATCTCCGTCCTCAAGGACGTGGCTGAGAAACACTTGAAGTGTGACTGGAGTCCGCGCCTTCTGATTATATTCTTCCAGCGCGTCAATCTGCTTTTGCAGGTCCGTGTGCTTGTCTCCAGGCTTCACGGGCTTCTTGGATTTCTTTTTCTTCTCCGAAGACTTTAACGGCTGGATGTGAGCGCTTTGACCATCACCACCAGTTTTTGGAGTTGGGCGCGGTTTCAGCATTCCTTCGATGATCTCGGGTTCTGGTGGATTTTTCCATCTGATTGCCGGGCACGTTTGGAGATCCTTTAGCATTCTTTTCGTCTTGGCTGAAAGAACGACCTCACATGGGGCTTCTTCTACAAAAGAGCATGATGCCCCCGGAGTGTCCGTCTTTTTGAGAGCGTGCGGCTGGGGCGGGCTTACTTTCCAATTCTCAGACAGTGCGAACTTGCCCTGTTTGTATTGGTCTTCGATCCAGCCTTTAAAGATGAAGCAATCTTCAATTGGATGGCTTACTGCTTGATGGTAGGGGCAATAATTAGGACTATTAGCTTCACCGGGTTGCAATGGGCGTTTTGGATGCGGCAAATTAATGAGCCTGTTGCGCACCACCAGCTCGAACAATCTCCTCGTTTTGTCCCGGAGAAACGAATAAGGGCGCTTTATTTTCTCATTATATTATCGCCGTCTCTCGTCTAGGCGATCCGTTAATTTTGGACCACTGGGCTGCTGTTGAGCATTGGCAACGAAGGTCGCTTTCCCTTTTCCTTTTTCATTCCGTGACTCCAGCTTCAAAAAGGAAGGCATGTGGCCCATCTGGTCCATTTGGGCCAGTTTGTCAATCAAGGCCTGGAATGTGGTCGGCTTGAAGAACATCATGAATTGGGAAATAGTTGCCTGAAGGTCAAGAGTGCCCACAAACATGCTCACTGCCGGTGCTTCTTCGATGCACTGCTCGCATTTCGACCATAGATTCCGCCATCGTATTGCGTATTGCACCCACGTTTCACCTGGTTTTACCCTGGCGTTAATTAATGCCGTTATTGGGGTGCGTTCACTAGCATTCGCGAAACGCTGGGTGAACAGCAGCTCCATCTCCGCAAATGTCTTGATAGAGTCATTTGGAAGTTCAGAATACCACTCGAACGCCGTTTCCGACAAGCTACCAACGAATTGGCAAAGCAACAATTTGTCATCGCCTTCAGTGTTGCCGCACAAGGCCCTGAACTGAGCGACATGCTGATGCAGATTGCTCGTCCCTTTATATACGTGGAATTTGGGGATCGTATATCCCGGCGGGTACCTTATTTGGTCATACCAGCCTGGATAAGGTCGTCTAGTCTTAATGATCTGCCCGACCGCTTCATTCGCCTGGTGAGCTCGTATTTGTTGAGCAATGTAATCATCCAGAGCAGCCTTGGAGATGGTCTCCTCCTTGGCTACTGAAAGAGTCGGAGGAGGGTTCGATGTCTCTCCTCTGTCATCTTCAATGATAATCGGGGGGTCCTCAGCTGAAGGTTCCGGCTGTCCCGGCCATGTCTTGGAACAAAAGAGTCATTCGTTTTATGTTGGCCGCCTGTTCCGCGGCCACTTTTTCTCTCGAGCATTCTTCGGAGGAATTCAGTATCAGTTTCTTGTTCTCGACGCTACTCTAAGATTTCTGGATTTTCTTTTGGCCCAGTGAGTGCGGCCATTGCAGTCAGCATCTCTTGAAGTTTTTGCTGCTGTTGCTCCTGAGCCTTTGTTATCGATCGGGTAAGCGGTCGATGACCCGTAGAAGCACGGCTTTCCTCTTTTCCAGAAGTCATATAAACGGTGTGTGTTACCATGTCCCCAGACTTGGGGCGTTTAGGTTTAGCATTCTTGTGGTTCGCCGCGGTCACATGGGCTTTCTCCGGCCTCCTTCTCTTGTAAGCGGTTGACATTGAGGGAGCCGTTGCAGCGGGCACCCAAACAGATGACATCTTCTGTGGTACCACGGGGTGGCTCTTTTCTTTCCGAGCTTTAATCTTCTTTGATCGGCGAGAGTAATCCTGGTCAATCACCGATTCGTGGACCTGTCGCCAGACTTTGTAAATTTTGGAGGACAGCCGCTGAGGGGGCTGCTCTGGCTTCTTCTCTGTAGCACTCTCCACAGGTAGAGGAGATCTTTTCAGCATGGCAGTCGGAGAGTTCTTGCGAACCCTTATAAGCGGTTCAAACCTGTTCCCAGTTGGAACAACAGCATCGATTTCCACCGTTGAAGCCGGCGGAGTCAGTCCAGAAGGAGAGTTGCCCCCAACCTTCCTTACTCGGCGCCAGTGGTGACGTCGAGCATGTCGAGCCGTTGGGATTGTCTCAGCTGTAGGGGTGACTTTCTCATGCCCCCTGTTTGGGCAGGGAGTTGTCGTTGTCAGCCTCTTGAAGACCGATGCCCGTTGAGAAGCGGCGTCCAATCTATCAAAGACATACCTCTGGGCAGGGGAAGCAGCTTTGGGGACTTCTCCTGAAGCGGGAGCCGGCACAGTTAGTCTTGTGAAGACCGACCCTTTGGCAGGAGAAGCCGCTTTGATGACTTCGAGAGCAGGGATGGCTATCCTTTTTGGAATAACCCTTTCTGGTATTGCGGGCTTCTTCATGGGCCCGTTGGAGCTCTGGCCTAGTCTGTTAAAAACTAAGGCAGTAGGGTTGGGCGACCCGTTGAGAGGGGCCACAGTAGTGGTAAGTCGATTAAAGACCGACTTCTTTAGGGCCTCCTGCAACGGCATTGGGGCATTGAAGTTCACGGGTAGGAGCATGGTCCCGAAGAATAACCCAGTAGTGGCCTTAGTTACCTGCTCCACTGGTATTGTGAAAAGGGAGGCCGCTTGGGGCCCATAGGTTACACTTCCAGATGAGGCGGAATGGGAGTTGCAGTTGCAGCTAGAGCAGTTTGAAGCCATTGATCTTTTGTTTTCTGCACAGAGCAAGAAACCAAATCTTAGTACCTCGAACCCAAGGGCAACCATATTATACCGCGATTCGTTCGCGAACATGACACACGAAGTGTGGAGTGGAAATAGGAAGAGGTCCCACCGGGCGTGCCAGAATCTGTTCTCCGCCGAAACACTGCGACGCGACTGTGCGGGTCCGCCTTGCCTGAACTTCGGGGCAGATGCTAATTGGTGCTATCCGTCCACCTCTCCGAAGATACCAAGTTGATTTATGGCACAGTGGATCGGAGGTTTAGACGGATGTGGCCGATATAGCAGACTTCGTCAGATTCCCCCTTATGATGAGGGGTTTTTGATTGTGGGGACGCTCTTCCCTGCAGGCGCAAGCCCCTGCAGTTAATTACGCTACCACATCGCGGTAACCACTTTCTCCTTCTCCAGATGGTCACTTCGTGTCGTGGGTGTTTGTTTTGTTTTTGGTTGCCCGTGGATTGTATACGGAAACTAATTTATGTTGTCGCTCATAGGGTGTGAATTAGTCCAAATCCGTATCTTCTTAGATTTTGGTTTGGGGGTTAGGTTTAAGAATACGTTAGTCTCATTTGAGACTAAGATCAACTTAAACGTATGTTAAGGATACGTTAGTCTAATTTTAGACTAAGATCAACTTAACGATTTGTTAAGGATACGTTAGGCTAATTTTAGACTAAGATCAACTTAACAGGATCATTTAGATCCAACAAAAGAGCATTTGGGCTCTATTGTTTAATTTAGGGACATTGCGGTTGATTAACAATTTAAGGACATGGTGGTCCAATGTTAGTTTAAGGACATCTCGGTCCAATGTTAGTTTAAGGACATCTCGTTCCAATATTAGTTTAAGGACATCTCGGTCCATGGGCTTAAGGACCCCACAGTCCAAGGTAAAGGACATCATAGTCCGTGAGTTTAAGGACCTCACAGTCCAGTTTAAAGACGTCATAGTCTGTGGAATGGTTTTCGGGACCCTTCGCCTCTCTGAAGACGTTGAAGGATTACAACGACATATATCAGAGGGGTTCAGAGATGTACCCTTGAACCAATTTTGGTTGGTAGATCTATAGTCCAATTGGGACTAAGATTCGTTAAAAGATTTATGAGCATGTGGGCTCAATGAATCTGAGTTGAGGACTTATGGCCAATCTTGGGCTAAGTCCAATTAAGTTAAAATGTTTAACATTTATTTTGGGCCGTTGAGCCTTTATTTGGGCTTAGCCCTGACAGTGTTTTTTGTCTTTTACCAAATGCTGAGCATTCCTCATAGCTCTGGGCTTATTAAAGAACAATTTATGTTCTATCAGCGCACACGTGAGGGGCATGTGGTGTGCTTGGCGCTTTGCGCCAGTCAAAGAGCGCAATGTGCTTCTGCTGAGTAGCGCACACATGAAGGACACGTGTCGCGCTTGGTGCTAAGCGCCAGATGATGGGCGCATTACGCCAGTTTATGAGCGCAGAGCGCTAATTTATGAGCGCATTGCGCTATTAGTTCAGTGGCGCACACGTGAATAACACGTGGTGCGTCTGGCGCTGAGCGCCAGCCCATGAGCGTAGTGCGCTATTTCAAGAGCGTGAAGCGCTAACTGTTAAGTGGTACGTACGTGAGGGACACGTGTCACGCTTGGCGCTGAGTGCCAGTCCAAGAGCGCAGAAGCGCAGTTCAAGAGCGCAAAGCGCATTTGATCAATTTTATGATCTGAGAAATAAACTCTCGTTTATAAGAGAGTTTTTTTCAAGATTCTAAGAACAAAAGTTCTTATTTTGTAGGAGATATTTTAATCTCTTATTTTAGTGAAAGGGTTTGCCTTTATGGATCTATGATCCAAAGAGAATTGAATAATTCTCCCCCCTCTTTTTATGTTGAGATGTATTGCTCTCATTTTGTAAAAGACCTTAGTCTTGTAAATCTATGATTTGTGAGAAGATTTATATTCTTCTTTTAATTTTATGATGGGATCTTTTGATCTCTTTTGAAAAGACTTTGGTCTTTGTAGATTTATGATCTGTGAGAAGATTTATATTCTTCTTTTTATTTTATGATGGGATCTTTTGATCTCTTTTGAAAAGACCTTGGTTTTTGTAGATCTATGATCTTTAAAGAAGTGAGTTCTTCTTTTTAATTATGAGATGTTTCATATCTATGTTCATCATCATTTTTTTTACCTTGAAGAAAGTTTTCTTCTTCTAAGAGCTTGCTCTTTTTTTTGAATTTCTCAAAGTTTATGAGGAGGTTTCTCTCTATACTTCTGTATATCCCAGACTTGAAGTTTAGGGGCCTTTTTATAGGGCAAGCTGATCAGTTCAATCAGTTAAAGAGATCTATTCTCTAGTTGATTTGGGGAATTTCCCATCGTTGGATCTTTGATCCAAGGGCTTCTGATTTACAGAAGGCAATCTTCTTGTTTTTAAAAAAGACTGGGAAATCTTCTAAACAGAATTTATTCTGTATTTTTAGTGATTTTTAATCACCATTGGATCATTGATCCAACGGTGCTTTAATTTACAGAGCACAATCTTGTTATTTGGAATGATTTTAAGAAATCTTTTCTTAACAGAATTTAATTCTGATCAATTAATGATTCATCATTATTATTAGATTTTTGATCTAACGGTGGGGAGCTTTTAATTCCAGCGCTAGTGCACCTGTGCTTTGCACGTGGTGCGCTGCTTAGAGTGCAGCGCACTTAGCGCTAGCGCATCCGTGCTTTACACGTGGTGCGCTGCTTAGAACGCGGCGCACCTATCACTAGTGCATCCGTTCTTTGCACGTGGTGCGCTGCTTAGAGCGCACCTAGCGCTAGCACACACGTGCTTTGCACGTGGTGCACTGCTTGGGGCGCAGCGCACTTGGCGCTGCATTTGAAGCGTTGCTTCATTTCAAAATTTAAATTTCAAACAGAGCTTTGCTCTAATTGGGGGTAAAAAACTTGATTCCTCAGAACCATAGAAGAACATCCTGAATCATGTATTCCACATGAGCACCTCTGATGAACAAAAAGAATGACTGAGACTGAATCATGTGCTCCCACGTAACCCTTTAAAGCGAGTGCTCAGCAATTACATGAAAAAAGAAAAAAACCCAAAGACAGTTTCAATTTTAGGGCGTCTCACGTGTTCCCACGTGACCCCCGAGCAGTTGTATATAAAAAGGGGGGGAAATTCCAAAGACAGCGCTCACAATTTGAAGGCGCCTCACGTGTCCGCACGTGACCGTTTGATGAACCAAGTGCTTAGCACTTATAAGTGAAAGAGGAATAAAATCCAGAGAACAGTTCTCATCTCGGGCGCCTCACGTGCTCACACGTGAGCCAAGTGCTCAGCACTTTTATATATATAAGAGGGAATAAACTCAAAGAACAGCGCCCACTTCGGGGACCCTTACGTGTTCACACGTGAGCGCCTCCCAAGTCCAGTGTTTAACACTGATTCAGTGCTTAGCACTGTGGGGGTAACTAGGGGAAATCAACCTTGACCCAAATTAGCCAAGTCTTCCGAGGCCAAGATCTTTTTGGTCACTATTCAACCGAGCCCCCATGCTCAGGTCTCCCCAAACCAATCCTATTCCAAAAAATGACTAATGTTCTCTTAACAGATGGCATCTAAAATGACGTTCATCCCACATAACTCCTCGATTTGGAATTTGGTTCAAGGGTACATCTCTCCACACCTCTGATATATGTCGTTGTAATCCTTCAACGTCTTCAGAGAGGTGGAGGGTCCCAATAACCAATAACTCTTGGCACACCCTCAAACTGATGAGCCAAAACCCCACGGACTATGATGTCCTTAAACTAAAAGCCCCACGGACTATGATGTCCTTAAACACGGACTATGATGTCCTTAAACTAAAAACCCTATGGACTATGATGTCCTTAAACATGGACTGTGATGTCCTTAAACTATGGACTATGATGTCCTTAAACATGGACTATGATGTCCTTAAATTCCATGGACTATGATGTCTTTAAACCCTATGGACCGCAGCGTCCCTAAACTAAACTCTATGGACTATGATGTTCTTAAACCATGGACTATGATGTCCTTAAATAATGGACTGCAACGTCCCTAAACTAATAACGGACTGCAACGTTCTTAAACTAAAATGATAGGGCCCAAATGCTCTTTCGTTGGATCTAAATGATCCTAAAACCTTGTTAAGTAGATCTTAGTCTAAAATTAGACTAACGTATCCTTAACAAACATTTAAGTTGATCTTAATCTCAAACGAGGTTAACGATCCTTAAATCAACCAAACCCAAATTTAAGAAAATACGGATTTGGACTAATCCACGCCCTACGGGCGACAACTTAAATTAGTCTCCGTATACAATCCGCAGGCAACCTAAAACAAAACAAATACACACGACATAAAATGAAAATCTGGAGAAAGAGAAAGTGGTTATCGCTATGCGGTAACGTAATTAACTGCAAGGGCTTGCGCCTGCAGGGAAGAGCGCCCCCACAATCAAAAACCCTCGCAATCGAGGGGGAATCTGACGAAATCTGCTACAACGGTCGTATCTATCCAAACCTCTGATACACGGTGTCATAAATCAACTTGGCATCTTTGGAGAGGTGGATAGATAAAACCAAATAGCATCTGTCCCCAAAATTCAGGTTAGACGTCCTAACGTCCTGGTCGCGTCTTTCGGCGGTAAACAGATTCTAGCACGCCCGGTGCGACCTTTTTCTCTTTCCACTCCACACTTCGTATGTCGTATTTTTCCGCGATCAAATAATCGTGGAATATATGTTTGTGGTTTCCCTTGGGTGATAGGATACTGAAGCCGGCGTTGCGTCTCTAGGAAGAATGGTGTTTGCTCCCTAGCAACTCAGGCTCTGTCACATCCGGTGGAGTCAAGTATAGGCCACTTGCAGCCTCAAATCTCTGCAATCCGTCTCTTCAAGAAATCAACGGGCTCCTCTTTGGGTCGATACTCCCACATCCCACCCTCGGTGCCTCAACGCCGATGGAGGAAGCCCAGAAGAAGTCTGTCTTCCACAAGCCGGTTCCCTAAGATGCAGCTTTGCCGACGGAATCAGTCCTCAAACAACTGGCACCTGCCAAGGGCCAAGGGCGATGCTGGGGGAAGAATATTCAAGCTCTCAAAGGAAACATGGGGCAGGCTCGGCAAAATCCTGAAGCTAATCAAATCCCGGCCGTAAGAAACGGTTGACGTCGATATCGGTATCATACAAAATGAGCTGGGGCAGTTCTCCGTATGGTCCTATTTCATCCCCAGTGGTGAATGTTGTTGTTCCAACTGAGAACAGCTACAAACTGTTGCGAAGGGTCAGACAAAATTCTCCTACCACAATATTGAAGAAATCTCCGCAGCCCATGGAGATCTCACGAGAGCAGAAACCAGTTCGCTCCTTGAGACAACTTTCCTCATCTATATATAAGGTGTGGAAGCAGGTGAAGGGGACTCATCCCAAGACGGATCCTGATACAGCGGTTCTTCCCAAAACCAAAGCGGGTTTTAACAAAAAAGAGAGGTCCAATAAAGCTTAAGTGCCCGAAGCAAACTCCAAAGGCCAAAACTCCAAACACCCCAAGCCTGGAGGCATGGTAGTTTACATAGTCTATGTGGTGAATTCCAAAGATGAAGTTCGAGCTTCTACTACTCACCGACCTCAAACTCGGTCCCTGACAAAAGTTCAACTACAACGTGAAAAGCTGCAGGAGATGCTTGCTCAGGCAGCATCACTCGCTAATCCATCGTCTAAGGCAAATCCTGAAGACGCACCTGAAGAAAGAACAGAGCACGAGTTGGATATTGATTTCCTAAATCATGCTCTCAAAAAGAAAGATGAAGAAGTGACAGAAATGTCCGGAACGATGGTTCAATCGGAATCATAAGCAAGTGAACTGCCGGTAGTCGCTCTTAAAGACAAGGGTGACATTTCAAATCCTCTATGAGTCTCATCAATAGCCTAAGGGGAAATGATTCCAAAAGCAAAGCTGGACACATATATCGCTCAGCAGGTCAAAACTCACTATGCCAGTGAAGCCTCAAATAGGCCAATCAAGACTGGTCGACCGTATCCGGCGTGCTACTATCAAATACAGTACCCGCCAGAATACATACTTCCAACTCTATATATATAAAGAAATCGAGAATCCTCACTAGCACATCACGTGATTTAAATCCATGTGCGGTAACACTGGAGAGAATGATATACTTCTTTTCTGACAGTTCGTCAGCTGTCTGGCATGCATTGCCTTCGAATGGTATGCGGAACTCCCGAATGATTCCGTGAATACCTTCGACGAGATGGATATGCTATTCTGTCAGGGATTCGCTAATGAGAATGAATATACTACCGTGACGGCGCTGGTCAATGAAAGGGTTAGACCGAATGAGACTCGGGTTCAATATGTTACCCGATGGCGAAATCTCTGGTCAAATACAAGCAAAGCATTGATGAAGTTACAGCCATGGGAATGCTCATAGCCACCCTTGCCCCAAATCAAAGGCGTTCTCGTATATGACCCTCTTCAAGCCGACGACTTTCTAAGAACTCATGGATAAAATGGCTCGATTGGATCAAATGGGTCAAAACTTTTTCTCATCCGATGATGACGAGTAAAAAAGCGGAGGCAAGATGGCGTTTGTCGCCTACGCTCAATAAAAATAAGCGTCTATGAAGCAACCTGTCGACAAAATAGCGACGGCGTGGGTACTTGTTCCCCCCGAGATATACACAGGGGGCATATTCCTCACTGGCGGAAGAATCTCTATGTAGAATGGTCCTTTCTTCTAAAAAGACAGGAAGGATATTAAGGGGCCTACAAACAGGTCCCACAATCTGGTGGAATGCCCCGCTTAAAAAAAGAAAAAGAAAAAGAAAAAAACAGTATGTCCACAAGCAAAATGGGCACGGATAAAAACCCGAAAGGGCGCTGTGAGTAAAAACAGTAGGACTTCCGAAGAGCTTGTGAAAACTCATTAAAAAAATGGTATGTCTACAAGCAAGATGGGCATGTATGAAAACCCGAAAGGGCACCGTGAGTAAAAACAGCAGGACTGCCGGCGAGCTTGTGAAAACCCAGAAGGGCGAAACCTCGTTAAAATAAATACACTTTCGAGATTCTCACGACTCGTGAGGAGAATCCCCCTCGTGAGATCTTCACGGCTCATAGGATTCAAAAGCCTTAAGTTACAGGGATCTAGACCTGTTCTTAAGCCGTCATATTTCTTAAATTCCATATTGACCCTTGTATACAATCTATGGGCACGAATAAATATTTCTTTGCCAAGTTCTACAAATGGCATGAAATGTCCCCATATTGTGAATAACACTTGTAGGTCCTATCGACTTATAAGGAGAAAATACTCTTATGAGATCGTTACGACTTATAAGAGAAAACACCACTTAGAAATCCTCACGACTTCTAAGGAGAAATTACACCTACGAGATCCTCACGACTCGTAGGAAAAAATACCTTTATGAGACCCTTACGGCTCGTAAAGTCAAAAGTCTTAGTCGACAGGATCCTAACCCTGTCGACTAAGTCACCTTTGTCCAAATCGACAGGGGCAAATGATGAGTCGCTCCTAGCAATATCCCAGTTATAGCGATACTGATGCCTAAACAGGTGTCAAACTCTAAGTCAACCTCCCCGGCAAGTGTTGTCCCTATAACCATCTAATGTAGAAGAGGACACCGTTCGTTTGGGATCAGAAATGCCAAATTACACGGGACGAAATCTAGCAATACCTGCAGAATCCGCCGGTACTGACCGCTCCAGTCAAGGGAAAACCCCTCGTCCTATACACAACAGCCCTTGAAGGTTCTTTAGATGCGCTATGAGCACAGGAGAACGGCCAAGGGAAGGAGAGAGCCCTCTACTATTTGAGTCGAGTTCTCCTGGGCGCAGAAAACAACTACTCCCCTATCGAAAAACACTGCCCGGCGTTAATGTTCGCTATAACGATGCTTCGGTATTATGCTTTGGCGTATGAGGTCCATCTCATATCAAAAGTGGATCCTCTCAAATATTTGATGTCAAGAGCCATACTAACGGGACGGCTCGCTAAATGGGCCCTACTCTTAATGGAATTCTCGATAACATACCGACCTCTCAAGGCAGTGAAAGGCCAGGCCATCGCCGACTTTCTCGCTGAGCATCTGATACTTGCTGATTCACCCCTAAATTGCGAATTGCCAGACGGGCATGCGTTTGACACGATCGACGGGGAAAGAGGAGAAAGTGATATCCGATGGGAACTCTACTTCGATAGGGTATCTTCCATGAAGAAGCGAGAGCACATCCCCCCATAATTAAATCTGGGGTAGGCCTCATCTTCGTGACTCCACAAGGAGGGATAATGCGCTTTGTCTTTTCCTTACAGAGCCGAAGACAAACAATGAAGCAGAATATGAGGCTTTGATAGCAGTGCTTGAGATCGCTGTCGACATGGGAATCGAAAACCTCCTCATATACGGAGACTCCCACCCGGTCGTTAGCCAAGTAAACGACGACTATCAAACGTGCAAACCAGAGTTGGTAAAGTACGGCAGAAGAGTGCAGCAGTTACTAAGTCGAATTCCCTTCTATGTCCTAGAAAGCATATCGCGTGCAGAAAATAGCAAAGCGGATGCATTAGCCAAACTCGCTAAAGAACTGGCTGACAAAAACCTCGATGACGTAAGAATCATTGTACAAAACCGTCGGGTTCTTGCACCAGCAGAAATATCTCCGGAGTCGTCTGAAGAAAAGAAAGCGACCAAACAAATAGCCCTACAAATAGAGGACCGGGAAAAGGCTAAAGATTGGAGAGAAGTTTTTATAGACCACTTCAAATCTCGTCAAACACCGGAAGATGCATCCATAAGACATCAGCTCATGAAACGAGCGCTGTCGTTCGCCTTCGTCAATGATACTCTATATAAGAGATCGTTTGACTCTCTGTGGCTGAGATGCCTAGGACCGGAAGAAGCAAGGAGAGTCGTCCAAGAAACTCACGATGGACTCTGCGGTTCTCATCAAGCCGGGCCAAAGATGAACCTGAAGATCAAAAGAATGGGCTACTATTAGCCCACGATGATTCAGGACTGTCTCGAATACACGAAACAATGCTACTCATGCCAAATTCATGGAGACTTCATCCACTAGCATCCAAACCCGCTACACCCAACAGTGGCTAGCTGTCCGTTCGAAATGTGGGGAACCGACATAATTGGGCCCATCAAACCAACGTCATCCAAAGGACATCGGTTCATATTGGCGACAACTGATTACTTCGCTAAGTGGGCAGAAGCCATACCGCTAAGAGAAGTGAAGACGGAGAACATCCTCCATTTCTTCAAGACAAACGTCATCTATCGGTTCGGCACTCTGCGATGGATTATCTCCGATAACGGGTCGGCCTACAGAAGTCATAGAATCAGCCGCTTCGCGCAGCAGCATAACATAGACCGGAGATACTCTTCAGTCTATAATCTCCGAGCTAACGGTCTAGCTGAGACTTTCAACAAAACCTTGACAAAGATCATAAAGAAGATGGTGTCCAAAAATAAAAAGAACTGGCACGAGAGACAGCATGAAGCTCTCTGGGCGTATCGAACTACGTTCAAAATGGCTACGAATACAATGTCGTATGCATTGGTGTTCGGCGCGGAAGCAGTACTACCCTTAGAGATAGAGCTACCCTCTCTACGAGTGGCAGTTCATTACGAATTAATAGATGAAAAGAATGCTCATGTTCGGTTTGAGGAGTTCGACGCCCTCGATGAAACTCGTCTCATGGCATAGCAAAACCTAGAAGCTTACAAAGTAAGGATGACGCGCTCATACGAAAGATTGACTAGGCCAAGAACATTCCGCCAAGGCGAACTCGTGCTAGTTGTCAAAAGACCTATGATCTCCAATCGTGCCAAACGGGGGAAATTCGAGCCAAACTATGAAGGCCCATACATCATAGAAAAAGTCTACCAAGATGGGGCTTACTTGCTCATGGATATACATGGCGAAAGACCCTTCCGGCCAATAAACCACAGATTCCTTAAGAAATACTACGCTTGACGAGTCACAGCCCAGGTTAATGATTGATGACGACGCTTATGTCCGCTCGTTATCTTTCCGAGTCTAAACTCTATAAGTAGTATCCGGCGAAATCTCGCCTCGAAACTCAATGGACCGAAACGTTCCTAAACTAACATTGGACCGCAACGTCCTTAAACTAGCTGCGGACCGAAACGTCCCTAAACTAATAATGGACTGAAACGTCCCTAAACTAAACTCTATGGACTATGACGTCCTTAAACCATCTATGGACCGAAACGATCCTAAACCAACAATGGACCGCAACGTCCCTAAACTAAACTCCATGGACTATGATGTCCTTAAACCAACTATGGACCGAAACGTCCTTAAATTAACAACGGACCGAAATGTTTCTAAACTAACGATGGACCAAAACATCCCTAAACTACCTACCTGAAACTAGCTACGGACCGCAATGTCCTGAAACTAGCTACGGACCGAAACGTCCCTAAACCAACAACGGACCGAACTGTCTTGAAACTAGCTACGGACCGTAACGTCCTTAAACTACTACGAACCGCTGGATCCTTAGGCTAACGCGACAAAAAAAGGTATGTCCATAAGCGAAATGAGCATGGATGGAAATCCGAAAGGGCTCCGTGAGTAAAAACAGTAGGGTTACCAGCGAGTTTGTGAAAACCCGACAGGACACAGACTCGTAAAAATTTCTTGTGCACTTGCAGGGTCCTCTCGACCTTCTAAGGAGAAAATACCCGCGTGAGATCCTTATGACTCATAAGGGAGCAAAACACTTAGAAATCCTCATGATCTTTAAGGAGAAATTACACTTACGAGATCCTCACGACTTGTAAGGAGAATGTCCTCTCTATGAAACCCTCACGGCTTACAGGATTCAAAAGTCTTAAGATACAGGGACTTGAACTTGTTCTTAAGCCGTCATATCCCCAAACTACCTTACAGGCAGTCAATATTGACCCTTGTATACAATCTACGGGCATAAATAAGGGTTTCCCTCGCCCAGTTCCACCAATGGCGTGAAATTCCCCTATCTGGTGAACAACACTTATAGGTCTTCTCGATTTGTAAGGAGAAAATGCTCTTATGAGATCCTTACGACTCTCAAGAGAAAACACACTTAGGAGTCCTTATGACCCCTAAGGAGAAATTACACCTAAGAGATCCTCATGACTCGTAGGGAGAAACCTTTTACGAGACCCTTACGGCTCACGAAGTCAAAAGCCTTAGTCGTCAGGTCCCTAACCCTGTCTACTAAGCCACCTTTGTTCGATAGCGGCGAAGGCAAATGATGATTCGCTCCTGGAAACTTTCCAGTAGTAGCGATACGGATGCCTAAATCGGTAACGAATTCCAAGTCTTTTCACGGCAAGTGATGATTCTCTCCTGGCACTATTTCAGTTGCAGTGGTGCTGATGCTAAGATTGGTATCAGGTCTCAAGTCTATACTTGCAACAAAATCAGTGAGCTAAACATGCATATAAAAATAGCCAAAATGATTGGGCAACTCGCAATAAAAAGCAGCGAGTAAAAAGAAAAATAGCCGAAATGATTGGGCACCGCGAAAAACAGCCGAAATGATTGGGCAATCGCGACTTTCATGATATAAAAAACTGAAATGATAGAGCATGGCGGAAAGAAAACAAAAAAAATAAAATGAAACTTTTTCCCTGCAGGTAAGTCCATAGTAACCCCTGTATACAATCCATGGGCATAAGTGAAAAGGGAACTACATTTCCCCACCGAGCTGCGTCAAAGGGAAGTCAGATCTCGACGACCACATTTACAGCCTAAAGATCAACAACGACGTTTCTTCTCACTCCAACCGGATGCAGACGTGACGTCAACAACCGACCTCAGAGTCGCAACGAAGCGGAGCCATGGCAAAATCCCTAGTTCCAAATCTCGACGGCCGCATCTACAGCCTGGAGACCAACAACGGCGTTCCTCCTCATTCCAGCAGGATACGGATGCAACATCACCAATCGGAGCCACGACAAAGTCCCCATTTCTAAAACTCTATGGTTCACAGATAACCTAGAGTCACCCAATGACCTCCCCGTCAGAGCAATGCTTCGACTCGGAAACAAGTCACCCAATGACCTCCCCGTCAGAGCAATGCTTCGACTCGGAAACAAGTCACCCAATGACCTCCCTGTCAGAGCAATGCTTCGACTCGGAAACAAGTCACCCAATGACCTCCCCGTCGGAGCAATGCTGCGACTCGGAAACATGTCAACCAATGACCTCCCCGTTGGAGCAATGCTTCGACTCGGAAACAAGTCACCCAATGACCTCTCCGTAAGAGCAATACTTCGACTCGGAAACAAGTCACCCAATGACTTCCCCGTCGGAGCAATGTTTCGACTCGGAAACAAGTCACCCAATGACCTCCCCGTCGGAGCAATGCTCCGTCTAGGAAACAAGTCAACCAATGACATCCCCGCCGGAACAACGCTCCATCTCGGAATCAAGTCAACCAATAATCCCTCGATTCGTCTCTACTCGTAGGGGAAAGCCTTAGGCAATGGGGATAAGGACCTGTTTCCTAAGCACTGGGGCCCTGCAAGTCAGTCCAAGATGGGCCATTACATACTATTCATGGGCCACACTCTCCAAAGTCGAATCTCGATAAGAAAGGAAACGACCACTTACGAGTCCTCTCGACTTGTAAGGAGGAAAAATTCTCTTGTGAGATCCTTACAACTCTCAAGGGAAAATACACACTTAGGAATCCTCACGATTCCTAAGGAGAAAATACACCTACGGGATCCTCTCGACTCGTAGGGAGAAAAGTCTTTATGAGACCATCACGGCTCATAAAGTTGGAAAGTCTTAGGCTACAAGGACTCCAAACTTGTCCCCTAAGCCCTCAATTCTATGGTCACACATTACATTGCACTACTTCACATACGTACATACATACGTAGGAAAAGTAGGGGGCATTTGTTCCCGCCAAAATTTTCGGCCAAGAGCTACTTGTTCTTTTATAAAAAGGGGGGGAGTCCTCAAAATTTGGCCTCACGTGTTAAACACATGGGCGCTCATATGCAAAGCATATGGGCGCTGAGAATAAAATAATTAATGGCCAAACAAGCCTCACGTGTAAAACACGTGAGCGCTCATATGCAAAGCGTATGAGCGCTGAATAAAATAAACTTAAAGGGCCAAACATGGTTCATGTGTAAAACATGTGAGCGCTCATATGCAAAGCATATAAGCGCTGAACATAAATCACCAATGGCCAATAAGTCTCACATGTAAAATACGTGAGCATATGAGCGCTGAACATAAACAGGCTAAAACCCACAGCAGGGGTCACGTGTTAAACACACGAGTTCTCTTGCCTCTCACATGCAAAGCATGTGAGCACCCTAATTTAAAATGCTCCTATCAAATTCTAGAATTAAATTCTATTTTGGAAAATATTTTCCCGTTCTTTCTCAAACTAAAAAAATCTTCTTTGTTAAACAGAGGACCTTTGGATCAAAGATCCAACGGAGATCATCTGGTAGAATAAAGTTCTATCATAGGAAAATATTTTTCTAATCTTGTTAAATTAACAAAATATTCATATGATCAGAATTCTATGTTAGAATAAAATTCTAATCTTATTAAACTAACAAGATATCTATATGATAGAATTAAATTCTATATTAAGAAAATATATTTCTGATATTGTTAAACTGAAAAGATATGATAGAATAAAATTCTAATCTTGTTAAAACTAACAAGATATTCATAATCTTGTTAAACAAACAAGAAATCTTCTCTGTTAAACAGAGAGCCTTTGGATTAAAAATCCAACGGTGAATAAAATTCACCGATTGATCTAAAAGATCATGAAATCAATCACGATCTCTCAATGAGAGATTCCCTTAACAAATTGATTCTTTTTCTTCTCATATAAATAGGAGTAAGGAGAGGAGTAAAAAAAAAAAAAGAAGGAGAGGGGAAGAAAAATAGAGAGAGAACTAAATTCTCTAAAGAAGAGGAACCCTTTCCAAAAGCTCCCACAAAAAGAGAATTTAAGTCTCAAACCAAGAGTTTAACTCTTCTCAAAGAACTTAGTTCTTCCTCTGGTTAAGATCTGCAGAAGCAGATCTCCCCACAAGTTGAGAATTTAATTCTCATCGGGGAGATTCTGTCATGCAGATTCAAAACCTAGGGGAAGAACTGAATCCAAAAGAGTTTAACTCTTACAAAACATATGAGAATTTAATTCCTCTGAAACTAGGGTTTAACCCTTTAAAAAGAATTTAATCTCTGCAAAGAACAAAAGGAGAACCTGATTCCTCAGAACCATAGAAGAACAGCCTGGTGATTCATTAGCGTTCAACGCTACATAACAAAGCGCACGTGTTCCCACTTGAGCACCTTTGATGAACAAAAAGAATGACTAAGACTGAATCACGTACTCCCATGTGACCCTTTAAAGTGAGCGCTCAGCAATTACATGAAAAAAAGAATTAACCCAAAGACAGTTTCAATTTTAGGGCGTCTCACGTGTTCCCATGTGACCCCCGAACAGTTGTATATAAAAAGGGGGAAATTCCAAAGACAGCGCTCACATTTTGAATGCTCCTTGTTCAGTTGAAAATATTGCACTTTGGTATAAGTATTTTCCTTACATTTCTTAAATAATAAAAGGTGTTTATTATAAATATTAAACATATTTGGATTTATCTGCAAAATACTATTTACCATATGTTTATATATTATAATTAATATTATGAAGGAAAATATAAGCATTTTATATTTATATAATATTTTGGTAATTGAAAATATGCATATCATATCAAATATTCTAATCACAATTCTTAAAAGATATAATATCATACATATGGGTAGAATAATATTTCAAAATATATGCATAATATTTTATTAATTAAAAGATGCATAGCATATCAAATATTCTTAATCATGTTTGTTAAAGATTTATTACCATATAAAGTGCATAGCATATTAAATATTCTTAATCAAGTTTCTTAAAGATTTATTACCATATATAGTGATTAAGACACTCTCTCTAATTTAATAAATAAACTAACATTATTCATAGAGATATTGTGAAAGATTTAGCTCAGGTCAAGAGATGAAGATGTTCAAGATGTCAGGATCAAAAATCTGCCAAAATCATAAAATCAATACTGACAGGGACTCAGAATCCAGGCATGGAAAGTTACCATATTAGGAAGTCACCATATATGGTAACTAGTTTTTCTTCTTTGAGGGCTATATAAAGGACCAAGGGCTAAAGTTAGAAGACATCAAGCCGACGAGATCACGAAGTCCAAGACGGCTCACGCATCCAGGCTGATCATCAACGGTTCATCTACCTCCTTGGAAGAAATCGAGAAGCAAACTAGGTTTTTGTAATCATTTTCTAAGGAATCAAAGTGTACTTGATCTAGTTGATTAATAAAGGTAGTTCTTTTTCTTATTCTATTTCTTCGTAGTTTAATTATGCATTTTCTCTCCATCTCTTTTTCTCCCAACATGCGCGAGTAATTCTCCGCTTGTTAGGGTTCGTAGGATTAGGGTAGGCTAATGAACGATGAAAAATATCTAAACCCTTTTTAAGTCCTATAAAGTTTAGGAACTTTATCAAAATAATCATTAACATCCTAATCGGGCGCGCTAGCAATTCTTTACTAGTTCCGACCGCGATTAGAGATTAGATTAATGATTGTTTTGGTAAAGGCTAGATATGAACGGAGTTCCGTGTCGAGATAAGGGTTAAGAGTGGGATTCCTTTTCCCTCCAGAAACCCTAATCTACACGCATCGCCGTCGTTCTAGTTCTAAATCTATTAATGGATAAAAAGGGTAACTTTAATTAATCATTCATAACT
This sequence comes from Agapanthus africanus, assembly GCA_030015575.1. Classification (NCBI taxonomy): domain Eukaryota; kingdom Viridiplantae; phylum Streptophyta; class Magnoliopsida; order Asparagales; family Amaryllidaceae; genus Agapanthus; species Agapanthus africanus. The sequence continues at coordinate 43,554,957 of JASDDO010000019.1, read as the reverse complement.
ACTAAATCCTAACGAACCCTACAAGCCCTTCTTATTATAATTAATCACATCTTTAAACTATTCTAGATCTATATTTACATTCTTATTAAACGTAGATCTAGAAACCATCCTACAACCATTCTTATTTCTTTCTCCTTTTCAACACATCTAAAGTAAAATTAAAAGGTTCCACGTTTCCCAGAGGACGACCCGTACTCATCTCGGTCTAGCTACGTGCGACACCGTTATTGATTGCGGTTAAACTAAACAAACACGATTTTTCGTAACAATCAAATGGCGCCGTTGCCGGGGATACGTGCGTAATTTTTTTTTATTTTTACTATTTGTGTTGATTTCTTAGACGATTCATATCATTATTAAAACAAAACTGCAAATTGCATATTTAACGATTTGTGTGTTAATTTTGCGAGGGAATCTGGAGTCACAGAATTGAGGAAAACAGAAGATCGAGGGTTTCACACTTCTCTGGTATCTTTCTTAACTCTTTCTCTCTCCCATCAAATCAAATAAAATCTATTTTCTGCAGGATTCTTTGCAAAATTGCGCCGCTCAAAAATCTTTTTGCAAAAGTTTTGTTATTGGTTTTGTTTTGCATATTTAATACGGACTCTAAGGGGCAAAGACCAAATCAAGATTAGGTGGGGATTTCATCACCCTTCCTAAGCCCCACAAATCATAAACCGAGCATACAGATCAACCCTTCATTAATTTAAAAAATATCTAGACCAGACTCTAAGGACTGTCGAGCTCAATAGGAAAAAGACGAGTATAGGCATCGGCCGTTTATCCTAACTGACATTGCGGTGTCTAGGCTAGTGGTTTTTAATTAGGCCCACTGTAGTGGTGGTTCCTTCCCACTTACCTGGCCGTACTTGTCCGTGAAGAGGCGGTTTGAGGTCTATTTCTAGCCTTAGTTAGGAGCTGTCTAGAGACTGACCTAGGTAACCTTAGTTCTAGGGTTGCTTGTGCATTTTAGGGAGATTTGTCTTGAGTCCCACTTTTTCAAAACAAGCCAATTTTAATTCACACACACGCTGCCACTTGCACTAAACCCGCTTAGTGCATGCTCGGCTGGACACGGGATCCTAGTGCCCGTCTTGTCCGCGTTCCTGTTATCGACGCCGAAGTCGGTACTTCTTCATCTTCTTTTCCCCCACCACACACCACATCAACCGAGATGGACGGCACTCCATCAGAGTATAACACAACGCTGCCACCACCCGCAGGTGCGCAGAATCCACCGCGCATCTCTCTCCAAGAGAGATGCTATCCTATTCGTGGTCCCCTTCCTACATGTCTATCTCTTCCACCACCTAACGGGGATAATTTCGAAATTAAACCCCACTACATCAATCTGCTGCCCAAATTTCACGGGCTTGAGTCGGAAGACGCGTACGTTTTCATCACCAAATTCGAAAACGTATGCGCAATGATGGGTACTTCACAATTGACTTTAGATGCTATGCGCTTACGTCTTCTCCCATTCACACTGTGCGACTTGGCAGAAAAATGGCTTTATAATACTACCGCACACTCTATCACTAATTGGGATGAATTCGTCGTAGCATTTCTTAAGAAGTTTTACCCAAATCATAAGACTGCACATGTTAGGAGCGAGATTAACCAGTTCACCCAGCTTCCCAATGAACCATTTTGGAAGTGCTTTGAACGTTTCAAAGATCTGCTTGTCCAATGCCCCCATCACGGGATACAAAGATGGGATTTATGTCGGATTATATATGAGGGCATTAATCCAGCGACAAAGCAGATGCTTGAAACAATGTGTCAATGCAATTTCATGTCTAAAGATGACGGTGAAGCTTGGAAATATCTGGAAGACCTCGCAGAAAGCACTTTGCAGTGGGAAAGCGTAAGACCACCTTCAACTAAGGGGGGTATTCACCAACTCGATGTTTCCATCGCAGTAAAAGCCGAAATGGTAGCGATGCAGAAGAAACTCGATGCTATGGAGAACAAATTTTCATCATTCTCCCTAAATCAGGTTACGCTTCCCAAGACTGTCTGTGGTTGCTGTTCGGATCCTTCACACTTAACGGAAGAATGTCCTATGAATGCATCGTTTCAAGCTAATGCTGCTTTTCAGCAGCGACCTAGAAACGACCCTTATTCTTCTACGTACAATCAAGGATGGAGGAATCATCCTAACTTTGCTTGGAATCAAAACCAACAAAGCAATTATCAAAGACCTCCTCCACAGCAACCACAACCACAGAATCAGCCCCCCTTTCAGTCACAAAATTTCCAAAATCCGGCCAACATTTCTACACCACAGGTGGCCGGTATTGACAACTCACTTGCACAAACTTTGGATATGTTCATGAAACAATCCATGCAAAATTCGGCTGATATGAGGTCTTCTATTGATGCCCTAACGAAAAACTCCTCCTCCCATAGTGAGAGTATTAAATCAATAGAAAACCAAATCGCACAGTTAAATGCCGCAATGAGTGCGAGAGAGAAAGGGAAACTCCCATCTCAACCCCTACCGAATCCTGGCCATTCACAAAGTCATAATGTGAATGCCGTCACTACGTTGAGATCGGGGAGAGTGCTGAACAACCAAGTGGATGAGCAAGTTGATGACAGTGACACATTTGATACCCCTTCTTCTTCTTCCTCCCCTAATTCGTCTCGTCTCCCACCTTCATCCGAGCCTATTCTCCGTTTTCCCCAAGGCTCAAACATTTCACCAAATCTATCTAAGTCGATGCCCACTCCAATTTTGGGATCGAATCCATCCCCACAATCCTCTCCAACGTTGGACCCAAAACTTATTGATCAAGCACCTTATCCAAACAGGTTAAGGGGCAACAGACCAAGTCCACAAATGGAGAAGATTGTGGAAATTTTTAAGCAAGTTAACATAAACATTCCTCTCCTCGATGCTATTCAACAAGTTCCGTCATATGCAAAAATCTTAAAGGACTTGTGCACTAGGAAGAGAAAAGTTCAAGTACCTAAAAAAGTTTTCCTTGCGAGTAATGTGAGCACTGCTTTTACGCAACAACTACCCAAGAAACGAAAGGACCCCGGAAGTCCTACAATTTCTATTTCTATTGGGGGTAAAAATATCAATCGTGCTCTACTCGATCTAGGTGCTAGTGTTAACTTGCTTCCGTATTCTGTTTATGAGCAATTAGGGATTGGAGAGTTAAAACCTGCGCATTGCACTCTTCAGATGGCCGATCGATCTATCACCCAACCTAGGGGTGAGTTAGAGGATGTGTTAATCAAAGTCGGGGAATTCATATTCCCTGTGGACTTTATCGTTATAGATACACAACCTGTAGCAAACCCACGCAATCAAATCCCGGTGATACTCGGTCGACCCTTTTTGGCCACTTCCAACGCAGTAATTAATTGTAGAAACGGCTCTATGACCCTATCCTTTGGAAAGAAGTCAATTGAGCTTAATATTTACAAGTTGGGAAGTGAACCCTCCGAACCCTATGCTCATATGTGTTCTGTCGAATTAATGGATGTCGACAGCAGCGAATTTGATCAACCTCATGATACAGACTCTTTTCATATGTTGTTGTTTGACCCAACCATTTACTCTTCCACCGAGTTGTCCGGGTCAACATCTAACAATGATGAGGAACTTTTTATAGAGTCTGACGATCACCCCATTTTTTCTGAGGACATTATTCTTCGGGGTATCGATGAAAGCTTTGAGGAAATTTTCGCTGATGAACTTGCATTTTTACAAGACACGGGTGTTAAGATGAATCAACTCCAAGATGAAGAAATTGAACCTCAACCCCTTCTTTTGGACAATCATGATAATGCGAGTAATCCATCATTACTATCACTGTGCCGTCTCTCCAAATCGAGACGCAATCCTTTTCCATTACACCTCTTGTCACCTCCCCACTTCTTCACGTCAATAGGCGACATGTTCTTCCACCAACCTTGGTGCTTCATTGATAAAATTTTTGAATGGTTGGTGTTGACCTTCGGTCTTTGCAAAGCTTGGCATTGACCAATAACCTTGACCCCCTCGTGTGATTTTAAAAGATTAAAATTGTTTAAAGTTTGGGGGGTGGTATATTTTGGCTCTTGAAAAGAAAATGATTTTTACAAATTTGTGAGCCTAAAATAAGTTTGGGGGAGGATTTTCACTTTCATATATTCTTGCCCCCATTAATAATTTCCTCCCAAGTCTACAGGTTTTTGAGCTTAACGGATGACATCAGTGAGGACACTGCTGTAAACAGGTTTGGGGGAGGTTTGTGCTTATTTACACATCAATTTGCATCATATTTTGCATAAGCACAATATTTTCAAAAAAAAAAAAAATTTATAACAAACGAGTAGAAAGTGAAAAGTTACATCCAAAAGATAGGAATAGTTTAAGAAAACCAAGAAAATTAGAAGTTTTCTTAAACGAACTAGTAATAAGTAGTTATGAGCTGTTGTCCCAAGGGTTAGTAAGATGAAGGAAGTCACTAATCTGAGGATAAAAATAAGTCTGAAAAATAGTTTCTATTCTGGAAGCCAAACATTTGAATGTTGATACCCTACAATATGCACCTACACACGTCTTGAAACTCGGGATAGTAGAGGATACCTTGAAATGCTCTTGTCTAAAAGTCAAAGTATGAAGGAAATAAAAAAATGAAGAAAATATAAAAATGGTGAAAAGAAAAAAATGAACACTGGTTTTGTATCGCCAAGGCAGCAATAAAAAAATATAGCGAGGGTGTCTCTTCACCTAGTGCCCTAAGGCCAACTGGTCTGGGAGTCACTGCTAAGCCTTAGGTGGTGCAAGACGAGGAAAATATTATCACCAAATCAGCAAGCACTTGAGTAATCGGTCGGTTAGTACCTCAAGAAGTATTAACGGTCGCATGAAAAGGTGTGAGCAAACCTAAGTATTCATAAAATTAAAAAGTACTGAGGTAGATGGACAAGAGTGTGATGGCTTGAATTGAATTCTCCGAGTGTAGGGATGTTCTTTACACACACGTGGGGTTATATGATCAATGTTTGGATGAAAGGTAGGAATGAAGAATAAAGACGATGTTTTATTGAGGGATGATGTGATTTCTAACATTTTTTCATGACTATTAAGATAGGGCTCATGACAACTGAAAAGCTAGCATAGTTGGAAACTCTTCTTTTCAAAGTCTTTCTTTTATGGTTCTTGTCTTTATATGTAAATTTCACCATCTTTCTTTTGTTATAGGATTTTGTGGGTGTAATCCGCTGAAAACCCTCAGGAGACAACACTCCTCCTACTAGGGACACCTAGAGGTTTAACGGCTTGTTGCACGTGCTCAGTGCAATCGTGTCTGCCTACGAAAGTGTGCTTAGTTTTCTCTTTTTATTTTTCTCTTTCTCTTGAATAATTAGTTTGCTCGGGACGATCAAAATTAAGTTTGGGGGTATTTGTTCAGTTGAAAATATTGCACTTTGGTATAAGTATTTTCCTTACATTTCTTAAATAATAAAAGGTGTTTATTATAAATATTAAACATATTTGGATTTATCTGCAAAATACTATTTACCATATGTTTATATATTATAATTAATATTATGAAGGAAAATATAAGCATTTTATATTTATATAATATTTTGGTAATTGAAAATATGCATATCATATCAAATATTCTAATCACAATTCTTAAAAGATATAATATCATACATATGGGTAGAATAATATTTCAAAATATATGCATAATATTTTATTAATTAAAAGATGCATAGCATATCAAATATTCTTAATCATGTTTGTTAAAGATTTATTACCATATAAAGTGCATAGCATATTAAATATTCTTAATCAAGTTTCTTAAAGATTTATTACCATATATAGTGATTAAGACACTCTCTCTAATTTAATAAATAAACTAACATTATTCATAGAGATATTGTGAAAGATTTAGCTCAGGTCAAGAGATGAAGATGTTCAAGATGTCAGGATCAAAAATCTGCCAAAATCATAAAATCAATACTGACAGGGACTCAGAATCCAGGCATGGAAAGTTACCATATTAGGAAGTCACCATATATGGTAACTAGTTTTTCTTCTTTGAGGGCTATATAAAGGACCAAGGGCTAAAGTTAGAAGACATCAAGCCGACGAGATCACGAAGTCCAAGACGGCTCACGCATCCAGGCTGATCATCAACGGTTCATCTACCTCCTTGGAAGAAATCGAGAAGCAAACTAGGTTTTTGTAATCATTTTCTAAGGAATCAAAGTGTACTTGATCTAGTTGATTAATAAAGGTAGTTCTTTTTCTTATTCTATTTCTTCGTAGTTTAATTATGCATTTTCTCTCCATCTCTTTTTCTCCCAACATGCGCGAGTAATTCTCCGCTTGTTAGGGTTCGTAGGATTAGGGTAGGCTAATGAACGATGAAAAATATCTAAACCCTTTTTAAGTCCTATAAAGTTTAGGAACTTTATCAAAATAATCATTAACATCCTAATCGGGCGCGCTAGCAATTCTTTACTAGTTCCGACCGCGATTAGAGATTAGATTAATGATTGTTTTGGTAAAGGCTAGATATGAACGGAGTTCCGTGTCGAGATAAGGGTTAAGAGTGGGATTCCTTTTCCCTCCAGAAACCCTAATCTACACGCATCGCCGTCGTTCTAGTTCTAAATCTATTAATGGATAAAAAGGGTAACTTTAATTAATCATTCATAACTACTAAATCCTAACGAACCCTACAAGCCCTTCTTATTATAATTAATCACATCTTTAAACTATTCTAGATCTATATTTACATTCTTATTAAACGTAGATCTAGAAACCATCCTACAACCATTCTTATTTCTTTCTCCTTTTCAACACATCTAAAGTAAAATTAAAAGGTTCCACGTTTCCCAGAGGACGACCCGTACTCATCTCGGTCTAGCTACGTGCGACACCGTTATTGATTGCGGTTAAACTAAACAAACACGATTTTTCGTAACAATCACTCCTCACGTGTCCGCACGTGACCGTTTGATGAACCAACTGCTTAGTACTTATAAGTGAAAGAGGAATAAAATCCAGAGAACAGTTTCATCTCGGGCGCCTCACGTGCTCACACGTGAGCCAAGTGCTCAGCACTTTTATATATATAAGAGGGAATAAACTCAAAGAACAGCATCCACTCCGGGGCCTCTTACGTGTTCACTTGTGAGCGCCTCCAAAGTCCAGTGTTTAATACTGATTCAGTGCTTAGCACTGTGGGGTAACTAGGGGAAATCAACCTTGACCCAAATTAGCCAAGTCTTCTGAGGCCAAGACCTTTTTGGTCACCAATCAACCGAGCCCCCATGCTCAGGTCTCCCCAAACCAATCCTAGTCCCAAAAATGACTAATGTTCTCCTAACAGATGACATCTAAAATGATGTTCATCCCACACAACTCCTCGATTTGGAATCTGGTTTAAGGGTACATCTCTCCACACCTCTGATATATGTCGTTGTAATCCTTCAACGTCTTCAGAGAGATGGAGGGTCCCAATAACCAATAACTCTTGGCACACCCTCAAACTGATGAGCCAAACCCCACGGACTATGATGTCCTTAAACACGGACTATGATGTCCTTAAACACGGACTATGATGTCCTTAAACTAAAAACCCTATGGACTATGATGTCCTTAAACATGGACTGTGATGTCCTTAAACTACGGACTATGATGTCCTTAAACATGGACTATGATGTCCTTAAATTCCATGGACTATGATGTCCTTAAACCCTATGGACCGCAGCGTCCATAAACTAAACTCTATGGATTATGATGTCCTTAAACCATGGACTATGATGCCCTTAAACAATGGACCACAACGTCCTTAAACTAATAACGGACCGCAACGTCCTTAAACTAAAATGATAGGGCCCAAATGCTCTTTCGTTGGATCTAAATGGTCCTAAGACCTTGTTAAGTAGATCTTAGTCTAAAATTAGACTAACATATTCTTAACAAACATTTAAGTTGATCTTAATCTCAAACGAGGTTAACGATTCTTAAATCAACTAAACCCAAATCTAAGAAAATACGTATTTGGACTAATCCACGCCCTACGGGCGACAACATAAATTAGTCTCCGTATACAATCCACGGGCAACCTAAAACAAAACAAACACACACGACACGAAGTGAATATCTGGAGAAGGAGAAAGTGGTTATCGCTACGCGGTAACGTAATTAACTGCACGGGCTTGCGCCTGCAGGAAAGAGCGTCCCCACAATAAAAAACCCCTCGCAAATGAGGGGGAATCTGATGAAGTCTGCTACAACGGCCGCATTTGTCCAAATCTCTGATACAGAGTTCCATAAATCAACTTGGTATCTTCGGAGAGGTGGATGGATAAAACCAAATAGTATCTGCCCCCAAAATTCAGGCCAGACGTCCTAACGTCTCGGTCGCAACTTTCGACGGTAAACAGGCTTAGGAGACAGATTTAGGTCTTTGTCGCCTAAGGCTTTCCAATTTTATGAGCCGTGAGGGTCTCATAAAAGTACTTTCTCCCTACGAGTTGAGAGGATCCCGTAGGTATATCTTCTCTTTAGTAGTCATGAGGAATCTTAAGTGTCCTTTTTTATGATTCGTAAGGATCCCACAAGAGTATTTTCTTCTTACGAGTTGAGAGGATCTGTAAGTGGCTTCTTTTCCTCGCTGTTTGTGCTGGAATGGCTTACATTACTTTATTTACTCGTTCCAGAGCATTCAGTTTACTTTCCCCTCAGGTGTAGATAAATTCGGCTTAACGTTAAACATATATAACCCCTTTTATCATAGGAGTCCATTATTTTTGTGGTACCGGGTTCAGTCCGTTGTACCATTGCATTAGCTAACTTCTTCTCGGTTTGCGTTCCTTCAGAATGCGGTTCCAACAGCCACGCACTTGCTGTATTTCCAATCACTTCTGAGGCGGGAATACAACATCCCAAGTAATATTCCTAGGTCGGGGTATCCGTGTTGCCGTCGGAGGATTCAGTGTTAGGCATGTCCATGGCGCTTTACCTTGAGGTCAGACTCTATTCTTCGAGTCTCAGCGAAATCATAACTGCACCCTTCTGAGGTGGGATGACATCAAGTGGTCTTTATGCATTCACGTGTCCTGCTTTCAAGACCTAGAGTTAGGAATATGTCGTCACTGTGCTTTTTCTTTGATGATGTCGCGTCGATTCTTGACTGAAGTAGGCTAGACATTCATATGGTCTCTGGGCTGTATGTATTGCCATTGAAATCTGAAGCTATGAATTTTCCATCACTCCACTTTTTTTTGGCTCCTTAGAACTTTATTGACACCATGTCTGTACTATGCTGGAGTAAGAGGGATGTCCAAATAATCTCTAAGCTGTATGTGTGCCATTAAGACTAGGAGTTAGGAGATGTTGTCACTCCACTTTAGCTTTGGCTCATCTCGCTTTATTGACATCCCACTCTATTGAATTTTGGTAAGTTGCAACTAAATCCTGCAGGGATGAAGTAGCTCATGGTGGTCTTTGGGTTTGCATATGATGTCATTGAGACTTGAACCGTTGCTGATGAATTCTTTTGCTTGGTAGCCTTTGATGAAGCAACATTGCTCATTTTCATCTGTTTGTGCCCATGGATTGTATACAAGAGTTGATATTGAACTACTTGTAGAGCGAAAATTCCACATATATTTCTTTTTTTATCCGCGATTACTTTATCATTTCAGCTTTTCTTATCGTGAAAGTCGCGATTACAATCATTTCGGCTATTTATTCGTGGTGCCCAATCATTTCGGCTATTTCATTTTACTTTTATTAGCTGATTTTTATTGCGAGTTGCCTAATCACTTTGCTATATTTTTTTTATCTTACTCGCTACTTTTTATTGTGAGTTGTCCCATCATTTCAGCTTTTTATTTATTTTCCCTCCAGTTTAACGACTTAGAGGTCGACAGTTTGAAACTCGGGATTTTGGATGTCGTTCGACAACAGTATCGCTAACACTGCAGTGTAATGCCAGGAGCAACTCATCACTTTCTATTACCTATTTGGACAAAGGTGGCTTATAAAACAGGTTTAGATCCCCTTAATCTAAGTCTTTTCAATCTTTATGAGCCATGAGAGTCTCACAATGTTGTTTTCTCCCTATGAGTCGAAAGGATCTCATAGGTGCATTTTCTCCTTAGAGGTCATGAGTACTCCTAAGTGGATTTCCCTTATGAGTTGTAAGGATCTCACAAGAGTATTTTCTCTTTACAAGTCGAGAGGATTTACAAGTGTTGTTTACCATACGGGAAGTATTGTTCGTCTTTGGTGGGACTTAGTTGAAACATATTTGTTTACGTCCGTGGATCGTATACAAGAGTTGGTACTGAACTACTTGTAGGGCAATTTTAGGGATATGATGGCTAAAGCAACAGTTTTAGATCCCTGTAACCGAAGGCTTTTGAATTCTATGAGCCGCGAGGGTCTCATAAGGATATTTTCTTCTTACGAGTCAAGAGGATCTCGTAAGTGTATCTTCTCCTTAGGAATCGTGGGGATTCCTAAGTGTGTTTTTTCTTTGTCAATTGTAAGGATCTCACGCAGGTGTTTTCTCCTTGTAGATCGAGAGGTCCAGAGATTCCTCCATCGAATGACGTATTGGACCATCATCTCATTGGATTTCACCCTTTCATTAACTAACGTAGAGACCGTAGTGCGTTCACTTGCACTAACGGACTTGTGTGTAAAGAGCACTTCTAATTCAATGAAGGTCTTAATGAAGTCATTTGAGAGCTTCGAGTGCCATTCAAAGGCGGTTCCCGTCAGACTGCCGACGAATTAAAGGAGAAGCAACAGGTCTTCACTATTGATATAATCGCACATAGCTCTAAACTGCGTGATATGTTGATGGGGATTTCCTGTTCGATTATAGATTTTGAACCTCGGGATTACATATCCCGCAGGGTATTGCAGTTGGTCATACCATGCTAGATATGGACGACTGGTCTTGACCAACTTATTTGCCGCTTCGCTGGCCTGGTGAGCTTTAATTTGCTGGGCTATATATTCGTCCATCTTTGCTTTTGTGATCACCTCCTCTTTCTCCGCTGAAGGCGGTTGGATAGGATTGGAAGTATCTCATTTATCATTAATAACAACCACTGGCAATTCATGTACTGGTGATTGGGATTCAGCCATCATTCTAGCCATATTTTGGATCAAGAGGGTCATCTTGTTCAACTTAGCGGACATCTCTATCGCTTCTTCATCTTTCTTCTCGAAAACGCGCTTTAGGATTTCAGTATCCGAATCCTACCCTGTCTTTTCTTCGGGTGCGTCCTTGAGGTTTGCCTTAGGCGGTGGATTAATGAGTTCTGCTGCTTGAGCAAGTATCTTTTGCAGCTTTTCTTGTTGCTGCTTACCTTTCGTCAGAGACCGAGTAAGTGTTCTGTTACTAAAAAAATAATGGCTTTCAACTTTGGAGTTCACCATATGGACAGTATGAACTACCATACCCCCAGTCTTGGGGCTTTTAGAATCTCGACTCTTGGAGTTTGCTTCGGACGCTTGGAGTTTCTCCGGCCTCTCTCTTTTGTAAGAAGCCGTTTTAGGTGGAACCATATAGCAGGAACCACCTTCGGATGAGTCTTCTTGTTTTTGGAAAGGGAGTTGTCAGTGTTTGGCTGATGCTTCATTTGTTTGAACCTAGGAGAAAAGCTACAGACAACGAAGGAGTTCTTCACCGCTTTCCACACCTTATATATAGATGAGGAAAGTCTTTTTGGAGAGCGAACTGGCTTCTGCTCTCCTTGAATCTCCATCGGCCGCGGAGACCTCTTCAATACCACGGTGGGGGAATTTTGCTTGACCTTTCGCAGCAATTCAAAACTGTTCCCGGTTGGAACAATAGCATTCACCATTGGAGTTGGAGCAGGGGTCAACCCTGTTAGGGAACTGCCTCCAGCTTGTCTTACTCGACACCAATGGAGACGTTGGGCATTTCTCGTGGAAAGCACCTTTTTTTTCTTATGTGGTTTCTTCATCATGCCCCTTACATAGATTGGGGCCTTCGATTGGAGTCAATTGGTGGAAGGTCGACACCTTTTGCAGAGTTGAAGCTTGAGGAGCCAGTCTGTAGAAGACAAATTTCTTTTGGACTTCCTCCTTCGACATTGAGGCAACGAGGGTAGGAGGTGGGAGCATTGAACCAAAGAAAAACCCATTCATTTCCTGAGGAACCGCAATGCAGAGAGTTGAGACTGCGAATGGCCCGTACTTGGCTCCACCGGATGTGGTAAAGCCTAAATTGCAGTTAGTACAAGTGAAACCCATTGATCTCTGTATATAGACGAAACACCAGTGTTAACCGCCGAAAACCGGACTGAGGCGTGGGGAGCACGTATAGCCTGAATACGGAGGTAGATACTATATGAAACATATCTATCCATCTCTCCGAAGATACCAAGTTGATTTATGACACCGTATATCGGAGGTTTGGATGGATGCGACCAATGTAGCTAAAATTTTCGTATTCCCCCTCATATGTGAGGGTTTTTTGATTGTGGGGACGCTTTTTCCTGCAGGCGCAAGCCCTTGCAGTTAATTACGTTATTACAAAGCGATAACAACTTTCTCTACTTCAAGTATATCACTTCGTGTCGTGTTATGGTTTGTTTATTTTGGGTTGCCCTTGGATTATATACAGATACTAATATATCGTCGCCCATAGGACGCGGATTAGTCCAAATCCGTACATATTAGATTTGGGGTGAACTTAGGTCGCATTTCTTATATGAATGAGATCCATCAGTTGAAGAGGATTTTTGTTTTCATATAAATATCGTTAGCCTTGTTGTAGACTAAGATCGACTTAAATATTCATACACATGAAGCATAAGCTTCTATACATAATGTATATTGACTAAGTATCCAAGCTATGACTTGCTGGTCAAGTGCGCATGTGCATCATGAAGTGCGCACGTGATTCGCATGGCGCATTCATGCTTTCCCTTTTGGAGGGGTATATATGAGTATGGGATGCACATTTATATATGGTGTGCATCTGGGTTAGGTGCGCATTGGATGCGAATCAGAATAGGGTGAGATGCGCGTCTGTATGCGATGCGAATCAGAATAGGGTAAGATGTGCATGCATATATCACGAGATGCGCACTTGATTGGGTTCAAGTAGTGCGCATGTGCATAATGCGCGAGTCAATGTGGACAAATCCTCCACGTGCGCTCACGTGTATATCACATGATGTATAGATTAATAGTTCACACCCTAATCCAGGGTGCATACTATAATGCAGAAAGTTTTAGCTTTCAAAGAGATTGAGATCTCTGTTGTTTGATTTAAAGTGCATTCACATAGCATATTTAAATTTGATGAAAGTAAAAACTTTCAGGAGAAGCACTAGCTTCGATTTATATGTTTGTGATCATCCTTTAATATAGGTTTTGTCCAAAGTCTTGGACTTTAGAATAGATCTCTCATGAAAAGCAGTGGCTTTTTGTATGAAAGAGATAAACTCTAAGATCGTTTGATCTTTATTTTAGGGAAGCACTAGCTTTATTATGAAAAAGCAATAGCTTTTATGAAAAGAGAAGTTCCTCTCTTTTTCTGATTACCTAGTTAACTGGGGTTTTCTTCGAAGAAAGCTTCAGTTTTTAGCAGAGAAGATGAGGAGAGCAAAAAAGATCAGACTTTGAATCCTCCAAAAAAAGTCATTTTCTTCATTGTGAGGGGGTTCCTATTTATAAGAGAATAATTGATAGGGTTTGTTCCCAACTATCAGGTGAGTTTTTATCTCAATTTGATTTTAATTGATCTATATCAATTTATGGGTGCATGCGCACCATTGGATCGTTGATCCAAAGATCAATTTTGTTTGATTTGTCATATTTTTTATGAACAAACAGATTTAAATTGATTTATATCAATTTAGGGTGCTTGCGCACTACTGGATCGTTGATCCCAAATCAATTTTGATTGTTTTGTTAAGTTTGTTAATTTATAAAAGATTTTCTTCTAAAGATGGCTTAACCAAGCATATACGCACTGATAATGCATGCGCATGTGTTTTGCCTGTATTCACATCTCATGCGATGGCCTTTCCCATGCGCCTATGTTTTGTACGTGTTGCATCGCATGCAATGGCGTTAAGCTATGAGCACATGCTATGCATATTATCACATCGCATGAGATGGCCTTAAGCCATGCACACATGCTTTGCACGTGTCGCATCGCATGCGATGCGCACGTGCCTTGTGTTCGCACATATTTAAGTGCGCTTCAATATCAAGTGCACACTTATAACAAAATGGCTAAAGACAAGTGCACATCAATATCAAGTGCGCCTTGATAGAAAAATGACTTTGGTGACATGCGCGCTTATATACGTACGCATATGAAGCCTAATACATGAGACAGGCAATGACACATGCGCAGCACGTCCGTGCATCTTTGCCATGCGCACTTAGCAAAAATCACCGAGTTCCATGCGCGTGTGCAAAGCACGAGCGCATGTGCTAGATCTTTAAGATGCGATTTTAGTATCTTTGCAAGTGGCAAAGTCCCATCTTTGAGACATGCGACACATGCAACGTACGTGCGCATGCGCACCTTGACCATAGCCGGTCCCATCAAATAAAAAATAGATAAATAAATAAATGATAATAAAAAATAAATTTGTGATTAAAGATCCAACGGTGCTTATGCATCACAAAATCAATCACAACAAGTGCGGACCCCATGAAACAGACGCTTTTAAAACAAAATAAATTTTGTTAAAAATCTTCTATTGGTTAAAATATCTTAGCAAACAGATCCATGGATCTTAATCCAATGATGTGCATGCCATCTTTAATTGAGATGAATCAATTAAATCAATCTAATATCAGATTGAGATCAAAACAGATCTAACAAATCCTAATTTTTCCTCTATAAATAGGAGCCCCACTCATAGAAATCATATACCGTAGATCCCCCATAAGCTCAAAAAAAAAGAAACTCTCTTCTTCTTCCTTCAATCAAGTAAAAAAGAAAAAGAAGACTTCTCTTTTCTCAAAAATCTATGACTTTGAATAAAAAAATAATAATAAAGCTTTTTCTTTAGACAGAAGGCTTTGCTTCTTTTCATGAATCCATCGATTCACTATGAAAAAAATTAAGAGATCTTAGAGTCGATCCCTCTTTTTACAAAAGTTTTAACTTTTGCGAGAGATTAAGCCTAAAATTTAAGAAATCCTAATTAAGGATGCCTATGCATTAAAAAAATTGAAGCTTTTGCTTCTTGGAAAAATAAAGAAAGAGAAAAGGAAAAGAAAAACATAAAAAACAGAAGCCATCGCTTCTTTTTGAAAGCCTTTGCTTTCTGATTAAGACGCGCGCACCCAAACCAAGTGCGCACTTGATAAAAAATTATACAGACTTGTGTATCCCATGATACAGACGTGCGCGCATGCGAAAATAATGGCCCTGGAGATGTGCGCATCACATGATATGCACGTGTGCGCGCTTGATGAATACTGTTGATGAATGCATGCATGTCAGGTGATATCCACATGAGCGCAGATGATAAAACTTTCCCACGAGCATATGTGCGTCACGTGACATGCACGTATGCACAAATGAAAGACGTTGACTTAGTCAGATGCACATATATAGACATGCGTACATAGAGACTTGACCTGATGACAAGTGCGCAAACACGTGATATGCACGTGCATACCTTTTTCAAAAAGAATAAATATACACGTGCACCTTAAATGTACATGCGCACTTGGAACGACAAGCTATTGGTTGATTACTTAGTCAAAACTAAACCAAGTATAGAAGCTTTTGATTCTCATGTATGATCCATTGGTCAAAATATCAATAAATTTATGTTGATATTAGTCTCAAAGATGACTAACGGTCCTTAGCCTATATTTGTTAAGTTGATCTTAATCTAAAACAAGATTAACTATCCTTAACCATACTTTTAAGTTGATCTTAGTCAGATACGTCTAATAGTCCTTAGACAAATACCCTGAACCGATGGAACATATGGCCTAGTTTCAACCCAAATCCGATATATATGAATTTGGACTAATTCACGCCCTATGGACGACGATAATATTAGTCACCGTATACAATCAAAGGGCAACCCAAAATAAACAATATGTATAACACGACACGAAGTAATATTTATGGAGAATGACAATGTTGTTATCGCTTGGCGATAACGTAATTAGCTGTAGGGGCTTGCGCCTGCAGGAAAAAGTGTTCCCATAATTAAAAATTTCTCATCATTGAGGGGGAATATGAAAAATCTGGTACAACGGTCGCATCCATTCAAATCTCTGATATACGGTGCCATAAATCAACTTGATATTTTTGGAGAGGTGGACGGATATGTTTCATATAGCATCTGAACCCAGATTCAGGACCGACACGCTCCCCGTGTCTCGGTCTAGTTTTCGGCGGTAAACAGATTCTGGCATGCCCGATGGGACCTTTTTCTCTTTCCACTCCACGCTTCGTGTGTCGTGTTTCACGAACGAAATCGTGGTTCGCTATATTTATGGTTATTCTTAAAGTTTTGGACACTAAAAATTGGTGTTTCACTTCTATGCAGATTCATTGGCTTTCACCTGCACCGACTGCAATAAGTCTCAGGCCGACTCCACCCCGTCTGGCAGAGTCCAACACGGATCGCAAGAGACCTCAGTTCTCCGTGTCCCTACTCCTCAAAATATGATTGGGATTTTCTTTGAGACCATGCCCCTATCCTTCACCATTGGTGCCTCAACGCCAAAGGAAGAAGCTCCAAAAAAGTCGGTCTTTGATCGGCTAACCATCTCGGCGGGCTCTGCAGACAAGCCTTCCAGTTCCAAAGTTTCAGTCTTCAACAGGATGAAGAGAAGCTTAGCGGGCCCCACTAAGAAGCCCACGATCCCTAAGAGAGCTTTCCCTAAGCAACTGGCCATCTCAGCTCCTGCTCCACTGGAAGCAAATAAGAGTGTTTCACCCCCAAGATAGTCTGTCTTCAACAGACTGGCCTCCCCTGCTTCTGGTCAACCGAAGGCGTCAGTCTTTCATAGACCGACACTTGGTGAAATCCCCAAACAATGCAGGGGCATAGCGAAGAAGCCTTTGATGCTAAGGAGGTTCCTGCTATAAAACATGCTCAACGTTGCCATTTGCATCAAGTAAGAAAAGCTTGGGGCAGTTCCTTTTCCGAACTGACTCCATCAGCTCCCGTGGAGGCTGTCGATGCTGCTTTTCCAATCGGGAATAGCTTCAAACTGTTTAAAAGGGTGCACCGAAACTCGCCCACTGCTATACTGAAGAAATCGCTACCTCCTGCAGAGGCACCAAATCAGCCGAAGTTGGAACACTCATATAAGCGTCTCTCTTCGAAAATTCACAGAGTCTGGAAGAAAGTCCAAGACTCTGTCATTGATGACAACTGCTTCCGTCGGTCGATAAAGTTCAAGTGTCGATAAGAAAATGAAAACTCCCTTGCCATACGGTGGGGGACTTCTCACAAGGTGATTCCTATCATGACGGTTCTTCCTATGATGGCTTCCCATAAAAGAGCGATTCCGGAAAAGGTTCGCACGCCTGAGGCAAAATCCAAAGGCCAAAGTTCCAAGCACCTCAAGTCTGGGGGCATATTGATCCACACAATCTATATAGCAGGCATCAAAGACAAAATTCACACCTCTGTCTATCACAGACCGCATACTCGGTCATTGACGAAGGATCAGGAGCAACAAGAAAAGCTCTAGGATATGCTCGCCAAAGTGGCAGTACTCGCTAACTTTAAATAAAGTCCGGAAATGGAGCTAGAAGAGCGCTAAGAATAGGAGACAGATACTAATAAGTTATATGGCAACTCTGGGGGCGATGATAAGCTGATACTTCACCAATTTGTTGGAAGTCTATCAGAGACGGCTTCCGAATGGTACTCGAAGCTCCCAAACGACTCCGTCAAGACATTTTCAGAGATGGAATTGTTGTCCACTCATAGATTCTCCAGCGCGAGTGAACGCCCTCCAATCACCGCGCTAATCAACTCGAGGGTCAAACCAGGCGAGACATGGGTTCAGTATGCGATCCGATAGCGGAACCTATAGTCCAAATGCGAACAACACATTGAGGAGGCCCCGGCTGTGGGAATGTTCATAAGGACCATCGATACTCAGTCGACCGTATTCCAATTTATGACCTTCTTCAAGCTTACCACATTCCAGACGCTCATCGCTAAACTAGCCCAGATGGATTAGATGGGCCATAGCCCTTCCTCTTTAGGCGGAGATTCTTGAAACAGTAAAGGCAAGGGAAAGGCGACCTTTGTTGCTAATATGCAGCAATAGCAGAACGGCCCGAAAGCAATCACTTGCAAAGACAACAACCACACTCGTCCTACCTTAGAAGAAAGAACGGGACATGCATATTCCTTCCCTCACAACAAGATGAAAAGATTGTTCAAGCTTGCTAAGAAGAATAATTTGATAACACTGCCTGAGCGTGGCGACCCACACAGACGGGTGATGTCAATAATCCAGGCTACTGCTCCTATCATTAGGTGGTAAGCTATCCAATTGAAGACTGTTATGTCTTTAAAAACTGGTTCGAGGACCGGTATTAGCAGGGAAAGTTTGTGTTATCAGATAATTAGAGGGTAGATCCGCCGTAAAAGCACGCCCCTATGAAAGATAATACGTTTCTAGACCCAGACGAGAGGCGGTGGTTGGTCCTACAGCCATTAGTGTGATTACTTAAGATTGTATACAGGTGCTCACTGGAGATGAGTACACTGGACGGACTCGCCGAGAACCTCTAGATGGTATTTTACCTATCGTCAGATAGCGGTTCTCGGGTGACATGAGTACAGGTTAGTCTTAGGACCTGAGATTATCATTTATCTCGTGTGAGTTCCCATTGTGCTTTGATCACTACGCTGCCACTGCTCCACTGAGTCGTGCAAATAGGTTTTGGTTGGGTACAGTTGTTAGATATGTATGCCCTAGAGGCCTGTATTGTATAGGATGCTAGGCATGTATATGTACAGAAACAATCTTTGCTTAAAATGATGGTATGCTATCTGGTTTGTCTTCATCTTAACGTGTGATGTGTTGTATTTCATATCTTTATATACATGTTGATGAAGCCTTTAGGATTATGCTTGACTACCAGGATTATGATGGAGATCATACTAGTGGGGCCTGGGCAGTCTACAAGCATATCCTTTAATTGTTCTTAGTCGAGGGTATATCGAGACAGGGCATCGATATTACCAGAGTAGACTAGTGTATATGTTTCTTGACCCTTAGAGGGCGATGGATGATCCCATATCCATTGGTGTTTGACATCAAAGATTGTACATAGGTGATCATTGGAGAATGGGTACATCGAACAGGACTCGCCGAGAACTCCTAGATGGTATATATACATATTGTCAGATAGCAGTTCTCTGGTGACACTTGTACAGGTTAGTCTGTAGACCCGAGATCGTCAGTGTCTTGTGTGGTTCCCACTGTGCTTTGATTTCCTCCCTACCACGACTCTACTGAGTCATGCAAACAGGTGGATTTTGGGTACAGTCCCGAATCACATAGAGGCAGTGAGCGATAGGAGGGGTTTCGTCTCTCTCGGTATAGGGAGTTGATGTCGCACTATGCTTGATCGGCCATAACAGCAAATCCCTGGCCAGGGTTCTCGAGATTTACTGATAAGTGTTATCAGTAGTTTCTCGAACCGTTATGGGCCGTAGATCAGCATGACTTATAAAGTTACCGAGGTCTGACATTGACCACCCCTAGACTTCATATGCGACGTATCAGACGAAAGGACCGGACTATACGGTAAGTGTTGCTTACAGGCTCGTTAGGCTTGTGATGAGTTTGTTCATCGACCACCTATTCGTCATGTACCTGAGTAGCCGTTACGCACAGCTAGTGCCGCTGACGTGCTTATGGTTAAACCCACTGCCATTGTACTATCGAGTCTTTAGAATCCCACACAAAGGGTTCTCTCGTTTAGGTGAAAGATGTAGAGGTCGTAACTTGTTACGGTAGCTGTAAGGTGTTACGGCAGGGTTTCGATCATGTTCGTGTAATTATTACAGGAATAATGATCGGAAGGATAATACTGGTAGGCTTTGGTTTAAGCCGGATACCGGTATTATATTATTAGATTACATGTATTTGTATTTTTCGGAATTCGGATACGGGTATACGTATACGGTATACGGTATACGGAGGAGGGGTATTCTTGTAATTGTTACAAGAATACCTTTTAGAAGGTGCCACCTCATAATTACATTATTTATTTTGAGAAAATAAAAATATGAGATGGATATTAAGAAAGTCTAAGCATGGTTGTAAGAATGACTTGTATTATATTTTATTGTTTTGGAGTTACTATTGAAGCATGGTGTTAATTTTATAATGCATGCTTCAATTATTTCATTTGAGCCATATCCTTCACCATGCTTGATTTTTCTCTCATTATCAAAAAAACTTTCTCTCTCCTTATTCTCTCCTCCTCTTTCATCCTAAGCTTTACCCTTCACATGTGATGTGAATCAAAATCTTAGGGTTAAAGATAATCCAATACACATATCTCTACATCATCCTAGTGATCTCTTCTAGAAAACTTGGTCTCTAGGCTAAACTCTCGTGAAGAGTTTGTAGCTTGCACAATAACTCTTGCATGGATCATCTAGGTCTTGAGGTGGCCGGATATCGAGGACATTGGCAACATCCAAAGGAGCTAAGGAGTTCATCAAAAAAGAAGACAAGGAGCAAAGTAGTTGCATCAAATAGAAAACCTGAAGGACCGTATCATCAAGGTATAATCCCTAACATAGTAGATAAGATCTCTAGTTAGGGTTTTCTAGTTATGGTTTAGACAAGATCTTGGATTAAGTGCGTGTTGTATGCAAAAAAAATTTCGTTTATCGCTTCCACCGCCTCACAAGAGTTGTGGGAGCATGCAACATGTACTAACGACAGTCCCGAGTCACATGGAGGCAGTGAGTGATTGTCACGGATTCGTCTCTCCCGGTATTTGGAGTCGATATCACACTAAGTCCGGTTGGCTAGAACTATAAGGCCTTGGCTAAGGCAGTTGAGATTTACTGATAGTTAGATCAGTAGTTTCTCGGATTAGTCCTGAACTAAATTGACAAGACTTATCGGGTCAGTAGGGGTCTGACGTTTACCATCCCCTAGACCCGGTATGCGATACTCTTAGACGAAGAGACATGACTGTACGGAGATTGTCACGGATATGCTCAGTAAGGATACGGACGAGCTTGCTCATCGGCCTTCCTTTTCGACAGATACATGTTGGATATAGTGCTGTCAAGGCAATTATTATGATTGCAAATAGACAATTATGATAATTGAGGGAGGACCTATACAGGTATAACAGTCTTACTCGAGATGATACTACACTATCTGGTTTGTCTTCATCATTGATGAAGCCCGTAGGATTGTTGCTTCACAACAGGCATTATGATGGCGATCATATATGCGTGAGCTGGGTTGTCCATAAGTACATCCTTAAATATCCTTAGTCGTGGGAGTATTGAGACTGGGCATCGATATTCCGGAGTAGACTAGTGTATACGCTTCTAGACCTCGACGAGGGGCGGTGGCCGATTTCACAAGCCATTGGTGTTGTGTCACCTAAGATAGTATACATGTGCTCACTAAAGGTGAGTACACCGGATGGACTCGCCGAGAACTTCTAGATGGTATTATATCTATCGTTAGATGGAAGTTCTCTAGGGGCATGAGCACAGATTAGTCCTTTGACCTGAAGTCGTCATTTGTCTCGTGTGAGTTCCCACTGTACTTTGATTACTATCCTACCACGACTCAAAGGAGTCGTGTAAACAAGTTTTAGTTGGGTACTGTTCGGAGCTACATGGAGGCAGTGGTCGACTGTCAGGGATTCGTCTCTCCTAGTATTATGAGTCAATGTCGCGCTGTGTTCAGTTGGCTATCACCATAAAATCTGTGGTTACGGTGGATGAGATTTACTGATGGTTGATCAGTAATATCCCTGTTGGTGATGAGCTTGACTCAGACACGACTTATCGGGTTTGTAGGGGTCTGACGTTATCCACCCCCTAGACCTATGCGATACTCTTTGAAGAAGTGACCGGACTGTACGAAGATTGTCACATTCTGGCTTAGTAGGGCAAGAACGCACTTGATTGTCGACTCCCTTTTCGACAAGTATCTGGGTTGCCGTTACGTACAGATAGTGCTGACGTATTTATGGTTAAACCCACTGCCAACATATTGTCGAGTCTTTAGAGTCCCACACAGAGGGTTTTTCCGGTTCAGGCGATAAATGTAGGAGCCGTATGTTGGTAGCTTAGAGGTCCGATTAAATACATGTACGAGATACACAGATTTTAATTGGACGGTTGATAATACTAGCCGGCTTAGGATTAAACCGGATTATTAAATCAGGTTTTGATTTAATAATTTATGTATGTATTTTGATACATATATTTTAGTATTATTGTTCACTATTTATTTTCTCTCTTTGGTGCTATCCGTATTTTTATACAGTTACGCGTATATGTAGCGATACGTATACCGGGTGAAGTATTCCGTATTTAGACGGAAATGCTTCGAGAAGAAGGAAACCTCATATTTATTTTTCTATTTAGAAAAATAAAAGGAAATGAAGTGTAAAGTGAGGTGTAATGAGGCATGGGTGAAAACATGTAGAAGAGTATGGTTTGGATTTTATATTGATAAAATCATTTGGGTGCACTATTCATTCATGGTTGAAAAATGCAAGCCATCTTCTTTTTCTACACTTGATGATTTTATCATCTCATCCAACATGCTTCATGGTTGCTAGCTTGAGCAACCATCATCCTCATCTCTTCTCCTTCTTCTTCTTACTCTCACTTGAGCATAGATTCTAGAGAAATTTTTTTAGTAAAGTATTCCTACATAATCGACCATCCACACCTAGCAAGTATGGATCATCGGTTAGAGCCCCCTCCGGTTTCCCTCGGGTGGATTGTCTTCGGCGAGGGTGGTCGATTTTCAAGCGCGATCCTGGTAGCTACGAGCTTAGAGGGGCCTTCCACAATTGGGTGGACATGCAAAAAAGGTTGTAGATTTTCAACCCTTACACTCTTAGTTATCTAGTTTAGGTTATTGGACCGTATCTTAGGTTTTACGGGCATTCAGTGCTCGCAAAAGTTTTTGTTTTCGCTTTCACATCGGTCGTGCTTTCCGCGGCGTGGGCACCAAAACCCAACATGGTATCAGAGCTACTCTGTAAACCTTAACTAGCTAGTTTGCATAAGTTTAGAGTTTCGATCGATGAAATTTTCCGATTCGCATTTTCATTTCACATGCCCACTGTTCGAATTTTATAGTTGTTCAAAAAATTGTTTTGGTTGCTTTAAAATTATGTGCAGGCAAAACTAGAGGCCAGAAAATATTTTGGGCACATGAGCCCAAAATTTGGCCGCGGAACCGCCGCCAAACATGCCATTTGGCCGCGGTTCTATGGTCCAATTTGGGTCGTTATGCCCCAAATTTTTTCTGGTGCTCTAGATTATGGAAATGTGATTTTTGGGATATTTGGTTTTGGCCCAGATTTGTTTGAGTACTGGTTTGTGCTTGGGGCCAATGCGGAAAGTTTTAATCGATTAAAATTTTGAATTCGTGGTTTTCAGTGCATTTGTTAGTTTCAGCGACTGTAAATATCATAGCGCGGTACAATCCGACTGGTTGCTACATGTACAATTAAATGGGTTTACGAACATGATATTCACGTTGATATTCTATATTGCACTAATATTATGGATGGATTGTTGTGATGGATAGCCTTGTATGCAATATTAGATGTACAGTTCAGATTCATTTGTATATTCATTATTGTGGGGCGAGCGTCCGACATGTGGATTACCGTTTCTGCCAGTTTGTATATTCTTTTATTGGGACACGACCGGATTGAGGTCGATGTCACCATTGTATATATATTTTCTTTTCTGTACTACGATTACCCCGCGGAGGAGTGCTCGAATAGCCGGGTTCTAGAGGGCAACGGGCCCGCATCTCATGGCGTTGAGACCGGGGGGCCTTACTCTAGAATTGGCAGGCTATTCGCTGCACTCGTAAGGAGTATAGGTTAACCCACGGAGGGGTGCTCAAGATACCGGATTTCGTGAAGTGCTGAGTGGTCCATTCACTTTTTTGATTAGGGTTGCCTCACTTCGAGGATTGGCGGGTAACTTGCCGCACTTGTAGGGGTCTAGGTTCTTCATTGCACTGGTTATCCACACGATCGGGGAACGTCGCGTTTCATTTTTGGCTCAAATAAAACGCGGGACTTCTAGATTATCCGCTATTCCATATTGTTGATGATTTTTATCTGCTTGTGATGACTATTATCTGCCTGCGATATTGATATATATATTATATATATTTAGTAGATACTTCTATATATTTTACATCCACGCTAGTCCTGCCCCCCTTCTGCCGTTAGTTAAGTAACATAGCGGTGCATGACGGGGCCCCGTGGTGAATGCGGATGTCATATAAAAAGTATGTTATTTTGATTGTTTCTTTTATGGCTTGGAAACATAAAATGCAAGGAAAATAAACCTAAATGATATTGTCGGAACCAAATTTTAAAACTACTCGGTTTTCTTCAAAACTCAAAGTCATATAAAGATATTCGGTTAGGAATATCCCGCACTTCATCTTATGAGGGAAGAGTCTTGATCCCTTCATTGGGGGTTCGCTCTTAAGCAAAATTTTATGTTAATAGTTTTAATATGCGGAGCTTAAACCACTCCATTTCAAATCCACTCGAGTTCATTCAACGATATCAAGTTCATTACGTTAAAGGTTTTTCACCAAAAACCAGCCGTAGACCTTCGTCATTTCAAATTAGTATTGCTTAGTATTCGTGTTGCATTTATTGATTTTGTCAAGACGTAGTGTGAGGTTGCTCTGTAATACTTTTCTATCATATAGATATATGGATTGGTTAGGACAGTCGTTCGACCTTGTTGACCTTATCAAAGGTCTGTGCGGGTGGGTATAATGTAATCAGGATAGTGACGGGTTGAACTTGACTAGGACCCTTTGACTTGTTAACCTTGTCAATGTCACTTGGATCTTAGGGGCAAAAACCATATTGGGAGTTTCAAATATACGGGAAACTTTCCTGGTTTGTGCATACCTTTTGGAGTGTGGTAATTTTGGTCAGCATTCGTCAAATTTATCACACAATGATAGTTGGGTCCCGATTCTCACTGATGAGTATGTATTACTGCTCGGGAGATTTTTCACTTCACAATTAGCTAACCTATTAGATGTCTAAAAAGTGTTAACGAGATTATGCCTCTGCAGAAACGGAGTTATTAATTGGGTCCGTGCGAAAGCACGGGGGAACTCTCTCGGAGTACCAACACTGGCCTGGCTGAACGGTTAGCGAACTTGTAAAGTGTAAATGATCTCGACTAGTTCTCCTTTTAGGGTTTGAAGGAGAATTCGAGAAAAAAGTGGGAGCCATCCTAATAAGATAAAGTGAAAACCAATATAATCTTGATAGAGTGCACGCTGTGTTTCTTTTCTCTCTCTCTGGTACAACGACCCATGACTTATCTTAAAAACTCATGAACCATGTTAACCGAACCTTCTTACACCCTTTGGTTTTGGCTTATCTTGATTCACGACAAAGTCACATATATCCCTGTCACTCCTACTTTACCTTTTGCATTTTTTCAGAACACGTCGTATCACTACGATGATCTATATTGCTTGGAACAGCCATCGTATAGTTACATACGAACTCGAATAAGTTACTTCAGTCGAGGATGGCCATAGGTTCTGGAAAAACTGAATAAGATAATTTGGTTGTCTCTTTCCTTTACCTTCTCTCAGGTTGCGATAGCTCCTTGATTAGTAGAGTACACCTGTTACGCTTATTGGATAGTCTTCTTCCAAATCTTAGGCTGGTGCCGAAAGATAAGGAAGAAAAAAAATCAATTAGCCTAAGGACGGTGTGCAGAAGGTAAGATGTAGAAACATATAAAGAGAATGAAGTAGGGCAAAGGAAATTGCGACTACTGTCATGAATCTTGATAATGGAAAAGGCATTATTGGAAATACCTGACCATCCCTTTTGAAACATTTTCATGTTTCAGTTTTTCTGTGTACATGTAAAAGAGAGTTGTTTTCCCAATTAATTCTGACTCCAGAGTATGTGTTTACCAGATTTGGATCTCACATTTATATGGTGTTACAGATGTTGAGAAGGAGTAGAGTATTGGGAAATGGGAGATTTGATCCCCAAGATCGGAATTCGTTGTAATTGGTGATATTGGATTAAATCGCCTGGGTTTTTCCTGACGGCAAGTATTTAGTTTCGAATAACTGTTGTTATGCACAAAATTTTAAAATGAAATATCTGTACCTTTATTTTATAAAGTGAGATATACATTTTGAAAATTGTGTTGTAAACATTTACCTTTATCAGTTGAGGATAAAATAAGGTGCATTGAATAATGGTGTAAGACATTCTTAATCAAGTTACAATTTTTAATTTACAAAACACAGAATTTGAGTTGGTATACTCTTGGGACTTATACATGAAAATGTATGTTGTCCAGTGTATTTCAAGACAAGGGGTAGGACTCTTACTTCATTCAGGATTATTTATGAGTTCTCTGGTTTTAGACACGCATTCGTTGAAATGCAAGGTCCAAACATTTTGAGAAGTTTGTAGGTATAAGAATAAAGTAGAGAACCATTGTAACAACCCCAAATTTCCTATACAAATTTTTTCAAAATATTTTTTCAAAAATTCATAAAGGGGTATTTTAACCTGAGCACAAGTTATAAGTAATTATTTTGCTTTTTAATTACAAGTTAAAAGAATATAACAACTCCATTTTTAGTGTACAAAAATTTTCTTAAAAATTAATGTATACTTGGGGTATTTACATTTTCTGTAACTACTTTAAGTAATTAAATAACTTCATAATTACAAGAAGGAGCTTGTAACTCATTGGTAATACCTTGCACTGCTGAACCAAGCCACCAGAGTTCAAATCCCATGCCCCACATTATTTTTTGTATTTATTTTGTTTTAAATTTTATAGAAGCCCAATAGTCAACACGTGATAACTCCAAACTTTCCCACTACCCATTAAAAACTGAAAGTACCAGAGGCTAGATGAACTGACGGCGCACACTCCGACCATCGAACTCGGCCCGGATCGGCCAACTCGGCCGGCGGACCGGCCGACTCGGCCCGCCGCCGCCGGCCGGAGTTGCCGATTCCGGCGAGTTGTCAACAGAAAAGTCGTGGCTCTTCTTCTCCCCTACTCCTCTGCATACTTTAAATTCCCAGATCGGTTCCAGAGAAGTCAGAAAGTCCCATTTACTCCAATTTTTAATACATTTTTATATAATTTTACATTTTTTTCAATTAAACCCTTCATCTATCCTAACCCTATAAATACACCCATACCCCCCTACCCTCTCACCCCAAAATTCTGAGCCAACTCTCTAAAAATTTCCAAGAATCTTGTGCACTTTGAAAACGAGCTCGAGACGAAGCTCCGACAAATTCCCGGCGGAACTCCCGGCGATCGTTCTAGGAACTCCCGGCGATGACGCAACACATCGATGATTCCACTACTTCCCTCTCACCCTCTTGTGTATCCTAAAACCCATAAGTCCCAATTTCTACCTATCTCTTCTATCTAAAAATATGGATTTACAAAACCCGACGGAATCGGAACAAATCCGATTTCCGATTCGATTTCCTATAAAATTCCACTTCTCACTAATACAATCATACTTAAAATTTCTCATGTTGACTATTAAACACTAATCAAACAAATTGATCAAGTTTCATTACATAAAATGATAGCTATTTCCATTCATCGTATTTTTCACTTAAATACCATATTGTTTCAATTATACATTTAACTTCATTAAACCTTGCTATACCTTTAAGTAGATCACGAGGTAACGACCTACCTCCTCACACACTCATATACAACTTAACACGATACCCTCGAGAACTCAAAATACGGAAAACAAACATTTTCATTTAAATACCCTTTACTAAATAACGTCATTTCTAAAAGATTTAGTATTGATACACTTTTTAAATAAATACCACTCCTTATGAAAATATGATAGGTTGTGGACATCAGTCGTTTATCTAAACCTGACTTTGTGGTGTCTAGGCTAGGCAAGTAAGAAAGATAACTTTAAAAGGCCCGTCTCACGGTGATTCGTGAGCGGATCCCTCATTTCTTCACTTGTACTTACCTGGCCACAATTGGCGGTGAAGAGACGATTTGAGGTATCTCACAACTTGTCGCTTTGGACCAGTTAGGAGCAGTCTAGTTGACTTAGAAGACCCTAGAACATAGAATACGGAAAATACGACATCATTACAAATAAATACCATTTACTTAATAAAACCGTTTTCTAAAGGATTTAGTATTTATACAAATCTTTGCAAAGCGCCGCTACAACTCATTTTGGGAAACCCGTTCGGGATGGTGCGGATTATCGCACATCCTCGGGCTTAGTAGTGCGAAATTTAGACCTCTGCAAGGAGCATTCGGTCTCGAAAGATTTAAAATACGACATCTTAAGAAAATGAGATTTTTAGAATATGAAATATATATTAAAATTATTTTTGTATAAATATATGTATATTTATCAGTAAAATATCTATTTTGTTATGATATAAATATTCTACCTTTTTCTAAAAATGTCACAAGAATCAAGTTTACACTAAAATACCAGGAATTCCACACAAATCAATATTACAAATAAACACCTCTTATTATGGAAATAGGATAATTTCACTAGAAATATCACAATATAAAATCTACAATCATTACAACTCTAAAGGCGATTAATAAATACTTGGGGTGTATCTTGAAAAGTATATAAAAATATTTTTACATAAAACCCCCTCAAGTTTTATAAATTACCCTAAGGACCCTAGTAAATATAGGTTTAAGAAATAATCAAGACTTCGATTTACATTTCTAATTGTCTGACTCGGGTTTGAGTCTGATTATATCTGACTTGAATTTGATTCAAGTACAATCTACAATCAACAATTTACAATATTCCAATTCAACATGAATCCATGAATCCAATTATCAATCTATACAACTTGACCGAACCGAACCATAGATATACATTATATTTACATGATCATCCAGTTAACATGATTCTACAGTTACATCCGTTTACTGATATCATGGTTTCGGCAAGTCATCCAATTATACAATTCAATTTACAAGACATTACAATGCAATACAATACTATCAATACAATAATTATACGGGGTATTGGGGTAGTTCATTCGTGAATCCAACATAATCTTAAGAGTCTCCCTAGATCATGAATCCATGTCTACTAACACAAGTAAGCAATCATGAGGGCCCGTGTTTCCATGCTCCTGGACTGTGGCCTGTTGAGCTTGAAATACTTCGACGACGGTCGAAGTCCCGCTACTAACATATCATTTGGGCCCGTGGTTCCCTACCCCTGGACTGTGGCCTGTTGGGTTTGAGAACACTCTTGAGACTAGTTGATATTCACCCTTGAACTTACGATAATAACGGCATTAACATTATAACAATATAATACAACTTTAAAAACTACACTCTCTCTTTCTTCTCTTCTACTTCTCCCTTATCTTTGGGACTTACCGAGCGATTTGTTCGCTGACAACATTCTCCTTTTTTCTTCTTTGAATCTCATCAGGTGTTTCGGACCTTCTGGAGACAGAGCCCAGCATCGAGGACTTGGACCAGATTATTGAAGACCCAGAGCTCTAGCTTCATTGTACACATTTCATTCCAGTACTTTT
This sequence comes from Agapanthus africanus, assembly GCA_030015575.1. Taxonomy (NCBI): domain Eukaryota; kingdom Viridiplantae; phylum Streptophyta; class Magnoliopsida; order Asparagales; family Amaryllidaceae; genus Agapanthus; species Agapanthus africanus. The sequence goes on along the minus strand of JASDDO010000019.1, from coordinate 43,525,120 downwards.
CTTTTTCTGTTATGCCATTGTTTAGGTATTGTTTTCATCAGATGTATTTACTTTTCATGCATTGTACAAAAGAATGTTAATAAATAAAGTTGCTGTTCAGTTTATATCTCTTGTCTCTTGTATTTACTTTATATTGCTTACATACGCTTAGCGTATTTACTTCAGAGTTAATACGTAGTGGACCAGTCGCGTCCCCTTCGCCATATACCGGGAAGCGGGGCGTGACAACCATACGTTGGAAGTATCGGGATTTTTCAAGGTGATCAAAGATTTAGATACTTATGCTAGGTATTCCATCATAGTAATATGGAGAATTTGATTCTCTTAGAGGTTACTCATCCGTGGACACGCTCCATAATAAGTAATACTGTATTGGCCCTTCTCTAAAACAATTGTATGACATTTGAATCTGGTTCCATTTAAATTAGTGCCTTAATTCTATAAGAACATAGAATGGCTACATATCTTGAGCTTATTAAGATATGGAGTTATCTGGTTTCTGTTTAAAAGCAGAATCCGGACAAACTCGAGGTATGCTTCGGTAAAGGCGGTTTGTGGATTATCCCAAGTATTCGTTAGGATTTTATTTCTACCATTTTCAAGATCAATAATTACATTGTTCTTGAGTTGCCACCATTTTATAAAAGGATCTTTTTGCAAAAGAAACTAGCAGGAGTATGGTAGAATTGGAAGTGATTCCAAAACCACAAACGGTTACCGAAAATTTAGTAAAACCTAAGAATTCAATTGGACTTGACAAACCATTAGCCACTCCGCAATTTTAGTAGGTGACCTCAGTCAACCGAGAGATACTTTGGTTTTCTCATAGACGGTGACAGAGAGGTCAGTATCATGGTGATGATGGTCCGACTAGTTGTCAATAAGTCGTTGGAAGTGGTAACTTCCAGGTGACCAGATGCTTATATCCAAGATGGACTCCACACACTTTAGAAAAATTATGGATTTTAGACTTTACTGGGTGCTTCTAAAGGGGTAAAACCCACAAGGAGCAAGTAGATCTTTCGAGATCTGTGCAGGTGGAAAGGTGCTAACCTAATGAGGCTAGACTTGTTGTATAATGTTTTCATCAAATACCCGTTGTGGATTGTGATGAGACTTTTACTTCAGTGTCTATACTGAAGTCCGTACGGATATGACTTGATACTGTTGTTCCCCTATTTGTTATCAGCAGGTCATATGAAGTGGTAACTTTCAAGTGACCAGGTATTTCATACCCAAGATGGATTCCACGCACTTCAGCAAAATTATGGATTTTAGACTTTGCTGGGTGCTCATGAAGGGGTAAAACCCATTAGGAGTAAGTAGATCTTTCGAGATATGTGCAGGTGGAAAGGTGCTAACCTAATGAGGCTGGACTTGTTGTATAGAGTTTTCATCAAATACCCGTTGTGAATTGTGATGAGACTTTTATTTCAGTGTCTATAATGAAATCCCTATGTATATGACTTGACACTGCTGTTCCCCCTACTTGTTATCAGTAGGTCATAAGAAGTAGTAACTTCCAGGTGACCAGGTATTTCATACCCAAGATGGACTCCACGCACTTCAGCAAATCATGGATTTTGGACTTTGCTGGGTGCTTCTAAAGGGGTAAAACCCATTAGGAGCGAGTAAATCTTTCGAGATCTGTGCAGGTGGAAAGGTACTAACCTAATAATTCTAGAATTGTTATAAAGAGTTTTCATCAAATACCCGTTGTGGATTGTGATGTGACTTTTACTTCAGTGTCTACGCTGAAATCCATATGGATATGATTTGGCGCTGATGCGGTTCATGGCTATGATATTTGGCAGGTGGATGACTATAACGTCTTTCTAAATAGGAATTTAGAGGTGCATGTGTATATGACTCTGCCAGAGGGTTATCATAGTCAGTGGGAGCAGCGAAAGGTGTGCAAGTTGCTTATGTCTATTCGTAAACTCAAGCATAGATAGCGGAGATGGATCATCTGTTTTGATGTGACAATCAAGGTGATTGACTTCATCAAAACAAAAGATGTAGGGAGTACTGTCCTGGATTTGGATGACATACTCCAGATAGGAAGTGATGTTCCTGTACTACAATCGGTCAAACTTTGGTTGTCACATAATGTTTTCTTGTTGGATGTGGGTAGTATATCAGGAATTCTAGTGATTAGATCTAGATTTAGGATGTTTCCCAAATCGGGTACTTAAACAACATTCTAAAAGTATTTTAGAATGGACGACTCCCGGCATGGTAGTGTACCCGTAGGTGATGGAGTCACCCTCTCTAAAGAGATGTCTTCTAAACTGATGAAGAAAGGGACTGGCATGAATGATATATCATTTGCTTAGGCAATTGAGTCAATCATGCAATGTCTTGTACAAAACCAGATAGATAATATATTAGGGATTATGGTTTTAGATCTTGATTTGGAAAGTTTCCTAATCAAGTACTTGGATAACATTCTAAAAGTATTTTAGAATGGACAACTCCTGGCGTGGTAGTGTACCCGCAGGGAATGGAGTCACCCTCTCTAAAAAGGATGTCTTCTAAACTGATAAGGAGAGAGACTGGCATGAATGACATATCATTTGCTTAGGCAATTAAGTCAATCATGCAATATCTTGTACAACACCAGATATTGCTTTTGCACTAGTTGTAATAAGCATATATTAATCTAATCCTTGAGAAACAAAGGGGAGCTATCATGACATAAGAGGATGTTTTTGGTATAAGATAACGACAGCCTCCTGTGGGAGGCATTTATTAGCTCAGGCTTTCAAGGTGACCTGGATGACAGAGATACTGTCAGAGTTTTGAGTTTAGCCTCTTCTGAGGATCAGTGTATTGGATAGTGTTCCAATAGGGATACTGAGGTAATCATGGTGCAGGATGCTGGTTATGACTCAACAGAGAATACAACCCAAGAAGTTTGTTGGATTAGAGTTGTTCATTGATGAACTTAGTCCCATCAAGTATCCAGACAAATTCTTGAGGCAGGGTATCGCTCAGTTTGAGAGATTGTTGATCTCCGCAAAGTTGAGATATAGAGAGATGAAGTTGGAACATTGTAGCGGATCTACGCACTGAGGCTATTTTTCGAACAAATTAAGTTTCACAAACATAGTTTGCGAAACTGATTAGTAGAGAAGTTAGGTATTCGGTAGCACACGAGCTGTGGGTATGCGATACCGCAATAATTGGCCTGAAGTGCAAGTGGGAGATTGTTGGATATAGTTCCATCAAAATTATTGTGATTAAAAGTAGGCGATTATGATAATTGAGGGATGACCTATACAGGTATAACAATCTTACTCGAGATGATAGTATACTATCTAGTTTGTCCTCATCATTGATAATGCCCGTAGGATTGTTGCTTGACAACAGGCATTATGATGGCGATCATATATGTGGAAGCTGGGTTGTCCATAAGCACATCCTTAAATGTCCTTAGTCGTGGGAGTATCGAGACCGGGCATCGATATTCCGGAGTAGACTAGTGTCTACGCTTCTAGACCCCGACGAGGGGCGGTGGCCGGTCTCATAAGCCATTGGTGTTGTGTCACCTAAGATAGTATACATGTGCTCACTGGAGGTGAGTACACTGGACGAACGCGCCGAGAACTTCTAGATGATATTATATCTATCGTCAGATGGAAGTTCTCAGGTGGCATGAGTATAGGTTAGTTCTTTGACCTGAAATCGTCATTTGTCTCGTGTGAGTTCCCACTGTATTTTGATTACTATCCTACCACGGCTCAAAAGAGTCATGCAAACAGATTTTAGTTGGGTACAGTCCCGAGCCATATGGAGGTACTAGTCGACTGTCAGGGATTCGTCTCTCCTGGTATTAGGAGTCGATGTCACGCCGTGTTCAATTGGCTATCACCAGAAATCCGTGGCCATGGTGGATGAGATTTACTGATGGTTGATCAGTAGTATCTCTGTTGGTGATGAGCTTGACTCAGACACGATTTATCGGGTTAGTAGGATCTGACGTTATCTACCCCTAGACCCGAAATGCGATACTCTTTGACGAAGAGACCGGACTGTACGGAAATTGTCACATTCAGGCTCAGTAGGGTAAGGACGCACTTGATTGTCGAGCCCTCTTTCGACAAGTATCTGAGTTGCCGTTACGTACAGCTAGTGCTACTGACGTGCTTGTGGTTAAACCCACTGCCGGCATATTGTCGAGTCTGTAGAGTCCCACATAGAGAGTTTTGCCGGTTCAGGCGATAGATGTAGGAGCCGTATGTTGGTACTTGCAGGGGTTCGATTAAATACGTGTATGAGGATACATGGATTTTAATTGGACGGTTGATAATACTAGCCGGTTTAGGATTAAACCGGATTATTAAATCAGGTTCTGATTTAATAATTTATATATGTATTTTGATACATATAATTTAGTATTATTGTTCACTATTTATTTTCTTTCTTTGGTGCTATCTGTATTTTTATACGGATACGTATATATGTAGCGATACGTATACCTTGTGAAGTATTCCGAATTTATACGGGAATGCTTATAGAAGAAAGACATCTCATATTTATTTTTCTATTTAGAAAAATAAAAGGAAATGAGGTGTAATGAGGCATGGGTGAAAACATATTGTTCCCCCAAAATTTAAACAATATAAAAAGAGCTAAGCTCTGTTGAATTTTAATGAGGCAGCACCTCACGTGCTTTCTACGAGGACGCCAGCGCCAGCGCCAATTTTGTAGGATTAAATCGTATGGTGGCGCCGCACATGCTCCTCACGTGAGCGCCAATGTGCAAAGCACATGAGAGCTTATTATATAAGAATTAGATTCTTATATGGCGCCGCACGTACTACTCATGTGGGCGCCAATGTGCAAAGCACAGAAGCGCCTATCATAAATAAAAATTTAATCATTAAGTGGAGCCCACGTGCACAACACGTGAGCGCCGGCGTCCAAGTTTATACCAATAGAATTAAATTCTACATGAGAATATTTCCCTAACAAAAGTTGGGATAATCTCTGTTAAATAGAGCCGTTGGATCAAAGATCTAATGGTGATGATAAATCAGTAAACAATAGAATTAAATTCTATTTTGAGGAATATTTGTCCTTAATCTTTATAAAAAAAGAAAATTGCTCTCTGTAAAACAGAGAACTCTTGGATTAAAAATCCAATGGTGATTAAAAATCACTGCTTGACAGAACAAAATTCTGTATATGGGAAAATATTTTCCTAATCTTGTTAAAAACAAGAAAAAATATTCTGTAAAACAGAAACACTTAGATCAAAGATCCAACGGTGGGTAAAATTCGCCAAATCAATTTGAGACTAATTAAATCAATTAGAATATCTCAATAAGAGATTTTCTCAAAAACTAATTAACAAACTTGCCTCTACTATATAAAAGACCTGAGACTTCAAGTCTCATATAAAGAGAACCCCCCATAAGCTTCTGAAAAAAATATAGAAAGCTTTTAAAAAAACAACAGAGAATTTAATTCTTAAGAAAAGAAGAAGACTTGCCTCTTCAAAACCCTAGGTAAAGAAAACACAGAGATCAAAATATCTCTTTTTACCTATTTGAGGGTTTAACCCTTCTCAAAAAACTTAGTTCTTATTCTTGATCAGAGATCCACAAGACAAGTCTCCACAAATTGAGAATTTAATTCTCATCGGGAAGATATTGTTCTTGAGAATCAAAGATTCAGAAAAGAACTAGATTAAAAAGAAAGAAAAAAGAAAAAGAACATGTTTTCTGGGAATTTAATTCCTCCGAAATTAGGGTTTAACACTACATAAAGAACTTAGTTCTTATAAAAAGAAAATAAGAACATAGTTCTCCAATGAAGAAAAAACGATCCAAGGTCCTCAAAATAGAGATCTTGATAATCATTAATGGCCAAAATGACATTTACAAAGATTTGATCTCTAAAAAAGAAAAGAGATTAGCGCCTCACATGTTTTCCACGTGGGCGCCCTCCCAATAGCGCCCAGCACCTTAAGTGAAAACACGCGGGCGCCCAAAGCAGAAGGCCAGCGTCTCACGTGAAACACACGTCGGCGCTGAATAAAAGTGCTTAGCACTTCATATACAGCCAAAACGGCTAAGTGCTTAGCACTGATTGGCCAGTGCCCAGCGCCTCACGTGCTCTTCATGTGGGCACCACACAAAAAGTGCTTAGCACTCCATATATAGCCAAAATGGCTAAGTGCTTAGCATAAATTGGGCAGCGCCCAGCACCGAACGTGCTCCTCATATGGACGCCATAAAAAAAGTGCTTAGCACTATATATATAACTGAGTGCTTAGCACAATTGGGTAGCGCCCATGAGTGAAGGCTTCACATGATACCCATGTGAGCGCCAGAGTGTCAAACAAGTGCTCAACACTTTTGCCTAAAAAGGGGGCTGATCAAACAAAGCCCAAATAAGTGCTTAACACTTTTGAACAAAATATAGACTGAGCAAACTAAGCACAAATTGGTTAAGTCTCTTTGAAAAGTTTTCTTACAGCTGAGCCCAAATACTCTGTTGTTGGATCTTAAATAAAAATGTTCTTTAAAATTTTGCTAAGTTGATCTTGGTCTCAAATATGGCTAATGTATTGTTATTTAAAAATAAATTGAGCTTAATCTTAATCTCAAACTAGATTAACGGTTCTTAAACAAAACAAAATATTTTTGAACTAAAGGAATATATAACCTAAGTTCAAAACCCAAATCTAAAATATACGGATTTGGACTAATTCGCACCCTATGGGTGATGACATAAACAAGTTTTCGTATACAATCCATGATCAACCCAAAATAAACAAAATAATACACGACACGAAGTGAACTGCTGTAGCAGGAGAAAGTGGTTATCGCAATGCGATAATGTAATTAATTGTAGGGGCTTGCGCTTGCAGAGAAGAGCATCCCCACAATCAAAAACCCCTTACAAATGAGGGGGAATATGATAAAGTCTTCTACAAAGGTTGTATCTGTACAAACCATCGATATATGGTGTCATAAATCAACTTGGTATCCTTGGAGAGGTGGATGAATAGGTCCAAATAGCATCTGCGCCCAAAATTCAGGCCAGACGTCCCAAACGTCCCGGTCCAGTCTTTCAGCGGTGAATACATATAGAGAAGTATGGTTTGGATTTTATATTGACAAAATCATTTGGGTGCACTATTCATGCATTGTTGAAATGAAAGAATGTCTTAGCACCTCTACTTGGTTTCTACAAGTATCAAATATGCAATTTAAAAAAATCTAGAGTGCAAAGTCATACTAACCTAGAATCTAACTAGAGAATTAGGGTTTTAGTGTACGCAAACAAGATCTAAACTAAGTGAAGAGAGTTTGCAACCTTTGTAGACCAGTCCTTCACTTTTAAAGCTCCAAGTAGTAGTCCCTATAACTCTTCTTCGACTCCGCTTGAGAAAGGATCAAGCTTACTTGTTGTCTTCGAGACCGAAAATGATCCACCTTGAAGTCTCTCTAACTCAAGCTCACTCTACACTAATCAAGGTATTGGTGAAGCAAATAACCTATACTAATGGGCTAGATTAGTGTAGGTTGATGAAGTAGGAGCTTTGCTCACTAGAAATCTTTTTCTCTTTTCTTTTCTCCAACTCAAGAAAATCCTAAAGAGAGGATGAAGAAGAGATGAACTTGGATGATAGAAGAATGGGGTTCAATGAACCATGTCTCAAGTTATGAGAAGTGATAAGAATGAGAGAGATAAATATCTTTGAATAAGCCAAGAATAAGAGGTGAGTCATGGCTTCCCAATGCTTCCACAAGCATCTTTAAACCCTGACTCATTTTACAATTCTTTTAATTAAAAAATGTTTATAATTTTCTCATTCTCATGTGATTCTCATACATCCTATTTCTATGTATCATCAACCATGATACAAAAGCAAATACATACATACATATATATATATATATATATATATATATAAATGTATATAAAGAGAATAAAATCTTTAGTAAGCTTTGATATTAGTTAATATATATAAATATATCAAATATATAAATATATATCATATTATTAAATCAACACTTGATTCAATAATCCGGTTATATCATATATAATTAACTAATATCATATATATATGTATATCAAAACATTAAAGCAACACTTGATTCAATTATCCAGTTATATCACATATAATCGACTAATATTCAATATTAGATATTAAATCAACACTTGATTCAATAATCTGGCCATATCATATATAACTGGCCAATATCAAATATATATACATATATCAAATCATTGAATCAACACTTGATTCAATAATCCGGTCATATATAACCTAACCGATATCAAATATCGCTAGATTAGAATACGGTATCACATACTCGTATTTAATCAAGCTCCTGCACATATCTCCATATGTGCCCTATTTCATTTCGCTTGAGCTAGGAAACCTCTGTGTGAGACTCTAAAGACTCGTCAATACGCCAGCAGTAGGTAATGATCATATCAGATACCCACAAACCGTCAGCGGTACTAGCTGGATGTAACGGCTATCCAGGTATTGAATGAATAGAAGATCAACAAGCAAGCTTTTACAAACTCTCGTAAAGCCTATAAGCAACACTTACCGTACAGTCCGGTCTCTTCGTCTGATATGTCGCATATCGATTCTGGGGGGTGGAATTGTCAGACCCCCACTAACTTGATAAGTCATGCCAATGTATGGACTATAACCTTTCGAGAAACTACTGATAATACTTACCAATAAATCTCATCAGCCCTGGCCAGGGACTTGCTGTTATATCCAATCGAGCATAGCGTAACATCAACTCCCAATACCGGGAGAGATGAAATCCATCTTATCGCTCACTGCCTCCATGTGACTCGGGACTGTACCCAAAATCCACCTATTTTCACGACTCCTTCGAGCCGTGGTAGGGAGGAAATCAAAGCACAGTGGGAACCACACAAGACACTATGACGATCTCGGGTCTACAGACCAACCTGTACAAGTGTCACCAGAGAACTGCTATCTGACGATAGGTATGGTACCATCTAAGAGTTCTCGGCGAGTCCTCTTCGGTGTACCCATTCTCTAATGAGCATCTGTGCACAATCTTTGATGTCAAACACCAATGGTTGTGGGATCAACTATCGCCCTATACAGGGTTAAGAATTGTACACACTAGTCTACTATGGGATATCGATACCCTATCTCGATACTCCCTCGACCAGAAACTGTTAAAAGATGTGCTTGTGGACTACACAAGCCGCACTAGTATGATCTGCATCATAGTCCTGGTAGTCAAGCCTACATTCTAAGGGCTTTATCAACATGTGTTCAGTTGAAAATATTGAACATTTGATATAACAACTTCCTTAATTTTCTCAAATATTTAAAGGTGTTTATTATAAATATAGAACATATTTGGGTTTATCTGCAAAATACTATTTACCATATGTTTATACATTATATTTAACATTATGATGGAAAATATATGCATATAATATTTATATAATATTTTGGTAATTAAAATATGCATATCATAACAAATATTCTGATCGCAATTCTTAAAAGATACAATATCATACTAATGGTTAGAATAATATTTCAATATATATATATATATATATATATATATAAAATATTTTGGTAATTAAAATATGCATATCATATCAAATATTCTAATCAAGATTCTTAAAAGATATAATATTATACAAATGGTTAAAATAATATTTCAAAATATATGCATAATATTAGTAATTAATAGATGCATATCTTACCAAATATTCTTAATTAAGTTTCTTAAAGATTTATTACCATATAAAGTAATTAAGATACTCTCTCTAATTTAATAAATATTACTAACATTATTCATGGAGATTTTGTACAGATTTAGCTCAGGTCAGGAGATTAAGATATTCAAGATGTCAGGATAAAAAATCTGCGAATAAAATCGTAGGATCTGAAAACTTGGAAAGTGGATTTTTATGGCAAGTCTAAACTTATGAGATCTAGGATTTCTGATTTGAGGGCTATATAAAGGACCGAAGGCTAAAATTAAAACTCATCACCTTTACACTAAGCAAATCACCGTCAAAAAACAAAAGATCTATGACAGGTCCACGATTCGACATGATAGGGCGACGTGAAAATCAACGGAGCATCTACTTCCTACGAGGCAGAGATCGAGTGCAACTTTTTCCTCTTGTAATCTAAATTCGTAGAAATTTTACTTGTGAAGTTGATTAATAAAGATAGATCATTTTGTTTAATTATTTATTTTCTGTATTTTTACTTTCTGCATTTTAATTATGATCTCATTCTCTATCCTTTCTTCTTCTTCTCACAACATGCGTGAGTAATTCCCAGCTTGTTAGGGTTCATAGGATTATGGTAGAACAACAGATAAGAAAATATTTTAACTTCTTTTAAGTCTTATGAAGTTTATAAACTTTAGCAAAAGAATCGTTAACATCCTAATCAGGCGCGCTACCGATTTATTGCTAGTCTCGACAGCGATTTGAGATCAGATTAACAATTGTTTTGTTAAGGGCTAGACATGAATAGAGATCAATGAAAGGACAAGAGTCAATAGTGTGGAAACCCTAGTTTCTTTCAAAAACCCTAATCTTCATTCATCACTATCAATCTAGTTTTAAATCTATCAATAGATAAAAGGAGTAATCTTTATTAGTCATCCATGACTACTAAATCCTAACGAACCTAACAAGCCTTCTTCTTATATATTCTATATCCTTATTTAAACTAGATCTGAAAAATATATATTCTACATCCGTATTTACCATAGAATCCATTCTTCACTATTCTCTATTCTCCTTCCTCTTTTCTAATCAACACGTCTAAAGCAAGATTAAAAGTTCCACGTATCCCTGAGGACGACCCGTATTCATCTCGGCTAGCTACACGCGACACCGTTATTGATTGCGGTTATTCTTCAAACACTTTTTCACGATCAATCAAATGGCGCTGTTGCCGGGGATACGTGCGTAATTTTTTTCTTGCTATTCGTGTTGAATTCTTATTCGATCCATATCATAAAATAAAATAAAACAGCAAACTGTATATTTAACGATTAGTGTGCGATTTTTATGAGGAAATCTGGAGTCACTTTAGTGAGGAGATAAAGATTCAGAGACATTCATCAAGACCCAGAGGAGAAAAGGAGGCCACAGTGAAAAAATTAAACAAAGAACCCCCTAAAGCGCGGCGGAACCGCGGCCATTGCATGCGAAGCACGGCGGAACCACAGCGGAATTGGGGAGTTGTGCCTCTAAAATTCTCTGGTATATTTCTCAACTCTTTCTCTCTACTCTAGAAATCCAATAATATATTTTTCTGCAGGATTCTTTGCAAAATATCGCCGCTCAAAAATCTTTTTGCGTGTTTTGTTTTGAGAGATGTTTTTGCATATTTTAATACGGACTTTAAGGAGCAAGACCAAAATTCAGATTAGGTGGGGATTTCATCACCCTTCCTAGACCCCACAAATCATAAAACGAGCATCCGCATAACCCTATATTAATTAAAAAATATCTAGACCAAGAATCTAAGAACCGTCACGCTCAAATAGGACAGAGAAACGTCGTGGGTAATCTATCGCTTATCCGCATTTCTTTTGTGGTGTCTAGGCAAGAGTGACTAAGGCAAGTAGTTACTTAATTAGGCCCGCTATTTTCGGTGATTCGTATAACGGATACCTCCCACTTACCTGGCACTTACCTGGCCATAGGAGCGATAAAGAGGTGGTAGAGGATTCATCCTGCGGCTTGTCCTTTGGAAGTCTAGGAGCGGTCTAGTGCTTGACCTAGGTGACCTTAGTTCTAGTTGCTTATGGATTTTGTAATTTGTTGAGTCATCCCTCAAGTTCTTCTTTCAAAGCAAAACAATCCAAATAGAACTTCAATCTTTCCTCTCCTCTTTCCTTCTTATAATGGATAACCCAAATAGAAGAACTCTTGCCGAGGTTTGCTATCCACAACCAGATATTTCTTGTTTTCATAATCGCTTCGGTATACCGTCCGACTCTACCATGTATTTAAGAGATCGGATAGAGCAAGCAGAAAGAAACAGTTGGCCACCTCACTCCAGGTCCTATCAACCGCCTCAAAATTCTACTTATGTTGATATTCCATTTACAGCGAGTGAGGAAACTCCTAAACACATGTCCATCGCTGTGCATATAATGAGGGATAACGGCCAAAGTTTCAATCCGATCAAACCGTTAGAACAACAAACACCACCACTTTCTGAGGAAGATATTGCTACTCGTTTTACGACGTATATGACATCTGTTGCCAGTCGTCAACCAACCAACCAATATCAATGTTCTTCTCATCACAATGTTGATCCTAGTCCTGCCCAATTTTCACAACTATTCGATTACTATCAATCCTACCCGACTTTTACACCTTCTTTAGACATTTCTTCTAATCAGTCATTTAGGAGTTTTACCTATCCACAAGAATTTCAATCTGAAACCCCTTACCGACCCATGTCTAGTCTTGAACAGACCGTGGAAGAATATCGGGTAGCGTCGCGCCGCGCCATAGAGGAATTGAATTCGTCCATGGCCGTCCTCATAAAACAAAACGAACAAGCAACTAGTTTCCAACCAGCTCAAAATTTTCCAACTTATGATACCGCACGAGGAAAAGTTGAGAATTTGGATAGTGAGAGAGAGAGAGAGATACACCCTTCCAAATCAAACCTCTCCATCCCAAATTGAAATCCACAACTCTAGTTTTACAGATCTATCGAGTACACCAAATGGTTCACCAATTGAAGATAGAAAGTTTGATGGGTTGTGTGGCTTTGTAGTTGTTCCCTGATTAAAAATCAGGAAAAAGCTTTAGAAGAGGCATCACGTGCTCGCACGTGACCAGTGGTCACGTGTCGGCACGTGATGGCCAAAGCAGCGGCAAAGAAAACAGCGCAGAAAAGAGAAGCCCATTTCAGGGGTCACGTGCTTACACGTGACCAGGGGTCACGTGCTCATACGCGACCAACGGTCACGTGGCCATATGTGACCGGCTTTAAAAGCCTTATTCTTTAACAGAATTAAATTCTGAGGAGAGATCATTCAAATCTTTCCAAAATGGAGAAGAATTATCTGAAACCGTTGGATCAAGAATCTGAAGGTGATTAAATATTACCAATTTATGGAAAAATCATGGACATGGGAAGATTTCCCCCTAAATCCAACCGAAATAACAAAAGAATATTTTTGGATTTAAGATCCAATGGTGAATAAAATTAACCTAATAATTTAAAGGCCCGGATCAATAATGAAAATAAATCAAATCTCTCAAAAAACAAATGAAATCTTTCAATGAAAGATTCACTAAACAGATTGATTCTCTTCCTTCTCCTATAAATAGGTGCCAAGGGAGAGAGTTAAAAAAAAGGAAGAAGGGAGAAAAACAGAGAGAGAGATATAGAGCCTTGGAATCTTGAAAATTCAGAAGGAAGAATTTGATTCTCTGAAAAGAAAAACCCTAGGTAAGAAAAGAGAGGCTTCAAAAAGAGAATTTAATTCTCAAAAGAGTTTAACTCTTATAAAAAGAAAAGAACTTAGTTTTTTCTCTGGTTGAAGATCTGCAAAGTGCACATCTCCCCATAAATTGAGAATTTAATTCTCATTGGGTTGAGATCCTGCCATGCAGATCTAAAACATAGAGGAGGAATTGAATTTTGAGAATTTAATTCTCACAAAGTTATAGGAATTTAATTCCTTTGAGATAAAATTAGGGTTTAACCCTATATTATAGGAATTTAATTCCTTCAAAATGGATAGAACCAGGGTTTAACCCTAATTGAGAACTTAATTATCTCAAACTCACAGGAATTTAATTCCCTTAAAAAAGAAATTAGGGTTTCACCCTATGCCAGAACTTAATGGGGAATTTAATTCCTACAGAAAAGAAATTAAGGTTTAACCCTATCTAAGAATATAATTCTTCAAAAGAAAGTAGGAATTTAATTCCTTTGAATTTATTACTAGGGTTTAACCCTATGAAGAATTTAATTCTTAAGAGATGAACAGATCTTTAAAAAAGCAAAGAACCGGGGTCACGTGCTACCACGTGACCCCTGCAAAGATCCACAGAAAAAAAACTTTGAGGCAACGCCTCACGTGCCCCACGTGCCCCCTGAAGCACACAAAGAAAAAGCAAAAGAAACAGAAGCTATGGGCGCCTTCACGTGCTACCACGTGACCCCTTGGCAAAAACTTTAACAGCCAAATACCCACATTCCGATCACGTGACAGCACGTGATGCTTCAAAATCAATTATACAAAGTATTCAATACTTTTGGCAGAATAAAATAAGGGGAATCAGGACGCTCTCACGTGTCCACACGTGACCCCTCTCTCCTTAGTGTTTAACGCTAACCTGAGATCTTTGTTCCCAGTGTTTAACACTGATTTTCTTAGTGTTTAACACTAATTTGAAAACTCTATTTGCAGTGTTTAACACTGATTTTCTTAGTGTTTAACACTAATCTGAGATCTTTATTTGCAGTGTTTAACACTGATTTTCTTAGTGTTTAATACTAATTGGAAAACCTTATTTGCAGTGTTTAACACTGATTTTTTTAGTGTTTAACACTAATTTGAAAACCTTATTTGCAGTGTTTAACACTGATTTTTTTAGTGTTTAACACGAATTTGAAAACCCTGTTCCCAGTGTTTAACACTGATTTGCTTTAGTGTTTAACACTAATTTGAAAGCCCTGTTTCTAGTATTTAACACTGATCTTTTTTCTTAGTGTTTAACACTAATTTGAAAGCCCTGTTTCTAGTATTTAACATTGATCTTTTTTCTTAGTGTTTAACACTAATTTGCTAATATTATTCCCAGTGTTCAACACTGTTGGTCTTTAGTGTTTAACACTAGTTTTAGCCCAATTGGCTAAGTTTCTAGAGGCAAAGGCTCTCCTTCAATGGACCAACAGAGGGCCAATATTTCAAACATGATTGGACTTAGCCCAAGAAGGCCATAAGTCCTCAATTCAAACCCAACTGAGCCAATGGGCTCATAACCTAATACATTGGTCTTGTTTCCAAATCGGACTACAGATCACTTAATCTACTTTGGTTCAAGGGTACATCTCTTCAATCCTTTGATACTTGTCGTTGTAATTCCTCAACGTCTTCAAAGAGGTGACGGGTCCCGACAACCACACATTGATACGGATTATGGGGTCCTTAAACCCATAGACTATGAGGTCCTTAACCTTGACCGGGATGTCTTAAAACTAACAACGGACTATGATGTCCTTAACCTTGACCGGGATGTCTTAAAACTAACAATGGACTGTGGAGTCCTTAAACCCATGAACTATGATGTCCTTAACCTTGACCGTGATGTCTTAAAACTAACGATGGACTGTGGAGTCTTTAAACCCATGGACTATGATGTCCTTAACCTTGACCGTGATGTCTTAAAACTAACGCCGGACTGTGGATTCCTTAAATCCTCGGACTATGATGTCCTTAACCTTGATCGCAATGTCTTAAAACTAACATTGGATCGCAATGTCCTTAAACTACCTATTGACCGCAATGTCATTAAACTAAACAACAGGGCTCCCCTAATTGCTTTCTTGTTGGATCTAAACGATCCCGCATCCTTAACAAACGTTTAAGTTGATCTTAGTCTCAAATGAGGCTAACGTATCCTTAAACCCAAACCCCAAAACCTAAATCTAAGAAAGATACGGATTTGGACTAGTCCACGCCCTACGGGCGACGACATAACTCAGTCTCCATATACAATCCACGGGCAACCAAACACAAAACAAACACACACGACACGAAGTGACCATCTGGAGAAGGAGAAAGTTGTTACCGTAATGTGGTAACGTAATTAACTGCAGGGGCTTGCGCCTGTAGGGAAGAGCGTCCCCACAATCAAAAACCCCTCAAGCGAGGGGGAATCTGACGAAGTCTGCTACATCGGACGCATCCGTTTAAACTTTTGATATATGGTGCCATAAATCAACTTGGTATCTTCGGAGAGGTGGACGGATAGCACCAATTAGCATCTGCCCTGAATCTCAGGCAAGACATCCCTGCATCATGGCCGTCTTTCGGAGGGGAACATATTCCGGCACGCTCGGTGGGACCTTTTCCTCTTTCCACTCCACACTTCGTGTGTCGTCTTCGCGAACGAATCGCGATTTGTTAATGGTTGCCTTTGGGTTTCAAGTTACTAAGATTTGGACTTTTTCCTGGCACAGAAATCAAACATCAATGGCATCCAACTGCTCGAGCTGCTCGAAATGCAAGTGCAAAAGACGCTCCGCCTCACCTGGAGGTGTAGCCAATAGGCCTCAAGCGGCCTCCATCCTTGCCATGCCAGTGGAACAGGTGACTCAGGCCATCACCGGTCTATTCTTCGGGACCATGCTCCCGCCTGCAAGCTTCACCATTCCAGTGCCCGCACCGGAAGCACAAAAGAAGTCGGTCTTCGATCGGCTCACTGCTCCAACGGCCCCTCTCAACGGGTCGTCCAATGTCAAGCCGGCAACCTCGGTCTTTACCAGGCTGAACCTGAACTCTAATGGGCCTGCCAAGAAGCCCATGACCCCTGACGTGGCCATCGCAAAGAAGATAGCCATCTCTGCTCCTGAAGTCGTCAAGGCAGCTTCTCCTGCTAAAGAGTCGGTCTTTTCAAGGTTGACTATTCCGGCTCCCATTCCTGCTCGAGGGTCTGTCTTTGACAGATTGGACACCGCCACTCAAAAGATGTCAGTCTTCAAGAAGCTGGCACCAGCGGCGTCTCATCCAGACAGGGGGCAAGACGACACCACCCCCATCATCAGACCAGCCCCAACAGCTTGACACGCATGACGTCGCCACTGGCGCCGAGTAAGGAAGGCCGGGGGCAACTCCCCCTCAGGGCTAACTCCACCGGCTCCAATGGTGGAAGTTAATGCTGCTGTTCGAACTGGGAACAGCTTTGAACCGCTAAGGAGGGTATGCAAGAACTCTTCGACTGCCATGCTAAAACGATCTCCTCCACCTGCGGAGAGTGTTACAGATGCAAAGCCGGATCAGCCCCCTCAACGGCTGTCCTCCAAGATTTACAAGGTCTGGCGACGGGTCCAAGACTCGGTAATCATTCAAGATCACTCTCGCCGGCAGAAGAGGGTGAAGGTTCGGGAAGAAAAGAACTGTCCTGTCAAACAACAAAGGACGACAACTACTTGGGTGCCCGCTGCAACGGCTCCCTCCACGTCGACTACTCAAAAGAGAAGAAGGCCGGAGAAGGCCCCCACGCCTGCAGCAAACGTCAAAAACAGTAAGCCTAAACGCCCTAAGTCTGGGGGCATGGTGGTGCATACCGTTTATATGGCGTCCGGGAAGGAAGACAGCCATGCATCTACAGGTCATCGACCGCTCAAGCGATCGGTGACTAAAGCTCAGGAGCAGCAGCAGAAGCTCCAGGAAAAGATGAACGCGATGGCCGCACTCACTGGGCCAAAAGAAAGCCCCGAAGCTTCCTCGGATCAACGCCAGGAGCAAGAAACTGACGCGGAATTCCTTCACAGGATACTGGAAAAGAAGGATAAAGAGGCTGCGGAACAAGCAGCCAACATAAAGCGAATGGCCCTCCTGTTCCAGGACATGGTGGGAATGATGATCCAACAAGATCCTCCTGCTGAAGATCCTCCAATCGTCCTTGAAGATGACAGGGGAGAAACGTCAAATCCTCCACCGGCTCTGTCAACAGCCAAGGAGGAGACAATCTCCAAAGCTGACTTGGACGAATATATAGCTCAGCAGATACGGGTTCACCAGGCGACCGAGGCAGCCGGTCAAGTCGTCAGAACGGGACGACCATATCCGAGCTGGTATGATCAGATCAAGTACCCGCTGGGCTATACAATACCAAAATTCCATGTCTACAAGGGGACGAGCAATCTCCACCAGCATGTTGCCTAGTTCAGGGCACTTTGTGGCAACACTGGCGGCGACGATAAGCTTTTGCTTCGCCAATTCGTCGGCAGCTTGTCAGAAACGGCGTTTGAATGGTATTCTGAACTCCCGAACGATTCTGTCAAGACGTTCGCTGAAATGGAGTTGCTATTCACTCAGCGATTCGCACGCGCCAGCGAACGCACCCCGATAACGGCGTTGATTAATGCCAGGATGAAACCAGGCGAGACGCGGGTCCAGTACGCTATACGCTGGCGAAACTTGTTGTCGAAATGCGAACAACGCATTGAGGAAGCGCCCGCGGTGGGCATGTTCATGGGTACCCTAGATCCTCATGCAACTATCTCACAGTTCATGATGTTCTTTAAGCTAACCACGTTCTAGGCTTTGATCGACAAGCTGGCCTAGATGGACCAGATGGGTCACAGACCGTCTCCCCTGAAGCCGGAACCTCGGAATGACAAGGGTAAAGGGAAGGCAACCTTCATTGCGAACGCTCAGCAACAACCCAGTGCCCCAAAACTGGCGGATCAACTGGAAGAAAGACGGCGGTATTATAATGAGAAAATGAAGCGCCCCTACTCATTCCCGCGGGATAAGACGAAAAGGCTATTCAAGCTGGCGGTACGCAACAGGCTTATCAACTTGCCAAATCCAAGATGACCGCCGCAACCCAGTGAGGTGAATAACCCCAATTACTGCCCTTACCATCAAACGGTAAGCCATCCGATTGAGGATTGCTTCTTCTTCAAAGGATGGATTGAAGATCAATACCTACAGGGCAAGTTTGCGCTGTCCGAGAAGTGGAAGGTGAACCCGCCACAACCTCACACTCCTAAGAAGACGGACACACCGGGGGCAATTTGTTCTTTCATTGAAGAAGCTCCATGGGAAATCATGCTTTCAGCAAAAACCAAAAGAATGCTGAATGAGCTCCAGACATGCCCGGCAGTCAGGTGGAAGAACCCACTGGAACCCCAGATCATTGAAGGGATGCTGAAGCCGCGCCCAGCTCCAAAGATCGGTGGTGATGGCCCGAGCACTCATAACCAGCCGTCAAAATCTTCAAAGAAAAAGAAGAAGAAATCCAAGAAGCCCGTGAAGCCTGGCGATAAATGCACAGACTTGCAGAAATAGATTGACGCGCTGGAGGAATACAATCAAAAGGCGCGGACTCCCATCGCGCTCCAAGAGTTCCTTAACCACGTCTTCCAGGAAGAAGATAATGGAGAGAGCTCGTCGGATGAATCCGAGGGATACATGGCGAGTTGTCATGTGATCTCCCACTCGTTTACGGACGGTGAAGAACTCCTGGCACTGAGAAACTGGGGGCAGATCCTGAACCGGAACTTGTGTGGCCGTCAGACGAAATGATCGACGCTTTTTTGGATGAGATTCGTCTGAAAAGTAAAGCCGATCGGGAGCGTGAAATGGCCGCATCAGAAGGAGCCAAACGCAAGTGACTAAACGAAAGAGTCGAAGCACTCCCGCCAAATCAAAAGACATCCGATGCGGATAAAAACATATTCAAGACGAGGAAAAGGTTTGCCAAATCCCTATCAATGGGAATGAAGCTACCGCCCTCGGAAGAGAACACTCGCAATGGAATGGAAATGCATCCTAATTACTGCTTATATCATCGGAAGATTTCGCACCCCACTGGGGAGTGCGACGCTTTTAAGATATGATGGCAGGGATATGTTGCTCACCGGCAACATTTTAAGCGAATGAAACGCAGAACTCGTCGGGAGCAAAGAAGTACAACCGAAGGGCACAAAAGAACTACCGGTAACTGTTACACGGTCAACGCCGGAGGATCACAAGTTCTCACCTTTGGGAGCGACTCTGACGAGGAAATGGCTCTGGGCCCTCTCTTTAAAGAATCCATCTTAGGGAAAGAGGAAGAACCAGAGGCCTGCGAAAACATTCAGCTGCGCAATCGCAAGCTTCCGGAAAAGAATCTCGGACCCGCAACTAGAAAAGATAAGGGAAAGGAAAAGGTCGCTGAGGATATCGCTTTAGACGACCAAGTCATGAAAGAGCTGACTGCCAAGGACCCGCCCAAGAAGAGTAAGGTGGACTACAACATTCTAGCGCACCTGAGGAAGCTACCCTCGCAGCTCAGCATTCTTGACGCCCTCTTATTATCAAAAGAAGCGAGAGATTCATTAATCAAGGCGCTGCAAGAGCCCGAGCAATTCCAAGCCTTCCTCACCGAAGAAAGGATGAAGGATGAACTGGAAGAAGTGCGCACAGCCGATGTCACGCTCGGTGATGAAGACCTTCTCCTTGGAACGTGCGACCACAACCGTCCCCTATACGTCTCTGGATACTGCCACGATATCAAGATAGGCAAAATCCTGGTTGATAATGGATCCTCCGTCAATCTCCTTAATGTTCGGGTGTTGAAGGAAATCTGCATGAGCGTTCAGCACCTCGCTCGTGATAAAATTACCATCTCCGGTTTCGATTCTCAGTCATCACGGACTCTCGGATCGGTGATACTAACATTACGCTTTGGACTACTCGTCACGGACATTAAGTTTCATGTCTTTGACGCCAAGACCTGCTACAACGCCTTGCTCGGTCGTCCTTGGTTAAACGAGTACAACATCATCCCTTCTACACAACATCAGTGTATGAAGTATTTCAAGGATGGTCTCGAGTACACCGTAACAGGCGAGCTGAACCCATTCTTCGTGAACGAAGTCCACAAATACGAAGATGCAAAGTACTTTGTGCCAGATTTCGAGGATACAGAGAGGTGTCGCAAACCGGAGAACAAAGACGCCGCCACCATTCCTGTTTTCGGGAGTGATACCAAAGAAGAAGAATAGATAGTTTACGCTGGGCCGTCTCGACGCAACAACCTGGGACCGTCCGCCCCCATATTGATCTTCAGAAGCGACTCGGAAGATGAGGTTAATGCTGTGTTCTCCAGTCGGCCGCCTATACAAGAATTCCCCAGTAGTGATCAGAGTTTGCAAATTACCTTGGTTCCACAAGAGCACTACAAAGATCTTGACGCACTTGAAGCTTACAATGTGCAAGACCTGCAGACATTTTATGTCCCTCCCAGGCGAAGAGGTGAAAAGGTGATCCTATTCTACCGATTCACGGAAACAAGAATGGAGAAAGAAATCTGGCATGGCACAGATTCTACACTTAACAAGCTCCAACCCATCCGTTTGCCCAGATATTACACGAACGGACTAAAAAGGCTATTGAAGCGCCAAGAGGTACCCTTAAAACATACTATTCGACAAGCTCGGTTCTACAATAGGATTTGGATGTCCCTGGGACTCAGCGCAAATTGTCCAACGGGAGAATGGAAACGCTTGGGCTTGGATATGTGAGATCCGGGAAACGGGAACGAGTCCACGGTAGCTACGCCATATATAACTTCGATGAAGAAAAGGATGCCCTGTCAGAAAACGCCGACCCCGTATCAAAACTAGATCCCGCAATCAAAGTGCCGAGTCCGTCATTTGAAGAACGAATGGACAAGCTTATCAGGAAAGCGGGTCAAAAGGCTCGGGACGACCATAATCGCAAAATGGCCATCTATGAGAAAGCTAGGACGCAACGTCTTCTTCCGCAACAACACAACATAGACTGGAGATATTCCTCAGTGTATAATCCTTGAGCTAACGGTCTAGCTGAGGCTTTCAACAAGACCTTGACGAAGATCGTGAAGAAGACGGTGTCCCGAAACAAGAAGGACTGGCACGAGAGATTGCAAGAAGCTCTCTGGGCGTATCGAACTACGTTCAAGACAGCCAAAAACACAATGCCGTACGCGTTGGTATTCGGTACGGAAGCAGTACTCCCCCTCGAGATAGAGTTACCCTCTCTACGAGTAGCAGTCCATTACGAGCTGACATACGACGAAAATACTCACCTTCGGCTTGAGGAGCTTGACGCCCTTGATGAAACCCGGCTCATAGCGCAACAAAATCTGGAGGCTTATAAAGCAAAGATGACGCGCTCATATGAAAGATTGACCAGGCCGAGGACATTCCGCCAAGGAGAACTCGTGCTAGTGGTCAAAAGACCTATGATCCCCAATCGCGCCAAGCGGAGAAAATTCGAGTCGAACTATGAAGGCCCGTACATCATAGACAAGGTCTACCAGGGTGGAGCCTATCTACTCATGGATATGCATGGTGAAAGACCTTTCAGGCCAATAAACAGTCGCTTCCTGAAGAAATACTACTCCTAACAAGTCATGGCCCGGGTCAAAAATAGAAGACGACGACTATGTCCGCTCGCTATCTTCCTAAGCCTAAACTCTATAAAGTAGTGACAGGCCTTCTCCAACAACGGACCGAAACGTTCTTAAACTAACAATGGACCGAAACGTCCATAAACTAACAACGGACTGAAATGTCTTTAAACTAACAATGGACCGAAACGTCCTTAAACTAACAGCGGACTGAAACGTCCTTAAACTAACAGCGGACCGAAACGTCCTTAAACTAACAGTTGACCGAAATGTCCTTAAACTAACAGCGGACCGAAACGTCTTTAAACTAACAACGGACCACTATGTCTTAAAACTAGCCGTTGACCGAGATGTCGATAAACTGCGGTGGACTGCAGCATACCAAAGTCGATAAAAAGAAGAAGAAAGAGAATAAAAAAAAGAAAGAGAATAAAAAAAACAAAAAAAAAAAACGGTATGTCCATAAGCAAAATAGGCACGGATGAGAACCCGAAAGGGCTCCGTGAGTAAAAACAGCAGGGCTACCGGCGAGTGTTCGTGAAAACCTGAAAGGGCGCGGCCTCGTAAAAAAAAGAGAGAAGAAGAATAAAAAGAATAAAAAAAAGAAGACGGTATGCCCATAAGAAAAATGGGCACGGATGAAAACCCGAAAGGGCTCCGTGAGTAAAAACAGCAGGGCTACCGGCGAGTGTTTGTGAAAACCCGAAATGGCGCAACCTCGTTGAAGGACACTTGCAGGGTCCTCACGATCTTGTAAGGAGAAACCACCCGCGTGAGATCCTTACGACTCACAAGGGAGCAACAGACTTAGGAGTCCTCACGATTCCTAAGGAGAAATTACACTTGCGAGATCCTCACGACTCGTATGGAGAACTCTCTTATGGGACCCTCACGGCTCATAAGATTTGAAAGTCTTAAGTTACAGAAATCTGAACCTGTTCTTAAGCAAACCCCCCCACAACCTTCGATATTGCCCTACAAGTGGCTCAATACTGACCCTTGTATACAATCCACGGGCGCGAATAAACATTTCCCTAACCAAGTCCCATCCGTGACTAGGGATATGTTCGTACGGTGAATAAACACTTGTAAACCCTCTCGACTTACAGGGAGAAAACCCTTTTTGTAAGATCCTTACGACTTACAGGGGAACATGCACTTAGGAATCCTCATGATTCCCAAGGAGAAAACACACCTACAAGATCCTCACGACTTGTAGGGAGAAATACCTTTGTGAGACCCTTACGGCTCATGAAGTCAAAAGCCTTAGTCGACAGGACCCTTAACCCTGTTTACTAATCCACCTTTGTTCAACATCGACATAGGAAATGATGATTCGCTCCTGGCAACATCCCAGTTGTAGCGGTGCTGATGTCGAAATCGGTGTCTAAATCCAAGCTTGCAGCGAAAAGCCAGCAAGCCACATATGCATATGAAACAGCCGAAATGATGGGGCAACTTGCGACAAAATCAGCAAGTAAAAATGTATGCATGAAAAATAGCCGAAATGATTGGGCAACTCGCAATAAAAAAGCAGCGAGTAAAAAAAAATAAAATATATAGCCGAAATGATTGGGCACAGCGAAAAATAGCCGAAATGATGGGGCAATCGCGACCTTCGCGATATAAAAGCTGAAATGATAGAGCATCGTGGAAAAAGAAATAAAATAAAAATGAAATTTATGCCCTACATGTGATGTTACATCAATCCCTGTATACAATCTAGGGGCGCAAACAAAGAAGGGATCATACTCCTCCCCCCCAGGTTTCATCAAAAGAAGAAGCCAAATCTCGACGGGCCACAGGTAGCCCAGGGATCATCTCAACATTCTTCTCGTCACAACGGACACAACATCAAGCAAAGCGGAACAGCGGCAACTCCCAGTTCCATGACTCGGCGATATACAGATCACCAAAAGTCAAACCCCCATTCCGTGAAATGTGGATATAATCAGCAAAATTCCTGGTCACGTGGAACGCGGATAACGTCACTCTTTGACCCCGTGGAAAACGTCCAGAGCGGAGCCTGGTCCTCGCAGAACACGGCAGTGAACCCGTGGGAAGCATCCAGAACAAAATTCCTGGTCACATGGAACATGGATAACGTCACTCTTTGACCCCATGAAAAATGTCCAGAGTGGATCCTGGTCCTCGCAGAGCACGGCAGTGAACCCATGTGAAGCATCCAGAGCGGAGTCTAGTCCTCGCCGAACACGGCAGTGAACCCGTGTGGAGCATCTAGTGCAAAATTCCTGGTCACGTGGAACGCGGATAACGTCACTCTTTGACCCCGTGGAAGACGTCCAGAGCAGATCCTGGTCCTCGCAGAGCACGGCAGTGAACCCGTGTGAAGCATCCAGAGCGGAGCCTAGTCCTCGCCGAACACGGCAGTGAAACCGTGTGAAGCATCTAGTGCAAAATTCCTGGTCATGTGGAACGCGGATAACGTCACTCTTTGACCCCGTGGAAAACGTCCAGAGCGGAGCCTGGTCCCCGCAGAACACGGCAGTGAACCCGTGGGAAGCATCCAGAGCAAAATTCCTGGTCACGTGGAACGCGGATAACGTCACTCTTTGACCTCATGGAAAACGTCCAGAGCGGAGCCTAGTCCTCGCCAAGCACGGCAGTGAACCCGTGTAAAGCATCTAGTGCAAAATTCCTGGTCACGTGGAACGCGGATAACGTCACTCTTTGACCCCGTGGAAAACGTCCAAAGCGGATCCTGGTCCCCGCAGAGCACGGCAGTGAACCCGTGTGAAGCATCCAGAGCGGAGCCTAGTCCTCGCCGAACACGGCAGTGAACCCGTGTGAATCATCTAGTGCAAAATTCCTGGTCACGTGGAACGTGGATAACGTCACTCTTTGACCCCGCGGAAAATGCCCAGAGCGGAGCCTGGACCTTGCCGAACATGGCAGTGAACCCGTGTGAAGCATCCAGAGCAAGTATCGGACCGTGGAGTCCTTAAAATCCACGGACTATGATGTCCTTAATCTCGACCGTAATGTCTTAAAACTAACGATCAACCACCATGATTCTAGACTAAATTTACCTTAGTTAAAGGGTACATCTCTTCACTCCTTTGATATTCGTCGTTGTAATTCCTCAACGTCTTCAAAGAGGTGACGGGTCCCGGTAACCACACATCGGACTGTGGAGTCCTTAAATCCACGGACTATGATGTCCTTAA
Source organism: Agapanthus africanus (assembly GCA_030015575.1). Lineage (NCBI taxonomy): Eukaryota > Viridiplantae > Streptophyta > Magnoliopsida > Asparagales > Amaryllidaceae > Agapanthus > Agapanthus africanus. The sequence continues at coordinate 43,499,789 of JASDDO010000019.1, read as the reverse complement.
CCTTGACCGGGATATCTTAAAACTAACATCGGACTGTGGAGTCCCTAAATCCACGGACTATGATGTCCTTAACCTTGACCGCGACGTCTTAAAACTATCATTGGACCGTGGAGTCTTTAAATCCACGGACTATGATGTCCTTAACCTTGACCGTGATGTAACGTCGGACTGTGGAGTCCTTAAATCCACGGACTATGATGTCTTTAACCTTGACCGTGATGTCTTAAAACTAATCTTGGACTGTGGAGTTCTTAAACCCACAGACTATGAGGTCCTTAACCTTGACCACAATGTCTTTAAACTACGGTATCCTGGAAAACATCCCAAAGCAACCCCTGACCCCGTGAAACACGGATAAGGGCGACCACACCCGGCACTTGCGGGTCCTCACGACCTGTAAGGAAGAAAACTCTCTTGTGAGATCCTTACGACTCCCAAGGGAAAACCCGCTTAAGAATCCTCACGATTCTTAAGAAGAACTTACACCTACGGGATCCTCTCGACCTGTAGGGAGAAAAACTCTTTATGAGACCCTCACGGCTCATAAAGCTCAAAAGTCTTAGGAGGCAGATCTTAACCCTGAATCCTAAGCCATTGCTGCCCTGCAAAGAGACCAAGATAAATTGTCCGCAGAACACATTCAATAAAAAGCGATATATCATTGAGAAGAAAAATATGTTTTTATTCATAAACCAAATGGATACAAAGTACAATTCATGAAAAAACAAAAAGAATACACTCTCATTCAGGAGTATGTACAAAAGAAAGGAAAAGATACAAGTCTTCAAGCCGGCGGGAGATTTAGCAATTTTACTAGCTCATCCTTCTTTTGCTAGGTCACGGTTTCGTGATTCAGTATCGCCAGAAGACGGGCCTCCGCCTGAGCCTGCTGGGCCTGATACGAGGCAAGCCGGCCTTCGAGCTCTTTCTCGGTAGCCTCGTGAGCCCCAACTCTTTCGCGAGCGAACACGGCAGCTTTATCGAGGGCCACCACCTCTTTGATAGACTCCTGAAGTACTCTCCAGAGTTCATACGCTTTGTTGGCTTTGGCTGTAAGGTTGGCTTGGAGCTCGTGCAGCGCTTTAGAGGCCAGCTCCCTCTCCGAGAATTTGTGGCCGAACCTCTTCTCGCACGACACCATGTTCGCCGCGCACCACTCGATTAAGCCCTGTAAGCTCGCCTTCGCGGCCATAATCTCTGAAGGAAGGCGCGTACACTCAAGACTATATATATACAAGCCTTCCTTCGACGACAATACTCGATCTAAAACTAGCACAAACCACCCGATATGGGAGATAACAAGGAAAGTTTCTGATCTATATCCTATCAGGCGCGCATTTGCAACTTACGAATGTTTAAAAGGAAATTTTACCCGAGGCACTAATGTGCATGCAACGTAACGATGGTGCTCGCAATTAAAGAAAATTCCCATTAGAAAAACAGGAAGCTCATTTACGCAAGCAAGACACACGTACGACAATCTGATAAACATGAAAATTCAACAGAAAGCATGTAAACCGCTAATGATAAAAGGAGTACATTAATTTGAATATACTACGCTAGCGGGAAAATGTCACCAAACAAAGGATCGGTAGCACAAGGGTTAACAAAACAAAGAACAAAATTCTCCATCTCTCTCTCTGCTTTCTCCAACACATCAAAGCGACGGTTCTCGTGAGGAGTCGCTCCCCACTGATTGGCCCCATGTTCGTCCGCAAAAGCAGACATAACGGCTCGCCGAGCTCTTATTTGGCTCAACAGATGGACTGAGCGATCTTTCAAAGCCCGAGTAATCAGGCACGCCTCATGAAAACCCTCGAGCTTTTCTTCAGCCGCGTCAAGCATCGCCAAGGTCATCTCCGCCGGGTGAGGAGGGACGTCAGCAAGCACGGCAGCAAGAATCATCCGGAGCCAGAGGGAGCCCATTGGGAGGGGGAACCCCCTACGGGTCAAGAGTTCATATGCCGCTGAGTTGCATTCGTCGTCGGTAAGGAGGGGATCCACCAATCGTGCGGCAAAGCGAGGGATCATCTCCTCGATAGGCACTTCCTATGGCTGTCGACGAGCATGAGAGCGGTTGCAGGCCATGGCACTCAGTTGTTTCTCAAGACAAATCACACCAAAGTGAGAATAGATTTCTCTGTGAAGAAAAAATAGGCTATGGCCTCAAGACTATAAAGAGGAGCATTAAATGCTAGGCGCGGAGAACATTGCGTGATGGAACTATTTCCAAGGCCCAAAAAGGGGAAGGCATTGAAAATCAAGGAAAGGGAACTATTTCCAAGGCTCCTTTTCTGCGTCTAATGCCATACACAGAAAATGTGGCATGAAAAATTAAATAGCCCCATAAAAGGGCCCCACGTGTGGAGCACGTGAGCACCATGCTTGGTGTGTACTGAAAAGTGAAATAGTGCCCTACACGCTAAACACATTAGCAGCAACAATAGAAAAAATGACAAAATCCCACAAAAGGGCATGCAAACACAGAAGGATACGATAAAAATTATCACTCAGACTTTTAAAGTTCATACAAAATAAAAAGAAACGATTACAACGACAAGACCTCAGACGCGGGGCATGGATTGAGAAACTCGAACGTAACTTTGTCCAAGATCTTCCAGGCATTTCGAACCATCTTAGTATGTTTTCTCTCGCGATCACAAGCGTCAGGGTCCTCACGAATGTCCTCCACCCTCCGATAGGCAGCAAGTATGGCTGACTGCTGAAAAGCCCGGTGCAAGAGGTCAATGAGGTTGTCTCACCTCCTCTTCGAGATTAGGCTCATCAGGTACACCGAATGTACCTTATCCTCGGCGGTGTCCAATGCCCTGAGCGGTACGCCGGTGCAAAAGAGAGGGAGCGCCTCCTAGATCGCCATCATAATGAGTCTCAGAAGAGAAGAGCGGCGAGGGAGTAGCCGACCATTGTACTCATCGAAGCGGCTCATGATGTCAGCACATTGAGCATTGGTGAACTCCTGGTTCTGGCTGCGGCCCAGTGCACGAATATTCCCGTAAGAAATGATCTCGTCAAGATCATACAAATGGGCATCCATGATACCTGAAATAACGATCATGGAAATTCATTACAAACTTCTTCCTCTCGGTTGAGAAAGAGAACTCAGGGGAAGGAAAACCCAAGAAGTCCCCTGAGAAGAACTGAGTTCTTCATAGGAATTAAAATTCCTTGTTAAGAAAGGGGAATCAAATTCCCAGTGACACTTTCCAGAACCAAAGTTTTTTTTGGGGATGGAATTAAATTCCATGGAAGAGACAACCGACACCATCATCTCCTAAGAGATTAGAGAAACCCTAAGAGATCTACTGTTTGAAGATTAAATAGTTTTCTGTTTGAAGAAAAATGGGTTCTTGTTAAAAAGGGTAAAAACCCTTGCTATGGATATAAAATCTAGAGAGATATGAAAGTTCCTCGATCATTCAAAGATCACTACCTAAAAAGATGGGTTTTCCCTGAACAGAGTTAAACTCTGAAGATTGTGGAGCAGAGAACTAAGCTCTGGAAACGAGAATTAAATTCTCAAGAAGAAAAGTTTGCAAGAAGGAAGATGAAGCAAAGTGGAGGCTCTTCTGAAAGGACATGGGCATTTATAGGATGGGATAGAAAACGTTTCATCTACCCTACTTCCAAGGCAGATCCAACGATCACAAAAGTGACAGCGTTGCATTCACGTGCAGACACGTGAGAGCAACGCTGTGGGGGCATTTGTTCCCTGATTAAAAATCAGGAAAAAGTTTCAGAAGAGGCATCACATGCTCACACGTGACCAGTAGTCACGTGTCGGCACGTGATGACCAAAGCAGCGGCAAAGAAAACAACGCAGAAAAGAGAAGCCCATTCCAGGGGTCACGTGCTTACACGTGACCAGGGGTCACGTACATACACGTGACCAGGGGTCACGTGCTCACACGCGACCAACGGTCACGTGGCCACATGTGACCGGCTTTAAAAGCCTAATTCTTTAACAGAATTAAATTCTGAGGAGAGATCATTCAAATCTTTCTAAAATGGAGAAGAATTATCTGAAACCGTTGGATCAAGAATCTGAAGGTGATTAAATATCACCAATTTATGGAAGACATGGGAAGATTTCCCCCTAAATCCAACCGAAATAACAACAGAATATCTTTGGATTTAAGATCAAATGGTGAATAAAATTCACCTAATAATTTAAAGGCCCGGATCAATAATGAAAATAAATCAAATCTCTCAATAAACAAATGAAATCTTTCAATGAAAGATGCACTAAACAGATTGATTCTCTTCCTTCTCCTATAAATAGGTGCCAAGGGAGAGAGTTAAAAAAAAAGGAAGAAGGGAGAAAAAGAGAGAGAGATATAGAGCCTTGGAATCTTGAAAATTCAGAAGGAAGAATTTGATTCTTTGAAAAGAAAAACCCAAGGTAAGAAAAGAAAGGCTTCAAAAAGAGAATTTAATTCTCAAAAGAGTTTAACTCTTATAAAAAGAAAAGAACTTAGTTCTTTCTCTGGTTGAAGATCTGCAAAGTGCACATCTCCCCATAAATTGAGAATTTAATTCTCATTGGGTTGAGATCCTGCCATGCAGATCTAAACATAGAGGAGGAATTGAGTTTTGAGAATTTAATTCTCACAAAGTTATAGGAATTTAATTCCTTTGAGATAAAATTAGGGTTTAACCCTATATTATAGGAATTTAATTCCTTCAAAATGGATAGAACCAGGGTTTAACCCTAATTGAGAACTTAATTATCTCAAACTCACAGGAATTTAATTCCCTTAAAAAAGAAATTAGGGTTTCACCCTATGCCAGAACTTAATGGGGAATTTAATTCCTACAGAAAAGAAATTAGGGTTTAACCCTATCTAAGAATATAATTCTTCAAAAGAAAGTAGGAATTTAATTCTTTTGAAGTTATTACTAGGGTTTAACCCTATGAAGAATTTAATCCTTAAGAGATGAACAGATCATTAAAAAAGCAAAGAACCAGGGTCACGTGCTACCACATGACCCCTGCAAAGATCCACAGAAAAAGAACTTTGAGGCAATGCCTCACGTGCCCCACGTGACCCCTGAAGCACACAAAGAAAAAGCAAAAGAAACAGAAGCTATGGGCGCCCTCACGTGCTACCACGTGACCCCTTGGCAAAAGCTTTAACAGCCAAATACCCACATTCCCATCACGTGACAGCACGTGATGCTTCAAAATCAATTATACAAAGTATTCAATACTTTTGGCAGAATAAAATAAGGGGAATCAGGGCACTCTCACGTGTCCACACGTGACCCCTCTCTCCTTAGTGTTTAACGCTAACCTGAGATCTTTGTTCCCAGTGTTTAACACCGATTTTCTTAGTGTTTAACACTAATTTGAATACTCTATTTGCAGTGTTTAACACTGATTTTCTTAGTGTTTAACACTAATCTGAGATCTTTATTTGCAGTGTTTAACACTGATTTTCTTAGTGTTTAACACTAATTGGAAAATCTTATTTGCAGTGTTTAACACTGATTTTTTTAGTGTTTAACACTAATTTGAAAACCTTATTTGCAGTGTTTAACACTGATTTTTTTAGTGTTTAACACTAATTTGAAAACCCTGTTCCCAGTGTTTAACACTGATTTGCTTTAGTGTTTAACACTAATTTGAAAGCCCAGTTTCTAGTGTTTAACACTGATCTTTTTTCTTAGTGTTTAACACTAATTTACTAATATTATTCCCAGTGTTCAACACTGTTGGTCTTTAGTGTTTAACACTAGTTTTAGCCCAATTGGCTAAGTTTCTAGAGGCAAAGGCTCTCCTTCAATGGACCAACAGAGGGCCAATATTTCAAACATGATTGGACTTAGCCCAAGAAGGCCATAAGTTCTCAATTCAAACCCAACTGAGCCAATGGGCTCATAACCTAATAAATTGGTCTTGTTTCCAAATTGGACTACAGATCACTTAATCTACTTTGGTTCAAGGGTACATCTCTTCACTCCTTTGATACTTGTCGTTGTAATTCCTCAACGTCTTCAAAGAGGTGACGGGTCCCGACAACCACACATTGATACGGATTGTGGAGTCCTTAAACCCATGGACTATGGGGTCCTTAACCTTGACCGGGATGTCTTAAAACTAACAACGGATTATGATGTCCTTAACCTTGACCGGGATGTCTTAAAACTAACAATGGACTGTGGAGTCCTTAAACCCAAGGACTATGATGTCCTTAACCTTGACCGTGATGTCTTAAAACTAACGATGGACTGTGGAGTTCTTAAACCCATGGACTATGATATCCTTAACCTTGACCGTGATGTCTTAAAACTAACGCCGGACTGTGGATTCCTTAAATCCTCAGACTATGATGTCCTTAACCTTGACCGCAACGTCTTAAAACTAACATTGGACCGCAATGTCCTTAAACTACCTATTGACCGCAATGTCATTAAACTAAACAACAGGGCTCCCCTAATTGCTCTTTTGTTGGATCTAAACGATCCCGTATCCTTAACAAACGTTTAAGTTGATCTTAGTCTCAAATGAGGCTAACGTATCCTTAAACCCAAACCCCAAAACCCAAATCTAAGAAAGATACGGATTTGGACTAGTCCACGCCCTACGGACGACGACATAACTCAGTCTCCATATACAATCCATGGGCAACCAAACACAAAAGAAACACACACGACACAAAGTGACCATCTGGAGAAGGAGAAAGTTGTTACCGCAATGCGGTAACGTAATTAACTGCAGGGGCTTACGCCTGCAGGGAAGAGCGTCCCCACAATCAAAAACTCCTCAAGCGAGGGGGAATCTGACGAAGTCTGCTACATCGGACGCATCCGTTTAAACCTTCGATATACGGTTCCATAAATCAACTCTGCATCTTCGGAGAGGTGGACGGATAGAACCAATTAGTATCTGCCCCGAATCTTAGGCAAGACGTCCCTGCGTCATGGCCGTCTTTCGGAGGGGAACACTAGTATTTGATTTACCCGATTGTGAAGGGTCCATTTTAAGTGAAACCACACCCAATCCTTGTGATCTCTACACCTCCGCTCTAGAACCGAAATTGATTGAAAACCATGCTTTTGATGAGGTGTCTGAGAATTGTAACATTCACTTGATTGAGGATATTGACGCTGATGATATATTGGATGATGAACCCACTGTTTTGGACGAATTTTTCTCACCAATTCATTAGGTCCTTTCACTTCCGTGTGAACATTATCTCGAACCATTAACCGTTTTTCCTGAATCCCATATGCGTCTAGAAATTGATGATAATGTATGACCGAAAAGCAGAACGAAATTCAGCCTTCATTTCCCACATCTGGTTCAGCAATACTCGACACACCAATTTGTTTACCCATTTCATCTTCCACTTTCTCTGGTTTTTCTTCTATTCTTCCTTTAATTTTAGAGAGTGTTTATGAATCACAATCCGATATTTCGAGTTCGATAATTCTAGAAAGACAACTTGATTTAGACTCTTTTGAAAATGAGGTAGATGAGCTTTTCGAGTCTCCTACCTCCATAATTTTTGACAAATCAAGTGTGTTGAATTCTGGCACGACACTTATTGACATTGGAACGTTCAATCGTACCATCGATGAAAGTTTCGAAGATATTTTTGCCGACGAACTCGCATTCCTAAACGACACGGATTTTGTGATTAATCAAGCTCCACATGAAGAAGTTGAACCACCACCATTTCTTCTTATTCCATACGAGAATGTGACTATTCTTCCCACTCCTAATCATTCACATTCTCGTTTTCATTCACCATTATTGTTTCGTCTCTATCAACCGAGACGTAAACCATACCGCCTCCTATCTCCCCACTTCTTCAAATCTCTGATCTTCTACCAACCAGTGCGTTACATCGATAAAATATTTGAATGGTTGGTGTTGACTTTTGATCTTTATAAGGCTTTACTTTGACCTATAATTTTAACCCCCTCATAATTTTAAATGGTTAATACGATTTTACTCAAGTTTGGGGGGATATATTTTGGCTCTTGAACAATAAGAATTTTTTTACATAATTATGAGCCAAATATAAGTTTGGGGGAGAATTTCACTTTCATTAATTATTGTCTCCATTACTAACTTTTCATCCCAAGTCTACAGTTTTTTAAGCTTAACAGATGATATCAGTGAGGACACTGCTGCAAACATGTTTGGGGGAGGTTTGTGCTTATTCACGCATTATTTTGCATTATCATATATATAAGCACAAAAAAAATTTGATAATGAAAGTTTGAAAGAGAAAATTTACATATGAAAGATAGGAATAGTTTGAGAAAAGCAAGAAAATTAGATGTTTTCTTAAACGAAACTAATAATAAGTAGTTATGAGCCATTGTCCCAAGAGTTAGTAAGATAAAGGAAATTGCTATTCTGAGGATAAAAATAAGTCTGAAAAATATTCTCTATTCTTGAGTCTAAACATTTGAACGTTGATACTCTACTATACGCACTTAAACACATCTCGAAACTTGGGATGGTAGATGATACCTTGAAATGCTTTTGTCTAAAATCCTTAGTATGAAAAATAAAATAAAAATAAAAAGGTATAAGTGGTGGAAAAAAAATGAACACTGGTTTTGTAATTACTTAAGGCAGCATAAAGAATATAGCGAAGGTGCTTTATCACCTAGTGCCTTAGACCAACTGGTTTGAAAGCCACTGCTAAGTTTTAGGTGTTGCAAGACGAGAAATTACGCCTGAATGCGTGAGAATATTTTGTAATCGGTTGGTTAGTACTTCAAAAAGTATTAACAGTCACATGAAAAATGTGTGAGCAATTCCATTTAATATATTCACCGACTATAAAGTACTTTGGAAGATGGACAAGAGTATGATAGTTTGAATTGAATTCTATAAGTGTAGGGTTGTTTTTTACACACATGTAGGGGTATATGATCGATGTTTCGATGAAAGATAGGGAGGAAGACTAAAGGCAATATTTTATTGAGGGATAATGTGATTTTTAACATCTTTTCACGACCATTAAGATAGGGTTCATGGCAACCGAAAAGCTAGTATAGTTGGAAACTCTTCTTTTCAAGTTCTTTCTTTTATATTTTCATATCTTTGTATGTAACTTTCACCATCTTTCTTTTACTATGGGATTTTGTCGGTGTAATCCGCTGAAAACCCTCAGGAGACAACACTCCTCCTACTAGGGACACCTAGAGGTTTAAATACTTGTTGCACGTGCTCAGTGCAATCGTGTTGCTTACGAAAGTGTGCTCGTTAGGTTTTCTTTTCTTTTTTTCACTCTCTTGAATAAATAGTTTGCTCGGGACGATCAAACTTAAGTTTCAGTCGAAAATATTGAACATTTGATATAACATTTTCCTTAATTTTCTTATATATTTAAAGGTGTTTATTATAAATATAGAACATATTTGGGTTTATCTACAAAATAATATTTACCATATGTTTATACATTATATTTAACATTATGAAGGAAAATATATGCATATAATATTTTGGTAATTAAAATATGCATACCATATCAAATATTCTAATCACAATTCTTAAAAGATACAATATCAAACAAATGGTTAGAATAATATTTCAAAAAATATATATAATATTTTGGTAATTAAAATATGCATATCATATCAAATATTCTAATCAAGATTCTTAAAAGATATAATATCATACAAATGGTTAGAATAATATTTCAAAATATATGCATAATATTAGTAATTAATAGATGCATATCTTACCAAATATTCTTAATCAAGTTTCTTAAAGATTTATTACTATATAAAGTAATTAAGATACTCTCTCTAATTTAATAAATATTACTAACATTATTCATGGAGATTTTGTGCAGATTTAGCTCAGGTCAAGAGATCAAGATATTCAAAATGTCAGGATAAAAAATCTGCGAATAAAATCATAGAATCTGAAAACTTGGAAAGTTGATCTTTATGGCAAGTCTAAACCGATGAGATCTAGGATTTCTGATTTGAGGGCTAAAATTAAAACTCATCACCTTTACACTAAGTAAATCATTGTTAAAGAACAAGAGATCCATGACAGGTCCACGATTTGACGTGATAGGGCGACGTGAAAATCGACGGAGCATCTACTTCCTACGAGGCAGAGATCAAGAGCAACTTCTTCCTCTTGTAATCTAAATTCATAGAATTTGTACTTGTGAAGTTGATTATTAAAGGTAGATCATTTTGTTTAATTATTTATTTTCTGTATTTTTACTTTCTGTATTTTAATTTTGATCTCATTCTCTATCCTTTCTTCTTCTTCTTACAACATGCGTAAGTAATTCCTAACTTGCTAGGATTCGTAGGATTAGGGTAGAACAATGGATAAGAAAATATTTTTACTTCTTTTAAGTCTTATAAATTTTATAAACTTTACCAAAAAAATCGTTAACATCCTAATCGTGTGCGCTACCAATTTATTGCTAATCTCAACGACGATTTGAGATCAGATTAACAATTGTTTTGTTAAGGGCTAGACATGAATAGAGATCAATGAAAGAACAAGGGTCAATAGTGTGGAAACCCTAGTTTCTTACAAGAACCCTAATCCTTATTCATCACCATCAATCTAGTTTTAAATCTATCAATAGATAAAGGAGTATTTTTTATTAGTCATCCATGACTACTAAATCCTAACGAATCCTACAAGCCTTCTTCTTATATATTCTATATTCTTATTTAAACTAGATCTGAAAAATATATATTCTACATCCGTATTTACCATAGAATCTATTCTTCACTATTCTCTATTTTCCTTCCTCTTTTCTAATCAACATGTCTAAAGCAAGATTAAAAGTTCCAGGAATCCCTAAGGATGACCTGTACTTATCTCGGCTAGCTACACGCGACACCGTTATTGATTGCGGTTATTCTACAAACACTTTTTCACGATCAATCAACATGTATCAGAGAGACAGTAAACTAATACAAGTGTACATGTTAAGATAAAGAACAAACAGATAGCATACTATCATGTCGAGCAAGAAAGTCCTCTATATATATGTCCAAGCATCCACTATATCATACAATAATGGCCTCTAGGGCATACATATTTCTAACAATCACCCCCTTGCATTAAGGCCAGTTGTTGTAGTATCGCATACCCAACATCCCAAAAAGTCTCTCAAACTACGTCTGGGGGAGGGCCTTCGTGAGTGGATCCGCCGTGTTGCCCTTCGTATCTACTCTCTTGACCTCGATCTCCCGGCGATCAACTATCTCCCGGATCAGGTGATACCGCCTCAGAATATGTCTGGATCGCTGATGGGACTAGGGTTCCTTGGCCAAATCCATAGCTTCATTGTTATCACAATACAAGGGTATTGAATACTTAATGGATGGAACCACGCCAAGTTCAGTAATGAACTTCTTTATCCAGACAACCTCTTTGGCAGCATCGTTAGCGGCCATATATTCAGCCTCCATCGTCATGTCTGCTAAGGTATCTTGCTCGAAACTCTTCCAATATACCGCCCCTCCATTGAGGGTGAAGACAAAACCTGAGACAGACTTGCTATCGTCCTTATCACTCTGGAAGCTTGAATCGGTAAAGGACTCCACCTGGAGTTCTCCGTTACCATACACCAAGAACATTTCTTTAGTCCTTCTCAAGTACTTAAGAATGTTCTTCACAACTGTTTAGTGCTTCTTCTCTGGGTCTGATTGATATCTATTTACCACACTAAGTGCGTAAGCTACAACCGGTGTGGTGCATAACATCGCGTACATGATAGACCCAACTGCAGAAGCATAGGGTATCATGTACATGCGGGCCCTCTCCAAATCAGTCTTGGGAGACATCACTTTGGAGAGAGTGATTCCTCAACAAGCGGGTAAATTACCACGCTTAGAATCTTCCATACTAAACCTCTTTAGTATGGTGTCTATGTACTTGGATTGGGACAATCCCAACATCCTTTTAGATCTATTTCTATAGATCTTTATCCTCAGAATGTAGGAGGCATCACCCAGATCTTTCATGGAGAACTTTTGTGATAGGAAGAGTTTGACCGAGTGCAGCATATGAACATCATTTCCTATTAAGAGTATGTCATCCACATACAATACGAGGAAGACAACCTTACTCTCTACAACCTTTTTATATATACAAGGTTCATTTACGTTTTTGATGAAGTCAAACTCTTTAAGTGCTTCAACAAAACAGATGTTCCAGCTCCGCGACGTCTGCTTTAATCCGTAGATTGATTTAAGCAGCTTGCACACCTTTCCGCTGTTCCCACTGTCTACGAAGCCCTCTGGCTGTGTTATATACATGCTCTCTTCTAAATCACCATTTAGAAAAGTGGTCTTGACGTCCATCTGTCAGATTTCATAGTCATGGTATGCAGCAATGGCAAGTAGAATCCTGATGGACTTAAATATAGCCACTGAAGAAAAGGTTTCATCATAGTCGACACCTGGTCGTTGACGAAAACCTTTTGCTACAAGTCTAGCTTTGAAGGTCTCAACTTTTCCATTTACACCAATTTTTTTCTTAAAGATCCACTTGCTTCCAATGGGTTTTACCCCTTCAGGAGCAACTTCCAAAGTCTATACTTTATTGGTATACATGGATTCCATCTCAGATCATATAGCATCCATCCATTTCACAGAGTTCCCACTTGTGATGTCCTGCTCGAAACTAGTTGGGTCATCATCTTCCATGATGCAATCCTCTCTCCCACTGTCTATGAGAATACCGTAATATCTCTCAGGTGGATGAGGAACCCTACTAGATCTGCGGAGTGGCTGAGGTTCGTCGGAGACTATTGAATCCTCTGGTTCTACTAAATCATCAGTTGTAGTTTGTGTAGCTGGAACTCTTTCCAGCTCTACTTTATTACCACTAATTTCTTTCACAAGAAATTCCTTTTCTAAAAAGGTGGTATATTGAGAAACGAACACTTTTTGTTCCTCGTTGTGGTAGAAGATATATCCATATGAATTCTTTGGATATCCCACAAACTTGCAAAGAACTGATCGTGCTTCGAGTTTGCCCGGATTCTGTTTTTTAACATAGGCCGGACAACCCCATATCTTAACTCGTTTAAGAGATGGTCTCTTCTCATACCATATCTCATATGGAGTGGTAGGCATGGATTTGGTCGGCATCCTATTCAATAGGTATGCAGCTGCCTCAAGTGCATAACCCTAAAAGGAAATAGGTAACTCAACAATACTCATCATAAGGCGCACCATATCTAATAGGGTGCGATTCTTCCGCTCCGATACTCCATTGTGCTGTGGTGTATACGGAGGAGTAAGCTGAGAGAGAATCCCATTCTCTTTTAGATAATATCGAAATTCCGTGCTTAAGTATTCTTCTCCTCGATCAGATTTGGTTCTCTACTTCGCATTTATATTCCTTGAATTTCTCAAAAGTTTCAGATTTGTGTTTCAACAGGAATACATGTCCGAATCTTGAGAGATCATCGGTGAATGTAATGAAATACGAGAAACCATTCCTGGCATGTGTAGGCATAGGACCGCATACATCACTATGTATCAGTTCCAAGAGTTCATTAGCTCTTTCTCCGTGCCCCGCAAATGGAGTTTTGGTCATCTTGCCTTTGAGACATGACTGACAAGTTTTATAAGATGTAAATTCGAACGGATTTAAATATCCATTTTTATACAACTTTGCTAGTCTAGTCGCATTAATATGACCAAGTCTACAATGCTACAAGAAGGCTTTCTTCATTTCTGAAAATTTTCTCTTGTGTGTGTTCTGTATATTTAGAACTGTGTTTTGATTTACAACGTATATACTATTACACAACATACCAAACCTAATCAACACTTGATTCAAGAAAATGTTCATAACATTTTTCTCTATTGCAAAGTTATATCCTTCTTTATCTAATAAAGAAACGGATATTATATTGCACATCATCGATGGAACGTAATAACAATCATTCAGAATCAATGTGTTACCATTTGGTAATACAAGGTGATATTCGCCGATAGCTTCAGCAGCAACAATTGCTCCATTCCCTATTTTGAGAGACATATCACATTTTCCCAGTTCTCTACTTCTCCTTAACCCTTATAACATATTACAAATGTGGGATCCTGATCCGGTATTTAATACCTAAGACGTAGAGCATACTGAGAAACGATTCTTAGTAACTAACACACCCGAAGAAGATACATCATAATGCTCTTTCTTCATTCGGGTTGCGTGGGAATCCTTACATTCCGCTATCCCTTGCCCAGACTTATGACTGTTGTCATAAGATAGGGCGAAACCAATGTTCCCCAGCCCAGTATAATAAGCGGGTTCGGTCAATACATCTATATTTTTATCTTGATTAAGGCGTAACATGGTCGCTACCTGGAGATAGAAAAGAAAGCACTTTAGCGTGCGCTCTTGTAAGATTAGATTGGTTATTATCTTATCTAATCAGAATGGCTCCCACTGTTTTTATCAAATCTTCCTTCAAACTCTAAAAGGTAAGATTAGTCGGGATTAATTACACCCTACAAGTTCGCCAATCGGTCAGCCAGGCAGGTGTTAGCACTTCGAGGGAGTCTCCCCGTGCTTTCGCATAGAACTAATTAAATAAGCTCGTTTCCGCAAGGGCATAACCCCGTTAACACTTTTCTTAGACACCTACTGGATTAGCTAATTGTAAAGTGGAAAACTCTCCCAGGAGTAACACTTACTCGCAGTGGGTATCGTGATCCAACTATCATATAGAAGGTATGCAATCTCATTGCAAATTTCAACACTTGAAATTCCCAATATCTGTTTTTACCCCTAACGACTTTTGATCTTAACTATGGTCAAAAAATCAAAAGCGCTAGTCAAGTTCAACCCGTTATTTTGTGATTGAATTAAACCCACCCGCACGACCCTTGGCTATGGTCAATAAGGTCGTACGACTACCCTAATCCAATCGCATCAATATACGGCAGATAAGCACTAATCAGCTACCGCACACTACGCCTTAGCTATGGTCAACAAACACAGCACGAATACTAAATAGTACTTATTTGAAATGACGGAGGGCTACAACCGGTTTTGAAGAAAACTTTTAACATAATGAACTTGATATCGTTGTAGAATCTAGTGATTTGAAAAGGAGTGGTTTAAACTCTGCTTTAAAATCGAGTAGTTTTCAAAACAAACCGAGTGAGTTGTAGCATGTGCTAATTTTTCTAAAGAGGTCATTCCCGGTGAAGGGATCTAGGCTCTTTCCTTATCGAATGAGATGATGGATATTCATAATGGAATGCCGCTATGCAAAACAAGAACTAGAGCTACCTTTTTGAAAAATTTGATTCTAAAATATCTTTATGTTTCTTTTCTTTTCATTAATCTTATTAATGACGTCCTATCATTTATGTTTCCTAAACATCACAGAAGAAATGAAAATAAAACACACATATATTCCATCCGCATTCGACACAGGGACCCGGGTCTTCACCTAAGGTTACTTAACTTACGGCAGGGCGGGGTCAGGACTAGCGCGGATGCAAAACATATATAGTGTCTACTAATATATCATATATATAAGTAACATTAACGGTCTTAAGGTAGCGAAATTCCTTGTCGGGTAAGTCATAGTCTGCTTCTTTTTTTTTCAAATAACCGTCTCACGCAGTTATATGATCACATCATATCACAGAAACAACAGAAGTAAACATATGAAATATAGGATATACTAGGAGATCCGTGTTTTAGATTAAGCCAGTAATGAAAAACACGGATTTCACAGTCATGATGAATAGCCAAGACCACACCTCTAGACCCCTACGAGAGCGGCAAGAAATCCTACCAATTCTAGAGTTAGGCGACCGGTCTCGACTCCTCGAGATGGCCTCCCACTGGACTCTAGAAATCGGTTACTTGTGCTCCCTACTTTGGGTCTATCCTAATACGGAAAAGTAAATAATATATATCAAATGGTGACAACAACCTCAACCCGGAAGTGTTCCAATAAAAGAATATTACATACAAATTTTTACATGAATGAAAATTGAAAAACTCTCATTTCACGCAAAACCCCCAGATCATTCAATCACGACGGTCTAATATAACATATCAACCAGCAACACAATAATATCACATGTCATCAACGTAAGTAAATATGCGTATCCCTAATGTCATTGACGTATAGCAACGAGATCGGGGATACTGCCACATATTACACTTACGGTCACAGAAAAGAAATGAAAACTACAATAATTAGAATCTGCATCATCCTTAGATATCATAAACCCGGATTATCACATAATCCGGATTTCATGCCTAACCCTATAAACCTTGCATTTAAGTCTCGAATTGAAAACACTTTTCAAAAATAAGTCGGGCAATTCAACAAGATTCCCGATTACATAATCGAATGCTCGTCGGGAAGTTTAGTAGATGGACGCACCCCCGATGCCGTCAACGAAGTGCACTTGAGCGGAATACCGTGGTCGCAAGCATTCGAGCGGATACTTTTGGCCATAGGGTTCTCCTAAAATCGTTAACTAGTTTTCACAAAACTAATCAATATGGATTCCAAAAATTGTATCACATATCTAAAGCTATCTAGACGATATTAAACATTTCGATTGATGTTTCAATTAAAACCAATTCACAGAGACCTCAACAACTTGAGCCTCACCAAAAATACCTAGAAAATCAGTGATTGGTCTGTTTCTAAAAAGTGTTTGTTCGTAAAGTAACCGCAATCAAGATGGTATCGCTAGTAGCTAGCCGCGATGAGTACGGGTCGTCCGCAGAGAAACGTGAATCTTGTTCTTATTTTAGATGAGTTGATTGAAGAAGGGTGATTATTTGTCATTACGGATATAAGATTTATAAAGAAAAGGCTCGTAGGGTTCATAAGATATAGTAGTAATTGATGACTAATTAAAAATAACTCCTTTTATCTTTTAATAGTTTAAAACTAGATCGATAGTGATGAATGTAGATTAGGGTTCTCTTTTGGAAGAAACTAGGGTTTCCCCACTACTAACCCTTATCCTTGCATTGATCTGTATTCATGTCTAGCCCTTAACAAAACAAGTGTTATACCAATCTCAAATCGCGGTCGTGACTAGCAATAAATTGGTAGCGTGTCCGATAAAGATATTAACATTTATTTTGCTAAAGTTTATAGACTTTAAAATGTATAAAAGAAGTTAAAAGATTTTATCATCCATTGATCTACCCTATCCTACGAACCCTAACAAGCTATGAATTACTCACTCATGGTTTGAGAATTAGAAGAAATGATGAAGAAGAATGAAAGCATGATTAAGATGCAGAAAGTAAGTGCGGAAAGTAAGTGCGGAAAATAATTGCAAAAAGAATAATAAAGACATTACCTTTATTAATCAACTATTACATACAACTTTTGAAAGTAGAGTGAAAGAACGCTAGTTGCTCTAGATCTCTATCTTGTTGGAAGTAGATGACTAGTTGATGATCACTCGGATGCGTGGATCATTTTGGACCTCTTGATCTCTTCGGTGATTATTTTTGATATGAAGCTCTTGGTCCTATATATAGTTACAGAAACTAGAAACCCTAGATTCCATATAATGATATATGCAGATACGATCAAATCACCAAAATCTCAAATGCTACGGCCATTAAACCGTCGCGCTTCCGCCGCATATTGCTTATATTTGCCGCGGATCCGCCGCATATTGGTGGCTTCAATTTTTAGAATTTTTTCTGGTGTTTTGTATCGTCATGTGGAGATCCTCTAGATGTCTATATTCTGATAATAATGAACTGAGTCTATTCTGTTGCTAGATCTTACGATTTGCTTCAATATTTTAGCAGATTTGATTCCGACATCTTGACTTATCCCGGATCTCTTGGATTCCAGACCTGAGCTAATCTGCACAATATCTCAAGTCATAGTGTTAGTAGTATTTAGTATTTTTGAAATATTATCCTAACCATTTTATATGATATTAAATCTTAAAAAATATTGATTAGAAATATTTGGTATGATATGCATATTTTAATTACTAATATTTCATATAAATATTATATGCATATATTTTCCCTCATTATATTAATTATAATGTAGAAACATATGATAATAAACTTTTTACACATAAACTCTCATATATTTTATAATTACAATAAACACCTTTTAGTCTAGGGGTGAAGATCTATTCATATAAAGGAAAGACGAGAAGCGGAACCTCCAAGCCCAGACATCTCGCACTCTGAAACTACACTTCTATCCCACCCTGCTCCTCCGGTACCGGAAGCAGAACTACTTGACCGAAGGAGATAGACAGGAAGGGAAGACGGTCATACAAAGGCCTAGAGAAAATGTTCATTCAAATGTACAATATTTTATACTAATCAAATACCCCCAAACTTAACTTTGATCGTTCCGAGCAAACTAGTTATTAAAGAGAGAAAGAAAAAGAAAAAGAAAAAGAAAAACCTAGCACACTTTCATAGGCAACACGATTGCACTGAGCACGTACAACAAACCTTTAAATCTCTAGCCGTCCCTAGTAGAAGGAGTGTTGTCTCCCTTGGGTTTTCAGCGGATTACACCCATAAAATCTCATAATAAAAGAAAGATGATGAAGTTACATACAAAGATAAAGAACTTGAAAAATAAGAGTTTCAAACTACAATAGCTTTTTAGTAGCCATGAGCCCTATCTTAATAGTCATGAAAAGATGTCAGAAACCACTTCATCCCTCAATAAAATATCGCTTTTAGTTTTCCTCCCTACCTTTCTTCCAAAAATAGATCATATACCCCTACGTTTTTGTAAAAGATATCCCTATACTTAGAGAATTCAATTCAAGCTATTATACTCTTGTCCATCTTCTTTAGTACCTTTTAGTCGGTGAATATTTTTGATGGAATTGCTCACACATTTTTCATGCGACCGTTAATATTTCTTAAGGTACGAACCAACCGATTACTAAATGTGCTCACTCATTAAGACGTAATTAGCAATATCCTAGTCTTGCAACACCTAAGGCTTATCAGTGGCTCCTAAACCAGTTGGTCTAAAGAACTTGGTGATAAGTCTCCTACACTATATTTTTTTATGCTGCCTTATGTAATTACAAAACCAATATTCATTTTTCTTCACCATTTTTTTATTTCATTTATATTTTTGTTTATATATATTTTTTCTTCATACTAATACAAGAGCACTTCAAGGTATCCTTTACTATCCTAAGTTTCAAGATGTGTGCAAGTGCATATAGTAGGGTATCAACGTTCAGATGTTTGGACTCAAGAATAAAGGCTATTTTTCAGACTTATTTCTATCCTCAGATTAGTGATTTCCTTCATCTTACTAACCCTTAGGACAACAACTTATGATTACCTATTACTAGTTTCATTTTAAAACATCTAATTTTCATGCCTTTGTTAAACCTCTTCTTATCTTTCATATGTATTTTTCACTTTCTAACTTTCATTATCAAAATTTTTTTGTGCTATTATTTAGTATAATGAAAAATGATGCGTGAATAAGCACAAACCTCCCCCAAACCTATTTGCAGCAGTGTCCCCACTGATGTCATCTTTTAAGCATAAAAACTGTAGACTTGGGAGGAAGAGTTAGTAACGGGGACAAGAATTAATGACAGTGAAATCCTTCCCCAAACTTATTTTTGGCTCTCAATTTCGTAAAAAATTATTTTTCTTTCAAGAGCCAAAACATTCCCTCCTCCACCACCCCAAACTTGAGTGGAATAGTATTAAGCATTTAAAATTATAAGAGGGGGGTAAAATTATTGGTCTACGCAAAACTTTACAAAGACCAAAGGTTAACACCAACCATTTGAATATTTTATCGATGTAACAACATAGTTGGTGGAAGATCATAGATGTGAAGAAGTGGGGAGATAAGAAACATAATTGATCGGGTTTTCGTCTTGGTTGGTAGAGAAGAAATAGTGATGGTGCACCACCCGCATTCTCGTTCTTAATAAGAAGAAGGGGTAGTGGTTCTACTTCTTTGGGTGGGATTTGATTCATCACAACTCTCAAATCTTCTAGAAATGCGAGTTCTTCGGCAAAACATTCTTCAAAACTTTCATCGAGATTCCGAATGATAATCTCATCGAAAAGGAAGTTATGAGACTCGGATAGCTCGACTAAATCATTCGACAAGTCAAAGGGTTCGGACTTAAGTGTGGACTTGTCGACAGAAGGGTCTTCATGTGTATAATAAATAGTAGGATCAAACCATAACGCACAAGTGGCATCAAGATCAGTATCGTGAAGCTCCTCAAATTCGCAACTGTCGGAAGCTATCTTTTCGACAGAACATACATTAACTATCTAAGCATAGGGTTCAGAGGGTTGACTTCCTAGTTTGTAGATGTTTAAGCTCAATTATCAATTTCCCAAAGGACAGGTTCATAGAACCGTTACGACAATTGATTATCGCGTTAGAAATTGCTAGAAAAGGCCGACCTAGAATCACCGAAATTTGGTTCCGTGGGTTTGCTACAGGTTACGTATCTATAATTATAAAGTCCACAGGGAATATTGTCACGACCCGAAATAGCACGTGACTGACACTTGAATCATGTGAAATCTATAGGACCCTACCTAATTCAAGCCCAGAAATCTAAACCATTTTAAAGAAAAAGTGAAGGAAAACTTGTTTTAAAGTAAGTGGTTTTAATAAAATAAGTAGCATTAAACATTTAAAAGCAACGTCATATTTTCCCGAAAATTTTGGCAGAGTCTCCTTTGTAAATACAGGCCCCAAACGGGTACAAACAGGAATATACAAGTAATGAATAAAGGCATCCCCAAGCGGGAGCTAGCTCTTCTCCAATTGGCGGAAACAACCATGCAATGCAATATAATATACAACACCGTAGGGCGAGGATCAAAACTCAGAAAGAAAACCAACATCTTTAAGAAAACCATAGAGAAACGTAATAATATAAGCGCGCGACTCTAAGGTCGAAAGAATATACAACTGGTCTTCTAAGTCTATCAAATATACAAGTCTTGATGGAGTTTACTAGATACAACTGAAATAAATAAAAGTACAGCGGTGGTCACGATGCAAGTGAACCCACATACCAAAGCAATCACCCAGAAGGAAGCAGTATGCCAGCAAGCCGCAATGAAATCTGTACGGCCAAACCTGCAAGAAACTGTGGCACAACGGGGGTGAGTTGCCAACTCGTGAGTAGAAAACATCACCGAGAAGAAATCGCATGTATGACTCTCTTCTAGGCTATACAATAAAAATACACATATATATATTAACAAGGGTGACTGCATCATAAGTGTGATACCTGATTGTTCTGTAAAATGTGTGTAGTAACCGCAATCAATAACGGTGTCGCGTGTAGCTAGACCGAGATGAGTAAGGGTCGTCATCAGGGAAACGTTGAATATTTTAATCTTACTTTAGACGTGTTGATTAGGAAAAGAGGAAGAATAATGAATAGTAGAAATAGTTTCTAGATCTACGTTAAACACGGATGTAGAATATAGATCTAGATTAACTACGGATGTAGGTTTTATATTAGAAGGGGGCTTGTAGGGTTCGTCAAGATTTAGTAGTCATGGATGATTGGTTAAAGATTACTTCTCTTATCCTTTAATAGATTTAAAACTAGATCGACAGTGATGCATGTAGATTAGGGTTTCCGGAGAGAAAAGGGTTCCCACTCTTAACTCCTACCTTGACATGGATTTTCGTTCATATCTAGCATTTACCAAAATAATTGTTAATCTAATCTTTAATCGTGGTCGTGAATATATATGAATTGATAGTGCGCCCGATTAGGATATTAACTATTCTTTTGATAAAATTTATAAACTTTATAAGACGTAAAAAGAGTGTAAGGATCTTCATCATCTATTAATCTACCATAATCCTACGAACCCTAACAAGCGGAGAATTACTCGCGCATGTTGGGAAAAGAAAAGATAGAAATCATGAAGAAAATAAAATGCAATAGAATAAAACTATCTTTATTAATCAACAAGATCAAGTACACTTTGTTCTTTTAGAAAATGATTACAAAACTTTAGTTTGCTTCTCGATCTCTTCTTAAGGAGGTAGATGAACTGTCGATGATCAACCAGGATTCTTGAGCCGTTGTGGACTTAGTGATCGCGTTGGTTTGATGATTTTTCCAAGAGGCTCTCGGTCCTTATTTATAGTCACAGATCCAGAATCCTAGTTTCCTAATATGGTAACTAATTGTTAGGATCTTACTGTAAAAATCCAAAATCCCAACTCCTCAATATTGCGGTGAAACCGCGGCCATTGGGTGGGTTTGGCCCCGGATCCACGGTAGGGTAGAGAGATCTTGGGTTCATTTCTCTGGTGGTCTCTTCTGGTGATACCTGTATACTATTTTGATATCTGGAATCTGAAAATCTTCTCTAAGTCTCTGCCAGAATTGATTTCTTCGATTTACTTTAAGATTTCTGCAGATTTGATCTCGATAACTCAGATTTCCTTGATTCCAGTCCTGATGTAATTTATGTACAATATCTCAACAAATAATATTAGTAGAATTTGTTTTTATTGAGATATTATCCTAACCATTTGATATGATATTATTGTTTTAAGAGAATTGGTTAATGATATTTGATAAGGTAAGTATATTTAAATGGACTAAATATTATATAGATATTATATGCCTACATTTTCCTTCATAATGTTAATTATAATATATAAACACATGAAAATAATATTTTTACAGATAAACCCTCATATATGTCATATTTATAATAAACACCTTTTATTATATAGAAATAGTAAGGAAAATATCATATCAAATGCACAATATTTTCGACTGAACAAATACCCCCAAACTTAATTTTGATCGTCCCGAGCAAACTAGTTATTCAAGAGAAGGAGAAAAAGAAAAAGAAAACCTAAGCAGCACACTTTTGTAGGCAACACGATTGCACTGAGCACGTGCAACAAGCCGTTAAACCTCTAGGTGTCCCTACTAGGAGGAGTGTTGTCTTCTGAGGGTTTTTAGCGGATTACACCCATAAAATCCTATAATAAACGAAAGATGGTGAAAATTACATATAAATATAAGAACTATAAAAGAAAGAACTTGAAAATAAGAGTTTCCAACTACACCAATTTTCGGTTGTCATGAGCCCTATCTTAATGGTCATGAAAAAAATGTTAAAAATCACATCATCCCTCAATAAAACACCGCATTTAGTTTTTCTCCCTATCTTTCCTCCAAACATTGATCATTTATCCTTTATGTGTGTGTAAAAGGTATCTCTACACTTAAAGAATTCAATTCAAGCTATCATACTCTTGTCCATCTTCCAAAGTACTTTATAGTTGGTGAATATTTTAGATAAAATTGCTCACACATTCTTCATGCGACCGTTAATACTTCTTGAGGTACTAATCGACCGATTACAAAATGTGCTTGCGTATTTAGACGTAATTCCTCATTTCGCAACACCTAAGGCTTAGCAGTGGCTCCCAAACCAGTTGGTCTAAGGCACTAGGTGATAAAGCACCCTCGCTATATTTTTTTATGCTGTCTTGGTAATTACAAAACCAGTGTTCATTTTTTCTTCTTCCCTATTTATACTTTTTTTTTATATTAAGGCTTTCAGACAATAGCATTTCAAGATATTCTCTACTATCCCAAGTTTCAAGATGTGTGTAAGTACGTATAGTAGGGTATCAACGTTCAAATATTTGGCGTCAAGAATAAGGACTATTTTTCAGACTTAATTTTATCCTCACATTAGTAATTTCCTTCATCTTACTAACCCTTGGGACAACGGTTCATAACTACTTATTACCAGTTTCATTTAAGAAAACATCTAACTTTCTTGCTTTTCTTAAACTATTCCTATTTTTCATATGTAAATTTTCACTTTCAAACTATCATTATCATTTTTTTTTGCTTATATATAGTATGATGCAAAATAATGCGTGAATAAGCACAAACCTCCCCCAAACCTGTTTACAGCAGTGTCCTCACTGATGTCATCTGTTAACCTTAAAAAACTGTAGACTTGGGAGAAAAAGTTAGTAACGGGGACATGAAATAGTGAAAGTAAAATTCTCCCCCAAACTTATTTTTGGCTCGTAATTTTGTAAAAACTTATTTTCAAGAGCCAAAATATTTTTCTCCTCCCCAAACTTGAGTAAAATAGTATTAAGCATTTAAAATTATTGGGGGATGGGAGGGGGGGTTAAAATTATTGGTTAAAGTAAAACCTTACAAAGACCAAAAGTCAACACCAACCATTCAAAAATTTTATCGATGTAACGCACTGGTTGGTGGAAAATTAGAGATTTGAAAAAATGGGGAGATAGGAGGCAATATGGTTTACGTCTCGGTTGATAGAGACGAAACAATAATGGTGAACGGAAAAGAGAATGTGGATGATTAAGAATGGAAAGAATGGTCACATTCTCGTATGGGATAAGAAGAAATGGTGGTGGTTCAACTTCTTCAGGTGGAGCTTGATTAATCACAAAATCCGTGTCATTTAGGAACGCGAGTTCGTCGGCGAAAATATCTTCGAAACTTTCATCGATGGTCCGATTGAACGTTTCAATGTCAATAAGTGTCGCGCCAGAATTCAACACACTTGATTTGTCAAAAATTATGGAGGTAGGAAACGCGAAAAGCTTATCTACCTCATTCTTAAAAGTATCTAAATCAAGTTGTCTTTCTAGAATTATCGAACTCAAAATAACGGATTGTGATTTATCAACACTCGCTAAAAGTAAAGGTTGATTAGAAGAAGAACCAGAGAAAGTGGGAGATGAAATGGGTAAACAAACTGGTGTGTCGAGCATCGCTGAACCAGATGTGGGAAATGAAGGTTGAATTTCGTTCTGCTTTTCGGTCATACATTTATCATCAATTTCAAGACGCATATAGGGTTCGGGAAGAATAGTTAAAGGATCGAGATGATGACAACACGGGAGTTAAAGGACTTGATGAAATGGTGGGACAAACTCATCCAAAATTTCGAGTTCCACATCCAATATATCCCCAACATCAATATCCTCAATCAAGTGAAGGTTACAAGTCTCAGACACCTTATCAAAAGCAGGGTTTTCAATCAATTGAGGTTTTAGAGTGGAGGTGTAGAGATCACAATTGTTGGATGTGGCTTCACTTGAAATGGACTCTTCACAATCGGGTAAATCAAACACTACAAAGTCACACAACTCATCAGACATTCTATCTTCAATTGGTGAATCATTTGGTGTACTCGATAGATCTGTGAAACTGGAGGTGTTGATTTCAATTTGAGATGGGGAGTTTTGATTTGGAAGGGTGTACCACTCTCTCTCACTACCCAAATTCTCAATTTGTCCTATGGCCGTATCATATGTTGGAAAATTTTGAGCTGGTTTGAAACTAGTTGCTCATTCGTTTTGTTTATTGAGAATGGCCATGCACTCTTTTAATTCATCTCTGGTGCGGCGCAACGCTACCACATATTCTTCCACAGTCCGTTCAAGACTAGACATGGGTCGGTAAGGGGTTTCAGCATAAGATTGAAATTCTTGTGGATAAGTAAAACTCCCAAATAACTGATTAGAAGGACTGTCTAGAGAAAATGTAAAAGTTGGGTAGGATTGATAGGAATTGAATGGTTGTGAAAATTGGGCAGGAGTAAGATCAACATTGTGATAAGAAGAATATTGATATTGGTTGGTTGGTTGGCGATTTTCAATAGACATCATATACACCACAAACTGAGTATGAAAATCTTCTTTAGAAAGTGGTGGTCTTTGTTGTCCTAATGGTTTGACTGGATTGAAACTTTGGCCGTTAGCCCTCGCTATATGCTCAGCGATGGATATGTGTTTAGGAATTCCTTCACTCGGAGTATCAACATAAGAAGATGTAGAATTTGGATGTGGTTGACAGGACCTGGAGTGAGGTGGCCAACTGTTTCTTTCCGTTTGCCCTATCAGATCTCTTAAAGACATGGTAGAGTCAGATGGTATACCGAAGCGATTACGATAACAAGAAATATCTGGTTCTGGATAGCAAAACTCGGCAAGAGTTCTTTTATTTGGGTTGCCCATTATAAAAAAGTGAAAAGAGGAAGGAGGGTGGAAAGATTTAAGCTCTAGTTGGAATGTTTTGCTTTGAAAGTGGGACTTGAGGGTTGACTTGACAAATCACAAAATGCACAAGCAAATCCTAAAACTAAGGTCACCTAGCTCAAGCACTAGACCGCTCCTAGACTTCCAAAGGACAAGCTGCAGGATCAATTCTCTACCATCTCTTTATTACTCTTGTGGCCAGGTAAGTGCCAGGTAAGTGGGAGATATCCGCTATACGAATCACCGAAAATAGCGGGCCTAATTAAGTAACCACTTGCCTAGACACACTTGCCTAGACACCACAAAAGAAATGTGGATAAGCGATAGATTACCCACGACCTTCCTCTGTCCTATTTGAGCGCGACGGTCCTTAGAGTCTTGGTCTAGATATTTTTTAATTAATGTAGGGTGATGCAGATGCTCGTTTTGTGATTTGTGGGGCCTAGGAAGGGTAATGAAATCCCCTCCTAATCTGAATTTGGTTTTTTCCCCTTAAAGTCCGTATTAAAATATGCAAAAACAACCCGCAAAATAAAACCCGCAAAAAATTTTTTGAGCGGCGATATTTTGCAAAGAATCCTGCAGAAAAATATATTATAGGATTTTAAGATGAGAGAGAAAGTACAGAGAAAGATACCGGAGAAATATTGGAAGTCAAGTCCACCAAGTGGCCGCGGTTCCGCGGCTAAATGCTCAATTTTGCGGCGGTTCCGCTGCGCTTTAGTGGGACCATTTGAAAAAAATTGTTTCCATTCCCTTCTATGCTCCTCTGGAATACTTGGAAAGTCTCTGAATCTTGATTCCTTGCTACAGTGACTCCAGATTCCCTCGCAAAAAAAATTCGTACACTATTCGTTAAATATACAAGATGCGGTTTTGTTTTGTTTATGATATGGATCGAATAAGAATTCAACACGAATGGTAAGAAAAAAAATATTACGCACGTATTCCCGGCAATGGCGCCATTTTATTATTCTGTAAAGTGTGTGCAGTAACTGCAATCAATAACGTTGTCGCGTGTAGCTAGATCGAGATGAGTACGGGTCGTCCTCAGGGAAACATTGAATCTTTTAATCTTACTTTAGCCGTGTTGATTAGGAAAAGAGGAAGAATGATGAATAGTAAAAATAGTTTCTAGATCTACGTTAAACACGGATGTAGAATATAGATCTAGATTAACTACGGATGTAGGTTTTATATTAGAAGGGGGCTTGTAGGGTTCGTTAAGATTTAGTAGTCATGGATGATTAATTAAAGATTACTCCTCTTATCATTTAATAGATTTAAAACTAGATCGACAGTGATGTATGTAGATTAGGGTTTCTGGAGGGAAAATGGTTCCCACTCTTAACTCCTACCTTGACATGGATCTCCGTTCATGTCTAGCCTTTACCAAAACAATTGTTAATTTAAACTCTAATCGTGGTCGTGAATATCAATGAATTGATAGCGCACCCGATTAAGATGTTAACTATTCTTTTGATAAAGTATAAACTTTATAGGACGTAAAAAAGTGTAAGGATCTTCATCATCTATTAATCTAACATAATCCTACGAACCATAACAAGCGGAGAATTACTCGTGCATATTGGGAAAAGAAAAGATAGAAATCATGAAGAAAATAAAATGCAATAGAATAAAACTTTTTTTATTAATCAACAAAATCAAGTACACTTTGTTCCTTTAGAAAATGATTACAAAACCCTAGTTTGCTTCTCGACCTCTTCTTAAGGAGGTAGATGAACTGTCGATGATCAACCAGGATTTTTGAGCCGTCGTGGATTTCGTGATCACGTCGGTTTGATGATTTTTCCAAAAGGCTCTCGGTCCTTATTTATAGTCACAGAGCCAGAACCCTAGTTTCCTAATATGGTAACCAGTTGTTAGGATCCTACTGTAAAAATCCAAAATCCCAACTCCTCAATATTGCGGCGGAACCGCGGCCATTGGGTGGGTTTGGCCACGGATCCGCGGTGGGGTAAAGGGATCTTGGGTTCATTTCTCTAGTGGACTCTTCTGGTGACACCTGTAGACCATTTTGATATCCGGAATCTGAAAATCTTCTCTGAGTGTCTGCCAGAATTGATTTCTTCGATTTACTTTAAGATTTATGCAGATTTGATCTCGATAACTCGGATTTCCTTGATTCCAATTCTGATGTAATTTCTGCACAATATCTCAACAAATAATGTTAGTATAATTTGTTTTTATTGAGATATTATCATAACCATTTGATATGATATTATTGTTTTAAGAGAATTGGTTAATGATATTTGATAAGGTAAGCATATTTAAATGGACTAAATATTATATAGATATTATATGCTTACATTTTCCTTCATAATGTTAATTATAATATATAAACACATGAAAATAGTATTTTTACAGATAAACCCTTATATGTGTCATATTTATAATAAACACCTTTTATTATATAAAAATAGTAAGGAAATGTCATATCAAATGCATAATATTTTCGACTGAACAATACCCAAGCACTTGTGTCCGTGTCAAGAGTATTAATATATCGATGCATGATATGTACTAATGCATCATCCAACGTGTGTCCAGCAACGACAAACAAATCATGATAAAACCCAAGTGCCCAGCATCAACACTTAAAACATCATGAAGTCCGTGTCCAACCGTGACACATAATACTCAAATATCGGGCTCCGCATAATCAGGATCGACCCATATCCATCTCTCTTATCTCGGGCTCCGCATAATCAGGATTGGCCTATAACTCCGAACGGTATCCTCCGGAGATCTGTCGAGTTTCCATACAATCATCGGTCGATAGTGCTCCCCTGCCGGGCTCAACGTTTTTCTATACGATCTTCTTGCCCAAGGGTACTGCACCGGGTCCACCATGCACCCATAGACGGTCCCTCCCCTACCTCGAATTGGGTGTATGATACCGATCAAGAACCGAGAAAACCCATGGTGGACATCATAAATATCATATCATGAGAAAATCGCAAATTTCTATTTTTAGAAATGATAAAGAGTTTATAAATCCTTGCGGTTTCTCCAAATCCAGAAATCTCATGGAAAATCTGAATCCAAAATCAAGAGTCAATAAACTGTTAATACCGGCATAAAACCCCATAATATTGCATGACAAATGAATATACACATGCATGGATATCTAAGTAAAGGATGCAATATCTAACTAGCATAGTAATAACGTATTGGAACTATCAACTAGCAAGTTATATCAATGAAATAATAATCTCTAAAGTGTACGTGTCATGGCAATTACCAATAATGATGTGTGTGAGCCGGCAAGCAAGTGTTCGTAGACATGCGCATTATCGGTAATGGTGTTGGTGTCCTGACAACGAGTTCATAATAGTTAAGGAAACACATGTATGAACATGCAATGAAATGAGAACATGAATATGACGGAGAATGAATAGTAAACGCAACAATGAAGAATATACAATTCTATATACGAGTCATACCGTTTTGGCATTTGAAATAGTACGAATCATGGTTTTTGGAAAATAGGGTTACGGTGTTTTTATGAAAAGGCACGCCCTTTGAAAATCCATAATATCTCTCGGGTAATCTTTTGAAAATACTCACGATACGTTAGTCTTTGAAAATAAGTATGACTCAAGCCTGGTCCAACCTCTTTCTAATCAACTAAAAGAATAAACTAAAGAAGTAGTTGAAAGGGGTAAGAAATCCACCTAAAATCCGAGTCGATATATCTAGTAGTCGGCGATCCCGCCTCAATAGAGTCACGTACGATAAAATATATAATACGATATCCTCGAGTCAAGAGTGCGGATCGATCATCATAATTATACTTCGTACGGTAAAATCTATTGTACGACATCCCAAAATCGGGGTACGGGTCAATTATCACATATACCTCATTATTCATATGGTATTGTTATCATAAAATCATGAACTGGGGATACTGATATAAAATCTAGTACATTCCAATACCATCAACATATATCCACATGTGTATGAAAACACATGGCCCATTGGTCCACTATAATATCATGTCGTATATCATAACACGACACAAATCACATACCCGATCTTACGGCATCATGCCCGATCATATCGACTCTCCTCCGAGTATAATATATTATCCTCATCATCCGTGTATACGTATATGTGTGTATGTGTGTGTGTGTGTATCAACACATCCACACACACACACACAAACACACATACACATATATACATATATCATATACACCAAAAACATATCACGTGTGTGCATGTGTATGTGTGTGTCAACCTTACTCTAGGGTTCGCGACCAAGAAACTAACTAAAAGCACTATCTTCTAATTACTCACGTCTTACAATACACATATTTATATATATCTAACATATTCGCATGCTACACTACGAAACTGCGGGGGTGCTATACGCCATCCACCCGACTTCCCCTGTAGATATGCATCTACTCACCTTGATCCTTACTTACCAAAGTCGATGTCGCCATGCTCCGCCTTGTTATCCAAAGTCTACGCGAGGGTGCCTACAAATATAACACATGGTATCGTAAACAGAAATCGCGCACGAAAACCAAAACGACACACGAATCGTACATAGGTTAAAACCTATAGCCTACTCATGCAAAAGAGCCAAACAACACCCGATATAGATGTACAAACGTTAAGTGACAGAGGCAAAACACAATATCCAAAGTTCAAGTCATTAACAATCATGAAACCAAAATAGCAACTCAAGAAAATGATTCCAGATTTTTGTTCAGGTGAAATTAGGCTAAACAAGCAATGCGGTGGGGTTATATATGGGGTATATGAGCTACAGAACCAATTCCAACACCAAATCCCACAGATGACCCGATGAGATCACCCCAAAAACCGATCTGGCCGTCCATAGTAATAAGTTAGGGTCTCGTCTTCTCAGGATGGTCTCCTAGTGTTACTTCTAGGTCAATAGAGTTGCTAGTTTTTCTCGTAAAGGTCTTAGGTCATTCCAGATTCCCTATAGGCACAATTTATACACAAAACCGACATTGAAACATCTAATTCAAGTTTTGGGTTTAGGATCTATTTGATCTGGGTTTTTAACACTAAGGGGGGGTTTGTGGTCACCAATAACACTCACTTGCACCATTACAACTCAAATCAAACCCTAACCCCAACTTGGAATTTTCCAAGATCACTAAACCTTACTTAATTGCTTCTAAACTAAAATAGAAGTTAAAGTAAACCAATTACTACAGTAATGGTAAAAAAATTACCTCATTTGGCAACTCAAGAAAATTCTTGAGTTGCCCCAAGTGGTCAAAATCCTAACTTGCTTGGTCTTCCTTGCTTGTAGTGAGCTTGTGCATGAATTTTGTGAAGAGAATGCAAGGTTTTGATGTAGTTTTAGTGGTGTTGTGAGGAGGTATAGGAGGTGGAGGGAGAGGGCAGCCATGGAGATGAGGAAGGAGAGTAATGATGAAGAAAATCAAGTGAAGGAACAAATGAGCTAAGGTAAAAAAAAACCCTCATCCCCCCTCTCTCTCCTTTTGCCCATGCTTCCACCATGCCTCCATGTCACATTTTAAATTTCTTTTCTTTTCTTTAAATTCCTTTGTATTTTATAACTCAATTGTAAAAACTAAAAATGAAGCCATGCACAAATGAAGACTTGAAATCATGTTTCAAAAGAAAATGTAACAAGTATTTATGACATGATTTGTTGCATGCCACATGCACATAATACTCTTAATGCAATTTACAGAATGCTAATCAAGTTTAGTAATAATCTATAAAAAATAAATTTTATACTAAATTGTAAAATCCCCAATCTTCATACATTCTTCAAAAATCAATAATTAATATAAATTTCCAAATATTTCCCAATTTATCGGTATATCATTATACCATATCATTAAAGCTAATCTCCACACATTAAAATATTCATAATATTTATTATTTTAATTATTTAACTTCCCAAAAATAATATTTTATTTTTCTGAAATGTTACAAATATATATTCCCCGACTTTGATTAACACATTCTCTAGCTCACCCTAAGGTTGGGTGATAGATCGATCGGCCATTTGGAGAGTGCAATGCGTAGGTTTTAACTCTCCTATGCCTAATTGCTCATAAACAGAATACGGTAGTAAGTTAACACTAGCATCTAAATCGAGTAGAGCACGATTGATATTTTTATCCTAATAGTTATAGATATAGTAGGATAACCGGGGTCTTTACGTTTCATGGGTACCAATTGGGTAAGAAAATTGCTCATATTACTCGCTAAGAAAACTTTTATAGGCACTTTACGTTTCATGGGTACCAATTGGGTAAGAAAATTGCTCATATTACTCGCTAAGAAAACTTTTATAGGCACTTGAATTTTTCTTTTCCAAGCGCACAATTCCTTTAAAATTTTCGCATAGAAAGAAATTGTTTGATAGGATCTAGAAGAGAAATATTTATGTTAAATTGTTTAAAAATTTCCACAATTTTCTTCATTTGGGGACTTGGTGTAACAACTCCAATTTTAATGTACAGAAAATTGTTTAAAAATTAATGTACAATTGGAGTATTTGCAATCCTGTGTATACTAGAAGTATTTGTTTTAATTTAGAACAACAAGAAAAGTACTTGTAGCACATTGGTAAAATCTTGCACTGCTGTGACGTAGCCCCTGTGTTCAAATCCCTTCAAGCACATTATCTTTTTATTTAATTTTCTTTTAATCTTTTAGAAGCCCAAGAGTTTGCACATGCACTACACATAAACTGAAAGGTCATAAATAAAACAAACACGTGCACTGGGTTATACCAAGCGACAGGGACACGTGGCGACGATCCAAGCCAATTCCACCGGAATTTGGCCGGCGAAAGCTCAAAAAGACCGGTATCACTAGGCTTGACCGTCGGTAATGCCTTGAATTTTTTCCCCCTTCACCCCTTCAGCTACCCCACTCCTCTCACACTGTTTATTTTTTCTGCACATTTCCAGAGAACAATAAAACCCCATTTAATCAAAATTTTAACGCAATTTTAATGCATTCTTTCACCCCCTAAACCCCAATTTCCCCTATAAATACCACACCATATTTTATCCCTCCTCACTCAGAAATTCCCAGTCAAAACTCTCCAAAATTCTCAAGCCCCTTTAGTGTGCAAGTGGAGTTAGCAAAGGGTGAAGTTCCGGCGACGTTCCAAGGAGTTTTCGGCGATGAAACGACGCCCCGAGACCTTCCGTAGCTTCATCTCTCTCTCCTCTAGTTCAAAACCCAGTAAGTCCCCTCTCCCCCCTCTTCTTTTTCTTTAAAAACTTACAATTCTAAAACCCAACGAAAACGGAGTTAATCCGACTTCCGAATCGGTTTTTTCTATAAAACTCTAATTTTATTAATCAATAAAATTCCATACTATCACATAATGTTTATCAAACATCAAACACTTTAAAAAAAGTTTCATTTCAAAATATTCTTTTATGTAATTTTTGTTGTATTTTTACAGTAAAATACCACATATTTTATTTTCGACATAAAACAACACAAAACTTGTATTACCTTTAGATAACTCATGAGGTAATGACCTATCTTAACACAACACACATGTTTGACATAACACGATGAAGTTTTGGGAATATTTTCATAGGATAACATGACTTTAGAAATAAGTACCATCAACTTATAAAACCATTTCTTTAAAAAGGTGTATTAAACAATTGCGCCTCTACAACCCACTTTTAGGGACCCCGTTTGGGATGGTGCGGGTTATCGCACATGCTCAGGCCTAGTAGAGCGAGATGCAGACCTCCGAAAGGAGCATTCGATCCCGATGGAATTTT
The DNA here is from genome assembly GCA_030015575.1 of Agapanthus africanus. Lineage (NCBI taxonomy): Eukaryota > Viridiplantae > Streptophyta > Magnoliopsida > Asparagales > Amaryllidaceae > Agapanthus > Agapanthus africanus. Next base: position 43,465,936 of record JASDDO010000019.1, on the reverse strand, counting down.
AATGTATTTTTTCTTTAGAAAATGAGATTTTTACAAGAAAATAAATAAAATTTATTTTGATAATATATATATATTATCAAAATATCTATGTTAATTATATTATATAAATATTTCAAGTTTTCTAAATCAAAGGAATCACCTTTACATGAAAATACCATCCAAATACAAAACAATACCGACATTTCAACAAAATACCATATATTATGAAATTAGGTTTTACTCACTAGAAATTTCACTTTTATAAAATATACATCTATGAAAACCCTAAAGACGATAATTAAATGCTTGAGGTGTATTTTTAAAATTATATCAAACTATTTTTTATATAAAACCCTTTCAAGTTATACTAAATTACAATATGGACCCTAGTAAACATAGGTTTAAGCGAGATCAGTCTCTTGAGCCTCAGGGTGCCGGAGATATGGGTGCTTGCCTATTTAAGATAGACAATCTTACAAACGGTGTTATCAACACGGTATTGTCTTGGAAAAAAACACAAATCCTGCCGTCCATGTGCAGCGGTTACCGATAACATCAAAACTAATTCAGGATTTCAAGTTCTTTTTAAAGTGTCTGACTCAGACTGAGTCTCAATCTAATCAATCTGAATTGAATATGATTAAGGTATAAACTACAATACAAAATGAATCCATGAATCCGTCTATTCAATCTATATCAATCTATATTGACTGAACCGAACTATGGATATATTCTGTTTACATGACTATCCATTTACATCCATTCCATTAACTGATATCATGGTTTCGACAAGTCATCCATCTATATAACAAACAATACAATCAATACAAAAGACATCGCGGGATTTATAAGGGGTAGATTGGTACGGAAGGTGTTAAAAGTGGCACAAGACTGTAACCATAATACACCTAACCTGAATATCCATTGCCATTATACCGTAACTGAACGGTTCCTTGTGCTCCGTATACCTTAGTCTCCGGAATAGTGGAACTCCTCTCGTATACACTGGCATTTTCTGTACCAAGTTACAAACAACAGCGTTAACAATATAATCAAATATTATAAGATATATTCCCTTTTTGTCTATTCTATCTCTACTCACCTTTGGGACTCACCGAGCGATTGTTCGCTGACGACATTCCTTTTCTTCTTTCTTTAGAATATTTTCAGGTGTTTCGGACGCATTAGAGACCGAGTCCAGCACTGAGGATTTGGAGCAGTTTGGTTTTGACCCGGAACTTTAGACACTTGTACATATTTATTTCATTTCAGTTATGCTATTGTTTAGGCATCGCTTTCTACTCATGTATTTACATTTCAGTTGTATTTGTAAAAGAATGTTTAATAAATAAAGTTTTTGTTCATTTACATTCCCGTCTCTTATATACTTTACTTTATATTTCTTAGTTACGCTTAGCGTGTTTACTTCTGAGTAAATACGTAGCGGGCCTCGCCGTGTCCTTTTCCCGTACACTGGAAAGCGGGGCGTGGCAATTTTGTTATCAATCAGATCAAAACAGCTCAAGCAAGTGATACTACATTGTAAAAGATCAGAGAACAAGTGGAAAATGGACTTCGAACATATTTCATCATCCATAAAGGTAGATCTTTGAGATACGGCAGCAGATTGTGTGTACCTAAAGGTCCTGTGTGAGAAGAGTTGATGAAAGAAGCTCATAACTCTCCTTATTCAGTACACCCCGGAGGTACAAAGATGTATAAAGATCAACGTCAAAATTATTAGTGGCATGGAATGAAGCATGAAGTAGCCAGAAGCATCGCTAAATGCTTGGTGTGTCAGCAAGTAAAGGCTGAACATCATAGGAATGCTGGATTACATCAACCGTTACCTATCTCAGAATGGAAGTGGAAACACATCACAATAGATTTCATGACTGCACTTCCTTGCAGCACAAAAGGTAACGATGCGGTATGGGTTATCATGGATCGACTCACAAAGTCAGCTCACTTTATTCCATTTCGAGTTGACTAATGTATTGAGACACTAGCAAAGAAGTACATGGAGGTAAGAATCTAAGTAAGATTTTAAATCTTCAAAAATGTACTATCTCTGATACCCATGAACTCATACAGGAAATCGTGAGATTACATGGAGTACCGGTTTGCATTGTCTCCGATCGTGACACTAGATTTCGATCGCAATTTTGGCAAAGTCTGCAAGCTTGCTTGGGAAAAGTCTGAACTTCAGCACGGCTTATCATCCACAAACAGATGGTCAGTCTGAGCGAACCATTCAGATCTTAGAAGATATACTCAGAGCGTATATGCTAGACTTCGGAGGATCGTGAGAAGATCACCTACATCTTGTGGAGTTTTCATACAACAACAGCTACCAAGCAAGTATCGGAATGGCACATTTTGCAGCGCTTTATGGAAGGAAGTGTCGATCGCCATTAAGTTGGAACGACATCGAAGATAGAGAACTCCTTGGACCTGAGATGATAGTAGCAACTGTCGACGTGGTTCGTACTATCAGGGAACGAATGCGCATAGCCCAAGATCGACAGAAGCACTGGGCTGATACAAAGCGCCGTCACTTAGAGTTTAAACCAGAAGAACGTGTATTTTTGAAGATATCTCTGAACCGTGGAATGATTCGTTTTGGAAGAAGGGGTAAGCTATGTACAAGGTACATTGGACCGTTCGACATACTCGAACGAGTCGATGAAATGGCTTATCGCTTGGCACTTCCACCTTCATTGGAAGGAGTTCCCAATGTATTCCACATATCCTAACTCAGAAGGTATGTGAGTAACCCCGGCCATATTCTTGATCACTCTGAGCTCACTGTACAGCCAGACTTATCTTGTGAGCAACAACCTGTTGAGATCTTGGATAGAAATGTGAAGTCGCTTCGGAACATGGAAGTCAACTTGGTTCGAGTGATGTGGAGAAAGGACACACCTGGAGAATCAACATGGGAAAGGGAAGTTGAGATGCGTGCATAATATTCTCATTTATTTGTAAACTAGTCCTTAAAATAAATTGTAAATTTCGAGGACGAAATTTTTGTAAGGAGGGTAGACTGTAACAACTCCAATTTTAATGTACAGAAAATTGTTTAAAAGTTAATATATAATTTGGGTATTTGCAATCCTGTGTATACTATAAGTATTTGTTTTAATTTAGAATAGCAAGAAAAGTACTTGTAGCACATTGGTAAAACCTTGCACTTCTGTGACGCAGCCCCTGTGTTTAAATCATCTCAGCCACATTATCTTTTTATTTAATTTTCTTTTAATCTTTTAGAAGCCCAAGGGTTTGTACGTGCACTACACATAAACTGAAAGGTCATAAATAAAACAAACACGTGCACTGGGTTAAACCAAGCGACAGGGATACGTGGCGACAATCCAAGCAAATTCCACCGGAATTTGGCCGGCGAAAAGCTCAAAAAGACCGGTACCACCAGGCTTGACCGTCGGTAATGCCTTGAATTTTTGCCCCTTCACCCCTTCGGCTACCCCACTCCTCTCATACTGTTTATTTTCTCTGAACATTTCCAGAGAACAATAAAACCCCATTTAATCAAAATTTTAATGCATTCTTTCACTCCCTAAACCCTAATTTCCCCTATAAATACCACACCATATTTCATCCCTCCTCACTCAGAAATTCCCTGTCAAAACCCTCCAAAATTCTCAAGTCCCTTTAGTATGCAAGTGGAGTTAGCAAAGGGCGAAATTCCGGCGACGTTCCAAGGAGTTTCCGGCGATGAGACGACGCCCCGAGACCTTCCGTAGCTTCATCTCTCTCTCTCCTCTAGTTCAAAAGCCAGTAAGTCCCCTCTCCCCCTCTTCTTCTTCTTTAAAAACTTACAAGTCTAAAACCCGACGGAAGCGGAGTTAATCCAACTTCCGATTCGGTTTTTTCTATAAAATCCTACTTTTCTTAATCAATAAAATTCTATACTATCACATAATGTTTATCAAACATTAAAAAACACCTTGAAAAAAGTTTCATCTCAAAATATTCTTTTATGCAATTTTGTTGTATTTTTACAGTAAAATATCACATACTTTAGTTTCGACATAAAACAACACAAAACTTGTATTACCTTTAGATAACTCACGAGATAATGACCTACCTCATCACAATACACATCTTTGACATAACACGATGAAGTTTTAGGAATATTTTTATGGGATAACACGACTTTACAAATAAATACCATCAACTTATAAAACCATTTCTTTAGAAAGGTGTATTAAATAATTTCTTACAATTGAGCCTCTACAACCCACTTTTGGGGATCCCGTTCGGGATGGTGCGGCTTATCGAACATGCTCAGGCCTAGTAGAGCGAGATGCAGACCTCCGAAAGGAGCATTCGATCTCGATGGAATTTTAATGCATTTTTTCTTTAGAAAATGGGATTTTTACAAGAAAATAAATAAAATTATTTTCATAATATATATATATATTATCAAAATATCTATTTTAATTATATTATATAAATATTCCAAGTTTTATAAATTAGAAGAATCACCTTTACATGAAAATACCATCCAAATACAAAACAATACCGATATTTCAACAAAATATCATATATTATGAAATTAGGTTTTACTCACTAGAAATTTCACTTTTATAAAATATACATCTATGAAAACCCTAATGACAATAATTAAACACTAGGTGTATTTTGAAAATATTTCAAACTATTTTTTACATAAAACCCTCTCAAGTTATACTAAATTACAATAAGGACCCTAGTAAACATAGATTTAAGTAGGACCAGTCTCTTGAGCCTCAGGGAGCCAGAGATATGGGTGCTTGCCTATTTAAGGTAGAAAATCTTACAAACGGTGTTATCAACACGATAATTGTCTTGGAAAAAGACACAAATCCTGCCGTCCATGTGCAGCAGTTGCCGATAACATCAAAATTAATTCAGGATTTCAAGTTCTTTTCAAAGTATTTGACTCAGACTGAGTCTCAATCTAATCAATCTGAATTGAATGTGATTCAAGTATAAACTACAATACAACATGAATCCATGAATCTGTCTATTCAATCTATATCAATCTATATTGACCGAACCGAACCATGGATATATTCCGTTTACATGACTATCCATTTACATCCATTCCATTTACTGATATCATGGTTTCGGCAAGTTATCCATCTATATAACAAATAATACAATCAATACAAAAGACATCGCGGGGTCTATAAGGGGTAGATTGGTACGGAAGGTGTTAAAAGTGGCATGAGACTGTAACCATAATACACCTAACCTGAATATCCATTGCCGTTGTACCGTAGCTGAACGGTTTCTTGTGCTCCGTATACCTTAGTCTCCGGAATAGTGGAACTCCTCTCGTATACACTGGCATTTTTTGTACCAAGCTACAAACAACAGCGTTAATAATATAATCAAACATTATAAAATATATTCCCTTTCTGTCTATTCTATCTCTACTCACCTTTGGGACTTACCGAGCGATTGTTCGCTGATGACATTCCTTTTCTTCTTTCTTTGGAATGTTGTCAGGTGTTTCGGACGCATTAGAGACCGAGTCCAGTACTGAGGATTTGGAGCAGTTTGCTTTTGATCCGGAGCTTTAGACACTTGTACATATTTTTTTTCATTTTAGTTATGCCATTGTTTAGATATCGCTTTCTACTCGTGTATTTACATTTCAGTTGTATTTGTAAAAGAATATTTAATAAATAAAGTTGTTGTTCATTTACATTCATGTCTCTTGTGTACTTTACTTTATATTGCTTAGTTACTCTTAGCTTGTTTATTTCTGAGTAAATACGTAGTAGGTCTCGCCGTGTCCTATTCCTTACACTGGGAAGCGGGGCATGACACTTGGTCTGTTGGCCCTCAACCTGTGTGGAAAAAGAGCTTTATCAATAAGGGTTGGGTCCAAAATTTGAGGAGAAGTTTGTGGGGATGGAATGGATCCCAAAATTGGATTTGGGATCGTCGTAGATGGTAATTCCTTTAAGGAAATGGGCTGAGAGTTCAAGCCTAGTAGAAAACGGAGAATAGGCTTATAGGAGGATGTTGGATTAGACGAAATAGGAGTAGAAGTATTAGCCGGGGTTTCAGCAATATCATCGACTTCAACTTGTTCACCAACATTGTTATTCAGCACTCTTCCCGATCTCAACGTAGTTACGACACTCACAATATGACTTTGAAGTATGATATTCGTGCTTTGTGTGTGGCCGGGATTTAGTAGAGGTTGAGATGGAAGTCTCCCTTTCTCTCTCTCACTCATTGTTGCATTTAACTGTGCAAGTTGTACTTTTATTGATTTTATACTTTCACTATGGGAAGCAGTGTGTTGCACTAACGTTTGGATAGAAGATGTTAAATTAGCCGTTGTTTGCTTATATTGCTTAATGAATGTTTCTAAGTATCGTTCAAGAGCATAGGTTTTATCGGTACCGACCGTTGGGAAAGAATTATTATAAGGTGCAAAGTTGTTGGCCAGATTTTGAAAAGAATGCAGTTGAAAAGGGTGCTGACTTTGTTGTGGTGGCTGCTGTTGATGTGGAGGAAGCCTTTGATAATTATTTTGGCTTGGTAACCGATTTTGATTTTGAGACTAGTTTTAGTTCCAAGCGAAATTAGGGTGATTCCTCCATCCCTGATTATAAGTAGATGAATAAAGGTCATTTCTAAGTTGTTGCTGAAAAGCAGCATTGGTTTGTTCATGAGCTTGAGACGAAGGATTCAAAGGACATTCTTCCGTTAAATGTGATGGGTCAAAACAATAACCACACACAGTTTTGGAGAGCGTAACTTGGTTTAGAGAGGTTGGAGAGACTTTGTTTTTGATAGCTTTGAGTTTCTTTTGTATCGCGGCTATTTCGGCTTTCACTGTGATGGAAACGTCGAGCTGATGGATACCTGCCCTAGATGAAGATGATGTTGGTCTAATGCTCTCCTATTGTGAAGTTTGTTGGGGGAAATCTGTCAGAAATTGCCAAACTTCGCCATCGTCTTTTGATATGAAATGGCATTGACAAGTGATTTCAAGCATTTGTTTTGTCGCTAAATTAACAACCTCATATATAATTCGTCAAAGTTGCCATCTATCAATTCCGTGATGGGGGCATTGGACATGAAGATCTTTAAACCGTTCAAAGTATTTCTAAAATGGTTCATTGGAAAGTTGGGTAAACTGGTTAATCTTGCTTTTAACACTGGCGGTTTTGTGATTGGGATAAAATTTCTTAAGGAATGCTATAACAAATTCGTCCCATTTTGTGATAGAATGTGCAGCAGTGCTATAAAATCATTTTTCTGCTAGATCGTACAGGGTAAAAGGAAGAAGACATAATCGCATAGCATCTACAGACAGTTGGGTTGTGCTCATCATTGCACATACGTTCTCGAATTTGGTTATGAAAACGTATGCGTCTTCGGATTCAAGCCCGTGGAATTTGGGCAACAAGTTGATGAAGTGGGGTTTAATTTCGAAATTTCCTCCATTGGCCGGTGGAAAAGAAAGACAAGTAGGAAGGGGCCCACATATGGGGTAACATCTTTCTTGGAGAGGATGTGCGGTGGATTCTGCGCACCTACGGGTGGTGGCAGTGTGATATCGTGAAATCCCGATGGAGATCGGTCCATTTCGGGAGATGTGTTGGGTGGAGGGGAAATAAAAGATGAAGAAGTACCGACTTCGAAGTTGATAGAAAAAACGCGGACAAGATGGGCACTACAATCCCGTGTCCAGCCGATCAAGCACAAAGCGGGTTTAGCATACGTGGCAGCGTGTGTGAGTGATTTTTAGAAGGATTGTTTTGAAAAAGTGTCGGACGTGAGGCTTGACTCAACAAATCACAAAATGCACAATCAATCTCTAGAATTAGAGTCACCTAGGTCAAGTCACTAGACCACTTCTAGATTTCTAAAGAACAAGTTGCAGGATCAATCATCTACCACTTTTTTATTACTCTTGTAGCCAGGTAAGTGCCAGGTAAGTGGGAGACATCCGCTATAAGAATCACTGAAATAGCGGGCCTAATTAAATAACCGCTTTCTTTAGTCACACTTGCCTAGACACCACAAGAGAAATGCGGATAAGCGATAAATTACCCACAACCCTCCTCTGTCCTAATTGAGCGTGACGGTCCTTAGAGACTTGGTCTAGATATTTTTTAATTAATGTAGGGTGAAAGTATGCTCGTTTTGTGATTTGTGGGGCCTAGGAAGGGTGATGAAATCCCTACCTAATCTGGATTTGGGTTATTTCGCCTTAATGTCCGGTTTAGGTATGCAAAAACAAACCGATATCAAAACACGCAAAAAGATTTATGAGTGGCGCTTTTTGCAAAGAATCGTGCAGGAAAGATCAGATTATTAGATCTTAGAGGAGAGAGAAAGATATTAGGAAATTACCTGAAGATTTTGGAGGCCCAAATCCGCCAAGGTGCCGCGGTTCCGCCGCAAATTCTTTGTTCCTTCTGCGGTTCCACCACAAGTTGGTAGGGTCGGTTGCCAAATTTTCTTCAGTGCCCCCCTCTGCTCTTTTGGGCTACGTTGAAAGTCTCTGAATCTCTGTTTCCTTGCTCCAGTTACTCCAAATTCCCCTGCAAAACTCACACAATAATCTTTAAATATACAAGATGCGGTTTTGGTTCTCGTTTATAATATGTTTGCTGGATTTTATAAGAAATCAACCCGAATAACAAGAAAAAAATTACAGCCGTTTTCCCGTCAACGGCGCCATTTGATTGGTTCGTTTCTAAAAAGTGTTTGTTCATAAACTAACCACAATCAAGATGTCTCGCTAGTAGCTAGCCGCGATGAGTACGGGTCGTCCGCAGGGAAACGTGAATGTTTTTCTTGTTTTTGACGAGTTGATTGAAGAAGGGTGATTGTTTGTCGTTACGGATATAAGATTTATAAAGAAAAGGCTCGTAGGGTTCATAGGACTGAGTAATAATGGATGACTAATTTAAAATGACTCATTTTATCTTTTAATAGTTTAAAACTAAATTGATAGTGATGAATGTAGATTAGGGTTCTATTTGGGAAGAAACTAGGGTTTCCCCACTACTAATCCTTGTCCTTGTATTGATCTTTATTCATATTTAGCCCTTAACAAAATAAGTGTTATACCAATCTCAAATTGCGGTTGTGACTAGTAATAAATTGGTAGCACGCCGATAAGGATGTTAACATTTATTTTGCTAAAATTATAGACTTTAAAATGTATATAAAAAGTTAAAATATTTTATCATCCATTGATCTACCCTATCCTACGAACCTTAGCAAGCTACGAATTACTCACTCATGATTTGAGATTTAGAAGAAAGGATGAAGAAGAATGAAAGCATGATTAAGATGCAGAAAGTAAGTGCGGAAAATAAGTGCGGAAAATAATTGCAAAAAGAATAATAAAGACACTATCTTTATTAATCAACTATTGCATACAATTTTTGAAAGTAGAGTACAAGAACCCTAGTTGCTCTAGATCTCTATTTTGTTGAAAGTGGATGACTAGTTGATGATCACTCGGATGTTTGGATCGTTTTGGACCACTTGATCTCTTCAGTGATTATTTTTTATGTGAAGCTCTCGGTCCTATATATACTCACAGAAACTAGAAATCCTAGATTCCATATAATGATATATGCAGATACGATCAAATCACCAAAATATCAAATCCTACGGCTATTAAACTGCCATGGTACCGCCGCATATTGCCTATATTTTCCGCGGATCCGCCGCATCTTGGTGGCTTCAATTTTTGGGATTTTTTCTGGTGTTTTATATCGTCATGTGGAGATTCTCTAGATGTCTATATTCTGATAATAATGAACCGAGTCTCTGCCGCTGCTAGATCTTACGATTTGCTTCAATATTTTGGCAGATTTGATTCCGACATCTTGATTTATCCCGGATCTCTTGGATTCTAGACCTCAGCTAATCTGCACAATATCTCAAGTCATAATTTTAGTAGTATTTGGTATTTTTGAGATATTATCCTAACCGTTTTATATGATATTAAATCTTAAAGAATATTGATTAGAAATATTTGATATGATATGCATATTTTAATTACTCATATTTCATATAAATATTATATGCATGTATTTTCCCTCATTATATTAATTATAAAGTAGAAACATATGATAATAAATTTTTTACACATAAACCCTCATATGTTCTATAATTACAATAAACACCTTTTAGTGCTTAACAATAAGAGGGAAAATGTTCATTTAAATGTGCAATATTTTATACTAATCAATCAGAAATGTCACAATGAAGCAGCAGATGAGTCCTCAACTCTTCAAGTTAGCGGCGGAACCGTGGCCAAACAATGGCTTAGGTGGCGGATCCGCGGCCACACCGAGGAGTTAAGCCCTCATACTTCTTGTGGCTCAATAGAATTACCTGCATGATTTTTTGAGAATTTTTAATTGTAAAAAACATGAACTTTGAAAAATGGACATAAACATGCCAAAAATCGGGTTTCGAAACTTCGATCGAACACTTTAACGTCGTCTAGATTTCACCTAAGTCTCTAGTTTGGCTCTGATACTATGAAAAAATGTCTTAGCACATCTACTTGGTTTCTTCAAGCATCAAGTATGCAATTATAAAAAATCTGGAGTGCTAAGTCATACTAACCTAGAATCTAACTAGAGAATTAGGGTTTTAGTGTAAGCAAACAAGATCTAAACTAAGTGAAGAGTGTTTACAACCTTTATAGACCGGTCCTTTACTTCTAAAGCTCCAAATAGTAGTCCCTAGAACTCTTCTTTGACTCCACTTGAGAAAGGATCAAGCTTACTTGTTGTCTTCGAGACCGAAGATGATCCATCTTGAAGTCTCTCTAACTCAAGCTCACTCTTCACTAATCAAGATATTAGTGAAGTAAACAACCTAAACTAATGGGCTAGATTAGTTTAGATTAATGAAGTAGGAGATTTGCTTACTAGAAATCTTTTTCTCTTTTCTTTTCTCCAACTCAAGAAAATCCTAGAGAGAGGATGAAGAAGAGATGAACTTGGATGATAGAAGAATGAGGTTCAATGAACCATGTCTTATGTTATGAGAAGTGATAAGAATGAGAGAGATAAATATCTTTGAATAAGCTAAGAATAAGAGGTGAGTCATGGCTTCCCAAAGCTTCCACAAGCATCTTTAAAGCATGACTCATTCTACAATTCTTTTAATTCAAAAATGTTTATAATTTTCTCATTTCATGTAATTCTCATACATCCTAGTTCTATGTATCATCAACCATGATACAAAAGCAAATATATATATATATATATATATATATATATAAAGAGAATAAAATCTTTAGTGAGCTTTGATATTAGTTAATATATATAAATATATATCATATTATTAAATCAACACTTGATTTATTAATCCAGTTATATCATATATAACCGACTAATATCATATATATATATATATATATATATATATCAAAACATTAAATTAACACTTGATTCAATTATCCGGTTATATCACATATAACCGACTAATATTCAATATTAGATATTAAATCAACACTTGATTCAATAATACGGGCATATTATATATAACCGGTCAATATCAAATATATATACATATATCAAATCATTGAATCAACACTTGATTCAATAATCCGGTTATATCACATATAACCTAACCGATATCAACTATCGCTAGATTAGAATACGGTATCACATACTCGTATTTAATCAAGCTCCCACACATATCTCCATATGTGCCCTACTTCGTTTCGCTTGAGCTAGGAAATCTCTGTGTGGGACTCTAAAGACTCGTCAATACACCAGCAATAGGTAATGATCACATCAGATACCCACAAGCCGTCAGCGGTACTAGCTGGATGTAACGGCTACCTAGGTATTTAACGAATAGAAGATCAACAAGCAAGCTTGTCTAAACTCCTGTAAAGCTTATAAGCAATACTTACCGTACAGTCCGGTCTCTTTGTCTGATATGTTGCATATTGAGTCTGGGGGTGGAATCGTCAAACCCTTACTAACTTGATAAGTCATGCCGATGTATGGCCTATAACCTTTCGAGAAACTACTGATAACACTTACTAGTAAATCTCATAAGCCCTGATCAGGGACTTGCTGTTGTAGCCAATCGAGCATAGCGCAACATCAACTCCCAATACCGGGAGAGATGAAACCCAACAGTACCTGGGTTGCCGTTACGTACAGCTAGTGCCGCTGACGTGCTTGTGATTAAACTCACTGCCAGCGTACTGTCGAGTTTTTAGAGTCCCACACAGAGGGTTTTTCTAATCCAGGGAAAACGATGTGGTGGCCATATATTTATATGTGCAGGATTTCGATCGAATGATATCATTAGCCGTCTCTGGATTAAATCAGATTATTAAATCAGGTATTAATTTAATAATTTATATATACAAATTTTGATATGTATATTCTAGTGTCATCCAGGTTTTTGATCGAGCAGGTTTTCGATCGAACGATAATACTAACCGGCTTAGAATTAAACCGGATTATTAAATCAGGTATTGATTTAATAATTTACATATACATATTTCGATATGTATATTCTAGTTTTATCCAAGTTTTCGATCGGACAGTTGATAATACTAGCAGGCTTAGGATTAAGCCGGTTTGTTAAATCAGATATTGATTTAATGCTAGTATTATATTAGTGGTATTATTCTATCTCTTGGGTATTCATATTTTGGTACGAATACGGGTATGTATATACAGTAGAATGTATTCCATATTTATACGAAAAACATTCTAGAATGTGGACACCTCATTTTTTATTTATCCATTTATTCTTTTAAATCGAAATGAGGTGTAAAGGTAGTAAGAAGAGATATGGTGAGAACCATGCTTGAATAGTCTTGAAAAATGAATTTATAATTCATTTGTGCAAACTATTCAAGTATGGTTGGTATATTTATATTGAAAAATATGTTTTATAAAACCATGATTGCATTATTGTTTTCATGTGATGATTTTTTCATTCTCACCATGAGCATCTCTCTCCTTTCTTGCCTTTCTTGAGTTTCTCCACCTTCTTCTTCATCTTCCTCCCTACCATCTCAAGAGTTGAGAATTAAGGGAGGAAGAGAGATAGAAATATACTAGAAAACTCACTACACCATATTGGCAACCTAGATTAGCAAACTAGATTGTCGAGTTGCTTTATTGGTGTAGCTAAGTTTGGATTACAAACTCTCAGGTAGATCATCTAGGCCCAAGAAGGCCGGTCTTCAAGGTTGATCTAGGAGATCCCTAGGAACTTATGAAGAGGAGTGAAGACCCGAAGGACACTGATCTTTTGGTATAACCTTCTCTCATAGTAGATAAAACTCTTGGTAGCTGCTAGTTTAGGGTTATGGTTTGATTACTTGGGTTAAGTTAGTTGTGCTTACTTAAAAATTTAATTTTTTGTGGATTCTGCCTTTTTACTTCGATGTAGAGTGAGCACAAATCACCAATATCTGTTTCTATATATGATATAGAATAGTGTTCATCTTAGGTTTGTTAAGATATTGAGTTATACAGTTTGTGCTTAAAAACATAATCCGGATAAACTCGAGACACATTTCGGTAATAGCAGTTTGAGGGTTATCCCAAGCTTTTGCAAGGGATAGTTTCTACCATTTTCAAGTTCAAAAGCGTTTTGTTCTTGACTCGCCATCTTCTTGGTAAAGGAATTTCTTGCAAAAGAAATTAGTGGGAATATAGTAGAACTGGAAGTGATTGCAGAACTGCAAACGGTTACTAAAATTTTAGTAGAACCTGAATATCCAATTGACCCTGACAGACCATAGCTACTCTGCAGATTTAGTAGGTGACCTCATCCACCCGAGAGATACTTCGGTTTTGTCGTTGACGGTGACTAGGAGGCTTGCATCAAATGATGATGACCCTACTAGTTATCAGTAGGTCAAAGGAAGTGGTAACTTCCGACTGATGCCTGGATGCCGAGTTATCCAAATTAGACTCCATACACTACAACAAATTATAGATTTTGGTGTGTGCTTTTGAAATGGGTAAAACCCATAAGGATCAAGCAGAACTTCCAAGATCAGTGCAAATGGAATACCTAATAAGGTTAGACTTATAGTAAACATGTATTCATCAAATACATGATGTGGATTGTGATGATACTGTTACTTCAGTATCTGTGCTGAAGTCCATACGGATATAACTTGCCACTGCTGTTTTCATGACTATGATATATGGTATAAGGATGACTATAATATCTTTTCTAAATTGAATTTAGAAGTGTACGTGTATATGACTCTACCAGAGGGTTGTCGTAGTCAGTAGGAGCAGCGGAAAGTGTGCAAATTTCTTAAGTCTATTTATAGAACAAATCAGGCATAGCGGAGATGAATCATCTGTTTTTGATGTTTCAGTCAAAGTATTTGACTTTATCAAAATAAGAGATGAACCTGATATTTATAATAAGGTGGTAGGGTGGAATGTCAAAGAATTCATATCGGATATTAATGACATTCTTCTGATAGGAAGTGATGTTCCTATACTACGATTCGGCCAAACATTGGTTGTCACATTTGTTGCTCCTTTATGGATTTGGATAATATATATCATTGATTCTGATGACTAGGTCTACAGAAATAGATCTAGAAAGGGTTTTGGGATTTTTCTAATTCAGGTATCTTTACACCATTCTAAAGTGGTTTAGAATGGACTAATCCTAGTGAGGTAATGTACCCGCAAGTAGTGGGGTCACCCTTTCTAAAATGATGTCATTTGGGACCGATGAAGAGAAGGACTCGCATGAATGACATTCGACATGTTTCGACAGTGAGGCCAATCATGAGATATTATATACCAGACCAGATGTTGCTTTTACAATTGGTGTAGTAAGAAAATATTAGTCCAATCCTGGAGAAACAAAGAAAGAAGTGAAGAACCTATGAGATGTTCTTGGTGTACGGTAATGGCAGCCTCCTTCGGGAAAAGGATTACCAATTCAAGCATCCGAGATGACAAGGAAGACAAATTGTCTGTCGTGAGTTATTAGTTTACCCTCTTCTGAGGTGCAGTATATTGGAAGAGTTCTAAACATGATACTGAGGTGGTCAAGGCGCTAGATGCTGATTGTGACTCAGAAAAAAATACATCATAAGTAGTTGTTTGGATAAATATGTTCATTTATGAACATGGTCACATCAGCTATCGAAAAAAATTCTAAGGGAAGTATTACTCATTTTGGGAGATAGTTGATCTCCACAAAGTTGAGAATCAGAGAGATAAAGATAGAAATACTGTAGCAGATCCACTCACTAAGGCTGTTTTCTTGAACACGGATTATCAAACTGTTACTAGAGAAGTTGGGTACGTGATAGCACATGATATATGGGTATGCGATACCGTAATAATTGGCATTGAATGCAAGTGGGAGATTGTTGGATATAAGTGCCCTCAAGGCAATTATCGTAGTTTCAGGAATGCAATTACTGAATTCGATGAGGACTTATACCAAAAACAGTCTTACTCAAGATGATAGTATGCTATCTGGTTTGTGTTTATCATTCATGAGCATATGTTTTACTCGTTATAATGTATCACTAATACATGATAATAAAGCCCATAGGATCTTTGCTTAACTATCAGAATTATGATGAGGACTATACTAGTGGGGCCTGGGCAGTCTATAAGCACATCCTTAAAAGTCCCTAGTCGTAGAAGTATCGAGACTGGACATCGATACTCCAGTTTAGACTAGTGTATTTGTTTCTTGACCTCGTAAGGGGTAATGGTTGATCACATAGCCATTGGTGTTTGACACCGAAGGTTGTATACAAATGTTCATTAGATGAGGTACACTGGACAGACTCACTGAGAACTTCTAGATGGTATTATACAAATCATCAGATAGTAGTTCTCTAGTGACATGAGTACATGGTTGTCCCCAGACCCAAAATCGCTATAGTGTCTTGTGTGTGTTCCCACTGTACTTTGATTACTACCCTACCAAGAATTTAAAGAGCTATGTATACAAGTTTTAGTTGGGTATCCCGAAGCACATAGAGGCAGTGAGCGGTCAAGGTAACTCGTCTCTCCCGGTATAGGGAGTTAATGTCGCATGGTGCACAGCTGGCTATGAGCTTAAATCCTCGGCCAAGGAAGTTGAAGTTTACTGATAAGTGTTATTAGTAGTTTCTCAGATGGTCATGAGCTTGACGTCAGCACGACTTATCGAGTTATTGGGATTCTGACGTTTTCCACCTTCCAGACCAGGTATGCGACAATCTTATACGAATAGACCGGACTGTACGGTGAATGTCACTGATAGGCTTTAGCAGGGTACGAACGGGTTTACTTTTCGACTGTCTTTTCATTCAATACCTAGGTAGCCATTACGTACAACCAGTTCCGCTGATGTGCTTGTAGGTTAACCCAATTAGGGATTGATTTGAAAGTGTTTTGGATCAATCAGATATAATCCTGATCTACTGCCAGCGTATTGTCGAGTCTTTAGAGTCCCACACAGAGGGTTTTCCGGTTCTAGAAAAATGATATAATGCATGTATGGTGATGCGTGCGGGGGTCCAATTAAATATGTGTATGTGATACTACGTGTATTAATCGGACGGATAATAATACTGGCCGGTTTATGATTGAACCGGGTTATTAAATCAAGTTTTGATTTAATGATATTGCTTATATATGATGATACATATATAAACTAGTATTATTCTTATTCTCTTTTAATATGATATTTGTGCATGTTTCATGTCATGTACTTATTATGTATTTGTATAATGAGATTATACAAATTATTTTATTCTCTTTATTAGCCATATATGAGATAGTGGAAACATATATGCTTATTCATTCTCATTTGGATGACAAATGTAAGAGGAGAGAAGAAAGGTTGTATGAGCATGAGATGAGTTCTCATTTCACTGGGATGGATGTCTTATTCTACACTTTCCTTTCTCTCTCTTCATTTTTTCATAGCTCTAGAAAAATGGCTAGAGAATACAAGAAAAAGAGCAAGAGAGTACACATTCTTTTCTACATCGCCTTCATCTTCATGTTTAGCAAATGGAAATGAGAGTTACTTCAAGTTGTTGAAGTTGAAGCTAGAATCGGAAGCCGCACATGGATCATATTCGATGAAGCCGATCAGAGACCAAGCGCAATCCAGAGCGTCTCGGAGCCTAGCAAGAAGTCCAAGATCATTCATTAGAGCATATGAAGGTGTTTCAAAAGTTGTATCTCCTTGTTCTAGTATCATTTAGTTTGCATGATATGTGTCTATGGTGTTGATTCTAGGTTTAAGAATGTTTTTCTTACTAGGAATTTTTGTTTTTTTTGCTTCTGCAACGTTTTAAAAACCCGTCCAGTGAGCACGACGTTCCTTACAACTTTTATGGGATTGGAGAACCACTTTAGGCAGAGCAGTGGCGTGTGGATATGGAAAATTTGTTGATCGCTGCTTAGATTCCCGACGAGAAGAGAGTGGATGTGGTATGCATACAACTTGTGAACTTTGCTCATGAATTGTGGCTTGTAGAAGAGACCCATCTGACAGAGCCGATTAGCTAGGCGGCTTTCACTCAGAGTTTCTTAGAGAAGTTCTTCCCGCGGTCTGCTAGAGAAGAGATGGAAGAAATTTTTATTGGTCTGAAGCAGAATGGAGGATCTGTAGATGCGCACACGGCTCAGTGGACCCGACTCAGTCGATTTGTAGGACCTTTGGTGGCTAATGAAGCAGACAGAGCAAGGTGTTTCCTACGAAGTCTTGATGTGGAGATCTAGTGGCATATTACTTAGTTGGGACTAACTACCTTTTCTCAAGTTCTTACGGCGGCTAGAGAACAGTAGTAGTTTATAAAGAAAGAAAAGGGTACACTTCAGCAGGATGTTCTGACACGAAAGGCGGTACAGATGCCAACCAGAGTTTCAAGGTGAAGGGGTATTCCTGTCAGGAGACAAGGAAAAGTTCCCATGAAGCGACCTTTTATTTCAGCTCAGAAGTAGAACGTGATTTGTTATTTCTGGCAACGACTGGGCCATGTTCAGAGAGAATGTCGGAGGAAGAATGGACAGTGTTTAGTTTGTAGAGCTACTGACCACCTGGTCAGCACTTGTCCATAGAGGGTTCAGCTGAAAGGTGATGGTATGAGGGCACCGCTCATACTGTAGAAGAAGGCTTATGAACAGAGGAAAATTACTCAAGAGCCAAATCAGGGATGGGCTTTCACCGTGACGACCGAAGAGGTAGAGGCTTCAGAGGATGTGGTTACATGTATTCTACCCTTTTGTAGTTTTCTGGCATTAGAACTATTTGATTCTGGTGTATCCCATTATTTTATATCTTCCAAGTTTATTAGTACCCACTCTATCCCACACACAGCTTTATCTAGAAACTGGAAAATACACACTGGGAATGGGAAGATTATTTCTAGCATGGAATATAGGGAGTGTCGTGTCGTAGTATGCGGTCGGAAATTGTTTGTGAATTTTCTAGTTATTGATACCGGCAGTTATGATGTAGTTTTGGGGATGGACTTTCTTGGCACATTTCACGCTCACATAGATTGCATAGCAAAGAAGGTGATTTTCTAAATTTCTAGTCATCCATAGTTTGAATTCTTGGGAGGCAGCAGACCCGTTGGGCCGGTTGAATTTAGAGACAAGCCGGCTGATGCTATCTAATCTTTGATAGATGTAAAAGCACCGGCAGTAGTTCGTGAATTCTTGGATTTTTTCCCCGATGACATCTCTGGTTTACCGCCAAAGCGAGATGTAGAATTTGCAATTAACTTAATTCCTGGAACATCGCCAATTTCTAAATCTAATTATCTGATGGAACCAGTTGAACTACAAGAAATAAAGAAACAAGTTTTGGACCTATTAGAGAAGGGTTTCATTCACACCAGTGGTTCACTTTGTGGAGCTCCAGTTCTATTGGTCAAGAAGAAAGATGGCACTCGATGCATGTGCATTGATTACCGAAAGTTAAATTGGGTGACCATTACCCAATTTCTCGCATATGCGGGCTATTTGATCAACTTAGTGGTGCAAGGGTGTTCTCGAAATTAGATCTTCGATCGAGTTATCATCAAGTTCGGGTGAAGCCAGAAGGCATATGCAAGAAGACATTTCGAACTCGATACGAGCATTACGAATTCTT
The DNA here is from genome assembly GCA_030015575.1 of Agapanthus africanus. Lineage (NCBI taxonomy): Eukaryota > Viridiplantae > Streptophyta > Magnoliopsida > Asparagales > Amaryllidaceae > Agapanthus > Agapanthus africanus. Next base: position 43,446,817 of record JASDDO010000019.1, on the reverse strand, counting down.
AGTTATGCCGTTTGGGGTTACGAACGCTCCTGCTATATTCATGGATTTAATGAACCGAGTCTTCTCACCATATCTAGATCGGTTCGTGGTAGTGTTCATTGACAACATTTTGGTTTATTCGAAGAGCAAGGTAGAGCACGAATAACATTTAAGGATTGCACTTCAGATGCTATGAAAAGAGAAACCGTATGCCAAGTTGATTAAGTGTGAGTTTTGGCTTAATGAAGTAAAGTTCTTGGGTCATTTCATATCAGGAGATGGTATAGCAGTAGACCCAGAAAAGATTATAGCAGTGCATGATTGGCCGATTCCGAGGACAGTAGCAGAAGTTCGGAATTTCCTTGGACTCACTGATTATTATAAGAGATTTTTACAAGACTTTGCTCAGATAGCAAAACCATTGACCAAGTTGACTCAAAAGAAAGAACCGTTTATTTGGTCCGAGAAGTGTACGTGAGCTTTTGATTCATTGAAGCAGAAGCTAACGACTTCTCCTATTCTAACCGTGCTAAATGGTTCTGGAGGGTTAGTTATTCACAGCGACGCATCGGGAAAAGATATGGGCTATGTGTTGATGCAGCATGGACGTGTGATAGCTTATACTTCTAGACAGCTAAAGACACATGAGAAGAATTATCCGACGCATGACTTAGAATTAGCTCAGTGATATTCGCATTAAAATTATGGAGACACTACTTATTAGGCGAGAAGGTCAAGGTATTCACCGACCATAAGAGCCTTAATTATGTGTTCACTCAGAAAGAACTCAACATAAGGCAGCGAAAATTGTTGGAGCTGATGGTTGATTATGATTTGATTTGAAGTATCATCCGAGAAAGATGAACGTAGTGCCGGATTCTTTAAGTCGATTGCCAGGCGTGATAATATTGACTTCGCAAAAGGAGATTACAGCTGATTTTCAGAAACTTGAATTAGAGCTGGTGTTACCGAATTCTTCAGGGCAGTTGATGCAACTACAAGTTGAATCATCATTGATAGATCGCATCAAGTCTGCATAGTTGTAAGACGCTCAATTACAGAAGTTTCAAGATCAAGTAGAGGAGGGTCTTAAAACAGATTTGTTAATTCATAAAGGTGGGTCGCTAAGATATGGGAGCCGCTTGTGTGTGCCAAAAGGAGAGATTCATGAAGAAGTTATAAATGAAGCACACAGTTCGGCATATTCGGTGCATCCAGAAGGTACTAAAATGTATAGAGATATGCGACAACACTTCTGATGGGAAGATATGAAAAAAGAGATTGCTCGCTTCATGTTTAAATGCTTGATGTGTTGGAAAGTAAAGACTGAATATCAAAGGGTTGTCAGTTTGTTGCAACCACTTCTGATTCCTCAGCGGAAATGGGAGCATATCACCATGAATTTCATGGCTGCTCTACCGTGAAATCCAAAGGAAAATGATACTGTATGGGTGATCGTGGATCGTCTGACCAAGGCAGCTCATTTTATACCGTTTCTGATTGGTTAATCGATGGAGGCTCTAGCAGAAAAGTATATCCAGGAGATTGTGAGATTGCATTGAGTGCCGGTTAGTATCGTGTCTGATCGTGACACACGTTTTCTATCACATTTTTGGAGGAGTTTGCAGGAAAGTTTGGAAACTCGATTGATGTTTAGTACGACATATTATCTAAAGACAGATGGACAGTCCAAGTGGATTATCCAAACTCTTGAAGATATGTTGAGAGCGTGCATGTTAGACTTCAAGGGTTTGTGGGAGGATCATTTCCATTTGATGGAGTTTTCGTACAATAACAGTTTCCAAGTGAGAATTCAGATGGCTCCATTTGAAGTATTGTACGGTTGTAAATGTCGTTCGCCGGTATGTTAAGACGATGTTGGAGAAAGGAAATTATTGGGGCTGGAATTGATTGTGCAAACCGTGGATAAGGTTCGATTGATTCGAGAACATATAATGATAGCGCAAGATCAGCAGAAAAGTTGGGCTAATATAGGAAGCAGACTATTAGAATTGGTGATCACGTGTTCTTAAAGATATCACCGACGAGGGGAGTGATCAGGTTTGTGTTAGTTATATGTATGCCCTAGAGGACATTACTGTACATACGATGTATATTGTAGTGGATGCTTGGACATAAATAGGGAGGACTTTCTTCCTCGACATGATAGTACGCTATTTGGTTGTACTTTATCTTAACATGTACTCTGATTGACTCTATGTTACATGTTGATAAAGCCCTTAGGATAAGTACTCGACTACTGGGACTATGATGAGATCATACTAGTGGGGCCACGGTAGTCGACGAGTACATCCTATAACTGTTCCTAGTCGAGGGTGTATCGAGACAGGGCATCGATACACCAGAGTAGACTAGCGTATACGCATCTTGAACCATATGATGGGCGATGGATGATCCCATATCCATCGGTGTTTGACATCAAGGATGGTGTAGGGTGCTCAGTGGTGACTGGGTACACTGGACGAACTCGCCGAGAACTCCCAGATGATATTATACCTCACGTCAGATGGCTGTTCTCCGATGACACTGGTACAGAGTAGTCTGTTGACCTGAGATCGTCATAGAGTCTTGTGTGATTCCCACTGTGCTTTGATTTCCATCATACCACGTCCAAGAGGGCGTGCAAAAGGTGGCTTTTGGGTACAGTCCTGAATCACATGGAGGCAATGAGCGATAGGAGGGGATTCGTCTCTCCCGGTATAGGGAGTTGATGTTGTGCTGTGTTCGATTGGCTATAACTGGAAATCCCTGGCCAGGGTTGCTGAGATTCACTGGTAAGTGTTATCAGTAGTTTCTCGAACTGTTATAGACCTCATATCGACACGACTTATCAAGCTACTGGGGTCTGACGTTTACCACCCCCAGACGAGATATGCGACTTATCAAACGACGAGACCGGACTGTACAGGAGTGTTACTGATTGGATTCGCAGGATTATATACAGGCTTGCTTGTTGATCTTCTGAGCGCTCAATACCTGGGTGGCTGTTACGTTTAGCTGACCGCTTGCAGCTTGTGGGTGTTTGATATGATCATCACCTACTGCCGGCGTATTGACGATTCTTTAGATTCCTTCACAGAGGTTTCTTGACTCAGGCAAAACGAAGTAGGGGTACATATGTGATATGTGCAGGACTGAGGATAATGCGATATGAGATACCGTATTATATTCTCGCGATATTTGATATCAGCCGGGTCATCGGATCAAGTGTTGATTCGATAAATCGGTAAATGAGATATTAGTCGGTATTTGATATCAGCCTCTTTAATCCTATTTTAATACATTTTTAATTCTCTCTTCACTCTCAAAACCCTAATTTTACCCTATAAATGCAAACCCATACCCTAGCCCTTTTCATTTTGAAATCTCTTGTTAAAAATTCTCAAAAAATTTCTAAGTCAAAGAAGAGTACAAGTAGAGTTAGCACTAGGTCAAGTTCCGGCGAAAATTCGAGACGTTTCCGGCGACTCCGCGATGCCACAACGACTTCAAAACCCTTCCTCTCTCTTTTCTTAAACCAAACAACTAGTAAGTCCTACCTCTATACTTCTTTCTATTATAAAACTTCACCTTTTCAAATCACATCGGTAAGTGGAGTTATACCAATCTTTAAATTCTATTCTCTTTAGAATTGTAATTTTTCTTAAGAAACAATTATCCAAATTATCAAACCTAGCTTGTTAATCATTAAACAATTTTTAAAAACAAGTTTCAACTTAAAACTCCTTGTAAAACAATTTGTATTAAGCTTTTACGCTTAAATATCATGAAGTTATGTATGGCATTGTTTAATCATTCTTGCTTATATTACCTTTAGAAAAAATCTCACGTGGTATTGATCTACCTCTCACAAACACGCATCTTGACATAGCATGATTTCCTTGAATAACAATTTTGTGGTAAATACGACTTTTACATCAAAATACCATAAACTATTAAAAAACCGTATTCTTTAAATTGTGTTATTTAAATTCCTTACGATTGTGCCTCTACAATCCACTTTTGGGGAATCCGATTCGGTTGGTGTGGGTTATCGCACATCTATCGGACTAGTAGGGCGAGATGCAGACCTCCTCACGGAGCATACGATCTCGATGGAATTTTTAATGCAATTTTTAAGAAAAACGTGATTTTCTATTTAATAATAAAAAGTTATCTTTCAATAAATATATAAATATTATCAAAATACATATCTTTAAGATATTATTAAATTCCACATTTTCTAAACAAAATAAAAGAATAACAAGTTCCATGAAAATACCATCAAGAATCCATACAAGTCAATTTTACACTAAAATACCATGTACTATTCAAGCTAGGTATTTATTCACTAGAATACCTCACTTTTAAAAATTACATCCATGAAAATCCTAAATACGATAAATAAATACTTGAGGTTTATTTTGAAAGTATACTAAAAATATTTTTTCATAAAACCCCCTCAAGTTATATTAAATTTACATTAAGGACCCTAGTAAATATAGATTTAAGCGGGACCAATTCTCTTGAGCCTTAGAGAGTCGGAGAAAGTGGGTGCTTGCCTATTTAAGGTAGAAAACTAAAATGGGGTTATCAATGGTAATTAGCTTGGAAAAAGTCACAAATCTTGCCGTCCATGTGCAGCAGTTACCGATAACTCCAAAACCTAATTCAGGACCCAAATCTGTTTGTGTTTGATTCAATCTGAGTCTCAGTCTAATTTGAATACAATTTAAACATGAATACAATCCAAATATAACTCCAACTCAACATGAATCCAATATATCAAAACATGAATACTTGAACTTGAACATGAATACCAGAGCTATACAAACATGCAACATATCTTGACTTGACCAAACCATGGATATATCTTGAACTTGACTACATGACTATCCGTTTATATTCTGATCCATTTACATGAACAATTTATACCATGGTCTTGGCAAGTCTTATATTTACAAACAAACAATATACATTACGGGGTTTTAAAGGGGTAGACTGGTACGAAATGTGTTAAAAGTGGCACGATTATAGTCACTAAAAGACACCTACATGAACATCCTCTGCCGTTGTCCCGTGGGTTTTGACGGGGCCTTGTACTTACATGTTGCCTTAGTCTACGGAGCAAGTTGGACTCCTCTCGTATACACTGGCATATTCTGTACCAAGCTACAAATAACTACGTTAGTATAACAAACATATAAGTTAACTATTCTATTCTCTTACCTGTCTATTTCTATTCTACATCTTGGGACTTACCGAGCGCTAGTTCACTGACGACATTTATATTTCTTCTTTCTTTGGAATGTTGTCAGGAGGACCCTACTCTCAGGAGATCGAGTCCAGTCAGGACGATTTGGAGCAGTTCACTAAAGATACAGAGTTCTAGATCTACTTGTACTTACTTTACTTTCAGTTCATATGCCATTGTTTAGACATCGCTTTCCAGGATTGTATTTACTTTTCAGTTGTATGTAAAGAATGTTTATCAATAAAAAGTTGTTGTTTTATTATATTGCTTATTTACATTTAACGTGTTTACTTCTGAGTAAATACGTCGCAGACCTCGTCACTTCTCCTTCTCCGTATACTGGAAAGCAGGGCGTGACATGATGTTTTCGGAGAGGTTAAACCTTTGTCAATGGTATTTTGACCATTAACGATCACTAAAAATCACTATTTTTAAGGATTTTGGGTTAAGTTTTTAAAGAACTAAGTTCTTGATTTTAAGTAACTAAGTTCATGGTATATTATGGACTCCATCTTCTCTTTTTTTAAACTTGTTCTTTCCTGAATGTTTGATTCTAAAGAATAAGATCTCCCCGATGAGAATTAAATTCTCAACTTATGGGAGACTTGCCTTATGGATTTCAGATCCAGAGAAAAAACTAAGTTCTTTTAAAAGGGTTAAACCCTTAGATGTGATATGATAGGTAAAGAAGATATTTTGATCTTTTCTTTTTTGTAACACCCGAGTTCATTTATACCAATTCCAGTTCTCGTATTCCTTTATTCGTGATATTTCTTGATTTAGCGTATTTTTGGGTGCGAATGGTATTTTACAATTTACATTGCATTCGACCCGACCCGCTTGCTTGAAACTTGTTTGATTCATAATTATGAATCACCCTGACTTGTTATGTATACTTGTGCATTTTAAGTTTATCGCATACTGGCATTTTATCTGGCATGGTATCTTTTACTATATAACATTTAAAGTCACGGAAAAATAAATTAAAATTGCATTTCATAGCCTGCTTGATACCCCTAACCCCGTGGTAGCATTCGCGCATCTTGTTCTCGTCTTGTTCAGTGAAACGGACGTGTTTGGATGGCTACGCGCATGTACGTGGATCCGTTCTTAGGGGTATACATTTTCGTTACCTGAGCATTCATTTTGAAATTTGGAAGTCGCATATATTTTTCATATTTTAAAACCAGATTTTTAGACCCGACCCGGGCATGTTTTGGAGTAAGTTTGTATTTGCCAAAATCTCAAAACGGACTAATATTATATTCATTTAATATTATCCTATTAAAATATATTCGTTATATTTCATCACTAAAACTAACACTAACGGTTCAAATATATTTTCAAAATACTAACTGCACTTCTCTCTCTCTCTTAACTGTGTGCATACATATTATATTTTTTCCTAACCTATTTCTAACCACTCGTATCTCTCTCTCTCTCTCTTTCCATCTCTATTATATATAATATATATTATATATTTATATATCATTAATTACCTAACACAGCACACTCTTCCTTTCTCTCTCTGTTTTCTTTACCTCTCTCTCTCCTCCCCTCCCCCTTTCTCTCTCTTCCACTAAACGCCAAATCTATCTCTCCTCATTGTTCACGCGTCTCTCTCTCTCCCCTCTTGATCTCCTCTCTCTCTATGAATCTCTCTCTCCTCTCGCTTATTCTCTCTCTCCCATATATATTATTTCTTCCTCCCTTCCTCTCATTTTTTCTTTCTCGCGAACCCAAAACCACAGCTCTCCTCCTCGTAGCCGTCGTCGCTCCCATCGCCACCTCGCCATCTCCCCGACATCATCACCCTCGTCTCCACCTCCACTTCGACACCAACCCTGAAACCCCACACCTTCCCTCGTCACCGAGCAACCTGCACCCCGCGACGAGATCCTACTGAAACCCTAACCTTGACCCTAGCTCCGACCATCCTTGTCACCTCGACATCTCCTCCGCCTCCTCACCTTTCTTGGCCAACCCAGAACCCGACCATGCACACTAAACCTCACAACCAAGAACCCAGTAACCTACACCTCACTTCCCCCGCAGCTCGCCGGAGGTCTAACCACCTCGCCGTCGGCCGTACCTTATCATCACCACCTTCTCCTCCTCTTCCTCTACTCCCTTCTCATCAACACCAGATCTTTTCTACACCTCTCCAATGCCCTGACGTCAAGTAAACCCTAATCAAGAAACCCTCTGCCTCGCCGGAAAACCCCCATTGCCGGAGATCCATTGACCTCATCGTCGTCTTCTCGCCTCTTCTGACCCCTGTGCACCTACAACCCCAGTAAGAAACATTCCCTCTTCTTCTTTCTCCTCTTCTTTCCTTTTCCCTTTTCTTCACTTTCTTGATTTCTGTATTTCCAACAATCGCCGGAGCCAGACATGACGCCGACGATCCAGACGACGAACCTGACCTGCGTGATCACCCTCGTGCGTTATTGGGACCCGTTCCGTGTACCGTGCGCGCGTCGCGATATTTCGCCGACGTAGGACGTTCCGTACACATCCGTTCTCGTTCCGTTCGAGGCAAGTAAAACTTGCTACATGCTATTTATAATATTTCATATTTATTTTGATATATATTAAGCATGAAGTTTGAATTTAGTGCCCTATATTACATTTTACCATTCGATATTCCAATATATCATTTTAGATCTAGAACTTGAAACATATCATGTTGCATATTAGTTTACAATACGTGGTACCCACGTCCATATTTAAATCACATAATGATTATTTGTACAGCCCATAGTACTCTTTTAATAGTTTATAACCTTTCGGACACCCGTTTGCATCCATCTAGCCTAATATATATTCAATTGCATCCCAAGATCATTTAATACATATTAATGTGATTTTAATATTCCATATTCGATAAACTGTATTTAATTAATGTTGGAACTATCCCCTTAACCCAAATCGATAACTGCGCATCCATATACTTTAATCTGTACTTATTTGCATATAACATCACAATATTCCATTTTATTGTTGCATTGGTACCCCATACTTATTTTTGTGTACCCATGCTTATTATAGTTTGATTTTGAGCACCCACGTGACATTTGTGCACCCCATGACCTGATTTGATATACTATTACTTGACACGACTTGGTACCGTGCACTTCTTGACATGATTGGATTTATATACACTACCTGACTTGACCTGATGTACCATGGCTTTACCTGTTACCTGATCTTGTGACTAATGCCAACAAACATGTCCTGTTGTCCTTACGGACATTTCCTGTTGTCTATCCAGACAAACCTGTACCTGCCTGATCCCGTGTTGGCATTAGCTCCAGATTATTTAATACCTGACTTGAGCACATATAACTTGGGGGTATGGGGAAATCAATGATGAAACTTGACTTGTAACTCGACAGTTCTATACCTTTTCTGATCAATCTTACGGGCTAGGCCAGCCCCGGGGTGATGCTGCTGACATCACTCGTCATTACCTACCACCCTTTACTGCCTTGCGGCACGTCTTGGATTCAGCCCGAGAGTCATAGACCGTGATCTCGGGCACGCACGGGATACTATTGAGTTACATCGATAATTCATCAAATTTATTTCAAAGACTTTAGAGTAGTTAACACAGTAGACCAGTTTAGATTTCTCACTGCACGCCACCCTTCACTGTCCTTATTTATATTAGTGTTATACCTGTTTTACTGTTCATACACATACCTGTATGTATTACTACCCTTGTTTATTTAATTGCTTGATATTATGACGCACTGGCGTCTGGGTTTTGCATGGCCCGGATCCTCTACCTTTGTTACAAACTGATCAAGAGTACTGCCGCTGTTAGACCGAGCGGTGAGGATCCTGTGGGTATCCAGTTTTACTTTCCAGGTGTTTTATTTATTGGATCTTTTGCTTCCGTATATTATATCATTTCTTGACTCATTTATTCTGGCTCATGGACCTGTACTAGATAGTTTAGTTTACTTTCTTGTTCTTGATATCTCTACAGCCGTAATGTGACTGTGGAAGGATATTTCCTATCCACAGGTAACATGGTTGGCTATGTCACGTGCCTATCTTAGCGTACTCTGGGAAGCGGAGCGTGACATGGTTCTTTTGGTATCAGAGCCATAGGATATAGGTTAATCGAGTTTGATTCTTTTGTAGATGGGTATTGGACCCAATACACGAATCAGAATACTCGTGATTAGGAACATGTCCTGCCACCTTGTTATCGTGATTCTTGAATCATATCTTTCTCTTATCCTTTGCCTTGATGATATGAAAACCACTTTGCATCTCGACTTGAAACCTTTTTGGTTCTCTATTGCTTCTCCTTGTTTCTTGATTCTGATACTAGGATTTGGGCGACTTGAGTGGAGTTATGTGATTGTAACTATGAACTGCAGCATGGTTACAATGCGGTACTCTATTTAAGTAACTTGGAATTCTAGTTTTGATTCATTTCCTTGTTTTATGATCGTTATATTACCTTGTTTCTCTCGGTTTCATTGCTTACCAGTTCTTGTTTTATCGCCAGCTTCAATCATGTTTACCGTGCTTAATTCTCTTCAGTATCTTGACTTCGGATGAAGTCATCTCGGTATCTTACGTGTTCATGTTTTCCCGCATTAGAATTATTCAATTCTAGTGCATCCCTTTGTTTGTTGTTGTCTTGGGAATGGATTTTCGCGGCACTTTCCATACTTATATTGATTGTAAGGAAAGGAAAGTGATTCTCCAGATTCCCGGACATCCAGAGTTTGTTTTGCTGGAGGAAGCAGTTCTGTCGGGCCAGTCGAGTTTAGGGTTAGGCCGACAAACAATGTTCTTTCGTCGATAGAAGTTGATAGGGATGAAGCGCCATCTGTAGTCCGAGAGTTCATGGATGTATTCGAAGACATCTCGGGTTTATCGTCAAAATGAGATGTGGAGTTTGCGATCGATCTTGTTCCTGGTGCATCGCCAGTCTCAAAGGCGTACTATCCAATGGCACCAGTGGAGTTGGAAGAAGTCAAGAAGCAGGTTACTGAATTGCTAGAGAAGGGTTGGTTTCGCAACAGCAATTCATCTTGGGGAGCTCCAGTTCTTCTAGTAAAGAAGAAAGATGTCATAAGGAGGATGTGCATCTATTATCGAGAATTAAACCGGGTAACTATTAAGAACAGATACCCGACCCTCGCATTGGTGAATTATTTGAACAACTTATTGGCGCGAGGGCACTCTCAAAACTAGATTTGCGATCTGGATATCATCAGGTCCGAGTTAAATCAGAAGATATTTGCAAGACTGTGTTCCGAACTCGGTATGGACATTACAAGTATTTAGTGATGCCATTCGGAGTCACGAATGCACCGGCGATATTTATGGACTTGATGAACCGAATCTTTTCACCATTCTTGAACCGGTTGATAGTGGTGTTCGTTGATAATATTCTGGTCTACTCAAATGAGTATTAAAGAGCATGCAGAACACTTGAGAATTGCACTGCAGACATTGAGGCAAGAAAGATTGTATGCAAAGATGAGCAAATGCGAGTTTTGGCTTGAAGAAATGAAGTTTTGGGGCATGTCGTGTCCAGAGATGGAATCACCGTTGATCTTGAAAAGATTTCAGCAGTTCGAGATTGGACGATTCCGAAAAACGTTGCAGAGATCAGAAGTTTTCTTGGAGTTGCAAGATATTACAGAAGGTTCGGGGACAATTTTGCTCGTTTGGCTGAGCTTTTGACCAAGCTTACGCGCAAGGAAGTACCATTTGCGTGGACGGATAAGTGTGCGTCAGCTTTTGAGGTGCTGAAGCAAAATTTGATAATCGCTCCTATTCTGACCGTGCCAGACAATTCCGGAGGATTGGTGATTCACAGCGACACACCTGAGAAAGGATTGGGATGTGTTTTGATGCAGCATGGGAAGGTTACAACTTACGCATCGAGACAGTTGAAGACCCATGAGAAGAATTACCCAACTCATGACTTGGAGCTAGCAGCTGTGATTTTCGCTTTGAAGATTTGGAGACACTACTTATTGAGCGAAAGGGTCGAAGTTTTCACTGATCACAAAAGCTTGAAGTACGTGTTCACACAGAAAGAGCTTAATATGAGGCAGCATAGATGGTTGGAGCTGATGGCTGACTACGATCTTGGTCTTAAGTACCATCCGGGGAAAGTTAATGTTGTACCGGATGCGCTTATTCGGTTGCCAGCAATTCAGATGTTGACTGCACAGAAGGAGCTTATGGAAGACTTTCGGAGATTCGAGTTGGAGATCGTGCTACCGCATTCTTCAGGACAGTTGATGCAGCTGCAAGAACAGTCGTCATTGTTCGAGAGTATTAAAGCAGAGCAGTCGAAGAACCTAAGATTGCAAAAGTTTTGAGAACAGGTTGAAGCTGGACTTCGAACGGACTTGTTAATTCATGAATATGGTTTCTTGCGGTATGGTAGCCGTTTGTGTGTGCCAAAAGGATATTCACGAAGAAGTTATGAAAGAGGCACACAGTTCTGCGTATTCCGTACATTCAGGAGGCACAAAGATGTACCGAGATCTACGACAACATTTCTGGTGGGAAGGCATGAAATGGGAGATTGCCGCTTTGTGGCAATATGCTTGGTGTATCGGCAAGTTAAGGCTGAACACCAAAGGGTTGCTGATTTATTGCAACCACTTTCGATTCCTCAATGGAAGTGGGAACATATAACTACGGATTTCGTGACGGCTTTACCGCGGAGTCCAAAAAGGCAATAATACAGTTTGAGTGATTGTTGATCGATTGACCAAGGCAGCTCATTTCATACCTTTTCGAGTTGGTCAATCAACAGAAACTTTGGTATAACGGTAATGCAGAAGATTGTAAGATTGCATGGAGTACCGGTGAGCATCGTGTCTGACCGTGACACTCATTTCGTATCACACTTTTGGAGGAGCTTACAGGAAAGTGGGGACTCGATTGAAGTTTAGCACAGCTAATCATCCTCAGACAGATGGCCAGTCGGAGAGAACGATCCAAACTCTTGAAGACATGTTGAGAACTTGCATGTTAGACTTCAAGGGTTCATGGGATCATCTACACTTGGAGGAGTTTCGAACGATAACAGTTTCCAGGCGACTATTCAGATGGCTCCATCCGAAGCTTTATATGGTCGCAAGTGTCGTTCACCTGTTTGTTGAGACGATGTTGGAGAACGAAGATTTTTGGGACCGGATTTGATCGTGCAAACAGTTGAGAAGGTTAACACTATCCGAAATTCTGTGAAAGCAGCACAAGACCGATAAAAGGGTTGGGCAGATACATCGAGAAGATCTCTGGAGTTCGTGGTTGGTGAATTGGAGTTTTGAAGATATCACCAACTAGAAGACTTATTCATTTCGGGAGTCGAGGCAAGCTTAGTCCTCGATTCATCGGACCTTTTAAGATTTTGGAGCGTGTTGGAGAAGTGGCATATCGTTTGGCGTTACCACAATCTTTGGAGAATGTTCATGACGTGTTTCACATACCTCAACTCCGTAAGTATGTTCGAGATGAAACACATGTGTTGGATCATTCGGAGCTGATTGTACGAGAAGATTTGACTTTTGAGGAGCGACCGATGTCGATTATGGATCGAAGAGAAAAGGTTCTTAGGAACAACGTTATCTCTCTTGTGCTTCTTTCTTGGGGAAATCGCTCGCATGTAGAATCAACTAGGGAACGAGAAGATGAAATCCGGCAGAAGTTTCCACATATATTCTTATAGTTTCTTAATTGTTTATCCTTTCTTGTTCTTGGAATTTCGAGAACGAAATTCTTTTTGTAGTTGGGTATAATGTAACACCCGAGTTCATTTATACCAATTCCAGTTCTCGTATTCCTTTATTCGTGATATTTCTTGATTTAGCGTATTTTTGGGTGTGAATGGTATTTTACAATTTACATTGCATTCGACCCGACCCGCTTGCTTGAAACTTGTTTGATTCATAGTTATGAATCACTCTGACTTGTTATGTAGACTTGTGCATTTTAACTTTATCGCATACTGGCATTTTATCTGGCATGGCATCTTTCACCATATAACATTTAAAGTCACGGAAAAATAAATTAAAATTGCATTTCATAGCCTGCTTGATACCCCTAACCCCATGGTAGTATCCATGCATCTTGTTCTTGTCTCGTTCAGTGAAACGGACGTGTTTGGATGGCTACGCGCACGTACGTACATCCGTTCTTAGGGGTATACATTTTCGTTACCTGAGCATTCATTTTGAAATTTGGAAGTCGCATATATTTTTCATATTTTAAAATCGGATTTTTAGACCCGACCCGGACATATTTTGGAGTATATTTGTATTTGCCAAAATCTCAAAACGGACTAATATTATATTCATTTAATATTATCCTATTAAAATATATTCGTTATATTTCATCACCAAAACTAACTCTAACAGTTCAAATATATTTTCAAAATACTAACTGCACTTCTCTCTCTCTCTCTTAACTGTGTGCATACATATTATATTTTTTCCTAACCTATTTCTAACCACTCGTATCTTTCTCTCTCTCTCTCTCCCCATCTCTATTATATATAATATATATTATATATTTATATATCATTAATTACCAAACACAGCACACTCTTCCTTTCTCTCTCTGTTTTCTTTACCTCTCTCTCTCCTCCCCTTCCCTTTCTCTCTCTTCCACTAAACGCCAAATCTATCTCTCCTCACTGTTCACGCGTCTCTCTCTCTCTCCTCTCGATCTCCTCTCTCTATATGAATCTCTCTCTCTCCTCTCGCTTATTCTCTCTCTCCCATATATATTATTTCTTCCTCCCTTCCTCTCATTTTTTCTTTCTCGCGAACCCAAAACCATAGCTCTCCTCCTCGTGGCCGTTGTCGCTCCCATCGCCGCCTCGCCATCTCCCTGACATCATCACCCTCGTCTCCACCTCCACTTCGACACCAACCCTGAAACCCCACACCTTCCCTCGTCACCGAGCACCCTGCATCCCGCGACGAGATCCCACCGAAACCCTAACCTTGACCCTAGCTCCGACCATCCTTGTCACCTCGACATCTCCTCCGCCTCCTCTCCTTTCTCGGCCAACCCAGAACCCGACCCTGCACACCAAACCTCACAACCAAGAACCCAGTAACCTACACCTCACTTCCCCCGCAGCTCGCCGGAGGTCCAACCACCTTGCCGTCGGCCGTACCTCATCATCACAACCTTCTCTCCTCTTCCTCTACTCTCTTCTCATCAACACCAGATCTTTTCTACACCTCTCCAATGCCCTGATGTCAAGTAAACCCTAATCAAGAAACCCTCTGCCTCACCGGAAAAACCCCATTGCCGGAGATCCGTTGATCTCATCGTCGTCCTCTCGCATTTTCTGACCCCCGTGCACCTACAACCCCAGTAAGAAACATTCCCTCTTCTTCTTTCTCCTCTTCTTTCCTTTTCCCTTTTCTTCACTTTCTTGATTTCTGTATTTCCAGCAATCGTCGGAGCCGGACGTGACGCCGACGATCCAGACGACGTACCTGACCTGCGTGATCACCCTCGTGCGTTATTGGGACCCGTTTCGTGTACCGTGCGCGCGTCGCGATATTTCGCCGACGTAGGACGTTCCGTACACATCCGTTCTTGTTCCGTTCGAGGCAAGTAAAACTTGCTACATGCTATTTATAATATTTCATATTTATTTAGATATATATTAAGCATGAAGTTTGAATTTAGTGCCCTATATTACATTTTACCATTCGATGTTCCAATATATCATTTTAGATCTAGAACTTGAAACATATCATGTTGCATATTAGTTTACAATACGTGGTACCCACGTCCATATTTAAATCACATAATGATTATTTGTACAGCCCATAGTACTCTTTTAATAGTTTATAACCTTTCGGAAACCCGTTTGCATCCATCTAGCCTAATATATATATTCAATTACATCCCAAGATCATTTAATACATATTAATGTGATTTTAACATTCCATATTCGATAAACTGTATTAGTTTAATGTTGGAACTATCCCCTTAACCCAAATCGATAACTGCGCATCCATATACTTTAATCTGTACTTATTTGCATATAACATCACAATATTCCATTTTATTGTTACATTGGTATCCCATATTTGTTTTTGTGTACCCATGCTTATTATAGTTTGATTTTGAGCACCCACATGACATTTGTGCACCCCATGACCTGATTTGATATACTATTACTTGACACAACTTGGTACCGTGCACTTCTTGACATGATTGGATTTATATACACTACCTGACTTGACCTGATGTACCATGGCTTTACCTGTTACCTGATCTTGTGACTAATGCCAACAAACCCGACCTGTTGTCCTTACGGACATTTCCTGTTGTCTATCCAGACAAACCTGTACCTGCCTGATCCCGTGTTGGCATTAGCTTCAGACTATTTAATACCTGACTTGAGCACATATAACTTGGGGGTATGGGGAAATCAATGATGAAAGCTGACTTGTAACTCGACAATTCTATACCTTTTCTGATCAGTCTTACGGGCTAGGCCAGCCCTGGGGTGATGCTGCTGACTTCACTCGTCATTACCTACCACCCTTTACTGCCTTGCGGCACGTCTCGGATTCAGCCCGAGAGTCATAGACCGTGATCCCGGGCACGCACGGGATACTATTGAGTTACATCGATGATTCATCAAATTGATTTCAAAGACTTGAGAGTAGTTAACACAGTAGACCAGTTTAGATTTCTCACTGCACGCTACCCTTCACTGTCCTTATTTATATTACTGTTATACCTGTTTTACTGTTCATACACATACCTGTATGTCTTGCTACCCCTGTTTATTTAATTCCTTGATATTATGACGCACTGACGTCTGGGTTTTGCATGGCCCAGATCCTCTACCTTTGTTGCAGACTGATCAGGAGTACTGCCGCTGTTAGACCGAGCGGTGATGATCCTGTGGGTATCCTATTGGAGATAGTGCCCTCAGAGTCAATTATTGGATCACAGGCACGTGATTGCAATGATTGAGGGAGGACCTATCCTGGTAGGACAGTCTTACTCAAGATGATAGTATGCTATTTGGTTTACCTTTATCATCGTGTACTGCTTTAGGTGACCTGACATGTCGCTATTACACGTTGATAGAGCCCCTAGGATTCTTGCTTGACCACCAGCAGTATGAGGGCGATCATATAAGTGGGAGCTGGGGTCTATAAGCACATCCTTAAAAGGTCCCTAGTCGTGGGAGTTTCGAGACAAGGCATCGATACTCCAGAGTAGACTAGTGTATACAGTCAAGACCCCGACGAGGGACGGTGGCCGGTCTCACAAGACACTGGTGTCAGTTGGTTCACTTAAGATGTATACAGGTGCTCATTGGGTTATGAGTACACCGGACAGGACTCGCCGGGAACATGCTAATTGGTCTTATACCTGACGTCAGATGGCAGTTCCCTGGTGACACGTGTACAGGTTAGTTCATCGACCTGGGGATCGTCATTTGTCTCGTGTGAGTTCCCACTGTACTTTGATTACTACCCTACCATGCTCAAAGGAGACGTGCAAACAGGTTTTAGTTGGGTACAGTCCCGAGCCACATGGAGGCAGTGAGCGGATCTTCGGGGGTTCGTCTCTCCCGGTATTGGGGGTGAGGTCGCGCTGTGTCTAGGAGAGCCAGAACATGAAAAGTCCTTGGCCAAGGCAGGAGATTTACTGGTAGGTATTCCAGTAGTATCTCAGAGTGTTCTGGGCTGATCTCTGACACGACTTGTACCGCTTTTGGGGGTCTGACTTTTACCAACCCCCTAGGCCCGCCATGCGATGCTCATAGACGAACGGACCGGACTGTACGGATATTGTCACTGACAGGCTCAGTAGGGTGTCAGGATGAGTTCGCTCATCGATGTCCCTTTTGGTCAATACCTGGTAGCCCGTCATGTATTGGCTTATACCTCTGACGTGCTAGTGGTTAAATCCACAACCAAGGTGTTGACGAGTCTTTAGAGTCCCCCACATTCAGTTGCTCAAGTTTTCGGGCAAAACGCTGTAGAGGCCGTATGGAGATATGGCAGGATTCGATCAGATACGTGCGGTATTGCACGGATCAGGATCGGACGGATATTACTAGCCGGCTTTAGTTTAAGCCGGATCCTAGTATTGTACAGTGTAGATTTTGTCTCATTGCATTTGTATTCGGTCGGAATACAAATGCGGGTGTGTATACACAGTATCGGGGTTTTCCTATAATTTATTACGGGACCAGTTTTCTGGAGTTGCCAGTTTGCTTTCCATTTCGGCCATATTTCTTTGTATCCTTCATTGGCCGAAGATTTGTGGAGGAGGGCTTATTTGCATTTGTGCAAATAAGTATTTATGGAGGGGGGTCTTTGCATATTATTGTATCATGATACTTGCACCACCATTTGACTTCTTCTTGTCATCATGGTTTGACTTGTGGTTTGATGATTGTTGTGGTTGAGTGTGGATGTGTTTGTGATCATGTTCTTTCATGATTTCACTTGATTCCCTCATGCATTATTGTGTGGCCTCTCTCATTTTTTTGATACATACTCTCATTCTCTCCTTCCCCTCACCTCTTGTGGCCGGCCAAGCTCCTAGAGGGGCTGTCCCAATTTGGTGGGGTGAAGTTGTTGCTCATTTGGCTAGGCAAAAGTCTTTTTAGCTCCTCCTCCAAAAGCTTATCTTATATCCTCCACCAATGGCAACTCCCTAAACCCCTAGAGACACAAATAGCTCACTACACATTCTACAGCAAATCTTGGGCACGTCGACTCGCCAACTTCGTGCCCGAGTTTCCTCGGTATAGAGGTGGGAGCCCGTAAAAGAAGCCGGCGACGTGGTGCCCTTTCCGGCGAGGAGGTGGAGACCGGACATTCGGCGGGAGATCGGGATGACGACGAGAAGACCGGTGGACACGGATCGCTCGGTATATCTCTCTTCCCCATCTTGTAGTTAGCTAGAACTAGTTAATGGCCCGATCCGGGTTTTAGTGCGCGGTGGTGCCGGTTTGAAAAATTAAAGTTAACCATCGCTTCCGCATTTGGCCTCGGGATGGAGGCTGGGGCGCCGCCATGCACTTACAGTGGTATCAGAGCCTCGCCATTAACATAGTCTAGTTTTGTCTAATGTGTTTTACATTTCCGATCGAACAATTTTCCAAAAACCGTATTTTTCTTCACATCAGTTTCTGTCGAAATTTTTTGAAGTCCAAAAATTTTTCAGGTTGTTTCAGAATGATGTGTAGGACATTCTAAGAGTTCTGTGAAAATTTGAGCTCGTGAACAGTCCAAACCACCGCGGAACCGCGGCCAAACCCATGCTTGGGCCGCGGTTCCGCCGCGACTTGAACTGTTCAATTCCCCAAAATTCTACAGAATGCTCCTGAGTGGAAAATAGGTTTTCTGGAATGTTATTTTTTTGGGCCCAGATTTCTTGATGTGCTACAGTAGTACTTGGGGGCCCACTTGGTAAATTTGATCGATCGGATATTTAAAACACATTAGTTCACAGTATTTACATTATATCTGCGACCGTGAATGTCACTTGATCGGTAAATCCTGTCTAACTGCTATAGCCCGGTTAGACGGATTTGCGAACGTGACTTTCACGTTGATGTTCTGTGTATTGCTGTGATGTTGCGGATCGGTCGTGGGGGATAGCCTGGTTGCAGTGGTAGTACAGTTTTGTTGTATTATGTATATTTGATATTGCGGGGCGAGCGTCCGACATGTGGACTGCCGTCACTGCCTGTTTGTATTATTATTTTGGAGCACGACCAGGTTGCGGTCGATGTACCCGTTGTATGTATATTTTACTTTCTGTACTAGGATTGCCCCGTGGAGGGGTGCACGAATAGCCGGGTTCTAGAGGGCAACGGGCCCGCATCTCATGGCATTGAGACGGAGGGGGCTTCACTCTGGAATTGGCAGGCTATTCGCCGCACTCGTAGGGGGTACAGGTTGACCCAGGAGGGGTGCCCAAGTTACCGGATTTCGTGAAGTGCTGGGTGGTCCATTCATGTTGCTGAAGGGGGCTGCCTCGCTTCAGGTTTTGGCGGGTGACTTGCCGCGCCCGTAGGGGTCTAGGATTCTCATTGCACAGGCTATCCACACGACCAGGGGAACGTCGGGTTTCAGTAGTGGCTCTGTGAAACCCGGGGATCCCAGATATCTGTATTGTTCTGTGATGCTGTACATTTCTGTGATGTTGCATTTTATCACGCCTTGAGCGAAAATTATATATTGATATATATATTAGTAGATGTTGTATATGTTTTGCATCCGCGCTAGTCCAGTCCCCGCTCTGTCGTTAGTTAGCTAACCTAACGGGTAATGACGGGACCCAGTGGCGAATGCGGATGGCATATACGTACATCAGTATATTTTCGTTCTTTTTGGTGTGATCAATTGATGGGACTGCGTTGATTAGGATCAATGCAAGTTAAAAACAAACCTAATCTGATGTTGTTGGAACACTTTTCAAAAAGCTGTTATTGCAAGGACGTTCACTTTTGTTTTGCACCGTGGTATTCAATTGGAATATCCTGCTCCTCAGTCGACGAGGCAAGGGCCGAGATCCCTTCACCGGGATTGACCCCTTGGAAAAAAGTTTGCGTCAGGGCAATAACTTCACTATAGCCGATTACTTTTGCTTTGCACCGTGGTATTCAGTTGGAATATCCTGCACCTCATTCTACGGGGAAAGAGCCGAGATCCCTTCACCGGGAGTGACCCTTTGGACAAAAGTTTGCATCAGGGCAATAACTTCACTATAGCCGATTACTTTTGCTTTGCACCGTGGTATTCAGTTGGAATATCCTGCACCTCATTCTACGGGGAAAGAGCCGAGATCCCTTCACCGGGAGTGACCTCTTTAGCAAAGGTTTTCGTCACTATATTTTTCTATAAAGCTATCCGTTCCTTCAACGATATCAAGTTCATTACGTTAAAGGTTTTCGCCAGAAACCATTCGTAGCCCTCCGTCGTTTCATATGGATAGTCAATAGTATTCAAGCTGTGTTTGTTGGCCAAAGTCAAGGCACAGTGTTTGGTAGCTGTTGGTTATTCATATGCAGCATAGATAGATGCGTTGGTTTGGAACAGTCGTACTGCCTTGTTGGCCAAAGTCAAGGGTAGGTACGGGTGGATTCAAATTAACCTGGAGAATGACGGGTAGAACTTGACATGTGACTTATGATTTGTTGGCCAATGTCAAGGTCATAAGAGCATGGGGTAAAAATCACATCGGGAGTTTCAAAAGAACCGAAACTTTCCAGATATGCGCATACCTTCTGGAGTGTGACACCGTGAGTGGATTTCGTCACGTTATCATGCGATGATAGTTGGATCCCGATTCCCACTGATGAGTTGGTTTACTCCTCGGGTGATCCCGACTAATTCTTCTTTCAGGTTTGGAGGAGAATTTGACGGTACAGTGGGAGGTTTCCAGATTAGATAAATTGGTAACCATTCTGATCTAGGTTAGAGTGCACGCTGAGTGTTTCGTTTCTCTCTCTCTTCGGCAGCGACCATTGACCCGACCCTAAGACTATGACTCAGAGACCAAGTTGACCGAACAGTGGGGAATGAAGAAAACCAATTAGCATAACAATGGTGTGCAGAAGGTACTAAGTTAAGACAAAGCAAGGGATTTGTAAGAGGGCAAAGTAAATTGCAACTAATATTCACAACCAAACCAGGTATTTCATTACCACTCCCACTTCACCTTTGTATTTCTCCAGGACACTCCATATCACTACGAAGATCCACAGTTTATTGGATACTCCATCGTATGGTTATATACGAACTCGAAAGGAACTTGTTCCAGTTCGGGGATGGATTCTGGTTCAGGAGAAATAGGAATAAGGTTTATTCGATTGTTTTTTATCTTCACCTTCTCTCGCATTGCGAGTGCTCCTGGGATTAGGAAAGTACACCCATTATGCTTATTGGATAGTCTTCTTCCAAACCATAGGCTGGTGCCGAACGGTAGGGAAAGAAGAAAACTATTTGGCCTAAGGGGTGTGCAGAAGGTAATGACTAAAGATATATAAAGGGATTTGGAGAGGTGGCAAAGAATTATACGGTTACAGTCGTGAATCTGGAAGAGGCATTACTAGGAATACCGGAATACCCCATCGAAACATTTCAATGTTTCAGTGTCACTGTGTACTGTTAAAGGAAAACTGATTTCCCAATTAGTCCTCACTCCAGGTTATGTATTTACCAGGTATGATTCTCACATCTGAATGGTTTTAAAGATGATGAGTGGGAGTAGGTTAGTGGGAATTAGGTGATCATCCTCATTATATCGGGATTCGTTGTAATCGGTGATATTTGAGGAAGTCACCTGGGTTGTTTGTCGGTCGGCAAATATTTGGTTTTGAATATCCGCTGTTATGCACCAATTTCAAATTGATATATCTGTACGTCTATTTTTATAGAGTGAGATATATCTTTTTGAAATTATGTCTGTGGCATTTACCTATATCAGTGGATGGTTAGGTAAGGAGCATTAAACAGCGGTGTAATTCTTCTTAACCATAAGTACAGTTTTCAACCTACGACACACAGTGAATGAGTTATCAGACTCAAGGGACTTATACAGAGTATTGTATGTTGTCCAGGGTCCATCAGGACAGAGGGGTTGGTCCTCGTACTATATTCGGTTTACTTATGACTTCTCTAGTTTTTAGACAGGTGTTTCGTGCAAACACAGGGTCTAAGTTTTTAGGAGTTATAGGTATAAGAGTAAAGTAGAGAACCAAGTATTGCAAGTATCGGGATTCTTCAAGGTGATCGAAGATGTAGATACTTGTCAATGGTATTCAGTTGATAGTAGTGATTAAGAGAACTTGCTTCTCTTTCAGGTTACTCATAATTGGAAGCATTCCTAAGTTGAGTAACACTGATCGGCCTTCTTCCATTTAGTTGACATACACTGGAGACAGTTGCATGATTTGAATCTGGTTCAATTAAATCAGTGCCTCTGGTTCTATATTGGATATAGAACAGTTCATATCTTAACGATGTTAAGGTACGGGGAGTTGTCCGGTTTATGATTAAAACCAGACACTGGACAACTCAAGGCACGTTTCTGTAATGGCTGTTTGTGGGTTGACCCAGGCTATGACGAGGGT
The DNA here is from genome assembly GCA_030015575.1 of Agapanthus africanus. Taxonomy (NCBI): domain Eukaryota; kingdom Viridiplantae; phylum Streptophyta; class Magnoliopsida; order Asparagales; family Amaryllidaceae; genus Agapanthus; species Agapanthus africanus. The sequence goes on along the minus strand of JASDDO010000019.1, from coordinate 43,424,450 downwards.
TGATTTTCTACCATCTGGAAGATCAATAGCGATATTGTTCTAGACTCGCCACAGTTTTATTAAAAATGGAATTTTTTTTCAGAAAACAGTAGCGGGAGTATGGTAGAACTGGAAGTGATTCCAGAACCACAAACGATTACTGAAGATTTGATAGGAACCTAAAAGATTCAATCTGATTTGACATTCCATTGGCCACTCCGCAGATACGGTGGGTAACCTCAGGCACCCGAGAGGTACTTCGGTATGCTCAAGGACGGTGGCAGGGAGGTTCTTGTTTACCCACACTTGCCATTGCTGTTGTTCCAGGCTGCGAGACCCGGCAGGAGGATGAGTATAGTGTCGTTCTAAACTGGCTTTAGAAGTGTACGTCTATATGACTCTGCCAGAGGGTTGTCGTGGTCAGTGGGAACAGCGGAAGCATTGGTGGACAAGTGGCTTGTGTCTATTTATAGACTAAAGCAGATGTAGCGGAGATAGATCATCTATTTCTGATGTGACAGTCATAGGTTTGACTTCATCAGAATAGGGGATGGATCTGTTAAGAAGGTAGTAGGGTGTGATGTCCTGGTATTTGGATGACATACACAGAGTAGGAAGTGATATTCCTATACTATGATCGGTTATACTTTGGTTGTCACACAGTGGTTTCTCCACATGGGACTTGGACATTATATCAGACATACTGGTTACTAGATCTATGGTTTTAGATCTAGATTTGGGTGGTTTCCCAATTAAGGGTACTTAGACAGCATTCTAAGAGTATTTAGAATGGACGACTCCTGGCACGGTAGTGTACCTGCAGATGATGGAGTCACCCTCTCTAAAGGTGTCTTACAGACTAAAGGGGAGAGGGATGTGCATGATTGGCAGATCACTTGCTTAGGCAATTGAGTCAATCATGAGATGTCAAGTACCACACCAGATGTTATTCTTGCAGTAGATGCAATAAGTTGATATTAATCCAATCCTGGAGAAACAGTTGGAAGCAGCTTTAGAACATAAGTGGATGTTCTAGGGATGTGATAACGACAGCCTCGTTCAGGAGACAATTATCATTCCAGGCTTCCAAGGTGACCTGGACGACAGGGTGGTCGTCAGAGTTACAGTTTTCCTTCTGACGAGGGGCAGTATTTTGTACAGGTGGTCCAAGGCAATACTGAGGGAGGCATGGCGCAGGATACTGATTGAGTTCAATTGACGATACAGTCTAAGAAGTTTGGATTTGGAGTTCATTTATGAGCTAGGTCCCATCAGACATCCAGACACATTCTAAGACAGGTATTGCTCATTTCGGGAGATGGCTTTCTCCGCGAACTTGAGATATAGAGAGACATAGAAAGAAACATCAAAGCGGATCCACTCATTGAGGCTATTCCTCGAACGCAATAGTTTCGCAAACGGGCTTTGTGAGACTGACTAGTAGAGGAGTTGGGTATTCGGTATCACACGGGCTGTGAGTATGCGACATCGCAATAATTAGCCTTGAGTGCAAGTGGGAGATTGTTGGAGATAGTGCCCTCAGAGTCAATTATTGGATCACAGGCACGTGATTGCAATGATTGAGGGAGGACCTATCCCGGTAGGACAGTCTTACTCAAGATGATAGTATGCTATCTGGTTTACCTTTATCATCGTGTACTGCTTTAGGTGACCTGACATGTCGCTATTACACGTTGATAGAGCCCCTAGGATTCTTGCTTGACCACCAGCAGTATGAGGGCGATCATATAAGTGGGAGCTGGGGTCTATAAGCACATCCTTAAAAGGTCCCTAGTCGTGGGAGCTGAGGCCGTATGGAGATATGGCAGGGTTCGATCAGATACGTGCGGTATTGCACGGATCAGGATCGGACGGATATTACTAGCCGGCTTTAGTTTAAGCCGGATCCTAGTATTGTACAGTGTAGATTTTGTCTCATTGCATTTGTATTCGGTCGGAATACAAATGCGGGTGTGTATACACAGTATCGGGGTTTTCCTGTAATTTATTACGGGACCAGTTTTCTGGAGTTGCCAGTTTGCTTTCCATTTCGGCCATATTTCTTTGTATCCTTCATTGGCCGAAGATTTGTGGAGGAGGGCTTATTTGCATTTGTGCAAATAAGTATTTGTGGAGGGGGGTCTTTGCATATTATTGTATCATGATACTTGCACCACCATTTGGCTTCTTCTTGTCATCATGGTTTGACTTGTGGTTTGATGATTGTTGTGGTTGAGTGTGGATGTGTTTGTGATCATGTTCTTTCATGATTTCACTTGATTCCCTCATGCATTATTGTGTGGCCTCTCTCATTTTTTTGATACATACTCTCATTCTCTCCTTCCCCTCACCTCTTGTGGCCGGCCAAGCTCTTAGAGGGGCTGTCCCAATTTGGTGGGGTGAAGTTGTTGCTCATTTGGCTAGGCAAAAGTCTTTTTAGCTCCTCCTCCAAAAGCTTATCTCATATCCTCCACCAATGGCAACTCCCTAAACCTCTAGAGACACAAATAGCTCACTACACATTCTACAGCAAATCTTGGGCACGTCGACTCGCCAACTTCGTGCCCGAGTTTCCTCGGTATAGAGGTGGGAGCCCGTAAAAGAAGCCGGCGACGTGGTGCCCTTTCCGGCGAGGAGGTGGAGACCGGACATTCCGCGGGAGATCGGGACGACGACGAGAAGACCGGAGGACACGGATCGCTCGGTATATCTCTCTTCCCCATCTTGTAGTTAGCTAGAACTAGTTAATGGCCCGATTCGGATTTTAGTGCGCGGTGGTGCCGGTTTGAAAAATTAAAGTTAACCATCGCTTCCGCATTTGGCCTCGGGATGGAGGCCGGGGCGCCGCCGTGCACTTACATATCCAGTTTTACTTTCCAGGTGTTTTATTTATTGGATCTTTTGCTTCCGTATATTATATCATTTCTTGACTCATTTATTCTGGCTCATGGACATGTACTAGATAGTTTAGTTTTCTTTCTTGTTCTTGATATCTCTACAGCCGTAATGTGACTGTGGAAGGATATTTTCTATCCACAGGTAACATGGTTGGCTATGTCACGTGCCTATCTTAGCGTACTCTGGGAAGCAGGGCATAACATTTTTTCTTAACCTAAGGTTTTGAGAAGGAACATCTTCTTCTTTGAGAATTGAATGCTCTGTTCTTTTTTAGAGCTCACTGTATTTTTGCAGAAGCTTATAGGGGGTTCCCTCTATATGAGACTTGAAGTTTCGGGTCCTTTATATAATAGAGGCAAATTGTTAATTAGTTTTGAGAAAATCTCTCATTAAGAGATTTCAATTGATTTAATTGGTCTCAAAATTTGTTCGGGGCATTTTACCCACCGTTGGATCTTTGATCCAAGTATTTCTGTTTTACAGAATATGTTTTCTTGTTTTTAACAAGATTGGGAAAATATTTTCCCATATACAGAATTTTATTCTGTCAAACGGTGATTTTTAATTACCAATAGATTTTTGAAGGGTTCTCTATTTTACAGAGAGAAATCTTCTTTGTTTGTAAAGATTGAGGAAAAATATTCCCCAGAATAGAATTTAATTCTATTATTTGATGATTTATCATCACCATTAGATCTTTGATCCAACGGCTCTGTTTAACAGAGAATATCCCAACTTTTTGTTAGGGAAATGTAGAATTTAATTCTACTGGTGTAAACTTGGGCGTCGGCGCTCACGTGTTGTGCACGTGGGCATTGCTTAAGAATTAAATTCTTATTTATGATAGGCGTTTCTGTGCTTTGCACATTGGCACCCACGTGAGGAGCACGTGCGACGCCATATAAGAATCTAATTCTTATATAATAAGCGCTCATGTGCTTTGCATATTGGCATCCACGTGAGTAGCACGTGTGGCGCCATCATAGGATTTAATCCTACAAGATTGACGCTGACGCCCTCGTGAAGAGCACATGAGGCGCTATCTCATTAAAATTCAACAAAGCTTAGCTCTTTTTATATTATTTAAATTTTGGGGGAACAATCACATGGAGAATCTATTTGGGAATGTGAAGATAGGATTTGACAGAAATTCTCGAATTTGTTTCCGTGAATCCGAGATTACTTCTTCTTATTATTTTTCCATTGTTCTTGTCCTTTCATGTTTTTCCGTGAATTTCGAGGACGAAATTCTTTTGTAGTTGGGTATAATGTAACACCCTAGAATGATTGTATGGTATTTTTCCTGAATAAAATGATATTTATGGGTGTTATAATTTCTTGGGGTTTATTCTTGGTTATTATTATTGGGTAATTATGTTTTATAGGGTTGGTGAATAATTAATTGATAAAAGATATGTTTGGTTTTGAGATAATTAAATGTTAATTCAAGGGCTTTGAGTCGTCTCAACATACATATGAGCCGTCTCAAACAAACAAAGAAGAAAACAACGTTCCAAGTGTTTTGTGAGCCGGCTCAAGCAATATATGAGTCGTCTCAACCTGATATGCAGTTTATCCAGCCCATGTTTATAACCTATACTATATAAACCCCATGACCTTCATGCAAACCCTAGTTTTGATATTATTTTCCTCTCAAAAAACCCTAGCCAATCTACCTTCTTTCTCTCTCTCAAAACCAAGCCTTAACCCTAAACCGAGCACGTCACCGCCGATCGTCATCATCACCATCAGCATCGTCATCATCTTCTTCCTCTTGAAGTGTGTTCATCATAGTTGCGGGATCATCAACGTCACCATCATCATCGTTACCGAGCACTCAAGTGTAAATCTTGCATGGGTTTCAAGTATCGTGGTCTCATCCTCATTCTATCGTGATATCCGTCATCGAGCCAAGTATTCGATACTTGCTTAACATGCTAACACAGCAAGATTAGATCCTGTTGTATCATAGTTTAATTATTGTTTTGTTATATATATTGTCATTAAATAAAACCAACAATACATCGAGATCTGAATCACGATGTATCGATATTTTTGATATGTGTGAATATGCATCAATAAATCTGATTTGAATGTAATATGCATCATTAAACCCTAAAGTTGTAATCTTTATGGTTAGGCAGTTCATTGTATTCCAGTCTAGGTTGTTGGATGGTTAATCTGCAGTTGTATATAAATTTGTATGTATCGAATTTAAATGCTTCGAAACTTTAAATAATCTGATCGTCTCAGAAAAGGGACTTTGAGCTGGCTCAACATTACCTCGAGTCGTCTCATAAGAACGGAGACGAAATATGTAATTCCCGGCACATCGTGAGCTAGCTCAATATAACTCTAAGCCGTCTCAAAGAAAGATTCGAGCCGGCTCAAGATGATCATGAGCCGTTTCTTAAGACCTGAGAAGAAATGCTTATTCTGGACAACTTGTGAGTCATTTAAGACATCCCTGAGTCATCCCAACTTGATATTTAACTCATGTTTCATCCTGATATGTACTTGATATGCTAGATCACGTTATATAGGTGAGACTTGTTACCTGACATGCAATATGACATGATTTCCGATATTTTATGCTCTTCTTGACCATGCTAGTATACGGATTGATTACAAGTATCAATGTTATCCTGTTATTAATATTGCATTGTTGTTGTGATCATGTCAATTATACTTGTAATGTAATGTTTACCATAATGCCAATAAATCCATGATATTGATTTCATTGACCTGATTGTCTTGATTGACCCTACATGTATATAACATTTCCAGTATTGGAATTAGGTAAATATTATATCGATATCGACATGAAACATAAAACCTATGGGAAAAGGAGAAATTGACATGTACTATTTGTTGGATATAGTGCCCTCAGAGTCAATTATTGGATCACAGGTACGTGATTGCAATGATTGAGGGAGGACCTATGCCGGTAGGACAGTCTTACTCGAGATGATAGTATGCTATCTGGTTTATCTTTATCATCGTGTACTGCTTTAGGTGACCTTACGAGTCGCTATTACACGTTGATAGAGCCCCTATGATTCTTGCTTGACTACCAGCAGTATGAGGGCGATCATATACGTGTGAGCTGGAGTCTATAAACACATCCTTAAAAGGTCCCTAGTCGTGGGAGTTTCGAGACAGGGCATCGATACTCCAGAGTAGACTAGTGTATACAGTCGAGACCCTGACGAGGGGCGGTGGCCGGTCTCACAAGCCACTGGTGTCAGTTGGTTCACCTAAGATGTATACAGGTGCTCATTGGGTTATGAGTACACCGGACAGGACTCGCCGGGAACCTGCTAGTTGGTATTATACATGACGTCAGATAGCAGTTCCCTGGTGACATGTGTACAGGTTAGTTCATCGACCTGAGATCGTCATTTGTCTCGTGTGAGTTCCTACTGTACTTTGATAACTACCCTACCACGCTCAAAGGAGACGTGCAAACAGGTTTTAGTTGGGTACAGTCCCGAGCCACATGGAGGCAGTGGGCGGATCTGCAGGGGTTTGTCTATCCCGGTATTGGGGGTGAGGTCGCGCTGTGTCTAGGAGAGCCAGAACATGAAAAGTCCTTGGCCAAGGTAGGAGATTTGCTGGTAGGTATTCCAGTAGTATCTCAGGGTGTTCTGGGCTGATCTCCGACATGACTTGTACCGCTTTTGGGGGTCTGGCTTTTACCAACCCCCTAGGCCCGCCATGTGATGCTCATAGACGAATGGACCGGACTGTACGGATATTGTCACTGACAGGCTCAGTAGGGTGTCAGGATGAGTTCGCTCATATACCTGGTAGCCCGTTACGTATTGGCTGATACTTCTGACGTTCTAGTGGTTAAATCCACAGCCAAAGTATTGACGAGTTTTTAGAGTCCACCACACACAGTTACTCAAGTTTCGGGCGAAACGCTGTAGAGGCCGTATGGAGATATGGCAGGGTTCGATCAGATACGTGCGGTATTGCACGGATCGTGATCGGACGGATTTTACTAGCCGGCTTTGGTTTAAGCCGGATCCTAGTATTAGATAGTGTAGATATTGTCTCTTTGCATTTGTGTTCAGTGGGAATACAAATGCGGGCATGTATATGCAGTCACGGGGTTTTCCTGTAATTTATTACGGGATCAGTTTTCTGAAGTTGCCAGTTTGCATTCCGTTCCGGCCAGTTTTCCATTGTTCCTTCCCGGCCGGACTTTTCAGTTGGAGGGGGTTATTTCAAGTGTGCAAATAACATTTGTGGAGGGGGTCCTTTGTAAATTGGTAGCATCATGATGAGATTCTTTTTCCATCCACTCTTTGCTTTAATTGAGATTAGAAATGAGATGAAAGTTGATTTGTTGATGGTATCATTGCCTTTTGGATGTGGTCACCCTCTACTTTTCCTACCATCACCTCCCTTGATGTTTTTGTTCATTCCTCCACCATTTTGATTAAAGGGGGCCGGCCACTTTTGGTGAGAGAAAAAGAGAGAGGGTTTCATTATGTGTGGGAATTGATTCATCTCATTTCATTCTTGGCTTGCCAAAATTCCAAACCTCTCTCTATTGTTCATTCTCCATTCCTCCACAACATCAAATGGCAACTTCTCTACCCAAAGAGACAATGGTTTCTACACTAGTCTACAGCAAACCTTGGACGCGTCGGCTAGCCAACTTCGCGCCCGAGTTGCCTCGGTCCGGAGGTGGGAGCCCGTAAAAGAATCCGGCTATGTGGTGCCCTTTCCGACGAGGAGGTGACGGATGGAGATTCCGCGGGAGATCGGAGTGGAGACGAAGACCGAAGGACACGGATCGCTTGGTATAGCTTCTATACTCTTTTCTTGTTTGGTAGTTGCTAGGTTAATGGCCCGATCCGGGATAAAAGTGCGCGGTGGTGCCGATTTGCTAGTTTGCAAAGTTTTTCGTTTCCGCGTTTCCGGCGTCGGATTGACGGCCGGGGCGCCGCCGCAGACTTACACTATTTTCGCGGGCGTGTACTGGATATACTGCCATGTTTTGTGGTCCCGGACGTGTACGGGATAACTGTTGAGTTACAAGGAGGAAGATTCCACTCATTGGTTTCAAATATTGTTAGGTTAAATAACTTAGAGTCATTGACCTATAGAACCCACATGACATGATTGCCTTGCTATGTCTTGTTGTTATATCACATGCTTATTATTGGGAAATAAAGAATGGAACTTAAATCATAACTCAATAGGATAATTGAATTGTACTGTTTTCCCTGGAAAGTACGGGATAACTGACATGTACCGTTTTCCTGGGCGTGTACGGGATATACTGCCATGTTCTATGGTCTTGGGCGTGTACAGGATAACTGTTGAGTTACGAGGAGGAAGATTCCACTCATTGGTTCAAATACCATTAGTTTAGATAACTTAGCGTCATTGACCCATAGGACCCACATACATGATTGTCTTGTTATTATATCATGTGCTTATTATTGCAACTGTTGTTATATGCTCAAATGACACTAATTCCTTGTATAATGTTATATTATATCTCATATTTTGTTAGTATCATGATGACATTATATTCGACGCTCTGACATTTGGGTTTTCGTGGCCCAGATTTCTTGACTTTAGCGTCCCGGGATAAGGAGTATTTCGAGAAGATCGCTGAACGGTGAGGCGTAATCTTTTAATCCAGTTATCTAGTTATTATGGTTTTAAGTTTTTTTCCAGTATTGAACTACTTGGATTTCTTGTGAACCCTTAAGGGACTGGCATTGATTATTGTTTTTATTTGTTTCTTGGATCTTGAGACTTGATGACATATTATTGCTTCCACTATTTTTATATTGTTTATTGTGGCATTGGACATGTTTAGTCTTAGATATATATTATTGTGCTTGATTACTGCATGACAGTCTTAATGTGACTATAGAACGATGATTTCTTACCGTAGGTAGCATGACTGGCCGAGTTACATCCCGTATTTTAGTGTATTTTGGGAAGCGGGGCGTGACGCAAATGAAACCCTTATTTGAATCCCTGTTTTGATTATTAGTTTATATTGTTCACCGTCGAAAACAGAGATGAACTGGGATAGATCGTCTTGACTGAATTTGAGGGCAGATGCTATTTGGGTTTTATCCGTCCACCTCTCCGAAAATGCCAAGTTAATTTATGGTACTGTATATCGGAGGTTTGGACAGATGCGGTCATTGTAGCAGACTTCATCAGATTCCCCCTCATTTGCGAGGGGTTTTTTAATTGTGGGGATGCTCTTTCCTGCAAGCGCAAACCCCTGCAGTTAATTACGTTATCGCATCGCGATAACCACTTTCTCCTGCTCCGGAAGCTCACTTCATGTCGTGTGTGTTTTTGTTTGTTTTGGTTGCCCGTGGATTGTATACGGAGACTAATTTATGTTATCGCCCGTAGGGCGTGGATTATTCCAAATCCGTATATCTTAGATTTGGGTTTGTTTTATTTAAGGATCGTTGATCTGGTTTGAGATTAAGATCAACTTAATTGTATGTGAGCAGTTGCGGCTCGGTTAGTCTTTTATTAAGGATACGTTAGTCCAATTGAGACTAAGATCTACTTAACGGGGTTTCGGGATCATTTTTGTGTCAGATCCAACAAAAGAGCGTTTGGGCTCTGTTGTCTTAGTTTAGGGACATTTCGGCCCATTATCGCCATTCTGGAGGCGAAGTTCTAGTTTTAGAACATCTCGGTCTGTTGATCACCATTTTGGAAGTGAGATTTTAGTTTAAGGACGTCTCAGTCCGTTGATCACCATTTTAGAGGTGAGAGTTTTAGTTTAAGGACATTTCGGTTTGTTATTGCCATTTTGGAGGCAACAGTTAGTTTAAGGACATTATAGTCCGTTGTTTCCATTTTGGAGGTAACAGTTAGTTTAAGGACATTTCGGTCCGTTGTTGCCATTTTGGAAGCAACGGTTAGTTTAAGGAAATTTCGGTCCGTTATCCATCTTGCGCGCACGTGTATTTGTTACATGACGAGATGAACAACAATATTGATATGGAATGTGCCCAATTTGAGGCACGATTTTGATTTGAGGTGTGCACGTCAATTTGGAAGTGCACCAAAAAATTGTTGGTCATGTTTGAGACTAAAATTATCTTAGGAGATATAAGATGAATAGTATTTGGGATATCATCAATGGGAGACCACTAGTCATTTTTGAGACTAAGGTCAGTTTGGGAAAATATGAGCAAAGAGGTCTAACCTCAGGAAACTTAACCAATTTGGGATGAGATTGGGTTTCCATAATTACCCAACAGTGGCCGTTGTGGCTGTATATGAAGTGCTAAGCACTTTGTATGGCGCCCACGTGAGGAACACATGAGGCGCTGGACGCTAGGCTTTTTCTTTATATGCTTTGTTTTGAGGAATTCGATTTCCTGTTTCTATTCTGAATCTTCGATTCTCAAGAACAAGTTCTTCCCGATGAGAATTAAATTCTCAACTTGTGAGAGACTTGTCTTGTGGATCTCAGATCTAGAGAAAGAACTAAGTTCTTTTTAAAGGGTTAAACTCCTCAATAGGTAAATGAGATATTTTGATCTCTCTTCTATTTATTTACCTAGAGTTTTTTTTTCTGAGAAGTGAGATCTTCTTCTTTGTTCCTTTTTGGAGCTTTCTGCTTTGTTTTTTTAGAAGCTTATGGGGGGTTCCTCCTTCTTAGACTTGAAGTCTTGGGTCATTTATATAGTAGAGGCAAGTATGTTGATTAGTTGAAGAAATCTCTTATTAAGAGATCTAATTGATTTGGGGATTTTTATCCACCATTGGATATTTGATCCAAGGGTTTCTGTTTTACAGAACAAGATTGGGGATATAATTTCCCTTGCACAGAATTTATTCTGTAAAACGGTGATTTTTTAATTACCATTAGATTTTAATCCAACGGTCCTCTGTTTTATAGAAGGCATAGAATTTTATTCTACGATCCCACCGAAGGTATATTTCTTTTTTTAAAAAGATTTGAGGAATATTTCCTATCAACAGAACTTTAATTCTAAGTCTTGATGATTTATCATCTCCATTGGATTTTTGATCCAACGGCTCTGTTTAACAAAGAGTAAAATTTAATTCTACCTGGGCGCCGGCGCTCATGTGTTTTGCACGTGGGCGCTAATTAAGGTTTTAATTCCTTTATGTGCTTTGCACATTGGCACCCACGTAAGGAGCACGTACGACGCCAATATAAAAGTTTTTAACTCTGGCGCTGGCGCCCTCGTGAAAGATACGTGAGGCACTGCCTCTTAAATTTTGAACAGAGTTTTGCTCTTTTATTGGGAAAACAAATGCCCCCATCGTTGCGCTCACGTGGCTCACACGTGAGTGCAGCGGTGACACCTTTTCCACTGTTCGATCTACTAGGGAGTTGAACCGTCTCTTAAAGTCTTATAAATAAGGCCATTGGCCATTGAGATGGCTAATGTTCATATTCTTTCTAACCTTCTTCTATCTTGAGAATTTAATTTTCTTTTCAGAGCTCAGATATCTGTTCAAAGAAACTTTTTTAGAGTCAAAAACTCTGTCAAATTTTGGTAAGAACCATGACCATATTCTAATGTTTAAGGAATCTCTTCATATCTTAGGGTTTTTAACCCATTAACAGAGCTTTTTTCTTCTTTTACAATGATCTGTAACAGATCTAAAAATTTTTTACTTGAGTAGATCGTAGATCTTAAAGATCTTGATCTTTCAGGGTTTTACCCTGTTAGAAATTTTGTTTTTTTAAGGTTATTTGGAATTTAATTCCCCTTTCTCGAGTGGAATTCTGGGATATTATCCCATTGTTCTACAGAGCTTGGTTCTGAAGAATTTCTTAAAGAAATTCTTTGGGAATTTTATTCCATTCATAATTTCTTGAAAGATTTGAAATCTGTTTGCAGAACACAGTTTTCGAGGGAGTTCAACTCCAGAGTTTAATGATGTTTTCTCATTAATTAAGAATCCTTTTGGACTTCATTTTTAATGAATGGCCGCCCTATCATTGATGGGACGTTACCTTGATTTTGTGGGGGCCCTGTCCCTTTCTTTTTTGAACTCGGCGCAGTACATATTTAAGTGTAAAAGAATGCTAAAGCCTTGAACATTGTGTCAATAGCTGACCCCTCCCTTTTAATGCAGGTACTATGGCTTTCGATTCCTCATTTCCTTTCATTTGTTCGGAGAGTGCCTTTGCCGACGCGCCCATAGATTGGGAAGTCTTCGCACTTATCCGGGACTATGATCCAGAGCAAAAGTCTCTTCATCTATGGGGGTCATGATATAGTCAAATTATTCGGGTCGGCGTAGTTTTACTTACGCAGCGCCTTCGGAGCTGGTCCCGGCGATCCATTATGCTGATTCGCCGCCGGTGACCTTCGCAGTAGAAGAGGTCAACTGGACCTCGGAAGGTCGTCTTTAGCCTTCTATGGCTTCAATACCAGTGCAGCCGCCAATGGCCTTAGATATTTTGGGGTGACGCATTTGCCAGGGAGAATCGCATCCTTTGGGGCAAGTTTATATGATAGGAACGACTCCTCGTCAGTCGGCCGGTTATCTACGGTGGGCCTGATATATCCTGTCGGCTAAGAAATCGCTGTTATTAAAGACCGGGTTGTATCCCGCGATCTACGCGTCCCTCTTTCAATACCACTCTCCTCATGTGTGGTGGATCAAATCCTTTTTGAAACAATGGAACATCTCGACCCATACCTTTCTCCTATCAGATCGGGAGGTTTCGATTTCACTGGAGGTGTTTGCGGAGATCTCCGGCCTACCTGTCAGAGAGGAGCACTATGAAGAGCTACTTCCCCCCGACGAGTATGTCTTCGCCACCAAATCAGTGGTAATGGGCTTTACTCTGGAGAACACCATTCAACATCAGTTCCCATGCTTGATTAAGGTGTTGAACATGTACGAGAGTTTATTCCTGGAGTTTGGCGGGCACGGAGTTGGCTTCGCATATTTTATCGCTTGCTTCCTTCGTCTGGAAGTTCTGTCTAAATAGGCTGCGAAATTCGCCAAACTTGACGACCCGTTCGGGTTTGGTTCGGATAACTTTCTGACCGCGGAGGAGGATCTGAAGAAATTCTTTATTCCAGATACTCCAGTCATCCCCTTTCCAGAGATTGCTGCCCCGGATGTTAATGAAGAGACATTCTTTCTAGGATTTATTGGCTTTTGGCTGAGTTGGTTTGCTCTTCCGACGCACCCCCACTACATGAGGCCATCTGTTTTTTATCCGGCTCATCGCATCGTCACAGGGACGCGTGTGGCCGTTGGGATTGCGGGGTTGGCTCATTTGTATCATGGCCTGAGCTTAGCTGCTGACACCACTCAACCGGGCATAAAGCTCGTGTATCTCCCATTGCACTACTTCACATCATGGATCGAGATGCACATGCTGGACGCCTTTGGTGTTCATAAACGACCTCGATTCTACGAAGGCTATAACTTCCTCCAGGTCATGCATCTATTCGACGCTTCTGCTCCAGATCCATCACAGCGAGAGGCTCGGCGGCTGCTCCTTCGCCCACGCATGGTTGGGGACAGTATGACCTTTGTTGATAGAGTCCTGACTATCGGCAAATAATCTTCCAAGGTGGTCTAACCGTTGCATGATACTTTCAAGGACGGGGCTTCTGACTTAAGGGATCGGGAGGTTATGCACCTGTATTCGATAAAGTCGGGCTTCTTAGTATTTAGACAGAACGCCTCAGTGCTGTTTATGAGGTACAACCTGCATCGTTTTGCCAAACAATTGGGTTATAACCAAGGTGTTCCTCTTGAGGCGTTCTTAGTTGAGCCAGTTGCTACGGAGGAGGGTATTCGCAGCGCAATGTACTTCTTCGTCCAGCCTTCTGCAATCAAGCGGATTCTCCAATTCTTCGGAGGCGCATCATTTTATGCGATTAAATACGGGGTTCCATTTCCTTATCAGCGAGCCAAGCTATGTGCCAAAAGTTTCGAATGCTTACGTCGCGTAGTACCAGCATGCGACGGGTGCTGTTATCAGGGAGGAGAGGTGGCTTCTACTCGACCACAAGGATGCCGTCCCAGCCGGTAATCCATCGGTTCTGCTGAAGCGACGGACCACTGTTCGTCCTTCTTTAAGAGAAATCACTATGGCTGTAATCCCACGAGCTTTTCCTGATAAGCTTCGACCGGATGTTCCTGCGACTGTGGTAGCCATGGCGTCTCCGGACTCGGGCATCTGTTCAGTGATCGGGACCCGTCGTCCGAAAAAACCCGTTAAGCAAAAGCTTTTATCGTCGGCGGTGGGCGTCATTTCGCAGAAAAGGAAGAACTCCCTATTTTCTGTTGACGTCGTATTCGAACAGGAGCCTCACGCCCCTTATAGCGAGGGCTTGTGTGAATATGACACCAACGAGGGTTTATTTGATGCGCCTGCGACCGATACTGACCTTCAGGCTGCCATTGATGCTTCCAAACAACTGGCCTGTGAAGAAGCAGCGTTGGTTTCTATTATGGAGTCAGTATACTTCATTTACACTTTTTTGCATGTATCCCGTCCCTTATTATGCTTTATTAACACTCTCCTCCTTAACAGGTATCTCTGCTGAAGAGGCTTTCGCAGCTTTCCTCAGGACGTTTGAGGAGGAAGAGAGGCTCCACGCTACTTTGGGCCTTGGTATAATTCGTTTCATTACACCTTTACCCCTTTTTAATTCCTTTTATTCATGGTCTGACTCCCTTTCTTTATCCTATTACAGGGACCACCAGAACCTAGGTTATTCCGAATGCAGTGCCAATCCCAGATGGTGATGCAGGAAAGCTTCCAGAGCCATCGACCGTGGCCGAGGCCCTCACAAAGCCACCACAGGAGGCGTTGCTGAAGCAGCCGATAATGGATGCCGTAGCGGCTACGGAGGCCGAGCTCGGTTCGGACGACGACGTCCCCATGTCGGAAGTTTTAAGGAGGTCAGTTCTCATGGTCCAGGCTGAGAGGAAGCGTAGAAAGCATGCTACGAGGGAACGCAAAGCTGTCTTGGCCGCGGGTGCAGGTTCGAGCAATGTTCCACCAGCTGACATTCATTCGGTGGACGTTCCTTTTGCCCTGTCTACTGTCCATAGATAGGTTGCATGTGCAGCTCGTGAAAAGGGCGAACGACTGCTTCAAGGTAGAACAACGCCCAGCTCTTAGTAGCAGCCTTTTTTTTTATCATAACATACACATTTTTTATTTACAGAGCCAGATTTGGGTAACGGCCTGACAGGTGATGTGCCGGCAATTAAAGAGCCTGAAGTGGCCAATCTTTCTTTAGAATCTAGGACCGTTCCAACCGCTGCTCCTTCTCCCTGTGGATCCTTGATATCGGAAGGTGACGCAAGTGTTACGACGGCCTTTTTCAAGTCAGGGGATGAAGCCGTGGGTGCTGAATCCATTCTCCCAATGGAAACCGAGGAAGCCGTCACAACCGGTGACGTTTCGGGCACGGTTTCAGTTTTTGACCTGTCAGGTACTTCTTGGGTTATTATCTTTGAGTTTTTAATCCTGCTAACCTTTTCTGATGATATTTCCTTTGTCCTGAACATAGGTGCAATAAACTCTGAAGCTGTACTGGCTGAAGAATTGCCGCCGGTCATTGCTCTGATTGCCACGGTTCCATCCCTTTCTTCGGCGCCTCTCCGAATTCTGGAAGGTGATGATTTCTCATTTCTTTGCTTCAGTATACATACCATTTTCCTGTACTGACCATTCATTGTTGCAATCCTACAGGAGTGCTCTTTGATCGCTTACACCAGGTGTTAAGCCCGCATTTTACCTTCCAGTCGGCATTCGTTCCTCTCTCCGGCATTAGTTAGTATACTCCTTGCCGTCGCTAAGCTTTCCCCATATTGACCACAGTACCACGGCTCGAGGGAGGAAGTGAAGGGATAACCGAGTCTCCTGTGCTCCCTGTCGTGCCGCCTTTAATAGATGGTACGGTAGATATCCTCCATCAGCCATCTTCTTTATATATATATATATTTTGTTAAATCAAAATCTGACCTTCGTTCGTGCGTGATTCATTTTGCAGCGATTACACCGGTTTTGGTTCCTTTCGAGTCCCGCATTCTTATGCCTACAGGGCCTTTTGCCAAATGTCAATCTTCTAGGGGCGTGATGACGAGCAAGCGGATGTTAAGCGAATTTATCGAGGATCTTGATGTCGAGGCTCTCACCTCTGCTATGTATTTCGCTGACGAAGTTAACCTTATGTTGACGACGCTTGCGAATTTCCACAACGAAGATTTTGTTCGCTTTTGGGTCGATCATTGTAAGAATATCGAGGCTTGTTTGCATAAGGTCGAGCTCATGCGTCTCGCTCGCTCCTGAAATATTGAATTTGAAGGCTCAGCGGATCGCGTGGATCAAGCAGAGTGCCAATTTTATTCAACATTTTGAACAAAAGTTGGCCCTGTAGCGGAAGGAACAGGAGATAGCTTCTGGTGAATCCATCAAATTGCGTGCCCAGCTTGAAGCGAATACCGCGCAGCTGCAAGCCATCTTCGAAAACCTCCGACAATGTATTTCTAATGGGTTGGCACTGAGACAGAAGTTGGACTTTACCGAGCGGGGCATGCAAGATTGCGAAGTTGCCAAGCAGAAAATCGCTGAGAGGCTTTCATCATGCTTCCAACAACGGGCTTAAATTGAAACGGAGTTGGCCACAGTAGAAGCACGCGAGGTGGAGCTGCGGGGAGCGCGTGAGCGGTTTGCCAACTTGTCAAAAGCCCCGCATTCTTAACAATTGTAATTGTATTCTCCTTTTTGTATTAATTGTATCTCTTAAACATTTTGATTCATGAATAAGAATATACATTTTTCTTTTACATCCGCTTATCTGTGTCTTGATATGGCGTTGATTAGTTTATTTACTTGTTTTGGAGTTTGTAGTTTATTCACTCGTTTCGAAGTTTCTAGTTTATGGACTCATTTCGGAGTTTGTAGTTTATTCACTCGTTTTGAAGTTTCTAGTTTATGGACTCATTTCGGTGTTTATTTAGTTTACCTTTCTTAGATTTATAGGCAAACTTGTCCTAACGTCATAGATAACCCCTACTCTTTGCAACAGAGGTCTGTTAGGTTTTGTGGTACTAGGGTTTTAGTTTGTGCTACCGTCTCATTGGCTGATGTATTCCCCGATATGCAGTCTCTACGCTGCTGTTTGAGTAGCCCCACGACTGTTGTGTCTCTGATCCCTTCGGGGGCTGGACAAGACGTCTTCAAGTAATATTCTTAGGCGGTTTGACCGTCGGAAGAGCAAGCGGTAGAAATTTTGCCATGCCGTTTTTACTTGAGATTAGGTTCAGTTTGGGAGCCCCGATGATTCATAACCACTCCGCAATGGTATGAGATGATCTCTGATAGTCTTTCAGGTTTTATTTGTGTTACCTTCAAGACCCTGAAACTAGGAATTTTGCCTTCACTTCCTTTTGATTTAGCTATTTTTCAAGACCCTGAAACTAGGAATTTTTCCTTCGCTTCCTTTTGATTTGGCTATTTTTGAGCCTTTGTTGACATTATATCTGCTGTAACGAGAAGAATGTCGGGATAGTCTTTAGGTTGTTTTACGAACCGTCAAGATTTGGAGCTAGGAATTTTGCCATGGCTCTGTTTTGTTTCGACCCTGGGGTCTTTTGTTGACGTCACGTCTGCATCCTGCTGGAGTGAGAAGGAACGCCGTTGTTGTCTCTAGGTTGTATATTAACCGTCAAGATCTGGCTCTCCCTTTGATGGATCCTGGTGGGAAAACATGGTTCCCTTTTGTCTTTGTGCCTATTGATTGTATACAGGGGTCGGTGTAGACTCACCTACAGGGCAAAAAGGTTTCATTTTGATATGTTTTTATTTTTTTTCCGCGATACTCTATCATTTCAGCTTTTTATATCGCGAAAGTCGCGATTGCCCAATCATTTCGGATTTTTATTGCGGTGCCCAATCATTTCGGCTATGTATATTTTTTATTTTTAGTCACTGTTGTTTTTTTATTACGAGTTGCCCAAACATTTCAGCTATTTCATATGCATATATCTTGCTCACTGAATTTTCTTGCGAGTTGCTCCATCATTTCGGCTATTTCATATGCATATACTTTTGCTTGCCGATTTTTGTTGCGAATATGGACTTTAAGGTCTGGTACAAATCTTGGCATCAGCATCGCTACTACTGGGGTGTTGCTAGGAGCGAATCATCATTTGCCTCGAGAGGACTTAGGGTTTGATACCTGTTTACGCATCAGCATCGCTACTAATAGAACATTGCCAGGAGCGAATCATCATTTGCTTTTTTCGATTTGAACAAAGATGGCTTAGTAAACAGGGTTAGGATCCTATCGACTAAGACTTTTAGACTTTATGAGCCGTAAGGGTCTCATAAGGTTATTTCTCCCTACGAGTCGTGAGGATCTCATATGCATTTTTTCTTCTTAGGAATCGTGGGGATTCCTAAGTATGTGTTCTCTTATAAATCGTAAGGATCTCATAAGAGTATTTTCTCCTTATAAGTCGAGAGGACTTACAAGTGTCGTTCACCATATGAGGACATTTCTCGTCGTTGGTGGAACTTGGTAGGGGAACTCGTTTATTTTTGCTCATGGATTGTATACAAAGGCCAATATTGGACCGCTTATAGGGCAACCTGGGGAATACGACGGCTTAAGAACTGGTTTGGATCCCTGTAACTCAAGACTTTCAAATTCTATAAGCCATGAGGGTCTCGTAGGGGGGTTCTCCTTACGTCGAGAGGATCTCGTAAGTGAAAATTTTATGAGATTGCGCCTTTTCGGGTTTTCACAAGCTCGCCGGTACGCCTGCTGTTTTTACTCAAGGCGCCCTTTCGGGTTTCATCCGTACCCATTTTGCTTGTGGACGTACTGTTTTTTTAAAAATGAGATTGCGCCCTTTCAGGTTTTCCCAAGCTCGCCGGTATCCTTGTTGTTTTTACTCATGGCGCTCTTTCGGGTTTTCATCCGTACCCATTTTGCTTGTGGACGTACCGTTTTTTTACCCATCTGTTTTTCCAATAGGACTTGAGTTGCAGTCTTCGCCATTGGAGCTTTGATTGCAATATAGATCTCAATAGAGGATATCGCTATATTTAGGGCGATGCGTCATGTTTGAGGCGGAGCACTAGTTTAAGAGCATTTTGGTCCGTTATCGCCGTGTTTGAGGCGACGTGCTAGTTTAAGAACATTCCGGTCCGTCGTTAGTTTAGGGACATCTCGGTCTATTGCCAGATTAAGGACGCGGTGGTCCATTATCACCATTTTTGAGGTGAAGCTTTAGTTTAAGGACATTACGGTCCATTGTTAGTTTATGGACATCTCGGTCCATTGTCGCCGTATTTGAGGCGACGTGCTAGTTTAAGAACATTCCGGTCCATCGTTAGTTTAGAGACATCTAGGTCCATTGTCAGTTTAAAGACGTAGTGGTCCATTATCACCATTTTTGAGGTGAGGCTTTAGTTTAAGGACATTATGGTCCCTTATCGCCATGTTTGAGGTGAAATCTTTTCCGAATACCACTTAGAGTTTTGACTCAGGAAGATAGTGAGCGGATACGAGCATCTTCGTCTATCATTGACCCAAGGCGTGACTCGTCAAGCGTGGTATTTCTTGAGGAATCGGTCGTTTATTGGCCGGAAAGGTCTTTCGCCATGCATATCCATGAGCAGGTAAGCTCCACCTTGGTAGACTTTGTTTATGATGTACGGGCCATAGTTCGGCTCGAATTTCCCCTGTTTTGCACGATTGGGGATCATTGGTATTTTAACGACTAGTACGAGTTCGCCTTGGCGGAATGTTCTTGGCCTGGTCAGTCTTTCCTATGACCGTGTCATCCTTACCTTATAAGCCTCCAAGTTTTAGTGTGCTATAAGGCGAGTTTCGTCAAGGGCAATTTCCTCATGGATTTTTTTCTTTCCCTTTGTCTTTTTTGCTCGAACCCTTATTTGTAGGTTCAAGTTTCTTTTCAAGCAGCGTGCGGCTACGCAGCTGAATGTTCTCATAGTTCTTCTCCCCCTCTTCTTTTTCGAAGGTGGATTCTTTAAAGAGAGGGACGAGGGTTATTTCTTCCTCAGAATCACTCCCGAATGTAATAATTTGAGATTTTCCTTTTTTTGAACTGGTATCAACCATTTGACAGTTGCCAACCGTTCTTTCGCGCTCATCCGTCACGCTTCTTTGCTGTCGACGAGCTTTGTGTTTCATCCGCTTGAAGTGTTGTCGGTGGGCGATGTATCCTTTCCACCACTTCTTGAAGGCATTGCACTCTTCGGTGGGGTAGGTGACCCTTCGATGATATAGGCAATAGTTCGGATGTGAAATCTCTCCGTTGAGGCATGTTGCCCCGGGAATATTTCCCTTAAGAGATGGCAGCTGCATTCCCATTGAAAGGGCTTTGGCGAACCGTTTCTCTATCTTAAAACTGCTTTTGTTTGCCGTAGATGTGCTTCAGTCTATTTAGAGTACTTTGCGACTCCTCCTCGCTGCGTCTTCTTCATCCTGACGTCGATGCTTGGCATTTTCGTATATGGCCGTTTCACATTCTCGGTCAACTCTACTCTTTTGAAAAGCTTCGTTTAGCAGCCTGTCAATTAGGCCTTCTGGCAGCTCCGGGGATATTGGCACTGATCCTGCCCCCAGTTTCTCTGTGTTGCTTTCCGACGCCGAGGGAGTTTCTTCGTTATTTAACGATGAATGAGAAATCATGTGGAAACTTGCTGCATAATCTTCGGTTTCTCCTGACGATCCATTTCCCTCATCATCGCCACTATCTCCGTTCTTAAGTATATGGTCGAAAAACTCTTCGTAGGTGACTGGTTTCCACGCATTCTGGTTGTATTCATCTAGCACGTCGATGTACTTTTGCAGGTCCGTACGCTTTTCGTCAGGCTGCACGGGCTTCTTGGTCTTCTTCTGTCCCTTCGAAGACTTTGAAGGCTTGACCAGAGTGTTTTTTCCATCATTAGCAGTTTTCGGTGTAGGACGCGGTTTCAGCATCCCCTCAATGATCTCGGGCTCCAGCGGGCTTTTCAACCTGATCGCCGGACATGCTTGAAGATCCTTCAGCATTCTTTTGGTTTTAGTTGAAAGGACGACTTCCCACGGAGCTTCTTCCACAAACGAACATGATGCCCCCAGTGTATCCACCTTTTTAGGAGCATGCCTCTGTGGCGGGTTCACCTTCCAGTTCTCAGAAAGCGTAAATTCCCCCGTTGATACTGGTCCTCGATCCAATTTTTGAAGACGTAGCAATCTTCAATTGGGTAGCTCACCATTATGTGATAGGAGCATTAGTTGGGGTTGTTGACATCACCGGGCTGCGGCGGACGTTTTGGGTCCGGCAGAGTGATGAGTTTGTTGCGCACTGCCAGTTTGAACAATCTCCTCGTTTTATCATAAGGAAACGAATAAGCATATCCTATCTTCTCTTTCAGGGATTGGCGTAGTCGCGCGTTGTTTTAGCGAGCAACCGGTTTCAGTTCACTCGGTTGTTGTTGAGTTTGGCAACTAAGGCCGATTTCCCTTTACCCTTTGCATTCCGAGGGTCTATTTTTGAAGAGGAAGGCTCGTGGCCCATCTGGTCCATTTGGGCTAACTTGTCGATCAGAGCCTGGAAGGTGGTCGGCTTAAAGAACGTCATAAACTGGGACATAGTCGCCTGAGGATCTTAAATCCCAATGAACATGCCTACGGCCGGAGCTTCTTCAATGCGTTGTTCGCATTTTGACCATAGGTTCCGCCACCGGATTGCGTATTAAACCCAGGTCTCTCCCGGCTTTACCCTGGTGTTGATTAACGCCATGATCGGGGTGTGCTCTCTTGCGTTGGTGAACCGCTGCGTGAATAGAAATTCTATTTTCGTGAATGTTTTGACAGAGTCATTTGGGAGCTCCGAGTATCATTCAAACGCCGTCTTTGACAGGCTGCCAACGAACCGGCGAAGCAGCAATTTTCCGTCGCCTCCAGTATTGCCGCATAAAGCTCTCAACTGAGCGATGTGCTGATGTGGATTGCCTATTCCTTTGTACACATGGAATTTGGGGATCGTATATCCCGGCAGGTATTTGATTTGAAAGTACCAGCCTGGATACGGTCGCCCGGTTATGACGACTTGGCCAGTCGCTTCACTTTCCTGATGAGCTCGTATCTGTTGAGCTATGTGATTATCAAGGGCAGCTTTGGAGATCGTTTCCTCCCTGGCTGTTGATAAAGTTGGAAGAGGGTTTGATGTTTCCCCTCTTTCGTTCTCGATGATTATCGGCGGGTCTTCAGCAGGAGGTTCTGGCAGGATCATCATTCCAACCATATCTTGGAACAAAAGTGCCATCTGTTTTATATTAGTAGCCTGTTCTGCGGCCTCCTTATCCTTTCTTTCCAGCACCCTTCGCAGGAACTCTGTATCGGTCTTCTGCTCCTGGCACTGTTCAGACGCCGCTTCCGGGTTTTCTTTCTTCCCGGTGAGTGTTGGCATTTTCATCAGCATCTCCGGGAGGTTTTGTTGCTTCTCCTCATCTTTTTTCAATGACCGAGTTTGCGGTCGATGACCCATGGAAGTATGGCTTTCCTCTTTTCCAGAAGACATGTAGACCATGTGTACAACCATGCCCCCAGACTTGTCCAGCACCTTTGGAATTTGCCGCAGGCAATGAGATTTTCTCCGGCCTCCTCCTTTTGAGGGAGGTCAAGGCTGAAGGAGCTATTGTAACAGGCGCCTTTGTGAAAGAAGACCTTCGCTGTATGGTGGAGGGATGACTTTCCTCTTGTCGAACCTTCATTTTCTCTGGTTGATGAGAGTAGTTCTTGTTAATCACAAAATCTTGGACTTTCCGCCAGACCCTGTGGATTTGGGAGGACAACCGCTGAGGGGGCTACTCCGGCTTTGCCTGCGTTATATTTTCAGCAGGAAATGGGTATTTCTTCAGCACCGTGGTTGGAGAGTTCTTGCACACGCTCTTAAGCAGATCAAAGCAGTTCCCGGTTGGAACATCAGCGTCAACTTCTACCATTGGAGCTGGTGGGGTGAGTCCAGAAGGGGATTTGCCCCCGGCTTCTCTCACTCGGCACCAGTGATGACGTCGAGCGTGTCTTGCAGAAGGGATTACCTCAGTTGTGGAAGCGGCTTCGTCATGCTCCCGGCTTTGATGAGGGGCTGCTGCTAGTGCCAGCCTGTCGAAGACCGACGTCCGTTGAGAGGGAACGTCAAATCTTTCGAAGGCCGATTTTCTCGCAGGGGAAACACCTTTGACGAATTCACCTGCAGCAGGAGTTGGCAGGACTATCCGTTTTGGGATAGCCCCTTCAGGTATCGCGAGCCTCTTTGCGGGCCCACTTGAGCTTTGTCTCATCCTGTTGAAGGCCGAGGTGGCAGACTTGGATGAACCGTTGAGAAGGGCCGTGGTGGTTGCAAGTCGATCGAAGACCGAATTCTTAGGAGCTTCCTGTGGTGGCACTGGGGTGCTGAAACTTGCTGGCGAGAGCATGGTCCCAAAGAACAATACTGTGGTGGCTTGAGTCGCCTGCCCAACCGGCAATGAAAAGATGGAGGCTGCATTAGGCCCGTATGTCACTCCTCCAGTCGGGACGGAGTGGGAGTTGTTGTTGCAATTTGTGCATCTGAAAGCCATTGATGTTCACTTCTTCTTTCTGCATAGGAACAAGACACCAAATCTTAGTACCTCGAATTTAAGGGCAACCATAGCGAACCGTGATTTTGTTCGCGAAACACGATACACGAAGTGTGGAGTGGAAAGAGGAAAAGGTCCCACCGGGCATGCCAGAATCTGTTCACCGCCGAAAAAAGAGACGAACTGGGATAGATCATCTTGCCTGAATTTGGGGGCAGATGCTATTTGGGTTTTATCCATCCACCTCTTCGAAGATGCCAAGTTGATTTATGGCACCGTATATCGGAGGTTTGGACGAATGCGGCCGTTTAGTAGACTTTGTTAGATTCCCCCTCGTTTGCGAGAGGTTTTTTTTATTGTGGGGACGCTCTTCCCTGGAGGCGCATGCCCCTACAGTTAATTACGTTATCGCATCGCGTTAACCACTTTCTCCTGCTCCGGAAGTTCACTTCGTGTCATATGTGTTTTTTTGGTTGCCCGTGGATTGTATATGGAGACTAATTTATGTTATCACCCGTAAGGCATGGATTAGCCCAAATCCGTATATCTTAGATTTGGGTTAGTTTTATTTAAGGATCGTTAATCTGGTTTGAGATTAAGATCGACTTAAATGTATGTGAGTAGTTAGGGCTCGGTTAGTCTTTTGTTAAGGATACGTTAGTCCAATTTGAAACTAAGATCTACTTAACGGGATTTCGGGATCAATTTTGTTTCAGATCAAACGAAAGAGCGTTTGGGCTCTGTCGTCTTAGTTTAGGGACATTTCGGTCCATTATCGCCATTTTCGAGGAGAATTTCTAGTTTGAGGACATCTCGGTCTGTTGATCACCATTTTGGAGGTGAGATTTTAGTTTAAGAACGTCTCGGTCCGTTGATCACCATTTTAGAGGTGAGAGTTTTAGTTTAAGGACATTTTGGTCCGTTGTTCCCATTTTGGAAGCAACAGTTAGTTTAAGGATATTTCGGTCCGTTATCCATCTTACGCGCACGTGTATTTGTTACGTGATGAGATGAATAACAATGTTGATATAGAATGTGCCCAATTTGAGGCCCAATTTTGATTTGAGGTATGCATGTCAATTGGAAGTGCGCCAAAGAATTGTTGGTTGTCGGGACCCGCCACCTCTCTGAAGATGTTGAGGAATTACAATGACATATATCAGAGATGTAGAGAGATATACCCTTAAACCAAATCCCGTATTTGAGGGAAAAGATGGATGTGTTGTAGACCTAAGAAATGTTTATCATGTTTGAGATAAAAATTATCTTGGGAGATATAAGATGAATAGCATTTTGGATATCATCAATGGGAGACCACTAGTCATTTTTGAGACTAAGGTCGGTTTGGAAAAACATGAGCAAAGAGGTCTAACCTCAGGAAACTTAGCCAATTTGGGCTGAGATTGGATTTCCATAATTACCCAACAGTGCTAAGCACTTGGCCGTTGTGGCTGTATATGAAGTGCTAAGCACTTTTTATGACGCCCACGTGAGGAGCACATGAGGCGTTGGGCGCTAGGCTTTTTCCTTATATGCTTTGTTTTGAGGAATTCGATTTCCTAGTTCCATTCTGAATCTTTGATTCTCAAGAATAAGTTCTTCCCGATGAGTATTAAATTCTCAACTTGTGAGGGACTTATCTTGTAGATCTCAGATTCAGAGAAAGAATTAAGTTCTTTTAACAAGGTTAAAACCTTTAATAGGTAAATGAGATGTTTTGATCTCTCTTCTTTTTATTTACCTAGAGTTTTTTTTCTGAGAAGGAAGATCTTCTTCTTTGTTCCTTTTTGGAGCTTTCTGCTTTGATTTTTTAGAAGCTTATGGGGGGGGTTCCTCCTTCTTAGACTTGAAATCTTGGGTCTTTTATATAGTAGAGGCAGGTCTGTTGACTAATTGAGGAAATCTCTCATTAAAAGATCCTAATTGATTTGGGGATTTTAACCACCATTGGATCTTTCATCCAAGGGTTTCTGTTTTACAGAACAAGATTGGGGAAATATTTTCCCTTTCACAGAATTTATTCTGTAAAACGGTGATTTTTTAATCACCATTGGATTTTAATCCAACGATCCTCTGTTTTACAGTGGGCATAGAATTTTATTCTACGATCACACCGGAAGTATATTTCTTGTTTTAGAAAGATTTGAGGAATATTTTCTCTCAACAGAATTTTAATTCTGAGTCTTGATGATTTATCATCTCCGTTGGATCTTTGATCCAACGGCTCTGTTTAACAGAGAATAGAATTTAATTCTACCTGGACGCCGGCGCTCACGTGTTGTGCACATGGACGCTAATTAAAGTTTTAATTCCTTTATGTGCTTTGCACATTGGCGCCCATGTGAGGAGCACGAGCAGCGCCAATATAAGAGTTTTTAACTCTGGCGCTGGCGCTCTCGTGGAACCCATGTGAGGCGTTGTCTCTTAAATTTTGAAAAGAGCTTTGCTCTTTTATTAGGGGAAACATATATTCTGTCAAATAATCTTTGTTACAAAATATAGGTGAAAGATATTGTATTTTTATACATGAAATGTCGTCACCAAGCGGAGATGACAATTCTGAAATTAACTGCACCATTTGCATTGAAAAATTCATTATAAATTGCAAAAAAATAGTTAGCAGATGTTCTTTACCTCGTTTCGAAACTAACTCAGAATACCTTATATCTGTTAAAAAAATTACTGCTGGGTAAATTTTTTAATTGTCATAAACGACAAAGAAACACACCTTTGACGTGCTGTGCAGGAAAGTTTCGGACCCAAACTTCCAATTTCGAACATCCATAACTCTCTTTAAAAATAATCTGGGATTCTCTAACATATATCTATTTAAACCTTATCGATTTAGCTTCATTTTGGCTTTTGATTTGTCATTTTTAGAGATCGTTTGCTATTTTTAAAGTATTTTAAAAATCAGGATGCTGTTGAAATTCTAGAACTGAACTTCCATGTGCATGACCAATAGATACAACTTATTCATTGTTATTGATGTGATTATGTTATTTCTGATAAAGCTATTTATATTGATTGCTTACATGTACCCATACTTGAACTTGTTTACTTGTTACCATATCAGGATATTCTTACAATTTAACTGTTATCCAATACTAACGAATTCATGATACTGCTTACTGATTATTTCACTTCTTGACTTTACTTGACATGATATATTACGTGATTGTTTTAGAGTTGGTATTTAGTAAGGATTAGATTGACACTTGACATGAAATATAAAACCAAGGAAAGAGGAAATCAAAAAATTGAACCGAAATCAACTTAAGAGAACTTAGATTTTAGAGACTGACCATTCGAGAGAGGCCTCTGTGTTCCGAAATGATGATGCTAATATCATTCGATTGTACTTGACATTATAGGATTTAGTGCTTAGTGGCACGACTTGTGATTCAGCCCCGGTGGTATATTACTATTGTCTCGGGCACGCATGGTATCCTGTTGAGTAACGAGGAAGATTTCATTAACTAATTTCAAATACCATTAGGATGGACAAGACTTAGTGATATTGACATCTAGGTTTCACATGATATGTTAATTTACCATTTTTCGGCCATTATATTACATGTTATTCTTGTTATTATTTATTGTTTGTCTACACGCCACTAGTTCCTAGTATAACGATCTATCATGTCGCATTCATTCCATTATTATTATCATACTATTTTATACACTCTGACTTCTGGGTTATACATAGCCCAGATCCATTGCCAGTAGAACAACAGGATCAAGAGTATTCTGAGAAGTTAGCCAAGCTTTGAGGCACATCTTCACTTATCTAGGTCATTAGGTTGCTTTAGTTTATTCCAGTACTGCACTTTATTTCATTAGATTCCTTTTGTGAGCTCATAAGGGACTAAGACTTTTGTACCATTTACTCATTTATTATTTGGACCGGTATGAGATTTAAGACTTTTGTTATTCCAGTATTTGCTTTCATTATCGTTATTTGGTGTGGCAATGAACATGTATTAGAATTATTGATATTTTTATGTCGCTTGATATACTGCAAGAAACCTTAAACTGACTATGGGAGGATAGTTCCTTACCATAGATAGTATGGCTGGACGGGTTACGTTATCGTATTTCCGTATTTTAGGAAGCAGGGCACGACAGCATTGTAGTCAGTGGGAGCAGTGGAAAGGTGGCAAGTAGCTTAAATCTATTTATGGATTAAAGCAGGCATTGCGGAGATTGATCATCTGTTTTGATGTGACAGTTAAAGAGTCCGACTTCATTAAAATTATAGATGAACCTAGTATTTGTAAGAAGAATGTAGAGAGTATCGTCACATTCCTTATATTGTATGTGGATGACACCCTCTTGATAGAAAATGATATTCATATGCTACAATTCGGTCAAACTATGGATGTCACAAAGGTTTCTCCATATAGGATTTGGGTAATATATCAATCGTTATAGCGACTAGATTTATAGAAATAGATCTAGATGGATATAGGGATTGTTCTAATCTGAGTACTCTGGCACCATTCAAAAGGGGTTTAGAATGGAAGACTCCTAAAGCGGTAGTATATCCGCAGATTATGGAGTCACCCTCTTTAAGAGATGTCTTCTAGACTGATGAGGAGAGAGACTCGCGTGAATAACATTCCACATGTTTCGCCAGTGGAGTCAATCATGCAATGTTAAGTACCTTACCAGATGTAGCTTATATACTAACCGTAGTAAGCAGATATCAATCCAATCCTGGAGAAACAAAAGAATATCAGTGAAGAACATTCTCAAGTACTTATGTAGCACTAAAAGGATTTTCTTGCTGTATGGTAACGACAGCCTCCAAATGGAGGTGATTACTGATTCCAGGTTCTAAGGTGACATATGATAGAGAGTCTGTCATGGGTATGAATTTACCCTCTTTTGAGGAGCGGTATATTGGAATGGTTCCAAGCAAGATAATGAGGCAGACGCGACGCTAGATACTGAGTATGACTCAGCAATTGATATAACCTTAGAAGCTATTTGGATAAATAAGTTCATTTATGAATTGGTCCCATCAGATATCCAAACAAATTCTAAGGCAAGTATCGCTCGATTCGGAGATAACTGATCTCCGCGAGATTAAGGTAAAAAGAGAAGAAATAAGAGACATTGTAGCGGATCCACTCACTATGACTGTTTCTCAAATAAAATTTGTGAAACTTATATTAGAGAAGTTTGGTATGTGATACTGCTATAATTGTCCTTGAGTGGAAGTGGGAGATTGTTGGATATTGGAGCCTTAAAAGCAATTATTGTAATTGTACATGACCTATATGGATAGAACATTCTTGCTCGACGTGCTATTATGCTATCTGGTTTGAATTTATCATTCATGTGTATATATTTTACTTGTTATTATGTATCTCTAATACATGTTGATAAACCCCTTAAGATCTTTGCTTAACTACCAGGATTATTATGGGGATCATACTAGTGGGGCAAGGGTAGTCCATAAGCATATCCTTAAATATTCCTAATCGTAAGAGTATCAAGACTAGGATCGATACTTTATAGTAGACTAGTGTATACGTTTCTTGACCCGGTTGGAGAGCGATGGATGGCCCCACAGCCATTGGTGTTTGACACCGATATTGTATACATGTGCTCATTGGATAATGAGTACACTAAACGGACTCGGCGAGAACTCCTAGATGATATTAAACCATTGTCAAATAGCAGTTCTCTGGTGATGATAGTACAAGGTGGTCTTTTGACCTGAGATCGCCATAGTGTTTTGTGTGTGTTCACACTGTACTTTGATTACTAACCAACAATGGTTTTAAAGAGCCATGCATACAGGTTTTAGTTGGATACAGTCCCGAAGCACATGGAGGCAGTGAGCAGTCGAGGGGATTCTTCTCTCCCAGTATATGAAGTCGATATTGTGTTGTGCATGACATGACTATAACCAGAAATCCCTGGCCATGGTAGTTGAGATAAACTGATAAGTGTTGTCAGTTATATCTCTAATGGTTATGAACTGTATGTCTGCATGACTTATTGAGTTATTGGGGGTCTGACAGTTTCCACCCCCAAACCTGGTATGCGATACTCTTTGACGAAGAGACCGGACAGTACGGTATTTGTCACTGATAGGTTTTGTTGGGTTCGGATGAATTTGCTCTGTAGGGTTCCTAGGCACACTCAAGAGGTTCCACAAGGCATCAATCATGCCAAAATCAAATTTTTCTATGTGTCGAGAAACCCTAATCAAGATCGTTTACTAGAGCTAAGGCGAAAGCAAGCAAGTAAACTACTTTAACTATAAGTGAAAGGGATTACAACCTTTGTAGATCCGGTCCTTCACTTCTAAAACTCCGTGTTGACATCCCTTCGCTGCGATCATCGGGATCCCGGACCCTAATGTTGGTTTCATCGGAGAAATGAGCGGGCTAGGTCGTTGACTTCGAGGCCGAAGATAATCTACGTCGGGGAGACTCAAACTCAAGCTATTCCTTCACTTGGTCAAGAACTTTATGAAGAGAACACCCTATACTACATGGCAAGTAGTAGAGGATGAAGAAATAGGAAGTGGGTTCACTTTGGATTTGGATTTCTCACTCTAAATCTTCACTTTAAAAATTTCAGGCAAGCTTTCTTCTTCTTAAAGAAGAAGAAGAAAGAAAAGAATGAATAATCAATTATGAAAAATGAATAATCAAGTGAAGTCTATCATCTTGCAACCATGGGTGAGTTAACTTTTGTAGAGAGTAAACTAAAGTTTAGGTTGATGGTTAGGTCAAAGAACAAAACAAAATGGTTAGAATTTTTCAAAGATGCTAAGAAGCTTCATGAAGCTTGAAGCCAAAACAAGAAAAGCCACCATTTAGTTTTACCAAAATAAATAAAACCCAACCATTAACCTAAACATGGTGTAAGTCATACACACACCCAAGTTTGCATGTATCATCAATCATGATACAAACTAGTGCACAAACATATATCATATATACAACTTGTGCACATCAAGTGACAAAATCAATTTTAAGTGAACAAATACTAGTTAATGTAAAGTAATATATCAAATATATAATTATACATTAAATCATTAAATCAATACTTGATTTAATGATCCGGTCATATTTCATATAACAGACTAATATCTAGTGTATCAGTGTATCGAATCAACACTTGATTCGGTAACCCGGCTATATCTCATATAACCGTCCAATGATACAAATCGCGAGAATAGAATACAGTATCACATACTGGTATTATTCTCGGTCCCGCACATATCTCATATGCGCTCTTATTTCGTTTCGCTTGAGCCAGGAAACCTCTGTGTAGGACTCTAAAGACTCGTCAATACGCCGGCAGTAGGTGATAATCATATCAAACACCCACAAGCCGCAAGCGGTCTGCTAAACGTAACGGCCACCCGGGTATTGAGCGATCAGAAGATCAACGAGCAAGCCTGCTCACACTCCTGCGAATCCAACCAGTAACACTTACCGCACAGTCCGGTCTGTTCGTCTGATATGTTGCATATCTCGCCTAGGGGTAGTAAACGTCAGACCCCATTAGCTCGATAAGTCATGCCAATGTAAGGTCCATAACAAGCATGAAACTACTGATAACATTTACCAGTAAATCAGTGCAACCCTGGCCAAGGATTTCCAGTTATGGCCAGTCGAGCATAGCGCAACATCAACCCCCAACACCGGGAGAGACGAATCCCCTCCTATCGCTCATTGCCTCCATGTGAATCGGGACTGTACCCAAAAACCACCTGTTTGCACGACTCAGTAGAGCCGAGGTAGGGTGGAAATCAAAGCACAGTGGGAGACACACAAGACTCTATGACGATCTCGGGTCAACAGACTAAGCTGTACCAGTGTCACCAAAGAACTTCCATCTGACGTGAGGTATAATACCATCTGGGAGTTCTCGGCGAGTCCGTTCAGTGTACCCAGTCACCACTGAGCACCCGCATACCATCTCTGATGTTAAACACCAATGGATATGGGATTATCTATCGTCCATCACATGGGTCGAGAAGATATACGCCAGTCTACTCTGGAATATCGATGCCCCGTCTCGATATTCCCACGACTAGGAACATTGAAGGATGTACTCATGGACTACCTAGGCCCCACTAGTATGATCTACATCATAGTCCAGGAAGTCGAGTACACATCCTAAGGGCTTTATCAACATGTAATAGAGAGACTTCAAGTATGCATGTTAAGATAAAGAGCAACCAGATAGCCTACTATCATGTCGAGCAAGAAAGTCCTACCTATATATGTCCCAGCATCCACTACAATATACATCTCATGTACAGTAATGGCCTCTAGGGCATACATATAACTAACAATCTCCCACTTGCACTAGGGCCATCTATAGCAGTGGTTGCAGTATCACATACTCAACCATCCCATATAAGGCTCTCTCTGGGAAAAGGCCTTTATGAGTTGATCCGCCATGTTGTCCTCTGAGTCTACTCTCCTAACCTCGATCACCCTGGAGATCAACTATCTCCATGATCAGGTGATGCTGCCTCAGAATATGTCTGGGTCACTGATGGGACCAAGGTTCCTGGGCCAAAGCCACACCTCCATTGTCACACAATGGTAGGAACCTAGTTCATCTCATGAACTAATATACACCCAAACTGCCTCTTTGGTAGTATCTTTGATAGCGATGTCACCAGCCTTTATCGTCTAGTCTGCCACGGTATCTAGCTTGAAACTCTTCCAACATACCGTCCCTCCACTGAGGGTAAAGACAATGCCTGCGACTGACATTCAGTCATCCTTATCACCCTGGAACCTTTCCAGTGATTCTCCCCAGGATCCATTGATACCATCTTACTACACCTAGTGAGAATCCTAATATCCATTTAGATCTATTTCATAGATCCAAAACCTAGGATTTAGGAGGTATCACTTTGATCCTATATGGAGAATCCATGTGATAAGAGGAGATTGACCGTGCGTAGCATAGGAAACTCTTTTCCTATCAAGAGTATGTTATCCACGTACAATACGAGGATGATCACCTTACTCCCCACTACCCTTTTGTATATACAAGGTTCATCTTCCATTTTGATGAAGTCAAACTCTTTGACTACCACATCAAAACAGATGTTCCAACTCCGCGATGCCTGCTTTAATCTGTAAAGCAACTTGCACACGTTTCCGCTGCTCCCACTGTTTACGAAGCCCTCTGGCTGTGTACTTATAGACGTTCTCTTCTAAATCAGTATTTAGAAAAATAGTCACGACACCCAACCGCCAGATATCGTAGTCATGGTATGTAGCCGTGGCAATTAGGATCCGGATGGACTTAAGCATAGCCACTGGAAAAGGTTTCATCATTTTCCACGCCTGATCGATGATGAAAACCACTAACAAGTCTAGCTTTGAAAGTCTCAACTTTTCCATCTACACCAAGTAATCTTCTCAAGATATACTTGCTTCTGATGGGGATTTAACCCTTCAGATATAGCATCCAAAGTCTGTACTTTGTTTGGTGTACATGGATTCCATCTCAAATCGCTAAGCATCCAGCCATTCTTACAGAGTCCCCTATTCTTGATGGCCTGCTCGAAACTAGTTGGGTCATCATCTCATGATGCATTTCTCGCTCCCACTGTCATCGAGAAACCGAAGTATCTCTCAGGTTGATGAGGAACCCTGCTAGATCGGCGGAGAGGCTGAGGTTCGTCGGAAACTATTGAATCCTTTGGTTCTATCAAATCATCAGCTGTAGTTTGTATAGCTGGAAATCCTTCCAGTTCTACAGAACTGACCTTACCTCGATCTTGTCCGGATTTTGCTGTTGACATAGGCCGGACAACCCCAAATCTTAACTTGCTTAAGAGATGGGCTCTTCCCATACCATATCTCATATGGAGTGGTAGGCATTGATTTGATTGGAATCTAATTCAATAGGTATGCAGCTTCTTAAGTGCATAACCCCAAAAGGAAACAGGTAACTCAGTAGTACTCATCATAGAGCGCACCATATCCTATATGGTGCAATTGCTCTGCCCCGATACGCCTACGTGCTGTGGTGTATACGGAGGAGTAATGCTGAGAGAGAATCTCATTCTCCTTTAGAATAGTCCAAGAATTCCATGCACAAGTATTCTCCTCCCTGATCTCATCATAGGACATAATACTTATACCTGTATTGGTTCTCTACTTCTGACTTATATTCTTTGAATTTCTCAAAAGCTTCAGACATGTGTTTCAACAGGAACATGTGTCCGAATCTTAAGAGATCATCAGTGAATGTAAGGAAGTACAAAGAACCAGTCTTGGCATATATAGACTGGGGACTCACATACATCACCATGTATCAGTCCCAAGAGTTCACTGACTCTTTCTCTGTTTCCAGTAAACGGAGCTATGGTCATCTTATCTTTGTGACATGACTGGCACGTTTCATAAGATGTAAATTTAAACTGATTTAAATATGCATCTAAATGTAACTTAGCTAGTCGAGTTACATTGATATGACCTAGTCTACAATACCTTAAGAAGGATTCATTCATTTCTGAACTCTTCCTCTTATGTGTGTTCTGTACGTAAGGAACTGTAGTTTGATTTAGAATGTATATGCTTTTAGATATCGTGCCTGAACCGATCAACTATTGATATAGAAAATGTTCAAAACATTATCTAACAATACAAAATTGTATCCTTCTTTAGTAAAAGAGACTGATATGATGTTGTATATCAGGTTCGGTATCTAATAACATTTGTTCAGAATCAATGTATTCTGGTAATACAGGGTGATAGTGACCAACAGACTTGGCTGCAACACTTGCACCGTTTTCTGTCTCATGAAACTTTTCACCCGTTCTCAGTTCTCTACCTTTCTGTAGCCCATGTAACAGATTACATATGCGGGATCCTGATCCGGTATCTAATACCCAGGACGTAAAGGATACTGAGAAACAGTTCTCTGTAATGAACACACCCGAAGAAGATGCATCATCATGCACTTTCTTCGTTTGGGTGGCATGGGAATCCTGGTATTCCCCTAATTCCTGCTCGGTCTTATAACAATTATAAGTTGGAGCGGGACCAACGTTCCCCAGCTCAGTATAACAAGCGGGTTCGGTCAATACATCCATATTATTATCTTGATTAAGGCGTGACATGGTCGCTACCTGGAAAGAGAGAGAAGAAAACACTCTGCGTGCGCTCTTGCAAGATTAGATTGGTTATATATATTATCTAATTAGGATGGCTCCCACTGTTTTTATCAAATCTTCCTTCAAACCTTAAAAGGAAAGACTAGCCGGGATTAATCACACTCTACAAGTTCGCCAATCTTTCAGCCAGGCCAGTGCCGGTACTTTGAGGGAAGTTTCCCGTGCTTTCGCACGGACCTAATTAAAATAAACCTCGTTTTTCCAGGGGCGTAACCCCGTTGACACCTTTCTAGACACCTACTTGATCGGCTAATTGTAAAGTGCAAAACTCTCCCAGGAGTAACAATTACTCGCAGTGGGTATCAGGATCCAACTATCATATAGAAGGTATGCAATCTCATTGCAAATTTCAACACTTGAAACTCCCGATAAAGGTTTTTACCCCTAGCACCTATGACCTTGGCTAAGGTCAGCAAATCATAAGCACTAGTCAAGTTCTACCCGTCATTTCATGATTAATTAGACCCACCCACATGACCCTTGGCTAAGGTCAACAAAGCCACATGACTTTCCTAACTAATCGCATCATATACGGTGTAGGAAGACATCACTTAGCTACCGTACACTGTGCCTTGACTATGGTCAACAAATACAGCACGAATACTAAGTACTCTACTTCCTAAAATGACGGAGGGTTGCGGATGGTTTTTAAGAAAACCTTTAACGCTTTAAACTTGATCTCGTTGTGGAATCAAATGGTTTTTAAATGGAGTGTTTTTTAGGCTTTTGCTAGTTTCGCTAAAGAGGTCACTCCCAGTGAAGCGATCTCGGCTCTTTCCTCGTCGAATGAGATGCAGGATATTCAAAATACCACTGTGAAAAGCAAGAACTAGAAAAGCAGTCAAAAGACAAACCGAAGGTTGTAGCATCTGCTAATTATTGCTAAAGAGGTCACTCCCGGTGAAGGGATTTTCGGCTCTTTCCTTATCGAATAAGGTGCTGGATGTTCTACAAGGAACACCGCTATGCAAAACAACAACTAGAGCTACCTAAATTTTTTGAAATTCGATTCCACAACATCTTTTAGGTTTATTTTCTTTCATTAATCTCATTAATGAATTTCCCATCATTTAAGTCCACCTAAACATCACAGATAAATACAACGTACACTTATGCCATCCGCATTCGCCTCGATGTCCCGT
This sequence comes from Agapanthus africanus, assembly GCA_030015575.1. Classification (NCBI taxonomy): domain Eukaryota; kingdom Viridiplantae; phylum Streptophyta; class Magnoliopsida; order Asparagales; family Amaryllidaceae; genus Agapanthus; species Agapanthus africanus. Next base: position 43,388,635 of record JASDDO010000019.1, on the reverse strand, counting down.
CTGCACCGTTAGATTAGGTAACTAACGGCAGAGCGGGGCAGGGCTAGCGCGGGTGCAAAACATAAGCAACGTCTATATAATATATCATATATAGTATATACAGTATCAATCTGAACATATCACATGATCACATCACAGATAACGCAGCAGAAAATATCATATGAAATATTGGATATACTAGGACGTCCGTGTTTTATTTTGAGCCTGTATAAAATACGGATTCCACGGTCGTGATGAATAGCCAATCCCACACCCCTAGACCCCTACGAGAGCGGCAAGCAACCCTACCAATTCTAGAGTTAGGAGACCCGGACTCGACTCCTCGAGATGGTCTCCTACTGGACCCTAGAACCCGGTTACTTGTGCTCCCCTCCTTGGGTCTATCCTAATGCGGAAAAGTAAATAATATACAATGGTGACATCATCCTCAACCCGGAAGTTCCCCAATAAAAGAATATTACATACAAATTTTTACATGAATGAAAAAGAAAAACTCTCATCTCACATAAAACCCCCCGGCTATTCAAACACGACGATCCAATATAACATATCCAGCAACACATAACATCACATGTCATCAACGTAAGTAAATATGCGCATCCCAATTTTCGTTGACATATGGCAACGAAACCGGCGATATCACATATTGCACTTACGGTGGCAGAAAAGAAAGTGTAAAACTACAACAGTTGGAATCCGCAACCTTCTTAGACATCGCATGCCTAACAATTATAAACCTCACATTTTAGTCTCATTATCGAAAACACTTTTCAATACCAAGTCGGGCAATTCAACAAGATTCCCGACATCCTGAACGAATTCTCGTCGCAAACTTTAGTAGACGGCCGCACCCCCGATACCGTTGACGAAGTGCACTAAGGCGGAACACTGCTGCCGCGAGCACCCGAACGGATGCTCTCGGCGACGGGGTTCTCCTACAGTCACTTGGTCGGGGCTATGGGGCATGGCTATCTATTAAGTTTACCGGCGAGTATCCGTGTACGTAACGTGATTGCGACGGACTTTTGATCACATCAAAATCCCGTGGCAACCGATCAAGTGAGACTAAACTGCTAGATTTATAACATTCAAAATAGTTATCTCATAACTACTTGTGGATTCTAAATATTGTATCACATTCCAGATAAATAGACAATGTTAAACTTTCCGATCGAATAATCAAACACCCAAGTTTTCCCGAAAATCTCAACACTTGAAATAAGTTTAAAAACATCCACTTCATGCCACAGTACCAACGGTCCAGCCGTAGAAGGGTCAAGCCAATGCCTCACATGTGGCACGCCGTACTGCCCCAAACCCTAAGGTTCAAAGGGCAGTTCAAGACGGTCACATAATCGAGTTAAGGTTTGTTGTCTTCTAGAGGGTCTATCGCGTTACTTGCACTACTTAGACGTTCTTAAACTACGGAAAAATCCAACACTTGGAAATTTTCCGGCAGGGGAAAAGGTGAGATATTGATATCCGGTCGAACATTTTAACACGTTCTAAAATACACGGAAAAACAAAATAAAAAAAGTTAAATAATCCGATCAAATCATCGAGTCCCCAATACAACCCAGAAAACTCAACTCTTGAGTATAAATTAAAAATACCCAGAAAACACAAAAATTACATACGGGCATTACTGTGCAAACTATGACTAATGATTCATCTTTATGGCCGCGAAACCGCCGCGCAAGCCAGGGTGGGGCCGCGGTTCCGCAGCGCATTAGTCGACTTAGGGTCACGTGCTCCACAGTAATTCCTAGAAAACCCTGCTGAATTTTTTGGATATTTTTAATTTGGGAAAATCCACAGTTTCAGAAAATGTACAGAGAAGGGTATCGATTAGGGTTTCGGGGTTCGATCGGCTTTCTAACTTCGTCTACATTTCGTCTAAAGCTCTAGCTAGGCTCTGATACCACTGTAGGGTTCCTAGGCACACTCAAGAGGTTCCACAAGGCATCAACCATGCCAAAATCAAATTTTTCTATGTGCCGAGAAACCCTAATCAAGATCGTTTACTAGAGGTAAGGCGAAAGCAAGCAAGTAAACTACTTTAACTACAAGTGAAAGGGATTACAACCTTTGTAGATCCGGTCCTTCACTTCTAAAGCTCCGTGTTGACGTCTCTTCGCTGCGATCATCGGGATCCCGGACCCTAGCATTGGTTTCATCGGAGAAATGAGCGGGCTAGGTCATTGACTTCGAGGCCGAAGATGATCTATGTCGGGGAGACTCAAACTCAAGCTATTCCTTCACTTGGTCAAGAACTTTGTGAAGAGAACACCCTATATTACATGGCAAGTAGTAGAGGATGAAGAAATAGGAAGTGGGTTTACTTTGGATTTGAATTTCTCACTCTAAATCTTCACTTAAAAAATTTCAAGCAAGCTTTCTTCTTCTTGAAGAAGAAGAAGAAGAAAGAAAAGAATGAATAATCAATTATGAAAAATGAATAATCAAGTGAAGTCTATCATCTTGCAACCATGGGTGAGTTAACTTTTGTAGAGAGTAAACTAGAGTTTAGGTTGATGGTTAGGTCAAAGAACAAAACAAAATGGTTAGAATTTTTCAAAGATGCTAAGAAGCTTCATGAAACTTGAAGCCAAAACAAGAAAAGCCACCATTTAGTTTTACAAAAATAAATAAATAAATAAATAAAACCCAGCCATTAACCTAAACATGGTGTAAGTCATACACACACCCAAGTTTGCATGTATCATCAATCATGATACAAACTAGTGCACAAACATATATCATATATACAACTTGTGCACATCAAGTGAGAAAATCAATCTTAAGTGAACAAATACTAGTTAATGTAAAGTAATATATCAAATATATAATTATACATTAAATCATTAAATCAATACTTGATTTAATGATCCGGTCATATTGCATATAACCGACTAATATCTAGTGTATCAGTGTATCGAATCAACACTTGATTCGGTAACCGGCTATATCTCATATAACCGTCCAATGATACAAATCGCAAGAATAGAATACACTATCATATACTGGTATTATTCTCGGTCCCGCACATATCTCATATGCGCTCCTATTTCATTTCGCTTGAGCCAGGAAACCCCTGTGTAGGACTCTAAAGACTCGTCAATACGCCGGCAGTAGGTGATGATCATATCAAACACCCACAAGCCGCAAGCGGTCTGCTAAACGTAACGGCCACCCGGATATTGAGCGATCAAAAAATCAACAAGCAAGCCTACTCACACTCCTGCGAATCCAACCAGTAACACTTACCGCACAGTCCGGTCTGTTCGTCTGATATGTCGCATATCTCGCCTAGGGGTGGTAAACGTCAGACCCCAGTAGCTCGATAAGTCATGCCGATGTAAGGTCCATAACAAGCATGAAACTACTGATAACACTTACCAGTAAATCAGTGCAACCCTGGCCAGGGATTTCCAGTTATGGCCAGTCGAGCATAGCGCAACATCAACCCCCAATACCGGGAGAGACGAATCCCCTCCTATCGCTCACTGCCTCCATGTGAATCGGGACTGTACCCAAAAACCACCTGTTTGCACAACTCAGTAGAGCCGTGGTAGGGTGGAAATCAAAGCACAGTGGGAGATACATAAGACTCTATGACGATCTCGGGTCAACAGACTAAGCTGTACCAGTGTCACCAGAGAACTGCCATCTGACGTGAGGTATAATACCATCTAGGAGTTCTCGGCTAGTCCGTTCAGTGTACCCAGTCACCACTGAGCACCCGCATACCATCTCTGATGTCAAACACCAATAGATATGGGATCATCCATCGCCCATCACATGGGCCGAGAAGATATACGCCAGTCTACTCTGGAATATCGATGCCCCGTCTCGATATTCCCACGACTAGGAACATTGAAGGATGTACTCATGGACTACCCAGGCCCCACTAGTATGATCTATATCATAGTCCAGAAAGTCGAGTACACATCCTAAGGGCTTTATCAACATGTAATAGAGAGACTGCAGGTATACATGTTAAGATAAAAAGCAACCAGAAAGCCTACTATCATGTCGAGCAAGAAAATCCTACCTATATATGTCCCAGCATCCACTACAATATACATCTCATGTACAGTAATGGCCTCTAGGGCATACATATAACTAACATGCTCGTCTACCTACCTCTTAATCAATACATGGGTAACCGTTACATGTATTTAGTACCGTTGACGAGCTTGTAGGTTAACCCGTGAGGGGATTGATCTGAAATTTTTTCAGATTCAATCGAATACGATCCTGTTTAATCTACTGCCAGCGTATTGTCAGGTCTTTAGAGTCTCACAACGAAAGTGCCTGCCTGGACGAAATGATGATATGGCATGCATATGACGATACGTACGAGAGTTCAATTAAATACGTGTATTTGATATACTTGATTTAATCGGGCGTTTGATAATACTAGCCGGTTTATTTATAAGCCTGATTATTAAGTCAAGTGTTGATTTAATATCCATATATGTAATATGGTTGCTAGTATTGTGTATATGATACACACTCTCTTTCTCTCTCTCATTAGTATTTGATACTAATGTATTATTATGTATATGATACGTAATATATTATGTATATGATACATGTATTCTCTCTCTTGATTAATATCTATATATATATATGGAATTGTATATGTATGTGATACATATACTCATGCTCTCTCTCACTCTTTTATTCATGTATTTAATACATGGGTGTATATGCATTTTATACATATACACAAAGTCATAAGATGAAAAAGGTGCATGTGAAGTAGTGGGGTTAGCCCTCTCTTTGCATGACAATACTTAAGAGAGAGAAAAAGGATGGCATAAGTGATGAGATTTATTCTTTTATTTTTAATCATTATTCTTTTTAGAGAAAAAGAAAAGAAAAGAAAGACAGTTGCTTCTTCCTCATCTTCTTCATTATTCTAGAGAAAAAAAGGAAAGAGAAAGAAAAAGAGAGAATCCACACATCATCTCCTACCTCCTTATTCTTGCAAAATGTAAGAGCTAGTAGATTCACATAGAAGTGTTCTAAGTGAAGTGGGAGTTCGGGTTAGGTTCCTTCACTGTGGATCATCATTGTCGAGGCGGTTGGCCACCAAACTTGTTCCGGATGCGATGGAGCTTAGCTATGGGTCTTCCAATAGAGATTGGGCACTCTACAAAGGTTGCAGCCCCCTAAACTTAATGCTTTTGCTTTCTTGATTTCTTGCAAACATTAGTATTTGAATGGTTTTGGATTTGTGATTGGTGCTATGTATTTTGAAATTTTTGTTCTATGTTTCCGCCACGTTCCGCAAGTGTTGCGGCCCTAGCACCGATGACTAACATATTACACACTTTGTTCACATGACTTATATGACTCGTTAATTGATGGTTCCCTCGCATCAAGAGCTGTGGGTAATTAACAGCAGTTTTGTCCTCGGCAGTTGGAGAAAAGATCTCCACAATCGATAAACCCACGTCTATTCTAGGCAGGGGGAATCTGTACACGCTTAAGACACATGCGCATCCATCTCAATTGTTGACGAAAAACACTCTGCAGGTGCCAATAAAAAAAGAGTATATATAATAAATAAGTTTTGTTTTATGATTGCCTAGGATACTTGAGTGATTAAGTCTTTTAGAGTGTTTTCTCACTTAGTGCGTTGTTCACATCAGAATATTGCTTTTAATACCGCTCATTCTTATGCACATTTGTATATAAGTAGGTGTTTTTGATCTGTGTTTGCTACATGATTACAGATTACAGGTTCTCAGTCTAGAACAACACAAATCACGCACATTCTCTACAGTTATGACAAATTCAGGAAAACTGCCGAAAACAAATAAAATCCGGGTTCCGGTCATCCACATCTGTGAGGTGCCACTTACCAGTAAAAGGGACAAGATCAAGCGATGGTCATTCGTGTCTGGGACAAATACAGAGTATGAGGGAGGCACCACAAGGATCAAGGTGGCAACGCGGAGCCCGAGTGAGATCAAAGCACAAAGACAAAAATAGTTGTCATTTTGGACTGTTCTAAATCTGAGAATATTTTGGAACTATTTTGCAAATTTGAACCTACTAAACAGAAGAAGAAAGCAACACAAGAACCCATAAGAAAAATGATGATCCAATTCCCTAAATAGACTGCAGAAAGGCAAAATTTTGGGCATTTAGGCGGCGGATCCGCGGCCTTACCGTGGTATCTCGCGATGAATTTTCATGGGTGTTTTTGTAATTGTACAAGGGCTCAAAATATTGCCCTAGGGTTTCACTTCTTTGCTTATATATACTCCAGAATTGAGCCAAACCAAGGACGCTTTACTTTCCTTAGGATTAGTGTTAGATTAGATTAGTTTTTCTCTTCCTCTTCCTCTATTCTCCATTATAATGTAATAAGAGTTTTTGAGTGGATGAATAATGAAAATGAGAGTTTAATCCAGCCTGTATATTTTTTATTGTTAGTTTAGTTTTTATTACTTTCTTATTATTTTCTTAGCTGTATAATTATGTTTTTCTTTGATATGTAGTTGTTGGTTTTTTATTTCTTCTTCTTCTCCTCTTCTCTTTTGATTTTTATTTGCAAAATGATGATGCTCAAGTGTGATCCTTGCTTATGTGAGATCCCAAGAAACTAGTTTATTCCCTTCTTCTCATTTCTTTTCTTTTCGATTTTATTTATTTTTCATAAAGAGTGAGTAGATTACTCACTTGTTAGGGTTAAGGAAAGGTGATATGAGGGATGGAAAAATCTCTTATGTTTCTCTTTACCAAACAACTTGAATTGAATCTAGACCAAAAAAACACAACCCTTTCCCTTATGCGCGCTATAAGTAACATATAGTCATGACCTAAGTTGAGAATTCCTTTAGGTGCATTACAATGTGACATATAGTTGCGATCTAATTGGAGACTTGTTGTGGATGTTTCACCTAGGGTTAGAAATATCTCCCTTCTTTTAGAACGTCCTGTAAGGTCTTTTATTAGCATGAGAAGGCGGTTAAAGTCAAGCGGTTGGAAAGAGCATGGAAAGAGAGTGAGAATGCGGTTAAAGTCAAGCGGGGAACTAGAATTGGATTTAGCGTTAGAAAGCTTGCTTAAACCCGCAAATACTATTTCTATGTCCTCCTAATCCCCGTCACTTCCGATTATTCCAACACCATTTCAATGATGGCACAAAACAAGCACAAGAATAATTTCTAACTCTACTAACCAACCCTAACCCAAACAAGTTCCCTTGAACATAAACACTTAGGATAGAATTAAACAAACTTGGATATTCTTTACTTGACTCATCTAAAATAAGAACAAAAATACATACCATCTCTCTGTGGATCGACTCGTACTCAACCGGCTAGCTACCAAGCGAAATCGACTTGATTGTGGTAAGTAGAACAAGTAGAACACGCATCATATCATGAAATCTCTACCAATCATGCGCTCAACCCATATGGTTGGGAGGCACTGGCTGAAAGCTCGATACATGGGTATTCTAGATAGTTTGCAAACAAGACATGATAAAACTCACACACTGAGTAATCGGTTGGTTAGTGCCTCATGAAACATTAATGAACACACTTAAAGGTGTTGTCGGTAGGGGTATGTGTGTGTGTGTGTGTGATACGAGGATATGAGCTATGGATACTATAGTTTGAATTGAAATATCAAGACTAAGAGATGCATTACACATACACGTAGGGGTATAGGAGTTATATTTAAAGAAAATAGGGGAGTGAAGAATAGGATTAAGTTCTATTAAGGGAGGTGTTGGGGTCAAAAATTATATCCCTTCAACCAAAGTCAAAAGGTCAAAGTCAACCCGAAGGCCGAGCTTAACCTAAGTCAAGTAGGCCCGAGCCCGGCCCGAGCCGGGTCCAAGCTCAGGCATGGGGACCGGCCTCATGCAAGGAAAAAAAATTAAAATTTAATAGATAGATTTAAAATATAATAAATAGGAAGTTCATGTAATAGGAAGAGTCAAAAGTCATATTTTTTGTAAAGCCCAAGGGCTATAGTGCAAAAGATATGCACATGTGTAAAAGAATGGAAAAAAGCCAAAATTGTAAAGCCAAAGTGGCTATATATAAAATGTAAAGGCTATAAAAGCCAATCATATGTGGAAATAATAACAATATTCATTCTCTCTCAATTTTTCTAGGGTTTGGAGCCTCCACAAAAGAGACAAGTCTTCTTTTTCATCATCTTCTTCTTCCTTAAAGAGAGAGTGCTCCAAAAGGAAAGAGAGTTCCTTTTGGATCTTTCTCATCTCCTTCATCTTTTTCTTCCGCAATATAACCCATAAAAACCCATCTCTTTTGGAAAACTCCATTCCAAGAACCCAAGATCTAAGATCAAGACCAAGTAAAGGAGCAATCTTTCTTTATCACGCTAGAAGAACAAGTGAAAAGAAGGACTCTCAGAGTGAAAGTCCATGGCTTTCACCCGGAGCAAGCATTTTTGGACATGTAGATTCGATTAAAGCCTTAGGCTTTCATCACTTGACCCCGGATATCTTGCGAGATCCGTGAGAACATGGAACCTTCCATATTCTTTTCGCAATTTTTGAACATGGGATACCTGTGTTCAACACCAGAACGTCCCTAAAAGGAGGTTCCCGCTTTCGAAAACCCCCAAATGGGGTTATCTGTCTTCGGAACCCCCCAAAAAGGGTTCCCGCTCCTGAAACTCTCCTATAGAGAGTTAGCTCTTTCGAGACCCCCCTAATGAGGGGTTCTGCTGTCGGGACCTCCTTTCCAGGGTTCCTACTTTCAGAATCCCTCCAAAGGGGGTTCCTGCTCCTGGAACTCCCCAAAAGGGAGTTCCCTCCTTCGGAACCCCCCTAAATGGGATTCCCGCTCTCGGAACTCCCCCAAAAGAAGTTCCCTCTTTTGGGACCCCCTCCAAGGGTCCTGCTCTTGAAACCCTCCCGAAAGGGGGTTCCCGCCGTCGAGACCCCATCTCTTGGGGTCTCGCTTTTGGAACCCCCCGAAAAGGGGTTCTTACCTATGGGACCTCCTTTTCTATGGGTCCCGCTTTCGAGACCCCCTAAAGGGGTCCCGGCTGCCCTAAGAGGTCTCTCAATCGAAAGGCCACCAAAACTCTCTCTCTCTCTCTCTCTCTCTTTCCCCTTATCGAAAGCTCCCCGACATACTCAAAACACTTCTCCCCTCCCGAACAGCGGGACCCCCGTAAACTCTATGAGGCCCCCGATATGTTCAAAGCACCCTCAAAATCATTTTCAAAACACAACACGCACATAATGCACACTGAGTTAGCATGACCTATAACAACTTTGTTACAGTGTACAGAAAATTTGATTAAATTTTAAGGTACAAATGGAGTATTTGTAATACTGTGTGCACTATAAGTATTTGAATTGGTTTTGAACAGCAAGAAAGCACTTGTAACTCATTGGTAAAGCCTTGTACTGCTGTGACGTAGCCCCTGTGATCGATTCCCCCCCAGCCACATTATTTTTTGTTGATTTTCTTTTAATCTTTTAGAAACTCAAAAGTTTGCACGTGCAAAACACGTAAAATGAAAAGTCATAAAGTAATCAAACAGGTCCACTGAAGTATACCAAGCGAAAGGGACATGTGGCCAAAATCCAAGCCAAGGCCGACGGTATTGGACCGGCGAGATTGCCTATGGGGCCGGCATCACCGGGCCCCACCTGTAGGTAATGCTCTGAAATTTTTACTCCTGAACCCCTTCACCTACCCCACTACCTCCATGTTGTTTGTTTACTCTGAAAACATCCAGAGAGTGATAATTTTTCTCTTTAATTCATTTTTAATGCACATTTTAATTCCATTCTTCATTACCCTAAACCCTAATTTTCCCTATAAATACCACACTACATTTCACCCCTTCTCATTCAAAATTCCATTAAAAAAACTCTCTAAAATTTCCAAGTCCCAAAGTTATACAAGTGGAGTTCGCAAGAGGTGAAGTTCCGGCGAAGTTTCGGGAAGAATCCAGTGACGAAACGACTTCCCGACGATCCCAAACTCTCCCCCTACCTCTTCTCTCTAATTACAATCAATAAGTCCCTTCTCCCCTCCTCTTTTGCTATTCTAAAACTTGCCCTTTTCAAAACTCATCGGAAGCGGAGTTATTCCGGCTTCCGATTCTCATTTCTTTAAAATCTAATTTTTTCTTAATAAAAAAACCTATAAATTTTTAACAGATTATTTAGTAATCATTAACAAACACATTAGAATAAGTTTAATCTCAAAAGAATCTATTATACAATCTTAAATACCATATACTTTACTTTCAATACAATTCAACATATTCCTTTATATTCCCTTTAGAAAACTCACGATTTAATGACCTATCTCATCACAACACACATTTTTGACAGAGCACGATAACTCTTGGGACATTAGTTTATGGGAAAAATACGAGTTTACATTTAAATACCATAAATATTCAAAAACCGTTATCTTTAAAAAGTGTGTTATTTAATTCTGTGCAATTGCACTTCTACAACCCATTTTGGGAACCCCGATCGGGATGGTGCAGATTATCGCACGTTCTCGGGCCTAGTAGAGCAAGATGCAGACCTCCGCAAGGAGCATTCTGTTAGTTATATGTATGCCCTAGAGGCCATTACTGTACATGAAATGTATATTGTAGTGGATGCTTGGACATATATAGGGAGGAATTTCTTGCTCGACATGATAGTATGCTATCTGGTTACTCTTTATCTAAACATGTACACTGATTGTCTCTCTGTTACATGTTGGTAAAGCCTTTAGGATGTGTACTTGACTACCTGGATTGTGATGCGGATCATACTAGTGGGACAATGGTAGTCTGTGAGTACATCCTTTAAAGTCCCTAATCGTGGGTGTATCGAGACGGGGCATTGATATACCAGAGTAGACTAGCGTATAGCTCCTCGACCCATGTAGATGGGCGATGGATGATCCCATATCCATTGGTTTTTGAAATCAGAGATGATATAAGGGTGCTCAGTGGAGACTGGGTACACTGGACGGACTCGCCGAGAACTCCCAGATGGTATTATACCTCTCGTCAGATGGCAGTTCTCTGGTGACACCGGTACAGGTTAGTCTGTCGACCCGAGATCGTCATAGAGTCTTGTGTGATTCCTACTGTGCTTTGATTTCCACCTTACCACGTTCAAGAGGATGTGCAAAACGGTGGTTTTTGGGTACAGTCCCGAGTCACATGGAGGCAATGAGCGATATGAGGTGATTCGTCTCTCCAGGTATTGGGGGTTGATGTTGCGCTGTGCTCGATTGGCTATAACAGAGAAGTCCCTGGCCAGGGCTGATTCAGAGATTTACTGGTAAGTGTTACCAGTAGTTTGTAGATCCGTTATGAGCCTCATATCGACACGACTTATCAAGCTACTGGGGTCTGACGTTTACCACCCCTAGGCGAGATATGCGACATATCAGACGAAGAGACCGGACTGTACGGTAAGTGTTACTGATTGGATTCGCAGGAGTATGAGCAGGCTTGCTTGTTGATCTTCTGATCGCTCAATACCCGAGTAGTCATTACGTTTAGCGTGCCTCTTGCGGCTTGTGGGTGTTTGATATGATCATCACTTACTGCTAGCGTATTGACGAGTCTTTAGAGTCCCACACAGAGGTTTCTTGGCTCAGGCGAAACGAAGTAGGAGCACATATGTGATATGTGCGGGACCAAGACTGATACGTGTATGTGATACCGTATTGTATTCTCGTGATATATGATATCGGGTCGGGTATATGTGATACAGCTAGGTTATCGAATCAAGTGTTGATTCGATAAATTGATACACATGATATTAGTCGGTTATATGCGATATGACCGGATCATTAAATCAAGTGTTGATTTAATAATTTAATGTATAATTATATATTTGATATATTAATTTACATTGACTAGTATTAGCTTTACTTAAGATTGGTTGTCTCACTTTATCATGTATTAAGTATATATGTGATATATACTTATGTACATAGTTTGTGTCATGCATGATACCACATGCAACATGGGTGTATGAGACTCACACCATGTTATATGATAATGGAGGGTTTTATTTATATTAAGGTAATCAAATTAGTTGGAAATTAGTTTATGGATGTAGCATGGAGAAGCTTGTAGAATCCATTGACTAAGTCAACTAATTTGTCTTGCTTAAGATATTTAACCATTATCCTAACACATGGTTAAGTCTGTACATGGGTTTAATATATGATATTAACTCACCCATGGTTGGATAATTCACCACTTGATTTTATTCTTGAGTTCATTCTTCATTTGCTTCATCTTCTTCCTCTAGCTCTCTAGCTTCTTGAAAAATGGTGAAAATGAGTGAGAAAATAAAATCTAAAGTGAGCTCACTTCCTATTTCATCATCCTATAAACTTGCTTGGGTATTATAGGGTGTTCTCTTCACAAATTTCATGACCTAGTGAAGGGTTAGCTTGAGTTTGAGTCTCTTCGACGTAGATCATCTTCGGCCTCGAAGACTATGAGCAAGCTTGTTCATTTCTCTGAGGGAACCCATACTAGAGTTCGGGAGATCCATGATCGCAGAGAAGGGACGTCAACACGGAGCTTCAGAAGTGAAGGATCGGGTCTACAAAGGTTGTATTCTTGTTCACTTCTTATGTAATGTTTGATTGCATGTTTTATTGTCTTTTCACTCTAGCTTGATCCTAGCTTAGGATTGATTAGCACATTAGAAAATTTAAATTTGGCATGGTAGTTGCTGTGAAAACCCAGTAGGGTGCTAAGGAATCCCAACAGTGGTATTAGAGTCGGGCTAGAGTATTAGACGGTGTTTGTTAGATTACGAAAACGAAACTGCTCCGAAACTCGAAACACCAAATACGGTTTCTGTCGATTTTTTATTGACCTCAAAAAAAATTTCAAACAAGTGCAGAATTATATATGTGTGATAACATGAACACTAGTGAAATTTGAGGGCATTCTGATTTTTTTGGCCGGCGAGACCCCCTCATCTCGGCCAAATCCGAGCCCCTCCTCTAAATTTTTCCAGTGTTCTATTGCCTGGGTTTTGGTGTTTCAGGTGTTGTTTGTTTTTGCTAATTTTGCATGAGATATAATCTTACACTATAAACAATTCAGGGTGTTTCGTATTCGTAGTTTAACATTGTATTTGGGTTTTCACAAGTTATCTAGGCGAAGTTAAAAAGTTCGATCGAATGTCAAAAACCCATTTTTCCAAGTTTAACGTATTCAGAAAAACATGCAAGTAATTCTGTGGACCGTATAGAAAAATGAAGCCCTAACTCGACTTTTTTGGATCGCGGAACCGCGGACATACCCTAGAGTTTGCCGCAGCTCCGTGGCGACATGAGTGAGGCTTGGGTTTGCCCTTCTACGGTTGGTCCATAGGTACAGCGGCATGTTCCGGGTATTATTAAAACTGTGCTCAAGTGTTGAGCTGTTGGGAAATTGTGGGATTTTGATGAATCGATCGAAAAGTTTAACATCGTCTGGATATCATGTGATGGGATACAATAATTGGAATCTATCTAGTTGCATGCAAATTTAACATTTCGGCCTCGGACAGAATCGGGAATCTTGTTGACTTACCCGACTTCCTTTGAAAAGTGTTTTCATGGTTGAGACCTAAATGTAAAATTTGCATTGTTAGGCATGAAATCCAGAATATATGATATTCCGGGTTTATGATGTCTGAGGGCAGTGCGGATTCCAATTTTTGTAGTTTTTCACTTTCTTTTCTGCGACCGTAAGTGTAATATATGGTGTATCGCCGGTTTCGTTGCTATATGTCAACGAAAATTGGGATACGCATATTTACTTACGTTGATGACATATGATATTATGTATTGCTGGGATATGTTATATTGGATCGTCATGTTTGAATAGCCGGGGTTTTTTTATGTGAGATGAGAGTTTTTCATTTTCATTCATGTAAAATTCAATGTATGTAATATTCTTTTATTGGGGCACTTCCGGATTGAGGAAGATGTCACCGTTGATGTATATTATTTACTTTTCCACATTAGGATAGACCTAAGGAGGGGAGCACAAGTAACCGGGTTCTAGAGTCCAGTGGGAGACCATCTCAAGGCGTCGAGTCCGGGTCTCATAACTCTAGAATTGGTAGGGTTGCTTGCCGCTCTCGTAGGGGTCTAGAGATGTGGGTTTGGCTATTCATCACGGCCGTGGAATCCGTATTTTATATAGGCTTAATATAAAACCCGGAAATCCTAGTATATCCAATGTTTCATATGTTGTTTTTCTGCTGCGATATTCTGTGATGTGATCATTTAATATATTGAGATAGATGTTGTATATAATATATATGATATATTATATAGACGTTGCTTATGTTTTACACCCGCGCTAGCCCTGCCCCGCTCTGCCGTTAGTTATCTAACCTAACGGTGCATGATGGGATATCGAGGCGAATGCGGATGGCATAAGCGTACGTTGTATTTATCTGTGATGCTTAGGTAACTTAAATGATGGGACATTCATTAATAAGATTAATGAAAGAAAAGAAACCTAAAAATGTTGTAGAAACTTGTTTTAAAAACTGGTAGCTCTATTTCTTGGTTTGCATAGCGGTATTCATTGTAGAATATCCAGCACCTTATTCGATAAGAAAAGAGCCGAGATCCCTTCACGGGGAGTGATCTCTTTAGTGAAACTAGTAGATGCTAAAATCTCGGATTGTCTTTTGATTGCTTTTTTAGTTTTTGCTTTGCATAGTGGTATTTGTGAAATATCCTGCACCTTATTCGATAAGGAAAGAGCTGAGATCCCTTCACCGGGAGTGACCTCTTTAGCAAAACTAGTAAAGGCCTCAAAAACACTCATTTTCAAAATCACTCGATTCTACAACGATATCAAGTTCATTACGCAAAAGGTTTTCTTAAAAACCTGCCATAGCCCTCCGTCATTTTAGATAAGTACTTCATAGTATTCGTGCTACGTTTGTTGACCTCCGTCAAGGCGTAGTGTGCGGTAGCTATTTATGCTTATATTCAAAAGCATATGATGCGATTGAGTTAGGGTAGTCATGTGACCTTGTTGACCTCCGTCAAGGGTCGTGCGGGTGAGTTTAATTCAATCATGAAATGTACGGGTTGAACTTGACAAGTAGCCTATGGTTTGTTGACCTCCGTCAAGGTCATAGGATGCTAGGGGCAAAATTATTGGGAATTTCAAGTGTTAAAATTTGCAATGAGATTGCATACCTTTTATGAGATAGTTGGATCCCGATACCCACTGCGAGTAAGAGTTACTCCTGGGAGAGTTTTGCACATTACAATTAGCCGATCAAGTAGGTGTCTAGAAAGGTGTCAACGGGGTTACCCCCAAGAAAAACGAGGTTTATTTTAATTAGGTCCGTGCGAAAGCACGGAGAGCCTCCCTCAAAGTACCGACACTGGCCTGGCTGAAAGATTGGCGAAATTGTAGGGTGTAATTATGTTGGATATAGTGCCATCAAAGTCAATTATTGGATCGTAGATACATGATTGCAATGATTGAGGTGGACCTATACCGGTAGGACAGTCTTACTCGAGATGATAGTATACTATCTGGTTTGTCTTTATCATCGTGTACAGCCTTTAGGTGACATGATCACTATTACACGTTGATAGAGCCCTTAGGATTCTTGCTTGACTACCAGCAGTATGATGGCGATCATATACGTGAGAGTTGGGTAGTCCATAAGCACATTCTTAAAAGTGGTCCCTAGTCGTGGGAGTTTCGAGACAGGGCATCGATACCCCGGAGTAGACTAGTGTATACAGTCGAGAACCCGACGAGGGGCGGTGGCCGGTCTCACAAGCCATTGGTGTCAGTTGGTTCACCTAAGATGTATACAGGTGCTCATTGGGTTATGAGTGCACCGGACAGGACTCGCCGGGAACCTTCTAGTTGGTATTATACATAGCGTCGGATAGCAGTTCCCTGGTGACATGTGTACAGGTTAGTTCATCGACCTGAGGTCGTCATTTGTCTCGTGTGAGTTCCCACTGTGCTTAGATTACTGCCCTACCACGGCTCAAAGGAGTCGTGCAAACAGGTTTTAGATGGGTACAGTCCCGAGCCACATAGAGGCAGTGAGCGGATCGGCAGGGGATTCGTCTTTCCCGGTATTGGAGGTGGGATCGCGCTGTGTCTAGGAGAGCTATTACACCAAGTCCTTGGCCAAGGCAAGTGAGAATTACTGGTAGGTATTTCAGTAGTTTCTCAGGGTGTTCAGGGCTACCTTCCGACACGAATTATACAGCTTTTGGGGGGTCTGACGTTACCAGCTCCCTAGGCCCAATATGCGATGCTCATAGACGAACGGACCGGACTATACAGATATTGTCACTGATAGGCTCAGTAGGGTTCCAGGATGAATTCGCTCATCGGCTTCCCTTTCGGTCAGTACATGGGCAGCCGTTACGCACAGCTAGTGCCGCTGACGTGCTTGTGGTTAAACTCACTGCCAGGATATTGATGAGTCTTTAGAGTCCCCCACAGAAAGTTTCCCAAGTTTAGGCGAAACGTTGTAGAGGCCGTATGATTTTATGGCAGGATTCGAACATGCACGTGCACTTATGCACGTGTCATGGTTCGGACAGATAATACTGGTGGGCTTTGGTTTAAGCCGGATCCAAGTATTATATTGAGTCGGAATATTTTAGTGTCATCGTATTCGTATTCGGTCGGAATACGGATACAGGTATGTATTTACAGGTGAGGGGTATTCTCGTAATCCGTTATGAGATTACTTTAGAAGATGCATTTCTTTTTGGGTTAATCATTTTGGTTTAAATGATTATTGGATTTGGAAAGTGTGACTCATTTGGATGACACATTCTTCTAGCATGTTCACTAGTGACTCATGCTAATGAGTCACTAAGTGAGTCATGATAGAATTAATGGTGTTTTGTTTTTGGTAAGATATTTTTGAGTGTTTGTGTGGGATATTTTTGTGAGATCTTTTCTATGTTTAAAGTCACAAAACCTCATTATATCTTCTCACCAAAATGTTTGGACAGCCATCATAATTTTTGGTGCTTGGTTATTTTTGCTCACTAGAGTTTTCTTGAGCTCACACTCTCCAAACCTTAGCATCTTCTTCAACATCCACTCTTGCCCTCTCATGTGATGAGAACCAAAGAGTGTAATGAGACAAAGTATTCCACTATTTCTCTACTTCATCTTGGTCATCTCTTTTACCAGACTTGATGTCCGAGTTGCCTCGGTATAGAGGCGGGAGCCCGTATAAATATTCGTTAAGGTAGTGCCATCTCGACGAGGAGAAAGGAGATCGAGCGAGTTCGGAGCAGCCGCAAGGAGATGGTGATGGTGTCTAAAGACCGAAGGACACGGATCGATCGGTATAGCCTTTCTATCATCTTAGTAGTTAGCTAGTTTAACGTTAATGGCAAGATCCGGGTTATAGTATCGATAGCGCCAGTTGTAAAAGTTTTTGTTCCGCGTTTGGCCTCAGATGGAGGGCCGGGGCGCTACTGTTGACTTACATGGTATCAGAGCCACGCCATTAACCTTTACTAGCTTGTTCTAACGTGTTTAAAATATCGATCGAACGAAATTTCCAAAACCGCACTTTTCATGATAAAGTTTCTGTCGAATTTTTAAACTGGTCTAAAAATTATTTTGGGTATGTCAGAAAATCGTGCAGGCTTTTCAAAGACTCTGGAAGAAATTTGGTCGACTGAACCTTCAAGACCGTCGCGGAACCGCCGCACAATCCATGTATTGGCCGCGGTTCCGCCGCCGTTTTGGGGCTTCAGTGCACCATTTTTCTTCTGAGTGTCTTTCATGTGGAATTGTTGTTTCTGGAATATTTTGTTTGGGCCCAGATTTTGTTTGAGTACTGGAGTTGTACTTGGGGCCCACTTCGGGAAGTTTTGTCCATCGGAATTTTAAATGTGTTAGTTTACAGTACTTACATTATATCTCCGACCGTGAATGTCATTCGAGCGGTAAATCGTTTCTAATTGCTATAGCTCTTTTAGACGGGTTTGCGAACGTGACATTCGCGTTTATGTTCTGTGTTGTGCTGTGATATTGCGGATTTGTCGTGGTGGATAGCTGTGTGCAATGGTAGTGTAGTTTGGATTTATTTGTACATTTGATATTGCAGGGTGAGCGTCCAACATGTGGACTGCCGTCACTGCCTGTTTGTATATTATTCTTTTGGGGCATGACCGGGTTGAGGTCGATGTACCCGTTGTACATATTTTCATTTATGTACTAGGTTTACCCCACAACGGAGTGCACGGATAGCCGAGTTCTGGAGGGCAACGGGTCCGCATCTCATGGCTTTGAGAGGCAGGGGGCCTCACTCTAGAATTGGCAAACTATTCGCCGCACTCGTAGGGGGTACAGGTTGACCCAAAGTGGGGTGCTCAAGTTACTGGATTCCGTGAAATGCTGGGTGGTTCATTCACTTTGCTGAATGGGGCTGCCTCGCTTCAGGTTTTGGCGGGTAACTTTCCGCACTCGTAGGGGTCTAGGTTTCATTGCACAGGCTATCCACACGACCAGGGGAACGTCGGGTTTCAGTTGCCGCTCTGTGAAACCCGGGGATCCCATATTATCTGTATTGTTCTATGATACTTATTACTTTTCTGTGATGTTGCATTTATCACACCTGGAGCGATTATTGTATATTGGTATATATATTAGTAGATGTTGTATATGTTTTGCACCCACACTAGTCCAGTACCCGCTCTGTCGTTAGTTAAGTAACGTAACGGGTGATGACGGGACCCAGTGACGAATGCGGATGGCATATACGTACATTTTATTTTCTTTCTTTTCTGGTGTGATTAATTGATGGGACTGCGTTGATTTTGATCAATGCAAGGAAAACAAACCTGTTTGACGTTGTTGGAACAGTTTTCAAAAAGTGTTATTACAAGGACGTTTTCTTTTGTTTTGCACAGTGGTATTCAGTTGGAATATCCTGCACCTCATTCGACGAGGCAAGGGCCGAGATCCCTTCACCGGGAGTGACCCCTTGGGCAGAAGTTTGCGTCAGGGTAATAACTTCACTATAGTCGATTACTTGTTGCTTTGCATCACGGTATTCAGTTGGAATATCCTGCACCTCATTCCACGAGGAAAGAGCCGTGATCCCTTCATCGGGAGTGACCTCTTTAGCGAAGGTTTTCGCCACTATATTTTTGTAAAAATCTATCAGGTTCCTTCAGCGATATCAAGTTCGTTACGTTAAAGGTTTTTCGCCAGAAACCAGCCATAGCCCTCCGTCATTTCAGTTGGGTATTCAGTAGTATTCAAGCTATGTATTTTGACCAATGCCAAGGCATAGTGTTTGGTAACTGCTGGGTATTCTTCTGTTGCATAGATAGATGAGTTGGTTTGGGACAGTCGTTCTGCCATTTGGCCAACGTCAGGGGTATGTACGGGTGGGTTCAAATTAACAAGATAATGATGGGTAGAACTTAACATGTGACTTATGGCATTTTGGCCAACGTCAAGGTCATAAGAGCATGGGGCAAAAATCCACATCGGGAGTTTCTAAAGAAACTGAAACTTGCCAGGCATGCGCATACCTTCTGGAGTATGATAACGTGAGTGGATTCCTTCACATTATCATGCGATGAGAGTTGGATCCCGATTCCTACTGATGAGTTGGTTTACTCTTCGGGTGATCCTGACTAATTCTTCTTTCAGGTTTGGAGGAGAATTTGACGGTACAGTGGGAGGTTTCCTGATTAGATAAAATGATAACCATTATGATCTAGGTTAGAGTGCACGCAGAGTGTTTCTTTTCTCTCTCTCTTTGGCAGCGGCCATTGACCGACCCTAGACTATGACTCGGTGACCAAGTTGACCGAACCTTCTTAAAATACTGGCTTTTGGATTGTCTGAGTTGCATAAGTTATTGCCGCTCCTTCTTTTACCCTTTGCATTTCTCCAGAACACCTTGTATTACTACGAACATCCACTTCCATTGGATAAATCCATCGTATGGTTATACACGAACTCGAAGGGACTTATTCGAGGATGGATCCAGGTTCAAGAGAAATTGAATTGGTTTATTCAGTTGTCTTTTATCATCACCTTCTCTCAGGTTGCGAGGGCTCCTTGGTATAGGAGAGCACACATATTACGCTTATTGGATAGTCTTCTTCCAAACCATAGGCAGGTGCCGAAAGGTAGGGAATGAAGAAAACCAATTAGCCTAAGTAGGGTGTACAGAAGGTAATAAGTAAAGACAAAATAAAGGGATTAGAAAGAGGGCAAAGTAAATTGCGATTGCTATCATTCATGACCAAACCACGTAGTTCATCGCCACTCCTACTTCACCTTTGTTTTTCTCCAGTTCAGGAGAAATGGAATAAGGTTTTATTCAGTTGTCTTTTATCATCACCTTCTCTCAGGTTGCGAGTACTCCTAGGATTAGGAGAGTATACCTATTATGCTTACTGGATAATCTTCTTCCAAACCATAGGCTGGTGCCGAACGGTAGAGAAGAAAGAAAACCATTTAGCCTAACGACGGTGTACAGAAGGTAACGACTAAAGAAAAATAAAGAGATTTGGAGAGATGGTAAAGAAATATACGGTTATAGTCATGAATTGGATTATGGAAGAGGCATTACTACGAATACCAGGATACCCCTTCGAAATATTTTCATGTTTCAGTTTCACTATGCGTTGTTAAAGGAAAACTGTTTTCCCGATTAGATACTTATTCCAGGGTATGTATTTACCGGGTATGATTCTCACATCCGTATGGTTTTACAGATGATGAATGGGAGTAAGTTATTGGTAATTGGGTGATCATCCTCATTATATCGGAATTCGTTGTAATTGATGATATTTGAGGCAATCGCCTGGGTTTTTGCCGGACGGCAAGTATTTGGTTTTGAGTATCCGTTATTGTGCATCAATTTCAAACTGATATATCTGTACGTTTATTTTTATAAAGCGAGATAACTTTTTGAAATTATGTCCGTGACATTTATCTATATCAGTTGACGATTGGGTAAGAAGCATTGAACAGCAGAGTAGTTCTTAACCATAAGTACGGTTTTTAACCTACGATGCACAGGTTTTGAGTTATTCAACTCGGCGGACTTATACAGAGTATTGTATGTTGTCCAGTGTCCATTAGGACAAAGGGGTTGGTCCTCGTACTATGTTCTGTTTACTTGTGATTTCTCTAGTTTTTAGACAAGTGTTTCGTAGAAATACAAGGTCTAAGTTTTGAGAAATTATACGTAAAAGAATAAAGTAGAGAACCAGGTGTTGCAAGTATCGGGATTCTTAAAGGTGATCGAAGATGTAGATACTTGTGTATGGTATTCAGTTGATAGTAATGGTTTTGAGAAACTTGTTTCTCTTTCGGGTTACTCATAATTGGATGCATTCCTAAGTTGAGTAATGATGATCGGCCTCTCTCCCTTTTTGTTGACATGCACTCGAGACAGCTGCATGATTTGAATCTGGTTCCAATTAAATCAGTGTCAAAGATTCTATATTGGATATAGAATGGTTCATATCTTAACGATGTTTAGCTACGGGGAGTTTTCCGGCTTATGCTTAAAACCAGACTCTGGATAACTCAAGGAACGTTTCTGTAATGGCAGTTTGTGGGTTGACCCGGGCTTGTTGGATATAGTGCCCTCAAAGTCAATTATTGGATCGCAGGCATATGATTGCAATGATTGAGGGAGGACCTATGGCGGTAGGACAGTCTTACTCGTAATGATAGTATCTGGTTTATCTTTATTATCGTGTACATGCTTTAGGTGATATTACAGATCACTATAGCGCGTTGATAGAGCCCTTAGGATTCTTGCTTGACTGCCAGCAGTATGATGACGATCATATACGTGGGAGCTGGGGTCTATAAGCACATCCTTAAAGGGTCCCTAGTCGAGGGAGTTTCGAGACAGGGCATCGATACTCCAGAATAGACTAGTGTATACAGTCGAGACCCCGACGAGGAGCGGTGGCCGGTCTCACAAGCCATTGTTGTCAGTTTTCACCTAAGATGTATACAGGTGCTCATTAGGTTATGAGTACACCGGACAGGACTCGCCGGAAACATGCTAGTTGGTATTATACCTGACATCAGATAGCAGTTCCCTGGTGACATGTGTACAGGTTAGTTCATCGACCTGAGATCGTCATTTGTCTCGTGTGAGTTCCCACTGTGCTTTGATTACTACCCTACCACGGATCAAAGGAGTCGTGCAAACAGGTTTTAGTTGGGTACAGTCCCGAGCCACATGGAGGCAGTGAGTGGATCGGCAGGGATTTCGTCTCTCCCGGTATTGGGGGTGAGATCGCGCTGTGTCTAGGAGAGCCATTACACGAAGTCCTTGGACAAGGCAGGAGATTTACTGGTAGGTATTCCAGTAGTATCTCAGGGTGTTCTAAGCTACACTCCGACATGACTTGTACCGCTTTTGGGGGTCTGACTTTTACCAACCCTCTAGGCCCGACATGCGATACTCATAGACGAACGGACCAGACTGTACGGATATTGTCACTGACAGGCTCAGTAGGGTGTCAGGGTGAGTTCACTCATCGACCTCCTTTTTGGTCAATACCTGGTGGCCCGTTACGTACAGCTAGTACCACTGACGTGCTAGTGGTTAAATCCACAGCCAATGTATTGACGAGTCTTTAGAGTCCCCCACACAGTTTCTCAAGTTTCGGGCAAAACGTTGTAGAGGTCGTATGGATTTATGGCAGGGTTCGAACATACGCGTGCACTTCTGCACGTGTCATGGTTCGGACGGATAATACTAGCGTGTTTTGGTTTAAGCCGGATCCTAGTATTATACTGTGTAGCTTTTGTCTCATTGCATTTGTATTCGGTCAGAATACAAATGCGGGTATGTATATACAGTTGCAGGGTTATCCTGTAATTTATTACGAGATCGCTTTTTGAAGTTGCCAGTTTGCGTTCCGTTTCGACTATTTTTCCTTCTTTCCTTCATGGCTGATTTTTTCATTGAAAGGGGGCTTATTTGCAAAGTGGGGATTTATAAAATTGGGGGGGGTTCTGTGGTTACGGGGCTCCAGCAGTTTATTGGAGGTTCTAGAGAGCTTGGCTTCTTTTTTTGTGCATTATTGATGCATTAATTGTGAATGGATTGAAAAGGTATTTGGTGTGACATTTTTTCCTTATGATCACCCATTCTTTCTTGTCTTAGGCTCACCCCCTCCTCTCTTTTTAGCCATGGCCGAGCAATTTGGACAGCCCTCCATCTTTGAGAAAATGAGATTGGTGATTTATTTTCATTGCAACAAAAATCCTAAGCCCATTCCTCTTGCTTTTCTCCTTCTCCACTCCAAAAGCAACTTCGATTAACCCTTGAGACAAAGTGTTCTACGTATATTCTACATCAATCTTGGACACGTCGGCTAGCAAACTTCATGTCCGAGTTGCCTCGGTTTAGAGGCGGGAGCCCGTAAAAGGCTCTTTAATGTGGTGCCCTTTCGACGAAGAGACCGGAGATCGTAAATGCCGCGAGGAGCTTGGGATGGTGGCCAAAGACCGAAGGACATGGATCGATCGGTATAGCCTTTCCTAACCCTTCTCTAGTTAGCTAGTTTAGCATTAATGGTTCGATCCAGGTGAAAGTATACGATAGCGCCGGTTTCAAGTTTATGAAAAGTTTTTGTTTCCGCATTTTGGCCTCAGACTGACGGTCGGGACGCTACCGTAGACTTACATGGTATCAAAGACACGCCATTAACCTTTACTAGCTTGTTCTAACTTGTTTAAAATATCGATCGGCCGAATTTTCTAAAAACCGCGATTCCATTTTAGCAGTTTCTGTCGAAATTTTTTTGTCGTCGAAAAATTATTTTCAGTGTCAGAAAATCGTGCAGGCTTTTCTAAGTCCCCTGTAGAAATTTGAACGCACGATCTAATCATTACGCCGCGGAACAGCGGCATAACTGGCATGTTTGTCGTGGATCCGCGGCGGGAATGTGTGCTCAGAGCTTCATTTTTCTTCTGGTGGTCTTTCTCTTTGAATTGTGGTTTCTGGAAAATTTAGTTTTGGCCCAGATTATTTTGAGTGCTGGAATTGTACTTAGGGCCCACTTCGGGAAATTTTGTCGATCGAAATTTTAAATAAGTTAGTTTACAGTAGTTGCATTATATCTGTGACCGTGAATGTCATTTGATCGGTAAATCTCGTCTAATCGCTATAGCTCTTTTAGACGGATTTGCGAACATGACATTCACGTTGATGTTCTGTGTTGTGCTGTGATGTTGCGGATTTGTCGTGGTGGATAGCTTGGTGCAATGTTAGTACAGTTTGGTATTATTTGTACATTTGATATTGCGGGGCGAGCGTCCGACATGTGGACTGCTGTCACTGCCTGTTTGTATATTATTCTTTTAGAGCACGACCGGGCTGAGGTCGATATACCCGTTGTATATATTTTTCTTTTCTGTACTAGGATTACCCCACGGTGGGGTGCACGGATAGCCGTGTTCTAGAAGGCAACGAGCCCGCATCTCATGGCTTTAAGACGGAGGGGGCTTCACTCTAGAATTGGCGGGCTATTCGCCGCACTCGTAGGGGGTATAGGTTGACCCAAGGAGGGGTGCCCAAGTTACCAAATTCCGTGAAGTGCTGGGCGATCCATTCACTTTGTTGAAGGGGGCTGCCTCATTTCAGGTTTTGGCGGGTAACTTGCCGCACCCATAGGGGTCTAGGATTTCATTACACAGGCAATCCACACGACCAGGGGAACGTCGGGTTTCAGTTGCGGTTCTATGAAACCCGGGGCTCCCAGATTATCTGTATTGTTCTGTGATGCTTATTACATTTCTGTGATGTTACATTTTATCACGTCTTGAGCGATTATTATATATTGATATATATATATATACTAGTAGATGTTGTATATGTTTTACACCCGCGCTAATCCAGTCCCCGCTCTGTCGTTAGTTAAGTAACCTAACGGGTGATGACGGGACCCAATGGCGAATGCGGATGGCATATACGTACATCATATTTTCGTTCTTTTGTGGTGTGATTAATTGATGGGACTGCATTGATTCAGATCAATGCAAGCTAAACAAACCTATTCTGATGTTGTTGGAATATTTTTCAAAAAGCTATTATTACAAGGACGTTCTCTTTTGTTTTGCACAGTGGTATTCGGTTATGAATATCCAGCACCTCAGTCGACGAGGCAAGGGCCGAGATCCCTTCACCGGGAGTGACCCCTTAGACAGAAGTTTGCGTCAAGGTAATAACTTCACTATAGTCGATTACTTTTTGCTTTGTATCGTGGTATTCAGTTTGGAATATCCTGCACCTCATTCTACGGGGAAAGAGCCGAGATCCCTTCACCGGGAGTGGCCTCTTTAGCAAAGGTTTTCGCTACTATATTTATAAAAAAGCTATCCGGTTCCTTCAACGATATCAAGTTCATTACGTTAAAGGTTTTTTGCCAAAAACCATTCGTAGCCCTCCGTCATCTCAGACGGGTAGCACTTAGTATTCATGCTATGTTTGTTGGCCAAAGTCAAGGCATAGTGTATGGTAGCTATTTGTTACCTTTCTGTTACATAGATAGATGTGTTGGTTTGAGACAGTCGTACTGCTTTGTTGGCCAAAGTCAAGGGTAGGTACGGATGGGTTCAAATTAACCTGGATAATGACGGGTAGAACTTGACATGTGACTTATGATTTGTTGGCCAAACTCAAGGTCATAAGAGCATGGGGTAAAAATCATATCGGGAGTTTCTAAAGAAACTGAAACTTGCCAGGTATGCGCATACCTTCTGAAGTGTGATAACGTGAGTGGATTCCATCACATTATCATGCGATGATAGTTGGATCCCGATTCCCACTGATGAGTTGGTTTACTCCTCGGGTAATCCCGACTGATTCTTCTTTCAGGTTTAGAGGAGAATTTGAGGTTACAGTGGGAGGTTTCCTGATTAGATAAATTGGTAACCATTCTGATCTAGGTTGTTTCTTTTCTCTCTCTCTTGGAAGAGACCATGGCCCGACCCTAGACTATGACTCAGTGACCAAGTTAACCGAACCTTGTTAAAAACACTGGCTTTTGGGTTGTCTGAGTTGCATACCTCATTGCCACTCCTACTTTTACCCTTTTTCTCCAGAACACCCCGTATTACTATGAACATCCACTTCCATTAGATAAAACCATCGTATGGTTATATACGAACTCGAAGAAACTTGTTCCAGATTCGAGGATGGTTTCCGGCTCTGGAGAAAATGAATAGGACTGTTAAGTTGTCTTTTCCTTTTACCTTCTCTCAGGTTGCGAGTGCTCCTTGGATTAGGACGATACACCTATTACGCTAATTGGATAGTCTTCTTCCAAACCATAGGCAGGTGCCGAACAGTGGGGAATGAAGAAAACCAATTAGCCTAACGATGGTGTACAGAAGGTAATAAGTTAAGACAAATAAATGGATTAGAAAGAGGGTAAAGTAAACTGCGACTGCTATTCACGACCAAACCAACTATTTCATTACCACTCCTACTTCACCTTTGTATTTCTCCGGAACACTCCGTATCACTACGAAGATCCATAGTTATTTGGATACTCCATCGTATGGTTATATATGAACTCGAAGGAACTTGTTCCAGTTCGGGGATGGATTCTGGTTCAGGAGAAATAGAATAATGTTTATTCAGTTGTCTTTTATCTTTACCTTCTCTCGCATTGCGAGTGCTCCTAGGATTAGAACAGTACACCTATTACGCTTATTGGATAGTCTTCTTCCAGACTATAGGCTGGTGCCGAATGGTAGGGAAGGAAGAAAACCATTTAGCCTAACGATGGTATGCAGAAGGTAACGACTAAAGACATATGAAGGGATTTGGAGAGATGGTAAAGAAATATACGGTTACAGTCATGAATCTGGATAATGGAAGAGGCATTACTAGGAATACCCGGATACCCTTTCGAAACATTTTCATATTTCAGTCTCACTGTACGTTGTTAACAGAAAACCGATTTCCCAATTAGCCCTTGCTCCAGGGTATGTATTTACCATGTTTTGATTCTCGCATCTGTATGGTTTTACAGATGATGAGTGGGAGTAAATTATTGGGAATTGGGTGATCATCCTCATTATATCGCGATTCGTTGTAATTGGTGATATTTGAGGAAATCACCTGGGTTGTTTGCCGGACGGCAAATATTTGGTTTTGAATATCCGTTGTTATGCACCAATTTCAAATTGATATATCTGTATGTTTATTTTTACAAAGTGAGATATAACATTTTGAAATTATGTCCATGACATTTACCTATATCAGTTGATGGTTAGGTAAGGAGCATTCAACAGCGGTGTAATTCTTCATAACCATAGTACAGTTTTCAACCTACGACGCACAGGGTTTGAGTTGTTCAACTCAATGGACTTATACAACGTATTGTATGTTTTCCAATATCCATTAGGACAGAGGGGTTGCTCCTCATACTATATTCTATTTACTTGTGACTTCTCTAGTTTTAGACAAGTGTTTCGTAGAAATGCAAGGTCTAAGTTTTGAGAAGTTATAGGTATATGAATAAAGTAGAGAATCAGGTATCGCAAGTATCAGGATTCTTCAAGGTGATTGAAGATGTAGATACTTGTGTATGGTATTCAGTTTATAGTAATGATTATGAGAACTTGCTTATCTTTCAGGTTACTCATATCTGGATGTACTCCTAAGTTGAGTAATGATGATCGGCCTCTCTCCATTTAGTTGACATGCACTGGAGACAGCTGCATGATTTGAATCTGGTTCCAATTAAATCAGTGCCTATGTTTCTATATTGGATATAGAATAGTTCATATCTTAACATTGTTAAGCTACGGGGAGTTTTCTGGCTTATGCTTAAAACCAGACTCTGGATAACTCAAGGTACGTTTCTGTAATGGCAGTTTGTGGGTTGACCCGGGCTATGACGAGGGTTGACTTTCTACCATCTGGAAGATCAATAGTGATATTGTTCTTGACTCGCCACAGTTTTAATGGATTTTTCCAGAAAACAGTAGTGGGAGTATGGTAGAACTGGACGTGATTCCAGAACCACAAACGATTACTGGAAATTTGATGAGAACCTAAAGATTCAATCAGGTTTGACATTCCATTGGCCACTCCGCAGATATGGTGGGTTACCTCAGGCACCCGAGAGGTACTCCGGTGGCTTCAAAGACGGTGACAGGGAGGTTCTTGTTAACCCAGACTTGACACTACTGTTGTTCTAGGCTATGAGACCCGGCAGGAGGATGAGTATAGCATTGTTCTGAACTGGCTTTAGAAGTGCACGTGTATATTATTCTGCCAGAGGGTTGTCGTAGTCAGTGGGAGCAGCAGAAGCATAGTGGTCAAGTAGCTTACGTCTATTTATAGACTAAAACAGATATAGCGGAGATTGATCATCTATTTTTGATGTAACAGTCATTGGTTTGACTTCATCAAAATAGGGGATGAATCTGTTAAGAAGGTAGTAGGGGGTGATGTCCTGGTATTTGGATGACATACGCAGAGTAGGAAGTAAAATTCCTACACTACGATCAGTTATACCGTGGTTGTCACACAGTGTTTTCTCCACATAGGGCTTGGATATTATATCTGACATTCTGGTTACTAGGTTTATGGTTTTAGATCTAGATTTGGGTAGTTTCCCAATCTGGGTACTTAGACAGCATTCTAAAGGTGTTTTAGAATGGACGACTCCTGGCACGGTAGTATACCTGCAGGTAATGGAGTCACCCTCTCTAAAGGTGTCTTACAGACTAAAAGGGAGAGGGAAGTGCATGATTGACATATCACTTGCTTAGGCAATTGAGTCAATCATGAGATGTCAAGTACCACACCAGATGTTGTTTTTGCACTAGATGCAATAAGTTGATATTAATCCAATCTGGAGAAACATTCGGAAGCAGTTTTAGAACAGTAGATGTTCTAGGGATCTGATAACGGCAGCCTCCTTCGGGAAACAGTTATCATTCCAGGCTTCCAAGGTGACCTGGATGACAGAGTGACTGTCAGAGTTATAGTTTTCCCTCTAACGAGGGGCAGTATTTTGGACAGGTAGTCCAAGCGGATACTGAGAGAGGCGTGGTGCAGGATACTGATTAAGTTCAGTTGACGTACAGTCTAAGAAGTTTAGATTTGGAGTTCATTTATGAACTAGGTCCCATCAGATATCCAGACATATTTTAAGACAGGTATTGCTCATTTCGGGAGATGGCTTTCTCCGCGAACTTGAGATAAAGAGAGACATAGAAAGAAACATCATGGCGGATCCACTCACTGAGGCTATTCCTCGAACGTAATAATTTCACAAACGGGCTTTGTGAGACTGATCAGTAGAGGAGTTGGGTGTTCGGTATCACACGGGCTGTGAGTATGCGACATCGCAATAATTAGCCTTGAGTGCAAGTGGGAGATTGTTAGATATAGTGCCCTCAAAGTCAATTATTGGATCGCAGGCACGTGATTGCAATGATTGAGGGAGGACCTATGCCGGTAGGACAGTCTTACTCGTAATGATAGTATGTTATCTGGTTTATCTTTATCATCGTGTACATGTTTTAGGTGATGTTACAGATCACTATAGCGCGTTGATAGAGCCTTTAGGATTCTTGCTTGACTGCCAGCAGTATGATGGTGATCATATACGTGGGAGCTGGGGTCTATAAGCACATCCTTAAAGGGTCCCTAGTCGAGGAAGTTTCGAGACAGGGCATCGATACTCCAGAGTAGACTAGTATATACAGTCGAGACCCCGACGAGGGCGGTGGCCGATCTCACAAACCATTGGTGTCAGTTGGTTCACCTAAGATTTATACAGGTGCTCATTGGATTATGAGTACACAGGACAGGACTCACCAGGAACATGCTAGTTGGTATTATACCTGAAGTCAGATAGCAGTTCCCTGGTGACATGTATACAGGTTAGTTCATCGACCTGAGATCGTCATTTGTCTCGTGTGAGTTCCCACTGTGCTTTGATTACTACCCTACCACGGATCAAAAGAGTCGTGCAAACAGGTTTTAGTTGGGTACAGTCCCGAGCCACATGGAGGCAGTGAGCGGATCGGCAGGGGTTTCGTCTCTCCCGGTATTGGGGGTGAGATCGCGCTGTGTCTAGGAGAGCCATTACACGAAGTTTTTAGCCAAGGCAGGAGATTTACTGGTAGGTATTCCAGTAGTATCTCAGGGTGTTCTGGGCTACACTCCGACACGACTTGTTCCGCTTTTAGGGGTCTGACTTTTACCAACCCCCTAAGCCCGACATGCGATACTCATAGACGAACGGACCGGACTGTAGGGATATTGTCACTGACAGGTTCAGTAGGGTGTCAGGGTGAGTTTACTCATCGACCTCCCTTTTGGTCAATACCTGGTGGCCCGTTATGTACAGATAGTACCACTGACGTGCTAGTGGTTAAATCCACAGCCAATGTATTGACGAGTCTTTAGAGTCCCCCACAGACAGTTTCTCAAGTTTCGGGCGAAACATTGTAGAGGCCGTATGGAATTATGGAAGGGTTCGAACGTACGCGTGCACTTCTGCACGTGTCATGGTTCGGACGGATAATACTAGCGGGTTTTTGTTTAAGCCGGATCCTAATATTATACTGTGTAGATTTTGTCTCATTGCATTTGTATTCGGTCGGAATACAAATGCGGCTATGTATATACAGTTTCGGGATTATCCTGTAATTTATTACGGGATCGCTTTTTGAAGTTGCCAGTTTGCGTTCCGTTTCGGCCATTTTTCCTTCTTTCCTTCATGGCTGATTTTTTCATTGAAGGAGGCTTATTTGCAAAGTGGGGATTTATAAAATGGGGGTTTTTCTGTGGCTACGGGGATCCAGCAGTTTATTGGAGGTTCTAGAGAGCTTGGCTTCTTTTTTTGTGCATTATTGATGCATTAATTGTGAATGGATTGAAAAGGTATTTGGTGTGATATTTTTTCCTTATGATCACCCATTCTTTCTTGCCTTAGGCTCACCCCCTCCTCTCCTTTTAGCCATAGCCGAGCACAATTTGGACAGCCCCCCATCTTTGAGAAAATGAGATTGGTGATTCATTTTCATTGCAACAAAAATCCTAAGCTCATTCCTCTTGCTCTTCTCCTTCTCCACTCCAAAGGAAACTTCGATTAATCCTTGAGACAAAGTGTTCTATGTATATTCTATAGCAATCTTGGACACGTCGGCTAGCAAACTTCATGTCCGAGTTGCCTCGGTTCAGAGGCGGGAGCCCGTAAAAGGCTCTTTGATGTGGTGCCCTTCCGACGAGTTGACCGGAGATCGTAGATGCCGCGAGGAGCTTGGGATGGTGGCCAAAGACCGAAGGACACGGATCGATCGGTATTGCCTTTCCTAACTTCCTCTAGATTGCTAGTTTAGCGTTAATTGTTCGATCCAGGATTAAAGTCTGCGTTAGTGCCGGTTTCAAGTTTACGATCAAAATTTCCGATTCCGCATTTTGGCCTCGGATCGCCGGGGCGCTGCCGTAGACTTACAGGGCTATGTCGAGGGTTGATTTTCTACCATCTGGAAGATCAATAGTGATATTGTTCTTGACACGCCACAGTTTTAGTAAAATGGATTTTTCAGAAAATAGTAGTGGGAGTATGGTAGAACTTGAAGTGATTCCAGAACCGCAAACGATTACGGAAAATTTAATACAACCTAAAGATTCAATCAGGTTTGACATTCCATTAGCCACTCCGCAGATATGGTGGGTAACCTCAGACACCCGAGAGGTACTCCAGTAGCCTCAAGGATGGTGACAGGAAGGTTCTTGTTTACCCAGACTTGCCACTACTGCTGTTCCAGACTATGAGACCCGGCAGGAGGATGAGTATAGCGTCGTTCCAAATTAGTTTTACAAGTGCATGTGTATATGACTCTTCCAGAGGGTTGTTGTGGTCAGTGGGAGCAGCGGAAGCATAGTGGGCAAGTAGCTTATGTCTGTTTGTAGACTAGAGCAGATATAGCGGAGATAGATCATCTGTTTTTGATGTGACAGTCATGGATTTGACTTTATCAGAATAAGGGATGGATCTGTTAAGAAGGTAGTAGAGTGCGATGTCCTGATATTTGTATGACATACACAGAGTAGGAAGTAAAATTCCTATACTACGATCGGTTATATTTGGTTGTCACACAGTTGTTTCTCCACACAGGATATGGAAATAATATCAGACATTCTGGTTACTCGATCTATGGTTTTAGATCTAGATTTGGTTAGTTTCCCAATCTGGGTACTTAGACAGTATTCTAAAGGTGTTTTAGAATGGACGACTCCTGGTATGGTGGTGTACCTGCAGGTGATGGAGTCTCCCTCTCTAAAGGTGTCTTACAGACTAAAAGGGAGAGGGATGTGCATGATTGGCATATCACTTGCTTAGGCAATTGAATCAATCATAAGATGTCAAGTACCACACCAGATGTTGTTTTTGCACTAGATGCAATAAGTTTATATTAATCCAATCCTGGAGAAACATACGGAAGCAGTTTTAGAACATAAGTGGATGTTCTAGGGATTTGATAACGGCAGCCTCCTTTAGGAGATAGTTATCATTCTATGCTTCCAAGGTAACATGGATGACAGAGTGATTGTCAGAGTTATAGTTTTCCCTCTGACGAGGGGCAGTAGTTTGGACAGGTGGTCCAACAGGATACTGTGGGAGGCATGGTGCAGGAAACTGATTAGGATCAGTTGACGATACAGTCTAAGAAGTTTAGATTTGGAGTTCATTTATGAACTAGGTCCTATCAGATATCCAGACATATTCTAAGACAGGTATTACTCAATTCGGGAGATGGTTTTCTCCGCGAACTTGAGATTAAGAAAGACATAGAAAGAAACATCAGGGCGGATCCACTCATTGAGGCTATTTCTCGAACACAAGAGTTTTACAGCGAGCTTTGTGAAACTGATTAGTAGAGGAGTTGGGTGTTCGGTATCACACGGGCTGTGAGTATGCGACATCGCAATAATTAGCCTTAAGTGCAAGTGGAAGATTGTTGGATATAGTGCCCTCAAAGTCAATTATTGGATCGCAGATACGTGATTGTAATGATTGAGGAGGACCTATACCGGTAGGACAATCTTATTAGAGATGATAGTATACTATCTGGTTTATCTTTATCATCGTGTACAGCCTTTAGGTGACATGATCACTATTACACGTTGATAGAGCCCTTAAGATTCTTGCTTGACTACCAGCAGTATGATGGCGATCATATACGTGAGAGTTGGGTAGTCCATAAGCACATCATTAAAAGTGGTCCCTAGTCGTGGGAGTTTCGAGACAGGGCATCGATACTCCGGAGAAGACTAGTGTATACAGTCGAGACCCCGACGAGGAGCGGTGGCCGGTCTCACAAGCCATTGGTGTCAGTTGGTTCACCTAAGATATATACAGGTGCTCATTGGGTTATGAGTGCACCGGACAGGACTCGCCGGGAACCTGCTAGTTGGTATTATACCTAGCGTCAGATAGCAGTTCCCTGGTGACATGTGTACAGGTTAATTCATCGACCTGAGGTCGTCATTTGTCTCGCATGAGTTCCCACTGTGCTTAGATTACTACCCTACTACGGCTCAAAGGAGTCGTGCAAACAGTTTTTAGCTGGGTACAGTCCCGAGCCACATAGAGGCAGTGAGCGGATCGGCAGGGGATTCGTCTCTCCCGGTATTGGGGGTGAGATTGCGCTGTGTCTAGGAGAGCTATTACACAAAGTCCTTGGCCAAGGCAGGTGAGAATTATTGGTAGATATTCCAGTAGTTTCTCAGGGTGTTCAGGGCTACCCTCCGACACGACTTATACAGCTTTTGGGGGTCTGACGTTACCAGCTCCCTAGGCCCAATATGTGATGCTCATAGAAGAACGGACCGGACTGTACAGATATTGTCACTGATAGGCTCAGTAGGGTTCTAAGATGAGTTCGCTCATCGGCTTCCCTTTCGGTCAGTACATGGGCAGCCATTACGCACAGCTAGTGCTGCTGACGTGCTTGTGGTTAAACCCACTGCTAGGGTATTGACAAGTCTTTAGAGTCCCCCACAAAAAGTTTCCCAAGTTCGGGCGAAACGTTGTAGAGGCCGTATGATTTTATGGCAGGGTTCGAACATGCACGTGCTCTTGTGCACGTGTCATGGTTCGGACAGATAATACTGGTGGACTTTGGTTTAAGCCGGATCCAAGTATTATATTGAGTCAGAATATTTTTGTCTCATCGTATTCGTATTCGGTCGGAATACGGATACAGGTATCTATTTACAGGTGAGAGGTATTCTCGTAATCCGTTATGAGATTACTTTAGAAGATGCATTTCTTTTTGGGTTAATCATTTTGGTTTAAATGATTATTGGATTTGGAAAGTGTGACTCATTTGGATGACACATTCTTGTAAGATATTTTTGGTAAGATATTTATGGTGTTTTGTTTTTGGTAAGATATTTTTGAGGGTTTTTATGGGATATTTTTGTAAGATCTTTTCTATGTTTAAAGTCACAAAACTTCATTATATCTTCTCACCAAAATGTTTGGACAGCCATCCCAATTTTTGGTGCTTGGTTATGTTTGCTCACTAGAGTTTTCTTGAGCTCACACTCTCCAAACCTTAGCATCTTCTTCAACCTCCACTCTTGCCCACTCATGTGATGAGAACCAAAGAGTGTAATGAGACAAAATATTCTACTCTTTCTCTACTTCATCTTGATCATCTCTTTTAACAGACTTGATGTCCGAGTTGCCTCGGTATAGGGGCGGGAGTCCGTATAAAGATTCGTTGACGTGGTGCCATCTCGACGAGGAGATAGGAGATCGAGCGAGTTTGGAGCAGCCGCAAGGAGATGGTGATGGTGGCTACAGACCGAAGGACACGGATTGATCGGTATAGCCTTTCTATCATCTTTGTAGTTAGCTAGTTTAACGTTAGTAGCAAGATCCGGGTTATAATATGCGATAGCGTCAGTTGTAAAAGTTTTTGTTCCGCGTTTGGCCTCAGATGGACGGTCGGGGCGCTACCGTAGACTTACAAATTAATCCCGGCTAGTCTTTCCTTTTAGGGTTTGAAGGAAGATTTGATAAAAACAGTGGGAGCCATCCTAGATAGATAAAATAATAACCAATCTGATGTTGCAAGAGTGCCCGAAGAGTGTTTTCTTCTCTCTCTCTCTCCAGGTAGCGATCATGTCACGCCTTAATTAAGATAATAATATGGATGCATTGACCGAACCCGCTTGTTATACTGCGCTGGGGAACGTTGGTCCCACTCCAACTTATATTCGTTATAAGACCGTGCAGGAAATAGGGGATTACCAGAATTCTTGTGCCGCCCAAACGAAGAAAGTGCATATTGATGCTTCTTCTTCGGGTATGTTCATTACCGAGAACTGTTTTTCAGTATCCTCTATGTCCTAGGTATGTGATACCAGATCAGGATCCCATATATATAATCTGTTACATGGGCTACAGATAGGTAGAGAACTGAGAACGGGTGATAAAATTTCAAGAGTTGGAAACGGTGCAATTATTGCAGCCAAAGTGTTGGCGGTTATCACCCTGTATTACCAAATACATTGATTCTGAACCAATGCTATTAGATACCGAACCTGATATACAACATTATATCAGTCTTTTTATTTAGTAAAGAAGGATATAATTTTGTGTTGTTGGATAATGTTTTGAACATTTCCTATATCTAGAGTTGATCGGTTCAGGCACGTTATCTAAAAGCATAAACGTTCTAAATCAAACTACAGTTCTCAACGTACAGAACACACACAATAGGAAGAGTTCAGAATTGAATGAATCCTTCTTGAGGCATTGTAGACTAGGTTATATCAATGCTACCCGACTAGCTAAGTTACATAAAGATGCATATTTAAATCATTTTGAATCTACATCTTGTGAAACTTGCCAGTCATGTCACAAAGATAAAATGACCATAACTCCGTTTATTAGAAACAGAGAAAGAGTTAGTGACCTTTTGGGATTGATACAGTTGATGTATGTAAGTCCCCTGTCTACACATGCCAGGATTGGTTCGTTTTACTTCATTACATTCACTGATGATCTCTCAAGATTCGCACATGTGTTCCTGTTGAAATACAAGTCTGAACCTTTTGAGAAATTCAAAGAATATAAGTTAGAATTAGAGAACCAAAATGGGTATAAGTATTATGTCCTTTGATGTGATCAGAGAGGAGAATACTTGAGCACGAAATTCCTGGACTATTCTAAAGGAGAATGAGATTCTCTCTCAGCATTACTCCTCCGTATACAGCACAGCACAACAGTGTATCGGGACGGAGCAATCGCACCCTATTAGATATGGTGCGCTCTATGATGGGTACTACTGAGTTACCTATTTCCTTTTGGGGTTATGTACTTGTGAAGCTGCGTACCTATTGAATAGCGTTCCAACCAAATCAGGTGCCTACCACTCCATATGAGATATGGTATAGGAAGAGCCCATGTCTTAAGAAAGTTAAGATTTAGTCCGGCCTATATCAAAAGCAAAATCTGGACAAGCTCGAGGCAAGGTCAGTTTTATGGAAGTTTGTTGGATATCTCAAGCTTTCACAAGGGAATATCTTCTACCACACCAAGGAACAAAAGGTGGTTTATTTCTCGGCATGCCACCTTTTTGGAAAAAGGAAATTATTTTGGAAAGAAATTAGTGGTCATGAGGTAGAACTGGAAGGAGTTCCAGCTATACAAACTACAGCTGATGATTTGGTAGAACTGGAGGATTCAATAGTTCCCGACGAATCTCAGCCTCTCCGCCGATCTGGTAGGGTTCCACATCCGCCTAAGAGATACTTCGGTTTTCTCTATGACAGTGGGAGCGAGGATTTCATCATAAGATGATGACCCAACTAGTTTCGAGCAGGCCGTCAAGAGTGGGGACTCTATAAGAATGGCTGGATGCTATGCGATCTGAGATGGAATCTATGTACACCAACAAAGTATGGACTTTGGTTGCTTTATCTGAAAGGTTAAATCCCTATCAGGAGCAAGTATATCTTGAGAAGATTACTTGGTGTACATGGAAAGTTGAGACTTTCAAAGCTAGACGAGTTGTAAAAGGTTTCCGTCATTGACCAAGTATGGA
Source organism: Agapanthus africanus (assembly GCA_030015575.1). Classification (NCBI taxonomy): domain Eukaryota; kingdom Viridiplantae; phylum Streptophyta; class Magnoliopsida; order Asparagales; family Amaryllidaceae; genus Agapanthus; species Agapanthus africanus. The sequence continues at coordinate 43,351,519 of JASDDO010000019.1, read as the reverse complement.
TTATGATAAAACCTTTTCTCCTGAAGCTATGCTTAAGTCTATCCGGATCCTACTTGCCATTGCTACATACCATGACTATGATATCTGGTGGTTGGGTGTCATGATTGCTTTTCTAAATACTGATTTAGAAGAGAGCGTCTATAAGTACACAGCCAAAGGGCTTCGTAGACAGTGAGAGCAGCGGAAACGTATGCAAGTTGCTTTACAAGTTAAAGTAGGCATCGCGGAGTTGGAACATCTGTTTTGATGAGGTAGTCAAAGCGTTTGACTTCATCAAAATGGTAGATGAACCTTGTATATACAAAAGGGTAGTAGGGAGTATGGTGGTGATCCTCGTATTGTACATGGATGACATACTCTAGATAGGAAAGGTATTTCCTATGCTACGCTCAGTCAATCTCCTCTTATCACAAGGATTCTCCATATAAGATCAAGATGATACCTCCTAAATCCTAGGTTTTGGATCTATGAGATAGATCTAAGTGAATGTTAGGATTCTCACTAGGTGTAGTGAGATGGTATCAATCGATCCTGGGGAGAATCACTGGATAGCTTCCAGGGTGATAAGGTCAACTGAATGTCAGTCACAGGCATTGTCTTTACCCTCAGTGGAGGGACGGTATGTTGGAAGAGTTCCAAGCTAGATACCGTGGCAAACTAGACGATAAAGGCCGGATACATCGTTACCTAAAATTCTACCAAAGAGGAAGTCTGGGTGTATATTAGTTCATGAGATGAACTTCGTTCCTACCATTGTGTGACAATGGAGTTGTGGCTTAGGCCTAGGAACCCCCATCCCATCAGTGATCCAGACATATTCTAAGGCAGTATCACCTGATCATGGAGATGGTTGATCTCCAGGGGATCGAGATTAGGAGAGTAGACTCAGAGGACAACACGGTGGATCCACTCACAAAGGCCTTTTCCCAGAGAGAGACTTTTATGGGATGGTTGAGTATGAGATACCACAACCAGTTCTATATGATGACCCTAGTGCAAGTGGGAGTTTTTTAGTTATATGTATGCCCTAGAGGCCATTACTGTACATGAGATGTATATTGTGGTGGATACTTGGACATATATAGGGAGGAATTTCATGCTCGACATGATAGTATGCTATCTGGTTGCTCTTTATTTTAACATGTACACTGATTGTCTCTATGTTACATGTTGGTAAAGCCCTTGGGATGTGTACATGACCACCTGGATTATGATGCGGATCATACTAGTGGGACAATGTTAGTCTGTGAGTACATCCTTTAAAGTCCCTAGTCGTGGGTGTATCGATACGGGGCATCGATATACTAGAGTAGACTTGCGTATAGCTTCTCGACTAATGTAGATGGGCGATGGATGATCCCATATCCATTGATGTTTGACATCAGAGATGATATACGGGTGCTCAGTGGAGACTGGGTACACTGGACGGACTCGCCGAGAACTCCCAGATGGTATTATACCTCTCGTCAGATGGCAGTTCTCTGGTGACACTGGTACAGGTTAGTCTGTCGATCCGAGATCGTCATAGAGTCTTGTATGATTCCCATTGTGCTTTGATTTCCACCTTACCACATTCAAGAGGATGTGCAAAATGGTGGTTTTTGGGTACAGTCCCGAGTCACATGGAGGCAATGAGCGATAGGAGGGGATTCGTCTCTCCCGGTATTGGGGGTTGATGTTGCGCTGTGCTCGATTGGCTATAACAGGAAATTCCCTGGCCAGGGCTGATTCAGAGATTTACTGGTAAGTGTTACCAGTAGTTTCTCGACCCGTTATGAGCCTCATATCGGCACGACTTATCAAGCTACCGGGGCCTGACGTTTACCACCCCAAGGCGAGATATGTGACATATCAGACGAAGAGACCGGACTGTACAGTAAGTGTTACTGATTGGATTCACAGGAGTATGAGCAGACTTGCTTGTTGATCTTCTGATCGCTCAATACCCGGGTGGTCGTTACGTTTAGCACGCCTCTTGCGGCTTGTGCGTGTTTGATATGATCATCACTTACTGCCGGCGTATTGACGAGTCTTTAGAGTCATACGCAGGGGTTTTCTAGCTCAGGCGAAACGAAGTAGGAGAATATATATGATATGTGCGGGACCGAGACTGATACGTGTATGTGATACCGTATTGTATTCTCGCGATATATGATATCGGCCGGGTATATGTGATATAGCCGGGTTATCGAATCAAGTGTTGATCGATAAATTGATACACATGATATTAGTCGGTTATATGCGATATGACCAGATCATTAAATCAAGTGTTGATTTAATGATTTAATATATAATTATATATTTGATATATTAATTTACATTGACTAGTATCAGCTCACTTAAGATTGGTTGTCTCACTTGATCATGTATTAAGTATATATGTGATATATACTTGTGTCATTCTTGATTCCACATGCAACATGGGTGTATGAGACTCACACCATGTTATATGATAATGGAGGGTTTTATTTATATTAAGTTAATCAAATTAGTTGGAAATTAGTTTATGGATGTAGCATGGAGAAGCTTGTAGAATCCATTGACTAAGTCAACTAATTTGTCTTGCTTAAGATATTTACTAACCTAACCATTATCCTAACACATGGTTTAAGTCTCTATATGGGTTTAATATATGATATTAACTCACCCATGGTTGGATAATTCACCACTTGATTTTATTCTTGAGTTCATTCTTCATTTGCTTCATCTTCTTCCTCTAGCTCTCTAGCTTCTTGAAAAATGGTGAAAATGAGTGAGAAAATAAAATCTAAAGTGAGCCCACTTCCTATTTCATCATCCTATACACTTGCTTGGGTATTATAGGGTGTTCTCTTCATAAAGTTCATGACCTAGTGAAGGGTTAGCTTGAGTTTGAGTCTTCTCGACGTAAATCATCTTCGGCCTCGAAGGCTACGAGCAAGCTTGTTCATTTCTTCGAGGGAACCCAAACTAGAGTTCGGGAGATCCATGATCACAGCAAAGGGACTTCAACACGGAGCTTTAGAAGTGAAGGACCGGGTCTACAAAGGTTGTATTCTTGTTCACTTCTTATGTAATGTTTGATTGCATGTTTTATTGTCTTTTCACTCTAGCTTGATCCTAGCTTAGAATTGATTAGCACCTTAGAAAATTTAAATTTGTCATGGTAGTTACTGTGAAAACCCATTAGGGTGCTAAGGAATCCCAACACATTCGATCTCGATGGAATTTTTAATGCAATTTTTAAGAAAAATGTGATTTCTATATAATAAATAAATTCTAATTTTTATAAATATTAGATATATAAATATTATCAAAATATCTAATTTAAATATATTATATATATATTCCATATTTTCTAAATCAAAGGAATCACAAAATTCATGAAACTACCTTTACAAATCAATTCAATTCCAATATTACACTAAAATACCATATACAATGAAATATAGGTTCTATTCACTAGAAAATTTTATTTTATAAAAATTACAACTATGAAAACCTAAAGACGATAATTAAATACTTGAGGTGTATTTTGAAAATATATCAAAACTATTTTTCATAAAACCCCCACAAGTTATATTAATTTACAGTAAGGATCCTAGCAAACATAGGTTAAAGCGGGACCAGTTCTCTTGAGCCTCATGAGCCGGAGAATATGGGTGCTTGCCTATCTAAGGTAGACAACCTAACAACGGTGTTATCGACACGGTAATTGTCTTGGCAAAAGACACAAATCCTGCCGTGTGCAGCAGTTACCGATAACATCAAAACTAATTCAGGACTTCAATTTCTTTTAAAGTGTCTGACTCAGACAGAGTCTCAATCTAATATGAAATCAATCTATTCTTGAATATGATTCAAGATAATTTTAATACAACATGAATCCATTTATACAATCTATATTAACATGACTCGACTGAACCGAACCATGAATATACTCTGATTACATGACTATCCATTTATATCCATTCCGTTTACATGATATCATGGTTTCGGTAAATCTTCCATCTATAAAACAATAAAATCGATACAAAAGACATTACGGGGTTTTAAAGAGGTAGATAGATACGGAATGTGTTAGAAGTGGCACGAGACGGTCACTTTAATACACCTAACTTAAATATCCATTGTTGTTGTTCCGTGGCTTAACGGTTCCTTATGCTCCATATAGCTTAATCTCCGGAATAGTGGGACTCCTCTCGTATACACTGGCATATTCTGTACCAAGCTACAAACAACTGCGTTAACAGATCAAAAGATACATTATACAGTTATAATCTCTTTTCTGTCTATTCTACTTCTCTCTTTCTTTGGGACTTACCGAGCGATTGTTCGCTGACGACATTCCTTTTCTTCTTTCTTTAGAATTTTGTCAGGTGGATCCGACTCACTAGAGATCGAGCCCAGTATTGAGGACTTGGAGCAGTTTGCTATCGACCCAGAGCTGTAGGCACTTGTATATACTTTTCATTTCAGTTATGCTATTATTTAGGCATTGCTTTCCATTCATGTATTTACATTTTCAGTTGTACTTGTAAAAAAATGTTTAATAAATAAAAGTTGTTGTTCAGTTACATCTATTGTCATTTTTCTTGTGTGCATTCATTATATTGCTCAGATACGCTTAGCGTGTTTACGTCAGAGTAAATACGTAGCGTGCCTCATCGCGTATCCTTACCTATACATCGGGAAGCGAGGCATGACATGACCTATACGACCCATCAAATGCAAGGGATAATTAACAGTAGTTTTACCCATGGCTACCGGAGAAAAGATCTCCATAATCAATAGACCCACGCCTACCCTAGACAGGTGGAATCTGTACACGCTTAAGACACGTGCACATCCATCTTAATAGGTGACGAAAAACAGTCTACTGGAGAATAGAATTTCTTGATTTGAAACGACACATTTGAATGATGATTCTTGAAAACTTAAGAATTAACAAGATTCTACCTTTTATTGTTTTTTCTTTTCTTTATGCTTAGTTTTCATTTTTCTTTGCCTTTAATTTCTTTTTTCTTTTATTTAATTTTTTTTTTGGGGGGGAGGGGCATTTTGTGGGTAGTATCCACTGAAAACATTCACGAGACTACACTCGTCCATTAAGATAACCAGGGATTTAACGGCTTGTTGCACTTGCTAAGTAAAATCGCAACGCCTGCGAAAAGGAGCATAGGTTTAGTTTAGTTTTTAGAATTTTTATTTTTTTAGATTCGTGGTTTTTAGTTTTGCTCAAGAACTAGCAAATGGTAAGTGTAGGGGTATTTGATAGGTGTAATTTATTGTGCATTTTATATCCTTATTTATCTCATTTTGATATATTTAATGCTGCTCGAGGTGTCTTTTGTTAATAAATGCATATTATAGGGTCTCAATTGCAAAAGGACGGAAAGGACGGAAAAGACGAAGGTACGTGCTTTTGACGTAATCAAGTTAATAAAAGAGATGATATATAAGACGAGTTAAATAATCAAACAGATGCCCAAAGGAGTAAACACACCAGAAGATAGCACCAGACCAAGACTGAGGCTAAGTGGGTCCTACATGGGCGCAGTTCAGTGTGCCTAGGGCGCTGATCGGCGGCCTAATCATCAAGAAGTTCTGGAGTTTTATAGGCGACTTATGAATTTATATTTTTAGTGTTTCATCTCTTGTAATTAGTAGAGAGCGTATATATACTTCGGTATATTTTAATTTTGGTGTTTATCTCTTCACAAGACTTTAGAAGTCATCTAAGGTTTGCAAGAGGAGATCAAGTTTGTAAGGAAATTTTTAGTTTCTTTTAATCATGAATTTTATAAGTATTGCTTTCTTTTTAATTATGTGTATCTAGTTCCATATGTACCTAGGTTGATGAATTTTGGAAGATTTTGCTTAGAATATTTATGATGGATTTTCCTATGTGCTTTATTGATTGATTCAATATTTGCATTACATAATCTCTTCTTTTGTTTACTCTTTTTGATAAATTATGATGTGAATGCTTATAATTTATTCTTAGATATTGCAATACATTTTTAATCCATGTCATGCTAATTAGGGTTGATTAAAAATTAATTTTTTATGATGCAAATGTAAGTTTTGTACGCAAATTGTGATGGGATATCTTACCTTGCATATATTTCAAACTTAATAGTATTAAAAATTGTATTTGTTATCATAGAAATTTAAATATCCTTCAAATTGTGATTGATCTATCTAATTGATAAGTTATTTTGAAAACCTTATAATTTATACTTTCTTAAGATTGATGAAATATAATGGACATCATATAATTTATTCTTTTATTATTCTTAATGGAATAAATAGAAAATTTAATAGGAAAAACAATTATGATTTATTCCATGCAAACGTCTATCTAGAGAATTCAAACTTAGGTATATTTCTCACTATCACTTAAAAGTCTCTATTTTTATTTTCCTTTTATTAGTGTTAATCAACCATCCTTCACAAAATATTTACCTTTAGTTCACCTAGATTCAATTAAGTATTGTCAAGCCCCGCTTCCCAAAAGACGGGACCAGACACGTGGCGAGTCCTACGACGTATTTATTCTGAGAAATTCATTTCTCGAAAAAAATACTCTAAGCATATATAAGCAATATAAAAGTGACAAGAAGTGACCAGAAATGACAAGTGAATAAAATCCAACAACTTTATTTACATTCAACTTCAACAAGTTTAATAAATGGATATAATGTCTGAAACAAAAGTACGATAATAGGAAAAGTGCCTAAACAGTGGCATACATAAACAGAAACTGAAAGAGAAATCTAAAAATCGGCTTGTGAGCTGAGCTGGTCGTAGTCCTCTGTTGTCGCTTCCACCTCTACAGTCTTTAGATTATCTGACGGACATTCCAAGAAAACAAAGATAGGTGGATTTCCCGTCAGCGAACTTGCACTCGGTAAGTCTACAAAAAAGATGGGTGATGTATATAAATGAAATGCAAGGTGTAATATGAAATAGTATGAATGGAATGAAGCATGAAAAGGTATAACATGGCAATGTTAATGGAATCTATGTAAGCATGTCAATGTAACACGAGCATAGAAAACAAGTATAGCATGGCCGTATAGTGTAAGTATAGTGAATATGAAATGCATGTAAGTGTCCTAAAATTTCTCAATAAGATAATCTAATTAACGTAAGTTTAAGTGTGAATGCTAATTAATCTCAAGAGTATTCCTGACCCAAGAGTAGGGCCTCAGTGGCAAGGAATCACGGGCCCTCACTCGTGAATTCTTGAATCCGTGATGTAAGTATGGGACTCATGAGATTCCATTGAATTCATACTCAAACTACCTCAACACCCCGCGTATCTAAAATTATAGTTAAACTTACAAGTTTTACTCGAATCCATGAATACATCAAGTTGCAAGATCAAGTATTCATGTCAAGTGTTCGTGTATTCATGTCAAGTTGGATTAATGGTTCGAGTCAAGTCAATTCAAGTGTAGATATTTGGTTCAGGTGTTCATGTTAAGTTCAGGTATTCATGTCAAGTACAAGAATGCATGTTCAGGTTCAAGTCAAATTCGAGTTCAAGTCAAGTTTGGGTTTAAGTCAAGTTTCAAATGTTCAGGTCAAGTCATATAGGATATCATGTATTTGATTATATACGATTTGATATTCATGTGATTTAAGATGGCAACCACTGCACATGGCCGACAGCATTTGTGCCCTTTTTAAGGATGATTGTTAGACAAATATCAGTTTTCCTAAACTAGGCAAGCACTCACTTTCTCCAGCTCCCGGAGGCTTAAGAGAAAAGATACCGATTAAACCCGTTATTATATGAATATCTGAAAGATTAAATAGGTTATATACTATAGGTATTTACATGATTTAAACCATTAAATTCTCGAGGGGGTTTCATGTAAAATATTTCATTTTAAAAATAAACCTCGAGGGCGTTTTTAGGAAAACTTATATTAATTAGAATTTCGAGGGTTTTAATAAAAATATATTTTATATCGATTGGTATTTTAGTGATAAAACCTAGCTTTTGAAAATATATGGTATTTTAATGAAAATATATCTTTTTGGAAACATTAAGGTATTTTAACAAAACTTAATCTTTTCATTTTAGAATGTTTTATTTAAAATCGAATTTTACAAACTTGTTTTCTTAAACTTACAAATATATGATATTTTAAATATTTTAAATTTGTTTGCTTTAAAAACCTGTATTTTCTTTTCTTTCGAGAATGCGCTCCCAGAAGAGCTCCGATCTCACCCACTAGGCCTAAGATGTGCGATAATCCATACAATTTTTTTAATAAGGATTCCCTAAATAGGGTTGTAGGGGCATAATTGCCAAGGGAAAGTGTTTTAGTGTTAAAATTCTGTGTTTCAAGACTTGAGGGTATTTTAATGCAAAAACGTTTTTATAAAAATGCTATAAATGCGTGATCGTGCTATGAATCCAAAGTGTGCGTGTGGGGTAGGTCATTACCCCATGTATGATGTAGATTAACATATTATAGAAACTAGTATTTTAACAAGAACTAAGCATGGTATTTTTAAGTTACTTTTCTAATATCGATTAACATAACAATTCTTTTATAAACTACATATGGAATTATAAGGGACATGGATTTACAAGAATGATAGCTTGAAATTTATATTCTTCTAGATAACATTTTAGAATGAAAAAATCATGTTGTTGCAAATTAAAATTTAGTATTTAGTTTATTTTGTTTAATTTTTAACATACCGTAGTGTGTTGATGTTGGGGGAGAACAGGGAGAGGGGGGGAGACTTACTCACGGTGTGAATTAGTATAACAACCAATTCACCGCTTACTAGGAATAGGGTACGCTTCGAGTGCATGGAAAGAAGGTTCAGTTGATTGTACGGAAAAGGCATTGGTACGTTGATGTTGCGGTTTCTTCGATGGCGATGATGTCGAGTGGCGGCGAGATCGTTGTTGATGAAGAGGGGAAGCTAGAGGATGCACATTGGGTAATTTGTAGCCGTGGTGGTTTTTGAACAGAACTTCGACATTTACAGGCGATGGCTCTACTAGGACCTGAGAGAAATATTTAGAAAGATATTTTTTTAGAGAATTTTCAGAAAATGTTAAAGGGGAGGAAGCTAGGACAGCCTAGATTATATAGGAGGAGGAATGGGATGTGGGGAATTAAAAAAGGAATTTAAATACATTAAAAAGAGGTTTAATTGAGAAAATGAAGAGATGGAGCGGTCTCGATTTGAATGGGGCAGTTTAGAGTGGAGAAATGAACAGACGGGAGCCGAAAGGACTGACCAACCCAGACGGGGCCTGTTTGGACTCAACTTGGCTACCGATCTCGGTCTATTTTCGGCCTCAAGTCGTCTCCTGACCTCAGGATTTGTGCTATGTGCTCGATTCGCTTCGTTTGGTCCATTTTCATACATCTTTTCTTCTGAAACTTTTCGTAACTTTGTGCGATGCTCGTGCAAACTCTTAGTTTTCCAAAACGTAAAAAAAAAATATTGGTATTGTTGGGATTCGAACACGCGAGCTATGGGCAACAGCGGGGAGTCTTAACCAATAGGCTATAAGGAGATTCTTGCAAAGTATTTATCAAGAATAACTTATAACTCGATATCAGAACGGAATACATTCTCTTTTATAAATTAAAACAAAAGGAACGGTACAAAGAATTTAGGGTCATTACATCTTACCCTCCTTAAAAATAATTTCATCATCGAAATTACCCAAGAATGATGTTTATACCAGATTCAAGGAACAAAGATGGTTATAAGAAAGAACGAGATGACGATTAAAAGTTTACACATCCGTTTCCATTATGTCAAGTCATGATCGTCGGAAAAAAAGAAGAGATTCAACGGGATAGAATTCAAGAATGCATTCATTACAGTCTACCCTCCTTAAATGAATTTCGTCCCCGAAATTCTCTTGAGGAGTACAAGGCATCATGCATGGGAAGCTAAGGGTAAATTCATGCAAATCGTCTTTGAGCTCTTTCGATCGATGTTCAAACTAGGTGAGCTAATAGGCCAAAAAGAATGGTGAATAAGAATTAAGGATTCAAAAATTGAGAGATGATCGTCAGGGAAATTGAAGTGAAGTTCAAGATTGATTTAAGGAATAGGCTTGAGATTCAAAGAAAAATTTGAATATAATAGTTGGATTTCATAATTCTTGTATCATATTGCTTACGACTTTCATGCAGAACTGATCTGCATGGGCCACCAACAAAACCTGGCATGCCCTGCTTTCCAAAAGAAGGGAGCAGGCATGTGACGAGGCCCACGACGTATTTATTCCAAGAATGTCTGTCATGCCCCGCTTCCTAGTGTACGAAGAAGTAGACACGACGGGGCATAACGTATTTACTCAAAAGTAAACACGTTAAGCATAAATAAGCAATATATGAATACACAAGAATAACAAGAGATGAAATAATAACAGTAACTTTTATTAACATTCTTTCTTTACATACAACTGAAAAGAAAAGTATAATGATAGAAAACGATGCCTAAATAGTGGCATATGAACTGAAAAGAAAATAAGTATAACTAAAAGACTAGAAGTTTGGCTCCTCTGTGAACTGCTCCAAATCGTCCTGACTGGGCTCGGTCTCCTGAGAGTCGGGTCCTCCTGACGAACATTCCAAAGAAAGAAGAGACAGGAATATCGTCAGTGAACTAGGGCTCGGTAAATCCCAAAAGATAGAATGGAATAGACAAGTAAAAAGAATAGAACTAGTAAATTATCTGTTTGTTATGCTAACGTAGTTATTTGTAGCTTGGTACAGAATGTATCAGTATACGAGAGGAGTCCAACTTGCTCCATGGACTATGGTAATCGGAAGTACAAGGCCCCGTCAAAATACACGGGACAATGACACGGATGTTCATGTAGGTGTCTTTCAGTGACCATCTTGTTCTATTTCTAATACATTCCGTACCAGTCTACCCCGTTTAACCCCGTAATGTATATTATATTGATTGGTAATTATCAGACCTGCCGAGACAATGGTATAAGTTGTTCATGTAAACGGTTTCAGGATGTATCAAGTAGTCATGTAATGAAGTCAAGTCATAGCCATGGTTCGGTCAAGTCAAGTCATGTTTGCATGTTTGGTATTGTTCTGATATTCAAGTTCATGTTTGGTATATTAGATTCATGTTGAATTGGATTCATGTTTGGATTGGATTCAGATTGATTTGGACTCAGACTTGAGTCAGACACTTAGAACAGAATTTGGATCCTGAATTAGGTTTAGGAGTTATCGTTAACTGCTGCATATGGATGGCAGGATTTGTGTCTTTTTCCAAGACAATTACCATTGATAACACCGTTTTAGTTTTCTACCTTAAATAGGCAAGCACCCACTTTCTCCAGCTCTCTGAGGCTCAAGAGAATTGGTCGCGCTTAAACCTATATTTATTAGGGTCCTTAATATAATTTTATATATCTCGAGGGGGTTTTATGAAAAATATTTTATATACTTTCAAATTAAACCTCGAGTAATTATTTATGTTCTTTTGGGTTTCCATGGATGTGAATTTTAAAGAGTGGGATATATTAGTGAATAATAACTTTTCTTGAATAGTTCATTGTATTTTAGTGTAACTTGTTTTGTATTGATACTTGATGGTATTTTAATGAAACCTATCATTCTTTTATTTTCTAGAAAACATGGAATTTTATTATATATTAAAAATATATGGTTTGATAATATTTATATAATTATTAAAAATTAATTTTATTTATTAAGTAGAAAATTTCGTTTTTCTTAAAAAATTCGTATTAAAAATCTTTCGAGACTGAATACTCCGTGAGCATGTCTGCATCTCGCTCTACTAGCTCGAGGATGTGCGCTAATCTGTACCATCTAATAGCGGGTTCCCCGAAATGGGTTATAGAGGCATAATCGTAAAGAATTTGATAACACCATTTAAATAAAACCGAGGTTTTATAGTTCAAGGTATTTTGATGAAAAGTAGTATTTTGCCATAAAAGGTATGTCTCAAGATGATCGTGCTATGTCAATATGTGTGTATGTGAGAAGTATGTCGTTATCTCGTGATGATTTCTAAAGGTATGCTAAGCAAATGTTTAAAAGATAACGTATATAAACTTCATGGTATTTAAAAGTAAAAACTTAATTAAAGTTAATTAACATGGAGTTTTAGAGTGAAAGTTGTTTATAAACCTTTATAATAGTGTTACAAATATTGTGTAAAAGTTTATTGAACAATATGTAAATGAAAAGTGAGATTATAGAGTTTAGAAGATTTACATCGGTAATAACTCCACTTCCCGATACATTATTTTGAAAAGAGAATTTAGCGAAGAGAGGGAGGAAATAGAAGGAACTTACAAGTTAGGAAGAGAGAGGAGACGTAGAGGAAGATGTCGTATCCTTCGTGACGTCTGGGGTTGCTGGAATTGCCTCTAATCCTCGCCGGAATTTGACCTTAGGCTAACTCCATTTGTACTCTTCTTGGACTTGAGAATTTTTGATAATTTTGACTGGAGATTTCAGAATGAGGAGGGGCTAGGGTATGGGGTTATATTTATAGGGTGAAATTAGGGTTTTAGAATTGAAAGATTGAATTAAAAAGTATTAAAAATGATATTAAAGATGAATTTTAATTCTCTGTTAAATTGAAGAGAAAACAAACAGAACAGGGGTAGTGGGGGTAAGCCAAAGGGTGCTGTGTGCAAAGCACGGGCCTCATCCCCTACGAATGGTCCGGCGTCGCCGGCCCTATAGCAAATCTCGCCGGCCATACTAAGGAGTTGGGGGGTTGGATTGTGTACACGTGTCCTACTCGGTATAAATATCATTTTACACATGTTTAATTTTCCAAACTTTTCAGTTTTGTGTGCAGTGCACATGTAAACTTTTGGGCTTCAAAAAAGTTTAAAAGAAAAATCAGGAAAATAATATGTAGCTGATGGGATTCGAACACAGGGTCTACGTCACAACAGTGTAAGAGCTTTACCAGTGAGCTACAAGTTATTTCTTGCTGTTCTTACACCAAAATAACATTTAAATTGTGCTCAGGATTGCAAACTCCTTTCTGTACTTAAAAATTTTGTACAGAAAATTTAGGATCGTTACAATGTCCTTTCTCAAAACAAATAAGCTAAGCGTATATAAACAATATAAAAGTGAAAATAAATGACAAGTGAATAAAATCCAACAACAACTTTATTTACATTCAACTTCAATAAGCTTAATTCATTGATATGATGTCTGAAACAAAAGTACGATAACTAGAAAAGTGCCTAAAAAGTGGCATACATAAACAAATGCTGGAAGAGAAATCTAAGGATCGACTTGTGAGCTGAGTTGGTCATAGTCCTCTGCTGTCGCTTCCACCTCTACGTATCTAGATTATCTGATGGACATTCCAAGAAAATAAAGATGGGTAGAATTCCCATCAGCGAAATTGCGCTCGGTAAGTCCCTAAAAAGGATGGGTGATATACATAAATGAAATGTAGGGTGTAATGTGATATAGTATGAATGGAATGAAGAATGAACAAGTATAACATGTCAATGTTAATGGAAACTATGTAAGCATGGCAATATATCATGAGCATAGCAAACAAGTATAGCATAGTCTTCTAGTGTAGGTATAGTGAACATGAAGTGCATGTAAGTGTTCTAAAAGTTCTCTTCAAGTTAATCTAATTAACGTAAGTTTAAGTGTGAATGTCAACCAATCTCAAGAGTATTCCTAATCCAAGAGTAGGGCCCCAGAGGCAAGGAATCATGGGCCCTCTTTCGTAAATTCATGATTTCGTGATTTCGTGATGTAAGTATGAGACTCATGATATTTTATTGGATTCATACTCAAACTACCCCAACACCCCGCGAATCTAAAATTATGGTTAAATTACAAGTCTTGCTCGATTCCATGAATATATTAAGTTGCAAGATTGATTTCATATCAAGGTCACGTATTCATGTCAAGTGTCTATGTATTCATGTCAAGTTGTACTCAAAGTTGGAGTCAAGTCAATTCAAGTGAAGATATTGGGTTCAGATATTCATGTCAAGTTCAAGAATTCATGTTCGGGTTCAAGTCAAATTCGAGTTCAAGTCAAGTTCAGATTTAAATCAAGTTTCAAGTGTTCAAGTCAAGTCATGTTGTCACGTCCCACTTCCCGGTGTATGGTAAGGAGACGCGACGGGCCCGCTACGTATTTACTCAGAAGTAAACACACTAAGCGTAACTAAGCAATATAATAAAGTACACAAGAAAAATGACAAGAGATATAAATGAACAGCAACTTTTATTTATTAAACATTTCTTTACAATACAACTGAAAAGTAAATACAATGATGAAAGCAATGCCTAAACAATGGCATGAACATGAAAGTAAAGTGAGTACAAGTAAAGCCTAATGGTCGTGATGCTTGGTAGTCTGCTCCAAGTGCTCCTGGCTGGTCTCGAACCCCTCAGAGCCGGGTCCTCCTGACAACATTCCAAAGAAAGAAGAGAAATAGGAATGTTGTCAGCGAACAATCGATCGGTAAGTCCCCAAAGAAAAGTAGGAATAGAATAGATAGATGAATAGACAAATATGAGAATATAATTGGTGTATTGTGAGTTTGTTATGTTAACGCAGTTGATTGTAGCTTAGTACAGAATATGCTAGTGTATACGAGAGAAGTCCAACTTATACCATGGATTATGGTAACCCGTAGTACAAGGCTCCGTCGATAAAACCACGGAACAACGGCAATGGATATATAGTTACGTCTTTTAATGACCATCGCGTGCCACTTTTAACACATTTTGTGCCAGTCTACCCCTTTAAAACCCCGTCATGTATTTTGTATTGATTTGTATTTTTTTTAATGGATGTATGACTTGCCGAAACCATGATATCATGTAAACGGAATGGATATAAATGTATAGTCATGTAATCAGAGTATATCCATGGTTCGGTTTAGTCGAGTCATGTTGATATAAATTGAATTCTGGTATAAATGGATTCATGTTGAAATGGAGTTATACTTGAATCATATTCAAGGATAGATTGATTGATTGATTTCAGATTAGACTGAGACTCTGAGTCAGACACTTTAAAACTAATTGAAGTCCTGAATTAGTTTTGATGTTATCGGTAACTACTGCACATAGACGGCATGATTTGTGTCTTTTCCCAAGACAATTACTCTATCGATAATACAATTTTTAGGTTGTTTACCTTAGATAGGCAAGCATCCATATTGTCCGGCTCTCTGAGGCTTAAGAGAACTGGTCCCGCTTAAACCTATATTTATTAGGATCCTTATTGTAAATTAATATAACTTGAGAGGGTTTTATGAAAAATAGTTTTGATATATTTTCAAAATAAACATCAAATATTTATTTATCGTCTTTAGGGTTTTCATAGATGTAGTTTTTATAAAATGAAATATTCTAGTGGATAAAAACCTGACTTGAATAGTATAGGGTATTTTCTTGTAATTTGACTTGTATTGAATGTGATGGTATTTTCATGATCTTTTGTGATTCTTTTCTTTTGATTAGAAAACATGGAATATATATTATTTTTAAAATAGATATTTTGATAATATATATATATAATTATAAAAATAGAATTTATTTATTAAATAGAAATCACGTTTTCTTAAAAATTGTAATAAAAATTCCATCGAGATTGAATGCTCCGTGAAGAGGTCTGCATCTCGCTCTACTAGTCTCGAGGACGTACGATAACCCGCACCATCCCGATCGGGTTCCCCAAAATGGGTTGTAGAGACTTATTTGTAAGGAATTAATTAAAACAATTTAAAGAATACGAGTTTTGATAGTTTAAGGTATTTTAATATAAACTTATAATCATCCCATAACTAAAGTTCCCAAAAGTCATCGTGCTATGTCAAGAATGATTGTTGTGATAAGATAGTTCATTACCTCATGAGTTTTCTAAAGATAATATGAGCCAAACTATAAAGTAATGCCGTATGTAAACTAGATGGTATTTTACCAAAGTTGTTTAACATTATATTTTGAATTGAAATTTGTTCCAAATGTTATTTGATGGTTAATAAACAATATGTAAAAAGATGGTAAATTTGTTATTAAGAAAAATTATGTTTTTAATGAAAATTAGAATCGGAAGTCGGATTAACTCTACTTTCGAAGAGTTTTAATAGATTATTGTTTTAGACTAGAAAGAGGTGAGAAGTGAGGGACTTACTGATTGAAAGGAAAGGGGAGAGGTAGAGAGAACTTTCGAAGGCGTCGTGGAGTCATTTTGTCGCCGGATTTGTCCCGAAACGTCGCCGGAAATTTGCCTTGAGCTAACTCCACTTGTATAACTTTTGAACTTAGGAATTTTAGAGAGTTTTGGCAATGGATTTTTGAATGAGGAGGGCCAAAGTGTAGCGTTGTATTTACATGAGAAGTTAGGGTCTTGAGGATTGAAGAATGAATTGAAAATATGCATTAAAATGGATTAAAGAGGGGATTTATCATTTTCTGGATAAGTGCAGAGAAATCAAACAGCATGAGGGTAGTGGGGTAGGCCAAGGGGTGTCGGGGTTAAAAATTAGGGGCATTCCCTACGGATATACCCGGCGGTGCCGGTCATTTCCATCATCTCGCCAGCCATCTTGGCTTGGTGGGGTATGGGATCTTTGACACGTGTCCTAAACTGTTTAAATAACAATTTCTACATGTTTGTTTTTATTGTGACTTTTTATTTTACGTGCAGTGCACGTGCAAACTTTTGAGCTTCTAAAAGTTTAAAAGAAAAATCAATAAAAATATTATGTGGATGGGGGGATTTGAATACAAGGGCTATGTCACAGCAGTGCAATGCTTTACCAATGAACTACAAGTGCTTTCTTACTGTTCTAAAGCTATTTAAATTTATAACTTGTGCTCAGGTTTAGTTGCTCCTTTCTGTATTTGTCACGTCCCGGTTCCTAAATACGGAATACGATGGTGACTAGGCCAGCCATACTCCTACGATCAAGGAAAAATCCTGCCGTAGTCATATTCGGCTTCTACCATTATATGGTAATCAGTAAAATACAACACGGATAGAGAGAATGCAGTCACTGGAACTATCGGATATAAAGAAAACTGAGCGCAATTATAACAACTCCATTTTTAGTGTACATAAATTTGCTTTAAATTTAAACTATACTTGGAGTATTTATTGTTGTTGTTACCACTTTAAGTATCCATTTCACTCCATAATTACAAGAAGGAGCTTGTAGCTCATTGGTAATACCTTGCACTGCTGAACCAAACCACCAGAGTTCAAATCCAATGCCCCACATTATTTTTAATATTTATTTGTTTTAAATTTTATAAAAGCCTAACAGTCCACACGTGATAACTCCCACATTTCCCACCACACATGAAAATGTTAATGCACCGGTGACTACCTCCGGCGACCCCCCATCTTCCGAGTCGGCCGGACTCGGCCGGTCGGCCGAGTCATCAACATGAAAAATCTGGCTTTTTGTCTTCTCAACTCCCCTGCACAATCCAATTACTCAGATCAGTTCCAGAGAGCCCATTAACCACCATTTACTCTATTTTTAATGATTTTTTTTATACATTTTTACATTTTTTTATTTAAAACCCTTCATCTACTCTAACCCTTGCCTAACCCTATAAATACACCCCTACCCTCTACCCTCTCACCCCAAAACTCTGAGCCAACTCTCTAAAAATTTCCAAGAAACTTGTGTACTTTGAAAACGAGCACGAAGCGAAACTACGGCGAAATTCCCGGCGAACTTCCGGCGATCGTTCTAGGAGCTCTCGGCGATGAAGCTACGCACCGGCGATTCCTCTCCTTACATCTTACTCCCTTGGTTATCCAAAACCTGTAAGTCCCATTTTCTACCTCTCTTTTCTATTCCAAAAATACGAATTTACAAAACCCGACGGAATCGGAACAAATCCGATTTCCGATTCGGTTTCTTATAAAACTTCACTTCTCGTTAATACAATTATACTTAAACTCTCTCATGTTGACTACTAAACACTAATCAACCAAATTGATCAAGTTTTATTTCATAAAATGATGGCTATTTCAATTATCGTATTTTTCACTTAAATACCATATTGTTTCAATTCTACATTTAACTCCATTAAACTGCTATACCTTTAAGTAGATCATGAGGTAACGACCTACCTCCTCACACACTCATATGCAACATAACATGATACCCTCGAGAACTCAGAATACGGGAAAACAAACATTTTCATTTAAATACCCTTTACTTAATAAAACCATTTCTAAAAGATTTAGTACTAATACATCTTTACCAATAAATAACCTTTGAGCTAATAATAAAAATATCTTGACTCAGCCAATTAAGGAATGTCGCACTCATTAGGACAGAGGAAGGTTGTGGGCATTCAGTCATTTATCTAAACCTGACTTTGTGGTGTCTAGGCTAGACAAGTGAGAAAGGTAATTTTAAAAGGCCCGTCTCACGGTGATTCGTGAGCGAATCCCTCCTTTCTTCACTTGTACTTACCTGGCCACAATTGGCGGTGAAGAGGCGATTTGAGGTATCTCACAACTTGTCGCTTTGGACCAGTTAGGAACAGTTTAGTTGACTTAGGAGACCTTAGAACATAGAATACGGGAAATTGACATCTTTACAAATAAATACCATTTACTTAATAAAACCGTTTTCTAAAGGATTTAGTATTTATACAAATCTTTGGAAAGCGCCGCTACAACCCATTTTGGGGAAGCCGTTCGGGATGGTGTGGATTATCGCGCATTCTCGGGCTTAGTAGTGCGAGATTCAGACCTCCGCAAGGAGCATTCGATCTCGAAAGATTTAAAATACGACATCTTAAGAAAATAAGATTTTTAGAATATAAAATATATATTAAAATTATTTTTTTATAAATATATGTATATTTATCATTAAAATACCTATTTTGTTATAATATAAACATTCCAACTCTTTTCAAAAATCACAAGAATCAATCTTACACTAAAATACCATGAATTCCATAGAAAACAAATATTACAAATAAATACCATTTATCATGAAATTAGGATATTTCCACTAGAAATATCACAATATAAAATCTACATTCATTACAACTCTAAAGACGATTAATAAATACTTGGGGTGTGTTTTGAAAAGTATATAAAAGTATTTTTACATAAAATCCACTCATATTCTATAATTTACCCTAAGGACCCTAGTAAATATAGATTTAAGCGGGACTAATCTGTTGAGTCTCATTATAATCTGACTTGAATATGATTCAAGTACAATCTACAATCTACAATCACAATCTACAATCCACAATATTACAATTCAACATGAATCCATGAATCTATTATTCCATATATTCAATCTACCAATCTATACAATTTGACTGAACCGAACCATGGATATACATTCCATTTACATGATTATACAGTTACATCCGTTACTGATATCATGGTTTTGGTCAGTCATCCAACTATACAACCTATACAATACAATACAATCAAAACACTACAGGGTTTAAGGGGTAGATTGGTACGGAAGGTGTTAAAAGTGGCACGAGACAGTAAGATTAAGACACCTAACCTATATTCCGTTGCTATTATACCGTGTCTTAACGGTTCCTTATACATTCTGTTTGCCCTGGTCCCTAGCATATAGGGACCCTTCTCGTATACACTGGTATCTTTCTATACCAAGCTACAAACAACAGCATTAACACAACATTACAACAATATAATACAAATTTAAAAGATACCTTCTTATTCTGTCTATTCTACTTTTCTCTTATCTTTGGGACTTACCGAGCGACCTGTTCGCTGACGACATTCTATTTCTTTCTTCTTTGAATGTCGTCAGGTGATTTGGACCCGTCAGAGATCGAGCCAACTGCAAAATTCTTGGACCACTACAGCAAAGACCCTGAGCTCTAGACATTGTATATTTTCTATTCAGTACCTTTAATTTCCTGTCCTGCCATTGTTTAGGCATCGCTTTTATTTCAGTTGTATTTCCTTTTCATGCATTGTACAAAAGAATGTTAATAAATAAAGTTGTTGTTTTTAATTATACCTTGTCTCTTGTGTATATTTTCTTTTATATTACTTAGTTACGCTTAGCGTATTTGCTTCTGAGTAAATACGTAGCGGCCTCGTCGCGTCCTCTGCCCGTATACTAGGAAGCGGGGTGTGACAGGTTTTGTTGGTGGCCCATACAGGTCAGAGCTGTATAGAACCATACTATGCAGTTCTGTTCTGCGTTAACAACCTAAGCAATATAAAACACAAGAACCAGCAACTAAAACATTCTTTACAATTTATGTTCTTTGAATCTTACAATTTCATATTCCTTGAATCTTATCATTTCATGTACTTTGAATCTGTCCTAACCCAAATTTTTCTTCAAGGTTATGGATTCCCCGAACAACACCAGTACCAATGTCAACAACACACCTCCACCACTACCACTCACATCTGTCGTCCCTGCTCCACTCAACGAGCAAACGGTTCTGCTAGAGGCAATCCGCAGCCTCCTAGAGAGACAGCAGCAGCAGACTGGTCTCTTAATGAACCGTCCCGAGGCAGAAGCACCTGAGGTGAAGCAATTCAGGGCTTTGCACCCCAAACAGTTCTCAGGAAAGAAGAGCCCACTGGAAGCTGAGGAATGGGTTAAGAGTATCGAGGATGATCTGGTAGCGGCACAAGTGTCAGAATTAGCTTGGGTTCGTATTGCAAAATTACAGCTCACGGACAATGCACGAAACTGGTGGAAGGCAGAAAGAAAGCCGTCTTGAACAACCCATCAAATGGAAGACTTTCCGCGACATGTTCGACGGTAAGTACTTCCCTGAGACTGCCAGGTTCGATATAGAACAGCAGTTCATTCATCTGCAACAAGGTTCGATGTGGACCAAGTCAGTAGATGAGTATGACGCTGGGTTCACTATGCTCAGTCGGTAAGATATGTCTCAATAATTCAAATTTTTATATATCACATACTACACAGCTAACACAATCCTTTAAACAGATTCGTGGCACTCTTGATACTGACAGATGAGATCAGAGCCCGTCGATTTCAACAAGATTTGGATTCGGAGATCCAGGCCGCACTGGCCACAGGAGATTTTCCGACTCATGAATTGGCTCTGAAAGCTGCCCGCCGTTATGAGGCAGTGGTAAAGGCGAGGGGAAGACCTCAATCTGCTGGATTTAAGCGCCCTACCAATCAGATGGTAGGAGGAGCCTCGTCCAGGCCACCTTTTGTGCCAAGGCGACCCGGAGTACCGAACCATCGTCCCAGCCCAGCCTTTTGTACCTACTGCAAGAGAACTGGACATATGATGAAAGACTGCCAGCGAGCCAACCGTCTTTGCTTAGTCTGCGGCTCAGCTGCTCATGATATTTGGTCTTGTCCCCAAAGACAAAACCCAGTTGCTGCACCCAGACCAGCAATTACTTACCCACAGCGCCCAGCCATCCAAGCCCCTGCTCCAAGACTTGCACTACTTGCACCACCCAGAGGACCACAAGTTGCACCACCTCCTCGTCAGTTCCTTCAAGCTCAAAGAAACGCTCCGAGGAATGCTCCTTAGGCCAGGAGGAATGTACCAAGGCGCCAGGCTTTCATGATGACAGTGGAAGAAGCTGAAGCCACTGGCCAAGTTATCACTGGTAACCCTTTCTTTCTCAAAATTTCTTTCAGTCTTGATATTTATCCTATATATATTTCCTATACCTAAGACATATCCCATATACCTTAGATACAATCTTAGTATCCTCAATATCTGCACTAGCACTATTTGATACTAGAGCATCTCACTGCTTTATGTCGCAACGGTTCGTCCGAACCCATGCGATTCCAATCTCTCCGCTTGTATCCAGCTGGAATGTCAGTTCAGGAAATGGCGTTATAAAGGCAACCATGGGATACAACTTGTGTCCAGTAGTCGTCTGCAGCAGAGAATTTTATGCTGACTTCAAAGTGCTGGACATACCGAACTTCGATGTGGTTCTAAATATGGATTGACTTGGAACTTTTTATGCTACCATCGACTGTCGTCAAAGGAGGGTAGTATTCAAGATTCCAGACCATCCGGTCTTCTATTTCAAAAGCAGAGAACGTACCCTGGAGCCAAGTACCTACAAAGCAAAGCCAAGGGAAGCAGTAGTTGCAGCAGCTCAAGCGGAGGAAGAATCAAGGCCAGATGTGGTTCGAGAGTTCGACGATGTGTTTCCTGACGATATATCAGGTTTGCCTCCCGATCGAGCTCTTGAATTCAGCATTGATTTAGTACCAGGAGCACAACCGGTGATCAAAGCACCATATCATTTAAGTCCGGAAGGTTTGAAGGAAGTCCGAACACAGTTGGACGAATTACTGGCAAAAGAATGGATTCGTCCCAGCACTTCAAGTTGGGGATCACCTGTACTACTTGTGAAGAAGAAGGAAGGTTCATACAGAATGTGCATCGATTACAGAGCCTTGAACGAAGTCACTATAAAGAACAAGTATCCACTCCCGCGCATCGATGATTTATTCGATCAGCTAAGTGGATCTTGTGTTTTCTCTAAATTGGATCTTCGTTCAGGTTATCATCAGGTGAAGGTCAAGGAAGCTAATATTCATAAAACAGCTTTCAGAACTCGCTATGGACATTACGAATTTCTAGTGATGCCATTTGGAATGACCAACGCACCAGCAATATTCATGAACCTAATGAATCAAGTTTTCCGGGAGTACTTAGACAGGTTTGTGTCATCTTCATCGACGACATACTGGTGTATTCAAGGAGTCGGAAAGAGCATGCAGAGCACCTACGAATTGTCCTAGAAACTCTTCGACAACATCAGCTCTATGCCAAGTACAGAAAGTGCGAATTTTGGCTAAAGCAAGTTGGTTTTCTTGGGCATATCGTATCAGGAGAAAGAATCTTTGTGGATCCAGCGAAGGTTTCAGCAGTCAGCGAATGGCCTACACCAAAGTCAGTGAAGGACATTCGGAGTTTCTTGGGTTTAGCTGGATATTACAGAAGGTTCGTTGAAGGATTTTCGAAGATAGCTACACCCCTGACCAAGCTCACACGTAAAGATGAAGAATTTGTGTGGTCAGAAGCATGCGAACAAGCTTTCGTAGAACTCAAGTCAAGGTTGACATCAGAACCTATTCTTGTAATACTGGATCAATCTGGAGGATTCGAAATGCATTGTGATGCATCAGGTAAGGGATTAAGATGTATTCTACATCAGCATGGTAAAGTTGTGGCTTATGCTTCAAGACAACTGAAGATTCATGAGCGCAATTATCCGACGCATGATCTGGAGTTGGCGGCCGTCATTTTTGCTCTCAAGATTTGGCGCCATTATCTACTTGGTGAACGAGTGAACATCTACACAAATCATAAAAGTTTGAAATATGTGTTTACTCAGAAGGAGTTGAATATGCGGCAGAGAAGATGGTTAGAACTCATGGCGGACTTTGACATCAACTTACAATATCACCCAGGACCCAGGAAAGGTGAATGTGGTACCTGATGCTCTTAGTCGTCAACCATTATCGATGAATCTCACCACTTAGTGGAAGCTTCAACAAGACTTGCATCAGATGGAGATTAAAATAGTCATGCCAGGTAATGCTTCAAGTTTGATGAATTTACAAGTTCAATCAACCATTGTCAATCAGATCAAAGCAGCTTAAGCAAGTGATGCTAAGTTGCAAAAGATCAGAGAACAAGTGGAAAATGGACTCATAACAGACTTAATCATCCATGAAGACGGATCTTTGAGATACGGCAGCAGATTGTGTGTACCAAAAGGTTCTGTTCGGGATGAGTTAATGAAAGAAGCTCAAAGCTCTCCCTATTCAGTACACCCTGGAGGTACCAAAATGTACAAAGATCTACGACAGAATTTTTGGTGGCATGGAATGAAGCGTGAAGTAGCCAGAAGTGTCGCAAAATGCTTGGTGTGTCAGCAAGTAAAGGCTGAACATCACCGGACAGCTGGATTACTTCAACCGTTACCAATCCCAGAATGGAAGTGGCAATACATCACAATGGATTTTGTGACTGCTCTTCCTCGCAGCGCAAAGGGTAATGATGTCTTATGGGTCATTGTGGATCGACTCACAAAGTCGGCTCACTTCATCCCATTTCGAGTTGGCCAATCAACTGAGACACTAGCAAAGAAGTACATGGAGGTAATAATATACTTAAAGATTTAAACTCTTCATAATATACTATCTCTGATACCCATGAACTCATACAGGAAATTGTGAGACTTCATGGAGTACCGGTCTGCATTGTCTCCGATCGTGACACCAGATTCCGATCGCAATTTTGGCAGAGTCTGCAAGCAAGCTTAGGAACAAGTATGAACTTCAGTACGGCTTATCATCCATAAACCGATGGTCAGTCTGAGAGAACTATTCAGATCTTGGAGGATATGCTCAGAGCATGTATGTTAGACTTCAAAGGATCGTGGGAAGATCACCTACATCTTGTGGAGTTTTCGTACAACAACAGCTACCAAGCAAGCATAGGAATGGCACCTTTTGCAACATTGTATGGAAGGAAGTGTCGATCACCATTAAGTTGGGACGACATCGGAGATAAGGAACTTCTTAGACCAAAGATGATAGTAGCGACTGTTGATGTGGTTCGTACTATCAGGGAAAGGATGCGCATAGCCCAAGATCGACAGAAGTACTGGGCTGATGCAAAGAGACGACACTTGGAGTTCCAGCCAGGAGATCACGTATTCTTGAAGATATCTCCGAACCGCGGAGTGATCCGATTCGGAGGACGGGGTAAATTAAGTCCGAGATATATTGGACCGTTCGACATACTCGAACGAGTCGGTGAAGTGGCATACCGCTTAGCGCTTCCACCCTTATTGGAAGGAGTGCATAATGTGTTCCACATATCCCAAATCAGAAGGTATGTGAGTGACCCCAGCTATGTTCTTGATCATTCCGAGCTCACTATACAGCCCAACTTGTCTTGTGAGCAACAGCCTGTGGAGATCCTGGACCGAAAAGTGAAGACACTTTGGAACAAGGAAGTTAACTTTGTCCGAGTGATGTGGAGGAAAGACACTCCAGGAGAGTCTACTTGGGAAAGGGAAGATGAAATGCGTGCAAGATATCCTCACCTCTTTGTAAACTAGACCTCAAATAAAAGTTGTAAATTTCGAGGACGAAATTTTTTGTAAGGAGGGTAGACTGTAACAACTCCATTTTTAGTGTACATAAATTTGCTTTAAATTTAAAGTATACTTGCAGTATTTATTGTTATTGTTACCACTTTAAGTATCCATTTCACTCCATAATTACAAGAAGGAGCATGTAGCTCATTGGTAATACCATACACTGCTGAACCAAACCACCAGAGTTCAAATCCCATGCCCCACATTATTTTTAATATTTATTTGTTTTAAATTTTATAGAAACCCAACAGTCCACACGTGATAACTCCCACATTTCCCACTACACATGAAAATGTTAATGCGCCAGTGACTACCTCCGGCGACCCCCATCTTCCGAGGTCCTGACTCGGCCGGACTCTGCCGAGTCGGCCGGCGGACTGGCCGACTCGGGCCGGCGCCGCAGGCCGGACTCGGCTGGTCGGCCGAGTCATCAACATGAAAAATCTGGCTTTTTGTCTTCTCAACTCCCCTGCACACTCCAATTACTCAGATCAGTTCCAGAGAGCCCATTAACCACCATTTACTCTATTTTTAATGAATTTTTTTTATACATTTTTACATTTTTTTTATTTAAAACCCTTCATCTACCCTAACCGTAGCCTAACCCTATAAATACATCCCTACCCTCTACCCTCTCACCCCAAAACTCTGAGCCAACTCTCTAAAAATTTCTAAGAAACTTGTGTACTTTGAAAACGAGCACGAAGCGAAGCAACGGGGAAATTCCCGGCGAACTTCCGGCGATCGTTCTAGGAGCTCTCGGGGACGAAGCTACGCACCAGCGATTCCTCTCCTTACATCTTACTCCCTTGGTTGTCCAAAACCCGTAAGTCCCATTTTCTACCTCTCTTTTCTATTCTAAAAAAACGGATTTACAAAACCCGACGGAATCAGAACAAATCCGATTTCCGATTCGGTTTCTTATAAAACTTCAATTCTCGTTAATACAATTATGCTTAAACTCTCTCATGTTGACTACTAAACACAAAACAACCAAATTGATCAAGTTTCATTTCATAAAATGATGGCTATTTCAATTTATCGTATTTTTCACTTAAATACCACATTGTTTCAATTCTATATTTAACTCCATTAAACTGCTATACCTTTAAGTAGATCACGAGGTAACGACCTACCTCCTCACACACTCATATGCAACATAACACGATACTCTCGAGAACTCAGAATACGGGAAAATAAATATTTTCATTTAAATACCCTTTACTTAATAAAACCATTTCTAAAAGATTTAGTACTAATACATCTTTACTAATAAATAACCTTTGAGCTAATAATAAAAATATCTAGACTCGGCCAATTAAGGACTGTCGCACTCATTAGGACAGAGAAAGGTTGTGGGCATTCAGTCGTTTATCTAAACCTGACTTTGTGGTGGCTAGGCTAGACAAGTGAGAAAGGTAATTTTAAAAGGCCCGTCTCACTGTGATTCGTGAGCGGATCACTCCTTTCTTCACTTGTACTTACCTGGCCACAATTGGCGGTGAAGAGGCGATTTGAGGTATCTCACAACTTGTCGCTTTGAATCAATTAGGAACAGTTTAGTTGACTTAGGAGACCCTGGAACATAGAATACGGGAAATTGCCATCTTTACAAATAAATACCATTTACTTAATAAAACCGTTTTCTAAAGGATTTAGTATTTATACAAATTTTTGCAAAGTGCCGCTACAACCCATTTTGGGGAACCCGTTCGGGATGGTGCGGATTATCACGCATTCTCGGGCTTAGTAGTGCGAGATTTAGACCTCCGCAAGGAGCATTCGGTCTCGAAAGATTTAAAATACGACATCTTAAGAAAATGAGATTTTTAGAATATAAAATATATATTAAAATTATTTTTGTATAAATATATGTATATTTATCTTTAAAATACCTATTTTGTTATAATATAAACTTTCCAACTCTTTTCAAAAATCACAAGAATCAATTTTACACTAAAATACCATGAATTCCATACAAAACCAATATTACAAATAAATACCATTTATCATGAAATTAGGATATTTCCACTAGAAATATCACAATATAAAATCTACATTCATTAAAACTCTAAAGACGATTAATAAATACTTGGGGTGTATTTTGAAAAGTATATAAAAGTATTTTTACATAAAACCCACTCATGTTCTATAATTTATCCTAAGGACCCTGGTAAATATAGGTTTAAGCGGGATCAATCTCTTGAGTCTCATTATAATCTGACATGTGTTGGGGTAAAAATTTACACCCCGGTTGACCAAGTCAAAATCAAAGTCAACCCCAAGCCAAGTGGGCCCAAGCCCAGATCAAGCGGGCCTATGCCCGGGTCGAGTTCGAACATGAAGCGGCCGGCCTCCCCTCATGCCAAGATAAAAATTTTGTAATAAATAATTTTATTGTATTTCTTTTATTTTATTTTACGAATGAATATAAGAGAAATGGGTATAAAGCCAAATTTTTGTAAAGCCCATGGCTTATGTGCAAAAAGAAATGGCACATGAGCCATGGGATAGGCGAAATGCCATTTTGTGAAGCCCAAGGGGCTATGTGTAAAGTGTTTAGCCTATAAAAGCAAGGATAATGAAAATATCCCAACTTTTTCTCTCTCCAAAAATATTTTAGATCTGAGATCTTTCTCCTTCCTCAAGGTTCTAAAACCTTCTCCTTTCTTTTGAATTAAATCAAGAGTTTTACTCTTCATTTTATAAAACTAAATAGTTTTTCACCACAAAACACATAAAGGGGAACTCAGATCTTCCATTAGATCTCAAAAAGAAAAGATTTTTAAAATCTTACATCTCTTGATCTTAAAGATCCTGCCAACAGAGGAGGAAGAAGGAGGCCCATCTCCGAAAACCCCATTTTTGGGAAGACCCAGGGCTCCAAAGAAGAACCCCTTTCATCAACTCCAAAACATCTTAGGAGTTTAACTCCATCCTAAATCCTCTTTCGGGATTTTAAATCCCATTTCTGGGGCTAAAAATCCCCTCTTTCGCATCGGCGCCCAAGCGCCCGAGCGTCTTGCGCTCAAGCGCTCAGCGTCCACGTGCCGACACGTGGCGCGCTAGCACTCGAGCGCTCAGCGCTCAAGCGCCCAGAGCCCACGTGCCGACACGTGGCACGCTCGCGCTCGAGCGCCCAGCGCTCAAGCATCCAGCGCCCACGTACCGACACGTGGCGCGTCAGCGCTCCTGCGCCCAGCGCTCCTGCGCCCAGCGCTCAAGCGCCAAGCGCCCACATGCCGACACGTGGCGTGCCAGCGCTCCAGCGCCCAAGCGCCAAGCGCCCACGTGTCGACATATGGTGCGCTAGCGCCTAAGCGCACAGCACCTAAGCGCTCAAGGCGCTGGCCCCACGCGTCCTTTGGACGCTTTTTCCCTTTTTTATGTATACGTATACATGTATATATATATACACACATACACTCACAACACTGTCCCTCCCCAAAAAAAATTTTGGGCCGGGGCGCCGCCCCGCACCCCGCAAGGGGGTTGCTAGCCCCCTTGACCCCCAACCCGCTATCCGGGTAGCGGGACCCCCGTAAAAACTCTGCGTGGCTCCCGATATATCCAAGCCCCCCTCCAAAACAAAACACACGTACACTCCACATTGAGTTCGCATAACCAGTTTAACCCGTCAATCGGAGGTTCCCTCGCTTCAAAGGCGAGGGGTAATTAACGGCAGCTTAGTCCGCGGCTGCCGAACATTTGGATCTCCACAATCATTAAACCCCGGCCTACCCTAAGCAGGGAGAATCTGTAGTACGCCTGACAAGCGTGCGCGTATTCCCATCTCAATGGGGTGACGAAAAACACCCTACAGATTTCTGGCACGCCCGGTGGGACCTTTCTCTCCTCCCATATTTCAGGTTAAACACTCATGTGAACTCAATAAATATACATATCGATTGCCTATACTGAAATGATGTTTTTTCGTGCAGCAATCAACTTTCGACGACAATGTCTCCCAAGACGAGTTCAGCTTCCAACGCAATCCCGATCCCGTACGTGGTCAAGGTCAATGCTCGTGTGGTTCTCCCCGCAAGCCTCAGTCGACAGTGGGAGGAACTGCCCCGCCAGTTTGGCTCCGTCATCATCTACCCTGCCGGAAGCGCTCATCTGGCAGAAATCCCGTCAAAACAGGTGGCCAAGCCGTTCTCAAGGGGCAAGAGGCCGAATGTTGTGATCGCTAAGGCGCCACAACCGAAACTTAAGACAGCGCCTGAACGACTCTCTGGTGCTCCAGCTGGGGGCAAGGCTTCCGGTACAAAGGGAAACATCAAACGTTGCAGACGAGCTCAAGCGATGACTCCATCAAATGCACGATCCGGCGTCTCCTCTGGCCTTTCTATCAATCGGTCTACAGCGTCTTCCCGAAAGGCCGAAGTCTGCCAAGTGCTTAAAACAGAGAAGTTAAGATAGAAGTGGCTCAGGTATCGAGCCAACAAGAGGGCCAGGACTCCGGCCAGGTGGAATCTTGTGAGGTTCCAAGAGCAGGGTCACCCCGCGACGACGACTGAATCGGCAGTAAAAATTAGCAATTCCTTCGAACCTCTGAAGTGGGTTCAGAAAAATGTCATGACCGCCAGAATAAAGAAGACAGCGGTCCGAACGTCTCTACAAAGAGACGTTTCCTGGCCCCAACAGAAAAAGTATGACACTGTCTCTTCAGGAGTCTATCAGGCGCTCTGTGCCACACGAAAGCAGCGGGGCAAACCCAGAAAAGAAGCGCCGGCACCATTCAAGAACCTGCTGTAACAACCCTAATTTTTTGTACAAACTTTTTCAAAATACAGAAAGGCACACCTAAGCCTGAACACGAGTTATAAGTTTGCTTTGCTTTAAAACAGCAAGAAAGAGCTTGTAGCTCATTGGGAGACCTTGCACTGCTGAGCCATAGCACCAGAGTTTAAATCACATCAGCCACATATTTTTTTTAATTTTTTTGAATCCCAAAAGGTTGCACGTGCACTGCACGTAAAACGAAAAGTCAAATTAATCGAACATGTGAACTGGGAACAACAACTACACGTAGCCTGCACCCTATGGTTGCATCAATACATCATATTCACTTCATAGTTATTGAAATGGACTTGTTTAGATCGCTACGTACATCTTACGTGCATCCATTCTTGGGGGTATACATTTTTATCAACCGGACATCATATTATGGTTTTAACTCGTCCGTATATTCTTTATATTTTAAAACTAGATTTTTAGATATAACCCAGGAAATTTTTGGAGTACTTTTGTTTTAGCCTAAAAACCAAGTTTATATATTATTATATTAATTTTACTATGCAAACACTGTTCACATACGTTTATCATATAAAAATATATTATATTATATTATATTTTATTATAATATATATATATTATATTATATTATATTATTAATTAATTATTTTTATAAACTTACGTTTCCCTCTCTTCCTCCCTCTTCCACGCTCTCTCCTTCTCACTAACCCACTATTTCTTTTTATTACGGCTCACCCACTCCCACTCTCTCTTTCTCCCTTTCTCCCTTTCTCACTAAACAATCCCTCACGTCTCTCTCTCTTCTCTCTATATATTCATAACCCCCCATGATATCCTGTCACCTCCCTCACCACTATTCTCACCTCCCTCTTCTTCTCCTTTCTTGGTTTTATTCTCTTTAATTTCTTGATCGGTATTTTTCCGGTAAACACCGGAGCCGTGCCATCGCCGAAAAGGCGAGCAATCCAGCAGACGTTCTCATCCTGCACGGTCACGTTCTTATATAGCCTGATTCAATTCTGTACGTCCGCCTGTGTATCACGACTTTTACCGACGGTTCTGAGAGATTTCTCTTTCATCCCTATTTCTTAATAGCAAGTAAGTCTTTTTCTCCTCGCTTCTCTTTTAAATTGTTAACAAGTTGACAGTACCTGATAAAGTAAGTCCTTATCTCCTTTTCTATATTTTTATATTTTCTTCTTCAATGTCCGTTGCTAATTAATATGTGTAAGTCCTTTTCCCTCCGTTTCTCTTTTCTTCCTTGCCTCTTGTCATGACTCTACAGAATCATTTTAAATTGCTTTGCTCAATGTTATATACGTATTATATTCCATGCTTAACAAAAAGAAAAGATTTACATTTACGTGAACTACCATTACAATTCAAATCAATATTCAACATGAATCCATATATTCAATCTATACAACTTGACTGAACCGAACCATGGATATACATCCATTTACGTGATTCTCCAGTTATTCCATTTACATGATTATACAGTTACATCCGTTTACTGATATCATGGTTTTGGTCAGTCATCCAACTATACAATCTATACAATATTATACGACAATACAATCAAAACACTACGGGGTTTATAAGGGGTAGATTGGTACGGAAGGTGTTAAAAGTGGTACGGGACAGTAAGATTAAGACATCTAAATTCCGTTGCTATTGTACCGTGGCCCAACGGTTCCTTGCACATTCCGTTTGCCCTAGTCTCTAGCATATAGAGACTCCTCTCGTATACACTGGTATCCTTCTGTACCAAACTACAAACAACAGCGTTAATACTAAATACAACATTATAACAATATACTCTCTTTTCTGTGTATTCCATTCACAACATACAACATGAATCCGTCTATCCAAGCTACAAACAACTACGTCTACATAACAATCAAACATTATAATAGATATATTTTCCTTCCTGTCTATTCTTCTCCCTCTTTCTTTGAGACTTACCGAGCGATTGTTCGCTGACGACATTCCTAATTCTATTCTTTCTTTGGAATGTCGTCAGAAGGACCCGACTCTAAGGAGCACGAGACCTACCAGGAGCTTTTGGAGCAGACCACTGAGCAGCACGATCACTGGGCTTCACTTATACATTTTTCTTTTATTTCAGTTATGCCATTGTTTAGGCATCGCTTTATTCCATGTATTTACTTTTCCATGTACTGTAAAAGAATGTTAATGAATAAAGTTGCTGATATGTTTTGTCTCTTGTGCATTTTATTTATATTGCTCAGACACGCTTAGCGTATTTACTTCAGAGTAAATACGTAGCGGGCCCGTCGCGTCCCCATCGCCGTACACCGGGAAGCGGGGCGTGACACCTGGTCAGGCCAGCCGCCTTCAATCGACTGCCCGCTACCGAAACAAGGGGGTCAAGACAGCGATCTGTGAAATCAGCCGCCGATGATAAAACGACGGCTGGATATATTATCCATACGGTATATATGGCGGGTGGGCGCCCCCGCGACAACCTTCGCTGCAAAAGCAAGGATGGGGCTGTAGGGTTCCTAGGCACTCTAGTGAAGTCTCACAAGTGATCAAACATGCACAAATAAAATTTTACGGGTGCCTACAAACCCGACAACGGATCGTTTACTAGATATTTAGGCGAAACATGTAAACTAGTTAA
Source organism: Agapanthus africanus (assembly GCA_030015575.1). Taxonomy (NCBI): domain Eukaryota; kingdom Viridiplantae; phylum Streptophyta; class Magnoliopsida; order Asparagales; family Amaryllidaceae; genus Agapanthus; species Agapanthus africanus. The sequence continues at coordinate 43,318,959 of JASDDO010000019.1, read as the reverse complement.
CATTTTAACTAAGGGAACGGATATACAACCTTTGTAGATCCGGTCCACCACCTCCACGGCTCCACAATGAAGTCCCCTCGCTGTCCAAATCATGTCTTGGGCTCTAGCGTCGGCATCATCGAAGAATGGGCGAGCTTGATCGTCGGTTCAATGCCGAAGATGATCTACGTCGAGGTATCGCAAGAACAAGCTCCAACTTCATCAAGCTTTGGAAACTTGTGAAGGAAACACCCTATACTACTTGGCAAGAGGTAGAGGATGAAGAAATAGGAGTTGGGTTCACTTTAGATTTGGATTTCTCACACTTTTTCAACACTTGCCATTGGAGTAGCAAGCTACATCCATGGAAGAAGAAGATGAAGAAGAAGAAGATATGATAAGTTATTCCTTAAAAGAAAAATAAAATAAATGAATACTTATCATCTCTTTGACCATGGTTTAGTGTAGAGTTTTAACTAAGGTTAGAGAGTGGTTAGGGTTAGATAAAAGACAAGAATGGTGGACTAAGTTCAAAGCTTCAAGAAGCTTTCAAATAAAAACAAAAACTAGCAACCATTCTTATCTCTTTATCTTTTCTTTTTCAAAATAAACAAAAGGAATAAATAAATGATTAAGTAAATGAAAAAGAAACCCTAATCACTAATTAACCATGGTTTAACACTTTACACAAAACCAAGCTAGAATGTATCATCAAACATGATACAATCATGTGCACAAAACTATATCGAATATACAATGTGCACATCCGCGCGAGAAAATCCATTTAAAGTGAACCGATACTAGTTAATGCAAAGCAATATATCAAATATATAATTATGTATTAAATCATTAAATCAACACTTGATTTAACGATCCGGTCATATCGCATATAACCGGCTAGTATCCAATGTGTCGGCTTATCGAATCAATCCTTGATTCGATAACTAGGTTATATCGCATATAACCATTCGATACATTGATCGCGAGAATAGAATACGGTATCATATACACGCATTATTCTCGGTCCCGCACATATCTCATATGCGCTCCTATTTCGTTTCGCTTGAGCTAGGAAACCTCTGTGTAGGACTCTAAAGACTCGTCAATACGCCGGTAGCAGATGATGATCATATCAAACATCCGCAAGCCGCAAGCGGTCTGCTAAACGTAACGGCCACCCGGGTATTGAGCGATCAGAAGATCGACGAGCAAGCCCGCTCACACTCCTGTGAATCCAACCAGTAACACTTACCGTACGGTCCGGTCTGTTCGTCTGATATGTCGCATATCTCGCCTAGGGGTGGTAAACGTCATACCCCAATAGCTCGATAAGTCATGCCGACTTGTGGTCCATAACATTCGTGAAACTACTGATAACTCTTACCAGTATATCACTGCAACCCTGGCCAGGGATTTCCTGTTATGGCCAGTCGAGCATAGCACAACATCAACCCCAATACCGGGAGAGACGAATCCCCTCCTATCGCTCATTGCCTCCATGTGAATCGGGACTGTACCCAAAAACCACCTGTTTGCACGACTCAGTAGAGCCGTGGTAGGGTGGAAATCAAAGCACAGTGGGAGACACACAAGACTCTATGACGATCTCGGGTCAACAGACTAAGCTGTACCAGTGTCACCAGAGAACTGCCATCTGACGTGAGGTATAATACCATCTGGGAGTTCTCGGCGAGTCCGTTCAGTGTACCCAGTCTCCACTGAGCACCCGCATACCATCTTCGATGTCAAACACCAATGGATATGGGATCATCCATCGCCCATCGCATGGGTCGAGAAGATATGCGCTAGTCTACTCTGGAATATCGATGCCCCGTCTCGATATTCCCACGACTAGGAACATTTCAAGGATGTACTCATGGACTACCCAGGCCCCACTAGTATGATCTGCATCATAGTCCTGGAAGTCGAGTACACATCCTATGGGCTTTATCAACATGTAATCAGAGAGACAGAAAGTATACATGTTAAGATAAAGTGCAACCAGATAGAGTACTATCATGTCGAGCAAGAAAGTCCTACCTATATATGTCCCAGCATCCACTACAATATACATCCAATGTACAGTAATGGCCTCTAGGGCATACATATAACTAACAATCTCCCACTTGCACTAGGGCCATCTGTAGCAGTGGTTGCAGTATCACATACTCAACCATCCCCTAAATTGTCTCTCTTTGGGAAAAAGGCCTTCGTGAGTGGATCCGCCGTGTTGTCCTCTGAGTCTTCTCTCCTAACCTCGATCACCCTGGAGATCAACTATCTCCATGATCAGGTGATGCTGCCTCAGAATTTGTCTGGGTCACTGATGGGACCAGGGTTCCAGGGCCGAAGCCACACTTCCATTGTCATACAATGGCAGGAACCTAGTTCATCTTATGAACCAATATACACCCAAACTTCCTCTTTGGTAGTATCTTCAATAGCGATGTTACCAGCCTTTATCATCTAGTTTGCCACGGTATCTAGCTTGGAACTCTTCTAACATACCGTCCCTTTACTGAGGGTAAAGACAGTGCCTGTGACTGACATTCAGTCGTCTTTATCACCCTGGAACTCTTCCAGTGATTCTCCCCAGGATCGATTTATACCATCTCACTACAACTAGTGAGTATCCTAACATTCATTTAGATCTATCTCATAGATCCAAAGCTTAGGATTTAGTTGGTATCATTTTGATCCTATATAGAAAATCTTTGTGATAAGCGGAGATTGATCGAGTGTAGCATAGGAAACTCCTTCCCTAACAAGAGTATGTCATCCACGTACTTTACGAGGATCGTCACCATACTCCCTACTACCTTTTTGTTTATACAAGGTTCATCTACCATTTTGATGATGTCAACTTCTTTGACTAATCCATCAAAACAGATGTTCCAACTCCGCGATGCCTGTTTCTTTATGTAAAGCAACTTGCACACGTTTCCGCTGCTCCCACTGTTTACGAAGCCCTCTGGCTGTGTTCTTATAGACGTTCTCTTCTAAATCAGTATTTAGAAAAAACAGTCATGGCACCCAACCGCCAGATATCGTATTCATGGTATGTAGCCGTGGTAAGTAGGATCTGGACAGACTTAAGCATAGCTACTGGAAAAAGGTTTCATCATTATCCATGCATGGTCGATGACGAAAACCTTTAACAAGTCTAGTTTTGAAAGTCTCAACTTTTCCATCTAAACCAAGTAATCTTCTCAAGATATACTTGCTCCTGATGGGGATTTAACCCTTCAGATATAGCAACTAAAGTCCATACTTTGTTGGTGTATAAGGATTCCATCTCAGATCGATAAACATCCAGCCATTCTTACAGAGTCTCACTCTTGATGGCCAGCTCGAAACTAGTTGGGTCATCATCTCATGATGCAATCCTCGCTCCCACTGTCATAGAGAAACCGAAGTATCTCTCAGGTGGGTGAGGAACCCTACTAGATCGGCGGAGAGGCTGAGGTTCGTTGGAATCTACTGAATCCTTTGGTTGTACCAAATCATCTGCTGTAGCTTGTATAGCTGGAACTATTCCAGTTCTACATGACAGACCTTGCCTCGAACTTGTCCGGATTATGGTTTTAGACATAGGCCGGACAACCCCAAATCTTAACCAACTTAAGATATGGGCTCTTCCCTTTCCATATCACATATGAAATGGTAGGCAACTGATTTGATTCGAACCCTATTCAATAGGTATGCAGCTTCTCAAGTGCACAACACCCAATAGGAAAAAGGTAACTCAGTAGTACTCATCATAGAGCACACCATATCATATAGGGTGTGATTGCTCCGCCCCGATATACCATCGTGCTATGGTGTATTCGGAGGAGTAATTCTGAGAGAGAGTCTCATTCTCCTTTAGAATAATCCAGGATTTTCATGCTCAAGTATTCTTCTCCTTGATCTCATCAGAGGACATAATACTTATACCCGTATTCTGGTTCTCTACTTCTAACTTATATTCTGTGAATATCTCAAAAGGTTCGGACTTGTGTTTCAACGAGAACATAGGTCTGAAACTCGAAAGATCATCAGAGAACGTAATGAAGTATAAAGAACCATTCCTGGCATGTGTAGACAGGGGACCTACATACATCAACATGTATCATCCCAAGAGTTCACTAACTCTTTCTCTGTTTCCAGTAAACGGAGCTATGGTCATCTTATCTTTGTGACATGACTGGCGAGTTTCACAAGATGTAAGTTCAAACTAATTTAAATATGCATCTTTATGTAACTCTAGCTAGTCGGGTCACATTGATATGACCTAGTCTACAATGCCTCAAGAATGATTCGTTCATTTCTGAACTCTTCCTCTTATGTGTGTTCCGTATACTAAGAACTGTAGTTTGATTTAGAACTTCAATGCTTTTAGATAACGTGCCTGAACCGATCAACTTTTGATATAGGAAATGTTCAAAACATTATCCATCAATACAAAATTTTACCGTTTCTTTACTAATAAAGAGACAGATATGATTTTGTATATCAGGTTCGGTATCTAATAACATTCGTTCAGAATCAATGTATTGTAATACAGGGTGACAGTGACCAACAGACTTGGCAGCAACACTTGCCCCGTTTTCTGCCTCATGAAACTTATCACCCGTTCTCAGTTTTTCTACCCTTTTGTAGCCCTATGTAATAGATTACATATCTGGGATCCTGATCCGGTATCATATACCCAGGATGCGGAGGATACTGAGAAACAGTTCTGTTTGATGAACACACCCGAAGATGATGCATCAGCATGCACTCTCTTCGTTTGGGCGGCACGGGAAATCTGGTATTCCCCGATTTCCTGCTCTGTCTTATAACAATTATAAGTTGGAGTGGGACCAACGTTCCCCATCTCAGTATAACAAGCGGGTTCGGTCAATATTCCGTATTATTATCTTGATTAAGGCGTGATATGGTCGCTACCAGGAGAGAGAGAGAAGAAAACACTCTGCGTGCGCTCTTGCAAGATTAGATTGGTTATATATTTTATCTAATCAGGATGGCTCCCACTGTTTTTATCAAATCTTCCTTCAAACCTTAAAAGGAAAGACTAGCCGGGATTAATTACACTCTACAAGTTCGCCAATCTTTCAGCCAGGCCAGTGTCGGTACTTTGAGGGAGGTTCCCCGTGCTTTCGCACGGACCTAATTACAGTAAACCTCGTTTTCCCAGAGGCGTAACCCCGTTGACACCTTTCTAGACACCTACTTGATCGGCTAATTGCAAAGTGCAAAACTCTCCCAGGAGTAACAATTACTCGCAGTGGGTATCGGGATCCAACTATCATATAGAAGGTATGCAATCTCATTGCAAATTTCAACACTTGAAACTCCCGATAATGGTTTTTACCCCTAGCACCTATGACCTTGGCTAAGGTCAACAAATCATAGGTACTAGTCAAGTTCTACCCGTCATTTCGTGATTAATTCGACCCACCCACATGACCCTTGGCTAAGGTCAACAAAGCCACATGACTGTCCTAACTAATCGCATCATATGCGGTGTAGGAAGACATCACTTAGCTACCGTACACTGTGCCTTGACTATGGTCAACAAACACAGTACGAATACTAAGTACTCTACTTCCTAAAATGACGGAGGGTTGCGAATGGTTTTTGTGAAAACCTTTAACGCTTTGAACTTGATCTCGTTGCGGAATCAAATGGTTTTTTTTAAATGGAATGTTTTTGAGGCTTTTCTAGTTTTGCTAAAGGGGTCACTCCCGGTGAAGGGATCGTCGGCCCTTTCCTCGTCGAATGAGGTGCGGGATATATCATATATATCACTGTGCAAAGCAGAAACTATAGAAGCGATCAAATACAAACCGAGTGTGTAGCATCTGCCAGTTATTGCTAAAGGAGTCACTTCCGGTGAAGGGATCTCGGTCCTTTCCTCATCGAATAAGGTGCAGGATGTTCTATAATGAACACCGCGATGCAAAGCAAGAACTGTAGCTACCTGTTTTATTTTGAAATTCGATTCCACAACATCAATTAGGTTTATTTTCTTTCATTAATCTCATTAATGAATATCCCATCATTTAAGTCCACCTAACCATCACAGATAAATATAACGTACGCTTATGCCATCCGCATTCGCCTCGATGTCCCGTCTGCACCGTTAGGTTAGGTAACTAACGCCAGAGCGAGGCAGGGCTAGCGCGGGTGTAAAACATAAGCAACGTCTATATAATATATCATATATACTATATATAATACCTGTCACAGAACATCGCATGATCACAGATAAAACACAGCAGAAGAAACATATGAAATATTGGATATACTAGGACGTCCGTGTTTTCAATACGAGCCAGTATAAAACACGGATTCCACGGTCGTGATGAATAGCCAAGCCCACACCCCTAGACCCCTACGAGAGCGGCAAGCAACCCTACCAATTCTAGGGTTAGGAGACCCGGACTCGACTCCTCGAGTTGGTCTCCCACTGGACCCCAGAACCCGGTTACTTGTGCTCCCCTCCTTGAGTCTATCCTAGTGCAGAAAAGTAAATAATATACAACGGGTGACGACTTCCGCAACCTGGAAGTGCCCCAATAAAAGAATATTACATACAAGTTTTTACATGAATGAAAATGAAAAACACTCATCTCACATAAAAAACCCCGGCTATTCAAACACGACGATCCAATATAACATATCCAGCAACACATAACATCACATGTCATCAACGTAAGTAAATATGCGCATCCCAATTGTCGTTGACATATAGCAACGAAACCGGCGATATCACATATTACACTTACGGTCACAGAAAAGAAAGTGTAAAACTACAACAGTTGGAATCCGCAACCACCTCAGACATCGCATGCCTGACCAAATGAATTACTTAGACATCGCATGCCTAACAATTATAAACCCCGCATTTTAGTCTCATTATCGAAAACTCTTTTCAATATCAAGTCGGGCAATTCAACAAGATTCCCGACACCCTGATCGAATGCTCGTCGCAAACTTCAGTAGACGGCTACACCCCTGATACCGTCGACGAAGTGCACCAAGGCGGAACACCGCTACCGCGAGCACCCGAACGGATGCTTTCGGCGACGGGGTTCTCCTACAGTCACTTGGTCGGGGCTATGGAGTGAAGCTGTCTATTTAAGTTTACCCGGCGAGTATCCGCGTACGCTACGTGATTGCGACGGACTTTTGATCACATCAAAATTCCGTGGCAACCGATCAAGTGAGACTAAAGTGCTACGTTTATAACATTCATTCAGTTATCTTATAACTTTTGTGAATTCCAATTATTGTATCCCGTTCCAGATAATTAGAAAATGTTAAACTTTCCGATTGAACATTCGAACACCCAAGTTTTTCCGATACAGATCAACATATGAAACAAGTCTAACAACATTCCGTTCGTGCCTCAGTACCAACGGTCCAGCCGTAGAAGGGTCAAGCCAACGCCTCACATGTGGCACGCCGTACTGCCCCAAACCCGAAGGTTCAAAGGGCAGTTCAAGACGGTCACATAATCGAGTTAAAGTTTGTTGTCTTCTAGAGGGTCCATCGAGTTACTTGCACTACTTAGAACGTCGTTAAACTTCGGAAAAATCCAACACTTGGAAATTTCCCGACAGGGGAAAAATTGGGTATTTATATCCGGTCGAACTTTTTAACATATTCTAAAAATTATCCGGAAATCCACACAGACAAAATTTGATACTCCGATCGAAACACCGAATCCCCAAAACAACTTCAGAAAATTCAACTCTTGAATAAATATTAAAAATTCCCAGGAAAACTAGCAAAGCAATCTGAGAATTACTGTGTAAAAAAGAATACACAAAACGACAGATTGGCCGCGGAACCGCCGCACGAGCCATGCTCGTGCCGCGGATCCGCGGCTCAATGATTGAAACAGTGCATCAAAATTCACAGTAACTCTTAGATTATTCTCCTTGTTTCTCTGCATATTTTTAATGTGGAAAAAACCCCGATTTTAGAATTCGTCCAGAGAGCAACTTTAAGGTTGGGATTTCGGGTCGTTCGGACTTCAAACTCCGTCTGGACTTCGCCTAAGGCTCTAGCTAGGCTCTGATACCACTGTAGGGTTCCTAGGCACTCTAGTGAAGTCTCACAAGTGATCAAACATGCACAAATAAAATTTTACGGGTGCCTACAAACCCGACTACGGATCGTTTACTAGATATTTAGGCGAAACATGTAAACTAGTTAACATTTTAACTAAGGGAACGGATATACAACCTTTGTAGATCCGGTCCACCACCTCCACGGCTCCGCAATGAAGTCCCCTCGCTGTCCAAATCATATCTTGGGCTCTAGCGTCGTCATCATCGAAGAATGGGCGAGCTTGATCGTCGGTTCAATGCCGAAGATGATCTACGTCGCGGTATCGCAAGAACAAGCTCCAACTTCATCAAGCTTTGGAAACTTGTGAAGGAAAAACCCTATACTACTTGGCAAGAGGTAGAGGATGAAGAAATAGGAGTTGGGTTCACTTTAGATTTGGATTTCTCACACTTTTTCAACACTTGCCATTGGAGTAGCAAGCTACATCCATGGAAGAAGAAGATGAAGAAGAAGAAGATATGATAAGTTATTCCTTAAAAGAAAAATAAAATAAATGAATACGTATCATCTCTTTGACCATGGTTTAGTGTAGAGTTTTAACTAAGGTTAGAGAGTGGTTAGGGTTAGATAAAAGACAAGAATGGTGGACTAAGTTCAAAGCTTCAAGAAGCTTTCAAATAAAAACAAAAACTAGCAACCATTCTTATCTCTTTATCTTTTCTTTTTCAAAATAAAAAAAAGGAATAAATAAATGATTAAGTAAATGAAAAAGAAACCCTAATCACTAATTAACCATGGTTTAACACTTTACACAAAACCAAGCTAGAATGTATCATCAAACATGATACAATCATGTGCACAAAACTATATCGAATATACAATGTGCACATCCGCGCGAGAAAATCCATTTAAAGTGAACCGATACTAGTTAATGCAAAGCAATATATCAAATATATAATTATGTATTAAATCATTAAATCAACACTTGATTTAACGATCCGGTCATATCGCATATAACCGGCTAGTATCCAATGTGTCGGCTTATCGAATCAATCCTTGATTCGATAACTAGGTTATATCGCATATAACCATTCGATACATTGATCGCGAGAATAGAATACGGTATCATATACACGCATTATTCTCGGTCCCGCACATATCTCATATGCGCTCCTATTTCGTTTCGCTTGAGCTAGGAAACCTCTGTGTAGGACTCTAAAGACTCGTCAATACGCCGGTAGCAGATGATGATCATATCAAACATCCGCAAGCCGCAAGCGGTCTGCTAAACGTAACGGCCACCCGGGTATTGAGCGATCAGAAGATCGACGAGCAAGCCCGCTCACACTCCTGTGAATCCAACCAGTAACACTTACCGTACGGTCCGGTCTGTTCGTCTGATATGTCGCATATCTCGCCTAGGGGTGGTAAACGTCATACCCCAATAGCTCGATAAGTCATGCCGACTTGTGGTCCATAACATTCGTGAAACTACTGATAACTCTTACCAGTATATCACTGCAACCCTGGCCAGGGATTTCCTGTTATGGCCAGTCGAGCATAGCACAACATCAACCCCAATACCGGGAGAGACGAATCCCCTCCTATCGCTCATTGCCTCCATGTGAATCGGGACTGTACCCAAAAACCACCTGTTTGCACGCCTCAGTAGAGCCATGGTAGGGTGGAAATCAAAGCACAGTGGGAGACACACAAGACTCTATGACGATCTCGGGTCAACAGACTAAGCTGTACCAGTGTCACCAGAGAACTGCCATCTGACGTGAGGTATAATACCATCTGGGAGTTCTCGGCGAGTCCGTTCAGTGTACCCAGTCTCCACTGAGCACCCGCATACCATCTTCGATGTCAAACACCAATGGATATGGGATCATCCATCGCCCATCGCATGGGTCGAGAAGATATGCGCTAGTCTACTCTGGAATATCGATGCCCCGTCTCGATATTCCCACGACTAGGAACATTTCAAGGATGTACTCATGGACTACCCAGGCCCCACTAGTATGATCTGCATCATAGTCCTGGAAGTCGAGTACACATCCTATGGGCTTTATCAACATGTAATCAGAGAGACAGAAAGTATACATGTTAAGATAAAGTGCAACCAGATAGCGTACTATCATGTCGAGCAAGAAAGTCCTACCTATATATGTCCCAGCATCCACTACAATATACATCCAATGTACAGTAATGGCCTCTAGGGCATACATATAACTAACAGGGGCCACCACATCCCAAGCCCAATCTGGCTTGAATATGGTTGTCGCTGCCCAAGAACAGTTGCCTCTGCTGGATGAAGAAAACCCTCTCGATGAGGATGATAGGCAGAAAGACCCTACAGTCCATGCAGAGTCAAGCTCGGACAGCGAGGAAGAGCCGACTTTCCGCCCCAGGACCGCGGAGCAAGAGCTGCTTCAAGAGCTTCGAAAACAGCTCAAGAGCAAAGATAAAGAGATGGCCAAGCTCTATTCGAAAATTGACGACCTAACGAATGTTGTGATGCGGCTTACGGTTCAAATTGCTCGAGCACCTCCCAATCAAGCACAAGTCGCTACTCACCAGCCGGGTGATGACAATCCGAAGCAGCCAATGCCTGTTCCTTTGGGTCCAAGACCAGTCGAGCCGCACGAAAGCCGGCCACATTCCGCTTCGGGGGACACCTTGGTCCCAGATAACACCATCCCGCTAACACAAGATCGGATAATGGATTTGGTCACCAGCAAAGTTAAAACATTGATGGCTGAAGCTGAAACTCAGAAAGAAATTAGCAGTAGTGGGCGGCCATATCCCGCACAGTACGATCTGATCGAATTCCCGAGCGGTTACGTCATTCCTAAGTTCGGAAGATTTGACGGAACGAGAAATGCCAATCAGCACGTCGCCCACTTTAAAGCATCGTGCGGAAATACAGGGGGCAATGACGCTCTCCTTCTTCGTCAGATTGTCAACAGCCTGACCGGTGTTTCCTTCGACTGGTACGCGAGTATACCAGATGGGTCCGTCATTTCCTTTGCCCAAATGGAGTCTTTGTTTCGGCAAAGGTTCATGAGTGTCAGTAATAAAATCTCCATTGATGACCTTGTGAGGACCAAGCCGGAGAAGAATGAAAGCAACACTGACTTTATTGCCCGATAGCGTAATCTCACGGTCAAGTGCGAACCGCCGTTGGAGCAGGACCAGTCCGTCAGCCTTCTTATTGGGAACCTCAGTAATTGGATGGTCCCCTTCTTGTGTACAGCAGGCCTCAAGACGTTTCAAGAGCTAACCAAGAAAGTCTAAATGCTGGAACGCTCGAAGCAAGAGTCCACCCCGGACTCTCAGAGAGACAAGACCTGGAAAAGCAAGCGGGACGACAACCGTAGAAGCGGGAGTTCCAGCAGTACCAATGTCTTCAATGCGTCCGACAATGAAGAAAAGCGAAGGGCGGGCAAATCCAAAACCAACCGGTCTCGAAAGCCATTGCTGGGAGGAGATGGGCCTTCCCTAGAGGAGAAAAAGAACAAGGTTTACTCTTTTAGAAGGGACAAGGTCCGCAAGATATTCAAAAATGCCTTGAACAACGGTCTACAAGTGCCAGAGTCGAAAAGACCTCAAGAAGAAAAAATGACTGACAATCCCCTGTATTGCCCGTACCCCCGAGTAGTGAGCCATGCGATCGAGAATTGCTATATCTTCAAGGACTGGGTCGAGAAGCAGTACAAGGCTGGAGAGATCGAGCTGTCCAAAAGTGTGTTGGTGAACAATCAAGTTGCAACCACCAACTTTATACAGACAGAAGCTAAAGCCTTCTGGGAGCAGACAGCCGAACCCACGGCCCTGAGAAATGAAACGGACTCACCGCGGCCTCCGTGGAGTATGCACGTGTCTAATAAAACGAAGAAGATGATAAAGCTACTTCGGAAAGAGCCCAGGACGGAATGGGAAGGGCAGAAGAAGCCTACCTTTCCAGCGGCCAATGCGGCTCCATCAGTCTCGAAATCCAAAAAGCTCAAGAAGAAAAAAAGTGCAGCTCGGCGTGAAAAAGAGTCTGCAAGGAGATCGACCATTCAAAAATATATCGATTCCCTCGAAGATTATGAACAAAAGGAAAGAACTCTAATTCAATTGAAGAAGTTCCTCCCTGTACGAGCAGCTGAAATTCTGGAGGGGTTAGAAGAAGACTCTAATGAAGAAATCCCAGTAGTGATCTGCTACGCCATCCATCTTGGTAGCGACTCTAAGGAGGAGCTCTGTTTTCCCGAAGAGGACGAGGAGCTCGCCACAAAGGCCAACCAAATCCAGCTCAGAAGCGGCAGGGCTCTACCGCCAAATCAGGGCAACGCCCCAAAAGGGAAGGAAAAACAAGTCGCTAATGAAGAAGATGGCAGAGAACTTGCTCATGAAGATTCGAACCAAAAGCAGGGGAACAAGTAGGGCAGTTGACCACCCCGAAAGCAGGGCAAGTAACCCAAAGCATCGGCTTGGGAATAGATTGATTGGTAGTCCTTCCCCAGTAGACTATAATGTCTTGGCTCACCTCCGAAAGCTTCCGTCTCTCCTTAGCATCTATGATGCCTTGGTTCTATCTCAAGAGCTTAGAGATGTTCTCATTTATGCTCTGCAAAACCCTGAGCAGTATCAGGCTCGCTTTGCAGAAATTAATATGAAAGAAGCTCAGTACACTCTGCATGCCGCCGCAGTCACGTTTAAGGATGAAGACTTGCTACTGGGAACGGCTGAGTATAATCAGCCGCTTTACGTGACCGGGTACAGCGATGGAGATCGGATTAATCGCATATTGATTGATCCGGGATCCTCAGTGAACATCATGAACTTGCGAACTCTGAAGAGTTTATCAATGGACGTCCGACACCTGTCAAGGGAAAGGATTGTCATTCAAGGCTTCAACTAAAATTGCCAGCAAGTTCTGGGGTCTATAACTTTGCCAATCAAATTCGGGGATCTGCAAACTGAAGTTAAGATATACGTGATCGACACCGACACGTCTTATAAGATTCTCTTGGGACGGCCGTGGCTCCACGATTACGGTATCGTTCCATCAACTCTCCATCAATGCATGAAGTATACTAAAAATGGCGAAGAAAGACGCATTGACGGAGACACCCAGCCGTTCGGTGTGCATGAAGTCCGATATGAAGATTCTCGGTACTTTATGAACCACCAAAATGCTAAGCCACAACTGACTGAGGATAGAACAACCCCGAAACTCAAAAGCAAGTCTGAGCCGGCTATCACTTCCAAAAGCAAAAACGCCCAAGTGCGCCCGCATTTCGGTAGCGACACTGATGAGTCTGACGCTGGAAGTCAGTCCTTCCGTAAAACTCGCCCTCATTTCGGTAGCGATACGGACGAATCTGTTACTGAAACCCCATCTAGCAGCAAAGTCCTCCCTCATCTTGGCAGGGAAACTGAAGAGTCAGAGGAAGAGGACCTGCCGTGCAACAGCGGTGCAGATTGGACCCCCATGCAACAAGCGAAACTACGAAAGACCTTTGAAATTGCAAAAGAGTCCCTAACCGTCACAAGGGTACCGGAGCAGATGTGCAATGAGCTCGATGCGTTGTAAGTCTCCATCATGGACCAGCTGAAAACTTTCTACGTCCCCGGAAGGAAAAGTGGACAGAAAGGCATCCTGTTTTATGGGTCAAACCCCGTTGTGCACCCTGACGATTTGTCTGTCGCGTGCCTTTCATATGAGAGAGGCATAAGAGCCGTCCTCAATCCCAGATATTATGCGCCCGAGATGTGGGAATACTTTAAAAAGTGTGGATGCCAGTTATATCAAACGGAGTCCGAAGCAAAGTTTTATGAAGGGTTATGGCATCCACCTCAGGTCCGAACACTCATCGATGGACGAATTCCAGATCGGCGGGGCATAGGTTTCATCCATCCTGAGTCTAAGGCGTGCTACATGATCCATATTGGTGAAGCCAGTGAAAGATCAAATGATGATGATGAGATAGCCGAACCAGAAGAAGCTCCTCAAGAGCTCGAAGAAGGCGGACAAGCAATCTTTGACGAGTTAACCGAGATTGACTTAGGAACGCCTGATAATCCAAGGCCGACCTACATCAGCTCACTCTTGTCGGAGGAAATGAAAGAGCAGATAATTGCCATGCTGCATGAGTTCGTCGACTGCTTTGCGTAGACATACAAAGAAATGCCCGGTCTTCCCCTGAAGTAGCCGTGCATAAACTAGCCATATCTCCTGATGCTAAGCTAGTCAAACAAGCTCCTCGAAGAATGAGAAGGGAACTAGAAGAAAAGGTCATCGAGGAAACCAAGAAGCTCATCGAGGCCGGCTTCATGAGGGAAGAAAAATATGCGGACTGGATCGCATGCATAGTCCCAGTGAAGAAAAAAAATGGGCAGATCCGAGTTTGTGTCGATTTCAGGGACCTCAACAAGGCATGCCCTAAAGACGACTTCCCGCTACCGGTCATGGAAATGATGGTCGATGACACCTCAAATTACGAACTGTTCACCTTTATGGATGGCTCATCTAGGTATAATCAGGTCAAAATGTCGCCTGAGGATAAGAAGCACACAGCATTTCAAACCCCGATCGGAATATACTGCTACAAAGTGATGCCGTTCGGACTGAAGAATGCAGGTGCTATATATCAAAGGGCAATGACCAATATCTTTAATGACCTAATCCATAAAGTCGTCGAATGCTATGTTGATGATCTGGTAGTCAAAACTAAAGCCAAGGCCGACCACATCCAAGATCTTAGGACCATTCTCACCGGACTGAAGGAATATAATCTGAAGATGAATCCTTTAAAGTGCGCTTTTGGCGTGTCATCGGGAAAATTCCTAGGCTTCATAGTCCGACATCGAGGGATCGAAGTTGACCCATTAAAGATAAAGGCCATCATGGAGATGCCCCCTCCAAAGAGCCTGACACAGCTGAGATCTTTTCAAGGCAAGCTCGCTTATATACGAAGGTTTATCTCAAATTTATCGGGAAGATGTAGGCCCTTCTCAAAGCTCATGAAGAAAGGAGCTCCTTTTATCTGGGATGCCGAATGTCAAGCAGCGTTCGAAAGCATCAAACAATACTTGTTGCACCCTCCAGTGCTGGCCACTCCCATTCCAAATAAACCGCTGATTCTCTACACTGCCGCGCTAGATGAGTCACTCGGTGCGCTCCTTGCCCAGAATAACGAGGAGGGAAAAGAAAATGCCCTCTACTACCTCAGTCGAACTCTAGTCAGGGCGGAACACAACTAGTCCCCAATCGAAAAGCAATGCCTGGCTCTGATATTTGCTGTGAAGAAGCTGAGGCACTATCTGCTCGCTCATCGGGTTATGCTGATCTCCAAGGTCGACCCGCTCAAACACTTAATGACCAAAGCAAGCCTAGCCGGCAGAATGGCAAGATGGGCTGTCATACTACTTGAGTTTGACATAGTTTATACTCCTCAGAAAGCAGTAAAAGGGCAAGCTCTTGCAGACTTTCTCGCTGCTCATCCCATACTAGAAGGGTCACCACTTAATTGCGAGTTATCCGACGAACAAGTGCTGCACCTCGAGAATGACGATCCATGTTGGGAGCTTTACTTCGATGGGGCCTCATCGATAAGGACCTCCAGTAAATCAAGCGTTCCGGAGATAAAAGCAGGGATAGGATTGGTATTCATCACGACATCAATGGGAACCCTACGGCGTTCTTTTTCTCTCACCGAGCCTCGCACAAACAACGAGGCCGAGTATGAAGCTCTGATAGCTGGTTTGGAGCTCGCCATAGAGATGGAAATCCTTCAGCTACGGGTTTACGGTGACTCCCAGCTTGTCGTCAACCAAGTAAGCGGCGACTATAAGATATATAAACTCGAGTTAGCTCGATACAGAAGCCGGGTGGTGGAACTCATGAAACGGTTCACTCATATTGAACTAACGAGAGTCCCTAGAGCGTTGAACGGAAAGGCTGACGTACTCGCTCGTTTAGCCAAGGAGTTGGCTGATCCTGACATGGATGAAATTCTGATCACAGTCAGGAGCCGGCAAATTCTACCCCCTGTCTCTCTATGAGAAGAGGAAAGCGCGGAACAGAAGAGTAGTCCCGCCGAAGAAGCTTCGATCATTCAAAACGAGCCCGATTGGAGAGAACCCTTCAAAGAGTACTTCCGATACGACAAGCTGACCGAAGGAAGATCCGCGAGGGTTCAGCTGAAAAAGAGAGCTCTCTGATACGTGTTTGTAAATGACACGCTATACCGCAGGTTATATGACCAACTCTGGCTCAGGTGTCTGTCATTGGCCGAAGCCCAAAAAGTCATAAAAGAAGTTCACTCGGGCGTTTGCGGTGCTCACCAATCTGGCCCCAAGATGCGACTTCAAATTAAATGGCTTGGGTATTACTGGCCCACCATGATACAGGATTGCGGAGAGCATGCAAAGAAATGTTATATCTGCCAAATCCATGGTGATTTCATTAACAAGCATTCCAATCCGTTGCATCCTACGGTGGCGTCGTGGCCCTTCGAAGTCTGGGGCACCGACATTGTTGGCCCAATTGATCCTCCGTCATCCAAAGGCTACCGGTTTATATTGGCTGCAACCGACTATTTCTCCAGATGGGCTGAAGCTGTCCCGCTAAAAGAAGTCAAGACAGAAAATATTCTTATGTTCTTCCATCATAATATTTTATACCGCTTCGGTACACCAAGAAGAATCATTTCTGACAACGGGCCTTCTTTCAAGAGCTTCAAAGTCTCAAGATTCGCTACTCAACACAAGATAAACTGGAGATATTCCTCCATCTATAATCCAAGAGCCAATGGGCTAGCCAAAACCTTCAATAAGACTCTATGCAAGCTCTTGAGGAAAAATGCTTCAGCCAACAAGAGAGACTGGAATCTCAAGCTTCATGAGGCGTTGTGGGCATATCGTACCACGCACCGTACTCCAACTCAGTCCACTCCATACTCATTGCTCTTCGGAGTGGAGACGGTCCTCCCCCTCGAGGTCGAAGTACCAAGCATAAGAATGGCCGTTCAGCATGAGTTGACGGAGGAGGAAAACGTGCTCCTTCGGCATGAAGAGCTCGACGCCCTCGAAGAAAAGAGGCTCGCGGTGCAGCAAAATCTGGAACTATACCGATCCCAAATGTCACGGGCCTTTGACAAGATAACCCGTCTCCGCACTTTCAAGAAAGGCGAATTGGTGTTGGTCCTCAAAAGACCGATGATCCCCAATCGACATACCAAGGGAAAATTCGAGCCAAACTGGGAAGGACCATACGTCATCGAGAAAGTGTTTGACGGAGGATCCTACCAACTAATAAGTGCCGAGGGAGAAAGGCCCATGCCACCCATCAATGGACGATATCTCAAGAAATACTACGCGTGAATGCTTCAAGTTGCAGGCGAATTGAGCACATCAGCCCTACGGTCTGGATCATACATCCTGCAAAACCGTATACAATCCACGGGCATAAAACGACCCCTATCTCTCCCAAATGTTGCCGATGAGACTACTTTTAAAGTCCCACCAGTACCAAAAAAAACGGTATGTCCACAAGCAAAACGGGCACGGATGAAAACCCGAAAGGGCTCTGTGAGTAAAAACAGCAGGACTAGCGGCGAGTTTGTGAAAACCCGAAAGGGCGCAAACTCGTTAAAAAAAAGATGAAATACACTCACAAAGTCTTCTCAACCTTATGAGGAGAAAATCCCTGCGTGAGATCCTTACGACTCACAAAGGAGCATCACACTTAGGAATCCTCACGATTCCTAAGGACAACATACACCTGCGGGATCCTTACGACTCGTTGGGAGAAAATACTTTTATGGGACCCTCACGGCCCATAAAATTGAAAAGCCTTAGGTGATAGGGATCTAAACCAGTCTCTTAAGCCATCGCTCCCCAATGGGAAATGGCAAATGATGAGTCGCTCCTGGCGTTAAGCTTCAGTGTTAGCGGTGCTGATACCGACCAAAACCCAAATCCCAAGTCCTCCCGGGGCAAATGATGAGTTTCTCCTGGCATTATTCCAGTGCAGCAATGCTGATGCCAAACAAGATCCAAATTTCAAGTTCCCAAACGGCGAATGATGAGTCGCTCCTGGTACCACATTCCAGTGTAGCGATGTAGACGCTAACCAAAATCCAATTTCTCAAAATTCTCCAGCCGTACGGCCAGTCCCCAACTTGACTACCGTATACAATCCACTGGTTCAAATAATTCTCAGCATACCCATGCCCCACCGCAATCACCAGTCCAGCGGCCGGTCTTCGCCCTTGGACTTATGCTCCGTTTTGGAAGACCCACTCATGTGTCCTCACGATACATGAGGAGAACAAACCTTTGTGAGATCCTTATGACTCACGAAGGGGAAACAAACTTAGGAATCCTCACGATTCCTAAGGAGAACATACACCTGCGGGATCCTTACGACTCGTAGGGAGAAAATGCTTTTATGGGACCCTCACGGCCCATAAAATTGAAAAGCCTTAGGTGATAGGGACCTAAACCTGTCTCCTAAGCCATCGCTCCCCTAACAGGAAAAGGCAAATAATGAATTGCTCCTGGCACATGTGCTTCAGTGTTAGCAACGCTGATGCCTACCCTAACCTCAAAATTCCAAACTCCAATCCAAATGACCTCTAAGTCGTTAAACTGGGAACGAGGGAAATTTCCTCATGGCAAATGATGATTTGCTTCTGGTACCATATTCCAGTGTAGCGATGCTGATGCCAAACCAAAACCAAAATCCCCAAATCCTCTCATGGCAAATGATGATTCACTCCTGGTACAATATTCCAGTGTAGCGGTGCTGATGTCAATCCAAATCACATCAAATAAGCAAAACAACCAATGACCTCCCTAGCAGAATCAAATTCCACCTCGGAAACAAGTCAACTTCATCCCTGACACCGCAAGAAGCGGAGCAAATCAAATCCAGAACCGACCGTCCATATCGCTAAAAGGGCAGCACCGACCGTCCAAGTCACAAAAAGGGCAGAACCGACCGTCCAAGTCGCAAAAAGGGCAGAACCGACCGTCAACGTCGCAAAAAGGGCAGAACCGATCGTCCATGTCCCTAAAATGGTAGCACCGACCGTCCAAGTCGCAAAAAGGGCAGAACCGATCGTCCAAGTCGCAAAAAGGGCAGAACTGACCGTCCAAGTCGCAAAAAGGGCAGAACCGACCGTCCACGTCGCTAAAAGGGCAGCACCGACCGTCCAAGTCGCAAAAAGGGCAGAACCGACCGTCCAAGTCGCAAAAAGGGCAGAACCGACCGTCAACGTCGCTAAAAGGGCAGCACCGACCGTCCAAGTCGCAAAAAGGGCAGAACCAACCGTCCAAATCGCAAAAAGGGCAAAACCGACCGTCCATGTCACTAAAAGGGCAGCACCGACCGTCCAAGTCGCAAAAAAGGCAGAACCGACCTTCCAAGTCGCAAAAAGGGCAGAACCGACCGTCCATGTCGCTAAAAGGGCAGCACCGACCGTCCAAGTCACAAAAAGGGCAGAACCGACCGTCCACGTCGCTAAAAGGGCGGCACCGACCGTCCAAGTCGTAAAAAGGGCAGAATCGACCGTCCATGTCGTAAAAAGGGCAGTGCTAGCTTCCCAAAAGCGGGAACTAAATCAAGTTGCCTCCACGTGAAAGAAGATCCATCAATCTTATGCACGCGACCCACGTGTGTGGTGTGCATTTATTGATGGGGGGTAATTTGTTGGGGTAAAAATTTACACCCCGGTTAACCAAGTCAACCCCAAGCCAAGTGGGCCCAAGCCTAGATCAAGTGGGCCCATGTTCGGGTCGAGTCCGAACATGAAGCGGCCGGCCTCCCCCCATGCCAAGATAAAAATTTTGTAATAAATAATTTTATTTTATTTTACGAATGAATGTAAGAGAAATGGGCATAAAACCAAATTTTTGTAAAGCCCATGGCTTATGTGCAAAAAGAAATGGCATGAGCCATGGGATAGGCAAAATGCCATTTTGTGAAGCCTAAGGGGCTATGTGTAAAGTGTATAGCCTATAAAGGAAAGGATAATGAAAATATCCCAACAACTTTTTCTCTCTCCAAAAAAATTTTAGATCTGAGATTTTTTCTCCTTCCTTAAGATTCTAAAACCTTTTCCTTTCTTTTGAATTAAATCAAGAGTTTTACTCTTCATTTTATAAAACTAAATAGTTTTTCACCACAAAACCCATAAAGGGGAACTCAGATCTTCCATTAGATCTCAAAAAGAAAAGATTTTTAAAATCGCACATCTCTAGATCTTAAAGATCCTGCCAACAGAGGAGGAAGAAGGAGGTCCATCTCCGAAAACCCCATTTTTGGGAAGACCCAGGGCTCCAAAGAAGAACCCCTTTCATCAACTCCAAAACATCTTAGGAGTTTAACTCCACCCTAAATCCTCTTTCGGGATTTTAAATCCCATTTCTGAGGCTAAAAATCCCCTCTTTCGCACCGGCGCCCAAGCGCCCGAGCGTCGAGCGCTCGAGCGCTCGAGCACCCAGCGCCCACGTGCCGACACGTGGCGCGCTAGCGCTCGAGCGCTCAGCACTCAAGCGTCCAGCGCCCACGTGCCGACACGTGCGCCCAGCGCCCACGTGCCGACACGTGGCAAGCTAGCGCCCAGCGCCCACATGCAGACACGTGGCGCTCGAGCGCCTAGCGCTCCAGCGCCAAGCGCTCAAGCGCCAAGCACCCACGTGGCGCGCCAGCGCTCGAGCGCCCAATGCTCAAGCGCCCAGCGCTCCAGCGCCCCGCGCCCAACGCTCCAGCGCCCAGCGCTCCAGTGCCCAGCTCCACGTGGCGCGCCAGCGCTCGAGCACTCAACGCTCCAGCGCTCAAGCGCCAAGCGCACACGTGCCGACACGTGGTGCGCTATCGCCTAAGCGCATAGCACCTAAACGCACAGCGCTCAAGGCGCTGGCCCCACGCGTCCTTTGGGCGCTTTTTCCCTTTTTTATGTATATGTATACATGTGTATATATATAGATACACATACACTCCACAACACTGTCCCTCCTCCAAAAAAATTTTGTGCCGGAGTGCTGCCCCGCACCCCGCAAGGGGGCTGCTAGCCCCCTAGACCCCTAGTCCACTATCCGGGTAAAGGGACCTCCGTAAAAACTCTGCGTGGCTCCCGATATATCCAAGCCCCCTCTCCAAAACAAAACACACGTACACTGCACATTGAGTTTGCATGACCAGTTTAACCCGTCAATCGGAGGTTCTCTCGCTCCAAAAGCGATGGGTAATTAACGGCAGCTTAGTCCGCGGCTGCCGGAGATTCGGATCCCTACAATAATTAAACCCTGGCCTACCCTAGGTAGGGGGAATCTGTAGTATGCCTGACAAGCGCGCGCGTATTCCCATCTCAATGGGGTGACGAAAAACACCCTACAACTTGAATATAATTCAAGTACAATCTACAATCTACAATCCACAATATTACAATTCAACATGAATCCATGAATCCATTATTCCATATATTCAATCTACCAATCTATACAATTTGACTGAACCAAACCATGGATATGTATTCTATTTACATGATTATACAATTACATCCGTTACTGATATCATGGTTTTTGTCCGTCATCCAACTATACAACCTATACAATACAATACAACAATACAATTAAAACACTACAGGGTTTAAGAGGTAGATTGGTACGGAAGGTGTTAAAAGCGGCACGAGACAGTAAGATTAAGACACCTAACTTATATTCCATTGTTGTTGTACCGTGGCTTAATGGTTCCTTGTACATTCCGTTTGCCCTGGTCCCTAGCATATAGGGACCCTTCTCGTATACACTGGTATTTTTCTGTACCAAGGTCTAAACAACAGCGTTAACACAACATTACAACAATATAATACAACTTTAAAAGATACCTTCTTATTCTGTCTATTCTACTTTCCTCTTATCTTTGGGACTTACCGAGCGACCTGTTCGCTGACGACATTCTATTTCTTTCTTCTTTGAATATCGTCAGGTGATTTGGACCCTTCAGAGATCGACCCAACTGCAGAAGACTTGGACCAGTACAGCGAAGACCCTGAGCTCTAAATATTGTACATTTTCTATTCAGTACCTTTAATTTCCTGTAATGCCATTGTTTAGGCATCGCTTTTATTTCAGTTGTATTTCCTTTTCATGTATTGTACAAAAGAATGTTAAGAAATAAAGTTGTTGTTTTTATTATATCTTATCTCTTGTGTATATTTTCTTTTATATTACCTAGTTACGCTTAGCGTATTTGCTTCTGAGTAAATACGTAGCGGCCTCATCGCGTTCTTTGCCCGTATACTGGGAAGCTGAGCGTAACAGCAATGGAAGTAAACAAGAGGGCAACTAACCAGGGATATCAAGGAAAAGATACAACTGGTTCACTGGTCTGGATCTTCACGGTCTTCTCTAGATCAGACGGATCCACCTCTATCACTGAGCATGCATACTCAGGTCGTCAGGGCGGCGAAATAGCAATATAATAATAATAATAATAATAATAATAATAATAATAATAAGGCAAGAAAATAAAGTAATAACGGTGGAGACAATAAATGCAGGTAATCGATATGTCAATAAACAATGCAATGTATGATCTGTGTCCCTATCGGTCTCTAAGTCACTTTTGAAATCGAGTTTCGGAAAGGAATGATCATGTTTAATGAGGGTCTCGTACATACCCGAGACTACGGCCCACTGTTGCCCGGGACATAACCCTGTCAGCCGGACCGCTGGGTCCAAACCTAATATATATAAGAGTCGTTGTTCGAATGATCATCCTCTAAAATCGCTAACCTCGCTAAATACAAGTTCCTTTCCATTTCGATTTTCCCTTTTTCCCCAGGTTTCACTATCTATAAGTATTGGCTAGTTGTGTACAAGTACGCATCAATAACACTGTATTATTCACTATTCACTGTATTGTTCACTATCATGAATCATTCACTTTTACTGGCGTATTCGACACATTTAAACCGATACTATTCTCATTTGACAATGCATTATACACTGAAAATTAATAAGGACACGCACTATCACTAGAGGTATTGCAGTCGGGTAAAAATATGAATTATGCCACTAAACAAATCATATGCAATACAAGTCATTGCGCGTCTTATGAACTTAGAAAAATCGCATTAAATCGTACGTTCAGAATTTAGTAAAATGATACAAAAGCGGTAAAAATTAAACTTAATCATCAATTCAACGAAATTAGTTTCAAGTCAATCAGCTTTCGGGTTTGCAAATTATAGTCGTTTCATTTTAAGCGTTCTCTGCTGGAAGTTCAGTTCCTGAACTGAACGTCCATTTCATAACACAGTTTTCACCCTGTTGGAATCATAATTAGGCAACGCTATAGTTGGATAATATTTAGGTTTTTCAGTCCAACTCATCAGACGGATCGATAATATCCACTGTGTGCTGGGAGTTATGTATTATATAATGTCGGGATATACGTTATGTCCCTGCTTGGGACTGCAGTATGTACTGATGGTTTAAAATGTGATTAAAATAGCAAATAATGGTAAAAATGAATGAAACCACTTCCAATAGTTATCTAACATATTTATATTCGCTACGGTATAGGGTTCCGCATAATACCATTTTCACACAGAGATGTAAAAGTATTTCTAATCAAGTGTTGGCAAGCAGTGCTGCTCTGGACTGCAGTCCAGAGCCTTACTCCCGAACAGTTTCCGTAACCGTTATAAATATAAACAAAATATAAATTATATGGGGTTCTAGGTTGTCGAGCCGACTTCGATACGAGCCCTCGAACAAAAAATTTTGGTGTGTAACCAATTTACTATGATTTTCATAAATTTTAGGTACGGAAAGTTTCAGACTTTACGTACGGATCTAAATGGGGATGGTATTTCACGGGGTTAAAGTCCCTATTTTCAAGTCAATTCTTTACACAGTATTCATTATCACTAGGCTAATCCGTTATTCCCAAGTTCTGTCATTTTAAAAGGATTTTTAGTCTAGGGTTTGCATCGAGCACCTAAGGTAAACATTCGGTATCCAACAAAACACACGTTTTCCTTAACTACTCGAAACTAGTTGGTATCTCTAAAATTTTCATGTAATACCAGCTTGGACATAGGTCCTATTTGGGCTTCATCAGCACCATTAGCACAAATGTTCATTATTGAGTTCGAATTCACGACTTGATTATATCTATAACTAATCACAATACTAATCGTAGCATGATAAGCAAGTTGTGAAACTTACCTGACGACGACGATCGACGACACGACAGCAGCGAGCGGTGATAAACGGCATGGCATGTTGCATACACGAACTAGGAATGACACGACAATACGAAAAGTTTAGCCTCGGCTCGAGCTCGGTGCGGCTTCGGGGCTTGGACTCGGCTGGTTGCTCGGGTCGGCGATGGTGGAGCTCAGTTGATGGAAACGGGGCTGCGGCAGCAAGGGTCTCAGGGTCGGTGAATGATGGAGACGGTGGCCGGAGATGTGGTGGGCACGGTGGTCGGGTGGCCGGTGATGATGAAGGAGATGTGACTGTTGGGGTTCTCGGATGTGGCTTGAGGGAAGAAGGGAAAGAGAAGATAGAGGAAGGTGTCGACGGCGAGGCAAGCTCCGACGGCAACGAGGCGTAGGCGAGGTCGATGGGTTGGAGCGGTGATGTGGGTTGCGGGGAGTGGAGCGCTCGGGAAAGGAGGAGAGAGGTGAAGGCGAGGTTGAGGTGACGACGGCGTGAGGTAGCGAGGCGAAGGCAGGCGATGCATGGGTTCGGGTTTCGCGAAGGAGGGACGAAGGCGGAAAGAAGAATTAGAGAACGAGGAAGAGAGATGAGAATAGAGAGAAAGGGAGGTGTTGGGATCCAAGGGGAAAATATTTAGTATACTATATGTATGATGAGAGGAGAGAGACAAAGAGAGGGCTGAGAGAGAGAAAACGCGGGGAGTTTTAAAAATAAAAGTAAAGGAAAATTTTATGAGAGAGTGTAAAGGAGATTTATTATAGAATAATTAGGTTTAATTAGGGAGTTAAAAAATGGATTGGGTAGGATTTGGATTTTAAATTAGAATATTTTTTGAATTTAAAGGAGATTTATTATAGAATAATTAGGTTTAATTAGGGAGTTAAAGAAATGGATTGGGTAGGATTTGAATTTTAAATTAGAATATTTTTTGAATTTTGAAAGGGAGAAGGTAACTGTTGGGTAAAAGGAAGTGAAGGGTTATTGGACTTGTTGGGCTTGTTGGGCTTGGACTCAAGAAAAATTTAGAAAGAAAAAGAATGTGATTAAAGATGGACTTGGGTTTTGGGTTAGGATTGTTTAGTGGAAACTATTTGGGTAAAAATATAGATTAGGGTTTTGAAAATAAATAAAAATATAAATGAACAAATTTTGTAAACAACACTTTATTTAAATATAGATATTGACGTACAAAAGGAACTGGGTATTACGGTATTTTTGAAAAAAAAATTCTGTACAGAAAGTTTAGGGTTGTTACACATGTAGGATGTCATGTGTTTGATTATATATGATTCGATATTTATGTGATTTAAGATGGTAACCACTGCATATAGCCGGCAGCGTTTGTGCCATTTTTAAGGACGATTGCCAAACAAATACCAGTTTGCCTAAACCAGGCAAGCACTCATTTTCTTCGGCTCCCCGAGGCTCAAAAGAAAAGATACTATTTAAACCTATTATTATCTAAATATCTGAAAGATTAAATAGGTTATATACTATATGTATTTACATGATTTAAGCCATTAAATTTCTTGAGGGGGTTTCATGTAAAATATTTCATTTTACAAATAAACCTCGACGGTGTTTTTAGGAAAAAATATATTAATTAGAATCTCGAGGGTTTTAACAAAAATATATTTTATATTGATTGGTATTTTAGTGATAAAATCCAGATTTTGAAAGTTTATGGTATTTTAATGAAAATCTATCATTTTGGAAACATTAAGATATTTTAATAAAACATAATCTTTTCATTTTAGAATATTTTATTTAAAATCGAATTTAACAAACTTGTTTTCTTGAACTTACAAATATATGATATTTAAATTATTTTAAATTAGTTTTATTTTGCTTCAAAAACCCATATTTTCTTTTCTTTCGAGAACGCGCTCCATAAAGAGCTCTGATCCCGCCTACTAGACCTAAAATGTGCGATAATCCGCACCATATTTTAACAGGGCTTCCCTAAATAGGGTTGTAGGGTGTAATTGCCAAGGGAAAATGTTTTAGGATTAAAATTTTATGTTTCAAGACTTGAGGGAATTTTAATGAAAAAAACATTTCTATAAAAACGCTACAAATGCGTGATCGTGCTATGAATACAAAGTGTGCATGTGGGGTAGGTCATTACCCCATGCATGATCTAGATTAACATATTATAGAAACTATTATCTTAACAAGATGGTGTTTTTAAGATACTTTTCTAATATTGATTAACATGGCAATTCTTTTATAAATCACATATGAAATTATAAGCGACATGGATTTACAAAAATGATAGCTTGACATTTATATTGTTCTAGATAACATTTTAGAATGAAAAAGTTATGTTGCAACGATTTAATATTTTGTTTAATTTTTAACATGCCGTAATGTGTAGGCTACGCTTCGAGTGCATGGAAAGAAAGTACGGTTGATTGTACGGAAAAGAGTTTGGTACGTTGATGTTGAGGTGTCTTCGACGGCAATGATGTCGGGTGAGCGACGTCGTTGTTGATGGCGACGAGAAGCTAAGCATGCACGTTGGATAGTTTGTAGCTGCGGTGGTGTTTGAACGGAACTTAGACGTCTCCGGATAATGGCTCCATTAGGACTTGAGAGAAATATTTAGAGAGGGATTTTTTTAAGAGAGTTTTCTGAAAATGTTAGAGGGAGAGGAAGTTAGGACGGTCTAGATTATATAGAAAGAGGAATGGGGAGTGGAGAATTAAAAAGAGGAATTTAAAGACATTAAAAAGAGGTTTAATTGAGGAAATGAAGAGAGAGAGTAGTCTTGGTTTGAATGGGGCAGTTTAGAGTGAAGAAATGAACAGACGAGAGCTGAAAGGACCGACCAACCCGGGCGGGGCCCGTTTGGCCTCAACTTGGCCGGTCTCGGCCTATTATTAGCCTCAATTCTGCTCCTGGCCTGGCCCTAGGATTCGTGCCATGTACTGAGTCGCTTTGTTTGGTCCATTTTCATATATCTTTTCTTTTGAAACTTTTCGCAACCCCGTGCAATGCTCGTGCAGACCCTTAGACTTCCAAAACGTCGAAAAGAAAAACAATAAAAAATATTGGTACTATTGGGATTCAAACACGCAGGGTATGAGGCAGCAATGGAAAATCTTAACCAATGGGCCATAAAGAGATTCTTGCATAATTTTTATTAAGAATAACTTATAACTCAATAACAGAACAGAATACATCCTCTTTTATTAATTAAAGCGAAAGGGTCGGTACAAGAAATTTAGGGTCGTTACAAGTATCATCTTATTTGTGGGATCGATTCGCTCTTGCACACGTGCTACAACATGACCGTGCACTTGCGAATATAATAATAAGACTAATAAATTACCTATCAATGGGCAAGGGGTATTTTGTGAATATACGAAAATACAATTTGGGAATTGTATGCCATAGGATTTTTATTGGGCCCGAGTTTTTTAAACAAGGCCAAAAAGCCCAATAGTTTTTACACAAGTTCTGAGTATGCTGGGGGCTTTTTGATAATTTACCCTTGAAAAAACATAAAGAGCTAACAAATAAATTTGAGAACAAAGGATATAACCGCGAGTCCTTTTCTTTTTTCCTAAAGGCTTTGATTGATAAAAGATGAGAGGAATCTAAAATGCTAAACAAAGGTAAAATGGCACAAGACACAAGGAAGTTCTCTATTTATGAATGAGCAAGAAGAGTAACCATTCTTTTGTTTCCAGCATAACGAGTAAGTACCTATTTTATACTAAACGTTAGACGATTCTGAGATTTTCCAAGCAATATTTTGTTCGTGCCATATTATTTTTCATTTTGATTTTCTCTTCACCTTGAACGGGTGTGAGATGATTTACTTTCGAGTTGCGGGTGAGAATTTAACTTCATGGTCAGTTGTTTATCAAGAAGTTGAATAGTGTTCATAGCTTCATAAAATATCGAAGAGAACGAGAAAAAAACCTCAGCGTGCCAGAAAGAAGGCGCGTTTATAGAAAAATTCAACAAATATAGAATTACAAAAGGAAGATGCAAAGGCATACTTCAAATAGGTCATAGACTCAGATCACTGGCCAGTTATGAGCAATGACACACACGACGGCAGCGATGAGGACGAAAATGCTTATAATACAAGTCCATGACTAATAGATGTGGAACCGAACAAGAATCCATTGGCAATGTTGCACCTGGCTGTTTAAGATTAAAAAGAGCTGCCTCGATTTTAGAGCCAAACAGTTCTTAAGGTCCAAACCACTCACAGGTTAGTATCGATTTGTTCCAGTTCCTATAATTAAAAAAAAACACATATAAGCCAAACTTAATCACGATCCTTGTTTCGGTAACATGTTTTGGTTTCATAGGCTCAAAGCCAAATTTTAAATTACAAAGCAGAAATGTCACGCCCCGCTTCCCAGAAGACAGTAGCAGGTACGTGACTAGGCTCGCGATGTACTTATACCAAGAAAATATCTTTCGCGGAATAAATACGTCAAAACAAGAAGTTAAATAAAAACAAGAATTTTAGCAAGAAATAAATCCAACTACATTTATTACAGATTCAAAAATCACAAGATTCAAAACTGATACAAGCCTGAGTTAATTAATTGCTACAACTGAAAGTAGAGGCAAAAGAAAGCCTTAACAAGTAGGCATACTGAATATAAAAGCTGATAGGTGACTAATAGTCTGTCTGAGACGATAACTGCAAGAAATCCACCTTCCATAGTTCAACCTCTCCCCTTATCTTCTCGCATGTCTCTAAATCATCTGACGAACAAAATAGAGACAAAACAAGAAAATGTCCATCAGCGATCTTGCGCTTATTAAGTCTCCAAGTTAAAGGATTATAAGCATAGTAAATTAACGTTGAAACATATAAGCAGGTATGAGTTATACATGGCAGTGTAATGAATAACATGATAAAATGAAAAGACATAACAAGGTAATTTAAACATGGCAATACTATAACAAATGTAAACAGGAATAGCATGAAAAATCAACAGTTATTCAAAGGTTTGATGTAAAAGTTTACTAAGGGGGCAATGATACAATGCAGGAAATGCAGCATGAAAATCTTATAAATATAACTTAAGTTCATCTGGAACATGTAATCTTACTGGCCAGTGGTCAACTCATTATTCTGATAATGTTTGTGTGGTATCCACGGATGTCTCCCGGTTGATTCCACATCGTATGCGGATTCAAGAGGTAGCCGACACGGACTCAAGAGATGGCCCCCACCATTGTCATGACGTGCACTTTGCTTTGTGCGGTACTTTGTTCCATATGGCATTTTGTTCCACATATAACCAATGTTTCATTTCATATTTGTGCATGGATTCTTGAGATGGCCCCGTGGATTCAAGAGGTTGCCCCTACCTAGACATGGCATGGCACTTTGCTCCACGTGACACTTAGTTCCACGTGGCACTTAGTTCCATATACGATATCCAGATCAATCAAATTCAAGCTCATGCTAAGTTTATAGGTTCGTATATTCAAAAATTCAAGTATTCAGTTAAGAATTCGAATGTTCAAGTAATCAAGTAAGTGTGTATTCAAGGTACATCGTAAACAAGAATTCTATAGCCGTGGCAGCATGTACATATAACAATCCAGATATCAGATGGTTCGTGAAACATTTACATCGAACGGCATGAAATAAGGCACGTATAAATCATGTAGTATAAGATTAAATATACAGCACTAGATGATACAGCGTAAACAAGTGCAGATAAATAATAGTTTTGTATCTTTTATGAAAACGGTGTCAACACGAGAAATGTAGTCCTACATGTTATGCAGCCATGGGTTCAAGTTTCACCTAATTTCAACTATTGATTTAGGAGATAAATGCATTTTGGTATTGTAGAGCAGAACATAAACTGTCCAGAATCGTCACAAGTTTTAGGAATGCAGATTTCGATATTTGCTGTCAGTTTTCAAGAAAAGCGTTTAACTAGAAAAAGATTAGATCTTTCGATCTAGTTATCAAACCAACTTGGTTCGACTCAATTTGGATTCCAGAAACTCATGTATGTTTAAACTGCAGGTGTAAAAACCGATGTTTAACAGAAAAATGGGGTAACTTGCAGTGCAGGTGTCATGCAGTAATTATTATTTCTAGGTCTTGTGATCTACAGGGAAAATGTAGGGTCTTCTGTTGGTTATCCATATCCATACATGTGAGACTTAGAGGGATCCGAGTTCTACAGTGCTAGTTATAGAGGTTTAAAAAAAGTGCGTTACGCTTGGAATACAGAAAACGACAGTTAGCAAAGGTGTGAACATCAAAGTTTTAGGAAATGCTGTCCATTTAATTGTAAATGTAAACTTTAACTAATTCTGAGTTTTAATCTAAAAGATAAGCAAGTTTGAGCGACAGTACACATTGCAGTCCCGATTTGGTACATGTTCAAGTTAAGCGCAAGAATGGACAATTTGTATTTGTTTTCGGAAAAGTCGTATGTATGTATATATATATATATATATATATATATATATATATATATATAAAAAGGCTGATATGAAAGTCTAGTTTCACCTCGGATATAATTTCATCTCATTTGAATTTCAGAAACATGAGTTATGAATTTTATAAGTTCGAATAAAAAGAAAAACGGTGGCAATCGGTGTAGCAAAACATATAGTTTATCTCTAAGGTTATTTCATATATCTAGTTTATCTCCAGGTAATACCGAGAGCGATTTTAGCATGGAGAAAGTGACATGAGAGAGAGGAAGGAGAACGGGGACTTACGGGTTTTGTAATACGGTATAACAACCTTATTGTCGATTCATGAGAGCGAGGAATCGAAGGATGAGGGAACACCAATGCTCTTCAAAAGGTTTTAGAGGGCTAGAGTTTGAGGATGAAGAAGTAAAGAGGAAGTTGACCATGTCTACTGGTATAATACTAAAAGGAGGGGATTCCAAAATTAAGAATCAATTTCAATACATTTTTATAAAGGGCAATAATTTTTTCTTCTTTTTTCTTGCAAAAAATAAATATCCATTGAAAATCAATCTTTCCCAACCAAATAATAACCACCTGTGTACTCTCTCTCTCTCTCTGTTGCATTCAAAAAGGAAAAAATCCATTGAAAATTAATATTTCCAATACAGTAATGTGTTGCATTCAAAAAGGAAAAAATCCATTGAAAATTAATATTTCCAATACAGTAATGCAATGAAGATGTTTACAAAATTATGTAATTGAAGTTCAACATGAGCAAAGAAGTAAGTACATTCTATGCATCTTATTTTAAGATCTTATATTTAAAATTTCTTTTAATTAACATTTTTTAACAATGTTCGTAAAATAAAAGGAATCATTTTTAGCTTTGCATAATTTTATTCAGCTTTTGTTTATGTACACAATGATATTTTAATGATGTTAATAGCCTCAAGGACACCAAAGATTTAGATCTATATTGATATGAATTGAGTGAGACAATCTCTCTTAAATGTTGCATGATAAGCTTATTAAAATATTTACATGTGATTTGGAGGTACTTCAATTTGCAATATGGAATGCAAAACACTAGTATAAAGAGTGGTTATGGTCATCATAAATCTTCGGGTTTTAAAAAAGAATTTGATAAAAATAACTGCAAGATTCGGGGTTCAAACATGTGGCCCAAGGAACAACGGTGGAATGACTTGACCAATAGATATAAGAATTGACCATGTACATATTCAGTAGGAATTAAATATACACGGGTGTTTGAAAGGAAATCGATCTTTTGTTAAAGGAAGAATATATAAAGATACGTAGATTTTGCGGTCGTTACAAGAAATGTGCTAGAAAACTGAAAAATAATTTTCGAATAGGAGTTTGCTAGGCATTAAGTTAGACCAAAACTTGAGAGTCAGTTTTTCCCAAAACCATTAAATGTTTGTCTTTCTTCCATATTTGTGTTTGCATGCAATAATTAAAGTCAACAAAATCCTTGTTTTACATACTGAATTTTGTATACTAACATTTTAAAATTCTAACTTTAAAGAAACCGTGGTTCGAAAGAATGCATCCGCTCTAAAAAAATCTTTGTTTTATCATATCTATTTTCATACCTCAAACTCTGCTTCAGGTTAATTTTGCATGTCGCAATTATAAGTCTTCTTAGATGCTGCCAGACCTCTTTTATGAATGCAGATATGCGCTCCAAAAAAAAAAACCCCATTTCCTATTACATATAAGCCTTTTAAAACATTGGATAATTACAATCATAAACTATAAGAAAACACATTAGAATCTTTTTTATTATAATTTTTTTCTTTTTCATATAGGATGGCAATATCGTCAAACTCTTATTTGATAAATCCACACCCAAACTTTTTTTTGGCACTAGCCCGTAAGCCGTAACCTAAACACACCCTACACACAACACACTCACGCATCCAGGGGATCCATGAATTTTACCCGAAAGCGTTAATTTGTGGCCATTTTCCCTCTTGGGGTTCCAGGGTTCGAACCCTGCACTCTCCCCAAGAGGGGAAATGCCCATATCTACTGAGCTAGTGCTCATTGGTACCAAAACTTATGTATGTACAAAATTAACCTCAACCACATCAGCTTTTAATTCTCCCCCCAAATCTCATCCCATCATTCTTTCTCTGTTGGGTATTCAAATAAAGGAACGCAATCTGTCTGAAGATTCAAAAAATTGATCATAGCAGTCTGGTCACAACGCTTTTCACTATCAACGTCGAAAGCAAGCTCCCAAGCGCAATCCATCTCTAGAAAAAGCGACCTCTCACCCACCGTGTGTCACGCCCCGCTTCCCAGAGTACGGTAAGGAGACGTGACGGGTCACGCGACGTATTTACTCAGAAGTAAACACGCTAAGCGTATATAAGCAATATAATGTAAATGTACACAAGAAAGACATGAGATGTAAATGAAAAACAACATTTTATTTATTAAACATTCTTTACAATACAATCCTGAAAAGTAAATACAAGACTGGAAAGAAGTGCCTAAACAATGGCATGAAACTGAAAATAAAAGTATACACAGGTGTCTAGAGCTCTGGGTCGTCGACGAACTGCTCCAAGTCTTCTGAGCTGGGCTCGATCTCCAGAGAGTAGGGTCCTCCTAACAATATTCCAAAGAAAGAATTAAAAAGGAATGTCGTCAGCGAACAATCGCTTGGTAAGTCCCAAAGAGAGATGGAAATAGACTGAACAGGTAATGAGAATATAACTGGTATAATCTTGATAGTTATGTTAACACAGTTGTTTGTACCTTGGTACAGAATATACCAGTGTATACGAGAGGGGTCCAGCTTACCCTGTGGACTATGGTATAAAGAGTACAAGGCCCCGTCAAAACCCACGGGACAACGACAATGGATATTTAGGTTAAGTGTATTAAAGTGACCGTCTTATGGCATTTTAAACACATTCCGTACCAATCTACCCCTTTAAACCCCGTAATGTATTATTGTATTGTTTTGTAGTGATTTGTAAATATAAGACTTGCCGAAACCATGATATCAATTGTTCATGTAAACGGATAAGAATATAAACGGATAGTCATGTAGACAAGTCAAATGTATATCCATGGATCAGTCAAATCAAGTCATGTTGATATAGATTATATTCTGATATAAAAGAATTCATGTTGCATTGGAATTATATTGAATTGTATACATGGATAGATTGATTTCAGATTAGACTGAGACTCCGACTGAGTCAGACACTTAAACAGAATTGAAGTCCTGAATTAGTTTTGAAGTTATCAGTAACTGCTGCACATGAACGGCAGGATTTATGACTTTTTTCAAGCCAATTATCATTGATAACCCCGTTTTAGTTGTCTACCTTAAATAGGCATGTTCACCGTCGGAAGATGGACCGGGACGTCGGGACGTCTGACCTGAATTCTAGGGGCAGATGCTATTTTGATTTATCCGTCCACCTCTCCGAAGATACCAAGTTGATTTATGGCACCGTATATCAGAGGTTTGGACGGATGCGGCCGATGTAGCAGACTTCGTCAGATTCTCCCTCGTTTGCGAGGGATTTTTGATTGTGGGGACGCTCTTCCCTGCAGGCGCAAGCCCCTGCAGTTAATTACGTTGATGCGATAACCACCTTCTCCTGGTCCGGAAGTTCACTTCGTGTCGTGTGTGTTTTTGTTTGTTTAGGTTGCCCATGAATTGTATATAGAGACTAATTTATGTCGTCGTCCAAAGGGCGTGAATTAGTCCAAATCCGTATATTTTTAGATTTGGGTTTGGGTTGATTTAAGGATCGTTAATTTGGTTTGAGATTAAGATCGACTTAAATGTATGTGAGCATTTGGGGCTCGATTTATTTTTTGTTAAGGATACATTAGTCCAATTTGAGACTAAGATCCACCTAACGGGGTTTCAGGATCATTTTTATTTCAGATCCAACAGAAGAACATTTAGGCTCTAATATTTTAGTTTAAAGACGTTTCGGTCCGTTGTCACCATTTTGGAGGCGAATATTAGTTTAGGGACATTTCGGTCCATCATTCATCTTGCGCGCACGTGTATTTGTTACGTGACGAAGTGAACAACGGAGATATGGAATGTGCCCAATTTGGGGTGCGGTCTAATTTGAGGTGTGCACGTCAATTTGGAAGTGTACCAAAGAGTTGTTGGTTTTTGAGACCCGCCATTTCTCTGAAAACGTTGAGAAATTACAACAACATTTATCAGAGGTTTGGAGTGATGTACCCTTAAAACCAAATCCCGTATTTGTACCTAAGAATCATTAGTCATATTTGAGACTAAGATTACTTTAGGAGACACGGGGTGAATATCATTTTGGATATCATCATGAGAGATCATTAGTCATGTTTGGGACTAAGATCAATTTGGGGAATCATGAGCACAGGGGGCTCGGTTGATTGGAAATCAAAGAGGTTTTGACCTTGGAAAATCTTAACCAATTTGGGCTAGGTCTGGGTCTCCATAGTTACCCAACAGTGCTAAGCACTGGTATATGCATCACTCACATGTACCCCACGTGAGGCGTTGAATCAGTGTTAAACACTGAACTTTGGAGGCGCTCACGTGTGAACACGTGAGGCACCCCAAATATAGGCTCTGCTCTTTGGGTTTTATTTCCCATTTTTATATAAGTGCTAAGCACTTGGTTCTCGTGGCGCTTACGTGTGAAACACGTGAGGCGCTCCAAATATGGGCCATGCTCTTTGGATTTTTATTTCCCCTGTTATACAGAAATGCTAGGCACTTGATTGAGGATCGCGTGCAAAGCAAGTGACTGCCCTTAGGAAGTGCTCCTTGCTCTTATTTTAAGCACTCGCATGGGAAACACGTGAGGCAGTCTCGGCCTTTTCTTTTTATTTATTAGAAGTACTCACGTGGAAAACACGTGAGGTCTCGTTATAGTGTTAAACACTAACGAATCACCAGGCTGTTCTTCTGTATTCTTGGATATTTTGATATCATATTAATGACATTTCTAGTCATTAAGCTTTGGGTTTGGAAGGTCTTAAATTATTATCATCGTCTGAGGGATCAAGTTCTCCTCTTGTTCGTGCAGGAATCAAATTCTTTATATAGGGTTAAACCCTAGTTTTCAGAGGAATTAAATCCACATATGTTTTTGTAAGAATTAAATTATTGTTTTTGTAAGAATTAAATTCTTTGGACTCAGTTCTTTCCCCTAGGCTTTGAATCTTCATGACAGAATCTCCCCAATAAGAATTAAATTCTCAACTTGTGAGGAGATTTGCTTCTGCAGATCTCAACCAGAGGAAGAACTAAGTTCTTGTATGAAGGGTTAAACCCTTAGAGAGGCAAAGAAGGAATGGAACAATTTCTGTGTTTTTCTTCTTTTTACCTAGTATGTTTTGATGAAACAAATCTTCGATGAGAATCAAATTCTCTTTTTTCTATTTCTACTTCTGTCTTCCCTCTCTCTGTGTGTCTCTCTGCCTCCTTGAGACTTGAAGTCTCGGGCTTTATATATAGTGCAGAGAAGTTTGTTTAATTCTCAGAAAATCTCTCATTGAGAGATCGCCATTGATTTAATTGGTTTCAGAATTGATTTGGGGATTTACCCACCGTTGGATCTTTGATCCAAGAACTTCTGTTTTTATAGAAGATATTGTTCTTATTTTTAACAAGATTGGGGATATTCTCCAATATATAGAATAAAATTCTATCGAACGGTGACATTTTAATCACCATTGGATTTTTAATCCAAGAGTGCTCAGTTTAATGGAGTATAATCTTTCTCTGTTTAGGAAGATATAGGAAATATTTTGGATCATTGATCTACTAACTCTCTGTTTAACAGAAAATATTCTCTCCAATAGAATTTAATTCTATGTTTAATCACTGTTAGATCCTTGATCCAATAGTTTATTAAGTTATTAAGTAGAATTTAATTCTACGCAAGGAGGTGTCCTCATGTGTTAACACGTGAGGCTTGCTGTTTAATTGCAGCGCTTAGGCGCTCACGTGTTGGTACGTGAGACCGGTTTAGCCTAATTGTAGTTTAATTGCAGCGTCTATTTATAGGCGCTCACGTGTTGGCATGTGAGTCTTGTTTAGCCTTCTTATAGTTTTAATAGCAGCGCCTATATGCATTGCATATAGGCGCTCACGTGGTTAACACGTGAGGCTCGAATAGTGGAGAGTTTCCCCTTTCTTTCTCTCATCTTCTTTTTTTATGAGGGAACAAATTTCCCCACAACGTTGCTCTTACGTGGCTTGCACGTGAGTGCAACGCTGTCCACTTTTACAGCCGTTGGATTGCCTAAGGGAGCGGGGAGATGAACCGCTCCCATCATGTCTTATAAATGCGAGGTCTTGGCTCTTGAGATGGCCACTATTTCTTCGTCTTCTTCCTTAGTCTTTCTCTTGAGAATTTAATTTTCCTTTCAGAGCTTAGTTCTCTGCCCGCTGAAATTTCAGAGTTAAACTCTGTCAAAAAGAACTCTTTTGGGTAAAGATCTTGAACGACATTTGTCTCTTAGGAACAAGAAACCTTTTTCTCTAATTTTCTCTGGATTTTAAATCCATCGCAAGAGCTTTGCTCTTTTCTGGAACTGGTCTCTTAGAGATCCAAAAAGACATAATTTTTTTGTGTAGTAAACCCTGATGTTTTCGAAGATCGGGTGTTTCTCCTCTGATGTTTAAGGATATTTGGAATTTAATTCCGTTTCTTCATTTTCCCATCATGGGGGTTTCTGGAATTTAATTCCATTGTTTGAAAGGAATTTGATTCCTCATTAAAGAGCTTAGTTCTGAAAGTATTAGAGGCCTTTTGGGAAATTTATTCCCTGGTGCTCTTGAGCATATCTTCTTTTTAGGGTTTTAACCTTATTTTCACAAATTTAACTTCGTTGGGCATTTTAACAGAACTCATCATTTTCATCATTCATCATTTTTTTAGGGTGCTAAGAGTTGTTTAAACTCTAGTGTCTATTTAATTAGAATCCTTTTTAATTCTCGTAATAATTATCTTGCCTCATTATTGGTGAGCCGCCATATTGTTTTTATGGGGTCCATTGATTTTGCAGCCCATGGCCCCATGAAACAAACATCACGTTTTTTTAACAGGTTTTCTTTCTCTTATTTCAGGAACAATGGCCTCACATCCCGACTTCCCTTACACTCGCTCAGAAGTCGCTTTTCCTCAATTGCCATCGGACGAAGAAGTTATGGCGATGATTAGGGTGCGAGACAAGGACCATATGGGTCTTCTCTTGTGGGGGGTGTGGTACGGTGATATCATCAGGGGCCGCCGTAGCTTTACTTGTGAAGTGCCAACAGAATCTATCCGCTCGATGTCATTGATAGAGCATCTGCGCACGACTTATGCGGTGGAAGCGGTTAATTGGACCCCCACGGGCCGGCTTGAGCCGTCGACAACTGGGATACCTAATTAACCTACGGTGGCCATTGATATCTTGGGACGCCGGATATGTCAGGGTGAAGCTCGACCCTGAGGGCAGGTGTATAAGGTAGGTGTTACCCCGCGCCATCCAATAGGCTATCTTTCTTGGGATCGATACATTCTCTCCGCCCAACGCGCACGGCTGCAGAAGGTTAGGTTGTACCAAGCAGTATATGCGTCATTATTCTACTATCACGCTCCTCACATCTGGTGGGTCAAGGCTTTCTTGAACCAATGGAATCTTCCCACGAACACGTTCTTACTAGGGGATCGTGAAGTCTCGATCTCACTGGAGGATTTTCGTGAAATTTCAGGGTTGCCGATCAGGGGAGATCATTACGAAGAGTTACTGCCTCTTGATGAGTACGTCTTTTCTACGGTGCTCGCTATGCTTGATGGCCTGACGACTGAGAACGCCATTCATCATAAGCACCCGAGTCTAATCAAGGCCCTGAGTATTTTTGAAAAACTTTTCATGACATCGGAAGGGCAAGGTGTCGCTTTTGACGCTTTCATTACTTGCTTTCTCCGCGAGAATGTCTTATCCAAGAAGGCTCCAAAATTCGTGAAAATTGAAGATCCTTTTGGATTCGGGTTGAAGAAATTACCTGCCAAAGAAGAAGACCTGCCGCAGTTTTATATTCCAAACTCGTCGGCCGTGGCTTTTGAAGCGATCGTGGCCCTGGCATGGACGAAGAAACTTTCTTTGTCGGTTTTATCAGTCTATGTCTTAGCTGGTTCGCTATGTCGATGCATCGACGTTTCATGAGAGCCTCCGTCTTCTACCCTGCTCATCGCATAGCTGAAGGAGCGCGATTAGCTGTTGGTGTTGCGGGATTGTCGCATTTATATCACGTGTTAGGCACTGCCGCCAATACTTCGAACCCAGGTGCGGATACCGTGAACTTCTCCCTCCACTACTTCATGTCGTGGATCGAGATGCACGTGTTAGGGGCGTTTGCCGCTCATCGGCGGCCTGCTTTCTATGAGTTGTACACATTCCCACGGATTATAAGTCTGGTTGATGCTTCCACTCCTGACCCGACCCAGCTAGAGGCTTTGCGCATATTACTTAATCCGTATTCAAATGAAGATGGGATGGTTTTCAGCGATCGAGTCCTTTCTGCTCCTGCGGGACCCGTTCAACAGTTGTTTGATTTATCAAAGAATGGGGTTCCAGCTTTAAAGCCAAAAGAGATCATGCACTTATACTCAATCAGGCCAGGGTATCTAGTGTTCTACCGGAATAATACTGCCCTCTTTATGCGGTATAATACGCAACGTTTCGCCCAGCAGTTAGGCTACAACCAGGGCGTCCCCCTTAAAGCCTTTATAGTTGAGCCTACTCCCTCTTTGGAGGTAGCCCGCGATGTTATCCATCACATCATGCGGTTGAATACGGACTCTCTTTTCATGATCCCGGAGCCCGACTATCTTCCAAGGCCCCTGGGACCCTTCAAGGGATGGTATCGCCATAGGGTCAGTCCCATCATCGCAGAAGAAAGACGGGTGCTTTTTGAGTATAAAGCTCCTGCTTCAGCTCAAGTTATCAGCACTCCATTGCGGCCGCGGTCGGTTGTTCGCCCTCCTCTGAGGGACAGTGGTCCAGTGCTTATCCCTAAAGCCGCTCCAGCAGAATCAGTCCCCCATACTGCTGGTATGTCGGTACGTATCCTGATGAAGCACCAGCGGTGGTGTCGCCAAAGGGTGATACCGAAGGCGAAGTTGGGCAGTGCTGTGCCAAAGCACCAAAGGGGAGGAAGCGCTCCTCCGCTAGTGTTAGCACAGGCTCCAAAAGGAGAAAGAAATTGGTCGCAGGCCTACTCGACACTTTACTTGAATTCGAACCTTTTATTCAGGACGAGCCGATATCTACGCAGGAGCCAGACGATGGTCTTCTCTTTCCTGGTTCGTCTGCCGAGGAAGCCGCGCAGTTGGCCGAGGCTTTAAAGCGTTCACAAGACGAGACTGAAAACGTTCCCTCCCGGAAAGGAAAACTTCCCGCTGTCGTATTTCAGGATGTCGATCCGGCTCCAGCCATGTTGCCGATAATTCCTTTGACGCTAGAAAGGGAACGTGCTTTGAAACAGCTGGTGTCGGACACCTCTGAAGATGAAGCTGCTTTGAAAGCGGGTAGGGATCCATTTTCGATTGAAACCCGACGAGCGCATCTGAACAAAAAAGCGCAGCGGCTCGAACAGAACATCCTTTAGGCTCCTTGGGGCATTAGCACGTATATTTCTTGCCCTTTTCAGCAAATAATTTGTATTACTTTCACATTGCATTATCTTTTAAACAAGAATTTGTAGGGCCTTCTGCAGCGGGAGTAATTTCAAGCCCAGATCGAGCCATGGATGTGGATTCTACGAATATCTCCCGGGACACAACGGAGGGTGTAGAGGAGATCACTGAAGCTACTATCTCCACTGTAGAGCTTCCGGTGATGGCTTCTGTCCCTTCAGCGTCTACTCCTCCAGTAGAGATGGTCTTGCCGGATATAGATCCCATGGATATCTCTAGTGACGCACTGAAGGGTGTAGAAGAGATTGTTGAAATTGTTATCCCCGCCTTGGGGTCTTCACCGACGGATTTTGTCCCTCTATTGGAGACTGCTATGCCGGCTATAGATTTCACAAATATCCTCAGTGATGCACCTGAGGGTGTAGAGGAGGCTGCCGAAGCTGTCATCCCTACAGTTTAGGGCGGGCGAAGCATCGAAGGTAGTCTTATATACATATACATTTTGTTTAACGACCCCTCCGTTATCTGAACCTTTCTTTCCTTCAGAATTGCGGGAGCTGGCGGCTTCCATCGTGGATCTTTCTCCGAGGAAAACCTACCAGCGTTTGCTTGATATGGCGGCCCCACAAGCGATACCTCCACAAAGCATAGTCATTTCTTCTGGCCAATGTCGGTATTCTTTTGGCTTTTCTGTTGTACATTTTTATAATGATACTGATATGCCCTTCATTTTAAACCACGGTTCTGGAAGCCGACTATGAAGTCGAGATTCTTGATGGACCTGGGGATCTCTCAAACCCACCTGGCATGACTGTGGGTAAGAGACGTTTTATCCTTAGCATCATTTTGTTTACTCTATATTTGGAAATACAACTGACCGCACATATATCTTCACAGATTTGCCAGCCCTGGCCGCATTAGAGTCTCGGATCTCCAAGCCACCAGGCCTTTACGCCCGACGCATATCTGAGAGGATGGCAAAACAGAGCATTTATTCCTTGGCGGCTCTCATCAAAGATTTTCACGCTGGTACTTCTGTCGCGGCCGAAGAATTCGCTGCTGAAGCCAACGCTTCCTTATCTGTTCTTGCCACTGATCATGAAGAGGCATTGGTGCGTACCTGGTTTGAGTACCGCCGCAGAGTAGAGGCTTGTCTACATGGGATTGAATGCATACGCTTTCCCTCCGACATCTTGTCTGTAAAGGCAAGCCTGCGTGGGTGGATCGAATGATGTGCAGCCAATCTCCAGTCGTGCGAGAAAAGGCTCAACCGGAAGTTTTCGGTAAGGGAGTTGGCTTCAAAGGCTTTAGGGGAGCTTCAAGCCCAACTCACTGTCAAGACCACTCATGCATACGAAATTTGGCGGGTGCTTAAGAAGCCATTATAGAGGTGGTGGCGCTTGACAAAACCATTATTTTTACACGTGAGATGGTTGAAGCTCATAAGGTCGCCGAGAAAGAGCTTGAGAGTAGGTTTGCTTCATACCAGAATCAACAGACACAAGCAGGGACTCGTCTTACGACACTGAAAGAGCTCGAAGCAGAAGTCCAGCAGA
This sequence comes from Agapanthus africanus, assembly GCA_030015575.1. Taxonomy (NCBI): domain Eukaryota; kingdom Viridiplantae; phylum Streptophyta; class Magnoliopsida; order Asparagales; family Amaryllidaceae; genus Agapanthus; species Agapanthus africanus. The sequence continues at coordinate 43,277,012 of JASDDO010000019.1, read as the reverse complement.
AAAATGACGAACTTGCTGGCTTATTGAACCGTCCGCCGACTTAGACATTTTTGTTGCTGTATATTCTCCTTTTTTTGTATTCATTTTGATTCATAAATAAGAGTATCTTGTATTCATTTTGATTCATGAATAAAAAACATATTTCATTTCATACTAGCGCTTCTCTTTCCTTCGATATCTTGACTTGACGTAAAGTAGTTTATGTACTCATTGTGGAGTTTGTAGTTTATTCACTCATTTCGGAGTCTCTAGTTTACGCACTCATCTCGGAGTTTGTAGTTTATTCACTCGTTTTGGAATTTCTAGTTTATGTACTCATTTCAGAGTTTTTAGTTTATTCACTCGTTTCGGAGTTTCTAGTTTATGGACTCATTTCGGAGTTTGTTTAGTTTATGGACTCATTTCGGAGTTTGTTTAGTTTACCTCTCTTGGGTTTACAGGCAAACTTATCCTAACGTTATATATAGATAACCCTGCTTTTTGTGACAGAGGTCCGTTAGGTTTTGTGGTACTAGGGCTTTGGTCCGTGGTACCGTCGCGTTGGCTGATGTATTTCTCGATATGCAGTCTGTAAGCTGTTGTTCGAGTAGCCCCACGACTGTCGTGTCTTTGATCCTTTCGGGGGCTGGACAAGACGTCTTCAAGTAATCTCCTTAGGCTATATGACCGTCGGAAGAGTAAGGGTTAGGAATTTGCCATATCGCTTTTTACTTGAGGTTAGGCTTAGTTTGGAGCCCCGATGAGTCATAACCACTCCGCACTGGTGTGGGATGATCTCCGATAGTCTCTTAGGCTCTATATGACTTGCCGTCGAGACCCTGAAGCTAGGAATATGCAATTGCTTCAATTTGATTTGACTATTTGGAGCCTCTGTTGACATTGCGTCTGCTGTAATGAGAAGAATGTCGAGCTGGAGTTGGGATTTTGCCATCACTCTTTTTTGTTTCGGCTATTTGGAGCCTTTGTTGACATTGCGTCTGCTGTAACGAAAGGAATGTCAAGCTGGTGCTGGGATTTTGCCGTCACTCCTTTTTGTTTCGGCTATTTGAAGCCTTTGTTGACATTGCGTCTGTTGTAACGAGAAGAATGTCGGGTTGGAGCTGGGATTTTGTCGTCACTCCTTTTTTTTCCGGCTGTTTGGAGCCTTTATTGACGTTGCGTCTGCATCCTGCTGGAATGAGAATGAACGCCGAACTGATCTCTAGAATGTGGATGTTGTCGTCGAGATCTGGCTCTCCCTTTGACGGAGCCTGGTGGTAAAATATGGTTCCCTTTTTTCATTTGTGCTCATAGATTGTATACAAGGGTCGGTGTAGACTCACCTGCAGGGCAGAGGAAATTTTATTTTATTTTATTTCCGAGATGCTCTATCTTTTCAGCTTTTCACATTGCGAAAGTCATGATTGCCCAATCATTTCGGCTATTTATCGCGGTGCCCAATCATTTCGGCTATTTTTATATTTTTACTTGCTTCTTTTTATTGTGAGTTGCCCAAACATTTCGGCTGTTTCATACGCATATTTTTTTTTGCTCGCTGATTTTTATTGCGAGTTTGGAACCTGATACCTACCTGGGCATTGGCATCGCTACGACTGGAATATTGCCAGGAGCGAATCATCATTTGCCATGAAAGGACTTGGGGTTTGACACATGTTTAGGAATCAACATCGCTACCACCGGAATATTGGCAGGAGCGAATCATCATCTGCCTTTGTCGATTTGAACAAAGATGGCTTAGTAAATAGGGTTAGGATCCTTTCGACTAAGACTTTTTGACTTTATGAGCCGTAAGGTTCTCATAAAGATTTTTCTCCTTACGAGTCATGAGGATCTCGTAGGTGTATGTTCTCCTTAGAAGTCGTGAGGACTTCTAAGTGGTGTTTTCCTTTGCAATTCGTAAGGATCTTACAAAAGTGTTTTCTCCTTATAAGTCGAGAGGACTTACAAGTGTCATTCACCATATGGGATATTTCTCGCTATTGGTAGAACTTGGTAACAGAGTGTTTATTGGTGCTCGTGGATTGTATACAAGGGTCAATATCGGACTGCTTGTAGGGTGACTCGGGGAATCTGATGGCTTAAGAACGGGTTTGGATCCTTGTAGCTTAAGGTTTTTGAATTCTATGAGCTGTGAGGGTCTCATAGGGGGAGTTTTCCTTACGATTTGAGAGGATCTCATAAGTGAAATTTTTACGAGATTGCTCCCTTTCGGGTTTTCAAACACTCGCCGGTAGCCCTGCTGTTTTTACTCACGGCGCCCTTTCGGGTTTTCATCCGTGCCCATTTTACTTGTGGACATACCGATTTTTTAACGAGATCGCGCCTTTCCGGGTTTTCACAAACTCACCGGTACTCCTACTGTTTTTACTCACGGCGCCCTTTTGGGTTTTCATCCGTGCCTATTTTGCTTGTGGACATACCTTTTTTTTAACGACCCATCTATTTGCCAATGGGACTTAGGGGTGACTTCATTGCTGGAGTAGCTGTGTAGCCAGTGAGACTTGAGTTGCAGTCTTCGCCGTTGGAGCCTTTATTGCAATATAGCTCTCAAGTGAGGATATCGCCGTATTAGGGGCGATGCGCCATGTTTGAGGCGGAGCACTAGTTTAGGGACATTTCGGTCCATTATCGCCGTGTTTGAGGCGACGCGCTGGTTTAAGGACATTCCGATCCATTATTAGTTTAGGGAAATCTCGGTCCAGTGTTGCCGTTTGAGGTGAAGTTTTAGTTTAAGGACGTCTCGGTCCATTGTTAGTTTAGGGACATCTCGGTCCATGGCCAGTTTAAGGACGTGTGGTCCATGGCTAGTTTAAGGACATAGTGGTCCATGGTCAGTTTAAGGATGTAGTGGTCCATTGTTAGTTTAAGGACATCTCGGTCCAGTGTTGCCGTTCGAGGCAAAGTTTTAGTGTAAGGACGTCTCGGTCCATTGTTAGTTTAGGGACATCTCGGTCCACGGCCAGTTTAAAGACGTAGTGGTCCATGGCTTGTTTAAGGATGTAGTGGTCCATTGTTAGTTTAGGGACATCTCGGTCCAGTATTGCCGTTCGAGGTGAAGTTTTAGTTTAAGGACGTCTCGGTCCATTGTTAGTTTAGGGACATCTCGATCCATGGCCAGTTTAAGGACGTAGTGGTCCATGGCCAGTTTAAGGACGTAGTGGTCCATTGTTACCATTTTCGAGGCAACGGATCTTCTGGATACTACTTTCAGGGTTCTGACCCAGGAAGATAGCGAGTGGACACAGGCGTCGTCATCTAACATTGACCTGAATTGTAACCCGTTAGATGTAGTATCTTTTGAGGAATCGGCCATTTATTGGCCGGAAGGGTCTTTCGCCATGCATATCCATGAGCAGGTAGGCCCCACCTTGGTAGACCTTATCTATAATGTATGGGCCCTCATAGTTCGGCTCGAATTTTCTCCATTTTGCACGATTGGGAATCATAGGTCGTTTGATAACTAGCGCGAGCTCACCTTGGCGGAATGTTCTCGGCCTCGTCAGTCTTTCGTATGAGCGCGTCATCCTTGCCTTGTAGGTTTCTAGGTTTTGCCGCGCCATGAGGCGAGTTTCATCGAGGGTATCGAGCTCCTCAAGCCGGAGATGAGCGTTTTCTTCATCTGTTAGCTTATATTGAACCGCTACTCGGAGAGAAGAGAGTTTTATTTCCAAAGGAAGGACTGCTTCCGTGCCGAATACCAATGCGTATTGGGTCGTATTCGTGGATGTTTTGAATGTCGTCCGGTACTCCCAGAGAGCTTCGTGCAGCCTTTCGTGCCATTCTTTTTTGTTTCTCGACACCGTTTTCTTTATAATCTTGGTCAAGGTCTTGTTTAAAGTTTCAGCTAGACCGTTAGCTCGGGGATTATAGACGGAAGAGTATCTCCAGTCTATTTTATGCTGTTTTGTGAAGCGGATGATTTTATGGCTCTTGTAAGATGGTCCATTATCCGAGATTATCCATCGCGGAGTGTCGAACCGGTAGATGACATGTGTGTTGAAGAAATGGAGAATATTCTCCGTCTTCACTTCCCTTAGTGGTATTGCATCTGCCCACTTAGAAAATTAATCGGTCATTGCTATTATGAACCGATGTCCTTTGGATGATGCTGGTTCGATGGGGCCAATTATGTCGTTTCCCCACATTTTGAACGGCCAGCTAGCTACCGTTGGATGTAGCAGATTTTGATGTTGGAGGATGAAGTCCCCGTGAATCTGACAAGAGTGGCACTGCTTCGCATATTTGAGGCAGTCATGAATGGGCCAATAGTAACCCATTCTTTTGATCTTTAGCTTCATCATTGGCTCGGCTTGATGAGAATCGCAGAGTCCGTCATGAGTTTCTTGGACGACTCTCTTTGCTTATTCTGGCCCCAAACACCTTAACCACAAACCGTCAAGCGATCTCCTGTATAGAGTATCATTGACGCAAGTGAAAGAAAGAGCCCATTTCATGAGCTGATGTCTTGACGACGCGTTTTCGGGCGTTCAATAGGATTTGAAGTAGTCTATGAAGACTTCCCTCCAATCCTTGCTCTTTTCCTCGTCTTCTATCTGGAGGACTGCTTGTTTGGTCATTTTCTTTTCTTCGGATGATTATGTTAAATCCTCCGAAGGTATCCCTGCTGGCGTGAGAACCCGGTGGCTTTGCACGATGATCTTTACATCATTAAGGTCTTCGTCGGCCAATTCTTTAGCCAATCTAACCAATGCATCCGCTTTGTTATTTTCTGCACGCGGTATACTCTCCAAGATGTAGGAGGGGATTTGTGTCAGCAGTTGCTGCACTCTTTCACCATACCTGATCAGTTCTGGCTTGCATATCTGATAGTCGCCATTTACTTGGCTGACAATGAGCTGGGTGTCTCCATATATGAGGAGGTCTTTGATTTCGATGTCAACAGCGATCTCGAGACCTGTTATCAAAGGTTCATATTCAGCTTCGTTGTTAGTCCTTGGCTCCATCAGGGAGAAGGCATAACGCAGTATCCCTCCTTACGGAGTCACGAAGATGAGACCCACCCCATCTTTGATTATGGGGGTATTATGCTTCCGCCTTTTCATGGAAGATGCTCCATCAAAGTAGAGTTACCATCGGATATCATTCTCTTCTTCCTTTGCGTCGAACGCATGTTCGTCCGGTAGCTCATAATTTAAAAGGGATTCGGCGGGTATCGGATCAACCATATGACAGTTGCCATTCGTTTTCTCACGCGCACTTGTCGAACTTCTTTGCTGTCGACGACCTTTGTGTTTCATTCTCTTGATGTGTTGTTGATGGGCAATGTATCATTGCCACCACTTCTTGAAGGCACTGCATTCCTCGGTGGGGTGGGTAACCCTCCGATGATATAGGCAGTAGTTTGGATGTATATCCGCTCCATCAAGGCATATGACCCCGGGAGTGTTTTCCATAAGAGGGGGAAGCTTCATTCCCATTGATAAGGCTTTAGCGAACCGCTTTTCTGTCTTGATCCTTCTCTTATTTATGGCAGGTGTGCTTTAGCTTGGTTGGAGTACTTTACGACTCCTTACCGCAGCTTCTTCATCCTGACGCTGACGCTTAGCCTTTTCGTATATGGTTGTTTCGCGTTCTCGGTCAGCTTTTCTTTTCCGAAAGGCTTCATTTAACAACCTATCAATTGGGTCTTCTGACAGTTCCAAGGATTTTGGCGCCGATCCTGCCTCTAGTTCCTCTGCGTTCTTTTCTGATGCCGAGGGAGCTTCTTCCCCATTTAACGATGAACGGGAGACCATGTGGCAACTTGCTACATAATTTTCGGTTTCTGATGAGTTGTTTTCCTCATCGTTGTCACGATCTTCGTTCCTCAAGAATATACTTGAGTAACTCTTCAAGGGTGACCGGTGTCCGTGCCTTCTGGTTGTACTCCTCCATCGCATCAATGTGCCTTTGTAAGTCTGTGCATTTTTCGTTATTCTCAGCAGGTTGCACAGGCTTCTTGTTCTTCTTCTTTTTCTTCGAAGACTTTGAAGGCTTTACCTAAGGGTTTTCCCCCTCATCGACAATTTTCGATGCGGGACGTAGTTTCAGCATTCGTTCAATAATCTCGGGTTCCAGCGGGCTTTTCCACCTGATCGCCGGACATGCTTGTAGATCCTTCAGCATTCTCTTGGTTTTAGCTAAAAGGACAACTTCCCATGGAGCTTCTTCCACGAGTAAGCATGATGCCCTCGGCATATCTACCTTCTGGGGAGCGTGCTTATGTGGTGGTTTGACCCTCCAGTTCTCTGATAGCGCAAACTTTCCTTGTTGGTACTGACCCTCGACCCAGTTTTTGAAGATATAGCAATCCTCAATTGGGTGGCTCACCATCCTGTGATAGGAGCAGTAATTGGGTTTGTTGATGTCGCCAGGTTGTGATGGACGTCGTGGGTCCGGCAATGTGATGAGTTTGTTGCGCACTGCCAGCTCAAACAGTCTCCTCGTCTTATTACGGGGAAACGAGTAAGCACGTCCTAGACTTTCTTCCAGGGATATACGCGGACGCATGTTATTTTGGCGAGTAACTGGCTTTGGGTCACTCGGCTGTTGTTGAGTGTTAGCAACAAAATCTGCTTTCCCTTTACCCTTGGCATTTTGAGGGTCCATTTTTGAGGAGGAAGGGCCGTGGCCCATCTGGTCCATTTGGGCCAGCTTGTCGATCAGCGCCTGGAAGGTGGTCGGCTTGAAGAACGTCATGAACTGGGACACTGTCGCTTGAGGATCAAGGGTCCTGATGAACATGCCCACGGTAGGAGATTCTTCGATGCGCTGTTCGCATTTTGACCATAGGTTCCGCCACCGGATCGCGTATTGGACCCATGTCTCTCCTGACTTCACCCTGGCATTGATTAATACTATGATTGGGGTGCGTTCGCTTGCGCTTGTGAACCGCTATGTGAACAAAAATTCCATTTCTGTAAATGTTTTGATGAAGTCATTTGGGAGCTTCGAGTACCATTTGAATGCTGTTTTCGACAGGCTGCCAACGAACTGGCGTAGCAGCAATTTGTCGTCGCCCCCACTATTGCCACACAAATCTCTGAACTGAGCAACATGCTGATGAGGATTGCATGTCCCTTTGTACACATGGAACTTAGAGATCGTATATCCCGGTGGGTACTTGATTTGATCGTACCAACCTCGGTACGGTCGCCCGGTTGTAACGACTTGGCCAGCCGCTTCGTTGGCTTGATGAGATGTATTTGTTGAGATATGTAATCGTCAAGGGCAGATTTGGAGATCATTTCCTCCCTGTCCACTGATAGAGCCGGAAGAGGGTTTGATGTTTCCCCTCTGTCGTCCTCGATGATTATCGGTGGATCTTCGGTTGGAGGTTCTGGTTGAATCATCATTCTAACCGTGTCCTGGAACAGAACCGCCATTTGCTTTATATTAGCAGCTTGTTCCGCTGCCTCCTTATCTTTTCTTTCTAGCACCCTTCGCTAGAACTCTGTATCGGTTTCCTGCTCTTAGCGCTGTTCACTTGCTGATTCCGGACTTTCTTTCTGTCCGGTGAGTGCTGCCATTTTCGTGAGTATCTCCTGGAGTTTTTATTGTTGCTCCTGAGATTTTGTCAACGACCGAGTTTGCGGTCGATGACCTACGGAAGCATGGCTTTCTTCTTTCCCAGAAGCCATGTAGACCGTATAGATGATCATGCCCCCAGACTTGGGGCGTTTGAATCCAACGCCTTTGGAATTTGCTGCAGGCAATAGGATTTTCTCCGGCCTCCTCCTTTTGTGGGAGGTCGAGGTTGAAGGAGCCGTTGTAACAGGCGCCTGTGTAGAGGAAGTCCCCTACCGTATGGTGGGGGATGGTCTTCCTCTTGCCGAACCTTCGATTTCTTCGGTCGACAAGAGTGATCTTTGTTGATCACAGAGTCCTAGACTTTTTGCCATACCCTGTGAATTTGGGAGGAGAGCCGTTGAGGGGACTGCTCCGGCTTTGCCTGCATCATATTTTCAGCAGGTGGGGGAGATTTCTTTAGCACCATGGTTGGGGAGTTTTTGTGCACCCTCTTTAGCGGTTCAAAACTGTTCCCGGTTTGAACAGCAATGTCAACTTCTACCATTGGAGCTGGTGGAGTAAGTCCCGAGGGGGAGTTGCCCCCAGCTCTTCTCACCCGGCGCCAGTGGCGACGTCGAGCGTTTCTTGCAGAAGGGAACACTTTAGTTGTGGAAGCGGCTCCGTCATGCCCCCGGCTTCAATGAGCGACTATTGTTGGTGCCAGCCTGTCGAAGACTGGCGTCCATTGAGAGGGAACAACCAATCTTTTGAAAGCCGATTTTCTGGTAGGGAAAGCACTTTTGACGACATCACCTGCCGGAGGAGTTGGGAGGACTATCCGTTTTGAGATAGCCTCTTCAAGTATCGCGAGCCTCTTTGCGAGCCCACTTGAGCTTCGGCTCAGCTTGTTGAAGACTGAGGTGGCGGACTTGGACGACCCGTTAAGAGGGGCCATGGTGGTTGAAAATCGGTCGAAGATCGACTTCTTGGGAGCTTCCTGTGGTGACACTGGGGCGCTGAAACTCGCTAGCGGGAGCATGGTCCCGAAGAACAATCCAGTGGTGGCTTGAGTTACCTGCCCCACCGACATTGAAAAGATGGAGGCCGCATTGGGCCCATATATCACTCCTCCATTTAGGGCAGAGCGGGAGTTACTGTTGCAGTTTGTGTAGCTTGAAGCCATTGATCTTTTTTTCCTTCTTCCTCCTGCATAGGAGCAAGACACCAAATCTTAGTACCTCAAATCCAAGGGCAACTATAGCAAACTGCGATTTTGTTCACGAAACACGACATACGAAATGTGGAGTGGAAAGAGGAAAATGTCCCACCGGGCGTGCTAGAATCTGTTCACCACCGGAAGATGGACCGGGATGTCTGGCCTGAATTCTGGGGGCAGATGCTATTTGGATTTATCCTTCCACCTCTCCGAAGATACCAAGTTGATTTATGGTACCGTATACCAGAGGTTTGGACGGATGCGGCCGTTATAGAAGATTTCGTCAGATTCCCCCTCGTTTGCGAGGGGTTTTTAATTATGGGGACGCTTTTCCCTGCAGGCGCAAGCCCCTGCAGTTAATTACATCGCGATAACCACTTTCACCTGCTCCGGAAGTTCACTTCGTGTCATGTGTGTTTTTGTTTGTTTAGGTTGCCCGTGGATTGTATACGGAGACTAATTTATGTCGTCGCCCATAGGGCGTAGATTAGTCTAAATCCGTATATTTTTAGATTTGGGTTTGGGTTAATTTAAGGATCGTTAATCTGGTTTGAGATTAATATCGACTTAAATGTATGTGAGTCTTTGGGGCTCGATTTGTTTTTTGTTAAGGATACATTAGTCCAATTTGAGACTAAGATCCACCTAACGGGGTTTCAGGATCATTTTTATTTCAGATCCAACAGAAGAGAATCTGGGCTCTATTATTTTAGTTTAAATACGTTTCGGTCCGTTGTCACCATTTTGGAGGCGAATATTATTTTAGGGACATTTCGGTCCATCATTCATCTTGCGCGCACGTGTATTTGTTACGTGACGAAGTGAACAACGGAGATATGGAATGTGCCCAATTTGGAGTGCGGTCTGATTTGAGGTGTGCACGTCAATTTGGAAGTGTACCAAAGAGTTGTTGGTTGTCAGGACCCATCACCTCTTTGAAGACATTGGGGAATTACAACGACATATATCAGAGGTGTGGAGAGATGTACCCTTAAAATCAAATCCCGTATTTGTACCTAAGAATCATTAGTCATATTTGAGACTAAGATGACTTTAGGAGACATGGGGTGAATATCGTTTTGGATATCATCATGAGAGATCATTAGTCATGTTTGGGACTAAGATCAATTTGGGGAATCATGAGCACAGGGGGCTTGGTTAATTGGAAATCGAAAAGGTTTTGACCTTAGGGAAAGTTAGCCAATTTGGGCTAGGTCTGGGTCTCTATAGTTACCCAACAATGCAAAGCACTGGTATATGCAGCACTCACATGTATCCCGCGTGAGGCGTTGAATCGGTGTTAAGCACTGAACTCTGGAGGCGCTCACGTGTGAATACGTGAGGCACCCCAAATATGGGCTCTGCTCTTTGGGTTTTATTTCCCCTTTTTTATAAGTGCTAAGCACTTGGTTCTCATGGCGCTTACGTGTGAAACACGTGAGGCACTCCAAATACGGGCCATGCTCTTTGGATTTTTATTACCCCTGTTATACAGAAATGCTAGGCACTTGATTGGGGGTCACGTTCAAAGTACGTGACTGCCTTAGGAAGTGCTTGTTCCCTGATAAAATATTAGGAAATTTCCCAATGGGGTATCACGTGCTTACACGTGACCAAGGGTCACGTGCTGACACGTGATAGGTTCCTGTGATCTCTACTTTATAGAATTAAATTCTAGCCAAACAAAATATAACAAAAACAGCAAGGAAAAACCTCAATGGGGCGTCACGTGCTCACACGTGACTAAGGGTCACGTACTGACACGTGATGATTTCTCAGCTCCCTAAAAGGAGAATTAAATTCTGGTCACGTGTCAACACGTGATGGGCTCCTAAGCTCTTTAATCAATAGAATTAAATTCTATTTAATAATCAAATAAAGGGATCACGTGCCAACACGTGATAGACTTTTAAAAGCCTTCTGAACAAATAGAATTAAATTCTAATTAAGGGAAATCAAAGACCCTAACTGGGAAAATATTTTTTAAAATCTTTCCAAACAAAAAAAAGACGGTGCTCTGTAAAATAGAGCACCGTTGGATTAAAAATCCAATGGTGAATAAAATTCACTAAGTGATCTAAAAGATCATGATAGTTACAAAAACAACCAAAATCTTTCAATGAAAGATTCACTAAACAAATTGATTCTTTTCTTTCTCCTATAAATAGGAGCCAAGAAGAGAAGAGAAGAGATCTTTTGGAATTTTGATTTTGTGGAGAAAAACAACAACAGAGAGAAAAGAGAGGAGAATTTAATTCTTAAGAGAGAAACGAAGTTCCTTTCAGAGAAAAGAAACCCTAGGTGATAAAGAGGAAAGAGATCTAAGCTCTATAAAATAAAAGAGAATTTAATTCTCAAGTTTAAGAGTTTAACTCTTCTGAATAAGAACTTAGTTCTTCCTTTGGTTGAAAATCTGCAGAAGCAGATCTCCCCACAAGTTGAGAATTTAATTCTCATCGGGGAGATTCTGCCATGCAGATCCAAGACCTACAGGGAGAATTTGAGTTTAAGTAATTTAATTCTCCCAAATTCACAGGAATTTAATTCCTCTAAAACAGAACTAGGGTTTAAAACTATATGAGAATTTAATTTTCCTAAATTCACAGGAATTTAATTCCTCTAAAACAGAATTAGGGTTTAACCCTATATGAGAATTTAATTCTCCCAAATTCATAGGAATTTAATTCCTCTAAAACAGAATTAGGGTTTAACCCTACAGAGAATTTAATTCTTAAAACAAGAGACTTAAAGCTCTCCATGCATGTAAAGAACCGAGTCACGTGGTGACACGTGACCCCCATCCTCAATAATCAGAAAAGAAGGAACAAGACTAGGTCACGTGTTCCCACGTGATCCTTAAACAGACTCCCCAAAATAAGAATGAATTAGCCCAGAGGCAATGCCTCACGTGCTCCCACGTGACCTTCAAAACAAAGAGAACAAAAGCAAATGCAGTACTGATTTTGGGCACTCTCACGTGTCCTCACGTGACCCCTAATAAACACTTTAATAATCAATACATGGATACCCATCACGTGCTGATTGGATGTGGGTTTTTTTTGCGTGTGTGCTCTTTCGAAAGATGAATCAAAGAATATTAACCGCAATCAAGAACGGTGTCGCTTGGTAGCTAGCCGGTTGAGTACGGGTCGGTCCACAGGGATTTTGTGTATTTTCTATTTGTTCTAACGAGTTAATTCCAATTGTGGTAGGATTGATTATCACTAAAAACTGAAATGAGTTGATTAGGATTAAAATCTTGCTAGGGTTAGGTTTAGGTTAAGTTTGGAAATTCAATATTTCTCACCGCTTTCTATGCCCTAATTAAGATCTATTAAGGTGTTAAGATAATAATTAACAAAGTGGATTAGTACCATCGGGAAGAAACTGGGTTTCTTCCTCTAGGTCCTTGTCCGTCCTTTCTTAACTCTTACCCTAACCTCCATGGAAAACATACACAACCGGTCTTTTTAAACTACAGTATCACTGCTACCTCATGGGATAGGGTGCCGTAGTGAGCGGTGTGTGTATGTATGCATAGAGTCCTATTAAAATGTATGATGGGCAAGAAAGGGGTGAGAGATTTTTATCTCTCAAACATTTCCTACTCCTAACCCTAACAAGTGAGGAACTACTCACTCATTGGGGAATTGATAAAAGATTTCATTTTTATGATTGTTTTTTAATAACCTAATTATCTAATCTACGAAAGATAATTAAAAGTGCTATCTAATTAATTAGGGCAGATAAATAAAATTAACTAGGGCAGAAAGAAAAATTAACTAAGGCAAGAAAAGAAAGACTTACTTTATTTTTTATTTGATGCACTCTTCAAACATTACAGAAATTGAAATTCTGAAATTGATAATTAAAAAGAGGCATAGGAAGAGGCATGCTCCACAAAGAGCTTTAGCGTTCCTATTTATAGATTATAGAAACCCTAGGGTTTACATCCGATCCCTATCTACATTTACAAAACTATCCTGAGAAGCCTAGTCAATGCACCACCAACACCGTCGATTTTTGCACCGACGCGTGCTCACCATGGCCGCGGAACCGCGGCCATATGCCCTGTTTGGCCGCGGATCCGCGGCCATATGCCCTGTTTGGCCGCGGATCCGCGGCCAAATGGTAGAGTCTTGGGCTGTGTTCTTCTGGGCTGCTTCCTGTTGCATTTTCCTTGACTTTTCTTCACTTGGTTCTTCAGAATGTCTTCTACTTTCTTCCAGATTTCCACAGTGTAGAATGTGGTGGACTTTTACCGTTCGCTTCGTGTTGAAGTCTTGAACCTTGCGCTGCCGTTGTACTTTGTGAAATTGTTCATTGATCTTCATTTGTCCTTCAAACTGTAGACAAGATCAAGATTCTTCTATTTGTTGGTCGTAGTCTCACTTTTGTATCGTCTTTTCATCATTTTCACCGTTTTGTTCCGAGAACTTGTAACCTGCAACTATGTAGCAGACATGGATCAAAAGCACATATTTATTTGTAAAATGAATAAGAATGGGGAATATAATAATGCAAAATTATGATATGAACAAATACCCCCAAATTTATCTTTTGCTCGTCCTCGAGCAAAAGTAGTTTTATTCTCGAAAAAACCTAACCTCACTTTCGCAGGGAAACGCGATTGCACTGAGCTCGTGCAACAAGCCGTTAAATCTCTACGTGTCCCTAGTAGGAGGAGTGTTGTCTCTTGAGGTTTTTAGCGGATACTACCCACAAAATCCTATCAATTCGGCCTATTGACTTTTATTCTCCAATTCGGTTTTCTAACAAGAAATTCTATTATCTTCGACTCAGAAATTATCAACCCGTATTTTTCACGCTTCCTTATCATTTAACTTAAGATTGTATATGTTCTGTAAATTTACTTAGCTTTAAGCATCTTTTGAGTTTTCCTTCTAAGGTTCCATCTCAACTTATGAATTTTTATCATCTCTACTAAAGATATAATACCTATTTTTCATTCATATCTCTCATTTAAACCCCAATCATATACCCCTATGTGTATGTATGTATCACCCCTACACTTGGAAATTCAATTCAAGCTCATATACTCAAAGTACTTTTAGTTGGTGAATTTTTAGATGAAATCGCTCATACATCTTTCATGCTACCGTTAATACTTCTTGAGTTACTAATGGCCGATTACAAAATGTGTTCGCGCATTAAGGCATAATTCCTAGTTTTGTAACACCTAAGGCTTTTAGCAGTGACTCCCAAACCAGTTGGTCTAAGGCACTAGGTGATAAAGCACCCTCGCTATATTTTCTTTATTTTACACAGCCTTACGTAATTACAAAACCAGTGTTCATTTTTTTATCTCTTTATTCACACTTGTATTTTTATTTTATTTTCCTTCATACTAAGGACTTTAGACAAGAGCATTTCAAGGTCTCCTCTACTATTCCAAGTTTCAAGGTTCGTGTTTGTGCAATTTGTAGGGTATATATTTTCAGAATTTAGACTTAAGCTTAGGAATTATTTTTCAGACTTATATTTTATTAAAAATATCAATACTATTCCTTTATTTTGACTTAGCCCAAGAAATGAGCTCAAAATTTGCCTATTTCTAAGTAAACTACAAAGACATATATTTTCTACCATTAAATTTTTGAAAGGTTATTTTTAGGATTTTTAATTTACCAAGTCTAGGTTCTAGCTTTTCCTAGCTAGTTAACCTTCTAGTCAAACTCAAGTCAATTATGGCCAAAATTGAATTTTCAATTTTTATAATTTTTCAAAATTTTCAATTTTTTATGGGTTTTAAAATAAGTATGCAAATTCAAAAATATACATATGAATGCGACAGAAGAAAGCTTACGGAGCACAACATTTGATTGGATGTGGTTTTTTTTTTTGCGTGCGTGCACTTTCGAAAAATGAATCAAAGAAGATTAACCGCAATCAAGAACGGTGTCGCTTGGTAGCTAGCCGGTTGAGTACGGATTGGTCCGCCGGGATTTTGTGTATTTTCTATTTGTTCTAACGAGTTAATTCCAATTGTGGTAGGATTGATTATCACTAAAAACTGAAATGAGTTGATTAGGATTAAAATCTTGCTAGATTTAGGTTTAGATTAAGTTTGGAAATTCAATATTTCTCACCGCTTTCTATGCCCTAATTAAGATCTATTTAGGTGTTAAGGTAATAATTAACAAAGTGGATTAGTACCATCGGGAAGAAACTGGGTTTCTTCCTCTAGGTCCTTGTCCGTCCTTTCTTAACTCTTACCCTAACCTACATGGAAAACATACACAACCGGTCTTTTTAAACTACGGTATCACCGCTACCTCGTGGGATAGGGTGCCGTAGTGAGCGGTGTGTGTATGTATGCATAGAGTCCTATTAAAATGTATGATGGGCAAGAAAGGGGTGAGAGATTTTCATCTCTCAAACCTTTCCTACTCCTAACCCTAACAAGTGAGGAACTACTCACTCATTGGGGAATTGATAAAAGATTTCATTTTTATGATTGTTTTTTAATAACCTAATTATCTAATCTACGGCAGATAATTAAAAGTGCTATCTAATTAACTAAGGCAGATAAATAAAATTAACTAGGGCAGAAAGGAAAATTAACTAAGGCAAAAAAAGAAAGACTTACTTTATTTTTTATTTGATGCACTCTTCAAACATTACAGGAATTGAAATTATGAAATCGATAATTAAAAAGAGGCATAAGAAGAGGCATGCTCCACAAAGAGTTTTAGGGTTTCTATTTATAGATTATAGAAATCCTAGGGTTTACATCCGATCCCTATCTACATTTATAAAACTATCCTAAGAAGCCTAGTCAACGCACCGCCAACACCGTCGATTTTTGCACCGACACGTGCTCACCATGGCCACGGAACCGCGGCCATATGCCCTGTTTGGCCGCGGATCCGCGGCCATATGGTGGGGTCTTGGGCTGTGTTCTTCTGGGCTGCTTCCTGTTGCATTTTCCTTGACTTTTCTTCACTTGGTTCTTCAGAATGTCTTTTAGTTCCTTCCAGATTTCCACAGTGTAGAATGTGGTGGACTTTTACTGTTCGCTTCGTATTGAAGTCTTGAACCTTGCGCTGCCGTTGTACTTTGTGAAATTGTTCATTGATCTTCATTTGTCCCTCAAACTGTAGGCATGATCAAGATTCTTCTATTTGTTGGTCGTAGTCTCACTTTTGTATCGTCTTTTCATCATTTTCACCGTTTTGTTCCGAGAACCTGTAACCTGCAACTATGTAGCAGACATGGATCAAAAGCACCTATTTATTTGTAAAATGAATAAGAATGGGGAATATAATAATGCAAAATAATGATATGAACAAATACCCCCAAACTTATCTTTTGCTCGTCCTCGAGCAAAAGTAGTTTTATTCTCGAGAAAACCCAACCTCACTTTCGCAGGGAAACGCGATTGCACTGAGCTCGTGCAACAAGTCGTTAAACCTCTAGGTGTCCCTAGTAGGAGGAGTGTTGTCTCCTGAAGGTTTTGAGCAGATACTACCCACAAAATCCTATCAATTCGGCCTATTGACTTTTATTCTCCAATTCGGTTTTCTAACAAGAAATTCTATTATCTTCGACTCAGAAATTATCAACCCGTATTTTTCACGCTTCCTTATTATTTAACTTAAGATTGTATATGTTCTGTAAATTTACTTAGCTTTTAGTATGATTTGAGTTTTCCTTCTAAGGTTCCATCTCAACTTAGGAATTTTTATCATCTCTACTAAAGATATAAGACCTATTTTTCATTCCTATCTCTCATTTAAATCCCAATCATATACCCTTACGTGTGTGTATGTATCACCCCTACACTTGGAAATTCAATTCAAGCTCTTATACTCTTGTCCATCGTCCAAAATACTTTTAGTTAATGAATTTTTAGATGAAATTGCTCACACATCCTTCATGCGACCGTTAATACTTCTTGAGGTACTAATGACCGATTACAAAATGTGTTCGCACATTAAGACGTAATTCCTAGTTTTGTAAAACCTAAGGCTTTTAGCAGTGACTCCCAAACCAGTTAGTCTAAGGCACTGGGTGATAAAGCACCCTCACTATATTTTCTTTATTTTATGCAGGCTTAAGTAATTACAAAACCAGTGTTCATTTTTTTTATCTCTTTATTCACCCTTGTATTTTTATTTTATTTTCCTTCATACTAAGGACTTTAGACAAGAGCATTTTAAGGTCTCCTCTACTATTTCAAGTTTCAAGGTTCATGTTTGTGCAATTTGTAGGGTATATATTTTCAGAATTTAGACTTAAGCTTAGGAATTATTTTTCAGACTTATATTTTATTAAAAATATCAATACTCTTCCCTTATTTCGACTTAGCCCAAGAAGTGAGCTCAAAATTTGCTTATTTCTAACTCACCCCTAGGATGGGTGATGGATCGATCAGCCATTTGGAGAGTACAATGAGTGGGTTTCAACTCTCCAACACCTAATTGCTCATAAACGGAATAGGGAAGCAGGTTAACACTGGAAGCAAGATCTAAAAGTGCTCGATTGATGTTCTTATCTCCAATTGTTATTGAAATTGTAGGACAGCCAGGGTCCTTTCGTTTTTGGGGCAAAGGTTGAGGTTGGGTGATAGTATTGCTCACGGCACTAGCTACGAGCACTTTCTTGGGTACCTGAGATTTTCTCTTCATGGTGCATAAGCCCTTTATGATTTTCGCGTAAGAAGGGACTTGTTGGATTGCTTCCAAGAGAGATATGTTAATGCTAAGCTGTTTGAATAACTCCACAATCTTCTCCATTTGGGGAGTTGGTTTATTGGATCTCAACCTGTTTGGAAATTGAATATTTTGAAAATTTGTTGAGTCCAATGTTTGTGGAGTAGATTGCGGAGTTGGAACGGATCCCAGTGTTGGTGTGTTCGTGAAGTGAGATGTGGGTCCGTTCGAGTTAGAAGAAGAAGAGCCTTGTGAAGAATGAAGAACA
Organism: Agapanthus africanus; assembly: GCA_030015575.1. Taxonomy (NCBI): domain Eukaryota; kingdom Viridiplantae; phylum Streptophyta; class Magnoliopsida; order Asparagales; family Amaryllidaceae; genus Agapanthus; species Agapanthus africanus. The sequence goes on along the minus strand of JASDDO010000019.1, from coordinate 43,259,344 downwards.
GGCTCTGACGAAGAAGATGAAGATGAAGAAGAAGATGAAGAAGATGAAGAAGAAGCACCGACAGGGGTGTCATCACTAATACCTACGTTATTGTGCAACACTCTTCCAGATCTCAACGTGGTCACAGCATTTACATTATGATTTTGTTGTTCATAAGCAACATGTGCATTGTGTATGTGACCGGGATTTGGCAATGGTTGAGATGGAAACTTTCCCTTTTCTCGCTCGCTCAACGCAGTATTTAGTTGTGCAATTTGGGCCTTGATTGATTTAATACTTTGATCATGTGAAGTACTATTTTGCACCAAAGATTGAATGGAAGTCTCCAACCTTGCTGCGGATTGTGTAGATTGTTTTAAAAATGCATCTAGACTTCGTTCTAGCGAGGAAACCTTATCGTCATTTGGTTGAACAAAATTATTTTGAGGATAAGAGTTGTTGGGTACAAAATTGTTCATTTGGTTTGGGTAAGGTTAGAAAGGTTGCTGGTATTGAGTTTGTTGAGGTGCTTGTTATTGTGGAGGAGGAGGCCTTTGAAAGTTGTTATTGCCTTGGAATTGTTGATTTTGATTCCAAGCAAAAATTGGGTGGCTCCTCCGACCAGGATTATAGGTCGAAGAGTATGGTTCATTTCTTTGTCTTTGCTAAAAGGCAGCATTGACTTGATCTTGTCCTTGAATAGGTGGATTGTAAGGACACTCTTCAGTAAGATGGGATGGATCCGAACAACAAGCGCAAACAGTGCGTGGGGGTAAATCAGGGGCAGGAGAAGGCGATGAGAATTTGCTCTCAATTGCTTCTAGCTTTTTCGTAAGTGCGGCCATTTCGGCCTTCATTGCAATCGACATATCTAGTTGATGTATGCCTGCCCTAGAATGACCTGATGAAGAATATGAGGTAGTCTTAGTGCTTTCCCACTGAAGTGTTTGTTCAGCAAGATCGTCGAGAAACTGCCAAGCTTTCTCGCTAGATTTTGTAAGAAAGTGATCTTGACAAATGGTTTCCAACAACTTCTTAGTTGCTCGGTTCAATCCTTCGTATAAAGTTTGGCAAAGTTGCCAATTCTCGATACCCTGGTGAGGGCATTGAACAAGTAGGTCTTTAAATATTTCAAAACACTTCCAAAAAGGTTCAGAAGGAAGCTGGGAAAATTGAATAATTTCGTTGCGAATTCTCGCAGTCTTGTGGTGTGGGTAAAACTTTTTTAGAAAATCTTTAACAAACTCTTCCCAATTTTTTATCGAGTGTGATGCTGTGCTATATAACCATTTCTCGGCTAGGTCACATAAAATGAATGGAATGATACGTAGCCTTATAGCATCATCAGAAAGTTGTGTTGTCTTCATCATTGCGCAAACATTCTGGAATTTATTAATGAAGATATAAGCATTTTCGGATTCCAGTCCGTGAAATTTAGGTAACATGTTGATGAAGTAGGGTTTAATCTCAAAGTTATCCTCATTAGCTGGTGGAAGTGAAAGAAAAGTTGGTAAAGCGGTGCGGATAGGGTATAAAAGATCCTGGAGCACGATTCGTTGGGGCGCTTCAACAGGTGGGTGTTGTGGGTTATTCGCACCTAGCGGAGGTGGAATCAGTTCCGCGGGTAAGGGGTTGTTAGGATTAAATCCCGACATCTCCTTAGAAGACGAAGAATATGAAGGTGAAGGTAAAGAAGTGGAAGGAATTTCGACTTCGGAGTCGAAAGCGTCGTCAGTCGGCACTAACGAGACACGGACTAAACGGGCACTAGTGTCCCTAGTCCAACCGGACATACACTAAAGATGTGTAGTGTAGTCAAAAGGTGAAAACAGAAGGTGGGGGTAAGAAAATGTCAATGAGAAGAAATGGGTGGAAGTGGGTGCAAGTGGGGTGCAATGTCTTTCTTAGCGACAAGTGGAAAGTTTTAATAAAAATTTTCCGTTTTGTGTTTTTTTTATAAGGAGCTTTTTGCAAAAAGATTTTTAATTAGACTCACGTTCAAGCAATCACAAAATGCACAATCAATCCTAGATCTAGGGTCACCTAGGTCAACTAGATTACTCCTAACTGTTCCAAAGGGCAAGTTGTGAGGGGCTCAAATCGCCTCTTCACCGCCAATTGTGGCCAGGTAAGCACAAGTAGAGAAAGGAGGGATCCGCTCATGAATCACCGTGAGGCAGGCCTTTTAAAGTTACCTTTCCCCACTTGTCTAACCTAGGCACCACAAAATCTGGTTTAGATAAATGATCGATGCCTACAACTATTCCTTTGTCCTATTGAGCGCGATAGTCCTTAAGGCTGAGTCTAATCTTTTTTAATTTAATCCGATGGTCAATACAATATGCTTTATGTGATTTTTGGGGTCTTAGGAAGGGTAATGAAATCCCCACCCAATCTGGATTGGTGTAAAAACCCCTTAAAGTCAATTTTAAATATGCAAAGCAGTAAACACAATCAAACACTTGCAAACAATTTTTTTTATTGCGGCGCAAAGAATCCTGCACAAGATCAAGTTATTGGAGAAGGGGGAGAAGTTTTTGCGCAAAGAACCCTGTAGGAAAAATTTTCAGAGGAGATAAGGGGGTTACAGAGAAAAAAAGAAGGCTTACAGAGGGTTTTTGGAATGATGACGTCACTACTGCGCGGCGGATCCGCCGCGCAAAGCAGCAAGTGACCGCGGTTCCGCGGTTGTAATGTCGGTTCAGATCCCAAATATTTTTCTGTTTCTCTATTGTGGTACTCCTCTGTTTGTTCAGATCTTCTGTTTTCTGCTTCGCTCTCTGGATTTTTCCAGATCTGAATTCGTTCGTCGATCCTGCACAATTCAAACGAAACACCCTTCAAAAAATAACAAGATGATAAATTTTTATATTTCTTTTTCAGTTTTTATGAATTTTTTAGTTTTATATTAACCCGAAATTTTAAAAAGAAAATAACTACGCCATCCCCGGCAACGGCGCCATTTGATTGGATGTGCGTGCGTGCGCTTTCGAAAGATGAATCAAAAAATATTAACCGCGATCAAGAACGATGTCGCTTGGTAGCTAGTCGGTTGAGTACGGGTCGGTCCACAGGGATTTTTTGTATTTTCTATTTGTTCTAACGAGTTAATTCCAATTGTGGTAGGATTGATTATCACTAAAAACTGAAATGAGTTGATTAGGATTAAAATCTTGCTAGGGTTAGGTTTAGTTTAAGTTTGGAAATTCAATATTTCTCACCGCTTTCTATGCCCTAATTAAAATCTATTTAGGTGTTAAAGTAATAATTAACAAAGTGGATGAGTACCATCGGGAAGAAACTAGGTTTCTTCCTCTAGGTCCTTGTCCGTCCTTTCTTAACTCTTACCCTAACCTTCATGGAAAACATACACAACCGGTCTTTTTAAACTACGGTATCACCGCTATCTCGTGGGATAGGATGCCGTAGTGAGCGGTGTGTGTATATATGCATAGAGTCCTATTAAAATGTATGATGGGCAAGAAAGGGGTGAGAGATTTTCATCTCTCAAACCTTTCCTACTTCTAACCCTAACAAGTGAGGAACTACTCACTCATTGGGGAATTGATAAAAGATTTCATTTTTATGATTGTTTTTTAATAACCTAATTATCTAATCTACAGCAGATAATTAAAAGTGCTATCTAATTAACTAGGGCAGATAAATAAAATTAACTAGGGCAGAAAGGAAAATTAACTAAGGTAAGAAAAGAAAGACTTACTATATTTTTTATTTGATGCACTCTTCAAACATTACAGGAATTGAAATTCTGAAATTGATAATTAAAAAGAGGCATAGGAAGAGGCATGCTCCACAAAGAGCTTTAGGGTTCCTATTTATAGATTATAGAAACCCTAGGGTTTACATCCGATCCCTATCTACATTTACAAAACTACCCTGAGAAGCCTAGTCAACGCACCGCCAACACCGTCGATTTTTGCACCGACACGTGCTCACCATGGCTGCGGAACCACGGCCATATGCCCTGTTTGGCCGCGGATCCGCGGCCATATGGTGGGGTCTTGGGCTGTGTTCTTCTGGGCTGCTTCCTGTTGCATTTTCCTTAACTTTTCTTCACTTGGTTCTTCAGAATTTCTTCTAATTTCTTCCAGATTTCCACAGTGCAGAATGTGGTGGAGTTTTACCGTTCGCTTCGTGTTGAAGTCTTGAACCTTGCGCTGCCTTTGTACTTTGTGAAATTGTTCATTGATCTTCATTTGTCTCTCAAACTGTAGGCATGATCAAGATTCTTCTATTTGTTGGTCGTAGTCTCACTTTTGTATCGTCTTTTCATCATTTTCACCGTTTTGTTGCGAGAACCTGTAACCTGCAACTATGTAGCAGACATAGATCAAAAGCACCTATTTATTTGTAAAATGAATAAGAATGGGGAATATAATAATGCAAAATTATGATATGAACACGTGCCCACACGTGATGGCCTGAAGATTAAAAGTGTTTAACACTTATTTGAATATTCTGATAATAAAATAAAGGAGGTCTGGCCCCATCTTTAGGCGCATCACGTGACCCCACGTGACCCCTTCCTTTCTAGTGTTTAACACTATTTTGAGCATTTTGTCTCTAGTGTTTAACACTGTTTTAAATAAATCACGTGAGGACACGTGACCGCCAGATGTCCTCTAGTGTTTAACACTACTTTCAAACCAGCTTAGCCCAAATTGGCTAAGTTTTATAGAGGCAAATCTCCCCTTCAACTGAGCCTTACAATCCAGAACTATAATATTTAAATGCTCAGCCAAAGACAAAATGTTATCAGAGCCTTCAAACTCTTGTTTAGCATTGCTAAATAATGAGGGGCTGAACCCAGGCAAATGTTCAATATCCCAACAAAGGGCCAACATTTCAAACTTAATTGGACTTAGCCCAAATTGGCCATAAGTCCTCAATTCAGATTTAACTGAGCCAATGTGCTCATAATCTAATTAATTGATCTTAGTTCCAAATTGGACTATACATCTCCCAATCAACTTTGGTTCAAGGGTACATCTCTTCACTCCTTTGATATTTGTCGTTGTAATCCTTCAACGTCTTCAAAGAGGTGACGGGTCCCGACAACCACACATTTCACGGACTATGATGTCCTTAACCTTGACTGTGAAGTCTTTAAACTCACGGACTATGATATCCTTAACCTTGACTGTGATGTCTTTAAAGTCACGGACTATGATGTTCTTAACCTTGGACCGAGATGTTCTTAACCTTGGACCGAGATGTTCTTAAACTAATATTAGACCGAGATGTCCTTAAACTAACATTGGACCGCCATGTCCTTAAACTGGTAATCGACCGCAATGTCCTTAAACTAAATAATAGAGCCCAAATGATCTTTTGTTGGATCTAAACGATCTCGTTAAGTAGATCTTAGTCAAAAATCAGACCAATGTATCCTTAACAAACGTTTAAGTTGATCTTAGTCTCAAATGAGACTAACGCATCCTTAAACCCGACCCCTAAACCTAAATCTAAGAAAATACGGATTTGGACTAATCCACGCCCTACGGACGACGACATAAATTAGCCTCCGTATACAATCCACGGGCAACCAAAAACAAAACAAACACCCACGACATGAAGTGACCATCTGGAGAAGGAGAAAGATGTTACCGCGATGCGGTAGCGTAATTAACTGCAGGGGCTTGTGCCTGCAGGGAAGAGCGTCCCTACAATCAAAAACCCCTCAAATGAGGGGGAATCTGACGAAGTCTGCTATATCGGCCGCATCCGTTTAAACATTCGATACATGGTGTCATAAATCAACTTGGCATCTTCGGAGAGATGGACGGATAGCAGCTATTAGCATCTGCCCCCAAATTCAGGCAAGAGGTTTGTCTTCCTGGTTTTTGGCGGGGAACAGATTCTGGCATACCCAGTGGAACCTTTTCCTCTTTCCACTCCACACTTCGTATGTCATGTTCGCGAACGAATCGCGGTTTGATATGGTTGCCCTTGGATTCGAGGTACTAAGATTTGGTGTATTGCTCTGTGCAGAAAACGAAAGATCAATGGCTTCTACCCGCACAAAATGCTCCAGCTGCTACTCCTGTTCTGCCTCATCTGGAGGTGTAACTTATGGGCCCCAGGCGGCCTCCCTGTTCACGATGCCGGTGGACCAAGTAACTCAGGCCACCACTGGGCTGTTCTTTTGGACTATGATCCTACCCATGAGCTTCAATGCCCCGATGCTGCCGCAAGAAGCCCCAAAGAAGTCGGTCTTTGATCGACTTACCATTACCGCGGCCCCTCTCAACAGGTCGCCCAACTCCACTGCCTCAGTTTTCAGCAGACTGGGCCAGAACGCTACCAAGCCCGCGATACCTGAAGCAGCCATCCCGGTTCAAGCGGACGAAATTATCGGAGAGGCTTCTTCTGCCAAGAAGTCAATCTTCACAAGGCTGGCCATTCCGGCTCCTACTCCAGGAGAAGTCCCCAAAGCTGCTTCCCCTGCCCAGAGGTCTGTCTTTGACAGATTGGACGTTGCCTCTCAACGGACATCGGTCTTTAAGAGGCTGACGCCGGCGACAACCCTTCGCCAACACAGAGGGCATGATGAAGTCTCCCCTACAGCTGAGACAATCCCATCTGCACGACATGCTCGACGTCGCCACTAGCGCCGAATAAGGAAGGCTGGGGGCAGCTCCCCTTCTGGACTAACTCCGCCAGCTCCGATGGTGGAAATCAATGCTGCTGTTCCAACTGGGAACAACTTTGAACCGCTTAGGAGGGTTCGCAAGAACTCTCCGACTACCGTGCTGAAAAGATCTCCTCCACCTATGGAGATTACTACAGAAAAGAAGATGGAGCAGCCCCCTCAGCGGCTGTCCTCCAAAATTTATAAAGTCTGGCGGCAGGTCCGGGAATCGGTGATTAACCAGGACTACTCTCGCCGGACAAAGAAGCTCAAAGCTCAGCAAGAAAAGAGCCATCTCGTGGTACCACAGAAATCGTCATCCTTTTGGGTGTCCGCTGCAACGGCTCCCTCAATATCAACCGCTCAAAAGAGAAGGAGGCCGGAGAAAGCCTTCGTGTCCGTGATGAATCGCAAAGACACCGAACCTATACGCCCCAAGTCTGTGGGCATGATGGTGCATACTATTTATATGGCTTCCGGAAAAGAGGAAAGTCGTGCTTTTACGGGTCATCAACCGCTTACCCGATCGATAACGAAGGCTCAGGAACAACAGCAGCAGAAACTTCAGGAGATGCTGACTACAATGGCTGCACTTACTGGGCCAAAAGAAAATCCTGAAACCTCAGAGCAGCGTCGGGAACAAGATACTGATACTGAATTCCTCTGAAGAATGCTTGAGAGGAAAGAAAAAGAGGCTGCGGAGCAGGCAGCCAATATAAAATGAATGGCTCTTTTGTTCCAAGACATGGCTGGAATGATGTTACAGCCGGAACCACCAGCTGAAGACCCCCCGATTATCATCGAAGACGACAGAGGGGAGACATCGAACCCTCCTCCGGCTCTTTCAGCAGCCAAAGAGGAGACCATCTCCAAAGCTGCCCTAGATGATTACATTGCTCAGTAAATACAAGCTTACCAGGCGAATGAAGCGGCCGGCCAAATTGTTAAAACTGGGCGACCATATCCAGGCTGGTATGACCAAATAAGGTACCCGCCGGGATATACGATCCCTAAATTTCATGTATATAAAGGGACGGAAAATCCGCATCAGCACGTCGCTCAATTCAGAGCCTTGTACGGCAACACCGGGGGTGATGATAAACTTTTGCTCCGCTAGTTTGTTGGTAGTTTGTCGGAGACGGCATTCGAGTGGTATTCTGAACTTCCAAACGACTCCGTCAAAACTTTTGCAGAGATGGAGCTACTATTCACCCAGCGTTTCGCGAGTGCTAGTGAACACACCCCAATAACGGCATTGATCAATGCCAGAGTGAAGCCAGGTGAAACGTGGGTGCAATACGCAATACGATGGTGAAATTTATGGTCAAAATATGAGCAGCGCATCGAGGAAGCGCCAGCAGTGGGCATGTTCGTGGGCACTCTTGACCCTGAAGCAACTATTTCCCAATTCATGATGTTCATCAAGCCGACCACGTTCCAGGCCTTGATCGACAAACTGGCCTAAATGGACCAGATGGGTTATAGACCGTCTCCTTCGAAACCGGAGCCGCGGAACGAAAAGGGTAAAGGGAAGGCAACCTTCATCACGAATACTCAACAGCAGCCCAGTGGTCCAAAATTAACGGATCGACTAGACGAGAGACGGAAATTCTATAATGAGAAGATGAAGCGCCCTTATTCGTTTCCCCTGGACAAAACGAGGAGATTTTTTGAGCTGACGGTGCGCAACAGGCTCATCAATCTGCCGAATCCAAAACGACCGTTGTAACCTGGTGAAGCTAATAGTCCCAATTATTGCCCCTACTATCAAACGGTAAGCCATCCAATTGAAAATTGCTTCGTCTTTAAAGGCTGGATCGAAGATCAATACCAACAGGGCAAATTTGCCCTGTCCGAGAATTGGAAGGTGAACCCGCCACAGCCACACACTCCCAAGAAGACGGACACACCGGGGGCATCATGTTCTTTCGTAGAAGAAGCTCCATGGGAGGTCGTTCTTTCAGCCAAGACTAAAAGAATGCTGAAGAATCTCCAAACATGCCCAGCGATCAGGTGGAAAAATCCACTGGAACCCGAGATCATCGAGGGAATGCTGAAACCACGCCCAACTCCAAAAATTGGTGGTGATAGCCAAAGCGCTCACACCTAGCCGTCAAAGTCTTTGAAGAAGAAGAAGAAATCCAGGAAGCCCGTGAAGCCTGGTGACAAGCGCACGGACCTGCAAAAATATATCGACGCGCTGGAAGAATACAATCAAAAAGCGCGGACTCCAGTCACACTCCAAGAATTTCTCAGCCACGTCCTTGAGGATGGAGATGATGACAATGGAGAAGACCCGTCAGATGAATCTGAAGATTATGTGGCAAGTTGTCATGTGATCTCTCACTCGTCGATAGACGATGAAGAAGCTCCTTACACAAAGAAACTGGGGGCAAGTCCTGAGCCGGAACTTCTAGGGCCATCAGACGAAATAATTGATGCATTCCTGGACGATGCTCTTCTTAAAAGCAAAGCTGCTCGAGAGCGTGAGATGGCCATATTTGAAAAAGCCAAATGCCGGCGACTGGACAAAAGGGTTGAAACACCCCCGCCAGATCAAAGTACATCCACCGCAAATAGAAGCAGGTTCAAGATGAGGAAGAGGTTCGCCAAAACCATATCGATGGGAATGAAGCTGCCACCCTCCGAAGGGAACGCTCTTGGTGAAGCGAAAACACATACTAGCTACTGCATATATCATCGAAAGATTGCACACTCCATCGAGGAGTGCTACGCTTTTAAAAGATGGTGGCAGAGATATGTTGCTCACCGGCAACATTTCAAGCTGATGAAACGCAAGACTCGTCGGGAGCAAAGAAATACGACCAAGGAGTATAAAAGAACTACCGACAACTGTCACATGGTCAACGCTGGGGGATCGCAAGTTCTCACCTTCGGGAGCGACTCTGACGAAGAAATGACTCTTGGCCCTCTCTTTAAAGAATCCACCTCAGAAAAAGAGGAAGAACCAAAGAGCTGTGAGAACATTCAGCTGCGCAATCGTACGCTGCCCGAAAAGAATATCGGGCCCGCGAATAGTGGGTCGCATAGAAAAGATAAGGGGAAAGAAAAGGTCCCTGAGAATATCGCCCTAGATGACCAAGTCATTAAAGAGCTGACAGCCAAGGACCCGCCAAAGAAAAGTAAGGTGGATTACAACGTTCTTGCACACCTGAGGAAGATACCCTCGCAGCTCAGCATTCTCGATGCCCTCTTGTTATCAAAAGAAGCAAGAGATTCTTTGATCAAGGCACTGCAAGAGCCCGAGCAATTCCAAGCTTTCCTTGCCGAAGAAAAGATAAAGGACGAGCTGGAAGAAATACACACGGCCGATATCACCTTCGGCGATAAAGACCTCCTCCTCGGGACGTGCGAGCACAACCGTCCCCTTTACGTCTCTGGATACTGTCATGATATCAAGATAGGAAAAATCCTGGTGGACAATGGGTCCTCCGTCAATCTCCTCAATGTGAGAGTGTTGAAGGAAATCTGCATAAGCGTTCAACACCTCGCTCGTGATAAGATCACAATCTCCGGGTTTGACTCCCAGTCATCACGGACACTTGGGTATGTAATATTGACACTACACTTTGGGCTGCTTGTCACGAACATCAAGTTTCACGTCATTGACGCTAAGACCTACTATAACGCTTTACTCGGCCGGCCTTGGTTACACGAGTACAACATCATCTCCTCTACACAACATCAGTGTATGAAATATTTCAAGGATGGTCTTGAGTATACTGTAACAGGGGAGCTAAACCCATTCTCTGTAAAAGAAGTTCGCAAATATGAGGATGCAAAATACTTCTTACCAAATTTTGAGGACACAGAAAGATCTCACAAACCGAAGAACAAAGCCATCACTACTATTCCGATCTTCGGGAGTGATACCAAGGAGGAAGAAGAGATAGTTTATTTAGGGCCGCCCCAATGCAACAAGCCAGGACCGTCCACCCCTATGTTGATCTTCGGCAGCGACTCCGAAGATGATGTCAACGCTGTATTTCCCGCTCGACCATCAATGCAAGCCCTCGCTAGCAATGATCGGAGTTTGCAAATTGCCATGGTTCCACAAGAGTATTACAAAGAGCTCGACGCGCTTGGTACCTATAGTGTGAAGGAACTGCAAACATTTTACATTGCTCCCAGGAAAAGAGATGAAACGGCGATCCTCTTTTATCAATCCACGGAAACCAAAGTGGAGAAAGAAATTTGGCATGGTGCGGATTCTACAATTGACAGGCTCCAGCCCATCCGTCTGCCTAGATATTACACAGAAGGCTTGAGAAGGCTGTTGAAGCGCCAAGGTGTACCCTTCAAACAGACCGCTCGACAAGCTCGGTTCTATAACAGGATTTGGGACGTCCCCGGAACTCAGCGAAAGTTGCCCAACGGGAAAATGGAAACGATCGGGCTTGGATATGTTCAATCCAAAAAACGGGAGCGAGTCCATGGCAGCTACGTCATACATGACTTCGATGAAGAAGGAGACGCCCTGTTAAAAGACGCTGACCCTGAACCAAAACGAGATCCTGCCATCAAAATGCCAATTCCGTCGTTTGAAGAACGGATGGACAAGCTAATAAGGGAAGCGGGTCAAAAGATCCGGGATGACCATAACCGTGAAATGGCCATTTACGAGAAAGCCAGAATGCAACGCCTCCTTCAGCAGGCCGCGGAGAATGACAATGCTCCTCGTCGCCAGCCCGTCATACAAAAGACCCAGCGCAGAGGCAAAAATAAACCAAAGAACAGAAAAAACGTTCGACAGCAGCCAAGCGGGTCTAAGAAGCCACGCGAGAAAGAGTCGAGCAGCCGGGATCCATCCCTTATAAAGAAGATGGGTCGAGAATATTCTTTTCCCCAAGACAAGACAAGGAAGATATTCGATCTCATCGTAAAGCATCAGATGATGACACTCCCGGAATCCAAACACCCCCAGCAAGCGAACGAGATCTCCCACCCAGACTATTGCTCCTATCACTGAGCAATAGGACATCCTCTCGAAGACTGCTTCACCTTCAAGAACTGGGTCGAAGACTAATATCAACAAGGCGGGTTCGCTCTATCCAGCAGTTGGAGGGTAAGCCCGCCACTGAAGCATGAACTGAAAGCGACGCGTATAGCGAGAGTAGAACCAGATCAACATCAATCTTGGAAATGATCTCGTACCTGTCACACGATAACGCTGTCAAAAGAAGAGCCCGAGAATATGGATGATCTCCCCTGGTGCTTCGAAAATGATGATGGCGAGGTGATCTTAGAGTTTCCACCGGCGCCGAAAGAGCTGGAAGATGGGATACATACTACTGCAGATAACCTCAAGAAAATTTATTTGGGGACAGAAAGTGACCCGCGACCGACATTCGTCATTGAGCTGTTGTCTGAAGAAAGGGTGGCTACACTAAAGGACGTGCTCATGCAGCATAAAGATCGCTTCACATGGAACTATTTCGAGATGCCAGGACTAGATCCAGAGATTGCTGTACACAAATTGGCAATATTTCCGCACGTCAAGCCGATCAAACAAGCACCGAGAAGAATGCGGCTCGAGCTTGAGATGAGCATCAACGCCGAGGTCAAGAAGCTAATCGACTCTGGATTCATCCAAGAGGTTCAGTACCCTGACTGGATCGCCAACATTGTTCCAGTAATGAAGAAAAATGGGACGGTGCGTATATGTGTGGACTTCCGGGATCTCAATAAAGCTTGTCCAAAAGACGACTTTCCAGTACCATTCACTGAGCTGATGATAGATAACACATCCACTCACGAAGTTTTCTCCTTCATGGACGGCTCGTCAGGATACAATCAGATAAAGATGCATCCCGAGAACTAGAAGCATACCGCTTTCCGGACCCCTTTGGGCATATTCTGCTACAAGGTGATGCCTTTCGGACTAAAAAACGCCGGTTCCACCTATCAAAGGGCCATGACGAAGATCTTCGATGACCTCATACATGAAACATACATGAAATCGTTGAATGTTATATCGACGACCTCGTAGTTAAAAGCAAATCATACGAGGAACATCTAGAGCATCTGAAGATCGTATTTAAACGCCTTCGGCAATACAACTTGAAGATGAACCCTCTCAAATGCGCGTTCGGAGTTTCCTCGGGCAAATTCCTAGGATTCATCATCCGACACCGAGGCATAGAGATAGATCCGTCAAAGCTCAAGGCGATTATGGAAATGCCTCTGCCAAGGACTCTCAAGCAACTGCGGTCTCTCCAAGGGAAGCTCGCATATATCCGGCGATTTATAGCCAATCTCTCCGGCAAGTGCCGCCCCTATAGTCACTTAATGAAGAAGGGAACTCCGTTCATCTGGGATCACAAATGCCAAAGCGCACTGAATGAAATCAAGTAATACCTGCAGAATCCGCCAGTACTGGGCGCTCCCGTTAAAGGAAAACCTCTCGTCCTGTACACAACAGCCCTCGAAGGTTCTTTAGGCGCGTTGTGGGCACAAGAAAACGACCAAGGGAAAAAGAGAGCCTTTTATTATCTGAGTCGAGTTCTCCTGGAGGCAGAAAGCAATTACTCTCCTATTAAAAAACACTGGCGTTGATCTTCGCGATAACGAAGTTCAGACACTATGCGTTGGCACATGTGGTCCATCTCATATCGAAGGTGGATCCTCTTAAATATTTAATGTCAAAGGATATATTAACGGGATGACTCGTTAAATGGGCCCTGCTCTTGATGGAGTTCTCGATAACTTATCGACCCCTCAAGGCAGTGAAAGGCCAGGCCATCGCCGACTTATTCAGTAAGCATCCGATACCTGCCGAATCTCCCTTGAACTACGAATTACCAGACGAGCACGCGTTTGACAAGATCGATGAAGAGAGAAGAAAGGATGATAACCAGTGGGGACTCTATTTTGATGGGGCATCTTCCATGAAGAAGCGCAAACAAAGCACCCCTATAATCAAATCCGGGGTATGCCTCATCTTCATGACTCCACAAGGAGGGATAATGCGCTTTGCCTTCTCCTTAACAGAGCCGAGGATGAGCAATGAAGCTGAATATGATGCTTTGATAGCAGGTCTTGAGATCGCTATAGACATGGGAATTGAGAATCTCCTCATATACGGAGACTCCCAACTGGTCGTTAGTCAAGTAAACGGCGACTATCAAATGTGCAAGCCAGAGTTGGTAAAATATGGCGAGAGAGTGCAATAGTTGCTGACTCAAGTTCCCTCCTACATTCTGGAAAGCATACCGCGTGCGGAAAATAGTAAAGCGAATGCGTTATCCAAACTTACTAAAGAATTGGCCGACGAGAACCTCGATGACGTGAGGATCATTGTACAGAGCCGTCGGGTTCTTGCATCGACAGAAATATCTCCAGAGTCGTCTAAAGAAAAGGGAGCGACCGAGCAAATGGCTCTACAAATAAAAGACCAGGAAAAGGCTATGGATCGGAGAGAAGTCTTTATAGACTACTTCAAATCCCGTCGAACACCTGAAGATGCATCCTCAAGGCATCAGCTCATGAAACGAGCTCTATCCTTCGCCTTTGTTAATGATACTCTGTATAAGAGATCATTTGATTCTCTATGGCTAAAATGCCTGGGACCTGAAGAGGCAAAGAGAGTCGTCCAAGAAACTCATGATGGACTCTGCGGTTCTCACCAAACCGGCCCGAAGATGAAGCTGAAGATCAAAAGGATGGGCTACTATTGGCCCACGATGATCCAGGACTGCCTCGAATACGCGAAGCAATGCCACTCGTGTCAGATTCACGGGGACTTTATTCATCAGCATCCAAATCCACTGCATCCAACGGTGGCTAGCTGGCCATTTGAGATATGGGGAACTGACATAATCGGCCGTATCGAACCAGCATCGTCCAGAGGACATCAATTCATTTTGGCGACGACTGATTACTTCTCCAAATGGGCAGAAGCAATACCGCTGAGGGAAGTGAAGACGGAGAATATCCTCCATTTCTTCAAGACGCACATCATTTATCGGTTTGGAACTCTGCGACGGATCATCTCCGATAACGGGCCAGCCTACAGAAGCTACAAGATCAGCCGCTTCACACAACAGCATAACATAGACTGGAGATACTCTTTAGTCTATAATCCTCGAGCTAACGGTCTAGCTGAGGCTTTCAATAAGAACTTGACAAAGATCGTGAAAAAGACGGTGTCTCGAAATAAGAAGTACTGGCACGAGAGACTGCATGAAGCTCTCTGGGCATATCGAACTACGTTCAAAACTGCCATGAACACGACGCCGTACGCATTGGTATTTGGCGCAGAAGCGGTACTCCCTCTCGAGATAGAGTTACCCTCTCTACGAGTGGCGGTTCACTACGAGCTAACAGACGAAGAAAATGCTCACCTTCGGCTTGAGGAGCTCGACGCCCTTGATGAAACCCGGCTCATGGCGCAACAAAATCTGGAGGTTTATAAAGCAAAGATGACGCGCTCATATGAAAAATTGACTAGGCCGAGAACATTCCGCCAAGGCAAACTCGTGCTAGTGGTCAAGGGACCCATAATCCCTAATCGTGCTAAGCGAGGGAAGTTCGAGCCGACCTATGAGGGCCCATATCATAGAAAAAGTCTACCAGGGTAGAGCTTACCTACTCATGGACATGCATGGTGAAAGACCTTTCAGGCTAATAAATGGTCGCTTCCTAAAGAAATACTACGCCTGATGAGTCATGGCTTAGGTCAACGATAGATGACGACGACTATATCCGCTCGCTATCTTCCTGAGCCCAAACTCTATAAGTAGTAGCCGTCTATCGGACCGAAATGTCCTTAAACTAACGATGGACCACTATGTCCTAAAACTGGCTGTTGACCGAGACGTCGATAAACTACTGTGGACTGCAGCATCCCAAGGCTGACACAAAAAAAATAAAAGAAAAAAGAAAAAAACGGTATGTCCATAAGTAAAATGGGCACGGATGAAAACCCGAAAGGCCTCCGTGAGTAAAAACAGCAGGGCTACCGGCGAGTTTTTGTGAAAACCCGAAAGGGCGCAATCTCGTTAAAAGACACTTGCAAGGTCCTCTCGACCTTGTGAGGAGAAACCACCTGCGTGAGATCCTTACGACTCACAAGGAAGCAACACACTTGGGGATCCCCACGATTCCTAAGGAGAAATTACACTTGCGAGATCCTCACGACTCGTAAGGAGAACCCTCTTATGAGACCCTCACAGCTCATAAGATTCAAAAGTCTTAAGCTACAAAGATCTGAACCTGTTCTTAAGCGGCCACCACAATCTCCAATGTTGCCCTACAAGCGTCTCGACCCTTGTATACAATCCACGGGCACGAATAAACATTTCCTTAACAAAGTCCCATCCGCGACTAGGGATATGTTTGCACAGTGAACAACCCTTGTAAGTCCTCTCGACTTATAAGGAGAAAGCACTCTTATAAGATCCTTACGACATATAAGAGACCACACACTTAGGAATCCTCATGACTCCTAAGGAGAAAACGCACCTACGAGATCCTCACGACTTGTAGGGAGAAATACCTTTATGAGACTCTTACGGCTCATGAAGTCAAAAGCCTTAGTCGACAGGATCTTAACCCTGTTTGCTAAGCCACCTTTCTTCGACATCGACAGAGGCAAATGATGATTCGCTCCTGAAAATATCCCAGTTGTAGCGGTGCTGATGCCGAAATCGGTGCCTAATTCCAAGCTTGCAACGAGAAGCCAGCGAGCCACACATGCTTACGAAATAGCCGAAATAATGGGGAAACTTGCAACAAAATCAGCAAGTAAAAATGTATGCATGAAAAATAGCCGAAATGATTGGGCAATTCGTAATAAAAAGCAGCGAGTAAAAATAAAACAAATAGCCGAAATGATTGGGCACCGCAAGAGATAGCCGAAATGATTGGGCACCGCAAGAGATAGCCGAAATGATTGGGCAATCGCGACTTTCATGATATAAAAGCTGAAATGATAGAGTATCGCGGAGAGAAAAATATATAAAATGAAATCTTTTGCCCTACAGGTGATATCACATCAATTCCTGTATACAATCCAGGGGCGTAAACAAAGAAGGAATCACACCTTCCCTCCCTAGGCTCCATCAGAAGAAGAAGCCAAATCTCAATGGTTCACAGACAGCCTGGAGATCATCTCAATATCCGTCTCATTTCAACAGACACGACATCAACAAATCGGAGCTGCGGCAAAATTCCCAGTTCCATGACTCGACGATGCACAAACAACCGAGAGTCAACCTTTCCTGGTTACATGGAACACGGCCTATGTCAATCCTGACCCCTTGGGAAACGTCTAGAGTGGAGCCTGGTCCTCATAGAACACGGCTACGTCAATCAGACCCCGTGGGAAGCATCCAGAGCAAAATCCTGGTTACGTGGAACGCGGCCTATGTCAATCCTGACCCCGTGGGAAACGTCTAGAGAGGATCCTGGTCCTCGCAGAACATGGCTATGTCAATCCTGACCCCGTGGAAAAAGTCCAGAGCGGATTCTGGTCCTTGCAGAACACAGCTATGTTAATCAGACCCCATGGGAAGCATCCAGAGCAAAATTCCTGGTTACGTGGAACACGGCCTATGTCAATCCTGACCCCGTGGGAAATATCCAGAGTGGAGCCTGGTCCTCGCAGAACACGGCTATGTCAATCCGACCCCGTAGGAAGCATCCAGAGAAAAATTCCTGGTTACGTGGAACGCGGCCTATGTCAATCCTGACCCCGTAGGAAACGTCCAGAGCTGTCACGACCCAAATTTTGGCCCGTGACCGGCACTTAACCACGTAACGTCTACAGGCATAACGCGACTAAGTAAGCCGAAACCCAGAATCAAAACCATTAAAAGTATTGAGTGTTTAAAATATTAAATAGAAATATTTGTTAAAACGTTTAGAAAATCTTAAGTAATTTAGTAAAATTCTTTAAAGTTCAAGTTATTATCTTAAAAATTTTGGCAGCATTTCCTTTGTAAAACCTAACCCCGAAATCGGGTACAAGACAATATATGAGTAAAATGATATACAATAAGAATAAAGCATCCCACATGGGAGCAATCACGCCCAACGGCGGAAAAAATCACCACGATAAAAATATACAACGCCGTAGCAAAGAATGAGTAAAGATAAGTGCAGACAACATGAAATATAAAACTGTAAAAATAAAGTCGGCTCACAACGAGCTCAACACCAGAGTACAAAATATTATATATCGTCCTCACAACTGGTCTCTAAGTCAATACATAAGTAGTAGATGGAGAGTAATAGATACAACAGTGTATACAACTGGAAAAAAAAATAAACAGATACCGCAAAAACCCACCTATCAGCAAAAGGGCTAACACACCAACTGCAGTGGTATCTGTGTCAAAAGATGCAATAAAACAGCCCGCCGCGACTAAGCTGAGGGGCAACCTGCAAATACTGTGGCACAACGGGGGTGAGTTGCTAACTCGTGAATAGTAGATAACATATAAAGGTAATCGCGAGTATGCACGTGCTGCGATACTCTAACCTATGTCAACAGATAACATCTATATGATAGGCTATATGAGCAATAATCATGCAACAAGTGCTATCTAATAACATCTCTATATGATAAGCAGGGTATGCAATAATCGTGCATAGCAAAAGCAATCTAATAACATCTATATGATGAGCAGAGTATGCAATAATCATGCAAAATTACTCTATCAGGTACTATAGCTACAGGATGAGATGCAAAATAAAGAATGCCGAGCATGGGAATAAGTAGCATCTACACGGAATGTCAACGTGGAAGAATAACCGGTGTCTATCAATGCACCCAAATCCCAGTAAAACTCAGGCGCCGTCACTCTGATCGGCCCTCAAATCCGGTACAGCTCATGGAATCGTGAATGCCTAGCATCGGCACTCGAAAATATCACAAAATCATCGTGTCAAGCATCGACACGCAAATCCTCAAGTATCGGGCTCCGTCTGCGGAATCGGCCCTCGGCCCCGGCAGTACGAGTCGTCCCGTATCCATCTATCGACTATGGTCGGTATCCTCCGGATAACCGCCAGATCTAACCAATCACCGGTAGGTAGTGGTCCCTCTGTCAGGCTCACCGTCTACTACACAGCGATCCGTTCTCGCCCCGGGGTACCATACCGGGTCCACCATGTAACCGCAATCGGACTCGTCCAGCTCCTCGATTCGGGTTCACATGTCACACGTCTCAGAACCGAGAAAACGCATGGTGGACGCACTGAAATATCATATCAAGGGAAACGGGGTTTTTAAAACAGTGCGTATTTTCTTAAAATAATACCACGGTTCCCAAATCCAGAAATCACATAAATCCAAAGTAAATGCGTAAATCCATGCAATGTGTCGTATGACATTAAGAGTAAAAAGGAAAAACCGCTCTTTTAAAAAGATCCAGTTTGGAAAATATCTCGTGTGGTCCCTTAGTTTTTAAATCATGTCAATATCACCTATGTATGTAACGTATGTATGTATATAGGTATGGGTGTGCAAATGGATATATACGCGAAAATAAGGGTAGCACTACTATGAAAATACAGTGTGCAGGTGCGCAAGTATGAAGATATCAATATATGTGTGCACTGGTATGAATATATAGTGTGCATGTGCGCAGGTATGAAGATGTCAATATAGGTATGCACTAATGTGAATATAAAGGGTGCATGTGCACAGGTAGTGATATATCAATGAAGGTATGCACTAATGTGAATATAAAGGGTCTATGTGCGCAGGTAGTGATATATCAATGAAGGTATGCACTAATGTGAATATAAAGGGTGCATGTGTGCAGGTAGTGATATATCAATGAAGCTATGCACTAATGTGAATATAAAGGGTGCATGTGCGCAGGTAGTGATTTATCAATGAAAGTATATGCGACAAGTCATGACAATCATCAATGATGCGGTGATCCTATAGTGCGAGTGTCATGGCAATCACTAACGGCGTGAGTGTAACATACATTTAGTGCTCGTGGATCTTAAACCGTTAGTGACAGTGCAGTTTTCTATACTTACCATTCTATATGCAACAGGAGATGGTATGCTACTATAGTATGTATATATGAACATATACAACTAAAATATCCTATAACGCCCTAACGCTTAACGCCATACTGGCGATTTTCCCGTAGATGTTAAATCTACTCACCTGGTCGCGTGCTACACGTAGCCGACCACCTGCTTCCCTTTCTTTGCTGCGTCCGACGTACCCGCCTGCGAACCTAGAATTTACACATAGAAAATCCACATAAGTAATTATCTTGCAAAACGCGATATCGAAATCAAACGAGAAACTCGCGTCGCGAACTAAACGCGCGTGTGTCCGATACGCTAGATCGTGTGTATACGCGTCTAAAATTACCTCGACACGCCGCGACACGCTGGATCACAGAACCCACTCACGTATCGCGCGTATCGCGCAAACAAAACGTACTAGAAAAACGATATATGGTTCCAGATTTTGATACAGGTGAAAACTTACAAAGTTGCATATACCACAGACCCTAAAAACATAGCAGACTCTTATAGCTAAAACCCTAACCCCTAAGTCCCCTGTCTGGACGCAAATTGTGGCCAGAATTAATAAACTGGCGGCCTGATTTGGGAGTCTGGGGCTCGTGCTCTGGTGGTGTGATCTAGACCTAGTATACATGCTCCAGTTAACTCAATTTTTATCTGAAACCCTTGGGTCTAAAGCAGATCACAGAAAGCCAAGAATTCACTTTAAAACGTTAATTTTAGCACTAATTGAAACCCTATGGTATTTTAGTGAAATCTGGGGTTTAACTAGGTTTAAGTGGCCCTAACAACACTTAACTAAGTTAGTCTAACCAATAAAATCATCCCCTAACCAAAAGTCCACATAATTCATCATATTTAGCATAAAAACTCACTTTAATCACTAACCGAAGCTAATTCTACACATAAGCTTAGCAAAAGGAGTTGGGTTTTAGAAATATACCCTAAAAGACCCTAGAAAGCAGGAGAAGGAGTAGAAGAAGAGGACTTGGTGCTGCTGGAGCTGCTGCTGATGCTGCTGGAGCTGTTGCTGATGCTGCTGAAGCTGATGCTGTTGCTTCAGCTGCTGGGTGCTGCTGCTGCTGAATCTTCTCCTGCTGCTTGTAGTTGTGAGTGTGTGTGTGTGTATGAGAGTGAGAGAATGAGAGAAGTGATGAAATGAGAGGCAAAACAACAAAGGAAAGGGAGTCAAGGCTAGTCAACCCCCCTCTTTCTCTCTTTCTTCATTTAATGCAAGCATGGGCTCATGCCATGATGCCCATCATGCACACTCTCTCTCTCTCACCCCAAGTCAACTAACGCAAATGATTTTTCATTTTTAAAAAATAAAAGAAACACACACTTAATTAAAAACCCAAATGACTTAATTCAAATTTAAAAATAGCTTAAGGAAAGTGGTTAGTCTACCATGGTTGCTAATCATGGTTTAACCCCATTTTAACCCTAGTTTACATGCACAAGTGTGTACAAGCTTGATAAAATTCTAATAAAATATTCATTAATTTTAATAAAATATTTGAAAATCAATTTGGTAAACTTTTTATTAAAAACAAAATATTAAAATATAATTAGCCACTAATCACATCCTAAGGTGTTACAATCTTCCCCCTTAAAGAAATTCGTCCCCGAATTTAAAAATATAAAGCTACGCATACCTTCAAAGAGATGAGGGAATTTCTTCCGTATCTCACCCTCGGCCACCCAAGTGATCTCTTCACCATTTGGGCTGCGCTAAAACACCTTCACAGATAGCAAGACCTTCGATCTAAATTTCTTCACCTGCCGGTCCAATATCACGACTGGCTGCTCGGTGAACGAAAGATCGTGCTCGAGCTAAATGGTCTGGTACTGAATCATGTGAAAAAGGTCATGAAGGTAATTGCAAAGTATTGACACAATAAAAAAAATAATACGGGGTGAATACTCAATAATCTGGGCGAAAGTGCCAAATTAAAGGCAACGAAACTAACTCGCTTTAAGGATCTTGAAAAGACCTACAATCCTGGGATAAGCTTCCCAAAACTCAACACGTCATTTATCGGAAAAATCCGTAGGAATACATGATCTGCCACTGCGAACTCGAATCTGCGACCATCTCGGTCGGCATATGACCTCTGTCCGAAATGGACAATTCTCATCCTGACATGAAACAACTGGATCATCTCCGAAGTCTCTAGACTAGCTGGGGTCCAAAAATCCTACAACGCAGAGTCAGAAAAATAGACTGGTGATCGACACGACCTAACCCCTAAACCTAAAGGTTGCCAATTGGAGTGTCTCCTGATAACAGCTATCGAAGGAGAACCCTAACAATGGCGAGTGACGATCCCCAACTGCCAACAACAATTAATACATACCACAAACTTAACAAAGAACAACTGAGAAAACTGAGTATAACCGGACGACAAGCATCCGAACGGAGTCACACCCTGACTAAACCTGGGTAGACACTATAACAAAATTCATGGAGACCTGCTCCCATTCCCACTTCGGAACAGTTAAAGTTTGCAACTCTCCAGCCGGTCTCAGTTGCTCAACCCAAGCACACAACAAGACAGACACATTGAAACGAAACCCGAGACTTCTCTTTACATCCCTGCCCACCCGCAACTATCTCACAAGTCACGTTAAATGTTGGTGGAACTTGAATGAGTACAGAGAGTTGACCGATGTGCCTGCTCAAGGATATCACGTCTCTACCCAATAATATCAGGTACACAAACACGTCCCTAAACTTAGCACACCCTTGTCATAAATCAAGGACTCCGAATCATTACCCAGCCGAATAGGCTCAAGTATCTCTGACGAACGAGCGTCGGCGGGCAGTGTCTCGCGAAAGCGATTAAAGAAAAGTGGTCGGGCGCGGACGTGAGTAAGCTGTCCCCTCAATAGAGACGAACTTAAGCTGTACTCAACAATCGCACAAGAACTGTAAATCTGCAGAGGACTATCACAATAATCAAAATCCGCTACAGGAAGATGTACATTAAGCTCTGGTGGTCCGTGAAAATCTGACACGACTCTCGAACAAGTAGTGTCTTCAAATCTCCAACGCAAAACCACCGCGGCCATCTCCAGATCATGAGTGGGATATCCTTCTCGTACTTTCTCTAAATGTAGGGAAGCAAAAGCGATAACTCCATAGTGTCACCTCAGTACACACTCGAGCCCCACTCACGAAACATCACAGTTAAACCACAAAGTTGCCCGAACCAAAAAGCAAAGAAAGAACTGATGCAGTTGTTAACCGAATCTTCAAATGCCGAAACTCCACACACATGCCTCAGTCCAAAGAAAAGAAACCTCCATTCCGGTCAATTCAGTCAACGGTGCAGCACTACACTAGCAATCCTGCACGAAACTGTGGTAAAAACCTGCTAAGCCCAAAAAATCTGCGGACCTCCATCCTACTCATAAGTCTGGGCCTAAGCTGTACGGCCATGATCTTCCTCGGAACCATACAAAACCGTCTCCCGTAACTACAAGACCTAGGAGTCAACACAAACAAGCCTGAAAGAACACTCTGAGAATCTAGCAAACCGCTGGGGCTCTCCCAGTATCTGCAAAACAAATCCTCAAGTGCTACTCCTGTCCTTCAAGACACATTAAATAGACCAGAATGTCATAAATAACACAACAAAAACTGGTCGAGGAACGGCCTGAAGAAATCCGGTTCATCACATCTACGAATGCTGCTAGGGCATTGGTGAATCCAATGATGCACCAATACATACAAAGCCCGTAGCACGCACAAGGCAGTCTTCGGAATGTCATCACTCCGAACCCGTAACAATGATGACCTGATCCCAAACAAACTTAGAAAATGTCTCGCACTCTGGAGCTGATCGAAGAAATCGTCAATGCAAGGTAAAGGATACCTATCCGCACCGTAAGCCGGTTCAATTGACGATCCATCAATACACAATCTCAATCTGTCGTCTTTCTCCTTGACGAACAGACATAGGAGCCTCCTAATACGAAACACTCAGACGCATGAAACTCCCCCCAACAAACAACTCTGCAGCAGATCCTTAAGCTCCTTAAGCTTCGCCGACTCATCTGGATCAACGTCGGAAAACTCTCGCACGAAAGAAAACCGGTCCAACAAACCAACTGTGGCTACGGTATCACGAATGAACGCCAAGAATCCACGACATCTCCTCAAAAGCCGACTAGCAAAGAAGGCTGAATTCAAGCTGTGAGAGGCGGCACAACTATCCACCTGCAATAAGAACCGACTCGCCGGGGAAAATAAAACCTGACTGTTTCCTCACGGTAGTCCACAACGCCTAGCACGTAGCTAACCAGTCCGTACCCAGGAGAACGCCAAATCCAACATCTCTAGAAGGATCAAAACGACAGACAAATCTCTATCTCCTATCCAATTGGCACACGACCGAATTATGTGTCGCACAGCAAAAGAATCGCTGACAGAAGTTAACACAACAAATGGCTGATCTACCTAACACGACTCTCGTCCCAACCACGGCACAAGTGTGAAAAACAAACAAATACATCAAAAGAACATACGAATTAAGGATACTTGAAAACTCTGCATTGGACGCCCTCACGTCCTGATGAGTAGAAGCAAACTCTCAGGTCTGCCCTCTACCCGCAACAGGCCGAACTCCTCCTCTGCTAGACTGACCCCTCTGAGCGAACCCTCCGCGTCCATGACGTCTCAGAATATGACCCTATGTGGTGCTAAGGAACAATGTCTGACGAAGTGTTGCAGGCTTCCGCATCGAAAACATCCACGCACTGACTGCTGACCCTCATGGGGATGAGAGCTGAATGACTGTCCTTGTCCTAAGCCTCTGCTACTCCCGCGATGGTCACAAAATCTGTCCTGACGACTAAGCCTCTGACTCTGGGTTGGTACACCAGTACGATTCCTCCACTGTTCCGGAACTCTCAAAGTCTCTGGAAGACGTGTCTCGTAAACTTGGGCTGCATCTACTGGTGCTATGTAGGTGACGGAATGCTGCATACTAATCGCAAGGAACAACTGGGTAACAGGGGTGACAACCTCCTGTCGCTGCGCTCGAACGGTCTCAACCAATGAGCTCATCGTCTGGCATAAGTCCTATATCTCTGCCACTAGTCTAGCGATCTGGTCTGTCGGAGGTGGAACAGACTGCTCTGGTACAACGGGTGTACTGCCCGGATCGGTTCTCGTCTCGAACGAGTCAACTCGAATCTCGCGGCTGCTCTCTACACCCTCTTAGTCTTTGGCGGCATAATGGCTGAAAAGAAAGTAGGATTCGATGAGGATACGAAAATCGAATCATAAGGATCTATACAATCATGAAGGAATTTCAATCAATAAGTCCTAAGGTCGCTTAGGTGGAGTACCGTGTTGTGAGTATGCCGTGGAACATATGCACGCTACGCCACTCTGCTTCAGCTACCTACTCCATCATACCAGGTTCATCCTACACTTCGAAGGTAAAACCTACGCTCTGATACCAACTTTGTCACGACCCAAAGTTTGGCCCGTGACCGGCACTTAACCACGTAACGTCTACAGGCGTAACGCGACTAAGTAGGCCGAAACCCAGAATCAAAACCATTAAAAGTATTGAGTGTTTAAAATATTAAATAGAAACATTTGTTAAAACGTTTAGAAAACCTTAAGTAATTTAGTAAAATTCTTTAAAGTTCAAGTTATTATCTTAAAAATTTTGGCAACATTTCCTTTATAAAAACTAGCCCCGAAATCGGGTACAAGACAATATATAAGTAAAATGATATACAATAAGAATAAAGCATCCCATATGGGAGCAATCACGCCCAACGGCGGAAAAAATCACCACGATAAAAATATACAACGCCGTAGCGAAGAATGAGTAAAGATAAGTGCAGACAACATGAAATATAAAACTGCAAAAATAAAGTCGGCTCACAACGAGCTCGACACCAGAGTACAAAATATTATACATTTTTCTCACAACTGGTCTCTAAGTCAATACATAAGTAGTAGATGGAGAGTACTAGATACAACAGTGTATACAACTGGAAAAAAATAAACAGATACCGCAAAAACCTACCTATCAGCAAAAGGGCTAACACGCCAACTGCAGTGGTATCTGTGTCAAAAGATGCAATAAAACAGCCTACCGCGACTAAGCTGAGGGGCAACCTGCAAACACTGTGGCAAAACGGGGGTAAGTTGTCAACTCGTGAATAGTAGATAACATATAAAGGTAATCGCGAGTATGCACGTGCTGCGATACTCTAACCTATGCCAACAGATAACATCTATATGATGGGCTATATAAGCAATAATCATGCAACAAGTGCTATCTAATAACACTCTATATGATAAGCAGGGTATGCAATAATCGTGCATAGCAAATGCAATCTAATAACATCTATATGATGAGCAGGGTATGCAATAATCATGCAAAAGTACTCTATCAGGTACTATAGCTACAGGATGAGATGCAAAATAAAGAATGCTGAGTATGGGAATAATAGCATCTACACGGAATGTCAACGTGGACGAATAACCAGTGTCTATCAATGCACCCAAATCTCAGTAAAACTCAGGCGCCGTCACTCTGATTGGCCCTCAAATCCTGTACAGCTCATGGAATCGTGAATGCCTAGCATCGGCACTCGAAAATATCACAAAATCATCCTGTCAAGCATCGACACGCAAATCCTCAAGTATCGGGCTCCGTCTGCGGAATCAGCCATCGGCCCCGGCAGTACGTGTCGTCCCGTATCCATCTATCGACTCTGGTCGGTATCCTCCGGATAACCGCCAGATCTAACCAATCACCGGTAGGTAGTGGTCCCTCTGTCAGGCTCACCGCCTACTGCACAGCGATCCGTTCTCACCCCGGGGTACCATACCGGGTCCACCATGTACCCGCAATCGGCCTCGTCCAGCTCCTCGATTCGGGTTCACATGTTACACGTCTCAGAACCGAGAAAACGCATGGTGGACGCACTGAAATATCATATCAAGGGAAACCGGGTTTTTAAAACAGTGCGTATTTTCTTAAAATAATACCCCGGTTCCCAAATCCAGAAATCACATAAATCCAAAGTAAATGCGTAAATCCATGCAATGTGTCGTATGATATTAAGAGTAAAAAGGGAAAACCGCTCTTTTAAAAAGATCCAGTTTGGAACATATCTCGTGCGGTCCCTTAGTTTTTAAATCATGTCAATATCACCCATGTATGTAACGTATGTATGTATATAGGTATGGGTGTGCAAATGGATATATACACGAAAATGAGGGTAGCACTACTATGGAAATACAGTGTGCAGGTGCGCAAGTATGAACATATCAATATATGTGTGCACTGGTATGAATATACAGTATGCATGTGCGCAGGTATGAAGATGTCAATATAGGTTTGCACTAATGTGAATATAAAGGGTGCATGTGCGCAGGTAGTGATATATCAATGAAGGTATGCACTAATGTGAATATAAAGGGTCTATGTGTGCAGGTAGTGATATATCAATGAAAGTATGCACTAATGTGAATATAAAGGGTGCATGTGCGCAGGTAGTGATATATCAATGAAGCTCTGCACTAATGTGAATATAAAGGGTGCATGTGCGCAGGTAGTGATATATCAATGAAAGTATATGCAACAAGTCATGACAATCATCAATGATGCGGTGATCCTATAGTGTGAGTGTCATGGCAATCACTAACGGCGTGAGTGTAACATACATTTAGTGCTCGTACAGCTTAAACCGTTAGTAACAGTGCAGTGTTCTATACTTACCATTTTATATGCAACAGGAGATGGTATGCTACTATAGTATGTATATATGAACATATACAACTAAAATATCCTATAACGCCCTGACGCATAACGCCATACGGGCGATTTTCCCGTAGATGTTAAATCTACTCACCTGGTCACGTGCTACACGTAGCCGACCACCTGCTTCTCTTTCTTTGCTGCGTCCGACGTACCCGCCTACGAACCTAAAATTTACACATAGAAAATCCACATAAGAAAATATCTTGCAAAACGCGATATCGAAATCAAACAAGAAACTCGCGTCGCGAACTAAACGCGCGTGTGTCCGATACGCTAGATCGTGTGTATACGCGTCTAAAACTACCCCCACACGCCGCGACACGCTGGATCACAGAACCCACTCACGTATCGCGCGTATCGCGCAAACAAAACGTACTAGAAAAACGATATATGGTTCCAGATTTTGATACAGGTGAAAACTTATAAAGTTGCATATACCACAGACCCTAAAAATATAGCAGACTCCTATAGCCAAAACCCTAACCCCTAAGTCCCCGTCTGGCCGCAAATTACGGCCAGAATTAATAAACTGGCGGCCTGATTTGGGAGTCTGGGGCTCGTGCTCTGGTGGTGTGATCTAGACCTAGTATACATGTTCCAGTTAACTCAATTTTTATCTGAAACCCTCGGGTCTAAAGCAGATCACAGAAAGCCAAGAATTCACTTTAAAACGTTAATTTTAGCACTAATTGAAATCCTATGGTATTTTAGTGAAATCTGGGGTTTAACTAGGTTTAAGTGGCCCTAACAACACTTAACTAAGTTAGTCTAACCAATAAAATCATCCCCTAACCAAAAGTCCACACAATTCATCATATTTAGCATAAAAACTCACTTTAATCACTAACCGAAGCTAATTCTACACATAAGCTTAGCAAAAGGAGTTGGGTTTTAGAAATATACCCCAAAAGACCCTAGAAAGTAGGAGAAGGAGTAGAAGAAGAGGACTTGGTGCTGCTGTTGCTGCTGGAGCTGCTGCTGATGCTGCTGAAGCTGTTGCTGCTGGAGCTGAAGCTGATGCTGTTGCTGTTGCTTTAGCTGCTGATGCTGCTGGGTGCTGCTGCTGCTGAATCTTCTGCTGCTGCTTGTAGTTGTGAGTGTGTGTGTATGTGTATGAGAGTGAGAGAATGAGAGAAGTGATGAAATGAGAGGCAAAACAACAAAGGAAAGGGAGTCAAGGCTAGTCAACCCCCCTCTTTCTCTCTTTCTTCATTTAATGCAAGTATGGGCTCATGCCATGATGCCCATCATGCACTCTCTCTCTCTCTCTCTCTCACCAAGTCAACTAACACAAATGATTTTCCATTTTTTTATAAAAAAGAAACACACACTTAATTAAAAACCCAAATGACTTAATTCAAATTTAAAAATAGCTTAAGGAAAGTGGTTAGTCTACCATGGTTGCTAATCATAGTTTAACCCCATTTTAACCCTAGTTTACATGCACAAGTGTGTGCAAGCTTGATAAAATTCTAATAAAATATTCATTAATTTTAATAAAATATTTGAAAATCAATTTGGTAAACTTTTTATTAAAAACCATATATTAAAATATAATTAGCTACTAATCACATCCTAAGGTGTTACAATAGCGGATCCTGGTCCTCGCAGAACACGGGTATGTCAATCAGACCCTGTGGGAAGCATCCAGAGCAAATTCCTGGTCATGTGGAATATGGCCTATGTCAATCCTGACCCCGTGGGAAACGTCCAGAGCGAATCCTGGTCCTCGTAGAACATAGTTATGTCAAACTGACCCCGTGGGAAGCATCCAGAGCAAAATTCCTGGTTACGTGGAACGCGGCCTATGTCAATCCTGACCCCGTGGGAAACGTCCAGAGTGGATCCTAGTCCTTGCAGAACACGGCTATGTCAATCAAACCCCGTGGGAAGCATCCAGAGCAAATTCCTGGTCACGTGAAACACGGCCTATGTCAATCCTGACCCCGTGGGAAACATCCAGAGCGGATCCTGGTCCTCGCAGAACACGGCTATGTCAATCCTGACCCTGTGGGAAGCATCCAGAGCAGAGCCTGGTCCTCGCAGAACACGGCTATGTCAATCAGACCCCGTGGGAAGCATCCAGAGCAAATTCCTGGTCACGTAGAATACGGCCTATGTCAATCCTGACCATGTGGGAAACGTCCAGAGCGGAGCCTGGTCCTCGCTGAACACGATTATGTCAATCATACCCCGTGGGAAGTATCCAGAGAAAATTCCTGGTCACGTAGAACACGGCCTATGTCAATCCTGACCCCATGGGAAACGTCCAGAGCGGATCCTGGTCCTCGCAGAACACGTCTATGTCAAACCGACCCCGTGGGAAGCATCCAAAGCAAAATCCCGGTTACTTGGAACGCGGCCTATGTCAATCCTGACCCTACGGGAAACGTCCAGAGCGGATCCTGGTCCTCGCAGAACACTGCTATGTCAATCAGACCTCGTGGGAAGCATCCAGAGCAAATTCCTGGTCACGTGGAACACGGCCTATGTCAATCCTGACCCCATGGGAAATGTCCAAAGCGGATCCTGGTCCTCACAGAACACGGCTATATCAATCCTGACCCCATGGGAAGCATCCAGAGCGGAGCCTAGTCCTCGCAGAACACGGCTATGTCAATCAGACCCCGTGGGAAGCATCCAGAGCAAATCCTGGTCCCATAGAACACGGCTAAAGTGAATCTTGACCCCGTAGGAAATGGCCAGAGCAACCCCTGACCCCGTAAAATGCTGATAATGTCAACCTCATCCATCACTTACGGGTCCTCTCGACTCATAAGGGAGAAAACTCTTTTGGGAGGTCCTTACAACTCTCAGAAGAAAACGCACTTAGGAATCCTCACGATTCCTAAGGAGAAATTACACCTACGGGATCCTCTCGAACTGTAGGGAAAAAATTCTTTATGAGACCCTTACGGCTCATAAAGTTGAAAAGTCTTAGAAGACAGATCTTAACCCTGAATCCTAAGACACCGCTATCCTACAAAGAAATCAAAATAGATTATCCACAAAATGCATTTACTGAAAGGGACACACCATCATGAAGCAAAATATGTCTTTTATTCATGAATCAAAATGAATACAAAGTACAATTTATGAAAGAATAAAAGAAAATATACTCTCATTCAGGAGTATGTACAAAAGAAGAATAAAAAATATATATACAATTCTTCGGGCCGGCGGACGATTCAGTAGATTTGCCAGTTCACCCTTTTTCCGCTGGGCCTCGGCTTCATGATTTATTATTGTCAAAAGACGGGCCTCCGCTTGAGTCTGTTGGGCCTGGTATGAGGCAAGCCGGCCTTCAAGCTCTTTTTCAGTAACCTTATGGGCTTCGACCATTTCACGAGTAAAAACGGCGGCCTTATCAATGGCTACCACCTCCTTGATAGCCTTTTGAAGCACCCGCCAAAGTTCATATGCCCTAGTGGTCTTGGCCGTAAGATTGGCTTGAAGCTCCCTCAGCGCTTTGGAAGCCAGCTCCCTCTCCGAAAACTTGCGGCTGAGGCTCTTCTCGAATGATATCATGTTCGCAGCGCACCGCTCAATCAGCCCCTGTAAGCTCGCTTTCGCGGCCACAACCTCTGAAGGAAGGCGTGTACATTCAAGAATATGCAAGCAAGCCTCCACCTGCCGACAAAACTCAACCCAGACTTGTACCAATGTTTCACTATGGTAGGTGGCAAGAAAGGGAAGAGAACCGTTGGCTTCAGAGGCAAACGCTTCGGCCGTGATCAGACTGCCAGCACGAAGGTCTTCAATTAGGGATGATAAGGAGTGGAGGCTTAGCTTTGCCATCCGTTCTGAGGCACGTAGAGCGTAGGGGCCGGGTGGTATGACGATGTGAGATTCCAGCGTGGTAAGAACTGGCAAAGCTGTTAAGATTTATAAACAGTCAGCGAGACTTGTAAGCAAAGAGCAGATGGAACAACGTTGAGACTTTACTTACCCACGGTCGTGCAAGAAGGATCTGAAGGCTCCCCAGGCCCGTCCAGAATCTCAACCTCGTCATCGGCTTCCAGAACTGTAGAAGACATCAATGTCATTATATTAAATAATGATAATGCTGTGAGGATAGGGCAAACGACACTAACCTTGCCCGGAAGAGAGGACGATGCGTTGAGGAGATATCGCCTGCGGAGCGGCCATCTCCAACAGGCGCTGAAAGGACTTCCTGGGAGACAGATCAGCAATAGATGCCGCCAATCTGCGCAATTCTAGAAAGACAGAAGGGTTCAGATAATGGAGAGATTATTAATATAAAATATAGAAGGCTACCTTCAATGCTTATCCCATTCTGGGCTGGAGGGATAGCAGCTTCGGCGGCCTCCTCCATGCTCCCAGGCACATCATCGGGGACGTGGGCCGGTATAACAACTTCTGAGCAAGGAGCAGTGGCCGCCACTGTAGGCTCCAGCGGAAGGACGGTAGCCTCGACTACCTGTCCCCTAATCTCCGAGCCATCCCCAGAAAGATCCCTTGAATCGGCGACCAACGAAGATGCCTCTTCCGAGGGTGCAAGCACTTGGGGAGCGAGAATCACCGAGGGAAACTCCATCACAGGAGCAACGGTTGCATCGAACCCCTCCACACTAATTAGTGTTTCATTGGGGATATTGGCGAAGTCTACAATCAAAGCGTGACTCGAACTCAGATCCTCCGCCATCGTCGAAGTCCCTGCAAAGTTTGTACGAGGATAAGGATATTTTATATATATATATATATATGTATGTATGTATGTATGTATGTATATGAGCAATACAAAATATTACAAAGAGATACATGAACATACCGATGCGCAAAGGAGCCTCTGGTATAGCTTTTTCAAGCCGACGCTCCTTCCTGAGGAGGTATGCTCGCCGAGGTTCGAGAGTAGACTCGTGGCCACCGGTCCACAATGAAAGTGCATCTTCGGCGTCGGCTGAGACAACCTGCTTAGGGGCCCTCTCTCCCCATTCTTCCATAGGGCCA
Organism: Agapanthus africanus; assembly: GCA_030015575.1. NCBI lineage: Eukaryota > Viridiplantae > Streptophyta > Magnoliopsida > Asparagales > Amaryllidaceae > Agapanthus > Agapanthus africanus. The sequence goes on along the minus strand of JASDDO010000019.1, from coordinate 43,226,926 downwards.
ATGAATAGCCGCCGTATCGATGGAGGATCTTCGTAAAAAATGATGGCAGAATAGGGCCTCTTCGGGATCCTTACATTCTCGGATTCGTCTTGTGAGCGTCTGATAGCCTCAGCCAATTGTGCGGCTTCCTCGGCAGATGAACCTGGGAAAAGTAGACCACCATCTGATTCCTGCATGGCTAGTGGTTCATCTTGGAGGATAGGCTCGGATTCCACTAAAGAGTCGAGCAGATTGGTGACCATTTTCCTCCACCTCTTAGGCCCAAAACTAACCGCCGAAGACGATCGCTTCCTTCCCCTTGGTGCTTTGGTACGGCGTTGATCCACTTCTCCTTCAATGTCCTCGCTCGGCGGTGCTACCGATGACGACACGGCCATTGCTGACACCGTGGTTGATGACACTGCTACTGGCGCCCTATTGGCCCTCGATTGAGCTCTAGTACGCAATGGCATACCATCTGTGGGAGTTAAATCCACTTCCGCCGCCTCCGGAATAAGCACGACGCTAGTATCTCTCAAGGGAGGGCGAACCGCTGCACGCGGTTGCGGCGGAACACCCGTGGCTTGGATCGGAGTAGGAGCCCTGAATCCGAGAAGCACCCTCCTCTCCTCGATAATAATCGGACTGACTCGGTGGAGGTACCAGCCCGTGAAAGACCCCACACATCGAGGAATATGATCAGCTTCAGGAATCACGAAGCGAGAGGCAGTGTTCAGCCGCATGAAGTGATGAGCGGCGTCACGAACAACTTCTGACGACGGGCTAGGCTCTAATATAAATGACTCAAAGGGAACGCCCTGGTCATATCCGAGTTGCCGAGCAAAGCGGTGTGAGTTGTACCGCATAAAAAGGGCCACACCGTTCTGACGAAATACCAGATAACCTGGTCTGATCGAATATAGGTGCATGGCTTCTCTGGGCTTCAGAGAAGGTACCCCCTCTTTCGACGAGTCGCAGAGCCGTTGAACCGGTCTTGAAGGAGCAGAGAGGACTCGATCGTTGAATACCATCCCACCCGCATTAGCATAGGGATTAATCAGCACACGAATATCTCCGAACAGAGTCGGGTCGAGGGCAGAAGCGTCCATCAGCCGCAAGAGTCGCGGAAAAGTGTAAGCGTCATAAAAACTGGGTCTTTGGTGCGCAGCAAATGCCCCCAACACATGCATCTCAATCCAGGACGTAAAGTAATGAAGAGATAAATTTTGACACATCTACGCCTGGGGTTGAGGTATTAGCCGCAGCACTTAGCCCATTATACAGATGAGCCAGCCCCGCAATACCCACAACTAGTCGCGTCCCCTCGGCAATGTGATGAGCAGGGTAAATAGCCGAGGCTCTCATGAAACGACGGTGCATGGGAATGGCGAACCAACTGAGCTAAACACAGATGAAGCCCACGAAGAAAGTCTCCTCATCCATACCAGGAGCTGCGATCGACTCGAAAGACACAGCCGGCATGATGGGAATGTAGAACTGCGGCAAGTCCTCTTCTTTAGCAGGCCGCTTATTTAATCCAAACCCAAAGGGGTCGTTGATGTTTGCGAACTTCGGAGCCGTCTTTGATAGAACGTCTTCGCGAAGGAAGCAAGCGATGAAGCTTTTGAAAGTGACGCCTTGCTCCTCTAACTCTGTGAATAGCTTCTCAAAAATGCCCAGAGTCTTGATCAAACTTGAGCGCTTGTGGCGGACGACATTCTTGGTCGACAAGCCGTCAAGCATGGCAGGCTCGGTTTTGAAGACATACTCATCGGGAGGCAGTAGTTCTTCATAGAGTGTCCCCTGACCGGCAACCCTGAGATTTCGCGAAACTCTTCCAGAAAAATTGAAACTTCGTGGTCCCCTAGAAAGAAGGTGTTGGTGGGAAGATTCCATTGGTTTAAGAAGGCCTTAACCCACCAGACTTGGGGAGACTGATAGTGGAAAAGAGACGCATACACCGCCTGATAAAGTCCGACCCTCTGCAGTCGCGCACGATGGGCAGACAGGATATAGCGGGCCCAGAGAAGGTAGCCCGTGGGATGTCGAGGGGTAAGCCCTATCTTGTAAATCTGTCCCTATGGCTAGGCTTCGCCTTGGCAAATGCGGCGCCATAAAATGTCTATAGCCGGCACAGGATGGTTCGGAATACCAGTTGTTGATGGCTCAAGCCGTCCCATAGGGGTCCAATTCAGCATCTCCACAGCAAAGGCAGTCCGTGGATGATCCATCGGTAGAAATGGATAGGTCGGCTCTGTCTGTATCTCGCAAAGAAAACTGCGGCGACCGCGGATGATATGACTGTACCAGGTCCCTCATAAAAGTAGGTTGGTGCAATTCGGGTCATGGGCCCTGATCATCGCCATCACCTCTTCGTCCGACGGCGATTGAGGAAAATCCGCCTCCGAGCGAGTAAAGGGAAAGTATGGGAGAGAAGTCATTACTCCTGAAACAAAGGAAAGGAAACTGTCAGTGAAGCCCACGCGTGTATATGTATTTATAAATATATAGATAAAGACAGTGGAAGAAAGCGACAAAAGACTTATTTTATGAGACCATTGATTACAAAATACAAGGGCCCCACAAAATCAAGATGGCGGCTCACTAATAATGAGGCAGAGTAATCATTATGAGAACAAAAGGAAGATTCTCAATAAATGAACAATGGATTTCAAATGACTCTACACATTCCCCCAAAGAGAAACCTATCTTGGACTCTGCGAAAATCAAGCAGAACAGGGGAATTAAATTCCCAGAAAACTTTACTAGAATTCTTTTTTTTTGTAAAGAACAACTCAGGAAGAAAAATCCCAAGAAATACTCTTTTAAAGAACTAAGTTCTTTAGAAGAATTAAATTCCTTTTGAACAGGGGAATTAAATTCCCAGAAAAACATTTTCGGAGCTAAAGCTCTTTGGAATGGAATTAAATTCCAGAGAGAAGACAAGCATCACCATCGATCATTGAAGATCAGAGAAGCCCTAAGAGATTTATTATTTAAAGATTGGACATTATTTCAACTTAGAAAGATGGGTTCTTGTTAAAGGGAAAAACCCTTGGTATGGATTTAAAATCCAACGAAGATTTCTACAAAAAGTTCTTCGGCCGTTCGAGATTCTTACCTGAAAAAGAAAATCTTTTGTTGACAAAGTTGAACTCTGGAAAATTTTGACTCAGAGAACTAAGCTCTGGGAAAGAGAATTAAATTCTCAAAGGAAAAACAAGCAAGGAAGAAGATGGAAAAAGTGGAGACGCTTCTGAAGGGACTCCTGCATTTATAGGATGTGATGGGTAACGGTTCATCTCCCCTGTTCTCTAGACAGATTCAACGGTCACAAAGGTGACAGCGTTGCACTCACGTGCAAACACGTGAGAACAACGCTGTGGGGGCATTTATTTCCTGATAAAATATCAGGAAATTCCCCAATGGGGTATTACGTGCTCACACGTGACCAAGGGTTACGTGCTGAAACGTGATAGGTTCCTGTGATCTCTACTTTATAGAATTAAATTCTAGCCAAACAAAATATAACAAAAACAGCAAGGAAAAACCTCAATGGGGCGTCACGTGCTCATACGTGACCAAGGGTCACGTGCTGACACGTGATGATTCCTCAGCTTCCTAAAAGCAGAATTAAATTCTGGGCACATGTCAACACGTGATTGGCTCCTAAGCTCTTTAATCAATAAAATTAAATTCTATTTAATAATCAAATAAAGGGATCGTGTGCCAACACGTGATAGACTTTTAAAAACCTTCTGAACTAATAGAATTAAATTCTAATTAAGGAAAATCAAAGACCCTAACTGAGAAAATATTTTTTTAAATCTTTCCAAACAAAAAAAAGATGGGGCTCTGTAAAATAGAGCACCGTTGGATTAAAAATCCAATGGTAAATAAAATTCACTGAGTGATCTAAAAGATCATGTTAGTTACAAAAACAACCAAAATCTTTCAATGAAAGATTTACTAAACAAATTGATTCTTTTCTTTCTCCTATATATAGGAGCCAAGAAGAGAAGAGAAGAGATCTTTTGGAATTTTGATTTTCTGAAGAAAAACAACAATAGAGAGAAAAGAGAGGAGAATTTAATTCTCATTAGAGAAAAGAAGTTCCTTTCAGAGAAAAGAAACCCTAGGTGAGAAAGGGGAAAGAGATCTAAGCTCCATAAAATAAAAGAGAATTTAATTCTCAAGTTTAAGAGTTTAACTCTTCTAAATAAGAACTTAGTTCTTCCTTTGATTGAAAATCTGCAGAAGCAGATCTCCCCACAAGTTAAGAGTTTAATTCTCATCGGGGAAATTCTGCCATGCAGATCCAAGACCTAGAGGGAGAATTTGAGTTTAAGGATTTTAATTCCCCCAAATTCATACGAATTTAATTCCTCCAAATAAAACTAGGGTTTAACCCTATATGAGAATTTAATTCTCCTAAATTCACAGGAATTTAATTCCTCTAAAACAGAACTAGGGTTTAACCCTATATGAGAATTTAATTCTCCCAAATTCATAGGAATTTAATTCCTCTAAAACAGAACTAGGGTTTAACCCTATATGAGAATTTAATTCTCCCAAATTCATAGGAATTTAAGTCCTCTAAAACAGAACTGGGATTTAACCCTATATAAGAATTTAATTCTTCCACATGCATAGGAATTTAATTTCTCTAAAACAGAATTAGGGTTTAACCCTACAGAGAATTTAATTGTTAAAACAAGAGACTTAAAACTCTCTATGCACGTAAAGAACCGGGTCACGTAGTGACATGCGACCCCCATCCTGAATAATCAAAAAAGAAGGAACAAGACTAGGTCACGTATTCCCACATGACCCTTAAACAGACTCCCCAAAATAAGAAAGAATTAGCCCAGAGGCAATGCCTCACGTGCTCCCACGTGACCTTCAAAACAAAGAGAACAAAGGCAAAGGCAGTACTGATTTTGGGCGCTCTCACGTGTCCTCACGTAACCCCTAATAAACACTTTAATAATCAATACATGGATACCCATCAAGTGCCCACACGTGATGGCCTGAAGATTAAAAGTGTTTAACACTTATTTGAATATTCTGATAATAAAATAAAGAGGTCTGGCCCCATCTTTAGGCGCCTCATGTAACCCCACGTGACCCCTTCCTTTCTAGTGTTTAACACTATTTTGAGCATTTTGTCTCCAGTGTTTAACACTGTTTTAAATACATCACGTGAGGACACATGACCGCCAGATGTCCTCCAGTGTTTAACACTACTTTCAAACCAGCTTAGCCCAAATTGGCTAAGTTTTTCAGAGGCAAATCTCCCCTTCAAATGAGCCATAAAATCCAGAACTATAATGTTTAAATGCTCGGCCAAAGACAAAATGTTATCAGAGCCTTCAAACTCTTGTTTAGCATTGCTAAATAATGAGGGGCTGAACCCAGGCAAATGTTCAATAGCCCAACAAAGGGCCAACATTTCAAACTTAATTGGACTTAGCCCAAATTGGCCATAAGTCCTCAATTCAGATTTAACTGAGCCAATGTGCTCATAATCTAATTAATTGATCTTAGTTCCAAATTGGACTATAGATCTCCCAATTAACTTTGGTTCAAGGGTACATCTCTTCACTCCTTTGATATTTGTCGTTGTAATCTTTCAACGTCTTCAGAGAGGTGACGGGTCCCGACAACCACACATTTCATGGACTATGATGTCCTTAACCTTGACTATGAGGTCTTTAAACTCATGGACTATGATGTCCTTAACCTTGACTGTGATGTCTTTAAACTCACGGACTATGATGTCCTTAACCTTGGACCGAGATGTCCTTAAACTAACATTAAACCGAGATGTCCTTAAACTAACATTGGACCACCATGTCCTTAAACTGGTAATCGACCGCAATGTCCCTAAACTAAATAATAGAGCCCAAATGCTCTTTTGTTGGATCTAAACATTCCCGTTAAGTAGATCTTAGGCTAAAATCAGACCAATGTATCCTTAATAAACGTTTAAGTTGATCTTAGTCTCAAATGAGACTAACGTATCCTTAAACCCAACCCCCAAACCTAAATCTAAGAAAATATGGATTTGGACTAGTCCACGCCCTACGGGAGACGACATAAATTAGTCTCCGTATACAATCCACGGGCAACCAAAAACAAAACAAACACCCACGACATGAAGTGACCATCTGGAGAAGGAGAAAGTTTTTACCGCGATGCGGTAGCGTAATTAACTGCAGGGGCTTGCGCCTGCAGGGAAGAGCGTCCCCACAATCAAAAACCCCTCAAATGAGAGGGAATCTGACGAAGTCTGCTACATCGGCTGCATCCGTTTAAACCTTCGATACATGGTGTCATAAATCAACTTGGTATCTTCGGAGAGGTAGACGGATAGCACCTATTAGCATCTGCCCCAAAATTCAGGCAAGACATTTGTCTTCCCGGTTTTCGGCGGGGAACGGTGCTCCTTGCTCTTATTTTAAGCACTCGCATAGGAAACACGTAAGGCGGTCTCGGCATTTTTTTATTTATTTATTAGAAGTACTCACGTGGAAAATACGTGAGGTCTCGTTATAGTGTTAAACACTAACGAATCACCAGGCTGTTCTTTTGTGTTCTTGGAGATTTTGATCTCATATTAATGACATTTCTAGTCATTAGACTTTGGGTTTGGAAGGTCTCAAATTATTATCATCGTCTGAGGGATCAAGTTCTCCTCTTGTTCGTACAGGAATCAAATTCTTTATATAGGGTTAAACCCTAGTTTTCAAAGGAATTAAATTCCCATATGTTTATATAAGAATTAAATTCTTGTTTTTGTAAGAATTAAATTCTTGTTTTTGTAAAAATTAAATTCTTTGTACTCAGTTCTTTCCCCTAGACTTTGAATCTTCATGACAGCATCTCCCCAATGAGAAACTTGTGAGGAGATTTGCTTCTGCAGATCTCAACCAGAGGAAGAACTAAATTCTTGTATGAAGGGTTAAACCTTTAGAGAGGCAAAGAAGGGATGGAACAATCTCTGTGGTTTTTTTTCTTTTTACCTAGTATGTTCTGACTAAACAAATCTTCGCTGAGAATCAAATTCTCTTTTTTCTGTCTCTATTTCTGTCTTCCCTCTCTCTGTGTGTCTCTCCGCCTCCTTGAGATTTGAAGTCTTGGGCTCTTTATATAGTGGAGAGAAGTTTTTTTAATTCTCAGAAAATCTCTCATTGAGAAATCCCCATTGATTTAATTGGTTTCAGAATTGATTTGGGGAATTTACCCACCGTTGGATCTTTGATCCAAGGACTTATGTTTTTATAGAAGGTATTGTTCTTGTTTTTAAAAAGATTGGGGATATTCTCCCATATATAGAATAAAATTCTATCGAGCGGTGACATTTTAATCACCATTGGATTTTTAATCCAAGGGTGCTCAGTTTAGTGGAGTATAATCTTTCACTGTTTAGAAAGATATAGGAAATATTTTGTTTCTTTGATCTACTAACTCTCTGTTTAACAGAAAATATTCTCTCCAATGGAATTTAATTCTATGTTTAATCACCGTTGGATCCTTGATCCAATGGCTTATTAAGTTATTAAGTAGAATTTAGTTCTACGCAAGGAGGTGTCCTCACATGTTAACACGTGAGGCTTTCGGTTTAATTGCAGTGCTTAGGCGCTCACGTGTTGGCACGTAAGGCTGGTTTAGCCTAGTTGTAGTTTAATTGCAGCGCCTATTTATAGGCGCTCACGTGTTGGCACGTAAGGCTTGTTTAGTATTCTTATAGTTTTAATGGAAGTGCCTATATGCCTTGCATATAGGCACTCACGTGTTTAACACATGAGGCTCGAATAGTGGGGAGTTTCCCCCTTTCTTTCTCTCATCTTCTTTTTTTTATGAAGGAACAAGGCAATCATCCACTTTCTCCGGCTCCCTGAGGCTTGATTGATTCTATGAAAGTGTGTAGTTGTAACCACAATCAATAACGGTGTCGCGTGTACCTAGCCGAGATGAGTATGGGTCGTCCGCAGGGATGCCTGGAATTTCTAATCTTGCTTTATATGAGTTGATTAGAATAAAAGAAGAATTGAGACTAGATTCTAGATGTATGTTAAACACAGATGTAAAACACATATATTTTTAAGATCTAGTTTAAATACGGATGTAGAATTTATAAAGAAGAGGCTTGTAGGGTTCGTTAGGATTTAGCAGTTATGGATGACTAATAAAGATGACTCCTTTTATATTTTGATAGATTTAAAACTAGATTGATAGTGATGAATGAGAATCAGGGTTCTTTGAAGAAACTAGGGTCTCCCTACTATTGACCCCTGTCCTTTCATTGATCTCTATTCATGTCTAACTCTTAACAAAATAATTGTTAATCTAATATCAAATCGTGGTTGAGACTAGTAATAAATTAGTAGCCACCTAATTAGGATGTTAACGATTCTTTTGCTAAAATTTATAAATTTCATAAGACTTAAAAGAAGTTAAAATATTTTCTCATCCATTGTTCTACCCTAATTCTACGAACCCTATCAAGCTGAGAATTACTCACGCATGATGGAGATAGAAGAAGAACGGATAGAGAATGAATTCATAATGCAGAAATTAAAATTAATCTAATGATCTACCTTCATTAATCAACTTCATAAGTATAATTCTTTGAGTTTAGATTACAAGAGGAAGAAGAAGTTGCTCTCAATCTCTGCCTCGTAGGAAATAGATGTTCCGTCGAATCTCATGTCACCTTATCATATCGAATCGCCGACCTGTCGTGGATCACTTGTTCTTTGACGGTGATTTGCTTCGTGTAAAAAGTGACGATTTCTAGTTTTAGCCCTCAGTCCTTTATATAGCCCTGGAAGTAGAGACCCTAGATCCATAATATGGTTATTTGTTGATGCATTCCTACCCAAAAAATCCCAAACGCTAACTCCTTAGAACGGCGGCGGATCCGCCGCAATATTAATGCTCTGGCCGCGGAACCGCGGTGGGATAGGGGAGTTAGGACTTCAATTTTCTGGGGCTTATACATGTTGACACGTGGAGATCTTCTAAATATTTGGAATTTGAAAATGTTTCCTGAGTCTACCACTATTGATTCTTCGTTTTATTTAACTTCATCGGCAGATTTTTGATTCCCGACATCTCGATATCCCGATCTCCTTATTCGCCGCCGAAAGACCTGACCGGGACGTTGGGACGTCTGGCCTGAATTTTGGGGGCAGATGCTATTTGGTTTTATCCGTCCATCTCTCCGAAAATACCAAGTTGATTTATGGCACCGTATATCGAAGGTTTAGACGGATGTGGCCGTTGTAGCAGACTTCGTCAGATTCCCCCTCATTGTGAAGGGTTTTTGATTGTAGAGACGCTCTTCCCTGCAGGCACAAGTCTCTGCAGTTAATTACGTTACCGCATAGCGATAACCACTTTCTCCTTCTCCAGATGTTCACTTCGTGTCGTGTGTGTTTGTTTTATTTTTGGTTGCCCGTGGATTGTATACGGAGACTAATTTATGTTGTCGTCCGTAGGGCGTGGATTATTCCAAATCCGTATTTTCTTAAATTTGGGTTTGGGTTTGTTTTAAGGACCGTTAACCTCATTTGAGATTAAGATTAACTTAAATACTTGTTAAGGATACGTTAGTCTAATTTTAGACTAAGATCTACTTAACAAGGTTTTAGGATCATTTAGATCCAACAAAAGAGTATTTGGACTCTATTGTTTTAGTTTAAGGACGTTGCGGTCCATTGTTAGTTTAAGGACATTACAGTCCATGAGTTTAAGGACCTCATAGTCCGTAAGGTTTAGAGAAATCATAGTCTGTATGGTTTAAAGATATCATAGTCTGGTTTAAAAACATCATAGTCTGGTTTAAAGATATCATAGTCTGTAAGGTTTTGGTTTAACCATTTGGGGATGCACCAAAAGTTATTAGTTATTGGGACCCTCCATCTCTCTGAAAACGTTGAAGAATTACAACGACATGTATCAGATGTATGAAGAGATGTTCCCTTGAACCAATATTGGTTGGGAGATCTATAGTCAGGTTTGGGACTAAGACCAATTAAAAAAGATTGTGAGTACATGAGCTCGGTTAATCTGAATTAGGGACTTGTAGCCAACTTGGGCTCAGCCCACTCAGTTTTGAATAAAATGGTGAACATTTGTTTGGGCTCTGTCCCTTTTTATTCAACAATTCTGAGCATTGATTTGGGTCCTGACCCCCTTTTATCTTTTTATCTTTTATTGAGAGTTGAACACTCTTTATGGCGTTGGGGCTTTATTTATAGAGCGCTTTGTAATTTCTTAGCGCCCACGTGAGGAGCACGTGGAGCAGTTGGCGCTGAGCGCCAAACTTGGAGCACTAAGGCGCTTCTTATAAAATAGCGCCCACGTGAGGAACGCATGGAGCGCTGGGCGCCAGACTTGGAGCGCTAAGGCGCTTCTTTTAAAATAGCGCCCATGTGAGGAGCGCGTGGAGCGCTTGGCGCTGAGCGCCAGACTTGGAGCGCTAAAGCGCTTCTTTGGCAGTTCTGATCAATTCTATGCTCTGAGAATTAAGTTCTCGTTTATAAGAGACTTTGTCTCGTGGATATAAGAACTAAGTTATTCTTTTATGAGTAGATGCTATGATCTCTTCTGTTTTTGTGAAAGACTTTGTCTTATAGATCTGTGATCTAGAAAAAGAACTAAGTTCTTCTGATATGAGAGTTAAACTCTCAAATATGGAGGAGATGTTATGATCTCTCTTCTTTTTATTTACCTTGAAGAAGGTTCTTCTTCATAGAGCTTGCTCTTCTCTTTTTCTTCTCTGAGAACTTGAAACTTATGGGGGGTTTCTTCTGTCTAGGACTTGAAGTCTTGGGTCCTTTATATAGGGGAGGCTGATTTGTTGAATCAGTTAAGGAAATCTCTCATTGAGAGATTTCTAATTGATTTTGGGATGTTTCCCACCATTGGATCTTTGATCCAAGGGCTTCTATTTTACAGAAGACATCTTTCTTGTTTTTAGCAAGATTGGGAAAATATTTTCCCATACAGAACTTATTCTGTATCTCGGTGATTTTTAATCACCATTGGATCTTTGATCCAACGGTGCTCTGATTTACAGAGTACAATCTTTCTTATTTGGAAAGATTTAAGGAGTATTTCCTCAACAGAATTTAATTCAGTAATTTGATGATTTATTATCTTCGTTGGATTTTTGATCCAAGAGTGGAGAACATTTAGTTCTAGCGCCGGCGCTCTCGTGCTTTGCACGTGAGGCGCTGCCTCAGAGTCTTTGACTCTTGGCGCTGGAGCTTTTGGCACCGGCGCGCTCTCATGTTTTGCACGTGAGGCGTTGCTTTAGAGTCTTTGACTCTTAGCACTTGGCGCTCTCATGGTTTGTACGTGAGGCGCTGACTCATAGTCTTTGACTCTTAGCGCTTGGCGCTCCTGGCGCTTGGCGCTCCTGGCGCTAGCGCTCTCGTGCTTTGCACGTGAGGTACTGCCTCAGTTCAAATTTTAAATTTTGAACAGAGTTTTGCTCTCTGATTGGGGAAACAAATGCCTCCCCACCATTGCGCTCACGTGGCTTACATGTGAGTGCAGCGGTGGCAACCTTTCCATCGTTAGATCAACTTGGAAGTTGGATCGACCTCTAGCGCCTATAAATAGGGCTTTAGGCCCTTGAGATGACTGCTTTTCATCTTCATTCCTCCTTGTTTTTCTGAGAATTTAATTCTCTCTTCAGAACATAGATATCTGCCTAAAGAATTTCTTTCAAGTTAGAACTTTGTTCAAAAGGTTGGTAAGAACCATGTTCGTCCCCATTAACAGAGCTTTGCTTTTATTAAATCATAGATCTAAAACATCTTTTTTAGGGTTTCTTTAAACCGTTAATTAAAACAGAGCTTTGCTCTTCCTAGATTTAAAGAAATCTTTTTTAGGGTTTCTTGACAGAGCTTTGCTCTTTCTTAGAACATAGATCTAAAGGGATCTTTTTTAGGGTTTCTTAACCCATTAATGAAGAACTTTTAGAGTTTCTAAGATTTGTATTTCAGATCTTTAAATGATCTTGGGGTTTTACCTCTGTAAAAAGCTTTTCTTTTTAGGGTTCTGATGGCTTATTCCATCGTCTTCACAGAGCATAGCTCTTTAGAATTTTTGGGGAATTTTTATTCCCCTCATAATGAAAGATGTGACTTCTGTTGTAGAGCGCTGCTCTCAATGGAGTTTAACTCCTTGGCCCGAGGAATCTCTCATTAAATGAGAATCCTTTTAGGATTTCCTCTTTAATGAGTGATTGTCTCATCAATGATAAGTCGTCCTTTTGATTTTGTGGGTCCCCTTTGGTCCCTTTTCATTGCATTGCAGTGTGGTACAAATTTAAAGTGCCAAGTGTCAGAATTTGGACTGTAGCATTGAAAACTAACCCTTGTTCTTTTTCGCGCAGGTACTATATCTTTCGACACTTCTTTCCCGTTTGTTTTTCCGGAGAGTGCATTTCCTGACACGCCCGTGGATAGGAAAGTCTCCGCGCTCACTAAAGATCACGACCCAGAGCAGAAATTTCTTCATTTATGGGGGTCGTGGTACAATCAAATCATCCAGGGTCGGCGTAGTTTTTCTTGTGCAGTACCTTCGGAGTCTATTTCAGTGAATCACTACGCCGACTCCCCCCCAATGAACTATGCCGTAGAGGAGGTCAACTGGACTTTGGAAGGTCGCCTTCAGCCCTTTATGGCCTCGATACCTGTACAGCCGCCGATGGCTTTGGATATTCTGGGGCGGCACATATGTCAAGACGAGTCGCGCCCTTGGGGACGACCATACATGATAGGATTGACTCCTCGCCACCCAGCCGGGTACTTGCAGTGGGCTCGATACATCTTGTAGGCCAAGAAATCACTGCTGCTGAAGCTCGGGTTGTACCCTGCAGTTTACGCTTCTCTTTTCTAGTATTCCACGTCCCCTGTATAGTGGGTCAAAACTTTCTTGGAACAATGGAATACTCCGGCTTACACCTTCCTTCTATCAGATCAGGAAATTTTAATCGCTTTGGAGGAGTTCGCGAAGATCTCCGGCTTACCCGTCAAGGGAGAACATTACGAGGAGCTACTTCCTCCTGATGAGTACATATTTACCACCAAATCAGTGGTGATGGGCCTTACCCCGGAGAATGCCTTTAAACATCAATCTCCAAGTTTGATCAAGGTGTTGAAAATTTACGAAAGTCTGTTTCTTGAATCCGGAGGGCACGGAGTCAGCTTCGCGGATTTCATCGCTCACTTTCTTCTTCCAGAAGTCTTATCAAAACAAGCTGCGAAATTCGCTAATCTTGACGACCTATTTGGTTTTGGCTTGGACAGCCAGCCAATAGCGGAGGCCGATCAAAGGAATTTCTTTCTCCCGGATACCCCGATCGTCCCCTTTGCAGAGCTCGCAGCTTCAGACATTGACGAAGAGGCGTTCTTTTTGGGGTTTCTCGGCCTATGGTTAAGTTGGTTTATGCTCCCAATGCACCCTCGCCATATGAGGCCCTCCGTCTTCTACCCGGCTCACCGAATGGTTGTTGGGATGCGAGTGGCCGTCGGGGGTCGCTAGGCTGGCTCACATGTATCATGGCCTTAGCTTAGTGGTAGACACCACTCAGCCGGGGGTGCATCCCGTAAATTTCCCGCTGCACTATTTCACTTCGTGGATCGAGCTGCATGTGCTCGGTTCTTTTGGAGTCCACAAGTGGCCCCGTTTCTACGACAGTCATAACTTTCCTCGGGTTATGTGGCTTGTTGACGCTTCCACTTTGGAACCGACTCAGCGAGAGGCTCGGGGTCTGGTTCTTCGCCCGCGTACGGTCGGGAATGGCATAACCTTCGTCGATAAAGTCTTAACCTTCAGCAAGGAATCAACAAAAACGGTGCAGCCGCTGCGCGACACCTTCAAAGACGGAGCTTCTACCTTGAAAGCTTGGGAGATTCTTCATTTATATTCAATCAGGCCGGGCTTTTTAGTGTTTAGGCAGAACGATTTGGCACTGTTCATGAGATACAACCCGCACCGTTTTGCTCAACAATCAAGCTACAATCAGGGTGTCCCGCTTGAGGCCTTTTTAGCCGAGTCGCTTACTACAGAGGAAGGTATCCGTAGCGCGACGACCTAGTAGAAAGCTATCGTTTCACTTTCAGACGAGATAGCTTGAAAGATGGACTGTATATCATTTCATGCGGCTGAACACCGGGTTCAACTTTTTTATCAGTGAGCCGAGCTGCGTCCCAAAAATCTTGAACGTATACGTGGCATGGTACCAGCATGCGATGGGTGCTGTTATTAGGGAAGAAATGCGGTTACTGCTCGATCGCAAGGGTGCTGTCCCTGCTGGCAATTCAGCTGTCCCTTTGAAACGACGGATCATTGTTCGTCCTTCCTTGAGAGAAGCTGTTGCGGTTGTGGTCTCGCGCGCCTTTCCTGATAAGCCTCTACCTCGTATGCCTGTAGAAGCGGTAGCTGCAGCGTCTCCTGAGTCTGGCGTGGGTACGGAGATCGGGACTCGTCGCCCAAAATGGCCCGCCAAGCGCAAGATTCTGTCATCGGCCGCTGGCGCCCGCTCGCAGAAAAAGAAGAAGTCGCTCTTTTCTGCTGACGTTGTACTCGACCAGGAGCCCCATGCTCCCTACAGCGAAGGCTTGTGCGAGTACGGGACCAATGAGGGTCTATTTATCACGCCTGTGGATGATATTGATCTTCAAGCTGCCCTTGTGGCTTCCGAGCGACTGGCTCGCGATGAAGCAACACTGATCAGTATCGTACAGTCAGGTAGACTTCGGTCGTATCTTTCCGTAGTTATTTTTTTATTATGTTTTTACTGACGCTTTCTTCTTCAACAGGTATCTCTGCCGAAGAGACTCTCACGGCTTCCCTCAAAACATTTGAAGAGGAAGAGAGGCTCCATACTTCTTTGGGCCTTGGTATACTTCGGCTCATTGTTCCTTCATTCCCTTTTTCTTTATTCGTGGTTTGACCCTCTCTCTTATTTTATTGCCGGGACTACCTTGACTCGGGTTATTCCAAGTGCGGTACCGATCCTGAGCGGTGATACAGCGACGCTTCCAGAGCCGGCTATTGTGGCCCCAGCTCCCCCAACAGTACCGCAGGAGGCTTCACTTAAGCATCCGATGACAGACGCCGTAATGGCTCTAGAGGCAGAGCTTGGTTCGGACGATGAGGTCCCTTTGACGGAGGTCTTGAGGAGATCGCTTCTCACCGCTCAGACCGAAAAGAAGCATAGGAAGCGTGTGGCGAGGGAACGCGATGCCAGCTTGGCTATGGGTGCAGGTTCAATCACTACCCCATCTGTCGCTATTCCTCCAAAGGATGCTCCAGCTACCCTGTCTACCGCCCATAGACTGGTTGCGCGCGCGGCTCGGGAAGAAACCGAAAAGCTGCCCGAAGGTAACGTAACGCTGAGTCTTTTATTAGAAATTGATCTTCAAATTCTTATATACCATATCCTGCAGGGCCACGTCCTGGCGATGAGACGGTAGGTGAGATGACGGTGACTACAGAGCCTGAAACGGTTACTCTCTCTCGGGAGTCTGGGACTGCCCAAACCGCTGCTCTTTCCTCTTGTAGTTCCCTACTATCGGCGGGCATTGCGAGTGTCATGACGGCCCTCGTTGAATCATGGGATGAAGCCACGGGCGCCGAAACTATTCCACTGAAGGAGAGTGAAGAAGCCGCTGCGCCTGGTGATGCTTCCGTCGCGGTTTTGGCTGATGACCCATCAGGTAGGCCTTGGGTCGCTGTTTACTTTTTATTTCGCAATCCCTTTCAACCCCCCTGATGACATTTTGTTCGTTTTGAGTGTAGGTGTGGTGAATGCTGAGGTTGTGTCACCCAAAGAAACGTCACCAGTTACTGCTCTGACGGTTGCCGTCCTTTCGCCTTCTCTCGTGTCCGCTCAAATGCTGGAAGGTATGGGTTTGTAATTTGTTTAATTTAAATTGTGGATACCATCTTCCTAGTATTGATAGTATATTTTCGCAATTCTGCAGGAGTCTTTTTCGACCATCTGTATCAGGTGTTGAATCCACATTTCTCCTTCCAGTCAGAAATCGTCATGCCTGCTGGTGTCGGTGAGTATAGTTTTTAACCGACATCCTTTCCTTTCTTTTACGGACAACCATGTCATTACTAATTCTTCTTTGAATTGATTGCAGCGTTACAGATTGGAGGAGGGGACGAGAGAATAGCCGTGCCTCCGGTACTCCCAATTTTGCCACCTGTCGCAGCCGATATAGTAGACTCCATCGCTCGTGTATTTTCTTTTCCTCCTGAGTCGACATCTAACCATAATTTGTTTTGCAGCAATCGCACCGACTCTAGCTCCCTTCAAGTCTCGAATCCCAATGCCGGCAGGGCCCTTTGCTAAATGCCCATCTTCTAGGGGTGCTGCGAAGAGCCTGCGAATGTTGAGCGAGTTCGTCGAGGATCTTGACGCCGAGGCCTTCGCATCTGCTGCAGACTTGGCTGCTGAGTTTAATCCCATGCTGGCGACGCTTGTGAACTCTCATGATGAAGGCGTCGTCGAGTCATGGGTTAATTATTGCAGAAAGATCGAGGCTTTCCTGCATGAGATTGAACTCAAGCGTCCTGTTCCGAAAGTATCGGCTTTGAACTCCCAGCGAGCTGCATGGGTTGAGCAGAATGTTTCTTTCCTTCGCCATTTTGAACAAGAGGCAACCCTCAGGCTGAAGGAACAAGAGGCGACTTCTAGCGAGTCTGTCCAATTGCGTGCGCAGGTCGAAGCAAATGCTGCGCAGTTGAAAGCTATTTTTGAAAACCTTCAACAATATATTTCTGACGGGCTGGTGCTGAAGAAGAGGCTTGACTTTACTGAGCGGGTTACGCAGAGTCATGAAGCCACTCAGCGGGAAATCTATGAGAAGCTTTCATCCTGTTTGCAGCAGCAGGCTCGAATTGAAGCGGAGTTGGCTGCGGCGGCTGATTGTGAAAAAGAATTGAGAGGAGTGCGAGAGCGGCTTGCTGATTTGCTAAAGAATCCTCCTTCTCAGTAGCCATTTTTGTATCGACCGAAAATTTGTAATTTATGAATAACATGCCTTTATTCATTTTTTTATTCTTTTATATGATGTATCTTGTACTCAATTGAATTCATGAATAAAAGACACACATTTTTTTATCTTGTACTATTGCTTTCTTTTCTTTACCGTGTCATTGGCATGTTACTTTAGCAAATATGGCCTTAGGATAGTAGATAGCAGTCCATCTTAACCTTCTTGCAGGGTAGCGATGGCTTAGGAAACAGGTTCAGGTCTGCTACCTAAGACGTTTCAACTTTATGAGCCGTGAGGGTCTCATAAAGACTTTTCTCCCTACGAGTCGAGAGGATCTCGTAGGTGTAATTTCTTCTTAGGAATCGTGAAGATTCCTAAGTGCGTTTTCTCTTGAGAGTCGTAAAGATCTCACAAGAGAATTTTCTCCCTTACAAGTCAAGAGGACTCGTAAGTGGTTGGTGAGTTAACTTGTTTCCGAGTCGCAGCGTTGCTCCGACGGGGAGGTCATTGGCTGATTCGTTTCTGAGACGGAGGTCATTTACTGACGTGTTTCCGAGACGAAGGTCATTTGCTGACGTATTTCCGCGACGGGGTCAATGGATGGCGTGTTTCCGCGACGGGGTCATTGGATGATATGTTTCCACGACGGGGTCATTGGCTGACGTGTTTCCGCGACGGAGGTCATTTGCTGACATATTTCCGAGATGGAGGTCATTGGCTGACGTATTTCCGATTCGGAGGTCATTTGATAACGTGTTTCCGTGACGGGGTCATTAGCTGACGTGTTTCCAAAACGAAGGTCATTTGTTGACGTATGTCCGAGACAGGGTCATTGGATGACGTATTTCCGAGACGGGGTCATTTGCTGACGTATTTCCGAGACGGGGTTATTTGCTGATGTATTTCTGCGACAGAGGTCGTTTGCTGACTGTTCATACCAGAATATTGCATTTTAATACCGCTCATTCATTATCTATTTTTTATATATATCGGTACTATTAACCGGTGTTTGCTCAGTAATACAGATTACATGTATCCGTGACAAAATACTGGAAACACATTCAAAATCATGGATATATCATTTGTGAGCTGACACTGCAATCAGAACCGCAAACCGACTGATATCCCAAGAGTTATTTTGCAAATGAGTGTGTGCACAACATTTTGGTCCAACATATAACATGTGTACACACTAACTCTTGGGGCTTGGACCATGGACCTAGGGGGCTGCCATGGCACACTCATGATAGCTAGGAGCAAGTGGGCATGAGTGTGACATGCAATAAATGCATAAAGTGTTGATGTGATTTATTGCTACAAGTTTCCCTTCAAGACCTGAGTGCATCCAGAGATTTTTCTGACCAAGCAAACAACACCAGTGGACTGAAGGGGACAACACAAGACCACACTACAAGCACGAGCTTAGGGGCTCGAAAAATGGCCGAGCACTTCCCTCCCAAAACCGGGGTCGCCGGCCCTATCTCCCCCAACTGCTTCCATCTTCCTGTGGGCCCCTCCTTACTGCCACGTAGCCCAATTTTTATTGTTTATTTTCTTTTCTTTTTTGCCTATATATAGCAGGCAGTGGGTAAGGGTTCATGGTCTCACTTTGTCTAACTTTTGCCTAGTTTTATTCTTTACCTGATTGTGAAAGGACCCTTTCGAGTGAAACCACACCCAATCTTTTTGACCTCTACACCTCCACTCTAGAACTTGAATTGATTGATATCCATGCTTTTGTTGAGGTGTCTGAGAAAATTGATTTTTACTTGATTGAGGATATTGACGCTGGGAATATTTAAGATGATGAACCCGCAGATTTGGCTGAGTTTTTCTCTCCAATTCATCATCCCGAGTCATTGAATGTTTTTCCCAAATTTCATATGCGTCTTGATTTTGATGAGAATTACATGGATGAGCTGTGTTTTGAGGAGAATATTGAGGATAGTTTTGAGGATGAACCAGTTTTACTTGATGAGTCGGATTTTCCAATTCATCCTATCCCTTTCATTGACTGTGTACACCCTCCTGAACCTTTAACCGATGACCTTCCTTAATCACTCCCCTCCATCCTTTCCATCGTTCCGACCTTGCAAGAAACCGTATCATTTTCATTTACTATGTCTGATTTACCAAGTTCGGCGTACCCATGGTTTCTCACGAATCTTGAGGGATTTGACCCCATTTCTCGTTGGGTTAATAAATTAGCACAAACACTTCTTACACATTAGTCATCACAAATTGTGCTAATCTATTCACTCCAGTTTCACCCTCAAGTTCGTACTCCATTTCTTTTTCCCTTCCGCCATTCTTCTTCTCATATACCGAGACCGTATCCCAATTCTATCCCAATACGGTCTCGCGTATTCTCCATCTCTTTTCTCTACGCTTTCTTCCACCAACCTACACATTATAGAGATAAAAATTTTGAATGGTTGGTGCTCACTTTTGGCCTGTGTAAGGCCTTGTATAGATTGATACTGTTTTCCCCCCTAATCCTGAACTTCAACGCTTAACAATGGAAACACTGTTTTACTTAAGTTTGGGGGGGAGCCTTTTTGTGTATATATTTTTGTTTTGCTTTTTGTTTTGTATAAATTTTTCTTTGGGGAGCGCCGACAATTTTGACCTTCTTGGTATAGCCTGACAGTGAGGGCACTGTCAAGTTTAAGTTTGGGGGTGTGCTCGGTAAGCTTTCTTCCTTCGCATTTATTTGTATATTCTGCATTTGCATACTTATTTTAAAACCAATAAAAATCGAAAAATTTTCCAAAGCTATATAAAAACTTTGTCGTCATGTTACCTAATAGGGTAATTTTGATTTTATTCCGAAAGTTTAGTTGATACGTTAGAAATAACTAAATCCTAGACTTAGGAATTAAAAACCCTAAAAATAACCCTCATTCTGTTTAACTTTGGAAAGTATACGTCCTTACAGTTTTTTGAGAAATAGGTAATCTTGAGTTCAGTTCTTGAGTTAAGTCAAAATGAAGGGAAAGTATTGATGCTTTACTGAAGGATAAGTCTGAAAAATAGTTTCTACTCTTAAATCCAAATTTAGAAAGTATATACCCTACAAACTGCACATACAAGCACCTTGAAACTTGGGATAGTAGAGGATACCTAGAAATACTCTTGCCTGAAAACCTAGTATGAAAGAAAAAACGGTATTTAAAACTAAACACTAATAAGAGCATCATTGAAAAATATATCCGGTCTTGAAAAAGAAAAATAAAGAAAAAAGAAAAAACAAAGTCAAGACCTGGAAACTGCTATTTACGCTTTAAGCTCACACATTCAGTAATCGGCCCTTAGTGCCTCATGAAGCATTAATAGTTGCATGAAAGGTGTGTGAGCAACACCGTCCATCATAAATGAAAAGAAGTAGTATTAGGTATTAGGGCAAGGGTACTATAGCTTGAATTGAATTTTTGAGTGTAGGGGTGCAAATTTACACACACGTAGGGGTATACAATCGATATTTGGATAAAAGATAGAAATGAAGAATAAGACTTATATTTTCCATAAAACTGATAAAAATCCCTGATTTGAGACCGCACTTTTAGAAGGAAACTCAGGAGGTACCAACATCATTCTAAACTTTTTTTGGAACGTATAGGATCTAAGGATAATTAGATAGGAGGTGTGAAAAATAAGGGTTGGATATTTCTAAACTTAGGATAATAGAATTTCTAACCTGGATACTAAACTATAGGAGTAGAATCGACGTTAACTTATGAACTAGCTTGACGGGATTTTGTAGGTAGTATCCGCTGAAAACCCTCAGGAGACAATACTCCTCCTACTAGGGACACCTAGAGGTTTAATGGCTTGTTGCACGTGCTCAGTGCAATCGCGTTTCCTGCGAAAGTGAGGCTAGGATTTTGTTTTGCTCGGGATGATCAAAAGATAAGTTTGGGGGTATTTGTTCATACCAGAATATTGTTAGTTATATGTATGCCCTAGAGGCCATTACTGTACATAGGATGTATATTGTAGTGGATGCTGGGACATATATAGGGAGGACTTTCTTGCTCAACATGATAGTATGCTATCTGGTTGCTCTTTATCTTAACGTGTATACTGATTGTCTCTCTGTTACATGTTGGTAAAGCCCTTAGGATGTGTACTTGACTACCTGGAATATGATGCGGATCATACTAGTGGGGACATGGTAGTCCATAAGTACATTCTTCAAGGTCCCTGGTCGTGGGTGTATCGAGACGGGGCATCGATATACCAGAGTAGACTAGCGTATACCTTCTCGACCCATATAGATGGGCGATGGATGATCCCATATCCATTGGTGTTTGACATCAGAGATGATATACGGGTACTCAGGGGAGACTGGGTACACTGGACGGACTCGCCGAGAACTCCCAGATGGTATTATACCTCACGTCAGATGGAAGTTCTCTGGTGACACTGGTACAGAGTAGTCTGTTGACCCGAGATCGTCATAGAGTCTTGTGTGATTCCCACTGTGCTTTGATTTCCACCTTACCACGTCCAAGAGGGCGTGCAAAACGGTGGTTTTTGGGTACAGTCCCGAATCACATGGAGGCAATGAGCGATAGGAGGGGATTCGTCTCTCCCGGTATAGGGAGTTGATGTTGCGCTGTGTTCGATTGGCTATAACCGGAAATCCCTGGCCAGGCTTGCTGAGATTTACTGGTAAGTGTTACCAGTAGTTTCTCGAACTGTTATAGACCTCATATCGACACGACTTATCGAGCTATTGGGGTCTGACGTTTACCACCCCTAGGCAAGATATGCGACATATCAGACGAACAGACCGGACTGTACGGTAAGTGTTACTGGTTGGATTCACAGGAGTGTGAGCGGGCTTGCTCGTTGATCTTCTGATCGCTCAATACCCGGGTGGCCGTTACGTTTAGCAGACCGCTTGCGGCTTATGGATGTTTGATATAATCATCACCTGCTGCCGGCGTATTGACGAGTCTTTAGAGTCCTATACAGAGGTTTCCTGGCTCAAGCAAAACGAAATAGGAGCGCATATGAGATATGTGCGGGACTGAGAATAATACCAGTATGTGATACTGTATTCTATTCTCGCGATGAATGTATCGATTGGTTGTATGCGATATAACCTAGTTATCGAATCGATGATTGATTCGATAAGTCGATACATTGGATATTAGTCGGTCATATGCGATATGACCGGATCGTTAAATCAAGTGTTGATTTAATGATTTAATGTATAATTATATATTTGATATATTACTTTGCATTAACTAGTATTGGTTCACTTAAGATGGATTTTCTCACTTGATGTGCACATTGTATATATGATATAGTTTTGTGCACTAGTTTGTATCATGTTTGATGATACATGCAAACTTGGGTGTGTATGATTAAACCATGGTTATGTTAATGGTTAGGGTTTTGATTTACTTACTTATTTATTTTCTATATTCTTTTTGGCAAAGGAAAAAGAAATGGTTGCTTCTTTTGGATTTACATTGAAGCTTCATGAAGCTTTGAAAAGTTCAACCATTTTTGTTTCTTTTGCCTAACCTAACCATTCACCTAAGCCTAGTTTATTCTCTACACTTAACCATGGTTGCTTAATGATAACCATCACTTGATTTTGTTTTCATTATTATTATTCTTTTTCTTCTTCTTCTTCTTCTTCAAGAAGAAGAAACCATTCTAGCTTCAATGGTGCTTTGAGAAAAAGAGTGAGAAATCCAATTCTAAAGTGAACCCACTTCCTATTTCTTCATTCTCTACCACTTGCCATGTAGTATAGGGTGTTTTCTTCACAAGTTTCATGACTTGGTAAAGTTGGAGCTTGATCTTGAGTTGCCTCGACGTAGATCATCTTCGGCATCGAAGTCGACGACCTAACCCGATCATTTCTTCGACGAAACCATCGCTAGAGTCCGGGATCCGATGATCGCAGCAGAGGAACATCATCATGGAGCTAAGGAAGTGGAGGACCGGATCTACAAAGGTTGTAGTCACTTTCATTATCTAGTTAAGTTGCTAACTTGTATGTTTCGCCTAAACTCTAGTTAACATCTAGTTTAGGGTTTCTTGGCACCGGAAAAATTTAATTTGGCATGGTTGATGCCTTGTGGAACCACTTGAGTGTGCCTAGGAACCCTACAGTGGTATCAGAGCCTAGCTAGAGCTTTAGGCGAAGTGTAGACAAAGTTAGAAGTCCGATCGAACCCGTAAACCCCGACAAAACCCTTCTCTGTACATTTTTCAAAACAGTGGATTTTTGTGAATTAAAAATTCTCAGAAAAACAAGCAGGAAAAACTAAGAATTACTGTGAAGTACGGTCCACTAAGTCAATAATTTGACCGCGGAACCGCGGCTAAACCAAGGGTTTGGCGGCAGTTCCGCGGCCAAAATTTGGACTTAGTCCCTGAAATTTCATATATTTATTCTTAGGTCCTTTCTTGGCAATTTTTTATGGGAATTTTTTAATTCCACTTAAGTGTTGAGTTTTCTAGGGTTTTATTGGGGACTCCTTAATTTGATCGGATAATTTAACTTCGTTTATGTTTTTCCGGATATTTTAGAAACTGTTAAAAAGTTCGTCCGGATATAAATACCCACTTTTTCCCCTGTCGGAAAATTTCCAAGTGTTGGATTTTTCCATAGTTTAAGAATGTTCTAAGTAGTGCAAATAACGCGATGGACCCTCTAGAAGACAACAAACCTTAACTCGATTATGTGACCGTCTTGAACTGCCCTTTGAACCTTAGGGTTTGGGGCAGTACGGCGTGCCACATGTGAGGCGTTGGCTTGACCCTTCTACGGCTGGAACGTTAGTACTGAGGCATGAAGTGGATGTTTTTGAACTTATTTCAAGTGTTGAGCTGTTTCGGGAAACATTGGGTGTTTGATTGTTTGATCGGAAAGTTTAACATTTTCTATTTATCCGGAATGTGAGACAATATTTGGAATCCACAAGTAGTTATGAGATAACTGATTTGGATGTTATAAACATAGCAGTTTAGCCTCACTTGATTGGTTGCCACGGGATTTTGATGTGATCAAAAGTCCGTCGCAATCACGTTGATTACACGGATACTCGCCGGTAAACTTAATAGACAGCTACACCCCATAGCCCCGACCAAGTGACTGTAGGAGAACCCCGTCGCCAAAAAGCATCCGTTCGGGTGCTCGCGGCAGCGGTATTCCGCCTTAGTGCACTTCGTCGACGGTATCGGGGGTGCGGCCGTCCACTAAAGTTTGCGACGAGCATTCGTTCTGGATGCCGGGAATCTTGTTGAATTGCCCGACTTTATATTGAAAAGTGTTTTCGATATTGAGACTAAAATGCGGGGTTTATAACTGTTAGGAATGCGATGTCTAAGGAATTCATTTGGTTAGGCATGCGATGTCTAAAGAGTTTGCGGATTCCAACTGTTGTAGTTTTACACTTTCTTTTCTGTGACCGTAAGTGTAATATGTGATATCGCCGGTTTCGTTGCTATATGTCAACGACAATTGGGATGCGCATATTTACTTACGTTGATTATATGTGATGTTATGTGTTGCTAGATATGTTATATTGGATCGTCGCGTTTGAATAGCCGGGGTTTTTTTTATGTGAGATGAGTGTTTTTCATTTTCATTCATGTAAAAACTTGTATGTAATATTCTTTTATTGGGGCACTTCCAGGTTGTGGATGATGTCACCATTTGTATATTATTTACTTTTCCGCACTAGGATAGACCCAAGGAGGGGAGCACAAGTGACCGGGTTCTAGGGTCCAGTGGGAGACCAACTCGAGGAGTCAAGTCCGGGTCTCCTAACTCTAGAATTGGTAGGGTTGCTTGCCGCTCTCGTAGGGGTCTAGGGGTGTGGGTTTGGCTATTCATCACGACCGTGGAATCCGTGTTTTATACTGGCTCATATTGAAAACACGGACGTCCTAGTATATCCAATATTTCATATATGATTTTTCTGCTGCGATATCTGTGATGTGATCATGTGATGTTCTGTGATAGATACTATATATAGTATATACGATATATTATATAGACGTTACTTATGTTTTACACCCGCGCTAGCCCTGTCCCGCTCTGCCGTTAGTTACCTAACCTAACGGTGTACGAGAGGACATCGAGGCGAATGCGGATGGCATAAGTGTACGTCATATTTATCTGTGATGTTTAGGTACTTAAATGATGGGACTTCATTAATATGATTAATGAAAGAAAAAGAAACCTAATGATGTTGTGGAATCGAATTTTCAAAAATAAAACAGGTAGATACAGTTCTTGCTTTGCACAGCGGTATATATGATATATCCTGCACCTTATTCGATGAGGAAAGGGCCGACGATCCCTTCACCGGGAGTGACCCCTTTAGCAATAACTGGCAGATGCTACACACTCGGTTTGTTTTTTGATAGCTTCTATAGTTTCTTCTTTGCACAGCGGTATATATGATATATCCTACACCTTATTCGATGAGGAAAGGGCCGACAATCCCTTCACCGGGAGTGACCCCTTTAGCAATAACTGGCAGATGCTACACACTCGGTTTGTTTTTTGATAGCTTCTATAGTTTCTGTTTTGCACAGCGGTATATATGATATATCCTGCACCTTATTCGATGAGGAAAGGGCCGACGATCCCTTCACCGGGAGTGACCCCTTTAGCAAAACTAGAAAAGCCTCGAAAACACTCCATTTTAAAATCATTTGATTCTACAACGATATCAAGTTCATTACGCAATAGGTTTTCAGAAAAACCTGTCGTAGCCCTCCGTCATTTCAGATAAGTAGTAGTTAGTATTCGTGCTGCGTTTGTTGGCCTTTGTCAAGGCGTAGTGTGCGGTAGCTGACTGGTGCTTATCTGCTTATGCATATGATGCAGATTGGGTTAGGGTAGTCGTGCGACCTTGTTGGCCTTTGTCAAGGGTCGTGCGGGTGGGTTTAATTCAATCAGGAAATGACGGGTTGAACTTGACTTGCTTCCTATGGTTTGTTGGCCTTTGTCAAGGTCATAGGAGGTTAGGGGCAAAATATTATCGGGAATTTTAAGTGTTCAAATTTGCAATGAGATTGCATACCTTCTATGAGATAGTTGGACCCGATACCCACTGCGAGTAAGAGTTACTCCTGGGAGAGTTTTACACATTACAATTAGCCGATCAAGTAGGTGTCTAAAAAGGTGTCAACGGGGTTACGCCTCTGGGAAAACGAGGTTTACATTAATTAGGTCCGTGCGAAAGCACGGGGAACCTCCCTCAAAGTACCGACACTGGCCTGGCTGAAAGATTGGCGAACTTGTAGTGTGTAATTAATCCCGGCTAGTCTTTCCTTTTAGGGTTTGAAGGAAGATTTGATAAAAACAGTGGGAGCCATCCTGATTAGATAAAATAATAACCAATCTGATCTTGCAAGAGCGCACGCAGAGTGTTTTTTTCTCTCTCTCTCTAGGTAGCGACCATGTCACGCCTTAATCAAGATAATAAAACGGATGTATTGACCGAACCCGCTTGTTATACTGAGCTGGGGAACGTTGGTCCCGCTCCAACTTATAATTGCTATAAGACAGAGCAGGAAATTGGGGATTACCAGAATTCCCGTGCCGCCCAAACGAAGAGAGTGCATGCTGATGCATCATCTTCGGGTGTGTTTATTATACAGAACTGTTTCTCAGTATTCTTTACGTCCTGGGTATTAGATACTGGATCAGGATCCCGCAAATGTAATCCGTTACATGGGCTACAGAAAGGTAGAGAACTGAGAACGGGTGATAAGTTTCATGAGACAGAAAACGGGGCAAGTGTTGCAGCCAAGTCTGTTGGTCACTGTCATCCTGTATTACCAATACATTGATTCTGAACGAATGTTATTAGATACCGAACTTGATATACAAATTCATATCAGTCTCTTTATTAGTAAAGATATGATAAAATTTTGTATTGTTGGATAATGTTTTGAACATTTCCTATATCAAAAGTTGATCGGTTCAGGCACGTTATCTAAAAGCATTGATGTTCTAAATCAAACTACAGTTCTTATTATACGGAACACACATAAGAGGAAGAGTTCAAAAATGAACGGATCCTTCTTGAGGTATTGTAGACTAGGTCATATCAATACGACCCGACTAGCTAAGTTACATATAGATGCATATTTAAACTAGTTTGAATTTACATCTTGTGAAACTTGCCAGTCATGTCACAGAGATAAGATGACCATAGCTCTGTTTATTGGAAACAGAGAAAGAGTTAGTGAACTCTTGGGATGATACATGTTGATGTATGTAGGTCCCCTGTCTAACATACCAAGACCGGTTCTTTGTATTTCATTACATTCTCTGATAATCTCTCAAAATTCAGACATATGTTCCTGTTGAAACACAAGTCCGAAGCTTTTGAGATATTCACAGAATATAAGTTAGAAATAGAGAACCAAAATGGGTATAAGTATTATGTCCTTTAATGTGATCAAGGAGGAGAGTTCTTGAGCACGAAAATCCTGGATTATTCTAAAGGAGAATGAGATTCTCTCTCTGCATTACTCCTCCGTATACACCATAGCATGATGGTATATCGGGACGGAGCAATTGCACCCTATGTGATATGGTGTGCTCTATGATGAGTACTACTGAGTTTCCTATTTTCCTTTTGGGAGTTATGCACTTGAGAAGCTGCATACCTATTGAATAGGGTTCAAATCAAATCAGTTGCCTATCACTTCATATGTGATATGGAAAGGGAAGAGCCCATTTCTTAAGTCAGTTAAGATTTGGGGTTGTCCGGCCTATGTCTAAAAGCAAAATCCGGACAAGCTCGAGGCAAGATCTGTTATGTAGAACTGGAAATGTTTCAGCTATACAAACTGCAGCTGATGATTTGATAGAACCAAAGGATTCAATAGCAACCAACGAACCTCAGCCTCTCTGCCGATCTGGTAGGGTTCCTCATCCGCCTGAGAGATACTTCGGTTTCTCTATGACAGTGGGAGCGAGGAATGCATCATGAGATGATGACCCAACTAGTTTCGAGCAGGCCATCGAGAGTAGGGACTCTGTAAGAATGGCTGGATGCTTAGCGATCTAAGATGGGATCCATGTACACCAACAAAGTATAGACTTTGGTTGCTATATCTGAAGGGTTAAATCCCCATCAGGAGCAAGTATATCTTGAGAAGATTACTTGGTGTAGATGGAAAAGTTGAGACTTTCAAAGCTATACTTGTTAAAGGTTTTCGTCATCGACCAGGCGTGGATAATGATGATACCTTTTTCCAGTGGCTATGCTTAAGTCCATCCAGATCCTACTTGCCATGGCTACATACTATGACTACGATATCTGGCGGTTGGGTGCCATGACTGCTTTTCTAAATGATGTTTTAGAAGATTGCGTCTATAAGTACACAGCCAGAGGGCTTCGTAGACAGTGGGAGCAGCGGAAACGTGTGCAAGATGCTTTATAGGATAAAGCAGGCATCGCGGAGTTGGAACATCTGTTTTGATGTGGTAGTCAAAGAGTTTGACTTCATCAAAATGGTAGATGAACCTTGTATATACAAAAAGGTAGTAGAGAGTATGGTGATCCTCGTAGAGTACGTGGATGTCATACTCCTGATAGGGAAGGAGTTTCCTATGCTACGCTCGATCAATCTCCGCTTATCACAATGATTCTCCATATAAGATCAAAGTGATACCTCCTAAATCCTGAGTTTTGATCTATGAGATAGAAGTAACTGGATATTAGGAAACTCACTAGTTGTAGTGAGATGGTATCAATCGATCCTGGGGAGAATCTCTGGAAGGGTTCCAGGATGATAAGGACGACTGAATGTCAGTCACAGGCATTGTCTTTACCCTCAGTAAAGGGACGGTATGTTGGAAGAGTTCCAAGCTAGATACCGTGGCATACTAGACGATAAAGGCTGGATACATCGCTACTTAAGATGCTACCAAAGAGGAAGTCTGGGTGTATATCAGTTCATGAGATGAACATCGTTCCTACCATTGTGAGACAATGGAGTTGTGGCTTATGCCTAGGAACGCCCGTCCCATCAGTGATCCAGATATTTTCTAAGGCAGTATCACCTGATCATGGAGATGGTTGATCTCCAGGGCGATCAAGGTTAGGAGAGTAGACTCAGAGGACAACACGGCGGATCCACTCACAAAGGCCTTTTCCCAGAGAGAGACTTTTATGGGATGGTTGAGTATGAGATACTACAACCACTGCTATCAGATGGCCCTAGTGCAAGTAGGAGATTGTTAGTTATATGTATGCCCTAGAGGCCATTACTGTACATAGGATGTATATTGTAGTGGATACTAGAACATATATAGGGAGGACTTTCTTGCTCGACATGATAGTATGCTATCTGGTTGCTCTTTATCTTAACGTGTACACCGATTGTCTCTCTGTTACATGTTGGTAAAGCCCTTAGGATGTGTACTTAACTACCTGGACTATGATGCGGATCATACTAGTGGGGACATGGTAGTCCATAAGTACATCCTTCAAGGTCCCTAATCATGGTTGTATCGAGACGGGGCATCGATATACCAGAGTAGACTAGCGTATACCTTCTCGACCCATATAGATGGGCGATGGATGATCCCATATCCATTGGTGTTTGACATCAGAGATGATATACGGGTGCTCAGTGGAGACTGGGTACACTGGACGGACTCGCCGAGAACTCCCAGATGGTATTATACCTCATGTCAGATGGCAGTTGTCTGGTGACACTGGTACAGAGTAGTCTGTTGACCCGAGATCGTCATAGAGTCTTGTGTGATTCCCACTGTGCTTTGATTTCCACCTTACCACGTCCAAGAGGGCGTGCAAAACGGTGGTTTTTGGGTACAGTCCCGAATCACATGGAGGCAATGAGCGATAGGAGGGGATTCGTCTCTCCCGGTATAGGGAGTTGATGTTGCGCTGTGTTCGATTGGCTATAACCGGAAATCCCTAGCCATGGTTGCTGAGATTTACTGGTAAGTATTACCAGTAGTTTCTCGAACTGTTATAGACCTCATATCGACACGACTTATCGAGCTATTGAGGTCTGACGTTTACTACCCCTAGGCAAGATATGCGACATATCAGACGAACAGACCGGACTGTACGGTAAGTGTTACTGGTTGGATTCACAGGAGTGTGAGCGGGCTTGCTCATTGATCTTCTGATCGCTCAATACCCGGGTGGCCGTTACGTTTAGCAGACCGCTTGCGGCTTGTGGGTGTTTGATATGATCATCACCTGCTGCTGGCGTATTGACGAGTCTTTAGAGTCCTACACAGAGGTTTCCTGGCTCAAGCAAAACGAAATAGGAGCGCATATGAGATATGTGCGGGACTGAGAATAATACCAGTATGTGATACTGTATTCTATTCTCGCGATGAATGTATCGATTGGTTGTATGCGATATAACCTAGTTATCGAATCGATGATTGATTCGATAAGTCGATACATTGGATATTAGTCGGTCATATGCGATATGACCGGATCGTTAAATCAAGTGTTGATTTAATGATTTAATGTATAATTATATATTTGATATATTACTTTGCATTAACTAGTATTGGTTCACTTAAGATGGATTTTCTCACTTGATGTGCACATTGTATATATGATATAGTTTTGTGCACTAGTTTGTATCATGTTTGATGATACATGCAAACTTGGGTGTGTATGATTAAACCATGGTTATGTTAATGGTTAGGGTTTTGATTTACTTACTTATTTATTTTCTATATTCTTTTTGGCAAAGGAAAAAGAAATGGTTGCTTCTTTTGGATTTACATTGAAGCTTCATGAAGCTTTGAAAAGTTCAACCATTTTTGTTTCTTTTGCCTAACCTAACCATTCACCTAAGCCTAGTTTATTCTCTACACTTAACCATGGTTGCTTAATGATAACCATCACTTGATTTTGTTTTCATTATTATTATTCTTTTTCTTCTTCTTCTTCTTCTTCAAGAAGAAGAAACCATTCTAGCTTCAATGGTGCTTTGAGAAAAAGAGTGAGAAATCCAATTCTAAAGTGAACCCACTTCCTATTTCTTCATTCTCTACCACTTGCCATATAGTATAGGGTGTTTTCTTCACAAGTTACATGACTTGGTGAAGTTGGAGCTTGATCTTGAGTTGCCTCGACGTAGATCATCTTCGGTATCGAAGTCGACGACCTAGCCTGATCATTTCTTCGACGAAACCATCGCTAGAGTCCGGGATCCGATGATCGCAGCAGAGGAACATCATCATGGAACTAAGGAAGTGGAAGACCGGATCTACAAAGGTTGTAGTCACTTTCATTATCTAGTTAAGTTGCTAACTTGTATGTTTCGCCTAAACTCTAGTTAACGATCTAGTTTAGGGTTTCTTGGCACCGGAAAAATTTAATTTGGCATGGTTGATGCCTTGTAGAACCACTTGAGTGTGCCTAGGAACCCTACAAATATTGCATTTTAATACCGCTCATTCATTATCTATTTTTTGTATATATCGGTATAATTAACCGGTGTTTGCTCAGTAATAAAGATTACAAGTATCCGTGACAAAATACTGGAAATACATTTAAAATCACGGATATATTATTTGTGAGCTGACACTGCAACCAGAACCGCAAACCGACCGACATCCCAAGAGTTATTTTGCAAACGAGTGTGTGCACAACATTTTGGTCTAACACATAACATGTGTACACACTAACTCTTGGGTCTTGGACCATGGACCTAGGGGGATGCCATGGCACACTCATGATAGCTAAGAGCAAGTGGGCATGAGTGTGACATGCAATAAATGCATAAAGTGTTGATGTGATTCATTGCTACAAGTTTCCCTCCAAGACCTGAGTGCATCCAGAGATTTTTCTAACCAAGCAAACAACACCAGTGGATTGAAGGGGACAACACAAGACCACACTACAAGCACGAGCCTAGGGGCTCGGAAAATGGCCGAGCACTTCCTTCCCAAAACCAAGGTCGCCGGCCCTATCTCCCCCAACTGCTTCCATCTTTCTGTGGGCCTCTCCTTGCTGCCACATAGCCCTATTTTTATTGTTTATTTTATTTTCTTTTTTGCCTATATATAGCAAGCAGTTGGCAAAGGTTCATGGTCTCACTTTGTCTAACTTTTGTCCAAGTTTTACACTTTTGTTCTTGTTTTCTTTTCTCTTTTCTTGTACATAGCTAATCCCCCTTGAGCTCTCTACCATAACTTGATCTTGCAACCTCTTCATTGAGTTTGTAAGGTTAAGCTTTGGTCATTAATCTCAAGGGGTTGTATCATTCTTGAAGTTGAATAAAGCCTTCTCTTTTGTGCCTTCATTTCACATGAGTTCTTTACCCTTCTCTTGAACTTGCAACATCTTCATTGAGCTTGCAAGTTTAAGGGTTGGTTATTGATCCCATGGCTTGTTTTGTGTTCTATGGTTCTTAGTGTTACTATCTTGCTTTTTTACTTTCTTGCACTTTAATACTTGCTTTACTTACTTGCAATTTATTACCTTGTCATTTACATTCTTGTAGTGCTTTTCTTTTCTTTGTTTATCTTCTCTTTTGTTCTCTCTTTTTGGGTTGTTTTGTGAATGGTTGTAATTATGTGTTGTTAGGTAAAGAATACGACATTGTAAGTTAAGGTTTTCTTTGCTCATTTCCTTTTCCTGTATTTTCCATTGAACTCCGTCCAAATATTACGCAAGCGCTCCGTTAGGCACCCTACCCTACCAAGGTAACGGTGATTCCTAACCGCGACCGGTTGCGTTCGGTTTGGCCGGAGGTGAAAGCAAGAGATAAGAACGGAAAGACAAGGGTCAGTAAACCGGATTCCATGAATACCGTGCTTAAATCCCCAAATCCACGTTATTGTCGATTGTTCTAGCTTCAATCGTTAAGTTCGGCTCAAAGGTTTTAGTGCGGATTCCTTAGCTTACACTTTTGTATCTTTTCCTAACAACTTTATACTTGCATATAACACATAGGTTAGATTTGAACTTTCCGCCCTCACGCATTAACTCGTAAGAACAAGAACGTAAAACGCTCCGTCTCCCTGTGGATCGACCCGTACTCATCGCGGCTAGTTGCAAAGCGACACCGTCCTGATCGCGGTTAAACTTTAGAACTTAAAACTCGACACGCCAAAAGCGTGCGATCACTGACGTATTTCCGAGACGGGGTCATTTGCTAACGTATGTTCGAGATGGGTTCATTTGCTGACGTATTTCCGAGACAGGGTCATTGGATGCCGTATTTCCGAGACGGGGTCATTTGCTGACGTATTGCCGAGACGGGGTCATTTGCTGACGTATGTCCGAGACGGGGTCATTTGCTGACGTATTTCCGAGACGGAGTCATTGGATGACGTATGTCCGAGACGGGGTCATTGGATGACGTATTTCCGAGATGGGGTCATTTGCTGACGTATTTCCGAGACGGAGGTCATTGGCTGACGTATTTCCGAGACGGAGGTCATTTGATGACATGTTTCTGCGACGGGGTCATTGGCTGACGTGTTTCCGAGACGGTGGTCATTTGCTGACGTATTTCCGCGATGGGGTCATTGGCTGACGTGTTTCCACGACGGGGTCATTGGCTGACGTGTTTCCACAATGGAGGTCATTTGCAGACGTATTTTCGCTTTCTGTGGTGTCGGGGCTGACTCTAGGTTGTCTGTGAACCGTAGAGTCTTGGAACTGGGGAATTTGTCGTGGCTCCGATTGGTGGTGCCGCGTCAGTACCTTGCTGGCATGAGGAGGAACGCCGTTGTTGGTCTTCTGGGATGCAGATGTTGCTGTCGAGATCTGACTTTCCTTTTGACAAAGTTTGTTAGGGAAATGTGGTTTCCCTTTTCGTTTATGCCCATGGATTGTATACAGGGGTTAGTATGGACTCACATGTAGGGCAAAAGTTTCATTCTTTCGTTTTTTTTATTTCTTTCCGCGATACTCTATCATTTCAGCTTTTTATATCGCGAAAGTCGCGATTGCCCAATCATTTCGGCTATTTTTCGTGGTGCCCGATCATTTCGGCTATTTTTGTTTTTACTCGCTGCTTTTTATATTCGGCTATTTTTGTATGCATATATTTTACTTGCTGATTTTGTTGCAAGTTGCCCTATCATTTCGGCTATTTTTGTATGCATATATTTTACTTGCTGATTTTGTTGCAAGTTGCCCTATCATTTCGGCTATTTTTGTATGCATTTATGGCTCGATGACTTTTCGCCGTGAGTATGGAACCTGGGATCTGATACCAATCTTAGCATCAGCATCGCTGCGACTGGAATATTGCCAGGAGCGAATCATCATTTGCCGTGAAAGGACTTAGAATTTGATACTGATTTAGGCATCAACATCGCTACCACTGGGACATTGCCAGGAGCGAATCATCATTTGCCTCTGTCAATTTGAACAAAGGTGGCTTAGCAAATAGGGTTAGGATCCTGTCGACTAAGGCTTTTGACTTCATGAGCCGTAAGGGTCTCATAAAGGTGTTTCTCCCTACGAGTCGTGAGGATCTCATAGGTGTATGTTCTCCTTAGAAGTCATGAGGACTCCTAAGTGGTGTTCTCTCTTATAAGTCGTAAGGATCTTGCAAGAGTGTTTTCTCCTTGTAAATCGAGAGGATTTACAAGTGTTGTTCACCAAATAGGGGGATTTCATGCCATTGGCGGAACTTGGTGGGGGAGACGTTTATTTGTGCTCATGGATTGTATACAAGGGTCAATATTGAACCGTTTGTAGGGCAGTCTGGGAGATGTGATGGCTTAAGAACAGGTTTAGATCCCTGTAGCTTAAGGCTTTTGAATCTTATGAGTCGTGAGGGTCTCATAAGAGGGTTCTCCTCATGAGTCGTGACGATCTCGTAAGTGTAATTTCCCTTCAGGAATCGTGGGGATCCCTAAGTGTGTTGCTCACTTGTGAGTCGTAAGGATCTCACGCAGGTATTTTTTCCTTACAAGGTCGAGCGGACCTTGCAAGTGTGCATGATTTTTTTATGAGTTGCATCCTTTCGGGTTTTTACAAACTCGCCGGTAGCCCTGCTGTTTTTACTCATGGAGCCCTTTCGGGTTTTCAACCGTGCCCATCTTGCTTATGGACGTACCGTTTTTTTAATTTATTTTTTTAATTTGTTTTTTGCGTCAGCCCAAGGATACTGCAGTTTGTAGTAGTTTAAAGGCGTTTCAGTCCGTAGCTAGTTTCAGGACATTTCGGTCCATTGCTAGTTTAGGGACGTTTCAGTCCGCAGCGATTTTGAGGCAAGGTTTCACTGGCTACTACTTATAGAGTTTGGGCTTGGGAAGATAGAGAGCGGACATAGGCGTCGTCATCTATCGTTGACCTAGGCCGTAACTCGTCAGGCGTAGTATTTTTTCAGAAATCGGTCGTTTATTGGCCTGAAGGGTCTTTCGCCATGCATATCTATGAGCAAGTAAGCCCCACCTTGGTAGACTTTGTCTATGATGTACGGGCCCTCATAGTTTGGCTCGAATTTCCTCCGTTTGGCACGATTGGGGATCATAGGTCTCTTGACCACTAGCACAAGTTCTCCTTGGCGAAACGTTCTCAGCCTAGTCAATCTCTTATATGAGCGCGTCATCTTTTCTTTGTAAGCCTCTAAGTTTTGCTGCGCTATGAGACGAGTTTCATCGAGGGCATCGAGGTCCTCAAGCCGAAGATGATCATTCTCTTCGTCTGTTAGTTTGTAATGGACCGCTACTTGTAGAGAGGGTAGTTCTATCTCCAAGGGGAGTACTGCTTCAGCGCCGAATACCAATGCATACGGCGTTGTGTTTGTGGCCGTTTTGAATGTGGTTCGATACGCCCAGAGAGCTTCATGCAGTCTCTCGTACCAGTCCTTCTTATTTTTGGACACCGTCTTCTTTATGATCTTCGTCAACGTCTTGTTAAAAGTCTCAGCTAGACCGTTAGCTTGGGGATTATAGACCGAAGAGTATCTCCGGTCTATATTATGCTATTGTGCGAAGCGGCTGATTCTGTGACTTCTGTAGGCTGGCTCGTTATCGGAGATAATCCGTTGTGGAGTGCCGAACCGATAAATGACATGTGTCTTGAAGAAATGGAGAATATTATTGGTCTTCATTTCTCTTAGCGGTACTGCTTCTGCCCACTTAGAGAAGTAATCGGTTGTCGCCAATATGAACCGATGTCCTCTGGATGACGCTGGTTCGATGGGCCTAATTATGTCGGTTCCCCACATTTCGAACGGCCAGCTAGCCACTGTTGGGTGTAGCGGGTTAAGATGCTGGTGCATGAAGTCTCCATGAATTTTCCACGAATGGCACTGCTTCGCATATTCGAGGCAATCTTGAATCATCGTGGGCCAATAGTAGCCCATCCTTTTGATCTTCAGCTTCATCTTTGGCCCGGCTTGATGAGAACCGCAGAGTCCATCATGAGTTTCTTAGATGACTCTCTTTGCTTCTTCCGGCCCCAGGCATCTCAGCCATAGAGAGTCGAACGATCTCTTATATAGAGTATCACCGACAAAGGCAAAAGACAGGGCTCGTCTCATGAGATGATGTCTTGAGGATGCATCTTCAGGTGATCGACGGGATTTGAAATAGTCTATAAAAACTTCTCTCCAATCCTTAGCCTTTTCCTGGTCCTCTATTTGTAGGGCTGTTTACTTGGTCACTTCCTTTTCTTCAAACGACTCCGGAGATATTTCCGCTGGTGCAAGAACCCGACGGTTTTGTACAACGATCCTTACGTCATCGAGGTTTTCATCAGCCAGTTCTTTAGCGAGCTTGGCTAACGCATCCGCCTTGCTATTCTCCGCTCGCGGTATGCTTTCCAGGGCATAGGAAGGGATTTGAGTCAGCAATTGTTGCACTCTCTCGTCGTACTTTACCAACTCTGGTTTGCACGTTTGATAGGGGCCGTTTACTTGACTAACGACCAGCTGGGAGTCTCCGTATATGAGGAAGTTTTCGATTCCCATGTCGACAGCGATCTCAAGACCTGCTATTAAAGTTTCATATTCTGCTTCATTGATTGTCCTCGGCTCTGTTAAGGAAAAGGCAAAGCGTATTATCCCTCCTTGCGGAGTCACGAAGATAAGACCTACCCCAGATTTGATTATAGGGGTGTTGTGTTGTCGCTTCTTTATGGAAGATGCTCAGTCAAAATAGAGTTCCCATCGGGTATCACTCCTTCCTTTCTCCCCGTTGATCGTGTCAAACGTGTGCTCGTCTAGCAGTTCATAATTTAAAGGTGAGTTGCCATGTATCAGGTGCTCAGCAAGGAAGTCGCGATGGCCTGGCCTTTCACTGCCTTGAGAGGTCAATATGTTATTGAGAATTCTATTAAGAGTAGGGCCCATTTAGCGAGTCGTCCTGTTAGTATGGCTCTTAACATTAAATACTTGAGAGGATCCACCTTTGATATGAGATGGACTTCATGCGCTAAAACATAGTGTCTGAGCTTCATTATCGCGAAGATTAACGCCAGGCAGTGTTTTTCGATGGGGGAGTAGTTGTTTTCTGCCCCCAGTAGAACTCGTCTCAAATAGTAGAGGGCTCTCTCCTTTCCTTGGTCGTTCTCCTATGCCCATAGCACGCCTAAAGAACCTTCAAGGGTTGTTGTGTACAGGATGAGAGGCTTTCCCTTGACTGGAGCGGTCAATACTGGCGGATTCTGCAGATATTGCTTGATTTCGTCCAGTGCGCTTTGGCATTTACGATCCTAAACGAACGGGGCCCCCTTCTTCATTAGATGGCTGTAGGGCCAGCATTTGTCGGAAAGGTTGACTTGGATTTTGATACATGTTTAGGCATCGGTATCGCTACAACTAGGATAGTGCCAGGAGCGAAGCATCATTTACCCCTGTCGATTTGGGCAAAGGTGGCTTAGTGGATAGGGTTAGGATCCTGTCGACTAAGACTTTTGACTTTATGAGCCGTAAGGGTCTCATAAAATTATTTCTCCCTACGAGTCGTGATGATCTCGTAGGTGTATGTTCTCCTTAGAAGTCGTGAGGACTTCTAAGTGGTGTTTTCTCTTATAAGTCGTAAGGATCTCATAAGAGTGTTTTCTCCTTATAAGTCGAAAAGACCTACACGTGTTATTCACCATATAGGGACATTTCTTGCCATTTGCAGAACTTGGCAAAGAAATATTTATTCGTGCCCCTAGATTGTATACAGGGGTCAATATGGACCGTCTGTAGGGAAATTTGAGAGATATGACGGCTTAAGAACAGGTCTAGATCCCTGTAACTTAAGGCTTTTGAATCCTATGAGCCGTGAGGGTCTCACAGGGGGGATTCTCCTCACGAGTCGTGAGGATCTCATAAGTGTATTTATTTTAATGAGGTTGCGCCCTTCCGGGTTTTCACAAACTCACCGGCAGTCCTGCTGTTTTTACTCACGGCGCCCTTTCGGGTTTTCATCCGTGCCCATCTTACTTGCGGACGTACCATTTTGTTTTTTTAACAAGATTACGCCCTTCCGGGTTTTCACAAGCTCACCGGCAGTCCTGCTGTTTTTAGTCACGGCGTCCTTTCGGGTTTTCATCCGTGCCCATTTTTCTTGTGGACGTACCGTTTTTTTTTGTTTTTTTAGCGGGGTATTCCACTAGATTATAGGACCTATTTGTAACCCCCTTAATATCCTTCCCGTCCTTTGAGAAGAAAGGACCATTCTACATAGAGATTCTTCCGCCAGTGAGAAATATGCCCCCTGTGTATATGTCGGGGGGAACGAGTACCCACGCGGTCGCTATTTTGGCAACAGGTTGCTTCAGAGCCGCTTATTTTTGTTGAGCATAGGCGACAAACGCCATCACTCATCATCATCGGATGAGAAAGAGTCTTGACCCATTTGATCCAATTGAGCCATTTTATCCATGAGTTCTGTTAATACCAGAATATTGCATTTAATACCGCCCATTCTTATACTCGTTTGTTTATAGGTATGTGATTTTAATCCGTATTTGCTACATACTACAGGCTACAGGTTCCTAGTCCAAAATAACGCAAATGGTACAAATTCTCCACTGTTACGCCAAAATGCAGAACATCTGTTGCCAAGAGATAAAAGCCGGGTTCCGGTCATCCGTATCCGTCCAGTGCCGCGTACCCGTTCATGAGACAAGACAAATGACAGTGGTCATTCGTGTCTCGAAAAAGCACAGAGCACGAGAGGGGCATCACAAGAATCAATGGGTGCGCGGAGCTCGAGGGAGATGAGGTCAAAAGAATTATTTTTGAAGCCATTTTAGATTGTTGCAGATCTGAAAATATTGTGGAAGCAATTTAAAATTTGGAACATGTAGAACAACTGAACTTAGCAACACACGAAACCCCACAAAAAACGACAACTTAACTCCTCCAAATGGCAGCGGATCCGCAGCCAATATGGCCATTATGCGGCTGATCCGCGGCCGAGTTGACTCAGTGTCAACTCGGATTTTTGGGGTAGTTTGGTAACTTTGTATGGGCTCAGAATCTTGCCCTAGGGTTTCAGCACTCAGCCTATAAATAGTCCAGTTTTGTGCCAAGCCAACGATACTTCTTTTTGTTAGGATTTAGTTTAGGTTAGCTTTCTTCTTCTTCTTCTTCTTCATGTATTCTCCATTAAAGTGTAAGTGAGAGCTTGAGTGGATGATGAAATGAAGATGAGCGTTTTTATTTAACTTGTATCTTTTAATTCTTGCAATGTATTTTAATTCCTAAGTGTAATTTAATTATTGTTGTAAAGTAGTTGTTGTTATTTCCTTACTTGTTCTCTTTTCCTTTCTTCTTATCCGTATTATTTCCAAGCGATGATACTTGACGGAGTTCCTTTCTTAGGTGAGGACCCAAGAGTTAGCTTGTAAACCGTATTTTCCTTTTCCTTCTTTTCTTCCTTCTTGTTTCGTTTTCATTTTCTTTTATAATTTGTGAATAATTCCGCACTTGTTAAGGCTAAGGAAGATGGTATGAGGGACGGAAAAATCCCTTGTGCTTCTCTTCGCCAAATATCTTGAAACGAATCTCGACCAAACAAACGCAACCCTCTCATTTAGGCTCGCTATATGTGACATATAGCCGCGACCTAAGTCGAGAATTCCTTTAAGCGCACTACAACGTGACATGTAGCTGTGACTTAATTGGATACATGGTTGCGGGTGTTTGGCCGAGGGTTGGAAATAAGCGTATTTAGCGGACGGACAAGGGGCACTAGGAATGGATTTGCGTTGGAAAGATTGCTTAAACTCACAATTCGCATTCCTATGTCCTCCTAATTCCCGATACTTTCGATTATCCCAACATCGTTTTAAGAATGGCAAAAGAAAAGCACAAGACTAATCCTAACTCTACTAACCGACCTTAACCATAACAAGCTTACTTGAACATAAATACGAACACTTAGGATAGAATTTGAACATACACATACTCATTCGTTATTGACTCGTCTAAAAAACGAACGGACATACTACCCTCTCCCTGCAGATCGACCCGTGCTCAACCGGCTAGCTGCAAAGCGACACTGTCTTGATTGCGGTAACAAAAACTTCTATCAATCAAATGGCGCCGTTGCCGGGGAAGACGGTAATGTATTTTCTTTCTTGTTATTCAGGTTAATATTCTTTTTGTAAATATATATAAAAAAAATAAATATATAAATAAATAAATATAACAAAACCCTTTTTGTTATTTTTGATATTTTTTGTGTGCAAGTATGCAGGGTATCTGGAGCAAGTACAGTAATCATTTAAAGAAACATAGCATTTTATTTTGGAATAGAGATCAAGGGGAGTGTAGGGACCCAAGTTGAAGCTCCAATTCCACTGTTTGACCGCGGAACCGCGGTCAAAGTAGGGATTTAGCGGCGGTTTTGCGGTTGTATTGAGACTTCTGAGTCTGAATTTTTTTCCACCCTTTCTCTTTCTTTTTATCTCCTCTGTGAATTCCACTATACCGTATTTCATGCAGGTTTCTTTGCACAGATTACGCCGCCGCCAAATAAAGTTTTTGTTGTTTTAAATTTTGTTTGTTGATACGCTTTGCATATAATAATACGGACTTTAAGGGGCTTGAACACCAACTAAGATTGGGTAGGGATTTCATCACCCTTCCTAAGACCCTACAAATCACTAAATGCATACGCATTATCTGGAGTTAGTAAAAAATATCTAGACCAAACCTATAAGGACTTGTTGCGCTCAATTAGGTCAAGTGAAGGTTGCGGGGAATCGGTCGTTTATCTAAACTTGACTTTGTAGTGCCTAGGTTAGATAAGTGAGGAGGTAATTCTAAAAGGCCCGTCTCACGGTGATTCGTGAGCGGAACCCTCCTTATATCACTTGTACTTACCTGGCCACAATTGGCAGTGAAAAGGCGATTTGAGGGTTATCTTGCAACTTGTCACTTGGAAATCTAAGAGCGGTATAGTTGGACTTTGAAGACCCTAGCTCTTGGTGTTGTTTGTGCATATTGTGATTGTGATTGTGCTTATATAAAGTTTAGTCCCATAATTCCGTATTCTTTCAAAAACCAAACATACAATTTTTAAAACTCCAAAAACAAACAATTTTTTTTTAAAACTAAAAAAAATCACTTCCTTCCCTCGCTACCTTTTCACTCTTCTAACATGGGTACCCCATCTCGAAAAACTCTTGCCGAACTTTGGTACCCACAACCAGACATTTCTTCTTACGGTTCTTGCTTTGGCCGAAACTCGAACGATCCTTCCATGCCTAAAATTTCTTTGAAAGATCGGATAGACGCGTCTAGGACAAACAATTAGACTCCGCAATCCACTTCATATCAACCGTTTCAAACATTCACCCGTTCTTACGTTGATACCTCTTTTGAGAGTCCGGTTGTAACTCTGAAACCCATGTCTATTGCTGAACGTATTGAACAATCTCGTAACCGATCTTTCACTCCTTTCACCACTTCCAATTCATGGGATCAGAAATTCCATTCACCTTCTTATCCAAATGTTGATCCTACTCCTGTCCAACCGTTCAACTCCTATCCATCCTACCCAACTGTTGCACCTTCCCTAGACATTGCTTCTATACAGCCATTTAGGAGTTTCACATATCCAGATAACTTTGAATCTTTTACTGAAACCCCTTCACAACCCATGTTTAGTCTAGAACAGTCGTTGGAAGACTTTTGGTTAGCGTCGT
This sequence comes from Agapanthus africanus, assembly GCA_030015575.1. Classification (NCBI taxonomy): domain Eukaryota; kingdom Viridiplantae; phylum Streptophyta; class Magnoliopsida; order Asparagales; family Amaryllidaceae; genus Agapanthus; species Agapanthus africanus. The sequence continues at coordinate 43,184,796 of JASDDO010000019.1, read as the reverse complement.
ACCAACAGATGATGGATTTGAATGTGTCCATGGCCGCCCTTATACAACCTAGTGACCCGGTAGCTAGTTTCCAACTAGCTCCAAATTTTCAAATGTATAATGAGGCGATAGGACAGATTGAGAATTTGAGCGGTGAGAGTGCGCAGTACACCCATCCAAATCAAACCTACCCATTACAAATTGAATCCCACAACTCCGGTTTTGAATGTCTATCGAGTGTCCCAAATGAATCACAAATTGTCGATAGAACGTTTGATGAGTTGTACGACTTTGTAGTGTTTGATTTACCCGATTGTGAAGGGTCTCTTTCGAGTGAAACCACACCGAATCCTTTTGACCTCTACACTACCATCATAGAACCACAATTGATAGAAATCCATGCTTTTGATGAGGTGTCTGAGAATATAGATTTTCACTTGATTGAGGATATCGACGCTGAGGATATTTTGGATGATAAACCCACAGATTTGGATGAGTTTTTCCCTCCAATTCATCATCCTGGGTCTTTAACTGTTTTTCTCGAACCCCATATGCGTCTAGATATTGATGATACATGCATGGATGAGCTGATTTTTGAGGAGAATTTTGAGGATAGCATTGAGGATGAAGCATTTTTACTGGATGAGTCGGATTTTCCAATTCATCCTATCCCTTTCATTGACTGCGTACACCCTCCTGAATCTTTAACCGATACCCTTCCTCAATCACCTCCCTACATCCTTGTTCCGACCTTGCAAGAAACCGTTTCACTTTCATTTTCAATGTCTGGTTTACCAAGTTTGGTCTACCCATGTTTTCTCACGAATCTTGAGGGATTTGACCCCATTTCTCGATGGATTAATAGATTAGTACAATCGTTTTTTACATATCGGTCATCACAAATTATACTAATTTATTCACTCCATTTTCACCCTCAAGTTCGTACTCCATTTCTTTTTCCCTTCCGCCATTCTTCTCCTCATATACCGAGACCGAATCCCACTTCTATCCCAATACGGCCTCGTGTATTCTCCATTTCTTTCCTCTCCGCATTCTTTTACCAGCCCGGGCCTTATCCCGATAAAATTTTTGAATGGTTGGTGCTCACTTTTGTTCTGTGTAAGGACTTATATAGATTGATACTATTCTCTTTCCCCCTAATCCTGAACTTCACCGCTTAAACAGTGGAAATACTGTTTCACTTAAGTTTGGGGGAACCTTTTTGTGTATATATATTTTTAGTTTGCTTTTTATTTGGTATATAAAAAGAAAAGAAAAAAAACAGGGGGAGCACCGACAATTTTGACTCTCTTGGTGTAGCCTGACAGTGAGGGCACTGTCAAGTTTAAGTTTGGGGGTGTGCTCGGTAAGCTTTCTTCCTTCGCATTCATTTGTATATGTTGCATTTGCATACTTATTAAAACCCATAAAAACTGAAAAAATTTATAAAAATATAAAAACTTTGTCGTCAAGTTAGTTAATAGGGTAATTTAGATTTTTATTCCGAAAGTTTAGTTGAAAGGTTAGGAATAACTAAATCCTAGGTTTAGAAATTGAAAACCCTAAAGATAACCCTCACTCTGTTTAACCTTGATAATTATACGTCCTTACAGTTTTTTTTAGATGTAAATAATCTTGAGTTCAGTTCTTGAGTTAAGTCAAGATGAAGGGAAAGTATTAAAGCTTTACTGAAGGATAAGTCTGAAAAATATTTTCTATTTTTGAGTCCAAATTTAGAAAGTATATACCTTACAAACTGCATATACACACACCTTGAAATTTGGGATAGTAGAGGATACCTAGAAATACTCTTGCCTCAAAACCTAGTATGAAAGAAAAAACAGTATTTAAAACTAAACACCAAAAGAGCATATTGAAAAATATATCCGGTCCTGAAAAAGAAAAATAAAGAAAAGAAAAATAAATAAAGTCAAGACCTGGAAACTGCTATTTACGCTTTAAAGCCAACTCATTCAATAATCGGCTGTTAGTGTCTCAAGAAGCATTAATAGTCGCATGAAAGGTGTGCGAGCAACACCGTCCATCATTAATGAAAAGGAGTGGTATTAGGTATTAGGGCAAGGGTACTATAGCTTGAATTGAATTTTTAAGTGTAGGGGTGAAAAAATACACACTCGTAGGGGTATACAATCGATGTTTGGAGGAAAAATAGGAATAAAGAATAAGGCTTATATTTTCTGTAAAGATGATAAAAATCCCTAATTAGAGACCGCACTTTAGAAGGAAAACTCAGGAAAGACCGAGATCTTTCTAGACTGTAAAACGTATAGGATCTGGAGTTGAATAAATTAGAGGTGTGAAACATAAGGGTTGAATATTTCTAACTTAGGATAATAGAATTTCTAACCTAGATACTAAACCGTAGGAGTAGAATCGACGTTAACTTATGAAACTAATTTGACGGGATTTTGTGGGTAATATCCGCTGAAAACCCTCAGGAGACAACACTCCTCCTACTAGAGACACCTAGAGGTTTAACGGCTTGTTGCACGAGCTCAGTGAGTGCAATCGCATTCTCTGCGAAAGTGAGGTAAGGACTTTTAGTGAATAATTGGTTTTGCTCGGGACTAGCAAAAGTTAAGTTTGGGGGTATTTGTTCATACCAGAATATTGCATTTAATACCGCCCATTCTTATGCTCGTTTTTTATAGGCAGGTGCTTTTAATCCGTGTTTGCTACATATTTACAGGCCACAGGTTCCTAGTCCAAAATAACGCAAATGATACAAAATCTCCATTGTTACGCCAAAATGCAGAACATCTGTTGCTACTTTCAATTATCCCAACATCGTTTTAAGAATGGCAAAAGAAAAGCACAAGACTAATCCAAACTCTACTAACCGACCTTAATCATAACAAGCTTACTTGAACATAAATACGAACACTTAGGATAGAATTTGAACATACACAGACTCATTCGTTGTTGACTCGTCTAAAACACGAACGGACATACTACCCTCTCCCTGCGGATCGACCCATGCTCAACCGGCTAGCTGCAAAGCGACACCATCTTGATTGCGGTAACAAAAAATTCTATCAATCAAGTTCTTGGAAGGTCAGGAACGCCTTTGAATTTGGGTCAAGTGTGGCTATGGGCATTCCCATGGCTGCAACTTCATCGATGCGTTGCTCGCATTTGACCAGAGATTTCGCCATCGTGTAACATATTGAACCCAAGTCTCATTTGGTCTAACTCTTTCGTTGACCACCGCCGTCAAGGTAGTACGTTCGTTCTCATTAGCAAATCCTTGATAGAAGAGCATATCCATTTCGTCGAAGCTCTTCACGAAATTATTTTGGAGTTCCGCATACTATATGAAGGCGATGCCCGCCAGACCGCTGACAAACTGTCAGAGGAGTAGTATGTCATTTCCTCCAGCATTTCCACACATGGATTTAAATTGCGCAATGTGCTGGCAAGGATTCACAGTTCCTTTGTATATGTGGAGTCGAGAATATGTATTCTGGTGGGTACTGTATTTAATAGTAGAACGCCGGATACGGTCGACTAGTCTTGATTGGCCTATTTGATGCTTCACTAGCATGGTGAGTTTTGACTTGCTGAGCGATATATGCGTCCAGCTTTTCGTTTAGGGATCATTTCCTCCTCAGCCGTTGATCATATCTGCAGAGGATTTGAAATGTCATCCTTATCTTTAAGACCGACTACCGGCGGTTCATCTGCCAGTGGTTCCGATTGAACCATCATTCCAGCCATATTATGAATCAAAAGGGCCATCTGATTCATTTTAGTGGATATTTCTGTCGCTTCTTCATCTCTTTTTTTTCAGAGCGCACTTTAGGAAATCAATATCCGACTCCTTCTTTACTCTTTCTTCGGGTGCGTCCTCGGGATTTTCCTTATACGATGGATTAGCGTTTGTTGCCACCTGAGCGAGCATCTCCTGCAACTTTTCACGTTGCAGTTGAACTTTTGTCAGGGACCGAGTTTGAGGTCGGTGACTAGTAGAAGTTTGAACTTCGTCTTTGAAATTCACCACATAGACTATATGAATTATCAAGCCCTTAGGCTTGGGGTGTTTGGAGTTTGCTCCGGACACTCGAGCTTTAATAGGCCTCTTTTTTTTGTGAGAAGACGCTTTGGTTTTGGGAGGAACCGCTGTATCAGGATCCGTCTTGGAGTGAGTCCCCTTCACCTGCTTCCACACCTTATATATAGGTGAGGAAATTCGTCTCAGGGAGCGAACTTGTTTATGCTCTTGTGGGATCTCCATGGGCTGCGGAGACTTCTTCAATATTGCGGTAGGAGAATTTTGTCTGGCCCTTCGCAACAGTTTGAAACTGTTCCCGGTTGGAACAACAACATTCACCACTGGGTTGAAACAGGACCATACGCAGAACTGCCCCCAGCTCATTTTGTATGATGCCGATATCGACGTTGACCGTTTCTTACGGCTGGGATTTGATTAGCTTCAGGATTTTGCCGAGCTTGCCCCATGTTTCCTTTGAGAGCCTAAATATTCTGCCCCCTGCATTGACCTTGGTTCTTGGCAGGTGCCAGTTGTTGGAGGACTGATTCTGTCGGCAAAGTTGCAGCTTGGGGAACCAACCTGTGGAAAAAAGACTTCCTCTGGGCATCCTCCATCGACGTTGAGGCACCGAGGGTGGGAGGTGGGAGCATCAATCCAAGGAGAAGCCCGTTGATTTCTTGAAGAGCCGGATTGCAGAGATTTGAGGTTGCAAGTGACCCATACTTGACTCCGCCAGATGTGACAGAGCCTGAGTTGCGGTGAGTGAAAGCAAACGCCATTCTCGGAAAAGACAAAACGCCGACTTCAGTATCCCATCACCCAAGGGCAACTACAAACATATATATCGTGATTATTTAATCATGAAAAAACACGACACACGAAGTGTGGAGTGGAAAGAGGAAAATGTCCCACCAAGCGTGCCAGAATCTGTTCGCCGCCGAAAGACGCAACCGGGACGTTGGGACGTCTGGCCTGAATTTTGGCGGCAGATGCTATTTGGTTTTATCCGTCCATATCTCCGAAGATGCCAAGTTGATTTATAGCACCGTGTATCGAAGGTTTAGACGGACGCGGCTGTTGTAACAGACTTCGTCAAATTCCCCCTCATTGTGAGGGGTTTTTTATTATGGGGACGCTCTTCCTTGCAGGCGCAAGCCCCTGCAGTTAATTACGTTACCGCGTAGTGATAACCACTTTCTCCTTCTCCAGATGTTCACTTCGTGTCGTGTGTGTTTGTTTTATTTTTGGTTGCCCGTGGATTGTATACGAAGACTAATTTATATTTTCCCCCGTAGGGCGTGGATTAGTCCAAATCCGTTTTTTCATAGATTTGGTTTGGGTTTGTTTTAAGGATCGTTAACCTCATTTGAGATTAAGATTAACTTAGATGCTTGTTAAGGATACGTTAGTTTAATTTTAGACTAAGATCTACTTAACAAGGTTTTAGGATCATTTAGATCCAGCAAAAGAGTATTTGGACTCTATCGTTTTAGTTTAAAGACGTTGCGGTCCATTGTTAGTCTAAGGACATTACAGTCTATGAGTTTAAGGACCTCATAGTTAAGGTTTAGAGACATCGTAGTTTGTATGGTTTAAAGACATTATAGTCTGGTTTAAAGACATCATAGTCTGTAAGGTTTTGGTTTAACCGTTTGGGGATGCACCAAAAGTTATTGGTTATTGGGACCCTCCATCTCTTTGAAGACGTTGAAGAATTATAACGACATGTATCAGAGGTATGAAGAGATGTACCCTTGAACCAATGATTGTTGGGAGATCTATAGTCAAGTTTGGGACTAAGACCAATTAAAAAAGATTGTGAGCATATGGGCTCGGTTAATCTGAATTAGGGACTTGTGGCCAACTTGGGCTCAGCCCACTCAGTTTTGAATAAAATGTTGAACATTTGTTTGGGCTCAGTCTCTTTTTATTCAACAATGCTGAACATTGATTTGGGTTCTGACACCCCTGTATCTTTTTGCCTTTTATTAAGTGTTGAACACTCTTTATGGCGCTGGGGCTTTATTTACAGAGCGCTTTGTAATTCCTTAGCGCCTACGTGAGGAGCACGTGGAGCGCTTGGCGCTGAGCGCCAAACTTGGAGCACTAAGACACTTCTTATAAAATAGCGCCCACGTGAGGAGCTCGTGGAGCACTAGGCGCTGAGCGTCAGACTTGGAGCGCTAAGGCGCTTCTTTTAAAATAGCGCCCATGTGAGGAGCACGTGGAGCGCTTGGCGCTGAACGCCAGACTTAGAGCGCTTAAGCGCTTCTTTGGCAGTTCTGATCAATTCTGTGCTCTGAGAATTAAGTTCTCGTTTATAAGAGACTTTGTCTCGTGGATCTAAAAACTAAGTTCTTCTTTTATGAAGAGATGCTATGATCTCTTCTGTTTTTGTTAAAGATTTTGTCTTATAGATCTGTGATCTAGAGAAAAAACTAAGTTCTTCTGATATGAGAGTTAAACTCTCAAATATGGAGGAGATGTTATGATCTCTCTTCTTTTTATTTACCTTGAAGAAGGTTCTTCTTCTTAGAGCTTGCTCTTCTCTTTTTCTTCTCTGAGAACTTGAAACTTATGGGGGGTTCTTCTGTCTAAGACTTGAAGTCTTGGGTTCTTTATATAGGGGATGCTGATTTGTTGAATCAGTTAAGGAAATCTCTCATTGAGAGATTTCTAATTGATTTGGGGATGTTTCCCACCGTTGGATTTTTGATCCAAGGCCTTCTGTTTTACAGAAGACATATTTCTTGTTTTTAGCAAGATTGGGAAAATATTTTCCCATACATAACTTATTCTGTATCTCGGTGATTTTTAATCACCATTGAATTTTTGATCCACCGGTGCTCTGATGTATAGAGTACAATCTTTCTTATTTGGAAAGATTTGAGGAGTATTTTCTCAACAGAATTTAATTCTGTAATTTGATGATTTATTATCTTCGTTGGATTTTTGATCCAAGAGTAGAGAACATTTAGTTCTAGCACTGGCGCTCTCGTCCTTTGCACCTGAGGCGTTGCCTCAGAGTCTTTGACTCTTGGCGCTGGCGCTCTCGTACTTTGCACGTGAGGCGCTGCTTTAGAGTCTTTGACTCTTAGCGCTTGGCGCTCCTGGCGCTCGCGCTCTCGTGCTTTGCACGTGACGCGCTGCCTCAGTTCAAATTTCAAATTTTGAACAGAGCTTTGCTCTCTAATTAGGGAAACACTTCTGACCTGAACTAAATCTTGCACAATATCTCCATGAATAATGTTAGTAATATTTGTTATAGAGATATTATTTTAACCATTTGTATGATGTTATATCTTTTAAAGAATCTTGATTGGAATATTTGATATGATATACATAATAAAAATATTATATAAATATTATATGCATATATTTTCCTTCATAATGTTAATTATAATATATAAATATTTGGTAAATAGTATTTTGCAGATAAACCCAAATATGTTCTATATTTATAATAAACACCTTTAGATATTTAAGAAAAGTAAGAAAAATATTATATCAGATGCACGATATTTTCGACTGAACAAATGCCCCCAAACATAACTTTGATCGTCCCGGGCAAATTATTTATTCAAGAGACAGAAAGAAAGAAAAAAGAAAAACCTAAGTAGCACACTTTCGTAGGCAACACGATTGCACTGAGCACGTGTAACAAGCCGTTAAACCTCTAGGTGTCCCTAGTAGGAGAAGTGTTGTCTCCTGAGGGTTTTCTGTGGATTACACCCACAAAATTCTATAATAAAAGAAAGAAGATGAAAGTTACATACAAAGATAAGAACTATAAAAGAAAGAACTTGAAAATAAGAGTTTCCAACTACACCAGCTTTTCAGTTGCCATGGGCCCTATCTTAATGGTCGTGAAAAAATGTTAGAAATCACATCATCCCTCAATAAAACATCGCCTTTAGTCTTCCTCCCTATCATTCATCCAAATATCGATCATATACCCCTACGTGTGTGTAAAAGACATCCCTATACTTAGATAATTCAATTCAAGCTATCATACTATTGTCCATCTTCCTTAGTACTTTATAGTCGGTGAATAATTTTAGATGGAATTGCTCACACATTCTTCATACGACCGTTAATACTTCTTGAGGTACTAACCGACCGATTACCAAATGTGCTTGCTCATTTAGGCGTAATTTCTCGTCTTGCAACTCCTAAGGCTTAGCAGTGGCTCCCAAACCAGTTGGTCTAAGGCACTAAGTGATGAAGCACCCTCGTTATATTTTTATTTATGCGGCCTTAACCAATTACAAAACCAGTGTTCATTTTTTCTTCACCATTTATATTTCTTTTTCTTTTATTTTCCTTCATACTAAGGCTTTTAGACAAGAGCATTTCAAGGTATCCTCTACTATCCCAAATTTCAAGATTTATGATAGTGCATATAGTAGGGTATTAACGTTCAAATGTTTGGACTTAAGAATAGGGACTATTTTTCAGACTTATTTTTATCCCCAAATTAGTAATTTTCTTTATCTTACTAACCCTTGGGACAACGTCTCATAACTACTTATTACTAGCTTTGTTTAAGAAAACATCTAATTTTCTAGATTTTCTTAAATTATTCCTATCTTTCATATGTAAATTTTTCACTTTCTAACTTTCATTATCAAAAAGTTTTTGTGCTTATATTTATGATAATGCAAAATAATGCGTGAATAAGCACAAATCTCCTCTAAACCTGTTTACAGCAGTGTCCTCACTGATGTCATCTGTTAACTTTTTTTTCTAAAACCTGTAGACTTGGGAGGAAAAGTTATTAAAGGAGATAAGAAATAATGACAGTGAAATACACCCCCAAACTTATTTTTGGTTCATAATTTAGTAAAAAATTTCTTTCAAGAGCCAAAAGATTCCTCCCCCCCAAACTAGAGTAAAATGGTATTAAACGTTTAAAATTATAAAGAGGGGGGTAAAGTTATTGGTCAATATAAAACTTTACAAAGACCAAAAGTCAACACCAACCATTCAAAGATTTTATCAATGTAGTGCACAGGTTGGTAGAAAATCGTGTCACCTATCGACGTGAAGAAGTGGGGAGGAGATAAGAGGTGGTATGGTTTACGTCTCAGTTGATAGAGAAGAAACAATAATGGTGAATGAAAACGAGAATGTGAATAATTAGGAATGGGTAGAATAGTCACATTCTCATATGGGATAAGAAAAAATGGTGGTGGTTCAACTTCTTCGGATGGAGGTTGATTAATCACAAAATCCGTGTCGTTCAGGAATGCGGGTTCGTCGGCGAAAATATCTTCGAAACTTTCATCGATGGTCCGATTGAACGTTTCAATGTCAATAAGTGTCACACCAGAATTCATCACACTTGATTTTTCAAAAATTATGGAGGTAGGAGACTCGAAAAACACATCTATCTTATTCTTAAAAAAGTCTAAATGAAGTTGTCTTTCTAGAATTATCGAACTCGAAATATCGGAGTGTGGTTTTTCAAAACTCGATAGAATTAAACAAAGATTAGAAGAAAAATCAAAGAAAATGGGTGATGAAATGGGTAAACGAATTTGGGTATCGAGTATTGCTGAACCAGATGTGGGAAATGAAGGCTGAATTTCGTTCTGCTTTTCGGTCATGCATTTATCATCAATTTCCAGACGCATATGGGGTTGGGGAAAAACAGTTAATGGTTCGAGATGATGTCCACACGGAAGTGAAAGGACCTGATGAATTGGTGAGAAAAATTCATCCAAAACAGTGGGTTCATCATCTAATATATCTCCAGCATCAATATCGTCAATCAAGTGAAAGTTAAAATTCTCAGACACCTCATCAAAAGCATGGTTTTCAATCAATTTTGGTTCTAGAGTGGAGATGTAGAGATCAAAAGGATTGGGTGTGGTTTCACTTGAAATGGACCCTTCACAATCGGGTAAATCATACACTACAAAATCACACAACTCATCAAACCTTCTATCTTCAATTGGTGAATCATTTGGTGTACTCGATAGATTTGTGAAACTAGAGTTGTGGATTTCAATTTTGGATAGGGAGGTTTGATTAGGAAGGGTGTACTTCTCTCTCTCACTACCCAAATTCTCAATTTGTCCTATTTCCATATCATACATTGAATAATTTTGAGCTAGTTGGAAACTAGTTGCTCGTTCGTTTGGTTGTATGAAGGCAGCCATGGATGCATTCAATTCCTCTATGTGGCGGCGCGACGCTACCCTATATTCTTCCACTGTCCGTTCAAGACTAGACATGGGTCGGTAAGGGGTTTCAGCATAAGATTGAAATTCATGTGGATAGGTAAAACTCCCAAATGACTGATTAGATGAATTGTCTAGAGAAGGTGTAAAAGCCGGGTAAGATTGATAGGAATCGAATGGTTGTGAAAATTGGACAGGAGTAGAATCAACATTGTGATAAGAAGAATATTGATATTGGTTGGTTGATTGGCGACTGGCAACAGATGTCATATACGCCGTAAAACGAGTAGCAATATCTTTCTTAGAAAGTGATGGTGTTTTTTGTCCCAACGGTTTGACCGGATTGAAATTTTGGCTTTTATCCCTCGCTATATGCTCAGCGATGGACATGCGTTTAGGAGTCCCCTCACACGCTTTAAATGGAGTATCAACATAAGAAGATGTAGAATTTTGATGCGGTTGATAGGATCTGGAGTGAGGTGTCCAACTGTTTCTTTCCGCTTGCTCTATCCGATCTCTTAAAGATATGGTAGAGTCAGAATTTTGACTAAAGCAATTACGAAAACAAGAAATATCTGGTTCTGGATAGCAAAACCCAGCAAGAGTTCTTCTATTTGGGTTACCCATTATAAGAAGGAAAGAGGAAGGAAAAAGATTTAAACTCTAATTGGATTGTTTTGCTGTGAAAGTGGGACTTGAGGGTTAACTCAACAAATCACAAAATGCAAAATCAAACCCTAAAACTAAGGTCACCTAGGTCAAGCACTAGACCGCTCCAAAACTTCCAAAGGACAAGCCGCAGGATCAATCCTCTATCACCTCTTTATCGCTCTTGTGACCAGGTAAATGCCAGGTAAGTATGGGGTGTCAGCTATACGAATCACTGAAAATAGCGGGCCAAATTAAGTAACCACTTTCCTAGTCATGCTTGCCTAGACACCACAAAAGTAATGCGGATAAGCGATAGATTACCCACGACCTTCCTCTGTCCTAATTGATTGCGATGGTCCTTAGAGTCTTGGTCTAGATATTTTTTTAAATTTATGTAGGGTGATGCGGATGCTCATTTTGTGATTTGTAGGGCCTAGGAAGGATGATGAAATCCCCACCTAATCTGAATTGTAGTCTTGCCTCTTAAAGTCCGTATTAAAAATATGCAAAAACATACCGCAAAACAAAACACACAAAAAGATTTTTGAGCGGCGATATTTTGTAAAGAATCCTGCAGAAAAATATATTATAGGATTTTCAGAGAAGAGAGAAAGAGTTGAGAAATATACCAGAGAAGTTTGGGGACACAACTCCCCAAATCCGCCACGGTTCTGCCGCCAAACTACCTTTTTGCCGCGGTTCGGCCACGTGAATGAGGATTCTTTGTTCAATTTTTTTCTACAGTGTCCTCCTTGTTCCTCTGGGTCTTGATGAATGTCTCTGAATCTTGATTTTCTCGCTGTAGTGTCTCCAGATTCCCTCGCAAAACGTCGCACAATAATCGTTAAATACACAATTTGCTGTTTTGTTTTATTTTTATGATACGGATCGAATAAGAATTCAACACGAATAGCAAGAGAGAAAAAATTACGCACGTATCCTCGGAAACGGCGCCATTTGATTGATTCTATGAAAGTGTGTAGTAGTAACCGTAATCAATAACGGTGTCGCGTGTAGCTAGCCGAGATGAGTATAGGTCGTCCGCAGGGATGCGTGGAATTTCTAATCTTGCTTTAGACGAGTTGATTAGAATAAATGAAGAATTGAGAATAGATTCTAGATGTATGTTAAACACTGATATAGAATATATATATTTAAGATCTAGTTTAAATACGGATGTAGAATTTATAAAGAAGAGGCTTGTAAGGTTCGTTAGAATTTAGTAGTCATGAATGACTAATAAAGATGACTCTTTTTATCTTTTGATAGATTTAAAACTAGATTGATAGTGATGAATGAGTATTAGGGTTCTTGGAAGAAACTAAGGTTTCTCCACTATTGACCCTTGTCCTTTCATTGATCTCTATTCATGTTTAGCCCTTAACAAAACAATTGTTAATCTAATCTCAAATCGCGGTCGAGACTAGCAATAAATCGATAGCGCGCCCGATTAGGATGTTAACGATTCTTTTGCTAAAGTTTATAAACTTCATAAAACTTAAAAGAAATTAAAATATTTTCTCATCCATTATTCTACCATAATCCTACGAACCCTATCAAGCGGAGAATTACTCGCGCGTGATAGAGATAGAAGAAGAACGGATAGAGAATGAATTCATAATGCAGAAATTAAAATTATCTGATGATCTACCTTTATTAATCAACTTCACAAGTACAATTCTTCGAGTTTAGATTACAAGAGGAAGAAGTTGCTATCGATCTCTGCCTCGTAGGAAGTAGATATTCCGTCGAATCTCACATCGCCTTATCACGTCGAATCGCGGACCTGTCGTAGATCACTTGTCTTTTGACGGTGATTTGCTTCGTGTAAAAGGTGATGATTTCTAGCTTTAGCCCTCGGTACTTTATATAGCCCTGGAAGCAGAAACCCTAGATCCATAATATGGTTATTTTTTTATGCAATCCTACCCAAAAAATCCCAAACACTAACTCCTTAGAACAACGGCGAATCCGCCGCAATATTCATGATTTGGCCGCGGAACCGCGGTGGGATAGGGGAGTTAAGGCTTCAATTTTCTGGGGCTTATACATGTTGACACGTGGAGATCTTCTAGATATCTGGAATTTAAAAATATTTCCTGCGTCTCTGCCAGTATTGATTCTTCGATTTTATTTAACTTCATCGGCTGATTTTTGATTCCCTACATCTCGATATCCCGATCTCCTAACCTTAGCTATATTTTGCACAATATCTCCATGAATAATATTAGTGATATTTGTTATAGAGATATTATTCTAACTATTTGTATGATATTATATATTTTAAAGAATCTTGATTAGAATATTTGATATGATATGCATAATAAAAATATTATATAAATATTATATGCATATATTTTCCTTCATAATATTAATTATAATATATAAACATATGGTAAATAGTATTTTGCAGATAAACCCAAATATGTTCTATATTTATAAAAAAAACACCTTTAGATATTTAAGAAAAGTAAGGAAAATTTTATATCAAATATGCGATATTTTCGACTGAACAAGGCTTAGGAGAATTGGTCCCGCTTAAACCTATGTTTACTAGATTTCTTATTGTAAATTAATAAACTTGAGGGGGTTTTATGAAAAAGAGTTTTGATATATTTTCAAAATAAACCTCAAGTATTTAATTATCGTCTTTCGGGTTTTCATAGATGTAATTTTAAAAGTGATGAGATATTCTCATGAATATAAACCTAAATTGAATAGTATATGGTATTTTCATATAATTTGACTTGTATTAATTTCGAGGGTATTTTCATGAACTTTTGTGATTCTTGTTTTTCATTTAGAAAATATGGAATTATTAAATATATTTAAAATAGATATTTTGAGAATATTTATATATATATATATATATTAAAAATAGAATTTATTTATTAAATAAAAATCACGTTTTCTTAAAAATTATAATAAAAATTCCATCAAGATCGTATGCTCCGTGAAGAGGTCTGCATCTCGCCCTACTAGTCCGATGGATGTGCGATAACCCGTACCAACCAAATCGGATTCCCCAAAATTGGTTGTAAGGACATAATTGTATGGAATTTAATTAAAACAATCTTAAAGAATACGGTTTTTAATAGTTTAGGGTATTTTATCGTAAAATTGTATTAGTCTCAAAAATATTGTAAAGAGGCAATCGTGTTATGTCATGATGAGTGTTCTGATGAGGTAGATCATTACCTCGTGAGTTTTCTAAAAGTAATATGAGCTATATGATGAAGTAATGCCGAATAGAAAGTTTATGGTATTTAACCGTAAAAGTGCAATAAAAGTGTTTTTTATATGAAGTTTTGAATTAAAATTTATTTCTAATTATAGTTTAATGTTTAACAAACTTGTTTCCCCAATCAGAGCAAAACTCTGTTCAAATTTCAAAATTTTAAATGAAGCAGCACTTCATAGCAGCGCCAGCGTTGAGAGTCAAAGACTCTGAGGTAGCGCTCACGTGCAAAGCACATGAGCGCTAGTGCCAAGTGCGCTGCACTCTAAACAGCGCACCACGTGCAAAGCACGTGAGCGCTGCACTCTACGCAGCGCACCACGTGCAAAGCACGTGAGCTCTAGCAATAGAACAAAATGTTCTCGGCCCTTGGATCAAAGATCCAACGAACATGATTAAAAATTATCAATTGACCAGAATAAAATTATGTTAAGGAAACATTCCTTAGAATCTTTCCAAACAGGAAAGATTGTGCTCTGAAAAATCAGAGCATCGTTGGATCAATGATCCAATGGTGATTAAAAAATCACCAAAATACAGAATAAATTCTGTATGAGAAAAGATTTCCCAATCTTGTTAAAAATAAAGAAGATTGCTTTCTGTAAAACAGAAGCCCTAGGATCAAACATCCAATGATGGGGAAATCCCCAAATCAATTAGAGAAGAGATCTCTTCAACCGATTCAACAAATCAGCCTCTACTATATAAAGGACCCAAGACTTCAAGTCTCATAGAGAGGAACACCCCCCCTAAGCTTTGAGAAATTTCAAAGAAAGAGAGTAAGCTCTAAGAAGAAGAACTCTTCTTCAAGGTAAAAACAGAGAGATAAAAAATCTCATCAGAAAAAGAACTTAGTTCCTTTGCCAGATCATAGATCTATAAGACAAATTATCTTTCACAAAAGAGATCATAACATCTCATTATAAAAGGGGGAGAATAATTCAATTCTCTTTAGATCACAGATCCATAAAGGCAAAACCTTTCACCGAAAACATAAGAGATTGAAATATCTCCTATAAAAATAAGAATTTTGTTCTTAGATCCATGAGACAAAGTCTTTTTTAAGAGAAAATTTAATTCTCAGAGCGCAAACCTGCCCAAACAGAGCCCTAGCGCTCCAATTGAAAGAAGTGCTTCAGCGCTTCGAGTCTGGCGCACAGATCCAAGCGCGCCACGTGCTCCTCACATGTGCGCTATTTCATAAGAAGCACTCTGTGCTCATTGTCTGGCGCACAGCTCCAAGCGCGCCACGTGCTCCTTACGTTTGTGCCATTTCACAATTAGCGCTCTGCCTGCGCTCATTGTCTGACGCACAGCTCCAAGCGCACCACGTGCTCCTCACGTGTGTGCTATTTCACAATAAGCGCTCTGCGCTCATTGTCTGGCGCACAGCGCCAAGCGTGCCACGTGCTCCTCACGTGTGCGCTGAGAGAATATAAACTGTTCTTTAAATGATAAAGCCCAGAGCCATAATGAGTGCTCAGCATTCAATAAAAGACAAAAAGTTTGTCAGAACCCAAACCAATGCTCAGCATTGCTAAATGTTCAACATTTTAATTAAGTGGGCCGAGCCCGAGTTGGCCACATATCCCTCATTCAGATTAATTGAGCCTATATGCTCACAAATCTTTGATCTCAGTCCCAAATTGGACTACAGATCTCCCAACCAATATTGGTTCAAGGGTACATCTTCACTCCTCTAATATTTGTCGTTGTAATCCTTCAACATCTTCAGAGAGGAGACGGGTCCCGATAAAATAGAGCCTCGAAACGAAAAGGGGAAGGGGAAAGCGACCTTCGTCGCCAATGCTCAACAGCAGCCTAGTGGTCCAAAACCAGCGATCGCCAAAGTGATAGACGGCGATCCTTTGGAGAAAAGATGAGATGCCCTTACTCATTCCCTCGGGATAAGACGAAGAGGTTATTTAAGCCAGCGCTGCGCAACAGGCTCATCACTCTGCCGGAGCCAAGACGCCCAACGCAACTATGTGACGTTAACAATCCTAATTACTGCCCTTATCACCGAATATTGTGTCATCCAATCGAATATTGTTACATCTTCAAAAGTTGGATCGAAGATCAGTACCAACAGGGCAAGTTCGCGTTATCCGAAAATAGGAAGGTAAACCCGCCACAACCTCACGCTCCTAAAAAGGTGGACACGCCGGGGGAATCAAGCTCACTTATAGAGGAAGCCCTATGGGAGGTTGCCCTTTCAGCTAAGACGAAAAGAATGCTGAAGGATCTCCACACATACCCGGCAATTAGCTGGAAAAGTCCGCTGGAACCTGAGATCATTGAGGGAATACTGAAGCCGCGCCTGACTCCCAAAATTGGTAGCGATAATCAAAACGCTCAGGCCCAGCTGTCAAAGTCTTCGAAGAAGAAGAAGAAGACCAAAAAGCCTGTGAAGTATGGTGACAAGCGCACGGACCTGCAAAATCATATTGACGCGTTGGAAGAATATAACCAGAAGGCGCGAACCCCGGTCACGCTTCAAGAGTTTCTCAACCACATCCTTAAAGACGGAGATAGCGACAAAGATGATAGAGAAGACTCGTCAGATGAACCTGAAGACTATATGGCGAGCTGTCACATGATCTCTCACTCGATAAATGGCAAAGAAGCTCCTAATAAAGAGAAAATGGGGGCAGATCCTGAATCAGAACTCCTAAACCCGTCAGACGAGATGATTGCGTATTCCTGAATGAAGCCCGTCAGAGAAGTAAAGCCAATCGAGAGCGTGAACTGGCTATATTCGAAAAGGCCAAATGCCGGCGACTGAATGAAAAGGTTGAAGCACTCCAACCAGATCGAAGCACGTCTGCCGCAGACAAAAGCAAACTTAAGACAAGGAAACGATTCGCAAAATCCCAACACCCTCCTACAAAACCGGCGTCGCCGGAATTCGCCATAGGGGTCACCGGCCCCGACCGGTGGGGTGGTCCTCGTGTCTTAGGTGGTGTCTCAGGTTCACTAGTACATCACTAAAAATTTGTTTGGTCACTCACTAAATTTCCCAGGTCACAGCATATACAAAGGCTAAAAAAAAGCATTAAAACCCCGATATTGCACAAATCGATATACAAAGGGTTCTACGCTACAACCAACGAGCTAAATAATAAAAACTTCTAATTATCAGTGTAGGGATTATACCTATCAACTTTGCTCATAAGATCCAACCTTTCCCTAGCTCCAAGTGAATCAAGAAGGCAAAAACAAGACTTGGTGTATATTTTGTGATATAATTGGAATTTTGAGGATTTATTGTGCAAGAATTGATGCAAAAAGGAAGGGAAAAGATCAAGAGCAGTGGAAGGAGAGGGGATCTCGGCCAAGGGAGGAGGTGAGGGTTTTGTGAGGGATTTCCTAGCAATTACCATCATTAAATGCAATTAAATGCATTCATACACATATATGCACACATGCATGCACCTCTTTTTTTCTTTTCTTTTCTTTAACACTTAAATCCTAGTCCACACAATGAATCTAGATATTATGTGGGTTTGGTTACTCAAGAATAATTTGTTGAAAAGATACCTAAGAGAAATTTTCCCAAAATGCGAATACCGCATTAAAATAATATTAAAATTGGGAAAAATTCAAATTGAACCAAAACGTCCCATATACCCCCAAAGCCTGCATACTAGCTTTATTTTAGCTAAACTAGGTGCTGGCAAGTCCATATGGTCGTTTGAACACAGTCGGGTTAAAACGGAAAATACCGACAATTTAACCCTAAAACGGAAAAATTCGCATAACGATTTCTAAAACGTTACAATCTCCCCCTATAGAAATTCGGTCCCCGAATTAAAATTTTATACTAAGCGTACCTTCAAAGAGATGAGGGAATTTCTTCCGCATCTCGCTCTCGGCCTCCCAAGTGATCTCCTCACTAGTAGGGCTACGCCATAGAACGTTCACAGACGGCAAGACCCTTGACCGAAGTTTCTTCACCTGCCGATCCAAAATAACTACCGGCTGCTCGGTGAACGAAAGATCACGCTCAAGCTGAACGGTCTTGTGCTGAATCATGTGAGAAGGATCATGAAGGTATCTACGAAGCATCGACACATGGAACACAGGGTGAACATCCGGAAACTGGGCGGGAGCGCCAAACGATAAGCAACAGAACCCACTCGCTCAAGGATCTCGAAAGGACCAACAAATCTGGGACTGAGCTTCCCCCTCTTCCCAAATCGCATAACTCCCTTCATCGGAGAAATCCTCATAAATACATGATCCCCCACTGCGAACTCAAGTCTGCGACGACGACGGTCGGCATAAGACTTCTGCCTGCACTAGGCTGCTCTCATCCTATTCTGAATCAGCTGGATCTTCTCCGTGGTCTCCTGAACTAGCCGGGGTCCCAAAACCAGACTCTCACTAAGTTCGGCCCAACAGACTGGCGATCGACACTTCCTACCATATAAAGCCTCAAAAGGTGCCATCTGAATAGTCTCATGAAAGCTGTTGTTGTAGGAGAACTCAATCAATGGCAAGTGACGATCCCAACTGCCACCAAAATCAAGCACACATGCACGGAGCATATCCTCCAGAGTCTGAATAGTCCGCTCCGACTGACCATCGGTCTGCGGATGAAAAGTGGTGCTAAAACTCAACCGGGTACCCAAAGCTTCCTGAAGCTTCTGCCAAAGACGGCTGGTAAACTGGGTCCCTCTGTCGGATACTATGCATGTGGGAATACCATGCAAACGCACAATCTCATCTATATACAACTGAGCATACTGAGTATAACCGAAAGTGTCCTTCACTGGAAGGAAGTGAGCCGCTTTCATCAACCGGTCAACAATCACCCAAATGGAGTCATACCCTCCACTGGTCCTGGGTAGAACCACAATGAAGTCCATGGAAATCTGCTCCTATTTCCACTTCGGAATTGGTAAAGGTTGCAACTCTCCGGCTGGTCTCTGATGCTCAGCCTTGACTTGCTGACAAGTCAGGCACCTCGAAACGAAGTCCGAAATATCGCGTTTCATCCCTTCCCACCAGTAGAAGTCTCTCAAGTCGCGGTACATCTTGGTGGAACCTGGATGAACGCTAAAGGCTGACTGATGTGCCTGCGCTAGGATCTCGTGTCTCAACCCATCAGCATCTGGTACACACAAGCGAGTCCCGCATCATAGCATACCCTGGTCATCAATCATGAACTCCGAAACTGTACCCTGTCGAACAAGCTCAAGAATCTCGAACAAACGGGCATCACTGGGTTGCGCCTCATGGATACGATCAAATAGTAGTGGACAGGCGCGGACATGAGCAAACTGTCCCCCAGTAGAAGTGAACTCGAACTGCACTCTACCATCACACAAGAGCTGCCAATCTGCAGAAGACTGACGCTGAACTGCGCTCAACTGAGAAAAGCTACCCCCGGGCCTACGACTCAAAGCATCAGCTACCGCATTCGCCTTACCCGGGTGATAAAGGATCTCACAATCGTAATCCTTCACTAGCTCCATCCAACGGCGCTGTCTCAGGTTCAGATCTCGCTGCTGGAAGATATACTTCAAACTCTTGTGATCCGTGAAGATCTGACACGACTCTCAGTACAAGTAGTGTCTCCAAATCTTCAACGCAAAGACTACCGCGGCCATCTCAAGATCGTGAGTGGGATAATTCTGCTCGTGCTTCTTCAGCTGCCTAGAAGCATACGCAATCACCCTATCATGCTGCATCAAAACACAGCCGAGCCCCACTCTAGAAGCATCACAATAAACAACATAGCCGCCCGATCCAGAAGGTAACGAAAGAACTGGTGCTGTCGTCAACCGAGTCTTCAACTGCTAAAAACTCTGCTTGCACGCATCAGTCCAGAGAAAAGGAACTCCCTTCCGGGTCAGTCCAGTCAGCGGTGCAGCGATACTCGAAAAATCCTGCACAAAACGGCGATAATAACCAGCTAAGCCCAAAAAGCTGCGGACCTCAGTCACCGATATAGGTCTGGGCCAAAGCTGTACAGCCTCGATCTTTCTCGGGTCCACAAGAATACCATCACCAGTCACCACATGACCTAGGAAGTCAAAACTATCAAGCCAAAATGCGCACTTTGAGAATTTAGCATACAGCTGGTGCTCTCTCAAAATCTGCAAAGCAATCCTCAAGTGCTGCTCATGCTCCTCACGACTCCTAGAGTAGACCAGTATGTCATCAATAAACACTATAATGAACTGGTCGAGGAACGGCCTGAAAATCTGGTTCATCAGATCCATGAACGCTGCTGGCGCATTAGTGAGTCCGAACTACATCACCAAAAACTCATAATGCCCATAGCGCGTACGAAAAGCAGTGTTCGGAATGTCATCATTCCGAACCCGCAACTGATGATAACCCGAACGCAATTCAATCTTAGAAAAATGTTTTGCATCCTGGAGCCGATTAAATAAATCGTCAATGCGGGGTAAAGGATACCTGTTCCGCACCGTAACTCGGTTCAACTGACGATAATCCACACATAGCCTCAAACTGTCGTCCTTCTTCTTGACGAACAGAACAGGAGCTCCCCACGGCGAAACACTCGGACGCAAAAGTCCCAAATTAAGCAACTCTTGCAATTGATTTTTAAGCTCTCTCAGCTCTGCCGGAGCCATCCGATAAGGCGGTATAGAAATAGGCTCCGTGCCAGGAATTAGATCAATGCAGAACTCAATATCGCGCTCTGGCGGCAACCCAGGTAACTCATCGGGAAAGACATCGGGAAACTCTCGCACTGTAGAAACCTGGTCCAACAACTCCACTGTGGCTCCAGTATCATGAATGAAAGCCAAGAATCCCCGACATCCCCTCCTCAAAAGCCGACTAGCGCACAGAACAGAAATCAAGCTGTGAGGGGTGGCACCACGGTCCCCCTGCATAACAAACACTGACTCGCCGGGAAAACAAAATCTAACTGTCTTCTCGCGGCAGTCCACGGATGGATAGCAAGTAGCTAGCCAGTCCATGCGCAACAGAACGTCGAAGTTCAACATCTCAAGAAGGATCAAGTCGATGGACAGATCTCTATCACCAATACGGACAGCACAAGACTGGAACACGTGTCGCGCAACAAACGACTCTCCCACAGGGGTAGTCATGACAAGCGGCTGATCTAGCAAACACGACTCTCGGCCTAACCTCGGCACGAAGTGCGTAGAAACATACGAATGCGTAGATCCCGGATCAAAAAGAACATGTGCATCATAAGAACATACAGAAAGGGTACCTGAAACCACAGCATTGGACGCCTGAGCGTCCTGGTGAGTCAAGGAAAAAACCCTAGCCTGTCCTCTACCGGCTGCTGACTGTCCCCTGCCTCTGCCACCTCGTCCTCTCGGCACAAAACCACCGCGACCACGACCTCTCTGAGCAGGAGTCTGACGCGGCACAACTACAGGAATAAGAGGCAACGCTCTCTGAGGCGGAGAAGGTGGTAAGGTAACCTGGGGTACTGCTGGCCCTCTATGACGCACCACGGTATAATCCCGAACAAGGTGATATAGACTGCCACACCCGAAGCATCCATAAGACGGTCGCTGGCCCTCCTGGGAATAAGAACTGAATAACTGGCCACGTCCCACGTCTCTGCTACTCCCCGAGTCTGAAGGAACTCCGCCTCGGCGTGCAAACCTCGGTCTCCGTGCTGGTACATCCGTACGAGTCCTCTTCGGTTCCGGAACAACCGATGACTCAGCAAGACGCTCCTCCACCAATAGGGCTGCATCGACAGCTGCCGCATACGTGTCGCAATGCTGAATGCTGATGGCTAGGAACAACTGGGTAAGCAGGCCTCGAACAAACCTCTTCACCCTCATCTCCTCAGTCGCCACCAGGTACGGAGCATACACCAACAGCTCGGTAAACAGTACATCATACTCAGACACCGTCATCCCCAGAGACCGACGTAACGACTCAAATTTGCGCGCTCGCGCATCCCTGACGCTCGGTGGAAGAAAACGGGTGATAAATACCGTCACAAACTCAGCCCAGGTCATAGGAGCAAGACCAGCGGCTCTGCCCCTCTCCAATGACTTACACCACTTCTGGGCCAGACCCTCCAGCCGAAAACTCGCAAACTCTACCCATCTCTCGTCGGAGCATCGGAGTGAGCAACAAATCCTGGCCATCCGGTCGATGAACGACTGCGGATCCTCAGTAACATCTGTGCCAGTAAACACCGGAGACCTCAGCCTCATAAAATCTGTCAGTGACACAGCAATAACCTCCGGAGCTGTAACTGCGACTACCGGAACTGTAGGTACCATCGTGGTCCCCACAATGGGTGGAACAACTGCCTGCCCCTGCTCTCGGATGGTCTCTACTAAATTCCCCACTATCTGGCGCAGATCCAGCATACCAGCTCTAATCATAGCAATGTGCTCCGGTACAACAGGCGTACCGTCCTGGTCAGTCCTCGCCTCAGACGAGTCAACTCTGACCTCGGCCCTCGCGGCCGCTCTCTGTGCCCTCGTAGTCTTCGGCGGCATATAGGCTGGAAATTGAAATAAGATTCGATAAGGAAACAGGAATCGAATCACAAAGAAGTATACCATCATCGAGGAATATAAATCAATAAGTCCTAAGGTCACTTAGGTGGAAAACCGTGTCGTGAGTATGCCGCGGAACATACACACGCTACGTCACTCTGCTTAAGCTACCTACTCCATCATACCAAGGTCATCCTACACTGCGAAAGGTAAAACCTAGCGCTCTGATACCAACTTTGTCACGACCCAAAATTTGGCCCGTAACCGGCACTTAAACTACGTAACGTCTACAGGCGTACGCAACTCAAGTAAGCCGAAACCCAGAAATCTAAACCACCCAAATCTGGATCAACGGAGAAAAACATAGTTTTATCATTTGGAAAAACACAAGTAAAATCTCTAACTCTAGTTTTTTTTCTTGAAAATTTCGGCAGCACCTCCTTTGTAAAAACTAGCCCGAAAACGGGTACAACACAGATAATATATAAAGCATCCCAAATGGGAGCAAAATCACGCCCAATGGCGGAGTCAATCACCACAACATGTATACGACGTCGAAGCGAAGAAATAACAAAGGAAAGACTGCAATAAGAAGTAAACTTTCCAACATAACCGGCTCCCACGAGCACGGCACCCAAAGTCATCAATATAATACAACACCGAATCCTCACAAGTCGTCTCTAAGTCATATACAACAGTGGTAGATGGAGAATACTAGATCCAACAAAAAGATATACAATGTACAAGAAGATCACCGCAAACCCACCTAAAAGCAAAGGCCTCACTGCCTAACGTAGCGGTATCCGCAAAAGTATAGATGATAAGACGCCCTGCCGCGACTACTCTGAGGGTAAGTCCTGCAAAACACTGTGGCACAATGGGGGTGAGTTGCCAACTCATGAATAGTAAATAACATCATACTGTAATCGCAGGTATGTACGAACAGCGATCTATCCATCACATGTAATCCGATAGCATAAGTATGATAAGTGAATATGCAACAATCATGTAAAGGTACATCATCAGGGTACTACAACTACATGAAACAATGCATAACAACAATAATCCTGAGTGTATGAGATGATACAATAAAACCTCATGCAAAATCATCAGCATGGAAAAACACCAGTGTCCCTCACTGACACATCAAATCCCAAATCCTCAGGCACCGCATCCTCAGATCGGCCCTCACATCCTGTAAGTCTCATAGAACCTGAGTGTCTATCATCGACACCCGAAATATCATGAAAACATATACCTGTAAGTATATATATATAAGGATATCAACCACGTATGTCCACCGACCATACTTAAAAATCATGGAAACCTGAGTGTCTAACACCGACACTCGAAACATCATGAAACCCGTGTCTAACATCGACACGTAAATCCTCATAACTCAGGCGCTGTCACCATGACTGGCCCTGACGATATGCCATACCTCACTCCGGTCGGTATCCCCATGATAACCGCCGAGTCCAAATACAATCACCGGTAGGTAGTGGTCCCACCGACAGGCTTATCTTCTACACCACGAAATTACCACTCGCCCCGGGGTACCATACCGATACCACCATGTACCCACAAATGGTGCCTCCCGCTCCTCGAATCGGGTATCACAAGCCAAATCTCAGAACCGAGAAATCACATGGTGGACACATTGAAATATCATATCAAGAGAAACTGGGTTTTCAAACAATACATAGTTTTCTTGAAATACGCCCACGGTTCTCAAATCCATAAATCATATGAAATCCATATCTCAATGCGTAAATCCATGAAAAACTGATATATGCAACATAAAACAACAATATGAGCATATCAAGGGAAATCCTCTCTTTCAAATGAATCCATCTTTAAAATATATCTTGCGGTTCCCAAAATCCTCCAAAAAACAAGTGCAGCATCATATGAAGTGTACATGTAAGTGTAGCAAGATTTCGGTATCTACATGTAAGCAAGTATGCATGATGCATTTCATAAGCGCAATGATCAACAACTCAATATCACATATCAAAACAATACCACTTGGGGTACATACAACTATAGCGAAAATATGCGGGTATACATGTCAATATGTGTGCATGATATACATGTAGCTGTAATAGACTATGTGGGTGTACATGTCAATATGTATGCAAGATATACATGTATCTATAGTAAGGTATACGTGAAATGGAATAAGAGTCACTATCTTAACTATCCATGTCCAATACAACATCACGTATGTAGGTGTCAACAATATCTCATATGCACAATGGGATAAGGGCTACTACCTCAACTATCCCTATCCACTACCGTATCACGTATGTAGGTGTCAACAATATCTCATATGCATAATGGGATAAGGGCTACTACTTCAATTATCCCTATCCACTACCGTATCACGTATGTAGGTGGTTTGTGCGTGTCATGGAAATTACTGACGATGTAGGTGTAGTATACAATTTAGTGCTCGTGCAACATGAACCGTCGGTAATGTGTTATATCTAAAGGTACGAGTCAAGTACAACAGATGATGCTATGCAACGACATTCATATGAAAGTAACTAATATGCAAATACTATGCAGCTAACATATCATATTCGCCCCGACGCATAACGCCATACGGGCGATTTCCCCGTAGATGTTAAATCTACTCACAAATGGTCTCCAGCTATGAAAATCCGACCACCTGCTTCCCCTTGTTCGCAGCGTCCGAAGTCCCCGCTTGCGACGCTATATTTCCACAAACATAAGAAATAGTGCAAATATCTCAGAAAACGACCAATATAACGTAAAACTACGTATTAAATAACGCACCAACACTAAACTAACTCGCGAGTACACGTCTAGTGGCTAACGTGCGTAACGATACCACAAAACCTACCCAAGTACAGCAGCTGCACAAGATCACGAATCATATCGCAACGCGTAACAAGCGGATTCAAAACACTAGATTATAGGTAAACGATCCCAGATTTTGCATACTGAAATTACTAAAAAAGTAAACAGTACCAAACACCCCTAACCAACAGCAGAAAACTACCCACAAAAGCAAAACCCCAACACCCTCCTACAAAACCGGCGTCGCCGGAATTCACCATAGGGGTCGCCGGCCCCGACCGGTGGGGTGGTCCTCGTATCTCAGGTGGTGTCTCAGGTTCACTAGTACATCACTAAAAATTTGTTTGGTCACTCACTAAATTTCCCAGGTCATAGCATATACAAAGGCTAAAAAAAAGCATTAAAAACCCGATATTGCACAAATCGATATACAAAGGGTTCTACGCTACAACCAACAGGCTAAATAACATAAAAACTTCTAATTATCAGTGTAGGGATTATACCTATCAACTTTGCACACAAGATCCAAGCTTTCCCTAGCTCCAAGTGAATCAAGAAGGCAAAAACAAGGCTTGGTGTATATTTTGTGATATAATTGGAATTTTGAGGATTTATTGTGCAAGAATTGATGCAAAAAGGAAGGGAAAAGATCAAGAGCAGTGGAAGGAGAGAGGATCTCGGCCAAGGGAGGAGGTGAGGGTTTTGTGAAGGATTTCCTAGCAATTACCGTCATTAAATGCAATTAAATGCATTCATACACACATATGCACACATGCATGCACCTCTTCTTTTCTTTTCTTTTCTTTAACACTTAAATCCTAGTCCACACAATGAATCTAGATATTATGTGGGTTTGGTTACTCAAGAATAATTTGTTGAAAAGATACCTAAGAGAAATTTTCCCAAAATGCGAATACCGCATTAAAATAATATTAAAATTGGGAAAATTCAAATTGAACCAAAACGTCCCATATACCCCCAAAGCTTGCGCACTAGCTTTATTTTAGCTAAACTAGGTGTTGGCAAGTCCATATGGTCATTTGAACACAGTCGGGTTAAAACGGAAAATACCGACAATTTAACCTTAAAACGGAAAAATTCGCATAATGATTTCTAAAACGTTATAGCAAGATTCTCTGATCAAGACATTACAAGAGCCTGACCAGTTTCAAGCTTTCCTCGCCGAAGAAAAGATGAAGGACGAGCTGGAAGAAATTCACACAGCTGACATCACTTTTGGCGATGAAGATCTCGTTCTCGGAACATGCGAGCACAACCGTCCCTTATATGTCTCTGGGTATTGCCATGACATTAAGATAGGGAAGATCCTACTTGACAATGGGTACTCTGTCAATCTCCTAAATGTGAGGGTGCTAAAAGAAATCTGCATGAGCGTTCAACACCTCGCTTAGGATAAAATCACTATCTCCGGGTTCGACTCCCAGTCATCACGGATGCTCGGGTCTGTAATTCTGACGTTACGCTTTGGGCTGCTCGTCGCTGACATCAAGTTTCACGTCATTGACGCCAAGACTTGCTACAACACTTTGCTCGGCAGGCCTTGGTTACACGAATACAACATTATCCTTTCTACACAGTATCAGTGTATGAAGTACTTCAAAGATGGGCTTGAATACACTGTGACAGGGGAGCTGAACCCATTCTCCGTAAATAAAGTCCGAAAGTACGAGGATGCGAAGTATTTCCTGTCAGACTTTGAAGACACGGAACGGTGCCACAAGCCGGAGAATAAACAAAAAGCTATCACCACCATTCCATTCTTCGGGAACGATACCGAGGAGGAAGAAGAGATGGTCTATTCGGGGCCTCCCCGATACAACAAACGGGGACCGTCTACCCCTATTCTGGTCTTTGGCAGTAACTCTGAAGATGAGGTTAACGCAGTATTCTTAGCTCGTCCATCAGTGCAAGCCTTCATTGGAGATAATCAGAATTTGCAGATCACCATGGTTCCGCAAGAGCACTACAAAGAGCTCGACGCACTTATACCTACAGTGTGCAAGAACTGCAGACGTTCTACATCCCTCCCAGGGGAAAAGACGAAAAGGTGATCCTCTTTTATCGATCCACGGAAACCAAAGTAAAGAAAGAAACCTGGCATGGTGCCGATTCTAATCTTGACAGACTCCAGCCCATCCCTCTGCCCAGATACTACACAGAAGGATTAAAAAGGCTGTTGAGGCGCCAAGGCGTACCCTTGAAGCAGACCGCGCGACAAGCCCGATTCTACAACAAGATCTGGAACGTCCCTGGAACTCAGCGAAAATTGCCCAACGGGAGAATGGAAATGATCGGGCTCGGATATGTTCAATCCAAGAAACGGGAGCGATTCCATGGCTGCTACGTTATACATGATTTCGATGAAGAAGGAGATGCTCTGTTAGAAGACGCTAACCCTGAATCAAAACGAGGTCTCACCATGAAAGTGCCAAGTCCGTCGTTCGAAGAACAGATGGATAAGCTAATAAGGGAAGCGGGTCAAAAGGTCCGGGATGACCATAGCCGCGAAATGGCCATCTATGAAAAAGCCATAACGCAGTGCCTCCTTCAGCAGGCTATGAAAAATGACGATGCCCTTCGTCGCCAGCCCGTCATACGGAAGACTCGACGCAGAGGCAAAAATAAACTGAAGAATGGAAAAAATATTCAACAACAGCAAAGCGGGTCCAAGAAACCTCGCGATCGAAAATTGAGCAGCCAGGATCCGTCTCTTATAAAGAAGATGGGTCGAGCATATTCTTTTCCCCAAGACAAGACAAGAAAAATATTCGATCTTTTCATGAAACATCAAATGATTACGCTCCCGGAGTCCAAACACCGTGAACAAGTAAGTGAGGTTCATCACCCAGATTATTGCTCCTATCACCGAGCGATGGGACACCCTCACGAGGATTGCTTCACCTTCAAAGACGGGGTTGAAGACCAGTATCAACTCGGCAGGTTCACTCTATCCGACAGCTGGAGAGTAACCCCACCACAGAAGCATGAACCAAAAATCACGTATGCAGCGAGAGTAGAACCAGATCAACATCGGTCTTGGAAACGATCTCGTACCTGTCACGCGATAACGCTGTCAGAAGAAGGAGTGCCTGAGAATATGGATGACCTCTCCTAGTGCTTCGAAAATGAAGATGAAGAGGAATTGATCTCAGAATTTCCACCAGCACCAAAAGAGCTGAAATATGGGATACATACTACTGCAGATAACCTCAGAAAAATCGACTTGGGAATGGCAAACGACCCACGGCCGACGTTCGTCAGTGATCTGTTGTCTGAAGAAAAGGTGGCTAAGCTCAAGGACGTGCTCATGCAGTATAAAGATTTCTTCACATGAAACTACTTCGAAATGCCAGGACTAAATCCAGAAGTAGCTTTGCACGAATTGGCGATATCTCCGGACGTCAAGCCAATTAAACAAGCACTGAGAAGAATGCGGCTCGAACTTAAAATGAGCATCAACGCCGAGGTCAAGAAGCTAATCGACTCCGGCAAGTGGATGCGACGAGGTCCGCTACGTATGTACTCAGAAGTACATACGCTAAGCGTAGCTAAGCAATATAAAATAATCACAAGAGACAAATGATATTAAAATAACAGCAACTTTTATTAATAACCTTCTTTGTACAATGCATGAAATGAAAATACAACTGGAATGAAAAAAGCAATGCCTAAACAGTGGTATAACAGAAATGAAAAATACTGGAAAGAACAAGGTACAATTATCTAGAGCTCTGGGTCTTCTTGGAACTGCTCCAAATCTTCACCGGTGGGCTCGATCTCAGCTTGGTCCAACGCACCTGACGACATTCAAAGAAGAAAGAAATAGAATGTCGTCAGCGAACAGGTCGCTCGGTAAGTCCCAAAGAATAAGAAGAATGAGAATGACAGAGTAACAGTATTTCCTAAAGTATTATATTGTTGAATATTATGGAACATTTTTTAACGCTGTTGTTTGTAGCTTGGTACAGAAGGATGCCAGTGTATACGAGGGGGATCTCTATATGCTAGAGATCAGGGCAAAAGGAAAGTACAAGGAACCGTTATGCCACGGTACAACAGCAATAGGATTCAGGTTAGGTGTCTTAATCTGACCACCTCGTGCCACCTTTAACACCTTCCGTACCAATCTACCCCTTTAAACCCCGTAGTGTTTTAACAGTAATGTGGTATTGGAATATGTAAGTTGAGTGACTGACCAAAACCATGATATCAGTAAACATGTTGCAACTGTGTAATCAGGTAAATGGAATATCAGGATAATGGATGAATATCCATGGTTTGATTCAGTCAAAATGAATATATTGTTAACTGGATTCCTGGATTCATGTATTCAAATTGTATTGGAATATAAAAGAATATAGATTGACTTGAATCATATTCAAGTCAGAAGTTAGTCAGACTCTAACCCGAGTCAGACTAAAAGAAAGATAAATTTGAAGTTCAATATTAGTTATGGGCCTTATTGTAATTTGTGAAACTTGAGGGGGTTTTATGTAAAAAGTACTTTTGTATAGTTTTCAAAATACACCTCAAGTATTTAATAATCGTCTTTATTGTTATAATAAATGTGAATTTTATTTGTGTTATGATTTAGAAGAATTCACGGATGTGTTTGTAAAAAGCAAGTATCGAATCAATTGTTTCCCGATAACGGTTGCATTTGATCGATAATAGTATCTTGTATCAGTATTTAGAAAATTGTATAAAGAACTCACTATCAAAGAATTATATTTGACCGCAATCAACTACGGTGTCAGTTGTAGATCGTAAGCGAGTGCGGATCGTCCACAGGGATTGTGCGATTCGTTTCAATGTTTAATTTGTTTGAATCGAAAAGTTAATCAAAAAGAAAAGAAAACATGATTCAAGAATTTATCAATTGATTCAGGTGTCACGATGTTTAATCAAGAATCAAGAAACTGATAAACAATCAAGAATTGGGTTTCGATAATATTTCCAACCAAAATGTCAAGAATCTAAATGAGGCTCGTAGGAATCGATAGGATCGACAGACGTGATGTAATCTAAAGATAACGTGCTCTTGTCCTTCGAAGGATTGATACTAGATTGATGATGATCGACGAGAGTTAGGGCTTTCTTGATGAAACTAGGGTTTCATCTTTTAACCCTTGTTCTTTCGTCGATATCATTCACACTCTAGCCTCTAGCAATTTTCAAGAAACGATCGTAACTTCCCAATTTCGAGCGATATCAATCAAGAAAGCATTGCAACGAAAATGGGTTGTCGATTCTTGAACTTGCTAGGGTTTACAAAACTCGTAGGAATCAAGAATCGTTTTCAGATATATTACAACATCATTCTATTGATCGTCTCGACTCCTCGATGAGCGGAGTATTACTCAAACATCACAACAAGAATTATAACTAGAATTTTAGATTGATTCATGATGCAAGAATTTAAAGAAAACAAGATAAAAGAATATCAGCTTTTATTTATATCAACACTTTGATTACAATCGCTCAAGAACTACAAGAGGAAGAATCTAAATTATTGAATTGGCGTCGCTCGGCTCCGTGAGTCGCGGATCGGCTTTGACCACTTGCTCCGTTGAAGATCGGCTCGGCTCATAAAAGGTTGCAAGGCTTCTTGCTTGATGGGTACTCGGGATCTTGGCTTTTTGATTGGAATTTAGGGTTAGGGTTTCACACAAGCCTTGTCACTAGACTTGTGGAAGAAAATGAAGAAAGAAATAGAATGGCTCTAGTTTGATACTAGATTGAGATTCTCCACATGATATCTCACCCTAGGTCTAGGCTTCTATTTATAGACTTCCCAAACCCTAGGTTTAGGTTTGAAATGGTAGTTCCCTCCAAAAGTTTGTTGAGTCTTCTAGAAGGTAGTTTGTTAGGAGCTAGCTTAGGGTTTAAGCTAGGTTTAATTAGGCTTGGAAACCCTAGTTTGCTGATCTGGCAGAAACCCGTGGAGTCTTCTGGAATTTGAGATACATTTCTGAACAGTGGGCCCTGAGACAGGAGTTTTGCACTAAAATTGAGGATCTAATTCCTTGAACCCACCGCGGATCCGCGGCACAAGCAAGCCATTGCCGCGGATCCGCGGCTGTTTGATGAGCTTGGGCTTTGGGTCTTCTGGTGTGGCCTTGTTCTGTATTTTAGGGCTTCTTCTGATATATTGATTTGTGATTGCTCCTTTGAATTGATACCAGATCTGAAGTTAGTGAGTCGGCGTATCTTTTGAGCAGCGTTGATTCGAGCACGCTTCTAGTTTCCTGCACAGACTTCGAAACACGGGTTGCGACATATAGAAATATTGCGATGCCATGCAATGCAGTCAATTTCCCTAGAAATGCCGGTTTTAAGGTCTAATACATGCAATCTGATAATTTGTGATAGATTTGCTAATATGTGAAATACGGATACCGAACACTTCTATATGAATGCAAATGATGAGGAAATTGCCGGCTAAAATATACAATATTTTCGACTAATCAAATTCCCCCAAACTTAATTTCGATCTTCTCGAGCGAATGTTTTATTAAAAAGAGAAGGAGAAAATAAAGAAAGAGAAAAAAACTATCTCGCACACTTTCGTAGGCAACACGATTGCACTGAGCACGTGCAACAAGCCTTTAAACCTCTAGGTGTCCCTAGTAGGAGGAGTGTTGTCTCCTGAGGGTTTTCAGCGGATTGCACCCACAAAATCCACTAATAAAAGAAAGATCATGAATATTACATTTAAAGACAAGAATTGTAAAAGAAAAGCCTTTGAAAATTAGGGTTTCCAACTAAGCTAGCTTTTCGGTTGTCATGAGCCCTATCTTAATGGTCATGAAAAGATGTTAGAAATCACGTCCTCCCTCAATAAAACCTCGTCTTATTCTTCATTCCTATCTTTCTTCCAAACATCGATCATATCACCCTGCGTGTATGTAAAGACATCCCTACACCCGGAGAATTCAATTCAAGCTATCATACTCTTGCCCATCAGCCTCAGTACTTTTTAATTAATGAATATTTAGATGAGATTGCTCACACACTTTCATGCGACCGTTAATACTTCTTGAGGTACTAACCGACCGATTACTCCTGTGCTTGCTTACTTGGTGTATTTTCCTCGTCTTGCACCACCTCAGGCATAGCAGTGACTCCCAGACCTGTTGGCCTTAGGGCACTAGGTGAAGAAGCACCCTCGCTATATATTTTTTATTGCCCTTGGTGATAACAAAACCAGTGTTCATTTTTCTCACCACTTATATTTTCTTTTTTATTCAATTTTCTTTTTATTTCCTTCATACATCGGCTTTAAGACAAGAGCATTTCAAAGTATCCTCTACTATCCCAGGCTTCAAGACGTGTGTAAGTGCGAATAGCAGGGTAGCCACGTTCAAAATGTTTGGCTTCCAGAATAGAAACTATTTTTTAGACTTTGTTTTATTCTCAGATTAGTGACGTCCTTCATCTTACTAACCCTTGGGACAACGGCTCATAACTACTTATTACTAGTTCGTATCAGAAAACTTCTAATTTTCTTAGTTTTCTCAAATTTTTCTAATCTCATGGATGTAATTTTTCACTATCTAAACTTTTATTATCTTATTTATGTACAAAAAGTGTAAATATTAAAATTATTTTTATACTTGAAAATTTTTAAATTTTTATGGGTTTTGAAAAATTTTCAATTTTTATAGATTTTTAAAGAAATGTTTTGTGCTTATGCAAATGATATGCAAATGATGCAAAAATAAGCACAAACCTCCCCCAAACTTGTTTTCAACAGTGTCCTCACTGTTGCCAAATGCTATATCTACAAAACTGTAAGCCTGGGGGGAATTATTAGTGGGGGCAAAATATATAAGTGAAGAACTTCCCCCAAACTTACTCTTTTCACTCACCTTCATTCAAAAAATGATACAATGATATACTGGACATGAAGGTGAGACGGAGGAATTTTAATCCAAATAAACTGGCTCTTGTAAGAACAAGAGCTCCTCCGTGGTGTCAGTGGAAAAATATGGCTTTAGTCTATGTCCATTTACTTTGAAAAAGGTGCCGTTTTTAACATTTTCTACTTCTACTGCCCCGTGCGGGTATACAGACCGCACAACAAAAGGTCCCTTCCATCGAGATCGGAGCTTACCCGCGTGAAGGTGTAATCGTGAATCATAAAGAAGGACTTGTTGACCAGGTGAAAATGTTTTCCTCAAAATGTTTTTATCGTGAAAAACCTTAGTCCTATTCTTTGTGATTACAGCGTTATCATAAGCTTCATCGCGGAGTTCGCTTAGCTCATTAAGTTGCAGCTTCCGAAAGTTGCAAGCAAGGTTTAGATCAAAATTTATTTCTTTTATAGCCCACAATGCTTTATGCTCTATCTCGACGGGTAAATGACATGCTTTTCCAAACACTATCCTATATGGAGACATTCCTAGGTCGGTTTTATATGCAGTTCTGAATGCCCAAAGAGCATCCGTCAATTTGGTCGACCAGTCTTTTCTATTTTTAGCAACAGTCTTCTCCAGGATAAGTTTGATTTGTCTGTTTGAGATTTCAGCCTGTCCGCTTGTTTGGGGATGATAGGGTGTAGAAAGTCGGTGGTTGATTGAGTATTTTCGCATCAGAGTCTCAAAAGATCTGTTGCAGAAATGTGTCCCATTATCGCTAATGATAGCGCGTGGGTGTCCAAATCGCGAAAAGATATTCTCTTTCAAGAACTTAATGACAACTTTCTTGTCATTAGTGCGACATGGAATGGCTTCTACCCACTTGGAGACATAATCAACCGCCAGCAAAATGTACAAATTCCCAAAGGAGTTGGGAAAAGGACCCATAAAATCAATGCCCCAAACATCAAATATTTCAACAACCAAGATGGGTTGCTGAGGCATTTCATTCCTCTGGGATATTCTACCCGTATACTGACATTGTGTACAGGTTTTGCAATACTCAAGTGCGTCCTTGAATAAGGTCGTCCAATAAAATCCACATTGCAAAACCTTTTCCGCTGTCTTTCTAGGACCAAAGTGACCCCCACAGGCCTGATCATGACAAAATGAAAGAACACTCTTGAACTCTTCATTCGGGACACACCGGCGAATGATCTGATCAGGACAATATTTAAACAAATAGGGCTCGTCCCAGTAAAAGTGTTTTACTTGGGAAAGAAAACGATATTTGTCCTGTTTTGACCAATCGCTCGGTATTAGTCCCGTGGCATGATAGTTCACAATATCCCTGAACCATGGTTCAGCTGATATACTCAAGAGTTGTTCGTCAGGAAACGAGTCATTAATCGGCAGGGTCACAGGGGAAGAAATGATGCGTGAAAGATGGTCAGCTACTACGTTTTCACATCCTTTCTTATCTTTGATAACAAGATCGAATTCTTGTAACAGAAGGATCCAACGTATTAGTCGACCTTTTGCATCTTTCTTTGCCAGAAGATGTTTTAAAGCGGAATGGTCAGTATACACAACTATAGGTGAGCCAATTAAGTAAGGCCTGAATTTTTCTAATGCAAATACAACCGCTAAAAGTTCTTTTTCTGTGGTTGTATAATTGATTTGCGCATCATTCAGGGTTTTACTTGCATAGTAAATCACGTGTGGCATCTTTTCAATGTGCTGTCCTAAGACTGCACCTACTGCAAAATCAGATGCGTCACACATCAGCTCAAAGGGGTAGTCCCAATTTGGTGATGATAAAACGGGGGCTGAAGTGAGTGAGTGTTTAAGTGAGTCGAAAGCTGTCTCGCAGTCCGAGTCAAAATGGAAGGTCGTATTCTTGGCCAGGAGAAGAGTTAAAGGTCAAGCAATTTTGCTAAAGTCCTTAATGAATCTCCTATAAAAGCCCGCATGGCCAAGGAAAGATCGAATATCTTTGACGCTTTTGGGATGAGGGAGGTTTTGAATGACATCTATCTTAGCTCTGTCAACCTCAATGCCTTTCTGTGAAATGACATGTCCAAGTACTATTCCTTCTTGGACCATAAAATGGCATTTTTCCCAGTTCAAAGTCAAGTTCTTCTCTTTGCAACGAGTAAGAACAGCGTCCAGATTCGCTAGGCAGTCGGAAAAAGAGTCTCCAAAAATCGAGATATCGTCCATAAAGATCTCCAGAAAATTCTCTACCATATCAGAGAATATCCCCATCATACACCGCTGAAAGGTAGCGGGAGCATTGCATAACCCAAAGGGTATGCGACTGTAAGCAAAGGTACCAAAAGGACAAGTAAAAGTGGTTTTATCTTGATCCTTTTTGGCGATGGGGACCTGATTGTAGCCTGAGTATCCGTCCATAAAACAATAATATTCTCGTCCTGCTAAGCGTTCCAGCATCTGATCAATGAATGGTAGAGGAAAGTGGTCTTTCCTCGTGGCAGCATTGAGTTTTCTATAATCAATACATACACGCCACCCAGTTTGGGCGCGTGTCTGAATCAACTCATTTGCCTCATTGGTTATAACTGTGATGCCGGATTTCTTAGGAACGACATGTATAGGACTCACCCACTGGCTATCGGAGATGGGGTATATAATACCATTATCTAAGCATTTGACGATCTCTTTCATGACTGCTTCCTTCATGACGGGATTCAACCGTCTCTGTGGTTCTCGGGTCGGTCTGGCATCATCCATCACATGTATATGATGTTCAACTATCAAGGGACTAATCCCTTTGTTGTCCGCCATACTCCAACCAAACGCCTCTTTGTTAGATCTCAATACCGAAAAAAGTGCATTTTCTTGCTCTGATGCAAGAGAAGCGGATATGATAACCGGTAAAGACTCATTCTCACCTAAATATGCATATTTCAGGTGAGAAGGTAAAATTTTTAGATCTAATTCGGGCGGAGAAATGATAGAAGGAGGGATCATTGAGCGATTTTTGGATTTACAAAGAAGCTCAGAGCCTGTGAAAGATACAGACTCGGGTGGAGAAAAGTCAGAAGTGCAGGACTCAAGTGTAGGGAAAGTGTCCTCACTAAGATCATGTGTGAAATCAAATAGAGATGTGGTAATGTCATCGAGATCAGTAAAGCAAAGATCCTCAGCTCCACAACTATCGGGAGCGATCTCATGGACAGAGCACACATCTAAAATATGAGCAGAGGGTTCTGATGGCTGACTTCCAACTTTGTAGATATTTAGTTCAATGGTCATATTTCCAAATGATAAATTCATTGAACCATTTCTACAATTTATAACAGCGTTGGAAGTGGCAAGGAAAGGACGACCCAGAATCACCGGAATTTGGCCCCGGGGGTTTGCTACAGGATGTGTGTCGAGCACAATGAAGTCTACAGGGAAAACAAATTCCCCGACCTTTATCAATACATCCTCTAATTCACCCCTTGGTTTGGTGATAGATCGGTCTGCCATCTGGAGAGTGCAATGAGCAGGTTTCAGCTCTCCAATCCCTAATTGCTCATAGACAGAATAAGGGAGCAGGTTAACACTTGCGCCAAGGTCTAAAAGAGCACGATTTATGTTTTTACCCCCAATCGAAATCGATATTGTAGGACATCCTGGGTCCTTTCTTTTCTTTGGTAGCTGGGGAATAAAAGCAGTGCTGATATTATTAGACATAAAGACCTTCTTTGGCACTTGAGTCGTCCTCTTCCTAGTGCACAAGTCCTTAAGAATTTTCGCATAAACGGGGACTTGCTGAATATCATCTAGGAAAGGGATATTGATGTTAACCTGTTTGAACATTTCCATTATTTTCTCCATATGAGAACTCGTTCTATTTGCCCTTAACCGGTTCGGGTAAGGAGCTTTCGCAATAAGCGCAGGGTCCATCACAGGAGAAGGAAGAGGGGGTAGACGTGGTCCCAAAAGAGGTGTGGGGACCGTCTTTGGAGAACTATAAGGGTTGGGAGAAGGTGTTGAGCATAGTGGGAAATGGAGAATTGGCTCGCTAGAAGGTGGTGTGGTAGAAGAAGAAGGATCAGAAGGAAAAGTGTGTGTGTGTGGAAAGGTCTCAGCCGGGGTGTTGATATGATTTTCAGTATCATCAATACCTTCCCCGACATGATTGTTCAGCACTCTTCCCGATCTCAACGTTGTGACGGCATTTACATTGTAATGCCCAGGATTCTGTAGGGGTTGAGAGGGAAGTTTCCCTTTTTCTCTCGCACTCATTTCGGCTTTTAGGCGTGCGATTTCAGCTTCCATCGTTCTGATACTCTCAGCTTGGGACGCTGAGTTTTTCTTTATCTCACTGACGGAATATCTAACCTCAGTCGAAACCTCTATGAAATTTGACAAAAGTGATTTCATGGTTTGAGTGAATTGAGAGAACTCGTCAGAACAGGACTGCATAGGATTAGACTGTGCAGGAGTGTTGCCCTGGTTTTGGAAATTTTGTGACTGATAGGGGTGCTGAGTGAGTTGAAGGGGTTGCTGTTGTGGTGGAGGAAGAACCCTTTGAAATTGATTCGTGTTTGGAACCGTGTTTTGAGATTGGTTTTGGTTCCAAGCAAAATTCGGGTGATTCCTCCAACCCTGATTGTACGTGGAAGAATATGGATCGTTTCGAGGTCTTTGAAATGCGGCATTAGAATGCTCATGATCTTGAAACGCAGAGTTTAATGGACATTCTTCCGTTAAATGAGACGGATCAGAACAGCACCCACAAACAGTTTTGGGGAGTGACACTGGGTTTAGGGAGGCTGCTGCAAATTTGTGTTCCATAGCGTCGAGCTTCTTTTGCATTGCTGCTATTTCAGCTCGAACACCTATGGACACATCTATTTGGTGTACGCCACCCCTATTCAATGGTTGGGTTCCACTCTCCCACTGTAGTGATTTTTCAGCGAACTCTTCTAAATACTTCCAAGCTTCCCCGTCATCTTTGGTCATAAAAGTACCTTGACACATATTTTCAAGGCTCTGTTTAGTGCTTGGGTTAATGCCCTCATAAATGATTCGGCACAATTCCCATCTCGGGATGCCGTGATGAGGACACTGAACCAATAGATCCTTGAAACGTTCAAAGCATTTTGAAAATGGTTCAGCAGGGAGCTGGGCAAATTGATTCAGTTCGCTACGGATTCGAGCTGTCTTTTGGATTGGGTAAAATTTCTTAAGGAATGCAGCGACGAATTCTTCCCAATTCGTAATAGAGTGTGCGGTAGTGTTATATAGCCACTTCTCGGCTATATCGCACAAAGTAAATGGAAGAAGTCGTAGACGCATAGCATCCACTGAAAGTTGTGACGTACCCATCATTGCGCATACGTTTTCAAATTTGGTAATGAAAACGTAAGCGTCCTCAGTCTCGAGTCCGTGGAATTTGGGTAAAAGATTGATATACTGGGGCTTAATCTCAAAGTTATCCCCATTGGCTGGTGGTGTGGATAAGCAGGTCGAAAGAGGACCTCGAAAAGGGTAGCACCTCTCCTGGAGAGAGATGCGGGGTGGATTCTGCGCACCAACGGACGGCGGCAGATTAGGGTTAAAGAAGTTTGATGGATTCGGATCCATCGGTGTGGGTGTGGTAGTGGGTAAAGAAAAGGTAAATGGAGAAATATCGACTTCGGAGTCGATAAAGGGTATGCGGACTAAACGGGCACTAGAATCCCGTGTCCAGCCTATCTTGTACTAAAATGGGTTAGCACAAGTGGCAGCGTTGACTTATAATTAGGGGTAATGAATGAATGCGGTGTTTGCTTTTGAAAAAGGGACGGATTTTTGAAAAAATGATGCGACAAAACAAATGCAGCACACAAACCCTAGAATCTAGTTGTCACCTAGGTCCGGCTCTAGACCGCTCCTAACTGCCAAAAGATAAGTCGCAGGATAGAATCCTCCACTGCCTCTTTGTCCCCCTGTGGCCGGATAAGTGCCAGGTAAGTGGGAAGTTACTCCACTACGTAAGTAGTGGGCCTAATTAAAAACCACTAGCCTTAGACACACTCGCCTTAGGCACCATAAGAAAACGCGGATAAGCAATGAATTACCCACGGCCTTCTCTTGTCCTAATTGAGCGCGACAGTCCTTAGAGTCTTCTCTAGATTTCTTTTAGTTAATGTGGGTCAATGCGGATGCAAGTTTTACGATTTTCGGGGCCTAGGAAGGGTAATAAATCCCCACCTAATTTGGATTTGGCCGTGCCCCTTAATATCCGTATTTAGAATGCAAACAACCAAGAAATCAAAATCACGCACAAATTTAATTTTGCTTTTGCCGCGCTGCGATTATTTGCAAAGAATCCTGCAGCAAAGTATTAGTTGGAGCTAAAAAGAGGAGAGAGGAGAAGTACAGAAGTCACCTGAGGCAAAAATTTTGCAGAGAACCCCCTAAGAGGCCGCGGTTCCACCGCATTTGCTTGCTCAGGCCGCCCTTCCGCGGTCGAAGTTTGGGAACACTGCACCAAACTTCTTCAGGGAGCTTCTGTGGACTCCCACTGCTCTCTGGTATTTTCCAAAAATTTTCTTCAATTTCCAAACAGCTCCAGATTTCCTTGCAATGAACAACAGCAAATCGTTTAGGGTTTGCACGAATTTTGATCTCAAAAACAACAATGGAATAATTCTTTCAATTCAAACTATAATATGAAACGAATTAGCGCGCGATCCCCGGCAACGGCGCCATTTGATTTAGAAGAATTCTCGGATGTGTTTGTAAAAAGCAAGTATCGAATCAATTGTTTCCCGATAACGGTTGCATTTGATCGATAATAGTATCTTGTATCAGTATTTAGAAAATTGTATAAAGAACTCACTATCAAAGAATTATATTTGACCGCAATCAACTACGGTGTCAGTTGTAGATCGTAAGCGAGTGTGGATCGTCCACAGGGATTGTGCGATTCGTTTCAATGTTTAATTTGTTTGAATCGAAAAGTTAATCGAAAAGAAAAGAAAACATGATTCAAGAATTTATCAATTGATTCAGGTGTCACGATGTTTAATCAAGAATCAAGAAACTGATAAACAATCAAGAATTGGGTTTCGATAATATTTCCAACCAAAATGTCAAGAATCTAAATGAGGCTCGTAGGAATCGATAGGATCGACAGACGTGATGTAATCTAAAGATAACGTGTTCTTGTCCTTCGAAGGATTGATACTAGATTGATGATGATCGACGAGAGTTAGGGCTTTCTTGATGAAACTAGGGTTTCATCTTTTAACCCTTGTTCTGTCGTCGATATCATTCGCACTCTAGCCTCTAGCAATTTTCAAGAAACGATCGTAACTTCCCAATTTCGAGCGATATCAATCAAGAAAGCATCGCAACGAAAATGGGTTGTCGATTCTTGAACTTGCTAGGGTTTACAAAACTCGTAGGAATCAAGAATCGTTTTCAGATATATTACAACATCATTCTATTGATCGTCTCGACTCCTCGACGAGCGGAGTATTACTCAAACATCACAACAAGAATTATAACTAGAATTTTAGATTGATTCATGATGCAAGAATTTAAAGAAAACAAGATAAAAGAATATCAGCTTTTATTTATATCAACACTTTGATTACAATCGCTCAAGAACTACAAGAGGAAGAATCTAAATTGTTGAATTGGCGTCGCTCGGCTCCGTGAGTCGCGGATCGGCTTTGACCACTTGCTCCGTTGAAGATCGGCTCGGCTCATAAAAGGTTGCAAGGCTTCTTGCTTGATGGGTACTCGGGATCTTGGCTTTTTGATTGGAATTTAGTGTTAGGGTTTCACACAAGCCTTGTCACTAGACTTGTGGAAGAAAATGAAGAAAGAGATAGAATGGCTCTAGTTTGATACTAGATTGGGATTCTCCACATGATATCTCACCCTAGGTCTAGGCTTCTATTTATAGACTTCCCAAACCCTAGGTTTAGGTGTGAAATGGTAGTTCCCTCCAAAAGTTTGTTGAGTCTTCTAGAAGGTAGTTTGTTAGGAGCTAGCTTAGGGTTTAAGCTATGTTTAATTAGGCTTGGAAACCCTAGTTTGCTGATCTGGCAGAAACCCCTGGAGTCTTCTGGAATTTGAGATACATTTCTGAACAGTGGGCCCTGAGACAGGAATTTTGCACTAAAATTGAGGATCTAATTCCTTGAACCCACCGCGGATCCGCGGCACAAGCAAGCCATTGCCGCAGATCCGCGGCTGTTTGATGAGCTTGGGCTTTGGGTCTTCTGGTGTGGCCTTGTTATGTATTTTAGGGCTTCTTCTGATATATTGATTTGTGATTGCTCCTTTGAATTGATACCAGATCTGAAGTTAGTGAGTTGGCGTATCTTTTGAGCAGCGTTGATTCGAGCACGCTTCTAGTTTCCTGCACAGACTTCGAAACACGGGTTGCGACATATAGAAATATTGCGATGCCATGCAATGCAGTCAATTTCCCTAGAAATGCCGGTTTTAAGGTCTAATACATGCAATCTGATAATTTGTGATAGATTTGCTAATATGTGAAATACGGATACCGAACACTTCTATATGAATGCAAATGATGAGGAAATTGCCGGCTAAAATATACAATATTTTCGACTAATCATGTTATTCTGGTGAATATATCCTAATAAAAGTATTAATTGTTTTATCTGAAATTCATGGTATTTTAGTGTAACTTTTAATCTTGTAATTTTTTTAGGAAAATGTGAAAATTTCATACTATAATAAAATAGGTGTTTAAATGATATCTATATATATATAGTAACACATGAATAATTTTTAAATGAATATTTTATTTTCAAAAAATCTCATTTTCCTTAATTATCGTATTTTAAACCTTTCGAGACCGAATGCTCCTTGCGGAGGTCTGAATCTCGCACTACTAGCCTGCAGGTGTACGATGAACCGTACTATCCCTAACAGGTTCCCCAAAAGTTGGTTGTAGCGGCGCTTTGCTTAGGTTTAACAAATACTTTTCATTTGGGAAAACGGTTTTTTAAATATGGGGTATTTAATTGCAAAAAGTATAGTTTTCCGTATTTTAGTTGTTAGGGTTTCCTAAGCCAACTTGCCTACTTCTAAGGTCTAAACGATAAGTCATTAGAAGCCTCAAATCGCCTCTTCACCGCCAATTGTGGCCAGGTAAGTACAAGTGAGGAGGGAGGGATCCGCTCACGAATCGTGAAACGGGCCTTTTAAAGTTACCCAAGCTCACTTGCCTAGCCTAGACACCACAAAGTCAGTTTAGATAAACGATCGATGTCCATGACCAATCGTGCTTTCATTTTATTAAAAGATTTTACTTAGAAATGTTTACAACTTAAAGCTTTCAATAAAGGTTATAAAGATTAGGGTATTTTAGTGAAAAGTCCTGTAATTTCGTATTCTGTATTTTTGATATTTATCAATTAGGGTTATATTGAGTGTGTGTAGGGGTAGGTCATTACCCCGTGACTTATATTAAGTTTTCGTGAAGTTTAAAGGTAAAACATGCTATGTTAAACTTAAAGGTATTATAGCGCAAGAATACGGTATTCGAAAACGTTATCATTTTATATGTGAAATTTCATTAAAAATGGGTTCTACAAGTTTAGTGATCAAGATAAACCTATTTAGGAGTGAGGGAAATAATTAAACTAAGAAAAATGAACTTCATGGTATTTTTATGAAAAGAGTACGGTTTTGCAAAGAACTTATCATTTCATGTGAAAAAGTTTGATTAAATTGGTTTATGGGTGATTAATAGTCAACAAGCATATGGGTAGATAATATGTATTAGGTGACAAGTGGAAATTTAGAGAAAAACCGAATCGGAAATCGGTTTGTCCGATTTCCGTCGGGTTCCAAAAAGTCGTATTTTTATCTTAAAGAAAAGAGAGATAGAAGAAGGTGGGACTTACGATTTGGACAAGCTAAGGAAGCTAGAGGTCGTGATGGTTGTCGATTCGTTGAAAACGTCGCGAAGGTCCTGATCCGGTCGTCGGAATCCGTCGTCGATTTCGGCAGCGCTTCGCTTCTCGCTCTTCGTACCGAGTTCTCGAGAATTTGGGAGAGTGAACTTAGAGTTGTGAAGGGAAAAGGTAGAGTATAGGGGTCTTTATATAGCGCTAGGCTAAGGTTAGGGTTAGGGTTAAAAAATATTAAAAAATATAAAAAACATTAAAAATTCATTAAATTTTGTCTTAAAAGAGATTTATTGGAAAATTGGTAACCGTACAAAAAAATTAGAGTATGCAGTTGAAGAGACTAGGTCAACACGAATTTTTTTCGTGTTGACGACTCGGCCGACTGGTCGAGTCCGGCCGGCGGCGCCGGCCGATTCGGCCGAGTCGCCGGCCTATTCGGCCGAGTCGCGGCCGAGTCGGGT
Organism: Agapanthus africanus; assembly: GCA_030015575.1. Classification (NCBI taxonomy): domain Eukaryota; kingdom Viridiplantae; phylum Streptophyta; class Magnoliopsida; order Asparagales; family Amaryllidaceae; genus Agapanthus; species Agapanthus africanus. The sequence continues at coordinate 43,141,182 of JASDDO010000019.1, read as the reverse complement.
CTCGTTGGGACGAGCTCGGTCTAGGGGGAATTTTGGCATACTTTAATTTTCTTGATTCGCAATAAATCGTGAGTTATGGCTGTTTGACCGTTTGACTTCTAAAAAAAATTAAAACAAAACGATATAAAAATTATGTGGGGCATGGGATTCGAACTCTGGTGGCTTGGTTCAGCAATGCAAGGTATTACCAATGAGCTACAAGCTCCTTCTTGTAATTATTGTAAGGAATTAGATACTTAAATTGTTTCCAGCAACATCAATACTCCAAGTGTACACTATATTTAAAGCAAATTTTTGGTATACAAAATTGGAGTTGTTACAATCTACCCTCCTTACAAAAATTTCGTCCTCGAAATTTACATCTTTTATTTAAGGACTAATTTACAAAAAGGTGCGGATATCTTGCACGCATCTCATCCTCCCTTTCCCACGTGGATTCTCCTGGAGTGTCTTTCCTCCACATTACCCGGACCAAATTAACTTCTTTGTTCCGAAGTGTCTTCACTTTCCTGTCCAGGATCTCTACAGGTTGTTGCTCACAAGACAAATCAGGCTGTATCGTAAGCTCGGAATGATCTAGTACATGGCTGGGGTCACTCACATACCTTCTGAGTTGGGATATATGGAATACGTTATGCACTCCTTCCAATGAGGGTGGGAGCGCTAAACGATATGCCACTTCACCGACTCGTTCGAGTATATCGAACGGTCCAATGTATCTTGGACTCAACTTTCCCCGTCTTCCAAATCTGATCACTCCGCGGTTCGGAGAGATTTTCAGAAATACATGATCTCCTGGCTGGAACTCCAAGTGTCGTCTCTTCGCATCAGCCCAGTGTTTCTGTCTATCTTGGGCTATGCGCATTCTTTCCCTGATAGTACGAACCACATCGACGGTCGCTACTATCATCTCTGGTCCAAAGAGTTCTCTATCTCCGATGTCGTCCCAACTTAATGGCGATCGACACTTCCTTCCATATAATGCTGCAAAAGGTGCCATTCCTATGCTTGCTTGGTAGCTGTTATTGCACGCGAACTCCACAAGATGTAGGTGATCTTCCCACGATCCCTTGAAGTCGAGCATACATGCTCTGAGCATATCCTCCAAGATCTGAATAGTTCGTTCCGACTGACCATCTGTTTGTGGATGATAAGCTGTGCTGAAGTTCAGACTTGTTCCCAACTTAGCTTGCAGACTTTGCCAAAATTGCGATCGGAACCTGGTGTCACGATCGGAGACAATGCAGACCGGTACTCCATGAAGTCTCATAATTTCCTGTATGAGTTCATGGGTATCAGAGATAGTACTGTATGAAGAGTTTAAATCTTAAATTAGATTATTACCTCCATGTACTTCTTCGCTAATATCTCAGTTGATTGGCCAACTCGGAATGGGATGAAGTGAGCCGACATTGTGAGTCGATCCACAATGACCCAAATCGCATCGTTACTCTTTGTGCTGCGAGGAAGAGCAGTTACAAAGTCAATCGTGATGTGCTGCCACTTCCATTCTGGAATTGGTAACGATTGAAGTAGTCCGGCTGTCCTGTGATGTTCAGCCTTTACTTGCTGACACACTAAACATTTTGCGACACTTCTGGCTACTTCGCGCTTCATTCCATGCCACCAATAATTCTGACGTAGATCTTTGTACATTTTGGTACCTCCAGGATGTACTGAATAGGGAGAGCTGTGAGCTTCTTTCATTAACTCTTCCCGAACAGGACCCTTTGGTACACACAATCTGCTGCCGTATCTCAAAAATCCGTCTTCATGGATGATGAAATCTGTTCTGAGTCCATTCTCCACTTGTTCTCTGATCTTTTGCAGCTTAGCATCGCTGGCTTGAGCTGCCTTGATCTGATTGACAATGGTTGATTGAACTTGTAGATTCATCAAATTTAAAACATCACCTGGCATGACTAGTTCAATCTCCATCTGATGTAGGTCTTGCTGAAGCTTCCACTGAGCGGTGAGATTCATTGCTAATGGTTGGCGACTAAGAGCATCAGGTACTACGTTTACCTTTCCTGGATGATATTGCAAGTTGATGTCGAAGTCCGCCATAAGTTCTAACCATCTTCTCTGTCGCATATTCAACTCCTTCTGAGTAAACACATACTTCAGACTTTTATGATCTGTGTAGATGTTCACTCGTTCACCAAGTAAGTAGTGGCGCCAAATCTTGAGAGCAAAAATAACGGCTGCCAACTCCAGATCATGCGTCGGATAATTGCGCTTATGAGTCTTCAGTTGTCTTGAAGCATAAGCCACAACCTTACCGTGCTGATGTAGAATACATCCTAATCCTTTACCGGATGCATCACAATGCACTTCGAATCCTCCAGACTGATCCGGTATGACGAGAATAGGTGCAGAGGTCAGTCTTGACTTGAGTTCTACAAAAGCTTGCTCGTATGCTTCTGACCACACAAATTCTTCATCTTTTCGTGTGAGCTTGGTCAGGGGGGTTGCTATCTTCGAAAAGCCTTCAATGAATCTTCTGTAATATCCAGCTAAACCCAAGAAACTCCGAATATCCTTCACTGATTTTGGCGTAGGCCATTCGCTGACTGCTGAAACTTTTGCTGGATCCACAGAAATTCCTTCTCCTGATACGATGTGTCCAAGGAAACCAACTTGTTTTAGCCAAAACTCGCACTTGCTGTATTTGGCATAAAGCTTATGTTGTCGAAGAGTTTCCAGGACAATTCGTAGGTGCTCTGCATGTTCTTTCCGATTCTTAGAATATACCAGGATGTCGTCGATGAAAATGATAACGAACCTGTCTAAATACTCCCGGAAGACTTGGTTCATAAGGTTCATGAAGATTGCTGGTGCATTGGTCACTCCAAATGGCATTATTAGAAATTCGTAATGTCCATAGCGAGTTCTGAAAGCTGTTTTGTGAATATCAGCTTCCTTGACCTTCACTTGATGATAACCTGAACGAAGATCTAGTTTAGAGAAGACACAAGATCCACTTAGCTGATCGAATAAATCGTCGATGCGCGGGAGTGGATACTTGTTCTTTATAGTAACTTCGTTCAAGGCCCTATAGTCGATGCACATTCTGTATGAACCTTCCTTCTTCTTCACCAATAGTACAGGTGCTCCCCAACTTGAAGTGCTGGGACGAATCCATCCTTTCGCCAATAATTCGTCCAACTGTGTTCGAACTTCTTTCAATCCTTCCGGACTTAGTCTATACGGTGCTTTGATTACTGGTTGTGCTCCTGGTACTAAGTCAATACTGAATTCAAGAGCTCGATCGGGAGGCAAACCTGATATATCGTCAGGGAATACATCGTCGAACTCTCGAACTACCTCCGGTCTTGATTCTTCCTCTGCCTGAGCTGCTACAACTACTGCTTCCCTTGGCTTCGCTTTGTAAGTACTTGGCTCCAGGGTGCGATCACCACTCTTGAAATAGAAAACCGGATGATCTGGAATCTCAAATACTACCCTCCTTTGACGACAGTCGATGGTAGCATAAAAGGTTCCAAGCCAGTCCATTCCTAGAACCACATCGAAGTTTGGTATGTCCAGTACTTTGAAGTCAGCGTAAAACTCTCGACTGCAGACGATTACTGGACACATGCTGTATTCCATAGTTGCCTTTAGAACACCATTTCCAGAACTGACGTTCCAGCTGGATACAAGCGGTGAGACTGGAATCGCATGGGTTCGGACAAACCGTTGCGACATAAAACAGTGGGATGCTCCAGTATCAAACAGTGCAAGTGCAGGTAGTGAAGCTACTAGGATTGTACCTAAGGTATTAGGGATAGGTTTTAGGTATAGGGAAAGTGTGTAGATAAACAAGACTAAAAGATGAATTTTGAGAAAGAAAGTTTACCAGTAATGACTTGGCCAGTGGCCTCAGCTTCTTCCACAGACATCATGAAAGCCTGGCGCTTTGGCACATTCCTCCTGGCCTGAGGAGCATTCCTCTGAACGTTCCTTTGAGCTTGATGGAACTGTCGAGGAGGTGGTGCAGCCTGTGGTCCCCTAGGTGGTGCAGGTAGTGCAAGTCTGGGAGCAGGTGCCGGAAGAGCTGGTCGCTGCTGATAAGTATTTACTGGCCTGGGTGCAGCAACTGAGTTCTGCCTTTGGGGACAAGATCCAATATCATGAGTGGCTGAACCGCAGATTAAGCAGAGGCGGTTGGCTCGACGGCAGTCCTTCATCATATGTCCAGTTCTCTTGCAGTAAGTGCAAAAGGCTGGGCTAGGACGATGAGTTGGTACTCCGGGTCGCCTCGGCACGAAAGATGGTCTGGACGTGGCTCCACCTGCCATCTGGTTGGCAGGGCGTTTGACTCCTGCAGACTGAGGTCTGCCCCTCTCTTTTATGACTGCCTCATAACTGCGGGCAGCTTCCAGGGCTTCCTCATGAGTCAAAAATTTTCCTGTCGCTAGAGCGGCCTTAATCTCTATGTCCAAACCTTGCTGAAAGCGACGGGCTCTGATCTCGTCCGTCGGTATCAGGTGTGCCGCGAATCTGTTTAAAGATTGTGTTAGCTGTGTGATATGTGATATTTTAAAAAATTGAACTATTGTGATATATCTTACCGGCTCAACATAGTGAACTCAGCATCGTATTCATCTACCGATTTCTACCATATTGATCCTTGCTTTAGATGAATAAACTGCTGCTCCATAGCGAACCTGGCAGTCACAGGGAAATATTTCGCTTCAAACTTCTCGCGAAATGTCTTCCATTCAATCGGCTATGCTAGACGGGTTTCTTCCGCCTTCCACCAATTACGGGCATTATCCGTGAGCTGTAGTTTCGCTACATGGACCCAAGCATGGTCTGGCACTTGAGCTGCTGCCAGATCGTCTTCGATGCTTTGTGCCCATTCTTCTGCTTCGAGGGGGCTTCCTTTACCAGAGAACTGCTTTGGGTGCAAAGCCCGGAATTGCTTTACTCCCGGTGCATCGTTATCAGGACGGCTCAGAAGTTGTTGCTGTCCCTTGAGAAGACTACAGATCGCATCAAATAACATCGTCTACTCAGTGGGTGGTGCAGGAACAGCTGGTGTGAGAGGTAGTGCTGATGGGGTGTTGTTGACGTTGGTGCTGGTGTTGTTCGGGGAATCCATAATCCTGAAGAAAAATTTGGATTAGGACAGAATTAAATACATGAAATGATAAGATTCAAGGAATAGAGATTTGCAAGTTTCAAAGAACATGAATTGTAAAGAATGTTTTAGTTGCTGGTTCTTGTGTTATATTGCTTAGATTGTTCACGCAGACCAGAACTGCATGACAGGGATTCATACAGCTCTGACCTGCATGGGCCACCAACAAAACCTGTCACGCCCCGCTTCCCAGTGTACGGCGAAATGGACGCGACGAGATCCTCTACGTATGTACTCAGAAGTACATACGCTAAGCGTAGCTAAGCAATATAAAATAATCACAAGAGACAAATGATATTAAAATAACAGCAACTTTTATTAATAACATTCTTTGTACAATGCATGAAATGAAAATACAACTAGAATGAAAAAGCAATGCCTAAACAGTGGCATAACAGAAATGAAAAATACTGGAAAGAACAAGGTACAATTATCTAGAGCTCTGGGTCTTCTTGGAACTGCTCCAAATCTTCACCGGTGGGCTCGATCTCAGCTTGGTCCAACGCACCTAACGACATTCAAAGAAGAAAGAAATAGAATGTCATCAGCTAACAGGTCGCTCGGTAAGTCCCAAAGAATAAGAAGAATGAGAATGACAGAGTAACAGTATTTCCTAAAGTATTATATTGTTGAATATTATGGAACATTGTTTAACGCTGTTGTTTGTAGCTTGGTACAGAAGGATGCCAGTGTATACGAGGGGGATCTCTATATGCTAGAGATCAGGGCAAAAGGAAAGTACAAGGAACCGTTATGCCACGGTACAACAGCAATAGGATTTAGGTTAGGTGTCTTAATCTGACCACCTCGTGCCACCTTTAACACCTTCCGTACCAATCTACCCCTTTAAACCCCGTAGTGTTTTAACAGTAATGTGGTATTGGAATATATAAGTTGAGTGACTGACCAAAACCATGATATCAGTAAACATGTTGCAACTGTGTAATCAGGTAAATGGAATATCAGGATAATGGATGAATATCCATGGTTTGATTCAGTCAAAATGAATATATTGTTAACTGGATTCCTGGATTCATGTATTCAAATTGTATTGGAATATAAAAGAATATAGATTGACTTGAATCATATTCAAGTCAGAAGTTAGTCAGACTCTAACCCGAGTCAGACTAAAAGAAAGATAAATTTGAAGTTCAATATTAGTTAGGGGCCTTATTGTAATTTGTGAAACTTGAGGAGGTTTTATGTAAAAAGTACTTTTGTATAGTTTTCAAAATACACCTCAAGTATTTAATAATCGTCTTTATTGTTATAATAAATGTGAATTTTATTTGTGTTATTCTAGTGAATATATCCTAATAAAAGTATTAATTGCTTTATCTGAAATTCATGGTATTTTAGTGTAACTTTTAATCTTGTAATTTTTTTAGGAAAATGTGAAAATTTCATATTATAATAAAATAGGTGTTTAAATGATATCTATATATATATTAACACATGAATAATTTTTAAATGAATATTTTATTTTCAAAAAATCTCATTTTCCTTAATTATCGTATTTTAAACCTTTCGAAACCGAATGCTCCTTGCGGAGGTCTGAATCTCGCACTACTAGCCTGCGGGTGCACGATGAACCGTACTATCCCTAACAGGTTCCCCAAAAGTGGGTTGTAGCGGCGCTTTGCTTAGGTTTAACAAATACTTTTCATTTGGGAAAACGGTTTTATAAATATGGGGTATTTAATTGCAAAAAGTATAGTTTTCCGTATTTTAGTTGTTAGGGTTTCCTAAGCCAACTAGCCTACTTCTAAGGTCTAAACGATAAGTCATTAGAAGTCTCAAATCGCCTCTTCACTGCCAATTGTGGCCAGGTAAGTACAAGTGAGGAGGGAGGGATCCGCTCACGAATCGTGAGACGGGCCTTTTAAAGTTACCCAAGCTCACTTGCCTAGCCTAGACACAACAAAATCAGTTTAGATAAACGATCGATGTCCATGACCAATCGTGCTTTCATTTTATTAAAAGATTTTACTTAGAAATGTTTACAACTTAAAACTTTCAATAAAGGTTATAAAGATTAGGGTATTTTAGTGAAAAGTCATGTAATTTCATATTCTGTATTTTTGATATTTATCAATTAGGGTTATATTGAGTGTGTGTAGGGGTAGGTCATTACCCCGTGACTTATATTAAGTTTTGGTGAAGTTTAAAGGTAAAACATGCTATGTTAAACTTAAAGGTATTATAGCGCAAGAATACGGTATTCGAAAACGTTATAATTTTATGTATGAAATTTCATTCAAAATGGGTTCTACAAGTTTAGTGATCAAGATAAACCTATTTAGGAATGAGGGAAATAATTAAACTACGAAAAATGAACTTCATGGTATTTTTATGAAAAGAGTACGGTTTTGCAAAGAACTTATCATTTCATGTGAAAAAGTTTGATTAAATTGGTTTATGGGTGATTAACAGTCAACAAGTATATGGGTAGATAATATGTTTTAGGTGACAAGTGGAAATTTAGAGAAAAACCGAATCGGAAATCGGTTTGTCCGATTTCTGTCGGGTTCCAAAAAGTCGTATTTTTATCTTAAAGAAAAGAGAGATAGAAGAAGGTGGGACTTACGATTTGGACAAGCTAAGGAAGCTAGAGGTCGTGATGGTTTTCGATTCGTTGAAAACGTCGCGAAGGTCCTGATCCGATCGCCGGAATCCGTCGTCGATTTCGGCAGCGCTTCGCTTCTCGCTCTTCGTACCGAGTTCTCGAGAATTTGGGAGAGTGGACTTAGAGTTGTGAAGGGAAAAGGTAGAGTATAGGGGTCTTTATATAGGGCTAGGCTAGGGTTAGGGTTAGGGTTAAAAAAATATTTAAAAATATAAAAAACATTAAAAATTCATTAAATTTTGTCTTAAAAGAGATTTATTGGAAAATTGGTAACCGTACAAAAAAATTAGAGTATGCAGTTGAAGAGACTAGGTCAACACGAATTTTTTTCGTGTTGACGACTCGGCCGACCGGCCGAGTCCGGCCGGCGGCGCCGGCCGATTCGGCCGAGTCGGGTCTCGTTGGGACGGGCTCGGTCTGCGGGGAATTTTGGCATACTTTAATTTTCTTGATTCGCAATAAATCGTGAGTTATGGCTGTTTGACCGTTTGACTTCTAAAAAAAATTAAAACAAAAAGATATAAAAATTATGTGGGGCATGGGATTCGAACTCTGGTGGCTTGGTTCAGCAATGCAAGGTATTACCAATGAGCTACAAGATCCTTCTTGTAATTATTGTAAGGAATTAGATACTTAAATTGTTTCCAGCAACATCAATACTCCAAGTGTACACTATATTTAAAGCAAATTTTTGGTATACAAAATTGGAGTTGTTACACTTCGTCCGAGAAGTGCAATACCCCGACTGGATTGCCAACATCATCCCAGTGATGAAGAAGAACGGGATGGTGCGCATCTGCGTAAACTTTCGGGGCCTCAACAAAGCCTGTCCAAAAGATGACTTTCCCGTACCGGTCACCGAGCTGATGATAGACAACACTTCCACTCACGAAGTCTTCTCCTTCATAGATGGCTCATCAGGGCACAATAAATAAAAATGCATCCCGAAGACCAGAAGCATACCGCTTTCCCGACCCCTTTAGGCATATTCTGCTACAAAGTGATGCCTTTCGGTCTGAAGAACGCCGGCGCTACCTATCAGAGGGCCATGATGAAGATTTTCGACGACCTCATACATGAGGTCGTCGAATGCTATATCGACGACCTTGTGGTGAAAAGAAAATCGCACGAGGAGCATTGGGAGCATTTGAAGATAGTGTTCCAACGTCTTCGGAAATACAATATGAAGATGAACCCTCTGAAATGCACGTTCGGAGTTTCCTCGGGCAAATTCCTAGGATTCATCGTACGACATCGAGGCATCGAAATAAACCCGTCAAAGATCAAGCCGATCATGGAAATACCCCTACCAAGAACTCTCAAGCAACTACGGTCTCTCCAAGGGAAGTTCGCGTATATTCGGCGGTTCATAGCCAATCTTTCCGGCAAATGTCGTCCCTGCAGTCACTTGATGAAGAAGGGAACCCCATTCGTTTGGGATCGCAGATGCCAAAGCGCATTGGACGAAATCAAGCAATACCTGCAGAATCCGCCGGTATTTACCGCTCCGGTCAAAGGAAAGCCCCTCATTCTGTACACAACTGCCCTTAAAGGTTCTTAGGCACGCTATGGGCACAGGAGAATGATCAAGGGAAAGAGAAAGCCCTCTACTATTTGAGTCGAGTCCTTCTGGGGGCAGAAAAAAACTACTCCCCCATTGAAAAACATTGCCTGGCATTGATCTTCGCGATAATGAAGCTCAGGCATTACGCTTTGGCACATGAGGTCCACCTCATACCAAAAGTGGATCCTCTCAAATATTTGATGTCAAGAGCCATACTAACTGGACAGCTCGCAAAATGGGCCCTATTCTTAATGGAATTCTCAATAACTTATCGACCTCTTAAGGCAGTGAAAGGCCAGGCTATCGCCGACTTCCTCGCTGAGCATCCTATACCTGCCGATTCACCCCTAAATTGTGAATTGCCAGACGAGCACGCGTTTGACACAATCGACGGGGAGAAAGGAGAGAGTAACACCCGGTGAGAACTCTACTTCGATGGGGCATCTTCCATGAAGAAGCGAAAGCACAGCTCCCCCATAATCAAGTCTGGGGTAGGCCTCATCTTCGTGACTCCATAAGGAGGGATAATGCGCTTTGCCTTTTCCCTAACAGAGCCGGGGACGAACAATGAAGCCGAATATGAAGTTTTGATAGCAGGGCTTGAGATCGATGTCAACATGGGGATCGAAATCCTCCTCATATATGGAGACTCCCAGCTGGAAGTTAGCCAAGTAAATGGCGATTATCAAACGTGCAAACCAGAGTTGGTGAAGTACGGAGAGAGAGTGCAACAATTGCTGATTCAAATCCCTGCCTACGCTCTGGAAAGTATACCACAAGGAACAATTGCTGATTCAAATCCTCACGCCATCGAGGTTTTCTTCTAGCTGAGGCTTTCAACAAGAGCTTGACGAAGATCATAAAGAAGACGGTGTCCCGAAATAGGAAGGACTGGCATGAGAGACTACATGAAGCTTTCTGAGCGTATCGAACCACGTTCAAAACGGCCACAAACACAACGCCGTATACATTGGTATTCGGCGCTGAAGTAGTACTCCCCTTGGAGATAGAGCTACCCTCCTTACGAATGGCACTTCATTAAGAGCTAACAGACGAAGAGAATGCTCATCTTCGACTTGAGGAGCTCGACGCCCTCGACGAAACCCGGCTCATGGCGCAGCAAAACTTGGAAGCTTACAAAGCAAAGATGACGCACTTATATGAGAGATTGACTAGGCCGAGAACATTCCGCCAAGGCGAACTCGTGCTAGTGGTCAAGAGACCTATGATCCCTAATCGTGCCAAACGGGGGAAATTCGAGCCGAACTATGAAGGCCCGTACATCATAGACAAAGTTTACCAGGGTGGGGCTTACTTGCTCATGGATAGGCATGACGAAAGACCTTTCAGGCCAATAAACGGCCGTTTCTTGAAGAAATATTATGCCTGACCGAGACCTCTATAAACTACTATGGACCGCAGCATCCCAAGGCTGACGAGAAAAAAAAGGTACGTCTGTCACGCCCCGCTTCCCGGTATACGACGAAGAGGACGCGACGAGGTCCGCTACGTATATACTCAGAAGTACATACGCTAAGCGTATCTAAGCAATATAAAGATAATCACAAGAGACAAGAGATAAAATAACAGCAACTTTATTTATTAACATTCTTTGTACAATGCATGAAAAGTAAATACAACTGGAATAAAAAGCGATGCCTAAACAATGGCATAACAGGAATTGAAAAGAAATACTTAATAGAAAAGGTACAATGTCTAGAGCTCAGGGTCTTCGAGAAACTGATCCAACTCTTCACTGGTGGGCTCAATCTCTGATGTGTCCAGATCACCTGACGACATTCAAAGAAGAAAAAAATAGAATGTCGTCAGCGAACAGGTCGCTCGGTAAGTCCCAAAGTTAAGGGAGAAATAGAAAAGACAGAATAAGAATGTATCTTTTAAAGTCGTATAATATTGTAGAATATTGTGTTAACGCTGTTGTTTGTAACTTGGTACAGAAGGATGCCAGTGTATACGAGAGGGGTCTCAGTATGCTAGAGACCAGGGCAAACTGAAAGTACAAGGAACCGTTATGCCACGGTACAACAGCAACAGGATTCATGTTAGGTGTCTTAATCTTACTGTCTTGTGCCACTTTTAACACCTTCCGTACCAATCTACCCCTTAAACCCCATAGTGTTTTGATTGTATTGTTATATTGTATTGTATAAGTTGTATAGTTAGATGACTGATCGAAACCATGATATCAGTAACGGATGTAATGGATGTAAACTGGAATCATGTAAATGGAAAGTATATCCATGGTTTGGTTCAGTCAAGTTGAATAAATTGATAACTGGATTCATGAATTCGTGTGTTCATGTTGAATTGTAATATTATAGATTAAGAGATTGACTTGAATCATATTCAAGTCAGATTAATCAGACTCAAACCCGAGTCGGAAAGTAGAGATGTAAATCGAAGTCCTATATTTACTAGGGTCCTTAGGGTAATTTATAAAACGTGAGGGGGTTTTATATAAAAATACTTTTGTATAGTTTTCAAGATACACCCCAAGTATTTATTATTTGTCTTCAGAGTTGTAATGAATGTGGATTTTATATTGTGACATTTCTAGTGAAAATATCCTAGTTTTATATAAATAAAGGTATTTATCTTTAATATTGATTTATTTGAAGTTCATAGTATTTTAGTATAAATTTATTCTTGTGATTTTTTAGAAAAAGGTGGAACATTTATATTATAACAAAATAAATATTTTAATGATAAATATACATATATTTATACAAAAATAATTTTAATAAATATTTTATATTCTAAAAAATCATGTTTTCTTAAGATGTCGTATTTTAAACCTTTTGAGACCTAATGCTCCTTGCGGAGGTCTGAATCTCGCACTACTAAGTCCGAGGGTGCACGATAAACCGTACTATCCCAAACAGGTTCCCCAAAATGGGTTGTAGTGGCGCTTTGCAAAGATTTTAAAAATACAAACCTTTAGAATACGGTTTTATTAAGTAAAAGGTATTTATTTGTAAAGAGTCGATTTTCCGTATTTTAGATTATAGGGTTTTCTAATTCAACTAGACTATTTCTAAAATGTCTAAACAACAAGTTGTTAAAAGCCTCAAATCACCTCTTCACCGCCAATTGTGGCCAGGTAAGTACAAGTGAGGAAGGAAGGATCCGCTCACGAATCGTGAGACGGACCTTTTAAAGTTACCTTTGCTCACTTGCCTAGCCTAAACATCACAAAGTCATATTTAGATAAACGACCGATGTCCACAACTTATCGTATTTTCCTATTAAAAGATATTTGTTTTAAAAGTGTAACAAACCTAAAACTTTTAGAAAAGGTTTTATTAAGAAAATGGTATTTAAATGTAAAATCTTGTTTTATCGTATTTTAAGTTTTGATGATATCATTTAGGGTTGTATTTGCGTGTGTGTGGAGCTAGGTCATTACCTCGTGATCTACTTTAAGGTATAGCAATGTTAAGGGGGTTAAATGTGAAAACGAAACGTTGTGGTATTTAAGTGAAAAAAGTACGATAAATGGAAACGTTATCATTTCATGTGATAAAACTTGTTCAAATTGTTTGTTAAATGATTAATAGTCAATATAAAGATGTTTAAGCATGAATGTATTGATGAGAAGTGAGATTTTATAGAAAACCGAATCGGAAATCGGATTTGTTCCGATTCCGTCGGGTTTTGTAAATTCGTATTTTTATGAGAGAAAAGAAAGACAGAAAGGGGGACTTACGGGTTTGGACAACACTAGAGAGTGAGAGGGAAGTAGAGAATCCGCCGGTGCGTCGATTCGTTATCGAGAGTTCCTAGCACGTTCACCGGAATTTCGCCGTCGATTTCGTCAGCGCTTCGCCTTTCGCTCGTTTCCAAAGTACCAAAGTTTTCTTGAGATTTTGAGAGAGTGGGCTCAGAATTTTGGGATGAGAGGGTAGGAGGTAGGGGTGTATTTATAGGGTTAGGCTAGGGTTAGCGTAGGTGTAGGGTTTTTAATTAAAAATGTAAAAAAAAAATAGGAAAAATCATTAAAATTTAGAGTAAAAGAGGTATTCAAAGCCCTCTGGAAACGATCTGTACAATTAAAGTATGCACAAGAGTATAGAAGACCAAGAGACAAGTTTTTGTAGTTGGAGACTCGGCCGTCCGGCCGAGTCCGGCTGGCGGCGCCGGCCCGACTCGGCCGAGTCAGGCCGAGTCGGGGGTGCAGGAGGTGGGGGTCGCCGGGGGTAGCTACTGGAGTATTTAACTTTTCATGGGTAGTGGGAAATTTTGGGGTTATGGCTGTTAGACTGTTAGGATTCTATAAAATTTAAAACAAAACAATATTAAAAATAATGTGGGGCAGAGGATTTGAACTCCGGTGGCTTGGTTCAGCAGTGCAAGGTATTACCAATGAGCTACAAGCTCCTTCTTGTAATTATGGTGTGAAATAAATACTTAAAGAGATATCAGCAACATTAAATACTCCAAGTATACTTTGAATTTAAATCAATTCTTTGTATATTAAAAATGGAGTTGTTACAGTCTACCCTCCTTACAAAAATTTCATCCTCGAAATTTACAACTTTTATTTGAGGACTAGTTTACAAAGAGGTGTGGATATCTAGTACGCATTTCATCCTCCCTTTCCCAAGTGGACTCTCCTGGAGTGTCTTTCCTTCACATCCTTCGGACCAAGTTAACTTCATTGTTCCGAAGTGTCTTCACTTTCCTGTCCAGGATCTCCACAGGCTGTTGCTCACAAGACAAATCGGGTTGTATCGTGAGCTCGGAATGATCAAGAACATGGCTGGGGTCACTCGCATACCTTCTGAGTTGGGATATGTGGAACACGTTATGCACTCCTTCCAATAAAGGTGGAAGCGCTAAGCGGTATGCCACTTCACCGACTCGTTCAAGTATGTCGAACGGTCCAATATATCTCGGACTTAACTTACCCCATCTTCCAAACCGGATCACTCTGTGGTTCAGAGATATCTTCAAGAATACGTGATCTCCTGGCTGGAACTCCAAGTGTCGTCTCTTCGCATCAGCCCAGTGCTTCTGTCGATCTTGGGCTATGTGCATTCTTTCCCTGATAGTACGAACCACATCAACAGTCGCTACTATCATCTCTAGTCCAAGAAGTTCCCTATCTCCGATGTCGTCCCAACTTAATAGCGATCGACACTTCCTTCAATACAATGCTGCAAAAGGTGCCATTCCTATGCTTGCTTGGTAGCTGTTGTTGTACGAAAACTCCACAAGATGTAGGTGATCTTCCCACGATCCTTTGAAGTCTAACATACATGCTCTGAGCATATCCTCCAAGATCTGAATAGTTCGTTCAGACTGACCATCTGTTTGTGGATGATAAGCTGTGCTGAAGTTTGGACTTGTTCCCAAGCTTGCTTGCAGACTCTGCCAAAATTGCGATCGAAACCTGGTGTCACGATCGGAGACAATGCAGACCGGTACTCCATGAAGTCTCACAATTTCCTGTATGAGTTCATGGGTATCAGAGATAGTACATTATGAAGAGTTTAAATCTTTAAATAGCTTATTACCTCCCTGTACTTCTTTGCTAGTGTCTCAGTAGATTGGCCAACTCGAAATGGGATGAAGTGAGCCGACTTTGTGAGTCGATCCACAATGACCCATACGGCATCGTTACCCTTTATGCTGCGAGGAAGAGCAGTCACAAAATCCATCGTGATGTGTTGCCACTTCCATTCTGGGATTGGTAACGGTTGAAGTAATCCAGCAGTCCTGTGATGTTCAGCATTTACTTGCTGACACACCAAGCATTTTGCGACGCTTCTGGCTACTTCACGCTTCATTCCATGTCACCAATAATTCTGACGTAGATCTTTGTACATTTTGGTACCTCCAGGGTGTACTGAGTAGGGAGAGCTGTGAGCTTCTTTCATTAACTCTTCCCGAATAGTACCTTTTGGTACACACAATCTGCTGCCGTATCTCAAAGATCCGTCTTCATGGATGATGAAGTCTGTTCTGAGTCCATTCTCCACTTGTTCTCTGATCTTTTGCAACTTAGCATCACTTGTTTGGGCCGCTTTGATCTGATTGACAATGGTTGATTGAACTTGTAAATTCATCAAACTTAAAGCATTACCTGGCATGACTACTTCAATCTCCATCTGATGCAAGTCTTGTTGAAGCTTCCACTGAGCGGTGAGATTCATTGCTAATGGTTGGCGACTAAGTGCATCAGGTACCTCATTCACCTTCCCTGGGTGATATTGTAAATTGATGTCAAAGTTCGCCATGAGTTCTAATCATCTTCTCTGCCGCATATTCAACTCTTTCTGAGTAAACACGTACTTCAGGCTTTTATGATCTATATAGATGTTCACTCGTTCACCAAGTAGATAATGGCGCCAAATCTTGAGAGCAAAAATGACGGCTGCCAATTTCAAATCATGCGTCGGATAATTGCGCTCATGAATCTTCAGCTGTCTTGAAGCATAAGCCACAACTTTACCGTGCTGATGTAGAACACATCCTAATACCTTACCGGATGCATCGCAATGCACTTCGAATCCTCCAGATTGATCCGGTATTACGAGAATAGGTGCTGATGTCAACCTTGACTTGAGTTCTACGAAAGCTTGTTCGCATGCTTCTGACCACACAAAATCTTCATCTTTACGTGTGAGCTTGGTCAGGGGTGTTGCTATCTTCGAAAATCCTTCAATGAATCTTCTGTAATATCTAGATAGACCTAAAAAACTCCGAATGTCCTTCACTGACTTTGGTGTAGGCCATTCGCTAACTGCTGAAACTTTTGATGGATCTACCGAGATTCCTTCTCCTAATACGATATGTCCAAGAAAACCAACTCGCTTTAGCCAAAACTCGCACTTGCTGTACTTGGCATAGAGCTGATGTTGTCGAAGAGTTTCCAGGACAATTCGTAGATATTCTGCATGCTCCTTCCGATTCTTAGAATACACCAGGATGTCGTCGATAAAGATGACAACAAACCTGTCTAAGTACTCCCGGAAAACTTGATTCATTAGGTTCATAAATATTGCGGGTGCGTTGGTCACTCCAAATGGCATCACGAGAAATTCGTAATGTCCATAGCGAGTTCTGAAAGCTGTTTTATGAATATCAGTTTCCTTGACCTTCACCTGATGATAACCTGAACGAAGATCCAATTTAGAGAAAACACAAAATCCACTTAGCTGATCGAATAAATCGTCGACGCGCGGGAGTGGATACTTGTTCTTTATAGTGACTTCCTTCAAGGCTCTGTAATCGATGCACATTCTGTATGAACCTTCCTTCTTCTTCACAAGTAGTATAGGTGATCCCCAACTTGAAGTGTTGGGACGAATTCATCCTTTCGCCAGTAATTCGTCCAACTATGTTCGGACTTCTTTCAAACCTTCCGGACTTAAACGATAGGGAACTTTGATCATCGGTTGTGCTCCTGGTACTAAATCAATACTGAATTCAAGAGCTCGATCGGGAGGCAAACCTGATATATCGTCAGGAAATACATCGTCGAACTCTCGAACCACATCTGGCCTTGATTCTTCCTCTGCTTGAGATGCTGCAACTACTGCTTCTCTTGGCTTCGCTTTGTAGGTACTTGGTTCCAGTGTACGGTCTCCGCTTTTGAAATAGAAGACCGGATGGTCTGGAATCTCGAATACTACCCTCCTTTGATGACAGACAATGGTAGCATAAAAAGTTCCAAGCCAATCCATTCCTAGAACCACATCAAAGTTCGGTATGTCCAGCAATTTGAAGTCAGCATAAAACTCTCTGCTGCAGACGACGACTGGACACAAACGGTATCCCATGGTTGCCTTTAGAACTCCATTTCCTGAACTGACATTCCAGCTGGATACAAGCGGTGAGACTGAAATCGCATGGGTTCGGACAAACCGTTGTGACATAAAGCAGTGGGATGCTCTAGTATCAAACAGTGCTAGTGCAGGGATTGAAGATACTAAGATTGTACCTAAGGTATGTGGGATATGTTTTAGGTATAGGGAAAGTGTGTAGATAAACAAGACTAAAGAAAAGTTTAACAAGAGAAGTTTACCAGTGATGACATGGCCAGTGGCCTCAGCTTCTTCCACTGACATAGTAAAAGCCTGACGCCTTGGTACATTCCTCCTGGCCGGAGGAGCATTCCTCGGAACGTTCCTTTGAGCTTAATGGAACTGACGAGGAGGTGGTGCAGCTTGTGGTCCTCTGGGTGGTGCAGGTAGTGCAAGTCTTGGAGCAGGTGCTTGAAGAGTTGGTCGCTGCGGATAGGTAACTGCTGGCCTGGGTGCAGCAACTGGGTTTTGCTTTTGGGAACAAGACCCAATATCATGAGCAGCTGAGCCGCAGATCAAGCAAAGATGGTTGGCTCGCCGGCAGTCTTTCATCATATGTCCGGTTCTTTTGCAGTAGGTACAAAAGGCTGGGCTGGGACAGTGGTTCTGTACTCCGGGTCGTCTTGGCACAAAAGATGGCCTGGACGAGGCTCCTCCTGCCATCTGGTTGGCAGGACGCTTAAATCTAGCAGATTGAGGTTTTCCCCTCGCCTTTACCACTGTCTCATAACAGCGGGCGGCTTTCAGAGCTGATTCATGAGTCGGAAAATCTCCTGTGGCCAGTGCAGCCTGGATTTCCGAATCCAAACCTTGTTGAAATCGACGGGCTCTGATCTCATCCGTCGGTATAAGGTGTGCCGCAAATCTATAAAAATATTGTGTTAGCTGTGTAATATGTGATATAAAAATTCGAATTATTGAGACATATCTTACCGACTGAGCATGGTGAACTCAGCGTCATACTCATCTACTGACTTGGTCCACATCGAACCTTGTTGCAAATGGATGAACTGTTGTTCCATGTCGAACGTGGCAGTCTCAGGGAAGTACTTAGCGTTGAACATGTCGCGGAAAGTCTTCCATTCGATAGGCTGTTCAAGACGGCTTTCTTCCGCCTTCCACCAGTTGCGAGCATTGTCCGTGAGCTGCAGTTTCGCCACACGAACCCAAGCTATGTCTGGCACTTGTGCTGCCGCCAGATCATCCTCTATGCTCTGTGCCTATTCCTCAGCTTCAAGTGGGCTTCCCTTTCCGGAGAACTGTTTGGCGTGTAAAGCCCTAAATTGCTTTACCCCAGGTGCGTCTGCCTCGAGACGGTTCATTAAAAGAGCAGTTTGCTGCTGCTGTCCCTCTAGGAGGCTTCGGATTGCCTCAAGCAGAACCGTCTGCTCGTTGATCGGAGCAGATATGGCAGGTGTGAGTGGTAGGGCTGGAGGTGTGTTGTTGACATTGGTGTGGTGTTGTTCTGGGAATCCATAACCTTGAAGAAAAATTTGGGTTAGGACAGATTCAAAATATTTGAAATGATAAGATTCAATGAATATGAAATTGTAAGATTCAAGGGACATGAATTGTAAAGAATGTTTTAGTTGCTGGTTCTTGTGTTATATTGCTTAGATTGTTCACGCAGAACAGAACTGCATAGTATGATTCTATACAGCTCTGACCTGCATGGACCACCAACAAAACCTGTCACGCCCGGCTTCCCGGTATACGGCGAAGAGGACGCGACGAGGTCCGCTACGTATATGCTCAGAAGTATATACGCTAAGTGTATCTAAGCAATATAAAGATAATCACAAAAGACAAGAGATAAAATAACAGCAACTTTATTTATTAACATTCTTTGTACAATGCATGAAAAGTAAATACAACTGGAATAAAAAGCGATGCCTAAACAATGGCATAACAGGAATTGAAAAGAAATACTTAATAGAAAAGGTACAATGTCTAGAGCTCAGGGTCTTCGAGAAACTGATCCAAGTCTTCACTGGTGGGCTCGATCTCTGCTGTGTCCAGATCACTTGACGACATTCAAAGAAGAAAGAAATAGAATGTCGTCAGCGAACAGGTCGCTCGGTAAGTCCCAAAGTTAAGGGAGAAATAGAAAAGACAGAATAAGAATGTATCTTTTAAAGTCATATAATATTGTAGAATATTGTGTTAACGCTGTTGTTTGTAGCTTGGTATAGAAGGATACCAGTGTATACGAGAGGGGTCTCAGTATGCTAGAGACCAGGGCAAACTGAAAGTACAAGGAACCGTTATGCCACGGTACAACAGCAACAGGATTCATGTTAGGTGTCTTAATTTTACTGTCTCGTGCCACTTTTAACACCTTCCGTACCAATCTACCCCTTAAACCCCGTAGTGTTTTGATTGTATTATTATATTGTATTGTATAAGTTATATAGTTGGATGACTGACCGAAACTATGATATCAGTAACGGATGTAATGGATGTAAACTGGAATCATGTAAATGGAAAGTATATCCATGGTTTGGTTCAGTCAAGTTGAATAGATTGATAACTGGATTCATGGATTCGTGTGTTCATGTTGAATTGTAATATTATAGATTAAGAGATTGACTTGAATCATATTCAAGTCAGATTAATCAGACTCAAACCCGAGTCGGAAAGT
The DNA here is from genome assembly GCA_030015575.1 of Agapanthus africanus. Lineage (NCBI taxonomy): Eukaryota > Viridiplantae > Streptophyta > Magnoliopsida > Asparagales > Amaryllidaceae > Agapanthus > Agapanthus africanus. The sequence goes on along the minus strand of JASDDO010000019.1, from coordinate 43,121,376 downwards.
AGAGATGTAAATCGAAGTCCTATATTTACTAGGGTCCTTAGGGTAATTGATAAAACTTGAGGGGGTTTTATATAAAAATACTTTTGTATAGTTTTCAAGATACACCCCAAGTATTTATTATTCGTCTTTAGAGTTGTAATGAATGTGGATTTTATATTGTGATATTTCTAGTGAAAATATCCTAGTTTTATATAAATAAAGGTATTTATCTTTAATATTGATTTATTTGAAGTTCATGGTATTTTAATATAAATTTATTCTTGTGATTTTTTAGAAAAAAAGTGGAACATTTATATTATAACAAAATAAATGTTTTAATGATAAATATACATATATTTATACAAAAATAATTTTAATAAATATTTTATATTCTAAAAAATCATGTTTTCTTAAGATGTCGTATTTTAAACCTTTCGAGACCTAATGCTCCTTGCGGAGGTCTGAATCTCATACTACTAAGCCCGAAGGTGCACGATAAACCGTACTATCCCAAACGGGTTCCCCAAAATGGGTTGTAGTGGCGCTTTGCAAAGAATTTAAAAATACAAACCTTTAGAATACGGTTTTATTAAGTAAATGGTATTTATTTGTAAAGAGTCGATTTTCCGTATTTTAGATTATAGGGTTTTCTAATTCAACTAGAGTATTTCTAAAAGGTCTAAACAACAAGTTGTTAGAAGCCTCAAATCGCCTCTTCACCGCCAATTGTGGCCAGGTAAGTACAAGTGAGGAAGGAGGGATCCGCTCACGAATCATGAGACGGGCCTTTTAAAGTTACCTTTGCTCACTTGCCTAGCCTAGACACCACAAAATCGGGTTTAGATAAACAACCGATGTCCACAACTTATCGTATTTTCCTATTAAAAGATATTTGTTTTAAAAGTGTAACAAACCTAAAACTTTTAGAAAAGGTTTTATTAAGAAAATGGTATTTAAATGTAAAATCTTGTTTTATCGTATTTTAAGTTTTGATGATATCATTTAGGGTTGTATTTGCGTGTGTGTGGAGCTAGGTCATTACCTCGTGATCTACTTTAAGGTATAGCAATGTTAAGGGGGTTAAATGTGAAAACGAAACGTTGTGGTATTTAAGTGAAAAAAGTACGATAAATGGAAACGTTATCATTTCATGTGATAAAACTTGTTCAAATTGTTTGTTAAATAATTAATAGTCAACATAAAGATGTTTAAGCATGAATGTATTGATGAGAAGTGAGATTTTATAGAAAACCGAATCGGAAATCGGATTTATTCCGATTCCGTCGGGTTTTGTAAATTCGTATTTTTATGAGAGAAAAGAAAGACAGAAAGGGGGACTTACGGGTTTGGAAAACACTAGAGAGTGAGAGGGAAGTAGAGGATCCGCCGGTGCGTCGATTCGTTATCGAGAGTTCCTAGCACGTTCGCCGGAATTTCGCTGTCGATTTCGTCATCGCTTCGCCTTTCGCTCGTTTCCAAAGTACCAAAGTTTTCTTGAGATTTTGAGAGAGTGGGCTCAGAATTTTGGGATGAGAGGGTAGGAGGTAGGGGTGTATTTATAGGGTTAGGCTAGGGTTAGGGTAGGTGTAGGGTTTTTAATTAAAAATGTAAAAAAAATAGGAAAAATCATTAAAATTTGGAGTAAAAGAGGTATTCAAAGCCTTCTGGAAACGATCTGTACAATTAAAGTATGCACAAGAGTAGAGAAGACCAAGAGACAAGTTTTTGTAGTTGGAGACTCGGCCGTCCGGCCGAGTCCGGTCGACGGCGCAGACCCGAGTCGGCCGGTCCGCCGGCCGACTCGGCCGAGTCGGGGGTGCAGGAGGTGGGGGGTCACCGGGGGTAGCTACTGGAATATTTAACTTTTCATGGGTAGTGGGAAATTTTGGAGTTATGGCTGTTAGACTGTTGGGATTCTATAAAATTTAAAACAAAACAATATTAAAAATAATGTGGGGCAGGGGATTTGAACTCTGGTGGCTTGGTTCAGCAGTGCAAGGTATTACCAATGAGCTACAAGCTCCTTCTTGTAATTATGGTGTAAAATAAATACTTAAAGAGATGTCAGCAATATTAAATACTCCAAGTATACTTTGAATTTAAATCAATTCTTTGTATATTAAAAATGGAGTTATTATAACGTCCATAAGCAAAATGGGCACGGATGAAAACCCGAAAGGGCTCCGTGAGTAAAAATAGCAGGACTATCGACGAGTTTGTGAAAACCCGAAAGGGCGCAATCTCGTTAAAAGACACTTGTAAGGTCCTCTCGACCCTGTAAGGAGAAAATACCTGCGTGAGATCCTTATGACTCACAAGGGAGCAACACACTTAGGGATCCCCATAATTCCTGAGGAGAAAATACACCTACGAGATCCTTTCGACTCGTAGGGAGAAACATCTTTATGAGACCTTTACGGCTCATGAAGTCAAAAGCCTTAGTCGATAGGATTCTAACCCTATTTGCTAAACCATCTTTGTTTAAATCGACGAAGGCAGATGATGATTCGCTCCTGGCAACGTTCCAGTAGTAGCGATGCTGATGCCTAAATTGGTATCAAATTCCAAGTACTTTCACGGTAAATGATGATTCGCTCCTGGCAACATTCCAGTCGAAGCAATACTGATGCTAAGATTGGTATCAGATCTTTAGTTCCATACTCGCACAAAAAAAAGGGTACGTCCATAAGAAAAATGGGCACGGATGAAAACCCAAAAGGGCTCCGTGAGTAAAAACAGCAGGACTACCGACGAGTTTTTGAAAACCCGAAAGGGCGAAATCTCGTTAAAAGACACTTGTAAGGTCCTCTTGACCCTGTAAGGAGGAAATACCTGCGTGAGATCCTTACGACTCACAAGGGAGTAACACACTTAGGAATCCCCACGATTCCTAAGGAGAAAACACACTTACGAGATTCTCATGACTCGTAAGGAGAATTCCCCTTTGAGTCCCTCACGGCTCATAGGATTCAAAAGCCTTAAGCTACAGGGATCTGAACCTGTTCTTAAGCCATCACATTTCCCAAATTGCCCTACAAGCGGTTCAATATTGACCCTTGTATACAATCCACGGGCACGAATAAACATTTTCCTAATAAAGTCCCACCAGCGACTAGGAATATGCTCACACGGTGAACGACCATTGTAAGTCCTCTCGATTTAAAAGGAGAAAACACTCTTGTAAGATCCTTACGACTTATAAGAAAACATACACTTGAGGATCCTCACGATTCATAAGGAGAAAACGCACCTACGAGATCCTCACGACTCGTAGGGAGAAATACCTTTATGAGACCCTTACGGCTCGTAAAGTCAAAAAAGCCTTAGTCAACAGGATCCTAACCCTGTTTCCTAAGCCACCTTTGTTCGACATCGATAGAGACAAATGATGATTCGCTCCTGGCAATGTCCCAGTGGTAGCGATACTGATGCCTAAATCGGTATCAAATTCCAAGCCCTTTCACGACAAATGATGATTCGCTCCTAGCAATATTCCAGTCGTAGCGATACTGATGCTGAGATTGGCACCAGATTCCAAGTTCCACACTCGCGATAAAAATTCAGCGAGCCAAAAATGCATAATGAAATAGCCGAAATGATGGGACAACTTGCAACAAAATCAGAAAGTAAAAATATATGCATACAAAATAGCCGAAATGGTTGGGCAACTTGCAATGAAAAACAGCGAGTAAAAAGAAAAAATAGCCGAAATGATTGGGCAATGGCGAATTTCGCGATACAAAAAGCTGAAATGATAGAGCATCGCGGAAAAAAAACAAAAAAATAATACATATAAAATGAAACTTTTTGCCCTACAGATGAGATCACATCGATCCCTGTATATAATCCAGGGGAACAAACAAAGAGGGAACCATATCATCCCACCAGGCTCCATCAGAAAGAGAGCCAAGTCTCGATGGCAACATCTGCAACCTAGATATCAACAATAGTGTTTCGTCTCGTTATAGCAGACGCAACGTCAGCAAAGCGGAGCCACGGAAAAGTCCCTAGTTCCAAATCTCGACGGTTCACAGACCACCTCGGCATTCATCTCGTTACAGCAGACGCAACGTTACCAAAGCGGAGCCATGGAAAATTCCCTAGTTCCAAATCTCGACGGTTCACAGGTAACCTAGAGACCCCCTCGACATTCATCTCGTTACAGCAGACGCAACGTCAGCAAAGCGGAGCCACAGCAAAGTCCCTAGTTCCAAATTTTGACGGTTCACAGGCAACCTAGAGACCACTTCGACATTCGTCTCATTACAGCAGATGCAACGTCAGCAAAGCGAAGCCACGGCAAAGTCCCTAGTTCCAAATCTCGACGGTTCATAGGCAACCTAGAGACCCCCTCGACATTCGTCTCATTACAGCAGACGTAATATCAGCAAAGCGGAGCCACAGCAAAGTCCCTAGTTCCAAATTTCGACGGTTCACGGGAAATCTAGAGACCCCCTCGACATTCATCTCGTTACAGCAGACGTAACGTCAGCAAAGCGGAGCCACGGCAAAGTCCCTAGTTCCAAATCTCGACGGTTCACAGACAACCTAGAGACCTCCTCGACATTCGTCTCGTTACAGCAGACGCAACGTCAGCAAATGATCCCGTCTCGGAAACACGTCATCCACATGACCCCGTCGCGGAAATACGTCATCCAAATGACCCCGTCGCGGAAATACGTCAGCCAATGACCCCGTCGCGGAAACATGTCAGCAAATGACCCCGTCTCGGAAATACGTCAGCAAATGACCCCGTCTCGGAAACACGTCAGCCAATGACCCCTTCGCGAAAACACGTCAGCAAATGACCCCATCGCGGAAACACGTCATCCAAATGACCCTGTCGCGGAAATACGTCATCCAAATGACCCCGTCGTGGAAATACGTCATCCAAATGACCCCGTCTCGGAAATACGTCAGCAAAAGACCCCGTCTCGGAAACACATCAGCAGATGACCCCGTCGCAGAAATACGTCATCCAGATGACCCCGTCGCAGAAATACGTCATCAAATGACCCCGTTTCGGAAATACGTCAGCCAATGACCCCGTCGCAGAAATACGTCATCAACTGACCCCAAATGGCCAAAGTCAACCCTCGACCTCCCCGTTAAAGCAATGCTTTGATTCGGGAGCAGATCAACTCATCAATCACTTACGAGTCCTCTCGACTTGTAAGGAAGAAAATTCTCTTGGGAGATCTTTACGACTCTCAAGAGAAAAATACACTTAGGAATGCTCACGATTCCTAAGGAGAAAATACGCCTACGAGATCCTCTCGACTCGTAGGGAGGAAAATCTTTATGAGACCCTCACGGCTCATAAAGTTGGAAAGCCTTAGGTGGCAAACCTAAACATATTGCCTAAGCCATCACTACCCTACAAAGAGGTCAAGATGGACTATTTACAGACCACATTTGCCAAAATTACATGCCAGAGAAATGGAGGTGCTACTCAAGGGTGCGTAAACTGCTCTGCGTCAAATCAAGATGAAAAGGCGTAACCTACGAATGTCAATCACATACTTTGAATGACAGTAAAGAGAGCATTTGATTCGCATCCAGTTAAGCGTTCGAAGCATACCCATTCATGTATGTGCGAAAAGATTTAATGCATAAAATAAACGCACGGAAATGAAAAAGTTCTTATTCATACTTCAGAAAATTCTTACAGTGATGAAAACAGTAAACAAAAACATCATTAAAATGTTTACAATGGCAAGACATCAAATTCAGGATATGGATTGAGAAATTCAAAAGTTAGGCCATCTAAAATGTTTCGGGCCTCTCGGACCATTCTCGTATGCTTCCTCTCACGGTCACAAGCGTCAGGATCCTCACTGATGTCCTCCGCCCTTCGATAGGCAGCGATTATCGTCGCCTGTTGAAAAGTTCGATGCAAAATATCAACAAGATTGTCTCGCCTTTTCTTTGAGATTAGGCCCATCAAATACACTGAGTGTACCTTATCTTCGGCATCATCCAATGCTTTATGCGGCATGCCGTCATAAAATAAAGGAAGTGCTTCCCAGATCGCTCTCACAATGAGCTTCAAAAGAGCGGAACGACGAGGAAGCAGTCGACCATTGTATTCATCAAAGCGACGCATGATTTCGGCACACTGAGCGTTTGTAAACTCCTGGTTCTGACAGCGGCCTAGTGCGCGAATGTCTCCATAAGAAATAATCTCGTCAAGATCGTACAGATGAGCGGCTATAACGTCTGAAAAGGAAAATCAGTGAGAGTTTAGTAGGCAGACTGATTAAGAAAAAGCTTATTGAGACAGACACGGGGATTTAAACAACTCTTGATATCCTCACGGAGAAAATAAGTTCTGATTAATAGACCCAACAAATTCAAATTTGTGCAAATAAAGGAGAAATCCAAAAAAAAATCTCATTTAATGAGAGACTCCTCGGGTCAAGGAGTTAAACTCCTCGAGAGCAATGCTCTGCAAACAGGAGTGACACTTGTCCAAATCAATTATGAAGGGAATAAAATTCCCCAAAAATTCTAAAGAGCAATGCTCTGTAAAGATGATGGAATAACCCATCAGAAAACTTAAAGTAAAGCATTTAATGAATTAAAAATTCTGAGATCTTCAAGATTTGTGAACTCTAAGAGTTCTTCATGAACAATGTTCCAGTTCATAGGTTAAAATCACCCTAAAATAAAAGATTATATATCTTGAAGATCTCTAATCTAAAAGATGAGCATGGCTCTGGATAAAAACCCTAAATTTTTTAGATCAATGATCTAAAGATGAGCATGGCTCTGTTAACGGGTAAAAACCTAAAAATATTTTTAGATCTATGATCCAAGGATAGCAAAGCTCTGTTAAAAAGTCTAATTCTGACCTAAGTTGGGCAGAGTTTTGACTCTTAAGAAATTTCTTAAGGGAAAGAGCATGGCTCTGAGGGAGAATTAATTCTCAGAAAACAAAAAAAAAAGATGAATAGAGATCATCTCAAGGGCCAAAGGCCCTATTTATAGGCACTAAGAGCCGTTTCAACTTCCGAGTTGATCCAATGGCGGAGATGTTGCCACCGCTGCACTCACGTATAGGCCACGTGAGCGCAACAGTGGGGGGCATTTGTTTCCCCAATCAGAGAAAAGCTCTGTTCAAATTTCAAAATTTGAAATGAAGCAGCGCTTCATAGCAGTGCCAGCGCTGAGAGTCAAAGACTCTGAGGCAACGCTCACATGTAAAGCACATGAGCGCTAGCTTCAAGTGCGTTGCACTCTAAACAGCGCACCACATGAAAGCACGTGAGCGCTAGCACTACGAGCGCTGCACTCTAAGCAGCGCACGACGTGCAAAGCACGTGAGCGCTAGGAATAGAACAAAATGTTCTCGGCCCTTGGATCAAAGATCCAACGAACATGATTAAAAATCATCAATTGACCAGAATAAAATTCTGTTAAGAAAACATTCCTCAGAATCTTTCCAAACAGGAAAGATTGTGCTCTGAAAAATCAGAGCACCGTTGGATCAATGATCCAATGGTGATTAAAAAATCACCAAAATACATAATAGATTCTGTATGAGAAAAGATTTCCCAATCTTGTTAAAAACAAGAAGATTGCCTTCGGTAAAACAAAAGCCCTAGGATCAAAGATCCAACGGTGGGGAAATCCCCAAATCAATTAGAGAAGAGATCTCTTCAACCGATTCAACAAATCAGCCTCTACTATATAAAGGACCCAAGACTTCAAGTCTCATAGAGAGGAACACCCCCCCCATACACACAAGCTTTGAGAAATTTCAAAGAAAGAGAGCAAGCTCTGAGAAGAAGAACTCTTCTTCAAGATAAAAACAGAGAGATAAAAAATCTCATCAGAAAAAGAACTTAGTTCCTTTACCAGATCATAGATCTGTAAGACAAATTTTCTTTCATAAAATAGATCATAACATCTCATTATAAAAAGGGGGAGAATAATTCAATTCTCTTTGGATCACAGATCCATAAAGGTAAGCCTTTCACCGAAAACATAAGAGATTGAAACATCTCCTATAAAAATAAGAAATTTGTTCTTAGATCCATGAGACAAAGTCTCTTTTAAGAGAAAATTTAATTCTCAGAGCGCAAACCTGCCCAAACAGAGCCCTAGCGTTTCAATTGAAAGAAGCGCTTCAGAGCTCCGAGTCTGGCGCACAGCGCCAAGCGCGCCACGTGCTCCTCACGTGTGCGCTATTTCACAAGAAGCGCTCTGCGCTCATTGTCTAGCGCACAGCTGCAAGCGCGCCATGTGCTCCTCATGTGTGCGCTATTTCACAATAAGCGCTCTGCGCTCATTGTCTGGCACACAGCTCTAAGCGTGCCACGTGCTCCTCACGTGTGCGCTATTTCACAATAAGCGCTCTGCGCTCATTGTCTAGCTCACAGCGCCAAGCACGCCATGTGCTCCTCACATGTGCGCTGAGAGAACATAAATTGTTCTTTAAATGATAAAGCCCAGAGCCATAATGAGTGCTCAGCATTCAATAAAAGACAAAAAGTTTGTCAGAACCCAAACCAATGCTCAGCATTGCAAAATGTTCAAAATTTTAACTGAGTAGGCCGAGCCCAAGTTGGCCACAGATCCCTCATTCAGATTAATTGAGCCCAAATGCTCATAAATTTTTGATCTTAGTCTTAAATTGGACTACAGATGTCCCAACCAATATTGATTCAAGGGTACATCTCTTCACTCCTCTGATATTTGTCATTGTAATCCTTCAACGTCTTCAAAGAGGTGACGGGTCCCGACAACCAGACATTTCACGGACTGTGGGGTCCTTAAACTCATGGACTATGATGTCCTTAAACTTTACAGACTATGATGTCTCTAAACTACCACGGACTGTGGAGTCCTTAAACTCATGGACTATGATGTCCTTAAACTTTACAGACTATGATGTCTCTAAACTACCACAGGCTGTGGGGTCCTTAAACTCATAGACTGTGATGTCTTTAAATTTTATGGACTATGATGTCCTTAAACTCCATAGACTATGATGTCCTTAAACTCCATAGACTATGATGTCCTTACACTTTTGGACCGCAAAGTCCCTAAACTAAAACAATAGAGCCCAAATGCTCTTTTGTTGGATCTAAATGATCCTATTAAGTTGATGTTAGTCTAAAACTAGACTAACGTATCCTCAGCAAATGGTAGTCTAAAATTAGACTAACGTATTCTTAGCAAACGTTTAAGTTGATCTTAGTCTCAAATGAGACTAACATATCCTTAAACCCAAACCAAAACCCAAATATAAGAAAATACGGATTTGGACTAATCCACGCCCTACGGGTGACAACATAAATTAGTCTCTGTATACAATCCACGGGCAACCAAAAATAAAACAAATATACACGACACGAAGTGACCATCTGGAAAAGGAGAAAGTGGTTACCGCGATGCGGTAGCATAATTAACTGCAGGGGCTTGCGCCTGTAGGGAAGAGCGTCCCCACAATCAAAAACCCCTCAAATGAGGGGGAATCTGACGAAGTATACTATATCGGCCGCATCCGTCAAAACCTTCGATACACGGTGCCATAAATCAACTTAGCATTTTCGGAGAGGTGGACGGATAAAACCAAATAGCATCTGCCCCCAAAATTCAGGCCGGACGTCCCAACGTCCCGGTCGCGTCTTTCGGCGGCGAACAAAACTAAGTACATTAATTTAGATAAATGGTTCTTAAGAAAAATTGTTAGTTTAAGAAGTTTTAGAGATGAATGTCGGTATAACTCCACTTACCGACATCATTACACTTGGCTAGCGAGATGGCCCTCCAGACCGGCGCCGCCGGGCCTACCCATAGGTAATGCCCCCAAACTCTGCATACTAATCGTTTGGCCTATCCCCACTATCCCAGTACTGTTTGATTTCTCTGTAAATTAATAGAGAGATTAAAATCATCCATTAATCCAAATTTTAATACATTTTAATTCTCTCTTCAATTCTTAAAACCCTAATTCCATCCTATAAATACAACATCATACTTTATCCCTCCTCATTCTGAAATCTCTTGTCAAAAATTCTCAAAAATTTCCAAGTCAAAGAAGAGTACAAGTGGAGTTAGCCTAAGGTCACTTTCCGGCGAGGATTCAAGACGTTTCCGGCGATCCCGTGATTCCAAGAAGCCATCAACTTCTTTCTCTACTTCCCCTCTCTTGTTTTAACTTGTAAGTCCCCTCTCTTCTCCTCTCTTCCTAATTTAAAAAGTTCTCTTTTTAAAACTCGTCGGAAGTGGAGTTATTCCGACATCCGATTCTAAACTTGTTAAAATCACAATCTTTCTTAATAACCAATCATCGATATCATTATATCTTGCTTAATAATCATGAAACAAACATTGAGAACAAGTTTCATCTTAACATACCATGTTATGTAACTTCTATTTGCATTTTTCGTTTAAATACCACAAACTTACATATGATGTATTTTAATTACTTTAGCTTAGCATACCTTTAGAAAACCTCACAACGTAATGACCTACCTCTCATATACACACATCTTGATATAGCACAATTCACTTGAAAATAATATCTTGTGGCAAATATTACTTTTCAAATAAATACCTTAAACTATTAAAAACCGTATTTCTTTAAATTGTGTGATTACATTGCTTGTGATTATACCTCTACAACCCATTTTGGGGAACCCGATCGGGATGGTGCAGGTTATCGCACATACTCGGGACTAGTAGAGTGAGATGCAGACCTCCTCACGGAGCATATGATCTCGATGGAAATTTTATACATTTTTAAGAAAAACGAGGATTTCTATTTAATAATAAAGAGTTATCTTTTAATAAATATATAAATATTATCAAAACACATATTTTTAAGATATTATTAAATTCCACGTTTTCTAAACAAAATAAAAGAATAACAAGTTCCATGAAAATACCATCAAGAATTCATACAAGTCAACTTTACACTAAAATACCATGTATTATTCAAGCTGGGTATTTGTTCACTAGAATAACTCACTTTTAAAAATTACATCCATGAAAACCCTGACTACAATAAATAAATACTTGAGGTTTATTTTGAAAGTATACTAAAAATATTTTTTATAAAACCCCCTCAAGTTATATTAAATTTACATTAAGGACCCTGGTAAATATAGGTTTAAGCGGAACCAATTCTCTTGAGCCTCAGGGAGCCGGAGAAAGTAGGTGCTTGACTATTTAAGGTAAAAACTAAAACTGGGTTATCAATGGTGATTGTCTTGGAAAAAAACACAAATCCTGCCATCCATGTGCAGCAGTTACCGATAACTCCTAAACCTAATTCAAGACTCAAATCTGTTTAAGTGTCTGACTCAATCTGAGTCTCAGTCTAATCTGAATACACTGCAAAAATGAATCCAGCCATATATCCAATTCAACATGAATCCAATATAACAAACATGAACACTTGAACTTGAACATGAATACCGAACAATACGAACATGCAACATGACTTGACCTGACCGAACCAAGGCTATATCTTGAACTTGACTACATGACTATCCGTTTACATCCGAACCGTTTACATGAACAACTTATATCATGGTTTCGGCAAGTCTTATACTACAACTCATTACAATCAATACAATATGCATTACGGGGTTTTTAACGGGGTAGAATGGTACGGAATGTATTAGAAGTGGAATGAGACGGCCACTATAATACACCTAACCTATCCGTGTCATTGTCCCGTGGGATTAACGGGGTCTTGTACTCTATATGCCTTAGTCCACGGAGCAAGTTAGACTATTCTCGTATACACTGATACATTTTGTACCAAGCTACAAACAACTACGTTAATATAACAAAAATAGATAAATTACCAGATCTATTCCTTTTACTTGATCTATCTCTCTTTTGGGACTTACCAAGCGATTGTTCGCTAACGACATTCCTATCTCTTCTTTTTTTGGAATGTTGTCAAGAGGACCCGACTATTAGGAGATCGAGCCCTGTCAGGAAGATTTGGAGCAGTTTGCAGAGGAACCAGAGTTCTAGTTCTTATTTATACTTACTTTTCTTTTCAATTCATATGTCATTGTTTAGGCATCGCTTTCCATTATTGTATTTTACTTTCCAGTTGCATGTAAAGAATGAATATAAATAAAAAGTTATTTCATTACTTCTCTTTTTATTCTTGTGTTTTACTTTTATATTGCTTATTTACACTTAACGTGTTTAGTTCTGAGTAAATACGTCGCGGTCTCGCCACGTCTACTTCCCCGTATATTAGGAAGTGGGGCATGACAAGCTCAACTCCCTCATCTCGATCTCGTCGCAGGAGGATCTCAGCAACATGATTGAGGAGCTTGATCGTGTTGCGAATGAGCCCGCAAGGCTGAGGATCTTCAAGATCTCGTTGACGATGACCATCCTGTGATCAACACAGGGCAGTACTACATCGACACCATAAATGCGATTCAGATCGGGATCAAGAGGAAGGACATTATAAAAGGACAAAAATTAAAGACTGATGTAGTACTTTGGGGAGTGATCCATTGCAAATCGGTCCGCGTTTTTTTAAAAATAGGAACTCCCGATTTACAGGATATTTTAACAATCCAATCCGTTCAAGTTGATCAATTAGATGTCTAATTGATCTCATATCCCATATCATAGCACAAATGCCATTTATGAGCAGAGAATAGCACACATGCTTTTCATCTATATAATCGTTACTAGAATAGATTTTCTTCCTGTAATTACTCCCAAATTATGCCATGTATTACTCCATTAGTTGTATATATACATATGCAATCAGTTTACAATGAACAGCAAAAATATATAATGTTTCTTCCAGCTTTATCATGGTATCAGAGCTTCTCTGATCCATCACCGCGCTTTGCAAGTTCCTGTCCGCTTTGCAAGTCAGCGTTCAACTCGTTCCTCATATTGTTCGATCAAGGCTTTGTCGATGTCTAGACTTCGCTGCTGCTGTCCAAATTTTGTTCTTGTCCAGTTCCTTTCTCTTGTTTCAAGATTTATGTATATGTCCTCTGTTCCCAATACCATTCCAACCATGGCAAACTCTGAATCAGCTCTGCCAATAGTGGTTAAATTGGATGGCACTAATTATGGTCACTGTCCCTTATACTACGGTTGAAAATTTCTGGATTTGGTAATTTGTTGTTTGGTTTGTTTTGAATTCCTAGTATTGGATTTGTAGATCCTTGTAATTTTTGTTTAGTTGGTGAAAAGAAAGTGGGATTTGGATTTAAGGATTGTAGAGAGAGATAGATAGAGAGAGGATTATTAAAAAAATAAAGTACCACGGGTCCTATCTAAAAGTACAATGAATAGTGCATAATCCTTGCAAATCCTTAAAAAAATTTAAGATTCAAGAATCCATGTTTTGTGGTGGCCCCCCATAAAAAGAGGAATCCTAGAAATCCAAATCCACCAACCAAACACAAAATTATGGAATCCTGGGATTCCACAATCCAAATCCCAAATAATCCTGCAATCAAACATGCCCTTATGATGAAGAATTTTCTTAAAGGAAGAGCATTGTGGAAGTAAGTCAATGGACAAGTTTCGGCGCCGGATCCGGCTGAGGCTGCAAGATTTTCTGAGTGGGAAGTCAACAACAGCAAGATTATTACTTGGATTGGTAACACTGTATCTCCCTCTATTAGCATGCACTTTGGTTGATTTGTGACGAAGCTTCGGATCTCCTTCAGATGTTGTCTTCCATCGATCTTGTGATGGCAGTCTTTGGCGGCTGATAGTTGTTTTGAGAGTCGTTGAGCGTGGATCTCAATGGGTTGGTGTTGGACGCCGAGCTACCTACAAAGAGTTCCCGGGGTAGGTGACCAACGTAAGACCCTTCGACGATCAAGTTAGAGCCGAGGTATAGGTGCGGAATAGCGGCGTATTGAAATAAATTCGAGTTACCTGATTCGTTTGAGAGAGAGGTTTATATAGGGGTCGCGTGAAGCGAGATGGCGTGAGATCATCACAGTCAGTTACGCCCCAGCGTAATCCTCGCCTTGAATGGCGGGATGCGCCCATTATTGTGGGATGCGCTAGAGTGGGACGCAAATCATGGGGAGGCAGATATCTCGCCCTGGCGATATACGCGGAGCAGTTACGGGGGCGCATGGGATCCGCGCTCTTGGTTGATCGGGGGAGGCCGATGAAGCTCGACACGTCAGGGGCTCAGAGACAAGCCGGGAAGCCGAGGAGGCTCGGCACGTCAGGGGCTCGGAGACAATCCAGGGGGCCGAAAAGGATCGGCACGTCAGACGGCTCGGAGATGAGCAAGGTGACTGAGAAAGCTCGGAGACGAGCTGTTGGTAGTTTCTTAGGTGAAGGTGGAATGCATTCAGGGAGGTCTCTTGAAAGGTCGGATACGTTTCTCGGGACAAAGTCCCGAGGAATCCTTCTAATGCAACTCATTTATTCTACCTCCGTAGCCTTCGGGACACGTCATCCGCCACGTGTCGTAATCTGAGGAGATACCACTTGTGAGCATCGTCATTAGCCCCCCACTCTCGTTCCGACCTATTCATGGGTCGAGTCGAGAGTAGCATGCTCGGTTTTTCTTTAGCTCATTTTAGCACCAAGACTCATTATATGGATCGCCCAGAAATGTCAAGGCGTTTGGGGGTTGTGCTGTTTCGATCTTTGGGCCCACGTGCTGCCTCATTGTGCACCTGAATTTTCAAGCGTATCCATGATGGCGTTAGCGGATCAATGAAATGATCGTGCTTTAAAGAGGGAGCGCCGTTTCAGCCGATCGCCAGCTGGGATACGGGCCATGTGTCGGTCGTCGGTTGGCGGAAGTGACAGGCTGTCTCTGACTCCTGCAATCGAAAAGACATCCCCAATGGCCGATTGCCATATGGAGCCCCGCCGGTCGCTGGGCGCGATGTTTCGTTTTGGCGGGAATCAATCGGGGCCGTAGGATGTTCTTCTTTTGGGTGTATAAATAGGAGGGGACCATCTTAGGGCTGACACTTTACTCAAATTCTCTTTCATTTTTGAAGATTGCTCGGCGCTCCTTCCTTTAGATCGGAACCTCTGTTGATTTCTCCTCGGTGAGTCCCTTCCTTTAAATCAGGTTCGATGTCTTCATCTGAGGAGTCCGCAGAGGTAGTAAGGGTAGAGTTGTACGATGAGGCACCCGTTGTTGGGGCCGAGTCCAGTAGGTCTTCCTTCTCTTCGGTTTCAGATAGCCAAGAGGGTTCTTCTTCTTCTTCGTCCTCTGTGTCAGGTTCGCCTGTAACAACTCCAATTTTAGTGTATAAAAATTTGTTTAAAAGTTAATATATACTTGGGGTATTTGCATTTACTGTGATTACTATAAGTAATTGATTTGCTTTTTAATAGCAAGCAAGAGCTTGTAGCTCATTGGTAAGACCTTGCACTGCTGAACCAAAGCACCAGAGTTCAAATCCCATACCCCACATTATTTTTTAATATTGTTTTATTTTGAATTTTTAGAATTCCAAGGGTCTACACGTGCATAACTCGTAAAAACCCCACTACACAAATAAAACAAACGGTCCCAAGGGCTACACCAACCGTCGAGGAGCTCGGAGCACCCCGAAATCGGCCGAATCGGCCAGCGACTCGGCCCGCCGCCGCCAGCCGGACTCGGCCGGACCGCCGAGTCCCCAACATGAAAAGTTTGCCTCTTGGCCTCCCATGTACTCCTGTATACTTTAATTGTCATGCACAGTAATAGAGCCCCTTTAAAACCCTATTTACTTTATTTTAATACATTTTAATACAATTTTCAATTCACCCTTTCACCTATCCTAAACCCTAGCCTTACCCTATAAATACAACATCTAAATACACACCCTTCACTCCAAAATTCTGATCAAAACTCTTAAGAAATCCCTAGAAATTTTAGTGTGCAATTGAAGTTAGCAAAGGGCGAAACTTCGGCGATTTTCCGACGACAACCCTAGGAGTTCCCGGCGACGAAACGATGCATTGGCACCTCATACCATTTCCTCTCCCTCTTCTCTAGACTACAAACTCGTAAGTCCCTTCTCCTTATTCACCTTTCTATTCTAAAAATACGTAATTCCAAAACCCGACGGAATCGGAGTTAATCCGATTTCCGATTCAGTTCTTCCTAAAAATTCAACATTTTCTTAAATACAATCATACTAAACTCTTACATGTTGACTATTAAATATTAACAAATCATATTGAACAAGTTTCATATCAAAAGAATTTCTATTTCAATTTTTATCGTACTTTTTCACTAAAATACCATGTAGTTTAATTTCGACATTTAAAACATCACAATCTTGCTATACCTTTAAGTAGATCACGAGATAATGACCTACCTCCTCACACTCTTATATGCAATATAGCACAATACCTTTCGGGAATATAGAATACGGGAAAACGAAACTTTACATATAAATACCACTAACTATTAAAACCGTTTTCTATAAGAATTCGTATTTTTATAAATCTTTGCAAAGTGCCGCTGCAACCCATTTTGGGGAACCCAACTGGGATGGTGTGGATTATCGCATATCCCTGGACTTAGTAGTGCGAGATGCAGACCTCCACAAAGAGCATATGGTCTCGAGAGATTTAAAATACAAAAATCTTAAGAAAAATGAGATTTTTAGAAATATAATATATAGTAAAATTATTTTTATATAAATATATATATATATTATTAAAATATCTATTTTGTGGTAATATAAATATTCCAATTTTTTCTAAAAATCACAAGAATCACTTTACATTAAAATACCATGAAATCCATACAAGTTCAATATTACAATTAAATACCATGTATTATGAAAAATAGGTTTATTCACTAGAAATGTCACAAATATAAAATCTACAACTATGAAAACTCTAAAGACGATAAATAAATACCTGGGGTGTATTTTGAAAAGTATACAATTTATTTTTACATAAAACCCCCTCAAGTTCTATAAATTACTCTAAGGACCCTAGTAAATATAGGTTTAAACGGGACCAATCTCTTGAGCCTCAGGGAGCCGGAGAAGTGGGTGCTTGCCTATTTAAGGTAGACAACTTAACAACGGTGTTATCAACACGGTAATCGTTTTTGAAAAAGACACAAATCCTGCCGCCCATGTGCAGCGGTTACCGATAACATCAAAACAATCAGGACTTCAATTTCTTTTCTAATTGTTCTGACTCAGACTGAGTCTCATTATAAATAATCTGAATTGAATATGATTCAAGTACAATTTACAATCTACAATTCAACATGAATCCCTGAATACCTATATTCAATCTATTTAATCCATATTGACTGAACCGAACAATGGATATACTTCCATTTACATGATTCTCCAGTTACATCCATTTACTGATATCATGGTTTCGGCAAGTCATCCATCTATACAAGACAATACAAGTTACAATACAACACAAACAATACGAACAAGACATCGCGGGGTTTAAGGGGTAGATTGGTACGGAAGGTGTTAGAAGTGGCACGAGACTGCAAAATTTAAGACACATAACCTATATTCCGTTGTTGTTGTACCGTGGCATAACGGTTCCTTGTACTTCTATTTGCCCTAGTCTCTAGCATATAGAGACTCCTCTCGTATACACTGGTATCCTTCTATACCAGGCTACAAACAACAGCGTTAACACAAATTACAACTTTAAAAGTTATACTCTCACTCTTACTCTCTGTCTATTATTCTTCTCCTTTATGTTTGGGACTTACCGAGCGATTGTTCACTGACGACATTCCTTCTCTTTCTTCTTTGGAATGTTGTCAGGTGATATGGACACTCAGGAGATCGAGCCTACTAGTGAGGACTTGGATCAGCTTGCCTACGATCCAGAGCTTTAGCTTCATTGTACACATTTTTATTTTCAGTATTTTTCATTTCTGTTATGCCACTGTTTAGGCATTGCTTTCATTCAGTTGTATTTACTTTTCCATGTATTGTAAAAAGAATGTGAATAAATAAGGTTGATGTTCAGTTATATCTACTGTCTTTGTCTCTTGTGCATTTTCATTTATATTGCTTAGATACGCTTAGCGTATTTACTTCAGAGTAAATACGTAGCGGCCTCGTCGCATCCCCTTCGCCGTACACCGGGAAGCGGGGCGTGACAGGTTTTGTTGGTGGCCCATGCAGGTCGAGCTGTATGGAACACTACCATACAGTTCAGTTCTGCATGAACAACTTAAGCAATATAACACAAGAACCAGCAACTAAAACATTCTTTACAATTCATGATCCTTAAATCTTATCATTTCATATACTTTGAATCTGTCCAAACCAAAATTTTTCATTCAAGGTTATGGATTTCCCAAACAATACCAGCACCAATGTCAACAACACACCTCCACCACTACAACTCACACCTGTCGTCCCTGCTCCGCTCAACGAGCAAATGGTTCTGCTTGAGGCAATCCGCAGCCTCCTCGAGGGACAGCAACAGCAGACTGCTCTTTTAATGAACCGTCCCGAGGCAGAAGCACCTGGGAGGAAGCAATTCAGGGCTTTGCACCCCAAACAGTTTGCAGGAAAGGAGAGCCCACTGGAAGCTGAGGAATGGGCTCAGAGGATCGAAGATGATCAGGCAGCAGCACAAGTCCCAGAGATAGCTTGGGTCCGTGTTGCGAAGTTACAACTCACGGACAATGCACGGAACTGGTGGAAGGCGGAAGAAATCCGTCTTGAACAACCTATCGAATAGAAGACTTTCCTCGACATGTTCGATTCAAAGTACTTCCCTGAAACTGCCAGGTTCGACATGGAACAGCAGTTCATTCATCTGCAACAAGGTTCGATGTGGACAACGTCGGTAGATGCATATGACGCTGAGTTCACCATGCTTAGTCTGTAAGATATGTCTCAATAATTTGAATTTTTAAAATATCACATACTACACAGCTAACACAATCCTTTAACAGATTTGCGGCACACCTGATACCGACGGATGAGATTAGAGCCCATCGATTTCAACAAGATTTGGATTCGGCAATCCAGGCTGCACTGGCCACAGGAGATTTTCTGACTCATGAATCGGCTCTGAAAGCTTCTCGCTGCTATGAGGCAGTGGTAAAGGCAAGAGGCAGACCTCAGTCTGCAGGAGTTAAGTGCCCTGTCAACCAGATGACAGGAGGAGCCTCGTCAAGGCCACCTTTTGTGCCAAGGCGACTAGGAGTACCAAACAATAGGCCCAGCCTAGCCTTTTATACCTACTGCAAGAGAACTGGACATATGATGAAAGACTGCCGGCGAGCCAACCGTCTTTGCTTAGTCTGCGGCTCAGCTGCTCATGATATTGGGTCTTGTCCCCAAAAACAAAACCCAGTTGCTGCACCCAGGACAGCGATCAATTACCAGCAGCGACCAGCCCTTCAGGCACCTGTTCCAAGACTTGCACTACCTGCTCCACCACCTAGAGGACCACAAGCTGCACCTCCTCCTCGTCAGTTCCATCAAGCTCAAAGGAACGTTCCGAAGAACGCTCCTCAGGCCAGGAGGAATGTACTACGGCGCCAGGCTTTCACGATGACCGTGGAAGAAGCTGAGGCCACTGGCCAAGTTATCACGGGTAACCTTTTCTTTTCAAACCTTTCTTTCAGTCTTGCTACTTATCTACATACTTTTACCTATACCTAAAACATATCCCACATACCTTAGGTACAATCTTAGTAGCCTTACTTCCTGCACTAGCACTGTTCGATACTGGAGCATCTCACTGCTTTATGTCGCAACGGTTCATCCGAACTCATGCGATTCCAGTCACACCGCTTGTATCCAGCTGGAATGTCAGTTCAGGAAATAGCGTTTTAAAGGCAACGATGGGATACAGCTTGTGTCCAGTAGTCGTCTGCAGCAGAGAATTCTATGCTGACTTCAAAGTGCTGGACATACCGAACTTCGATGTGGTTCTAGGTATGGATTGGCTCAGAACCTTTTATGCTACCATCGACTGTCATCAAAGGAGGGTAGTATTTGAGATTCCAGATCATCCGGTCTTCTATTTCAAAAGTGGAGACCGTACCCTGAAGCCAAGTACTTACAAGGCGAAGCCAAAGAAGGCAGTGATTGCAGCAACTCAAGCAGAGGAAGAATCAAGGCCAGAAGTGGTTCGAGAGTTCGATGATGTATTTCCTGACGATATATCAGGTTTGCCTCCCGATCGAGCTCTTGAATTCGGCATTGATTTAGTACCAGGAGCACAACCGGTGATCAAAGCACCTTATCGATTAAGTTCGGAAGGTTTGACGGAAGTACGAACACAGTTGGACGAATTATTGGCAAAGGGATGGATTCGTCCCAACACTTCAAATTGGGGTTCACCAGTACTGCTTGTGAAGAAGAAGGAAGGTTCATACAGAATGTGCATTGATTATAGAGCCTTGAACGAAGTCACTATAAAGAACAAGTATCCGCTACCGCGTATCGACGATTTATTCGATCAGCTAAGTGGATCTTGCGTTTTCTCTAAATTAGATCTTCGTTCAGGTTATCATCAGGTGAAGGTCAAGGATGCTGATATTCATAAAACAGCTTTCAGAACTCGCTATGATCATTATGAATTTCTAGTGATGCCATTTGGAGTGACCAACGCACTAGCAATATTCATGAACCTGATAAATCAAGTTTTCCGGGAGTACATAGACAGGTTTGTTGTCATCTTCATCGACAACATCCTGGTGTATTATAAGAGTTGGAAAGAACACGCCGAACACCTGCGAATTGTCCTGGAAACTCTATGACAACATCAATTATATGCCAAGTACAGCTAATGCGAGTTTTGGCTAGATCAAGTTGGTTTTCTTGGACATATCGTATCAGGCGAAGGAATCTCTGTGGATCCAATAAAAGTTTCAGCAGTAAGCGAATGGCCGACACCAAAGTCAGTGAAGGACATTCGAAGTTTCTTGGGTTTAGCTGGATATTACAGAAGGTTCATTGAAGGCTTTTCAAAGATAGCAACACCCCTGACCAAGCTCACACGTAAAGATGAAGAATTTGTGTGGTCAGAAGCATGCGAACAAGCTTTCATAGAACTCAAGTCAAGGTTGATGTCAGCGCCTATTCTCGTTATACCGGACCAGTCTAGAGGTTTCGAAGTGCATTATGATGCATCCGGTAAGGGATTAGGATGTGTTCTACATCAGCACGGTAAGGTTGTGGCTTATGTTTCAAGACAACTGAAGACTCATGAGCGCAATTATCCGACGCATGATTTGGAGTTAGCAGCCGTTAACTTTGCTCTCAAGATTTGGCGCCATTATCTTCTTGGCGAACGAGTGAACATATACATAGATCATAAGAGCCTGAAATATGTGTTTACTCAGAAGGAGTTGAATATGCGGCAAAGACGATGGTTAGAACTCATGGCGGACTTTGACATCAACCTGCAATATCACCTAGGGAAGGTGAATGTGGTTCCAGATGCTCTTAGTCGCCAACCATTAGCAATGCATCTCACCACTCAGTGGAAGCTTCAACAAGACTTGCATCAGATGGAGATTGAAGTAATCATGCCAGGTAACACTTCAAGTTTGATGAATTTACAAGTTCAATCTACCATTGTCAACCAGATCAAAGCAGCTCAAGCAAGTGATGCTAAGTTGCAAAAGATCAGAGAACAAGTGGAGAATGGACTCAGAACAGACTTCATCATCCATGAAGACGGATTTTTGAGATACGGCAGCAGATTGTGTATACCAAAAGGTTCTGTTCAGAAAGAGTTAATGAAAGAAGCTCACAGCTCTCCCTACTCAGTACACCCTGAAGGTACAAAGATGTACAAAGATCTACGTCAGAATTACTGGTAGCATGGAATGAAGCGTGAAGTAGCCAGAAGTGTCACTAAATACTTAGTGTGTCACCAAGTAAAGGCTGAACATCACAGGACTGCTGGATTACTTCAACCATTACCAATCTCAGAATGGAAGTGGCAACACATCACGATGGATTTTGTGACTGCTCTTCCTCGCAGCACAAAAGGTAACGATGCGGTATGGGTCATTGTGGATCGACTCACAAAGTCATCTCACTTCATCCCAGTTTGAGTTGGCCAATCAACTGAGACACTAGCAAAGAAGTACATGGAGGTAATAATCTACTTAAGATTTAAACTCTTCAAATATGTACTATCTCTGATACCCATACAGGAAATTGTGCGACTTCATGGAGTACCGGTCTGCATTGTCTCCAATCGTGACACCAAGTTCCGATCGCAATTTTAGCAGAGTCTGCAAGCAAGCTTGGGAACAAGTCTGAACTTCAGCACGGCTTATCATCCACAAACAGATGGTCAGTCTGAGCGAACTATTCAAATCTTGGAGGATATGCTCAGAGCGTGTATGTTAGACTTTGGAGGATCGTGGGAAGATCACCTACATCTTGTGAAGTTTTCATTCAACAACAGCTATGAAGTAAGCATAGAAATGGTACCTTTTGCAGCACTATATGGAAGGAAGTGTCGATCACCATTAAGTTGGGATGATATCGGAGATAGAGAACTTCTTGGACTTAAGATAATAGTAGCAACTGTTGATATGGTTCGTACTATCAGAGAAAAGATACGCATAGCCTAAGATCGACAGAAGCACTGGGCTGATGCAAAGAGACGACACTTGGAGTTCCAGCCAGAAGATCACGTATTCTTAAAGATATCTCCGAACCACGGATTGATCCGATTTGGAAGACGGGGTAAGCTAAGTCCAAGGTACATTGGACCGTTCGTCATACTCGAACTAGTCGGTGAAGTGGCATACCGCTTAGCACTTCCACCTTCATTGGAAGGAGTGCATAATGTGTTCCATATATCCCAACTCAGAAGGTATGTGAGTGACCCCAGCCATATTCTCGATCATTCAGAGCTTACTGTACAGCCCGACTTATCTTGTGAGCAGCAATCTGTGGAGATCCTAGACAGGAAAATGAAGTCACTTCGGAACAAGAAAGTCAATTTGGTTCGAGTAATGTGGAGAAAAGACACTCCAGGAGAATCAGCATAGGAAAGGGAATATGAGATGCGTGCAAGATATCCTCACCTCTTTGTAAACTAGTCCTAAAAATAAAAGTGGTAAATTTCGAGAACAAAATTTTTGTAAGGAGGGTAGACTGTAACAACTCCAATTTTAGTGTACAAAAATTTGTTTAAAAGTTATTGTATACTTGGGGTATTTGCATTTACTGTGATTACTATAAGTAATTAATTTGCTTTTTAATAGCAAGCAAGAGCTTGTAGCTCATTGGTAAGACCTTGCACTGCTGAACCAAAGCACACGAGTTCAAATCCCATACCCCACATTATTTTTTAATATTATTTTATTTTGAATTTTTAGAAGTCCAAATGTCTACAGGTGCATAACTCGTAAAAACCCCACTACACAAATAAAACAAACGGTCCCAGGGGCTACACCAACCGTCGAGGAGCTCGGAGCACCCCGGAATCAGCCGAATCGGCCGGTGACTCGGCCCGCCGCTGCCGGCCGGACTCGGCCGGACCGCCGAGTCCCCAACATGAAAAGTTTGCCTCATGGCCTTCCCTGTACCCCTGTATACTTTAATTGTCTTGCACAGTAACAGAGCCCCTTTAAAACCCTATTTACTCTATTTCAATATATTTTTAATACATTTTAATACAATTTTCAATTCACCCTTTCACCTACCCTAAACCCTAGACTTACCCTATAAATACAACCCCTAAACATACACCCCTCACTCCAAAATTCTGATCAAAATTCTCAAAAAATCCCTATAAATTTTAGTATGCAATTGAAGTTAACAAAGGACGAAACTTCGGCGATTTTCCGACGACAACACTAGGAGTTCCCGGCGACGAAACGACGCACCAGCGCCTCTTACCATTTCCTCTCCCTCTTCTCTAGACTACAAACTCATAAGTCCCTTCTCCTTCTTCACTTTGCTATTCTAAAAATACGTAATTCCAAAACCCGACGGAATCGGAGTTAATCCGATTTCCGATTCGATTCTTCCTAAAAATTCA
This sequence comes from Agapanthus africanus, assembly GCA_030015575.1. NCBI lineage: Eukaryota > Viridiplantae > Streptophyta > Magnoliopsida > Asparagales > Amaryllidaceae > Agapanthus > Agapanthus africanus. Next base: position 43,097,436 of record JASDDO010000019.1, on the reverse strand, counting down.
ATCTTTTCTTAAATACAATCATACTAAACTCTTACATGTTGACTATTAAATATTAACAAGTCATATTGAACAAGTTTCATATCAAAAGGATTTCTATTTCAATTTTTATCGTACTTTTTCACTAAAATACCATGTAGTTTAATTTCGACATTTAAAACATCACAACCTTGCTATACTTTTAAGTAGATCACGAGATAATGACCTACCTTCTCACACACTCATATGCAACATAGCACAATACCTTTCAGGATTATAGAATACGGGAAAACGAAACTTTACATAAAAATACCACTAACTATTAAAACCGTTTTCTATAAAAATTCGTATTTTTATAAATCTTTGCAAAGTGTCGCTATAACCCATTTTGGGGAACCCGACTGGGATGATGCGGATTATCGCACATCCCTGGGCTTAGTAGTGTGAGATGCAGATCTCCGCAAGGAGCATACGATCTCGAGAGATTTAAAATACGAAAATATTAAGAAAAATGAGATTTCTAGAAATATAATATATAGTAAAATTATTTCTATATAAATATATATATATATATGTATCATTAAAATATCTATTTTTTGATAATATAAATATTCCAATTTTTTTCTAAAAAGCACAAGAATCACTTTAATTAAAATACCATGAAATCCATACAAATTCAATATTACAATTAAATACCATATATTATGAAAAATAGGTTTATTCACTAGAAATGTCATAAATAAAAAATCTACAACTATGAAAACTCTAAAAAATATAAATAAATACTTGGGTGTATTTTAAAAAGTATACAAATTATTTTTACATAAAACCCCCTCAAGTTCTATAAATTACCCTAAGGACCCTAGTAAATATAGGTTTAAGCGGGACCAATCTCTTGAGCCTCAGAGAGCCGGAGAAGTGGGTGCTTGCCTATTTAAGGTAGACAACTTAACAACGGTGTTATCAACACGGTAATCGTCTTTGAAAAAGACACAAATCCTGCCGCCCATGTGCAGCGGTTACCGATAACATCAAAACAATCAGGACTTCAATTTCTTTCTAATTGTTCTGACTCAGACTGAGTCTCATTATAAATAATCTGACTTGAATATAATTCAAGTACAATCTACAATTCAACATGAATCCCTGAATACATATATCCAATCTATTCAATCTGTATTGACTGAACCGAACCATGGATTGTTAGTTATATGTATGCCCTAGAGGCCATTACTGTGCATTGGATGTATATTGTAATGGATGATGGGAAATATATAGGTAGGATTTTCTTGCTCGACATGATAGTACGCTATCTGGTTGCTCTTTATCTTAACATGTATACTTTCTGTCTCTCTGTTACATGTTGATAAAGCCCTTAGGATGAGTACTCGACTTCCAAGACTATGATGTAGATTATACTAATGGGGCCTGGGTAGTCCATGAGTACATCCTTCAATGTTCCTAGTCGTGGGAATATCGAGACGGGGCATCGATATTCCAGAGTAGACTAGCGTATATCTTCTCGACCCATGTGATGGGCGATGGATGATCCCATATCCATTGGTGTTTGACATCAGAGATGGTATGCGGGTGCTCAGTGGAGACTGGGTACACTGAACGGACTCGCCGAGAACTCCCAGATGGTATTATACCTCACGTCAGATAGCAGTTCTCTGGTGACACTGGCTTAGTCTGTTGACCCGAGATCGTCATAGAGTCTTGTGTGTTTCCCACTGTGCTTTGATTTCCACCCTACCACGGCTCTACTGAGTCGTGCAAACAGGTGGTTTTTGGGTACAGTCCCGATTCACATGGAGGCAATGAACGATAGGAGGGGATTCGTCTCTCCCGGTATAGGGGGTTGATGTTGCGCTATGCTCGACTGGCCATAACTGGAAATCCCTGGCCAGGGTTGCAGTGATCTACTGGTAAGTGTTATCAGTAGTTTCATGCTATGTTATGGACCTTATATCGGCATGACTTATCGAGCTACTGGGGTCTGACGTTTACCACCCCTAGGCGAGATATGCGGCATATCAGACGAACAGACCGGACTGTACGGCAAGTGTTACTGGTTGGATTCACAGGAGTGTGAGCGGGCTTGCTCGTCGATCTTATGATCGCTCAATACCCGGATGGCCGTTACGTTTAGCAGACCGCTTGCGGCTTATGGGTGTTTGATATGATCATCACCTGCTGCCGGCGTATTGACGAGTCTTTAGAGTCCTACACAGAAGTTTCCTGGCTCAAGCGAAACGAAATAGGAGCGCATATGAGATATGTGCGGGACCGAGAATAATGCGTGTATGTGATACCGTATTCTATTCTCGCGATTTGTATCATCGAACGGTTATATATGATATAACCAGGTTACCGAATCAAGTGTTGATTCGATACATTGATACACTTGATACTAGTCGGTTATATGCGACATGACTGGATCATTGAATCAAGTGTTGATTTAATGATTTAATGTATAATTATATATTTGATATATTACTTTACATTAACTAGTATTGGTTCACTCAAGATTGATTTTCTCACTTGAAATGCACAAGTTGTATATGTGATATATTTTTGTGCACTTGTTTGTATCATGTTTGATGATACATGCAAACTTGGGTATGTGTATGCTTTAAACCTTGTTTAGGTTAATGGTTAGGGTTTTGTGATCTTTACTTATTTATTTATTCTTTTATTCATTTATTTTGGCAAAAATAAAATGGTGGCTAACTTTGTTTCTTTCTTGAAACTTCATGAAGCTTTGAAGCTTTGACCATTTTGTTTCTTAGCCTTAACCTAACCATTAAACCTAACCCTAGTTTATTCTCTACACTTAACCATGGTTGCTATATGATAAGAATCACTTATTTTCTATTTTCAAGATATTCTTATCATATTCTTTTTCTTCTTCTTCTTCTTCTTCAACAAGAAGAAAGCTTGCTACCATTAATGGCAACATGAGAAAAAGAGTGAGAAATCCAATTCTAAAGTGAACCCACTTCCTATTTCTTCATCCTCTACCACTTGCCAAGTAGTATAGGGTGTTTTCTTCACAAATTTCAGGACTTGGTGAAGTTGGAGCTTGTTCTTGAGTTGCCTCGACGTAGATCATCTTCGGCATCGAAGTCGACGACCTAGCCCGATCTTTTCTCCAATGAAACCACCGCGAGAGTCTAGGATTCCGATAGGTACAACGGAGGGAAGTCATTACGGAGCCTAGGAAGTGGAGGACCAGATCTACAAAGGTTGTAGTCAGTTTCCTTTAGCAATAAAGTTGTTTACTTGCTTGCATCGCCTTATCATCTAGTTAACGATCTAGCGTTAGGGTTTCTTTGGCACATGAAAATTTTGAATTGGCCATGTTTGATCACTTATAGAACCTCATGGGTGTGCCTAGGAACCCTACAGTGGTATCAGAGCCTAGCTAGAGCCTTAGGCGATGCGTAGACGGAGTTAGAAACCCGATCGAACCCGAAACCCTAATCCATGACCCCTCTCTGTACTTTTTTTCAAAACTGGGTTTTTTCCAGATTAAAAATTCTTTAAAAATTCAACAGGAAGTTATAAGAATTATAGTGCAAAACGAGCTCCTGAATCATCTAAACCGCCGCGGAACCGCGGCAGAATCCTGGCTTCTGCGGCGGTTCCGCGGCCGTACGGTCGCATCGTCCATTAATGTTTGCACAGTAATTCCTATATTTTGGTGCTGTATTTTCTGGGAATTTTTAAATATCACTCAAGAGTTGAGTTTTTTGGGTTGTATTGGGAGTTCGTAAATTCGATCGGATTATCAAACTTTGTCTATGTGTTTTTCCGGGTAATTTTAGAATATGTTAAAAAGTTCGACCGGATATAAATACCCACTTTTTCCCCTGCCGGGAAATTTCCAATTGTTGGATTTTTCCATAGTTTAATGACGTTCCAAGTAGTGCAAGTAACGCGATGGTCCCTCTAGAAGACAACAAACCTTAACTCGATTATGTGACCGTCTTGAACTGCCCTTTAAACCTTAGGGTTTGGGGCAGTACGGCGTGCCACATGTGAGGCGTTGGCTTGACCCTTCTACGGCTGGACCGTTGGTACTAAGGCATGAAGTGAATGTCTTTGAACTTATTTCATGTGTTGAGCTGTTTCGGGAAAACTTGGGTGTTCGATTATTCGATCGGAAAGTTTAACATTTTCTATCTTATCCGGAATGTGATAAAATAATTGGAATTCATAAGTAATTATGAGATAACTGAATGAATGTTATAAATCTAGCGGTTTAGTCTCACTTGATCGGTTGCCACGAAATTTTGATATGATCAAAAGTCCGTCGCAATCACGTAGCGTACGCGGATACTCGCCGGGTAAACTTAATAGACAGCCTCGTCCCATAGCCCCGACCAAGTGACTGTAGGAGAACTCCGTCGCCGAAAGCATCAGTTCAGGTGCTCACGGCAGCGGTGTTCCGCCTTGGTGCACTTTGTCAACGGCGTCGGGGGTGCTGCCGTCTACTAAAGTTTGCGACGAGCATTCGATCAGAATGTCGGGAATCCTGTTGAATTGCCCGATTTGATATTGAAAAGTGTTTTCGATAATAAGACTAAAATGCAGGGTTTATAATTGTTAGGCATGAGATGTCTAAGTATTTCATTTGATTAGGCATGCGATGTCTATGCAAGTTGCGGATTCCAACTGTTGTAGTTTTACACTTTCTTTTCTGCGACCGTAAGTGTAATATGTGATATCGCCGGTTTCGTTGCTAGATGTCAACGACAATTGGGATACACATGTTTACTTACATTGATGACATGTGATGTTATGTGTTGCTGGATATGTTATATTGGATCGTCGTGTTTGAATAGCCGGGGGTTTTTATGTGAGATGAGTGTTTTTCTTTTTCATTCATGTAAAAACTTGTATGTAATATTCTTTTATTGGGGCACTTCCAGGTTGCGGATGATGTCCCCATTTGTATATTATTTACTTTTCCGCATTAGGATAGACCCAAGGAGGGGAGCATAAGTAACCGGGTTCTAGGGTCCAGTGGGAGACCATCTCGAGGAGTCGAGTCCGGGTCTCCTAACCCTAGAATTGGTAGGGTTGCTTGCCGCTCTCGTAGGGGTCTAGGGGTGTGGGATTGGCTATTCATCACGACCGTGGAATCCGTGTTTTATACTGGCTCGTATTAAAAACACGGACGTCCTAGTATATCCAATATTTCATATGATATTTTCTGCTGCGTTATCTGTGATGTGATCATGTGATTTGTTCAGATAGATATAGTATATAGTATATATGATATATTATATATAGTTGCTTATGTTTTGCACCCGCACTAGCCCTGCCTTGCTCTAGCGTTAGTTACCTAACCTAACGGTGCAGACGGGACATCGAGGCGAATGCGGATGGCATAAGCGTACGTTATATTTATCTGTGATGTTTAGGTGGACTTAAATGATGGGACATTCATTAATGAGATTAATGAAAGAAAATAAACCTAAAAGATGTTGTGGAATCGAATTTCAAAATAAAACAGGTAGCTACAGTTCTTGCTTTGCATCGATGTGTTCCTTGTAGAACATCCTGCACCTTATTCGATGAGGAAAGGACCGAGATCTCTTCACCGGGAGTGACTCCTTTAGCAATAACTGGCAGATGCTACAACCCTCGGTTTGTCTTTTGATTGCTTCTATAGTTTCTGCTTTGCACAGCGATATATATGATATATCCCGCACCTCATTCGACGAGGAAAGGGCCGACGATCCCTTCACCGGGAGTGACCCCTTTCGCAAAACTAAAAAAGCCTCAAAAACATTCCATTTAAAAACCATTTGATTCCGCAACGAGATCAAGTTCAAAGCGTTAAAGGTTTTCATAAAAACCATTCGCAACCCTCCGTCATTTTAGGAAGTAGAGTACTTAGTATTCGTGCTGTGTTTGTTGACCTTAATTAAGGCACAGTGTACGGTAGCTAAGTGATGTCTTCCTACACCGCATATGATGCGATTAGTTAGGACAGTCGCGTGACTTTGTTGACCTTAGTTAAGGGTCATGTGGGTGGGTCTAATTAATCATGAAATGACGGGTAGAACTTGACTGGTGCTTATGATTTGTTGACCATAGTTAAGGTCATAAGTGCTAGGGGTAAAAATCTTTATCAGGAGTTTCAAGTGTTGAAATTTGCAATGAGATTGCATACCTTCTATATGATAGTTGGATCCCGATACCCACTGCGAGTAATTGTTACTTCTGGGAGAGTTTTGCACTTTACAATTAGCCGATCAAGTAGGTGTCTAGAAAGGTGTCAATGGGGTTACGCCTCTGGGAAAACGAGGTTTACTGTAATTAGGTCCGTGCGAAAGCACGGGGAACCTCCCTCAAAGTACCAACACTGGCCTGGCTGAAAGATTGGCGAACTTGTAGAGTGTAATTAATCCCGGCTAGTCTTTCCTTTTAGGGTTTGAAGGAAGATTTGATAAAAACAGTGGGAGCCATCCTGATTAGATAAAATAAATAACCAATCTGATCTTGCAAGAGCGCACGCAGAGTGTTTTCTTCTCTCTCTCTCCAGGTAGCGACCACATCACGCCTTAATCAAGATAATAATATAGATGTATTGACCGAACCCGCTTGTTATACTGAGCTGGGGAACGTTGGTCCCGCTCCAACTTATAATTGTTATAAGACAGAGCAGGAAATGAGGGAATACCAGAATTCCTATGCCGCCCAAACGAAGAAAGTGCATATGATGCATCTCCTTCGGGTGTGTTCATTATACAGAACTGTTTCTCAGTATCCTCTGCATCCTGGGTAATTGATATCGGATCAGGATCCCAGATATGTAATCTGTTACATAGGGCTACAGAAAGGAAGAGAACTGAGAACGGGTGATAAGTTTCATGAGCCAGAGAATGGGGCAAGTGTTGCAGCCAAGTCTGTTGGTCACTGTCACCCTGTATTACCAGTACATTGATTCTGAACAAATGTTATTAGATACCGAACCCGATATACAAAATCATATCGGTCTCTTTATTAGTAAAGAAATGATAAAATTTTGTATTGTTGGATAATGTTTTGAACATTTCCTATATCAAAAGTTGATCGGTTCAGGCACGTTATCTAAAAGCATTAACGTTCTAAATCAAACTACAGTTCCTAGTATACATAACACACACAAGAGGAAGAGTTCAGATATGAACGATTCCTTCTTGAGGTACTGTAGACTAGGTCATATCAATGTGACCCGACTAGCTTAAGTTACATTTTAGATGCATATTTAAATCAGTTTGAATTTACATCTTGTGAAACTTGCCAGTCATGTCACAAAGATAAAATGACCATAGCTCTGTTTATTGGAAACAGAGAAAGAGTTAGTGAACTCTTAGGACTGATACATGATGATGTATGTAAGGTCTCCTGTCTACGCATGCCAGGACCGGTTCTTTATACTTCATTATGTTCTCTGATGATCTCTCAAGATTCAATCATGTGTTCCTGTTGAAACACAAGTCCGAACCTTATAAGATATTCACAGAATATAAGCTAGAAGTAGGGAACCAATACGGGTATAAGTATTATATCCTATGATGAGATCAAGGAGGAGAATACTTGTGCATAGAGTTCCTGGACTATTCTAAAGGAGAATGAGATTCTCTCTCCGTATTACTCCTCTGAATATACCACAGCACATCGGTGTATCAGGGCGGAGCAATCGCACCATATTAGATATGGTGTGCTCTATGATGAGTACTACTGAGTTACCTATTCCCTTTTGGGGTTGTGCACTTGAGAAGCTGCATACCTATTGAATTAGGTTCGAATCAGATCACTGCCTACCATTCCATATGAGATATGGTATGGGAAGAGCCTATCTCTTAAGTAAGTTAAGATTTGGGATTGTCCGACCTATGTCTAAAGCAAAATCCGGACAAGATCGAGGCAAGGTCAGTTCTGTAGAACTGGAAAGGTTCCAGCTATACAAAACTGCAGTTGATGATTTGACAGAACCAAAGGATTCAATAGTTTCCGACGAACCTCAGCCTCTCCGTCGATCTGGTAGGGTTCCTCACCTGCCTGAGAGATACTTCGGTTTCTCGATGACAGTGGGAGCAAGGATTGCATCATGAGATGATGACCCAACTAGATTCGAGCAGGTCATCGAGAGTAGGGACTCTGTAAGAATAGCTGGATGCTTAGCGATTTGAGATGGAATCCATGTACACCAGCAAAGTATGGACTTTGGCTGCTATATCTGAAGGGTTAAATCCCTATCAGGAGCAAGTATATCTTGAGAAGATTACTTGGTGTAGATGGAAAAGTTGAGACTTTCAAAGCTAGACTTGTTAAAGGTTTTCGTCATCGACCAGGCGTGGATAATGATGAAACCTTTTCCAATAGCTGTGCTTAAGTCCATCCAGATTCTACTTGCCATTGCTACATACCATGACTATGATATCTGGTGGTTGGGTGCCATGACTACTTTTCTAAATAATGATTTAGAAGAGAACGCCTATAAGAACACAGCCAGAGGGCTTCGTAAACAGTGGGAGCAGCGGAAACATGTGCAAGTTGCTTTACAGGATAAAGCAGGCATCGCGGAGTTAGAACATCTGTTTTGATGTGGTAGTCAAAGAGTTTGACTTCATCAAAATGGTAGATGAACCTTGTATGTACAAAAGGGTAGTATGGAGTATGGTAATGATCCTCGTAGAGTACGTGGATGACATACTCTTGATAGGAAAGGAGTTTCCTATGCTACGATCGGTCGATCTCCTCTTATCACATAGATTCTCCATATAGGATCAAAGTGATACCTTCTAAATCCTGGGTTTTGGATCTATGAGATAGATCTAAATGGATGTTAGGATTCTCACTAGTTGTAGTGAGATGGTTTCAGTTGATCCTGGGGAGAATCACTGGAAAGGTTCCAGGGTGATAAGGACGACTGAATGTCAGTCGCAGGCATTGTCTTTACCCTCAGTAGAGGGATGGTATGTTGGAAGAGTTCCAAGCTAGATACCGTGGCAAACTAGACGATAAAGGCTGGTAACATCGCTATTAAAGATACTACCAAAGAGGCAGTTTGGGTGTATATTGGTTCATAAGATGAACTAGGTTCCTACCATTGTATGACAATGGAAGTGTGGCTTTGGCCAAGGAACCCCGATCCCATCAGTGACCCAGACATATTCTGAGGCAGCATCACCTGATCATGGAGATAGATGATCTCTAGGGTGATCGAGGTTAGGAGAGTAGACACAGAGGACAACACAGCGGATCAACTCACAAAGGCTTTTTCCCAGAGAGAGACTCATATGGGATGGTTGAGTATTAGATACTGCAACCACTGCTACAGATGGCCCCAGTGCAAGTGGGAGATTGTTAGTTATATGTATGCCCTAGAGGCCATTACTGTGCATTGGATGTATATTGTAATGGATGCTGGGACATATATAGGTAGGACTTTCTTGCTTGACATGATAGTACGCTATCTGGTTGCTCTTTATCTTAACATGTATACTTTCTGTCTCTCTGTTACATGTTGATAAAGCCCTTAGGATGAGTACTCGACTTCCAGGACTATGATGTAGATCATACTAGTGGGGCCTGGGTAGTCCATGAGTACATCCTTCAATGTTCCTAGTCGTGGGAATATCGAGACGGGGCATCGATATTCCAGAGTAGACTAGCGTATATCTTCTCGACCCATGTGATGGGCGATGGATGATCCCATATCCATTGGTGTTTGACATCAGAGATGGTATGCGGGTGCTCAGTGGAGACTGGGTACACTGAACGGACTCGCCGAGAACTCCCAGATGGTATTATACCTCACGTCAGATGGCAGTTCTCTGGTGACACTGGTACAGCTTAGTCTGTTGACCCGAGATCGTCATAGAGTCTTGTGTATCTCCCACTGTGCTTTGATTTCCACCCTACCACGGCTCTACTGAGTCGTGCAAACAGGTGGTTTTTGGGTACAGTCCCGATTCACATGGAGGCAATGAACGATTGGAGGGGATTCGTCTCTCCCGGTATAGGGGTTGATGTTGCGCTATGCTCGACTGGCCATAACTGGAAATCCCTGGCCAGGGTTGCAGTGATCTACTGGTAAGTGTTATCAGTAGTTTCATGCTATGTTATGGACCTTATATCGGCATGACTTATCGAGCTACTGGGGTCTGACGTTTACCACCCCTAGGCGAGATATGCGGCATATCAGACGAACAGACCGGACTGTACGGCAAGTGTTACTGGTTGGATTCACAGGAGTGTGAGCGGGCTTGCTCGTCGATCTTCTAATCGCTCAATACCCGGATGGCCGTTACGTTTAGCAGACCGCTTGCGGCTTGTGGGTGTTTGATATGATCATCACCAGCTGCCGGCGTATTGACGGGTCTTTAGAGTCCTACACAGAGGTTTCCTGGCTCAAGCGAAATGAAATAGGAGCGCATATGAGATATGTGCGGGACCGAGAATAATGCGTGTATGTGATACCGTATTCTATTCTCGCGATTTGTATCATCGAACGGTTATATATGATATAACCAGGTTACCGAATCAAGTGTTGATTCGATACATTGATACACTTGATACTAGTCGGTTATATGCGACATGACCGGATCATTGAATCAAGTGTTGATTTAATAATTTAATGTATAATTATATATTTGATATATTACTTTACATTAACTAGTATTGGTTCGCTCAAGATTGATTTTCTCACTTGAAATGCACAAGTTGTATATGTGATATATTTTTGTGCACTTGTTTGTATCATGTTTGATGATACATGCAAACTTGGGTATGTGTATGCTTTAAACCTTGTTTAGGTTAATGGTTAGGGTTTTGTGATCTTTACTTATTTATTTATTCTTTTATTCATTTATTTTGGCAAGAATAAAATGGTGGCTAACTTTGTTTCTTTCTTGAAACTTCATGAAGCTTTGAAGCTTTGACCATTTTGTTTCTTAGCCTTAACCTAACCATTAAACCTAACCCTAGTTTATTCTCTACACTTAACCATGGTTGCTATATGATAAGAATCACTTATTTTCTATTTTCAAGATATTCTTATCATATTCTTTTTCTTCTTCTTCTTCTTCTTCAACAAGAAGAAAGCTTGCTACCATTAATGGCAACATGAGAAAAAAAGTGAGAAATCCAATTCTAAAGTGAACCCACTTCCTATTTCTTCATCCTCTACCACTTGCCAAGTAGTATAGGGTGTTTTCTTCACAAGTTTCATGACTTGGTGAAGTTGGAGCTTGTTCTTGAGTTGCATCGACGTAGATCATCTTCGGCATCGAAGTCGACGACCTAGCCCGATCTTTTCTCCGATGAAACCACCGCAAGAGTCTAGGATTCCGATAGGTACAGCGGAGGGACGTCATCACGGAGCCTAGGAAGTGGAGGACCGGATCTACAAAAGTTATAGTCACTTTCCTTTAGCAATAAAGTTGTTTACTTGCTTACATCGCCTTATCATCTAGTTAACGATCTAGCGTTAGGGTTTCTTTGGCACATGAAAATTTTGAATTGGCCATGTTTGATCACTTGTAGAACCTCATGGGTGTGCCTAGGAACCCTACATGGATATACTTCTATTTTGCATGATTCTCCAGTTACATCCATTTACTGATATCATGGTTTCGGCAAGTCATCCATCTATACAAGACAATACAAGTTACAATACAACACAAACAATACGAACAAGAAATCGCGGGGTTTAAGGGGTAGATTGGTACGGAAGGTGTTAGAAGTGGCACGAGACTGCAAGATTTAAGACACATAACTTATATTCCGTTGTTGTACCGTGGCATAACGGTTTCTTGTACTTCCATTTACCCTAGTCCCTAGCATATAGGGGCTCCTCTCGTATACACTGGCATCCTTCTGTACCAGGCTACAAACAACAGCGTTAACACTAATTACAACTTTAAAAGTTATACTCTCACTCTTACTCTCTGTCTATTATCCTTCTCCTTTATCTTTGGGACTTACCGAGCGATTGTTTGCTGACGATATTCCTTCTCTTTCTTCTTTGGAATGTTGTCAGGTGATCTGGACACTCAGGAGATCGAGCCTACTAGTGAGGACTTGGATCAGCTTGCCGACAACCCAGAGCTCTAACTTCATTGTACACATTTTTATTTTCAGTATTTTTCATATCTGTTATGCCACTGTTTAGGCATTGCTTTCATTCAGTTGTATTTACTTTTCTATGTATTGTAAAAAGAATGTGAATAAATAAGGTTGATGTTCAGTTATATCTACTGTCTTCGTCTCTTGTGCATTTTCATTTATTGCTTAGATACGCTTAGCGTATTTACTTCAGAGTAAATACATAGCGGCCTCGTCTCATCCCCTTCGTCGTACACCGGGAAGCGGGGCGTGACATCGCCCCTCGTATAAGGGTCGCCCCTTTCACTCACCGTCGGACGGCGACAAGGACCCCCAAGGTACGCATCGGGAACACCCGCGATGCACCCTCTGTTTTGAAGAGTCTGGACGAGCTTTCCAAAATTCGGGCTCAATTCCACATCCCCTCTAACTATTCCCTCTATTTAGCTAGAGAGGGAGAGCAGGCAAACCAGGTGCAGGGCAAGGAAATTGCTCTGTATTTGGAAGCGCTCCAGGCAGGAATGTATCTGCCCTTCCCAACTGAGGTCTGCAGGGTGCTTGGTTGCTTTCATCTCGCCCCGGGCCAGCTAGCTCCAAACTCGTGGAGAATTCTCCTCGGGTTTCTGGTTCGGTTAAAACATGAAAATATCCCCTTCAGCTTGACTCTCCTTGTCTCTTTCATTTGTTATGAGAATCACCCCGGCACCAGTAAGGATGAGCTGAGCTGGGTGTATTTCTCGTTCAAAAAACATAAGGGCGAAGTGGCCGGGTCTGGCGAAGTGGCCGTCCTTTCTTCCATCCATGAATAGAAGGAGAAGTTTATATTCGTCGGGCCGGTTGAGGGAAAGGATTGGTCTGTGCCCACACAGTGGCACAGGGCCGACTGCTCGAGGGCAAAGCAGTCGACTTCCCCTAAAGCAAGGGTGGTGTCCCAGTGGGAGCCGATCCAACGGGTGGATGTCCTGCTATCTGAGCAAGCACTGGGCTGGGCTCAGTCATGTGCGTTTCTTGGGTAAGTTAGGGCTTTCGACTATCTGTTTAGACTTTGTCAAATTTCCTTTGATGTTTCTGTGTTGCTAACCCCCTTTGTTTGCGTGTTCCTTTTTTTCTTGCAGAGCCCATAGACCGAGCGAAATCCCTAGCTGCCTTGGCCGCTAAGACCCAGGGAAAGAAGGCCGGGGGCGCAAGCTCATCCTGACCCGGTCCAAGTTCGGCCCCGAGGAAACTCCACCGCCCAAGCCTTTCGCCGCTCCCCAAGTTCCAGAAGAACACTGCGGGCAGAGACATAAGCATTCGCGGGACACGGCGCCCCCAGCGCGAGAGGAGGAGGAGGAGGCAGGGCCCGCCGAAGCCCCCCTCAAAAGGCAGAAGCGGACGGTCTCCCGGCTACCTCCTTCCAGGACCCTAGTGCAGGAGGGCGAATTCTGCATTGAGGTGCCCTCGGGGCTTTCAGTTGCCAACAGCCTGCTATCTGACATGGAGCAGGTGACCGAGGTTAAAATACTCCGGGGGACAATGAAGGCCCAGGTGGCCGCCATAGCCCAGGAGGCGGTTCAGGTGGGTTCTTGACTTTTCTTAGAAATTATTTTAAGTCTTATTTTCTCGATTTGAGCTTTCTAACTCGTTTGCTGCTTTCCTCAGGTCCTCCACCACTGCGCACTCCTCGTCACCATGGAGTCCGAGGAGGTAGCCCCAGCCCTGTTCCCCCAATCTGAGCAAGGCTCATTTGAATTTTGAAAATTCAAATTTTCTGAAGCAACGCTTCAAATTCCGTGCGTTGCGCAGTGCGCAAGCGGTCCACAGTGCGACACGTGTCTGCGCAGTTGCGCAAGCGCACCGCTGCGCGACACGTGTCTGCGCAGTTGCGTAAGCACCATTGCGCAAGGGCACAGCTGCGCGACACGTGTCTGCGCAGTTGCGCAAGCACCGTTGCGCAAGCGCATCGCTGCGCGACACGTGTCTGCGCAGTTGCGCAAGCACCGTTGCGCAAGGGCACAGCTGCGCGACACGTGTCTGCGCAGTTGCGCAAGCACCGTTGCGCAAGGGCACATTTGCGCGACACGTGTCTGCACAGTTGCGCAAGCACTGTTGCGCAAGCCTTCCACTGCGCGACACGTGTCATTCATTGGGGAGTTGCGCAGAAACAGAATGAAAATTTGATGAAATCTTTTCTGTTTTTTCCAAAACCAGAAGATTTTCTTCTGCCTTTGGATCAAAGATCCAATGGTGGGAAAATTCCCAAAATCATTCAGGAAAGATTTTGTTAACAAATTCAACAAATTTGTGAGCACTATAAATAGGATCCCAGACCTCATTCAAAGGGCATCAAGAAGAAGAATCAACTTCTGGCAAAAAAAAAAGAAGAGAAAGAACTCTTGAAGATTAATCAAGAACACAAAAAAAAAGAAAAAGGTAGAAACTTCTTTTGAAGAAGAGAAAAATCTCTGAAGAACAGAAGATTAAAAAAATGAATAATTCAATAAAAAGAAATAAATAGTGCCTTGCACTTGATATGAACCCTTGGTTCTGTGAAATCAAGGAAAACAAGAAGAAAAAAACTTGTTTTCCTTTGATCCAAATTTAGATCAAAAGTGCTATGCACTTTTGTTCTTAAATCTGGAAAATTCTTGAGTTTCTGCACAAGTGCAACTCATTATTTAAAAGGGCCTGGCCCAAATCAAATCACAAGAATAATAAAAGGGCAGGGCCCTGTTTGGAAAATTCTTGAGGGCCTGGCCCAAATCAAATTGCAAAAATAATAAAGGGGCAGAGCCCTGTTTGGATTGATTCTTTTAGTCAGGCAAAGCCTAAAATAAATTTAAAAAAATTGGACTTAACCCAATCCTGGCTGTAAGTCCTTAAAATTAAATTGATTGAGCAAAATGGCTCTCCTCAACCAATTCACGACCGGTTCGAGGGTACATCTCCGAACTCCTTTGACATCCCTCGTTGTAATTCCTCAACGACGTCAAAGAGGTGACGGGTCCCAACGACCACTTATCTAATATCGGACCGAAACGTCCCTAAACTAATATCGGACCGAAACGTCCCTAAACTAATATCGGACCGAAACGTCCTTAAACCAATGATGGACCACCATGTCCCTAAACTGGCGATGGACCACCACGTCCTTAAATTGGCGCAATAGAGCCCGAACGCTCTTTTGCCGGATCTAAACGGTCCCGTCTAAGTTGATCTTAGCCCCAGCTACGGTTAATGTGTCCTTAGATCTTTAAATAAACAATAAAACCCCAAATCAACTTTGGTTCAAGGGTACATCTCTGAACTCCTCAGACGCTTGTCGTTGTAATCCCTCAACGACGTCAGAGAGGTGACGAGTCCCGACGGCCAGATAATTAAATTGATCATTGCGTTAAGTTGATCTCAGTCTAAAACAATACTAACGTATCCTTAACGAACGTTTAAGTTGATCTTAGCCGCAACGCGACTAATGCATCCTTAAAATGAAAACACCAAACCCAAATCTAAGCAAATACGGATTTGGACTAATCCACGTCCTACGGGCGACGGCATTACTCAGTCTCCGTATACAATCCACGGGCAACCACAAACAAAACAAACACACACGACACGAAGTGAAATTCTGGAGAAGGAGAAAGTTGTTACCGCGATGCGGTAGCGTAATTAACTGCAGGGGTTTGCGCCTGCAGGGAAGAGCGTCCCCACAATCAAAAACCCCTCAAGCGAGGGGGAATCTGATGAAGTCTGCTACATCGGCCGCATCCGTCTAAACCTCCGATACACGGTGCCATAAATCAACTTGGCATCTTCGGAGAGGTGGACGGATAGCACCTATTAGCATCTGCCCCGAACCTCAGGCACAGACGTCCTAACGTCTCGGCCGCCGTTCGGAGGGGAACAGATTCCGGCACGCCCGGTGGGACCTCTTCCTCTTTCTACTCCACACTTCGTGTGTCGTCTTCGCGAACCAATCGCGGTTTGTTAAATGGTTGTCTTCGGATTTCAAGATACTAAGATTTGGTCTTTACCTGGCGCAGAATTCAAGATCCAATGGCCACCAACTGCACCAGCAGCTCGAAATGCCGCTGCAACGGACGCTCCACCTCACCAGGAGGTGTAACATACGAGCCCCAAGCGGCTTCCTTCCTGACTCTGCCGGTAGACCAGGTGACCCAGGCCACCACCGGCCTGTTTTTCGGGACCATGGTCCCACCTGCAAGCTTCTCTATGCCGATATCCGCACCGGAAGCGAACAAGAAGTCGGTATTCGACCGGCTTACCGCTACCACGACCCCTGTCAACGGGTCGCCCGCTACTAAGCCAACAGCCTCCGTTTTTACCAGGCTAGGTCAGAACTATAAAGTGGCCGTCCCAAAGAGGGCAACGGCCGCTGCTTTGGAGGTCGTTAAAGCGGCTTCTCCCATCAGAGAGTCGGTCTTCACAAGATTGACGGCTCCCAATCCTCCCCCAGCTGGTCAAAAGGCATCAGTCTTCGATAGGCTGACATCGGCAGTTACCCCACACTCAAACAGGGGGCAACAAGAAACCATCCCGATTTCCGAGCCAGTCCCAACGGCTCGTCGTGCGCGACGTCGCCATTGGCGACGAGTGAGAAAAGCAGGGGGCAACTCTCCCTCAGGGCTAACCCCACCTGCTCCAGTGGTGGAGGTCAACGCTGCTGTTCCAACTGGGAACAGCTTTGAATTGCTGAGGAAGGTGAGAAGGAACTCTCCAATTGCTACGTTGAAAAGATCTCCTCCACCTGCGGAGAGAGTTCCAGAAACAAAACAAGAACAGCCCCCTCAACGGCTATCCTCAAAAGTTTATAAAGTATGGCGGAGGGTTCAAGACTCCGTGATCGATCCAGACCACTTGCGTCACCAGAAAAAGGCGAAGGTGGAAAATAACAAAAACTGCCCCATTAAACAGCAGGGGGTGACAGTTGCTAGGATGCCCACTCCAACGGCTCCTTTAACCTCGATGGCCCACAAAAGAAGGAGGCCAGGGAAAGCTCCCGCGTCAGCGGTAAAGTTTGAAAGCGGTGAACCTAAACGCCCCAAGTCAGGGGGCATAATTGTTCATACGGTTTATATGGCTTCTGGAAAGGAAGAAAGCCGTACTTCTACGGGTCACCGACCGCTCACCCGATCAGTGACCAAAGCTCAAGAGCAGCAACAAAAGCTCCAGGAGATGATGACCACAATGGTTGCACTCACTGGGCCGAAAGAAACCCCGGAAACATCCTCAGAAGAACGCCAAGAACAAGAAACGGATGCCGAATTCCTTCGGCGCGTGCTAGAGAAGAAAGATAAAGAGGCTGCGGAACAGGCAGCCAACATAAAGAAAATGGCCCTCCTGTTCCAGGATATGGTGGGTATGATGATTCAACAAGATCCACCTGCTGGGGATCCCCCGATCATTCTTGAAGATGATAGGGGAGAGACGTCGAATCCTCCACCGGCTCTATCCGCAGCTAAAGAGGATACCATATCAAAAGCTGATTTGGATGAATATATTGCCCAACAAATACGGGTGCATCAGGCGACTGAAGCAGCCGGTCAAATCGTGAAAACGGGGCGGCCATATCCGGGCTGGTATGACCAAATCAAGTACCCGCCGGGTTACACGATTCCCAAGTTTCATGTTTACAAAGGGACCGGCAATCCCCATCAACATGTTGCCCAGTTCAGGGCACTTTGCGGTAATACCGGCGGCGACGACAAGCTTTTGCTTCGCCAGTTTGTTGGAAGCTTATCAGATACGGCGTTTGAATGGTATTCTGAGCTTCCCAACGACTCTATAAAAACCTTTGCGGAGATGGAGCTACTCTTCACCCAACGCTTTGCAAGTGCCAGTGAGCGTACCCCGATGACGGCACTGATCAATGCCAGGGTAAAACCCGGCGAGACATGGGTTCAGTACGCTATACGGTGGCGTAATCTATGGTCGAAGTGCGAACAGCGCATAGAAGAAGCCCCGGCGGTGGGAATGTTTGTTGGAACCCTTGATCCACAAGCAACCATCTCACAGTTCATGATGTTCTTCAAGCCGACTTCCTTCCAGGCTTTGATCGACAAATTAGCGCAGATGGACCAGATGGGCCATAAACCCCCTCTCCCGAAACCAGACTCCCGAAACGATAAAGGAAAGGGAAAAGCGATCATTGTCGCTAATGCCCAACAACAACCGAGCGACTCGAAGCCGGTCGCTCGTCCAAACAATACACGCCCATACGTACCCCTTGAGGACAGGATGGGACGCCCTTACTCTTTCCCCCGTGATAAAACGAGGAGGCTATTCGAGCTGGCGCTGCGCAACAGACTCATAAATCTGCCAGATCCGAAACGTCCGTTGCAACCGAACGACGCCAACGAGCCCAATTACTGCCCTTATCATCGAGTGCTAGGCCATCCGATTGAGGATTGCTACGTTTTCAAGAATTGGCTTGAGAACCAGTACCGTCAGGACAAATTTGCGCTATCTGACAAATGGAAGGTGAATCCTCCGCAGCCCCACACCTCTAAGGGGACGAATACGCCGGGGGCAACATGCTCCGTTATTGAAGAAACTCCCTGGGAGGTTGTATTATCAGCCAAAACGAGGAGAATGCTAAATGATCTTCAGACCTGTCCAGCGATCAAGTGGAAGAACCCCTTGGAACCGCAGGTTATTGAGAGGATGTTAAAGCCACGACCGACTCCGAAGACCGATGGTGGTAGTTCAAGCGCTCATAGTCAGCCGTCAAAATCTTCGAAAAAGAAGAAGAAGAAATCTAAGAAGCCCGTGAAGCCTGGCGACAAGCGCACAGACCTACAAAAGCAGATCGACGCGCTGGATGAATATAACCAAAAGGCGCGAACTCCCATTACGCTCCAAGATTTCCTTGATCACGTCTTTCAAAAGGAAGATGAGGGAGAGAGTTCATCGGACGAATCCGAGGAGTATGTGGCGAACTGTCATATGATCTCTCATTCGGTCACGAATGATGAAGAGACCTCTGGCACTGAAACGCCGGGGACAAATGCCGAATCAGGAGCCCCAGGATTACCAGTTGAAATGATTAGCGCGTTTCTTAATGAAGCTCGGTTGAAAAGCAAAGCTGATCAAGAACGCGAGACGGCTATATTCGAAAGGGCCAAGCGCCAGCGACTTGAGGAAAGAGCTGAGGTGATCCCACTGGAGCAAAATGCCTCCACCACTGACAAAGGCCAGTTCAAGATAAAAAAGAGGTTTGCTAAAGCCATATCGATGGGCATGAAGCTACCACCCTCTGAAGAAAAAGTTACTGGCGTGGTAGAAATGCACCCCTCTTATTGCTTATATCATCAGAAGGTCTCGCATCCCACCCAAGATTGCAAAGCTTTCGATAAGTGGTGGCAAGGATACGTCGCTAATCGACAACGCTTTAAACGGGAAAAGCGTAAAATTCGTCGGGAACAAAGAAACATGACCAAACAACTTGAAAAAACTGCCAACAATTGTCACATGATTAACACCGCCAGGTCACAAGTGCCTACATTTGGGAGCGATTCCGATGAGGAGCTAGAGCTTGGCCCCCTCTTCAAAGAATCCATTTCGGGAAAAGAAAAAGAACCGAAGGCTTGCGAAAATATACAGCTACGCAATCGGACGCTACCTGAAAAGAATCTCGGACCCTTAAACAAGAAAAACAAAGGGAAAGAGAAGGTCTCTGAAGACATCGCTTTGGATGACCAGGTCGCAGAAGAGTTAACCTCCAAGAATCCCCCAAAGAGGAATAAAGTAGATTACAATGTCTTGGCGCATCTGAGGAAGCTACCCTCACAACTCAGCATTCTCGATGCCCTATTGCTATCAAAAGAGGCGAGGGATTCTTTGATTAAGGCCCTACAAGATCCGGACCAGTTCCAAGCCTTCCTAGCCGAACAAAAGATGAAAGACGAATTGGAAGAGGTGCACACAGCCGACGTTGCTTTTGGTGATGAAGACCTTCTCCTCGGGACGTGTGAACACAATCGCCCCCTTTATGTCTCAGGATACTGCCATGACATAAAGATAGGAAAAATCTTGGTCGATAACGGATCGTCTGTCAATTTACTCAATGTGCGAGTGTTAAAGGAAATTTGCATGAGTGTCCAACACCTCGCCCGGGACAAAATCACCATCTTCGGTTTCGACTCTCAATCCTCAAAGACTCTTGGATCTGTGATATTGACGCTACGCTTCGGGTTGCTCGTCACAGACATCAAATTCCATGTTATAGACGCCAAGACGTGCTACAATGCTCTGCTCGGCCGACCATGGCTACACGAGTACAATATCATCCCTTCTATACAGCATCAGTGCATGAAGTATTCTAGGGATGGCCTCGAGTACACAGTGGCAGGAGAGTTGAATCCGTTTTCCGTAAACGAGGTTCGCAAGTATGAAGATGCCAAATACTTCTTACCGAGTTTCGAAGACACGGAAAGGTGTCACAAACCGGAGAACAAAACTAACGCAACCATCCCTGTCTTCGGCAGTGACACCGAGGAGGAGGAGGATATAATTTATTCAGGTCCATCCCAATCCACCAGGCCAGGACCATCCGTTCCTTCATTGATCTTCGGTAGTGATTCAGAGGATGAAGTTCATGCTGTATTCCCTGCTCGGCCTTCAATACGAGTCTTCGCTGATGAAGAGCGAAGTCTACAGATAACCATGGTGCCGCTTGAACATTACAAAGAACTGGATGCACTCGACACCAACAGCGTAGAAGAATTGCAGATATTCTATATCCCTCCCAGACGAAAAGGCAAGAAGGCAATCCTATTCTACCGCTCTGAAGAAAACAAGGTGGAAAAAGAAATTTGGCATGGCGCAGATCCCACGCTCGACGGGCTTCAGCCTATCCGTCTTCCCAGATATTATACCGAAGGTTTGAAGAAACTGCTGAAACGCCAGGGGATGTCCTTCACACAGACCGTTAGAAAAGCCAAATTCTATGACAAGGTCTGAAACGTTCCCGGGACTCAATGCAAACTGCCTAACGGGAGAACGGAAACAAAAGGGCTTGGGTACATCCGGCCAAAGAAACGGGAGCTAGTAAACAGCTGTTATGCCATGTATGACTTCGATGAAGAGGCGGACGCTCAATGGGAGGACGCTAATCCTGAATCAGCAAAAATTCCTGACACAAAACCGCCCAGTCCATCGTCTAAAGACCAGGTGAGCAAACTTATAAAGGATGCGAGTCAAAAAGCCCGAGATGATCACGATCGTGAAATGGAAATCTATGAGAAAGCCAAGACACAGCGTCTCCTTCGACAGGCAGTAAAGAACGAAGATGCTGCCCCACGTCAGCCTGCTACAAAAAGGGTTCGACGCGAAAGCAAAAACAGGTCGAATGGCCGAAAAGGTGCTCGACAACCACAAAGCAGAGCTAAGAAGCCACGCATCCGAGAGTCGAGCGTTATTGACCTAGCCCTCATGAAGAAAATGGGCCGAGCATACTCATTTCCTCGAAACAAAACAAGGAAAATACTTGATCTTGCTCTAAAACATCAAATGCTTACTCTGCCAGAGTCTAAACACCCTGAGCAAGCAGGCGAAGTCTCCAACCCAAAGTATTGCTTTTACCATCGAGTAGTAGGGCATCCGCTTGAAGATTGCTTCACCTTTAAGGATTGGGTTGAGGACCAATATCAGCTTGGCAAATTCGCGTTGTCTGACAGTTGGAAGGTAGCGCCGCCGCAAAAGCACGAACCCGAAAACACAAGGATAAAACCAACTCCGCATTGGGATTGGCAGAAAATTCGCACCTGCCATGTGATAACAATATTAAAAGAAGGGTCCGAGGACATGAACAACCTCCCTTGGTGCTTTGAAAGCGGCAGCGATGAGGTAATCTCATAATTTCCCCCAGCTCCGAAAGAACTGGAGGATGGAATCCATACCACTGCAGATAATCTCAAGAAAATTGAGTTGGGGACGGCAAATGACCCGCGACCGACATTCATCAGCGAGCTGTTATCTGAAGAAAGGGT
Organism: Agapanthus africanus; assembly: GCA_030015575.1. Classification (NCBI taxonomy): domain Eukaryota; kingdom Viridiplantae; phylum Streptophyta; class Magnoliopsida; order Asparagales; family Amaryllidaceae; genus Agapanthus; species Agapanthus africanus. The sequence continues at coordinate 43,075,363 of JASDDO010000019.1, read as the reverse complement.
GGCTGCGTTAAAGGATGTGCTTCTACAGCACAAAGATTGCTTCGCGTGGAACTATTCCGAAATACCGGGACTAGATCCAGAAATTGCTGTACACAAATTGGCGATATCCCCGGACATCAAGCCAGTCAAACAAGCGCCGAGAAGAATGCGACTCGAGCTTGAGATGAGCGTCAACGCCGAAGTCAAAAAGCTGATAGACTCTGGCTTTATCCATGAAGTTCAATACCCTGAATGGATCGCTAACATCGTCCCAGTGATGAAGAAAAATGGGACAGTGCGCATATGCGTAGACTTCCGGGATCTTAATAAAGCTTGCCCGAAGGATGATTTCCCAGTGCCAGTCACTGAACTAATGATAGACAATACATCCACTCATGAGGTTTTCTCCTTCATGGACGGCTCATCGGGGTATAATCAAATAAAAATGCATCCAGAAGACCAGAAGCACACAGCCTTCAGGACTCCTCTTGGTATATTTTGTTATAAAGTGATGCCCTTCGGTTTGAAGAACGCCGGTGCTACTTATCAGAGGGCCATGACGAAAATCTTCGACGAACTTATACACGAAATCGTCGAATGCTATATCGACGATCTCGTGGTTAAAAGCAAATCATACGAAGAACACCTCGAGCATCTGAAGATTGTATTTCAACGCCTTCGGCAATATAACTTGAAGATGAATCCTCTTAAATGTGCGTTCAGGGTTTCCTCGGGCAAATTCCTGGGATTCGTTGTTCGACACCGAGGTATTGAAATAGACCCGTCAAAGATTAGAGCGATCATGGAAATGCCTCCGCCGAGGACTCTCAAACAGCTGCGGTCTCTCCAAGGGAAACTCGCATACATACGACGATTCATAGCCAACCTTTCAGGAAAGTGCCGTCCTTATAGTCACCTGATGAAGAAGGGAACCCCATTCGTTTGGGATCAAAAATGCCAAGGCGCACTGGATGAGATCAAGCAATACCTGCAGAACCCGCCGGTGTTGGCTGCTCCGATTAAGGGGAAGCCTCTTATTCTTTATACAACCGCCCTCGAAGGTTCCTTAGGCGCATTATGGGCACAAGAGAACGATCAAGGGAAAGAAAGAGCACTCTACTACTTAAGTCGAGTTCTGCTGGGGGCAGAAAGCAACTACTCTCCCATTGAAAAACACTGCCTGGCGTTGATCTTCGCAATAACAAAGCTTAGGCACTATGCATTAGCGCACGAAGTCCGTCTTATTTCAAAAGTGGACCCTCTCAAATATCTAATGTCAAAAGCCATATTAACAGGGCGACTCGCTAAATGGGCCCTGCTCTTGATGGAATTTTCGATAACATATCAACCTCTCAGGGCAGTAAAAGGCCAGGCCATCGCCGACTTCCTTGCCGAGCATCCCATACCTGCCGATTCTCCTTTAAATTGTGATTTGCCAGACAGACATGCGTTTGACGCAATCGACAGTGGTGATACCCGTTGGGAGCTTTATTTCGATGGAGCATCTTCCATGAAAAAGCACAAACAAAGTACGCCAATGATCAAATCGGGGGTAGGACTCATCTTCGTGACTCCACAAGGAGGAATAATGCAATACGCGTTCTCCCTGACGGATCCGAGAACAAACAATGAAGCCGAATACGAAGCTTTGATAGCAGGCCTCGAGATCGCCATTGATATGGGAATTGAAAGCCTCCTAATATATGGGGATTCCCAACTGGTCGTCAGTCAAGTGAACGGCGACTACCAAACGTGCAAACCGGAGTTGGTGAAATACGGTGAAAAGGTACAACAACTGTTGACCCGAATTCCCTCCTATACTTTGGAGAGCATACCTCGCGCGGAAAACAGCAAAGCGGATGCATTGGCCAAACTTGCTAAAGAATTGGCTGACGAGAACCTTGATGACGTTAGAATCGTGATACAAAGCCGTCGAGTGCTTGCCCCGATAGAAATACCTCCGGAATCATATAAAGAAAAGAGAGCAACCGAGCAGGCGACCCTACAAATAAAAGACCATGAGAAGACCGAAGACTGGAGAGAAGTCTTCATAGATTACTTCAAGTTCCACCGAATGCCTGAAGAAGCGTCCATAAGACATCAGCTCGTGAAACGAGCTCTGTCTTTCGCCTTCGTCAATGATACTCTGTACAAAAGGTCATTTGATTCTCTATGGCTGAGATGCTTAGGACCTGACGAAGCGAAAAGTGTCGTCCAGGAAGTTCATGACGGACTCTGCGGTTCTCACCAAGCAGGCCCAAAGATGAAGTTGAAGATCAAACGGATGGGCTACTATTGGCCCACGATGATCCATGACTGCATCGAATATGCGAAGCAATGCCACTCATGCCAAATTCATGGGGACTTCATCCACCAGCACCCAAATCCACTACATCCAACGGTGGCTAGCTGGCCATTCGAAATGTGGGGGACTGACATAGTCGGCCCCATCGAACCAGCATCGTCAAAGGGACATCGTTTCATATTGGCGACGACTGATTACTTCTCCAAATGGGCAGAGGCGGTACCGTTGAGGGAAGTAAAGACGGAGAACATCCTCCATTTCTTCAAAACACATGTCATATACCGGTTTGGAACCCCGAGAAGAATCATCTCTGATAATGGGCCAGCCTACCGAAGTCATAAAATTAGCCGCTTCGCACAGCAGCACAATATAGACTGGAGATATTCCTCAGTTTATAATCCGCGAGCTAACGGTCTAGCTGAGGCCTTCAACAAGACCTTGACGAAGATCATGAAGAAAACAGTGTCACGAAATAAGAGAGATTGGCACGAAAGATTGCAAGAGGCTCTTTGGGCGTATCGAACTACATTTAAAACGGCCACAAACACAACGCCATACGCGTTGGTATTTGGGACGGAAGCAGTACTCCCTCTCGAGATAGAATTACCCTCTCTACGAGTGGCAGTCCACTACGAGCTGACAGACGAAGAAAATGCTCACCTTCGGTTTGAAGAGCTTGACGCCCTTGATGAAATCCGGCTTCTAGCACAGCAAAATCTGGAAGCCTATAAAGCGAAGATGACGCGCTCGTATGAAAGATTGAGCCGGCCGAGGACATTCCACCAAGGCAAACTCGTGCTAGTGGTCAAAAGGCCCATGATCCCCAATCGCGCCAAGCGAGGAAAGTTTGAGCCAAACTATGAAGGACCGTACATCGTTGATAAGGTCTACCAGGGTGGGGCCTATCTACTCATGGACATGCACGGTGAAAGGCCTTTCAGGCCAATAAACGGTCGCTTCCTAAAGAAATACTACGCTTAATGAGCCACAGCCTAGGTCAATGGTAGATGACGACGACTATGTCCGCTCGCTATCTTCCTGAGCTCAAGCTTTATAAGCAGTAGCCGGCCTTCTCCATGTCGGACCGAAATGTCCTTAAACTAATATCAGACCGAGACGTCTTTAAAACTACTACCGCGGCATCTTTAGGCTGACGAGATATAAAAAAAAACATAAAAAAAAATAATAATAAAAAACGGTATGTCCATAAGCAAAAAGGGCACGGATGAAAACCCGAAAGGGCTCCGTGAGTAAAAAACAGCAGGGCTACCGGCGAGTGTTCGTGAAAACCCGAAAGGGCGCGACCTCGTAAAAAAAAAAGAGAAAAAGAAAATAAAAAGAATAAAAAAAAACGGTATGTCCATAAGTAAGGTGGGCACGGATGAAAATCCGAAAGGGCTCCGTGAGTAAAAACAGCAGGACTACCGGCGAATGTTTGTGAAAACCCGAAAGGGCGCAACTTCGTTAAAGAACCCTTACAGGGTCCTCTCGACCCTGTAAGGAGAAACTACCTGCGTGAGATCCTTACGACTTACAAGGGAACAACACACTTAGGAATCCCCACGATTCCTAAGAAGAAAATACGCTTGCGAGATCCTCACGACTCGTAAGGAGAACTCTCTTATGGGACCCTCACGGCTCATAGGATTTGAAAGTCTTAAGTCACAGAGACCTAAACCTGTGCTTAAGCAAACCCCCACAAACTTTCAATGTTGCCCTACAAGTGGTTCAATATTGACCCTTGTATACAATCCACGGGCGCGAATAAACGTTTCCCTACCCAAGGCCCATCCGTGACTGGGGATATGTTCGCATAACCCTTGTAAGTCCTCTCGATTTACAAGAAGAAAACCCCCCTGTAGGATCCTTACGACTTACAGAGAAACAAAACACTTAGGAACCCTCACGATTCCTAAGGAGAAAATACATCTACAAGATCCTCACGACTTGTAGGGAGAAATACCTTTATGAAACCCTTACGGCTCATGAAATCGAAAGCCTTAGTCGACAGGTCCCTAACCCTGATCGCTAAGCCTCCTTTGTTCGACAATGACGGAGACAAATGATGATTCGCTCCTGGCAATATCCCAGTTGCAGCGGTGCTGATGCCGAAATCGGTGTCCAATTTCAGGTTTACGGCGAAAACCAGTAGGCCGCTCATGCATACAAAATAGCCGAAATGATAGGGCATCTTGCAATAAAAAGCAGCAAGTAAAATGTATGCATGCAAAATAGCCGAAATGATTGGGCAACTCGTAATAAAAAGCGACGAGTAAAGATAAAATAAATAGCCGAAATGATTGGGCACTGCGAAAAATAGCCGAAATGATTGGGCAATCGCGACCTTTGCGATATAAAAGCTGAAATGATAGAGCATCGCAGAAATAAAATAAAATAAAAAGAAGAAATGACAAAACTTCGGCCCTACAGTTAAGATCACATCGATCCCTGTATACAATCCAAGGGCGTAAACAAAGAAGGAACCATACTTCCCCAGCGGGCTCCGTCAGACGACGAAGCCAAACCTCAACGGTTCATTTCAACCGAAGAAGCCAATGACTTCAACAAAAAAAAAAACTTCTCAACTCACGGATACAAACACTCCTTGACGAGAGCCTCCTGATCCGCGTCGACTCGCAGAGCCACCAGCGCCTCCGTGGGAACCCTCGACTCGTTTCAAACCCCAAGGACACAAATAATCCTTGGCGCTTGGGAAACAAATAATCCCTCGCAAAACTTCTCAACTCACGGATACAAACACTCCTTGACGAGAGCCTCCTAATCCGCGTCGACTCGCAGAGCCACCAGCGCCTCCGTGGGAACCCTCGACTCGTTTCAAACCCCAAGGACACAAATAATCCTTGGCGCTTGGGAAATAAATAATCCCTCGCAAAACTTCTCAACTCACGGATACAAACACTCCTTGACGAGAGCCTCCTGATCCGCGTCGACTCGCAGAGCCACCAGCGCCTCCGTGGGAACCCTCGACTCGTTTCAAACCCCAAGGACACAAATAATCCTTGGCGCTTGGGAAACAAATAATCCCTCGCAAAACTTCTCAACTCACGGATACAAACACTCCTTGACGAGAGCCTCCTGATCCGCGTCGACTCGCAGAGCCACCAGCGCCTCGGCGGGAACCCTCGACTCGTTTCAAACCCCAAGGACACAAATAATCCTTGGCGCTTGGGAAACAAATAATCCCTCGCAAAACTTCTCAACTCACGGATACAAACACTCCTTGACGAGAGCCTTCTGATCCGCGTCGACTCGCAGAGCCACCAGCGCCTCCGCGGGAACCATCGATTGGTTTCAAACCCCAAGGACACAAATAATCCTTGGCGCTTGGGAAACAAATAATCCCTAGCAAAATACTCAACTCACGGATACAAACACTCCGTGACGAGAGCTTCTTTGACTCACCTCTCGGGCAGTAAGGATTCAAAAACTTACTTCCTGAACAATGGGACCCTGCAAGTCAATCCTAAATGGTCTCTTGCATACTATTCACGGGTCTCACTCTCTGAAGTCGATTCTCGACAAAGAGGGAAACAACCGCCTACGAGCCCTCTCGACTCGTAAAAGGGGCAATGGGATCCTGCAAGTCAATCCTAAATGGTCTCTTGCATACTATTCACGGGTCTCACTCTCTGAAGTCGATTCTCGACAAAGAGGGAAACAACCGCTTACGAGCCCTCTCGACTCGTAAGAGGGAGAAATTCTCTTATAGGATCCTTTCGACTTATGAGAGAAAACCACACTTGGGAATCCTCACGATTCCTAAGGAGAAAATCCACCTACGAGATCCTCTCGATCTGTAAGGAGAAAAGTCTCTATGAGACCCTCACGGCTCATAGAGTTGAAAAGTCTTAGGCAGCAGATCTGAACCTGCGGCCTAAGCCATCGCTATATCTCGAAGAAACCAAAATGCTTACTCTATTACCTGTCAATCATGTTTATCAAGACAGCATGCTGATAATAAGAGAAGGGAGAAAGCAAAGAAATGATACAAGACATTGCAAAAAATGTATATCTTTATTTATTAATTCAATCAAGTACATGGCGAATCGTACAAAAGAATAAAGAATGTATACATCTTATTCGAAAAAGAAAATTACAAGTATATTGATACAAGGGCAGCTACTGGGAAGGAAGCGTCTTAAATAGCCCTATCAATTGCTCGCGTACTTCCTCCCACGCCTTCTCCTGATCAACTACCACTGCCAGTTCAGCCTCTACTTGAGCCCGCTGCTGCGTGAAGGATGCGAGCTCTTCCCCAACAACCTGCTGAGCTGCTTCTTGGCCTCGGGCATCGCGCTCGGCAGCATCAAGTTTCCGCTTCAGTGCTAGCCTATTAGATATACGCTTGAGAAGACCTTCAAAGACAGCTTTCACTTCAGCAGCATTCGTCCTAACTTCAGCACGAAGGCAGGCGGTCGCGTTTGAAGATTCCCGATGCGCCTTTAGCCGTAAAGCTGCCTCCTGCTCCAAATGGCGGAGATAGGAGGCGCTTTGCTCAAGCCAAGCTGTCCGTTCGGCGCTCACGGCCAAAACCTCGGGAGAAGGGCGTGTCGACTCCAACCGATGCAGGCGAGCCTCGATCTCTCTGCAGTAGTTAACCCACGATTCGACGACGCCTTCGTTATGAAAAGTTACGAGCGCCGCCAGCATCGGGTTAACCTCCACAGCAAAATCTACGGCGGAGGGGAGAGCGTCCACGTTAAGCTCTTCAATATACCCACTCAGCATCCCCAAACTCATCACGGCACCTTTTGAAGACGGACGTTTCAAGAAAGGGCCCGCTGGTGAGAGAATGCGAGACTCAAAGGGGATCGGAGCTGGAACAATAGCTGCAAAACGAAACATGGTTAAACAATGATTCAAAAAAAAATGTTAAAGAATCATATAAAAAGGGGGTGGAATATACTGTACCAGCGGCAACAGACGGCAAAGCGGGAAGGGCCGGTGGCGTGGCAGTTCTTGCGTCCCCTCCTTCGATTTGTGGCACTGCAACAAGGAAGAGGAAAAGTCAGATACGATCCTATATTCCCTTAAAAGAGATCAAGACAGCACTTACCGGTACCACTAGAGGGAGAAGCGAGCTCGGATGGGAAGGAGAAGTGTGGGAGCAGCACTTGATACAGATGATCGAAGAACACTCCTGAAAAGAGCATAGTGGTATAACGTTAGTACATAGGCTACACGTTAAAAGATTAATGCATAAGTCGTAAATTCATACCTTCCGACATCCGCGATGGCACAAGGGAAGGCTGAGGAGCAACCACCGCCAAGGCAATGGTTGACGGTGTGCCTTCAGGCAATGGAGCATCGGCACTAGCCGCACCTGCGTTTAAAACAAAGACAAACCGGTTAAAAGAGATCGTGAGGTATATATAAATGAAGAGAATTGGCCATTTAAAATTTACCCGACAAACTGCCCGCAGAAACGGAGGCAATCCCTTCCTCCACTGACGGAAGGCCACCGCCTGTAGCTTCATCACCCGACTCGAGGGGAACCGTTATTATGCTCGCAAGCTCTACAGGCGGAGGGGGACCATAGGCAGGGAGGGCTATGATAGGGACATTACCAGATTCCTGAGAAGGAGCGCCTAGCCCGTCTTCAGGAATCATGGCCGCCTCATCCGCTGCTCCCTCAGGATCGGCGGTCGCAGCTGCCTCGTCCATCGGCACCACGAGGTCCCCAGCCTCAAGCACCTCGCCCTCTACCGTCTTCGGCTCGGTTGAGACAACCATCTCATTTGCCGCCACTTCAGGGGCGACATCAATGGCCCTCTCCGCGGCAGGTCCCTCAATCTCGGCTCCAGGCCCCATGACCCCGACGACGTTGCTCACTGTCGGTTCGGGTTCAGCAAGTACCGCTTCCTCCGCTCCCCTGGGTTCGACGGTCGTCTCCGCCTCCCCCTCAGTTGGACTTGGCCCTGCAAGATGAAATACGTATGAGCCAATAGCTTTACAATTCGTACAACAAGGTTCTGAAAGGAGTACTACCTGAAGCAGATTTATCATTGGCGCTCCGAACCGCGCGCGCCACTTGCCGACGAGCAGTAGACAGGGCAACAGGGGGCTCTTCGGAAGGAGTACTGGCGCGAGGAATAGTGCTAAGGCCCGCTCCCGTGGCCAAAGCAGCTTTCCGCGCCTTTGCTTCACGTCTCAACCGCTTCCGCTCCTCCCGAGCCGTTGAGACGGATGCCACTAAGGCGGCCTTAATTGAAGCATCCTCATCCGTATAGAGAGATGCCTCCAAATCTTTCAGAGCATCCCTCGTCGTTGCGTCAAGCCGAGGCTCTTGCGGCAGCTTCGACGGAGCCGGGACTTCGGTGGCAAGCTCGGGAAGGATCCCCGCATCAACTGATTTAGCCCCTGTAAAGAAACAAAAGAAGGTTAAATTGACCACCAGAATAAATAACAAACTTTCCCTATAAAAAAAAGAAAAGGGGGGAAGCATACCAACACCTGCCAGGGCACGCCTCTCCTCCTCTTCCTGGAAGGTTTTCAAGGAGGCAGCAATGGCCTCTTCGGTAGAAACACCTGTTGAAAAGGGAGCAAATATCAGTTAAAGGTAATGATAACAAATGCAATGAAATGACAAATATAGCGGCTGATGATTACCCGACTCAGCGAGTTTGCTTAACATCGCTTCAAGCCTCGCCGATCGCTCCGAAGCTGCGATGGCGGCAGCTAAATTGGTATCCTCAGGGTCCACCACAAAGCCCTCATTGCTGCCGTACTCGCATATGGCCTCGGCAGGAGAAACCGCAGGCTTTGAGCTGAGGATCGCATCGAGGGATAGGGTGGACTTCTTCTTCTTCTGTCCGCCAGCTTTGGATCCACTCGGAACAGCTTTGCGCTTGGCAGTTTTGGCAGTCACTTTCGGGCGGCGAGTCCCGATATCCGCTCCTGCGCCCGACTCCGGCGATACCGCTTTAACCGTCTTTGTCGGAGCACGGGGAGCCGTTGGTGCATCCACCGTAGTAGACAGTGGCAATCCCCGCGGAGGGCTCAACACGCGTGGTCGATCGACTCCAGCATCTTTTAGCGGAAGGACGACCGGGAGCCTTGGCTGCAAAGGGGCCTTGCGATCACCGCCAGGAGGCGCACCCCTACGGTTAACCAGTAGGCGTTTCTCCATTAAAATGATTGGGCCCATAGCATGCGCATACCAGGCCATATACGAATTAAGCATCTTAGGGACACAGCTGGGTTCGCTAATGAAGAAATAGGAACCCGTGTTAAGCCGTATAAAGTGATGCATCGCATTCTTTACCCCCTCTGGGCCAACCACAGGCGTTTCCAAGAAGGCTTCCATCGGGATCCCCTGGTTGTAGCTTGATTGCTGGGCAAATCGATGCGGATTATACCTCATAAACAAAGCCGTCTCATTCTGCCGAAACACTAGGTAGCCCGGCCGAATGGAGTAGAGATGGACGATTTCCCGAGCCTTCAGTACAGAAGCCCCGCCCTTAAACTCGTCACGTAGGGGCACCACCGACTTAGTAGTCTCCGAGCCTATGGTGATAACCTTATCCACGAAAGAAGTCGTCGCTCCGACCAAATGTGGGCGCAGGAGGAGTCCCCTAGAATCCCGCGGGGATGCAAACACAATTGAAGCCCCGATTAACCGTATGACTCTCGGGAGTCTGTAATTCTCGAAGAATGGAGAAGTCTTGTGGGCGCCAAACACCCCTCGCACGTGCATCTCCATCGAAGAAACGAAGTAATGCATTGGGAAGTTAGCAGGCTGTGTCCCAGGATCATTGGCGTCCGCCGCTACGCTGAGTCCATGATAAAGATAAGCTAACCCAGCAATTCCTACCGACAACTGCAGACCGGCCACCATCCGATGTGCCGGGTAAAAGACAGAGGGCCGCATGAAGTGCGGGTGCATAGGGAGCGCAAAGTTGCATAACCACAAGCCCAGGAACCCAATAAAGAAAGTTTCCTCATCCATGCCGGGGACGGCGATTTCCGAGAAAGCGACGATGGCAGCATTGGGGAGATAGAAATCCCTCTGGTTATTCTCCGATACGGGTCGGCGATCCAAACCAAAGCCAAAGGGGTCGTCAAGCTGAGCGAACTTCTCGCTCTGCTCTGATAAGAACTCCGGGCGGATAAAGCGAGCAATGAAAGCTGCGAAACTGACGCCCTTGTCTCCCGATTCCAAATGGAGTTCCTCATAGATCTCCAACACTTTCACCAAACCCGGATGCTGATGCTGAATGGCATTCTCCGGGGTTAAGTCAAATACCAGCTGCTTGGTGGCGAAGACATACTCATCAGGAGGAAGCAACTCCTCGTAGTGCTCTCCCCTCATTGGCAGACCTGAAATTTCGGCAAATTCCTCCAGAGAGATGGAGACTTCCCTATCCGCTGTCAGGAAGGTATGGGTGGGGATATTCCATTGTTCAACGAAGGCCTTTATCCACCATGTTGGAGGAGAGGGGTACTCAAAGAGCGAGACGAAGACGGCTGAGTATAGACCAATCTTCGTTAGGTGGGTCCTCTTCGCCGATAGAATGTACCGGGCCCACTGCAAATATCCGGCGGGGGGTCGCGGGATCATTCCAATGTTATAAGCCTGTCCCCAAGGGCGTGCTTCGCCCTGACAGATTCGCCTCCCCAGAATATCTATCGTCGGCGGTGGCTGCACGGGGATGGCGCCGATTGCAGGTTGAAGGAGGTCATCAGAATTCCAATTCTTAACCTCCACGGCATACTTCACCGGGGGTTCGTCCGCATAAGGGAGCGTGACTATGGGCTCAGAGGGCGCGGCGGAACTAAAACTGCGACGGCCTTGGATGATCTGGCTATACCACCTTTCCCACAGATGGAGCTTTTTGCACTCAGGATCGCGATCTTTAATAAGAGCGAATACCACCCGATCCACTGGCGCATGGGGGAACCCTCCTTCCGAGCGAACGAAGGGAAAAGACAAGTCGTCAGACATGTTCTGTGGAAAGACAAAGAAACATACATCATTAGTGGCCTAACGCTTGGCATTTGAAAAAATATATATATCTTGCTCCACACTGTGATGCAGTAGGTAGGGGACCAAAGGGGGACCCACAAAATCTGGATGATGTGCATCATTTAATAAGACAATCCCATCATTAGATGGGACTGTCAATTCATAAAAAATTCCCAATAGGATACACCCATTGGTGGGGAGTCCCCAGAGACAAAGAGAAAACCTCCTCTTTTAGAGCAAAGCTCTGTCACAGAGTGACATTTGTCAAACTCTGGTCTCAGGGGAACAAGATTCCTTAAAAGAGCTTGGCTCTGTGATAATGATGGAAATATCCATCAAAAGAAAATTAATTTTTAAAATTAAATTAAAAAAAATTAAAAAAATTGGGATCTTAAAGATCCATGAAAACTCTTAAGAGTTCTTCATTTTTAGATCAAAAGATCTATGTTTTGCCAAAGAGCAAAGCTCTGTTCATGGGTTAAGAAACCCTGAGACAGATTCTTGAGAGCAAGGCTCTGTTGGTGAAACCCCAAAGGGGTTTTCCTTAGATCAAAAGATCTATGAGAGCAAGGCTCTATTAATTAAAATTAATTTAATTTAAGATTAATTTTTACCTAAAGTTTTTCTAAAAAGTTCTAACTTTGGAAGCAAGAGCAAGGCTCTGAAGTTCTTGAAGGCAAGAGCAAGGCTCTGAAAATGAGAAATCTTGAAGATGGTGATCATCTGTTGAGGACCAAGAGTCCTATTTATAGGCGCTTGCGGCCCTTCAACTGACCTTCCCTGATCCAACGGCTAGGATCTGGCCACCGTTGCACTTACATCGCGCCACGTAAGCACAACGGTGGGGGGGCATTTGTTCCCCCAATCTGAGCAAGGCTCATTTGAATTTTGAAAATTCAAATTTTCTGAAGCAACGCTTCAAATTCCATGCGTTGCGCAGTGCGCAAGCGGTCCACAGTGCGACACGTGTCTGCGCAGTTGCGCAAGGGCACAGCTGCGCGACACGTGTCTGCGCAGTTGCGCAAGCACCGTTGCGCAAGGGCACATTTGCGCGACACGTGTCTGCACAGTTGCGCAAGCACTGTTGCGCAAGCCTTCCACTGCGCGACACGTGTCATTCATTGGGGAGTTGCGCAGAAACAGAATGAAAATTTGATGAAATCTTTTCTGTTTTTTCCAAAACCAGAAGATTTTCTTCTGCCTTTGGATCAAAGATCCAATGGTGGGAAAATTCCCAAAATCATTCAGGAAAGATTTTGTTAACAAATTCAACAAATTTGTGAGCACTATAAATAGGATCCCAGACCTCATTCAAAGGGCATCAAGAAGAAGAATCAACTTCTGGCAAAAAAAAAAGAAGATAAAGAACTCTTGAAGATTAATCAAGAACACAAAAAAAAGAAAAAGGTAGAAACTTCTTTTGAAGAAGAGAAAAATCTCTGAAGAACAGAAGATTAAAAAAATGAATAATTCAATAAAAAGAAATAAATAGTGCCTTGCACTTGATATGAACCCTTGGTTCTGTGAAATCAAGGAAAACAAGAAGAAAAAAACTTGTTTTCCTTTGATCCAAATTTAGATCAAAAGTGCTATGCACTTTTGTTCTTAAATCTGGAAAATTCTTGAGTTTCTGCACAAGTGCAACTCATTATTTAAAAGGGCCTGGCCCAAATCAAATCACAAGAATAATAAAAGGGCAGGGCCCTGTTTGGAAAATTCTTGAGGGCCTGGCCCAAATCAAATTGCAAAAATAATAAAGGGGCAGAGCCCTGTTTGGATTGATTCTTTTAGTCAGGCAAAGCCTAAAATAAATTAAAAAAAATTGGACTTAACCCAATCCTGGCTGTAAGTCCTTAAAATTAAATTGATTGAGCAAAATGGCTCTCCTCAACCAATTCACGACCGGTTCGAGGGTACATCTCCGAACTCCTTTGACATCCCTCGTTGTAATTCCTCAACGACGTCAAAGAGGTGACGGGTCCCAACGACCACTTATCTAATATCGGACCGAAACGTCCCTAAACTAATATCGGACCGAAACGTCCCTAAACTAATATCGGACCGAAACGTCCTTAAACCAATGATGGACCACCATGTCCCTAAACTGGCGATGGACCACCACGTCCTTAAATTGGCGCAATAGAGCCCGAACGCTCTTTTGCCGGATCTAAACGGTCCCGTCTAAGTTGATCTTAGCCCCAGCTACGGTTAATGTGTCCTTAGATCTTTAAATAAACAATAAAACCCCAAATCAACTTTGGTTCAAGGGTACATCTCTGAACTCCTCAGACGCTTGTCGTTGTAATCCCTCAACGACGTCAGAGAGGTGACGAGTCCCGACGGCCAGATAATTAAATTGATCATTGCGTTAAGTTGATCTCAGTCTAAAACAAGACTAACGTATCCTTAACGAACGTTTAAGTTGATCTTAGCCGCAACGCGACTAATGCATCCTTAAACTGAAAACACCAAACCCAAATCTAAGCAAATACGGATTTGGACTAATCCACGTCCTACGGGCGACGGCATTACTCAGTCTCCGTATACAATCCACGGGCAACCACAAACAAAACAAACACACACGACACGAAGTGAAATTCTGGTGAAGGAGAAAGTTGTTACCGCGATGCGGTAGCGTAATTAACTGCAGGGGCTTGCGCCTGCAGGGAAGAGCGTCCCCACAATCAAAAACCCCTCAAGCGAGGGGGAATCTGATGAAGTCTGCTACATCGGCCGCATCCGTCTAAACCTCCGATACACGGTGCCATAAATCAACTTGGCATCTTCGGAGAGGTGGACGGATAGCACCTATTAGCATCTGCCCCGAACCTCAGGCACAGACGTCCTAACGTCTCGGCCGCCGTTCGAAGGGGAACAAGCCCTGAAAAAGGCGAGCAAGTCCTCCAAGCTGGAGGAGGAACTCCGCCTCCAACTGCGACAAGTGGAGGAGAAGGCCGCTCTCCTCGACACTCGTCTGGTCGCCGATGAGCTGACGAACTCCAAGCTGAAGGAGTCTCATCAGCTTCTAGACGAGTCCAACCGGGCTATTCAAGCCAGGTTGGAAGAGGTGAACGACTTCTATCGCTCGATGAAGAAGTCGAGGGACCCCCTCAAGAGGGATGTCCGGGTGACCTTTGGACGGGGTGAAGCTCGCCGAGTGCCGTGCGGCGAAGGCCGTGGAGGCTTACAAGGTGTCGGACCAATTCTACGCCGATCTCACCGAATCCACGGCCATCGTGTGGCACAATGCCCTGGACGCCGTCAAGGAGTCTGCGCCGGAGTTCGATATCAGCGAGCTCCACGCTAAATACCCTCTGGCCAAGGAGATGCCGCAGGGGGAAGTTGCCGGGGCGGCCGCAGGGGGTGAGGCTGCCGATGGAAGCGCCGACCCAGAGGTCGCAATTTTGGTCCCCGATGCTGGCGTCGCGCAGGGCGAGATCCTTCCCGAGTGGACGGCCTGAGATTTCCTCCCTTGGGATTTTTTTCTTTTTTAGGATTTTGTAAGCATCCGGGCATTTTTGTAAGGCTGAGCAGCCCAGAATACCTTGTATTTATTTTGGATCATGAATAAAGTTCACTTTTTTCAATTTATCCAAATGTCTGCTCACTGTGCAAGTGCCTATAGCTCGTATACTTTTGTTCAAACCATCATTCTGCAAGTACTTTTAGCTCATAGGTCTTTACATCTCGCAAGTACTTATTAGCTCGTAGGTCTAACCTTCCCACACTTGTCGACTATTCATTGAGTAGTGTTGAATGATTGCCAAGTGTCGGAAGGTCCGTATCCTCCATTTCCCTGAAGTTAAGGTGGTTGTCGCACGTCGATGGCCAAGCGTAGGAAGGTTGGTATCTTCCTTTCTACTCAACTGCCTCGTGGTGAAGGCTTTGATCCACAGCGTTGTTGGGCCGGAAGCAACCCACTGCAGACGGACCGAGCAGGAAGCTGATCGGCCGTCTCGTGAGGAGGGCTTTCGATCAACAGCGTAAGTTGGGCAGGAAGCTACCCGCTGAGGATGGACCAAGCAGGAAGCTACTCGACCGCCTCGTGAAGAAGGCTTTTGATCCACAGCGTAAGTTGGGCAGGAGACTACCCGCTGAGGATGGAACGAGTAAGAAGCTACTCGGCTGCCTCGTGAAGAGGGCTTTCGATCCACAGCGTAAGTTGGACAGGAGGCTGCCCGCTGAGGATGGACTGAGCAGGAAGCTCATTGGCCACCTCGTGAGGAAGGCTTACGATCCACAGTGTTGCTGGGCAGGAAGCTTCCCCCTGAGGATGGACCGAGCAGGAAGCTGCTCATCCGTCTCGTGAGGAGGGCTTTCGATCCACAGCGTTGTTGGGGAGGAAGCTACCCGCTAGGGATGGACCGAGCCGGAAGCCACTCGGTGGACTCGAGAGGAGGGCTTTAGATCCTTAGCGTTGTTGGGCAGGAAGCTACCCGCTAGGGATGGACCGAGCAGGAAGCTACTTGGTAGCCTCGAAAGGAGGGCTTTCAATCCACAGCGTAAATCGGGCAGGAAGCTACCCGCTGCGGACGGACCGAGCAGGAAGTTGCTCGGCCGCCTCATGAGGAGGGCTTTTGGTCCGCAGCGTAGTTGGGCAAGAAGCTACCCGCTGAGGATGGACCGAGCAGAAAGATCCTTGACTGTCTCGTGAGGAGGGCTTTCGATCCACAACATAAGTTGAGCAGGAAGCTACCCGTTGAGGATGGACCGAGCAGGAAGCTACTCTGTAGCCTCGTGAAGAGGGCTTTTGATCCACAGCGTAAGTTGGGCAGGAAACTGCCCGCTAAGGATGGACCGAGCAGGAAGCTCCTCGGCCGCCTCGTGAAGAGGGCTTATGATCAGTCGAAAATATTGTATATTTTAGCCGGCAATTTCCTTAACATTTGCATATATTTAGAAGTGTTCGGCATTCATATTCTACATATTAGCAAATCTGTCACAAAATATGAGATTGCATGTGTTAGACTTTTAAACCGACACTTTAAAGGAAATTAACCGCATTTCATGGCTTCGCATCATTTCTGTATTTGCGCAACACTTGTCTTGAGTCTGTGCAGGAAATACGGAAGAAAAGCAAAAGAACTGATCAACATTACGCCAATTCAATCACTTCAGATCTGGTAGCAATGCAGAAGGAATTAGATAATTCTATATATCACATAAAAGCCCATACAATAGCCCAAGACCACTGCAGAAAATACAAGCCCTAAGGATCCAAATTAGCCGCGGATCCGCGGCATGAACCTACTTGGGCCGCGGATCCGCGGTTGGTCCAAAGCTTCTGTTCCCAAAATTCAGTGCAGAATCTCTTTATCTGGGCCCACAGTTCTTTCTGATACTCCAAATACCATAATTCTCTCGAAGCTACTGCCAGATCAGCAAAGAAAATTAAGGAAGGCTAATCCTAATTAAGCTCCTAATTAATCCTCTTCTAGAAACTCCTCCTAACTAATCACATCTAGAAGCTTCTCCCCTAACTAACTTTTGGAGGGAAATTTGAATTTCTTCAACAAACTTTAGGAGGGAAACTTAGAATTTGAAATCCTAGATCTAGGGTTAGTTATCTATAAATAAGAACCTAGACCTAGGGTTAAAGGCTAATCAATAATCATTGGTTCATTCTACACCATTTTCTTCCACAAGTCTAGTGACAAGGCTTGTGCGAAACCCTAACCCTAATTCCACTCCAAATCCAAGATCTTGAGTACCAAATCAAGCGAGAAGCCTTCAACCTTTTAGGAGCCGAGCCGATCTTCAATCGGGCAAGTGATCCAAGCCGATCCGCGATCCACGGAGACGAGCGAAGCCAAGTCGACGATCAAGTTCTTCCTATTGTAGTTCTTGAGCGAATGTAACTAAATTGTTGATATAAATAAAAGGTGAATTTCTTTAATCTTGCTTTCTTTTAATTCTTGCATCATGATTAGATCTCAATTTGTAATTGTTGTTCTTGTTGTGATGTTTGAGTAAAACTCCGCTCGTGAAGGAGTCGAGACGATTGTAGAATGATGATGTAACAAATCTTAAATACTATTTTTAAGTCCTACGAGTTTTGAAAACCCTAGCAAGTTCAAGAATCGATGACCTAGTTTCGTAGCGATGCTTTCTTGATTGTGATCGCTCGAAATTAGGGATTTACGATCGTTTCTTGAATTTACTAGAGGCTAGAATATGAATGATATCAATGAAAGAACAAGAGATAAGATGAAATCCTAGTTTCACAAGAAGTCTCTAATTCTCATCGATCATCATCGATCTAGTATCAATTCATCGAAGGATAAGAATACGTAATTCTAAGATTACATCACATCTATAGATCCGATCGATTCCTACGAGCCTCATTTCGATTCTTGAGATTTGGTTTGGAAAAATCAACAAACGATCAATTCTTGATTCTATCTTTTAATGCTTTCTTAGATCTAGATTTTTCTCATTTCTTGAACTTCAACTTTAAATCATGAATTGTTTTGTTTTCTTTTCATTAAAGTTTCAACTCACCTAAATCGAAAGACGAACGATTACACTTTTCCTGTGGACGATCCGCACTCACTAACAATCTACAACCGACACCGTAGTTGATTGCGGTCAAATAATTTTTGATTGTGATTTCTTTACAATTTCATACTACACATCAAGAATTCGTTTCAATCAAATGGCGCCGTTGCCGGGGATAGTGCGCTAATAGTTCGTATTTTTGAAATTTGAGTTGAACAATTTATTCCATTATAATTATTTTTTTAGATCAAAATTCGTGCAAACACTAATACGTGTGTTGTGATTTGTTGCGAGAAAATCTGGAATCATTGGAGCTGGAGAAAAAATTTTCTGAACATTCCAGAGGACTCAGCAGCTGAACAGAAGCTCTCTGTAAAAATCTTGCGCAGTGATCTCACCACCCAAGCGCGTTTCCGCGGTAAAACACCCTTCCCTGTGGCGGATCCGCGGCAACCCTAGCTCTTCACTGCACCAATTTTGCTCAGTATCTCTCTAACTTTCTTATCTCTTACCTCATCTGCTCCAATAACAATTTTGCTGCAGGATTCTTTGCAAATAAATCGCAGCGCCGCAAAAGCAAAATAAAATTTGTGCGTGTTTTTGATTCTTGGTTGTTTGCATATTAATACGGAAATTAAGGGGTACGACCAAATCCAAATTAGATGGGGATTTCATTACCCTTCCTAGGCCCCGAAAATCGCAAAACTTGCATCCTCATTTACCCTCATTAATTAAAAGAAATCTAGAGATGACTCTAAAGACCGTCGCGCTCAATTAGGACAAGAGAAGGCCGTGGGTAATTCATTGCTTATCCGAGTTTTCTTGTAGTGCCTAAGGCGAGTGTGTCTAAGGCTAGTGGTTTTTAATTAGGCCCACTACTTACGTAGTGGAGTACCTTCCCACTTACCTGGCACTTATCCGGCCACAGGGAGACAAAGAGGCAGTGGAGGATTTATCCTGCGACTTGTCTTTTGGCAGTTAGGAGCGGTCTAGAGTTTGACCTAGGTGACCACTAGATTCTAGGGTTTGTGTGTTGCATTTGTTTTGTTGCATCATATTTTTCAAAAATCCGTATCTTTTCAAAACAAACACCGCATACATCATTTCCTTTAATTATACCAACGCTGCCACTTGTGCCATTTAGCACAATGTTAGGCTGGACACGGGATTCCATTTCCCGTCTTGTCCGCGTTTCTTTTATCGACCCAGAGTCGGTAATTCTTCATCTTCTCCCCCACCACCCACCACACCCGTGATGGACCCAAATCCATCAAACTCTAACACTACTCTGCCACCGCCCGCAGGTGCGCAGAATCTTCCACGCATTTCTCTCCAAGAGAGATGCTATCCTACACGTGTTACCCTTCCCACCTGTCTTTCTATACCACCTGCCATCGGGGAAAATTTTGAAATCAACCCCCAATTCATCAAACTTTTACCCAAATTTCATGGTCTTGATTCTGAAAACGCATACATGTTTATTTCCAAATTCGAAAATGTATGTGCCTTGATGGGGAATTCACAACTGTCTTTGGATGCTCTGCGTTTACGTCTTCTCCCATTCACTTTGTGCGATTTAGCCGAGAAGTGGCTTTACATCACACCCGCACATTCTATTTCAACATGGGACGAATTCGTTGCAGCATTCCTTAAGAAATTTTATCCTAATCACAAGACCGCCCGTGTTCGGAGCGAAATCTCTAAATTTACCCAACTTCCCAATGAACCATTTTGGAAATGCTTTGAACGATTCAAGGATCTTCTCATCCAATGCCCTCATCACGGAATCCCCAGATGGGATTTGTGTCGAATTATCTATGAGGGTGTTGATCTCACTACTAGACAGATGCTTGAAACCATGTGTCATTGCCAATTCCTATCTAAAGATGATGGTGAAGCTTGGAAATACTTAGAAGATTTAGCTCAAAACACATCACAATGGGAAAGTGTTAGACCACCACCACCTAGGGAAGATGTCAATCAGCTCGATGTTTCCGTCACCATGAAAGCCGAAATGGCCGCAATACAAAGGAAACTCGACGCTATAGAAAACAAAATCTCTTCAGCCTCCCTAAACCAATCCACACTTCCCAAAACCGTGTGTGGCTGCTGTTCAAACCCTTCACATTTGACGGAAGAATGTCCTTTGAATGTACCGTTTCAAGGTCACACTAATGCTGCACTTCAGCAAAGACCTGGAAACTATCCCTCTTCTTCCTCATATAATCAAGATTGGAGGAATCACCCGAACTTTGCTTGGAACCAATCACAATCTCAAAACACGGTTCCAGTCCTAAACAATTTTCAAAGGGTCCCTCCACCACAACAGCAGCCACCACTTCAATTGAGTCAGCACCCCTTCCAACCGCAAAATTTTCAAAATCCTGCCAACACTTTTGCACTACATGAAAACTCTTTGCAATTGGCCGGTACTGATAATATCTCTGCACTGGTGCAAACCTTGGTTACTTTCATGAAACAATCCACCCAAGAGTCGGCAAGTTTTCAATCTTCCATTGATAATATGATAAAGATCATTCTCACTCAAAATGAGAATATCAAATCAATGGAAGCACAAATTGAACAAATAACAGCCGAAATAAGTGCTAGAGAAGAAGGGAATCTTCCATCTCAACCCGTACCTGATCCTAGACCTTCACATTACACTAATGTGGACGCTTTTACAACGTTGAGATCTGGAAGAGTGCTAGACAATCATTCGGGTGAACAAATTGATAATGATGAATTGATCATTAACACCCCGGCTTCCACTTCCACTTCCACTCACACTTCTACTTCTTACCCTATTTCGTCTAACTTACCTTCTTCTTCCGAGCCTATTCTCCGTGTTCCCAAAGGCTCGAACCCTCCACCCACCTCATTTTTTCCACCCCCACAAACTTCTCCACAAATGTTGGACCCAACACTTATTGATAGAGCTCCATTTCCAAATAGGTTGAGGTCCAAGAAACATGATGCCCAAATGGAGAAGATTGTGGACATGTTTAAGGAAGTTAACATCAACATCCCTCTCCTAGATGCTATTCAACAAGTTCCGTCCTATGCAAAAACTCTTAAGAACTTGTGCACTAGGAAGAGGAAGACTCAAGTGCCTAAAAAAATCTTCATGTCGAGTACTGTAGACACGGCTTTTCCCCAACAATTACCACGGAAACGTAAGGACCCTGGCTGTCCTACTATTTCCATTTTTATTGGGGAGAAACACATCAACCGTGCATTACTTGACCTTGGCGCTAGTGTTAACTTACTTCCTTACTCGGTATACGAGCAACTAGGTATCGGAGTGTTAAAGCCCTCGAGCATAACTCTCCAGATGGCTGACCGATCAATCACTAAACCTAGGGGTAAACTGGAGGATGTGTTAATAAAAATCGGGGAATTTGTATTTCCTGTGGATTTTATTGTACTTGATACACAGCCTGTAGCGAACCCACGGAATCAAATTCCGGTGATTTTAGGTCGCCCCTTTTTGGCCACTTCCAACGCAATAATCAACTGTCGTAATGGTTCTATGACCTTATCTTTTGGGAATAGGTCAATAGAGCTGAACATTTACAAGTTGGGAAGTGTACCCTCCGAACCTACTGCTCAGGTCTGTTCTGTCGACTTAATGGATGTCGACAGTAGCGAATTTGATGATCCTCCTGATATCAATCTTGACTCTTTTTATACGTTATTGTTTGACCCAATTATGTATCATACACATACGGACTCTTCCACTGAGATGTCCGGGTCAACAATTAACACGGATTATGAACTGCTTTTAGAGTCTGAAGATCACCCCGTACCTTGTGATGACATTATTCTCCGGGGTATTGATGGAACTTTTGAGGAAATCTTCGCTGAAAAACTTGCATTTCTGAACAACACGGGTGTTGAGATGAATCATGTCCCACTAAATGAGATTGAACCTCCACCCCTTCTTCTGAACTGTAAAAAGAATGCGAGTAATCCATCACATTCACTGCATCGTCTCTCCAATATGAGACGCACACACACTCTCTTCCACCACTTAACCTTTCCCCACTTCTTCTTCCACCAACTAGAGCACTGCATTGATAAAATTTTTGAATGGTTGGTGTTAACATTCGGTCTTTGCAAAGCTTGGCATCGACCAATGATCTTTTGACCCCCTTATATGATTTTCAAAGCTTAACATTGCATAACTCAAGTTTGGGGGGGTATAATCGGGCTCTTGAAAATAAAAATTTTACAAAATTTTGAGCCAAAAATAAGTTTGAGGGAGGATCTTCACTTAAATATTTTGCCCCCACTAATAAATTCCTCCCAAGCTTACAGGTTTTTTTCGAGATTTAGCGGATGGCAACAGTGAGGACACTGTTGAAAACAAGTTTGGGGGAGGTTTGTGCTTATTTTCGCATCATTTGCATATCATTTGTATAAGCACAAAACATTTTTGAAAACCGATAAAAATTTAAAAATTTTCAAAACTATAAAAATATTTTTTGTACATAAATAAGATAATGAAAGTTTAGATAGTGAAAAATTACATCCATGAGATTAGAAAATTTTAAGAAAACCAAGAAAATTAGAAGTTTTCTTATACGAACTAGTAATAAGTAGTTATGAGCCGTTGTCCCAAGGGTTAGTAAGATGAAGGACGTCACTAATCTGAGGATAAAAATAAGTCTAAAAAATAGTTTCTATTCTGGAAGCCAAACATTTTGAACGTTGCTACCCTGCTATTCGCACTTACACACGTCTTGAAGCCTGGGATAGTAGAGGATACCTTGAAATGCTCTTGTCTTAAAGCCAAAAGTATGAAAAAAAAAATATGGTGAGAAAAATGGACACTGGTTTTGTTATCACCGAGGGAAATAAAAAAATATATAGCGAGGGTGCTTCTTCATCTAGTGCCCTAAGGCCAACTGGTCTGGGAGTCACTGCTATACCTAAGGTGGTGCAAGACGAGGAAAATACACCAAATAAGCAAGCACATGAGTAATCGGTCGGTTAGTACCTCAAGAAGTATTAACGGTCGCATGAAAGTGTGTGAGCTCATCGAGAAAAAATATATATACTGAGGCTGATGGGCAAGAGTATGATAGCTTGAATTGAATTCTCCGGGTGTAGGGATGTCTTTACACACACGCAGGGTGATATGATCGATGTTTGGAAAACAGATAGGAATGAAGAATAAGACGATGTTTTATTGAGGGAGGACGTGATTTCTGACATCTTTTCATGACCATTAAGATAGGGCTCATGACAACCGAAAAACTAGCTTAGTTGGAAACCCTAATTTTCAAGGCCTTTATTTTACAATTCTTTTCTTTAAATGTAATATTCATGATCTTTCTTTTATTATTGGATTTTGTGGGTGCAATCCGCTGAAAACCCTCAGGAGACAACACTCCTCCTACTAGGGACACCTAGAGGTTTAAAGGCTTGTTGCACGTGCTCAGTGCAATCGTGTTGCCTACGAAAGTGTGCTAGTTAGTTTTTCTCTTTCTTTATTTTCTCCTTCTCTTTTTAATAAAACATTCGCTCGAGACGATCGAAATTAAGTTTGGGGGTATTTGATCAGTCGAAAATATTGTATATTTTAGCCGGCAATTTCCTTAACATTTGCATATATTTAGAAGTGTTCGGCATTCATATTCTACATATTAGCAAATCTGTCACAAAATATGAGATTGCATGTGTTAGACTTTTAAACCGACACTTTAAAGGAAATTAACCGCATTTCATGGCATCGCATCATTTCTGTATTTGCGCAACACTTGTCTTGAGTCTGTGCAGAAAATACGGAAGAAAAGCAAAAGAGCTGATCAACATTACGCCAATTCAATCACTTCAGATCTGGTAGCAATGCAGAAGGAATTAGATAATTCTATATATCACATAAAAGCCCATACAATAGCCCAAGACCACTGCAGAAAATACAAGCCCTAAGGATCCAAATTAGCCGCGGATCCGCGGCATGAACCTACTTGGGCCGCGGATCCGCGGTTGGTCCAAAGCTTCTGTTCCCAAAATTCAGTGCAGAATCTCTTTATCTGGGCCCAAAGTTCTTTCTGATACTCCAAATACCATAATTCTCTCGAAGCTACTGCCAGATCAGCAAAGAAAATTAAGGAAGGCTAATCCTAATTAAGCTCCTAATTAATCCTCTTCTAGAAGCTCCTCCTAACTAATCACATCTAGAAGCTTCTCCCCTAACTAACTTTTGGAGGGAAATTTGAATTTCTTCAACAAACTTTAGGAGGGAAACTTAGAATTTGAAATCCTAGATCTAGGGTTAGTTATCTATAAATAAGAACCTAGACCTAGGGTTAAAGGCTAATCAATAATCATTGGTTCATTCTACACCATTTTCTTCCACAAGTCTAGTGACAAGGCTTGTGCGAAACCCTAACCCTAATTCCACTCCAAATCCAAGATCTTGAGTACCAAATCAAGCGAGAAGCCTTCAACCTTTTAGGAGCCGAGCCGATCTTCAATCGGGCAAGTGATCCAAGCCGATCCGCGATCCACGGAGACGAGCGAAGCCAAGTCGACGATCAAGTTCTTCCTCTTGTAGTTCTTGAGCGAATGTAACTAAATTGTTGATATAAATAAAAGGTGAATTTCTTTAATCTTGCTTTCTTTTAATTCTTGCATCATGATTAGATCTCAATTTGTAATTGTTGTTCTTGTTGTGATGTTTGAGTAAAACTCCGCTCGTGAAGGAGTCGAGACGATTGTAGAATGATGATGTAACAAATCTTAAATACTATTTTTAAGTCCTACGAGTTTTGAAAACCCTAGCAAGTTCAAGAATCGATGACCTAGTTTCGTAGCGATGCTTTCTTGATTGTGATCGCTCGAAATTAGGGATTTACGATCGTTTCTTGAATTTACTAGAGGCTAGAATATGAATGATATCAATGAAAGAACAAGAGATAAGATGAAATCCTAGTTTCACAAGAAGTCTCTAATTCTCATCGATCATCATCGATCTAGTATCAATTCATCGAAGGATAAGAATACGTAATTCTAAGATTACATCACATCTATAGATCCGATCGATTCCTACGAGTCTCATTTCGATTCTTGAGATTTGGTTTGGAAAAATCAATAAACGATCAATTCTTGATTCTATCTTTTAATGCTTTCTTAGATCTAGATTTTTCTCATTTCTTGAACTTCAACTTTAAATCATGAATTGTTTTGTTTTCTTTTCATTAAAGTTTCAACTCACCTAAATCGAAAGACGAACGATTACACTTTCCCTGTGGACGATCCGCACTCACTAACAATCTACAACCGACACTGTAGTTGATTGCGGTCAAATAATTTTTGATTGTGATTTCTTTACAATTTCATACTACACATCAAGAATTCGTTTCAATCAGCTTACGATCCACAATGTAGGTTAAGCAGGAAGCTACCCACTACGTATGGACCGAGCAGGAAGCTACTCGGTGGCCTCATGAAGAGGGATTTCAATCTTTAGTGTTGTTGGGTAGGAAGCTACCCGCTAGGGATGGACCGAGCAGGAAGCTACTCGGTGGCCTCGAGAGGAGGGTTTTCGGATTTAATCCAAGTCGGGCAGGAAGCCCGCTGCAGACGGACCGAGCAGGAAGTTGCTCTTCCGCCTCACGAGGAGGGCTTTTGGTCCGTAGCATAGTTAGGCAGGAAGCTACCCGCTGAGGATGGACTGAGCAGGAAGCTCCTCGGTGGCCTCGTGAGGAGGGATTTCTAGACTCCCTTGTGCCTTCATGGGGTGTCGTTCAACCTTCCGTGGTCCGCATTGGCGGGGGTGAGGGCGTCGTTCAACCTTCCATGGGCCGTATAGCCTCTCGTGAAGACCGACATGGCCGACACGTAGCCGTTCTATATCGGGAAATTGAGACATCCCGCGATTCGCGTTGCTGCACGAGTAAATTTTGGCCGTTGGAAGATTTTTGTTGAGGCTATAAATAGCGAAGGCATGTTGGTTTCTTTCTAGCATTGTGTCTCTGAAGATGGCCGGGCGTATTTATACCATCGGGGAGATCATCTCTCGTGATGACGTGTACCTTTACAGCCTCGATTGCTCCAAGTAGACGTACGAGACGGTGATAGACTGCGTGGATGGCCACTTTGGACGTCTACTTCCCTGGCGGTCTGCTCTCCTCCAAGTGCTCATTTACGAGATCTGGAGGACGTCCCGGGGTCTGCACAATGCTCTGTCTCCGTAGCTGAGGGACGAGGCGCTTGACAAGGTGCACACGCTTTACCACCTCGGCCTGATCTCGAAGAGCAGGCGGGAACGATCAGTGGGTCTTCTTCTAGAGTGTTTCCATAAAAGGCCGATCGTTGCCTCTTGTCCGGCGAATGGGGACCCCGGCGCTTCCATGGCATTTAGGGTCCGCGGGCACCGTCAGAGGGAGCAAGTTGAGGAGCTAGGGCTCGGCTGGAGAAGATTTCCTCGGAGTACCATCAACAGTGCTTCCTTGATCCTCGCCCCCTCTGTTGTAATTATTGTAAGGCTGAGGAGCCCATAATACCCCTTCATAAATAAATCATGTTTTTGGCAGTAGTGTGTTGTCTCTTTTTTCTTTTTTCTTCGTACATTGGACTTAACTAAACGCCAACAGGAATTATATTAATTCAAAAGAGGATACAATTTTTACTTATACAATTTGAGCTTTTCTGCATTATAAGGCCAGGGAAAATCATGTCCCCTGACGTCTTGCAGGCGATACGCTCCACCGGGCAATACTTCCGTTATGAGGATGGTCCGTCCCATTTTGGGGAGAATTTATATAGTCTCCCTTGATCCATGAACTCGTTTCTTCGTAAGACCAGGTCTCCCCTCTTGAAGGCCCGATGTTTAACTCAGGCGTTGTAGTAGCGTGTGGTTTGCTGCTGGTAGGCGGCCGCTCTGATTTGCACTCGATCCCGTTTTTCCAGCAAAATTTCCAAGTTGCTTCGGAGCGCCGAGGTGTTGGCTTCGTCGTCGAATTGTTTGACCCTATAACTGGGCAGTCCGATCTCCGCGGGGACCATTGCCTCGGTGCCGTAGTAGAGGCTGAAGGGGGTTTCTCCCGTGGGTGTCTTCTTCGATGTTCATAGTACCCATAGCACTCGTGGAAGTTCTTCGGCCCAGTCGTCCTACCTTCCTTCCAAGCGGGCTCTGAGACCTTGGATGACGCCTTGGTTCTCTTCCTCGGCCTGCCCATTGCATTGAGGATGTGCGACTGCGGCAAACTTCATTAGTATGTGGTATTCATTGCAGAACTCTTTGACCTTATCATTTTCGAAGTTGGTCCCGTGATCCGTAACTACACACCTTGGGATCCCGAATTGGGAAATTATGTTGTTCTGCATGAACTTTATCGAAGTGGTGGCATCCCGTTTTCTGATGAGTACTGCCTTTATACATTTTGTGAAGTAGTCTACAACGACGAGGATAAACCTATGTCCGCCCGTACCAGCGGGGAGTTAGCCGACCATATCCATCCCCCATTGTGCAAATGGCTAGAGGGAGCTGAGTGGTGTCAGTTCGATGGCGGGAAGACGAGGTATGCTGCCGAAGAGTTGACAGCTCTTGCATCTTCTGACCAGCTTCTCGACGTCCTTGTGTAACTTCGGCCAGTAGTACCCCTGGAACAGCATCTTCTGGACTAAGGTGTGGGCTCCTTGATGCGCTCCTTCGACCCCTTCATGAATTTCTCGTAGAAAGTAGTCAACCTCGTAGGGGTTGATGCATCGGAGCAGAGGCTGAGTGTACGATTTTTTGTATAGATTTCCATTTCTCTAGACGAAATGGCATGCTTTGGCCCGTAACCTGCGAGCTTCTCCTCGATCTTCAGGGAGTACACCATCTTTCAGGAACTCCACGAGGGGTTTCCTCCAATCTTGGTCTTCTTCTTAGTTTGCGTAGATCTGCAGCGTTACCTCTCCTTCTTCCACGCTGGGTCATGGCAAGACTTCGAAGAGGAAGTTTCTTTTATGGGTGGCCGAATAGGAGGAAGCGAGCTTGCTCAAAGAATCGGCCCGGGTGTTCAAGTTCCAGGGGATCTGTTCCACTTGGACTTTGACAAAAAATTTCCGAAGCCTTTTTAGCTCGGCTAGGTACTTTATCATGAGCGGTTCCCGGGCTTCAAAGCGCCCGGTTACTAAGTCGACGACCAATGCGGAGTCGCTGCGAATTCCAATGGTCCTCAGTCCTACCCCTGAGGAGATTCGTAGTCCTGCCAATAAGGCCTCATATTCCACGGCGTTATTCGACGCTCTAAACCCGAGCTTTAAGGAGTATTCCATTTCTACTTCGTCCAGGCCATGGATGATCAGGCCAGCCCCGCTCCCTTCCTCGGTAGAGGATCCGTCCACGTAGAGCACCCAATCCGGGATAGGGTCAGGCACTTCCTCGACCGAGGGACGAGGCTCGAGGCTCCGCATCGGCGCTCCATTTTTAGTTGGGATGGTGCATTCGACAACGAAATCTGCTAGGATTTGCGCTTTGATGGTTTTCCTGGGGCGGTACTTAATGTCGAACTGGGATAATTCCCACCTCCATTTCTCCAGATGACCCGGCGATTCAGGGGAAGCAAGGATAGCACCTATAGGTCGCTCAGTGAGGACGAGGATTGTGTGCACCTGGAAATAGTGTCGTAGTTTCCTTGAGGCGACGACAAGTGCCAAGACTATCTTTTGTATGGCTGGGTATCTTGTTTCCTCATCCTTGAATACATGGCTCACGTAGTAGACCAGTTTCTGTATACCTTCGGATTCCCTGACGAGCACCGAGCCTGCAACTTGATCAGAGACCGTAAGGTATAGTAATAGCTCGGTTCCCTCGACTGGTCAAGTGAGTAGTGGTGGAGTTGCTAGGTGCTTTTTGAGTTGTTCGAAGGCATTCTGACACTCCTCCGACCATTCGAACTTAGGAATTTTTCTTAAGGCCTTGAAGAACGGGAGGCATTTTTCTCCGGATCTGTACATAAAGCGACCCAGTGTAGCCACTCTCCCTGTGAGCCTCATAATCTCAACATTGCTCTTGGGAATTTCCATGTTGATAATGGCGTTGATCTTTTCTGGGTTCGCTTCAATTCCTCTGTGGGTAACCATGAACCCGAGGAACTTCCCACTGGTGACTCCGAACGCACATAGCCGGATTCAGCTTCATTTTGTATTTGCGCAGGATGTCGAATGTCTCGCCGAGGTCTTTAGTATGCCTGGCCGACGAGGTGGATTTTACGTGCATGTCGTCGACGTAGACTTCCATATTCCTCCCGATCTACGGTTTGAACAGTTTGTTGACCAGACGCTGATGCGTTACCCCGGCATTCTTAAGACCGAAGGGCATCACTTTGTAGCGGTATACCCCCCGATCCGTGGTGAACGCGGTAAGTTTGTTGTCTGCCGGGTTCATCCGTATCTGATTGTAACCGGAGAACGCATCTATGAAGCTAAGTAGTTCATGGCCGGCTGAACTTTCCACTAGCTGTTCTATCCGAAGGATGGGATAGTTGTCTTTGGGGCAGGCCTTGTTCAAATCCGTGAAGTCGACGCACATGCACCATTTCCCATTCGCCTTTTTGACCATGACCACGTTCGCCAGCCAATCTGAGTAGTCCAAGTTTCTGATAAAGTTGGCTGCAAGCAATCGGTCCACTTCGTCTTCTATCGCCTTTTGCTTGGCCGGCGCAAAGCTTCTCTTCTTTTGTCTGGCGGGCTTTGCTTTTGGATCGACCCCGAGCTTGTGGGAGATCACTTTGGGGTCGATCCCGGGCATGTCCGTGGGGGTCCAAGCGAACACGTATGAGTTATCTCGAAGGAACCGTATCAGGTCCTCACGGTGGTCCCCTGTTAAGAGAGAGACGATTTGGACGGTCCGGCCGTAGACCCCTTCGACGAAGGGGACTTCCATCAATGCTTCCACCAGGGATCCTCGAACTTCCCTTTGGTCGTCACGAGTATCCAAATACCGCTGGAAATCACACGCATCTTCAAAATAATCTCCCGGCTCTCCGGCGGGTGACGTGGAGGCGAGACAAACCTTAGCAATTTGTTGGTTCCTGTAGGCCAGCCCTATCCCCCCTTGATCTAAAGGGAATTTGATCTCGAGGTGATAAGTCGAGATTTGAGCCCGGAGGGCGTTTAAAGTTGGATGACTCAGGAGGATGTTGTAGGATGAAGGGACCTTAGCGACGATGAATTTCACCGGTATGGTCCTTGTATGGCCTGCTTCTCCAATGTTGAGGAGAAGAGTGACCACTCCTTCGGGCGGGATGGAGTGGTTGGTAAACCCAGAGAGGATGTAGGAGGTCGGTTGTAGGTCAGATGGTCCTAGCCCCATACGCTGGAAATAGTTGTAGAAGAGAATGTCTGCCGAGCTCCCGGAATCGACCAATATTCTCTGTACTTCATAATGGTGGACCCGGGCCATTATCACGAGAAGGTCGTTATGAGGTAGGGATATACCGTGGAGGTCTTCATTGGTGAAGATGATGGGCCCGTCCTTCCTGCACTTCTTCTGGGGTGGATCGCCTACACCCTCGACTGGGAGGAGGCGGTGGTTTCCGCCAGCTTCCCGAGCAGGATCCGAGGTAACGACCATGATTTGCCTGATCGTTAACTCCCCGGGAGGGGCGGGTTCTCTTGCTCCCGTTCTATCTGCCGCTTATCCCACAAGTACTTCGCCAGGTGGCCGGAGCAGATCAACTCCTAAATCTAGTCACGGAGTTGTTTGCAGTTTTTGGTTGGGTGGCCCTGCGACCTGTGGAAGGAGCAGTACGGGCCTCGGAGAACTTGCCCGCCCTTTAGGTAACTGGCTGGAGCTTGAAGAACCTCTCACCCTTACCCTCCTCCAGCAGCTCGGTCTGGGAGATGTTAAGAGGAGTAAACTCCAGGAACTTCGGGGAGTAAGGTTTTGGTCGGTCGACTCTCTTTTTCTCTTCTCTGCCCCGCTTCTTTTGGTCGGTTTAGTCGCCTTTGGGCATATTTGAGTTCACCTCCGAATCGAGTTAGATCTCCCGCTCGGTCCAGGCTTTTACTTCGGCCATGGTCTTAGGATGCGCTAATGCAAAAGAGCGGAGCAACTCTTTGTGCCTAAGACCCGACCTCAGCGAGGTGATGACTGTTTCATCGTGGTGCTCAGGGACTTCCAGGAGAGCGTTATAGAAACGAGTGACATACCCTTTGAAGGATTCTTTGTCTCTGCTCTTGATGGTGAACAGGTAGTCGACCGTCCTTTTCTGTCGTTAATTCCCGATGAAGTGACCGAGGAGTTGGGTGGCCAACTCGTCGAAGGTCGAGATGGAGCATGGCGTAAGTCCTCGGAACCAGTCCCGGCCAGCCCGGATGAGGGTGGTGGGGAAAGCTCGGCATTGAGCCACGTCGGAGTTATCCTAGAAGCTCATGCTCGCCATAAATGCGTCTAGATGGTCCTTCGAGTCGGATTTCCCGTCGAAAAGGGCCACTTTTGGCGGCTTGTTCTTGGATGAGACGTACTCGACTAGCAGCTCCTCTGTGAAGGGCTTCGTTAGTGAGTCGGCGAAATACCTGGCCCCTTCGCCGGACGTGTGGTTATCCCTTCGTATGCCTTCGATCTTCTTCTCGATGACTTCAAGCCGGTGGTGATACCCCGAGGATTCTGCACAGTCGAAGTGGTGGCTACCCCCGCTCTGGGTCTGTGGGATGGTGCAGCTTCGATTTCGCTCTATCAAGTGCCTCAAATCCTCGGACGAACCCTTTCTTAAGTAGTTTCTGCGCTCGTCGTTCGCGTGGTCCCAGCGAGAGTGGGGGCGTCGATCGTGCCTGGAAGCAGGCAAGCTGACCGACACCTCCTCAGAGGGAGAGAACGCGCGAAGGGCATCGGAGTAACGGCCCAGTCTTCCCTGAAACCATGGCATGGAGCTGTCTGGTGCCCAGCAGGTCATGGAATCAATCGCCGCATGCGGTTTAAAGTGGTCAGAGTCAGACCGCCGGCGCTCGGTAGCGCTGTGATGAGGGTGAGGGAGATCGAGGGCTCGAGTGTGCCCGTCTGTCCTTCGGCAGACGTCGTTGTCCCGGGGAGGGGGAGCCGCGGTCTGGTGGGTAGGGCCCGCCGCTTGAACGCGGACGAGAGCATCCACCAGCGATGTGAGCCTGTCTATCCGGATGGACAAGGCGTGGATGGCATTGGGAGGAGGAGGCGAGCCGCTCCTGCCTCCGTTGTGGCGGTTTGTATTTGGACCGTCGCGGTTGTCGCTCGCCATCGGCTCAAGAGCGGAAGATCAACTTTTATGGTGGAATGAAAAATTAAGTCTTTCATTCCCGCAGACGGCGCCAACTGATGGAGCTTTGGATCTCCTTCAGATGTTGTCTTCCGTCGATTCTGTGATCGCAGTCTTTGGCGGCTGAAAGCTATTTTGAGAGTCGTTGAGTGTAGATCTCAATGGGTTGGTTTTAGACGCCGAGCTACCTGTAAAGAGGTCTCGGGATGGGTGACCACCGTAGGACCCTCTAACGATCAAGTTAGAGCCGAGATATAGGTACAGAGTAGCGGCGTATTGAAATAAATTCGAGTTACCTGAGTCGTATAAGAGAGGGGTCGCGTGGAGTGAGCAGGCACGAGATTTTTAAATCCGCTTTCCCAATAAATCGCCATATACAACTACACCCGACCCTTTCTCCCCCATTCTTCTAACTCAGAGCGGATTCTTAGAATCCGCTTTCCCAATAAATCGCCATATACAACTACATCCGACCTTTTCTCCCCTATTCTTCTAACTCAGAAGCTTTTCAAAGAAAACCTAATTTCTCTAACCCTAGATCTATCAAAGTTCCCCTACTTCACAAAGGTAATTTATTATTTATTTATTTAGTTAGTTATTTAGTTATATTTTAGTCAATGTTATCGTAACTATGTAAATTATACTCAATTGTTAGCGTATAATACTTATTGTTGGGTTGATATTGTTTGATATAGATAACATCAAGTTCAAATGTAATTGTTCTATGTAAGTACAATGGAAAGATTGTAACAAGTGCACAAGGTCCCAAGTATGAGGGCGGATGTGCAATACCTATGCGATTACAAACATCAAGTATTTTCACTCAACTTGAGAATGAAGTGTTTAAAATCACGAAATACGATCCGCGAGAAAATAAACTTAAGTTAACTTGTATATGGCCTCAATTTAGTGGAAATGCAATGGTCGATATTATAGACGATGAAACAAATCTATGATGACTCAATTCAGTTTGGCAAATACTGGGCATTCTTTTGAACTTTTAGTTGAGAAGGAACAATTGTAAGTATCGAATGTAGATCAAATAAACTATTTTGATGGTAACGTTGGAGATAGTTCCTGAGAATACGGACGCATGATCAATGATGATGCCTTTAATTTCAGCAGATACGTCTACATATCTGATTATGCATACCTTCAAACTCAAGGTTAAATTTGTTAAAATTAGTGTTTATATTTATTTTCTTTATAATACTAAAGTGCTAATTATTTTATATATTAAATGCAGATTTTTCCAAACCCCTAATGTAATGACATACACACCTGAAGATCAATAAGGATTTCCAACCACAACATTCCCTTGTAAAAACAAACAATGCATTCCAAGGGTAAATTTGTTAAAATTGATGATTATATTTATTTTCTTTATAATACCAAAATGCTAATAAATTTTACATACTAAATGCAGATTTTCCCAAACCCCTGCATTCCAAGCTTTTCCATCTGCATCATTCTAACACGGTTCAAATAACGCATTACAAGCTTGTCCATCCACATCATTCCACTCTTTTCACCCTGACCCATCCACAATATACCGACCTGAACCATCGAATATTGCATCTCAGCCTTATGTTGATACTGATCATGTTTACGGCGATGATATGGATGACAGTGATAATGATGAAGCTGATGAAGATCATCAAGATCAGGATAGTGTGGCTTATGCTTCTGGATCGAACGAAGTACATGATAATCCATTGACTGATAATATGGTTGTGAATAATAATTTTTTTGAACTAGATCGATCCGTTGGAAGATAATGGTTGGGTAGATCTAGCTGTGGCAGAAGGAAATGTTGGGCCTGATTTGGAAGCGAGCAGAGCAAGAGAAGATTACGTAACTTTTGGAGATATGTTCTTAAAATAACATCTTATTTGTAAATTGAAGTCATGGGCTATTTCAAAAAATGTTACGTTTAAAACCGAAGAATCAAATAAGAAGTACTATATCGTGATATGTAAAAAAGCTCTGGAATGTAAGTGGAGATTGCATGCATGTTTATCCAAAAGATCCAAAACTTGGAAAGTCATGAAATATAACCCGAAACACATTTACTTCAATCTGATTCTAGAACAAGATCACAGGAATTGCACTTCATCATATATTTGTTCACTTATGACGCCACTTATCCTTACAGATGTGCGAGGACTTCTCGAGAGATACGACTCTATGTAAGCGGACTGTGTAATCTTTCTGATGTGAAGGCATGGGATGCTCATAGAAAGATTTTATGAAAGATATTTGGAGATTGGGACAGCTCATACAACTCGCTAATCCATTTTATAGAAGCCATGAAGGCATCAAATCTGGGGTCTGTATATAAATTAAGAAGCATAGAAACAAATATCGAAGGGTGTGTCAAGTTTCAAAGAATTTTCTGGTGCTTTGCTGCTTGCGGGACTGGTTTCACACATTGTCGATCGGTATTGTGAGTGGA
This sequence comes from Agapanthus africanus, assembly GCA_030015575.1. NCBI lineage: Eukaryota > Viridiplantae > Streptophyta > Magnoliopsida > Asparagales > Amaryllidaceae > Agapanthus > Agapanthus africanus. Next base: position 43,040,909 of record JASDDO010000019.1, on the reverse strand, counting down.
TGAAACATATATTTATGGTAAGTACAGAGCTTGCATGTTGATTGCTACAGATGTTGATACTAATAACGGTATACTTCCGTTGGCATTTTTTATTGTTGAGAGTGAAAATACTTCGTCTTGGATTTGGTTTTTCATCAACTCAACAGTATCCCATCGGTTAATACTAAAACAGATTTACGCATCATTTCCGATAGACATTTTGAAATACTAACTGCGGTGAGAGCTGTATTTCCGACGGTATCCCATAGGTTTTGCTTGCGGCACTTTAGACGGAATTTTGATAGGAAGTTAAAAAATCCATATCTACATGAACTTATGTATAAAGCTGGTCTAGCGTCAGACCCTATGTTCATGACATACATATGGATACTATTGGACAGATAAGTAAACCGACGAGAGCATAGTTAGATGTGTATCCAGCACATATATGGCAACAAACGCACGATAGGCGATGCAGGTATCTATTAATAACCACTAAGATATCTGAAAACTTCAACAGTGTTCTTAAGGGTGTTAGAAGCTTACCGATACAGGCATTGATTATTCGAACCTTTTTTAAAATGAATACTTATTTTGTGCAAAGAAGGGAAAAGTCTTTGACGATGGAAACCACACTCACCCCATTCTATGAAGATATATTTCAGGAAAAAAAGTAAAGATCAAAATTTTACAGATCTGAAAGGTTTGATGCAGCCGAGTTTCAAGTTACGGGTCACAATGGGAATCAATATACCGTTAATTTTAGAGTTGAAGACCTCTCGACATGCACGTGTGGTGTTTTTAAGCAACAACATTTACCGTCTATCCACACAATTGCTGCTGCGGGCAGATGCATATTTCACATTACAATTTTTCCTCACGTTACCTTACGGTTGGCAGTTATCAAGGTATATACGATCCAAAATTTCATCTTATACCAGACAATCGTTATTTGCATTACTATATACCCAGAATAGGCAAATACCAACAATATTACCAACTGACAAAAACACAGGACTGGGAAGACCCAAGGTGCGTCAAAATCGAATGACAATGGATGCTATTATCAGCAAAGTCACAATAAAAGTAGCTTATGCAAACAACCAGGTCATTATAGGATCAGATGCCTCGGTTTGTCAGCAAGGTTGGGACCTTCGAGATAGTTTTGTTAATTCTTGTAGCCTTGAATGTCATTGGCACTTTAATTAGCTTTGTCAAATAATTTAGTTGATCATGTACTCAGATTCTAATGAAAAATGCTTGCAATTTGCTTTGTAAGTTAATTTTATTTGAATATCATTTGTATTTGGTTTAATTTCGGAATTTCATATAATCCTTGTAATCAAACCACATAATTCTGCTTTGACAGTAAATAATTCTGGAACAAAAATAAAGTTGTGACAATTTTAACGAGAAATATAGTTTCCGATAATGAGATAGACATGATTTCCATATGATACAACTATCAAAAACCATATAACAAATAAACAACATCCCATAATCATCCATAAATTTGATTAAGTCACAACCAAAACTATCCACACAGATATAATGAAGTCAGATTCTTGCATATATCTAGTTATAATCCATAAATTTGATTAAGTCACAGCCAAAACTATCCAAAAATTGCTGCTGCGGCTTGCTGCTGCTTGCTGCTTGCCGTGGACAGAAGACCAAGTTGCTTTAGTGCAACTAAATATGCAAAAATCTAGCCACTAAAATGAGAGCTTGCACACAAAACTGTAGGGTATTAGTGCAATTAAATAGCTAAAGCAACGGACTTCAAAGTGGGGTACATGGACATCATTACCGCGGCAAAAACAGTCTTGGCTTCATTCGAAGACGAATTCATCCACCAAGAAAACCAGCAGCTCGGGTTCCCATTCCTCCTCTCCAAACCTTTCACACTCTCCTTCATATTCACACTCTCCATCAAGCTCACCTGTATGACACCACAATTCCATAACAATCAATTCCACAACATTCATATCAACAGGATATGATGACAATGTGTTACGGACCATATGATTTCTCCTAAAATGTTACGAATGGTAAATGGATGCCTCGCCTGGTTATTTTCCCACTTTGGAAAATGCTTGACAAATACCTAAGCTTCATGGGTTTGCCGGTAGACGACCCCCTTCCTCCTGGGTATGCTGTGATGGTGTAGACAAAACGGGGGTCTGCTGTGGTGGTGTGGACAGAACGTGTTGAGAATATCCTCTACGACGATAAATCTGTGTGATCTATGTTTGTGGTCGCTCTTGTGCTTGCTCTTGATGTTGCTCTTGTGCCTGCTCTTGTTCTTGCTCTTGTGCATGTTGAGGCACTTGTTCTTCCTCATGTTCTGGATCTTAGTCTTGCTCGAGCACTGGATCGCCCTCCAACAACTGTGAGAACGATGGAAAACCCATCCCCCATGGACTCTTGTTGTATTTGTTGTTACTCTTGTTCAAATTGACCGTATTGTGCTTGGTACCACTGATCATGCCAGGACTGTTGCTGACCGTATTCATATTGTGCTTGTTGTTGCTTTTGTTCAAATTGACCGTGCGGTGCTTGGAACCACTGATCATGCCAAGACTGCTGCTGGCCGTACTCATATTGTGGATATTGCTGCTGATCCCATTCCGGCAAGTGTTGCTGTTGTGCCTCCACTTCCAGTGATGTGGCTCTGGTTCTGGCTCATACTGTGGCTCTGGTTGCGGCTCTGGCGATGACGATAAATGTAGGGATATCTAATACGAACTATACAGCCAATCGATATGTGAGCTTATCTTTGAAAATAAAGCCCGACTGTCCGCACCAGCATCAACAGGATACAGCTCTTGTATCAATGACTGTATATGATGCACACTCGAACCTATCGTTACATAAAAATTGATATATAATTAAAGATATAAAAACATAGTTAAAAACTAATTTAATTTAAAAATAAACATTTAACTTATCATTTCTCGTTCGACGTGGCCTCTAGTCTCGTAAAGCTGGATGTTGGGGAAGTTAGTAGGAGGAGCAGAAAGATACCGTACGGTGACACGCTTATACCATTCTAGATATATTTATGTAGTTTGGCCTAATTAGGTCATCTATATTCTGTACGGCAATATTATCATGTCTTGCTTCCCATCTTATCAAATCTGCTGATACTCCCTCCAATCGATCTCAGCCTTTCCTCTCAAGCCTTCATACTGTCATATGCTCAGGCGACGGTTCAGGAACATGTTGCATCCTATCAAACTATTGCAACATCCGGTCCAGTAAGTACATCACTACAATGTTAATGCATGATATTGGGCATCGAGCCTGCCAAACCTCCTCTCCTGTGGTACAAATACTGGGTAACCCTTACAGGCGATCTACTGTATAAGGAGCCTACGTGAACTGCAAAAGTATAGTTCACAAATATGAAATAATGTTAATTAAAGTTATAAAACAAATTTAATTACCTAATTAATGATTGCCTGAGTTGTCGCCATGCGATCCAACTCATCTCTATAGAACTTAAACACTTGACAAGGAGCATTATATGATTTGTTACTATTCCACTTACAACCGAGAGGCTTTTCAGGGGCATCCTCATCAGCAATACGAATCTCATCTGGTCTATCAATGTACATATGCTCTCATGACCAAATCTGTATATAAAATGTCAAACATATTAGAGAAAACCAACATTATGATTTTTTAAAATAATTAATTCAAAAATAATATGTATCTGAAGTAATATAATGTAACTACAAATCTTATTTTTCGACGGATCACATGCCTTATCTAATTTTTTGTAAAGATAGGCCACGACTCCTGCTCCCTAGGCATACTGACCACATTCATTGAAGTCATTGAGAAACCCTATGTATATCGGATGGACATGTGTTGCTGACTGGTCTGGCATCAACCAACAACCGAGCACATGTATAACTATCCAAAACATCATCATTTGCTTCATCAGGGATATTATGAAATGTATCTTTGAGCCAGTTTAAACTAATCTTATTCCCCTTAATAAACTCTCCGGGTACCTGAATTTTGCAATTACTCGTTAATTAAAATGACTATAATATACTTCAATTTTTAATTTAAAAAAAAATAAAAAGTTTACATGTCTGAAAACAGACTCCACATATATACCCCAACTTGAGTGCTCAGTGCGAAGACCCACAATCTTGCCTCCAACCAATCCAACACCATCCATCCGTAAACCAAGCAAGATGACAACATTCTGAAATGTGATAGTGGCATCATCCCATCTAAGATAAAAGGTATGAGTTTCTCTTTTCTAACGCTCGACAAGAGAAGTAACGAGACTGTGGTCGAGTTGGATATAATGCAAAAACGAAGCTTCATAAAAACCAATTGTGCGAAGCCGCTCGATAATACAAGGATCACTATTCAGCCATTTTTCACAACCATGACAGACGACCTTAATATTACCACCATCCTGTAAGATCTAATACTCAACTTACAAAATAAAAGTTATGAAGAAATTTAACCCTGTAGCTAGGACATGTTATTGAAAAAAGCTAACCTTTAAATTTTACTTGTAACGACCCTAAAATTTTTATACATTCGTATTAATAAAATACGGCATTTAATTGTTTTTTGTATTTTCCGTATATCTTTTTATATATATTATTTTATTTTCCTATCTTATTATTTTCTAAAACCCGTTTCTTTTTAACCAAAACTTAACTCATTTCAAATATAAGCTCAAAAGCCCAAGCATGCCACTCTTCTCCCTTCTCTTCTCTTTTTCACATTATATGTTATATGTTATTATGCTAGCATTATGTGGTTGACTGTCATTTTTACATTTGTGTTGTTAGTTTTTACATGTTTAAATACTATGGGTTATGTAGTCAGCTTGATCCATGTTGTTTTTATGGTTATTGGCAGTTATTTGGTTTTTTGATTTTAATTTGGTAATGTATAGTTTTAGTTATTATTTATGTGTGTATTTATGTCTTTCCAGTTTAGTGTGTTTACCTTTCTCTACAGCCCCAATCCCATCCATTTCCAAATTTATTTTCTTATCATTTTAATTACGTAGCAAATCAATTTCCAGATCCATTTGCAGAAAACTTTTTCATGGCAGTAACTGCTGTCTAGAAATTTGATTCCTAGCGATTTAAACATTTTACTTAGAACCAAGCCTAAAATTCCATTTCTTTTCTTTTAAACCTGGTATCCCATAACCTAAATCCAATCTCATTTTCATTTTCTTTTATAAAACTATGTGCCCAAAAACCCAATTTCTTTTCAAGCAACAACATATGTTTGAATCTTACATTAGTTAAGACCTTACATTATTATTTCACAGGCCATATGTTTGAATTTTGGGTCTTGCAATCATTTTTATCTATATTTTTACTCCCTCATAATCTACAAATGAGACCTTTCATTTTTTTTAATTTCCAAATGAATGGGCACCCTTTCAATTTCTCTTTAACTCTCATTATGAATTCATATTAATTTGAATTAATATGGCATAATTCTTTTATATACCCATTTTATCTTTTTATTCTTCTTTCTTTTAAAAAAAAATAGAAAGAAGAACAACTCCTCTCCTTTCTTTCTTCCTCACAAAATATTATTCATCTCCTTCTCCCTCTTCTTCTAGAGTCTTCGAAGAAGAACATGAAAAAGCTTTCAAAAAGCCTCGTTTGTAACGCGAGATTATCATCGGATAGACAAGCCCAGTGACGATACCGACTTGTGCATGTAAGTTCCCTCCATCTCTCTCCCCCCTCTTTCTCTTCTCCTTCTCACTTTCTTTATCTTGTTTCCACCCTTCGTCTAGACTTGCATAATTATCTGTAACCATTTTTTGATTTTTAGTAAAAGAAATTAGCTATGAAAAATATGTGCATGAATAATTATCTATGTATTCTACATATTATTAGATATTTGTGGTATTTATGTGCAGTCTATAGTAATTGTCTCATACTAATATCATTCCTTTAAATGAAAGCAATGTTGTAAGTAGTATCTCATTAGAATTTAAAAATAATATATATGAAAGGTTTTTACGGTAGTTTCATGAAAAGTCGTATGTATTTCTTTTATAACCCGATCACATGATTGAAATATCGATGATATCTTACAATTGTAACATAATTTTTATAGAATCGTTGGTATATTTTCTCATGTATATTTTCAATTAGAATGTTAGCATGTATAAAGAAAACAAAGTTGCAGATTAATACCATGGTTTTATTGTTTTTAAATACGATCCCAAATACCTTTATCTTTAAAATAATTTTTTAGAATTAATTTCCACTTCTGAAAATTCTTGGAACATTGGGATAAAATAATAGATAGAATTCCAAATCTACAATAAAAATTTCATATCAAACCGAATAACGGTTTAGGAGTGACATAGTTTTTTATTCACTGTTTTTAAAACCAAAAAATTGTCATTAAGGGACTTCTTTGAGAGACCATAACTCTGTAGTCGTAGATCCAAATTAAGTGTTTTTAGATGTTTTGAACATCTACATCTAAAGATATATAGTTCTTAGTTTTAAGTTTTTACTGAAAAATGACGTAAAATATATAAAACTGCGTTACAATATTAAGCGAAGAATCTGGACAAAATCAGTCCTGATTTGCACACTGTTTTTAAATAGGACATAACTCGAACTTTGGATGACCGTTCGTGACAAAATTAAATCTGTAGATGCATAATTGATAGAGATATAATTTCCTGTATATTAGATTACTTAGAAATACATGAAATAACCCGATATAGACTTTACAATATAACATATAGTTGCGGTCCAGAAATCTGAATTTCTGTTTTAAACACTGATATTAAAATAATCATAAATGGAGCTTCAGAAATCCAAATCGTGCAAATCTTAGTGTTTTGGATAAGTATATCAAAAGACCTACAATTTTCTAATAATTTTCGTAACTTAAGACCTGATGGAAATTGATCCAAACTATATTTTAAAAATATGCGACGATACTGGACAGATTCTGTTCTCTTCTGCGTGATGAAACAAAAATGGGTATATCTCCCAAACCGCTAGTCATATTTAGGCGCGATTGGAAATCATGTGTACATAACACTTAATCTATATTTTTGTTTATATTCCTAATTTGATTAACTTGATTAATTAATCGTACACAACACTTCTTTACAACATTGTTTATGGTCGTTATTTAAATAATATACTTGACTCATTTCATACTATTCGAACATGTTTATCTTGTTTTTCTCGATCTTTGAATTGTTACATGTACATGAAGATATAATTAAATATTATATATTTGACATAATCCAATTATATACCAGACTTGACTTAAGCGAACCATGAATATAACTTGACATGAATATCTGAATACAACTTGAATCTGAACATGTACTCTTTATATTCATGGATTTGGCCAAGACCTGTAACTTGAACTATACACTACAATATGCGGGGATAAGGGGTAGATTGGTATGGAATGTATACAGTGGCACGAGATGTCACTTTAAAAGACAACTACATGAATTCATGTGCCGTTGTCCTGTGGGTTATGACGGGGCCTTGTACTACATGTTAGCTTAGTCCACGGGGTAAATTGGACTCCTCTCGTATACATGAATATCTTCTTTATCAAATTATAAACAACCATGTTAGAATAATCATATTTACACATTGACATTCGCTTCATGTTCACTATATCTATACTACACAGCCATTTTTATACTTGTTTGCTATGCTAATATTCCATTGTCATGCTTACATAGTTGCCATTATTTACCATGTTATATAATATTACTATATTATATAGATTTGTCATGCTTATATTAAATGACCTGTTTAATCACCATATCATATTTAGTCCATTGCTTCATGATATCCTTTTCCAACTTGCCCTATACTTTTATATTTCACATTCATGTTTTTTTGGGGACTTACTGAGTGCTAGTTCGCTGACGGGTATTCCACCCATCTCTTTGTTTCTTGGAATGTTCGTCTGGTGAATTTGGGATAGAGAATTTAGAAGCAGTCAACAAGAGTATTTTCATCCCACATCTCAAGTGGAAGAATAGTTTTGTTCATCTTCATGATTATTACAGCTTTACTTTTAGTATACCACATGTTTAGATTCTTTACCTTCATCTTATGTTTATTGTTCAGACATATTGTATCATTTGAAAATTATGAAATCTTGAATGTAATATGTCGATATTGGATTTTATTACTCTTGTTATTCTTGCACTTTATTATATTGCTTGCTTACGCTTAAAATATTTATTAAGGGAAACAATCTTCTCATAATAAATACGTTGCGGGCTTGTCACGTCTTCGTTTCTGTCTACTGGGAAGCGGGGCGTGACAGATTTTATTGGTGGCCCATGCAGGTCTATTCTGCATAAATTCTTAAGCAATATATCACAAGAATTATAAGATTCAACAACTTTACATTCCTTACATTTCATATCTCTTTGAATCCATCTTGATTTCACTTTTGACTCCCTCGAACATTGTTCCCGCCAAAATTTTTAGCCAAGAGCTATTTGTTCCCTTACAAAAAAGGGGGAGAATCCTCCCAAAAAAAACAGGTATCACATATAAAACACATGAGCGCTCATATGCAAAGCATATAAGCGCTGAACATAAATCACCAATGGCCAAACAGGCCTCACGTGTAAAACACGTGAGCGCTCATATGCAAAGCATATGAGCACTGAACATAAACAGGCTAAAACCCACACTAGGGGTCACGTGTTAAACACGTGAGTGCTTTTGCCGATCACATGCAAAGCATGTGAGCACCCTAATTTAAAATGTTCCTATCAAATTCTATAATTAAATTCTATTTGAGAAATATTTTCTTAATCTTCCTTAAACTAGAAAGATCTTCTCTGTTAAACAGAGGACCCTTAGATCAAAGATCCAGCGGTGAACACTTGGTAGAGTAAAAAAACTATCATAGGAAAATATTTTCCTAATCTTATAACAAGAATAAAATTCTATGTTAACAAGATATCAATATTAAGAAAATACATTTCTGATCTTGTTAAACTAAAAAGATTTGATAGAACAAAATTCTAATTTTGTTAAAACTAACAAGATATTCATAATCTTGTTAAACAAACAAGAAATCTTCTCTGTTAAATAGAGAGCCTTTGGATTAAAAATCCAACGATGAATAAAATTCACCAATTGATCTAAAAGATCCGGAAATCAATCATGATCTCTCAATGAGGGATTCCCTTAACAAATTGATTCTTTTTCCTCTCATATAAATAAAAGCAAGGAGAAGAAGAGATAGGGGAAGAGGGGAAGAAAAATAGAAAGAGAATTTAATTCTCTAAAGAAGGGGAACCCCTCCCAAAAGCTCCCACAAAAAGAGAATTTAATTCTCAAACCAAGAGTTTAACTCTTCTCAAAAAAATTAGTTCTTCCTCTGGTTGGGATCTGCAGAAGCAGATCTCCCCACAAGTTGAGAATTTAATTCTCATCGGGGAGACTATGTTATGTAGATCCAAACCTAGGGGAAAGAGCTAAATTCAAAGAATTTAATTCCTCTGATAAAACTAGGGTTTAACCCAATAAAAGAATTTAATTCTTATAAAATAAGGGACCTGAAATTCACAAAACCTAGATCCAGAGCTCCATGCATATTAGTATTCAATGCTACAAAATAAAAGCTCACGTGTTCCCACATGAGCACCTTTGAGGAACAAAGAGGGAAAGAATGAGATCTAGTCACGTGACCCCACGTGACCCTTGAGAAGTGCTCAGCACTTATAAAAGAGAAAAGGGAATAAACCCTATTTTTTGAGCGCCTCACGTGATCCCACGTAACCCTTGAGAAGTGCTCAGCATTTATAAAAGAGAAAAGGGAATAAACCCTAATTTTGGAGCGCCTCACGTGACCCCACGTGACCCCTGAGAAGTGCTCAGCACTTATAAAAGAGAAAAGGAAATAAACCCTATTTTTGGAGCGCCTCACGTGGCCCGACGTGACCCCCAAGCAGTGCTTCACTTTTATAAAGCAGAATAGGAATAAATCAAAGGGCAGTTTCTATTCTTGGGGCGCCTCATGTGATCCCATGTGACCCAATAGCGCTTAGAAAAGAAACAAGGGAATAGACCCAGAGGAGCAGCGCCAACTTCAAGCGCCTCACGTGACCCCACGTGAGCGCGTCAAATTCTTAGTGCTTAACACTACATCAAGCGCCCCACGTGATCCCATGTGAGCGCCTCAAATTCTTAGTGTTTAACACTATTTCAAGCACCTCACATGGGAGCACGTGAGCGCTGATCATACACTAGTGTTTAACACTCCTTTAAGGCCTCACGTGGGAGCACGTGAGCGCCGATCATATATTAGTGTTTAACACTATGAGAGGCCAATATTATCCAAACTTAGATCAAACTCCCGAGGGCAATCAATCGAGCCCCCTATACTCAGGGTCCCCCAAACCGATCTCAGTCCTAGAGATAGCTAATGAGCTCCTAACAGATGGCATCTAAAATGATGTTCATCCCACCATGATCTCTCCCCTCGATCTGGAATTTGGTTCAAGGGTACATCTCTCCATACCTCTGATACATGTCGTTGTAATTCTTCAACGTCTTCAGAGAGGTGAAAGGTCCCAATAACCAATAACTCTTGGCGCACCACCGAACAAGCTTTTCAAAAAGGGGAGTAAATCTAAAATACATCTCAATTTGGGGGCGTCTTACGTGACCTCACGTGATCCTTTGATAGTGCTTAGCACTCAGAAAAAGAAAAGGAGAATAAAACAAAGGCAATTCTCATTCTTCAGAGTGCCTCACGTGATCTCACGTGACCCAATAGTGCTCCCATTTTGGGGGCACCTCACGTGTTCCCACGTGACCCCCAAACAGGGAGAAAATTCCAAAGACAGCGCTCGCATTTCAAAGGCACCTCACGTGTTTGCACATGGCTGTTTGATGAACCAAGTGCCTAGCACTTATAAATGAAAGAGGAATAAAATCCAGAGAACAGTTCTCACCTCGGGCGCCTCACATGCTCACACGTGAGCCGAGTGCTCAGCACTTATATATATATATATATATGAGGGAATAAACTCAAGGAACAATGCCTACTTCGGGGCCCCTCACGTGTTCACATATGAGCTCCTCCAAAGTCCAGTGTTTAACACTGATTCAGTGCTTAGCACTATGGGGTGACGAAAGGAAATCAACCTTAGCTCAAATTAGCCAAGTCTTCCGAAGCCAAGACCCTTTTTGTCACCAATCAACTGAGCCCCCATATTCAGGTCTCTCCAAACTAATCCTAGTCCCAAAGATGACTAGTGTTCTCCTAACAGATGACATCTAAACTGATGTTCATCCTATTCCCCAAATCGGGATATTGGTTCAAGGGTACATCTCTTCATACCTCTGATACATGTCATTGTAATCCTTCAACGTCTTCAGAGAGATGGAGGGTCCCAATAACCGATAACTTTTGGTGCATCCCCAAACGGTTGAACCAAAACCACACAGACTATAACGTCTTTAAACTGGACTATGATGTCCTTAAACTTTACGGACTGTGGGGTCCTTAAACTCATGGACTATGATGTCCTTAAACTTTATAGACTATGATGTCTCTAAACTACCACGGACTGTGGGGTCCTTAAACTCATAGACTATGATGTCTTTAAACTTTACAGACTATGACATCTTTAAACTATGAACTTTGATGTCCTTAAACTCCATGGACTATGATGTCCTTAAATATATGGACCGTAAAGTCGCTAAACTAAAACAATAGAGCCCAAATGCTCTTTTGTTGGATCTAAATGATCATGTTAAGTAGATCTTATTCTAAAATTAGACTAACGTATCCTTAACAAACAAACGTTTAAGTATATCTTAGTCTAAAATTAGACTAACGTATCTTTAACAAACGTTTAAGTTGATCTTAGTCTCAAATGAGATTAACGATCCTTAAACCCAACCCAAACCCAAATCTAAGAAAATACGGATTTGGACTAATCCACGCCCTACGGGCGACAACATAAATTAGTCTCCGTATACAATCCACGGGCAACCAAAAATAAAACAAACATACACGACACAAAGTGACCATCTGGAGAAGGAGAAAGTGGTTACCGCGATGCGGTAGCGTAATTAACTGTAGGGGCTTGCGCCTGTAGGGAAGAGCGTCCCCACAATCAAAAAACCTCTCAAATGAGGGGGAATCTGATGAAGTCTGCTACATCGGCCGCATCCATCTAAACCTTCGATACATGGTGCCATAAATCAACTTGGTATCTTCGGAGAGGTGGACGGATAAAACCAAATAGCATCTGCTCCCAAATTCAGGCCTAACGTCCCAACATCCCGGTCGCATTTTTCGGCGGAGAACAGATTCTGGCATGCCCGGTGGGACCTTTTCCTCTTTCCACTCCGCACTTCGTGTGTCGTGTTTTTCCGCGATCAAATAATCACGATATATATGTTTGCGGTTGCCCTTTGGGGAGAAGATATTGAAGCCGGTGTTTCGTCTCTATGAAGAATAGTGTTTTCTTCTACCCTAGCAACTCAGGCTCTGTCATATCTGATGGAGTCAAGTGTGGGTCACTTGCAGCCTCAAATCTCTGCAATCCGGCTCTTCAAGAAATCAACGGGCTTCTTTTTGGGTCGATACTCCCACCTCCCACCCTCGGTACCTCAACGCCGATGGAGGAAGCCCAGAGGAAGTCTGTCTTCCACAGGTTGGTTCCCTAAGCTGCAATTTTGCCGACGGAATCAGTCCTCAAATAACTGGCACCTGCTAAGGACCAAGGTCGACGCAGGGGGTAGAATATTCAAGCTCCTAAAGGAAATAGGGGGTAGGATCGGCAAAATCCTGAGCCTAATCAAATCCCGGCCGTAAGAAATGGTCGACGTCGATATCGGCATCATACAAAATGAGCTGGGGGCAGTTCTCCGTATGGTCATGTTTCAACCCTAGTGGTGAGTGTTGTTCCAACTGGGAACAGCTTCAAATTGTTGCGAAGGGTCAGACAAAATTCTCCTACCGCAATATTGAAGAAATCTCCGCAGCCCAAGGAGATCCCACGAGAGCAGAAACCAGTTCGCTCCCTAAAGCAACTTTCCTCGTCTATATATAAAGTGCGGAAGCAAGTGAAGGTCTCTGTCGTCAACCGCGGCTCTTCCCCTAGACGTCAGCCAAATTCTGACAAATCATCTTTCAAATACAAGGGGACTCATCCCAAGAAGGATCCTGATACAGCGGCTCCTCCCAAAACCAAAGCGGCTTTTCACAAAAAAAGGAGGCCCAATAAAGCTCAAGTGCCCGAAGCAAACTCTAAAGGCCTAAAACTCCAAACACCCTAAGCCTGGGGGCATGGTAGTTCACATAGTCTATGTGGTGAATTCCAAAGACGAAGTTCGAGTTTCTACTAGTCACCGACCTCAAACTCGATCCTTAACAAAATTTCAACTGCAACGTGAAAAACTGCAGGAGATGCTTGCTCAGGCGGCACCACTCACTAATCCATCGTCTAAGGCAAATCCCGAAGACGCGCCTGGAGAAAGAATAAAGAAGGAGTCAGATATTGATTTCCTAAAGCGCGCTCTGAAAAAGGGAGATGCAGAAGCGGCAGAAATGTCCACTAAAATGAACCAGATGACCCTTCTGATTCAGAATATGGCTGGAATGATGGTTCAATCGGAACCACTGGCAGATGAACTGCCGGTAGTCGGTCTTAAAGATAAGGATGACATTTCAAATCCTTTGCAAACCTCATCAATGGCTGAGGAGGAAATGATTCCTAAAAGCAAAGCTGAATGAATATATCGCTCAGCAAATCGAAGCTCACTACGCCAGTGAAGCCGCAAATAGATCAATCAAGATTGGTCGACCGTATCCGACATGGCACAATCAAATACAGTACCCGCCAAAGTACACACTTCCAATGTGCCACATGTACAAAGAAACTGAGAATTCTCGTTGGCACATTGCGCGATTTGAACCCATGTGCGGCAATACTGATATACTTCTCATCTGACAGTTCATCGGCAGTCTGGCGGGCATTGCCTTCGAATGGTATGCGGAACTCCCGAATAACTCCATGAATGCCTTCGACGAAATGGAGATGCCTTCCTGTCAGAGATTCGCTAGTGTGAATAAACGCACTACCGTAACGGCACTGGTCAACGAAAGGCTTAGACCGAATGAGACGTGGGTTCAATGTGTTACCCGATGGCAAAATCTCTGGTCAAATACAAGCAACATATCGATGAAATTGCAGCCATGGGAATGATCATAGCCATCCTTGACCCAAATTCAAAGGCATCCTCGTATATGGCCCTCTTCAAGCCGACAGCCTTTCAAGAGCTCATGGATAAAATGACTCGATTGGATCAGCTGAGTCAAGACCCTTCATCATCTGATGAAGATGAATGAAAAGCGGAGGTAAGGTGGTATTTGTCGCCGACGCTCAACAAAAAAAATGAGCGACTTTGAAACAACCTGTCACCAAAATAGCGACGGCGTGGGTACTCGCTCCCCTCGAGGTATACACAGGGGGCATATTTCTCACCGGAGGAAGAATCTCTACATAAGATGGTCCTTTCTTCTCAAAGAATAGAAAGGATATCAAGAGGCTTACAAACTAGTCCTGCAGTCAAGTGGAATATCCCACTTGAAACCAAAAAAAAGGGTATGTCCACAAGCAAAATGGGCACGGATGAAAACCCAAAAGGACGCCATGAGTAAAAACAGTAGGACTACCGGCGATGTTTGTGAAAACCTGAAAGGGCGCAGACTCGTAAAAAAAACCGTACGTCCGCAAGGAAAATGGGCACGGATGAAAACCCGAAAGGGCTCCATGAGTAAAATCAGCAGGGCTACCGGCGAGTCTGTGAAAACCCGAAAGGACGCAGACTCATAAAAAATTCATGCACACTGGCAAGGTCCTCTCGACCTTGTAAGGAGAAAATACCTGCGTGAGATCCTTACGACTCACAAGGGAGCAACACACTTAGGGATCCCCACGATTCCTGAGGAGAAACGAACTTATGAGATCCTCACGACTCGTAAGGAGAAACATCTTTATGAGACCCTTACAGCTCATGAAGTCAAAAGCTTTAGTCGACAGGATCCTAACCCTGTTTGCTAAGAATCCTTTGTTCGAATCGACAGAGGCAAATGATGATTCGCTCCTGGCAATGTCCCAGTGGTAGCGATGCTAATGCCTAAATTGGTATCAAATTCCAAGTCCTTTCACGGCAAATGATGATTCGCTCCTGGCAACATTCTAGTAGCAGCGATACTGATGCTAAGATTGGTATCAGATCTTGAGTTCCATACTCGTTAAAAAAAACGGTACGTCCATAAGCAAGATGGGAACGGATGAAAACCCGAAAGGGCTCCGTGAGTAAAAACGGCAGGACTACCGGCTAGTTTGTGAAAACCCGAAAGGGCGCAACCTCGTTAAAATACACTTGTAAGGTCCTCTCGACCCTGTAAGGAGAAAATACCTGCGTAAGATCCTTACGACTCAAAAGGGAGCAACACACTTAGGGATCCCCACAATTCTTAAGGAGAAAACACACTTACGAAATCCTCACGATTCATAAGGAGAATTCCCTTTTGAGACCCTCATGGTTCATATGATTTAAAGGCCTTAAGCTACAGGGATCTGAACCTGTTCTTAAGACGTCATACATCCCGATTTTTCCCTACAAGCGTTTCAATATTGACCCTTGTATACAATCCACGGGCACGAATAAACATTTCCATAACAAAGTCCCACCAGCGACTAGGGATACGCTCACACGGTGAACGACCCTTGTAAGTCCTCTCGACTTATAAGGAGAAAACACTCTTGTAAGATCCTTACGACTTATAAGAGAACATATATTTAAGAATCTTCACGATTTTAAGGAGAAAACGCACTTACGAGATTGATTGATGTGTATTTTATGTATAGTAGTTTAACCGCAATCAATAATGGTGTCGCGTGTAGCTAGACCGAGATGAGTACGGGTCGTCCTCTGGGAAACGTTGAATATTTTATTCTTACTTTAGGCGTGTTGAGAAAGAAAGGAGGAAGAATAAAGAATTGTGAAGAATGGTTGTAGGATCTAGATCTACGTTAAACACTGATGCAAAATATAGATCTAGATTAACTACGGAGATAAGTTTATATGAGAAGGGGGCTTGTAGGGTTCATTAGGATTTAGTAGTTATGGATGATTAATTAAATATTACCCTTTTTATCCTTTAATAGATTTAAAAGTAGAACGACGGTGATGCATATAGATTAGGATTTCTGGAAGGAAAAGGGTTCCCACTCTTAACCCCTATTGTAACAACCTAGTTCATTTATACCAATTCCAGTTCCCGTATTTACTTATCTGTGGTATTTTCTTGATTTATCGTGTTTTGGGTGCGAATGGTATTTTACATTTTACATCGCATTCGACCCGACCCGCTTGCTTGAACCTGTTTGATTCATATTTATGAATTACCCTGACTTGTTGCATAGACCGTACATTTTCATATTTAGTGTATACTGGCATTTTATCTGGTATCGCATATTTTATCATATAACATTTTAGGTCACAGAAAATAATTTAAAATTGCATTTCATAGCCTGCATGATACCCCTAACCCTGTGGTAGCATCTGCGGACCTTGTTCTCGTCCCGTTCAGTGAAACCGACGTGTTTGGATGGCTACGCGCACGTACATGCATCCGTTCTTGGGGGTATGCATTTTCTTTAACTGAGCATTCATTTTGAAATTTGGAAGTTGCATATATTTTTCATATTTTAAAACTGAAACTTTAGAACCGACCCGGGCGCGTTTTGGAATACTTTTGTAACCCGCCAAAATTCAAATCAATTAATTAATATATCACTATAATTTAAAATCGACAGTTTAATCTTACTTAACAAAATAAAATCTTTTAAAATTTTAAAATCTTTTTCCTAACTAAACCAGCTCACCCCAGCCTGGCCGTGGCCCCACTCTCCCTCTCTTTCTCTTTCTCTCTCTCTTCTTTTCTTTCTTTCTCTCTTTCTCTATCTCCCGCTACCAACCAAAACTCTTTCTCCTCACTATTCATTTCTTTCTCTCTCTCTCATCTCGATCTCTTTCTACCTCTTTCTCTCTCCCTCTCTCTCTCATCTCGATCTCTCTCTATCTCTTTCTTTCTCACTTCTCTCTCTCTCTCTCCCGTTTCTCATAAAATATTCTTTACCTTTTTTATTATTTCTCACGTACTCTCTCTCTCCTCTCTCTTCTTCTTCTCCTTCCTTATTTCTTTCCTCCAAGCCTCGCGTCCCTGCCCTCGCCCTCGTCGCCGTCGTCGCCTCACCCTCGTCGATCCCCGACCTCACCTTCTCAACCGCACCTCTCTCTCTCCTCTCGTCTCCCCGGCAAACCCGCAACCCCCACAAACCCCAGGAACCCATCTTATCGCCTGCCCCTGTATTCGTCGTCGTCGTCGTCCTCGTCGTCGCCTCCTCACCTTGCTACCACCTTCGTCCACTCGTCGACGTCACCACCTTCATCACCTCCCTCTCCGACACCCTCGACCTTCCTCTCTCCTCACCTCACGAAACCTACGACCATGAGAATCCTCGACAAGGAACCCGACCACCCTCGTCAGCCTCCCCTCGTAGACTGCATCCCCGAATCCCTCTTACCTCGCCTGCACCACCTCACCTCCTCTCTCCCAACCCCGAGAGCCAACGAGAAACCTACTGCGACCCAACATGGAACCCTGCACACCTCGCCGCCGGCGATACCTCGTCGCCTCACCCTTCACGCCGCCGACCTCCTCAACCCTTTTAACCTCTGTGCCGCCACCACCTCTCCCCTGCAAACTCCAATCACAACAACCCATCACCCGAGCTTTAATCCTGCAACCACAACTGCAGCCACTGCCTCACCGGAAAACCCCCATCGTCGGAGTTACCTCTCGCCTCGCCTCGTCTATAACCCAGAACCACAACCCAGAGAACAAATCCCTTCTTCTTCTTCTTCTTCTTCTTCTTCTTCTTCTCCTCCTTCTTCTACTCCTTCTTTTTTTTTCCGACCATCGCCGGAAAACCCACGGCTCATCGTCGTTTTCTCCCCATCCTCTGTTCCAGTTACCCCAATCCAACTCCAGTACCCTTCAACCACCACAGCCCTCTTTTCTTCTTCCTCTTCTTTTCTCTTTACTTTCTCTCTTCTTGATCGTGTTCTTTTCCGGTGATCACCGCCGGAGCCGTGACCGTCGCCGACGATCCGAGCAACCCAGTGGACGTTCCCTACTTATGCGGTTACATTCTTGCACTGCCTGGTTCTGTTCCGTATTTGCGCGCGCAAAGTGTTCGACGAAATGCCCCAATAGAGATTTTCCGTCGTTTTATCGCATTCTTACTGCATGCCGTGCATCTATGGATCCCCGAGGCAAGTTTATCTTGCTACATGCTACATTACATTTTATGCATCTATTTTAATGAATATAATATTTGAAGTTCAAACCGTGCATCCAAATTACTTGTTTCACGGTGTTATAATGACCGTATGCATCCATTCTTATCATTTCATATCTAACATATGCAAACCTATCTTGTCACATATCATACTATAGTATACCGCATCAAATTGAATATAACCATTCACATTGTTTAATTGAACATCGTGCATTAACTAGTTTATCATCTAAAGGTTATATGATATCCATCCGCATCCATATCGAATAGAATACATATAGTTGCATTCACAGATCTCATTAATAACCCAATATTGTTGTTTTAATACCCCATGTTTAATAAAGTGTAATCTAATTTGTTTTAGAACTATTAAATGTAACCCTAATCGATAGTGTGCATCCATGTCGTTGTCTTTCTATCGATGTGCATACTATTCATGCTAGTTCATTTCATTAGACTCGATACTTGTTTTTGTGTACCCACGCTTATTATAGTTTGATTATGAGCACCCACGTGACATTTGTGCACCCCCTGACATAACTTGATACACTACTACTTGATACGACTTGATACCGTGCACTTCTTGACATGATTGGATTTATATACACCACTTGACTTGACCTGATGTACCATAGCTTGACCTGTTACCTGATCTTGTTACTAATGCCAACAACCTTGACACGTTGTCCCTTAGGACATTTCCTGTTGTCTATCCAGACAAACCTGTACCTGCTTGATCCTGTGTTGGCATTAGCTCCAGATTTATTAATACCTGACTTGAACACATAACTTGGGGGTATGGGGAAATCAATGATGAAACCTGACTTGTAACTCGACAGTTCGATACCTTTACTGATCAGTCTTACGGGCTAGGCCAGCCCTGGGGTGATGCTGCTGACATCACTCATCATTACATACTACCCTTTTTACTGCCTTACGGCACGTTTCGGATTCAGCCCGAGAGTCTTAGACCGTGGTCCCGGGCACGCACGGGATACTATTGAGTTACATCGATGATTCATCAAATTGATTTCAAAGACTTGAGAGTAGTTAACCCAATAGACCAGTCTAGATTAGTTACTACACATTACCCTCACTGTCTCATTTATATTACTGTTATACATGTTTTACTGTTCATACACATACCTGGATGTCTTGCTACCCCTGTTTATTTTATTGCTTGATATTATGACGCACTGACGTCTGGGTTTTGCATGGCCCAGATCCTCTACCTTTGTTGCAGACTGATCAGGAGTACTGCCGCTGTTAGACCGAGCGGTGAGGATCCTGTTGGTATTCGGTTTTACTTTCCATGTGTTTTATTTATTGGATCTTTTGCTTCCGCATATTATATTATTTCTTGACTCATTTATTCTTGTTTATGGACATGTATTAGATAGTTATTATTATTGTTCTTGATATCTCTACAGCCGTAATGTGACTGTGGAAGGATATTCCCTATCCACAGGTAGCATGGTTGGCTATGTCACGTGCCTATCTTAGCGTACTCTGGGAAGCGGGGCGTGACATAGTTTGTTTGGTATCGGAGCCATAGGATATAGGTTAATCGGGTTTGATTCTTTTGTAGTTGGGTATTGGACCCAATACACGAATCGTAAAATCCGTGATTAGGAACATGTCCTGCCACCTTGTTATCGTGATTCTTGAATCGTATCTTTCTCTTGATCCTTGTCTTGACGATATGCAAACGACTTTGCATCTCGGCTTGAAACCTTTCGGTTTCTTATTGTTTCCCCCTGTTCCTTTGATTTTGATA
Source organism: Agapanthus africanus (assembly GCA_030015575.1). NCBI lineage: Eukaryota > Viridiplantae > Streptophyta > Magnoliopsida > Asparagales > Amaryllidaceae > Agapanthus > Agapanthus africanus. The sequence continues at coordinate 43,020,729 of JASDDO010000019.1, read as the reverse complement.
CTAGGATTTGGGCGACTTGAACAGAGTTATGTGATTGTACCCATGAACTGCAGCATGGTTATAATGCGGTACTCTATTTAAGTAACTTGGAGTCCTGGTCTTGATTCACTTCCTTGTTTCATGGTCGTTATATTGCAATGCTTCTCTTGCTTTCCAGTTCATGTTTATCGCAAGCTTGAATTCTGTTTACCGTGCTTATCTTCTTCAGTGTATGGCTTCAAGTGAAATCGTTTCAGGTATCCTACTTGATCATGTCTTCCCCGTATTAGAATTATTCAATTCTGGTGTCCCTTTGTTTGTTGTTGTCTTGGGAATGGATTTTCTCATCACTTTCCACGCTCACATTGATTGTAGGGCAAGAAAGTGATTTTCCAAATTCCCGGAAATCCAGAGTTTGTTTTTGCTGGAGTAAGCAGTTATGTCGAGCCAGTCGAGTTTAGGGCTAGGCCGACAAACAGTGTTCTTTCGTCAATAGAAGTTGATAAGGAGGAAGCGCCAGCTGTAGTTCGAGAATTTATGGACGTGTTCGAGGACATCTCGGGTTTACCGCAAAACAAGATGTGGAGTTCGCAATCGATCTTGTTCCTGATGCAGCACCAATTTCAAAGGCGTACTATCCAATGGCACCAGTGGAGTTGGAAGAAGTTAAGAAGCAGGTTGCCGAATTGCTTAAGAAGGGTTGGATTCGCAGCAGTAATTTATCTTGGGAAGCTCCAGTTCTTCTAGTCAAGAAGAAAATGGCACAAGGAGGATGTGCATCGACTCTCGAGGATTAAACCGGGTGACTATTGAGAATAAGTACCCGATCCCTCGCATTGACGAATTGTTCGAGCAGCATAGTGGCGCGAGGGTATTCTCAAAGCTGGATTTGCGGTCCGGATATCATCAGGTCCGAGTTAAATCAGAAGATATTTGCAAGACTGTGTTCTGAACTCGGTATGGACATTACAAGTATTTAGTGATGCCCTTCGGAGTAACGAATGCAGCGGCGATATTTATGGACTTGATGAACCGAATCTTTTCACCATTCTTGGACCAGTTTATAGTGGTATTCATCGATGATATTCTGGTCTACTCAAGGAGCATTGAAGAGCATGCAGAACACTTGAAGATCGCACTGCAGACATTGAGGCAAGAAGAAGAAAAAAAAATTGTATGCAAAGATGAGCAAGTGCGGGTTTTGGCTTGAAGAAGTAAAGTTTTTGGGGCACGTCGTGTCCGGGGATGGAATTGCCGTTGATCTCGAAAAGATTGCAATAGTTCAAGATTGGCCGATTCCGAAGAACGTTGCAGAGATCAGAATCTTTCTTGGACTTGCCGGGTATTACAGAAGGTTCGTGGAGAACTTTGCTCGTCTGGCTGAGCCTTTGACCAAGCTTACGCGCAAAGAAATACCATTTGTGTGGACAGATAAGTGTGTGTCAGCTTTTGAGGCGTTGAAGTAGAGATTGATAACCGCTCCTATTTTAACTGTGCAAGACAGTTCCGGAGGTTTGGTGATTCACAGCGACGCATCTGAGAAAGGATTGGGATGTGTTTTGATGCAGCATAGGAAGGTTATAGCTAACGCATCGAGACAGTTGAAGACCCATGAGAAGAATTACCCAACTCATAACTTGGAGCTAGCAGCTGTGATTTTCGCTTTGAAGATTTGGAGACACTACTTATTGGGCGAAAGGGTCGAAGTATTCACCAATCACAAAAGCTTGAAGTATGTGTTCACGCAGAAAGAGCTTATATGAGGCAGCGTAGATGGTTGGAGCTGATGGCTGACTACGAACTTGATCTTAAGTACCATCCGGGGAAAGTTAATGTTGTGCCGGATGCGCTTAGTCGGTTGCCAGCAATTCAGATGTTGACTGCACAGAAGGAACTTATTGAAGACTTTCGGAGATTCGATTTGGAAGTTATGCTACCGCATTCTTCGAGACAGTTAATGCAACTGCAAGTACAATCATCGTTAATCGAGAATATTAAAGCAGCGAAATTGCAGGACCCAAGATTTGCAAAAGTTTCGAGAACAGGTTGAAGCTGGACTTCGAACGGATTTATTGATTCATGAAGATGGTTCACTGCGATATGGTAGTCGTTTGTGTGTGCCAGAGGGAGATATTCTCGAAGAAGTTATGAAGAAGGCGCACAGTTCCGCATATTCCGTACATCCAGGAGGCACGAAGATGTACCGTGATCTACGACAGTATTTCTGGTGGGAAGGTATGAAAAGGGAGATTGCTTGCTTTGTAGCAAAGTGCTTGGTGTGTCAGCAAGTTAAGGCTGAACATCAAAGGGTTGCTGGTTTATTTCTACCACTTCCGATTCCTTAATGGAAGTAGGAACATATAACCACGGATTTCGTGACGGCTTCACCGCGGAGTCCAAAGGGCAACAATGCAGTTTGGGTGATTGTTGATCGATTGACCAAGGCAGCTCATTTCATACCGTTTCGAGTTGGTCAGTCAACTAAAGCGTTAGCAGAACGGTACATGCAGGAGATTGTAAGATTGCATGGAGTACCGGTGAGCATCGTGTCCGACCGTGACACTCGTTTCTTATCGCACTTTTGGAGGAGCTTACAGGAAAGTTTGGGGACTCGATTGAAGTTTAGCACGGCTTATCATCCTCAGACAGATGGCTAGTTGGAGAGAACGATCCAGACTCTTGAAGACATGTTGAGAGCTTGCATGTTAGACTTCAAGGGTTCATGGGAGGATCATCTACATTTGGTGGAGTTTTCTTACAATAACAGTTTTTCAGGCGACTATTCAGATGGCTCCATTCGAAGCTTTGTATGGTCGCAAGTGTCGTTCCCCTGTTTGTTGGGACGATATTGGAGAATGAAGATTGTTGGGACCGGATTTGATCGTGCAAACAGTTGAGAAGGTTAACATTATCCGGAATCATATGAAAGCAGCACAAGACCGACAAAAGAGTTGGGCAGAAACATCGTAAAGACCTCTAGAGTTCGCCGTTGGTGATTTGGTATTCTTGAAGATATTACCGACAAGAGGGGTGATTCGTTTCGGAAGTCGAGAAAATCTTAGTTCTCGATTCGTTGGACCTTTTGAGATTTTGGAGCGTGTTGGAGAAGTGGCGTATCGATTGGCGTTACCGCAATCCTTGGCGAATGGTCATGACGTGTTTCATGTATCTCAACTCCGTAAGTATGTTTGAGATGAAACACACGTGCTGGATCATTCGGAGCTGACTGTACGAGAAGATTTAACCTTTGAGGAGAGACCGATGTCGATTGTGGACGAAGGGAAAAGGTTCTTAAGAAAAAGGTTATCCCTCTTGTACTTGTTTCTTGGAGAAATCGCTCACATGGAGAATCAACTTGGAAACGAGAAGATGAAATCCGGCAGAAATTTCCACATCTATTCTTGTAATTTCTTGATTGTCTATGCTTTCTTATTCTTGGAATTTCGAGAACGAAATTCTTTTGTAGTTGGGTATAATGTAACAACCTAGTTCATTTATACCAATTCCAGTTCCCGTATTTACTTATCTGTGGTATTTTCTTGATTTATCGTATTTCGGGTGCAAATGGTATTTTACATTTTACATCACATTCGATCCGACACGCTTGCTTGAACCTGTTTGATTCATATTTATGAATTACCCAGACTTGTTGCATAGACCGTATATTTTCATATTTAGTGCATACTGGCATTTTATCTGGTATCGCATCTTTTATCATATAACATTTTAGGTCATAGAAAATAATTTAAAATTGCATTTCATAGCCTGCATGATACCCCTAACCCCGTGGTAGCATCCGCGCACCTTGTTCTCTTCCCGTTCAGTGAAACGGACGTGTCTGGATAGCTACGCGCACGTACATGCATCCGTTCTTGGGGGTATGCATTTTCAATAACTGAGCATTCATTTTGAAATTTGGAAGTTGCATATATTTTTCATATTTTAAAACTGAAATTTTAGACCCGATCCGGGCGCGTTTTGGAATACTTTTGTATCCCGCCAAAATTCAAATTAATTAATTAATATATCACTATAATTTAAAATCGACAATTTAATCTTACTTAACAAAATAAAATCTTTTCAAATTTTAAAATCGTTTTCCTAACTAAACCAGCTCACCCCAGCCTGGCCGTGGCCCCACTCTCCCTCTCTTTCTCTTTCTCTCTCTCTTCTTTTCTTTCTTTCTCTCTTTCTCTATCTCCCGCTACCAACCAAACTCTTTCTCCTCACTATTCATTTCTCTCTCTCTCTCATCTCGATCTCTCTCTACCTCTTTCTCTCTCCCTCTCTCTCTCATCTCGATCTCTCTCTATCTCTTTCTTTCTCACTTCTCTCTCTCTCTCCCGTTTCTCATAAAATATTCTTTACCTTTTTTATTATTTCTCACATACTCTCTCTCTCTCTCCTCTCTCTTCTTCTTCTCCTTCCTTATTTCTTTCCTCCAAGCCTCGCGTCCCTGCCCTCGCCCTCGTCGCCGTCGCCGTCGCCGCCTCACCATCGTCGATCCCCGACCTCACCTTCTCAACCACACCTCTCTCTCTTCTCGTCTCCCCGACAAACCCGCAACCCCCACAAACCCAGAAACCCATCTTATCGCCTGCCCCTGCATTCGTCGTCGTCGTCGTCCTCGCCGACGACGACCTCATCGTCGCCTTCTCACCTTGCTACCACCCCCGTCCACTCGTCGACGTCACCACCTTCATCACCTCCCTCTCCGACACCCTCGACCTTCCTCTCTCCTCACCTCACGAAACCTACGACCACGAGAATCCTCGACGAGGAACCCAACCACCCTCGTCAGCCTCCTCTCGTAGACTGCATCCCCGAATCCCTCCTACCTCGCCTGCACCACCTCACCTCCTCTCTACCAACCCCGAGCGCCGACGAGAAACTTACTGCGACCCAACATGGAACCCTCCACACCTCGCCGCCAGCGATACCTCGTCGCCTCACCCTTCACGCCGCCGACCTCCTCAACCCTTTTAACCTCTGTGCCGCTACCACCTCTCCCCTGCAAACTCCCATCACAACAACCCATCACCCGAGCTTTAATCCTGCAACCCCAACTGCAGCCACTGCCTCACCGGAAAACCCCCATCGTCGGAGTTACCTCTCTCCTCGCCTCGTCTATGACCCAGAACCACAACCCAGAGAACAAATCCTTTCTTCTTCTTCTTCTTCTCCTTCTTCTACTTCTTCTTCTCCTTCTTTTTGTTTTTCCGACCATCGCCAGAAAACCCACGGCTCATCGTCGTTTCTCCCCATCCTCTGTTCCAGTTACCCCGATCCAACTCCAGTACTCTTCAACCACCACAGCCCTCTTTTCTTCTTCCTCTTCTTTTCTCTTTACTTTCTCTCTTCTTGATCGTGTTCTTTTCCGGTGATCATCGCCGGAGCCGTGACCGTTGCCGACGATCCGAGCAACCCAGTGGACGTTCCCTACTTATGCGGTTACATTCTTGCACTGCCTGGTTCTGTTCCGTATTTGCGCGCGCAAAGTGTTCGACGAAATGCCCCAATAGAGATTTTTCGTCGTTTTATCGCATTCTTACTGCATGTCGTGCATCTGTGGATCCCCGAGGCAAGTTTATCTTGCTACATGCTACATTACATTTTATGCATCTATTTTAATGAATATAATATTTGAAGTTCAAACCGTGCATCCAAATTACTTGTTTCACGGTGTTATAATGACCGTATGCATCCATTCTTATCATTTCATATCTAACATATGCAAACCTATCTTGTCACATATCATACTATAGTATACCGCATCAAATTGAATATAACCATTCACATTGTTTAATTGAACATCGTGCATTAACTAGTTTATCATCTAAAGGTTATATGATATCCATCTGCATCCATATCGAATAGAATACATATAGCTGCATTCACAGATCTCATTAATAACCCAATATTGTTGTTTTAATACCCCATGTTTAATAAAGTGTAATCTAATTTGTTTTAGAACTATTAAATGTAACCCTAATCGATAGTGTGCATCCATGTCGTTGTCTTTCTATCTATGTGCATACTATTCATGCTAGTTCATTTCATTAGTACTCGATACTTGTTTTTGTGTACCCACGCTTATTATAGTTTGATTATGAGCACCCACATGACATTTGTGCACCCCCTGACATAACTTGATACACTACTATTTGATACGACTTGATACCGTGCACTTCTTGACATGATTGGATTTATACACACTACTTGACTTGACCTGATGTACCATAGCTTGACCTGCTACCTGATCTTTTTACTAATGCCAACAACCTTGACATGTTGTCCCTTCGGACATTTCCTGTTGTCTATCCAGACAAACCTGTACCTGCTTGATCCTGTGTTGGCATTAGCTCCAGATTTATTAATACCTGACTTGAACACATAACTTGGGGGTATGGGGAAATCAATAGTGAAACCTGACTTGTAACTCGACAGTTCGATACCTTTACTGATCAGTCTTACGGTCTAGGCCAGCCCCGGGGTGATGCTGCTGACATCACTCGTCATTACATACTATCCTTTTTACTGCCTTGCGGCACGTCTCGGATTCAGCCCGAGAGTCTTAGACCGTGGTCCCGGGCACGCACGGGATACTATTGAGTTACATCGATGATTCATCAAATTGATTTCAAAGACTTGAGAGTAGTAACCCAATAGACCAGTCTAGATTAGTTACTACACATTACCCTCACTGTCCTCATTTATATTACTGTTATACCTGTTTTACTGTTCATACACATACCTGTATGTCTTGCTACCCCTGTTTATTTTATTACTTGATATTATGACGCACTGACGTCTGGGCTTTGCATGGCCCAGATCATCTACCTTTGTTGCAGACTGATCAGGAGTACTGCCGCTGTTAGACCGAGCGGTGAGGATCCTGTTGGTATTCGGTTTTACTTTCCAGGTGTTTTATTTATTGGATCTTTTGCTTCCGCATATTATATTATTTCTTGACTCATTTATTCTGGTTTATGGACATGTATTAGATAGTTATTATTACTGTTCTTGATATCTCTACAGCCGTAATGTGACTGTGGAAGGATATTCGCTATCCACAGGTAGCATGGTTGGCAATGTCACGTGCCTATCTTAGCGTACTCTGGGAGCGGGGCGTGACACCTATCTCGACATGGAACTCCGTTCATATCTAGCTTTTACCAAAACAATCATTAATCTAATCTCTAATCGCGGTCGAGACTAACAATAAATTGGTAGCGCGCCCGATTAGGATATTAATGATTCTTTTGATAAAGTTTATAAAGTTTATAGGACATAAAACGAGTTTAAAAATCTTCATCATCCATTAACCTACCCTAATCCTACGAACCCTAACAAGCGGAGAATTACTCGCGCATGTTGGGAGAAGAAGAGATGGAGAGAGAATTCATATTAAAACTACAAAGAAATAGAATAAGAAAAAGAACTACCTTTATTAATCAACAAAACTCATTTACACTTTGTTCCCTTAGAAAATGATTACAAATACTAGTTTGCTTCTCGATCTCTTCTAAGGAGGTAGATGATCCGTTGATGATCAGCCTGGATGCGTGAGCCTTCTTGGACTTCATGATCGCGTCGACTTGATGATTTTTCCAAGAGGCTCTCGGTCCTTATTTATACTCCAAAAGCCAGAACCCTAGCTTCCAAATTCGGAAGCCAGAGGTTAAGATTCAACAGAAAAAATCCCAGCTCATAACTCCTCTGGCACGCGGGGATCCGCGGCCAACAGGAGGGTTTGGCCGCGGATCCTTGGCCTTCTGGTGCGCTCGAATAATTTTGTCTTCTGGGCTTTTATCTTCATGACACGTGTAGATTTTTGGAATCTCAGGAAACCGAAAATCTTCTCGTAGTTGCTGCCAGACTTGATTTTTTAGTTTGCTTTCTTAATTATGCAGGTTTTCTTTAACAACTTTGATTCCCTTGATTTTAGCCTGAAAATTCTGCACAACAACTCCACAAATAATATTAGTAAAGTTTGTTTTATTGAGATATTAATTTCAACATTAAGATTTGGTCAATGGTATTTTTGCATACATTTTCCTACCAAATGTTAATTATAATATATCAACACATGAAAAATAGTATTTTTACAGATAAACCCTCATATGTATCATATATTATAATAAACACCTTTTCTAGTATAGAAATAGTAGGGAAAATGTAATAACAAATGTGCAGTTTTATGAACTGAACAAATACCCCCAAACTTATCTTTGATCGTCCCGAGCAAACTAGTTTATTCAAGAGAAGGAGAAGAAAGAAAGGAGAAAACTAAGCACACTTTCGTAGGCAACACGATTGCACTGAGCACGTGCAATAAGCCGTTAAACCTATAGGTGTCCCTAGTAGAAGGAGTGTTGTCTCCTGAGGGTTTTCAGCGGATTACACCCAAAAAATCCTATAATAAAAGAGAAATGGTGAAATTTACATATAAAGATAAGAACTATAAAAGAAATACTTTGAAAAATTAGAGTTTCCAACTACACTAGCTTTTCAGTTGTCATGAGCCCTATCTTAATAGTCATGAAAAGATGTTAGAAATCACATCATCCCTCAATAAAACATCGTCTTTATTCTTCATTCCTACCTTTCATCCAAATATCGATCATATACCCCTACGTGTGTGAATAGAACATCCCTACATTCGGAGAATTCAATTCAAGCTATCATACTCTTGTCCATCTACCTCAGTACTTTTTAATTTGATGAATATTTGGATGGATTTTCTCGCACATTTTTCATGCGACCGTTAATACTTCTTGAGGTACTAACCGACCGATTACTCATGTGCTTGCTGATTAGGTGTATTAGTAGTTTCCTCGTCTTGCACCACCTAAGGCTTAGCAGTGACTCCCAGACCAGTTGGTCTAAGGCACTAGGTGATGAAGCACCCTCGCTATATTTTTTTATTGCTGCCTCGGTGATAACAAAACCAGTGTTCATTTTTCTCCACCATTTTATCTTTTGTTCATTTTTTTACTTCCTTCATACTTTGGCTTTTAGACAAGAGCATTTCAAGGTATTCTCTACTATCCCGAGCTTCAAGACATGTGTAAGTGCGTATAGTAGGGTATCAACATTCAAATATTTGGTTTACAGAATAGGAACTATTTTTCAGACTTATTTTTATCCTCAGATTAGTGACTTCTTTTATCTTACTAACCCTTGGGACAACGACTCATAGCTACTTATTACTAGTTCGTTTAAGAAAACTTCTAATTTTCTTGGTTTTCTTAAATTTTTCCAATCTTTTGGATGTAATTTTTCACTATCTAATATTTTATTATCAAATTTTTTTTTGTGTTCTTATATATAGTATAATGCAAAGTAATACGTAAATAAGCACAAACCTCCCTCAAACCTGTTTGCAGCAGTGTCCTCACCGTTGTTATCCGTTAAGCTCAAAAACCTGTAGACTTGGGAGGAGAAAGGGGACAAGAAATATTGAAAGTGAAATCCTCCCCCAAACTTCTTTTTGGCTCACAATTTTGTAAAAATCATTTTCTTTCAAGAGCCAAAATATACCCCCTCCCCCCAAACTTGAGCTAACCAATGTTAATCTTTTAAAATCACACGAGGGGGTCAAGGTTATTGGTCAATGCCAAGTTTTGCAAAGACCAAAAGTCAACACCAACCATTCAAAAATTTTATCGATGAAGCACCAAGGTTGGTGGAAGAACATATCACCTTTCGACGTGAAGAAGTAGGGAGGTGATAAGAGGTGTGATGGAAAAGGATTGCGTCTCAATTTGGAGAGACGATACAGTGATAGCGATGATGGATTACTCGCATTATCGTGATTGTCCAGAAGAAGGGGTGGAGGTTCAATTTCTTTATCTTGGAGTTGATTCATCTCAAAACCCGTGTCTTTTAAAAATGCGAGTTCATCAGCGAAAATTTCCTCAAAGCTTTCATCGATAACCCAAAGAATAATGTCATCAGAAAAAATGGGGTGATCGTCAGACTCTATAAAAAGTTCCTCATCGGCGTTAGATGTTGACCCGGACAACTCAGTGGAAGAGTCCGTGTATGTATAATACATGGTTGGGTCAAGCAACAACATATGAAAAGAGTCAGTATCATGAGGTTGATCAAATCCGCTGCTATCGACATCCATTAATTCGACAGAACACACATGAGCATAGGGTTCGGAGGGTTCACTTCCCAACTTATAAATGTTAAGCTCAATTGACTTCTTTCCAAAGGATAGGGTCATAGAGCCGTTTCTACAATTGATTACAGCGTTGGAAGTTGCTAGGAAGGGTCGACCGAGAATCACCGGGATTTGATTTCGTAGGTTCGCTACAGATTGTGTATCTATAACGATAAAGTCCACAGGGAATATAAATTCCCCGACTTTGATTAACACATCATCTAGCTTACCCCTAGGTTGGGTGATAGATCGATCGGCTATCTGAAGAGTGCAACGCGCCGGTTTTAACTCTCCGATCCCTAATTGCTCATAAACAGAATACGGAAGCAAGTTAACACTAGCACCTAAATCGAGTAGAGCACGATTGATATTTTTACCCCCAATAGAAATAGAAATTGTAGGACTTCCCGAGTCCTTTCATTTCTTGGGTAGTTGTTGTGTAAAAGCAGTGCTCACATTACTCGCAAGGAAAAAAAATTTAGGTACTTGAACTTTTTTCTTCCTAGTGCACAAGTCCTTTAGGATTTTCGCATAAGACGGAACTTGTTGAATAGCATCTAGAAGAGGAATGTTTATGTTAACTTGCTTAAAAATTTCCATAATCTTCTCCATTTGTGGACTTGGTCTGTTGCCCCTTAACCTGTTTGGATAAGGTGCTTTATCAATAAGATTTAGGTCCAAAATTGGAGAGGATTGTGGGGATGGAATGGATTCCAGAATTGGAGTGGGGATCGTTTTAGATAGATTTGTGGAAGTGGGCTGAGGGTTCGAGCCTTGTGGGAAGCGTAGAATAGGCTCGGATGAAGGTGGGAGACTAGACGAATTATGGGAAGAAGTAGAAGCTGGGGTATCAATGGTATCACTAACATCATCAAATTGCTCACCCACTCGGTTATTTAGCACTTTTCCCGATCTCAACGTAGTAACAGCACTCACGTTATGATTTTGTGAGTGGCCAGGATTCGGTAGGGGTTGAGATGGCAGTTTCCCTTTCTCTCTCGCACTCATTGCGGCGTTCAACTGTGCAATTTGGTTTTCTATTGATTTAATACTCTCACCGTGGGAGGCGGAGTCTTTCTTTATGGTATCAATAGAAGACTTCATATCAGCCAACATTTGAATGGAATGTTTCATAAACAAATCCAAAGTTTGTGCGAGTGAAGAGTTATCAGTATCGGCCAGTTGCGGTGCAGAAGTGTTGGCCGGATTTTGAAAATTTTATGACTGAAAGGGGTGCTGACTTTGTGGTTGTGGTTGCTGTGGAGGAGGTCTTTGATAATTGCTTTGGAACTGATTTTGATTTTAGGGTTGGTTTTGGTTCCAAGCAAAGTTAGGATGATTCCTCCATCCTTGATTGTACATGGAAGAATAAGGATCGTTTCTAGATTGCTGCTGAAAAGCAGCATTAGTTTGCTCGTGACCTTGAAACGATGCATTCATAGGACATTCTTCCGTCAGGTGTGAAGGATCCGAACAGCAACCACAGATGATCTTGGGAAGTGTGACCTGATTTAGGGAGACTGATGAGAATTTGTTCTCAATAGCGTCAAGTTTCTTCTGCATCGTTGCCATTTCGGGTTTTACTGCGATGGAAACATCGAGATGATGAATACCTCCCCTAGATGAAGGTGGTCTTACGCTTTCCCACTGCAAAGTGTTTTCAGCGAGGTCTTCCAGATATTTCCAAGCTTCACTGTCATCTCTAGACATGAAATTGCATTGACGCATTGTTTTAAGCATCTGCTTTGTTGCTGGATTAATGCCCTCATATATAATTCGGCACAAATCCCATCTTTGTATTCCATGATGAGGACATTGGACAAGCAGATCCTTGAAACGTTCAAAGCACTTCCAAAATGGTTCATTGGGAAGCTGGGTGAACTGGTTGATCTCGCTCCTAAAATGGGTGGTTTTATGGTTTGGGTAAAACTTCTTAAGAAATGCTATTACGAATTCATCACAATTAGTGATAGAGTGTGCGGCAGTATTATAAAGCCTTTTTTCTGCCAAGTCGCACAGAGTGAATGGGAGAAGACGCAAGCGCATAGCATCCACAGTCAGTTGTGAAATACCCATCATTGCGCATACGTTTTCGAATTTAGTGATGAAAACGTACGCGTCTTCAGACTCAAGCCCGTGAAATTTGGGCAATAGATTGATGTAGTGGGGTTTAATTTCAAAATTATCCCCGTTAGCTGGTGGAATAGATAGACAAGTGGGAAGTGGACCACGGATAGGATAGCATCTCTCTTGGAGAGAGATACGCGGTGGATTCTGCACACCTACGGACGGTGGCAGCATGGTATTATAATCTGATGGAGCGCCGTCCATCTCGGTCGATATGGTGGATGGTGGGGAAAAAGAAGATGAAGAAGTACCGACTTCGGAGTCGATAGCAGGAACGCGGACAAGACGGGCACTAGAATCCCGTGTCCAGCCAAGCATGCACTAAGCGGGTTTAGCGCAAGTGGCAGCGTGTGTGTGATTTAAAATTGGTCTGTTTTGAAAAGGTGGGACTTAAGACAAATCACACAAAAATGCACAAACAACCCTAGAACTAAGGTTACCTAGGTCCAGTCTCCAGACCGCTCCTAGACTTCCAAAGGACAAGCCGCAGGATCAATCCTCTACCACCTCTTTACTACTCTTGTGGCCAGGTAAGTGCCAGGTAAGTGGGAGGTTCTCCACTACGTAAGTAGTGGGCCTAATTAAGTAACCACTTGCTTTAGACACACTTGCCTAGACACCACAAAAGTAATGCGGATAAGCGATAGATTACCCACGACCTTCCTCTGTCCTTATTGAGCGCGACAGTCCTTAGAGTCTGGTCTAGATATTTTTTAAATTAATGTAGGGTTGATGCAGATGCTCGGTTTGTGATTTGTGGGGCTTAGGAAGGGTGATGAAATCCCCACCTAATCTGGATTTGGTCTTTGCCCCTTAAAGTCCGTATTAAAATATGCAAAACAAAACCAATCACAAAACTTTGCAAAAAAAAATTTTTAGCGGCGATATTTTGCAAAGAATCTTGCAGAAAAGAGATTTTATTGGATTTCAGAGGAGAGAGAAAGAGGTTAGAATCTTACCAGAGAAATGTGGAACCCTGGATCCTCTAACTGGTCGCGCTTCCGCCGCCAATGTGCACCTCCTGCCGCGGATCCGCCGCAAGAAGGATGGATCACTTGATGAAATTTGCTACGTGGCCTCCTATACTCCTCTGGATCTCTAAGAATGTCTCTGTCTCCTGTTTCCTCAAGTCTGTGACTCCAGATCTCCTTGCAAAATTCACACACAAATTGTTAAATATGCAATTTGCAGTTTTGTTTTAATTATGATATGGATCGTATAAGAATTCAACACAAATAATAAGAATAAAAAATTACGCACGTATCCCCGGCAACGGCGCCATTTGATTGATGTGTATTTTATGTATAGTAGTTTAACCGCAATCAATAACGGTGTCGCGTGTAGCTAGATCGAGATGGGTACGGGTCGTCCTCTGAGAAACGTTGAATATTTTATTCTTACTTTAGGCGTGTTGAGAAAGAAAGGAGGAAGAATAAAGAATGGTGAAGAATGGTTGTAGGATCTAGATCTACGTTAAACACTGATGCAAAATATAGATCTAGATTAACTACGGAGATAAATTTATATGAGAAGGGGGCTTATAGGGTTCATTAGGATTTAGTAGTTATGGATGATTAATTAAAGATTACCCTTTTTATCCTTTAATAGATTTAAAACTAGAACGACGGTGATGCATATAGATTAGGGTTTCTGGAAGGAAAAGGGTTCCCACTCATAACCCCTATCTCGACATGGAACTCCGTTCATATCTAGCCTTTACCAAAACAATCATTAATTTAATCTCTAATCGCGGTCGAGACTAACAATAAATTGGTAGCGCGCCCGATTAGGATGTTAATGATTCTTTTAATAAAGTTTATAAACTTTGTAGGACGTAAAAAGAGTTTAAAGATCTTCATCATCCATTAAACTACGCTAATCCTACGAACCCTAACAAGCGGAGAATTACTCGCGCATGTTGGGAGAAGAAGAGATGGAGAGAGAATTCATATTAAAACTACAAAGAAATAGAATAAGAAAAAGAACTATCTTTATTAATCAACAAAACTCATTTACACTTTGTTCCCTTAGAAAATGATTACAAATACTAGTTTGCTTCTCGATCTCTTCTAAGGAGGTAGATGATCCGTTGATGATCAGCCTGGATGCGTGAGACGTCTTGGACTTCGTGATCGCATCGACTTGATGATTTTTCCAAGAGGCTCCCGGTCCTTATTTATACTCCAAAAGCCAGAACCCTAGCTTCCAAATTCGGAAGCCAGAGATTAAGATTCAACAGAAAAAATTCCAGCTCATAACTCCTCTGGAACGCGGCGGATCCGCGGCCTTCTGGTGCGCTCGAATAATTTTGTCTTCTGGGCTTTTATCTTCATGACACGTGTAGATTTTTGGAATCTCGGGAAACTGAAAATCTTCTCGTAGTTGCTGCCAGACTTGATTTTTTAGTTTGCTTTCTTAATTAGGCAGGTTTGCTTTAACAACTTTGATTCTCTTGATTTTAGCCCTGAAAATTCTGCACAACAACTCCACAAATAATATTAGTAGAGTTTGTTTTATTGAGATATTAATTTCAACATTAAGATTTGGTCAATGGTATTTTTGCATACATTTTCCTACCAAATGTTAATTATAATATATCAACACATGAAAAATAGTATTTTTACAGATAAACCCTCATATGTATCATATATTATAATAAACACCTTTTCTAATATAGAAATAGTAGGAAAAATGTAATAACAAATGTGCAGTTTTATCAACTGAACAGAGATCCTCACGACTCGTAGGGAGAAACACCTTTATGAGATCCTTACGGCTCATAAAGTCAAAAGCCTTAGTCAACAGGATCCTAACCATGTTTGCTAAGCCACCTTTGTTCGATATCAACAGAGGCAAATGATGATTCGCTCCTGGCAATGTCCCGGTGGCAGCGATGCTGATGCCGAAATCGGTATCAAATTCCAAGCCCTTTCACGGCAAATGATGATTCGCTCCTGGCAATATTCCAGTCGCAGCGATGCTGATACTAAGATTGGCACCAGATTCCAAGTTCCACACTCACGATAAAAATCAGCGAGCCAAAAATGCATATGAAATAGCCGAAATGATAGGGCAACTTGCAACAAAATCAGCAAGTAAAATATATGCATACAAAATAGCCAAAATAATTGGGCAACTCGCAATAAAAAGCAGCGAGTAAAAAAGAAAAAAATAGCCGAAATGATTGGGCAATCGCGACTTTCGCGATATAAAAAGCTGAAATGATAGAGCATCGCGGAAAGAAATATTAAAAAAATGAAAAATGAAATGAAATGAAACTTTTTGCCCTACGGGTGAGATCACATCGATCCCTGTATACAATCCAGGGGCACAATCAAAGAGGGAACCATATCATCCCACCAGGCTCCGTCAGAAAGAGAGCCAAGTCTCGATGGCAACATCTGCAACCTAGATATCAACATCGACATTCGACTCGTTACAGTAGACGCAACGTCAGCAAAGTGGAGCCATGGCAAAGTCCCTAGTTTCAAATCTCGACGGTTCACAGGCAACCAAGAGACCGCTTCGATATTCATCTCATTACAGTAGACGCAACGTCAGCAAAGCGGAGCCACGGCAAAGTCCCTAGTTCCAAATCTCGACGATTCACAGACAACCTATAGACCAACTCGACATGCGTATCATTACAGCAGACGCAACGTCAGCAAAGCGGAGCCACGGCAAAGTCCCTAGTTCCAAATCTCGACGGTTCACAGACAACCTCGAGACCACCTCGACATTCGTCTCGTTACAGCAGACGCAACGTCAGCAAAGTGGAGCCACGGCAAAGTCCCTAGTTCTAAATCTCGACGGTTCACAGGCAACCTAGAGACCACCTCGACATTCGTCTCATTACAGCAGACGCAACGTCAGCAAAGCGGAGCCACGGCAAAGTCCCTAGTTCCAAATCTCGACGGTTCACAGACAACCTCGAGACCATCTCAACATTTGTCTCGTTACAGCAGACGCAACGTCAGCAAAGCGGAGCCACGGCAAAGTCCCTAGTTCCAAATCTCGACGGTTCATAGGCAACCTAGAGACCACCTCGACAATTCGTCTCGTTACAGCAGCCGCAACGTCAGCAAAGTGGAGCCACGGTAAAGTCCCTAGTTCCAAATCTCGATAGTTCACAGGCAACCGAGGGACCCCCTCGACATTAGTCTCGTTACAGCAGACGCAGCGTCAGCAAAGCGGAGCCATGGCAAAGTCCCTAGTTCCAAATCTTGACGGCAGACAACCTCGAGACCACCTCGACATTTGTCTCGTTACAGCAGACGCAACGTCGGCAAAGCGGAGCTACGGCAAAGTCCCTAGTTCCAAATCTCGACGGTTCACAGGCAACCTAGAGACCACCTCGATATTCGTCTCGTTACAGCAGACGCAACATCAACAAGCGGAGCCACGGCATGCCCCTAGTTCCAAATCTCAACGGTTCACAGACAACCTAGAGACCACCTCGACATTCGTCTTGTTACAGCAGACGCAACGTCAGCAAAGCGGAGCCACGACATACCCCTAAATCTAAATCTCGACGGTTCACAGATAACCTAGAGACCACCTCGACATTTTTCTCGTTACAGCAGACGCAACGTCAGCAAAGCGGAGCCACGGCATACCCCTAGTTCCAAATCTCGACGGTTCACAGACAACCTAGAGACCATTTCGACATTCGTCTCGTTACAGCAGACGCAACATCAACAACTGACCCAGGGTCAAAACAACGGAGCCATGGCAAAATCCCTAGTTCCAAGCCTCGACGGTTCACATGCAACCTAGAGACAACCGCGACATTCGTCTCGTTACAGCAGACGCAATGCTAGCAAACGAAGCAAAGGAAAATCCCTAGCTTTAGGGTCTTGACGACAACTCAAATAAAACCTGAAAAACTATCGGAGATCATCCCACACCAGCGTGGAGTGGTTATGACTCATCGGGGCTCCCAAACCGAGCCTAACCTCAAGTAAAAAAGCGACATAGAATATCCCTAAAGCTTGCTCTTTCGACGGTAATACTGCCTGGAAGATTGCTTGAAGACGTCTTGTCCAGCCCCCGAAGGGATCAGAGACACGACAGTCGTAAGGCTACTCGAACAGCAAGATTACCTATCGAGTAATACATCAGCCAACGCGACGGTACGACGGACAAAACCATAGTACCATAGACCCTAGCGGACCTCTGTCGTAAAGAGCAGAGGTTAACTGTGACGTTAGGACATTCTTCCGAGAACTTCTCGATTCATCTCGACTCGTAAGGAAATTAGTGTCCTTGCGAGAACTTCTCGATTCGTCTTGACTTGTAGGGAAAAGCCTTAGGCAATGGGGATAAGAACATGTTTCCTAAGCACTGGGGCCCTGCAAGTCGGTCCAAGATGGACTATTGCATACTATTCACGGGCCACACTCTCCAAAGTCGAATCTCGACAAGAAGGGAAACATCCACCTACGAGTCCTCTCAACTTGTAAGCGGGAAAATTTCGTTGTAAGATCCTTACGACTCTCAAGAGAAAACACACACTTAGGAGTCCCCACGACTCCTAGGGAGAAAATACACCTACGGGATCCTCTCGACTCGTAGGGAGAAAAGTCTTTATGAGACCCTCACGGCTCATAAAGTTGAAAAGTCTTAGGCGGCAGATCTGAACCTATTTCCTAAGCCATCACTGCTCTGCAAGGAGGTCAAGATGGACTATCTACGGGCCACACTCTCCCAAGTCGAATATCAACAATAGGGGAACAACCACTTACGAGTCCTCTCAACTTGTAAGGGAGAAAATTCTCTTGTGAGATCCTTATGACTCTCAAGAGAAAACGCACTTAGGAATCCTCACGATTCCTAAGGAGAAAATACACCTACGAGATCCTCACGACTCGTAGGGAGAAAAGTCTTTATGAGACCCTCACGGCTCATAAAGTTGAAAAGTCTTAGGCGGCAGATCTGAACCTGTTTCCTAAGCCATCGCTGCTCTACAAGAAGGTCAAGATGGACCGTCTGCGGGCCACATTTGCCAAAGCCACATTCGCCAATGAAATAAAAAAGCTACTTACGGAGCCTCACGATTCGTAAGGGAAAATACCCGAGTGAGATCCTTACGACTCATGGAGGCGATGAACACTTAGAAATCCTCACGATTTCTAGAGAGAATTTACACCTACGGGATCCTTTCGACTCGTAGGGAGAAAAACCTTCTTGAAACCCTAACGGTTCATGAAGATGGAAAAAGTCTTAGGTTACAAGGACCCAAAACTTGTCTCTTAAGCCATCAATTCTATTGTTATGCGTAAATTTGCACTACTTCACCCACGTACATGCTTGCATGGGCAAAGTAGTGGGGGGCATTTGTTCCAGCCAAAATTTTCGGCCAAGAGCTACTTGTTCCCTTACAAAAAAGAGGGAGAATCCTAAAAAAATAGGCATCACGTATAAAACACGTGAGCGCTCATATGCAAAGCATATAAGCACTGAACATAAATCACCAATGGCCAAACAGGCCTCACGTGTAAAACACGTGAGCGCTCATATGCAAATCATATGAGCGCTGAACATAAACAGGCTAAAACCCACACTAGGGGTCACGTGTTATACACGTGAGCACTTTTGCCGATCACATGCAAAGCATGTGAGCACCCTAATTTAAAATGTTCCTATCAAATTCTAGATTAAATTCTATTTGGGAAATATTTTCTTAATCTTCCTTAAATTAGAAAGATCTTCTCTGTTAAAAAGAGGACCCTTGGATCAAAGATCCAGCGGTGATCACTTGGTAGAGTAAAAAATCTATCATAGGAAAATATTTTCCTAATCTTATAACAAGAATAAAATTCTATGTTAACAAGAGATCCATATTAAGAAAATACATTTCTGATCTTTTAAAACTAAAAAGATTTGATAGAACAAAATTCTAATCTTGTTAAAACTAACAAGATATTCATAATCTTGTTAAACAAACAAGAAATCTTCTATGTTAAACAGAGAGCCCTTGGATTAAAAATCCAACGTTGAATAAAATTCACCAATTGATCTAAAAGATCCTGAAATCAGTCATGATCTCTCAATGAAGGATTCCCTTAACAAGTTGATTATTTTTCCTCTCATATAAATAAGAGCAAGGAGAGGAAGAGACAGGGGGAGAGTGGAAGAAAAATAGAAAGAGAATTTAATTCTCTAAAGAAGGGGAACCCCTCCCAAAAGCTCCCACAAAAAGAGAATTTAATTCTCAAATCAAGAGTTTAACTCTTCTTAAAGAACTTAGTTCTTCCTCTGGTTGGGATCTGCAGAAGCAGATCTCCCTACAAGTTGAGAATTTAATTCTCATCGGGGAGACTCTGTTATGTAGATCCAAACCTAGGGGAAAGAGCTAAGTTCAAAGAATTTAATTCTTACCAAAAGATATATGAATTTAATTCCTCTGATAAAATTAGGGTTTAACCCTATAAAAGAATTTAATTCTTATAAAATAAGGAACCTGAAATTCACAAAACTTAGATCCAGAGCTCCATGCATATTAGTGTTCAATGCTGCACAATAAAAGCTCACGTGTTCCCACGTGAGCACCTTTGAGGAACAAAGAGGGAAAAAATGATATCTAGTCATGTGACCCCACGTGACCCTTGAGAAGTTCTCAGCACTTATAAAAGAGAAAAGGGAATAAACCCTATTTTTGGAGCGCCTCACGTGATCCCACGTGACCCTTAAGAAGTGCTCAGCACTTATAAAAAAGAAAAAAGGAATAAACCCTATTTTTGGAGCGCCTTACGTAACCCAACGTGATCCCTGAGAAGTGCTCAACACTTATAAAAGAGAAAAGGAAATAAACCCTATTTTTAGAGCGCCTCACGTGGCCCCACGTGACCCCCAAGCAGTGCTTGACTTTCATAAAGCAGAAAGGGAATAAATCAAAGGGCAGTTTCCATTCTTGGGGCGCCTCACATGATCCCACGTGACCCAATAGCACTTAGAAAAGAAACAAGGGAATAAACCCAGAGGAGAAGCGCCTCACGTGACCCTACGTGAGCGCGTCAAATTCTTAGTGTTTAACACTACATCAAGCGCCCCACGTGATCCCACGTGAGCGCCTCAAATTCTTAGTGTTTAACACTATTTCAAGCACCTCACGTAGGAGCACGTGAGCGCAGATCATACACTAGTGTTTAACACTACTTTAAGGCCTCACGTGGGAGCACGTGAGCGCCGATCATATATTAGTGTTTAACACTATGAGAGGCCAATATTAGCCAAATTTAGATCAAATCTCCCGAGGGCAATCAATCGAGCCCCCCATGCTCAGGGTCCCCCAAACCGATCTCAGTCCCAAAGATAGATAATGAGCTCCTAACAGATGGCATCTAAAATGATGTTCATCCCACTATGATCTCTCCTCTCGATCTGGAATTTGGTTTAAGGGTACATTTCTCCACACCTCCGATACATGTCATTGTAATTCTTCAACGTCTTCAGATAGGTGGAGGGTCCCAATAACCAATAACTCTTGGCGTACCACCGAACAAGCTTTTCAAAAAGAGGAGTAAATCTAAAATACATCTCAATTTGGGGGCGTCTCACGTGACCTCACGTGATCCCTTGACAGTGCTTAGTGTTTCCCCAATAAGAGCAAAGATCTGTTCAAATTCCGAGATTTGAAATGAAGCGACGCTTCGTGAAGAGTGCCAGCAATGAATGCGCCAGCACTAAGAGTCAAAGACTATGAAACGGCGCTCACGTGCAAAGCATGAGAGCGTTAAGCGCCAAGAGCGCTAAGTGTCAAGTGCGCTAACCGCCAAGAGCGCTAAGCGCCAAGTGCGCTAACCGCCAAGAGCGCTTCATTACTTGCACCTGGTTATAACAAGTTAAGTTATGCAGCGCGTAAGCGCCTGACAAAGGAATAACAAAGAATTAAAAATAAGAGGAGCACTTGGCAGATAAAAAGATACTTAATTAGACATTTTTTTATTACAATATAAACAGATCGCCAAATATAGGATCAAAAGGATAGGGGTTTGCAAAGCTAAGAATGAGATTATCTAGTTCCCTCTTTGTCTTCTCCACCATGTCAAAACGGCGATCTTTTCGAGGAGTAGCCACCCATCGATCAGCACCGCACTCACCAGAGAAAGTGGAGATAACGACCCGACGAGCCCGTATCTGGCTCAGCAAATGGACAGAGCAATCCCTCAGGGATTTAGTGATCAAATGCGCCTCGAAGAAGCACTCGATCTTGTCTTCAGCAGCATCGAGCATTGTCGAGATCATCTCTGTTGGAGGAGGGGGAATATCAGCGAGCATGGACGTAAGGATCATCCGAAGCCAAATAGAGTATGGGGGGAGAGGAGACCCTACACGAGTCAAGAGCTCATACAGTGCTGCGTCGCATTGGTCATCCGTAAGAGCAGGATCCACCAAGCGCGCAACAAAGCGAGGAACAATGTCCTGGATGGGCACTTCCCACGGTTGTCGACGAGCATGTGGGCGGTTGCAAGCCATAGTTGAGAGGGTTCTTTGGAGATGAGAAAAGAAAGAAGCTTTGCTTCAGATTATGAAGACTAGGCACAGGAAAATTTGTGCATAGTGGAGCTATTTCCAAGATCTGGGAAATGAAAGTTCTGGAGAATATAAGTTTGACTTAAAAGGGGAGTGAAAAGACACCTACAATAAAGCAGTGCTTTAGATGCAGCGCCAAGCACGCAGCGCCATAAGTAGAACACCACGTGCAAAGCACGTGCGCGCTAGCGCTAAGAGCGCTGCGCTCCAAGTAGCGCACCATGGGCAGAGCGCAAAAGCGCTAGTGCTGAAACTAAAAGCTCCCACCGTTAGATCAAAAATCTAATAATAATGATAAATCATTAATTAATCGGAATTAAATTCTGTTAAGGAAAGATTTCTCAAAATCTTTCCAAACAACAAAATTGTGCTCTGTAAATCAGAGCACCGTTGGATCAATGATCCAATGGTAAATAAAAATTACCAAAGACAGAATAAATTCTGCATGGAAAGATTTCCCAATCTTGGTAAAAAACAAGAAGATTATCTTCTGTAAACCAGAAGCTCTTGGATCAAAGATCCAACGATGGGAAATTCCCCAAATCAATTGGAGAAAAGATCTCCTTAACTGATTGAACAAACCATCTTGCCCTATATAAAGGCCCCCAGACTTCAAGTCTAAAAAAGTGGAAACCCCCCCCCCCAAAAAACTTTGAGAAAATCTCAAGAAGAAGAAGAAATTCTCGGCAAAAGAAGACAATTCTTTTTCAAGGTAAAAAGAATAGAAAGACGAAATCGCCTCAATATAAACGGAAGTATTTACTTCTTTCACGGATCATCGATCTATAAGACAAAGTTGTCTTTCACAAAAGAGATTATGAACATCTTATTATAAAGGAGGGGAGAATTATTCAATTATCTTAGGATCACAGATTCATAAAGGCAAAGCCTTCCATCAAAAAGAGATTTAAATATCTCCTATGAACTAAGAACTTTGTTCTTAGAATCTTGAGACGAAGTCTCTTATCAAACAACAGATAATCTGCAGAGCGCAAAGTTAACCTAAGAAGAGGCTTAGTGCTCCTAATCTAATAAGAGCCTTAGCGCTCCTAATTCAAAAGTGCCTTAGTGCTATTCATCTAGCGCAAAGCGCTGCAGTGCCATAGCGCTTCAAACACAGCGCACTGCGCTCATTGGCTAGCGCTCAGCGCTAAGCGCGCCACATGCTCCTCACGTGTGTGCTGCATTACTAAAAGCGCTCTGCGCTCATTATATGGCACCAGCGCCAAATGCCTCAACGCTTCAACTATAGCGCATCAGCGCTCTTCATTTAGCGCAAAGCGCTAAGCGCATTAGCGCTTCATATCTGGCGCTAAGCGCATTAGTGCTTTAACCATAGCGCACGGCGCTCATCAACTGGTTCTAGTGTCAAGTGCACCATATGCTTTTATGTGCGCTTGGACAGAACATAAAATGTTCTTTGAGTAAGCCTGGGGCTATGATAAATGCACAACATTCAATTAAAGACAAAACATTGTCAGAGACTAAACCAATGCTTAGCAATTTTAAAGGGATTGGGCTCAAACAAACATCTAACAACTCCAAAAACAAATGTTGAACATTGTAATTGAATGGACTTAGCCCAAATTGGCCATAAGTCCTCAATTCAGATTAATTGAGTTCATATGCTCATAAATCACAGATTTTAGTCCCAATTGGACTACAGGTCTCTCAACCCACATCGGTTTAAGGGTACATCTCTGAAATCCTCTGATATTTGTCGTTGTAATCTTTCAACGTCTTCAGAGAGGTGACGGGTCCCGACAACCATATATTTCATGGACTGTGGGGTCCTTAAGCCCATGGACTATGATGTCCTTAACCTTGACTGTGAGGTCTTTAAACTCACGGACTATGATGTCCTTAACCTTGACTGTGAGGTCTTTAAACTCACGGACTACGATGTCCTTAACCTTGGACCGAGATGTCCTTAAACTAACATTGGACCACCATGTCCTTAAACTGGCAATCGACCGCAATGTCCCTAAACTAAACAATAGAGCCCAAATGCTCTTTTGTTGGATCTAAAATGATCCTGTTAAGTTGATCTTAGTCGAAAATGAGACTAACGTATCCTTAACAAACATTTAAGTTGATCTTAGTCTCAAATGAGGCTAACGTATCCTTAAACCCACCCCCCAAACCCAAATCTAAGAAGATACGGATTTGGACTAATCTACGCCCTACGGGCGACAACATAAATTAGTCTCCGTATGCAATCCACGGGCAACCAAAAACAAAACAAACACCCACGACACGAAGTGACCATATGGAGAAGGAGAAAGTGGTTACCGCGATGCGGTAGTGTAATTAACTGCAGGGGCTTGCACCTGCAGGGAAGAGTGTCCCCACAATCAAAAAACCCCTCAACGAGGGGGAATCTGACGAAATCTGTTACATCGACCGCATCCGTTTAAACCTTCGATATATGGTGTCATAAATCAACTTGGCATTTTCGGAGAGGTGGACGGATAGCACCAATTAGCATCTGCCCCGAAATTCAGGCGAGATGGACCTGCGCGGTCCCGTCTCCGTGTTTCGGCGGGGAACAGATTCTGGCACGCCCGGTGGGACCTTTTCCTCTTTCCACTCCACACTTCGTGTGTCGTGTTTTTCCCGTGACCAGATAATCGCAGTGTGTATGTTTTTGGTTGCCCTTAGGGGAGTGGATACCGAAGTCGGCGCTTCATCTCTATGAAGAATGGCGTTTGTTCCCACCTCAGCAACACAGGCTCTGTCATATCTGGTGGAGTAAAGTACGGGCCACTTGCAGGCTCAAACCTCTGCAATCCGGCTCTTCAAGAAATCAACGAGCTTCTCTTTGGGTCGATGCTCCCACCTCCCACCCTCGGTGCCTCAACGCCGATGGAGGAAACCCAGAGGAAGTCTGTCGTCCACAGGCGGGCTCCCCAAGCAACAGCTTTGCCGACGGAATCAGTCCTCAAACAACTGGAACATGCTAAGAACCAAGATCGACGCAGGGGGCAGAATATTCAAGCTCTCAAAGGAAACAGGGAGCAGGCTCGGCAAAATCCTGAAGCTAATCAAATCCTGGCCGTAAGAAACAGTCGACGTCGATACCAGCGTCATACAAAATGAGCTGGGGGCATTTCTCCGTATGGTCCCGTTTCAAACCCAGTGGTGAATGTTTTTGTTCCAACTGGGAACAGCTTCAAATTGTTGTGAAGGTTCAGACAAAGTTCTCCTACCGCAATATTGAAGAAGTCTCCGCAGCCCATAGAGATCCCACAAGAGCAGAAACCAGTTCGCTCCCTGAGACAACTTTCCTCATCTATATATAAGGCGGTGAAGCAGGTGAAGGGGACTCACCCCAAGACGGATCCTGATACAGTGGTTCCTCCCTAAACCAAAGCGGCTTTTCACAAAAAAGAGAGGCCCAATAAAGCTCAAGTGCCCGAAGCAAACTCCAAACATCCCAAGCCTGGGGGCATAGTAGTTCACATAGTCTATATGGTGAATTCTAAAGACGAAGTTCGAGCTTCTACTAGTCATCGACCTCAAACTCGGTCCGTGACAAAAGTTCAACTACAACGTGAAAAGCTACAGGAGATGCTCGCTCAGGAAGCAGCAAACGCTAATCCATCACCTAAGGAAAATCGACTTGGGGACGGCAAGTGACCCACGGCCGATATTCGTCAGTGAGCTATTATCTGAAGAAAGGGTGGCTACGCTAAAAGACGTGCTTATGTAGTATAAAGACTGCTTCGCATGGAACTATTCAGAGATGTCGGGACTAGATCCAGAAATAGCCGTCTACAAGTTGGCGATATTTCCGGACGTCATGCCAATCAAACAAGCACCGAGAAGAATGCGGCTCGAGATTGAAATGAGCATCAATGCCGAGGTCAAGAAGCTAATCGACTCCAGCTTCATCCAAGAAATTCAATATCCTGATTGTATCGCCAACATCGTCCCGGTGATAAAGGAAAATGGAACGGTGCACATATGTGTAGACTTTCGGGATCTCAACAAAGCCTGTCCGAAGGACGACTTTCCAGTACCGGTCACTGAGCTGATGATAGATAATACGTCCACTCACGAAGTTTTCTCCTTCATGGACGGCTCATCAGGATACAATCAGATAAAGATGCATCCCGAAGATCAGAAGCATACCGCTTTCCGAACCCCTTTAGGCATATTCTGCTACAAGGTGATGCCTTTTGGTCTAAAGAACGCCGGTGCCACCTATCAGAGGGCCATGACGAAGATTTTCGATGACCTCATACATGAAATCGTCGAATGCTATATCGACGACCTCGCAGTTAAAAGAAAATCATACGAGGAACATTTAGAGCATCTGAAGATCGTGTTTCATCGCCTTCGGAAATATAACTTGAAGATGAACCCTCTCAAATGCGCGTTCGGAGTTTCCTCAGGTAAATTCCTAGGATTCGGCATCCGCCACCGAGGCATCGAGATAGACCCGTCGAAAATCAAGGCGATCATGGAAATGCCACCGCCAAGAACTCTCAAACAGCTGCGGTCCCTCCAAGGAAAGCTCGCGTATATCCGGCGATTTATAGCTAATCTTTCTGGCAAGTGCCGCCCCTACAGTCACCTGATGAAGAAGGAAACCCCTTTCGTCTGGGATCGCAAATTCCAAAGCGCACTGGACGAAATCAAGTAATACCTGCAGAATCCTCCGGTGCTGACCGCTCCGGTCAAGGGAAAGCCTCTCATTCTGTATACAACCGCCCTTGAGGGTTCTCTAGGTGCATTATGGGCATAAGAAAATGACCAAGGGAAAGAGAGAGCCCTCTACTATTTGAGTCGAGTTCTACTGGGGGCAGAAAGCAATTATTCTCCCATCGAATGCTTGGCGTTGATCTTCGCGATAACGAAGCTCAGACACTACGCGTTGGCACATGAGGTCCATCTCATATCGAAGGTAGATCCTCTTAAATATTTAATGTCAAAGGCTATATTAACGGGACGACTCGCTAAATGGGCCATGCTCTTGATGGAGTTCTCGATAACTTATCGACCCCTCAAGGCAGTGAAAGGCCAGGCCATCGCCGACTTCCTCGCTGAGCATCCAATACCTACCGATTCTCCTTTAAACTGCGAATTGCCAGACGAGCACGCGTTTGACACGATCGACGGGCATAAAAGAGAGAATGATACCCAGTGGGAACTCTATTTCGATGGAGCATCTTCCATGAAGAAGCACAAACAAAGCACCCCTATAATCAAATCCGGAGTAGGCCTCATCTTCGTGACTCCACAAGGAGGGATAATGCGCTTTGCCTTCTTCTTAACAGAACCGAGGACGAATAATGAAGCCGAATACGAAGCTTTGATAGTAGGTCTTGAGATCGCTGTCGACATGGGAATTGAAAACCTCCTCATATACGGAAACTCCCAACTGGTTGTTAGTCAAGTAAATGGCGACTATCAAACATGCAAACCAGAGTTGGTGAAGTACGGCGAGAGAGTGCAGCAACTGCTGACTCAAATCCTTGCCTATGCCCTGGAAAGCATACCACGTACGGAAAATAGCAAGGCGGATGCACTAGCCAAGCTCGCTAAATAACTAGCCGATGAGAATCTCGATGACGTGAGAATCGTGGTACAAAGCCGTCGGGTTCTTGCACCGGCAGAAATATCTCCAGAGTCGTTCGAAGAAAAGGGAGTGACTGAGCGAACGACTCTACAAATAAAAGACCAGGAAAAGGCTAAGAATTGGAGAGAAGTCTTTATAGACTACTTCAAATCCCGTCGAACACCTGAAGACGCATCCTCAAGGCATCAACTCATGAAACGAGCTCTATCTTTTGCCTTCGTTAATGATACTCTGTATAAGAGATCATTTGATTCTCTGTGGTTAAGATGCCTGGGACCTGAAAAGGAAGAGAGAGTCGTCCAAGAAACTCACGACGGACTCTGCGGTTCTCACCAAGCCGGGCCGAAGATGAAGCTGAAGATCAAACGGATGGGCTACTATTGGCCCACGATGATCCAAGACTGCCTCGAATATGCAAAGCAGTACCACTTGTGCCAGATTCACGGGGACTTTATTCACCAGCATCCAAATCCACTACATCCAACGGTGGCTAGCTGGCCGTTCGAAATGTGGGGAACCGACATAATTGGGCCCATCGAACCAGCATCGTCTCGAGGACATCGATTCATTTTGGCGACAACTGATTATTTCTCTAAATGGGCAGAAGCAGTACCGTTAAGGGAAGTGAAGACGGAGAATATCCTCTATTTCTTCAAGACACATGTCATTTATCGGTTTGGCACTCCGCGACGGATTATCTCCGATAACAGGCCAGCCTATAGAAGCCATAAGATCATCCACTTCGCACAACAGCATAACATAGATTGGAGATACTCTTCAGTCTATAATCCTCGAGCTAATGGTCTAGCTGAGGCTTTCAACAAGACCTTGACGAAGATCATGAAAAAGACGGTGTCTCGGAATAAGAAGGACCGGCATGAGAGACTGCATGAATCTTTCTGGGCATATCGAATTACGTTCAAAACGGCCACAAACACAACGCCGTATGCTTTGGTATTCGGCATAGAAGCGGTACTCCCTCTCGAGATAGAGTTACCCTCTCTACGAGTGGCTATTCACTACGAGCTAACAGACGAAGAAAATGCTCACCTTCGGCTTGAGGAGCTCGACACCCTTGATGAAACCCGGCTCATAGCGCAACAAAATCTGGAGGCTTATAAAGCATAGATGACGTGCTCATATGAGAGATTGACTAGGCCGAGAACATTCCGTCAAGGCGAACTCGTGCTAATGGTTAAAAGACCTATGATCCCCAATCGCGCCAAATGGGGGAAATTCGAGCCGAACTATGAAGGCCCGTATATCATAGACAAAGTTTACCAGGGTGGAGCATATCTACTCATAGACATGCATGGTGAAAGACCTTTCAGGCCAATAAACGGTCGCTTCCTAAAGAAATACTACGCCTGACGAGTCAAGGCCTAAGTCAACGATAGATGACGACGCCTATGTCCGCTCGCTATCTTCCTAAGCTTAAACTCTGTAAGTAGTAGCCGGCTTCCTTTTCTCGGACCGAAATGTCCTTAAACTAACGATGGACCACTATGTCCTAAAACTAGCGTCGGACTGAAATGTCCTTAAACTAACGATGGACCACTATGTCCTAAAACTGGCGTTGGACCAAAACGTCCTTAAACTAACAATGGACCACTATGTCCTAAAACTAGCTGTTGATCGAAACGTCAATAAACTACTACGGACCGCAGCATCCCGAGGCTGACAAAAAAAAAGAAAAAAGGGTATGTTCATAAGCAAAATGGGCACGGATGAAAACCCGAAAGGGCTCCGTGAGTAAAAACAGCAGGGCTACCGGCGAGTTTTGTGAAAACCCGAAAGGGCGCAATCTCGTTAAAAGACACTTACAAGGTCCTCTCGACCTTGTAAGGAGAAACCACTTATGTGAGATCCTTACGACTCACAAGGGAGCAACACACTTAGGGATCCCCACGATTCCTAAGGTCAAATTACACTTGCGAGATCCTCACGACTCGTAAGGAGAACCCTCCTATGAGACCCTCACGGCTCATAGGATTCAAAAGCCTTAACCTACAGAGATCTGAACATGTTCTTAAGCAGCCATCACAACCTCCAATGTTGCCCTACAAGCGTCTCGACCCTTGTATACAATCCACGGGTGCGAATAAATATTTCCCTAACAAAGTCCCATCCGTGACTAGGAATATGTTTACACAGTAAACAACCCTTGTAAGTTCTCTCGACTTAGAAGGAGAAAGCACTCTTGTATGATCCTTACGACTTATCAGAGACCACACACTTAGGAATCCTCACGATTCCTAAGGAGAAAACCCACCTATGAGATCCTCACGACTCATAGGGAGAAATACCTTTATGAGACCCTTACAGCTCATGAAGTCAAAAGCCTTAGTCGACAGGATCTTAACCCTGTTTGCTAAGACACCTTTGTTCAATATCGACAGAGGCAAATGATGATTCGCTCCTGGCAATATCCTAGTTGTAGCGATACTGATGCCGAAATCGATGTCTAATTCCAAGCTTGCAGCAAAAAACCAGCAAGCCACAAATGCATACGAAATAACTGAAATGATGGGGCAACTTGTAAACAAAATCAGCAAGTAAAAATATATGCATGCAAAATAGCCGAAATGATTGGACAACTCGCAATAAAAAGCAGCGAGTAAAAATAAAACAAATAACCGAAATGATTGGGCACCGCGAAAAATAGCCGAAATGATTGGGCAATCGCGACCTTCGCGATATAAAAGCTGAAATGATAGAGCATCGCGGAAAGAAATAAATTTTTTTTTTGAAAGAATGCAACTTTTGCCCTATAGGTGATATCACATCAATCCCTGTATACAATCCAGGGGCGCAAACAAAGAAGGAATCACACCTTCCCTCCCCAGGCTCCATCAGAAGAAGAAGCCAAATCTCAATGGTTCACAGACAGCCTGGAGATCATCTCAATATCCGTCTCATTTCAACAGACACGACAGCAACAAATCGGAGCTGCGGCAAAATTTCCAGTTCCATGACTCGACGATACACAAACAACCGAGAGTCAACATTTCCTAGTCACGTGGAACACGGCCTATGTCAATCCTGACCCCGTGGAAAACGTCCAGAGCGGAGCCTGGTCCTCGCAGAACACGGCTACGTCAATCAGACCCTGTGGGAAGCATCCGGAGCAAATTCCTGATCACGTGGAGCACGGCCTATGTCAATCCTGACCCCGTGGGAAACGTCCAGAGCGGATCCTAGTCCTCGCAGAACACGGCTATACCAATCAGATCCCGTGGGAAGCATCCAGAGCAAATTTCTGGTGACGTAGAACACGGCATGTGTCAATCCTGACCCCGTGGGAAACGTCCAGAGCGGAGCCTGGTCCTCGCAGAACACGACTATGTCAATCCGACCCCGTGGGAAGCATCCAGAGCAAATTCCTGGTCATGTGGAACACGGCCTATGTCAATCCTGACCCCGTGGTAAACGTCCAGAGCGGAGCATGGTCCTCGCAGAACATGGCTATATCAATCAGACCCCGTGGGAAGCATCCAGAGCAAATTCCTGGTCACGTAGAACATGGCCTATGTCAATCCTGACCCCGTGGGAAACGTCCAGAGCGGATCCTGGTCCTCGCAGAACACGGCTATGTCAATCAGACCCCGTGGGAAGCATCCAGAGCAAATTCCTGGTCACGTAGAACATGGCCTATGTCAATCCTGGCCCCGTGGGAAACGTCCAGAGCGGAGCCTGGTCCTCGCAGAACACGACTATGTCAATCAGACCCCGTGGGAAGCATCTAGAGCAAATTACTGGTCACGTGGAACGCGGCTTATGTCAATCCTGACCCCTTAGGAAATGTCCAGAGCGGAGCCTGGTCCTCGCCGAATACGGCTATATCAATCTGACCCCGTGGGAAGCATCCAGAGCAAATTCCTGGTCACGTGGAACGCGGCCTATGTCAATCCTGACCCGTGGAAAACATCCAGAGCGGAGCCTGGTCTTTGCAGAACACGGCTATGTCAATTCTGACCCCGTGGGAAGCATCCAGAGCAAATCCTGGTAACGTGGAACACGGCCTATGTCAATCCTGACCCCGTGGGAAACGTCCAGAGCGGATCCTGGTCCTCATAGAACACGGCTATGTCAAACCGACCCCGTGGGAAGCATCCAGAGCAAATTCCTGGTCACGTGGAACACGGCCTATGTCAATCCTGACCCCGTGGGAAACGTCCAGAGCGGAGCCTGGTCCTCGCAGAACACGGCTATGTCAATCCGACCCCGTGGGAAGCATCCAGAGCAAATTCCTGGTCACGTGGAACATGGCCTATGTCAATCCTGACCCGTGGGAAACGTCCAGAGCGGAGCCTAGTCCTCGCAGAACACGGCTATGTCAATCCGACCCCGTGGGAAGCATCCAGAGCAAATTCCTGGTCACGTGGAACACGGCCTATGTCAATCCTGACCCCGTAGGAAACGTCCAGAGCGGAGCCCGGTCCTTGCAGATCACGGCTATGTCAATCCGACCCCGTGGGAAGCATCCAGAGCAAATTCCTGGTCACGTGGAACATGGCCTATATCAATCCTGACCCCGTAGGAAACGTCCAGAGCGGAGCCCGGTCCTCGCAGATCACGGCTATGTCAATCCGACCCCGTGGGAAGCATCCAGAGCAAATTCCTGGTCACGTGGAACATGGCCTATGTCAATCCTGACCCCGTGGGAAACGTCCATAGCAGAGCCTGGTCCTCGCAGAACACGGCTATGTCAATCCGACCACGTGGGAAGCATCCAGAGCAAATTCCTGGTCACGTGGAAAACGGCCTATGTCAACCTGACCCCGTGGGAAACGTCCAGAGCTAAGCCTGGTCCTCGCAGAACACGGCTATGTCAATCCGACCCCGTGGGAAGCATCCGGAGCAAATTCCTGGTCACGTGGAACACGGCCTATGTCAATCCTGACCCCGTGGGAAACGTCCAGAGCAGATCCTGGTCCTCCCAGAACACGGCTATGTCAATCAGACCCCATGGGAAGCATCCAGAGAAAATTCCCGGTCACGTAGAACACGGCCTATGTCAATCCTGACCCCGTGGGAAACGTCCAGAGCGGAGCCTGGTCCTCGCAGAACACGGCTATGTCAATCCTGACCCCGTGGGAAGTATCCAGAGCAAATTCCTGGCCACGTAGAACACGGCCTATGTCAATCCTGACCCCGTTGGAAACGTCCAGAGCGGAGCCCAGTCCTCACAGAACACGGCTATGTCAAACCGACCCCGTGGATAGCATCCAGAGCAACTCCTGACTCCGTGAAATGCGGATAATGGCAACGCCATCAATCACTTACGGGTCCTCTCGACCCATAAGGAAGAAAACTCTCTTGTAAGATCCTTACGAATTATAAGAGAAAACGCACCTAGGAATACTCACGATTCCTAAAGAGAAAATACACCTACGAAATCCTCTCGACTCGTAGGAAGAAAAGTCTTTATGAGACCCTTACGGCTCATTAAGTTGAAAAGCCTTAGGCAGCAGATCTGAACCTGCTTCCTAAACCATCGCTACCTCTCGAAGAATTCATAACGGAATGCTTTCTACAGGTTACGCTTACTAAGGTAACATGCCGGCAACAAAGGAAAGAGAAGAAAGCGACAAGGAGAACATTTGATTCGCATTCGGTTAAACGTTCGAAGCATACCCATTCATGCATGTGTAACAACTCCATTTTTAATATACAAAGAATTGATTTAAATTCAATGTATACTTGGAGTATTTATTGCAGCTGATATCTCTTTAAGTATTTATTTCACTCCATAATTACAAGAAGGAGCTTGTAGCTCATTGGTAATACCTTGCACTGCTGAACCAAGCCACCAGAGTTCAAATCCCATGCCCCACATTATTTTTATATTATTTTGTTTTAAATTTTTTTGGAAAGTCAACAGTCAAACCGCCATAACTCATAAAATTTATACTGAACACAAAAAGTTAGATGCACCAAATTTCCCCCCAGATGATCCCCCACCCGGAGAGCCCTTGACTCGGCCCGACTCGGCCGAGTCGGCCGGCGGACCGGCCGACTCAGGCAGGCGCCGCCGACCGGACTCGGCCGCCGACCGGACTCGGCCGGACGGCCGAGTCGTCAACACGGAATTTCTCCGTGTTGACCTGGTCTTCTCACCTGAATACTTTAATTTCCCTGATCGGTTATCAAATTCTCAATAAATCATTTTTACTCCAAAATTTAATGATTTTTTAATGGTTTTTATTTATTTTTATATATTTTTTAATTAAAACCCTAACCCTAGCCTAACCCTATATAAACACCCCTACCCTCTACCCTCCCACCCTACATTCCTAAGTCCACTCTCTAAAAATTTCAAGAGAACTTGGTACGTTAGAAAACGAGCGAAAGGAAAAGCGCTGCCGAAATCGACGGCGAATCCCGGCGGTCGTACTAGGACTCTTCACGACGTTTCGACACACCGACAAACCCACTACCTTCCTAGCACTCTCTAGCTTTTCCAAAACCCGTAAGTCTCTCTTTTCTACCTTTCTATTCTTTCCTAAAATACGACTTTTTAAAACCCGACGGAAATTGGAACAAACCGATTTCCGATTCGGTTTTCTATCAAAACTCACTTGTCATTAATTCCATAATGCTTAAACATATTCATGTTGACTACTAATCACTTAAAAATCAATTTGGATAAAGTTTCTCACATGAAATGATAAGTTTTGCAAAACACCGTATTTTCGCACTTAAATACCATAATGTTTAGTTTTCACATTTAACCCCTAAACTTTGCTATACCTTAAAATAGATCACGAGGTAATGACCTACCTCCACACACATGCAAATACAATCCTAATTGATATCATCAAAACTTAGAATACGATAATACAAGACTTTATATTAAAATACCATTTTCTTTATAAACTTTTTCTAAAAGTTCTAAGTTGTATACAATTTTTAAAACAAAATCTTTTAATAGGAAAATACGATATGTCATGGACATCGATCGTTTATCTAAACCTGATTTTGTGGTGTCTAGGCTAGGCAAGTGAGCTTAGGTAACTTTAAAAGGCCCGTCTCACGATTCGTGAGCGGATCCCTCCTTCCTCACTTGTACTTACCTGGCCACAATTGGCGGTGAAGAGGCGATTTGAAGCTTCTAATGACGTGTCGTTTAGACCATTTACAAATAGGCTAGTTGGCTTAGGAAACCCTAGAATCTAAAATACGGAAATTTACATCCTTTTACAAATAAATACCTTATCTTTATAAAACCGTTTTCTAAATGAATGGTATTTATTAAATCTTTGCAAAGCGCCACTACAACCCACCTTTGGGGAACTCGTTAGGGATAGTACGGTTTATCGTGCACCCTCGGGATTAGTAGTGTGAGATTCAGACCTCCGCAAGGAGCATTCGGTCTCGAAAGGTTTAAAATACGACATTTAAGAAAAATGAAATTTTTGGAAAATAAAACATTTATTAAAAATTATTCTTGTAAAAACATATGTATATCTATCATTTAAACACCTATTTTATTATAAGATAAAGTTTCCACCTTTTCCTAAAAATTACAAGAATAAAAGTTACATTAAAATACCATGAATTTCAAATAAATCAATATTACAAATTAATATCTTTATTTATGTAATTAGGATATTTTCACTAGAAATAAGACAAAATAAAATCATACTCATAATAGCCATAAAGACGAATAATAAATACTTGAGGTGTATCTTGAAAACTATACAAAAGTATTTTTACATAAAACCCCCTCAAGTTTTATAAATTACAATAAGGACCCTAACAATTATAGAACTTCGACTTACATTTCTTTTAGTCTGACTCGGGTTTGGGTCTGATTATTTCTGACTTGAATATGATTCAAGTCAATCTATATTCTTTAATATTCCAACTCAATATGAATACATGAATCCCAGAATCCAGTTAACAATCTATGTAATTTGACTGAATCAAACCATGGATATACATCCATTATCCCGTTATTCCATTTACCTGATTATGCAGTTACAATCTGTTTACTGATATCATGGTTTTGGTCAGTCACCCAGCTTACACAATATAATACAACAATACAATCAAAACACTACGGGGTTTAAGAGGTAGATTGGTACGGAAGGTGTTAAAGGTGGCACGAGGTGGTCAGATTAAGACACCTAACCTATATTCCGTTGCTATTGTACCGTGGCTTAACGGTTCCTTGTACATTCCGTTTGCCCTGGTCTCTAGCATATAGAGACCCCTCTCGTATACACTGGCATCCTTCTGTACCAAGCTACAAACAACAGCGTTAACACAATATTCTACAATACTTTACAATCTCTTTAGAAAATATCTCTTATTCTGTCTTTTCTAATTCTTCTTTATCTTTGGGACTTACCGAGCGACCTGTTCGCTGACGACATTCTATTTCTTTCTTCTTTGAATGTCGTCAGGTGCTTTGGACCCAGCAGAGATTGAGCCCACCGGTGAAGACTTGGAGCAGTTTCACGAAGACCCCGAGCTCTAGACATTGTACCTTGTTCTATTCAGTATTTTTATTTCCTGTTATGCCACTGTTTAGGCATCGCTTTTCATTTCAGTTGTATTTACTTTTCATGCATTGTACAAAGGAATGTTATTAATAAAGTTGCTGTTATTTCTATATCTCTTGTTTCTTGTGATTTATTTTTATATTGCTTAGATACGCTTAGCGTATGTACTTCTAAGTATATACGTAGCGGACCTCGTCGCGTCCCCTTCGCCGTACACCGGGAAGCGGGGCGTGACAGCATGTGCGAAAGATTTAGTGCATAAAATAAACACACGGAAACGAGGAATTTGCTATTCATACTTCAAAAGGTTCTTACAACAATGAAAGCAGTAAACGAAAACATCATCAAAATGATTATAATGGTAAGACATCAAATCCAGGACATGGATTGATAAATTCAAAGATGAGGCCATCCAAAAATTTTCACGATCACAAGCGTCAAGATCCCTACTGATGTCCTCCGCCCTTCGATAGGCAGCAAGTATCGCCGCTTGCTGAAAAGCTTGATGCGGGAAATTGACAAGGTTGTCTCGTCTTTTCTTTGAGATTAGGCCCATCAGATATACTGAGTGCCCCTTATCTTCGGCGGCGTCCAAAGCCTTAAGCGGCATTCCTAGACAGAATAAGGGAAGCACTTCCCAGATCACTCTCACAATAAGCTTCAAAAGAGAGGAACGACGAGAAAGCAGTCGACCATTGTACGCATCAAAGCGACCCATAATTTCAGCACACTGGGCATTTGTGAATTCTTGGTTTTGGGAATGGCCGAGTGCGCGAATGTCCCCGTAAGAAATAATCTTGTCGAGATCATACATGCGAGCGTCCATAACGTCTGAAAAAGAAAAATCAGTGAGAGTTAGTGGACAGACGGGTTAAGAAGAACTTATTGAAACAGACACGGGATTTAATCAACTTTTGATATCCCCAAGGTGGGAATAAGTGCTAATTAAATCACCCAATGGATTTAATTCTGTGAAGGTAGGAGAGAAATCCTAAAAAGAATTTCATATTTAATAGAAAGGTCCCTCGGGCCAAAGAGTTAAACTCCTCGAGAGCAATGCTCTGCAGACAGGAGTGACACCTGTCAAAGTCAATTATGAAGGGAATTTAAAAATTCCCCGAGAATTCTAAAGATCCATGCTCTGTAAAGAAGATGAAATGATCCTTCAAGAAACCCTGAAAGCAAAGCTTTCTGCAGAAGTAAAAACTTCGAGAGCTTTAAGATCTATAAAGTGAATTCCAAGAATTCTTCATCAATGGGTCGAAAGAAACCCTAAAAAGGTTTTCTTTTTCAGATCCATGATCCAAATAGAGCAAAGCTCTGATAACGAATTCGAATCTTACCAAAAAGAAAAATATCTGACAGAGTTTTTAAGAGACTTCTTAAAAAAGAGAGCAATGCTCTGAAGGAGAAATAATTCTCAGAAAAGAAGATGAACAATGGTCATTTCAGAGGGCCAAAGGCCCTATTTATAGGCATTGAGAGCCGTTTCAACTTCCAATAAATTGATCCAACGGCGAAGATGCTGCCACCGTTGCACTCACGTGTGGGCCACGTAAGCGCAACAGTAGAGGGAATTTGTTTCCCCAATCAGAGCAAAACTCTGTTCAAATTCCGAGATTTGAAATGAAGCGACGCTTCGTGAAGAGTGCCAGCAATGAATGCGCCCGCACTAAGAGTCAAAGACTCTGAAACGGTGCTCACGTGCAAAGCACGAGAGCGCTAAGCGCCAAGAGCACTTCATTACTTGCACCTGGTTATAACAAGTTAAGTTATGCAGCGCATAAGCGCCTGACAAAGGAATACCAAAGAATTAAAAATAAGAGGAGCACTTGGAAGATAATAAAATACTTAATTAGACATTTTTTATTACAATATAAACAGATCGCCAAACATAGGATCAAAAGGACAGGGGTTTGCAAAGCTAAGAATGAGATTATCTAGTTCCCTCTCTGTCTTCTCCACCATGTCAAAACGACGATCTTCTCGAATAGTAGCCACCCATCGATCAGCGCCGCACTCACCAGAGAAAGTAGAGATAACGACCTGACGAGCCCGTATCTGGCTCAGCAAATGGACAGAGCAATCCCTCACGGCTTTAGTGATCAAATGCGCCTCGAAGAAGCACTCGATCTTGTCTTCAGCAGCATCGAGCATTGCCGAGGTCATCTCTGCTGGAGGAGGGGGAATATCAGCGAGCACGGACGTAAGGATCATCCGAAGCCAAATAGAGTGTGGGGGGAGAGGAGACCCTACACGAGTCAAGAGCTCGTACAGCGCTACGTCGCATTGGTCATCCGTAAGAGCAGGATTCACCAAGCGCGCAGCAAACCGAGGAACAATGTCCTGGATGGGCACTTCTCATGGTTGTCGACGAGCATGTGGGCGGTTGCAAGCCATAGTTGAGAGGATTCTTTATAGACGAGAAAAGAAAGAAGTTTTGCTTCAGATTATGAAGACTAGGCACAGGAAAATTTGTGCATAGTGGAGCTATTTCCAAGACCTGGAAAATGAAAGTTCTGGGAAATATAAATTTGACTTAAAAGGAGGGTGAAAAGACATCTCCAATAAAGCAGTGCTTTAGATGCAGCGCCAAACGCGCTGCGCCATAAGTAGCGCACCACGTGCAAAGCACGTGCGCGCTAGCGCTAAGAGCGCTGCGCTCCAAGTAGCGCACCATGGGCAGAGCGCATAAGCGCTAGCGCTGAAACTAAAAGCTCCCCACCGTTAGATCAAAGATCTAATAATAATGATAAATCATTAATTAACCAGAATTAAATTCTGTTAAGAAAAGATTTCTCAAAATCTTTCCAAACAACAAAATTGTGCTCTGTAAATCAGAGCACCGTTGGATCAATGATCCAATGGTAAATAAAAATTACCAAAGACAGAATAAATTCTGCATGGAAAGATTTCCCATTCTTGGTAAAAAACAATAAGATTATCTTCTGTAAACCAGAAGCCCTTGGATCAAAGATCCAACGATGGGAAATTCCCCAAATCAATTAGAGAAAAGACCTCCTTAACTGATTGAACAAACTATCTTGCCCTATATAAAGGCCCCCAGACTTCAAGTCTAAAAAAGAGGAACCCCCCATAAACTTTGAGAAAATCTCAAGAAGAAGAAGAAGAAGCTCTCGGCAAAAGAAGACAATTCTTTTTCAAGGTAAAAAGAATAGAAAAACGAAATTGCCTCAATATAAACAGAAGTATTTACTTCTTTCACAGATCATCGATCTATAAGACAAAGTTGTCTTTCACAAAAGAGATTATGAACATCTCATTATAAAGGGGGGAGAATTATTCAATTCTCTTAGGATCACAGATCCATAAAGGCAAAACCTTCCATCAAAAAGAGATTGAAATATCTCCTATGAACTAACTTTGTTCTTAGAATCTTGAGACGAAGTCTCTTATCAAAGAACAGATAGTCTGCAGAGCGCAAAGTTAACCTGAGAAGAGTCTTAGCGCTCCTAATCTAATAAGAGCCTTAGCGCTCCTAATTCAAAAGTGCCTTAGTGCTCTTCATCTAGCGCAAAACGCTGCAGTGCCATAGCGCTTCAAACACAGCGCACTGCGCTCATTGGCTAGCGCTCAACGCTAAGCGCGCCATGTGCTCCTCACGTGTGCGCTGCATTATTAAAAGCGCTCTGCGCTCATTATATGGCACCAGCGCTAAACGCCTCAATACATCAGCGCTCTTCATTTAGCGCATTAGCGCTTCATATCTGGCGCTAAGCGCATTAGTGCTTTAACCATAGCGCACGACGCTCATCAACTGGCGCTAGTGTCAAGTGCACCACATGCTTTTATGTGCGCTTGGACAGAACATAAAATGTTCTTTGAGTAAGCCTGGGGCTATGATAAATGCACAACATTCAATTAAAGACAAAACATTATCAGAGACTAAACCAATACTTAGCATTTTTAAAGGGATTGGACTCAAACAAACATCTAACAACTCCAAAAACAAATGTTGAATATTGTAATTGAATGGACTTAGCTCAAATTGGCCATAAGTTCTCAATTCAGATTAATTGATTCATATGCTCATAAATCACAGATCTTAGTCCCAATTGGACTACAGGTCTCTCAACCCACATCGGTTTAAGGGTACATCTCTGAACTCCTCTGATATTTGTCGTTGTAATCCTTCAACGTCTTTAAAGATGTGACGGGTCTCGACAATCATACATTTCATGGAATGTGGGGTCCTTAAGCCCATGGACTATGATGTCCTTAACCTTGACTGTGAGGTCTTTAAACTCACGGACTATGATGTCCTTAACCTTGACTGTGAGGTCTATAAACTCACGGACTACGATGTCCTTAACCTTGGACCGAGATGTCCTTAAACTAACATTGGACCACCATGTCCTTAAATTGGCAATCGACCGCAATGTCCCTAAACTAAACAATAGAGCCCAAATGCTTTTTTGTTGGATCTAAATAATCCTGTTAAGTTGATCTTAGTCTAAAATGACACTAACGTATCCTTAACAAACGTTTAAGTTGATCTTAGTCTCAAATGAGGCTAACATATTCTTAAACCCAACCCCCAAACCCAAATCTAAGAAGATACGGATTTGGACTAATCCACGCCCTACGGGAGACAACATAAATTAGTCTCCGTATACAATCCACGGGCAACCAAAAACAAAACAAACACCTACGACACGAAGTGACCATCTGGAGAAGGAAAAAGTGGTTACCGCGATGCGATAGCGTAATTAACTGCAGGGGCTTGCGCCTGCAGGGAAGAGCGTCCCCACAATCAAAAAACCCCTCAACGAGGGGGAATCTGACGAAGTCTGCTACATCGGCCGCATCCGTTTAAACCTTCGATACATGGTGTCATAAATCAACTTGGAATCTTCGGAGAGGTGGACGGATAGCACCAATTAGCATCTGCCCCGAAATTCAGGCGAGACGGACCTGCGCGGTCGCGTCTCCGTGTTTCGGCGGGGAACACTTAGCACTCAGAAAAAGAAAAGGAGAATAAAACAAAGGCAATTCTCATTCTTCAGAGTGCCTCACGTGATCTCATGTGACCCAATAGTGCTTAGCACTCAGAAAAGGAAAAAGGAAATAAACCCAAAGATAGCTCCTATTTTGGGGGCACCTCACGTGTTCCCACATGACCCCAAAACAGGGAGAAAATTCCAAAGACAGCGCTCGCATTTCGAAGGCACTTCACGTGTCTGCACGTGACTGTTTGATGAACCAAGTGCTTAGCACTTATAAATGAAAGAGGAATAAAATCCAGAGAACAGTTCTCACCTCGGGCGTCTCACGTGCTCACACGTGAGCCAAGTGCTCAGCACTTATATATATATATATATGAGGGAATAAACTCAAGGAACAATGCCCACTTCGGGGCCCCTCACGTGTTCACACGTGAGCTCCTCCAAAGTCTAGTGTTTAACACTGATTCAGTGCTTAGCACTATGGGGTGACTAAGGGAAATCAACCTTAGCTCAAATTTGCCAAGTCTTCCGAAGCCAAGACCCTTTTTGTCACCAATCAACTGAGCCCCCATGTCCAGGTCTCCCCAAACTAATCCTAGTCCCAAAGATGACTAGTGTTATCCTAACAGATGACATCTAAACTGATGTTCATCCCATTCCCCAAATCGGGATATTGGTTCAAGGGTACATCTCTTCATACATCTGATACATGTCGTTGTAATCGTTCAACGTCTTCAAAGAGATGGAGGGTCCCAATAACCGATAACTTTTGGTGCATCCCCAAACGGTTGAACCAAAACCACACAGACTATGACGTCTTTAAACTGGACTATGATGTCCTTAAATTTTACGGACTGTGGGGTCCTTAAACTCATGAACTATGATGTCCTTAAACTTTACAGACTATGATGTCTCTAAACTACCACGGACTGTGGGGTCCTTAAACTCATAGACTATTATGTCTTTAAACTTTACAGACTATGACGTTTTTAAACTATGGACTATGATGTCCTTAAACTCCATGGACTATGATGTCCTTAAACTTATGGACCGCAAAGTCCCTAAACTAAAACAATAGAGCCCAAATGCTCTTTTGTTGGATCTAAATGATCATGTTAAGTAGATCTTAGTCTAAAATTAGACTAACGTATCCTTAACAAACGTTTAAATATATCTTAGTCTAAAATTAGACTAACGTATCCTTAACAAACGTTTAAGTTGATCTCAGTCTCAAATGAGATTAACGATCCTTAAACCCAACCCAAACCCAAATCTAAGAAAATACGGATTTGGACTAATCCACGCCCTACGGGCGACAACATAAATTAGTCTCCATATACAATCCACGGACAACCAAAAATAAAACAAACATACACGACACGAAGTGACCATCTGGAGAAGGAGAAAGTGGTTACCGCGATGCGGTAGCGTAATTAACTGTAGGGGCTTGCGCCTGCAGGGAAGAGCGTCCCCACAATCAAAAAACCCTCAAATGAGGGGGAATCTGACGAAGTCTGCTATATCGGCCGCATCCGTCTAAACCTTCGATACATGGTGCCATAAATCAACTTGGCATCTTCGGAGAGGTGGACGGATAAAACCAAATAGCATCTGCCCCCAAATTCAGGCCTGACGTCCCAACGTCCCGGTCGCGTCTTTCGGCGGAGTACAAACATAACCTCTCAACTTTTGAATCCTTAATTGTTGTTCACCCTTCCATTTTTGGCCTATTAGCTCACCTAATTTGAACATCGATCGACGGAGCGTAAAGATGACGTCATTCTTAGCTTTTCTCGTATTTGTTACAACATGCTCTTAGGGAGAATTTCGCAGACGAAATTCTTTTGAGTATGGTAGACTGTAACGTCTGTACCATAATTTTATCCCTTTGAATCTTTCTTGTTTTTCCCGATAATCGTGTCACGGCATATAGAAAACGAAACAACGAATCCTTCATCTCGGTTTGACCTTATTTTGTAATTTTCTTGATTCCTTTAAATCTTATCTCGTTGACTCTGATAGTAGAATTTGGGTGATTTAAATGAAGTTATGTGATTGTAATTATGAACTGCAGCATAATTACAATACGGTACTCTACTTGAGTGATTTAGAGTCCTGTCTTTGATTCACGTTCCTCTTGATTTAGCTATATTCTATCGCACAAGGTCATCCTCGTTTATCGGAGTCTACCTTCTTTGTTAACTTATATCATTCCCGGATTTTAAAAATTCGATTTCCATTCTTTATCTTTGTTCCATTCTTGACAATCCAATTCCAATTTACGTTTCTTGTTGCGGCGTTCTTGGAAACTACACTTGATTATCCTAATAGCATCTATTCCGATTTTCGAAACTCCTTGTCTTTCTGTTTGTTTTATCACAAAGACATACCTTCTTATCGACGAGATTACCGACTGATGGAGCGCGACGACGAAACACGGTTGTCTTATCCTGATCCTTTTCCTTGCTTTGTTACATTATCCTACTTGAGTAATTTCGAGGACGAAATTATTTTTAAGGAGAGTAGGATGTAACGACCATAAAATTCCAATACCTTCGTATTAATAAAATACGGCATTTAATTATTTTTGGTATTTTCCGTATATTTTTTTTATATATTATTTTATTTTCTTATCTTATTATTTTCTAAAACCCGTTTCTTTTTAACCAAAACTTAACTCATTTCAAATATAAACCCAAAAGCCCAAGCATGCCACTCTTCTCCCTTCTCTTCCCTTTTTCACATTATATGTTATATGTTAATATGTTAGTATTATGTGGTTGATTGTCATTTTTACATTTGTGTTGTTAGTTTTTACATGTTTAAATACTATGGGTTATGTAGTCGGTTTGATCCATGTTGTTTTTACGGTTATTGGCAGTTATTTGGTTTTAATTTGGTAGTGTATAATTTTAGTTATTATTTATGTGTGTATTTATGTGTTTCCAGTTTAGTGTGTTTACCTTTCTCTACTGTCCTAATTAAGCCCATCCTTTTCCAAATTTATTTTTATATCATTTTAACTACGTAGCTGATCAATTTCCAGATCCATTTGCAGAAAACTTTTTCATGGCAGTAACTGTTGCCTAAAAATTTGATTCCTAGCGATTTAAACATTTTACTTAGAACCAAGCCTAAAATTCTATTTCTTTTCTTTTAAACCTGGTAGCCCATAACCCAAATCCAATCTCATTTTCATTTTCTTTTATAA
Source organism: Agapanthus africanus (assembly GCA_030015575.1). Taxonomy (NCBI): domain Eukaryota; kingdom Viridiplantae; phylum Streptophyta; class Magnoliopsida; order Asparagales; family Amaryllidaceae; genus Agapanthus; species Agapanthus africanus. Next base: position 42,976,646 of record JASDDO010000019.1, on the reverse strand, counting down.
AACCATGGGTCCAAAAGTCCACTTTCTTTTCAAGCAACAGTATATATTTAATTCTTGTTAAATTTATGCATGAACAACCTAGTAGCCCACTGGTTAAGTTTTTATATTATTATTTCATAGGTCATATGTTCGAATCTTAAGTCTTGCAATCATTTTTATCTATTTTTTTATACTCTCTCATAATCTTTAAATGAGACCTTTCATTTTCTCTAACTTCCAAATAAATGGGCACCCTTTCAATTTCTCTTTAACTCCCATTATGAATTCATATTAATTCGAATTAATATGACATAATTCTTTTATATACTCATCTTATCTTTTTATTCTTCTTTCTCATAAAAAAATTAGAAAGAAGAACAACTCCTCTCTTTTCTTTCTTCCTCACAAAATATTATTCATCTCTTTCTTTCTCTTCATCTAGAGTTCTCGAAGAAGAACATGAAGAAACTTTCAAAAAGTCTCGCTAGTAACGCAAGACTATCGTCGGATAGACAAGCCCAGTGACGATACCGACTTGTGCATATAAGTTCCCTCCGTCTCTCTCCCCCTCTTTCTCTTCTCCTTCTCACTCTCTTTATCTTATTTCCTTCCTTCGTCTAGACATGCACGATTATTTGTAACCTTTTTTTTTATTTTTAGTAAAAGAAATTAGCTATGAAAAATAGGTGCATGAATAATTGTCTATATATTCTACATGTTATGTTTAGATGCTTATGGCATTTATGTGTAGTCTATAGTAATTGTTTCATACTAATATCATTCCTTTAAATGAAAGTAATGTTGTAAGTAGTATCCTATTGGAATTTAAAAATGATATATGTGAAAGGTTTTTATTGTAGTTTCATAAAAAGTCGTATGTATTTCTTTTATAACCCAATTACGTGATTGAAATATTGATGATATTCTACAATTTGTGACATGATTTTTATAGAATCGTTGGTGTATTTTCTCATGTATATTCTCAATTAGAATGTTAGCAAGTATAAAAAAACAAAGTTGCAAATTAATACTATGGTTTTATTTTTTTAAATACGATTCCAAATATCTTTATCTTTAAAATAATTTTTTAGAATTAATTTCCACTTTTGGAAATTCTTGGAACATTAGAATACAATAATGGATAGAATTTCAAATTTACAGTAACAATTTCATATCAAACCGAATAACAAGGAGTTATGTGGTTTTTTATTTACTGTTTTTAAAACCAGAAAACTGTCATTAAGGGTCTTCGAGAGAGACCATAACTCTATAATCGTTGATCCAAATTAAGTGTTTTCAGATATTTTGAACATCTATATCGAAATATATAGATTTTCTTAGTTTTAAGTTTTTACTGAAAACCGACGTAAAATATAGAAAACCACATTACAATATTAAGCGACGAATCTGAACAGAATTTGTTCTGATTTGCACACTGTTTTTAAATAGGACATAATTTGAACTCCCGATGTCCGTTCGTAAAAAAAATTTAGACGTGTAGATGCACCATTGATAGAGCTACAATTTCCTATATATTAAATTACTTAGAAATGCATGAAACAACCCGATATAGGCTTTGCAATATAACATATAGTTGCGGTCCAGAATATGAAGTTCTGTTTTAAACGTCGATGTTAAAATGATCATAACTAGAGTTTCAAAAATCTAAATCGCGAGAATCTTAGTGTTTTGGATAAGTATATCGAAAGACCTATAATTTTCTAATAATTTTCGTAACTTGAAACCTAATGAAAATTGACTCAAACTAATTTTAAAAATATGCGACGGCGCTGGACAGATTCTTATCTGTTATGCGCGATGAAACGAAAATAGGTTTATCTCCCAAACCGGTAGTCGTATTTAGGCGTGACTGGAACTCACGCATGTACAACACTTAGATCCATATTTTTGTTCATATTCTTAATTTAATTGTGTCACGCCCCGCTTCCCAGTATATGGGTAAGAAGACGCGACGAGACCTGCTACGTATTTACTCAGAAATAAACACGCTAAGCGTATCTAAGCAATATAATGTAACTATACATAAGAAGACATGAATGTAAATGAACATCAACTTTTTTTATTAAACATCTCTTTACAAGTACAACTGAAAATGTAAATACAGGAATAGAAAGTAATGCCTAAACAATGGTATGAACTGAAAAGAAAATATATACAAGTACTAGAGCTCTGGGTCAATGGCGAACTGCTCCAAGTCTTCAGTGCTGGGCTCAACCTCCAAAGAGTCCGATCCACCTGACAACATTCCAAAGAAAGAAGAGAATGAATGTCGTCAGCGACCAATCGCTCGGTAAGTCCCAAAAATAGGTAAGAATAGACAGATGAATAGACAGATATGAGAATATTACTGGTGAGTTTGTTATGTTAACGCAGTTATTTATAGCTTGGTACAGAATATACTAGTGTATACGAGAGGAGTCCCACTATTCCGGAGACTAAGGTATACGGAGCACAAGGAACCATTAAGCCATGGTACAACAACAATGGATATTCAGGTTAGGTGTATTAAAGTGATCGTCTCGTGCCACTTCTAATACATTCCGTACCAGTCTACCCCTTTAAACCCCCTTAATGTATTTTGTATTGATTGTATTGTTTTGTTTTATAAATGTAAGACTTGCCGAAACTATGATATCATGTAAACGGAATGGATATAAATGGATAGTCATGTAATCAGAGTATATCTATGGTTCGGTTCGGTCGAGTCATGTTGATATAGATTGAATTTTGATATAAATGGATTCATGTTGAAATGGAGTTTTACTTGAGTCATATTCAAGGATAGATTGATTTCATATTAGACTGAGGCTCTGTCCGAATCAGACACTTCAAAACAAATTGAAGTCCTGAATTAGTTTTGATATTATCGGTAACTGCTGCACATGGATGGCAGGATTTGTGTCTTTTTCCAAGACAATTACCGTATTGATTACACCGTTTTTAGGTTGTCTACCTTAGATAGGCAAGCACCCATATTCTCCGGCTCCCTGAGGCTCAAGAGAACTGGTCCCGCTTAAACCTATATTTACTAAGGTCCTTATTGTAAATTAATATAACTTGAGTGGGTTTATGAAAAATAGTTTTGATATATTTTCAAAATACATCTTAAGTATTTAATTATCGTCTTTAGGGTTTTCATAATTGTAATTTTTATAAAGTGAAATATTCTAGTGGATATAACCTAGATTTCATTATATATGGTATTTTAGTGTAATATTGAAATTGTATTGATTTGTAACGGTGGTTTCATGAAATTTATGATTCCTTTGATTTAGAAAACATGGAATTTATATATTGTATACTTAAAGTAGATATTTTGATAATATATATATATATATATATATTTATAAAAAAAATAGAACTTATTTATTAAATAGAAATCACATTTTTCTTAAAATTGCATTAAAAATTCCATCGAGATTGGATGCTCCATGAGGAGGTCTGCTTCTCGCTCTACTAGGCCCGAGAATGTGCGATAACCCGCACCATCCCGATCGGGGTTCCCCAAAATGGGTTGTAGAGACACATTTGCAAGGAATTAAATAATACACTTTTAAAGAAAACGGTTTTTGAATGTTTATGGTATTTTATTGTAAACTCGTATTTTCCCATAAACTAATGTTCCAAAAGTCATCGTGCTATGTCAAGAATGTGTGTTGTGATGAGGTAGGTCTTTACTCCGTGCGTTTTCTAAAGGTAATATGGGTAAACTGAATAAGTAATGTCGTATGTAAATATGATGGTATTTTACCGTAAAATTGAAATAGAAGTTGCAATACATATTATTTTGAATTGAAACTTGTTGTAAATATTGTTTTATATTTGTTAAATAACATAAGAAGAGATGGTAATTTATTGTTTAAGAAAAATTTGAGTTTTAAAAGAAAAGAGAATCGGAAGTTGGAATAGCTCCGCTTCCGAAAAGTTTTGAAAAATGGAAGTTTTAGACTAGAGATTGAGAAGGGGAGAGGGAATTTACAGGTTGGAATTAGAGAGAAGAGGTCGGAGGAGATTTTGGGATCATTGGGGAGTCGTTTCGTCGCCGGATTCTTCTCGAAACGTCGCCGGAACTTCGACCTTTGCTAACTCCACTTGTACAACTGTAGATTTGGAAATTTTAGAGAGTTTTTGTGATAATTTTCAAAATGAAGATGACTATGGTGCATGGGGTATTTATAAGATAGAATTAGGGTTTAGGGTATTAAAATTTAGAATTAAAATGCATTAAAATTTGGTTTAATGCATTATTTTAATTCTCTGTTTATTTTCAGTAAAAACAAACAGTACTGGGGTTAAGGAGGGAGGCCAAGCGACTAGGGTACAAAAAAAAATTGGCATTACCTATGGATTCCACAGGCGGCGCCGGCCCCTTCCTCAATCTCGCCTGTCCAAATCCAAGTGTAGGGGCTAGGATATCTGCCACGTGTCCCTGTCTGTTGGTATATTATTTCCCATGTGTTTATTTACTTTGTGACTTTTCATTTTACGTGCAGTGCACGTGCAAACCTTTGAGCTTTTAAAGGTTTAAAAGAAAAAGTCAATAAAAAATATATGTGGCCGGGGGGGGGGGATTCAAACACAGGGGCTCCGTCATAACAATGCAAGACTTTACCAATGAGCTACAAGTTATTTTTTGCTGTTAAAAAGCAATTCAAATACTTATAGCATATTCAGGATTGCAAATACTCCATTTGTGCATTAACTTTTAAACAAATTTTCTGTACACTGAAACAGAGTTGCTACAGATTGACTTGATTAATTAATCGTACACAATACTTCTTTACAATATTGTTTATGATTATTATTTGAATAATATACTTAACTCATTTCATACTATTCGAACATGTTTATCTTGTTTTTCTCGATCTTTGAATTGTTGCATATATATGAAGACATAATCCAATTACATACTAGACTTGACTTGACCGAACCATGAATATAGCTTGACATGAACTTGATATGAATACCTGAATACAACTTGAATATGAACCTGTACTCTTTATATTCATGGATTCGGCCAAGACTTATAACTTGAACTATATATTACAATACGCAGGGATAAGGGGTAGATTGGTATGGAACGTATATCGTGGCATGAGAGGTCACTTTAAAAGACACCTGCATGAATTCACGTGTCGTTGTCCCGTAGGTTATGACGGGGCCTTGTATTACATGTTATCTTAGTCCACGGGATAAGTTGGACTTCTCTTATATACATGAATATCTTCTTTATCAAACTATAAACAATCACGTTAGAATAATTATACTTACACATTGATATTCACTTCATATTCACCATATCCATACTATACAGCCATTTCTATATTTGTCTGCTATGCCCATGTTCCATTGTCATGCTTATATAGTTGTCATTATTTACCATGTTATATAGAATTAATATGTTATATAGATTTACCATGCTTATATTAAATGACCTGCTTAATCACCATATCATACTTAGTCCATTGTTTCATGATATTCTTTTCCAACTTGTCATCATATCTTTATATTCACATTCATGTTTTTCTGGGGGCTTACCGAGCACTAATTCGTCGATGGGCATTCCACCAATCTCTTTGTTTCTTAGAATGTTCGTCAGGTGAATTTGGGACAGAGGATTTAGAAGCAGTCGGAGTATTTTTATCTCACATTCAAGTGTACGAATAGTTTTGTTCATCTCCGCGGTTATTACAGGTTTCCTTTTAGTATACCACATGTTTAGGCTCTTTACCTTCATCTTGTATTTATTGTTCAGACACATTGTATCAGTTAAAAATTATGAAATCTTGAATATAATATATCGATATTGGATTTTATTACTCTTGTTATTCTTGCATTTTGTTATATTGCTTATTTACGCTTAATGTATTTATTAAGAAAATCAACCTTCTTATAATAAATACGTTGCGGGCTTGCCACGGCACCGTTTCCGTCTACTGAGAAGCGGGACGTGACATTACTAAAACAACCTAATCTTCTTTTATGCAAACTCGAGTTCGCCAAAATTACATGTATACATGAAACATGCATATATACATGCTAATACCAAGGAAAAAATCACAACTCAATGATCCAGTACATGCTTTCGGTACATAAGATATTAAACGTCAGTGGCTACAGTGACAACATAGCTGGCTATTGAGCAAAGGAGATGGAGCCAATTCTCTCTATTTATCTGTAGTTTATATACAAGTAAAAATATAACCAGTATGAGCATGGATGAGTATGCTACCAGCTTATAACAAAAACCATAACAAAATAGCGAAATCTTCCTGGGGAAAGAAGTGAATAACCAGTTCAAGTTCTCATGATAGCAAGAAATTTGCAACGGAAGTTGGAAGAAACCACTTCAAAGCTCAATGAAAACAAGTGGAAGATGCTAAAAGTTTTTCGAAAATAATGCGCACCAGTTGCCCTATGCCCTTAAATGAAAGTCAACACACCAATAAAAACATTTTATTGAATAAAATTTGCCAATTTCATCAACAATAAAAGGAATTTGTCATGACTTCAGAAACAAAAGGACTCATGACCATAAAATAGAGGTCAACACATAAGAACCTCAAAACCACACAATATACACGAAGTTTGAGGTGATAATATGGAAACCTCTTTAAATTTAACAACATCAAAATTATAAATTTAAAATTAAGTTTAGAATTATACCTCTCTACGCACTATATCCGAAGATCTATGCTCATATGTATGAGAAATGATCCATCAATTCATTGGTTTTCCATTTTATTTGATTTGATTTTTAAAAAGCCTAATTTTTTTTTCGAGAAGTGAATGGATTTTTTTCGGCAACTGAGGACACAAGAAGAAGAATAGGGAAAACCAGATCTGTTCAAGGCATATGTATAACGATTTATTGGGAAACCTGATTTTGAGAATGTGTATTCTTAGAATCCGCCTTCCCATTAGATATGAGAATGCGTATTCTTAGAATCCGCCTTCCCATATGTAATGGGAAAGCTGATTTTCCTAACAAATCGATTAAAAATAAAAAACCCGGCCACGCCAGTGTGGCCCCATATTTTACTAAATTTAAAATTTTGAACCTTATTCCACTAAATTTAATTTAAAATTGCCCCATTTTGAAAAAAAGCCCTTTTTAACCCCTCACATTTTTGGCCGGCTTTTCCCCCTTCATCTCTCACTTCTCTTTTCCAATCTCCTTCCACTCTATTAACCCATATAAACCCTGGAAACCCAACCCCCGTTTTCTTCCCTCGACCTCCAAAAATTAGGGTTTCTGAAACCCTAATTTCATCAGAGTTGGAGCGGTTCTAGAGATCCTCCCTTACTCCGATCGCAATGGAGGCTGCCGCCGGCCGCGGCGGATCTCTACCGGTGCCTTCTTCGTCTTCCTCCTCTCACCCCCCGAGAAAAGAATGGCGCGTCGTCGCAAACGAGGTAAAGGCCATATAGGCGATTCTCTCCTCTTATTACATTCCCCCCATTCTAAACCCTAGATTTCTTTGTACCAAGATTCAGGAGGAGTTGCTTCAGTGTAAGCTCGAGGAGATCTCGAAGCAGAGGAAGGAGCTGCAGAATGTGGAGATTGAGCTGAGAGCGCAGGCCATCGTGAGGTCGGAGATCTTGGAGGTGCAGAATAGCTTGCAACTGAAGCTCGAAGAGCATGTGCATGCTGCTTGTAAACTCAAGGTTATTTATTTATTTATTTAGTTGACGATTTAGGTTGATTTTTTTTGTTTGCATGCCATGATGGTTAGTGTGAGATTTTGGTGACACGCATTGTGTTGCTGTGTGCGAAAGAAACAGTACACTGCTATTTACGTAGACCATCTCAGTGTTTTAAAAAGTGTCCGCTTAAGCGGCCGAGCGGATTTCGCCGCTCCGCTTTATCCCGCTTAAGCGGGTGATATTGCATAACCTATTTTATTGATGTATACACCTCATAAGTGTTACAAAGGGTATATAACTATTGTTATTGGAGTAAGAATACACAAATACCAATTAATATTACATTCCATCTTTTCTTTTTCTCTTTTTCCACGTTTCTATTCTTCGAGCTCGATTCGATAAATTTTACGGTTGTTGAGCCGACTTTGAGACACTTCAAGATTTGGCTTTCAAAACTCCAAAATTTTAGGTTTATCAACTTCAAGAAGTCGAGATCTAAATCGATTTCAAACAATCCTTAAGTTTTCTATTTCGATTTCGAGTAGTTTTTGAATTTCGGTCATGAAATTTCAATTCGATTTTGACTCCATCTGGTTTCGAGCTACAATATTTTAGATACTTTTTTTTATAATAATTTGGTAAGTATTTTTACTAATTTGAGCTATGATGCTTGATGTTGGGGATCGAAAAGCTTAGAAGCACTAAATAAGCTAATAAATTCTAAGAAAATTTCAATTTTGCATTGAATTATTTGAGCATATTTTAGCAAATAATATATTGTCTAAGCAAATTTGTTAAATTTAGGCATTTGCTTGTACAAAAGCAACATAAAAATAGTTAGAATGTAATGAGAATCGTTATTTATTGACAATAAACTGAATATTGATGAAACACCACTGTTTTGATTTTTGAGCTGCCTGAGTGGCCGCTTAAGCGTTTTGGCTTCTCGACCGCTCCGCTTTTAAAACACTGGATCATCTTATAATGTTTGAGTGTTATGATGAAAATAACTAATAGAAATGGAGTTTTATGGTTTTGCGGATGTGCAACTGCTTGTTACATGATCATCATAATCATCTAATACATTTAGCATAGAGCAATTCCTTTCCTACCGGTGTAGTGGAATCCATGTAGGCTACGTGAATTTCCATTGGATATAAAGTGGGGTATAGGATACAAGTATGTAGGTAGTGGATAATATGGCCCATCTTGTATCTAATGGGAATCCATGTAGTCTACATGAATTCCACTGCACCAGTAGGAAAAGTATTACTCTTTAGCCGACTAGGGGGATGCCGATATATCTGAATAATTCAAGTCTATTAACACATGATTTTATTACCATAGTGCCTTCGCTCCATGTTATTTTGAAAGTTGTTTTATATGGAGATGTCTTTCAATGTTGGCTGGCCTATGTGATGCTTCGATAAGTTCCGTATACATTATCCTCCCTCCCCCCCTCTTCTAGGCCTTTATATATCTTCAGTTTTCTTGATATGATTTTAATTTGCATTCATCTTGTTTGACTTTGATGCCATCATTTTCAAGCCTGACATTGTGGTCTGTGGATACTGTGTGTTTGTAATTTGTTCTTTAAGGGTGCACCAACAGCTTGCTTTTAACTGCTGGATGAAGCGGTTTTGAATCAATGGATCATATGGTGCCTATTTTATCTTTGATTCTTCGAGTAGTTTTACTTGTCCAATATCCAATGTTGTCATCATTTAAGACTCGGACATGTACATGAGGGTAACGAACAAGGTTGCACGGATACGGACACGATACGATGCGACACGGCAAAATCCCAAAATATAAGACACGGGGACATGGGGATATATATAGATAATATAATTATAAGAAATATAATATCATATGACTGGAACAAAATATTCAATAAAAATCCTTAGCGTTTTAATATTTTTTGACTGTATTTATCAAACCTCAGCAAAAAACTTAGTTATTTTAGCACAACTTCAGCAAAAATATGATTTTAGCATTTTTTTGCCTGTATTTAACATATTTCAGCATTGACAATATAATTTTAGTGGTCTCCTAACCGTACGCAACATAATTTTAGCAAAATCATATAATTTCAGTATTTTCCTAACAAATTAACAAAATACCTTATATATTTCACATAGAAATTATATTAAGTAGCAAAATTGAGTAAATTAAAAAGAAATATCAACAAATCAAGAAAATTATAATAATATTAAGGTTTCTGCTTTTAATTGAATAAATAGTATTTTTGTGTCGTGGTTTCACTAAAACGTGTCCGACACGTGTCCGAATCCAAAGCCGTCTTGTTTCGAAGTGCGACACGAAAAATGTGTCTGACACGTGTCGTGCAAGTGTCCGACATGAATCCGTGTCCGACACGTGTCCGACACGGATACGGCAACCAAAGAGACGTGTCCATACAACCTAGGTAACGAATTAATGCCATATCTTCCCAAATTGCAAGGTCATGAGAATAATACAGTTAGCAGTGGGCTTCCCCTGTGCAGATATCGATTATGTAATAATCAAATCCCTTCATATTTTTCAATTATTATATATTATTTCATATACCTCCAATTTTTCTGTTTGGAGTTCAGAAAACATAGCATACAATCCTTATATTTTCTTCTTTGTGCAATTGACAATGTTTTGTTAAAACTCTATTGCATTAACTATGTGTGCTATTATGCTTATGCATACTTGTCCTTGTATTTAGATATCACTGGCTCTCTTAATTCCACCTTTCATAATCTGTCTTTCTCACCCTGTCCATTTCCTGTCTTGGTCATGCAGGGGCAGCTAGAGGAAAAAGAACAGCATATACACGAGTTGGACATGAAATTGGAAGAAAAGGATAGGGAGCTATGTGCTATCAAACGTGACAATGAAGTGGTTTGTTTATCTCTTTTTGTATCTGTAAGAGAGCAAGATTGATAATACTAAAGAGTTATATTTCTTGTGTAGGCTTGGGCAAAAGATGACCTTCTTAGGGAACAAAATAATGAGTTAACCATCTTCAGGTATGTAGGTTGGGTGGGTGTGGTTTATCGTGTTTCAATATTCTTTGATCTTTGTCTTCTTTTCTGTACCATATGGAATGGTTCTTGCCAATACATTTGCTTGAAGTATCTCAAGTAGTACCGTTGTCTACATTATGTTAGTTACTTTTAAGTATTTTCTGTCTGTATAGGGTGTATAAATCCTCACTGTCTACAGAGTGACTTTCTTCTGTTTTTTATGACATCAAGAACATATTAATTCAATGTTAGTTTGGAATCACATCCACAGCGACTACTTGCTTTACTTATTTTGATTGACATGTCCTTTCATCTTGAATCTTGGCAATAGCAATTGAGGCATTTCTTGCTTATTCAACCTATTCTGTTTTACGTCAGTTATCATATTCTCATAAATTAGACCAAGTGTTGAATCTATCAGGCCCTTACTCAGTAACCAATTATGAGTTTTAATAAAGTCTTACATGTTCCAACTAGACTCGGTGCATCAAACAATGTGATCAATGTCCAGCTATGATAGTGCATTTCACATCTGACTTAAGTGCAGAAAACAGCTTATATATATGGCGGTCTTTTAATCCTCTTCGTTTGTCACTGCAGAAGCCATCTGATGATTTTGTTAAATGTAGATTTGAATTTGGTTTGCCACTGTAATCAAGTATTCATCTATTAAAATATGAGTACATGATGCACAAAAACCGTTTATTTTTTTTTGAAAAAATAATGATCGGATGTAAACCTGATATCTAACATTTGAACTGTTCTTTTCTTCATTGCCAAAAAAAAATATGGACATGAGTGTTGCTTACTAATTACCATAATTCTGAAGCTAAAGAACCGTCCACCTATTACAAATTCATGCATTAACCCTCTATTCCATTACTTGATTGATATACATTATGACGTTGCTGTAGACATTTCAGCGAAACAGCCATTTGTGAATTTATCGTTTTACCCCCTGCGACGTTTTTACATCATAACATTGCATTTTCATCATATCATTGCATCTGCATCATATCATTCATCTCATTTTTGCATAAAAGTGTTTGGTGTACATGGAAATGACTTGATTATATGATTCAAAATTCGCTCAAAATGACCAAAATATCCTTTTCGGGATCACTCAAAATTCATGTCTCATGAAATTTACGAAGACATGTCATGAAATTTTTTGTATAGGTTCTACATGATTTATCATGAGCTATCAAAGCAAAAAAATTTAATTGACATGTTGATTTCATTACAATTTGCATTAAACCCTCTCGAACTTTCAAAATTGCCCAAAAAATACTTTCATCCAATTTATGAGCATTTTTATCATATAATTTTCATATTTGATCTTGCTATATCAGTTTGAGTCTTTTCAAATGGGTAATTTGACTTATTGCACCCGGAATTGTTAATTACCGTAGTCGTGCTCTAATCCTTGTTAACGGTTCCGATTTTTTTTATCTCACACTCCGTTTATTCAAATGATGCCAAACTTTTCAGATTATTCTGGTATTTTTATGTGAACACACAATAAACACTCCAACAAAAATGTACAATGTTTACCTGATGAGCTAAATCTCGCTTATTATTTTATTATTAAAATGATATGGTGGGCTTACGTTGGTAAATTTGCCAATTTTTTTAATAGGCCATCATATTTTACCGAGATGATTTTTCATGAAAATTTTCATATTAATTAGACATCGTTTGGTGGGTGTTTGACTGTATCACATCCCGTGTTGTATTTTATCAAGCAACATTGGGCTCTTTTGGAAATGGCAAAAAATTACCGAAAAATTCTTTGAATTCATCATTTATCATTTCAAGAGAGCACGCAAAATTTGACCTCATTTGAGCGCCGTTTTCTATAGGTTTGAACATATGTGCTTAAGAGATTGTTAAGCTAGCTAATTAATCAAATATTTGGTTAACACTAATTAATGATTACTTGACTTTGTCAAATCTACAGCATATTGTACTAAACCATTTAGGTACGTTGCACCCTATGAACACCACAACACGCAATCTTATTCAATTAAGCATGTATTCACCCAACTCACAAACGAATTTCACCCATTTTTGTTTTATTATAGATTACTTGATGGTCAAGTATTTCATTATAAAATAAACCGAAGTAAAAATCAGAATTGATTATCTCTGCATCATCTCAACCATCCAATTCATTTACATCAATCATAACCCCATTCACTTACTCTTTCTATAAATAAACCTTTTCTCATTAGAGAAAGGAGTCTCTTTTTTATTCTTTTCTTCATTCTCAAGAGCTCAAGGCTTGCTTTCTCCCCCTCCTGCAATAAGTCATTAGTTAGTTTTAAAAAAACCCAAAAATCCTCCAAAAATCCAAAAAACTATAAGCTACAGCTAGATAAAGAAAACATGATTTTTCCCTTCTAGGATTAGGATATAGCAGTGAAGGCCCTATATTTCTAATTCTAGATTGTCTAGCTTCATAAGGGGTCCAGGATCATAAAACAAGGTAAACAAGAAGATGGAATGAGAACTGGTTTGATCTTTATTTGAATTGAAAGGATTTGGATACAGAAGTAAAGAGTAGAAGTCACAAAGTTTACAAGACTCTGAACTCTCTCTCTAAAACCTTTCAATTCAAATAAAGATCAAACCAGTTCTCATTCCATCTTCTTGTTTACCTTGTTTTATGATCCTGGACCCCTTATGGTATCAGAGCCAAGTGTTCTAGTAATTCCACTCTTCGTTGAGAGCAACGAGTGACCTATTCATAGTGACTATCCTGAGCGTTGGTAAGACGTTGGTAAGCTCGTGAATCCGTTGGTAAGCCCGAAGAGAGAGCGAGGTGTTCCCGGTGGAGTGTTCCCGTTGTTCCCGGTCAAGGTATGATCTGTGTTTAGTTCATAAAATTGCTATTGATGATGGCTGGTTTTATTAGAAAATTTTTCTCTGGTTCTGGAAGTGATTCAGGACACATAATACAAAGCAAAGAAGAGATGATTAATGAGGACTTTTCAAACTGGACTATTCCTAATGAAAATATTGAAAATATTTATAAAATCGGTACCTTTGATTTCAAAAGCGTTTTGAGCGTAAAAATTCATGAAGAGACTTTAAACATTCAAAACAAGTTTCAATCAATTCCTCTTTTATCTCATATTTCTTTACGAAAATATTTGGAAAAAGGATTTCGTTATATTCATTTTGGTATGATTCAAGTAGCAGTCAAACCACTTGCTCATATTGGCATAGACATTCCTGTTTACATGGCTTTACGTGATAAACGTTTGCGAAGATACAAATCGTCAATCTTAAGCATGATTCAGACTAATATTTGTAATGGTCCTATTTATTTCAATTGCATTCCTAATTTTCCTGTATCATTAACTGATCCTTTAATTATGAATTCCTTAATCCTTGATGTTCATCTGCAAGGAGACGAGTTTGAAAAACTTGCAGAACAATTTGTGATTATTTATCGCATTTACTTTAGATTAATGAGTTCTGCTATTAATCCCAAATGCAAATTAATTAATAACTTTAATGATGAAACAATACTATTACAAATTGATGCTGACTATTCAAAGACCTTTGTTCCTAAACGCCTGAAATGGAATGAAATTACCATTCCAGAAGCCTTTCAAATAGATGTTCCTCAGAGACCAAGAAATCTCGAGAGAACAGAAATTCAAGACATAGTTGAAGAACAAGATGGTACAGTCCTGGTCCGTTTCAACTCACTCAATGAAAATAGGACATCCATCAGACCCTACTCTATTCCTAGAAATTCATTTAGAGAATCTAGATCTTTCATAGTAGAAACTCCTTATACTCAAGAAGATCCTTCAATAAGGATTCACAATCAAACACCTATTCCTGACATTTCAAATGAACTCAATTTTTCTCCTAATAATTCTCCTAATTCCAGTCAGATGCATGGAGAATTCCACGGTATTAATGTTATCACTAAAGTTGGTGTTAAGATTGATATCGAAGAACTTGAAAAAGATTTCAAAGAAGAATCAGAATACTACACATGGTACTCTAAGCTAGATGCTTACTGTCAGGCTAAGATTCGACTTCAATGGATAAAAGATATTCAAAAATATCATGCTCCCTTTCATTTTGAAAACTGGTTAGATTTTTATTTTACAAAAAATGAAATTTCTGAACCATTCAAAAAATCTGCTATTAATGTACAAACAAGTTTGTACAAGAAATGACAACTTCAAGATGGCACTACTATTACTGCTATCACTCCTCCCTTACAGACCTTGAAACTCCATTCCAAAGAAGGAGAAGTCATAGCTACACCTTTCAAAAAGGGTCGTGAAAGTATTGACCCTAGAGGAAATGATCAAGTTAATTTGGATGATATCAAGAAATTATATCACCAGAATAACTACTCCAATCAAGTTTTACACACGATTTCAACTTAAATAGATTCCTTATCTACTGACATTAAGGCCATTTCAAAACCAAGCTCAACGTTCCCTCACAGTAATTCTTTACCACATTTTCAACCAAGAAGTATTCCTAGAGCCCTAGAAAATAAGCTCACGTTTGAAAACGAGTCATTATTATCTAAAATAAACCAAACACTTGATTCAATTAACAAGAACCTTCCCGGTCCTTCAAAAATCAACAATATTGACACTATAGAAGAAAATGAAGAATCAGATTCCTCATTAGAATCTAATTCCTCTGAAAACTCTGTAGTTCAATCCTCTGAAAACTCTGAAATTCAAAAAATCAATAATATTGATACTATAGAAAATAACGAAGAATCAGATTCTTCAAATTCATCATTAAAATCTGATTCCTCTGACAACTCTGTAATTCAAAAAATCAATAAAGTTGAAAACGATATTTTACAAATTAATTCTGATCAGGATATTAATAAAATTGAAAGAGGAAAGAAGCCAAATAATTTCAATAAACCTCGAACAAATTGGAACAATAGTAGAACTAAAGACTACTATCCACGACCTACCCCTCCTGACATTATGTATGAAGAAAGAGCAAAATTCCATACGAAAGATTATGATGGAAATTCCATTTATGAATGGAATATTGATGGAAAAAGTGAATATGAAATACTCAACACATTACAAGAAATGGGTATGGCCAAATTAGCATACAAAATGAAAAGATGTTCTGAACAAGATATTGCAAGTTTATTCATAACTGGTTTTACTGGACAGTTAAAGTATTGGTGGGACAATGCTTTGACCTTGCAAGACAAAACAGCAATTCTTGAGCATACTATAGACGTAGAAAATGCCCAAGGAGAAATTACTACCCAAAACGATTCAAGTGATTTCCTCATAGTTACCATAGCTATGCACTTTGTAGGAAATCCTCAGGAAGAATTAGCTTCTTCAAAGATATTCCTTACTAACATTAGGTGTCCAACACTTAGTGACTTCAGGTGGTACAAAGACATGTTTTTGACTCATGTTCTTAAACGAACAGACAGTACTGCACCATTCTGGAAAGAAAAATTCATTACTGGTTTACCAACTCTGTTTTCCCAAAGAATTATGATTAATTTACAAAAGGAAATGGGAACAGAACAGATTGATTTCACTTCAATGACCTTTGGTCAACTCTTTGCTTTTGTCAAAAAAGAAGCCCTTGCAGCTTGCCAAGAACTCAAATTCCAGGCTAAATATGGCAGTAAGAGAAAAGAAATGGGATCTTTCTGTCAAGCTTTTGGAATTACTGGAATCAGTGCTCCTTCCACTGAAAGAAAGAAAAAATTCCTTCAAAAATCTTTTTCACAAAAAAGATATTCAAAGAAATATAAAGACGATTCATTTTCCCCGAACAAATTCATCAATAGAAAAAAGAATTCAAGTGATTTCAAGTGCTTTAAATGTGGCAAGAAAGGTCATATTGCTAGCAAATGTCGAAGCAAAGGAAAAGGAAAGATAAACGAAATCATTGATGGCATTTCAGATGTTGAAGAAAATATCAGAAACAAATTAAAAGAAAGATTGCAAATCTATTCTGAGATCAATCATATTACTGACAATGATAATGGCAATTATGATTCCTCTAGTGAAAGTCAGGATGACTGTCACTGTAAACAGATTAATATGATTAAGTCTTCCACTGATAATAAGAAGATAAATTCTGACACAAAAGAATTCATCTTTGATATGATTCAACAATTACCTGATCCTATCAAACAAAAGAAACTTTTTGAAAAATTAAAATCTTTAATTCTGCAAGAAGAAGAGAAGTTTAATATCATTCAACCTTTCAGTATATCAAAAGTTTTTGAAAAATATCCTATGAATCAAACCTCTGGTATTAAGTCAATCTCTACCAGAGAATTGCAAACAGAAATTCATACTCTAAAGGAAGAAGTCAAGTCTTTAAGACAAACTACTAACAATATAGAGATGAAAAATCTCTCTTTAGAAGCTCATATTGCAATTATTCAATCTAGACTTTCCAAAGGAAAAGAAACTTATCTAGAAATAGAAGAAGAAACACTTATTCCTCCACAAGAAATAAATATTACCCCTACTCAACCTTCAGCTTCTCAATTCATTTCCACGATTAAGAAATTCCAATTCCAAAAATGGTTAGTTCATCTAACTATTTCTATAGGAAATTTCAAACAAACCTTTGTTGCAATGTTAGACAGTGGTGCAGATCAAAGCTGCATCAGAGATGGTCTAATACCAACAAAATATTATAGTTTTACTAATGAAGTTCTTATAGCCGCCAACAACTCTCCTCTTCGAATCAAAGGAAAATTGACAAAAATCGAGATATGTAATCAAAACTACTGCTTTAAACATCAGTTTATTGTAGTAGAAAATCTCAACACTGATATTATCTTAGGCACTCCATTCCTTACTCAAATCTACCCTTTTGTTGTTGATAACAAAGGTATCAGCACTAACATTATGGGTACTACTATACATTTCAGATTCCTGATTCCTGTTCGACAAAAGGAGTTAAATGCTTTGCAAAATAACTCCATTTATCAACATATCAACCTTATTCAAAGGAAGCAGAATAAGATAAATTTTCTTAAAGAAGAATTGTCTTATGCTCAAATTAAAGAGCACTTACAATTACCCAACACAAAACAAGAAATTCAACAGTTAGAAGATCTATTCAAAAGAGAAGTCTGTGCAGATCTTCCTAATGCTTTTTGGGAAAGAAAGAGGCACATCGTTGAATTACCATATGAAAAGGAATTTTCAGAAAGAAATATTCCTACAAAGGCAAGACCCATTCAAATGAATCATGATCTATTAGAAGTTTGTAAAAAAGAAATTCATATTCAAAGTTTAATGAATGACATTCTGAATCCATATTCAAAGTTTATGATTGTTTATATTGATGATGTATTAGTTCTCTCTGAAAACATTAATCAACATTTTAAACATTTGAAAACTTTCTTATATACTATAAAGAAAAATGGCTTAGTTCTTTCAGCCACAAAAATGAAATTATTTCAAAACAATATTCGTTTTCTTGGACATTTCATAAATCAAAGAACTATTCATTCTTTACCTTGCATTAATATTCCTCATCCTGATGCTTTCATGATTGTTGATACTGATGATTCAAAAGGTACTGACAATTCATTACCAGACTTCTTGACTAGGGAATTCCTTACAGGAAAAATGGGTGATCCCAATTCAAAAGTTCGCACTTCAAAGGACTATGAGATGAAAAAATCGACAGCAGCAACTTCATCAGCAAACAAATTCCATATTCTCCAAGATTTCCCTGCTCTAACTTACGCATCAGCAGTGGAAAGCAAGAAACCTCAAAATTCAACTCCACAAATTCAAACTTCTCCAAAAGATCAAGACAGCCCATATTTCACAAAATCTGGTGTTCAACACATTTGCTTGACCACCTTCAAAGAACCTCCCCACTACAACACACTTCAAATCTACACTCATCAATTATTCCCGCCAAACTCCTATTGGCTGGATGATCCCCTCAAAACTCAACAATTCTATGAGTTGATCTTAGTTGACACTGGGTCAGCTGAAATCACTCATTCTCCTGATAGAAAAACTCCTTCACTGATTTCTTATTCAAAATGCGTCATAAAGAAGATTATTCTACCAAATGAATGGTCCAGCATCTGGACTACAAAAGAATTCTCAATTACTTACGTTCCCAAAGGTTATACATACCAAGACTATCAAATGGCTTGGTTTCGAACCTTATTCTATAGGCCATTCAATCATTCATGGTTCCTTACCTTTCACTCAAATTGTGCTGACAATATTCCTATCTGGTTCTATGAATGGTGGCTACGTTTTGGCCCCGTTCCAGACATACTTCCACCTGTTGTTCTAAAGGCCTTCCAAACTTGGGTCCAAAGAACGGGAGGTGAACATTTCAAAAAAGCCCTCTTATTCCACAAATCCTTCAAAGTCCCATGGATATTTTGTTGGACATTTACATTATTCAAACACTACAACGGTGACTACCCTCTCAGTCTGGATAGAGAATTCAAGGTCAAATGGTGGACCCGTTACACTCAAGATTACTGCAATGAGAAGGCAGTAATACATTACATTCAAACGGGAAAGAAACTTCAACAAGAAATTCAGCAAATTCCAAAAGAACCAGCAAAGCCTGAACCAAAAACTCCTGCAAAAGAAGTAAAGACTCAAAAGAAGGAAAAAGCAGTCATAGATTTCAACTCCTCAGATTCAGAGAATGATGATATGAAGATTTTTCTGGAGTTCCAAAAATTCAAAAAAATGCAGAAACAAATGAGAAGCTCAAAATCAAACTCCGAGCATTCATCAGAAGGATCCTCTATTGATCCTATGGGAGGGCCTTGTGCTCAAGACCCTTTTGAATTATGAAAAAAAAAAAAAATAAAAAATAAAAAAAAATAAAAAATAAAAAATTTGTGTATATATATCTTATTTTATCTTTCTAGTGTTCTCTGTAGTGAATGGTAACTACAGCTAGTCCGGAGCAAACGGCTACCGGTAAAGACTTATCAAATCCGTTCAAAAAAGGTTTGCTCCTAACCCAAAGGAGTATGGCTCTCAAACAGCCAATTTACTGGAGAAGTAATTCTCCACAACAACGTCATATGTAGAACGGTTCAAATCTACATGCTAGCCCAATCTCAAACGGTGGTTGGTAAAGGCATATTAAATCCGTTAATGGCTGCGGATTTGCCAAAAATTCGATTACTAAAGATTCCTCTCAAAAGCAAGAAGACAAAAGATGTCTACTCAAAAGATGCCAGTTCAAAAGTAAAGATTCCTACTCAAAGATGCCAGCTCAAAAGAAGACGGAAAAGGTCTACTCAAAAGAAGCCAGCTCAAAAGTAAAGATTCCTACTCAAAAGATGTCAGCTAAAAAGAAGACAAAGAACAAAAGAAAAGATGACAGCTCAAAAGAAAGATTCCTCTCAAAAGCAAGGACAGCTCAAAAGAAAAAGTAAAAGACAAATGTCTATTCAAAGATACCAGCTCAAAAGAAAAGATGCCTGCTAGAAGACGCCAGCTCAAAAGGAAAAGGACTCAAAAGTCTAAAGATGCTTTTACAAAAGAAGAAAGGACAACACAACCACTCAAATAATTGAAGACAACTAGCCACTCAGCTTTTCAAAAAGCAAGACAAGACATCCACTCAAAAGATTCGTGCCAATCCAACTCAAAGAGCATTCAAGTCTATATAAACAAGAGTTCATTCATGTAACAAGGCAGAGGTTTTTGGAGAGGTTTTAGAGAGAGAGTTCAGAGTCTTGTAAACTTTGTGACTTCTACTCTTTACTTCTGTATCCAAATCCTTTCAATTCAAATAAAGATCAAACCAGTTCTCATTCCATCTTCTTGTTTACCTTGTTTTATGATCCTGACCCCCTTATGGTATCAGAGCCAAGTGTTCTAGTAATTCCACTCTTCGTTGAGAGCAACGAGTGACCTATTCATAGTGACTATCCTGAGCGTTGGTAAGACGTTGGTAAGCTCGTGAATCCGTTGGTAAGCCCGAAGAGAGAGCGAGGTGTTCCCGGTGGAGTGTTCCCGTTGTTCCCGGTCAAGGTATGATCTGTGTTTAGTTCATAAAATTGCTATTGATGATGGCTGGTTTTATTAGAAAATTTTTCTCTAGTTCTGGAAGTGATTCAGGACGCATAATACAAAGCAAAGAAGAGATGATTAATGAGGATTATTCAAACTGGACTATTCCTAATGAAAATATTGAAAATATTTACAAAATTGGTACTTTTGATTTCAAAAGCGCTTTTAGCGTAAAAATTCATGAAGAGACTTTAAACATTCAAAATAAGTTTCAATCAATTCCTCTTTTATCTCATATTTCTATACGAAAATATTTAGATAAAGGATTTCGTTATATTCATTTTGGTATGATTCAAGTAGCAGTCAAACCACTTGCTCATATTGGCATAGACATTCCTGTTTACATGGCTTTACGTGATAAACGTTTGCGAAGATACAAATCGTCAATATTAAGTATGATTCAAACTAATATTTGTAATGGTCCTATTTATTTCAATTGCATTCCTAATTTTCCTGTTTCAATAACTGATCCTTTGATTATGAATTCCTTAATCCTTGATGTTCATCTGCAAGGAGACGAATTTGAAAAACTTGCAGAACAATTTGTGATTATTTATCGCATTTACTTTAGATTAATGAGTTCTGCTATTAATCCCAAATGCAAATTAATTAATAACTTTAATGATGAAACAATACTATTACAAATTGATGCTGACTATTCAAAGACCTTTGTTCCTAAACGCCTGAAATGGAATGAAATTACCATTCCAGAAGCCTTTCAAATAGATGTTCCTCAGAGACCAAGAAATCTCGAGAGAACAGAAATTCAAGACATAGTTGAAGAACAAGATGGTACAGTCCTGGTCCGTTTCAACTCACTCAATGAAAATAGGACATCCATCAGACCCTACTCTATTCCTAGAAATTCATTTAGAGAATCTAGATCTTTCATAGTAGAAACTCCTTATACTCAAGAAGATCCTTCAATAAGGATTCACAATCAAACACCTATTCCTGACATTTCAAATGAACTCAATTTTTCTCCTAATAATTCTCCTAATTCCAGTCAGATGCATGGAGAATTCCACGGTATTAATGTTATCACTAAAGTTGGTGTTAAGATTGATATCGAAGAACTTGAAAAAGATTTCAAAGAAGAATCAGAATACTACACATGGTACTCTAAGCTAGATGCTTACTGTCAGGCTAAGATTCGACTTCAATGGATAAAAGATATTCAAAAATATCATGCTCCCTTTCATTTTGAAAACTGGTTAGATTTTTATTTTACAAAAAATGAAATTTCTGAACCATTCAAAAAATCTGCTATTAATGTACAAACAAGTTTGTACAAGAAATGGCAACTTCAAGATGGCACTACTATTACTGCTATCACTCCTCCCTTACAGACCTTGAAACTCCATTCCAAAGAAGGAGAAGTCATAGCTACACCTTTCAAAAAGGGTCGTGAAAGTATTGACCCTAGAGGAAATGATCAAGTTAATTTGGATGATATCAAGAAATTATATCACCAGAATAACTACTCCAATCAAGTTTTACACACGATTTCAACTCAAATAGATTCCTTATCTACTGATATTAAGGCTATTTCAAAACCAACAAGTTCAACATTCCCTCACAGTAATTCTTTACCACATTTTCAACCAAGAAGTATTCCTAGAGCCTTAGAAAGAAAGCTCACGTTTGAAAACGAGTCATTATTATCTAAAATAAACCAAACACTTGATTCAATTAACAAGAACCTTCCCGGTCCTTCAAAAATCAACAATATTGACACTATAGAAGAAAATGAAGAATCAGATTCCTCATTAGAATCTAATTCCTCTGAAAACTCTGAAGTTCAAAAAATCAATAAAGTTGAAAACGATATTTTACAAATTAATTCTGATCAGGATATTAATAAAATTGAAAGAGGAAAGAAACCAAATTTCAATAGACCTCGTCAAAATTGGAACAGTAGTAGAACTAAAGACTACTATCCACGACCTACTCCTCCTGACATTATGTATGAAGAAAGAGCAAAATTCCATACGAAAGATTATGATGGAAATTCCATTTATGAATGGAATATTGATGGAAAAAGTGAATATGAAATACTCAACACATTACAAGAAATGGGTATGGCCAAATTGGCATACAAAATGAAAAGATGTTCTGAACAAGATATTGCGAGTTTATTCATAACTGGTTTTACTGGACAGTTAAAGTATTGGTGGGACAATGCTTTGACCTTGCAAGACAAAACAACAATTCTTGAGCATACTATAGACGTAGAAAATGCCCAAGGAGAAATTACTACCCAAAACGATTCAAGTGATTTCCTCATAGTTACCATAGCTATGCACTTTGTAGGAAATCCTCAGGAAGAATTAGCTTCTTCAAAGATATTCCTTACTAACATTAGGTGTCCAACACTTAGTGACTTCAGGTGGTACAAAGACATGTTTTTGACTCATGTTCTTAAACGAACAGACAGTACTGCACCATTCTGGAAAGAAAAATTCATTACTGGTTTACCAACTCTGTTTTCCCAAAGAATTATGATTAATTTACAAAAGGAAATGGGAACAGAACAGATTGATTTCACTTCAATGACCTTTGGTCAACTCTTTGCTTTTGTCAAAAAAGAAGCCCTTGCAGCTTGCCAAGAACTCAAATTCCAGGCTAAATATGGCAGTAAGAGAAAAGAAATGGGATCTTTCTGTCAAGCTTTTGGAATTACTGGAATCAGTGCTCCTTCCACTGAAAGAAAGAAAAAATTCCTTCAAAAATCTTTTTCACAAAAAAGATATTCAAAGAAATATAAAGACGATTCATTTTCCCCGAACAAATTCATCAATAGAAAAAAGAATTCAAGTGATTTCAAGTGCTTTAAATGTGGCAAGAAAGGTCATGTTGCTAGCAAATGTCGAAGCAAAGGAAAAGGAAAGATAAATGAAATCATTGATGGCATTTCTGATGTTGAAGAAAATATCAGAAACAAATTAAAAGAAAGATTCCAAATCTATTCTGAGATCAATCATATTACTGACGATGATGATGGCAATTATGATTCCTCTAGTGAAAGTCAGGATGACTGTCACTGTAAACAGATTAATATGATTAAGTCTTCCACTGATAATAAGAAGATAAATTCTGACACAAAAGAATTCATCTTTGATATGATTCAACAATTACCTGATCCTATCAAACAAAAGAAACTTTTTGAAAAATTAAAATCTTTAATTCTGCAAGAAGAAGAGAAGTTTAATATCATTCAACCTTTCAGTATATCAAAAGTTTTTGAAAAATATCCTATGAATCAAACCTCTGGTATTAAGTCAATCTCTACCAGAGAATTGCAAACAGAAATTCATACTCTAAAGGAAGAAGTCAAGTCTTTAAGACAAACTACTAACAATATAGAGATGAAAAATATCTCTTTAGAAGCTCATATTGCAATTATTCAATCTAGACTTTCCAAAGGAAAAGAAATCTATCAAGAAGAAGAAGAAGAAGAAACACTTATTCCTCCACAAGAAATAAATATTACCCCTACTCAACCTTCAACTTCTCAATTCATTTCTACGATTGAGAAATTCCAATTTCAAAAGTGGTTAGTTCATCTAACTATTTCTATAGGAAACTTCAAATAAACCTTTGTTGCAATGTTAGACAGTGGTGCAGATCAAAGCTGCATCAGAGATGGTCTAATACCAACAAAATATTATAGTTTTACTAATGAAGTCCTTATAGCAGCCAACAACTCCCCTCTTCGAATCAAAGGAAAGTTGACAAAGACCGAAATATGTAATCAAAATTACTGCTTTAAACATCAGTTTATTGTAGTGGAAAATCTCAACACTGATATTATCCTAGGCACTCCTTTCCTTACTCAAATCTACCCTTTTGTTGTTGATAACAAAGGTATCAGCACTAACATTATGGGTAATACTATACATTTCATATTCTTGATTCCTGTTCGACAAAAGGAGTTAAATGCTTTGCAAAATAACTCCATTTATCAACATATCAACCTTATTCAAAGGAAGCAGAATAAGATAAATTTTCTCAAAGAAGATTTGTCTTATGCTCAAATTGATGAACACTTACAATTACCCAGCACAAAACAAGAAATTCAACAGTTAGAAGATCTATTCAAAAGAGAAGTCTGTGCAGATCTTCCTAATGCTTTTTGGGAAAGAAGAAAGCACATCGTTAAATTACCATATGAAAAGGAATTTTCAGAAAGAAATATTCCTACAAAGGCAAGACCCATTCAAATGAATCATGATCTATTAGAAGTTTGTAAAAAAGAAATTCATATTCAAAGTTTAATGAATGACATTCTGAATCCATATTCAAAGTTTATGATTGTTTATATTGATGATGTATTAGTTTTCTCTGAAAACATTAATCAACATTTTAAACATTTGAAAACTTTCTTATATACTATAAAGAAAAATGGCTTAGTTCTTTCAGCCACAAAAATGAAATTATTTCAAAACAATATTCATTTTCTTGGACATTTCATAAATCAAGGCACTATTATTCCTATAAATCGAAGTATTGATTTTGCTGATAAATTTCCTGATGAAATTAAAGACAAAACTCAACTCCAAAGATTTTTAGGTTGTTTAAATTATATTTCTGATTTTATTCCAAAGATGAGACAAAATTGTGCACCTTTATTTCAACGACTTCAAACAAATCCTCCACCTTGGACTTCGATTCATACAGGTATTGTTAAACAAATCAAAAGAACTATTCATTCTTTACCTTGTATTAATATTCCTCATCCTGATGCTTTCATGATTGTTGAGACTGATGCTTCAAATATTGGTTACGGTGGTATTTTACAGGAAAAAATGGGTGATCCCAATTCAAAAGTTCGCACTTCAAAAGACTATGAGATGAAAAAATTAACAACAGCAACTTCATCAACGAACAAATTCCACATTCTCCAAGATTTCCCTGCTCTGACTTACGCATCAGCAGTGGAAAGCAAGAAACCTCAAAATTCAACTCCACCAATTCAAACTTCTCCAAAAGATCAAGACAGCCCATATTTCACAAAATCTGGTGTTCAACATATTTGCTTGACCACCTTCAAAGAATCTCCCCACTACAACACACTTCAAATCTACACTCATCAATTATTTCCGCCAAACTCCTATTGGCTGGATGATCCCCTCAAAACTCAACAATTCTATGAGTTGATCTTAGTTGACTCTGGGTCCGCTGAAATCACTCATACTCCTGATAGAAAAACTCCTTCACTGATTTCTTATTCAAAATGTGTCATAAAGAAAGTTATTCCACCAAATGATTGGTCCAGCATTTGGACTACAAAAGACTTCTCAATTACTTACATTCCCAAAGGTTATACATACCTAGACTATCAAATGGCTTGGTTTCGAACCTTATTCTATAGGCCATTCAATCATTCATGGTTCCTTACCTTCCACTCAAATTGTGCTGACAATATTCCTATCTGGTTCTATGAATGGTGGCTACGTTTTGGCCCCGTTCCAGACATACTTCCACCTGTTGTTCTAAAGGCCTTCCAAACTTGGGTCCAAAGAACGGGAGGTGAACATTTCAAAAAAGCCCTCTTATTCCACAAATCTTTCAAAGTCCCATGGATATTTTGTTGGACATTTACATTATTCAGATATTACAACAGTGACTACCCTCTCAGTCTGGGTAGAGAATTCAAGATCAAATGGTGGACCCGTTACACTCAAGATTACTGCAATGAGAAGGCAGTAATACATTACATTCAAACGGGAAAGAAACTTCAACAAGAAATTCAGCAAATTCCAAAAGAACCAGCAAAGCCTGAACCAAAAACTCCTGCAAAAGAAGTAAAGACTCAAAAGAAGGAAAAAGCAGTCATAGATTTCAACTCCTCAGATTCAGAGAATGATGATATGAAGATTTTTCTGGAGTTCCAAAAATTCAAAAAAATGCAGAAACAAATGAGAAGCTCAAAATCAAACTCCGAGCATTCATCAGAAGGATCCTCTATTGATCCTATGGGAGGGCCTTGTGCTCAAGACCCTTTTGAATTATGAAAAAAAAAAAAAAATAAAAAAAAATAAAAAATAAAAAATTTGTGTATATATATCTTATTTTATCTTTCTAGTGTTCTCTGTAGTGAATGGTGACTACAGCTAGTCCGGAGCAAACGGCTACCGGTAAAGACTTATCAAATCCGTTCAAAAAAGGTTTGCTCCTAACCCAAAGGAGTATGGCTCTCAAACAGCCAATTTACTGGAGAAGTAATTCTCCACAACAACGTCATATGTAGAACGGTTCAAATCTACATGCTAGCCCAATCTCAAACGGTGGTTGGTAAAGGCATTTCAAATCCGTTAATGGCTGCGGATTTGCCAAAAATTCGATTACTAAAAATTCCTCTCAAAAGTAAGGACAGCTCAAAAGAAGACGAAAGATGTCTACTCAAAAAATGCCAGCTCAAAAGAAAACAAAAGATTCCTACTCAAAAGATGACAGCTCAAAAGAAGACGAAAGAGGTCTACTCAAAAGATGCCAGCTCAAAAGTAAAGATTCCTACTCAAAGAAGACAGCTCAAAAGAAGACGAAAAATGTCTACTCAAAGATGCCAGCTCAAAAGAAAAGATGCCCGCTAGAAGACGCCAGCTCAAAAGTCAAAAGATGCTTTCTCAAATAATTAAAGACAGACTCAACTATTCAAAAAGGAAGGACAAGACAACCACTCAAATAATGGAAGACAAACTCAGCTTTTGAAAAAGCAAGACAAGACATCCACTTAAAAGATTCGTGCTGATCCAAAGAGCATTCCAGAGGAGCATTCAAGTCTATATAAACACAACTCATTCATGTAACAAGGTAGAGGTTTTTGGAGAGGTTTTAGAGAGAGAGTTCAGACTTTGTAACTTTACTCTTTACTTCTGTATCCAAATACTTTCTCAATTCAAATAAAGATCAAACCAGTTCTCATTCCATCTTCTTGTTTACCTTGTTTTATGATCCTGGACCCCTTATGGATATGTAGAACGGTTCAAATCTACATGCTAGCCCAATCTCAAACGGTGGTTGGTAAAGGCATATTAAATCCGTTAATGGCTGCGGATTTGCCAAAAATTCGATTACTAAAGATTCCTCTCAAAAGCAAGAAGACAAAAGATGTCTACTCAAAAGATGCCAGTTCAAAAGTAAAGATTCCTACTCAAAGATGCCAGCTCAAAAGAAGACGGAAAAGGTCTACTCAAAAGAAGCCAGCTCAAAAGTAACGATTCCTACTCAAAAGATGTCAGCTAAAAAGAAGACAAAGAACAAAAGAAAAGATGACAGCTCAAAAGAAAGATTCCTCTCAAAAGCAAGGGCAGCTCAAAAGAAAAAGTAAAAGACAAATGTCTATTCAAAGATACCAGCTCAAAAGAAAAGATGCCCGCTAGAAGACGCCAGCTCAAAAGGAAAAGGACTCAAAAGTCTAAAGATGCTTTTACAAAAGAAGAAAGGACAACACAACCACTCAAATAATTGAAGACAACTAGCCACTCAGCTTTTCAAAAAGCAAGACAAGACATCCACTCAAAAGATTCGTGCCAATCCAACTCAAAGAGCATTCAAGTCTATATAAACAAGAGTTCATTCATGTAACAAGGCAGAGGTTTTTGGAGAGGTTTTAGAGAGAGAGTTCAGAGTCTTGTAAACTTTGTGACTTCTACTCTTTACTTCTGTATCCAAATCCTTTCAATTCAAATAAAGATCAAACCAGTTCTCATTCCATCTTCTTGTTTACCTTGTTTTATGATCCTGACCCCCTTATGGTATAAACAAGAGTTCATTCATGTAACAAGGCAGAGGTTTTTTGGAGAGGTTTTAGAGAGAGAGTTCAGAGTCTTGTAAACTTTGTGACTTCTACTCTTTACTTCTGTATCCAAATACTCTCAATTCAAATAAAGATCAAAGCCAGTTCTCATTCCATCTTCTTGTTTACCTTGTTTTATGATCCTGACCCCCTAGATAAAGAAAACATGATTTTTCCCTTCTAGGATTAGGATATAGCAGTGAAGGCCCTATATTTCTAATTCTAGATTGTCTAGCTTCAATTTCAATCCTTCAAACGATAATAATCTTGAAAAATTAGGGATCCAAGATCCCCTTTTTTCATTTTCCGTTCATTTCATGCATTTTTAGTTTACTTTCTTTGTGTATGCAAGTAGAATAGCCCTTTTCTGGTTTTTTTTGGTGCGATTTCTTGTTTTACTTTTGAGATTGTTATCTATTTGATAAAGAAAAGAGGATTTTATTCTAGAACACCCATCATAAATCAAAATCTCAACAATTTGTTCATTTCTTTATGGATTCTTATTGAAAATGCCAAGAGGATAGTATCACATCTAAGGATCCTCTGTGACACAGCCTTTTCACTTCGAATTCAAGCAAAAAGCCAAAGAACAATAAAAAAAAATGTGTATTAGTAAAAACCGATACGCAATTTTCTTCATGTAGTCTCTCTTGTTTCACCCATAGCTCCCTCTACAGAACTCCAAAGTCAGTGAGATTTGTTTTGCTGGTAAGTAGACTCAATAAGTTTCCTAACAATACAAATTTCATCAAATTTGGAGCTCTGGATTGAGAGAAACGAATGTTTCAAGTCGACCAATCTACGCAGCCTGAAAGCTATTTTCTGTATCTGGTACATAAGCGGGTTTTGAGTACCCGTCCACATATCCCAGATATCAGAACAACCCCAATTGTTGCGTATCGGTTTCCTGTTCCATTGTATCTGGTTTCCTTATCCCCTTTGTTTTTATGATTCTAACACCTTCATTTATGTGTTCTCACTTGACGTGGACATGTTTTAAAGACCAAAACGTTTCCAATTCTTTAAAAATAAAACGATTTCGAGTCAATTTTTGTGTCCGATTGGGCTATCTCCTTGGGTGACCGATTAACATCGGGTTTTCACTGCGGTATCCCAATTCCTTACCCACTTCTCTGGTCTTCGTCCCCTTGTTTCTTGCTTTCCTTATTGACTTTTCCCCCTTACATTTTTCTATATAAATGTAGGTGGTGACTCCCAACTAGACTAACATATATGTTGCTTGTTTGTGGCTTTCGATCAACAAAAAACCATAAAAATCAAGAAAAGAAATGAAAATGAAAAGAGGGGATCTTGGATCCCTAATTTTTCAAGGTGGTTGTTTGAAGAATTGAAATTGAAGTTGGACATTTTAGAACTAAAAAAATAGGGCTTTCGCTCATATATCCTAATCCTTACTCGGAAAATTTTGGTTTTCCTTTATCTAGCTCATGATTTTTGGAATTTTTGGAAATGTAGATGATTTTTAGGGGTTTTCTAACCTAAATAATAGCTCATTGTGGGAAAAGGATGAGCGAGTAAGGTTTGAGCTCTTTAATATCAAGAAAGCATCAAGGAAAGTCTATTTTCTCTCATGAGAGAAGACATTTTTTTTATAGAAAGAGTGAGTGATTAGGATTAGGATTGATGTAAATTGATTGAATGGTTGAGATGGTGGAGATATCATTAATTTTAATTTTTAATTCAGTTTATTTTAAAATGAAATACTTAAGCATTAAGTAATCCATAATTAAAAAAAAATGAGTGCATTTTGGGTGTGATTTGGATGAATATATGCTTAATTGAATTGGATTTCATATTGTGGTGTTTATAGGGTGCAACTTAACTAAATGGTAGAGAGAGCATCATATGTTGTAGATTTGACAAAATCAAGTTATCATTAATTAGTGTTAACCAAATGTTTGATTAATTGACTAGTTTAACGACCCCTTAATCACACTTGTTCAAACCTATATGAAACGACTCTCAACTGGTCTCAAATCCTGCTGGCTCTCTTGAAATGATGAATTTAGAGAAGTTTTCGGCAATTTTTTGACCCATTTCTAAAAGCGCCTAATGGGTGCTGGATGAAATGTGACACGAGATGTGATACGGAGGAACACCTATTAAACGATGTCCGATTACCATAAAATTTTGCATGAAGGACCGTCCCTATAAAATATGAGGGCCCATTAAAAAAATGGTAATTTTACCAAGTGCCCCACCATATCAATTTAATAATAAAATAATAGGCAAGCTTTAGCTCATCGGGTAAATATTGTCGATTTGTGTTGAAATTTTTATCGTGTCATAAAAATACCAAAATAATCTGAAAAGTTTGACATCATTTGGATTAACGGATTGTGAGATAAAAATCGGAACCGTTAATGAGGATTAGAGTACGATTAAGGAAAGTAATGGGTTCTGGGTGAAATTATCCATTTGAAAAGATAGCTGATACCGCATGATCAAATATAATGATCATATCATTAAAATGCTCATTAATTGGGTGAAAGTGACTTTTGGGCAATTTTTGAAAGTTCAAGGTGTTTTTAATGCAAATCTTAATGAAATCGACAAGTCAATTAAGACATTTTGCTTTGATAAATCATGAAGGAACCCTGCAAAAGTTTTCATGACAAGTCTTCGAAGATGAATTTTGAGCGTTCTCAAAAGAGTATTTTGGTCATTTTGAGTGAATTTTGAACCATACAATTAAATCGTTTTCATGTACACCAAACACTTATTTTTATGCAAAATTGAGATGAATGATATGATGCAGATGCAATGAGATGAAAAAAATGCAATGTTATGATGCAAAAATGATGTTGGGGTAAAACGGTAAATTCATAAATGGCTACTGGAGTGTCTACAATTACATATACACAACGATGATGATTACCGTGACAACAACAAGCTTTTATCTTAAACTTTTGTGGGTTGGTTATATAAATTTTATTCCATGGAACTCTGTTTAGAGCTCTTACATCTTTAAAACTATTTCATAGGTATAGAGACTTAAACCTAACCTTCATATTTCATTAATCAATCTATGTACC
Source organism: Agapanthus africanus (assembly GCA_030015575.1). NCBI lineage: Eukaryota > Viridiplantae > Streptophyta > Magnoliopsida > Asparagales > Amaryllidaceae > Agapanthus > Agapanthus africanus. The sequence continues at coordinate 42,945,052 of JASDDO010000019.1, read as the reverse complement.
GTCCTGAACAAGTGGTGGTATGGAACTTCTTTTGAAGATAACATGCTAAAAGTTAAGGTTCATAATCTTGGTATTATTCTGTATTTTTAGTATCTCCATCAGAGGTTTCTATCATCTTGAAGATTTTGGATCTAAATCAATGGATTTTGCGCATCAATAACTGATTTTCTTAAACAGTAATCATAACTATTTAGAAAATAACGAAGACAATTACAAACCTTCACACATTTGTTTGATCAGTGTTGTTTCTTTTGAAGCGGAATATTGTATAATAGCTAGTGCAACAATAGTAAACACTATGTGATGGTGTGATAACTCACTAGATTAGAAAATCTGCCTTCCATGACTAAAAATATATGTTCATGTTCTTGTTACCAGATAATGAATACGGATTAATATGTATTTTCCATTAACAAGAATCAATATACTAACAATTGCTATGTTCTTTTGTTTTCACATTGAAAAGCAAGAACAATAAATACAGAAAAATGAACACAAAAAACGTGCTTTATTTTAGTCCGTACCTGGTCGTATTGGCCCCCATAGACTACTGATTCACAGCCTGTAGCACTTGAAACACCCCATATATCAGGTTGGACAAAATAATGTACTGTCTTGGCTTGGCATCTGAATTTCAAATTATGAAGGTTGTTTACCTATTGGTTGCACACACTGTATGAATATGGTGAAAAAATATCTAACCATGTTAATTGCATCCAAAAAGGGGACAAAATTTATCATTTTCCATCACAAAGCAATTTCTTAACTTGGTCCCAAAATTGAGGACAGTTTGTTTAATCTAAATTAAATGCTTTTACCTTGTGTAGATGTCATTTTATTTTTCAGATATATATGGGCCAATGTTATAGAACTAGACGGAAAATCAGTAGACTTTACTTTTAAACAGCTTGATTGATGAAAGAGAACACATGAGTGTAAAAAGATTATAAGTTAGTTGCATGCTGACTGAGGTTGTTTGTGTACGCTATTAATTGTTAGCTGCTGATAACATGCATATATTATCCTATGTTTATGTTATGGCATTCCCTTCTAATGCGGTTCGATGCGCTTAAGATTTCTTTTGTTGCAGAAGAGAGAGTGAGAACTCAGAAGCAGAAAGAGCCCAACGTTTGAAACAAATCCATGATCTCCAAGACCATATTCAAGAGAAAGAAACTCAGTTTCTTGCGTGGGAGGAACAGGTGAACCCCCACCTCAGCTTCACCCAAGCCTCCCCACTCTATCCTATATTCAGCACTCCTGCCGTAAGGCACATACATTTTGTTGTTTTGAAGATCGTTAAAATTTAGTTAGTACACTGCATGTTAATTCTTTGTACTTTTGTAAATCTGATTGGTTGAAGCCTCTATCAAAATGATAGGTGCCTGACTTAAAATAATTTTTTGGGTTTGCATCTGTTCAATGCATGCATGCATAGAACCTTATTACCATACAGTCTCGCACCTCACTTGCCTAAAAAAATATATGTAAAGTTGTTCTTCAGTATCACTTCCAAGTTAATGATTGATCATGTGTTAACCTGCATCGGAGCACTGTGGAGCTTAATTTTATGTAAGAAAAAAAATCAGTATTGGAAATCATACTGTAACTGTATTAACTTTTTATTATTGTTACCTGAGAGTTAATGGCCATTGAAGTGTACATTGATGTGCAGTTTGTTTTATTTTGTTCATTTTTTTTAATCTTGTGATATTTTACTAAAGCCTGAAAGAAGCCGTGACTGATTATAATAGGAATTCATGATAGTTTTCTATTGAACATTGCTGGTGAGCTTTTTTCCAACTTGTTGCTTATCATCTATATGATGATTTTTGACCCCGACATTTGTGCATTTCTGCCTTATTTTGTTTTTTGATTGACCTGTCCTGCGAAATTCCATCATGATTTTAGGTCTTATTGCTAACTAATGAATTGGAACAACGCAGCAGATGGCATTCCTAATAATTTTCTGTCTTTCAGCATAGGGTTGCACAGGAAACCATCATTTTGAAAGATGAACAATTGAGGGAGGCACAAACTTGGATCGCTTGTGTTCAACAAATGGATGCCTTGCAATCAAATTCCCTGCAAGCCGAACTACAAGAACGTACTGAACAGTTCAACCAATGTTGGATTGGTATTCACCAACAGGTTGCTTGATTCTATGAACACCATTCTTCTTTCTTCCTTTTGTTATGTTTGTATGAGTATATTGAGCTATAATAAACCTTTAATTTTGATTTAGTATCTGATTTGTCATGATGTTTAGTTTGCGGAAGTAGACCGTCATCATCTGCAAGTAATACAACAGCTTCAACTAGAGTTAGCTGAAGCAAGGGAACAAAATGGAACATATAAAGAGGGTGCAAAAGTTTCAGTTCAAAACTCAGGAGATTCAACTTCAAACATTGAAAACAAGGGAAGCCAAATCAATGCGAAGAATATTGGTGCAGAGAATGGTAACCTCAGCTTCATGTCTAATGGAAATCTTGATGGTCATCCTTATGCTTCATCCTCCAGTGTATCCTCAGAGGTGACAAATTTAATCAAAAATTTGAAAATTTTCATTAGCTTTGGGTTGCTACTTATTTTCCTTCTGAATTTCTAGAAGCAATCTGTATACCTTTCCCATTTTTATTGGTTCAGAAGGATACGGAAAAATAGACAAGAATGCATTATTTTTATCAATACTATTCAGCAAGATTAATGCGATTAATTTTTTACTTAGTTGAGTCAGTTGAAAAATATAGACTTCATGACGCACAAATAAACAACAATGGAGCCTGTTATCCCAAGGATATGGGTAGGCTACATGAACCAACATGAGAATCACGAGCACATGAATCCTCCACCTCCACTCACTCCTATCGAATAATATACTTTCTTTGAGGCTTTTGGCAACCATATCTTTTCGTGTCACCTCCATCCATGTTTTCTTCGGTCTCTCCTTTGCTCTTTTGACATTGCTTATATCGAAAGTATCTATTCGTCGAACTAGTGCTTCCATAGATCTGCGTCGTACATAACCAAACCATATTAGCCGGTTTTCCCGCATCTTCTCCTCCATGGGTGCTACACCAACTTTTGCACGAATATCCTCATTTCGCACTTTATCTTTTCTAGTGTTACCACACATCCAACGAAATATGCACATCTCCGCTATGTGCATCTTCTGTGTATGATGTTTCTTAGGAGCCGTACCATATAATAAGGCAGGCCGAAAAACGCTCCGATAAAACTTCCCTTTCAATTTTAACGGAAAGTTGCGATCGCACAAAATCCCCGTTGCACCCCTTCATTTCAACCAACCAGCTTGGATCTTTTGATTGATATCGCTATCGATCGCTCCATCCGTTTGGATGATAGAACCTAGATATCTAAACTGATCGCTCGGTTATATCTCTTGCCCATCCAGTGTTATACCACCGTGATCTCGACTTCTCTGTTTGCTAAATTTGCAATGCATATATGTTATCTTGGACCTGCTCAATCTGAACCCCCGAGATGACAAGGTTTATCTAGGGCCTGATTAAACCGACAGACATGGTTTTAGTTACACCAGGCTAGTCATGATGAGATGACAAACGATAAAAGAATAGGATATAGAAAGACTAACAGAGAAGAAAATGCATGGATAGAGATCTTGCAAAGAAAATAAAAAAGAAAGGGCTCATGGAGAATTGGACCTTGAAAAGGTTTATCTTAGAAAAGTTTTTGGGGTATAATCTTTGTTCTATTAGGTCTGTTATCCGTAAACTAAAAAATGTCAGCAAAGGCTTCTAGAATTAAGCTGTTGGCTTAACCAGTTAAGCTGGTGGCTGTCACCAGTTTATGCATTGCAAATTAGAAAGATCTCTGTTCCTCTGTTGGTAACCTTGTTTTCAATAAATTTTTTAAAGCTAATTGTATTAAAGAAAACTTCTTGTCTGGTTGTTTAACTCGGCACATGTACTTAGAAACTAGGAAGCTATTTGTTGACTTCTACTGCTTCTATTATACTGCATCAGGAGCTAGTCTCGGATTAATATGTAAAAGTCATCATATATTATCGGGAAATTATGTCCAAGTAAATTCTGTCGATAGCTTTCTTGACTAGTTGACTCAATACTGGTAGTGGATGTAAGTTTAATTTGGTGACCTTTTAAGATCAAACTATTAGTTTTATTATGGGGATTGCAGATTGCCTTGCCATGTTCTGTTTGAATTTGGGAGTTTGGCCTGATGTAAGATTTTTGGAATCTAATGGGAACATATTTTGTGTGGATCTTGGCTTTGAGCCTCAAAGTTGAATACAATTTACTTTAGAAAATCGATTATCTATATATCATGAACACTTCTATCATGAAGCCGTATCCGGGCCTGCCACATGCCAGACATCAACACTTGAACACCCCATGGGCACTGTGTTTGACTATTCTCAAATATGTCACCAATATCTAATTTATTATTTTACACGCTTATAAACGCTTGTTCAGATTTTGTAAATTTCCAAACAGTTTTCCAGAGCTGCTCTACATCTAGATATGTATTTACTTCCATTTATATATCAAGATCATATTTGATGGGAAAAGAACGGCAACACAGGGTCTTGTGTAAAAGTTCAACAATTTTGGCATATCATGCGTTTTAAGAAGGAAAATAAATTAGGGTAGTTCATAAAAGGTTGACTACTCAGGAGATATTCCTTACACAACTGTATAAAATTTAGTATAGGTTAAATTTAGTGCATACAAAAACATCATCTGTCGTACATTTGCATGCGTGCCCATGTCTACATGATTGTGCTCATGAACTCTGTACTATTTTTATTACTAATTTATTATGTATTCTTAAAATTATCATAAGATAGACAAATCAGTATGCATGCTTCCCCGTTCCTTCTTTGTCCTTTAAAGAATTGGCACGGCCATGATATGCTAATATAGTGTTGTGTTGGTGACCCATATCTGATTTGTGTCTTTGCATGTGCTTTCTATCTACCATTTTTACTCTTATAACTTTTTCTTTCTAGGAGAGACTTGGAGGATGACAATTGGTCTCTAAGGATGACAAGAAGTGCCTATTGCCCATGATTTACTTTGCAAGGAATTTTGTTGTAATTTGAGGGATGCCGGTAAATTGAGGTTGTAGAACTTTGCCAAACATGGACCATAACACAACAAATTTGTAAAATGTGAGGCACAACGACGTGTGTGTGGATATACTTGAACACATACTCATTGGTTAAGAGACATTCATATCATTTTATTGTTCATATATAGTGGTTCCAAGGAATGGAGAAATTGCTGGACAATGTGAACGATGTGTGGATAAGAATTTTCCTTTTTTAAAAATGAGAATGGGTTTGCTGTCGAACAACTTCATGTCGAGGCAAGTAATTAAACAAGTTTAGAACATATAATTATGATTCATGAAATATTTAAAAATTGAACCATATCGATTGATCGGAACTACATGGTTGCTTGATGTAAACAACAAGAATAATATAATTTGATAACGACCACAGAATAGGAATATATAGAACAATATAGAGGCAATAATGAAGTATGGAGTTCCATGCAACTTATGTAAATACTTCCATGCAACAATATAGAACATCCGACACCATTTACAATCTCTTGGATCTAATTAGAATTGTGTTCATCCTGCGTCATAATCCCGAAAAATAAAAGCTTTATCTTTGGCATGATTATGTTGATTCCTATATGGTGTCCTGGCCATGGCTATGTAGTATCGGTATTTGACACGTGCAGGACACGTGTATGGGAGCTTTAAATAAGTTTGTGCTATAAAGATGGCTGTACTGTCTCCATTCTCGCTCTGTTGCATTCATCTTGCCTTTTCTGCCAATATTATTGGCTTATTGCTTATAGCATTACATACTACAACCGACGTTTTTCAGACCTTAAATTTGTTTTGGTTCATTCTCTTTTTAGACCGAACAAGCTGCTGGAGTCACAGTTGCTACATCTCCCATACTTGAAATGGGTGCGTTTATTCCTCCCAACCAGATAACGGCAATGCATCCATTTGTTATGCATCCACGGGCCGTTCCACAATCTGTATCATCGTCCAATTCACATTTTCCTCGGCCTCTTTTTGGGCGTTTTGAGCCTACGTCTAGACTTCCACCTCACCAACATTGGCAGCAGGTAACACTAGTGTTTTATGTCATTAAGCCATCATGGCTGTAGGCCTTTTTGGTTAGTTTCTGGATAACCAGAATTTCTTTTTAAGTGGACTATAGGTTATGCACTGTTGTTTACCTGTAGGAATTATTCTTTGATGATGAACATGAACTGTTGGTTACCTGTAGGAAGTAACAGACGCCTCACAGAATCCAGTTCAGAATAACTATAAGCCATCTTTAATGGTGCAGAACTTCTCAAGCTCAGAGGCTCATTATATTTATGAATATCCTGCTGAGAGACAGGTAACACAGTCAGATAATCCAAATGTTCATATTGACCACAACCAGCAGCAGGCATCTTGTGTGGCAATCAATGGATCAAGCAATGAAGAAAAGGGGGTAACCAAGAGCATATTTTTGTCTTTTTACTTCATCTTTAGAGATATTTCTGCTAAACTTTTCATGTTTTTGAGTTTTTTAATTTCAGGTGCTTGAGTCAAACAATAAGCAGTATCAAGCGTCTCAGGAGACACAAAAAGCATCAAATGCATCATTTCATCCGACGGAACTATTTGCCTCACCAGAACAGAAAAATGAGATTACAGTATGTTTATTGTATCATTATTCTTACTACTTTCTCCATAGTTTAAGAAACAACAGACTAATTTGGTTTTCTGATATAGAAGTGTGGTTATGGATAGGCAAAATACATAGTTGTTGATTGAGGATTGTTAGATGGATTTGTAATTGAAAGTCTCCAAGAAGTTAGAAGTAGCTTCCGCAGAGGCAAACTGAGTAGAAACTATTTAGACGGTTTGGGAATTCCCCAAGTGTGCCAGCTAGGAAGAGCGATAGCATTTTGATTGCTTGAGGTAGGCTAAAACTAACATAGATGGAGGCAGATAAAAGGTTATAATTGTTGTTAAATCGAGAAGATGGTCCTGAAAGAGGTTCATGTATATGTTGCTGACACGAAAAGTTTGGATAGAAGGTTGGTTATTTTTCACGCTCCGCTTCCCAAGTACGAAAATTTCGGGACGTAACAAAGCCAACCATACTACCTACGGTAAGGAAATATCTTTCCATAGTCACATTAAAACTGTCAATCAGTAATCAAGAACAATAAAGTATTAAATCTATCTATCACATGTCCAATAGCTACCAAAAACGATAAGACAGCGGAAACAATAAAGATTTAAGGAATAACTAACCATGGATAAGAGCTATACCAGTGAGATGGTCCTCACTGCTTGGTAGTCCTGTCGATGTACTCACGTGCTAAGTTAAGTATCTAGGCCATGCAAAACCCAGACGTCGGTGCATCATAAATATCACTAATAATAGTAATAACCATAATAGGATACTATAAAGAAAACATGAGTATAAATAATAATCGCAGGTGTAAAAAAACAACAAGCTATAGGTACGTGTATCTTAAAGTCTGTATTTCTAGATTATCTATTCTACTAGTCTTTGAAATCAATTAATATAATTATCATCGTAACTCAACAGTATATATCCCGTTCATACCCCCATGGGACCACGGCACAATATATCCCGTTCATATCCTCACGGGATCACGACATGATAAACAATGGTTATTTCGTTCACGTCCGGAATCACGGCAAATAATAATAATATCTTCTTGAGTTACATTTCGCTTACATTCTTGATTTCCTCTTTTCCCCAGGTTTTGTGTTTAAGTCAGATATTAATAGAATGTCTACATAATGCCAACACGGGAACAATCATGTTCTAGTCTTGTCTAGCAAGACAAGTCAGATCAATCAGGATAACAAGTCAAGATTGTTGGCATCGGTAAGTATTACAGGCAACATGTATTAACATGATAACAAAAATAGTGCAGTCTGGCAGGTTATAAACATGTACAAGTTCAAGATAATAGCATTAACAGGGATAACATATTCAATCCGATTAATAATTATAAAAGTGGTATTGATTAACCATGTATAAGAAAATTTCGTTCAGAAATTCAACGTCATCATGATTTGTAAATTAACTTAAAAATAACAAATGTCCTCCAAAAGGGACGTGTCATATACTAAAACAAAGCTAATTCAATAAGATTTACATTTTTATAAGTTAAAATATCTCAGGTTCCTACAAAAAGTTATGAACGTTCGAAATTAAAAGTTTGCTACTGGAATTTTCCTAGACAGCAGTTCAGAGGTATTTTTATTTACAGTTTACGTTATTTAAACAATTTATTTTGCAAGTGAATATTTCACAAGGTTATAGTATTCTGAGTTAGCTTCGTAACGAACTAATGAACATATGCTAATGATTTTTCTATAATTTATAATGCATTTTATAAGGTAAGGTGCACAGTAAATTTCAGATTTGTCGTATTTGCTTGGCGATGACGTTTCATGAGTAAACTATAATATTTTCAAACTATATTTTGCATAACGTTAAAAAATGCAGATTATAAACTAATTAATGATATACAGATTATATAGATATAAACGGTATAATGATAATAATAAGAAATATTACGACGATGTATATATTTATAGATATAATTATAATATGTCGCAAGTTGTAAACTCGCATACACTGTATATTATAAAATTGACTAATGTTAAATAACTATGGTGTATAAATTATATAGATATAGTCATATGATAATAATGGTAATAATAGTACGACAACACATAAGTAAATTACATAAAGCATGGCATGTAGCGAATTGTAAACTTGTCTCGAAACAAACACGATGAACGGAAGCAACACGACGCTATACAAATCAACACCAAGCTTTGATGGCTTGGTTAAGATTCTAGGATGCGGCTGGAATTGCGTCGGCAAAAATGAGTGTGAGCTTGAAGAACGAAGAAGGAGAATATATAAATTGATGAGGGAGAGATTTTGTTAGAGGAGAGATATGTTATGTGGAGAGAGACAGAGAAAAAGAGGTTTTGTGTTTAATATAAAAATATATAGTATAGTTTAAATTAGGTTATAAATATATATTAGTTTTAATGTATATAGATAATATAAAATTACAACCAATCTCCATCAAAATCTAAAATATATTTTGGAAAATAATTCACATATGTAAACTTTTCAACCATAATGCAATAATATATTTTAAATAACTCATACCCCTAATTTAAGATTTAAAAGGATTTTAAAAATATATCTAGATCTAGTAAATATTTGATATTAGATATCTTGACATTTAAACGTAAAAGATAAAGCAAAATAAAATATGTGATGACAACCATATGATGACTGTTAACAAAATATAACTTATTCTTAACTTGTGGCTACTAAAAGATATACACATAGATTCAGTTTACTTATAAATATCAGATATAATCTAGCACCATACTGGGTTTCACATATGCGGGTCGGGTCGAATAACCACTACTACTATTTGAATCACTCGTAACCCAAAATAATAAAATAGAAGAAATATAAAGTAAGTGTTAAATTACCAATTAATGTTGTGTTACATTATTGTTATCCATACAAGACTCAACTAGTCAACTAGCTGTTTTGTGGTTAATTGAAGAATATCACATTGCTGTGAAGGTTTGTATATGGTTGCTACAACTGCTTTAAGATCTGAAGTATTGGCTTGCATCTGTATCGCTTTCAACCTTGCAGGTGCAAGATCAGAGTACAGTCTCTGTTATCAACCAATCACAAGAGGAACCTTTAGCAGAAACGCAACAGTGGTCAGCTTCCGTTGCTAATATATCTACTACTCCAAGCCACTCAATTGATTCCAATAATTTTACAGACTGCATTGAAAGAGTGTCTATATTTCCTGAATCGGCCTCAGCACATGCATCTAATCCAACAGTACCTACCCTTTTAGATGAAATATCACTTTTGGCCTGCATTGTTCGTGCGATTCCAGCTGGAGCTGATGGCCAAATCAGGATCAGTACCACTGTAAGTCGATAAATTTTTTACATCATGAGTCTAGCACGAGGGGTGAGCATTTCTTCTTACTGAGGTAGACTAACTGAATTTTATAAGCTCTCTACATTCAGCTACCAAATAGGCTTGCTAAAATGCTTGCACCTCTTCACTGGCACGATTACAAGAAACGGTATGGAAAGCTTGATGATTTTGTGGCTCATCATCCAGAAGTAGGTTTTTTTTATCTTCCTGCACAAACCATTTATTTATGGGGGTTTCTTGGATATATATTTCTAAAACTCAGCTATTTTCATATAGCACCCCCAAACCTTGATATTTTATGTATCACCTTCAGAATCACTATTTTCAAATAACCCTATGTTATCATTCACATGTTATCCATTTAATATCATGTCATGACTAAACTAATCAAGGTTAGTTTAATTATTCAAAACTGAACCCTTTTGGAAACCGGGAGCCCTAGCTGCAATGCTGCTCTCCATTTCTTCGAAGAGAGAAAGTTACAAATTATTGAAGTTTGATGGAAGTTTGACCATCAAAAAGATAAAAAATGATCATTTGCATAATTGATAGATTTTAAAGGTGATATATGAAAATATGAAGTTTATTTTGGTGATACATGGAAATATCAATATTTTAAGGGTGATATATATAACAAAAACCTGTTATTTATTTGAACTGTTTATATTACTGTTTTCTGACCATGCATTTCCAGTTATTCATAATTGAAGGGGATTTTATACAATTGTGTGAAGGCGCTCAGGAGATTATATCAGCAACTACAGCTTTCGCCAAAGTCGCGGCTGCTGCTGCATCATCTGTTCATCATTCTTCATTCTTCCCCTCTGTTGCTCTAACTCCTGTTGCACAAAGTCACCGCCCACAGTATTTAAAACACACTCAACAGCCAAAGGGTGCCAGCTTTAACATTGCTATAGGGTTATCTGTTACAAACATTTCAGTTAAATTGAAAAACCTGCAGGAAGCTAATGGCTTAGCACCCGAAATTAGACCTGTTTGTTCATCTGTACAAAATGCAGCCGAGAATGGGAGCAAACAAAGGACTAAGTAATGGGAGGTTCAATTCTGGGGGGAAACAAGCGAGGTACCAAATTTCTTAAGGGTTAATCGTGCAAAACACCAGTCTTGTATGATTTTCCCTCAAGTGATTTATTTGCACAAAACCCCACTTCTTATCAACCAAAACTCTCTAAAACACTTAAAATTCAACTCTAAACGATTCAAAATAATTGTCTAATTTAACTCTGCAACTTGTTTGAATTGTTTTATAGTAGAATTTGAGGGGTTTGGTCAATAAACAGAGGTGGTTTTGGTGCCAATAAATCACTTTATTTTTTATATATTTTTTTATTTGTGTGTGTGTGTGTGTGTGTTGGGGGGGTGGTGGTGGTGGTGGTGGTGCAAAGTGCTTCATAAGATATAAACAGGACTGTCTTGTGCTATTAACCCATTTCTTTACCACCTAGGCATCGTGACAAACACACACACACGCGAACTATTTTTCCCCTTATTAATCAGCTAATTTATTGCTCTTTTCTTTTCCAGGTCTGCAGGAGCAGGTATAATTTCCAGGAGATAGTAAGTATCTATTCTGACATTGGTACACATTATCATGCTAGTTCATAAATTAACGCGCGCACGCACACACATATTGTCTGAATCAGGCCACTTTCAAAAGTCTTAGGCACAGGGTGTAGTTTGTTGTATTCTTTAATTTGCACTAACTGTGACCTTTAGACAATATATCTTCTGAATTGCTCAGAAAATACAGACCATTTATGCCCCCATACTTGAATCTTCACTTAGGGCTGTGCTCAAGGTCATCTTAATCCTCCTTTTTTTGTTGTGTCTAACTTATGTAGTCTATGTCTAGTAGTGACATTGGCACTTTTGGATGGCTATTTAATCTTAGGTTTACAAGGAGATGGCTATAGAAATGGGTTATCGTGGGACCTAGGTTTGAGATTTGGCGAATTAATGGATGATTAGAGTGTTAGGGTTAATTGTTTACTTTAGAAGATGGAAGGGATTGTGGGTGAAGAAATAAAGTTTTTAATTCTATCTTGGATTTAGCTCAAACTTTGGTTAATCATGATTCAACATTGTTCATTAGTAATAATTAGATCACCAATAACCTATATTCAGTGTATGAATGGAGAATCAGAGATTGCATAACTAGTAAATTTAATTAGGTCAGCTGTTAATCTTTACCTATTATAATATTTATAGACATGAGTTAGTTTGCATAATTTATTTAGTAATATCCTTAAAATGATAAGGTAATTTAGCCAGCAATTTCCTACTGAGGTGACTTCGGCATTCACATGACTCAAAGGGAGTCAGCTATCCGTTAAAATACCTGTAATTTAGTCAACAATTTCATACTGAGGCAACTTCGACGTCGTGCTCGCTACATGTACAAATAGATGTTATTTGTTTTAAGCAACAATAGGAGGTTATTTGAGATTTACAAAAATAAATAAATAGATGGAAGCTTGGAAGAGCATCTTGATATAGAAACTTTTCTTGCTCATCTTTCTTCCGATAGACAATTGGACCAGACACATGTCAACATATCGAAGGGTACTATGAATGCTAGTAGGAAATGTATTGCTCGTCCATATAACTACTAGGCTTTACTTCCTAATTTGTTAGTTAAAACTTGTATTTTATCATTTGTCAACAGTTTGTATGTACTTGGTCTTTGAACCCAGTTACATTATCCTGGTTTCACCGTTGATTTATTGGTCTATCATCATTATTTTATTAACTTGTTAAACAATCAAGCCTTTTTCCACTTATATTTATGGGTGAGCTATTAGAGAGTAAGCACTTTGGTTATTAGCTGATAGTATTTTTCTAATACTCAATTGCAGGAGTTGGATGGGATCATCGTCGTCATTGAAGGGCACATGAGTGAAAATGTCTTATTCTTTTTTAAATTTTCTCCTTTTTGGTACAATTAGTCATTCTTCTAAGGAGAAATTATTGGAAGAGATAATTGATAACGACATATTACTTGATATTGGTAACCAATTTTAATTGAAAAACATTCTATTTACATTATGTGGAGTTATTCATTTACAATTGTCAAGGGGAAAGAAGTAAAAATATAAAACTTGATAAATTTGTCTCTCCTTTTATATTGTAGTCTTGGAAAAAGGCATTGATATGCAGCAGGTAACTACTTAACTCATTCCAATGCAGCTGGCTTAGCATAATGACTTAGTTGATTAGCCCAAACTTAGAAAAGAAGAAAACAAACTGTACTTATATTTTTCTATGAAATGTGATGTTATTGGAGACATCTGTGTGCTATTGCTGTTATTGTCCGCGATGCGTATGTGTTAGATTTCAAAAATCAGTCAGGTATGATTTACTACTTTGGTACAAAATTTTACATGGCAATTGTTCTGGATCTTAACTTTGGCTTTCTGAATTCAATGTTTTAACACAGAAAAGTATTGCCTCTGAAGTCTCAGCCAAATCTTATTTATTTTATTTCTGTCTACCGACCCTTATGACCAAGAGAAATGGCAAGTTTCTTTTTATAAGTCTAAATTTCACGAACCTTATCTCAGGTTTGAGGGTGTATTATATAACCCCTTATGTTTCAAAATCGATACCCTCAATTATATTTCTATTATGTGAGACAGCTAGAGCTCAACATAAATCTTTGTGAAATGATCAAATAATCCTAGATCTCTATATACAGATAAAACCTTTTTCTTTTATACTTTTGAAAATCGTTATCCCTTTTTTCATTATTTACTTCTCTTCTTCCTAAGATATTGATTTTTTTTCATTCCACATTTAATATCATCTTATTTAGAAATTATACTATTTCTTTAATTTGCTAATTTTTTAATCTTTCCTTTTCTCTATTTATTACTTTGATCTGTCAATTATGTTTTTCTTTTTGTGAAATTAGCTTATCATTTTTAATCAATATTTTTATATTTATGCTTTTGTTGCTTATCGTTCAATCCATATAGTAACTATAGCCTAAATTTTTCGTCAACAGAATTGAAACCGAAATGCATTTAATTGAAAATGATGAGAGCAAAGTTAGATGCAACTAAATCAAATATGAGAGAGAGGACTAGATGATTAGAGAAAAGGAAACTGCTTTAGATATATCCTTTATTGTTTATTTCTTTTCCTTAACATTGGGTTAAAGTAGGTTTTCTCTCTAATTTGGAAGTTCTAGTTTTGAAAGAATTAATATTCATTGGTTTTTTGTATTTTGAGAAGTTGAAGGCAAAGGTTAAAGTCCATTGTTCCTGTTTCTGGGCACGCTTTCTCCAAATGACAGTATCTGGACTCCATCATTATATGTTTTTCTTTTTTCTTTTATTTTGGTTGGAGCCAGTTTCTATGTAGTCATGTTCTGTTTTTTCCCTCTTTGCAGTGCCACAGTGTGTGTACGTGTGTGTATGTATATCAATTATTAATGAGACTTGAGCCCTCTTTCGTCAAAAATAAAAAATAGCGTGGTCCTTTGTAGCAATGTGATATATACTAAAATTGCAGGGAGACGTCTTGTCACATTTAGTATGAGGGTTATGCGATATACAAATAAAACTTCGAAAAGATTATTCCTATCTGATCGCTATTTTTGCTCTTGAGGATGTTCTCTCTATCTGAAGATTCTAATTTGATTAATTTTATTTTCAATTAATTAGTTGTTGAGGTATGCGAATGTTCACTTTATTATTTTAGGGTGCTTTGCCCCGGAAGGTTGTAATCCTAGATTTCAATAAAAATACTATTTTTTTTTGGTGTAAAAATTATTTTTGGGAATATGGGTTTACCATGGTAATAAGATGCCTCCATTCATGGGAATTTTATTCCTCCAAAATTGATGGCCATCTTAGATTACCAAGAAATATTCACATCTAATACAAGATGTGCCACCACCTTCTATCACCGCCGTCCGCCCGCCGGTCGGATGCCCGCAGCCTTTGGGTCTTCCATCGTTGCTAGCCACCGGTCGGCCGCCCGTAATCCGCCATTGCACATACATATATTATCGGAGATGATTAAAATATACCAAGCATGCTAATGCAAGATTCCTTGAAATTAGATGTTTAGTCATCACATTCTTAAAAATATGAGCTTTCTCGGTAATCTTACATTCCTCCTTTATCACTCTTAATAGTAAGTAAATTATTTCTATTTACTCATACTAGAATCTTGCATGTGAGATAATGTATATGTATAAATTGGAAGATCTAAGATCTATTTGACTTTCATAAATACGAAATGACAACTGTGAATGGAGACGCAGTATCAAGTGTGGCTCTCCCATTTAATTTAACCCAGGAGGGGTCCACCCCTCTTTATTTACCTCCATTAAGCATGAATGCTTACAACCAGCTGCGAACATTCACAACCATATTAATCTCGTTGGTGTTTTTTCAGATATTAGTTACATAATAAATTTTTTAACATTCTTAAATTTCAAAAATAAGTTTGTTGGAAACTGTTTTCAAATGCATTAACTCTAGAATATCCTAAGATCAGGAAAATTGGCTTTCAAGTAAATGCCATTGTTGCTCAGACCCTCGGCAAGAAGATAAAAATATCTCTTTTTATCAGGTTATCTGGCGACGTAACTATGGGGAAAGCTATCCTAATCTTTAAAACTGGATTTCACTGATAATACAAAATGCTTCAATTGCTGGCATAAAAAAAAAGCGTTGTCAAATACCTACAAATTGATACAACACTGCATTTACAGGAATATCTCGACAATAAGATGGAGTGCCAGATCTCAGAATAAAACTGCTAATTTCTTAGCAATATGGCATCATATTGCAGTTGTAGTTGTATATACCCTTACATATTCAATACAATTCTTATAATATTAGTTAAATATTAATATGATTTTATAATTTCACTAATAGTGATTGGTTATCTGGATCATATATACTTAAAATTTGTTATAATATCCCTAGAAATTATATTGTTAGGTCATGCACAGTGATGTGTCACTAGCATGGAGACGTGGTTTAATTTAGTAATTTCTTAAATGAGTATTTAGTTTATAACTAGAATGAGATAGCTAGCTTTATAATAGAGTATCATACATGACACCGACATGTTAGATGTGATAATGTGTCTTAATCACCGAGAATGGAGATTTTCCAAATGTATGTCACGAGCATGTATTGTAATACATATAGTACAGGATTTGAATTCTGCAGGATATGTCACCTACGGGATAGAGAATTTAAATAGTTACATAGTCCGTTTGACTTGATGACATTATTGTTCTCGATCTGTCATTTAAGTAAGTTTTGATATGATGGTACTTCTTATCGTTCGATAGGAATAACAAAATTGAAATATTGGGCTGCTTAAATATATATAGGAGGATAATGGATGTCTAGATAAAATCCGACATTCTCATGTTGATGAGAATAAGTTTACAGTTTATTCCAATGGAAGCGTAAAAATCATGTTAACGGTTGTCTTAAGAAATATCTTTCAAAATTATATTTTTATAATAATATTTATTTTAAAATTGAATTTGTGTTCATACGGAATGAAACTTTAAGTTTGAGCAATTAGATGAATATGTTCTGCTCATTTAATGGTTTAAGGATGAGTAATTTGATGTCGGAAGAGAATGCATGTAAGTTAATATTTATTATCATCTCACGTTATGAAAGACCTTTTATAAATAGTTGGCAAGATAGATATTTAACAGTTAAATTAAAGCTATTAATTTACTAATTACGAATTACTTTAATTGATAGTTGACTCTTGATGTGAGACCCCATTGGTTTCATCTAAATGCCTTTCGTGGAAGATTTAGACACAACCATAAAAGAAATATCATTAATTAATAATATAATTGTTGTTATTAATACATGGGTTTTTAGTCCCACATTGGATATATATTTGGGTTTGAGATATCGTACCACAACCCTATATTACAAAAGGAGCAATGGTTTGTAATGAGGTTAAGAATTTAATTATGAAATTTTCCTCATAAAGTTTTTGATGCCTATCATCCGTGTGAGTAAAGGTTGGCGGACTTTAGTTGGAGGCCTTCGCGTTTATGGAGGCTATCAAAAGGCACTTTATTGATATATGATCAGATCCTTCATCGATAAGATTGAGATGAAGCAAATGTATGTATTTAATTTTAAATAAAAATTCGATTTTTAGAAACTTGATGCATGTGTTTCTACCGTAGTCATGCATACGTCTCCTTCAATCATATCATCTAAGAAGTCAGAAAAATTATACATGCAAGAAAAGAAAGTTTTCTCGCATGTCCACTATGATACTCTGATTCATGCCTCCAAAAGGAAAATATAAACTCGGCACTGATGGAGCAAAGGGCAATGAATCCGGCATCAGGGGGAGCAAGCGGTGGTAAGAAGTGAAACAGGGAAAATTGCGTTTGCATCAAAAAAATTTCTATGGAAAAGCTGAAATACTAGAAGCTGATCAAAGAAGAGCAGTTTTACATGCATGGTCTCCTACAATGCTTGCTTACTATTAATTCTCTGGCAAAAAAAAATTAAAAAAATTAAAAAATAATACAATGCTTGCTATTTGAAAATTAGCGGAACCATCATAGATAAATACTCAACCTTTTACTCCGTTTGCAGTTAACTATCTATGTGTGATGTACGAAGGTTGTATAACGGTTATTTTGCCATTGACATTACTTTCGTATTTTTAAAAAGAAAATGCTTGAGTCAAAGGTAAGTATTTATATGCAGCTCATAGAAACTTATGTATTTATCTGTGAAATCGGTGAAATATTGGGCATTTACGTGCAATTTAACCTCTTTTCATAGAAAATAATGGTATTGCTGATTCTTTAGCAAGAGAAGCACAAAGAACCAAATGTAGCTATACTTATCCGAGTTTCCTATATTTTCTTTTTGGACTAAGAGACTGCTTGATTGTCTGGAAGTACTGGAAGACACTGCTCCATACTGTACGCATTAGAGACAGTTTAAACGGTCTCTAAAGATAAGTATACAGTCGTTAATGTTTATTAGCGACTGTTTTTTTTAATAAAACGGTCGCTAATATACCGTCGCTGACAAGATGGTCGCTAAAAAGGGTATTAGCGACCGTTTTCAAACGGTTGGTAAAGAATACATTCACTAATAGGATATTAGCGATTGTATCACACGGTCCCTAATGTGGATACGTGGCATTGCAACGAAATTTAACTGTAAACTACGATCACTAATGGGGGCATTAGCGACCGTAAGTGTAGCTTATACGGTCGCTAATACCCCTTTACCGTGGAAAAAAATTACAACAAATCCCAAATTGCATACAATAATACATTCAATTACAATATAACACGCTAAAAATAGCGTTCGATCACAAACCAAATATATAAACGATACAAGCTCCAATATCCAACAATTTCACTATCTCAACAATACACATATGAACTACAATCATAATAAATAGTACAATACGTCCAACGATATGAAAAATATTCCAAATCAACACAAAACAACATTGTTTTGAATATAAACAACACAATATGTACGCTATAAGAAAAATTCTCCAAGTCGCGCGCAATCGTATTTCAGTCAACCCCGTGGACCCTGCAAATCCAAAGATATAAATAATTGCATAAACTCAAATCATAATCTTCGAAATTAAATGCGCTAGCCATACTAATTAATATATGTATATATGCTTACTTCGCTAACTCCCACCGTTGTCATCGCCACTCGAACCTTGCCCTGCAAAAAATCGATTCGTTTAGTCGATGTCATTTTGCGAAAAAATGTCCACGACCCTCCCTGTGGCGGATGCTGAGGGTAAAGGGGTTCCTATGGTGGAGACAGACGCTGAGGATAGTAGTAGCCTCCCTGTTGTGGAGGCGGAAGGTAGGGCACCTGATGGGGAATGGAGGTAGTATCCCTGTTGCAGAAGTGGAGGGTAGTATGACGGCGACGGTCCCTGTGATGGAGGTGGGTGATACCCACGCTGCGTCGAAAGAGGGTAATATGTTGGCTGCGACGACTATAGACCTTGTGCTGACCACAGTTGCGAAGGCAGACCGTGCTGTTGCGAGAATTGATTCCTTGAGGCATCCATCTCGTCTTTCCATTTCATGTTTCCTTCACGCTCCCCCTCGAGCTCCTCCCGTAGCTCCATCATCTCCGGTTTCTCGGTAGGAGGTGGATTGGAGCGAGCGGTCGATGAACTTGAAGTTTCTCTGGTAGATCCCGACTGCACAAGATCAACGGGACCACTTAAAACGGGATAACGGCCGTACACCCTTGAGCGAGGGAAAATATGATCTAATATAGATAGCTCGGTATCCCTAAGAAGAGGATCGTTGGCCTTAAAATCGGGATTTGATTCCTGATAGCTCCTTTCTGCCTGTAATACACAGTTCTGATTATACCTTAACCGTATCCTAATAAATAATTTCCTAATATTTTCCCCAATCCAAAATTTTCCTATATAATTTTCTATGTTTTTCTAAAATCTAATTTATAAACCTTTACCCCAAATTAAACCCTAACCTTTATTTTACTTAATTCTTATCAAGCCCAGGCCCAACTCCCTCAACTAAATCCTAACCTCCCCTAATACCCGACCCGACCCAGTAACCCAAACCCCTAATACCTGCCCCGCCCCAAACTAGCCCACCTTCTTCTTCTTCTTCTCCTTCTCATTCTCTTTCCCGCCTTTTCCGCTTGTCCCCCCCACGACCCGTGCTCCCGCGACCACGTCCTCGTCCCAACGTCTCCACGACCTCCGCGGCCACCTCCATCTCCTCTCTCGCTCCTCTCTCCCCCCACGTAACGGCCGTCTCTGCTTCTCCCTCATAACCTCCGTGCGTGCCCCACGCTACTTCACCCTAATGCCCCCCGTACGACACGCCACCTCCATCCTTCCTCGTCTTCCCTCTCTCCTCAACATCCAAGAACCCGAGCCCCTCTCTTTCCTCTATAGTCGATCTTGAGTTTCCATTCATGGTGGCTCCTCCTCTCACATCCAAGCTCACCCCACCACCGACCGCTTCCTGTGGACCCCTCACCACCTCTAAGCCCTCATCTTCTGCCTCCGGCACCACCACTTCGCCGAGCCCACCAAGATCTCCTGACCTCCTCGCCTAGCCCCACCCACAAACCTGAGCCTCTGTCTCTCTCGCTTCCCCAACTCCTCACCTCTCGAGCTTCTCACCTCCACCGACCTCGTCGCCGTAACCCCCACAGCACCGAGCCCCACTCCTTTCTTCTTCTCCTTTTCATTTCTTTTCCTGTGCGAATCCCCTCTCCTCCTTCCTCGCGCTACCCGCACGCCTCCCCCTCTTCTCGCAACTGCTCCCCATGACCTACGCCGCGACGGCCGTGCCCACTTCCTCAACTACCCCGCTAGACCTCCTCCCCTTCGAAGACCCGAGCACCAACTCCCGTTCACTGCCTCCTCTCTTCTGCTGCGAACCCACGTCCCCGACGAGCACCCTGCAACCTCGCCGCCGGCTCACCCCTCTAAAAAGCCGTGACCACCTTATCTCGTCGCCGACCGTCTCTAACCGAGCACCTCCACCTTCTCCTCTCCCTTCACCTGCAACCTCTACCCATCGATACAGCCGCCTCCCATCGCCGTCACCGATTCCTCTCACCGCCGGTAACCACCTAGCTCCCTGACGCCCTCAGCACCACCACCAGCACCCACTCCAGGCCGCCTCCTCCTTCTTCCTACAGCCGAGCCAACTCCGACCGACCCCAGCTTATCAATACATCGTCCGACCTCCTCTCCGCTGCACCCGAGCTCCTTGCAACGGCCATCTCATGTGGCCTCGAACCCCATGCCGCTCCAGCCGCCACTGCACAACCCATTTCCGAAGCTCCTTCACCTGTGCCCTCACTGCCGATCACCTTCGAACCCATCAAACCCCAACACCAACGTCAACTGCAACAGCCGAGTGCAACCCAACGCTGGCCACCATTTCCATCGATCACGTCACCGCCACTGTCGTAGCCCCTACCGTTAGATATGCCGAACCCAAGCCGCGTCGTGTCCATGCCACACCGTGCCTGCCTCCGTGCCACTGCGTACCGAGACGTGTTGCGTCCCGTGCCCATTCCACGTGCCACATCGTACCCAGTCCCCGTGCCACGTCGGGCCAGCCCCGTGCCACACCGTACCCGATCCAGTGCTCGCGCTGTGCCACACCCGCACCATGCACCGAGTCAAGACCGTACCCAGTACCGTGTCATGCCCGCGTCATCGCCATGCCCACTACCATATCACGCCTGCATCTCTACCACATCCAGTACCGGGTCACTGCGTGTCACGTCCGCGGCGTGCACGTGTCTAGCATCGCATCGACTCGAGTGACGAGACGGATCCCGCATGTGGTGTCGCTTCTATATCAAGCGATCGAAGTCAAGTGAAAACCCGATCACTTGCTTTACATGCTAGAATTATTTTAAGTGGATCATTAGGTTTTAAATTGTAATGATATTATTGCATACGTACCTACATCGTTTAATGATTGTGCACTAGTTAAGTGCTCGGCATAAATTCCTAGATCAAAATTTATCTGTTATGACGGAACTTAAGCATAACGGTTTACCCTAGCGATAATGAATACTGTGTTAAAATTTGGCTCGAAAATACGGACCCTCACGCTGTGAAATGTCATCCCCATTTAGATCCGTCGAATCTGAAACCTTTTGTACCTGAAATTTATGAAAAATCATAGTAAATTGGTTACACACCGGAATGTGGTGTTCGAGGGCTCATATCGAAGAAGGTTCGACAACCTAAAACCCCATATAATTTATAATCTGTTTATATTTTAAAAAGGTGACGGAAACTGGTCGTGAGTGCAGGTCTGGACTGCAGTCCATAGCAGCACTGTGTGTAGACACTTGGAATGAAATATTTTTACATCTCTGTGTGGAAATGGTATTATGCGGAACCCTATACCTTAGTGAATATAAATCTGTTAAATAATCATTGAAAGTGGTTTCATTCGTTTTTATCATCGTTTGCTAATTTAATCACATTTTAAACCATCAGTACATATTGCTGTCCTAAGCAGGGACAGAACGTATATCCCGATATTAAACAATGCCTAACTCCAATCACACAGAGGATATTATTAATCCGTATAATGCGTTGGAAACTTGAATGATAAACCTAAATATTATCCGACTGTAGCGTCGCCTAATTATATTCTCAACTGGGAGTAAAACGTGTTACGAAACGGACTTTCAGTTCAGAAATTGGATTTCCAGCAGTAAACATTTAAAATGAAATGACCATAACTAGCAAACCTGAAACCCGATTGACGTGAAACCAATTTTGGTGGACAGATAATTAAACATACTACTTACCCCTTTTATATTCTTTTGCTTAATTCTGCACGTGCGATTTATAGTAAAATTTTCAATTGGTATGACACTGGCTGCTATATTTTATTCATATTATAATTAATTGCATTCTCATCATATCATGTAGCGGTTATATCCTCATTTAAATAGTGGTCATAAACATTAATAACATTACCCGGTGATAAATATTATAGATTGGATTATGGCAAGTACGTTAGTGTTAAAGTGCGAATGAATAAGTGAAGTGACACGTACTTGTACACAATCAGTGGAACCAAATAGTTATTGCATTGTCGACGCCTATGGGACATATATAAGTGTAACTATAACTGGAATGAGACGGTTATGGAAACACTTATATTAGTGTCATAGGTAAGACATCGAAAACTGTCCATTTATCTTGTATACCAGTCAAGACATGCATGATGGAGACCCTGTCTCCAGTTCTCGTATAGACTTGTCATGGAGCGATTAGTATTTAGATTTATGGTTGGTATTTGATCTAGACCGCGGTTGTGGGGTATTTTGAGTGTGCGTTCGATCAACGGAATCTCGGGAGTCCTACTGCCAGCATATATAGCGATTTCGGGAGTCGTATGAGTGATATTGCTGATTTTCAGCGAGCATGATTCGAGCCCGTGTTCCCTTGCCTCTGGGGCCTACCCTTGGGTTGGGGATACTCCTGAGGTGGTTGACGCTCACAATTAGACTGACGATAGGTTTAGTACTTGGACTTTGAGACTTAGAGACTGATAGGTTTAGTGACATGGACATTGCATTGGCTACTGATCTGATACACTTGCTTTATCGTTATCTGTACCGATTATTTCACGCTCGCGTCATTGTTCTATATTTACCGTTTCATGTTCATCATAATTGCACGTGTTTACATATGTATTTATATATATTGCTATTGTGTCGCTCTGACGACCTGAGTATGCATGCTCAGAGTGAGAAGTGGACTTAGCTCGGATCAGCATCTGTCGTACCTTGAGGATATTGCGCACATCTAGATCAGTGACGCCAGCGCTATCTTTCCTTTGACTCTATCTGGTTAGTTTTATATCTGTTTTGATAGATTTAGTGACTGAATTTCTCATTACCTGTGCATTGATTATTGATTACCATGTAATGCTAGAAGCCGAAGTGTGACAACGACATGATATTTTCTTGATCGTAGGAGCATAGCCGGCCTTATCAACCCCTCGTATTCCGTATTATGGGAAGCGGGGCATGACATGGTTTTGTTGGTATCAGAGCCAGGTTTGGTTTAGAATGAGTTACAGTTTCCGACTGGGGTTTGATAATTTAAGTCACCTTTTCGGTTTAGATTGTAGACTTGTTGTCCTTGATCTTGATTCATATAGTGTGTCCTGCTACATATTTTGATCTTATCCGGTAGAGTTTTGGGTAGCTTGGTAGAGTTATGTAGTTGAAACTATGAATTGGAGCATAGTTACAATATTGTACTCTGTTTGAGTGACTTGGGGTTCTACCTTTGATTCCCTTCTCGATTGAATACTACTTTACCGTATAATCTTGTTTTGATCGTCAAATCTCTATCTCAGTTTATATCTTATACCGTTCTTGAGTTCTCAAATTTATTTTAAATTTTCATCCTTGTACTTTTCCTATTGATCCTACACCTGCTTACGTTTCTTATCGGTCTCGTTGCATTCTCACGTCTTCGTTTCTTCAAAGTCATTGTATCGCGTTGCATACCTTTAAAGTTCCTATCAGCGTCGCACAGCGGAAGCTAAAACCTGGATTCCAATGACTCTTCTTCCACCTCTACTCCCCGGAGTCAGACTGCTGATATTTTGGGCGTACTGCAAGGATTGAGAGAAGCCCAGGAGAGGACGAACGATCTTTTAGCTGAGGGGTTAAGGAAGCAGCTAGTTCGGGCACCAGGAGGAGCCCCAATCGTGAGGGAATCCCTGTTAGTAAAAGAGGAGGTGTATAGATGAAGCAGCGGAGAACCTGAGTATGCGGTTAATGCAAGAGACTGGGGCACTTACAAAGAGACCGTCGCCAGGCCAAAGGGCAATGTTTGATTTGTGGATCCGGCGAATATCGTGTCAACGATTGCCCTTGGAGAAAAGAGCTAAAAGGAGGGGATCCGTTAACACCCTCCATTTCTTTTGAGTAGTTGTTTGCTTCATTGTTTTGTAGTTTCGTTGTTTTCGTTCTTTTATTTTCAAGGACAAAATTTTCTGTAAGGAGGTGATGTGATAACCAGTATTTGTCGTACGATCTATTCTATGTTTTAATAAAATTTATTTTGATAAATTTCCTAAATATTTTCCCTATTTTCTATTTTCTCTATATATTTCCTATGAATATTTCTCCTATATTTATCTAATTATTATTATTCCAAATCATATAACCCTAACTCAAAATTTTCCTATATTTCTCATTTGTGGCCTATAACTTATATCGTTCCGGGATTTTCAAATATGTTCTCCATCTTTTCGTTCTTGTACCATTCTTGACGATCTAATTCATGCTTATGTTTCTTTCCGAACCTGATGCGCTTCCACATCTTCGTCTCTTCAAACTTGTCAAATCAAGTTCTATACCTCGAAGTTCTTATCAGATCCGTGCATTGGAAGCGTGGTGGATCCTTAACCACAGTTGAGTTTGCCGTGATGTTCATCGATAATCTACTGGTTTTCTCCAGGAAAGTCTACCTGAGAACATGAGAATATCTATCGGTGATTTCCACATATGTCTGGGTAGCTTGTTTTTGTTCTTTGAATTTCGAGGACGAAATTTTCTTTTAGGTAGGTATGAAATAATACCCAGTTCTGATTATACCATAACCGTATCCAAATAAATAATTTCCTAAAATTTTCCCCAACCCAAAATTTTCCTATATAATTTTCTATGTTTTTCTAAAACCTAATTTATAAACCTTTACCCTAAATTAAACCCTAACCTTTATTTTTCCTAATTCTTATCAAGCCCTGGCCCAACCCCCTCAACTAAATCCTAACCTCCTCTAATACTCGACCCGACCTAGTAACCCAAACCCTAATACCCGACCCGCCCTGAACTAGCCCACCTTCTTTTTCTTCTCCTTCTTGTTCTCTTTTCCTCCTTTTCCGCTTGTCCCCCCCACGACCCATGCTCCCGCGACCACGTCCTCGTCCCAACGTCCCCGTGACCTCCGCGACCACCTCCCTCTCCCCTCTCGCTCCTCTCCCCCCATGTAACGGCCGCTTCCTCTTCTCTCTCGTAACCTCTGCGCGTGCCCCACGCTACTTCACCCCAATGCTCCCCGTACGACACACCACCTCCATCCTTCCTCGTCTTCCCTCTCTCCTTAACATCCAAGAACCCGAGCCCCACTCTTTCCTCTATGGCCGAGCTTCCATCCATGGTGGCTCCTCTTCTCGCATCCAAGCTCACCCCACCACCGATCGCTTCCTGTGGACCCTTCACCACCTTTAAGCCCTCATCTTCTACCTCCGGCACCACCACTTCGCCGAGCCCACCAAGATCCCCCGACCTCCTCGTCTAGCCCCACCCACAAACCTGGGCCTCTGTCTCTCTCGCTTCCCTAACTCCTCACCTCTTGAGCTTCTCACCTCTGTCGACCTCGTCGTCGTAACCCCCACTGCACCGAGCCCCACTCCTTTCTTCTTTTCCCTCTCGTTTCTTTTCCCACGCAAATCCCCTCTCCTCCTTCCTCGCGCTACCCGCATGCCTCCCCCTCTTCTCGCACTGCTCCCCATGACCCATGCCCATGCCGCGACGGCCACGCCTACTCCCTCAACTACCTCGCGAGACCTCCTTCGCCTCGAAGATCCGAGCATCCACTCCCCTTCACCGCCTCCTCTCCTCTGCTGCGAACCTACGTCCCCGACGAGCACCCTGCAACCTCGCCGCCGACTCACCCCCCTAAACCGTCGTGACCACCTCATCTCACCGCCGACCGTCTCCAATCGAGCACCTCCATCTTCACCTCTCCCTTCACCCGCAACCTCTGCCTATCGATACAGCCGCTACCCATCGCCATCACCGACTCCTCTCACCGCCGGTAACCACCTAGCTCCCCGACATGCTCAGCACCACCACCAGCACCCACTCCCGGCCTCCTCCGCCTTCTTCCTGCAGCCGAGATGACTCCGACCGACCCCAGCTTGTCAATACATCGTCCGAGTTCCTCTCTGCTGCACCCGAGCTCCTTGCAACGGCCATCTCCGGCGGCCTCGAACCCCATGCCGCTCCAGCCGCCACTGCACAACCCATTTTCGAAGCTCCTTCACCTGTGCACTCACTGCAACAGCCGAGTGCAACCCAACGCCGGCCACCATTGACATCGGTCACGTCACTGCCACTGTCGTAGCCCCTACCGCTAGCTGTGCCGAACCCAAGCCCTGTCGTGTCCACGCCACACCGTGCCCGCCTCCGTGCTACCGCGTACCCAGACGTGTCGCGTCCCATGCCCATTCCCGGTGCCACATCGTACCCAGTCCCCGTGCCACGTTGTGCCAGTTCCATGCCATACAGTACTCGATCCAGTGCTCGCGTCGTGCCATACCCGCACCACGCACCAAGTCAAGACCGTGCCCAGTACCGTGCCACCCCGCATCATCGCCACACCCACCACCGTATCACGCACGTGTCGTTATTGCATCCAGTACCGAGTCACCGCGTGTCGCCTCCACGACGCACACGTGTCCAGTATCGCATCGACTCGAGTGACGAGATGGATCCCGCATATGGTGTCGCTTTTATATCAGGCGACCGAAGGCAAGTGAAAACCCGATCACTTGCTTTACATGCTAGTATTTGTTGGGATCAAAAATTGCACCCCGGTTGACCAAGTCAAAATCAAAGTCAACCCCAAGTAAGCGGGCCTAAGCCCAGCTCAAGTGGGCCCATGCCCAAGTCGAGCCCTGCGACTAGCCTCCCCCATGCCAAAATAAAAATCATGTAGTAAATAATTTTGATGTAATCTTTATGGGCATAAAGCCAAATTTTTGTAAAGCCCATGGCTTATGTGCAAAAGAAATGAGCACATGAGACATGGGATGGGCAAAATGCTATTTTGTAAAGCCCAAGGGACTATATGTAAATATGTAAGCCTATATAAGGTAACATGATGATGAAATAAGAAAGAACTTTTCATTCTCTCAAACTCTAGGGTTTTTGTGCATCATTCTCCTTCCTCAAGGTTCTAAACCTTCTTCCTCTTTTCTGAATTAAATCAAGAGTTTAACTCTTCCTTTTCCAAAAAGAAATAGTTTTTCACCACAAAACCCTTGAAGGGGAACGTGGATCTTCCATCAAATCTCCAAAAGGGGAGATTTTTAAAATCTCACCCTCTTTTCTCCAAGATCCAGCCAATAGAGAGGAGGAAGAAGGAGACCCTCCTCCAAAAACCCCACTTTAGGGAAGATCCAGGGCCCAAGGAAGAAGAAAGGGGTCCCCTGTCCTCAGCTCCGAAAATATCTTAGGAGTTTAACTACTCAAAAAATAATATATATATATATATATATAATAATAATAAATCTTTTTTTTTGGGAGTACAACTCCCAGTGCAGGGGCTAATCCCCTTTGTCAGGAGTTCAACTCCAAAAAGTCAATCGGGAGCACAGCTCTCAGTGCAGGGACTAAGTCCTTTTTTCCTGCTGACGCCCAACGCCCAGCGCCCACGTGCCAATCACATGGGGCGCCCAGCGCCCGGCGCCCACGTGCTAGACACGTGAGGCGCTGGCACCCACACGTCCTTTGGACGTTATTCTTCTTTTTTTTATATACACACACACTCCACAACACTGTCCCCGTTAGAAAAAATTTCTAACGGGGCGCTGCCCCGCACCCCGTAAGGGGGCTGCTAACCCCTTGACTCCCAGCCCGCTATCGGGTAGTGGGACCCCATAAACTCTGCGAGGCTCCCGATATATCCAAAACCCCTTTAGAAACACATACGCACACAACACATTGAGTTCGCATGACGAGTTTGACCCGTCAATCGGAGGTTCTCTCGCTCCAAAGGCGAGGGATAATTAACGTCAGCTTAGTCTGCGGTTGTCGGGGATTCGGATCTTCACAATCAATAAACCCCAGCCTACCCTGGGCAGAGAGAATCTATAGTATGCCTGGCAAGCGCGCGTGTATTCCCATCTCAATGGGGTGACGAAAAAAACCTAGAGAATTATTTTAAGTGGATCATTAGGTTTTAAATCGTAATGATATTATTGCATACGTACCTACATCGTTTAATGATCGTACACTAGTTAAGTGTTCAACGCAAATTCATAGATCAAAACTTATTTGTTATGACGAAACTTAAGCATAACGGTTTACCCTAGCGATAACGAATACCGTGTTAAGATTTGGTTCGAAAATACGGACCCTCATGCTGTGAAATGTCATCCCCATTTAGATCCGTCGAATCCGAAACCTTCTGTACCTGAAATTTTTGAAAATTATAGTAAATTGGTTAAAACTGGAATGTGGTGTTCGAGGGCTAATATCGAAGACGACTCGACAACTTAGAACCCCATATAATTTATAATCTGTTTCTATTTTAAAAAGGTGATAGAAACTGGTCGGGAGTGCGGATCTGGACTACTGTCCATAGCAGCACTGCGTGCAGACACTTAGAATGAAATAATTTTACATCTCTGTGTGGAAATAGTATTATGCGGAACTGATGGAGCTCTGGATCTCCTTCAGATGTTATCCTCCATTGATCTGTTGTGAACGCTGATGGACGGCTGAGATTGAGTTGGAAGGTTGAAGCGTGTGGATCTCAATGGGCTTTGAGTGGTTATGGCAGAGCTACCTGCAAGGAAGTCCCAGGGTAGTTGTGCCACCAAGGACCCTCCGACGATCAAGTTAGTGATGTAAGTCGAGCAGAGTAGCGTCCTAGTGAAAAGAATTGCGTACCTCGATCGTCTGAGAGAGGGGTTTATATAGCGGCAGCAATGGGCAGGCAGGCGCGAGAATCACACCGGCCGTTACGCCCCTGACGTCACGCCCGCGTGATAGGCGGGATCCCGCATTAATGGCGAAACAGGCTTGTTAATAGAGGATCGTGAGGGCGTGGAACGTGGGATCATGGGCGGCGGATATCTCGCGCATGGCGAGATTCACGGAGCTGTGGCATAGGTGCCTGTGATTAGCATTGCGGGTCGGTCAGGATCAGACTGAGGAGGATGAGCTCGGCGGGAGGCTCGGGGACGAGCGGGAGGCCGAGGCATCCTTGTACCATGACGCTCGGAGGCGAGCCAGGGGGTGGTCTGGAAGGCCACCGAAGGTCGGGAGATCCCTCAGGTCGGAGGCCCGAGATGAGGTCCTAACCGAAGTCCTTGATCCTTTCTTGTAGGTTTTTGGATACGTCATCTGCAACGTGTCAGCATCTGGGGAGTCATCGATATCGATCCTCATCATTAGCCCCCCACTCTCGTCTTGACCCATTTTAGGGTCGGGTCGAGAGTGGTCCGACCGAGCACCCGGGGTGATCTCTTACTCGAAGATATTGTCGGCTCGCATTCCCGGGCTAAGAGTAGTATTTTCTTGATGTCATCAGCGGATCAGGGGAGCGATCTTGCATTAAAAGGGAAGCGCCGGATCGTGTGTACGTTTGTCGAAATGACAGACCGTGTGTCCTCCGCTGGTTGGCTGGCGAGACGTGTCGCAAGCGTTCCCGCGCTCGGAGGGATGCGTCCAATGTGAACACGACAGGTGGAGCGTTGTCGGCCGCAGGTTGCAAAACGTCGTTTTGGCGGGAGTCGATCGGAGCCGTTGGATGCCTATGCCGGAAGCTATAAATAAAGGTGGGATCCCCATCGGGGCCCATACCTCTTCACAATTTCCTCATCGTTAGTCGTGTCAGCTTGGCGCTCTTCTCCTTAGTTCGGACTCCTTGCTTTTGATCTCCCGAGGATATCTCTCTTTAATCAGGTTAGATGTCTTCGTCTGAGAAGTCTGTAGATATAGTGCGGGTAGAGTCTAGGGGGTCTTCTGAAGTTTCCTCTTCTACTTCTTCCTCTTCCACTTCTTCCTCTTCCCCTTTTGAGCTAGAGTTCACCCGAGAAGATAGGGTGGCCCCCAGAGTTCAGGCCGCGGGTGTCCTTGGTGTGCGATCCTTGCTGAGGCGTGCGGAGGAGCTCGCTAACATCAGGACCCGTTTCTTCATTCCTCCCGGCTATTCGTTTTGTCTGGCCGAGGAGGGGGATAGGGCGAACCAGGCATAGGGCAAGGAGATTGCCTTGTACCTGGAGGCCTTTTGGGCCGGGGTGAGTCTTCCCTTCTCCCCCAAAGTGAGTGAGGCGTTGAATTGTTTCGGGTTAGCTCCGGGCCAGCTAGTGCCGAACTCTTGGAGGATCCTCCTTGGGTTCCTGGTCCGGTTAAAATTGTGTCAGATCCCTTTCAGCCTGAACCTTCTCCTCTCTTTCCTTTGCTACAAAAACCATCCTGGTGCTTGTAGGGGCGAGCCGAGCTGGGTATACCTCTCCTTTAGAAGACAGCGTAGGGACACCCCTGGGTCGGGGGTTGTTATTGTGCCTTCTCCATTCACGGATGGAAGAAGAAGTTTTTCTTTAACGCCCCGCCCGAGGTTGAGGACTGGCCTATGCCCACCTGGTGGCAAAGGGCCAGCTGTCAGCATGTGAGGAGGTCGAATGATCCCGATGCGGTAGCGGTGTCGAAGTGGGAGCCCTTCCCTCGGTTGATGTGCTGCTGTCTGAGCGGGCCCTCAGTTGGGCCGGGCTCAGCCCCGCCGAGTACGCGGGTAAGTTGGGAGCTCTCAGGCGACCTGTTTAGACTTGTGCATTTTTTATTTTTCCTGGTATCGCTGACTCCTCGTATTTTCGTCTTATGCAGGACCCATGGATATGAGAAAGTTCCGCGCGGCAGTGGTCGACGCGAAGAGGGGGAAGAAGTCCAAAGGCGCCGGCCCTTCTCGCTCGCCGTCTGTTCTAGCCTTACCGGTGTCCCTTTCACCCAGGTGCCCAAGCAATCCTCGGTCCCCCGAGTCTAGTCGTGCACTGGTTCGAAAGCGTGCTCAGGTGCAAGAGCCTTGGGCCCCCGAGGTGGGAGACGGGGAGGGTTCTCCTGCGCCGTCCCTCAAGAGGTCTCACAGGAGGGCGCCCCGCTCCCCGGCTTCCCCGATCCTTGTGGATGATGGGGAGCTTCGCTTCGAGATGTCCTCGAGGCTTTCTGTCGCCGATAGCCTGCTCTCGGATATGGAGAGGTCGGCCGGAGGCAGGGTCCCTCGAGAGACTCTCCGGGCCCAAATGGCGGCGATAGCTCAAGAGGCCGTGCAGGTTAGTGTTCGCACTTCACCTGGTTCTTCATCCAGCATTTTTGTCCGCGTGGTCTGGTGCTTCCCTCCCCCTTTTGACCCTCTTTCTTTCTTCAGGTCCTCCAGCACATCGCCCTCATCGTTCATATGGAGGACGAGGAGATTGTTCCGGCGATGCGGGCCGCGGGCGAGTTCTCCTTGAGGGAGGAGAGCTTAAAGCAGGAGCTGGGGGCGGCGATGGAGAGGGCCGCTACCCTTGAAGACCGGGTAGAGTCCAAGAACAAGGAGGTCGCCCGGTACCGAGAGGCCACCCGAGCCGCCGAGTCCCAGTTGGAGGACTCTAGGGTGCTCGCCGCCGCCATGAAGAAGACGGCGAGCACCCTCCGGAAGGAGGTCGAGGCGACGAAGGACCGGGTTCGAAAGGCAGTAGAGAGCTATAAGATGTTGGGTCAGCTCTAGGCCGACCTTGCCAGAGCCGGGGGTGTCATTTGGCACGACGCCCTCGACTCTGTCAAGGCTCAGATGTCGGAGTTCCCCGACGCCGAGCTTCGGGCCTTGTACCCTCTCGACGACGACGTGCAGGGGATCGCCCCCGGACATGATGCCGGGAATGTGGCCCCTGGTGGGAGTGCGAGGGGTAATTCGCTCGCCCCGGCTGCCGGCGCCGAAATTCCCGCCGGTGGTGCCGACCCCAAAGATGCCGCTCCGGTGGTCGCTGTGGAGGCACAGCTTGTTGAGATCCTCCCCGCCCCTGAGGCCTGAAGCCCCTCGTCTTCTTATTTTCTTTTGTTGTTTTGGAATTTTGTAAGGCTGGGGAGCCAGTAATGCCCTGTAAAGACTTCTGCTTCTGTGAATAAAAAATCTTTTTGCTACTTCTTTGCGTGCATATTTTCCTTTTGTTTGTGGAAAACATTTGTATTTGCACGGTCCAGCTTTCATGTCAGGTCGGTTCTTCGTCTGGCGATCGCGTGTCGAGTTGAATTCGATCATTTGCCAAGTGTGCAAAGACCGGTGAAGGGTCGGTATCTCCGGGGCCTCGAAGTCGAGGTGGGGATTGCTTAGATGTGGATGGCCTCTTGGCGAGGGCTTGGATCCTTGGCGTCGGTGGGTAGTAACACCAGCCACGGATGACCGAGCAGGGTAGCTGCTCAGTTACTTCTTGGTGAGGGCTTTGATCCTTAGCGGGAGGGCATGGGGAAGCATGCTAATGATGGACCGAGCAGGGTTGCTGCGCGGTTGCCTCTTGACGAGGGCTTTGATCCCTGGCGTCGGTGGGTAGTAAGACCGGCCATGGATGACCGAGCAGGGTAGCTGCTCCGTTGCTTCTTGGTGAGGGATTTGATCCTTAGCGGGAGGGCATGGGGAAGCATGCTAAGGATGGACCGAGCATGGTTGCTGCTCGGTTGCCTCTTGATGATGGCTTTGATCCCTGGCGTCATGGGGGTAGCGAACTACCAGCCGGGGATAACCGAGCAAGGGAGATCTCGGTTGCCTCTTAGTGAGGGCTTAGATCCCTGGCGTTGTGGGGGTGGGGAACTACCAGCCGGGGATAACCGAGAAAGGGCGAGCCCGGTTACCTCTTGGCAAGGGGTTAGATTCTTAAGGACGGGCCGAGCAGGGTTGCTGCCTAGTGCCTCTTGGCGAGGGCTTTGATCCTTAGCGCGGGAGGGGCCATAAAAGGCCTGCTAAGGACGGGCTAAGCAGGGTTTCTGCCCGGTTCCTCTTGGCGAGGGCTTAGATCCCCGGCGTCGTGGGGGTAGGGAACTACCAGCCGGGGATAACCGAGCTAAGGCAAGCCTAGTTGCCTCTTGGCGAGGGCTTAGATCCCTAGCATCATGAGGGTAGGGAACTACCAGCTGGGGATAACTGAGCTAGGGCGAGCCCGTTTGCCTCTTGGCGAGGGCTTAGATCTTTAAGGACGGGCCGAGCAGGGTTGTTGCCCGGTGCCTTTTGGTAAGGGCTTTGATCCTTAGCGCGGGAGGGGCCGTAAAAGGCCTGCTAATGACGGGTCGAGCAGGGCTTCTGCCCGGTGCTTCTTGGCGAGGGATTTGGGGATTTGATCCCTGGCGTCGTGGGGGTAGGGAACTACCAGCCGGGGATAACCGAGCAAGGGCGAGCCCGGTTGCCTCTTGGCGAGGGCTTAGATCCCTGGCGTCGTGGGGGTAGGGAACTACCAGCTGGGGATAACCGAGCTAGGGCGAGCCCGGTTGCCTCTTAGCGAGGGCTTAGATCCTTAAGGATGGGCCGAGTAGGGTTGCTGCCCGGTGCCTCTTGGCGAGGGATTTGATCCTTAGCGCGGGAGGGGCCGTAAAAGGCCTGCTAAGGATGGGCCGAGCATGGTTTCTGCCCGGTGCCTCTTGGTGAGGGCTAAGATCCCTGGCATCGTGGGGGTAGGGAACTACCAGCCGAGGATAACCGAGCAAGGGTGAGCCCGGTTGTCTCTTGGCGAGGGCTTAGATCCTTAAGGACGAGCCGAGCAGGGTTGCTGCCCGGTGCCTCTTGGCGAGGGCTTTGATCCTTAACGCGGGAGGGGCCATAAAATGACTGCTAAGGACGGGACGAGCATGGTTTCTTCCTGGTGCCTCATGGCGAGGGCTTATATCCCTGGCGTCATGGGGGTAGGGAACTACCATACGGGGATAACCGAGCAAGGGCGAGCCTGGTTGCCTCTTGGCGAGGGCTTATATCCTTGGCATCGTGGGGGTAAGGAACTACCAGCCAGGGATAATCGAGCAAGGGTTGCTGCCTGGTTGCCTCTTGGCGAGGGCTTCGATCCTTAGCGTGGGAGGGGCCAAAAGTGGCCTGCTAAGGATAGACTGAGCAGTGAAGCTGCTCTATTGAGTCGTGAGGTTCTGTCCGATCTTCCACGGCGTTCGATCATCGGTAAGAGTGACCGTCGTGGTCGACATATGTCGCTAACGCATGGGGGGAGGCAGAGCGTAAGAGCCGCATCGTTTCGAATTCGCCGAGAAAGGCGGGATGCCCGCCGTGTGGCGGTATAGTTGTGGAAGGAACGAGCGACTGTTGGACTCCTGAGGTCGCAGTGGGGCTATAAAGCGGAAGGCTTGTTGAGCACCCCTTTCTCCATCTCCAAATCGTAAGAATGGAGGACTTCCCTTTTACCATCCCTGACATCATAAACTTCGAGGACGTGTACCTCTACGATCAGTACTACACCGAGGAAACAGTGCAGTTAGTGATAGGCCGCATTGAGGATCATTTCGGCCGACTGTTTCCTCGGTGCTCCCCCTTGCTCTAGCTGTTGATGTACTCTATCTGGAGGGCATCGCCGGGGCTTTACAACCCCTTGTCCGAGCAACTGAGGGACGAGGCGGTTGGTAAGCTAAGGTCTTTGCGGCGCTTCAACCTGATCTCCGCGGCGAGTGACCATGAAACCGAGGAACTTTCCCCCGCTGACCCCAAATGCGCACTTGGCGGGGTTCAGTTTCATTTTGAACTTGCGGAGTACCTCGAAGGCCTCACCCAAATCCTTGGCATGGTCAACTGATGAGACCGACTTGACGAGCATGTCTTCGACATAAACTTCCATGTTCCTGCCGATCTGCGGCTTGAACATGAGATTGACCAATCATTGGTACGTAGCTCCGGCATTTTTGAGGCCGAAGGGCATTACCTTATAGCAGTATACCACCCGGTCCGTTGTGAATGTGGTGAGTTCTTCATCTGCCGGATTCATACGGATCTGATTGTAGCCGGAGAAGGCGTCTATGAAGCTAAGCAGCTCGTGGCCTGCCGAGCTGTCGACGAGCTGATCTATCCGAGGGAGGGGATAGTTGTCTTTTGGGCAGGCCTTGTTGAGGTCAGTGAAGTCGACGCACATTCCCCACTTCCCGCTTGACTTTTTCACCATAACCACGTTTGCCAACCATTCGGAGTAAGGTACATTCTGAATGAAGTTGGCGGCGAGGAGCCTGTCTACCTCGTCCTCAATTGCTTTCTGCTTGATCGGGGCGAAGCTTCGCTTCTTCTGCCTGACGGGTCGGGCCGTAGGATCCACTCTGAGCTTATGAGATATGATTTTAGGGTTGATCCCAGCCATGTTAGTAGGAGCCCAGGCAAAGACATCGGCGTTGTTTTCGAGAAAGCCAACTAGGTCATCGTGATGAGTCCCTGTCAGAAGTGAACCGATCTGAACGGTACGTTCAACGTCCCCTTCTACGAGGGGGACCTCGGTCAATGGCTCCACCGGGGTCCCTCTGACCTCTTTTTGCTCGTCTCGAGTGTCCAGAGAACCCCTGATTTCACTCTCGGCCTCAACGTCGTTGTTCGCCTGTTCAGACGAGGATGCTGCGATGAAGCAAACCTTAGCAGTCTGCTGGTCTCTATAGGCCCGACCTACCCCGCCTTGGTCGAGCGGGAATTTCATAGCCAAATGAAAGGTCGATATCTGGGCCTTGAGGGAGTTCAATGTTGGGCGGCTGAGGAGGATGTTGTAGGCAGATTGGATTCTCGCTACGAAGAATTCCACAGGCACTGTTCGCGTACGGCCAGCCTCCCCGACGTTAAACTGCAGGGTGATTACCCCTTCAGCCGGGATGGAGTGATTGGTGAATCCTGACAGGATGTAGGAGGTCGGCCTTAGGTCTGCCGGAGTGAGCCCCATGCGCAGAAAGAAGTCGTAAAAGAGTATATCCGCCGAGCTTTCCGAGTCAACTAGTATTCTCTGCACTTCGTATTGGTGGACACGAGCCGTAATCACCAGAGGGTCGTTGTGGGGCAGGGATATACCGTGGAGGTCTTCGTCGTTGAAGACGATCGGCTCGGTATCCCTTGACTTCTTCCTCGGACGGCTGCTAGACTCCACGACTGGCGTGGGATGCTGAGCCTCGTAGGTACCCAACGTACCCCCCGCTGACATGACCATGATCTGGCCGATTGTCAACTCACCGGGAGGGGGACGTTGCTCTTGCTCACGGTCCGTCTGCCGCTTATCTCGCAAGTATGTCGCCAGGTGCCTCGAACGGATGAGCTCCTTGATGTAATCTTGGAGCTTCTTACAGTTTTCCGTGGAGTGGCCTTGCGACCTGTGGAAGCCGCAGAAGGGGCCTCGGGTGCGCTTTGCCGCCATGCGCGAGTCTGGGGGAAGTTTGAAGAACCTCTCACCCTTGGCCTCTTCCAGCAGTACCGTTTGGGAGACGTTGAGCAGGGTGTACTCCTGAAATTTTGGGGAGTAGGGCTTTGGCCGTTCAAGCCCCTTTTTCTCTTCCCGCGCCCTTTTCCTCTGGTCGGTTTGCTCTGCCCGGGGGAGATTTGCGTTCACCTTGGACTCGAGCTGGATCTCTCGCTCGGTCCAGGCCTTCACCTCGGCCATGGTCTTAGGTTGCGCTAATACAATGGAGCGTAACCACTCCTTGTGCCTAAGACCTGACCTGAGGGCCATAATGACCGTCTCGTCCTGGTGTTCTAGGACCTCGAGGAGGGCGTTGTAGAAGCAGGTTACGCACCCTTTGAAGGTCACCTTGTCCCCGCTTTTTATCGTGAAGAGGTGGTCCACGGTCTGCTTCTGCCGCCGGTTCCCGACAAAGTGGCTAAGGAATTGGGTGGCCAGCTCATCGAAGGTTGAGATCGAGCGTGGCGCGAGTCCTCAGAACCAGTCTCTCCCGGAGCGGATGAGAGTGGCCGGGTAAGCACGGCATTGGGCGGCGTCAGAGCAGTCTTGGAAACTCATCCCGGCCGTGAATGCGTCTAGATGGTCCTTTGGGTCGGACTTACCGTCGAAGAGCGAGACCTTCGGGGGTTTGTTCGAGAAGAGACATAGACGGCGAGAAGCTCATCAGTGAAAGGTTTTGTGAGCGAGTCGGCGGTGTATTTAGCCCCGTCACTCGAATGACGACCTTCCCGATGCATGCTCTCGATTTTCTTTTCGAGGGCGTTGAGTCGGCCTTGGTACCCCGATGACTCGGCACATTCTGATCTTTGGCCTCTGCTGTCGGAGACCTGCGTCGGGCCGCGGCACTAGTTCCTCTCGATGAGATTCCTGAGGTCCCCTGGTGAGGTAGTCTTTGAGCTACCGTAACGAGTCCCGTCCGCGCGACCCCGTCGAGGGAGGGGGTGTCGATCATGCCTGGGTGTGGGCGAGCTGACCGACACCTCCTCGGGAAGGACAGGGACGCGATGAGGCTCGGGGTGAGGCGCTCTGGCGACGGACCTCGGTGTTGAACTGTGGGGTGCCCAGCGGGTCATAGAATATGTTTGCCCGTGGGATCTGCGGCCGCCGGAGGTAGCGTGACGGTGGTCGGTAGTGCCGACGCGAGCAGAGTCCTCTTTCCCTCTGTAGGGGTCTCGGTCCCGAGGTGGGGGAGCGGCGACCTGGGGAGCTTGCCCTGCCGTTTGGACATGGACGAGCGCATCGACAACGGATGCGAGTCGATTTATTCGAGCGGCTAGGGCGTTGATGGCGTTCGGGGGAGGAGATTCGTCCGCGCCTCCGTTGTGGGGAAGGCGGCGGCTAGTGCTTGGATCATCGCGGCGATCGCTTGCCATTGAGTTGAGATCGGAAGATGAACTTTGTTGAGTAGAATCAGTAAGTTCCCACAGACGGCGCCAACTGATGGAGCTCTGGATCTCCTTCAGATGTTATCCTCCGTTGATCTGCTGCGAGCGCTGATGGACGGCTGAGATTGAGTTGGACGGTTAAAGCGTGTGGATCTCAATGGGCTTTGTTGATTGGAATCAGGAAGTTCCCATAGACAACGCCAACTGATGGAGCTCTGGATCTCCTTCAGATGTTATCCTCCGTTGATCTGCTGCGAGCGCTGATGGACGGCTGAGATTGAGTTGGAAGGTTGAAGCGTGTGGATCTCAATAGGCTTTGTTGATTGGAATCAGGAAGTTCCCATAGACAACGCCAACCGATGGAGCTCTGGATCTCCTTCAGATGTTATCCTCCATTGATCTGCTGCGAGCGCTGATGGACGACTGAGATTGAGTTGGAAGGTTGAAGCGTGTGGATCTCAATGGGCTTTGAGTGGTTGTGGCCGAGCTACCTGTAAGGAAGTCCCAGGGTGGTTGTACCACAGAGGACCCTCCGACGATCAAGTTAGTGATGTAAGTTGAGCAGAGTAGCGGCCTAGTGAAAAGAATTGCGTACCTCGATCGTCTGAGAGAGGGGTTTATATAGCGGCAGCAATGGGCAAGCAGGCACAAGAATTACGCTGGCCGTTACGCCCCTGACGTCACGCCCGCGTGATAGGCGGGATCCCGCATTAATGCCGAGACAGGCTCGTTAATGGGGAATCATGAGGGCGTGGAACATGGGATCATGGGCGTCGGATATCTCACGCATGACGAGATTCGCGGAGCCGTGGCATAGGTGTCTGTGATCAGCGCTGCGAGTCGGTCAGGATGAGACCGAGAAGTATGAGCTCGGCGGGAGGCTCGGGGACGAGCGGGAGGCTCGGGGACGAGCGGGAGGCCGAGGCATCCTCGTACCATGACAGCTCGGAGGTGAGCCAGGGGGTGGTTTAGAAGTCCATCGATGGTCGGGATATCCCACAGGTCGGAGGCCCGAGGTTTTCATTGTAGGTTTTTGGATACGTCATCTGCAACGTGTCAGCATCTGGGGAGTCATCGATATCGATCCTCATCAGGAACCCCATGCCGTAGTGAAGATAAATCTATTAAATAATCATTGAAAGTGGTTTCATTCGTTTTTATCATCGTTTGCTAATTTAATCACATTTTAAACCATCAGTACATATTGCTGTCCCAAGCAGGGATAGAACGTATATCCCGATATTAAACAATGCCTAACTCCCAGCACACAGAAGATATTATTGATCCGTCTGATGCGTTGGAAACCTGAATGATAAACCTAAATATTATCCAATTGTAGCGTTGCCTAATTATGCTCTCAACTGGAAGTAAAACGTGTTACGAAACGGACTTCCAGTTCAGAAATTGGATTTCCAGCAGTAAACACTTAAAATGAAATGACCATAACTAGCAAACCTGAAACCCGATTGACGCGAAACTAATTTTGATGGACAGATATTAAACATACTACCTACCTCTTTTATATTGTTTTGCTTAATTCTGCATGTGTGATTATAGTAAATTTTGCAAGTGGTATGACACTGGCTGCTATATTTTATTCGTATTATAATTAATTGCATTCTTATCATATCATGTAGCGGTTATATCCTCATTTAAATAGTGACCATAAACATTGATAACCTAGTGACCGTGTTACATTACCCAGTGTTAAATATTAGTGATTGGATTGTGGCAAGTACATTAGTGTTAAAGTGCGAATGAATAAGTGAAGTGACACGTACTTGTACACAATCAGCGGAACCAAATAGTTATTGTATTGTCGACACCTATGGGACATATATAAGTGTAACTAAAACTAGAATGGGACGGTTATGGAAACACTTATATTAGTGTCATAGGTAAGACATCGAGTGCCGTCTATTTATCTTGGATACCAGTCGAGACATGCATGATGGAGACCCTGTCTCCAGTTCTCGCGTAGACTTGTCATGGAGCGATTAGTATTTGTATTTATGGTTGGTATTTGATGTAGACCGCGGGTGTGGGGTAGTTTGAGTGTAAATTCGATCAACGGAATCTCAGGAGTCCCGCTGCCGGCATATACAGCGATTTCGGGAGTCGTATGGGTGATATTACTGATTATTAGCGAACGTGATTCGGGCCCGTGTTCCCTTGCCTCTGGGGCCTACTCTTGGGTTGGGGATACTCCAGCGGTGGTTGACGCTCACACTTGGACTGACGATAGGTTTTGTGACTTGGACTTTGAGACTTAGAGACTGATAGGTTTAGTGATATGGACATTGCATTGGCTACTGATCTGATACACTTGCTTTATCGTTATCTGTACCGATTATTTCATGCTCGCGTCATTGTTCTATATTTACAGTTTCATGTTCATCATTATTGCATGTGTTTACATATGTATTTATATATATTGCTATTGTGTCGCTCTGACGACTCGAGTATAAATGCTCAGAGTGAGAAGTGGACTTAGCTCGGATCAGCAACTGTCGTACCTCGAGGATATTACGCACATCTAGATCAATGACGCCAGCGCTATCTTTCCTTTGACTCTATCTGATTAGTTTTATCTTTGTTTTGATAGATTTAGTGACTGCATTTCTCATTACCTGTGCACTGATTACCGATTACCATGTAATGCTAGAAGCCGAAGTGTGACTATGGCAGCATATTTCCTTGATCGTAGGAGCATGGCTGGCCTTGTCAACCCCTCGTATTCCGTATTTTGGGAAGCAAGGCGTGACACCGCCTCCTCTAGCGCCGACTTCGATAAATAAAACAGTAATTAATTACTTTTCATTACAAAGTTAACAATTGAGTGTAATTACTTAAAAGAATTTATAA
This sequence comes from Agapanthus africanus, assembly GCA_030015575.1. Lineage (NCBI taxonomy): Eukaryota > Viridiplantae > Streptophyta > Magnoliopsida > Asparagales > Amaryllidaceae > Agapanthus > Agapanthus africanus. The sequence continues at coordinate 42,903,990 of JASDDO010000019.1, read as the reverse complement.
ATGCAATCTTACCATATATTGAGAGGTTATTTCCAATTCTTCTTCTGTCATGACTTCCCTAGTGTGCACTGCCTCCCAAGTCTCAACAAGGCTCGGATTTCTCCCAGCTTCTCCTGTACCGGATATATGATTTATTTATATGTGTTTATATGCAACGATAAATTTAAAAAATTGAACATATATTTAATTAAAGATGAACTCACCAAAGTAGACCTATACTGATCTATAGGAACCGATCCACCATAATATTATTCCGTGTATTTCCCTCGGTTTTGCTTATTTCTTTCTGCATATTTAGAGAACAACATATTAGAATATAAAGTAAACTAATCTAAATTCGTGGTGTTAAAATCAATTAAGTATGTTTTTAATTATCTTTGCATCGGGTGTATCCCAAAAATTAGGAGAAAAACAAACTGCTCCCTAAGGACGACAGAAGGAAGAGCGGCAAACCGTTCCTAATCTGCTGTAAATCTATTGGAATCAAAGAAATATTTTTTCAATCTTTGATGCCATCTCTTGAATATTCCACCCATCTCATGCCGGACATACTTCCAATATTCGTCCATGTCGTCTTCCAAGAAGAAATGTTTCTGTAATACAAATTAATAAGTATATTGATTACTATATTAATACCAAATAACAAATATGGATGTAATGCTGACATATGTATGTTTAGTTCAGTTATGCATTACTAAGAGTGAGCGCCAAGCCCATATGTAGGCTTCCCATGGGTTATCCGCAAACGTGAACCCCACGTTCCACCAGTCCATGTTTCGGACGAGAATACCAATATAACCATTAAAATGGGTAGCCCACTTACTCAGACCTACGGGCATCCCACCTTTCCATATCAGAATTTCCCTTTTCCCCTTCATATTGAATTTGGTATTCTCGTTGGCAACACCTCTTCCATAGTGTTCAAAACGGGCCAAATTATCGCCCCCAGCCTTTGCCTGATCGATACTTGCTAATGCTGTCTCTATCATCGTATCCATTTGAGAACGAGTACCATCACACCTCGTCCGTGCCCTCGCATTGTCCTTATCAAGAGAAGTTCTAATATTTTGCAAATCTCTTAGAAGAGGTAATGAATGAGTAAACTCATCAGTGACGGGATCCGTGAACATCCCCTCCTCGCTACCCAGGTTTGTGCACGGCTCATCTATGTGTGCATACGGATCATCATACACTGATGTACATGGAGTCTCCTGATCAGATGTATCTACACAATTAATTTATTATAATCAATCAATAGTTATATGAAAAAATATACTAGACACGCTTATTTAATGCTCATAATATATACCTTCTGTGATCTCAGGAACAGGCTATGTCGAAGAGAAAGCAGATCGATCTCTTTTCTTCCATGATATGATTCTTGCAAATTTGCTGAATATACCTTTTCACGGCATCTGTTTCATGCAAGTTAGGATGATACAAAATATATAATATGTATAAATCATTAAAATAACATATCAATAGATTACAAGTGATTAGAACTCCAAAGTTTTTCATATATCAATTATTTACAAGTGTTTGCAACTGCAGAGTTTATAACACACACACACATACATATATATATGATTACAATCGTAAATTTTTTTCATATGTCAATCGGATCTACGTCCTTAATGTCACCATCGTCGATCGAACTATGGAATAAGGACTTAAGCGGTGCCCACAATGCAATCCAAGCATCTTCATGATTATGATTTTTGACATAGAAACATTGTTCAGTTTATGAAGCCAACATGAACTTATCGTCTCGGTAAACTTCTTTTTTTAGATTAACAAGCTGAAAACCATACTCATCTTTTTGGATGCAAGCGTTCACACCCTGCTTCCCAGTGTACCGGAAGAGGACGTGGCTAGATCCGCTACGTATTTACTCAGAAGTAAACACGCTAAGCGTATCCATACAATATAAAGTAAAAGTACACAAGAGACAGGAATGTAAATGAACAAAAACTTTATTTATTTAACATTCTTTTACAGTACAACTGAAATGTAAATACATGGAATGAAAGCGATGCTTAAACAATGGCATAATAGAAAATGAAAATGAAATATGTATAAGTATCTAAAGTTCCGGGTCGAATGCTAACTGCTCCAAATCCTCGGTGCTGGGCTCGATGTCCAGTGAGTCCGATCCACCTGACAACATTCCAAAGAAAGAAGAAAATAAATGTCGCCAGTGAACAATCACTCGGTATGTCCCAAAGGTGAGTAGAGATAGAATAGACAGAAATGGAATATATCTTATAATGTTTGATTATATTATTAATGCTGTTGTTTATAGCTTGGTACACAAATGCCAGTGTATACGAGAAGAGTCTCACTATTCCGGAGACTAAGGTATACGGAGCACAAAGAACCGTTCAGCCACGGTACAATGGCAATGGATATTCAGGTTAGGTGTATTATGGTTACAGTCTCGTGCCACTTTTAACACCTTCCGTACCAATCTACCCCTTATAACCCCGTGATATCTTTATTGTATTGATTGTATTTTATTGTATTGTAAGTTGTATATGGACGACTTGCCGGAACCATGATATCAGTAAATGGAATGGATATAATGGATGTACATGTAGATGGAGTATATCCATGGTTCGGTTCGGTCAATATAGATTGAATAGACGGATTCATGTTGAATTGTAGTTTATACTTGAATCACATTCAAGTCAGATTGATTGGATTGAGACTCAGTCTGAGTCATACACTTTAAAAAGAACTTGAAATCCTGAATTAGTTTTGATGTTATCGGTAACTGCTGCAAATGGACGACGGGATTTGTGTCTTTTTCCAAGACAATTACCGTGTTGATAACACCATTATTTGCATTGTCTACCTTAGATAGACAAGCACCCATATCTCCGGCTCCCTAAGCCTCAAGAGACCGGTCCCGCTTAAACCTATGTTTACTAGGGTCCTTATTGTAATTTAGCATAACTTGAGGGGGTTTTATGTAAAAATAGTTTGATATAATTTTCAAAATACATCTCAAGTATTTAATTATTATCTTTAGGGTTTTCATAGATGCATATTTTATAAATGTGAAATTTCTAGTGAGTAGAACCTAGTTTTCATAGTATATGGTATTTTATTGAAATATCAGTATTGTTTTGTATTTAGATGGTATTTTCATGTAATGGTGATTTCTTTTGAAAACTTGGAATATTTATATAATATAATTAAAGTAGATATTTTGATAATATATATATATATATATATATATAATGAAAGTAATTTTATTTATTTTCTTGTAGAAATCTAATTTCTAAAGAAAAATGCATAAAAATTACATCGAGATCGAATGCTCCTATCGGAGATCTGCATCTCGCTCTACTAGGCCGGAGAATGTGCGATAATCTGCACCATCTCGAATGGGGTCCCCAAAAATGGGTTGTAGAGGCGCAATTGCAAGGATTTGTTTAATACACATTTTTAAAAGAAATGGTTTTATAAGTTGATGGTATTTGTTTGTAAAGTCGTGTTATCCTATGAAAATATTCCCAAAACTTTATCGTGCTATGTCAAAGATGTGTTTTGTGATGAGGTAGGTCATTACCTCATGAGTTATCTAAAGGTAATACAAATTTTATATTGTTTTGTGTCGAAACTAAAGCATATGGTATTTAACTGTAAAAATACGATAAAAGTTGCAATGAAGATTCTTTTGGAATGAAACTTGTTTAAATATGTTTGTTAATATTTGTTAAACATTATATGAGAGTATGATATTGATTGTTTAAGAAAACTAATCTTTTTAAAGAAAAACCGAATCGGAAGTCAGATTAACTCCGCTTCCGTCGAGTTTTAGAAGTGAATGTTTTTAGAATAGAAGATGAGAAGGGGATGGGGACTTACTGGCTATTTAGGAAGAAGAGAGCTAGGGGAAGAATAGGAAAGCATCGGGACGTCGTTTCGTCGTCGGAATCTTCTTGGATCGTCGCCGGAACTTCACCCTTTTGCTAACTCCACTTGTACACTAAAGGACTTGGGAATTTGGTAGAGTTTTGATAATGAAATTCCGGTGAGGATGTGTGAAATGAGGTGTGGCATTTATAGGAAAAATTAGGGTTTGGTGTGTTAAAGAATGCATTAAAAATTTGTATTAAAATTTGAATTAATTGGTGTTTTAATGTTCTCTGGAAATGTGCAGAGAAAACAAACAGCCTAGAGGAAGTGGGGTGGTTGAAAGAGTGCAGGGGTGTAGAGATGGGGGCATTGCCGTCGGTCAAAGAGTTGATGGAAGTAGGGATTTAAGCATAGTTGTGATTCTGCTTTCACTAAAAAATAGTAGGAGCAAAGAGTTCCACAAAAGAAAAGAGTCTGAGGCCGATCTAAGAACTCTCTCTCTTTTTCTCACATCTCAACTCTTGATCTTTCTTTGCTTAAGACAGAGGAGAGGATCGACCAAGCCATTCAACGGCATGGCTTATTCCTAGACCTCAAAGATTTGTGACTCCGCCTTTCCCTCTGCTATCTTGAAGAAAGAATAGCCTTTCACGGTTCAAGTGCCGCCACTCACTCTCTTTCGAGTAGGGTTAACAAGAAAGTCAAATCAATCTCCTTGAAAGTCTAAACTCGCCGGTCCATTACCGACGGAGGGGCTTGGGGTTTAGGCCACGTGTCGGGGTCGTTTGGTATACTCTCGTGCACATGTTTGTTTATTCTGTGTCTCTTCAGTTTACGTGTAGTGCACGTGTAGACTTTTGGACTTCTAAAAGATTAAAAGAAAAATAAATTAAAAAATTAATATGGCTGGGGGGATTCGATCACAGGGGCTATGTCACAGCAGTATAAGGCTTTACCAATGAGCTACAAGTGTTTTCTTGCTGTTCTAAATTAAAACAAATACTTATAGTATACATAGGATTGCAAATACCCAAATTGTACATTAACTTTTAAAAAAATTTCTGTACAATGAAATTGGAGTTGTTACGGTCTACCCTCCTTACAAAAATTTCGTCCTCGAAATTTACAATTTATTTTAAGGACTAGTTTACAAATAAATTGTCACGCCCCGCTTCCCAGAGTGCGCTAAGATAGGCACGTGATAGAGCCAACCATGCTACCTGTGGATAGGAAACATCCCTCCACAGTCACATTACGGATGTCTAGAGATATCAAGAACAGTAGAAATAAAATAAACTATCTAGTACATATCCATTAGTCAGAATAAACGAGTCAAGAAATAATACGCGGAAGCAATAGATCCAATAAACAATAATATTTTGGAATGTACGTCCCAAATACGGGCTCACATCAGGAATGAAAATGCTGAAAGAAAACTAAACTAAAATACTAACAGGTCTTCACTGCTCGACCTGTACACCGAAATACTCCTGATCGGTCTGCTGCAAAGGTAGAGGATCTGGGCCATGCAAAACCCATACGTCAGTGCGTCATAATATCAACAATAATATAATCAGGGGTAGAAAAACATGTAGGCACAAGTATGAACAGTAGTAAAGGTATAACAATAGCACAAATGTGGGACAGTGAAGGGTAAAAGCATATGTGACGTGTAGTGGGTAATCTGAACTAAACTACTGGGTTAACTACTCTCAATTCTGTGAAATCAATTTAATGAATCGTCGATGTAACTCAATAGTATCCCGTGCATGCCCGGGACCACGGTCAAGACTCTCGGGCTGAATCCGAGACGTGCCGCTAGGCAATAAACAGGTAACATGTACAGACGAATGATGTCAGCAGCATCATCTCGGGGCTGGCCTAGCCCGTAAAACTGATCAGTATAAGTATCGAACTGTCGAGTTACAAGTCAGGTTTCATCATTGATTTCCCCATACCCTAAGTTACGTGTTCAAATCAGGTATTGATAAATCTGAAGCTAATGCCAACACAGGATCAAGCAGGAACAAGTTTGTCTATACAGACAACAGGATATGTCCATCGGGACAATATGTCAGGATTGTCGGCCTTAGAAACAGAATCAGGTAACATGTCAAGTAGTGATATATCAGGTCATGTCAGGTAGTGTACATGTATCAAGTGGGTGCCCAACAGTAAAATGTAGAAAGTATTGAATCAGGGTAGAATGCGGATGTATGATAACAGCATGGGTGTACAAATATCGATAAGGGGTTATACCATGACTAAGCAGGATGCACAGTATCAAGCATGGGGTACTAATGTATTAATAATATGAGTTAATGTAATATGGGGTGTAATTAGGTATGCAGAATTAATGGTATGTAGACACAAATGAATATGGATGCTCAAATAACTATCAAGGGTTACAACTATAGTTCCATGATAATGTAGGATGCACACTATTGAACATGGAGTACTAATACAACAATAGTGTGAAACAATGTGACATGGCATGCAAATCAATATATAATTAATGGTATAGATGTACAAACATCGATTAGGGTTACATTTACAGTTCCAAAACTAAATGGGATGCACATTATTAAGCATGGGGTGTTACTACACTAGTAATATGAATTAATGTGATCTATAGATACAGTTATATATATTATAAATGATATGGATGCAAACGGACGTCGTAAAACTATAAAACTATAACATGGGATGCATAATTTAAAATACATGTATTATATTTATTCAAATGGATGTAAATAGAGTAACATAGCATGTAGCAAGATAAACTTGCCTCGATTGATCACGCGACGGATACGCACGGCACGTCCGACATCGGTAAATTGTCGCAACGCACACGCGGCATGCGGAACGGGTCCAGGCAAGGCAAGAGGGTGACCACGCAGGCAAGGTACGATCACTGAATCATCGGATCGGCAACGTCAACGCAACTCCGGCGATCGCTGGAAAACTACAAGATTCAAGAAAAGAAGAAAAAAGAAAAAGAAAAAGGAAAAGAAGAAGAGGAAGAATAAGAGAGGGAAGTTCTCACCGGGGTCAGGGAGATGAGAAGGTGGTGACGAGATCAACGGAGCTCCGGCGACAAGGCGAGGGTTTGGCTCTGAGGAGTCAGGGTTTGGGCTCGGGTGTTGGTGCAGGCTGGGGCTCGGGTGCAGGGATCTTGGTGTAGGAGGGAGAAAGGAAGAGGAGAGGGAGAGGAGGAGATGGTGGTGACAGCGAGGTCGAGGGATCGCCGGCGACGAGATGTGCAGGGTGATGGTTTGTCGGGGTCCTTGATGTGCAGGGTTTTGGTGCTCGAGAAGGAGGAAGGAGAGGAAGAAGATGACGAGGAGGAGGAGGGAATGGAAATGGAGGTGGTGACGAGGTCGGGTTAGTGGAGGCAGAGGAGTTTTAGGGTTAGGGTTTCGATGAGTTGTGGATTCTCTCGTGGGCGCTCGGGCTTTAGAAAGAAGAGAATAGAGAAAGAAGAGAAGGGAGGTGACGGTAAGAGGGAGGGCGGTGACCACATTCGAGAAGGAAACAGTGTTTCCGAGAGGAGAGAGAAAGGCGAGTGAGAGGAGAGAGAAAGGGGGAGAGAGAGATAGTGCTGAGTGGGAGAGAGAGAAAGAAAGGTTGAGAGAGAGAGAGAGAGAGAGTGCTGCGGAGAGAGAGAAGGAAAGAGAGAGATAGAGAAATGTTGTTGTATAAGTTAGGATTTAAAATTTTAAAAACTATGTTTTAGTTATAAAAGATTTAAACTGTGTTAATAATTAAAGTATTATATTAATAAAATTTGATTTTCTGGTAAATACAAACTTAGTCCAAAACACGTCCGGGTCGGGTCTAAAAATCCAGTTTCAAAATACAAAAAATATATGTGTCGACCAAAACTAAAATTAGATATCTGGGTAACGAAAATGTATACTCCCAAGAATGGATGCACGTACGTACGCGTAGCCATCCAAACAAGTCTGTTTCATTGAACGTGACGAGAACAAGATGCGCGGATGCTACCACAGGGTTAGGGGTAGCATGCAGGCCGTACAATATATTTTAAAAATATTTTATGTGACTTAAAATGTTATATTTAAAAATGCAGATGCCAGATAAATGCCAATATGCAGTATGTAAATATGGAAGTGCACGAGTCTACGTAACAAGTCAGGATAAAACATAAACATGAATCAAGACTGGTTTCAAATAAGCGGGTCGGGTCGGATGCAAATACAAATGTCAAATACACTATTCGCACTCAAAACACAATAAATCAAGAAAATACCATAAATAAAGAAATACTTGATTAGAACTGCTATAAATGAACTAGGGTGTTACATTATACCCAACTATAAAAAGAATTTCGTCATCGAAATTCCAGGAAAAAGATAAACAAACATGATTCTACAAGAATAGGAGTGGAAACTTTTGTCGAATCTCGTCTTCTCGTTTCCAAGTCGATTCTCCATGCGAGCGATTTCCCTAAGAAACAAGTACGAGAGGGATAACCTTGTTCTTAAGGACATTTTCTGTAACACCCGAGCCCAATACTAGTATTTTCTGTTATTGGTTGAGTATTAGATATTACTCATTTTATTTATCTTGCTTGTTTGGGTCTTACTGTAAAATTTTATCTGGCTAAGTCATTTCTGTATATAACAAATTTTAGCACCTAAAATAAAATTAAAAATATCTATCTTGGCCTACTCGTCACCCCTAGCCGTGTGGTAGCGTCCGTGAGTCGAGTTCTCGTCCCGTTCGGTGAAACGGGCGAGTTTGGACGACTACGCGCGTGTACAGGTGTCCGACTTGGGGGTATGCTTTTTAGTCATAAAACATTTAATTTTAAATTTTGAAACCCGCTTAAAATCCTATTATTTAAATTTCAAATTTTTGGACCCGACCCGGGCGCGATTTGGAAATGTTTTATTTTGCGCCAAAACCCCAAATTTTAATATTTAATCAATCATATATTTTTTAAAACCTTATGCTGTAACCTTCACATCTTCTGAATCTTTTAATCAATATATTCCTAACAAACAATTCTTCAACCATTCATCACCTTTTATTACGTGGGCCCCATAACCTCTCTCTATCTCCTATAATCTCTCTATCTCTCTCATATATTCAAACGCCCATTTCTCCCTCCTCCATATATTTTCTCACGAACCCATCGCGCAGCCTCCGTTCCCTTCATCACCGCAGCCCCACGTCGGCACCAGCACCGCCGGGCGAGTCGTCCCGACGCCCTCATCGCAGCCAAGCCTTCTTTTCCCCCTTTTCCCGCGTTCCCAGCCACCTGCACCCTCAGTGCGGCCGCCTGCAGTTTTCCCTGCACACCGCCGGACCGCCGACTGTCGTCGCCGACGACCCCGTCCTCTTGCTCCCGACCTCGCACGCTCCTCGGTAGGATATTTCCCTCCTCTTTCCGTTCTTCCTTCCTTCTTGGCTAATGTTTTCTTCATCGACAGTTTTCTTCCCCCGCGATCACTGTTCACCGCCGGAGCTCCGGTGGCGTTATCAACCTTCGCAACTCCTCTGCTGATCATCGTAAGCACCCTCTCAGCTCCTTCCCCCTTTCCTTGTAATTCCCTGTATTTCTTTGTTTTTTTGTTTCGAGACATGATGTTTCCTTTATTGTTTTGTGCTCGCCGGAATCCGGCCGTGCCGGCGACATGTCCCGACGATCCAGCGGAGTACTCTGACCCGTGAGGTCCCTTGGTTCGTTGTTTGGGTTCAATCCGTGAACCGTGCGTTCGTCGCGTGTTTTCCCGCCGATGTTACGTTCCGTTTTCCCGGTTCGCGACCCGTCGAGGCAAGTATCACTTGCTACATACTATACTATACAATTTTATATGTTTGACTCATTAAACTTGCAAAACTTAACGCGGTATAGTTATTTTCTCATTTGGTTGTAATATGACATATATCATTTTTACAGTTAACATGAAATTACAATTTGCCACTTTTAACCTAAGAACCAAGTTTACCTGTTAATCACATTTTACTGTTTAATAGATTGTAGCACTTTCCTATATAGTTCTATCACATTCGGATATTCGTATTCAAAGGCTTGATATAACTGTATTGCTTCATCATTTAATCTGTTGCACGTCGAAGGGTGCTCAAAACCTGTTAATATAATAAAACGGCTGCACTATATTAATGCACTATTGTGATTGAATGAACTGCTTATTATGTTTAATTTACTTCCTGCTGTTAATCCCCTGTTCGATTATACATCTGTTGTGAGCACACCCACGGTATTGTTACATCTTGACTTGACTTCGTTACACATGATATATATTGATATACCTGACATGGTACCGTTTACTGTTGACTTGACCTGATGTACCATGACCTGACCTGTTACCTGATCTCGTGCCTAATGCCAACAAACCCGATATGTAGTCCTCATGGACCATTCCAGTTGTCTATCCAGACAAACCTGCTGTTACCTGATCCTGTGTTGGCATTAGTTCTTGATTACCGAATACCTGACCTGACACACATAACTTGGGGGTAAGGGAAAATCAAAAGTGTAAACTAAAGTGTAACTTAAAAGGGTATTACTTGATCCGTGGTCCCGGGGGGTAACGGGACAGAGCCATTCGTGACTCTTACATTTTCCTGATCCGTGGTCCCGGGGGGCAACGGGACAGAACCACTATTGGTTCCCATATTCCTGATCCGTGGTCCCGGGGGGTAACGGGACATATCCTTTGAGTTACATGGAGGATTACTCAATTGGTTTCAAAGACTTTAGAATAGAAAACCTGATAGAACAGTTTAGTTTACCCACTGCACGCTACCCTGTACTGGTATGATTCATATTATTGTTATTCTTGCTGTATTCATGTTTATCTTACATTGCCTGCTACACTGTTCATATTATATTACTTGATGACATGACGCACTGACGTCTGGGTTTTGCATGGCCCAGATTCCGTACCGCTGTTGCAGCCCGAGCAGGAGTACTTCAGCCAGCAGGCTGAGCTGTGAGTTCAGTAGTAGTTAGTTTTATTTCCTGCATTTATTTCCTGATGTGAGCCCGCATTATGGGATACACTTTTCAGTTATTTGTATTGGATCATTTGCTTCCGCATTTATTTATTATTGACTCATGTTATTCTGGATTATGGACATGTTTTAGATAGTTTTATCTTGTTCTTGATATCTTTACAGCCGTAATGTGACTGTGGATGGATACTTCCTACCCACAGGTAGCATGGTTGGCTATGTCACGTGCCCAATCTAGCGTACTCTGGGAAGCGGGGCGTGACATTTTCTCTTCGATCAACAATCGTCATTGGTCGTTCCTCAAAGGCCAAATCCTCTCTTACAGTCAGCTCCGAATGATCCAGCACATGTGTTTCATCTCGAACATACTTACGGAGTTGAGATACATGAAACACGTTATGAACATTCGCCAAAGATTGTGGTAACGCCAATCGATAAGCCACTTCTCCAACACGCTCCAAAATCTCGAAAGGCCCCACGAATCGAGGACTAAGCTTGCCTCGACTCCCAAAATGAATCACTCCTCTAGTCGGTGATATCTTAAAGAACACTAGATCACCAATAGCGAAATCTAGAGGTCTTCTCGATGTGTCGGCCCAACTCTTCTGCCGATCTTGTGCTGCCTTCATATGATTCCGGATAGTATTAACTTTCTCCACGGTTTGCATGATCAAATCCAGTCCCAACAATCTTCGTTCTCCAATATCATCCCAACAAATGGGTGAACGACATTTGCGACCGTACAATGCTTCGAATGGAGCCATCTAAATAGTCGCCTGAAAACTGTTGTTGTACGAAAACTCCACCAAGTGTAGATGATCCGCCCATGAACCCTTGAAGTCTAACATGCAAGCTCTCAACATGTTTTCAAGAGTTTGGATCGTTCTCTCCGACTGACCATCTGTCTGAGGATGATAAACTGTGCTAAATTTCAATCGCGTCCCCAAACTTTCCTGTAAACTCCTCCAGAAGTGCGATAAGAATCGGGTGTCACGGTTGAACACGATGCTCACAGGTACTCCATGCAATCTCACAATCTCCTGCATATACCGTTCTGCCAACGCTTCTATTGATCGACCAACTCGAAATGGTATGAAATGAGCTGCCTTGGTCAATCGATCAATAATCACCCAAACTGCATTGTTGCCCTTTGGACTCTGTGGTAAAGCTATCACAAAATCCATGGTTATATATTCCCACTTCCATTGAGGAATCGGAAGTGGTTGCAATAAACCAGCAATCCTTTGATGTTCAGCCTTAATTTGCTGACACACCAAGCACTTCGCTACAAAGCGAGCAATCTCCCTTTTCATGCCTTCCCACCAGAAATGCTGTCTTAGATCATGGTACATCTTCGTGCCTCCTGGATGTACGAAATACGTAGAACTGCGTGCCTCCCTCATAACTTCTTCGTGAATATCTCCTTTTGGCACACACAAACGGCTACCATATCTCAATGAACTATCTTCATGAATCAACAAGTTCGTTCGAAGTCCCGCTTCTACCTGTTCTCGAAACTTCTGCAATCTCGGGTCGTGCGACTACGCTGCTTTAATATTATCGATCAACGACGACTGTACTTGTAGCTGCATCAACTTTCCCGAAGAATGCGGCTGCACGATCTCCAATTCGAATCTCTGAAAGTCTTCGATAAGCTCCTTCTGTGCAGTTAACATCCAAATTGCTGGCAACCGACTAAGCGCATCCGGCACTACGTTAACTTTCCCCGGATGGTACTGAAGATCAAGATCGTAGTTAGCCATCATCTCCAACCATCTACGCTGCCTCATGTTAAGCTCTTTCTGTATGAACACGTACTTCAGGCTTTTCTGATCGGTGAATACTTCGACCCTTTCACCTAATAAGTAGTGTCTCCAAATCTTCAAAGCGAAAATCATTGCTGCAAGCTCCAAATCATGAGTTGGGTAATTCTTCTCATGGATCTTCAACTGTCTCGATGTGTAAGCTATAACTTTCCCATGCTGCATCAAAACACATCCCAAACCTTTCCCAGATGCGTCGCTCTGAATCACCAATCCTCCGGAACTGTCTGTTACGGTCAAAATAGGAGCGGTTATCAATCTCTGCTTCAACGCCTCAAAAGCTGAAGCACATTTATCCGTCCATACAAATGGTACCTCCTTCCATATAAGCTTGGTCAAAGGCTCAGCCAAACGGGCAAAATTCTCTACGAACCTTCTGTAATAGCCTGCAAGTCCCAGAAAACTTCTGATCTCTGTTACATTCTTCGGAATCGGCCAATCTTGAACTGCTGCAATCTTCTCAGGGTCAACAGCAATTCCATCTCCGGATACGACATGTCCAAAAAACTTCACTTCTTCAAGCCAAAACTCGCACTTGCTCATCTTTGCATATAATCTTTCTTTCCTCAATGTCTGCAGTGCGATCTTCAAGTGTTCCGCATGCTCTTCAATGCTCCTCGAGTAGACCAGAATATCATCGATGAACATCACTATAAACTGGTCCAAGAACGGTGAAAAGATTTGGTTCATCAAGTCCATAAATATCGCTGGTGCATTCATGACTCCGAATGGCATCAGTAAATACTCGTAATGTCCATACCGAGTTTGGAATGCAGTCTTGCAAATATCTTCTAATTTAACTCGGACCTGATGATATCCGGATCGCAAATCCAGCTTCGAGAATACCCTCGCGCCACTGAGTTGCTCGAATAATTCGCCAATGCGAGGGATCGGGTACTTGTTCTTAATATTCATCCGGTTTAATTCTCGATAATCGATGCACATCCTCCTTGTGCCATCTTTCTTCTTGACTAGAAGAACTGGAGCTTCCCAAGGTGAATTACTGCTGCGAATCCAACCCTTTTCAAGCAATTCGGTAACCTGCTTCTTGACTTCTTCCAACTCCACTGGTGCCATTGGATAGTACGCCTTTGAGATTGGCGCTGCACCAGGAACAAGATCGATTGCGAACTCCACATCTCGTTTTGGCGGTAAACCCGAGATGTCCTCGAACACGTCCATAAACTCTCGAACTACAGCTGGCGCTTCCTCCTTATCAACTTCCATTAACGAAAGAACATTGCTTGTCGACCTAGCCCTAAACTCGACTGGCCCGACAGAACTGCTACCTCGAGCAAAAAAACTCCGGATGTCCGGGAATCTGGAAAATCACTTTCTTTACCCTACAATCAATGTGAGCGTGGAAAGTGCCGAGAAAGTCCATTCCCAAGACAACATCATAGCTGCCGGTATCGATCACCAAGAAATCTGCAAATAACTCCTTTCCACAAATAACAACTGAACAATTCTTACTTTCGCTACTAGATATGATCTTCCCATTCCCAATGTGTATGTCCCAACAACTAGATAGGGTCGTGCAAGAAATCGACTGTGAAGCAATAAACTTGGACGACATAAAACAATGGGATGCACCCGAATCGAATAATGCCAATGCGGGAAAATCATGAACAAGTAGGATACCTGAAACAACTTCATCTGAAGCCTTGGCCTCTTTAGCCGTTAGGGTAATGGCTCGAGCTTGATTAGGTCCCTGAGTTATCTGCTTCTGCCCCTGAAACTGCTTCTGCGGTGGTCTCTGAACATCATCTTTCAAACGAAGCTTCGACAGACAAGCATTGATAGTATGATCCGCCAATCCACAAACCAAACAAAGTCCCCGCATTCTTGGACACTCCCTCTGCACATGTCCGGGTAAATGGTAGTAGTCACAAATCATGCTCTTTCTCTGATTGGTTACGACGGGCTTCTTCATTGGCACCACGCCACGTCGGTTCACCGGAATACCTCTGCGTATAGGCGCCCGGTTCGGCGTAAACGCCGGCTTCCGTACCACAACTTCCTGCTGCTGCGTACCCTCGGTCTTCAATGATAAACTCTGCTGCTCCCTGGCTGCTTTAAGCACTTGCGAGAAAGTGGTCAATCCCAAAGATATAATGTGCCTCTGGATTTCCACGTCCAAACTGCGCATGAATCTTCGTGCCCTATCAGCCTCTTTGGCCACCAAAGGTCCAGCGAATCGACTGAGCCATGTCCACTCAGCCTCATGCGCATCCACGGATCCGCCATTCTGCTTTAAGCTGATAAACCTTTCTTCCATTTCTTCCCGTGCAGTCTGCGGAAAGAACTTCTCCAAGAAACTCTTCGAAAAATCTGCCCAACTGATCGGCTTGGGCAAACGGGTCTCTTCCATAAGCCACCATTCATGGGCATAGTCTACCAATTGGATGCGTACAACATCCACTCTCTTGTCCTCTGGAATCTGTGCCGGAACGAGCAGATTCTCCGTATCAACTAGCTACTGCTCCGCTGGCAACGGCTCCTCCAGACCAGTGAAGACAGACGGACCAAGTCTCCTGAAATCCGCCACGGTACCCACACACTCTATTGGTTTGGCCGCAACATTATTCACGGACTGCTGGACGGTCCGCAAACCTTCCTGAAAAGCTTCGGCCTGCCGCTGGTTCAGCTCGGTCTGCCGTTTCTGGTTCTCCAGCATCCCACGTATTACTCCGAAAAAAGCGGCGTCATCGACATGCCTCTGGTACGATCGTAAATTACAGTCTGCCATGATCCTGTAACCAAGACACCGAAAAGGATCAGTATGATAACAAGATTCAATCTTGCGATGAATAATGACCATAAATCAAGGATATGAATCAAGACTAGAACTCTAAGTTACTTAAATAGAGTACCGCATTGTAACCATGTCGCGGTACATAGTTACAATCACATAACTCCACTCAAGTCGCCCAAATCCTAGAGATAAACAATAGGGAACCAAAAGTTTCAAGTCGAGATGCAAAGTGGTTTGCATATTGTCAAGACACAGGGTCAAGAGACGGATATGATTCAAGAATCACGATAATAATGTGGCAGGACATGTTCCTAATTACAGGTTTTCTGATTCGTGTATTGGGTCCAATACCCAACTACAAAAGAATCAAACCCGATTAACCTAAATCTTATGGCTCTGATACTAAACAAACCTTGTCACGCCCCGCTTCCCAGAGTGCTCTAAGATAGGCACGTGACAGAGCCAACCAAGCTACCTGTGGATAGGAAACATCTCTCCACAGTCACATTACGGCTGTCTAAAGATATCAAGAACAGTAGAAATAAAATAAACTATCTAGTACATGTCCATTAGCCCGAATAAACGAGTCAATAAATAATATGCGGAAGCAATAGATCTAATAAACAATAAAATTCTGGAATGTACGTCCCAAATACGGGCTCACATCAGGAATGAAAATGCTGAAAGAAAACTAAACTAAAATACTAACAGGTCCTCACTGCTCAGCCTGTACTCTGAAATACTCCTGATCGGCCTGCTGCAAAGGTAAAGGATCTGGGCCATGCAAAACCCAGATGCCAGTGCATCATAATATCAACAATAATATAATCAGGGGTAGAAAAACATGCAGGCACAAGTATGAACAGTAGTAAAGGTATAACAGTAACACGAATATGGGATAGTGAAGGGTAAAAGCATATGTGACGTGCAGTGGGTAATCTGAACTAAACTACTAGGTTAACTACTCTCAATTCTGTGAAATCAATTTAATGAATCGTCGATGTAACTCAATAGTATCTCGTGCATGCCCGGGACCACGGTCAAGACACTCGGGCTGAATCCGAGACGTGCCGCTAGGCAGTAAACAGGTAACATGTACAGACGAATGATGTCAGCAGCATCATCTCGGGGCTGGCCTAGCCCGTAAAACTGATCAGTATAAGCATCGAACTGTCGAGTTACAAGTCAGGTTTCATCATTGATTTCCCCATACCCTAAGTTACGTGTTCAAATCAGGTATTGATAAATCTGAAGCTAATGCCAACACAGGATCAAGCAGGAACAAGTTTGTCTATACAGACAACAGGATATGTCCATCGGGACAATATGTCAGGATTGTCGGCATTAGAAACAGAATCAGGTAACATGTCAAGTAGTGATATATCAGGTCATGTCAGGTAGTGTACATGTATCAAGTGGGTGCCCAACAGTAAAATGTAGAAAGTATTGAATCAGGGTAGAATGCGGATGTATGATAACAGCACGGGTGTACAAATATCCATAAGGGGTTATACCATGACTAAGCAGGATGCACAATATTAAGCATGGGGTACTAATGTATTAATAATATGAGTTAATGTAATATGGGGTGTAATTAGGTATGCAGAATTAATGGTATGTAGACACAAATGAACATGGATGCTCAAATAACTATCAAGGGTTAAACTACAGTTCCATGATTATATAGGATGCACACTATTGAACATGGAGTACTAATACAACAATAGTATGAAACAATGTGACATGGCATGCAAATCGATATATAATTAATGGTATGGATGTACAAACATCGATTAGGGTTACATTTACAGTTCCAAAACTAAATGGGATGCACATTATTAAGCATGGGGTGTTATTACACTAGTAATATGAATTAATGTGATCTATAGATGCAGTTATATATATTTTAAATGATATGGATGCAAACGGATGTCGTAAAACTATAAAACTATAACATGGGATGCATAATTTAAAATACATGTATTATATTTATTCAAATGGATGTAAATAGAGTAACATAGCATGTAGCAAGATAAACTTGCCTCGATTGATCACGTGACGGATACGCACGGCACATCCGACATCGGTAAATTGTCGCAACGCACACGCGGCACGCGGAACGGGTCCAGGCAAGGCAAGAGGGTGACCACGCAGGCAAGGTACGATCACCGAATCGTCGAATCGGCAACGTCGACGCAGCTCCGGCGATCGCTGGAAAACTACAAGATTCAAGAAAAGAAGAAAAAAGAAAAAGAAAAAGGAAAAGAAGAAGAGAATGAATAAGAGAGGGAAGTTCTCACCGGGGTCAGGGAGATGAGATGGTGGCGACGAGATCAACGGAGCTCCGACGACAAGGCGAGGGTTTGGCTTTGAGGAGTTAGGGTTTGGGATAGGTTGTTGGTGCAGGCTGGGGCTCGGGTGCAGGGATCTTGGTGTAGGAGGGAGAAGGGAAGAGGAGAGGGAGAGGAGGAGATGGTGGTGGTGACAGCGAGGTCGAGGGATCGCAGGCGACGAGGTGTGCAGGGTAATGGGTTGTCAGGGTCCTTGATGTGCAGGGTTTTGGTGCTCGAGAAGGAGGAAGGAGAGGAAGAAGATGACGAAGAGGAGGAGAGAATGGAAATGGAGATGGTGACGAGGTCGGGTTAGTAGAGGCAGAGGAGTTTTAGGGTTAGGGTTTTGATGAGTTGTGGGTTCTCTCGTGGGCGCTCGGGCTTTAAAAAGAAGAGATGAGAGAAAGAAGAGAAGGGAAGTGACGGTAAGAGGGAGGGCGGTGACCACACTCGAGAAGGAAACAGTGTTTCCGAGAGGAGAGAGAAAGGCGAGCGAGAGGAAAGAGAGAGAGATAGTGCTGAGTGGGAGAAAGAGAAAGAAAGGTTGAGAGAGAGAGAGAGAGAGAGCCGCGGAGAGAGAGAGAGAGAGAAAGGTTGTTGTATAAGTTAGGATTTAAAATTTTAAAAAATATGTTTTAGTTATAAAAGATTTAAACTGTGTTAATAATTAAAATATTATATTAATAAAATTTGATTTTCTGGTAAATACAAAATTAGTCCAAAACACGCCCGGGTTGGGTCTAAAAATCCAGTTTCAAAATACGAAAAATATATGTGTCGACCAAAACTAAAATTAGATATCCGGGTAACAAAAATGTATACCCCCAAGAACGGATGCACGTACGTGCGCATAGCTATCCAAACAAGTCCGTTTCACTGAACGGGATGAGAACAAAATGCGTGGATGCTATCACAGGGTTAGGGGTATCATGCAGGCCATGCAATATATTTTTAAAAATGCAGATGCTAGATAAATGCCAATATGCAGTATGTAAATATGGAAGTGCACGAGTCTACGTAACAAGTCAGGATAAAACATAAACATGAATCAAGACTGGTTTCAAACAAGCGGGTTGGGTCGGATGCAACTAAAAATGTCAAATACACTATTCGCACCCAAAACACAATAAATCAAGAAAATACCATAAATAAAGAAATACTTGACTAGAACTGGTATAAATGAACTAGGGTGTTACATAAATGAAGGTATCTTGCACGCATCTCATCTTCCATTTCCCATGTTGATTCTCCCGGTGTATCTTTTCTCTACATCACTCGAACCAAGTTGACTTCCTTGTTCCGAAGTGACTTCACCTTTCTATGCAGGATCTCAACATGTTGTTGCTCACAAGATAAATCTGGCTATACAGTGAGCTTGGAGTGATCAAGAATATGGCTAGGGTCACTTATATACCTTTTGAGTTGGGATATGTGTAACACATTGTGCACTCCTTCCAATGAAGGTGGAAGTGCCAAGCGATAAGTCACTTCACCGACTCGTTCGAGTATGTCGAACGGTTCAATGTACCTTGGACTTAGCTTACCCCTTCTTCCAAAACAAATCACTCCACGGTTCGGAGACATCTTCACAAATACATGTTCTCCCGGTTGAAACTCCAAGTGACGGCGCTTTGCATCATCCCGATGCTTCTGTCGATCTTGGGCTATACGCATTCTTTCCCTGATAATACAAACTACATTGACAGTTGCTACTATCATCTCAGGTCCAACGAGTTCTCTATCTCCGATGTCGTCCCAACTTAATGGCGATCGACACTTCCTTCCATATAGAGCTGCAAAAGGTGCCATTCCTATACTTGTTTGGTAGCTGTTATTGTATGAAAACTCCACAAGATGTAGGTGATCTTCCCACGATCCTCTGAAGTCTAGCATACACGCTCTGAGCATATCTTCCAAGATCTGAATAGTTCGCTCAGACAGACCATTTTTTTTGTGGATGATAAGCCGTACTGAAGTTCAGACTTGTTCCCAAGCTAGCTTGCCGACTCTTCCAAAATTGCGATCGGAATCTGGTGTCACGATCGGAGACAATGCAAACCGGTACTCCATGAAGTCTCACGATTTCCTGCATGAGTTCAAGGGTATCAGAGATAGTACATTATAAAGAGTTTAAATCTTTACTTAGATTCTTACCTCCATGTACTTCTTTGCTAATGTCTCGGTAGATTGGACAACTCGAAAGAGAATAAAGTGAGCCGACTTTATGAGTCGATTCATAATAACCCATACCATATCGTTACCTTTCGTGCTGCGAGGAAGTGCAGTCACGAAATCCATTGTGATGTGTTACCACTTCTATTATGGGATAGGTAACGGTTGAAGTAAACCAGTTGTCTTGTGATGTTCAGCCTTTACTTGCTGACACACCAAGCATTTAGCAACGCTTCTGGCTACTTCACGCTTCATTCCATGCCACCAGCAATTTTGATGCAGATATTTGTACATCTTTGTACCTCTAGGGTGTACTGAGTAGGGAGAGTTGTGAGCTTCTTTCATTAACTCTTCCCGCACAGAACCTTTTAGTATACACTGCCGTACCTCAAAGATCCGTCTTTATGGACGATGAATTCTGTTCGAAGTCCATTTTCCACTTGTTCTCTGATCTTTTGAAACTTAGCATCACTTGCTTGAGCTGCTTTGATTTGATTTACAATAGTAGATTTAACTTGTAAGTTCATCAAACTTGAAGCGTTACCTGGCATGACCACTTCAATCTCCATCTGATGCAAGCCTTGTTGAAGCTTCCATTGTGCAGTGAGATTCATTGCTAATGGTTGGCGACTAAGGGCATCAGGTACTACATTCACCTTCTCTAGGTGATATTGTAGGTTGATGCCAAAGTCCGCCATAAGTTTTAACCATCTTCTCTTCCGCATATTCAACTCTTTCTGAGTAAATACATATTTCAGACTCTTGTGATCTGTGTATATGTCCACTCGTTCACTAAGAAGATAATGGCATCAAATCTTAAGAGCAAAGATTACGGCCGCCAACTCCAAATCATGCGTCGGATAATTGCGCTCATGAATCTTCAGCTGTCTTGAAGCATAAGCCACAACCTTACCGTGCTGATGTAGAACACATACTAATCCCTTACCGGATGCATCACAATGCACTACAAAATCTCCCGATTGGCCCGGTATGACTAGAATAGGCACTGATGTCAATCTTGACTTGAGTTCTACGAAAGCTTGCTCGCATGCTTCTGACCACACGAATTCTTCATCTTTACGTGTGAGCTTGGTCAGGGGTGTCGCAATCTTCGAAAATCCTTCGATGGACCTTCTGTAATATCTAGCTAGACCTAAAAAACTTCGAATGTCCTTTACTGACTTCAGTGTCGGCCATTCGCTTACTGCTGAAACTTTAGTTGGGTCCACAGAGATTTCATCGCCTGATACAATATGTCCAAGAAAACCAATTTGATCTAGCCAAAACTCGTATTTGCTGTACTTGGCATAGAGTTGATGCCGTCGTAGGGTTTCCAGGACAATTCGTAGGTGCTCGGCATGTTCCTTCCGACTCTTAGAATACACCAGGATGTTGTCGATAAAGATGACAACAAACCTGTTTAGGTACTCTCGGAAAACTTGATTCATTAGGTTCATGAATATAGCTGGTGCGTTAGTCCCTCTAAATGGCATCACAAGAAATTCGTAATGACCATAGCGAGTTCTGAATGTTTTTTTTATGGATATCAGATTCCTTGACCTTCACCTGATGATAACCTGAACGAAGATCTAACTTGGAGAAAACGCAAGATCCACTTAGCTGATCGAACAGATCGTCGATGCGCGGTAGTGGATACTTGTTCTTTATCGTTACTTCGTTCACAGCTCTATAATCAATGCACATTCGGTATGAACCTTCCTTCTTCTTCACGAGCAAAACTGGAGATCCCCAACTTGAAGTGCTGGGACGAATCCATCCTTTCTTCAATAATTCATCCAACCGAGTTCATATATCCCTCAAACCTTCTAGACTTAGGCGATAAGGTGCTTTGATCACCGGTTGTGCTCAGGTACTAAATCAATGCTGAATTCAAGAGCTCGATCGGGAGGCAAACCTGATATGTCTTCAGGAAATACATCGTCGAACTCTCGAACTATTTCTAGCTTTGATCCTTCCTCCACTTGAATTGCTGCAATCACAGCCATCTTTGGTTTCGCCTTGTATGTGCCTGGCTCCAGGGTATGGTCTCCACTTTTGAAATAAAAGACATGATGGTCTGGAATCTTGAACACTACCCTCCTTTGATGACAGTCGATGGTAGCACAGAAGGTTCTTATCCAATCCATACCCAGAACCACATCGAAGTTCGGTATGTACAGCACCTTGAAGTCAGCATAGAATTTTTTGCTGCAGACGACTACTGGACACAGGTTGTATTCCATTGTTGCCTTTAGAACGCCGTTATCTGAACCGACATTCCAGCTGGATACAAGCGGTGTGACTGGAATCGCATGAGTTCGGACGAACCATTACGACATAAAGCAATGAGATGTTCCAGTATCGAAAAGTGTGAGCGCAGGAAGTGAGGCTACTAAGATTGTACCTAAGGTATGTGGGATATGTTTTAGGTATAATGAAAAGATATATAGGTATGTATATGGTCTGAAAGATAATTTGAAAGGGAAGTGTTACCAGTGATGACTTGGCCGGTAGCTTCATCTTCTTCCACAGTGATTATGAAAGCATGTCGCCTCGGTACGTTCCTCCTTGCTGGAGGAGCATTCTTTTGTCCGTTCCTCTGTCTTTGAGGCGGGTTCTTTGAGCTTGATGGAACTGATAAGGAGGAGGTGCAGTCGGTCCACGAGATGGTGGAGCAGGTAGTGCGAGTCGTGGAGCAGGTACCTGGATGGCTGGGCGCTGCTGATAAGCAATTGCTGGCATGGGTGCAGCATTTGGGTTATGTCTCCGAGGACAAGACCCGATGTCATGAGTAGCTGAGCCGCAGACTAAGCAAAGGCGATTTGCACGTCAGCAGTCTTTCGCCAAATGTCCATATCTCCTGCAGTAGGTGCAAAAGGATGGGTTGGGCCAGTTATTTGGTACTCCCGGTCTCCTGGGCACAAATAGTGGCCTTGAAGAGGCTCCTCCTGCCATCTGAGTGGAAGGGCGCTTCATCCCGGCAGATTGAAGTCTGCCCCTCATCTTTACCACTGCCTCATATCGATGGGCAGCTTTCAGGGCCAATTCGTGGGTCGGGAAATCCCCTATAGCTAATACAGCTTGGATCTCCGGATCTAACCCTTGTTGAAATCATCGGGCTCTGATCTCATCCGTCGGAATCAAGTGTGCCGCGAACCTGTTAAGGTATTGTGTTAGCTGTGTAGTATGTGATATTTGAAAAATCGAAATATTGAGATATATCTTACCGACTGAGCATGGTAAACTCAGCATCATACTCATCCACGGATTTGGTCCACATCGAACCCTGTTGTAAGTGGATGAAGTGTTGTTCCATGTCAAATCTGGCAGTCTCAGGAAAGTACTTCTCGTCGAACATATCACGAAAGGTCTTTCATTTTATCGGTTGGGAAAGACGGCTTTTTTCCACCTTCCACCAGACCCGTGCATTGTTAGTGAGCTGCAGCTTCGCAACTCGAACCCAAGCGACCTCTGGCACTTGTGCTGCTACCAGGTCATCTTCAATACTTTGAGCCCACTCCTTAGCTTCTAGAGAGCTCTCTTTTCCCGAAAATTGGTTGGGGTGCAAAGCCTGAAATTGTTTTACCCTAGGTGCTTCCGCTTCTGGTCGATTCATTAATATAGCAGTCTGCTGCTGCTGTCCTTCCAGGAGGCTGCGGATTGCCTCAAGCAGTACCGTCTACTCATTGATTGGAGCAGCTACGGAAGGTGTAAGCGGTAGAGGTGGAGGTGTGTTGTTGACATTGGTGTTAGTGTTGTTTGGGGAATCCATAACCTTGAAAGAAAAAGTTGGGTTAGGACAGATTCAAAATATATGAAATTGGAAGATTCAAGGAATATGTAAAGAATTTTTTTAGTTACTAGTTCTTGTGTTATATTGCTTAGGACTTCATGCAGAATTAACCCGCATGTCCATGCAGAACTGACTTGCATGGGCCACCAACAAAACCTGTCACGTCCCGCTTTCCAGTGTACGAGAAGATGACGTGGCGAGGTCCGCTACGTATTTACTCAGAAGTAAACACGCTAAGCGTATCTGTCACACCCCGCCTCCCGGTGTACGGCAAGAGGACGCGACGAGGTCGCTACGTATCTACTTAGAAGTAAATACGCTGAGCGTAACTAAGCAATACAAAGTAAAGTACACAAGAGACATAAATGTAAATGAACAGCAGCTTTATTTATTAAAAATTCTTTTACTAGTACAGCTAAAATGAAAGTATATGAATAGAAAGCGATGCTTAAACAATGGTATAACTGAAATGAAATAAATGTGTACAAATGTCTACAGCTCTGGGTCAAATGGTATCTTCTCCAAATCTTCAGTACTGGCTCGATCTCCAATGAGTCTGAATCACCTGACAACATTCCAAAGAAAGAAGAAAGGAATGTCGTCAGCGAACAATCACTCGGTAAGTCCCAAAGGTGAGTAGAGATAGAATATACAGAAAAATAATATAACTTATAATGTTTGATTATATTGTTAACGCTGTTGTTTGTAGCTTGGTACAGAAAATGCCAGTGTATACGAGAGGAGTCCCGCTATTTCGAAGACTAAGGTATACGGAGCACAAGGAACCGTTCAGCCACAGTACAACGGCAATTGATATTCAGGTTAGGTGTATTATGGTTACAGTCTCGTGCCACTTTTAACACCTTCCGTACCAATCTATCCCTTATAAACCCCGCAATGTCTTTTGTATTGATTGAATTGTTTGTTATATAGATGGATGACTTACCGAAACCATGATATCAGTAAATGGAATGGATATAAATGGAGATTCATGTCGATGGAGTATATCCATGGTTCGGTTCAGTCAATATAGATTGATATAGATTGAATAGACAGATTCATTGATTCATGTTGTATTGTAGTTTATACATGAATCATATTCAAGTCAGATTGATTAGATTGAGACTCAGTCTGAGTCAGACACTTTAAAAAGAACTTGAAAATCTTGAATTAGTTTTGATGTTATCGGTAACTGCTGCACATGGACGGCAGGATTTGCGTCTTTTTCCAAGACAATTACCGTGTTGATATCACCGTTTGTTAGATTTTCTATCTTAAATAGACAAGCACCCATATTCTCCGGCTCCCTGAGGCTCAAGAGAACTGGTCCCGCTTAAACCTATGTTTACTAGGGTCCTTATTGTAATTTAGTATAACTTGAGGGGGTTTTATGTAAAAATAGTTTGATATAATTTTAAAAATACACCTCAAGTATTTAATTATCATCTTTAGGATTTTCATAGATGTATATTATATAAATGTGAAAATTCTAGTGAGTAAAACCTAGTTTTCATAATACAGGATATTTTATTGAAATATTAGTATTGTTTTGTATTTAGATGGTATTTTCATGTAATGGTGATTCCTTTGATTTAGAAAACTTGGAATATTTATATAATATGATTAAAAAAGATATTTTTATAATAGTTACATACGTATATATTTAATGAAAATAAATTCTATTTATTTTCTTGTATAAATCTCATTTTCTAAAGAAAAATGCATTAAAATTCCGTCGAGATCGAATGCTCCTTTCGGAGGTCTGCATCTCACTCCACTAGGCCCAAGGATGTGCGATAACCCACACCATCCTGAACGGGGTCCCCAAAAGTGGGTTGTATAGGCCCAATTGCTAGGAATTGTTTAATACACTTTTTAAAGAAATGGTTTTGTAAGTTGATGGTATTTATTTGTAATGTCATATTATCCCATAATTATATTCCCAAAACTTCATCGTGCTATGTTAAAGATGTGTGTTATGATGAGGTAGGTCATTACTTCGTGGGTTATATAAAGGTAATACAATTTTTATGTTGTTTTATGTCGAAACTAAAGTATATGGTATTTTACTGTAAAAATACAATAAAAATTGCATAGAAGCATATTTTGAGATGAAACTTGTTTTAAATTTGTTAATGTTTGTTGAACATTATGTGAGAGTGTGGTATTGATTATTTAAGAAAAATAACCTTTTTAAAGAAAAACCGAATCGGAAGTCGGATTAACTCCGTTTCTGTCGGGTTTTAGAATTGCAAGTTTTTAGAATATAAGATGAGAGGGGGAGAGAGACTTACTGGCTTTTGGACAAGAGAAGGGAATGAGGAAACTAAGGAAGGTTTCGAGGCGTCGTTTTGTCGCCGGAAACTTCTTAGAACGTCGCCGGAACTTCACCCTTCGCTAACTCCACTTGCACACTAAAAGGACTTAAGAATTCTTGAGAGTTTTGGCAGAGAATTTTTGAGTAAGGATGAGTGAAATATGATGTGGTATTTATAGGGTAGTATTAGAGTTTAGAGGGTTAAAGATTGCATTGAAATTTGCATTAAAAATGGGATTAAATGGTATTTTATTGTGCTCTGGATGAATGCAGAGAAAATAAAAAATGTGGGGTTAATGGGGGTAGCTGAAGAGGTGCTCGGGTGAAAAGATGGAGGGCATTGTCCACGGGAGGCTCGGCGGTGCCGGTTTTACCAACGGTTTCGCCGGTCGGAAACTGATGGAAGAGCTCCATATTTGCGCCACGTGTCCCTCACGATTCATATACCCTCGTGCACATGTTTATTTAATTTGTAACTTATCATTCTACGTGTAGTACACGTGCAAACCCTTGGGCTTCTAAAAGATTAAAAGAAAATTAAATAAAAAGATAATGTGGCTAGGGGGATTCGATCACAGGGGCTACGTCACAGTAGTGCAAGGCTTTACCAATGTGCTACAAGTACTTTCTTGTTGTTCAAAAGCAAATCAAATACTTATAGTGTACATAGGATTTCAAATACCCCAATTGTACATTAACTTTTAAACAATTTTCTGTACATTGAAATTGGAGTTGTTACAGTATCTAAGCAATATAAAGTAAAAGTACGCAAGTGACAGGAATGTAAATGAACATCAACTTTATTTATTTAACATTTTTTTATAGTACAACTGAAATGTAAATACATGGAATGAAAGCAATGTCTAAACAATGGCATAACAAAAAATGAAAATGAAATATGTACAAGTATCTAAAGTTCCGGGTCAGATGCTAACTGCTCCAAATCCTCGGTGCTAGGCTCGATGTCCAGTAAGTCCGATCCACCTGACAATATTACAAAGAAAGAAGAAAAGGAATGTCGTCAGCGAATAATCGCTCGGTAAGTTCCAAAGGTGAGTAGAGATAGAAAAGACAGAAAGGGAATATATCTTATAATGTTTGATTATATTATTAACGATGTTGTTTGTAGCTTGGTACAGAAAATGCCAGTGTATACGAGAGGAGTCCCACTATTCCGGAGACTAAGGTATACGGAGCATAAGGAACCATTCGGCTACGGTACAACGGCAATGTATATTCAGGTTAGGTATATTATGGCTACAGTCTTGTGCCACTTTTAACACCTTCCATACCAATCTACCCCTTATAATCCCGCGATGTCTTTATTGTATTGATTGTATTGTATTGGCTTGTATTGTAAGTTGTATATGGATAACTTGCAAGAACCATGATATCAGTAAATGGAACGGATATAATGGATGTACATGTAGATGGAGTATATCCATGGTTCGGTTCAGTCAATATAGATTGATATAGATTGAATAGACGGATTCATGTTGAATTGTAGTTTATACTTGAATCACATTCAAATCAAATTGATTGGATTGAGACTCAGTCTGAGTCAGACACTTTAAAAAGAACTTTAAATCCTGAATTAGTTTTGATGTTATCGGTAACTGCTGTACATGGACGGCAGAATTTGTGTCTTTTTCCAAGACAATTACCGTGTTGATAACATCGTTATTTAGACTGGCTACCTTAGATAGGCAAGCACCCATATCTCCGGCTCCTTGAGGCTCAAGAGACTGGTCCTACTTAAACCTATGTTTACTAGGGTCCTTATTGTAATTTAGCATAACTTGAGAGGGTTTTATGTAAAAATAGTTTGATATAATTTTAAAAATACACCTCAAGTATTTAATTATCGTTTTTAGGGTTTTCATAGATGTATATTTTATAAATTTGAAATTTCTAGTGAGTAGAACCTAGTTTTCATAGTATATGGTATTTTATTGAAATATCGGTATTGTTTTGTATTTGGATGGTATTTTTATGTAATGGTGATTTATTTTGAAAACTTGGAATATTTATATAATATAATTAAAGTATATATTTTGATAATATATATATATATATATTTATATATTTAATGAAAGTAATTTTATTTATTTTCTTGTTGAAATCTCATTTCTAAAGAAAAATGCATAAAAATTCCATCGAGATCGAATGCTCCATTCGGAGGTCTGGATCTCGCTCTACTAGACCCGAGGATATGTGATAATCCACACCATCCTGAACGGGGTCCCCAAAAGTGGGTTGTAGAGGCGCAATTGCAAGGAATTGTTTAATACACTTTTTTCAAGAAATGGTTTTATAAGTTGATGGTATTTGTCACGCCCCGCTTCTCAGTATACGGCGAAGTGGACGCGACGAGGTCCGCTACGTATGTACTCAGAAGTACATACGCTAAGCGTAGCTAAGCAATATAAATACACAAGAGACAAGAGTATAAAAAGAACATCAACTTTTATTTATTAATATTCTTTGTACAATACATGGAAAGGAAAATACAACTGAAATAAAGATGCCTAAACAGTGGCATAACAGGAAAATGAAAGTACTGAAAAGAAAAGTGTACAATGAAATTATACTGCTGGGTCGTCGGCAAATTTCTCCAAGTCTTCTTCTGTTGGCTCTACTTCTGCCGGGTCCAAGTCACCTGACGACATTCAAAGAAGAGAGAACAGAATGTTGTCAGCGAACAGATCGCTCGGTAAGTCCCAAAGGTAAGAGGGAAGTAGAGAAGACAGAATAAGAAGATACATTTTTACAGTGTAAACTATTGTTATAATGTTATGTAACGCTGTTGTTTGTACCTTGGTACAGAAGAATGCCAGTGTATACGAGGGGAGTTTCACTTGCCAGAGACTAAGGCACGTGTAGTACAAGGAACCGTTATGCCACGGTACAACAGCAATGGGATTCAGGTTAGGTGTATTAATCTGACCATCTCGTGCTACCTTTAACATCTTCCATGCCAATCTACCCCTTAAACCCCACGATATCTTATTTGTATTGTTCTCTTATAAAATTGTATTGATTGTAAGATTGATTAACCGACTTTCTGAAACCATGATATCAGGAAACGGTTATAACCGTAGAGTCATGTAAATGGAATACTGGGAAACATGTAAAAGGAATAACCATGGTTCGTTTCAGTCAAGTTATATAGATTGTTAACTGGATTCAGGGATTCATGTATTCATATTGAGTTGGAATATAAAAGAATAAGATTGACTTGAATCATATTCAAGTCAGAAATAGTCAGACTCTAACCCGAGTCAGACTAAAGAAGGTAAGTTGAAGTTCAATATTTGTTAGGGGCCTTATTGTAATTTATAAAACTTGAGGGGGTTTATTGTAAAAAGTAATATTGTATAGTTTTCAAAATACACCTCAAGTATTTAATTATCATTTTTATGTACATACAACAATTTAATGATCAAGATAAATATGTATACATGTTCGAATAATATGAAATGAGTCAAGTATATTATTCGAGTAACTAACATAAATAATGCTGTAAAGAAATATTATGTATGACTAATTAATCAAGTTGAACGAATGCGGAATATAAACAGAGATATGGCTCTAAATGTTTTGCATGCGTGAGTTCCAGTTTCACCTAAATACGACTACCGGTTTGAGAGATATATATGTTTTCGTATCGTCGCGCAAAACAGATCAGAATCTATTCGGCACCATCACATATTTTTAAAACGCGGTTTAAGTTAATTTCTATCGGGTTTCAGGTTAACAAAATTATTAGAAACTTTTATCTCTTTCGATGTACTTATCTAAAACACCAAGATTCATAAGATTTTGATTTCTGAAGCTCTACTTATGATCATTTTAATATCAATATTTAAAACAGAAATTCAGATTTCTGGACATCAACTATATGTTATATTGCAAAGCCTATATCAGGTTGTTTCATGCATTTATAAGTAATATAATATATAGAAAATTATAGTTCTATCAATGGTGCATATACACATCTAAATTTTGTCAGAAACGGCCATCGGGTGTTCGAGTTATGTCCGATTTAAAAACAGTGTGCGAATCGGAACAGATTCTGTCCAGATCCGTCACTTAATATTGTAATGCAGTTTTCTTTATCTTAGATGGGTTTTCAGTAAAACTATAAAATAAAGAAAATCTAGATCATTCGATGTAGATATCAAAAACACCTGAGTTTGCTCAATTTGCATACCGGTATACCAAATTATATGTTCTAGAAGTTGACCGATAACTGCAGTTTTCTGTTTTACGATCAGTGAATAAATACGATGTAATTCCTAAACCGTTAAGCGGATCGATCTAAATTTTTTACAGCGTGTACAAAATAATATATTCTATCATATGTAAATTTCATGAAATTTTCAGAATTAAAAATTAATTTATAAAAATTATTTTAAAACTAAAGGTATTGATATGTTATATGTGAGAAATGA
The DNA here is from genome assembly GCA_030015575.1 of Agapanthus africanus. NCBI lineage: Eukaryota > Viridiplantae > Streptophyta > Magnoliopsida > Asparagales > Amaryllidaceae > Agapanthus > Agapanthus africanus. The sequence continues at coordinate 42,873,474 of JASDDO010000019.1, read as the reverse complement.
GAAAACCATGGTATTTATTCGTAACTTCATTTTTTTTTACAAAGTTTAAATAAAGTGATTTAAAATAAAACAACAAACATGCACTCCTAATTGGTCACTGTGAAATGTTAACATGTGAATTGAGAGTAATGAAAAAGACTTTACAAACTATATATGTGTGTATGTTCGTGTGTTCATTATTTATATATGTATCCATTTAATTAATTATTTAAGAACTATGATATGTCAAGGAAAGTTTTTTCATGGCAATATAAAATAAGAGAAATATAAAAAGAAAAAGAAAGAGATGGAGGGAAGGAAAGAGAGAAGGGACTTACATACACAAGCCGGTATTGTCACCGGGCTTGTCTATCCGCCGATAGCCTCGCGTTACTAGCGAGACCCTCTTGAAGTCTTCTTCATGTTCTTCTTCTTGGACTTTAGATGAAGATGGAGAAGTGAGAGATAAAAAATATGAGGAAGGAAAAGATAGAGGAGGACAAATAAAGATGGTGTAATGGTGAATAATAATATATGCATTTAACATGAGAATTAAAAGAGAAATGAAAGGTCACCATTCATTTTGGAAATGAAAGGTCTCATTTGTAGGTTATGAGAAGAATAAAAAATGATAAAAAATAATTGCAAGAATGGGGATTTGAACATGTGACTTATGGAATAACAATGTAAGGACTTAACCAATGAGCTATAAGGTTGTTCATGCATATATTTAATTAGAATTAAATATATGATGTTGCTTAAAAAGAAAATAGGCTTTTTAGATGGGCTGTAGAGAATAAGAATAATGGATTTGGGTTAAATATTTATGAAAGGAAAAATAAGAATGAGAAGTTAAAAACTTAAATATAAGAAAAAGAAATTGTACTTAGAAAAAAATACATAATAGATTGAGAAATAAAATAATAATAAATTTAATAGAAAACGGAAAATACCAAGTACAAATAAATACGGTATATTATTGAAGAGGGATAATACAAATGTATAAAGATTTTGGGTCATTACAGTATTTGTTTGTAAAGTCGTGTTATCCAATGAATATATTCCCAAAACTTCATCGTGCTATGTCAAAAATATGTGTTGTGATGAGGTAGGTCATTACCTCGTGAGTTATCTAAAGGTAATACAAATTTTATATTGTTTTGTGTCAAAACTAAAGCATATGGTATTTTACTGTAAAAATACGATAAAGCTGCAATAAAGATTCTTTTGGAATGAAAGTTGTTTAAATATGTTTGTTAAACATTATATGAGAGTATGGTATTGACTGTTTAAGAAAAATAACCTTTTAAAAGAAAAACCGAATCGGAAGTCGGATTAACTCTGCTTCCGTCGGGTTTTAGAAGTGAATGTTTTAAGAATAGAAGATGAGAGGGGGAGGGGGACTTACTGTCTATTTAGGAAGAAGAGAGGTAGGGGAAGAATAGAGAAGCGTCGGGACGTCGTTTCGTCGCCGGAATCTCCTTAGATCGTCGCCGGAACTTCACCCTTTTGCTAACTCCACTTGTATACTAAAGGAGTTGGGAATTTGGTAGAGTTTTGATAATGAAATTCTGGTGAGAATGTGTGAAATGAGGTGTGGTATTTATAGGAAAAATTAGAGTTTGGTGTGTTAAAGAATGCATTTAAAATTTGTATTAAAATTTGGATTAATTGGTGTTTTAATGTTCTCTGGAAATGTGCAGAGAAAACAAACAGCCTAGGGGAAGTGGGGTAGTTGAAAGGGTGCAGGGGTGAAGAGATGGGGGCATTACCATCGGTTTAAACCGGTGGCGCCGGTCGAAAGTCCAAACTCGCCGGTCCATTACCGACGGAGGGGCTTGGGGTTTAGGCCACGTGTCGGGGTCGTTTGGTATACTCTCATGCACATGTTTGTTTATCCTGTGTCTCTTCAGTTTACGTGTAGTGTACGTGTAGACCTTTAGGCTTCTAAAAGATGAAAAGAAAAATAAATTAAAAAATTAATGTGGCTGGGGGGATTCGATCACAGGGGTTACGTCACAGCAGTGCAAGGCTTTACCAATGAGCTACAAGTGTTTTCTTGCTATTCTAAATTAAAACAAATACTTATAGTATACACAGTATTGCAAATACCCTAATTGTACATTAACTTTTAAACAATTTTCTGTACAATGAAATTGGAGTTGTTACAGTCTACCCTCCTTACAAAAATTTTGTCCTCGAAATTTACAATTTATTTTAAGGACTAGTTTACAAATAAATGAGGGTATCTTGCACGCATCTCATCTTCCCTTTCTCATGTTGATTCTCCCGGTGTGTCTTTTCTCCACATCACTCGAACCAAGTTGACTTCCTTGTTCCGAAGTGACTTCACATTTCTATTCAGGATTTCAACAGGTTGTTGCTCACAAGATAAATCTGGATGTACAGTGAGCTTGGAGTGATCAAGAATATGGCTGGGGTCACTCACATACCTTCTGAGTTGGGATATATGGAACACATTGTGCACTCCTTCCAATGAAGGTGGAAGTGCCAAGCGATAAGCCACTTCACCGACTCGTTCGAGTATGTCGAACGGTCCAATGTACCTTGAACTTAGCTTACCCCTTCTTCCAAAACGAATCACTCCACGGTTCGAAAATATCTTCAGAAATACATGTTCTCCCGGTTGAAACTCCAAGTGACGGAATTTTGCATCAGCCCGGTGCTTTTGTCGATCTTGGGCTATGCGCATTCTTTCCCTGATAGTAAGAACTACATTGATAGTTGCTACTATCATCTCAGGTCCAATGAGTTTTCTATCTCCGATGCCGTCCCAACTTATTGGCGATTGACACTTCCTTCCATATAGCGCTGCAAAAGGTGCCATTTCTATACTTGTTTGGTAGCTGTTATTGTATGAAAACTCCATAAGATGTAGGTGATCTTCCCACGATCCTCCGAAGTCTAGCATACACGCTCTGAGCATATTTTCTAAGATCTGAATAGTTCGCTCAGACCAACTATCTGTTTGTGGATGATAAGCCGTGCTGAAGTTCAGACTTGTTTCCAAGCTAGCTTGCAGACTCTGCTAAAATTGCGATCGGAATCTGGTGTCACGATCGGAGACAATGCAAACCGGTACTCCATGAAGTCTCACGATTTCTTGCATGAGTTCATGGGTATCAGAGATAGTACATTATGAAGAGTTTAAATCTTTACTTAGATTCTTACCTCCATGTACTTCTTTGCTAATGTCTCGGTAGATTGGACAACTCGAAAGGGAATAAAGTGAGCAGACTTTGTGGGTCGATCCACAATAACTAATACCGCATCATTACCTTTTGTGCTGCGAGGAAGTGCAGTCACAAAATCCATTGTGATGTGTTGCCACTTCCATTCTGGGATAGGTAACGGTTGAAGTAAACCAGCTGTCCTGTGATGTTCAACCTTTACTTGCTGACACACCAAGCATTTAGCGACGCTTCTGGCTATTTCACCCTTCATTCTATGCCACCAGTAATTTTGATTCCTACTCTCACACACCCCTCCCCAGTACTAATATATAACCATACTACTAATATTTTCTTTTTCTTTTTCATATACCTTTTCTTTTACCAGCCATGGCCTTATATTGACAAAAGTTTTGAATGGCTGGTACTAATTTCTGGACTAACACAATTTCATAATTTTTAATTGCTGTAATTAGTTAACAATTTGTAAATACCTCTTTAGTTTCTTAGCTCTTAGATTTTCTTTTTGTGAATAAAAGCTCACTCTACATGTCTAAGTTTAACGACCATGTACTCTAAATATGTAATAAAAGCGTCTTATAATTTTTCTCAAGGTCAAAACAATTATTTTACTGGTTCTATTGGTATAAAACACTTTAAAAATATTTTCCATGATCAAAATGAATTAATTTGATTTTTAGGATTTTTTATGAATTTTTGGGAATTTTAAAGAATTTAAATGGAATTTTTATCGAAGAGAAAAGTTTTTAAAACCGACAAAGAGAGTTATTTTGGACCAAATTTACTTGCAATTAGAAGGAAACTTTAAAATATATTTTCTATAATTTTCCCAAATTTTTGAAATATTTTTAACTATTTTAAAATAAATTTTAAAAACTAATTGTAAAACATTTTTTAAATATTAAAAATGAATTTTTATTTATTTTTTGAGCCGGAACGATTCTGGACCATCGAATCAAACAATCAATGGCTCAGATTGCTCCGCCGGTAAAATAAGAAAAGAAAAACAAAAAGAAGAAAATCAAAATCGCTTTTGATCTGAGCCGTTGGATCAACGATCCAACGGTCCAGAACAGCTCGTGCCAGCGATTGGGGGGGCCGTGCCAGCTCACCATGCGAAGCGACGTGGGTCATTAGATCTGATCCACCGACGGTGTGGATCTTGTCGGCTCGGCTCATGTAGCCGGGGGTAAAAAAACGATTTAAAAATCCTAAAAACCTATAAATAGACCCATGAGCTTGCAAAATTCAAAGGAAAAAAATTCCTTAGACAAAAAAATCCCAAAAAATTTCTAGAGCTTTCTCTTTGAATTCTCTACACTCTGGACCAAGTCACAGAGCTAAACAATTATTGTCATCCAGATATATCTATTCTCGTACAACCCGACGCTCACCGACTTTCATTTTCATAGCTCGTTTCAGGTAGGATATCTCAATATTTGACCCTCTGTCATCTTTATTATGATAATATATATATATATATACACCCGTGGAAAAATTTTCAGGACCTAACCATGAGCTTTTAACTCGATTATCTATTTTACGGGTTATGATGATTAAAAACGATATTAAACCTAATTAAATAATGAACTTTTAGCAGTTATCCTTCACGAAAAAATCACGTGGTAATGGAAAACCCCCATTTCATGCTTGGACATATGAAACTAAGTCTTCAAGCGACTATCGTGATCGCGACAACTTTTACGTGAATAAATGTAATTATTCTATGGTTTTAAATAAAAGTTATCGATAAATTTTCCTTAATTGTTGAAAACATGGAAAAATCAAAGTAAATTTTTATATATTGGTTATTTTAAAATAAAATTGATGGTAAACTTGGAAAACCATATTTTCACTAAAATCTTTATTTCACAAAAATACCATCAACTCCCAAGAATTTATATTTTCATTATAATACCACGAACTTTGGAAAAACAATATTTTCCTTAAAATACCCTAAACTTTTCTAAGTTATATTTTTATTAAAATAACACGAACCTTTCTGAATCATAATTTTTACTAAAATATCATGAACTTGGTAGACTAATTATTTTATTAAAATACCATAACCTTTATAATAAAAGATAATTTTCGTTAATATACCATATAAATACCACACACTTTTATAAAGAGATATTTTTATTTAAATTTCATAATCTTTATTAAAAGATAATTACCCTAAAATACCATGGCACTTCATAAAACACTATTTTCCCCTAAAATACCATGGTTTTTATATAAACAATAATTACGGAAAATACCATAATCTTTTATAAACTAAGGGTTCTATAAAATACTATGACTAATTTCCAAACTATAATGGAACAAGATATAATCAACGGCCGTGGAAGTCCATATCAACTGAGATATTATCTACTTGAATTCAAACTTTTGATACATCACACGACATGACTCACGATACAGTTATGGTTAGAATCTACGAACCTAGGTATGGAATACTATTAGGAATGATATGAACAACCCAATATACGGATGCCTACCAACCCGGTATTCGGGCGGAGACTAACCCTACATTAAGAGTGAATAATCTAAATTATGAATGACATACTAATGTAGAAATTCCATTACTAGATGATATACGCACTAACTCTAATCCGTAAAACCTTTACATTGAATAAAACAGGGCTAGATAGTTTGATTAGGCAAGGTAGTATACGGTCTCGGATTCCCCTATTACTCGATCAGATCCAGGAAAGTGGAACGATACATTTCACTTTCCCCAACTGTTGTTCCGTGATACAAAGGAATAATCTCGAGAACCCGGTATCCTTATTTACCAAACTAAACAAACATATTACCTGTAGTTACCTTACGCAGTATGCCATACTTTACCTGATGCTTACAACACATACATCATATCTCTACACACATATAACATCATACATTACGCACACTTATTCTCTTTACCATTACTTTCTGTTGAGAAATCTTATCCAGGTGTAACTCGCTGACAGACTTCCCTTTTCTTTCTCTATCCCTGAAACGCCCGTTAGATGAGAACATGATTGATGAAGAAGGAGACGATGGAGTGGATCCCACTAATGAAGACTACGTGAAGTTGACGCAAGAGTATTAGGATAGCTCTTCTATTGCCCACCTGTTTATGGTCTGCTTTCTTTTCATTAATGTAATCAAACTATTTAGTTTGCTTTTAGTACTGTAGAATGTAATAGTTTTAGTTAATGGAAATAAATGGTTCTACTTTTATTATCAGTTTTGGTACATTCCCTGCATGATACACACGCACGCTTAACGTAACTGTATCGAAAAAAACTACTCTCAACACAGTTAGGCTGCGGACCGTGCCACGTCACCTCTTCACTTTCATTTGGGAAGCGGGGCGTGACACTAAGTTTAGCATTCGGAGACGGGGCAATGATAAGGACGTGATTAGTAGAGTTTTTCTGTGTTTAAATTTACCGCAATCAAGACGGTGTCGCTTGGTAGCTAGCCGGTTGAGTACGAGTCGATCCACAGGGAAATGGTGTCCTTTTTTTAAAGTTCCAACGAGTTAAGTCCTAACTTTGGTAGGTTTGGTTTTAAGATCTAAGAATGAGAATAAATTGATATAAAGGCTTGCTAGGGTTAGGATTAGGTTAGTTTGAAATAGGGATTCTTCTCACTTCTTTCAATACCCTAGTTAAGAATATAGGTGTTAGGGTAATAGTCAACAACGGGGATTAGCACGACTAGGAAGAAACTTAGTTTCTTCCTTTTGGTCCTTATCCGTCCGTTCTTGGCTCCTACCCCTAACCTCCGGTTAATTCAATCACAACCGGTCTAACTAGGGAATCACCGCTATCATGTAGGATAGGGTGCCGTAGTGAGCGGATTATGGTTGATTTAAAAAGAGTTCTTAATTAAAATTATTTGGGCAAAGAAATGAGTGAGAGAGATTTCCTTCTTTCAAACCTTTCCTATCCTATCCCTAACAAGTGAGGAATTACTCACTCATTAGGAAGATAACAATAATTTTTTTTTTTATTTTAATAGAAGAAGTAAATTGCAGATAATAAAATAACAGATAAAAAAATTGCAGGAATTAAAATTCAGATAAAAAGAATGCGAGATAAAAAAAACTTACTTTATTGATGACCTCTCAACAATGCATTACAATTGGAATTAAAATTTAGATCTAAGAATTAAAAAGAGGCATGCCTAATTTGGCTTTTGGTTTTCCTATTTATAGATAGAAAAACCCTAGTTTACATTCTGATCCATACATGAATTTACCAAACTACCCTAAGAAAGCCGGGTCAAAACACCGACACCCCACCGACATGTGCAGAGCACGGCCGCAGAACCGCGGCAGAAGAGCCTATTTGGCCGCGGTTCCGCGGCCATTTGGTGGGTTCATGTCTTCAACTTTTCAGGGTTTCTTCAAGTTGCTTTTATCTTCTGTTTTCTTCACTTGGACTCTCATAATCTCTTCAATTCTCTTCCAGATTTTCAACAGTGGACTTTTGCCTTGAGCTCCGCGTTTGAAGTCTTGGATCTTGTACCGCCTTTGTGCTTGTACATTGAAATGCTCAATGATTTTCCATTTGTTCCTTGAATTGGTAGGCGGTATTATACGGATAGTATGCGGAAACCCGTATTTCTCTGTTTGTTGGTCTTAGTCCCACATTTGTTATGACTTTTCATGAATTTCACTGTAAAGAGCTGAGAACCTGCAACTATTTAGCAGACATGTATCAAAAGTACCTACTTACATGCAATGTGACTAAGAATGGGCGATATAAAAATGCAAAAATCTGATATGAACAAATACCCCCAAACTTATCTTTTGCTCGTCCTGAGCAAACCTAATTTTATTCTCGAAATAAACCTAGCCTCACTTTCGCAGGGAACGCGATTGCACTGAGCTCGTGCAACAAGCCGTTAAACCTCTAAGTATCCATAGTAGGAGGAGTGTTGTCTTCTGAGAGTTTTCAGCGGATACTACCCACAAAATCCGATCAATTTGGCCTTTTGACTATAATTCTTCTAGCCAGAAATTCTATTATTTTCAACTTAGAAATCATCAACCCGTATTTTTCACACTCACTTTTCATTTAACTTAAGATCGTATATGTTTTGCAAATTTATTAAGTTTTCAGCATCTTTTGAATTTTCCTTCTAAGGTGCAATCTCAACTCAGGAATTTTTATCATTTTTACTAAAGATATAAGGCCTATCTTTCATTCCTATCTCTCATCCAAACCCCAATCATATACCCCTACGTGTGTGTAATTTTTTTACCCCTACACTTGGAAATTCAATTCAAGTTATCATACTCTTATCCATCGTCCAAAATACTTTTTAGTTGGTGATAAAAATTGCTCACACATTCTTCATGCCACCGTTAATACTTCTTGAGCTACTAAACGACCGATTACAAAATGTGCTTGCGCATTTAGGCGTAATTCATCGTCTTGTAATACCTAAGGCTTAGCAGTGACTCCCAAACCAGTTAGTCTAAGGCACTAGGTGATAAAGCACCCTCGCTATATTTTTTATTTATGCTGTCTTAAGTAATTACAAAACCAGTGTTCATTTTTTTTATGTCTCTTTATTCACCATTTATAATTTTATTTTATTTTCCTTCATACTAAGGTTTTTAGGTAAGAGCATTTCAAGGTATACTCTACTATCCCAAGTTTCAAGGTGCGTGTATATGCTAGTTGTAGGGTATATATTTTCAGAATTTTAGACTTAAGGTTCAAAATTATTTTCAGACTTACACTTCAGATAAAAATTTCAATACTCTTCCCTTATTTTGACTTAGCCCAAGAACTGAACTCAAAATTTGCCTATTTCTAAATAAACTGTAAGAACATATATTTTCTATAATTAAATTTTAAGAAAGGTTATTTTTATGGTTTTTAATTTACCAAGTTTAGGATCTAGTTTTTCCTAACTAGTCAACCGTTAAGTTGAACTTAAGTCAAATATGGCCAAAATTGAACTTTTTATTTTTAATGATTTTCAATCTTTATTGATTATAAATATAAAAACTAAAAAAATAATATATATATATATATATATATATATATATATATTTATTATTTTTTTAGTTTTTATATTTTTTTATAAAGATGCAATGCGGAATTAAATATGCAAAGAAAGAAAAAACAAATATGTACAAAAATAAAAATATGCAGATGCAATACAAAGATAACTATTTACAACCAACCTCCACCCCCAAACTTATCGAAAGCAGTGTCCTCACTGCTCCCTGCGGCGTCTGCTAGACGCAGCCTCACTGGTCTCACCCCCCGTCCCCTCGATCGTGATCGGGAACATTCCTCTCTTGCCAGCAGGGTGGTCATGCCCTGCTCCAAACTCGTCACTCGCTGATTAAGGTTAGTCATCATCCCTATCAATTTTTCTACCCCCATATTTGTTCGTCGCATCAAGCGCACTTGCGCAGCGGGGGTAAGCTCTTCATCGCTCGCGGTTGAGCTCGAGCTGGGTGTCTTTGCGGGCACGTCTTCGGCCGGCTCGGTGCGCGACCATAAATCATGTAATCATATATAGGACGTGGAGACACCCTAAAGAAGGGGTCTAATGGGAATTCCACCATACATATAAAATTCGAATTCCTCAACAGGGAGGAAATGACGACACAGTTGTGTCACCAACATAGGGCATGGATAGTTGGCAGCCCTCTTACCCGCGCCAATTGAGTGAAGCAATACAGTGCACATATCATAGCTGGGGTTTCGTGTCATCAAAGTGTGCACTATATGAAGAGATGGTGTGAAAAATGTAGTGTTGTGCGAACTACCAAAAATATTATTTTGTGCCCAACGGCACACAGTTAAGACATTCGCAAAAAGGGTTCTAGCCTGGATGCCTTTTCGTGGCTCTCTTGAACAGTCGTTACCCATTAAGGGTAGGTAGTCCTCAAAGCGGAGGGGTTGGTCATGAATGGGGAGTCCGGGTATTAAGGCGACTTCATGGATGAAGTCCCTATCAATTATAATTTCTTTATCCCCCACATTAATCTAAGGTACCCGTGTTGTGAAAGACTACCCTCATCCATGCATTCATAAAAACGGGTGGAAAGATCCGAAAGCGCGAAAGCATTCGGATGGTTAAATAGTAAAAAGTTCCATCCGCGCATACGGATCTCATCACCGAAGTAACTACCATAGACAGTGTGTGCAAACATTTGGGAAAAATCCTTTTCAAACTGCAGAGTGGGTGCCATTGAAATAAAATTGCAGAAAGATAAAAATTTAACAGAACAGAGCAGAGAAGATCGAACCTCCTCTGAAAATTTCAGAGGGAGAAGCAGCAGAAGTGCGGCGGAAGCGCGGAAGAGGGAGGGCTTCGGCAGCGGTTGGGCAGCGCCGCAAGGCGATCTCGCTGCGATTTCAGAAGCGGCGGCTAGGGTTTCTGGGAGGGATAATTTTAGGGTTTTGTAAAATTCAGAAGAGGGGTCGGGTTGTATTTATAGGGGCTGTTTTGGTTGTTTGCAAAAAGGACCCCTTAAAAAGAGGAATTTATTTGTAAATTTTTTTATTTAATATTTATTAAAACTGAAAATTTACAAAAAACACCCCCAAAAATTTGAATTTTTTTTATATTTTTTCATTTTCATTTTTTATTTGTTTTAATATAATTAAAAGTGGTACATACCCCCAAACTTATTTGAAACAATGTTTCCACTGTTTGTGGCTGGATAACCGAAATTTGGGGGTAGATGGAGGAAGATCAGTCAATGTAAATCGGTTCCCGCAACATCAGGAGCTCTTCCGAAGGGTCCGCAGTGAGGAACGGTTTTAGTCTATGTCCGTTCACTTTGAATAGTGAACCGTCCTCTGGATTTTCTAAATCGACCGCCCCGTGCGGAAATACGGTACATACACAAAATGACCCTTTCTATCGGGATCTGAGCTTGCCGGGATGGAAATGTAGCCGAGTGTCGTAAAGTAAAACCTGTTGACCAGGTTTGAATGTTTTGCGCATAAGGTGTTTATCGTGAAACACCTTCGTTCGTTTCTTGACGACAACCGCGTTCTCGTAAGCTTCATCCCAAAGCTCGTTCAATTCATTTAACTGCAGCTTTCTATGGCTGCCCGCATCTTCGATAGATAAATTCAGCTCTTTTATCGCCCAAAATGCGGCTCTATTTCCACTGGAAGGTGGAAAGCCTTCCCATAAACAAGCCGATAGGGAGATATGCCAAGATCGGTCTTATAGGCAGTTCGAAATGCCCAAAGGGCATCAGTAAGTTTTAGAGACCAGTCCTTACGGTTTTGGAAACCGTTTTCTCCAAAATCTGTTTAATTTGCCGATTTGAAACCTCGGCTTGCCCACATGTTTGGGGATGATAGGGCATTGATAGTTTATGATTAATGGAATATTTCCGCATTAAGGACTCGAAAGTCCTATTACAGAAATGAGTTCCATTGTCGCTAATGATTGCTCGGGGGTGCCCAAACCGGGAGAAAATGTTTTCTGTGAGGAATCTAACGACAACCTTGTTGTCATTAGTCTGGCTTGGTACAACCTCGACCCACTTAGAAACATAATCAACAGCGAGAAGAATATACAAGTTCCCAAAAGAATTGGGAAACGGTCCCATAAAATCAATCCCTCAGACATCAAAAATTTCCACAACCAATATTGGTTGGAGCGGCATTTCGTTTTTCCTGGATATCCGGCCCAAGTGTTGGCACCGGGAGTATGTCTTGCAGTAATCATGTGCGTCTTTAAAGAGTTGTGTCCAGTAGAAACCACACTGCAAGATCTTTTCGGCTGTCTTTCTAGGGCCAACATGCCCACCACATGCTTGATCGTGGTAAAATGACAGCATGCTCTTAAATTCATTGTCGGGGACACATCGACGAATAATCTGGTCGGGAGAGTATTTATACAGATAAGGTTCGTCCCAGTAAAACTGTTTTACCTGGGATAGGAATCGGAGTCTGTCCTGGTTTGACCATTCATTCAGCAGTAGTCTGGTGGCTAGATAGTTTACAATATCTGTGAACCAAAGTTCGCATGATACTGTCAAGAGCTGCTCATCCGGAAAAACATCGTTTATCGGAAATTGAAGCGTCGGCGAAGAACGGAGGCGTGAAAGATGGTCGGCGACTACGTTTTCGCATCCTCTTTTGTCTTTGATGACAAGGTCAAACTCTTGGAGTAAAAGGATCCAACGTATCAGCCGGGATTTTGCGTCCTACTTTGCAAAAAGATGGCGAAGAGCTGAATGGTCCGTGTATACGATGACTGGAAAGCCGATCAGTAGGGCCTGAACTTTTCTAAGGCAAACACAACAGCCAAGAATTCCTTCTCAGTTGTTGTGTAATTTAATTAGGCATTGTTCAAGGTTCGGCTAGCATAATAGATTACATGTGGCATCTTATCGATATGCTGTCCAAGGACAGTACCAATAGCAAAATCAGATGCATCGCACATAATCTCAAATGGATGCGTCCAGTCAGGAGAAGAAAGAACGGGAGCAGAAGTGAGTGAGTTTTTTAATGACTCGAACGCATTCATACAGCTCAAGTCGAAATCGAATGTGGTGTCCTTGGCCAGCAAAAGAGTCAAGGGCCTAGCAATCTTGCTAAAGTCCTTGATGAACCGTCTATAGAAACCGGCATGGCTAAGGAAGGCTCGAATGTCTCGGACGCATTTGGGAGGAGGGAGATTGGAAATGACTTCAATCTTTGCTTTATCTACCTCAATGCCATTTTGCGAGATGATATGTCCTAAGACAATACCTTCTCGTACCATGAAATAGCACTTCTCCCAATTTAAAGTAAGGTTCTTATCCTTACACTGGGTAAGGACTGTGTCTAGATGTAGCAAACACTCATCAAATGAGTCGCCGAAAATGGAGAAATCATCCATGAAGATCTTCAAGAATTTTTCTACCATATCTGAAAAAATTCCCATCATACACCGCTGGAAGGTAGCGGGCGCATTGCATAACCCAAAGGGCATGCGACGATATGCAAACGTGCCGAAAGGACAAGTGAATATGGTCTTGTCCTGATCTTTTTTGGCGATGGGAATTTGATTATAGTCGGAGTAGCCATCAAAAAAGAAGTAATATTCATGCCCAGCCAATCGTTCAAGCATTTGGTCAATGAAAGGTAATGGAAAGTGGTCTTTCTGTGTCGCGGCGTTGAGTTTCCTATAATCGATGCATACTCGCCACCCAGTTTGGGTGCGAGTAGGAATTAACTCGTTCGCCTCATTTGTTATTATCGTTATGCCTAATTTCTTGGGGACGACATGAATGGGGCTAACCCACTGACTATCAGAGATAGGGTAAATGATACCACTATCAAGACGCTTTACGATCTCCTTTTTAACAGCCTCCTTCATGACTGGATTGAGTCGTCTCTGTGGATCCCTGGCTGGCTTGGCATTATCCATCATATGAATATGATGTTCAACTATCAGGGGACTAATCCCCTTGATGTCCGCCATAGTCCAACCAAAGGCTTGCCGATTTCTCTGCAAGACCGTCAGAAGGGCTTTCTCTTGCTCTGAGGCTAGAGAAGCCGAGATGATAACAGGTAGGGTCTTGTTCTCACCTAATTAAGCGTATTTAAGGTGAGACGGCAACAGCTTGAGTTCAAGCGTTGGAGGTGAAACAATTGAAGGTAAAATCGTTGAAATTGTTTCAAACTCAAAGGATTCTATCAGAGGTTCAAAACGAGTGTAAGCCACCGAGTCGGATGGTTCAGCCAACTCATCCGAAAATATAAAGGATTCAAGCTCGGGTGGTGACTGGTCAAGTTCGTTCGAGAAAGTGAAACACTCGTAGTCATTATCTGGAATAAAAGCAGTATCAGGTTCAAGGAGGAACGCACTAGTGGCATTAAGATTGCTGTGATCGAACAAATTTTTTTCTAATTCACAGTCCTCCGGAATGATCTCTTGGATTGAGCAAACATCTAGTATATTAGCATTAGGTTCAGAGGGCTAATTCCCCAACTTAAAAATGTTGAGTTCAATTGTCATGTTTCCGAAAGATAGGTTCATCGAACCATTGCGACAATTGATCACAGCATTCGAGGTTGCAAGGAATGGGCGACCGAGTATCACCGGAATTTGACTCCGGGGGTTAGCTACAGGTTGTGTATCGAGAACAATAAAATCAACAGGGAATATAAAGTCCCCTACTTATATTAACACATCCTCTAGCTCACCCCTAGGATGGGTGATAGATCGGTCGGCCATTTGGAGAGTACAATGCATAGGTTTCAGCTCTCCTACACCTAGTTGCTCATATACCGAATAAGGAAGCAGGTTAACACTGGCACCAAGATCTAAAAGTGCGCGGTTGATGTTCTTATCCCCAATAGTTATTGAAATCGTAGGACAGCCAGGGTCCTTTCGGTTTTGAGGTAAAGGTTGGATAAGAGCATCACTTACGGCACTAACTAAGAAAACTTTCTCAGGTACATGAGATTTCCTCTTCTTAGTGCATAAGTCCTTCAAGATTTTTGCGTAAGAAGGGACTTGTTGGATTGCATCCAAGAGGGGAATGTTAATGCTAACCTGTTTAAATAACTCCATAATCTTCTCCATTTGTGGATTTTGTTTATTAGATCTCAACCTGTTACGAAATGGAACATTTTGAAAATTGGTTGAGTCCAATGTTTGTGGAGGAGATTGCGGAGTTGGAATGGATCCCAGTGCTGGTATTTTCGTAGAGTGAGAAGTGGGTCCGTTCGGAGCAGCAGAAGAAGTAGAGCCTTGTGAAGAATGGAGAACAGGCTCTGAAGAAGAAGAAGAAGAAGAAGAAGCAGAAGACGAAGAAGCGGCGGCCGGGGTGTCATCATCTGTGCCAATATTTTTGTGCAACATCCTTCCAGATCTCAATGTAGTCACGGCACTCACATTATGGTTTTGTTGTTCAAGAGCAACATGTGCATTTTGTGGGTGACCAGGAGTTGGGAGTGGTTGAGATGGAAGCTTCCCTTTCTCTCGCTCGCTTAAAGCAGCATTCAGTTGTGCAATCTGGGCTTCAATGGTTTTGATGCTTTGCCCATGTGACGCAGTGTGTTGCACCAAAGACTGAATGGAAGACTGAATGTTGGCGGAGGATTGAGTTGATTGTTTTAAAAACGCTTCCAGACTTCGTTCTAACAAGGAAACCTTATCGTTATTTGGCTGAACCAAATTGTTTTGAGGAAAAGAGTTGTTGGGTGCAAAATTGTTCGTTTGATTTTGGTAAGGTTGGGGTTGGAAAGTTTGCTGATATTGAGTTTGTTGAGGAGCTTGTTGTTGAGGAGGAGACTTCTGGAAGTTGTTGTTGCCTTGGAATTGTTGTTGATTTTGATTCCAGGCGAAATTAGGGTGATTCCTCCAACCAGGATTGTAAGTGGAAGAGTATGGATCATTTTTTTGTCGTTGCTGAAATGCAGTATTGACTTGATCCTATCCTTGAGCAGGTGGATTGTAAGGACACTCTTCAGTCAAATGGGATGGATCCGAACAACAAGCGCATATAGTGCGAGGGGGTAAAGCAGGGGCGGGAGAAGGCGATGAGAATTTGCTTTCAATTGCTTCCAGTTTTCGTGTAATCGCTGCCATTTCGGCTTTCATTGCAATTGACATATCAAGTTGATGAACACCTGCCCTAGATGTACCAGAAGAAGTAGATGAAGTGGTCGATCTAGTGCTTTCCCACTGAAGCGTTTGTTCAGCAAGATCGTCGACAAATTTCCAAGCTTCCTCGTCAGATTTTGATAAGAAGTGGCCTTGACAAATGGTCTCCAACAACTGCTTAGTTGCTGGGTTCAGTCCTTCGTATAAGGTCTGGCAAAGTTGCCATCTCTCAATACCGTGATGAGGGCACTGAACAAGAAGGTATTTGTATCGTTCGAAACACTTCTAAAAAGGTTCGGAAGGAAGCTGGGAAAATTGGTTAATTTCATTTTCGTATTCTCGCGGTCTTGTGATTTGGGTAAAACTATTTAAGAAACGCTTTAACAAACTCTTCCCAACTGTTTATGGAATGCGATGCAGTGCTATACAGTCACTTTTCAGCTATGTCACACAATGTGAAAGGAATGACTCATAGTCGTATAGCATCATCTGACAGTTGGGTTGTCTTCATCATTGCACAGACGTTCTGGAATTTGTTGATGAAGATATAGGCATCTTCGGATTCCAGTCTGTGAAATTTAGGCAACATGTTGATGAAGTGGGGCTTAATTTCGAAATTATTCCCATTTGCCGGCGGTAGTGAAAGACAAGTAGGAAGTGCGGAGCGGGTAGGATAGAAGCGATCCTGGAGCGCGATTCGTTGTGGCGCTTCAATAGGAGGTTATTGTGGGTTATTCGCACCCAGTTGAGCTAGAATCAGTCCCGAGGTAGGTAAAGGGTTGTTAGGATTGAACCCTGACATCTCAGAAGAGATGAAGATGAAGGTGAAGATGTATGAACAGAATTTCGGAAAACGTCGGAGTTGTCGGCAAAGGTAAGGATGAAAAAGGAGTGGAGGGAGTTTCGACTTCGGAGTCGATCGCGTAGTCGGTAGCGACTAACGAAACACGGACTAAACGGACGCTAGTGTCCCGAGTCCAACCGGACATACACTAAACGAGTTTAGTATATAGTCAAAGCATAGAATGTGAGGGTAAGAAAATGTCAATGGAGAAATGTGATGAAAGGTGGGTGAAATGGGATTCTAGCGACAAAGGGCCAGTTTTTATAAAAATTTTGTTTTGTTTTTTTAATCTCTTTTTTTTATTTTATAAAGATTTTGCAAAAATTTGTATGGAACTACGGCACAATTTCAAACAACCACAGTTTAAACATGCACAATCAGACCTAGAGTTAGGGTCTCCTAAGTCAACTAGACTGCTCCTAACTGTTCCAAAGTGACAGGTTGTGAGATATCCCTCAAATCGCCTCTTCACCGCCAATTGTGGCCAGGTAAGCACAAATGAAGAAAGGAGGGTTCCGCTCACGAATCACCGTGAGACGGGCCTTTTAAAGTTACCTTTCTCACTTGTCTAGCCTAGGCACCACAAAGTCAGATTTAGATAAACGGCTGAATGTCCACAACCTTCCTCTGTCCTAATGAGAGCGGCGGTCCTTAATTGGCCGAGTCTAGATATTTTTTAATTAACTCAAGGGTAATGCATATGCTTTTAGTGATTTCTGGGGTCTTAGGAAGGGTAATGAAATCCCCACCCAATCTTAATTGGTTTTATAGCCCCTTAGATTCCGTATTAAATATGCAAAGCAATAACACACCAAAATTTAAAACACTTGCCAAATTTTTTTTATTTGTGGCGCAAAGAATCCTGCACAAAACGATTTATTGGAGAGAGAGAGAAGAGGTTGCTGTGCAAAGAAGCCTGCAGGAAAATTATTTCAGTGGAGTTCAGGAGGTGGGAGAGAAGAAAAAAATACTCATAGAGATTTTCAGTTGCTGACGTCGCCTTTTGACCGCGGTTCCGCGTTCAAATGCCTACTTCTGCCGTGGTTCCACGGTGGATCAGTAGGTTCAGATTTTCAAAAAAAATTTCTGTGCTGATTTGGTTCTCCTTTGTCTGTTCAGATCCTCTGTTTCTGGATTTGTTCACTGAGCTTACTCCAGATCTGAATCAGTCCGTCTTTCTTTCCTGCACAATTCGCAAAAAAACCAATCAAAAATAACAAGATGATTTTTTTTTTTATGTTTTTTAATTTTTCAATTTTTTAGTTTTTATATTTTTTTAATTAACCCGAAATTACACAAAGAATTAAACTACCGTCTCCCCGGCAACGGCGCCATTTGATTGGTAGAGTTTTTTTGTGTTTAAATTTACCGCAATCAAAACGGTGTCGCTTGGTAGGTAGCCGGTTGAGTACGAGTCGATCCACAGGGAAATGGTGTCCTTTTCTTTAAGTTCTAACGAGTTAAGTTCTAACTTTAGTAGGTTTGGTTTTAAGATCTAAGAATGAGAATAAATTGATATAAAGGCTTGCTAGGGTTAGGATTATGTTAGTTTGAAATAGGGATTCTTCTCACTTATTTCAATGCCCTAATTAAGAATATATGTGTTAGGGTAATAGTCAACAACGGGGATTAGCATGACTAGGAAGAAACTTAGTTTCTTCCTTTTGGTCATTGTCCGTCCGTTCTTGACTCTTAGCCCTAACCTCTGGTTAATTCAACCACAACCGGTCTAACTAAGGAATCACCGCTATCATGCAGGATAGGGTGCCGTAGTGAGCGGATTATGGTTGATTTAAAAAGAGTCCTTAATTAAAATTATTTGGACAAAGAAAGGAGTGAGAGAGATTTCCTTCTTTCAAACCTTCCCTCTCCTATCCCTAACAAGTAAAGAATTACTCACTCATTAGGAAGATAACAATAAAATTCATTTTTTTATTTTAATAGATGAACTAAATTGCAGATAATAAAAGAACAGATAAAAAATTGCAGGAATTAAAATTCAGATAAAAAGAAAACGAGATAAAAAAAAATTACTTTATTGATGACCTCTTAACAATGTATTACAATTGGAATTAAAATTTAGATTTAAGAATTAAAAAGAGGCATGCCTAATTTGGCTTTTGGTTTTCCTATTTATAGATAGAAAAAACCCTAGGTTACATTCTGATCCATACATGAATTTACCAAACTACCCTAAGAAAGCCGGGTCAAAGCACCGACACCCCACCGACATGTGCAGAGCACGGCCGCGGAGCCGCGGTAGAAGAGCCTGTTTGGCTGCGGTTCCGTGGCCATTTGGTGGGTTCATGTCTTCAACTTTTCAGGGTTTCTTCAAGTTGCTTTTATCTTCTGTTTTCTTCACTTGGTCTCTCATAATCTCTTCAATTCACTTTCAGATTTTCAACAGTGGACTTTTGCCTTGAGCTCCGCGTTTGAAGTCTTGGATCTTGTGCTACCCTTGTGCTTTGTGCATTGAAATGCTCAATAATTTTTCATTTGTTCCTTGAATTGGTAGGAGGCATTATACGGATAGTGTGAGAAAACCCGTATTTCTCTGTTTGTTGGTCGTAGTCCCACATTTGTTGTGACTTTTCATGAATTTCACTATAAAGAGCTGAGAACCTGTAACCTGCAACTATTTAGCAGACATGGATCAAAAGTACCTACTTACATGCAATGTGACTAAGAATGGGCGATATAAAAATGCAACAATCTGATATGAACAGGACGCTGTAAATATCAGGTTTGGGGGTGAGCACTCCGTTGGCTTTTTCCGCAGTTGCATCATGTGTAAATTCTGTATTGCATATATATTTTAAAAACCCATAAAAATTTTCAAAATATAAAAAGTTTATCGTCAAGTTACCTAGTGGAAACTTAGACTCGAAGTCCGACGGTTTAGTTTGATAAGATAGAAACAACTAAATTTTTTTTAGAAATTCAAAATCCGAAAGATAACCCTCCTTTGAGTTTAACTGTAACTAATATACGTATTTACATCACACTACACGTGTCGTGAGTTTTGAAAATTAGATGAAAAGTTTGAAATGTCTTCAAATTTTTATAAACTTCTTTAGGATCAAATATGTTTGTTCTGAAATAAATAATATCAAGAATAGTTCATAAAGTGAAGTGGATATGAAAGGATATTATTGAAAGTATTAATGGAGGCTAAAGTCTGAAAAATAACCCATCTGGAATTTGATTGGAATGATTACACACCTTGTCCACACAAACATGTCTTTTGGGATGAAAAGAAAAACTGGCAATATCTCCGTTTGCACCGCTTTCTGAATATTTGAAACGCATAAAAATGAGTTTTTTTTGTGGCCTTGGTGACTTGGACAATTAAGTCTTAGGGGTGTCTCTACACCTAATACCCTAAAACCATCTGTTTTGGGAGTCTTTGACCAAAAACTCGCTAAGTCTCCAATCGCCAAATAAAATAAGTCAAGAAACTGTTCTCTCCGAGTTAAAAGTCCTCACGGTTCTTTGTAGGAGAATAATCTTGGCTGGGACGAGTTTCCATTATAACAGTTTTTTAGCGGAGATATGAAAGTTTAATTTGTATGATTATAAGACATTTTGCAAGATCACAAAAAGTGTGTATGAACAAAGACAGATGAAAAGTAGGAGTGAAGAATAAGACTTAGTTTTCTGTTGAAGATGATAGAAATTTTGATTTGAGACTTAGCTGGAGAATGAAACTTGAGAAAATCTTAAGTCTTTTCAAACTTGATTGATCCTTTTGAAGTTTTTCCTGATCCATATTTGTGACATGATGACTCTAATCGAAGTTTTTAAAATTTAACGACATTATTCGCACAATCACGTAAAACCGGATATGAACTTATGTTAAATGATATGTGAGGAGTGAAAAATAATGGTTCGACGTTTCTGACTTAGGATGATAGAAATTCTAGCTTTGATACTAAATTTTAGGGTTAGAATCAACAGTTACCTCATGAAACTAGTTTGATGGGATTTTTTGGGTGTAATCCGTTGAAAACACTTAGGAGACAAAACTCCTCCTACTAGGAAAACCTAGAGCTTCAACGGCTTGTTACATGAGCTCAGTACAATCGCATTCCCTACGAAAGTGAGATTTTGATTTTTTTTTGCTCGGGACAAGCAAAAAATATGTTTGGGGTATTTGTTCGGCACGATTAATTACATTTTATTACCACCCATTTCTTATCATTTTGTTAATAAATAGTGCTATTTAATCTGTGTCTGCTCATTAGTATAGATTACAGGTACATAGGCAAAAACAATGAAAACAATACACAACATGCACAAAAATAACGGTTTTTAGCCGGAACTGCAAACGGAACGGAAAAATGACTAAGTTCTAAAGAGTTTGCAACAAATGAAGTTGTGCACAAAAATAAATCATTTTTGGTCTAACATGTCGTGAACATGATCAAGTGTGGTTCATGCATATGGCTCATGCAATCAAGTGGACAAGTACCATCATGAAGCACATAAGTGGGAATGCAAATGGCTTGGGCAAGTGGGTATGTCATAAGTATTTGAAAAAGAGATGATTTGATATGTAAACACATTGCCCACTTGACCCCTTCTCTGTTCTTTAGCCTTAGAATGCAATAGAGTGTGAATTAAAAGAAAAGAAGATAATAAAGAGATGCTTTTAGAAAACCACAGTCCAAAGATTGGACCCATTTTCCATGATGTGGCTGCAGATTTAATCAAAGTAGCCGTAATTTGCGGCCAAAGCTTGTCCATTTGGCTTCATGCACTTTCTGTGGGTCCCTGGTTGTCTTTTCAGTCCATTTCTGTTGTTTGTTTTTTATTTTGAATTGCCTATATATAGCAGATCACAGATTAAGTTCTGGATTGGCTTTTGGAGTGAGAAATTGTGTGTAATACTTGATAGCTTCTTTTTCTTCCATCTTTGAGCTCTCACTTGAGTTCTCCATTAAGAATGTTGAAATTGCTATCTATCTTTTAGCTCAAACTCTCCATTTTGTAAATAAAGAATTTCACTCTTTTGTTTAATTTCTGGCTATTTTCTTTACTTGCCCATTCATGTTCTTCTTTTGTGTTTTCATTTTCTCTTTTGTGATGATTGAGTAGTTTCTTTGATTATGGTGACGGTGAGGATGGAGACGAATGGCTTAATCTTCCTCCTTCTCTTGTGAATATTTCATGTGCTTAAAAGGGATTGTAAGTTTAAAATTGTTAACTTGGTATTGGTTTGATATGGTATGTTGATTTAATGGTTATTTGGTAACTTCATCATATACCTTATTCTCTCCAAATTTCCATTTAGCAATGTTAAAATTAGAATCAAATTAGTGTTAAATTTGCTAAGCGTTTAGATATGATATTTTGTTAATAAGTTGATTGACACTCTTCTTCATTCATATACCCTATACTATCACCCAATCACTTAGGAAGTTTAATGCTAAACCACTTTGCTCTCATGTGCTAATTTATTTATTTGTGATGTTGTATGCTTGCTAACATTTGTGCTTAGTTTTGATACATCATGCTCAGACATACAAACGGTAAGTGAGAACCATATGGAATCGTTTCATGCCTCGCGTTATATCGCATCGTCTTGATAGTTTATGCTTCGCAACCGCTTTGATAAGCTATGCTTCATGATCGGATCTAATACAAGGAGGGAACAACTCATGATCAAGAGAAAGTCTAAGAATTTGCCACGATTCAACCATCCGAACCGGAGCCACGTCCGCTGTTGGGGTAAAAATTTACACCCCGGTTGACCAAGTCAAAATCAAAGTCAATCCCAAGCCAGGTGGGCCCAAGCCCAGGTCAAGCGGGCCCATGCCCAAGTCGAGCCCGCGGCCAGCCTCCCCGTGCTAACAACAAAATCATGTAATAAATTTTTTTATGTAATTGTTTATGCATGAATATAAACAAAATGGGCATAAAACCAATATTTTGTAAGCCTATGGCTTATGTGCAAAAATGAAATGACACATGAGCCATGGGATGGCTAAAATGCCATTTTTGTAAAGCCCAAGGGGCTATATGTAAATGTGTAAGCCTATATAAGGCAACATGATGATGAATAAAAAAATACACTTTTCATTCCCCCCAAAACTAGGGTTCTTTGTGCCTCCTGCTCCTTCTCCAAGGTTTTAAACCTTCTCATTTATTTTGAATTAAATCAAGAGTTTTACTCTTTCTTTTCCAAAACTAAGTAGTTTTCCACCACAAAACCCACAAAGGGGAACTCAGATCTCCCATCAGATCTCAAAAAGGAGTGATTTTTAAAATCTCCTACTTCTTGATCTTCAAGATCCGGCCAAGCAACAGGAGGAAGAAGAAGAACCCCTTCATCAGCTTCAAAACATCATAGGAGTTTAACTCCATACATATATACATAATAAATATTTCCTTTCTGAAGCATAGCTTCTGTTTCTTAGGCTAAAAGCCTCCTTTTCTCGCCGGCGCTCAAGCGCAGAGCGCCCGCGTGCCGACACGTGGTGCGCTTGCGCTCGAGCGCTCGAGCGCAAAGCGCCTACGTGCCGACACGTGGCGCGCTTGCGCTCAAGCGCAAGCGCTCGAGCGCAAGTCGCCCCGGTGCTGACACGTGGCGCGCTTGCGCTCATGCGCAAGCGCTCGAGCACAAGTCTCCCCCGTGCCGACACGTGGCGCGCTTGCGCTCCAGCGCAAGCGCTCGAGCGCAAGTCGTCCCGTGCCGACACGTGGCGCGCTTGCGCTCATGCGCAAGTCTCCCCCGTGCCGACACATGGCGCGCTTGCAATCCAGCGCAAGCGCTCGAGCGCAAGTCGCCCCGTGCCGACACGTGGCGCGCTTGCGCTCAAGCGCAAGCGCTCGAGCGCAAGTCATCCCCGTGCCGACACGTGGCGCGCTTGCGCTCAAGTGCCCAGCGCTCAAGCGCAGAGCGCCCACGTGCCGACACGTGGCACTCTAGCGCCTGAGCGCACAGCACCTAGGCGCACAGCGCCCAAGGTGCTGCCCCACGCATCCTTTGGATGTCTTTTCCCTTTTTATATATATATATATGTATATCTATACATATGTATACATATTTACACACACACATACTCCACGACACTGTCCCTGTTAGAAAAAAATTTCTAACGGGGCGCTGCCCCGCACCCCGCAAGGGGGCTGCTAGCCCCCTTGACCCCCAGCCCGCTATCCGGGTAGCGGGACCCCCGTAAAAAAACTCTGCGTGGCTCCCGATATATCCAAAACCCCTCTTTCAAAACACAACACACGCACACTGCACATTGAGTTCGCATGACCAGTTTAACCCGTCAATCGGAGGTTCCCTCGCTCCAAAGGCGAGGGGTAATTAACGGCAGCTTAGTCCGCGGCTGCCGGAGATTCGGATCCCCACAATCAATAAACCCCAGCCTACCCTGGGCAGGGGAAATCTGTAGTAGTACGCCTGACAAGCGCGCGCATATTCCCATCTCATTGGGGTGACGAAAAACACCCTACAGATTCTGGCACGCCCGGTGGGACCAATCTTTCCTCCCATATTTCGGGTTAAGCGTTCATGCGAACTCAATCTATATACATGTCTATATTTATACTAAAATAATGCTTTTTCATGCAGGTTTTCAAGCAATCACTTTCCAACAATGTCTCCGATGATGAACTCAGCTCTCAGCACAGCTCCCGTCTCCTACACAATGAAGATAGACTCCAGGACGGTTCTTCCGGCCAGTCTTGGGCGACAATGGGAGGAGGAGCCGCTACCATTTGGCTCTATTATGTTCGTGTCAGCTAACGCCGTCCCAGCTCCTCAAGCTCCGGTAACAGACAAACCGGTCTCAAAGGGGAAAAGGCCGAATGTCGTGGTCGCGAGGGCGCCCCAACACAAACGCAAGTCAGTGTTTGAAAAACTTTCCTCGGCCCCAGCTGGGGGCAAGGCCATCAACACCAGCAAAGAAATAAGGCATCCCGAGCAAGCTCCAGCGGTGCCCTTGACCACTGCCCGATTGGGTGTCTTCTCAAGCCACTCCATCACTCAGCCTATGGCGGCTTCTCGAAGAGCAGAAGCCTGCCAAGCGCTCAAGGCAGAGAAGCTGAGGCAGAAACGGCTCAGATATAGAGCCAACAAAAGGGCTAGGGCTCTGGCCATGTTAAAATTTATGAATTTCCAAAGCCTGGACCGCTCCGCGAAACCAGCTGCCAGTGATGAAAGAATGGCTGAGTGTGTTATCCACACTGTCTACATGGCCGGACATGAAGAAACAAACCCTCCCCTTCTTCGCAGCCATGGTGATGATATGGTTGACGCTACCCAGCATCGGCTCGATCTAAATGATGAAGAGCCCGCTCAGGCCGATAAGCTAGAGGAGCCCATGGTTCCTGCGGAATTGAGCTCAGGCAATAAAGATTACCCGGTTGTCATAGCTGGAACTACAGAACAAGCATTATTCCAATGGCTTCAAAGGCAATTTCAGGACAGGGATGAGAAGTTGGCCGAGGTCTATTCCAAAGTCGACGAGCTGGCAAACGTCGTGGCAGATCTCGCGACCCAAGTCGCCCGATTGCAATTACAGCAAAATCAAATTTTGGCTCATGAGCCAGGGATTGATACCCGGGGGCAGCCAACTGATATCCCTTTCAACCTAAAAGCGGAGCGTCTTCGCGAAAAACGGCCGCAATCAGCCTCCAGTCCCTCCGATACATACGCCGGGGGAGAATCGCCTCTGAAAGAGAAGCTGGAAAAGGTTTATTCCTTCAAGAGGGAAAAATTCCACAAAATATTCAGGGAGGCCCTAAGAAACGGTCTACAACTGCCGGAATCAAAGAGACCGCAAGAAGCAAATATGACCGACGATCCAGAATATTGCCCCTATCACAGGGTGATAGGTCATGCCATTGAGGACTGCTTCGTCTTCAAAGATTGGGTCGAAAGGCAATACAAGATGGGAGAGATAGAACTGTCTAAAGGCGTGTTAGCAAACAGTCAAGCTACGATCGCCGATTTCGTGCAAATGGAGACCGAAACCTTTCGGGAACCTAATCCTCCCAGACATGTGCCTCGAGGACCAGCATCAGTAAAGGCACCTACTCCAATGGAGGGAAAGAAGAAGGTATACTCCTTCAGGAGGGATGAAGTCCGCAAAATATTCATGGACGCCCTGAACAGCGGTCTGCAACTGCCTGTTCCAAAGAGGCCACAGGAAATGAACATGACCGGCAATCCCATATACTGCCCATATCATAGAGTGGTGGGTCATACCATCGAAGACTGCTATATTTTCAAAGATTGGACAGAGGACCAATATAAGCTGGGAAAAACCTCACAATCCTCGGATGTATCGACAAGCCACAGAGCTAGGTCATCAACACAGCTCCGCCAAGATCAAAGTTCAAGGAGCTGGGATAAGCAAAAAGGACCACCACGTCGTTAAACTGGGAACACCCGCAGACCACCAAGTCTTTAAACTGGGAATAACAGACCACCAAGTCTTTAAACTGGGAATAATAGACCGCTAAGTCTTTAAACTGGGAATAATCGACCGCCACGTCATTAAACTGGGAATAATCGACCTCTAAGTCGTTAAACTGGGAATGTAAAAAAAATGTAAAAAAAAAAGTGTAAGTAAAGGAAAAATAAAACACGAAATGATGGAGCAGCTCGCAATAAAAATCAGCGAGTAAAAATAAAGATGAAAATAAAGCCGAAATGATTGGGCAACCGCAAATAAAAGCCGAAATGATAGGGCAATCGTGATTTTCGCGATAATAAAAGCTGAAATGATAGAGCAGTCTGTAGGGTTCCTTGGCACTCTCAAGAGGTCTCACAAGGCATCAACCATGCCAATTTCAAATTTTACAAGTGCCGAGAAACCCTAATACGGATCGTTAACTAGAATTTTAGGCGAAACATCGAATAGTTAACAACTTAACTAAAGGAACGGAAATACAACCTTTGTAGATCCGGTGCTCCACCTCCATAGCTCCGCAATGAAGTCTCCTCGCTGTCCGAATGGAAACCCGGGCTCTAACGTCGGCTTCATCGGAGAAATGGGCGGGCAAGGTCGTCGGCTTCGTGCCGAAGATGATCTACGTCGAGGCATCACAAGATCAAGCTCCCACTTCACCAAGTCATGAAACTTGTGAAGAGAACACCCTATACTACTTGGCAAGAGGTAGAGGATGAAGAAATAGGAAGTGGGTTTACTTTAGAATTGGATTTCTCACTCTTTTTCATCAATCACCATTGATGGTCAAGCTTTTTCTTCTTGTGAAGAAGAAGAAGAAGAAGAAGATGAAGATAATATGATAAGAAAATAAAGAATAGAAAAGAATAATCATTCTTATCATAATCAAACCATAGTTAAGTGTAGAGAGCTAACTAGAGTTTATGTGAGTGGTTAGGGTTAAAGAAGAAGACAAAATGGTCACTTGGTCAAAAGCGTCATGAAGCTTCAACAAGCTTCATGAAAGAAAGAATGAAAGAAAACCATTTTGTTTTTTCTCTTTATGCTTTTATTTTCCAAAACTAATAAATAAATAAATGAATAAGTAATCATAACCCTAACCATTCATATAACCATGGTTCAATCTTTACACTTAACCAATTTTGCATGTATCATCAAACATGATACAATCAAGTGCACAAAACTATATCGAATATACAATGTGCATAAGCGAGTGAGAAAATCCATTTAAAGTGAACCAATACTAGTTAATGCAAAGTAATATATCAAATATATATAATTATACATCAAATCATTAAATCAACACTTGATTTAACGATCCGGTCATATCGCATATAACCGACCAGTATCCTATGTATCGGCTTACCGAATCAATCCTTGATTCGATAACTAGGTTATATCGCATACAACCATTCGATACATTCATCGCGAGAATGAAATACGGTATCACATATACGCATTATTCTCGGTCCCGTACATATCTCATATGCGCTCCTATTTCGTTTCGCTTGAGCCAGGAAACCTCTGTGTAGGACTCTAAAGACTCGTCAATACGCCGGCAGCAGGTGATGATCATATCAAACACCCACAAGCCGCAAGCGGTCTGCTAAACATAACGGCCACCCGGGTATTGAGCGATCAGAAGATCGACGAGCAAGCCCGCTCATACTCCTGTGAATCCAACCAGTAACACTTACCGTACAGTCCGGTCTGATCGTCTGATATGTCGCATATCTCGCCTAGGGGTGGTAAACGTCAGACCCCAATAGCTCGATAAGTCGTGTCGATATGAGGTCTATAACAGTTCGAGAAACTACTGGTAACACTTACCAGTAAATCTCAGCAATCCTGGCCAGGGATTTCCGGTTATAGCCAATCGAACACAGCGCAACATCAACTCCCTATACCGGGAGAGACGAATCCCCTCCTATCGCTCATTGCCTCCATGTGACTCGGGACTGTACCTAAAAACCACCGTTTTGCACGCCCTCTTGGACGTGGTAAGGTGGAAATCAAAGCACAGTGGGAACCACACAAGACTCTATGACGATCTCGGGTCAACAGACTACTCTGTACCAGTGTCACCAGAGAACTGCCATCTGACGTAAGGTATAATACCATCTGGGAGTTCTCGGCGAGTCCGTCCAGTGTACCCAGTCTCCACTGAGCACCCGTATATCATCTTTGATGTCAAACACCAATGGATATGGGATCATCCATCGCCCATCTGTATGGGTCGAGAAGGTATACGCTAGTCTACTCTGGTATATCGATGCCCCGTCTCGATATACCCACGACTAGGGACTTTGAAGGATGTACTTATGGACTACCATGTCCCCACTAGTATGATCCGCATCATAGTCTAGGTAGTCAATTACACATCCTAAGGGCTTTACCAACATGTAACAGAGAGACAATCAGTGTACACGTTAAGGTAAAGTGCAACCAGATAGCATACTATCATGTCGAGCAAGAAAGTCCTCCCTATATATGTCCAAGCATCCACTACAATATACATCCTATGTATAGTAATGGCCTTTAGGGCATACATATAACTAACAATCTCCCACTTGCACTAGGGCCATCTGTAGCAGTGGTTGTAGTATCTCATACTCAACCATCCCATAAAAGTCTCTCTCTGGGAATAGGCCTTCGTGAGTGGATCCGCCGTGTTATCCTCTGAGTCTACTCTCCTAACCTCGATCACCCTGGAGATCAACCATCTCCATAATCAGGTGATACTGCCTTAGAATATGTCTGGATCACTGATGGGACGGGCGTTCCTTGGCATATGCCACAACTCCATTGTCATACAATGGGAGGAACTAAGTTCATCTCATGAACAAATATACATCCAGACTGCCTCTTTGGTAGCATCTTAAGTAGCAATGTATCCAGCCTTTATCGTCTAGTATGCCACGGTATCTAGCTTGGAACTCTTCCAACATACCGTCCCTCCACTGAGGGTAAAGACAATGCTTGTGACTGACATTCAGTCGTCTTTATCACCCTGGAACCCTTCCAGTGATTCTCCCCAGGATCGATTGATACCATCTCACTACAACTAGTGAGAATCCTAACATCCAATTAGATCTATCTCATAGATTCACAACGCAGGATTTAGGAGGTATCACTTTGATCCTTTATGGAGAATCATTGTGATAAGCGGAGATTGACCGAGCGTAGCATAGGAAACTCCTTCCCTATCAGGAGTATGTCATCCACGCACTCTACGAGGATCATCACCATACTCTCTACTACCCTTTTGTATATACAAGGTTCATCTACCATTTTGATGATGTCAAACTGTTTGACTACTACATCAAAACAAATGTTCCAACTCCGCGATACCTGCTTTATCCTATAAAGCATCTTGTACACGTTTCCGCTGCTCCCACTGTCTACGAAGCCCTCTGGCTGTGTACTTATAGACGTTCTCTTCTAAAACATCATTTAGAAAAGCAGTCATGGCACCTAACCGCCAGATATCGTAGTCATGGTATGTAGCCGTGTCAAGTAGGATCTGGATGGACTTAAGCATAGCTACTTAAAAAGGTTTCATCATTATCCACACCTGGTCGATGACGAAAGGCTTTAACAAGTCTAGCTTTGAAAGTCTCAACTTTTCCATCTACACCAAGTAATCTTCTCAAGATTTACTTACTCCTGATGGGGATTTAACCCTTCAGATATAGCAACCAAAGTCCATACTTTGTTGGTGTACATGGATTCCATCTCAGATCACTAAGCATCTAGCCATTCTTACAGAGTCCCTACTCTCGATGGCCTGCTCGAAACTAGTTGGGTCATCATTTCATGATGCAATCCTCGCTCCCACTGTCATAGAGTAACCGAAGTATCTCTCAGGCGGGTGAGGAACCTTACTAGATCGGCGGAGAGGCTGAGGTTCGTTGGTAACTATTGAATCCTTTGGTTCTTTCAAATCATCAGCCGCAGTTTGTATAGCTGGAACATTTCCAGTTCTACATAACAGATCTTGCCTCGAGCTTGTCCGGATTATGCTTTTAGACATAGCCCGGACAACCCCAAATCTTAACCAAATTAAGATATGGGCTCTTCCGTTTCCATATCACATATGAAGTGGTAGGCAACTGATTTGATCGGAACCCTATTCAATAGGTATGCAGCTTCTCAAGTGCATAACTCCCAAAAGGAAATAGGAAACTCAGTAGTACTCATCACAGAGCATACCTAATCACATAGGGTGTTATCGCTCCGCCCCGATATACCATCGTGCTATGGTGTATATGGAGGAGTAATGCTGAGAGAGAATCTCATTCTCCTTTAGAAAAGTCCAAGAATTTCGTGCTCAAGTATTCTCCTCCTTGATTTCATCAAAGGACATAATACTTATACCCGTATTTTGGTTCTCTACTTCTAACTTATATTCTGTGAATATCTCAAAAGGTTCGGACTTGTGTTTCAACAGGAACATAGGTCTGAATCTCGAAAGATCATCAGAGAATGTAATGAAGTATAAAGAACCGGTCTTGGCATGTGTAGACAGGGGACTTTACATACATCAACATGTATCATCCCAAGAGTTCACTAACTCTTTCTCTGTTTCCAGTAAACGGAGCTATGGTCATCTTATTTCTGTGACATGACTGGTAAGTTTCATAAGATGTAAATTCAAACTAATTTAAATATGCATCTTTATGTAACTCTAGCTAGTCTGGTCACATTGATCTGACCTAGTCTATAATACCTCAAGAAAGATTTGTTCATTTCTGAACTCTTCCTCTTGTGTGTGTTCCATACACTAAGAACTGTAGTTTGATTTAGAACATCAATGCTTTTAGATAACGTGCCTGAACTGATCAACTTTTGATATAGGAAATGTTCAAAATATTATCCAACAATACAAAATTATATCCTTTCTTTACTAATAAAGAGACTGATATGATTTTGTATATCAGGTTCGGTATCTAATAACATTCGTTCAGAATCAATGTAATTGGAATACAGGGTGACAGTGACCAACAGACTTGGCTGCAACTCTTGCCCCATTTTCTGCCTCATGAAACTTATCACCCGTTCTCAGTTTTTCTACCCTTTTGTAGCCCTATGTAACAGTTTACATATCTGGGATCCTGATCCGGTATTATATACCCAGGATGCGGAGGATACTGAGAAAAAGTTCTTTGTAATGAACACACCCGAAGATGATGCATTAGCATGCACTCTCTTCGTTTGGGCGGCACGGGAATTCTGGTAATCCCCAATTTCCTGCTCTGTCTTATAACAATTATAAGTTGGAGCGGGACCAACGTTCCCCAGCTCAGTATAACAAGCGGGTTCGGTCAATATTCCGTATTATTTTCTTGATTAAGGCATGATATGGTTGCTACCTGGAGAGAGAGAGAAGAAAACACTCAGCGTGCGCTCTTGCAAGAATAGATTGGTTATTATTTTATCTAATCAGGATGGCTCCCACTGCTTTTTATCAAATCTTTCTTCAAACCCTAAAAGGAAAGACTAGCCGGGATTAATTACACACTACAAGTTCGCCAATCTTTCAGCCAGGCCAGTGTCGGTACTTTGAGGGAGGTCCCCCGTGCTTTCGCACGAACCTAATTAACGTAAACCTCGTTTTTCCAGAGGCGTAACCTCGTTGACACCTTTCTAGACACCTAATTGTAATGTGTAAAACTCTCCCAGGAGTAACAATTACTCGCAGCGGGTATCGGGATCCAACTATCTCATAGAAGGTATGCAATCTCATTGCAAATTTCAACACTTGAAATTCCCGATAATATTTTACCCCTAGTGTTCTATGACCTTGACGAATGCCAAACAACCCATAGTCCACTAGTCAAGTTCAACCCGTACATTTCTTGATTGAATTAAACCCACCCGCACGACCCTTGACGAATGCCAAACAACGCCGTACGAATACCCTAATCCAATCTGCATCATATGCAAAAGCAGATAAATACTAGTTAGCTACCGTACACTACGCCTTGACGAATGCCAAACTACCGCAGCACGAATACTAACTAATACTTATCTAAAATGACGGAGGGCTACGATAGGTTTTTCTGAAAACCTATTGTGTAATGAACTTGATATCGTTGTAGGATCGAATGAATTTTGAAATGGAGTGTTTTTGAGGCTTTTCTAGTTTTGCTAAAGAAGTCACTCCCGGTGAAGGGATCGTCGGTCCTTTCCTCGTCGAATGAGGTGCGGGATATATCATATATATCACTGTGCAAAGCAGAAACTCTTAAAAGCAATCAAAAGACAAACCGAAGGTTGTAGCATCTGCCAGTTATCGCTAAAGGAGTCACTCCCTGTGAAGGGATCTCGGTCCTTTCCTCATCGAATAAGGTGCAGGATATATCACATATACCGCTGTGCAAAGCAAGAACTGTAGCTACCTGTTTTATTTTGAAATTCGATTCTACAATATCTTAGGTCTCTTTTATTTTCATTAATCACATTAATGAAATCCCATCATTTATATACCTAAACATCACAGATAAATACGACGTACACTTATGCCATCCGCATTCGCCTCGATGTCCCCTCGTGCACCGTTAGATTAGGTAACTAATGGTAGAGCGAGGCAGGGCTAGCGCGGGTGTAAAACATAAGTAACGTCTATATAATATATCATATATACTATATACAGTATCTATCACAGAACATCACATGATCACATCACAGATATTGCAGCAGAAGAATCATATGAAACATTGGATATACTAGGACGTCCGTGTTTTCAATACGAGCCAGTATAAAACACGGATTCCACGGTCGTGATGAATAGCCAAACCCACACCCCTAGACCCCTACGAGAGCGGCAAGCAACCCTACCAATTCTAGAGTTAGGAGACCCGGACTCGACTCCTCGAGTTGGTCTCCCACTGGACTCCAGAACCCGGTTACTTGTGCTCCCCTCCTTGGGTCTATCCTAGTGCGGAAAAGTAAATAATATACAAAAGGTGACAACTTCCGCAACCTGGAAGTGTCCCAATAAAAGAATATTACATACAAGTTTTTACATGAATGAAAATGAAAAACACTCATCTCACATAAAAACCCCCGGCTATTCAACACGACGATCCAATATAACATATCCAGCAACTCATAACAACACATGTCATCAACGTAAGTAAACATGCGTATCCCAATTGTCGTTGACATATAGCAACGAAACCGGCGATATCACATATTACACTTACGGTCACAGAAAAGAAAGTGTAAAACTACAACAGTTGGAATCCCCAATCCGCATAGACATCGCATGCCTAATCAAATGAATACCTTAGACATCACATGCCTAACAATTATAAACCCCGCATTTCAGTCTCATTATCGAAAACACTTTTCAATACCAAGTCGGGCAATTCAACAAGATTCCCGACATCCTGATCGAATGCTCGTCACAAACTTTAGTAGGCGGCCGCACCCCCGATGCCGTCGACGAAGTGCACCAAGGCGGAACACCGCTGCCGCGAGCACCCGAACGGATGCTTTCGGCAACGGGGTTCTCCTTCAGTCACTTGGTCGGGGCTATGGAGTGAGGCTGTCTATTAAGTTTACCCGGCGAGTATCCGCGTACGCTACGTGATTGCGACGGACTTTTGATCACATCAAAATTCCGTGGCAACCGATCAAGTGAGACTAAACTCCTATGTTTATAACATTCATTCAGTTATCTCATAACTATTTGTGAATTCCAATTATTGTATCACATTCCGGATAAATAGAAAATGTTAAACTTTCCGATCGAACAGTCGAACACCCAAGTTTTCCCGAAACTAATCAACTCATGAAATAAGTTCAAAGACATTCACTTCATGCCTCAGTACCAACGGTCCAGCCGTAGAAGGGTCAAGCCAACGCCTCACATGTGGCACGCCGTACTGCCCCAAACCCGAAGGTTCAAAGGGCAGTTCAAGACGGTCACATAATCGAGTTAAGGTTTGTTGTCTTCTAGAGGGTCCATCGCGTTACTTGCACTACTTAGAACGTCTTTAAACCACGGAAAAATCCAACACTTGGAAATTTTCCGGCAGGGGAAAGATTGGGTATTTATATCCGGTCGAACTTTTTAACATATTCAAAAAATATCCGGAAAGCCAAATAGACAAAGTCTGATAAACCCGATCGAATCATCGAAGCTCCAAAACATCCCAGATTATTCAACTTTTGAATAAATTTTAAAAACACCCAGAAAATCCAACACCAGAAATGAGGAATTACTGTGCAAAACTTATGTGGCAATGTGACAATACGGCCGCGGAACCGCCGCAGAAGCCTTGCTTCTGCCGAGGTTCCGCCGCTCTTTAGACGAATCAGTTGCTCAATTTTGCACCGTAATTCTTAGAATCTCCTGCTGAATTTTTTAAGAATTTTTAATCTGGAAAAAACCCAGTTTTTGAAAAAAGTCCAGAGAGCGGGTCGGATTAGGGTTTCGGGGTTTGTTCGGATTTCAAACGTCGTCTACAGATCGCCTAAGGCTCTAGCTAGGCTCTGATACCACTGTAGGGTTCCTAGGCACTCTCAAGAGGTCTCACAAGGCATCAACCATGCCAATTTCAAATTTTACAAGTGCCGAGAAACCCTAATACGGATCGTTAACTAGAATTTTAGGCGAAACATGCGAATAGTTAACAACTTAACTAAAGGAACGGAAATACAACCTTTGTAGATCCGGTGCTCCACCTCCATAGCTCCGCAATGAAGTCTCCTCGCTGTCCAAATGGAAACCCGGGCTCTAGCGTCGGCTTCATCGGAGAAATGGGCGGGCAAGGTCGTCGGCTTCGTGCCGAAGATGATCTACGTCGAGGCATCACAAGATCAAGCTCCCACTTCACCAAGTCATGAAACTTGTGAAGAGAACACCCTATACTACTTGGAAAGAGGTAGAGGATGAAGAAATAGAATGTGGGTTTACTTTAGAATTGGATTTCTCACTCTTTTTCATCAATCACCATTGATGGTCAAGCTTTTTCTTCTTGTGAAGAAGAAGAAGAAGAAGATGAAGATAATATGATAAGAAAATAAAGAATAGAAAAGAATAATCATTCTTATCATAATCAAACCATAGTTAAGTGTAGAGAGCTAACTAGAGTTTATGTGAGTGGTTAGGGTTAAAGAAGAAGACAAAATGGTCACTTGGTCAAAAGCTTCATGAAGCTTCAACAAGCTTCATGAAAGAAAGAATGAAAGAAAACCATTTTGTTTTTTCTCTTTATGCTTTTATTTTCCAAAACTAATAAATAAATAAATGAATAAGTAATCATAACCCTAACCATTCATATAACCATGGTTCAATCTTTACACTTAACCAATTTTGCATGTATCATCAAACATGATACAATCAAGTGCACAAAACTATATCGAATATACAATGTGCACAAGCGAGTGAGAAAATCCATTTAAAGTGAACCAATACTAGTTAATGCAAAGTAATATATCAAATATATATAATTATACATCAAATCATTAAATCAACACTTGATTTAACGATCCGGTCATATCGCATATAACCGACTAGTATCCTATGTATCGGCTTACCGAATCAATCCTTGATTCGATAACTAGGTTATATCGCATACAACCATTCGATACATTCATCACGAGAATGAAATACGGTATCACATACACGCATTATTCTCGGTCCCGCACATATCTCATATGCGCTCCTATTTCGTTTCGCTTGAGCCAGGAAACCTCTGTGTAGGACTCTAAAGACTCGTCAATACGCCGGCAGCAGGTGATGATCATATCAAACACCCACAAGCCGCAAGCGGTCTGCTAAACGTAAAGGCCACCCGGGTATTGAGCGATCAGAAGATCGACGAGCAAGCCCGCTCATACTCCTGTGAATCCAACCAGTAACACTTACCGTACAGTCCGGTCTGATCGTCTGATATGTCGCATATCTCACATAGGGGTGGTAAACGTCAGACCCCAATAGCTCGATAAGTCGTGTCGATATGAGGTCTATAACAGTTCAAGAAACTACTGGTAACACTTACTAGTAAATCTCAGCAACCCTGGCCAGGGATTTCCGGTTATAGCCAATCGAACACAGCGCAACATCAACTCCCTATACCGGGAGAGACGAATCCCCTCCTATCGCTCATTGCCTCCATGTGACTCGGGACTGTACCCAAAAACCACCGTTTTGCACGCCCTCTTGGACGTGGTAAGGTGGAAATCAAAGCACAGTGGGAACCACACAAGACTCTATGACGATCTCGGGTCAACAGACTACTCTGTACCAGTGTCACCAGAGAACTGCCATCTGACGTAAGGTATAATACCATCTGGGAGTTCTCAGCGAGTCCGTCCAGTGTACCCAGTCTCCACTGAGCATCCGTATATCATCTCTGATGTCAAACACCAATGGATATGGGATCATCCATCGCCCATCTGTATGGGTCGAGAAGGTATACGCTAGTCTACTCTGGTATATCGATGCCCCGTCTCGATATACCCACGACTAGGGACTTTGAAGGATGTACTTATGGACTACCATGTCCCCACTAGTATGATCCGCATCATAGTCCAGGTAGTCAAGTACACATCCTAAGGGCTTTACCAACATGTAACAGATAGACAATCAGTGTACACGTTAAGGTAAAGTGCAACCAGATAGCATACTATCATGTCGAGCAAGAAAGTACTCCCTATATATGTCCAAGCATCCACTACAATATACATCCTATGTATAGTAATGGCCTCTAGGGCATACATATAACTAACACAATCGCGGTAAAAAAAAAAAAAAAAACAAGGGCGGATGATGAGTTGCTCCTGGCATTATTCCAGTGCAGCAATGTAGACGCCAACAAAAATCCAGTTTCCCAAAATTCTTTCGGCCCTACGGCTAGTCCCCAAATTGACTGCCGTATACAATCCACGGGCTCAAATAATCCTCAACATACACATGCCCCACCGCAACCACCAGTTACGCGGCTGGTCTCCGCCTTTGGAATTGTGCTTCATTGGGAAGACCCACTCATGTGTCCTGGCACATGTGCTTCAGGGTCAACAACGCTGATGCCGGCCCCTACCCCAAAATTCCAAGCTCGCCATCCGTAGACCTCTAAGTCATTAAACTGGAAACAGATGACCTCTAAGTCGTTAAACTGGAAACAGAAGACCACTACGTCGTTAATCTGGAAACAAACGACCTCTACGTCGTTAAACTGGAAACAGATGACCTCCAAGTCGTTAAACTGGAAACAGATGACCTCTAAGTCATTAAACTGGAAACAGATGACCGCTAAGTCGTTAAACTGGGCACCACAGACTCCTAAGTCTTTAAACGGGAAACAGTCGACCTCTAAGTCATTAAACTGGGAACGAGGGAAACCCACTCATGTGTCCTCACGATACATGAGGAGAACAAACCTTTGTGGGATCCTTACGACTCACGAAGGAAAAACACACTTAGGAGTCCCCACGACTCCTAAGGAGAAAATACACCTGCGGGATCCTTACGACTCGCAGAGAGAAAATGCTTTTATGGGACCCTCACGGCCCATAAAATTGAAAAGCCTTAGGCGATAGGATCTGAACCTGTCTCCTAAGCCATCGCTCCCCAATCCCCAAGTGGCGAATGATGAGTCGCTCCTGGTACCATATTCTAGTGCAGCGATGCAGACGCCAGCCAAATTCCAAATCCCAACGGCGAATGATGATCGCTCCTGGTACCATATTCCAATGCAGCGATGCAGATGCCAACAAAGACCCAAAATGCTTTTGGCCCTACGGTCTGGATCATACATCCTGCAAAACCGTATACAATCCACGAGCGTAAAACAATCCCAATCCCTCCCAAGTCCTACCGGTGAGACCACATTCAAAGTCCCACCAAAAATAAAAAAAGAAAAGAAATAAAAGAAGGCATGTCCACAAGCAGAATGGGCACGGATGAAAATCCGAAAGGGCTCCGTGAGTAAAAACAGCAGGACTGCCGGCGAGTTTGTGAAAACCCGAAAGGGCGCACACTCGTAAAAAAAAAGAGATGAAATGCACTCGCAAAGTCCTCTCGACTTTGTGAGGAGAAAACTCCCGCGTGAGATCCTTACGACTCATAAAGGAGTAACACACTTAGGAGTCCCCACGACTCTTAAGGAGAAAATACACCTACGGGATCCTTACGACCCGTAGGGAGAAAATGCTTTGTGAGACCCTTACGGCTCACAAAATGGAAAAGCCTTAGGTGACAGGGATCTAAACCTGTCTCCTAAGGCACCAATTCCCAAATCCTCTCGGGGCACATGATGAGTTGCTCCTGGCATTATTCCAGTGCAGCAATGCAGATGCCAAAACAAACCAAATCCAAATCCTCTCGGGGCACATGATGAGTTGCTCCTGGCATTATTCCAGTGCAGCAATGCAGATGCCAAACAAAACCAAATCCAAATCCTCTCGGGGCACATGATGAGTTGCTCCTGGCATTATTCCAGTGCAGCAATGCAGATGCCAAACAAACCAAATCCAAATCCTCCTGGGGCAAATGATGAGTTGCTCCTGGCATTATTCCAGTGCAGCAATGCAGATGCCAAACAAACCAAATCCCAAATCCTCCCGGGGCAAATGATGAGTTGCTCCTGGCATTATTCCAGTGCAGCAATGCAGATGCCAAACAAAAACCAATTCCCAAATCCTCTCAAGACAGATGATGATTCGCTCCTGGTACTATATTCCAGTGTAGCGATGCTGATGTCAACCCAAATCAAATCAAACCAACAACCTCTATGGCGGAATCATGCTCCGTCCCAGAACTTACCCCGTGTCGAAATCATGCTTCGCCTCGGGATATCTACCTTCCCTTTCGGAATTATGCTCCGCCTCGGAATCAAATCAACCCGACACTCCGCGCCGGGGAAAAGTCGATCAGCGACA
The DNA here is from genome assembly GCA_030015575.1 of Agapanthus africanus. Lineage (NCBI taxonomy): Eukaryota > Viridiplantae > Streptophyta > Magnoliopsida > Asparagales > Amaryllidaceae > Agapanthus > Agapanthus africanus. The sequence goes on along the minus strand of JASDDO010000019.1, from coordinate 42,834,529 downwards.
CTCCGTGCCGGGGAAAAGTCAACCCGACACTCCGCGCCGGGGAAAAGTCGATCAGCGACACTCCGTGCCGGGGAAAAGTCAACCCGACACTCCGCGCCGGGGAAAAGTCGACCAGCGACACTCCGTGCCGTGGAAAAGTCAACCAGCGACACTCCACACCGGGGAAAAGTCGATCAGCGACAATCCGTGCCGGGGAAAGTCAACCAGCGACACTCCGCGCCGGGGAAAAGTCGATCAGCGACACTCCGTGCCGGGGAAAAGTCAACCAGCGACACTCCGCGCCGGGGAAAATTCCATCAGCGACACTCCGTGCCGGGGAAAAGTCAACCCGACACTCCGCGCCGGGGAAAAGTCGATCAGCGACACTCCGTGCCGAGGAAAAGTTAACCAGCGACACTCCGCGCCGGGGAAAAGTCCATCAGCGACACTCCGTGCCGGGGAAAAGTCAACCAGCGACACTCCGCGCCGGGGAAAAGTCGATCAGCGACACTCCGTGCCGGGGAAAAGTTAACCAGCGACACTCCGCGCCGGGGAAAAGTCCATCAGCGACACTCCGTGCCGGGAAAAGGTCAACCCGACACTCCGCGCCGGGGAAAAGTCCATCAGCGACACTCCGTGCCGGGGAAAAGTCAACCAGCGAGGAAAAGTCGAACAACGACACTCCGTGCCGGGGAAACGTCAAGCAGACACTCCGTGCCGGGGACACGTCAGCAACAGACACTCCGCATCAGGGAAACGTCCAACAGCGACACTCCGCGCCGGGGAAAAGTCGACCAGCGACACTCCGTGCCGGGGAAAAGTCAACCAGCGACACTCCGCACCGGGGAAAAGTCGATCAGCGACACTCCGTGCCGGGGAAAAGTCAACCAGCGACACTCCGCGCCGGGGAAAAGTCCATCAGCGACACTCCGTGCCGGGGAAAAGTCAACCAGCGACACTCCGGGCCGGGGAAAAGTCGATCAGCGACACTCCGTGCCGGGGAAAAGTCAACCAGCGACACTCCGCTCCGGGGAAAAGTCCATCAGCGACACTCCGTGCCGGGGAAAAGTCAACCCGACACTCCGCGCCGGGGAAAAGTCGATCAGCGACACTCCGTGCCGGGGAAAAGTCAACCAGCGACACTCCGCGCCGGGGAAAAGTCCATCAGCGACACTCCGTGCCGGGGAAAAGTCAACCAGCGACACTCCGCGCCGGGGAAAAGTCCATCAGCGACACTCCGTGCCGGGGAAAATTCAACCAGCGACACTCCGCGCCGGGGAAAAGTCCATCAGCGACACTCCGTGCCGTGGAAAAGTCAACCCGACACTCCGCGCCGGGGAAAAGTCGATCAGCGACACTCCGTGCCGGGGAAAAGTCAACCAGCGAGGAAAAGTCAACCAGCGAGGAAAAGTCGAACAACGACACTCCGTGCCGGGGAAACGTCATGCAGACACTCCGTGCCGGGGACACGTCAGCAACAGACACTCCGCATCAGGGAAACGTCCAACAACGACACTCCGCCTCAGGGAAACATCGACCAGCGACACTCCGTGCCGGGGACACGTCTACCAAATCGCTCCGGATCAGAGCGTCGACCGTCCATGTCGCAAAAAGGGCAGTGCAGGCTCCCCACAAATCGGGAACCGAATCACTCCGGGTCAGGAAAACGTCTACCACGGACACTCCGTCTCGGAGACGCGTCAAAGCGTCGACCGTCCATGTGCAAAAAGGGCAGTGCAGACTTCCAACAAAGCAGGAACCGGATCGCTCCGGGCAAGGGAAACGTCTACCACGGACACTCTGTCTCGGAGATGCGTCAAGCGCCGACCGTCCATGTCGTAAAAAGGGCAGTGCATCCCAAAAAGTGGGAACCAAAGCAAGTCGCCTCCACGCAAAAGGAGATCCATCAATTTCATGCACACGACCCACATATGCTGTGTGCATTTATTGATGGGGGGCAATTTGTTGGGGTAAAAATTTACACCCCGGTTGACCAAGTCAAAATCAAAGTCAACCCCAAGCCAAGTGGGCCCAAGCCCAGGTCAAGCGGGCCCATGCCCAAGTCGAGCCCGCGGCCAGCCTCCCCGTGCTAACAACAAAATCATGTAATAATTTTTTTTTATGTAATTGTTTATGCATGAATATAAACAAAATGGGCATAAAGCCAATATTTTGTAAGCCTATGGCTTATGTGCAAAAATGAAATGACACATGAGCCATGGGATGGCTAAAATGCCATTTTTGTAAAGCCCAAGGGGCTATATGTAAATGTGTAAGCCTATATAAGGCAACATGATGATGAATAAAAAAATACACTTTTCATTCCCCACAAAACTAGGGTTCTTTGTGCCTCCTGCTCCTTCTCCAAGGTTTTAAACCTTCTCATTTATTTTGAATTAAATCAAGAGTTTTACTCTTTCTTTTCCAAAACTAAGTAGTTTTCCACCACAAAACCCACAAAGGGGAACTCAGATCTCCTATCAGATCTCAAAAAGGAGTGATTTTTAAAATCTCCTACTTCTTGATCTTCAAGATCCGTCCAAGCAACAGGAGGAAGAGAAGAACCCCTTCATCAGCTTCAAAACATCATAGGAGTTTAACTTCATACATATATACATAATAAATATTTCCTTTCTGAAGCATAGCTTCTATTTCTTAGGCTAAAAGCCTCCTTTTCTCGCCGGCGCTCAAGCGCAGAGCGCCCGCGTGCCGACACGTGGCGTGCTTGCGCTCAAGCGCTCGAGCGCAAAGCGCCCACGTGGCGCGCTTGCGCTCAAGCGCAAGCGCTCGAGCGCAAGTCGCCCCGGTGCCGACACGTGGCGCGCTTGCGCTCATGCGCAAGCGCTCGAGCGCAAGTCTCCCCCGTGCCGACACGTGGCGCGCTTGCGCTCCAGCGCAAGCGCTCGAGCGCAAGTCGCCCCGTGCCGACACGTGGCGCGCTTGCGCTCATGCGCAAGCGCTCGAGCGCAAGTCTCCCCCGTGCCGACACATGGCGCGCTTGCGCTCCAGCGCAAGCGCTCGAGCGCAAGTCGCCCCGTGCCGACACGTGGCGCGCTTGCGCTCAAGCGCAAGCGCTCGAGCGCAGGTCGCCCCCGTGCCGACACGTGGCGCGCTTGCGCTCAAGTGCCCAGCGCTCAAGCGCAGAGCGCCCACGTGCCGACACGTGGCACTCTAGCGTCTGAGCGCACAGCACCTAGGCGCACAGCGTCCAAGATGCCGCCCCACGCATCCTTTGGATGTCTTTTCCCTTTATATATATATATATGTATATCTATACATATGTATACATATTTACACACATACATACTCCACGACACTGTCCCTGTTAGAAAAAAATTTCTAACAGGGCGCTGCCCCGCACCCCGCAAGGGGCTGCTAGCCCCCTTGACTCCCAGCCCGCTATCCGGGTAGCGGGACCCCCGTAAAAAAACTCTGCGTGGCTCCCGATATATCCAAAACCCCTCTTTCAAAACACAACACACGCACACTGCACATTGAGTTCGCATGACCAGTTTAACCCGTCAATCGGAGGTTCCCTCGCTCCAAAGGCGAGGGGTAATTAACGGCAGCTTAGTCCGCGGCTGCCGGAGATTCGGATCCCCACAATCAATAAACCCCGGCCTACCCTGGGCAGGGGGAATCTGTAGTAGTACGCCTGACAAGCGCGCGCGTATTCCCATCTCAATGGGGTGACGAAAAACACCCTACATCCACCTTTCTTTCTTTGTACTTTGTTTTTCTATTTTTATGACAAACCAAAACCAAACTCATTCTTTTCTTCTTAAACTTGTAATAAAAACACTTAATTACCAATTCCCTGGGGATCGATCCGTACTTACCGACTGGTTACAACGAGCCGTATAATCGCGGTTTATAAATTTTAAAACGAAACTGAGATCGGGTGCGCCGAATTTATGAAAACCTTTTCTTTTCAAAACGCATAGGCGTGCGCACGTGAAGTCCCAATAGCAGGCACACACTCACACATACACACTCGCACACTCACATATACGTGCGCACACTCAAACACTCATACATACACTCGCTCACACAGTCGCTCACATACGTACGCACGGACACACACTTACACATACGCACAAACACACATGCGCACGCACACATACTTTCTCACACATACCCTCAATTACCTATAATTCTTCTTAACATAAATTCATCTAACATAATCTTATAATCCATCTTACCCTAAATTACCAAATTTCTATTTCAACTTTCATATATTTTCAATTCTAAAACCTATCTTACCCTAAATTACTAAATTACCAAATTACCAAATTTCTAATTCATTTTTTCATATATTTTCAATTTCTATTTCAATTCCTCAATTATATTTCAATGCTAAAACCCATCAACCTCAAAATCATAAAAAAATTTAAACCCTAATTTCATAATCCTAAACCCATCATCCTACGAATGATTCAATTTTTTGAAATTACTAATCACCTAATTTCAAAATTTCAAAATTTAATTGAAAAAATTAGGATTAGAAGGAGAAAACACTAATCTTGGTCGGATTTGGAAAAGAAAAAACCTATAGTAAGCTCCAACAACAACAAATCAAACTATAACACATAGAAGAAAAATATTGCAATAAGTTTGATAATTTTTTTTAAAAAAATTGATGAAATGGTGGGGGGGGGAGGGGAAGGAATTTACCTTCGCAGGTTGAATCGAGGAGAATGAGGAAGAAGAAGGCAGCTCGTGGTATAATCTGATCGAAGCATTAGTGACCGTTTTAATCGGTCGCTAATGTTTTGGCATGGTCGTCAATGCATTGGCGACCGTGCATTAAGGACCGTATAAATAATATTGTCGCTAATACCTTAATAGACACCGCATAAATTATTACGGTCCTAATATACGGTTGCTAATGTGTACAGTTTCTACTAGTGAGAACCGGAAGTGATTTTGAAATAGCTTCCAAAAAAGTTGTCATGAAAATAGACCTAAATTTTATTTCTAGTATTTGTTTATATGTTTTTTGAAGAATAAAGTAAAAAATGAAGCAAATTCTTATATTTCTTTCATAAGATGAACAAACAAAAATGTAATTTTAATAGTATTATATCATTACTTTATGGAAGTAATAAAGAGAAATATTAATAATTATTTTGTTCCTTGTGCTCCATGGTTACTTGATGAGAAAATTTTAATACCGCAAGTACACGATGTACTATGTAGTAAATATGCGAGTATGGGTCAATCCACATGGAAGAGGAATTTCAATTGAACTTAATCAGATTAAAAAAAAGGTTTTTAAATTTTTTTTAATAAAATAATTAATTTAACTAAATTTATGAATTGAAAGAATACCTAGAGTGTTGAATCCTATTGATCTAATAATATGCTAATAACCTTTTAAACCGGTCTCTTTTATATTACCTTTCTTAATGTTCATGAATTAAACTTTGAAAGTACAGACTACATGAGTCTCAACATAATTTGTCAAAAAATATTAATAAATATGGAAAACATAAATTATTTGCATCTCTACATAATCTATCAAACCATATCAATCATAATATTAAAAAGTTATGATTTTATTGATTCTAAATTAATATGACATCAAACTATTTGCTTTTCATAAGCATAGGCTATAAGCGATTTGCATCATAACCTATAAACATTTATCGGCAAACTTGATCTTATATTAACCTAGAGAAATTTAAGCACAAAAAGAGACATCTTTATAAAGGAACTAACACATGAATTGATCTAAATTCATCTAACCCTAGATATATAGAATTTAGCTACTCATAATAAGAAAATAAAACTTGCATAAAGGAAAAGAAAAAGACATGATTAAAAATAAGAAAAAGAAAACTTTATAAATCTAAATAAACTTACAAATAAATTGGTTGTTCATTAATACCCAAAAGCAGAAATTAAAAGAGGAATTGATCTGCGGCCCTCTGTGCGATGCACCAAGGTTTCTATTTATAATGAATTACATATTTGAGACCCTAACCCAAAAATGAATCACCACGCCAAAATTGAGATCGAACAGCCAAAATAGTTCGGCGGAAACTAGGTAAACCCCCCAATTTTAGCCCAACTTTCAAGGCCGATCGCGATGCGGTTTTTTTGTGTGATCTCATAAATTCTTTTATGATTCTTTGATATCTTCATTTATTCAATTAGTTGACCCGGTCGCGAGTTGATGTGGGTTGAGTTGCTACTTTCCTAATTGGCTCGGACTTTTGGTTAGTTTTATCTGCAAATCTTTATAATAGCGAATTGAACTCCTAATCAGATTTGCAGATAAACCTGTGACATGCACTTACACTCAACACACGTGTTTAGTAGCACTTTTATTTAAAATTACTAACAAAAGATAATAGTTTAGTGATAAAATAAATGCAATAAAATGTGTTCAAGAAATACCCTCACACCTATTTTTTGTTAGTCCTTAAGCAAAACTAAAAAAAGAAAATCCTAAAAAGAAAAATTAAACCTAGATAAATCCTAACTCACTTTCGCAAGCATCGCGATTGCACTTAGCATGTGCAACAAGCCGTTGAACCCCTAGGTGGACCTAGTGGAGGAGTGTTGTTTTCTGAGGGTTTTCGGTGAATTATACCCATAAAATTCATAAAATGAAGAAAGAAACAAGAAATGAAAAAGTGAAAGATAAGAAAAATCTTTACAAAAGTATCTTCCCAGTTTATAAATTCCTAAGTTTTTTGAGTTTTCATCTTAAATTTTAGTTTCATATTTGGAATTTATATCATCTAAACTAACAACTTAGTTCTATTTTCACTCTACCTTATTTATGATTTTCGATCTTACACTGTTCACTGCCGAAAACAGAGAAGAACTGGGATAAATCGTCTTGCCTGAATTTGGGGGCAGATACTATTTGGATTTATCCGTCCACCTCTCCGAAAATACCAAGTTGATTTATGGCACCATATATCGAAGGTTTTGACATACGTGACCGTTGTAGCAGATTTTATCAGATTCCCCTCATTTTATGAGGGGTTTTTGATTGCGGGGACGCTCTTCCCTGCAGGCGCAATCCCTGCAGTTAATTACGTTACCGCATTGCGATAACCACTTTCTCCTGCTCCGGCAGTTCACTTCGTGTCATGTGTGTTTTTGTTTGTTTTGGTTGCCCATGGATTGTATACGAAGACTAGTTTGTGTCATCGCCCGTAGGACGCGGATTATTCCAAATCCGTATATTTGAGATTTGGGTTTAGGTCGAGAATTTTGCTTGACGGGGCCCACGTTGGTAGCTTAGTTTGCCAACAGGAATGAACTTAGAACGCAGATCTCACATTTGTGAGGTCCATCGGTTCATGGGATATTTGGGTTTGATCTAAGGATCATTATCCATATTTGAGACTGAGATCGACTTATGAGCAGTGAGCATATGGGCTCAACTGATCATTAGATCATATATGAATAACCTATGGATAGTATACGGTAGTCATTACGGAGACAGTCTGCAGGGTAAAACATATTAGTTTAAGGACGTCACGGTCCAACATTCCCTGTTTGGGACGAATGTTAGTTTAAGGACATTTCAATCCATCATTCATCTTGTGCGCACGTGTTTTTGTTACGTAGCGGAGTGAACGATGGTGACATGGAATGTGCCCAATTTGGGGCGAGGTGTGTGTGTGCGCGCGCATTAATGTGGGGTGTATAATTCCCTATCTTGATGAAATTTTACATAAAGTTGGGAAGATGAGTTGTTGTTAGTTGTCGGGACCCACCACCTCTCTGAAAACGTTGAGAAATTACAATGACATATATCAGAGGTGTGAAGAGATGTACCCTTGAACCAAATCCCGTATTTTAAGGGAAAAATCGTGATGGATCATCTAAGAATCATTAGCCTTATTTAAGACTAAGATTAACTTAGGAGATATGGGATGAATATCATTTTGGATATCATTGATGAGAGATCATTAGTCATATTTGAGACTAAAATCAGTTTGGAAATCATGAGCATATAGGCTCGCTTGGGCTAAGATTGGATTTCAGCAGTGCTAAGCGCTTAGTTGTATATAGCACTCCCGTGTATATCACGTGAGGCGATCCAATAGTGCTAAGCACTAACTTTTGTGGCGCTCACGTGTGTTTCACGTGAGGCGCTCCAATAGTGCTAAGCACTAACTTTTGTGGCGCTCACGTGTGTTTCACGTGAGGCGCTCCAATAGTGCTAAGCACTAACTTTTCCCGACGCTCACATGTGTTTCACGTGAGGCACTATATAACTTGGCCTTGAGCGCTCACGTGCTTTTCACGTGAGGTGCTGAGTTCTTTTGGAGATTTAATCTCTGTTGATATTTTTAAAGAATTTAAATCTCTTTTAATGGTATTTTGACCATTAACGATCATCAAGATCATTATTTTGAGAATCTGGGATCATGTTCTTTAAGAACTAAGTTCTTGATTTGAAGGAACTAAGTTCCTGGAGTATTATGAACTCCATGTTTTTCATGTTCATGTATTCAGAGAGATTAAACATCATTTAATGGTGTTTTGACCATTAAGGATCACCAAGACCACTGTTCATATCAGATTTTTGCATTTTTATACCACCCATTCTTAATCACATTGCATATAAATAGGTACTTTTGAATCATGTCTGCTAAATAGTTGCAGGTTACAGGCTCTCAGCTCGTTACAGTGAAATTCATGAAAAGTCGCAACAAATGTGGGACTACGACCAACAAACAGAGAAATACGGGTTTCTGCACACTATCCGTATAATGCCGCCTACCAGTTCAAGGAACAAATGAAAAATCATTGAGCATTTCAATGCACAAAGCACAAGGGCAGCATAAGATCCAAGACTTCAAACGCGGAGCTCAAGGCAAAAGTCCACTGTTGAATATCTGGAAGAGAACTGAAGAGATTTTAAGAAATCAAGTGTGCCAAACAGAAGACAAAAATAACATGAAGAAACCCTGAAAAAATGAAACACCAAGACCATCAAATGGCCGCGGAACCGCGGCCAAACAGGCACATCTGCCGCGGTTCTGCGGCCGTGCTCTGCACGTGTCGGTGGGGTGTCGGTGCTTTGACTTGGTTTTTTGGGGTTGTTTTGTAATTTCATGTATGGATCAGAATGTAAACTTAGGGTTTTTCCTATCTATAAATAGGAGAGCTCAAGGCCTTTCTTAGTGTGCCTCTTTTTGGTGTGTCTCTTTTAGGATGCCTTTCTTAGATGCCTCTCTTTAGTTTTTAGATCTCCTTTTAATTTCTAGATTAAAATTCCATTGTAATGCGTTGTTGAGAGGACATCAATAAAGTAAGTTTCATTTTTTATCTCGCATTGTTTTTTATCTGAATTTTAATTCCTGCAATTTCTTATCTGTTCTTTTATTATTTGCAAATTAGCTCATCAATTAAAATCAAATAAAAAATGAATTTTATTGTCATCTTCCTAATGAGTGGGTAATTCCTCACTTGTTAGGGGTAGGATAGGGAAGGTTTGAGAGAAGGAAATCTCTCTCACTCGTTTCTTTGCCCAAATAATTTTAATTAAGGACTCTATTTAAATCAACCATAATCCGCTCACTACAGCACCCTATCCTACAAGATAGCGGTGATTCCCTAGTTAGACCGGTTGTGGTTGAATTAACCGGAGGTTAGGGCTAAGAGCCAAGAACGGACGGATAAGGACCAAAAGGAAGAAACTAAGTTTCTTCCTAGTCGTGCTAATCCCCGTTGTTGACTATTACCCTAACACCTATATTCTTAACTAGGGCATTGAAATAAGTGAGAAGAATCCTTATTTCGAACTAACTTAATCCTAACCATAGCAAGCCTTTATATCAATTTATTCTCATTCTTAGATCTTAAAACCAAACCCGAAGTTAGGAATTAACTCGTTAGAACTTAAAGAAAAGGACACCATTTCCCTGTGGATCGACCCGTACTTAATCGGCTAGCTACCAAGCGACACCGTCTTGATTGCGGTAAATTAAACACAAAAAAACTCTAACGATCAACCATTATTTTGAGGATCTGGGATCAGGTTCTTTTAAAAACTAAGTTCTTGATTTTAAGGAACTAAGTTCCCGGAGTATTATGAACTCCATCTTCTTCATGTTCTTGTATCCATGTTCTCCCCTGAATCATTGATTCTCAAGAACAAGATTTTCACGATGAGAATTAAATTCTCAATTTGGGGGAGACTTGTCTTGTGGGTCTCAGATCCAGAGAAAGAACTAAGTTCTTTGAGAATGGTTAAACCCTTTTAATAGGTAAATGAGATGTGTTTTAATCTCTTCTTTTTTCTTTACCTAGAGTTTTGTAAGAGGGAAATCTTCTTCTTTGAGAGAATTAAATTCTCTGTTATTTTGAGAGCCTTCTGTATTTTTACAGAAGCTTATGGGGGGTCTCCTTTTTTCCTCCTTCTCCTCTTTGATTAATCTATTTGCTTCTATTTATAGGAGAAAAGAAAAATCAATTTGTTGAGAAAATCTCTCATTAAGAGATCATGATTGATTTCATGATCAATCAAAATGATCTTTTAGATTAATCGGTGAATTTTATTCACCGTTGGACTTTTAATCCAAAGGCTTTCTATTTAACAGAGAAAATTTCTTATTTGTTTAATAAGATTAGAAAATATTTTCCTAAGATAGAATTTAATTCTATCATATGAATATCTTGTTAGTTTAACAAGATTAGAATTTTATTCCAATATAGAATTTAATTCTATCGTATAAGATTTTATTCTATCATATGAATATCTTGTTAGTTTAACAAGATTAGAATTTTATTCTATCATATGAATATCTTGTTATTTTTGTTTAACAAGATTAGGAATATATTTTCCTAATATAGAATTTAATTCTATCATATGGATATCTTGTTAGTTTAACAAGATTAGAATTTTATTCCAACATAGAATTTTATTCTATCATATAAATATCTTATTAGTTTAACAAGATTAGAATTTTATTCTATCATATGAATATCTTGTTAGTTTAACAAGTTTAGGAATATATTTTCCTAACATAGAATTAAATTTTATCATATGAATATCTTGTCAGTTTAACAAGATTAGGAAAATATTTTCTTAAGATAAAATTTTATTCCATCAGATGATCGATGGGTGATTTTATAATCACCGTCGGATCAGAGAAGATCTTCTAGTTTGAGAAAGATCGGGGAAATATTTCCCACATAGAATTTAATTTTATCAGATAGTTTAATTGGTGATATTTTACCACCATTGGATTTTAAATCCAAGATTCTCTGTTAGAGAAAGATCTTTCAATATTAGAAAGATTAAAGAAAATATTTCCCAAATAGAATTTAATTCTATCACATAAAATTTAATTATATCAGATAGTTTAATAGGTGATATTTTATCACCGTTGGATTTTAAATTCAAAATTCTCTGTTAGAGAAAGATCTTTCCATATTAGAAAGATCAAGAAAAATATTTCCCAAATAGAATTTAATTCTATCACATAGAATTTAATTCTATCAGATAGTTTAATTGGTAATATTTTATCACCATTGGATTTTAATTCCAAGATTCTCTGTTAGAAAAAGATCTTTCCATATTATAAGGAAAATATTTTCCAAATAGAATTTATCATCTGATGATTTATTATCACCATAGATTTTTGATCCAACGGCTCTGTTTAACAGAGAATATCCCAGTTTTTAGGGAAGTATCCCCATGTAGAATTTAATTCTACTTGCTTTCAATTTGGGCGTCGGCGCTCACGTGTTGTGCACGTGGGCGCCACTTAAGAATTTATTTCTTATTTATGATAGGCGCTCCTGTGTTTTACATATTGGCACTCACGTGAGGAGCACGTGCGGCGCCACCATAGGATTAATCCTACAAGATTGGCGTTTGCGCCCTTGTGAGGGGCACGTGAGGCGTTGCCTCAATAAAATTTTAATAGAGTTTAGCTATTTTATTATGTTTAAATATTAGGGGAACAGGCGCTCCTGTATTTTGCACATTGACGCCCATATGAACTTCACGTGCGGCACTACTTGGAGTGATAGTTACATGCTTTGCATGTGGATGCATGTATTTAACACGTGGAGTTTTTCCTTTATTTTTATAAGGCAACAGCAAGTTCTGAGCCAAAAAAATTTTGCGGGAACATACACACCTTCATGATTTTGCAATAATATTTTGATCTTGGAATTTCAATTCAAATTTTCATATCTCCGCTAACTTTTCATCTCCTAAAAGTGTACTAAAAGGAAAGAATTTTTTTTATTTAATTTACTTTGCACCTTTCAACATGACAGTTAATACTTCATGTGGCACCAACAACCAGTTACTCAGTGTTTTATTCTAATATCTTGTTTTATTAGGCTCTAAGCTACCCATTATCGAGCTTTAGGTGACTCCAAAATCAGATGGTTTTAGGGCACTAGGTGTAGAGACATCCCTAGAACTTGATCACTCAAGCAACCAAGACTTTGAATTTCTTTTTATTTTGACCATTTTTCAACATGAACATTCATGCTTCCTGAGACACAAATGACCACTCGACTTAGAGGTTTTTAATTATTTTTTTATAAAAAGAATGCACATTTTAAGATAGAAAAATCAATGGAGACATAGTTTTCTTATAAAAAAGAGAGGAAGAAAAGAAAGATGAAAAGAATTCCCACAGTTTGGAAAATAAATAACCAAAAGGGCAAACTAGCCTCACGTGTTAAATACGTGAGTGCTCATATGCAAAGCATATGAGCGCTAAATATAAATAGGTTAATACCCATACTGGGATCACATGTTAAACATGTGAGAACATACTTTTTGAAGCACTAGCTTCAGATAGAATTAAATTCTATTTTGGGAAAATACTTCCCCTGATCTTTCTAAAAAGAGAAAGATTCTCTATTAAACAGAGAGCCGTTGGATCAAAAATACAATAGTGATTAAAAATCATCAAATGATAGGATTAAATTCTATTAGAGAAAAATATCTCCCTAATCTTTCTAAAATGAGAAATATATTCTCTGTTAAACAGAGAGCTGTTGGATCAAAAATCTAATAACAGAATTAAATTTTAATATGTGAAAATATTCTTTCTAAACAAAGAAAGATATGCTCTGTTAAATAGAGAGCTCTTGAATTAAAACCCCAACGGTGATTAAAAATCACATGTTAACAGAATTAAATTATATATATGAAAAAATATATCCCTAATCTTTTTAAAAACAAGAAAATATATTCTGTTAAACAGAAATTCGTTGGATCAAAGATCCAACAGTGGATAAAATTTCTAAACAATATTTGAGACCAATTAAATCAATTGTTATCTCTCAATAAGAGATTTTCTGATCAACAGCTTACAATCCCTGTATAAAAGACTTAAGACTTCAAGTCTAAAAAAATGAGAGATATATAGAGAGAACCCCCATAAGCTTCTGAAAACAAAAAGATAGAAGGCTCAACTGAGAATTTAATTCTCTCGTTGAAGAAAACCCCATTCTCCTTTCAAACCCTAGGTAAAGAAAAAGCAGAGATAAAATATATCTCCTTTGCCTAGCATAGACAAAAATAAAGGTTTAATCCTTCATAAAAGAACTTAGTTTTTTCTCTGGATCTGAGATCCGTAAGACAAATCTCCATATAAGTTGAGAATTTAATTCTCATTGGGAAGATTCTATTCTTCAGACTCAAAATCTAGGGAAAAAAACTAGATAAAAAGAAAAGAAAGAAACGAAATATGTTCCAGAAATTTAATTTCTCTGAAAACAGGTTTAACCCTAGCTATAAAGAACTTAGTTTTTATAATAAAGAACATAAGAACTTAGTTCTAAAAAACTTGATCCCAGATCTTCAAAACAGAGATTGTCAAAACGCCATCAACGGAGATTAAATCTCTAAAATATAAACTCAACGCCTCACATGCTTCCCATGTGAGCGCCTAAAAATTTGAGCTCATCGCCTCACGTGTTTCCCTCGTGAGCGCCCAAAAACAAATGCTCAGCGCCTCACGTGCTTACCACGTGAGTGCTGTACAAAGTGCTTAGCACTATATCTAGTCAAAACAACTAAGTGCTTAATATTGATAGGGCAAAGCCCAAGTCTAAGCGCTTCACATGCTTCCCACATGAACGCCAGAGCAATAAATAAGTGCTTAGCACTTCTGGAAAAAGAAAGTCCAAGACCGAGCCCAAATTGGTTAAGTCTCTATGAAGTTTTCTTGCAGCTGAGTCCAAATGCTCTGTTGTGAGATCTTAATAAAATTTAATAATCCTGAAAATATTGCTAAATTGATTTTAGTCTCAAATAAGACTAACGTATCCATAGTTAAAATAAATTGAGCCCAAATGCTCACATTTATATTTAAGTTGATCTTAATTTAAATTCAGATCAACGGTCCTTAAATAAAATAAAATATTCTTTAAACTAATGGAACATACAACCTAAGTTCAAATCTCAAATCTAAAATATACAGATTTGGACTAATTAGCGCCCTACGGGAGACGACATAAAATAGTCTCCATATACAATCCACGGGCAACCATAATAAACAAAATAACACACGACACAAAATGAACTATCGGAACAGGAGAAAGTGGTTATCGCAACGTGATAACGTAATTAACTGCAGGGGCTTACGTCTACAGTGAAGAGCGTTCCCACAATCAAAAAACCCTCACAAATGAGAGGGAATCGAATAAAGTCTGCTACATCGGTCGCATTTATCCAAATCTCCGATATATGGTGCCATAAATCAACTTAGTATTTTTGGAGAGGTGGACAGATATGTCCAAATAGTATCTGCCCCCAAATTCATGCTAGACGTCCTCCGCATCTCAGTCTAGTCTTCGACGGTAGACAGACATTTTAAATTATCCTATTCATTCTAAAATTAAAGATGTGTGTGTAGATTAAGGTATGTATTCACTACAATCAAGCTCAAAGTAGGTTTATTATTCGGACTTGGTTATTACTTATGATTTCAATATTTCCCCTTCAAATTGACTTTAACTTATTGAATTTAGACTCAAATTCACTTATTTCTAAACAACTTGCTTGATTTATTTTAAGAAATAAAATAAAAAATAACCTAAAAAAAGAAATAAAAGAAAACTAACCAAAAATATAAAAGATACAAGTGTAAACTCCCCCCACACCCAAGTTAAACAATGTTGCCATTGTGTTAGAATACTTACCTTGTTATACCCGCATAGGTGTGTCTTACCTTTCCCGAAATCATCATGGTTTCAAATTCTCAACACATACAAAAAAAGATATGGGTGTGCATTTTGGTACCCAAACTTTCCTGGGTTTATAGAGATTAGTTTTGGGGATCCATTTCAAATTGGTATATAAAGCTTTATTTATTTTCAGCTCACAAGAATATGAAAAGTGACCATGTGTACCACAATAATGACAATCATGATTAGATGCACTCATAGAATTAGATTTATGATTAGAATAGTAGTTAACAAATCTAGACGAAAAGAGTTTTTAAAAATTTGAAATTTTAAGATTAACGTCTTCTTTATTTAAAAAGTTCTTTTCTTTGCTTGGTAAAGGATCAATCTTTTTGTTTCTTTTTGAAAACTTAGCAAAAAAAACAGTCAAATCATTATTTTATTTCTTGAGTGGAGCAATTTCCTCTATCAATGTTCTTTGAGAAATATAGGAAAATTTCAAAGAATCAATTTTGCTTTTAAAAGTTGAAATCAAATTTTCATGATCATTTTTCAAGACAGCACATGACAAAATCAAATTTTCAGTTTCAGTTTTTAAAGTATCAATAGTTTTTGATTGAATATCAAGTTTTGAAGAAAACTCATTTTTCTTCTTTTCTAATTTATTAATCAAAACATCATTTGTCAGAAATTCTTATGAGCTAAGAGAAGATTTTAAAACATCAATTTCACTAGTAAAAAATGAAATCAAACTATTATTTTCTTGTCTCAAAGAATTACAAGATAAAATCAAATTATCTTTTTCGATTTTCAAAGATTCATTAAAAGAAACCAATTCCTTTTTCTCCATTTCTAACGACGAAATTTAGTGTTCAATGAAGCTATTTCGAGACACCACCATATTGAGTTTTATCATGAATTCTAGGAGAAGTATCACTAAATTGATCACGTGTACCATCAAATGAAGAATTACAGTCCTTGAAATCAAAATTTTCCTCTTGCAGAAACTTTTCAAACGAACAATCATCATTGTCATTTGTTTTCTCTTTAGACACTTCAAATTAAGCGTTGACTTCACATGGTTGGTCATAAGGATCATTAGGTTGACTTTCTAGATCGAAAATATTAAGATCAATAGTCATATTTCCGAAAGAAATTTTCATACCATTATGATAGTTGATCATGATATTGGATGTGGCTAGGAATGGTCGTCCTAAGATTAGCGGGATTTGATTTTTAGTATTAGAGACAGGCTGTGTTTCTAAAACAATGAAATCTACAGTGAATATAAAGTCTCTTATTTTGATCAACACATTATTGATCTCTCCATTTGGTTTCTTAATGGAATGATCTACCAACTATAAAGTGACTTTTGTAGGTTTAAGCTCACATATCTCTAGCTGCTCATAAACTGAGAATGGCAGAAAGTTGACACTAGCACTTATGTCTAGCAAGACACGCTTAATTAACTTATCTTTTATTGTGCATGAAATAGTAGGAAATCCAAGATATTTATACTTTATTGACATGGAGTTAGCTAATGCATCATAAATATTTGGTGCTAGAAAGACTCTCTTAGGTATGTGGGTTATCCTCTTTTTGGTGCACACGTGGAATTTTGCATACGTAGGGACCTGTTGGACTACATCAAGAAGAGGGATGTTGACTTGAATTTGCTTAAAAATTTCTAAAACTTTCTCTATCTGTGCCGATTGTTTGTTAGATCTTAACTGATTAGGATAAGGAGCTTTTGACTCAAAATGTTTGTCTAACCAAGTAGTTGGAAAATCTGATTTAGAATTTTGAATTGAGTCATTTGCATGATTAACCTTAGAATTAAACTTTGAGGACCGTGTGTGAGAATGTGGCTCGACCGAATCAGTAGGTATAATCACTTGGTTATCAACTTTCCTACCAGACCCGATTTGTTGCGAAAAAGGGTAGTGTATGTGTATGCTGTAAATAACCGCAATCAAGATGGTGTCGCAAATAGCTAGCCGCGATGAGGACGGGTCGTCCGCAGGGAAACGTGAATTTCTTTTCTTGTTTTAGATGAATTGATAAAAATGAGGAGGGGTTGTTGTCGTTTTATTTTAAGATGGATAGAAAATTTATAATAGAAAGGCTTGTAGGGTTTATAGGACTTAGTAGTTAATAGATGAAAGTTTAGAAGTGATTCTTTTTATCTTTTAATTGTTTAAAACTAGAGAGATAGCGATGAATGTGGATTAGGGTTTTTGGAGGGGTTATGGTTTCCTACTACTGCCCCTTGTCCTTCCATTAATCTTTATTTATATTAAGCCCTTAACAAAATAAGTATTAACGAATCCTAAATCGTGGTCGTGACTATCATTAATGGATAGCGCGTCCGATAAGAGGGTTAACATTCATTTTGCTAAAATTTATAACATTAAAATGCCAAAAGAAGTTAAGCGATATTGCATCCATTATTTTACCCTATCCTACAAACCCTAGTAAGTAAGAAATTACTCGCTCATGATTATTAGCATAGTAAAATAGAGATGGAAGATGAATGAAACCATATTTGAAATCAAAAAGTAATGCTGAATGTAATACGGAAAAGTAATGCAGAAAACTAATGCGGAAAGTAAATGCGAAAAGAATTAAAACAAAAACTATATTTATTAATCAACTATTGCATTACAACTTTTCTCCTTAAAAAGGTAGATTACAAGAACCCTAGTTTTGATCGTAGATCTTTCTCTCTCTTTCGATGTAGGTGAATAGATTAGATGATGAGATTAGATGATTTTGGAATGCACAGCTCTCGGTCCTTTATATAGTCTCTGAAACTAGAAACCTTAGATGCCATGTTTGTTCCCCTCCGAAAGACGAGGCGGAGACGCGATGTACGTCTCGCCTGAAATTCGGGACAGATGCTAATTGGTGCTGTCCGTCCACCTCTCCGAAGATGCCAAGTTGATTTATGGCACCGTGTATCGAATGTTTAAACGGATGCGGCCGATGTAGCAGACTTCGTCAGATTCCCCCTCATTTGAGGGGTTTTTGATTGTGGGGACGCTCTTCCCGGCAGGCGCAAGCCCCTGTAGTTAATTACGCTACCGCATCGCGGTAACAACTTTCTCCTTCTTCAGATGGTCACTTCGAGTCGTGTTTGTTTGTTTTGCGTTTGGTTGCCCGTAGATTGTATACGGAGACTAAGTTATGTTGTCGCCCGAAGGGCGTGGACTAGTCCAAATCCGTATCTTTCTTAGATTTGGATTTTGGGGGTTTGGGTTTAAGGATACGTTAGCCTTATTTGAGACTAAGATCAACTTAAACGTTTGTTAAGGATACGTTAGTCTAATTTTAGACTAAGATCAACTTAACGGGACCATTTAGATCCGACAAGAGAGCAATTGGGCTCTATTGTTTAGTTTAGTGACATTGCGGTCGATTAGTTTAAGGACATTACGGTCCATTGTTAGTTTAAAGATATCGAGGTCGAGGTTAAGGACATCATAGTCCGTGGATTTAAGGACACCACAGTCCGATGTTAGTTTTAAGACGTCACGGTCGAGGTTAAGGACATCATAGTCCGTGAGTTTAAGGACCTCACAGTCCGTAGTAATGTGTGGTTGTCGGGACCCGTCACCTCTCTGACGACGTTGAAGGATTACAATGACAGATATCAGAGGAGTAACGAGATGTACCCTCGAACCAGTGTGAATTGGTTGAAAGATCTGTAGCCCAGTTTGGAACTAAGATCTGTTGAGTATTTATGAGCAGATGTGCTCAGTTCAATATAAGTTGAGGACTTATGGCCAGAATTGGGCTAAGTCCAATAAAAAAATGTTTAACATTTTAGTTTCTCTGGCTATTAAGCCTTTATTTGGGCTCAGCCCTTTCAATAATGCTAGGCATTGGGCTCTGACATTTTTGTCTTGTATTGAATGTATAGCATTCATCAGAAACAAAGCTTGTTCTGACAGCGCGCCACGTGGCACGCCAGGCGCATTGCGCTTCTGTCAGGTAGCGCACACGAAGAGGACACGTGTCGCGCTTAGCGCTAAGCGCTAGTTCATTAGCGCATTGCGCTTTTAATTTATGAGCGCTTTGCGCTAGTCTGTTGGCGCGCTAGTGAGTGGCACGTGGCGCACGTTCTGGCGCTGAGCGCCGATTCATGAGCATAGTGCGCTGTTTCAGAAGCGCAAAGCGCAGATTGTGTCTCTGGTTGACACGTGGCAGGTTTTGGCGCTGAGCGCTGGTCCAATGAGCGCAAGAGCGCAATTCATAAGTGCAAGGCACTTTTTAATAGCGCAAAGCGCATTTGATCAATTTTAAGATCAAAGAACATATTTATGTTTTTCTTAAAGGAGGCTTTGCCTCAAGATTCAAGAACAAAAGTTCTTGTTTTTTATAAAAGGCTCTGCCTTTATAGATCAAAAGATCTGTGAATGAAGTAAAATACTTCTTTTAGTATTTTTATGATTAGATCTTTTTGATCTTTTCTTTTTTATTAAAGATCTTGGTCTTTTTCTTAGATTTCTGATCTTTTTAGAAGATGGTTCTTCTTTTTACGAGATGATTTCATCTCTATTATTCAAGAACATAGTTCTTTTTAGCTTGAAGATGAAGAAAAATCTTCTTTTTTCTAAGAGTTTTCTCTTCTTTTGCAGAGGGTTTTTCTCTCTCTTTTTTCTTTTTTCTGTATCTCCTTTTTTTTCTTTTGACTTGAAGTCTAGGGTCCTTTATATAGGGCCAAATGATTTGTTAAATCAGTTTTAAGAGATCTTTCTCTGCTTGATTTGGGAATATTTCCCACCGTTGGATCTTTGATCCTAAGGCTTCTGTTTTACAGAAAATAATCTTCTTGTTTTAATATGATTGAAAAATCTTTTCTTAACAGAATTTTAGTTCTGATTAATTAATAATTTATTATTAGTAGATCTTTTGATCTGACGGTGTGGAATTTTTAATCCCAGCGCTGGCGCACCTTACGCCAGCGCACCTACATTCGACACGTGACGCGCAGTGCAACTGCGCTAGCGCACCCGTGTTTGGCGCACCCGTGTTTGACACGTGGTGCACATCGCAGAGCGCTGGATCTGAAGCGTTGCTTCAACTTAAATTTTGAATTTTGAAACAGAGTTTTGCTCTGATTGGGGGTGCGTTGCCTAGGGCGCAGCGCACCTGACGCTAGCACGTCTTCGCTTGACACGTGGCACGCAGCACGCGGCGCATGGGATCTGATGCGTTGCTTCAATTTTTGAATTTTGAAATTCAAAACAGTGCTTTGCTCTGATTGGGGGGCAAGGAAGCGTTGCTTCATTCCATATCTTGGAACTTGAACAGAGCTTTGCTCTGATTAGGGGGAGCAGAAGCGTCGCTTCATTTCAAACCTTGGAATTTGAACAGAGCTTTGCTCTTATTGGGGAAACAAATGCCCCCCCACCGTTGCGTTTACGTGGTCCACACGTGAGCGCAGCGGTGGCAGCATCTGAGCCTTTGGATCAACTCAGAAGTTGAAGAGGCGTCTTAGCGCCTATAAATAGGACCTTTGGTCCTCAGATGATTATCATTTTCTTTCCTGAGAATTTCTATTCAGAGCGCAGCTCTTTTGTTTAAGAACTTCACAAGAGTAAATATTTTTCTTCAAACTTAGGTAAAAATTTTAATAAATTTTAATGAGTTAGGGTTTTACCCATTAACAGAGCCTTGCTCTTAATAGATCTTTGATCTACAGAAAACCCATTTAGGGTTTCACTAGCAGAGCTTTGCTCCATGGATCTTTGATCAAAAGAGAACCCTTTTAGGGTTCCATTAATAGAGCTTCGCTCTCCAAAAGAATTTTACTTATGATTTCTTAATTCATTAATGGAGTTTTGCTCCTTTCAAATCATATAGAAGAACTCTTAAGCGTTTTTCATGGATCTTGAAGATTCAAAAAAATTGAATTTTATCTTTAATGAATTATATCATCTTCTCAGAGCAAGGCTCTCAATGTTCTCGGGGAATTTCTTCAAATTCCTCTCATAATTGATTTTGACAGGTGTCACTCCTGTCTGTAGAGTATTGCTCTCGAGGAGTCTAACTCCCTGTGCCTGTTTTTACTAAGAATTCGCTTAATCAGTCTGTCCGCTAATTTTGTTTATTTTCTTTTTCAGGAGTAATGGACGCTCACATGTATGATCTCGATGAGATTATCTCCTACGGAGACATCCGCTCACTCGGCCGTTCTCAGAATCGAGAATTCACATACGCTGAGTGTGCCGAAATTATGAGCCGCTTTGATGCGTACAATGGTCGACTGCTTCCTCGACGCTCCTCTCTCTTGAAGCTTATTGTGGGAGCGATCTGGGAAGCGCTTCCTCTATTCTGTACTGGCGTGCCGCTTAGGAAATTGGATGCCGCTGAGGATAAGGTGCATTCGGTGTATCTGATGAGCCTAATCTCGAAAAGAAGGCGAGACAATCTTCTCGACCTCCTGCATCAGGCTTTTCAACAGTCGGTCATACTTGCTGCCTATTGGAGGGTGGAGGACATCTGTGGGGATCCCGACGCTTATGATCGTGAAAGAAAGCATACTAGGATGGTTCGAAATGCCTAGAAGATTCTGGAAAAAGTCACTTTTGAGTTCCTCAATCCATGCCCTGGATCTGAGCTTTTGCCATTGTAATTGTTTGGATAATGTTTTTGTTTACTGCTTTCATAATTGTAAGAACTTTTTCGCAGTATGAATGACAAGTTTCTCATTTCAGCTTTTTTTATTTTACATACTAAATCTTTTACGCATGCATGAACGGGTATGCCTTGAACGCTTAATTAAATGCGAATCAAATGTTCTCCCTGTTGCTTTCTTCTCCTTGCTGTGTTGTTTGCCATATGATTTTAGAAAGTGCGGTCTGTAGATAGTATATAGCTGTCAATCTTGTATTCTTTGTAAGGTAGTGATGGCTTAGAAAACAGGGTTAGGATCTGTCACCTAAGACATTTCAACTTTATGAGCCATGAGGGTCTTATAAAGAATTTTCTCCCTTACCGGTCGAGAGGATCCCGTAGGTGTAATTTCTCCTTAAGAATCGTGAGGATTCCTAAGTGTGTTTTCTCTTGAAAGTCGTAAGGATCTCACAAGAGAATTTACTCCCTTACGAGTCGTGAGGACCTGCAAGTGATGGGTGAAGTTGTCCTTATCTGCATTTCACAGAGTCAGGAGTTGCTCTGGATGCTTCCCACGGGTTCACTGCCGTGTTCTGCGAGAACCAAACTCCGCTCTGGACGTTTTCCAGGATACCGTAGTTTAATGACCTCGCGGTCGAGATTAAGGACATCATAGTCCGTAGATTTAAGGACTCCACAGTCCATTGTTTAGTTTTAAAACATCACGGTCGAGGTTAAGGACATCATAGTCCATGAGTTTTAAGGACCTCACAGTCCAATGTTAGTTTTAAGACATCACGGTCGAGGTTAAGGACATCATAGTCCATGGGTTTAAGGGCCCCACAGTCCGATATTAGTTTTAAGACATCACGGTCAAGATTAAGGACATCATAGTCCATGGGTTTAAGGACCTCACAGTCCAATGTTAGTTTTAAGACATCACGGCCGAGGTTAAGGACATCATAGTCCGTGAGTTTAAGGACCTCACAGTCCAATTTTTTGCTCTGGATGCTTCCCACGGGTTCACTGCCGTGTTCGGCGAGGACCAGGCTCCGCTCTGGATGCTTCATACAGGTTCACTACCGTGCTTTGCGAGGACCAGGATCCGCTCTGGATGCTTCACACGGGGTCATTGCCGTGCTCTGCGAGGATCAATATTCGCTCTGGACGTTTTCCACGGGGTCAGAAGTGACATAATCCACGTTCTATGTAGCCAGGAATTTTGCTCTGGATGCTTCCCACGGGTTCACTGCCGTGTTCGGCGAGGACCAGGCTCCGCTCTGGATGCTTCACACGGGGTCATTGCCGTGCTCTGCGAGGACCAGGATCCGCTCTGGACGTTTTCTACGGGGTCAGAAGTGACATAATCCGCGTTCCGCGTAGCCAGGAATTTTGCTCTGGATGCTTCCCACGGGTTCACTGCCGTGTTCGGCAAGGACCAGGCTCCGCTCTGGATGCTTCACACGGGGTCATTGCCGTGCTCTGCGAGGACCAGGATCCGCTCTGGACGTTTTCCACGGGGTCAGAAGTGACATAATCCGCGTTCCACGTAGCCAGGAATTTTGCTCTGGATGCTTCCCACGGGTTCACTGCCGTGTTCGGCGAGGACCAGGCTCCGCTCTGGATGCTTCACACGGGGTCATTGCCGTGCTCTGCGAGGACCAGGATCTGCTCTGGACGTTTTCCACGGGGTCTGGAGTGACATAATCCGCGTTCCACGTGACCAGGAATTTTGCTCTGGATGCTTCCCACGGGTTCACTGCCGTGTTCGGCGAGGACCAGGCTCCGCTCTGGATGCTTCACACGGGTTCACTGCCGTGCTCTATGAGGACCAGGATCCGCTCTGGATGCTTCACACGGGGTCATTGCCATGCTCTGCGAGGACTAAGATCCGCTCTGGACGTTTTCCACGGGGTCAGAAGTGACATAATCCGCGTTCCACGTAGCCAGGAATTTTACTCTGGATGCTTCCCACGGGTTCACTGCCGTGTTCGGAGAGGACCAGGCTCCGCTCTGGATGCTTCATACGGGGTCATTGCCATGCTCTGCGAGGACCAGGATCCGCTTTGGACGTTTTCCACGGGGTCAGAAGTGACATAATCCACGTTCCACGTAGCCAGGAATTTTGCTCTGGATGCTT
Source organism: Agapanthus africanus (assembly GCA_030015575.1). Taxonomy (NCBI): domain Eukaryota; kingdom Viridiplantae; phylum Streptophyta; class Magnoliopsida; order Asparagales; family Amaryllidaceae; genus Agapanthus; species Agapanthus africanus. Next base: position 42,810,654 of record JASDDO010000019.1, on the reverse strand, counting down.
CCCACGGGTTCACTGCCGTGTTCGGCGAGGACCAGGCTCCACTTTGGATGCTTCACACGGGGTCATTGTCGTGCTCTGCGAAGACCAGGATCCGCTCTGGACGTTTTCCACAGGGTCAGAAGTGACATAATCCGTGTTTCACGTAGCCAGGAATTTTGCTCTGGATTCTTCCGACGGGTTCACTGCCGTGTTCGGCGAGGACCAGGCTCCGCTCTGGATGCTTTACACTGGGTCATTGCCGTGCTCTGCGAGGACCAGGATCCGCTCTGGACGTTTTCCACGGGGTCAGGAGTGACATAATCCGCGTTCCACGTGACTAGGAATTTTGCTCTGGATGCTTCCCATGGGTTCACTGCCGTGTTCGGTGAGGACCAGGCTCCACTCTGGATGCTTCACACGGGGTCAGAGTTGACATTATCCGTGTTCCGCGTGACCAGGAAGGGTTGACTTTATCCGCATTTCACGGAGTCGGAGTTTGACTCTCGGTCATATGTACACCGCCGAGTCATGGAACTGGGAGTTGCCGTTGTTCCGCTTTACTTGATGTTGTGTCAGTTGTAATAAGACGAATGTTGAGATGATCTCTAAGCTGTCTATGAACTATTAAGATTTGGCCTCTCCTTCTGACGAAGCTTGGGGAGGACGGGTGTGATTCCCGCTTTGTTTGCGCCCCTGGATTGTATACAGGGATTGACATGATATCACCTGTAGGGCATAAATTTCATTTTTTATTTCTTTCCGCGATGCTCTATCATTTCAGCTTTTATATCGCGAAGGTTGCGATTGCCCAATCATTTCGGCTATTTTTCGCGGTGCCTAATTATTTCGGCTATTTGTTTTATTTTTACTCGCTGCTTTTTATTGCGAGTTGCCCAATCATTTCGGCTATTTTGCATGCATACATTTTTACTTGCTGATTTTGTTGCAAGTTGCCCCATCATTTCGGCTATTTCGTATGCATGTGTGGCTCGCTAACTTCTTGCTGCAAGGTTGGAATTAGACATCGATTTCGGTATCAGCACCGTTAGAACTGTGATATTTCCAGGAGCGAATCATCATTTGCCCCCATCGATGTCGAACAAAGGTGGCTTAGCGAACAGGGTTAGGATCCTGTCGACTAAATCTTTTGACTTCATGAGCCGTAAGGGTCTCATAAAGGTATTCCTCCCTGCGAGTCGTGAGGATCTCGTAGGTACGTTTTCTCCTTAGGAATCATGAGGATTCCTAAGTGCATGGTCTCTTATAAGTCGTAAGGATCTTACAAGAGTGATTTCTCCTTATAAGTCGAGAGGACTTACAAGGGTTGTTCACCATATAGACATATCCATTGTCACGGATGGGACCTTGTTAGGGAAATGTTTATTCACGCCCGTGGATTGTAAACAAGGGTCAGTACTGAACCGCTTGCAGGGCAGTATCGGAGGTTGTGGGGCTGCTTAAGAACAGGTTTAGATCCCTTTAGCTTAAGACTTTCAAATCTTATGAGCCGTGAGGGTCCCATAAGAGGGTTCTCCTTACGAGTCGTAAGGATCTCGCAAGTGTGTTTCTCCTTAGGAATCGTGGGGATCCCTAAGTGTGTTGCTCCCTTGTGAGTCGTAAGGATCTCACGTAGGTGGTTTCTTCTTACAAAGTCGAGAGGACCTTGCAAGTGTCTTTTAACGAGATTGCGCCCTTTCGGGTTTTCACAAAACTCGCCGGTAGCCCTGCTGTTTTTACTCACGGAGCCCTTTTGGGTTTTCATCCGTGCCCATTTTGCTTATGGACATACCGTTTTTCTTTTTCTTTTTTTTTTCTAACGAGGTTGCGCCTTTTCGGGTTTTCACAAGACTCGCCGGTAGCCCTGCTGTTTTTACTCACGGAGCCCTTTCGGGTTTTCATCCGTGCCCATTTTGCTTATGGACGTACCGTTTTCTTTTTCTTTTCTCTTTTTTTTTTCTTTTTTTGTATCAGCTTTGGGACGCTGCAATCCATCGTAGCTTATCGACCTCTCGGTCAACGACTAGTTTTAGGACATAGTGGTCCATTGGTAGTTTAAGGACGTTTCGGTCCATCGTTAGTTTAAGGGCGTTTCGGTCCGTTGTAAAGGAAGCCGGTTACTGCTTATAGAGTTTGGGCTTAGGAAGATAACGAGCGGACATAGGCGTCGTCATCTATCATTGTCCTAGGCCGTGATTTGTCAAGCGTAGTACTTCTTCAGGAAGCGACTGTTTATTGGCCTAAAGGGCCTTTCGCCATGCATGTCCATGAGTAGATAGGCTCCACCCTGGTAGACCTTGTCTATGATATATGGGCCTTCATAGTTCGGCTCGAATTTCCCCCGCTTGGCACGATTGGGGATCATTGGTCTTTTGACCACTAGCACGAGTTTGCCTTGGCGGAATGTTCTCGGCCTAGCCAATCTTTCGTATGAGCGCATCATCTTTGCTTTATAAGCTTCCAGATTTTGTTGCACTATGAGCCGGGTTTCATCAAGGGCATCGAGCTCCTCAAGCCGAAGGTGAGCATTCTCTTCGTCTGTTAGCTCGTAATGAACTGTCACTCGTAGAGAGGGTAGCTCTATCTCGAGAGGGAGTACCGCTTCTGCACCGAATACCAATGCGTACGGCGTTGTGTTCGTGGCCGTCTTGAACGTAGTCCGGTACGCCCAGAGAGCTTCGCACAGTCTCTCGTGTCAGTCCTTTTTTATTTCGAGACACCGTCTTCTTTACAATCTTCGTCAATGTCTTGTTAAAAGCCTCAGCCAGACTGTTAGCTTGAGGATTATAGACTGAGGAGTATCTCCAGTCTATGTTATGCTGTTGTGCGAAGCGGCTGATCTTGTGGCTTCTGTAGGCTGGTCCGTTATCGGAGCTAATCCGTCGCGGAGTGCCAAACTGATAAATGACGTGTGTCTTGAAGAAATGGAGGATATTTTCCGTCTTCACTTCCCTCGGCGGTACTGCTTCGGCCCATTTGGAGAAGTAATCAGTTGTCGCCAAAATGAACCGATGTCCTCTGGACGATGCTGGTTCGATGGGGCCGATTATGTCAGTCCCCCACATTTCGAACGGCCAGCTAGCCACTGTCGGATGTAGCGGATTCGGATGCTGATGGATGAAGTCTTCGTGAATCTGGCACGAGTGGCACTGCTTCGTGTATTCGAGGCAGTCTTGGATCATCGTGGGCCAATAATAACCCATCCATTTGATCTTCAGCTTCATTTTCGGCCCGGCTTGGTGAGAACCACAGAGTCCGTCATGAGTTTCTTGGACGACTCTCTTTGCCTCTTCAGGTCCCAGGCATCTTAACCATAAAGAGTCAAATGATCTCTTATACAGGGTATCATTGACGAAGGCGAAAGATAAGGCTCGCTTCATGAGCTGATGTTTTGAGGACGCATCTTCAGGTGTTCGACGGGATTTGAAGTAGTCTATAAAGACTTCTCTCCAATCCTCAACCTTTTCTTGGTCTTTTATTTGTAGAGCCGCTGGCTTGGTCATTCCCTTTTCCTCGGACGTCTCTAGAAATATTTCTGCCGGTGCGAGGACTCAACGATTTTGAACAACGATCCTCACGTCATCGAGGTTTTCGTCAGCCGGTTCTTTAGCGAGCTTAGCTAATGCATCCGCCTTGCTATTTTCCACACGTGGTATGCTTTCCAAGGTGTAGGAAGGTATTTGGGTCAGCAGTTGCTGTACCCTCTCGCCGTACTTCACCAGTTCTGGTTTGCACGTTTGATAGTCGTCGTTTACTTGACCAACGACCAGTTGGGAATCTCCATATATGAAGAGGTTTTCAATCCCCATGTCAATGGCGATCTCGAGACCTAATATCAAAGCTTCGTATTCGTCTTCATTGTTTGTCCTCGGCTCTGTTAAGGAGAAGACAAAGCGCATTATCTCTCCTTGTGGAGTTACGAAAATGAGGCCTATCCCTGATTTGATTATGGGGGTGCTTTGCTTGCGCTTCTTCATGGAAGACGCTCCATCGAAGTAAAGTTCCTATCGGGTATCACTTCCATCGATCGTGTCAAACGCATGTTCATCCGGCAATTCGCAGTTCAAGGGAGAATCGGCAGGTATCGGATGCTCAGCGAGGAAGTCGGCAATGACCTGTCCCTTCACTACCTTAAGAGGCTGATACGTTATTGAGAATTCCATCAAGAGCAAGGCCCATTTAGCGAGCCGCCCTGTCAATATGGCCTTTGACATTAAATATTTGAGAGGATCCACCTTCGATATGAGACGGACATCATGCGCTAATGCATAGTGCCTGAGCTTCGTTATCACGAAGATTAATGCCAGGCAGTGTTTTTCGATGGGAGAATAATTGCTTTCTACCCCCAGCAGAACTCGACTCAAATAGTAGAGCGCTCTCTCCTTCCCTTGGTCATTCTCTTGTGCCCATAATGCGCCTAAGGAACCTTCAAGGGCGGTTGTATATAGAATGAGAGGCTTTTCCTTGACCGGAGCGGCCAGTACTGGCGGATTCTGCAGGTATTGCTTGATTTCGTCCAGCGCGCTTTGGCATTTGTGATCCCAGACGAACGGGGTTCCCTTCTTCATCAGGTGATTGTAAGGACGGCACTTGCCTGAGAGATTGGATATAAATCACCGAATATACGCGAGCTACTCTTGGAGAGACCGCAATTGCTTGAGAGTCCTTAGCGGGGGCATCTCCATAATTGCCTTGATCTTTGACGCATCTATCTCGATGCCTCGGTGTCGGATGATGAATCCTAGGAACTTGCCCGAGGAAACTCCGAACGCGTATTTGAGAGGGTTCATCTTCAAGTTGTATTGCCGAAGGCGTTGAAACACGATCTTCAGATGCTCTAAATGTTCCTCGTATGATTTGCTTTTCACCACGAGGTCGTCGATATAGCATTCGACGATTTCATATATGAGATCTTCGAAGATCTTCGTCATGGCTCTCTGATAGGTGGCGCCAGCGTTCTTTAGACCGAAGGGCATCACTTTGTAGCAGAATATACCCAAAGGGGTCCGGAAAGCGGTGTGCTTCTGGTCTTCGGGATGCATTTTTATCTGATTGTATCCTGACGAGCCGTCCATGAAGGAGAAAACCTCATGGGTAGACGTATTGTCAATCATTAGCTCGGTGCCCGGTACTGGGAAGTCATCTTTCAGGCAGGCTTTATTGAGATCCCGAAAATCCACACATATGCGTACTGTCCCATTTTTCTTCATCACTGGGACAATGTTGGCGATCCAATCAGGATACTGAACCTCTTGGATGAAACCAGAGTCGACTAGCTTCTTGACCTCGGCGTTGATTCTCATCTCAAGCTCGAGCCGCATTCTCCTCGGTGCTTGTTTGATTGGCTTGACGTCTGGGGATATTGCCAACTTGTGTACAGCAATCTCGGGATAATGTCCTGGGATCTCGGAATAATTCCATGCGAAACAATCTTTATGCTGCATGAGCACGTCCTTTAGTGTAGCTACCCTTTCTTCAGACAGCAATTCGCTGACGAACGTCGGTCGTGGGTCACTTGCCGTCCCCAAATCAATTTTCTTGAGCTCATCTGCAGTGGTATGTATTCCATCTTCCAGCTCTTTCGGCGCCGGTGGAAACTCTGAGATCACCTCGTCATCATTGTTTTCGAAGCACCAGGGGAGATTATCCATACCACCGGGGTCTTCTTCTGATAACGTTATCACGTAACAGGTACAAGCTCGCTTCCAAGACCGACGTTGATCTGGTTCTACCCTCGTGGATTTGGGTTCATGCCTTTGCGGCGAGGTTATCCTCTAGCTGCTGGATAGAGCGAACCTGCCCTGTCGATATTGATCTTCGACCCAGTTCTTGAAGGTGAAGCAGTCTTCAATAGGATGTCCTATTGCCTTATGATAGGAGCAATAGTCCGGATGAGAGACTTCGCCTGCTTGCTCGGGGTGCTTGGACTCCGGGAGTATAATCAGTTGATGTCTTATGGCGAGATCGAGTATCTTCCATGTTTTGTTCTGAGGAAAAGAGTATGCTCGACTCATCTTCTTTATAAGAGACGAATCTGGATTACTCGATTCCCGATCGTGTGGCTTCTTGGTCCCGCTTTGTCGCTCTCGAATGCCTTTCCCGTTCTTTGGTTTATTTCTACCTCTGCGTTGTGCTTTTTGTACAACGGGTTGACAGGAAGGAGCATTTTCATCTTTCGCAGCTTGTTGAAGAAGGCGTTGCGTCCTGGCTTTCTCATAGATGGCCATTTCGCGATTGTGGTCGTCTCGAACCTTTTGACCTGCTTCCTTTATAAGCTTGTCCATATGTTCTTCAAACGACGGACTGGGTATTTTTACGTCGGGAGCTCTTTCTGGTTCAGGGTTAGCATTTTCCCAAAAAGCATCTCCCTCTTCATCAAAGTCATGTATGACATAGCAGTCGCGGAGTAGCTCCCGTTTCTTGGATTGAACATACCCAAGCCCGGTCGTTTCCATTTTCCCGTTGGGCAATTTCCGCTGAGTTCCAGGGACGTTCCAGATCCTGTTATAGAACCGTGTTTTTCGCGCAGTTTGCTTAAGGGGTACACCTTGGCGTCTCAAGATTCTCCTTAGCCCGTCTGTGTAATATCTGGGCAAACTGATGAGCTGGAGCCTGTTGAGTGTGGAATCTACGCCATGCCAGATTTCCCTCTCCACTTTAGTTTCCCCGGATCGGTAGAATAGGATCGCCTTTTCACCTTCTCGCCTGGGAGAGACATAGAACGTCTGCAGCTCTTCCACATTGTAAGTATTAAGCGCGTTTAGCTCTTTATGATGCTTGGGTGGAACCATGGCAACTTGCAAATTTTGCTCTTCATCAGTGAAGGTTTGTATTAAAGGCCGAGCAGAGAATATAGCATGGACCTCATCTTCCGAATCACTGCCAAAGATCAACATAGGAGCGGACGGTCCTGGTTTTTCGTACCGGGGCGGCCCTGAATAAACTATCTCTTCCTCGACATCACTCCCGAAGACCAGAATGATGGTGATAGCTTTGTTCTCCGGTTTATGACATCTCTCTATGTCTTCAAAGTCTGGTAAGAAGTATTTTGCATCTTCGTACTTTTGGACTTCATTCACGGAGAATGGGTTCAGCTCTCCTATTACGGTATACTTGAGACCATCCTTGAAGTATTTCATACACCGATGTTGTGTAGAAGGGATGATGTTGTACTCGTGTAACCAAAGCCGGCCGAGCAAAGCGTTATAGCAGGTCTTGGAGTCGATGACGTGGAATTTAATATCCGTGACAAGTAGCCCAAAACGCAGCATCATTATCACGGACCCAAGAGTCCGTGATGACTGGGAGTCAAAACCGGAGATGGTGATTTTATCACGAGCGAGGTGCTGGACGCTCATGCAGATTTTCTTTAACACTCGCACGTTGAGGAGATTGACGGAAGACCCATTGTCGACCAGGATTTTACCTATCTTGATGTCATGACAGTACCCAGAGACATATAGGGGACGGTTGTGCTCGCATGTCTCTAGGAGGAGATCTTCATCGCCGAAGGTAATATCGGCTGTGTGTACTTCTTCCAGCTCGTCCTTCATCTTTTCTTCAGCAAAGAAAGCTTGGAATTGCTGTGGCTCTTGTAGCGCCTTGATCAATGAATCTCTTACTTCTTTTGATAGTAAAAGGGCGTCGAGAATACTGAGCTGTGAGGGTCGCTTCCTCAAGTGCGCCAGAATATTGTAGTCCACTTTACTTTTCTTTGGCGGGTCCTTGGCGGTCAGCTCTTTCATGACTTGGTCATCTAGGTCGATATCCTCAGAGACCTTTTCTTTTCCCTTATCTTTTTTGTTCGCGGGTCCGAGATTCTTTTCGGGCAGCGTACGATTGCGCAGCTGGATATTTTCACAGGTCTTCGATTCTCCCTCCTTTCCTGAGGTAGATTCCTTGAATAGAGGGCCAAGAGTCATCTCTTCATCGGAGTCGCTCCTGAACATGAGAACTTGCGATCCCCCAGCGTTAACCATGCGACAGTTGCCGGTAGTTCTTCCACGCTCTTCGGTCGTATTTCTTCGCTCCCGACGAGTTTTGCGTTTCATCCGCTTAAAATGTTGCCGGTGAGCAACATACCCTTGCCACCATCTTTTAAAAGCGCCGCATTCTTCGGTGGGGTGCGAAATCTTTCGATGATATAAGCAGTAGCTAGGATGTGTCTCTGCTTTACCGAGAATGTTTCCTTCGGAGGGTGGTAGTTTCATCCCCATTGATATGGCTTTAGCAAACCTTTTCCTCGTCTTGAACTTGTTTTTATTCGCGACGGATGTCCCTTGATTCGGCGGAAGTGTCTCGACTCTTTCGTCCAGTCGCCGGCATTTGGCTTTTTCAAATATGGCTATCTCACGCTTCCAATCAGCTTTACTTTTCAGATGAATTTCATTTAGAAAGGCGTCGATCATTTCTTCTGTCGGCCATGGAAGTTTCGGTTCAGGCCCTGCCCCCAGTCTTTCTGTGCAAGGTGCTTCTTCCTCGTCTGTCGACGAGTGAGAGATCACATGGCAACTCGCCACGTAATCTTCAGATCCATCTGATGAGTCTTCTCCATCATCTCCGTCTTCAAGGACGTGGCCGAGAAATTCTTGGAGCGTGATCGGAGTCCGCACCTTCTGGTTGTACTCTTCCAGTGCGTCGATCTGTTTCTGCAGGTCCGTTCGCTTGTCATTAGGCTTCATGGGCTTCTCGGATTTCTTCTTCTTTTTCGAAGATTTCGACGGCTGGGTGTGAGCTCTTTGGCTATCACCACCAATCTTTGGAGTTGGGCGCGGCTTTAGCATCCCTTCGATGATCTGGGGTTCCAGCGGATTCTTACACCTGATTGTCGGGCATGTCTAGAGCTCATTCAGCATCCTTTTGGTTTTGGCCGAAAGAGCCACTTCCCATGGAGCTTCTTCAACAAAAGAGCACGTTTCCCCCGGTGTATCCGTCTTTTTAGGAGTGTGCGGTTGTGGTGGGTTTACTTTCTACTTCTCAGACAGCGCAAACCTGCCTTGTAGGTATTGATCCTCGATCCATCCCTTAAAGACGAAGCAATCTTCGATTGGATGGCTCACCGTTTGGTGGTAAGGACAATAATTGGGGTTATTCGCTTCACCGGGTTGTGATGGTCGCCTTGGATTCGGCAAATTGATAAGCCTGTTGCGCATCGCCAGCTCGAACAGCCTCTTCGTTTTATCCCACGGGAATGAGTAAGGGCGCTTCATCTTCTCATTATAATAGCGTCGTCTCTCTTCCAGTTGATCCGCTAGTTTTGGGGCACTGGGCTGTTGTTGGGTGTTCGCAATGAAGATCGCCTTCCCTTTACCCTTTTCGTTCCGCGGTTCTGGCTTCGGGGGAGATAGTCTATGACCCATCTGGTCTATCTGGGCTAGCTTGTCGATTAGAGCCTGGAACGTGGTCGGTTTGAAGAACATCATGAACTGTGAAATAGTTGCATGAGGGTCTAGGGTGCCCACGAACATGCCCACCGCTGGTGCTTCTTCGATGCGCTGTTCGCACTTCGACCACAGGTTCCGCCATCGGATTGCGTACTGAACCCATGTCTCGCCCGGCTTCACCCTAGTATTGATCAATGCCGTTATTGGGGTGCGTTCACTAGCACTTGTGAATCGTTGGGTGAACAACAACTCCATTTCTGCGAAAGTTTTGACGGAGTCATTTGGAAGTTCGGAGTACCACTCGAATGCCGTCTCCGATAAGCTGCCGACGAATTGGCGAAGCAAGAGCTTATCATCGCCGCCGGTGTTGCCACAAAGAGCCATGAACTGGGCGACATGTTGATGGGGATTGCCTGTCCCCTTGTACACATGGAATTTCGGGATCGTGTAGCCCGGCGGGTACTTTATCTGATCATACCAGCCTGGATACGGTTGTCCAGTTCTAACAATTTGCCCAGCCGCTTCATTCGCCTGGTGAACTCGTATCTGCTGAGCGATATAATCATTTAGGGCGGATTTGGAGATTGTCTCTTCCTTGGCTGTTGACAGAGCCGGCAGAGGGCTTGATGTTTCTCCTCTATCATCTTCAATTATCACTGGAGGATCTTCGGCTGGAGTATCCAGCTAGATCATCATGCCCACCATATCTTAGAATAGAAGGGCCATTCGTTTTATATTGGCTGCTTGTTCCGCAGCCTCTTTGTCCTTCTTCTCAAGTATTTTCCGAAGGAATTCGGCATCAGTTTCTTACTCATGGCGTTGCTCCGAGGATGCCTCTGGGCTTTCTTTTGGCCCGGTGAGTGCAGCCATCGCAGTCATCATCTCTTGAAGCTTCTACTACTGCTCTTGAGCTTTTGTCATGGATCGCGTAAGCGATCGATGACCTGTGGAGATACGGCTATCCTCTTTTCCGGATGCCATGTAGACGGTATACACCACCATGCCCCCAGACTTAAGGCATTTAGGCTCAGTGCTTTTGACATTTGTCGAAGGCATGGGGGTTTTCTCCGGCCTTCTCCTCTTATGAGCGGTCGAAGTTGAGGGGGCCGCTGTAGTGGGCACCCAAGTAGCCGTCGTCTTTTGTGGCTTAACAGGACGGTTTTCTTCCTGTCGGACCTTCAACTTCTTCTGCCGGTGGGGATAGTCTTGATCAACCACCGACCCTCGGACTTGTCGCCAGATTTTGTAAACTTTAGAAGACAGTCGTTGGGGGGACTGTTCTGGCTTCATTTCTGTGACAGTATCCACCGGCGGCGGAAATCTTTTTAATACGGCGGTAGGTGAATTCCTGCGCACCTTGTTCAGCAGCTCAAAGCTGTTCCCGGTTGGAACAGCAGCATTAATTTCCACCGTTGGAGCCGGTGGAGTTAGCCCAGAGGGGGAGTTGCCCCCAGCCTTCCTTACTCGGCGCCAGTGGCGACGTCGAGTGTGTCGAGCGGACGGTGTTGGTTCGGCGTTGGAGGATTACAATGACAGATTTCAGAGGAGTAACGAGATGTACCCTCGAACCAGTATGAATTGTTTGAAAGATCTGTAGCCCAGTTTGGGACTAAGATCTGTTGAGTATTTATGAGCAGATATGCTCAGTTCAATATAAGTTGAGGACTTATGGCCAGAATTAGGCTAAGTCCAATAAAAAAATGTTTAACATTTTTAGTTGCTCTAGCTATTAAGCCTTTATTTGGGCTCAGCCCTTTCAATAATGCTAGGTATTGGGCTCTGACATTTTTGTCTTGTATTGAATGCATAGCATTCATCAGAAACAAAGCTTGTTCTGACAGTGCGCCACGTGGCGCGTCAGCCGCATTGCGTTTCTGTCAGGTAGCGCACACGAAGAGGACACGTGTCACGCTTAGCACTAAGCGCTAGTTCATTAGCGCATTGCGCTTTTAATTTATGGGCGCTTTGCGCTAGTCTGTTGGCGCGCCAGTGAGTGGCATGTGGCGCACGTTCTGGCGCTAAGCGCCGATTCATGAGCGCAGTGCGCTGTTTCAAAAGCACAAAGCGCAGATTGTGTCTCTGGTTGACACGTGGCAGGTTTTGGCGCTGAGCGCCGGTGCAATGAGCGCAAGGGCGCAATTCATGAGTGCAAGGCACTTTTTAATAGCGTAGAGCGCATTTGATCAATTTTAAGATCAAAGAACATATTTATGTTCTTCTTAAAGGAGGCTTTGCCTCAAGATTCAAGAACAAAGTTCTTGTTTTTTATAAAAGGCTCTGCCTTTATAGCTCAAAAGATCCGTGAATGAAGTAAAATACTTCTTTTAGTATTTTTATGATTAGATCTTTTTGATATTTTCTTTTTTATTAAAAACCTTAGTCTTTTTCTTAGATCTCTGATCTTTTTAGAAGATGGTTCTTCTTTTTACGAGATGGTTTCATCTCTATTATTCAAGAACATGGTTCTTTTTACCTTGAAGATGAAGAAAAATCATTTTTTTCCTAAGAGTTTTCTCTTCTTTTGCAGAGGGTTTTTCTCTTTTTTTTTTCTGTATCTCCTTTTTTTTCTTTTGACTTGAAGTCTAGGGTCCTTTATATGGGCCAAATGATTTGTTAAATCAGTTTTAAGAGATTTTTCTCTGCTTGATTTGGGAATATTTCCCACCGTTGGATCTTTTGATCCTAAGGCTTCTGTTTTACAGAAGATAATCTTCTTGTTTTAATAAGATTGAAAAATCTTTTCATAACAGAATTTTAGTTCTGATTAATTAATAATTTATTATTAGTAGATCTTTTGATCTGACGGTGGGGAATTTTTAATCCCAGCGCTGGCGCACCTTGCGCTGGCGCACCTTGCGCTAGCGCACCCACGTTCGACACGTGGCGCGCAGCGCAGAGCGCAGCGCAACTGCGCTAGCGCACCCATATTTGACACGTGGCACGCAGCGCAGAGCGCAGCGCAACTGCACTAGCGCACCTGTGTTTGACACATGGAGCACAGCGCAAAGCGCTGGATCTGAAGCGTTGCTTCAACTTAAATTTTGAATTTTGAAACAGAGCTTTGCTCTGATTGGGTGTGCGATGTCTAGGGCGCAGCGCACCTAACGCTAGCGCGTCTTCGCTTGACACGTGGCACGCAGCGCGCAGCGCACGGGATCTGAAGCGTTGCTTCAATTTTTGAATTTTGAAATTCAAAACAGAGCTTTACTCTGATTGGGGGGAAAGGAAGCGTTGCTTCATTCCATATCTTGGAACTTGAACAGAGCTTTGCTCTGATTAGGGGGAGCAGAAGCGTCGCTTCATTTCAAACCTTGGAATTTGAACAGAGCTTTGCTCTGATTGGGGAATCAATGTTGAAGTAGGTGTAGTTGCAATCATGCCCACAAAAATCCAGATCCAACGGCCCAGAACTAACTGCAGTTCCGCCGCCCTTACCCTCATTTGACCGCGGATCCGCCGGCTCCTAGTGGGTTTAGGACTTAGGATTTTTTCTGGTTTTTTCTCTCGATATTTGGAGATTCTCTTGATATATAGATTCTGAAAATATTGCTCTTAGTCTCCTCCGTTGCTAGATTCCTCGATTTGCATCTAATATTTGGCAGATTTGGTTTCGATATTCCAATTTGACTTGGATCTCTTATTTAGATTTCAGACCTGAGCTAATACCTGCACAATATCTTAAATTCATCTTGTTAGTAGCATTTGTTATTTTTGAGATATTATTCCAACCGTTTACATGATACGACATCTTAAGAATATTGATTAGGAATATTTGACATGATATGCATATTTTAATTACTAATATTATATGCATATATTTTCCCTAATTATATTAATTATAAATGAAGAAACATATGATAATAATCTTTTTACAAATAAACCCACATATGTTCTTTATTTACAATTAACACATTTTATTAGTTAATAATAGTAGAGAAAATGTTCATACAAATGTGCAATATTTTTGACTAATCAAGACCTTAAAGTTATTACGGAATTGACAAGCTTAATTTTGTTCTCTTAAACCGCATTAGCTTGACTTGAACTTGCTCCTTGATCCTTAGGGTTTGGAATAGGTTGATTAGGGAACTTCCCCTTTTCACTTATTTGTGCAGCTAACTGACCTAATTACATTTCTAGCCTAGCTATATAGCCTGACTATTCTGAAGGGGTTCCCTGGTGCTCGCGACACAGCGAAAGCGTGAATGGCGAACAAAAATTTTCATGCGAACGTGAGAAAACCGCAACCTATAATCCGTTCAAACACTAGACTAGAAAACTTAGTTACAAGTTATAAAAACTACAACCTTTGTAGCGTGTCCACCCAATCATGGAAGACCCCTCCAAGCTCCGTAGGCCGACGGGAACGAACTTGAAAGACGACCGCTCTTATCGAAGATGATCCATCTGAGGAAAACCGATCCAAGCTCTAGCTTCACCTAGTGAAGCAACTAAAGATCACAATTCGTTTGGTTGTAATGCTTAGGGATGTAGGGATTTTTCCACTTATCATAATCTCTCAAAATCAAACTCAAGATAGGTTGATAAAGGAGGAGGAGAGGTGCGAGTGTGAACCATGACATAATGAGCTAGAGTAAAAGAGATAAGAATGAGAGGGTGATTTTTAAACCTTTTTCAAATATGTCATACTCATTTTCTAATTAAATAATGTAGCTCATCCCTCTTAACATACTCTCATGCCACCTCACATGCCACCTCATTTTCTATGATTTTCATAAATGAAAATCAATAATGAGGTGTCCTCCTACTAGAAGCATCCATGTAAAAAATACATGATACTCGGTGTATGTACCAAACTACACATACGCATATCTGTATAATAATACGGATAGCGAAGAGAATGAATAGTGAACATAATACTAGAATATATATATATATATGTAAATTATTAAATCAATACTTGATTTAATAATCCAGCTTAATCCTAAACCGGCTAGTATTATCAACCGTCTGATTAAAGTCCGTGTATCCAGTACACGTATATAATCGAACCCCTGCACATATCAATATACGGCCTCTACATTATATCGCCTGAACCGGAAAAACGCTCTGTGTGGGAGTCTAAAAACTCGACAATACGTTGGTATTGAGTTGCTAGATAAATCCATAACCACAAGCATGTCAGCGGCACCAGCTGTACGAAACGGCTACCCAGGTATGTGTCGAAAGGGAGGTCGACAATCAAGTCCTTCTGTACCCTAATGAGCCTGTAAGTGACAATCTCCAAACAATCTAGTCTCTTCGTCTAAGAGTGTCGCATATTGGGTCAAGGGGGTGGATAACGTCAGACCCTTAATAACCCGATAAGTCGTACCGGTGTCAAGCTCATCACCAACATAGAAACTACTGATTTCCTATTAGTAAATCTCATCCACTCTTGCGATGGATTTATGATGATTGCCAACCGAACACAGCGCGACATCGACTCTTTATACCGGGAGAGATGAATCCCTTCCGATCTCTAACTACCTCCATGTGGTTCTGAACTGTACCCAACTAAAACCTATTTGCACGACTCCTTCGCGGCGTGGTAGGCTAGTAATCTAAGTACAGTAGGAACTCATACGAGAAAAATGACGATCTCAGGTCTAAAGACTACCCTTTACTCATGTCATCAGAAAACTGCTATCTGATGATAAGTATAATACTATCTAGAAGTTCTCAGCGAATCCATCCTGTGTACTCATATCCAGTGAGTACCTGTATACAACTTTAGGTGCCAAAACACCAATGGCTTGTAGGACTGGCCACCGCCCCTCGTCGAGGTCTAGAAACGTATACACTTGTCTATTTTAGAATATCGATGCCCGGTCTCGATACTCCATGACTAGGGACATTTAAGGATGTTCTTATGGACTACCCAGCTCCCATGTATATGATCGCCATCACAATACTGGTAGTCAAGCAAGAATCCTATGGGATTTATTATTATGTATTACCGACATGCAATAGCAAGTAAAACGTATACACATAATGATAAAGACAAACCAGACAATATACTATCATCTCGAGCAAGACTGTTCTACCTGTATAGGTCCTCTCTCAATTAACATAATTGCTTACCTGCAATTACAATAATTGCCTTGAGGGCACCATATCTAACAATCTCCCACTTGCACTTAAGGTCAATTATTACGGTATCTCATACTCACAGCTCTGTATGCTATTGAATACCCAACTTCTCCACTAATCAGTTTCGCAGACCGTATTTTAAAAACAACCATGTTCGAGAAATAGCCTCAGTGAGTTGATCTGCTACAATGTTCCTTACTTTATCTCTCTATTTCTCAATTTCGTGGAGATCAACTATCTCCCGATGTCACGACCTGTAATTTAGCACGTGACCGGCACTTAAATCATGCAACATCTAAAGGCGTAACATAATTCAAGTAAGCCGAAACCCAGAAAATCTAAACCTTTTTACGGAAAATAGTGGGGGTGCAGTTTTAAAATAAAGGTATAATGAAGTAAAGTTTACATATAAATGCACAACTAATGATATAAGGAAATGCAAATAGAATGTACTAAAGTTGAGAACATTTTTCGTCTTTAAAATTTTGGGCAGCACCTCTCTTGTATATTTTGAACCGAAACCACATATACATAACAATATAAAAGGCATCCCCAAGCAGGAACTAGCTCTTCGCCAAATAACGGAATCAAAACCACACAAGTAAGCAATATATACGACGCCCAACGGCGAAGCTCAACACAAATGAATAATGTGAATAAAGCAAGACATCAAATCCATAAATAGCGAACATATACCCCATCGCTCTAAGTCTGCAAACACAAGTATTTCTAAGTCTTACTAAATATACAAATACTAGATTCTGATTGATGGAGTTTATCTAGATACAATAAGAATACTAAATACAAAAGTGGGCATGATCCAATATGTCCCACCTAACATAGCAAAACACCCGAATGCAAGTTGTGTGCCAGCGATACCACTGCTGATCCAAGCGGAAAAACCTGCAAGAACTGTGGCACAACGGGGGTGAGTTGCCAACTCGTGAGTAGAAAACATCAGCGGGTAGAAATCGAATAAAACAACGATTCTTAGGTCATACTATATCATGAAGGTAATACTATGAAATCTAAGGTGACCATGCCTGCATATATGTCAACACTATAATCAACGCCAATGACATATACAATAAATATCTGAATCATATGTCTGTATGCATGTGGATATCATCCACGTGTGTCCATCAACGACACAAACAACATCATGAAACCTGAGTGTCCAATATCGACATTCTAAACATCATGAAAGCATAAGCACGTATATATGAGGATATCAACCAACGTGTGTCCATCAATGACACATCAAAATCATGGAACCTGAGTGCCCAACACCGACACTCGAAATATCATGAAACCCGTGTCCAGCATCAACATGTAAATCCTCATATCTCGGCTCCGTCAGTCCGGATCGACCCTTGGGCTCCGTCAGTCCGGATCGGCCCATATCCATCTCACGACTCCGGTCGGTATCCTCTGGATAACCGGTGGGTCCAAACTATCACCGGTAGGTAGTAGTCTCTCTGCCAGACTCATCGTCTACTGCACAACATACCTTTCTTTCCCCGAGGTACCATACCGGGTCCACCATGTACCCGCAAACGGATCGTCCATCTCCTCGAATGGGGTTTCTAAAACCAATCTTAGAACCGAAAAAACTCATGGTGGACGCATCGAAATATCATATCAAGAGAAACCGGATTTTTAAAACAATACATACTTTCTTTTGAAATATAGCCACAGTTCTCAAATCCAGAATCAAATGAAAACATCATCTCAATGCATATAATCGTAAAGCATGATGTATGCAAACATAGAACATAAATGTGAGCATATCAGTATATCATGCAACATAGAATAGTGATGTGAGCATATCAGTATATCATGCAAACGAGTCATGTGATAATACTAAACAATTAAGAATAATAGCATGATATGGCAATTTGACTGTGTAAGTGACATAGCAATTACCGATGATGAAAGTGTGTGAGCCGACAATCTATGTAAGTGTGACATACGCATCATCGATAATTGTGCAGGTGTACTAGCCGACGATATCATAACAAATAATGGAAGCACAGGTATACGTAATGCAATGAGAATATCATAGACGTAGCAGAAAGTAAATCGTAAGCGCACTATTATGAGGTATACGTACCTAACCCAACATCTACATAAGGGCTAAACTAGTAGTGTAGACAGTGATTAACGATATCTATAACATATCCGAGTCGATGAATCTATCAATCGACAATCCAGCCTCATAGCATCACTTACGGTATAATCTATCGTACGACATCCCCGAGTCAAGGGTATGAACCAACATTCGGTAAAACTCATAACGTATGGTAATCCATCGTACAATACGGTATTAAACAAATAGGGATTCTATCGACCTATACAACAATGAGGGCACGGATTTAAAGTCTCGTACGGCATATCACTCATTATTCTCATAAATATATATATATATATATATATACGCATATCTCTCAAGTCACATTCGTATCAATCTCATATCATGTCTTGGCAACAGTATCTATATTCTCATATCACCTCGCATCCGTATATCGACATAACAAGCCAAGTCATCTTATTTCATCACATCAATATCTCACATCATGTAATCGTATATATATTTATTATATTTTACCGATCCCATAGCACATCCGTCTCAATCTTATCATATTCATCGATCTCATATCATATCCTCATATCTTTCATCTCATATCTCGATATATGTATTCAATCATTCATATCATCTCCAACTAACTTTTTGATCATATCCGCAGTTTCCTAGTATAGGTTTCTCCGACTATATTCTATATATCGGTTTCCATTCATAATTTGCGGGGGTGCTATACGTCATCCACCTGATTTCCCCCGTAGATATAAATCTACTCATCTGAAAAACACCTCGCTAAGCCGAAGTCGATGTGCTTCGTCGTTTCGGAAGTCCACGCAAGGTACCTACAAATCAACGCATATCGCATCGTTATGAAAACCAAGTCCGAAAACTGATACCGCACACGAATTTCTTATAGGTTAGAACCTATAGCTTACGCATGTAAAAACAACCAAATAACCCTCGTCGTTGACATACAATGTCCAACGACCAAATCAAATCTCAAATATCAAAACCAAGCATTCAAACATTGGGAAACTTTGCCAACCCACTCTCAACAGCTCCCAGATTTTAGCTCAGGTAAAAAGGGGTTAAACTAACAATACAGTAGCTAGTATATAAGGATTAGGAGCTAAAGACCAAAACCCATCACTAGAACCCACAACTTGGCCGGCGAAAAGCTTCAATAATCCGGTGTCGCCGGTTTTCCTAGGGAATTGGCATCTTGTATTTTGGTGGTGGTCTTCTAGTGGTTAATCTAGGTCAGTGATATTGTTTGTTTTCCTCATAAACATCCCAGATTGCTCCGGATTCCCTGTAGGCCAACAAAAAATCACAAAACCGACATGAGACAATTTCTGAATTCATGTATCGGGTTCTATTCTCTGGCCCAGGTCAGGAAGATCATCACTAAGGGTTTGCAAACACTCACTACACCTCAATTTACCAATTACAAGTCAAGTTTCCTACTAAACCTCAACTTGGAAATTTCTAAGATCACAAATCCACACTTAATCAAACTCTAAACTAAACTAGAAATCTAAGAAACTAATTACAAGGTGGGAAGTGGAGTTATACCTCATGGATTCAACTCAAGAAAAACCATAGATGCCCAAAGTCACCAAAATCCAAACATGAAAGGTCCAAAGGGTTTAGGATGAGGTGGGGATCATTTTTAATGAAGGGAGTATAGAGTTTTGGTGAAGAATTAGAGATGCTTTCATGAGGTGGAGGAGGTGGAGGAACTTGAGATGAAGAAGGAGATGAATAAAAATGGAGGAAGAAATAATGAAGTGAAGATGGTGTAGGACCCATACTCTTATCTCTCTCTCTCATACCCTCACGTGGCATACCATGCCTCATCATGGTTCCCCCTTTCTCTCTTCAATCATTCTTCTTTTCTTTTTCTTTTTCTCTTTATCCTCCACTCAAATAGAACCAAATAGCACAAATACTAATGAAACAAACATGTAATAAAATGCAACATGACATGGTGCACTAGCCATGGTTAATTAAAAATACGGATTTGGCATAATCGTGATTAGTAGTGCACTAATCGAGTTTAATTTAAACTTGCATATAATTAATTATAAAAATTCCCAAATCCGATAAATATATTTTTAAATGAATAAATCATTTTAATCTCCAATTATTATCGGTATATATTTATACCATTTTACGAAAAACCCAAATTTGTAAATCGAATAGTTTTCGCGAAATATATTATTTTAATATTTAAATTCCAAAAGTAATATTTTATATTTCTGAAATGTTACACCCGATATGAGCGATACCCGCCTTAGAATTTGTCTGGATATATGATGGGACCAAGTTCACAAATAAACACTTTTATCCAACAAACTTCTTTGGTTGTATCCTCCGCTGATCATAGTCAGCAACCTGCTTCATGTTTATCTCAGTATTAGCTTGGAACACTCTCCAACATACTACCCCTCAGAAGAGGGAAAACTTATAACTCTGACAGCCATTCTATCATCCAGGTCACCTTAGAAGTTAAAACCGGTAACCGCATCCTGTAGGAGGCTACCATTACCATACTTTAAGAACATACCGATGTGTTCTTCACTGCTTCTCTTTGTTTCTCCAGGATTGGATTAATATCCGCTTACTATAGCAAGTGCAAAAGAAATATTTTGTCCGGTACATGACATCGCATGATCGACTTAATTGCCAAAGCAATTGAAATGTCATTCACGCGAGTCCCTCTCCTTATCAATCTAGAAGACATCTCTTTAAAGAAGGTGACTCCATCACATATGGGTACACCGTCATACTAGGATCCGTACATTCTAAATCTCTTTAGAATGGTGTCCAAGTATCCGAATTGGGACACTTCCCAAATCTAGATCTATCAATATAGATCTAGTTACCAGAATTCTTGATACATTATCCATATCATATATGGAGAAACATATGTGATAACTAAAGTTTGACCGATTATAGCATATGAACATTTCTTCCTATCAGGAGTATGTCATCCATGTACTATATGACAGTAGTCCCTACACGCTTCCTACCAGGTTCATCCTTCTTACCAGGTTCATCTATTGAAGTCAAACACCTTGACTCTCATATCAAAATAGATGATCTGTATCTGTTATTCCTGCTTTAGTCTATAAATAGACATTAGTATCTTGCATACCTTCCGCTGCTCCTACTGACTACGACAACCCTCTGGCGGAGTCATATACACATGCACTTCTAAATTCCCATTTAGCAAGACGTTATAGTCATGCACCTTCCAGATCTCATAGTCATGAATAGAAGAAGTGGCAAGTTATATCCGTATAGACTTCAACACAGACAATGAAGTAAAATTTTCATCACAATCCACACAGGGTATTTGATAAAAACATTTATTACAAATCTACCCTTATTAAGTTACTACCTTTCCACCTGCACTGATCTTAAAAGGTCTTCTTGCTCCTAATGGGTTTTACCCATTCATAAGTATCCAACAAAGTCCAAAATTCATAATTTGCTAGAGTGCATGGAGTCCAACTTGGATATAATACATCCATCCATAATCCGGAAGTCATTACTTCCTATGGCCTGCTGACAATTAATAGGACCATCATCACCATGATGCTGACCTTCCTGTCACTGTCTATGAGAAAATCGAAGTATTTCTCGGGTGACTGAGTTCACTTATGATATTTACAGAGTGGTTATGGTTTGTCGGGTCCAATTGAATCCTTAGGTTCTACTAAATTTTCGGTAACTGTTTGTGGTTTTGGAATTACTTCTAGTTCTACCATACTTCCACTAGTTTTTTTTGCAAAGAAATCCCTTTTATAAAAAGGCGGCGAGTCAAGAACGATACAATTATTGATCTTGAAAATGGTAGAAGTTAAACCTTTGCGAATGCTTGGGATAACCCACAAACTGCCATTACTGAAACATGCTGTGAGTTTGTCCGGATTCTGCTTTTAAACAGAAACCGAATAACTCCATATCTTAGCAATCTCAAGGTATGCTATCCTTCTAGAATCAAAGGCACTAATTTAGATGGAACCACATTCAACCGGCATGCAGTTGTTTTCAGTGCATATCAACTAAATGGAAAAAAGGCTATACAACATTACTCATCATAGAGCGCACCCGCAGATGAGTAACCTATCAGAGAATCAAAGTTCTCAAATATACATCTACGGAATATTTAGTATAAGTATCCACATCTTCGATCACTTTGAAGAATTTTGATACTACCAACGCATAATTCTCTGCTTTATTCTTATACCTATAAACTTCTCAAAATCTTCGGACCTTGCATTTCAACAAATGCGTGTCTAAAACAAGAGAACTCATTGGTAAGCTGAATGAAGTAAGAGTACCAACCCCTTATCCATAAGGACTCCAGACAACATACATTACCATGTATAAGTCCTAAGAGTTCACTAACTCAAATCTGGTGTGTTGTAAGTTGAAAACTGAATTTTGCTTAAGAGCGTTTATACCGTCATTCAATGCACCTTATCTTATTCTCAATTGATAAAGTTAAATGTCTAAAACATATTTTCAAAATTTATATCTCACTTTATTAAATAAAGATACAGTTATATCATTTTAAAAATTGGTGCATAACGGTTATTCAAAACCAAAAGTTTGTCGTTAGGAAAAACTAGGTGATTTTCCCAATAGCACCAATTACTACGAATTCCGGTATTGAGGATAAAATCTCCCATTCTCCAATATTCTACTCTTTCTCAGCATCTGTAATACCCTATAGATATGGGATTCTAATCCGGTATATATATACCTAAGAGACAGAATTAATTGAGAAACGGTTTTCATTTGCAACCGCACAAAAAATTGAAACATAAAAATGTTTTAAGGGGGTGGCCGGGTATTCCTAGTAATTGCTCTTCCAATGTCCAGATTTACGACAGTAATCACAATTTCCTTTGCCCTCACTACAAACCCTTTATATATCTCTACATCTTACCTTCTGTACAACACACTTAGGCTAATTGGTTTTCTTCCTTCCCTACCTTTCGGCACCAGCCTCAGGTTTGGAAGAAGACCATCCGACTAGCGTAACAGGTGCACTCTCCTTATCCAAGGAGCTCTCAACTTGAAAGAAGGTATGTTGTCGACTGAAGCAACTTCTTCGAGTTCGTATGTAACTATACGATGGCCGTTCCAAGCAATATGGATCTCTGTAGTGATACAGAGTGTTCTATAGAAAGCAAAGGGATAATAGGAGCGGAAGAGGCATATGTGACTTTGTCGTGAATCATGGCTATCCAAAACCAAAGTGTGTAAGAAGGTTTGGTTAACTTGGTTAATGAGTTTTAGTTTAAGGTAAGTCATGGGTTGCAGCCAGAGAGAGAAAAGAAACACTCAGCATGCACTCTATCAAGATTAGATTAGTTAATCACTTTATCTAATTAGGATGGCTCCCACTACATTCTTGAATTCTCCTTCAAACCCTAAAAGGAGAACCAGTCGGGATCATGTACACCTTAGAAGTTCGCTAACCGTTCAGCCATGTCGGTATTGGTACTCCAATGGAGGTCCCCTATGCTTTCGCACGGACCCGATTTAATAACCCCATTTCCGCAGAGGCGTAATCTTGTTAACACTTTTTAGACACGTAATAGGTTAGCTACTTATGAAGTGAAAATCTTCTAAAGTGTAATACCTACTTATTAGTGGGAATCGGGACCTAACTATCATCGCGTGATAACCTTTATGGAAGTCACTCAAGTCACCACACTTATGCATACACCTGGAAAGTTTTCCTTATATTTGAAACTCCCGATATGGTTTTTGCCCCAAGCGGCTTATGATCTTAACTTAGTCAACAAATCATAAGTCGCAAGTCAAGTTCAACCTGTCATTATATTGATTACCCTAAACCCACCCACACGACCCTTAACTTAGTCAATAAGGTCATACGACTGTCCTAATTAATCGCATCATATACTACAAACAAGCACCGTTTATCTACCGTACACTACGAATTAACTTAGTCAACAAATGTAGCATGAATACCAAGCACTACTCGTAGAAAATGACAGATGGTTATGTCTGGTTTTTGGCGAAAATCCTTTAACATAATGAACTTGATATCGTTGAAGGAACTCGAGTGGCTTTGAAAAGGAGTGATTTAGGCTCCGCTTTTAAAATAAGTGGTTTTGAAGAAAATCGAATGGTTATAGTAACATAAGCTTTTTCTTAAGAGCGAACTCCCCGTAAAGGGATCAAGGTTCTTTCCTCATCAAATGAGGTGCAGGATATTCCTGACCGAATATCTCTATGCAAAGCAAAATAATAAGACTATAGTTATAAAATTTTATCCCAACATCATTTTAAGTTTATTTTCTTGCAGTAATCCAAAATAATGCGGTCTCATCATATAAGTTTCTAGTCCCAACAGAAACAACCAAAATAACATGTTTTTATATGCCATCTGCATTCGCCACGGGGCCTTGGGTCTTCACCGTAAACCTACTTAACTTACGGCAGGGCGAAGGCAGGGCTAGCGCGAAAGCAAAACATAGAAAAGTATCTAATATATATATATATATATATATATCATCACAAGCATGTAATAACATCACAGGCATGCGACAAACAATATAGAATAGCGGATAAACTAGGAGCCTCGCGTTTCCTTTATGCTGCAAATGAAACGTGACGTTCTCCGGTCATGTGGATATCCCATGCAATATTGAACCAAGACCTCTATGAGCGCGGCAAGCCACCCGCCAATCCTAGAAACGGGGCAACCCAGCATCAATGTTATGAGTGGGCCATCGGGCGTTTCCTAGAATCCGGTAACTTGAGCGCTCCTCCTTGGGTCTATCCTAGAATTCATATAAGAGCGGCGGGCAACCTGTTAATTCTAGAGTGAGGCGACCCGGTCTCAACTCTATAAGATGGCCATCTTCGGCACTCTAGAATTCGATTGCCAGAGCATTTCTCTGCGGGTTCATCCTAGTACATGTAATGAAAAATATACAATGGCTACAACGTCCATATCCTAGATGTTTCCCAATAAAAGAATATACATCAAGCGGCAACGACGGCCACAATCCGGCCTCTCGTCCCGAACAAATGATTATATATAACATTGTACATACATCATCACATGAGGGGCTTCCGTCATGACAATCCGGCTAAACCATCACAAAGACACACACACACGCCCCAACAACACAAGCAACAACAACATATGTGCAACTCCATCTAATCGAACATATAGCAATTAATCGACGTTTAACAACACATATAAAAATCTACGGATCACAAACAATGCTAAAGTTTCAACCGAAAAGTTTTCCGTATTGCCTCGAAACAAAGACTACACTTACAGGAAATCTGGGGCAAAAATAATGATCCAAAAAATCGAGTTTTAGCCTTTTCAAGCATCCACGGAGAGCACGATAACTAATTCCACGGTGTGGCCACCCAAGTCAGCCAAATGGACAACTTAGGCGGCCAGACTATTGACTTAGGGTCTTATGTTCTTCTAGTCTCTTTCTGGCCCCAAAAATAGTCTGCTGGCATACTTTAAAAAAAATTTCAGGTGTTGTTTTAAACTCTAGACAGAAACTTGAATTTGAAACTCGATCCGGCAAAATGTTCGATGTTGAAACTATAATATTGTCTATAACTAGTTCTAGTGTTTAGTTGGCTCAGATACCATGAAGGGGTTCATCGGCATTCGCGGCGCAGCGGAAGCGGGAATGGTGAACAAAATTTTTCGTGCTAGCGCGAGAAAACTGCAACCTAGAATCCGTGCAAATATTAAACTAGAAAACTTAGCTATAGAAACTACAAGCTTTGTAGTGTGTCCACCCAATCGTGGAAGAACCCTCCAAATTTCGTAGGCCGTCAGGAACGATCTTGAAAGATGACAGCCCTTGCCAAAGATAATCCACATGAGAGAAACTAATCCAAACTCCAGTTTCGCCTAGTGAAGCAACTAAAGATCGCAATTCACTAGGTTGTGATTCTTAAGGATGTAGGGATTTTTCCACTTATCATAATCTCTCAAAATCAAACTCAAGAAAGCTTGAAAAAGAAGGAAGAGGAGAGGTAAGAGTATGAACCATGACATAATGAGCTAGAGTAAAAGAGATAAGAATGAGAGGGTGATTTTTTTTCAAATATGTCATACTCATTTTCTAATTAAATGATGTAGCCCATCCCTCACAACATACTTTTATGCCACCTCACATGCCACCTCATTTCCTATGATTTTCATAAATGAAAATCAATAATGACGTTTCCTCCTTCTAGAAGCATCCATGTAAAAAATACATAATATCTGATATATGTACTGAACTACACATACGCGTATCCGTATAATAATACGGATAGCCAAAAGAGAAAATGAATAGTGAACATGATACTAGAATATATATATATATATATATATATATATATATATATATCAATATATGTATGTATGTATGTATGTATGTATGTATGTATGTATGTGAATTATTAAATCAATACTTGATTTAATAATCTGGCTTAATCCTAAGCCAGCTAGTATTATCAACCATCCGATTAAATTCCGTGTAGCCAGTAGACGTATTTAATCGGATCCCTGCACATATTAATATACAGCCTCTATATCATATCGTCTGAACCGGGAAAACCCTCTGTGTGGGACTTTAAAGACTCGATAATACGCTGGCAGTGAGTTACTGGATAAATCCATAACCACAAGCACGTCAGCAACACTAGCTGTACGTAACGGCTACCTAGATATGTGTCAAAAGGGAGGTTGACAATTAAGTTCGTCCGTACCCTACTGAGCATGTAAGTGACAATCTCCATACAGTCTAGCATCTTTGTCTAAGAGTGTTGCATATCGGGTCTAGGGGGTGGATAACGTCAGAACTCTAATAATCCGATAAGTCGTGCCGGTGTCAAGCTCATCACCCACCGAGAAACTACTGATCTCCTATCAGTAAATCTCATCCACAATGACTAGGGATTTATGGTGATAGCCAACCGAACACAGCGCGACATCGACTCCCTATACCGGGAGAGACGAATTCATTTTGATCGCTCACTGCCTCCATATGGCTCAGGACTGTACCCAATTAAAACCTATTTGTATGACTCCTTTGAGATATGGTAGAATAGTAATCTAAGTACAGTAGGAACTCACACGAGACAAATGACGATCTCAAGTCTAAAGACTATCATCTACTCATATCATCAGAGAACTGCTTTTTGACGATAGGTATAATACCATCTAGAAGTTCTTCCAGTAAGCACCTGTATACAATCTTAGGTGCCAAAACACCAATGGCTTGTGAAATCGGCCACCCCCTCGTCGGGGTCTAGAAATGTATACACTACTCTACTCTGGAATATCGATACCCAGTCTCGATACTCCCACGACTAAGGATATTTAAGGATGTGCTTATGAACTACCCAGCTCCCACGTATATGATTTCCATCATAATGCAATAGCAAATAAAACGTATACACATAATGATAAAGACAAACCAGACAGCATACTATCATTTCGAGCAAGACGGTTCTGCACGTATAGATCCTCTCTCAATTACCATAATTGCCTAGCTACAATTACAATAATTGCCTTGAGAGCACTATATCCAACGTGTTCGAACTAATAAGTTAACAATTGTTTGCATGAAAGCGAGTAACCCTTTTTCTAAAGAGGAAAACCGTTCATCATTCTCATTACCAAAGCCGGGAGGAGTGCTAATAGAATTTGATTGATTAGGAAAAGATTGTTGACCTTCTTTATTATTTGGGTATGGTTGGAAATTATGGTTCACGTCAGTGTTAGAAGCGTTTTTGTTTTGAAAAAAATTTAAGTGATTTCTCTAACCATGATTTTAATTTGGAGAATATGGATCATTCCTAGGCTCATTAAATATAGCATTAACTTGGTCATGACCTAAGGAGTCGTAAAAGAATGGACACTCTTCAGAAAGATGACTCGGATCTTGACAATTTGCACACACAGATTGAGATATTTGTAGATTGAGATTTGTGGTTTCTAAGACCTCTATCTTACACCTTAAGA
The DNA here is from genome assembly GCA_030015575.1 of Agapanthus africanus. NCBI lineage: Eukaryota > Viridiplantae > Streptophyta > Magnoliopsida > Asparagales > Amaryllidaceae > Agapanthus > Agapanthus africanus. The sequence continues at coordinate 42,783,077 of JASDDO010000019.1, read as the reverse complement.
CATCTATTTCAGCTTTGGAAGCAATGGAGGTTTTCTTTTGGTGACCACTCCTAGAATATATCGACTTATCATTAAACCCTTCCCATTGCATGGTTCCATCAGCTTGTTCCTCTAGAAACTCCCATGCACTATCTTCATCTTTTGAAAATAAACTCCTTGACTCATAGATTCTAACAAGGTCTTGGAGTTATATTCTAGACCTTCATGAACTATTTGACATAGCCTCCGCTTTTCCATACCATGGTGTGGACATTTGGTGAGAAAATTTTTGAATCTCTCAAAATACTTCCAAAAAGTCTCTCCCCCTATTTGGTTAAATTGATTAATCACAGTCCTAATTTTTGTCGTTTCATGATTTTTGTAATATTTTTTAAGGAAGATTTTTACAAACTCATCCCTTGTTGAGAACGATTTAGTGGGAAGACTTCATAACCATTTCTTGGCATTATCTTTTAGGACAAATGGCATGAACCTAAGGTTAATAGCATCCTCACTAATTTGTTGTAATTAAGTATGGCACACACGTCCTCAAACCCACTTATAAAAATATAGGCATCATCAGACTCTAAACTGTTGAATTTAGAAAGCTTGGTGATGAATTTGGGCTTGATCTCATAATGGTTTTCATTACCAGCTGGCAAATTGATGCAAGATGGGAGGGAAGATCTAACTTGATAGAACCTATTCTTAAGAATAGTTGGAGGTTGTACAATTTGGTCTCTCATATCTAGCTTTATGTCTTTTTGTTTTCTTATTTGGCAGCCGCGCAAACAAAACCTGTAGAAAAATAGTGGAAATATAGGGGTTCGAGAAGAAAGAGAAACAGATTGCTCACAGAGGAAAATGGGCTCAGGTAGCTTCAAAAAATCGGCGAATTCGCCGAAATTCCCCAGAAACCACCGAACATTTTCGTTCGATTTGCACCCAATTTCTTCGTCGTCTTCGTCTTTGCTTGATTTCCTGAAAAAGCAAAATAAAAAAAAGGAGAAAACAGAAAAGAGAAGTTAAAAAAACTAAAGAAAAACAACAAATTAATCCGAAAAAATGAACTAAAATTACCGTCTTCCTCGGTAACGGCGCCAAAAACTTGATGAGAAAATTTTAATACCGTAAGTGCACGTCGTACTTGTAGAGTGTTTTTCGTTATGCTATTGAGATAAAATTGCACGTGCTTGTTAGGTATATACAGATCCCCCTGTCTGGGGCAGACTGGGGTTTAATGATTATCGGGATCCAAATCTCTAGCAGCCGCAGACTATGTTGCCGTTAATTACTCCTCGCTTTTGGAGCAATAGAACCTCCGATTAACAGGTCAACCATATCATGTGAACTCAATGTGCGGTATGCGATATGTGTATATTTTTCAAAAAAAATCAATGCGAAAAGGCGTGCTAATTTCATTTCATTTTTTTATTTATGAATATATACAAAAAAAAGACTTTTAAATAAGATTTCAATAAACATTTTTTTATAATTAATTTTTAAAAAAAAGAAACAACAAGTGTGGAGGCGCAGCGCATGCGTGCATGCGTCGCGCCCGTGCGGCACGCACCCAGTGGGCGCGCGCGTAAGTGCACGTGCACGGCAGGTGCGCGACACGCACACGCGGGCTCGGGTTGCGTGGACCGAAAGGGCTAAACCCTCGGATTTAGAGTTAAACTCCTTCGATTTTTGTTATGGAGTTAAACACCCAAAAATTTTATTTTGGAGTTAACTCCCATTAGAAATTTGATAAAGTTAAACTCCCAAAAGAATTTTTATCATGGGATTAAACATGAAAATTTCCTCATTTCTCTTTTGAGAAGAAACTCGAATGGGTTCTATTGAAACTCTATGATTTGGATTTTGAGTGATGAAAAGAGATCTTTTTTTTTCCTCTTGATGAAGCCTTGGGAGGTGGGTTTCCCTTTTTCTCCCTCTTTCAAATTGGATTTTAAGGAGGAAGAAGAAGATAGAAAAAATCTTCCCCTTTTGGATTTGATGTGAGTGTTAAACTCTCCTGCAATGGGTTTATAGTGAAACTTTATTTAATTTTAAGAAAAAAAGAGTTAAGCTCTTTATTTAATTGGAAACGAAGAGAAAGAACTTGAGAGGGAGAAAACGGAGGTACAAACTCTAATATTTTTTTAAGGGAACGACTATGTTTCATTTCTTCATAATGTTGCCTTATATAGACTTACAAATTTACACATAGTCTCTTGGGCATTACAAAATGGCATTTTGCTCATCCTATATACATGCACATATTTCTTTTTGCACATGAGCCATATGCTTTACAAAAAATTGGCTTTCTGCCCATTTTTCATACATTTATTTCTAAAAATTGTATTTAAACTAATTTATTGCCCTCTTTTTGGCATGGAGCTGACCCTTTCCATGCTTGGTCTTGACTTGGGCTTGGGCCCACTTAGCTTGAGCTTGGGCCTGCCTACTTAGGCTCGGGCCCACTTGACTTGGGGTTGACTTTGACTTTGACTTGGTCAATCGGGGTGTAATTTTTGACCCCAACAAAATGGCCCCATCAATAAATGCACATCATGTATATGGGCTGTGTGCATGTTGATGGATTTTCTTTCGGGAGAAGTTTAATTTCGAGGTGACAAGCATAATTCCAGGGGTATAATTCCATGGTCGGGGAATCATTCTGAGGGGTGGAGTATAATTCCACGAGGGGAGCATCATTCCGAGGAGCGGAGCATAATTCCAGGGCAGATATATTCTGAGACGAGGTATAATTTCGACGCAGTGTTCCAGAGCGAAACATAATTCCGACACGGGACAGGTATATTCTGAGATGAAGCATAATTTCGACGCAGGGTTCTGAGGTGAACCATAATTTCTACACGGGGTGTGGTATATCCTGAGACGAAGTATAATTCCGGCGCAGGGTTCCGGGATGAAGCATAATTCCAACATGGGATAGGTATATTCTGAGACGAAGCATAATTCCGACGCAGGGTTTCGGGGCAAACCATAATTTCGACATGGGTAGTGGTATATCCTGAGGCGAAGCATAATCCCGGCGCAGGGTTCCGAGACGAAGCATAATTTCGACACGGGGTGTGGTATATCCCGAGGCGAAGTATAATTCCGGTGCAGAGGTAGACATTAATTGACTTGTTAACTTGGATTTTGGGTTTTTGGTCAACATCAGCATTGCTACACTGGAATATGGTGCCAGGAGCGAATCATCATTTGCCATGAGAGGATTTGGGGGTTTTGGTTTGGAATCAATATCGCTACACTGGAATATAGTACCAGGAGCGAATCATCACTTGCCATGAGAGAATTTGGGGATTTTGATTTTGGTTTGGCATCATCATCGCTACATTGGAATATGGTATCAGGAGTGAATCATCACTTTCCGTGAGGGGATTTCTCTCGTTCCCAGTCTAACGACTTAGGGATCATTTGTTCCCAGTTTAACGACTTAGAGGCCATCTGTTCCTAGTTTAACAACTTAGAGGTCTATTGGATCGAAAGTTTGGAAATTTGGGGTTGGAGTCGACATCAGCATTACTAATACTGGAGCACTGGTGCCAGGAGCAATTCATTATTTTCCTTTTCCTGTTGGAGAGCGATGGCTTAGGAGACATGTTTAGGTCCCTGTCACCTAAAACTTTTCAATTTTATGAGCCGTAAAGGTCACGATTGCCCTATCATTTCGGCTATTTATTCATGGTTGCGCCATCATTTCGGCTTTATTTTCATTTTTTTACTTGCTGATTTTTATTGCGAGCTTCCCTATCATTTCGGCTTTTTTTTATTTGTTTATACATTTACCTTTTTTTACACTCCCAGTTTAACAACGTATGGATCGCCTGTTCCCAGTTTAACAATGTAGGGGTCGTTTATTCCCAGTTTAACGATATAGAGGTCATGGATGTTTGCTTATCCAATTTTCTCGAACTTTGATCTTGGCGGAGCAGAGTTGATGACCATAACTTGGTGGTTTGCCGGTACATCCGAGGACGGTAGGGTTTTCCTAACCTTGTATTGGTTCTCCACCTAATCTTTGAAAATATAGCAGTTTTCGATAGTATGACTCATCATCCTATGATATAGGCAGTATATGGGATTGTCGGTCATGTTCATTTCATGTGGCCTTTTTGGAATTGGCAGTTGCAGACAGTTGTTGAAGGTGTGCTCGAATATTTTGCTGATTTTGTCCCTCCTAAATGAGTAGACTTTCTTCCCCCTCTCCCTTAGAGTCGGTGTCTTTCCTGATACTGTCATTTGAGGCCGATTGGTCTTTGGTTCGCTTGTTTTCTTACTCCGGTCAGTATACATATTGGAAGGACTGGCAGCTGATCGCGATCGTTTTTTGCAACGGTGTTCCGTTCTTGGGTTAGAGGGAGTATTGGTTGGCTGTTCAGGATATCAACCTCGGGTTCATAAACCAGATTTTGATTTTGTTGTAATTGCAATTGGGCGACTTGGGTCGTGAGATCTGCCATGACATTTAGTAGCTCGTCGGCTCCAGAACGGACCTTGGCCAACTTCTCGTTCCTGTCCTGAATCTGCTTTTGAAGCTATTAGAATGATCGTTATTCTATTGTTCCGGGTATGATAACCGGGTTATCCTTACTGCTTGAGCTCGATTCTGAAGGAACCACGGGCTCTTTTGGCTTAATGGACTGAGCGAGCTCTTCATCATCTGGACCGAGCCGGTGTTGGGTAGAAACAACCACGTCATTGTCATGGCTATGAGGCGTAGGAGGACTTGTTCTTCTGAGCTCCACCATGAAGATCATATGGGTTGTGTACCCGTCTACTGCCTCTTCATTGGTAATGTTGCTCGTTGGACTTTTGGCTTATTGCCTTGGTCCGCTCCTTTAAGAGAAGGGCATGCGACTGAGAGCAGCAAGTTCCCGAAAGGATTCGATCTCTGTATGTATGAAATTGGTGGTCGCGGTTTGATTATTTGCTAACACGCCTTTAGACGGTTCTATTTCTCCTGTCTTGTATTGTTTTTTGACCCAATCTTTAAAGACAAAGCAGTCCTCAATGACATGCCCTATCACTCTGTGATGGGGGCAATATTTAGGGTCATCGGTCATATTCACTTCTTGCGATATTTTTGATTCTGGCAATTGTAGACCGTTTCTTAGGACGTCCTTGAATATCTTGTGGACTTTGTCCCTTCTGAAAGAATATACCTTATCCAGCTTCTCTTTTAGGGGGGATTCTTCTCTCCCTACCAACACTGGCTTCCGAGGTTGGTTGACATTGGGCCTGCCTTTCCCTCGCCTATTTCAGTCAGCCAAAGTGTTAAAAGATTCAGTATCGTTGGAATCTCCGCCTTTGCGATAGTCATTTTGGTTCCTCCGGGATCTATTGTTAACTTAGGGGTCTAAAGTGGACTCTTACCTTGAGTGTTCCAACAATTAGACCTTCCTGGTCAGCTCTTGGAACATTTTGAGACCCGTGATACATAAAAACAGGGTCATCCAATTGTTGAGATTCCCGATGAGGAGGTTGACTGGTCTTGCTCTATCGGTGGTTTTCATTTGACGGTGAAGTTGTGCCATCAAGCTATGAAGTCTGTGTTTCTTTTGTTCTTCTCTGGCCTGGTCCTCATAAGGTCGGCAATGGTGATTTTCTCGCTAACACTCATGAACCTTTGCCGGAAGAAGGATTCCATTTAGGCAAACGTAATAACAGATCCATCCGATATACTTGCGTACCAGTCAAAAGCAACGTCGGTCAAGCTATTAATGAACCGTCGAAGGAGGAGCGCATCATTTCCCCCGGTATTTCCCCACGATACTTTAAAGTGGGCAATGTGCTGGTTCTGCCAACATCTTTTTATGCTTCAGCTTCAACCACCAACGTTTTGACTTTGTTGGTGACCAAATCCATGATCCGGTCTTGTGTTAGCGGATTGCTGTCATCGACAGTCAAGACATTTCCTGAAGCAGAATGTGGTTGACCTTCATTCGGCTCACCCACTTTTGGACTGGAGAGAATAGACGTCGGCGACTTCGGGACACTGTTTTCCGGTTCATAGGTGGAGCCCTGCACTTGATTTGGTAGCTGAGTGGCAACTTTGGCCATGAGCTGTAAGACGACGTTTGACAAGTCATCAATTTTTGAGTAAAATTTGACCATCTCTTTATCTTTGCTCCTGAGATGTTTTTGGAGCTCTTGAAGCAGCTGTTGTTCTGCGGTCCTAGGACAGAAAATCGGCTCTTTCTCGCTGTCCGAGCTTGACTTCACATGGACTGAGGGGTCTTTATGCCTATCAGCCTCATCGTCATGCGTAGGCGGATAATCTTGGGAAGTGGCAACCACATTCAAGCCGGATTAGGCTTGGGATGTGGTGGCTCCATCCTTACTTTTACTGTCCAAGTTGTCACTGGGACACGTGCCCACTATATAGATCATGTGGATAAAATATCCGGTCGTCTTTTCATCGTTGGCAGCTGATTTCACGGACCGCTATCACGGTCCTTCTGCTTCGGGAAAGGACAATCGACTGAAGACGGTTGGCCTGACTGGGTCATTGGGCGGTGCTGATGCTTCTTTTCTGGTTTTTCCCTTCTGCTTTCACACAGCACGAAGTGCTTGGTAGACTTCTGAAGAGAGAGTGGCAGGTCTTTTGTGCTGGGGCTTGGACACCTCCCTTTGTAGCACAATTTGAAATGTGGCCTTCTTAATCTTGGCAGATATCGCATTCTTCTAAACCCACTTTAAGGGCTCGAACGAATTGTGGATTTTCACGACACGACTGTGGTCGCGAAGCAGGCCGGGCTTTGGAATTTCACAAAATTTAATTTGGCCAGAGCCCTGGTCCTTTTATTTGCTCTATATCTGTAACAACCCTAATTTTCTTATACCCCTTTTTCCTATACAAATTTTTAAATTAAATTTTTTCAAAATCCATAAAGGAATATTTTAACCTGAGCACAATATATAAGTAATTATTTTGTTTTTAAATAACTCCATTTTTAGTGTACATAAAATTGTTTTAAAATTAAAGTATACTTGGGGTATTTAATGTTGTTGTTACCACTTTAAGTAATTATTTCACACTATAATTATAAGAAGGAGCTTGTAGCTCATTGGTAATAGCTTGTACTGCTGAACCAAGCCACCAGAGTTCAAATCCCATACCCCACATTATTTTTAATATTGATTTTTTTTAAAACCTTTAGAATACCAAGAGTTTACACGTGCATATCTCATAAAAACCCCCCACTACACACAAAGATGTAACACTTCCAGGAGTTAGATGAACCGTCGGGGGGGATCCTGGCCACCGGACTCGGCCGGGAATCGGCCAACTCGGCATTGACTCGGCCGACTCAGTGCTCCGACCGAGTCACGGCCGAGTCACCCCCGAGTCGGCCGATTCCGGTGATGGCCCCAACATGAAAGTTGTGTCTTTTCATATTCTCTATGCACCTGAAAAATTTCAGCCTCAGACCACTTCCAGAGCTCTTTAAAAACCTTAATTACTCCACTTTTTATACATTTTTATTACATTTTATCACATTTTTATTTTTAACTTTTCATTTACCCTAACCCTAGCCTAACCCTATAAATACCAACCCTACACACTACCCTCTCACCCCCAAAATCTTGAGCCACTCTCTCTAAAATTTTCCAAGATTTGTGTACTTTGAAAACAAGCTCGAGGCGAAGCTCCGACGAAATTCCGGCGGAAATTCCGGCGAACTTTTTTGGAGCTATCGGCGACGACGCAACACACCGACGATTCCTCTAGTTCCCCCTCACTCTCTTGAGTAATCAAAATCCGTAAGTCCCATTCTTTCCTTCTTTCTATTTCTCTAAAATACGAAATTTCGAAACCCGACGGAATCAGAACAAATCCGATTTCCGTTTCGGTTTTCTATAAAAGTTCACTTCTCACCAATACATTCATGTTTAAACATCTTAATCTTGACTATTAAACTTTTAAAAATCAATTTGAATAAGTTTCATCACATAAAATGATAACTCCAATTTATCGTATTTTTCACTTTAATACCACAATGTTTCAATTTCACATTTAACCTCTTAACTTTGCTATACATTTAAAGTAGAGCACGAGGTAATGACCTACCTCCACACACACGCAAATACAACCCTAAAACGATATTATCAAAACTTAGAATACGATAAAACAAAACTTTCATTTAAATACCATATTCTTAATAAAACTAATTCTAAAAGTTTAGCTTTGATACACTTTTAAATACATACCTCTTATTAGGAAAACACGATAAGTTGTGGGCATCGATCGTTTATCTAAACCTGACTTTGTGGTGTCTAGGATAGGCAAGTAAGCAAAGGTAACTTTAAAAGGCCCGCCTCACGATTCGTGAGCCGATCCCTCCTTCGTCACTTGTACTTACCTGGCCACAATTGGCGGTGAAGAGAAGATTTGAGGCTTCTAACGACTTGTTGTTTAGACCATTTAGAAATAGGATAGTTGGCAAAGGAAACCCTAGAATCTAAAATACGAAAAATTACACTTTGCAAATAAATACCTTTTACTTTATAAAACCGTTTTCTAAAGGATTAGTATTTTACAATCTTTGCAAAGCGCCGCTACAACCCATCTTTGGGGAACCCATTCAGGATCGTGCAGTTTATCGCGCACCCTCGGGCTAGTAGTGCGAGATTCAGACCTCCGCAAGGAGCATTCGGTCTCGAAAGGTTTAAAATACGATATCTTAAGAAAATAAGATTTTTGGAATATAAAATATTTATTAAAATTATTTTTGTATAAACAGATGTATATTTATCATTTAAGTATCTACTTTATTATAATATAAATTTTCCACCTTTTCCTAAAAATCATAAGAATAAATTTTACACTAAAATACCATGAACTTCAAATAATCAATATTACAGATAAATACCCTTATTTATAAAACTAGGATATTTTCACTAGAAATGTCACAACATAAAATCCACCCTCATTACAACTCTAAAGACGAACAATAAATACTTGAGGTGTATTTTGAAAAGTATATAAAAGTATTTTTACATAAAAATCCCTCAAGTTTTATAAATTACCCTGAGGACCCTAACAATTATAAGACTTCGATTCACATTTCTGATTGTCTGACTCGGGTTTGAGTCCGATTAATCTGACTTGAATATGATTCAAGCCAATCTACAATCTACAAGATTCCAATTCAATATGAACACATGAATCCATGAATACAATTATCAATTTATACAACTTGACTGAACCGAACCATGGATATATTTCTTTTACATGATTCTCAGTTATTCCATTTACATGACTCTACGGTTACAAGGTTTTTCTGATATCATGGTTTCGGTCAGTCAGTCATTCAATCTTACAATCAATACAATTTACAAGATAACAATACAAACAAAACACTACTGGGTTTAAGGCGTAGATTGGTACGGAAGGTGTTAAAAGTGACACGAGACGGTCAGACTTAAGACACCTAACATGAATCCAATTGCCGTTGTTCCGGGCCTTCTAACGGAGCCTTGTACTCTATATTCCGTTTGCCCTGGTCTCTAGCATATAGAGACCCCTCTCGTATACACTGGCATTCTTCTGTACCAAGCTATAAACAACAGCGTTAATATAACATTACAACAATACAATACAACATTAAAAACTACTCTCTCTCTCCTACTCTTTGTCTATTTCTCCCCTATCTTTGGGACTTACCGAGTGACCTGTTCGCTGACGACATTCTATTTCTTTCTTCTTTGAATGTCGTCAGGTGGTTTGGACCCGGCAGAGATCGAGCCATCGCAAGAAGACTTGGAGCAGTTTGCTGAAGACCCTGCACTTTAGTTTCATTGTACACTTTTCCTCTCTGTACTTTTCATTTCCTGTTATACCACTGTTTAGGCATATTTTTATTTCAGTTGTATTTACTTTCATATATTGTACAAACAATGTTAATAAATAAAAGTTGCTGTTCTTTTTATTTCTTGTCTCTTGTGTATTTATTTGATATTGCTTTGATACGCTTAGCGTATGTACTTCTGAGTATATACGTAGCGGACCTCGTCGCGTCTCCTTCGCCGTACACTGGGAAGCGGGGCGTGACAATATCTAAGTCGCTTCTACCTTAGTTTCTCCGCTTTGAGCACTTGGCGAGCTTCTGCTATTCATGAAGCCGCTATAGACCGAGTGATGGAGTGCCTTGGAGATACATCTGACTGTGCATTTGTATGAAACATCGCCTGAGCTTGCCCATGACACTTAATGATTTCTTTTGTTTCAGCAGTCTTTCCCCCAGCTGAAGCGCCAGGGGGTCGTTCGAATACCGATTTACGTTTGGCTTGTTGTGCCTTGGCGATAACAACGTTCGGCCTCTTTCCCCTTGAGACCGGTTTGGCCACCTGGTTTGCCGGGATTTCCGCCAGACGAGCGTCTTCGGCAGGGTAGATAATGACGGAACCAAATTAACGGGGCGATTCCTCCCATTGCCGGCTGAGACTTGCGGGAAGAATCACGTGAGTATTGATCTTGACTAAATACGGGATCAGAGTTGCGTCAAGAATGAAGATCATCTTAGGAGACATAATTGTTGAGTTCGAGATTGCAATTGAAAATTATTAACCTGCATAAAGAAGTATGATTTCAGTACAGGTAATCGATGTATATGTTGATTGATTTCGCATGAATATTTAACCCGAAATACGGGAGGAGAGAATGTGTTCCACCGGACGTGCTAGAATCCGCAGAGTATTTTTCATCACCCTATTGAGATATGAATGCACGTGCTTGTCAGGCATATACAGATTCCACCTTCCTGGGGCAGGCTGGGGTTTAATGATTGTGGGGATCCAAATCTCCGACAGCCGCGGACTAAGCTGCCATTAATTACCCCTCGCTTTTAGAGCGAGGGAACCTCTGATTAACAGGTCAAACATATCATGCGAACTCAATGTGTGGTACACGATATATGTGTCTTTTTTAAAAGAAAAACATTGCAAAAAGGCGTGTTCATTTCATTTTATTTTTTTTAGTTATGAATATTTACAAGAAAAGACTTTAAAATAAGATTTCATTAAAAATATTTTTTTATAATTATTTTTTTAAAAAAGCAAGTGCGGAGGTGAAGTGCGCGGTAGGCATGCGGCACGCGAGCGTGGGCTCGGGTTATGTGGACCGAGAGAGCTAAACCCTCAGATTTGTAGTTAAATTCCTTCGATTTTTGTTATGGAGTTAAAATCCCAAAGGTTTTAATTTGGAATTAAACTCCCAAAAGAATTTTAATGGAGTTAAACTCCTGAAAGAATTTTTATCATGAAGTTAAACTCCAAAAGATTTCCTCTTTTCTCTTTTGAGAAGAACCCCGAATGGGTTCTCTTGAAACTTCAAAATTTGGATTTTGAGTGATGAAAAGTGGTCCCTTTTCTTCTCTTGATAGAGTTTTGAGAGGTGAGTTTCCATTTTTCTCTCTCTCTAATTGGATTTTGAGGAGGAAGAAGAAGATAGCAAAATTTTTTTCCTTTTTAGAATTGATATGAGAGTTAAACTCTGCTTTGATGGGTTTATAGTGAATTTTTTTTTAGTTTTGAAAAAAAAAGAGCTAAGCTCTTAATTTAATTGGAAATGAAGAGGAAGAATTTGAGAGAGAGAAGATGGAGGCACAAACCCTAATATTTTTTAGGGGAATGAATATATTTCATTTCTTCATGATATTGGTTTATATAGGCTTACAAATTTACACATATCCCCTTGGCTTTACAAAATGGCATTTTGCTCATTTTATGCCCATGTGCTTATTTCTTTTTACACATGAGCCATGGGCTTTACAAAAAATTGTCTTTTTGCCCATTTTTCTTATATTTATTTCTAAAAATTGCATTTAATCTAATTTATTGCCTCCTTTTTGGTATGGAGCCGGTCCCTTTTATGCTCGATCTTGACTTGGGCTTGGGCCCACTTGGTTTGGGCTTAGGCCTGCTTGACTTTGGGTTGACTTTGACTTTGACTTAGTCAAACGGGGTGTAATTTTTTACCCCAACAGTACTATGTAGTACTTATGGAACTGCGAGTCGATCCACAGGGAAGAGAAATTTCAATTGAACTTAATCAACTTAAAAGAAAGGTTTTTAATTTGTTTTTAATAAAAATAATTAATTTAAATAAATTTATGAATTGAAAGTGCCTAAGGTGTTGAATCCTCTAGATCTAATCATATGCTAAAAATCTTTTAAATTAGTCTCTTTTATATTACCTTTCTTAATGTTCATGAACTTCGAAGGTATAGACTATATGGGTCTCAACATAATTTATCAAACCATATTAATAAATATCGACAACCTAAATTATTTGTATCTTTATATCATCTATCAAACTATATCAATTCATACTATTAAAAATTTATGATTTTATAGATTCTAAATTAATATGACGTTAAACTATTCGTTTTTCCTAAGCATAAGCTATAAGCGATTTGCTTCATAAGCTATCAACATTTATCGGCAAACATGATCTTATATTAACTTAGAGAAATTTAAGCACAAAAAGAGACTGTCCACCGCCGAAAACAGAGACGAACCGGGATGGATCGTCTTGCCTGAATTTGGGAGCAGATGCTATTTGTATTTATCCGTCCACCTCTCCGAAGATACCAAGTTGATTTATGGCACCGTATATCGGAGGTTTGGACGGATGCGGCCGTTGTAGCAGACTTCGTCAGATTCCCCGTCGTTTATGAGGGGTTTTTGATTGTGGGGACGCTCTTCCCTGCAGGCGTAAACCCCTACAGTTAATTACATTACCGCATCACAATAACCATTTTCTCCTTCTCCGGAAGTTCACTTCGTGTCGTGTGTGTGTTTGTTTATTTTGATTGCCCGTGAATTGTATATGGAGACTAATTTATGTTGTCGCCCGTAGGGCGTGAATTGGTCTAAATCCATATATCTTAGATTTAGGGTTTTTTATTTAAGGATCTTTAATCTATTTTGAGATTAAGATCGACTTAAATGTATGTGAGCATTTGGGGCTCGATTTGTTTTTGTTAAGGATACATTGGTCCAATTTGAGACTAAGATCCACTTAACGAGGTTTTAGGATCCAACAAAAGAGCGTTTGGGCTTTATTATTTTAGTGTAAGGACGTTTCAGTCCATTATCATCATTTTGGAGGTGAATATTAGTTTAGTGATATTTTGGTCCATTATCGCCATTTTGGAGGCGAATATTAGTTTATGGACATTTCGGTCCTTTGTCCATCTTGCACGCACGTGTATTTGTTACGTGACGGAGTGAACAATAATGATATGGAATGCAACCAATTTGGGGTGCGGTCTGATTTGAGGTGTGCACGTCAATTTGGAAATGCACCAAAGAGTTGTTGCTTGTTGGGACCCGCCACCTCTCTAAAGACGTTGAAGAATTACAATGACATATATCAGAGGTGTGGAGAGATGTACCCTTAAACCAAATCCCGTATTTGAGGGGAAAAGGGGTTGTTGTAGACCTAAGAAATGTTAGTCATGTTTGAGACTAAAATTATCTTAGGAGATATAACATGAATATCATTTGGGATATCATCAATGGGAGACCACTAGTCATTTTTGAGACTGGGGTCAGCTTAGGAAAAACATGAGCAATATGGGCTCGGTTGTTTTAGTATCAAAGAGGTCTAACCTCAGGAAACTTAGCCAAGTTGGGCTAAGATTGAGTCTCCAATAGTGCTAAGCACTGAGGAATACAGTGCACACGTGCGTTTCACGTGGGCACTGGATTAGTGTTAAACACTAGATTTTATGGCGCTCACATGACATACGTGAGGCACCCCAAATATGGTCACTGGATTAGTGTTAAACACTAGAGTTTTATGGCGCTCATGTGACACACGTGAGGCACCCCGAATATGGGCGCTGGACTAATGTTAAACACTAGAGTTTTATGGCGCTCACGTGACACACGTGAGGCACCCCAAATATGGGCGCTGGACTTTCGGTTTTATGTCCCCCTTTTTTATAAGTGCTAAGCACTTGGCTAGAGTTCTCATGCAAAGCACGTGGGTGTCCCCTTTTTCTTTATTGATGCTGGAGTGCAGTAATTTCCTCTTTCTTTTACTTTTTTTCCCCTTAAACAAATCACATGGGAAACACGTGAAGATGTTTTGATTATTTTCCTTGTTCGTTAGAAGCACTCACGTGGGAAAAACGTGAGGCTTCGAAATAGTGCTAAGCACCAACGATTTGACCCTGAAGATCTTGGATAACTGTGTTTTTTATTGAAGAACTAAGATCTTTATATAGGGTTAAACCCTAATTTTTTTTCTCTAGAGGACTTAAATTCCTATATGTTCCTGTTCTTCTTCTCTTTTTTTTATTTAACTTAGTTCTTTTCCCCTAGGTTTCTAATCTTGCCGAGCAGAATCTTCCCGATGAGAATTAAATTCTCAACTTGTGGGGAGATTTGCTTCTGCAGATCTCAACCAGAGGAAAGAACCGAGTTCTTATATGAAGGGTTAAACCCTCAGAGAAGCAAAAGATAGGTGTTTTTTTACCTAGTGTTTTAAGGAAGCAAATCTTTTCTTTGAGAATTAAATTCTCCTGTTCCTCAAAAGCTCACTGTATATTCTTTTTTAAATCTCTGGGGAGTTCTCTCTCTTTTTCTCTTTTTCTCTTTCTCTTTTTTCTTCTTCTTCCCACTTTCTCCTTTTTTCTCTTTTTTTCTTTTGAGACTTGAAGTCTTGGGTTCTTTATATAGTGGAGAGAAGTTTGTTTAATTCTGAGAAAATATTTCATTGAGAGATCCCAGTTGATTTAATTGGTCTCAGAATTGATTTGGAGAATTTTACCCACCGTTGGATCTTTGATCCAAGGACTTATGTATTTTTTACAGAAAATATTGTTCTTGTTTTTAACAAGATTGGGGATATTCTCCCATATACAGAATAAAATTCTATCAAGCGGTGGCATTTTAATCACCATTGGATTTTTAATCCAAGGGTGCTCAGTTAACAGAGTATAATCTTGCTCTGTTTAGAAAGATATAGAAAATATTTTGGATCTTTGATCCACTAACTCTCTATTTAACAGAAAATATTTTTCCCAATAGAATTTAATTCTATGTTTAACCACCGTTGGATTCTTGATCCAACGGTTCATTAAGTAGAATTTAATTCTATGTAAGGAGGTGTCCTTACGTGTTTAGCATGTGGGACTTAGCTCGACCCCTTAGCTGTTTGGTTGTAGCGCCTATATGGTTTTCATATAGGCGCTCATGTGTTAGCACGCGAGGCTTTGTTTCGCCTATCTGTTGTTTGATTGCAGCACCTATATGCTTTGCATATAGGCGTTCACTTGTTTAACACGTGAGACTTATTTAGCCTATTGTTGTTTGGTTGTAGTGCCTATATGCTTTTCATATAGGCACTCACGTGTTTAACCCGTGAGGCTTTATTTAGCCTATCTGTTGTTTGATTGCAACGCCTATATACTTTGCATATAGGCGTTCACGTGTTTAACACGTGACGCTTATTTAGCCTATTGTTGTTTGGTTGTAGCTCATTTATGCTTTTCATATAGGCGTTCACGTGTTTAACACGTGAGGCTTTTTTTAGCCTATCTTTTATTTGATTGCAGCGCCTATATGCTTTGCATATAGGCGCTCATGTGTTTAACACGTGAGACTCGAATAGTAGGGAGTTTCTTTTGAGAAATCAGCTATTTATTGGCCGGAAGGGTCTTTCGCCATGCATATCCATAAGCAGGTAGGCCCCATCCTGGTAGACCTTGTCTATGATGTACGGGCGCTCATAGTTCGGCTCGAATTTCCCCCGTTTCGCACAATTGGGGATCATAGGTCTTTTGACGACTAGCACGAGTTCTCCTTGGCAGAATGTTCTCGGCCTGATCAGTTTTTCATATGACCGCGTCATCCTTACCTTATAAGTCTCCAGGTTCTGTTGTGCTATAAGGTGAGTTTCATCGAAAGCGTCGAGCTCCTCAAGCCGGAGATGAGCGTTTTCTTCATCTGTTAGTTCGTATCAAACTGCTACTCGTCGAGAAGGGAGTTCTATTTCCAGGGGAAGTACTGATTCCATGCCGAATACTAACGCGTATGGGGTCGTATTCGTGGCCGTTTTGAATGTCGTCCGGTACGTCCGGAGAGCTTCGTGTAGCCTTTCGTGCCAGTCTTTTTTGTTTCCCGACA
This sequence comes from Agapanthus africanus, assembly GCA_030015575.1. Classification (NCBI taxonomy): domain Eukaryota; kingdom Viridiplantae; phylum Streptophyta; class Magnoliopsida; order Asparagales; family Amaryllidaceae; genus Agapanthus; species Agapanthus africanus. The sequence continues at coordinate 42,766,940 of JASDDO010000019.1, read as the reverse complement.
CAGTCTTTTTTATAATCTTTGCCAAGGTCTTTTTGAAATCTTCAGCTAGACCGTTAGCTCGGAGATATAAACGGAAGAATATCTCCAGTCTATTTTATGTTGTTCTGCGAAGCGGCTGATTTTATGGCTCCTGTAGGCTGGTCCATTATTCGAGATTATCCGCCGCGGAGTGCCGAACCGGTAGATGACATGTGTCTTAAAGCAATGGAGAATATTCTCCGTCTTCACTTCCCCTAGTGGTATTGCTTCTGCCCACTTAGAAAAGTAATCGGTTGTTGCTAGTATGAACCGATGTCCTTTGGATGATGCTGGTTCGATGGGGCCAATTATGTCGGTTCCCCATATTTCGAATGGCCAGTTAGCTACTGTTGGGTTTAGCGGATTTGGATCTTGGTGGATGAAGTCCCCGTGAATCTGGCACGAGTGACACTGCTTCGCATATTCGAGGCAGTCATGAACCATTGTAGGCCAATAGTAACCTATTCTTTTGATTTTCAGCTTCATCTTTGGCCCAGCTTGATGAGAACCGCAGAGTCCATCGTGAGTTTCTTGGACGACTCTCTTTGCTTCTTCTGGCCCTAAGAACCTTAGCCACAAACCGTCAAGTGATCTCTTGTATAGAGCATCATTGACGAAAGCGAAAGACAGAGTCCGTTTCATGAGCTGATGTCTTGACAACGCGTTTTCGGGCGTTCGATGGGATTTGAAGTAGTCTATGAAGACTTCCCTCCAATCCTTGATCTTTTCTTCGTCTTCTATCTGGAGGAATGCTTATTTGGTCATTTCCTTTTCTTCAGATGACTCTGTTAAATCCTCCGAAGGTATCCCTGCTAGCGCGAGAACCCGGTGGCTTTGTACGATGATCTTTACGTCATTGAGGTCTTCGTCGGCCAATTCTTTAGCTAATCTATCCAATGCATCCGCTTTGCTGTTTTCCGCACGCGGTATACTCTCCAAGATGTAGGAGGGGATTTGTGTCAACAGTTACTGCACTCTTTCACCATACCTGGTCAGTTCTAGCTTGCATGTCTGATAGTCGCCATTTACTTGGCTGATAATGAGCTGGGAGTCTCCATATATGAGGAGGTCTTGAATTCCCATGTCAACAGCGATCTCGAGACCTGTTATCAAAGCTTCATATTCAGCTTCATTGTTAGTCCTCGGCTCCATCAGGGAAAAGGCATAACGCGGTATCCCTCCCTGCGGAGTCATGAAGATGTGACCTACCCAGCTTTGATTATGGGGGTATTATGTTTCCGCCTTTTCATGGAAGATGCTCCATCAAAGTAGAGTTCCCATCGGGCATCATTCTCTTCTTCCTTTGCGTCGAACGCATGTTCATCCGGTAACTTACAATTTAAGGAGGCGTCGGCGGGTATCGGATGCTCAGCAAGAAAGTCGGCGATAGCCTAGCCCTCCACTGCTTTGAGAGGTTGATATGTTATCGACAATTCCATCATGAGGAGGGCCCATTTGGAAAGCCTTCCTGTTAGTGTGGCCCTTGACATCAAATATTTGAGAGGATCCATCTTTGATATGAGATGGACCTCATGCGACAAGGCGTAGTGTCTGACCTTCGTTATCGTCAAGATCAGCACCAGAAAATGCTTTTCGATAGGGGAGTAGTTGTTTTCTTCCCTCAGGAGAACTCGAATCAAATAGTACAGAGCTCTTTCCTTTTCCTGATCGTTTTCTTGTGTCCATAGCGCGCCTAGAAAACCCTCAAGGGCTATTGCATATAGGATAAGGGGTTTTTCCTTAACCGAAGCGGTCAATACCGGCGGATTATGTAGATATTGCTTAATTTCGTCTAGTGCATTTTGGCACTTATGATCCCAGACGAACGGGATCCCCTTCTTCATTAGATGACTGTAAGGACGGCATTTTCCGGAAAGATTGGCTATGAACCGCCGGATATAGGCGAGCTTTTCTTGGAGAGACCGCAATTATTTGAGAGTTCTCGGCGTGGGTATTTCCGTAATCGTCTTGATCTTCGATGGGTCTATTTTGATGCCAAGGTGTAGTATGATGAATCCTAGGAATTTTCCTGAAGAGACTCCAAACGCGTATTTTAGAGAATTCATCTTCAGATTATACTTCCGAAGACGTTGGAACGCCATGTTTAGATGCTCCCAATGCTCCTCATAAGATTTGCTCTTCACCATAAGGTCGTTAATGTAGCATTCAATAACCTCATGAATGAAGTCATCGAAGATTTTCGTCATGGCCCTCTGGTAGGTAGCGCCAGCGTTCTTCAGACCGAAAGGCATTACCTTATAGCAGAATATGCCCAACGGAGTCCGGAAGGCGGTATGCTTTTGGTCTTCAAGATGCATTTTTATTTGATTGTACCCTGAAGATCCATCCATGAAGGAGAAGACCTCATGGGTAGACGTGTTATCATCAGCTCGGTAACTGGTACTGGGAAGTTATCCTTTGGGCAAGCTTTGTTGAGGTCCCGAAAGTCTACGCAGATGCGCACCGTCCTATTTTTCTTCGTTACTGGAACAATGTTGGCGATCCAGTCAGGATATTGAACTTCTTGGATAAAGCCGGAGTCAATTAGTTTCTTGACTTCAGTGTTGATACACATTTCGAGTTCGACCGCATTCTTCTTGGCACCTGTTTGACTGGCTTGACGTCCGGCGATATAGCCAATTTATGCACCGCTATTTTTGGATCTAATCCCGGCATCTCGGAATAGTTCCATGCGAAGCAGTCTTTATATTGCATAAGCATGTCCTTTAGTGTGGCCACCTGTTTTTTAGACAACAGACCACTGATGAACTTGGGCCTCGGCTTGTTTTCCGTCCCAAGTCGATTTTTCTTAGGTTGTCCGCCGTAGTGTGTATCCCATCTTCCAGCTCTTTCGGGGCTGGTGGAAACTCAGAGATCACCTCTTCCTCAACCTCATTTGTGAAGCATTTGAAGAAGTCATCCATATTCTCGTGCCCTCCCTTCTTTGAGAGTGTTATCATGTGGCAAGTACTAGTTCGCTTCCATTCTTGGTGTTGAGCTGGTCCTACCTTCACGATATAGGTTCTCTTTGGCTCATGCTTTTGCGGTGGGGTCACCCTCCAGCTTTCGGATAAAGCGAACCTGCCTTGTTGATATTGGTCTTCGACCCGGTCTTTAAAGGTGAAGCAGTCTTCAAGAGGATGTCCTATTGCTTGATGATAGGAGCAATAATCCGGTTGATGGACCTCATTTATCTGTTCGGGGTACCGAGACTCCGGGAGCATCATCATTTGATACTTCATGACAAGGTTGAATATTTTCCTTATCTTGTCTTGAGGGAAAGAGTATTCTCATCCCATCTTATTCATAAAAGATGGATTCCAGCTGACTTTTTCTTGATTGCATGGCTTCTTGGATCCGCTTCGCTGTTTCCGAACATCATTCTCGTTCTTCACTTTTTTTTCCCCAGGCTTTTCTCTTGTCGCGAGAACGTACAGCAGGCTGAGGGTGAAGGACATCGTATTCTTCCCTTTCCGCAGACTGCTGATTGAGACGCTGTGTCCTGGACTTTTTGTAAATAGCCATTTCGCGGTTGTGATCATCCCGAACCTTTTGACCGGCTTCTCTTATTAGCTTGTCAACTTGCTCTTTGAACGAAGGACTTGACGTTCTTATAGCGGTATTTTCCTTCGTTTCAACATCACAGCTATCTAGAAAAGCATCCATTTCTCTACCGGAGTTATTTATGGCGCGGCAGTGGAATTGCTCCCGTTTATTTGACCGAACATATCCAAGCCCGGTCTTCTTCATCCTTCCGTTGGGCATCTTTCGCTGAGTCCCGGGAACGTCTCAGATCTTGTTGTAGAACTGGGCTTGTCGAACGGTTTGTTTGAAGGATACGCCTTAGCATCTTAATAACCTTTTCAATCCCTCTGTGTAATATCTGGGCAAATGGATTGGTTGCAACCTGTCAAGCGCAAGCTCGGCACCATGCCAGACTTCTTTCTCCACTTTGGTCTCCGTAGATTGATAGAAGAGGATCACCTTTTCACCTCTTCGTCTGGAAGAGACGTAAAAATTCTGCAGCTCTTGTACGCTGTATGTATCAACCGCATCAAGTTCTTTTTAATGTCGTGGCGGAACCATGGTGATCTGTAAACTTTGATCAGTTCCAGTAACGGTTTGTGCTGACGGGCGAGTGGAGATCACGACATTGGTCTTGTCCTCAGAGTCACTGCCAAAGACCAAAATAGGAGTAGATGGTCTAGGCCTGTTGCATTGGGGTTGCCCCGAGTAGACTATTTCCTCATCTTCCTCGGTGTCACTCCTAAAGATCAGGATGGTGACAACGGACTTCCGTTTATCCTCCGGCTTATGACATCTTTCCGTATCTTTGAAGTATGGTAGAAAGTACTTTGCGTCTTCATATTTTCGGACTTCGTTTACGGAGAATGAATTTAGCTCCCTCGTAACGGTGTACTCGGGGCCGTCTTTGAAATACTTCATACACTAGTGTTGTATAGAAGGGATGACGTTGTACTCGTGTAACCAAGGCCCGCCGAGCAGAGCGTTGTAGCAAGTCTTGGCGTCAATGACATGAAATTTGATGTCAGTGACGAGCAGCCCGAAGCGTAACGTCAGTATTACGAACCCGAGTGTTCGTGATGACTGTGAATCGAAACCGGATATGGTAATTTTATCTCGGGCTAGATGCTGAACGTTCATGCAAATCTCCTTCAGCACCTTCACATTGAGGAGGTTGACAGAAGACCCAATGTCAATAAGGATTTTGCCTATCTTGATATCATGGCAGTACCCTGTGACTTATAACGTGCGGTTATGCTCGCACGTTCCGAGGAGGAGATCCTCATCGCTGAATATGATGTCAGCTGTGTGAGCCTCTGTCAGTTCGTCCTTCATTCTTTCTTCAGCTAAGAAAGCTTGGAATTGATCAGGATCTTGTAATTCCTTGATCAGAGAATCTCATGCCTCTTTGGACAGGAGGAGAGCATCCAGTATGCTTAGTTGTGAAGGCATTTTTCTCAGATGTGCTAGGACATTATAATCCACCTTGTTTTTCCTAGGTGGGTCCTTGGCTGCGAGCTCTTTAACGACTCCATCGTCAAGGGTGATTTCTCTAAGGACTTTTTCTTTCCCCTTGTCTCTTTTACTCAAACCTTTATTTGTAGGTCCGAGATTCTTCTCAGGCAGCGTGCGGTTACGCAGCTGAATGTTCTCGCAGTTCTTCTCCTCCTTTTCTTTTTTGAAGGTGGAGTTCTTGAAGAGATGGTCGAGGGTCATTTCTTCCTCAGAATCGCTCCCGAAGGTAAGAACTTGGAGTTTTTCGCTTTCCCGACCGGTATCAACCATATGACAGTTGCCAGTCATTTTCTCACGCGCACTTGTCGAACTTCTTTGCTGTTGACGAGCTTCGCGTTTCATCCTCTTGAAGTGTTGTTGATGGGCAACGTATCCTTGCCACCACTTCTTGAAGGCACTGCATTCCTCGGTGGGTTGGGTAACCCTCTGATGATATAGAGAGTAGTTTGGATGTATATTCGCTCTGTCAAAGCACATGACCCCGGGAGTGTTTTCTACAAGAGGGGGTAGCTTCATTCCCATTGACAAGGCTTTGGCGAACCACTTCTCTGCTTTGATCCTGCTCTTGTTTGTGGCAGGTGTGCTTTGGCTTGGTTGGAGTACTTTACAACTCGTCCTTACCGCAGCTTCTTCATCCTGATGCCGACACTTAGCCTTTACGTATATGGATGTTTCGCGCTCTCGGTCAACTTTGCTTTTTCGAAAGGCTTCATTTAACAACCTATCTATTGGGTCTTCTGACAGTTCCCGGGTTTTTGGCCCCGATCCTGTCCCCAGTTCCTCTGTGTTGTTTTCTGACGCCGAGGGAGCTTCTTCGCCTTTTGACGATGAATGGGAGACCATGTGGCAACTTGCTACATAGTCTTTGGTTTCTTCTGATGAGTTATTTTCCTCATCGTTGTCACTCTCTTCATTCTCAATAATATGCTTGAGGAACTCTTCGAGGGCGACCGGTGTCCGCTCTTTCTGGTTGTACTCCTCAGTGCGTCAATATACCTCTGTAAGTCTGTGCCTTTGTCGTCATACTCGGCAGGTTGCATAGGCTTTTTGGTCTTCTTCTTTTTCTTCGAAGACTTTGAAGGTTCGACTTGGGGATCTTGTCCTTTATCGACAGTTTTCGGTACGGGACGCGGTTTCAGCATCCCTTCGATGATTTCCGGTTCAAGCAGGCTCTTCCACCTGTTTGCCGGACATACCTGGAGATCCTTGTTCACCGCCGAAAGACCGGGAAGACTGACGTATTGCCTGAATTTGGGGGCAGATACTATTTGGTTTTATCCGTCCACCTCTCCGAAGATGCCAAGTTGATTTATGGCACCGTATATTGGAGGTTTAGACGGATGCGGCCGTTGTAGCAGACTTCGTCAGATTCCCCCTCGTTTGAGGGGTTTTTGATTGTGGGGACGCTCTTCCCTGCAGGCGCAAGCCCCTGCAGTTAATTACGCTACCGCATCGCGGTAACAACTTTCTCCTTCTCCAGATGCTCACTTCGTGTCGTGTGTGTTTGTTTTATTTTTGGTTGCCCGTGGATTGTATATGGAGACTAATTTATGTTGTCGCCCGTAGGGCGTGGATTAGTCCAAATCCCTATTTTCTTAGATTTGGGTTTTGGGTTGGGTTTAAGGATCGTTAATCTAATTTGAGACTAAGATCTACTTAAACGTTTGTTAAGGATACGTTAGTCTAATTTTAGACTAAGATCTACTTAACAGGATCATTTAGATCCAACAAAAGAGCATTTAGGCTCTATTGTTTTAGTTTAGGGACTTTGCGGTCCAGTTTAAAGACGTCATAGTCTGTAAAGTTTAAGGACATCATAGTCCATGAGTTTAAGGACCCCACAGTCCGTGGTAGTTTAGAGACATCAAAGTCTGTAAAGTTTAAGGATATCATAGTCCATGAGCTTAAGGACCCCACAGTCCGTGAAATGTCTGGTTGTCGGGACCCGTCACCTCTCTAAAGACATTGAAGGATTACAACGACAAATATCAGAGGAGTGAAGAGATGTACCCTTGAACCAATATTGGTTAGGAGATCTGTAGTCCAATTTGGGACTAAGATCAAAAATTTGTGAGCATATGGGCTCAATTAATCTGAATTGGGATCCGTGGCCAACTTGAGCTCGACCCATTCGGTCTAAATATTGGACATTTAATTAGGCTCAGTCCTTTTCATTTAACAATACTGAGCATTGGTCCTGACAACTTTTTGTCTTTTATTGAATGTTGAGCACTCGTTATAACTCTGGGGGCTTTATCATTTAAAGAACAATTTATGTTCTCTCAGCGCACACGTGAGAAGTACGTGGCGCGCTTGGTGCTGAGTGTCAGTCAATGAGCGCAGAGCGCTTCTGTTGAAGTAGCGCACACGTGAGGAGCACGTGGCGCGCTTGGCGCTGTGCGCCAGCCAATGAGCGCAGAGCGCTTCTGTTTAGTAGCGCATACGTGAGGAGCACGTGGTGCGCTTGGCGCTGATCGTCAGACAATGAGCGCAAAGCGCTTCTGTTTAAGTAGCGCATTCGTGAGGAGCACGTGGCACGCTTTGCGCTGAGCGCCAGTCAATGAGTGCAGAGCGCTTCTTATGAAATAGCGCACACGTGAGGAGCACGTGGCGTGCTTGGCGCTGAGCGCCAGTCAATGAGCGCAGAGCGCTTCTTGTGAAATAACGCACACGTGAGGAGCACGTGGCGTACTTGGCGCTGAGCGCCAGTCCTTGAGCGCAAAGTGCTTCTTTAAATTTGGAGCGTTGTGCGCTAGATTTGGAGCGCTGAAGTGCTTCGTTTAATTGGAGCGCTAGGGCTCTTTTTAGGCAATTCTGCTCTCTGAAAATTAAATTCTCTCTTATAAGAGACTTTGTCTCGTGGATCTAAGAACAAAGTTCTTATTTTATAGGAGATGTTTCAATCTCTTATGTTTTTGGTGAAAAGTTTTGTCTTTATAGATCTGTGATCCTAAGAGAATTGAATTATTGTCCCCCCTTTTATAATGAGATGTTATGATCTCTTTTGTGAAAAACAATTTGTCTTAAAGATTTATGATCTAGCATAAGAACTAAGTTTTTTTTCTGATGAGATGCTTTGATCTCTTTATTTTACCTGGAAGAAATTCTTCTTCTGCTGAGAGCTTACTCTTCTCTCTGAAATTTCTCAAAATTTATGGGGGGTTCCTCTATGTGAGACTTGAAGTCTTGGGTCCTTTATATAGTGAAGGCTGATTTGTTGAATTAGTTAAGGAGATCTTGTCTCTAATTGATTTGGGGATGTTTCCCCCGTTGGATCTTTGATCCAAGGGCTTCTGATTTACAGAAGGCAATCTTCTTGTTTTTTTAACAAGATTGGGAAATTTTCCCCATACAGAATTTATTCTGTATTTTGGTGATTTTTAATCACCATTGATTCATTGATCCAATGGTGCTCTGACTTTCAGAGCACAATCTTTCCTTTTTGGAAAGATTCTGAGGAATGTTTCCTTAACAGAATTTTATTCTAGTCAATTGATGATTCATCATCTTCATTAGATCTTTAATCCAACGGTGGGGAACATTTAGTTCCAACGCTAGCGTTCTCGTGCTCTGCACGTGAGCGCTGCAACAGAGTCTTTGACTCTCAGCGCTGGCGCTGCCAGCACTGGCGCTCTCGTGCTTTACACGTGACGTGAGCGCTGCAACAGAGTCTTTGACTCTCGGCGCTGGCGCTATTATGAAGCGCTGCTTCATTTCAAATTTCAAAATTTGAACAGAGTTTTGCTCTGATTTGGGAAAAAAATGCCCCCCACCGTTGCGCTCACGTGGCCTACACATGAGTGCAGCGGTGGCAACATCTATACCATTAGATCAACTCAGAAGTTGAAACGGCATCTCAGTGCCTATAAATAGGGCCTTTGGCCCTTGAGATGATCTCTGTTCATCTTCTTTCTTGTTTTCTGAGAATTAATTCTCCTTCAGAGCATATCTCTTTGTCTTAAGAACTTTCTTAGGGACAGAACTCTGTCAAAAATTTAGGTAAAAATTAAATCTTTCTAGGGTTTCACCCATTAATAGAGCCCTGCTCTTTTCAGATCATAGATCTAAGAAAACTTTTTTAAGGTTTTGTTAACAGAGCTTTGCTCTCATAGATCTAAAAAGATCTTTTTTAGGGTCTCTTAACCCATTAACAGAGCTTTGCTCTTTCAAATCATGTAGATTTGTTAATCTTTTATGAAGAACTCTTAGAATTTGTTCATAGATCTTGAAGATCCCGGAATTTTTAATTCATTGAAAGCTTTACTTTAAGTTTTCTGATGGGTTATTCCATCATCTTTACAGAGCTTGGCTCTTCAGAATTTTTCTTGAGGAATTTTTATTCCTTTCATCATCAGAGTTGACAGATGTCACTCTTGTTATAGAGCGCTGCTCTCAATGGGAGATTTACTCCTTGGCCCGAGGACCCTCATTAAAAGAGAATTCTTTTAGGATTTCCTCATTTAATGACAGTCTCATCAAATGATGAGACATTTTTATTAATGATGAGCCGTCATCTAGATTGTGTGGGTCCCTTTTGGTTTCCCTTTCACTGCATTGAAGTGTGGTACGAAATTAAAGTACCAAGTGCCAGAACTTGAGCTATAGCATTGACGGTTGAAAATTTTGTTCTTTTCCGTGCAGGTACTATGTCTTTCGACGCTTCTTTCCCGTTCGTCCGTTCGGAAGGCGGATTCCCTGAAGCACCTGTGGATAGGGAAGTCTTTGCGCTGATTAAAGATCATGATCCAGAATGAAAGAACCTTCATTTATGGGGAACGTGGTACAATCAGATCATCAGGGGGCAGCGTAGCTTCTCCTGCGCAGCACCTTCGGAGCCTATTTCGGCGATCCACTACGCCGACCTACCCCCGGTGAACTATATCGTGGAGGAAGTTAACTGGACTTCAGAGGGTCTCCTTCAGCCCTTTTTGGCTGCAATACCCGTACAGCCTCCAATGGCTTTGGATAACTTAGGGCGACGTATCTGTCAAGGCGAGTCGCGCCCTTGGGGACAGCCGTATATGATAGGCCTAATTCCTCATCATCTAGCTGGGTATTTGCAATGGGCCCACTATATTTTGTCATCCAAGAAGTCGCAGCTGCTGAAGCTCGGGTTGTATCCCACAATTTACGCTTCTCTCTTTCAATATTCTACGCCTTTTGCCTGGTGGGTCAAGGCTTTTATGGAGCAATGGAATATTCCGACCCACACCTTCCTTTTGTTGGATCGAGAAGTCTCAATCTCCTTAGAGGAGTTTGCAGAGGTTTCTGGCTTACCGGTTAGGGGAGAACACTACGAGGAGCTGCTTCCTCCGGACGAGTACTTCTTTGATGCCAAGTCAGTGATGACAGGCCTTACCCCTGAGAACGCCATTCAACACCAGTTCCCCAGTTTGATTAAGGTGTTGAATATTTATGAGAACCTTTTTCTCGAATCCAGAGGTCGTGGGGTTAATTTCACAGATTTCATCACCCGCTTTCTCCGCTCAGAAGTCCTGTCGAAGGAAACAACGAAATTTTCCAAACTCGATCCTTTTGGTTTTGGTTTGGACAACCAGCCGGCAGCGGAGGCGGATCAGAGGAGCTTCTTTCTCCCCAACACCCCGGTCGTCTCTTTTGCAGAGCTTGCATGTAAATCCCCGTTTCCCATCTATAAAAATTTTCCGTATTTTCCTAATCCCGTTTGTCTCCTGATTTTTCATTGTATTTTTCATTTGTAATTGGTTACTCGAGTTTCAATATTTAACTTAATCAAAACCCTAGATTTATTTCCAATTAACACCTAAGCCTAATATGATTTAACCCAGCCCAATAAATAAAATAAATCTTAATATTTAAAATTCCTTCAGCCCAAATCTTTTCCAAAACCATTAAACTAAATCCCCAGCCCACTCACCTTTTTATTTTAATAAATTCTGTATTTAAAATCCCGGCCCATTCTAACCTCAGCCCACGTTTTTTTTAAAGGGAATTTTATTTTTAAAAACCCTTCCCAAGCCCGGCCCACTCCTCCAGCCCGCTCCTCAACACCCGACCCGACCCACTCCTGTTTATCTCCTTTTCTCCTCCAACGGTAACCTCCCCCTTTCCCGCACGCGAACGCCTCCTCCGCCGCAGCTCGCGCCCACGCCCACGCCTTCATTCTTGCAACGTTTCACCCACGACATTCAACCCTCATTCATTCCTTAGGCCCTCATCTCTCTCTTCTCCTTCATTTTCAGAAATCTACTCACCTCTCTCCATTCACCAAAAACTCACCGACCGCCATTGTCCTCACTCCGCCGCCGGCGACGACCCTCGACAACCTTCGGCGACCCCTCGCTCACTTCTCTCCACAAACTGAGCTCCCTACACTACCCTTCGCCTCCAGCCCTTCATCAACCCAACCCCTGTACACAACCCCACAACCGAGCTCGGCCACCTTGCACCCTCGACGCCGGCGAACTCCCCACCACATCGCCGACCACCCTACGACCTCCTCGTCATCAGCATCAACACCCATACACCCCCTACACCTACACAACCGAGTCTCTCTCTCTCTCTCTCTCCCCCTCCAAAACTGCCAAACTTAAATCGATATCCCCACGCTGCGAACTCACTGTTGCTATCCGCCGGAGCACCGTCGTCGACCCCAGCAAGTCCCAGGCCAACCACAGAGCACCACCTTCGCTTCCAGCAAGCACTTGACGGCTCCGGGCAACTCCGACGCAAATTCCGTATCTCGAGCCAAGCTCGCGCAATCCGTTTCACGGCGTACATCACGCGTTCGTGACGCCGCTGCTGCCGTGCGACCCCGAGACATTTTCCAGGCAAGTGTTTTACTTGCTACATGCTAAAATAAGTGTGATACAAACTTAAATCATATAATTTACAATTTACCGATTCCCGATATATTTTGCGATCTATGTGTTCGATGCTAGACCCCAATGAAAATAATCGTTTAATTTGACGGAAATAGATATTTCCTGTTGGCCCTCATAATGATAAATATCTTGTATAAATCTCACTGGAAAATACGATTGTTAGTGACTAAAACCGATACCCCCAAATATGCCGATAAAACTAGAATTTTCCCGTATCTGAAAATGAATAAAATCACTGTAAATTTTTTATATACTGGAATGATGCGTTCGAGGGCTTAAATTGAATCCGACTCGACAAACTTTAACCCTATGTAAACTTCTAATGATTTATGTTCTGTAACTGCGATGATATTTAGATCGGAGTGCGACTCTGGACTGCAGTCCAGAGCGACTCTGATTACTGTGTACTGTCCCAAAATGTGTGTCACTGTCTTTCCTGAATTCGTATGTTACGGAACTCTGCAGTAGATTAAAGATGATTCTGTTAGCTAAACAAAACAAGTGGTTCCATTCCGTTTCATTGCCGTTTGCTATTTTAAACTGTAAATAAAAGGGCAGAACGTATAACTGTCCAGAACAGATTCAGAAGTGACACACTGATGTTAAACTGTGTATAACTTTCGACGTACAGACGCGATTGAGGATCCGTCTATTGCGTTGAATACTTTATTGGAAAACCTAGATTTTATTCAACTGTAGTATTGCTAAAATCTGAACCCAACTGGGTACAATTCGTGTCGCGAAACGGACGTTCAGTTCTGAAACTGAATTTCTAGCCGCGAGCACTTAAAATGAAACAGCTGTATCTTGAAAACCGGAATCCCGATTGAACTGAAACTAAATTTGATGAATTTCTGACTGAGCGTTCTATTTATCTTACTTGGATCATTTTGCTGAATTCTTAACACATTAATTTATGCAATTTATGTAAGTTAATGACATGCATGTTGATTCATAACATACTTAGCTTATTGATAGCATACATACATATATCATACCCCATTTGCCATATACTTAGTGTTAGCGAGTGTTAGAGTCAGTGGACATTGCATTATCATGCGTGATTGATGCTGGTTTAGGAGTGACGAGTACACCAATGGAAAGTGAATATTCGTGACAGTGATTGATATAGTGAACGGTGATAAAACCGTGTCATTGGTATACTTGTACACGACTAAATCAAAATCATAAATAGTGTAAACCTAGGGATAAAGGGAAAATCGAAGTGGAAAGAGAATCGTACTTAGAGGGACCGTGTTTTAGAGGATGATTATTCGAACAGCGATATATATATTAGGTAGGATCTAGCGATCCGGCTGACAGGGTTATGTCCCGAGCATGTGGGCCGTTGTCTCGGGTATGTACGAGACTCCTGTTAAACATGATCCTCCTTCCACTATGCGATTTCAAACATGACCTAGAGACCGATAGGGACACAGAACATATTCTGCATCATATAGTGACATAGTGATTACTTGCATTGTTCTTACACTAGTACTACCTCATTTACCTGTTTCATCTTATTATAATAATATTGTTATTGTGTCGCTCTGACGACCTGAGTATGCATGCTCAGATTCCGTGGAAGGACCAGCACAGGAGACGGATCTACCCTTCGAGTTCACGGAGATATAGTCTGGTGTACTTTCTTCATTTACTGCTTTCCATAAAAGTGATCGTGAGATTGAACTTGGTTAGTAATTGTTCTTGTTATCTGTAAATTGTGAACAATGGATTATTAATGTAATAAATTAGTGATTTGATTCCTTTACTACTGTGCTTTATCTACTAATTACCATGTAATGCTAGAAGCCGAAGTGTGACAACGGCGGGATGTTTCCCTGACCGTAGGAGCATGGCTGGCCTAGTCATCCCTCGTTTTCCGTATTTTGGGAAGCGGGGCGTGACATGGTTTAGTTGGTATCAGAGCCAGATTTAGTATCAAGGGTTAACATTAACTATATTGTATTACGTTATTCTTGTTTCACTACTCTTGATTTTCATCCTTGAGTCTGATCTTATCCTTTTGAATCTTCCAGTGATATGACGTCCCCGAACGACCCCTCCTCGGACTCCAGCTCTCAGGACCGCACGGAAAGAATACTTAGTGCACTGACCTCTCTCGCGGAAGCTCAGGAAAGGAAGACAGATTTACTCGCTGAGGGACTCTGGGCGATTACCTCCGCAGGAGGACCCTCCGCACTCATTACCGCCCCCGAAGGCGCTACTACACCAGCTCATCATGCTAGGGCTGGTACCGTATCCGACTTCCGACGGTTACATCCAGCTGCATTCACAGGGCTAGCTGAACCCCTTGAGGCCGAGCAATGGCTGGTGAACATGGAGAACTTACTGACAGCCGCCAGGGTTCCAGAGGAAGATAGGGTGAACGTGATAAAGATACAATTGGAAGATGAAGCCCGTACATGGTGGTCGGTGGAAGAAAGCAGGCTTGACGGGCCGATTGAATGGGGAAAATTTAAGGAATGTTTCCTAGATCATTATTTCCCTTCCACAGCCAAGGCAGAAATGGAGGAAAGATTTATTCTTTTGAAGCAGAATGGACGCCCGGTGGACGTATATGCGGCAGAGTTCAACCGTCTGAGCCGCTTTGCTCCATACATGGTTGAATCAGAAGCCACCAGGGCCAGAAGCTTCCTTCAGGGGTTAGATTTCGAGTTGCAGCAGTTGATTGCATCGTTGGATTTGCAGACTTTCACACAGGTACTCAATGCGGCGAGAGTTCAGGAGCAATTGATTAACAAGTTCAGGAGACCCCCAGTCGTTCCAGCACGTACCCACACGCCTTCTCGAGGAGCCATACCGGTTCACAGGCCAGGAACGACACAAATGAAGCGCCCGTTCGTACCACAGTATCGCCCCCAGAGACAGGGCGTAGTTTGCGGATATTGCGGAAGAGGTGGGCATACCCAGAAGGACTGTCACCGTGCCAAGGGACAGTGCTTGATTTGCGGATCCAGTCAGCACAAGATTAGCAGTTGCCCTGAGCGAGCAGAGATACAGGGAGGTTCTGGACCGCCACAGCAGAGGCCGCAGAAGCAGAGGCAACCCTTTACAGGTCGCGGTCAGGGACGGGCTTTCACCTTGACCGCCGAGCAGGCAGAGGCGTCAGGAGACGTTGTTACAGGTACTCTACTCATACATTCCTTACCAGCCAGAGTACTATTTGATTCGGGAGCATCGCATTGTTTCTTGTCTGAGCATTTCACTGATACACACTCCATACCACATGAACCACTAACCAAGGGATGGGAAATTCATACGGGTAATGGCATTATAATATCTAGTCGAGAATGTAGATTATGCCCGGTTGTAGTGTGTGGCAGGGAATTCTATGCGAATTTCCTTCTGATTGGGACAGGCAGTTACGACGCAATTCTCGGGATGGATTGGATGAGCACTTTCCATGCAGTTATCGATTGTCATGCAAAGAATGTGATCTTCCGCATTCCCAATCACCCGGAGTTTATTTTCGAGGGTGGAAGCAAATCTTTGGAACCAGCCAAGTACAGAGCAAAGCCTAAGGAGCTGACAGCTATGGAGATTGATAAGAGCCCAGTCCCAGAAATTGTTCGGGACTTTCTGGACGTATTTCCTGAAGATTTACCAGGTCTACCACCTCCTCGAATCTTGGAGTTCTCAATCGACTTGACTCCAGGTACAGCCCCAGTATCCAGAGCCCCATACAGAATGGCACCAGTTGAGCTGGCGGAATTGAAGAAGCAGGTTGAAGAACTATTGGAGAAGGGATTTATTCGGCCAAGCGCTTCACCGTGGGGTGCACCAGTTCTGTTAATAAAGAAGAAGGATGGATCGCTGCGAATGTGTATAGATTATCGGGAGCTGAACAAGGTCACAATAAAGAACAAGTATCCAATCCCGCGCATTGACGACCTATTCGATCAGCTAAGTGGAGCCAAGGTGTTCTCGAAGTTGGACCTCCGTTCTGGATATCATCAAATCAGAGTAGCAGCCGAGGATGTATGCAAGACGGCTTTCAGGACCCGATACGGACATTACGAGTTCCTTGTGATGCCGTTCGGTGTTACCAATGCCCCAGCAATATTCATGGATTTGATGAACAGGGTGTTCGCAAAGTACTTGGACACGTTTGTCGTTGTGTTTATCGACGACATACTTGTCTACTCGAAGACCCGGGAAGAGCACGCTGAACATTTGCGCACGGTACTACAAATTCTTCGGGAAGAGAAGCTGTATGCGAAGCTAAGCAAGTGTGAATTCTGGCTCGACAAGGTTCAGTTTTTGGGACATATCGTTTCGGGCGAAGGCATCTCGGTGGACCCGGCAAAGATAGAATCTGTCAGAGATTGGCCAACGCCGAAGTCAGTGGCTGAGATCAGGAGTTTTCTGGGATTGGCAGGTTATTATCGAAGATTCGTCCAAGATTTCTCAAGAATCGCGGAACCATTGACGAGGCTGATACGGAAGGACGTACCGTTTACGTGGACAGAGGAGTGCACTCAGGCATTTGACACACTGAAGCAGAAGTTAACCACGGCGCCTATTCTTACTGTACCAGATGATTCCGGTGGTTTGGTGATACACAATGATGCCTCAGGGAAGGGTTTAGGTTGTTTTCTAATGCAGCACGGCCGAGTAGTTGCTTACGCCTCTCGACAACTGAGAAACCACGAGAAGAACTACCCTACGCATGACTTGGAGTTAGCTGCGATAGTCTTTGCGTTGAAGATTTGGAGACATTATCTATTGGGTGAGAAAGTGGAGGTGTACACAGATCACAAAAGTTTGAAGTACATTTTCACTCAGAAAGAACTAAACATGAGGCAGCGCTGATGGCTAGAGTTGATGGCAGATTATGACTTGGACCTTCAGTATCACCCGGGAAAAGTGAATGTTGTACCAGATGCGCTCAGTCGCAAGCCAGCGGTCATGATGTTGACCGATCAGAGGAGCATTATTGAGGACTTTCAGAGACTTGAACTTGAAGTCGTTACGCCGAACGCACTCAGTCAACTTTGGCAGCTACAGGTGCAATCTTCTCTAGTGGATCGCATCAAGATTGCACAAGCGGATGATCCCCGATTGCAAAAGTTCAGAGAGCAAGTGGAAGCCGGACTGAGAACGGACTTGATTATACATGAAGATGGCTCTCTGAGATTCAGTAGCAGACTCTGCGTACCCAAGGGAGATGGTCGAGAAGAAGTATTGGCTGAAGCACACAGTTCAGCTTATTCTGTGCATCCAGGAGGTACAAAAATGTATCAGGACCTAAAGCATCACTTTTGGTAGAACAGAATGAAGCGGGAAATTGCGAGGTTCGTATCCAGGTGCTTGGTATGTCAGCAGGTGAAGGCGGAACATCAGAGGACAGCAGGATTGTTACAACCACTGCCGATACCTGAATGGAAGTGGGAGCACATTAATATGGATTTCGTGACGGCCTTACCACGGAGCCCTAGGGGCAATAACGCCATTTGGGTTATCGTCGATCGTCTCACGAAAGCTGCACACTTCCTACCTTTCTGAGTGGGACAGTTGACAGAATCACTGGCAGAAAGATATATGCAGGAGATTGTACGACTTCACGGTGTTCCAGTCAGCATTGTGTCAGACCGGGACACCAGATTCTTGTCACACTTTTGGAAGAGCCTATAGGAGAGTTTGGGAACCCGCCTTAAATTCAGCACAGCGTATCACCCACAGACGGATGGACAATCCGAGCGTACGATTCAGACGCTCGAGGATATGTTTAGAGCCTGTATGTTGGACTTTCAGGGTTCTTGGGAGGACCACCTGCATCTAGTCGAGTTCTCTTATAACAATAGTTATCAGGCTAGTATTCAGATGGCTCCTTTTGAAGCACTATACGTGCGGAAGTGTCGATCCTCAGTATGTTGTGATAATGTGGGAGAACGAAGATTACTGGGCCCCGAACTCATTGTTCAAACAGTCGACAAGGTCCAAATGATCAGGCAACGTATTAAGACGGCTCAGGATCGACAGAAGAGTTGGGCAGATACCAACAGGAGGGCACTAGAATTCGAAGTCGGAGATCATGTGTTCTTGAATATTTCCCCTACTCGTAGAGTTATCAGGTTCGAAGGCCGGGGAAAGCTTAGTCCCCGCTTTATCGGACCTTTTGAGGTGCTAGAGCGAGTAAGAGAGGTGGCCTATCGACTTGCCTTGCCTCCATCGCTAGCTGGTGTGCACAATACCTTCCACGTGTCACAGTTGCAGCGATATGTTCGGGATGAGAGCCATGTCCTGGACCATTCAGAGCTAGTTTTGGGTACCGATTTATCGTACGAGGAGCAGCCTACTACCATCCTCGACCGCAGGGAGAAAGTGCTGAAGAATAAGGTCATTCCATTAGTCCGAGTGTCTTGGGGCGGTCGTTCCACAGGAGAATCCACCTGGGAGCGGGAGGAAGATATCCGTGATCGTTATCCACATCTCTTTGTTTAGTGCTTTGTTTTTTTGTACCCTTATTGAATTTCGAGGACGAAATTTTTGTAAAGGGGGTATGATGTAAATCCCCGTTTCCCATCTATAAAAATTTTCCGTATTTTCCTAATCCCGTTTGTCTCCTGATTTTTCATCGTATTTTTCGTTTGTAATTGGTTACTCGAGTTTCAATATTTAACTTAATCAAAACCCTAGATTTATTTCCAATTAACACCTAAGCCTAATATGATTTAACCCAGCCCAACAAATAAAATAAATCTTAATATTTAAAATTCCTTCAGCCCAAATCTTTTCCAAAACCATTAAACTAAATCCCCAGCCCACTCACCTTTTTATTTTAATAAATTCTGTATTTAAAATCCCGGCCCATTCTAACCTCAGCCCACGTTTTTTTTAAAGGGAATTTTATTTTTAAAAACCCTTCCCAAGCCCGGCCCACTCCTCCAGCCCGCTCCTCAACACCCGACCCGACCCACTCCTGTTTATCTCCTTTTCTCCTCCAACGGTAACCTCCCCCTTTCCCGGTCGCGAACGCCTCCTCCGCCGTAGCTCGCGCCCACGCCCACACCTTCATTCTTGCAACGTTTCACCCACGACATTCAACCCTCATTCATTCCTTAGGCCCTCATCTCTCTCTTCTCCTTCATTTTCAGAAATCTACTCACCTCTCTCCATTCACCAAAAACTCACCGAGCGCCATTGTCCTCACTCCGCCGCCGGCGATGACCCTCGAAAACCCTCGGCGACCCCTCGCTCACTTCTCTCCACAAACTGAGCTCCCTACACTACCCTTCGCCTCCAGCCCTTCATCAACCCAACCCCTGTACACAACCCCACAACCGAGCTCGGCCACCTTGCACCCTCGACGCCGGCGAACTCCCCACCACATCGCCGATCACCCTACGACCTCCTCGTCATCAGCATCAACACCCACACACACCCTACACCTACACAACCGAGTCTCTCTCTCTCTCTCTCCCTCCAAAACTGCTAAACTTAAATCGATATCCCCACGCTGCGAACTCACTGTTGCTATCCGCCGGAGCACCGTCGTCGACCCCAGCAAGTCCCAGGCCAACCACAGAGCACCACCTCCGCTTCCAGCAAGCACTTGACGGCTCCGGGCAACTCCGACGCAAATTCCGTATCTCGAGCCAAGCTCGCGCAATCCGTTTCACGGCGTACATCACGTGTTCGTGACGCTGCTGCTGCCGTGCGACCCCGAGACATTTTCCAGGCAAGTGTTTTACTTGCTACATACTAAAATAAGTGTGATACAAACTTAAATCATATAATTTACAATTTACTGATTCCCGATATATTTTGCGATCTATGTGTTCGATGCTAGACCCCAATGAAAATAATCGTTTAATTTGACGGAAATAGATATTTCCTGTTGGTCCTCATAATGATAAATATCGTGTATAAATCTCACTGGAAAATACGATTGTTAGTGACTAAAACTGATACCCCCAAATATGCCGATAAAACTAGAATTTTCCCGTATCTGAAAATGAATAAAATCACTGTAAATTTTTTATATACTGGAATGATGCGTTCGAGGGCTTAAATCGAAGCCGACTCGACAAAATTTAACCCTATGTAAACTTCTAATGATTTCTGTTCTGTAACTGCGATGATATTTAGATCGGAGTGCGACTCTGGACTGCAGTCCAGAGCGACTCTGATTACTGTGTACTGTCCCAAAATGTGTGTCACTGTGTTTCCTGAATTCGTATGTTATGGAACTCTGCAGTAGATTAAATATGATTCTGTTAGCTAAACAAAACAAGTGGTTCCATTCCGTTTCATTGCCGTTTGCTATTTTAAACTGTAAATAAAAGGGCAGAACGTATAACTGTCCAGAACAGATTCAGAAGTGACACACTGATGTTAAACTGTGTATAACTTTCGACGTACAGACGCGATTGAGGATCCGTCTATTGAGTTGAATACTTTATTGGAAAACCTAGATTTTATTCAACTGTAGCATTGCTAAAATCTGAACTCAACTGGGTACAATTTGTGTCGCGAAACGGACGTTCAGTTCTGAAAATGAATTTCCAGCCGCGAGCACTTAAAATGAAACAGCTGTATCTTGAAAACCGGAATTCCGATTGAACTGAAACTAAATTTGATGAATTGCTGACTGAGCGTTCTATTATCTTACTTGGATCATTTTGCTGAATTCTTAACACATTAATCTATCCAATTTATGTAAGTTAATGACATGCATGTTGATTCATAACATACTTAGCTCATTGATAGCATACATACATATATCATACCCCATTTGCCATATACTTAGTGTTAGCGAGTGTTAGAGTCAGTAGACATTGCATTATCGTGCGTGATTGATGCTGGTTTAGGAGTGACGAGTACACCAATGGAAAGTGAATATTCGTGACAGTGATTGATATAGTGAACGGTGATAAAACCGTGTCATTGGTATACTTGTACACGACTAAATCAAAATCATAAATAGTGTAAACCTAGGGATAAAGGGGAAATCGAAGTGGAAAGAGAATCGTATTTAGCGGGACCGTGTTTTAGAGGATGATCATTCGAGCAGCGATATATATATATTAGGTAGGATCTAGCGATCCGGCTGACAGGGTTATGTCCCGAGCATGTGGGCCGTTGTCTCGGGTATGTATGAGACTCCTGTTAAACATGATCCTCCTTCTACTATGCGATTTCAAACATGATCTAGATACCGATAGGGACACAGAATATATTCTGCATCATATAGTGACATAGTGATTACTTGCATTGTTCTTACACTAGTACTACCTCATTTACCTGTTTCATCTTATTATAATAATATTGTTATTGTGTCGCTCTGACGACCTGAGTATGCATGCTCAGATTCCGTGGAAGGACCAGCACAGGAGACGGATCTACCCTTCGAGTTCACGGAGATATAGTCTGGTGTACTTTCTTCATTTACTGCTTTCCATAAAAGTGATCGTGAGATTGAACTTGGTTAGTAATTGTTCTTGTTATCTGTAAATTGTGAACAATGGATTATTAATGTAATAAATTAGTGATGTGATTCCTTTACTACTGTGCTTTATCTACTGATTACCATGTAATGCTAGAAGCCGAAGTGTGACTACGGCGGGATGTTTCCCTGACCGTAGGAGCATGGCTGGTCTAGTCATCCTTCGTTTTCCGTATTTTGGGAAGTGGGGCGTGACATTGCAGCTCCTAGGATCGATGAAGAAGCGTTCTTTTTGGGGTTCCTCGGGCTATGGCTAAGCTGGTTTGTGCTTTCGATACACCCTCGCCATATGAGGCCGTCCGTTTTTTATCCAGCTCACCGAATAGTTATTGGGATGCAAGTGGACGTCGGGGTCGCTGGGTTAGCTCATTTATATCACGGCCTCAGCTTGGCGGCGGACACTACTGAACCAGGGGTGCAGCATGTGAACTTCTCAATGCATTATTTTATGTCATGGATCGAGCTACATGTACTTGGCGTTTTCGGTGCCCACAAAAGGCCTTGCTTCTACGACAAGTATAACTTCCCTTGGATCATGCGGTTAGTTGACGCATCTATTGTAAATCCGACACAGCGGGAAGCCAGAGGTTTGCTCCTTCGTCCGCGTACGGTTGGAGATGGCATAACCTTCACTGATAAGGTTCTAACCATCGGTAAAGAATCCGCAAAAACTGTGCAGCCATTACGGGACATTTTTAAAGATGGGGCCTCTATCTTGAAAGCTCGGGAGATTCTTCATTTATACTCCATCAGGCCGGGCTTTCGCGTGTTTAGGCAAAATGATTCGGCGTTGTTTATGAGGTACAACCCGCATCGCTTCACCCAGCAATTAAGCTATAATCAAGGCGTCCCACTCGAGGCCTTCTTGGCTGAGCCAGCTGCTATTGAAGAGGGTATCTTGAGTGCATTGCACTATTTTATGCGGCTGAACACTGGCTCCAATTTCTTTATTAATGAGCCGAGTTGCATTCCAAAAGCCCTGAACGTATATGTAGCGTGGTACCAGCATTCGATGGGCACCGTTATTAGAGAAGAAAAACGATTATTGCTTGATCGCAAGGGCACCACCCCGGCTGGTAATCTAGTTGTTCCCCTGAAGCGACGGACCATCGTCTGTCCTCCCTTGAGGGAAGCTGCTGGGGTTGTGGTACCACATGTTATGCCTGAGCTACCCCTATCCCGTGTGCCTGAAGAAGCAGTGGCTGTGGCGTCTCCCGAGTCTGGCGTGGGTACTGAGATCGGGACTCATCGCCCCAAATTGCCCGCCAAGCGCAAGCTCGTATTGTCGGCTACTAGCACTCGCTCACAGAAAAAGAAGAAGTCAACGTTTTCTGTCGATGTCGTACTCGTCCAGGAGCCCCATGCTCCTTACAGCGAGGGCTTGAACGAATACGGGATCAATGAAGGTTTATTCATGGCGCCGGATGATACTGATTTGGAGGCTGCTATCGCGGTTTCAGCGCAATTGGCTCGCGATGAGGCAGCGCTGATCACCATTGCTCAATCAGGTATACTTCGGTCTTATCTTTCCATGGTCATTTTAATTACTATGCTTTGACTAACGCTTTCTTCTTCAACAGGTATCTCCGCCGAAGAAGCTCTTGCAGCTTCCCTCAAGACTTTCGAAGAGGAGGAAAGGCTTCGCGCTTCTTCGGGCCTCGGTATATTTCGGCTCACTGTGTCTTCATTCCCTTTTTTTATGAGTAAACTAACTCTTCTTTTTCATCTTAGTGCAGGTACTACCTCGACTTAGGATATCCCAAGTGCAGTGCCAATTGCGAGTGGTGACGCAGCGGCATCGTTACCGCCGGCCACTGCAGCCACGGCTATCCCTAAGTCGCCACTAGAGGTCTCGCAGAAGTAGCCGATGATGGACATCGTAATGGCGCCGGAGGCAGAACTTGGTTCGGATGACGGTCTTCCTTTATCGGAAGTCCCGAGGAGGTCAGCTCTCGCGGCTTAGGCTAAAAGGAAGCGAAAGAGGCGTGCAGCGAAAGAACGCAATGCCGCCCTGGCTGTAGGTGCAGGCTCGAGCACTGCTTCCCCTGTCTCTATTTCTCCAGAGGGTGCTCTGGCCTCCCTGTCTACCGCTCATAGACAGGCGGTATGCATGGCTCGGGAGGCAATTGAAAGGTCGTCCCAAGGTAACGTAACACTCGGTCCTTTTATTAGAGATTGATCTTCAGATTCTCATATATCATACCATGCAGGGCCAAGTCCTGGTGAGGAGGTGGTAGGTGAGATGACGGCAAACACCAAGCCCGAAGTGGCCACTCTTTCTCAAGAGTCCGGGACTTCCTCAATTGCCACTCTTTCCCCTTGCAGTGCCCTGCCATCGCCTGGCATCGCGAGTGTCACGACGGCTCTCGTAGAATCGAGGGATGAAGCTACGGGCGGAAAAACCCTTCCAATGGAGGAGAGCGAAACAGTCGTTGTGCCTAGTGATGCTCTTGTCGCGGTTTTGATTGGCGACTCATCAAGTAGATTTTGGGTCTTTGTTTTCCTTTTTGTTCCGCAATCCCTTTCAACCCCTTCGGACGGCATTTCTTTTGTTTCTAATGCAGGTGTGGTGAGCATTGAGGTCGTGCCACCCGAAGAAGCGTCACCGGTTGCTGCTCTGACGGTCGCTGACCCTTCTCCTTCTCTCGTGTCCTCTCAATGGCTGGAAGGTATGGGTTTGCGATTTGTCTAATTTAAATTGTGGATGTAATCTTCCTTGTACTGACCATGTATCGTCGCAACCTTGTAGGAGTTCTCTTTGATCATCTGTATCAAGTGTTGAACCCGCACTTCTCTTTTCAGTCGGAAGTTAGTCTGCCTGCTGGTGCCGGTGAGTATCTTTTCTAACCAATGTCTTTTCTTTTCTTTAATGGGTGACCCTACCGTTGTTAACTTTAAATTGATTACAGCGCTACAAATTGAAGGAAGGGACAAGAGAATTGCCGCGCCACCAGTACTCCCAGCTCTGCCACCTGTCGTAGCTGGTATAGTAGCCTTCATCGCTCTTACATCTTCTTTGTCTCTTAAGCCAATATCTGACTATGATTTGTTTTGCAGCAATCGCGCTGACTCGGCTCCCTTCGAGTCTCACATCTTAATGCCAGCAGGGCCCTTTTCCAGATGTCCCTCTTCCAAGGGCGTTGTAACCAGCCTGCGCATGTTAAGTGAGTACATCGAGGAGCTTGACGCGGAAATCCCTGCATTTGCTGCAGATTTTGCTGCCGAGGTTAATTCCATGCCGGCGACACTCGTGAACTTTCATAGCGAAGGCGTCGTTGAGTCTTGGGTTAATCACTGCAGGAAGATTGAAGCCTGCCTGCATGAGCTTGAGCTCAAGCGTCCGACTCCCGAGGTTCTGGCTCTGAACTACCAGCGGGCTGGATGGGTTGAGCAGAGAGCTCCCTTCCTCTGCCATTTTGAACAAGAAGCGGCCTTAATGCGAAAGGAACGCGAGGAAGCTTCAGGTGAATCCTCCCGGCTGCGTGCCCAGGTTGAAGCAAACGCTGCGCAATTGAGAGCCGTCTTTGACAATTTACAACGATGCATTTCGGACGGGCTAGCGCTAAGGCATAAACTTGACTTCTTAGAGCGGATTATACAGAATCGCGAAGTTGATCAACGAGAAATCGCCGAGAAACTTTCGTCTTGCTTGCAGTAACGGGCTCGAGTCGAAGCGGAGCTGGCCGCGGCGGCTGATCATGAAAAGGAGCTGAGAGGAGTGCGCGAGCAGCTGGCTGATTTACTGAAAGCGCCTCCTTCTCAGTAGCTGCATTTGTGTTGATTGTACATTTGTAACATTTGAATAACATATATTCATTTTTTATTCTTTCATATGATTCATCTTATATTTCATTGAATTCATGAATAAAAGATACATATTTTTTTCACTGTTGCTTTCTTCTCTTTGTTGTGTTATTGCCATGTGATTTTAGCAAGTATGGCCTGTAAATAGTAGGTAGCTGTCCATCTTGGACTCTTTATAGGGTAGGGATGGCTTAGGAAATAGGGTTAGGATCTGTAGCCTAAAACTTTCCAACTTTATGAGCCGTGAGGGTCTTATAAAGACTTTTCTCCCTACGAGTCGTGAGGATCTCGTAGGTTTCTTTTCTCCTTAGGAGTCGTGAGGACTCCTAAGTGTGCTTTCTATTGAGAGTCATAAGGATCTCACAAGAGAATTTTCCAGCTTACAAGTCAAGAGGACTCGTGAGTGGTTGTTTCCCTCCTTGTCGATGTTCGGCTTCGGAGAGTGTGGCCCGTGAATAGTATGCAAGCGCCCCTCTTAGACTGACTTGCAGGGCCGCAGTGCTTAGGAAACAGGTTTTTAACCCCACTGCCTAAGGCTTTTCCCTACGAGTCGAGACGAATCGAATAATTCTTGCAAGGATGTCCTAACGTCACAGTTAACCTCTGCTCTTTACGACAAAGGTCCATTAGGGTCTGTGGTACCAGGGTTTTATCCGTCGTACCGTCGCATTGGCTGATGTATTCCTCGATAGGCAATCTTGTTGTTCGAGCAGCCTTGCGACTATCGTGTCTCTGATCCCTTCGGGGGCTGGACAAGACGTCTTCAAGCACTCTTCCAGATAGTATTACCGTCGAAAGAGCAAGCGTTAGGGATATTCCATGTTGCTTTTTACTTGAGGTTAGGCTCGGTTTTGGAGCCCCGATGAGTCATAACCACTCCGCGCGGATGTGGGATGATCTCCGATAGTCTTTCAGGTTTTATTTGAGTTGCCGTCAAGACCATGAAGCTAGGGATTTTCCTTTGCTTCGTTTGCTGACATTGAGTCTACTGTAACGAGACGAATGTCACGGTTGTCTCTAGGTTGCGTGTGAACCGTCGAGGCTTGGAACTAGAAATTTTGCCATGGCTCCGATTTGCTAACGTTGCGTCTCCTGTAACGAGACGAATGTCGAGGTGGCCTCTAGGTTGCCTGTGAACCGTCGAGATTTGGACCTAGGGACTTTGCCGTGGCTCGCTTTGCTGACGTTGCGTCTGCTGTAATGAGAAGAATGTTGAGGTGGTCTCTAGGTTTTTTGTGAACCGTCGAGATTTAGAACTAGGGACTTTGTCGTAGCTCCGCTTTGCTGACGTTGCGTCTGCTGTAATGAGATGAATGTCGAGGTGGTCTCTAGGTTGGCTGTGAACCGTTGAGACTTGGAACTAGGAAGTCTGACGTGGCTCCGCTTTGC
Source organism: Agapanthus africanus (assembly GCA_030015575.1). Taxonomy (NCBI): domain Eukaryota; kingdom Viridiplantae; phylum Streptophyta; class Magnoliopsida; order Asparagales; family Amaryllidaceae; genus Agapanthus; species Agapanthus africanus. Next base: position 42,740,354 of record JASDDO010000019.1, on the reverse strand, counting down.
TGACATTGCGTCTGCTGTAATGAGACGAATGTCGAGGTGGCCTCTAGGTTATTTGCGAACCGTCGAGATTTGGAACTAGGGACTTTGCCATGGCTCCGCTTTGCTGACGTTGCTTCTGCTGTAACGAGACGAATGTCGAGGTGGTCTCTAGGTTGGCTGTGAACCGTCGAGACTTAGAACTAGGAACTCTGTCGTGGCTCCACTTTGCTGACGTTGCGTCTGCTGAAACGAGACGAATGTCGAGGTGGCCTCTAGGTTGTCTACGAACTGTCGAGATTTAGAGCTAGGGACTTTGCCATGGTTCCGCTTTGCTGACGTTGCGTCTGCTGTAATGAGATGAATGTCGAGGTGGTCTCTAGGTTGTCTGTGAACCGTCGAGACTTGGAACTAAGAACTCTGCCGTGGCTCCGCTTTGCTGACGTTGCATCTGCTGTAACGAGACGAATGTCGAGGTGGTCTCTAGGTTGTCTTTGAATCGTCGAGATTTGGAACTAGGGACTTTGTCGTGGCTCCGCTTTGCTGACGTGGCGTCTTCTTCTGGTTGGAACGAGAAGGAACGTCGTTGTTGATCTCTTGAGATGCAGGTGTTGCCATCGAGATTTGGCTCTCTTTCTGACAGACCCTGGTGGGATGATATGGCTCCCTCTTTGTTTGTGCCCCTGGATTGTATACAGAGATCGATGTGATCTCATCTGTAGGGCAAAAGTTTCATTTTATATGTATTATTTTTTTTGGTTTTCTTTCCGCGATGCTTTATCATTTTATCTTTTTGTATCGCGAAAGTCGCGATTGCCTAATCATTTCGGCTATTTTTCGCGGTGCCCAATCATTTCGGCTATTTTTCTTTTTACTCGCTGCTTTTTATTGCGAGTTGCCCAATCATTTCGGCTATTTTGTATGCATATATTTTACTTGCTGATTTTGTTGTAAGTTGCCCCATAATTTCGGCTATTTCATATGCATTTATGGCTCGCTGACTTTTGCCGCGATTATGAGACTTTGGATCTGATACTGATTATGAGACTTGGGATCTGATACCGATTTAGGCATCAACATCGCTACAACTGAGATATTGTCAGGAGCGAATCATCATTTGCCTTTGTCGGTTCGAACAAAAGTGGCTTAGCAATCAGTATTAAGATCCTTTCGACTAAGGCTTTTAACTTTATGAGCCGTAAAGGTATCATAAAGGTGTTTCTCCCTACGAGTCGTGAGGATCTCGTAAGTGCGTTTTCTCCTTAAAAATTGTGAGGATTTTTAAGTGTATGTTCTCTGATAAGTCGTAAGGATCTTACAAAAGTGTTTTCTCCTTATAAGTCGAGAGGACTTACAAGGGTCATTCATCGTGTGAGCATATCCCTAGTCGCTGGTGGGACTTTGTTAAGGAAATATTTATTCATGCCCGTGGATTGTATACAAGGGTCAACATTGAAGCGCTTGTAGGGCAGAATCGGGGTGTATGACGGCTTAAGAACAGGTTCAGATCCCTGTAGCTTAAGGCTTTTGAATCCTATCAGCCATGAGGGTCTCAAAGGGGAATTCACCTTACAAGTCATGAGAATCTCGTAAGTGTGTTTTCTTCTTAGGAATCGTGGGGATTCCTAAGTGTGTTACTCCCTTGTGAGTCATAAGGATCTCACACAGGTATTTTCTCCTTACAGGATCGAGAGGACCTTGCAGTGTCTTTTAACGAGATTGCTCCCTTTCGGGTTTTCACAAACTCGCCGGTAGTCCTGCTGTTTTTACTCACGGAGCTCTTTGGGGTTTTCATCCGTGCCCATCTCTCTTAGGGACGTACCATTTTTTTGCGTCAGTCTTGGGATGCTGCGGTCCATAGTAGTTTATAGACGTCTCGGTCAGGCGTAGTATTTCTTCAAGAAATGGCCATTTATTGGCCTGAAGGGTCTTTCGCCATGCATATCCATGAGCAAGTAAGCCCCACCCTGGTAGACTTTGTCTATGATGTACGGGCCTTCATAGTTCGTCTCGAATTTCCCCAATTTGGCACAATTGGGGATCATAGGTCTCTTGACCACTAGCATGAGTTCGCCTTGGCGGAATATTCTCGGCCTAGTCAATCCTCGTATGAGCGCGTCATTTTTGCTTTGTAAGCTTCCAAATTTTGCTGCGCCATGAGTCGAGTTTCGTCAAGGGCGTCGAGCTCCTCGAGCCGAAGATGAGCATTGTCTTCGTCCGTTAGTTCGTAATGAACCGCCACTTGTAAGGAAGGCGACTCTATCTCCAAGGGGAGTACTGCTTCAGTGCCGAATACCAATGCATACGGCGTTGTGTTTGTGGCCGTTTTGAACATAGCTCGATACGCCCAGAGAGCTTCATGCAATCTCTCATGCCAGTCCTTTTTGTTTTTGGATACCGTCTTCTTTATGATCTTCGTCAAGGTCTTGTTGAAAGCCTCAGCTAGACCGTTAGCTCGGGGATTATAGACCGAAGAGTATCTCCAGTATATATTATGTTGCTGCGCGAAGCGGCTGATTTTGTGACTTCTGTAGGTCGGCCCGTTATCGAAGATAATCCGTCGCGGAGTGCCGAACCGATAGATGACGTGTGTCTTGAAGAAATGGAGAATATTCTCCATCTTCACTTCCCTTAGTGGTACAGCTTCTGCCCACTTAGAGAAGTAATCAGTTGTTGCTAGTATGAACCGATGTCCTCTGGACGTTGCTGGTTCAATAGGCCCGATTATGTCAGTTCCCCACATTTCGAACGGCCAGCTAGCCACCGTTGGATGTAGCGGATTTGGATACTGGTGGATAAAGTCCCCGTGAATCTAGCACGAGTGGCACTGCTTCGCGTATTCGAGGCAGTCTTGGATCATTGTGGGCCAATAGTAACCCATCCTTTTGAACTTCAGTTTCATCTTCGGCCCGGCTTGGTGAGAACCACAGAGTCCGTCGTGAGTTTCTTGGACGACTCTCCTTGCTTCTTCAGGCCCCAGGCATCTTAGCCATAGAGAATCAAATGATCTCTTATATAGAGTGTCATTGACGAAGGCGAAGGATAGAGCTCGTTTCATGAGCTGATATCTTGAGGACACATCTTCAGGTGTTCGACGGGATTTAAAGTTGCCTATAAAGACTTCTCTCCAATCCCTAGCCTTTTCCTGGTCTTTTATTTGTAAGGCCGTTTGCTTGGTCGCTTCCTTTTCTTCAAACGACTCCGGAGATATTTTTGCCGGTGCGAGAACCCGACGACTTTGCACAACGATCCTCACATCATCGAGGTTCTCGTCGGCCAGTTCTTTAGCGAGTTTGGCTAATGCATCCGCCTTGCTATTTTTTGCGCGCGGTATGCTTTCCAGGGATTAGGCAGGGATTTGAATCAGCAATTATTGCACTCTCTTGCCGTACTTCACCAACTCTGGTTTGCACGTTTGATAATCGTCGTTTACTTGGTTAACGACTAGCTGGGAGTCTCCGTATATGAGAAGGTTTTCGATACCCATGTCGACAGCGATCTCAAGTCCTGCTATCAAAGCTTCATATTCGGCTTCATTTTTTTTCCTCGGCTCTGTTAAGGAAAAGGCAAAGCGCATTATCCCTCCTTGTGGAGTCACGAAGATAAGACCTACCCAGACTGGATTATGGGGGAGCTATGCTTTCGCTTCTTCATGGAAGATGCCCCGTCGAAGTAAAGTTCCCACCGGGTGTCACTCTCTCCTCTCTCCCTATCGATAGTGTCAAATGCGTGCTCGTCTGGCAATTCACAATTTTAGGGTGAATCAGCAGGTATCGGATGCTCAGCGAGGAAGTCGACGATGGCCTAGCCTTTCACTACCTTGAGGGAACGATAAGTTATCGAGAACTCCATCAAGAGAAGGGCTCATTTAGCGAGCCTCCCTGTTAGTATGGCTCTTGACATTAAATTTTTGAGAGGATCCACTTTTGATATGAGATGGACCTCATACGCCAACGCATAGTGCCTGAGCTTTGTTATCGCGAAGATTAACGCCAGGCAATTCGATAGGGGAGTAATTGTTTTCTTCCCCCAGGAGAACTCGACTCAAATAGTAAAGGGCCCTCTCCTTCCTTTGGTCATTTTCTTATGCCCATAGCACGCTTAAGGAACCTTCAAGGGCAGTTGTATACAGGATGAGAGGTTTTCCCTTGACCGGAGCTGTCAATACCGGAGGATTCTGCAAGTATTGCTTGATTTCAGCCAGTGCACTCTGGCATTTGCGATCCCAGATGAACGGGGTCCCTTTCTTCATTAGGTGACTGTAGGGGCGGCATTTGCCGGAGAGGTTAGCTATGAACCGTCTGATATATGCGAGCTTTCCTTGGAGAGACCGCAGTTGTTTCAGAGTTCTTTGCGGGGAAATTTCCATGATCGCCTTGATCTTCGATGGTTCTATTTCGATGCCTCGATGTCGTATAATGAATCCTAGGAACTTACCTGAGGAGACTCCGAACGCGCATTTAAGAGGGTTCATCTTCAAGTTGTATTTCCGAAGGTGCTGGAACACTATCTTCATATGCTCCCAATGCTCCCCGCGCGATTTACTATTCACCACAAGGTCATCGATATAGCATTCGACGATTTCATGTATGAGGTCATCGAAAATCTTCGTCATGCCCCTCTGATAGGTGGCGCCGGCGTTCTTCAAGACGAAAGGCATCACTTTGTAGCAGAATATGCCCAGAGGAGTCCGGAAAGCGGTATGCTTCTGGTCTTTGGGATGCATTTTACTTTGATTATATCCTGATGAGTCATCCATGAAGGAGAAGACTTCGTGAGTGAACGTGTTATCTATCATCAGCTCGGTGACCGATACGGAAAAGTCATCCTTCGGACATGCTTTGTTGAGGTCCCGAAAATCCACACAGATGCGCACCGTCCCATTTTTCTTCATCACTGGGACGATGTTGACAATCCAGTCGGGGTATTGAACATCTTGGACGAAGCCGGAGTCGATTAGCTTCTTGACCTCGGCATTAATGCTCATCTCAAGTTCGAGCCGCATTCCTCTCGGCGCTTGTTTGACCGGCTTGACGTCCGGAGATATCGCCAATTTGTGCACGACGATTTTTGGATTTAGTCTCGGCGTCTCGGAGTAGTTCTATGCGAAGCAGTCTTTATACTGCATGAGCATGTCTTTGAGCATAGCTACCTTTTCTTCAGACAACTGCTCACTGAAGAACGTTGGCCGTGGATCGTTTGCCGCCCCCAAGTCGATTTTTCTGAGGTTATCTGCGGTAGTATGTATCCCATCTTCCAGTTCTTTTGGCACCGGTGGAAACTCTGAGATCACTTCGTCATCATCGTTTTCGAAGCACCAGGGGAGGTCAGCCATATCCTCGTGTACTCATTCTCCTGACAGCGTTATCGCGTGACAGGTACAAGATCGCTTCCAAGACCGATGTTGATCCGGCTCTACTCTCGCTACATATGTGGCTTTCGGTTCATGCTTTTGTGGCGGGATTAACCTCCAACTACTGGACAAAGCGAACCTGCTGTTCAATTGATAAAACTGCACATTTGTTATTATATTTTTCCTGCTATTTCTATACTAAAAAAGGTGTTTATTATAATATATGATACATATGAGGGTTTATCTGTAAAAATACTATTTTTCATGTGTTGATATATTATAATTAATATTTGGTAGGAAAATATATGCAAAGATACCATTGACCAAATCTTAATGGTGAAATTAATATCTCAATAAAACAAAACACTACTAATATTATTTGTTGAGATTGTGCAGAATTTTTCAGGGCTAAAAATCAAGGGAATCAAAGTTGTTAAGAGCAAACCTGCCTAATTAAGAAAGCAAACTAAGAAATCAAGTCTGGTAGAAACAAAAAAAAGATTTCCAATTTCCAAAGGTTCCAGAGATCTCCACGTGTCATGAAGAGAGAAACCCAGAAGACCAAATCCAACGACCCATACACAAGGCTGGGGATCCGCGGTCAAACCTACCCGTTGACCGTGGATCCGCCGCGTAGCTGAAGATTAAGGAGATGGGATTTTTCTGGTAGAATCTCAACAGATGGCTTCCAAATTTGGAAGCTAGGGTTCTGGCCTTTGGAGTATAAATAAGGACCGAGAGCCCCTTGGAAAAATCATCAAGCCGAAAAGATCACGAAGTCCAAGACGGCTCACGCATCCAGGCTGATCATCAACGGTTCGTCTACCTCCTTAGAAGAGATCGAGAAGCAAACTAGTATTTGTAATCATTTTCTAAGGAATCAAAGTGTAATGAATATTGTTGATTAATAAAGGTACCTTTCTTTTTCTTATTCTATTTCTTCGTAGTTTAATTATGCATTTTCTCTCCATCTCTTTTTCTCCCAACATGCGCGAGTAATTCTCCGCTTGTTAGGGTTCGTAGGATTAGGGTAGGTTAATGGATGATGAAAATACCTAAACTATTTTTACGTCGTATAAAGTTTATAAACTTTATCAAAACAATCATTAACATCCTAATCGGGCGCGCTACCAATTCATTGTTAGTCTCGACCGCGATTAAAGATTAGATTAATGATTGTTTTGGTAAAGGCTGGATATGAACGGAGTTCCGTGTCGAGATAAGGGTTAAGAGTGGGATTCCTTTTCCCTCCAAAAACCCTAATCTACATGCATCACTGTCGTTCTAGTTTTAAATCTATTAAAGGATAAAAAAGAGTAATTTTTAATTAATCATCCATAACTACTAAATCCTAATGAACCCTACAAGCCCTCTTCTTATATAAACTTACATCCGTAGTTAATCTAGATCTATATTTTGCATCCGTGTTTAACGTAGATCTAGATCCTACAACCAATCTTCAATATTCTTTATCACTCCTCTCTTTTTCAACACATCTAAAGTAAGAATAAAAGATTCAACGTTTCCCAAAGGACGACCCGTACTCATCTCGGTCTAGCTACACGCGATACCGTTATTGATTGCAGTTACACTACAAACACAATTTTTCACATCAATCAAATGGCGCCGTTGCCGGGGATACGTGCGTAATTTTTTATTCTTACTATTTGTGTTGAATTCTTATACGATCTATATCATAAATAAAACAAAACTGAAAATTGTATATTTAACGATTATTGTGTGAATTTTGCGAAGGAATTTGGAGTCACAGACTTGAGGATACAGAGAGACAGAGACATTCATCAAGATCCAGAGGAGTGCAGGAGGCTACGTAGAAAAAATTAACACCTGATCCCTCTTTATCGTGGCGGAACCGCGGCAATAAGACACATTTGGTGGCGGAAGAGCAGCGGTAGAGGGGATTTAAGGCTGCAAACTTCTCTGGTATATTTTCTATATCTTTCTCTCTCCTCTGAAATCCAATAAAATATCTTTTCTGCAGGATTCTTTGCAAAATATCGCCGCTCAAAAATCTTTTTGCAAAGTTTTGTTTTGCGGTTTGTTTTTGCATATTTTAATATAGATTTTTAAGGGGCAAGACCAAAATCCAGATTAGGTGGGGATTTCATCACCCTTCCTAAGCCCCACAAATCACAAACCGAGCATCTGCATCAACCCTACATTAATTTAAAAAATATCTAGACCAGACTCTAAGGACTGTCGCACTCAATAAGGACAGAGGAAGGTCATGGGTAATCTATCGCTTATCCGCATTACTTTTGTGGTGTCTGGGCAAGTGTGTCTAAGGCGAGTGGTTACTTAATTAGGACCACTACTTTCGTAGTGGGGAGCCTCCCACTCACCTGGCACTTACCTGGCTATAAGGGTAGTAAAGAGACGGTAGAGGATTGATCCTACGGCTTTTCCTTTGGAAGTCTAGGAGTGGTCTAGAGACTGGACCTAGGTAACCATAGTTCTAGGGTTGTTTGTGCATTTTTGTGTGATTTGTCTAAATCCGTCATTTTTCAAAACAAAGCAATTATTTTCTCCCCTTTTTACCCTTTCCCCCTTCTTCTCTTCTTATAATGGGTGACCTAAACAGAAGAACACTTGCCAAGCTTTGCTGTCCACAACCAGATATCTCTTGTTTTCATAATCCCTTCGGTATACCGTCCGGCTCTTCCATGTCCTTAAGAGATCATATAGAACAAGGGGGAAGAAAGAGTTGGCCACCTCAGTCTAGGTCTTATCAACCGTATCCTAATCCTATACCTATACCTGTTTCAATTGATACCCAGAGTGAGGAAGCCCCTAGACGAATGTCCATTGCTGAGTATATAGCTAGGGCTAGAGGCCAAAGTTTCAACCCGGACCAATATCAACCATCACCTCCACTTTCCAAAGAAGAGTTTGATAGGCGGTTTATGGCATGTAAGATGTCCAATAGCCAACCGACCAACCCATATCAATATTCTTCTTATCACAATGTTGACCCTACTCCCACCCAATTTTCGCAACCATTCTATTCCTGTTAATCCAATCCGACTTTTCCACCTTCTCTAGACAGTTCTTCTAATGAGTCATTTGGGAGTTTTAATTATCCACAGGAATTTCAATCTTATACTAAAACCCCTTATCAACCCAAGACTAGTCGGAAGCAGACATTAGAAAAATTTCTGGAATTGTCGAACCAAATTAGGAAGGAAACAACAGAGTGGATGCAAGCAAAGAATTCCAAACCTGCCCAAAAATTTTCAGTATATGATTCGGGCATAGGACAAAATGAGAATTTGGGTAGTGAGACGGAACTGTACACCCTTCTTAATCAAACCTCCCCATTCCAAACTCAAATCCACAACTCCAGTTTCAAAGATTTATCAAGTACACCAAATGATTCATCAATTGAAGATAGAATATCTGATAAGTTGTGTGACTTTGTAGTATTTGATTTACCAGATTGTGAAGGGTCCATTTCAAGTGAAATCATACCCAACACTTGTGATCTCTACACCTCCACTCTTGAACCAAAACTGATTGAAAACCATACTTTTGATGAAGTGTTTGAGAATTCTAACCTTCACTTGAATGAGGTGATTGACGTTAGGGATATATTGATTGATGAACCCGAAATTTTGGATGATTTTGTCCCACCAATTCATCGGATCCTTTCACTTCCTTGTGGTCATCATCTTGAGCCTTTAATTCTTCCCGAACCCCAAATACGTCTTGAAGTTGATGATAAAGGTATACCCGAAGAAATACAGCCTCCATCTTCCACATCTGGTACAGCAACACTCGACACAACAATTTGTTTACCCATTTCACCTTCTACTTTCTCCGGTTCTTCTTCTGTTCCTATAGTTTCAGTGAGTTTTGATGAATCGCAATCCTTTAATTCAAGTTCAATAATACCAGAAATTCAACTTGATTTGGATATTTTTGAAAATGAGGTAGATGAGTTTTTTGAGTCCTCTACCTCAATGATTTTTGATGAATCAAGTAGGATAAATTCTGGCACAAAACTCTTTGACAGCAAAATGTTCAATCACACCATTGATAAAAGTTTTGAACTTTTTGCTGACGAACTTGAATTTTTAAACAATACGGATTTTGTGATTAATCAATCTCCACCTATAGAGGTTGAACCATCACCTTTCCTTTTTCCTAATCATTCACATTCATCCCCATTCTTTCTTTTCTCTAATTTCAAATTCAAACCCGTTCCAGACCACCTCTTATCCCTTCCCCATTTTTTCTTGACTCGATACAATACATTCTTCCACCGACCTATACGCTATACTGATAAAATATTTGAATGGTTGGTGTTAACTTTTAGTCTCTGCAAAGTTTTATTTTGACCAAATGACTCACCCCCTCTTAAAATGCTTCATATTGTCTAACTCATGTTTGAGGGGGGGGTATATTTTTGGCTCTTGAACATAACTTTTGTCCTCAAATTTGTGAGCCAAAAATAAGTTTGGGGGAGGATTTTCACTTTCATATATTCTTGCCCCTATTAATAATGTCCTCCCAAGTTTACAGGTTTTTGTGATCCAGCAGATAGCAACAGTGAGGACACTGTTGAAAACAAGTTTGGGGGAGGTTTGTGCTTATTTACGCATACTTTGCATTATACTATATATAAGCACAAAAAAAATTTTGATAATAAAAGAATAGAAAGTGAAAAATTATATATGAAAGATAGGAATGGTTTAAGAAAACCAAGAAAATTAGAAGTTTTCTTAAACGAACTGGTAATAAGTAGTTATGAGCCGTTGTCCCAAGGTTAGTAAGATGAAGGAAGTCACTAATCTGAGGATAAAAATAAGTCTGAAAAATAGTCCCTATTCTGGAAGCCAAACAATTTGAATATTGATACCCTACTATATGCACTTACACATATCTTGAAACTCGGGATAGTAGAGGATACCTTGAAATGCTCTTGTCTAAAAGCCAAAGTATGAAGGAAATAATAAATGAAGAAAATATAAAAATGGTGAAAAGAAAAATGAACACTGGTTTTGTTATCGCCAAGGCAGCAATAAAAAAATATAGCGAGGGTGCTTCATCACCTAGTGCCTTAGACCAACTGGTCTGGGAGTCGCTGCTAAGCCTTAGGTGGTGCAAGACGAGGAAAATACTATCACCTAATCAGCAAGCATATAAGTAATCGGTCGGTTAGTACCTCAAGAAGTATTAATGGTCGCATGAAAATATGTGACCAAATCTAAATATTCATCAAATTAAAAAGTACTGAGGTAGATGGACAAGAGTATGATAGCTTGAATTGAATTCTCCGAGTGTAGGGATGTTCTTTACACACACGTAGGGTTATATGATCAATGTTTGGATGAAAGGTAGGAATGAAGAATAAGACGATGTATTATTGAGGGATGATGTGATTTCTAACATATTTTCATGACTATTAAGATAGGGCTCATGACAACTGAAAAGCTAGTATTAGTTGAAAACTCTTATTTTCAAAGTCTTTCTTTTATTGTTCTTATCTTTATATGTAAATTTCACCATCTCTCTTTTATTATAGAATTTTGTGGGTGTAATCCGCTGAAAACCCTCGGGAGACAACACTCCTCCTACTAGGAACACCTAGAGGTTTAACGGCTTGTTGCACGTGCTCAGTGCAATCGTGTTTGCCTACGAAAGTGTGCTTAGTTTTCTCCTTTCTTTTTCTCCTTCTCTTGAATAAACTAGTTTGCTCGGGACCGTCCCAAACATAAGTTTGGGGGTATTTGTTCAGTTGATAAAACTGCACATTTGTTATTACATTTTTCCTACTATTTTTATACTAGAAAATGTGTTTATTATAATATATGATACATATGAGGGTTTATCTGTAAAAATACTATTTTTCATGTGTTGATATATTATAATTAACATTTGGTAGGAAAATGTACGCAAAAATACCATTGACCAAATCTTAATGGTGAAATTAATATCTCAATAAAACAAAACACTACTAATATTATTTGTTGAGATTGTGCAGAATTTTTCAGGGATAAAAATCAAGAGAATCAAAGTTGTTAAGAGCAAACCTGCCTAATTAAGAAAGCAAACTAAGAAATCAAGTCTGGCAGAAACAAAGAAAAGATTTTCAATTTCCAAAGGTTCCAGAGATCTCCACGTGTCATGAAGAGAGAAACCCAGAAGACCAAATCCAACGACCCATACACAAGGCCGCGGATCCGCGGTCAAACCTACCCGTTGACCGCGGATCCGCCGCGTAGCTGAAGATTAAGGAGATGGGATTTTTCTGGTAGAATCTCAACAGATGGCTTCCAAATTTGGAAGCTAGGGTTCTGGCCTTTGGAGTATAAATAAGGACCGAGAGCCCCTTGGAAAAATCATCAAGCCGACGAGATCACGAAGTCCAAAACGGCTCACGCATCCAGGCTGATCATCAACGGTTCGTCTACCTCCTTAGAAGAGATCGAGAAGCAAACTAGTATTTGTAATCATTTTCTAAGGAATCAAAGTGTAATGAATATTGTTGATTAATAAAGGTAGCTTTCTTTTTCTTATTCTATTTCTTCGTAGTTTAATTATGCATTTTCTTTCCATCTCTTTTTCTTCCAACATGCGCGAGTAATTCTCCGCTTGTTAGGGTTCGTAGGATTAGGGTAGGTTAATGGATGATGAAAATACCTAAACTCTTTTTACGTCCTATAAAGTTTATAAACTTTATCAAAACAATCATTAGCATCCTAATCGGGTGTGCTACCAATTCATTGTTAGTCTCGACCGCGATTAGAGATTAGATTAATGATTGTTTTGGTAAAGGCTAGATATGAACGGAGTTCCGTGTCGAGATAAGGGTTAAGAGTGGGATTCCTTTTCCCTCCAGAAACCCTAATCTACATGCATCACTGTCGTTCTAGTTTTAAATCTATTAAAGGATAAAAAGAGTAATTTTTAATTAATCATCCATAACTACTAAATCCTAATGAACCCTACAAGCCCTCTTCTTATATAAACTTACATCCGTAGTTAATCTAGATCTATATTTTGCATCCGTGTTTAACGTAGATCTAGATCCTACAACCATTCTTCAATATTCTTTATCCCTCCTCTCTTTTTCAACATATCTAAAGTAAGAATAAAAGATTCAACGTTTCCCAGAGGACGACCCGTACTCATCTCGGTCTAGCTACACGTGACACCGTTATTGATTGCGGTTACACTACAAACAAAATTTTTCACATCAATCACCTGCCTTGCTGATACTGGTCTTCTACCCAGTCTTTGAATGTGAAGCAATCTTCGAGAGGATGCCCTATCACTCGGTGATAGGAGCAATAATCTGGGTGAGAGACCTCGTCCGCTTACTCAGGATGTTTGGACCACGGGAGCGTAATCATCTGATGTTTAATGACAAGACTGAATATCTTTCTTATCTTGTCTTGGGGAAAAGAATATACTCAACCCATCTTCTTTATAAGAGATGGATCCCGGCTGCTCAATTTTCGATCGCGAGGCTTCTTGGACCGGCTTTGCTGCTGTCGAACATTTTTTCCATTCTTCAGTTTATTTTTGCCTCCGCGTCGAGTCTTTTGTATGATGGGCTAGCGACGAAGAGCATCGTCATTCTCCGCAGCCTGCTGAAGGAGGCACTGCGTCCTGGCTTTCTCGTAAATGGCCATTTCGCGGCTATAGTCATCCCGGACCTTCTGACCCGCTTCCCTTATTAGCTTATCCATCTATTCTTCGAACGACGGACTTGGCACTTTCATGGCGGGACCTCGTTTTGGTTCAGGGTTAGCGTCTTCCAATAGAGCATCTCCTTCTTCATCAAAGTCATGTAAAACGTAGCAGCCATGGAATCGTTTCCGTTTCTTGGATTGAACATATCCAAGCCCGATCGTTTCCATTCTCCCGTTGGGCAATTTTCGCTGAGTTCCGGAGATGTTCCAGATCCTGTTGTAGAACCGAGCTTGTCGAGCAGTCTGTTTGAAGGGTACGCCTTGGCGCCTCAACAGCCTTTTTAATCCTTCTGAGTAGTATCTGGGCAGACGGATGGGCTGGAGCCTGTCATGCGTAGAATCGGCACCATGCCAGATTTCCTTCTCCACTTTGGTTTCCGCGGATCGATGAAAGAGGATTGCCTTTTCATCTTTTCGCTTGGGAGGGACGTAGAACGTCTGCAGTTCTTGCACCCTGTAGATATCAAGTGCATCGGCTCTTTGTAATGCTCTTGCGGAACCATAGCGATCTGCAAATTCTGATCATCTCCAATGAAGGCTTGCACTGATGGACGAGCCGAGAATACTGCGTTGACCTCGTCTTCAAAGTCACTGCCAAAGACCAGAATAGGGGTAGACGGTCCCGGTTTGTTGTATCGGGGAGGTCCCGAATAGACTATCTCTTCTTCCTTCTCAGTATCGCTCCCGAAGACCGGAATTGTGGTGATAGCTTTTTGCTTATCCTCAGGTTTATGGCATCTTTCCGTGTCTTCAAAGTCTTGTAAGAAGTACTTTGCATCTTCGTACTTTCGGATTTCGTTTACGGAGAATGGGTTCAGCTCCCCTGTCACAGTGTATTCAAGCCCATCTTTGAAGTACTTCATACACTGATGCTATGTAGAAGGGATAATGTTGTACTCGTAACCAAGGCTGGCCGAGCAAAGCGTTGTAGCAAGTCTTGGCGTCAATGAAGTGGAACTTGATATCGGTGACGAGCAGCCCAAAGCGTAACGTCAGTATCATAGACCTAAGCGTCCGTGATGACTGGGAGTCCAACCCGGAGATAGTGATTTTATCCCGAGCGAGGTGTTGAACGCTCATACAGATTTCTTTTAGCACCCTCACATTTAGGAGATTGACAGAGGACCCATTGTCAACTAGGATCTTCCCTATTTTAATATCATGGCAATACCCGGAGACATATAGGGGACGGTTGTGCTCACATGTTCCGAGGAGGAGATCTTCATCGCCGAAAGTGATGTCAGCTGTGTGAATTTCTTCCAGCTCGTCCTTCAACTTTTCTTCTGCGAGGAAAGCTTGAAACTGGTCAGGCTCTTGTAATTCCTTGATCAGAGAATGTCACGCCCCGCTTCCCAATGTACGGCGAAGTGGTCGTGACGAGGCCCGCTACGTATGTACTCAGAAGTACATACGCTAAGCGTAACTAAGCAATATAAAATAATCACAAGAGACAAATGAGATTGAGATAACAGCAACTTTTATTAATAACATTCTTTATACAATGCATGAAATGAAAATACAACTGGAATGAAAAAAAGAAAGCAATGCCTAAACAGTGGCATAATAATAAAAGGAAATACTGGAAAGAACAAGTACAAAGTCTAGAGCTCTGGATCTTCTTGGAACTGCTCCAAATCTTCAGTTGTTGGCTCGGTCTCAACTTGGTCCAACGCACCTGACGACATTCAAAGAAGAAAGAAATAGAATGTCGTCAGCGAACAGGTCGCTCGGTAAGTCCCAAAGAAAAGTGGAGTGAGAATGGCAGAGTAACAGTATTTTCTAGAGTATTATGTTGTAGAATATTATGGAATATTGTTTAACGCAGTTGTTTGTAGCTTGGTACAGAAGAATGCCAGTGTATACGAGGGGGATCTCTATATGCTAGAGATCAGTGCAAACGGAGAGTACAAGGAACCGTTATGCCACGGTACAACAGCAACAGTATTCATGTTAGGTGTCTTAATCTGACCACCTCATTCCACTTTTAACATCTTCCGTACCAATCTACCCCTTTAAACCCTGTAATGTTTTAACAGTGTTGTAGTAATGGAATATGTAAATTGAGTGACTGACCAAAACCATGATATCAGTAAACATGTTGCAACTGTATAATCAGGTAAATGGAATATCAGGATAATGGAATGAATATCCATGGTTTGATTCAGTCAAAAATGAATATATTGTTAACTGTATTCAGGGATTCATGATTTCAAGTTGTGTTGGAATATGATTGAAATATAGATTGACTTGAATTATATTCAAGTCAGAATTAGTCAGACTCTAACCCGAGTCAGACTAAAAGAAAGATAATTTGAAGTTCAATATTAGCTAGGGGCCTTATTGTAATTTGTGAAACTTGAGGGGGTTTTATGTAAAAAGTACTTTTGTATAGTTTTCAAAATATACCTCAAGTATTTAATAATCGTCTTTATTATTGTAATGGATGTGAATTTTATTTGTGTTATTCTAGTGAATATATCCTAATAAAAGTATTAATTGTTTATTTGAAATTCGTGGTATTTTAATGTAACTTTTAATCTATGATTTTTAGGAAAAAGTGGAAACTTGATATTATAACAAAATAAGTGTTTAAATGATAATTATATATAATAAAATACTTAAATGATTTTTAAATGAATATTTTATTTACAAAAAATATTACTTTCCTTAAATATTGTATTTAAACCTTTCGAGACCGAATGCTCCTTGCGGAGGTCTGAATCTCGCACTACTAGCCTGCGGGTGCACGATGAACCGTGCTATCCCTAACAGGTTCCCTACGAATGGGTTGTAATGGCACTTTGCTCAGGTTTTATAAATACTTTTAATTTAGGGAAAAGGTTTTCTAAATATAGGGTATTTATTTGTAAAAGTATATAGTTCTCCATATTTTAGTTGTTAGGGTTTCCTAGACCATCTAACCTATATTCTATGGTCTAAACGATGAGTCATTAGAAGCCTCAAATCGCCTCTTCACCGTCGAATGCAGCCAGGTAAGTGCCAGGTAAGTGGGAAGGAACCACAGTCGTGGGCCTAATTAAAAACCACTAGCCTTAGACACACTTGCCTAGACCCACAAGACAGTTTAGATAAACGATCGATGTCCATGACCAATCGTGCTTTCATTTTGTATAAGTTTTATTTAAAAAGAATTTACAATTTAAAGATTAAACTAAAAGTTATAAAGATTATGGTATTTTAGTGAAAAAGTCCTATAATATCGTATTCTGTATTTTGTTATTCAGCAATTAGGGTTATAATGAGTGTGTGTAAGGGTAGGTCATTACCCCGTGACTTATATTAAGTTTTGGTGAAGTTTCAAGGTGAAATGAGTTATGTTAAAGTTAAGGGTATTAAAGTGCAAGAATACGGTTTCCATAAACGTTATCATTTCATGTGTGAAATTTCATCCAAATTGAATGAAACAAGTTTTGTTATCAAAATAAACATGATTAGGAGTGGGGTATCTAAATAGAACATTAAAATTTAACTTGATGGTATTTTTATGCAAGAAATACGGTTTTCTAAAGAACTTGTCATTTCATGTGGAAAAGTACAATTAAATTTGATTTAAGGGTGATTAATAGTCAACATGCAAGAGGGTTGATAATATGTATTAGGTGACAAGTGGAATTTTTAAGAAAAAACCGAATCGGAAATCGGTTTGTCCGATTTCCGTCGGGTTTCAAAAAGTCGTATTTTGCAAATATAGAAAAGAGAGGTAGAAGGTTGGGACTTACGGGTTTGGACAAGCTAAGCGTTCTAAAAGGTGTGGTGGTTGCCGATTCGTCGGAAACGTCACGTCGGTCTTGATCCGGTCGCCGGAATCCGTCGTCGGTTTCGGCAGCGCTTCGCTTCTCGCTCTTTGCACCAAGTTCTCAAGAGTTTTAGAGAGTATGCTTAGAGTTGTGAGGGGAAAAGGTAGAGGGTAGGGGCCTTTATATAGGGCTAGGCTAGGGTTAGGGTTAGGGTAGATGAAAAGTTAAAAAAATAAAAATGTGATAAAATGTAATAAAAATGTATTAAAAGTGGAGTAATTGGGGGTTTTAAAGAGCTCTGGAAGTGGTATTGGGCTGAAACTTTGCAGGTGAGTAGGGAATACCAAAAGACACAACTTTCATGTTGTGACCCTTGCCGGAATCGGCCTAAAAGGGGGTGACTCGGCAGTGACTCGGTCGGATCACTGAGTCGGCCGAGTCAAGGCCGAGTTGGCCGATTTCCGACCGAGTCCGGTGACCTGGATCTCCCCCGGCGGTTCATCTACCCTTTGCAAGTGTTACATCTTTGGGTGTAGTGGGGTTTTTGTGAGATATGCACGTGTAAACTCTTGGTATTCTAAAGGTTTTTTTTAAAAATCAATATTAAAAATAATGTGGGGTATGGGATTCGAACTCTGGTGGCTTAGTTCAGCAGTGCAAGGTATTACCAATGAGCTACAAGCTCCTTCTTGTAATTATTGTAAAGAGATAGATACTTAAAGTGTTATCAGCAACATTAATACTCCAAGTATACTTCAATTTTAAATCAAATTTTGGTATACAAAAATTGGAGTTGTTACAATCTACCCTCCTTACAAAAAATTTCGTCCTCGAAATTTACAACTTTTATTTAAGGACTAATTTACAAAAAGGTGCGGATATTTTGCACGCATCTCATCTTCCCTTTCCCACGTGGATTCTCCTGGAGTGTCTTTTCTCCACATTATCCGGACCAAATTAACTTCCTTGTTCCGAAGTGTCTTTACCTTTCTATCCAGGATCTCCACAGGTTGTTGCTCACAAGACAAATCGGGCTGTATCGTAAGCTCGGAATGATCAAGTACATGGCTGGGGTCACTCACATACCTTCTGAGTTGGGATATGTGGAACACGTTATGCACTCCTTCCAATGAGGGTGGAAGCGCTAATCGGTATGCCACTTCACCGACTCGTTCGAGTATATCGAACGGTCCAATGTATCTCGGACTCAACTTTCCCCGTCTTCCAAATCTGATCACTCCGCGGTTCGGAGATATCTTCAAGAATACATGGTCTCCTGGCTGGAACTCCAAGTGTCGTCTCTTTGCATCAGCCCAATGTTTCTGTCTATCTTGGGCTATGCGCATTCTTTCTCTGATAGTACGAACCACATCAACGGTCGCTACTATCATCTCTGGTCCAAGGAGTTCCCTATCTCCGATGTCGTCCCAACTTAATGGCGATCGACACTTCCTTCCATATAATGCTGCAAAAGGTGCCATTCCTATGCTTGCTTGGTAGCTGTTGTTGTACGCGAACTCCACAAGATGCAAGTGATCTTCCCACGATCCTTTGAAGTCGAGCATACATGCTCTGAGCATATCCTCCAAGATCTGAATAGTTCGTTCCGACTGACCATCTGTTTGTGGATGATAAGCCGTGCTGAAGTTCAGACTTGTTCCCAAGCTAGCTTGCAGACTTTGCCAAAATTGTGATCGGAACCTGGTGTCACGATCGGAGACAATGCAGACTGGTACTCCATGAAGTCTCACAATTTCCTGTTTGAGTTCATGGGTATCAGAGATAGTACATTATGAAGAATTTCGTTTAAATCTAAATTAGATTATTACCTCCATGTACTTCTTTGCTAATGTCTCAGTTGATTTGCCAACTCGAAATGGGATGAAGTGAGCCGACTTTGTGAGTCGATCCACAATGACCCAAATCGCATCGTTACCTTTTGTGCTGTGAGGAAGGGCAGTTACAAAGTCCATCGTAATGTGCTGCCACTTCCATTCTGGAATTGATAACGGTTGAAGTAATCCAGCAGTACTGTGATGTTCAGCCTTTACTTGCTGACACACCAAGCATTTTGCGACGCTTCTGGCTACTTCACGCTTCATACCATGCCACCAATAATTCTGACGTAGATCTTTGTACATTTTGGTACCTCCAGGATGTACTGAATAGGGAGAGCTGTGAGCTTCTTTCATTAACTCTTCCCGAACAGGACCCTTTGGTACACACAATCTGCTGCCGTATCTCAAAGATCCGTCTTCATGGATGATGAAATCTGTTCTGAGTCCATTCTCCACTTGTTCTCTGATCTTTTGCAACTTAGCATCGCTGGCTTGAGCTGCTTTGATCTGATTGACAATAGTTGATTGAACTTGTAGATTCATCAAATTTGAAACATCACCTGGCATGACTAGTTCGATCTCCATCTGATGTAGGTCTTGCTGAAGCTTCCACTGGGCGGTGAGATTCATTGCTAATGGTTGGCGACTAAGAGCATCAGGTACTACGTTCACCTTTTCTGGATGATATTGCAAATTGATGTCGAAGTCCGCCATAAGTTCTAACCATCTTCTCTGCCGCATATTCAATTCCTTCTGAGTAAACACATACTTCAGACTTTTATGATCTGTGTAGATGTTCACTCGTTCACCAAGTAAGTAGTGGCGCCAAATTTTAAGAGCAAAAATAACGGCTGCCAACTCTAGATCATGCGTCGGGTAATTGCGCTCATGAGTCTTCAGTTGTCTTGAAGCATAAGCCACAACCTTACCGTGCTGATGTAGAACACATCCTAATCCTTTACCGGATGCATCGCAATGTACTTCGAATCCTCCAGATTGATCCGGTGATACAAGAATAGGTGCAGACGTCAGCCTCGACTTGAGTTCTACAAAAGCTTGCTCGCATGCTTCTGACCACACAAATTCTTCATCTTTTCGTGTGAGCTTGGTCAGGGGTGTTGCTATCTTCGAAAAGCCTTCAATGAATCTTCTGTAATATCCAGCTAAACCCAAGAAACTCCGAATATCCTTCACTGATTTTG
Source organism: Agapanthus africanus (assembly GCA_030015575.1). Lineage (NCBI taxonomy): Eukaryota > Viridiplantae > Streptophyta > Magnoliopsida > Asparagales > Amaryllidaceae > Agapanthus > Agapanthus africanus. The sequence goes on along the minus strand of JASDDO010000019.1, from coordinate 42,720,509 downwards.
GTGTAGGCCATTCGCTGACTGCTGAAACTTTTGCTGGATCCACAGAAATCCCTTCTCCTGATACGATATGTCCAAGGAAACCAACTTGTTTTAACCAAAACTCGCACTTGCTGTATTTGGCATAAAGCTTATGTTGTCGAAGAGTTTCCAGGACAATTTGTAAGTGCTCCGCATGCTCTTTCCGGTTCTTAGAATATACCAGGATGTCGTCGATGAAGATGACAACGAACCTGTCTAAATACTCCCGGAAGACTTGGTTCATAAGATTCATGAAAATTGCTGGTGCATTGGTCACTCCAAATGGCATTACTAGAAATTCGTAATGTCCATAGCGAGTTCTGAAAGCTGTTTTGTGAATATCAGCTTCCTTGACCTTCACTTGATGATAACCTGAACGAAGATCTAGTTTAGAGAAGACACAAGATCCACTTAGCTGATCGAATAAGTCGTCGATGCGCGGAAGTGGGTATTTGTTCTTAATAGTAACTTCGTTCAAGGCTCTATAGTCGATGCACATCCTATATGAACCTTCCTTCTTCTTCACCAGTAGCACAGGTGCTCCCCAACTTGAAGTGCTGGGACGAATCCATCCTTTCGCCAGTAATTCATCCAACTGTGTTCGTACTTCCTTCAAACCTTCTGGACTTAGTCTATATGGTGCTTTGATTACTGGTTGTGCTCCTGGTACTAAGTCAATACTGAATTCAAGAGCTCGATCAGGAGGCAAACCTGATATATCGTCAGGGAATACGTCATCGAACTCTCGAACTACCTCCGGTCTTGCTTCTTCTTCTGCATGAGCTGCTGCAACTATTGCTTCCTTTGGCTTTGCTTTGTAAATGCTTGGCTCCAATGTACGGTCTCCACTCTTGAAGTAAAAGATCGGATGATCTGGGATCTCAAATACTACCCTCCTTTGACGACAGTCGATGGTAGCATAAAAGGTTCCAAGCCAGTCCATTCCTAGAACCACATCAAAGTTCGGTATGTCCAGTACTTTGAAGTCAGCGTAAAATTCTCGACTGCAGACGATGACCGGACACATGCTGTATCCCATAGTTGCCTTTAGAACACCATTTCCGGAACTGACGTTCCAGCAGGATACGAGCGGTGAGACTGGAATCGCATGGGTTCGGACAAACCGTTGCGACATAAAGCAGTGGGATGCTCCAGTATCAAACAGTGCAAGTGCAGGTAGTGAAGCTACTAGAATTGTACCTAAGGTATATGGGATAGGTTTTAGGTATAGGGAAAGTGTGTAGGTAACCAAAACTAGAAGATAAATTTGGGAAGGAAATTTACCAGTAATGACTTGGCCAGTGGCCTCAGCTTCTTCAACAGACATCATAAAAGCCTGGCGCTTCGGCACATTCCTCCTGGCCTGAGGAGCATTCCTCTGAACGTTTCTTTGTGCTTGATGGAACTGTCGAGGAGGTGGTGCAGCTTGTGGTCCTCTAGGTGGGGCAGGCAGTGCAAGTCTGGTAGCAGGTGCTGGAAGAGCTGGTCGCTGCTGATAGTTGTTTGCTGGCCGGTTTGCAGCAACTGAGTTCTGCCTTTGAGGACAAGATCCAATGTCATGAGTGGCTGAACCGCAGATCAAACAAAGGCGGTTGGCTCGACGGCAATCCTTCATCATATGTCCCTTTCTCTTACAGTAGGTGCAAAAGGCTGGGCTAGGGTGATGAGTTGGTACTCCGGGTCGCCTCGGCACGAAGGGTGGTCTGGACGTGGCTCCACCTGCCATCTGGTTGGCAGGACGCTTGACTCCTACAGAGTGAGGTCTTCCCCTCTCTTTTATCACTGCCTCGTAACTGCGGGCAGCTTCCAGGGCTTCCTCGTGAGTCAAAAACTTCCCGGTGGCTAGAGCAGCCTTGATTTCGGTGTCCAAACCTTGCTGAAAACGACGGGCTCTGATCTCGTCCGTCGGTATCAGGTGTGCCGCGAATCTGTTTAAAGATTGTGTTAGCTGTGTAGTAGGTGATATTAAAAAATTTGAACTACTGTGACAGATCTTACCGGCTCAACATAGTAAACTCAGCATCATACTCATCTACAGATTTCTCCCACATAGATCCTTGTTGTAGGTGAATAAATTGCTGTTCCATAGCGAACCTGGCGGTCACAGGGAAATATTTCGCGTCGAACTTCTCGCGAAATGTTTTCCATTCAATCGGCTGGGCTAGACGGGTCTCTTCCGCCTTCCACCAATTTCGAGCGTTATCCGTGAGCTGTAGCTTCGCTACACGGACCCAGGCATTATCTGGCACTTGAGCTGCTGCCAGATCATCTTCAATACTTTGCGCCCATTCTTCTGCTTCGAGAGGGCTCCCTTTTCCCGAGAATTGCTTCGGGTGCAACGCTCTGAACTGTTTGATTCCCGGTGCATCTGTCTCAGGAAGACTCAGAAGTTGTTGCTGTCCCTCTAGCAGACTGCGGATCGCATCGAAAAGCATGGTTTGCTCAGTGGATGGTGCGGGAACAACTGGAGTGAGAGGTAGTGCTGAAGGGGTATTGTTGGCATTGGTGCTGGTGTTGTTCGGGGAATTGTTTGGAGAATCCATAATCCTGAAGAAAAATTTGGATTAGGACAAATTCAAATACATGAAATGATAAGATTCAAGGAATAAAGACTTGTAAGATTCAAATAACATGAATTGTAAAGAATGTTTTAGTTGCTGTTTCTTGTGTTACATTGCTTAGGTTGTTCACGCAGACCAGAACTGCATGATAGGGATTCATACAGCTCTGACCTGCATGGGCCACCAACAAAACCTGTCACGCCCCGCTTCCCAATGTACGGCGAAGTGGTCGTGACGAGGCCCGCTACGTATGTACTCAGAAGTACATACGCTAAGCGTAACTAAGCAATATAAAATAATCACAAGAGACAAATGAGATTGAGATAACAGCAACTTTTATTAATAACATTCTTTATACAATGCATGAAATGAAAATACAACTGGAATGAAAAAAAGAAAGCAATGCCTAAACAGTGGCATAATAATAAAAGGAAATACTGGAAAGAACAAGTACAAAGTCTAGAGCTCTGGATCTTCTTGGAACTGCTCCAAATCTTCAGTTGTTGGCTCGGTCTCAACTTGGTCCAACGCACCTGACGACATTCAAAGAAGAAAGAAATAGAATGTCGTCAGCGAACAGGTCGCTCGGTAAGTCCTAAAGAAAAGTGGAGTGAGAATGGCAGAGTAACAGTATTTTCTAGAGTATTATGTTGTAGAATATTATGGAATATTGTTTAACGCAGTTGTTTGTAGCTTGGTACAGAAGAATGCCAGTGTATACGAGGGGGATCTCTATATGCTAGAGATCAGTGCAAACGGAGAGTACAAGGAACCGTTATGCCACGGTACAACAGCAACAGTATTCATGTTAGGTGTCTTAATCTGACCACCTCATTCCACTTTTAACATCTTCCGTACCAATCTACCCCTTTAAACCCCGTAATGTTTTAACAGTGTTGTAGTAATGGAATATGTAAATTGAGTGACTGACCAAAACCATGATATCAGTAAACATGTTGCAACTGTATAATCAGGTAAATGGAATATCAGGATAATGGAATGAATATCCATGGTTTGATTCAGTCAAAAATGAATATATTGTTAACTGTATTTAGGGATTCATGATTTCAAGTTGTGTTGGAATATGATTGAAATATAGATTGACTTGAATTATATTCAAGTCAGAATTAGTCAGACTCTAACCCGAGTCAGACTAAAAGAAAGATAATTTGAAGTTCAATATTAGCTAGGGGCCTTATTGTAATTTGTGAAACTTGAGGGGGTTTTATGTAAAAAGTACTTTTGTATAGTTTTCAAAATATACCTCAAGTATTTAATAATCGTCTTTATTATTGTAATGGATGTGAATTTTATTTGTGTTATTCTAGTGAATATATCCTAATAAAAGTATTAATTGTTTATTTGAAATTCGTGGTATTTTAATGTAACTTTTAATCTATGATTTTTAGGAAAAAGTGGAAACTTGATATTATAACAAAATAAGTGTTTAAATGATAATTATATATAATAAAATACTTAAATGATTTTTAAATGAATATTTTATTTACAAAAAATATTACTTTCCTTAAATATTGTATTTAAACCTTTCGAGACCGAATGCTCCTTGCGGAGGTCTGAATCTTGCACTACTAGCCTGCGGGTGCACGATGAACCGTGCTATCCCTAACAGGTTCCCTACGAATGGGTTGTAATGGCACTTTGCTCAGGTTTTATAAATACTTTTAATTTAGGGAAAATGTTTTCTAAATATAGGGTATTTATTTGTAAAAGTATATAGTTCTCCATATTTTAGTTGTTAGGGTTTCCTAGACCATCTAACCTATATTCTATGGTCTAAACGATGAGTCATTAGAAGCCTCAAATCGCCTCTTCACCGTCGAATGCAGCCAGGTAAGTGCCAGGTAAGTGGGAAGGAACCACAGTCGTAGGCCTAATTAAAAACCACTAGCCTTAGACACACTTGCCTAGACCCACAAGACAGTTTAGATAAACGATCGATGTCCATGACCAATCGTGCTTTCATTTTGTATAAGTTTTATTTAAAAAGAATTTACAATTTAAAGATTAAACTAAAAGTTATAAAGATTATGGTATTTTAGTGAAAAAGTCCTATAATATCGTATTCTGTATTTTGTTATTCAGCAATTAGGGTTATAATGAGTGTGTGTAAGGGTAGGTCATTACCCCGTGACTTATATTAAGTTTTGGTGAAGTTTCAAGGTGAAATGAGTTATGTTAAAGTTAAGGGTATTAAAGTGCAAGAATACGGTTTCCATAAACGTTATCATTTTATGTGTGAAATTTCATCCAAATTGAATGAAACAAGTTTTGTTATCAAAATAAACATGATTAGGAGTGGGGTATCTAAATAGAACATTAAAATTTAACTTGATGGTATTTTTATGCAAGAAATACGGTTTTCTAAAGAACTTGTCATTTCATGTGGAAAAGTACAATTAAATTTGATTTAAGGGTGATTAATAGTCAACATGCAAGAGGGTTGATAATATGTATTAGGTGACAAGTGGAATTTTTAAGAAAAAACCGAATCGGAAATCGGTTTGTCCGATTTCCGTCGGGTTTCAAAAAGTCGTATTTTGCAAATATAGAAAAGAGAGGTAGAAGGTTGGGACTTATGGGTTTGGACAAGCTAAGCGTTCTAAAAGGTGTGGTGGTTGCCGATTCGTCGGAAACGTCACGTCGGTCTTGATCCGGTCGCCGGAATCCGTCGTCGGTTTCGGCAGCGCTTCGCTTCTCGCTCTTTGCACCAAGTTCTCAAGAGTTTTAGAGAGTATGCTTAGAGTTGTGAGGGGAAAAGGTAGAGGGTAGGGGCCTTTATATAGGGCTAGGCTAGGGTTAGGGTTAGGGTAGATGAAAAGTTAAAAAAATAAAAATGTGATAAAATATAATAAAAATGTATTAAAAGTGGAGTAATTGGGGGTTTTAAAGAGCTCTGGAAGTGGTATTGGGCTGAAACTTTGCAGGTGAGTAGGGAATACCAAAAGACACAACTTTCATGTTGTGACCCTTGCCGGAATCGGCCTAAAAGGGGGTGACTCGGCAGTGACTCGGTCGGATCACTGAGTCGGCCGAGTCAAGGCCGAGTTGGCCGATTCCCGACCGAGTCCGGTGACCTGGATCTCCCCCGGCGGTTCATCTACCCTTTGCAAGTGTTACATCTTTGGGTGTAGTGGGGTTTTTGTGAGATATGCACGTGTAAACTCTTGGTATTCTAAAGGTTTTTTTTAAAAATCAATATTAAAAATAATGTGGGGTATGGGATTCGAACTCTGGTGGCTTAGTTCAGCAGTGCAAGGTATTACCAATGAGCTACAAGCTCCTTCTTGTAATTATTGTAAAGAGATAGATACTTAAAGTGTTATCAGCAACATTAATACTCCAAGTATACTTTAATTTTAAATCAAATTTTGGTATACAAAAATTGGAGTTGTTACAGAGAATCTCTCGCCTCTTTAGATAGCAGAAGAGTGTCGAGAATGCTTAGCTGCGAGGGTATCTTTTTCAGGTGTTCCAGAACATTGTAATCCACCTTGTTTTTCTTGGGCGGGTCCTTGGCTGCAAGCTCTTTGACAACTCGATCATCGAAGGTGATATCCTCAGGGACCTTTTCTTTTCCATTATCCTTTTTGTTCGATCCCTTGTTTGCGGGTCCGATATTCTTTTTAGGTAGCGTGCGATTGCGCAGCTGAATGTTCTCGCAGGTCTTCACCTCTTCTGTTTCGAAAATGGATTCCTTGAAGAGAGGGCCGAGGTCTATTTCTTCATCAGAATCACTCCCGAAGGTGAGAACTTCCAATCCCCCAGAATTAACCATGTGACAGTTGCCGGTAGTTCTTTTATGTTCATCTGTCGTGCTTCTTTGTTTCCGACGAGTTTTGCGCTTCATCCGCTTGAAATGCTGACGGTGAGCAACGTATCCCTGCCACCAACTTTTGAAGGCAATGCATTCTTCAGTAGGATGTGTGGTCCTCCGATGGTACAAGCAGTAGTTTGGATGTGCATCCTCTTTGTTAGGGTGTATCCTATTAAGAGTGTTTCCTTCGGAGGGTGGCAGCTTCATTCCCATCGATGTGGCTTTGGCGAACCTTTTCCTTGTCTTGAACCTGCTTTTGCTGGCGGCCGAAGTGCTTCTATCCGGTTGGGATACTCTATGGCTTCTCAATACCGGAGCTTCTTCTATATGATGCCGACACTTGGCCTTCTCGTATATGGCCGTTTCCCGCTCTATGTCAACTTTTCTTTTCTGAAGAGCTTCGTTCAGCAACCTATCAATCAATTCGTTTGATAGCTCTAGGGATTTTGGTTCCGGTTCTGGATCCGCCCCCAGTCTCTCAGTATCAGGAGCTTCTTCACCATTTATTGACGAGTGAGAGAGCATGTGGCGGCTCGCCACATAGTTCTCAGGTTCATCTGACGAGTCTTCTCCCCCATCATTGTCATCTTCTTCGTCCCCAAGGATGTGGTTGAGAAACTCTTGGAGCGTGACCGGGGTTCGCGCCTTTTGGTTGTATTCCTCCAGTGCGTCAATATATTTTTGCAGGTCCGTGCGCTTGTCATCAGGCTTCACGGGCTTTTTAGTCTTCTTCTTCTTCGAAGACTTTGACGGCTGGGCCTGAGCGTTTTGATTATCACTACCAATTTTTGGAGTCACGCGCGGCTTCAGCATTCCCTTAATGACCTCGGGCTCCAGCGGACTTTTCCACCTAATTGCCGGGCATGTTTGGAGATCTTTCAGCACTCTTTTCGCCTTGGCTGAAAAGGCCACCGCCCATAGGGCTTCTTCTATAAAAGCGCACGATGCCCCCGGCGTGTCCACCTTTTTAGGAGCGTGAGGTTGTGGCGGGTTCACCTTCCAGTTTTCGGATAATGCGAACTTGCCTTGTTGGTACTGATCTTCAATCCAGCCTTTGAAAACGAAGCAATTTTCGATTGGGTGGCTTACTGCTCGGTGGGAAGGGCAGTAATTAGGATTGTTGGCATCGCCTGGCTGCAGCTGATGTCTTGGATCCGGCAGAGTGATGAGGCTGTTGCGTACTGCCAGCTCGAACAGTCTCCTTGTTTCATCCCGGGGAAACGAATAAGGACTTCCCAGTCTCTCCTCAAGAGATTGGCGTGGACGCACGTTGTTTTGGCGAACAACAGGTTTTTAGTCGCTCGACTGTTGTTGAGCATTGGCGACAAAGGTCACTTTCCCTTTGCTCTTTTCATTCCGCGGTTCTATTTTCGAGGAAGACGGTCTATGACCCATCTGATCCATTTGGGTCAGTTTGCCAATCAAGGCCTGGAAGGTAGTCGGCTTGAAAAACATCATGAACTGGGATATGGTCGCCTGCGGATCAAGAGTTCCCACAAACATGCCTACCGCAGGCGCTTCTTCGATGCGCTGCTCGTACTTCGACCATAGATTCCGCCACCGTATTGCGTACTGCACCCATGTTTCACCTGGCTTCACTCTGGAGTTAATTAATGCGGTGATCAGGGTGCGCTCGTTAGCGCTTGCGAACCTTTGTGTGAACAGTAACTCCATTTCTGCAAATGTCTTAACGGAGTCATTCGAGAGTTCAGAGTACCATTCAAACGCCGTCTCCGACAAGCTGCCAACAAACTGGCGAAGCAGCAGTTTGTCGTCACCTCTGGTGTTGCCGCACAAAGCCCTAAATTGAGCAACTTGCTGGTGTGGATTCCCTATCCCCTTATATACATGGAATTTAGGGATCGTATATCCCGGCGGGTACTTTATTTGGTCGTACCAACCCGGATAGGGTCGTCTAGTCTTAATAATTTGCCCGGCCACTTCACTCGCCTAATGAGCTCGTATCTGCTGAGCGATATAGTCATCTAAGGCAGCTTTGGAGATGGTCTCCTCCTTGGCTGCTGAACAAGCAGGAAGGGGGTTTGACGTCTCCCCTCGGTCGTCTTCGAGGATAATCGGAGGGTCTTCAGCTGAAGGATCCGACTGTAACATCATCCCGACCATGTTTTGGAATAAAAGCGCTATTCGTTTTATGTTAGCAGCTTGTTCCGATGCCTCTTTGTCCTTCTTCTCGAGGATTCTGTGGAGGAACTCAGCATCAGTTTTTTGTTCATGACGCTGTTCTGACAACGTCTCCTTGCTTTCTTTTGGCCCAGTGAGTGCGGCCATCTGTGTTAACATTTCCTGGAGTTTTTGCTATTGCTCCTGGGCCTTCGTTATGGATCTGGTGAATGGTCGATGACCCGTAGAGATACGGCTATCCTCTTTCCCAGGTGCCATATAAACAGTGTGTACCACCATGCCCCCAGACTTGGGGCGTTTAGGTTCGGTTCCTTTCATCACAGACACGGGGATTTTCTCCGGCCTTCTTCTTTTGTGAGCGGTCGAAGTTGAGGGGGCCGTTGCAGCGGGTACCCAAGTAGATGACATCTCCTGGGGTATGACAGGGTGGTCCTTCTCTTGTCGAACTTTCATCTTTTTCGATCGGCAGGAGTAGTCTTGGTTGATCACCGAGTCTTGGACCTGACGCCGGATCTTATGAATTTTAGAGGAAAGCCGCTGAGGGCGCTGCTCTGGTTTCACCTTTGTAGCGTTCTCCACAGATGGAGGAGATCTTTTCAGCACGGCAGTCGGAGAGTTCTTGCGGACTCTCCTGAGTGGTTCAAAGCTGTTCTCAGTTAGAACAGCAGCATCAATTTTCACCATCGGAGCTGGCGGAGTCAGTCCAGAAGGAGGGCTGCCCCCAGCCTTCCTTACTCGGCGCCAGTGACGACGGCGAGCATGTCGTGCTGACGGGACCGGATCAGTTATGGGGGTGGCTTCGTCATCCCCCCTGTTCTGGCGCAGGGTTGCTGCTAGCGTTAGTCTCTTGAAAACTGACGTCCGTTGAGTAGGGATGGCCAATCTATCAAAGGCAGACTTTCGCACAGGGGGAGCAGTTTTGATTACTTCGCCTGGAACGGGAGCTGAAATGGTCAGTCTTGCAAAGATCGACTCCTTAGTAGGGTGTTGGATATATGTATGCCCTAGAGGCCATTATGTGATAGTGGATGTATCTATACATGTATATATATATATATATATATATATATATATATATATATATATATATATTCAGTATGCATTCTTGCTCGACATGATAGTATGCTATCTGGTTCTTCTTTATCTGACATGTTGATTTGATCATGCTTGTTATTCACTCATACATGCTGATAAAGCCCTGAGGATATTGGCTTGACTACTCTGATTATGATGGAGATCATACTAGTGGGACATCTGTAGTCTATAAGCATATCCTGGAAAGTCCCTAGTCGTAGGTATATCGAGACGGGGCATTGATATACCAGAGTAGACTAGCGTATATGATACTAGACCCATGTGATGGGCGATGGATGATCCCATATCCATTGGTGTTTGACATCAAGATCATATACGAGTGCTCAGTGGTGACTGGGTACACTGGACGGACTCGCCGAGAACTCCTATATGGAATTATATCTATCGTCGGATAGCAGTTCTCAGGTGACACTGGTACAGGTTAGTCTGTAGACCCGAGATCGTCATAGAGTCTTGTGTGTTCTCCCACTGTACTTTGATTGCCACCCTACCACGGCTCTACTGAGTTGTGCAAACAGGTGGCCGTTGGGTACAGTCCCGAGACACACGAAGGCAATGAGCGATAGGAGGGATTTCGTCTCTCCCGGTATTGGGGGTTGATGCTGTGCTGTGCCCGACTGGTTATATCAGTAAGTCCCTGGCCAGGGCTGCTGAGATTTGCTGATAAGTGTTATCGGTAGTTTCTCGATCTGTTATAGACCATTCACCGGCACGACTTATTGAGTTATTAGGGTCGACGTGACCATCCCTAGGCTCGATATGCAGCATATCTGACGAAGAGACCGGACTGTACGGTAGTGTTGCCGGATGGCTCGACGGGAGTTGTAGCAGGTTCGCTTGTTTTCTTCTGATCGCTCAATACCCGGGTGGCCGTTACGTTTAGCTGACTGCTTGCGGCTTGAGGGTACCTGATATGATCATCACCCTCTGCCGGCGTATTGACGAGTCTTAGAGTCCCACAAAGGAGTTACCCAGTCCAGGCGAAACGTTGTGGTGCGCGTATGCGATATGCGCATGCACCCGATTAAAATGTGTGTATATGATACCGAACATTGATCGGGTGGCCTGCTTTTGGTGGGGTCATATGAGATATGACCGGATTGATAAATTAAGTGTTGATTTATCATCTAACCATTAGTTTTCTCACTTGAAACCTTTCTAGGGTTTGATGGATGTATGCATGCATGCATGTGTTTCTTTCTTTCATTCTAGTTTCATGCACATGTGGATGTGCATACATGCATACATACATACACCCATCCATCATGGTTGTTAGTATATGGAAATGGTGGCAATATAAGACTCACACCATGGATTAAATTATGGATTATTATTTAATTTTGGTTTTAAAACAAAATGAAAAGGAAAGGATAATCATTCTAGTTTCTACATTCTTCCTTTGACCTAACCATGCTTACCTACCTCTTAACTTGAGTTATCCTTCTCTTTATCATTTAAAACTCAAGTTAAATAATGTCTCCATCACTTAACCATGGTTCATAGTAAGAAGAAATAAAATATATATTGATATATTTCTTTTTCTTCCAATGAGTTATCTTTTATCTCATTTCCTCTTGTGAAAATATTGCCACCATCTTCTTCCTCTTTCTCATTTGCTCTCTAGTTTTTTCTAGTGAGTAAATACCACTTAAAGAAAGGTTTTTGAAGTGAGAACCTTAACCACAACTTCATTCTACACAAGCTTAGCCGTCTTGTTTAGAGTGTTCTCTTCGGTTTTACGAAGTTGCGAGCTTGGACGGAGAACTTCATGGTGGATCGTCGTGGATACAAGAGGACTTCAAGAGGACCTCCATTCAACACCCTAGAGACCAAGGAGTCCAGCGAAAGGGAGCTACAAAGGTTGTAGTCTTGAAACCCTAGATTAGTTCGCTTTATATTTCGAAACCCTAATTTTCTAGGATCGATTCCTTTGCATGTTCGTTTAGCACCATAAAAATTTAAACTTTGGGACATGTGATGCTTCAAAACTCATTATAGGGTGCTAGACAAACCTTTCATAGGGGAAGTAGCTCTGATGACTTTAGGAACAGGAATGACTATCCGCTTTGGGATGGCCACTTCAGGTATCGCGGGCTTCTTCATGAGCCCACTTGAGCTTTGGCCCAGTCTGTTGAAACTGAGGCACTGGACTTGGGCGACCCGTTGAGAGGGGCTGCGGTAGTTGTAAGCCGATCAAAGACCGACTTCTTCGGAGCTTCTTGCGACGACAATGGGGTGTTAAAGCTCATTGGTGGGAGTATGGTCCCAAAGAACAGCCCAGTAGTGGCTTGCGTCACCTGGTCCACCAGCATCGTGAAAAGGGAGGCCGCTTGAGGCCTATAGGTCACTCCTCCGGCGAGGACGGAGTGGGAGTTGTTGCAATTAGTGTAGTTCGAAGCCATTGATCTTCTGTTTTTCTATACGGAGCAAGATACCAAATCTTACTACTTCTCATCCAAAGGCAACCATGTCAAACGCGACTTGTTCGCAAAACACGACACACGAAGTGTGGAGTGGAAAGAGGAAAAGGTCCCACCGGGCGTGCCAGAATCTGTCTGCCCCCAAATTCAGGCAAGACTAAATCTGTTCACCGCCGAAAGACTGGGAAGACTGACGTCTTGCCCGAATTTAGGGACAGATGCTATTTGGTTTTATCCGTTCACCTCTCCGAAGACGCCAAGTTGATTTATAGCACCATATATCAGAGGTTTAGACGGATGCGGCCGTTGTAGCAGATTTCGTCAGATTCCCCCTCGTTTGAGGGGTTTTTGATTATGGGGACACTCTTCCCTGCAGGCGCAAGCCCCTGCAGTTAATTACGCTACCGCATCGCGGTAACCACTTTCTCCTTCTCCAGATGGTCACTTCGTGTCGTGTGTGTTTGTTTTATTTTTGGTTGCTCGTGGATTGTATACGGAGACTAATTTATGTTATCGCCCGTAGGGTGTGGATTAGTCCAAATCCGTATTTTCTTAGATTTGGGTTTTGGGTAAGGTTTAAGGATCGTTAATCTCATTTGAGATTAAGATCAACTTAAACGTTTGTTAAGGATACGTTAGTCTAATTTTTAGACTAAGATCTACTTAACCATTTGTTAAGAATACGTTAGTCTAATTTTAAACTAAGATCTACTTAACAGGATCATTTAGATCCAACAAAAGAGCGTTTGGGCTCTATTGTTTTAGTTTAGGGACTTTGCGGTCCAGTTTAAAAACTTCATAGTTTGTAAAGTTTAAGGACATCATAGTCCATGAGTTTAAGGACCCCACAGTCCGTGGTAGTTTAGAGACATCATAGTCTGTAAAGTTTAAGGACATCATAGTCCATGAGTTTAAGGACCCCACAGTCTGTGAAATATCTGGTTGTCGGGACCCGTCACCTCTCTGAAGACGTTGAAGGCTTACAACGACAAATATCAGAGGAGTGAAGAGATGTACCCTTGAACTAATATTGATTAGGAGATCTGTAGTCCAATTTGGTACTAAGATCAAAGATTTGTGAGCATATGGGCTCAATTAATCTGAATTGGGGATCCGTGGCCAACTTGGGCTCGACCCATTAAGTCTAAATGTTGGACATTTAATTAGTCTCAGTCCTTTTTCATTTAACAATGCTGAGTATTGGTCCTGACAACTTTTTGTCTTTTATTGAATGCTGAGCACTCATTATAACTCTGGGGGCTTTATCATTTAAAGAACAATTTATGTTCTCTCACCGCACACGTGAGGAGCACGTGGCGCGCTTGGCGCTTAGTGTCAGTCAATGAGCGCAGAGCGCTTCTGTTGAAGTAGCGCACACGTGAGGAGCACGTGGCGCGCTTGGCGCTGTGTGCCAGCCAATGAGCGCAGAGCGCTTCTGTTTAGTAGCGCACACGTAAGGAGCACGTGGTGCGCTTGGCGCTGATCGTTAGAAAATGAGCGCAAAGCGCTTCTGTTTAAGTAGTGCATTCGTGAGGAGCACGTGGCGCGCTTGGCACTGAGCGCCAGTCAATGAGCGCAGAGCGCTTCTTGTGAAATAGCGCACACGTAAGGAGCACGTGGCGCGCTTGGCGCTGAGCGCCAGTCAATGAGCGCAGAGCGCTTCTTGTGAAATAGCGTACACGTGAGGAGCACGTGGCGTGCTTGGCGCTGAGCGCCAGTTCTTGAGCGCAGAGCGCTTCTTTAAATTTGGAGTGCTGAAGCGCTTCGTTTAATTGGAGCGCTAGGGCTCTTTTTAGGTAATTCTGCTCTCTGAGAATTAAATTCTCTCTTATAAGAGACTTTGTCTCGTGGATCTAAGAACAGAGTTCTTATTTTATAGGAGATGTTTCAATCTCTTATGTTTTTTTGTGAAAGGCTTTGCCTTTATGGATTTGTGATCCTAAGAGAATTGAATTATTCTCCCCCCTTTTATAATGAGATGTTATGATATCTTTTGTGAAAGACAATTTGTCTTAAAGATTTATGATCTAGCATAAGAACTAAGTTCTTTTTTCTGATGAGATGCTTTGATCTCTTTATTTTACCTGGAAGAAATTCTTCTTCTGCTGAGAGCTTGCTCTTCTCTCTGAAATTTCTCAAAGTTTTTGGGGGGTTCCTCTATGTGAGACTTGAAGTCTTGGGTCCTTTATATAGTGAAGGCTGATTTGTTGAATCAGTTAAGAAGATCATTTCTCTAATTGATTTGGGGATGTTTCCCCCGTTGGATCTTTGATCCAAGGTCTTTTGATTTATAGAAGGCAATTTTCTTGTTTTTTTAAAAAGATTGGGAAATTTTCCCCATACAGAATTTATTCTGTATTTTGGTGATTTTTAATCACCATTGGATCATTGATCCAACGGTGCTCTGACTTTCAGAGCACAATCTTTCCTGTTTGGAAAGATTCTCAGGAATGTTTCCTTAACAGAATTTTATTCTGGTCAATTGATGATTCATATTCTTCATTGGATCTTTGATCCAACGGTGGGGAACATTTAGTTCCAACACTAGTGCTCTCGTGCTCTGCACGTGAGCGCTGCAACAGAGTCTTTGACTCTCAGCGCTGGCTCGTGCTTTGCACGTGAGCGCTGCAACAGAGTCTTTGACTCTCAGCGCGGGCACTATTATGAAGCGCTGCTTCATTTCAAATTTCAAAATTTGAACAGAGCTTTGCTCTGATTGGGGAAACAATCCTTCAGCATTCTTTTAGTTTTAGCTGAAAGTTCGACTTCCCATGGAGCTTCTTCCACGAGCGAGCATGATGCCCCCGACGTATCCACCTTTTTAGGAGCGTGCTTCTGTAACGGGTTCACCTTCCAGTTCTTAAAAAGCGTGAACTTCCCCTGTTGATACTGATTCTCGACCCAGTTCTTGAAGATGTAGCAATTCTCAATTGGGTGGCTCACCATTCTGTGATAAGAGCAGTAGTTAGGGTTGTTGACATCGCCTGGTTGTGGTGGACTTCATGGGTATGACAATGTGATAAGTTTGTTGTGCACTACCAGCTCGAACAGTCTCCTCGTCTTGTCATGGGGAAACGAGTAAGCGCGCCCTATCCTTTCTTCCAAGGATAAGCACGGACGCATGTTGTTTTGGCAAGCAACCGGCTTCGGGTCACTCGGTTGCTGTTGAGTGTTGGCAACGAATGCCCCTTTCCCTTTACCCTTGGCATTTCGAGGGTCCATATTTTAGGAGAAAGGCCCATGGCCCATCTGGTCCATTTGGGCCAGTTTGTCAATCAGAGCCTGGAAGGTGGTCAGCTTGAAGAACGTTATGAACTGGGACACCATCGTTTGAGGATCTAGATTCCTGATGGACATCCCCACGGCAGGAGATTCTTCGATGTGTTGTTCGCACTTCGACCATAGGTTCCGCCACCGGGTCGCGTATTGGACCCATGTTTCTCCTAACTTCACCTTGGCATTGATTAATGACGTGATTGGGGTGCGCTTTCTTGCGTTGGCGAACCACTATATGAACAGCGGTTCCATCTCTGTGAATGTTTTGACGGAGTCATTTGGGAGCTCCGAGTACCATTCAAAGGCCGTCTCTGACAGGCTGCCAACGAACTGGTGAAGCACAGTTTGTTATCGCCTCCCGTATTGCCGCATAAAGCTCTGAACTGAGAGATGTGCTGATGCAGATTGCCTGTCCCATTGTACATATGGAATTTGGGGATTGTAGATCCTGGTGGGTAATTGATTTAGTCATACCAGCCTGGATACGGTTTCCCAGTTCTGACGGTTTGGCCGGCCGCTTCATTCGCTTGATGAGCTCGTATTTGTTGAACTATATAATCATCGAGAGCAGCCTTGGAGATTGTTTCCTCCTTGGCCATTGATAAAGCCGGAAGGGGGCTCGATGTTTTCTCTCTGTCATCCTCGACGATTATCGGTGGATCTTCGGCTAGAGGCTCTGGTTGGATCATCATTCCAACCATGTCCTGAAACAGAAGCGCCATCTACTTTATGATAGCAGCTTATTCTGCGGCCTCCTTATCCTTCCTTTCAAGCACTCTTCACAGGAACTCTGTATCAGCCTCCTGCTCTTGACGCTGTTCAGATGCTGACTCCGGACTTTCTTTCTGTCCGGTGAGTGCTGACATTTTGATCAGCATTTCCTGGAGCTTTTGTTGTTGCTCCTGAGCTTTTGTCAACGACCGAGTTTGAGGTCGATGACCTATGGAAGCACGGCTTTCCTCTTTTCCGGAAGCCATATAAACCGTGTACACGATCATGCCCCCAGACTTAGGGGTTTGGGTTCATCGCCTTTGGAATTTGCCGCCGGTGGTGGGATTTTCTCCAGCCTCGTCCTTTTGTGGGAGGTTGAAGTTTAAGGAGCCGTTGTAACAGGCGCCTGTGTAGAAGATGTCCCTCGCTGTATAACGGAGGGATAGCCTTTCTCCTGCCGAACCTTCATTTTCTTCAGTCGGTGAGAGTAGTCTTTGTCAATTACAGAATCTTGGACTTTTCGCCAGACTCTGTGAATTTGGGAAGAGAGCCACTGAGGGGGCTGCTCCGGCTTTGCCTGCATCGTGTTTTTAGCGGGCGGGGGAGATTTCTTCAGCACCGCAGTTGGAGAGTTATTGCACACCATCCTAAGCAGATCAAAGCCGTTCCTGATTGGAACAGCAGCGTCAATTTCCACCATTGGAGCTGGTGGGGTGAGTTCAGAGGGGGAGTTTCCCCCAGCTCTTCTCACTCGGGGCCAGTGGAGACATCGAGCGTGCCTTACAGACGGTACCACCTCAGTTGTGGAAGCGGCTCCGTCATGCCCCCTGTTTTGGTGAGGGGCTGCTCCTGGTGCCAGCCTGTCAAAGACTAACGTCCTTTGAGAGGGAATGGCCAATCTTTCGAAAGCTGACTTTCTGGTAGAGGAAGCACTTTTGATGACTTCACCTGCCGGGGGAGTTGGGAGGACTATCCATTTTAGGATAGCCCCTTCAGGTATCACGAGCCTCTTTACGGGCCCACTTGAGCTTCGGTTCAGCCTGTTGAAGACTGAGTTGGCAGACTTGGACGACCCGTGGAGAGGGGTCGTGGTGGTTGCAAGTCGATCGAAGACTAACTTCTTGGGAGCTTCCTGTAGTGGAACTGGGGCGCTGAAGCTTGCTGGCGGGAGCATGGTCCTGAAGAACAATCCAGTGGTAGCTTGAGTCGCCTGCCACACCGGCATTGAAAAGATGGAGGTTGTTTTGGGTCCGTATGTCACTCCTCCAGTTGGGGCAGAGCGGGAGTTGCTGTTGCAGTTTGTGCAAATGGATGCCATTGATGTTCACTTCTTCTTTCTGCACAGGAACAAGACACCAAATCTTAGTACCTCGAATCCAAAGGCAACTATAGAAAACCGCGATTTTGTTCGCGGACACGACACGCGAAGTGTGAAGTGGAAAGAGGAAGAGGTCCCACCGGGTGTGCCAGAATTTGTACACCTCCGAAAACAGAGACGAACCGGGATAGGTCATCTTGCCTAAATTTAGGGGCAGATGCTATTTGGATTTATCCGTCCACCTCTACGAAGCTGCCAAGTTGATTTATGGCATCGTATATCGGAAGTTTGGACGGATGCGGCCGTTGTAGCAGACTTTGTCAGATCCCCCCTCGTTTATGAGAGGTTTTTAATTGTGGGGACGCTCTTTCCTGCAGGCGCAAGCCCCTACAGTTAATTACGTTACCGCATCGCGATAACCACTTTCTCCTGCTCCGGAAGTTCACTTCGTGTCGGGTGTGTTTTTGTTTGTTTTGGTTTCCCGTGGATTGTATACGAAGACTAATTTATGTTGTCGCCTGTAGGGCGTGGATTAGTCCAAATCCGTATATTTTTGATTTGGGGTATTTTATTTAAGGATAATTAATCTATTTTAAGATTAAGATCGACTTAAATGTATGTGAGTATTTGGGGCTCGATTTGTTTTTGTTAAGGATACATTGGTCCAATTTGAGACTAAGATCTACTTAACGAGATTTCAGGATCATTTTTATTTAGGATCCAACAAAAGAGCGTTTGGGCTCTATTATTTTAGTTTTAGGATGTTTCGGTCCATTATCGCCATTTTGGAGGTGAATATTAGTTTAAAGACATTTCGGTCCATTATTGCCATTTTGGAGGCTGTTCGGTCAAAAATAGTGCACTTTTAACATAACAATTTCCTTAATTTTCTTAATCATCCAAAGGTATTTGCTATAAATATAACACATATTAGAAGTTTATCTGCAAAATATCATTTACCATGTGTTATACATTATAATCAACATTTTGAAGGAAATTGTATGTTTAATATTTTACGCATAATATTTTGTATCTCACATTCTTCATTGAGATCTTATGCAAGATTAGCTCAGGTCAGATATCGGGAATCAGGAATCTGACGATAAAATACAAGAAAGTCGAAGAATCAAATACTGGTAGAAATTCAGAAGAGATAAGAAGATTCCAGATACACATAAAGACCCAGAGATCAATAGAATAAGACCACAGAAGTTTGAAGCAACGAGCTCACCAATAGGCCGCGGAACCGCGGCCGAGTCGGGCCGATTCGCCGCGGATCCGTGGCCGATTCATGGGCTTTGGGGTCAAGAACTCTCTGGAAACTTCTTCTCAACGTCCTAGCTTATTGGGGAAGCCTCGTTGTAACAATCTTGTTCTGGAAACTTCTCTATAACAACCTAGCTTGTTGGGGAAGCTTGAAAAGGGGCTATAAAAAGGACTTAGGGCCGCATTGAAAGGATTACATAATTTTATTCCGAAATTTTCCCCAAATTCATTCATAAAATCAAATCAAGAAAAGAGCCAACAAATTCAACAAATTCAAGATCCAAAATCAAGAATCATTGAGAAATTCATCGAGCGACATCATTCAAGACTCCTTTATACGAAGCCGATCATCATCAACGAGCAAGCGATCCACGACAGGTCCAAGACTCACGGTGATCGAGCGACGTGAAGATCGACGGAAAAATTATCTCTTCAAGGGAGTGATCGAGAGCAATTCTTCTTGTAATCACGGATTGAAGAAGTTATAATTTGAAATTGAATAATAAAGGTGATAATTAATTTCAATTTCGCTTTCTTTTAATTTCCGCATTATGAATTCTTTCTCTAATCTTTTTTTGATTTTCATGATGCATGAGTAAATCTCCGTTTGATAGGATTCGTAAGATTAGGGTAGATCGATGGATGATAAAATTCTATACTTTTTTTTAAGTCTTATGAAGTTTACAAACTTTCGCAAAAGAATCGTTAACATCCTCATCGGGTGCGATATCAAATTCTTGATACTCTTGACCACGATTTGAGATACGATTGACGATCTTTTTGTGAAGGGCTAGAAAATGAATGGGATTAATGAAAGGACAAAGGACGATAGTGAAGAAACCCTAGTTTCTTCCAGAAAAACCCTAATCCGCATTCATTGCCATCAATCTAGTGTTAAACTGTCAATAGATAAAATGATTCATCTTTATTAGTCATCCATGGCTACTAAATCCGATCGAATCCTCCAAGCTTTCTTCATATTTTCTTGATAATTAGATCTTGAACATTTTATTGATTTCCTTTCTTGAAAACAATTTCTTGATTTTCTTGAAACTATTACTTCAACTAAATTTTGAACCATTTCTTGAATTTCTTTACTAGTTCTTTCGACTCATCTAAAGCAAGAATTTACGAATTCCTCGCATCCCAGAGGACGACCCGTGCTCACTAACGCTCGCTACACGCGACACCGTTATTGATTGCAGTTATTTTACAACTACTTTTCTTTGATCAATCAAATGGCAACGTTGCCGGTGATACATGCGTAATTTGTTCTTTCTTGCTATTTGGGTTGAAGTATTATTCTTACATTGAAATATAAATCAAGAATGCATCATGTACTTAACGATTATTATATGAATTTTGTAAGGGGGTCTATAATCATTGTAGCAGGAAGATAAAGATTCAGATCATTTCATCAAGACCATAGGAGCAAGAGGAGCATCAGAACAAAAAATTGTTCAAAGAACAGTCTAATTGACCGCGGAACCGCGACAAGATGCTAGAATTTGCCGCGAAAGCGCGGTGTTCTTCAAGAATAAGAGTTTCAGCTCTTTGTGGTATAATTTCTATCTTCTTCTCTCCCTCCTCTGAAAAGTCCAATAACAATTTTTCTGCTGGATTCTTTGCAAATATTCGCCGCTTAAAAATTCTTGTTGCGTGTTTTGCTTGTGGGTTGTTTTTGCATATTGTAATACGGAAAATTAAAGGACAAAGACCAAATTCAGATTAGGTGGGGATTTCATTACCCTTCCTAAGCCTCACAAATCACAAAACTAGTATCCGCATCACCCTTCATTAATTAAAAAATATCAAGACCAAGACTCTAAGGACCGTCGCACTTAATTAGGACAGAGAAAAGTCGTGGGTAATCTACTGCTTATCCGCATTTCTTTTGTGGTGTCTAGGAAAGTGTGTCTAAGGCAAATGGTTACTTAATTAGGCCCGCTATTTATATAGCAGATACCTCCCACTTACCTGGCACTTACCTAGCCACAAGAGGGATAAAGAGGTAGTAGAGGATTGATCCTGCGATTTGTCTTCTGGAAGTCTAGGAGCGGTTTAGTGACTTGACCTAGGTGACCTTAGATTTAGGGTTGATTGTGCATTTTTGTGATTTTTCTAAATCCGTCTTTTTCAAAAAACAGACCTTTCTTTTAATTTACACATACGCTGCCACTTGCGCTAAACCCGCTTAGTGCATGTTCGGCTGGACACGGGATTCTAGTGCCCGTATTGTCCGCGTTTCTTCTATCGTCTCCAAAATCGGTACTTCTTCATTTTCTTTTGCCTCACCACCCACCATGACTACCGAGATGGACGGTTATCCATCAAATTTTAATAACACCACTCTACCACCATCCGCAGGTGCGCAGTATCCACCGCGTATATCTCTCCAAGAGAGATATTACCCTATACGTGGTCCTCTTCCTACTTTTCTTTCTATTCCACCAGCCAATGGGGATAATTTTGAAATCAAACCACACTTTATCAATCTTTAGCCTAAATTTCATGGTCTTGAGTCTGAAGACGCATACGTTTTTATCACCGAATTCGAAATTGTATGCGCTATGATGGGCACTTCACAACTTTCTGTGGATGTTATGCGTTTACGTCTTCTTCCATTTACTTTGTGCGATTTAGCCGAAAAATGGCTTTATAACACAACCACACACTCTATTTCCAATTGGGATGAATTTGTTATAGCATTCCTTAAGAAATTTTATCCCAATCATAAGACCGCCCATGTTAGGAGCGAAATCAACCAGTTTACCCAGCTTCCAAATGAACCATTTTGGAAATGCTTTGAACGGTTTAAGGATCTGTTTGTCCAATGTCCTCATCACGGAATCCATAGATGTGATCTGTGCCGAATTATATATGAGGGTATTAATCCAGCAACAAAGCAGATTCTTGAAACCATATGTCAAGGCAATTTCATGTCTAAAGACGATGGTGAAGCCTGGAAATTCTTGGAAGATTTTGTTGAAAACACTTTGCAATGGAAAAGCGTTAGTCCATCATCTAGGGGTGGTATTCATCAGCTCGATATTTCGATCGTAGTAAAAACCGAAATGGCAGCAATGCAAAAGAAACTTGAAGCTATGGAAACAAATTTTTATTAGCCACCTTAAACCAGATGACGCTCCCTAAAACCGTATGTGGATGTTGTTCTGATCCATCACATTTGACGGAAGAATGTCCTTTGAATTCTCCGTTTCAAGGTCAAGAACACACTAATGCTGCTTTTCAGCAGCGACCTAGAAACGATCCTTATTCTTCCACATGTAATCAGGGTTGGAGAAATCACCCTAATTTTGCTTGGAACCAACACCAAACTCAAAACACGGTTCCAAACCAAAATAACTATCAAAGGGCTCCTCTACAGCAACAGCAACCACCACAGAGTCAGCATCCCTTTCAACCACAAACTTTTCAAAATCTGGCCAACAATCCTGCTCCTTATAATAATTCTTTCCAAACAACCGATACCGAAAACTCCTCTGCACTCAAACGAACCTTGGATTTGTTTATGAAACATACCATGCAAATGTCAACTGATATAAGGTCTTCCATCGACACCATAAGGAAAGACTCTGCCTCCCACGGTGAGAGTATAAAATCGATGGAAGCATAAATTACACAATTAAATGCCGCAATAAGTGCTAAAGAGAAAGGGAAACATCCATCTCAACCCTTACCGAATCCTGGCCACTCACAATATCATAATATGAATGCTATTACCACGTTGAGATCAGGAAGAGTACTAAACAACCAAGTCAATGAACATGTTGATAATGATGAAATCAATGATACCCCGGCTTCCACTTCTGACCCTATTTCATCTAGCCCATCTTCTTCCGAGCCTATTCTTCGTTTTTCCCAAGGCTCGAACCCTCCGCCCGCCTCATTGAGTAACCCGGACACGATTCCAACTCCAATTCTGGGATCTGTTCCACCCCCACGATCTTCTCCAATGTTGGACCCAGCTCTTATTGCTAAAGCTCCTTATCCAAATAGGTTAAGGGGAAACAAACCAAGTCCACAAATGGAGAAGATCGTAGAAATGTTTAAACATGTTAACATAAATATCCCTCTCCTAGATGTTATACAACAAGTTCCGGCTTATGTGAAAATACTTAAGGACTTGTGCACTAGGAAGAGAAAAACTCAAATGCCGAAAAAAGTGTTCATGACGAGTAATGTAAGCACTGCTTTTACCCAGAAATTACCAAAGAAACGTAAGGACCCCTGCTGTCCTATAATCTCTATTTCTATTGGGGGTAAAAATATCAATCGTGTTCTATTCGACCTTGATGCTAGTGTTAACCTGCTTTCTTATTCTGTCTATGAGTAGTTAGGTATTGGAGAGTTAAAACCTGCCCACTGCACTCTTCAGATGGCAGATCGATATATCACCAAACCTAGGAGTGAGCTTGAGGATGCATTGATAAAAGTCGTGGAATTTATATCCCCCGTGGACTTTATTGTTCTAGATATATAACCTGTAGCGAACCCACGGAACCAAATTCCGGTGATTCTCGGTCAACCTTTCTTAGCAACTTCCAATGATGTCATTAATTGTCGTAACGGTTCTATGAACTTATCTTTTAGGAAGATGACAATTGAGCTTAATATTTATAAGCTAGGAAGTCAACCATCTGAACCTTCTGCTCATATACTTGATATCTTTTCCATCAACGAGATAGCTTCTGACAGCTGTGAAGATGAAGCACTTTGCTATAATGATCTCGACAACACTAGTGCGTCATTATTTGATCTAGCAAATTATTATAGTGAGGAAACATTTGAAGAGTCCACATTGAGTTCGAACCTTTTGACTCATCACAAAAGTCAGTAGAGCTTTCCGAGTCAATATCTTATGCAGGTTATGAACTTTTTAGGGAATCCAAATATCATTCCCTTACCCCACCTTCTATTGTCTCTCCGCCAACATTAGATCTCAAAATGCTACCTTCTCATCTTAAATATGCATATTTATGCGAGAATGGGTCTTTGCCCGTGATCATATCCGCTTCTCTAGCTTTAAAGCAAGAGAACGCTCTTTTAACGGTCTTGAGATCAAATCGACAAGCATTTGGTTGGACAATGGCAGACATCAAAGGGATTAGTCCCTTGATTGTTGAACATCATATACATTTAATGGATGAAGCCAAACCAACCCGAGATCCACAAAGACGGTTAAATCCCGTCATGAAGGAGACAGTAAAGAAAGAAATCGTCAAGTGCTTAGATAGTGATATAATTTACCCAATTTCTGATAGCCAATGGGTAAGTCCCATTCATGTGGTCCCTAAAAAGTCTGGCATCACGGTCATAACTAATAAGGCTAATGAGTTGATCCAAACACGCACCCAAACTGGGTGGCGTGTATTTATTGATTACAGAAAACTCAATGCCGCAATAAGGAAAGATCACTTTCCTTTACCTTTTATTAACCAGATGTTGGAACGATTAGCTGGACATGAATATTATTGTTTCATGGACGGATACTCTGGCTATCGCCGAAAAGGATCAAGATAAAACAACATTTACTTGTCCTTTCGATGCCTTTGCTTATAAACGCATGCCCTTTAGGTTATGCAATGCTCCCGCTACATTTCAGCGGTGTATTATGGGGATATTCTCAGACATGGTCGAGAATTTTCTGGAGATCTTTATGGACGATTTCTCTATATTTGGGGATTCTTTTGAGGATTGCCTTCGTCATCTTGACGCGGTTCTTACCCGCTGTAAGGATAAGAACTTAACTTTGAATTGAGGAAAATGCCATTTCATGAAGGTATCGTGCTAGGACATGTCATTTCACGAAAAGGTAATGAGGTAGACAGAGCTAAAATAGATGTCATCCATAACCTTCCTCATCCCAAATACGTCAAAGATATACGATCTTTCCTTGGTCATGCAGGATTTTATAGGAGATTCATTAAGGATTTTAGCAAAATTGCTAGACTTTTAACTCTTCTCTTGGCCAAGAATACAACATTTCATTTCGATTCGGATTGTGAGGCTGCTTTTGACTCACTTAAAAGCTCTCTCACTACAGCCCCCATTCTATCATCTCCTGATTGGAACCACCCGTTTGAGCTTATGTGTGATGCATCAGATTTTGCTGTTAGTGCAGTCCTAGGACAGCACATTGATAAGATGCCACATGCAATTTATTATGCAAGTAAGACCTTGAATGATGCCTAAATTAATTATACAACTACCGAAAAAGAACTCTTGGCGGTTGTATTTGCATTAGAAAAATTCAGGCCTTACTTGATTGGCTCACCGATATTGGTTTACACCGATCACTCTGCCCTAAAACATCTTTTATCAAAGAAAAATGCTAAGGCCAAGTTAATACGTTGGATCCTATTATTACAAGAATTTGATCTTGCCATACGAGATAAGAGAGGATGTGAAAACATAGTAGCCGACCATCTTTCACGCATATCTTCTTCACCTACTGTGACCTTGCCAATAAACGACTCTTTCCCTGACAAACAACTCTTGACCATATCCTTCGAACCTTGGTTCGTGGATATTGTGAATTATCTAGCAACAGGACTTATTCCCAGCGAATGGTCTAAACAAGACAATCATCGATTTCTATCCCGAGTAAAGCACTTTTACTGGGATGAACCATATTTGTTTAAGTATTGTCCTGACCAATCATTCGTAGATGTGTCCCTAATGATGAATTCAAGAGTGTATTGTCTTTCTGTCATAATCAGGCATGTAGTGGTAAGTTTGGTCCACGTAAAACGACGGAGAAAGTTTTGCAATGTGGTTTTTACTAGACCACATTATTTAAAGATGCATATGATCATTACAAAACTTATCCACGGTGTCAACATACGGGTCGGATTTCTCGAAAAAAATGAGATGCCACTTCAGCCTATCTTGGTTGTAGAAATTTTCGACGTTTGGGGTATTGATTTTATAGGCCCTTTCCCCAACTCTTTTGGGAATTTATATATCTTGTTAGCGGTTGATTACGTCTCAAAATGGGTGGAAGCGATACCATGTTGCACTAATGACAACAAGGTTGTTATTAAGTTCCTTAAAAAAATATCTTTTCACGATTTGAACACCCTCACGCTATAATTAGCGACAACGGGACGTATTTCTGTAATCGGTCTTTCGAGAATTTGATGCAGAAATATTCAATCAACCATAAACTTTCTACGCCCTATCATCCCCAAATGAGCGGGCAAGCTGAGATTTCCAATAAGCAGATAAAACTAATTTTGGAGAAAACAGTTTCTAAAAACCGTAAAAATTGGTCAACCAAATTGACGGATGCTCTTAAGGCATTCCGTACCGCTTATAAGACTGATTTTAGTATGTCTCCTTACCGCCTAGTGTTTGGAAAGGCTTTCCACCATCCTGTCGAGATCGAACATAAAACAATGTGGACTATTAAAGAGCTTAACTTCGATTTAAATCAAGCATGCAACTTTCAGAAGCTGCAATTAAATGAGCTAAGCGAACTCCACGATGAAGCTTACGATAATGCGGTTATAGTAAAGAACCGGACTAAAACATTCCACGATAAAAATATTTTTAGAAAAACTTTTACCCCGGGACAACAAGTCCTTTTTTATGATTCACGTCTCCATCTTCATGCAGGTGAGCTAAGATCTCATTGGAGAGGACCATTTGTGGTGCGGTATGTATACCCGCACAGGCAGTTGAAGTTGAAAATATTAAAAACGGTTATATTTTTAAAATGAATGGACACAGATTAAAACCGTATTTTTCCACTGACCCCACGGAGGAGCTCCTGTATTTACAGGAGCAGCTTTATTACAACTAAATTTCCTCCGCCCCACCTCCATATCTCGATAATATTGTCTCATTTTAAGAATGAAGGTGAGCGATCAAAAATAAGTTTGGGGGAGATTTTCATGATCATTTATTCTTGTCCCCGTTAATAACTTTTCCTCCCAAGTCTACAGGTTTTTAAGATTTAAAAGATAACAACAGTGAGGACACTGCTGTAAACAGGTTTGGAGGAGGTTTGTGTTTATTTACGCATTACTTTGCATTATACACTTTGCATAAGCAAACAAAAAATCTTTGATAATAAAAGATTAGAAAGTGAAAATTTACATTTAAAAAATTGGAAAAGTTTAAGAAAAACAAGAAAGTTAGATGTTTTCTAAAACGAAACTAGTAATAAGTAGTTATGAGTCGTTGTCCCAAGGGTTGGTAAGATGAAAGAAGTCACTAATCTGAGAATAAAAATAAGTCTGAAAAGTAGTTCCTATTCTTGAGACCAAATATTTGAACATTGATACCCTACTTTACGCACTTACACACGTCTTGAAACTCAGGATAGTAGAGAATACCTTGAAATGCTCTTGTCTAAAAGCCAAAGTACAAAGAAAATAAAAATAAAAATAAAATTATAATTTTGTGAAGAAAAATGAACACTGGTTTTGTAATCACCAAGGCAGCATAAAAAAATATAGCGAGGGTGCTTTATCACTTAATGTCTTAGACCAACTGGTTTGGGAGCCACTACTAAGCCTTAGGTGTTGCAAGACGAGAAAATTGCTAATTACGCCTAAGAAGCAAGCACATTTAGTAATCGGTCGGTTAGTACCTCAAGAAGTATTAACGGTCACATGAAGAATGTGTGAGCAATTCCATCCAAAATATTCACCGACTAAAAAGTACTGAGGTAGATGGACAAGAGTACGATAGCTTGAATTGAATTCTCCAAGTGTAGGGATGTCTTTTACACACACGTAGGGATATATAATCAGTGTTTAGAAGAAAGGTAGGGATGAAGAATAAATGCGATGTTTTATTGAGGGATGAGGTGATTTCTAACATCTTTTCATGACTATTAAGATAGGGCTCATAGCAACCGAAAAGCTAGTGTAGTTGGAAACTCTTATTTTCAAGTTCTTTCTTTTATAGTTCTTATCTTTATATGTAACTTTCACCGTCTTTCTTTTATTATGGGATTTTATGGGTGTAATCCGCTGAAAACCCTCAGGAGACAACACTCCTACTAGAGACACCTAGAGGTTCAAAGGCTTGTTGCACGTGCTCAGGGCAATCGTGTTTCCTACGAAAGTGTGCTGGTTAGTTTTCCTTTTTCTTTCTATTTTTCTCATTCTCTTGAATAAATAGTTTGCTTGGGACGATCAAAGTCAAGTTTGGGGGAATTTGTTTAGTCGAAAATAGTGCACTTTTAACATGACAATTTTCTTACTTTTCTTAATCATCCAAAGGTATTTGCTATAAATATAACACATATTAGAAGTTTATCTGCAAAATATCATTTACCATGTGTTATACATTATAATAAACATTTTGAAGGAAATTGTATGTTTAATATTTTATGCATGATATTTTGTATCTCACATTCTTTATTGAGATCTTGTGCAAGATTTGCTCATGTCAGATATCGGGAATCAGAAATCTGCCGATAAAATACAAGAAAGTCGAAGAATCAAATATTTGTAGAAATTCAGAAGAGATAAGAAGATTCCAGATATCACATAAAGACCCAAAGATCAACAGAATAAGACCACAGAAGTTTGAAGTAACGAGCTCACCAATAGGCCGCGGAACCGCGGCCGAGTCAGGCCGAGTCGCCGCAGATCTACGGCCGATTCGTGGGCTTCGGGGTCAAGAACTCTCTGGAAACTTCTTCTCAATATCCTAGCTTGTTGGGGAAGCCTCATTGTAATAAGCTTGTTCTGTAAACTTCTCTATAACAATCTAGCTTGTTGAGGAAGCTTGAAAAGGGGCTATAAAAAGGACCTAGGGCTACATTGAAAGGATTACATAATTTTATTCCGAAATTTTCCCCAAATTCATTCATCAAATCAAATCAAGAAAAGAGCCAACAAATTCAACAAATCCAAGATCCAAGATCAAGAATCATTGAGAAATTTATCGAGCGACATCATTCAAGACTCTTTTATACGAAGCCGATCATCATCAACGAGCAAGCGATCCACGACAGGTCCAAGACTTACGGTGATCGAGCGACATGAAGATCGACGGAAAAATTACCTCTTCAAGAGAGTGATCGAGAGCAATTCTTCTTGTAATCTTGGATTGAAGAAGTTGTAATTTGAAGTTGAATAATAAAGGTGATAATTAGTTTCAATTTCGCTTTCTTTTAATTTCCGCATTATGAATTCTTTCTCTAATCTTTCTTTGATTTTCATGATGCGTGAGTAAATCTCTGCTTGATAGGATTCGTAGGATTAGGGTAGATCGATGGATGATAAAATTCTATACTTTTTTTAAGTCTTATGAAGTTTACAAACTTTCGTAAAAGAATCGTTAACAACCTCATCGGGTGCGATATCAAATTCTTGATACTCTTGACCACGATTTGAGATACGATTGACGATCTTTTTGTGAAGGGCTAAAAATTGAATGGGATCAATGAAAGGACAAAGGACGATAGTGAAGAAACCCTAGTTTCTTCCAGAAAAACCCTAATCCGCATTCATCGCCATCAATCTAGTGTTAAACTGTCAATAGATAAAATGAGTCATCTTTATTAGTCATCCATGACTACTAAATCCGATCAAATCCTGCAAGCCTTCTTCATATCTTGATAATTAGATCTTGAACATTTTCTTGATTTCCTTTCTTAAAAACAATTTCTTGATTTTCTTGAAACTATTATTTCAACTAAATTTTGAACCATTTCTTGAATTTCTTTACTAGTTCTTTCGACTCATCTAAAACAAGAATTTACGAATTCCTCGCATCTTAGAGGACGGCCCATGCTCACTAACGCTCGATATACGTGACATCGTTATTGATTGGGGTTATTTTACAACTACTTTTCTTTGATCAATCAGAAGCGAATATTAGTTTTGGGACATTTCGGTCCTTTGTCCATCTTGCGCGCACGTGTATTTTTTACGTGACGGAGTGAACAATGGTGATATGGAATGCACCCAGTTTGGGGTGTGGTCTGATTTGAGGTGTGCACGTCAATTTAGAAATGCACCAAAGAGTTATTAGTTGTCGGGACCCGCCACCTGTTCATACCAGAATATTGCATTTTATACCGCCCATTCTTACGCTCGTTTATTTATAGGCAGGTGCTTTTGATCAGTGTTTGCTACATATTTGCAGAATACTGGTTCTCAACTCCAAGCAGTGAAATCCATGGAAAAGTACGACAAATTCCGGATTACTGCCAACAACAGATAAAACACGGTCTCCGCTCTCTATCCGTGTGTTGCCACATACCAGTTAAGGGACAAAATGGCAAATCGATTGTCATGTCATGCACAAAGCTCAATGTCAACACAAGATCCAAGAAATCTACGCGGAGCTCGAGGAAATCATGGCAAAAGATCCACATCACATCACCTTTTGTTCTACTAAAATTCTGGAATAATTGTGAAGAGTTTCTGAGAAAAGTACTATACCACACTGAAGAGGACTACAAACCAGGGAAACCCACAAAACCCCATGACCCAAGTCCACTAAAGGGCCGCGGAACCGCGGCCAATAGGGGGTATAGGCCGCGGTTCCGCGGCCATATATGCTCCTCTCTCTGACGTTTTTCAGGGGCAGTTTGGGGACTTCATATTATGCCAGATTGTTGCCCTAGGTTTTCAGTTCACCTCCTATAAATATCCCAGAACTTGCCAAGCTTTTGGTATTCATTCTTTGTGCCTCTTTTGTAGGTTTTAGTGTAGTTTTGTTCTTCTTCTTCTTCTTCTTTATTCTTCCTCCATGGAAATGTAGTGAGAGCATTGAGTGGATGTTAATGAAGATGAGGGTTTTTGTATCTTTCTTGTTAGTTTAACTTCTCCTTGAGATTTTTGCTTCCTTTTGATCTTTCAACCTCTTCATTGAGCTTGAAAGGTTAAGGGTTAGTTATTGATCTCAAGGGTCGTATTTTCTTATGGAATTAGCGCTTCATTTCACATGCGTTCTCTACCCTTCTCTTGATCTTGCAACCTCTTGATTGAGCTTGCAAGTTTAAGGGTTGGCTATTGATCACATGCTTGTCTTGAGTTCTAGTTTCTAGTTCTTTTTATTGCTTATTTATTACTTGCTTTTTTATTATCTTGCTTTACTTATTTGCAATTTAATTCATGCACTTATTTACTTGTAATCTTTTCTTTTCTTTGTTCTTTTCTTTTGCTCTTCTTGGTTCTCTTTATGAATGGTTGTAATTATTGTTGTTGTTAAGAATAAATACGGTATTGTAAGTTAAGATTTTCTTTGCTCTTTTCCTTTTCCCGTTATTTTCTATTGAACTCCGCCCAAACGATACGCAAGCGCTCCGTTAGGCACCCTACCCTAACAAGGTAACGGTGATTCCTAACCGCGACCGGTTGCGTTCGGTTTGGCCGGAGGCGAAAGCAAGAGACAAGAACGGAAGGATAAGGGTAAATAAGCCGGATTCCACGAATACCGTGCTTAAATCCCCTAATCCACGTTGTTGCCGATTGCTCTAGCTTCAATTGGTCAAGACTCGGCTCAAAGGTTTTGAGTACGGATTTCTTTAGCTTACAATTTCGTATCTTTTTCATAACAACTTCATACTTGCATATAAAACACATAGGTTAGTTTGAACAAACACATACAAATTCTTTATTGACTCGTCTAAAACTCGAACGGACATACAACCATCTCCCTGTGGATCGACCCGTGCTCAACCGGCTAGCTGCATAGCGACACCGTCCTGATCGCGGTTATACTTTAGAACTTTGAACATCCGACACGCCAAAAGCGTGCGATCAAATGGCGCCGTTGCCGGGGAGACGGTAGCGTA
The DNA here is from genome assembly GCA_030015575.1 of Agapanthus africanus. Classification (NCBI taxonomy): domain Eukaryota; kingdom Viridiplantae; phylum Streptophyta; class Magnoliopsida; order Asparagales; family Amaryllidaceae; genus Agapanthus; species Agapanthus africanus. The sequence continues at coordinate 42,689,077 of JASDDO010000019.1, read as the reverse complement.
TTTTCTTTCTTGTTATTCGGGTTAATATTCTTTTTGTATATATTTAAAAATAAAATAAAATAAAAAGCTTTTTTTTTTTGATAAATTTTTGTGGGCAAGAGTGCAGATTTTTGCAGATTTGCAAACTGCGATTGTGGGGAGCAAAGTGTACGTTCAAGGCTAGGGTGATTGCAAAGTACAGTGCCAAAGATCCGGGTAGTTTGACCCGCGCAAGCGAACTTTTCAAGCTTACCGGATTTGATTCAACGGGGGTTTCCTAACCCAAAAACTTAACGGTACGTACTTTACTAACACCTTCTTCTCAAATCCGACGCATCCAATATACTATTCTTTGCAGGATTCTTTGCAAGTTCGCTAACAAACGCTAAAAATTGACTAACCCGTATTTGTTGCAGCGCCGCGCTTAAACTAAAAAACGATTTTTTGATTCTTTATAGAATTTTTATTGAATTGCGCATTGCATCAATTAATACGGACTTAAGGGCAAGCGAACCCCACAATATACGGTAAAGGATTTCATCACCTTTTCCGTGGCCCACAAATCACAAACTTGAGCATAACGTTTACCCGCACAAAATTTAAAAGAAACTAGACTTTAAGCCTTAAGGACTTCACGCTCACTAGGAGAAGTCAACTGTGTTTAGAACCTCGCTTAACGGTATATTGTTTACGGGGTGTCTAGGAAAGTGTTAACGGCGAAACCGCCAAAAGAGAAAGGGTTATTTAATTAAGGAACTTCGCGGAAGCGTTGGAAAACCTACCCTTATCTCTGCACTTACCTGGCCTCGTGATCAGTGTATCTTGAGCCCGTTTCTCGACACAGTTTTACTTCGACAATCAAGTTCTGGAGCAGGTCTAGTTGACCTAGGTGAACCCTAGAACGATTAGGTGTGTGGTATTTTTGTGTCGTGATTGTTTTTGTCCAGATTCTTTTTGTGTGTATATTTCATTCTTTTGTTAATATCTACCTAAAAAAAATTAAAAAAAATCACATTCTTTTCCCCCTCCTTTTCTCTGCCTTTCTTTCTTTCTCTCTTCATATCATGGGTACCCCACCTCGCAAAACTCTTGCCGAACTTTGGTACCCACAACCAGACATTACTTCTCACAGTTCTTGCTTTGGCCGAACATCGAACGACCCCTCCATGCCCAAAATCTCTTTGAAAGATCGGATAGACGCGTCTAGGACAAACACTTGCCCTTCGCCATCCACTTTGTATCAACCTTTTCAACATCCCCCACCCTCTTATGTTGATACCCCTTTTGCAAGTCGTCCTTTGTCCATCGCTGAACGTATTGAACAATCCTGTAGCCGATCTTTCACTCCTTTCACCACTACAGATTCTTGGGATCAACAATTCCATTCACCTTCTTATCCAAATGTTGATCCTGCTCCTGTCCAGCCATTCAATTCCTATCAATCCTACCCAACTTTTGCACCTTCCCTAGACATTGCTTCAGAACCACCATTTGGGAGTTTTCAGTATCCAAACAACTTCGAATCTTTTACTGAAACTCCATCACAACACATGTCTAGTCTGGAACAATCATTGGAAGACTTTAGGGTAGCGTCATGCCAACAGATGATGGATTTGAATGCGTCCATGGCCGCCCTCATACAACCTAGTGACCCGGTAGCTAGTTTTCAACTAGTTCCAAATTTTCCAATATATGAAGAGGCGGTAGGACAGGTTGAGAATTTGAGTGGAGAGAGTGAGTTGTACCCCCTTCAGAATCAAGCCTACCCATTTCAACTTGAATCCCACAACTCCAGTTTTGAATGTCTATCTAGTGTTCCCAACGATTCACCGATTGAAGCTAGAATGATTAATGAGTTGTGCGACTTTGTAGTGTTTGATTTACCCGATTGTGAAGGGACCTTGCCAAGTGAAACCACACCCAATCCTTTTGATCTCTACACCTCCACTCTAGAACCTGAATTGATTAATATCCATGCTTTTGTTGAGGTGTCTGAGAATATAGATTTTCACTTGATTGAGGATATTGACGCTGGGAATATCTTGGATAATGAACCCTCAGATTTGGTTGAGTTTTTCTCTCCAATTCATCATCCCGAGTCATTAAATATTTTTCCCGAACCCCATATGCGTCTGGATTTTGAAGAGAAATGCATGGATGTGCTAAATTTTGAGGAGAATTTTGAGGATAGCTTTGAGGATGAACCAGTTTTAATTGATGAGTCGGATTTTCCAATTCATCATGTTCCTTTCATTGACTGTGTACACCCTCCTGAACCTTTAACCGATAACCTTCCTCAATCACCTACCTCCATCCTTTCCATCGTTCCGACCTTGCAAGAACCCGTCTCACTTTCATTTCATATGTCTGGTTTACCAAGTTCGGCGTACCCATGGCTTCTCACGAATCTTGAGGGATTTGACCCCATTTCCCGACGGGTAAATATATTAGCACAATCACTTTTCACACATCGGTCATCACAAATTGTGCTAATCTATTTACTCCATTTGCACCCTCAAGTTCGTATTCCACTTCTTTTTCCCTTCCGCCATTCTTCTTCTTCTCATATACCGAGACCGTATACCACTTCTATCTCCATACGGTCTCGCGTATTCTCCATCTCTTTTCTCTACGCCTTCTTTCACCAGCCACTGCTTTATCATGATAAGATCTTTGAATGGTTGGTGCTCACTTTTGGCCTTTGTAAGGCCTTGTATAGCTTGATACTATTCTCTTTCCCGCCTAATCCTGAACTTCAATCGCTTAACAGTGGAAACACTGTTTTACTTAAGTTTGGGGGGGACCCTTTTTTGTATATATTTTTTGTTTTCCCTTTTTTTGTATATAATTTGTTTTTAGGGAGCGCCGACATTTTTGACCCTCTTGGTGTAAGCCTGACAGTGAGGGCACTGTCAAGTTTAAGTTTGGGGGTGTGCTCGGTGAGCTTTCTTCCTTCGCATTCATTTGTATATTTTGCATTTGCATACCTTAATTAAAAACCCACAAAAATCGAAAATTTTCCAAAAAAATATAAAAACTTTGTCGTCAAGTTAGCTAATAGGGTAACTTAGATCTTTTATTCCGAAAGTTTAGTTGATATGATAGAAATAACTAAATTCTAGGCCTAGGAATTGAAAATCCTAAAAATAACCCTCATTCTGTTTAAACTTGGTGATTATACGTCCTAACAGTTTTTTTTGAGAAATAGGTAATCTTGAGTTCAGTTCTTGAGTTAAGTCAAGATAAAGGGAAAATATTGATGCTTTACTGAAGGATAAGTCTGAAAAATAGTTTCTTTTCTCGAGTTCAAATTTAAAAAGTATATACCCTACAAACTGCACTTACACGCACCTTGAAACTTGGGATAGTAGAGGATACCTTGAAATACTCTTGCCTGAAAACCTAGTATGAAAGAAAAACGGTATTTAAAGCTAAACACCAAAAGTGCATATTGAAAAATATATCCGGTCTTGAAAAAGAAAAAAGAAAAAAGAAAAATAAAAAGAAAAATAGAATAAAGTCAAGACCTGGAAACTGCTATTTACGCTTTAAGCTCACACATTCAGTAATCGACCGTTAGTGCCTCAAGAAGCATTAATAGTCGCATGAAAGGTGTGTGAGCAACACCGTCCATCATTAAATGAAAAGAAGTAGTATTAGGTATTAGGGCAAGGGTATTATAGCTTGAATTGAATTCTTGAGTGTAGGGGTGCAAATACACACACACGTAGGGGTATACAATTGATGTTTGGATAAGAGATAGAAATAAAGAATAAGACTTGTGTTTTCTGTAAAGTTGATAAAAATCCCTGATTTGAGGCCGCACTTTAGAAGGAAAACTCAGGAGAACCAACATCTTTCTAAACTTTTTTGGAACGTATAGGATCTAAAGTTAAACAGATAGGAGGTGTGAAAAATAAGGGTTGAATATTTCTAACTTAGGATGATAGAGTTTCTAATGTAAATACTAAACTGTAGGAGTAGAATCGATGTTAACTTATGACACTAGCTTGACGGGATTTTATGGGTGTAATCCGCTGAAAACCCTCAGGAGACAACACTCCTCCTACTAGGGACACCTAGAGGTTTAACGGCTTGTTGCACGCGCTCAGTGCAATCGCGTTCCCTGCGAAAGTGCGGTTAGGATTTTATTTTTGTGAATAATTGGTTTTGCTCGGGACGAGCAAAAGTTAAGTTTGGGGGTATTTGTTCATACCAGAATATTGCATTTTATACCGCCCATTCTTACGCTCGTTTATTTATAGGCAGGTGCTTTTGATCAGTGTTTGCTACATATTTGCAGAATACTGGTTCTCAACTCCAAGCAGTGAAATCCATGGAAAAGTACGACAAATTCCGGATTACTGCCAACAACAGATAAAACACGGTCTCCGCTCTCTATCCGTGTGTTGCCACATACCAGTTAAGGGACAAAATGGCAAATCGATTGTCATGTCATGCACAAAGCTCAATGTCAACACAAGATCCAAGAAATCTACGCGGAGCTCGAGGAAATTATGGCAAAAGATCCACATCACATCACCTTTTGTTCTACTAAAATTCTGGAATAATTGTGAAGAGTTTCTGAGAAAAGTACTATACCACACTGAAGAGGACTACAAACCAGGGAAACCCACAAAACCCCATGACCCAAGTCCACTAAAGGGCCGCGGAACCGCGGCCAATAGGGGGTATAGGCCGCGGTTCCGCGGCCATATATGCTCCTCTCTCTGACGTTTTTCAGGGGCAGTTTGGGGACTTCATATTATGCCAGATTGTTGCCCTAGGTTTTCAGTTCACCTCCTATAAATATCCCAGAACTTGCCAAGCTTTTGGTATTCATTCTTTGTGCCTCTTTTGTAGGTTTTAGTGTAGTTTTGTTCTTCTTCTTCTTCCTCCTCATTCTTCCTCCATGGAAATGTAGTGAGAGCATTGAGTGGATGTTAATGAAGATGAGGGTTTTTGTATCTTTCTTGTTAGTTTAACTTCTCCTTGAGATTTTTGCTTCCTTTTGATCTTTCAACCTCTTCATTGAGCTTGAAAGGTTAAGGGTTAGTTATTGATCTCAAGGGTCGTATTTTCTTATGGAATTAGCGCTTCATTTCACATGCGTTCTCTACCCTTCTCTTGATCTTGCAACCTCTTGATTGAGCTTGCAAGTTTAAGGGTTGGCTATTGATCCCATGCTTGTCTTGAGTTCTAGTTTCTAGTTCTTTTTATTGCTTATTTATTACTTGCTTTTTTATTATCTTGCTTTACTTATTTGCAATTTAATTCATGCACTTATTTACTTGTAATCTTTTCTTTTCTTTGTTCTTTTCTTTTGCTCTTCTTGGTTCTCTTTGTGAATGGTTGTAATTATTGTTGTTGTTAAGAATAAATACGGTATTGTAAGTTAAGATTTTCTTTGCTCTTTTCCTTTTCCCGTTATTTTCCATTGAACTCCGCCCAAACGATACGCAAGCGCTCCGTTAGGCACCCTACCCTAACAAGGTAACGGTGATTCCTAACCGCGACCGGTTGCGTTCGGTTTGGCCGGAGGCGAAAGCAAGAGACAAGAACGGAAGGATAAGGGTAAATAAGCCGGATTCCACGAATACCGTGCTTAAATCCCCTAATCCACGTTGTTGCCGATTGCTCTAGCTTCAATTGGTCAAGACTCGGCTCAAAGGTTTTGAGTACGGATTTCTTTAGCTTACAATTTCGTATCTTTTTCATAACAACTTCATACTTGCATATAAAACACATAGGTTAGTTTGAACAAACACATACAAATTCTTTATTGACTCGTCTAAAACTCGAACGGACATACAACCATCTCCCTGTGGATCGACCCGTGCTCAACCGGCTAGCTGCATAGCGACACCGTCCTGATCGCGGTTATACTTTAGAACTTTGAACATCCGACACGCCAAAAGCGTGCGATCACCACCTCTCTGAAGACGTTGAAGAATTACAACATATATCAGAGGTGTCGAGAGATGTACCCGTAAACTAAATCCCGTATTTGAGGGGAAAAGGGGCTGTTGTAGACCTAAGAAATGTTGGTCATGTTTGAGACTAGAATTATCTTAGGAGATATAAGATGAATATCATTTGGGATATCATCAATGGGAGACCACTAGTCATTTTTGATAGTAAGGTTAGCTTGGGAAAAACATGAGCAATATGGGCTCGGTTGTTTTAGTATCAAAGAGGTCTAACCTCAGGAAACTTAGCCAAGTTGGGCTTAGATTGAGTCTCCAACAGTGCTAAGCACTGAGGAATACAGTGCATACGTGCATTTCACGTGGGCACTGGATTAGTGTTAAACACTAGAGTTTTATGGCGCTCATGTGACACACGTGAGGCATCCCAAATATGGGCACTGGACTAGTGTTAAACACTAGAGTTTTATGGCGCTCACGTGACACACGTGAGGCACCCCAAATATGGGCTCTGGACTAGTGTTAAACACTAGAGTTTTATGACGCTCACGTGACACACGTGAGGCACCCCAAATATGGGCGATGGACTTTGGTTTTTATCTCCCTCTTTTTTATAAGTGCTAAGCACTTGGCTAGAGTTCTCGTGCAAAGCACGTGGGTGTCCCCTTTTTCTTTATTGATACTGGAGTGCTGTAGTTTCCTCTTTCTTTTACTTGTTTTCCTCTTAGACAAATCACGTGGGAAACACGTGAGGAAGTTTTTGTTATTTTTCTTGTTCGTTTGAAGCACTCACGTAGGAAACACGTGAGGCTTCAAAATAGTGCTAAGCACCAACGATTGGGCCTTGGAGATCTTGGATAACTATTTTTTTTTTATTAAAGAACTAAGCTCTTTATATAGGTTAAACCCTAATTTTTTTTCTTTAAAGGAATTAAATTCCTATATGTTCCCGTTCTTCTCTTTTTTTTATATAACTTAGTTTTTTTCCCCTAGGTTTCGAATCTTGCAGATCAAAATCTTCCTGAAGAGAATTAAATTCTCAACTTGTGGGAAGATTTGCTTCTGCAGATCTCAACCAGAGGAAAGAAATAAGTTCTTATATGAAGGGTTAAACCCTTAGAGGGGCAAATGATAGATGTTTTTTTTACCTAATGTTTCAAGGAAGCAAGTCTTTTCTTTGAGAATTAAATTCTCCTGTTTCTCAAAATCTCACTGTATATTCTTTTTTAAATCTTTAGGGAGTTCTCTCTCTCTTTTCTCTTTCTCTTTTTTTTCTTCTTCCCTTTTTCTCCCTTTTTCTCTTTTTTTCCTTTTGAGATTTGAAGTCTTGGGTTCTTTATATAGTGGAGAGAAGTTTGTTTAATTCTAAGAAAATCTTTCATTGAGAGATCCTAATTGATTTAATTGGTCTCAGAATTTATTTGGAGAATTTTACCCACCGATGTATTTTTGATTTAAGAACTTCTGTTTTTTTTTACAGAAAATATTGTTCTTGTTTTTAACAAGATTGGGGATATTCTCCCATATACAGAATAAAATTCTAGCAAGCGGTAATGTAACAACCCCAATATTACTATACCTTCATATTTTTTTCTTTAGTAAAATATTTTATCTATTTATTCTTAGTATTTTCTATATATTTTGTTTTCTATTAAATATATTATTTTATTATTCTATCTATTTTCCCCAAACACATTTTTTAAAACTAAATTTTAACATCTTTTTTTCAAATTAAACACAAGACCTAATCCAGCCCATAACTCAAATCCAATTTTATTTTCATTTTCTTTTATAAAATTATAAGCCCAAAAGCCCACTTTCTTGTCAAGCAACGGCATATATTTAATGTTTGTTAAATTTGTGCATGAACAACCTTATAGCACATTAGTTAAATCCTTGCATTGTTATTCCATAGGTCACATGTTTAACCTACAAATGAGACCTTTCATTTCTTCTTCCTTTTAACTCCTAACATAATTAGGATCGTTATAGATTATAATTAAGTAAAATTATTAGGAAGAGTTTCAATTTTCTTTTAATACAAATATCTCTTCATCTCTTCTTTATCCCATCTTAGCCATTTCTTTTTGATCAATTCTAAAAATAAAATAAAATCTCTTTTCCCTTGAGCTTAGAGAAACACCGGTTCCATCAAGTTTCAAACATTCGGTTGATGATTTTATCTAAATGGTGAGCCGGTTGTTATACCGACTCACACAACCTGTAAGTCTCATCCTTTCTCCTCTTCTCAATCTCACTATTTGGATCGTGACCTTGTATCATGGCTCACCATGTCAACTAGCGATATCGTAAAATTTCCTATGAAATTGTTTTTCTTAACATACTATTTTATCATATTTATTAGTAAGCACTGTTACTTCATGTATAAAATATAATTATCTTGAATTAAGCTGTTGCAAATGGGACTTTGTTACTTAGAATGTGCTTTGGTTTCTGTAATTGCATATTATAACTCCATAGAGTTAATCCGGTGCATATATTGTTGTTTTAGACGGATAATCATGACCTGATCATATGTTTGCTTCACATATATTAATTCATATTATTTATCGCTGAAATTTTAATTATTTATATTTACTTTTGCATACAAGAAAACAAAATTATAAATAAATACCATAAATTTATCATTTTCAAATACGATCTTACAAAACCTTTATCTTTAAAATAATTTTTATAAATTAATTTCCACTTCTGGAAATTCTTGGAACATTAGAATAAATAATAGATATAATTCTAAATATACAGTAAAAATTTCAGATCAAACCGCATAACGGTTTAGGAATTATATCGTTTTTATTCACTATTCGTAAAAACAGAAAAATGCATTTATTGGTCAATTTCTTAGACATATAATTTGGTGTGCCGATATCCAAATTGAGCAAACTCAGGTGTTTTGGATATCTACATCGAAAAATCTAGATTTTCTTAGTTTTATATTTTTACTAAAAACCGACGTAAAATATAGAAAGCTGCATTACAATATTAAGTGACGGATCTGGACAGAATCTGTCATGATTTATACACTGTTTTTAAATAGGACATAACTCGAATTCCCGATATCCGTTCGTGAAAAAATTTAGATGTGTAGATGCAAAATTTATAGAACTATAATTTCATGTATATTATATTACTTATAAACACATGAAATAACTCGATATAGGCTTTGCAAACTAACATATAGTTGCTGTCCAGAAATTTGAATTTCTGTTTTAAATGCTAATGTTAAAACGGTCATAACTGGAGCTTAAGAAATCAAAATTGCGCGAATCTTAGTATTTTGGATAAGTACTCCGAAATACCTATAATTTTCTAATAATTTTGTAACCTGAAACCCGATAAAAATTAACTCAAACTACGTTTTAAAAATGTGTGACGGTGCTGAACAGATTCTGATCTGTTTTGCTTGACAATACGAAAACGGGTATATCTCCCAAACCGGTAGTCGTATTTAGGCGATGCTGTAACTCACACGTACACAACACTTAGATCTATATTTCTATTTATATTCCGAAATTGATTGACTTGATTGATTAGTCGTACACAATATTTATTTACAATATTGTTTTTGGACGTTGCTTGTATACTTATAGTGTATTTTGTGATTGCTTATTTATTTTTATCTATATGACTTGTGATTAAACCATGAATACTTGAACCCAAAATGTACACTTGAACCAACTTGACTCGAACCATGAATACAATTGGTATGATTTGCACTTGACATAACTACATGAACTCAATCTTGAAAACTTAATATCATACATTACCTTTTGTATTTATGTATTCGATCAAGACTCGTAACATTAATCATAAATTAATATACACGGGATGTTGGGGGTAGTTTGAGTATGAATCCAATGGAATCTCATGAGTCCCATTAATACAAATCATATTGCTGTGGTACCGGGCTGAAACGGTACAAATCATGTTGCTGTAGTACCGAACTGAAACGGTACAAATCACGAATTCACGAATAAGGGCCCGTGTTTCCAAGCCCCTGGATGATAGCCTGTTGGGTTTGGAATACTTCAATAACAATTGAAATCCCGATATTTTGGGCCCGTGATTCCTTACCCCTGGACGATAACCTTGGGTTCGAGAATACTCTTGAGATTGGTTGACATTCACACTTGAGCTCACGTTAGTTACTTTTACCATTTTAGAGACCTTTTAAGACACTTACATTCACTTCATATTCACTATACCTACACTCCATGGCCATACTATACTTATTTGCTATGTTCATATCACATTGACATGCTTACATAGTTGTCATTAACATTACCATGTTATACTTGTTCATGTATTATTTCCATTTATACTATATCACATGTCACCTTGCATATTCATTTATATACATTCACATCCCATCTTTCTTAGGGACTTACTGAGCGCAAGTTCGCTGATGGGCATTCCATCCATTTTTTGTTTTCTTAAAATGTTCGTCAGATGATCTAGAGATTGAAGAGATCGAGCTGAATCAAGAGAATTACTTTCAACTTGCGGAGCATACCGATTACTAATTCTTTCTTTTCATCTTTTACTTCCAGTATGCCACTTGTTTAGACACTTTCTTTTATATATCTTTGTTTTCAGACATCATGTATTCAGTTTGAAACTTGTGAAAGTTGAGAATGTAAATATATAAAGTTGGATTTTCATTATCATGTCTTTTCTTGTCATTTTATATTGCTTATATACGCTTAGCGTATTTGTTTCAAGAAATGACATATTCGGAATAAATACGTCGTGGGCTTGTCACATACCGTTACCGCTCTTTTGGAAAGCGGGACGTGACAGGTGACATTAATCACCGTTGGATTTTTAATCCAAGGGTGCTCAGTTAACATAGTATAATCTTTCTCTGTTTAGAAATATATAGAAAATATTTTGGATCTTTGATCCACTAACTCTCTGTTTAACAGAAAATATTCTTCCCAATAGAATTTAATTCTATATTTAATCACTGTTGGATTCTTGATCCAACGGTTAATTAAGTAGAATTTAATTCTACGTAAGGAGGTGTCCTTACGTATTTACCATGTGGGACTTAGTTCGGCCCCTTAGCTGCTTGGTTGTAGCGCCTATATGGTTTTCAAATAGGCGCTCACGTGTTAGCACGTGAGCTTTTGTTTAGCCTATATGTTGTTTAATTGCAGCGCGTATATGCTTTGTATATAGGCGCTCACGTGTTTAATACGTGAGGTTTATTTAGCCTATTGTTTTTTGGTTGTAGCGTCTATATGCTTTTCATATAGGTGCTCACGTGTTTAACACATAAGTCTTTGTTTAGCCTATCTGTTGTTTGATTGCAGCGCCTATATATTTTGCATATAGACGCTCACGTGTTTAACACGTGAGGCTTATTTAGCATATTGTTGTTTGGTTGTAGCGCCTATATGTCTGTTGTTTGATTGCAGCGCCTATAAGGCTTATTTAGCATATTGTTGTTTGGTTGTAGCGCCTATATGTCTGTTGTTTGATTGCAGCGCCTATATACTTTGCATATAGGCGTGATTGCAGCGCCTATATACTTTGCATATAGGCGCTTACGTGTTTAACACGTAAGACTCGAATAGTGGGGAGTTTCTCCCTTTCCTACTCTCCCCTCTTTTTTATGAGGGAACAAAGACATCTTTATAAAGGAACAAACACCTGAATCGATCTACATTCATTTAATCTTAGATATATAGAATTTAACTACTCATAATAAGATCTTAGATATATAGAATTTAACTACTCATAATAAGAAAATAAAACTTGCATAATAAAGGAAAAGAAAAAGACATGATTAAAAGTAATAAAAAGAAAACTTTAAAAATCTAAATAATCTTACAGCTAAATTGGCTGTTCATCAATTCCCAAAAGCATAAAACAAAAGCAGAAATTAAAAGAGGAATTGATTCTCGGCCCTCTGTACAATGCACATAGGTTTCTATTTATAATGAATTACATATTTGAAACCCTAACCCAAAAATGAATCACCATGCCAAAATTGAGATCGAACGGCCAAAATAATTCGACGGAAACTGGGTAAAACCCCCAGTTTTAGCCTAACTTTTAAGGCCGATCGCAATGTGGTTTTTTGTGCGATCTCGTAAATTCTTTTCTGATTCTCTGATATCTTCATTTATTCAATTAGTTGACCCAATCATGAGTTGACGTGGGTTGGGTTGCTACTTTCCTAATTGGCTCTGTCTTTTGGTTAGCTTGATCTGCAAATCTTTATAATAGCGAATTGAACTCCTAATCATACCTGATTTGACTCAATTGTTGCAGATAAATCTGTGACATGCACTTACACTCAACACGCGTATTTAGTAGCACTTTTATTTAAAATAACTAACAAAAGATAATGGTGTAGTGATAAAATATGTTCATCATTGCTTTTCCTTACAAAATGAGGGGAAGAATATCTTGAAAGCAACCATATCATATAGAATCTATTTCATCATCATGAAGTAACTTCAAAGTTCTACTTCCATCAAAACAAACACCTGAAGTATCTAAAGTAGGCTTATTTTCAGTATTTTCATGTTATTTCCATGCAAACAAACATACCCTAAGAAGAACTAATTAAGAAGAAGAAGATGAAGACAATTGTTATGTTACTATTTCATTTTGAGTAAAAATAGTGAAGTTTTGTTGCACACCACATGCTCAACCTTACATGTTTATGCATACTCCATCTTTTCATATTTAACGTTTAATGTTTATTATCTTTATTTCTTTTAGATAGCTTCTAATTTGTAGTTGGACTTCACTAAGAATCTGTGGAGCAATATATTTTATATGGGTAAATTCTAAGTGATTCTACAACTTTTTCACCATTGATTTAGTGGGTTCAAAATTAACGGTTTTCCGACAACGGAACTTTTTACATTGCTAAATCAACGGTGAAAAAGTTGTAGAATCACATAAAATTTGGTGTGTCCACATCTTAGATGATAACGATGAAGATAATGGATGCCGATCGTCGGAAAAAATGATGGAGTACGTACTTTTCAATGCCATACAAGAAAATTCTCATATGCCATCTTTCCTCTCTCTCTGTATCTATATATCTATCTATATATACACACGCCCAGGCATGTTATTTTGTTGACCCATTGACTTCTATGATAATTGTTTTTGGCTGGCAGTCATGCTCTACAAATCTTTTATCATATGTTGCATTTGAAAGCATGTGCCTTTTGTTTTCATATGGAAGGCTGGCAAAAATTGCTCAGTTGGCATCATGATTTTGATTAGTCCGTTGCTTTTAATTTTTGATCAGAGAGCTTTAAGAATCCATGTCTTTCTTTCAACGGTAATCATTAAAGGATATTACTATTTTTTATTAGCTAATCCTTGAAACCTTTTGACCGTTGCTATATATTTAGGAACTAAAGCTCGCAATAGAGCCGTTGGAAAATATTAACCAGATTTTTTTCTACAAAATTTCAAAAAGCTAATATTTTACAGGTTATCTATATGTACCGCATTATTATTTACATGGAGAAACCTTACTTGCTCACATCATTTCAAAAGAACTTTTCAAGCTCATCACTTTTAATAACCTATAGAAAATTTGTACGTGTTTCATTGTGTCTCACCTGTTTAAAGAGAAGAATCAAAATATTGTAAGGATAACCCGTGAAAAGGAAATGTAAGGGTGTTCCACTACCCGGGAAACGAGGTGTTTGTAAGAGTTTCTCCACCCGGTTAAAGAAGGGTTATAGTGAAAGGGAAAAATACTAAGGATAGGGTCTTAAATAGTGGATTGGACGAAGGGCGACGAACCACTCTAAAATCGACCGTATCAAAGTCTGCTCTTCTTTATCACTTTACATTATTGTTTTGCTTGATATTATTTTAATCGTGCTTAAAGTGCTCATATATACCGCAACAAGTTTTAAAGTTGAAATATTTTCGTACAAACCCTATTCATCCCCTCTATAATCATCGAGGGCGCTTTCACTTTCAGAAAGCAACGCAGAAAAAGACTTATCCGAACTTTTGGATGACGGGGAGATCCCCACCGGCTCAAATACTAGGAACCAACTCAAATACTAGGATAGGCGGCGACTCTTACGTTATTTGCAAATAAAATATTAAAAAAAATTCTTAATTTTAAGCTGGTCCACACAATTGATTCTATCGATGAGAAAGTCATAGAAAATTGTAAACAACAAAACCTAAAATATTTGAAAACAAAAAATATTTAATAATATTATCAAGACCAATAAAAACTTCAAAAGTTATCATGAATATGAAGTGGTAATTTAAACAAAGCTTAAAATTACATATAGAAAGAGAAGTTCTACATATTTAAAAATAGGTATTTCACCAAAAAGCCCTATCATATTTCGCTGATTACAAAAAGTCCCTTCATACTTCATATTTATTTAATAGACCCGCCATATATTTCAATTGCATTAAAAATCATCCCAACAGACGAAAAATAGAATTTTTTGGTGTCTTTCATTACTCTGTTGAGAGAGTAACGGTGAGTATTGATTAAGGTTTTAAAATCTTCTCAACCCCTCTTCTTTTCCCAAAATTTCTAATTTCTTTCTTAAATTGGGTTTAGCATCAGGGATCAAAGATCTCTCAAATTGATCATAGAAACCGGCTCGTTTTTTTTAACCTGCTCCAGCAACGTGCTTATCGAGTGTTGTTGTCCCTTCAAATGCAAGATTTGAGTTTGTGGGCAATCTTATTTGAAAAGAGAGATATTCTTTAGTTGCGTTAGGTCCTACTTTTCAACCGAACAAGAGTGGAAATTCTTTTTATGGGAGAAACACTTACTTGAATACCTAGATTATAAGAGAACAACTAAAACACAAGTCACAGTTCTATCTTTCTAACATGACGCTAAATTTTGATGGAAAACTAATGGTGATGGTTTTTAGTGCAATTTAAATGTATGAAAAGACTTTTAAGTAAATATGAAGTATATGGAGGATTTTTAGTAATTATGAAAGTATAAAGAGACTTTTTGGTAATTAGGCCTTAAAAATAATACTCCGCTTAACTTCTCAAGCTTTTAAGACGCCATATTGATTATACTTGATTTTTATGACCCACTGATTTTATGAACGTTCTATAGTTTGTTGGATAGAAAATGGTTCATGAGAAACCTTTGCTACTTAAATTAATCATTTGCATCGCGCACGTACCAAAATGATATTCCGGTAATAGTTATAATTGTTATTGTTCGGATAATAAAGAAGGAAAGAAATTGGGGAGATAGAGTGTGAGAAAAGAGGTGATTTATTGAACACGAAAAGCTGCGTGTGTGTGTCTCTCCCCTTCTCTCTCTCTCTCTCTATATATATTTCCTCTCTGTATTTCTCTCTCTAGAATGAGACAGTGAGAGAGAGAAGAGATCTGCTGCATTGATCGGAGCTCGATGGAGGCGAAGGTGGGAATGTTGGCGGGATCTTACAAGAGGACTGAGTTCGTCATGATTCGCCACGAAGGAGAAACTGGGGTAATTTTTTTTCCTTTTTTCGGATTTCTTTTCTATTTTTAATAATCTGGTCTCTTTCATATTTGCTTATTCGTTTGTTTTTGATGAAAAGGCTGGATCTTTTGGTGTTCTGTATGATGTTTGGATCTGTGATTCGACTTGGGGTTTGGATGATTTTAGAAAGAATTTGAGTAATGGATCTTTGGATGGACTCAATTTGAGTGGGGGTTGACGTGAGATTTTCAAGATTAGATCAAATTGGCTAAAATGAGTGTATTGTACATGAATGTTGTATTTATTCAGGTTTTATAGTATGCATCTTGTGTTTCTGGATACAATTGGGTAATGGGAATAGATTATGGCCTTCTGATTTTATCATAAATTTGTTATTTTGCTTCTTAAATCTGTGGATCAACTCGGTTACGAGTTGGGTTTTAACTGAGATTTATGTTCTGTAACACAATTAAGCAATGGATATTGATAAGAGCGGTTGAAATTTGAGGTCAGCGTTTGGTTCTGAGCTTAAATTAGCTGAAGTTTAGTGTTTTTCTAGATTGAAGATTTCCGTTCTTGGTAATTTGTTTGGAAAATTCGAATGTGTACATGGTAAAGCCTGTAGATTTTCAAGAAAAGGTCAAAAGATTGCATTAGTTTGACATGCTTCTAGTCTTCGGTATCGTGAATTTCATTAGTGAGCTTGGAGCAAGATCTTTCTCTAATCCACAGAGCTACATGAATGCGCTCGAGTAAATCTGAAACTATATATTAATGCAGTTATACCCTGTCAACATCGATTAGTAGATCTGGGAAATTTTGAGTTTCCTTCCTTGTCTACACCTTCCATATCTAAATAGTGTGCTTGGTAAAGACCAACATGCTAACTTTGGGTATAACGCTTTAATTGTCTTTTTCTTCTCTTGTTTTATATTTATCGTTGTTATTTTCTTCATTATATGCTTTCTTACGACTATAAATGGTGTCTTATTCTAACTTTAAATTCTTTTCCAATGGTTGTCCTATTTTTCCCCAGTAAGTACCATCATCTTTTAACAAAATTGATTTGTGTTTCTCTATATCGATCAATAATGCAGCCTAAGCCCCAGAAAAATATGAACGGCCAAGTGTGCCAGATCTGCGGCCGGACAGTTGGGCTTACGGTGACAGGAGAAGTATTTGTTACTTGCAATGAGTGTGCCTTTCCGGTTTGCTGGCCTTGCTATGAGTACGAGAGGAAAGATGGGAATCAGTCATACCCTCAATGCAAGATTAGGTACAAAAGACAAAAAGGTCCGTTTATCTTGTAGCAGCTGCTTTTTCTGCACTTCCCATGTTGGGGTAGAGTAATCGATCAATTGATATAAAAAATACATGCCAAATTTTGTTGGCACATTATGTTACTCGGAGATCTTTAGCAGATGGTCTAAGGTTTGCTTGATGGAGGTTTCCTGAAGGAGAAAAATTGGTTTATGGTGTACAATTCAGTATAGGAGGAAATATAGCATACTCTTTAAATTGCTATTACCTTGATATGGAATGAACATAATTATAAATAAGAACCAAGATGGTAGTCCTTTTTTAATATTTCTTTTTTCTTTTTTAAATAAACGAGAACAAGCACTAGAATGTAATAGTAGCGGAAAACACTAGCATTTGTTTATGAATCTGCATAAACCGTATTTAAGACACCAAGCAACATCTTTATAATTAACTAGCAAAATACAAGGTTTACTTGAATGAGCTACACATATTCAACAATTTAATAAACATCAATATGTTTCATTAGAAGGTTTATTAATTTTTAATTCATGGGTTTTTAAGCATCATATGATTAAATATATTGCTTTAAATATGTCAAATCATTTGGCCAACTAGAAGGAATGAGTAATAATCCAAATCTTATTTCCAACAATTTGGATGCTAGCATTTGAATTACTATTTATGTGCATGCTTGAACACTATTTTTTCACAAATTAAATATGGTAAAATTTACAATATGAGGACTATCTTACAATTTGTATCATGCATGGATCTTCAGGCAGCCCGCGAGTTCCACAAGATGATGAAGAGGATGGAGTTGATGATCTGGACAATGAGTTCAATTATACCCAAGGCAATGGCAAGGGAAGGCATTGGCAGCAAGGTCAAGAAGAGGATATCGATTTATCTTCATCATCTCAACATGAATCTCAGCACCGCATCCCCTGCCTAACCAGTGGGCAGCAGGTAATTATGGAAATGTTTGAACTCTATTTAGTTATCCAAGCCTCCTACCACATCCCGTTTCAATATTGTGATTACTAGAAGTTCGTAGATTCCCAATTTCCGTTTAGCGCTTCTTTTGATTTTCTTGGGTTTCCATCATTTCTCTATTTCTTGGGTACCATATGCTAATCGTAATATATTGCATATCCACATATAAACTTACATTGGATTTGTTAAGACATAAACTGCTATTGATAATTAAATAATATGCAGTTAAGCAAAATTAGAAAAAGAAGCTAGTCTAACTTGGTAAGAACCTATTTATTATTTTCTTTAAAATAGTTCTATTTAATGTTCTGGTACAGTTCTTATTGAAAAAGAGAAGAGCATCTTTGCTTCACCTCTTTACTGATGGCCTCCATGACCTATAACAACATAACGGCATTTATATTTGTTTACACTCCGTGGAGATATCATGTAATTTCATTGGGCCTCCTTTAACTTTATACATCTGTAAATTCAATATTTTCAGGTTTCTGGCGAAATACCTGATGCATCACCGGATCGTCAGTCCATCAGATCATCAGGTCCATTGGGACATGGAGAAAACCGCACTCACTCAATTTTGAGTGTTGATCCCAGTCTGCCAGGTGACTTGAATTCCTGTCCCTTTCAACATCATCTGTGCTAGATATCAATTCATAAGAATTTGCCTTCGTTCGTTTTTTGGCATTATCATATGGTTGCAGTTCCTGTCAGAATCGTGGACCCTTCTAAGGACCTGAACTCATATGGGCTTGGAAGTCTTGACTGGAAGGAAAGAGTTGAAGGCTGGAAGCACAAACAGGAGAAAAATATAGTGCAAATGACCAATAAATACCCTGACAGAAAACGAGACATTGAAGGAACCGATTCAAATGGCGACGATTTGCAAATGTATATGCAAACCCTGATAGCTTTGTCTTGTGTCCTAATGCCCCCCCCCCCCCCCCCCCCCTCTTCTAGTTGCATACTTTCTTTATTTCCATTTAGATGCTATTGTTTTCTGTATGCTTGGGCCATAACATTGTTTGACCTGTTTGTTCTTTAAACTATCAGCGGGCTATGAATCATCTTTAATAGTTCAAGATTACGGATATAATCTTATCGATTCTAATATATATGGTATAACAAATATTATAACCTTTTGTTGCAAGGTTTAGAAGAATCTAGCCATATTAAGACATTATGTCAATTATATAAATATACCTTCACTCAAATGTATCATATAATCTTATAGGACTGAGCTTGTCCAGTCATGTGCAATGTACTTGGGTTCTTCTTCTTCTTCTCATGCCTTTCCCCTTCATTTTCATTTCGTATTTTGTGAAAATAGTTTCCCTTCCTTTATCAAGCAGGGAGCAGCTCATGGATTTGAAAAATGTAGAAGACAGATGCATTTGGCTGACCAGAAATATTTAACCTAAAGGCAAATATTCATAAGCATGAAATAAATGCTACTGTATTCTTATGCTATAATATCCTTCAGTGCCATATACGTCCCATTTTGGATGTGTATTTTTTTATTAGGATTTTTAAGGTACAGTAAACTTAAAATCTGGATCCTCTCACATGAATATGAAGGTCCTCTTCACATTGCAGACGACAACGCAAAATTGTTGCTATTGTTGGAAGATGACTCGTCTTCCTATAGGGGAGATCTCATCTTCCTATAGGGGAGACAAGGGAGTATCAGAATACTTAATACTAATCTTAAGTTCGTGTGTTCTTCGAACACTGTTGTGACATCTTCAGTGTAAATTTTTAGAATTTTGATGCCTTCGTAACTTTATATAGCTCGTACTTATTTTTTTTATCTTTCTGCTGACAGGGCCGATGATGCACGCTTATCTATGAGCCGCACAATGTCTATTCCTTCTAATTAACTAAATCTTTACTGCATAGTGATCATACCACGTCTCATCACCTTGTGCTTCTTCCAGTATCGTACCCGATTCTTACCCATTGTGGTTAACATCTGTTATTTGCGAGGTCTGGTTTGCTCTATCTTGGCTTTTAGATCAATTCCCAAAGTGGTACCCAGTAAACTGAGAAACATATCTTGACAGGCTCGCATTGAGGTTAGCAACAACGTCATTATGCTTATCCCTTTCCATAACTTTAATGATATAAATCATCCATAATTAATCTAATCAACAATTTCATATATATTACTTGATAGATTCGACGGGGAAGGGGAGCCTTCACAGTTGGCTCCGATTGATATCTTTGTCAGTACTGTGGATCCCCTGAAAGAACCTCCTCTTGTTACGGTCAACAGCGTGTTGTCAATTCTTGCGGTGGACTACCCAGTCGACAAAGTTTCGTGGTATGTTTCTGATGACGGATCAGCGATGTTGACATTTGAAGCCCTATCAGAAACTTCAGAATTTGCAAGGAAGTGGGTTCCCTTTTGCAAGAAGCACAACATAGAACCCAGGGCTCCGGAGTTGTACTTTGCTCAAAAGATAGATTACTTGAAGGACAAAATCCAACCTTCTTTTGTTAAAGAGCGCCGTGCTATGAAGGTGCGTAGGTTCGTGTGTTTTTGCTAGAAGTCAACCGTCTGATTTTTTTATTATTTATTTATATGAACTTATTTTAAACGAATTTTTGCAGAGGGAGTATGAAGAGTTCAAAGTATGAATAAATGCTCTTGTTGCCGAAGCACAGAAAACCCCAGAGGAAGGTTGGACAATGCAAGATGGTACTCCCTGGCCTGGAAATAATCCGAGAGATCACCCAGGCATGATTCAGGTGCTCTCACCCTTGCCATTTATCTTATATTATTTCATTATAATTTCACATTCTTTTTTATATTAAAATTTCATCATGTTGTTTTTGGGAAATAGAGGTCTTTTTGGGGGCACAGTGGAGGGCTTGACACAGATGGTAATGAGCTGCCTCGCCTTGTTTATGTTTCTCGTGAAAAGAGACCTGGCTTCCAACATCACAAAAAAGCTGGTGCAATGAATGCTTTGGTTTGTACCTTCCTTTTCTGTTCCTCATTTCCTATATACTGGAAATAAATTCTTTTTGTACACACTCATAAACAAGCAGACGCGCTGTAGTTTACCATATCTGAAATATTGCTTCTATCATATTTACCAGATTCAGATATCTGCTGCCCTAACCAACGGAGTATATCTTCTGAATGTGGATTGTGATCATTACTTAAATAACAGCAAAGCTCTTCGAGAAGCAATGTGGTTTGGAAAGAAAACTTGTTACGTACAGTTTCCTCAAAGATTCGACGGCATTGACTTGCATGATCGATATGCCAATCGCAACATTGTCTTTTTCGATGTATGTATTTATCTAAATACTATATTATTTTGTATTATACATTGAAGTTGACTGTTTACTTGCAATTATTATATTTTGCAGATCAACTTGAAAGGCTTAGATGGGATCCAGGGCCCTGTTTATGTGGGAACTGGATGTTGTTTCAACAGGCAGGCCTTATATGGTTATGATCCGGTCTTGACAGAAGCTGACTTGCAGCCCAACATAATTGTTAAGAGCTGCTGTGGCTCAAGAAAGATTACATTGATAAAAAGGGTGCTATCAGGAG
Organism: Agapanthus africanus; assembly: GCA_030015575.1. NCBI lineage: Eukaryota > Viridiplantae > Streptophyta > Magnoliopsida > Asparagales > Amaryllidaceae > Agapanthus > Agapanthus africanus. The sequence goes on along the minus strand of JASDDO010000019.1, from coordinate 42,667,881 downwards.
AACTGAATCCACAGTTCCCATTTTCAAAATGGAGGACATTGAAGAGGGCGTAGACGGTAAGGATTATTGTTGCATAAACTCTTCAAAAAAAATTTTGGGTGAATTCTTGCTTAAACAGTATTCATGCTAAAGATTTGCTAATTTTTTTTTGCTCCTGCATGGTGTATACATGCATACACAAAAATCCCTGCACACTGACTACCATGCATGAATAAAACTTTATTAAGCAGCAAAACACTTCTGTTTCCACATGCCATGGCAAAACAAATTTTTATGCACATCTATTTTTACTTGCATGCATGTTTATTTTGCTCATGTGCATATTCACATGTGTGCACACTTGTCTTGATATCAAGCCCGTATCAATATTATTAGTATTTTTTTCAAAAATGTTTGATTAGGCTAGGGTCTTATGTCGCTATTAACAACAACAACTGAGCCCTTTATTCCAAGCATATGGGGTAGGCTACATGAACCAACATGAGAATCACGCTGGGTTCAGCACATGAATCCTCTGCCCTCACTCACTTCTATCAAACAATATACTTTCATTGAGGCCTTTGGTAACCATATCTTTTCGTATCACCTCCATCCATGTTTTTTCGGTCTCCCTTTCGTCCTTTTGATATTGCCTATATCGATAGTATCCATTCGTTGAACCGGTACTTTCATAGGTCCGCGTCGCACATGGCCAAGCCATCTTAATCGGTTTTCCCGCATTTTCTCCTTCACAGGTGCTACACCAACTTTTGCAAGAATATCCTTATTTCGTACCTTATCTTTTCCGGTGTTACCATACATCCAACGAAGCATGTGCATCTCCGCTATGTGCATATTATGTATATGATGTTTCTTAGGAGCCCAGCATTCTGCACCATATAATAAGGCAGGTTGAATAGCGCTCCGATAAAATTTCTCTTTCAACCTCAACGGAAAGTTACAATCGCACAAAATCCCTGTTATACTCCTCCATTTCAATCAACCGGATTGAATCCTTTGATTAACATCGCTATCGATCTCCCTATCCTTTTGGATGATGGAACCTAGATATCTAAACCGATCACTCGGTGATATCTCTTATCCTTCCAGTGTTGTACCAATGTGGTTTAGACTTCTCTGTTTGCTAAATTAATGCATATATGCCTGCTCAATCTGAACTCCCGAGATTCCAACGTTTGCCTCGATAACTCCAATTTAGCATTAACTCATGCTTTCGTCTCATTTACTAGAACAATATTATCAGCGAATAGCATACACCAAGATACCTCATCTTGGATGGTTCTACTAAGCTCGTCTATCACGATGGTAAACATAAATGGACTTAATACAGATTCTTAATGTAAGTCAATTGTAATCGGAAAATCACTCGTTAGGCCGCCGTAAGTTCTGACATTTCCCACTACTCCATCGTACATATCCTTGATCATGTCAATGTACTTAACGGGGACCCCTTCTTCATCATTGTTCCCCATAATACCTCTCTAGGTATCTTGTCGTACTCTTTCTCTAAATCAATACATATCATATGCAAATCTCTTCTTCTCTCTCGAAAACGCTCGACAAGTTGACGAAGCAAATGAATAGTCTCTATCGTCGATCGTCCAGACATGAACCCAAACTGGTTCTCGGTTATCTTAACATCCTTTCTTAGTCTGTGTTTAATCATTCTCTCACAAAACTTCATGGTGTGACGTAAGTTTTATTTCACGGTAGTTTGAGCAACTTTGAATGTCATCCTTATTCTTGTAAATATGTACAAGTGTACTTTTCCTTCACTCATTTTGGTACCTTTTTGGTCTGCCAAATCTTATTAAACAGGTCTGTCAGCCATGTAACACCTATTTTTCCTAAATATTTCCAAACCTCGATAGGAATCCCGTCTGGACCAACTGCTTTTCTTGATTTCATTCTCTTCAAAGCCTGTTTAACCTCCGGTATTCTTATTTTACACATGAATTCATAGTTTATATCTTGAGATTAAATGACAAGTTCATCCAAATTCTTAGTAAAACGCTCATTGAATAATTTGTCAAAATAATCTCTCCACTTTTTCTTAATATCCTTATCTCGAACTAAAAACCTTCTGATATTCATTTTTGACACACTTCACTGCACATAAGTCTCTTGTCTTGCTTTCTCGTATCCGAGCAATCTAGTATATATCATTTTCAGCCTTCTCAGTGTCTAAATTCTCGTATACATCCTTGTAGATCTTAGGTTTAGCTTCCCGAACAGCTTTTTTAACTTCATTTTTAGTCATTTTATACTTCTTAAATCTCTCCGCATTTCTGCTTTTCAAATCTTTATAAGAATCTCTCTTAATTTTAATAGCAGTCTTTACTTCGTTCCACCATGATTTGTTCTTAGATGGTGGAGCACCATCTCTCGACTCACCAAGTAGATCTCTAGCTACCCACTTGATACAATTAGCTATCTTGTTTCATGTTCTGTCTGAATTATTTTCAGACTGCCAATCCGTCTCTTGAACTACACGATCTATAAAAACTTTTTGGTTACCTTCTTTCAGTCGCCGCTACTTAATTCTAGACTCTACCTAATCTTTCTAGGTCCTCTTTTAAGTCGAAAAATCTAGAACTAAAAGTTTATGTTGAGCTCATCTGGTACTACCTTACAGGCAATATAAAACATATATCTATCATTCTCGTTAGAGAAAAGTCTATTTGACTTGTACATGATCCGCTCCTAAAGGTGATAAGGTGAGACTCTTTTTTCCTAAACCAAGTGTTTGCTAAGATCAAGTCATAAAATAAAGCAAAATCTAGAATTGAGCTACCTACTTCATTCTTTTGTCCAAAACCAAAACCTCCATGGATAGTATCAAAACCTACTATGACTAGTACCTACATGTTCATTGAGATCACCACCAATAAATAACTTCTCTCCACTAGATATTCTTTGCACTATCTCGTCTAAATCCTCTCAGAATAGACGCTTACTAGCGTCATCAAGACATATTTGTGGTGCACAAGCACTAATAATATTAAAGATCTTCCCATCTAGAATAAGCTTAACCAGTAAAATTTTATCACTTTTCTCCTAATCTCAACTACATTCTCAAGCAACCGTCTATTTATGATTACGCCTACTCCATTATGATTGTTATCTCTACCCGTATACCAAATTTTATAACCTTAAGGCTCTGTGATTCTATCCTTTTCATCTACCCACTTAGTTTCTTGTAAACACATAATACCAACTCTTCTATTCATCGCCTTTTAGTCTACCTGTAAGAGAATCTATGTTCTAAGAAATTAGATGGATCCTATTAAACCCTTGCTTATTTGTCACTATACCAGGGTCCGATGCAGCACGCCCTTCCGAACGACGACCTAAAAGCCCTTGCATATTTTACATTACACCGAGATCCGATGTAGCGCGTCGCTGAGTAGAGGACACCCCCAACGATATTCTTATTATGATTCATGTCATAGAATGTGACAAAGTTTTACGTTGGTTGTCACAATCCTGCCACAACTCTCACCCTTTATCATCCGGACTTGGAACTGGTAATGGTGGGTTTATAAATTTGAAAATATGCTGGCTATGGGGTTCAAACCCATGCACACGAGTGTGCAGAAGATCTTAAGTCTTCCCCCTTGACCACTCGGGCAAACCAGCTGGTTCTTATGTCGTTATTCATTTCCTTAAAATAAAAATTAAAAATCTTTTTATAATGTAGGCTTCTCTCGTTTATTATGCTAGTTTGTGCATCATGATTTGCAGCTGCATTGGGTTTAATTGTATTTTCTTTTTTAATATATGTCATGATTCGACATTCTTGAAATCTTCTCTATAAGACCCAACCCCCTTACCATTATATATGCATCTTTCAGGTTATGAAAGATGAGAGAACACTGCTAATGTCTCAAAAGAGGTTAGAGAAGCGCCTTGGCCAGTCACTGATATTCATTGCAGCTACCTTCATGGAGCAAGGGGGCATACCACCGTCTACCAATCCAGCTTCACTTCTAAAAGAAGCTATCCATGTTATTAGCTGTGGCTGTGAGGATAAATCTGATTGGGGGAAAGAGGTTAGATAATATATCTCGTCAAAATCTAGTTTCAATTTGTCGAGAACGCAAAAGCCCATGTTTTTTTTAGATAATTGGTGGAATAAATTAGCCACCCCCTTATAAATGGAAGGCCCTGAGCTCGATCCTGGGTCGCCCCAATGGGCTACTCCAAGCCCCACCAATGGGCTACTCCAAGCCACCTCAAAAACCCATGTTGTTGTATTGTGGATTAACATCCCCTCTTATGTGGGCCTTTGCTCATGGAAAACCCTCTGGCGGAAATATGAAATGCTTAGAAAGGCAATATAAGCGAGGATAAGTAACTATTTTTAAATTGCCAATTATGAGGCCTGAAACCACGACCTCTTGAAATCTGATGCTTTCACACCTTGACAAAAAACACTTTTCGCAATACCTGATACTGTCAGGGTGTAGATTAACAAATTGTATCAAGGCGGTTTGTTTATGCATAATATGAAACTTTACTAGGTCTGTGCACTTTATTTCCAGATTGGATGGATTTATGGATCGGTTACAGAGGATATTTTGCATATATTTAAAATGCATGCTCGGGGATGGATATCGATTTATTGCATGCCTCCTCGTCCTGCATTCAAGGGTTCAGCTCCCATCAATCTTTCTGATCGTCTAAATCAAGTGCTTCGGTGGGCTTTGGGATCTATGGAGATCTTGCTCAGCAGGCAGTGTCCTATTTGGTATGGATACGGTGGGAGATTGAAGCTTCTGGAGAGGCTAGCATACATCAACACCATTGTGTATCCTCTTACATCGCTCCCGCTGATTGCGTATTGTGTGCTTCCAGCTGTTTGTCTCCTCACTGGAAAATTCATTATACCAGAGGTCAGTTACATTCCTGTCAGAAAAGAAAAACCAGTTCACTATGATCATACACTTACAATTTCTTTGAGTTTGAGGCACGTTCTTCTGCTTATGGCAACACAAACTTTAAGACAGCTCTATCTGCCATCGGTTCGTATTCGACTGAAACTTTAATATGTTAACCACTTCACCCCCATCGGCTTTAAATTGTCTTGGTGCACTGCACGTAGATAACATAGTATTATTATGATGGGTGTGAACCCAGAAAGCATATCTGCTTGACTCCATTCTATCCGCATTCTTGACCTCATTGTATCCGCATTTTCTCAAGTAATGTACGCTGGCCTTGTTGTATGTGAACCAAATTACAACGCTTCCTTTCTCCATCAAGTGGGCATTTAAACAAATTGCATGTTCCCTTGAATAATCTGCTATGAAGCTATCTTCATCTTGACGCTTTTTTTTTGAGGAACATGTTCAATTGAGTTGATGCAAGGGGGTGGATAGCTATTACGCCAACTGATTTTAGCTTTCATATGAATATTATTTTCCAAAATTTTGATGCATGATTTTATATAGAAAAGAGCGTCCTGTTAATTTTACATGCTTTGCTAAAGCTGAGTTTTGGATTGGCGTGCCTATTTAAGTGAGTATTTTATAGCCTAATTTTCATAGGCTGGGAGAATTTGCTTAGATACATGCAATTGAGGCACCCACCTAAAGAAAATAAGTGTGAATTACACTAATACAACTCTTGGTTTTTACTTTTAAGAGTTTTATACAGTCTCCCTTAAAAAGCAACAATTAATGGTGTTTTAGTGACAAAACTCTTAAAACCGAAGCTCAAGGGATTTTACTGTAATACAGCTATATTCAAGGGTGGTTTACGGTTATTTGACCGCAAATATATCACATATACATGATTTTGATATATTTACATGATTTTTGTACTATGTCGTATTCGTTCTCTATGACATATACATCTAATCTCCGCCTAAATACCTTCTCTCGAAACAATCTTACAATTTCAAGACATTTTACCATGAGAAAAACGCATGTGCAGATAAGCATCTACGCGGGCATGTGGTTCATTATGCTCTTCATCTTCATCTTCGCCACGGGCATCCTCGAGCTCCGATGGAGCGGCGTCGGGAACGAAGATTGGTGGAGAAACAAACAGTTCTGGGTCATTGGTAGCACCTCCGCCCATCTCTTCCCCGCCTTCCAAAGCCTCCTCAAAGTCCTTGCCAGCATTGACACAAATTTCAGTCACTTCCAAAGCCTCAGAAGAGGATGGAGTTTTCGCAGAATTATATGTATTCAAATGGACGACCCTACTAATTCCCCCAACCACTGTTCTAGTTGTTAATATGGTTGGGATTGTCGCCGGAGTTTCTTATGCTGTTAATAGCGGGTATCAATCATGGGGGCCGCTATTTGGAAAATTGTTCTTTTCGATTTGGGCGATTGTTCATCTTTATCTATTTCTGAAGGGTTTGCTCGGGCAACAGAACAGGACTCTGACGATTGTTATTGTGTGGTCGATCCTGCTTGCTTCGATCTCTTCATTGTTGTGGGTCCGGTCCGATCCGTTCACTTATCCTACCCAGAAGGCTGCGGCGATTGGACAATGCGGCGTCAACTGCGGGATTTTGTTTCGGAGTAAGACTACTATCATTTTGAGAAGCAAAACTGAATTTTCTTCATATCTTTTGTTCAGATATTTGTTTGAGAAGTGTGAATTAGATTAGTGTTTATATTTTACTCATTTATTTAAGTTATCATGTTGGGCAGTATGAAGAACAGTTAACAAGAATTTTCTACTATTTACATGAATCAGTGTAATTTAGTTTGGAGTGAACTGATGCAAAATTTGCAGCCATGTTCTTTGTATGGGAGGCTCAATATCATTGCTTCATCCAAAAATCTTCAAAATGCTTTTTTTTTAAGTATATATAGAACACTCCTCATGCTTAGTTAATTACTATGAAGTCCTTCATATTTTATATTTACTTGAAATACCTCTCATGTAAGTTCGAAAGAAAAACCTCTTTTTCCATCAAAAGTTAGTGTGCCGTTAGCAAGACTGAGTTGTAGCTTGTTCTTGTGTTGCTCTTTTACTTTTTAGATATTTAGGTTGGTCTTTCTTCTATAAAAAGAACCCATATCCCCCACTTAGTTGACGATTTGGATTTAACGCAACTAAAGAGAACCGCTCTTCTTTCAAATGAGGATGCCGCAAACTCGATCCTTGCAATTGAAGCGACAATTGTATTCGACAAGCTCATTGCTGGAAAATGTTGAGAAAGATGAACCGGTTTTTATGATTAAATTTAGAGATCTTTGATGGAAACCCTAAAACTAGCAAATTTATTTGGGGGAAAATTAGGGATTTTGAGAAAAGAAGGGTTGAAAGATTTTAAAACTCTAACCGATGTCTTTTAAATAAATACAAAATATGGAGGGGCTTTTTAGTAATTATAGAAGCAATAGGGATTTTTTTTAGTTAAATGTCCAAAATCTTTCTTGGCACCCATTGTATATATACACGTGTAACACGCACCTGCAATAATTCTAGTAAATACTTGCTAACAATTTTTGGATCTAAATTAGAAAAGGATAAATTCTTCTAACAATAAAATCATATCAACATTAAACACGTTAGTTTTCATCCAACTAATAAAGATACATGACATGTATCTTTTTCAACATATTAAAACACTTAAAAAGCAAAAAAAAAACCAAGAAAATCAAATCAAATCACACCTCGTCACAAAAAAAAATGAAAGGTGTCCATCTCCAAACAAGAGGACTCCTCCTCGCCCTCACCGTCTTCTCCGTCCTCGGCTTCGTCGTCGGCATCGGTATCGGTATCGGCATGCTCTCTTCTGTTTCCTCACCAAAACCATTACCGACCGTTCAAGATCTGTCCACGTTGCCGCCGGTACACGATCTCCTCCGTTTCCGTTCCCGTTGCAACGCTCAGGTCCCCCACCACCAAGTCAAAGATTTGGTCATCAAAAACATGCACAGCAACACCAACCCCTACACAGACTTCCCTTCTCCTCATACCTCATCTCTCCTCTTGCGTGGGGCCCGCCCAGTCGGCTGGGGGTCTCAAGGCCAGGTGTTTGCCGACCTCATCGAGTCGGTACGTCCCCTTATCATCATCGAGCTTGGGTCATTTCTAGGAGCTTCTGCTATTCATATGTCATCTGTTGCGCGTAATCTCTCGCTCCCGTCGACTCTTATCCTTTGCCTTGACGATTTTCGAGGCTGGCCTGGGTTTCAGTCCGAACTGCCGCGCGGGTAATATTTTGTAACCGATCATATTTATTTCTCATGAATGTATCAGATAATTATTTTTATTTTTTGAAAATGTATTATGCTATGTGGTAATATAATAATCTCATCACTCGATCCACACACATGCATAAAATTATAATCCTATCTAAATAATCATATATCTCCGCACATATCATATATTACTTCACTTGTTTAGCTCAAATGGGAAATATATATAGCACATTATTAGTGTGTCCATGTGCATTGGACGTGTTGAGATTCTAGTCTCTCATGGTTCATCTCATCTCTCTACATGCAGGTCTATACCTCCCCATAACAATGGAGATTCTTTGCTCTTAGAACAGTTCATGCTCAACGTAGTCCAATCCGGCTCGTCCGAAAATATCATGCCGGTCCCATTCTCGACGCAGTCAGGCTTGGCGGCCCTTTGTGAATGGGGCGTCTATGGAGATCTTATCGAGGTCGATGCAGGGCATGACTTTCACTCGGCGTGGGCGGATATTAACATGGCGTATGCGGTGCTGAGGCCTGGTGGTGTGCTGTTCGGGCACGACTATTTCATGAAGGCGGATGAGAGAGGAGTGAGAAGAGCGGTGAACTTGTTTGCGAAGGTGAATGGGCTTGAGGTGACGGCGCATGGGCAGCATTGGGTGATGTCGCCTAAGCCGGAGATTTAGGATTAGGGTTAGGGTTTATTTTGGTCGAGTGGGGATAAGGTTTTGTATATATCAGCCGAGATATTCTTAAATGGCATTCAGTTTTAGGCTGCATTGTCTAAAACCTTTTTCATTAGTTTTTTTAATTGGTTGCATGCAATGGGAGATCCATATAGTTCCAACTACATCAAATCCTAAAAATGAGCGTATTCTGTTATACAAAACTGATTTGCCAAACATATAGTTGGAATAATAATTTGAGTTAGTTTACCGGCTAAAAATAAGCTCTTTTTTCCAGCTACAATATTTTGATACAAAAAACAGAAAGATAATTTGTTAATACTTTGCAACTACAGCTAACTAAATATATATTTTGTAAAACATATTATTAATAGAACTAATTTAAATCAAACAAATGAATGTAGTTTCAATTGCAGTAGTTGGATTTCAATATATGTAGTTCCAAATACATTGTATGTCTTAAGTCTACTCTGTACTTTCAGTCATTTCTATTTTGGTATATATTTATATTTGATGATGCATTTAATTTGTTGAAAGTTTAATCTAACTTGCACATTCATCCACCCTTTGGTGCACATAGGTTCATTCATCAATGGGTGTTATGTCCTTTCTCGAATTGTTGTTCACATTTGTCTTTTGGTAAATCATTGTATATATTGGTCAATAGGTGCATGATCCTAAACTATATTTTGTTATTTTCGGAATTCTCTTTAGGCCTATAAACATGGCCTTGTATTTTCATGTTATATATAATAATTGTATGAAATATTAAATGTTTTTCATATACATACATATTAGCCTCTATTTTCTAAGTCTTTGGCATCAAGGGGAAAATTTTCTTCTTTTGTAATTACATTGTGATTTCTCCACATCTTAAAGTTATTTTCATCATAGTGGTACCAGAGCAAGGTTGAAGTAATTCATGGCGTCCAACAACAACATGTTGCAGCCCCTACGTCCTAAGTTTAATAGGAAGGACTATCACCAGTGGAGTATCCAAATGAAGGTGTTGTATAAGTCACAAGACATGTGGAGCCTCGTTGAGAATGGTTTTGTGGAGCCGGCCGATCAAACTACTCTCTCTCTCTCTCTCCACAACAACTCACTGATTTGAAGGACAATCAGAAGAAGGAGAAGAAAGGCGTTATATTTCATCTATCAAGCAGTTGACTAAATCAATTTCGAGAGGATTTCGACATAAACATCGGCAAATGAGGCATGGGATACTCTCTATACATCTTACCGAGGAGAGAAAAAGATCAAAATGGTAAGGTTGCAAACTCTTAGATATGAATTTGATAATCTAAGAATGAAGGATTCAGAGTCGGTTGAGGATTTTTTCAACCGAGTTATCTTTATTGTCAACCAAATGAGGTTGAATGGAGAAACTATGGAAAATAATAGAATTGTGGAGAAAATTCTTAGATTTTTGACTCGAATCGAGTATATTGTTGTTGCTATCGAAGAGTCTAAGGATTTATCTGCATTATCCTTAGAAAGTTTATTGGGTTCTCTCCAATCTCACGAACTTAGAATGAAGCAATTTGATTTTTCACCTATTGAGCATGCATTCAAATCTCAAGTTTCTATCAGAGAAGGTTTTAGCAGCTGAGGAAGAGAAAGAAATTCTTTATGTGGAAGAGGAAGAATTGGTGGAGCAAATGAACATGACAAAATCAAAGAAAATGATCAAGTGAATCCTCTTTTACTAGAAGGAGAGGGAGAGAGAGATATCTATATAATGTGCAATGCTATCATTGCCAAAAACTTGCCAACACCATCAAGTTTTGTCGAAAGAAGATTGCAGAGGGCAACAGCAAAGAGTCAAATTTTATGCATGAAGATACTATTTTTCTTGTTAGTGATGTGCTAGATGATGTTCTTGATGAAGTGTGGTATATAGATAGTGGTTGTAGTAACCACATAACCAGCAACAAGAAAATATTTGTTACTTTGGATGTTTCTCTCCAAAGTGAAGTCAGAACATGTGATGACAAGCGGTTTTCGGTGAAGGGCAAGGATGGCATTCTTGTCAATACAAAGAGTGAAGTAAAGCGGATATTAAATGTTATGTTCCAGGCCTCAAGCAAAATTTTCTCGGTGTTGGAAAACTACTCTTGAAGGGATATGATGTATTCTTCAAAGACGATGTGCACGAGATTAAGGAAAAGAATCATAATCTTTTGGCCAAAGTGAATATGACTCCAAACAAAATGTTTCCACTAAAGTTTCAGAATGAATTAAGTTCTACCATGCTTCAATACTGTTATTAAAGACAAGTTGTGGCTATGGCATCTTCGTTCTGGACATGTGAGCTTTAGTTCTTTATCTCACATGTGCAAACAACAAATGGTTAGAGGCATATATTGATCTTTAAAGATCAGGTTAGTGAAGGATGTGTACTTGGAAAGCATTCTAGAGAATCATTTCCCATTAATAAGGCACAGAGAGCATCCAAACCCCTTGAACTTATTCATACAGATATTTGCGGGCCTATGAAGACTACTTTTCTTGGTGGGAATTGGTATCTTCTTACTTTTACCGATGATTTTATCAGGAAGACTTGAGTTTATTTTCTGAAAGAAAAGTCTGAAGTGTTCAGTTATTTTAAAACTTTTAAGTCTCTAGTTGAGAACCAAAGTGGTTTCATGTTGAAAACTTTGCGATCTGATCGTGGAGGTGAGTATGTTTCTCATGATTTTCAGGACTTCTTGAAGGAAAATGGTATCAAACATCAACTCATTACTCGGTACACCCCTTAGCAAAATGGTGTTGCTGAAAGAAAGAACCGGACTATTATAGAGATGGCCAGAAGTATGTTGAAAGCCAAAGGAATGCCCGATACATTTTGGGCTGAAAGTGTTGCTTGCGCAGTTTATCTCTTAAACCGTGCTTCATCCAAAAGTGTGCAAGGTATGACTTCCCAAGAATCTTGGAGTGGACATAAGCCTTGTGTTTCTCATCTGCATATTTTTAGGAGTATTGCTTATTCTCATTTGCCTGATGAAAGAAGAAGTAAGTTGGATGATAAATTTGAAAAGTATATCTTTATCGGCTATCGTGAGCATTCTAAAGTATACAAATTATACAATTCAATTACCAAGAAAACTATTATTAGTAGGGATGTAAAGTTTAATGAAGAAGAATCTTGGAATTGCAGTAATAATGAGAAAAAAGAAGTTGCTGTTGAAGAGGATGAAAGTACAAAAGACAAAGAAGTTAAAGACAGCGAAGTAACAACTCCTCCAACCTCTCCTTTCTCTCCAAGTTCATCATCATCATCTTCTCTTGATCCTCAAAGGGCACAAGTCAATTCTCCAGGATCCTCAATCTTTCCCTCAAGAAAAGTAAGAAATATATAAGATATATATGCGAACTCAAGAAGAATTTCTGAAGAAGATATGGTAGACTTTGCATTATTTGCATATGCAGATCCTATGGACTTGGAAGAAGCTATTCATCATGACAAGTGGAAGAAGGCGATGGACTAGAAGATTCGGTCTATTAAGAAGAACAAAACTTGGGAGTTAACCGAACTTCCAAAATGGCACAAGTTAATTGGTGTCAAATGGATCTATAAGACAAAATTGAATAAGAAAGGTGAAGTTGAAAAATACAAAGCTCATTTGGTAGTGAAAGGCTACAAGCAGAGGTATGACCTTGATTACAATGAAGTTTTTGCTCCCGTTGCTTGTCTCGAAACCATTCGTTTAGTTTCTGTTCACCGCCGGAAGACGGACCGGGGCGTCGGGACGTCCGGCTTGAATCCTGGGGGCAGATACTATTTGGATTTATCTTTCCACCTCTCCGAAGATACCAAGTTGATTTATGGCACCGTATATCGGAGGTTTGGACTGATGCGGCTGTTGTAGCAGAATTCGTCAGATTCCCCTTCGTTTATGAGGGGTTTTTGATTGTGGGGATGCTCTTTCCTGCAGACGCAATTTGATTGTGGGGATGCTCTTCCCTATAGGCGCAAGCCCCTGTAGTTAATTATGTTACTGCATCGCGATAACCACTTTCTCCTGCTCCGAAAGTTCATTTCGTGTCGTGTGTGTGTTTTTGTTTTTATTTTGGTTTCCCGTGAATTGTATACGGAAACTAATTTACGTCGTCGCCCGTTGGGCATGGATTAGTCCAAATCCGTATATTTTTTAGATTTGGGTTTGGTTTAATTTAAGGATCGTTAATCTGGTTTGAGATTAAGATCAACTGAAACATATGAGCATTTGCGCTCGATTATTTTAGCTTAAGAACATCGCGGTCCATTATCGCCGTGTTTGAGGTGAAATGTTAGTTTTAAGGACGTTTTGGTCCTTTATCGCCATTTTAGAGGCGAATATTAGTTTAGAGACATTTCGGTCCATCATTCATCCTATGCGCACGTGTATTTGTTACGTGGCAGAGTGAACAATGGAGATATGGAATGTGCCCAATTTGGGGCACAATCCGATTTGAGGCATGCACGTCAATACATGAAGAAGTTATTGGTCGTCGAGACCTGCCATCTCTATGAAGACGTTGGAGAATTACAACGACATATTTCAGAGATGTGAAGAGATATACCCTTGAACCAAATCCCGTATTTGAGGAAAAAGGGTTTGTTGTGGGATTAAGAATTTTTAGTCATATTTGAGACCTTAGAAATCGAGAGCATATGGGCTCGATTGATTTCTTTGTTAAGGATACGTTAGTCCAATTTGAGACTAAGATCCACCTAACAACATTTTAGAATCTTCTTTATTTAAGACCCAGTAACAGAGCATTTGGACTCAGTTGCAAGATTTTAGCAACTTAGCCAATTTGGGTTTTAGTCTGCTTAGTCTCCCCTTTTTCCTGAAAAAGTGCTAAGCACTTGTTTGGACTCTGTTTATTTAGTCCCTCTTTTTTATGCAAAAAGTGCTGAACACTTATATGAGTTCTGACGCCCACATATAATCATGTGGAGCTTTCAGTCATGGGCACTGCTCAATAAGTGTTGAACACTTTACTTGTTTTATCTTTATATGGAATGCTATGCACTCTTTATGGCGTCCACGTGGGGAACACGTGAGGCGCTGGGCGCTGTCCAATGTGCGTTGAACACTCAGCCGTCTTGGGCTGCCTGTGGAGTGTTAAGCACTCTTTTCTTCTCTTTTGCGGCACCCACATGAGGAGCACGTGAGGCGCTGGGCGCTGCCCAATGAGTGTTGAACACTTAGCCTTTTGGCTCTCTTCTCTTTTTTATAGAGTGCTGAGCACTTTATGGCGCCCTCGTGATTTTCACGTGCGGTGCTGGATGCCGGGCGCTGGACGCCGGACGCTGGACGCCGGGCGCTGCCCAATGAGTGCTAAGCATTCTTCTTTTTTGTGGTGTCCACGTGAGGAGCACATGAGGCGCTAGGCGCTTTTAGAGGCATCCACGTGGGAAGCACGTAGGGCGCTGAATTCTTTTCTCCTCTGTTGATGGCATTTTTGCTCATTAATGATCACCAGGATTTTTGTTTTGAAGATCTAGGATCAAACTTCATTTTTAAGAACTAAGTTCTTTTGTAAAAACTAGGTTTCTCTTGTATGCTTTATTTTAGAAACTCAATTTCTGGTTCTTTTCTGAATCTTTGATTTTCAAGAACAAGTTCTTCCTGATGAGAATTAAATTCTCAACTTGTGGGAGACTTGCCTCGCGGATCTCAGATTCTGAGAAAGAAATAAGTTCTTTTAAAAGGGTAAAACCCTTCAATAGGCAAATGAGATGTTTTAATCTCTATTTTTTATTTAGCTAGAGTTTTTGATGTGGGAGATCTTCTTCCTTGAGAATTTAATTCTCTGTTCCTTTTGAAGCTTTCTGTCTGTTTTTTTAGAAGCTTATAGGGGATTCAATAAGAACTTTATTAAGAATTTGGATAGACATGTCATTCAATCTCAAGATATAAACCGTGATTTCATGCGTAAAATAAGACTGCCTGAGATTAAAGAAGTTTTGAACAAAATGAGTTTAAGAAAAGCGGTTGGCCCTGATGGGATTCCTATCAAGCTTTGGAGATGTTTAGGAGAAATAGACGTTAAATGGCTGACAGGTCTGTTTAATAAGATTTGGCAAATAAAAAAGATGCCAAATGAATAGAGAAAAAGTATCCTTATACCTATCTACAAGAATAAGGGTGACATTCAAAGTTTCTCAAACTACCGTAGAATAAAACTTATGTGTCACTGTAACAACCCTAAATTTTCTGTACAACTTTCTGTACAATTTTTTCAAAAATACAGAAAATGGTATTTTTGCCTGAGCACAAGATATAAGTTTGTTTTGATTTTTAATAGCAAGAAGGAGTTTGTAGCTTATTGGTAAGACCTTGCACTGCTGAACTAAAGCATCAGAGTTCAATCCCACCCCCATATTATTTTTAATATTATTTTGTTTTGAATTTTTAGAAGTCCAAGGGTCTACACGTGCATAACTCGTAAAAACCCACTATACATGTAAAACAAACTGACCCAGGGGCTACACCAAGCGATGAGGGACACGTGGCGGCGAGTCCCGGCCCGACTCGCCCAACTCGGATAGGCGACTTGGCCGACTCGGCCCGCCGCCGCCTGCCGGACTCGGCCGGATCGCCGATTGTCCAACATGAAAAGTTTTCCTCTTGGCCTCGCATATACCCCTGTATACTTTAATTGTCCTGTACAGTAACAGAGCCCCTTTAAAACCCTATTTACTCCATTTTAATACATTTTTAATACATTTTAATACATTTTTAATACATTTTAATACAATTTTCAATTCACCTTTTCACCTACCGTAAACCCTAGCCTTACCCTATAAATACAACCCCTAAACACACACCCCTCACTCCAAAATTCTGATCAAAACTCTCAAAAAATCCCTAGAAATTTAGTGTGCAATTGAAGTTAGCAAAGGGGCGAAATTTCGGCAATCTTCTGACGACGACCTTAGGAGCTCCCGGCGACGAAACAACGCACCGGCGCCTCCTACCGTTTCCTATTCCTCTGCTCTAATCTGAAAACCCGTAATTCCCTCCTCCCTCTCATCTTTTCTATTCTTAAAATAAGTAATTCTAAAACCCGATGGAATCGGAGTTAATCCGATTTCCGATTCGGTTCTTCCTAAAAATTCAACCTTTTCTTAAAAAGAAACATACCAAACCCTTACATGTTGACTATTAAATATTAACAAATATGTTGAACAAGTTTCATGACAATATATTTCATTTTGTAACTTTTACTACCCTTTTTCAATAAAATACCATGTAGTTTACTTTCTACTTTAAAACATCATTAAATTTGCTATACCTTTAATTAGATCACGAGGTAATGACCTACCTCCTCACAACACTCATATGCAATATAGCACAATACCTTTTGAGAATGTAGAATACGGGAAAACGAAACTTTACATATAAATACCACTAACTATTAAAACCGTTTTCTACAATATTACGTATTTTTTATAAATCTTTGCAAAGCGCCGCAACAATCCATTTTGAGGAACCTGACTGGGATGGTGCGGATTATCGCACATCCCTGGGCTTAGTAGTGTGAGATACAGACCTCCGTAAGGAGCATTCGGTCTCGAGAGATTTAAAATACGAATATCTTAAGAAAATGAGATTTCTAGAAAATAATAAATTAAAATTATTTTATATAAAATATGTATATATATATATATATATATATGTATGTATGTATGTATGTATGTATTATAAAAATACCTATTTTTGATATGATATAAATATTCCAACCTTTCTAAATCAAAAGAATCACTTTACATTAAAATACCATGAATTCCATACAAGTTCAATATTACAATTAAATACCCTATATTATGGAATTAGGTTATTTTCACTAGAAATATCACAAATATAAAATCTATATCTATGACAACTCTAAAGACGATAATTAAATACTTGGGGTGTATTTTGAAAATTATACAAAAGTATTTTTACATAAAACCCCCTCAAGTTCTATAAATTACCCTAAGGACCCTAATAAATATAGGTTTAAGCGGGACCAATCTCTTGAGACTCAGGGATCCGGAGAAGTGGGTGCTTGCCTATTTAAAGTAGATAACTTAACAACGGTGTTATCAACACGGTAATCGTCTTTGAAAAAGACACAAATCCTGCCGCCCATGTGCAGCGGTTACCAATAACATCAAAACCTAATTCAGGATTTCAATTTCTTTTCTAATTGTTCCGACTCAGACTGAGTCTCATTATAAATAATCTGACTTGAATATGATTCAAGTACAATCTATAATTTACAATTCAACATGAATCTCTGAATACATGTAATCAATATATTCAATCCGTATTGACTGAACCGAACCATGGATATACTTCCATTTACATAATTCTCCAGTTACATCCATGATTCTCCAGTTACATCCATTTACTGATATCATGGTTTCGGCAAGTCATCCAATTATAAATCTATATTACAAGACAATACAAGTTACAATACAATACAAACAATACAATACTTCGCGGGGGTTTAAGGGGTAGATTGGTACAGAAGGTGTTAGAAGTGGCACGAGACTGCAAGATTTAAGACACCTAATCTATATTCCATTGCTGTTGTACTGTGGCATAACGGTTCCTTGTACTTCCATTTGCCCTAATCTCTAGCATATAGAGACTCCTCTCGTATACACTGGTATCCTTCTGTACCAAACTATAAACAACAGCGTTAACACTAATACAATATAATACAACTTTAAAAGTTACTTCCTCTCTGTCTATTCTATTCCTCCTTTATCTTTGGAACTTACCGAGCGATTTTTCGCTGATGACATTCCTTCTTTTTTCTTCTTTAGAATGTTGTCAGGTGATCTGGACACTCAGGAGATCGAGCCTACTAGTGAGGACTTAGACCAGATTGTCTACGACCCAGAGCTCTAGCTTCATTGTACACCTTTTTATTCAGTACTTTTCATTTCTGTTATGCCATTATTTAGGCATTGCTTTCATTCAGATGTATTTACTTTTCCATGCATTGTATAAAAGAATGTGAATAAATAAAGTTGTTGTTTCATTATATTTGTCTCTTATGCATATTTCTTTTATATTACTTAGATACTTTTAGCGTATTTACTTCAGAGTAAATACGTAGCGGCCAATCATGCCCCCTCTGCCCGTACACTGGGAAGCGGGGCGTGACAGTCACACCATGAAATTTTGGGAGAGAGTGATTGAACACAGGCTAAGAAAGGATATTAAGATAACAGAGAACCAGTTTGGGTTCATGCCTAGACGATCGATGATATAGGCTATTCATTTGCTTCGTCAACTTGTTGAGCGTTTTCGAGAGAGGAGAAGAGATTTGCATATGATATTTATTGATTTAGAGAAAGCGTACGACAAGCTACCTAGAGAGGTATTATATAGAACAATGATAAAGAAGGGGGTCCCCGTCAAGCATATTGACATGATCAAGGATATGTACGATGGAGTAGTGGCAATGTCAAAACTTGCGGCGGCCTAACGAGTGATTTTCCGATTACAATTGGTTTACATCAAGGATCTGCATTAAGTCCATTCCTGTTTACCATCGTGATGGATGAGCTTACTAGAACTACCTAAGATGAGGTATCTTAGTGTATGCTATTCGCTGATGATATCGTTCTAGTAAATGAGACGAAAGCAGGGGTTAATACCAAATTGGAATTATAGAGGCAAACATTGGAATCGCGGGGGTTCAGATTGAGCAGGTCCAAGACAGCATATATGCATTGCAAATTTAGTAAACAGAGAAGTCAAAACTATATTGGTATAACATTGTAAGGGCAAGAGATATCACCGAGCGATCAGTTTAGATATCTAGGTTCCATAATCCAAAAGGATGGGGAGATCGATAGCAATGTTAATCAAAGGATCCAAGCTGGTTGGTTGAAATGGAGGAGTGCAACAGGGATTTTGTGTGATCGTAACTTTCCGTTAAAATTGAAAGGGAAGTTTTATTAGAGCGCTATTCGGCTTGCCTTATTATATGGTACAGAATGCTGGGCTCCTAAGAAGCATCATACACAGAAGATGCACGTAACGGAGAAATGCATACTTCATTGGATGTGCGGTAAAACTAGAAAAGATAAGGTGCAAAATGTGGATATTCATGCAAAAGTTGGTGTAGCACCTGTGGAGGAGAAGATGCGGGAAAACCGGCTAAGATAGTTTGGTCATGTGCGACGCAGACCTATAGAAGCACCGGTTCGATGAATAGATACTTTCGATATGGGCAATGGCAAAAGGGAAAAAGGGAGACCGAAGAAAATATGGATGGAGGTGATACGAAACGATATGGTTGCCAAAGGCCTCAATGAAAGTATATTGTTCGATAGAAGGGAGTAGAGGCGGAGGATTCATGTGCTGGACCCAGCGTGATTCTCATGTTGGTTCATGTAGCCTACCCCATATGCTTGGGATAAAAGGTTCAGTTGTTGTTGTTTGTTGTTGTTGTATGGGGATTCCTCTCTATCTGACTTGCAGTCTTGGGTCCTTTATGTAGTAAAGGCAATTTGCTAATTAGCTTTGAGGAAATCTCTTATCGAGAGATTCCAATTGATTTGGGGAATTTTACCCACCGTTGGATCTTTGATCCAAGGGTTTCTGTTCACAGAAGATGTCGGTCTTGTTTTTAACAAGATTGGAGAAATATTTTTCCCTTATACAGAATTTATTCTGTAAAATGGTGATTTTTAATCACTGTTGGATTTTTTAATCCATCGGTTCTCTGTTGTACAGAGAGCAATTTTTCTTATTTTGAAAGGTTGAGAGAATATACTTTCAAGAAATAGAATTTTATTCTATTATTCGATCATTGATCCAACCGAGAGTATCCTTCTGATTTAGAAAGATTTGGGAGATGGTTTCTCCATTGGATCTTTGATCCAACGACTCTGTTTAACAGAGAATATCCCAATCTTTATTGGAGAAATGTAGAATTTAATTCTACAGATATTAACTTGGGCGCTGGTGCTCACGTGTTATGCACGTGGGTGCCCCTTAAGAATTTAATTCTTAAGATGGGCATTTCTATGCTTTGCACACTGGCGTCCGCGTGAGGAGCACGTGAGGCACCACCATAGGATTTTAATCCTATAAGATTGGCTCTGATGCTGGCGCCCTTATGGAGCTTAGATCTCAATTTTTAAAGAAACTTTTAGAGTTATACTCTGTTTCAAGAATCTTGGTAAGGATTCTGACCATTTTTTCCTTGAAAGAGACTCTTTTGTCTTGGATTTCTTTCAACCTATTAACAGAGCTTTACTCTTTCCTTGAGATAATTTTGATAGACCATTAATCTCAAAAGATCCCAGGGTTTTACCCCATTACTCTGATCTTTAAGAGTTCTTTGGAGTTTAGTTCCGGTGTATTTCTGATGGAGGTTTTTCTTGGGGAATTGATCCCATTATTTAACTCTGGGTTATTCTTCAGAGCTTAGCTCTAAGAAGATTTCTTCTTTTGGGAATTTTATTCCCCTTTTCTTCTCTCTGCAGATTTGAATCTGCTGTAAAACCTATTTCTCGAAGGAGTTTAACTCCATGGTTTAATGGGATTTTTCATTAAATGAGAATCCTTATGGATTCTTACAATGAGTGCTTTACTCATCATTGGTGGGGGCGTTAGAACCATTGTTTTTCTTTTAGATTATGAGAATCTTGATATTTTGATGGTTAATTTTTCTTACTGATTTTTTTTAGATACTATGGTTTCTCATCTATATGATCTTAACGAGATTATCTCTTATGAGGATATTCACATCCAAGGTCGCTGCCAAGATCAGGAGTTTACTGACGCTCAATGCGCTGAAGTGATGCGTCACTTCGACGATTACAACGGTCGATTACTCCCCCGCCGTTCTGCTCTTTTGAAAATCATTGTGGGATCGATTTGGGAAGCACTTCCTCAACTTGACGAGGTCATGCCGCTCGAGGCACTTGATGATGCCGAAGACAAGGTGCATTCAGTATATCTGATGGGCCTGATCTCAAAGAAGTGGAGATATGATCTTTTCGATATTTTGCATCACGTCTTCCAACAGTCGGCAATAATATCCGCCTACCAGAGGACGGACGATATTAGCGAGGATCCTGACACTTGCATTCATGAGAAAATGCACAAGAAAATGGTCAGAGAAGCCAGAAGCACTTTACTCGGACTTGCTTCTAAATTCCTAAATCCATGTCCGGAGTTCAGTATTTTTCCTTTGTAAACATTTTGATGATATTTTTTGTTTTGTTGATTCCTTTTATCACCATTATATAAAGCTTCCGAAGTATGAATGACAAAACTTTCTCTTCTTTTATACCATTGCTCATATGTGCCTCATGTAAAGTAGTTGTTACTTATATATATATAAAAACTAGTGTCAGCACCCACGTGTTATACGTGTGAGGCGCTGCCTATGGTTCTAAGGATTGGCGATGGAGCCCACATGTTATGCGCGTGAGGCGCCATCACTGATTCTAATCCTATAAAGGATTGGTTCCAACACTCACGTGTCACGCACGCAAAGCGCTGGAATCGTTTCACCTTCTTCCTCTGATTCCTATGAATCAACTTTTCCTTTTCCCATGCCCTTTTCTACCAGGCCTTGGAAATAGTTCCATCATGCACATAATTTTCTGTGTCTAGACTTGAATGCTCTCTTTATAATCTGAAGCCGTGCCTTCCTCCTTCACAGAGAGAACTATTCAGACCTTAAGGTGACCATTTTTTAGAGACAAACCATGAGTTATGGCTTGCAATCTTCTTCACGCTCGTCAGCAACCATAGGAGGTGCATATCGAGGAGATTATTTCTCGTTTTGCTACGCGGTTAGCGGATCCCCTTCTCACCACTGACCAATGTGACATGGTAATTTACGAGCTCTTGGCTCGTAAGGGCTCCCTTCTTCCCATGAGCTTCATTTGGCTCTGGATGATCTTCATGTCCATGCTTGTTGACATCCCTCCTCATCCAACGGAGATGACTCCGGTGATACTCGACGTGGCGGAAGACAAAATTGAGTGCTTTCATGAGGCACGTTTGATTACCCAGCCTTTGAGGGATCGTTCGGTTCAGTTGCTAAGCCAGATTCGGGCTCAGCGGGCCATCATGTCTGCTTTCGCTGATGAGCACAACGCTGACCAATGGGGAGAGACTCCTCACGAAGATCGCCGCTTCGACATGGTGGAGAAGGCAGAGAGAGAGTTGGAGAATTTTGTTTATTGTTTTGTTAACCTCTGTATCTCTGATCCCATTTTTGGTGATCTCTTTCCTATAGAGTAAGATGCTTATTTAAATGTATCTCTTTATCATTGACTGTTGCATGTTTCATTTTCATCACATATTCATATGTGCATCTTGCATTTGCGCATGTGCTTTATACTTTACCCTTAGGAATTTTTGCTAAGTGTAAAATGCCACTGTTGTGCTCGTGTTATGCATCGATCCTTCTCACGCATGTATAAATCGGGACGCTTTGAACGCTATTTCCATTCAATTACGCATGCGATTGTAAATAAGCACTTAAATGGGTGTGAATCAAATGCACTAATCAGATGTAGCTCTGAGCCCCGAGGCCCATGGGTTGCACCTTTTTATTTTTTGATGTCTTGATCTGGCGCCCATTATTTTATTTACTCGTTTCGGAGTTTCTAGTTTATGAACTCATTTCGGAGTTTATAGTTTATTCATTCGTTTCGGAGTCTCTAGTTTATGAACTCATTTCGGAGTTTGTAGTTTATTCACTCATTTCGGAGTCTCTAGTTTATGAACTCATTTCGGAGTTTATTTAGTTTACCCCCCTTGGGTTTACAGGCAAACTTGTCATAACGTTATATATAGATAACCCCTGCTCTTTACGACAGAGGTCCGTTAGGTTTTGTGGTACTAGGGTTTTAGTCTGTGATACCGTCGCGTTGGCTGATGTATTTCTCGATATGCAGTCTTTAAGCTATTGTTCGAGTAGCCCCGCAGCTGTCGTTTCTCTGATCCTTTCGGGGGTTGGATAAGACGTCTTCAAGTAATCTCCTTAGGCTATATGACCGTCGGAAGAGCAAGCATTTGGAATTTGCCATATCGCTTTTTACTTGAGGTTAAGCTCAGTTTGGAGCTCCAATGAGTCATAACCACTCCGCGCTTGTGTGGGATGATCTCCGATAGTCTTTTAGGCTTTATATGAGTTGCCGTCGAGACCCAATTTTTTCGTTTTGACGATGCCATGCCGTTTCTTCGCTGAAGTAGGGTAGACATCTGTAGGACCTCTATGCTGTATGTATTGCAGTTGAAGTCCGGAGCTAGAAATATGCCTTTGCTCCAATTTGATTTGGCTCGTTGAAGCTTTGTTGACGTCACGTTTGCATCCTGTCGGAATGAGAAGGAACGCCGGGATTGTCTCTAGGTTGCATATGAACCATCAAGACTTGGAGTTAGGATTTTTCCACTACTACATTTTGTTTAGATCCTTGGGTCTTTTGTTGACGCTGCGTCTACACTGAGAAGGAACGTCAAGCTGATCTTTAGGCTGTAAATGTTGCCATCAAGATCTGGTTCTCCCTTTGACGGAGTCTGGTGGGAAAACATGGTTCCCTTTTTCATTTGTGCCCATGGATTGTATACAGGGGTCAGTGTAGACTCACCTGCAAGGCAGAAAATTTTTGTTTTCATTTTTTCTCCTTTCCGCGATGCCCTATCTTTTCAGCTTTTCATATCGCGGAAGTCGCGATTGCCCAATCATTTCGGCTATTTTTTTTATTTTTATTCGCTGCTTTTTATTGCGAGTTGTCCAATCATTTCGACCGTTTTTATATGCATATTTTTTTTGCTCGCTGATTTTTATTGCGAGTTGCCACATCATTTCGACTATTTTTATATGCATATTTTTTGCTCGCTGATTTTTATTGCGGGTTGCCTCATCATTTCGGTTATTTTTATATGCATATTTTTTGCTTGCTGATTTTTATTGCAAGTTTGAAATCTGATACCAACCTTAGCATCGGCATCGCTATGACTGGAATATTGCCAGGAGAGAATCATCATTTACCGTGAAAGGATTTAGAGTTTGACACATGTTTAGGTATTAACATTGCCACCACTGGAATATTGCCAGGAGCGAATCATCATTTTTCTTTGTCGATTTAAACAAAGATGGCTTAATAATCAGGGTTAGGATCCTGTCAACTAAAACTTGTTGACTTTATGAGCCGTAAGGGTCTCAGAAAGTTATTTCTCCCTATGAGTCGTGAGGATCTCGTAGGTGTATTTTCTCCTTAGGAATCTTGGGGATTCCTAAGTGTGTGTTCTCTTATAAGACGTAAGGATCTTACAAGAGTATTTTCTCCTTATAAGTCGAGAGTACTTATAAGTGTCGTTCACCATATGAAGACATTTCTCGTCATTGGTGGAACTTGGCGGGGAAATCGTTTATTTGTGCCCGTGGATTGTATACAAGGGCCAATATTGGGCCGCTTGTAGGGCAAGTTGGGGAATGTGATGGCTTAAGAACAAGTTTAGATGCCTGTAACTTAAGGCTTTTGAATCCCGTGAGCCGTGAGGGTCTCATGGGGAAATTCTCCTCACGAGTTGTGAGGATCTCGTAAGTGTATTTATTTTAATGAGACTGCGCCCTTTCGGTTTTTCACAAGCTCACCGGTAGTCCTGCTGTTTTTACTCACGACGCCCTTTTTGGGTTTTCATCCGTGCCCATTTTGCTTGTGGACGTACCTTTTTACCGAGATTGCGCCCTTTTAGGTTTTCACAAGCTCGCCGGCAGTCTTTCTGTTTTTACTCATGGCGCTCTTTCGGGTTTTCATCCGTGCCCATTTTACTTGTGGACTTCCCTTTTTTTACGTGATCCATCTGTTTGCCGGTGGGACATGGGGTGACTTCACCGCTGGAGTAACTGTGCAGCCGATAAGACTTGAGTTGCAACCTTCATTGTTGAGGCTTCGATTGCAATATATATCTCAAGGGTGGATCTCGCCGTATTTGGGACGATGTGTCGTGTTTGAGGCGAAATTTTAGTTTAAGGACATTTCGGTCCGTTGTCGCCGTTTGAGGCGAAGTTTTAGTTAAGGACATCTCAGTCTGTTGTTGCCTTATTTGAGGCGGAATTTCTAGTTTAAGGACTTTTCGGTCTAATATCGCCATTTTTGAGACGAATATTTAGTTTAAGAACATTTCGGTCCTTAATCGCTATGTTTGAGGCAGATATTAGTTTAAGGACTTCTCGGTCCGTTGTCGCCGTGTTTGAGGCGAAATTTTAGTTTAAAGACTTCTAGGTCCGTTGTCGCCGTGTTTGAAGCGAAATTTTAGTGTAAAGACTTCTCGGTCCATCATTCGGAAACGAGTATTAGTTTAGGGAAGTTTCGGTCTATTATTGCCATTTTCGATGCGATGGATCTCTTGGATACTACTTTTAGGGTTCTGACTCAGGAAGATAGCGAGCGGACACAAGCGTCGTCTTCTATCATTGACCCAGGTCGTAACCCGTTAGGCGTAGTATTTTTTGAGGAATCGGCCGTTTATTGGCCTGAAGGGTCTTTCGCCATGTATATCCATGAGCAGGTAGGCTCCACCTTGATAGACTTTGTCTATGATGTACGGGACTTCATAGTTTGGCTCGAACTTCCCTGTTTTGCACGATTAGGGATCATAGGTCTTTTGACGATTAGCACGAGTTCGCCTTGGCGGAATGTTCTCGGCCTGGTCAGTTTTTCGTATGACCGTGTCATCCTTGCCTTATAAGCTTCTAGGTTTTGCTGTGCTGCGAGTTTCGTCGAAGGCGTCGAGCTCCTCGAGCCAAAGATGAGCATTTTCTTCATCTGTCAGCTCATATCGAACCGCTACTCGTAGAGAAGGGAGTTCCATTTCCAGGGGAAGCACTGCTTCCGTGCCGAATACCAACGTGTATGGTGTTGTATTCATCACTGTTTTGAACGTTATTCGGTACGCCTAGAGAGCTTCATGCAACCTTTCGTGCCAGTCTCTTTTGTTTCTGGACACTGTTTTCTTTATAATTTTCGTCAAGGTCTTGTTGAAAGCCTCAGGTAGACCGTTGGCACGAGGATTATAGACTAAAGAATATCTCCAATCTATTTTATGATGTTCTGTGAAGCGGTTGATTTTATGGCTCCTGTAGGCTGGTCTATTATCCGAGATTATCCGTCGTAGGGTGTCGAACCGGTAGATGACATAGGTTTTTGTCACACCCCGCTTCCCGGTGTACGGCGAAGGGGGTGAGACGAGACCGCTACGTATTTACTCTGAAGTAAATACGCTAAGCGTATCTAAGCAATATAAATAAAAATGCATAAGAGATAAAGACAGTAGGTATAATTGAACAGCAACTTTATTTATTAACATTCTTTTGCAGTACATGGAAAAGTAAATACATCTGAATGAAAGCAATGCCTAAATAGTGGCATAACAAAAATGGAAAATACAGAATGTAGAGGAAATGTACAAGTGTAACTACAGATCGGGGTCTTCAATAAACTGGTCCAAGTCTTCAGTGTTGGGCTCGATCTCTGGAAAGTCCGAATCACTTGACGACATTCAAAGAAGAAGAAAGAGAATGTTGTCAGCGAACAAATCGCTCGGTAAGTCCCAAAGATAAAGGAAAAGTAGAATAGACAGAGAGAGGGTGTAACTTTTAAAGTTGTATTTAGTGTTAACGCTGTTGTTTATAGCTTGGTACAGAAGGATGCCAGTGTATACGAGAGGAGTCTCAGTAGACCAGAGACTAAGGTGAACGGAATGTACAAGGAACCGTTATTCCATGGTACAACAGCAACGGAATACAGGTTAGGTGTCTTAAATCTTGCAGTCTCGTGCCACTTCTAACACCTTCCGTACCAATCTACCCCTTAAACTCCGCGATGTCTTATTTGTATTGTTTGTATTGTATCGTATTGTTTTGTGTTATAGATTGTACAGATGTATGACTTGCCGAAACCATGATATCAGTAAATGGATGTAACTGGAGAATCATGTAAATGGAAGTATATCCATGGTTCGGTTCGGTCAATACAGATTGAATAAATTGAATATATGGATTCATATTGAATTGTAGATTGTACTTGAATCATATTCAAGTCAGATTATTATAATGAGACTCAGTCTGAGTCAGAACAATTTGAAAAGAAATTGAATCCTGAATTAGGTTTTGATATTATCGGTAACCGCTGCACATGGACGGCAGGATTTGTTTCTTTTTCAAAGACGATTACCGTGTTGATAACACCGTTTGTTAAGTTGTCTACCTTAAATAGGCAAGCACCCACTTCTCCGGCTCCCTGAGGCTCAAGAGATTGGTCCCGCTTAAACCTATGTTTACTAGGATCCTTAGGGTAATTTATAGAACTTGAGGGGGTTTTATGTAAAAATAATTTTGTATAATTTTCGAAATACACCTCAAGTAATTAATTATCGTCTTTAGAGTTGTCATAGATGTAGATTTTATAAATGTGACATTTCTAGTGAAATAAAACCATTTTCCATAATATATGGTATTTATCTGTAATATTAAACTTGTATGGAATTTCATGGTATTTTCATGTAAAGTGATTCTTTTGATTTTAAAAAAAATTGGAATATTTATATTATATCAAAATAGATATTTTTATAATACATATATATATATATATTTATATAAACTAATTTTAATTTATTACTTTTCTAGAAATCTCATTTTCTTAAAATATTTGTATTTTTAAATCTCTCGAGACCGAATGCTCCATGCGGAGGTCTGCATCTTGCACTACTAAGCCCGAGGATGTGCGATAATCCGCACCATCCCGAACGGGTTCCCCAAATGGGTTGTAGCGGCATTTTGCAAAGACTTGTTTAAAATACATAATCTTGTGAAAATGGTTTTTAAAAGTTAATGGTAGTTTTGTGTAAAAGGTGTTTTCCCGAATCTATATTTCCCAAAAGGTATCGTGCTATATTTCATATGAGTGTTGTGAAGAGGTAGGTCATTACCTCATGATCTATTTAAAGGTATAGCAAGAATTATGATGTTTTAAAGTCGAAACTAAACTACATGGTATTTTTCTGAAAAAGAGCGGTAAAAGTTACAAAATGAAATATTTTGCTATGAAACTTGCTCAACATATTTTGTTAATGATTAATAGTCAAGATGTAAGAGTTTGGAATGGTTTTGTTTAATGAAAATTGTACTTTTTAAAGAAAACCCAATCGGAAGTCGGATTAACTCCGTTTCCATCGGGTTTTAGAAATTAGTGTTTTAAGAAGAGAAAGGAGGAGAGGGAGGAGGGACTTACTGGCTTTTGGTTTAGAGGAGGGTAAGAGGGAGTGGAAGTAGGTCCCGATGCGTTGTTTCGTCGCCGGGAGCTCATAGGGTCGTCGTCGGCATTTCGCCGGAGCTTCGCCCTTCGCTAACTCCACTTGTACACAAAAATTCTAGAGAGTTTTTTGAGAGTTTTGGACAGAATTTGTGAGTGAGGGGTGTGTGGAATGGAGTGGTATTTATAGGAAAAGATTAGGATTAGGGTAGGTGAAAGGGTGTGAGAAAATGTATTAAAAATTGTATTAAAAATAGAGTAAATAGTGGTTTTTATTGGCTCTGTTAATGTGCAGGGTTTTTAAAGTGTACAGAGGTTATAAGGAGGCCAAACAACACAACTTTCATGAAGGGGGAATCGGATTTGGCTCAGAATCGGCCGGCGCCACCGGCCGAATCGGCCGAGTCGAGCCGGGGCTCGCCGCCATGGGTCGCTCGTCGTTTGGTTTGCACAGTGGGGTAGTTTGTTTTATATGTGACTCTTGGTTTTTACGAGTTATGCACGGATAGGCTCTTGGGCTTCTAAAAATTTAAAAGAAACCAATATTAAAAAATAATGTGGGTGATGGGACTTGAACTATGGTGCTTTGGTTCAGCAGTGCAAGGTCATACCAGTGAACTACAAGCTCCTTTTTGCTATTAAAAAGCAAAACAATTATTTATAGTACTCACAGGAAATGCAAATACCCCAAGTATACATTAATTTTTAAACAAATTTTTGTACACTAAAATTGGAGTTGTTACAGTCTACCCTCCTTACAAAAATTCCATCCTCGAAATTTACAAATTTTATTTTAAGAACTAGTTTATAAATATGTGAGGATATCTTGCACGCATCTCATATTCCCTTTCCCATGTCGATTCTCCTGGAGTGTTTTTTCTCCACAACACTCGAACCAAGTTGACTTCCTTGTTCCGAAGTGACTTCACTTTTTTATTCAGGATCTTCACAGGTTGTTGCTCACAAGATAAGTCGGGCTGTACAGTGAGCTCGGAATGATCGAGAATATGGATATATGGAACACATTGTGCATTCTTTCTAATGAGGATGGAAGTGCCAAGCGGTATGCCACTTCGCCGACTCGTTCGAGTATTTCGAAGGGTCCAATGTATCTCGGACTGAGCTTCCCTCGTCTTCCAAATCGGATCACTCCGTGGTTTGGAGATATCTTTAAGAATACGTGATCTCCCGGTTGGAACTCCAAGTGGCGTCGCTTTGCATTAGCCCAGTTCTTCTGTCGATCTTGGGTTATGCGCATCTTTTCTCTGATAGTACGAACTATATCAACAGTTGCTACTATCATTTCAAATCAAAGAATTTCTCTATCTCCGATGCCGTTCCAACTTAATGGCGATCGACACTTCCTTCCATAGAGCGCTGCAAAAGGTGCCATTCCAATGCTTGCCTGGTAGCTGTTGTTGTATGAAAACTCCACAAGATGTATGTGATCTTCCCACGATTTTCCGAAGTCTAGCATACACGCTCTGAGCATATCCTCCAAGATCTGAATAGTTCGATCAGACTGACCATTAGTTTGTGGATGATAAGCCGTGCTGAAGTTCAGACTTGTTCCCAAGCTCGCTTGCAGACTCTGCCAAAATTGTGATCGGAACCTGGTGTCACGATCGGAGACAATGCAGACTGGTACTCCATGAAATCTCACAATTTCCTCCATGTACTTCTTTGCTAATGTCTCAGCTGATTGGCCAACTCGAAATGGGATGAAGTGAGCCGACTTTGTGAGTCGATCCACAATGACCCATACCGCATCGTTACCCTTTGTGCTGTGAGGAAGCACAGTCATAAAATCTATCGTGATGTGTTGCCACTTTCATTCTAGGATAGGTAACGGTTGAAGTAATCCAGCAGTCCTGTGATGTTCAGCCTTTACTTGCTGACACACCAAGCATTTAGCGACGCTTCTGGCTACTTCACGCTTCATTCTATGCCACCAGTAATTCTGACGTAGATCTTTATACATCTTTGTACCTTCAGGGTGTACTGAGTAGAGAGAGTTGTGAGCTTCTTTCATTAACTCTTCCCGAACAGAACCTTTTGGTACACATAATCTGCTGCCGTACCTCAAAGATCCGTCTTCATGGATGATGAAGTCTATTCTGAGTCCATTCTCTACTTGTTCTCTGATCTTTTGCAACTTAGCATCACTTGCTTGAGTTTTTTGATCTGATTGACAATTGTAGATTGAACTTGTAAATTCATCAAATTTGAAGTGTTACCTGGCATGACTACTTCAATCCCTATCTGATGTAAGTCCTGGTGTAGCTTCCACTGAGTGGTGAGATGTATTGCTAATGGTTGGCGACTAAGGGCATCAGGTACCACATTCACCTTCTCTGGGTGATATTGCAGGTTGATGTCAAAGTCCGCCATGAGTTCTAACCATCGTTTCTACCACATATTAAGTTCCTTCTGAGTAAACACATATTTTAGACTCTTGTGATCTGTGTATATGTTCACTCGTTCACCAAGAAGATTATGGCGCCAAATCTTAATAGCAAAGATAACGGCTGCCAACTTCAAATCATGCGTCGGATAATTGCGCTCATGAGTCTTCAGCTGTCTTGAAACATAACCCACAACTTTAACGTGCTGATATAAAACGCATCCTAATCTCTTACCGGATGCATCACAATGCACTTCAAAACCTCCAGATTGGTCCGGTATAACGAGAATAGACGCTGATGTCAACCTTTACTTGAGTTCTACGAAAGCTTGTTCGCATACTTCTGACCACACAAATTCTTCATCTTTACGTGTGAGCTTGGTCAGGGGTGTTGCTATCTTTGAAAAGTCTTCAATGAACCTTCGGTAATATCCAGCTAGACCCAAGAAACTTCGAATGTCCTTCACTGACTTTGGTGTCAGCCATTCACTTACTGCTGAAACTTTCGCTGGATCCAAAGAGATTCCTTCACCCGATACAACATGTCCAAGAAAACCAACTTGATCTAGACAAAACTCGCACTTGCTGTACTTGGCGTAGAGTTGATGTTGTCGTAGAGTTTCCAAGACAATTCTTAGGTGTTCGGCGTGTTCTTTCCGACTCTTAGAATACACCAGGATGTTCTCAATGAAGATGACAACGAACCTGTCTAAGTACTCCCGGAAAAATTGATTCATCAGGTTCATGAATATTGCTGGCGCGTTGGTCACTCCAAATGGCATCACTAGAAATTCGTAATGACCATAGCGAGTTTTGAAAGCCGTTTTATGAATATCAGCTTCCTTGACCTTCACCTAATGATAACCTGAACGAAGATCTAATTGGGAGAAAACACAAGATCCACATAGCTGATCGAATAAATCGTCGATACGCGGTAGCAGATACTTGTTCTTATCGTTACTTCGTTCAAGGCTCTATAATCGATGCACATTCTGTATGAACCTTCCTTCTTCTTCATAAGTAATACCGGTGATCTCCAACTTGAAGTGCTGGGACGAATCCATCCTTTTGCCAATAATTCGTCCAACTGAGTTCAGACTTCCTTCAAACCTTCTGGACTTAATCGATAAGGTGCTTTGATCACCGGTTGTGCTCCTGGTACTAAATCAATGCTGAATTCAAGAGCTTGATCGGGAGGCAAACCTGATATATCGTCAGGAAACACATCGTCGAACTCTTGAACCACTTCTGGCCTTGATTCTTCCTCCGCTTGAGTTGCTGCAATTACTGCCTTCTTCGGCTTCGCCTTGTAAGTACTTGGCTCCAGGGTACGGTCTCCACTTTTGAAATAGAAGATCGAATGGTCTGGAATCTCGAATACTACCCTCCTTTGACGACACTCAATGGTATTATAGAAGGTTCCAAGCCAATCCATACCTAGAACCACATCGAAGTTTGGTATGTACAACACCTTGAAGTCAGCATAGAATTCTCTGCTGCAGATGACTACTGGACACAAACTGTATCCTATTGTTGCCTTTAGAACGCCATTTCCTGAACTGACATTCCAGCTGGATACAAGTGGTGTGACTGGAATCGCATGAGTTCGGACGAACCGTTGCAACATAAAGCAGTGAGATGCTCCAGTATCGAAGAGTGCTAGTGTAGGAAGTGAGGCTACTAAGATTGTACCTAAGGTATTTGGGATATGTTTTAGGTATAGGAAAAATATGTTAGTAGGTGTTAAGACTGAAAGAAAAGCTTGAGAAGAAAGGGTTGCCAGTGATGACTTAGCCAGTGGCCCCAGCTTCTTCCACGGTCATCGTGAAAGCCTGTCGCCGTGGTACATTCCTCCTGGCCTGAGGAGAATTTCTCGGAACGTTCCATTGAGCTTGATGGAACTGGCAAGGAGGAGGTGCAATCGGTAGTCCTTTAGGTGGTGGAGCAGGTAGTGCAAGTCTTGGAGTAGGTGCCTGAAGGACTGGTCTCTGCTGGTAAGTGATTGCTGGCCTGGGTGCAGTAATTGGGTTTTGTCTTTGGGGATAAGGCCTAATATCATGAGTAGCTGAGCCGTAGACTAAGCAAAGACGGTTGGCTCGCCGGCAGTCTTTCATCATATGTCCAACTCTCATGCAATAGGTATAAAAGGTTGGGCTAGGCCTGTTGATTGGTACTCCCGGTCTCCTTGGCACAAACGGCGGTCTTGATAAGTCTCCTCTTGCCATCTGGTTGGTAGGGCGCTTAACTCCAGCAGATTAAGATCTGTCCCTCATCTTTACCACTGCCTCATTACGACGGGCAGCTTTCAGAGCCGATTCATGAGTCGGAAAATCTCCTGTGGCTAGTGCAGCCTGGATCTCCGAATCCAAACCTTGTTGAAATCGATGGGCTCTAATCTCATCCGTCGGTATCAGGTGTGCCGCAAATCTGTTAAAGTATTGTGTTAGCTGTGTAGTATGTGATATATTTGAAAAATTCGAATTATTGAGACATATCTTACCGACTGAGCATGGTGAACTCGGCGTCATATTCATCTACTGACTTGGTCCACATTGAACCTTGTTGCAGATGGATGAACTGCTGTTCCATGTCGAACCTGACAGTTTTAGGGAAGTACTTTGCGTCGAACATGTCTCGGAAAAGTCTTCCATTCGATGAGTTGATCAAGATGGCTTTCTTCCGCCTTCCACCAAACCCGTGCATTGTCCGTGAGCTATAATTTTGCAACACGAACCCAAGCTATTTCTGACACTTATGCCGCTGCCAGATCATCTTCGATACTCTGAGCCTATTCCTCAGCTTCCAGCGGGCTCTCTGTTCCTGAGAATTGTTTGGGGTGCAAAGCCCTGAATTTCTTCACCCCAGGTGCTTCTGCCTCGGGACGGTTCATTAAAAGAGCAGTCTACTGCTGCTGTCCTTCTAGGAGGCTGCGGATTGCCTCAAGCAGAACCGTCTGCTCGTTGATCGGAGTAGGGACGGCAGGTGTGAGTGGTAGTGGTGAAGGTGTGTTGTAGACATTAGTGCTGGTGTTGTTCGGGGAATCCATAACCTTGAAGAAAATTTGGGTTAGGACAGATTCAAAGTAAATGATAAGATTCAAGGAATATGAATTTTAAAGAATGTTTAGTTGCTGGTTCTTGTGTTATATTGCTTAGGTTGTTCACGCAGAATTGAACTGCATGGTAGGGTTCCATACAGCTCTGACCTGCATGGGCCACCAACAAAACCTGTCACGCCCCGCTTCCCGGTGTACGGCGAAGGGGACGGGACGAGGCCGCTATGTATTTACTCTGAAGTAAATACGCTAAGCGTATCTAAGTAATATAAATAAAAATGCACAAGAGACAAAAACAGTAGGTATAATTGAACAACAACTTTATTTATTAACCTTCTTTTACAGTACGTGGAAAAGTAAATACATCTGAATGAAAGCAATGCCTAAACAGTGGCATAACAGAAATGGAAAATACAGAATGTAGAGGAAATGTATAAGTGTAATTACAGCTCGGGGTCTTCAATGAACTGGTCCAAGTCTTCAGTGTTGGGCTCGATCTCTGGAAAGTCCGAATCACCTGACGACATTCAGAGAAGAAGAAAGAGAATGTCGTCAGCGAACAAATCGCTCGGTAAGTCCCAAAGATAAAGAAGAAGTAGAATAGACAGAGAGAGTGTGTGTGTAACTTTTAAAGTTGTATTTAGTGTTAACGCTGTTGTTTATAACTTGGTACAGAAGCATGCCAGTGTATACGAGAGGAGCCTCAGTAGACCAGAGACTAAGGTGAACGGAATGTATAAGGAACCATTATGCCACGATACAACAACAACGGAATACAGGTTAAGTGTCTTAAATTTTGCAGTCTCGTGCCACTTCTAACACCTTTTGTACCAATCTACCCCTTAAACCCCGCGATGTTTTATTTGTATTGTTTGTATTGTATTGCATTATTTTGTATTATAGATTGTACAGATGTATGACTTGCCAAAACTATGATATCAGTAAATGGATGTAACTGTAGAATCATGTAAATGGAAGTATATCCATGGTTTGGTTCAGTCAATACAGATTGAATAAATTGAATATATGGATTCATGGATTCATATTGAATTGTAGTATTGTAGATTGTACTTGAATCATATTCAAGTCAGATTATTATAATGAGACTTAGTCTGAGTCAGAACAATTAGAAAAGAAATTGAATCATGAATTAGGTTTTGATGTTATCGGTAACCGCTGCACATGGGCAGCAGGATTTGTGTCTTTTTCAAAAATGATTACCGTGTTAATAACACCGTTTGTTAAGTTGTCTACCTTAAATAGGCAAGCACCCACTTCTCCTGCTTCGTGAGGCTCAAGAGATTGGTCCCGCTTAAACCTATGTTTACTAGGATCCTTAGGGTAATTTATAGAACTTGAAGGGGTTTTATGTAAAAATAATTTTGTATAATTTTCGAAATACACCTTAAGTAATTAATTATCGTCTTTAGAGTTTTCATAGATGTAGATTTTATATATGTGACATTTCTAGTGAAATAAACCTATTTTCCATAATATAGGGTATTTATTTGTAATATTGAACTTGTATGGAATTTCATGATATTTTCATGTAAAGCGATTCTTTTGATTTTAAAAAAAAATGGAATATTTGTACTATATCAAAATAGATATTTTGATAATACATATACATACATATATATATATATATATATATATATATAAACTTATTTTAATTTATTATTTTTCTAGCAATCTCATTTTCTTAAGATATTTATATTTTTAAATCTCTCGAGACAGAATGCTCCTTGTGGAGGTCTGCATCTCGCTCTACTAAGCCCGAAGATGTGCGATAATCCGCTCCATCCCGAACGGGTTCCCCAAATGGGTTGTAGCGGCGCTTTGCAAAGACTTGTTTAAAATATATAATCTTGTGAAAATGGTTTTTATAAGTTAAAGGTAATTTTGTGTAAAACGGTATTTTCCCGAATCTATATTTCCCAAAAGGTATCGTGTTATATTGCATATGAGTGTTGTGAAGAGGTAGGTCATTACCTCGTGATCTATTTAAAGGTATAGTAAGAATTATGATGTTTTAAAGTCGAAACTAAACTACATGGTATTTTTCTGAAAAAGAGCGGTAAAAGTTACAAAATAAAATATTTTGCTATGAAACTTGCTCAACATGTTTTGTTAATGATTAATAGTCAAGATGTAAGAGTTTGGAATGGTGGTGTTTAATGAAAATTGTACTTTTTAAAGAAAACCGAATCGGAAGTCGGATTAACTCCGCTTCCGTCGGGTCTTATAAATTCGTGTTTTAAGAAGAGAAAAGAGGAGAGGGAGGAGGGACTTACTGGATTTTGGTTTAGAGGAGGGGAAGAGGGAGTGGAAGTAGGTTCCGGTGCGTCATTTCATCGCCGGGAGATCTTAGGGTCTTCATCGGAATTTCGCCGAAGCTTCGCCCTTCGCGAACTCCACTTGTACACAAAAATTCTAGAAAGTTTTCTTGAGAGTTTTGGACAGAATTTGTGAGTGAGGGGTGTGTGGAATGGAGTGGTATTTATAGGAAAAGATTAGGGTTAGGGTAGGTGAAAGGGTGTGAGAAAATGTATTAAAAATTGTATTAAAAATAGAGTAAATAGAGGTTTTTATTGGCTCTGTTATTGTGCAAGGTTTTTAAAGTGTACAGGGGTTATACGGAGGCCAAACGACACAACTTTCATGAAGGGGGAATCGGATTTGGCTCGGAATTGGCCGGCGCCGCCGACCGATTCGGCCGAGTCGGGCAGGGGCTCGCTGCCATGGGTCGCTCATTGTTTGGTTTGCACAGTGGGGTAGTTTGTTTTATATGTGACTCTTGGTTTTTACGAGTTATGCACGTGTAGGATCTTGGGCTTCTAAAAATTTGAAAGAAAACAATATTAAAAAATAATGTGGGTGATGGGACCTGAACTCTGGTGCTTTGGTTCAGCAGTGCAAGGTCTTACCAGTGAGGTACAAGCTCTTTCTTGCTATTAAAAAGCAAAACAATTACTTATAGTACTCACAGGAAATGCAAATACCCAAAGTATATATTAATTTTTAAATAAATTTTTGTACACTAAAATTGGAGTTGTTACAGTTTTGAAGAAATGGAGGATATTCTCCGTCTTCACCTCCCTTAGTGGTACTGCTTCTGGCCATTTAGAAAAGTAGTCGGTCGTTGCCAGTATGAATCGATGTCCTTTGGATGATGCTGGTTCAATGGGGCCAATCATATTGGTTCCCCACATTTCGAACGGCCAGCTAGCTGCTGTTGTGTGTAGCGGATTTGGATGTTGGTAGATGAAGTCCCCGTGAATTTGGCACGAGTGATACCGCTTCTCATATTCGAGGCAATCTTGAATCATTGTGGGCTAATAGTAACCCATTCTTTTGATCTTCAGCTTCATTTTTGGCCCAGCTTGATAAGAACCGCAGAGTCCGTCATGGGTTTCTTGGACGACTCTGTTCGCTTCTTCTGGTCCCAGGCATCTTAACCATAGGCAGTCAAATGATCTCTTGTAAAATATCATTGACGAAGGCAAAAGACAGAGCTCGTTTTATAAGCTGATGTCTAGATGACGCATTTTTGGGCGTTCATTGGGATTTGAAGCAGTCTACGAAGACTTCCCTCCAATCCTTGACCTTTTCTTCGTCCTCTATTTGGAGGGCTGTTTGTTTGGCCATTTCTTTTTCCTCAGATGGCTCTGTTATGTCCTTCGAAGATAGTTCTGCTGGCGCAGGAACCCTGCGGCTTTGCAAGATGATCTTTATGCCGTTGAGGTCTTCGTCGGCTAATTCCTTAGCCAGTTTGGCCAATGCATCCGCCTTGCTATTTTCTGCACGCAGTATGCTCTTCACGATGTAGGAGGAGATTTGTGTCAACAGTTGCTACACTCTTTCGCCGTATGTTATCAGCTCTGGTTTGCACGTCTGATAGTCGCCATTTACTTGGCTAATGATCAATTGGGAGTCTCCATATATAAGGAGGTCTTTGATTCCCATGTCGATAGCGATCTCGAGACCTACTATCAAACCTTCATATTCAGCTTCATTATTAGTCCTTGACTCCGTTAAAGAAAGGTTATAACGCAGTATCCCTCCTTGCGGAGTCACGAAGATAAGGCCCACTCTGGCTTTGATTATGGGGGTGTCGTGCTTTCGCCTCTTCAAGGAAGATGCTTTATCGAAGTAGAGTTCCTATTGGGAATCATTTTCTTCCTTCTCTCTTTTGATTGTGTCGAAATTCATCCGGAAACTTACAATTTAAGGGAGAGTCGGCTGGTTTCGGATGTTTAGCAAGAAAGTCAGCGATAGCCTGACCTTTCACTGCTACGAGAGGACGATATGTTATCGAGAATTCCATCAGGAGGAGGGCCTATTTGGCAAGCCTTCCTGTTAGTATGGCCTTCGATATTAGATATCTGAAAGGATCCACCTTTGATATAAGATGAACCTTATATGCCAAGGCGTAGTGTCCGAGTTTCGTTATCGTAAAGATTAGTGCCAGACAATGCTTTTCGATGTTTTCTGCCCCCAAGAGAACTCTACTCAAGTTGTACAGATCTCTTTCCTTTCCTTGGTCGTTCTCTTGTGCCCATAACACGCCTAGAGAACCCTCAAGGGCTGTTGTATATAGGGTGAGAGGTTTTCCCTTAACTGGAGCGGTTAGCACCGGCGGATTTTGTAAGTACCGCTTGATTTCGTCTAGTGCGTTTTGGCACTTTTGATCCCAAACGAACAGGGTCCCTTTCTTCATTAGATGACTGTAGGGATGGCATTTTCCCGAGAGGTTGGCTATGAACCGTCGGATATACGCGAGCTTTCCTTGAAGGGATCGCAATTGCTTGAGGGTCCTTGGCGTGGGCATTTTCGTAATCGCCTTGATCTTTGAGGGATCGATTTCGATACCCCGGTGCCGTATGATGAATCCCAGGAATTTGCCTGAGGAGACTCCAAATGCGCATTTTAAATGATCCATCTTCAGATTATACTTCCGAAGACGTTGGAACACTATGTTCAGATGTTCCCAATGTTCCTCGTAAGACTTGCTTTTCACCACCAGGTCATCGATGTAGCATTCGACAATCTCATAGATGAGGTCATCGAAGATCTTCATCATGGCCTTCTTGTAGGTAGCGCCAGCGTTCTTTAAACCGAAAGGCATCACCTTGTAGCAGAATATGCCCATTGGGGTCCGGAAGGCGGTATGTTTTTGGTCTTCAGGATGCATTTTTATTTGGTTGTATCCTGAAGATCCATTCATGAAGGAGAATACCTCATAAGTAGACGTGTTATCGATCATCAGCTCAGTAATAGGTACTGGGAAGTCATCTTTCAGGCAAGCTTTGTTGCGGTCCCGAAAGTCCACACAGATGCGCATCGTCCCAATTTTCTTCATCACCGGAATGATGTTGGTGATCCAGTCAGGATATTGAACTTCCTGGATGAAACTGGAGTCAATAAGTTTCTTAACTTCGGCATTGATACTCATATCGAGTTCGAGCCGCATTCTTCTTAGCGCTTGCTTGACTGGCTTGATGTCTGGCGATATGGCCAGTTTATGTACTATTACTTTTGGATCTAATTCCGGCATCTCGGAATAGTTCTATGCAAAACAGTCTTTATATTCCATGAGCACGCCTTTTAATGTGGCTACCTGTTTTCTAGATAGCAGCTCAATGACGAACGTGGGCCTAGGATCGTTTTCCGTCCCTAAGTCAATTTTCCTTAGGTTGTCCGCCGTGGTGTGTATCCCGTCTTCTAGCTCTTTTGGTGCGGTGGAAATTCTGAGATCACCTCATCTTCGTCTTCATTTGTGAAGCGCTTGAAAAGGTCATCCATAGCCTTATGCCCTTTCCCTTCTGAAAGTGTTATCATATGGCAGGTACGAGTCTGCTTCCATTCTTGATGATGGGCTGGTCTTATCCTTGCGATATAGGTTTTCTTTGGCTCATGATTTTGCGGTGGGGTTACCCTCCAGCTGTCGGATAAAGTGAACCTACCTTGTTGATACTGGTCTTCAATCCAGTCTTTGAAGGTGAAGCAATTTTCAAGGGGATGTCCTATTGTTTGGTGATAGGAGCAATAATCTGGATGATGGACCTCGTTCATTTGTTCGGTGTGCCGAGACTTCGGGAGCGTTACCATTTGATGCCTCATGACAAGGTTGAATATTTTTCTTGTCTTGTCTTGAAGGAAAGAGTATTCCTGGCCCATCTTCTTGATAAAGGACGGGTTCCAACCACGTTCTTCTTAATAGCGCGGCTTCTTAGATCTTCCATGTTGTTTGTGAACGTTGTTTGCGCTCTTTGTTTTGTTTTTGCCTCTATTTCATGATTTTTCCTTTTTGCGAGGACATACAACAAGCTGGGGGATGGAGGGCATTGTAGTCTTCTTTCTCCCCGGACTACTGGTTGAGGCGTTGCATCTTAGCCTTTTCATAAATAGCCATTTCGTGACTGTGGCTATCCCGAATATTTTGACAGTCTTCTTTTATTAGTTTGTCAACTTGTTCTTCGAATGATGGGCTTAATGTTTTTAGAGCGGGGTCTCATTCCGTTTCAACGTCACAGCTATTTGGAAGAGCGTTCTCTTTTTCACCAGAGCTGTTTAAGGCGGGGCAGCTGTATAATCGTTCCCATTTCTTGGATCGAACGTATCCGAGCCCGGTTGTTTCCAGCTTCCCGTTGGGCATCTTTCGCTGGGCCCCAGGGATATCCCAAATCTTTTTATAGAAGTGGACTTGTTGAACAGTTTGTTCGAAGGGTACACCTTGGCATCTTAATAGTCTTTTCAATCCATCCATGTAGTATCTTGGCAGACAGATTGGTTGAAGCCTATCAAGTGTAAAATCGGCACCGTGCCAGACTTCTTTCACTACTATGGTCTCCGTAGATTGGTAGAAGAGGATCACCTTTTCACTTCTACGCCTGGAAGGTACATAGAAAGTCTGTAGTTCCTGTACGCTATATGTATCGAGCACATCAAGTTCCTTATAATGCCGAGGCATAACCATTGTGATTTGCAGGCTCTGATCTTCTTCATCGAGGGTTTGCACTGAGGGGTTGATGGAGAACACTGCGTCGGCCCCGTCCTCAGAGTCGCTGCCAAAGACCAGAATAGGGGTCGATGGTCCAGGCCTGTTGTTTTCTTTCTGGGGTTGCCCCGGGTAGACTATTTCTTTATCTTTCTCGGAGTCGCTCCCAAAGATCGGGATAGTGGCGACGGACTTCCATTTATCCTCCGGCTTATGACACATCTCCGTATCTTCAAAGTCCAGTAGGAAATACTTTGTATCTTCATATTTCCGGAGCTCGTTTACGGAGAATGGATTCAGCTCCCCTGTGACGGTGTATTCCAAACCATCCTTGAAATACTTTATACACTAATGTTGTGTAGAAGGGATGACGTTGTACTTATGTAGCCAGGGCCTGCCAAGAAGAGCATTATAGCAAGTCTTGGCGTCAATAACATGAAATTTAATGTCAGTGACGAGCAGCCCAGAGCATAACGTCAGTATTACGGACCCAAGCGTCCGTGAAGACTGTGAGTCGAACCCGGAGATGGTAATTTTGCCTTGTGCCAAGTGTTGTATGTTCATGCAAATCTCCTTCAGCATTTTCACATTAAGAAGATTGACGGAGGATCCTTTGTCAACAAAGATTTTGTCTATCTTGATGTTATGGCAGTACCCGGTGACGTATAACGGACGATTATGTTCACACGTTCTAAGGAGGAGATTTTCATCGCTGAATATAATGTCAGCTGTGTGAACCTCTGCCAGCTTGTCCTTCATCTTCTCTTCTGTGAGGAAAGCTTGGAATTGATTAGGCTCTTGTAATGCCTTGATCAAAGAATCTCGTACCTCTTTGGATAGGAGGAAAGATCCAATATGCTCAGTTGTTAGGGTATTTTCCTCAAATGTGCCAGGACGTTGTAAACTACCTTATTTTTCTTAGGCGGGTCCCTCACTGCGAGCTCTTTGACAACTCCCTCATCAAAGGTAATTTTCTCATGGATTTTTTCTTTCCCCTTGTCTTTTTAGGTCGAACCTTTATTTGTAGGTCCGAGGTTCTTTTTAGCCAGCGTGCGGTTACGTAGCTGAATGTTCCCACGGTTCTTCACCCCCTCTTCTTTTTCAAAGGTGGAGTCTTTGAAGAGAGGGCTGAGGGTCATTTCGTCCTTAGAGTCGCTCCCGAAGGTAAGAACCTAGGGTTTATTCTCTTCCGAACTGGTATCAACCATATGACAGTTGCCAGTCGTTTTCTCACGCGCACTTGCCGCACTTTTTTGCAGTCGAAGAGCTCCGTGCTTCATCCTATTGAAGTGTTTTTGATGGGCAACATATCCTTGCCACCACTTCTTGAAGGCACTGCATTCTTCGGTGGGTGGGTAATCCTTCGATGATATAGGTGTTTACCGCCGAAAACAGAGAAGAAACTGCGTAAGTCGTCATGCCTGAATTTAAGGGCAGATGCTATTTGGATTTATCCGTCCACCTCTCCAAAGATGCCAAGTTGATTTATGGCA
This sequence comes from Agapanthus africanus, assembly GCA_030015575.1. Lineage (NCBI taxonomy): Eukaryota > Viridiplantae > Streptophyta > Magnoliopsida > Asparagales > Amaryllidaceae > Agapanthus > Agapanthus africanus. The sequence goes on along the minus strand of JASDDO010000019.1, from coordinate 42,625,787 downwards.
CCGTGTGTCAGAGGTTAGACGGATGCGGCCGTTGTAGCAGACTTCGTCAGATTCTCCCTCGCTGTGAGGGGTTTTTGATTGTGGGGATGCTCTTCCCTGCAGGCGCAAGCCCATGCAGTTAATTACGTTACCGTGTAGCGATAACCACTTTCTCCTGCTCCAGAAGTCACTTCGTGTCGTGTATGTTTATTTTATTTTTGGTTGCCCGTGGATTGTATACGGAGACTAATTTGTGTTGTCGCCCGTAGGGCGTGGATTATTCCAAATCCGTATATTCTTAGATTTGGGTTTGGGTTGATTTAAGGATCGTTAACCTTGTTTGAGATTAAGATCAACTTAAATATTTTTTAAGGATGCGTTAATCCAATATTGGACTAAGATCTACTTAACGGGGGTTCGGGATTATTTTTGAACCAATGAAAAAGTATTTGGGGCTCTATCATTTTAGTTTAGGGACGTTACGGTCTGCAGCTAGTTTAAGGACATTACGGTCCATGGCTAGTTTAAGAACATTACGGTCCATAGAATTGTTGGTTGTCGGGACCCGCTACCTCTCCGAAGACGTTGAAGAATTACAACGACATATATCAGAGGTGTGGGGAGATGTACCCTTGAACCAACGTCAGTTGGGAGATCTGTAGTTGGGTTTGAGACTAAGACCAATTTGGAAAAATTGTGAGCATATGAGCTCAGTTGATCTGAATTAGGGAATTTTGGCTAACTTAGACTCAGCCCACTCAGTTTTTGAATAAAGTGTTAAACATTTGTTTGGGCTCGATCCCCTTTCTGTGCAACAATGCTGAGCATTGATATGGGCTCTGACGCTCACCCTATTTTTTGTTTTTTATGGAGTGTTAAACACTCTTTATGGCACCGGGATTTATTACAGAGCGCTTTATGTTAAACAGCTCTCACGTGAGAGGCACGTGGGGCGCTCGGCGTTGGGCGCCAACCACTGAGTGCAGAGTACTCTTTATTAAGCAGCGCCCACGTGAGGGGCACGTGGGGCGCTTGGCGCTGGGCGCCAACCACTGAATGCAGAGCACTCTTTATTGAGTAGCGCTGTTCATATCAGATTTTTGCATTTTTATACCGCCCATTCTTAATCACATTACATATAAATAGGTGCTTTTGATCCATGTCTGCTAAATAGTTGCAGATTACAGGTTCTCAGAACAATTCAGTGAAATTCATGAAAAGACATTACAAAAGTGAGATTACGACCAACAATAGATGAATCCGTATGATGTCGCTGTTGGATATAGTGCCCTCAAAGTCAATTATTGGATCACAGGCACGTGATTGCAATGATTGAGGGAGGACCTATACCGGTAGGACAATCTTACTCAGGATGATTGTATACTATCTGGTTCGTCTCTATCATCGTGTACATGCTTTAGGTGACATTGTGGTTCACTATTACACGTTGATGGAGAATAGTATGCTACCATGGTTTGTCTTTATCATCGTGTACTGCTTTAAGTGACCTTACAGGTCGCTATTACACGTTGATAGAGCCCTTAGGATTCTTGCTTGACTACCAGCAGTATGATGGCGATCATATACATGAGAGTTGGGTAGTCTATAAGCACATCCTTAAAGTGGTCGCTAGTCGTGGGAGTTTTGAGACTGGGCATCGATACTCCATTAGTAGACTAGTGTATACAGTCGAGACCCCGGCAAGGGGCGGTGGCCGGTCTCACAAGCCATTGGTGTCAGTTGGATCACCTAAGATGTATACAGGTGCTCATTGGGTTATGAGTACACCGGACAGGACTCGCCGGGAACATGCTAGTTGGTATTATACCTAGCGTCAGATAGTAGTTCCCTGGTGACATATGCACACGTTAGTTCATCGACCTGAGATCGTCATTTGTCTCGTGTGAGTTCCCACTGTACTTTGATTACTACCCTACCATGGCTCAAAGGAGTCGTGCAAACAGGTTTTAGTTGGGTACAGTCTCGAGCCACATGGAGGCAGTGAGCGGATCGGCAGGGGTTCGTCTCTCCCGGTATTGGGGGTGAGGTCGCGCTGTGTCTAGGAGAGCCATTACACGAAGTCCTTGGCCAAGGCAGGAGATTTACTGGTAGGTATTCCAGTAGTATCCCAGGGTGTTCTGGGCTGCACTCCGACACGACTTGTACCGCTTTTGGGGGTCTGACTTTTACCAACCCCCTAGGCCCGACATGCGATGCTCATAGACGAACGGACCGGACTGTACGGATATTGTCACTGACAGGCTAAGTAGGGTGTCAGGATGAGTTCGCTCATCGACCTCCCTTTTGGTCAATACTTGGTAGCCCGTTACGTACGGCTAATAGCTCTGATGTGCTAGTGGTTAAATCCACAGCCAAAGTATTGACAAGTCTTTAGAGTCCCCCACAGACAGTTTCTCAAGTTTCGGGCGAAACGCTGTAGAGGCCGTATGATATATGGCAGCGTTTGATCATATACGTGCGGTATTGCATGGATCATGATCGGACGGATAATACTAGCGGGCTTTGGTTTAAGCCGGATCCTGGTATTATACATTGTAGATTTTGTCTCATTGCATTTGTATTCAGTCGGAATACAAATGCGGGTATGTATATACAGTCGCGGGGTTTTCCTGTAATTTATTACCGGATCACTTTTTGAAGTTGCTAGTTTGTATTCCGTTTCGGCCATTTTCCTTTCTTTCTTTCCTTGGCTGAATATTCCATGAAGGGGCTTATTTGCAAATGTGCAAATTAGCAAAATGGAGGGTGTTTTTTGTGATGGAGGGTTCATGATGGTTCTAGCCTCTTATGATTACTTTTTTATGCATCATTACTTGCTTTATGTGAATGGATTGATATGGATTTGGGTGTGCCACTTTTTCATCATTATCATCCATTTTCTTTCTTGCTTATGGTTACCTCTTGATGGTTCCTATACTCACCTCCCTCCTCTCTCATATATGGCCGAGCACAATATTGAGGGAGACACAATTTTGTGTAAGGTTCATACATCTCATTTCATTCATGCAAAAAGAGAGAGCTCCATTTCAAAGTTCTTTTTTCCTCTTCCCTCCTTCAAGGCAACTTCTAATAAACCCTTGAGACAAAGCGTACTACACATTTTCTACAGCAATCTTGGACACGTCGGCTAGCCAACTTCGTGTCTGAGTTGCCTCGGTTCAGAGGTGGGAGCCCGTAAAAAGACTCGGTGATGTAGTGCCCTTTCCGACGAGGAGATCGAGACCGGAGATTCCGCGGGGTGATCGGGATGGTGGCCGAAGACCGAAGGACACGGATCGCTCGGTATAGCTCTCTACCCTTTCTCCAATTAGCTAGTAGTAGGTTAATGGTCCGATCCGGGTTTTATAGTCCGCGGTAGCGCCGGTTTCTAGTTAAAGAAAAGTTTTGTTTCCGCATTTTGGCCTCGGACAGACGGCCGGGGCGCTACCGTAGACTTACATGGTATCAGAGCCACGCCATTAACCTTTACTAGCTTGCTCTAGCGTGTTTAGAACTTCGATCGGACGAAAATTTCAAAAACTGCATTTCCAACTTAACAGTTTCTGTCGAAATTTTTTAGTTGTCAAAAAATTATTTGGTGTGTTGCAGAAATATGTGCAGGCGTTTTTATGAAACCTGACAAAATTTGGTAAGTTGTTGACACATTAGCACGGCGGAACCGCAGCCGTACCCTCGCTTTGGCCGCGGTTCCGCGGCAGCACTGTAGCAACAGTGCGCCATTTTTTCTACAGGGGTTCATAACTTGGAAATGGGGTTTCTGGTAACTTTTGTATGGGCCCAGATTTTTTTGAGTACTGGGTATTGTGCTTGGGGCCCACTTCGGGAAATTTTGTCGATCGAAAATTTTAAACATGTTAGTTCACAGTATTTACATTATATCTGCGAGCGTGAATGTCATTTGATCGGTAAATCCTGTCTAACTGCTATAGCCCTTTTAGACGGATTTGCGAACGTGACATTCACGTTGATGTTCTGTGTTGTGCTGTGATGTTGCGGATTTGTCATGGTGGATAGCCTGGATGCAATGGTAGTACAGTTTGGTTGTATATGTACATTTGATATTGCGGGGCGAGCGTCCGACATGTGGACTGCCGTCACTGCCTGTTTGTATATTATCCTTTTGGGGCACGACCGGGCTGAGGTCGATGTACCCGTTGTATATTTTACTCTCTGTACTAGGATTACCCCGCGGTGGGGTGCACGGATAACCGGGTTCTAGAGGGAAACGGGCCCGCATCTCATGGCTTTGAGACGGAGGGGGCTTTACTCTAGAATTGGCGGGCTATTCGCCGCACTCGTAGGGGGTATAGGTTGACCCAAGATGGGGTGCTCAAGTTACCGGATTCCATGAAGTGCTGGGTGGTCCATTTACGTTGTTGAAGGGGGCTGTCTCGCTTCAGGTTTTGGCGGGTAACTTGCCACGCCCGTAGGGGTCTAGGGTTTCATTGCACAGGCTATCCATACGACCAGGGGAACGTCGGGTTTCAGTAGTGGCTCTATGAAACCCGGGGATCCCAGATATCTGTATTGTTCTGTGATGCTTATTATATTTCTGTGATGTTGCATTTTATCACGCCATGAGCGAATATTATATATTGATATATATACTAGTAGATGTTTTATATGTTTTGCATCCGCGCTAGTCCAGTCCCCGCTCTGTCGTTAGTTAAGTAACCTAACGGGTGATGACGGGACCCAGTGGCGAATGCGGATGGCATATACGTACATCATTATTTTCGTTCTTTATTGGTGTGATCAATTGATGGGACTTCGTTGATTCGGATCAATGCAAGCTTAACAAACCAGTTTAATGTTGTTGGAACATTTTTCAAAAAAAAAAGCTGTTATTGCAAGAACGTTCTCTTTTGTTTTGCACAGTGGTATTCGGTTATGAATATGCAGCACCTCAATCGACGAGGCAAGGGCCGAGATCCCTTCACCGGGAGTGACCCCTTGGACAGAAGTTTGCGTCAGGGCAATAACTTCACTATAGCCGATTGCCTTCTGCTTTGCAACGTGGTATTCAGTTGGAATATGCTGCACCTCAATCTACGGGGAAAGAGCCGAGATCCCTTCACCGGGAGTGACCTCTTTAGCAAAGGTTTTCGCCACTATATTTTTATAAAAAGCTATGCAGTTCCTTCAACGATATCAGGTTCATTACGTTAAAAGTTTTTCGCCAAAAACTAGACGTAGCCCTTCATCATTTCTTACAAGTATTACTTAGTATTCGTGCTGCGTTTGTTGACTGTGTCAAGGCGTAGTGTACGGTAGCTAAGTAGTATTCGTTTGTGGCATATTAAAGGGATTGGTTAGGACAGTCGTGCGGCCTTGTTGACTGTGTCAAGGGCTCGTACGGGTGGGTTTAATGCAATCCAGGATAATGATGGGTTGAACTTGACTAGGACTCTTTGATTTGTTGACTGTGTCAAGGTCACTTGGGTCCTAGGGGTAAAAATCACATCGGGAGTTTCTTAAGAAACTGAAACTTGCCAGGCATGCGCATACCTTCTGGAGTGTGATAACGTGAGTGCATTACATCACGTTATCATGCGATGATAGTTGGATCCCGATTCCCACTGATGAGTTGGTTTACTCCTCGGGTGATCCCGACTAATTCTTCTTTCAGGTTTGGAGGAGAATTGGAGGTTATAGTGGGAGATTTCCTGATTAGATAAAGTGATAACCATTCTGATCTAGGTTAGAGTGCATGCTGAGTGTTTCTTTTCTCTCTCTTTTTGGTAGCGACCATGACCCGACCCTTGACTATAACTCAGTGACCAAGTTGACCGAACCTTCTTAAACACTGGCTTTTGGATTGTCAGAGTTGCAAACCTCATTGCCACTCCTATTTTTACCCTTTTCTCCAGAACACCCCGTATTACTACGAACGTCCACTTCCATTGAATAAAACCATCGTATGGTTATATACGAACTCGAAGGAACTTGTTCCAGATTCGAGGATGGTTTCCGATTCTGGAGAAAACGAATAGGACTATTCAGTTGTCTTTTCCTTTTACCTTCTCTCAGGTTGCGAGTGCTCCTTGGATTAGGACAGTACACCTATTACGCTTATTAGATAGTCTTCTTCCAAACCATAGGCTGGTACCGAACGGTAGGGAATGAAGAAAGCCGATTAGCCTAAGTGTGGTGTACAGAAGGTATTGAGTAAAGACAAATAAAGGGATTAGAAGGAGGGCAAAATAAATTGCAACTGCTATTCACGACCAAACCAAGAATTTCATTACCACTCCCACTTCACCTTTGTATTTCTCCAGAACACTCCGTATCACTACGAAGATCCACAGTTTATTGGATACTCCATCGTATGGTTATATACGAACTCGAAGGAACTTATTCCAGTTCGGGGATGGATTCTGGTTCAGAAGAAATAGGAATAAGGTTTATTCAGTTGTCTTTTATCTTCACCTTCTCTCAGGTTACGAGTACTCCTAGGATTAGGAGAGTACATCCATTATGCTTATTGGATAGTTTTCTTCCAAAGCATAGGCTGGTGCCGAACGGTAGGGAAGGAAGAAAACCATTTGGCCTAAATGGGTGTACAGAAAGTAATGACTAAAGACATATAAAGGGATTTGGAGAGATGGCAAAGAAATATACGGTTACAGTTGTGAATCTGGATAATGGAAGAGGCATTACTAGGAATACCTGGATACCCCTACGAAATATTTCAATGTTTCAGTTTCACTGTGTACTGTTAAAAGAAAACTGATTTCCCAATTAGCCTTTGCTCCAAGGTATGTATTTACCAGGTATGATTCTCACATCTGTATGGTTTTATAGATGATGAATGGGAGTAAGTTATTGGGAATTAGGTGATCATCCTCATTATATTTGAGGAAATCGCCTGGGCTGTTTGCCGGACGGCAAATATTTGGTTTTGAATATCCGTTGCTATGCACCAATTTCAAATCGATATATCTGTACGTCTATTTTTATAGAGTGAGATATACATTTTTGAAATTATGTCCATGACATTTACCTATATCAGTGGATGGTTAGGTAAGGAGCATTAAAACAGCGGTGTAATTCTTCTTAATCATAAATACAGTTTTCAACCTACGACACACAGAGAATTGGTTATTAGACTCAGGGGACTTATACAGAGTATTGTATGTTGTTTAGTGTCCATGAGGACAGAGGGGTTGGTTCTCATACTATATTCGGTTTACTTATGACTTCTCTAGTTTTTAGACAGGTGTTTCGTAGAAACACAGGGGCCAAGTTTTGAGAAGTTATAAGCATAAGAGTAAAGTAGAGAACCAGGTGCTGCAAGTATCGGGATTCTTCAAAATGATCGAAGATATAGATACTTGTGTATGGTATTCAGTTGATAGTAATGGTTTTAAGAGAACTTGCTTCTCTTTCAGGTTACTCATAATTTGAAGCACTTCTAAGTTGAGTAATGCTGATCGGCCTCTTTCCATTTAGTTGACATGCACTGGAGACAGCTGCATGATTTGAATCTGGTTAAATTAAATCAGTGCCTCTGTTTCTATATTGGATATAGAATAGTTCATATCTTAACATTGTTAAGGTACGGGGAGTTTTCCGGCTTATGCTTAAAACCAGACTCTGGATAACTCAAGGCACGTTTTCTGTAATGGCTATTTGTGGGTTGACCCGGGCTATGACGAGGGTTGATTTTCTACCATCTGGAAGATCAATAGTGATATTGTTCTTGACTCGCCACAGTTTTAATAAAAAATGGATTTTTTTTTTCAGAAAACGGCAGTGGGAGTATGGTAGAACTGGAAGTGATTCCAGAACCGCAAACGATTACTGAAAATTTGATAAGAACCAAAAGATTCAATCTGGATTGACATTCCATTGGCCACTCCGCAGAAATGGTGGGTAACTTCAGGCACTCGAGAGGTACTTCGGTATGCTCAAAGACGGTGACAGGGAGGTTCTTGTTTACCCAGACTTGCCGATGCTGTTGTTCCAGACTGTGAGTGTCACGCCCCGCTTCCCAGAGTACGCTAAGATGGCACGTGACATAGCCAACCATGCTACCTGTGGGTAGGAAGTATCCATCCACAGTCACATTACGGCTGTAGAGATATCAAGAATCAAAATATAACTATCTAATACATGTCCATAAGCCAAGATAACATGAGTCAAGAATAATAAAAGTGCGGAAGCAAAAGATCCTATACAAAATAACTGGAATGTATGTCTCATAATGCGGGCTCACATCAGGAATAAAATGCAGAAAATAAAAGAACTAACTACTACAGAAACCTCACTGCTCAGCCTGCTGGCTGAAGTACTCCTGCTCGGACTGTAGCAAAGGTACGGAATCTGGGCCATGCAAAACCCAGACATCAGCGCGTCATGTCATCAAGTAATAAAGTATAAACAGGGTAACAGGCAATGCACATATAATCATGAATGATAAAGCAGGTGTAACAATAATATATATCAGGGCAGTGAAGGGTAGTGTGCAGTGACTAAACTGTTCTATTGGGTTTTCTACTCTCAAGTCTTTGAAATCAGTTTGATGAATCATTGATGTAACTCAATAGTATCCCGTGCATGTCCGGGACCACGGTCTAAGACTCTCGGGATGAAACCGAGACGATCCGCTAGGCACTAACAGGAAAAGGGTACAGACCAACGATGTCAGCAGCATCGTCACGAGGCGGGCCTAGCCTCTAAAATGATCAGTAAAAGCAAGCAACTGTCGAGTTACAAGTCAGGATTTCATCATTGATTTCCCTATACCCCCAAGTTATGTATGTCTAGTCAGGTATTTAGTAATCAAGAACTAATGCCAACACAGGATCAGGTAAGAGCAGGTTTGTCTGGATAGACAACAGGAACGGTCCGTGAGGACTACATGTCAGGTTTGTTGGCATTAGACACAATATCAGGTAACAGGTCAAGCCATGGTACATCAGGTCAAGTCAAGTAGTGTACGGTACCATGTCGGGTCAAGTAATATGTGTGTAGCAAGTCATGTCAGGGTGTAAAAGATAGCATGTGGGTGCTCATAAACAGCTAGCATAATCATGGTTATAAATAATCAAGCATGGTTATCAACAACACAATACATGTAATAGGTTAAGCAATAAATGCGGATTTAACTAATTAGCCGTACGGTTATCAGTGTGTGTTTAAGAGATGGTGTCAGCATTATATGAATACCGTATGACAGATGTGAATGCTAAAAACCAGGTTAATAAGTATTGAGTAATCTAGGGATGCGACAACATGTATAATTGGTTCAATGGATGCAATTGTAATTAAACCAGTTTAAGATGCACACGGATGCCCGATAGGTTAATACTAGAGAAAAAGGTACCATGGCTATAAAACAATTGTGATCATGTGGTCTAACATTTACAGGTGATTACTAGGTATAAATAATTAGATGCAACAATTAAGTTTCAAGTTCGAGATCATAAAATATGTAACAGAACTTTATATGGTTAACTTGAAATCCAATACTTTCGATTCTATTTAGAGATTTAATAGGAAATAAATAAATTAGCATAAGAATAGTTTAAATAGCATGTAGCAAGTTTCACTTGCCTCGACGGGTCGCAAAACGGAAAACGGAACGTTACGCGTCGGCGGGGAAAAATCACGACGCGCGCACGGTTCACGGAAAGAGCCCAAACGACGAACAGTGGAGTCACACGGGTCAGGGGCCCTTGCTGGTTTGTCGGGAATCGTCGCCGGTACTGTCGGATTCCGGCCACCAAAGAAAACAGTAAACACAGTGAACATCAAAGATACTACAGGAATGCATGGATTGGAAACAAGGCAAAATGACAGAGATCGAAGGATATTGAGGAAGGAACTTACCCACTGGATTGTAGAGGGATGGCTGCGTCGTTGGTGAAGGTCGTCGGCGCTCCGGCGAGGGTGTAGGTGCTCGGGTAAGAGGTTAGGGTTGCGTTAGGGTTTTGTGTTTGGTGGGGTTACGTTGCAGGGTTTGGTGCTCGGGAAAGAGCAGAGGAAAGGAGCAGAGGGAGAGGGAGGTGGTGATGACGAGAAGAAGGAGTCGGCGGCGACGAGATGGAATGTTGGGTTACGGCCGTATGGGTTTTCTGTTTGCAGGGTTTCTTTTGAGGGAGGAAGAAGGAGAAGAGGTGATGGATATGAGGTGACGAGGAAACGCAGAGGGTGTCGACGAGGAAAATAGTGTTATGGTGAAGCAGGCGATGAAGAATTGGGTTCGTGGAGACGAGGGTGCGAGGCTGTTAAAGAAAGAAGAAGAAGAAACGTAGAGGGAGGTGACGGGATCCACGCGGGGGGTGACGAGATTCGAGGAGTGTACAGTGATCGCGAGATCTGAGAGAATGGGCGCGAGAGGAGAGAGAAAGAGAAGGGAGAGAGAGAGAGCTGCGGAGGAGAGAGAAGAAGAAAGAGAAAGAAAGAGGGAGGGGATTCAGCGTTCGTGGGGCCCAGGGAATAATAGGAAATGGTTTTGATTGGTTGGGGATAAAAAATTGGTTTGAAAGAAATTTTTTATAAAAGATTTACAGGGATTTCTACTGGCTGGGACAGAAAATAGAGAGAGAGATGGGGCCCAGCGATAGGGAGTTTAGATTGGCTCGTGGGTAAGTAAAAGTTTAGGAAAGATTTTAAAGAAATATTTAGTTATGGAAAATTTATACTAAGTTGTAGAAATATTGTTTAAACTGATTTAATAAATTTAAAATCGGATTTTGCGGGATACAAAATATTTCAGAATTGCGCCCGGGTCGGGTCCAAAAATTTGAATTTGAAATATGAAATTTATTGGCAGGTTCCAAAAATAAAATGAAGGATTTTATAATTAAAAAGCATACCCCCAAGAACGGACGCACGTACGTTCGCGTAGCCGTCCAAACACGTCCGTTTCACTGAACGGGACGAGAACATGATGCAAGGACGCTACCACAGGGTTAGGGGTATCAAGCAGGCCATGACAAGTATTTTTAATTTATTTTTAAATGACTTAAATTGTTATATGCAAGAATATGAATTGTCGGGGTAAATTATAACTAGTAACAGTCAAAGCATGATCAATGAAATAAATATCACACACCACACATACGGTAACAGAAATTTGTAGAACTGGACTCGGTTGTTACATTATACCCAACTACAAAAAGAATTTCGTCCTCGAAATTCCAAGAATACAAAGGATAGATGAAAATCAAACTATAAGAAAAGATGAGGAAACTTCTGCCGGATTTCATCTTCTCGTTCCCAAGTGGACTCTCCATGTGAGCGATTACCCCAAGAAACAAGTACAAGAGAGATAATCTTGTTCTTAAGAACCTTTTCCCTTCGATCCACAATTGTAACCGGTCGCTCCTCAAAAGTCAAGTCTTCTCATACAGTCAGCTCCGAATGATCCAACACATGTGTCTCATCACGAACATACTTACGGAGTTGTGACACGTGAAACACATCATGCACATTCGCCAAGGACTGCGGTAACGCCAAACGATACGCTACCTCGCCAACACGCTCCAAGATCTCAAAAGGTCCAACGAATCGAGGACTGAGCTTTCCTCGACTTCCAAAACGAATCACCCCTCTAGTCGGTGATATCTTCAAGAATACCAAATCACCCACGGCGAACTCTAGAGGTCTTCTCGACGTATCTGTCCAACTCTTCTGTCGGTCTTGTGCTGCTTTCATATGATTCCTGATAGTGTTAACTTTCTCAACTGTCTGCACAACCAAATCTGGTCCCAACAATCTTCGTTCACCGACATCGTCCCAACAAACATGTGAACGACACTTACGACCATACAAAGCTTCAAATGGAGCCATCTGAATAGTTGCCTGGAAACTGTTGTTGTAAGAAAACTCCACCAAATGTAGATGATCCTACCAAGAACCATTGAAGTCCAACATGCATGCTCTCAACATATCTTCGAGAGTTTGGATCGTTCTCTCTGACTGGCCATCGGTTTGAGGATGATAAGCTGTGCTAAACTTCAATCGAGTCCCCAAACTTTCCTGTAAGCTCCGCCAAAAGTATGATAAGAACCGAGTGTCATGATCGAACACGATGCTCACCGGTACTCCATGCAATCTTACAATCTCCTGCATGTACCGTTCTGCCAAAGTTTCCGTGGATTGACCAACCCGAAAAGGAATGAAATGAGTTGCTTTGGTCAAACGATCAATAATCACCCATACAGCATTGTTGCCTTTTGGACTCCGCGGTAGAGCTGTCACGAAATCCATGGTTATATGTTCCCACTTCCACTGAGAAATCGAAAGTGGTTGCAACAAACCAGCAACCCTTTGATGTTCAGCCTTAACTTGCTGACACACCAAGCACTTTGCCACAAAGCGAGCAATCTCCCGTTTCATGCCTTCCCACCAGAAATGCTGTCGTATATCTCGGTACATCTTCGTGCCTCCTGGATGTACGGAATAAGCTGAACTGTGTGCCTCCTTCATAAGCTCTTCGCGAATATCTCCCTTTGGCACACACAAACGGCTACCATATCTCAACGAACCATCTTCATGGATCGGTAAATCTGTTCGAAGTCCAGCTTCAACCTGTTCTCGAAACTTTTGCAATCTAGGGTCCCGCGATTGCGCTGCTTTAATATTCTCGATCAATGACGAATGTACTTGCAGCTGTATCAACTGTCCCGAAGAATGCGGTAGCACAACCTCCAAATCAAATCTTCGAAAGTCTTCAACGAGTTCCTTCTGCGTAGTCAACATCTGAATTGCTGGTAACTGACTGAGCGCATCCGGTACGACATTAACCTTCCCCGGATGGTACTTAAGATCAAGATCGTAGTCAGCCATCAGCTCTAACCATCTACGCTGCCTTATATTAAGCTCCTTCTGTGTGAACACATTCTTCAAACTCTTATGATCAGTGAACACCTCGACCCTTTCGCCCAAAAGGTAGTGTCTCCAAATCTTCAAAGCGAAGATCACAGCCGCAAGTTCCAAGTCATCAGTTGGGTAATTCTTCTCATGGGTCTTCAACTGTCTCGATGCGTACGCTACAACCTTCCCATGCTGCATCAAAACACATCCCAATGCTTTTCCAAATGCGTCGCTGTGAATTACTAATCCTCCAGAATTGTCTGGCACGGTCAGAATAGGAGCGGTTATCAATCTCTGCTTCAACGTCTCAAAAGCTAACGCACAACTATCCGTCAACACAAAAGGTACCTCCTTGCGCGTAAGCTTGGATAACGGCTCCGCCAGACGAGCAAAGTTCTCTACAAATCTTCTGTAATACCCGGTGAGTCCAAGAAAACTTCTTATCTCCGCAACATTCTTTGGAATCGGCCAATCTCGAACTGCTGCAACCTTTTCTGGAACGACGGCGATTCCATCGCCAGACACAACATGCCCCAAAAACTTTACTTCCTCCAGCCAAAACTCGCACTTGCTCATCTTTGCGTACAATCTCTCTTGTCCCAACGTCTGCAGTGCGATCTTCAAATGTTCAGCATGCTCTTCAAAACTCTTCGAATAGACCAGAATATCGTCAATGAACACCACAATAAACTGGTCCAAGAATGGTGAAAAGATTCGGTTCATCAAGTCCATGAATATCGCCGGTGCATTCGTTACTCCGAAGGGCATCACTAAGTACCCGTAATGTCCATACCGAGTTTGAAACGCCGTCTTGCCAATATCTTCTGCTTTCACTCGGACCTGATGATATCCGGATCGCAAATCCAGCTTTGAGAATACCCTCGCGCCACTAAGCTGCTCAAATTGTTCGCCAATGCGAGGGATCGGGTACTTGTTCTTAATAGTCACCCAGTTTAATTCTCGATAGTCGATGCACATCCTTCTTGTGCCATCCTTCTTCTTGACTAGAAGAACTGAAGCACCCCAAGGCGAGTTACTGCTTCGAATCCAACCCTTCTCAAGCAATTCAGCAACCTGTTTCTTGACTTCTTCCAACTCCACTGGTGCCATTGGATAATACGCTTTAGATACTGGCGCTGCACCAGGAATAAGATCAATTGCGAACTCCACGTCTCGCTTCCGCGGTAATCCCGATATATCTTCAAACACGTCCATAAAATCACGAACAACGGCGGGCTCTTCACTTTTATTAACCTCCATTGATGCAAGAATATTAGTTGTCGGCCTAGCCCTAAACTCGACTGGCCCGACAGAACTGCTTCCTCCAGTGAAGGTAAACTCAGGATGTCCGGGAATTTGGAAAATTACTTTCTTTGCCCTACAATCAATGTGAGCATGGAAAGTGCTGAGAAAATCCATTCCCAAGACGACTTCATAGCTGCCTGTATCAATCACCAAGAAATCTGCAAAAAGCTCCCGTCCGCAAACAACAACTGCACAATCTTTACACTCTCTACTAGATATGATTTTCCCATTCCCAGTGTGTATGTCCCAGAAACTAGACAGGGTCGTGCAGGTAATCGAGTGTGTTGCTATAAACTTGGACGACATAAAACAATGGGATGCACTAGAATCAAATAACGCTAATATGGGAAAACCATGAACGAGTAGAATACCTGAAACAACTTCTCCCGAAGCCTTAGCTTCCTTAGCCGTCAAGGTAAAAGCTCGAGCCTGATTAGGTCCTTGAGTCAGCTGCTTCTGTCCCTGAAATGGTTTCTGCGGAGGCTTCTGAATATCATCCCTTGTGCGAAGCTTCGACGGACAAGAATTAACAGTATGATCTGCCGATCCACAAACCAGACAAAGTCCCCGCATCCTGCGACATTCCCTTTGCAAATGTCCGGGTAAGTGGCAATAGCTACAAATCTCGTGCTTCCTCTGATCAACAACAGTAGGCTTCTTCATCGGCGTTACACCACGACGGTCCACTGGAATACCTCTGTGTCCATGAGCTCGGTTTGGTACAAATGCCGGTTTCCTTACTGTAACTGCTGTCTGCAGTGAACTCCCAGTCTTCCCAGATAAGCTCTGCTGTTCTCGGGCTGCCGTAAGAACCTGTGAGAAAGTGGTCAAACCCAGGGAGACAATCTGCCTCTGGATGTCTACATCCAAGCTGCGCATGAATCTCCTTGCCCTGTCTGCATCATTGGCAACTAAAGGTCCAGCGAATCTACTGAGCCGTGTCCACTCAGCTGCATGTACATCTACGGGTGCACCATTCTGCTTTAGACTGATGAACTTCTCTTCCATTTCCTCCCGTGCAGTCCGCGGGAAGAACTTCTCCAGGAAACTCTTCGAAAAATCCGCCCACTTGATCGGCTTAAGCAAGCGGGTCTCCTCCACAAGCCACCACTCACGGGCGTAGTCCACTAACTGAATGCGCACCACATCCACACCTTTATCATCTGGAATCTGTGCCGCAATAAGTAAGTTCTCCGTGTCAACTAGCCACTGCTCCGTTGGCAATGGCTCCTCCAAACCGGTAAAGACAGACGAACCCAAACGCCTGAAATCTGCTATGGTCCCCACACGATCAACTGGCTTAGCTCCAACATTGTTCACGGACTGCTGAACGGTCCGCAAACCTTCCTGAAACGATTCAGCTTGTTGCTGGATCAGCTCGGTCTGTCTCTTTTGATTCTCCAGCATTCCCCGTATCACTCCAAGCATGGCGGCTTCGTCAACACGCCTCTGGTACGTCTTCAGATTTTTGTCTGCCATATTCCTGAAATCAAAACACCCAAAGATTAGCATGATAACAGATTCAAATATAGATCAAGGCTAGAACTCCGAGTTACTTAAATAGAGTACCGCATTGTAACTATGCCGCGGTATCATAGCTACAATTACATAACTCCACCCAAGTCGCCTAAGTTCTAGAGATAACAAGGAATCAGGTTTCGAGTCGATATCCCAAGGAAGTCTGCACACCGTAAAAGATATAATCAGGAAGAACTTAGATTCAAGAATGGCAAAACGGCAAGGTGGCAGGACATGTTTCCTAAACACGGGTATTCTGATTCGTGTATTGGGTACAATACCCAACTACAAAAGAATCAACCCGACTAACCTATGGCTCTGATATCAAAAGAACCATGTCACGCCCCGTTTCCTAGAGTACGCTAAGATGGCATGTGACATAGCCAACCATGCTACCTGTGGGTAGGAAGTATCCATCCACAGTCACATTACGGCTGTGGAGATATCAAGAATCAAAATATAACTATCTAATACACGTCCATAAGCCAAGATAACATGAGTCAAGAATAATAAAAGTGCGGAAGCAAAAGATCCAATAAAAATAACTGGAATGTATGTCCCATAATGCGGGCTCACATCAAGAATAAAATGCAGAAAATAAAAGAACTAACTACTACAGAAACCTCACTGCTCAGCCTGCTGGCTGAAGTACTCCTGCTCGGACTGCAGCAAAGGTACGGAATCTGGGCCATGCAAAACCCAGACATCAGCGCGTCATGTCATCAAGTAATAAAGTATAAACAGGGTAACAGGCAATGCATATATAATCATGAATGATAAAGCAGGTGTAACAGTAATATATATTAGGGCAGTGAAGGGTAGTGTGCAGTGAGTAAACTAAACTGTTCTATTGGGTTTTCTACTCTCAAGTCTTTGAAATCAGTTTGATGAATCATCGACGTAACTCAATAGTATCCCGTGCATGCCCGGGACCACGTTCTAAGACTTTCGGGATGAAACCGAGACGTGCCGCCAAGCACTAACAGGAAAAGGGTACAGACCAACGATGTCAGCAGCATCGTCACGAGGCAGGCCTAGCCTCTAAACTGATCAGTAAAAGCAAGCAACTGTCGAGTTACAAGTCAGGATTTCATCATTGATTTCCCCATACCCCCAAGTTATGTATGTCAAGTCAGGTATTCAGTAATCAAGAACTAATGCCAACACAGGATCAGGTAAGAGCATGTTTGTCTGGATAGACAACAGGAACGGTCCGTGAGGACTACATGTCAGGTTTGTTGGCATTAGACACAAGATCAGGTAACAGGTCAAGCCATGGTATATCAGGTCAAGTCAAGTAGTGTACGGTACCATGTCGGGTCAAGTAATATGTGTGTAGCAAGTCATGTCAGGGTGTAAAAGATAGTATGTGGGTGCTCATAAACAGCTAGCATAATCATGGTTATAAATAATCAAGCATGGTTATCAACAACACAATACATGTAATAGGTTAAGCAATAAATGCGGATTTAACTAATTAGCCGTACGGTTATCAGTGTGTGTTTAAGAGACGGTATCAGCATTATATGAATACCGTATGACAGATGTGAATGCTAAAAACCAGGTTAATAAGTATTGAGTAATATAGGGATGCGACAACATGTATAATCGGTTCAATGGATGCAATTGTAATTAAACCGGTTTAAGATGCACACGGATGTCCGATAGGTTAATACTAGAGAAAAAGGTATCATGGCTATAAAACAATTGTGATCATGTGGTCTAACATTTACAGGTGATTACTAGGTATAAATAATTAGATGTAACAATTAAGTTTCAAGTTCGAGATCATAAAATATGTAACGGAACTTTATACGGTTAACTTGAAATCCAATACTTTCGATTCTATTTAGAGATTTAATAGGAAATAAATAAATTAGCATAAGAATAGTTTAAATAGCATGTAGCAAGTTTCACTTGCCTCGACGGGTCGCGAAACGGAAAACGGAACGTTACGCGTCGGCGGGGAAAAATCGCGACGCCCGCACGGTTCACGGAAAGAGCCCAAACGACGAACAGTGGAGTCACACGGGTCAGGGGCCCTTGCTGGTTCGTCGGGAATCGTCGCCGGCACGGTCGGATTCCGGCCACCAAAGAAAACAGTAAACACAGTGAACATCAAAGATGCTACAGGAATGCATGGATTTGAAACAAGGCAAAATGACAGAGATCGAAGGATGTTGAGGAAGGAACTTACCCACTGGATTGTAGAGGGATGGCTGCGTCGTTGGTGAAGGTCGTCGGCGCTCCGGCGAGGGTGTAGGTGCTCAGGTAAGAGGTTAGGGTTGCGTTAGGGTTTTGTGTTTGGTGGGGTTACGTTGCAGGGTTTGGTGCTCGGGAAAGAGCAGAGGGAGAGGGAGGTGGCGACGACGGGAAGAGGGAGTCGGCGGCGACGAGATGGAGTGCTGGGTTACGGCCGCAATGGGCTTTCTGTTTGCAGGGTTTCTTTTGAGGGATAAAGAAGGAGATGAGGTGATGGATATGAGGTGACGAGGAAACACAGAGGGTGTCGACGAGGAAAATAGGGTTAGGGTGAAGGAGGCGATGAAGAATTGGGTTCGTGGAGACGAGGGTGCGAGGCTGTTAAAGAAAGAAGAAGAAGAAGAGACGTAGAGGGAGGTGACGGGATCCACGCGGGGGGGGAGGGTGACGAGATTCGAGGAGTGTACGGTGATCGCGAGATCTGAGAGAATGGGCGCGAGAGGAGAGAGAAAGAGAAGGGAGAGAGAGAGAGCTGCGGAGGAGAGAGAAGAAGAAAGAGAAAGAAAGAGGAAGGGGATTCAGCGCTCGTGGGGCCCAGGGAATAATAGGAAATGGTTTTGATTGGTTGGGGATAAAAAATTAGTTTGAAAGAATTTTTTTATAAAAGATTTACAGGGATTTCTACTGGCTGGGACAGAAAATAGAGAGAGGGATGGGGCCCAGCGATGGGGAGTTTAGATTGGCTCGTGGGTAAGTAAAAGTTTAGGAAAGATTTTAAAGTAATATTTAGTTATGGAAAATTTATACTAAGCTGTAGAAATATTGTTTAAACTGATTTAATAAATTTAAAATCGGATTTTGCGGGATACAAAATATTTCAGAATTGCGCCCGGGTCGGGTCCAAAAATTTGAATTTGAAATATGAAATTTATTGGCA
Organism: Agapanthus africanus; assembly: GCA_030015575.1. Lineage (NCBI taxonomy): Eukaryota > Viridiplantae > Streptophyta > Magnoliopsida > Asparagales > Amaryllidaceae > Agapanthus > Agapanthus africanus. The sequence goes on along the minus strand of JASDDO010000019.1, from coordinate 42,607,000 downwards.
GGTTCCAAAAATAAAATGAAGGATTTTATAATTAAAAAGCATACCCCCAAGAACGGACGCACGTACGTGCGCGTAGCCGTCCAAACACGTCCGTTTCACTGAACGGGATGAGAACATGATGCAAGGACGCTACCACAAGGTTAGGAGTGTCAAGCAGGCCATGACAAGTATTTTTAATTTATTTTTAAATGAATTAAATTGTTATATGCAAGAATATGAATTGTCGGAGTAAATTATAACTAGTAACAGTCAAAGCGTGATCAATGAAATAAATATCACACACCACATATACGGTAACAGAAATTTGTAGAACTGGACTCGGTTGTTACAGTGAGACCCGGCTGGAGGATGAGTATAGCGTCGTTCTGAACTAGCTGTAGAAGTGCACGTGTATATAACTCTGCCAGAGGGTTGTCGTAGTCAGTAGGAGCAGCGGAAGCATTGGTGGACAAGTGGCTTATGTCTATTTATAGACTAAAGCAGATATAGCGGAGATAGATCATATATTTCTGATGTGACAGTCATAGGTTTGACTTCATCAGAATAGGAGATGGATCTGTTAAGAAGGTAGTATGGTGTGATGTCCTGGTATTTGGATGACATACACAGAGTAGGAAGTGAAATTCCTATACTACAGTCGGTTATACTTTGGTTGTCACACAGTGGTTCCTCCACATAGGATATAGATATAATATCAGACATTCTGGTTACTAGATCTATGGTTTTAGATCTGGATTTGGGTAGTTTCCCAATCTGGGTACTTACACAACATTCTAAAGGTATTTTAGAATGGACGACTCCTGGCACGGTAGTGTACCTGCAGGTGATGGAGTCACCCTCTCTAAAGGTGTCTTACAGACTAAAGGGGAGAGAGATGTGCATAATTGGCAGATCACTTGCTTAGGCAATTGAGTCAATCATGAGATATCAAGTACCACACCAGATATTGTTTTTGCACTAGATGCAATAGTTTGATATTAATCCAGTCCTGGAGAAACGATCGAAAGCAGTTTTAGAACATTAGTGGATGTTCTAGAGATATGATAACGGCATCCTCTATCGGGGGACAGTTATCATTCCAGGCTTCCAAGGTGACCTGGATGACAGAGTGACTGTCAGAGTTATAGTTTTCCCTCTGAAGAGGGGCAGTAGTTTGGACAGGTGGTCCAGGCGGATACTGAGGGAGGTATGGCGCAGGATACTGATTAAGTTCAGTTGACGATACAGTCTAAAAAGTTTGGATTTGGAGTTCATTTATAAACTAGGTCCCATCAGATATCCAAACATATTCTAAGACAGGTATTGCTCATTTCGGGAGATGGGTTTCTCCGCGAACTTGAGATAAAGAGAGACATAGAAAGAAACATCAGGGCGGATCCATTCACTGAGGCTATTCCTCGAACGCAGTAGTTTCGCAAACGAGCTTTGTAAGACTGACTAGTAGAGGAGTTGGGTGTTCGGTATCACACAGGCAGTGAGTATGCGACATCGCAATAATTAGGCTTGAGTGCAAGTGGGAGATTGTTGGATATAGTGCCCTCAGAGTCAATTATTGGATCACAGGCACGTGATTGCAATGATTGAGGGAGGACCTATATCGGTAGGAAAATCTTACTCAGGATGATTGTATACTATCTGGTTCGTCTCTATCATCGTGTACATGCTTTAGGTGACATTATGGTCACTATTACACGTTGATGGAGAATAGTATGCTACCATGGTTTGTCTTTATCATCGTGTACTGCTTTAGGTGACCTTACAGGTCCTATTACACGTTGATAGAGCCCTTAGGATTCTTACTTGACTACCGGCAGTATGATGGCGATCATATACGTGAGAGTTGGGTAGTCTATAAGCACATCCTTAAAGTGGTCCCTAGTCGTGGGAGTTTCGAGACTGGGCATCGATACTCCATTAGTAGACTAGTGTATACAGTCGAGACCCCGACGAGGGGCGGTGGCCGTTCTCACAAGCCATTGGTGTCAGTTGGATCACCTAAGATGTATACTGGTGCTCATTGGGTTATGAGTACACCGGACAGGACTCGCCGGGAACATGCTAGTTGGTATTATACCTAGCGTCAGATAGCAGTTTCCTGGTGACATGTGTACAGGTTAGTTCATCGACCTGAGATCGTCATTTGTCTCATGTGAGTTCCCACTGTACTTTGATTACTACCCTACCACGGCTCAAAGGAGTCGTGCAAACAGGTTTTAGTTGGGTACAGTCCCGAGCCACATGGAGGCAGTGAGCGGATTGGCAGGGGTTCGTCTCTCCCGGTATTGGGGGTGAGGTCGCGCTGTGTCTAGGAGAGCCATTACACGAAGTTCTTGGCCAAGGCAGGAGATTTACTGGTAGGTATTCCAATAGTATCTCAGGGTGTTCTGGGCTGCACTCTGACACGACTTGTACCGCTTTTGGGGGTCTGACTTTTACCAACCCCCTAGGCCCGACATGCGATGCTCATAGACGAACGGACCAGACTGTACGGATATTATCACTGACAGGCTCAGTAGGGTGTCAGGATGAGTTCGCTCATCGACCTCCCTTTTGGCCAATACTTGGTAGCCCGTTACGTATGGCTAATACCTCTGACGTGCTAGTGGTTAAATCCACAGCCAAAGTATTGACGAGTTTTTAGAGCCCCCCACAGACAGTTTCTCAAGTTTCGGGCGAAACGCTGTAGAGGCCGTATGATATATGGCAGCATTCGATCATATACGTGCGGTATTGCATGGATCATGATCGGACGGATAATACTAGCGGGCTTTGGTTTAAGCCGGATCCTGGTATTATACAGTGTAGATTTTGTCTCATTGCATTTGTATTCGGTCGGAATACAAATGCGGGTATGTATATACAGTCGCGGGATTTTCCTGTAATTTATTACCGGATCACTTTTTGAAGTTGCTAGTTTGTATTCCGTTTCGGCCATTTTCCTTTCTTTCTTTCCTTGGCTGAATTTTCCATGAAGGGGCTTATTTGCAAATGTGCAAATTAGCAAAATGGAGGGTGTTTTTTGTGATGGAGGGTTCATGATGGTTCTAGCCTCTTATGATTACTTTTTTATGCATCATTACTTGCTTTATGTGAATGGATTGATATGGATTTGGGTGTGACATTTTTTCATCATTATCATCCATTTTCTTTCTTGCTTATGGTTACCTCTTGATGGTTCCTACACTCACCTCCCTCCTCTCTCATATATGGCCGAGCACAATATTAAGGGAGACACAATTTTGTGTAAGGTTCATGCATCTCATTTCATTCATGCAAAAAGAGAGAGCTTCATTTCAAAGTTCTTTTTTCCTCTTCCCTCCTTCAAGGAAACTTCTAATAAACCCTTGAGACAAAGCGTACTACACATTTTCTACAGCAATCTTGGACACGTCGGCTAGCCAACTTCGTGTCCGAGTTTTCTCGGTTCAGAGGTGGGAGCCCATAAAAAGACTCGGTGATGTGGTGCCCTTTCCGACGAGGAGATCGAGACCGGAGATTCCGTGGGAAGATCGGGATGGTGGCCGAAGACCGAAGGACACGGATCGCTCGGTATAGCTCTCTACCCTTTCTCCAATTAGCTAGTAGTAGGTTAATGGTCCGATCCGGGTTTTATAGTCCGCGGTAGCGCCAGTTTCTAGTTAAAGAAAAGTTTTGTTTCCGCATTTTGGCCTCGGACAGACGGCCGGAGCGCTACCGTAGACTTACAGTCGCCTACCAGTTCAAGGAACAAATGAAGATCAGTTGACTGTTCAATGCACAAAGGCGGTACAAGATTCAAGATTTCAACGCGAAGCTTACGGTAAAAGTCCACATAATTTTGCACTGTTGAAAATCTGGAAGAAATTAGAAAAGATTCTGAGAGACCAAGTGAAGAAAACAGAAGATAAAAGCAACTTGAAGAAATCCTAAAGAATTGGGCCCATGAGCCTACCAAATGGCCGCGGATCCGCGGCCAAACAGGCTATTTTGCCGCGGTTCTGCGGCCGTGCTCTGCACGTGTCGGTGGGGTGTCGGTGCTTTGACTCGGTTTTTGGGGTTGTTTTGTAATTTCATGTATGGATCAGAATGTAAACCTAGGGTTTTTCCTATCTATAAATAGGAGAGCTCAATGCCTTTCTTAGTGTGCCTCTTCTAGGGTGCCTTTCTTAGGATGCCTCTCTTTGCCTGTTTTCTAGATCTAAATTCAATTGTAATGCGTTCTTGAGGTCATCAATGAAGTAAGAGTTTTTATTTTTATCTCGCATTCTTTTATTATCTGAATTTAATTCTTGCAATTTTTATCTGTTCTTTTAATATCTGCAATTTAGTTTTCTAATATAAAAATTATAAAAAAAAATGAATTTCATTGTTAACTTCCTAATGAGTGAGTAATCCCTCACTTGTTAGGGTTAGGATAAGGAGAGTTTGAGAGATGGAAATCTCTTTCACTCCTTTCTTTGCCCATATACTTTTATTAAAAGGACTCTTTTAAATCAACCACACACCGCTCACTACGGCACCCTATCTTACGTGATAGCGGTGATTCCCTAGTTAGACCGCATGTGATTGAATTAACTGGAGGTTAGGGCTAAGAGCCAAGAACGGACGGACAAGGCCAAAAGGAAGAAACTTTGTTTCTTCCCAGTCGCGGTAATCCCCGTTGTTGCTGATTACCCAAACACCTTTATTCATAACTAAGGCATTGATAGAAGCGAGAAGATCCCTATCTCGAACTAACCTAATCCTAACCCTAGCAAGCTTTTTATCAACTTTTATCTCATTCTTAGATCTTAAAACAAAACCACCAATTTTTTTGATTTCACTCGTTAAAACATAAAGAAAAGGAATTCTTCTCCCTGTGGACCGACCCGTACTCAACCGGCTAGCTACCAAGTGACACCGTCTTGATTGCGGTACATTCTTAACTTTAATTTTAAAACGCATGCACGCAAAACAAACCCATCAAAACTTTAAACGCATACGCAAAAACAGCTATCAATCAAATGGCGCCGTTGCCGAGGAGGCGGTAGTCTCTTTCTTTGTGTAATTTCGGGTTAAAAAAAATTGAAAAATTATAAAAATTGAAAAATTTTAAAAAAAAATAATAAAATAATAAAAATAAAAATAAAAATCATCTTGTTATTTTTGAAAGGTTTTTATGCAAGTGTGCAGCCTTGGAGTAAACTCTGTTTCAGATCTGAAGCAAATTCAGTGAACAAATAAATATCAGGTGATCTAAACAAAAAGAGGAGAACCACAACAGAGCAGAGAAAATTTTTGGAGATCTAAACCAATTAAACCGCCGCAGAAACGCGGCATAAGTAGGCATTTGACCGCGGTTCCGCGGTCAACTGTTGACATCAGCATCCCATTTTTTCTCTGTGAGTATTTTTTGTCTTCTCCTCCTACCCCCAGAACTCCACTGAAATTTTTTTCGTGTAGGTATTCTTTGCACAGCAACTTCTTCTCCCTCTCCAATAAATTATTTTTGTGCAGGATTCTTTGCGCTGCCAAATAAAAAATATATATTTTGCAAGTGTTTTAGATTTTTTGGTGTGTTTACTGCTTTGCATAATTAATACGGACTTTTAAGAGGCTATAACACTAATTCAAATTGGGTGAGGATTTCATTACCCTTCCTAAGACCCCAAAAATCACTAAAAGCATTGTTCCCGCCAAAAATTTCTGTGCAGAAGAGTCCAAGGTATCAGATGGCAGTGATACGCTTAAGGAAATGCGAACCGGTATCTTCCAGCCTGTATTTTGATAAACTCCCGAAAGAGAACTGTTAAATTCTGATGATATTGGAAGCATCTCGAAAAAACCCTTCGATTTGATATATTATGGGCTTCATAATTCATCCGGAGCCAAAAGTTATGAGCAAATACTCTATGCACTGTTCCCTGATTAAAAATCAGGAATTTACCTCAATAAGGTATCACGTGCTCACACGTGACCAATGGTCACGTGTTGACACGTGATAGTTAAAATAGAAATAAAAATAACGACTGAAGAAGAACCCAATTGGGGGTCGCGTGCTCACACGTGACCAATGGTCACGTGTTGACACGTGACAATTAAAACAGAAATAAAATAACAAATGTCTGAAGAAAATACTTCAACGAGGTATCACGTGCTTACACGTGACCAATGGTCACGTGTTGACACGTGATGGTTAAAACAACAACATAAACCAGCGGCTGTTAAATGAACCAATTTGGGGGTCACGTGCTCACACGTGACCAAGGGTCACGTGCCAGCACGTGCCAGGCTTTGAAAGCCTTACAGTTTAATAGAATTAAAATTCTAAATTTCTCTAAAATCTTTCGAAATAGAATTAAAATTCTAAAAACTTCTAAATCTTTCCAAATGGAAAAGGATTATGGGGACCGTTGGATTAAAAATCCAAGGGTGATTAAAAATCACCAATTTATGGAAAGATTTGATACAAGGAACGATTTTCCCTAAATCTCACCGAAATAACAAACAGAATATCTTTGGGTTTAAAATCCAACGGTGAATAAAATTCACTGGATGATCTAAAGGATCATATTAATGATGAAAACAGATCAAATTTTTCAATGAAAGATTTATTAAACAAATTGATTCTTTTCTTTCTCCTATAAATAGAAGCCAAGAAAAAAAGAGGGAGCGACCCTTTTGGGAGAGAAAAACAGAGAGAGGAGAATTTAATTTTCAAGAGGGAAGAAAAGAAAGGAGAATTTAATTCTCAACAAAGAAAACTCTAGGTGAGAAAAGAAAGGGAATCAAAACTTCAAACGGAGAATTTAATTCTCAAAATCCAAGAGTTTAACTCTTAAACAAAAAAGAACTTAGTTTTTCTTCTGGTTGAAGATATGCACAGAGCATATCTCCCCATAAGTTGAGAATTTAATTCTCATCGGGTCGAGATCCTGCCATGCAGATCCTAAACTTAGAAGGGGAATTGAGTTTTTAGAATTTAATTCTCCTAAAACAAAACTAGGGTTTAACCCTAATCAAGAATTTAATTCTTTTACATATCTGAGAATTTAATTCCTTTAAAAAGAAATCAGGGTTTTATCCTAAATAAGAATTTAATTCTTTCACAATAAGAATTTAATTCCTCCAAAATCATAATTAGGGTTTAACCCTACAGAGAATTCAATTCTTAAAAGATCTCTGTTCATGAAAAGAACTAGGGTCACGTGCCCCCACGTGATCCTTGAAAAGATCCCTGAAGAAAACAAGTTTTGAGGCAATGTCTCACGTGCTCCCACGTGACTCCCAAAATGCAAAAAGAAAAAACAAAAGAAAAGAAGCTTTGGGCGCTCTCACGTGTCCCCACGTGACCCCTCAGCAAGTGCTGTAATTATCGATGCATAAATCCCCATCATGTGCCAACACGTGATGCTCTAAAATAAAGATGAAAAGTGTTTTAACACTTATTCGCAGATTTGAAGATAAAACAAAAGGAGATCTGATTCCACATTTAGGGCGCCCTCACGTGTCCCCACGTGCCCCCTAACAAATCCCTTTAATATCCAATGGATGAATGCCTATCACGTGCCCACACGTGATGGCCAGGAAATGAAAAGTGTTTAACACTTAATTGCAGAACAAAATAAAAGGGATCTGGTCCCCCCTTTGGGCGCTCTCACGTGGCCACGCGTGACCCCTCTGTCTTTAGTGTTTAACACTAATTTGGGGATTATATTTCCAGTGTTTAACACTGATATTTCTAGTGTTTGACACTAAATTAAAGATTATATTTCCAGTGTTTAACACTGATTGTCTTTTAGTGTTTAACACTAATTTGAGAGTTCTATCTCCAGTGTTTAACACTGTTGTTCTCTAAGTGTTTAACACTACTTTTAGCCAAATTGGCTAATTTTCCAGAGGCAAAACTCCCTCCTCCAAATGAATCTCAAAATTGAGGAAATCAAAGACAAAATGTTGTCAGAGCCCCCAAACCTCTGTTTAGCACTGCTGAATGATGAGGGGCTGAACCTAGACAAATGTCTAATGGCCCAAAGGGCCAATATTTCAAACATAATTGGACTTAGCCCAAATTGGCCATAAGTCCTCAAATCATCTTGAACTGAGCACATCTGCTCTTTCAACCAACTCATTGGTTTAAGGGTACATCTCTGAACTCCTCTGATATTTGTCGTTGTAATCCTTCAACGTCTTCAGAGAGGTGACGAGTCCCGACAACCACACATTAATACGGACTGTGGGGTCCTTAAACTCATGGACTAATGCGTCCTTAAACTAACATCCGTCCCCAAAATGGGAATGTTGGACCACCACGTCCCTAAACTAGAACTTGGACCACCATGTCCCTAAACTGGCAATGGACCACCATGTCCCTAAACTGAAACAATAAAGCCCCCAATTGCTCTTTTGTCGGATCTAAACGATCCTGTTAAGTTGATCTTAGTCTGGAAATTAGGCTAACGTATCCTTAAAAAACGTTTAAGTTGATCTTAGCCTCAAATATGGCTAACGTGTCCTTAAACTAACATCCGTCCCCAAAATGGGAATGTTGGACCACTATGTCCCTAAACTGGAACAATAGAGCCCCCAAATGCTCTTTTGTCGGATCTAAACGATCCCGTTTAAGTTGATCTTAGCCTCAAATATGGCTAACGCATCCTTAAACCTTCAAACAGACTTTAGTCCCAAATTGGACTATAGATCCCCCAATCAACTTTGGCTCATCTCTGAACTCCTCTGACATCTGTCGTTGTAATCCTTCAACGTCGTCAGAAAGGTGATGGGTCCCGACGGCCATACATGTAATAGACCACTATGTCCCTAAACTGGAACAATAGAGCCAATTGCTCTTTTTTCGGATCTAAACGATCCAGTTAAGTCGATCTTAGTCTCAAATCGGACTAACGTATCCTTAACAAACGTTTGAGTTGATCTTAGCCTCAAATATGGCTAACGTATCCTCAAACCAAAACCCCAAAACCAAATCTAAGAAAATACGGATTTGGACTAATCCACGTCCTACGGGCGACAACATAAATTGGTCTCCGTATACAATCCACGGGCAACCACAAACAAAACAAATACCCACGACACGAAGTGACCAGCTGAAGAAGGAGAAAGTTGTTACCGCGATGCGGTAGAGTAATTAACTGCAGGGGCTTGCGCCTGCAAGGAAGAGCGTCCCCACAATCAAAAACCCCTCGAGCGAGGGGGAATCTGACGAAGTCTGCTACATCGGCCGCATCCGTTCAAACCTTCGATACATTGTGCCATAAATCAACTTGGCATCTTCGGAGAGGTGGACGGATAAAACCAAATAGCATCTGCCCCGAACTTCAGGCGAGACGCCCATGTCTTGGCCGCCGTTCGGAGGGGAACAGATTCTAGCACGCCCGGTGGGACCTTTTCCTCTTTCCACTCCACACTTCGTGTATCGTGTTCGCGAACGAATCGCGGTTTGCTGTGGTTGCCTGTGGATTCGAGGTATTAAGATTTGGTGTCTTGCTCCGTGCAGAAAACAGAAGATCAATGGCTTCAAACTGCACTGCCTGCAACTGCAACTCTCGCTCGGTCCTTACTGGAGGAGTGACTTATGGGCTCCAAGCGGCCTCCCTTTTTAAGATGCCAGTGGAGCAGGTAACTCAGGCCACCACTGGATTATTCTTCGGGACCATGCTCTTACCGTTGAGCTTCAATGCCACAATGACGTTGTAAGAAGCCCCAAAGAAGTTGGTCTTTGATCAGCTTACCACTGCCGCGACCCCTTTCAACGGGTCGCCCAGCTTCAATACCTCAGTTTTCAACAGACTGGGCCAGAAAGTCTACAAGCCCGTGATACCCGAAGCGGCCATCCCAAAGCGGATAGCCATCCCGGCTCAAACGGACGAAATCATTGGAAAGGCTCCTCCTTCCGAGAAGTCAGTTTTTACAAGGCTGGCCATTCCGGTTGCTACTCCAGGCGAGGTCCTCAAAGCTGCTTCCTCTACCCAGAGCAGGGGGCATGAAGAAGCTTATCCAACAACGGAGGTGACTCCATCCGCAAGACACGCTCGACGTCGCCACTGGCGCCGAGTGAGGAAGACTGGGGGCAACTCCCCCTCCAGGATAACTCCGCCAGCTCCAACGGTGGGGATCGATACTGCTATTCCAACCGGGAACAACTTTGAATTGCTGAACACGGTGTGCAGAAACTCCCCTACTGCGGTGCTGAAAAGACTTCCTTCACCTGTGAAGAATGCTACAGAGAAGAAGCCGAAGCAACCTCCTCAACGGTTATCCTCTCAAATTTACAAGGTCTGGCGTCAAGTCCAAAACTCCGTGATGGATCAAGACTGTCTTCGCCGACAGAAAAAGATGAAGGTTCGGCAGGAGAAGGACTACTCTGTCAAGCCACCAAAAGCGACAGCTACTTGGGTACCCACTACAACAGCCCCCTCAACTTCGACCGCTCAGAAAAGAAGGAGGTCGGAGAAGATCCCTGTGTCTTTGGCAAATCGCAAAAGCGCTGAATCTAAACGCCCCAAGTCTGGGGGCATGGTGGTGCACACTGTTTATATGGCTTCCGGAAAGGAGGATAGCTGCGCTTCGACGGGTCACCGACCGCTCACCCGATCCATGAAAAAAGCCCAGGAGCAACAACAGAAGCTTCAGGAAATGATGACTGCAATGGCTGCACTTACCGGGCCAAAAGAAAGCTCGGAGGCATTCTTGGATCAACGCCAGGAGCAAGAAACCGACGATGACTTCCTACGCAGAGTCCTCGAAAAGAAGGACAGAGAAGCAGCAGAACAAGCAGCTAATATAAAACAAATGGCGCTCCTCTTCCAAGATATGGTAGGGATGATGTTACAGCCGGACCCTCCAGCTGAAGAACCTCCGATTATCCTCGAAAACGACAGAGGAGAAACATCAAATCCACCTCCGGCTCTTCCAGCAGCCAAAGAGGAAACCATTTCCAAGGACACTCTGGATGACTATATAGCTCAGCAAATACGAGCTCATCAGGCGAGTGAAGCGGCCGGGCAAATCGCCAAAACTGGACGACCCTATTCGAGCTGGTATGACCAAATAAGTTACCCGCCGGGATATACGATCCCTAAGTTCCATGTATATAAAGGGACGGGGAATCCACATCAACATGTTGCCCAGTTCAGGGCTCTTTGTGGCAATACCGGCGGTGATGATAAATTATTGCTTCGCCAGTTCTTCAGTAGCTTATTGGAGACGGCATTTGAGTGGTACTCCGAACTCCCAAATGACTCCGTCAAGACCTTCGCTGAAATGGAGTTGTTGTTTACTCAGCGATTCACGAGTGCTAGTGAACGCATCCCGATAATAGCGCTGATCAACGCCAGAATAAGGCCAGGCGAGACGTGGGTTCAATACGCAACACGATGGCGGAATCTATGGTCGAAGTGCGAACAACGCATCGAAGAAGCACCTGCGGTAGGCATGTTCGTGGGTACTCTTGATCCGCAAGCGACCATCTCGCAATTCATGATGTTCTTCAAGCCAACTACTTTCCAGGCCTTGATTGACAAGTTGGCCCAAATGGATCAGATGGATCATAGATCATCTCCTTCAAAGACGGACCCTCGGAATGAAAAGGGGAAAGGGAAAGCAACTTTCGTCGCTAATACTCAACAACAGTCGAGCAACTTAAAGCCGGTTGTCCGTCAAAACAATATGCGTCCACGCCCATCCCTCGAGGAGAGACTGGGACGTCCTTACTCGTTTTCTTAGGATAAAACGAGAAGACTGTTCAAGCTGGCAGTGCGCAACAGACTCATCAATCTGCCGAGTCCAAAGCGTCCGTTGCAGCCAGGCGATGTCAACGATCCCAATTATTTCCCTTACCACCAAACGGTAAGTCACCCGATCGAGTATTGCTTCGTCTTTAAAGGATGGATCGAAGATCAGTACCTACAAGGCAAGTTTGCGCTGTCCGAAAACTGGAAGGTAAGCCCGCTACAACCACATGCTCCGAGAAAGGTGGATACAACGTGGGCATCATGCTCATTCATAGAGAAAGCCCAACGGACCACTACGTCCTAAAACTGGATAATAGACCGAAACGTCGTTAAACTAACAATGGACCACTATGTCCTAAAACTGGATAACGGACCGAAACGTCCTTAAACTAACGACGGACCGCAATGTCCTAAAACTTGCAAACGACCGAAACGTCTTTAAACTACTACCGCAGCATCCTCAGGCTGACGAGATTAAAAAAATAAATAAAATAGTAAAAAAAAATTAAAAAAAAAGAGAACGATATGTCCATAAGCAAAATGGGCACGGATGAAAACCCGAAAGGGCTCCATGAGTAAAAACAGCAGGGCTACCGGCGAGTGTTCGTGAAAACCCGAAAGGGCGCGACCTCGTTAAAAAAAAAGAATAATAAAAAAAATGGTATGTCCATAAGCAAAATGGGCACGGATGAAAACCCGAAAGGGCTCCGTGAGTAAAAACAGCAGGGCTACCGGCGAGTCCTGTGAAAACCCGAAAGGGCGCAATCTCGTTAAAAAAAAGAGAATAAAAAAAAATAATAAAAGACGGTATGTCCATATGCAAAATGGGTACGGATGAAAACCCGAAAGGGCTCCGTGAGTAAAAACAGCAGGGCTACCGGCGAGTGTTTGTGAAAACCCGAAAGGGCCCAACCTCGTTAAAAGACACTTACAAGGTCCTCTCGACCTTGTAAGGAGAAACCACCCGCGTGAGATCCTTACGACTCACAGGGAAGCAACACACTTAGGGATCCTCACGATTCCTAAGGAGAAATTACACTTGCGAGATCCTCACGACTCGTAAGGAGAACTCTCTTATGGGACCCTCACGGCTCATAAGATTTGAAAGTCTTAAGTTAATGAGACATAAACCTGTTCTTAAGCAACTCCCACAACCTTCGATATTGCCCTACAAGTGGCTCAATACTGACCCTTGTATACAATCCATGGGCACGAATAAACATTTCCCTAACCAAGTCCTACCCGTGACTGGGGATATGTCCATACGGTGAACAACCCTTATAAGTCCTCTCGACTTGTAAGGAGAAAACCCTTTTGTAAGATCCTTACGACTTACAGGGGAACATACACTTAGAAATCCTCACGATCCCTAAGGAGAAAAACCACCTACGAGATCCTCACGACTTGTAGGGAGAAATACCTTTGTGAGACCCTTACGTCTCACAAAGTTAAAAGCCTTAGTCGACAGGACCCTAACCCTGTTTACTAAGCCACATTTGTTCGACATCGACAGAGGCAAATGATGATTCGGTCCTGGCAATATCCCAGTTGTAGCGATGCTGATGTCTAAAATGGTATCAAATTCCAAGTCCTTTTACGGCAAATGATGATTCGCTCCTGGCAATATTCCAGTCGCAGCGATGCTGATGCTAAGATTGGTATCAGATCCCAAATCCCCTACTCGCGAGAAAAAATCAGCGAGCCAAAAATAAATGCATATGAAATAGCCGAAATGATGGGGCAACTTGCAACAAAATCAGCAAGTAAAAATATATGCATAGAAAAATAGCCGAAATGATTGGGCACCGCGAAAAATAGCTGAATGATTGGGCAATCGCAACCTTCGTGATATAAAAGCTGAAATGATAGAGCATCGCGGAAAGAATAAAGAAAAAATGATGAAAAAATGAAACTTTTTGCCCTACAGGTGAGATCGCATCGATCCCTGTATACAATTCAGGGGCACAAACAAAGAGGGAACCATACCTTCCCGACAGGCTCCAACAGAAAGCGAAGCCAAATCTCGACGGTTCATAGACATCCTAGAGACAATCTCGACATTTGTCGTAATATTGCAGACACAATGCCAACAAATGAAGTAAAAGAACATCCCTAGCTTCAGGGTCTCGACGTCGATATCAACAACTTAGAGATCACCAACGGTGTTTCTCCTCACTCCAACCAAATGCAGACGTGACGTCAACAACCGACCTCAGAGTCGCAACGAAACGGAGCCATGGCAAAGTCCCTAGTTCCAAATCTCAATGGCCATATCTACAGCCTAGAGACCAACAACAGTGTGTCTCCTCATTCCAGCAGGACATAGATGCTACACCATCAAACGGAGCCACAGAATAGTCCTTAGTTCCAAATCTCGACGGTTCACAAACAACTTAGAGACCATCTCAGCATTCGTCTAGATACAGCAGAAGAGATGTCAACGACGGCGTTCCTCCGCAGTCCAGCTGGATGCAGATGCAACGTCAACAAAAGACCTCACGGTCGAAACAAAGCGGAGTAACGGCAAAATCCCAATTCCACCTTAGCATTCGTCTCGATACAGCAGACGAGATGTCAATGACGGCGTTCCTCCGCAGTCCAGCTGGATGCAGATGCAACGTCAACAAAAGACCTCACGGTCGAAATAAAGCGGAGTGACGGCAAAATCCCAGCTCCATCTCAGCATTCGTCTCGATACAGCAGACGAGATGTCAACGGCGGCGTTCTTTCGCGGTCCATCAGGATGCAGATGCAACGTGAACGAAAGACCCCTTGGTCGAAACAAAGCGAAGTGACGGCAAGATCCCAGCTCCACCTCAGCATTCGTCTCGTTACAGCAGACGAGATGTCAACAACGACGTTCCTTCGCAGTCCAACAAGATGCAGAAGCAACGTCAACAAAAGACTACATGGTCAGTAAAACGGAGTGACGGCAAAATCCTAGCTCCACCTTGACATTCGTCTTGATACAGCAGACGAGATGTCACTACAGCGTACTTCCTCTAACAGGATTCGGACACACCAAAGCAAATGAAGCAAAAGGTCAAATTCCTAGCTTCAGGGTCTTGACGGCAGGTCATATAAAACCTGAAAGACAATCGGAGATCATCTCGCACCAGCGCGGAGTGGTCACCACCTCGACGATCGTCTCGATACAGCAGATGAAATGTCACCCCAGCGTTCTTCCCCCAGCAGGATTCGGACGCGCCAAAGCAAATGAAGCAAAAGGCCAAATTCCTAGCTTCAGGGTCTTGACGGCAACTCATATAAAGCCTGAAAGACAATCGGAGATCATCTCGCACCAGCACAGAGTGGTCACCACCGCGACATTCGTCTCGATACAGCAGACGCGATGCCAGCAAACGAAGCAAAGGCCAAATTCCTAGCTTCAAGGTCTTAACGGCAAGTCATATAAAACCTGAAGGACAACCGGAGATCGTCTCACACCAGTGCGGAGTGGTCACCATCTTAACGTTCATCTCGATACAGCAGACGTGATGTCACCCCAGTGTTCCTCCTCCAACAGGATTCGGACGTGACAAAGCAAACGAAGCAAAGGCCAAATTCCTAGCTTCAGGGTCTTAACAGCAAGTCATATAAAGCCAGAAAGACGATCGGAGATCATCTTGCACCAGTGCGGAGTGGTCACCATCTTGACGTTCGTCTCGATACAGCAGGCGTGATGTCACCCCAGCGTTCTTCCTCCAACAGGATTCGGACGTGACAAAGCAAATGAAACAGAAGGCCAAATTCCTAGCTTCAGGGTCTTGACGGCAAGTCATATAAAGCCTGAAAGACAATCGGAGATCATCTTGCACCAGTACGGAGTGGTCACTACCTTGACGATCATCTCGATACAGCAGATGAAATGTCACCCCAGCGTTCTTCCTCCAGCAGGGTTCAGACGCGACACTCAAACAAACGGAGCCATGGCAAAATCCCTAGTTCCAAACCTCGACGGTTCACATGCAACCTAGAGACAACCACGACATTCGTCTCGATACAGCAGACGCGATGCCAGCAAACGAAGCAAAGGCCAAATTCCTAGCTTCAGGGTTTTAACAGCAAGTCATATAAAGCCTGAAAGACTATCGGAGATCATCCCACACCAGCGCGGAGTGGTTATGACTCATCGGGGCTCTCCAAAATGAGCCTAACCTTAAGTAAAAAGCGGCATGGCAAATTCCTAACGCTTGCTCTTCCGACGGTCAAACTGCCAAGGAGGATTGCTTGAAGACGTCTTGTCCAGCCCCCGAAGGGATAAGAGACACGGCAGTCGCAGGGCTACTCGAACAGCACGATTGCCTATCGAGGAATATATCAGCTGATGTGACGGTACGACGGCCAAAACCCTAAGTACCACAGACCCTAACGGACTTCTGTCGTAAAGAGCAGAGGTTAACTGTGACGTTAGGATATGCTCGCGAGAGCTGCTCGATTCGTCTCAACTCGTGAGGAAATTGATGTCTTTGCGAGAACTGCTCGATTCATCTCGACTCGCGAGGAAAAGCCTTAGGCAGCGGGGATTAAAAAACCTGTTTCCTAAGCACTGGGATCCTGCAAGTCGGCCCAAAACGGTCTCTTGCATACTATCCACGGGTCTCACTCACCAAAGTCGAATCTCGACAAAGAGGGAAACAACCGCTTATGGGTCCTCTCGACTCGTAAGGGGCAAAAATTCTTTTATAGGATCCTTACGACTTATAAGAGAAAACGCACTTACGAATCCTCACGGTTCCTAAGGAGAAAAGACACCTACGAGATCCTCTCGACTCGTAGGGAGAAAAGTCTTTATGAGACCCTCACGGCTCATAAAGTTGAAAAGTCTTAGGTGGCAGATCCTAACCCCGTCTTCTAAGCCATCACTGCCCTACAAAGAGGTTAAGATGGACCATCTATGAGCCACACTTGCCAAAGCTACATGTCACTGAAATGGAGAACTTACTCATGAGCGTATAAAACTACTTCATGCCAGAGTAAGACATAAAGAAATGGAAGGGTGCAGCTCATGGGGATGAGGGTTTGGAACTATATCTCTTAAGCGTTGAGATTTGAGTCAATGATAAATGACGACGCTTGTGTCTGCTCGTTATCTTCTCAGATAAAGATTCTGAAAGTTATATACCAACCCGAAACTGGTTATACGCTATGCATTACTCTGCACTACTTCACCCACGTATATACTTACGTGGGCAAAGTAGTGGGGGGCATTTGTTCCCGCCAAAAATTTCTGTGCAGAAGAGTTCAAGGTATCAGATGGCAGCGATACGCTTAAGGAAATGCGAACCAGTATCTTCCGGCCTATATTTTGATAAACTCCCAAAATAGAAACTGTTAAATTCTGATGATATTGGAAGTATCTCGAAAAACCCTTCGATTTGATATATTATGGGCTTCATAATTCATCCGGGGTCAAAAGTTATGAGCAAATATGCTATGCACTGTTCCCTGATTAAAAATCAGGAATTTACCTCAATGAGGTATCACGTGCTCACACGTGACCAATGGTCACGTGTTGACACGTGATAGTTAAAATAAAAATAAAAATAATGACTGAAGAAGAACCCAATTGGGGGTCGCGTGCTCACACATGACCAATGGTCACGTGTTGACACGTGACAATTAAAACAAAAATAAAATAACAAATGTCTGAAGAAAATACCTCAACGAGGTATCACGTGCTTACACGTGACCAATGGTCACGTGTTGACACGTGATGGTTAAAACAACAACATAAACCAGCGGCTGTTAAAGGAACCAATTTGGGGGTCACGTGCTCACACGTGACCAAGGGTCACGTGCCAGCACGTGACAGACTTTGAAAGCCTTACAGTTTAATAGAATTAAAATTCTAAATTTCTCTAAAATCTTTCGAAATAGAATTAAAATTCTAAAATCTTCTAAATCTTTCCAAATGGAAAAGGATTATGGGGACCGTTGGATTAAAGATCCAAGGGTGATTAAAAATCACCAATTTATGGAAAGATTTGATACAAGGAAAGATTTCCCCTAAATCTTACCGAAATAACAAACAGAATATTTTTGGGTTAAATTCAACGGTGAATAAAATTCACTGAATGATCTAAAGGATCATATTAATGATGAAAACAAATCAAATCTTTCAATGAAAGATTTATTAAATAAATTAATTTTTTTCTTTCTCCTATAAATAGGAGCCAAGAAGAAAAGAGAGAGCGACCCTTTTGGGAGAGAAAAACAGAGAGAGAAGAATTTAATTCTCAAGAGAGAAGAAAAGAAAGGAGAATTTAATTCTCAACAAAGAAAACTCTAGGTGAGAAAAGAAAAGGAATCAAAACTTCAAACGGAGAATTTAATTCTTAAAATCCAAGAGTTTAACTCTTATACAAAAAGGAACTTTATTCTTCTTCTGGTTAAAGATCTGCACAGAGCACATCTCCCCATAAGTTGAGAATTTAATTCTCATCGGGTCGAGATCCTGCCATGCAGATCCTAAACTTAGAAGGGGAATTGAGTTTTGAGAATTTAATTCTCCTAAAACAAAACTAGGGTTTAACCCTAATCAAGAATTTAATTCTTTTACATATCTGGGAATTTAATTCCTTTAAAAAGAAATCAGGGTTTTATCCTAAATAAGAATTTAATTTTTTCACAATAAGAATTTAATTCCTCCAAAATCATAATTAGGGTTTAACCCTACAGAGAATTCAATTCTTAAAAGATCTCTGTTCATAAAAAGAACTAGGGTCACGTGCCCCCACGTGATCCTTGAAAAGATCCCTGAAGAAAAGAAGCTTTGAGGCAATGCCTCACGTGCTCCCACGTGACTCCCAAAATGCAGAAAGAAAAAACAAAAGAAAAGAGGCTTTCTCACGTGTCCCCACGTGACCCCTCAGCAAGTGCTGTAATTATCGATGCATAAATCCTCATCACGTGCCAACACGTGATGCTCTAAAATAAAGATGAAAAGTGTTTAACACTTATTCGCAGATTTGAAGATAAAACAAAAGGAGATCTGGTTCCACATTTAGGGCGCCCTTACGTGTCCCCACGTGACCCCTAACAAATCCCTTTAATATCCAATGGATGAATGCCTATCACGTGCCCACACGTGATGGCCAGGAAATGAAAAGTGTTTAACACTTAATTGCAGAACAAAATAAAAGGGACCTGGTCCCCCTTTTGGGCGCTCTCACGTGTCCACACGTGACCCCTCTGTCTTTAGTGTTTAACACTAATTTGGGGATTATATTTCCAGTATTTAACACTGATTGTTTCTAGTGTTTAACACTAAATTAAAGATTATATTTCCAGTGTTTAACACTGATTGTCTTTTAGTGTTTAACACTAATTTGAGAGTTCTATCTCCAGTGTTTAACACTGTTGTTCTCTAAGTGTTTAACACTACTTTTAGCCAAATTGGCTAATTTTCCAGAGGCAAAACTCTCTCCTCCAAATGAATCTCAAAATTGAGGAAATCAAAGACAAAATGTTGTCAGAGCCCCCAAACCTCTGTTTAGCACTGCTGAATGATGAGGGGCTGAACCTAGACAAATGTCTAATGGCCCAAAGGGTCAATATTTCAAACATAATTGGACTTAGCCCAAATTGTCCATAAGTCCTCAAATCATCTTGAACTGAGCACATCTGCTCTTTCAACCAACTCATTGGTTCAAGGGTACATCTTTGAACTCCTCTGATATTTGTCGTTGTAATCCTTCAACGTCTTCAGAAAGGTGACGGGTCCCGACAACGACACATTAATACGGACTGTGGGGTACTTAAACTCATAGACTAATGTGTCCTTAAACTAACATCCGTCCCCAAAATGGGAATGTTGGACCACCACGTCCCTAAACTGGAACTTGGACCACCATGTCCCTAAACTGGCAATGGACCACCATGTCCCTAAACTGGAACAATAGAGCCCCCAATTGCTCTTTTATCGGATCTAAACGATCCTGTTAAGTTGATCTTAGTCTGGAAATTAGGCTAACGTATCCTTAAAAAACGTTTAAGTTGATTTTAGCCTCAAATATGGCTAACGTGTCCTTAAACTAACATCCGTCCCCAAAATGGGAATGTTGGACCACTATGTCCCTAAACTGGAACAATAGAGCCCCCAAATGCTCTTTTGTCGGATCTAAACGATCCCGTTTAAGTTGATCTTAGCCTCAAATATGGCTAACGCATCCTTAAACCTTCAAACAGACTTTAGTCCCAAATTGGACTATAGATCCCCCAATTAACTTTGGCTCAAGGGTACATCTCTGAACTCCTCTGACATCTGTCGTTGTAATCCTTCAACGTCGTCAGAGAGGTGATGGGTCCCGACGGCCATACATGTAATGGACCACTATGTCCCTAAACTGGAACAATAGAGCCAATTGCTCTTTTGCCGGATCTAAACGATCCAGTTAAGTCGATCTTAGTCTCAAATCGGACTAACGTATCCTTAACAAACGTTTGAGTTGATCTTAGCATCAAATATGGCTAACGTATCCTCAAACCAAAACCCAAAAACCAAATCTAAGAAAATACGGATTTAGACTAATCCACGTCCTACGGGCGACGACATAAATTGGTCTCTGTATATAATCCACGGGCAACCACAAACAAAACAAATACCCACGACACGAAGTGACCAGCTGGAGAAGGAGAAAGTTGTTACAGCGATGCGGTAGCGTAATTAACTGCAGGGCTTGCGCTTGCAGGGAAGAGCATCCCCATAATCAAAAACCCCTCGAGCGAGGGGGAATCTGACGAAGTCTGCTATATCGGCCGCATCCGTTCAAACCTTCGATACATGGTGCCATAAATCAACTTGGCATCTTCGGAGAGGTGCACGGATAAAATCAAATAGCATCTGCCCCGAATCTCAGGCGAGACGCCCATGTCTTGGCCGTCGTTCAGAGGGGAACAAGCATATGTATCACCCTTGAGCTAATTAAAAAATATCTAGACTCAGCCAATTAAGGACTGTCGCGCTCATTAGGACAAAGGAAGGTTGTGGGCATTTAGTCGTTTATCTAAACCTGACTTTGTGGTGCCCAGGCTAGACAAGTGAGAAAGGTAACTTTAAAAGGCCCGTCTCACGATGATTCATGAGCGGATCCCTCCTTTCTTCATTTGTGCTTACCTGGCCACAATTGGCGGTGAAGAGGCGATTTGAGGGATATCTCACAACTTGTCGCTTTGGAATAGTTAGGAGCAGTCTAGTTGACTTAGAAGACCCTAGCTCTAGATTTGATTATGCATGTTTAAACTGCGGTTGTTTGAAATTGTGTCGTAGTTCCGTACAAATTTTGCAAAAACTCTTTCTAAAAAAAATCACTTTCAAAAATTTAAAAACTCCAAAAACAAACAAATTTTTTTTAAAAACAAAAAAATATATTAAAAAATAAAATAAAAAAATCATATTATTTTTCTTCTCCTTTCTCTCATCACATCATGGGTACCCCACCTCGCAAAACTCTTGCCGAACTTTGGTACCCTCAAGCAGACGTTACTTCCTACGCTTCTTATTTTGGTCGAGTTTCGAACGACCCCTCTATGTCAAAAATTTCTTTGAAAGATCGAATAGACGCGTCTAGGACAACCAGTTAGACTCCGCAATCCACCATATATCAACCATTTCAACCTTCACCACCTTCTTACATTGCTACCCCTTTTTCGAGTCCTGTTGTAACTCCGAAACTTTTGTCTATTGCTGAACATATTGAACAATCTCGTAACCGATCTTTCACTACTTTCACCACTGTGAATTCTTTGGACTAACAATTCCATTCACCTTCTTATCCAAATATTGATCCTACTCCTGTCCAACCATTCAATTCCTACCAGTCCTACCCGACTTTTGCACCTTCCCTAGACATTGCTTCTACACAGCCATTTGGGAGTTTCACGTATCCAAACAACTTTGAATATTTTACTGAAACCCCGTCACAACCCATGTTTAGTCTGGAACAGTCGTTGGAAGACTTTATGGTAACGTCATGCCAACAGATGAGGTATTTGAATGCGTCCATGGCCGCCCTTATACAACCTAGTGACCCGGTAGCTAGTTTCCAACTAGCTCCAAATTTTCCAATATATAATGAGGCGGTTGGAAAGATTGATAATTTGAGTGGAGAGAGTGAGCCGTGCACCCTTCCAAATCAAACCTACCCATCCCCAATTGAATCCCACAATTCCGGTTTTGAATGTCTATCAAGTGTTCCAAATGATTCACCAGTTGAAAATAAAACGTTTAATGAGTTGTGCGACTTTGTAGTGTTTGATTTACCTGATTGTGAAGGGTTCCTTTCGAGTGAAACCATCACCAATCCTTTTGACCTCTACACCTCCACTCTAGAACCTGAATTGATTAATATCCATGATTTTGATGAGGTGTCTAAAAAAATTGATTTTCACTTGATTGAGGATATATACGCTGGGAATATTTTGGATGATGGACCCACAGATTTGGATGAGTTTTTCTCTCCAATTCATCATCCCGAGTCATTAACTGTTTTTCCCGAACTTCATATGCGTCTTGATTTTGATGAGAATTGCATGGATAAGCTAAATTTTAAGGAGAGTATTGAGGAAATTATTGAGGATGAAGCAGTTTTACTTGAGGAGTCGGATTTTCCAATTCATTCTATCCCTTTTATTGATTGCGCACACCCTCCTGAATCTTTAACCGATACCCTTCCTCAATCACTTCCCTCCATCCTCGTTCCGACCTTGCAAGAAACCGTTACACTTTCATTTTTTATGTCTTGTTTACCAAGTTCGACGTACCCATGTTTTCTCACGAATCTTGAGGGATTTGACCTCATTTCTCAGTGGGTTGATAGATTAGCACAATCGCTTTTTACAAATCGGTCATTACAAATTGTGCTAATTTATACACTCCATCTCTACCTTCAAGTTCGTATTCAACTTCTTTCTCCCACTTTCTCAGGTTCTTCTTCTATTCTTCCTATAATTTCAGTGAGTGTTGATGAATCACAATCTGATAATTCAAGTTTGATCATTCCAGAAAGCCAACTTGATTTGGATACTTTTGAAAATGAGGTAGATGAGTTTTTCGAGTCTCCTACCTCCATAATTTTTGACAAATCAAGTGTGATAAATTCTGGCACAAAACTTACTGACAGTAAAATATTCAATTACATCGATGAGAGTTTTGAAGAACTTTTTGCTGACAAACTTGCATTCCTAAACAACAAGGATTTTGTGATTAATCAATCTCCACCTATAGAAGTTGAACCACCACCTTTTCTTCTTATAAAATACGAGAATGCTAATATTCCACTCATTTCTGATCATTCACATTTTCGTTTTTATTTATCATCACCTCTTATCTTCTCACATTCACGTTCACGTAAACCCTTTCCATACCACCACTTATCTCTTCCCCACCTCTTCTTGGCTCTATATAACATATTCTTCCACTGCCCTGTACGTTACATTGATAAATTCTTCAATTGGTTGGTATTGACTTTTGGTCTTCGCAACGCTTGGTGTTGACCAATAACTTTGAACCCCCTCTTTAAAAACTTAACATTGTTTAACTCAAGTTTGGGGGGGGGGGTTATAATTTGGCTCTCGGAAATAATTTTTTCTAACTCAAAGTGGTGAACCAAAAAATAAGTTTGGGGGAGATTTTCACGATCATATTTCATGTCCCCGTTAATAAATTTTTCCTCCCAAGTTTACAAGTTTATGAGATTTTAAAAAATGGCAACAGTAGAAATAATGTTTCACTTAAGTTTGGGGGGAACCTTTTTATGTATATATATTTTGTTTTCTTTTTCTGTTAATAATAAAAATAAAAATTTTAAAAAAAAATGGGGAGTGCCGATAATTTTGACCCTCTTGGTGTATAGCCTAACAGTGAGGGCACTGTCAAGTTTAAGTTTAGGGGTGTGCTCGGTAAGCTTTTTTCCTTCGCATTCATATGTATATTTTTGCATTTGCATACTTATTTTAAAACCCATAAAAATTAAAAAAGTTTAAAAATTATAAAAATTGAAAAGTTCAATTTTGGCCATATTTGACTTAAGTTTAACATGACGGTTAACTAGTTAGAAAAAACTAGATCTTAAACTTAGTAAATTAAAAAACCTAAAAATAACTTTTCTTAAAGTTTAACTGTAGAAAATATATGTCCTTGTAGTTTATTTTAAAATAGGCAAATTTTGAGTTCAGTTCTTGGGCTAAATCGAAATAAGGGAAGAGTATTGAAAGCTCTATTTGAAGTATAACTCTGAAAAATAATTCTGAACCTTAAGTCCAAATTCTGAAAATATATACCCTATTATACGCACTTACACGCACCTTGAAACTTGGGATAGTAGAGGATACCTTGAAATGCTCTTGTCTAAAATCCTCAGTATGAAGGAAAATAAAATAAAAGTATAAGTTGTGAATAAAGAGATAAAAAATGAACACTGGTTTTGTAATTACTTAAGGCTGCATAAAATAAAAAATATATATAGCAGGGTGCTTCATCACCTAGTGCCTTAGACCAACTGGTTTGGGAGTCACTGCTAAGCCTTAGGTATTGCAAGACGAGGAATAACGCCTAAAATGAGCTAGCACATTTTGTAATCGGTCGTTAGTATCTCAAGAATTATTAACGGTCGCATGAAGAATGGATGAGCTATTTCATCTAAAATTCACAAACTATAAGTACTTTGGACGATGGACAAGAGTATGATAGCTTGAATTGAATTTCCAAGTGTAGGGGTAAAAATTACACACACATGGGGGTATATGATTGGGGTTTGGATGAGAGATAGGAATAAAAGATAGGGCTTATATCTTCAGTAGAGATGATAAAAATTTCTAAGTTGAGATGGAACCTTAGAAGGAAAATTCAAAAGATGCTGAAAGCTTAATAAATTTGCAGATCGTATATGATCTTAAGTTAAATGAAAAGAAAGCGTGAAAAATATGGGTTGATGATTTCTAAGTTGAAGATAATAGAATTTCTTACAAGAATACTGAATTGAAGAATTAGAGTCAACGGCCAAATTGATCGGATTTTGTAGGTAGTATCCGCTGAAAACCCTCAGGAGACATCACTCCTCCTACTAGGGACACCTAGAGTTTTAACGGCTTGTTGCACGAGCTCGGTGCAATCGCGTTCCCTGCGAAAGTGAGGTGAGAATTTTTTCGAGAATAAAAATAGTTTTGCTCGGGACGAGCAAAAGATAAGTTTGGGGGTATTTGTTCATATCAGATTTTTTGCATTTTTATACCGCTCATTCTTAATCACATTACATATAAATAGGTGCTTTTGATCCATGTCTGCTAAACAGTTGCAGGTTACAGGTTCTCAGAACAATTCAGTGAAATTTATGAAAAGACATTACAAAAGTGAGACTACGACCAACAATAGATGAATCCGTATGATTTCGTCTACCAGTTCAAGGAACAAATGAAGATCAGTAGACAGTTCAATGCACAAAGGCGGTACAAGATTCAAGACTTCAACGCGAAGTTTACGGTAAAAATCCACATAATTCCGCACTGTTGGAAATCTGGAAGAAAGTAGAAAAGATTCTGAGAGACAAAGTGAAGAAAACAGAAGATAAAAGCAACTTGAAGAAACCCTAAAGAATTGGGCCCATGAGCCCACCAAATGGCCGCGGATCTGCGGCCAAACAGGCTATTATGCCGCGGTTCCGCGGCCGTGCTCTGCACGTGTCGGTGGGGTGTCGGTGTTTTGACTCGGTTTTTAGGCTTGTTTTGTAATTTCATGTATGGATCAGAATGTAAACCTAGGGTTTTTCCTATCTATAAATAGGAGAGTTCAAGGCCTTTCTTAGTATGCCTTTTCTAGGGTGCCTTTCTTAGGATGCCTCTCTTTGCCTTTTTTCTAGATCTAAATTCAATTGTAATGCGTTCTTGAGGTCATCAATAAAGTAAGAGTTTTTATTTTTATCTCGCATTCTTTTATTATCTGAATTTAATTCTTGCAATTTTTATTTGTTTTTCTAATATCTGCAATTTAGTTTTCTAATATAAAAATTATTTTAAAAAATGAATTATTGTTATCTTCCTAATGAGTGAGTAATCCCTCACTTGTTAGGGTTAGGATAGGGAATGTTTGAGAGATGGAAATCTCTCTCACTCCTTTCTTTGCCCATATAATTTTATTAAAAGGACTCCTTTTAAATCAACCACACACCGCTCACTATGGCACCCTATCCTACGTGATAGCGGTGATTCCCTAGTTAGACCGGGTGTGATTGAATTAACTGGAGGTTAAGGCTAAGAGCCAAGAACGGACGGACAAGGACCAAAAGGAAGAAACTTAGTTTCTTCCCAGTCGCGGTAATCCCCGTTGTTGCCGATTACCCTAACACATTTATTCATAACTAAGGCATTGATAGAAGCGAGAAGATCCCTATCTCGAACTAACCTAATCCTAACCCTAGCAAGCTTTTTATCAATTTTTATCTCATTCTTAGATCTTAAAACAAAACCACCAATTTTTTGGACTTAACTCGTTAAAACATAAAGAAAAGGAATCCTTCTCCCTGTGGACCGACCCGTACTCAACCGGCTAGCTACCAAGCGACACCGTCTTGATTGCGGTATATTCTTAACTTTGATTTTAAAACGCATGCACGCAAAACAAACCCATCAAAACTTTAAACGCATACGCAAAAACATCTATCAATCAAGCGCCTACATGAGGGGCACGTGAGGCGCTTAGCTCTGGGCGTCAACCACTGACTGCTAGGCACTCTTTATTGAGCAGCGCCCGCATGAGGGGCACGTAAGGCGCTTGGCGTTGTCTCTTTCTTTGTGTATTTTTCTGAAGAGTTCGATTCTTTGTTCTCCCCTGGATCTTCAATCCCCAAGAACAAATTCATCCCTATGAGAATTAAATTATCATTTGTAGGAGACTTGTCTCATTGATCTCAGATCCAGGGAAAGAACTATATTCTTTTATGAGGGTTAAACCCTTGGGTATGCAGATGAGATACTATGATCTCTATTTACCTTGAAGAAAGTTTTTCTTCTTTCTTCTCTCTTAAACTTCTTTTTGCTTGCTCTTCTTTTTGAACTTGAAGTTTATGGGGGGGTTCCTCTGTTTCTCTCTTCAGTTTCAAGTCCTTTATATAGTAGAGGCAAGTTTGTTGATTTTGTTAAGGAAATCCCTCTTTGATCCAATGGCAGAGAACTTTTAGTTCTGGTGCCGGCGCCCTTGTGCGGGGCACGTGAGGCGCTGCCTCAGAATTTTTAACTCTCGGCGCTGGCGCCCTCGTGCAAGGCATGTGAGGCGCTGGCGCCCTCGTGAAAGACACGTGAGGCGCTGCCTCTTTACTGAAGGTGTCTTTTCACCTTCTTTCTTTGCTTTTCCTAAGTCAAATTCTTGGAAATAGTTCCATCATGCACAACATTTTCTGTACTTAGACTTAAATGTCTCCCTTCATAATCTGAAGCAATACTTCTCTTCTCTTTCACTTTCAGAGAATTATTTTAACAGAGAAGAGCTATGGCTTGTAATCGTCCACATGCTCGCTGGTAGCCATGGGAGGTGCCTATTGAGGAAATTGTTCCTCGTTTTGCTGCCCGTCTGGTGAAACCTGCTCTTACAGATGACCAATGCGATACGGTGCTGCACGAGCTCTTGACTCGTAGAGGAACTCCTCTTCCCATCGGCTCCATTTGGTTCCGGATGGTCTTCTTGTCCATGCTCGATGACATTCCCCCTCATCCCGCGGAGATGACTCCGGCGATACTTGACGCAGCGGAAGACAAGATCGAGTGCTTTCATGAGGCGCTTTTGATTACCACAGCTCTGAGGGATCGCTCTGTTCGGCTGCTAAGCCAGATACGGGCTCAGCGGGCCATCATGTCTGCCTTCGCTAATGGGTACGGTGCTGACCAATGGGAAGCGACTCCTCATGAAGATCGCCGCATTCACATGCTGGAGAAGGTAGAGAGAGGGTTAGAGAATTTTATCCATAGTTTTGCGAATCCCTGTACTTTCGATCCCATATTTGGTGATCTATTTCTTGTAGAATAAAATATTCAATTAAATACTTTCTTTTTGTCATTGACTACCAAATGCTCCCTTTTTAACTCTTGTTCTTCCTCTGATGTGTGCATGTGCGTATATGAATGAGCCCAATTTCACACACATTTGTAAACGAAACTTAAACCGGTGTAAACATAAACAAATAGCTCTTGGCCGAAGATCTCGGCGAGAACAAACGCCCCCACTACTTTGCCCACGTAAGTATGTACGTGGGTGAAGTAGTGCAGAGTTATGCATGGCCATAGAATTGAGGGCTTAGGAGACAAGTTTAGGGTCCTTGTAGCCTAAGACATTTTTCGTCTACATGAGCCATAAGGGTCTCAAGAAGGTTATTTCTCCCTACGAGTCGAGAGGATCCCCGTAGGTGTATTTTTTGTTAGGAGTCGTGAGGACTCCTAAGTGCGTTCCCTCTTGAGAGTCCTAAGGATCACACAAGAGAATTTTTTCCTTTTTACAAGTCGAGAGGACTCGTAAGTGGTTTTTTTTCTTCTTGTCGATATTCAACTTTGGAGAGTGTGGCCCGTGGATAGTCCATCTTGGCAGCGATGGCTTAGGAGACAGGGTTAGGATCCCGTCACCTAAGACTTTTCAATTTTATGAGCCGTGAGGGTCTCATAAAGACTTTTCTCCCTACGAGTCGTGAGGATCTCGTAGGTGTGTTTTCTCCTTAGGAGTCGTGAGGATTCCTAAGTGCGTTTTCTCTTGAGAGTCGTAAGGATCTCACAAGAGATTTCCCCCTTTACAAGTCGAGAAGACTTACAAGTGGTTGTTTCACTCCTTGTCGATATTCGACTTTGGAGAGTGTGGCCCGTGAATAGTATGCAATAGTCCATCTTGGACCGACTTGCAGGGCCCCAGTATTTAGGAAACATGTCCTTATCCCTATTGCATAAGGCTTTTCCCTATGAGTCGAGACGAATCGAGAAGTTCTCGCAAGGACACTAATTTCCTCACAAGTCGATACGAATTGAGAAGTTATCGCAACGGTTTCCAAACATCACGGTTAAATCCTGCTAATAAAAGTTCGTTAGGGTCTGTGGTACTAGGTTTTTTACCCGTCGCACTGTCGCGTTAGCCAATATATTCCCCGATATGCAATCTTGCTGTTCGGGTGGCCCCGCGACTGTCGTGTCTTTGATCCCTTCAGGGGCTGAACAAGACGCCTTCAAGTAATCTTCCAGGTAATATTACCGTCGAAATAGCAAACGTTAGGGATATTCCATGTCGCTTTTTACTTGAGGTTAGGCTCGATTTGGGAGCCTCGATGAGTCATGACCACTCCGTGCTGGAGTGGGATGGTCTCCGATAGTCTTTCAGGTCTCATTTGAGTTGCCGTTAAGACCTTAAAGCTAGGGATCTTCCTTGGCTTCATTGGTTGACATTGTGTCTACAATATTGCGACGAACGTCGAGGTTTTCTCTGGGTTATCTGTGAATCGTCGAGATTTGGAACTAGGGGACTTTGCCATGGCTCCGTTTGTTGATTTTGCACTTGTATCCTGCTGAAGGGAAGAAGAACGCTGTTGTTGATTTCTAGGTTGTGGATGCCGCCGTCGAGACTTGGAACTAAGGACTTTGCCATGGTTCCGGGGTAGTCTCTAGGCTGTCTGTGAACTGTCGAGATTTGGAACTAGGGGACTTTGTCATGGCTCCGAGGTAGTCTCTAGGCTGTCTGTGAACCGTTAAGATTTAGAGCTAGGGGACTTTGCCATGGCTCCGTTTGTTGACGTCATATCTGCTTCTGGTTGTAATGAGAAGGAACGTCGTCGTTGATTTCTAGGCTGTAGATGTAGTCATCGAGATCGGGCTTCCCCTTTGACGAAGCCTGGTGGGACGATATGGTTCCCTTTTTGTTTGTGCCTATGGATTGTATATAGGGGTCAATGTGATCTCACCTGCAGGGCAAAGTTTCATTTTTTTTGTATTTCTTTCCGTGATGCTCTATCATTTCAGCTTTTTATATCGCGAAAGTCGCGATTGCCCAATCATTTCGGCTATTTTTTCGCGGTACCCAATCATTTCGGCTATTTTTCTTTTTCTTTACTCGCTGCTTTTTATTGCGAGTTGCCCAATCATTTCGGCTATTTTTGTATGCATATATTTTACTTGCTGATTTTTGCTGCAAGTTGCCCTATCATTTTGGCTATTTCATATGCATTTTTAGCTCGCTGATTTTGCTGCGAGTATGGAACTTGGGATCTGATACCAATCTTGGCATCAGCATCGCTGCAACCGGAATATGGCCAGGAGCGAATCATCAGTTGCCTTTGTCGATTCTAGCAAAGCTGGCTTAGAAAATAAGGTTAGGATCCTGTCGACTAAGGCTTTTGACTTCATGAGCCGTAAGGGTCTCATAAAGGTGTTTCTCCCTACGAGTCGTGAGGATCTTGTAGGTGTGTTTTCTTCTTAGGAATCGTGAGGATTCTTAAGTGCGTGTTCTCTTATAAGTCGTAAGGATCTTATAAGAGTGTTTTCTCCTTATAAGTCGAGAGGACTTATAAGTGTCGTTCACCATATGGGGAAATTTCGCACCATTGGTGGAACTTGGTGGGGGAAACGTTTATTTGTGC
This sequence comes from Agapanthus africanus, assembly GCA_030015575.1. NCBI lineage: Eukaryota > Viridiplantae > Streptophyta > Magnoliopsida > Asparagales > Amaryllidaceae > Agapanthus > Agapanthus africanus. The sequence goes on along the minus strand of JASDDO010000019.1, from coordinate 42,576,696 downwards.
CCGTGGATTGTATACAAGGGTTAATACTGAACCGCTTGTAGGGCAACTTGGGCAATGTGTAGATCCCTGTAGGTTAAGGCTTTTTTGAATCCTGCGAGCCATGAGGGTCTCATAAGGGGAATTCTCCTTACGAGTCGTGAGGATCTCGTAAGTGCAATTTCTCCTTAGGAATCGTGGGGATCTCTAAGTGTGTTGCTCTCTTGTGAGTCGTAAGGATCTCACGCAGTTATTTTCTCCTCATAAGGTCGAGAGGACCTTGCATGTGTCTTTATTTTAATGAGAATGCGCCCTTTCGGGATTTTACAAACTCGCCAGTAGTCCTGCTGTTTTTACTCACGGCGTCCTTTCGGGTTTTCATCCATGCCCATTTCGCTTGTGGACGTACCTTTTTTTGTGTTGGCGAGGAAACTCTCGAGAATAGTTTCGCCATATATGGCCTATTTGTTCGCCGGTGGGATTTGAGCCGCAGTCCTCACCGCTGGAACTTGTGGACTTGCACTCCACTACCGCCGTGTTTGAGGCAACGTTGTTAGTTTAGGGACTTCTTGGTCCGTTGTTAGTTTAAAGACATCTCGGTCCGTTGTTAGTTTAGGGACATCTCGGTCCGTAACTAGTTTAAGGGCATTGCGGTCCGTAGCTAGTTTAAGGACGTTGCGGTCCGTTGTTAGTTTTAAGGACGTTACGGTCCATAGATAGTTTAAGGAAGTTACGGTCCGTAACTCTCCATGTTTGAGATGGAGTACCATTGGGTACTACTCTTAGAGTCTTGACTCAAGAAGATAGCGAGCGGACATAGGCGTTGTCATCTATCATTGACCTGGGCCGTGACTCGTCAGGCATAGTATTTTTTCAGGAATCGGCCGTTTATTGGCCGGAAGGGTCTTTCACTATGCATATCCATGAGCAAATAGGCTCCACCTTGGTAGACCTTGTCTATGATGTACGGGCCCTCATAGTTCGGCTCGAATTTCCCCCGTTTGGCACGGTTGGGGATCATAGGTCTTTTTACGACTAGTACGAGTTCGCCTTGGCGGAATGTTCTCAGCCTAGCCAATCTTTCGTATGAGCGCGTCATCCTTGCTTTGTAAACTTCTAGGTTTTGCTGCGCCATGAGACGAGTTTCATCGAGGGTATCGAGCTCCTCAAGTCGAAGATGGGCATTCTCTTAATCTGTTAGTTCATACCGAACCGCCACTTGTAGAGAGGGTAGCTCTATCTCCAAGGAAAGTACCGCTTCCGTGCCGAATACTAACGCAAATAGCATTGTGTTCTTAGCTGTCTTAAACGTAGTCCGATAGGCCCATAGAGCTTCATGCAATCTCTCATACCGGTCCTTTTTATTTCTGGACACAGTTTTCTTTATGATCTTTGTCAAGGTCTTGTTGAAAGCCTCAGCTAGACCGTTAGCTCAGGGATTATAAACCGAAGAATATCTCCAATCTATTTTATGCTGCTGTGCGAAGCAGCTGATCTTATAGCTTCTGTAGGTTGGCCCGTTATCAGAGACAATCCGTCGCGGGTGCCGAACCAGTAGAGAACGTGTGTCTTGAAGAAATGGAGGATGTTCCCCGTCTTCACCTCTCTTAGCGGTATTGCTTCTGCCCACTTAGAGAAATAATCGGTTGTTACCAATATGAACCGATGTCCCCTGGACGATGCTGGCTCGATGGGCCCGATTATATCGGTTCCCCACATTTCGAACGGCCAACTAGCCAATGTCAGATGTAGCGGATTTGGATGCTGATGGATGAAGTCCCCGTGAATTTGGCACGAGTGAAACTGCTTCGCATATTCGAGGCAGTCCTGAACCATTGTGGGCCAATAGTAGCCCATTCTTTTAATCTTCAGCTTCATCTTTGACCCAACTTGATGGGAACCGCAGAGTCTGTCATGAGTTTCTTGAATGACCCTTTTTGCTTCTTCTAGTCCCAGATATCTCAGCCATAGACAATCGAATGATCTCTTGTAAAGAGTACCATTGGCGAAGGCGAAAGACAGGGTTCGCTTCATGAGCTGATGTCTTGACGACGCGTCTTCGGGCGTTCGATGGGATTTGAAGTAGTCTATGAAGACTTTTCTCCAATCCTTCACCCTTTCTTCATCCTCCAATTGGAAGGCCTCTTGTTCGGTTGCTTCCTTTCCTTTAGACATCTTCAGAGATATTTTTACTGATGCGAGAATTCGGCGACTCTGCACAATGATCTTTACGTCATCGAGGTTTTCGTCGGCCAGTTCTTTAGCGAGCTTGGCTAACGCATCCGCCTTACTATTTTCTGCATGCGGTATGCTTTCCAGGGTGTAGGAGGGGATTTGTGTCAGCGGTTGCTACACTCTTTCGCTGATTAGTTCCGGTTTGCATGACTGGTAGTCTCCATTTACTTGGCTAACGACCGGTTGGAAGTTGTTCATGTCATAATTTTGCATTATTATATTCTCCATTCTTATTTATTTTACAAATAAACAGGCGCTTTTGATCCATATCTGCTACATAGTTGCAGCTTACAGGTTCTCGGAATAAAACAGTGAAAATGATGAAAAGACGATACAAAAGTTAGACTACGACCAACAAATAGAAGAATCTTGATCATGCTTACAATTTGAGAGACAAACGAAGATCAATGAACAATTTCACAAAGGACAAAGGCAGTGCAAGATTCAAGACTTCAACACGAAGCAAAGGGTAAAAGTCCACGACATTATGCACTGTGGAAATCTGGAAGAGAACTAGATGCCAATCTGAGAAACCAAGTGAAGAAACAAGAAGACAAATGCAACCAGAAGCAGCCCAGAGAAGTCCAGCCCAAGACCCCTCTATATGGCCGTGGATCCGCGGCCAAACAGGGCTTTTGGCCGTGGTTCTGCGGCCATGATGAGCACATGTCGGTGCAATTTTTGTCGGTGGGTGGCGGTGCGTTGACTAGGCTTCTTAGGGTAGTTTTGTAAATGCAGATAGGGATCGAATGTAACCCTAGGGTTTCTATGATCTATAAATAGGAACCCTACAGCTCTTTTTGGAGCATGCCTCTTCTTGTGCCTCTTTTAATTTATCAAATTCAGAATTTCAATTCCTGTAATGTTTGAAGAGTGCATCAAATAAAAAAGTAAGTCTTTTTCTTTACCTTGCCCTAGTTAATTTTCCTTTCTGCCCTAGTTAATTTTATTTATCTTCCCTACTTATAACTTTTATTTATCTGCCGTAGTTGTTAAATTTAAATCATAAAAATGAAATCTTTTATCAATTCCCTAATGAGTGAGTAGTTCCTCACTTGTTAGGGTTAGGAATAGGAAAGGTTTGAGAGATGAAAATCTCTCACCCCCTTTCTTGCCCATCACATATTTTTTATAGGGCTCCATACATACATACACACACCGCTCACTATGGCACCCTATCCCATGAGGTAGCGGTGATACCGTAGTTTAAAAGACCGGTTGTGTATGTTTTCCATGGAGGTTAGGGTAAGAATTAAGAAAGGACGGACAAGGACCTAGAGGAAGAAACATCGTTTCTTCCCGATGGTACTAATCTACTTTATTAATTATTACCATAACACCTAAATAGATCTAAATTAGGGCATTGAAAGCGGTGAGGAATATTGACTTTCCAAACTTAACCTAAACCTAACCCTAGCAAGATTTAATCCTAATCAACTCATTTCAGTTTTCATTGATAATCCAATCCACCACAATTGGAATTAACTCGTTAGAACAAAAAGAAAATACACAAAATCCCTGTGGACCGACCCGTACTCACCGGCTAGCTACCAAGCGACGCCGTTCTTGGTTGCGGTTAAAATTCTTTGATTCATCTTTCGAAAGTGCACAAGCGCGCAAAACATCTCATTTCAATCAAATGGCGTCGTTGCCGGGGATGGCATAGTTATTTTCTTTTTGCAATTTCGGGTTAATATAAAATTGAAAAATCATAAAAACTGAAAAATATAAAAATAAAAAAAAATTATCATCTTGTTATTCTTTGAAGGGTGTTTTCTTTTGAATTGTGCAGGATCGACGAACAAATTCAGATCTGGAAAATTCCAGTTAGCAAAACAGAAAATAGCAGATCTGAACAACCAGAGGAGAATAACAACAGAGAAACAGAAGAATTTTGGAGATCAGAACCGCCAAGTCAACCGCGGAACCGCGGTCAAAGGCACATTCCCGCGGCGGATCCGTGGCCTGGTGATGACGTCATCATTTGAAAAAGTCTCTGTAAGCATCTTTTCTTCTTATGAACCCCCTGATATCCTCTGAGAAAAATTTTCCTACAGGGTTCTTTGCGCAAAAACTTCTCTCCCTTCTCCAATAACTTGATCTTGTGCAGGATTCTTTGCGCCGCAATAAAAAAAATCTTTGGCAAGTGTTTTATTGTGTTTACTGCTTTGCATCTTTAAAACTGATTTTAAGGGGCTTTAACACCAATCCAGATTGGGTAAGGATTTCATTACCCTTCCTAGGACCCCAAAAATCACAAAAAGCATATTGCATTGACCATTGAGTTAATTAAAAAAATTAGACTCAGCCTTAAGGACTGTCGCGCTCAATAGGACAAAGGAATAGTTGTAGGCATCGATCGTTTATCTAAACCAGATTTTGTGGTGCCTAGGCTAGACAAGTGGGGGAAAGGTAACTTTAAAAGGCCCGTCTCACGGTAATTCGTGAGCGGATCCCTCCTTTCTCTACTTGTGCTTACCTGGCCACAATTGGCGGTGAAGAGACGATTTGAGGTCCTCACAACTTGCCCTTTGGAACAGTTAGGAGCAGTCTAGTTGACCTAGGAGACCCTAGATCTAGGCTTGATTGTGCATATTGTGATTGCTTGAACGTGTGTCTAAGCTTCTTATTAAAAATATTTTTGCAAAAAGCTCTTTATATATATAAACAAAACACATAAAATTTTACAAAAAGTTGCCAATTTTTTCGCTAGAAATCCATTGCACCCCACTTGCACCCACATTCTTTTTCTTATCCTTTCTTACATCATGGGTATCCCACCTCACAAAACTCTTGCCGAACTTTGGTACCCTCATCCAAACATTGCTTTTTACGCGAATTGTTTTGGTCGAATTACGGACGACCCCTCCATGCCCAAAATTTCTTTGAAAGATCGAATAGAAGCGTCTAGGAGAAACAGTTCGACTCCGCAATCCACTTTGTATCAACCATTTCAACCTTCACCATCTTCTTACGTTGATACCTCTTTTTCGAGTCCTGTTGAAACTCCGAAACCCATGTCTATTACTGAACATATTGAACAAGCACATAACCGATCTTTCATTCCTTTCAACACTTCCAGTTCTTGGGATCAACAAGTCCATTCACCTTTTTATCCAAATGTTGATCCTACTCCTGTCCAACCATTCAATTCCTACCAGTCCTACCCGACTTTCGCTCCTTCCCTAGATATTGCTTCTACACAACCATTTAGGAGTTTCACGTATCCAAACAACTTTGAATCTTTTACTGAAACCCCTTCACAACCCATGTCTAGTCTGGAACAGTTATTGGAAGCTTATATTGTAGCGACAAACAAACAGATGAGAAATTTGGATGCATCCATTGCCGCCCTTATGCAACCTAATGACCCGGTAGCTAGTTTCCAACTAGCTCTAAAAATTCCAATGTATGATGAGGCGGTTGGACAGATTGAGAATTTGAGTGGAGAGAGAGAGCTGTGCACCCTTCCAAATTAAACCTACCCATCACCAATTGAATCCCACAACTCCGATTTTGAATATCTATCAAGTGTCCCAAATGATTCACCAGTTGAAAATAAAACGTTTAATGAGTTATGCGACTTTGTAGTGCTTGATTTGCCAGATTGTGAAGGGTCACTTTCGAGTGAAACCATCACCAATCCTTTCGACCTCTACACCTCCAATCTAGAACCTGAATTGATAAATATCCATACTTTTGATGAGGTGTCTGAAAAAATTGATTTTCACTTGATTGAGGATATTGATGCAGGGAATATTTTAGATGATTAACCCGCAGATTTGACTGAATTTTTCTCTCGAATTCATCATCCCGAGTCATTAAATGTTTCTCCCGAACTTCATATGCGTCTTGATTTTGATGATAATTGCATGGATGAGATAACTTTTGAGGAGAATTATGAGGATATGAGGATGAACCAGTTTTGTTTGATGAGTCGGATTTTCTAATTCATCCTCCTGAACCTTTAACTGTTATACTTCCTAAATCACCCCCTTCATCCTTTTCATCGTTTCGACCACGCAAGAGATCACGCAGAAGGACTGTGTGCTTGAAAAATTTCTGTTCGATCACAGCAGTATTGACGCCACTAGTGCGTTCTTCCTTGAATCTGACACGGTTCTCACGACCGATAACAATTACGAGTGTTTCATTTTTTCGGACGATTTTGAAGACTCACCGCCCGACTTTGAGCCCTTTGAATTTTCAGATGAGTTAGTTGAACATCAGACTCGGTTGCTTATAGTCATTTCGAACCATTGATGGAATCTTTCGAGTTCGAGACAGTTCCACCAATTTCACCTTCAATTGTTTCACCTCTGAAACTCGAACTCAAGCTGTTGCCATCTCACCTTATATACGCTTATTTAGGCGAGACTGATACCCTTCCTAAATCACTCCCCTTCGTCCTTTCCATCGTTTCGACCGCGCAAGAATCTGTCATGCTTCCATTTTCAATGGATGGTTTACCAAGTTCAACGTACCCATGTTTTTCTCGCGAATCTTGAGGGATTTGACCCCATTGCTCGACGGGTTGATAGATTAGCACAACCGCTTTTAACACATCGGTCATCAAAATTTGCGCTAATTTATTCACTCGATTTACTCCCTCAAGTTCGTACTACACTTCTTTCTTTTTTTCGCCATTCATCTCCTCCACCGAGACCGTATACTATTTCTATTCCCACACGGTCTCGTGTACTTCTTATTTCTTTCCTCTACACTCCATTCTTTCACCAACCACACCATTATAACGATAAATTTTTTGAATGGTTGGTGCTAACCTTTGGCCTGTGTAAGGCCTTATATAGCTTGATACTGTGTTTTTCTCCCTCCTAACTCTAAACTTTAACGTTTAAACAGTGGAAACACTGTTTCACTTAAGTTTGGGGGGGACCTTTTTGTATATATATTTTGTTTTGTTTTTCTGTTAACAATAAAAAAATAAAAAATAAAAAAAATAAACAGGGGAATACCGGCAATTTTGACCTTCTTGATGTAGCCTGACAGTGAGGACACTGTCAAGTTTAAGTTTGGGGGTGTGCTCGGTAAGCTTTCTTCCTTCGCATTCATGTGTATATTTTTGCATTTGTATACTTATTTTAAAACCCATAAAAAACTAAAAAAATTTAAGAATTATAAAAATTGAAAAATTCAATTTTTGGCCATAATTGACTTGAATTTGACAAGAAAATTAACTAGGTAGGAAAAACTAGATTCTAGACTTAGTAAATTAAAAAAAACCCTAAAAATAACCTTTCTTAAAATTTAATGGTAGAAAATATATGTCTTTGTAGTTTACTTAGAAATAGGCAAATTTTGAGTTCACTTCTTGGGCTAAGTTAAAACAAGGGAAGAGTATTGATATTTTTATTAAAGTATAAGTCTGAAAAATAATTCCTAAGCTTAAGTCTAAATTCTGAAAATATATACCCTACAAATTGTACAAACACGAACTTTGAAACTTGGAATAGTAGAAGAGACCTTGAAATGCTCTTGTCTAAAGTCCTTAGTATGAAGGAAAATAAAATAAAAATACAAGTGTGAATAAAAAGATAAAAAAATGAACACTGGTTTTTGTAATTACTTAAGGCCGCATAATAGAAAAAAATATTTAGCTAGGGTGCTTTATCACCTAGTGCCTTAGACCAACTGGTTTGGGAGTCACTGCTAAAGCCTTAGGTGTTACAAGACTAGAAATTACGCCTTAATGTGCAAACACATTTTGTAATCGGTCGTTGGTACCTCAAGAAATATTAACGGTCGCATGAAGAATGTGTGAGCAATTTCATCTAAAAATTCACCAACTAAAAGTACTTTGGACGATGGACAAGAGTATAAGAGCATGAATTGAATTTCCAAGTGTAGGGGTGATACATACATACACGTAGGGGTATATGATTGGGGTTTAAATGAGAGATATGAATGAAAAATAGGACTTATATGTTTAGTAGAGATGATAAAAATTCCTAACTTGAGATGGAACCTTAGAAGGAAAATTCAAAAGATGCTAAAAGCTAAATAAATTTACATAACATATACTATTTTAAGTTAAATGATAAGAAAGCATGAAAAATATGGGTTGATAATTTCTGAGTCGAAGATAATAGAATTTTTTGTTAGAAAACCGAATTGGAGAATAAAAGTCAATAGGCCGAATTGATAGGATTTTGTGGGTAGTATCCGCTGAAAACCCTAAGGAGACAACACTCCTCCTACTAGGGACACCTAGAGGTTTAACGGCTTATTGCACGAGCTCAGTGCAATCGTGTTTCCCTGGGAAAGTGAGGTTAGGTCTTTTTCGAGAATAAAACTAGTTTTGCTCGAGGACGAGCAAAAGATAAGTTTGGGGGTATTTGTTCATGTCATAATTTTGCATTATTATATTCCCCATTCTTATTTATTTTACAAATAAACAGGTGTTTTTGATCCATGTCTGCTACATAGTTGTAGGTTACAGGTTCTCGGAACAAAACAGTGAAAATAATGAAAAGACGATATAAAAGTGAGACTACGACCAACAAATAGAAGAATCTTGATCATGCTTACAGTTTGAGGGACAAACAAAGATCAATGAACAATTTCATAAAGGACAAAGGCAGTGCAAGATTCAAGACTTCAACACGAAGCAAAGTGTAAAAGTCCACGACATTATGCACTGTGGAAATCTGGAAGAGAACTAGATGACAATCTGAGAAACCAAGTAAAGAAACAAGAAGGCAAATGCAACCAGAAGCAGCCCAGAGAAGTCCAGCCCAAGACCCCTCTATATGGCCGCGGATCCGCGGCCAAACAGGGCTTTTAGTCGCGGTTCCGCGGCCATGATGAGCACGTGTCAGTGCAATTTTTGTCAGTGGGTGGCGGTACGTTGACTAGGCTTCTTAGGGTAGTTTTGTAAATGCAGATAGGGATCGAATGTAACCCTAGGGTTTTTATGATCTATAAATAGGAACCCTACAGCTCTTTTTGGAGCATGCCTCTTCTTGTGCCTCTTTTAATTTATCAAATTCAGAATTTCAATTCCTGTAATGTTTGAAGAGTGCATCAAATAAAAAAGTAAGTCTTTTTCTTTACCTTGCCCTAGTTAATTTTCCTTTCTGCCCTAGTTAATTTTATTTATCTGCCCTAATTATAACTTTTATTTATCTGCCGTAGTTGTTAAATTAAAATCATAAAAATGAAATTTTTTATCAATTCCCTAATGAGTGAGTAGTTCCTCACTTGTTAGGGTTAGGAATAGGAAAGGTTTGAGAGATGAAAATCGCTCACCCCTTTCTTGCCCATCACATATTTTTTATAGGGCTCCATGCATACATACACACACCGCTCACTACGGAACCCTATCCCATGAGGTAGCGGTGATACCATAGTTTAAAAGACCGGTTGTGTATGTTTTCCATGGAGGTTACGGTAAGAATTAAGAAAGGACGGATAAGGACCTAGAGGAAGAAATATCGTTTCTTCCCGATGGTACTAATCCACTTTATTAATTATTACCATAACACCTAAATAGATCTAAATTAGGGTATTGAAAGCGGTGAGGAATATTGACTTTCCAAACTTAACCTAAACCTAACCCTAGCAAGATTTAATCCTAATCAACTCATTTTAGTTTTCATTGATAATCCAATCCACCACAATTGGAATTAACTCGTTAGAACGAAAAGAAAATACACAAAATCCCAATGGACCGACCCGTACTCACGGCTAGCTACCAAGCGACGCCGTTCTTGATTGTGGTTAAAATTCTTTGATTCATCTTTCGAAAGTGCACAAGCATGCAAAACATCTCATTTCAATCAGGAGTCTCCATATATGAGGAGGTTTTCGATTCTCATGTTGACAGCAATCTTGAGACCTGCTATCAAAGCCTCATACCCGGATTCGTTGTTTGTTCTTGGCTCCGTTAAGGAAAGGGTAAAACGCATTATCCCTCCTTGTGGAGTCACAAAGATAAGGCTTACTACGGCTTTGATTATGGGGGTGCTTTTCTTCTGCCTCTTCATAGACGATGGTCCATCGAAGTAGAGTTCCCATCGGGTATCATTCCCTTCTTTCTCCCTGTCAACTGCGTCAAACATGTGTTCGTCCGGCAACTCGCAGTTCAAGGGAGAGTCGGCAGGTATCGAATGCTCAGCGAGAAAATCGGCGATGGCCTGGCCTTTTGTTGCCTTGAGAGGTCGATATACTATCGAGAACTCCATCAAGAGGAAGGCCCATTTAGCAAGTCTTCCTGTTAGCATGGCTATTGACATCAAATACTTGAGAGGATCCACCTTTGATATGAGATGGATCTCATGTGCCAAGGCATAGTTCCTGGTCTTCGTTATCGTGAAGATTAGTGCAAGGCAATGTTTTTCAATGGGGAGTGGTTGTTTTTTGCCCCCAGAAGGACTCAACTCAAATAATAGAGAGCTCTCTCATCTGCGTAGATTTAAGGAGAATACTTCAGGAGTGGACGTGTTATCTATCATCATCTCGGTAACAGGCACTGGGAAGTCATCTTTCGGACAAACTTTGTTGAGATCCCGAAAATCTACGCAGATGCGTACTGTCCCATTTTTCTTCATCACCGGAACGATATTGGCGATCCAGTCGGGGTATTGAACTTCTTGGATAAAGCCGGAATCGATTAGCTTCTTGACTTCGGCATTGATACTCATCTCATGCTCGAGCCGCATTTTTCTCGGCACCTGTTTGACTGGCTTGACGTCCGGCGATATCGTCAGTTTATGCACAGCTATTTCCGGATCTAATCCCGGTATCTCGGAATAGTTTCATGCGAAACAGTCTTTATACTGCATAAGCACGTCCTTTAACGTGGCTACCTGTTTCTCAGACAACAGCTCACCGACGAACGTTGGCCTTGGCTCGTTTGCCATCCCCAAGTCGATTTTTCTCGGGTTGTCTGCTGTGGTGTGTATCCCATCTTCCAGATCTTTTGGTGCCGGTAGAAATTCTGAAATCAGCTCGTTCTCATCTTCATTTGCGAATCACTGGGGGAGGTCGTTCGTATTCTCGTACTCTCTTTCCTTTGAGAATGTTATTATATGGCAGGTACGAGCTCGTTTCCAAGTTCGTTTCTAAGCTCGATCCATGAAGGATAATACCACTTCTTGAAGGCATTGCACTCCTCGGTAGGGTGCGTGACCTTCCAATGGTACAAGCAGTATTTCGGATGGACATCCAGTTCGTCGGGGCACGTATTCCCGGAAGTATCTTCTTTGGAAGGTGGCAGCTTCATTCCCATTGACAGAGCTTTGACGAACTGCTTCCTTATCTTGATTCTGCTCCTGCTGGTGGCAAGGGCACTTTGATCCGGTTGAGATACTTTATGGTTTCTCATTACCGGAGCTTTTTCGGCCTGACACCGACGCTTGGCCTTTTCGTAGATGGTCGTTTCACGTTCTCGATCAGTTTTGCTCTTTTGAAGAGCGTCGTTCAGCAGCTTGTCAATGAGATCATCTGAAGGTTCCAAGGGTTTTGGTTCTGGATCTGCCCCCAGTTTCTCTACGTCAGGAGCTTCTTTGTCGTTTATCGACGAGTGAGAGATCATGTGGCAGCTCGCTACATACTCCTCCAGTTCTTTTGACGAGTCGTCTCCTTCATCAATGTCACTGTTTCCATTCTCAAGAACATGGTTGAAGAATTCTTCCAATGTAACTGGGGTCCGCGCTTTTTGGTTGTATTCCTTCAGTGCGTTGATATACTTTTGCAGACCCATACGATTACCGCCGAGCTGCACGGGCTTCTAGGCCTTCTTCTTTTTCTTTGAAGACTTCGGAAGCTTAGCCTAGAGGTTTTGTCCATCGTTACCAACTTTTGGCGTGGGGCGTGGTTTCAGCATTCCGTTAATAATTTCAGGCTCCAGCGGGCTTTACTACCTAATCTGTAACAACCCTAAACTTTCTGTACAACTTTCTGTAAAATGTTTTCAAAAATACAGAAAAGGGTATTTTTGCCTGAGCACAAGATATAAGTTTGTTTTGCTTTTTAATAACAAGAAGGAGCTTGTAATTCATTGGTAAGACCTTGCACTGCTGAACTAAAGCACCAGAATTCAAATCCCATCACCCATATTATTTTTAATATTGTTTTATTTTAAATTTTTAGAAGTCCAAGAGCCTACACATGCATAACTCGTAAAACCCTCACTACACATATAAAATAAACTGACCCAGGGGCTACACCAAGCGACGAGGGACACGTGGCAGCGAGCCCAGGCCCGACTCGGCCGACTCGACCCGCCGCCGCCTACCGAACTCGGTCGGATCGCCGAGTTTCCTTCATGAAAGTTCTGCCTTTTTGTATTCTAATAACCCCTGTATACTTTAATTTCTCTGCACAGCAACAGAGACATTAAAATACCCCATTAACCTATTTTTTAATACAATTTTCATTCAACCTTTCACCTACCCTAGCCCTAGTATTACCCTATAAATACCATCCCTAAACACACACCCCTCACTCACAATTCTGTCCAAACTCTCAAGAAAACTCTCTAGAATTTTGTGTACAAGTGGAGTTAGCAAAGGGCGAAACTCCGGCGATCTTCCGACGACGACCCTAGGAGCTCCCGGAGACGAAACGACGCACCGACACCTCCTACCGATTCCTCTCCCTCTTCTCTTGAATCTAAACCCATAAGTCCTACCTCCCTCTTTTCTTTGCTATTCTAAAAATTTCTTTTTCTAAAACCCGACGGAAGCGGAGTTCAATCCGACTTCCGATTCGGTTTTCTTTATAAAGTTCAATTTTCCTTAACACATCCATATTAAACTCTTACATCTTGACTATTAATCATTAAAAAAATATGTTGAACAAGTTTTATAGCACATTTCATCTTGTAACTTTTATCGCTCTTTTTCACTAAAATACCATGTAGTTTATTTTCTAATTTAAAACATCATTAATCTTGCTATACCTTTAATTAGATCACGAGGTAATGACCTACCTCCTCACAACACTCATATGCAACATAGCACAATACCTTTCGGGAACATAGAATACAGAAAAACGAAACTTTATATATAAATACCACTAACTATTAAAACTGTTTTCTATAAGATTAAGTATTTTAATAAATCTTTGCAAAGTGCCGCTACAACCCATTTTGGGGAATCCGACTGAGATGGTGCGGATTATCGCACATTCTTGGGCTTAGTAGTGCGAGATGCAGACCTCCGCAAGGAGCATTCGGTCTCGAGAGATTTAAAATACAAATATCTTAAGAAAATGAGATTTCTAGAAAATAATAAATTAAAATTATTTTTATAAATATATATGTGTGTGTGTGTGTGTATCATCAAAATATCTATTTTTGATATATTATAAATATTCTAATTTTTCTAAATCATAAGAATCACTTTATATAAAAATATCATGAAATTCCATACAAGTCCAACACTTTACAATTAAATACCATGTATTATGAAAAATAAGTTTATTCACTAATAATGTCACAATTATAAAACCTACAACTATGAAAACTCTAAATACGATAATTAAATACTTGCGGTGTATTTTTAAAAGTATACAAAATTATTTTTACATAAAACCCCCTCAAGTTTTATAAATTACAATAAGGACTCTAGTAAATATAGGTTTAAGCGGGACCAATCTCTTGAGCCTCAGACAGCCAGAGAAGTAGGTGCTTGCCTATTCTAAGGTAGACAACTTAACAAACATTATCAACACAGTAATCGTCTTTAAAAAGGACACAAATGCTGCCGTCCATGTGCAGCGGTTACCGATAACACCAAAACCTAATTCAGGACTTCAATTACTTTTCTAATTTTCTGACTCAGACCGAGTCTCATTATAAACAATCTGACTTGAATTTGATTCAAATACAATCTACAATACTACAATTCAATATGAATCCATGAATCTATATAATCAATCGGATCAAACTATTCAACCTGTATTGACCGAACCGAACCATGGATATACTTCCACTTACATGATTCTCCAGTTACATCCATGATTCTCCAGTTACATCCATTTACTGATATCATGGTTTCGCTAAATCATCCAATTATACAATCTATATTACAAGACCATACAGTTGCAATACAAACAATACAAACAAGACATCGCGGGTTTAAGGGGTAGATTGGTACGGAAGGTGTTAGAAGTGGCACGAGACTGCAAGATTAAGACACCTAACCTATATGCCGTTGCTGTTGTACCGTGGCATAACGGTTCCTTGTACTTCCATTTGCCCTAATCTCTAGCATATAGAGACTCCTCTCGTATACACCGGCATCTTTCTGTACCAAGATACAAACAACAGCGTTAACCATATAATACAACTTTAAGAGCTACATTCTCTTTCTGTCTATTCTATTTCTCCCTTATCTTTGGGACTTACCGAGCGATTGTTCGCCGACGACATTCTTTCTCTTTCTTCTTTGGAATGTTGTCAGGTGATCTGGACACTCAGGAGATCGAGCCTACTAGTGAGGACTTGGACCAGCTTGCCTACGACCCAGAGCGCTAGTTTCATTATACACATTTTTATTTCAGTACTTTTCATTTCTATTATGCCATTGTTTAGGCAATTCTTTCATTCAATTGTATTTACTTTTCCATGCATTGTACAAAAGAATGTTAATAAATAAAATTGATGTTTCATTACATTTATCTCTCTTGTGCATTTATATTTATATTGCTTAGATACGCTTAACGTATTTACTTCACAGTAAATACGTAGCGGCCAGTCGCATCCCCTTCGCCATACACCGGGAAGCGGGGCGTGACATGTTTTGTTGGTGGCCCATGCAGGTCTGAGCTGTATGGAACTTACCATGCAGTTCTGTTCTGCGTGAACAACCTAAGCAATATAACACAAGAACCCGCAACTAAAACATTCTTTACAATCCATACACCTTGAATCTTATCATTTCATATTCCTTGAATCATATACTTTGAATCTGTCCTAACCTAAATTTTTCTTTCAAGGTTATGGATTCCCCAAACAACACCAGCACCAACTTCAACAACACTCCACCACCACTATCAATCACACCTGCCGTCCCTGCTCCGCTCAACGAGCAAAAGGTTCTGCTTAAGGTGATCCGCAACCTCCTAGAAGGACATCAGCAACAGACTGCACTTTTAATGAATCGTCCAGAGGCAGAAGCACCTGGGGTGAAGCAATTTAGAGATTTGCATCCCAAACAGTTCTCAGGAAAGGGAAGCCCTCTAGAAGTTGAGGAATGGGCTCAGAGCATCGAAGATGATCTGGCAGCAGCACAAGTGCCAGAGATAGCTTGGTTCCGTGTTGCGAAACTGCAGCTCACGGACAATGCACGGGTCTGGTGGAAAGCGGAAGAAAGTCGTCTTGATCAACCCATCGAATGGAAGACTTTCCGAGACATGTTCAACGCAAAGTACTTCCCTGAGACCGCCAGATTCGACATGGAATAGCAGTTCATCCATCTGCAACAAGGTTCAATGTGGACCAAATCAGTAGATGAGTATGACGCTGGGTTCAACATGATCAGTCGGTAAGAAATGTCTCAATAAATTTGATTTTTAAAATATCACATACTACACAGCTAACACAAGACCGTAATAGGTTTGCGGCCAATCTCATACCGACTGCTGAGATCAGGGCTAGAAGATTTCAGCAAGGGTTGGATATGAAAATCCAAGCTGCTTTAGCTACATGGGATTTCCCAACCCATGATTTGGCTTTGAAGGCTTCCCGAAGATATGAGACAGTAGTAAAGAGGAAGGGCAGACCTCAATCTGCCGGTTTGAAATGTCCTGCCACTCAAATGGCAAGAGGAGCCTCTTTCAGGCCATCGTTCGAACCCAGGAGAACTGAAGAAATCAATAAGCAGGCGAGTCCAGACTTCTGCTACTACTGCAGGAGAAAGGGACACTTGTGGAAGGACTGTAGGCGCGCAAAAGGTCTATGTATAGTTTGTGGCGCGTCCAATTACGGAATTGGAAATTGTCCTTATAGACGCAACCCAGCTCACACACCCACCAACTACCCTCAGCAGCCAGCTATCCAGGCTCCTGCACCTCGTCTAGCACTCCCTACTCCACCACCTGCACAACCTACTCGTCAATTCCAACAAGCAATGAGGGACATGCCTCGAGGGCAGAGAAACATTCCCCAAGGACAGAATGTGCCTCCAGTTAGGAGGAATGTACCACGGTGACAGATATTCACATTAGCAGCCGTAGAAGCCGAGAATGTAAGTCAAGGTAACATTGGTAAGCCTTTTTCACATTTTTAAAAACCCTTGCACCATCTTATTATACACTATCAGTACTCCAGTCACCAAACTTTTCTTGAATCTGTTAAACTTTCCTTTTACAAATTTCGAGGACAAAATTTTTATAAGCAGGATAGAATGTAACAACCCTAAACTTTCTGTACAACTTTCTGTAAAAAAATTTCAAAAATCAAGAAAGCGGTATTTTTGCCTGAGCACAAGATATAAGTTTGTTTTGCTTTTTAATAGTAAGAAGGAGCTTGTAGCTCATTGGTAAGACCTTGCACTGCTGAACCAAAACACCAGAGTTCAAATCCCATCACCAATATTATTTTTAATATTGTTTTATTTTAAATTTTTAGAAGTCCAAGAGCCTACACGTGCATAACTCATAAAAACCCCACTACACATATAAAACAAACTGACCCAGGGACTACACCAAGCGACGAGGGATATGTGGCAGCGAGCCCCGGCCCGACTCGGGCCGGCGACTCGGCCGACTCGGCTCGCCGCCGACGGCCGAACTCGGTCGGATCGCCGAGTTTCCTTCACGATGCCTTTTTGTATTCTAATAACCCCTGTATACTTTAATTTCTCTGCACGGTAACAGGGACATTAAAAAACCCCTATTAACATATTTTTTAATACAATTTTAATACAATTTTCATACAACCTTTCACCTACCCTAACCCTAGCATTATCCTATAAATATCACCCTAAACACACCCCCTCACTCACAATTTTGTCCAAACTCTCAAGAAAACTCTCTAGAATTTTGTGTACAAGTGGAGTTAGCAAATGGCGAAACTCCGGCGATCTTCCGACGACGACCCTAGGAGCTCCCGACGACGAAACCATGCACCGACACCTCCTACCGATTCCTCTCCCTCTTCTCTTGAATCGAAACCCGTAAGTCCCACCTCCCTCTTTCCTTTTCTATTCTAAAAAGTTCTTTTTCTAAAACCCGACGGAAGCGAAGTTAAATCCGACTTCCGATTCGGTTTTCTTTATAAAGTTCAATTTTCCTTGCTGACATCTTGACTATTAATCATTAACAAAATATGTTGAACAAGTTCCATAGCAAAATATTTTATCTTGTAACTTTTATCGATATTTTTCACTAAAATACCATGTAGTTTACTTTCTACTTTAAAACATTATTAATCTTGCTATACCTTTAATTAGATCACGAGGTAATGACCTACCTCCTCACAACACTCATATGCAATATAGCACAATATCTTTCGAGAACATAGAATACAGGAAAACAAAACTTTATATATAAGTACCACCAACTATTAAAACCGTTTTCTATAAAATTAAGTATTTTTATAAATCTTTGCAGCGCCGCTACAACCCATTTTGGGGAACCCGACTGGGATGGTGTGGATTATCGCACATCCTTGGCTTAGTAGTGCGAGATGCAGACCTCCGCAAGGAGCATTCGGTCTCGAGAGATTTAAAATACAAATATCTTAAGAAAATAAGATTTTTAGAAAATAATAAATTAAAATTATTTTTATAAATATATATATATATATATGTATATATATATATATGTATGTATGTATGTATTATCAAAATATCTATTTTTGATATATTATAAATATTCCAATTTTTCTAAATCATAAGAATTACTTTACATAAAAATACCATGAAATTCCATAC
This sequence comes from Agapanthus africanus, assembly GCA_030015575.1. Taxonomy (NCBI): domain Eukaryota; kingdom Viridiplantae; phylum Streptophyta; class Magnoliopsida; order Asparagales; family Amaryllidaceae; genus Agapanthus; species Agapanthus africanus. Next base: position 42,558,583 of record JASDDO010000019.1, on the reverse strand, counting down.
AAATCCAACACTTTACAATTAAATACTATGTATTATGAAAAATAGGTTTATTCACTAAAAATGTCAAAAATATAAAACCTACAATTATGAAAACTCTAAAGACAATAATTAAATACTTGGGGTGTATTTTTAAAAGTATACAAAATTATTTTTACATAAAACCCTCAAGTTGTATAAATTACAATAAGGACCCTAGTAAATATAGATTTAAGCGGGGCCAATCTCTTGAGCCTCAGAGAGCCGGAGAAGTGGGTGCTTGCCTATTCTAAGGTAGACAACTTAACAAACGATGTTATCAACACAGGAATCGTCTTTGAGAAAGACACAAATCCTGCCGCCCATATGTAGCGGTTACCGATAACACCAAAATCTAATTCAGGACTTCAATTTCTTTTCTAATTGTCTGACTCAGACTGAGTCTCATTATAAACAATCTGACTTGAATATGATTCAAGTACAATCTACAATACTACAATTCAATATGAATCCATGAATCCATATAATCAATCGGATCAAACTATTCAACCTGTATTGACCGAACCGAACCATGGATATACTTCCATTTACATGATTCTCCAGTTACATCCATGATTTTCCAGTTACATTCATTTACTGATATCATGGTTACGGTAAGTCATCCAATTATACAATCTATATTATAAGACCATACAAGTTGCAATACAAACAATACAAACAAGATATCGCGGGGTTTAAGGGGTAGATTGGTACGGAAGGTGTTAGAAGTGGCACGAGACTGCAAGATTAAGACACCTAACCTATATTCTGTTATTGTTGTACCGTGGCATAACAGTTCCTTCTACTTCCATTTGCCCTAGTCTCTAGCATATAGAGACTCCTCTCGTATACACTGGTATCCTTCTGTACTAAGGTACAAACAACAACGCTAACCATATAATACAATTTTAAAATCTACTTTCTCTTTCTGTCTATTCTATTTCTCCCTTATCTTTGGGACTTACTGAGCTATTGTTCAATGACAACATTCCTTCTCTTTCTTCTTTAGAATGTTGTCATGTGATCTGGACACTTAGGAGATCGAGCCTATTAGTGAGGACTTGGACCAGCTTGTCTACGACCCAGAGCTCTAACTTCATTGTACACATTTTTATTTCAGTACTTTTCATTTCTGTTATGCCATTGTTTAGGCATTGCTTTCATTCAGTTGTATTTACTTTTCCATGTATTGTACAAAAGAATGTTAATAAATAAAGTTGCTGTTTCATTATATTTGTCTCTCTTGTGCATTTATATTTATATTGCTTAGATACGCTTAGCGTATTTACTTCACAGTAAATACATAGCGGCCAGTCGCGTCCCCTTCGCCGTACACCGGGAAGCGGGGTGTGACAGGTTTTGTTGGTGGCCCATGCAAGTCTGAGTTGTATGGAATCCTACCATGCAGTTCTGTTCTGTATGAACAAACTAAGCAATATAACATAAGAACCGGCAACTAAAACATTCTTTACAATCCATACTCCTTGAATCTTATCATTTCATATTCCTTGAATCATATACTTTGAATCTATCCTAACCTAAATTTTTCTTTCAAGGTTATGGATTCTCCAAACAACACCAGCACCAACTTCAACAACACTCCACCACCACTATCAGTCACACCTGTCGTCCCTGCTCTGCTCAACGAGCAGACGGTTCTGCTTGAGGCGATCCGCAGCCTCCTAGAAGGACAGCAGCAGCAGATTGCACTTTTAATGAACCGTTCAGAGGCAGAAGCACCTGGGGTGAAGCAATTCAGAGCTTTGCATCCCAAACAGTTCTCAGGAAAGGGGAGCCCTCTAGAAGCTGAGGAATGGGCTCAGAGCATCGAAGACGATCCGGCAGCAGCACAAGTGCCAGAGATAGATTGGGTCCGTGTTGCGAAACTGCAGCTCAAGGACAATGCATGGGTCTGGTGGAAGGCGGAAGAAAGCCGTCTTGATCAACCCATCGAATGAAAAACTTTCCGAGACATGTTAGATTCAAAGTACTTCCCTGAGACCGCCAGATTCGACATAGAACAGCAGTTCATCCATCTGCAACAAGATTCAATGTAGACCAAATCAGTAGATGAGTATGACACTGGGTTCACCATGATCAGTCGGTAAGAAATGTCTCAATAAATTTGATTTTCAAAATATCACATACTACACAGCGAACACAAGACCGTAACAGGTTTGCGGCTCATCTCATACTGACTGCTGAGATCAGGGCTAGAAAATTTCAGCAAGGGTTGGACCCGGAAATCTAAGCTGCTCTAGCTACAGGGGATTTCCCAACCCATGATTTGGCTTTGAAGACTGCCCGAAAATATGAGGCAGTAGTAAAGAGGAAGGGCAGACCTCAATTTACCGGTTTGAAACGCCCTGCCACTCAAATGGCAAGAGGAGCCTCTTCCAGGCCATCGTTCGAACCCAGGAGAACTAAAGAAATCAATAACCGAGCGAGTCCAGACTTCTGCTACTACTGCAGGAGAAAGGGACACTTGTAGAAGGACTGTAGGCGCGCAAAAGGTCTATATATAGTTTGTGGCGCGTCCAATTACGGAATTGGAAACTGTCCTTATACACGCAACCCATCTCACACACCCACTAACTACCCGCAGCAGCCAGCTTTCCAGGCTCCTGCACCTCGTCTAGCACTCCCTGCTCCACCACCTGCACAGCCTACTCGCCAATTCCTACAAGCAATGAGGGACATGCCTCGAGGGCAGAGAAACATGCCCCAAGGACAGAATGTGCCTCCCGCTAGGAGGAATGTACCACGGCGACAGACATTCACATTAGCAGCCGTAGAAACCGAGACTGTAAGTCAAGGTAACACTGGTAAGCCTTTTTCACATTTTAAAAACCCCTGCACCATCTTGTTATACACTATCAGTACTCCAGTCACTAAACTTTTCTTGAATCTGTTAAACTTTCCTTTTACAAATTTCGAGGACGAAATTTTTATAAGGAGGGTAGAATGTAACAACCCTAAACTTTCTGTACAACTTTCTGTAAAATTTTAGCTGAAAGGACTACTTCCCACGGAGCTTCTTCTATAAATGAGCATGATGCCCCCGGCGTGTCCACCTTTTTAGGAGCGTGCTGCTGCGGCGGGTTCACCTTCCAGTTTTCGGACAGCGCGAACTTGCCATGTTGGTACTGGTCTTTGACCCAGTTCTTAAAGACGTAGCAATTTTCGATTAGGTGGCCCACTATTCGGTGGTATGGGCAGTAATTGGGATTGTTGACGTCACCTGATTGCAGTGGGCATCTCAGATCCGGCAGAGTGATGAGCCTGTTGCGCACTGCTAGTTCGAATAGTCTCCTTGTTTTATCCCGGGGAAACGAGTAAGGACGTCTCAACTTCTCTTCGAAGGCTCGCGGTCTGCTTTTTTGGCGAATAGCCGGTTTCAGGTCATTCGGTTGTTGTTGAGCGTTAGCGACGAAGGTCGCTTTCCCTTTGCCTTTTTCATTCCGAAGATCTGTCTTTGAAGAGGACGGCCTATGGCCCATCTGGTCCATTTGGGCCAGTTTGCCAATCAAGGCCTGGAAGGTGGTCGGCTTGAAAACATCATAAACCGAGATATAGTTGCCTGAGGATCAAGGGTCCCCACGAATATGCCCACAGTAGGAGCTTCTTCTATGCGCTGTTCACACTACGACCATAGGTTCCGCCACCGAATTGCGTACTGAACCCAAATTTCTCCCGGCTTCACTCTGGCATTGATTAATGCCGTGATTAGCGTGCGCTCACTTGCGCTTGCGAACCGCTGTGTGAACAGCAATTCCATCTCCGTAAATGTCCTGACAGAGTAATTTAGGAGCTCGGAGTACCATTCAAATGCCGTCTCCGCCAAGCTTCCGACAAATTGGCGAAGCAATAGTTTGTCATCGCCTCCAGTATTGCCGCATAGAGCTCTGAATTGAGCAACGTGCTGGTGCGGATTGCCCGTCCCCTTTTACATATGGAATTTGGGGATCGTATATCCTGGCGAGTATTTAATTTGGTCGTACCAGCCTGGATAAGGTCGCCCAGTTCTGACGACTTGTCCTGCCGCTTTGTTTGCTTGATGAGCTCGTATCTGCTGAGCTATGTAGTCATCAAGGATAGCTTTGGAGATTGTCTCCTCCCTGGTTGCTGATAAAACCGGAAGAGGGTTTGATGTCTCCCCTTTATTGTCTTTAGTGATTATTGGAGGGTCTTCGGCCGGAGGATCCGGTTGGATCATCATCCCCACTATGTCTTGGAACAAAAGCGCCATTTGTTTTATATTAGCCGCTTGTTCTGCGGCCTCTTTGTCTTTCTTTTCAAGAACCCTCCGTAGGAATTCGGTGTCGGTCTCCTGCTCCCGGCGTTGTTCCGACGATACTTCCGGGCTTCCTTTATGCCCAGTAAGTGCGGCCATACTTGTCAACATCTCTTGGAGCTTTTATTGTTGCTCCTAAGCTTTTGTCACAGACCGTGTGAGTGGTCGGTGATTCACGGAAGCACGACTATCCTCTTTTCTTGATGCTATGTGGACGGTATGCACAACCATGCCCCCAGACTTGGGGCGTTTGGGTCCACTGCCTTTGATATTTGCCGCCGGCATGAGGATATTCTCTGGCCTTCTCCTCTTATGGGAGGTTGAAGTTGAAAGGGCCGTTGCGGCAGGCACCCACGCAGATGACACCTTTCGTGGTATGGAGGGGGGATGGTCCTCCTCTTACCGAGCCTTCGTCTTCTTCAGCTGGCGAGAGTAATCTTTATCAATTACAGAGTCTTGGACTTTCCGTCAAACTCTGTGGATCTTGGAGGACAACCACCGAGGAGGCTGTTCCGGCTTCACCTGTGTTGTGTTTTTGACAGGCGAAGGAGAATTATTCAGTATGGCGGTTGGAGAGTTCTTGCGCATCCTCCTGAGTAGCTCGAAGTTGTTCCCAGTTAGAACAGCAGCGTCAGTTTCCACCGTTGGAGCTGGTGGGGTAAGTCCAGAAGGAGAGTTGCCCCCAGTTTTCCTCACTCGGTGCCAGTGGCGACGTCGAGCATGTCTTGCAGATGGGATCACCTCAGTTATAAAACGACCTTGTCATACCCCTTGTTTTGATGAGAGGCTGCTTTTGGTGCCAACCTGTCGAAGACTGATGTCCGTTGAGAGGGAACATCTAACCTGTCGAAGACTGACTTTCGAATAGGGGAAGCACTGGTAATGATCTCACTCGTAGTAGGAGTTAGAACGGCCAGTCTTACGAAGACCGATCCCTAAGCAGGAGAAGCCCCTTTAACGAGTTCATCTACCGGAGCTAGAATGGATATCCGCTTCAGGATAACTCCTTCAGGTATTGCAGGCCTCTTTACAGGCCCACTGGAGCCTTGGCCCAGTCGGTTAAAGACTGAGGCGTTGGAATTGGACGACCTGTTGAGAGGGGCCGTGTTAGTTGCAAGCCGATCGAAGATCGACTTCTTTGGATCCTCATGTGATGTCACTGAAGCATTGAAGCTCATTGGCGGGAGCATGGTCCCGAAGAACAGTCCAGTGGTGGCCTGAGCACCTGTTCCACTGGCATTGCGAAGATGGAGGCCGCTTGGGGCCCATAAGTTACTCCTCCAGCAGGGACGGAGTGGGAGTTGTTGTTGCAATTGGTGCAGTTGGAAGCCATCGATGTCATCTTCTCTTCTGTATGGAGCAAGACACCAAATCTTAGTACCTCGAATCCAGGGGCAACCATATTAAACCGTGATTCATTCGCGAACATGATACATGAAGTGTGGAGTGGAAAGAGGAAAAGGTCCCACCGGGCGTGCTAGAATCTGTTTACCGCTGAAAATCGGGAAGACAAACGTCTTGCCTATGTTTGGGGGAAGATGCTATTTGGGTTTATCCGTCCACCTCTCCAAAGTGTAGGGTTCCTAGGCACTCTCAAGAGGTCTCACAAGGCATCAACCATGCCAATTTCAAATTTTAACGGTGCCGAGAGACCCTAATACGGATCGTTTGCTAGAAATCTAGGCGAAAAACAATCTAGTTAACAATTAACTAAGAGATACGGAAATACAACCTTTGTAGATCCGGTCCTCCACCTCCACGGCTCCGAGATGAGGTCCTCTCCGCTGTCCAAATCAAATACGGGCTCTAGCGTCGGCTTCGTCGGAGAATGGGCAAGCTAGGTCGTCGATGTCCATGCCGAAGATGATCTACGTCGAGGCATCGCTAGATCAAGCTCACAACTTCACCAAGTCAAGAAACTTGTGAAGTAAACACACTCTACTACTTGGCAAGAGGTAGAGGATGAAGAAATAGGAAGTGGGTAGACTTTAGAATTGGATTTCTCACTCTTAATCATCAATCACCATTGATGGACTTAGGTTTTCTTCACTTGAAAAATGAAGAAGAAGAAGAAGAAGAAGAATGTTATTATGATAAGAATAAATAAAAATGAGAAAAGAAATTCATTCTTATCATAATGAAACCATAGTTAGGTGTAGAGAATCAATCATGGTTTAGTGGAATGGTTAGGTTAAGCATGAGACAAAAATGGTTGCAAAGTCAAAGACTTCATGAAGCTTCATGAAGCATTTAAAGAAAGCCACCATTTTCTCATGCTCATTTTCTTTTCCAAAAAGAATAAACAAATGAATAAAATGAATAATCAAATAGTAAACCCTAACCATTCCATTAACCAAGGTTTAATTCTATACACTTAACAAAAAGGGCATGCACCATCAAACATGATACAAGCAAGTGCACAAATCATATCGCATATGAAATGTGCACACCCGAGTGAGAAAATCCATTTAAAGTGAACCGATACTAGTTAATGCAAAGTAATATTATGCATTAAATCATTAAATCAACACTTGATTCAATGATCCGGTCATGTCGCACACAACCGACTAGTATACAATGTATCGGCTTATCGAATCAATCCTTGATTCGATAACTAGGTTATATCACATACAACCATTCGACACATTCATCGCGAGAATGGAATACGGTATCACATACACGCATTATTCTCGGTCCCGCACATATCTCATATGCGCTCCTATTTCGTTTCGCTTGAGCCAGGAAACTTCTGTGTAGGACTCTAAAGACTCGTCAATACGCCGGCAGCGGATGATGATCATATCAAACATCCACAAGCCGCAAGCGGTCTGCTAAACGTAACGGCCACCCGGGTATTGAGCGATCTGAAGATCGACGAGCAAGCCCGCTCACACTCCAGTGAATCCAACCAGTAACACTACCGTACAGTCCGCTCTGATCGTCTGATCTGTCGCATATCTCGCCTAGGGGTGGTAAACGTCAGACCCCAATAGCTCAATAAGTCGTGTCGATATGAGGTCTATAACAATTCGAGAAACTACTGGTAACACTTACCAGTAAATCTCAGCAACCCTGGCCAGGGATTTCCTGTTATAGCCAATCGAACACAGCGCAACATCAACCCCCTATACCGGGAGAGACGAATCCCCTCCTATCGCTCATTGCCTCCATGTGACTCGGGACTGTACCCAAAAACCACCGTTTTGCACGCCCTCTTGGACGTGGTAAGATGGGAATCAAAGCACAGTGGGAACCACACAAGACTCTATGACGATCTCGGGTCAACAGACTACTCTGTACCAGTGTCACCAGAGAACTGCCATCTGACGTGAGGTATAATACCATCTGGGAGTTCTCGGCGAGTCCGTCCAGTGTACCCAGTCTCTACTGAGCACCCGTATATCATCTCCGATGTCAAACACCAATGGATATGGGATCATCCATCGCCCATCTGTATGGGTCGAGAAGGTACACGCTAGTCTACTCTGGTATATCGATGCCCCATCTCGATACACCCACGACTAGGGACTTTGAAGGATGTACTTATGGACTACCATGTCCCCACTAGTATGATCCGCATCACAGTCCAGGTAGTCAAGTACACATCCTAAGGGTTTTACCAACATGTAACAGAGAGACACCCAGTATACACGTTAAGGTAAAGTTCAACCAGATAGCATACTATCATGTCGAGCAAGAAAGTCCTCCCTATATATGTCCCAGCATCCACTACAATATACATCCTATGTATAGTAATGGCCTCTATGGCATACATATAACTAACAATCTCCCACTTGCACTAGGGCCATCTGTAGCAGTGGTTGTAGTATCTCATACTCAACCATCCCATAAAAGTCTCTCTCTGGGAACAGGCCTTTGTGAGTGGATCCGCTGTGTTGTCCTCTGAGTCTACTCTCCAAACCTCGATCACCCTGGAGATCAACCATCTCCATGATCAAGTGATACTGCCTTAGAATATGTCTGGATCACTGATGGGACCCGCGTTCCTTGGCATAAGCCACAACTCCATTGTCACACAATGGTAGGAACATAGTTCATCTCATGAACCTATATACACCCAAACAGCCTCTTTGGTAGCATCTTAAGTAGCGATGTATCGTGCCTTTATCGTCTAGTATGTCACGGTATCTAGCTTGGAACTCTTCCAACATGCCGTCCCTTTACTGAGGGTAAAGACAATGCCTGCGACTGACACTCAGTCGTCATTATCACCCTGGAACCCTTCCAGTGATTCTCCCCAGGATCGGTTGATACCGTCTCACTACAACTAGTGAGAGTGCTAACATCCAATTAGATCTATCTCATAGATCCAAAATCCAGGATTTAGTAGGTATCACTTTGATCCTATTTGGAGAATCATTGTGATAAGCGGAGATTGATCGATCGTAGCATAGGAAACTCCTTCCCTATCAAGAGTATGTCATCCACGTACTCTACGAGGATCGTCACCATACTCCCTACTACCCTTTTGTATATACAAGGTTCATCTACCATTTTGATGATGTCAACTTCTTTGACTAATCCATCAAAACAGATGTTCCAACTCCGCGATGCCTGCTTTATCCTATAAAGCATCTTGCACACATTTCCGCTGCTCCCACTGTCTACGAAGCCCTCTGGCTGTGTACTTATAGACGCTCTCTTCTAAATCATCATTTAGAAAAGCAGTCAAGACACCCAACCACCAGATATCGTAGTCATGGTATGTAGCCGTGGCAAGTAGGATCTGGATGGACTTAAGCATAGCTACTTGAAAAGGTTTCATCATTATCCACGCCTGGTCGATGACGAAAAACCTTTCACAAGTCTAGCTTTGAAAGTCTCAACTTTTCCATGTACACCAAGTAATCTTCTCAAGATATACTTGCTCCTGATGGGGATTTAACCCTTCAGATATAGCAACCAAAGTCCATACTTTGTTGGTGTATAAGGATTCCATCTCAGATCGCTAAGCATCCAGCCATTCTTTCAGAGTCCTACTCCTGATGGCCAGCTCGAAACAAGTTGGGTCATCATCTCATGATGCAATCCTAGCTCCCACTGTCATAGAGAAACCGAAGTATCTCTCAGGTGGATGAGGAACCCTACTAGATCGGCGGAGAGGCTGAGGTTCATTGGTAACTATCGAATCCTTTGGTTCTATCAAATCATCAGCTGCAGTTTGTATAGCTGGAACATTTCCAGTTCTACATAACAGATCTTGCCTCGAGCTTGTCCGGATTTTGCTTTTAGACATAGGCCGGGCAACCCCAAATCTTAACTAACTTAAGAGATGGGCTCTTCCCTTATCATATCAAATATGAAGTGGTAGGCAACTGATTTGATTCGAACCCTATTCAATAGGTATGCAGCTTCTCAAGTGCATAACTCCCAAAAAGGAAACAGGTAACTCAGTAGTACTCATCATAGAGCACACCTTATCATATAGGGTGTGATTGCTCCGCCCCGATATACCATCGTGCTATGGTGTATACGGAGGAGTAATGCTGAGAGAGAATCTTATTCTCATTTAGAATAGTCCAGGAATTCCGTGCTCAAGTATTCTTCTCCTTGATCTCATCAGAGGACATAATACTTATACCCGTATTCTGGTTCTCTACTTCTAACTTATATTCTGTGAATATCTCAAAAGGTTCGGACTTGTGTTTCAACAAGAACATAGGTCTGAAACTCGAAAGATCATCAGAGAACGTAATGAAGTATAAAGAACCATTCCTGGCATGTGTAGACGGGGGACCTATATACATCAACATGTATCATCCCAAGAGTTTACTAACTCTTTCTCTGTTTCCAATAAACGGAGCTGTGGTCATTTTATCTTTGTGACATGACTGGCGAGTTTCACAAGATGTAAATTCAAACTGATTTAAATATGCATCTATATGTAACTCTAACTAGTCGGGTCACATTGATATGACCTAGTCTACAATGCCTCAAGTAGAATTCGTTCATTTCTGAACTCTTCCTCTTGTGTGTGTTCCGTATACTCAGAACTGTGATTTGATTTAGAACATTAATGCTTTTAGATAACGTGCCTGAACCGATCAACTTTTGATATAGGAAATGTTCAAAACATTATCCAACAATACAAAATTTTATCATTTCTTTACTAATAAAGAGACTGATATGATTTTGTATATCAGGTTCGGTATCTAATAACATTCGTTCAGAATCAATGTATTGGTAATACAGGGTGACAGTGACCAACAGACTTGGCTGCAACACTTGCCCCGTTTTCTGCCTCATGAAACTTATCACCCGTTCTCAGTTCTCTACCTTTCTGTAGCCCTATGTAACAAATTACATATCTGGGATCCTGATCTGGTATCACATACCCAGGACGTAAAGGATACTGAGAAACAGTTCTATGTAACGAACACACCCGAAGGAGATGCATCATATGCACTTTCTTCGTTTGGGCGGCACGGGAATTCTGGTAATCCCCAATTTCCTGCTCTGTCTTATAACAATTATAAGTTGGAGTGGGACCAACGTTCCCCAGCTCAGTATAACAAGCGGGTTCGGTCAATAATCCGTATTATTATCTTGATTAAGGCGTGATATGGTCGCTACCTGGAGAGAGAGAGAAGAAAACACTCAGCGTGCGCTCTGTCAAGAATAGATTGGTTATTATTTTATCTAATCAGGATAGCTCCCACTGCTTTTTATCAAATCTTCCTTCAAACACTAAAAGGAAAGACTAGCCGGGATTAATTACACACTACAAGTTCGCCAATCTTTCAGCCAGGCCAGTGTCGGTACTTTGAGGGAGGTCCCCCGTGCTTTCGCACGAACCTAATTAATGTAAACCTCGTTTTTCCAGAGGCGTAACCCCGTTGACACCTTTCTAGACACCTACTTGATCGGCTAATTGTAATGTATAAAACTCTCCCAGGAGTAACACTTACTCGCAGCGGGTATCGGGATCCAACTATCTCATAGAAGGTATGCAATCTCATTGCAAATTTCAACACTTGAAATTCCCGATAATATTTTGCCCCTAGCTCGCTATGACCTTGACGGAGGCCAAACAACCCATAGTCCGCTAGTCAAATTCAACCCGTCATTTCCTGATTGAATTAAACCCACCCGCACGACCCTTGACGGAGGCCAAACAACGCCGTACGAATACCCTAATCCAATCGCATCATATGCTAGCAGATAAGCACTAGTTAGCTACCGTACACTACGCCTTGACGGAGGCCAAACAACCGCAGCACGAATACTAACTAGTACGTATCTGAAATGACGGAGGGCTACGACAGGTTTTTCTGAAAACCTATTGCGTAATGAACTTGATATCGGTGTAGGATCAAATGATTTTAAAATGGAGTGCTTTTGAGGTTTTTCTAGTTTTGCTAAAGGAGTCACTCCCGGTGAAGGGATCGTCAGTCCTTTCCTCGTCGAATGAGGTGCGGGATATATCGTATATATCACTGTGCAAAGCAAAACACTTAAAAGCAATCAAAAGACAAACCGAGTGTGTAACATCTGCCAGTTATTGCTAAAGGAGTCACTCCCGGTGAAGGGATCTCGGTCCTTTCCTCATCGAATAAGGTGCAGGATATATCACATATACCGCTGTGCAAAGCAAGAACTGTAGCTACCTGTTTTAATTTTGAAATTCGATTCTACAACATCTTAGGTTTCTTTTATTTCATTAATCTCATTAATGAAGTCCCATCATTTAAAATACCTAAACATCACAGATAAATACGACGTACACTTATGCCATCCGCATTCGCCTCGATGTCCCCTCGTGCACCGTTAGGTTAGGTAAGTAACGGCAGAGCGGGGCAGGGCTAGCGCGGGTGTAAAACATAAGTAACGCCTATATAATATATCATATATACTATATACTGTATCTATCACAGAACATCACATGATCACATCACAGATATCGCAGCAGAAGAATCATATGAAATATTGGATATACTAGGACATCCGTGTTTTCAATACGAGCCAGTATAAAACACGGATTCCACGGTCGTGATGAATAGCCAATCCCACACCCCTAGACCCCTACGAGAGCGGCAAGCAACCCTACCAATTCTAGGGTTAGGAGACCCGGACTCGACTCCTCGAGTTGGTCTCCCACTGGACCCTAGAACCCGGTTACTTGTGCTCCCCTCCTTGGGTCTATCCTAATGCGGAAAAGTAAATAATATACAACGGGTGACGACTTCCGCAACCTGGAAGTGTCCCAATAAAAGAATATTACATACAAGTTTTTACATGAATGAAAATGAAAAACACTCATCTCACATAAAAAACCTCGGCTATTCAAACACGACGATCCAATATAACATATGCAGCAACACATAACATCACATGTCATCAACGTAAGTAAATATGCGCATCCCAATTGTCGTTGACATATAGCAACGAAACCGGCGATATCACATATTACACTTACGGTCACAGAAAAGAAAGTGTAAAACTACAACAGTTGGAATCCGCAATCTCTTCAGACATCGCATGCCTGACCAAATGAATTCTTTAGACATCGCATGCCTAACAATTATAAACCCCGCATTTTAGTCTCAAAATCGAAAACTCTTTTCAATATCAAGTCGGGCAATTCAACAAGATTCCCGACATCCTGATCGAATGCTCGTCGCAAACTTCAGTAGGCGGCCGCACCCCCGATACCGTCGACGAAGTGCACCAAGGCGGAACACCGCCACCGCGAGCACCCGGACAGATGCTTTCGGCGACGGGGTTCTCCTATAGTCACTTGGTCGGGGCTATGGAGTGAGGCTGTCTATTAAGTTTACCCGGCGAGTATCCGCGTACGCTACGTGATTGCGACGGACTTTTGATCACATCAAAATTCCGTGGCAACCGATCAAGTGAGACTAAAGTGCTATGTTTATAACATTCATTTAGTTATCTCATAACTTTTGTGAATTCCAATTATTGTATCACATTCCAGATAAATAGAAAATGTTAAACTTTTCGATCGAACAGTCGAACACCCAAGTTTTCCCGAAACATCAACACATGAAATAAGTCTAACAACATTCAGTTCGTGCCTCAGTACCAACGGTCCAGCCGTAGAAGGGTCAAGCCAACGCCTCACATGTGGCACGCCGTACTGCCCCAAACCCGAAGGTTCAAAGGGCAGTTCAAGACGGTCACATAATCGAGTTAAGGTTTGTTGTCTTCTAGAGGGACCATCGCGTTACTTGCACTACTTAGAACGTCGTTAAACTACGGAAAAATCCAACACTTGGAAATTTCCCGACAGGGGAAAAATTGGGTATTTATATCCGGTCGAACTTTTTAACATATTCTAAAATTTATCCGGAAAGCCACATAGACAAAATTTGATACTCCGATCGAAACACCGAATCCCCAAAAACACAGCAGAAAAATTCAACTCTTGAATAAATATTAAAAATTCCAAGAAAACTCAGCTCTTTGAACTAGGAATTACTGTGCAAAGGAACAGGGCTGACGTCATCAAGGGGCCGCTGATCCGCCGCAGAATCCATGCTTCGGCCGCGGATCCGCCGCGAAATTTACTGTTCACCAGAAACTTTTTGCACCGTAATTCTTATTTTTCCCTGCTGAATTTTTTAGCAATTTTTAATTTGGAAAAACTCACTGTTTTCAAAAAAGTACAGAGAGCAAGATTGATTTGGTGTTTCGGGTTCGTTCGGACTTCAAATTCCGTCTGGACTTCGCCTAAGGCTCTAGCTAGGCTCTGATACCACTGTAGGGTTCCTAGGCACTCTCAAGAGGTCTCACAAGGCATCAACCATGCCAATTTCAAATTTTAACGGTGCCGAGAGACCCTAATACGGATCGTTTGCTAGAAATCTAGGCGAAAAACAATCTAGTTAACAATTAACTAAGAGATACGGAAATACAACCTTTGTAGATCCGGTCCTCCACCTCCACGGCTCCGAGATGAGGTCCTCTCCGCTGTCCAAATCAAATCCGGGCTCTAGCGTCGGCTTCGTCGGAGAATGGGCAAGCTAGGTCGTCAATGTCCATGCCGAAGATGATCTACGTCGAGGCATCGCTAGATCAAGCTCACAACTTCACCAAGTCAAGAAACTTGTGAAGTAAACACACTCTACTACTTGGCAAGAGGTAGAGGATGAAGAAATAGGAAGTGGGTAGACTTTAGAATTGGATTTCTCACTCTTAATCATCAATCACCATTGATGGACTTAGGTTTTCTTCACTTGAAAAATGAAGAAGAAGAAGAAGAATGTTATTATGATAAGAATAAATAAAAATGAGAAAAGAAATTCATTCTTATCATAATGAAACCATAGTTAGGTGTAGAGAATCAATCATGGTTTAGTGGAATGATTAGGTTAAGCATGAGACAAAAATGGTTGCAAAGTCAAAGACTTCATGAAGCTTCATGAAGCATTTAAAGAAAGCCACCATTTTCTCATGCTCATTTTCTTTTCCAAAAAGAATAAACAAATGAATAAAATGAATAATCAAATAGTAAACCCTAACCATTCCATTAACCAAGGTTTAATTCTATACACTTAACAAAAAGGGCATGCACCATCAAACATGATACAAGCAAGTGCACAAATCATATCGCATATGAAATGTGCACACCCGAGTGAGAAAATCCATTTAAAGTGAACCGATACTAGTTAATGCAAAGTAATATTATGCATTAAATCATTAAATCAACACTTGATTCAATGATCCGGTCATGTCGCACACAACCGACTAGTATACAATGTATCGGCTTATCGAATCAATCCTTGATTCGATAACTAGGTTATATCACATACAACCATTCGACACATTCATCGCGAGAATGGAATACGGTATCACATACACGCATTATTCTCGGTCCCGCACATATCTCATATGCGCTCCTATTTCGTTTCGCTTGAGCCAGGAAACCTCTGTGTAGGACTCTAAAGACTCGTCAATACGCCGGCAGCGGATGATGATCATATCAAACATCCACAAGCCGCAAGCGGTCTGCTAAACGTAACGGCCACCCGGGTATTGAGCGATCTGAAGATCGACGAGCAAGCCCGCTCACACTCCAGTGAATCCAACCAGTAACACTACCGTACAGTCCGCTCTGATCGTCTGATCTGTCGCATATCTCGCCTAGGGGTGGTAAACGTCAGACCCCAATAGCTCAATAAGTCGTGTCGATATGAGGTCTATAACAATTCGAGAAACTACTGGTAACACTTACCAGTAAATCTCAGCAACCCTGGCCAGGGATTTCCTGTTATAGCCAATCGAACACAGCACAACATCAACCCCCTATACCGGGAGAGACGAATCCCCTCCTATCGCTCATTGCCTCCATGTGACTCGGGACTGTACCCAAAAACCACCATTTTGCACGCCCTCTTGGACGTGGTAAGATGGAAATCAAAGCACAGTGGGAACCACACAAGACTCTATGACGATCTCGGGTCAACAGACTACTCTGTACCAGTGTCACCAGAGAACTGCCATCTGACGTGAGGTATAATACCATCTGGGAGTTCTCGGCGAGTCCGTCCAGTGTACCCAGTCTCTACTGAGCACCCGTATATCATCTCCGATGTCAAACACCAATGGATATGGGATCATCCATCGCCCATCTGTATGGGTCGAGAAGGTACACGCTAGTCTACTCTGGTATATCGATGCCCCATCTCGATACACCCACGACTAGGGACTTTGAAGGATGTACTTATGGACTACCATGTCCCCACTAGTATGATCCGCATCACAGTCCAGGTAGTCAAGTACACATCCTAAGGGTTTTACCAACATGTAACAGAGAGACACCCAGTATACACGTTAAGGTAAAGTTCAACCAGATAGCATACTATCATGTCGAGCAAGAAAGTCCTCCCTATATATGTCCCAGCATCCACTACAATATACATCCTATGTATAGTAATGGCCTCTAGGGCATACATATAACTAACACAAAGATGCCAAGTTTGATTTATGGCACCGTGTTTCGGAGGTTTAGACGGATATGGCCGTTGTAGCGGACTTCGTCAGATTCCCCCTCACTGTGAGGGGTTTTTTTATTGTGGAGACGCTCTTCCCTGCAGGCGCAAACCCCTGCAGTTAATTACGTTATCGCGTAGCGATAACCACTTTCTCCTGCTCCAGATGTTCACTTCGTGTCGTGTGTGTTTGTTTTATTTTTGGTTGCCCGTAGATTGTATATGGAGACCAATTTATGTTACCGCCCGTAGGGCGTGGATTAGTCCAAATCCGTATATTCTTAGATTTGGGTTTGGTTTTAAGGATCGTTAATCTCGTTTGAGATTAAGATCAACTTAAATGTTTGTTGAGGATACGTTAGTCTAATTTTATACTAAGATCTACTCAACAGGATTTTGGGATCATTCAGACCCAACAAAAGAGCATTTGGGCTCTATTGCTTTAATTTAAGGACGTTACGGTCCACAGCTAGTTTAAGGACATTGCGGTCCATAGCTAGTTTAAGAACATTGCGGTCCGTTGTTAGTTTAAGGACGTTGCGGTCCATAGCTATTTTAAGGACGTTGCGGTCTGTAGATCACCATTTGGCGGTGAGGTCGTAGTTTAAGGACGTTGCGGTCCATAGCTAGTTTAAGGACGTTGCGGTCCACAGGGGTGTGCTCATAGTTTTAGGAGTGCTCCAAAGAGCTGTTGGTTGTCGGGACCCTCCACCTCTCTGAAGACATTGAAGAATTACAACGACATGTATTATATGTATGGAGAGATGTACCCTTAAACCGAATTCCAGATTGAAGGAAGCGATCATGGTGGAATGAACACCATTTTAGATACCATCTGCTAGGACATCATTAATCATCTGAGGAACTAAGATCGATTTGGGGAGACCTGAGCGTAGGAGGACTCGGTTGAAAAAGGGTTTTAGCCTCGGGAGACTTGGCTATGTTAGGCTAAGGTTGACCTCTCATAGTATTAAACACTATCATTTGCTTGGTGCTCACGTGCTCCCACGTGATACTTTAAAGCAGTGTTAAACACTGAAATTTGGAGCGCTCACGTGTGGCACGTGAGGCGCCTAAGAATTGGGCACTGCTTCTTTGGGTTTATTCCCTTGTTCCTTTTATAAATGCTAAGCCCTATTAGGGGTCATGTGGGATCATGTGAGGTGCCCCAAAATGAGAACTGTCTTGGGTTTATTCCCCTTTTCCTTTTGCAAGTGCTAAGCACTATTAGAGGGTCACGTGGGATCACGTGAGGCACCCCAAAATGGGATCTGTCTTTGATTTATTCCTTTTTTTTCTTTTGAAAGTGCTAAGCACTATTGGGGGGTCACGTGGGATCACGTGAGGCGCCCCAAAATGGGAACCGTTTTTGATTTATTCCCCTTTTTCTTATGAAAGTGCTAAGCACTATTAGGGGTTCACATGGGATCACATGACTCAATATCAGTTGTTCCTTTTTGTTCCTCGGAGATGCTCACATGGGAACACGTGATCTTTGTTACGTAGCTTTGAGCGTTAATGAATCACTAGGCTGTTCTTCTATGGTTCTTAGCAATCAAGTTCTCCTTTTGTTCTTTGCAGAGATTAAATTCTTTTTAAAGGGTTAAACCCTAGTTTCAAAGGAATTAAATTCCCATATGTTTTGTAAGAGTTAAACTCTTTTGAACTCAGTTCTTCCCCTAGGTTTTGAATCTGCATGACAGAATTTCCCTGATGAGAATTAAATTCTCAACTTGTGGGGAGATCTGCTTCTGCAGATCTTAACCAAAGGAAAAACTAAATTCTTTGAGAACAGTTAAACTCTTGGTTTGAGAATTAAATTCTCTTTTTATTTTGTGGGAGCTTTTGGGAGGGGTTCCTCTTTTTTATAGAGAATTAAATTCTCTCTCTATTTTTCTTTCTTTCTCCCCCTCTCTTTGTATATGTCTATCTCTCCTCTTTCTTTCTCCTCTCCCCGCTCCTATTTATATGAGAAGAAAAAGAATCAATTTGTTAAGAAAATCCCTCATTGAGAGATCATGATTGATTCCATGATCTTTTAGATCGATCGTTGAATTTTATTCACCGTTGAATTTTTAATCCAAAGGCTCTATGTTTAACAGAGAAGATTTCTTATTTGTTTAGCAAGATTATGAATATCTGATTAGTTTTAACAAGATCAGAATTTTATTCTATCATATCTTTTAGTTTAACAAGATCAGAAATATATTTTCTTAATATAGAATTTAATTCTATCATATGGATATCTCGTTAGTTTAATGAAAATTTTTATTCTTATCATATGAATGTTAGTTTAATAAGATAAGGAAAATATTTTCCTATGATAGAACTTTATTCTACCAGATGATCACCGTTGGATCTTTGATCCAATGGTTCTCTGTTTAACAGAGAAAATCTTTCTAGTTTGAGGAAGATCAGGAAAATATTTCCCAAATAGAAATTAATTCTAGAATTTGACAGGAGCATTTTAAATTGGGGCACTCATATGCTTTGCATGTGAGTAGCAAGAGAACTTACGTGTTTAACACGTGACCCCTAGTGTGGGTTTTAGCATGTTCATTTTCAGCGCTCATATGCTTTACATATGAGAGCTCACGTGTTTTGCACGTGAGGCCTGTTTGGCCATTAGTTGATATCTTTCAGCGCTTACATGCTTTGCATATAAGCGCTCACATGTTTAACTTGTGAGGCCAAATTTTGAGGACTCTCCCCCCTTCTTTATAAGGGAACCAGTAGCTCTTGGCTGAAAATTTTGGCGGGAACAATAGACAGTAATTTGGATATGAGTCCTCTCCATCGAGACATATGACCCCGGGAGTGTTTCCTACTAGAGGTGGTAGCTTCATTCCCACTGACAGGGCTTTAGCGAGCCGCTTCTCTGTCTTGATCCTACTCTTGTTTTCCGCAGGTGTGCTTTGGTCTGGTCGGGGTACTTTACGACTCCTCATTACCGCAGCTTGTTCATCCTGACGCCGACGCTTAGCCTTTTCGTATATGGTTGTTTCGCGTTCTCGGTCATCTTTACTCTTCCGAAAGACTTCGTTTAACAGCCTATCGATCGGGTCTTTTGACAGTTCCGGGGATTTTAGCACCGATCCTTCCCTCAGTTCTTCTGCGTGGTTTTCTGACGCTGATGGAGCTTCTTTGCCATTTCACAATGAATGGGAGACCATATGGTAACTTGCTATATAGTCTTCGTTTTCTTCTGATGATTCGTTTTCCTTCTCGCTATCACCATCTTTGTTCTCAAGAATATGCTTGAGGAACTCTTCGAGGGTGACCGGTGTTCGCGCCTTCTGGTTGTACTCCTCTAGCGCGTCAATGTATCTTTGTAGGTCTGTGCGTTTGTCGTCATACTCGGCAGGTTGCACATGCTTCTTGGTCTTCTTCTTTTTCTTCGAAGATTTTGAAGGCTCGACTTGGGGATTTTTCCCTTTGTCGACAGTTTTCGGTACAAGACGTGGTTTTGCATCCCTTTAATGATTTCCGGTTCAAGTGGGCTTCTCCATCTGACTGCCAGACATGCCTGGAGATCCTTCAACATCTTTTGGTTTTAGCTGAATGAACGACTTCCCATGGAGCTTCTTCCACGAGCGAGCATGATGCCTCCGGCGTATTCACCTTTTTAGGAGTGTGCTTCTGAGGCAGGTTCACCCTCCAGTTCTTAGACAGCGTGAATTTCCCCTGTTGATACTGGTCCTTGATCCAGTTCTTGAAGACGTAGAAATCTTCAATTGGGTGGCTCACCATTATGTGATAGGAGCAGTAGTTGGGTTGTTGACGTCGCCGGGTTACGGTGGACGCCGTGGGTCTGGCAATGTGATGAGTTTGTTGCGCACTGCTAACTCGAATAGCCTCCTCGTCTTGTCACAGGAAAACGAGTAAGCGCGTCCTATCCTTTCTTCCAAGGATAGGCGTGGTCGCGCGTTGTTGTCATAATTGGGGTTTTGAATAAGACCACCTTTGCATTTTTTCATTTTTGGCGAGCAACCGGTTTCGGGTCACTCGGTTGTTGTTGAGTATTGGCAACGAATGCCACTTTCTCTTTACCCTTAGTATTTCGAGGGTCCATTTTTGAGGAGGAAGGCCCGTGGCCCATCTGGTCCATTTGGGCCAGTTTGTCGATCAGAGCCTGGAAAGTGGTCGGCTTGAAGAACGTCATGAAATGGGACACAGTTGTTCGAGGATCAAGAGTCTCAATGAACATGCCCATGGCAGGAGATTCTTCGATGCGCTGTTCGCATTTTGACCATAGGTTCCGCCACTAGATCGCGTATTAGACCCAGGCTTCTCCCGACTTCACCTTGGCATTGATTAATGTCGTGATCGGGGTGCGCTCGCTTGCGCTGGTGAACCGCTGTGTGAACAGCGGTTCCATTTTTGTGAATGTTCTCACAGAGTCATTTGGGAGCTCAAAGGCCGTCTCTGACAGGCTACCAATGAACTGGCAAAGCAACAATTTGTCATCACCTTCAGTGTTTTCGCACAAAGCTCTGAACTGAGCGACGTGCTGATGTGGGTTGCCTGTCCCTTTGTACACATGGAACTTGGGGATCGTATATCTTGACGGGTACTTGATTTGATCATACCAGCCTGGATACGGTCGTCCATTTCTGACGATTTGGCCAGCCGCTTCACTAGCTTTATGTGCTCGTATTTGTTAAGCAATATAATCATCAAGAACATCCTTGGAGATTGTTTCTTCCTTGGCCACTGATAGCGCCGGAAGGGGGTTTGATGTTTCCCCTCTATCGTCCTCAACGATTATCGGTGGATTTTCGGCTGGAGGTTCTGGCTGGATCATCATTCCAAGCATGTCCTGAAATAGAAGTGTCATCTGCTTTATATTAGCAGCTTGTTCCGCGGCCTCCTTATCCTTCCTTTCAAGCACCCTTCACAAGAACTCTGTCTGCTCTTCACGCTGTTCAGATGTCGATTCTGGGCTTTCTTTCTGCCCGGTAAGTGCTGACATTTTGATCAGCATTTCCTGGAGCTTTTGTTTTTGCTCCTGAGGTTTTGTCAACAACCGAGTTTGCGGCCGATGACCCACGGAAGCACGGCTTTCCTCTTTTCCGGAAGCCATGTAAACCGTGTGTACGATCATGCCCCCAGACTTGGGGCGTTTGGGTCCAACGCTTTTGGAATTTGCTGCAGGCAGTGGGATTTTCTCCGGCCTCGTCTTTTTGTGGTAGGTCGAAGTTGAAGGAGTCATTGTAACAGGCACCTGTGTAAAAGACACCCCTCGCTGTATGATGGAGGGATGGTCTTTCTCTTGCCGAACCTTCATTTTCTTCAGCCGATGAGAGTATTCTTTGTTAATTACAGAGTCTTAGACTTTCCGCCAAACCCTATGAATTTGGGAGGAGTACTGTTAGTGGGACTACTCCAGTTTTGTCTGCATTATGGCTTCTGCAGGCGGGGGATATTTCTTCGGTAACACGGTTGGAGAGTTATTTCGCACCCTCTTAAGCAGATCAAAATTGTTCCTGGTTGGAACATCAGCATCAACTTCCACCATTAGAGCCGGCGGAGTGAATCCAGAGGGGGAGTTGCCCCCAGCTTTTCTCACTCGGCGCCAGTGGTGACGTCGAGCGTGTCTTGCAGACGGGACTGCCTCAGTTTTGGAAGCGGCTGTGGCTTACCCCTGGTTTTGTTAAGGAGCTCCAGCAGTTGTCAGCCTGTTAAAGACCGACGTCCTTGGTAAGATTTGATTGGAGACGGTCATCCTCTCGAAGACCGATCGCCTGACTGGTGAAGCACTTTTGACGACTTCATTTGCTGCAGGAATTGGGAGGGCTATCCTTTTTAGGGTGGCCCCTTCGGGATTCACGGGCTTCTTTACGGACCTGCTTGAGCTTTGGCTCAACCTATTAAAAGCTGAGACCCTCTTTTTGGACGGCTCGTTGAGAGGAGCCATTGCAGTCTTCAGTCGGTGGAAGACCGACTTCTTGGGAACATCGGGTAACGACGTTGAGGCACCGATGCTCATTGGTGGGAGTATGGTCCCGAAAACAATCCGGTAGTAGCTTGAGTTACCTTCCCCACCGGCATTGAAAAAATGGAGCCGCATTGGGCCCGTAAGTCACTCCTCCGGTTGGGGCGGAGCGGGAGTTGCTGTTGCAGGTTGTACAGTTAGAAGCCATTGATGTTCTCTTCTTCTTCACAGGAACAAGACACTAAATCTTAGTATCTCGAATCCAAGGGCAACTATAGCGAACCGCGATTTTGTTCACGAAACACGACACACGAAGTATGGAGTGGAAAGAGAAAAAGGTCCCACTGGGCGTGCCAGAATCTGTTCACCGCCGGAAGACGGACCCGGACGTCGGGACGTCCGGTCTGAATCCTAGGGGCAGATGCTATTTGGATTTATCTTTCCACCTCTCGAAGATCCCAAGTTGATTTATGTCACCGTATATCGGAGGTTTGGACGGATGCGGCCGTTTAAGCAGACTTCGTCAGTTTCCCCCTCATTTATGAGGGGTTTTTTATTGTGGGGATACTCTTCCCTGCAGGCGCAAGCCCCTACAGCTAATTATGTTACCGCATCGCGATAACCACTTTCTTCTGCTCCGGAAGTTCACTTCGTGTCGTGTGTGTGTTTTTGTTTTTATTTTGGTTGCCCGTGGATTGTATATGGAGATTAATTTATGTCGTCGTCCGTAGGGCGTGGATTAATCCAAATCCGTATATTTTTTAGATTTGGGTTTGGTTTGATTTAAGAATCATTAATCTGGTTTGAGATTAAGATCAACTTAAACATATGAGAATTTAAGCTCGATTATTTTAGCTTAAAAATATCGCAGTCCATTATCACCGTATTTGAGGCGAAATGATAGTTTTAAGGACGTTTCGGTCCTTTTTCGCCATTTTAGAGGAGGATATTAGTTTAGGGACATTTCAGTTCATCATTCACCCTATGCGCACGTGTATTTGTTACATGGCAGAGTGAACAATGGAGATATGGAATGTGCCTAATTTGGGGCACAATCTGATGTGAAGCATGCACGTCAATGCATGAAGAAGTTGTTGGTTATTGAGAGCCGCCACCTCTTTGAAGACGTTGGAGAATTACAACAACATGTATCAAAGGTGTGAAGAGATGTACCCTTGAACCAAATCCCGTATTTGAGGGAAAAGGGTTTGTTGTGGGCTTAAGAATTTTTAGTCATATTTGAGACCTTGGAAATCGGGAGCATATGGGCTCAATTGATTTCTTTGTTAAGGATACGTTAGTCCAATTTGAGACTAAGATCCACTTAATAACATTTTAGGGTCTTCTTTATTTAAGACCCAGCAACAGAGCATTTGGACTCAGTGTCAAGACTTTAGCAATTTAGCCAATTTGGCCTTTAGTCTGCTTAGTCCCCCCTTTTTCCTGAAAAAGTGCTAAGCACATGTTTGGGCTCTGTTTATTCAGTCCCTCTTTTTTATGCAAAAAGTGCTGAGCACTTATATGAGTTCTGACGCCCACATATAATCATGTGGAGCTTTCAGTCATGGGCACTGCCCAATAAGTGTTGAACACTTTACTCGTTTTGTCTTTATATGGAGTGCTTGGAACTCTTTATGGTGTCCACATGGGGAACACGTGAGGCGCTGGGCGCTGCCCAATGAGTGTTGAACACTCAGCCATCTTGGGCTGCCTGTGGGCCAAGCACTCTTTTCTTCTCTTTTGCGGCGCCCACGTGGGGAGCACGTAAGGCGCTGGGCGCTGCACAATGAGTGTTAAACACTCACCCTTTTGGCTCTCTTCTCTTTTTTCATGGAGTGCTGAGCACTTTATGGCGCCCTCGTGATTTTCACGTGTGGTGATGGGCGCCGGGCGCCGGGCACTGCCTAATGAGTGCTAAGCACTCTTCTTTTTTGCGACGCCCACGTGAGGAGCACATGAGGCGCTATGCGCTTTAGAGGCGTCCACGTAGGAAGCACGTGGGGCGCTGAATTCTTTTCTCCTCTGTTGATGGAAGTTTTGCTCATTAATGATCACCGGGATCTTTATTTTGAAGATCTAGGATCAAGCTTCATTTTTAAGAACTAAGTTCTTTTGTAAGAACTAGATTTCTCTTGTATGCTTTTGTTTTTTAGGAACTCAATTTCTGGTTCTTTTCTGAATCTTTGATTCTCAAGAACAAGTTCTTTCCGATGAGAATTAAATTCTCAACTTGTGGGAGACTTGCCTCGCGGATCTCAGATCCAGAGAAAGAACTAAGTTCTTTTAAAAGGGTTAAACCCTTCAATAGGTAAATGAGATATTTTGATCTCTATTTTTTTATTTACCTAGAGTTTTTGAGGAAGGAGATCTTCTTCCTTGAGAAATTAATTCTCTTTTCCTTTTGAAGCTTTCTGTCTCTTTTTTTTATAAGCTTATGGGGGTCCTCTTTATCTGACTTGCAGTCTTGGGTCTTTTATATAGTAGAGGCAATTTGCTAATTAGCTTTGAGGAAATATTTCATTGAGAGATTCCAATTGATTTGGGGAATTTTACCCACCGTTAGATCTTTGATCCAAAGGTTTAGGTTCACAGAAGATGTCGCTCTTGTTTTTAACAAAATTGGGGAAATATTTTTTTCTTATACAGAATTTATTCTGTAAAACGGTGATTTTTAATCACCGTTGGATTTTTTAATCCACCGGTTCTCTGTTGTACAGATATCAATCTTTCTTATTTTGAAAGATTGAGGGAATATATTCCCAAGAAATAGAATTTTATTCTATTGTTGGATCATTGATCCAACTAAGAGTATCCTTCTGATTTAGAAAGATTTGGGATATAGTTTCTCCATTGGATCTTTAATCCAACGACTCTGTTTAACAGAGAATATCCCAATCTTTATTGGAGAAATGTAGAATTTAATTCTACAGATATTAATTTGGGCGCTGGCGCTCACGTGTTGTGCACGTGGGCGCCGCTTAAGAATTTAATTCTTAAGATGGGCATTTCTGTGCTTTGCACACTGGCATCTGCGTGAGGAGCACGTGAGGCGTCACCATAGGATTTTAATCCTATAAGATTCGCTCTGGCGCTGGCGCCCTTATGGAGGGCACGTGGGGCGCAGCCTCATTAATTTTGAACAAAGTTTTGCTCTTTTATTGGGGGAAATAGTTTTGGCTTTGACTGCTCAAAATGGATGGAAAATACATCAAATGGATGTAAAATCAGCATTCGTAAATGGTATTCCTAAAGAGGAAGTATATGTTGATTAACCTCCTGGCTACAGTAAAGAAGGCGATGAACACAAAGTATGTCGTCGCGCTATATGGTTTGAAGCAATCACCGCGGATGTGGTATAGTTGAATTTATAGCTACTTCTTACAAAGTGGTTTCAAAAGATATCCTAATGAGCATACTCTCTATATCAAGGAAAACATAGGTGATTATTTATTTATTTTTCTATATGTTGATGATCTTATTATTATTGGAAACTCTATAAGTATGTGTGAAGAATTCATGAAGGCAATGAAGCATGATTTTGAGATGACAGATATAGGCCTTCTCCATTACTTTCTTGGCGTTGAGGTCAAGCAAAACAAAGAAGGAATTAGCATCTCCCAGAAGAAGTATGCAAGAGATTTAGTAAAGAAGTTCAACATGGAAAATGCTGCTCGTGTCTCCACTCCCATGGATTTTAGTTTAAAGTTGTCAAAGCAAACATTGGAAAAAGAAGTTGATGCTATCCTCTATAGAAGTCTTGTAGGTAGCCTTATGTACTTGACGACTACAAGACTCGATCTTATGTTCGCAGTGAGAAAAATTAGTAGGTTCATAGAATCTCCAAAGCAAAGTTACTGGGACGTTGGAAAGCGCATACTCAGATATGTGAATGGAACCATTGATCATGGCATCCATTATAGCAAAGTCGAAGATCCAAATTTGATTGGGTACAGTGACAGTGTGTAACAACCACAAATTTCGTATTCTTTCCTTTTAAAATTCCTTTTGTTTGTAAAATCTTTTATTTAAATCAAATAGGTAAATATTAATATTCTTGTAATTTAAGTGCAAGATAATTAATAGTTCCTACTGGTTACTTGCTTGCATTGCCATCTCATAAGTTGCGAGGTTGATTCCTTGTATTTGAAATATTTTGTAGATATTTTTGGATGAAAAACCATGCAAAGAGATCTCTTGAATTTTTAAATGGTTGGCATAATTTCTAAATGAATAGAGGGATTTTAAAAAAAAACTATTTTGAAATAATTTTCTAAGGTTTATTTGAAAAGGAATATTTATAAAAAGAATTATTTCTAAGAAACATTGTTACAAAGTGAGAAAATAAGTAAATTAGAATTTTATGTGATTTTTGACATTTTTCTAGTCTTTAAACATATTTTAAATAATTTTTATAAGAAGAAAAAAATATATTTAAATTAATTCCGAATTTAAAAGAAAATAATATTTTAAAATTTTCTACAATTTTTTTCAATGTAAATTTTTATTAATGTTTGAAGAAAAAGATTTTATTAGATCTTATAATAGTTAAAAACGTATTTAAACTATACTTAAAGATATTTTATTTGTTTTTATTTTATCCTGTTTTTATTTGATTTTAACAAATAAAGTAATAGATTTGATTTGTCTTTAATTTAATTTTTTTTTATTTGTTAAACTTCATATAAGCCATTGGATCTACTCTTGTGCTATCCTAACCCTTAATTGCTAGATGCCTGATCCTTATTTTTTCATATAAACCTTAACCTTTTCAAATCCTAATACTATCTTTTCTTTGGAGTCGTCTTCTCAAATCTAAAATCTTCATTTTGCTCCAGCCTCTTCCTCCTACTGTAAATACATTAAGAAGTAGGAATTGTAATGCACGCATGTAAGGACATTGATGATGGAATCTCGCCAACGTGTGCCACCGTCTCAATCAAATCGAGACAGCCTTGATTCCAATCTCTAAGGAAGATCATTGATCTTCCTTGGTTGTAAGTTCCTCACTTCCCCTTTTGTTTTAATTATTTTGTAGCAAAGTTTAATATTAAAATCATTTATCACATAAGAAAATTATGGTTACACAATTTTAAATTAGTTAAGAGTGATATAATAATAATAGTGAGCATTCATGTGCATATATTTATTACTTAGCAATGTTGATAATTTAATGTTATATAGGTTTATAAGATTCTTATATATCATATTAGCTTTACAATTTCATTTCTGTTATGTTATACATAATAAACTATATTTTGTATCATTTAAGAATAGCAATCGTATCACACGTTTTACTTCATTAAATAGAACAGTTTTATGCACATTGTTTCTCTTAATAAGTTTAGTTGGTAAGGTTGACCATCATGTGAAGTAGTCATTGTGTTGTAAAATCGTATTCATTTATTCAAATATATGATTTAGTGTTTTAGTAACAATTAGCTTAGTAATTTTGTTTATCAGGTAGCGTCGCATATTTTATTAGATACTTATGAATTGTTTTGGTTTTATAATAATATTTAATTATAGCATATTATTATTATCATGTTTCATAATTAATTACTTGTATATTCGTATGTTGACATTTTTCTTATGTTTCAAAATCTGACTTTATTTATATGCTGAAATTGTTTGACCCCTGAATTCAGATGGTCGTAATTATTAATTTTGGACTCCAAAATGAGCAAACTCAAGTTTCTGGAATATTTACAGGGAGATAGTTATATATTCTTTCTAGGTTAATTTACCTGCAACCTAATAGAACTTCATGAAAATCTGGATCTAACAAAACATGATTAATCTGCACTGCAGCAAAAACTATCTGCGCGGTTGTAGTAAAATGGGCATAACTCCCTACCAGTTTATCGAAATTGGGATTTTCTTATTGCAAATCGTTCATGGATCACAGACACTAAATTTTCTATCTAATAATGAAAACCAGAATTTGGATTAAAACCTACCAAAAAGGTAAAATACTATCAGTGTACATATTTTGAAATCTGCACTGGCCTGCTCTGCGCAGCGTTATGAAAACTTCAGTAACTCTCTCACCAGGAACCCGATGAAGACAAACTCGGTCTCTTTATTCACACGACTCTCTGAACTAAAACTTATTTCCTGTGTAAGATTCCCAAATTCTAAACCAAAACTATTGATTTTTGCATGCGAATTTGTGCTTGGTTTCTGACCTTAAGCTGAACTACTATTGCATACTTATTACATATATGGAGACTTAGAATTGTATATAGGACTTGACTTGTATTATCAGGAGTACCATTACCAACTCATGAATGGACCCATGTTTTCTGGCCCCTGGATTATAGCCTTGGGTCTGTGAATACTCCTGCGGTAGATTATACTATTTTAACCTGAATCTGACATGAATATCTTGAATATCATGAATCTCATGAATATCGTGAATTTAATGAATATCTTGAATCTCGTGAACATGACATATACGCTATTTATTGGATATATAAATCATGGGAATGGGGTAGCTCGAAAATGGGGGTATTTATGTGTAACGAAGGATCATATCTTATTCCTCGTGGTACCCAAAAAAGGTGTGTGTGTGTGTGTGTATAGAATCTCGTGAATCTCGTGTTGCTGTTGTTCCGTGGAATTACGGAATATCCTGGTTACATAATAAAACTCCCGCAATCGAGCTTATATTTATATTTATACTTGTACCTATACTTATGCTTTTGGGTATACTTATATTTATATTTATACTTGTACTTATAGTTATACTTATTCATATTCTTATAGTAAATAGCACTGAAATATTGAATGTCGTGATACTCTAATTACCTTGCACTGATTAATACGTGTTACTTATTTGATATGCTTATTACA
The DNA here is from genome assembly GCA_030015575.1 of Agapanthus africanus. Taxonomy (NCBI): domain Eukaryota; kingdom Viridiplantae; phylum Streptophyta; class Magnoliopsida; order Asparagales; family Amaryllidaceae; genus Agapanthus; species Agapanthus africanus. Next base: position 42,529,515 of record JASDDO010000019.1, on the reverse strand, counting down.
GTTTACTGTACGCAGTTATTCTCATGCCTATTAATATGAATACCGTGTTTTGTGTCAAATACCGTTTAAATAATTATATTAATACACCATAATTTAACTAGTACACCAAAAATTATTCTATACTATATTCTTGTTAGTATGACAAGATACTTTACTAAACTAATTTATTATCAAATAATTCTAAAATAACATATACCTTTTATATTTTTATAATCATGAATTTTTATACTTTGTTACCTTTTTATGATGTTAATAGGAACCCTATACATATTGTTATTCCTAAATTACAAAACTTTATTATTACTATTTTCTATAAATTAAAGCAAATGCTATTATTATGTTACATTTGTTCCAACTGATTGAAGCTATGTATTAAACCTATTAGATTATAAACATTAATAACTAAATTAATTATAGCCAAAATATCTTGTTTCATTGTAAATATTGATAATATAGAAAAATAATATTTTCTAATAAAATAAGGACTTACCGAACTTTAGTTCATTGACGGCATTCATGTTTTCATGTTTTCTTTTTTTGGAAATATCGTCAGACGACTTTGGGATAGGTGATGAGGGTAGGTACGAGGTGGTACCAATCGAGAACAGTCAATATCTTTCAAGTCAGGTCAAGCTCTAGCCTTCCTTTTCAGTAAGCATGTCTTTTGTTCGAAACTATCTTTCATTCCTATTTTATTAATTTCCGAACTGTGTTTAGTTATCGATTTTGAGACTATTATAAATATTGTTGGATATTTTATAAGTTTAAAATTCTTGTACTATAATTTTCTTTACTGCTTATATAGACGCTTAGCGCATCCATGTCGAGAAAGAGTGCTTCTCGATATGAATACGTTGCGGGCTTGTCGGTCTTGTTTATCGTTTTTGGAAAGCGAGGGGTGACAAGTTTTATTAGTGGCCCATACAGGACAGTTCTGCATGACCGTTTAAAGCAAATAATACAAGAATTTAAAAGTCCAACAACATTCATTAATCTTGTTGAATCTTATTCTTGAAACTCTCTTGATCCCTTCTTGTATTTCAAATCCTTAACATCAGCACCTATTTTCCATCATATTTCCTTGAATCTGCCATTACTCTTTTCTTCTCAATTCTTAGCATTTTGTGTTATTTCTTATGGTAGTTCTCGGACATAGCATCAATGATGGAGTGACAATCGGGAGTGTGAAAACAACTTGTACGACACCATTTTTTCTTACCCTATTACAATATATTCTTTAAATGAATTTTGGGGATGAAATTCTTTTAAGGAAGGTAGGTTGTAAGAACCGCACTAAGATTTTTTTCTTGAACCTTAGTGATCACTCGAATATTCTCTTGATTTTTTGACAACCATATCTTGACGTAAAGAAAAAGGGGAATACGATCCCTCAGTCGCCGTCTTATTTCTCTTTGCAATCGGTACTGATGTTTGCTTGATTTCTTGAATCCCTGTCTATGACAAATGCACTATGAATCCTTCTTGAACCCTTCACTCTTGAATCTTTTTCATGTCTCGACGAAAAGGGAACAAAAGTGCGAGCCCCGGATCTCCGTCTCTATCCTTCTTATAATTTGCTTGATTTTCTTAATTTCCTAATCGGCAACTTCTTATCTCTTTGACGCATGACTATTGGTTCCTTTAAACCCATTTCAAACACATTCTATGCTAACCATCACCTCCTTACCTGTTGGATTGTCAGTTGATGGAACACGTACGCAATGACGTTGTAAGTTAACTTGTCCAGCGGCGATTACTCTCCGTCGGAATCACTAGGCATGGAATGGCTGGATACTTCCTACGCTATCTTCATCTCAATTTGAGCTCATCTATCACCTTCCTAATTTATTTTTATTTCTTAAATCTCATTCCCTGAACCCATATCGATTCCTTGGTTAGGCTTTCTTGAAGATCTCTCCAAGAATTCTTAATTCCTAAAATTCTGCTCGTTTTCAGTTTTTGAAATGTTTACATGATTTCCAAGTTGTAGTAGCACTTCTTATGGCACCATCTACCGCCGTCAGAGAAGGGTAGTATTCGATATACCAGTTCACCTCGTGTTCTTCTTCGAGAATGGAAATTGATTTTTGGATCTTACCGTTTACAGTACTCCTTTAATAATTTTTTTCCAAATCTATCTAAAATTTTCTTTTACTCTCTATGGAGATAACATCTCAATGCGGAGGAAACTTAACTATGAGTTTTTTTAACTCCGTCTTGATCCGTTCTTATAACTTGTACGATTCCTTCTTGATTCCTTAACTCCCGATGGGTTCTATTGTTTACGTTTTTGAATCTTTCATCTTAAAAGTCTTGCCTAGATTTTCAACTTCTTTGAGTTGAATGTGTCTCTTAATATTATATTCTTTTCGGTTTTACCTCTTCGAATTTATTGGCGTATCTACTGACAATCTGAAACGGAGTTATCCTAACCCTTTTCTTTGCTACAATTTCTTTCTTCTGAATTTCGAATGGTGGATTGTAACAACCGCAAATTTTATATTCTTTTCTTTTAAAATTCCTTTCGTAAAATCTTTTATTTGAATCAAATAGGTAAATGTTAATATTCTTGTAATTTAAGTGCAAGATAATTAATAGTCTCTACTGGTTACACGCTTGCATTGCTATCTTATGGGTTGTGAGTTCGATTCCTTGTGTTTGAAATAGTTTGTAGCTATTTTTGGAAGAAAAATCATGCAAAGAGCTTTTGAATTTTTAAATGGTTGACATAATTTTTAAATGAATACAGCGATTTAAAAAAATTATTTTGAAATAATTTTCTAAGGTTTATTTGAAAAGAAATATTTATAAAAAGAATTATTTCTGAGAAACATTGTTACAAAGTGAGAAAATAAGTAAATTAGAATTTTATGTGATTTTTTGATATTTTTCTTGTCTTTAAACATATTTTAAATAATTTTTATAAGAAGAAAAAAAATATATTTAAATTAATTCCAAATTTAAAAGAAAATAATATTTTAAAATTTTCTAGAAATTTTTTAATGTAAATTTTTATTAATGTTTGAAGAAAAAGATTTTATTAGATCTTATAATAGTTAAAAACATGTTTAAACTATACTTAAAGATGTTTTATTTGTTTTTATTTTATTCTGTTTTTATTTGTTTTTAACAAATAAAATAATAGATTTGATTTGTCTTTAATTTAAATTTTTTTATTTTTTTAAATCCTTATAAGCCATTGGATCTACTCTTCTGCTATCCTAACTTTTGATCCCTAGATGTCTAATCCTTATTTCTTCATATAAATCTTAACCTTCCCAAACCTTAATACTATTTTTTCTTTGGAGCCATTTTCTCTAATACAAAATCTTCACTTTGCTCCGGCCTCTTCCCCTTACTGTAAATATATCAAGAAATAAGAATGCTAATGCACGCATGGAAGGACATTGATGATGGAATCTCGCCAACGTGTGCCACCGTCTCAATTAAATCGAGACGACCTTGATTCCAATCTCTAAGGAAGATCATTGATCTTTCTTGATTGTAAGTTTCTCACTTCCCCTTTTGTTTTAATTATTTTGTAGCAAATTTTAATATTAAAATCATTTACCACATAAGAAAATTATGATTACAGAATTTTAAATTAGTTAAGAGTGATATAATAATAATAGTGAGCATTTATGTGCATATATTTATTACTTAGCAATATTGATAATTTAATATGTTATATAGGTTTATAAGATTCTTATATATCATATTAGTTTTACAATTTCATTTCTGTTATGTTATACATAATAAACTATAGTTTGTATCATTTAAGAATAGCAATCGTATCACACGTTTTACTTCATTAAATAAAACAGTTTTATACACATTGTTTCTCTTAATAGGTTTAGTTGGTAGGGTTGATCATCATGTGAAATAGTCATTGTATTATAAAATCATATTCATTTATTCAAGTATATGACTTGGTGTTTAATAATAGCTAGTTTGGTAGTTTTGTTTATCAGGTAGGGTCGCATATTGCATTAAATACTTATGAATTGTTTTGGTTTTATAATGATATTTATTTATAGTATATTATTATTATCATCTTTCATAATTAATTACTTGTATATTCGTATGTTGACGTTTTACTTATATTTCAAAATCTGTCTTTATTTACATACTGAAATTGTTTTACCCCTGAATTCAAATAGTCGTAATTATAATTTTGGACTCCAAATTTATAAAACTCAAGTTTCTGGAATATCTACAGGGAGATAGTTATATATTCTTCCTAAGTTAATTTACCTGCAATCTAATAGAATTTCATGAAAATCTGAGTCTTACAAAACGTGACGAATCTGGAATGCAGCAGAAACTATATACGTGATTGTAGTAAAATAGGCATAACTCCTTACTCGTTTATCGAAATTGGGATTTTATTGTTGCGAATCGTTCATAACTCGCAGATGCTAAATTTTCCTCCTAATAGAAAAAACCAGAATCTGAACTAAATCCTACAAAAAATGTAAAATACTATCAGTGTACGTATTCTGAAATCTGTACTGGCCTGCTCTGCGCAGCATTACGAAAACTTCAGTAACTCTCTCACTAAGAACCCGATCGAGACAAACTCAGTTTATCACACGACTCTCTGAACTACAACTTATTTCCTGTGTAAGATTCTCAAATTCTAAACCAAAACTATTGATTTCTGCATGCAAACTTGCGCTCTGTTTCTGGCCTTAAGCTGAACTACTATTGCATACTTGTTGCATATATGGAGACTTAGATTTGTATTTAGGACTTGACCTGTATTATCAGGAGTCTCATGACCAACTAATGAATGGGTTTGTGTTTCCTGCCCCTGGATGATAGCCTTTGGTCTGTGAATACTCCTGCGGTAGATTATACCATCTTGACCTGAATCTGACATGAACCACTTGAATATCATGAATATCGTGAATCTAATGAATATTTTGAATCTCGTGAATCTCATGAACATGACATGTACACTATTTATTGGACACACACACACACACACACACTATATATATATATATATATATATATATATATATATATATACACACACACACACACACACATACATACACACACACACACACATATATATATATATACACACACGTAGCTCGAAAATAGGGGTATTTATATGTAACGAAAGATGATATCTTGTTTCTCGTGGTACCGAAAAAAACGGTACATTGCAATATATATATATATATATATTGAATCTCGTGTTGCTGTTGTTCCATAGCACTACGGAATATCCTGGTTATATAATAAAACTCCCACAATCGAGCTTATATTTATATTTATATTTATATTTGTACCTATGCTTATGGTTATGCTTATATTTATACTTGTATTTATACTTATTCTTATTCTTATAGTAAATGATACACAATTATTTTGTGATAATAGTTCGGCCATCACACTTACAAAAAATCCTGTTTTTCATGGAAAACGCAAGCATTTGAGGATCAAGTACCATTTCATCCGTGACTTAGTAAAAGATGGTGAGGTTGAAATTTGTTTTTGCAGCACAAGAGATCAAGTTGCTGATATTTTTACCAAGGCACTTAAGGTGCGCAATTTCAACAAGATGAAAGAAAAACTTGGTGCTGTGCAAGTCTAGCCTAAGAGAGGCTGTTGAGAGTTTAATCTAATTTGAACATTCATCCACCCTTTGATGCACATATGTTCATTCGCCAATGGGTGTTGTGTCCTTTCACGAATCGTTGTTCGCATTTGTTCTTTGGTAAATAATTGTGTATTTTGGTCAATAGATGTATGAACCTAAACTATATTTTGTTATGGCCTATAAATATGGCCTTGTATTTTCATGTTATATATAATAATTGTGTGAAATATTAAGTCTCTTTCATATACATACATATTAGCCTCTATTTTCTAAGCGTGCATCAAGGGAACAATTTTCTTCTCTTGTGGTTGTGTTGTGATTTCTCCACATTTTAAAGTTATTTCCATCATAATTTGTTAATCTCAATGGAGTCAAGTTTGTTCTCTTCTTGCTCTATAAATTAGTTTGCCTTGATTAATTTAAGGAAATGTATTTTGAAGTGTTTATTGAAATAAAATAAGGAAAAAATGGAATCTTGAAGAGCAAGGAACTTCATATTGGAATGAACGAACGTATGTGAATCTACACAACTCTAGTTACTAAGAAAAAAAGATCGGGTACATCTACTGACTCCTACCAAATTGTCTGCAAGATGCCCCAAATTCTTCACCTCTTCGGTGTATCGCACCGTTTACACTGAATAATCTCTCATATTTCCCTCCCTCCCTCCCTCTGTCTCTCTCAAATTTCTTGTTAAGCTCTAAATATTCCAATAGTGTATCCGAATCTTGATTCATTGTGTAGTGTAAACATTTTCTTGTTTGTTGAAATACTTTTGTTTAATTAGAGTCTAGATAGATTCCAAAAATGACCACCCCTCTGGTATATCCACCCACCTTGTATTTTTCAGTACAAATTTGTTTATATTACTCAATCAATTGCATTCAACCTTGTATAAATCGCATTCTTAATTAAAAGCTATGTATAAAGCTAGAGCAAATAAGACAATAGCAACAATAATATACAAAGAGAAAAATATGGGAATTGAAGTAACAACAAGGTACATTCTGGCTCAATTGGGGCATGCGCTAAACTGCGCTGTGAGCTTTGCGGTATTTTTTCTGCTCGACATTTTCGATGCATTTCTCTGCGCCGTCTACAAAATCCTCGACTATTCGATCGAGTCGGAGTGTAAGCCTTGCTACTGCTTCTCCTCACCGAAGATAGATGAAGTCTCGGATACGCTCTACTCACGGCGATCGCTTGTGAGTAAGTTGATCGCCAGGAAGTCAGAGAATAATGCTATGATTCTTGCGGTTTTAGGGGTATTGAAGAATCAGATTAACTGTAAGCGGGCCTGCACGGCGCCTCGATGGTCTGATTGCGACTGCAAGACTTGTAATTCTTGGAGCTCTTCGTCTGATGGTCGACATCTTTTCGTGCATGTTGAGGGCCCAAAAGGTAATAGTTAGCGGCTTTGAATAAAAACTTACACTGATACGGAAACATCTTACAAATATACATTGCTTATAATCGTGGGACTATTTCAAGCAGATGGGAAAGCGAAGAATAACGTTGTGTTCATACACGGGTTTGCATCATCCTCTGCATTCTGGACGAAAACGATATTCCCCGAATTCAAGGAGAAAACAAGAACAAGCTACCGATTGTTTGCACTCGACCTCTTAGGGTTTGGTCGAAGCCCAAAGCCATCAGAATCGTTGTATACACTTGAAGAACACATTGCAATGATCGAGCAATCGCTGGAAACGTACAAAGTGGGATCCTTTCATATTGTAGCTCATTCTCTTGGATCTATACTTGCCGTCGCTCTTGCTGCCAGGCATCCGGAGGCGGTCAAGTCGCTAACGTTGGTTGCCCCGGTAAAGATAAATTTAAAATTATACATTCTATCAAATACAAAAGATATCCATATTTTATTCTTTTCTTCTTCGTTTTTTTACAGAACATAGAATCCCTTTGAGCCTATTTTCACATTATATATGCCTCTAAAAAGCATTTACTTTTTCTTGTGATAGCCGTATTTTCCATCTGAAAATGGGAGAGAGAGGACCGAAGCAGTAATGCGGCAACTCGCGCCAAGGCGAGTGTGGCCTCTCTTTATGTTTGGGGTGTCACTGGGAGTTCAATATGAGCACATTAGTAGGACAATTTGCTTGCTAATTTGCAAGAATCATCGGCTTTGGGAGCTCATTTTTAAGCGGCTAACTCTTAATAGGTATGATTTTTGCACAATAGCTATGCATGCAAATTGTTGATCATATAATGTCATGATGAATGATTGAATTAGAGAAGATTGAATATGCATGAGTTTTTGAAATTAAGTAGTTTTTCACATGCGACTTTCTTTTTCAATACTGAGCAGATTCGTTTACAGGCACGAAAATGCAACATTTATTACATACAGCATGCAGGAAATGCAATTTTCCTTTCATAATGAATATTTAGAAGTCATGAAATCATGCATTTATAACTCATATAATCATGCATTCCGTTTTTTGATGTAATGCAGGATGAAGACGTACTTGATGGAGAACTTTTTCTGCCACACTCATAATGCTGCATGGCACACCCTCCACAATATCATCTGCGGCAGTGGGAGCAAGATGGACCATGATCTTGATGTACTCCGAGAGAAGGTCAAATGCGACATGCACTTGTTCCATGGTCGCGATGACATGCTCATCCCGATGAATTGTAGCTATGCAATTGGGTCTAAGGTATCGAGTGCTAGTGTTAATATTATCGATGATAAGGATCATTTGAGCATTGTCCTTAACCGACGTATAGATTTCGCTATACAATTAGAAGAGATATGGGAGAATGTAAGGTGAGAAAAGAGGAGCATGAAGAAAGATGTGGGATTCTTTTGAATTATCATTGATTCGACCATGAAAGAGGTCCTCAAGATTTTACATGGAGACTCTTGAATATATGTATGTTTTTCTTTGGATTAAAATGAAAGTTAAATGACTCCACGTTTTATTAGACGATGATTTAACGAAACTATCTCAAAAGTCTGCCAAATAATAGACACGGAAAAAAAAGAGGAAAAAAACAGAGGATATACGTATGTTGCCCTAGACGGGGACAATTCACATGAGTGGTTCAAGGAACTGGCGCTTCAAGTTAATATTACATGGTATATATGGAAGATTGGATATTGTGTAGTCTTTTATGATATTACATTTGACAAAAATATATAGTCCTAACTGGGCATTTGCAAACTTCTATATTTTATTTTTATTCCATCATATTATACAAAAAGTTGCAATGTTTAATTTTCAATTGTTTAAATATTGGATGTTGTGTAGTATTTTATGATTATTTTGTAATTGTACGTGTTAGAATTTATGTTTATAAATGGATAAAACCGATAAAACCCGATCAGTCCATTGAAATCTTTGAAACCCGTCCGAACCCGAAATTAAGTTAAACTATCAGGTTCGTAAGGGTTTCCCCAAATACATCTACTATTTTAGTGCAAAAGAAAGGAGGTCTTTTTATCTTGAAATAGATTAATGACGTGTCTTTTCCATTCTTTAAGAAAAATCAGTTAAAAAATACAAAAATTCCAACCAGAATTCGTACCCGAAACTAATCTCATCACTTATTATAAAAAAAACTAGGGTAAATTGTCAAAACACCCCGAGTCATTTTTCCGACAGTCAAAAATCCCCTGCCCATAAGATTCTCGTCAAAACCCTCTTAGTCAATGCTTATGGTGTCTAAAAGTCCCCCTCATAAGTTTTGATCATTGGAGTTTAGTATATGCCCATTTTACCTTTTAGACCCCTATGAGCTATAGTTGTATAATTGTCTTTTTTACTTATGACAGTTGACAGCTGAACATGCGATATCTAAAGAGTTGCATGAGACATCTAAGCGTTTGCTTGAGGTATTTATTCAGTTTCATGAGATATCCAGCCAGCTTTCATCAAATTTGTGGCAATTAATGATCTAACGTAGAAATGTTGTAAACCATAAAAATGTTAGATGGCATATATGATTAGAGCCAAGTAGTATCATCACTACTAAAATAGGGGGTTGCCCCTACGGATATTGAAATCCGTAGGGGCAGATTTATTTTGGCCCTACGGATTAATCCGTAGGGCTAGAAGGTTGCCCCTACGGGCCAAGACGTTTAAGAATAAAAATATTAATTCTTAATTTGGTGTTTGCCCCTACGGAGCCGCAAACCAAGGACCTACGGACAAATCCGTAGGGGCAACTAAATAGCGATTTAATAAAGGGCACAGATCGATCGCCGACGCCCGTTATCTCTTTCTTCCTCTCTCGATCGCGCTCGAAACAAAATCCCCAAATCATTCCCGCCGTTCTCGTCATCGCCACCGCCGTTCTCGTCGTCGCCACCGCCGAGGTTAGTAAATCTTCAACTAAATTAAAGAAATTTTTGATTATTTAGGGCTAGGGTTCATGGCTGGGGCTGGGGTTGCGGTTGGAGTTGGGGTTCGGCAGGGGTTGCGGTCGGGGTTGGGGTTAGGGTTAGGGTTAGGGTTGGGGTTCGGCTGCGGCTGCGGCTGGGGCTGGGGTTAGGGTTTGGCTTAGGGTTGGGGTTAGGGTTTAGCTGGGGCTGGGGTTAGGGTTAGGTTGGGGCGGGGCTGGGCTGGGGCTGGGGCGGGGCGGGGCTGGGACTGGGTCTGGGGTTAGAGTTTGGCTTAGGGTTGGGGTTGGGATTTAGCTGGGGCTGGGGCTGGGGTTAGGGTTAGGTTGGGGCGGGGCTGGGCTAGGCTGGGGCTAGGGTTAGGTTGGGGTTAGGGTGGGGCTGGGCTGGGGCTGGGGCTGGGTCTGGGGTTAGGGGTAGGTTGGGGTTGGGGTTTGCTGAATTTGGCAAACCTGAGAGGAATTTCCAGCAATTTTAGCCTAGTTTGATTACTAAAATTATTGTTGATCGAGAAAATCTTGGGTCCTTCTAATCAAACATTGTTTGTTACTATATGTCAACGAGTACTGATAAAAGAAAAAACTGATTTCAAGTGGAAATTAGGTATGTACAATGTTCTAATATAATTTGTATTTCTTGCCATCATCAAACTTATAAAAGTACAAATATGAAATGGAAAATAAATAAATAAATAATCAAAGCTTTGGCATGTATGTAAAATCCCTTGTTACTTTTTCTTGGTTGCCCAACTTTGAAAATTCTATCTATTAAATTAGACATACTCTAAAAAGAATGATATTGCAAGAATTTGACTTGGTGGAGACGTGCATCATTAATAGAAATATGAAAGTGTAAGGACGTTCTTTACCTTCGATAGGGTTCGGTTGGGGTGGGGCTGGGCTAGTTAAGGCTTGGGCTTCATCACCTGATATAGCGAAATACAAAGCGTACTTCAGTACACCCGACCTTATTGAGTTTCCTATTGAAGTTCCCGGTCAAACGACATATGCATATTTTTATTCGCCATGAAATCCCAATTATCAAGCTACCGAGGACGAAAAGCCACCTTTGTTAGTCGAGAGTCATGGTAATAGACTTGTCATTATAGATCATAGTCAATTGTTTTTCCTATCATTTTCTTGATCCAGATGCTAATCAACTTGTTAATTAGTTACTGTTTTTATAACGTATTTGTCTATATTTGTTGACAGTGGACTTTCTTTTGGATGAACATGTTTTTTTGATGCATATTTCAGTCATGTGAATTCATATGTTGCGTATAACGCTTTATGATATCAGTATCCTACATTTGTAGTTTTAATTGTTGATTGCTATAGATGAATGCCATTGCAATAATAGTTTTTTGTTGATGAATGCTATTGCAATGTAGGATGATCAGTTCTATCAATCTTGATCTCAATGGTTTAAAATCATGTTACACATACAACACGAATGCACAACAAACGCATAATTAGAGAACGATTCGAGATGTTCAGGTTAAAACCAATATATGATACTCGATGATAATATGAAACCTTCGTATTCCTATCGATACTCATATATGAAACTAAAAGCGCCACTTAGTCCCCGTCTATCGGTTAACATACGTGCGATACTCATCGTGACATAAAACTATACGAAGGTTGTTAAATATCAGACGGTATAGCTCGATACTAACAACCGTCGTATAGTCTACGCGATGAGAAAATTCAATCGTATGGTAACCCATAGATTTGTCCCGTGTGGACAAGTTAAGAATGTATAAAGCAAACGCCTTCATTCACTTGTGTTTTCATCCGTTTCGAGATATTTCGTCGGTACCTTTCAGCTGGTTCTCCATGTACAAAGATAGATTAGATGTTCATTTCAACGTTATTTCACAGCTTTGAAATGATTATCTATTCTATTACAGTATACTCGGAGAACAGCGGGGAGGTGCTGCCGAAATTTACTCGAAACGGTTGAAAACACAGGTAATGGGTGTTCGCTCTATACATTCTTAATGGGATAGAAGCCTACCCCCGACAGCCGGAACACACACATACAACAAGAATACACAACAAATGCATAATTAGAGAGCGATTCGAGATGTTCGGGTTAAAACCACTATATGATAATATGAAACCTTCATATTCTCATCGATACTCATATATGAAACTAAAAGCGCCACTTAGTCCTCGTCTATCGGTTAACATACGTGCGATGCTCGTCGTGACATAGAACCATATGAAGGTTGTTAAATATCGGACAGTATAGCTCGATACTAACAACCGTCGTATAGTCTACGCGACGAGAAAATTCAATCGTATGGTAACCCATAGATTTGTCCCGTGTGGACAAGTTAAGAATGTATAAATCAAACGCCTTCATTCACTTGTGTTTTCATCCGTTTCGAGATATTTCGTCAGTACCTTTCCGTTGGTTCTCCGTGTACAAAGATAGATTAGATGTTCATTTCAACGTTGTTTCACAGCTTTGAAATGATTATCTATTCTATTACAGTGTACTCGGAGAACAGCGGGGAGGTGCTGCCGAAATTTACTCGAAACGGTTGAAAGCACAAGTGATGGGTGTTCGCTCTATACATTCTTAATAGGATAGAAGCCTACCCCCGACAGCCGGAACACACACATACAACAAGAATACACAACAAACGCATAATTAGAGAGCGATTCGAGATGTTCAGGTTAAAACCACTATATGATATTATGAAACCTTCATATTCTCATCGATACTCATATATGAAACTAAAAGCGCCACTTAGTCCCCGTCTATCGGTTAACATACGTGCGATAATTTATTCTTTTCAACGACAAACGCACACACAAAGCATATACACGGATTTTCTCCTTTGTCGGTAACTATCTCATTCTTATATTTCTCAATATAGTCAGCATAACCTACAATTTATATGTTATACAGTCTAACATGGCCCATGAGTACGTCAGACTTAAGGACTGGATGTATGTGGATTGGAAACAACGTATGCAACCTAAGTTTGTCGCAGGAGTTGCTGCTTTCCTTGAATTTGCATGCGCACATAATAAAATCATAATAGAGAAGATTCTCTGTCCGTGCGATAGATGTGGCAATAAGTACTGGCAGAAGGTAGAATTGGCAGAGCTTCATATTGTAAAACATGGGTTTACTAGACTTTATACAAATTGGAAATATCACGGGAAAGGAGAAGAATGCAGTACTGCGGCAGAAGAAGTAGAACACGATAATGCGGCAGGAGAAGAAGAAGAATTCGGTAATGCGGCAGAAGGAGAAGGCGGTAATTTATTTCCATCAGAAGAAATGGAGGATATGGTAGAGGCTGCCCTAGGTGAATCTATTCGTACCGAAGATGATATTCCTTCCGGTCAAGGACCGCGTGCGGATAAATATGAAAATTTCATGAATGATGCTAGGAAACCAATTTATGAGAATGCGAAGTATTCCACCCTCTCATGGTTCATCCAACTTTTCCAGATTAAGTGTCTAAATGGATGGAGCAACAAGTCATTCATAATGCTTCTTTCGTTCTTGAAAGATTCTATGCCTCCGGGAAATAATGTGCCCGACAGCTGGTACGAAGCCCAGAAGATGATGTCTGATTTGGGTCTAAAGTGCGAGAAGATTCAAGCATGTCCTAAAAATTGCGTTTTATACCGGAAAGAGAATTCAGATTTGAAAGAGTGTCCAACATGCGGAGAGGCCAGGTATAAGCCGAAAGATTCTGATAAGAAGCCTGATATACCTGTGAAGATAGCATGAAACTTTCCCATAACACAGAGGCTACAGAGGCTATTCAGGTGCAAGAAAACAGCCGAGGCAATGATTTGGCATCACCGTGCTCCTCCATGTGAAGATGGAAAAATGAGCCATCCAAGAGATTCACCGGCATGGAAGGATTTCGATAGGAGGCACGCAATATTCAGTAGCGATCCTCGCAATGTCCGGCTCGGACTGGCTACTGATGGCTTCTGCCCATTCAACTATATGGCTGGAATTCACAGCACATGGCCCGTTGTAATGATAATTTATAATCTGTCGCCTTGGTTGGCTATGGACCAATCATACTTTATGATGCCTCTTCTTATCGACGGACCAAACTCACCGGGGAACAATATCGATGTCTATCTCTGACCTCTGATCGAGGAGTTGAAATCTTTGTTCATTGATGGTGTAGAGACATATGATGCAAACACAAATACAACCTTCATACTGCGTGCGGCTTTAATGTGGACAATTAATGACTTTCCTGCGTATGGAATACTATCAGGTAGGTCCGTACATGGTCACAAAGCATGTCCTCATTGCCATGAACACACAACATCGAAATTCTTGAATTTTAGCAGGAAGGTTTGTTATTGCGGCCATTGACGTTTCTTGCCTCCAGACCACCCCTATAGGTTAGACACGGTTCACTTTGATGGTCATCAGGAGTTTCTTGGACCTCCATCCCCATTGTCCGGAGAGGACGTGACTGCTAAATGGGATGGTTACAATAACGTGACCTTCGGGATGGATCTGACGAAACAGGTCAAACCACCATATTGGAACAAATTAAGCATTTTCTTCGAGCTTCCGTACTGGTCTACAAATTCAGTGCGTCATTGTCTGGACGTCATGCATATAGAGAAGGGAGTATCAGAGCGCATACTTAACTTGCTTCTTTGTAAAGACGGGAAATCTAAAGACAACATGAATGCTCGGATGGATCTACAAGAGTGGGAAATAAGAAGTGAATTGCACCCTAGACCGGTAGCGGGTAAACCGGACAAGTTTGTACTTCCCAATGCCGCTTATCATATGTCACAACTGGAGAAGAAAAGATTCCTGCAGGTGTTGCATGATTTGAAAGTCCCCACAGGTTTCTCAGGATCATTCAGCAAGAAAATAAAAATTGTGAAGGGCAAGATCGATAGGCTGAAAAGTCATGATCACCATATTATCTTGGAGCACCTTCTTCCCTTAGCCCTCAGGACTTCTCTCCCCGACTCGGTTGGTCTAGTAATCAACGACCTATGTTGTTTTTTCAGGGAGTTGTGTGCTAAAACACTGGAGGTTGTGACGCTGGATAAACTAGAAAATTCTATTGCGTTGATACTTTGCAAGTTTGAGCGTATTTTCCCACCGTCATTCTTCGATATCATAATACACTTGACGGTTCATCTTGCAACTGAGGCGAAATTAGCCGGACTGGTACAATATCGATGGATGTATCCCGTCGAGAGGTACGTGTAATTTTTCGTTTCGCGCAATTTATAAATTTATTGTTGTCCTGTATGCCCGTATTTATTTATTCAATATATTTTCATTAGGTACCTCTACACTCTTAAGAAGTATATACGCAATAAAAATCGACCAGAAGGTTCTATCATGCAAGGTTATCTTCTTGATGAAGTAACCACATTTTGTTCCTGCTATCTGGACGAGAACATTGAGACAAGGCTTAACCGACCACGAAGAATTCAAGACGGACCATATGGTAAAGCCGAGTATAAGAGGGTAGACACTATGTTTATCAACAAGATATACCGGTTTATCTTGCTTAATTGCGCATGTCTTGAACAAATTAGAGAGTAAGTTTTTTTGGATTAATTGTTATATCTGTGTTTGTGTGTGTATGAAATGATATAATATTAATGTCACAATTATTTGTCGAAAACAGAATTCATTTTAACGAGGTACGTGAGGGCCATCCTGATTGGAATAAAGAACAATTGGAAAAATATCATCATGATAATTTTTGTGATTGGGTCACAGATCATGTAAGTTATTCGAATAACATTTTATTGCTAGCAGTTTTAATCTAAACTTGTATCGTTATGTATTTGTCGTAAAATTTGTTTTGTTAGATCCACGATCCGAACTTGTCTGCATCATTTGAGAGTGATTCAAGATATTTAGCTCAATTTCCTAGTACGGAGGTTGCATATTACAAAGGATTTGGTGTCCTTGGATACAAATTCGAAGTTAAGGAATTAGAAACATCTAGAACCACTCAGAATAATGGGATTGCGACGGTAGGATCGGACGGTGTGATTTATTATGGGTACTTAAATTGTATACTCGGCATCCACTATCCCGGACGATCAGAACCCTTTTATATATTCCAGTGTACTTGGTACGATACGCGAACCGATACAGACAGGTGGAGAAGCAATCTTGGGACTTGGAAAGATGAATATGGATTGACCAGTATGAACACACTTCGATTTTATGGTCAGGAAGATCCGTTTATCTTTCCGAACCAAGCGTTCCAAGTATACTACTCACAGTGTTTGAAGCATCCGGGTGGAGTGTTGTATGCTGATGGAAACCCAGAGATGTCTACGATGTCCCAGAATACGAGAACAGCGATGAGGACGAAGAAGAGAGAAGGCTTAAAGTGCTCCGACCGTCTGTTTCGAAGGACGGGTTTTCTTCGACCGATCATGAAGTTACGTGGGTTAGAAATGACATCGGCGATGAAATACAAGTAGATATGTATAATGCGCCCACGAAACGAAAAAGGTTATCAGTAATGTTATATTATTACTTCACATTTTACGCTCTATACATATATAGTCAATACTTTTAATGATTGTCTAATGCGTCCACGAACCGTTTATCTAGATTTGATAACGATGTCGGGAGAAGCGAGGGGCAGCAGGAGCTCCAGCCGCGGCAGAGGCAGAGGCAGGGGCAGAGCGGTTCTGCCGCCCGGAGAGCTTCGTAGGGAGCTTCAGAGGGCCGGTCTTGCACCCAGATCGGAGACCCCTTCGGATGCCTCCTTCCCTGTGGATTTTGCCACACCTCCAGGTATACTGCACGCATATCCATTTTGAATGTAATATTACAGATATTCATGCCTATTTATGTCAAAATTACTTATATTGTCAATGTTTGATTGTCTAGTTGTTGGTGATGCGTCCACATATGGGACAGAGGCCACTCCCGCTCCTCCAGGTATGTTTATATATCATATAGTGCATGTATATTGATTTAGAATGCTATATCATAAATATACACACATTCCTTTTGCTCTTACTTAGCAATTTTTATTATTGTCTAGCTGTAAGTGGTGACACCACCGCACCTGCGGGTATATTTATATATCCTATAGTGCATGCATATTGATTTAGAACGTTATATTATTGATCTACACATTCTTTTTGCAATTACTTATATAATCTATTTTTAATTGTCTAATTATAGGTGGTGCGTCCACATCTTCCGCAGGGGCCACTCCTGCCGCTTCCATACCATCCGCATCGTCTGCAGGTTAGTATGAATAAATATAAAATATTTATTCATTTTACATATGCTCTATAGAATAAATATGAACTTCATGGAAATTTAGCGTCAATGTTTATTTTCTAGTTGCAGGGGATGCGTCCGCATCCGGGACCCCGGTTGTTCCTCACCGGAGGAACTATCGTCCCGCTCGTGCTGCTGCCCGGGCCCAGGCTCGTGCGATAGTCACCGGAGGTATATATCACACTTTAATTTTCGCTTAAGCTTGATTTCTTAATACAACTTTGTCTTAATATTGATTTTCTTGATATTTCGTGCAGACACAGGGCCTCCCCATCCCCAGAGGGGGACTCGAGGCCCGAATCAGTCCCATAGGCTGAGGCCTGACAGAGCTAGGGGGGAGGCAGCATTCCCCCTCTTTTTTACCCTTGACTATCGCTATACCGGTCCTCATGCCGAGAGGTCCAGCCGGTATATGGAGGATGAGAGCCGGCTCGTGAAGAACTATCCACTTCACGTTGAGTGGGGCGAGCAGCACCGGCGCTCATTCGCCATCTTCTTTGATCAGGCTCGGGTACGTATTAACGGCCTATTTTCATTTGATTTATCCAATATATTTATTATTAACACTTGCAATCTAATAACAATGTTTTTTTTGTATTTTCAGTCGGATTACGATTTTCAGCCTGTACCCGACCCTGATCACCCTGGGAAGGTGCTCGACCTTCATGCTCTGTACAATGGCCTGATGAAGAACATGCAGACCAAGGTCCGATACAACAGGAATGAGCTGAAGGCCGACTGCTACTCCCTGTAGATGGCGACCCCCGAGACAGAGAGAGCGGACCTCCTATCTACTCCGGCGTTTGCAAGAGTCGACGTAGAGACATGGCCTCTATTGTGCGATTATTTCGACTCCCAACGCAAACAGGTATGTATTTTAAATGTAATTCATTGTTTATGATATAATTTATTTCTTTGTGTTCCTTAATTAGAAAACTAAATGTTAATGCGTTGTGCAGAAACAGGCCGCTCAGAATACAGAGAACAGGAAGTCGGCGAAGAGGGGTCGCCCCACTTACATAGGTGGCTCGAGCAATATTACTCGAGCCATGGAGTTATCGGTAAATTACAATAGACCGACCTTTCTGATATTCTGCAATATTAAGAGTTATTTTCTAATATTTCTAATATTAAGAGTTATTTTCTAATATTGCAGACAGCTCAGACCGTGGCGCAAGGTGGTACACCGAGCGTGCTGTCCGCATATCTTGCCGTCCACGGCACCTCGACAAATCCCGCCACGGGCGAGATTCGATATCCCGACGTCGCTACCCAGGAGTATTGCGTAAGTGTTAAATATTTAGTCTACCCATATTTGAAATTTTAGTTTTGGAAGCTTCAAGTTTAAATTTTATACTTATACTTTACTGCTTAATGTGGGTGTAGGAGCGGGTGGTTGAGCAGGCCGAGACCTCGGGGATCGATTTTACCGGACAGAACGATCCGAGGCTGCTGACCCCAGTTCTGGACGCCGCACACGGAGGGCACCACGGAGGTTGGGAGAGAGGCCGGGGACTGGGCACTAGCAGGGCCCATATGAGGTTGGACTCCACCCCGGCGGTTACTTCCTTCGTCTCCAGTGAGCGACGTGTCCAGCAGGAACTGGAGAGCTTAAGGGACACCGTTGAGGAGTTGAAGGAGATGCTAGTATGTATACTACTTTATAGTAAAATATCATGTCATATTATAGATATCAATATATCCATAATTAGTACGTAGCTTGAGCTTATTTGGTTTTAGACTTAGGTTTGATTAATCATACATACATATGTAATTAAAATAAACAACGGTTTTCCAAACTAGATATCTAAATGGGATTTCGAAATAACTTGATAATGATACGAATTCGAATAATACACAGTTCTTACACGCTTCTTACACACGTTTGGTCCAGACGTGACAGGGTACATGGCATGCATCTTCTTCGGCTGCAGCTCCGCAAGCCACTACATCACTGCGGTTCCGCAGACAGCTCCTATAGCTCCAGCGCCCGCTCAGACTCCCGTAGCCGCGGCTCCGCAAGCGACTCCCTCGACGGCGGCTGCGCAGACCACATCGCCAGCTCCATAGGACGCTCAGACTCCCGCTCGCGCCGAATTGCAAAGTTTATTGACCGAGGAGCAGGCGCGCGTTATTCTATCGTTATTCAGAGGTGGAGCTGGACCGAGCTAGGGTAGCTTTTTGGTTCTTATTTTTTGAAACATGTATTTATTTATATCATACATATTGTACTACATTTTGAAACGATATTGATATTGATATTGATATTGATATTGATATTGGTTTATATTTATATCATATTCAGTATTTGGGTTTCTTTTGTATATTATATGTGTGAGATGTGATTATGAATACTGCGATATATGTTGTGTGATGATTAATTTTATATTTTATTGATATATATATTATTATGCACAGGGCGAGAAAAAATAAGGCAGCCCCTTTTTTTTAAAAAGCAGATAATTTGTACCTACGGATTAATCCGTATGTACACATGTTGCCCCTACGGATTAAGCTGCAGGGGCAAAATATCAGCAGTAACTGATATTTCCCCCCTGATCTCAGTGTCAGGGGGGTTGGTCTTGCCCCTACGGATTTATCTGTAGGGGCAAAAAAATACCCCTACGGATAAGTACCTACGCATATATCCGTAGGGGATATTACTTGGACCTACGGATATATCCGTAGGTACAATTAATATAATTAAAATAACCGTAAATAAAATAACTTTTTTTCCCCTACGCTCTAATCCGTAGGTGCAAATGTGCCTACATAGAACTCCGTAGGGGCAAGTTTTTGACCGTAGGGGCAAGTTCAGGGCTTCAACTTGCACCTACGGCGTTTGCACCTACAGATTAATTTTTTGCCCCTACGAAGATATCCGTAGGGGAAGTGAGTTGCCCCTACGGGTAAATCCGTAAGGGCAACCCTAATTTCTAGTAGTGCATGCAGTATCTAACTAGTTACATGAGATATCTGATAGGTTTCGTGTTGTGTCTAGCTCGTTACATGAGATATCTGAATGGTTTCATGTAGTATCTAGCTGGTTATATGAGATATCTGATAAGTTTCATGCCGTATTTAGCTGGTTATATGAGATATCTGGTTAGTTTCATGCAGTATTTTAGAGTTAAGAGTTCAGAAGTAATGAAAGGAAATTAAAAGTTATTTTGTTGTTGATAACAATCAAATTGTGTCGTCATCTTCTATCCCAGAAATCACATATGACAAAGGTTATGACTGGAATCAAAAATACGGGCAGTGAGACAAGACGGGTCATTGATGCAGAAAGATATCCCGACAACTTAGCATGATGCAATCGTGGGTGAAGGGAAAATTAGAGACGATTTGAACTGTATATTGTGCCCTTAGTGTAATGGAGCGTCTCAATAGCCGTCGACAAAAAACCGAACATTGGAACGATATATTGTGCCCCAAGACAGAGACGGTTCTTAACAAAAATTTATAAGAAGCGCGGGTGTTGGTTGTTTGTCAAGCCGAACAAGAGCATTTTGAAGTATTCGATAATAAGTCTGTATGGATCAATTTACAATTATTATTTCATATCAGTAACAGTCTTTATTTCTCACACACACACACACACGAAATATCTTTAACCAGTTATCACACACACACACACACCTGAAATATCTTTAACCAGTTATCTGAGATTGTATACATTTTGCAGATACATGCAATAAGTTTCCTCATATATGTAACCTGATTCATGTAATACTAACCAGTTGCTTGAGATATCTCCTAGTATATCTAATTAGTTTCATAAGATATCTAAAATGTTACCTGAGATATGTAACTAGTTTACATGAGATATCTAACCGGTTTCATTCTATATCTAACCAGTTGCCTAAGATATCTTACCAGTTACCAGATATATTTAACCAGTTTCTTGAGATATCTAACCAGTTTTTTGAGATATCTAATCAGTTACATTAGATATGAAAACGGTTGCATGAGATATTTAACCAGTTTCCTGAGATATCTAACCTGTTGCATTCAATATATAGGCAAAATGTATGCATTTACTTGATATATCTATATACACTCGTATACTGCATACCATTTTAACAAAAAACTACAAATAAAATAAGATATTATACAGTCATTTGTATTACAAATGCTAAAAATGCGCAACACCAAGTATAAATACAAATAAATACAAAACAAAACCATAAGACCAAAATAATGCATAGCCATAAGTATAATTAACAACGAAATACATAACCATAGGAACAAACATAAAAAATGCAAAACTATAGATACACCTACTAAAAATGCATAATTATAAGTACAACCCGAACAATCGGTTTAACAATAACCAAATTATGATGTATTTACACAATCAAACATTACACTCTTATCGGTGGTTTGCATTTAAAAATTGTGCAAATAATAGTACTCACCACATTTCCAGATGTTTCCCATCGAAAGAATCCATGATGTTCCTCCCTTCGATCAGTGCTTTAATAAATTGATAGACTTAAATCCCACGGTCAACTCTGCAAATAATTATATTTGGAATGCATAAATACAGCTATTGTGAAAGCATAAAATGTATAAATGTTACAATGATTGCATCTTCTAAATTCGGTTGATGGCTCCAAACGACTACCTGAGCTATATGTGAATCTCGAACCTATTATCCTAAGGAGGCAAGTGGTCTAAAGAGCCGCCTTAATAGTTCAATAACCAGTTTAAAGGAAAAGAATATTTATCTAAAGGAACAACATTCAAGCCAAACGATTTGATCCATAATTTATCCAATCAACCATGGTTAAATAACATGAAGACATCAAATGACAATTTCAAGCTAAGACTTTGCACCAACATTTGAGATGTATTTTTACATCCTACTAGTTGATTGAAATATCTAACCAATTTCATACAATATCTAAGTAGTTGTCTGAGATATGTAAGTAGTTTCATGCAGTATCTAAGTAGTTGCATGAGATATCTAAGCAGTTTTATGCAGTATCTAAGTAGTTGCCTGAGATATCTAAGCAGTTTTATGCAGTATCTAAGCACTTGCCAGATTTGTCTATCAATTGAGGAGGCGGAGACAGCGATGGAGGAGGGGCGATGATCATCACCGGCGACTGCCGGTAAGTTGTGCCATCGGCTTCTACTGTCCATCTCGTCTCACGAAGAGGACGTCGTTCATGTTGGCGTGTGCCAGCAGTGGGAAGTTGTCGTATTGCCGGAACCCCAATGTCGTCCTTCCTCATCGCCTCCCTCGTGAAGAAATCCTCCAAAATTTGGGTGGAGAGAGAGAGAGAGAGAGATCAGAGAGGGGTTTATTGGAGGGTAATTGGAGGATTCTTCAAAATTTTCCAAGTCAAACATCCAGTCTACTATATGAAGGGGGTGTTGACAGGGTATTTAGTATTTAGGGGTTTTCGGCAACAATCTTGGAAGCCTGGGGTTTTTGGCTGCGGAAAAGTACCCTGGGGGGTTTTAATAATTTACCCAAAAACCTAACCCCATCATTTAAAATTATTTGGGCTATATTATACTTCTGGCCTTTTTACTAAAAAAAACCCTTATACCTCGTTAATTACTAAATAGCTCCTCATACTTCATTTTTACTTAAAAGACCCATCATATTTTTAAATTGTACTAAAAACCCCTCACTAGTTTTCCATCAAAGTTAACGTCCTATTAGAAAGATGGAACTGGAGCATGTGTCTGAGTTGTTCCCATACCTTCTTGATATTTAGGTAGATGTTTCTCCCATAAATAGAACGCACATTCTCGTTTAGTTAAAGATTGGAATTTAACACAACTAAAGAATTGCTCTCCTTTCAAATAAGATTGCCCATGAACTCAAAACTTGCATTTGAAGGGACGACGACACTCAACAAGCACGTTGTTGAAAAAAGGCGAGAAAAACAAGCCGGTTTCCATGATTAATATGAGAGATCTTTGATCAAAACCCTAAAACTAAAACCAATTTAGGAATTTTGGGAAAAGAAGAAGGGTTGGAATGATTTTAAAACTATTACCGATACTCGCCGTTAGTCTCCTAACAGAGTAATGGAAGATAACAAAAATTCTCATTTTCTCCTGTTGGGGGATTTTTATATAGTGCAATTTAAATGTATGGAGGTCCTTTTAAGTTAATATAAAGTATGGAGTACTTTGTAGTAATTATTGAAGTATGAGAGGGCTTTTTAATACAAATCCCTATGTTTTTAAACGAAAAATAAAAGGGTCTTTTTTACAGAAACAACCCCTAAAGTTAGCTATTTACAAAAAAAAACTCACAATTTTAGCGAATTATAAAAAAGCCCACAATTCTTGTAAGTTCCAAAAAAAAGCCCACAGGCATCAAAAAAAAAGAATATTCTGTTTACTTTTAATGGTTTTTGTTTGTTTTCTATTTAAAAATAGGTTACTTTATAATTAAAGTATTTAAATCAATAAAAAAAATAAAATATTGGAGATGAGAGTTGCCAGCGACGAGGCGGGTGGGCTGGGAAGCTTGTAGGAGTCGAGCATGGGGTTTACGTGCGAGGGAGGAGAGGACGCGAATGAGGGCGTTGAAGAGATCGTTGCGAGGAAGGTGAGGGAGGATTTAGGGGAGATGAGGAAGCGGAGGGCGGATGAGGGGAGCGGCAGCGGCGGTGGAGGAGATGGAAGGCCATGGAGGAGTGGCGATGGTCGAGAGAGAAGGTTGAGGCGGCGGCAAGGAAGAGGAGGGAAAGGGGACGGCGGAGGGGAGAGGGATGATAGGAAAGAGGAGGAGAACGATGGGGTTGTAGGGAGCGGCAACAACGAGGTTGAGGGGGAAGGCAGAGGCGGCGTTGACGGGGCAATGATGGTGGCGGCGGCGGCGGGGTGAGATCGGCGGCATGGAGGCTAGGGTTAGGGTTAGGATTAGGATGGGGAAGGAGGAGCCTGAGAGGAGGTCGGGGAAGGAGGGAGGAGGTCGAGCGAAGGTCGGGAAGCAGGGGGAGGTCGAGCAGAGATCAGGGAAGAAGAAGAAGAATATGATGATGATGATGTTGATGGTGAAGGTGTGTTGAGTATATAACGGCTATGATTTTTTGTTTCATGTTAACAAACCCATAAGAGCAGCCGTTGTAATGTGTTTGATGGATTGTGCAGGTCTTTTAATGAGTAACACGTTTATACAATGTCAATCGATGAGAGCAAGTGGAAGTTTGCAAGGCAAAATAGACGGCTATGGGAGCATGCTTAGCCGGCTATATCAAACAGGATAAGAAGTCTGCAAGTACACAGGGAGCTACAGAAATATAGCTGGCCATATAAAGGAAAAGAGAGTATACATCAAGCAAAATAAAAAAATTAGCATGCTATGCATTAAAATTAATGCGCATATGTTTGTGGCTGCATTGAAATTCATGCATGCGCATATGGTCGTAGGCTGCATTGAATTCATGGCCATATGATGGAGGCGTATATCTCCTTCAGATGTTGTCTTCCGTTGATCTGCTGATGGCGGCGATGGGTGGCTGAGATTGGATCTGGATGCTGTCGTTCCTGAAGCGTGTGGATCTCAATGGATTTGAGGTTGTGGTTGCCGAGCTACCTATAAGGAAGTCCCGGGATGGTTGTACCACCGAGAACCCTCCGACGATCAAGTTAGACTAGAGATCCGAGCAGAGTAACGGCTTAGTGGAGTAAAAATGGCTTACTTGAACCGTCTGAAGAAGGGGTTTATATAGCGGTGGCAGCAGGCGAGGCAGGCGCGAGAATCACGCCGGCCGTTACGCTCTCGACATCACGCCCGTGTGATGAGCGGGACCTCCCATTAATGGCGAGACAGGCTCGTTAATGGGGGATCGTGGTGGCGTGGAACGTGGGATGTGGCTGGCGGAGATCTCGCGCATGGCGAGATTCGCGGGATGGAGATTACGCCTGCAAGCGGTGCTGTTGGTCGGTCGATGAGACCGAGGAAGATGACCTCGGCGGGAGAGCTCGCGGACAAGCGGGAGAGCCGAGATATCTTGGTTCTGCGGTAGCTCGGAGACAAGTTGTGAGGCCAAGGAGGCCAGTTGTGCAGGGGGCTCGGAGGCGAGCCAGCGGGCGCTCGGTAGGATGAGCATAAGTGTGGTCTGGTCGGCCACTGTAAGTCCTTTCTTGCGTGCTCTGAGACACGTCATCTGCCACGTGTCCTGATCTGGGAGACCACCGATACCGAGCATCATCATTAGCCCCCCACTCTCGTCACGACCGGCTGACGAGTCGGGTCGAGAGTGGTGTGCCGGATCACCCGAGGTGAGCTCCTTTCCGAAGATATCGTCGGGCATGTCTCTGGACAGTTGGTTGTCTTTTCTGGATGAGGCCAGTGAATCAAGGCGAGATCCTTTACATTAAAGAGGGTGCGCCGGATCGTGTGCTCTTTGGTGAAGCGACGGGCCACGTGTCAGGTGCCGGTTGGCTGATGTGACGCGCAGCAGGCTTCTGGCGTCCGATGGGACGCTGCCAATGTACTTGCGACGGGTGGAGCGATCGTGGCCGTTGAGTGCAGTGAACCGTTTTGGCAGGAGTCGACCATCGCCATTGGATGAGGACGCCGGCTGTATAAATCGAGGGGAGGCCTGATTCGGGGTCTCTCTCTTCGCATTTTCCTCATTCTCAGTCTTGTTAGCTCGGTGCTCTTCCCTTTAGGTCGGATCTCAGCGTTTTCTCTTCTCGTGGATTTCTTCCCATCATGTTAGATGTCTTATTTTAAGAAGTTTGTAGATGTCGTAGGGGTAAATACTAGGGATTCTTCCCTCGGGTTAGAGCCCCCCCCGGGAAATTGGGGTCAGATTCTCTTCCCGGGGTCGCGCGTCTGGGACGGTTCCAGGAGCGGTGGCGGCGGATGCTCCTGGTGCGTTGTCCTCAGTAAGATATGAGGACGAGCTTGTCACCGCTCGAGCTCGTTTCCATATTCCCTCCGGCTACACGCTACGATTGGCCGAGGAAGGAGAGAGAGCAGATCAGGTGAGGGGTAAAGAGATCGCCTTGTACCTGGAAGCCCTTTGAGCCGGAATATGCTTGCCTTTCTCTACCGAGGTTGTAGCTGCGTTAAATTATTTTGGGTTAGCCCCGGACCAACTAGTGCCGAACTCCTGGAGAATTCTCCTTGGGTTCTTGGTCCGGCTGAAGTTGCAGACGATCCCCTTTAGTCTGTCCATCCTTACCTCCTCCCTTATTTATAAAAGTCATCCCGGCACTCGCGCGGACAACCTGAGGTGGGTTTACCTCTCCTTTAGGAAGCAGCGGGGGAGTGTAGCCGGGTCAGGGGTTGTCGTCCTGCCTTCTTCCATCCACGATTGGAAGAAAAAGTTTTTCTTCGTCGGGCCACCAGAGGGTGAGGATGACCCGTACCCGTCCAGTGGTCTAGGGATAGGTGCCGGCAGGGAAATCCGTCCAATAACTCCGACGCGGCGAGAGTGGCAACGTGGGAGCCTATTCCTCAGGCAGATGTGATGCTTTATGAGCGAGCCCTTAGCTGAGCCGGGTTCAGCCCCGCCCAGTTCGTCGTAAGTTAGGAGCTGGTATTTGTTTTTACTTTGTTTGTGTCGCTGATTCCACTATATCTTGTCTTGTGCAGAAACCATGGACGCGGGCCTCCTCCGAGCAGCTATGCGCAAGCCGAAGAAGGGGTCGAAAGCTGGAGGGGCCAGCTCTTCCCGTTAGACGCCGGTCCTGGCTTCCCCAGCAGCCGTCCCACCCCAGCGCTCGAGTGCGGATCGCGCCCCGGGTCCCAGCCAGGTGCCGAGCAGAAAAAAGGGCTCGGGGAGAGGACGCCCGAGCTTCGGAAGTGGAGGCGACTCGCGGCCCCTCTAACAACTAAGGAACATGAACTCAAGAAGAGGCATCCGGCCTATCAACGTCTTAGCGATCTCCACTTCGACTTCGGGGCCATGGAAATACCGTCTTTCCGCCGGTCCTGGCACACTCGGCAAATGATCAGAGTCAAGTCGACGAGTAATCACTAGACGAGGAACATGCCGACCATAAAAGCAGTACTGTGCAGATAACAGTGTCTACCAACAAAAGGAAGTACAAGCATAAACACTACTGCAAAATCAAAAAGTCTTTATTCAAAAAGCCAAAAGTCTTTACAAGGGTACTGTGGGCTCCCCTGCCTTAAAAAAATGTCCAAAGGCCTACAAAATACCTGACGCGACAAAAGAAAAGACAAAGAGAAGACAAGGGGTTTCAGGCCCCGGGGCCGGGCGCGATATCGATGAGCTCGATGTCCACCGCGACTAGGGATGCGTCCGTCACAGGAGCCTCGGCGTCGCCTTCGCCGAGAGTCCCTTCCCCAGCAGTGCTCCCGGGGGCATCCCCTTGCTCGTCATCCCCGCAGGGATATTCTGCTCGGAGCTCTTCATCAGCAAACTCCGGCACCCGGGCCTTGACGGCATCGAAAGCCTCGTGCTAGATGAGGGTGGTGGCCGAGGCTAGAACGGTGTATAACTTCTCCGACTTCTGGAAGTTCTCCACCGCCTGCGCCGCCCTGAGGTCGGCTCTCTTCGCGGCCTCTACCACAGCTCCTAACTCCTTTCGGAGGGTGCTCACTGACTTCTTCATGGTGCCGACGAGCACCTCGGAGCCCTGAAGCTTGGCCTCGGCGGCATCGCGGAACCTGTCCACCTCTTGCTTCAAGGCCGCCACCTCCTGCTTCGCTGCCGCCGCCTCCTGCTTCGCGGCCGCCGCCTCGTGCCTCCCGACAGCCACCTCGCCCTCAAGGGCAGCGACCCTCACCATCGCCGCCTCCAGCTCCCGCTTTGAGCTCTCCCCTAGCGAGAAGAACTCACCCGCGGCTCGCATCGCCGGGGCTATCTCCTCTTCCTCCATCCGGGCGACGATAGCGACGTGCTGGAGGACCTGAAAAAATCGGAAAGGGTCAGAAAGAAAAAGGGGAACAAAATCTCGCAAACAATGGGACGATGTACGAGCACTAACATGTAGGGCCTCTTGGGCGATGGACACCATTTGTGCCTTCAGCGTCCCCCCAGCGACTCGGCCCTCGGCCGACCTCTCCATGTCATGCAGCAAGCTGTCAGTGACGGAAAGCCCAGAGGGCACCTCAAAGCGGAGCTCCCCCTCGTCCACCAAGATCGGAGAGGACGAGGTCCGCGGAACTGTTCGGGGGAACCTCTTGAGAGACGGCGGCGGAGAGCATGCGGAGCGGGGTAGCTGCTTGATGCCCCTTTGCGAGGGCTTTGATCCTTAGTTTTTGGAGGGGCCGTAATTGGCCAACTAAGGATGGTGCCGACCAGGGTAGCTGCTCGGTGCCTCTTGGCGAGGGCTTTGATCCTCAGTTGTTGGAGGGGCCGTAATTGGCCAACTAAGGACGGTGCAGAGCAGGGTAGCTTCTCGGTGCCTCTTGGCGAGGGCTTTGATCCTTGGTTTGTTGGGGTAGGGAGCTACCAGCCAGGGATAACCGAGCAAGGGCGGGCCAGGTTGCCTCTTGCGGGGGCTTTTGATCCTTGGTGCGGGAGGGGTCGTGAGTGGCCTATCGAGGACGGGGCCGAGCAGGGTAGCTTCTCGGTGCCTCTTGGCGAGGGCTTTGATCCCTGGTTTGTTAGGGTAAGGAGCTACCAGCCAGGAATAACCGAGCAAGGGCGGGCCCGGTTGCCTCTTGCGAGAGCTTTGACCTTAGCGCGGGAGGGGTCGTGAGTGGCCTACTAAGGACGGGGCCGAGCAGGGTAGCTGCTCGGTGCCTCTTGGTGAGGGCTTGGATCCTTGGTTTGTTAGGGTAGGGAGCTACCAGTCAGGGATAACCGAGCAAGGGAGGGCCCAGTTGCCTCTTACGAGGGCTTTGATCCTTAGCGCGGAAGGGGTCGTGAGTGGCCTACTAAGGATAAGGCCGAGCAGGGTAGCTTCTCGGTGCCTATTGGCGAGGGCTTGGATCCCTGGTTTTTTGGGGTAGGGAGCTACCAGCCAGGGATAACCGAGCAAGGGAGGGCCCGATTACCTCTTGCAAGGGCTTTGATCCTTAAGGACGGGCTGAGCAGGGTTACTGCCCGGTGCCTCTTGGCGAGGGCTTTGATCCCTGGTTTGGTAGGGAGCTACCAGCCAGGGATAACCGAGCAAGGTCGGGCCCGGTTGCCTCTTGGCGAGGGCTTTGATCCCTGGTTTGTTGGGGTAGGGAGCTACCAGCCAGGGATAACCGAGCAAGGGTGGGTCCGGTTGCCTCTTTTGAGGGCTTTTCATCCTTAGCACGGGAGGGGCCGTAAGTGGCCTACTAAGGATGGCCGAGCAGGGTTACAGCCCGGTGCCTCTTGGCGAGGGCTTTTTGTCCTTAAGGATGGCCGAGCAAGGTTGCTGCCCGGTGCCTCTTGGCGAGGGCTTGGATCCCTGGCGTTGTGTTGTAGGGAAGCTACCGGCCAGGGATAGCCGAGCAGGGTAGCTGCAGGGCTGCCTCTTGGTGAGGGCTTGGATCCCTGGCGTTGTAGGGTAGGGAAGCTACCAACCAGGGATAACCGAGCAAGGGCGGGCCCGGTTGCCTCTTGCGAGGGCTTAGATCCCTGGCGTTGCGAGGTAGGGAAGCTACCGGCCAGGGATAGCCGAGCAGGATAGCTGCAGGGCTGCCTCTTGGTAAGGGCTTGGATCCCTAGCGTTGTGGGGTAGGGAAGCTAGCAGCCAGGGATAACCGAGCAAGGGCGGGCCCGGTTGCCTCTTGCGAGGGCTTAGATCCCTGGCGTTGCGAGGTAGGGAAGCTACTGGCCAGGGATAGCCGAGCAGGGTAGCTGTAGTGCTGCCTCTTAGTGAGAGCTTCGATCCCTGGCGTTGTGGGGTAGGGAAGCTACCAGCCAGGGATAGCCGAGCAGGGTAGCTGCAGGGCTGCCTCTTGGTGAGGGCTTCGATCCCTGGCGTTGTGGGGTAGGGAAGCTACCATCCAGGGATAACCGAGCAGGGTAGCCGCTTGGCTACCTCTTGGTGAGGTCTTTGACTTTGATAGCCGGCCGGCACGCCGGGAAGAGGTACGGTCGCTGGCGACACATGCCGTGACTGTGTGGGGAACGTGAAGCAACGGAGTGTCGTTTCGGTTTCGGATCGAGCGGCGCGACTTTTGCTACGTGGCGACACTGTCGTGGGTGAAAAGGGCGACCGTTGAACTCCGGGGGGCGTTTGGGGGCTATAAAACTTAGGGGGTTTTGTTTACTTCTTCCTCATACCCGAAACGCAAAAATGCAGGATTTCCCCTTCACCATTGAAGACATCGTAAACTTCGAGGATGTCTACCTTTATGACCCATACTGCACCGAGGACACGGTGCGGTTGGTTATAGGCAGGATCGAGGACCACTTCGGCCGACTGCTCCCCCGGCGTTCCTCCCTCCTCCAGCTGCTGATATACTCCATCTGGAGGGTGTCGCCGGGGCTCTACAACCCCTTATCCGAGCAAAGATGAGGCCATTGGCAAGCTGAGGTCTCTGAGGCGCTTCGGCCTGATCTCTGCGAGCCTGCTAAATCGCTCGGAGGCCCTCATCCTTGAGTGCTACCAATTGAGGCTCGATGCCGACACTAGCGGGGGTCATCGAAGGGAGAGTTTAAACGCCGCGAGGGCTCGGCTGACGGAAATATCTTCAGAGTACCATGAACAGTGCTCTCTGTACCCCATTCCCCCGCTGTTGTAATATATATTTCTTTATGTACGGCTGAGGAGCCTATAGTACCTCTTGAATGATTAAGATTCTTTTTCTTTTCTGCAATTCTTTATTGATCCATTTATTATATAAACAAAAGATCTCAAGAAAGATGTACATTTCTCTGAAAAGAAAATACATGCTAGTAGATGTTCTTATTCGTGCAGCTTGAGACCCCTGATGTCTGTTGGCATCTATGCCCGGCACAGGGTACTGAGCCTCATGGGTACCAAGCGTATCTTCCGCTGACACTACCATGATCTGGCCGATGGTCAGCTCGGTGGGAGGGGGACGCTGCTCCTGCTCGCGGTCGGCTTGCCGCTTGTCCCTTCGGTACACTGCGAGGTGTCCCGAACGGACGAGCTCTTCAATATAGTCTCGAGTTGTTTGCAGCTCTCCGTGGAGTGGCCCAGCGACCTATGAAAGCCGCAGTAGGGGCCCCGGGTTCGCATTGAGGCCATTCGCGGGACCGGGGGAAGCTTGAAGAATCCCTCGCCCTTGGCCTCCTCTAGTAGCACTGTCTGGGAGACGTTAAGCGGGGTGTACTCCTGGAACTTTAGGAGATAGGGCCTTTGCCGCTCAGGTCCCCTTCTCTCTTCTCTTGCCCTCTTATTTTGGTCGGTTTGCTCTGCCCGGGGGAGATTTACATTCACCTCGGATTCGAGCTAGACCTCACGCTCGGTCTAGGCCTTCACCTCGGCCATGGTCTTAGGTTGCGCTAATGCAAAGGAGCATAACCACTTCTTGTTCCTAAGACCAGACCTCAGAGCCATGATGACCGTCTCGTCCCGATGCTCTGGGACCTCTAGAAGGGCGTTGTAGAAGCGTGTGACGTATGCTTTGAATGTCTCCTTGTCCCCGCTCTTGATCGTGAAGAGATGGTCGACTGTGTGCTTCTGCCGCCTGTTCCCAACGAAGTGGCCGAGGAATTGTGTGGCTAGCTCGTCGAAAGTTGAGATCGAGCGCGGCTCGAGTCCTCGGAACCAGTCTCGCCCAGAGCGGATGAGAGTGGCCGGGAAAGCTCGGCACTGGACGGCATCGGAGTGGTCTTGGAAGCTCATTCCCACGGTGAATGCATCCAAGTGGTCCTTCGGGTCAGATTTGCCGTCGAAGAGGGAGACCTTTGGGGGCTTGTTGCGGGAAGAGACATGGATGGAGAGCAGATCCTTGGTGAACGGTTTTGTGAGCGAGTCGGCGGCGTACTTAGCCCCGTCGCTCGAACGGTGACTGTCCCGGTGCATACCCTCGATCTTCTTCTCGAGGGCGGCGAGTCGGCCGTGGTACCCCGACGACTCGGCGCATTCTGATCCTAGGCCTCTGCTGTTGGAAGCCTGCGTCTGGCCGCGGCTCCGGTTCCTCTCAATGAGGTTTCTTAGATCCCCCGGCGAGGTAGTCTTCGAGCCGCCGTGGTGAATCTCGTCCGCGCGACCCTGTCGAGGGAGGGGGTGTCGGTCAGGCCTGGTAACAGGCGAGCTGACAGACATCTCCTCGGGAGGGACAAGTGTGCGGAGGATCTCGGGACGAGGCGCTCTGGCGACGGACCTCAGCATTGAACTGCGAGGCGTCCAGCGGGCCTCAGAACATATTGGCTCGGGAGATCTGCGGCCATGGGAGTAGCGACTCGGTGGTTGGCAGTGCCGACGTGGACGGAGTCTTCTCTCCCCCTGTAGAGGTCCTGGTCCCAAAGCGCGGGAGCGGTAACTTGGTGATCTTGCGCGTCCACGATGGACGCGGACGAGCGCTTCCATGATGGACGCGAGTCAGTCTATCCGGCCGGCGAGGGCGTTGATGGCATTCGGCGGAGGAGGTTCGTCCGCACCTCCGTTGAAAGGGAGGCAGCGGCTGGTGCTTGGATCATCGTGATGGTCGCTCGCCATTAGGTTGAGATATGAAGGCGAACTTTCATTTTTTATGGAATCAAAGATTTCCCACAGACGGCGCCAACTGATGGAGGCGTATATCTCCTTCAGATGTTGCCTTCTGTTTGATTTGCAGATGGCGGCGATGGGTGGCTGAGATTGGATCTGGAGGCTGTCGCTCCTGAAGCATGTGGATCTCAATGGATTTGAGGTTGTGGTTGCCGAGATACCTGCAAGGAAGTCCCGGGGTGGTTGTACCACCAAGGACCCTCCGACGATCAAGTTAGACTAGAGATCCGAGCAGAGTAACGGCTTAGTGGAGTAAAAATGGCTTACTTGAACCATCTGAAGAAGGAGTTTATATAGCGGTGGCAGCAGGTGAGGCAGGCGTGAGAATCACGCCGGCCGTTACGCTCCCGACGTCACGCCCGCGTGATGAGCGGGACCTCCCATTAATGGCGAGACAGGCTCGTTGATGGGGGTCGTGGTGGCGTGGAACGTGGGATATGGCTGGCGAAAATCTCGTGCATGGCGAGATTCGCGGGATGGCGGTTAAGCCTGCAAGCGGTGCTGTTGGTCGATCAATGAGACCGAGGAAGATGACCTCGGCGGGAGAGCTCGCGAACGAGCGGGAGAGCCGATGTATCTTGGTTCTGCTGTAGGTCGGTGTTCAGTTGATAAAACTGCATATCTAATATGACATTTTTCCTACTATTTCTATATAATAAAAGATGTTTATATAATATATGACACATATGAAGGTTTATCTGTAAAAATGCTATTTTCATGTGTTTATATATTATAATTATCATTATGTAGGAAAAAGTAAGCATATAATATGCTTGTAACATTTGGCCCATTTAAATATGCTTACCTTATTAAATACCTTTGACCAATTCTTAAAACTATAATATCATGACAAATGGTTAAGTTAATATCTCAATTAAAACAAATTCTACTAATATTATTTATTGAGTTATTGTGCAGAATTTTCAGGACTGAAATCAAGGAAATCAAAGTTGGCGAAACAAACCTGCCTAAATAAGAAAGTAAACTATAGAAATCAATTCTGGCACTAACGTAGAAAAGATTTTCAGTTTTCAGATATTCAAAAGATCAACACGTGTCATCAAGATGAAGCCCTAGAACAACGAACCAGGGATCTTAACCACCGGTTTTCATATTAGAAAACTAGGGTAGTTAGGGCATGAGATTTTTTCTGTTGGGATCTTAACCACTGGTTTCCATATTAAGAAACTAGGGTAGTTAGGGCATGAGATTTTTTCTGTTGGGATCTTAACCACTGGTTTCCATATAAGGAAACTAGGGTTCTGACTCTGGGACTATAAATAAGGACCGAGAGCCTCTTGGAAAATTTATCAAGCTGAAGAGATCACGAAGTCCACGACAGGCTCACGCATCCAGGCTGATCATCAACGGTTCATCTACCTCCTTAGAAGAGATCGAGAAGCAAACTAGCATTTTGTAATCATTTTCTAAGGGAACAAAGTGTAAATGAATTTTGTTGATTAATAAAGGTAGTTGTTTTCTTATTCTATCTCTTTGTAGTTTTAATATGATTTCCCTCTCTATCTTTTCTTTTCCCAACATGCACGAGTAATTCTCCGCTTGTTAGGGTTCGTAGGATTATGGTAGATTAATGAATGATGAAGATCTTTAAACTCTTTTTACGTCCTATAAAGTTTATAAACTTTACCAACATAATCATTAACATCCTAATCGGGCGCGCTACCAATTTATTGCTAGTCTCGACCGCGATTAGAGATTAGATTAACGATTATTTTGGTAAAGGCTAGACATGAACGGAGATCCATATCAAGATAGGGGTTAAGAGTGGGAACCATTTTCCCTCCAGAAACCCTAATCTACATACATCACTGTCGATCTAGTTTTAAATCTATTAAAGGATAAAAAGAGTAATTTTTAATTAATCATCCATGACTACTAAATCTTAATGAACCCTACAAGCTCCCTTTTTAATATTAAACTTACCTGCATAGTTAATCTAGATCTATATTTTGCATCCGTGTTTAACATAGATCTAGATTCTACAACCATTCTTCACCATTCTTTATTCTTCCTCCTTTCCTAATCAACACGCCTAAAGTAAGATTAAAAGGTTCAACGTTTCTCTGAGGACGACCCGTACTCATCTCGGTCTAGCTACACGCGACACCGTTATTGATTGCGGTTAAGTACTACACATAAATCAGATCAATCAAATGGCGTCGTTGCCGAGGATACGTGCGTAATTTTTTATTCTTACTATTTGTGTTGAATTCTTATTCGACCTATATCATAATTAAAACAAAACTGCAAATTGTATATTTAACGATTTGTGTGTGAATTTTGTAAGGAGATCTGAAGTCACAAACTTGAGGAAATAGAGAGCCAGAGACATCCATCAAAGTCCAGAAGAGTATAGGAGGCCACGTAGCAAAATTCTACACCTGATCCATCTTTCTTGCGGCGGAAGCGCGGCAGAAGGAGCTTATTAGCGGCGGAAGTGCGGCTGATTTGAGGGATTAGGGGTCGTAACTTCTCTGGTAAATTTCTCAACTTTTTCTCTCTCATCTGAATTCCAATAAAATATCTTTTCTGCATGATTCTTCGCAAAATATTGCCGATCAAAAATCTTTTTTCAAAGTTTTGTAATTGGTTTGATTATTCATATTTTAATACGGATTTTTAAAGGGCAAAGACCAAATTCAGATTAGGTAGGGATTTTATCACCCTTCCTAAGCCCCACAAATCACAAAACAAGCATCTGTATCAACCCTACATTAATTTAAAATATATCTAGACCAAAACTCTAAGGACTGTCACGCTCAATAAGGACAGAGGAAGGTCGTGGGTAATCTATCGCTTATCCGCATTACTTTTGTGGTGCCTAGGCAAGTGTGTCTAGGTAAGTGGTTACTTAATTAGGCCCGCTATTTTCGGTGATTCGTATAGCGGATACCTCCCACTTACCTGGCACTTACCTGGCCACAAGAGTAGTAAAGATGTGGTAAAGGATTGATCCTGCGGCTTGTCGTTTGGAAGTCTAAGAGCGGTCTAGAGACTTGACCTAGGTAACCTTAGTTTTAGGGTTATTTATGCATTTTTGTGTGATTTGTCTTAAGTCCCACTTTATCAAAACAAACCAATTTTAAATCACACGCACGCAGCCACTTGCGCTAAACCCGCTTAGTGCATGCTCGGCTGGACACGGAATTCTAGTGCCCGTCTTGTCCGCGTTTCTTCTATTGACTCCGAAATCGGTACTTTTTCGTTTTCTTTTTCCCCACCACCCACCACATAGACCGAGATGGACGGTACTCCATCAAATTATAATACCACCCTGCCACCGCCCGTAGGTGAGCAGAATACACCGCGCATCTTTCTCCAAGAAAGATGCTATCCTATACGTGGTCCACTTCCTACTTGTCTATCTATTCCACCAGCCAACGGGGATAATTTTGAAATTAAACCCCACTACATCAATCTTTTACCAAAATATCACGGTCTCGAGTCTGAAGACGCATACGTCTTTATTATCAAATTTAAAATGTATGCGCTATGATGGGTACTTCATAACTTTCTGTGGATGCTATGAGATTACGTCTTCTCCGATTCACTTTGTGCGATATAGCCGAGAAGCGGCTTTATAACACAGCCGCATATTCTATTTCAAACTGGGGAGAATTCGTCACAGCTTTCCTAAAGAAATTCTACCCTAATCATAAGACAGCTCGAGTCCGTAGCGAAATAAATCAATTTACCCAGATTCCCAATGAACCATTTTCGAAGTGTTTTGAACGCTTTAAGGATCTGTTAGTTCAATGTCCTCATCACGGAATCCCTAGATGGGACTTGTGCAGAATCGTATATGAGGGCATTAATCCTACAACAAAACAGATACTTGAATCCATGTGTCAAGGCACCTTCATGATTAAAGATGATGGTGAAGCCTGAAGATTTTTAGAAGATTTTGCTGAAAAAACTTTACAGTGGGAGAATGTAAACCAACCATCGTCTAGGGGTGGTAGTCACCAATCTGATGTTTCCATAGGAGTTAGAGTTGAAATGGCAGCAATGCAAAAGAAACTCGAAGTTATGGAACATAAATTTTTAGTAGCCTCCCTAAATCAGATGACACTCCCTAAAACTGTCTGTGGATACTGTTCTGATCCATCACATCTTACGGAAGAATATCCTTTGAATTCTCCATTTCAAGGTCAAGAGCATACCAATGCTGCTTTTCAACAAAGACCTAGAAACGATCCGTATTCTTCCACTTATAATCAGGGTTGGAGGAATCACCCTAACTTTGCTTGGAACCAACAACAAACTCAAAACACGGTTCCAAACCAAAATAACTTTCAAAGGGTCCCTCCACCACAACAGCAACCACTACAATTGAGTCAGCATCCCTATCAATCACAAAACTTTCAAAATCCGGTCAACACTTCTGCATCGTATAACAATTCTTTGCAATTGACTGGTACTGATAACTCTTCTTCATTCGAACAAATCATGAATTTGCTTCTGACAAAATTCATGCAAGTTTCGGCTGAGATGAAGTCTTCCGTCGATGACATAAAAAAGAACTCTGCCTTCCAAGGTGAGATTATTAAATCGATGGAAGCACAAATTGTACAATTAAAAGCCGAAATAAGTGCTAGAGAGAGGGGAAACTTCCAGCTCAACCTGTACCAAATCCTGGCCACTCACAAAGTTATAATGTGAGTGTCGTTACTACGTTGAGATCGGGAAGACTGCTGGATAACTAAGTGGGTGAACAAGTTGATAATGTTAGTGATACCAATGATACCCTGGGTTCTACTTCTTTCCCTAATTTGTCTAGTCTCCCACCTACTTCCGAGCCTATTCTACGCTTCCTACAAGGCTCGAACCCTCAGCCCACTTCCATAAATCTATCTAAAACGATCTCCACTCCAATTCTGGGATCCATTCCATCCCCACAATCCTCTCCAATGTTGGACCCAACCCTTACTGATAAAGCACCTTATCCAAACAGGTTAAGGGGAAACAGACCAAGTCCACAAATTGAGAAGATTGTGGAAATTTTTAAGCAAGTTAACATAAATATTCCTCTCCTAGATGTTATTCAACAAGTTTCGTCTTATGCGAAAATCCTAAAGGACTTGTGCACTAGGAAAAGAAAAGTTCAAGTACCTAAAAAAGTTTTCCTTGCGAGTAATGTGAGCACTACTTTTACATAACAATTACCCAAGAAACGAAAGGACCCCGGAAATCCTACAATTTCTATTTCTATTGGGGGTAAAAATATCAATCGTGCTCTACTCGATTTAGGTGCTAATGTTAACTTGCTTACGTATTCTGTTTATGAGCAATTAGGGATCGGAGAGTTAAAACCGGCGTATTGCACTTTTCAAATGGCCGATCGATCTATCACCCAACCTAGAGGTGAGCTAGAGGATGTGTTAATCAAAGTCGGGGAATTTATATTTCCTGTGCACTTTATCGTTATAGATACACAACCTGTAACGAACCCACGAAACCAAATTCCGATGATTTTAGGTCGACCTTTTCTTGCAACTTCCAACGCAGTAATCAATTGTAGAAACGGCTCTATGAACCTATCTTTCAGGAAGATGTCAATTGAGCTTAACATTTACAAGTTGGGAAGTGAACCCTCCGAACCCTATACTCATGTGTGTTCTGTCGAAACAATAGATTCCGACAGCAGTGAAATTGAAGAGTTTCATGATACTGATCTCGACTCCGCTATTACGTTGTTTTCCAGGTCAACATCTAACGCTAAATGTGAACCTTTTAAGGAGTCCGAGTACCATCCCATTCTTTCCGATGAGATTATTATTCGGGATATCGATGAAAGCTTTGAAAAAATCTTCGCTGAAGAACTCGCATTCTTAGAAGACATGGGTGTTATGATGAATCAACCCCAACCCAAAGAAGTTGAACCGCCACATCTTCTTCTTATCAAGAATGAGAATGCGAGTAATAAATCATCATTGTTTCGTCTCTACAAACCGAGACGTAAACCTTTTCCATTACACTTATTATCTCTTCCCCACTTCTTCACGTCAATAGGCGACATGTTCTTCCACCAACCTTGGTGCTTCATCGATAAAATTTTTGAATAGTTGGTGTTGACTTTTGGTCTTTGTAAGGCTTTACTTTGACCAATAACTTTAACCCCCCTCATAATTTAAAATGCTTAATACGATTTTACTCAAGTTGGGGGGGATATTTTGGCTCTTGAAAGAAAAATTTTACAAAATTACGAGCCAGAAATAAGTTTGGGGGAGGATTTCACTGTCATTATTTTTGTTGCCCCTGTTAATAACCTTTCCTCCCAAGTCTACAGGTTTTTGAGATTTAAAAGAAATAACAGTGAGGACACTACTGCAAATAGGTTTAGGGGAGGTTTGTGCTTATTTACGCATTAGTTTGCATTATACTATATATAAGCACACACAAAAATTTGATAATAAAAGTTTGAAAGTGAAAATTTACATATGAAAGATAGGAATAGTTTGAGAAAAACAAGAAAGTTAGAGGTTTTCTTAAATAAAACTAGTAATAAGTAGTTATGAGCTATTGTCCCAAGGGTTAGTAAGATTAAGGAAATTGCCAATCTGAGAATAAAAATAAGTCTGAAAAATAGTCCCTATTCTAGAAGCCAAACATCTGAATGTTGATACC
Source organism: Agapanthus africanus (assembly GCA_030015575.1). Taxonomy (NCBI): domain Eukaryota; kingdom Viridiplantae; phylum Streptophyta; class Magnoliopsida; order Asparagales; family Amaryllidaceae; genus Agapanthus; species Agapanthus africanus. The sequence goes on along the minus strand of JASDDO010000019.1, from coordinate 42,490,036 downwards.
CTACTATACGCACTTGGGATAGTAGAGGATACCTTGAAATGCACTTGTCTAAAAGCCTAAGTATGAAGGAAAATAAAATAAAATATATGTGGTGAAGAAAAAAAATAAACATTGGTTTTGTTATCACCAAGGCAGCAATAAAAAAATATAGCGAGGGTGCTTCATCACCTAGTGCCTTAGACCAACTGGTTTGGGAGTCACTGCTAAACCTTAGGTGTTGCAAGACGAGAAAAATACTACTTACGCCTAATCAGCAAGCATATGAGTAATCGGTTGGTTAGTAACTCAAGAAGTATTAACGGTCGCATGAAAAATGTGTGAGCTCATTCTATCTAAATATTCACCGACTAAAAAGTACTACGGTAGATGGACAAGAGTATGATTGCTTGAATTGAATTCTCCGAGTGTAGGGATATCCAGATCATACACGTAGGGGTATATGATCAATGTTTGGAAGAAAGATAGGGAGGAAAACTAAAGGCGGTGTTTTATTGAGGGATGATATGATTTCTAACATTTTTCACGACCATTAAGATAGGGCTCATAGCAACTGAAAAACTGGTGTAGTTGAAAACTCTTATTTTCAAGTTCTTTCTTTCATAATTCTTATCTTTGTATGTAATTTTCACTATCTTTTTTTTATTGTAGGATTTTGTGGGTGTAATCCGCTGAAAACCCTCAGGAGACAACACTCCTCCTACTAGAGACACCTAGAGGTTTAACGGCTTGTTGCACTTACTCGTGCAATCGTGTTGCCTACGAAAGTGTGCTAATTAGGATTTTTCTTTTTTCTTCTTTCTCCTTCTCTTGAATAACTAGTTTGCTCGGGATGATCAAAGATAAGTTTGGCGGTATTTGTTCAGTTGATAAAACTGCACATCTAATATGACATTTTTCCTACTATTTCTATATAATAAAAGGTGTTTATATAATATATGACACATATGAAAGTTTATCTGTAAAAATACTATTTTCATGTGTTTATATATTATAATTATCATTATGTAGGAAAAAGTAAGCATATAATATCCATATAACATTTGGCCCATTTAAATATGCTTACCTTATTAAATAGCTTTGACCAATTCTTAAAACTATAATATCATGACAAATGGTTAAGTTAATATCTCGATTAAAACAAATTCTACTAATATTATTTATTGAGTTATTGTGCAGAATTTTCAGGACTGAAATCAAGGAAATCAAAGTTGGCGAAACAAACCTGCCTAAATAAGAAAGTAAATTAAAGAAATCAATTCTGGCAATAACGTAGAAAAGATTTTCAGTTTTCAGATATTCAAAAGATCAACACGTGTCATCAAGATGAAGCCCCAGAACAACGAACCAGGGATCTTAACCACTGGTTTCTATATTAGGAAACTAGGGTAGTTAGGGCATGCGATTTTTTCTGTTGGGATCTTAACCGCTGGTTTCCATATTAGGAAACTAGGGTAGTTAGGGCATGAGATTTTTTCTGTTGGGATCTTAACCACTGGTTTCCATATAAGGAAACTAGGGTTCTGACTCTGGGACTATAAATAAGGACCGAGAGCCTCTTGGAAAATTTATCAAGCTGAAGAGATCACGAAGTCCACGACAGGCTCACGCATCCAGGCTGATCATCAACGGTTCATCTACCTCCTTAGAAGAGATCGAGAAGCAAAATAGCATTTTGTAATCATTTTCTAATGGAACAAAGGGTAAATGAATTTTGTTGATTAATAAAGGTAGTTGTTTTCTTATTCTATCTCTTTGTAGTTTTAATATGATTTCCCTCTCTATCTTTTCTTTTCCCAACATGCACGAGTAATTCTCCGCTTGTTAGGGTTCGTAGGATTATGGTAGATTAATAGATGATGAAGATCCTTAAACTCTTTTTACGACCTATAAAATTTATAAACTTTACCAACAGAATCATTAACATCCTAATCGGGCGCGCTACCAATTTATTGCTAGTCTTGACCGCGATTAGAGATTAGATTAACGATTATTTTGGTAAAGGCTAGACATGAACGGAGATCCACGTCAAGATAGGGGTTAAGAGTGGGAACCCTTTTCCCTTCAGAAACCCCAATCTACATGCATCACTGTCGGTCTAGTTTTAAATCTATTAAAGAATAAAAAGAGTAATCTTTAATTAATCATCCATGACTACTAGATCTTAATGAACCCTACAAGCCCCCTTTTTAATATTAAACTTACCTCCATAGTTAATCTAGATCTATATTTTGCATCCGTGTTTAACGTGGATCTAGATCCTACAACCATTCTTCACCATTCTTTATTCTTCCTCCTTTCCTAATCAACAAGCCTAAAGTAAGATTAAAAGGTTCAATGTTTTCCTGAGGACGACCCGTACTCATCTCGGTCTAGCTACATGCGACACCGTTATTGATTGCGGTTAACTACTACACATAAATCAGATCAATCACTCGGAGACGAGTTGTGAGGCCGAGGAGGCCAGTTGTACAGGAGGCTCGAAGGCGAGCCAGCGGGCGCTCGGTAGGATGAGCGTAGGTGTAGTCTGGTCGGGCACTGTAAGTCCTTTTTTGCATGCTCTGGGACACGTCATCTGCCACGTGTCCTGATCTGGGAGACCACCGATATCGAGCATCATCAGCATATGTTTGTGGGCCCAAGAACTTAAGGGTTTGGAACTACACCTATAAATAGGACTTGCCTCTTAACTTAAAAAACCCTAAGTGATCTCCATTGAAATTCTTCAAGCACCGGGATATTTGAGATTTAATATTTCAAGAGGTAGCCAAAGATGAGACAACATTCAAGGACACAAGCTTGAAACAACATTCATGGACTCAAGCTTCAAGCAACGGATCTCGTCTTCTCCAACAACAAAATCGAGAAATCTCTAAACTCAAATTTATTTAGTTTGTTGGAAAATTGTATTTTTGTTTTTATTTTTTGCACTCTAGAATGGTTGAGTATTGAGTTGTAGTTTGTAACTCAAGGGTTTGCTAGTCACTTGGCTTAGGTGATTAGTGGGGTTGAGGGCTATTAGTTTAGTGTTAGTTTTCATAGGTTTATCTCGACTTATTCCTAGGGTTGGAACTGACGACTGGGGTAGACACTTGTACTAGGGTTGCATGGGTTTTTAAGAATAACACTATTGGTAGTTCCTGGGGTGCAGTGGTGGGCAGGGGCCGAAGGTGGGTAAAATCCTTGTGTGCTTTTACTTTCCGCATTTACTTTTCAGCATTATTATATGCCGATGTTTGTTGTGTTTGTGATTCGCCAAAAGTAGTTTTAAAATTCCGCAAATTGATCTCATTACCCTATTCACCCCCCTCCTCATAGATTCTGATCCTACAATTGGTATCAGAACCTAGATTGAGACATCTAGGTTAGAAATGGCGAATTTTTCTGCTAGTGCATTCCCCAAGAGTCAGTCGACTGTTAGACCTCCTAAGTTTAAGTGCGATGACTATGCCTATTGGAACTCTAAGATGACCATGTACATCAAAGACGTAGACTATGATTTGTGGCTTATGGTTAAGAATGGATATAATGATCTCATAATGAAACTAGGAGATGTAGAAGTCATTAAACCTGATGATAAATGGGATACCGAGGAAAAGAAGAGGGCTTCTTTGAATACTAGGGCTATCGGTGCGATTGTGTGTGCTTTAGATAAAATAGAATTTAATCTTATCTCACATTGTTTAACTGCGCAGGAAATATGGCATACATTGGAGGTGACACACGAAGGAACGTCATAAGTAAAAAAGCAAAGGCTAGCCCTCCTTAGCAACGAATTTGAAAATTTTGCAATGTTAGCGCATGAAGGAGTCAAGCATCTCCAGTAGGGGCCTAAGAAGTTGGAGCAGGACTACCGAGTTTCCTGAAAGGAAACGAAAGGAGATGTATGCTCGATTCAGCATAATAGTGTACAACTCACGTGCAATAGGTAAACACTACTCTGAGTTGGAACTTGTGAGGAAGATACTTTGAACCTTGCTTAAAAGTTTTGAGGCAAAGGTTATAGCGATTCATGAATCAAAAGATTTGAGCAAGTTGAAGATGGAAGACCTCATAGGTAATCTAATGACCTATGAGATGGAGATGAAGGCAAGGAACATTCGAGAGGAAACTGAGACAAAAAGGAAATCTCTTGCCTGGAAGAGTAGTGTTGAAGCTGAAGACGATTTTGATGAGGAGATGGCGATGGTTATTAGGGGATTCTCAAAGCTGATGGGACCCCACCGCTGGAAAAACTTTTCTAATAACTTTTAATACAATCATCGTAAGTCTAAACCTGCTAAGAGTGATTCAGATGAATTTGATAATGATCTTATATGTTTCAGGTGTAAGAAGCCCGGGCATTTCAAAGCAAATTGCCCACTTTTGCAGAATGACAAGGGCAAGAAAAAGAAGAAAGCCATGGTTGTAACTTGGGATACAATGGATAAGGAGGTTGGTTCAAGTGATGATGAGGATACAGCCAGCTTGTGTTATATGGGACATGGCAGCGAAGAAACCGGTAACAATGATAAAATACTGGATGAGGTAAAGAACTTGACTTTTAAAGACTTAGCTATTATTGTTCAAAATTTGTTTGATGAAAATGAAAAACTTGAGGCTAAAGTTAAAAAGTTTAAAAGTGAGAAATTTGAGGCACTTTGTCTACACGATTCACTTAATAATACTCACGAGGAACTTAAGGAAAATTTTGAAACGCTTAAGGAAAATTTTAAGTCGCTTAAAGGAAAATTACGTGAGTTGAAATCTGCTAGTGATGAAAACAACAAAGATTGTGTAACATGTGCTTTGCTAAAAGAAGATAATTTGAGTCTCAAGAAAAAGATAGATGAACTTGAGGATTCCAATGAGGACATTAAAGATGAATGTGATGAACTTAAGGTAGAATTAGGTGAACTTAAAGATAAGCACGTTAAACTGGAAACTCCCTTAGTTCAAGTTAAGGAATGTGATAAATATTCTAGTGTTGAAAAAGAAGTTGATAGCTTCAAGCAAGAAATAGCTGAGATGAAGCTAGAACAAGCTAAATTGAAGAAAAGTGAAACTGACTATGAAAATGCGTTTATTACTCGTAGTTCTATGCTTGTGAATGAAAATTTGTTTTTAAAATCAAAAGTGAGTGACCTTGAATTTACAATATAAAAATTTAGCGTAGCTAACAAAAATTTGAACATGTTGTTGGGAAACCAAATGTACGCTGATAATAGAAAAGGTCTTAGATTCGATAATCAATACTTTGAGAAAAAGACACAAGTTAAGAATAAAACGGCTAGGGGGAAAGGTGTGCTTCCTAAATGTTTAGGATACGGGTTTGTAAGACACACCTATAATAATTGTTTCACACGAAACCGTAATGTCAAGTACAAACAAGTTTGGGTTCCAAAGAGCGCACTTGCTAACAAACATGGATCTATTTGGATTAGTAGGTCACGTATTTCTTCTTTCATGTAGGTGTGCTATCAGGCTAAGGAACAAGAGTACAAGTGGTATTTGGACTCTGGCTGCTCAAGGCACATGAAAGGAGATAGTAGAATGTTCCTTAGTCTTGAGAAAAAGAGTTGAGGTAGTGTTACAATGGGCAATAACGGAAAGTGCAAGATTTTAGGAACGGGTATTATAGGTACTATCACTTTTCAGCTACAGGATGTGTTTCTAGTTGAGAATTTGAGACACACCTTATTTCGATTAGCCAGCCATATGACAAAGGTATGAATGTAGTCTTTGAGTCTGATTTGTGTAAGATAATTGGCAAATCTACGGGTAATATTGTTATGACCGGAAAACATTTTAATAATGTTTACACTATTTCTTTCAAAGAACTCACATTCGCAAATGTTTGATTGTGAGGAACGAGAAAGCAACTCTGTGGCATAGAAGATTGGCGCATATGAATTTTAGGTTGGTTCAAAAGTTAGAAAGAAAGAAATTGGTGAGAGGACTACCGCATGCGAAACGAGAGTGACCGTATATGTGATGCTTGCACAAGAGGCAAAATGACTAAGTCGTCATTCCAGTTGAAGAATGTTGTGAGCACAAGTCGAGTTTTGGAGTTGGTTCATATAGACCTTTTCGGATCCAATGATGTTACAAGTTATGGAGGTAAAAAGTTTTATTATGTATTAGTTGATGATTATTCACGTTTTACATGGGTTTATTTTCTAGCCAAAAAGTCCGAGTCCTTTGATTACTTTATTAATTTTGCAAAAAGAGTTTGCAACGAAAAAGGTCTATCAATTGTTAAAATAAGAAGTGATCGCGGTGGTGAATTTGAAAGCATCAGATTTGAAAATTTTTGTTTGGAAAATAGTTTTAAACATGAATTCTCTTCTCCTAGGACACCCCAACAAAATGTAGTGATCGAGAGAAAGAATCGTACATTACAAGAGTTGACTAGAACTATTCTTAATGAGTATGTGTTGCCTCAATCCTTTTGGGCTGAGGCAGTTAATACCGCATACCATGTAATTAATAGAGCACTCCTTCGACCTATACTTAACAAAACTTGTTTTGAGCTTTGGTTTAATCGAACTCCTAACATATTATATTTTCAAGTATTTGAGTGTAAGTGTTTTGTTTTGAATACAGGTGATCAACTCGGGAAATTCGAAAAGAAAACAGATGATGGCATATTTCTAGGTTATTCAGAGAGAGGAGTAATGCCTACAGAATCTACAACAAGCGCACACAAACAATTGTTGAGTTGATAAATGTGAAGTTCGTTGAAACAGATGAAGAAGAAGTTGTAGAAGGTGAGAAGGGAGAAGACTTGGATGAAGTGACAAAGGAAAATCATAGAGGTGAAGATGAAAGTCAAAAAGTGCCAAAGGAGATTGAAGAGAAAGAAGATGACACACAAGATCCTCCATTGGACATCAATGAAAAAAATCTCAAATTCAACCCAAACTATCCGCCAGAATTGATTATAGGTAATCCAACTTCAGGTATTACTGCTCGCTCTAAATCTAATCTTTGTGCCTTTTGTATTCATGGGGACTTTATGAGTGAAATAGAGCCAAAGGGTGTTGATATTGCCATGAGTGAGGAGAGTTGGGTTATGGCCACGCATGAGGAATTAAATCAGTTTGAGAGAAATAGAGTGTGGAAACTAGTTCTGTCATGCCTCGCTTTTTGGTATACGGCGAAGGGGACGCGACGAGGCCGCTATGTATTTACTGTGAAGTAAATACGCTAAGCGTATCTAAGCAATATAAAAGTAAATGCACAAGAGAAAAGATATAATAAAACAGCAACTTTATTTATTCACATTCTTTTTGTACAATGCATTGAAAAGTAAATACATGAGATAAAGCGATGCCTAAACAGTGGTATAACATAAAAGGAACAGTACTGAAATGAAAGTGTACAATGTAGCTAGAGCTATGGGTCTTCAATGAAGTGGTCCAAGTCTTCACTAATGGGCTCGGTCTCTGGAGTGTCCAGATCACCTGACGACATTCAAAGAAGAAAGAAAGAGTGTCGTCAGCGAACAAATCGCTCGGTAAGTCCCAAAAATAAGGGAGAAATAGAATAGACAGAATAAGAAGGTAGCTTTTAAAGTTGTATTATATTATTATAAAGTGGTGTTAACGCTGTTGTTTGTAGCTTGGTACAGAAGAATACCAGTATATACGAGAGGAGTCTCTATATGCTAGAGACTAATGCAAATAGAAGTACAAGGCTCCGTCGATAATACCACGGAACAACGGCATGGATGTAATTACGTCTTAATCTTGCAGTCTCGTGCCACTTTTAACACCTTCCGTACCAATCTACCCCTTAAACCCTGCGATGTCTTGGTTGTATTGTTTGTATTGTAACTTGTATTGTGAATTGTAATATAGATTGTGTATTTGGATGACTTGCCGAAACCATGATATCAATAAAATGGATGTACTGGAGAATCATGGATGTAACTAGAGAATCATGTAAATGGAAGTATATTCATGGTTCGGTTCGATCAATATAGATTTGAATAGTTTGATCCGATTGATTATATGGATTCATGGATTCATATTGAATTGTAAATTGTAGGCTGTACTTGAATCATATTCAAGTCGGATTATTTAATGAGACTCGGTCTGAGTCAGAAAAATTAGAAAAGAAAATGAAGTCTTGAATTAGGTTTTGATGTTATCGGTAACCGCTGCACATGGGCGGCAGGATTTGTGTCTTTTTCAAAAACGATTACCGTATTGATAACACCGTTGTTAAGTTGTCTACTTTAGATAGGCAAGCACCCACTTCTCCGGCTTTCTGAGGCTCAAGAGATTGGTCCTGCTTAAACCTATATTTACTAGGGTCCTTAGGGTAATTTATAGAACTTAAGGGGGTTTTATGTAAAAATACTTTTGTATACTTTTCAAAATACTCCCCAAGTATTTAGTTATCGTCTTTAAAGTTATCATGAATGTAGATTTTATAATTATGATATTTCTAGTGAAAATATCCTAAATTCATAATAAAGGGTATTTATTTGTAATATTGACTTGTATGGAATTCATGGTATATTAATGTAAAGTGATTCTTGTGATTTTTGAAAAGAGTTGGAATATTTATATTATTTCAAAATAGATATTTTAATGTTACATATATACATAATTATATAAAAATAATTTTAATATATATTTTATATTTCTAAAAATCTCATTTCCTTAAGATGTCGTATTTTAAATCTCTCGAGACCGAATACTCCTTGCGGAGGTCTGCATCTCACACTACTAAGCTCAGGGATGTGTGATAATCCGCACTATCCCAGTCGGGTTCCCCAAAATGGGTTGTAGCGGCACTTTGCAAATATTTGTTTAAAAATACTAAATCTTGTAAAAATGGTTTTATTAGTAAATAGTATTTATTTGAAATGTTTCGTTTTCCCGTATTCTATGTTCCCGAAAGGTATTGTGCTATGTTGCATATGAGTGTTGTGAGAATGTAGGTCATTATCTCGTGATCTGCTTAAAGGTATAGCAAGTTTGTGATGTTCAAATGTCGAAAATGAAATTATATGTTATTTTAATGAAAAAGTACGGTAAAATGGAAATAGCAATTTCTTTTGATATGGAACTTGTTCAATATAATTAGTTAGTGTTTAATAGTCAACATATAATGGTTTAACAAGATTGTATTAAAGGAAAAGTAAGATTTTAGGAAGAGCCGAATCGGAAATCGGATTTGTTCCGATTCCGTCGGGTTTTAGAATTTTATATTTTCAGAAAGAGTAGTGAAGGGGGAAGGTGGGACTTACGGGTTAACAAGAAAGAGGGAGGATAGAGGTAGAGAGGGGAATCGCCGGTGCATCGTTTCGTCGCCGGAAACTCCTCGTATCGCCGTCGGAAATTCGCCGGAATTTCGCTCCTTTGCTCACTTCAAATGCACACTAGGGTTTCTAGGAATTTTTTGAGAGTTTGCTCAGAATTTTACGGTCGGGGGGTAGTGTTTAGGGGTAGTATTTATAGGGTTAGGCTAGGATTAAGGTAGATAAAGAGTTTAATTGAAAAATATATTAAAATGTAATAAAAGTGGAGTAAATAGGAATTTAAAAGGTCTCTGAAAATGGTCTGAAGATTTAAAATGTACAGGGGGGTAGGGGAGACAAAAAGCCACATCTTTTCTGTTGACGACTCGGCGGTCCGGCCGAGTCCGGCCGGCGGCGCCGGCCCGAGTCAGTCGGTCGGAGGGTGCGCCGTCTTCTCACTAACTCTCTGGTACATTTAAGTTTTCATGTGTAGTGGGTTTTTTATGAGATATGCACATATAAACTGTTGGTATTCTAAAACTTCAAAATAAAACAATATTAAAAATAATGTGGGGTATGGGATTTGAACTCTGGTGGCTTGGTTCAGCAGTGCAAAGTATTGCCAATGAGCCACGAGCTCCTCCTTGCTATTAATTAGCAAAACAAATATTTAACTTGTGCTCAGGCAAAAGTACCCCTTTCTTTAAATTTTGAAAAAATTGCACAGAAAGTTGTATAGGAAATTTAGGGTTGTTACAAGTTCCAAGGCCAAGTGTCTATCCAGTAGTGGGAACTAAGTGGGGTTTTAAGAACAAACTAGATGAGGATAGGAATGTAATAAGAAACAAGGCTAGGTTAGTGGAAAAAGGGTACAACCAAATAGAAGGCATAGATTTTGATGAGACATTCACTCCAGTTGCTAGGTTAGAAGCCATTAGGATTTTGCTTGCATTTGCAGGTTTTAAAGGTTTTTAACTTAAACAAATGGACGTAAAAAGTGATTTTCTAAATGGTTATTTAAAAGAAAAAGTTTTTGTAGAACGACCACCAGATTTTGAAAGTCATGAATTTCCAAATCACGTTTTTATACTTGAAAAGGTTTTGTACGGTCTTAAGCAAGCTGTCACGTCCCGCTTCCCGGTGTACGGCGAAGTGGGCGCGACGAGGTCCGCTACGTATATACTCAGAAGTATATACGCTAAGCGTATCTAAGCAATATAAAATAAATACACAAGAAACAAGAATAAAAAGAACAGCAACTTTTATTTATTAACATTCTTTGTACAATACATGAAAGGAAATACAACTGAAATAAAAGATGCCTAAACAGTGGCATAACAGGAAATGAAAAGTACAGAAAGAAAAAGTGTACAATGAAACTACAGTGCAGGGTCTTCAGTAAACTGCTCTAAGTTTTCTTGCGATGGCTCAACCTCTGCCGGGTCCAAATCACCTGACGACATTCAAAGAAGAGAGAAACAGAATGTCGTCAGCGAACAGGTCGCTCGGTAAGTCCCAAAGGTAAGAGGAAAGTAGAAAAAAAACAGAATAAGAAGATACATTTTAAAGTGTAAACTATTGTTGTAATGTTATGTCAACGCTGTTGTTTGTAGCTTGGTACAGAAGGATGCCAGTGTATACGAGGGGAGTCTCTATATGCCAGAGACTAAGGGCACGTATAGTACAAAGAACCGTTTATGCCACGGTACAACAGCAACTGGATTCATATTAGGTGTGTTAATCTGACCACCTCGTGCCACCTTTAACACCTTCCGTACCAATCTACCCCTTAACCCCCGCGATGTCTTGTTTGTATTGTTATCTTGTAAATTGTGTTGGTTGTATGATTGATTGACTGACTGACCGAAACCACGATATTAGGAAACGGTTATAACCGTAGAGTCATGTAAATGGAATACTGAGAATCATGTAAAAGGAATATATCCATGGTTCGGTTCAGTCAAGATGTATAGCTTGATATTGGATTCATGGATTCATGAGTTCATATTGAAGTGGAAACTTGTGGATTATAGATTGACTTGAATCATGTTCAAGTCAGATTGATCAGACTCAAACCCGAGTCAGACAATCAGAAATGTGAAACGAAGTCTTATAACTGCTAGGGTCCTTAGGGTAATTTATAAACTTGAGGGGGTTTTATATAAAAATACTTTTATATACTTTTCAAAATAGACCTCAAGTATTTATTTTTCGTCTTTAGAATTGTTGATTTTATGTTGTAACATTTCAAATGAAAATATCCTAGTTTCATAAATAATGGTATTTATCTGTAATATTGATTATTTGAAGTTCATGGTATTTTAGTATAACCTTTATTCTTTTGTGATTTTTAGAAAAAAGTGGAAAATTTATATTATAATAAAATAGGTATTTAAAAGATAAATATACATATGTTTATACAAAAAAATAATTTTAATAAATATTTTATATTTCAAAAATCTCATTTTCTTACGATGTCGTATTTTAAACCTTTCGAGACCGAATGCTCCTTGCGGAGGTCTAAATCTCGCACTACTAGCCCGAGGGTGCGCGATAAACCGCACGATCCCGAACGGGTTCCCCAAAGATGGGTTGTAGCGGCGCTTTGCAAAGATTGTAAAATACTAATACTTTAGAAAACGGTTTTTATAAAGTAAAAGGTATTTATTTGCAAATTGTAGTTTCCGCATTTTAGATTCTAGGGTTTCCTAAGCCAACTAGCCTATTTCTAAAAGGTCTAAACGACAAGTTGTTAGAAGCCTCAAATCGCCTCTTCACCGCCAATTGCGGCCAGGTAAGTACCAGGTGAGTGGAAGGCTCTCCACTACAAGTAGTGGCCCTAATTAAGTAACCACTTGCCTAGACACCACAAAGTCAGGTTTAGATAAACGATCGATATCCACAACTTATCGTATTTTCCTAGTAAGAAATATTTACTTAAAAGTGTAACAAATCTAAAACCTTTAAGAATGGTTTTATGAAGATTATGGTATTTTAATAAAAATTTCGTTTTATCGTATTCTAAGTTTTGATGATACCATTTTAGGGTTGTATTTGTGTGTGTGTGGAGGTAGGTCATTACCTCGTGTTCTACTTTAATTGTATAGCAAGTTAAGGGTTAAATGTGAAATTGAAACATGATGGTCTTAAAGTGTAAAAATACGGTAAATTGAAAAGGTTATCATTTCATGTGTGAAAACTTATTCAAATTTATTTTTACAAGTTTAATGGTCAAGATAGAGATGTTTAGGAATGATTGAATTGATTAGAAGAAGAAAAATAAACATTATGGTATTAAAGTGTAAAAGAATACGATATTGCAAAAGCTATCATTTCATGTGAGAAATTTTATCCAAATTAGTTGTTATGTGATTAATAGTCATCATGAATAAGTTTAAGTATTATGGAATTGGTGACAAGTGAGATTTTATAGAAAAACCGAATCGGAAATCGGTTTGTTCCGATTTTCGTCGGGTTTCGTAATTCCGTATTTTTAGAAGTAGAAAGAAGGAAAGAACGGGACTTACGGGTTTTGATCTATACTAAAGAGTATAGGGGAACTAGATGAGTGGCCGAGGCGTTGTTTCGTCGCCGGTTGTTTCAAAAACGTCGCCGGAATTCCGTCAGAGCTTCGCCGTGAACTCGATTTCAAAGTACACCCTTCTTGTAAAAATTTTGAGAGAGTAAACCTAGTGTTTTGGGATGAGAGGGTAGAGGGTAGGGGATCTATTTATAGGGTAGGCTAGGGTAGGGTAGGTGAAAGGTTTTTATTTTTAAAAAAATTGTAAAAATTAAAGAAAAATCATTAAAATTTGTATTAAATAGGGTGTATTTAACATTAGGGAACCGATCCATTAAAATGGAGTATACAGAGGAGTTTAGAAGACGAAAAGCCAAAACTTTCGTTTTGGGGACTCGGCCGTCCGGCCGAGTCCGGTGGTCTTTGGGCGTGGGTTCGCCTGACGTAGCTCCTGATATATTCACTTTTTAGGGTTCAGTTCAACTTTTGGGAGTTATGGCCTGTGGACTGTTGGGCTTCCAAGAATTTTAAAAGAAAAATAATCTAAAAATAATGTGGGGCATGGGATTTAAACTCTGGTGGCTTGGTTCAGCAATGCAAGGTATTACCAATGAGCTACAAGCTCCTTCTTGTAATTATTGTGGGAAAATAGATATTTAAAGTGATAACAGCAATATTAAATACTCCAAGTATACTTCAAATTTAAATCAAATTTATGTATACAAAAATTGGAGTTGTTACACAAGCTCCTCGAGCTTGGTATGATCATCTTTGCACACATCTTTTGGAAAATAGTTTTAAAAGGGATAGTGCAGACACGACCTTGTTTCTTTTGCATGAGGGTCATGATTTCCTCATTGTTCAGATTTATGTTGATGATATTATTTATGGTGCTACTAATGATTAGTTGTGTAGCAAGTTTAAGAAAGTTATCCAGGATGAGTTTGAGATGAGCTTAGTAGGCGAGTTGAAATACTTCCGAGGGCTTCAAGTGAGACAAGAGAGAGATGGAATTTTCATATCCCAAGCAAAATATGTGAAGGAGTTGATGAAGAAATTTAGGATGGAGAGCTTGAAGCCAATAAGAACTCCGATGAGTACGACAGCAAAGTTGGACAAGGATGAGTATGGTATTGCATTTGATCAGAAGAAATATAGAGGTATGATTAGTTTTTTATTATATTTGACTACCTCTAGACCAGATATCATGTTTGTTGTTTGTTTGTGTGCACGGTTTCAAGATAGTCCTAAGGAATCACACTTTAAAGCTGTTAAGAGGATTTTTAAGTATTTGTTAGGCACACAAAATTTTCGGTTGTGGTACCCCTCTTGTAATGAGTTTGATCTAATAGGGTTTTCAGATGCTGATTATGCGGGTAGTCATGTGGATAGGAAGAGCACTAGCGAGACTTGTTTCATGTTAGGACATCCATTGGTTTCATGGTCAAGTAGAAAACAGAATGGTGTAGCATTGTCAACAACTGAGGCTGGGTATATTACATTAGATAGTTGTTGTGCACAAGTGTTATGAATGGTACAAACACTTTCTGATTTTGGTTTGGTTCTTAGGAATGTACATCTCATGTGTGATAGTAAGAGTGCAATTGATTTGTCGAATAATCCTGTTCATCATTTTTGTACTAAACATATAGACGTTAGACACCACTTTTTGCGAGATCATGTAGCTAGGAAGGATGTTTGCATTAAATATATTTCGACCGATGAACAAGTTGCTGATATTTTCACTAAGCCCTTATCTAATGATAGGTTTTGTCTTCTTCGTCTTGAATTGGGAATTTTTGAAAAATAATTTAGTACGGAGATTTTTGTGACATTATGTATATAATTTCTTTTCATGAATTTTGTTTTCCTTTAATTATTGAAAACCCCCAAAAACCAAAAATACTTTTTTTTTTTTTTTTTGCTTTCTTGCATTTTTTTGTTTTTTCGCATCTTTCTTTCCTTTAATTTTTTTTTATGGATTTCCTTTGGTTGGACGGTGGTTTGGATGGGAAAGAAGGTGGATTGTCTAGTCGAATGTGATTTTTAATTATTATCCTTTGTGCATGAGTTTTTAGTATTATGCCCTTGATCATTGATTTATATTGATATCTTTATATGATTTTTGAGCACATTTTAATGTTTATACATCTCCTCCGCACACTCATTCAGTATATAATTCATGTGGTGGGAGTAGTTAATGTATTAATTACAAAAGATTGGTGGTAAATGTAATTGTTTGAGAACTTTATGATAAACTGTAAAAAAAAAATGTTTGTGGCCCTATATATGAAAATGATTAAAAGAAGTGCCAATGTGCGGCCATACATAAGCAACACATGTATAAAAACGTAACTTGTGAGAGTTATATGACGCATGAAAAATGGATGTGATTTATAGGATGGCTAAGCTCAAGGGTATTCGACCTATACTAAAACGATAAAATGTTTTAGAGTCGATATTATGTTCACTAAGCAATGCTTTTCTCACACTTACAAATCCTAATTAATAGGTTGTGCTTGAGTTAAGTATCTTGGTTTCATGATTCCATGGGTTGAACGACTGCATCTCATAGTCTCATGATTTTTAGCATAGTGGCTTGAATTGGCGAGTGTTTTTATATTAATTAAACCTCATTGTTTTATATTCACGCTTACACGCACACAAGGAGAAGTTTTATGAATATTGAAGTTGCATACCTTGTTCAATGTTTGCATTGTGCTTAACATTTGTTATTCTTCATCATGTTGTATAATGCTTTAATCTTGTGTGTCTAGCAATTTTTGATTGTGTATTGCTTTTGATGAAAACAAAAGGGGGAGAAAGATAAGTTAAATTGGCTTGGGTTTGTGGTTTGAAGGAAAATTTTAAAATTGCTGCTCCAAAATGAAAAGATTTTACTTAAATGGTATTACATGGACCATTAGCATCACTTTGATTTGAAAAGTTAAAATGATTTCCTCAGGCATCAATATTTATATGTTTTTGATTGAATATTATTTTTGTATCGTGTTTTCTTTGGAAATGTAAATAACATGGTTTGATATTTTAATCTTTTCATTTCCTTATGCTCACATTTGGTATACATTGGTATCTAGAACACTTGGTGTGGTATTGTTTACTTTTGGTAGCTGTTTCAGGGGGAGCATAAAGTTAGGGGAGCATGGTTCCTTTGCTGTTACACTTGATATATAAACATGCTCTCTTTACACTTCACAACACATCGTATTTTATTGGTTGGTTTTAACTTATGTTTGTTATTATCAAAAAGGGGAGATTGTTGAGTATATAACGTCGATGATCTTTTGTTTGATGTTAACAAACCCATAAGAGCCGTTGTCATGTGTTTAATGAAGTGTGCAGGTCTTTTAATGAGTAACACGTTTATACGATGTCAATCGATGAGAGCAAGTGGAAGTTCGCAAAGCAAAATAGACGGCTATGGGAGCATGCTTAGCCGGCTATATCAAACAGGATAAGAAGTCTGTACACAGGGAGCTACAGAAATATAGCTGGCCATATAAGGAAGAGAGAGTTTACATCAAGCAAAATAAAAAATTAGCAAGTTATGCATTAAAATTAATGCGCATATGTTTGTGGCTGCATTGAAATTCATGCATGTGCAGATAGTGGTGGGCTGCATTGAATTCATGGGCATATGTTTGTGGGCCCCAGAACTTAAAGGTTTGGAACTACATGTATAAATAGGACTTGCCTCTTAACTTTAAAAACCCTAAGCGCTGCCATCCTAGACGAGATCTCCATTGAAATTCATCAAGCTCTGGGATATTCAAGATTTAATATTTCAAGAGGTAGCCAAAGGCGAGACAACATTCAAGGACACAAGTTTGAAACAACATTCAAGGACTCAAGCTTCAAGCAACGGATCTCCTCTTCTCCAACAACACAATTGAGAAATCTCTAAACTCAAATTTATTTAGTTCGTTGGAAAATTGTATTTTTGTTTTTATTTGTTGAACTCTAGAATGATTGAGTATTGAGTTGTGGTTTGTAACTCAAGGTTTGCTTGTCACTTGGCTTGGGTGATTAGTAGGGTTGAGCGCTATCACTACTATAATAATGGGTTGCCCCTACGGATTTAACCGTAGGGGCAAACCACTGGCCCTGCGGATACATCCGTAGGGACATAAAATTCCCCCATAGGTCTAAAGACCGCAGGTACAAGTTTTCGTCCTGATCATGTCCTTACGGAGTAATAATTGCCCTTACGCCTTATTCCGTAGGGACATTTATCCCTATGGATTACTCCGTAAGAACATAATCTTTATTTAATTTATTGGTTTATAAAATAAAATACTTGCCCCTACGGATTTATCTGTTGGGCCTGATAAAACCCCTACGGATTAATCCGTAGGTGTAAGTTTTACCTTGTTACTGAGTCTATAGGGACAAAATATCAGGTATCCTGATATTTTGTCCCTACGGGTAACTGTGTAGGGGCAAACATTGCACCTACGGATTAATCCGTAGGTGTAATAGATGGCCCTACGGATTAATCCATAGAGACAAAATATTAGGTTTTTTTTAAAACGGGCTTTCTTTTTTTTCCCGTCCTGTGCGCAATAATGTATAAATTATATAACCGAATACATAAATATTCATGATCAATATCTCATGCATAATTTATAAAAGAAATAAAGAAACAAAATACGATATCAATCTAAATCATCGTGAACAAGCAAACAACCACCAATATCATCCAAAATATATACAATATGTATCAAATAAGTACATACATCCTCCAAAATATATATAAAAAGCTGCCCTAGCTCGGTCCAGCTTCTCCACCTTTGATAAACGTCGTAATCTGGCGCATCTGCTCTTTGGTGCAGCCCTGAATCGTCAAAAACTAGACTAATGAAGGAGCGGACTGTGCGGGAGTCTGAGCGGGCTGTGGAGCTGCAGAAGTGGTCTGCGCAACCGCAGCCGAGGTAGTGACTTGCGGAGCCGCAGCCGAAAGAGATGCATGTGGAGCCGCAACCGATATAGCCTGTTACATCTGTTAAATTTTATATGTAATAAACGAGTAAGAACGGTGTATTAGATTTTAGTCGAATTCGCATCATTATCAGGTTATTGCGAAACTCCAATCTAAGAATACTTATGGACTTAGGCCTCGTTTGGATATCTAGTTTGGAAAACCGTAGTTTATTTTAATTAGATAGTTTTATGTAAGTATGATTAATCAAAGCTAAGTTTACAACCAAATAAGCCCATGCTACTAATATTGCATATGTTACTATCTATAATGTGATATAATATTTTACTATTAAGTAGTATACGTACCAACATCTCCTTCAACTCCTCGACGGTGGTCTTCAAGGTGACAACATCATGCTCCAGATGTCGCTCATGGGGGTAGGGGAAGTAACCGCCGGAGTGGAGACCAACCTCATATGGGCCCTATTAGGACCCAGTCCCCGGCCTCTCTCCCAACCTCTGTGATGCCTTCCGTGTGCGGCGTCTAGGACTGGGATCAGTAGCATCGGATCGGTCTGTCCACTAAAATCGATCCCCGATACCTCCGCTTGCTCCACCATCCGCTCCTACACCCACATTAACCATTAAAATATAAGTATATCATTTAAATTTGAACTTATCAAAACAAACTTTTCATTCGAATTAGAATAAATATTAACACTTACGCAATACTCCAGGGTAGCGGTGTCGGGGAATCAAAGCTCGTCCGTGGCGGGATCTGTCGAGGTGCCGTAGACAGCAAGATACGCGATCAGCACGCTCAGTGTATCACCATGCGCCAGGGTCTGACCTCTTTGCAATTCGCCAAAAATTTACATATATTATAAAATAACTCTTAATATTACATTATATCAAAATAGATATATTGTAATTTACCGATGCCTCCATGGCACGAGTAATGTTTCTCGAGCCACCTATATAAGTGGGGCAACCCCTCTTCGCCAACTTCCTATTCTCTTTATTTTGATCGGCATGTTTCTGCACAGCACATTCAGATTTAGTTTTCTAATTAAGCAACAAAAAAAAAATTATATACTAAACAATGAATTACATTTAAATTACAAACATTTTTGCGCTAAGAGTTGTAATATTGGCACAAGAGAGGCCATATATCTACGTCGACTCTCACAAAGGCCGGAGTATGTAGGAGAACCGCTCTCTCTGCCTCGGGGGTCGCTATCCATTCCAAATAGCAGTCGATCTTCAGCTCGTTCCTATTGTATCGGACCTTTAATTGCATGTTCTTCATCAGGATCTGGTACAGAGCGTGAAGATCGAGCACACTCTTAGGGTGATCAGGGTCGAGTACAGACTGAAAGTCGTAATCCAACTGCAAATACAAAAAAATAATGTATTTAAATTGCAAATGTTAAATAATAATAAATATATTGGATAAGTAAAATGAAAATATATATTAATACCCGAGCCTGATCTCAGAAGAGGGCAAATGAGCGCCGGTGCTGATCGCTCCACTTAATGTGAAGTGGATACTTCTTTTGGATGCGGCTCTCATCCCCCATATATCGGCCGAACCTCTCGGCATAATCTCCAGTATAGCGATAATCGGGGGTAAAGAAGAGGGGGAATGATGCCTCCCCTTGCTCTATCGAGCCTCAGCCTGTGGGACTGATTCGGCCCTCGAGTCCCCCTCTCGGGATGAGGCTGCCTTGCATCTACAAGAAATATAAAGACAAGCAATATTAAGACAAAGAGATATCAAGAAATCAAGAATTAACGAAAATTGAAGTGCGATATATACCTCCGGCCCAGCAGCACGAACCTGGGCCCGGGCAGCAGCACGAGTGGGACAATAGTTCCTCCGGTGAGGAACAGCCGGTGACCCGGACGTGGACGCATCCCTCCAACTAGAATAATAAATATTGACGATAAAATTACATAAAGTTCATGTTTATTCTTAGAGGATATGTAAAATGAATAAATATTTTATATTTATTCATACTAACCTGCAGACTGAGCGGAGGGTACAGAAATGGCATCTACGCCAGACGTGGATGCACCACCTATAATTAGACAATTAAAAATAAATTATATAAGCAACTGCAGAAAGAATGTGTATATCAATAATATAATATTCTAAATCGATATGCATGCACTATAGGATATATAAACATATCCGCAGGTGCGGTGGTGGCCTCTGCCCGAGATATGGAGGCACCACCTACAGCTAGACAATCAAAAAATGATTATCTAAGTAAGAGCAACAAGAATGTGTGTATATTTGTGATATAACATTCTAAATCAATATGCATGCACTACAGGATATATAAACATATCTGCAGGTGCGGTAGTGGCATCTGCCTCTGATGTGGACGCACCACCAACAGCTAGACAATTAAACATTGACTATATAAGTAATTTTGAAATAAATATGCGTGTATATCTATAATATTATATTCAAAATGAATGTGCGTGCAATATACCTGGAGGTGTGGCAAAGTCCAAACGGAAGGAGTCATTCGAAGGGGATACCGATCGAGGTGCAAGACCAGCCCTCTGAAGCTCCCTACGCAGCTTTCCGGGTGGCAGAACTGCTCTGCCTCTGCCGCTGCCGCGGCTGGTGCTCCTGCTGCCTCTCGCTGCTTCGGTCGTCGTCATCAAACCTAGATAAGAATACAATCATTACATATGCATGTAATATATGTATAGATCGTAGAAATGTGAAGTAATAATATAATATTATTGATAAGCTTTTTCGTTTCGTGGATGCATTAGACATATCTACTTGGATTTCATCATCGATATTGTAGGGTGTTTTCCGTCACCCCATTGAGATGGGAACATGCGCGCGCTTGTCAGGTGCATTACAGATTCCTCCTGCCTAGGGTAGGCTGGGGTTTATTGATTGTGGGGATCCGAATCTCCGGAAGCCGCGAACTAAGGTGCCGTTAATTACCCCCCGCCTTTGGAGCGAGAGAACCTCCGATTGACGGGTCAAACGGGTCATGCGAACTCAGTGTGCATTGTTGTGTTTTGAAGGGGTTTTGGATATATCAGGGGCCCCGTAGAGTTTTTACGGGGGTCCCGCTACCCGGATAGCGGACTGGAGGTCAAGGGGGCTAGCAGCCCCCTTGCGGGATGCGGGGCAGCGCCCCATTAGAAATTTTTCCTAACGAGAACAGCGTTGTGGAGTGTGTGTTCTCCACCGAAAACCGGGAAGACAAACGTCTTGCCTGAATTTGGGGGCAGATACTATTTGGATTTATCCGTCCACATCTCCGAAAATGCCAAGTTGATTTATGGCACCGTATATCGGAGGTTTAGATGGATGCGGCCGTTGTAGCAGACTTCGTCAGATTCCCCCTTGTTTGAGAGGTTTTTGATTGTGGAGACGCTCTTCCCTGCAGGCGCAAGCCCCTGCAGTTAATTACGCTACCGCACCGCGGCAACAACTTTCTCCTTCTCCAGATGGTCACTTCGTTTCGTGTGTGTGTTTGTTTTATTTTTGGTTGCCCGTGAATTGTATACGGAGACTAATGTATGTTATCTCCCGTAGGGCGTGGATTAGTCCAAATCCGTATTTTCTTAGATTTGGGTTTTGGGTCGGATTTAAGGATCGTTAATCTCATTTGAGACTAAGATCAACTTAAACGTTTGTTTAGGATACGTTAGTCTAATTTTAGACTAAAATCAACTTAACAGAATTATTTAGATCCAACAAAAGAGCATTTGGGCTCTATTGTTTTAATTTAGGGACTTTGCGGTCCAGTTTAAAGACATCATAGTCCATGAGTTTAACCCACAGTCCGTAAAGTTTAAGGACATCATAGTCCATGAGTTTAAGGACCCCACAGTCCGTGAAATGTCTGGTTGTCGGGACCCGTCACCTCTCTGAAGACGTTAGAGGATTACAACGACAAATATCAGAGGAGTGAAGAGATGTACCCTTGAACCAATATTGGTTAGGAGATCTGTAGTCCAATTTGCACTAAGATCAAAGATTTATGAGCATATGGGCTCAATTGATCTGAAGTAGGGATTTTTAGCCAACTTGGGCTCGGCCCATTCAGTTAAAATACTGAGCATTGGTTCTGACAATTGTTTTTGTCTTTTACTGAATGCTGAGCACTCATTATAGCTCTAGGGCTTTTATTATTTAAAGAATGGTTTATGTTCATTTAGCGCACACGTGAGAAGCACGTGGCGCGCTTGACGCTGTGCGCCAGACAATGAGCGCATTGCGCTTCTAGTGAAGTAGCGCACACGTGAGGAGCACGTGGCGCGCTTGGCGCTGAGCGCCGGTCAATGAGCGTATTGTGCTTCTGGTGAAGTAGCGCACACGTGAGGAGCACGTGGCGCGCTTCGCCAGTCAATAAGCGCATTGCGCTTCTGGTGAAGTAGCGCACACGTGAGGAGCACGTGGCGCGCTTGACGCTGAGCGCCAGACAATGAGCGCATTGCGCTTCCGGTGAAGTAGCGCACACGTGAGGAGCACGTGGCGCGCTTGACGCTGAGCGCCAGACAATGAGCGCATTGCGCTTCCGGTAAAGTTTGGAGCGCTAAGGCTGTGCAACGCTATGCGTTAATTTTGGAGCGCTGAAGCGCTTCTTTTGATTGGAGCGCTATGGCTCTTTTTAGGCAGCTTTGCGCCTTGAGAATTAAATTCCCTTTCTTATAAGAGACATTGTCTCATGGATCTAAGAACAAATTTCTTATTTTTGTATAGGAGATATTTCAATCTCTTATGTTTTTGATGAAAGGCTTTGCCTTTTTAGATCTGTGACCTTAAGAGAATTGAATTATTCTCCCCCCTTTTATAATGAGATATTACAATCTCTGAAGTCAATTTGTCTTATAGATCTATGATCTGAAGAAGATTAAGTTCTTCTCCTTATTTTTATGATGAGATAGTTTTATCTCTATTGTGAAAGACCTTGGTCTTATAAATCTATGATCTGAGAAAAAGAAGTAAATTCTTCTTTTAATATGAGATAATTTCATCTCTCTGTTCTTTTTTTACCTTGAAGAAAATTTTCTTCTTCTGAGAGCTTGCTCTTTTTCTTTGAAATTTCTCAAAGTTTATGGGGGGTTCCTCTATATGAGACTTGAAGTCTTGGGGCCTTTATATAGGGCAAGCTGATTTGTTGAATCAGTTAAAGAGATCTTTTCTCTAATTAATTTGGGGATTTCCCCATCGTTGGATCTTTGATCCCAGGGCTTCTGATTTACAGAAGGCAATCTTCTTGTTTTTAACAAGATTGGGAAATCTTTCCCCACACAGAATTTATTCTGTATTTTAGTGATTTTTAACCACCATTGGATCATTGATCCGACGGTGCTCTGATTTACAGAGCAAAATCTTTTTGTTTGGAAAGATTCTGAAGAATGTTTTCTTAACAGAATTTTATTCCGGTCAACTGATGATTTTTAATCATGTTCGTTAGATCTTTGATCCAACGGTAGGGAACATTTAGTTCCAGCGCTAGCGCTCTCGTGCTTTGCACATGGTGCGCTGCTTAGAGTGCAGCGCACTTAGCGCTAGCGCTTACATGCTTTGCACGTGGTGCGCTGTAGCGCTCTTAGCGCTAGCGCTCATGTGTTTTGCACGTGAGCGCTACCTCAGAGTCTTTGACTCTCAGCGTTGGCGCTGTTATGAAGCGCTGCTTCATTTCTAAAATTTGAAATTTGAACAGAGATTTGCTCTGATTGGGGGAAACAAATGCCCCCCACCGTTGCACTCACTTGGCTCACACGTGAGTGCAGTGGTGGCAGCATTTGCGCCCTAAGATCAACTTAGAAGTTGAAACGGCTCCCAGTATTTATAAATAGGATCCTTGGCCCTTTGAGATGATCTCTGTTCATCTTCTTAATTTTTCTGAGAATCATTTCTCCTTCAGAGCACAGCTCTTCGTCTTAAGAATTTTCTTAGGGACAAAACTCCGTCAAAAATTTAGGTAAAATTTAAATCTTTCTAGGGTTTCACCCATTAACAGAGCTTTGCTCTTTTCAAATCATATAGATTTTTTGGGTTTCTCAATAGAGTTTTGCTCTTCATAGCTCTAAAGAGATCTTTCTTAGGGTTTCTTAACCCATTAACAGAGCTTTGCTCTTTTCAAATAATATAGATTTGTTTAATTTTTCATGAAAACTCTTAGAGTTTGTTCATAGATCTTGAAGATCTCGGAGTTTTTACTCTGTAGAAGTTTTGCTTCTTAGGGTTTCTTGATGGATTGTTTCATCTTTCTTACAGAGCATTGCTCTTTAGAAATTTTGGGGGGGGGGGGTTTATTCCCCTCATGATTAATTATGACAGTTGTCTGTCTATTGCAGAGCACTGCTCTCAATGGGAGATTTACTCCTTGGCCTGAGGGGCCCTCATTAAATGAGAATTCTTGAGGATTTCCTCATTTAATGACAGTCTCATCAAATGATGAGACTGTTTTATTAATGATGAGTTATCATCTAGATTGTGTGGGTCCCCTTTGGCCCCTTTTTACTATATTGCAGTGTGCTACGGATTTAAAGTACCAAGTACCGAACTTGACTTGTAGCATTGACGGCTAACTTTGTTCTCTTTCGCGCAGATACCATGTCTTTCGATAGTTCGTTTCCCTTTGTCCGTTCAAAAAGCGTGTTCCCTGCAGCGCCAGTAGACCAAAAAGTTTTCACACTGATCAAGGATCACGACCCAGAGCGGAAGAATCTCCATTTATGGGGTAGATGGTACAATCAAATTATCAGGGGCCGGTGGAGCTTTTCTTGTGCGACGCCCTCGGAGCCTATCTCGGCGATCCCTTATGCTGATGCACCCCTGATAAACTATGCCGTGAAGGAGGTTAATTGGACTTCGGATGGTCTCCTTCAGCCTTCTATGGCTGCAATACCCGTACAGCCGCCGGCGGCTTTGGATACTCTAGGACGGCGTATATGCCAGTGTGAGTCGCGTCCTTGGGGACAGCCATATAACATAGGCTTAACTCCCCATCACCCAGCCGGATATCTGCAATAGGCCCGCTATATTTTGTCGGCTAAGAAGTCCCAACTGCTGAAGCTTAGGTTGTATCCCGCAGTTTATGCGTCTCTCTTCCAGTATTCCACGCCTTCTGCCTGGTGGGTCAAGGCTTTTCTGGAGCAATGGAATATTCCGAACCATACCTTCCTTCTGTTGGATCGAGAAGTTTCAATTTCTTTAGAGGAGTTTGCTGAGGTTTCCGGCTTACCGGTTAGGGGGGAATATTATGAGGAGCTGCTTCCTCCGGATGAGTATATTTTTTCCACCAAATCAGTAGTAATGGGTCTTACCCTAGAGAACGCCATTCAACACCAATTCCTGAGTTTGATAAAGGTGTTGAATATCTATGAGAGCCTCTTTCTCGAATCCGGAGGCCGCGGGGTTAATTTCACAGATTTCATCGCCCGTTTTCTCCGCTCGGAAGTCTTGTCGAAGAAAGTCGCGAAATTTGCCAAACTCAACGATCTTTTTGGTTTTGGTTTGGATAATCAACCGACAGTGGAGGCGGATCAGAGAAATTTCTTTCTCCCCAACACCCCGGTCGTCTCTTTTACAGAACTTGCAACTCCTGGAATTGACGAAGAAACATTCTTTTTGGGGTTTCTCGGGCTATGGCTAAGCTGGTTTGCACTTCCGATGCACCATCGCTATATGAGGCCGTCCGTTTTTTATCCAGCTCACCGAATGGTTACTGGGATGCAAATGGCCATTGGGATCGCTGGGTTAGCCCATTTATATCACGGCCTCAGCTTGGCAGCAGACACTACTGAACCAGGAGTGCAGTACGTGAACTTCTCGATGCATTATTTTATGTCCTGGATCGAGCTGCATGTACTTAGCGTCTTCGGTATCCACAAAAGGCCTTGCTTCTATGATAAGTGTAAGTTCCCTTGGATCATGCGGCTAGTCGACGCATCCATTGTAAATCCGACACCGCGTGAAGCTAGGGGTTTGCTCCTTCGCCTGCGCACGGTTGGAGATGGAATGACCTTCACCGATAAAATTCTGACCGTCGGCCAGGAATCCGCAAAAACGGTGCAGCCATTGCAGGACATTTTTAAAGACGGGGCCTCCATCTTGAAAGCTCGGGAAATTCTTCATTTATACTCCATCAGGCCGAGCTTTCTCGTGTTTAGGCAGAATAATTCGGCGTTGTTCATAAGATACAACCCGCATCATTTCGCCCAGCAGTTAAGCTATAACCAGGGCGTCCTGCTTGAGGCCTTCTTGACGGAACCGGCTGCTACTGAAGAGGGTATCCGGAGCGCGTTGCATCATTTTATGCGGTTGAACACCGGCTCCAATTTATTTATTAGTGAACCGAGTTGCGTTCCAAAATCCCTAAATGTATATGTGGCGTGGTACCAGCATTCGATGGGCGCTGTTATTAGAGAGGAAAAGAGATTGCTGCTTGATCGCAAGGGTACCGCGCTGGCTGGTAATCCAAATGTTCCTCTGAAGCGACAGACCATTGTCCGTCCTCCCTTGAGAGAAGCTGCTGTGGCTGTGGTTCCATGTGCTATACGTGAGCTGCCCCTACCCATTGTGCCTGAAAAAGAGGTAGCGGCCGCGTCTCCCGAGTCGGGTGTGGGTACGGAAATTGGGACTCGTCGTCCATAGGTGCCCACCAAGCGTAACTTGTGCTAGTGGCTACCGGCACTCGCTCGCAAAAAAGAAAGAAGTCAATACTCTCTGCAGATGTTGCATTCGGCCAGGAGCCTCATGCTCCTTACAGCGAGGGCATAAGTGAATATGGGACCAACGAAGGCTTATTTATGGCACCGGATGATACCGACCTCGAGGCTGCTATTGCAGCTTCCGAGCGATTAGCTAGCCATCAAGCAGGACTGGTCACCTTTGCACAGTCAGGTAGGCTTCAGTCATATCTTTCCGCTGTTACATTTTTATTATCATGTCTTGACTGATACTTCTTCTTCAACAGGCATATCCACTGAAGAAGCTCTCGCGGCTTCTCTCAAGACTTTTGAAGAGGAGGAAAGGCTTCGTGCTTTCTTGGGCATTGGTACATTTCGGCTTACTGTGCCTTCATTCCCGTTTTTATGGGTAAACTAACTCTTCTTTTCCATCTTATTGCAGGGACTACTTTGTCTCAGGTTATCCCAAGTGCAGTGCCGATCACGGGTGGTGACGCGACGACGCTCCCAAGGCCGGCTGCCGAAGTCCCAGCTTCCCCAGTATTGCCGAAAGAAGCTTCGCTCAAACAGCCGATGACGGATGCCGTAGAGGCTCCAGAGGCAGAACTTGGTTCAGATGATGACATCTCCTTGACGGAGGCTTTGAGGAGGTCACTTCTCTCTGCCAAGGCCGACAAGAAACGTAGAAAGCGTGCAACTAAGGAACATGATGCCTCTTTGGCTATAGGTGCAGGCTCAAGCGCTATTCCATCCGTCACTATTCCCTCCGAAGATGTTCCAGCCGCTTTGTCTACCGTTCGTAGACAGGTTTTGCGCGCGGCTCGAGAGGCAATCGAAAAGCCGTCTCAAGGTAACGTAACACTGGGTCCTTTTATTAGAGTTTGATCTTCAGATTCTCATATATCGTATCCTGCAGGGTTAAGTCTTGGCGATGAGGTAGCAGGTGAGATAACGGCAACCGCTGAGCCTGAAATGGCTACTCTCTCCCAAGAGTCTGGGACTGCTCCAATTGCCGCTCTTTCTCCTTGCGGTTCCCTGCCATCACCCGGCATTGCGAGTGTCGCGACAGCTCTCGTAGAATCGGGGGATGAAGCCACTGGTGCCGAAACTGTCCCCCCAAATGAGACCGAAGAAGTCATGATGCTTGGCGATGCTTCCATCACCGTTTTGGCTGATGATCTGTCTGGTAGGTCTTGGGTCACTGCATTCTTTTCGTTTTGCAATCCCTTCTGATGACATTTTGTTCCTTTCGAATACAGGTGTGGTGAGCACTGAGGTTGTGCCATTTGAAAAAGCATCACCAGTTGTCGCTCTGACGGTCGTTGTCCCTTCGTCTCCTCTTATATCCTCTCAATGCTGGAAGGTATGGGTTTGCGATTAGTTTAGATCGGGGATAGCATCTTTCGTGTACTGACCATGTATCATCGTAACCTTGCAGGAGTTCTCTTTGATCATCTGTATCAAGTGTTGAACCCGCACTTCTCCTTCCAGTCGGAAATTAGTCTGGCTGCTAGTGCCGGTGAGTATCTTTTCTAACCGACGTCTTTTCTTTTCTTTAACGGATGACCTTGCCGTTGCTAACTGTAAACTGATTACAGCACTACAAATTGAAGGAGGGGACGAGAGAATTGTCGCGCCACCAGTACTCCCAGCTCTGCCCCCTGTTGCAGCCGGTATAGTAGACTCCATTGTTCATGTATTTTCTTTATCTCTTGAGCCGACATCTGACTATGATTTGTTTTTGCAGCAATCACTCCGACTCCAGCTCCTTTCGAATCTCAGATTCCCATGCCGGCAAGGCCTTTTGCTAAACGCCCTTCTTCCAGGGGTTCCGCGAACAGCCTGCGAATGTTAAGTGAGTTCGTCGAGGATCTTGATGCCGAGGCTTTCGCATATGCTGTGGATTTTGCTGCTGAGGTTAATCTCATGCTAGCGATTCTCGTGAACTTCCACAGCGAGGGTTTCGTCGAGTCTTGGGTTAACTACTGTAGGAAGATCGATGCTTGTCTTTATAAGATTGAGCGCAGGCGTCCTGCTCCGGAAATGTTGGCTTTGAACTCACAGCGGGCTGCATGGGTTGAGCAGAGCGTGCCCTTCCTCCGTCATTTTGAAAAAGAAGCGACCTTGAGGCGGAAAGAACACGAGGAGGCTTCAGGTGAAACTGCCCAGCTGCGCACCCAAGTTGAAGCGAATGCCGCGCAACTAAGAGTCGTCTTTGATAATTTACAGCAATGTATTTCGGATGGGCTGGCATTGAGGCGGAAGCTCGACTTCATTGAGCGGGTTACGCAGAGTCGTGAAGCTGCCCAACAGGAAATCAATGAGAAATTTTCATCGTGTTTGCAGCATCAGGCTCGAGTTGAAGCGGAGTTGGCCACAGCGGCTGACCATGAAAAGGAGTTGAAAGGAGCGTGCGAGCAACTTGCTGACTTATTGACAACGCCTCCTTCTCAGTAGCTACCTTTGTATCATTTGTAATTTTTTGGAATAACATGTATCCATTTTTTATTCTTTTATATGATTCATCTTGTACTCAATTGAATTCATGAATAGAAGATACACACATTTTTTTATCTCCCACTGTTGCTTTCTTCTCATTGCTGTGTTGTTGCCATGTGATTTTAGCAAGTGTGGCCTGCAGATAGTATGTAGTTGTCCATCTTGGACTCTTTGCAGGGTGGTGATGGATTAGGAAACAGGGTTAGGATCTGTCACCTAAGACTTTTCAACTTTATGAGCCGTGCGGGTCTCACAAAGACTTTCCTCCCTACGAGTCGAGAGGATCTCGTAGGTGTATTTTCTCCTTAGAAATCGTGAGGATTCCTAAGTGTGTTTTCTCTTGAGAGTAGTAAGGATCTCACAAAAGAATTTTCTCCCTTACGAGTCGAGAGGACTCGTAAGTGATTGTTTCCTTCCTTGTCGATGTTCGACTTCGGAGAATATGGCCCGTAGATAGTCTATCTTGACCTTCCTCAAGGGCAATGATGGCTTAGGAGACAGGGTTAGGATCTGCCACTTAAGACTTTTCAACTTTATGAGCCGTGAGGGTCTCATAAAGATTTTTCTCCCTACAAGTCGAGAGGATCTCATAGGTGTATTTTCTCCTTAGGAATCGTGAGGGTTCCTAAGTGTGCTTTTCTCTTGAGAGTCGTAAGGATCTCACAAGAGAATTTTCTTCCTTACAAGTCGAGAGGACTCGTAAGTGATTGTTTCCCTCCTTGCCGATGTTCAACTTCGGAGAATATGGCCCGTAGATAGTCTATCTTGACCTCCATGCAGGGCAATGATGGCTTAGGAGACAGGGTTATGATCTGCCACCTAAGACTTTTCAACTTTATGAGCCGTGAGGGTCTCATAAAGGTTTTTCTCCCTACGAGTCGAGAGGATCTCATAAGTATATTTTCTCCTGAGGAATCGTGAGGATTCCTAAGTGTGCTTTTCTCTTGAGAGTCGTAAGGATCTCACGAGAGAATTTTCTCCCTTACAAGTCGAGAGGACTCGTAAGTGATTGATGAGTTGACCTACTCCCGAATCAAAGCGTTGCTTTGACGGGGAGGTCGAGGGTTGACTTTGGCCGTTTTCCACGGGGTCAGGATTGACTTTAGCCGTGTTCCGCGGGGTCAGGAGGTTGACTTTAGCCATACGGGGTCAGGATTGACTTTGGTCGTACGGTGTCAGGAGTTGACTATAGCCATACTGGGTCAGAATTGACTTTGGCCGTACGGGGTTTGGGGTTGGCTTTAGCTGTATGGGGTCAGGGGTTGACTTTAGCCATACGGAGTCAGGATTGACTTTGGTTGTATGGGGTCAGGGGTTGACTTTAGCCATACGGGGTCAGGATTGACTTTAGCCGTACGGGGTCAGGGGTTGATTTTAGCCATACGGGGTCAGGATTGACTTTGGCCATACGAGGTCAGGGGTTGACTTTAGCCATACGGGGTCAGGGGTTGACTTTAGCCATACGGGGTCAGGATTGAGTTTGGCCATACGGGATCAGGGGTTGACTTTAGCCATACGGGGTCAGGATTGACTTTGGCCGTAGGGGTCAGGGGTTGACTTTAGCCATACGGGTCAGGATTGACTTTGGCCGTAGGGGTCAGGGGTTGACTTTAGCCATACGGGTCAGGATTGACTTTAGCCGTAGGGGTCAGGGGTTGACTTTAGCCATACGGGGTCAGGATTGACTTTGGCCGTACGGGATCAGGGGTTGACTTTAGCCATACGGGGTCAGGATTGACTTTGGCCGTACGGGGTCAGGGATTGACTTTAGCCGTACGGGGTCAGGGATTGACTTTAGCCGTACGGGGTCAGGGATTGACTTTAGCCATACGGGGTCAGGATTGACTTTGTCCGTACGGGGTCAGGGATTGACTTTAGCCATACGGGGTCAGGATTGACTTTGGTTGTATGGGGTCAGGGATTGACTCTCAGTTGTCTGTGCATCGCCGAGTCCTGGAACTGGGAACTTTGCCGCGGCTCTACTTTGTTGACTTTGCGCCTGTTGTAACGAGACGAATGTCGAGGTAGTCTCTAGGTTATCTGTGAACCGTCGAGATCTGGAACTAGGGACTTTGCCGTGAATCCGAAATTAATTGTCGCGTCTGAATCCTGCTGGAATGAGGAGGAACGTTGTTGATGATCTCTAGGCTGTAGATGTCGTCGTTGAAATCTGGAACTAGGGACTTTGCCATGGCTCCGTTTGGTGGATGTCGCGTCCGTATCCTGCTGGAATGAGGAGAAACGCCGTTGATGATCTCTAGGCTGTAGATGTCGCCGTTGAGATTTAACTCTTCGTTTGAAAGAGCTTGGTGGGATGATATGATTCCCTCTTTGTTTGTGCTCCTGGATTGTATACAGGGATCGATATGGTCTCATCTGTGTTGGGGTAAAAATTTACACCCCGGTTGACCAAGTCAAAATCAAGGTCAACCCCCAAGCTAGGTGGGCCCAAGCCCAGGTCAAGCGGGCCCATGCCCAAGTCGAGCCCGCAGCCAGCCTCCCCATGCCAACAACAAAATCATGTAATAAATAATTTTTATGTAATTGTTTATGCATGAATGTAAACAAAATGGGCATAAAGCCAATATTTTGTAAGCCCATGGCTTATGTGCAAAAATGAAATGGCACATGAGCCATGGGATGGCCAAAATGCCATTTTTGTAAAGCCCAAGGGGCTATATGTAAATATGTAAGCTTATAAAAGGCAACATGATGATGAATAAAGAGGACACTTTTCATTCCCCTCAAAAAACCTAGGGTTCTTTGTGCCTCCTGCTCCTTCTCCAAGGTTCTAAACCTTTTCATTTCTTTTGAATTAATCAAGAGTTTTACTCTTTCTCTTCCAAAACTAAGTAGTTTTCCACCACAAAACCCACAAAGGGGAACTCAGATCTCCCATCAGATCTCAAAAAGGAGTGATTTTTAAAATCTCCTACTTCTTGATCTTCAAGATCCGGCCAAACAACAGGAGGAAGAAGAAGAACCCCCTTCATCAGCTTCAAAACATCCTAGGAGTTTTAACTCCATAATATATATATATATATATAACAACAAATATTTCCTTTCTGAAGCATAGCTTCTGTTTCTTAGGCTAAAAGCCTCTTTTTCTCGTCGGCGCTCAAGCGCAGAGCGCCCGCGTGCCGACACGTGGCGCGCTTACGCTCAAGCGCAAGCGCCCGAGCGCAAGTCGCCCACGTACCGACACGTGGAGCGCTTGCGCTCAAGCGCAAGCGTCCGAACGCAAGTCGCCCCAGTGCCGACACGTGGCGCGCTTGCGCCCAAGCGTAAGCGCTCGAACGCAAGTCTCCCCCGTGCCGACACGTGGCGCGCTTGCGCTCAAGCGCAGGCGCTCAAGCGCAAGTCACCCCCGTGCCGACATGTGGCACACTTGCGCTCAAGCGCCCAGCGCTCAAGCGCAGAGCGCCCACGTGGCGCACTTGCGCTCAAGCGCCCAGCGCTCAAGCGCAGAGCGCCCACGTGCCGACACGTGGCACTGGAGAGCCTGAGCGCACAGCGCCCAAGGTGCTATCCCCACGCATCCTTTGGATGCCTTTTTCCCCTCCTTTTTTTTCTTATGTATATACATACATATATATATATATACATATGTACACATATGCATACATATGTGCACATACACATACACCACGACACTGTCCCTGTTAGAAAAAAATTTCTAACGGGGCGCTGCCCCGCACCCCGCAAGGAGGCTGCTAGCCTCCTTGACCCCCAGCCCGCTATCCGGGTAGCGGGACCCCCATAAAAACTCTGCGTGGCTTCCGATATATCCAAAACCCCCCTTTCAAAACACAACACACGTACACTGCACATTGGGTTCGCATGACCAGTTTAACCCGTCAATCGGAGGTTCCCTCGCTCCAAAGGCGATGGGTAATTAACGGCAGTTTAGTCCGCGGCTGCCGGAGATTCGGATTCCCACAATCAATAAACCCCGGCCTACCCTAGGCAGGGGGAATCTGTAGTACGCCTGACGAGCGCGCGCGTATTCCCATCTCAATGGGGTGACGAAAAACACCCTACAATCTGTAGGGCAAAAAGTTTCATTTCATTTTTTTTATTTCTTTCCACGATGTTCTATCATTTCAGCTTTTTGTATCGCGAAAGTCGCGATTGCCCCATCATTTCGGCTATTTTGCGCGGTGCCCAATCATTTTGGATATTTTTTTGTTTTTACTCGCAACTTTTTATTGCAAGTTGCCCAATCATTTCGGCTATTTCTATATGCATATATTTTACTTGCTGATTTTGTTGCAAGTTGCCCTACCGTTTCGGCTATTTCATATGCATTTTTGGCTCGCTGATTTTTATCGCGAGTGTGGAATTTGGAATCTGGTGCCAGTCTTACCGGCAGCATCGCTGCGACTGGAATATTGCCAGGAGCGAATCATCATTTGCCGTAAAAGGACTTGGAATTTGATTCCGATTCAGGCATCAGTATCGCTACAACTGGAACATTGCCAGGAGCGAATCATCATTTGCCTTTGTCGATTCGAACAAAGGTGGCTTAGCAAACAGGTTAGGATCCTGTTGACTAAGGCTTTTTGACTTTATGAACCGTAAGGGTCTCATAAAGGTGTTTCTCCCTACGGGTCGTGAGGATCTCGTAGGTGCGTTTTCTCCTTAAAAATCGTGAGGATTCTTAAGTGTATGTTCTCTTATAAGTCGTAAGGATCTTACAAGAGTGTTTTCTCCTTGCAAGTCGTAAGGATCTCACAAGTGTTTGTTCACCATGTGAACATATCCCTAGTCGCTGGTGGGACTCTGTTAGAGAAATGTTTATTCGTGCCCGTGGATTGTATACAAGGATCAATATTGAAATGCTTGTAGGGCAAAATCGGGAAATGTGATGGCTTAAGAACAGGTTCAGATCCCTGTAGCTTAAGGCTTTTGAATCCTATGAGCCGTGAGGGTCTCAAAAGGGAATTCTCCTTACGAATCATGAGGATCTCGTAAGTGTAACTTCTCCTTAGAAATCGTGGGGATCCCTAAGTGTGTTGCTCCTTTGTGAGTCGTAAGGATCTCACGCAGGTATTTTCTCCTTACAGGGTCGAAAGGACCTTGTAAGTGTCTTTTAACGAGACTGCGCCCTTTCGGGTTTTCACAAACTCGCCTGTAGTCCTGCTATTTTTACTCACGAAGCCCTTTCGGGTTTTCATCCGTGCCCATCTTGCTTATGGACGTACCATTTTTTTGTCAGCCTTTGGATGCTGCGGTCCGTAGTAGTTTATAGACGTCTCGGTCAATTGCAAGTTTTAGGACATTGCGGTCCATCGTTAGTTTAGGGACGTTTTGGTCCGTTGTTAGTTTAGGGACATTTCGGTCCATTGTTGCAACGGTTTCGTGGGCTACCACTTATAAAGTTTAGGCTTAGGAAGATAGCGAGTGGACATAGACGTCGTCATCTATCATTAACACAGGCCGTAACTCGTCAGGCGTAGTATTTCTTTAGGAACCGGCCGTTTATTGGCATGAAGGGTCTTTCGCCATGCATATCCATGAGCAAGTAAGCCCCACCTTGGTAGACTTTGTCTATGATGTACGGGCCTTCGTAGTTCGGCTCGAATTTCCCCCGTTTGGCACAATTGGGGATCATAGGTCTCTTGACCACTAGCACGAGTTCGCCTTGGCGGAATGTTCTCGGCCTGGTCAATCTCTCGTATGAGCGTGTCATTTTTGCTGTGTAAGCTTCCAAGTTTTGCTGCGCCATGAGTCGGGTTTCGTCAAGGGCGTCGAGCTCCTCAAGCCGAAGATGAGCATTATCTTCATCTGTTAGCTCGTAATGAACCGCCACTCGTAAGGAGGGTAGCTCTATCTTCAAAGGGAGTACTGCTTCAGTACCGAATACCAATGCATACGGCATTGTGTTTGTGGCCGTTTTGAACGTGGTCCGATACGCCCAGAGAGCTTCATGCAGTCTCTCATGCTAGTCCTTCTTATTTTTGGACACCGTCTTTTTCACGATCTTCATCAGGGTCTTATTGAAAGCCTCAGCCAGACCATTAGCTCGTGGATTATAAACCGAAGAGTATCTCCAGTCTATGTTATGCTGCCGTGCGAAGCGGCTGATCTTGTGACTTCTGTAGGCCGGCCCGTTATCGGAGATAATCCGTCGTGGAGTGCCGAACTGATAGATGACGTGTGTCTTGAAGAAATGGAGGATATTCTCTGTCTTCACTTCCCTTAACGGTACTACTTCTGCCCACTTAGAGAAGTAATCAGGTGTCGCCAATATGAACCGATGTCCTCTGGACGATACTGGTTCAATAGGCCCGATTATGTCAGTTTCCCATATTTCGAACGGCCAGCTAGCCACTGTTGGATGTAGCGGATTTGGATGTTGATGGATAAAGTCTCCGTGAATTTGGCACGAGTGGCACTGCTTCGCGTATTCGAGACAGTCCTGAATCATCGTGGGCCAATAATAACCCATTCTTTTAATCTTCAGCTTCATTTTTGGCCCGGCTTGATGAGAACTGCAGAGTCCGTCATGAGTTTCTTGGACGACTCTCCTTTCTTCTTCAGGTCCCAAGCATCTTAGCTATAGGGAATCAAATGATCTCTTATATAGAGTGTCGTTGACGAAGGCGAAGGATAGAGCTCGTTTCATGAGCTGATGTTTTGAGGACGCATCTTCAGGTGTTCGACGTGATTTGAAGTAGTCTATAAAGACTTCTCTCCAATATTTAGCCCTTTCCTGGTCCTTTATTTGTAGGGTCATCGGCTTGGTCGCTCCCTTTTCTTCGAACGACTCGGGAGATATTTCTACCGGTGCAAGAACCCGACGGCTTTGCATAACGATCCTCACGTCATCGAGGTTTTCGTCAGCCAGTTCTTTAGCAAGTTTGGCTAACACATCTGCTTTGCTATTTTCCGCACGCGGTATGCTTTTCAGGGCGTAGGCGGGGATTTGAGTCAGCAATTGTTGTACTCTCTCGCCGTACTTTACCAACTCCGGTTTGCACATCTGATAGTTGCCGTTCACTTGGATAACGACCAGTTGGGGGTCTCCGTATATGAAGAGGTTTTCAATTCCTATGTCGACAGCAATCTCAACACCTGCTATCAAAGCTTCATATTCGGCTTCATTGTTCGTCCTCGGCTCTGTTAGGGAAAAGGCAAAGCGCATTAT
Organism: Agapanthus africanus; assembly: GCA_030015575.1. Lineage (NCBI taxonomy): Eukaryota > Viridiplantae > Streptophyta > Magnoliopsida > Asparagales > Amaryllidaceae > Agapanthus > Agapanthus africanus. Next base: position 42,454,012 of record JASDDO010000019.1, on the reverse strand, counting down.
CCCTCCTTGTGGAGTCACGAAGATAAGGCCTACCCCAGACTTGATTATGGGGGAGCTGTTCTTTTGCTTCTTCATGGAAGATGCCCCGTCGAAGTAGAGTTCCCACAGGGTGTTACTCTCTTCTTTCTCCCCATTGATTGTGTCAAACGCGTGCTCGTCTGGCAATTCGCAGTTCAGGGGAGAGTCGGCAGATATTGGATGCTCAGCGAGGAAGTCGGTGATGGCCTGACCTTTCACTGCCTTGAGAGGTCGGTATGTCACCGAGAATTCCATTAAGAGTAGGGCCCATTTAGCGAGCCGTCTTGTTAGTATGGCTTTTGTCATCAAATACTTGAGAGGATCCACTTTTGATATGAGATGAACCTCATGTGCCAATGCATAGTGCCTGAGCTTCGTTATCGCGAAGATCAATGCCAGGCAGTGTTTTTCAATGGGAGAGTAATTATTTTCTAACCCCAGAAGAACTCGACTCAAATAGTAGAGAGCTCTCTCCTTCCCTTGGTCATTCTCTTGTGCCCATAATGCACCTAGAGAACCCTCAAGGGCGGTTGTGTACAGAATGAGGGGCTTTCCCTTGACCGGAGCGGTTAATATCGGCGGGTTCTGCAGGTATTGCTTAATTTCGTCAAGTGTGCTTTGGCATTTGCGATCCCAGACAAACGGGGTTCCCTTCTTCATCAGGTGACTGTAGGGACGACATTTGCCAGAGAGGTTAGCTATGAACCGTCGGATATACGCGAGCTTTCTTTGGAGAGATCGCAGTTGTTTGAGAGTTCTTGGCGGAGGCATTTCCATGATTGCCTTGATCTATGATGGGTCTATTTTGATGCCCCGGTGTCGCACGATGAATCCTAGGAATTTGCCTGAGGAAACTCCGAACGCGCATTTCAGAGGTTCATCTTCAAGTTGTATTTTCGAAGACGTTGGAACACTACTTTTAGATGCTCCCAATGCTCCTCGTGCGATTTGCTTTTCACCACAAGGTCGTCGATATAGCATTCGATGAATTCTTGTATGAGGTCATCGAAAATCTTCGTCATGGCCCTCTGATAGGTAGCGCCGGCGTTCTTCAGACCAAAATGAATCACTTTATAGCAGAATATGCCCAAAGGGGTCCGGAAAGCGGTATGCTTCTGGTCTTCAGGGTGCATCTTTATCTGATTGTACCCTGATGATCCGTCCATGAAGGAGAAGACTTTGTGAGTGGACGTGTTCTCTATCATCAGCTCGGTAACCGGTACGGGAAAATTATCCTTCGGGCAAGCTTTGTTGAGGTCCCAAAAGTCTACGCAGATGCGCACCGTCCCATTTTTCTTCATCACTGGGACGATGTTGGCGATCCAGTCAGGATACTGAACTTCTTGGATAAAGCCGGAGTCGATTAGCTTCTTGACTTCGGCGTTGATGCTCATTTCAAGTTCGAGCCATATTCTTCTTGGTGCTTACTTGACTGGCTTGATGTCCAGAGATATCGCCAATTTATGCACCACTATTTCCGGATCTAGCCCCGGAATCTCGGAGTAGTTCCATGCGAAGCAGTCTTTATACTGCATGAGCACGTCTTTGAGCGTAGCCACCTTTTCTTCAGACAACAGCTCACTGACGAACGTCGGCCGTGGGTCGTTTGCCGTCCCCAAGTTGATTTTTCTGAGGTTATCTGCAGTACTATGTATCCCATCTTCCAGCTCTTTTGGCGCCGGTGGAAACTCTAAGATCACCTCATCATCATCGTCCTCGAAGCACCATGGGAGATCTGCCACCTTCTCGCGTACTCCTTCTCCTGACAGTGTTATCGCGTGACAGGTACGAGATCGCTTCCAAGACCGATGTTAATCCGGTTCTACTCTCGCTGCATACGTGGCTTTCGGTTCATGCTTCTGTGGCGGGGTTACCCTCCAACTGCTAGATAAAACGAACATGCCTTACCGATACTGGTCTTCTACCCAGTTTTTGAATGTGAAGCAGTCTTCGAGAGGATGTCCTATCGCTTGGTGATAAGAGCAATAATCCGAGTGATGGACCTCGCCTACTTGCTCGGGGTGTTTGGATTCCGGGAGTATCATCATCTGATGTTTTATGACAAGATCGAATATCTTCCTTGTCTTGTCTTGTGGAAAAGAGTATGCTCGACCCATCTTCTTTAAAAGAGACGAATCCAGGCTGCCCAATTCTCGATCGCGTGGCTTATCAGACCCGCTTGACCGCTGTCGGACATTTTTTCCATTCTTTAGTTTGTTTTTGCCTCCGCGTCGGGTCTTTTGTATGACGGGCTGGCGACGAAGGAAATCATCATTCTCCGTAGCCTGCTGAAGGAGGCGCTGCGTCCTGGTTTTCTCATAAATGGCCATTTCGCGGCTATGGTCATCCCGGGCCTTTTGACCCATTTCCCTTATTACCTTATCCATCTGTTCTTCGAATGACGGACTTGGTACTTTCATGGCGAGACCTTGTTTTGGTTCATGGTTAGCATCTTCTATCAGAGCATCTCCTTCTTCATCAAAGTCATGTATAACGTAGCAGCCATAGAATCGCTCCCATTTCTTGGATTGAACATATCCAAGACCGATCGTTTCCATTCTCCCATGGGGCAACTTTCGTTGAGTTCCGGGGACGTTCCAGATCCTGTTGTAGAACTGAGCTTGTCGCGCGGTCTATTTAAAGGGTAAGCCTTGGCGTCTTAACAGCCTTTTTAATCCTTCTGTGTAGTATCTAGGCAGACAGATGGGCTGGAGCCTGTCAAGTGTAGAATCGGCACCATGCCAGATCTCTTTCTCCACTTTGGTTTCCGTGAATCGATAAAAGAGGATCGCCTTTTCATCTTTTCGCCTGGGAGGGACGTAGAACATCTGCAGTTCTTGCACACTGTAGGTATCAAGTGCGTCGAGCACTTTGTAATGCTCTCGCGGAACCATGGCAATCTGTAAACTCTGATCATCTCTAATGAAGGTTTGTATTGATGGCCAAACAGAAAATACTGCATTGACCTCATCCTCAGAGTCGCTGCCGAAGACCAAAATAGGGGTGGATGATCCCGGCTTGTTGCATTGGGGCGGTCCTAAATAGACTATCTATTCTTCCTCTTCGGTATCGCTCCTATAGACCGGAATAGTGGTGATAGCTTTCTGCTTATTCTCCTTCTTATGGCACCTTTCCGTGTATTCGAAGTCTGGTAAGAAGTATTTTGCATCTTCGTATTTTCGGACTTCATTCATGGAGAATGGGTTAAGCTCCCCCATCATGGTATATTCGAGACCATCTTTGAAATACTTCATACACTGATGTTGTGTAGAAAGAATGATGTTGTACTCGTATAACCAAGGCCTGCCGAGCAAAGCGTTGTAGCAAGTCTTGGCGTCAATGACGTGAAACTTGATGTCAGTGACGAGCAGCCCAAAGCATAACGTCAGAATTACAGACCCGAGCGTCCGTGATGACTGGGAGTCGAATTCGGAGATAGTGATTTTATCCCGAGCGAGGTGTTGAACGCTCATGCATATCTCCTTCAACACCCTTACATTGAGCAGGTTGACGGAGGACCCATTGTCGACCAGGATTTTGCTTATCTTGATGTCATGACAGTATCCGGTGACATACAAGGGACGGTTGTGCTCGCATGTTTCGAGGAGGAGATCTTCATCCCCGAAAGTGATGTCAGCTGTGTGAATTTCTTCCAGCTCGTCCTTCATCTTTTCTTCGGCGAGAAAAGCTTGAAACTGGTCAGGCTCTTATAATGCCTTGATCAAAGAATCTCTCGCCTCTTTGGATAGCAGGAGGGCATCGAGAATGCTTAGCTGTGAGGGTATTTTCCTCAGGTGTGCCAGAACATTATAATCCACCTTGTTTTTCTTGGGCGGGTCCTTGGCTGCCAGCTCTTCGACGACTCGATCATCGAGGGTGATATCCTCAGGGATCTTTTCTTTCCCTTTATCCTTTTTGTTCGATCCCTTATTTGCAGGACCGAGATTCTTTTCAGGTAGCATGCGATTGCGCAGTTGAATGTTCTCGCAGGTCTTCATCTCTTCTTTTTCAGAGATGGATTCCTTGAAGAGAGGACCGAGGGCTATTTCTTCATCCGAATCGCTCCCGAAGGTGAGAACTTATGATCCCTTGTTATCAACCATATGACAATTGCCGGCAGTTCTTTTGCGCTCATCTGTCACGCTCTTCTGCTCTCGACGTGTCTTGCGCTCATCCGCTTGAAATGCTGCCAGTGAGCAATATATCCCTGCCACCAATTTTTAAAGGCGTTACATTCGTCGGTAGGGTGTGCAATTCTCTGATGGTACAAGCAGTAATTTGGATGTGCATCCTCTTCGTTAGGGTGTATCCTATCAGGAGTGTTTCCTTCAGAAGGTGGCAGCTTCATTCCCATCGATACGGCTTTGGCGGACCTTTTTCCTCATCTTGAACCTGCTTTTATTTGCGGTGGATGTGCCTTGATCTGGTGGGAGTGTTTTAACCCTTTCGTCCAGTCATCGGCGTTTGGCTTTTTCAAATATGGTCATTTCGCGTTCTCGATCATCTTTGCTTTTCAGAAGAGCTTCATTCAGGAATGCGTCAATTATCTCGTCTGACGGTCCTAGGAGTTCAGGCTCGGTATCTGCCCCCGGTTTCTCTTCATCCGGAGCTTCTTCATCATTTATTAATGAATGAGAGATCATGTGGTAGCTTGCCACATAATCCTCAGGTTCATCTGATGAGTCTTTTCCCTCATCTTTGTCGTCATCTCCATCTTCAAGGATGTGGTTGAGAAACTCTTGAAGCGTGACCAGGGTTCGCGCCTTCTGGTTATATTCTTCGAACGCGTCAATATGTTTTTGCAGGTCCGTGCGCTTGTCACCATACTTCACGGGCTTTTTGGTCTTCTTCTTCTTCTTCGAAGACTTTGACGGCTGGGCCTGAGCGTTTTGATTATCGCTCCCAATCTTGGAGTCAGGCGCGGCTTCAGCATTCTCTCAATGATCTCGGGTTCTAACGGACTCTTCCGTCTGATCGCCGGGCATGTTTGGAGATCCTTCAGCATTCGTTTTGTCTTGGCTGAAAGAGCGACCTCCCATGGAGCTTCTTCTATGAAAGAGCATGATGCCCCTGGTGTGTCCCTCCTTTTAAGAGTGTGCGGCTGTGGCGGGCTTACTTTCCAATTCTCGGACAGTGCAAATTTGCCCTGTAGGTATTGGTCCTCAATCCAGCATTTGAAGACGAAACAATTTTCGATTGGATGGCCTACCACTTGGTGATAGGGGCAATAATTGGGATTATTGGCCTCACCGTGTTGCAATGGGCGTTTTGGATCTGGCAAGGTGATGAGCCTGTTGCGCACTGCCAGCTCGAACAGTCTCCTCATTTTATCCCGAGGAAATGAATAAGGGCACTTCAGTTTCTCATTGAAGAATCGCTCTCTTTCATCTTGGCGATCAGTTGGCTTTGGACCACTGGGCTGCTGCTGAGTATTGGTGACGAAGGTCGCTTTCCCTTTCCCTTTCTCGTTTCGAGATTCCAACTTCGAAGAAGAGGGTCTATAACCCATCTGATCCATTTGGGCCAGTTTGTCAATCAAGGCCTGGAAAGTAGTTGGATTGAAGAACATCATGAATTGTGAAATGGTCGCCTGAGGGTCGAGGGTCCCTATGAACATGCCTACTGCAGGCGCTTCTTCGATGCGCTGCTCGCACTTCGACCATAGATTCCGCCCCCGTATTGCATACTGCACCCATGTTTCGCCTGGCTTCACTCTGGTGTTAATTAACGCGGTGATCGGGGTGTGCTCGCTAGCGCTGGGGAAACGTTGGGTAAACAGCAATTCCATCTCCGTAAAAGGTTTGACGGAGTCGTTGGGAATCTCTGAATACCATTCAAAGGCCGTTTCCGCCAAGCTGCCGACGAACTGACGAAGTAACAATTTGTCGTCACCTCCGGTATTGCCGCAAAGAGCCCTGAACTGAGCAACATGTTGATGGGAATTGCCCGTCCCCTTGTACACATGGAACTTAGGAATTATGTATCCCGGCGGGTACTTTATCTGATCGTACCTTCCTGGATATGGCCGCCCAGTTTTGACGACTTGGCCGGTTGCTTCATTCGCTTGATGAGCTCGTATTTGCTGAGCTATATAATCCTTGAGCATGGCTTTGGAGATGGTCTCCTCTTTGGCTGCTGACAGGGCCGACAGAGGATTTTATATCTCTCCTCTATCATCTTCAATTATTACTGGAGGATCTTCGGCTGGAGGGTCCGGCTGTATCATCATGCCCACCATATCTTGGAATAGAAGGGACATTTGTTTTATGTTGGCCGCTTGTTCCGTAGTCTCTTTTTCCTTCTTCTCAAGCATTCTCCGAAGGAATTCGGCATCCGTTTCCTGCTCATGACGCTGCTCCGAAGATGTCTCCGGGCCTTCTTTTGGTCCAGTGAGTGCAGCCATGGCTGTCAGCATTTCTTGGAGCTTTTGTTGTTGTTACTCCTGAGTCTTAGTCACAAACCGTGTAAGTGGTCGGTGACCCATAGAGATACGGCTATCCTCTTTTCCGAAAGCCATATAAACAGTATGCACCACCATGACCCCAGACTTGGGGCGTTTAGATTCAGCATCCTTGCGATTTTCCAAAGACGCAGGGGTCTTCTCCAGCCTCCTTCTTTTGTGGGTGGTCGAAGTTGAGGGAGCTGTTGTAGCGGGCACCCAAACAGATGACACCTTTTGTGGCTTGACAGGGTGATCCCCTTCTCGCCGAACTTTCATCTTTTTCTGTCGGCGGGGGTAGTCTTGATCAATCACCGAGTCTTGGACTTGTCGCCAGACTTTGTAAATTTTGGTGGACAGCCGCTGAGGGGGCGGCTCCAGCTTTGCCTTTGTGATCTTTTCAACAGGCGGGGGAGACTTTTTTAGCACGACAATTGGCGAATTCCTGCGCACCCTGTTAAGTAGTTCAAAGCTGTTCGCAGTTGGAACAGCAGCATCAATTTCTACCATCGGCGCTGGTGGAGTCAGTCCAGAAGGGGAACTGCCTCCAGCCTTCCTCACTCGGCGCCAGTGACGACGTCGAGCATGTCGTGCGACCGGGATCACCTCCGCTGTTGGATGAGCTTCCTCATGCCCCCTGCTTTGAGGAAAAGCTATTATTGGTGCTAACATGTCGAAGACTGACATCCGTTGAGAGGGGATAGTCAGTCTTGCGAAGGCCAACCTTCGAGTAGGGAGAGCAGCTTGGACGACCTCAACTGTAGCAGGAGTTGGAGTGTCCTTCTCTGGTATTGTGACCCTTTTTGCGGGAACACTTGAGTTTTGACCCAGCCTGTCGAAGACTGAGGCATTGGAATTGGACGACCCACTGAGAGGGGCTGTGGTGGTTGCAAACCGATCAAAGACCGACTTCTTCTCAACTTCCTGTGTCGGCATCTGAACGCTGAAGCTCGTTGGTAGGATCATGGTCCCGAAGAATAGCCCAGTGATGGCTTGGGTCACTTGTTCCACCGGCATTGTGAAAAGGGAGGCCGCTTGAGGCCCGTAGGTCACTCCTCAGCAAGGACGGAGTGGGAATTGTTGCATTTGTTGCAGTTTGTGCAGTTGGAAGCCATTAATCTTCTCTTTTCTGCACAGAGCAAAATACCAAATCTTAGTACCTTGAATCCAGGGGCAACCATAGCAAACCGCGATTCGTTCGCGAAACATGACACACGAAGTGTGGAGTGGAAAGAGGAAAAGGTCCCACCGGGCATGCCAGAATCTGTTCTCCGCCGAAAACCGGGAAGACAAACGTCTTGCCTGAATTTAGGGGCAGATGCTATTTGGATTTATCCATCCACCTCTCCGAAGATGCCAAGTTGATTTATGGCACCGTATATCGTAGGTTTAGACGGATGCGGCTGTTGAAGCAGACTTCATCAGATTCCCCCTCATTTGAGGGGTTTTTTATTGTGGGGACGCTCTTCTCTGCAGGCGCAAGCCCCTGCAGTTAATTACGCTACCGCATCGCGGCAACAACTTTCTCCTTCTCCAGATGGTCACTTCGTGTCGTGTGTGTGTTTGTTTTATTTTTGGTTGTCCGTGGATTGTATACGGAGACTAATGTATGTTGTCGCCCGTAGGGCGTGGATTAGTCCAAATCCGTATTTTCTTAGATTTGGGTTTTCGGTTGGGTTTAAAGATCGTTAATCTCATTTGAGACTAAGATCAACTTAAACGTTTGTTAAGGATACGTTAGTTTAATTTTAGACTAAGATCAACTTAACAATTTGTTAAGAATACGTTAGTCTAATTTTAGACTAAGATCAACTTAACATGATCATTTAGATCCAACAAAAGAGCCTTTGGGCTCTATTGTTTTAGTTTAGGGACTTTGCGGTCCAGTTTAAAGACATCATAGTCTATGGAGTTTAGAGACATCATAGTCTGTAAAGTTTAAGGACATCATAGTCCATGAGTTTAAGGACCCCACGGTCCGTAAAATTTAAGGACGTCATAGTCCATGAGTTTAAGGACCCCACAGTCCGTGGAATGTCTGGTTGTCGGGACCCGCCACCTCTCTGAAGACGTTGAAGGATTACAACGACAAATATCAGAGTAGTGAAGAGATGTACCCTTGAACTAATATTGGTTGGGAGATCTGTAGTCCAATTTGGGACTAAGATCAAAGATTTATGAGCATATGGGCTCAATTGATCTGAAGTAGGGATTTGTGGCCAACTTGGGCTCGGCCCATTCAGTTAAAATGCTGAGCATTGGTTCTGACAATTGTTTTTGTTTTTTACTGAGTGCTGAGCACTCATTGTAGCTCTGGGGCTTTTATTATTTAAAGAACAGTTTATGTTCAGTTAGCGCACACGTGAGAAGCACGTAGCGCGCTTAGCGCTGTGCACCAGACAATGAGCGCATTGCGCTTCTGGTGAATTAGCGCACACGTGAGGAGCACATGGCGCGCTTGGCGCTGATCGCCAGTCAATGAGCGCATTGCGCTTCTGGTGAAGTAGCGCACACGTAAGGAACACGTGGAGCGCTTGGCACTGAGTGCCAGTCAATGAGCGCATTGCGATTCTGGTGAAGTAGAGCACACGTGAGGAGCACGTGACACGCTTTGTGTTGAGCGCCAGATAATGAGCGCGTTGCGTTTCTGGTGAAGTTTGGAGCGCTAAGGCTCTGCAACGCTATGCGTTAATTTTGGAGCACTGAAGCGCTTTTTTTGATTGGAGCGCTATGGCTCTTTTTAGGCAGCTTTGCGCCCTGAGAATTAAATTCTCTTTCTTATAAAAGACTTTGTCTCATGGATCTAAGAACAAAGTTTTTATTTTTTTTTATAGGAGATGTTTCAATCTCTTATGTTTTTGATGAAAGGCTTTGCCTTTTTGGATCTGTGATCTTAAGAAAATTGAATTATTCTCCCCCCTTTTATAATGAGATATTATAATCTCTGAAAGACAATTTGTCTTATAGATCTATGATCTGAAGAAGATTAAGTTCTTCTCCTTATTTTTATGATGAGATACTTTTATCTCTATTATGAAAGACCTTGGTCTTATAGATCTATGATCTTAGAAAAAGAAGTAAATTCTTCTTTTAATATGAGATGATTTCATCTCTCTGTTCTTTTTTTACCATGAAGAAAATTTTCTTCTTCTGAAAGCTTGCTCTTTGTCTTTGAAATTTCTCAAAGTTTATGGGGGGTTCCTCTATATGAGATTTGAAGTCTTAGGGTCTTTATATAGGGCAAGCTGATTTGTTGAATCAGTTAAAGAGATCTTTTCTCTAATTAATTTTGGAATTTCCCCACCGTTGGATCTTTGATCCTAGGGCTTCTGATTTACAGAAGGCAATCTTCTTGTTTTTAACAAGATTGGGAAATCTTTCCCCACACAGAATTTATTCTGTATTTTAGTGATTATTAATCACTATTGGATCATTGATCCGACGGTGCTCTGATTTACAGAGCAAAATCTTTTTGTTTGGAAAGATTCTGAAGAATGTTTTCTTAACAGAATTTTATTCCGGTCAACTGATGATTTTTAATCATGTTTGTTGGATCTTTGATCCAACGGTTGGGAACATTTAGTTCCAGCGCTAGCGCTTTCGTGCTTTGCACATGGTGCGCTGCTTAGAGTGCAACGCACTTAGCGCTAGCGCTTACGCGCTTTGCATATGGTGCGCTGCAGCGCTCTTAGCGCTAGCGCTCATGTGCTTTGCACGTGAGCGCTGTCTCAGAGTCTTTGACTCTCAGCGTTGGCGCTGTTATGAAGCGCTGCTTCATTTCCAAAATTTAAAATTTGAACAAAGGTTTGCTCTGATTGGGGGAAACAAATGCCCCCCACCGTTGCGCTCACGTGGCTCACACGTGAGTGCAGCGGTGGCAGCATCTGCGCCCTTAGATCAACTTAGAAGTTGAAACGGCTCCCAGTGCCTATAAATGGGACCCTTGACCCTTTGAGACGATCTCTATTCATCTTCTTACTTTTTTCTGAGAATTATTTCTCCTTCAGAGCACAGCTCTTCGTCTTAAGAATTTTCTTAGGGACAAAACTCTGTCAAAAATTTAGGATCAACTCATTATTTGCCCCGGGAGGACTTGAGATTTGGTTTTTGGGTCGGCATCAACACCGCTAACACTGAAGCGAAATGCCAGGAGCGACTCATCATTCGCCGTTCCCCGTTAGGGAGCGATAGCTTAGGATACAGGCTTAGGTCCCTATCACTTAAGGCTTTTCAATTTTATGAGCCGTAAGGGTCCCATAAAAGCATTTTCTCCCTACGAGTCTTGGGGATCTCGCAGGTGTGTTTCTCCCTAAGAATCATGGGGATTCCTAAGTGTGTTGCTCCTTTGTGAGTCGTAAGGATTTCATGCGGGGATTTTCTCCTCACAAGGTCGAGAGGACTTTGTGAATTTATTTCATCTCTTTCCACGAGTTTTCGCCCTTTCGGGTTTTCACAAACTCGCCGGCAGTCCTGCTTTTTTTACTCACGGACCCCTTTCGGGTTTTCATCCATGCCCGTTTTGCTTGTGGACATACCATTTTTTTCGCTGGTGGGACTTTAAAAGTAGTCTCACCGACAGGACTTGGAAGAGATAGGGGTCGTTTACGCCCGTGGATTGTATACGGTTTTACAGAATGCATGATCCAAACCGTAGGGCCTGTGTGCTCAATTCGCCTGCGGCTTGGAGCATTCACGCGTAAGCCGGTAGGATCCTCCATCAAACACTTTCTCGATGGCATGGGCCTTTCTCCCTCGGCATTTATCAGCCGGTAGGATCCTCCATCAAACACTTTCTCGATGACGTATGGTCCTTCCCAGTTTGGCTCGAATTTTCCCTTGGCATGTTGATTGGGGATGATCGATCTTTTGAGGACCAACACCAATTCACCTTTCTTGAAAGCGCGGAGACGGGTTATCTTATCATAGGCCCGTGACATTTGGGCTCGGTATAGATCCAGATTTTGCTGCACCGCGAGCCTCTTTTCTTCGAGGGTGTCGAGCTCTTTAAGCCGAAGGAGCACGTTTTCCTCCTCCATCAACTAATGCTGAACGACCATTCTTAAGCTTGGAACTTCGACTTCAAGGGGGAGGACCGCCTCCACTCCGAAGAGCAATGAGTATGGAGTGGACTGAGTTGGAGTACGGTGCATGGTACGATATGCCCACAACGCCTCGTGAAGTTTGAGATTCCAGTCTATCTTGTTGGCTGAAGTATTTTTCCTCAGGAGCTTGCATAGAGTCTTATTGAAGGCTTCGGCTAACCTATTGGCTCTTGAATTATAGATGGAGGAATATCTCCAGTCTATCTTGTGCTGAGTAGCGAACTATGAGACTTTGAAGCTCTTGAAAGAAGGCCTGTTGTCAGAAATGATTCTTATTGGTGTACCGAAGCGGGATAGAATATTATGCCGGAAGAATGTTAGAATATTTTCTGTCTTGACTTCTTTCAGCGGGACGGCTTCAGCCCATCTGGAGAAGTAGTCTGTTGCAGCCAGTATGAACCGGTAGCCTTTGGATGACGGAGGATCAATTGGACTAACTATGTCGTTGTCCCAAACTTCGAAGGACCACGACGCCACCGTAGGATGCAACGGATTGGGATGCTTGTGAACGAAATCACCATGAATTTGGCAGATATGGCATTTCTTTGCATGTTCTTGGCAATCCCTTATCATGGTGGACCAGTAATATCCAAGCCATTTGATCTGAAGCCGCATTTTAGGGCCGGACTGGTGAACCCCGCAGATGCCTGAGTGAACTTCTTTCATGACTTTTTGGGCTTTGGCCAATGATAGGCACTTGAGCCAGAGTTCGTCATATAATCTACGGTATAGCGTATTTTTTACAAATACGTATCGGGGAGCTCTCTTCTTTAGCTGAATCCTCGCGGATTTTTCTTCGGGCAGCTTGTCGTATCGGAGGTACTCTATGAAGGGTTCCCTCATCTTGAATGATCGAAGCTTCTTCGGCAGGATTGTTCTCTTGTTCTACGCTTTCTTCTTCACGCAAAGAGACTGGAGGCAGAATTTGCCGGCTTCTAACTGTGATTAGAATTTCGTCCATGTCAAGATCAGCTAGCTCCTTAGCTAGGCGAGCGAGTATGTCGGCTTTTCCATTCAACGCTCTAGGGACTCTCATTAGTTCAATGTGAGTGAACCGTTTCATGAGTTCCACCGCTCGGCTTCTATATCGAGCTAACTCGGGTTTGTATATCTTATAGTCGCCACTTACTTGGTTGACGACAACCTGGGAATCACCATAGACTCATAACCGAAGGATTTCCATTTCTATGGTGAGCTCCAAACCAGCTATCAGAGCTTCATACTCAGCCTCATTGTTTGTGCGAGGCTCGGTGAGAGCAAAAGAATGTCATAGGGTTCCTATCGATGGCGTGACGAACACCAATCCTATCCTTGCTTTTATCTGCGGGATGTTTGATTTTCCGGAGCTCCTCATTGATGAGGCTCCATCGAAGTAGAGCTCACAACATGCCTCATCTTCCTCGAGGTGCAGCACTTGTTCGTCGGTTAATTCACAATTTAGCGGCAACCCTTCTGGTATAGGATGAGCAACGAGGAAATTGACGAGGGCTTTCCCTTTTACTGCTTTCTGAGGAGTATAAACTATGTCAAACTCAAGCAGCATGAAAGCCCATCTTGCCATTCTGCCGGCGAGGCTTACTTTGGTCATTAAGCGTTTGAGCGGGTCGACCTTGGAGATCAACATAACCCGATGAGCAAGTAGATAGTGCCTCAGCTTCTTCACAGTGAATATCAGAGCCAGGCATTGCTTTTCGATCGGGGAATAGTTATGTTCCGCCCCGACTAAAGTTCGACTGAGAAAGTAGAGGGCGTTCTTGTAACAACCCTAAATTTCCTGTACAACTTTCTGTACATTTTTTTCCAAACTTACAGAAAGGGGTACTTTTGCCTGAGGACAAGTTATAAGTTTGTTTTGCTTTTTAATAGCAAGAAGGAACTTGTAGCTCATTGGTAAGATTTTGCACTGCTGAACCAAGCCACCAGAGTTCAAATCCCACACCCCACATTATTTTTAATATTGTTGATTTTGAATTTTTAGAATACCAAGGGTTTACACGTGCATAACTCACAAAAACCCCACTACACATGAAAAGATAACTATACCAGGGGACTATTGAACCGACGGCGAGAATTCCGGCCCCCTGACTCGGCCGGGATCGGCCGAATCGACCGGCGGACCAGCTGACTGGGGCCGCCGCCGCCGGCCGGACTCGGCCGGACCGCTGAGTCATCAACACCAATGTTTTGTCTTTTCATCTCCCCTGCACCCCTGTATGGTTTAAATCCTCAGACCAGTACCTGAATCCTTTAAAACCCCTCTTTACTCCATTTTAATACATTTTATCACATTTTTTCAATTAAACCTTTCACCTACCCTAACCCTAATCTTACCCTATAAATACAACCCTACACACACACCCTCACTCTAAAATTCTGAACAAAACTCTCAAGAAAATTCCTAGAAGCTTAGTGTACTTTCGGAGTAGCGAAGAGCGAAAGCTTCGGCGATTTTCCGACGACGACCCTAGGAGCTCCCGGCGACGAAACGACACACCGGAAGCTACGTTCACTTCTTCTTCCTCATCCCTAACTTCTAAGGCAGTAAGTCCCACCTTCTTCTTCTCTTTTCTTTTCTAAAAATACGAAATTCCAAAACCCGACGGAATCGAAATTAATCCGATTTCCGATTTGGTTCTTTCTAAAAATTCAACCTTTTCTTAAATACAAATAATATCAAACCATTACATGTTGAATATTAAACATTAATAAACATATTGAACAAGTCTCATGACAATCTATTTCATTTTGTAACTTTTACCGCTCTTTTTCAGTAAAATACCATGTAGTTTCATTTCGATATTAAAATATCACAATCTTGCTATACCTTTAAGTAGATCACAAGGTAATGACCTAGCTCCTCACAACACTCATATGCAATATAACATAATACCTTTCGGGAACGTAGAATACGGAAAAATGAAACCTTTCAAATAAATACTATTTACTAATAAAACCGTTTTCTAAAAGATTAAGTATTTTACAGATCTTTGCAAAGCGCCGCTACAACTCACTTTGGGGAACCCGACTGAGATGGTGCGGATTATCGCACATCCCTGGGCTTAGTAGTGCGAGATTCAGACCTCCGCAAGGAGCATTCGGTCTCGAAAATTTAAAATACGAATATCTTAAGAAAATAAGATTTCTAGAAATATAATATATATTAAAACTTATTTTTATATAAATATATATATATATATGTATCATTAAAATATCTATTTTGTGGTAATATAAATATTCCAATTTTTTCTAAAATCACAAAAATCATTTTACAATAAAATACCACGAATTCCATACAAGTTCAATATTACAAATAAATACCATGTATTATGAAAAAATAGATTATTTTCACTAGAAATATCACAAATATAAAATCTATATCTATGACAACTCTAAAGACGATAATTAAATACTTGGGGTGTATTTTGAAAATTATACAAAATTATTTTTACATAAAACCCCCTCAAGTTCTATAATTACCCTAAGGACCCTAGTAAATATAGGTTTAAGCGGGACCAATCTCTTGAGCCTCAGGGAGCCGGAGAAGTGGGTGCTTGCCTATTTAAGGTAGACAACTTAACAACGGTGTTATCAACACGGTAATCGTCTTTGAAAAAGACACAAATCATGCCGCCCATGTGCAGCGGTTACCGATAACATCAAAACAATCAGGACTTCAATTTCTTTTCTAATTGTCCGACTCAGACTGAGTCTTCTCATTAATAGTCTGACTTGAATATGATTCAAGTACAATCTACAATCTACAACTCAACATGAATCTATGAATACATATATTCAATCTATTCAATCTATATTGACTGAACCGAACCATGGATATACTTCCATTTACATGATTATCCAGTTACATCCATGATTCTCCAGTTACATCCATTTACAGATATCATGGTTTCGACAAGTCATCCAATTATACAATCTATATTACAAGACAACACAATACAACTATACAACAAGATATCTCGGGGTTTAAGGGGTAGATTGGTCCGGAATGTGTTAAAGGTGGCACAAGACTGCAAAATTAAGACACCTAACCTCAATCCAATTGACGTTGTTCCGGGTTGTATAACGGAGCCTTGTACTTCTATTTGTCGTAGTCTTTAGCATATAGTGACTCCTCTCGTATACACTGGCATTCTTCTGTACCAAACTACAAACAACAGCGTTGACACTAAATACAACATTATAACAATATAATACCACTTTAAAAGCTACACTCTCTCTCTTACTATCTATCTATTCTATTTCTCCCTTATCTTTGGGACTTACCGAGCGATTGTTCGCTGACGACATTCCTTATCTTTCTTCTTTGGAATGTCGTCAGGTGATCTGGACACTCCAGAGATCGAGCCCACTAGTGAAGACTTGAACCACTTCATTGAAGACCCAGAGCTTTAGTTCATTGTACACTTTTATTTTAGTACTTTTGCTTTTCTGTTATGCCATTATTTAGGTATTGCTTTCATTCAGTTGTATTTACTTTTCCATGCATTGTACAGAAAGAATGTGAATAAATAAAGTTGTTGTTTTATTATATCTTGTCTCTTGTGCATTTATTTTTATATTGCTTAGATACGCTTAGCGTATTTGCTTCAGAGTAAACACGTAGCGGCCTCATCGCGCCCCCTTCGCCATACACCGGGAAGCGGGGCGTAACAGGTTTTGTTGGTGGCCCGTGCAGGTCAGAGCTGTATAGAACACTACCATGCAGTTCTGTTCTGCGTGAACAACCTAAGAAATATAACACAAGAACCAGCAACTAAAATATTCTTTACAATCAATGTTCTTTGAATCCTATCATATACTTTGAATCTGTCCTGACCCAAATTTTTCTTCAAGCTTATGGATTCTCCAAACAACACCAGCACCAACTTCAACAATACACCTCCGCTACTACCACTCACACCTGCCGTCCCTGCTCCGCTCAACGAGCAGACGGTTCTGCTTGAGGCAATCCGCAACCTCTTAGAGGGACAGCAGCAGCTCTTGAACCGTCCCGAGGCTGAAGCACCTGGGGTGAAGCAATTCAGAGCTTTACATCCCAAACAATTTGCAGGAAAGGAGAGCCTACTGGAAACTGAGGAATGGGCTCAGAGTATCGAAGATGATCTGGCAGTGGCATAAGTGCCAGAACTAGCTTGGGTTCGTGTTGCAAAATTACAGCTCACGGACAATGCACGGAACTGGTGGAAGGCGGAAGAAAGCCGTCTTGATCAGCCTATCGAATGGAAGACTTTTCGCGACATGTTCGACGCTAAGTACTTCCCTGAGACTGCCTGGAACAGCAGTTCATACATCTGCAACAAGGTTCAATGTGGACCAAATTAGTAGATGAGTATGATGCTGAATTCACCATGCTCAGTCGGTAAGATATGTCTCAATAAATTCGATTTTCAAAATATCACATACTACACAGATAATACAAGACCGTAACAGGTTTGCGGCCTATCTCATACCGACTGCTGAGATCAGAGCAAGAAGATTTCAGCAAGGGTTAGACTCGGAAATCCAAGCTGCTTTAGCTACAGGGGATTTCCTAACCCATGATTTGGCTTTGAAAGCTGCCCGAAGATATGAGACAGTAGTAAAGAGAAAGGGCAGACCTCAATCTGCCAGAGTGAAGCGCCCTGCCAATCAGATGGCAGGAGGAGCCTCTTCAAGGCCAACTGTTGAACCCAGAAGATCGGAAGAAATTAATAACCAGCCGAGTCCAGACTTTTAGTACTACTGCCATAGAAAGGGACACTTGTGGAAGGACTGTAGGCGCGCAAAAGACTTGTGTCTAATTTGTGGCGCATCCAACCACGGAATTGGAAACTGTCCTTATAATAGCAACCCAAATCACACACCCACCAATTACCCGCAGCGGCCAGCTATCCAGGCTCCTGCAACTCGTCCTGCACTCCCAGCACCACCTCCATGTAGAACTCCTGCACAGCCAAATCGCCAATTCCATCAGGCACCGAGAAACATGTCTCGAGGACAGAGGAATGTGCCTCCAGTTAGGAGGAACGTGCCACGGCGACAGGCTTACACATTTGCAGCCGTAGAAGCCGAGGCTATAGGTCAAGGTAACACTAGTAAGTCTCTTTCACATTCTCAAACCCTTGTATCACTTTGTTATTTTTATACACTATCAATACTCCAGTCACCAACTTTCCCTAAATTTGTTACACTTTCCTTTTATAAATTTCGAGGACGAAATTTTTATAAGGAGGGTATAATGTAACAACCCTAAATTTCCTGTACAAATTTCTGTACATTTTTTTCTAAAATTACAGAAAGGGGTATTTTTGCCTGAGCACAAGTTATAAGTTTGTTTTGCTTTTTAATAGCAAGAAGGAGCTTGTAGCTCATTGGTAAGACTTTGCACTGCTGACCCAAGCCACCAGAGTTAAAATCCCACACCCCACATTATTTTTAATATTATTTATTTTGAAATTTTAGAATACCAAGGGTTTACACGTGCATAACTCACAAAAACCCCACTACACATGAAAAGATAACTGTACCAAGGGACTATTGAACCGACGGCGAGAATTCCGGCCGCCTGACTCGGCCTAATCGGCTGGCTGACCGGCCGACTCGGGCCGCCGCCGCCGGCCGGACTCGGCCGGACCACCGAGTCATCAACACCAATGTTTTGTCTTTTCAGCTCCCCTGCACCCCTGTATGGTTTAAATTCTCATACCAGTACCTGAACCCTTTAAAACCCCTCTTTACTCTATTTTAATACATTTTATCACATTTTATTATATTTTTTCAATTAAACCTTTCACCTACCCTAACCCTAGCCTTACCCTATAAATACAATCCCTACACACACACACCTCACTCCAAAATTCGGAACAAAACACTCAAGAAAATTCCTAGAAACTTAGTGTACTTTTAGAGTGCGAAGGGCGAAAGCTTCGGCGATTTTCCGACGACGACCCTAGGAGCTCCCGGCGACGAAACGACACACCGAAAGCTACGTTCACTTCTTCTTCCTCATCCCTAACTTCTAAGCCAGTATGTCCCACCTCCCTCTTCTCTTTTCTTTTCTAAAAATACGAAATTCCAAAACCCGACGGAATCGGAATTAATCCGATTTCCGATTCGGTTCTTTCTAAAAATTCAACCTTTTCTTAAATACAAATCATATCAAAACATTACATGTTGACTATTAAAAATTAATAAACATATTGAACAAGTCTCATGACAATCTATTTTATTTTGTAACTTATACCGCTCTTTTTCAGTAAAATACCATGTAGTTTCATTTCGACATTAAAATATCACAATCTTGCTATACTTTTAAGTAGATCACGAGATAATGACCTACCTCCTCACAACACTCTTATGCAACATAGCACAATACCTTTCACGAACATAGAATACGGGAAAACGAAACTTTTTAAATAAATACCATTTACTAATAAAACCGTTTTCTAAAAGATTAAGTATTTTACAAATCTTTGCAAAGCGCCGCTACAACCCACTTGGGGAACCCGACTAGGATGGTGCGGATTATCGCACATCCCTGGGCTTAGTAGTGCGAGATTCAGACCTCCGCAAGGAGCATTCAGTCTTGAAGATTTAAAATACGAATATCTTAAGAAAATGAGATTTCTAGAAATATAATATATATTAAAATTTATTTTTATATATAAATATATATATATATATATGTGTATCATTGAAATATCTATTTTTGTGGTAATATAAATATTCCAACTTTTTCTAAAATCACAAGAATCATTTTACAATAAAATACCATGAATTCCATACAGGTTCAATATTACAAATAAATACCATATATTATGAAAAAATAGGTTATTTTCACTAGAAATATCACAAATATAAAATCTACATCTATGAAAACTCTAAATACGATAATTAAATACTTGGGGTGTATTTTGAAAATTATACAAAAGTATTTTTACATAAAACCCCCTCAAGTTCTATAATTACCCTAAGGACCCTAGTAAATATAGGTTTAAGCGAGACCAATCTCTTGAGCCTCAGGGAGCCGAAGAAGTGGGTGCTTGCCTATTTAAGGTAGACAACTTAACAACGGTATTATCAACACGGTAATCGTCTTTGAAAAAGACATAAATCCTGCCGCCCATGTACAGCGGTTACCGATAACATCAAAACAATCAGGACTTCAATTTCTTTTCTAATTGTCTGATTCAGACTGAGTCTTCTCATTAATAGTCTGACTTGAATATGATTCAAGTGCAATCTACAATCTACAATTCAACATGACTCCATGAATACATATATTCAATTTATTCAATCTATATTGACTGAACCGAACCATGGATATACTTCCATTTACATGATTATCCAGTTACATCCATGATTCTCCAGTTACATCCATTTACTGATATCATGGTTTCGGCAAGTCATCCAATTATACAATTTATATTACAAGACAACACAATACAACTATACAACAAGACATCTCGGGGTTTAAGGGGTAAATTGGTACGGAAGGTGTTAAAGGTGGCACGAGACTGCAAGATTAAGAAACCTAACCTGAATCCAATTGACGTTGTTCCGGGTTATATAACGGAGCCTTGTACTTCCATTTGTCGTAGTCTCTAGCATATAGGGCTCCTCTCGTATACACTGGCATTCTTCTGTACCAAGCTATAAACAACACCGTTAACACTAAATACAACATTATAACAATATGATACCACTTTAAAAGCTAAACTCTCTCTCTTGCTCTCTGTCTATTCTTTTTCTCCCTTATCTTTGGAACTTACCGAGCGATTGTTCGCTGACGACATTCCTTATCTTTCTTCTTTGGAATGCTGTCAGGTGATCTGGACACTCCGGAGATCGAGCCCACCAGTGAAGACTTGGACCACTTCATTAAAGACCCAGAGCTTTAGTTCATTGTACACTTTTGTTTCAGTAATTTTCCTTTTCTGTTATGCCATTGTTTAGGCATTGCTTTCATTCAGTTGTATTTACTTTTCTATGCATTGTACAGAAAGAATGTGAATAAATAAAGTTGTTGTTTTATTATATCTTGTCTCTTGTGCATTTATTTTTATATTGCTTAGATACGCTTAGCGTGTTTGCTTCAGAGTAAACACGTAGCGGCCTCGTCGCGCCCCCTTCGCCGTACACCGGGAAGCGGGGCGTGACAGTTCTCCTTTCCCTCCTCGTTGTTTTGGGCAAGGAGTGCACCAAGTGACTCATTTAGCGCGGCAGTATAAAGAATCAACGGTTTATTTAGAATAGGGGCAGCAAGCACTGGAGGGTGCAACATGTATTGTTTGATGCTTTCGAACGCTTCTTGACATTCGACATCCCAAACAAAAGGAGCCCCTTTCTTCATGAGCTTCGAGAAGGGCCTACATCTCCCCGATAATTTTGAGATAAACCTTCGTATATAAGCGAGCTTATCTTAAAAAGATCTTAGCTGTGTCAGACACTTTGGAGGGGGCATCTCTATAATGGCCTTTATCTTGGATGGGTCAACTTCGATACCCCGATGTCGGACTATAAAGCCCAGGAATTTTCCCGATGATACGCCAAAAGCGCATTTCAGAGGATTCATCTTCAGATCGTATTCCCTCAGTCTAGTGAAAACGGTCCAGAGATCTTGGATGTGATCGGCCTTGGTTTTAGTCTTGACGACCAAATCATCAACATAACATTCGACGAGTTTATGGATTAGGTCATCAAAGATATTGGTCATTGCCCTTTGGTATGTATCACCTGCGTTCTTCAGTCTGAATGGTATCACCTTGTAGCAGTATATTCCGATCGGGGTTTGAAATGCTGTGTGTTTCTCATTCTCAGGTGACATCTTGATCTGATTATATCCATACGAGCCATCCATGAAGGTGAACATCTCGTAATTTGAGATTTCGTCGACCATCATTTCCATGACCGGTAGCGGGAAGTCGTCTTTAGGGCATGCCTTGTTGAGGTCCCTGAAATCGACACAAACTCGGATCTGCCCATTTTTCTTCTTCACTGGGACTATGCATGCGATCCAGTCCGCATATTTCTCTTCTCTGATGAAGCCAGCATCGATAAGTTTCTTAGTTTCCTCGATGACCTTTTCTTCTAGCTCCCTTCTCATTCTTCGGGGAGCTTGTTTGACAGGCTTGACATCTGGAGAAATAGCCAGCTTATGCACGGCTACCTCAGAGGAGAGGTCAGGCATTTCTTTGTACGTCCATGCGAAGCAGTCAGCGAATTCATGCAGCAGGGCTACTATCCGTCTTTCATTTTCTCTGACAAGAGTGAGATGATATAGGTCGTCCTTGGATTATCGGGCTTTCCCAAATCAATCTCGGTTAGCTCATCGAAGGTTACTTGTCCACCATCTTCGAGCTCTTGAGGAGCTTCTTCTGGCTCGGCTATCTCGTCATCATCATTTGATCTTTCGCTGGCTTCACCAACATAGATCATGTAGCATGCCTTGGAATCAGGTTGAATGAAACCAATGCCCCGTCTATCTGGAATTCGTCCATCGATGAGTGCTCGGACCTGAGGCGGATGCCATAGCCCTTCGTAAAACTTCGCTTCGGAGTCCATTTGATATAGCCAACACCAACACTTTTTAAAGTATTCCCGCATCTCGGGCGCATAGTATCTGGGATTGAGGACGGCTCTTATGCCTCTATCATAGGGAAGGCACGTAACAGACAAATCTTCCGGGTGCACAACGGGATTTGACCCATAAAACAGAATGCCCTTCTGTCCACTTTTCCTTCCGGGAACGTAGAAAGTTTTCAGCTGGTCCATGGTGGAGACTGACAATGCATCGAGCTCTTTACACATCTGCTCTGGCACCCTTCTGACAGCTAGGGACCCTTCTGCAATTTCGAAGGTCTCTCGTAGTTTCGCTTGTTGCGTGGGGGCCATTCTGCACAGCTGTTGCAAGGCGGGTCCTCTTCCTCCGACTCTTCAGTGTCGCTGCCTAAACGAGGGCGAATTTTGCTACCGGATGGGCTTTCACTATCGGACTCGTCCGTATCGCTACCGAAATGAGGGCGGGTTTTACGGAAGGACGGACTTCCAGCGTCGGACTCATCAGTGTCACTGCCGAAACGCGGACGCACATGGGGGTTTCGGACTCATCAGTGTCACTGTCGAAACGCGGAAGCACATGGGGGTTTCTGCTTTTGAAAGTGACAGCCGGTTCAGATTTGCTTTTGAGTTTCGGGGCTGTTCTGTCTTTGGTCAGCTGTGGCTCAACACCTTGGAGGTTCACGAAGTACCGAGAATCTTCATATCGGACTTCATACACACCGAACGGCTGAATGTCTCCGTCGATGCGTCTTTCTTCGCCATTTTTAGTATACTTCATGCATTGATGGAGAGTTGACGAAACGATACCGTAATCGTGGAGCCACGGCTATCCCAAGAGAATTTTATAAAACGTGTCAGCGTCGATCACGTATATCTTAGCTTCGGTCTGCATATCCCCAAATTTGATTGGCAGGGCTATGGATCCCTGAACTTGCTGGCAATTTTGATTGAAGCCTTGAATGACAATCCTTTCCCTTGACAGGTGTCGGACGTCCATTGACAAACTCTTCAGAGTTCGCAAGTTCATGATGTTCACTGAGGACCCTGGATCAATCAATATGTGAATAATCCGGTCTCCGTCGTTGTACCCTGTCACGTAAAGTGGTCGGTTATGCTCAGTCGTTCCCAGTAGCAGGTCTTTGTCCTTAAACATGACTGTGGCAGCATGCAGAGCGTACTGGGCTTCTTTCATATTAATTTCCGCAAAGCGAGCCTGATACCGCTCAGGGTTTTGTAGAGCGTGAATGAGAATATCTCTAAGCTCTTTAGATATGACTACGGCATCATAGATGCTCAGGAGAGACAGAAGCTTCCGGAGATGAGCCAAGGCATTATAGTCCACTGGGGAAGGACTCGAATCTTCATGAGCAAGTTCTCTGCCATCTTCTTCATTAACGACTTGTTTTTCCTTCCCTTTTGGGGCATTGCCCTGATTTGGCGATAGAGCCCTGCTGCTTCTGAGCTGGATTTGGTTGTCCTTTGTGGCGAGCTCCTCGTCCTCTTCGGGAAAACAGAGCTCCTCCTCAGAGTCGTTGCCAAGATGGATGGCGTAGCAGGTCACTATAGGGATCTCTTCATTGGAGTCTTCTTCTAACTCCTCCCGAATTTCAGCCGCTTCTACAGGGAAGAAATCTTTCAATTGAATTAGAGTTCTTTCCTTTTGTTCATAGTCTTATAGAGAATCGATATATTTTTGAATGGTCGATCTCCTTGCAGACACTTTTTCGCGTCGAGCTGCACTTTTCTTCTTCTTGAGCTTTTTGGATTTTGAGCCTGATGGAGCCGCATTGGCAGCTGGAATGGTAGGCTTCTTCTGCCCTTCCCATTCCGTCGTGGGCTTTTTCTGAAGTAGCTTTAGCATTTTCTTCATCTTATTAGATATGTGCTTACTCCAAGAAGGCTGCGGTGAGTCGGTTTCATTTCTCAGGGCAGCGGGTTCAGCTATCTACTCCCAGAAGGCTTCAGCTTCTGTCTGTATAAAGTTGGTGGTTGCAACTTGATTGTTCACCAACACACTCTTGGATAGATCGATCTCTCCAGCCTTGTACTGCTTCTCGACCCAGTCTTTGAAGATATAACAATCCTCGATCGCATGACTCACTACTCGGTGGTACGGGCAATATAGAGGATTGTCGGTCATTTTTGCTTCATGAAGTCTTTTCGACTCCGGCAATTGTACACCGTTGTTCAGGGCATCTTTGAATATCTTTCGGACCTTGTCCCTCCTGAAAAAGTAAACCTTGTTTTTTTTCTCCTCTATGGAAGGCCCTTCTCCTCCCAGCACTGGCTTTCGAGACCAGTTGGTTTTGGATTCGTCTGCCCTTCACTTTTCTTCATTGTCAGACGCATTGAGGACATTGGTATTGCTGGAATTCCCGCTTCTACGGTTGTCGTCCCTCTTGCTTTTCTAAGTCTTGTCTTTTTGAGAGTCCGGGGTGGACTCTTACTTCGAGCGTTCCAACATTTGGACTTTCTTGGTTAGCTCCTGAAATGTCTTGAGGCCTGCTGTACATAAGAACGGGACCATCCAATTGCTGAGATTCCTAATGAGGAGGCTGACAGACTGGTCCTGCTCCAGCGGCGGTTTGCACTTGACCGTGAGATTACGCCATCGGGCGATAAAGTCGGTATTGCTTTCATTCTTTCCCGGCTTGGTCCTCACAAGGTCAGCAATGGAGATTTTATCACTGACACTTATGAACCTTTGCCAAAACAGAGACTCCATTTGGGCAAAGGTAATGACGGACCCGTCTGGTATACTCACGTACCAGTCGAAAGGGCTGTTGACAAACTGACGAAGAATGAGCGCATCATTGCCCCCTGTATTTCCGCACGATGCTTTAAAGTGGGCGACGTGCTGATTTGCATTTCCCGTCCCGTCAAATCTTCCGAACTTAGGAATGACGTAGCCGCTCGGGAACTCGATCAGATCGTACTATATGGGATATGGCCGCCCACTACTGCCAATTTCATTCTGAGCTTCAGCTTCGGCCACCAATGTTTTAACCTTGCTGGTGGCCAAATCCATTATCCGATCTTGTGTTAGCGGGATAGTGCTATCTGGGGCCAAGGCGTCCCCAGAAGCGGAATGTGGCCGGCTTTCGTGCGGCTCGACCAATCTTGGACCCAAAGGGACAGGCATTGGCTGCTTCGGATTGTCATCACCCGGCTCATGAGTAGAGACTTGTGCTTGATTGGGAAACGTTCGAGCAATTTAAGCCGTAAGCTGCATCACAACGTTCGTTAGGTTGTCAATTTTCGAATAGAACTTGGCCATCTCTTTATCTTTGCTCCTGAGCTGTTTTTGAAGCTCTTGAAGCAGCTCTTGCTCCGCGGTCCTGGGGAGGAAAGTCGGCTCTTCCTCGCTGTTCGAGCTTGACTCTATATGGACTGAGGGGTCTTTCTTCCTATCATCCTCATCGAGAGGGTTTTCATCATCCAGCGGAAGCGGCTGTTCTTGGGAAACGACAACCACATTCAAGCCAGATTGGGCTTGGGATGTGGTGGCCCCATCCTTGCTTTTGCTGCGAAGGTTGTCGCTGGGGCGCCCGCCCGCCATGTAGACCGTATGGATAACATATCCAGCCGTCTTTTTATTATCGGGGGCTGATTTCACGGATCGCCGTCTTGACCCTCCTGTTTCGGTAACGGGCAGTCGACTGAAGGCGGCTGGCCTGGCCGGATTCTTGAATGGTGCTGACGCTTCCTTTTTGGTTTTGCCCCGTTGTTTTCACGCGGCATAGAGTGCCTGATAGACTCTTGAAGAGACAGTGTCATACTTTTTCTGTTGGGGCCGGGACACGTCTCTTTGTAGCAACGTTCGAACCGTTGTCTTCTTGATTCTGGCGATCATGGAATTTTTCTGAACCCACTTCAGAGGTTCGAAGGAATTGCTGATTTTTACGGCCGACTCAGCCGTCGTCGCGGAGTAACCCTGCTCTTGGAACCTCACAAGATTCCACATAGCCGAAGTCCTGGCCCTCTTGTTGGCTCGATACCTGAGCCGCTTCTGTCTTAACTTTTTTGTTTTAAGCACTTGGAAGACTTCGGCTCTTCGGGAAGATGCCGTAGACCGATTGATAGAGAGGCCAGAGAAGATACCCGTTCGCGCGATTGTCAAGGGCACCATCTGAGCTTGCTTAAGCTGCTTTGTGGCCCCATTGGTGTTGACGCCTTTCCCCCAATTGAAACAGTGGAGAGCCGTTCGAATACAGATTTGCATCTGGGGTGGGATGCTTTGGCGACCACAACGTTCGACCTCCTTCCCCTTGAGGTCGGTTTGGCCGCTTGGTTTGCCGTGACCTCCGCCAGATGAGCGCTTCCAGCAGGGTAGATGATGACAGAACTAAATTGACGGGATGGCTCCTCCCATTGTCGGCTGAGACTGGCAGGGAGAACCATGCGGGCACTGATCTTGACCACGTACGAGATCGGGGTCGCGTCGGAAGCTGAATTCATCTTAGGAGACATTGTCGTTGAAAGTTGATTGGTGCATGAAAAAAAACATTATTTCAGTACAAACATCGGCATGTATGTTAAATGAGTTCGCATGAACACTTGACCCGAAATATGGGAGGAAAGAAAGGTCCCACCGGGCGTGCCAGAATCTGTAGGGTGTTTTTCGTCACCCCATTGAGATGGGAACATGCGCACGCTTGTCAGGCGCATTACAGATTCCCCCTTCTTAGGGTAGGCTGGGGTCTATTGATTGTGGGGATCCGAATCTCCGGTAGCCGCGAACTAAGCTGCCGTTAATTACCCCTCGCCTTTGGAGCGAGAGAACCTCCGATTGACGGGTCAAACAGGTCATGCGAACTCAATGTGCAGTGTTGTGTTTTGAAGGGTTTTTGGATATATCGGGGTCCCCGCGGAGTTTTTACGGAGGTCCCGCTACCCGGATAGCTGGCTGGGGGTCAAGTGGGCTAGCAGCCCCCTTACGGGGTGCGGGACAGCGCCCCGTTAGAAATTTTTCCTAATGGGGACAATGTTGTGGAGTGTGTGTCTCTCTATATATACACATATATACGTATAGGTAAAAAGGGGAAAGAAGCGGGGGCCAGCGCCTCACGTGTGGGGCACGCGGGCGCTGGGCGCCGGCAGGAGAATAGGGCTTAGCCCCTGCACAGAGAGTTGTACTCCCGATTGACTTTTGGAGTTGAACTTCTAGAAAGAAAGACTTTTTTTATATGGAGTTAAACTCCCAGAAGCTTTGATTTGTGGAGTTAAACTCCAAGAAATCCTTGTAAATGCTCAAAAGGGGACCCTTTTCTTCTCCCCTGAGTCTTGGATCTTTCCCAGAATGGGGTCTTTGAAAATGGGTCTCCTTCTTCCTCCTCTCTGTTGGCCGGATCTTGGAGAAAAGGGGACGAGATTTAAAAATCTCCCCTTTTTGAGATCTGATGGAAGATCCGGGTTCCCTTTTGTGGGTTTTGTGGTGAAAAACTATTTATTTTTAGAAGAGGAAAAGTTAAACTCTTGATTTTATTCAAAAAAAAAGGGGGAAGGTTTAGAACCTTGAGGAAGGAGCAAGAGGCACAAAAAACCCTAGAGTTTTAGAGAAATGAAAAGCTTGTTATAGATATTTTCATCATGTTTGCCTTTATAGGATACAAACTTTACATATAGCCCCTTGGGCTTTACAAAATGGCATTTTGCCCATCACATGCCTCATGTGCTCATTTCTTTTGCACATGAGCCATGGGTTTTACAAAAATTTGGCTTTATGCCCATTTTTCTTACATTTATTCATAAAATAAAATAAAAGAAATACACCAAAATTATTTATTACAAAATTTTTATTTTGGCATGGGGGAGCCGGCGGCTTCATATTCGGGCTCGACCCGGGCATTGGCCCACTTGACCTGGGCTCGGGCCTACTTGGCTTAGGGTTGACTTTGATTTTGACTTGGTCAACCGGGGTGTAAATTTTGACCCCAACAGATATCATTTCTAACCCACGTAACTTCACGATCAGCCGAAGACAACCCGTCTTTTGAAACAGACGGTCGGAGCACTCTAAGTCTTCTCTCTTCTTCCTCCCCATCGCTGTCCTCCATACGATTCTCGAATTCTGGGACATCGTAAACATCCATGGGTTTCCAACGGCATACGACACTCCATCCCGGATGCTTCAAGCACTGCGAATAGTATACTTGGAACGCTTGATTCGGAAAGATAAATGGATCGTCCTGACCGTAAAATCGAAGTGTGTTCACACTAGTCAATCCGTATTCATCTTTCCAAGTCCCAAATTTGTTTCTTCACTTATCCGTATCGGTTCATGTATCGTACCAAGTACACTGACATATATAAAACGGTTCTGATCGTCCGGGATATTGGATGCCAAGCATGCAATTTAAGTATCCATAATAAATCACACCATCCGATCCTACCGTCGCAATCCCACTATTATGAGTGGTTCGAGATATTACTATGTCCTTAATTTCAGATTTGTATCCAAGGACATCGAATGCTTTATAATATGCAACCTCCATACTAGGAAACTGAGCTAAACATCTTGAATCTCTCTCTAATGATGCAAACAAGTTCGGATCGTGGATCTGACAAAACAAATTTTATGGCAAATACATAACGATATAGGTTTAGATTAAGACCGGTAGCAATAACTTGTTATTCGAACAACTTACATGATCTGTAACCCAATCGCAAAAATTATCCTGATGATATTTTTTCAATCGTTCATCATTCCAATCAGGATGCCCCTCACGTACCTCATGAATATGAATTATGTTCTCAACAATAAATTATGATATTAATATTATATCATTTCATACACACATAAACACAAATATAACAATTAATCCAAAAAAACTTACTCTCTAATTTCTTCAAGACATACGCTATTGAGGAGGATAAACCGATATATCTTGTTGATAAATATAATGTCTAGTATCTTATAATCAGTTTTACCGTATGGCCTGTCCTGAATTCTCCGAGGCCGGTTAAACTTCGTCTCAATGTTCTCATCCAGATAGCGGGAATAAAATATGGTTACTTCATCTAGAAAATAACCTTGCACAATAGAACCCTCTGGTCGATTTCTATTGCGTATATACTTTTTTAGAGTATGGAGGTACCTAAAGAAAAATATGTTAAATAAATAAATACGGGCATATAAGACAACAATAATTTAACAAATTGCATGAAACGAAAACTTTTACGAACTTTTCGACGGGATACATTCATCGATATTGTACCGGTCCTGCTAACTTAGCCTCGGTTGCAAGATAAACCGTCAGGTGTACTATAATATCGAAGAATGACGGTGGGAAAATACGCTCAAGCTTGTAAAGTATCAAGGAAATAGAATTTTCTAGATTCTACAGCGTTACAACATCCAGGGTTTTAGCGCACAATTCTTTAAAAAAGCAACAAAGGTCATTGATTACTAGATCAACCGATTCGGGAAGGGAAGTCCTAAGGACTAATAGGAGAAGGTACTCCATAATAATATGGTGATCATGACTTTTCAGCCCATTGATCTTTCCTTTCACAATTTTTATCTTCTTGCTAAATAATCCTGAGAAACCCGTGGGAACTTTCAAATTATGCAACACCTGCAGGAACCTTTTTTTCTCCGGTTGTGACATATGATACGTGGCATTGGGAAGTATAAACTTGCCTGATTTTCCCGCTATCGGTTTAGGATGCAATTCACTTCTAATTTTCCAATCCTGAAAATCCATCCGAGCACGGAGGTTGTCTTTCAATTTTCCGTCTTTACAAAGAAGCAAGTTGAGTATGTGCTCGGATACTCCTTTCTCTATATGCATGATGTGCAGACAATGACGCAATAAATTTGTTGACCAGTACGGAAGCTCGTAGAAAATACTTAATTTGTTCCAGTAGGGTGGTTTGACCTGCTTTGCCGGATTTATCCCGAAGGTCACATTATTGTAAACATCCCACTGAGCAGTCACGTCTTCTTCGGAAAATGAGGCTGGAGGCCCAAGAAGCTTCTGATGACCATTAAAGTGAGCAGCGTCTAACCTGTAGGGATGGTTTAGCGGCAGGAAACGCCGATGGCCGCAATAACAAACCTTCATGCTAAAATTCAACCATTTCGATATTGTATATTGATGGCAATAAGAGCATTCTTTGTGACCATGTACGGCCAAACCTGATAGCATTCCATACGCAGGAAAGTCATTAATTGTCCACATTAAAGCCGCATGCATTGTGAAGGTTGTATCTGTGTTTGCATCGTAAGTCTCTACACCATCAATGAATAAAGATTTTAACTCATCGATCAGAGGTCGGAGATAGACATCAATATTGTTTCCTGGTGAGTTTGGTCCGTCAATAAGAAGAGGCATCATAAAGTAGGATTGATCCATAGACAACCAAGGCGACAGATTATAAACTATCATTACAATGGGCCATGTGCTGTGGCTTTCAGCCATATAATTGAATGGGCAGAAGTCATCACTAGCGAGTCCGAGCCTGACATTGCGAGGATCACTACTGAATATTTCATGCCTCCTATCGAAATCATTCCATGCCGGTGAATCTCAAGGATGACTCATTTTTCCATCTTCACTTGGAGCAGCACGGTGATGCCCAATCATTGCCTCGGCTGTTTTCTTGCACCTGAATAGCCTCTGCATCCTCTGTGTTATGGGAAAGTATCGTGCTATCTTGACAGGTATATCGGGCTTCTTATCAGATTCTTTCGGCTTATACCTGGCCTCTTCACATGCTGGACACTCTTTCAAATCTGAATTCTATTTCCGGTACAACACGCAATGTTTAGGACATACATGAATCTTCTCACACTTCAGACCCAAATCAGGCATCATCTTCTGGGCTTCGTACCAGCTACCGGGCACGTTATTTCCCGGGGACATAGAATCTTTCAGGAACTTCAGAAGTATCGTGAATGACTTGTTGTTCCATCCATTTAGGCACTTAATCTGGAAAAGTTGGATGAACCATGATAGGGTGGAATACTTTGCATTCTCATAAATTGGTTTTCTAGCATCATTCATGAACTTTTCATACTTATCCGCATGCGGTCCTTGACCGGAAGGAATGCCATCTTCGGTAGGAATACTATCACCTAGGGCAGCCTCTACCATATCCTCCATTTCTTCTCCTGAAAAGAAGTTAGTGTCTTCTTCTTCTTCTTCCGCATTACCGTCTTCTTCTTCTTCTGCCGCATTACCGTCTTCTTCTTATCCTTCTCCGTGATATAGCCAAGTTGTATAAAGTCTAGTAAAACCATATTTAACGATGTGAAGCTTTACGATTTCTACCTTCTACCAGAACTTATTCCCACATCTATCGCACGGGCAGAGAATCTTCTCTAACACAATTTTATTATGTGCGCGTGCAAATTCAATGAAAGCAGCAACTCCTGCGACAAACTTAGATTGCATGCGTTATTGCAAATCCACGTGCATCCAGTCCTTAACTCTGATGTACTCATGGGCCATGTTAGAGTGTATAACATATAAATTGTAGGTAATGGTGACTATATTGAGAAATCTAAGAACGAGATGGTTACTGACAAAGAAGAAAATCCGTAGAGGCAAATTTGTCGTTGAAAAGAATAAATTATTGATTAACAAAGTTAGATTTGAAGATACCCAAGTATAAGTTGTATTTTGTGTATATGTGTTTCAATTTATGATTTCGCTTAAGTGTAGGGTTGTTAGTATGTATGTGCTTTGTGTGTGCGTTTGTTGTGTATTCGTGTTGTATGTGTGTGTTTCGGCTGTCGGGGGTAAGGCTTCTATCCCATTAAGAATGTATAAAGCAGACACCCATTCGCTTGTGCTTTCATCCGTTTCGAGTAAATTTCGGCAGCACCTCCCCGCTGTTCTCCGAGTACACTGTAATAGAATATATAATCATTTCAATGCTGTGAAACAACGTTGAAATAAACATCTAATCTATCTTTGTACACGGAGAACCAGCGAAAAAGTACCGACGAAATAACTCGAAACGAATGAAAACACAAGTGAATGCAGGTGTTTGCTTTATACATTCCTAACTTGTCCACACTGGACAAATCTATCGGTTATCATAGGATTGAATCTTCTCATCACATAGATTACACGACGGTTGTTAGCACCGAACTACAGCGTCCGATATTTAACAACCTTCGTATAGTTCTATATCATGACAAATATCGAACGTATGTTAACCGATAGACGGGGACTAAGTCGCGCTTTGATTTTCACATATGAATATCGATGAGAATATGAAAGTTTTATATTATTATCGAGTATCATATATTGGTTTTAACTTGAACATTTAACTTGAATAGATTTTACGTTTACGTTTTGTTTTTAAGGGTTTGAAGTTTTTAGTTTAGGGTAAGGTTTTCTTACGTTTACGGTAAAGTTTTACGTTTACGTTATCATCGAGTATCCTACCGAAGGAACTAGTGCACCTTAAACCCTAACCTTAATTAACCCAAATTAACCTAATTAATCCAAATTAAGCCTAATCATCACCCTAACTCAAATTATCCCTAATTAACCCAAATTAAGCTAATTAAACCAATTTAACCCTAATTAGCACCCAAATTAACCCTAACCCTAACTCTAATCATCACCCAAACCCAAATTAACCCTATTTTACCTAATTAACCCAAATTAACCTTAACCCTAATCCTAATCATCACCCAAACCCAAATTAACCCTATTTTACCTAATTAACCCAAATTAACCCTAACCCTAATCATCACCCAAATCCTAACCCAAATTAACCCTACCCCAAACCAAAATTAACCTTAATTAATCTAATTAACCGTAACCTTAACCCTAATCATCACCAACTCTATTTTACCTAATTAATCCAAATTAACCCTAACCCTAATCATCACCGAAACCCTAACCCTAACCCTATTTTACCTAATTAACCCTAACCTTAACCTTAATCATCACCCAAAGCCTAACCCTAACCCAAATTAATCTCCAATTAAACCGGCCCTGTAACCCTAACCCTAACCCTAACCCTATTTTACCTAATTAACCCTAACCCTAACCCTAATCATCACCCAAAATCTAACCATAACCCAAATTAACCCCCATTTATCCCGGCCTGGTAACCCTAACCCTAAAATCAACAACAATAACACCAATTTAAAACAACAAAATTATAAATTAAAATCAAAATTAACTCACCTCTGCAGACGAGTAAAGTTCCTCGAGGAGGTGGAGAGCAAGGCTTCGACGAGGTAGAGGAGGCCGAGAAGATTGACCTCGAAGTGATGGAGGCGAAGACGAGGTCGGTTGGCGGCGACGAGGAACTCCACGACGAGCTCGATCGACGGCGATGGAGGAGGAACTCGGCGACAAGGAAGTCGGCGACGAGGAAAGCGGCGACGAGAGTGGGGCGGTGACGATAGGCGAGGATGGGCGAGGGCGTGGGTAGGTGGGAAATTTTGGGGGACTGTGGGAAAATTCTTAGCTTTATTTTTTTTAAATAACCATTTTTGCCCCTACAGATTAATCCGTAGGGTTCTCTTTTGCGGCACCGTAGGCTCAAATAAAGACATTGCATTTTAATATTTTTTAATTTATTTATTCCCCTACGGATTTAGCCGTAGGGGCAAACAATGTTCCTACGGAGTAAACCGTAGGGGCAATAAAAAGTTGCCCCTACGAATTCTTCTATCCGTAGGGCAACCCCTCATTGTAATAGTGTATTAGTTTAGTGTTAGTTTTCACAGATTTATCTCGACTTGTTCCTAAGGTTTGAACTGGCGACCGGGGTAGACACTTGTACTAGGGTTGTATGGGTTTTTGAGAATAACACTATTGGTAGTTCTTGGGGTGCAGTAGTAGGCAGGGGCCGAAGCTGGGTAAAATCCTTGTGTGCTTTTACTTTCCGCATTTACTTTTCAGCATTATTATCTGCCGGTGTTTGTTGTGTTTGTGATTCGCCAAAAGTAGTTTTAAAATTCCGCAAATTGATCTCATTATCCTATTCACCCCCCTTAGGGTAGATTCCGATCCTACACGGTGGTGATTGGGGTGGGATGGGGGATGCAGAAGAAGATTATGGTGATGATGATGAAGATGATGATCAAGAAGGAAAGGAGGGAGTGGAATGATGAAAATGATGATCAAGGAGAAAAGGAGGGGGCAAGAAGAATAGAGGAAGCAGATGCAGAGGGAGAAGGTCGGGGTGGTGGCGACGGCGAAGTTGAGGAGAGATGGGAAGGCCATTAAAGTTAGGATTCGGTAAAGGATAAAATTTATTAATTCTGTTCATGATTTGGTTAATTAAATTTTTAGCGATTAATCTTTTTAAAGGATTTAAAAATAGAAAAACATAAAATTGATGATGGAACCCATCGAAAGGGCTTTTATGGAACTTAAAACTTTCGGGTTTTTTTTTGTAGTTCGCTAAAATTTGTGGGCTTTTTTGTAACTAGCTAACTTTGGTGGGGCGTTTCTAAAACCCAAAATAAAAAGAACTATTTATTGAAATCTGACATATACACGTGCGTCGCACATGCGAAAACACAATAACCTCTCCCTGCGATCTAGATTCCGAAAAATTTCTAGGAAAAAATGGATTTAAGTCCCTAGCTTTGAAAAGCAATAGGTTTAGGATCTTGGCCCAAAAAAAGTTGTGAAAAACTCTAAAACTTAAACATTCTTGTATTTTAGTCCCTAGTTCATTTACTATTGTTTTATGCCAGCATTTCTCTTTCAGGTAAATTACTATATTTACCTTTAAAAGTACTATAGTTATCTTTCAAAATACTAAGTTTATGTTATAAAATACTACATTTGTGTTAAAATACTACATTTGATATAAAACAGTTATATTTTTTAGTAAAATTACTATATCTATTATATTTGACCTATTTTAATATAAATGCGGCACTTTATAACATAAATGTAATATTTTGATAGATAATTATAGTACTTTAAAAGGTAAATGTAGCAGTTTATTGGAAAGGACAATTTTGACATAAAACAACAGTAAATATACTATAAAGACTAAAACACAAGAATTTTTAAGTTTAAAAGGTTTTCATAAATTTTTTTGGGGCTTTTTCAAGCTAGGGTCTTAGATCTATGTTCCCCAAATTTCTAACCCTCGCTCTCAACTTGGAGTCTTCGACTTCGGGAAGCGAGGCTTCTGATACCCTCGCTGACAGTGAAGAGAACATTTGGGAGAGCTGCAGATCTGCGATTCAAGGTAAATTTTTTATCTGATTTCTGATTTGGGCTTTGATTTTCCAAACCCTAAAAATTGTAGTTGGGAATTGGGTTTTAATATGCAAAATTATCTGTAGAAATTGGGGTTAAGTTAGCAATTGGGGTTATGACATAGGGTGATTGAGAATTTATGGTTAGATTTGGTTGTTTTTTATTCGCTTATTATTTTAGAAATTTGGTCTATGTAAAATTTGCCGGTATTTATGTCTTTATTTGAGATACGAGATTTTGATGAAGTAGGTTATGGTTATGATTATTGTGGTTATTATTTTTGGATAATTGAGTGTGTGTAAAATTTGTCATTGTCTAGTTTTTCTTTTTTCTTTTTCGTTTTTTGTGATATGCAATTTGACGAGTTATATTTGTGATTTGCAATTTCATTAAGAAGAACCTGATCAAATCTAACTCTAATCCTAACCCTATCTATGACCAGAATAATAACATTTTTATTTTATTATTTCTTTCCCTAACACAAGTAGAATACTTAATGTATGGGGACAGTCCTAAGTATCAAATAGTTTTTAGATCGAGATTGTATGCATAAATTATAGAATTGTTGTTTACTAATAGAAAAATTGTAGGATGGCACAAGATGGTTTTAAAAATCATACATGAAAATAAATTAACGGGCAGATATCTTGAACAAAGCCAACGCCATCTGACTGTTTTCTTCATATATGCCTTCATTTTTTCATCGCAAATATCTTACTTAACACTGCTCATATTTCAGATTTTGATTTGATTCTGATCCCCATCTCAAACTCACCCCTATATCTGAAAATTCTCCGATTGGCGTAAAAGGACCAAATGGTATGGATGTTGATCGTTATTGCAAAAATCACTCTATGTGCTGAATCCCGCTACAAGGTCTTCTCATATTCCTCTTCAGTTCCTTTGAATCCTTCATTCCTTTCTAATGGTGAGCTTTATCTCCCACTCCCACAAAAAAAAAAAAGAAAAAAAATACTGTTCGAAGTTTTTCTTGCAATCACAGGACTTGAAATGCATTTGGCAGGATCTTCAAGCAAGAGTGGCAAGAAAAGGAAGTATTACTGGTCATTGCACATCCTGACAATGACAATGAATCGATGTATGGTTTCCTTAATAAATGAATTCAGGTTCCAACAAATTTGGTTTTTGTGAATTTTTGTGTGGCTAAACTGAGCATGCAAGAGTCTCGCTGAAGATCATCTTCTATTGCAATATAGTTATTTACTTAAAGTTCCCTTATTTCATGCATAGACTCTATTGTCTCATTCAACATTTCAGCTTAATACTCTTCTTGGCCTAAGACCACCATCATTCGGCATTCTTTTTTCAAGTTCAGTCCCCGGCAGCAACTAACTATTTCATTCATTCTAATCAGATGTATCCAAATTTTATTATTATTCAGAGAAGTATATACATTTACATGCCATCTACATACTAAAATTTAAAATATATTACATGCCATCTCCATACTGAAATTTCAAGTATATTGTATGCCATCTCCATACTTGCCTTGTTGCTCTGTAAGGACTTTCCCTTCAACTTTCTCCGCTAGTTATCATAATTGTTAGAGTTTAGACCCATTTTATATTTTATACCCATGTGTTTCTTTTGTTGTTTCCAATATGGGACTATAAGCTTGGATCGAGCCATTGGCTCTCCAAGTTAAAGTTATTTTTAAAGTAGAGTAGAGTTTAAAGTTAGAGAATAGTTGGACTTTTTAATAGGTACACGTGGGCCTTTGATATAAGCGGGTTCTAACAATAAGACTCAAGCTTTATTGAGGTGTGACCCATTTTATATTTTATACCCATGTGTTTCTTTTGTTGTTTCCAATGCGAGACTATCTTTAAAGTCCTATCATTTGTTTTTTTTTTGTTTTTTTTACTTTCAACAATAAGCATAATTGAATTTTTTTGACACTCCAATCATAATTGAATTAGTAAGTGAAACAAATAATTTGAAGTTTGAGGGTGACCTCGTGTTAGAATATGCATGAACTAGAGGTCAAAATACTAGTAGATATTTATGAACCTAGTTGTTTAATTTTTAATGTTTATCAAGAGATCAATGTAATGTTGTTCAATTTTCCCGTCTCTCTCTATGTATACCCTTTCATCTCTTGCCTTTATTGTGGCTGCAATAATCAAATTTTGTAGCAATAATATGATCAACCTTTTTCGGTAAATGAAATATTGCTTTATATATAAATACATAAATGTTTTCACATTTTACTAGACACACATTAAAAAGTTTCTAGGCATTCCTGAAGTATTTCTTTTATTGATTTAGTGTTTTTGCTCCAACTCTTCTTTTCTTGGCTTCCGAAGGGCATAATCTTCACGTTTTATGCTTGTCTACTGGTAAATCAAATATTTGCACTGGATTCATACTTAGCCACATTCCAATTACGCTAGTAGTATTAGCTTAGTGCACAATACATATTATATGGGCTGTCAGCTATGGTTCTTTTATGTGGCATAAGCAGTAGTTTATTTAATTAGGACATTGTTTATGCTTCTTTTTATTCATTAATCTTCATTTTCATTTATTGTTTATTAACAGAACAATGTGCATACACAGGCATGTGTGCATCTGAGCTTGCTACACACTTTACGCTAAATTTAACGGTCATTGACCGGTTATAATGAGCATTTGCATTTAAATATTTAGCATACATACTGTCCATACCATGTTTGATCATTAACTATAATTGTGTAGAGGAAATAAGCTAATTGATCTACAAACTAGATTGCCATGGATTATAGATCCATGAACCGTTTTAAGTATGCTGTTTTTTTTCACTACAATATAACTAGAATTATATATCATTTTTAAAAATCTATTTAATCAACAAGCATACAATTTATGTCAAGACTCTTGCCACTTTGATAAATTCGCAATGAATGAATGCAAGTCTAGTCATGCCGGTGTTCTAAATGCCGGCAACATATGTTGGATGTCAGTCAATATGTCAGAAATAGAGAGGAAGCGTCATGATATATCAATTTAATGTCGTGGTGTCATTTTAGAGAAATGTCGGCCAACTGTCGGGACATTGATATTTGGTGAAAAATCGCTAGTTTTTCTATAATGTTTTACTCTGGGTTTTGGGTACTAATTTGAACACGGCCCGCAATTTACCAAATTCAATGGTTAAGAAAACCACTAAAGCACCCAATTCTTAATTCTCAAAACCTTTCGTCGATAAATCCTCGACAAAACCCTAAAACCAAGCATCTTTCCTGTCGTTTTTGGCAAATCCTTGAGAAACCCCTATGACCGAACGCCTTCGTCTAATCCTTCGACTCTTGCAGGCTCAGCTCTCTTTTTCGACACAACAGAAGGGTAGTTTATCTTGGGAGGTTTTGTAATTTCTTAAAAAATCTAGTAAATTTATGATTTTTTAAAAAGATTTTTTTCTGATTTTTTCATCTATACTTTTATCGAGGCAATCTATCTTTAGGAACATCTTCAAAATATCATTACATTGAGTCATATTTGACGATATTAATAATATTTAGTGCGTCAACCTTGTTAAGGTTTCGATTAGAACATAAAAGGTTACTACCCGATATTTAGAAAATGTCACCAATATGTCGCCATCCAACATGAAAATTTTGGTGCCGACATGACGTGGGCATCCGAGATTTAGACCATTGTGTCATGCCATAAAATTAGGGCTGTTGAGTTGTTTGTTGCATCAATATTTACCATAGTTTTTATAAATTATTCCGAGAGCCTAGCTAACCAACACATTGTAGGTAATGCTGACGGCAAAGGAAATGTACGTAAGGAAGAGCTTTATCGGGCATGTGTTGTCCCTAAGGTGATTAGATATCTTTATAAATCTTAAAACCCATATTTTTCATCCTAATCTTTAGCAGTTTTGTAATGTAAGGCATTTCTTTGCAGGTTTCCCCTCAGCAAGTCAAAATCTTAGACCACCCAAATTTATAGGTACATATGGAAACTTTAAAATTCTTCATATAGCTTGAGATATGATTGTAATTGTTTTTCATGATTCCCTTTACACAGTCTAGGATGGATTTGGTCATTCATGGGACCATCAATTAATAGCAACAATTGTTGAAGAGGAAGTCATAACACACAATATCGACTCAGTAAGATCTGTTCGAATTGAAGTCAGGTTTCTGATTCAGATATTGTGATATGTTTTCCATGCATGTTCTTATAGCTTTATGAAAATTATTTTGGCACCGTAATCTTCTCAATATGAACTCGTTTATATTTTTGGTGCCTCAACTTGCATGCATGCTCTTCGTCTCCTTCTCTACGTGCGTGCGTGTGCACATTCTAGGATGGATCAAGCATGCATGCATCTAGGTTTTTATTTAAAGTAAATTCTTCTACTTGTGTCTTGTCTCACAATTTTTCTTCTTCTTTCAGCTAGTAACATTTGATAAATCTGGTGTTTTTGGGCATCGAAACCATTATGATGGTCATCATGGAGTATGGTTAGTTGCTTCCCACTAAATTTAAATATCATAGTCCCTGTTAATGTTTGAGATTTTTTTATTTTATTTTGCTGTGGTTATTCTCCCATAAAGTTCCGTGTAGACCTTTTGTATGTTGTCCATACTTAATTCTACTTTTCCTGATTCTTGGATTGAAGTTAGGATAACTTCTTTGACTGTGAAAAAACATTTGTTACTATCTTTTTTTCAACTCAGTTACAAACTTGTGGTGTGGTTTTAGTTCTTTGACATGCACTTGTTTTTTTTCCCTGCCAGGAATTTTTATTAGCATATAAATTATAGCTACCAAATTTTGTAGTATTGTGATCTTAGCACCACTTGTAAGAAACTTAGTTGTTACTGCAATTGGGAATCCTAGAGGGGGTTGTATAGGATTTATTTTGCAAACTAATTAAATAATGCACTAAAAGAACTGCAAGATAATTAAACCAAGTTAATTGTGTTACCACTGAAAATTTAGTGTACAAATGTTAGCAAAAAGAGTGAATTAGAGACTTTTGAGTGCGAGTTATCAAAAAAATCATGGATTTTGTCCCATTTAATACTCTATATACTTCCTTGGCGTGGGGATTTGTTTTTATACTAAATTCTTTTCTGGGAGGGATCATTTATAGTGAGGCTGACTTTTTTGGCAGAGATTACAATTTTCCTCTCTTACTTGATCTAGGGGTAATTGGTAAGCAAACTAGTGCTTGATATTATCTTATAGGGGACATCTCATAATCTATACCTCTTATCAAGAGGCCTCTTCAAAATACAGAAGATTGATCTACTTCTTAAAGATGATTTGCTATCTAGCAAAGATTCCGCTACCAATATGGGATACGATTCAGCTCCTGGATTCACAATTTTCCAAGAACTTAGGATATTGGATACATTATACATCATTTTTTAATTTTATATATATATAAAACAAAAAATGCTTTATACAATTCCAAGGCCAATAATACTCGAGCAATGTATGTGTACATATACGTACACATATATTATACACATACGCACGCGTGCACGCACTCACATATATATAATGTGTGTAATGTGTGTGTGAAGAGAGCCTATTATTTTTTTGGAGATGGTTTTTGTTGGGATTGTTGATTTAGATATATTAATAAAGGATGTGGCGGGTTGATTTCAAACTTCAAATCCCAACCCAACACGCATCTAAAACCCAATAAAAATGATTAAACCCAATTTGCCAATCCGATTCACGAATCGGGTCGAATCACAAGTATCCGCCTTACTTTTTGATTTATTTAATTACAAAAATCAGGATTTGCAACTCCGACCGAGCAAATCCACTCCGATTCCTCCGAGTTGATTCATGAGGGGTTTTCATGAATCCCTACTTGATAGATGATTTGCACTTTGAAGCTTCTTAATACGATATGGATGAGGAAAACTCTTGTATAAAGATAATTATGTTTAAGGCTTAAGGTCTTACAATATTATTCTTGGGGATTATATGAGCTAATGATATGTGATTTAGTGTACAAAGATCATTAATCAAACTAAAAGAGGATTTTATATGGTTCTGGCTACAATCTTAGCAAAAGGTTAGTCAGCTCTAGTTCAATTGGACAGAAGCATATCTCCAATGGTTGCTAACATAGCTTTTGGTGATGATCAATTATCTGCCATACACAAATATAATATTTGCTGTTATAAAACCTAACCTACAAGTGAGCCAGTCAAAGATTTGCTGAACCAGGAACAACCACTCTTTTTTTATAAACTTTATCAGCTAAATGTTGATGGGCTCTCCTTAGTCACTACTTAATGTTTTACTGGTATATGCCCATAAAATGTTAGTCTGTTCTCCATCACCATGTTTCATCACTCCACCATTTCACCAACCTTGCATTTCCATTTACTGTTAATCGATAGAATATTTAAATGATAAGCGGCAGTTGCTATTCTTAAACGCTTCCAGTCACATTGTTTTATAAGAATGATCAATGGTGAGTAGATTTCAAAACTGAATAGCCGCAATGCTGTCATATACATCATTAAGAGGGTGGGATGATATCAAATACAACATCATGAATGGTAGCATGGTGTTGAGAGACATTTCACACTATTTTTTTTAAAGGTTGGAAGGAAGAAGATTCACTTTCTGCCTTGAAATTAAGAGTACTTGGGACAACAGATATGGTGCATTAAGTTAATTATATTGATTATACAGTAATTAAGAAAACTTGGCAACTTCAAACAATAGATATGCTGCGTTAGGGTAATTCTATTGATTATTGAAGTCAATTGAACTCACTTAAATTGCTTTAGAGCAATATATATGTTTGATCTACTTGTGCAAGAAAATGATGCCTAACCAATTTTCCCATTTCGTATTTAATTTAGCATTTATCATCTTATGAAATACTAATGAAGATACAAACATTCTAAAGATACTGAGCTAGCAACCAAAAAGTATTCAGATGATTACTGGTTACATTACTTCAATTTTCTTCCTTGAGTACACAAAAGAACCTACCGAAATAGATTAAAGTTACCGGTTAGTTTTATTAATTAAATCTGATGATAATGAACTTCTTAAGTTCCAAAACACATGTATCTATATATCTAGTGATTTCTTTTGAGTTGCTTATAAGTCAAATTACAATACCTCAAAATTTTCTTATGCTGTTTGTTCAATTTCTATTTTTAATTTATGTACAGCAAGCTGCTGCGAGAAAACTCACGAGTCGAAGCTTGGGAACTAGTATGATTCTTATCCCTCCATTAGTATATATATGTTGTCTATATGATGTTCCCGAAAAGTTATTGTTAGTGAGCTTCGCAATTCTTAATTTTCTGGGCATAAATTCTCTTTTGCTCTTAATCTCTTTTTACATTAGCTGCCTTTTTTTTTATTACAGCGTAAAGGCTGAATTTGAATAAAGCACCCTTCACTATGAGTAGTTTAAGTTAACTACCTGAATTTTTTTTATTACGTTATCCTGCTTTAACCTGCTTTAACGTTCTACATCTAAGGGTGTTTTAGAGACAAATGCTTCCTTAAACCCAAAGTTTAAGGGAGATTAGAAAGCTAAGGTAGTTTAGTGAAAATCACGATAGTTAAGAGCAGTTTAGTGAAATTTAGCCAAATTGAAATTAAAAGCCTTCTTGTTGTGGGGTTTTTCCCTTTCCAATTTTGATCTGGATATCCAATTAGCAGAGCTAATCGCCTCCCTTTTTCTTGTTATTTTCAGATCAGTACAAGTATCCTTCGCAAGTATAGTGGTCCTGTGGATATTTGGTTATCCACATGCTTTCAATCTTGCCCGGGTGAAAAAGAGTACTGTTTGATAAATAGCCGTCCTAGCGAAAGCTATCTTGCCATGGCCCAACATTACAGCCAGTGCATTTGGTATGTGCCATTGAGACTTCCAAATGATGTTGCATTCAGCTTGATCACGAAACTCCTTTGAATCCTCATTTGCTGTACAGTTATACAGGATTTTATTTCTTTGGTCATAAATCTGATCTAAGGCCTATGTAGTTGATTATCAAGTAATCTTGTTCCCCGGAAAAAAATCTTTAGATCCAGCAATTACCGGTAGTCGGTTTCCTATACTATACCTGTGACATAAAAATATAATTCATAGCTCTACTCTTAAAATATACAAGTTCAATGTTACACGTATTTGTTC
Source organism: Agapanthus africanus (assembly GCA_030015575.1). Classification (NCBI taxonomy): domain Eukaryota; kingdom Viridiplantae; phylum Streptophyta; class Magnoliopsida; order Asparagales; family Amaryllidaceae; genus Agapanthus; species Agapanthus africanus. The sequence continues at coordinate 42,410,557 of JASDDO010000019.1, read as the reverse complement.
TGTTCCGTTGGTCAATACGTATATAAAATCAAGAATATTTTTGAAATGTCTGAATAGATTGAAGAAATGTTGATAGGGAGAGGAAAAAAGAACTAATCCTTTCTAAAATGAATGTTGAGGATCACTGTATCTTTTGGATATCAAATAGGTCATGTCATTGTACATGTTCCTGATTAGATGGTCATCCACCCGCATTTTTCCAATAGGGATAATTTTGCGGCCATTAGCCTATTTATCGTCGTCTGGCTGAAAATATATATAGCTAAAAATATATAAACGTCACATTTATCAGCTTTTCAAACCTTGTTTTACAACACTGATGAATAAAGTTCATGGTTGCTGGTAATATCATGTTTCTTTTTCTTGCTTGTAATCTACATACCTTTCCATCTAAGAAGGAAATAGTCAACATTTTCTCATCTAATACATGCATGCTAGAGTGTTATATTTATCAACCTATAGTGAGATTTAGAATATCCTCTTTTTAACTGAGGAAGTTAGGGAATCATGCACTCGACCCTAAAAATAAAACAAAAGCCTTGATGGCGATTGTATTGGTGAAGGATTCACATAGTCGTGCCATTCAGTTTTAATGGTTATGTTGGTGAATAGACCTTGTATTCTTTTTTATCTTTCAAAAATGGATACCTCAATGCAACTATTGCTGTCTTAGCTCCTACCGAATATGCATTGTCCGTTTTAATGAGAAAATCCTTTGAATTCATGCGCTACTTTTGACTGTTTATTCTTTTCTTTACTCGCCCCTTCCTTCTCCCTCCCTCCTCTTCTATCATCATGTAATTCTTCAATCCAGCTATATGACACCATTGTTTCCTTTTATGAAAATCATTGCCACCAATACTTACTGTTACTGGTTTTGTATGTGTGCAGGTTCCGCAAACTATTTGTGCTGTTTTCAAGTTATACATACATGAACACACTTCGGAGTATCAGCTTGCAAATGGGTGATTACTTATATTCCAATAATTCATGTCAATTATTATCAGCTTTGCATAGATTACATTTATCACAACAAATTGATTTGCTCACTTGGATATTTTCTTTTTCTCTCTTCTATTTTGGTTGCAGAGATGCTGAAGGAACAGCAGGAGAATTTGATATTTAAAAAGCAATGCAAGGTCTCATCTCCAGAACCGTTAAACCTTAGATTATGTTGGACTCTTTACCAGCCCATGTATCTCTTAGACTGCCATGATACAAAGTTGGGTTGCGAGATTACACAAAGACGGATTTTATTCTTTCTTTCCCTTGATCTGCACTCCGCAAAAGATTTTTTTTTGCGTTTTTTTCCTTTTCCTTTTTTGGATGCAATCCTTTTGGGAATCGAACTGTCGACCAGTCAGGAAATTCTTAGCTTGTGTCCTATTGGTAGGATGTTTTAAGATGTAAAAAGCGCTTAGCTGACTGTTTTATATGGGGATCGACTCAAACATTGTTGATTTTTAAGAGTTTAAGCACTTGTGGGTTTTGTTTTGGGACCCCAATAACTAATATATGTCCTTTTTAGTTTCAATCTGTTGAGTTTATATTTGAAACATAAAATTTCTTTGCAGCTTCTGTTCTCTATGTTTCAAATTGAGGGTTCAGAATGAGGTCAAGATGGCATTCCTTTTTTAATTAAAAAAATGTCATTTTTCCAAAAAACAAAGAGAAATTAGGTTTTTTGGTCTAATTTCATGAGAAATTTTGGAAACTTCTCAATAGCCCAGTTAGTAGGAAGCCATCTTTTAAATTAAAGAACCTCATTTTAATTTTTCCTGTATAAACACTTATGTTTCAAATTGTCTTTTGAAGGTTGTCCAACCCCAAACATTGATAGGAAATCTGCAGAGAAGTTATACATAACCCTATTAAATCTTCTTTTTCTCACTCTTTACAAATTTTTCATAGCTATCATTAACATTTTGAGAGAGTGGGTTCCAGACTGAAATTTCAATTTAATATTTTGCATGATAAATAGCAAGAAATATTTTCATAACTTTGAGCACAAATAATAATTAAAAAGTTCATTGATAATCATTCTAATCTCTAAAATCTTTAAAGATAATTATTACAAGTCTTCAAAATATTACCATTTTAACCAAAAATCTTTAAAACATAAATATATTTTCATAATGTCTCGCATACATGCAAAGTTTTAGTAGAGTGTATTTTCCCCCTCTTTTTTGGGACGCTGGCCCGTAAGTGCTAACCTATACAAACAATGCACACGTCGTCACATCACATGCAAGCACACAATACACACGCACGCAAGTAAAACGTAATTAGCATTAACTATAAAGTGTAATTATCTTAAAGACTTCCACCATTCTATAAATAGACCTCCTCAAAAGCGGAATAGAAAGAGAGGAGGTCCTTCGCTAAAAAAAAGAAAGAAAAAAGAGAGGGAAGGCCCGCTTCTTTTATTTTAAAAATACAAAGAACATCACCCAACAGCTCCAAGTCTTAAAATTAGACCTCATGCTCCCACTGCAAACTCAAGGCACTCTGCCGTTCTTCATAGACCAAAAAATGAATATATTTTCGTGAGAAAAAATTGACATCCATGAATTCTTCCATGGAGCAACAAAGAGAGAAGGCGACTGATGATGCTCGATATTGGCGATCTCGCTCAGATCATGACACGTGGCAGATGACGTGTCCCAAGACTCAGAAGAAAGGGCCCACAGGGGCCGACCAAGCCGTCCTGTGCCCGACCTGCAAGCACAAGCTGGCCCTCCTCGGGGCCCCTTGCAAATTAGCCTCCTCGGCCCCTCAGCTCGCTCCGAGCTGCTACAGGACCAAGACTCCTAGGCCTTCTCGCTCGTCCCCGAGCTCCCGGCCGAGGCCGTCTTCCTCGGCTCTCCGACCAACTCCACCACTCACAGACGTAACCGCCGCTCCGCGAATCTCGTCATGCGCAGATCCTGCGCCAACAGTATCCCACGTTCCACGCCATCACGATCCCCATTAATGGGCAATCCGCTCTCTACGCGGGCGTGACGTCGGGAGCGTAACTGCCGGCGAGATTCTCGCGCCTGCTGCTGCCTGCCACCACTGCTATATAAACCCCCATCACAGAGGGGTCAAGTGAGCCATTTTTTACACTTTAAGCCGTTACTCTGCTCGGATCTCATCACTAACTTGAGCGTCGGAAGGTCCTCGGTGGTACCAAACCCTTCCGGGACTTCTTTGCAGGTACACGGCAGCAACTTCCTCACCTCACCTCTTCCTCCAAAATCCCATTGAGACCCACACGCGAAGGAAGATAATCAACTAAGCCTACCGGGAGATCAACGGAAGACAACATCTGACGGAGGCCCAAAAAGGAGCTCCATCAGTTGGTGCCGTCTGTGGGAAACAAACTTCACAAAAAACAAAGTTGGCCTTCCGATCTCCATCCCCATGGCAAGCGATCACCCTGAAGATCCAGATATCATCCACCGCCTCCCCCTCACCGGAGGCGCGGGTGAAGATCCTCCGGCGACCATCATCAACGCACTCGCCGGCCGAATAGACCGACACCCCCTCCCTTGACGGGGTCACACAGAGAGGGCTCGCCACGGCGGCTCGAGGGCCACCTCGCCTAAGGATTTAAGCCCTCACTAAGAGGCAGCCCAGCAGCTACCCTGCTCGGCTATCCTTGGCGGGTAGCTTCCCTACCGCAACGCCAGGAATTGGAAAGTCCTCTCAGAGGCAGTCGAGCCCGAGGATCTCTCGCTCGGCTATCCCCAGCGGGCAGCTTCCCTGCCACAACGCTGGAGATCAAAAAGCCCTCCCAGAGGCAGTCGAGCCCGAGCTTCCCTCACTCGGCTATCGCCAGCGGGCAGCTTCCCTGCCACAACGCTGAGGATCGAAAAGCCCTCTCAGAGGCAGTCGAGCCCGAGATTCCCTCGCTCGGCTATCCCCAGCGGGCAGTTTCCCTGCCACAACGCTGGGGATCAAAAAGCCCTCTCAGAGGCAGTCGAGCTCGAGGTTCCCTCGCTCGGCTATCCCCAGCGGGCAGCTTTCCTGCCATAACGCTGGGGATCAAAAAGCCCTCCCAGAGGCAGTCGAGGCCCGAGGTTCCCTCACTCGGCTATCCTCCAGGACAAAAGCCCTCGTCAAGAGGCACCGGGTAGTAACCCTACCCGGCCAAGGGTCCTTGTTAGGCTTCTTACAGCCCTATAGCGTCTTCTCGCGCCAAGGACCAAAGTCCTCTCAGAGGCAGTCGGATCCTTGCTCGGCTATCCTCGGCTGGCAGCTTCCTACCACAACCGACAGGGATCAAAGTCCTCGCGAAGAGGCACTGGACAGTAATTCTGCTCGGTCCCCGTCCTGAAGGATCAAAATTCCTCCCAGAGGCAGTCGAGCCCGAGGATCCCTCGCTCGGCTATCCCTGGCGGGTAGCATCCCTACCGCAACGTCAGGGATCAGTAAGTCCTCCCAGAGACAGTCGAGCCCGAGGATCCCTCGCTCGGCTATCCCCGGAGGGTAGCTTCCCTACCGCAACGCCGGGGATCAGAAAGCCCTCGCCAAGAGGCACCGAGCAGCTATCTTGCTCGTCCATCCTTCGCAGGACTCTCAGGGACCCTTCAGCGTCAAGGATCGAAGCCCTTGCCAAGAGGCACCGAGCAGCTACCCTGCTCGGCCATCCTTCGCAGGCCTCTCACGACCCCTCCAGCGTCAAGGATCAAAGCCCTCGCCAAGAGGCATCGAGCAGCTACCCTGCTCGGCCATCCTTCGTAGGCCTCTCGCGGCCCTTCCAGCGTCAAGGATCAAAGCCCTTGCCGAGAGGCACCGAGCAGCTACCCTGCTCGGCCATCCTTCGCAGGTCTCTCACGGCCCCTCCAGCGTCAAGGATCAAAGCCCTCGCGGCACCGAGCAGCTACCCTGCTCGGCGCAACCCCAGCGGGCATCCTCATGCCCATCAGACGCTAAGGATCTCAAGCCCTCACCACGAGGCCGCCAAGTTCCTTCCTGCTCGCCGCATCCCCAGCGGGCATCCTCGGGAATCCTCCTTCCCATCAGACGCTGATGGTCTGAAGCCCTCATCGCGAGGCTGCCGAGTTCCTTCCTGCTCGGCGCATACCCAACGGGCATCCTCCTGCCCATCAGACGCTGATGGTCTGAAGTCCTCACCGCGAGGCCGCCGAATTCCTTCCTGCTCGGCGCATCCCCAGCGGGCATCCTCCTGCCCAGCAGACACTGATGGTCTGAAGCCCTCATCGTGAGGCCGCCGAGTTCCTTCCTGCTCGGTGCATCCCCAGCGGGTATCCTCCTGCCCATCAGACGCTGATGGTCTGAAGCCCTCATCGTGAGGCCGCCGAGTTCCTTCCTACTCGGCGCATCCCAGCGGGCATCCTCCTGCCCATCAGACACTGATGGTCTGTAGCCCTCACCATGAGGCCGCCGGGTTCCTTCCTGCTCGGCGCTCCCCAGCGGGCATCCTCCTGCCCATCAGACGCTGATGGTCTGAAGCCCTCACCGTGAGGCCGCCGAGTTCCTTCCTGCTCGGCGCTCCCCAGCGGGCATCCTCTTGCCCATCAGACGCTGATGGTCTGAAGCCCTCACCGTGAGGCCGCCGAGTTCCTTCCTGCTCGGCGCATCCCCAGCGGGCATCCTCCTGCCCATCAGACGCCGATGGTCTGAAGCCCTCACCACGAGGCCGCCGAATTCCTTCCTGCTCGGCGCATCCCCAGCGGGCATCCTCCTGCCCCTCAGACGCTGATGGTCTAAAGCCCTCATCGCGAGGCTGCCGAGTTCCTTCCTACTCGGCGCATCCCCAGCGGGCATCCTCCTGCCCGTCAGACGCTGATGGTCTGAAGCCCTCATCGTGAGGCCGCCGAGTTCCTTCCTGCTCGGCATATCCCAGCGGGCCTCCTCCTGCCAATCAGACGCTGAGGATCTGAAGCCCTCTTCGCGAGGCCGCCGAGCCCCTTTCTACTCGGCGCATCCCGGCGGGTAGCTTCCTACCCAACAAAGACAAGGATCAAAGTACTTCGAGACTCGACTATCCCTGGCCGGTAGCTTCCCTACTCGCAACGCCAGGGGTCAAGGCCCCCGCCAAGATCAACCGAGCAGCTTCCCTACTCGGTCATCCCCAGCAGGCATCTTCCTGCCCAACAGACGCTGCGGGTTTGTAGCCCTCATAACGAGGCCACTGAGCCCATCACATGCAGCGGATCCGAAGCCCCAACAAGAGAAGCCATCACTATCCAGGTCTGAATAACCCCCCTCGACTCCGGGGCCATGGAGATGCCTCCTTCTTAGCAGCACTTGGCACACTCGGCAAGTGATTGAAATCAACTCGACGACCGGTCGCCCCACATGTCACGTCCACACTGGGCTGCGCACCATCAGTCCACAGGTTTGCACACGTCGCGTCGGCCAACCGGCGCTCAACACGTGGACCGTCACTTCAGTTGCAGGACGCACGAATCGGCGCACCTTCCCTAAATGCAGAGATCTCGCCCCGATAAGCTGGAAGAAAAGACAGCCGACAGGCTGGGGACGCGTCCCGACGAAACCTTAGGAGGGAGCTTACCCCAGACGGCCCGGCAGTCCACTCTTGACCCGACCCACTAGCTGGTCGGGACAAGAGTGGGGGGCTAATGATGATACTCGATATTGGCGATCTCGCTCAGATCATGACACGTGGCAGATGACGTGTCTTAAGACTCAGAAGAAAGGGCCCACAGGAGCCGACCAGGCCGTCCTGTGCCCGACCTGCAAGCACAAGCTGGCCCTCCTCGGGGCCCCTTGCAAATTAGCCTTCTCGGCCCCTCAGCTCGCCCTGAGCTGCTACAGGACCAAGACTCCTCGGCCTCCTCCTCGTCCCCGAGCTCTCGGCCGAGGCCGTCTTCCTCGGCCCTCCGACCAACTCCACCACTCACAGGCGTAACCGTCGCTCCGTGAATCTCGTCATACGCAGATCCTGCGCCAACAACATCCCATGTTCCACGCCATCACGATCCTCCTTAATGAGCGATCCACTCTCTACGCGGGCGTGACGTCGGGAGCGTAACTGTCGGCGAGATTCTCGCGCCTGCTGCTGCCTGCCACCACTGCTATATAAACCCCCATCACAGAGGGGTCAAGTGAGCCATTTTTTACACTTTAAGCCGTTACTCTGCTCGGATCTCATCACTAACTTGAGCGTCGGAGTGTCCTCGGTGGTACCAAACCATCCCGGGACTTCTTTGCAGGTACACGGCAGCAACTTCCTCACCTCACCTCTTCCTCCACTCTGCTCGGATCTCATTACTAACTTGAGCGTCGGAGTGTCCTCGGTGGTACCAAACCATCCCAAAACTTCTTTGCAGGTACACGGCAGCAACTTTCTCATCTCACCTCTTCCTCCAAAAACCCATTGAGACCCACACGCGAAGGAAGATAATCAACTAAGCCCACCAGGAGATCAACGGAAGACAACATCTGACGGAGGCCCGAAAAGGAGCTCCATCAACGACCATGCTGAAATGGACCATTGTTTGCTTGTTCTTGGCCACGAGCGCCGCAGCTCCTCTTGGTTTTATCCTGATTGGTACTCCAATTGTTGTTTGGTTCTCTGTTTTTGCTTCCGAGCTTTCGTTGTTGTTCATGAAGTGAGGAAAGAGGTTGAGGTTCTTGATCTTGAGAAGGGATTTGTGAGGGAGATCCCTTCCTCTTGCTAATTAATTGTGTGAACAAAGGGGACGATTATATATTTATTTATTTATATGAGAAAACAAACGGGTTTTCAACATAGACGGATTCAATTCAATAAGAACATGTACCTCTCATAGTTTTTTCAATATGGGACTATATTATCTATATCTATATATATATATATATATATATATATATATATGGGTTGGATTTTACAAATTTTGTTGGTGTTAATGCAGAGGAGATAACTTGCAATGGTCATGGTTACTTATAAAAAATATCTTTTATGTGTGTTCATATGGATGTGCGAAGGCTTCTCTAAGTCTCTCTTTCTCTTTCCATCCACGTGGGTGGGTGAACTCCCACTTCATCCTTTATTTTTAAGTGAATGCTTTAATTTTAGCCATGTTTTCGGAAATCGAATCGGTGATATATTATTTTAAACAGCAAAATTTTACCGTATAAACGACGCATAATTGATGAATATGTTGGGATTGATGATGGAAAATTGAGATTTTCATGAGCTGTTATATATCAAAACATTATAAAGTAGATGACCCATCAAAAATTTGATCGACGGGTTGGGCTTACCTTTGTGAAACGCGCAATCGATATTCTTTCTTTTGGACGAGTGGACTGATCGACCAACCATTGTTGAACCAGACAAAACAAGGGCACTGACTTTACGAAACCAAGGACGTAGTCTGACATCTGAGTTTGATCGTGACTCAGAAGGAACCCTAGCTATATGCTTAACAACTAAACTAGTTTTATTCCATTTCTTTTATTGTTCTTTTTTTTATTTGGCTGTTTATTTAGATCAATTGATAGTGAGCATTTAAATTGTCATCTCCAAGGTCATGGGTCACCGATTTCGTGATCTAATTTATGAACAAAGTAGAATTAGATTCTTCCAAGTTTAGTGAATGGATCATGAGAAAAGGTGAGTGGAAATATAAGTCAATTGCATGTTAAGGAACCATATGATGACAAAATCACAGTTAGGTAAATTAGAATATCAAGTTCAGAGTTTTAGGGCATGTAATTTAAGTTATATGGGGACTGCAATCCAACCAAAGCTTATGGTTTTATCGTATATAAGTTAGTAGTATAAGACAGAGTTAAAGGATTTGAGACGTGTATGGTACACTTTCCTAAATACGATACTGTCCTCACTTTATGGATTATAGCAGTAGACGATCATCCTCAAGATACATCAAACCCCCTAAAACTCTATTTAGAAATAGTGGGTAAAATATGCAAAACCTGCTAGGAGAAACTCTCTTCGATAAAGCTGAAAGACTTTGTTTTCATAGTGAAGACTATCTTAGGAAACTGTATGTAATAGTTTTCAAACAACTTTTGAATATGCTTTTCACAAGAGGACGGGGGAGGTGGTTCTGAACATAATATTTTGAAATTTAAAAGGTTATCTTTGTTTTAAGTAAAGCTTGTTACACCCCGCTTCCAAGAAGATTGGTGACGGGAACGCGGCGAGACATGTGACGTATTTATACCGAAAAGCACACATTTCCCATACATACCTTAAGTATCTATTATGTAGAACTTGTATTGTAAGAACTTATATCACGCAAACCAACATTTATTACAACAACATAATCCAAACAAGTGCAACAAGTTTTAAATGATACAAAGCCTTCAAACACGAGGCATAGGGTTGAAGTGAGACCGGAAATGAGAAAGGTCTTCGGCTGATAGGTCCATCTCACCGGGCGTAGCCCCGCCCGGAACCAAATCTAAATCTGACGGATGTTCCTGTCCAATCAAAAACTATAAATAATAAGTATTATAAGTCCAGTGCCATAAATAAATCAGTGCATGCATAGCCATTTTATTCAAGATTATAACCATTTACAGGACATTCATTATATAGACTATATCTATCTTCTTTCTAATAAATGCGGGGCTATTACCTGCTAGACTAGTAATACATATTCTTGAACATTCATTACAATTCATGTAATATCAGTGAAATTTTAATAAAGTTTTGTAGTTGTACTTAATAATTTATAATATGGGTATTCTTATTTATTTATAATTGTTATAATATCCTTAGAAATTATATTATTAGATCATACACTGTGATGAGCCACTTGCATGGAGATATGGTTTAATTTAGTAATTTATTAAATTGAGTACTTAACCTACAACTAGCAAAGGATAGCTAGAATTATGACAGATTATCATGCATGATACTGGCATGTGAGATGTGGTGGTATGTCTCAATCACCGAGAATGGAGATACTCCAGGTGTATGTTATGAGCGCATATAATGATATGTGTAGTACATAACCATATTTGAATTCTCTAGGATATGTTACCTATAGAGATAGAGAATTCAAACTGTTATATAATCCATTTGGCTTGATGATATTGTAGTTTTCGATCTGTTGACAAATAAGTTTTGATGTGATGGTAAATCTTGTCATTTAGATAGGAACAAAAAGCCTAAAATATTGGGTTGCTTGAATGCATTTAGAAAAACTATGGATGTTTAGATAAGATCCAATATTCTCATACGGATTAGAATAAGTTTACCGTTCAATCCCATGAAAGCATCAAATCCTGATCAGGTATTTTGGAAATTATTTTTTCAAAATTATATTATTATTATATTTATTTTTGAAATGAATTTATTATAATTTATAGGTAATTGAAGATTTGGGTTTTGAACGATTAGATGATTTTATCCTGCTCAGTTAAAAAAAAGACCAAAAGAAAAGTCACTCGATATATTGGAAGGGTTGCATTTAAATTAATATTAATTATTCTGTCATATTAGGTAGAAATTTTATAAACAATTGGCTTAATGGGAGTTAGATTGTTAAATTAAAATTATCAATTAATAAATTACGAATTAATTGAGATTGACAATTGGTTCGAGATGTGACACCCAATTACTCCTACCGCAAAGCCTTAAGATAGAAAAACAAATTTAAAAAATAAGAGAATAAATAATATAACACAATATGTTGTGTTAGAGTTTAGTCCCGTATTGGAAAAATAGAGAAAAGATATTATATCACAACCGTATAAAAAGATGGCTTTAGTAGACAATAAATAATGATGAAAAAACGATGACGAAATAAGAGATTTCATACAGAAATATAATTGAGAAATGCAAGATGGTGGACTTGATTGGAGGCTTCTGCAATTGTGGTAGATACAAGAGAAAGATCTTTTGCCAACAGATATTTAGATCTGCAATGGTATGTCTTTAATCATATAGATGAATTATTGAAGATCATATGCACCGCTCCCGCTGCTATACGCATGTGATTTTCTTTAATTGGTATCAGAGCACACGGTTGATCTTATATGATTATGGTTCTTAATTAAAAACCTAGATCTCATAATAATTGTATTTTCATAAATCTAAAATTATTATATCTAAATTATTTAATAAGATTGAATAAGTTGAAAAGATAAAAATAAGTTTTTTTATTAGATCCATGAAGATCAAAATTATTATGCATGAAATATATATTGATAGATTTTTAATTAAGTTTTTGACACTAAGTTTTGGTTTTTTGAAACCAAGTTTTGATTTTTGAAATCAAACCAAGATTATAATTGTTATGCATAAAATCTATATTGATAGATTTCTAATTAGGTTTTTGAAAATAATTAAAACCCTAGGTTTCATAATAATTAAATTTTTATCGATATAAAATTATAAGATCTATATTATTTAATAAGATTAAATAAATAGATCAGAAAAATTATGTTTTTTTGTTATATCTATGAAGATCATAATTGATATGCTTGAAATCCATGTTGATAGATTTTTTAAACCAAGAATTTGATTTTTGAAATAAAAATTATATTTTTTGTTAAAGTATTGATTTTTGAAATCAAATACAAAATTATAATTAAGATTTAATATATCAAGTTTTGATTTTTAAAATCAAATCAAAAGTATAGTTATTTGATTTTTGAAATCAAATTATAATTATAATTAAGATTTTTGAAATCAAAGTTTTGATATTTTGAAATCAAAATTATTTTTTAATATCCAGTTTTTTATTTTTGAAATCAAAACTAATTATTATAAAATAAAAAAGGTAAAAGTTACTGTTCATCGGCGACCGTTGCCGTCGGCGAACCGGCTATATTGGCCGCCAGCAGTGGGGCCAGCGCCACAGGCCCAGGTGATTGCTGCCTCCAATGATTAATCCCTAGCGGGTCGGTTCAGGGAAACCCGACCCGACCCTAAAAATAACCTTTTTATTAATAATTTGTGACAGCATGTGCATGTGCATGTGCATGTGCATGTGTTCATGGATCTGTCCTGGTCCCTGAAAAACATTTCAGAATCTCTTTAAATATGTTTAAATGTTATAAATCTCCTGGGCCCTGGATAATTATTAAATTGTTTTAAAACCATTATTTTGTGAATAAAGTTTTAGATGACTATACCAAAAGCCCTCTATAATTTTCTGAAATTACTTGTGAGTTACTTTATATGATATAAATAAGATTTATATGTGGTTATTTAATGAAAAGGTGTGTACTAATTTTGTAATTGTTTGGTATGATACATTATATGATATTGCATCGGTTTCATAAAATTTATATTTGATAAATTGTATTTATGAAACTTCATAAATTGTTATGCTCGCTCCCTCCCTCTTTTTCCAAGAATGAATGAGCCGCCCGGAAAAAGCCTTCCATTTCCGTCAAATGATCCGGCCTCCCCTGGCTCTTCCATCGTCCGGGCCTTGGCCGTTGAAAGGCCAAGCATTCCGAAGAACTTCCCAAGATTGGATTATTATATGGATTGTTATGTGTTTAATTACTAATTAAAATTATAATGTCTTAATAATAATTAAAATTGTTTTATTTGTTCTCTCAATTAATTTTGAAATCGTTGTATATAAGTGTAGATAGATTTATAATTTATGTAATTTAAATTTAAAGGTTTTCAATCGTAGAGATGTATTTAAGACAAATATTTTAACTTATTCGAAGCCGGAAATGATAGGATTTATTAAAATACTTACCTTACATATATCTTGCATAAATATGCTAGATTCGTCATGTTTAATAAGACAACTTGGTTACAATAGGAAGTGCAACCTATTTTACATACGAAGTCGATATGGTGGGTCCACACTTGATTGATGATGTAGTAATCTCGCTACAATAGTGGAGTAATACGTCAACATCAATAAGCCGAATATAAAAGGAAAGTTATATAGATAATTAGATATGTAGTATCCTACCTTATTTGTTCTTACTTTATCTAGAAAATATGGAAAAGTACGGAAAAAAAAACTTGGATTTTCTATTCATTAATAGATGCATGAGAGAAGCACTGATAGTGAAAATATTATTTAAAATAAACCCTAGTAATGATTGTGCAACGATAAATATATGAAATGAGTTACTAATAATGTTGTCCTCTTTTATGTGTAGATGGCTAAATATAGTCCGTTTGGAAAATTACTTGATGACTATAAATTGGTTGGACCAAATTACATTGATTGGAAAATGATTTTAATGATTGTCATTACTGCTGAAAATTGGCTAAAATTACTAAAGGAAAACGAGTTTCCAAGAAAGCAAAAAGGGATCAATTTAGTGATGAATGTCATTACTGTCGTTTAAAAGATCATTAGAAGAGGAATAAAAGTTATATTGCCTTCTTGAAGAAGGAGAAACCTTCGGAAGATATGTTATCTCACTATTTAGTACAGACTAATATTGTGAGTTATTACTCTTATACTTGGTGTATTGACTCAAGTCCTTCTTCCTGTATTTGTAATTCATTTCATGGGTATAAGGAAAAACAAAAGTTTAGAGATGGGAGATTCCTTTGAAAATAAAAAATGAAGCCGTAGTTTCAGCAGTGACTTTTAGAACTTATTATTTGTATTTAAATAAAAAGACATGTAATGGAACTTAAAGATTGTCTTTATATTTACCAAGTTAGGAGAAATTTGATTTCTGTTTTGAAACTTTATAGTGATGGTTACTCTATTTAATTTAGCAGTAAAACATCTATTAAGTTTGGTTATTCTGTTGTTGCTCATTGGATAATTGATAATGTAATAGATTGTAATGATATTGCCCATTATTCTTATGTAAATGTGATCGAGTCTGATAAATCTTCAAAACGTAAGATGGATCAAAATGATCAAACTTATCTTTGGTACATGAGATTAAGTCATGTTAATATTGATAGGATCAATAAGTTAGTAAAGAATGCTCCTTTAGATTTTCTAAAAGTAGAAAATCTTCCAACTTGTGAACATTGCCTTAGAGACAAGATGACCAAATTACCTTTTACAGAAAAGCATGTTAGAGCATTAGGTACATTTGATATCATACATATAGATGTATGTGGACCTTTAAATATTAAAAGAAGGAGTGAATATTCATATTTTGTGACATTTACAGATGGCACATCTAGATATGATTATATTTACTTAATGCGGCACAAATATGAATGATTTGAAAAGTTCAAAAAATATATTGTAACGCCCCACACCCCAGTACAAATGGTATTGACCGCTTTGGCCGAAACCGCACGGTTTTATCCTTTAAAGCGAACCGGAACCGACCAGGGACCACTTCCCATGAGGTCACCCATCCCAAGACTTTCCTGGCCCCAGCATGCTTAACTACAGAGTTCTCAACTTCCTGTAGTGCCAGCCCCCTTAAAAGTCGTCTCTATAATTGAAGGTGGTATCATTACATTTATAATGAAGTTCGGTTTGTTGGCTATAGTGCCCTCAAGTCAATTATTGGATCGCAGGCACGCGATTGCAATAAGTGAGGGAGTACCTATACCGGTAGAAAAGTCTTACTCGAGATGATAGTATGCTATCTGGTTTGTCTTTATCATCGTGTATATGCTTCAGGTGACATTACAGATCACTATTACATGTTGATAGAGCCCATAGGATTCATGCTTGACTACCAGCAGTATGATGGCGATCATATACGTGGGAGCTGGGCGGTCTATAAACACATCCTTAAAATGTCCCTAGTCGTGGGAGTTTCGAGACTGGGCATCGATACTCCAAGAGTAGACTAGTGTATACGGATCGAGACCCCGACGAGGGGCGGTGCCCGGTCTCACAAGCCATTGGTGTTAGTTAGTCTCACAAGCATACTATCATGTCGAGCAAGAAAGTCATCTCTATATATGTCCAAACATCCACTATAATATACATCATATGTACAATAATGGCCTCTAGGGAATACATATAACTAGCAGTACTATCACGCCCCGCTTCCCAAAATATGGAATACGAGGGGTGACTAGGCTAGCCATGCTCCTACGGTCAGGGAATAATCCCGCCGTAGTCACACTTCGGGTTCTAGTATTACATGGTAGCCAGTAAACAATATTAGAGTAAAGGAAATCACAGCTCACAACTTTATTACATTCAAAATAAAAGAGTTCAAGATACATTTATTTACATGGAAGAAATAACTAACCAACGAAATAACAATACTCTTATTGCAAGAAAGGGATGGTGCTGATGTCATGGTCTTAACCTCCGCGATCTTGAATGGCAGATCCTGCTCCTGAGCTGGGTCCACTTATTCCTCTGAGCATGCACACTTAGTTCGTCAGGGCGACATACATAGCAATAAATATATATAGTGTGTACAATGTTATTAAACATGAAAGGTGCGATGGAATACAGAAACATGAGAATAATGAATATCATTTGAATATGAACAGCGCGATATATGTATCATGTCAGCAAACTAGGCAATGTGTATGCCACCACTTATCAGTCGCTAAGTCAATGAAATCAATTGGTGGAAAGGATGCTCGTGTTTAACAAGGGTCTCGTGCATGCCCGAGACTACGGTCCACTATTGCTTGGGACATAACCCTGCAGCCGTGAGGCCCACGACCTAATGTGTGTGTGTGTGTGTGTCACTAATATCGAATGATCATCCTCTAAGTCACTGTACCTTGCTAAATACAAGTTCAATTCCACCTTGATTTTCCCATTCTCTAGGTCTCACTGACTATAAGTATAGGGTTAATTGTATACCAGCACGCGCCAAATCACGGTCTTATTCATTTTCACGGCATTGTTCACTTTCACTAATCCATCACTTATCACCGGCGTGCTTGATACAACTAATCCAATACCACTCACGTTCGACAATGCAAGTCAGTCGCTAGGTCTCAATGTAAACAATCACTTCGTACTGGGTATAAAGCAACACAGAATAAGGTAGAAATATATTAAACAAATGCTCACTAAATTACGACAGCTAACGCCATATGACTTACAAAAGTCACCATAAATCACACGTATAGAATTGACCAAAACAATATAAAAGGCATACGAAGTATACATGATTATCTAAGCGGTTAAATTAGTTTCATGTCAATAGAAATTTAGTTTAACGACTTATCATCATTTTAAATCAGCGATCAGTTGCTGGAATTCCAGTTTCAGAACTGGAAGTTCAACTTCACATGTGGTTTATTAGGGATTGTGTTTATATTCAGGTGTTGCCCCAGTCGAATAAAACCTAGTTCTATCTGTTAGGTTTTCGACGCATCAAGCGGATCCAAGATATCCTTTATGTACTAGAAGATATGTCCTGTTTAGTGTGAAGATGAAAGAAATGTCACTGCAGAAACTGCAGAACACGTCGACAGTCTAAAATATAAAAAAAATACCAAACGACAATGAAACTGAACGAGACCAGGTCCATATGTTATTTAACTAAATTATATACAACTATATAGGACTCTGCGCATTTTCAGTTTTATGCAGGGACGTGCAGGAGCTTAAGTTCAGGTATCCTCGTGGAATGCTGCCCCGGACTACAGTTCAGAGCCGCATTCCCAGTCAATTATCGTTACAGTAGCCTATCAGCATTGAAGGGTAAACTTTAGAGGGTTCTAGCTTATCAAGTTGGCTTCGATATGAACCATAGACCATTACATTCCAATCTGTATTTGATTTAATATATATTTTTCGACGTGACATGTGCGGTGCATTCCAGATTTAGTGTCGTCTTTAAGGGCGACTTTACATGATCATAAACACGATATTTTGCATCCAAATCTCTATACGATATTCGTAAACAGTAAAGGGGTCTAACTATCGCAAGTTCCGCCATATTAAGATATGTTTTGCTCTAGGATTTTGTGTTGAGCACTTAATTAGTGTGCGGGTATTAAATGAGGAGTCCATTTATTCCAATCAATTAAAACAATAGTTATTCCATGTTCACTTTCCCTCCACTGTAGGCGTTGTCGATAGGTTATAGGTTCACAACGTGGCGATTATGACGATGTAGATATATACAATATTATTAGTACGATTTAAAACCTATCGATCCATTTAAAGTAGTGATAGCATGTAAAGCGAGTGATCGGGTTTTCACTTGCCTTCAGTCGCTGATATAGAAGCGACACCACCTGCGGACTTCGTCTCGACACACGAGACGATGTGATGCTGGACACGGTGCGTGGCGCGAGCGCGATGCGTGGAGATCCGGTACCGGGCACGGTGACGACACGGGTGTGATACGGTGGTGGGCGTGGTCTTGGCTCGGTGCGTGGCGCGGGATTGGCACGGTGCGACACTGTTCCGAATGCGATGCTGGTGTGGGAGTGGGCACGGTACGTGCATTCTGGATCGAGGTATGGTGTGGCACGGAGGCTGGCACGACGCGGCATGGGGACTGGCACGGCGTAGCACAGGGACTGGGTATGGTGTGGCATGGGGACTGCACTGGGGGTCGTGAGAGCTCGAGTGACATGCGGGGGCTCGGCTGCGGCTTGGGGTCGCGGTGATGGTTGCAAAGGGGGATGAAGGAGATGAGGCTTGCCGACGACGATGGCGCTCTGTCAATGGTTGCAGTGGGTTAGGCGTGGAGCTCAGTGGAGTTTTGCAGAGGAGGAAGGCTTGGGTGTGCTCGAGGTTGGTGATGATGAAGTTGGTGGCGATGACGTTGGTGGTTGAGGTGATGTTCAAGAGCTCGTCGGCGGCGGTCGTGGACGATGGCATCAGCAATGATGGTGATCGGTTATGGTCGGTTGTGGGTTGAGAGGGGGAGGAATGAAGGAGATGGAGGTTACCGGTTGAAGGAGACGAGGTCACAGGGGATATCGTCGGCAACGAGGTCGACAGTGAGGGTGCAGTGGGCGGGGCTCGATTTATGGAGTGAGAACGAGAGGGAGGGAGAGGAAGAACGAGAGAGAGGTAGTTTTGAATAGGGGAAGAGAGCTTGGAGGCGAGGGATTGAGAGGGAGGATTCGAGGGAGGCGATCACAGAGGGGTTAGGATCGAGGGTTGGTCGTGGGTGAACGGGTCTCGCGGCGAGGGCAAGAGGGGAGGGAAGCCGTTGGGGAAAGAGAAAGAGGGATGGGGATTCGAAGGAGGTGATCTCGGAGTTTGTTGGCGACGGAGCGAAAGCGTGGGCAAGCGTGGGTCGCGAGGCGGAGGTTGCGCGAGTCGAAGGGGGGAAGCCATTGGGTTTGTGGCGGGAAGAAAAGAAGAGAAGGAGAGAAGAAGGGAGTCGGGTTGGGTCAGGTTAGGTTAGAAAAATGGGCTTGGGTAGTTTAGGGTTTGGGTAGGAAAATATAATAAATTAAATAATTAAAAAATATTTTAAAAAATATGCAAAAATACTTGGAAAATTCTGAAAAAATTACGGAAAATATATACATGGAATTGGGGATTTACAGGTACCCAGTAGCAAGAAGCCCATATAGAAAGGTGGGTTAGCCTAGCAAGGACGAGGCCAATCGGTGATAGTATGGAAACTCGGCGAATATCCGGAAGATACCGATCGGAGTTATATGTTTCAAATGAACATGATGGCCGATCCGAGCAACGGCGCCGGAGATATGAGAATTTCGAGTGTTGATGCTGGATATAGAATTTATGAGGATTTTGAGCGTCGATACTGGACACTCAGTTATTTTTATGAGGATTTCGAGTGTCGTTGATTGACACTTATTGGATAATATATATATATATATATATATATATATATATATATATATATATATATATATATAATGGATGATGTATTTCCACATATTGATTGACCATGAGGATTTTTGTGTTATGCACGACCTAATATGACGCATTTATTGGTACTGACGTGATATTTATGTATATACACGTTCATATTCGTTTACACGTAGTACGATAGTATTATACAGTATGACCTAGGTAGATCGTTATGCATTCGATTTCTACCTGATAATATTTTCTACCCACGAGTTGGCAACTCACCCCCGTTGCGCCATAGTTTCTTGCAGGACCGACCGCTCGGATCAGTAGCGGCTTACTGCAAGATTTTTCTTCTTCGGGTGATTGCCTTGATAGGAAGGTTACATTCCATATCGTAATCGCCACTTGTATATGTATATTCTTTTGTGATCTAATTAAAAACTCCATCGACCAAAAACTTGTATTTTTATGGACCCAGACACGCGACTTGTATGTTATTCTTTTATATATCGAGTTAGATATAGTTGAGTTGATGATGCTTTTAGTATTCTTTTACCTTTTTCTTGTGTTGATCTTCGGCTTGGGCGTCGTATATTACTGCGTGGTTGTGTTTCCGTTGATTGGACGATGGAATAGCTCCCGATTGGGGACGCCAATATTATATTTATTTGTATGTAGCGGTTTTATCAAAATTTACAAAGGAGGTGCTGCCAAAATTTTAAATGACGAAAATGTTTTCTAATCTTAGTCTAAAACCCACTTGTGTTTCCAAACAAACTTTACTTACGTTTTAAAAGGGGACTTGATTTCATTTAATACCCCTTCTCCAAAACTTCACCTCCACTATTTACTAAGAAAGGTTTAGATTCCTGGTTTTCGGCTTATTTGGATTACGATGGGGTCTATAGATTTCATGTGATTCATTTACCGGTCACATGTTATTTCCGGGTCGTGACAGAACCACACTCTTTCATGAACCTGCACTAATGGCATGTTATTTTAAGGTAGCTTAGCAATTTTACTTCATGTTAATGTTCACTCCACATATTTTAATGGGATGGTCAGCCGTAAGCCCATCACTATGGTTGTGAGACTTAGCTTCGGGTTTGATGATGCTCAATATTGGCGATCTTCAAGATAGGACACGTGGCAGATGACATGTCCCAAGACCCAGAAGAAAAGGCCCACAGAGGCCGATCAGGCCACCCTTGTACCCTACCTGCAAGCACAAGCTGGCCCTTCTCGGGGCCCCTGCAAATTGGCCTCCTCGGCCCCTCAGCTCGCCCCGAGCTGCCACAGGACCAAGACTCCTCGGCCCTCTTGCTCGTCTCCGAGCTCCCTAGCCAAGGCCGTCTTCCTCGGTCCCTCCGACCGACCAACTCCACCACTCACAGGCGTAACCACCGCTCCGCAAATCTCGCCACGCGCAGATTCTCCGCTAGCAACGTCCCATGTTCCACGGCATCACGATCCCTATTAATGGGCGATCCGCTCTTTACGCGGGCGTGACGTTGGGAGCGTAACTGCCGGCGAGATTCTCGCGCCTACTGCTGCGTACTGCCTCCGCTATATAAACCCCCATCACAGAGGGGTCAAGGAAGCCATTTTTTATTCCACTTAGCCGTTACTCTGCTCGGATCTCATACTAACTTGATCGTCGGAGGGTCCTCGGTGGTACCAAACCACCCCAGGACTTCTTTGTAGGTACTCGGCGCTAAACACCTCAAATCGCTAATCTCCTCAAAACCCATTGAGACCCACACGCAACAGGAGATCACCTCCAAGATCCACCGGGAGATCGACGGAAGACAACATCTGAAGGAGACCAGAAAAGGAGCTCTATCAGTTGGCGCCGTCTGTGGGAACACAAAACTCCACAAAACCAAAAGTTGGCCTTCCGATCTCCGTCCACATGGTGTGCGATCACCCTGAAGATCCAGGTACCAGCCGCCGCCTCCCCCTCATCGGAGGGGCGAATGAACCTCCTCCGGTGACCGTCATCAACGCCCTCGCCGGCCGATAGACCGACTAAAGTTCGAACAGCCAGGCCAGGGCCCCAGATCGTCGCTCCTCCGCCTCCAGAAGACTCTGCCCTCATCGGCATGGCTGACCACTGGCAGGCTACATCCTATGGCCACAGATCTCACGGGTCGATACTCGTCCGCTGGGCGATCATTGAGCCTCCTCTGGCGGAATCGAAACGACGCGACCCTGGCGCTTTACCTCCCCGCATAATCGATGCGCGTGCTACGCGCATGTTCACCACGACCGTTCCTGTTCCCCATACCTGCAAATGGATGGTCGGGCGAAGCCTCATGAAGAATCAGCCGAGCAGCTACCCTGCTCGGTTATCTCTGGCCGGTAGCTTCCCTACTCGCAACGCCGGGGGTCAAAGTCCTCCGTAGAGGCAGGCGAGCAGCTTCTCTGCTCGGCTATCCCTGGCTGGTAGCTTCCCTACTCGCAACGCCAGGGATCAAAGCCCTTGTTAAGAGGCAACCCAGCAGCTACCCTCCTCGGTTATCCCTGGCGGGTAGCTTCCCTACCGCAACGCCAGGGATCAGAAAGTCCTCCCAGAAGCAGTCGAGCCCGACCCTCGCTCGGCTATCCCTGGCGGATAGCTTCCTTACCGCAACGCCAGGGATCATAAAGTCCTCCCAGAGGCAGTCGAGCCCGACCCTCGCTCGGCTATCCCTGGCGGGTAGCTTCCCTACCGCAACGCCAGGGATCAGAAAGCCCTCCCAGAGGTAGTCGAGCCCGAGGATCCCTCGCTCAGCTATCCTTCAGGACAAAAGCCCTCGCCAAGAGGTACCGGGCAGTAACCCTGCCCGGCCAAGGGTCCTTGGTAGGCTTCTTACAGCCCCTCCCGCGCCAAGGACCAAAGTCTTCCCAGAGGCGGTCGAATCCTTGCTCGGCTATCCCCGGCTGGTAGCTTCCTACCACAACCGACAAGGATAAAAGTCCTCGCCAAGAGGCACTGGGCAGTAACCCTGCTCGGTCCCCATCCTGAAGGATCAAAGCCCTCGCAAGAGGCAACCGAGCAGCTATCCTGCTCGGTCATCTTCGGCTGGTAGCTCCCTACCTATGACGCTCGGGATCGAAGCCCTCGCAAGAAGCATCCGAGCGGCTACCCCGCTCGGTCATCCCAGGCTAGTAGTTACCTACCCACGACGCCAGAGATCAAAGCCCTCGCCAAGAGGCAACCGCGCAGCTTCACTGTCCGGTCATCCTTAGTGGGCTTCTTACAACCCCCCAACGCTAAGGATCAAAGTCTTTCTTAGAGGAAGCTCAGCAGCTATCCTGCTCGGCTATGTCTGGCTGGTAGCTCCCTACCCATGACGCCAGAGATCAAAGCCCTCGCCAAGAGGCAACCGCGCAGCTTCACTGCCCGGCCATCCTTAGTGGGCTTCTTACAGCCCCTCCAACGCTAAGGATCTAAAGTCCTCCCAGAGGCAGTCGAGCCCGACCCTCGCTCGATTATCCCAGCTAGTGGTCGTTGCTCGCAACGCCAAAAGTCAAAAGCCCTTGCCAAGGGGCAACCGAGCAGCTTCCCATTCATGCTCGGAACAAATACGGCGGACGGCCCTCTGCCCATCACATGCAGAGGATCCGAGGCCCCAACAAGGGACATCAGGTCTATCCAAGTCTGAGCGATCCCCCCTTGACTTCGGGGCCGTGGAGACGCCTCCTTCTCAGCAGCGCTTGGCAAGTGACTGAAATCAACTCGACGAACGATCGTTAGACAGATAACCGACCTGACATGGAAGCCCAACAGTGCAAGCAGAGATATTTTACGAGCATTCTTCACAAACAGAAGATAAAGTGCAAACCGATGAAACCAAAGAAAAATGTTTTATTACCGAAGGCAAAGTCTTTACAAAGGGTATTTTGGGCTCCCCATCCTTACAAACTGCCCGGAGGCTTACAAAAATTCCAGAAGCAACAAAATAAAAGGAGGAAGATGGGGGCTTTAGGCCTCGGGGCCGGGCGCGACCTCGGGGTCCTCGACATCCACCATGGGAAGAGCAGGGTCCTCGGCGACCTCCTCGTCAGGAATCTATTCCCCCTGCTCATCAGTGTCCGCGAGGGGATATCCGGCCCAGAGCTCTTCGTCGACGAACTCCGGCATCCGGGCTTTAACGGTGTCGAGGGCCTCGTGCCAGATGAGTGTTGTGGCCACGGTCAAGTCATCATAGAAGTCCTTCGACTTCTTGTATCCCTCCACCACCTTCACCGCCGAGAGGTTAGCCAACTTTGCCGCTCTCAGGTCGGCCGACTTCGCCGCCTCAGCCGCCGTCCCCAGCTCCTTCCGGAGGGCCTTCACCGACTTCTTCAGGTTGCCGATGAGCACCTGAGCGTCCTCAAGCTTTGCTTCGGCAGCTGCAGCGGCCTCGCGGCACCGGGCAACCTCCCGTTTCCCGGCCTCCACCTCGCCCTCCAGGGCGGCAACCCTCGCCATCACCGTCTCCAGCTCCTGCTTGGAGCTCTCTTCCAGCGAGGCAAGCTGGTCCGCAGCCTTCATCGCCGGGCTATTACCTCGGTTCCCATACGCAGGGCAAGGGCGACGTGCCAGAGAACCTGAAAAATGGGAAAGAGGTCAAGAAGACAAAGGAGGCACCGAATTTCACGAACAACCGAGCACTAACCTGCACGGACTCCTGGGCGATGGATGCCATCTGAGCCCTGAAGGTCCCCCCGGGGACCCTACCCCCTGCTGACTTCTCTATGTCATACAGCAGGCTATCCGCGAATGATAGCCCCGAGGGCAGCGCGAACAGGAGGCCCCCCTCCTCCACCATGGCCGGCGAGGGCGGGCCCCAGGAAGACCTTTAGGAACCCCTCTTGAGCGGCTCCGATGGAGAGCCGATCTCCTCCTCCGAGGCCGGGTCTTCCAGAATCCGAGCCCGCTTCCGACCCGACGCTCTGCTAGGCCCCGGGGTGGGATCCACCCCCGAACGCTCACGGGACACGACCACCGGAGGAGAGGGAGCTGGGGCAGGCTTCGCGCTAGAAGAGCTGGCGCCCCCAGCCTTCGTGACCTTCCTCGGCTAGCGCATGGAAGATCGGAGCTCGTCCATATCCATGGGTCCTGCACAAAACTAAATGCAAAGAACTCAGCAACACAAGCAGTATACAAGCCAAAAAGCAAGCCTAACTTACCGACGAACTCAGCGGGGTTGAGCCCGGCCTAACTCAGGACCCTCTCAGACAGCAACACGTCGAATCGGGGGATGGGCTCCCATGACGCCACTCTCACCGCGGCGGGGTCATTGGACCGGTTCCCCGGCAAGCATTTTTCCCTCGACCACTCGGTAGGCATGGGCCAGTCCTCGCCCTCGGGAAGGGAAACGAAGAAGAACTTCTTCTTCCAGTCGTGAATGGAAGAAGGCAGGGCCACAACCTCTGTCCTGGCGGCACCCCCCTGTCGCTTTCTAAAAGAGAGGTAGACCCACCTCGGGTCGCCCGCTCGGCCCCCAGGATGATTTTTGAAAACGAGGGAAGAATCAAGGAGGGAGAGGCTGAAGGGAACCGCTTGTAACTTCAGACGGATCAGGAACCTGAGGAGGATCCTCCATGAGTTCGGCACTAACTGGCTAGGGGCTAACTCGAAGAAGTTCAGCGCTTCGATGACCTCGAAAGAGAAGGGCAGGCGCATTCCACCCCAAAAAGCTTCCAAGTATAGGGCGATCTCCCTACCCCGTACTTGGTCCGCCCTCTCTCCCTCCTTGGATAGACGAAGCGTATAACGTGAGGGGATGTGGAAGCGAGCCCGAGTATTGGCGAACCCGTCCTCATGCCTCACCCAACACGAGGCACCGGGGGCAGCATCTACCGCCTCTTTCTTGGGGGCTGCCCCCGCCGCACGATCCCGAGAAGAAGGACCGATCCCTACTCCCTGAGAAGACTCAGGCTCAACTAAAGGGACCCTAGAATCTACTCCTACCACAACTACAGATTCCCTAAAAGAAGACATCTAACCTGAAGAAGATGGATCCTCGGGAAACGAAAGCAGAAGAAAGGAGAAGAACACCGAACAACCAAGACTTAGAAGAAAGAAAGTATGAAAGAGTAGGGGCCCTGGAGTGGGCCCCACCCATACTTATCACCGCAAACGACCTCATCCTACGGCGCCCTTTATCTCCCGCCAAAACGCCTCCTCACGTCCAACAGCTCCGATTGCTTCACTTGTCGTTCCCGTACTAGACCGCACCCCATCAGACGCCATAGGTCTGCACACGTCGCAGCGGCCAACCGACGCTTGACATGTGGACCGTCGCTTCAGTGGCAGGATGCACGAACCGGCGCACCTTCCTTAAATGCAGAGATCACGCCCTAATTCGCTGGCAGAAAAGACAGCTGATAGCCCGGGGACGGGTCCCGACGAAACCTTAGGAGGGAGCTTACCCCGGGCGACCCGGCAGTCCACTCCTGACCCGACCCGCTAGCTGGTCGGGACAAGAGTGGGGGGATAATGATGATGCTCAATATTGGCGATCTTCAAGATAGGAAACGTGGTAGATGACATGTCCTAAAACCCAGAAAATGAGCCCACAGAGGCCGACTAGGCCACCCTTGTACCCGACCTGCAAGCACAAGCTGGCCCTACTCGGGGCCCCCTGCAAATTGGCCTCCTTGGCCCCTCAGCTCGCCCCGAGCTGCCACAGGACCAAGACTCCTCGACCCTCTTTCTCGTCTCCGAGCTCCCCAGCCGATGCCGTCTTCCTCGGTCCCTCCGATCAACCAACTCCACCACTCACAGGCGTAACCGCCGCTCCGCAAATCTCGCCACGCGCAGATTCTCTGCCAACAACGTCCCACGTTCCACGCCATCACGATCCCCATTAATGGGCGATCCGTTCTTTACGCGGGCGTGACGTCGGGAGCGTAACTGCCGGTGAAATTCTCGCGCCTGCTGCTGCGTGCTGCCGCCGCTATATAAACCCCCATCATAGAGGGGTCAAGGAAGCTATTTTTTATTCCACTTAACCGTTACTCTGCTCGGATCTCGTACTAACTTGATCGTCGGAGGGTCCTCGATGGTACCAAACCACCCCGGGACTTCTTTGCAGGTACTCGACGCTAAACTCCTCAAATCGCTAATCTCCTCAAAACCCATTAAGACCCACACGCAATAGGAGATCACCTCCAAGATCCACCGGGAGATCGATGGAAGACAACATCTGAAGGAGACCAGAAAAGGAGCTCCATCAGGGTTGTTCCCATTCCAATGAATCCATATGGACTCATCCCTGTTTTACCCTTACTTGTGACGAATGTCAGTTTACTCATTAATTGAAAAATGTTACATTTTTAAATTAAACTAATGATAGAAAAACAATAAACGTTTATGTGTATTCTGAGAACGATTTTTTTTATTTTATTTTAAATTAGAAAATAACACCGTACAAACCGAAAGGGTAAAACACTAAAAGACATTATGGTTTTTAAAATGAGGATGATATAGATTATTAAGATCGGTTTAAGCATTTAATTCTTGTGACATCAAAACAAGAAGCGCGGATTCGATTTCTGAAAGAATCTAAAAATAAAAAAGCCGCAAAGCTCAATGAAAATAGCCTATTGGGTAGTTGTCCAGGCATCTCAACACTCCTACGTCCATCATGGGGTTGTCCGCTCGCTTCTTGGAGACTCGAAGGGAACACGACAAAGGATCGAACCCTAGCCGTCGATCAAATCGAAGGCAAAGTGATGATGCTCAATATCGGTGATCTCCCAGATCAGGACGCGTGGCAGATGACGTATCCCAGGGCTCACAAGAAAGGACTTACAGTGGCCGACCAGACCACACCTATGCTCGCCCTGCCGAGCGGACGCTGGCTCGCCTCCGAGCCCCCTGCACAACTGGCCTCCTCGGCCCCACAGCTTGCATCCGAGCTATCACAGGCCCGAGCCTCCTCGGCCTTCTCAGCTCGCCTCCGGGCTCGAGCAAAACCAAGATACCTCGGCTCTCCCTCTCCTCCGTGAGCTCTCCCGCCGAGGTCATCTTCCTCGGTCTTATCGACCGACCAACAGCACCGCTTGCAGGCGTAACCGCCATCCCGCGAATCTCGCCATGCGCGAGATCTCCACCGGCCACATCCCACTTTCCACGCCACCACGATCCCCCATTAATGAGCATGTCTCGCCATTAATGGGAGGTACCGCTCATCACGAGGGCGTGACGTCGGGAGCGTAACGGCCGGCGTAATTCTCACGCCTGCCTCACATGCTGCCACCATTGTATAAACCCCTCTCCCAGACGATCGAGGTAAGCCATTTTGACTCCACTGAGCCGTTACTCTGCTCGGATCTCCAGTCTAACTTGATCGTCGGAGGGTCCTCGGTAGTACAACCACCCCGGGACTTCCTTGCAGGTAACTCGGCAACCACAACCTCAACCCATTGAGATCCACACGTTTCAGGAGCGACAGCCTCCAGATCAAATCTCAGCCACCCATCGCCACCATCAGCAGATCAACGGAAGGCAACATCTGAAGGAGATCTCGGACTCCATCATCTGGCGCCGTCTGTGGGAAACACTTGATTCCATAAAAAACAAAAGTTCGCCTTCAGATCTCAACCTAATGGAGAGCGACCATCATGATGATCCAAGCTCCAGCCGCCGCCCTCCCCTCAACGGAGGCGCGGACGGGCCTCCTCCCCCGAATGACATCAACGCCCTCGTCGGCCGGATAGACTGACTAGCGTCCATCGTGGAAGCGCTCATCCGTGTCCAGACGGCAGGGCAAGATCACCAAGTTGCCGCTCCCCCACCTCGGGACCAGGACCCCTACAGGGGAGAGAAGACTCAGTCCACGCAGGCGCTGCCGACCGCCGCTTCATCATTTCTGGCAACCGCGATTTCCTCGGGCCGACGTACTCGAAAACTCGGTAGGCACCGCTAAGTTCGGTTCCGAGGTCTTACGCTAGAGAGTTTCGCCCCGAGTCTTGTCGCATCCCTGTCCCTCCCGAGGTGGTGGCGGTCAGTTCGCCTGTTTACAGGCACGACCGGCACCCCCTCCCTCGACGGGGCCGCGCATGCGAGACTCTCCACGGCAGCTCAAAAACAACCCCACCAGGGGGCGTAAGGAGCTTCACTCAAGGGAACTAAGGCTCGGCGAAAGTCATGGTCATGACGACCGGGGGTACGTCGGGTACATACGCGACTCAGCACCCCGCGCCAGCCGCGGGGGCAGACAGCCGACCGACGAAGAGGTCAAGGGAGACCGAGCCGATCACTTTTGACGACAGGGACCTTCATGGCATATCTTTACCCCACAACGACCCTCTGGTGATTACGGCTCGAGTCCATCGATACGAGGTGCACATGATCCTGGTCGACTCGGGGAGCTCGGCAAACATTTTCTTCCACGACTGCTTCCTGCACATGGGACTCGTCTTGGCAGACCTAAGGCCGACCTCCCACGTCCTCTCAGGATTCACCAACCACTCCATCCCGGCGGAAGGGGTAACCACTCTACAATTCAACGTCGGGGAAACTAACCGAACGCGGACACTACCGATGGAATTCATCGTGGCAAGGATCCCATCGGCCTACAACATCCTCCTCGGCCGCCACACGCTGAACTCCCTCTGGGCCCATATATCGATCTATCACCTGGCGATGAAGTTCCCCCTCGACCAGGGCGGGATAGGTCGGGTCTACGGAGACCAGCGAATTGCAAAGGTTTGCTTCACCGCAACATCTTCGTCGGAGAGACCGGTCGATGATGTCGAAGGTGAGGGTGACATCAGGGGTTCTCTAGACTCTCGAGACGAGCAAACAAAGGTCCGAGGGACCCCGATGGAGCCTCTGACAGAGGTCCCCCTCGTAGAAGGGGACAACAAAAAACTCGTCCAGATCGGGTCACTTCTGACAGGAACTCAGCGAGATGACTTGGTCCACTTCCTCAGAAACAATGCCGGCGTGTTTGCCTGGGTGCCTGCTGACATGCCTGGGATCGACCCCAAAATTATATCTCACAGGCTCGGGGTTGATCCTACGGCTCGACCCGTCAGGCAGAAAAAGTGAAGCTTCGCCCCGGTCAAACAGAAGGCTATCGAGGACGAGGTAGATCGGCTCCTCGCCGCCAACTTCATTCGGAATGTGCCCTATTCGGAGAGGCTAGCAAACGTACTCCTAGTTAAGAAATCAAGCAGGAAGTGGCGCATGTGCGTCGACTTCACCGACCTTAACAAGGCCTGCCCCAAAGACAACTATCCCCTACCTCGGATAGATCGGCTCGTTGACAGCTCGGCAGGTCACGAGTTATTGAGCTTCATGGACACCTTCTCCGGCTACAATCAGATCCGTATGAGTCCGGCAGACGAAGATCTTACCACATTCACAACAGACCGGAGGGTATACTGCTACAGGGTGATGCCCTTCGGCCTTAAGAACGCCGGAGCTACGTACCAACGGTTGGTCAACCACATGTTCAAGCCACAGATCGGCAGGAACATGGAAGTTTACGTCGACGATATGCTCGTCAAATTGGTCCCGTCGACCGACCACTCCAAGGACCTGTGCGAGGCATTCGAGGTCCTCCGCAAGTTCAAGATGAAGCTAAACCCCTTCAAGTGCGCATTCGGGGTCACCGGAGGAAACTTCCTCGGTTTCATGGTCACCCACCGTGGGATCGAGGCCAACCCGGAAAAAATCGACACTATCCTCAACATGACTGCGCCCAAGACTAATGTCGAGATCATGCGACTAACCGGGTGGGTGTCCGCTCTGAGCCGCTTCATGTTGAGGTCCGGGGGAAAATGCCTCCCCTTCTTCAAAGCTCTAAGGAAAGTCCCGAAGTTCGAGTGGTCGGAGGAGTGTCAGACCGCCTTCGACCAGTAAAGAGGCACCTGACAACGCCGCCGCTGCTCACCCGACCAGTTGAAGGAGACGAGCTATCGCTGTATCTGGCGGTATCCAACCAAGCGGCAGGCTCAGTGCTCGTCTGGGAGGTCGACGGAGTGCAGAAGCCGGTAAACTACGTGAGCCGTGTCTTCAAAGACGCAGAAACGAGGAAATCCGGCCATAGAGAAGATCGTCCTGGCCCTCATAGTGGCCTCAAGAAAGCTACGACGCTACTTCCAGGCGCACACTATCCTCGTCCTCACCGAGCGCCCGCTGGGGTCTATCCTCACCTCACCCGAATCCTCGGGCCGCTTAGAGAAGTAGAGGTGGGAGCTATTCCAGTTCGACATAAAGTACCGCCCGAGGCAGGCCATTAAAGCGCAAGCCCTGGTCGACTTTATTGTCGAGTGCACCATCCCCGGCAAGGAACCGGAGCCCGCGCCGACCCCCGCGGATCAACACCCGATCGTGGGGAAACCCGACTCGGTCCCTGAGTGGGTCATCTACGTCGACGGGTCCTCAATCGAGGACGGCTGTGGCGCCGGCCTTATCATTCAGGGCCCGAACGAAGCAGAAATGGAGTATTCTCTGAAGCTCAGATTCAGGGCCTCAAACAACGCGGCAGAGTATGAGGCCCTGCTGGCCGGACTGCGCATGGCCTCCGGACTGGGGCTGAAAATAATTCGAATCCACAGTGACTCAGCCCAAGTCGTTAGACAAGTGACCGGCCACTTCGAGGCTCGGGAACCACTGATGGCAAAGTACCTGGCCGAGGTAAGAAAACTTCGGAGGAACTTCGACAAGGTCCAGATAGAGCAGATACCCAGGCAGCTCAATGCCCAAGCTGATGCCCTGAGCAAGCTGGCTTCATCCTACTCGGTCAACAACAAGCGATCTATCCTCTTTGAGACCCTGCCACGGCCCAGCGTGAAAGACGGAGCGACAATACTTCATGTGTACACAGCGCAGGAAGGCGACAAAGACTGGAGGAAGCCCATCGTGGAATTCTTAAGGGATGGAGCGCTCCCAGGAGATCGGGGAGCAGCCCGCTGTCTCCGGGCCAAATCCCGTCACTTCGTCTGAAGCAATGGGAACATTTACAAGAAATCCTTCACTCAGCCACTGCTCCGGTGCGTCGACCCCCACGAAGCCGACTACGTCCTTCGTGAAATCCATGAAGGGGTCGGCAGCGCACACGGCACACCAAGGGGCCCGAACCTTAATCCAGAAGGTATTGCTCCAGGGGTACTACTGGCCAATTATTCACGAGGACACCCAGAAGCTCGTCACGAGATGTAAAAGCTGCCAACTCCATAGAAGCGTACCCCGCCTCCCGGCTACCGAGCTGATCGCGCTGACCTCCCCATGGCCGTTCGCCCGGTGGGGATTGGACATGATAGGTCAGTTCCCTACCGCACGGGCGGGCACAAATATGTTCTCTTCGCGGTAGATTACTTCACGAAGTGGATCGAGACAGTCCCCATCAGGAAGCCAGACACCGCCTGTAACAACCCCAAACTTTCTGTACAATTTTTTTCAAAATTACAGAAAGGGGTATTTTTGCCTGAGCACAAGATAAATATTTGTTTTGCTAATTTATAGCAAGAAGGAGCTTATAGCTCATTGGTAAGAACTTGCACTGCTGAACCAAGCCACAAGAGTTCAAATCCTATACCCCACATTATTTTTAATATTGTTTTATTTTTGAATTTTTAGAATACCAAGAGTTTACACGTGCATATCTCACAAAAACCCTACTACACCCAAAATTCTAACAGTATCATAGGACTATTGAACCGACGGGGGGGGGGGGGGGTTCGACCACCGGAATCGGCCGACGGACCGGCCGGACTCGGCCGGATCGCCGAGTCAACAACAGGAAAAAGTTGCCTCTTGAGCTCCTCTCTACACCTGCACACTTTAATTTCCCAGACCAGTAACAAAGCACTTTTAAAACACCAATTACTCCATTTTATTATATTTTATCACATTTTTTCATTTTAACCTTTCACCTATCCTAACCCTAACCTTACCGTATAAATACAACCCTTACACATACACCCCTCACTCCAAAATTCTGATCAAAACTCTCAAGAAAATTCCTAGAAGTTTAGTGTGCATTTGAAGTGAGCAAAGGGGCGAAACTCCGACCATCTTCCGACGACAATCATTGGAGCTCCCGGCGACGAAACGGCGCACCAGAAACTACGTCCACTCCCTCTCCCTCTCCTCTTTAAGCTAAACCCGTCCCACCTTCCCTCTTCTCTACTCTTTCTGAAAATACGAAATTCTAAAACCCGACGGAATCGGAACAAATCCGATTTTCGATCCGATTCTTCCTAAAATCTCATTTTTTCTTTAATACAATCTTGTTAAACCATTACATGTTGACTATTAAACACTAACTAATCATATTGAACAAGTTCCATATCAAAAAAAATTGCTATTTCCATTTTACCGTACTTTTTCATTAAATTACCATATAGTTTCATTTTCGACATTTAAACATCACAAACTTGCTATACCTTTAAGTAGATCACGAGGTAATGACCTACCTCCTCACAGCACTCATATGCAACATGGCACAATACCTTTCGGGAATATAGAATACGGGAAAACGAAACATTTCAAATAAATACCATTACTATTAAAACCGTTTTTTAAAAGATTAGTATTTTACACAAATCTTTGCAAAGTGCTGCTACAACCTGTTTTGGGGAACCTGACTGGGATGGTGCAGATTATCGCACATCCCTGGGCTTAGTAGTGCGAGAAGCAGACCTCCGCAAGGAGCATTCGGTCTCGAGAGATTTAAAATACGAAAATCTTAAGAAAATGAGATTTCTAGAAATATAATATATATTAAAATTTATTTTTATATAAATATATATATATAAATGTATCATTAAAATATCTATTTTGTAATAATATAAATATTCCAACTTTTTCTAAAAATCACAAGGACCGCTTTACATTAAAATACCATGAAATCCATACAAGTTCAATATTACAATTAAATACCATATATTATGAAATTAGGTTATTTTCACTAGAAATATCACAAATATAAAATCTACATCTATGACAACTCTAAAGACGATAATTAAATACTTGGGGTGTATTTTAAAAATTATACAAAAGTATTTTTATATAAAACCCCCTCAAGTTCTATAAATTATCCTAAGGACCCTAGTAAACATAGGTTTAAGCGGGACCAATCTCTTGAGATTCAGGGAGCCGGAGAAGTGGGTGCTTGCCTATTTAAGGTAGACAATTTAACAACGGTGCTATCAACACGGTAATCGTCTTTGAAAAATACACAAATCCTACCGCCCATGTACAGCGGTTACCGATAACATCAAAACAATCAGGACTTCAATTTCTTTTCTAATTGTTCTGACTCAGACCGAGACTCATTAAAGTAATCTGACTTGAATATGATTTAAGTATCCAAACTACATTTCAACATGAATACATAAATCCATATATTCAGTTTATCAATCTATACAACTCGACCGAACCGAACCATGGATATACTTCCATTTACATGATTCTCCAGTTACATCCATTTACATGATTCTCCAGTTACATTCATTTACTGATATCATAGTTTCGGCAAGTCATCCAAATATACAATCTATATTACAATTCAATTACAAGTTGAAATACAACACAATACAATACAATGCAATACCATCAGTACAATCATTACTATCAATACAATAAATACACGGGGTATTGGGGTAGTTCATTCGTGAATCCAACAGAATCTCAAGAGTCCCCCTAGATCATGAATCCATGTCTACTAACACAAGCAAGCAATCATGAGGGCCTGTGTTTCCATGCTCCTGGATTGTGGTCGGTTGAATTTGGAATACTTCGACGACGGTCGAAGTCCCGCTACTAACATTTGATTCGGTCCCGTGGTTCCCTACCCCTGGATTGGAGCCTGTTGGGTTTGAGAACACTCTTGAGATTGGTTGGCATTCACCCTTGAACTTACGATAACAACACTATTAACACTAATACAACAGTATAATAATATAATACAACTTTAAAAGCTACACACACTCTCTTTCTTTTTTTTTTTCTACTTCTCCCTTATTTTTGGGACTTACCGAGCGATTTGTACGCTGAAGACATTCTCTTTCTTCTTCTTTGAATGTCGTCAGGTGATTTGAATCTTCCGGAGATCGAGCCAAGTGTTGAAGACTTGGACCAGTTTACTGAAGACCCAGAGCTTTAGTTCATTGTACACATTTCCTTTCAGTACTTTACATTTCTGTTATGCCACTGTTTAGGCATCGCTTTATTCCTTGTATTTACTTTTCCATGTATTGTAAAAAAGAATGTAAATATATAAAGTTGCTGTTTTGTTATATCTTGTCTCTTGTGCATTTACATTTATATTGCTTAGTTACCCTTAGCGTATGTACTTCTGAGTATATACGTAGCGGCCTCGTCGTGTCCTCTGCCCGTATACTGGGAAGCGGGGCGTGACAGGTTTTGTTGGCGGCCTATGCAGGTCAGAGCTGTATGAAACTCTATCATGCAGTTCTGTTGTGCGTGAACAACCTAAGCAATATAACACATGAACCAGCAATTAAAACATTCTTTACAATTCATGTTCCTTGAATCTTAAAATTTCATATTCTTTGAATCATATATTTTGAATATGTCATAACCTAAATTTTTCATTCAAGGTTATGGATTCCCCAAACAACACCAGCACCAACTTCAACAACACTCCACCTCCACTATCAATCACACCTGCCGTTCCTGCTCCATCCAACGACCAAACGGTTCTACTTGAGGCAATCCGCAGCCTTCTAGAGGGACAGCGGCAGCTCTTGAACCGTCCCGAGGCAGAAGCACCTGGGGTGAAGCAATTCAGGGTTTTGCATCCCCAAACAGATTTCAGGAAAGGAGAGCCCACTTGAAGCGGAGGAATGGGCTCAGAGTATAGAGGATGATCTGGCAGCAGGACAAGTGCCAGAAATAGCTTGAGTTCGTGTTGCAAACTTACAGCTCACGGACAATGCACGGAACTGGTGGAAGGCGGAAGAAAGCCGTCTTGAACCACCCATCGAATGGAAGACTTTCCGAGACATATTCGACGCAAAGTACTTCACTGAGACTGCCAGGTTCGACATGGAACATCAGTTCATCCATCCGCAACAAGGTTCGATGTGGACCAAGTCAGTAGATGAGTATGACGCCGAGTTCACCATACTCAGTCGGTAAGATATGTATCAATGTTCAATTTTATATCACATACTACACAGCTAACACAAAACCGTAACAGGTTTGCGGCCCATCTCATACCGACTGCTGAGATCAGAGTTAGAAGATTTCAGCAAGAGTTGGACCCGGAAATTCAAGCTAGATTAGCTACAGGGGATTTCCCAACCCATGATATGGCTTTGAAAGCTGCCCAAAGATATGAGGCAGTGGTGAAGAAGAAGGGCAGACCTCAAACTGCCGGAAGGAAGCGCCCTGCCAACCAGATGGCAGGAGAAGCCGCATCAGGACCACCATTTGTACCAAGGAGACCGGGAGTACCAATCAACAGTCCTAACCCAGCCTTTTGTACCTACTGCAAGAGAGCTGGACATCTGATGGAAGATTGCAGACGAGCAAATGGTCTTTGCCTGATATGTGGATCATCCTCACATACCATTGGAACATGCCCACACAACCGAACTAATCCTGATTCCGCAGCTAGACCGGCTATCAAAGCTCCACCTACTCGGTTAACTCTTCCTGCACCACCTCCGCGTGGACCATCTTTACCCCGACAATCAGCAATGTACCAGCATGCACGAAAAAACGTGCTGAGACGCCAGGCTTACAATTTGGCGTCCGTAGAAACTGAGACGGTTGGCCAGAATAACCCTGGTAATTCTCTTCAACCTTTTCAAACCCTTATATCACTTTTTTATTTTTCATACACTATCAGTACTTCAGTCACCAAACTTTCTTTGAATTTGTTACACTTTC
This sequence comes from Agapanthus africanus, assembly GCA_030015575.1. NCBI lineage: Eukaryota > Viridiplantae > Streptophyta > Magnoliopsida > Asparagales > Amaryllidaceae > Agapanthus > Agapanthus africanus. The sequence continues at coordinate 42,375,103 of JASDDO010000019.1, read as the reverse complement.
CTCTTATAAATTTCGAGGACGAAATTTTTATAAGGAAGGTAGAATGTAACAACCCCAAACTTTCTGTACAATTTTCAGTACAATTTTTTTCAAAATTACAGAAAGGGGTATTTTTGCCCGAGCACAAGATAAATATTTATTTTGCTAATTAATAGCAAGAAGGAGCTTGTAGCTCATTGGTAAGATCTTGCACTGCTGAACCAAGCCACCAGAGTTCAAATCCCATATCCCACATTATTTTTAATATTGTTTTATTTTTGAATTTTTAGAATACCAAGAGTTTACACGTGCATATCTCACAAAAACCCTACTACACCCAAAATTCTAAAAGTACCATAGAACTATTGAACCGACGGGGGGATTCTGGCCACCGGACTCGGCCGACTCGGCCAGCGGACCGGCCGACTTGGGCCGCCGCCGCCTGCCGGACTCGGCCGGACCGCCGAGTCAACAACAGGAAAAAGTTGCCTCTTGAGCTCCCTTCTACACCTGCACACTTTAATTTCCCAGACCAGTAATAGAGGACTTTTAAAATACCAATTACTCCATTTTATTACATTTTAATACATTTTATCATATTTTTTCATTTTAACCTTTCACCTACCCTAACACTAGCCTTACCCTATAAATATAACCCCTACACACACACCCCTCACTCCAAAATTCTGATCAAAACTCTCAAGAAAAGTCCTAGAAGTTTAGTGTGCATTTGAAGTGAGCAAAGGGGCGAAACTCCAGCCATCTTCCGACGACAACCATAGGAGCTCCTGGCGACAAAACGGCTCACCAGAAACTACGTCCACTCCCTCTCCCTCTCCTCTTTAAGCTAAACCCATAAGTCTCACCTTCCCCCTTCTCTACTCTTTCTGAAAATACGAAATTCTAAAAGCCGACGGATTCGGAACAAATCCGATTTACGATTCGGTTCTTCCTAAAATCTCACTTTTCCTTTAATACAATCTTGTTAAACCATTACATGTTGACTATTAAACACTAACTAATTATATTGAAGAAGTTCCATATCAAAAGAAATTTCTATTTCCATTTTACCGTACTTTTTCATTAAAATATCATATAGTTTCATTTTCGACATTTAAACATCACAAACTTGCTATACTTTTAAGTAGATCACGAGGTAATGAACTACCTCCTCACAACACTGATATGCAACATAGCACAATACCTTTCGGGAATATAGAATATGGGAAAACGAAACATTTCAAATAAATACCGTTACTATTAAAACCGTTTTCTAAAAGATTGGTATTTTACACAAATCTTTGCAAAGCGCCGCTACAACCCATTTTGGGGAACCCGACTGGGATGGTGCGGATTATCGTACATCCCTGGGCTTAGTAGTACGAGATGCAGACCTCCGCAAGGAGCATTCAGTCTCGAGAGATTTAAAATACGAAAATCTTAAGAAAATGAGATTTCTAGAAATATAATATATATTAAAATTTATTTTTATATAAATATATATATATATATATATATATATATGTATCATTAAAATATCTATTTTGTAATAATATAGATATTCCAACTTTTTCTAAAAATCACAAGGACCACTTTACATTAAAATACCATGAAATCCATACAAGTTCAATATTACAATTAAATACCATGTATTATGAAATTAGGTTATTTTCACTAGAAATATTACAAATATATCTATGACAACTCTAAAGACAATAATTAAATACTTGGAATGTATTTTGAAAATTATACAAAAGTATTTTTACATAAAACCCCCTCAAGTTCTATAAATTACCCTAAGGACCCTAGTAAATATGGGTTTAAATGAGACCAATCTCTTGAGATTCAGGGAGCCAGAGAAGTGGGTGCTTGCCTATTTAAGGCAGCCAACTTTACAACGGTGTTATCAATACGGTAATCGCCTTTGAAAAAGACACAAATCCGGCCGCCCATGTGCAGCGGTTACCGATAACATCAAAACAATCAGGACTTCAATTTCTTTTCATTTGTTCTGACTCAAACTGAGTCTTATTAAAGTAATATGACTTGAATATGATTCAAGTATCCAAACTACATTTCAACATGAATCCATGAATCCAAATATTCAATTTATCAATCAATACAACTTGACTGAACCGAACCATGGATATACTTCCATTTACATGATTCTCCAGTTACATCCATTTACATGATTCTCCAGTTACATTCATTTACTGATATTATGGTTTCGGCAAGTCATCCAAATATACAATCTATATTATAATTCAATTATAAGTTGAAATACAATACAATACAATACAATACCATCAGTACAATCATTACTATCAATACAATAAATACACGGGGTATTGGGGTAGTTCATTCGTGAATCCAACAGAATCTCAAGAGTCCCCCTAGATCATGAATCCATGTCTACTAACACAAGCAAGCAATCATGAGGGCCTGTGTTTCCATGCTCCTGGATTGTGGTCGGTTGAATTTGGAATACTTCAACGACGGTCGAAGTCCCGCTACTAACATTTGATTCGGGCCCGTGGTTCTCTACCCCTGGATTGGAGCCTGTTGGGTTTGAGAGCACTCTTGAGATTGGTTGACATTCACCCTTAAACTTACGATAACAACAATATTAACACTAATACAACAGTATAATAATATAATACAACTTTAAAAGCTACACACACTCTTTTTTTTTTTTTCTACTTCTCCCTTATCTTTGGGACTTACCGAGCGATTTGTACGCTGACGACATTCTCTTTCTTCTTCTTTGAATGTCGTCAGGTGATTTGAATCTTTCAGTGATAGAGCCTAGCGCTGAAGACTTGGACCAGTTTACTGAAGACCCAGAGCTTTAGTTCATTGTACACATTTCCTTTCAGTACTTTACATTTCTGTTATGCTACTGTTTAGGCATCGCTTTATTCCTTGTATTTACTTTTCCATGTATTGTAAAAAAGAATGTAAATAAATAAAGTTGTTGTTTTGTTATATCTTGTCTTTTGTGCATTTACATTTATATTGCTTAGATACGCTTAGCGTATGTACTTCTGAGTATATACGTAGCGGCCTCGTCGTGTCCTCTGCCCGTATACTGGGAAGCGGGGCGTGACACCGCCATGACAATCAAGGTCCTGCAAAATAACCTGATACTCCGGTTCGGCATCCTGAGATGCATCATCACCGACCATGGGACGAACTTCGAAAACGAAAAAGTGAAGGATTTCTACAACGAATATCATATCCTCATGAAGTTTGCCGCGGTTGCACATCCCCAATGCAACGGGTAGGCCGAAGTCGCTAACCGAGATGTCCTTCGGGGTCTCCGAACCCGCTTGGAGGGACGCCAAGGCAGTTGGGTCGAGGAATTGCCCGGGGTCCTATGGGCCCTGCGCACGTCAAAGAAGGCCCCCACCGGGGAAACCCCTTTCAGCTTCTGCTACAGGACCAAAGCAATGGTCCCGGCGGAGATCGGGCTACCCAGTCATCGGGTCGAACACTTCGACGACGAAGTAAACACCACGGCACTACGGACCAACCTGGACATCCTGTTAGAGAAACGAGACCGGGCTAAGATCAGGGCTGCCGCCTATCAGCAGCAAACTGCCCGATACTACAACGCGCGGGTCAAGCATCGCTCCTTCAGGACCAGGGATCTAGTCCTACGGCGAAATGAGTTCGTCGATCAAGGCAGGCTACACAAGTTTTCCCCAAAATGGGACGGTCCTTTCCTCGTCATCGAGGTACTTCCCGGCGGAGCCTACCGCTTGCAGGACGCGGACGGGCGCAGGTTTCCATGACCTTACGACGCCGAGAAGCTCAAGCTGTACCAGTGAAATCACTACCCACAAGTGTGCACCTCTCTCTTCACAAAGACAATGTAAATTTTTCTAAAAAGTCCTTTTCATCCGAATAACAAGAACGGAACGTTAGAACATTGCGAAAAGAAGAGTTCTGTCTTTGTGACCTAAGCCCTCACTAAGAGGCAACTGGACAGCTCTACTGCTCGGTCCGTCCTTAGCGGGCCTCCTACGGCCCCTCCTGCGCTAGGGATCAAAGCCCTCACCAAGAGGTAGCCGAGCAGCTACCCTGCTCAGCTATCCCTGGCTGGTAGCTCCCCTACCACACAACACCAGGGATAAAAGCCCTCACCAAGAGGCAGCCGAGCAGCTACCCTGCTCGGCTATCCCTGGCTGGTAGCTTCCCTATCCCACAACGCTAAGGATCAAAGCCCTCGCTAAGAGGCACCGGGCAGCAATCCTGCTCGACTATCCTTAAGGACAAAAAGCCCTCGCCAAGAGGCACCGGGCAGTAACCCTGCTCGACCATCCTTAGTAGGCCAATCACGTCCCCTCCCGCGCTAAGGATGAAAAGCCCTCGCAAGAGGCAACCGAACCCGCCCTTGTTCGGTTATCCCTAGCTGGTAGCTCCCTACCCCAACAAACCAGGGATCAAAGCCTTCACAGAGGCAACCGGACCCGCCCTTGTTCGGTTATCTCTGGCCGGTAGCTCCCCTACCTCACAATGCCAGGGATCTAAGCCCTCACCAAGAGGCAGCCGAGCGGCTACCCTGCTCGGCTATCCCTGGACGGTAGCTCCCCTACCTTACAACTCCAGGGATCAAAGCCCTCACCAAGAGGCAGCCGAGCGGCTACCCTACTCGGCTATCTCTGGCCGGTAGCTCCCCTACCCCACAACGTCAGGGATCAAAGCCCTCACCAAGAGGCAGCCGAGCAACTACCCTGCTCGGCTATTCCTGGCTAGTAGCTTCCCTACCCCACAAAACCAGGGATCAAAGCCCTCACCAAAAGGCAGTCGATCAGCTACCCTGCTCGGCTATCCCTGGCTGGTAGCTTCCCTACCCCACAACGCCAGGGATCAAAGCCCTCGCCAAGAGGCACCGGGTAGCAACCCTGCTCAGCCATCTTTAAGGACAAAAAGCCCTCGTCAAGAGGCACCGGGCAGTAACCCTGCTTGGCCAACCTTAGTAGGCCAATCACGGCCCCTCCCGCGCTAAGGATGAAAAGCCCTTGCAAGAGGAAACCGAACCCGCCCTTGTTCGGTTATTCCAGGCTGGTAGCTCCCTACCCCAACAAACTAGGGATCAAAGCCCTCACAGAGGCAACCGGACCTGCTCTTGTTCGGTTATCCCTGGCTAGTAGCTCCCTACCAAACCACAGATCAAAGCCTTCGCCAAGAGGCACCGGGAAGCAACCCTGCCTGGCCCGTCCTTAAGGATCAAAGCCCTCGTAAGAGGCAACCGAGCCCGCACTTGCTCAGTTATCCCTGGCTGGTAGCTCCTTAACCCAACAAACCAGGGATCAAAGCCCTCGCCAAGAGGCACCGAGCAGCTACCCTGCTCGGCATCGTCTTTAGTAGGCCAACCACGGCCCCTCCCGCGCTAAGGATCAAAGATCTCGCAAGAGGCAACCGAGCGGCTACCCTGTTCGGTTATCCCTGGCTGGTAGCTCCCTACCCCAACAAACCAGGGATCAAAGCCCTCGCCAAAAGGCACTGAGCGGCTACCCTGCTCGTCATCGTCCTTAGTATGCCAACCACGCCCCCCCCGCGCGCGTTAAGGATCAAAGCCCTCGCAAGAGGCAACCGAGCCCGCACTTGCTCGGTTATCCCTGGCTGGTAGCTCCCTACCCCAACAAACCAGGGATCAAAGCCCTCGCCAAGAGGCACCAAGTAGCTACCCTGCTCGGCATCGTCCTTAGTAGGCCAACCACGGCCCCTCCCGCGCTAAGGATCAAAGCCCTCGCAAGAGGCAACCGAGCGGCTACCCTGCTCGGTTATCCCTGGCTGGTAGCTCTCTATCCCAACAAACCAGAGATCAAAGCCCTCGCCAAGAGACACCGAGCAGCTACCCTGATCGGCATCGTCCTTAGTAGGCCAACCACGGCCCCTCCCGCGCTAAGGATCAAAGCCCTCGCAAGAGGCAACCAAGCAGCTGCCCTGCTTGGTTATCCCTGGCTGGTAGCTCCCTGCCCCAACAAACCAGGGATCAAAGCCCTCGTCAAGAGGCACCGAGCGGCTATCCTGCTCGGCATCGCCCTTAGTAGGCCAACCACGGCCCTTCCCGCGCTAAAAATCAAAGCCCTCGCCAAGAGGCACCGAGCGGTTACCCTTCTCGGCACTATCCTTAGTAGGCCACTTACGGCCCCTCCAACAACTAAGGAACATGAACTCAACAAGAGGCATCCGTTCTATCAACGTCTTAGCGATCTCCACGTCGACTTCGGGGTCATGGAGATACCGTCTTTCCGCCGATCCTCACGCCCTCAGTAAATGATCAGAGTCAAGTCGACGGGTAATCGCTAGACAAGGAACATGCCGACCATAAAAGCAATACTGTGCAGATACGAGTGTCTACCAAGAAAAGGAAGTACAAGCACAAACATTACTGCAAAAATAAAAAGTTTTTATTCACAAAGCCAAAAATCTTTACAAGGGTATTGTGGGCTCCCCAGCCTTATCAAAATTGCCCGGAGGCTTACAAAATAGAAAGGAGGAAAAACCAAAAGGTCGTGCCGCAAGCCCCGCCTAGGCCTCACTCCCCTCATCGCTATCGGCCGGAGGCGGGACCACCGATAGTGGGACCCGAGCATGAAGCTCACCGTCGGCGAACTCCGGAAGCTGCTCCTTGACGGCATCAAGAACTTTGTTCCATGCAGTTGCGGAGGCCTAGCCGAGGACGGCGTAAAACTGGTCCGACTCCTTGTAATCCGCCACCGTCTTCCTAGCCCGTGTCTCGGCGGTCTCCGCCGCCTGAAGCGCCGCCTCGGCATCCCGCCTGCTGGCATCTCTCGCCCTCCTCATGGCTGCAAAGCGATCAGCCAGTTCCATCAACTTTGCTTCAACGAGTCGGCAGGACTCACTTAGGTGGCGGTAGGACTCCCGGCACTTTGAAACGGTGAGATCCGCGGCTTCTGACCGGGCTCTGAGGGCGAGCGACCTCTCCCTCTCAAGACGCAGCTCGAGTCGCAGACCCTCGACCTCCGAAGAAGACTCTTCTGCTGACCTCGCGGCCCGAATAGCTCCCTCGGCTTCCATACGAATAACAAGAGCGCAGTGCTGAAGGACCTGGCGAAAAATGGCAGAGAAACTTAAGGACACCCAAACTTAGGAAAGGTCGCTTGAAATAACGCATAGGGAGTACACACCTGAACCGCCTCCTGTGCGATGGCCGCCAGTTGGGCCCTCAAGGTCCCCCGCGGCATCCGGCCTCCGGCCGACTCCTCCATACCAGCAAGAAGGCTGGCGGCAATGGAAAGCCCCGACGGGACCACGAACTGGACATCCCCCTCCTACACAGGAGTCCCCTCCGGAATCTCCGTCGGCGGCGCACGAGAGACCGTCCTCTTCCACTTAAGAGGAACCCCGTCTTCGCCCTCTCCTGCATCCCTCGTCTGAGATTCGGGAACCCGTGTACGCCTTTGGCCGCCGCCGAAACAATCGTCAAGAGCTCGTGACGGGGCAGGTGGCCCCGCCATCGGGGGCACATCCGGCACAGGGCTTGAGTAGGCCGGAGGCACGGCTGCACCGCCGTCCCCCCTCCAGGACTGAGCGCCGAAGGCACCAAGAGTCTAGGATCGAACCATCTGTCCTGTCAAAAGGGAGAAGAGGCTCGACTTAGAAGGATAAGAAGCAGAAGGAAGAAGAAGCAAGTCCGACCTAAAGGGGAGAGCACCGAGCTAACAAGACTCAGAATGAGAAAATGTGTAGAGAGAGACCCCAAATCAGGCATCCCCTTGATTTATACAGCCGACGTCCTCATCCAACGGCGACGGTCAACTCCCGCCAAAGCGGTTCGCTACACTCAACGGCCACGATTGCTCCACCTGTCGCAAGCACATTGACAGCTCCCATCGGATGCCAGAAGCATGCGACACGTCACATCAGCCAACCGGTGCGCGACACGTGGCCCGTCGCTTCACCAAAGAGCACACGATCCGGCATACCCTCTTTAATGAAAAATATCTCGCCTTGATTCGCTGGCCTCATCCAGAAAAGACAACCAATTGCCCAGAGACACGCCCGACGATATCTTCGGAAAGGAGCTCACCTCGGGTGATCCGGCAAACCACTCTCGACCCGACCCGTCAGCTGGTCGGGACGAGAGTGGGGGGCTAATGATGATGCTCGATATTGGTGATCTCTCAGATCAGGACGCGTGACAGATGACGTGTCTCAGAGCTCACAAGAAAGGACTACAGTGGCCGACCAGACCACACCTACGCTCGCCCTGCCGTGCGGACGCTGGCTCGCCTCCGAGCCTCCTGCACAACTGGCCTCCTCGGCCCCACAGCTCGCATCCGAGCTATCACAGGCCCGGGCCTCCTCGGCCCTCTCAGCTCGCCTCTGGGCTCGAGCAAAACCAAGATAGCTCGGCTCTCCCGCTCCTCCGCGAGCTCTTCCGCCGAGGTCATCTTCCTCGGTCTCATCGACCGACCAACAACACCGCTTGCAGGCGTAACCACCATTCCGCGAATCTCGCCATGTGCGAGATCTCCGCCGGCCACATCCCACGTTCCACGCCACCACGATCCCCCATTAACGAGCCTGTCTCGCCATTAATGGTAGGTACCACTCATCACGCGGGCGTGACGGCCGGCATAATTCTCGCGCCTGCCTCGCCTGCTGCCACCGCTATATAATCCCCTCTTCCAGATGATCGAGGTAAGACATTTTGACTCCACTAAGCCGTTACTCTGCTCGGATCTCCAGTCTAACTTGATCATCGGAGGATCCTCGGTGATACAACCATCCCGAGACTTCCTTGTAGATAACTCGGCAACCACAATCTCAACCTATTGAGATCCATACGTTCCGGGAGTGACAGACTCCAGATCAAATCTCACCCACTAGCATATCATGGGAAGGCAATATCTGAAGTAGATCTCAGCCTCCATCACAAAGGAATCGGAATCGGCGATGGGATTCATGTTTAGGATTAGGTTATCGTCGTTCTTCTCCGGCGCCGCCGCGGCGTCGGTCGGTGGATTTTACTACCTCTACAAGGATTACATGGTCGCTCATCAGACCATCTCTCAGCGGGTCCCTCTCTCTCTTTCTTTTTATTGATTCATTCATTGATTCTTGCTGTTGTTGTTTGGGATATTATGGGTTGGAAAATAGGGCACTGATGACGACGATTTTCGTACCTCTACAGAAATTAGGGCACTGATGATTCGATTTGCTGTGAATGGGTTGTGTGAGAAGGAATGGGGGAATAGGAGATTTGTTGGGGATTTCGAAGAATTTAGTTGTGGATTTGGAATTGTATTGAAACCCTAGTTTGGGAATGGTTTTTTTAATCTCTTAAGGTTATTTGTATAAAAATGGTTTGCAAGGGATAAATTTTTCTCACCCCTTTCAAATATTTATACATTGTTTAGCATTTAGAATGGTGGGCTAAGGAGGGAGGTTGTCAACTGAGAGAACTTCTTTAGGAGAGCTTTCTTTCAAGTTTCGGCTTGTAGCCTTGGTGGAACTTTGGGAATAATAGGTGGCAGTGTAATCATCTCAGGGCAGTGCTTTACTTCTTTTCAAGGGAAATCCTTCTTCTTTGCATGCCAACTCCGTAGTGAGTCTCTCTAGCCTTCTGAGATGTTTGAGTGACGATGCTATGTAAAGATAGGATAAGAAATTAGTGTACTTGTAAGAAGCTGAAGGCATATCTTATGGAGGATGAATCTAAGAAGAACTATTTGAGATGGTATGAACATGTCCGACGGGGGTAAATAATTTGTGCAAGAGAGGCAAAATTATAGTTAATGATGCATAGGGAGCTAGAGTTATACCTCACAAAAGATGTAGGGACTCTGTGAGAAACATACGTTGCCCATTTAATCAAGCAGATGACCCTTCAGAATGTAAGAAAAATGTTCATGTAGACAATCCCAAAGGTTTTATAGAAAGGCTTCTTGTTGTTGCACTATTTTTTCTATCACAAAGTATTTTGTATTTAGCTCAAATGACTATGGTGAGAAGTCTTGCTAAATTACATAATGTTAAAAGGTAAAAAGGATTACTATGTATTCTTAAGACACCATCTTATCTATTTTTTTAATTTTATTTTGCTAAAGATTTTTCATTAGAAGCTATTTGTACTACTTGATTATGGAAATTTCTTTAGACTTTTAGACCTTTGAAGATAACTAAAATGGCTAGCTAAGGAAAGCAGAGAAGTTTAGTTTAATGATCTTATGAAAAATTTGGTTACATATCTCATTTGTTCCTTTTTCCATTGTCATATTTATGCCCGCAACTAGCACTACTCACGATTTGGGTTTGATCTATGAAGCACGGATTGCCTCACGTGTCATCTCGAATTACTAATCGGAGTGGATTCTCTTTGATTTGTTGCTATTCGTGTATCAGAATCACGAATCCTGATTTTAGTAATTAAATAAATATGAAATTCGAATACTTCATGATTTGACCCGATTTGCGTGTCGGATTTGACCAATTAAATTGGTTTTCAGGTATGGTTTGGGCTGATCATTTAGATCTGTTTTTAGATGCGGTTTGGATCCGTCATTTAAATAAATTAAATTAAATCTCGCTTGAGGTTTTGTGGCTGACCATAGATCCATTTTTGCCTTTTCGCATGTACACATACAATCTTATGTTTTATTAGAATTGTTTAAGATTGTCTTTTGTTATTTATATATTTATATGTATTTATATATTAATACATAGTAGATATTAAATAAAATCGATATTAAAATTTGTCCTTTATCCTAGATTTTTTTGAAAATTGTGAATTCGCTAATGCGAATCATATCATATTATACAAATCTGTACTACATAGCTTAGGATGCTAGACAGCAAACTATCTTAGTGCTTGTAGGCTTTTACTCTGGACAAAAATCATTCAGCAAGGAGAATAGTTTAGTCCCATCTGGTCACCAACTCAGTATCATAAGATACAGATCATAACTAAGTATCATCACTGGGTTCAGCCTGAGTTTAGGCAGGATCCTTGTGGGTTTAGTGCTTAATTAAAAGCAGAAAATCACAGAATATGTAGAAGTTACAAGTCTGGAATCAAAAGCTGAGAATGTAGCAGTGCATGTATGCGTCTAGTTGTCTTTCTTTCTTTCTTATGACTTATCTATTTTATGTTCTAGAGAGGGAGGGAGGGAGGGTTTTTTGTTGTATTTTTTCTCGTGGTGGGGCGTGGGGTTGGGGGTTGAGGCAGGTTTATATTATCAATGAACTAGTTGCTCTTGATTGTTTAGTTCTTCAGTTGTTGGCTAGTTGACCTGTTATTGGATATCAGAATGCTTGTGGATGGATTATATATATTCTTGACCATTATCTAGCTTAGCCTTTTTAGCCCTCACTCCTCACATCATCATACTAGATCTTATGTATAAAGCCGAACAACATCATTCGAGGTTCAAGTAGTTGCCAAGTTGAAACACCTAATCCCAATAAATCCAGCTGAATATGCTTCTGAACAATAATAAGTTTATATAACGGCATGTGGCGTTCAGTACGTATTTAGGATTTTTCCTTGCTAGGATGGAGATAGGTTCTTAAGCATATTTGTAACAGAAAGTTGTGTGCATTGTTTTAAATTGGTTGACGCCCACCTGCACACATGTTGTTTGAGCACTGGTTGCCATGACAAGGTAAATAAGCTTATAGCATGTTCGGTCAGTAACTGCAATACGTTGGTTTTGCATGCCATAAACATAGTAGCATGTCATTTTGCAAACGGATTAAAACAGTTTCGTGATTGTTCGATTATTTTGTCCTTCATTTTTATATCATTTGAAGTATTATGTAGTTTATGTTAATCCTCGTAGTGTTATTTACAATTTGGAGAAGCAACTATATTGGTCTCATAGAATTATACTAATACTCATCTTTCTAGTTCATAGTTTGCTTGTTTAGGATTCAGCACTATATGAAAGGATTGGCCTTGGACTGAAGCCTTTTCATGGACTTTGTAAAACCTTTGATGGACTTTATTCAGGATTCAGCATTAATTATGAAAGGATTGGCTTTGATACTGATTATAAACTTTGTAAGACCTTTAATGGATCCTTGTGCTCCATGTAGACCGCATTTTGATATAAATGCTTCTACTACAACAATGATGGATATTATGAGATTTTTGGTCCAACGTTATGCCCTACAACTTCATAATTCCTATATCAGTATCTTGACATGGAAATCCCTGACCGCTATAAAACCCGACATCTGCCATTATAGCATTGGTCTAGGACTTTGGACTCGTGTATTCTACTGTTCTTTGAATTAAAAGCTTATTTGTGAAATCTCTGTCCATTTAGAAGTTAGTCACTGTTGTTATTTTGAAAACAAGATATGAGGCTCATGTTTTCACTTCTGTATCTCCTTCCTCCTTGGTTTTGACCTTGACTACATGAACTACAATAACAAGATGAAGAAAAGTCTTTATCTCAGCTTACGTAATCGGATACATGAATTAATTTCGTTCATTCAACTCTATCAAGGCTTATCTTGATTAGAAATTTAGAATAGCTAACATAGTTTTTAAGTGCCTTTGTCCGTTCTTGTTTAGGGTTACCTTTTATTCCCCATTCCTTCGTCAACTATAATCTTGTTACCTCTGATTGTTGTACCTATCGGCCTACGTTTTGCTTGCCCAAACCATCTCAATGATTCCTCTTATGATTGTTGGAGCCAGCTCCATTTTTTATAAAACAGGCGTACTCATCTTTTATCCTACTTCTTAGAATATTGTCACTCATCCATCGCAACATCTTTATTTCAAAAGTTGCTTTTTTGGACATGTTTTATAATTACACATCATTTTAAAGTATAAAAACATTTTTTTAATGCCTTCCAATAGAATTTCCCCTTTCAATCTTTCATAAGCATTCTATGTTCACATAATACCGTTAAAGCCAAAAAGGTTCAAAAATGCAGATGTTCTTCTTGAGTCAGTGGCTATGGTCATCAGGAGATGAGGGGAAGTCTTAGAGATGTGACTTAGAAATATGACAGGAAGTAAGGTTTAAAGATATGATATTATCTTTATTTGGATCTTGAAAAGGATATGTTAGGTTGGGAATGATGCTATTTTGAGGGTTAAGTACAATGCTGGGATAACAAGAATTCAACCTCCAGTTGGCAAAGCTTCAGTGCGGTGATTCCAAATCTTTTGTTTGCTGGAGATAAATACTCCACTACTCTGTCTTCCCCTTTTCTTGTCTCCTCCGTCAATCAGTGCATTCACGCACCTGATACTCGTAAGTTTTCATGAGTTTTATTCTTCCCTCTTATAATCTTCTTTTACCTTTTCGCCATCAGCAACAGTACTTGTATGTAACAGTAAGACTCCTTAAGCTCTTCTGTAATTTTCTCTGTCCCTCACTATATTGCGTTGCACATGATTATTTAATTTTATCTTGCTAGTGCCCTCTGTTTTTTTTGTGCCGTCTTTATTGTATATAGATGAGACATGTGTTGCCATTCTCTTATTTGCTAACGTTCCATAACCTTGATGTTCTTAATTAATGTCATCAGGATGATCGATCTGACTGGAATAGCTATATAGTTTATTGTAATTTTTAATATAAAAAATCATGCCGTTTTTCTGTTAAAAATTTGCGAGACTTGAGACATTTAATCAAAACATTATTCATTATTGTATACTATATATTATTCTTTGAAGTTGTAGCATAAGAGTGTATCATCAATCTTGAGAGTCTGAGAAGTATAGATACAGATACTTGGCACAATTCTATACGCGCATGGAGACATGGTAATTTGCTAGAAAATAGTACATGAAGACAAGATAGACTATATAACAAGGAAGATGATGATGATGATGATGATGATGACGACGACGATGACATAAGGGAAAATTGTCTACCCTCCTGGAAACCGTAAATAACACAAACTTGTTGGCATAATTTTTTGTACTAATACTATCAAAAGCTTTGTTTCAATAGGCATTTCATTGCCTTGTTACCTTTGCAAGTAAAAGAGAATTCCCTTTTTTCCTTTTTTCAGGTTAAAGATAACTACCAATCTCTTGAGGAACGCTATGAAGCTTTGAACGCACGCTTCACAAGTTTAGAAAATTCGAAGAATGTAGAAACTGCAACACCGCCTGTGGAGGGAACTGAATAGATGTGATATTTCTTTGATGATGATGAGGTTTTGTTCGTCTCTAATGTTTGTTTTGATGAGTTCCTGTTGGTTTTTCTTAACACTAAGATACAATTCAATGGATCTCCATATGCGTTGCATTGAGATTTCAAATGATCTCATTTCATAATACGTACTCTGGGCACCGGTGCTCTAAAACTTGCTCTTCTTTTCTTTCTGTAACAACAATTGTATCATTTTTGTACAAGCAAGAGCCATTTAGATAATGGTTAAGGCTGCTGTTATAATTTCCTCAGGACGAAGCGATTTAGCTGTGCAATTGCATTAGAGTTTTCTAATTTAGGGCAGTTACAATCAGACTTCTTTCGTTGAATTTAAGAGCTTGTTGGTTCTTACAAGATTACAGTTTTATTTCCAGTTCACTTTAAGCTTTTTATGGCGTGAAGCTGTTACAAACCGATGGTGATATTATCCTTTTAGGAATGAAGTCTGTGTTCAGTGGTCCTCCTAATTGTATTACTGAAGTCTCTGTGAGGAAGCGACTTTTCTTTATGTTTTTATTTCGATGCGACCCTTTCAATAATCGAAATGGCAACTTTTCAGTAAATGCGTCCTGCATGAGCTGTATGCTCAGTTGGTGTCTTCTTTCTTTCTTTTTGTGATTACTGCGTTAACAGGATACATACTTTGGCTTTGGTCGTAGTAAGGTGTAGTGAGTGTAAGGTGTTAGTAAGGGGGTACAAGGAGGTACTTCAATGCTTAGCCTTAAGAGCATATCATGTGATTTTTCCTACCTTTTTGTGCCCTTGCATCTAGCGAAGTCTAAAATTATTGATTTTTCTGATGAATAGCTGGATCCCCTCAATCACTAGATCAATGGATGATAAGTATCTAATGTTATATGATAACATTCTTCTTGGTATTCTAAAGAGCAAGAATATGACTAGTAGAAAGGAACTCGAAACGAGTAGCTAATTTTGAGGAGCTAACATGATACTCAACTATTAAAAAAAAGGAAAAAGAGAAGAGCAGTCCTGAGAACGTTATTTTCTTAGAATGTCTTAATTAATCAATATTTTGGATAATCGGCAGCATTCATCTTGATTTAGATAGTTTTTACCCTTGGATGATTGCAAAATTAACAATTTTTCGACCATACAACATTTTGCGTTTTTTGATCAACAAGTAAAAAGTGTCCAAAGCACATAAAATCTAGTGTATCCATGCATTAGGTCACAAAGAACAAGATGAACGGTGTCGATTATGTTGATTTATAAAGTCGTTCTGGCCATCATATGACTCATAAAATATAAAAGAAAACCTTATCCTTATTCTCAGCCCGGATTTATCCGGCTCGCCCAGCCTAGCCCAAACCGTTAAAGCCCACGCACTTGCTAAACTGTTACACACAAAGTCACGTGCGTTGGCTCACATCCCCTCCAAAATCCAATCCAAACGCCAAACGATCATCGCAACGCCACCACGATGCCCTCTGTTGCCCTCATCTCTCAACCACCTCCACATCCTCTCTTCACCCGTCGCAAAACCACCACCACCTCCGTCGTCTCTTTCTCCAACCTCCCTCAAAACCCTAACCCTGACCCTGACCTTAACCCTAGTTCCTCACCTCTCAAGCTCAACCTCCATCAACAACTCGCCTCGATCGCTTCGAAATCCGACGAGTCCTCTCTCAGCGGCTCAGACGTTCTTCATGCGCTTCAGAGAGCCGCCGCGATCAAGAAGAAGAAGAAGACGATGAAGAAAAATTCAACGAGACGAAACGAAGGAGGAGATGCGGTCGCTGCTGGACGCGAAGATTTCGATTCCGGAAACTTGCGGCCGATCAATGTTCGGAGAGAGTGGAAGGAACGGATCGATGAGCTGGAGAGGAGAGTCGAAGAATTGAAGTCTCAGTATCACTATTGAATTGAAATCGATTCTGTTGATTGAATATGAGTAAAAAAATGTCATTTTTTTTTGTTTTGAGTTCTGAATTCTTAGCGAAATAGCAGCTTTTGAAGAATCGCAACTTAGATTTCGGTTTTAGTTCGAGATGAAGTTCGATTTTTGTTGGAGGAGAAATTTTCGGGCAATGCAATCAGGCAGGAGAGAGAAAGGTACGGGAATTCTCGGGCCAGCTTCACGGGGTCTATACTTCTATTTCTATTTCTTTTTCTTATGCATGCATCTTCGAACTTAGATGAATTTTTTTGAGTGATTTTTTCATCAAAAATAGGGATAGAAAGTGAAGAAGTTATATATTCAAGTAATTACCATAGTTCTTTATTTCCTCTGATGAATGGCTTCAATGTTTTCGTACAAATATAGCTTGCAGAATCTCTGGTTTTATCCTCTTTGCAACCAAAATCGGGGTCCCTAATTCTCTTCAAGTATAAAGGAAGGTAAATGGTGTTGAATATGACTTGAAACTGTTGAGCTGTCCAAAAGTCCTGTTTAAAGAGCTCAAGGATGAAGCCTAACCCGGTCGAGAGGCCGAGACATACGCTGACGTGCGTATTGTCAGCGCACGCGGACGGCAAGGCGGCCACATGCATGCAGTCAATGCATGTATGGGCAACACACCGTCGGGGACATGAATATTGATAGATAAAATGCATTAAATGTATTGAAAGAGATGTTGATTAATGATAATGGAGGGGTTGCATATTTGAATGCATTAATTAAAGAAATCAATGAAGTCCAAAAGAGGGGCTGTATATTTGTATATATAATGAATGTTGTGCAGAGAGAAAGGATCTCTCAATACACACAAAAATAATTGATTGAAAGCGTGTGTTGCCTCCAGAAAAAAAGGAACTGCAAGTTTGCAGTGGGAGAAAAATTTGTAATTTTGTATCTTGTAAAGAGAGAAAAAGAAGAAAAACTAGTGCGGCAGATGGACTAGGCAAATTGCCGAACCACAATAAATCATGTGTCTCTATTTTATTTGTGCGATTATTTCTTTTATTCATCGTTTTCTCCCACATATTCGGTAGATCAATTCCCAACAATTGGTATCATTGTGTAGAGAACTAAAAGGGTCTTCGATATTACGGTCTAACTTTACGGTAGGCGACGATACTTGTGTCCGCTCCCTATTTTCTTGGGTTGTAATTTCGAAGGTGTTGGTTCAAGGATCCGAGGGAGAAGGTTAAATTTGCTGCGGCGGTAAGCTAGAGATAGCGTTGGATGAAGAAAAATTGAAGATCGATAAATTTGATGGGAAGGATTTTGGGTTCTGGAAGATGCAAATTGAAGATTATTTATATCAGAAAAAGCTTCACGAACCCTTATTAGATATGAAACTAGCAGATACAAAGAAAAAAGATTGGGATCTATTATATCGTTAGGCCTTGGGCGTGATCCGTCTGACGTTGGCAAAGAATGTTGCGTTTAACACCATCAATGAGAAAACTACGGCGGATCCGATGGAGGCGCTATCAAATATGTACAAAAAACCATCTGTCTCTAACAAAATACATTTGATACGTCGTCTATTTAATCTGAAGATGAAAGAAGGCGCGTCTGTTGCAGATCATACCAATAATTTCAATGTGATTACAACTCAATTAAATTCTGTGGAAATAGACTTCGATAACGAGATCAAAGTTTTAATCATGTTGTCCTCCTTACCTGAAAGTTGGGTCGCAACTGTGACCGCGGTGAGCATTTCTTTAAGGAGCAAGAAGTCAAAACTCGATGAAGTTCGAGATTTAATTCTCAACGAGAATTTTCGCAGGAGAGAGTCAAGGGAATCTTCGGGGTCTGCTTTGAGTATCCAAAACAGAGGAAGGAGTTTTCAACGAGGACATAGGCAAGGAATGGCAGATCTAAGTCCAAAAGGAGGAGTAAATCAAAGTATCGTAAAGATATCACCTGCTGGAATTGTGGTATTCAGGGCCACTTTTTCAGTGATTGCAGTAAACCAAAGAAGAACAAGAAGGTTCAAAAGTACCAAAAGAATGATCATCAGGAAGAAGAGTCTTATTCTGCAAATGTTGCTACTGAAGAGATCTATGATGCTCTTATCTGTAGCATTGATAGTCCTATTGAATCCTAGATTCTGGACTCTGGTGCTTCGTTTCACTCAAGTCCGTGTAAAGATTTATTGCACAACTTCGCTGCAGGGAAGTTTGGAAAGGTTTATTTGGTTGATGATGAACTTTTAGAGATTACTGGAAAATGTGATGTTCACATAAAGACTGCCAATGGAACTCAGTGGAAGTTGCAGGATGTCAGATATGTTCCTGACCTGAAGAGAAATCTTATCTCCATGAGTCACCTAGACAGCATGGGATATACAACAGTGTTTGGAGGTGGTTCTTGGAAGATCTCAAAAGGTGCTATGGTCGTAGCAAGAGGCAGTAAGTCGGGAACCTTGTATATGACTGTAGAATGCAAATACACAATGGAAGTGGCCAAACGTGGTGGTAATTCTAAACCGTGACACCAAAGGCTCGGGCACATGAGCGAGAAAGAAATGAAATTGCTAGCATTAAAGGGATGACTACCTGAATTGTATACTGTCGATATCAGTTTGTGTGAGAATTGTGTGTATGGCAAGCAGAAAAAAGTTAGCTTCTCAAAAGTTGGAAGACCGCCAAAAAAGAGAAGTTGGAGTTGGTACATACAGATGATGGGGGCCAGCCCCGGTTCAGTCCTTTGAAGGCTCTCTACTATGTCACCTTCATTGACGATTCTATTAGAAATGTATGGGTTTATTTTTTGAAAAGTAAATCTCATGTGTTTGCTACTTTTAAAAGATGGAAAGCCGAAGTTGAAAATCAGCCTGTTTAAAAATTAAGTTTCTGAAATCTGACAATGGTGGTGTGTATAACAGTGTGGAGTTCAAGACATTTTGTGAAGAAAACGGAATCAGGATGATAAAAACGATTCCGAGAACTCCAGAACAGAATATGGTGTCGCTGAAAGAATGAACGGAACCTTGAATGAGCGTGCTAGAAGTATGAGACTACATTCAGGGTTACCAAAACATTTTTGGGCAGATGCGGTCAACGCATTAGCTTACTTAACAAATCGAGAACCTTCAATTCCGTTGGGTTTCCCGATACCAGAAGAGGTATGGACTGGGAATGAGGTAAATCTTTCTCATTTGAGAGTTTTTGGCTGTGTTTCATATGTACAAATAGATTCTGATAAAAGAGACAAGTTTGATCCTAAGGCTAGAAAATGTTATTTCATTGGCTATGGTTCTGACTATTTTGATTATCTGTTTTGGGATGGTCAAAATAGAAAAATCATAAGACTCAAGGATATAACTTTCAATGAAAATGTACTGTATAAAGATAGGCTTGTAGCAGGATCTGATAGTGCAGGACAATAGCCATAAGAACGTGAAAAGGTTGTGTTAGAAGAGACCACAGATAGTGATGTAGCTACAAGATCTCAAAAAAAATCCTGACAACACTACAGCAGCATAAGACGTAGAATAAGAACAAACGACTCCTCAAGTGGTTGTAAGGAGACAAGAAAGGGTGTTTAGACCCACACAACGATATTCTCCTTCTAAACATTATTTACTGTTAACCGATGTTGATGAACCAGAATATTTTGATGAAGCAATGCAGGTGAATGATTTTGTCAAGTGAGAGTTAGCCATGAGAGATGAGGTGAATTCTCTAGAGAAATACAGAACATGGGTACTAACTAAGTTGTCAGAAGGAAAGAAAGTTTTGCAGAACAAATGGGTTTACCGAATCAAGGAAGAAAATGATGCCAGCAGCAGATACAGAGCAAGATTAGTAGTGAAGGGTTTTTAACAGAAAGGTATTGACTACACCGAAATTTTTTCTCCTGTAGTCAAATCAACTACTATCAGATTGATATTGAGTATTGTTGCTGTTAAGGATTTGCATCTAGAGTAACTAGATTTGAAAATGGCTTTTCTCCATGGTGATTTAGATGAGAATATATACATGGTACAACTAGAAGGTTTTCAAGTTCCTGATAAAGAAAATCTTATGTGTAGTTTAAAGAAGAGTTTGTATGGTTTGAAACAAGTTTCCAGGCAGTGGTACAAGAAGTTTGATAATTTTATATATGACAATGGTTTCATAAGAAGTGAGATGGACTATTGTTGTTACTTCAAGAATTTTGATGACTCTTATATTATTTTGCTTCTATATGTGGATGCCATGCTTGTTGCAGGATCTAGCATGAAAGAGATCAACAAGCTAAAGCTACAATTGTCAAAAGAATTTAAGATGAAAGACTTAGAACTATCAAAGAAAATACTTGAGATGAGGATCACCAGAGATAGAGCAGAAGGAAGGAGTTAACCCAAGAGAAGTATATAAAAAAGGTGCTGAGCAGGTTCAATCTTCATAATGCAAAATCTAGAAGCACTTCTTTGGGAAGTCAATTCAAACTTACCAAGAAGCAGTCACCCAAGACAGATGAGGAGAGAAAACAAATGGAAAATTTTCCATATGCCTCAGCTGTTGGGAGTGATATATGCTATGGTTTGTACTAGCTAGACCTGACACATCATATGCAGTGGGAGTAGTAAGCAGATACATGGCGAATCCTGGAAGGATATATTGGGAAGCGGCTTCTACAATATCTCAAAGACACCTCAAGTATGTCACTTCAGTTCAAGAAAAACAGTGTGACTTTGCAGGGATTCATTGATACAGATTTGGGTGGTGATTTGGATGACCGGAAGAGTACAACAGGATATGTGTTCATTTTGGATGGTACGACTGTGAGTTGGATGTCTAAACTCTAAAAAGTGTTGCATTATCAACCACTGAAGCAGAGTATATGGCTATATCTGAAGCTGCAAAAGAGATGATTTGGTTGAAGAATTTTCTAATGGAGTTAGGCAAAGAGTAAGACAACAATACTCTTTTTAGTGACAGACAGACTACTATTCAACTTGCAAAGAATCCAGTGTTTCATTCAAGAACAAAGCACATTGTAGATGATGGAACATTGTCATTAGAGAAGATTCTTGGATCAAAGAACCTGGCAGATATGTTTACTAAGGTTGTCACCATTGAGAAACTGAGCCTGTGCAATGCCTCGGTTGGACTCCACGGTTAGTGATGGGGCCGCACTAGGAGCATTTTTTGGTTATGAGAAAACAAGATTACGGTAAAAAATTCTTTTGACTTGATTTGCCTAATAGATTGTTGAAGTCCAGAGCAATGAAAACAGGATTTCAAGGTTTCAAAAAATTGTCGAAATTTACTAGTTGTCAAGTCAAGGTGGTGATTGTTGAAAATGACTTAAAACTATTTAGCAGACCAAAAATCCTATTTAAAGAGCCAAAGAATGAAACAAAACCCGGTCCAGAGGCTGACGCATGCGTTGACCTGTGTATGGTTAGCGCACGCGGGCGGCAAGGTGGCCACATGCATGCAGTCAATGCATACATGGGCAACACAATGTGGGAGGACATGAATATTGATAGATAAAATACATTAAATGTATTGAAAGGGATGTTGATTGATAATACACTACTACAATATGGGGTTGCCCCTACGGACACAGGAATCCGTAGGGGCAACGTTTTCTTTCCCCTACGGATTAGTCCGTGGGTCTCCATGGTTGTCCCTACGGTGCCCTACGTTTTAATTTAAAAATATTAAATCGTAATTTGTTGTTTGGCCCTACGGAGCCGCAAACAAATGATCTACGATTTAGTCCGTAGGGGCATATAAATGGGTATTTAATAAAAAAGGCACAGAAAATCCCTACACCTCGATCTCGTTCCCAAAATTCACTCTCTCAATCTCTCCCGCGTCTCGATCTCGTTCCTGCGCCTCCAATTTTTTCCTCGTCGCCACCGCCCTTCGCCCACGGCCCGCCACCGCCGTCGTTCCCAAAACTTCCTCGTCGACTTCCTCGTCGCTACCGCCCGCGACTCGTCGCTGATTGCATCGTCGACCACCGATCTCCTCCGTCGTCTCCTCCACCGCCCGCTACAGGTTAGTAAATCTCCAATTATTTTTAATTTTGATGATGTTAGGGCTAGGGTTCAGGGTTCAGGGTTCGGGTAGGGGTGAGGGTTAGGGTTAGGCATCGGGTTCAGTTTAGGTTTAGGTTAGGGTTAGGGTTAGGGTTCGGTTGGGGTTGGGGTTCGATTGGGATTGGGGTTGGGGTTGGGGTTCGGTTGGGGCTGGGGCTGGGGTTGGGGTTCGGTTGGGGCTGGGGCTGGGGTTAGGGTTTGGTTGGGGTTGGGGTTAGGGTGGGGCTGGGGCTGGGGCTAGGGTTAGGGTTCGGTTGGGGTTGGGGTTGGGGTTAGGGTTCGGTTGGGGTTGGGGTTGGGGTTAGGGTTCGGTTGGGGTTGGGGCTAGGGTTAGGGTTAATTAGTTGGGCTTAGGGTTATGGTAGTTAGGGTTAGGGTTAGGGTTAGGGTTAGGGTTTGGTTCAGGTTTAGGGTTAAAGGCTAGGGTTAATTTGGGTTAATTAGAGGGTATGGTTAATTTGGGTTAATTAGTGATAATTTGAAAGGGTTAGGGTGTTGATTAGGGTTAATTAGGTTAATTTAGGTAAATTGGGTTAAGTTTGGCCTGATTAGAGTTAATTAGGTTAATTTGGGTAAATTGGATTAAGTTTGGGTTAATTAGAGATAATTTGTGTTAGGGTAAAGATTATGGTTAATTGTGCTTAATTAGGTTAATTTGGGTTATTTAGGGTTAGGATTTATGGTGCACTAGTTCATTCAGTAGGATACTCGATGATAACGTAAACGTACAACTTTACCGTAAACGCAAGAAAAATTTACCCTAAACATGAAATTTCAAACCCTTAATAACGAAACGTAAACGTAAAACCTATTCATGTTAAATGTTCAAGTTAAAACCAATATATGATACTCGATGATAATATGAAACTTTCATATTCTCATCGATACTCATATATGAAATTCAAAGCGCCACTTAGTCCCCGTCTATCGGTTAACATACGTTCGATATTCGTCGTGATATAGAACTATACGAAGGTTGTTAAATATCGGACGGTATAGCTCGGTACTAACAACCGTCGTGTAGTCTATGTGATGAGAAGATTCAATCGTATGATAACCGATAGATTTGTCCTGTGTGGACAAGTTAGGAATGTATAAAGCAAACATCTGCATTCACTTGTGTTTTCATCCGTTTCGAGATATTTCGTCGGTACTTTTCCGCTGGTTCTCCGTGTACAAAGATAGATTGGATGTTCATTTCAACGTTGTTTCACATCTTTGAAATGATTATCTATTCTATTACAGTGTACTCGGAGAACAGCGGGGAGGTGCTGCCGAAATTTACTCGAAACGGTTGAAAGCACAAGCGAATGGGTGTCTGCTCTATACATTCTTAATGGGATAGAAGCCTTACCCCCGACAGCCGAAACACACACATACAACAAGAATACACAACAAACGCATCATTATAGAGTGATTCAAGATGTTCAAGTTAAAACCAATATATGATACTCGATGATAATATGAAACTTTCATATTCTCATCGATACTCATATATGAAACTCAAAGCGCCACTTAGTCCCCGTTTATCGGTTAACATACGTTCGATATTCATCGTGACATAGAACTATACGAAGGTTGTTAAATATCGGACGGTATAGCTCGATACTAACAACCGTCGTGTAGTCTATTTGACTAGAAGATTCAATCGTATGATAACCGATAGATTTGTCCCGTATGGACAAGTTAGGAATGTATAAAGCAAACACCTGCATTCACTTGTGTTTTCATCCGTTTCGAGATATTTCGTCGGTACTTTTCCGCTGGTTCTCTGTGTACAAAGATAGATTAGATGTTCATTTCAACGTTGTTTCACAGTTTTGAAATGATTATCTATTCTATTACAGTGTACTCGGAGAACAGCGAGGAGGTGCTGCCCAAATTTACTCGAAACGGTTGAAAGCACAAGCGAATGGGTGTCTGCTCTATACATTCTTAATGGGATAGAAGCCTTACCCCCGATAGCCGAAACACATACATACAACACGAATACACAACAAACGCACACACAACACATACACACTAACAACCCTACACTTAAGCAAAATCATAAATTGAAATACACATATATAGAATACAACTCATACATGAGTATCCTCAAATCTAACTTTGATAATCGATAATTTATTCTTTTCAACGACAAACGCACACACAAAGCATATACACGGATTTTCTACTTTGTCAGTAACCATCTCGTTCTTAGATTTCTCAATATAGTCATCATAACCTACAATTTATATGTTATACAGTCTAATATGGCCCATGAGTACGTCAGAGTTAAGGACTGAATGTATGTGGACCGGCAACAACGTTACAACCTAAGTTTGTCGCAGGAGTTGCTGCTTTTATTGAATTTGCACGCGCACATAATAAGATCGTGATAGAGAAGATTCTCTGCCTGTGCGATAGATATGGGAATAAGTACTGGCAGAAGGTAGAATTTGCAGAGCTTCATATCGTTAAATATAGTTTTACTAGACTTTATACAACTTGGTTATATCACGGGGAAGGAGAAGAACACAATAATGCGGCAGAAGAAGAAGGAGTATACGATAATGCTGTAGAAGAAGAAGGAGAAGACGGTAATGCGGCAGAAGAAGAAGATGGTAATTTCTTTCCATCAGAAGAAATGGAGGATATGGAAGAGGCTGCCCTAGGTGAATCTATTCATACCGAAGATGACATTCCTTCCGGTCAAGGACCGCGTGCGGATAAGTATGAAAATTTCATGAATGATGCTAGAAAACCAATTTATGAGAATGCAAAGAATTCCACCCTCTCATGGTTTGTCCAACTTTTCCAGATTAAGTGCCTAAATGGATGGAGCAACAAGTCATTCATAATGATTCTTTCGTTCTTGAAAGATTCTATACCCTCGGGAAATAACGTGCCCGACAGCTGGTACGGAGCCCAGAAGATGATGTC
This sequence comes from Agapanthus africanus, assembly GCA_030015575.1. NCBI lineage: Eukaryota > Viridiplantae > Streptophyta > Magnoliopsida > Asparagales > Amaryllidaceae > Agapanthus > Agapanthus africanus. Next base: position 42,350,094 of record JASDDO010000019.1, on the reverse strand, counting down.
TGATTTGGGTCTGAAGTGTGAGAAGATTCAAGCATGTCCTAAAAATTGCGTGTTGTATCGGAAAGAGAATTCAGATTTGAAAGAATGTCTAACATGCGAAGAGGTTAGGTATAAGCCAAAAGATTCTGATAAGAAGCCCGATATACTTGTCAAGATAGCACGATACTTTCCCATAACACAGAGGCTGCAGAGGCTATTCAGGTGCAAGAAAATAGCCGAGGCAATGATTTGGCATCACCGTGCTCCTCCAAGTGAAGATGGAAAAATGAGTCATTCAAGAGATTCACCGGCATGGAAGGATTTCGATAGGAGGCACACAATATTCAGTAGCGATCCTCGCAATGTCAGGCTCGGACTGGCTAGTGATGGTTTATGCCCATTCAACTATATGGCTGGAAGCCACAACACATGGCCCGTTATAATGATAGTTTATAATCTGTCGCCTTCGTTGGTTATGGACCAATCATACTTTATGATGCCTCTTCTTATCGATGGACCAAACTCACCGGGAAACAATATCGACGTCTATCTCCGACCTCTGATCGAGGAGTTAAAATCTCTATTCGTTGATGGTGTAGAGACTTACGATGCAAATGCAAATACAACTTTCACACTGCGTGCGGTTTTAATGTGGACAATTAATGACTTTCCTACATATGGAATGCTATCAGGTTGGTCCGTACATGGTCACAAAGCATATTCTCATTGCCATCAACATACAACATCGAAATTCTTGAATTTTAGCAGGAAGGTTTGTTATTGCGGCCATCGACGTTTCCTGCCTCTAGACCACCTCTACAGGTTAGACGTTGTTCACTTTGATGGTCATCAGGAGCTTCTTGGACCTCCAGCCCCATTGTCCGGAGAAAACGTGACTGCTCAGTAGGATGGTTACGATAATGTGACTTTCGGGATGGATCTGACAAAACAGGTCAAATCACCATTCTGGAACAAGTTAAGCATTTTCTTCGAGCTTCCATACTGGTCAACAAATTTAATGCGTCATTGTCTGGACATCATGCACATAGAGAAGAGATTATCCGAGTACGTACTCAACTTGCTTCTTTATAAAGATGGGAAATCGAAAGACAACTTCAATACTCGTATGGATCTACAGGACTGAGAAATTAGAAGTGAATTGCATCCTAAAGCGGTAGCGGGTAAACCGTGCAAGTTTGTACTTCCCAATGCTGCTTATCATATGTCGCAACCGGAGAAGAAAATATTCTTGCAGGTGTTGCATGATTTGAAAGTTCCCACAAGTTGTAATACCCCATGTATTATCCGGTATACCCATATATACCAGATAAGTATTGGGACCCACTATAAAACAATGGGGAATCTTCGGAATACATTCTGAAAGAGGACAGATCTGTACTATAAATGGAATGATACCACTCTTCAATACAGAGGCGTTTTTTAAGTGAACTGGCACTACAGGAGTTTGAGAACTCCGTAGTTAAGCGTGCTCGAGCCAGGGAAGTCTTGGGATGGGTGACCTCCTGGGAAGTGGCCCGTGGTCGGGTCCAGTTCGCCCCGAAGGACAAAACCGTGCGGCTATGGCCAGAGCGGACAATACTCTCTGTATTGGGGATGGGTCGTGACAGAATGGTATCAGAGCTGGTTCCTCAATAGTAGGTCTGTGGTTCGAGGACGAACCATTGTTCTAAGTGGGGAGAATGTAATACCCCATGTATTATCCGGTATACCCATATATACCAGATAAGCATAGGGACCCACTATAAAACAATGGGCAATGTTCGGAATACATTCCGAAAGAGGACAAATCTGTACTATAAATGGAATGATACCACTCTTCAATACAGAGGCGCCTTTTAAGTGAACTGGCACTACAGGAGTTTGAGAACTCCGTAGTTAAGCGTGCTCGGGCCAGAGAAGTCCTGGGATGGGTGATCTCCTGGGAAGTGGCGCCTGGTCGGGTCCAGTTCGTCCCGAAGGACAAAACCGTGTGGCTACGGCCAGAGCGGACAATACTCTCTGTATTGGGGATGGGTCGTGATACAAGTTTCTCAGGTTCATTCAGTAAGAAGATAAAAATTGTGAAAGGTAATATCGATAGGCTGAAAAGTCATGATCACCATGTTATCATGGAGCACCTTCTCCATTAGCCCTCAGGACTTCCCTCCCCGAATCGGTTGGTCTAGTAATCAACGACCTATATTGTTTTTTCAGAGAGTTATGTGCTAAAATACTGGATGTTGTGACGCTGGAGAAACTAGAAAATTCTATTGCGTTGATACTTTGCAAGTTTGAGCGTATTTTCCCACCGTCATTCTTCGATATCATAATACACCTGACGGTTCATCTTGCAACTGAGGCTAAGTTAGCCGGACCGGTATAATATCGATGGATGTATCCCGTCAAGAGGTACGTGGAATTTTTCGTTTCGCGTAATTTTTAAAATTATTGTTGTCCTGTATGCCCGTATTTATTTATTCAACATATTTTCTTTAGATACCTCTACACTCTTAAAAAGTATATACGCAATAGAAATCGACCAGAGGGTTCTATAATGCAAGGTTATCTTCTAGATGAAGCAACCACATTTTGTTCCCGCTATCTGGACGAGAACATTGAGACGAGACTTAACTGGCCTCCAAGAATTCAAGACGGGCCATATGGTAAAGCCGATTATAAGAGGGTAGACACTATGTTTATCAACAAGATATACCTGTTTATCTTGCTCAATAGTGCATGTCTTGAAAAAATTAGAGAGTAAGTTTTTTTGGATTAATTGTTATATTTGTGTTTGTGTGTGTATGAAATGATATAATATTAATATCATAATTTATTGTCGAGAACAGAATTCATTTTAACGAGGTACGTGAGGGGCATCCTGATTGGAACGATGAACGATTGGAAAAATGTCATCAGGATAATTTTTGCGATTGGGTTGCAGATCATGTAAGTTATTCGAATAACATGTTATTGCTATCAGTTTTAATCTAAACTTATATCGTTATGTATTTGTCGTAAAATTTGTTTTGTTGGATCCACGATCTGAACTTGTCTGCATCATTAGAGAATGATTCAAGATATTTCGCTCAGTTTCCTAGTATAGAGGTTGCATATTATAAAGGATTCGGTGTCCTTGGATACAAATTCAAAGTTAAGAACATAGAAACATCTAGAACCACTCAGAATAGTGGGATTGCGACGGTAGGATCTGATGGTGTGATTTATTATGGATACTTAAATTGTATACTTGGCATCCAATATCCCGGAAGATCAGAACCCTTTTATATATTTTAGTGTACTTGGTACGATACACGAACCGATACGGATAAGTGGAGAAGCAATCTCGGGACTTGGAAAGATGAATATGGATTGACCAGTGTGAACACACTTCGATTTTACGGTCAGGAAGATCCGTTTATCTTTCCGAACCAAGCGTTCCAAGTATAATACTCACAGTGTTTGAAGCATCCGGGATGGAGTGTCGTATGCCGTTGGAAAACCAGGGATGTCTACGATGTCCCAGAATTCGAGGACAACGATGAGGATAAAGAAGAGAGAAGACTTAGAGTGCTCCGACCGTCTGTTTCGAAAGACGGGTTGTCTTCGGCTGATCATGAAGTTACGTGGGCTAGAAATGACATCGATGATGAAATCCAAGTAGATATGTCTAATGCGCCCACGAAACGAAAAAGGTTATCAGTAATGTTATATTATTACTTCACATTTTACGATCTATACATATATAGTCAATACTTGTAATGATTGTTTAATACGTCCATGAACCGTTTTATCTAGATTTGATGACGATAACGGGAGCAGCGAGGGGCGGCAGGAGCTCCAGCCGCGGCATCGACAGAGGCAGAGGCAGAGCGGTTCTGCCGCCCGGAGAGCTGCGTAGGGAGCTTTAGAGGACCGGTCTTGCACCCCGATCGAAGACCCCTTCTGATACCTCCTTCCGTGTGGACTTTGCCACACATCCAGGTATATTGCACGCATATTCATTTTGAATGTAATATTATAGATATACATGCATGTTCATGTCAAAATTACTTACATTGTCAATGTTTGATTGTCTAGCTGTTGGTGATGCGTCCACATCAGGGACAAAGGCCACTCCCGCACCTCCAGGTATGTTTATATATCATATAGTGCATGTATATTGATTTAGAATGCTATATCATAAATTTAGATACATTCTTTTTGCTCTTACGTACTTACATCTCGGGCTGTAAGTGGTGCCTTCACATCTCCGGCAGAGCACACCACCGCACCTGCGGGTATATTTATATATCTTATAGTGTATACATGTTGATTTAGAATGTTATATTATTGATATATGCATTCTTTTTGTAATTACTTATATAGCTGATATTTGATTGTCTAATTATAGGTGGTGCGTCCTCGTCTGGTGCAGGGGCCACTCCCGTCACTTCCATACCCTCCGCTTAGTCTGCAGGTTTGTATGAATAAATATAAAATATTTATTCATTTTACATATCCTTTAAGAATAAACATGAACTTCATGTAATTTTATCGATGTTTATTTTCTAGTTGAAGATGCGTCCACGTCCGGGTCACCGGTTGTTCCTCACCGGAGGAACTATCGTCCCGCTCGTGTTGCTGCCCGGGCTCAGGCTCGTGCTTCCGTCGCCGGAGATATATATCACACTTCAATTTTCGTTAAATCTTGATTTCTTAATACCACTTTGTCTTAATATTGATGTCTTGATATTTCTTGAAGACGCAGGGCCTCCCCATCCCGAGAGAGGGACTCGAGGCCCGAATCTGTCCCACAGGCTGAGGCCCGACAGAGATAGGGGGAGGCAGCATTCCCCCTCTTTTTTACCCCTGATTATCGCTATACCGGCGATTATGCCGAGATGTTCGGCCGGTATATGGGGGATGAGAGCCGCCTCGTGAAGAACTATCCACTTCACATTGAGTGGGACGACCGGCACCAGCGCTCATTCGCCCTCTTCTGGGATCAGGCTCGGGTATTGATATATATTTTCATTTGATTTATCCAATATATTTATTATTAACACTTGCAATTTAATAACATTGTTTTTTTTGTATTTTCAGTTGGATTACGATTTTCAGCCTGTACCCGACCCTGATCACCCTGGAAGGGTGCTCGATCTTCACGCTCTATACCATGGCCTGATGAAGAACATGCAATCGAAGGTCCAATACAATAGGAATGAGCTGAAGATCGACTGCTATTCCCTGTGGATGGCGACCCCGAGGCAGAGAGAGCGGCCCTCCTACATACTCCGGCCTTTGCGAGAGTCGACGTAGATACATGGCCTCTATTGTGCCAATATTTCGACTCTCAGCGCAAACAGGTATGTATTTTAAATGTAATTCATTGTTTAGTATATAATTTATTTTTTTGTGTTGCTTAATTAGAAAACTAAATCTGAATGTGTTGTGCAGAAACATGCCGATCAAAATAAAGAGAATAGGAAGTTGGGGAAGAGGGGTCGCCCCACTTATACAGGTGGCTCGAGGAATATTACTCATGCCATGGAGTTATCGGTAAATTACAATAGACCTACTATGATATAATGTAATATTAAGAGTTATTTTCTAATATATGTAAATTTTTGGCGAATTGCAGAGAGCTCAGACCCTGGCGCGGGGTGGTACACTGAGCGTGCTGTCCGCGTATCTTGCCGTCCACGGCACCTCGACAGATCCCGCCACGGGCGAGCTTCGATACGCCGACACCGCTACCCAGGAGAATTGCGTAATATTTATTCAACCCCTATTTGAAATTTTTGTTTTGAAAGGTTCAAATTTAAATGATATACTTATATTTTACTGGTTAATGTGGGTGTAGGAGCGGGTGGTTGAGCAGGCGGAGGCATCGGGGATCAATTTTACTGGACAGAACGATCTGATGCTACTGACCCCAGTCCTAGACGCCGTACACGGAGGGCACCACGGAGGTTGGGAGAGAGGCTGGGGACTGGGTCCTAGCAGGGCCCATATGAGGTTGGACTCCACTCCGGCGGTTACTTCCTCCATCTCCCGTGAGCGACGTTTCGAGCAAGAACTGGACACCTTGAAGGACACCGTCCAGGAGTTGAAGGAGATGTTGGTATGTATACTACTTAATAGCAAAATATTATTTCATATTATAGATAGCAACATATCCAATATTTTTATGTAGCCTGAGCTTATTTGGTTGTAGACTTAGCTTTGATTAATCATGCATACATAGAACTGTCTGATTAAAATAAACTACGGTTTTCCAAACTAATACACAGTTCTATGTATGTATGATTAATCAAACATACATAACTTGATAATGATACGAATTCGACTAATACACAGTTCTTACTCGTTTATTACACACAAAACTGAACAGAGGCGACAGGGTACTTCGGCTGAGCCTCCACATGCATCTCCTTCGGCTGCGGCTCCGCAAGCCACTACCTCGGCTGCGGTTGCGAAAACCACTCCTATAGCTCCACAGCCCGCTCAGACTCCCGCAGCTGCGCTCCGTAACCCACTACCTCGGCGGCGGTTGCGCAGACCACTCCTACAGCTCTACAGCCCTTTCAGACTCCCGCACGCACCGCATTGCTCGAGATGTTGACTCAGAGTATATCCGAGGAGCAGGCGCGCCAGATTTTTTCTATTTCTCGAGAAAGTCGCTTAGGGCGTTTATCAGAGGTGGAGCTGGACCGAGCTAGGGTAGCTTTTTGATTCTTATATTTTAAACGTGTATTCACTTATATGATACATATTGTATAAATTTTGGACGATATTGATATTGGTGGTGTTTATATGTTCATATTGATTTAGATTGATATCGTATTCTGCTTGTTGATTTCTTTTATATATTATGCGTGAGATGTTGATTATGAATACTTCGGTATATATTCTGTGTGTTGATTACTTTTATATATGATGTGTATATTATTGTACACAGGGCGAGAAAAAAACAGGCAGCCCTTTTTTTTTAAAAAAACTGATAATATGTACCTACGAATTAATCCGTAGGGCCAAAGTTTGCACCTACCGTTTAATCCGTAGGGTGAAAAGTTTCCCCTACACATATATCTGTAGGGACAAAATATCAGGATACCTGATATTTTGCCCCTATGATCTCAGTAAGAGGGGTTGGACTTGTCCCTACGGATTGGACTGTAGGGACATACACATGCCCCTACATAGTTATCCGTAGGGACAATATATCAGGCTAGCTGATATTTTGCCCCTATACATTTGGACCTATGCATGGAGCCGTAGGGGCATCTATTTGGCCCTACGGAGTTAGCCGTAGGACCAACTATTTTATTTTATAAACCGATAAATTAGATAACTTTTTGGTCCCTACAGTGTAATCCGTAGGGACAGATGGATCTATGTATTAAGCCGTATAGGCAAGTATTTAATCGTAGGGGCACGTTTAAGGCTAAGACTTTCACCTGCGGCGTGTGCACCTACGGCGTATTTTCGTGCCCTACGGCTATAGCCGTAGGGGCAGTGATTTTCTCCTACGGATTTAGCCGTAGGGGCAACCCCTACAACTATTTGTAGTGGTGATAATAAAGGGGCTGCATGTTTGAATGCATTAATTAAAGAATGTAATAAAGTCTTAGAGTGCAAGTTTGAATGCATTACTTAAATAATGCAATGAAGTCCAAGAGAGGGGGCTAGATGTTTGCATATATAATGAATGTCGTGCAGAGAGAGTATCTCTCAATACACATAAAAATAATTGATTGAAAGTGTGTGTTGCCTTCAAAAAGAAAAGAACTGCAAATTTGCAGTGAAAGAAGAATTTGTAATCTTGTATCTTGGAAAGAGAAAAAGAAGAAAAACTAGTGCAACAAGTAGACTAAGCAAATTGTTGAACCATAAATCATGTGTCTCCATTTTATTTGTGCGATTATTTCTTTTATCCGTCGTTTTCTCTCACATATTCGGTAGATCAATTCCTAACAAATGAAGACTTAATTATGCCAACAAAACTACACTAGTAGATAGCCTCTCAGAAAATAGATTTGATAATGAAAGCTGCAAGGTTTCCAACCACCTATTTTATATAGAAAAGCTTTTTGTTGCCTCTATCTATCTGCCTTCTAAAATTTCTGTCAAGGCTTCAGCATCTGTGTCCATTCATTGGCCTCATACCTAGATGATTCCATGAAATCTAGAGAAACACACTCCCAGCACTACTACAAATTAGGGTTGCCCCTACGGATATATCCGTAGGAGCAAACCACTGCCCCTATGGATATATCCGTAGGGGCTAGAAAATACCCTGTAGGTGCAAACGCCGTGGGTGCAAGTCGAAGCCTTGAACATGCCCCTATGGACTAAAAATTGCCCCTACGGAGTTATGTGTAGGTCTAGTTTGCCCTACGGATTAGGCCGTAGGGACAAAAAATTTATTTTATTTACGATTTTATAAAATAGATTAGGTGTACCTACGGACTTATCCGTAGGGCCAAGTAGTTACCCTAGGGATAAGTGCGTAGGTATATATCCGTAGGGACAAATTATCAGGTATCATGATATTTTGTCCTTACGGATACCTGTGTAGGGGCATATGTTTGCCCCTACGGATATATCCGTAGGGGCATTCGTAACCCCTAATTCTGAGATCATAGGGGCAAAATATAAGGTATCCTGATATTTTGCCCCTACGGATAAATCTGTAGGTACATTGGTGGGCCCTACGGATTAATCCGTAGGTGCAATGGAGGGCCCTACGGTTAAATCCGTAGGTACATATTATCAGGTTTTTTTTAAAAAAAGGCTGTCTATTTTTTTCTCGCCCTGTGCATAATAATATATATATCGATCATATATAAAATTAATCATCACGCAGAACATATATCGCAGTATTCATAATCACATCTCACGCATAATATACAAAAGAAACCAACAAGCAAAATATGATATCAATATAAACACGCAAACACCACCAATATCAATATCGTCCAAAATGTAGTACAATATGTATCATATAAATAAATACATGTTTAAAATATAAGAATCAAAAAGCTACCCTAGCTCGGTCCAGCTCCATCTCTGATAAACGCTAAAATCTGGCGCGCCTGCTCCTCGGTCAATAAATCATGCAATGCGGAGCGTGCGGGAGTCTGAGCGGGCTGTGGAGCTGGCGATGTGGTCTGCGCAGCCGCCGTCGAGGTAGTGGCTTGCGGAGCCACGGCTGCGGGAGTCTGAGTGGGCGGTGGAGCTATAGGAGCTGTCTGCGGAACCGCAGCCGATGTAGTGGCTTGCGGAGCCGCAGCCGAAGGAGATGCATGTGGAGGCTCGGCCGATGTACCCTGTCGCGTCTGGACCTACGTGTGTAATAAGCGAGTAAGAACCGTGTATTATTCGAATTCGTATCATTATCAAGTTATTTCGAAACCCCAATCTATGTATACTTAGGGACTTAGGCCTCGTTTGGATATCTAGTTTGGAAAACCGTAGTTTATTTTAATTAGATATGTATGTATGATTAATCAAAGCTAAGTCTACAACCAAATAAGCTCATGCTACGTACTAATATTGGATATATTGCTATCTATAATATGACATAATATTTTACTATTAAGTAGTATACATACCAGCATCTCCTTCAACTACTGAACGGTGGCCTTCAAGCTCTCCAGTTCCTGCTGGAAACGTCGCTCACTGGAGATGGAGGAAGTAACCGCCGGGGTGGAGTCCAACCTCATATGGGCCCTGCTAGGGCCCAGTCCCCGGCCTCTCTCCCAACCTCCGCGGTGCCCTCTGTGTACTGTTAGTTATATGTATGCCCTAGAGGCCATTACTGTACATTGGATGTATATTGTAGTGGATGCTGGGTCATATATAGGTAGGACTTTCTTGCTCGACATGATAGTACGCTATCTGGTTGCTCTTTATCTTAACATGTATACTTTCTGTCTCTCTGATTACATGTTAATAAAGCCCTTAGGATGTGTACTCGACTTCCAGGACTATGATGTAGATCAGACTAGTGGGGCCTGGATAGTCTATGAGTACATCCTTCAATGTTCCTAGTCGTGGGAATATCGAGACGGGGCATCGATATTCCAGAGTAGACTAGCGCATATCTTCTCGACCCATGTGATGGGCGATGGATGATCCCATATCCATTGGCGTTTGACATCAGAGATGGTATGCGGGTGCTCAGTGGAGACTGGGTACACTGGACGGACTCGCCGAGAACTCCCAGATGGTATTATACCTCACGTCAGATGGCAGTTCTCTGGTGACACTGGTATAGCTTAGTCTGTTGACCCGAGATCGTCATAGAGTCTTGTGTGTCTTCCACTGTGCTTTGATTTCCACCCTACCACGGCTCTACTGAGTCGTGCAAACAGGTGGTTTTTGGGTACAGTCCCGATTCACATGGAGGCAATGAGCGATAGGAGGGGATTCGTCTCTCCCGGTATTGGGGGTTGATGTTGCGCTATGCTCGACTGGCCATAACAGGAAATCCCTGGCCAGGGTTGCAGTGATATACTGGTAAGAGTTATCAGTAGTTTCACGAATGTTATGGACCCTACGTCGGCATGACTTGTCAAGCTACTGGGGTCTGACGTTTACCACCCATAGGCAAGATATGCAACATATCAGACGAACAGACCGGACTGTACGGTAAGTGTTACTGGTTGGATTCACAGGAGTGTGAGCGGGCTTGCTCGTCGATCTTATGATCGCTCAATACCCGGGTGGCCGTTACGTTTAGCAGACCGCTTGCGTCTTGTGGGTGCTTGATATGATCATCATCTGCTGCCGGCGTATTGACGAGTCTTTAGAGTCCTACACAGAGGTTTCCTGGCTCAAGCGAAACGAAATAGGAGCGCATATGAGATATGTGCGGGACCGAGAATAATGCGTGTATGTGATACCGTATTCCATTCTCGCGATGAATGTATCGAATGGCTGTATGTGATATAACCTAGTTATCGAATCAAGGATTGATTCGATAAGTCGATATATTGGATACTAGTCGGTTATATGCGACATGACCGGATCATTGAATCAAGTGTTGATTTAATGATTTAATGTATAATTATATATTTGATATATTACTTTGCATTAACTAGTATTGGTTCACTTTAAATGGATTTTCTCACTTGAAATGCACATTGTATATGTGATATATTTTTGTGCACAAGATTGTATCATGTTTGATGATACATGCTAACTTGAGTTTGTGTGTATGATTAAACCATGGTTATATGAATGGTTAGGGTTTTTGTTTACTTATCTATTTATTTTGTTTGTTTATTATGGAAAAGATAAAGAGAAAATGGTGGCTTTCTTTGTTTGTTGTTGAAGCTTCATGAAGCTTTGACTAAGTGACCATTTTGTCTTCATGCTTAACCCTAACCATTCAAACTAACCATAGTTTATTCTCTACACCTAACTATGGTTGGTATATGATAAGTATTCATATTATTTTCTTTTTTGAAATTAACTTATCATATTCTTTTCTTCATCTTCTTCTTCTTCAACAAAGGAAGAAAGCTTGCCTCCATCAATGACAACTTGAGAGAAAGAGTGAGAAATCCAATTCTAAAGTGAACCCACCTCCTATTTCTTCATCCTCTACCTCTTGCCAAGTAGTATAGGGTATTTTCTTCACATGTTTCATGACTTGGTGAAGTTGGAGCTTGATCTTGAGTTGCCTCGACGTAGATCATTTTCGGCATTGAAGTCGACGACCTAGCCCGCCCATTTCTCCGATGAAGCCGATGCTAGAGTCCTGGATTCGATTTGGACAGCCGAGGGACGTCATCACGGAGCTTAGGAGGTGGAGGACCGGATCTACAAAGGTTGTAGCTTCTTTCCTTTTAGTTAAAGTTGTTTACTTGCATCGCATCACCTATAAATCTAGTTAACGATCCGTATTAGGGTTTGTAGGCACATGGAAAATTTTGAATTAGCCATGTTTGATCAATTGTGAGACCTCATTAGTGTGCCTAGGAACCCTACATGTGTGGCGTCCAGGACTGGGGTCAGCAGCATCGGATCGCTCTGTTCGGTAAAATCGATCCCCGATGCCTCGACTTACTCAACCACCCGCTCCTATACCCACATTAACCAGTAAAATATAAGTATATCATTTAAATTTGAACCTTTCAAAACTAAAATTTCAAATAGGGGTTGAATAAATATTAACACTTACGCAATACTCCTGGGTAGCGACGTCGGGGTATCGAAGCTCGCCCATGGAGAGATCTGTCGAGGTGCCGTGGACGGCAAGATATGCGGACAGCACGCTCGGTGTACCACCTTGCGCCAGGGTCTGAGCTCTCTGCAATATTAGAAAATAACTCTTAATATTAGATATATTAGAAAATAACTCTTAATATTGCATTATATCACAAAGGCTGGTCTATTGTAATTTATTGATAACTCCATGGCTCGAGTAATATTCCTCGAGCCACCTGTATAAGTGGGGCGACCCTCTTCGCCGACTTCCTATTCTCTATATTTTGAGCGGCCTGTTTCTGCACAACACATTCACATTTAGTTTTCTAATTAAGGAACACAAAAAAATAAATTATATACTAAACAATGAGTTACATTTAAAATACATACATGTTTGCGTTGAGAGTCAAAATATTCGCACAATAGAGGCCATGTCTCTACGTCGACTCTCGCAAAGGCCGGAGTAGATAGGAGGGCCGCTCTCTTTGTCTCGGGGGTCGCCATCCACAGGGAGTAGCAGTCGGCCTTCAGCTCATTCCTGTTGTATCGGACCTTGGTCTGCATGTTCTTCATCAGGCCATTGTACAGAGCATGAAGGTCGAGCACCCTCCCAGGGTGATCAGGGTCGGGTACAAGCTGAAAATCGTAATCCAACTGAAAATACAAAAAAAAATATTGTTATTAGATTGCAAGTGTTAATAATAAATATATTGGATAAATCAAATGAAAATATATATTAATACTCGAGCCTGATCAAAGAAGAGGGCGAATGAGCGCCGGTGCTGATCGCCCCACTCAACGTGAAGTGGATAGTTCTTCACGAGCCGGCTCTCATCCCCCATATACCGGCCGAATCTCTCGGCATGATCGCCGGTATAGTGATAATCAGGGGTAAAAAAGAGGGGGAATGCTGCCTCCCCCGTAGCTCTGTCAGGCCTTAGCCTGTGGGACTGATTCGGGCCTCGAGTCCCCCTCTGGGGATGGGGAGGCCCTGCGTCTGCAAGAAATATCAAGACAATCAATATTAAGACAAAGTTGTATTAAGAAATCAAGGTTAAACGAAAATTGAAGTGTGATATATACCTCCGGTGACTAAAGCACGAGCCTGGGCCCGGGCGGCAGCACGAGCGGGACGATAGTTCCTCCGGTGAGGAACAGCCGGTGTCCCGGATGTGGACGCATCCCCTCCAACTAGAAAATAAACATCGAAGTGGCAGGAGTTCATGAAGTTCATATTTATTCTATAGAGGATATGTAAAATGAATAAATATTTTATATTTATTCATACTAACCTACAGACGATGCGGAGGGTACGGAAGTGGCAGGAGTGGCCCCTGCGTCAGATGAGGATGCACCACCTATAATTAGACAATTAAAAATAGATTATTTAAGTAATTACAAAAAGAATGTGTAGATCAATAATATAACATTCTAAATCAATATGCATGCACTATAGGATATATAAACATACCCGCAGGTGCAGTGGTGTCACCACCTACAGCTAGACAATAAAAAAAATTACTATCTAAGTAAGAGCAAAAGGAATGTGTGTGTATTTATGATATAGCATTATAAATCAATATACATGCACTATATGATATATAAACATACCTGGAGGTGCGGGAGTGGCCTCTGTCCCTGATGTGGACGCATCACCAACAACTAGACAATCAAATATTGACAATATAAGTAATTTTGATATGAACAGGCATGAATATCTATAATATTACATTCAAAATGGATATGCATGCAATATACCTGGAGGTGTGGCAAAGTCCACACGGAAGGAGGCATCCGAAGGGGTCTCCGATCTGGGTGCAAGACCGGCCCTCTGAAGCTCCCTACGCAGCTCTCCGGGCGGCAGAACCGCTCTGCCCCTGCCTCTGCCTCTGCCGCGGCTGGGGCTCCTGCCGCCCCTCGCTGCTCCCGTCATCGCCATCAAATCTAGATAAACGGTTCGTGGACGCATTAGACAATCATTACAAGTATTGACTATATATGTATAGATCATAAAATATGAAGTAATAATATAACATTACTGATAACCTTTTTCGTTTCGTGGGCGCATTAAACATATCTACTTGGATTTCATCATCGATATCATTTCTAACCCACGTAACTTCATGATCGGCCAAAGACAACACGTCCTTCAAAACAGACGGTCGGAGCACTCTAAGCCTTCTCTCTTCTTCATCCTCATTGCTGTCCTCGAATTCTGGGATATCGTAGACATCCCTGGGTTTCCAACGGCATACGACACTCCATCCGGATGCTTCAAACACTGTGAGTAGTATATTTAGAATGCTTGGTTCGGAAAGATAAACGGATCTTCCTGACCATAAAATCGAAGTGTGTTCACACTGGTCAATCCATATTGATCTTTCCAAGTCCCAAAATTGCTTCTCCACTTATCCGTATCGGTTCGCGTATCATACCAAGTACACTGGAATATATAAAAGGGTTCTGATCGTCCGGGATAATGAATGCCGAGTATACAATTTAAGTACCCATAATAAATCACACCGTCCGATCCTACCGTCGCAATCCCACTATTCTGAGTGGTTCTAGATGTTTCTATGTCCTTAACTTCGAATTTGTATCTAAGGACACCGAATCCTTTATAATATGCAACCTCCATACTAGGAAATTGAGCTAAACATCTTGAATCACTCTCAAATGATGCAGAAAAGTTCGGATCGTGGATCTAACAAAACAAATTTTACGACAAATACATAACGATATAAGTTTAGATTAAAACTGATAGCAATAACATGTTATTCGAATAACTTACATGATCTGTGACCCAATCACAAAAATTATCCTGATGATATTTTTCCAATCGTTCTTCGTTCCAATCAGGATGCCCCTCACGTACCTCGTTAAAATGAATTCTGTTTTCGAAAAATAATGGTGACATTAATATTATATCATTTCATATACACACAAACACAAATATAACAATTAATCCAAAAAAACTTACTCTCTAATTTGTTCAAGACATGCGCAATTAAGCAAGATAAACCGGTATATCTTGTTGATAAACATAGTGTCTACCCTCTTATAATCGGCTTTACCATATGGCCCGTCTTGAATTCTTCGAGGCCGGTTAAGTCTCGTCTCAATGTTCTCGTCCAGATAGCGGGAACAAAATATGGTTGCTTCATCAAGAAAATAACCTTGCATGATAGAACCCTCTGGTCGATTTTTATTGCGTATGTACTTTTTAAGCGTGTAGAGGTACCTAAAGAGAATATGTTGAATAAATAAATACGGGCATACAGAACAACAATAATTTTAAAAATTGCGCGAAACGAAAAATTCCACGTACCTCTCGACGGGATACATCCATCGATATTGTACCGGTCCGGCTAACTTAGCCTCAGTTGCAAGATGAACCGTCAAGTGTATTATGATATCGAAGAATGACGGTGGGAAAATACGCTCAAACTTGCAAAGTATCAACGCAATAGAATTTTCTAGTTTATCCAGCGTCACAACCTCCAGTGCTTTAGCACACAACTCTCTGAAAAAACAACATAGGTCGTTGATTACTAGATCGACCGATCCGGGGAGAGAAGTCCTGAAGGCTAATGGAAGAAGGTGTTCCACGATAACATGGTGATCATGACTTTTCAGCCCATCGATCTTGCCTTTCACAATTTTTATTTTCTTGCTGAATGATCCTGAGAAACCTGTGGGAACTTTCAAATCATGCAACACCTGCAGGAATCTTTTCTTCTCCGGTTGTGACATATGATAAGCGGCATTGGAAAGTACAAACTTTCCTGGTTTACCCGCTACCGGTCTAGGGTGCAATTCACTTCTTATTCCCCACTTCTGTAGATCCATCCGAGCATTCAGGCTGTCTTTCGATTTCTCGTCTTTACAAAGAAGCAAGTTGAGTATGTGCAAGGATACTCCCTTCTCTATATGCATGACGTCCAGGCAATGACGCACTAAATTTGTTGACCAGTACGGAAGCTCGAAGAAAATGCTTAACTTGTTCCAAAATGGTGGTTTGACCTGTTTTGTCGGATCCATCCCGAAGGTCACATTATTGTAACCATCCCACTGAGCAGTCACGTCCTCTCCGGACAATGGGGCTGGAGGTCCAAGAAGCTCCTGATGACCATCAAAGTGAACAATGTCTAACCTGTAGGGGTGGTCTAGAGGCAGGAAACGTCGATGGCCGCAATAACAAACCTTCCTGCTAAAATTCAAGAATTTCGATGTTGTATGTTGATGGCAATGAGGACATGCTTTGTGACAATGTACGGACCAACCTAATAGCATTCCATACGCAGGAAAGTCATTAATTGTCCACATTAAATCCGCACGCAGTATGAAGGTTGTATTTGTGTTTTCATCGTATGTCTCTACACCATCAATGAACAAAGATTTTAACTCCTCGATCAGATGTCGGAGATAGACGTCGATATTGTTTCCCGGTGAGTTTGGTCCGTCGATAAGAAGAGGCATCATAAAGTAAGATTGGTCCATAGCCAACCAAGGCGACAGATTATAAATTATCATTAAAACGGGCCATGTGCTATGACTTCCAGCCATATAGTTGAATGGGCAGAAGTCATCACTGGCCAGTCCGAGCCGGACATTGCGAGGATCGCTACTGAATATTGCGTGCCTCCTATCGAAATCCTTCCATGCCGGTGAATCTCTTGGATGGCTCATTTTTCCATCTCCACTTGGAGGAGCACGGTGATGCCAAATCATTGCCTCGGCTGTTTTCTTGCACCTGAATAGCCTCTGTAGCCTCTGTGTTATGGGAAAGTATCGTGCTATCTTGACAGGTATATCAGGCTTCTTATCAGAATCTTTTGGCTTATATCTGGCCTCTCCGCATGTTGGACACTCTTTCAAAGCTGAATTCTTTCTGGTACAACACGCAATTTTTAGGACATGCTTGAATCTTCTCGCACTTTAGACCCAAATCAGACATCATCTTCTGGGCTCCATACCAGCTGTCGAGCACGTTATTTCCCGGGGGCATAGAATCTTTCAAGAACGAAAGAAATATTGTTGTTTTCCCCAATCAGAGCAAGGCTCTGTTTGAATTTCAAAAATTCAAATTTTTGAAGCAACGCTTCAAATCCCGTGCGCTGCGCGCAACGCGCCACGTGTCAGAAATTAATGCGTCAGCACAACGCCCAAGGCAGTGCGTCCAATCAGAGCAAGGCTCTTTAAAAATAAAAGTAAAGGAAACAACGCTTCAGTTGCGCAAGCGCTGTGCTGTGCGACATGTGTCTGCGCGGTTGCGCTGGCATAGCTGCGCGAGCGCTGCGCTGCGCGACACGTGTCTGCGCAGTAGCGCAAGCACAGTTGCAAAAAACACAGCTGTGCAAGCGCTGCGCTGCACGACGCGTGTCTGTGCAGTTGCGCAAGCACAGCTGCGCAAGCACAGTCACGCAAGCATTGCGCTGCGCGACACGTGTCTGCACAGTTGCGCAAGCACAACCGCGCAAGCGCTGCGCTGCACGACACGTGTCAAGCGCTGGGGCGTTTACGCCAAACAGAATTAAAATTCTAATAAGATCTTTCTGTTCTTGTTAAAACAAGAAGATTTTCTTCTGTAAAACAGAAGCCCTTGGATCAAAAATTCAACGGTGGGGAAAATTCCCCAAATCACTCAGAGAAAAATCTCTTTAACCAATTTAACTAATTTATGGACACTATAAAAAGGACCTTAGACCTCAATTCAAAGGGATCAATATTTTGTGAGAAATCAAACAGAGAGAACTCTGAAGAATTGGAGAGAATTCCTCAAGAACAAAAAAGGTAAAAAACCTTTAGAAAAAGAGAAAATTCTCTTATGAACAGATCATTGATCTGAGAACAAGATCTAGGATCTCTAATGAAAAGAAAAATAAATAATAAACACACTTTTTTTTATGAACCATTGGTTCTGAATCTAAAAGATTCTCAAGATAACGGTGCCTTGCACCTTTTATGAACCACTGGTTCTTTAAAAAACAAGAAAAAACTTGTTTTCTTTGATCTAAAATTGATCCAAAAGAATAAGAACAGTGCCCAGCACTTGCCAAAACTGCACTATTGCGCAAGCCGCCAGGAAGCGCCACGTGTCAGCAGTGCAAAAGCGCAGTGCACTGCGCTATTGCGCTTGCGCTCATCATAATGTGACACGTGTCACCTCCACGAGTGCTTGCGCTCATTAATTGACGCAAAACGCCTGACAAGCCACGTGGGGTACTGTCAGAGTATTTAATGCTCTGCATTATTAAGAAAAGGGACAGAGCCCAATTAAAAGCCTAACAGGCCTAATCAAAATGCTCTGCATTATTAAGAAAAGGGACAGAGCCCAATTAAAAGGCCTAACAGGCCTAATCAAAAATGCTATGCATTTTTAAAAAGGGGCAGAGCCCAACCAAATTAAAGAAAAGTAATACAGTAAACGGGCAAGGGCCTAGCACAGGTCCAATAAGCCAAAGACAAAAGAATCTTGAAACTGGACTTAGCCCAGTCATGGCCATAAGTCCTCAAATTAAATTGACTGAGCGCGGCTGCTCTCTAAATCAATTTATTACCGGTTCGAGGGTACATCTCCGAACTCCTCTGACACCCATCATTGTAATCCTTCAACGACGTCAGAGAGGTGCCTGGTCCCGACGACCACAGATCAATATGGACTGCGGGGTCCTTAAACTCGTGGACCGAAACGTCCTTAAACTAATATTGGACCGAAACGTCCTTAAACTAATGATGGACCACCACGTCCCTAAACTGGAACATGGACCACCATGTCCCTAAACTGGAATATAGACCGCAATGTCCTTAAACTACCAATGGACCGCAATGTCCCTAAACTACCTATGGACCACTACGTCCCTAAACTGGAACAATAGAGCTCCCAAATGCTCTTTTGTCGGATCTAAACGATCCCGTTTAAGTTGATCTTAGCCTCAAATATGGCTAACGTATCCTTAAACATTCAAACAGACTTTAGTCCCAAATTGGACTATAAGACCCCCAATCAACTTTGGTTCAAGGGTACATCTCCGAACTCCTCTGACACATGTCGTTGTAATCTTTCAACATCGTCAGAGAGGTGACGGGTCCCGAAGGCCATATATTAAATGGACCACTACGTCTTTAAACTGGAAATGGATCTAGACGATCCCGTTAAGTTGTTCTTAGTCTCAAATCAGACTAACGTATCCTTAACGAATGTTTAAGTTAATCTTAGTCTCAAATGCGGCTAACGTGTTCTTGAACTAAAAACACCAAACCCAAATCTAAGTAAATACGGATTTGGACTAATCCCCGTCCTACGGGCGACGGCATTACTCAGTCTCCGTATACAATCCACGGGCAACCACAAACAAAACAAACACCCACGACACGAAGTGAAATTCTGGAGAAGGAGAAAGTTGTTACCGCGATGCGGTAGCGTAATTAACTGCAGGGGCTTGCGCCTGCAGGGAAGAGCGTCCCCACAATCAAAAACCCCTCAAGCGAGGGGGAATCTGACGAAGTCTGCTACATCGGCCGCATTCTTCTAAACCTCCGATACACGGTGCCATAAATCAACTAGGAATCTTCGGAGAGGTGGACGGATAAAACCATATAGCATCTGCCCCGAATCTCAGGCCCAGACGAACCTACGCGGTCGCGTCTCTGTGTTCGAAGGGGAACAGATTCTGGCACGCCCGGTGGGACCTTTTGCTCTTTCCACTCCACACTTCGTGTGTCGTCTTCGCGAACCAATCGCGGTTTGTTAACGGTTGCCTTTAGATTTTCAAGTTACTAAGATTTGATCTTTTGTCTGGCGCAGAACTCAAGCATCAATGGCTTCTAACTGCACCAATGGCTCGAAGTGCCACTGTAACGGACGCTCCACCTCACCCGGAGGTGTAGCATATGGGCCCCAAGCGGCCTCCTTCCTCGCTCTGAAGGTAGAACAGGTGACCCAGGCCACTACCGGCCTGTTTTTCGGGACCATGATCCCACCTACAAGCTTCTCTATGCCAATACCTACACCGGAAGGGAACAAGAAGTCGGTCTTCGACCAGCTCACTGCTACGACGGCCCCTGTCAACGGGTCGCCCACTACCAAACCAACAGCCTCTGTTTTCGCCAGGTTGGATCATAACTCTAAATTGGCTGTCCCAAGGAAGGCAATAACTGCTGCTCCAGAAGTCGTCAAGGCGGCTTTCCCTGTCAAAGAGTCAGTCTTTTCAAGACTGACTATTCCTGTTACTGCCCTTAATCGAGGATCTGTCTTCGACAGGTTGAATATCATCCCTCAAAAGACAACCTCAGTCTTTAAGAGGTTAACACCAGCGGCGCCTCATTCGGACAGGGGGCAAAAAGAAGCTGTCCCTATCTCCGAGCCAATCCCAACGGCTCGTCATGCTCGACGTCGCCATTGGCGATGAGTGAGGAAGGCAGGGGGCAACTCCCCCTCAGGGCTAACTCCACCGGCTCCAGTGGTAGAAGTCAATGCTGCTGTTCCAACTGGGAACGGCTTTGAACTGCTGAGGAGGGTACGTAAGAATTCTCCAACCGCTACATTGAAAAGATCTTCTCCGCCCGCGGAGAGAGTTCCGGAAACAAAGCAAGAACAACCCCCTCAACGGCTGTCCTCAAAAATATACAGGGTTTGGCGAAGGGTTCAAGACTCCGTGATCGACCCAGATCACTCTCGTCAACAGAAGAAGGCGAAGGTACAAAAAGAAAAGGACCGCCCTATTAAACAGCTGAGGACAACAATCGCTAGGGTGCCCACTGCAACGGCCCCTTCAACTTCAATGGCCCACAAAAGAAGAAGGCCGGAGAAAACCCCCGTACCCGTGGCAAATGCCAAAGATGGTGAACCTAAACGCCCTAAGTCCGGGGGCATAATAGTTCATACAGTGTACATGGCGTCGGGAAAGGAGGACAGCCGTGCATCCACAGGTCATAGACCACTTACACGGTCAGTGACCAAGGCTCAGGAGAAACAGCAAAAGCTCCAGGAGATGATGACCGTGATGGCCGCACTCACTGGGCCAAAAGAAACCCCTGAAACGTCCTCGGATGAACGTCGGGAACAAGAAACTGACGCTGAATTCTTTCGTCGCATACTGGAGAAGAAGGATAAAGAAGCTGCGGAACAAGCAGCCAATATAAAGAAAATGGCCCTCCTGTTCCAGGACATGGTGGGTATGATGATTCAAAAAGATCCACCTGCTGAAGATCCCCTGATCATCCTTGAAGATGATAGGGAAGAAACATCGAATCCTCCTCCGGCTCTGTCAATAGCCAAGGAGGAGGCAATCTCCAAAGCTGACTTGGACGAGTACATAGCCCAACAGATCCGGGTTCATCAAGCGACTGAAGCAGCAGGACAGGTCGTAAAAATGGGGCGACCGTATCCAGGCTGGTACGACCAGATCAGGTACCCACCAGGTTATACGATACCAAAATTTCATGTGTATAAGGGGACTGGCAATCCCCACCAGCATGTCGCCCAGTTCAGGACGCTTTGCGGCAACACTGGCGGTGATGATAAATTGTTGCTCCGCCAGTTCGTTGGTAGCTTGTCAGATACGGCGTTCGAGTGGTATTCCGAGCTCCCGAATGACTCTATCAAAACCTTTGCTGAAATGGAACTGCTGTTTACCCAACGTTTCGCGAGTGCCAGCGAGCATACCCCGATAACGGCATTGATTAATGCCAGGGTGAAGCCGGGCGAAACATGGGTCCAATATGCTATACGGTGGCGAAATCTATGGTCAAGATGCGAGCAGCGTATAGAAGAAGCTCCCGCAGTGGGAATGTTTGTGGGAACCCTCGATCCGCAAGCAACCATCTCACAATTTATGATGTTCTTCAAACCGACCACCTTCCAGGCACTAATCGATAAGCTGGCGCAAATGGACCAATGGGCCATAAACCTCCTCTTCCAAAGCCGGACTCCCGAAATGAGAAGGGAAAGGGGAAAGCGATCGTTGTCGCTAATGCTCAACAGCAACCGAACAACTCGAAGCCGGTCGTTCGTCAAAATAATATGCGCCCGTACGTAGCCCTTGAGAAGAGGATGGGACGTCCTTACTCGTTTCCCCGAGATAAAACGAGAAGGTTATTCGAGCTGGCGTTGCGCAACCGACTCATAAATCTGCCGGATCCAAAACGTCCGTCGCAACCAAGTGATATCAATGAGCCCAACTACTGCCCTTATCATCGAGTACCGGGTCATCCGATAGAGGATTGCTACGTCTTCAAAAATTGGCTTGAAGACTAGTACCAACAGAGCAAGTTCGCATTGTCTGACAAATGGAAGGTGAATCCACCGCAGCCCCACACCTCTAAGGGAGTGAATACGCCGGGGGCAACATGCTCTGTCGTTGAAGAAGCTCCTTGGGAGGTTGTATTATCAGCCAAGACAAAGAGGATGCTGAACGACCTTCAAACATGCCCAGCGATTAAGTGGAAGAACCCGTTGGAGCCGCAGATCATTGAAGGGATGTTGAAACCTCGTCCAACTCAAAAGATCAATGGAGGTGGCCCAAGCATTCACAACCATCCGTCGAAATCTTCAAAGAAGAAGAAAAAGAAGTCGAAGAAGCCTGTGAAGCTTGGCGACAAGCGCACGGACTTGCAAAAACAAATTGACGCGCTGGAGGAATACAACCAGAAGGCACGGACTCCCATTACATTCCAAGAATTCCTCAATCACGTCTTTCAAGAGGAAGACAAGAGAGAAAGTTCATCTGATGAATCTGAAGAATATGTGGCGAGCTGTCATGTGATTTCCCATTCGTTCATGGGCGATGAGGAGACTCCTTGTACTGAAATGCTGGAGGCAGATCCCGAACCAATAATTCTAGAGCCATCGAATGAAGTAATTGACGCATTCCTCAATGAAACTCTCTTAAAAACCAAAGCTGATCGGGAGCGCGAGGCGGTCATATTCGAAAGGGCCAAGCGCCAGCGCCATGACGAAAGAATTGAGATACTCCCGCTGGAGCAAAATACACCCACTGCGGATAAAATCAAATTCAAGATGAGGAAAAGGTTCGCTAAAGCCGTGTCAATGGGTATGAAGCTACCATCCTCTGGGGGAAGCGCTACTGGTGAAGAAGTCCACCTCAGGAAAAGAAGAAGAGCCGAAGGTCTGCAAAAATATCCGGCTACGTAATCGCACGCTTCCCGAAAAGAATCTCGGGCCTTCAAATAAAAAAGATAAAGGGAAAGAGAAGGTCCCTGAAGAGATCGCCTTGGATGACCAAGTCATGGAAGAGCTAACTGCCAAAGACCCGCCGAAGAAAAATAAGGTGGATTACAACGTCTTAGCGCATCTGAGGAAGCTACCCTCGCAGCTCAGCATTCTTGATGGCCTTTTACAATCAAAGGAGGCGAGAGATTCGTTAATTAAGGCACTACAAGACCCGGAGCAGTTCTAAGCTTTCCTAGCTGAAGAAAAGATGAAGGATGAATTGGAGGAAGTGCGCACGGCCGATATCACTTTTGGCGATGAAGACCTTCTCCTTGGGACGTGCGAACACAATCGCCCCCTCTATGTCTCAGGATACTGCCATGATATAAAGATCGGCAAAATCCTGGTCGATAACGGATCTTCTGTTAATCTCCTTAACGTGCGAGTGTTGAAGGAAATCTGCATGAGCGTCCAACACCTCGCTCGAGACAAGATCACCATCTCCGGATTCGACTCTCAATCATCAAAGACTCTTGGATCTGTGATACTGACGCTACGCTTCGGACTGCTCGTCACGGACATTAAATTCCACGTTATAGATGCCAAGACATGCTACATTGCTCTGCTCGGCCGACCATGGTTACACGAGTACAACATCATCCCTTCTACACAGCATCAGTGTATGAAATATTTTAGGGATGGTCTCGAGTATACCGTGACGGGAGAACTGAATCCGTTTTCCGTAAACGAAGTTCGCAAATATGAAGATGCTAAATACTTCTTGCCGAATTTCGAAGACACGGAAAGGTGTCACAAGCCGGAGAACAAAACTAACGCTACCATCCCTGTCTTCGGCAGCGACACCGAGGAGGAAGAGGAGATAGTTTATTCGGGTCCGCCCCAATACAACAAGCCGGGACCATCTGCTCCTACATTGATCTTTGGTAGTGATTCGGAGGATGAAGTCCATGCTGTATTCTCTGCTCGACCTTCAATACGAGCTTCCGCTGACGAAGAGCAAAGTCTGCAAGTCACCATGGTTCCGCTTAAACATTATAAAGAACTAGATGAGCTTGATACCGACAGTGTAGAAGAGCTGCAGACGTTCTATATCCCTCCCAGACGAGGAGGCGAAAAGGAAATTCTATTCTACCGCTCTGAAGAAAACAAAGTGGAGAAAGAAATCTGGCACGTGGCGGATCCTACGTTGGATAGGCTTCAACCCATCCGTCTACCCAGATATTATACAGAAGGCTTGAAGAGGCTGTTGAAGCGCCAAGGGATACCCTTCAAACAGACCGTTAGAAAGGCCAAATTCTATGACAGGGTCTGGAACGTCCCTGGAACTCAGCACAAGCTGCCTAATGGGAGAATGGAGACAATCGGGCTCGGATACAATCGCTCCAAGAAACGAGAGCTGCTCTGCGACTGTTACGTCGTACACGACTTCAATGAAGAAGCGGGTGCTCAATCGGAGGACGCTAATCCTGAACCAGTGAAAGTTCCAGATGTAAAAGTGCCCAGTCCGTCGTTCGAAGAACAAATGGACAAACTTATAAGGGAAGCTGGTCAAAAAGTCCAAGACGACCATAACCGCGAAATGGCTATCTACGAGAAAGCCAAAACGCAACGCCTCCTCCAACGGGCCATGAAAGATGAAAATGCCGCTCCTTGTCAACCTGTTATAAAGAAGGCTCGATGCAGAGGCAGAAACAAGTCGAAACGCGAAAAAAGCGCTCAACAGCAACGAAACGGGGCTAAGAGGCCACTCAAGCGAAAATCGAATGGTTCCGATCTATCCCTTATGAGAAAAATGGGTCGAGCATACTCTTTTCCTCGAGACAAGACCAAGAAAATACTTAACCTCGCTCTAAAACATCAAATGCTTACCCTGCCGGAGTCCAAAAACCCCGAACGAGCAGGCGAAGTCTCTGACCCAAATTATTGCTCTTACCATCGAGTAATAGGGCACCCGCTCGAAGACTGCTTCACCTTCAAGAATTGGGTCGAAGATCAGTACCAGCTCGGCAAGTTCGCTCTGTCTGACAATTGGAAGGTGACACCACCACAGAAGCACGAACCCAAAGCTACAAGGACAGAGCCAACTCCACATTAGGATTGGAAGCGGATTCGCACTTGTCACATGATAACAATATTAAAAGAAGAGCCCGAGAACATGGACAGCCTTCCCTGGTGCCTCGAGAACAGCACTGATGAGGTGATCTCAGAATTTCCACCAGCGCCGAAGGAACTGGAGGATGGAATACATACCACTGCAGATAACCTCAAGAAAATTGAGTTGGGGACGGCGAACGATCCGCGACCGACATTTGTCAGCGAGCTACTATCTGAAGAAAGGGTGGCTGCGTTAAAAGATGTCCTTGTACAACATAAAGATTGCTTCGCATGGAACTATTCCAAAATGCCGGGACTAGATCCAAAGATTGCTGTGCACAAATTGGCTATATCCCCGAACGTCAAGCCAGTTAAACAAGCGCCGAGGAGAATGCGGCTCGAGCTTGAGATGAGCATCAACGCTGATGTTAAGAAGCTGATCGACTCTGGCTTCATCCAGGAAGTTCAATACCATGAATGGATCGCTAACATCGTCCCGGTGATGAAGAAAAATGGGACGGTGCGCATATGCATGGATTTTCGGGATCTCAATAAGGCCTGCCCGAAGGATGATTTCCCAGTGCCAGTCATCGAACTGATGATAGAAAATACGTCCACTCATGAGGTTTTCTCCTTCATGGACGGCTCATCAGGGTATAATCAGATAATGATGCATCCTGAAGACCAGAAGCATACCGCTTTCCGGACCCCTTTGGGAATATTTTGTTACAAGGTAATGCCCTTCGGTCTAAAGAACGCCGGCGCCACCTATCAGAGGGCCATGACGAAGATCTTCGATGACCTCATACATAAAATCGTCGAATGTTATATCGACGACCTCGTGGTTAAAAGCAAATCGTACGAGAAACATCTCGAGCATCTGAAAACCATATTTCAACGCCTTCGACAATACAACTTGAAGATGAACCCTCTCAAGTGCGCATGCGGAGTTTCCTCGTCAAATTCCTGGGATTCGTCGTCCGGCATCGAGGCATCGAAATAGATCCGCTGAAGATCAAGGCAATCATGGAAATGCCTCCGCCGAGAACTCTCAAACAGCTGCGGTCTCTCCAAGGGAAGCTTGCATATATACGGCGATTTCTAGCCAATCTCTCTGGCAAGTGCCGCCCTTACAGTCACTTGATGATGAAGGGAACTCCGTTCGTTTGGGATCAAAAATGCCAAGGTGCGCTAGACGAAATTAAGCAGTACTTGCAAAATCCACCAGTGTTGGCTGCTCCGGTTAAGGGAAAGCCTCTCGTTCTTTACACGACCGCCCTCGAAGGTTCTTTAGGCGCATTGTGGGTGCAAGAGAATGACCAGGGGAAGGAAAGAGCACTCTACTACTTAAGTCGAGTTCTACTGGAGGCAGAAAGCAACTACTCCCCCATTGAAAAACACTGCCTGGCGTTGATCTTCGCGATAACAAAACTCAGGCACTATGCGTTGGCGCATGAGGTCCGTCTCATTTCGAAGGTGGACCCTCTTAAATACTTAATGTCAAAAGCCATATTGACGGGATGACTCGCTAAATGGGCTCTGCTCTTGATGGTGTTCTCGATAACCTATCAACCTCTCAAGGCAGTGAAAGGCCAGGCCATCGCCGACTTCCTCGCTGAGCATCCGATACCCACCGATTCTCTTTTGAATTGCGATCTTCCAGAAGAACATGCGTTTGATGCGATCGACGGTGGTGATACCCGATGGGAGCTTTATTTCGACGGAGCATCCTCCATGAAGAAGCGCAAAAAAAATACCCCTGTAATCAAATCGGGGGTAGGCCTCATCTTTATAACTCCACAAGGAGGGATAATGCGCTTTGCTTTCTCCCTAACAGAGCCGAGGAAGAATAATGAAGCAGAATATGAAGCCTTGATTGCAGGTCTCGAGATCGCCATCGACATAGGAATTGAAAACCTCCTCATATACGGAGATTCTCAACTGGTCGTTAGTCAAGTAAACGGCGATTACCAAACGTGTAAACTGGAGTTGGTGAAGTACGGTGAAAAGGTGCAACGACTGTTGACCCAAATTCCCTCCTATACTTTGGAAAGTATACCGCGCGCAGAAAACAGCAAAGCAGACGCGTTGGCCAAGCTTGCTAAAGAACTGGCTGACGAGAACCTCGATGACGTCAGAATCGTGATACAAAGTCGTCGGGTGCTCGCCCCAACAGAAATATCTCCGGAATCATCCGAAGAAAAGGGAGCGACTGAGCAGACGACCTTACAAATAAAAGAACGAGAAAAGGCTGAGGACTGGAGGGAAGTCTTCATAGACTACTTTAAGTCCCGTCGAATGCCCGAAGATGCGTCCACAAGACATCAGCTCATGAAACGAGTTCTGTCTTTCGCCTTCGTCAATGATACTTTGTACAAGAGGTCGTCTGATTCTCTGTGGCTGAGATGCTTAGGACCGGATGAAGCAGAAAGAGTCGTTCAGGAAGTCCATGACGGAATCTGTGGTTCTCACCAAGCGGGCCCGAAGATGAAGTTGAAGATCAAACGGATGGGCTACTACTGGCCCACGATGATTCAGGATTGCCTCGAATATGCGAAGCAATGCCACTCATGCCAGATCCATGGGGACTTCATCCACCAACATCTAAATCCACTACACCCGACGGTGGCTAGCTGGCCATTCGAAATGTGGGGAACTGACATAGTCGGCCCCATCGAACCAGCATCGTCCAGGGGACATCGTTTCATCCTGGCGACGACTGACTACTTCTCCAAATGGGCATAGGTAGTACCACTGAGGGAAGTGAAGACGGAGAATATCCTCCACTTCTTCAAGACGCGCGCTATATATCGGTTTGGAACGCGAAGACGGATCATCTCCGATAACGGGCCAGCCTACAGAAGCCACAAGATCAGTCGCTTCGCACAGCAGCATAATATAGACTGGAGATATTCTTCAATTTACAATCCGCGAGCTAACGGTCTAGCTGAAGCCTTCAACAAGACCCTGACGAAAATCATGAAAAAGACGGTGTCCCGAAATAAGAGAGACTGGCACGAGAGACTGCAAGAGGCTCTTTGGGCGTATCGAACTACGTTCAAGACGGTCACGAACACAACGCCGTACGCGTTGGTATTTGGGACGGAAGCAGTACTCCCCCTCAAGATAGAGTTACCCTCTCTACGAGTGGCAGTCCACTACGAGCTGACGGACGAAGAAAATGCTCACCTTCGGCTTGAGGAGCTTGATGCCTTTGATGAAACCCGGCTCATAGCGCAACAAAATCTGGAAGCTTATAAAGCAAAGATGACGCGCTCATATGAAAGATTAACCCGACCGAGGACATTCCACCAAGGCGAACTTGTGCTAGTGGTCAAAAGGCCTATGATCCCCAATCGCGCCAAGCGGGGAAAATTCGAGCCAAACTATGAAGGCCCGTACATCATAGATAAAGTTTACCAGGGTGGGGCATATCTACTCATGGACATGCACGGTGAAAGGCCTTTCAGGCCAATAAATGGTCGCTTCCTAAAGAAATACTACGCTTAATGAGCCACAACCTAGGTCAATGATAGATGACGACGACTATGTCCGCTCACTATCTTCCTAAACTCAAGATTTACAAGCAGTAGCCAGCCTTCTTAATGAAGGACCGAAACGTCTTTAAACTACTACCGCAGCATCCTTAAGCTGACGAGATAAAAAAAAGGGAAAAAGAAAATAAAAAAATGAATGATAAAAAAACGGTATGTCCATAAGTAAAAAGGGCACGGATGAAAACCCGAAAGGGCTCTGTGAGTAAAAACAGCAGGGCTACCGGCGAGTGTTCGTGAAAACCCGAAAGGGCGCGACCTCGTAAAAAAAAAATAAAAAAAAAATAAAAAAAAGGGGTATGTCCATAAGTAAAGAGGGCACGGATGAAAATCCGAAAGGGCTCCGTGAGTAAAAACAGCAGGACTACCGGCGAGTGTTTGTGAAAACCCGAAAGAGCGCAACCTCGTTAAAGGACACTTACAAGATCCTCTCGACCTTGTAAGGAGAAACCACCCGCGTGAGATCCTTACGACTCACAAGGGAGCAACACACTTAGGGATCCTCACGGTTCCTAGGGAGAAAATACACTTGCGAGATCCTCACGACTCGTAAGGAGAACTCTCTTGTGGGACCCTCACGGCTCATAAGATTTGAAAGTCTTAAGTCACAGAGACCTAAACCTGGGCTTAAGCAACCCCCCACAACTTCCGATATTGCCCTACAAGCGGCTCATACTGACCCTTGTATACAATCCACGGGCGCAAATAAACATTTCCCTAACCAAGTCCCATCCGAGACTAGGGATATGTTCGCATGGTGAATAACCCTTGTAAATCCTCTCGATTTATGAGGAGAAAACCCTCCTGTAGGATCCTTACGACTTATAGAGGAACAAACACTTAGGAATCCTCACGATTCCTAAGGAGAAAATACACCTACAAGATCCTCACGACCTGTAGGGAGAAATACCTTTGTGAGACCCTTACGGCTCATGAAGATAAAAGCCTTAGTCGACAGGGCCTTAACCCTGTTCGCTAAGCCACCTTTGTTCGACATCGACAGATGCAGATGATGATTCGCTCCTGGCAATATCCCAGTTGTAGCGGTGCTGATGCCGAAATCGGTGTCTAATTTCAGGTTTACAGCAAAAAGCCAGTAGGCCGCACATGCATACGAAATAGCCGAAATGATTGGGTAACTCGCAATAAAAAGCAGCGAATAAGAATAAAATAAATAGCCGAAATGATTAGGCAACTCGCAATAAAAAGCAGCGAGTAAGAATAAAATAAACAGCCGAAATGATTGGGCACCGCGAAAAATAGCCGAAATGATTGGGCAATCGCGACCTTCGCGATATAAAAGCTGAAATGATAGAGCATCGCGGAAATAAAACAAAAAAAGAGAGAGAGAAATGATAAAACTTTGGCCCTACAGTTGAGATCACATCGATCCATGTATACAATCCAAGGGCGCAAACAGAGAGGGAACTATACTTTCCCAACAGGCTCCGCCAGAAAACGAAGCCAAATCTCGACGGTTCATCCCAATCCCGAAAAAACCAGTGTCTTCGGCAAAATACCTCAACTCAGGGAAACAAACAATCCTTGACGAGAGCCTCCTGATTCGCATCGACTCGCAGAGAAACCAGTGTCTCCGTGGGAAATTCTCGATTCGTTTCAACACCAGGGAAACAAATAATCCTTGGCAAATGCCTCAACTCAGGGAAACAAACAATCCTTGACAAGAGCCTCCTGATTCGCATCGACTCGCAGAGCAACCAGTGCCTCCGTGGGAAATTCTCGATTCGTTTCAACACCAGGGAAACAAATAATCCTTGGCAAATACCTCAACTCAGGAAAACAAACAATCCTTGGCAAATACCTCAACTCAGGGAAACAAACAATCCTTGATGAGAGCCTCCTGATCCGCGTCGACTCGCAGAGCAACCAGTGCCTCCGTGGGAAATTCTTGACTCGTTTCAACACCAGGGAAACAAATAATCCTTGGCACCAGGGAAACAAATAATCCTTGGCAAATACCTCAACTCAGGGAAACAAACAATCCTTGACGAGAGCCTCCTGATTCGCATCGACTCGCAAAGAAACCAGTGTCTCCGTGGGAAATTCTCGATTCGTTTCAACACCAGGGAAACAAATAATCCTTGGCAAATACCTCAACTCAGGGAAACAAACAATCCTTGACGAGAGCTTCCTGATTCGCATCGACTCGCAGAGTAACCAGTGTCTCTGTGAGAAATTCTCGATTCGTTTCAACACCAGGGAAATAAATAATCCTTGGCGAATACCTCAACTCAGGGAAAAAAACATCCTTGACGAGAACCTCCTGATCCGCGTCGGCTCGCAGAGAAACCAGTGTCTCCGCGGAAAAATTCCCGATTCGTCTTAACTTGCAAGATGAAGCCTCAGGCAGCAGGGACTAAAAAACTTGCTTCCTGAACAATAGGACCCTGCAAGTCAACCTAAAACGGTCTCTTGCATACTATTCACGGGTCTCACTCTCCAAAGTCGAGTTTCGACAAGGAGGGAAACAACCGCTTACGAGTCCTCTCGACTCGTAAGAGGGAAAAATTCCCTTATAGGATCCTTACGACTTATAAGAGAAAACACACTTAGGAATTCTCACGATTCCTAAGGAGAAAACCCACCTACGAGATCCTCTCGATCCATAGGGAGAAAAGTCTCTATGAGACCATCACGGCTCATAGAGTTGAAAAGTCTTAGGCGGCAGATCCGAACCTACGGCCTAAGCCATCGCTATCTTTTGGAAAAACTAAGTTATCTTCCAATTATGTTTATCAAGACAGCATACTGACAATAAGAGAAGGGAGAAAACAAAAGAGCATACAAGACATCGCAAAGGAGAAAATGTATATCTTTATTCATGAGTTCAATCAAATACAAGGCGAATCATATGAAGAACAAAGAATGTGCATATACTATGCAAAAAAAATTACAAGTGTGTAAGTAATACAAAATGTTCAAGGAGAAGGAAGCCTCTTGAATAGCTCTAACAATTGCTCACGCACTTCCTTCCACGCCTTCTCCTGATCAGCCGCCACTGCCAGTTCGGCCTCCACTCGAGCCCGTTGCTGCATCAAGGATGTGAGCTGCTCCCCAATAACCTGCTGAGCTGCTTCGCGGCTTCGGGCATCACGCTCGGCGGCATCAAGCTTCCACTTCAGCGCTAGCCCGTTAGTAATACGCGCCAGAAGGCCCTCAAAGACGACCTTCACTTCGGCAGCGTTCGCCTCAACTTCGGCACGTAGACGAGCGGTTGCGCTTGAATACTCCTGACGTTCCTTCAACCTTAAAGCTGCTTCTTGCTCCAAATGGCAGAAATAAGAAGTGCTTTGCTCGAGCCAGGCTGTCCATTGAGTACCCACGGCCAAAATCTCAGGGGAAGGACGCATCGACTCCAGCCGATGCAGGCAGGCCTCGATTTCCCTGCAGCGCTTAACCCAAGATTCGACGACGCCTTCGTTTTGAAAGTTTACGAGCGCCGCTAACATTGGATTAACCTCCACAGCAAAATCTGCGGCAGGTGGGAGAGCGTCTACGTTAAGCTCTTCGATATACTCGCTCAGCATGCCCAAACTCATCACGGCACCCTTTGAAGTTGGACGTTTCAGGAAGGAGCCTGCCGGCGAAAGGATGCGAGACTCAAGAGGGACTGGAGCCGGAACGATAGCTGCAAAACAAAACATAGTTAAACGACGGTTCAAGAGATGTAGGAGAGTCATGAATAAGGGAATTTATTATACCGGCTGCAACGGACGGCAAAGCCGGAGGAGCCGGTGGCATGGCCGGTCTTGCGTCCCCTCCTTCGATTTGTAGCACTACAATAAGGAAGAGGAAAAGTCAGAAATAATCCCATTGCTAAAAAAAAAAAAGAGAGACATCGAAACGGAAATATACTCACCAGCACCACTGGAGGGGGAAGCGAGCTCAGGTGGGAAGGAGAAGTGCGGAAGCAACACTTGATGGATGTGATCAAAAAGCACTCCTGAAAAGACACAGTGGTACGACGTTAGTACATAAGTTACGCGGCTAAAAGATAAACTAATGAGTCGCAAATCCATACCTTCCAACATCTGCGATGGCACAAGCGAAGGCTGGGAGGTGACCACCGCCAAGGCAGTAGTTGACGGTGCTCCTTCGAGCAATGGAGCATCGGCGCTGGCCGCACCTACGTTAAAAACAAAGACAAACTTGTTTGAAAAGATCGCAAGATATAAAAAGGGAATGACAGTAACTCGAAATTTACCCGATGAGCCGCCAGCCGAAACGGAGGCGTTTCCCTCCTCCAGTGACACGAGTCCTCCTCCCGTAGCCTCGTCACCGGACTCGACGGGGGCCGTCGTTGTGCTTGCGCGGCCAGGAGACGGCGGAAGATCGTAGGCGGGGAGGGCAATGATCGGAGCATTGCCGGACTCTTGAGAGAAAGTGGCTGACTCTTCCCCAAGAGTCGTTCCCATCTCACCCGCTACTTCTTCGGGCTCCGTGGTCTCCGTCGGTTCATCCGCCGTCACCACGAGGTCGCCGGCCTCAAGCGCCTCGGGCTCAGTTATAACGATCATTTCATCTGCCGCCCCTTCAGGCTCGGCATCAATGACCTTCTCGGCTGCGGATCCCTCGGCCCCTAACTCAGGCTCCATAACCCCATCGACGTTGCCCACCGTCGGCTCAAGTTCGGTCGGTGCCTTCCCCCCTGTGTCCTTGGGTTCGACAGTCTCTGCCTCCCCCTCGGTCGGACTTGGCCCTGCAAGATGAGATGCATGAGAACCGGCGAGTTTACAATTTTTACAAACAAAATTATGAAAGAAGTATTACCTGAGGTGGACTTCTCGTTAGCCTCCCTATTGACGCGAATCGCCTGTCTATGAGCTGTAGACAGGGCGACCGGGGACTCTTTTGACGGGGTATCGGCACGAGCAACGGTGCTTGGGCCCGCTCTCGTGGCCAAAGCAGCCCGGCGCGCCTTCGCCTCGCGCCTCAGCCGCTTCCTCTCTTCTCGAGCCGTTGAGACGGACCTCACCAGAGCATCTTTCATTGAAGCGTCCTCATCCGTGTACAGGGATGCCTCCAAATTCTTCAAGGCATCCTTCGTCGACTTGTCAAGTCGAGACTCTTGCAGCAGCCTCGACGAGACCGGAACTTCAGTAACAGGCTTGGGGAGGATCCCAGCATCAACTGGTATAGCCCCTGCAAGGAAACAAAGGAAGAAGGTTAGGTTGACCATCAGAAGAGATAACAAATTTTTTTTAAAAAAAAAAAAAAAGAGGGTGGGACGTACCAGTGCCCGCCAGAGCGCACTTCTCCTCCTCCTCTTGGAAGGTCTTTAAAGAGGCAGCAATAGCTTCTTCGGTAGTGACACCTGTTGGAAAAGGGGGAAAGTATTAGTCAAAAATAATGATAAAAATATATATGCGAAAAAAATGACGAAGAAAGCAGCAAATGGTTACCTGACTCAGCGAGTTTACTTAACATCGCTTCGAGCCTTGCTGATCGCTCAGAAGCTGCAATAGCGGCCGCCAAATTGGTGTCTGCGGGGTCTACCAAGAAGCCCTTGTTGCTGCCATATTCACTTATTCCTTTGGTAAGAGAGGTCTCAGGCACTAAACCGAGGATCGCGTCGAGGGAAAGGATCGACTTCTTCTTCTTTTGCCTGCCAGCTCTAGATGCGCCTGGGATTGATTTGCGCTTGGCAGGCACCTTGGGGCGGCGGGTCCCGATATCCGCTCCTGCGCCGGACTCCGGCGATACTACACTGACCGTCTTTGCGGGAGCACGAGGCGCCGGTGGCACATCCACCATAGCGGGCAGCGGCAATCCACGCGGGGGGCTCAGTACGCGTGGTCGGTCAACTCCGGCATCTTTCAGCGGAGCAATGACCGGGGTCCTTGGCTTCAAGAGAGCCTTGCGATCACCGCCAGGAGGCGCACCCCTGCGGTCAACCAGCAGGCGCTTCTCCATCAGGATAACTGGGCCTATTGCATGCGCATACCAAGCCACGTACGTGTTGAGTACCTTGGGGACACAGCTTGGTTCGCTGATGAAGAAATAAGAACCTGTGTTAAGCCGCATGAAATGGTTCGTTGCATTCTTTATCCCCTCTCGGCTGACCACGGGCTTTTCCAAGAAGGCTTCCATCGGGATCCCGTGGTGATAGCTCGATTGCTGAGCAAACCGGTGAGGGTTATACCTCATGAAGAGTGCCGTCTCATTCTGCCTAAACACCAAATAGCCCGGCTGAATGGAGTAGAGGTGGAGGATTTCTCGAGCCTTCAATATGGAAGCCCCGTTCTTAAAATCATCGCGCAGCGGCACTACCGACTTGGTGGTCTCTGAGCCTATTGTTATGACCTTATCCACAAAGGAAACCTTCGCTCCGACCAGACGTGGACGGAGGAGCAAGCCCCTCGATTCCCGTGGAGATGCAACCACAATTGAAGCGCCAACCAACCGCATAACTCTCGAGAGTCTGCATTTCTCAAAGAACGGAAGGATCTTATGGGCGCCGAACACCCCTTGCATGTGCATTTCCATCCAGGAGGTGAAGTAGTGCATCGGGAAGTTAGCGGGCTGTACCCCAGGTTCACTAGCGTCCGCCGCTACGCTAAGTCCATTATAAAGGTAAGCCAGCCCGGCGATTCCTACCGATAACTGTTAGTTGTATGTATGCCCTAGAGGCCAGTATTGTACAGTTGATGTATATTATATTGGATGCTTGGACATATATAGAGATGACTTTCTTGCTCGATATGATAGTATGCTATCTGGTTGCTCTTTATCTTAACATGTACACTAGTCTCTTTATACTGTCTTATAGTTACATGTTGGTAAAGCCCTTAGGATTTGTACTTGACTACCTGGACTATGATGCAGATCATACTAGTGGGGACATGGTAGTCCAGAAGTACATCCTTCAAGGTCCCTAGTCGTGGGTGTATCGAGACGGGGCATCGATATACCAGAGTAGACTAGCGTATACGCTTCTCGACCCATGAGATGGGCGATGGATGATCCCATATCCGTTGGTGTTTGACATCAGAGATGGTATACGGGTGCTCAGTGGAGACTGAGTACACTGGACGGACTCGCCGAGAACTCCCAGATGGTATTATACCTCACGTCAGATGGCAGTTCTCAGGTGACACTTGTACAGGTTAGTCTGTAGACCCGAGATCGTCATAGAGTCTTGTGTGATTCCCACTGTGCTTTGATCTCCACCTTACCACGTCCATGAGGGCGTGCAAAACGGTGGTCTTTGGGCACAGTCCCGAGTCACATGGAGGCAATGAGCGATAGGAGGGGTTTCGTCTCTCCCGGTATTGGGGGTTGATGTTGCGCAGTGCTCGATTGGCCGTAGCAGGGAAGTCCCTGGCCAGGGCTGATCAGAGATTTGCTGGTAAGTGTTACCAGTAGTTTCTCGACCCGTTATGAGCCTCACATCGGCACGACTTATCGGGTTATTGGGGTCTGACGTTTACCACCCCTAGACTTGATATGCGACATATCAGACGAAGAGACCGGACTGTACGGTAAGTGTTACTGGTTGGATTCACAGGAGTGTGAGCGGGCTAGCTCGTCGATCTTCTGATCGCTCAATACCCGGGTGGCCGTTACGTTTAGCAGACCGCTTGCGGCTTGTGGGTGCTTGATATGATCATCATCTGCTACCGGCGTATTGACGAGTCTTTAGAGTCCTACACAGAGGTTTCCTAGCTCAAGCGAAACGAAATAGGAGTGCATATGAGATATGTGCGGGACCGAGAATAATGCGTGTATGTGATACCGTATTTGATTCTCGCGATTAATGTTTCGATTGGTTGTATATGATATAACCTAGTTATCGAATCGAAGATCGATTCGATAAATCGATGCATTGAATACTAGTCGGTTATGTGCGACATGACCGGATCATTGAATCAAGTGTTGATTTAATGATTTAATGTATAATTATATATTTGATATATTACTTTGCATTAACTAGTATTGGTTCACTTTAAACGGATTTTTCTCACTTGATGTGCACATTGTATATGTGATATGTTTTGTGTACACTTGATTGTATCATGTTTGATGATGCATGTTGACTTGACTTTGTGTAAAAGAATTGAACCATGGTTATGAGAGTGGTTAGGGTTTATGATTTATTCACTTGTTATTTAATCCATTTATTAATTATTTAAATGGATTTATGAAAATAAAATGGTTTCATTTATCATGAAGAATGGTGAAGCTTCATGAAGCTTTTGCTAATGATGCTATTTTGTCTTCATACTTAAACCTAACCACTCCCACTAACCATGGTCAATTCTCTACACTTGACCATGGTTAGGATATGATAAATATCATTTTCTTTTCTATTTTTGAAAAGGACTAATGATATTCTATCATCTTCTTCATCTTCTTCTTCAAAAGAAAAGCTTGCTACTTTAATGGCAACTTGAGATCTAGTGAGAGAAATCCAAATCTAAAGTGAACCCACCTCCTATTTCTTCACCCTCTACCTCTTGCCAAGTTGTTTTGGGTGTTTTCTTCACAAGTTTCACAACTTTGTGAAGTCGGAGCTTGAGCTTGTGCAACCTCGACGTAGATCGTCTTTGACACGAAGCCGACGACCTATTCCGCACGTTTCTCCGATGAAGCCGTCACGAGAGTCCAAGGTTCAAGATGGACAGCGAGAGGACGCCCTCGTGAAGCTAAGGAAGTGGGTATCCGGATCTACAAAGGTTGTAGCATCCTAACTTTTAGTTAATTTGTTAACTAGATTTTCTTTTCGCCTAAACATCTAGTCTAAGATCCGTAGTCTAGGGTTTCTCGGCACCATTTTTTTTTAATTGGCATGTTCGATGCCTTGTGAGACCTTACTAGAGTGCCTAGGAACCCTACAGTGGTATCAGAGCTACTAGGCATTAGATGTCGACCTATGGGGGGTTCTCACTGTGTGACAGTGTGGCGAAGCATAGGCTCTTACCCCCAGGGTGTCCCGAGACCGGAAGGTGTTCCGGCGGGTTATAGTCCTCGCGAGGGGGCATGCGTAAAAAGTAGCTGCTGAGGGACCCGTTGGTGCCACGGCGACCCCATTGGATAGGGTTGCTGCCTGACCTACAGTGGTATCAGAGCCTAGCTAGAGCCTTAGGAGAAGTCTAGACGGAGTTTGAAACCCGGACGAACCGAAAAACCAACCCCAAAATAGCTCTCTGGATATTTTTCAAATTTGTGGTTTTTTGTCAATTAAAAATGCTTAAAAAATTCAGCAATGAAATCTAAGAATTACGATGCAAAAAGTTTCCCATGAACAGTGTTTTGTGCGGCGGAACCGCGGCAGAAGCATGGCTTCTGCGGCGGTTCCGCGGCGCTTTGATGACGTCAGCCATATTTCTTTGCACAGTAATTCCTGATAAATTGTTCTGAGTTTTCTGGGAATTTTAAATTGACTTCAGAGTAGAGTGTTCTGGGGTTGTTTAGGGAATCGACGATTCGATCGGATTATCGAACTTTGTCTAAGTGTTTTCCGGATAATTTTTTGAATATGTTAAAAAGTTCGACCGGATATAAATACCCAATCTTTCCCCTGCCAAAAATATCCAAGTGTTGGATTATTGTGTGGTTTAAGGACGTTCTGAGTAGTGCAAGTAACGCGATGGTCCCTCTAGAAGACAACAAACCTTAACTCGACTATGTGACCGTCTTGAACTGCCCTTTGAACCTTCAGGTTTGGGGCAGTACGGCGTGCCACATGTGAGGCGTTGGCTTGACCCTTCTACGGCTGGACCGTTGGTACTGAGGCATGAAATGAATGTCTTTGAACCTATTTCATGTGTTGATCGGTGTCGGGAAAACTTGGGTGTTCGAATGTTCGATCGGAAAGTTTAATATATTCTATTTGTCCGGAATTGGATACAATAATTGGAATTCACAAACAGTTATGAGATAACTGGATGAATGTTATAAATCTAGCAGTTTAGTCCCATATCATATTGAAAAGAGTTTTCGATAATGAGACTAAAATGCGGGGTTTGTAACTGTTAGGCATGTGATGTCTAAAGAGGTTGCGGATTCCAACTATTGTAGTTTTACACTTTCTTTTCTGTGACCGTAAGTGTAATATGTGAATCGCCGGTTTCATTGCTATATGTCAACGACAATTGGGATGCGCATATTTACTTACGTTGATGACATGTGATGTTATGTGTTGCTGGATATGTTATATTGGATCGTCATGTTCGAATAGCCGGGGTTTTTTTATGTGAGATGAGTGTTTTTTCATTTTCATTCATGTAAAAACTTGTATGTAATATTCTTTTATTTGGGGCACTTCCAGGTAGCGGAAGTTGTCACCTTTTGTATATTATTTACTTTTCCGCATTAGGATAGACCCAAGGTGGGGAGCACAAGTAACCGGGTTCTGGGGTCCAGTGGGAGACCAACTCGAGGAGTCGAGTCCGGGTCTCCTAACCCTAGAATTGGCAGGGTTGCTTGCCACTCTCGTAGGGGTCTAGGGGTGTGGGATTGGCTATTCATCACGACCGTGGAATCCGTGTTTTATACTGGCTCGTATTGAAAACACGGACGTCCTAGTATATCCAATATTTCATATGTTTATTCTGCTGCGATATCTGTGATGTGATTCTGTGATGGATATAGTATATAGTATATATGATATATTATATAGACGTTACTTATGTTTTACACCCGCGCTAGCCCTGCCCTGCTCTGTCGTTAGTTACCTAACCTAACGGTGCACGAGGGGACATCGAGGCGAATGCGGATGGCATAAGTGTACGTTATATCTATCTGTGATGTTTAGGTATTTAAATGATGGGACTTCATTAATGTGATTAATGAAAGATAAGACACCTAAGATGTTGTGGAATCGAATTTTAAAATAAAAGGGTAGCTACAGTTCTTGCTTTGCACAGCGGTATATATGATATACCCTGCACCTTATTCGATGAGGAAAGGACCGAGATCCCTTCACCGGGAGTGACTCCTTTAGCAATAACTGGCAGATGCTACACACTCGGTTTGCTTTTGACTGCTTTTTGGGTTTTTGCTTTGCACAGCGATATATATGATATATCCCGCACCTCATTCGACGAGGAAAGGACCGAGATCCCTTCGCCGGGAGTGACTCCTTTAGCAAAACTAGAAAAGCCTCAAAATCACTCCATTTCAAAACTTCATTTGATTCTACAACGATATCAAGTTCATTACGCAATAGGTTTTCAGAAAAACCTGCGTAGCCCTCCGTCATTTCAGATAAGTCCTGTTTAGTATTCGTGCTGCGTTTGTTGACCTTGTCAAGACGCAGTGTGCGGTAGCTAACCAGTATTTATCTGCTTATGCATATGATGCAGATTGAGTTAGGGTAGTCACACGGCCTTGTTGACCTTGTCAAGGGTCGTGTGGGTGGGTTTGATTCAATCAAGAAATGACGGGTTGAACTTGACTTGCGGTCTATGGTTTGTTGACCTTGTCAAGGTCATAGATCGTTCGGGGCAAAATATTATCGGGAATTTCAAGTGTTGAAATTTGCAATGAGATTGCATAACTTCTATGAGATAGTTGGATCCCGATACCCACTGCGAGTAAGAGTTACTCCTGGGAGAGTTTTACTCATTGCAATTAGCTGATCAAGTAGGTGTCTAGAAAGGTGTCAACGGGGTTACGCCTCTGGGAAAACGAGGTTTACATTAATTAGGTTCGTGCGAAAGCACGGGGGACCTCCCTCAAAGTACTGACACTGGCCTGGCTGAAAGATTGGCGAACTTGTAGTGTGTAATTAATCCCGGCTAGTCTTTCCTTTTAGGGTTTGGAGGAAGATTTGATAAAAAGCAGTGGGAGCCATCCTGATTAGATAAGATAATAACCAATCTGATCTTGCACGAGCATACGCTAAAGTGTTTTCTTCTCTCTCTCTCCAGGTAGCGACCATTTCATGTCCTAATGAAGATAATAATATGGATGTATTGACCGAACCCGCATGTTATACTGTGCTGGGGAACGTTGGTTCCGTTCCTTCTTATAAGAGTTATAGGAATGAACAGGATATAGGGGAATACCAGGATTCCCATGCCACCCGAATGAAGAAAGTACATGTTGATGCATTTTCTTCGGGTGTGTTCGTTACTGAGAACTGTTTCTCCATTTGCTCTACGTCCTGGGTATTAGATACCGGGTCAGGATCCCATATATGTAATCAGTTACATGGGCTTAGGAAAGGTAGAGAACTTGGAGAAGATGATAAAGACATTAGAGTTGGAAATGGTGCAATTGTTGCAGCTAAGACTGTCGGGGAATATCACCTTGTATTATCAACTGATAATACATTGGTTCTGAACGAATGCTATTACATGCCGAACCTGATATGCAACATTATATCGGTTTCTTTATTAAGCAAAGAAGGATATAATTTTGTATTACAGGACAATGTTATGAACATTTTCCGTAACCAAAAATTGGTTGGATCAGGCACGTTATGCAATGGCATTTATGTTCTAAATCAATCAACAGTTCTGAGCATAACAAACACACACAAGAGGAAGAGTTCTGAACTCAACGAATCCTTCTTGTGGCATTGTAGACTGGGTCACATCAATGCGACACGACTAGCTAAGTTACATAAAGATGGATATTTAAATCCGTTTGAATTTTCATCTTATGACACTTGCCAGTCATGTCTCAAAGGCAAGATGACCAAAACTCCGTTTACGGGACACGGAGAAGGAGTTACCGAACTCTTAGGACTGATACATAGTGATGTATGCGGTCCTATGTCTACACATGCCAGGGATGGTTCTTCGTACTTCATTACATTCACTGACGATCTCTCTAGATTCGGATATGTGTTCCTGATGAAACACAAATCAGAAGCTTTTGAGAAATTTAGAGAATATAAACAAGAAGTCGAAAACCAAACCGGAAAAAGTATTAAAATCCTTCGATCTGATCGAGGAGGTGAATACTTAAGCGGAGAATTCCTGGACTTCCTAAAAGAGAATGGGATTCTCTCTCAGCTGACTCCTCCATATACACCACAGCACAACGGTGTATCAGAACGGAGAAATCGCACCCTATTAGATATGGTGCGCTCTATGATGAGTACAGCTGAGTTACCTATTTCCTTTTGGGGATATGCGCTGGAGACAGCAGCATACCTATTGAATCAAGTTCCATCTAAATCTGTACCTACCACACCATATGAGATATGGAGTGGGAAGAGACCATATTTTAAACGAGTTAAAATATGGGGTTGTCCAGCTTATATCAAAAGACAAAATCCGGACAAGCTCGAGGCACGGTCAGTTCTTTGCAAGTTTGTGGGATATCCAAAGAACTCATATGGGTATTTTTTCTACCACAGTGAGGAACAAAAAGTGTTTGTTGCTCAACATGCCACCTTTTTAGAAAAGGAATTTCTTGAAAAAGAAATTAGTGGCAAAGTGGTAGAGCTGGAAGAGGTTCCAGATATACAAACTCAAACTGAAGATTTAGTGGAACAAGAGGATTCAGTAGCTCCCAATGAACCCCAGCCTCTCCGCCGATCTAGTAGGGTTCCTCGCCAACCTGAGAGATACTACGGTTTTCTCATGGATGGTGGGAGCGAGGATTGCATCATGGAGGATGATGACCCAACTAGCTTCGAGCAGGCCATCACGAGTAGGGACTCAGTGAAATGGCTGGATGCTATGCGGTCCGAGATGGAATCCATGTACACCAACAAAGTATGGACTTTGGACGTTGCTCCTGAAGGGGTAAAACCCATTGGGAGCAAGTGGATCTTCAAGAAGAAACTTGGTGTAGATGGGAAAGTGGAGACTTTCAAAG
This sequence comes from Agapanthus africanus, assembly GCA_030015575.1. Classification (NCBI taxonomy): domain Eukaryota; kingdom Viridiplantae; phylum Streptophyta; class Magnoliopsida; order Asparagales; family Amaryllidaceae; genus Agapanthus; species Agapanthus africanus. Next base: position 42,307,278 of record JASDDO010000019.1, on the reverse strand, counting down.
CTAGACTTGTAGCAAAGGGTTTTCGTCAAAGACCAGGTGTGGACTATGACGAAACCTTTTCTCCAGTGGCTATGCTTAAATACATCCGGATCATGCTTGCCATCGCTGCATATCACGACTACGAAATCTGGCAAATGGATATTAAGACCGCCTTTCTAAATGGTGATTTAGAAGAGTGCGTGTACATGACTCAGCCAGAGGGCTTCGTAGACAGTGGGAGCAGCGGGAAGGTGTGCAAGCTGCTTAAATCCATTTATGGATTAAAGCAAGCATCGCGGAGTTGGAACATCTGCTTTGATGTCGTTATCAAAGAGTTTGATTTCGTCAAAAACCCAGATGAACCTTGTATTTACAAGAAGGTGGCAGAGAGTAAGGTTGTCTTCCTCGTATTGTACGTGGACGACATACTCTTGATAGGAAATGATATTCCTATGCTGCAATCGGTCAAGCTCTTCTTATCACAAAGATTCTCGATGAAAGATCTTGGTGATGCCTCCTGCATATTGGGAATCAGGATCTATAGAGATAGATCCAAACGGATTTTGGGATTGTCCCAATCCAGGTACATTGACACCATACTAAAGAGGTTTAGTATGGAAGAGTCCAAACGTGGGAACTTGCCCACAATCTCTGGAGTCACTCTCTCCAAAGAGATGTCTCCCAAGACTGATTTGGAGAGATCTCGCATGCAAGGGATACCCTATGCTTCGGCAGTAGGCTCTATCATGTATGCGATGCTATGTACCAGACCCGATGTAGCATACTCACTAAGTATAGTGAGCAGGTATCAAGCTGATCCTGGAGAGAGTCACTGGACAGCTGTGAAGAGCATTCTCAAGTACTTACGAAGGACTAGAGATATGTTCTTGGTGTATGGTAACGGAGAGCTCCAAGTGGAGTCCTTTACCGATTCGAGCTTCCAGAGTGATAAGGACGACTCTAAGTCGCAGTCGGGCTTTGTCTTTACCCTTTACGGAGGGGCGGTTAGCTGGAAGAGTTCCAAGCAGGAAACCGTGGCAGACTCGACGATGGAGGCTGAATACATCGCTGCCAACGATGCTGCTAAAGAAGCTGTCTGGATTAAGAAGTTCATTACTGAACTTGGTGTGGTTCCATCCATTGAGCATCCAATACCTTTGTATTGCGATAACAATGGAGCAGTGGCTTTGGCCAAGGAACCCAGGTCCCATCAGCGATCCAGGCATATTCTGAGGCGGTATCACCTGATCCGGGAGATAGTTGATCGCCGGGAGATCGAGGTCAGGAGAGTTGACACGAAGGACAACACGGCGGATCCACTCACGAAGGCCATTCCCCAGATACAGTTTGAGAGACTCTTCGGGATGCTCGGTATGCGATACTACAGCAGCTGGCCCTAGTGCAAGTGGGAGATTGTTAGTTGTATGTATGCCCTAGAGGCCAGTATTGTACAGTTGATGTATATTATATTGGATGCTTGGACATATATAGAGATGACTTTCTTGCTCGATATGATAGTATGCTATCTGGTTGCTCTTTATCTTAACATGTACACTAGTCTCTTTATACTGTCTTATAGTTACATGTTGGTAAAGCCCTTAGGATTTATACTTGACTACCTGGACTATGATGCAGATCATACTAGTGGGGACATGGTAGTCCAGAAGTACATCCTTCAAGGTCCCTAGTCGTGGGTGTATCGAGACGGGGCATCGATATACCAGAGTAGACTAGCGTATACGCTTCTCGACCCATGAGATGGGCGATGGATGATCCCATATCCGTTGGTGTTTGACATCAGAGATGGTATACGGGTGCTCAGTGGAGACTGAGTACACTGGACGGACTCTCCGAGAACTCACAGATGGTATTATACCTCACGTCAAATGGCAGTTCTCAGGTGACACTTGTACAGGTTAGTCTGTAGACCCGAGATCGTCATAGAGTCTTGTGTGATTCCCACTGTGCTTTGATCTCCACCTTACCACGTCCATGAGGGCGTTCAAAACGGTGGTCTTTGGGCACAGTCCCGAGTCACATGGAGGCAATGAGCGATAGGAGGGGTTTCGTCTCTCCCGGTATTGGGGGTTGATGTTGCGCAGTGCTCGATTGGCCGTAGCAGGGAAGTCCCTGGCCAGGGCTGATCAGAGATTTGCTGGTAAGTGTTACCAGTAGTTTCTCGACCCGTTATGAGCCTCACATCGGCACGACTTATCGGGTTATTGGGGTCTGACGTTTACCACCCCTAGACTTGATATGCGACATATCAGACGAAGAGACCGGACTGTACGGTAAGTGTTACTGGTTGGATTCACAGGAGTGTGAGCGGGCTAGCTCGTCGATCTTCTGATCGCTCAATACCCGGGTGGCCGTTACGTTTAGCAGACCGCTTGCGGCTTGTGGGTGCTTGATATGATCATCATCTGCTACCGGCGTATTGACGAGTCTTTAGAGTCCTACACAGAGGTTTCCTAGCTCAAGCGAAACGAAATAGGAGTGCATATGAGATATGTGCGGGACCGAGAATAATGCGTGTATGTGATACCGTATTTGATTCTCGCGATTAATGTTTCGATTGGTTGTATATGATATAACCTAGTTATCGAATCGAAGATCGATTCGATAAATCGATGCATTGAATACTAGTCGGTTATGTGCGACATGACCGGATCATTGAATCAAGTGTTGATTTAATGATTTAATGTATAATTATATATTTGATATATTACTTTGCATTAACTAGTATTGGTTCATTTTAAACGGATTTTTCTCACTTGATGTGCACATTGTATATGTGATATGTTTTGTGTACACTTGATTGTATCATGTTTGATGATGCATGTTGACTTGACTTTGTGTAAAAGAATAGAACCATGGTTATGAGAGTGGTTAGGGTTTATGATTTATTCACTTGTTATTTAATCCATTTATTAATTATTTAAATGGATTTATGAAAATAAAATGGTTTCATTTATCATGAAGAATGGTGAAGCGTCATGAAGCTTTTGCTAATGATGCTATTTTGTCTTCATACTTAAACCTAACCACTCCCACTAACCATGGTCAATTCTCTACACTTGACCATGGTTAGGATATGATAAATATCATTTTCTTTTCTATTTTTGAAAAGGACTAATGATATTCTATCATCTTCTTCATCTTCTTCTTCAAAAGAAAAGCTTGTTACTTTAATGGCAACTTGAGATCTAGTGAGAGAAATCCAAATCTAAAGTGAACCCACCTCCTATTTCTTCACCCTCTACCTCTTGCCAAGTTGTTTTGGGTGTTTTCTTCACAAGTTTCACAACTTTGTGAAGTCGGAGCTTGAGCTTGTGCAACCTCGACGTAGATCGTCTTTGACACGAAGCCGACGACCTATTCCGCACGTTTCTCCGATGAAGCCGTCACGAGAGTCCAAGGTTCAAGATGGACAGCGAGAGGACGCCCTCGTGAAGCTAAGGAAGTGGGTATCCGGATCTACAAAGGTTGTAGCATCCTAACTTTTAGTTAATTTGTTAACTAGATTTTCTTTTCGCCTAAACATCTAGTCTAAGATCCGTAGTCTAGGGTTTCTCGGCACCATTTTTTTTAAATTGGCATGTTCGATGCCTTGTGAGACCTTACTAGAGTGCCTAGGAACCCTACAATAACTGCAAGCCAGTCACCATCCGGTGTGCTGGGTAGAAAACAGATGACCACATGTGGCGCGGGTGCATGGGAAGCGCAAAGCTGCACAGCCACAAGCCCAGAAACCTTACAAAAAAGGTTTCCTCATCCATACCCGGGATGGCGATTTCCGAGAAAGGAACGACGGCGGCACCGGGGAGATAAAAGTCCCTTTGGTCATTCTCTGATATGGGTCGGCGGTCCAAGCCGAAGCCAAAAGGGTCATCAAGTTGGGCAAACTTCTCGCTCTGCTCCGATAAGAACTCTGGTCGGATAAAGCGGGCAATAAAATCGGCGAAACTGACGCCTCGGACACCCGATTCCAGATAGAGCCCTTCATAAATCTCCAGCACCTTCACCAAGCCCGGGAACTGGTGCTGAATGGCGTTCTCCGGAGTCAAGTCAAACACCAGCGGTTTAGTGGCAAAGACGTATTCATCAGGACGAAGCAGCTCTTCGTAGTGCTCCCCCCTCATTGGTAGACCCGAGACTTCAGCAAACTCCTCCAAGGAGATGGAGACCTCCCTGTCCGTCATCAGGAAGGTATGGGTGGGGATATTCCATTGTTCAATAAAGGCCTTGATCCACCACGTGGGAGGAGAGGGATACTCGAAAAGCGAGACGTAGATGGCCGAATATAAACCAATCTTCGTTAGATGAGTCCTTTTCGCCGATAAGATGTACCGGGCCCATTGCAAATATCCGGCGGGCGGTCGCGGGACCGATCCAATATTATAAGCCTGTCCCTAAGGGCGTGCTTCACCCTGACAGATTCGCCTCCCTAGAATGTCTATTGCCGGCGGCGGCTGCACGGGAATGGTACCGATTGCAGGCTGGAGGAGGTCATCAGAATTCCAATTTTTGACCTCCACGGCATACTTAACCGGGGGTTCGTCCGCATAGGGGATCGTAACTATAGGCTCAGACGGCATGGCAGAACTGAAACTGCGGCGACCCTGGATGATTTCATTGTACCACCTACCCCACAAGTGAAGGTTTTTGTACTTGGGGTCGTGATCTTTAATGAGAGCGAGCACCACTCGGTCCACCGGTGCCTGGGGAAACCCTCCCTCCGAGCGAACAAACGGAAAAGATAAATTACCAGACATGTTTCCTGCGGAGGGACAAAAAATTTAATTAGCCGTCAGTGTTGTAATTCCAACGCTTAGCATTTTAAAATTTTACACTATACTGGAATGCAGTGGGTAGGGGACAAAAGGGGGACCCACAAAATCTGGATGACAGTACATCATTTAATAAGACAACCCCATCATTAGATGAGACTGTCAATTAATGAAAAGATCTCCAAGAGAATATCCTCATTGATGGGAAGTCCCTAGAGACAAGGAGAAAATCTCATCTTTTAGAGCAAAACTCTGTCACAGAGTGACATTTGTCAAACTCTGGTCTCAAAGGGATAAAATTTCTTTAAAAAAGAGCCTAGCTCTATAATAATGATGGAAAAATCCATCAGGAAGGAAACTTTAACTCCTAAAAGATTAAAAATCCGGGATCTTAAAGATCCATGAAAACTTTTAGGAGTTCTCCATTTTCAGAAAAGATCTACATTTGATCCATGAGCAAAGCTCTGTTCATGGGTTAAAACCCATGAACGAAATCTCTGTAGATCTGTAAGTTCTTGAGAGCAAGGCTCTATTAATTAAATTTAATTTAATTTAAGATTTTTACCTAAAATGATTCTAAGTTCTGAACTTTAAAGTTCTTGGGAAGAAACAAGAGCAAGCCTTTGAAAATCAAAATTCTTGAAAGTTGTAAAGAATTTTCTAAGGACCAAGGGTCCTATTTATAGGCGCCTGCGCCTCTTCAACTTATCCCTTTTGATCCGACGGCCAGGATCTTGCCACCGCTGCACTCACGTGCGCGCCACGTGAGCGCAACGGTGGGGGGGCATTTGTTTACACCAATCAGAGCAAAGCTCTGTTTGAATTTCAAAAATTCAAATTTTTGAAACAACGCTTCAAATCCCGTGCGCTGCGCGCAACGCGCCACGTGTCAGAAGTTGATGCGTCAGCACAACGCCCAAGGAAGTGCGTCCAATCAGAGCAAGGCTCTTTAAAAATAAAAGTAAAGGAAGCAACGCTTCAGTTGCCCAAGCGCTGTGCTGCACGACACGTGTCTGCGCGGTTGCGCAGGCATAGCTGCGCGAGCGCTGCGCAGTTGCGCAAACACAGTTGCGAAAAACACAGCTGCGCAAGCGCTGCGCTGCGCGACGCGTGTCTGCGCAGTTGCGCACACACAGTTGCGAAAAACACAGCTGCGCAAGCGCTGCGCTGCACGACGCGTGTCTGCGCAGTTGCGCAAATACAGCTGCGCAAGCACAGCTGCGCTGCACGACGCGTGTCTGCGCAGTTGCGCACACACAGCTGCGCAAGCGCTGCACTGCGCGACACGTGTCTGCACAGTTGCGCAAGCGCTGCGCTGCGCGACACGTGTCAAGCGCTGGGGCGTTTATGCCAAACAGAATTAAAATTCTAATAAGATTTTTCTGTTCTTGTTAAAACAAGAAGATTTTCTTCTGTAAAACAGAAGCCCTTGGATCAAAGATCCAACGGTGGGGAAAATTCCCCAAATCACTCAGAGAAAGATCTCTTTAACAAATTTAACTAATTTATAGGCACTATAAAAAGGACCCTAGACCTCAATTCAAAGGCATCAACATTTTATGAGAAATCAAACAGAGAGAACTCTGAAGAATTGGAGAGAATTCCTAAAGAACAAAAAAGGTAAAAAACCTTTAGAAAAAGAGAAAATTCTCTTATGAACAGATCATTGATCTGAGAACAAGATCAAGGATCTCTAATGAAAAGAAAAATAAATAATAAACAGTGCTTTGCACTTTTTTTTATGAACCATTGGTTCTGAATCTAAAAGATTCTCAAGATAACGGTGCCTTGCACCTTTTATGAACCACTGGTTCTTTAAAAAACAAGAAAAAACTTGTTTTCTTTGATCTAAAATTGATCCAAAAGAATAAGAACAATGCCCAGCACTTGCCAAAACTGCACTATTGCGCAAGCCGCCAGGAAGCGCCACGTGTCAGCAGTGCAAAAGCGCAGCGCACTGACGCAGCGCACCGCGCTATTGCGCTTGCGCTCATCAAAACGTGACACGTGTCACCTCCACGAGCGCTTGCGCTCATTAATTGACGCAAAACGCCTGACAAGCCATGTGGGGCACTGTCAGAGTATTTAATGCTCTGCATTATTAAGAAAAGGGACAGAGCCCAATTAAAAGGCCTAACAGGCCTAATCAAAATGCTCTGCATTATTAAGAAAAGGGACAGAGCCCAATTAAAAGGCCTAACAGGCCTAATCAAAAATGCTATGCATTTTAAAAAAGGAGCAGAGCCCAACCAAAATAAAGAAAAGTAATACAGTAAACGGGCAAGGAACTAGCACAGGTCCAATAAGCTAAAGACAAAAGAATCTGGAAACTGGACTTAGCCCAGTCATGGCCATAAGTCCTCAAATTAAATTGACTGAGCGTGGCTGCTCCCTAAATCAATTTACGACCGGTTCGAGGGTACATCTCCGAACTCCTCTGACACCCATCGTTGTAATCCTTCAACGACGTCAGAGAGGTGACGGGTCCCGACGACCACACATCAATATGGACTGCGGGGTCCTTAAACTCGTGGACCGAAACGTCCTAAAACTAATATTGGACCGAAACATCCTTAAACTAATGATGGACCACCACGTCCCTAAACTGGAACATGGACCACCACGTCTCTAAACTGGAATATAGACCGCAATGTCCTTAAACTACCAATGGACCGCAATGTCCTTAAACTACCTATGGACCACTACGTCCCTAAACTGGAACAATAGAGCTCCCAAATGCTCTTTTGTCGGATCTAAACGATCCCGTTTAAGTTGATCTTAGGCTCAAATATGGCTAACGTATCCTTAAACACTCAAACAGACTTTAGTCCCAAATTAGACTATAAGACCCCCAATCAACTTTGGTTCAAGTGTACATCTCCGAACTCCTCTGACACATGTCGTTGTAATTCTTCAACGTCGTCAGAGAGGTGACGGGTCCCGACGGCCATATATTAAATAGACCACTACGTCCTTAAACTGGAAATGGATCCAGACGATCCCGTTAAGTTGATCTTAGTCTCAAATCAGACTAATGTATCCTTAACGAACGTTTAAGTTGATCTTAGTCTCAAATGCGGCTAACGTGTCCTTAAACTAAAAACACCAAACCCAAATCTAAGTAAATACGGATTTGGACTAATCCACGTCCTACGGGCGACGGCATTACTCAGTCTCCGTATACAATCCACGGGCAACCACAAACAAAACAAACACCCACGACACGAAGTGAAATTCTGGAGAAGGAGAAAGTTGTTACCGTGATGCGGTAGCGTAATTAACTGCAGGGCTTACGCCTGCAGGGAAGAGCGTCCCCACAATCAAAAACCCCTCAAGCGAGGGGGGATCTGACGAAGTCTGCTACATCGGCCGCATCCGTCTAAACCTCCGATACACGGTGCTATAAATCAACTTGGCATCTTCGGAGAGGTGGACGGATAAAACCATATAGCATCTGCCCCGAATCTCAGGCCCAGACGAACTTACGCGGTCGCGTCTCTGTATTCGGAGGGGAATAATTGTGAAAGACTTGTTGCTCCATCCATTTAGGCACTTAATCTGGAAAAGTTGGACGTACCATGAGAGGGTGGCATACTTTGCATTCTCATAAATTGGTTTTCTAGCATCATTCATGAAATTTTCATATTTATCCGCACGCGGTCCTTGACCGGAAGGAATGTCATCTTCGGTACGAATAGATTCACATAGGGCAGCCTCTACCATATCCTCCATTTCTTCTGATGGAAATAAATTACCGTCTTCTTCTTCTGCCGCATTACCGTCTTCTCCTTCTTCTCCTGCCGCATTATCGTGTTCTCCTTCTTCTTCTCCCGTATTACTGCGTTCTTCTCCTTCCCCGTGATATTTCCAAGTTGTATAAAGTCTAGTAAACCCATATTTTACGATATGAAGCTCTGCCAATTCTACCTTCTGCCAGTACTTATTTCCACATCTATCGCACGGACAGAGAATCTTCTCTATCACGATCTTATTATATGCGCATGCAAATTCAATAAAAGCAGCAACTCCTGCGACAAACTTAGGTTGCATACGTTATTGCCAATCCACATACATCCAGTCCTTAACTTTGACGTACTCATGGGCCATATTAGACTGTATAACATATAAATTGTAGGTTATGGTGACTATATTGAGAAATCTAAGAACGGGATAGTTACTGACAAAGGAGAAAATCCGTGAATATGCTTTGTGTGTGCGTTTGTCGTTGAAAAGAATAAATTATCGAACATATGTTAACCGATAGACGTGGACTAAGTGGAGCTTTTAGCTTCATATATGAGTATCGATGAGAATATGAAAGTTTCATATTATCATCGAGTATCATATATTGGTTTTTAACTTGAACATCTTAAATCACTCTCTAATGACGCGTTTTATATGTATTCTTGTTGTATGTGTGTGTTTCGGCTGTCGGGGGTAAGGCTTCTATCCTATTAAGAATGTATAGAGCGAACACCTATTCACTTGTGCTTTCAACCGTTTTGAGTAAATTTCGGCAGCACCTCCCCGCTGTTCTCCGAGTACACTGTAATAGAATATATAATCATTTCAAAGCTGTGAAACAACGTTGAAATGAACATCTAATCTATCTTTGTACACGGAGAACCAGCGGAAAGGTACCGACGAAATATCTCGAAACGGATGAAAACACAAGTGAATGAAGGTGTTTGCTTTATACATTCCTAACGTGTCCACACGGGACAAATCTATCGGTTATCATACGATTGAATCTTCTCGTCACATAGACTATACGACGGTTGTTAGTATCGAGCTATACCGTCCGATATTTAACAACTTTCGTATAGTTCTATGTCACGACGAATATCGAACGTATGTTAACCGATAGACGGGGACTAAGTGGCGCTTTTAGTTTCATATATGAGTATCGATGAGAATATGAAAGTTTCATATTATCATCGAGTATCATATATTGGTTTTAACTTGAACATCTTGAATCACTCTCTAATGATGCATTTGTTGTATATTCTTGTTGTATGTGTGTGTTTCGGCTGTCGGGGGTAAGGCTTCTATCCCATTAAGAATGTATAGAGCGAACACCCATTCACTTGTGCTTTCAACAGTTTCGAGTAAATTTCAGCAGCACCTCCCCGCTGTTCTCCGAGTACACTGTAATAGAATAGATAATCATTTCAAAGCTGTGAAACAACATTGAAATGAACATCTAATCTATCTTTGTACACGGAGAACCAGCGGAATGGTACCGACGAAATATCTCGAAACGGATGAAAACACAAGTGAATGAAGGTGTTTGCTTTATACATTCCTAAGTTGTCCACACAGGACAAATCTATCGGTTATCATACGATTGAATTTTCTCGTCACATAGACTATATGACGGTTGTTAGTATCGAGCTATACCGTCCGATATTTAACAACCTTCGTATAGTTCTATATCACGACGAACATCGAACATATGTTAACCGATAGACGAGGACTAAGTGGCGCTTTTAGTTTCATATATGAGTATCGATGAGAATATGAAAGTTTCATATTATCATCGAGTATCATATATTGGTTTTAACTTGAACGTCTTGAATCACTCTCTAATGATGCGTTTGTTGTGTATTCTTGTTGTGTGTGTGTGTTTCGGCTATCGAAGGTAAGGCTTCTATCCCATTAAGAATGTATAGAGCGAACACACATTCGCTTGTGCTTTCAACCGTTTCGAGTAAATTTCGGCATCACATCCCCGCTGTTTTCCGAGTACACTGTAATAGAATAGATAATCATTTCAAAACTGTGAAACAACGTTGAAATGAACATCTAATCTATCTTTGTACACGGAGAACCAGCGGAAAGGTACCGACGAAATATCTCGAAACGGATGAAAACACAAGTGAATGAAGGTGTTTGCTTTATAAATTCCTAACTTGTCCACACGGGACAAATCTATCGGTTATCATACGATTGAATCTTCTCATTACATAGACTATACGACGGTTGTTAGTATCGAGTTATACCGTCCAATATTTAACAACCTTCGTATAGTTCTATGTCATGACGAATATCGAACGTATGTTAACCGATAGACGGGGACTAAGTGGCGCTTTTAGTTTCATATATGAATATCGATGAGAATATGAAAGTTTCATATTATTATCGAGTATCATATATTGGTTTTAACTTGAACATCTTGAATCACTCTCTAATGATGCGTTTGTTGTATATTCTTGTTGTATGTGTGTGTTTTGGCTGTCGGGGGGTAAGGCTTCTATCCCATTAAGAATGTATAGAGTGAACACCCATTCACTTGTGCTTTCAACCGTTTCGAGTAAATTTCGGCAGCACCTCCCCGCTGTTCTCCGAGTACACTGTAATAGAATAAATAATCATTTCAAAGCTGTGAAACAACGTTGAAATGAACATCTAATCTATCTTTGTACACGGAGAACCAGCGGAATGGTACCGACGAAATATCTCGAAACGGATGAAAACACAAGTGAATGAAGGTGTTTGCTTTATACATTCCTAACGTGTCCACACGGGACAAATCTATCGGTTATCATACGATTGAATCTTCTCGTTACATAGTCTATACGACGGTTGTTAGTATCGAGCTATACCGTCCGATATTTAACAACCTTCGTATAGTTCTATATCACGACGAATATCGAACGTATCTTAACCGATAGACGGGGACTAAGTGGCGCTTTTAGTTTCATCTATGAGTATCGATGAGAATATGAAAGTTTCATATTGTCATCGAGTATCATATATTGGTTTTAACTTGAACATCTTGAATCACTCTCTAATGATGCGTTTGTTGTGTATTCTTGTTGTGTGTGTGTGTTTCGGCTGTCGGGGGTAAGGCTTATATCCCATTAAGAATGTATAGAGCGAACACTCATTCGCTTGTGCTTTCAACCGTTTCGAGTAAATTTCGGCAGCAGCTCCCTGCTGTTCTCCGAGTACACTATAATAGAATAGATAATTATTTCAAAGCTGTCAAACAACGTTGAAATGAACATCTAATCTATCTTTGTACACGGAGAACCAGCGAAAAGGTACTGACGAAATATCTCGAAACGGATGAAAACACAAGTGAATGAAGGTGTTTGCTTTATACATTCCTAACTTGTCCACACGGGACAAATCTATCGGTTATCATACGATTGAATCTTCTCGTCACATAGACTATACGATGGTTGTTAGTATCGAGCTATACCATCCGATATTTAACAACCTTCGTATAGTTCTATGTCACGACGAACATTGAACGTATGTTAACCGATAGACGGGGACTAAGTGGCGCTTTTAGTTTCATATATGAGTATCTATGAGAATATGAAAGTTTCATATTATCATCGAGTATCATATATTGGTTTTAATTTGAATATCTTGAATCACTCTCAAATGATGCGTTTGTTGTATATTCTTGTTATATGTGTGTGTTTCGGCTGTCGGGGGTAAGGCTTCTATCCCATTAAGAATGTATAGAGCGAACACCCATTCACTTGTGCTTTCAACCGTTTCGAGTAAATTTCGGCAGCACCTCCCCGCTGTTCTCCGAGTACACTGTAATAGAATAGATAATCATTTCAAAGCTGTGAAACAACGTTGAAATGAACATCTAATCTGTCTTTGTATACGGAGAACCAGCGGAATGGTACCAACGAAATATCTCGAAACGGATGAAAACACAAGTGAATGAAGGTGTTTGCTTTATACATTCCTAACTTGTCCACACGGGACAAATCTATCGGTTATCATACGATTGAATCTTCTCGTCACATAGACTATACGACGGTTGTTAGTATCGAGCTATACCGTCCGATATTTAACAACCTTCGTATACTTCTATGTCACGACGAACATCGAATGTATGTTAACTGATAAATGGAGACTAAGTGGCGCTTTTAGTTTCATATATGAGTATCGATGAGAATATGAAAGTTTCATATTATCATCGAGTATCATATATTGGTTTTAACTTGAACATCTTGAATCACTCTCTAATGATGCGTTTGTTGTGTATTCTTGTTGTGTGTGTGTGTTTCGGCTGTCGGGGGTAAGGCTTCTATCCCATTAAGAATGTATAGAGCGAACACCCATTCGCTTGTGCTTTCAACCGTTTCGAGTAAATTTCGGCAGCACCTCCCCGCTGTTCTCCGAGTACAATGTAATAGAATAGATAATCATTTCAAAGCTGTGAAACAACGTTGAAATGAACATCTAATCTATCTTTATACACGGAGAACCAGCGGAAAGGTACCGACGAAATATCTCGAAACGGATGAAAACACAAGTGAATGAAGGTGTTTGCTTTATACATTCCTAACTTGTCTACACGGGACAAATCTATCGGTTATCATAGGATTGAATCTTCTCGTCACATAGACTATACGACGGTTGTTAGTATCGAGCTATACCGTCCGATATTTAACAACGTTCGTATAGTTCAATGTCACGACGAATATCGAACGTATGTTAACCGATAGACGGGGACTAAAAGGCGCTTTTAGTTTCATATATAAGTATCGATAAGAATATGAAAGTTTCATATTATCATCGAGTATCATATATTGGTTTTAACTTGAATATCTTGAATTACTCTCTAATGATGTGTTTGTTGTGTATTCTTGTTGTGTGTGTGTGTTTCGGCTGTCGGGGGTAAGGCTTCTATCGGTTATCATACGATTGAATATTCTCGTCATATAGACTATACGAAGTATTTAAATAAAATATAACTGGTATCAGAAACCCGGTCCTGACACACAGGAAGCAACCCTTATCCTCAACTAGCATGCATACTGAATATTATCTGTCGAGTTAACAAATTTAACCTAATCGGATATACCCGCTTGGTAAAACCTCACAAAGATAGGCACGATTGAATGTAGATAGTGCAAAATCAAGTATAACAAATTTACCATATATCAGAGTTACATTCAAGGAAGTCCAATCCCAAACTCTAAATTTTTAATTACTTTTGCTAAAAATGAAAGTGTATTCAGCTTTGCTGTCTCTGTTGTATATGCAGTTGTACTCAGCAGATCATAAATAAAATCTCCGTCCCCTGAGACCAGTTTTCCCACAAAAAAAAAACAGTCTGTATCTTAACATGCACTGCACCATCAGAATCTATTCGTTCAAGAGTTACGCCTGAGCAAAATGCAAGCAACATTTTCAATTTTCAGCTCTAATTTGAACTGATCTGCAGCCCATGCTCTCACACACTTTTCCCCAGGAAAATTAGTACCACACCTATCATACTCTAAAATTTAAGAATCCCAACCCCAACCCTAATCCTAGCCCCAGCCCCAGCCCCAGCCAAACCCTAACCCCAGTCCCACCCCCAGCCCCAGCCCCTGCCGATCCCCAACCCCAACCCTAACCCCAATCCCAACCCCAACAGCAACCCCCTGCCGAACTCCAGCCCTAACCGCAACCCTAGCCCCAACCCTAACCCTAACGCTAATCCCAACCGATGCCTCATCGGTACCCAAACCATGAACCCTAACCCTAAAATAATCAAAAATTTATTTAATTGAAGATTTCCTAACCTGTGCAGTGCAGTGGAGGAGACGATCGATCGGTGGCGACGACGAAACGGAGGCGACGACGAAAACGGCGACGAGGAAGAACCAGGCGGCGGCGACGACGAAACGGAGGCGACGACGAGAACGGTGACGAGAGATTTGGCGATCGGCGGGAACGAGGATTTTGGGATTTTGGGTTCGCGCGCGATACTTCAAGAATAAGATAATCAACGTAGGGATCGATCTGTGTCTTTTTAATTAAATCCCTATTTACATGCCCCTATGGATAAGTCCGTAGGTTTTTGGTTTGCGGCTCCGTAGGGCCAAAAAATAATTTACGATTTAATATTCTTAAATTAATATGTAAGAACCGTAGGGGCAACCTTAAGGCCCTACGGATTAGTCCGTAGGACCAAACGAAATCTGCCCCTACGGACCTATTTTAGTAGTGCAGGCTTTAGTTACAGGTAAAATATGGAGCTCTTGTTTGTGCCCGCATGTAAATTTCCGCCTCATCGCCCGTTCAAGGCCGGTGTCATCAAATGTGCCGGAATTGCTGGGCCAACTGGAGTTCCAGCGCCAATGGGTCAGAAGACCGAGTACGGAGATGGGATTTTTGAGAAGGTGTTGATGGGTTTGTTTGCTCGTAAAATGGGGAGGTTTGCTTCGCCCGCAGGAAAGAAGTGCGAGGAGAAGAGTTTGTGGGATTGGGATTATGAGAGCTTTGTCGATGTTTCGGAGAGAGTGATGTTAGGGAGATCGAGAAGTCAGCAGCAGGAGGTAGTGAGGGAGGTGCTTCTCTCTGTGTCGCGAAATGCATATATAATTCATTCACCAAGGAGTGATTTGTTGAGTAGACAAAAAAATATTATAGATGGAGAAGGTTAAAACTAACCCACGTTAAAGTTGGACTGTGAAGTGCAAGTTGTTCAAGGTTAGGATTGTTTACGGCCAAAAGTAAGGGATTTTCTTGAAGGATATATACCCCAAAACTTCTGCTTATATAGGTTTGCAAAAGCTTGCATATTACCCAAATTTTAATTCTGCTATTTAATCCCAAGCTTACTTGTAATTTTCTAATTCTGCTATTTTATCCCACGCTTGCTTCTAATTTTTTCCATTGCTTTTTACACTGATTACTGCATATTTAATTCTCCATTAAGGAGAAACTTTCCAGAAAAAAATAGAAATCGGCAAGATACTAACAGCAATTATTAAAGTTGAAGGGTGAAATGCAAGTTTTTAAAAGTTATGGGAAAAGGCAAGGCGGTTTCCTGCAATCTAGACACTTATATTGGAATCTAGCTAAACTGCAGGAACAGCTTCCAGTTCTAATTTTTAGCTATTTTTCCATTGGAATTAACGTCATTTGACACTCCATAGGTTAGTTGGACCCTGCGAGGTATTTCTGAGGTATTTCTCGTCTTGCAGAATCTTCTTGATTTGGCGCCACCCTTTTTACATGTTATTTGGAATGATGCCATATTTGAAAGCCATTTTTCCAAAAGCTTAAGCTTATGGGATGTGAGGTTTTATGCTTACTAAAAGTACTTCCTGTTGTTATTTATCAAATTTCAATTACATGATATGAAAGAAACATCAATATGCATTTCAGTCGATATTTATGTGTTGCAGAAAGTAGAAATTTTAGTTACACAGTGCACATATTTTTATCATGATCGTTTATCACTGAACGTTAATTAGGTCATGGAAGTAGAAATAATTGGGGTGACGCAAGGAAGTGGAGTACATATCAAAATATGCAGGTATGCCATTCTCCCGAGTACAAATATCTATTGTTAATACGAGTTCCTAGACTTTCATAAGACATCATCGATGTTATTAAAGTTTTTGTTCATCAAGATCTTGATATATCACATTTTTTCATATCCAATTTCATGCATTTTGATAAGCTTATATTCATGCATACTGAATTCCAAACTTGTGCTTAAGGTCACTACATGCATACTGAATTCCAAACTTGTGCTTAAGGTCACTACATGCATACTGAATTCCAAACTTGCTTAAGGTCACTACATCCTACTTCTTATAGTTTTCCGAAGCTGTTTGATCAAAGTTGTCGAATCATGATGTGTATCGCATATTGTTTTTCTTTCACAACATATCGCATATTATATTGTATCGTATTATATCGTAATTTTTTTTCTTAATAGCTATACAATTAAGTATGCAACTATATATTTCTTAAATATATGTTCAAATTAGTAAATATAAAACAATATATACAGAAAAATATAATGGTTAGTAAAATGCTAGTCAAGTAAGTGACAACCACACAAATGCAAATACATAATATGCGAATCAAGAAAATTCAAATGAACGACTTCAGGTCATAAGATAATTAACCAATATGAGCGGATTGTGTACACTTATATATGCCGCATAGACGTCGACAATGTAATAACTAAATGGTCTCGCTGATTGTGTACAAGTACGCTTCACTGTCACTATTCAGTCACGCTTGTATACTGACATACTTGCCACAATCTAATCACTAACACTTGTCACTTGGTAATGTAACACGGGGATATCGATATATATGATAACTACTCAATGAGGGTATAACCGTTACCTGATATGATAAGAATGCAATCAATTATGATACGAATAAAAATATAGCAGCCAATGTCATACAACTTGCAAAATTCACTATAAATCACACGTGCAGAATTGAGCAAAACAATATAAAAGTAGTAAACAGTATATTTAATTATCTCTACAGAAAAATTGGTTTCGAGTCAATCGGTTTCAGGTTTGCGAGTTACGGTCATTCCATCTTAAACGTTCTCTGCTGGAAATCCCGTTTCAGAACTGGAAGTCCGTTTTGTAACACCGTTAATTCACTGTTGGGATCACGATTAGGCGATGCTACAGTTAGATAATATGTAGATTTATCGGTTATGTTTCCAACGCACCAGACGGATCAATAATATCCGTTGTATGCAGGGAGATATGCACTGTCTAAGGTTAAGTTATACATTCTGTCTCTGCATGAAACTGCAGTACACATCGACGGTTTAAAATGTGTTATAAATATCAAATGATACTGGAATGCAATAAGACCAGTACCGTTAGAAAGATAATTCAATTCTATACACTTCAATGTATGGTTCCTCACACTTGCGCACCTGATCAGTGAGAAACATGCATTCTAAAATGGGTAAAGTCAGAGATCCTTGCTCTGGACTGCAGTCCAGAGCCATGAATCGCCACAGTTTCCATTGTCATAACTTATTAAAATTTAGAGATAAACTATGGGGCGTAGTGGGTTTATCCGTTGGCTTCAATATGAGCCATGGAACGGTAAGACCCGATATATAAATGATTTATTATGATTTTAACCGTTCAGCTTGTTCGGGAAAATTCAGCTTTTGCAAAGGTTATCGAGGGTAACGTTTCGTCGGTGAAACGGCATCATTTTGCTGTCCAATCTCTACAGGGTAAACATTAACAGTAATAGGGTATAAAGATCATAGGCTCCGCCATATTCGCTTAAGTTATCGCATAGGGTTCTATGTCGAACACTTAGATTTTGCAAACGGATATCGATCGAATTATCAATTTCTTTTACCCGATCAACACGAAATTAATTTATGAGTTACTATGTGATATTACCACGGCGTAATCGACCCAAATCGGATTTCAAACACTAAAATTTACGATGATGGTCCTTATTCGATATTAAATTCACAACGATGTATATATGAAATATCTATACTTATACGTATGTGTGTGTGTGTGTATATCAACATATATAATATCTAGAGATTACTATAGCATGAGAAACAAGTGAAGGGGTTCACTTGCCTCGGTCGCTGACATGGAAGCGACGAACGTGCAGATTATTCGTCTCGGCACACGAGGCAACGAGGAATGTCACAGAACCGGCACGACGCGACGCGAGGCTCGAGCACGATAGAGTTTGCGATGAACGTGTGCGATGTTGCGACGGTGACTGCGTTGATAACCGTGATGGTTATCGTGACCTAAGCCACGGCTTGGTCAGCGACAAAGGCGACAAGGACAGCGGCTAAGGCGACGGATACACATGCTCGATGAAATGCCGTAGGGTGCGATAAGCTTGGGGCTTGGCTTGGGTTTAAGCTACGGGGTGCTCGGCTATTGGCTGCTGTTTCTGACGTTGGCAATGACACGGCAATGTTAACGGTACGACAGCGATGATTATGACGGCAACGTCCTTGGTTCGTCGGGAATCGGGTTCGACTTGAACAAAGCTCGGCCTTGGCTCGATGGGTTTCTGGGGTTGCACAGAGGGAAGGTGCTTGGTGCTGTGGGTCGGCGATGGACTCGAAAGCGAGAGGAGTTCGACGGCGCTAGGGATGGCCTCGACGGCGGAGGTAATGGTGGTAGCTATGAGTGGTGTAAGGGCTCCGTTTAGTTGCTAGGGGTGTTGGTAGTGCTCGAAAGTGGAGGGCGGAGCTCTTCGACGGTAATGGTGCGGCGAGAGGGGGTCAAGATGGCACCGGCGACTAGGTTGGTGGTTGCGGTAGTTGCAGTAGTCTATGGCGGCTTAAGATCGAGGGTTGGTGAAGATGAAGGAGCTCAGATGGAGGAGGCTCGTCGGCGGTCGAGAATGCCAGCGAGGAGGTTCACGTGATGGTGACTGTCGGGGAGGCGAGGGAACGTTGAAGGAAGTGGTCGGTGTAGTGAAGTTCTTGAGGGGGGTCGGTGGTGTTGATGCATGGAGGAGATGGTGATGAAGGTGGCAGTGAACGAAGGGGTCACGCTGGCGCCGGTAGTGAAGATAAGGAGATGGGTTGTAGCGGCGGTGGCCGGAGATGTGGGCAGTGGCAGTGGGGATATGGGTTCGGTGATGTTTAGAGGAGGAGTTGGAGGTAGGGTTGTTGAGGGAGCGAAGGAGTTGAAGCTCAGTGGTGCTCGAGTGTTCGTCGGAGGAAGGGGATAGTAGAGGCTCGTCTTGGTCGGTGGAAGGTAGCGGTGGTGCTGTGACGAGGAGACGATGAGGGTGTTGTGGAGGTCGCGAGAGAGGGTGGTGGCCGGCGGTGGATTTGTGGGAGTGAGAACGAGAGAGATGGAGAAGACCTATCATTCTCCCTCCTTTTGACATAATAAAAAAGGGTGTCATAAGGAGTTAAGCGCTTAGATAACTTCCTCTAAACACATGCGTACATCCAAAAGTTAAACGTTTGAATAACCCTCCTAAATGTATGAATAGAAGATTAATAGGAGTTGATACGAGCAAGAGTTAAAATTAAACATTTGAACAACTTTCAAAATAAGCATTTGGCTCACATCAACAGGCATGTATAAAAGATAAGCAAAAACAAGTGATACATGCGACGATCCACAAAAGGTTTAATCAATTTTAAAAGCATGTGAAGATAATCATGAGTTGATACCGATTAAAAACAACACTTTTAAAAAACGAAGCCGAACTCATAGCAAAGGATGCATGTAAGTGACGACATGGAAATATAGTGAACAATACATGCAAACAAAAATCACATGAATAAGATAGACAAGTTATACTAGTATGTGAAAGGCAAGCATGAGCAATCCTAAGCCATGTAGGTAAAGACTTGGTTTTTCTCATCATAAGAATCGACTCTCTGGTGAAAGGTCTCTAATTCTCTCCGCTAGACGCGTAAATAGGATATATTATAAACAACAAATTCACAACTGGGCTCTCCTAAATGGGTTGCAGAAGCCGTTTGGCAAGATGAAAAAGAAGTTAATATCAAAAGAAATTAGTCGAGTCATGCAAAGGGTATGTGCAACAATATAGACAAGTTTAAGCACTACCACCCTAAACATGGCACAAATAATGATACCAAATGAATGATGGTTTAAAGTAAAAGCATATGCCAAATGTCTCCGTATGAAAAAAATTTAAAAACTTTAAAAAAATCACATGGATGCATGCAACACCCTAGCACTGTTATACTATATATATTAGGGGTATTTCAAATCTTGCGGTAAAATTCTTTATTATTATTGCTTTTGGGTTGCGGATAGTGCAATTGATAGTTGTGGTTATTATCCGACCCGACCCGCAGGTTGAAACCCAACATGGTTCAAGATTACATCAAATATTGGCTAGTACAGAATATCTGTGCAAATCTAGATATTATACACATATATAATATATTCCACATATATTTTAATAATACAAAATAAAAATCAAATAATATATTGTAATATCTAGCCTTGCATGTCATAATACCCCATATCATGTGGTTGCGCCCACATATTATGTTCATACCCTAATTGTTAAAACAGACTCGTAATTGATCGCTACGTATATTTACGTAGATCCGTACTTGGGGTTATACATTTTTAATTTTAGAATATCGCATTATGATTTAAACTTTTACGTATATTCTCCATATTGAAAAACTAGATTTTTGAAAGGATACGGGTAATATTCCTAGCAATCTGGTATTGTCTATAAAATCCTATAATATATATATTATATTATTTTTTTAACTAACATATATATATACACATAAACAATTATATATATATATATATATTATATTAAATGACTAATAATCTCTTTCCCTCTCTATCTAGTATATATTATATAATATATTGCTTATAATTACCTACTCTTTTTCCCCTCTCATTTTCCTCTTCTCCTCACCCGTGAACAAGCCCTAGCACACGCCTTCGCCCCCTCGTCATCGCCGCCCTTCACTGTCGTCGTCCCGACCACCTTCTTCACCTCATCTGCCTCACCCCAAGACCTCCTCTTCCCCCTTTTCCCGACCACCGACCCTGCACCATCCGGGACCCAAGAACCTATCACCCTCAACCTCGCCGGCAACCCATCGTCGCCGGAAAACTCATCACCACCATCACCTCCGACCTCTTCTTCTTCTTCTCCCTGCACCTAGCCTAACCCGTCTTGCCTGCACCTTTTCCTGAGCACACCCTGCACCAAATCCCTGAGCACGCCAAACCCACGGCCATACCCATCTCGCCGCCGACGGCTTTGCCTCGTCGTCGTCACCTCG
Source organism: Agapanthus africanus (assembly GCA_030015575.1). Lineage (NCBI taxonomy): Eukaryota > Viridiplantae > Streptophyta > Magnoliopsida > Asparagales > Amaryllidaceae > Agapanthus > Agapanthus africanus. The sequence goes on along the minus strand of JASDDO010000019.1, from coordinate 42,285,969 downwards.
TCGCCTATCTCTTTTCTGTCCTCACCAAGTACAGAGAAACCTAAACATCAACTCTTCTTCTTCTTTCTTGTTCTTTTCTTTCTTGATTTCCGACCGTCTCGCCGGAGTTGCGCACGTCGCTGATGATCTAGAAGATCCGGTCACCATCATCATCTAGCCCTATCACCACGTCATGCAGCTGCTCAGTCAAGTAAAGTCCTGCGCACGTAAGTTTTGCGTCGTGATTTTATTTCGACGTCGGAACGTGACATCCGTATCTCGATGTGGGATCCGATCAGGCAAGTTCTAAACTTACAACATACTATTTTGATTATATTGATATTTATATGCTTGACTATAGTACATACGTTTTGATATTCAACAAGTAGTACCAAGTTACAGTTTTATAGTATCCGTCTGTATTCATACTGATAATAGGTAATCCAGTTGCATGCCAGAACATCACGATATTATTATAATACTATAACTGTTCAGTAGGTTATCTAGATTGCAATATACATGGTAATTGACGTATAACGGTTATTACAGATAGATACATATACATCCTAGTATCAGTTATGGTTACCGTATTTAGATATTGGTTACAGTTTTACATTTAGTGCCTATTCTGGTTAAAATACATTGCATGACATGTTCATGACACACTAACAGACTTGTTACCTGGATCTTATTACTAATACCGACAATCCTCATTTATTGTCCTGACGGACATGACTTGTTGTCTACATAGAAAAAACTTGTACCTGCTTGATCTTGTATTGGCATTAGATCTTTTTATCATTAATACCTGATTTGAATACAAAACCTTGGAGGTAAGGGAAATCAATAATGAAACCTGACTTGTAACTCAACAGTTCGATACTTATACTGATCAGTCTTTACGAGCTCGGCCAGCCCCGGAATGATGCTGCTGACATCATTCATCTGTATATGTTACATGTTTACTGCTTAGCGGCACGTCTCGGATTCAACCTGAGAATCTTGACTGTGGTCCCGGGCACACACGAGATAGTATTGAGTTACATCGACGATTCCATTAATTGATTTCAAACACTTCTAGAATAGATAACTTAGACGCACAGACTTTAGGATACACATCACATACATATAGCTCATTATTTATATCTGTGTTATTTATTTATATTCTGGTTTAATTATATCATAATATCCTGGTCATTACTTTTATTTTGATTTTATGACGCACTGACGTCTGGGTTTTGCATAGTCCGGTTCCTCTACCTTTATCGCAGACAGATCAGGAGTACTTTAGCAATCAAGCCGAGCAATGAGAAACTAGCTATTTAGTTTAGAGGCTCTTAGTTTATTTATTTCAGCGGTTTTATTTCTATTGATGTGAGCCGATATTGGTACGTGATTCAGATGTTATTGTTTATTGGATCTTGATTCGTTTCCGCTTTATACATTTTCTTGATTTTATTTATTATGGCAGATAGACACGTGTTAGCTAGATTTTATTTTACTGTTCTTGATATCCAATTGATAGCCGTAATGTGACTGTGGAGGGATGATTCCAAGCCACATGTAGCATGGTTGGCTCTGTCACGTACCGTGTTTACGTATTTTTTGAAACGGGGTGTGACAATGCAAACTCTCACAAATAAGAAAATTTAAACAAGTGAGAGTGAAACATGGTATTGAAACAATAAGATATGCAAAAATACACCTAGTTTTCAAAAACACGTTGTGCTCATGAATGAAAAATAAGAAAAGAAAATGAGCACAAAGGTTATTGGAAAAAAAATTTAACTTCAAACCTCAAAATCCTAAATGGACCAAATAAAACCATATGTATCAATTGGAGAGGGTTAGAAGTCGATTGCTCAACCTTTGGCACGAATGAGCTTTTAACTTGCTTTCCCATTTGACATGCATCACTTAAATTGTCTCTTGCAATCTTGAGCATTGGAATTCCGGAGACCCAATCGTTAGTGGTGATGCTTGAAAATAGGTTCATGGAAGCATGTCCAAGCCATTAGTGCCAAAATCAATTTTCATCCTCTTTACCGATAAATCTACCATATCCATCATCTCCAAAGGTGATCATGCCACTTTCTTCACTTGATAGTGTTGCAAATCATTTGATATTGCCGATTATATGCTTTGAGCAACCACTATCAAAGATCCATTGATATTTACGTTGCAACTTGAGATGCACATATAAAAGAGGCAAGAGTTGTATTCCTTGGTATCCAAGTCTTTATGGGTCCACGGGGGAGTCTTTGGAACCCAAACTAAATTCTTAAAAGTTCGATTCTTGCAATTATATGAAATATGCCCAATTCGACCATAATAATTGCACACAAAATGAGTAGAGCTACAATGTGCATGTATGTGTTGTGCATGATGGTGATGTGAAGTAGTTCTAGCAAAAGGTTTAGCATAACTCAGTCTAGCAAAAGGTTTTCCAAACTTAGGAGCATGAGAAAATCTAACATGATGATCGTATGAGGTAGAAACATGTACATGATTAGCATGGTGATCATAAGAAGTAGGGGCATGCAAAAATTTAGCTTTAACGAAGGTAGTCTTGAAAGAAATCTTATCATAAAATTTGTTTAGAACCATTAGTATGAGAAGAAAATGCATTTTGAAAACGAAGAACATTTCTTTGATTTGAAATTCTTAAATTTCCTATCATGGAGTTCAAGGAATCTTTGCTGGCGGCAAATTTTTGCAAAGTAGTGTCAAGGTCACTAATTCTACTTTTCATCTTTTCAACATTAACCAGCATAGAACTGTGTGTGTTTGTCAAAGTATTATATTTGTTCTTGAGAGAAGTAAAAGTAGAGATGCGTCTCTCATTTTTGAAATTCGCATCTTCAAAAGAACTAGTTAAGGAAGCAATTTTGGACAAAAGATTTTTTTTCTCAAGTTTTAAACTCTCACATACACATGTTTTAATAGAAGGGCTTTCGTTTACAAGATAAGCAATTTTCTTTTTAGCCAAAGAATATTTAGATTGAAGTTTAGAGAAAGTATAATGTAATAATCCAAAAGTTTCAAGTAATTCTTCAAAAGAATAAGAGTTTAGATCATCCGTTATCTCATCCTCATGTGGCATAAAGCACATGTTCGCAATCTCTTGATAGGACAGCCTTTCATCATTGTCACTCCCATCCGGGTTGTCCCGTGCCCTAGACTTGAAGGCTCTTCGGTTGGGTCGTTATGAAGCATCTTTCTCATTGTTGAGGGTGTAGGGTTACTAGGCATACTAACAAGGCTCTACAAGGCATCGACCATGTCCGATTAAAAAATTTATGTGCATAACAACCCTAAGTAAGATCGTATACTAGAGTTTAGGCGAATCTAATGGCAAGTAAACAACTTTACTCTAAAGGGAACACGAAATACAACCTTTGTAGATCTGTCCTTCACTTCTTAAGCTCCGTGATGTAGTCCCTTCGCTGCGATCAATCAACTCCCGGACTCTCGGACGGCTCCATGAGGAAATTGCAACGGTATTGCTTGAAATCTTCGTGGCCGAAGATGATCTACGTCGAGAGAATACGGACTCAAGCTTCTACTTCACCAACCATAGAATTAGTGAAGCAAACACCCTAAACTAAAGTGCTAGTCTAGTAGAGGATGGTGAGATAGGAAATGGGTACACTTTAGAATTTCTTTTCTCACTTTGAATCTCTCTCTTTTTCAAACCCTAGAATGAAAAATCAAGGAGGAAGAAGATGAGCTCAAATGAAAATGGATAATGATCAAGAGAGAGAGTGGTAACCATGGTGAGTAAGTATCATATACTTAACTCATGTAGAGACATAACCATGGTGAGTTATAGTGGTTAGGTTTATAAAATCTTAAGTAAAACAAAACTAGTGGACTTTGGTCAAAGCACCATAAGCTTCATGAAGCTTCATGCTTATGAACAAATACTCACTAATTTTGTATTTACTTTGAATATTAAAAACCATACCAATATATACATAATGGTGTATGTCTCATACACCTATGACAAGTGTATCAACAACCAGGATACAAAAATGTGAACACAAATAAATATATATCACATATATATTAAGTTGTGTACAAGTGAGAAAAATAAATGCTTTAGTGAACCAATGTTAGTCAATGTAAATTAGTATATCCAATATACAATTATACACTAAATTATTAAATCAACTCTTGACTTAATAATCCGGTTATATTGCATACAACCGACTAACATCCAATGTATCGACTTATCAAATCAACCCTTGATTCGATAACTTGGTTATATTGCATATAACAGATCGACACAAGCATCGTGAGAATTGAATGCGGTATCACATACACGCATCATTCGCGGTCCCGCACATATCACATATGCGCTCCTATTTCGTTTTGCCTGAGCCAGTAAAACCTCTATGTAGGACTCTAAAGACTCGTCAATACATCGGCAGTAGGTGATGATCATATCAAGCACCCACAAGCCGTCAGCGGTACTAGTTGGACGTAACGGCTACCCGGGTATTGAGCGATCAGAAGATCAGCAAGCAACCCCGCTCTTACTCCTGGAAAAATCCTGACAGTGACACTGCCGTACAGTCCGGTCTCCTCGTCTGATATGTCGCATATCAAGTCTAGGGGTGGTAAACGTCAGACCCCAATAACCGATAAGTCAAGCCGATATGAGGCTTATAACTGGTCGAGAAACTACTGGTAACACTTACCGGTAAATCTCTAAACCAGCCCTGGCCAGGGACTTCCCTGTTATGGCCCATCGAGCATAGCGCAACATCAACCCCCAATACCGGGAGAGACGAAACCCCTCCTATCGCTCATTGCCTCCATGTGACTCGGGGCTGTACCCAAAAACCACCGTTTTGCACGCCCTCTTGGACGTGGTAAGGTGAAAATCAAAGCACAGTGGGAATCACACAAGACTCTATGACGATCTCGGGTCTACAGACTAACCTGTACCAGTGTCACCAGAGAACTGCCATCTGACGTAAGGTATAATACTATCTGGGAGTTCTCGGCGAGTCCGTCCAGTGTACCCAGTCTCTACTGCGTACCCGTATATCATCTCTGATGTCAAACACCAATGGATATGGGATCATCCATCGCCCATCTGTATGGGTCGAGAAGGTATACGCTAGTTTACTCTGGTATATCGATGCCCCGTCTCGATACACCCACAACTAGGGACCTTGAAGGATGTACTTATGGACTACCATGTCCCCACTAGTATGATCCGCATCATAGTCCAGGTAGTCAAGTACACATCTTAAGGGCTTTACCAACATGTAACAGAGAGACAATCAATGTACACGTTAAAGTAAAGAGTAACCAGATAGCATACTATAATATCGAGCAAGAAAGTCCTCCCTATATATGTCCAAGCATCCACTACAATATACATCCTATGTATAGTAATGGCCTCTAGGGCATACATATAACTAACAATCTCCCACTTGCACTAGGGTCATCTGATAGCAGTGGTTGTAGTATCTCATACTCAACCATCCCATAATAGTCTCTCTCTAGGAACTGGCCTTTGTGAGTGGATCCGTCGTGTTGTTCTCTGAGTCTACTCTCGTAACCTCGATCCCCTAGAGATCAACCATCTCCATGATCAGGTGACACTGCCTTAGAATATGTCTGGATCACTGATGGGATGGGCGTTCCTTGGCATAAGCCACAACTCCATTGTCACACAATGGGAGGAACTAAGTTCATCTCATGAACTAATATACACCCAGACAGCCTCTTTGGTAGCATCTTAAGTAGCGATGTATCCAGCCTTTATCATCTAGAATGCCACGGTATCTAGCTTGGAACTCTTCCAACATACCGTCCCTTTACTGAGGGTAAAGACAATGCCTGTGACTGACTTTCAGTCTTCCTTATCATCCTGGAACATTTCCAGTGATTCTCCCCAGGATCAATTGATACCATCTCACTACAACTAGTGAGTATCCTAATATCCAATTAGATCTATCTCATAGATCCAAAACTTAGGATTTAGGAGGTATCATTTTGATCCTATGTAGAGAATCATTGTGATAAGCGGAGATTGACCGAGCGTAGCATAGGAAACTCCTTCCCCATCTAGAGTATGTCATCCACGTACACTACGAGGATCACTACCATACTCCCTACCACCTTTTTGTTTATACAAGGTTCATCTACCATTTTGATGATGTCAAACTCTTTGACTAACACATCAAAACAGACGTTCCAACTCCGCGATGCCTGCTTTATCACATAAAACATCTTGCACACGTTTCCGCTGCTCCCACTATCTATGAGGTTCTCTGGCTGTGTACTTATAGACGCTCTCTTCTAAAACACTATTTAGAAAAACAGTCATGACACCCAACCGCCAGATATCGTAGTCATGGTATGTAGCCGTGGCAAGTAGGATCTGGATGGACTTAAGCATAGCTACTTAGAAAAGATTTCATCACAATCCATACCTGGTCAATGATGCAAACCTTTAACAAGTCTAGCTTTGAAAGTCTCAACTTTTCCATGTACACCAAGTAATCTTCTCAAGATATACTTCCTCCTGATGGGGATTTAACCCTTCAGATAAAGCAACCAAACTCCATACTTTGTTGGTGTATAAGGATTCCATCTCAGATCGCTAAGCATCCAGCCATTCTTATAGAGTCCCACTCCTGATGGCCAGCTCGAAACTAGTTGGGTCATCATCTCATGATGCAATCCTCGCTCCCACTGTCATAGAGAAACAGAAGTATCTCTCAGGTGGGTGAGGAACCCTACTAGATCGACGGAGAGGCTGAGGTTCGTTGGAAATAATTGAATCCTTTGGTTCTACCAAATCATCAGCTGCAGTTTGTATAGCTGGAACTACTTCCAGTTCTACCTCATGTCCACTAATTTCTTCACAAGAAATTCCCTTCACAAAGGTGGCATGTTGGGAAGCAAAACATCTTTTGTTTCTCGGTTAGGTAGAAGATATTCCCTTGCAAATGCTTGGGATATCCAACAAACTTCTACAGAACTGACTTTGCCTCGAACTTGTCCGGCTTATGCTTTTAGACATAGGCTAGACAACCCCAAATCTTAACCGACTTAAGAGATGTGCTCTTCCCTTTCCATATCTCATATGAAATAGTAGGCATCTGATTTGATCGGAACCCTATTCAATAGATATGCAACTTTATAAGTGCATAACTCCCTAAAAGGAAATAGGAAACTCAGTAGTACTCATCATAGAGCGCACCATATCATATAGGGTGTGATAGCTCCGCCCCAATACACCTACGTGCTGTGGTGTATACGGATGAGTAATACTGAGAGAGAATCTCATTCTCCTTTAGAAATGTCCAAGAATTCCGTGCTCAAGTATTTTCCTCCTTGATTACATCAAAGGACATAATACTTATACCCGTTTTTGTTCTCTACTTCTAGCTTATATTCTGTGCATATCTCAAAAGGTTCGGACTTGTATTTCAACAGGAACATATGTCTGAATCTTGAAAGATTATCAGAGAATGTAATGAAGAAGGACCGGTCTTGGTATGTATAGACATGGGACCTTCATACATCAGTTTGTATCATCCCAAGAGTTCACTAACTCTTTCTCTGTTTCCAATAAACAGAGCTATGGTCATCCTACCTCTGTGACATGACCGGCAAGTTTCACAAGATGTAAATTCAAACTAATTTAAATATGCATCTATATGTAATTTCAGCTAGTCGGGTCACATTGATATGACCTAGTCTACAATATCTCAATAAGGATTTGTCCATTTCTGAACTCTTCCTCTTGTATGTGTTCTGTGTACTAAGAACTGTAGTTTGATTTAGAACGTCAATACTTTTAGATAACATGCCTGAACCGATCAACTTTTGATATAGGAAATGTTCAAAACATTATCCAACAATACAAAATTATATCCTTCTTTACTAATAAAGAGACTGATATGATGTTGTATATCAGGTTCGGTATCTAACAACATTCGTTCAGAATCAATATATTCTGGTAATACAGGGTGATAGTGACCAACAGACTTGGCTGCAACACTTGCACCGTTATCTATCTCATGAAACTTATCACCCGTTCTAAGTTCTCTACCTATCTATAGCCCATGTAACAGATTACATATGCGGGATCCTGATCCGGTATCACATACCCAGGACGTAAAGGATACTGAGAAACAGTTCTCTGTAATGAACACACCCGAAGATGATGCATCAGCATGCACTTTCTTCGTTTGGACGGCACGGGAATTCTAGTAATCCCTAATTTCCTGCTCTGTCTTATAACAATTATAAGTTGGAGCGGGACCAACGTTCCCCAGCGCAGTATAACAAGCGGGTTCGGTCAATACATCCGTATTATTATCTTGATTAAGACGTGATATGGTCGCTACCTGGAGAGAGAGAGAAGAAAACACTCTGCGTGCGCTCTTACAAGATCAGATTGGTTATTATTTTATCTAATCAGGATGGCTCCCATTGTTTTTATCAAATCTTCCTTCAAACCCTAAAAGGAAAGACTAGCCGAGATTAATTACACCCTACAACTTCGCTAATCTTTCAGCCAGGCCAGTGTCGGTACTTTGGGGGAGGTTCCCCGTGCTTTCGCACGGACCTAATTAAAGTAAACCTCGTTTTCCCAGAGGCGTAACCCCGTTGACACCTTTCTAGACACCTACTTGATCGGCTAATTGTAATGTGTAAAACTCTCCCAGAAGTAACAATTACTCGCAGTGGGTATCGGGATCCAACTATCTCATAGAAGGTATGCAATCTCATTGCAAATTTCAACACTTGAAATTCCCGATAATTTTGCCCCTAGCACCCTATGATCTTGACGGAGGTCAACAAACCATAGGCTACTAGTCAAGTTCAACACGTCATTTCTTGATTGAATCAAACCCACCCGCACGACCCTTGACGGAGGTCAACAAGGTCGTACGACTACCCTAACCCAATCTGCATCATATGCATAAGCAGATAAATACTAGTTAGCTACCGCACACTACGCCTTGACGGAGGTCAACAAACGTAGCACTGTTCCCCTCCGAACGGCGGCCAATGACGCGAGGGCGTCTAGCCTGAGATTCGGGGAAGATGCTATATGGTTTTATCCGTCTACCTCTCCGAAGATGCCAAGTTGATTTATGTCATCGTGTATCGGAGGTTTAGACGAATGCGGCCGATGTAGCAGACTTCGTCAGATTCCTCCTCGCTTGAGGGGTTTTTGATTATGGGGACGCTCTTCCCTGCAGGCGCAAGCCCCTGCAGTTAATTACGCTACCGCATCGCGGTAACAACTTTCTCCTTCTCTAGAATTTCACTTCGTGTCGTGTGTGTTTGTTTTGTTTGTGATTGCCCGTGGATTGTATACGGAGACTAAGTAATGCCGTCGCCCGTAGGATGTGGATTAGTCCAAATCCGTATTTACTTAGATTTGGGTTTGGTGTTTTTAGTTTAAGGATACGTTAGCCATATTGCGGCTAAAGATCAACTTAAACGTTCGTTAAGGATACGTTAGTCCTGTTTGAGACTAAGATCAACTTAACGTGGTGATCCGTTTAATATATGGCCGTCAGGACTCATCACCTCTCTGACGTCGTTGAAGGATTACAACGATAGGTGTCAGAAGAGTTCAGAGATGTACTCTTGAACCAAAGTCGATTTGGAGTTTTATAGTCCATTTGAATGTTTAAGGATACGTTAGCCGTATTTGGGGCTAAAATCAACTTAAACGGGACCGTTTAGATCCGGCAAAAGAGCATTTGGAGGCTCTATCGCTCCAGTTTAGGGACGTGGTGGTCCATGTTCCAGTTTAGGGACATGGTGGTCCATCGCCAGTTTAAGGACGTGGTGGTCCATGTTCTAATTTGGGGACGTGGTGGTCTATCGCCAGTTTAAGGACGTGGTGGTCCATCATTAGTTTAAGGACGTTTCGGTCCACTATTAGTTTACGGACGTTTCGGTCCATCGTTAGTTTAAGGACGTTTCGGTCCACGAGTTTAAGGACCCCGCAGTCCATATCGATGTGTGGTTGTTGGGACTCATCACCTCTCTGACGTCGTTGAAGGATTACAACGATAGGTGTCAGAAGAGTTTGGAGATGTACCCTCAAACCGGAGTTAGATTAATTTAAGAGAGCCGACGTGCTCAGTCAATTTAATTCGAGGACTTATGGCCATGATTGGGCTAAGTCCAGTTGAGAAAATTCAACGTTTTTATTTGTGGTTGGCCTGTTAGGCCTTGGCTTGGGTTTTGCCCTTTGTTTAATAATGCATAGCATTTTATTTATTAGGCCTGTTAGGCCTTTTAATTGGGCTCTGTCCCTTTTCTTTAATAATGCAGAGCATTAAATACTCTGACAGTGCCCCACGTGGCTTGTCAGGCACTTTGCGCCAAGTAATGAGCGCAAACTCATATGGTGGTGACACGTGTCACGCTCTGGTGAGCGCAAGCGCAACAGCACAGTTCTTGTAAGTGCAGAGCACTGTTTTATCTTTTGATCGATTTTAAATCAAAGAAACAAGTTTTTTCTTGTTTTCAAGGAACCAATGGTTCATAAGCAAGTGCAAAGCACTATTATTAGTTAGTTTTCTTTCTTATTGAAGATCATTGATCTTGTTCTTAGATCAATGATCTGTTTTTAAGAGAATTTTCTCTTTTTCTGAAGGTTTTTACCTTTTTTGTTCTTGAGGATTTCTTCAGAGTTCTCTTTTTTTTTCCAGAAAATGTTGATGCTTTTGAATTGAGGTCTGGGGTCCTTTTTATAGTACTCATAAATTAGTTAAATTTGTTAAAGAGATCTTTGTCTGAGTGATTTGGGGAATTTTCCCCACCGTTGGATCTTTGATCCAAGGGCTTCTGTTTTACAGAAGAAAATCTTCTTGTTTTAACAAGAACAGAAAAGATTTCTTTAAAATCTTTATTCTGTTTGGCGCAAATGCCCCAGCGCGTGACACGTGTCACGCACGCAGCGCACAGAGTAGCACAACTGCGCCGCTGTGCGCTGCGCTGACACGTGTCGCGCAGCGCACAGCGGAGCGCAACTGCGCCGCGCATCCGCGCTGACACGCGTCGCGCAGCAAACAGCGCAGCGCAACTGCGCCAGCGCATCCGCGCTGACACGCGTCGCGCAGCGCAGTGCTTGCGCAACTGAAGCGTTGCTTCATTTAATTTTGTTTAAAATAGAGCTTTGCTCTGATTGGGTGCGCTGCCTTGGGCACTGCGCCCCTTGCGCTAACGTGTCTGATTTTGACACGTGGCGCTCTGCGCGCGGTGCAGGGGATTTGAAGTGTCGCTTCATTTATTTTAATCTTTAATTTTCACTTTAATTTTCCAATCAGAGCTTTGCTCTGATTGGAGGAAAACAGAAGCATTTCTTCTTTTCCTACCTTGGAATTTGAACAGAGCTTTACTCTGATTGGGGGTAAACAAGCACGAATACTAAGTAGGACTTATCTGAAATGATGGAGGGCTATGACAGGTTTTTCTGAAAACCTATTGCGTAATGAACTTGATATCGTTGTAGAATCAAATGATTTTAAAATGGAGTGTTTTTTAGGCTTTTGCTAGTTTCGCTAAAGAGGTCACTCACGGTGAAGGGATCGTCGGCTCTTTCCTCGTCGAATGAGGTGCAGGACATATCATATATATCACTATGCAAAGCAAGAACTAGAAAAGCAATCAAAAGACAAAACCGAGGGTTGTAGCATCTGCCAGTCATTGCTAAAGGGGTCACTCCCGGTGAAAGGATCTCGGCCCTTTCCTTATCGAATAAGGTGCAGGATGTTCTACAAGGAACACCGCGATGCAAAGCAAGAACTGTAGCTACCTGTTTTTGAAAATTTGATTCCACAACATCTTTTAGGTTTTTTTTCTTTCATTAATCATATTAATGAAGTCCTACCTAAACATCATAAATAAATACAACGTACACTTATGCCATCCGCATTCGCCTCGATGTCCCCTCATGCACCGTTAGGTTAGGTAACTAATGGCAGAGCGGGGCAGGGCTAGCGCGGGTGTAAAACATATGTAACGTCTATATAATATATCATATATACAATATACAGTATTTATCACAGAACATCAAATGATCACATCACAGATATAGCAGCAGAAGAAACATATGAAACATTGGATATATTAGGACGTCCGTGTTTTATTTTGAGCCTCTATAAAACACGGATTCCACGGTCGCGATGAATAGCCAAACCCACACCCCTAGACCCCTACGAGAGCGACAAGCAACCCTACCAATTCTAGAGTTAGGAGACCCTGACTTGACTCCTCGAGTTGGTCTCCCACTGGACTCCAGAACCCGGGTACTTGTGCCCTCCTCCTTGGGTCTATCCTAGTGCAGAAAAGTAAATAATATACAAAAGGTGACATCAACCTCAACCCGGAAGTGCCCCAATAAAAGAATATTACATACATTTAAATTTACATGAGTGAAAATAAAAACTCTCATCTCACATAAAACCCCTGGCTATTCAAAACGCGACGATCCAATATAACATATCCAGCAACACATAAGATCATATGTCATCAACGTAAGTAAATATGCGCATCCCAATTGTCGTTGACATATAGCAACGAAACCGGCGATATCACATATTACACTTACGGTCGCAGAAAAGAAAGTATAAAACTACAACAGTTGGAATCCGCAACCACCCTTAGACATCGCATGCCTAACAGTTATAAACCTCGTATTTTAGTCTCTGTATCGAAAACACTTTTCAATATCTAGTCGGGCAATTCAACAAGATTCCCGACATCCTGATCGAATCCTCGTCGCAAACTTTAGTAGACGGCCGCACCTCCGGATGCCGTCGACGAAGTGTACTAAGGCGGAACGCCGCTGCCGTGAGTACCCGAACGGATGCTTTTGGCTACGGGGTTCTCCTACAGTCACTTGGTCGGGGCTATGGGGCATGGCTGTCTATTATGTTTACCCGGCGAGTATCCGCGTACGCTACATGATTGCGACGCACTTTTGATCGCATCAAAATCCCGTGGCAACCGATCAATTGAGACTAAACTGCTATGTTTATAACATCCAAATCAGTTATCTCATAACTACTTGTGGATTCCAATTATCGTATCACATTCCAGATAAATAGACAACGTTAAACTTTCCGATCGAATGATCAAACACCCAAGTTTTCCCAAATGGTTCTCAACACATGAGGGGGGGTTTAAAAACATCCATCACATGCCACAGTACCAACGGTCCAGCCGTAGAAGGGTCAAGCCAACGCCTCACATATGGCACGCCGTACTGCCCCAAACTCTAAGGTTCAAAGGGCAGTTCAAGACGGTCATATAATCGAGTTAAGCTTTGTTGTCTTCTAGAGGGTCCATCGCGTATCTTGCACGAACTAGACGTTCTTAAAAAAACGGAAAAATCCAACACTTGGAAATTTTCCGGGTCGGGAAAAAGTGAGTTATTGATATCGGATCGAACTTTTTAACAGTTTCTAAACATCCGGAAAACCCAACGAAATTAAATATTCCGATCGAATCAACGACTACAAAATAAACCCCAGAACACTCAACACTTGAGTCAGGTTAAAAATACCCATAAAATTCAAATCACAGATACAAGAATTACTGTGCAAAAAACACGACATAATCACACTGTACGGCCGCGGGTCCGCGGCCCAAGCAGGGAATGGCCGCGGTTCCACGGCGTGATGTAGGGATCACGTCATTGAATTTCACAGTAAAGCTTAAAAAACCCTGCTGAATTTTTTAGATATTTTTAATTCAGAAAAATCCCACTTTTGAAAATTTACAGAGAGGGGGTTAACTTTGACACGTCGGGGTTCGATCGGAGTTTTAACATCGTAAACAATCGCCTGATGCTCTAGCTAGGCTCTGATACCACTGTAAGGTTACTAGGCACACTAACAAGGCTCTACAAGGCATCGACCATGTCCGATTAAAAAATTTATGTGCCTAACAACCCTAAGCAAGATCGTATACTAGAGTTTAGACGAATCTAATGGCAAGTAAACAACTTTACTCTAAAGGGAATACGAAATACAACCTTTGTAGATCGGTCCTTCACTTCTTAAGCTCCGTGATGTAGTCCCTTCGCTGCGATCAATGAACTCCCGGACTCTCGGACGGCTCCATGAGGAAATTGCAACGGTATTGCTTGAAGTCTTCGTGGTCGAAGATGATCTACGTTGAGGGAATACGGACTCAAGCTTCTACTTCACCAACCATAGAATTAGTGAAGCAAACACCCTAAACTAAAGTGCTAGTCTAGTAGAAGATGGTGAGATAGGAAATGGGTACACTTTAGAATTTCTTTTCTCACTTTGAATCTCTCTCTTTTTCAAACCCTAGAATGAAAAATCAAGGAGGAAGAAGATGAGCTCAAATGAAAATGGATAATGATCAAGAGAGAGAGTGGTAACCATGGTGAGTAAGTATCATATACTTAACTCATGTAGAGACATAACCATGGTGAGTTATAGTGGTTAGGTTTATAAAATCTTAAGTAAAACAAAACTAGTGGACTTTGGTCAAAGCACCATAAGCTTCATGAAGCTTCATGCTTATGAACAAATACTCACTAATTTTGTATTTACTTTGAATATTAAAAACCATACCAATATATACATAATGGTGTATGTCTCATACACCTATGACAAGTGTATCAACAACCAGGATACAAAAATGTGAACACAAATAAATATATATCACATATATATTAAGTTGTGTACAAGTGAGAAAAATAAATGCTTTAGTGAACCAATGTTAGTCAATGTAAATTAGTATATCCAATATACAATTATACACTAAATTATTAAATCAACTCTTGACTTAATAATCCGGTTATATTGCATACAACCGACTAACATCCAATGTATCGACTTATCGAATCAACCCTTGATTCGATAACTTGGTTATATCGCATATAACCGATCGACACAAGCATCGCGAGAATTGAATGCGGTATCACATACACGCATCATTCTCGGTCCCGTACATATCACATATGCGCTCCTATTTCTTTTTGCCTGTGCCAGTAAAACCTTTATGTAGGACTCTAAAAACTCGTCAATACGCCGGCAGTAGGTGATGATCATATCAAGCACCCACAAGCCGTCAGCAGTACTAGCTGGACGTAACGGCTACCCGGGTATTGAGCGATCAGAAGATCAGCAAGCAAGCCCGCTCTTACTCCTGCAAAAAGCCTGACAGTGACACTACCGTACAGTCCGGTCTTCTCGTCTGATATGTCGCATATCAAGTCTAGGGGTGGTAAACGTCAGACCCCAATAACCGATAAGTCATGCCGATATGAGGCTCATAACGGGTCGAGAAACTACTGGTAACACTTACCAGTAAATCTCTAAACCAGCCCTGGCCAGGGACTTCCCTGTTATGGCCAATCGAGCATAGCGCAACATCAACCCCCAATACCGGGAAAGACGAAACCCCTCCTATCGCTCATTGCCTCCATATGACTCGGGACTGTATCCAAAAACCACCGTTTTGCACGCCCTCTTGGACGTGGTAAGGTGGAAATCAAAGCACAGTGGGAATCACACAAGACTCTATGACGATCTCGGATCTACAGACTAACCTGTACCAGTGTCACCGGAGAACTACCATCTGACGTAAGGTATAATACCATCTGGGAGTTCTCGGCGAGTCTGTCCTGTGTACCCAGTCTCTACTGAGCACCTGTATATCATCTCTGATGTCAAACACCAATGGATATGGGATCATCCATCGTCCATCTGTATGGGTCGAGAAGGTATACGCTAGTCTACTCTGGTATATCGATGCCCCGTCTCGATACACCCACGACTAGGGACCTTGAAGGATGTACTTATGGACTACCATGTCCCCACTAATATGATCCGCATCATAGTACAGGTAGTCAAGTACACATACTAAGGGCTTTACCAACATGTAACAGAGAGACAATCAGTGTACACGTTAAGGTAAAGAGTAACCAGATAGCATACTATCATATCGAGCAAGAAAGTCCTCTATATATATGTCTAAGCATCCACTACAATATACATCCTATGTATAGTAATGGCCTCTAGGGCATACATATAACTAACAGAGGGGACAATCGGCAACAAGATGACCGGGCTTTCTACATTTGAAGCATGAGCCGACTTCCTTGTTGTTGTAGGAGCGGTCTCTTTGGAAATTGACTTTTATGCAATCTCTTTGAAGCTTCAGAAATCTATTGAACTGCTTCGTTAAGAGTTCGATATCCTCGTCATCTCCATTAAACTAGTCATCGCTATATTTGAATTTAGATGAGGGTTTGAGTGCGACGCTCTTCAGTTTTTCGTTCTTCTTAATCTTTTCATCTTCCATGTCATAGGCCTTGAGCTCAATCTCATACTTCTTTAGATTTCCTTGAAGCTCTTCGGACGCCATGATTTTGAGGTTGGCTATCTCCTTAAAAGTAGTCGCTTTCACTTACCATTTTTTGGTGAGAGAACGAAGAATCTTTCTCACATTTTCCTCATTGTCCATGGGTTCATCTAGCAAGGAATCAAGAGCATTAGTAATGCGAATAAAGCGACTAAACATATCATCCATGTTTTCATTAGGCAACATTCGATAATTTTCATATTCAGTTTTTAAAAAATCAATCTTTGTCCTCTTAACATTGAACCTATCTTCATAAGCATTCAATAAAAATTTCCACATAGAAATAGTATTTTTACATTTGACAATTCTAGTCAATCATTCCCATTAAGACAATAAAATAAAGCAAATATGGCCCTATGATTAGCTTTATGTGACAAGATCTAACAATCTTCATCAATGTCGAGTAACTCATATTTTTTCGAAACGGTGTATCCTTACACATCTCTCCCTTAGGATTCTAAGAAGGATTCCATCTTAACTTTCCAAATTGGAAAGTTAATACCATCAAAGTATTGTGGGTTGGTGATGAATTGGGAATATCCCTCACTATATGACGAAATCGAAGTATAGTTCATAGGATCTCTTTAGGGGTTGAATCCTAACAAATAAGAGCAGTTGGCTCTGATACCAATTGAAATAATCATAGAGGGGGTGAATATGATTATACTAACAATTCACACAAATTAAAAATCTACTTGCAAATAAAATTAAACGCAATTATAGCCAGCAAGTATAGGAGAGAGTTAGAGATAATCAAACGCAAACATGAGCGATTTTAGAGAGGTTCGGGAGATCTCCTGGTCTTCTTTCTTTAGGCGTACAAGCCCGTTCCACTAAACACGTCCCCACCAAGATTCTCACGTTGCACACTACCAACTTGCAACGACGTCACTCGACACACGAGTGACTTACTTCTCAACAAGATGATCTTTCTTCTTACAAAGGCTCTCTCACACTAAAGATACCTCACACAAAAGAAGAGGAGAAAATTACAACCTAATTAATCTTTCAAGAGTTTTATAATTTAAGCTCTAAGTATACTTTAATGGAGTATAAGATTTGCAATTATAAGCTCAAATGAAATGTGTATTTTGGTTGGTTAGATGATAACGGAACTTCAATTTTTTTGCTCAGAAAATTCTTGCAATAAATTCTCACCAACATCCTTTATATAGCTCACATACAAAATAACTCAAAAATAAATAAAAATGCACATTTTTCAGTTGGAGCGGACGTCTGCTGTTCACAGGGGTCAGACGTCTGCCTTTGTAAAAAATCGAACCATTGTAGCATTAAATGCATAGTAACGGTAGCATTTTTGAAACATATAAAGCAGTCGATGTCTGAAGAGTAAAATGGGCCGACGTTTGAACAAGGAAAGTTTTGGCCAAAATAAAACTTCAGACGTCTTCCCTGGGATGTCTGGCAAAGGGTCTAAAAAAGGCAGAGCACAATGCAAAAAAAGGCAGACGTCTGAAAGCAAATTGGAAGACGTCTGAAGCTTAAAATTACCATTTTAAAACCCTTATGCAGACGCTTGGCAATATGAACTGCAGACGTCTGACAATAGTCCAAAAAACATGTAAGAAACTGATATCAGATATGCTATGGTTGCCCGGCGTCTGAAGGTCTAATAGGCATACATCTGACCCGTAAAAATTCAGAATTCTTAGGTTTTCAAATAAAAATCGTTTTGAACCAAATCTTTTGTAAGGTAAAAACCAAATGTTTGATGCATGCAATTGTATGTGTGCTTGAGCTCTTATTGACCAATCTCATAAACCATGAAATACTTATATCGAAGCAGGAATCAAGCACTAATTCTGTTTATATAGGAATCCAAATCTGCCGAATCACTCATGTATGATCTTCTACATCTTAGGTCTTTCCGTTCCGTCATCTGGCTTATGTTCTTCAAAGACTTCTGCCACGAAGAAGGATTGTGATAAGAAACGCTGAATTTTTCGTGCTCTTGCTATAGTTAAACGATCTCAATATCTTGTTCATTCGCAACAAAATATTTTCTTTGTGCGTCGGTAAAAAAAAAAACATATTTCTAGAGATGACACTTGTAGCTCGAACTCTTGAATTCTTCGATTTCTTCTATTCTTGAATTCTTTAAACTTGGAGTTTAGCTCTTCAGCTTCTTGAAGCTTGAACTTGATATTTGAGGAGCTCTAGTCCATTAATCTCCAACATCCAATTGATTTGCCGTTTAAACTCATATTCCTCCGTCCTCAATCAAAGTCTTGTGTCGTTTGATATCCTAAAAATTTTCTTAAACGCGGCCAGACTCATATACAGTGTTAAGAAATATACAATATGAAACACATGTATATATCTATTAATATTATATAATATCATCAAAACTAAATGGTAGGATTACGAAAATCCATAGGCCATCATGATTTTTTCGCATCTAGTCTCCATACAAAAAGATCATTTGGTACATCAATTTTAATGTTTAGTATACATTTTAGTGATGATTTTTGGATCCTTTGACTGGAGCTAAAGGTTATTATCAAAAAGAAAAATGAAATGAAATGAAATTTTGAATTTTCTATTTTATTATTATATTTCTTCCATCTGACTACAATGTTAAGTATAGACAACAATAATATACCCACCTTAATCTTTTTATCAGTAATTTTAAATGACGTTTTCGATTAGTGGCCAACCCCAAACACGATCCCATCAGGCTTTATCCGTCATCCAAGGTTTTATATATCTATACTCCAATATAACGCAAATGGACTTGGTTAGAAGACACCCTCTCCTTTTTTTAAAAAAACGAATAAAAAAGGGAGAAAAATCCTTCATTCTTAAGGCATCCGCATCATCATATCATCATACAGAAAGACAAAAATAATTAATTGCTATGTTTAAATAAAAACAAATCTTAGAATCTCCACATCATCAAAGAAAAAAACAAAAATAATCAAACTTCTCCATTTTTAAAAAAACAAAGAAAAATAGAACTTTCTAAAACTTAGGACAAAAAAAAAACTTTGCAGAAATTAGTTTGAATTCCAAATTCAATTTACATTCAACTCAAACTTAAGACAAAAAAGAACATTTTAGAATTTATTTTAATGTTATTATTTTTCAAATTCTATTTTCATTTACTTATAACTATCTTGTTTTATTTAAATATGGTAAATAACATATTATAATATCTTCCAGAATACTCTTAATCCAAGTTACTAAAATAACTATTTTATTCACTTATTAACATTCAAAATAATTTTAAACCAAAAGCCCCCCCAGTTTATAGTTATACATGAGTTCAAGATTTTTTTTGGGGCTTTAAATAGGACAACGTTACAAACGTGCATCGC
Organism: Agapanthus africanus; assembly: GCA_030015575.1. NCBI lineage: Eukaryota > Viridiplantae > Streptophyta > Magnoliopsida > Asparagales > Amaryllidaceae > Agapanthus > Agapanthus africanus. The sequence continues at coordinate 42,266,248 of JASDDO010000019.1, read as the reverse complement.
ACGTGCAAAATGCTAGTTATTGATAATTATGTTAGTTGTGAATCCTTTTGTTATCTAGAAGAAAATGTAGAGTAGTACATCAGTTACTATATATATATATATGCGAAGTATATATTAGTTGATATATACATTTACCAAAAAAGATAAAGACAGAACATTATATAAATAAATTATATGCACCCGCAACCAGAGAATATTCGATGCAAATCTCATGATTTATATATTACACCCACATTCATATCGAATTAGCTCAAAGTGCAATTCCAAGACAATATTCATATTGAATTAGCTCAAAGTGCATATCTTATCAATTATAATATCATATATAAATATACAAGCAATGATGCTAGAATATAGAAAAATGAAGAGCAATGCATTATTACTCTTTTTAGGACATGTACGAACACCACAAGCTTCAGCAAGAGTTGAAAGAATTTTCTTCTAGCGCAATGGCTGACAATATTTCCAACCAGCAAATAAAATTTACATTAATACTGCAACTCGAAATCACGAAAGAAAAAAAGACGGCTACTAATGTTTAAACATATTCTGCAGATATCAACTTGAGTTGCATAATATCGAGACAATATGCATTCTCTTGCGCCTGCGCGCACATGTTTGACTTGATACATCAAGCTAATTTCTCCATAGCCAGAAGCTCTAGCTCGGAAAATGTTTCCACTCGCAGCTGACTGAACCATTGTGATCGAAATCGACTCAAGCCCGCAATTTTATCTCATTCACCAATTACTTTCATAAGCAAATATTACTGATAAAAAATGGAATACTGGGTATATGATTTATGAAATAATATGCATACATAGCAAGTGATTAGTTTGCTGAATTAGCTCAGAAAATATAAAAGGGTTCCCAGATTACATATATACAGCGGGTCTATATGGAATGTCACATATACCCGTTAAGAAATGGGTTTGACCCGTTTATCTGGGCCATTTATCTCCCATTATTATAATAAAATAAGCAAAGAAACTGCTTATTCCATCAAGTTCAATATTGTGGCATAAATGCAGCATTATAGCTAAAAAAATTGGAGTAACTTTGAAAAGTCAACACATTAACAAAATTAATCAGAATCAGTGAGGGTCTAATTTCCTAAATTTTCAACTGCAATAATTTGAAAACTATAACCAAAATATTCAGATTAACATGAAGTTATAATCCACGGCTATTAAGACTAGCGTCTTTTACATATGCGTTGCATGTAATTATAAAAAAAATTATGATAAATTTTTTTATTAATTTAACTATGTGCATCGTACTTGTAAAATAATAACAACGTGTCAATTTAGTTACGTGCATCGCACTTGTAAAATAATAATAACGTGGTATTTAATTACGTATATTGCATATAAAATAATGATCTGAAAATGTAAAAAGACACGTCACAAACCAAATTTAAATTTAATGACCTCTTGTCAAGATATAACTCAAAAAATAAAGAATTTAATATGGATAGGGTACACCGCAACTCTCTCACACTCACAACCTGAGCGGGTGGGCCCTGCCGACCTAAATTCCAAAGGACCCACCTCCTTTTTGAGCAGCCTACAGCAGCAAAAAAAAAAATAACAAGCCGCCAATGAGCTATACCTCACTTTGTATGGGCACTTTTCCTTTTGGAGAAAGTGCGGGGTTCGAAACCCGGAAACCTCGGTGTGCGTGTGTGTTGTGTGCTTGTGTGTAATATGTGCGTAGATGTGTTGTGTGTGTGTTGTGTGTTACGACACTGAAATCCCTGTACACTTGTATCATATTCAATGTATAAATAAAAGTGTATTTCAGTTCTGGCTATAAATTATAAGTAATGTTTGTTAAATAAAAACAAGAAACAACTTATAACTTACTGGTTAAGACTCTCTTATCAGCCCCAATTATTTTAATATTTTTTATTTTAACGTTTTGCAATCCCAAGAGTTTGCACGGATATTTCACAGAGAAGTGCAAAGTTGCAGCAGAAACAAAGTGGATAAAACATATATTTAAAACCAAATAAATATATGGCACGAACCCCGAAGAGTTTTACCCCCTCTTGCTCGCCCAAAATCTCCAAAATGCCGCTACCGGCGGCCTGGGTGTGTCCAAATTGCCCTGTGTTTCCCCTGTGCGATCTTTGGACTCCTCACCATCCCTTTTTACACTTTAAATCCCCTGTTTTAATTAAGAGACTCTACATTCTCTTTACCTACCCATTTTCTCTTTTTTAATTTACATTTTTAATTCTTTTAATTACAACTAATCCATCATGCCCCCACTCTATCCCCTATAAATATCTAGACCGGTCCTAACTCCATCCCTAAGCATCCTCTCTCTCAATTTCATTTTCAAATTTCTTCAAGAAGTTGTTCAAGTTTCTAGATGAAGTGCTAAGATCCCGAAGCCAGAAACTCGCTCATCCTCCATATATTGTCGGCCTCGGTTCTTCAAACCGAGGCTATCACTTTTCTAATTCTCGCTCGTACAAGTACGAGTGGTATGGATAAGCCACCCCTCTAATTCATTTCCTTTTGAATCCACCGTTAACTCCTTTCCTTAACCTTTCTCCCATAAACCCCACATAAAAATCAATACTAAACTAAACCTTGTAAAAAACTTTGTACCATAAACATTTTACTTGTTAACCATAAATTTCATACTAAAAGATTAAGAGAAACAAAAATGTCTAATTTACCTTTCCAGCAAATCTTATGCTACATTCAATTCATGAAAATTTCCTTCTCCTTAAGAATATATCTTTGTGACAATAACACTTAAATATCATAGTCTTTATTTCTCGTATATATCATGCAGGGGGTAAGGACCTACCCCTTACATATACGAGGAAAACATAGCATTACTATAGTTATATATTTTTTACGAAGGAAACGTATTATATTAAAATACCTTAAATTTCTAAAATACGATTTTTAAATCGTTATTTTTAACTCTTTTGCAAATACGCTTCTAAAACCCTCGTTAGGGGACCCGTTTATGGTTGGTGCAGATTATCGCATATCTTAGGAATAGTAGAATGAGATGTAGAACTGCTCACAGAGAATTCCGTTTCGAAAAAAATAAAATACGGTTTAAAGAAATACGACATTTTAAAACAAGTTAAATAATTTGAAAATTATTTAAATTATATATTTGTATTTCCAAATAAAACAATTTGTGAAAATTAGATTTTTTTTAAATAGAAAGATTAAAGTTTTTAAGAAAATATCCTCAAGTTTCCAAAAGATAGAAATACCATAAACTTTTAAAGGTTGGGTTTTATCACTAAAATACCACTAAATCTAAATACATTTTTATAAAACTCTTGAATTTTTAATTAACATGTTTTTAGCAAAAACACCCTCGAGGTTTATTTGGTAAATTAAAACATTTTACGTAAACCCCTTCGAGAAATGCAAACATGTAAAAACATACAATAAACAAATTAATAAATCTTTAAGAACTTTAGATTAATAATGGGATTAAGCAGTACCAATTCTCTAGGCCTCAGGGAACCGGAGAAAGTGGGTGCTTACATATCTTGCCTTGATAACATTAAAAGAATTATCGATGGCAATCGTTTTTGAAAAAGACACAAATACTGTCGTTCATGTGCAGCCATTGCCAGACCATTCCCAAACTTAAGAATTTTAAAAGTTAAATATTTTTAATAAGATATGTGCAGAAACTGAATTCGAATTCGTGGGAGTATCGAAACTGGGTATCGATACTCCACAATAGACTAGTGTATACATTTCTAGACCCTGACGAGAGGCGATGGTTGGTCCCGCGGCTATTGGTGTGATGCACCTAAGATTGTATACAGGTGCTCATTGGGGGTGAGTACACTGGACGGATGCGTCGAGAACTAGCAAGATGGTATTATACCTATCATCAGATAGCAGTTCTCAGGTGACATGAGTACAGATAGTCTGTCGACCTGAGGTCGTTATTTGTCTCATGTGAGTTCCCACTATACTTTGATTACTACCCTACCACGGCTCTACTGACTCGTGCAAACAGGTTTTATTTGGGTACAGTCCCGAGCCACATGGAGGCAGTGAGCGATTGTTGGGGATTCATCTCTCCCGGTATAGAGAGTCGATATCGCGCTATGTTCGGTTGGCCAACACCATAAGTCCTTGGCCAGGGTGAATTGAGAATTACTGATACTTAGATCAGTAGATTCTTGATGGCCTTGAGCCACATCGATACGACTTATCAGGTTATTAGGGGTCTGCCGTTTTTCACTCCCTAAACCCGGCATGTGATACTCTCATACGAACAGACCAGACTGTATGGAGATTGTCACGGATAGGCTCAGTAGGAGTTCGGACGAGTTTGATCGTCGGCCTTCTTTTCGACAGATACCTGGGTAGCCGTTACGTGCAGCCAGTGCCACTGACATGCTTATGGTTAAATCCACTGCCAGCGTACTGTTGAGTCTTTAGAGTCCCACACAGAGAGTTTCTCTGGTTCAGGCGAAACAATGTAGATGCCATATGGCCCAAGCCAGGTAGGTCCAAGCCCAGATCAAGTGGGTTCATGCCTGAGTCGAGCCCGAACATGAAGCGCCCCCCCTGCTGAAATAAAAATCATGTAATAAATAATTTTGATGTAATTTTTTTATGCATGAATGTAAGAAAATAGGCATAAAGCCAAATTTTTGCAAAGCCCATGGTTTATGTGCAAAAAAATGAGCACATGAGACATGGGATGGGCAAAATGCCATATTGTAAATCCCAAGGGGCTATGTATAAATTTATAAGCTTGTAAAAAGACAACATGATGATGAAATGAAAGATAATAATTCATTCTCTCAAACTCTAAGGTTTGTATCTCCTTCTCTTCTTTGCTCAAGGTTCTAAACCTTCTTCCTCTTTTGAATTAAATCAAGCGTTTTACTCTTCCTTCTCCAAAAATAAATAGTTTTTCACCACAAAACCCACAAAGGGGAGCTCAGATCTTCCATTAGATCTCAAAAGAGGGAGATTTTTAAAATCTCACCCCTCTTGTTCTCCAAGATCCGGCCAACAAAGAGGAGGAAGAAGGAGACCCATCTCCTCCAGCTTTGGAAAAGATCCAAGGCTCAAGAGAACATCCCAGGCTTAAGAGAGAAAAACCTCTGAAGATTTTTAGGGAGTTCAACTTCAAGACCCAAATTCTCAAAGGAGTCTAACTCCTAATCCAGATCTTTTGGAGTTTAACTCCACTCAAAATTCTTTTTTAGAGTTTAACTCCTATTTCTGGGGGTAAAAACCCCTTCCTTTCGCTAGCGTCCAAAGCGCGAGCGCTCGCGCTAGCACGCTAGCGCCAATGTGCCGGGCACGTGAGGCGCTAGCGCCCGAGCGCCCATGTGCCGGGCACGTGAGGCGCTAGCGCCCGAGCGCCCGAGCGCCCACGTGCCGGGAACGTGAGGCGCTAGCGCCCAAAGCGCTAACCCAAGCGCCTAGCGCTAACCCAAGCGCCCAAGCGCCAGCGCCCAAGCGCCCGCGCCCAGCGCCAGCGTGCTAGGCACGTGAGGCGCCGACGCTCATGCGTCCTTTGGACGCCATTTTCCCCTCATTTTACATGTACTCCACACTAAAAATACCTCCCCCGTTAGAAAAAAATTCTAACGGGGCGCTGCCCCGCACTCCACAAGGGGGCTGACCCCCAACCCGCTATCCGGGTAGCGGGACCCCCGTAAAAACTCTGTGGGGCCCCCGATATATCCAAAACCCCTTCAAAACACAACACTACACATTGAGTTTGCATGACCTGTTTGACCCGTTAATCGGAGGTTCTCTCGCTCCAAAGACGAGGGGTAATTAACGACAGCTTAGTCCGCGGCTACCGGAGATTCGGATCCCTACAATCAATAAACCCCGGCTTACCCTAGGCTGGGAGGATCTGTAATTCGCCTGACAAGCGTGCGCGTATTCCCATCTCAATGGGGTGACGAAAAACACCCTACAGATTCTAGCACGTCCGGTGGGACCAATCCCTCCTCCCATATTTCGGGTTAAATATTCATGAGAACTCAATCAATATACATATCTATATTTATACTAAAATAATGCTCTTTCATGCAGGTTTTCAAGCAATCATGAAAAAAATGTCTCCAAAGATGAACTCAGCTCTCAACATGGCTCCCATCTTCTACACGATGAAGATGGACGTCGGGACGGTCCTTCCGGCCAGTCTCGGGCGACAGTGGGAGGAACCGCCGCTACCATTTGGCTCTATTCTGTTCGTGCCAGCTAATGCCGTCCCCGCTCTTCAAGCCCCGGTGATGGATAAACCGACCTCAAAAGGAAGGAGGCCAAATGTGGTGATCTCGAGGGCACCACTACCCAAACGCAAGTCGGTGTTTGAACGACTTTCCTTTGCTCCGGCTGGGGGCAAGTATTGTTGGAGTAAAAATTTACACCCCGTTGACCGAGTCAAAGTCAAGGTCAACCCCAAGCCAGGTGGGCCCAAGCCTAGGTCAAGCGGGCCCATGCCCAAGTCGAGCTCGCGGCCAGCCTCCTCCATGCTAAAATATAGATCATGTAATAAATAATTTTCATGTAATTTTTTATACATGAATGTATGCAAAATGAGCATAAAGCCAAGTTTTTGTAAGCCCATGGCTTATGTGCAAAAATGAAATAGCACATAAGCCATGGGATAGGCAAAAATGCCATTTTTGTAAAGCCCAAGGGGCTATATATAAATATGTAAGCCTATAAAAGGCAACATGATGATGAATAAATATAGAACTTTTCATTCTCTCCACAAAAATTTTAGATCTGAGATCTTTTGTGCCTCTGCTCCTTCTCCAAGGTAGAACCTTCTCATTTCTTTTGAATTAAATCAAGAGTTTTACTCTTTCTTTTCAAAAACTAAGAAGTCTTCCACCACAAAACCCACAAAGGGGAACTTGGATCTACCATTAGATCTCAGAAAGGAGAGATTTTTAGATCTCACATCTCTTGATCATCAAGATCCAGCCAACAGAGGAGGAAGAGGAAGAACCCCTTTCATCAACCAAAACATTTTAGGAGTTTAACTCCATATATTTACATATATATATATATAATAAATATTTCCTTTCTGAAGCATAGCTTCTGGTTCTGGGACTAAAAGTCCCTTTGTCTCGCCAGCGCCCAGTGCTCGAGCGCAAAACGCCCACGTGCCGACACATGGCGCGCTTGCGCTCCGGCGCACTGCGCTCGAGCGCAAAGCGCCCATATGCCGACACGTGGCGCGCTTGCGCTCAGGCGCACTGCGCTCGAGCGTAAAGCGCCCACGTACCGACACGTGGCGCGCTTGCGCTCAGGCGCACTGCGCTCGAGCGCAAAGCGCCCACATGCCGACACGTGGCGTGCTGCGCTCAGGCGCACTGTGCTCAGGCGCACTGTGCTCGAGCGCAAAGCGCCCACGTGCCGACACGTGGCGCGTTTGCGCTCGAGCGCAAAGCGCTCAAGCGCAAAACGCCCACGTGCCGACACGTGGCGTGCTTGCGCCTGAGCGCACAGCACCTAAGCGCATAGCGCTCAAGGCGCTGGCCTCACGCATCCTTTGGATGCCTTTTCCCCCTCTTTCTTTTATATATATATATATATATATATATATATATACATATATTTATATACACACATATGTATACATATTTACACACACACATACTCCGCGACACTGTCCCTGTTAGAAAAAAATTTCTAACGGGGCGCTGCCCCGCACCCCGCAAGGGGGCTGCTAGCTCCCTTGACCCCCAGCCTGCTATCCGGGTAGCGGGACCCCCGTAAAAACTCTGCGTGGCTCCCGATATATCCAAACCCCCCTTTCAAAACACAACACACGTACACTGCACATTGAGTTCGCATGACCATTTTAACCCGTTAATCGGAGGTTCCCTCGCCCCAAAGGCGAGGGGTAATTAACGGCAGCTTAGTCCGCGGCTGCCGGAGATTTGGATCCCCACAATCAATAAACCCCGGCTTACCCTAGGCAGGGGGAATCTGTAGTATACGCCTGACAAGCGCGCGCGTATTCCCATCTCAATGGGGTGACGAAAAACACCCTACAAGTATATCAACACCAACAAAGCAATAAGGCGTCTCGAGCAAGTTCTAGCGGTGCCCTTGATAACTGCTCGATCGGGTATCTTCTCTAAGATCCATGTCAATCGACTCACGATGGCTTCCTGGATGATGGATGCTTGTCAAGCCCTCAAAATCGAGAAGCTAAGACAGAAAAGGCTCAGTTATAGAGCCAACAAAAGGGCTAGGGCTTCTGCTGATTTGAACATCGTAGGGTTCCAAGAACAAGATTACCCAGCAACAACAGCTGAAACGGCTGTAAATCTCGCTAACTCTTTTGAACCGCTGAAATTGGTTCAGAAGATTGCCATGACCGTGAAGGTCAAGAGAGCTGTGATCCGGACAGCGCCGCCCAAGGACCCAGCCGGGCTAACCGTCTTCCGTCGCCTGTCCTTTCCGAAAGATGAAGGGCCACGACGATGGTCTGAAAAATCGGCCACCAAAGATAAAGAGATGGCTGGATATGTGGTTCACACTGTCTACATGGTCGGACATGAAGAAACGAACCCTCCTCTTCTTCACAGCCATGGTGATGATATGGTTGACGCTACCCAGCATCGGCTCGGTCTAAATGATGAAGAGCCTGCTCAGGCCAATAAGCCAAAGGAACCCGTAGTTCCTGCGGAATTGAGCTCAGGCAATAAGGATGACCCGGTTGTCATAATCGGAACTACAGAACAAGCATTATTCCGATGGCTTCAGAGGCAGCTTCAGGACAGGGATGAGAAGTTAGCCAAGGTACAGTCTAAGGTCGACGAACTGGTAAACGTCGCGGCAGATCTCACGACCCAAGTTGCCCGATTGCAATTACAGCAGAATCAAATTTTGGTTCATGAGCCAGGGATTGATACCCGGAGGCAGCCAACTGATACCCCCTTCAGCCTAAGAGCGGAGTGCCTTCGCGAAAAAAGGCCGCGATCAACCTCCAGTCCCTCCGATACATACACCGAAGGGGAATCGCCTCTGAAAGAGAAACTGGATAAGGTCTATTCCATCAAAAGGGACAAAGTCCAAAAGATATTCAGGGACGCCCTAAGAAACGGTCTATAATTGCCAGAATCAAAGAGACCACAAGAAGCGAATATGACCGACGACCCAAAATATTGCCCCTATCACAGAGTGATAAGTCATGCCATTGAGGACTGCTTCGTCTTTAAAGATTGGGTTGAAAAGCAATACAATACGGAAGAGATAGAACTGTCTAAAGGTGTGTTAGCAAACAGTCAAGCTACGACCGCCGATTTCATACAAATGGAGACCGAAACCCTTCGGGAACCTGATTCTCTCAGACATGTGCCATTATCTGAAAAGGGCGAACCAAAGACTGATCAGCCTCAAGGACCAGCATCAGTAAAGGCACCTACTCCAATGGAGAGAAAGAAGAAGGTATACTCCTTCAGGAGGGATGAAGTCCGCAAAATATTCATGAACGCCTTGAACAACGGTCTGCAGCTGCCTATTCCAAAGAGGCCATATGAAATGAACATGACTGGCAATCCCATATACTGCCCATATCATAGAATGGTGAGTCATACCATTAAAGACTGCTATGTTTTCAAAGATTGGGTAGAGAACCAATACAAACTTGGGAAAGCCTCACAGTCGTCAGATGTACCGACAAGCCATAGAACTACGGTCATCAACACAACTCCGCCAAGATCAAAGTTCGAGGAGCTGGGATAAGCAAACTGACCGCCACATCGTTAAACTGGGAACGATACCACGTCGTTAAACTGGGAACAACTGACCACCTTATCATTAAACTGGGAATAATCGACCTCTAAGTCGTTAAACTGGGGATGTAAATAAAAAAAGTGTGATAAAAAAGAAAAGACGAAATGATGGGGCAACTCGCAATAAAAATCAGCGAGTAAAATAAAGATGAAAAATAAAACCGAAATGATAGGGCGAATAAAAGCCGAAATGATAGGGCAATCGCGACCTTCGCAATAAGAAAAGCTGAAATGATAGAGCAATCACGGTAAAACAACAAAAATAAAAACAAAAACAAAAAAACAAAAAAACGGCGAATGATAAGTCGCTCCTGGCACCATATTCCAGTGCAGCGATGCAGACGCCAACCAAATTCAAATTTTCAAATCTCTAGATGTCCCAACGGCGAATGATGAGTCGCTCATGGTACCATATTCCAGTGCAACGATACAGATGCCAACCAAAATCCGATTTTCCAAAATTCCTCCAGCCCTACGGTTGGTCCCCAAGTTGACTACCGTATACAATCCACATGCTTAAATAATTCTCATCATACCCATGCCCTACCGCGACCACCAGTCCAGCGGCCGGTCTCCGTCCTTGGAATTATGCTCCATATGGGAAGACCCACTCATGTGTCCTCATGATACATGAGGAGAACAAACTTACGAGATCCCCTCGACTCGTAAGAAAACACCTTCGTAGGATCCTTACGACTCACAAAGGAAAAACACACTTGGGGGTCCCCACGACTCCTAAGGAGAAAGTACACCTACGAGATCCTTTCGACTCGTAGGGAGAATAATTTTATGGGACCATTACGGCTCATAAAATTGAAAAGCCTTAGTTGATAGGGATCTAAACCTGTCTCCTAAGCCATCGCTCCCCAACAGGGAAAGGCAAATGATGAATTGCTCCTGGCACATGTGCTTCAGTTTTAGCAACGCTGATGCCTAACCTAACCCTAAAATTCCAAACTCCGATCCAATAGACCCCTAAGTCTTTAAACTGGGAACAGATGACCTCTAAGTCGTTAAAATGGGAACAGATGATCTCTAAGTCGTTAAACTGGTAACAGATGATCCCTAAGTCATTAAACTGGGCACAATAGACCCCTAAGTCTTTAAACTGGGAACAGATGACCCATAAGTCGTTAAACTGGAAACGAAGGAGATCCCCTCACGACGAATGATGAGTCGCTCCTGGTACCATATTCCAGTGCAGCGATGCAGACGCCAACAAAGTCCCGAAATTCTTCCGGCCCTACGGTCTGGATCATACATCCTGCAAAACCGTATACGATCCACGGGCGTAAAACAAAAACCAATTCCAAAATCCTCCCAGGGCAAATGATGAGTTGCTCCTGGTATTATTCTAGTGCAGCAATGCAGATGCCAAACAAAAACCAATTCCCAAATCCTCCTGCGGCAAATGATGAGTTGCTCCTGGCATTATTCCAAAGAAGCAATGCAGATACCAAACCAAAACCAAATCCCTAAATCCTCTCATGATAGATAATGATTCGCTCCCGGTACCATATTCCAGTGTAGCGATGCTGATGTCAACCCAAATCAAATCAAACCAACAACCTCTGCGGCGGAATCATGCTTCGTCCCAGAATTTACCCCATGTCGAAATCATGCTTCACCTCGGGATATCTACCTTCCCTGCCGGAATTATGCTCCGCCTCGGGATCAAGTCAACCAGCGACACTCCGTACCGGGGATAAGTCGAACAGCGACACTCCGTGCCGGGGATAAGTTTAACAGCCAGCGACACTCCGTGCTGGAGACAAGTCGATCAGCGACACTCCGTGCCGGAGACAAGTCGATCAGCGACACTCCGTGCCGGAGACAAGTCGATCAGCGACACTCCGTGCCGGGGACAAGTCGAACAGCGACACTCGGTGCTGGGGACAAGTTGAACACCCAGTGACACTTCATGCCAGGGAGTAGTTGATCAGCGACACTCCGTGCCGAGGACAAGACGAATAGCGACACTCCATGCCGGGGACAAGTCGAACAGCCAGCGACACTCCGTGCCGGAGACAAGTCGATCAGCGACACTCCGTGCTGGGGACAAGTCGAACAGCCAGCGACACTTCGTGCCGGGGACAAGTCGATCAGCGACACTCCGTGCCGGGGACAAGTCGTACAGCGCACTCCGTGCCGGAGACAAGTCGAACAGCCAGCGACACTCCGTGCTGGGGACAAGTCGATCAGCGACACTCCGTTCCGGGGACAAGTCGAACAGCCAGCGACACTCCGTGCCGGGGACAAGTCGATTAGCGACACTCCGTGTCGGGGACAAGTCAAACAGCCAGCGACACTCCGTACTGAGGACAAGTCGATCAGCGACACTCCATGCCAGGGACAAGTCGAACAGCGACACTCCGTACCGGGGACAAGTCGAACAGCGACACTCCGTGCCGGGGACAAGCCGAACAACCAGCGACACTCCGTAATGTGGAAACGTCAAGCAGACACTCCGTGCCGGGTGTACGTCGACTACAGACACTCCGCCTCGGGGAAACGTCGACCAGCGACACTCCGTACCGGGGAAACGTCCAACAGCGACACTCCGTGCAGGGGACAAGTCAACCAGCAGGCACTCCGTCTCAGGGACACGTCAAGCAGACACTCCATAACGGGGAAACGTCAAGCAGACACTCCGTGCCGGGGGCACGTTGACCAAATCACTCCGGGCCAGGGAAAAATCTACCACGGACACTCCATCTCGGAGACGCGTCAAGCGTCGACCGTCCATGTCGTAAAAAGGGCAGTGCAGGCTTCCTACAAAGCGGGAACCAGATCACTCCGAGCCAGGGAAACGTCTACCACGGACACTCCGTCTCGGAGACACGTCAAGCGTCGATCGTCCATGTCGTAAAAAGGGCAGCGCATCCCAAAAAGTGGGAACCAAAGCAAGTCGCCTCCACGCGAAAGAAGATCCATCAATTTCATGCACACGATCCACATATATGGTGTGCATTTATTGATGGGGGCACTTTGTTGAGGTCGAAAATTGTACCCCGGTTGACCAAGTCAAAGTCAAGGTCAACCCCAAGCCAGGTAGGCCCAAGCCCAGATCAAGTGGGCTCATGCCCGAGTCAAGCCCGAACATGAAGCGGCCGGCCTCCCCCATGCTGAAATAAAAATCATGTAATAAATAATTTTGATATAATTGTTTTATGCATGAATGTATGAAAATGGGCATAAAGCCAAATTTTTGTAAAGGCCATGGCTTATGTGCAAAAGAAATGAGCACATGAGACATGGGATGGGCAAAATGCCATATTGTAAAGTCTAAGTGGCTATGTATAAATTTGTAAGCCTATAAAAAGGCAACATGATGATGAAATGAAAGACAATAATTCATTCTCTCAAACTCTAGGGTTTGTGCCTCTTTCTTCTCTTTGCTCAAGGTTCTAAACCTTCTTCCTCTTTTGAATTAAATCAAGAGTCTTACTCTTCCTTCTCCAAAAGTAAATAGTTTTTCACCATAAAATCCACAAAGGGGAGCTCAGATCTTCTATTAGATCTCAAAAGGGGGAGATTTTTAAAATCTCACCCCTCTTGTTCTCCAAGATCCGGCCAACAAAGAGGAGGAAGAAGGAGACCTATCTCCGAAAATCCCACTTTGGAAAAGATCCAAGGCTCAAGAGAAGATCACGGGCTTAAAAGAGAAGAACCTCTGAAGATTTTTAGAGAGTTCAACTCCAAGACCCAAATCCTCAAAGGAGTCTAACTCCTAATCCAGATCTTTTGGAATTTAACTCCACTCAAAATCTTCTTTTGGAGTTTAACTCCTATTTCTGAGGGTAAAAACCCTTCCTTTCGCTAGCGCCCAAAGCGCTGGCGCCCGAGAGCCCACGTGCCGGGCGCATGAGGCGTTAGCGTCCAAAGCGCCAGCGCCCGAGTGCTCAAGCGCCCAGCGTCCAGCGCCAGCGTGCTAGGCACGTGAGGCGCCGGCGCTAATGCGTCCTTTGGACGCCGTTTTCCCCTCATTTTACATGTACTCCACACTAAAAATACCTCTCCTGTTAGAAAAAATTTCTAACGGGGCGTTTCCCCGCACCCCGTAAGGGAGCTGACCCCTAGCCCGCTATCCGGGCAGCGGGACCCCCGTAAAAACTCTGCGGTGCCCCCGATATATCCAAAACCCCTTCAAAACACAATACTGCACATTGAGTTCGCATGACCTGTGTGACCCGTCAATCGGAGGTTCTCTAGCTCCAAAGGCGAGGGGTAATTAACGGCATCGTAGTCTGCGGCTGCCGGAGATTCGGATTCCCACAATCAATAAATCCCAGCCTACCCTAGGCAGATGCAATCTGTAATGCACCTAACAAGCGCGTGCGTATTCCCATCTCAATGGGGTGACGAAAAACACCCTACAACATGTACTGGCTACACGTATTTTTTATCAGACGAATAATACTAGCGGGCTTAGGATTAAGCCGCGTTCTAGTTTTATAATATTGGATTGTTTTCATCTCTTGGTATTCGTGGTATGAATACTGGTATGTATATACGGTGAGGGATATTCTTGTATTTTCGCAAGAGTGCTTCTGGAAGAAGACACCTCATTTGTAATAAATTCATTTTGTTTAAATAGATAATGAAGTGGAGGTATGGGGTGTTATTTAAGTATGGTTGAAGCATGGCTACATTACATGACTCATTCATTTGGATAACTATTGAAGCATGTCACATTATTTTTATGATAAATGATATGATTGATATTATCAACACTTAGCCGTTCTTCATCTCATTCTTGACTTCAAATTCTCTTTCCTCCTTTGCTCACTTCTTCTTTCTCAAATCCTAAACACTCTCATATGTTGAGAATCCTAGGATGATTGAGATAAATTAGTCCAATAAACTCTCTATATCATCTAAGTTGCCTAGATTAGCAAACTAGGTAATTTAGTTACCTCAATTTAGAGATTAGAGCTTGAACCATAGACTCTCGGGTGGATCTTTTTTGACATGGGGAAACCGATGACCAAGCTCGATCTATACAAACGAAGAGCTTAAGAAAAGGATAAGAAGACCCGAAGGACTTGAACACAAAAGTATAAATCACTTCATAGTAAATTAGAACATTTGTTAGTTTAGCTAGGTAGGCTTATGGTAGATTTTGAAAGTTTAGTCGATGTTACTTGCTATAAAATTGTTTTTTGTAAATTTATCCTCTCTACAAACCCTGTGGAGTGTGCGACATCGACTTACACAGACTACTAGTTCTTTTTCATCTGCTTTTATTTTCAGTATGCCATTGTTTAGGCACCTTTTCGCATTTGCACTTTTATTTCAGTTATCTTGTATCCAGACTATAAAAATGAATGTAAATAAAGTTGCTGTTAAATTTTCATTACTCTTGTTAATTCTTGTATATTATTAAATTGTTTTCATACGCTTAACGTAGTTATTAAGGGAAATGATCTTCTTATAGTAAATACATTGCGGACCTCGTCACGTATCTTTACCGTCTTCTGGGAAGCGGTGCATGACATTGTGTGCATAAGTTAACGCTTATGGGCCAGTATCAAAAAAATAAGAAAAAATTACAAGCACTCTCAATTATCTCCAAAGCAGTCAACCAAAAAGTAGCAATTGCTATCTAGATTAGGTCCTAGAAAATGTAATCTCTATTATTATAGTGCTGAAAGGATGAGGTCACAAAATTGAAAATCAAACTCAATGACAGCCTTCTGGATGTCAATAAAATTTTCTCATTCTTTCTAGCACACAAAAATAAAATAAAATAAAATAAAATATGCTAACTACTCTTTCCCTCTTTCTGGACTAACTATTCCTCTCATTTTCTCTTCCAATAATCAACTCCAAAAATCTCTCTCAAATGCTAACGTGCATCACACGTGTAAAACACTAGTAATTTATAGGCTTAAATCCAAAAAATACCAAAATCATAACTCATGTGGCAACAACTATGAAAAAAATCTCAAAATTATAAAAAAACTACCATGATTTGAAAGTTTTATTGTAGTTTTTTGAAATTATTACTGACGTCGTATATTAATCACGGTAGTTTTTCATAGTTCTTAAAAATTTTGCGGCAGTTTCTCGTATATTTAAAAACTATTTGGTAGTTCGTCACCACATGGATACATTTTTGGTAGTTTTTTTAAATTTAAGCAAGCAATTAAAGGATAAAGGTCTAACAAGTCTGAACTAAAGAGATCCAGACCCAACCCATTTAATAACCATTAAATGAGTCTAGATCGTGTTGAGTTTGAATCTAAACATAGCTATACCCGGGATTTTGTTAACGTGTTTGGATTGGGTCCGAGTGCCTACATATAATATTTAGATATGAAGGCTTGAAGCCAAGGAGCTGATGGGCGTTATTCTTAACACATCCTTCATATTTTTTGAAAATTTGGTTTCGTGTTTAAGGGTTTTTACCGTAAAACCTACAATGCAGGGCTCCGTTTCACGTTTGTCCGAAAAACATGAAACCCTCTAAACTTGAAAACAAATATTTTACCACATAAATTTAACTCCATTATATTTTTTGGTTTGTGTGCCCAAAATGTCAATCATGCATTTCTTCCCTAACTGCTCTATAAATTTTTCCTCCAAAACTTCTTTTCCTTCTTTCTTTTCCAAAATCTAATTCAGAACATAATCTATATTTTATGTTCTTCTTCAAAAAATGAATATGGATTTAAGAGAGTATAAATTTGGAAAAGATGAAGAGAAGAAAAACTAAGAATAATCACGTTTGTCAGTCAAATTTTTCGTATAAACAAGCCTGAGCTTGTCCACGATATTTGATGACTTCCTTTATTTTAGCAGTCTTGCCTCTAGATGGAGCATCAAAGAGACATTCGGACACCGTCTTACGTTTGGGTTGCGGGGCCTTGGCGATAACAACGTTTGGTCTCCTGCCCCTTGAGGTCAGCTTGGCCATCTAGTTTGCCGGGGTCTCTACCAAATGAGTGCTTCCAGGGTAGATGATGATGAAACCAAATTGACGGGGTGATTCCTCCTATTGCTGGCTGAGAATTGCGGGGAGAACCACGTGAGTATTGATCTTGACCACGTACGTGATCGGGGTTGCCTTAGAGATCGAACTAGTTCTTAGAGACATTTTTGCTGAATTTGCAAATTGCAGTTGAAAAGCTGTTATCCATCACAAAAAAGCATAATTTCAGTACATGCGATCGTTATATATATGTTGATTGAGTTCGCATGAACGTTTAACCCGAAATACAAGAGGAAAGACTGGTCCCTCTAGGCGTATCAGAATTTGTAGAGTATTTTTCGTCACCCTATTGAGATAGGAATGTGCGTCACTTGTCAGGCATATTACAGATTTCCCTTGCCTAGGGTATGTAGGAGTTTATTGATTGTGGGGATCCATATCTCCGGCAACCGCGGACTAACCTGTCGTTAATTACCCCTGTCTTTTGAAGTGAGAGAACCTCCGATCAACAAATCAAACAGATCATGCGAACTCAATAAGCAATATATGCGTGTTGTGTTTGGGAACAAGTTTGATGGTGTTTCGGGCATACTGGAGGCCTCGCAGAGTTTTTATGGGGGTCCCGCTACCCAAATAGCGGACTGGGGGTCAAGGGGGCTAGCAGCCTCCCTTACGGAGTGTGGGACAGGGCCCCGTTAGAAATTTTTTCTAACGGGAGAGGTGATGAGTGTATATGTGCCACGTGCCCATTTAGTAAAGTGAACCATGGTAAAGTATGCATGTCACAAGTGCGCACCTGTCTAAACACGCACCCAATGAGGCGCGCATCTTGCAAAGTGACACTTAGCAAAGTGTGCACCCGTCGAGGTGCGAGAGAGTGTAAGGGGCCAAAGGATCTCGAATGGGCCAATAGGTCCATCAAGGTGCGTACCTAGCGAGGTGCGCACCTGAGCCGTGTGCACTTGGCTCAATGTGCACCCAACGGGATGCGCACCTAGCCAAATGGGCACCAAGCACGGTGCACACCTAGCACGGTGCAAGTAGGGTCGAACCCCAATGAAGCAACAGTTCAAAAACACAAATATTTTGATTTTTGAATATCAAAAAGGGCTCTTTTCCCTTTTTTGAGGCCTCTTGACTTGCGCACTTGGAAAAAAAGAAAGGAGAAAAGAGAAAGAGATTTACACAATAAAGAGTGGCTCAAAACTCAAGATTTGTCTTTGGGGAATCAAAATTAAAATTAGTTCTCAAATCATCATGGGGGGGGGGGGTCTTTTATAGGCTTACATCTTTACACTTAACCTCATAGTTATTTACAAAAATTGGCTCATTGCCTATTAAAAAAATTACATTTAATTTCCCTTTTTTTCTTTTCTTTGGTCGGCCTCCTTTTCATGCTTGGGCTTGACTTGGGCTCGGGTTCGGGCTCGGGCCAACTTGGATTTTAACTTTAATTTTGGCTTTGGCTTTGAACTTGATTTTGATTTTTGAGTTTAGCAACGGGGTGCAAATTTTGATCCCAACATTTCTCTTTACAACTCAAAACTTCTCTTCTTTAATTTCACATTATCTATTCTGCTTTCTTTTCTTTGTTCTTTTTTCTTTTCTTCTTGCAATTTCAACACAACCCATCAATATTTTACTCCCCTTATCATCATTATTTTCCAACAAAACCCATCAATATTTTCCAATACAACCCATTAAGTTTCTTAGTTGTTGAGTTGTTGGTGTTGAGGAGATATGTATGTGTGTGTGAAAGAGAGACAGAGAATGAATGCGTGGGAAAAATATGCAGAGAAGAGGAATGGAATTAGGTTTTGAGTTGCATGTAACTTCTTTTTTATTTTCTCCTTACAATTCCAACACAACCCATCAATATTTTGCTCCTCTCATCATCATTCTTTTCTAACACAACCCATCAATATCTTCCAGCACAACCTATTAAGAACATGCAAAATTAGATCTTTCATTTTCTCCACTGAGCAGTTGCCTGTAACTCCTAAGCAGTTGCCTGTAAATTTTTGAACTGCAGATGTTTGTACCAGACGTCTTTTTAAGAAAATTTCAAACTACAGACGTATAGTACAGACGTCTGCTAAAGGAAATTTTCAATATGTCAGTTTCTGTGTTTAAAAGGAGACATCTGGGGCAGAAGTCTCTAAGAAATTTTTGAACCGCGGACGTCTGGCAACTAATTAGAAATTACATGCAACTTCCTAGAAATTACAGGCAACTTATCAAAAATTACAGGCAAGTGCCTAAATATTACATGCAACTAATTAGAAGTTACAAGCAAGTTGTTAGAAATTACAGGCAGATGCTTATCAGAACTTCTTCTCTTTAATTTGTCATTATCTATTCTGCTTTCTTTTCTTTTTGCAATTCCAATACAACCCATCAATATTTTGATCCCCTCATCATCATTCTTTCCAACAAAACTCATCAATATTTTCCAATACAACTCATTAAGCTTCTTAATTATTGAGTTGTTGGTGTTGAAGAGATATGTGTGAGAGTGAGAGAGAGGGAGAGAGAGAGGGGGGAGAATGTATAGGAAAAGGATGCAGAAAACATGAATGGAATTAAAAAGAGCTTAAGAAGAAGGGCATGAGCTCTAAAAAAGACATTGGGATGTCGACTTGGCCAAGCGAGGTTACGACGACGAAGAGAGGTGTGGCTTCTCTAAGGAGCTCGAGCGATAGTGAGTTTGAGTAACAGAGAGAGAATTTTGAATGGGGGGTATTTTCGTCCCTGCACCAAAATATAATACTCAGGCTTTGAATCAAAGGGTTTTAGACCAAGTTTTTGAACAGTAGGTCAATTCTTCCTATTTCGAAAATACTAAGGACTTGTTTACCCCTTTTTCTTTGGCGCGACGCCGATAGAGATAATGCTGAAAGGAACGACGGCTGTAACAGGTGCCAACTCGACGACAATGGACACTAAGACGGATACAATGCAGATGGCAAACATTGTAGTGAGGGGAACATGAGAGGCAATGACCATGACAACGACTCAATGGTTGTGTTTTACACAACAAAGATGATGATATCGTAGAGGGTGATTGCAATAATGGTGGGAGCGACTGTAAAAGCGGTAATGATGGTAGAGGCAGATTATCGATGTAAGCGGTTGTGAATATTGGGACGATGCATCTAACGTAACAACAAAAATAATGGTGATGAAGGGGAGCTGACGATGAGTAAGAAAATGATCCAGGAAGAATATTATAGAAAATGACATCGTATGATTCCTAGAATCGTTGGATATATTGTTATGATTTGATAGGATATATTTTTTATAATTTGATCGAGTGCAATGATATGAGGGCATGCACCATGCTTAGATTAACCTTGTGTCGAGTATGGAAAAAACATATAAAACTTATTATTTTCATAAAACTACTCTGCCAAACTGGCATGATAAGGCATGTATTTTTATTTGTGGCAGGCACAATTTGAGTACGTGATATTTCACAGCTCATTTTCGACCAATGATATTTCAAGTTAAGTCTCATTAGCTTTTTTTGTAAAGTTTATCTTGAAACTTTGTTGTCGTAAGTCAGTTGATTACGACAAGATACTATGGAAAAAATGTTGCAACTTTAAACCAGTCAAACAAAGGAAAGGAGGCTAAACCAGTTGACTAGACCAAATGACTTTCATAAGGAGCCAAACATTGTTATATATATATATATATATATATATATATATAATATAAAGCCCTTAACTTAAAAACTTGATTCAAGCTTTTCTTTTTCCCATTCCGCCTCTTGCATTCAACCCAATTACTTTTTTATCCTAATATCATCAATCTTTCCTTTTGTCTTTATGCATGGAAAATTAGACTCCACCCCTTTAGTTTAAGAAAAACTTCTTTTAGCCCCTGATTGTTAGAAATCAATCCTCCACCTTTATAATTTAAGTTAATATGTATTTGACTCATTATAAGCTTATCTTCAAATTCACGCAATATATTTTCTGATGAATTTTCTGTATTTATTTTCATACAAATTACAACTATTTAATATAGATTGTACTGTAGTTATGGAAAACATTTTCTCCCTAGACATATATGGATAGAAAATTAGATGAGAGTTTTGATATCTTTTGAAAATTGCTATCAACCAGTACATTATTAATTTGTATATGTACATACATGAAAAATTAGATGAGGCTCGGATGTATTTTAAAAAATTGTTGTCAACACTTTCACTATTACTTTGCATACATTCTCATCGATCGGATACGCCCGTCCACTATTACTTTGTACAAACACATGCATGAAAAATTATATGAGTTTCATGTCTTTTAAAAATTTACAATCAACACTTTCACTATTTCTTTTATGTACGTTATACGGATCGGATGTAGAGGTTACCATATTCGTATCATGTGGTCATTGGAGGATACAAATATGAATATGGATAGTTATAAGAAATGAAAATTTGTATATTATAGATCGACTACCAATAAGATTATGGAATACATATTAAAAGTTAGGGTAAGGGGTAAAACCCTATCCATCTTTTGAAGTTTTTGAGGTTTTTGAGATAATCCTATTGAACTATCAATATTGTATGAAATCGTTAGTTTCGTTAACTCGTGCAAGTTACAATTGAATTAAATAACCCCAAAATGCCTAACGAATAAATTAAATAGACTCAAATGAAAGAAGTATGATTTTTTTTGGTCAAAAATAGCTTTTAATTTTCTTACAAAAATGTCATTCAATGAGGTTTTATTACATTTTTAAAGTTCAATGGAGTTATCTTAAAAACCTTAAAAAGTGGATGGAATTTAGTAAAATTTACCCTAAAACTTATATACACTTATGAATATATATTAAAAGCGATGAGTTGAATTATATATGAAAATTAGTAAGAGAAGAGTACATGATGAGTGAAGATAACTGTCGTCTGAAGGACGAAGATTGAGAGTAATCGGTAATGATGGCAGGAAGATTCCGGAGATTTTTTTTCAATTTTAAATGCAATCAGTGATGATGGCATGAATTTTCTAATGCAAGTTGTTATTTGTTGAATACATGCGATATGTAGAAATGTGTAAAGATAGATATTTTGCTGGAATTATTTTGAGTGAAAATAAAGAAATTCTCTAAATTGTTTCGAAAGAGACTCGATTTATAATAGGTTTGAAAGATTTGCATTTGTGTTAGGTTTGAAAGATTTGCATGCAATTAGTTATGATTCAGTCATTTATGCAATAGCATTTTTTTGGTCAACTGTCACGCCCCAACGCCCTAGTACGGATGGTATTGTCCGCTCTGGCCGAAACAGCACGGTTTTGTCATTTGGAGGGAACCGGACTCAAGAAGGGGCCACTTCCCAAAAAGTTGCCCATCCTAGGATTTCCCTATCCCGAGCATGCTAAACTACAGAGTTCTTCAAATTCTGGAGTGCCGGTTCATCTAAAAGGCGCCTCCATAATTGATAGTGGCATCATTACATTTATAATTCAGTTCGGTCCTTTTTCGGAATGTGCTTCAGAGATCCGATCCTATTGTTCTGAAGCGGCTCCACACTCAGATCACTATGTGTCCGCAACAGGACCGCACTGGGTGTGAACAGAGTAGATCACCATAATGTCCTAAAACCGCACTGCTCTGGGGTATTACATTCCCCCACCTAAGAACAATGGACTTGAGAAAGCGCCACTTCCCACTGTTAGTGATATATGCCCTAGTGGCCATTATTGTATAGTACTGGATTGTATATTATATTTTGGAAGCTTGGGATATATACAGATATAATAACAGTCTTGCTCAATATGATAGTATATGATTTGATTTGATTTTATCTTAATATGTATACATATTTCTTTTAGTATATCACTAATACATATTGATAGAGCCCTTAGGATCTTTATTTGACAACCAGCGTTGTGATGGCAGTCACACAAATGGGGGCTGGGTGGTCTATAAGCATGTTTCCCCTAATAATAAAAGAGCAAGGCTCTGTTCAAAATTTAAAAAGAGGCAGCGCCTCACGTGCCTTGCACGAGGGTGCCAGCGCTGAGAATTAAAAACTCTGAGGCAGCGCCTCACGTGCCTTGCACGAGGGTGCCAGCGCTGAGAATTAAAAACTCTGAGGCAGCGCCTCACGTGTCTTGCACGAGGGCGCCAGCGCCCAGGAGTTAACACTTTGAGGCAGCGCCTCATGTGCCTTGCACGAGGGCGCCAGCACCAGGAGTTAAAAACTCTGAGGCAGCGCCTCACGTGTCTTGCACGAAGGCGCTGGCGCCAGAACTAAAAGCTCCCTGCCATTGGATCAAAGATCCAACGGGGATTACAAATCATCAAAATACAGAATTGAATTCTGTTGAGGAAATATTTCCTCAAAATCTTTCTAAACGAGAAAAATTACCCTCTGTAAAACAGAGCACCGTTGGATTAAAAAAATCCAATGGTGATTAAAAAATCACCAAGCTACAGAATTAGCTCTGTATGGGAAAATATTTCCTCAATCTTGTTAAAAATAAGAAAAATATTTTCTGTAAAACAGAAATCTTTGGATCAAAAATCCAACAGTGGATAAAATCCCTAAATCAATTAAGGATCTCTCAATGAGAGATTTCTTTAACTAAATCAACAAATCGGCATCCACTATATAAAGGCCCCAAGACTTGAAGTCTTGTACAGCGGAACCCTCCCCCCCATAAACTTCAAGTTCAAAAAGAAAAGCAAGAAAAAAAAGAAAGTTTTAAGAGAGAAGAAAGAAGAAGAACTTTCTTCAAGGTAAATAAAAGTAATAGAGATCAGAGTATCTCATCTGCATATCTAAGGGTTTAACCCTCATAAAAGAACACAGTCCTTTCCCTGTATCTGAGATCCATGAGACAAGTCTCCCATAAATGAGAATTTAATTCTCATGGGGATGAATTTGTTCTTGGGGATCGAAGATCCAGAGAAGAACAGAGAATTGAACTCTTCAGAACATAATACACGAAGAAAAATCAGCACCAAGCGCCTCACGTGCCCCTCACGTGGGCGCTGCTCAATAAAGAGTGTTTAGTACTCAGTACTTGGCGCTCAGCGCCAAGCTCCTCACGTGCCCCTCACGTAGGCGCCGCTTAATAAAGAATGCTTAGCACTCAGTGGTTGGCGCTCAGCGTCAAGCGCCCCATGTACCCCTCACGTGGGCGTTATTTAGCATAAAGTGCTCTGCACTTATAAACCAGTGTCCAACGCCTGGCGCCTAGCACCAAGCGCCTCACGTGCTCTACACGTGGGCGCCATAAAGAGTGTTTAACACTCCATAAAAACAAAAAAAGGAAAAGCGAGATAAAGTGTGGGCGTCAGAACCCATATAGATGCTCAGCATCGTTGGCACAGAAAGGGGACCAAGCCCAAGTAAGTGTTTAACACTTTATTCAAAAATGAAATGACTGGGCTGAGCCCAACTTTGGCCAAACTCCTAATCAACCGAGCACATGGGCTCTTTATTTTTCAGAGTGGTCTTAGTCCTAAACAAGACTACCGAGCTTCTGACGAATATTCATTGGTTCCAGGGTACATCTCCCCACACCTATGATATATGTCGTTGTAATTCTTCAACGTCGTCAGAAAGATAGCGGGTCCCGATAACCAACAACTCCCTGGACTGCAACTTCCTTAAACTATTTATGGACCGCAACGTCCTTAAACTAACACAATGGAGCCCAAATGCTCTTTTGTTGGGTCTGAACGATCCCAAAATCCTGTTGAGTAGATCTTAGCCTAAAATTAGACTAACGTATTCTCAACAAACATTTAAGTTGAACTTAGTCTCAAACAAGATTAACGATCCTTAAATCAACCCAAACCCAAATCTAAGAATATACGGATTTGGACTAATCCACACCCTACGGGCGATAACATAAATTAGTCTCCGTATACAATCCACGGGCAACCAAAAATAAAACAAACACACACGACACGAAGTGACCTTTTGGAGCAAGAGAAAGTAGTTACCGCTACGCGGTAACGTAATTAACGGCAGGGGCTTGCGCCTGCAGGGAAGAGCGTCCCCATAATCAAAAGCCCTCGCAAACGAAGGGGAATCTGAGGAAGTCTGCTACAACGGCCGCATCCGTCCAAACCTCCGATACACGGTGCCATAAATCAGCTTGGTATTTTCGGAGAGGTGGACGGATAAGTCCAACTAACATCTGTCCCCAAATTCAGGCAAGACGTTTGTCTTCCTGGTTTTCGGCGGTAAACAGATTCTGGCACATCCGGTGGGACCTTTTCCTCTTTCCACTCCACACTTCGTGTGCCATGTTCACGAACGAATCGCGGTTTAATATGGTTACCCCTGGATTCAAGGTACTAAGATTTGGTGTCTTGCTCCATGCAGAAAAGGAGATATCGATGGCCTCCAGCTGCGCTAACTTCAACAGCAACTCCCACTCTGTCCCCGCCGGAGGAGTGACTTACGGACCCCAAGTAGCCTCCATCTTTGCAATGCCAGTGGAGCAGGTGACTCAGGCCACCACTGGATTATTCTTCGGGACCATGCTCACGCCAATGAGCTTCAATTCTTCAATACCATCACAGGAGGCTCCAAAGAAGTCGGTCTTCGATCGGCTTGCAGTCTCCACGGCCCCTCTCAACGGGTCGTCCAATTCTAACGCCTTAGTCTTTAATAGGCTGAGCCAAAACTCTAGTGGGCCTGCAAAGAGGCTCGCAATACCTGAGGGGGTTATCCCGAAGTAGATAGCCATTCCTGTTCCGACAAACGATGTCGTCAAAGGGGCTTCTCCTACTAGAGGATCGGTTTTCGCAAGACTGGCCGTTCCAACCCCTGCTGCAAGTGAGGTCGTTAAAAATGCTTCCCCTGCCAGAAAGTCTGCCTCAACAGATTGACCGTTCCCTCTCAGCGGACGTCAGTCTTCGACAGGCTGATACCGACATTAGCCTCTCATCAAAGCAAGGGGCATGATGAGGTCAATTCCACAAAAGAGGTGGTCCCGTCCGTACAACATGCTCAACGTTGCCACTGGCACCGAGTGAGGAAAGCTGGGGGCAACTCTCCCTCCGGACTTACTCCACCAGCTCCAATGGTGGAAAGTGACGCTGCTGTCCCAAATGGGAACAGCTTTGAACCGCTCAGGAGAGTGCGAAAGAACTCTCCGACCGCTGTACTGAAGAAGTCTCCGCCACCTGTTGAAAGCATGACACAAATGAAGCCAGAATAGCCTCCTCAGCGGTTGTCCTCTAAGATCCACAGAGTCTGGCGTAAAGTCCAAGACTCTATAATTGACATAGACTACTCTCGCCGACTGAAGAAAACGAAGGCTCGGCAAGGGGAGGACTATCCTGCCATCATGCCACGGAAAGTATCGTCTGCACGGGTGCTCGCTGCAACGGCTCCCTCAGCTTCGGCCTCCTACAAAAAAAGAAGGCCAGAGAATCAACCACCACTGGAGGCAAATATCAAAAGCAGTGGACCCAAACGCCTCATGTCTGGGGGCATGGTAGTGCACACGGTGCACATGGCTTCCAGCAAAGAGGAAAGCCGTACTTCCGCGGGTCATCGACCACTTACACGGTCTGTGACAAAGGCTCTGGAGCAACAACAAAAGCTCCAGGAGATACTGACAAAGATGGCTGCACTCACGGGGCAGAAAGAAAGCCCGGGAGTATCATCCGAACAGCGCCAAGATCAGGAGACCGATACGGAGTTCCTGCGGAGGGTACTAGAAAGAAAGGATAAAGAAGCCATGGAGCAAGCCGCTAAAATGAAGCAGATGGCGCTCCTGTTCCAAGATATGGTCGGGATGATGATCTAGCCGGACCCTCTAGCCGAAAACCTCCAATAATCGTTGAAGACGACAGAGGGGAAACGTCAAACCCTCTTCCGGCTCTATCAGCAACCAGAGAAGAGACGATCTCCAAAGCTGCCCTTGGAGAGTACATAGCTCAACAAATACGAGCTCATCAGGCAAGTGAAGCGGCTGGCCAAGTCGTCAGGACTGCGCGACTTTATCCAGGCTAGTACGATCAAATTAAGTACCCACCAGGATATACAATCCCAAAATTCCATGTGTATAAGGGGACGGGCAATCCACACCAACACGTTGCTCAATTCAGAGCTTTGTGCGGTAATACCGGAGGCGACGATAAACTTCTGCTTCGCCAATTCGTCGGCAGCATGGCGGAGACAGCATTTGAATGGTACTCTGAGCTCCTAAATGATTCTATCAAAACATTCACGGAGATGGAATTATTATTCACACAGCGGTTCGTGAGTACAAGCGAGCGTACCCCGATCACGGCATTAATCAATGCCAGAGTGAAGCCAGGAGACACCTGGGTTCAATACGCAATTCGATGGCGTAACCTATGGTCAAAATGCGAACAACGCATAGAAGAAGCTCCTGCCGTGGGCATGTTCATGGGAACCCTTGATCCCCAGGCAACTATATCCCAGTTTATGATGTTCTTCAAGCCGACCACCTTCCAGGCCTTGATTGACAAACTGACCCAAATGGACCAGATGGGCCATAGGCCATCCTCTTCAAAGACGGATCTTCGGAATGAAAAGGGAAAAGGGAAAGCGAATTTCGTTGCCAACGCTCAACAACAACCGAGTGACCCAAACCGGTGGCTCGCCAAAACAGCAAACCAAGATCCCTCAAAGAAAAGTTGAGACATCCTTACTCGTTCCCTCAGGATAAAACGAGGAGACTATTCGAACTGGCGGTGCACAACAGGCTCATCACTGTGCCAGATCCGAGACACCCACTGCAACCTGGCGACATCAATAATCCCAATTACTGCCCCTACCACCAAATAGTGGGCCACCCAATCGAAGATTGCTACGTCTTCAAAAACTGGGTTGAAGACTAGTACCAACAGGGCACATTCGCGCAGTCCGAAAACTGGAAGGTAAACCCGCCACAGCAGCACGCTCCTAAAAAGGTGGATACGCCGGGGGGCATCATGCTCATTTATAAAAGAAGCTCCATAGGAAGTTGTCCTCTCGGCTAAAACTAAAAGAATGCTGAAGGATCTTCAAACGTGTCCGGCCATCAAATGGAAAAGCCCGCTGGAGCCTGAGACTATTGACGGGATGTTGAAACCGCGCCTGACGCCGAAAGTTGGTAACAATGGACAAAACCTCCAGGCCAAGCTTCCGAAGTCTTCAAAGAAAAAGAAGAGGACGAAGAAGCCTATGCAGCTTGACGACAATCGTACGGGTCTGCAAAAATACATCGACGCACTGGAGGAATACAACCAAAAGGCATGGACCCCGGTCACATTGGAAGAGTTCCTTAAGCATATTCTTGAGAATGAAGACAGTGACATTGATGGAAGAGACGGCTCGTCAGAACAACCCGAGGATTACGGGGCGAGTTGCCACATGATCTCTCACTCGTCGGTAAATGGCAAAGAAGCTCCTGACGTAGAGAAATTGGAGGCAGAACCAGAGCCAAAATCCCTGGAACCGTCAGATGACCTGATCGACAGGCTGCTGAGCAAAGCTTTTCAAAAGAGTAAAGCTGATCGAGAACATGAAGCGGCCATATACGAAAAGGCCAAGCGTCGGTGTTAGGATGAAGAAGCTCCGGTAATGAGAAGCCATAAAGTACCTCAACCGGATCGAAGCGCCCCTGCCACCAGCACGAGAAGAATCAAGATAAGGAAGCAGTTCGCCAAAGCTCTGTCAGTGGGAATGAAGCTGCCACCTTTCAAAGAAAATACTTCCGGGAGTATATGCTCCGACGAAGCGGATATACATCCAAACTACTGCTTGTACCATCGGAGGGTCACACACCCTACCGAAGAGTGTAATGCTTTCAAGAAGTGGTGGCATAGATACGTTGCCCACCGACACCACTTCAAGAGGATGAAGCGCAAAGCTCGTCGGGAATAGAGAAGCACAACAGATGAGCGTAAAGGAACAGCCGGTAACTGTCATATGGTTAATGCCATTTTGACAAAAGAAAAATCTCAAGTTCTTACCTTCGGGAGCGACTCTGACGAAGAAATAGCCCTTGTCCCTCTCTTCAAGGAATCCACCTTCGGAAAAGAGGAAGAGACGAAGAACTGTGAGAACATCCAGCTGCATAACCGTACGTTGCCTGAAAGGAACTTCGGGCTTACAAACAAAGGTTCGAGCAAAAGAGACAAGGGGAAAGAAAAAGTCCCTGAGGAGATTGCCCTCGATGACAAAGTCGTCGAAGAGCTCACAGCCAAGGACTCGCCTAAGAAGAATAAGATGGATTACAATGTCCTGGCGCACCTGAGGAAGATACCCTCACAATTGAGCATTTTGGATGCCCTTCTCCTGTCTAAAGAGGCACGAGATTCCCTGATCAAGGCGTTAAAGAGCCCGATCAGTTCCAAGCGTTCCTTGTAGAAGAAAAGATGAAAGACGAGCTGGAAGAAGTTCACACAGCTGACATCACATTCAGCGATGAAGATCTCCTCCTCGGAACGTGTGAGCACAACCATCCCCTATATGTCACTGGGTATTTCCACGACATCAAGATAGGAAAGATCCTAGTTGACAACGGGTCCTCCGTCAACCTTCTTAATGTGAGAGTGTTGAAGGAGATTTGCATGAACGTTCAACACTTGACGCGGGACAAAATTACTATCTCCGGGTTCAACTCGCAGTCATCACGAATGCTTGGATCCGTAATATTGACATTACGCTTCGGGATGCTCGTCACTGACATCAAGTTCCACGTCATCGACGCTAAGACTTGCTATAATGCTTTGCTCGGTAGGCCTTGGTTACATGAATACAACATCATCCCTTCTACACAACATCAGTTTATGAAGTACTTCAAAGACGGCCTCGAGTACACAGTTACAGGGGAGCTAAACCCTTTCTCCGTAAATGAAGTCCGCAAGTATGAAGAAGCTAAGTACTTCCTACCAGACTTCGAAGACACGAAAAGATGTCGTAAACCAGAGAATAAAAAAAAATCCATCGCCACCATCCCGATCTTTGGGAGCGATACCGAGGAGAATGAAGAGATAGTCTTCTAGGGGCAACCCCAAGGCAGCAGGCCCGGACCATCTACTCCTATTTTGGTCTTTGGCAGCGACTCTGAGGATGAAGTCAACACAGTATTCTTTGTTCGTCCATCAATGCAAACCTTCACTGGAGCTGATCAGAGTTTGCAAATTACCATGGTTCCGCAGCGACATTATAAAGAACTCGATGCGCTTGGTACATACAGCGTGTAAGAGCTGCAGACCTTCTACGTTCCTCCTAGGCGGGAAGATGAAAAGGTGATCCTCTTCTACCAGTCCATGACGATCAAAGTGGAAAGAGAAGTCTGGCATGGCGCCGAACTTGTGCTCGACAGGCTCCAACCAATCCGTCTGTCCAGATACTACACAGAGGGACTGAAAAGGCTATTGAGATGCCAAGACGTACCCTTCAAACAGACTGCTCGACAAGCCCAGTTCTATAACAAGATTTTGGACATTTCCGGGACTCGGCGAAAGATGCCCAACGGGAGGATAGAGACGACTGGGCTGGGATACGTCCAGTCCAAGAAACGGGAGCGATTCCATGGCTGCCATGTTATAAACGACTCCGGTGGAGAAGGGAATGCTCGTCCAGATAGCACTGGTATTGAACCAGAGCAAAATCCCGCCGTAAGAATACCGAGTCTGTCATTTGAAGAACAGATCAACAAGCTAATAAGAGAAGCAGGTCAAAAGGTCTGGGATGACCACAGCCGCGAAATGGCCATTTACGAGAAAGCCAGAACGCAACGTTACATTCAGCAGACTACGGAGGATGACGATGCCCTTCACCCCTGGCTCACTGTGCACTCTCGTGGCAAGAAAAAAGCCCGACATAGAAGAAACAACAAGGTGAAGAACGGGAATGACATCCAAAAACAACGAAGCAGATCTAAGAAGCCGCGCGATCGAGAAAAGGTTCGCTGGAATTCATCGCTGATAAAAAAAATGGGTCGGGAATATTCTTTCCCCCAAGACAAGACAAGGAAGAAATTCAACATTGTCATGAAGCATCAAATGATGACGCTCCCGGAGTCTCGGCACCCTGAGAAAATAAACGAAGTCTATCATCCGGCTTATTGCTCCTACCACCGAGCAATAGGACATCCGCTTGAAGATTGCTTCACCTTCAAAGACTGGGTCAAAAACCAGTATCAGCAAGGGATGTTTGCTCTATCCGACAATTGGAGAGTAACCCCACCACGAAAGCATAAGCCAAGATCAACCTACACTGCGAAGGAAAGTCCAGATCAACATCGAGCTTGGAAATGAGCTCGTATCTGCCACATGATAACATTCTCAAAGGAGGGAGAGCATGAGAATGTGGACGACCTCTCCCAGTACTTTGCTAATGAAGATGGGGACGAGGTGATCTCATAATTTCCACCGGTGCCAAAAGAGCTGGAGGACGGGATACACACCACAGCAGACAATCTGAAGAAAATCGACTTGGGGACGACAGATGAACCAAGGCCAACGTTCGTTAGCGAGCTGCTGTCCGAAGAGCAGGTGACTACACTAAAAGACGTGATTATACAGTATAACGACTGCTTCGTGTGGAACTATTCCAAGATGCCGGGACTAGATCCAGAAATAGCTGTGCATAAATTGGCTATATAGCCGGACATCAAGCCAGTCAAACAAACGTCCAGAAGAATGCGGCTTGAACTTGAGATGAGCATAAATGCCGAAGTCAAGAAGCTAATTGACTTTGGCTTCATCCAAGAAGTTCAATACCCCAACTGGATCGCCAACATCGTCCGAGTGATGAAGAAAAATGGGACAGTACGCATCTCCGTGGACTTCCGGGACCTCAACAAAGCTTGCCCGAATGATGAATTCCCAGTACCGGTTACCGAGCTGATGATAGATAACACGTCCACTCATGAAGTCTTCTCATTCGTGGATGGATCTTCAGGATACAATCAAATATAGATGCATCCCGAAGACCGAAAGCATACTGCCTTCCGGACTCCGCTGGGCATATTTTGCTATAAAATGATGCCCTTCGGTCTGAAGAACGCCGGCTCTATCTACCAGAGGGCCATGACGAAGATCTTTGATGACCTCATATACAAGATTGTCGAATGTTATATCGATGACCTCGTGGTGAAAAGCAAATCATATGAGGAGTACTTGGAACATTTGAAAACAGTGTTCCAGCACCTTCAGAAGTACAACCTGAAGATGAATCCTCCGAAATGCGCGTTTGGAGTATCCTCAGGCAAATTCATAGGATTCATCATCCGACACCGAGGCATCGAAATAGACCCATTAAAGATCAAGGCGATCATGAAAATACCCACGCCAAGAACTCTCAAAAAACTGCGGTCTCTCCAAGGAAAGCTCACGTATATCCGACGGTTCATAACTAATCTTTCCGGAAAATGCCGCCCCTACAGCCATCTGATGAAGAAGGGGACCCCGTTCATTTGGGATCGTAAATGCCAAAGTGCGATGGACGAAATCAAGCATTACCTGCAGAACCCGCCGGTACTGACCACTCCGGTCAAGGGAAATCCCCTCATCCTGTACACAACAGCCCTTGAAGGTTCTTTAGGCGCGCTATGGGCACAGGAGAATGACCAGGGGAAGGAGAGAGCTCTCTACTATTTGAGTCAAGTCCTTCTGGGGGCAAAAAACAACTATTCCCCTATTGAAAAGCATTGCCTAGCACTGATCTTCGGGATAACGAAGCTTCGACATTATGCCTTGGCATATGAGGTCCATCTTATATCAAAAGTGGATCCTCTCAAGTATTTGATGTCAAGAGACATACTAACGGGAAGGCTTGCCAAATGGGCCTTCCTCTTGATGGAGTTCTCGATAGTATATCGACCCCTCAAGGCAATAAAAGGCCAGGCCATCACCGACTTTCTCGCTGATCATCCGATACCAGCTGATTCTCCCTTAAATTGTGAATTGCCAGATGAATATGCGTTCGACACAATCGACAGGGAGAAAGAAGGGAGTGATACCCGACAGGAACTTAATTTCGATGGAGCATTGTCTATGAAGAAGCGAAAGCAAAATACCCCTATAATCAAAGCCGCGGTGGGCCTTATCCTCGTGACTCCGCAAGGAGGGATAATGCGTTTTGCCCTTTCTTTAACAGAGCCAAGAACGAAAAATGAGGCTGAATACGAGGCTTTAATAGCAGGTCTTGAGATCGCCATTGACATGGGAATCGAGAACCTCCTCATATATGGAGACTCCCAACTGGTCGTTAGCCAAGTAAAAGGCGACTATCAGACATGCAAGCCAGAGTTGGTAAAATATGGCGAAAGAGTGTGGCAACTGCTGACTCAAATCCCCTCTTACATCCTGGAAAGCATACAACGGATGGAAAATAGTAAGGCAGATGCGTTAACCAAGCTCGCTAAAGAACTGGCCGACGAAAACCTCGATGACGTAAGGATCATTGTGCAAAGCCGCCGGATTCTCGTACTAGCAGAAATATCTCCTGAGTCGTCCGAAGAAGAGGAAGCGACCAAACAAGCGGCCTTCCAAGTATAGGAAGAAGAAAAGGCTAAGGATTGGAGAGAAGTCTTCATCGACTACTTCAAATCCCATCGAGTGCCCGAAAATGCATCTTCAAGATATCAGCTCATGAAACGAGCCCTGTCTTTCGCCTTTGTCAACGATACTCTATATAAGAGATCATTCGACTATCTGTTGTTGTGATGCCTGGGACCATAAGAGGCAATGAGATTCATCTAAAAAACTCACGACAGACTCTGTAGTTCCCATCAAGCTGGGCCAAAGATGAATTTAAAGATCAAGAGAATGGGTTACTATTGGCCCACAATAATTCAGGACTGCCTTGAATATGCAAAGCAGTGTCACTTGTGCCAGATTCACGGAGACTTCATCCATCAGCTTCCGAATCCGTTACACCCAACACTGGCAAGCTGGCCGTTCGAGATGTGGGGAACCGATATAATCGGGCCTATCGAACCAATATCATCAAAGGGACATCGGTTCATATTGGCGACAACCGATTACTTCTCTAAATGGGCCGAAGCAGTACCGCTAAGAGAGGTGAAGACGGAGAACATCCTCCATTTCTTCAGGACACATGTCATTTACCGGGTCGGCACTCCGCGACGGATCATCTCGGATAATGGGCTGGCCTACAGAAGCCATAAGATCAGCCGCTTCACGCAGCAACATAATATAGATTGGAGATACTCTTCAGTCTATAATCCCCGAGCTAATGGTCTAGTTGAGGCTTTCAACAAAACTTTGACGAAGGTCATAAAGAAAACGGTGTCCAGAAACAGAAAGGACTGGCACGAGAGATTGCATGAAGATCTCTGGGCTAATCGAACTACGTTCAAAACAGCCACGAATACCACGCAATTTGCGTTGGTATTCGGGACGGAAGCAGTACTTCCCTTGGAGATAGAGCTATCCTCACTACGAGTAGCGGTCCGACATGAGCTGACGGATGAAGAAAATGCCCACCTTCGGCTTGAGGAGCTCGATGCCCTCAATGAAACTTGTCTCATGGCGCAGCAAAACCTAGAAGCTTACAAAGCAAGGATGACGCGCTCATACGAAAGACTAACTAGGCCAAGAGAATTCCGCCAAGGCGAACTCGTGCTAGTTGTCAAAAGACCTATGATCCCTAACCGTGCCAAACGGGGGAAATTCGAGCCGAACTATGAGGGGCCATACGTCATAAACAAAGTTTATCAAGGTGGTGCCTATTTGCTTAAGGATATGCATGGCGAAAGACCCTTCCGGCCAATAAACGACCGCTTCCTTAAGAAATACTACCCCTGACAGGTCATAACTTAGGTTAACGATAGATGACGACGCCCATGTCCGCTCGCTATCTTCCTGAGTCAGCACTCTGTAAGTAGTATCCGGCAAAACTTTGCCTCGAAGCTATGGACCAGGATGTCCCTAAACTAACGATGGACCGTAATGTCCTTAAACTAAATACGTCGCCTCAAACATGGAGATAATGGAATTCAAGTCCACAGGTCCCAGCGGCAAAGACTGCAACTCAAATCCCGCTGCTTACACAGCTACCCCGGTGGCGAAGTCCCACCGTGATCGGAAAAAAAAAAAAACCGGTACGTCCACAAGCGAAATGGCATGAATGAAAACCCGAAAGGGCTCCATGAGTAAAAACAGCAGGACTGCCGGCGAGTTTGTGAAAACCCGCAAGGGCGCAGACTCGTAAAAAAAATTCATGTACACTTGCAAGGTTCTCTCGACCTTGTAAGGAGAAAATACCTGCGTGGGATCCTTACGACTCACAAAAGGGAGCAACACACTTAGGGATCCCCACGATTCCTAAGAAGAAATTGCACTTACGAGATCCTCACGACTCGTAAGGAGAATCCCCCTTATGAGACCCTCATGGCTCAGAGGATTCGAAAGCCTTAAGTTATAGGGATCTGAACCTATTCTTAAGCCATCATATTCCCCAGGTTGCCCTACAAGCGGTTAACATCGATCCCTTGTATACAATTCACGGGCACAAATAAACGTTCTCTCACCCAGTTCCACCCATGGCGTGAAATTTCTCCATTCGGTAAACAACACTTGTAGGACTTCTCGACCTGCAAGGAGAAAACACTCTTGTGAGATCCCGACGACTCACAATAGAAAATATCACTTAGGAATCCTCACGACTCCTAAGGAGAATATACACCTACGAGATCCTCACGACTTGTAGAGAGAAATACCTATATGAGATCCTTACGGCTCATGAAGTCAAAAGCCTTAGTCGGCAGGATCCTAACCTTGTTTGCTAAGCCACCTTTGTTCAAATCGGCAAAGGCAAATGATGATTTGCTCCTGGCATCATTCCAGTCGTAGCGATACCGATGCCTAAATTGGTAGCAAATTCCAAGTCCTCTCAAGGCAAATGATGATTCGCTCCTGGCAACATTCCAGTCGCAGCGATGTTGATGCTAAGATTGGTGTCAGATCTCAAGTTCCATACTCGCAACAAAAATCAGCGAACTAAAAATGCATATGAAATAGCCGAAATGATAGGGCAACTCGCAACAAAAATCAGCGAGTAAAATATATGCATATAAAAATAGCCGAAATGATTGGGCAACTCGCAATAAAAAGAAGCGAGTAAAGAAAAAGAAAAACAGCCGAAATGATTGGGCGCCGCGATAAAATAGCCGAAATGATTGGGCAATCGCGACTTTCGCGATATAAAAAGCTAAAATAATAAAGCATCGCGGAAAGAAACAAAAAAATGAAACTTCTGCCCTGCAGGTGAGTCAACATCGACCCCTGTACACAATCCATGGGCACAAACGAAAAAGGGAACCACATTTTCCCATCAGGCTCCATCAGAAGGAGAGCCAGGTCTCGACGGCAACATCTATAACCTAGAGATCAACAACGGTGTTTCTTCTCACTCCAGCAGGATGTAGATATAACGTTAACAACCGACCCCAGGGTCAAAACGGTAGAGCCATGGAAAAGTCCCTAGTTCCAAGACTCGACGAGTCACGGACAACCTAGAGACTACCTCGGAGCCGTGGCAGAGTCCCTAATTCTAAGTCTCGATGGAAACATCTACAGCCTAGAGATCAACAATATCGTTCTTCCTCCCTCCAGCAGGATGCAGACGCGACTTCAACAAACAGAGCCATGGAAAAGTCCCCTAGTTCCAGATCTCGACGGTTCACAGACAACCCAGAGACAACCTCGACATTCGTCGCAATATTGCAGACACAATGTCAACAAATGAAGCCAAGGAAAATCCCTCACTTTAGGGTCTTGACAGCAACTCAAATGAGACCTGAAAGACTATCGGAGATCATCCCACACCAGCGCGGAGTGGTCGTGACTCATCGGGGCTCCCCAAACTGAGCCTAACCTCAAGTAAAAAGCAGCATGGAATATCCCTAACACTTGCTCTTCCGACGGTAATATCACCTGGAAGATTACTTGAAGACGTCTTGTCCAGCCCTCGAAGGGATCAGAGACATGATAGTCGCGGGGCTACTCAAACAGCAAGATTGCATATCGGGGAATACATCGGCCAACGTGACGGTACGACGGGTAAAAAATCCCAGTACCATAGACCCTAACAGACTTCTATTAGTAGGAGTTAACTGTGACATTAGGACATCCTTGCGAGAACTTCTCGATTCGTCTCGACTCGTGGGGAAAATAATGTTCCCGTAAGAACTTCTCGACTCGTTTCGACTCGTAGAGAAAGGCCTTATGCAACGGGGATATCAACCTGTCTCCTAAGTACTGGAGCCCTGCAAGTCAGTCCAAGATGGACTATTGCATACTATCCATGGGCCACACTCTCCAAAGTCGAATATCGACGAGGAGGGAAATAACCACTTACAAGTCCTCTCGACTTGTAAGGGGGAAATTCTCTTGTTAGATCCTTACGACTCTCAAGAAAAAATGCACTTAGAAGTTCTCACGACTCCTAAGGAGAAAACACACATGCGGGATCCTCACGACTCATAGAGAAAAAAATCTTTATGAGACCCTCACGGCTGATAAAGTTGAAAAGTCTTAGGCGGCAGATCTGAACCTGTTTCCTAAGCCATTGCTGTCCTGCAAGGAGATCAAGATAGACTATCTATGGGCCACATTTGCCAAAGGGACACGCCAATATGAAATAAAATATGTCTTTTATTCATGAATGCAAGTGAATACAAGATACATTTCACAAAGGAATCAAAATGAATGCATGTTGTTCATAAATCGAAAGATTACAGTCAATACAAAAAAGGGGTTATAAAGACGGTTATTGAGGAGGAGACGTCTTCAACAAATCAGCAAGCCGCTTGTGCGCTCCTCTCAATCCTTTCTCGTGATCAGCTGCCGCGGCCAACTCCGCTTCAACTTGAGCCCGTTGTCGCTAACAGGACGAAAGCTTTTCATCGGTTTCTAGCATGGCAGCTTCGCAGTCCTGCATGACCCGCTCGGTAAAGTCAAGTGTCCGCCTCAGCGTCAACCCATCCGAAATACATCTCTGGAGATTGTCAAAAACAGTTTTTAGCTGTGCAGTATTCGCTTCAATCTGGGCGCGCAGTCGGACAGATTCACTGGAATCCACCTCATGTTCCTTTCTTCTCAGGGTTGCCTCTTTTTCAAAATGGCGAATGAAAGGAACACTATACTCGACCCACGCAGCCCGCTGGGAGTTCGAAGCCAATACTTCAGGAGCGGGACGCTTGAGCTCAATCTCATGCAAGCAAGTCTCGATCTTTCTGCAGTAATCAACCCAAGAGCCGATGAGATCTTCATCATGGATGTTCACAAGTGTCGCCAGCATTGGATTGACTTCAACGACAAAATCCATAGCAGAAGTAAGGGCCTCGGCGTTAAGATCTTCGATGAATTTGCTCAACATTCGTCGGCTGTTTGCAGCGCCCCTGGAAGATATGCGTTTAGTGAAGGGTCCTGCGAGCATTGGAATGCGAGACTCAGAAGGAGTTGGAGCAGATTATTTCACCTCCAGTCAAGACAGAAAGGCGCAACCCACGAGCACCAATCATGTACTGTGCAAGGCAGTAAGGAGAGTATTTGGTTCATACCTCACTAAGCATTCATTCACGACGGCGTGCTTGATTCAATGGAAATAGTGTCCAAAACGTGCTGATTTATGTACAACACTACAATGGCGCTCGCACTTAGCAAAAATCCCTAAGGGTAAAGTATAAAGCTCATGCACAGAGGCGAGATACATGTATGAATATGCGATGAAAAGGAAGCATTGAACAAGAAACATTCAACAGTCAATAATAAGAGAAATACATTGATGTAAACAAACTACTCTACGGGGAAGAGATCACCAAATATGAGATCAGAGACACAAGGGTTGACAAAACAAAATACAAAGTTCTCCAATTCCCTCTCTGCCCTCTCCACCATGTTGAAGCGGCGGTCTTCGCGAGAAGTTGCTCCCCATCGATTAGCACCGTGCTCATCAGCGAAAGCGGACATGATAGCCCGTTGAGCCCGTATTTGGCTTAGCAGCTGAACTGATCGATCCCTCAAAGACGGGGTAATCAAATGCGCCTCATAAAACCTCTCAATCTTATCCTCCGCTGCATCAAGAATCGCCGGAGTCATCTCTGCCGGATGAGGAAGGATGTCGGCAAGCACGGATAGAAAGATCATCCGGAGCCAAATGGAGCCCATAGGAAGAGGAGAGCCCCTACGAGTCAGGAGCTCATACATCGCCGCGTCATACTGAGTATCGGTAAGAAGAGGGTCTACTAGCCGTGCAGCAAAGCGAGAAATCGTTTCCTCGATGGGCACCTCCCATGGTTGCCGACAAGCGTGAGGACGATTGCATGCCATAGATCTTGGTTTGTTTGAGTTCTATTAATAAAAATGGGTTTCTCTTTGAAGAGAAGAAGGAAGATATAGCTTCGGGTTATAAAGAGAAATGTTCAAATCAACACACGGAAAATTTCGTGTACAATGGAACTATTTCCAAGGCCGGAAAAGGGGGCATGGGGAACAAGATTTTTGACCCATAGGAAACAGAGAAAGAAGGTGAAAAGGCACCTTCAGTAATGAGGCAGTGCCTCACGTGCTTTGAAGTAATGAGGCAGCGCCTCACGTGCCTTGCACGAGGGCGCCAGCGCCGAGAGTTGAAAACTCTGAGGCAGCGCCTCACGTGCCTCGTACGTATAACACGGGGGCCCCGACATTTTATATATGAGTAACTACTACTTCACATGAGGCACCTATGAGCAATGGTATAAAAGAAAGGGAAATTTTTCCATTCATACTTGAGAAAATTTATACATCATAACAAAACAAAATATCATCAAAATGTTTACAGGGGCAAGACAATGAATCCTGAGCATGGATTTAAGAATTCAGAAGTACGTCCGAGCAAAATGTTTCTGGCTTCTCTGACCATTTTCTTATGCATTTTCTTACGAATGCAAGAGTCGGGATTCCCATTGATATCGTCCGTCTTCTGGTAGGCGGAGATTATCGCCGTATGTTGGAAGACCTGATGCAAAATATCGACAAGATCATCTTGCCGCCTCTTCGAGATCAGGCCCATCAGATATACTGAGTGCACCTTGTCTTCGGCATCATCAAGCGCCTCAAGCGGCATGGCCTCGTTAAATTTAGGAAGTGCCTCCCAAATCACCCCCACGATAATTTTCAAAAGAGCGGAGCGACGGGGGAGTAGTCGACCGTTATGTTCATCAAAGCGACGCATCACCTCAGCGCATTGGGCATCCATAAACTCCTGGTCTTGACAGTGGCCTTGGACGTGAATGTCTTCATAGGAGATAATCTCGTCAAGATCATACAGATAAACAGCCATAGTATCTGGAAAGAAAATTCAATAAAGATTAGCAATTAAAAATCAAGATTCTTAGAGTATAAAATAAGAGCAAGTGACGTCCTATCATTGATGTGGCAGTCACTCATTAATAATAAAATCCTGAGAGGGTTTTCATTTAATGAGAAATCTCATTAAATGAAGGAGTTAAACTCCCTCGAGAGCTGTGCTCTACAAACAGATTTCATATCTGTCAACTCTAATTAAGAGGGAATAAAATTCCCCAAGGAAAAAGTTTCTAAAAGAGCTATGCACTGTAAAAACAATGGAATAATCTACCAAAACCCTCAAAAGCAAAACTTTTTAACAAGGTAAAACCCCAAGATCTTTAAAGATCTGAAGGAAAAATCCTAGAAACTCTAAGAGTTCTTCATTAACAGGTTAAGAAACCCTAAAAAACATTTTTAAGATCTATGATCTAAGAAGAGCAAAGCTCTGTTTAATAGGTTCGATTATAA
Source organism: Agapanthus africanus (assembly GCA_030015575.1). Taxonomy (NCBI): domain Eukaryota; kingdom Viridiplantae; phylum Streptophyta; class Magnoliopsida; order Asparagales; family Amaryllidaceae; genus Agapanthus; species Agapanthus africanus. The sequence continues at coordinate 42,225,752 of JASDDO010000019.1, read as the reverse complement.
TCCTTACCAAAATTTTGGACAGAGTTATAACTCTAGAGGGGATTTCTTAGGGCGGAGATCTAAGCTCTGAAAAGGAGAATTAAATTCTCAGAAGAAGAAAGAAGAGAAGAAGATGAACAAAAGTAATCTCAAGGTCTAAAGGCCTTATTTATAGGCAGGGGAAGCCGATTCAACTTCTTCAGTCGGCGAGAGTAGTCTTTATCAATTACAGAGTCTTGGACTTTCCGCCAGACTTTGTGGATCTTGGAGGACAACCACTGAGGAGGCTGTTCTGGCTTCACCTGTGTCATGCTTTCAACAGGTGGTGGAGACTTCTTCAGTACAGCGGTCGGATAGTTCTTTTGCACTCTCCTGAGCGGTTCAAAGCTGTTCCCATTTGGAACAACAGCGTCAATTTCCACCATTGGAGCTGGTGGAGTAAGTCCGGAGGGAAAATTGTCCCCATCTTTCCTCACTCAGCGCCAGTGGCGACGTCGAGCATGTCGTGCAGATGGGACCACCTCTTTTATGGAAGCGACCTCTTCATGCCCCTTGCTTTGATGAGAGGCTAATGTCGGTATCAGTCTGTCGAAGACTGACGTCCGCTGAGAGGGAACAGTCAATCTGTCGAAGACAGACTTTCTGGCAGGGGAAGCATTTTTAACGACCTCGCCTGCAGTAGGGGTTGGAACGGCCAGTCTTGCGAAAACCGATCCTCTAGCAGGAGAAGCCCTTTTGACGACTTCGTTTGTCGGATTAGGAATGGCTATCCGCTTCGGGATAACCCCCTCAGGTATTGCGAGCCTATTTGCAGGCCCACTGGAGCTTTGGCTCAGCCTGTTAAAGACTGAGGCGTTAGAATTAGACGATCCGTTGAGAGGGGCCGTGGAGATTGCAAGCCAATCGAAGACCGACTTCGTTGGAGCCTCATGTGATGGTATTGAAGTATTGAAGCTCATTGGCGGGAGCATGGTCCCGAAGAACAATCCAGTGGTGGCCTGAGTCACCTGCTCCACTGGCATTGCAAAGATGGAGGCCGCTTGGGGCCCGTAAGTCACTCCTCCTGCGGGGACAGAGTGGGAGTTGCTGTTGCAGTTAGCGCAGCTGGAGGCTATCGATATCTCCTTTTCTTCATGGAGTAAGACACCAAATCCTAGTATCTCGAATCCAGGGGCAACCATATTAAACCGCAATTCGTTCGCGAACACGACACACGAAGTGTGGAGTGGAAAGAGGAAAAGGTCCCATCGGACGTGCCAGAATCTATTTACCGCCGAAAACCAGGAAGACAAACGTCTTGCCTGAATTTGGGGGCAGATGCTAGTTGGATTTATCTGTCCACCTCTCCGAAGATACCAAGATGATTTATGGCACCGTGTATCAGAGGTTTGGACGGATGCGGCCGTTGTAGCAGACTTCGTCAGATTCCCCCTCGTTTGCGAGGGTTTTTTTTATTGTGGGGACGCTCTTCCTTGCAGACACAAGCCCCTGCAGTTAATTACGTTACCGCGTAGCGGTAACCACTTTCTCCTGCTCCAGAAGGTCACTTCGTGTCGTGTGTGTTTTTCTATTTTTGGTTGCCCGTGGATTGTATACGGAGACTAATTTATGTTGTCGCCCGTAGGGCGTGGATTAGTCTAAATCCGTATATTCTTAGATTTGGGTTTGGGTTGATTTAAGGATCGTTAATCTTGTTTGAGACTAAGTTTAACTTAAATGTTTGTTGAGGATACGTTAGTCTAATTTTAGGCTAAGATCTACTCAACATGATTTTGGGATTGTTCAGACCCAACAAAAGAGCATTTGGGCTCTATTGTGTTAGTTTAAGGACGTTGCGGTCAATAGCTAGTTTAAGGACGTTGTGGTCTAGGGAGTTGTTGGTTATCGGGACCCGCCATCTCTCTGACGACGTTGAAGAATTACAACGACATATATCAGAGGTGTGGGGAGATGTACCCTGGAACCAATGAATATTCGTCAGAAGCTCGGTAGTCTTGTTTGGGACTAAGACAACTCTGGAAAATAAAGAGCCCATGTGCTCGGTTGATTAGGAGTGTGGCCAAACTTGGGCTCAGCCCAGTCATTTCATTTTTAAATAAAGTGTTAAACACTTGCTTAGGCTTGGTCCCCTTTCTATGCCAATGATGATGAGTATCCATATGGGTTCTGACGCCCACACTTTATCTCACTTTTCCTTTTTTATTTTTTATGGAGTGTTAAACACTATTTATGGAGGCGCTTGGTGCTAGGCGCCAGGCGTTGGACACAGGTTTATGAGTGTAGAGTACTTTATGCTGAATAGCGCCCACGTGAGGGGCACGTGAGGCGCTTGGAGCTGAGCGCCAAGCACTGAGTGCTAAGAACTCTTTATTGAGCAGCACCCACGTGAGGGGCACATGAGGTGCTTGGTGCTGATTTTTCTTCGTGTATTATGTTCTGAAGAGTTCAATTCTCTATTCTTCTCTGGATCTTCGATCCCCAAGAACAAATTCATCCCCATGAGAATTAAATTCTCATTTATGGGAGACTTGTCTCATGGATCTCAGATCCAGAGAAAGAACTATGTTCTTTTATGAGGGTTAAACCCTTAGATATGCAGATGAGATACTCTGATCTCTATTACTTTTATTTACCTTGAAGAAAGTTCTTCTTCTTTCTTCTCCCTTAAAGCTTTCCTTTTTTGCTTGCTTTTCTTTTTGAACTTGAAGTTTATGGGGGGGTTCCGCTGTACAAGACTTGAAGTCTTGGGGCCTTTATATAGTGGATGCCAGTTTGTTGATTTAGTTTAAGAAATCTCTCATTGAGAGATCCTTAATTGATTTGGTGATTTTATCCACCGTTGGATTTTTGATCTAAGCATTTCTGTTTTACTGAAGATATTTTTCTTGTTTTTAACAAGATTAGGGAAATATTTTCCCATACAAAGCTTATTCTGTAGCTTGGTGATTTTTTAATCACCATTGGATTTTTTTAATCCAACGGTGCTCTGTTTTACAGAAGGTAATCTTTCTCGTTGTAACACCCGAGCCCAATGCTCCTATTTTTCAGTTACTGTTTGAGCATTATGTGGTACTCATTCCATATAGCTTGCTTGTTGTTGCTTACTGCAAAATTTTACCTGGCAAAGTCATTTCTGCATATAACAATTTTTGGCATTTAAAATAAAATTAAAAATATCCATCTTGGCCTACTCGACACCCCTAGCCTCGTGGTAGCGTCCGTGTATTGTGTTCTCGTCCCGTTCAGTGAAACGGGCGAGTTTGGACGGCTACGCGCGCGTACAGGTGTCCGTTTTGGGGGTATGCTTTTTAATCATAAAACACTTAATTTTAAAATTTGGAACCCGCTTAAAATCCTATTATTTCAATTTCGAATTTTTGGACCCGACCCGGGCGCGATTTGGAAATGTTTTATTTGGCGCCAAAATCCCAAAATTTAATAATCTTTAAACAATATATATTCTGTAACTTATATACATATCTTTCACTGTTAATTAATCTTTAAAATCTTTTAATATATTTCTCCATAACAACTCTAGCCAATCACGAGGCTGTTAATCCACGTAGGCCCCATCACAAATCTCTCTCTCTATCTCTCATATCTCCTTCTCTCTCTCCCCCGATCTCTTTCTCTTCTCTCCTCCTCTCCTTCTTCCCTCCTTCTCCCTTTTCTGTTCAAGTCCGATTCTTGATGGCCGTAGTTCATCGCAGGCAAAGCATCGGAGCTCCGTCGGCGTGGTCGGCAGTCACCATCCCTCCACAGATCCTCGTGAGCCCCCTCGTCTCTATCCTTCTTCTCTTCCCTCTTCTTGAGTCTCCTTTTGGCTGTTCATTGAATTCTTGAATTTGTAGTTCGCAGTTCGCCGAAATCCGGCCGTGCCGGTGACGTGTTCCGACGATCCAGCGAGGTACCCCGACCCGCGTGGTTCCATTGTTCGTTGTTTGGGTTCAATCCGTGAACCGTGCTTCCGTCGCGAGTTTCCCCGCCGACGTTACGTTCCGTTTTTCCCGGTTCGCGACCCGTCGAGGCAAGTAATCCTTGCTACATGCTATACAATATTTACATATATGTATTGACACCCTAAAGCTATAAAATTTAACTTGGTACAATCGTTTCCCATTTTCGGTTACAATACTGCATTATATCATTTTACTGTTAAACATGAAACTTACAGTTGCAAATTGAACCTAATAATCAAATCTACCTGTTCAATTACATTTTACTGTTAAAATAGCCGGTAGCATTTATCCCTGTAGTTCTGTACATTTGGACACTCGTATGCTTTTAACCTGAATAACTGTATTGAACCGTTAAGTAAATTATTGCACCGCTAAGGGTTCTTAAACCTGTTAACATGACTAAACGGCTATATTGTCATACTGCACTCTTGTAATTTGAATGAAACTGCTTATTATTTAATTCATTGCTTATCTCATATTGTTAATACCCATGTTTGATTATATATCTAATTGTGAGCACACCCACGATATTGTTTACACCTTGACCTGATATGGCTACACACATATATATATTGATACATCTAGTATGGTACCGTACACTGTTGACTTGACCTGATGTACCATGACCCGACCCGTTACCTGGTCTTGTGTCTAATGCCAACAAACCTGACATGTAGTCCTCATGGACCGTTCCTGTTGTCTATCCAGACAAACCTGCTTTTACCTGATCCTGTGTTGGCATTAGTTCTTAATTACCGAATACCTGACTTGACATACATAACTTGGGGGTATGGGGAAATCAAAGGTGAAACCGACTTGTAACTCAACAGTTCGATACCTGTTCTGATCATTCTTACGGGCTAGGCCAGCCCCGGAGTGATGATGCTGGCATCACTCGCCCATCCTGCTACTTGTTACTGCCTAGCGGCATGTCTCGGATTCAGCCCCGAGAATCTTGACCGTGGTCCCGGGCACGCACGGGATACTATTGAGTTACATCGACGATTCATCAATTGATTTCAAAGACTTTAGAATAGAAAACCTGATAGAACAGTTTAGTTACCCACTGCACACTACCCTGCACTGCTTGATTCACATTATTGCTACTCTCGTTTTATTCATGTTCATTTTACATTGCCTGCTACACTGTTCATATTATATTACTTGTTGACATGACGCGCTGACGTCTGGGTTTTGCATGACCCAGATTCTGTACCGCTGTCGCAGTCCGAGCAGGAGTACTTCAGCCAGCAGGCTGAGCTGTGAGTTCAGTAGTAGTTAGTTTTATTTCCTGCATTCATTTCCTGATGTGAGCCCGCATTATGGGACGTACTTTTCAGTTATTTGTATTGGATCATTTGCTTCCGCAGTTATTTATTATTGACTCCTGTTATTCTGGATTATAGACATGTTTAGATAGTTTCATCTTGTTCTTGATATCTCTACAGCCATGATGTGACTGTGGATGGATACTTCCTACCCACAGGTAGCATGGTTGGCTATGTCACGTGTCCACTTTAGCGTACTTTGGGAAGCGGGGCGTGACACTCGTTCAGAAATATTTTGAGGAAATATTTCCTCAACAGAATTCAATTCTGTATTTTGATGATTTGTCATCCCCATTGGATCTTTGATCTAATGGCAGGGAACTTTTAATTCTGGCGCCGGCGCCCTCGTGCAAGGCACGTGAGGCGTTGCCTCAGAGTATTTAACTCTCGGCGTTGGTGCCCTTGTGCAAGGCACATGAGGCGCCGCCTCAGAGTTTTTAACTCTCGGCGCTGGCGCCCTCGTGCAAGACACATGAGGCGCTGCCTCTTTTCAAATTTTGAACAAAGCCTTACTCTTTTATTATTGGGGGAAACAAAGCACATCCTTAAGCTTGTCCCCAGTCATAGGATTATCAAAGCAGGGCATCGATACTCCAGAGTAGGTTAGTGTATACGTTTCTTATCTCCGTCAAGGGTCGTGGCCTGTCCCGCAGCCATTGGTATACGATACCAGAGATAGTATACAGGTGCTCATAAGGTTATGAGTTACACTGGACGGACTCGATGGGAACTGCTGGTTGGTATTATACCTATCGTCAATTAGTAGTCCCCGGGTGACTTGAGTACAGGTTGGTCTGTTGACTTGACATCACTATTCGTCTCAAATGTGTTCCCACTGTACTTAGATTACCACACTACCATGGCTCAAATCAGTCGTGTAAACAGGTAGTGGTTGGGTGCAGTCCCGAAGCACTTAGAGGCGGTAGGGGTTAGAAGGGATTCGTTTCTCCCAGTATTTGGAGTTGATATCATGCTGTGTTCGGTTAGCCAATACACAAAGTCCCTGACCAGGGCAAATGAGATTTACTGATAGATACACCAGTAGTTTCTCAAGGTGTATTGGGCTCTACACCGACACGACTTATTGCGCTGTTAGGGGTCTGACGTTTACCACCCCCCTAGGCCCGATATGCGATACTCTTAGACGAACAGATCAGACTGTACGAAGATTGTCACGGATAGGCTCAGTAGGGGTTCGGATGAGTTCGCTCGTCGACCTTTTTTCGACAGGTACCCGGGTAGCCATTACGTACAGCTAGTGTCGCTGACAGACTTATGGTTAAACCCACCGCTAGCATACTGTCGAGTCTTTAGAGTCCCATACAGAGAGTTTCCCTGGTTCAGGCGAAACGATGTAGAAGCCATATGGTTTTACGTACAGGGTTCCGATTATATACGTGTACTAGATGCACGGATGTTGTTCGGACGAATAATACTAGTAGGCTTTGGATTAAGCCGGATTCTAGTATTATATTATTGGATTATTTTATCTTTTTGTATTCGTATTTTTTGGAGTACGAATACGAGTATGTATATACGGTGAGGGCATTCTTGTAATTTTACAAGAGATGCTTCTAGAAGGGGACACCTCATTTTGGTTTAATCTATTTTTGAAAAATAGATTAATGAGGTGGAAAATGGAGATATTTGTGGCATGGGTGAAGCATGGCTAATTCTTTAGTTTATTGGTTTGCACTTACTATTGAAACATGGCTACAATTTTCTATTGAAAATATTGCATGCTTGATGTGAGAAAAGTATTAGCCATTCATCTCTTGCACACAACACTTGGTTCATTTTTGTTCATTCTCATTCTCTCTCCATTGTCCTCCTCCTCCTTCTTCAAATCCTAACCCTCACATGTGTTGTGATTCTAGGATCATTTGAGATAAAATACTCTAATTAACTCTTTACATCTCCTAAGCTACCTAGATTAGTGAACTAGGTACTTTAGTTACCTCAGTTTTGAGGTTAGAGCTTGAACCATAGACTCTCGGGTGGATCGTCTTCGACACGAGGAGGCCAACGACCGAGCTAGATCCGCACTTTCGAGGAGCTCAAGCTAAAGAGAAGAATACCCGAAGGACTAGAATTAAGGAGGTATAAACTCTATCAGAGTAGTTAAAAGCCTCTAAATGTTTAGCTAGTTAAGGTTTCCGAAAAGATCATGTATGATAGGTTGATGTTGCAAGTCACAAAAATCGTTTTTGTAAATTCCGCCTCATCACAAATTGTGTGGCGGTGTGCAACAACGACTTACAGTGGTATCAGAGCCTACTCAAGCCTTAACTAGCTTGTTGAACGAAGTTTAAAGTTACGAAACCGAAATAACTCCGAAACGATTAAAAAGAAATCCAATTTTCTGTTGTTTTTTAAAAAGCCTCTAAAAATTATTTAAACAATTTCAGAGTGCTCCTTTAGTTGTAACTAGAACACCAGAGAAAAACAAGGCATAAACACCAAGGTTTGACCGCCAGAATTAGCCTTTTTCCCGCTATGGCCTGTCCTCTTGTGATGTTTGGTCTTGAGTTTTTTGTGGTGTTCTGTACTCTTGGATTTAGGTTTTTAGGTATTGTTTGATTTTGCCCAGATTTCATATTCTGTTATCTTTGTGCTTGGGCAATACGGAGTATTTCGAAGTCGGAATTTTAATATCGTTTATTCGTGTAAGTTTGTGTATGTATTGCTAAACATCTACTAATTGCTATATATCGATTAGTGAGGGTTGCACATATCAAGTATCTTGTTGATGGTTTGTGGATATGAAGTAGTGGATCGTCGTGAATGAATAGCCGGGGGATGTGAGAAGAGTGTTCTTTTCTTTCATTCATGTATATTTGTAAATTGATATAATATTCTTTTGCGAGACACATCCGGGTTGAGGTTGTAGCCACCATTGTATTATTTAATTTACTTTTCTTGCACCTAGAATAAACCTAATGAGGGGGTGCACAAACTACCGGGTTCTTAAAGTGCCGAGTGGCCTACTCATTTCATTGAGGGAAGTTGCTTCACTTCTGGAATTTGGCGGGTAGTTTGCCGCACCCGTAGGGGTCTAGGGTAGGGTTTGGCTATTCATCACGACCGTGGAATCCGTTTTTCGTTCTAGGCTAAAACGAAACATGGAAATCCTAGTATATCCAATATATTCATCTATGTTGCTGTGATCTGTGATCTGGAATGGCTATTATTGGGTGAGATGAATGGTTATATATATATATATATATATATATATATATAATAAATGTTGCTTATGTTTTACACCCGCGCTAGTCCAGCCCCCGCTCTGCCGTTAGTTAAGGAACCTAACGGTGTATAACGGGGTCCCGTGGCGAATACGAATGGCATAAGCGTACGTTTTATTTTCGTTTTTTCTGCAATGATGGGGACAATATTAATATTGTTTAATGCAAAGAAAATAAACCAAAGTTAAATCGTTGGAACAATTTCAAAACCACTCGGTTTTTTTTAAAAACAACTTTTAAATGCCGAGCCTAAACCACTCCTTTTAAAAGTTATCATGGTTCCTTCGACTATATCAAGTTCATTACGTTCACGGTTTTCGCCAAAACCAGCCGTAGCCCTCCGTCATTTCAGATGGGTATTCAGTAGTATTCAAGCTATGTATTTTGACATTCGCCAAGGCATAGTGATTGGTAGCTGCTGGGTATTCATTTGTAGTATAGATAGATGCGTTAATCTGGGACAGGCGTACATCTATTTTGGCCTTCGTCAAGGGTTTATACGAATGGGTTCAGATTAATCTGGGCAATGACGGGTAGAACTTGACTTGCGTCTTATGATATTTTGGCCTTCGTCAAGGTCATAAGCGCCTGGGGCAAAAATCCACATCGGGAGTTTCAAAAGAAAAGGAAACTTGCTAGTTTTGCATACTATCTGTAGTGTGATGATTTTGGTATGATTCCTTCAAAGTTGTCACATAATGATAGTTGGATCCCGATCCCACCGTGAGTTTTATTACTCTTCGAGAGAGTTTTTCACTTTACAATCAATGTTATAAACCAATGAGGTGTCTAGAACGGTGTCAGCGGGGTTATGCCTCCAGGGAAAAGAGATTATGTAATTAAGGAATTTCACGAAAGCGTTGGAAAACCTCCCTCGAACTACCGACACTAGCCTGGCCGAAAGGTTAAGCAAGAATTGTAGGGTGCGATAGAACGGTGTCAGCGGGGCTACGCCTCCAGGAAAAAGAGGTTATGTAATTAAGGAACTTCGCGAAAGCATTGGAAAACCTCCCTCCAACTACCGACACTAGCCTGGCTGAAAGGTTAAGCAAGAATTGTAGGGTGCGATTAATCTCGACTAATTCTTCTTTTATGGTTTGAAGGAGGATTTGAGGAAACAATGAAAGACATCCTGTCTAGATAAACTAATAACCAATCTAAACTTGCAAGAGTATCATACTGAGTGTTTCTTCTCTCTCTCCTAATTGCAGCGACCAAAATGACCGGGCTTAAGTTACTACTAGATAAAAATATATTGACGGGGCCAAATTATAAAGATTGGCTAAGAAATGTCCAGATAGCCATAACCTATGACAAGCTGGGCTACCTCCTTACTACAAAATCCCCTGCCGTCCCAGGTCCAGATTCCACTGTCGCGGATATTAAGATCTGCAAGACATAAGAAATAGACTGTGCGAAAACCAAGTGCCTCGTGCTGGCCTTAATGGATAATGAACACCAGAGGCGGCACGAGAAGATAGATTTAGCTTATATCTTCCTCCATACCAAAGATTTATATGGAGAGCAATCTCATATCGCAAGATACGAGACCGCGAAAAAATTGTTTCAGGCGAGCTTGGCTATCGGGTCATCTGTAAGGGACCACGTCCTTAAGATAATTAGCTATATTGAAGAGCTCGCGGACCTTGGGGCCACGTTGGAGAATGAGTTGTATACAAACTTGATTCTATAGTCCCTCTCCTGTACCTATGCCCAGTTTATCTTGAATTTCAATATTCTAGATAAGTTACACTTTCAGAACTTCTCAACATGTTGAGAAGTGCAGAGGGCACCCTAAAGAAAACCAGGAAGACACCCGCTTTGCTTATTGGGGAACCTTCTTCCTCTAGATCCAAGGAGAAAGTCAAAGGGAAGAAGAAGAAGGCCTCCACCAATCCGAAAGGAGGTGTAAATAAGGTACAGGGGAAGGGCAAGGCAAAAGTTGGGGGGTCGACAGTAGGGAAAGAAGAATGCTTTTATTATCACAGGAAAGGCCATTGGAAGAAGGACTGTAGGGCTTGGAAATCCAACAATCAGGATTCGAAGCAAATTGTGGTTTCGGCTTCAGGTGTGTTTATGATTGAAAACTGTATGTCAATCAACTCCACTTCCTCGGTATTGGATACCGGATCAGAATCTCATATTTGTAATTCATTGCAGGCACTGAGAAGCCGTAGAGTTTTGAAGGCAGGTAATATGACCCTCAGGATTGCTAACGAAGCGAGCGTAGATACTGTTTCCGTAGGGGAATATCACCTAGGATTGATAAGTGGACACATTTTGGTTTTGCGTAACTGTTTTTGTGTCTTCCTCCTCGGTATCACTCCTGAAGACCGGAATAGTAGTGATAGCTTTGTTCTTCGGTTTGTGACATCTTTCCGTGTCTTCGAAATCTGGTAAGAAGTATTTTGCATCTTCGTACTTTCGGACTTCATTCATGGAGAATGGATTCAACTCTCCTGTCACAGTGTACTCGAGACCATCTTTGAAGTACTTTATACACTGATGTTGTGTAGAAGGGATGATGTTGTACTCGTGTAGCCAAGGTCTGCCGAGCAAAGCGTTGTAGCAAGTTTTCGCGTCAATGACGTGAAACTTGATGCCAGTGACTAGCAGCCCAAAGCGCAGCGTCAGTATCACAGACCCGAGCGTCCGTGATGATTAGGAGTCAAACCCGGAGATAGTGATCTTATCCCGAGCGAGGTGTTGAACGCTCACACAGATTTCCTTCAACACTCTTACGTTGAGGAGGTTAACGGAGGACCCATTGTCAACCAGGATTTTGCCTATCTTGATATCATGACAGTATCCGGAGACATAAAGGGGCGGTTATGCTCATACGTCCCGAGGAGGAGATCTTCATCGCCGAAAGTGATATCGGCCGTGTGCACTTCTTCCATCTCGTCCTTCATCTTTTCTTCGGCGAGGAAAGCTTGGAACAGTTCGGGCTCTTGTAACGCCTTGATCAGAGAATCTCTTACTTCTTTTGATAACAAGAGGGCATCGAGAATGCTTAGCTGCTAAGGTAGCTTTCTCAAGTGTGCCAGAACATTGTAGTCCACCTTACTTTTCTTTGGTGGGTCCTTGGCTATCAGCTCTTCGACGACTCGACCATCGAGGGCGATATCCTCAGGGACCTTTTCTTTCCCCTTATCCTTTTTGTTTGATCCCTTATTTGTAGGTCCGAGATTCTTTTCCGGTAGCGTGTGATTACGCAGCTGAATATTCTCGCAGCTCTTTGGTTCTTCCTCTTTTCCTGAGGTGGATTCTTTGAAGAGAGGGCCGAGAGTCATTTCTTCTTTAGAATCGCTCCCGAAGGTGAGAACTTGCGATCCCTTGCTATCAACCATGTGACAGTTGCCGGTAGTTCTTTTGCGCTCCTCGGTCGTATTTCTTTGCTCCCGATGAGTTTTGCGTTTCATCCGCTTGAAATATTGTCGGTGAGCAACATATCCCTGCCACCAATTTTTAAAAGCGTTGCACTCTTCGGTGGGGTGCGCAATCTTTCGATGATATAAGCAGTAGCTAGGATGTATATCCGCTTCATCAGGAGTGTTTCCTTCGGAGGGTGGCAGCTTCATTCCCATCAATATGGCTTTGGCGAACCTTTTCCTCGTCTTGAACTTGCTTTTATTTACGCCGGATGTACTTTGATCTGGTGGGAGTGTTTCGACTCTTTCGTCCAGTCGCCGGCCTTTGGCCTTTTCAAATACGGCCATCTCGCGCTCTCAATCAGCTTTACTTTTAAGAAGAGCTTCGTTCAGGAATGCATCAATCATTTCGTCTGGTGTCCCTAGAAGTTCTGGCTCAGGATCTGCCCCCAGTTTCTCTGCGTTAGGAGCTTCTTCACTGTCTATCGACGAGTGAGAGATCATATGGCAGCTTGCCACATAATCTTCAGGCTCATCCGACGAGTCTTCTCCATTATCATCATCTCCATCCTCAAGGACGTGGCTGAGAAATTCTTGGAGTGTGACTGGGGTCCGCGCCTTCTGGTTATATTCTTCTAGCGCGTCGATATATTTTTGCAGTTCCGTGCACTTGTCATCAGGCTTCACGGGCTTTTTGGTCTTCTTCTTCTTCTTCGAAGACTTTGACGGATGGGTGCGAGCGCTTTAACTATCGCCACCAATTTTTGGAGTTGGGCGCGGTTTCAGCATTCCCTCGATGATCTCGGGTTCCAGTGGATTCTTCCACCTGATTGCCGGGCATGTTTGGAGATCCTTTAGCATTCTTTTCGTCTTGGCTAAAAGAGCGACCTCCCATGGAGCTTCTTCAACAAAAGAGCATGATGCCCCGGGTGTATCCCTCCTTTTAAGAGTGTGTGGCTGTGGTGGGTTTACTTTCCAATTCTCGGACAGTGCGAATTTGCCTGTTGGTACGGGTCCTCAATCTAGCCCTTGAAGACGAAGCAATCCTTAATTGGATGGCCTATTGCTTGATGATAGGGACAATAGTTAGGATTATTAGCCTCACCAGGTTGTAGTTGGCGTTTTGGATCTGGCAAGGTGATAAGTCTGTTGCACACTACCAGCTCAAATAGTCTTTTCGTTTTATCCCGGGGAAACGAATAAGGGCGCTTCAGCTTCTCGTTAAAGAATCGCTGCCTATCCTCCTGGCGAGCAATTGATCTTGGACCACCGGGTTGCTGTTGAGCATTGGCGACGAAGGTCACTTTCCCTTTCCCTTTTTCATTCCGAGGTTCCATCTTTAAAGAAGAAGGTCTGTGACCAAACTGGTCCATTTGGGCCAGTTTGTCAATCAAGGCTTGGAAGGTGGTGGGCTTGAAAAACATCATGAACTGGGAGATGGTCGCCTGCGGATCAATAGTACCCACGAACATGCCCACTGCTGGCGCTTCTTCGATGCGCTGCTCACATTTCGACCACAGATTCCACCATCGTATTCCGTATTGAACCCGTGTCTCGCCTGGCTTCACCCTGGCATTAATTAGTGCGGTAATCGGAGTACACTCGCTAGCGCTTGCAAATCTTTATGTGAACAACAACTCCATTTCTGCAAATATCTTGACAGAGTCGTTCGGGAGTTCAGAGTACCATTCGAATGCTGTCTCCGACAAGCTGCGGACGAACTGGCAAAGTAGCAGTTTATCGTCACCTCCAGTGTTGCCACATAGAGCCCTGAACTAGGCAACATGCTGGTGGGGATTGCCCGTCCCTTTATATACATGGAATTTAGGGATTGTATATCCCGGCGGGTACCTTATTTGGTCATACCAGCCCGGATAGGGTCGTCCAGTCTTAACGATCTGCCCGGCCGTTTCGCTCGCATGATGAGCTCGTATTTGCTGAGCGATGTAATCATCCAAAGCGGCCTTGGAGATGGTCTCCTCCTTGGCTGCTAAAAGAGCCGGAGGAGGGTTCGATATCTACCCTCTGTCGTCTTCAATTATAATCGGGGGGTCTTCAGCTGGAGGTTTCGGCTGTAACATCATCCCGGCCATGTCTTGGAACAAAAGAGCCGTTCGTTTTATATTGGCCGCCTGTTCTGTAGCCTCTTTTTCTTTCCTCTCGAACATTCTTCGGAGGAATTCAGCATCAGTTTCTTGTTCCTGACGCTGCTCTGAGGTCTCTGGACTTTCTTTTGGCCCAGTGAGTGCGGCCATTGCAGTCAGCATCTTCTGAAGTTTTTGCTGCTGTTGCTCATGAGCCTTTGTTATCGATCGAGTAAGCGGTCGATGACCCGTAGAAGCACGGCTTTCCTCTTTTCCGGAAGCCATATAAACGGTACGTGTTACCATGCCCCCAGACTTGGGGCGTTTAGATTCAGCGTCCTTACGGTTCGCCGCGGTCACAGGGGCTTTCTCCGACCTCCTTCTCTTGTGAGCGGTTGAAGTTGAGGGAGCCGTTGCAGCGGGCACCCAGACGGATGACATCTTTTATGGTACCACGGGATGGCTCTTTTCTTGCCGAGCTTTAATCTTCTTTGGTTGGCGAGAGTAGTCCTGGTCAATCACCAATTCCTGGACCTGTCACCAGACTTTGTAAATTTTAGAGGACAGCCGCTGAGGGGCTGCTCCGGCTTCTTTTTTGTAGCATTCTCCATAGGTGGAGGAGATCTTTTTAGCATGGCAGTTGGAGAGTTCTTGCGGACCCTCCTAAGCGGTTCGAAGCTGTTCCCAGTTGGAATAGCAGCATCGATTTCCACCGTTGGAGCCGGTAGAGTCAATCCAAAAGGAGAGTTGCCCCCAGCCTTCCTTACTCGGCGCCAGTAACGACGGCGAGCATGTCGTGCGGATGGAGTTGGTTCAGCTGTAAGGTGACTTTCTCATGCCCCCTGTTTTTGCGAAGGGCTGTCGCCGGCGTCAGCCTCTTGAAGACTGATGTTCGTTGAGAAGCAATGTCCAATCTGTCAAAGACAGACCTCTGGGCAGGGGAAGAAGCTTTGAGGACTTCGCCTGGAATGGGAGCCGGAACAGTCAGTCTTATGAAGACCGACCCTTTGGCAGGAGAAGCCGCTTTGACGACTTCGAGAGCAGGAATGGCTATCCTTTTTGGGATAACCCTTTCTGGTATCGCAGGCTTCTTCACGGGCCCACATGAGCTTTGGCCCAATCTATCAAAGATTGAGGCACTGGATTTGGGCGACCCGCTGAGCTGGGCCGCAGTAGTTGTGAGTCGATTAAAGACCGAGCTCTTCGGAGCTTCTTGCAATGGTAGCGGGGCATTGAAGCTCATCGGTGGGATCATGGTCCGAAAGAACAACCCGGTGGTGGCCTGAGTTACTTGCTCCACTGGCATCTTGAACAGGGAGGCCGCTTGGGGCCCGTAGGTTATACCTCCAGATGAGGAGGAAAGGGAGTTGCAGTTGCAGCTGGAGCAGTTAGAGGCCATTGATGTTATGTTTTCTGCATGGGAGCAAAACCAAATCTTAGTACCTCGAACCCAAGGGCAACCATATTAAACCGTGATTCGTTCGTGAAAACGACACACGAAGTGTGGAGTAGAAAGAGGAAAAGGTCCCACCGGGCGTGCCAGAATCTGTTTCCCGCCGAAACACAGGGACACGACCGCGTAGGTCCGTCTTGCCTGAATTTCGAGGGCAGATGCTAATTGGTGCTATCCGTCCACCTCTCTGAAGATGCCAAGTTGATTTATGACACCATATATTGAAGGTTTAAACAGATGCGGCCGATGTAGCAGACTTCGTCAGATTCCCCCTCGTTGAGGGGTTTTAAATTGTGGAGACGCTCTTCTCTGCAGGCGCAAGCCCCTGCAGTTAATTACGCTACCGCATCGCGGTAACTACTTTCTCCTTCTCCAGATGGTCACTTCATGTCGTGGGTGTTTGTTTTGTTTTTGGTTGCCCGTGGATTGTATACGGAGACTAATTTATGTTGTCGCCCGCAGGGCGTGGATTAGTCCAAATCCGTATTCTCTTAGATTTGGTTGGGGATTGGGTTTAAGGATACGTTAGTCTCATTTGAGACTAAGATCAACTTAAACGTATGATAAGGATACGTCAGTCTAATTTTAGACTAAGATCAACTTAACGGGATCGTTTAGATCCAGCAAAAGAGCATTTGGGCTCTTTTGTTTAGTTTAGGGACATTGCGGTCGATAATTAGTTTAAGGACGTTACGGTCCAATGTTAGTTTAAGAACATCTCGGTCCAGTGTTAGTTTAAGGACATCTCGGTCCATTGTTAAGGACATCATAGTCCGTGGGTTTAAAGGGACCCCACAGTCTGAGATTAAGGACATCATAGTCCGTGGGTTTAAAGGGACCCCACAGTCCAGTTTAAAGACGTCATAGTCTATGAAATGTATGGTTGTCGGGACCCGTCACCTCTCTGAAGACGTTGAAGGATTACAACGACAAATATCAGAGGGGTTCAGAGATGTACCCTTGAACCAATTTTGGTTGAGATCTGTAGTCCAATTTGGGTCTAAGATCTGTTAAAAGATTTATGGGCATGTGGGCTCAATTAATCTGAGTTGAGAACTTATGGCTGATCTTGAGCTAAGTCCAATCAGGTTAAAATGTCCAAACATTAATTTTGGGCTGTTGAGCCTTTATTTGGGCTTGGCCCTGACAGTGTTTTTGTCTTTTACTGAATGCTGAGCATTACTCATAGCCCTGGGCTTATTAAAGAACAATTTATGTTCTATCAGCACAACACATGGTGCGCTTGGCGCTTTGCTCCAGTCAAAGAGTGCAGTGCGCTTCTGCCGAGTAGCGCATACGTGAGGGACACGTGTCGCGCTTGGTGCTAGTGCCAGTTAATGAGCGCAGAGCGCTAGTTTATGAGCGCATTGTGCTATTAGTTCAGTGGCGCACACATGAGGAGCACGTGGTGCGCTTGGCGCTGAGCGCCAGTCCATGAGCACAAAGCGCTAGTTCAAGAGCGCAGAGCGCTAGCTGTTGAATGACGCACACGTGAGGAGCATGTGGTGCGCTCGGAGCTTTGCGCCAGATCAGGAGCGCTGAGATGTTTCTTTTTAATATGGAGCGCTAAGGCTCTTTTATGCAGCGCTATGCACTGAGAATTAAATCCTCTTTTAAAAGACTTTGTCTCATAGATCTAAGAATAAAGTTCTTAGTTTCACAGGGGATGTTTTAATCTCCTATATTGATGAAAGTCTTTGCCTTTATGGATCTGTGATCCTTAAGAGAATTGAATTATTCTCCCCCCCTTTATAATGAGATATTCATAATCTTTTTGAGAAAGACTTTAGTCTTATAGATCTGTGATCTTAAAGAAAGAAATGCATTCTTCTTTTTAATTATGAGATGATTTCATCTCTCTGTTCTTTTACCTTGAAGAAAAGAAGTTCTTCTATCGAGAGCTTGGCTCTTCTTTCTGAGATTTTGTAACACCCGAGCCCAATAATATTATTTCTGTTACTGGTTGAGTGTTTGGCATTGCTCATTTCATTTATCTTGCTTGTTTGGTTCTTATTGCAAAATTTTAACCGGCTAAGTCATTCTGCATATAACAAATTTTAGCACCTAAAATAAAATTGAAAATATTCTTCTTGGCCTACTTGACACCCTTAGCCTCGTGGTAGCGTCCGTGCATTGTATTCTCGTCCCGTTCAGTGAAACGGGCGAGTTTGGATGGCTACGTGCACGTGCGTGTGTCCTTTTTGGGAGTATGCTTTTTAATCATAAAACATTTCATTTTAAAATTTGGAACCCGCTTAAAATCCTATTATTTGAATTTCGAATTTTTAGACCCAACCCGGGCGCAATTTGGAAATGTTTTATTTGGCGCCAAAATCCCAAATTTTAATATTATTAAAACCATCGCATATTTTTTTTTCTAACTAACCTGATATCTTACTGTTCATTACCTATCTTTTAAATCTTTAAGTTAACCATATAATATTTTTACAATCTTTTATATCCTTCTTAATTTATTCTCTCAGCCAATCGCAACCTCCCCTTTAACCCTGTGGGCCCCACTTTCTCTCTCTCTCTCCACTTTTTTCTCTCTCTCCCTCTCCCTCATATATTCTCTCGTACTTCTCTTTATCATTCTTTCTCTTCTTGCTTCATGTTCCGTTTTTCATTTTTTTTAACTGTTCTTTTGTTGCCGGAATTCCGTCGTGCCGGTGACGCTTCTCGACGTTCCAGTGAGGTACCCCGACCCGTGTGGTTCCTTTGTTCGTCGTTTGGGTTCATTCCGTGAACCGTGCGCCCGTCGCGAGTTTTCCCCGCCGACGGTTAACGTTCCGTTTTCCCGATTCGCGACCCATCGAGGCAAGTTAATCTTGCTACATGCTATATACTTTTATAATCTTCATTTTATAATGTTATACATTTGAAAATCTTATAGTTTACACATGAAACGTCGTTGAAAAATCGGATATGACAAATCTGAAATTTACTGTACACCTTATCTTATAAAATTCATTATAAATCATAGAAAAATCATTAGTATACGTTCTTTAGTTCGTTACGAAGCTAATTCAGAATACTATAACTCTATGAAGTATTTACTAGCAAAATAAATTGTTTAAATAACTTAAAATGCAAATGAAAATGCCTTTAAACTGCTGTCCAAGGAAATTCCAGCAGCAAACTTTCAACTTCGAATATTCATAACTTTTTGTAGGGATAATCTGAGATGCTTATACTTATAAAACTGAAAACCTTATTGAATTATCTTTGTTTTGGTATAAGATACGTCTCTTTTGGAGAACATTTGTTATTTTTAAGCTATTTTACAAATTAGGGTGACGCTGAATTTCTGAACGGAACCTTCTTGTGCGTGGTTAATCAATACCACTTTTATAGTTATTAATCGCTTTGAATATGCTATCCATATTAATATTATTATATCAATATTTATATTACATATTGCTTAGTTGTGCATCCCACATTACCATTTTATAGTTTTATAACCTTTCGGATACCCGTTTGCATCCATCGCATTTAAGTTGCATATAATTGCATCCATGAAGTCTTAAACTTATTAACATGATTAAATGACTATAATTGTCTTACTGCATTCTTGTAATGTTGAAATCCTCTCTGTGACACAACTAATAACTGTACTGCAAACTGAGTGCATCTGCCTATTGCTTAATTCATTGCTTATATCATGTTGTTGATGACCATGCTTGATTCTATAACTGACTGTGAATTCACATATGATATTGTTCACAACTTGACCTGACTTACTACATGTATATGGATCTACCCGATATGGTACCGTATACTGTTTGACTTGACCCGTTACCTGATCGTGTGTCTAATGCCAACAAACCTAACATGTAGTCCTCATGGACCGTTCCTGTTGTCTATCCATACAAACCTGTTTACCTGATCCTGTGTTGGCATTAGTTTCTTGATCACGGGATACCTGACTTGACTTACACATATAACTTGGGGGTATGGGGAAATCAGTATTGTAACCGAACGTAACTCCAAGGGCCATCCTATTGTTTGCCGTTTTTCCGGGCGTTACGGAATATCCTATTGTTTGCCGTTTTTCCGGGCGTTACGGAATATCCTATTGTTTGCCGTTTTTCCGGGCGTTACGGAATATCCTGTTGTTTGCCGTTTTTCCGGGCGTTACGGAATACCTATTGTTTGCCGTCTTTCCGGGCGTTACGGAATAACTACCGACGAGTTACGATGAGGATTACCTTACCTGGTTTCAAAGACTTTAGAACAGAGAACCTGATAGCACAGTTTAGTTTACCCACTGCATACAACCCTGCACTGCTCTGATTCATATTATTGTTACTCTTGCTTATTTCATGTTCATATTCGCATTGCCTGTCTATTATGTTATTACTGGTTGACATGACGCGCTGACGTCTGGGTTTTGCATGGCCCAGATTCCGTACCGCTGTCGCCGACCAAGCAGGAGTACTTCAGCCAGCAGGCTGATTTGTGAGTTCTGTAGTGATTTGTTTATTTCTTGCATTTTATTTCCAGATGTGAGCCCGCATTATGGGACGTACTTTTCTATTATTGTATTGGATCATTTGCTTCCGCACTTATTTATCATTGACTCTTGTTATTCTGGATTTGGACATGTGTTAGATAGTTTATTTATCTTGTTCTTGATATCTCTACAGCCGTAATGTGACTGTGGATGGATACTTCCTACCCACAGGTAGCATGGTTGGCTATGTCACGTGCCCAATCTTGCGTACTCTGGGAAGTGGGGCGTGACATGGTTCTTTTGGTATCAGAGCCATAGGATAGTCGGGTTAATTCTTTTGTAGTTGGGTATTGTACCCAATACACGAATCAGAATACCCGTGTTTAGGAAACATGTCCTGCCACCTTGACCGTTTTACCATTCTTGAATCACATTCTTCCTGATTATATCTTTTACGACGTGCAAACTTACTTTGCATGTCGACTCGAAAACCTGATTTCTTGTTATCCCTAGGACTTAGGCGACTTGGGTGGAGTTAAGTAATTGTGGCTATGATACCGCGGCATAGTTACAATGCGGTACTCTATTTAACTATCTTGGAGTTCTAGCCTTGATCTATATTCAGAATCTATCATCATGCTAATGTTGGGTGTTTTGAGTTCAGGATTATGGCAAGTAAGAATGTGAAGACGTACCAGAGGCGTGTGGATGAAGCCGCCATACTTGGAGTGATAAGAGGAATGCTGGAGAATCAAAGAAACAGACCGAGCTGATCCAGCAGCAAGCGGACTCGTTTCGGGAAGGTTTGCAGATCGTTCAGTAGTCTGTGAACAATATTGGAGCTAGACCAGTTGACCGAGTAGGGACCGTAGCAGATTTCAGGCGGTTGGGTCCGTCTACATTTACTGGTTTAAAGGAGCCATTGCCAGTGGAGCAGTGGCTAGTTGACACAGAGAACTTGCTTTTTGCGGCACAGATTCCAGATGACAAAAAGTTGTTGTGGTACACATTCAGCTGGTGGACTACGCCCGAGAATGGTGGCTTGTTGAGGAGACCCGCTTGCCCAAGCCGATCAAGTAGGCGGATTTTTCTAAGAGTTTCCTGGAGAAGTTCTTCCCGCGGACTGCACGGGAGTAAATGGAAGAGAAGTTCATCGGACTAAAGCAGAAGGGAGCACCCGTAGATGTGCATGTAGCACAATGGACGAGACTCAGTAGTTTCGCTGGACCTTTAGTTGCCAACGATGCAGACAGGGCACGGAGGTTCATGCGCAGGCTGGACGTGGACATCCAGAGGCAGAATGTCTCTCTGGGTTTGACCACTTTCTCATAAATACTTGCAGCAGCCAAGAGCAGCAGAGTTTATCTGGGATGAAAGGGAGTTTGCAGCAGACAGCAGTTGCGTTAAGGAAGCAGTTCTATCGGGCCAGTCGAGTTTAGGGCTAGGCGACTAACAATGTTCTTGCAGCAATGGAAGTTGATAATAGTGAAGAGCCGGCGGTTGTTCATGATTTTATGGATGTGTTTGAAGATATATCGGGCTTGCCGCTGAAGCGAGACGTGGAGTTCGCAATTGACCTTATTCCTGGTGCGGCGCCAGTATCTAAAGCGTATTATCCAATGGCACCAGTAGAATTGGAAGAAGTTAAGAAACAAGTTACTGAATTGCTTGAGAAGGGTTGGATTCGAAGCAGCAACTCGCCTTGGGGAGCTCCAGTTCTTCTAGTAAAGAAGAAGGATGGCACGAGGAGAATGTGCATCGATTATCGAGAATTAAACCGGGTAACTATTAAGAACAAGTACCCGATCCCTCGCATTGGAGAACTTTTTGAGCAGCTTAGTGGCGCGAGGGTATTCTCAAAACTGGATTTGCGATCCGGATATCATCAGGTCCGAGTGAAAGCAGAGGATATTTGCAAGACGGCGTTTTGAACTCGGTATGGACATTACGAGTATCTAGTGATGCCCTTCGGAGTAACGAATGCGCCGGCAGTATTCATGGACTTGATGAACCGAATCTTTTCACCATTCTTGGACCAGTTTATTGTGGTATTCATTGACGATATTCTGGTTTACTCGAAGAGTTTGGAGGAGCATGCTGAGCATTTGAAGATCGCACTGCAGACATTGAGACAGGAGAAATTGTATGCGAAGATGAGTAAGTGCGAATTTTGGCTGGAAGAAATGAAGTTTCTGGGGCATGTTGTGTCGGGCGATGGAATCGCCGTCGATCCCGAAAAGATTGCAGCAGTTCGAGATTGGCCTATTCCAAGGAATGTAGCTGAGATAAGAAGTTTCCTTGGATTAGCCGGATACTACAGGAGATTTGTGGAGAACTTCGCTCGTTTGG
Source organism: Agapanthus africanus (assembly GCA_030015575.1). NCBI lineage: Eukaryota > Viridiplantae > Streptophyta > Magnoliopsida > Asparagales > Amaryllidaceae > Agapanthus > Agapanthus africanus. Next base: position 42,203,531 of record JASDDO010000019.1, on the reverse strand, counting down.
CAGAACCGTTGACCAAGCTTACGCGCAAGGAGGTACCTTTTGTATGGACGGATAAGTGTGCGTTGGCTTTTGAGACGTTGAAGCAGAAGTTGATAACCGCCCCTATCCTGACCGTACCAAACAATTCCGGAGGACTAGTGATTCATAGCGACGCATCTGGGAAAGGATTGGGATGTGTTTTGATGCAGCATGGGAAGGTTGTAGCATACGCATCGAAACAGTTGAAGACCCATGAGAAGAATTATCCAACTCATGACTTGGAGCTTGCGGCTGTGATTTTCGCTTTGAAGATTTGGAGACACTACCTTTTGGGGGAAAGAGTCAAAGTTTTTACAGATCATAAGAGCTTGAAGTATGTGTTTACACAGAAGGAGCTTAACATGAGGCAGCGTAGATGGTTGGAGCTGATGGCTGACTACGATCTTGATCTTAAGTACCATCCGGAGAAGGTTAATGTTGTGCCGGATGCGCTTAGTCGGTTACCAGCAATTCAGGTGTTAACTACACAGAGGGAGATCATTGCAGATTTTCGAAGATTTGACTTGGAAGTTGTGCTACCACATTCTACGGGACAGTTGATGCAGTTGCAAGTACAGTTGTCCTTGGTTGAGAAGATTAAAGCGGCACAATCGCAGGATCCTAGACTGCAGAAGTTTCGAGAGCAGGTTGAGGCTGGACTATGAACAGATTTACTGGTCTACGAAGATGGTTCGTTGAGGTATGGTAGTCGTTTGTGTGTGCCAAAGGAGGATGTTCGTGAAGAGCTTATGAAGGAGGCACACAGTTCAGCTTATTCTATACATCCAGGAGGTACAAAGATGTACCGAGATATTCGACAACATTTCTGGTGGGAAGGCATGAAACGGGAGATTGCTCGCTTCGTGGCTAAGTGCTTGGTATGTCAGCAAGTCAAGGCTGAACACCAAAGGGTTGCTGGTTTGTTGCAACCGCTTCCGATTCCTCAGTGGAAGTGGGAACATATAACCATGGATTTCGTGACGGCTTTACCGCGAAGTCCAAAGGGCAACAATGCAGTATGGGTGATTGTCGATCGATTGATCAAGGTAGCTCACTTTATTCCTTTCCGGGTTGGTCAATCAACGGAGACTTTGGCAGAGCGGTACATGCAGGAGATTGTAAGATTGCATGGCGTACCTGTGAGCATCGTGTCCGATCGGGACACTCGGTTCTTATCACACTTCTGGAGGAGTTTACAGGAAAATTTGGGGACTCGATTGAAGTTTAGCACAGCTTATCATCCTCAAACTGATGTCAGTCGGAGAGAACGATCCAAACTCTTGATGATATGTTGAGAGCATGCATGTTGGACTTCAAGGGTTCGTGGGAGGATCATCTACACTTGGTGGAGTTTTCTTACAACAACAGTTTTCAGGCAACTATCCAGATGGCTCCGTTTGAAGCTTTGTATGGTCGTAAATGTCGTTCACCTATTTGTTGGGATGATGTCGGTGAACGAAAAGTGTTGGGACCAGATTTGGTGATGCAGACAGTTGAGAAGGTTAACACTATCAGAAATCATATGAAGGCAGCACAAGAGAGACAGAAGAGTTGGGCTGACACGTCGAGAAGACCTCTAGAATTCACCGTGGGTGATTTGGTGTTCTTGAAGATATTACCGACTAGAGGGGTGATTCGTTTTGGAAGTCGAGGAAAGCTTAATCCTCGATTCGTTGGACCCTTGAGATCGTGGAGCGTGTTGGTGAGGTAGCATATCGTTTGGCGTTACCGCAGTCCTTGGCAAATGTGCACGATATGTTTCACGTATCTCAACTCCGTAAGTATGTTCGAGATGAAACACACGTTTTGGATCATTCGGAGCTAACAATACGAGAAGACTTGACTTTTGAGGAGCGACCGATTGAAATCGGGGATCGAAGGGAAAAGGTTCTTAAGAACAAGGTTATCCCCCTTGTGCTAGTCTCTTGGGGTAATCGATCGCATGGAGAATCCACTTGGGAGCGAGAAGACGAGATCCGGCAGAAGTTTCCTCACCTTTTCCTGTAGTTATCTATCTTGAATTCTTGGAATTTCGAGGACGAAATTCTTTTTGTAGTTGGGTATGATGTAACACCCGAGCCCAATAATACTATTTCTGTTACTGGTTGAGTGTTTGGCATTGCTCATTTCATTTATCTTGCTTGTTTGGTTCTTATTGCAAAATTTTAACCGGCTAAGTCATTCTGCATATAACAAATTTTAGCACCTAAAGTAAAATTGAAAATATTCTTCTTGGCCTACTTGACACCCTTAGCCTCGTGGTAGCGTCCGTGCATTGTATTCTCGTCCCGTTCAGTGAAACGGGCGAGTTTGGATGGTTACGTGCACGTGCGTGTGTCCGTTTTGGGAGTATGCTTTTTAATCATAAAACATTTCATTTTAAAATTTGGAACCCGCTTAAAATCCTATTATTTGAATTTCGAATTTTTAGACCCAACCCGGGCGCAATTTGGAAATGTTTTATTTGGCGCCAAAATCCCAAATTTTAATATTATTAAAACCATCGCATATTTTTTTTTCTAACTAACCTGATATCTTACTGTTCATTACCTATCTTTTAAATCTTTAAGTTAACCATATAATATTTTTACAATCTTTTATATCCTTCTTAATTTATTCTCTCAGCCAATCGCAACCTCCCCTTTAACCCTGTGGGCCCCACTTTCTCTCTCTCTCTCTCCACTTTTTTCTCTCTCTCCCTCTCCCTCATATATTCTCTCGTACTTCTCTTTATCATTCTTTCTCTTCTTGCTTCATGTTCCGTTTTTCATTTTTTTTAACTGTTCTTTTCTTGCCGGAATTCCGTCGTGCCGGTGACGCTTCTCGACGTTCCAGTGAGGTACCCCGACCCGTGTGGTTCCTTTGTTCGTCGTTTGGGTTCATTCCGTGAACCGTGCGCCCGTCGCGAGTTTTCCCCGCCGACGGTTAACGTTCCGTTTTCCCGATTCGCGACCCATCGAGGCAAGTTAATCTTACTACATGCTATATACTTTTATAATCTTCATTTTATAATGTTATACATTTGAAAATCTTATAGTTTACACATGAAACGTCGTTGAAAAATCGGATATGACAAATCTGAAATTTACTGTACACCTTATCTTATAAAATTCATTATAAATCATAGAAAAATCATTAGTATACGTTCTTTAGTTCGTTACGAAGCTAATTCAGAATACTATAACTCTATGAAGTATTTACTGGCAAAATAAATTGTTTAAATAACGTAAAATGCAAATGAAAATGCCTTTAAACTGCTGTCCAAGGAAATTCCAGCAGCAAACTTTCAACTTCGAATATTCATAACTTTTTGTAGGGATAATCTGAGATGCTTATACTTATAAAACTGAAAACCTTATTGAATTATCTTTGTTTTGGTATAAGATACGTCTCTTTTGGAGAACATTTGTTATTTTTAAGCTATTTTACAAATTAGGGTGACGCTGAATTTCTGAACGGAACCTTCTTGTGCGTGGTTAATCAATACCACTTTTATAGTTATTAATCGCTTTGAATATGCTATCCATATTAATATTATTATATCAATATTTATATCACATATTGCTTAGTTGTGCATCCCACATTACCATTTTATAGTTTTATAACCTTTCGGATACCCGTTTGCATCCATCGCATTTAAGTTGCATATAATTGCATCCATGAAGTCTTAAACTTATTAACATGATTAAATGACTATAATTGTCTTACTGCATTCTTGTAATGTTGAAATCCTCTCTGTGACACAACTAATAACTGTACTGCAAACTGAGTGCATCTGCCTATTGCTTAATTCATTGCTTATATCATGTTGTTGATGACCATGCTTGATTCTATAACTGACTGTGAATTCACATATGATATTGTTCACAACTTGACCTGACTTACTACATGTATATGGATCTACCCGATATGGTACCGTATACTGTTTGACTTGACCCGTTACCTGATCGTGTGTCTAATGCCAACAAACCTAACATGTAGCCCTCATGGACCGTTCCTGTTGTCTATCCAGACAAACCTGTTTACCTGATCCTGTGTTGGCATTAGTTTCTTGATCACGGGATACCTGACTTGACTTACACATATAACTTGGGGGTATGGGGAAATCAGTATTGTAACCGAACGTAATTCCAAGGGCCATCCTATTGTTTGCCGTTTTTCCGGGCGTTACGGAATATCCTATTGTTTGCCGTTTTTCCGGGCGTTACGGAATATCCTGTTGTTTGCCGTTTTTCCGGGCGTTACGGAATACCTATTGTTTGCCGTCTTTCCGGGCGTTACGGAATAACTACCGACGAGTTACGATGAGGATTACCTTACCTGGTTTCAAAGACTTTAGAACAGAGAACCTGATAGCACAGTTTAGTTTACCCACTGCATACAACCCTGCACTGCTCTGATTCATATTATTGTTACTCTTGCTTATTTCATGTTCATATTCGCATTGCCTGTCTATTATGTTATTACTGGTTGACATGACGCGCTGACGTCTGGGTTTTGCATGGCCCAGATTCCGTACCGCTGTCGCCGACCGAGCAGGAGTACTTCAGCCAGCAGGCTGATTTATGAGTTCTGTAGTGATTTGTTTATTTCTTGCATTTTATTTCCAGATGTGAGCCCGCATTATGGGACGTACTTTTCTATTATTGTATTGGATCATTTGCTTCCGCACTTATTTATCATTGACTCTTGTTATTCTGGATTTGGACATGTGTTAGATAGTTTATTTATCTTGTTCTTGATATCTCTACAGCCGTAATGTGACTGTGGATGGATACTTCCTACCCACAGGTAGCATGGTTGGCTATGTCACGTGCCCAATCTTGCGTACTCTGGAAAGTGGGGCGTGACAGATTTTCTCAAAGCTTATGGGGGGTTCCTCTCTATACTTCTGTATATCTTCCTCCTTTTTGGACTTGAAGTCTTGGGGCCTTTATATAGGGCAAGCTGATTTGTTCAATCAGTTAAGGAGATCTTTTCTCCAATTGATTTGGGGATTCCCTACCATTGGATCTTTGATCCAAGGGCTTCTGATTTACAGAAGGCAATCTTCTTGTTTATAACAAGATTGGGAAATCTTTTCATACAGAATTTATTCTGTACTTTTGGTGATTTTTAATCACCATTGGATCATTAATCCAACGGTGCTCTGATTTACAGAGCACAATCTCGTTGTTTGGAAAGATTTTGTGGAATCTTTCCTTAACAGAATTTAATTCTGATTAATTAATGATTCATCATTATTATTGGATCTTTGATCTGACGGTGGGGAGCTTTTAGTTCCAGCGCTAGCGCACCGTGCTTTACACGTGGTGCGCTGCTTAGAACGCAGCGCACCTAGCGCTAGCGCACCCGTGCTTTGCACGTAGTGCGCTGCTTACAGCGCACCTAGCGCTAGCGCACACGTGCTTTGCACGTGGTGCGCTGCTTAGGGTGCAGTGCACTTGGCGCTGCTTCTGAAGCGTTGCTTCATTTCAAAATTTGAATTTTGAACAGAGCTTTGCTCTGATTGGGGGAAACATTGTGTACCTAATTTGACATGTAATGTTTTCTCTGTATCTTTACTATCTAAAGAAGGTTATGATTTTACATTTGTAAGCAATGTTGTAAACATTCATCTTAATCATGGTTTGATTGGGTCAGGTACACTAGACAACGGTATATACGTATTAAATCAACACCAGGTTTTCAATGTCCAGAACACACTTAAAAGAAAGTCTCCAGAATTAAATCAAGCTTTCTTATGGCATTGTAGACTAGGTCACATCAATAAAACATGGTTGACGAAATTAAATAAAGTGGGATATTTGAATCCGTTTGAATATCTGTCTTATGCAACTTGTCAATCATGTCTCAAAGGAAAGATGACAAAGACTCCGTTCACTGGACACGGAGTAAGAGGCACCGAACTCTTGGGACTCATACACAGCGACGTGTGTGGTCCAATGTCTACACTTGCAAGAAGTGGTTATTCCTACTTCATTACTTTTATGGTTGATTTATCAAGGTATGGACATGTATTCTTGATGAAACATAAATCCGAGGCTTTTGAGAAATTCCAAGAATACAAAAATGAAGTGGAAAAACAAACAGGCAAAAGTATCAAGACACTTCGATTTGATCGAGATGATGAATACCTAAGTGCCTAGTTCCTGGATTATTTAAAAGAGAATGGAATTCTCTCTCAGCTTACTCCTCCATACACACCTAGCACAATGGTGTATCAGAAAGACGGAACCGCACCTTATTAGATATAGTACGTTCCATGATAAGTAACGCTGAGTTACCGCGATCCTTCTAGGGATTATGCACTAGAATCTGCTGCATATCTTAGTTCCTACTGAATCTGTGCCTACCACACCATATGAAATGTGGAGTGGGAAGAAACCCTATCTTAAGTATCTTAAGATATGGGGATGTCCAGTTTTTATTAAAAAGCAGCATACGGACAAGTTCGAGGTACGATCAGTACTATGTAAGTTTGTGGGATACCCAAGGAACTCTAAGGTTATCTTTTCTATTACGCAGATAAACAAAAGGTTTTTGTTTTTCGGCATGCCCATTTTCTGGAGACTCAATTTCTTGAAAAAGAAATAAGTAGGAGCGCAATAGAACTAGAAGAAATTTCAGAACCACAAACTATTACTGAAAGAATGGTGGAACCAGAAGTTTCAAAAGAACCGGACGTCCTGCGCCACTTCGCAAATCTAGTAGGCAGTCTCATCCGCCCGAGAGATACTACGGATTTCTCATAGATGGGGATAGAGAGGATTGCATTATCAATGATGATGAGCCAACTAGTTTCCAGCAGACCATTACGAGCAGAGACTCAGTAAAATGGTTGGATGCAATGCGGACCGAAATGGAATCCATGTACACCAACAAAGTTTGGACTTTGGACATTGCACCTCAAGGGGAAACCGTGGGCTGCAAATGGATTTTCAGAAAGAAGATTGGTGCAGATGGAAAGATTGAAACCTATAGGGCTAGACTTGTAGCAAAAGGTTTTCGTCAAAGACCTGGCTTGGACTATGATGAAACCTTTTCTCCAGTGGTTATGCTTAAATCCATTCAGATCTTACTTTCCATTCCTTCCTTCCATGATTATGAAATTTGGCAGATAGACCTAAAGACCGCTTTTCTGAATGAAAATTTGGAAGAGTGTGTTTATATGGATCAGCCGGAGGGTTTCATAGAGAGTGGGAGCAGCGAAAGAGTGTGCAAGTAGCTTAAATCCATTTATGGATTAAAGAAGGCATCGCGGAGTTGGAACATCTGCCTTGATGAGACGGTCAAAGAATTTGACTTTATCAAAAATCCAGATGAACCATGCATTTATAGTAAGATTGTAGTGAGAACTGTTGTATTCCTTGTCGTTTACGTAGATGACATTCTCCTGATAGGAAACGACATTCCTATGCTACAATCAGTCAGAGGATTCTTGTCACTGAGCGTGGTAAGCAGGTATCAGTCAAACCCTGTGAAGAAACACTAGATAGCAGTTAAGAACATTCTCAAGTACCTAAGAAGGACTAAGGAGATATTCTTGGTGTACGGCAGTAAAGACCTCCAGATCGAGGCCTTCGTTGACTCCAGCTTCCAGAGTGATAAGGATGACTCCAAATCCATATCGGGTTATGTTTTTACCTTCAATGGAGGGGAGGTCTGTTGGAAGAGCTCTAAGAAGGATACCGTTGCTGACTCAACGATAGAGGCAGAGTATATCAATGCATGTGACGCCGCGAAAGAAGCAGTCTGGATGAGGAAGTTCATTACAGAACTTCAAGTGGTTCCGTCTATTATTGATACAATACCTTTGTATTATAACAACAATGGGGCTATAGTTTTATCGAAGGAACCAAGATCCCATCAAAAGTCCAGACATATCTTGAGACGGTATCACCTGATCAGGGAGATCGTGGATCGCCGGGAGATCGAGATGCGGAGAGTAAACACGGAGAACAACACTGCAGATCCACTCACAAAGACCATACCTCAGACGCAGTTCGAGAGGCTATTCGAGATGGCAGGTCTGCGATATACCAATACATGGTCTTAGTATAAGTGGGAGATTGTTAGTAATATATGCCCTAGAGGCCATTATTGTATAGTACTAGATTGTATATTACATTTTGGAAGCTTGGAATATATACAGATATAATAATAGTCTTGCTCAATATGATAGTATGCTATCTGGTTTGATTCTATCTTAATATGTGTATATGTTTCTTGTAGCATATCGCTAATACATATTGATAGAGCCCTTAGGATCTTTGCTTGACTATCAGCATTGTGATGGCGGTCACACCAGTGGGGGCTGTGTGGTTTATAAGCGCATCTTTAAGCTTTTCCCTAGTCGTAGGATTATTGAGGCAAGGCATCGATACTCCAAAGTAGACTAGTGTATACGCTTCTTATCCCCGTCAAAGGAGGTGGCCTGTCCCGCAGCCATTGGTATACGGTACCAGAGATAGTATACTGGTGCTCATTGGGTTATGAGTTACACTGGACGGACTCGGTGGGAACTGCTAGTTGGTATTATACCTATCGTCAGTTAGCAGTCCCCGGGTGACATGAGTACAGGTTAGTCCGTTGACTTGACATCATTATTCGTCTAGAGTGTGTTCCCACTGTACTTAGATTACCACCCTACTACGGATCAAATGAGTTGTGCAAACAGGTAGTGGTTGGGTGCAGTCCCGAAGCACTTGGAGGCGGTAGGGGTTAGAAGGGATTCGTCTCTCCCGGTATTGGGAGTTGATATCGCGCTATGTTCGGTTAGCTAATACACAAAATCCCTGGTCATGGCAAATGGGATTTACTGGTAGGTACACCAGTAGTTTCTTAGGGTGTATTGGGCTCTACACCGACACGACTTATTGCGCTATTATGGGTCTGACGTTTACCACCCCCTAGACCCGATATGCGATACTCTTAGACGAACAGACCTGACTGTACGGAGATTGTCATGGATAGGCTCAGTAGGGGTTCGGATGAGTTCACTCGTCGGCCTTCTTTTCGACAGGTACCTGAGTAGCCGTTACGTACAACTAGTGTCGTTGACAGACTTGTGGTTAAACCCACTGCCAGCGTACTGTCGAGTCTTTAAAGTCCCACACAGAGAGTTTCCCTGGTTCAGGCGAAACGATGTAGATGCCGTATGGTTTTACATGCAGGGTTCCGATTATATACGTTTACAAGATGCACGGATGTTGTTCGGACGGATGATACTAGTGAGCTTTGGATTAAACCGGATTCTAGTATTATATTATTGGATTATTTTTATCTCTTTGTATTTGTAATTTTTGGAGTACGAATACGGGTATGTATATATAGTGAGGGCATTCTTGTAATTTTACAAGAGATGCTTCTAGAAGGGGACACCTCATTTTGGTTTAATCTATTTTTGGAAAATAGATTAATGAGATGGAAAATGGAGATATTTATGGCAAGGGTGAAGCATGGTTAATTCTTTAGTTTATTGGTTTGCACTTACTATTGAAGCATGACTACAATTTTCTATTGAAAATATTGCATGCTTGATGTGAGAAAAGTATTAGCCATTCTTCACTTGCACACAACACTTGGTTCATTTTTGTTCATTCTCATTCTCTCTCCATTGGTCTCCTCCTTCTTCAAAGCCTAGCCCTCACATGTGTTGTGAATTCTAGGGTCATTTGAAATAAAATACTCTAATTAACTCTCTACATCTTCTAAGTTGTCCAGATCAGCGAACTAGGTATTTTAGTTACGTCGGTTTTGAGGTTGAAGCTTGAACCATAGGCTTTCGGGTGGATCATCTTTGACACGAGAAGGCCGACGACCGAGCTTGATCCGCACCTTCGAGGAGCCCAAGCATAGAAGAAAAAACCCCGAAAGACTAGAATCAAGGAGGTATAAACTCTATCAGAGTAGTTAAAAACCTCTAAGTGTTTAGTTAGTTAAGGTTTCCGAAAAGATCCTGTATGATAGGTCGATGTTGTAAGTCATAAAAATCGTTTTTGTAAATTTCGTCTCCCGACAAACCGCGTGGAATGTGCGACATCGACTTACACCCACGATGTCACCCATCTTAGGATTTCCCTAGCCCGAACACGCTTCGAACTCCATAGTGTCAGTTTATCCAAAAAGCGCCTCCATAATTGAGGGTGTCATTATTACATTTATAATGCAGTTCGGTTCTCTTTTGGAATGTGTTTCAGGGACCCGATCCCATTGTTCTGAAGCAGCTCCACACTCAGATCACTATGTGTCCGCGGACACCACTAAGTGTGGACAGAGCAGATCATTATGATCTCCGAAGACCGTACTACTCTGGGTATTACAGCAACTTCTTGAGGCCGTGCATCGCACGGAGACTATTGCTAGTGTTTCCGAAAGTTATAAAAGAATAAAATAAAATAAATTTATTCGTAGTCTACCAGAGCAACTCTCTATCGGGCGCTCCTCCCTTCGCCCGCAAGTTAGCCGCGGATCCACAACCGACAAAATCCAAGTTCAACTACCTCCTCCCAACCACCCTTCCCCTTCTCCGAAATTACCAAATCGCCCTACGGATCCACAGCCTTTCACAGTGGTACCCCTGGTAAATTCCCCCCTTCTCAAGCCTACTTATCCCCCTCCCACGTCACAAAACCCCCTTCGAAATTCCCAAAATTCAATCGATCCAACGAGAGAGCTCGGACAGATTCCAATGGTGATCTCAAGGATCCTCTCTCTCATCTCTCTCCTCGCCCTTATCGGGTATGGATCTGCCGAGATCCGCGTCATGGAGATCCGATCCGACGCCCGATCCATCATCCCCTTCGACGAGTTCGGCTTCACCCACACCGGAACCCTAGAGCTCAACGTCTCCTCCCTCTCCCTCACCGACTCCAACCCTAGCCTCGACCTCTCGAAGCTAGGCTTCTTCCTCACCACCCGCGACGCTTGGATCCACGTCGTCGACCAGATCCAGCATCTCGACATCGCCTGCGCCCTCGAATCCAAGCTCGTCAAGCTCGTCTTCACCTTCGATCGCCTCCCTCGATCGTCGTCGACGCCCTCGGTCCGAGCCGAGAGCTTCGGATCTGTTCATCGCGTATCGGATCCAGGGCAGTACACGCTGCTGTTCGCGAGTTGCTTGCCAGAGGTCAAGGTCTCGATGTCGGTTCGATCCGCGATGTACAATCTCGAGCCACGTTCGAATAAAAGAATCTACTTGTCTGCAGGATCGGCGATTTTGCCGACTGTTTACTTCTTCTTGTTCTTGGTTTATTGTGTGATGGGCGTTGTTTGGGTCTATGTGTTGATCAAAAAGAGGCAAACTTCGTTTAGGATTCATTACTTTATGCTGGCTGTTGTGATTTTGAAAGGGTTGAATCTCTTGTGTGAGGCTGAGGATAAATCGTATATTGAGCGAACTGGGAGCGCTCATGGATGGGATGTGCTGTTTTATATCTTCAGCTTCTTGAAAGGGATCTCTTTGTTTACTTTGATTGTGTTGATTGGGACTGGGTGGTCGTTTTTGAAGCCGTTTCTGCAAGATAAGGAGAAAAAGGTGCTGATGGCGGTGATTCCTTTGCAAGTCGTGGCGAACATCGCGCAGGTTGCGATTGATGAGTCGGGGCCTTATGCAAGAGATTGGGTCACTTGGAAGCAGGTGTTTTTACTTGTCGATGTGATTTGTTGCTGTGCGGTGTTGTTTCCTATTGTTTGGTCTATTAAGAATCTTAGAGAGGCGGCGAGGACTGATGGGAAAGCGGCTGTTAATCTGATGAAGTTGACACTTTTCCGGCAGTATTATATAGTGGTGATTTGTTACATATACTTCACGAGGGTGGTTGTTTATGCATTGCTTACGATTACTTCGTATCGGTATTTGTGGACTAGTGTTGTTGCTGGGGAGCTTGCTACGCTTGCCTTTTATGTGTTTACGGGGTATAAGTTTAGGCCGGAGGTGCATAACCCATACTTTGTGATTGACGATGAAGAAGAGGAGGCGGCTGCTGAGGCATTGAAGCTTGATGATGAGTTTGAATTGTGAGGGGATGATTGGGAATTGGACAATTTTTGGTCACAGAGAAAAGATGCATTATACAACTTCTTCTTGTTAGATGGAACCATGGAAGATCGAGGTGTGATTTAGGCTTTACCTTGTACTTTAATTACCGGGATGGTAGTTTGTATTTTCCATCGCAGCCTCTGTTTTCTTTGTTTATAGTGGATTTTGATATGAATGGTTTACATGTTATTATTGATTTAGGCTGTTGAAGTGTTGATACTTTGCGTTATATGCTTTTAGTGCAGACAGTAGCATTATGTTAACTGGTTCTTATGAGTATCTTTTGTCCTTGCACATTTTGTTTCTGCAAATCCGTGCGAGCCTAATAATCAACATGTTTGACAAACTTTGAGTTGAAATTTGCACATGAATATGTTCTATTCATGCTTATATACCCTGGAAATTTTGTTAAGTACTTTTATTTATGTTGTTGCTATATATGCTAGGATGTATTATTTTTCTTGTGATATATGTTCTAATCTAGCATTTTGGTTTTCAATCATTTTGGCCGCCAACACTGCAAGAATTATAGCATTCATTATGGCTATGTGCATTGTTGATTACAATGAGGATTCTTGATGACACGGTCTAGTTTAATTTTGTTCTTTCTTGAATTTTGTTTATAGGGATACCGGTTTTCTGCTTTTGTAGGCCAAGGACATGTGTTGTTTCAAGTCTTTCTACCTTTGCACTTGGCTTTACCTGCAAAAGCTTATCTCATTTGAATGTTTGTATGTGTGATTTGATCATTTGAAATACAAATTGAAACGTCAGCTATGTTTTGTCCCTAACCGTTCTAATATGTAGATTGTTATATACAATTAGAATTCTTGTCATACCAAAGTAAAGAATGTTACATTGCTGAAGAGTTCACTAAATATATGTGCAAGTTAATATATATATATGAGAATAATGGAGGAAAGAGGCCATAGGAGGGAATTTCCTCCTATGGCGTAGAAAAAGTACGCCCTCCGTCGTATTTCCGACGATCGGGATCCATCATCTTCATCGTTATCATCTAAGATGTGGGTACGCCAAATTTCATGTGATTCTGCAACCTTTTCACCGTTGATTTAGCAATGTAAAAGGTTTTATTGTCGGTAAACCGTTAATTTTGAACCCACTAATTCAACGGTGAAAAAGTTGTAGAATTACATGAAATTTGGTCTACCCATATCTTAGATGATAAAGATAGAGATGATGAATGCCGATCGTCGAGAAAAACATAGAGGGTGCATTTTTCCGACGCCATAGGAGGAAATTCCCTCCTGGCACATTTCCTCCATTAACCCCCCTCTCTCTATATAGAGAGAGAGGGGGGGTTTAATGGAGGAAATGTGCCATAGGAGGGAATTTCCTCCTATGGCGTCGGAAAAATGCACCCTCTATGTTTTTCTCGACGATCGGCATGCATCATATCTATCTTTATCATCTAAGACGTGAATACACCAAATTTCATGTGACTATACCATTTTTCACCGTTGATTTAGTTGGTGCAAAATTAATGGTTTACCGACAATAGAACTTTTTACATTGCTAATTCAATGGTGAAAAAGTGGTGGAATCATGGAGAATAATGAAGAAAAGAGGCCATGGGAAAGGATTTCCTCCTATGGCGTCGAAAAAATACAACCTCCACCATTTTTTCCGACAATCGGCATCCATCATCTTCATCGTTATCATCTAAGATGTGGGTACACCAAATTTCATGTGATTACACCACCTTTTCGCCATTGATTTAGTGCGGTTTACCGACAACATAATTTTTTACATTGCAAATCAACGATGAAAAAGTTGTAGAATCACATGAAATTTGGTGTACCCACATCTTAGATGATAACGATGAAGATGATGGGTACCAATCGTCGGAAAAAATGATGGATGGTATAATTTTTCGACGCCATAGGAGAAATTCCCTCCTATGGCATCTCTCTCTCTCTCTCTCTCTCTCTCTATATATATATATATATATATATATATATATATATATATATCAATGTTTTTTAAACATTTTTGAGCTTTAGTTATAGAATGTTTTTGTTTGAAAAGGTTAGGCAGCTCCTTTATGATCAAAGAGGTTGACCCTGTTATGGTTAAGCATTAGATTGAGTATATTTCACAGATCATATTCTTTGAGTTTTTTCAAGAATAAAAAAAGGACTCCCTGTGTTTTCAAAATGACCAGACACCCTCTTTTCTTTATAAAGAATGCGAAGTACGGGGGTTTGATCGCTGATAACTATAGGCAGAAAATGAATCGTGTATTCACTGCATTACTGATGCCATTGCTGGTACTCATGTGGGTTTGATCGCTGATTGAGTATAGGCCACACACCATATCCTTGTGATGTAACTGACAACATAGTGGCTACAACAACTCGGGCCGCCGGGGGGGGGGGGGGGTGTGGATATGTCAGTTTTAAACTATGATGATCCTTGTCATTTAAAGTGCGATTCTTATTTCCCAATGCAAGAATACTAACCCTTGATTATATTTGCATGCATGCATTTAGTGTAGGTGCTTTTATTAATATTTAACATGCTAGTGGTAATGCTTACATTGTAATAGACCGCAATACTAAAATCCCAAATTTTTTTTTTGTTGAAATGGATATTTTTTTCTCTCCTTGTGCCTGCTCCATGGATTGAATTCTCCAAAGCCGTTATTGCATTCAGCCATTATATTTGATGATTGATTAGACGATTGACTATTATATTGATGCTAGTCAGAAGTTATTTTCATCTTTTCTAACATATCAGCGCCAAACCATCAACGACAAAGGAGGAAAGGTAATCACTTTTAATGTTTGAGGGGTTAAAGGTATACGATCGCCTCTTTTTTGCCAACAAAAATTGGAGAATTTCTAATATGATCTAGCTATGCACAATCATCTATGGAGTCAAAATTCATTTTTAAGGAGGAAACTATGTGTTGTTAATGAAGATAAACAAGGGTCATTTAGTGGATAATCTCTAAGGTAGTGTTGTAGTGATATTTGAATAAGTTGATGGCAATTTGTTCAATATAAACTTTTTCCCTCATGAATAGAGGGTTTGGAGAAAACATTGTGATGAAATCCTGACAGGTCTTTATTCATTTTTTTTATAAAAAAATCATTTACTTTTTGACAGGTTGATCCCACAAATCTTCAACAAGTTATTTGTCTTGGCTGAATGCTTGTCTACCTTAACAGGGGATGGTTGTTACAATATTACATGAACAACAGGTAGATCGAGGTGGGGTGCAATGCTATTTTCTTGTTCACCTTTTTCGTACTGTACTTTCCCTCGTATATTCAGTGGTTTGTGATAAGTACAGCGGAGTATTATTTAGAAGTTTGCTTTATTTTTTTAATTTTATTTTACCTCTTTGAGTGTACTCTTCCTTCTGATGAAATTTGATACATGCTATTCATCTGTTATTTAATATGCAATTTCTTGCTGAATATATATAATGTATGTGGATTACCTTGCGGATATCAGGCTACTTTGTGAAGATCTAATATTTCTGCGAGTATACTACCCTGAAATAGACCTTTTTCCATAGATATAATAAGTCAATTTGGATATGCTGCATACACACACACACATGTATGTTTAGTAAAATATATGTGATTGTGTGCAGATCATATGCATTGTTCCTCCAAGAAATTTCATTTGATGCAACTATAAGTATAGCAGCACAGAGATTTTCTTATGGATTTTCTGGTAAATTTTCTTTCAGGTTTTACTGCATATATCAGCAAAATCAGAGTGAAGCTTAAAATATTCTTAAAATGGCCTTTTCAGGATATGCAGGTATGCTATTAAATTCTTCCTAATGGTATATATAAAGCTCTTAGTTCTTATGTAGTAGACTGCAATAAATTATCTCGATGTTAATCTTGTTGATCGATGATTGTTAATTTATTGTGGATTCTTGTATTCTACAGACTATGATAATTAGCTGTGAAAAAGGTTATCAATAAAAATGAATTGCTCACAGTGGAAAGTGGTCACATTTGTGCCAGCACCAAATGTGTTGGAATGTATTTTGATTGGCTCTTAGTTTGAATGTGCCTTGGGAGTTGAATATAATTCTTACAATTAAGATAGGTTTTCTACTCGTCAACAAACCTATTGGATTAAATACATTCCCCTCCTCTCCTTGCTACATTTTTTGCAGAAATTTCTATAACAATGGCTGTAAAATTTTATCAAGTCTTTCAGGACTTTTGAGCTCCCTAACCACCTAAATTTTAGTAGGGAAAGGATTAGACGATGAAGAAGCTCATCATAGATGCAAACACTTGTTACCTGAAGCAAATTCTTGTAAAGGCCGAAGGTAATTTTTCTTATAGCCATTATATTTTATCTTCTTATTACTTGAAATACAATTTTAAATGGTAGAAAAACCAAATGTGTCATGTCATTAAGCGATATATACTGCTGTATTTTTTTTTTAAAAAAACACATATTTCTGTTGCTCAAAGGCTACTCTGGGAATGTTTAGCAAGAGCTGTGTCGTCTTTCACACTCATACCTCTTTTGATTAGCTCAATGCTTTCTCTTGACTTTGATAAACGTAGATTCTCCATACCTGCAGCTATGTGCCTATATTGCTTGCAGCAGTTCTAGTTCTTTAAAGGTAGTTGCAAAAGCTTCTTTCTACTTTTTGATGTAATTCTATTTCTTCATAATTGCTGATTCATTGTACCTTTGCATTTTTAATGGATTGGATTCTGTTTCTCAAATTTTCCGTTACCATCCATTTGCTAACGACCGACGATAGGACACGAGGGACCTTCCTTCTTTTGTTCCATGATCGTGATGCTAACTAGCATGAATACATATACGGATGCAGGACACCATAGGAGTCGGATTTGCCCATCCACAATTTTTCAAAAGTCTAGGATACGATTCTTTGGGATATACCAATTTTTTAAAGTTTATACACACGCGTGTAATGACAAAAGTAACCATTTTAGCAATCTAAGATGAGAATACAAATAATTTACTGGCCTAAATATGCAAACAAGAATAGATTGTTAGGGTCTCCTTGATGCATGCTCAATACCTTAAGAACAAAGTAAATTTTAGGATGAAGAGTACGAACCTTCTGCTAGGTGTACACATTTAATTCAAAACGGTCCTATAAATATCCTTGACGAATCAAAACAATTCTGACAGGGGTTACGAAGCTGATACAAATCCAACATGTCTGCCTTTGGTGACCAGTAGTTTGGGAGTGCATTGCACGGAAACTGTGACCTTGGCCTTGCTAGCACACACACACAAAAGCACATACTGAAAAAATCCTTGCTTGTTCGTGATGGCCTGGGCATTGGTTAGGTTTTTTCCCCCCTAGAAGAGTATCGTCAATCTGATCCTAATTCTTCTTCTTTGCCATTTCCCCCGGAATTCTTCTTTGCGGTGCACATGCTGTCGCATTTGATCTAGTTGCCTCTATATCAGAATGTACTGATTTCAAACAGCAATAGACATGTCTCATACAGTTCCTTTTGCTAGGTCTACCAGCTGAAATAAAGAAAAAAGTATAAACTTTATCATTCTTTAAACATGAATAACATGATTTTTTCCCTCATATTTCTTTATTGGAAGAACAACTTAACGCGGTGTTAATAAAAAGAAAAGAGACGAAATCAGTTAGACTTGGGATGCAGCTAAGCTCAAATCGATGTAGTTTTCAAAGGCTGGTGGGGGGGGGGGGGGCAATGAAAACGCAATGCCTCCGACCGACCCCATATATCATCTTTCCCTCTCTACCTTTCTAGAATCTCCTCTCTCTTTCTGCCCTCGTCACAACTTCGAAGTAAATTTTAAAGATGGTATTAGTGTGGCCCGCATTCATATCTTAATGAGCAGGCAGGCATTTTGAAAATGGATTAAAAATACGGTTACACAATTATACCATTTTTGCTCACTAAAAGAACGCTGAGTCTGTACTAACGTGATAGTATAATATTATATATCAAGCAAAATATCTTCAGAGTTTTTGCTGCAGTCGTAGATACTTTAAGAGTTCCCTTGATCGATGTTGGTGTTGCTGCTGGTGGTGATCTTGTTGTGGCTGTAGCCGTCGTTACGATTGTTACACAAAGAAGAGGGAGCTCCGTGATGTGAGCTAAAGTGATGGGAGATTCTTCTTGTTGCAGCTGTACCTTTCCATTGAGATCTTTAAGGTCTACTGTCCGCTTTGCTCTCTTTATATCTCTAGCCAACACTCTCTCCTTTCTTAGGGACCACCAACTCTAATTCTCTGTCTCTAATATTTGGTTGGTGGCTCCTCTCAATTAGAGCAAAACTAACCCCACTAGTCTATCGACACCAAGAACATGTGAATGATAATGATCTTTTTTTTCCTCCATATTTTCCGCCGTTCATTAAACTTCTAGATAAATATCGTTCCACTCATCATTATTTTGGCCCTCCTCTTTAATGTATATATATTGACCACTGTCTTAATTATCTCATCGCATCGTTAGTCAGTGACTGAACAAAATGAGCATCAGTGTTAACGGCCAATCCTGTGTGCCCCCAGGCTTCCGTTTCCATCCGACTGAGGAAGAGCTGTTGAATTACTATCTGAGGAAGAAGGTAGCTTGTGAGAAGATTGATTTGGATGTCATTGGCGATGTCGATCTCAACAAGCTTGAACCATGGGATATACAAGGTACCATT
This sequence comes from Agapanthus africanus, assembly GCA_030015575.1. Lineage (NCBI taxonomy): Eukaryota > Viridiplantae > Streptophyta > Magnoliopsida > Asparagales > Amaryllidaceae > Agapanthus > Agapanthus africanus. Next base: position 42,184,789 of record JASDDO010000019.1, on the reverse strand, counting down.
GCCTCCAATAACACCCTTAAATGTTGCGCTTGAAGGGAGCTTACAAAAAAATCCTCATAGTTAACGGTAGTTAGTGAAATTGAGCTTTTCTTTTATAAGAAATCCGATACATGGCAATGTTTGCATTGATTCATTCATATACCAATATGGTGATGTCATGTGTCTGCCAGTACTCTAAGAATCTCCTAGATTCATGCAGTGCCACTTTATATTCTGTGTTATGTTTTTGGAAAAATCTGACTCATAATATCATCTATAGAGAAGTGCAAGATCGGATCCATGCCACAAAACGAATGGTACTTTTTCAGCCACAAGGACAAGAAATATCCGACTGGAACAAGAACCAACCGTGCAACAGCTGCAGGATTCTGGAAAGCCACCGGCCGTGACAAGATCATATACAGTAACTTCCAAAGGACCGGCATGCGCAAAACCCTAGTTTTCTACAAAGGCAGAGCCCCTCACGGACAAAAATCAGATTGGATCATGCATGAGTACAGACTCGACGATCCCTCCAAATCCAACTCCCAATTCAATGTAAAAAGAACCACCGCTTTTCTTTTCTTGTTTATATATCAGGCTAATTTACACCAATCTACCCTAATTATCACCGTTTTTCATTAACTGCCTTAACAAAATTTATTATAGGAAACTCCCTTGAACTTTGGTTATAAGATAGTCTTTTTTACTGAAATACCCTTAAAGTAGCACTGTAAAGAGCTTACTGTAATGATAAAACAGTAAGATAGTTAACTGAAAACACGTGTTCACAATTAAGGGTAGTTTAGTGTAATTTAGCCTGTCAAATTAAACACTTTGTTTTCTCCCATTAAATCTCATTATAGTAGACATTTCAGATTGCCAGCTCAATGGGAGAAACAAGCATGAACCAAGAAGATGGATGGGTGGTTTGCCGTGTTTTCAAGAAGAAGAGCCTCAACAAGGCGATATTGGACCGCCCTAACAACTCTTCTTCGATATCCACCGACAGTGAATTGGATCAGATCCTCAATTACATGGAAAGATCATTGAACCAAGAAACAGAGTTTTCCATCATCAACGGCATCAACACCAATTCAAGGTTCATGAAGCTCCCAGCTCTAGAGACCCCAACCATTGAAAATCATTTCAGTAACAAATCTAGATACCAATCAAACATGGGCACATCAGCCTGTATCGATGAGCCCCCGCTTGGCGATTGGGTTTCTCTAGACCGTCTCGTCGCTTCTAAGCTCAATGGATCGGATGAATCGGTGCAGCTGGCCTGCTATGATTACAATGACGATAGTGGCGGCGGTTGCAGCAGGAATGGCGACGGCGATCTATGGAGCTTGGCATCATCTGGATCGAACTATATCAGCCACGAGTCACACGGTTTGATAAATAGTTTACCGAACCAATTCATGGATAAAAGCATGGATTTTGAGGGTGCTTAGCTCCCCAGATTGGTTTCAGCTGATGTAATTATTGAAATTTCGACATCTGTTTCACCTCTATATTAGGAGTTATTTTCGCCTAGATTTCACTAAGCTACTCTTAACTATGAACGTTCTTCCACTGAACTATTTAATTTATTACAGCAAGCTCCCCTACAGTGATGCAAAAACCCTCTTAAATCAAAGTTTAAGGGAGTTTGCTGTAATAAAAAACTTTAAATAGTTAAACTGAAAAACAGCCATAGCTAAGGGTAGGTTGGTAAAATATAGCATTTGCTTTTAGGGTAATTCGTGTATACCCTCTGCAATCTTATGTATTTATATGCTCCTTTTTCTAATCTTTGTATCTAATCTTTGTATCTGTACATACCTTCCAGGAATTTATAAAGCTGTTATAAAAGACTTCTTTTTTTTCCTTCTCGGTTTTTGCCCAAAATTTCACCCTCGAGTTGCGATGATAAGCTTGGTCTATTCAACACAAAAATAAAAATGAAAATGAATACTATTTTCAACTTTGTTGGTTCTTTTATCATATTTTTGGCAATTGTACAAGAAATATATGTTATTCAAACTATATCAACTTGTTTTAGTTTATTCAAATTTATTGTTTTAGTCCGTTGGACAGCATCATACCCATTTTGCTTAAATACGATCACAATCATGAAGGTTTGAGTGGTAAATTTGAAGATTAAGTTTGGGTAAGCATGGTGTAATTAGGATAAAAAATAAAAGGTTAAGTTAAAAATTATTGAATAAATATAATATCCTCAGGATTACCTAAGCTATCCGCTTTGTGTACATCACTCTGAGGACGTTAGATTTTTTATTTTTTTTGTTAAAGAAACATAATAAATTTTAGGGGGTTATCTACAAATACAAAGAATATAGGAGGGTATATATAAATATGATATGAGTAAATGGACTACAAGTACACTGCAGACCTATAACCGCAGTGTTCAGACTTCATGCCCCATGGAGCCCAGTGACTTTTTTTACACACAGCCCCCTACGCCCCACAGGGCCTGAAGTCTGCACACTGCAGTTATGAATCAGCAATGTCCCTGCAGTAGACCCCTTGTAGCTATATAATAGATTGCAGGATGTTAGAGGATAAATATAAGTCTAAAGATGGAAAGTTTCCACTTCTCTCTACCCATCCAAAGACATTCATGGTGACAGTCATGATGACTCTCATGTGCTGGACCCGGCGTGATTCTCATGTTCGTTCATGTAGCCTACCCCATATGCTTGGGATAAAAGGCTCAGTTGTTGATTGTCTTTTCAGGGACATCCAAGTTGGGACGGGTGGGTAGAGCGAGCTTTGCAAACGGAGAGGAGAGGTTTGAATCGTGTATACAACTTATTAAAAACAAATGCCGTCCACAGAAATGAAAGGGACTTTTTCGACTGTTTCGAAGGATAGTAAATTAAGAGACTCTATTTATGATCTTGATGTCATTTGTTCGCCTCTCTTGCACATAAACAGGCTGGATTTTGAGATGTGGCGGAGTTGTCAAAGGCCATCATTTTCATGTCACAAAACCATATGCTTTAAATCTCTTCATTAATGAACTTTTTGGAAAAAGATTATAAAGGGGGTGAGGTGGTGAGGTGTTAGCTTTTTGGGCTGGATGCAAATCGCTTTCTATCTTGTTGAAACTAATTTGGGCCCATAATCAAAGCTTTTGTAATGTTGCTTTCAATGAAAGTATTTTAGTTAAACAAGCCTAAAGAGTTTGGTAGGGCTACGTAGTAGAAGACAAAGGCCTGTTGTTTGTTTGTATGCATCATGACCCAAAAAGAGTCTCGCTTGTTTGTACATTGGGAAGTATAATGCAGATGTAGATAGTTTAAGAGGTCGTGACATTTAATGTTGGGAAAAATTATTTCCGGGCCCAATTTCATCATCTCATTTATTTCTAAATACATGAAGTTTTAAAATTACGAGAAAACCCAGATATATGATTTTACATTATTTTAGGGCATTCATTCATGGGTGGGGTCCAAGGGCAATTTTGTAATAAAGCTCTTGGGCCCCACCCATGAATGTGTGAGGCCATCGTAACGGGAGGCCTGCAGGGGCCCTACAGCCCCGTAAGCCCTATTTTAAACACAAAACTTGATTTGTATACGTATTTTTGTATGCATTGTCTATAATATTCTTTTGAAGATTTTCCAGAATATTAGAATATGGGATTTTAAAGATTTCCCAATATTTTAAAATGTGGGATTTTTTGTTATTCTTTATATTTTCTTCTTTATTATTTTTTTCTTTCTTCTTTATTATTGTTTACACTATAATATTCTTTGAAAGATATTCCAAAATATTAGAACATGGGAGATTATTTTGTTATTCTTTATTTTTTCTTGTTTCTTACTATTTTTCCCGTTCTTCTCTTTAACACATTTTCTTTCTACTTTATTATTGTTTACCTTAATTTCTTCTCTTAATCCATCTTCTTTCTAAATTTTATAAGGAAACAAGATTTCAGCCATCATATCTTTAATTTTAAATTAAGAAATTAGTGATCTCATTTGAAATCATTGAACAAATTTGGACACGGTCACTTCACTCGTTAATGAAGAAAAAATGGCAAAAAACCATTATGAATCTAAGGTTGTGCTTAGTACATGGAATGAAAAATTACCAGGAATCCTCGCATTTCCGGGAATGGAATGACCGGGCATCTAATTACAAGGAATCTTGCATTAACTTGCTTGGTATAATTTAATCATTCCCGGCAATATATGTATGTGCAACCGTCGACTGACGGTGAGGCGAATGGATGGCGGCGGGGCCAGCCGGCGTACGATCGGCGATAACCGATGACAAACTACGGTCGGCCAGTAAACGATCGGCGATGACCGGCGGCCGGCCGGTGAAGGATCTACGATGACCGGTGCCGGCCGGCGGCGAACGACCGATCGGCGGCAGACCAGCCGGTGAAAGATGGACGATGACCGACGAACGACTGATTGACAGCGGGCCAGTCAGCGAACGACGAACGATGGGCGACGGGACCGGTTGGCCGGCAGGTGGTGAGGGAGCCCGGCGACGGATGGTCATGGCTCATTTCATGTTAGACGGGAATATTTCATAGTAATTTAGGATAGACACATGTTTTGGATGGAATAGGATTACCATGCAATTGAGTCATTTGATTATTTGATTACTATGGTAATCGTATATTCTCAGGAATATGTTTTATACCTAAATAAGCGTGGTAATATTTTATGGGAATCTAAGATTACCATCTAGATTATCTCTTACCAAACGCACCATAAAAAGATTGATGCTAGCGGCCTCGGTCCCTGGCTATGAAATTAATGTTGAGATTAATGTTATTGAAAATTAGAAATACAATTTGAGAATAAAGATAAGAATTAGAGGTCACATTTTATCCGCATTTAATTTTTTTATCGGAGCTTGAATATGAGAAATTCTTTTCCGATTTGAGAAAGACAAAGACAAAGAAGAAGAAAAGGATGAGCATGAGATCTCCTATTTATCATATGTAATTTTTAGAAAATACTTTGTCAGGTAAAATTGTGAATTTTGGAAAAATATCTTAATTATTATAAGTATGTCGTTTTGGCCTTCCATCTTTCGTATTTTTAAAGTATTGTGTTTGTTTGACGATTTTAAGAAACGTGGGTTTAATAATAAGCTACTTTTTCAAATCGGCCTCGGAAACAATTTTCCCTTAATGTTAATTTAGAAAAAGCCGACTTGGTTCCATGTACAGGTGTCATGTCATAAAGGAATGGATTGACAAGATTTAATTGGAATGACATGGAATCATTTGTTGTAATATAAACATATTTTTTTCTTTAGAAAAAGAAAAATTTAATGTTTGGATGGCATGAAATCAGTGAATCAAATGCTAATATACAAGAGTATATATCGATTTGGGACTTTTAATGATACAATAAACTAATATAATATCGTCTGCCAATATATCTTCCTGTTACGATATTTTCTGATTTGTCGACGATTTTCGCTCTTTGAAATATCTCTCCGATACGTTTCTAATATCCAATACCTAAAAGCTTCCCTGAAATATAATGGGTAATAAAGTTATAAAACACTACAAATATTTAGAACGCGTTGCAACCATTTTGGATCATTGGAAACCAGCGTTGTGATTTTGAAAACAATAACCATAAAAATTATTACAGGTGTCAGATGACATTAGCTTTATCTTCAAGGCGTGGAGCAAATTTTGCAACAAATGCAGCATTTCCAATGTTTTTGGGTTCTTTTATCGGATTCGGAGTGGCTGCGGTCAGCAGTAAAATAGCACCCATTCTATTGCAACGAACGGTCCATATTCATCGAACATCGAAATCAACGGTACAGAATTGTGTAAAAGAGAAGGTCTTTGGTGTTGGTGTATCCTACGTGCTTTGGTAGGATGTGGCTGGGATTGAAGCAGAGCACCCCTGTAATTACTTTTTGCATAGCACCCACTCTTTTTCCCACTTGCTATAGAACTCATCCCCCCACCCCCACATTACATGCTCATTATCCAAGAAGAAGAGCAATTAATCCATTTCAATTTCTTTAAAGCTCATTATCAAAACAAAACCCAAAAAAAAAAGTCTTTAAAGTTGATGGAGGGGTAATCATGTCCTCTCAAGTCTCTAATCACCATAATTGATAGATAGTTAACAGGTTTGGATGATTAGTGGATGCGAGCTGCCGATTCTTTAACAAAATTATTCATTTGGGTATGTTATAACCCATGATATTGATGTATCAAAATTTCTCATTTCGATGTGTTCAAATCCATGAAATAGTGTATTTTTCAGTTCCCTTGATACGAGTACGAAATAAATCTCATTCCAATGTGGATGTGACACATATTTTCACATTCTCCATTAAATAAATGACATGTGCACTACTTTAAAAAAAAATTACTAATTTAGGCATTTCAGTAAGCTAAAATCGAAGGTGTTATTTATTTCTTCTTTCTAATTTTCGACGAAAATGTGAATCCAACAATCTTCTTAACCCCCACCCCACACACACACACACACAAAGCCAAACCTTTCAAAAATATAAAGAAAATCAACCTCAGTCCTTGACCATAGCCCAATTATTTTCTGTTTTTGTGAAATGACGTATATATTCACTAATTAATTCATATAATTTCCTTTATGAACACTAATGTTGTAACTTTCTTCATTTTCTTTGATCATTTATTCATTCATTTACCTTGGTTCATGGATTTTTATAATATTCGAGCGCTGTTTATATCCTGAATAAATTGTAATGGTTAGGAGCATATAATATTTCACATAAGAATTTAGATTCAACGATAAATACTTCAAGACGATATTAATTAATTAAGAACACGAAAATTTCTCTCAACTTTTAAAGTAACTTCGAAGTTTCATACTTTCATTTGAAGATAAAGAATTCAATATATTTATTGAGAGGTCTTCCATTTATATACAGTTCTGGATTTATTTTTAATCACAATGCATGACAACGTTGACAAACACAATGGCTTTTCTTGTTGGCTTTCAAGTTGAGCAACATCTTAATTCACATAACCCCCCTCGCCCCCCACCCCCCCCCACCCAAAAAAAAAACCCAACCAATTTATCGAAAAGGAACCTTCGAATTTCCGTTAATTGGGATGCCGTCTGATTTAAACAAACAAATTCCCACATACGCCCAATAAGCAACACAACACAACTTTATTTGGATGCCTTGCCTTGGAAAATTCCCAGTCACATCTCTTGCCAAACTTATCTTTATATATACTTCAAACTCTTTGATCATTCAGTGTATATAGAGCAACATTGTATAGCTGTTTCTTATTCTCTCAAAATATCATAGATGGGGTATTTTTTTGCGAGAAAAGTTGTTGTCCATCCGTTAACGGAGGCCGAACCAAGGAAGTGTCAACGACAAATTAAGGTGCGGATGAAGATGAGAGAATACGGAGAAATGGTGAGAAACTGTGAAGGTGAGATCGGTAGGGTTATTTTTGAAGGGTGTTTAAATGGGAGGTGGGATGCTCGGTGTATTGGTTTATTAGCGATCGAGGAGAACTAGGAGGGGGGTTTATCGCCAATTGCCGAGGAAGTTTAATAATGTTTTGCGATATCTCAACTCGTTTATTGAGAAGAATTCTCATGAGCCCATGTTGGAATCCAAATCCTCTATTGTATTGCTATGTATTATTGTCTCTAATAAAAGAAACCCCGGAGAGGATACGAAGTCCTCATCTTATACTCACAACTTCTCGGAACATGCGTATTGATCTCTGCTGTTATAATGTAAACTTTTTTGAGGAAATTGAAATTTGGTGTTTGTTTAAGGCAACCATCCTTTTGCATGTAAGTTCTTGAATCCATATCAAATTGTTTCATTGTAGCATAAAGATCAGTTGGATCTCTTCTTTTTTTTTGGGCACTGGATCTTTGAGAAAGGAGAAAAGGTATGGGAAGAATCTAGGACATGTTGGTTCTAAAAAATTGCGAAGTTAGCAAAAGATTTCGACAATTCTGCATAGCTTGAATTCGGTGGTGATACAACTCACAAGGCGTACTTTGTTCATGGATGCGGCACTAGCGAACTATATTTGCTTGTTCTATCTTGATATAGTTCGCTTTGAAGAAGTGAAATTAATAGCTTGGCCATTCTGAAAGACCGGAATGCATCATCAACTGGCTTTCGATTGCTATCTATTAGTTACATGGTGATCCATCTAAGCTGGCGGCCTCAAATTCCTATCGACTCCATTATCATGACGCAGCGAAATGGGATACAAGTCGAGCAAGCTACAGCCGCCATAAAAAATTCCATTCCTACACGTTATTGAAGATCTATTTTGATTTACGCGTCTGCTAGACTTAGATTATTGAAAAGAGTTGCTCTTCCGACCCCTATTGTTTTAACCAGTATGCCAACCGTCTCGATTTATCACACAACCGAGCCACATTAAAATAGAGCACATGGCTACTCAAGAGATAACTAAGTATAGCTCCGCATTAAACCTTTCCTCTGAAAGAAGAGGAAGGCCACTGGTTTGATTATTGTGACGGTCGCATCAGGAAAAAAGAAAAGAAAAGAGATAATAACTTGAACTTCCTCATTGTTGCTCTAGCTTCTTCAAAAACCATCTCAACAAATCTATTAACTCAATGCCACCAAAAATATTAATCAAACCAACAATTATAGAAGCCAATGGCATGTCATGAGAGTTTGAGGAATTAATGGGGCACATTCTTCAACTAAAACCCTCACGATGATTTTTTTTCCCTTCCATGTGCCGGCCATATACACCCGAGAAATAAGAACTAGAAGTGTGGGCCCCATACGCTGCTCAAAGCTGTCCGAAACTCTCTCTCTCTCTCTTTCTCTCTCACCCCCTGCACGGATATTTTACACCCGGCACACCAAATAATTGCTCATGATTCTACTGTGCTCTTCGTTAAAGTCTAACACCTCGCATCCTTTTCTTTCTCTGCAAGTGCCTCTTCTTAAAAAACAAACAAAAAATCTCAAAAGAAATGGTCTAAAATGATACCTCACAGCCAATTCCTCAGTCAAACTGCCATCTCTCATCCCCATGTTACCCTGACATGCCAACCTTTTCTCCTTTTGTTGCATACCTCAAATTTCTATATTTAATATAAATTAAATAAGGGTATGGTCCAACTTTTGGATAAAAAAATTTATCTAGCAAATGTAGTGCAATAGGTAGCAAAGCTACTTTGCCTCCTACTGCTACTAACTCACCACCTCCCCAAGTTAAGCTGGTACTTCTTGTTGCACCGGGGATTCTTTAAATTCTGTCGGTGGCGTAGCTACCGAGATCAATGCAGTCAATCATGTTTCTCCTAGAAGTTGGTTAGCTACCTCTCATTTTGTTCTAGGATTCTTCCTATTCGTGGGCCAGGACCGTTCAGAGTGAACTGTTTCTTTAAGAAGCATTTAAAATCTAACGATCGTTATATAACCGCACAAAAATTAATTTATCCAACAAATCTAGATCGTGCAAACTCAACCGCTAATTTAAAAAGCGATTAAAATCCAACATGTCTTATTTAACCGCCACTTAAAGTTGCAGTTAAAAATAAATATCAAACCTCTATTTAAGTAATTTTTTTTCTAACGGTTGAGAAATATATCACCTATCGATTTGGGAACCCTAGTTTCCGCCAGAGCACTATGCGTCTTTATCAAAAAAGTTTTTCTAAGTGATAACCCTAGCTTTCGCTAGAGCACTCTGCGTCTTTCTCAACGAAGTTTTTCTAAGTGATAACCCTAACTTTCGTCAGAACACGTCTATGTCTTTCTCAATGAAGTTTTTCAAAGTGGTTGTGGTAAATTTTTTTACTTCTACATTTACATGTACTAGCATGTCGATTGATCTAGCATATGCGTGAATTAGAAAGAAGAAAAAAAAAGAAACAGCAGTGGAACCAGATGAAGGTCAATGCCCGAAAAAAACTTATTATTCCTATCGTATAGTAACTCCTGAAAGAAAAAATGTTGAGTTTATAGCGTCAACTAGAGGAAGAAAATGCAAAAATATTCTGTCTCCTAAAATCAGTCCTGATGAGAATAACAAAAGAGGTGTAACAAGTGATTCAAAGTATGAAAATTTTGAGAATACTACATGTGATTTGGAAGAACCTGAAATTGGCATGATATTCAATTCACAGGATCATGCTTATCGATGTTATTTGGCTTATGCTCGAAACATTGGGTTTGCTATCAGAGTTTGTTCTTGTCATCGTGTAGTTCGCAGTAATTCCGTAATCTCTAGGCAATATGAATGTAATAAGGCCGCAAAACCTAAACAGTTGAAACTCGATGTAAAACGTAAAATATCTTTTCAGCGTTTCGGAAATATAATTATATTGGATCCAACTGCGAAGCTCGCATGTTTGTTGTTAAAAGGAAAGGTCGATGGATATTAACTTATTACAAGAGAGAGCACGACCATCCATTTGTACCGCAGTCAATGATGCAATACCAATCATGTCACAAAAGAATTTCCAAATTCGACAAAAGTCAAATTCATAATTTGAAAGATAGTGGGGTTGGTCCAATTAAAACATATACGATACCTGGACAAGATCATGGCGGGGTAGAAAATCTTGGTTACAGGCTAAACGATATAAAGAGTGTATTAAGAAAAATACGTCATCAATCTATGGTCTATGGACGTATTAGACGCCCAAACTATTTAGTTTATTTGCAATCCATTCAAGTTGAGAACCCAAATTTTACTTATCTAATAAAATATGACGAAGAAAATCATATCGATATCCTCTTAATCGTGAATGCACGCTCTAAAACTTCATATAAAACTTTCGGTGATGAAATTACTTTTGATACCACGGATCGAACTAACAAATATCAAATGCCCTTTTCCTCATTCACTGGCGTTTATCATAATATAAATCACAAATATTTGGTCTGGCGTTACTGCGGAATGAGTCTGAAAAGTCTTTCACCTTATTATTTCAACGGTAGTTAATTACGATGAATAATAAGACACCGCTATCTATAATCACCGATCAAGATCAAGCCATGACAAATGTTATTGCCCAGGTATTTCCAAATACAAGACATCATTATTGCATATGGCACATTAGTCAAAAGTATCCTGAGAAATTGCAGAGTTTATATCATTAGTATACCGGTTTCAAAACGACTTCAAATGCTGCGTAGAAAAAAAATTTGACAGTTGAGAAATTTAAAAATAAGTGATCTGCACTAGATGAAAAAAACCAAGTTAGTAGACATAAATGGATTTCAATAATATACGGTATAATGGAGAAATGCATACCAACTTATACAATAAGAAACTTTTATGCAGCAATGCGAACAGGACATAATGAGAGCATGAATGTGTTTTTTATGCTTATCTTAATTGGAACACCGCAATTAAAGAGTTTGTTATGAAAATGAGAAGTGCACTACAAATGCATAACGAGCGTGAGAAAAAATGGATTTTGATAAGCTATGCAAAAAATCGTATGTATGCAATAAATATGCAACTGGAATTAGACGCTTCCAAAATTTACACCAAAAGCATTTTTGAAAAAATTCAGGTAAAGCTCCAGAAATCTCAATTATTTAATATACAGAAAGTTTCAAAAGTCGATGGGACAACCGGATATAAAGTTCACAACGTACTCGGTCCGAAGAAAAACTTGCGAAGAGTGTATTATGTCCAATTTACGACAAAAGGGCGGTTTCCAAGCGCATTTGCAATCATTTTTAATCAACCGGACTATTATGTAGGCATATATTCAAAAAATTTGTATCTAAAAGTATGAATAGTATACTGTCTCGATATATTTTGCTAAGATGGACGAGAAATGTTAATCAATACATTGTCATGATGAGTATTGTACCACCTTCGATACAGATGACTGAAACGTCGCGGTATAGTCATTTATGCAATGAGTTCAATCTAATTGTCGTGATAGATGCCGCGTCAGAGAATGGATACAAAATTATGCTGGGGTAATTGTCCAAACGTGCGATACGAATATCTGAATTTCCAGTAGGAATACCGAATGTGAAAGAAGACTTGATTGATGAAGTAACAGATGATTTGAAATACGTGAAAGATGATATTTCAAAAATACAAAATCCTTTACAATCTAACCCTAGGGGTCGTAAAAAGAATCGGATTAAATTTTGGATCGCTAAAAAAAATAGTGATAAGAAAAAGAAGAAGAGGTTCTGCACAGGATGCAATCAATTAACATTTCATAACAAAACAACTTGTCCGATTAGACAAACACAACATGTAAAAGACATACATCATGGTTAACCGAATCTCATGTGTCTGGAGTCGTCATGGGATTTGAACCAACCGTCTGGTTGGTCAGAATAACTTGTCGTAAATGAATGATATTTGATGTAAATGAATGATATTTGATAAACCATAACATAATTTTAGATTTTTTGGTAAATAAATAGCATTTGTTGTAAATGAATGATATTTGATGTAAAGGAATGATACTTGATAAAAATATTAGTTGTTGATATTGGTTGTGTCAATTAATGATGTTAAATGTGTTGATATTGGTTGTGTCAATCAATGTTGCTGTTAAATTTGTTAGTGCAGAAAATATAACTGTTACTTTAAGCAACGGTTACATAGTGTGCTATCTGCTCCTGGAGTGAGCTCAAAATATAACCTCCGCTTTAAGTAGCGGTTAAATAGTCAGAATATTACTAGGTCAAAATATAACAGCTACTTAAAACAGCAGTTACATAGTGTGCTCTCTATTCCTAAAGTGGACTCAAAATATAACCGCTATTTTAAGTAGCGGTTAAATAGTCGGTGAGCTCAAAATATAACCACTATTTAAAGCAGCGGTTACATAGTGTGCTTTCTGTTTCTGAAGTGAGCTCCAAATATAACCGCTACTTTAAGTAGCAGTTAAATAGTCAGTGACCTCAAAATATATAGAAATGTAGATCATTTACACACAAATGTACATCATTTTCTCACAAACGTACATTGTTTACAAAAATCAAATATCAAAGTTCAGATACAAACATCAACACATATCATATATACTTGTGAAATCTAAAATTTCATTGTTCAACACACAACCGCACATAATACACATGCAAAATCTAAAATTTATTACATCATTTAGGTAATTTCTGATTAACTACCTCATATCACATCCTATATCTAAAATTTTCAATAGTACTTGTGCCCAATTTTTGTGAGTTTAGGAGAAGTCCCCATGACAAGCAATCCATGTATTTTATTATAAATACACCGCAATCGAGTGATCCAGTGTCTTGTCTCGGATTGCCCTCATTCTCATCAAATTTCCAAGCCTTTGTTAAACTAAATTAGAGTCTGGGCATAGCTTTCTTTAAGGTCTGAAGTATGTCTCTTGTAGCAAATTTCTTAGCAGTCTTTTTGTCGGTTCCCGTAGAAGTCACCGTATAAACTATGTCATTTGCTTCAACTTTAGCTGTAAATGAAGCGATGCCATCTTTGTATGTCTTTGATAAATTCTTCTCGTATGCCTTTTTAGAGCAAAACTCATTCAATTCTCTTACTGGATTTATTTTCATTGTTTCTGGTGTCACCATAAGCTCCAAGAGCCGCCTCATATTTTACCAAACAATTTCTTTATTGAAATTTAAATCGATATAAATCGCAGACGTCATCGAATCAATCTCCAGGGCAATTTATATTGATTCGCATTTCAATAAATAAATTGTTTGGGAAAGTATGAGGCGGCTCTTAGAGCCTATGGTGACACCAGAAACAATGTAAATGAATCTAGTAATAGAATTGAACCAGCATTGCTCTAAAAAGGCATACGAGAAGAATTTATCAAAGACGTACAAAAATGGTGTCGCTTAATTTACGACTGAAGTTGAAGCAAATGGCATGGTTTATACGGCAACTTCTACAGGAACCGACAAAAAGACTGCTAAGAAACTAGCTGCAAGAGATATGTTTCGAATCTTAAAGAAAGCTATACCCAGCCTCTAAACATTAGGAAGCTGGAATCAGCGCTCTTCAGCACATCCCCTATCTTTACCACTTTAAATAGCTTCGGAAATGTGATTTGCTTGATTATACAATACAACATTCTTTATAGAGCCAGGATTGTATTGAATAGATGATGTCTAAAATGTTGATGGCCGGGTAGGATTGACTATATTCTGTATTTTCCTTATTTTGCTACGTTCTTTATGAATATTTTTTGGCGGAGGAAGAGTCGATTTAGCCCCCTCTTCGGTGTAGCCCTCTTAAGTGTATATTTAATTTTACCGGCCATTATAACTACATAATAAACATCAAAAATCCTAAATATATTAACAAAAAACCCTATATAAATAAGACCAAAGCCTAAACTAATAAAATAATTGATTTGTGTTATAAAATCGATCCAAGAAACACGATGATACCCATCAACAATAGCAATTCAAACCACAAGGAAAAAACCCCCAATTTACATCTAAAACCCTAACAAAATTCCCCAAAAAAATAACAAACCCTATACCAATTAAAGTAATTAGGAGATGGGCCCACGAATCAAGAGAATTCCAGCAAGAATCGCAGTTCAAATCACAGCAAAAATCGTCCAATTCCAATTCCTAACCTTTGAACCGCTGAAATTGTTAAGCTCTTTTTATTAAATGGAGATCACTACTTTAAGTAGCGGTTAAATAGGCAGTAAGCACAAAATATAACCGCTACTTAAAGCAGCGGTTACATAGTGTGCTCTCGGTTTCTGGAGTGAGCTCAAAATATAACCGCTATTTTAAGCAGCGGTTAAATAGGCAGTGAGCTCAAAATATTACCAGCTCAAAATATAACCGCTACTTAAAGCAGCGGTTATACAGTGTGCTCTCTGTTCCTGGAGTGAGCTCAAAATATAACTGCTGCATTAAGTAGTGGTTAAATAGGTAGTGAGCTCAAAATATAACTAGTTCAAAATTTAACCGCTACTTAAATCAGCGGTTAAATAGTGTGCTCTCTGTTCCTAGAGTGAGCTCAAAATACAACCGCTAGTTAAAATAGCGGTTAAATAGTCGGTGAGCTCAAAATTTAACCGCTACTTAAAATCAACGATTAAATAGTAGCTCAAAATATAACCGCTACTTTAAGTAGCGGTTAAATAGTCGGTGATTGCAAAATATACAGAATTGTAGATCATTTACACACAAATGTACATCATTTTCTTACAAGTGTACATCATTTACAGCAAACAAATATCAGAGTTCAGATATAAACATCAACACACGTTATATATACAAACATTAACAAACATTAACAAACATCAACATATATTATATAAAGTTGGATAACAAAAACAAATATCATATTTATTACATCATTTGGGTAGTTTCTGATTAGCTACCCCATAACACATCATATATCTAAAATTTTCTATAGTATTTGTGTCTCATTTTTCTGATTTCAGAGAAAGTCCCCGAGACAAGCAATCCATGTATTTCACTGCAAATACACCGTAATCGAGTGATCCGGTTTCTTATCTCGAACGACCCTCATTCTCACCAAATTTCCAAGCCTTTGTTAAACCAAATTTGTTGGGATTGGGTACATCTTTTAGCATATGCCTAACAAAATGATTTTGCTGCAAAAAAATTATTGAGTTAAGCAAATTATTACAACTTATAAGCAAATGAAAATAGTAATCGTTTTAAAATTGGACTAACCAGTGCTTCACATTCAAACTTATATAGTTTCATGACATCTTTGAATATTGGATCATATAGCACAAAAATTCCCTTTGTAATGTATCAGACACAAAATCCAATGATATTCGTGATGCATGGGAAAATAAACCTGGGATTAAAATTTAAATTCATCATTATAAATCATATTTATAGCAAATAAAACGAAAATGAGAAAAATAAAGTACAAACTTCCCGTGTCATACTCTAGTACAGACTTCTGGAAATGATTTTTCCATTTGATCCATTCCAGTAAGCTAGATCGACATTTCTGTTTGCTTTTTGCCCTCTTCGCTTAACAATCACGGAGCATCGTCTAGAAAATAAAAAGTAGAATGAAGAACATGATATTGAATATTATTTAGTTGATGTAAAAAAAGATATTGAATAACAATGACTCGGACAAAATTCAAGATAAAAGAAGCTATTGGCGAAAGATTCACGTCTGTGTAACAAATCGATGTAAGCCGATATCATTTCTTCTCTAACACGCTCCCCAATTCGCAACGAGAGAAAGTCAAAAAATATACAACTGCTTCTTCTCCTGTCTGAAGGAATTCAACTTCTCTGGAGGTTATCAAAATATGAATATTTAGTATTTAACTTTTAAATATGAAATTATAATTAATTCATTAGAAGTAGACAAACCTTATTTTCCGACTCTCGTCAAAGCGATCGATCCATATTTTCGCCCGCACGTACTTCTTTTTATAATTCAGAGATGTTCTTTTATTTCTTTTTCTTCTTGTCTGGATTTGTGTACAGCAAAAGTAAGAAAGAACTTAGCTTCTTTAGTCTCTTCGAATCTTTTATTACTTCTCCTAAAATTTCGTACCCCATGAGATTAGTTGAATCTATACCCGCTTCAATGAGTCTTTTAAGTAAAGAATCATCTTCTATTTTTTCCGCGACGTCTGCCCGACAGCCCGGGAACGGAAAATCCATCACAATAGGTTGTTTAAACGGTAATTCCTTAGGAATACCCTTCGTCGCTTTAATTTTTTCAATAGATTTTTCTACTTCAACTTCGAGATATATCTTTCAAGCCTATGTTCAAATTTGCATCGGCAGCACTTAAATCAACCTCAAAACATTCATAAAAAACGGTCTCCTCTCCGCCGTTTTTCTAACCGTCTCATCAACATTTTCATCTTCGGAAATTTCAGCCCTGAGATTTTCATACCTCGCCTTTTATCAGACAGTCTTCTCCTTCAGATTTGTTTCAATAGCCTTCTTAACTTTTTGAACATCGGGTTATCAGTCCCGACAATTTCATCGCTTTTTGAGGCTTCATCCCCTTCTCATCAATATCACCATTTAGAACTCGTTCGATCTCTTCGTGTAATCTCTTGAGATTGTCGTCATCCAACAAAGATGTATTAAGTTCAACTGAGTTCACCTACAAATAATAAGTAATATATATCAATAATTGGATCTAATATGTTAAATATAATATAAAACAAAACAAAACATAAACTATACTTACATAATCGAGAAGTAACTGACAGCTAATCTCGATGTTAGGCTCGTATATCGTAGTTGGTTGACTGTGGGGGTGTATTACCTTCCTGGTAATAGCAGTGTACCAAACGAAGTAATCGACAGCCACATCATGACCTTCTCCTATACTAGCATCAAATTCAACTCATTTTGCTTCGATATCTATTTGGGCTTAGTCCCACAAACTGATATACTCCGAAATCACATTGTATATTGGTTTCTTCTTGGTTGGTTTCTTCTTCTCAGTTTGTATACGTTGAACGTCAACATGTACACTTTGAATACCGCCAAACTGTTGAATTATCCTTTCGAAATATTGCCACTGAACAATATCGAAACAAATGAGAGAAACTCGCAACGGTCCAGAGTATTTACTGAGGAAAAAAAGTCTTCGGATGCACCAACATACTCAGTATATGGTTTACATGTGAACTGTCATTAAAGAAACGGTTGAAAATATTTATCATTATTCTTTAACATTATTCATAAAGAATTAAATAAATATCGTTAAATTAAGTAATGAAATAGTAATTACCTGTAATTCATTCAAATTATCAAGCATTCCCCGAGATAAAAGTTTTATGATGATGGGGAAATCGATGTGTGCGTACACCCCATTGTCTAGCAAGAGGGTCTAACCTCCTTAATGTTAGTATCGGAGATAGGTCGAATGACCAAGATCATAGTATATGCCCAACACTGAATAAAAATTAATTGTTAAATTCGCTACAATTATCTTTACACTTAAAGAAAATAATTATACAACTAATACGATACCTGCAAAACTATAAGACAGCCATTTATTGCTCTCGCATTTGACAGAACCGCTTCGTTCAATCCGTTTATCAAATACGACAAAAACCCCGTCCCCAAGCGTATGAGGAGATGAGTTCCTCACCGCATAATAATCAAAGTCATTTTGGATGAACTAGGTTCTTGGAGCGTGTAGCGAATAATACCATGCAAATGTTGTACAAAACATAAGCTTTTATACATTGAACAATTTTTCCACGATCGGCATTAGCCTCGAGACTACTAAAAGTCTCATGCATCCACGTTGCGAGTACGACACCGTCTTTCCTCTTCTTCTTGGGGGATCAACTCCTAATATGTCGTAAAAATGTATGAACTCATACATCCTTCAAAAACAATTGGCGAACGTGTGACCGGAAGACCGAGAATCCATGATACGTCTTCAAAAGTGATCGACGCCTCTCCAATGAGTAAATGAAAAGTGTTCGCCTCGGGTCGCTATTTCTCAACTAATGCGGCTATCAATGGTAGGTCATGTTGTTGATGGCCAACTTTACGATATTCACCAAAACCCCATTCATCTAATAATTCAATCTGATGCCAGAGGCCATTGCGCAAACATGTTCGTACATTCGAGCACAAGAAAATTTCTCCTATCTTTACCACTTCAAATAGTTTCAGCAATGTGATTTGCTTGATTATACAATACAACATTCTTCATGGGACCGAAGTTGTATTGAATTGATGATGTCTGAAATACTGATGGTTGGGTAGGATTCATTACATTCATCTTTGATTGTAATTTCCTTTTTTGTTATGTTCTTAGAGTTTTTCTTTACGAATATTTTTGACGGAGGGGGAAGAGTCGGTTTAGCCCTCTTTTGTGTGGCCCTTTTCGGTGTAGCCCTCTTAGGTGTATACTTGCGTTTACAGGCCATTATAACTACATAATAAACTCAAAATTTCTAAATATATTAACAAAAAAACCTATATAAATAAGATCAAACACTAAACTAATAAAGTCATTGATTTATGTTATAAAATCGATTCGAGAAACATAAGAATACCCCATCAACAATCGCAATTCAAATCACAGGAAAAAAGACTCAATTTACATCTGAAAATCCTAACAAAAATCCTCTAAAAATTAACAAACCTTATACTAATTAAAGTAAATAATTTACCTTATGAGATCGATCCATGAATCAAGAGAATTCCAGTAACAATTACAGTTCAAATCACAGCAAAAATCACCCAATTTCTTTCGATCTTTAACTCTTAAACCGATGATACTATGCTAAAGCTATTTGGGCAGTGGCTCTTTTTATTAAATGGGAACCGCTACTTTAAGCAGCGATTAAATCTGAGCCATTCAATTTTAACTGCCACTTTAATTAGCGGTTAACATCAACGGCTCAGATTTGTTGGATATATCAATTTATCCAACGCTGTATAATGACCCATCCCCGATTAAATAAATAACAAAGGATATGAAAAGGTCTCTCCTCTTTTGCATGCCAGCATAATATTTGATAGAGACCAAGTTGGAGCTCTCATTGTGTCTTAGGATTCTCTCAACTGCAACCCCTCTCATATCATTCAAACACAAAGGCAAGGCATGCATTTGCTCTCCTTTGGATTCCAACTCAAGCGGTTGGCAATGTACCCTAAAAGCTAAAGACAATATAAAAACAGATAAAGCAAAAAGGCAATGAATCATGAGAGAGACCATTCTCTAACTAATCTTACATTAGACATTGAATTAATCAACTTGTTATGAATTACAAACAAATTATTACATGTTAATGAACAGCAGAAAAAACCACCCCCTGTGGAATTTTTGTTGTTCTTAGTTACATTGATTGATCGGTTTCGAGACATAAAATCGTCTCTAGGACCGTATAAATGCTTGCTGATCATTAATCATATTCAACGATCAGAGCTTAGTTAATGCATGAATGAATGGAGAAGAAAGAAGGAAGGAACTAATTTTCTTAAATAATCTAAATGAACAGAGGTCACTAAGAAGCAATGCAGCATTGAATGATGAAGATGACGATGACGATGATGAAGGGAATGTTAGTGAAGCAAGCAAGATGCTTGTTCAGTGCAGTGGTGATGAATTGCTACCCTCTTTAATAGCAGAGGATCATAACAATAGGAGAAGGAAATCCCATTACCTTCTCCTTTTTCCAATGAGCATTTTCAGGAACCAGAATGGTAAAAATGCATGAATTCCTAATTACCCATTTTCCCATAACAATCAACTTGATGTTTGATATGATCTGCAACATTTCTCGGTGGTGGTTGTGACGAGCTTGACGCCATTGATGGCCCAACAGTTACACCTGCAAATATAAATTGCTGCCGATGTCAATGGCAAAAAATTCGTATTGAAAATGAAGCTTGGAACATAAATTTTACAATTTGAGTCTTATTTCAATGTTTGAGAAGCAGTTTAATTGTACTAAGGGATGTGACTTGAAGCATTTATTAGAGGTGTTGCATCAGACTTTGAATTTTTTTAATCTCAAATTTGAGAAAAAATGTAACATTTCTGCTCACTTCTTATTCTGCTGAACCAAAAAAAATTACTTCGAAATCCAAAGGTTTTGTTGTTCGATCAAGCATAATCTTCCAAAATAAATTTTACCGTTTCATTTTCATTTTCATTTTCAAAAGGATGCAGCTTGAAGCATTTATTATAAGTGTCACACTTCAATTAATTTTATTCCGGATTCAAGGAAAATGCATCACTTTTGCTCCTTTTTTTCAGTAATTCAACCCGCCCATAAATTTTATTTCCTAAGGGTTTGGAATGGTTTTATGCAACAATCTTTTGCAACAAATCAAATAGCTTCTAAGTGAAACAATTTTAGCTATATTGTATGAAAATAGACCTGCATTTGGGGCGGCAATGGAGGTAGGCAAAGAGAGGATAGCATCAGAAGCCGACCCAAACTGCTGCGGCAGATACGGGTATTGGATCATTTGAGGATAATGCAGCCCGAACCCGCCGTGAGCCTGAGCAGACTGTGAGTATTGAGTATAATAAGGGTGATAATAATTAGCATAAACCGTTTGATTTGCTGCTGGATAATATGAAGAGAACTGTTGCTGTTGATGCCCTCCAACTCCATAGTAATTCTACAATGTTGTTGCTATCATTAGCCGTTAATCTCAATTGGGTACCTCTAAATTCATCAAATTTAACATTTTTAAACTAATTACCATTGGATACAAGCTCTGATCTTGAGAGTAGCCAGCAGAGTAGCCATAGATAGAATAAGGTAATGCATAATGAGGAGCTTGCTGATAATAACCAGTGGAGATTGAAGAAGATGGTTCTCTATAAGCAGAAGAAATCATAGTCGAGCTCGCCTGAGGCCGAAATCGACCCATCACTGCAAAATAATTTTTAAAAACCCATTTTTATTTCAAAAGATTTAAAATTTCGACCTACATTATTACAAATTCATAGAAAAAAGTTAGCGAATTAACGCGCCATGTTGGGGAGTAATCGGCCTCGTTCGATTCGAAGCGGCGCCAAGCGAAGCCAAATTGCAATTCGCCTTTCGCCCATCGATCACCGGCGCTGGATCCAAGCAAGCTCTCATAGCTGAATCAGGATCCTTAAACGTCACCTGCTCAAAAAATTCAAAAAAAGAAAACCCCCGAATTAGGGGGGAAAATGAATGAGAATTAGGGTTTTAGTTAGGGTTAGAGTTAGGGATGGATTTACAAAGCCGTAGCCTTTGGATCGGCCCGTGTTCTTGTCGGAGATGACGACGGCTTCGAGGATTTCGCCGAACTGTTCGAAGTAGCGGCGCATTGTGTCTCGCTGCGTCTCCCACGCGAGGCCGCCGACGAAAATCTTGGTGTAGGTCGTGTCTCCGGCGAGGTTTCCGCCTCCGCCGCCGCCGCGTGAGTGGGACGCCGCCATGGGTTTAGAGAGAGAAAGCGAGGAAAATGCGAAGGGTTTAGAGAGAGAGAGAGAGGTTATGCATAAAGATTGGATTTTTATTTTTAGGGGTAACGGCAAAATGATTAGAGGAAGCAGAGCGTGGGGAGAAATGAGGACGGAGGAGTTGGAGAGAGAAAGAGGGGAGAGCAGAGGGAAGTGGTGGGGCCCACGACACACACACACAGAGAGAGAGAGAGAGGGAGAGGGACAGCTAGCGGTCCAATGAAGGGAATTGTTTTGATGAGAGTTTTCTGATATCTTCGTTCATTTGCATCGCTGGATTCAACCCTTTTCCTTTTATGGCCTGTTTTTGGAGTCTTCAGTCTTCAACGATGACCATCTTCTCATTTTTTAAAAGATTTTTTCGTCTTTTTTTTAATTTGTTGTGTGTGTGTGTGTCTCTGGAGCAGGGATACTATAAATTGCTTGATATCTGTATTTTTAATCTTACTTTCTAAAACCTATACGTTGCTCTTTTGTCTCCACGATCACTCGTCTTTTCATTTCTGATGAAAAATTTCTCTCAAAATACTTTTCACTGGAAGTATTAGCTCGAAACTGAGAATTAAATGGTGGAAAAAACTTTTTAGGTGCTTAGGTTTGATAAATACAAAAGGGTTGATTGACTGGTGTTAGGTTAGAGATAAGCTGCGGGTTTGAAGAAGAGAGCCTGATTTAGTTTTACATAAACATGAGGCCTGTTTTCTAAATGTGTTTTCCTGGAAGTTATTTTAATGTTTCTATTTCTAGGAATTTTCTTCCACAATGCAACATTTTATACAAACAGTCCATTATGGTTTCAGATATTAAGGAATTTTACAAATCGGAATAGATGGAACTACCTGGTTTTGAACATATCCAAAAAAGTTTCTTTGGAATTTGCCATGACAAAACTCCTAAGGATGAGATGAATATGTGGCTTCATATGGAATGGAATTCAGAATATTTAACACATACAAGAAATAAAGTTAAGTCCAGTTGTAATGATGCAGGTTATATGCATCAAGAGCGGGGTATACGGTTATATGATGATGTCTAAAGAAGGAAAATTACGATTACATGCAATCTGCTCTCGGATAAATAAATTAGAAAAACCAGAAAAAGATAATATAGGATGAATCCCCACGAGTAACGAAGTAGGACGATAAATTAGGATTTTGTTGATTTTCTCAAAACTATAATACCATCTAAACAATTTCAGGAATAATTACAATGGTAAGCATATGTATAGAGACAAAAAGAAATCCCCTGAAGAAATCAGTCAGTCTGTCCGTGATGAGGCTCGATATCAGTGACTCTCCAGATGCTGACATGTGGCAGATGACGTGGCCCAGAACCTACAAGAAAGGATCGAGAACTTCAGTTGGGATCACATCTCGGGCCTCCGAGTCCGAGGAGTCTCCTGACCTTCGGCGGCCTTCTAGACCATCCCCCGGCTCGTTTCCGAGCTATCACAGAACCAAGCTGCCTCGGCCTCCAGCTCGTGCCCGAGCCTCCCGCCGAGCTCTTTTTCCTCGGTCTCACAGACCGACCCACGGCGCTGATCACAGGCACCTCCGCCACGGCTCCGCGAATCTCTCCATGCGCGAGATATCCGCCGCCCACGATCCCGCGTCCCACGCCATCACGATCCCTTATTAACGAGCCTGTCTCATCATTAATGCGGGATCCCGCCTATCAAGCAGGCGTGACGCCAGGGGCGTAACGGCCGGCGTGATTCTCGCGCCCGCCTGCCCATTGCTGCCGCTATATAAACCCCTCTCTCAGACGATCGAGGTAAGACATTTTTACTCCACTAGGCAGTTACTCTGCCAAAATACCCCATCTAACTTGATCGTCGGAGGGTCCTCGATGGCACAACCACCCCGGGACTTCTTTGCAGGTAGCTCGGCCACAACCACCCAAAACCCATTGAGATCCACACGCTTCAGGAGTCAACCCTCCAACTCAACCTCAGCCGTCCATCAGCAAACGAAGAGATCAACGGAAGATAGCATCTGAAGGAGATCCAGAGATCCATCAGTTGGCGCCGTCTGAGGGAAACGTTGTTCCACTCAACCAAAAGTTCATCTTCCGATCTCGACTACATGGCAAGCGGTGACCGCGACGATCCAAGCACCAGCCGTCAGCCTCCCCACAGTGGAGACGAAGGAGAATCCCCTCCTCTACCGAATGCCATTCACGCCCTATCCGCTCGGATAGATCGACTCACGTCCGTCGTGGATGCGCTCGTCCGTGTCGAAGTGGCCGGGCAAGCTCTCCAGGTCGCCGCTCCCCCTCCGCAGGATCGGGACCCCTACAGAGGGAGAGAAGACTCTGCCCACGTTGGCAGGACCGATCACCGCCTCGCAGTCTCCGGCGGCCGCAGATCCCCCGGGCCGACATATTCAATGACCCGGTGGGTGCCGCACAGTTTAACTCCGAGATCTTACGCCAAAGCGCCTCGCCCCGAGCCCCATCGCGCCCCTGTCCCTCCCGAGGAGGTGTCGGTCAGCTCGCCTGCACCCAGGCATGACCGACACCCCCTCCCTCAACGAGGTCGCGCGCACGGGACTCGCCACGGCAGCTCGAAAACGACCTCGCCAGGAGACCTGAGGAACGTCATCGAACGGAATCGGGGCCGTGGCTAAGCAGAGGTCTCCGGCAGCAGATGCCAAAAATCAAAATATGCCGACTCATCGGGATACCACGGCCGACTCGACGCCCTCAAAAAGAAGATCGAAGGTATGCATCGGGAAGGTCGTCATTCGAGCGACGGGGCTAAATACGCCGCCGACTCGCTCACAAAGCCCTTCACTGAGGAGCTTCTCTCCATCCATGTCTCCTCCCGGAACAATCCCCAGAAGGTTTCACTCTTCGACGGGAAGTCCGACCCGAAGGATCACTTGGACGCGTTCACAGCCGGGATGAGTTTCCAGGACTTTTCCGACGCCGCCCAATGCCGTTCTTTCCCGGACACTCTCATTCGCTTCGGTTGAGACTGGTTCCGAGGACTCGCGCCACGCTCAATCTCAACCTTCGATGAGCTGGCCACCCAATTCATCGGCCACTTCGTCGGGAACAGACGGCAGAAGTGAACCGTCGACCACCTCTTCACTATAAAGAGCGGGGATAAAGAAACCATCAAAGGGTACGTCATCCACTTCTACAATGTCCTCCTCGAAGTCCCGGAACACCGGGACGAAACGATCATAACGGCACTCAGGTCGGGTCTTAGGCACAAGGAGTGGTTACGCTCTTTTGCATTAGCGCAATGATTGTTATAAATTCTTGTTGTGTAGTATGTAAAATTGTAAAGAAATCACAACCAAAAATTATTTGACCGCAATCAACTACGGTGTCGGATGTAGATTGTAAGTGAGTGCGGATCGTCCACAGGGACAGTGTAATAGTTCGTCTTTTGAATTAGATGAGTCGAAACTTTAAAGAAAAGAAAACAAAATAATTCAAGATTTGTATTTGAAGTTCAAGAATTAGAAAAAACTAGATCTAATAACAAGAAAAAGATAGAATCAAGAATTGATAATTTGTTGATTTTTCCAAACCAAATATCAAGAATCGAAATGAGGCTCGTAGGAATCGATCGGATCTATAGATGTGATGTAATCTTACAATGTCGTATTCTTATCCTTCGATGAGTTGATACTAGATCGATGATGATCGACAAGAATTAGGGATTTCTAGTGAAACTAGGGTTTCATCTCATCCCTTGTTCTTTCATCGATATCATTCATATTCTAGCCTCTAGTAAATTCAAGAAACGATCGTAGATTCCTAATTTCGAGCGATAACAATCAAGAAAGCATCGCTACGAAACTAGGTCATCGATTCTTGACTTTGCTAGGGTTTACAAAACTCGTAGGACTTAAAAATCGTATTAAGATTTGTTACATCATCATTCTATTGATCGTCTCGACTCCTTTACGAGCGGAGTTTTACTCAAACATCATCACAAGAACTACAATCATAAATTGAGATCGAATCATGATGCAAGAATTTAAAGAAAGCAAGATTCAAGAATTTCACCTTTTATTTATATCAACAATTTCGTTACATTCGCTCAAGAACTACAAGAGGAAGAACTTGATTGTCGATTTGGCTTCGCTCGTCTCCGTGGGTCGCGGATCGGCTTGGATCACTTACCCGATTGAAGATCGGCTCGGCTCCTAAAAGGTTGAAGGCTTCTTGCTTGATTGGTACTCAAGATCTTGAATTTGGAGTGGAATTAGGGTTAGGGTTTCGCACAAGCCTTGTCACTAGACTTGTGGAAGAAGATGAAGAATTAGAATTTTAGGAATATCAAAGATTAACCTCAACCCTTAGATCTAGGCTCCTATTTATAGACATCTAAACCCTAGATCTAGGATTTCAAATTTTAAGTTTCCCTCCAAAAGTTTGTTGAGCAAATTTAAATTTCCCTCCAAAAGTTAGTTAGAGGAGAAGCTTCTAGATGTGATTAGTTAGGAGCTTAATTAGGATTAGCCTTGCTTAATGATCTTTGCTGATCTGGCAGTAGCTTCGAGAGAATTCTGGAATTTGACATATCAGAAATGAATGTGGGCCCTGATATTGAGATTCTGCACTGAAAATTAAGCTCTGACGTGTCCAAACCGCCGCGGATCCGCGGCCCAAGCAGGCTCATGCCGCGGATCCGCGGCTCCTTGTGGGCCTTGGGCTTCCAACTTTTCTGGTAATTCTCTATATACTATTTGGGCCTTGTTTTGATGTGTTGATTTGTATTTCTCCCTCTGAATTGCTACCAGGTCTGAAATCATTGAGTTGGCGTAATTTTGATCAGCTCTTGGTTTTTCTTCCGTATTTTCCTGCACAGACTCAAGACAAGTGTTGCGCAAATACAGAAATGATGCGATGCCATGAAATGCGGTTAATTTCCTTTAAAGTGTCGGTTTAAAAGTCTAACACATGAAATCTGATATTTAACGACTGATTTGCTAATATGTGAAATATGAATACCGAACACTTCTAAATGAGTGCAAATGTTAGGGAAATTGCCGTGTTAAAAATACATTATTTTCGACTGATCAAATACCCCCAAACTTAATTTCGATCGTCTCGAGCGAATTGTTTTATTAAAAAGAGAAGGAGAAAATAAAGAAAGAGAAAAACTAACTAGCACACTTTCGTAGGCAACACGATTGCACTGAGCACGTGCAATAAGCCTTTAAACCTCTAGGTGTCCCTAGTAGGAGGAGTGTTGTCTCCTGAGGGTTTTCAGCGGATTGCACCCACAAAATCCAATAATAAAAGGAAGATCATGAATATTACATTTAAAGAAAAGAATTGCAAAAGAAAAGCTTCGAAAATTAGGGTTTCCAACTAAGCTAGCTTTTCGGTTGTCATGAGCCCTATCTTAATAGTCATGAAAAGATGTTAGAAATCACGTCCTCCCTCAATAAAACATCATCTTATTCTTCATTCCTATCTTTCTTCCAAACATCGATCATATAACCCTGCGTGTGTGTAAAGACATCCCTACACCCGGAGAATTCAATTCAAGCTATCATACTCTTGCCCATCAGCCTCGGTACTTTTTAATTAATGAATATTTAGGATTGCTCACACACTTTCATGCGACCGTTAATACTTTTTGAGGTACTAACCGACCGATTACTCACGTGCTTGCTTCTTTGGTGTTTTTCCTCGTCTTGCACCACCTAAGGCATAGCAGTGACTCCCAGACCAGTTGGCCTTAGGGCACTAGGTGAAGAAGCACCCTCGCTATATATTTTTTATTGCCCTCGGTGATAACAAAACCAGTGTCCATTTTTCTCACCACTTTATATTTTCTTCATTTCATTTTTTTTTATTTCCTTCATACTTTTGGCTTTAAGACAAGAGCATTTCAAGGTATCCTCTACTATCCCAGGCTTCAAGACGTGTGTAAGTGCGAATAGCAGGGTATCAACGTTCAAAATGTTTGGCTTCCATAATAGAAACTATTTTTCAGACTTATTTTTATCCTCAGATTAGTGACTTCCTTCATCTTACTAACCCTTGGGACAACGGCTCATAACTACTTATTACTAGTTCGTATAAGAAAACTTCTAATTTTCTTAGTTTTCTTAAATTTTTCTAATCTCATGGATGTAATTTTTCACTATCTAATCTTTTATTATCTTATTTATGTACAAAAATATTTTTATAGTTTTTATAAATTTTTTTTAAATTTTTATAGTTTTTCAAACATGTTTTGTGCTTATGCAAATGATATGCAAATGATGCAAAAATAAGCACAAACCTTCTCCAAACTTGTTTTCAACAGTATCCTCACTGTTGCCTTCAGCTAAATCTTGAAAAACCTGTAAGCTTGGGAGGAATTTATTAGTGGGGACAAAATATTTAAGTGAAGAACCTCCCCCAAACTTATTTTTGGCTCAATATTTTGTAAAAATTTTCTTTTTAAGAGCCAGAAAAAATGTCCCCCCCAAACTTGAATTATGCAATGTTAATCTTTGAAAATCACATGAGGGGGTCAAAAATCAGTGGTCGATGCCAAGCTTTGCAAAGACCGAATGTCAACACCAACCATTCAAAAATTTTACCAATGCAGTGCTCTGGTTGGTGGAAGAAAAAGTGGGGAAAGGGTAAGGGGTGGAATAGAATGTGTGTGCGTCTCGTATTGGAGAGACGATGCAGTGAATATGATGGATTACTCGCATTCTTTTTACAGTTCAGAAGAAGGGGTGGAGGTTCACTTTCATTGATTGGGAGATGATTCATCTCAACACCCGTGTCATTTAAAAATGCGAGTTCATCAGCGAAGATCTCCTCAAAAGTTCCATCAATACCCCGATGAATAATGTCATCACAAAGCGCGGGGTGATCTTCAGACTCTAAAAGCAGTTCATAATCAGTGTTAGTTGTTGACCCGGACGTCTCGGTGGAAGAGTCCGTATGTGTATGATACATAGTTGAGTCAAACAATAACGTATGAAAAGAGTCAAGATCGATAACAGGAGGATCATCAAATTCGCTGCTGTCGACATCCATTAAGTCGACAGAACATACCTGAGCAGTAGATTCGGAGGGTACACTTCCCAACTTGTAAATGTTCAGCTCTATTGACCTATTCCCGAAAGATAGGGTCATAGAACCATTACGACAGTTGATTATTGCATTGGAAGTGGCCAAAAAGGGGCGACCTAAAATCACCGGAATTTGATTCCGTGGGTTCGCTACAGGCTGTGTATCAATTACAATAAAATCTACCGGTAATATAAATTCTCCGATTTTTATTAACACATCCTCCAGTTCACCCCTAGGTTTAGTGATTGATCGGTCAGCCATCTGGAGAGTTATGCTCGAGGGCTTTAACACTCCGATACCTAGTTGCTCGTATACCGAGTAAGGAAGTAAGTTAACACTAGCGCCAAGGTCAAGTAATGCACGGTTGATGTGTTTCTCCCCAATAGAAATGGAAATAGTAGGACAACCAGGGTCCTTACGTTTCCGTGGTAATTGTTGGGGAAAAGCCGTGTCTACAGTACTTGACATAAATATTTTTTTAGGCACTTGAGTCTTCCTCTTCCTAGTGCACAAGTTCTTAAGGGTTTTTGCATAGGACGGAACTTGTTGAATAGCATCTAGGAGATGGATGTTGATGTTAACTTCCTTAAACATGTTCATGATCTTCTCCATATGTGGACTCGGTGTGTTAGCCCTTAACCGATTAGGGTAAGGTGCTTTAGCAATAAGCGCTGGGTCCATCATAGGAGAAGGAAGTGTTTGTGGACCCGATCCCAAAATAGAAGTGGGGATCGTCCGTGGAGGGGTAAAAGAGGTGGGCTGAAGTGGCGATCCTTTTGGGAAACGAAGAATAGGCTCGGAAGAAAGTGGTGGGGTAGAAGAACTGGGGTCAGAATTAGAAGTGTGTGTGTGAGGAAAGGTCTCAGCCGGGGTGTTATTGATTGATTTATCAGTATCAAACTCTTCCCCAAGGTGATGGTCCAGCACTCTTCCAGATCTCAACGTGGTTGCATTCACAAGATGTGAATAGCCAGGATTGGGCACAGGTTGAGCTGGAAGTTTCTCTTTCTCTCTTGCACTCATTTCGGCTTTTAGTTGTGCAATTTATGCTTCCATCGATTTGATATTATCATTTTGAGAGACAATGATCTTCATCACATTCTCGATGGAAGATTGCAAACTTGCCGTCCCTTAAATGGATTGTTTCATGAAAGTATCCAAGGTTTGTGCTAGTGCAGAGGTATTATCTGTACCGATCAGTTGCAAAGGACTAGACGGTGCAAAAGTGTTGGCCGGATTTTGAAAGTTTTGTGCTTGGAAGGGGTGCTGACTTAATTGAAGTGGTGGCTGCTGTTGTGGTGAAGGGACCCTTTGGAAATTGTTTTGGGTTGGAACCGTGTTTTGAGATTGTGATTGGTTCCAAGCAAAGTTAGGGTGATTCCTCCAACCCTGATCATATGTGGAGGAAGATGGATCGTTTCTAGGTCTTTGAAATGCGGCATTGGTATGCTCATGACCTTGAAACGGACATTCTTCCGTCAAGTGAGAC
Organism: Agapanthus africanus; assembly: GCA_030015575.1. Classification (NCBI taxonomy): domain Eukaryota; kingdom Viridiplantae; phylum Streptophyta; class Magnoliopsida; order Asparagales; family Amaryllidaceae; genus Agapanthus; species Agapanthus africanus. The sequence goes on along the minus strand of JASDDO010000019.1, from coordinate 42,154,376 downwards.
GGATCAGAACAACATCCACATACAGTTTTGGAGAGTGACATTTGATTTAGGGTGGCGGCTAAAAATTTATTTTCCATATTCTCGAGTTTCTTATTGATAGCTGCAATGTCAGCTCTAACTCCTATGGAAATATCATTGCCATCCCTAGACGATTGACTCACACCCTCCCACTGTAAAGATTTTTCAGCGAAATCTTCTAGAAAGTTCCAGGCTTCCCCATCATCTTTGGTCATAAAGTTGCCTTGACACATGGATTCAAGGGTCTGTCTTGTGTAAGGAGTAATGCCCTTATAAATGATTCGACACAGATCCCATCTCGGGATGCCGTGATGTGGACATTGGACTAACAGTTCCTTGAAACGTTCAAGACATTTTGAAAATGTTTCATTTGGAAGCTGGGTGAATTGATAGATTTCGCTACGGACTCGAGCTGTTTTGTGATGTGGGTAAAATTTCTTAAGGAATGCTTTGACGAATTCGTCCCAATTTGAAATGGAATGTGCGGTAGTGTTATATAGCCACTTCTCGGCTAAATCGCACAAGGTGAATGGGAGAAGACGTAGACGTAAAGCATCCACAGAAAGCTGTGAAGTACCCATCATTGCGCATACATTTTCAAATTTCGTGATAAACACGTATGCGTCTTCAGACTCGAGACCGTGAAATTTTGGTAGAAGGTTGATATATTGGGGTTTTATTTGAAAATTTTCCCCGTTGGCTGGTGGAGTGGAAAGACAGGTGGAAAGTGGACTTCGTGTTGGATAGCACCTCTCTTGGAGAGAGATGCGAGGTGGATTCTGCGCACCAACGGACGGCGGCAGAGTAGTGGAAAAGAAGTTCGATGGAGGTAGATCCATCGATGTGCGTGTGGTGGTGGGTAAAAGAAAGGTAAATGTAGAAATACCGACTTTTGGGTCGATGCGGGAAACGCAGACTAACGGGCACTAGAAACCCGTGTCCAGCCTATCTTGCACTAAAAAGGGTTAGTACAAGTGGCAGCGTGAATTTATAATTAGGGTTGTTCCCCTCCGAACGGCGGCCGAGACGTTAGGACGTCTGTGCCTGTGATTCGGGGCAGATGCTATATGGTTTTATCCGTCCACCTCTCCGAAAATGCCAAGTTGATTTATGGCACCGTGTATCGGAGGTTTAGACGGATGCGGCCGATGTAGCAGACTTCGTCAGATTCCCCCTCGCTTGAGGGGTTTTTGATTGTGGGGACGCTCTTCCCTGCAGGCGCAAGCCCCTGCAGTTAATTACGCTACCAAGTCGTGGCAGCCACTTTCTCCTTCTCCAGAATTTCACTTCGTGTCGTGGGTGTTTGTTTTGTTTGTGGTTGCCCGTGGATTATATACGGAGACTATTTATTTCGTCGCCCGTAGGACGTGGATTAGTCCAAATCCGTATTTACTTAGATTTGGATTTGGTGTTTTTAGTTTAAGGATACGTTAGCCGTATTGAGGCTAAGATCAACTTAAACGTTCGTTAAGGATACGCTAGTCCCGTTTAGGACTACGACCGACTTAACGTGGTGATCCATTTAATATATGGCCGTCGGGACTCGTCGCCTCTCTGACGTCGTTGAAGGATTACAACGATAGGTGTCAGAGGAGTTCAGAGATGTACCCTAGGACTAGAGTTGACTTGCAGTTTTATAGTTCATTTGAATGTTTAAGGATACGTTAGCCGTGTTTGGGGCTAAGATCAACTTAAACGGGACCGTTTAGATCCGGCAAGAGAGCGTTTGAGGGCTCTATTGTTCCAGTTTAGGGACGTGGTGGTCCATGTTCCAGTTTGGGGACGTGGTGGTCCGTCGCCAGTTTAGGGACGTCTCGGTCCGGTATTAGTTTAAGGACGTCTCGGTCCGATATTAGTTTAAGGACGTCTCGGTCCGATATTAGTTTAAGGACGTTTCGGTCCATCATTAGTTTAAGGACGTTTCGGTCCGACATTAGTTTAAGGACGTTTCGGTCCATATTCATGTGTGGTCGTTGGGACCCGTCACCTCTCTGACGTCGTTGAGGAATTACAACGATAGGTGTCAAAAGAGTTCGGAGATATACCCTCGAACCGGATGTAAATTGATTTAGGAGAGCAGTTGTACTCAGTCAATTTAGTTTGAGGACTTACGGCCATGATTGGGCTAAGTCCAGTTTTAACAACGAGGTCGTCGATATAGCATTCGACGATTTCATGTATAAGGTCATCGAAGATCTTTGTCATGGCCCTTTGATAAGTGGCACCGGCGTTCTTTAAACCGAAGGGCATCACCTTGTAGCAGAATATACCCAAAGGAGTCCTGAAGGCGGTGTGCTTCTGGTCTTCGGGATGCATCTTTATCAGGTTATACCCCGATGAGCCGTCCATGAAGGAGAAAATCTCATGCGTAGACGTGTTGTCTATCATTAGTTCGGTGACTGGCACTGGGAAATCATCCTTCGGGCAAGCTTTATTGAGATCCCGAAAATCCACGCATATGCGCACAGTCCCATTTTTCTTCATCACCGGGACGATGTTGGCGATCCATTCAGGGTATTGAACTTCCTGAATGAAGCCAGAGTCGATCAGCTTCTTGACCTCAGCATTGATGCTCATCTCAAGCTCGAGTCGCATTCTCCTCGGCACCTGTTTGACTGGTTTGATGTCCGGGGATATCGCCAATCTATGCACAGTGATTTCTGGATCCAATCCCGGCATTTCGGAATAGTTCCACGCGAAGCAATCTCTATGCTGCAGAAGTACATCCTTTAACGTAGCTACCCTTTCTTCAGATAGTAACTCGCTGATGAATGTCGGTCGTGGATCGTTTGCCGCCCCCAACTCAATCTTCTTGAGGTTATCTGCAGTGGTATGGACTCCATCTTCCAGCTCTTTTGGCGCTGGTGGGAATTCTGAGATTATTTCGTCGTTGCTGTTTTCGAAGCACCAAGGGAGCTCATCTATGTCCTCGGGCTCTTCTTTTAATATTGTAATCATGTGACAGGTGCGAATTCGCTTCCAATTACAATGTGGAACCCGTTCTTCTCTCGTGGCCTTGGGTTCGTGCTTCTGTGGCGGCGTTACCTTCCAGTTGTCAGACAGAGCGAACTTGCCGAGCTGGTACTGATCTTCGACCCAATTCTTAAAGGTGAAGCAGTCTTCGAGCGGATGCCCTATTACTCGATGGTAAGAGCAATAGTTTGGGCCAAAGACCTCGCTTGCTTGCTCGGGGTGCTGGGATTCCGGCAATGTAAGCAATTGATGCTTTAGAGCAAGATCAAGTATCTTCTTCGTCTAGTCCCGAGGAAACGAGTACGCTCGACCCATTTTCTTCATGAGGGATAGATTAATAACGCTCAACTCCCGTTTGCGTGGCTTCTTAGCCCTGCTTTGTTGTTGTTGAGCGCCTTTTTGGGCTTTCAACTTATTTCTGCTTTTGCGCCGAGCCTTCTTTATAACAGGTTGACAAGGAGCGGCATTTTCATCCTTTACGGCCTGTTGGAAAAGGCGTTGCGTCTTGGATTTCTCATAAATGGCCGTCTCGCGGTTGTGATCATCTCGGACTTTTTGACCAGCTTTCTTTATAAGTCTGTCCATTTGTTCCTCGAACGACGGACTGGGCTCCTTTGCATCTGGAACTTTCACTGGTTTAGGATTAGCGTCCTCCCATTGAGCATCCGCTTCTTCATCGAGATCATACACGACGTAACAGCCGGGCAGTAACTCTCGTTTCTTTGACCGGATGTATCCAAGCCCTTTTGTTTCCATTCTCCCGTTAGGCAGTTTGCGTTGAGTCCCGGGAACGTTCCAGACCCTGTCATAGAATTTGGCCTTTCTAACGGTCTGTTTGAAGGATATCCCCTGGCGTTTTAGCAGCTTCTTCAAACCCTCTGTATAATATCTGGAAAGACGGATAGGCTGAAGCTTGTCGAGCGTAGGATCCGCGCCATGCCAGATTTCTTTTTTCACCTTGGTTTCTTCAGAGCGGTAGAACAGAATTGCTTTCTCGCTTTCTCGCCTGGGAGGGATGTAGAATGTTTGTAGCTCTTCTACGTTGTAAATATTAAGTGCATCCAGTTCTTTATGGTGTTTAAGCGGCACCATGGCGACTTGCAGACTTTGCTCTTCGTCAGCGAACGTTCGTATTGAAGGTCGAGCAGAGAATACAGCATGGACTTCATCTTCCGAGTCGCTGCCAAAGATCAACGTAGGAGCTGATGGTCCCGGCTTGTTGTGTTGGGGCGGACCCGAATAAACTATCTCCTCTTCCTCTTCAGTATCACTACCGAAGACCGGGATGGTGGCGTTAGTTTTGTTCTCCGGCTTGTGACACTTCTCTGTGTCTTCGAAATCCGGTAAGAAGTATTTGGCATCTTCGTATTTGTGGACCTCGTTCACAGAGAACGGGTTCAGTTCTCCTGTCACGGTATACTCGAAACCATCCTTAAAATACTTTATACACTGATGTTGTGTAGAAGGGATGATGTTGTACTCGTGTAACCATGGTCGGCCGAGCAAAGCGTTGTAGCATGTCTTGGCGTCTATGACGTGGAACTTAATGTCCGTGACGAGTAGCCCGAAGCGTAGCGTCAGTATCACAGATCCAAGAGTCTTTGACGATTGGGAGTCGAACCCGGAGATGGTGATCTTGTCCCGAGCAAGGTGCTGGACGCTCATGCAGATTTCCTTCAACACCCGTACGTTGAGTAGGTTAACAGACGACCCGTTATCGATCAGGATTTTGCCTATCTTTATATCATGGCAGTATCCCGAGATATAGAGAGGGCGGTTGTGTTCGCACGTCCCAAGTAGAAGGTCTTCATCGCCAAAAGTAACATCAGCCGTGTGCACCTCCTCCAATTCATCTTTCATCTTTTCCTCGGCCAGGCATGCTTGGAATTGTTTCGGGTCTTGGAGCGCCTTAACCAACGAATCTCTTACCTCTTTTGATAGCAAAAGGGCGTCAAGAATGCTGAGCTGTGAGGGCAGCTTCCTCAGATGTGCTAAGACATTGTAATCCACCTTATTCTTCTTTGGTGGGTCTTTGGCAGCTAGCTCTTCCACCATTTGGTCATCTAAGACGATATCTTCAGTGGCCTTTTCTTTCCCTTTATCTTTTTTGTTCGAGGGTCCGAGGTTCTTTTCGGGCAGCGTGAGATTACGTAGCCGGATATTTTCGCAAACCTTCGGTTCTTCTTCTTTTCTCGAAGCGGACTCTTTAAAGAGAGGGGCAAGTTCTAGTTCTTCATCAGAATCACTCCCGAATGTAGGCACTTGTGATCCACCGGTGTTAACCATGCAACAATCGCCAGCAGTTCTTTTAATCCCTTCGGTCGTATTTCTTTGTTCCAGACGAGTTTTACGCTTTTCCCGCTTAAAGTGTTGTCGATGAGCAACATATCCTTGCCACCATCTATCGAAAGCTTTGCACTCTTGAGTGGGGTGCGAAATCTTTTGATGATATAAGCAATAGGAGGGATGCGTTTCCCTTTCACCAGTGACGTTTCCTTCAGAGGATGGTAGCTTCATTCCCATTGATATGGCCTTAGCAAACTTTTTCCTCATCTTGAATTGGTTTTTGTCGGTAGCGGGGGTGTTTAGCTCCAATGGGATCGTCTCAGCTCCTTCATCAAGTCGTTGGCGTTTGGCCCTTTCGAATATAACCGCCTCGCGCTCCCTATCATCTTTACTTTTCAACCGAGCTTCATTAAGGAATGCGTCAATTAATTCATCTGATGGCCCCAAAACTTTTGGTTCAGGACCTGCCCCCAGCTTTTCAGTGCAAGGAGTCTCCTCCTCGTTTGTGGCCGAATGGGAAATCATATGACAGCTCGCCACATATTCCTCGGATTCATCCGATGAACTTTCTCCCTCATCTTTTTCTTGAAAAACGTGATTGAGGAACTCCTGGAGCGTAATGGGAGTCCGTGCCTTCTGATTGTATTCCTCCAGCGCGTCAATTTATTTTTGTAAGTCCGTGCGCTTGTCGCCAGGCTTCACGGGCTTCTTAGATTTCTTCTTCTTCTTTTTCAAAGATTTTGACGGCTGGCTGCAAGTGCTTGAACCACCACCATCGGTCTTTGGAGTTGGACGTGGCTTCAACATCCCTTCAATGACCTGCGGTTCCAACGGGTTCTTCCACTCGATCGCTGGACATATCTGAAGATCGTTTAGCATCCTCTTTGTCTTGGCTGATAATACAACCTCCCAAGGAGCTTCTTCAATGACAGAGCATGTTGCCCCCGGCGTATTCGTCCCCTTAGAGGTGTGTGGCTGCGGGGGATTCACCTTCCATTTGTCGGATAACGCGAACTTGCCCTGTCGGTACTGGTTTTCAAGCCAATTCTTTAAAACGTAGCAATCTTCGATCGAATGGCCTACTACTCGATGATAAGGACAGTAGTTGGGTTCGTTGACGTCACTTGGTTGCAACAGACGTTTTGGATCTGGCAGATTTATGAGTCCGTTGCGCAACGCCAGCTCGAATAACCTCCTCGTTTTATCGCGGGGAAAGGAATAAGGACGTCCCATCCTATCCTCAAGGGGCACGTAGGGGCGTATATTACTCTGACGAGCAACTGGCTTCGAGTCGCTCGGTTGTTGTTGAGCATTAGCGACGACGATCGCTTTTCCTTTCCCTTTGTCATTTCGGGAGTCCGGCCTTGGAAGAGGGGGTTTATGGCCCATTTGATCCATTTGCGCTAGTTTGTCAATCAAGGCCTGGAAGGTAGTTGGCTTGAAAAACATCATAAATTGTGAGATGGTTGCTTGCGGATCAAGGGTTCCCACAAACATACCCACCGCGGGAGCTTCTTCAAAGCGCTGCTCACACTTCGACCATAAGTTCCGCCATCGTATAGCGTACTGAACCCACGTCTCGCCGGGTTTTATCCTGGCGTTAATCAGTGCCGTCATCGGGGTACGTTCACTGGCGCTTGCAAAACGCTGAGTAAACTGCAGCTCCATCTCCGCGAAGGTTTTAATAGAGTCGTTCGGGAGCTCAGAGTACCATTCAAACGCCGTATCTGATAAGCTTCCAACAAACTGGCGAAGCAACAGCTTGTCATCACCGCCGGTGTTGCCGCAGAGCGCCCTGAACTGGGCAACATGCTGGTGAGGATTGCCCGTCCCCTTGTAGACATGGAACTTGGGAATTGTGTAACCGGGTGGGTACTTGATTTGATCGTACCAACTTGGATATGGCTGCCCCGTTTTTACGACCTGACCGGCCGCTTCGGTCGCATGATGAACCCGTATTTGCTGGGCGATGTACTCATCCAAATCAGCTTTGGAGATTGTATCCTCCTTGGCCATCGACAGAGCTGGTGGAGGATTTGATGTTTCTCCCCTATCGTCTCCAAGGACGATCGGGGGCTCTTCAGCCGGAGGATCTTGTTGTATCATCATCCCTATCATGTCTTGGAAGAGGAGGCCTATACGCTGTATGTTGGCTGCTTGTTCAGCAGCCTCTTTGTCCTTCTTCTCCAATATCCGACGAAGGAATTCGGCGTCGGTTTCTTCCTCTTGGCGTTCATCCGAGGATGTTTCAAGGTTTTCTTTTGGCCCTGTAAGTGCGGCCATAGCGTTCATCATTTCTTGGAGCTTCTGCTGCTGCTCCTGAAGCCTTGGTCACCGACCTCGTAAGCGGCCTATGACCCGTGGATGCACGGCTGTCTTCTTTTCCCGATGCCATGTAAACCGTATGAACTGTTATGCCCCCTGACTTAGGGCGTTTAGGTTCACCATTTTTAACTTTTGCCGCTGACGCGGGAGTTTTCTCTGGCCTCCTTCTTTTGTGGGCCGTTGAGATTGAAGGAACCGTTGAAGTGGGCATCCTAGCAGCTGCTGTCCCCCGCTGTTTAATGGGACGGTCCTTGTCTTTTTCCACCTTCGCCTTTTTCTGGTGGCGAGAGTGACCTGGGTCAATCACGGAGTCTTGAACCCTCCGCCAAACTTTATAAATTCTTGAAGACAGCCGTTGAGGGAGCTGTTCTTGTTTTGTTTCCGGAACTCTCTCCACAGGCGGAGGAGATCTTTTCAGTGTAGCGGTTGGAGAATTCTTACGTACCCTCCTCAGCAGTTCGAAGCTGTTCCCAGTTGGAACAGCAGCGTTGACTTCCCCCACTGGAGCCGGTGGAGTTAGCCTTGAGGGGGAGTTGCCCCCTGCCTTCCTCACTCGTTGCTAATGGCGACGTCGAGCATGACGAGCCGTTGGGACTGGCTCGGAGATTGAAACATCTTCTTTTTTCCCCCTGTTTGAATGAGGCGTCGCTGGTGTTAACCTCTTAAAGACTGAGTTTGTCTTTTGAGGGGTAATATTCAACCTGTCGAAGACGGATCCTCGAGCAGGGGCAGGAGCAGGAATCGTCAGTCTTGAAAAGACTGACTCTTTGACAGGGGAAGCTGCCTTGACGACTTCTGGAGCAGCAGTTATTGCTTTCCTTGGGATAGCCAGTTTAGAGTTCTGATTTAGCCTGGTGAAAACAGAGGCTGTCGGTTTGGTAGTGGGCGACCCGTTGACAGGGGTCGTCATAGCAGTGAGCCGGTCGAAGACCGACTTTTTGTTCACTTCCGGTGCGGGTATTGGCGCAGGAAAGCTTGTAGGTAGGATCATGGTCCCGAAGAATAGGCCAGTGGTGGCTTGGGTCACCTGGTCTACTGGCAGAGTGAGGAAGGAAGCCGCTTGGGGCCCATATGCTACACCTCCGGAGGAGGTGGAGCGTCCATTGCAGTGGCACTTCGAGCAGTTGGTGCTGTTAGAGGCCATTGAATCTTGAGTTTTGTGCCAGGCAAGAGACCAAATCTTAGTAACTTGAAATCCGAAGGCAACCATTTAACAAACCGCGATTGGTTCGTGAAGACGACACACGAAGTGTGGAGTGGAAAGAGGAAAAGGTCCCACCGGGCGTGCCAGAATCTGTTCCCCTCCGAACGGCGGCCGAGACGTTAGGACGTCTGTGCCTGTGATTCGGGGCAGATGCTATATGGTTTTATCCGTCCACCTCTCCGAAAATGCCAAGTTGATTTATGGCACCGTGTATCGGAGGTTTAGACGGATGCGGCCGATGTAGCAGACTTCATCAGATTCCCCCTCGCTTGAGGGGTTTTTGATTGTGGGGACGCTCTTCCCTGCAGGCGCAAGCCCCTGCAGTTAATTACGCTACCAAGTCGGGGCAGCCACTTTCTCCTTCTTCAGAATTTCACTTCGTGTCGTGGGTGTTTGTTTTGTTTGTGGTTGCCCGTGGATTATATACGGAGACTATTTATTTCGTCGCCCGTAGGACGTGGATTAGTCCAAATCCGTATTTACTTAGATTTGGATTTGGTGTTTTTAGTTTAAGGATACGTTAGCCGTATTGAGGCTAAGATCAACTTAAACGTTCGTTAAGGATACGCTAGTCCCGTTTAGGACTATGACCGACTTAACGTGGTGATCCATTTAATATATGGCCGTCGGGACTCGTCGCCTCTCTGACGTCGTTGAAGGATTACAACGATAGGTGTCAGAGGAGTTCAGAGATGTACCCTAGGACTAGAGTTGACTTGGAGTTTTATAGTTCATTTGAATGTTTAAGGATACGTTAGCCGTGTTTGGGGCTAAGATCAACTTAAACGGGACCGTTTAGATACGGCAAGAGAGCGTTTGAGGGCTCTATTGTTCCAGTTTAGGGACGTGGTGGTCCATATTCCAGTTTGTGGACGTGGTGGTCCGTCGCCAGTTTAGGGACGTCTCGGTCCGGTATTAGTTTAAGGACGTCTCGGTCCGATATTAGTTTAAGGACGTTTCGGTCCATCATTAGTTTAAGGACGTTTCGGTCTGACATTAGTTTAAGGAAGTTTCGGTCCATATTCATGTGTGGTCGTTGGGACCCGTCACCTCTCTGACGTCGTTGAGGAATTACAACGATAGGTGTCAAAGGAGTTCGGAGATGTACCCTCGAACCGGATGTAAATTGATTTAGGAGAGCAGTTGTACTCAGTCAATTTAGTTTGAGGACTTACGGCCATGATTGGGCTAAGTCCAGTTTCAACATCTTTTGTCTTTGGCTTATGCTAGGGTTTTTCCCCTTTTTAGTAATGCACTGCATTATTCTTGTTTTGGTTGGACTCTGCCCTTTTATAAATGATGCAGAGCATCTATCTTGTTTGGGCTCTGCCCTTTTAATGCATTGCATTTTGTTTTGTTTGGGCTCTGCATTGCATTTTGTTTTAATTCAACATTTAAGATATTGATCTTGTTCTTAGATCATTGATCTTTTCAGAAAACTTTCTTTTTAGGAGCTCTCTGAATTCTTTCTCTGTTTCTCTGTCAATGTTCTCTCTTCTTCTTTTTTTTTTTTATTTTAGAAAGAAGGATCATTGGTCGTTGGAACCCACCACCTCTCCGACGACACTGAGAGATTACAGCGCCATATATCGAAGGTGTGGAGGGATGTACCCTTTGAACCATGTCTCACTCATTAGGGGGGAAGAACAGGCTGGAGCTTAAACTTCTCACTGCTGAAAAAGGCTTCTTTGCGTTCGCGCACGTGCGTCGCACGTGTTGGGCGCTCATATTTACACGCAGCGCATATGGATCTTGCGCATATGCGCATTATGGGTGGGAGCAAGCTCCTATGGAGAACGAGTCTCCTTTTAATTGAATATTCTCATGTGGTGCGCACGTGCGTTGCACGTGGTGCGCGCGTGGCGGGCACATGTGCGTTGCACGTGGCGCACATGCGCATTATGAGGAAAAGCAGAGCTTCTCTATATGGAGAACAAGCTCCTTTTAATATTATTAAATGTTCTCATGTGGTGCGCACGTGCGTTGCACGTGGTGCGCGCGTGGCGAGCACACGTGCGTCGCACGTGGCGCACATGCGCATTATGAGGAGAAGCAGGGCTTCTATATATGGAGAACATGCACCTTTTAATATTATTAAATGTTCTCATGTGGTGCGCACGTGCGTTGCACGTGGTGCCGCATGGCGAGCACACGTGCGTTGCACGTAGCGCACATGGCGCTTGCGCATATGCGCATTATGGGGAGGAGCATGCTCCTATCTTGGAGAACTAAGCTCCTTTGAGTATTGAATCCTTTAAGGATTTAACTCTACCCTTTCTAAGAGGTATCCCCTCTTATTTATATGGGAGTGGTAGAGAAGCCAGCTCTCATTTTCCCGATGTGGGACTAAAAAATGCATTCCCTATGTAGTAGAGCATTGCTTTAGATTACACGTGCATAGCACATTTGCTCATAACTTTTGATCTCGGATGAATTATGAGGCTTATAATATATCAAATCGAAGGTATTTTCGAGATGCTTTCAATATCATCAGAATTTAGCCATTTCTCATTCCGGAGTTTGTCAAAATACAGCTTGGAAAATACTGGTTCGCATCTTCTTCCTTAGATCACATGTGCATAGACATTTGCTCATAACTTTTGATCCCGGATGAATTATGGGGCCCATAATATATCAAATCGAAGGTCTTTTCAAGATTCTTTCAATACCATTAGAATTTAGCTGTTTCTCATTCCAGAGTTTGTCAAAATAGAGCTCGGAAAATACTGGTTCGCATCTTCTTTCTTAGATCACATGTGCATAACACATTTGCTCATAACTTTTGATCCCGGATGAATTATGAGGCTCATAATATATTAAATCGAAGGTTTTTTTGAGATGCTTTCAATACCATCATAATTTAACAGTTTCTCATTGGGGAGTTTATCAAAATACAGGCCGGAAGATTCTGGTTCGTATTTTCTTAAGCGTATCGCTGCCATTTGATACCTTGGACTCTTTTGCGCAGAAATTTTTGGCGGGAACAAGGGGAAATGATATGAATGCGGTGTTTGTTTTGAAAAGTGGATGGATTTTTGAAAATATGATGCAAATCCCAAAATGCAACAAGCAAAACCCTAATTCTAGTGGTCACCTAGGTCCGGCTCTAGACCGCTCCTAACTGCCAAAAGACAAGTCGCAGGATAAAATCCTCCACTGCCTCTTTGTCCCCCTGTGGCCAGGTAAGTGCCAGGTAAGTGGGAAGGTACTCCACTACGTAAGTAGTGGGCCTAATTAATAACCACTAGCCTTCGACACACTTTCCTAGACACCACAAGAAAACGCGGATAAGCAATGAATTACCCACGGCCTTCTTTTGTCCTAATTGAGCGCGACGATCCTTAGAGTCATCTCTAGATATTTTTTTTAGTTAATGTGGGACAATGCGGATGCAAGTTTTGCGATTTTCGGGGCCTAGAAAGGGTAATTAACTCCCCACCTAATCTGGATTTGGTCGTGCCCCTTAAATTCCGTATTAATATGCAAACAACCAAAAGAATCAAAAACACGCACAAATTTTATTTTGCTTTTGCGGCGCTGCGATTATTTGCAAAGAAACCTGCAGAAAATTGTTAATTGGAGCAGATTTAGGAGAGAGATAAGAAAGTTAGAAGTTACTGTGAAAATTTTGTGCAGAGAAGCTTCCACAGAGGCGCGGAACCGCCGCAGATGAGCCCTAATGCCGCGGAAGGGCGGTGATATGTTGGGATCAGTGCACAGAAATTTGTACACAAGCTCCTGTTCACCTACACAGCTCTCTGGATGTTTCAGAAATTTTTTTTCACAGCTCCAATGATTCCAAAATTCCTCGCAATCAAATCACAACACACGTATTAGTGTTTGCAAGAATTTTGATCACAAAATTTAGATGGAATAAAATTTTCAACTCAAATTTCAAAATACGAACAAGCGCACTATCCCCGGCAACGGCGCCATTTGATTGTTATAATTTTCCGATTGGATGTAAAAGTATCAAATCAAATCAAATGATCCCCGGCAACGGCGCCATTTGATTGAATAGATTTCGGATTGTGTAGTATGTAAAATTATAAAGAAATCACAACCAAAAATTATTTGACCGCAATCAACTACGGTGTCGGATGTAGATTGTAAGTGAGTGCGGATCGTCCACAGGGACAGTGTAATAGTTCGTCTTTTGAATTAGATGAGTCGAAACTTTAAAGAAAAGAAAACAAAATAATTCAAGATTTGTATTTGAAGTTCAAGAATTAGAAAAAACTAGATCTAATAACAAGAAAAAGATAGAATCAAGAATTGATAGTTTGTTGATTTTTCCAAACCAAATATCAAGAATCGAAATGAGGCTCGTAGAAATCGATCGGATCTATAGATGTGATGTAATCTTACAATGTCGTATTCTTATCCTTCGATGAGTTGATACTAGATCGATGATGATCGACAAGAATTAGGGATTTCTAGTGAAACTAGGGTTTCATCTCATCCCTTGTTCTTTCATCGATATCATTCATATTCTAGCTTCTAGTAAATTCAAGAAACGATCGTAGATCCCTAATTTCGAGCGATAACAATCAAGAAAGCATCGCTACGAAACTAGGTCATCGATTCTTGACTTTGCTAGGGTTTACAAAACTCGTAGGACTTAAAAATCGTATTAAGATTTGTTACATCATCATTCTATTGATCGTCTCGACTCCTTTACGAGCGGAGTTTTACTCAAACATCATCACAAGAACTACAATCATAAATTGAGATCGAATCATGATGCAAGAATTTAAAGAAAGCAAGATTCAAGAATTTCACCTTTTATTTATATCAACAATTTCGTTACATTCGCTCAAGAACTACAAGAGGAAGAACTCGATTGTCGATTTGGCTTCGCTCGTCTCCGTGGGTCGCGGATCGGCTTGGATCACTTGCCCGATTGAAGATCGGCTCGGCTCCTAAAAGGTTGAAGGCTTCTTGCTTGATTGGTACTCAAGATCTTGAATTTGGAGTGGAATTAGGGTTAGGGTTTCGCACAAGCCTTGTCACTAGACTTGTGGAAGAAGATGAAGAATTAGAATTTTAGGAATATCAAAGATTAACCTCAACCCTTAGATCTAGGCTCCTATATATAGACATCTAAACCCTAGATCTAGGATTTCAAATTTTAAGTTTCCCTCCAAAAGTTTGTTGAGCAAATTTAAATTTTCCTCCAAAAGTTAGTTAGAGGAGAAGCTTCTAGATGTGATTAGTTAGGAGCTTAATTAGGATTAGCCTTGCTTAATGATCTTTGCTGATCTGGCAGTAGCTTCGAGAGAATTCTGGAATTTGACATATCAGAAATGAATGTGGGCCCTGATATTGAGATTCTGCACTGAAAATTAAGCTCTGACGTGTCCAAACCGCCGCGGATCCGCGGCCCAAGCAGGCTCATGCCGCGGATCCGCGGCTCCTTGTGGGCCTTGGGCTTCCAACTTTTCTGGTAATTCTCTATATACTATTTGGGCCTTGTTTTGATGTGTTGATTTGTATTTCTCCCTCTGAATTGCTACCAGGTCTGAAATCATTGAGTTGGCGTAATTTTGATCAGCTCTTGGTTTTTCTTCCGTATTTTCCTGCACAGACTCAAGACAAGTGTTGCGCAAATACAGAAATGATGCGATGCCATGAAATGCGGTTAATTTCCTTTAAAGTGTCGGTTTAAAAGTCTAACACATGAAATCTGATATTTAACGACTGATTTGCTAATATGTGAAATATGAATACCGAACACTTCTAAATGAGTGAAAATGTTAGGGAAATTACCGTGTTAAAAATACATTATTTTCGACTGATCACGCAACCTAAGACTATGGCCGAGGTAAAGGCCAGGACCGAACGTGAGATCCAGCTGGAATCCGAGGTGAACGCTAATCTTCCTCGGATAGAACAAGAGCCGATCACAAGAAAAGGGGCCGGGAAGAGAAAAAGAGGCTTGACTGGCCAAAGCCCTACCCCCCGAAGTTTCAGGAGTACACCCCGCTCAACGTCTTCCAGACGGTACTGCTGGAGGAGGCTAAGGGTGAGGGATTCTTCAAACTTCCCCCGGTCTCAAACAGGGCGACAAAGTGTGCCCGGGGCCCCTTCTGCGGCTTCCACAGGTCGCAGGGACACTCCATGAAGAACTGCAAGCATCTCTGAGGCTACATCGAGGAGCTAATCCGCTCGGGGCACCTGGCAACGTACTTGCGGGACAAGCGGCAAGATGACCGTAAGCATGAACAACGTCTGCCTCCCGGCGAGTTGACGATCGGCCAAATCATGGCCATATCAACGGGGGGTACGGCGAATACCGACGAGGCTCAACACCCCTCACCGGTCGAGGAGACGGACAGCCGTCCGAGGAAGAAGTCCAGGGCCACCAAGCCAATCGTTTTTAATGACGAGGACCTCCACGGTATATCCCTGCCCCACAACGACCCGCTGGTGATCACAGCTCGGGTCCACCGCTACGAGGTTTAGAGGATACTAGTCGACTCTGGAAGCTTGGCAGACATCCTATTTTATGACTGCTTCCTACGTATGGGACACGCCTCGTTGGACCTAAGGCCAACCACACACGTCCTGTCAGGGTTCACCAACCATTCCATCCCGACAGAAGGGGTAATCACTCTCCAATTTAACATCGGGGAGGCCGGCCGTACGCGCACCGTGCCTGTGGAATTCATCGTAGCGAGAATCCCATCGGCCCACAACATCCTCCTCGGCCGCCCTACACTGAACTCCCTCAGGGCCCAGATATCGACCTACCACCTGGCGATGAAATTCCCGCTCGACCAAGGCGGGATAGGCCGGGCCTACGGGAACCAACAAACTGCAAAGGCTTGCTTCATCGCAACATCTTCGTCTGAGTAGCCAAATAACGATGTTGAGAGCGAGGGTGACATCAGGGGTTCTCTGGACACTCGAGACGAGCAAAATGAGGTCTGAGGGACCCCGGTGGAGCCACTAATAAAGGTCCCCCTCGTAGAAGGGGATGACGAACGAACTGTTCAGATCGAGTCGCTTTTAACTGGGGCTCAGCGAGGCGACCTGGTTGGTTTCCTCAGAAACAACTCCGACGTGTTTCGCCTGGGCACCTGCTGACATGCCTAGGATCGACCCCAAAATCATATCTCACAAGCTCGGGGTAGATCCTACGGCCCGACCCGTCAGGGAGAAAAAGCGAAGCTTTGCCCCGATCAAGCAAAAGGCGATCAAGGACAAGGTAGACAGACTCCTCACCGCCAACTTCATTCGAAATGTGCCTTAGTCGGAATGGCTGGCGAACGTCATCCGGGTGAAAAATTCAAGCGGGAAGTGGCACATGTCACGCCCCGCTTCCAAAATACGGAATACGAGGGGTTGACAAGGCCAGCCATGCTCCTACGGTCAAGGAAACGTCCTGCCGTAGTTACACTTCGGTTTCTAGTTTTATGTGGTAATCAATAATCAATGCACAAGTAATGAGGAATGCAGTCACTAAATCAAAACAAATACAAAAAACTAACTAAATGGAGATCAAGGAAAGATAGCGCTGAGTCGCTAATCTGGATATCTGCAATGTCCTCGAGGTACGTCAGGTCCTGATCCGAGCTAAGTCCACTTCTCACTCTGAGCATGCATACTCAGGTCGTCAGAGCGACACAATAGAAATATATATAAATTCAAAAGTAAACATGTGCAATGATGATGAACATGAAGCAGTAAATATAGAATGATGACGCACATGGAATAATCGGTACAGGTAAACAGTAAAGTAGGTATATCAAATCAGTAAGCAATGCACGTCAATGTCACTAACCCTATCAGTCTCTTAGTCTCACTGTCCAAGTCGCTAACCCTATCATCAGTCCAAGTGTGAGAGTCAACCACGCATGAGTATCTTCCACCCAAGGGTAGGGCCCTAGGGGTAAGGGAACACGGGCCAGAAACACGCACGATAATAATCAGTAACTTCATCCATACAACTCCCAAAATCACGATATAAGCCGGCAATGGGACTCCCGAGATCCTGTTGAACTCACACTCAAACTACCCCACACCCCGTGGTCTACATCAAACCCTGACCATAAACCCAAATACTAGTCGGTCCATGATAAGTCTACGCGAGAACTGGAGACAAGATCTCCATCAAGCATGTCTCGACTGGTACCCAAGACAAATGGACAGTGTTTGGTGCCTTACCTATGACACTAATATAAGTGCTCCATAACCGTCCCATTCCAGTTATAGTTACACTTATATATGTCTCATAGACGTCGACAATGCAATAAATCAACCGGGTCCGCTGATTGTGTACAAGTACGTGTCACTTTCACTTATTCATTCACACTTTATCACTACGTACTTGCCATAATCAAAATACTAATATCTAACACTGGATAATGCACACGATCCCTAGGTTACCAATGCAATGACATCTAGATGATATGATGAGAATACAATGATTATGATATGAATAAAATCTCATCAGCCAGTATCCTACCAATTGCAAAATTCACTATAAATCATATATGCAGAAGTAAGCGAAACAATGTAAAAGGGGTAAGCATTATGTTTAATTATCTATCCGTAAAAATTGGTTTCGTGTCAATCGGGTTTCGGGTTTTCTAGTTGTGGCCATTTCAATTTAAGTGTTCACTGCTGGAAATCCGGTTTCAGAATTGAAAGTCCGTTTCGTAACACATTTTACTCCTAGTTGGGATCATAATTAGGCGACACTATAGTTGAACAATATTTAGGGTTATCGGCTAGGTTTCCAAAGAAATTGGCGGATCAGTAATATCCTATATCAACAGGGAGTTATGGTTAGGTTAAGGTTGATGCATAAAATCTGTTACTGCAGAATTCAGCTAGGCATGTCGACATTATAAAATGTGTTAAAAATATCATACAGAACAGGAATCCAGTGAAACCTATGGGGTAAGAAGGATAACTCAATTTTCTACGTAAATATATAGGGTTCCGCACCTTCTCGCATTTGAAAAAGGATATACAGTGATTTAAAAACAGAGGTTAATTCGGATTACTGCTCTGGACTGCAGTCCAGGATTGTAATTCTCCCCAGTTTTATCTATCATAACTAGTTCAAATTTAGAAATTAACTATAGATTATTGTAGGTTGATCTGTTAGCTTCAATACAAGCCATGGAATTCTAAAATCCGATTTGTAAACGATTTAATATGAATTTAACGGACTAACGTGTTCAGGAAAATTTTGATTTCGCAACGATTAACGGGGTAACATTTTATAGGTGAAACGATATTTATTTACAACCAAATTTCTATAGTACTTCTGTAAACAGTAAACGGGCTTAATGATCATAAGTTCCGCCATTTAAAGGTAAGTTTTCGCTTAAAGTTTAATATCAAGTACTTGTTTATACGTATGGTGATCGAAGCTTTGGTTATGCAAGAATATAAATGATTATGTGTATAACATTAATAGCATGTAAAGCAAGTGGAAATCACTTGCCTCGTTGATGATATCACGACAGTGGTGGGTCGGTCATACGCTGTAATGCGCGGCATGGATGTGAAAAACGGTCGTTGCGACGAAACCGGAGTTCGCGAGCCTTGGAATTGCAATAGCGTGGCTTCGAATCCTTGCTTTTGATTAGCTACAGATTGCACCGATCGACGTGGGTGGCGGTACTTAAAGGCTCTGAGTTCGCAGAAATGAGGCCGTCGATGGTCGATGGGTCGTCGCGCAGTTCTGGGTTGTGACCGGAGCAGGTGGAGGGAGCAAAGGGATCTCGGTACGGGGCTTGGGGGTTAGTGACGAGCTGCGGCGCGGGCTGGGGCCGCGATGGTCACGACGAGGAGCTCAGCTTGGCTGCAGGAATTGGCCCGGGGCTGGTGCTCGGCTACTTTGGACTTCGGAGGAGGTGGATGCAGCGACGGTGGCCGGTGCATGGAGGTTGGTTCGGTGCAGGCGCAGAAAGATAGGGCGACGGCTAGGAGAGGAGGTCGGAGTTGTAGCCTCGGCTACGGTTGCGGGCGAGATGGTTGGCATGGGTTTTGGGTTCTTGGCGATGAAGGAAGGTGGAAATGGTGGATCTTGGTTGAGTTGTAGAGCTTGTGATGGTTGGGTAGTGCTCGGTGTGGAGAGGTCGAGCTTGGGCTTGGCGGAGGTTCTGCGGTGATGGTCTCGGAGATGGGTTGACAAAGTGCTCCAGGGGAGATTGACGGCACGTCGACGACGTGAGGTAGAGGCTAGGCGGCAGAGCATGGAGCGGGCTGTTGAAGGTTGGTGGAGCTCCGGCGACGGGGACTGCAGGCGGGGTTGGGTTGAAGTGGGTTGGTCGGGGCCTCACGTCGGAGATGAAAGAGGAGGTAAGGTGAAAGAGGAGGTGGTGAAGTGGCCGAAGAAGTGATCGGTGACAACGAGGCGACATGCGGGCGTGGGTTCGAGATGAGGACGGGAAAAATATAGGGAAGGATAGAGGGAGGTGTGCGTGGGTTGTATGGGGGAAAGAAAATAATCTAAAAACATATATATATATATATATATATATATATATATATATATATATATATATATATTGAGAAGAGAGGGGGAGGCAGGTGAGATTTGAGGGGTGAGGGGAAGGGAGAAAGACATATGAGAGGGGAGAAAGAGAGGAACGTGAGAGAGAGAGAACGTGAACAAAGGGAGAGAAAGAGTGAACATGGGGATCGAGAGGAGAGAGAGGGGGAGTGAATAGGGGGGGGGAGTGAATAGGGGGGAGAGAGTGGGACGTAACGTGGGAGAGAGAGAGTAATAGAGAGAGAGAGAGAAACGTGGGGGAGGGGTTTAAAATATTAAAGGAAAATTTATAAAGAAGAGAGAGAGATGAGTGATTGTGTGTGAATGAGAGGAGAGAGAAAGAGATTGAACAGTGAGGGGGAGAGAGAGAGAGAGTAACAGTGAATTTATTATATATAATTAATAGGTTTTTAAGGGAATATATTTGAAATTAATGGGGGTATGATTTGGGTTTTAAATGAAGATAAATTTTTAGTTTGTAAGGATTAAAAGAAATTGTTGGGGAAGAATGGAGGGTTTATGCCAATGGGATCAAGAAAATTTAGAAGAAATGAGTGGGGTTAAATATGGACTCGGGTTTTGGGTTAGGTTTGTTTAGGGAAAACCATTCGGGTAAAAAGTATAGGTTAGGGTTTTAAAATAAATAAAAATATAAATAAACAAACTTTGTAAACAACACTTTATATAAACACGGATATTGGCGTATAAAAGGAACTAGGTATTACAGCGCATGTGCGTCGACTTCACCGATCTCAACAAGGCCTACCCAAAAGACAATTATCCCCTCCCCTGGATAGACCAGCTCGTCGACAGCTCGGCAGGCCAAGAACTACTTAGCTTCATGGATGCCTTCTCCGGCTACAACCGGATCCGTATGAACCCGGCAGACGAAGATCTCACCGCATTCACAATGGACCGGGGGGTATACGTACCAACGCTTGGTCAATTGCATGTTCAAACCGCAAATCAGTAGGAACATGGAAGTTTATGTCGACGACATGCTCGTCAAGTCAGTCTCATCGGTCGACCACGTCAAAGACCTGGGGGAGGCCTTCGACGTCCTCCGTAAGTTCAATATGAAACTGAACCCCGCCAAGTGCGCATTCGGGGTCACCGGGGGAAAGTTCCTCGGTTTCATGGTCACTCACCGTGGGATCGAAGCTAACCCGGAGAAAATCAACGCCATCCTCAACATGGCCGCGCCCAAAACTAACGTCAAGATCATGCGGCTGACAGGACGGGTAACCGCTCTGTCACGTTTCATGTCGAGGTCTGGTGAGAAGTGCGTCCCGTTCTTTAAGGCTCTAAGGAAGATTCCAGGGTTCGAGTGGTCGGAGGAGTGCCAGATCGCCTTTGACCAATTGTCACGCCCCGCTTCCCGGTGTACGGCGAAGAGGACGGGACTGGTCCGCTACGTATTTACTCTGAAATAATACGCTAAGCCTATCTAAGCAATATAAGGTTAATGCACAAGAGACAAGATATATAAACTGAATAACAACTTTATTTATTAACATTCTTTTGTACAATGCATGAAAAGTAAATACAACTGAAATAAAAGCGATGCCTAAACAATGGCATATCAGGAATGCAAAGTACTGAAAGGAAATGTGTACAATGAAACTATAGCTCTGGGTCTTTAGCAAACCGATCCAAGTCTTCAGCATTAGGCTCGATCTCTGACGTGTCCAAATTACCCGATGACGTTCAAAAAAGAAAGAAAGAGAATGTCGTCAGCGAACAAGTCGCTCGGTAAGTCCCAAAGATAAGAGAAAAGTAGAATAGACAGATTAAGAAGGTATTTTTTAAAGTTGTATTATCTTGTTGTAATATTGTAATAACGCTGTTTTTTGTAGCTTGGTACAGAAGAATGCTAGTGTATACGAGAGCAGTCTCTATATGTCAGAGACTAGAGGCAAGTATAGTACAAGGAGCCGTTTATGCCACGGTACAAGAGCAACTGGATTCATGTTAGGTGTATTAAGTCTTACTGTCTCGTGCCACTTCTAATACCTTCCGTACCAATCTACCCCTTAAACCCCAAGATGTCTTGTTTGTATTGTATTGTATTGTAAATTGTATTGATTGTATAATTGGATGACTGACCGAAACCATGATATTAGTAAACGGATGTAACCTTAGAATCATGTAAATGGAATAATTGGAGAACCATGTAAATGAAAGTATATCCATGGTTCGGTTCAGTCAATATAGATTGAATAGTTTGATTCGATTGATTATATGGATTCATGGATTCATATTCAATAGTAGATTGTAGGTTGTATTTGAATCATATTCAAGTCAGATTATTTAATGAGACTCAGTTTGAGTCAGAACAATTAGAAAAGAAATTGAAGTCTTGAATTAGGTTTTGATGTTATCGATAACCGCTGCACATGGGCGGCAGGATTTGTGTCTTTTTCAAAGACGATTACCGTGTTGATAACACCGTTGTTAAATTGTCTACCTTAAATAGGCAAGCACCCACTTCTTCGGCTTCCTGAGGCTCAAGAGATTGGTCCCGCTTAAACCTATATTTACTAGGATCCTTAGGGTAATTTATAGAACTTGAGGGGTTTTTATGTAAAAATACTCTGGTATAATTTTCAAAATACAACTCAAGTATTTAATTATCGTCTTTATGTACATACAACAATTTAATGATCAAGATAAATATGTATACATGTTCGAATAGCATGAAATGAGTCAAGTATATTATTCGAGTAACTACCATAAACAATGCTGTAAAGAAATATTATGTACAACTAATCAATCAAGTCAATTAATTTATGAATATAAAAAAAAAATATAGATCTAAGTGTTGTGCACGTGTGAGCTCCAGTCACGCCTAAATACGATTACATATTTGGGAGATATATCTGTTTTCGTATCGTCGCACAAAACAGATCAGAATCTGTTCAGCACCGTCACATATTTTTAAAATGCAGTTTGAGTTAATTTCTATCGGATTTCAGGTTACAAAAATTATTATAAAATTGTAGGTATTCGATGTAATTTTCCAAAACATCAGGATTTACGCGATTTGGATTTCTGAAGCTCTAGTTATGATCGTTCTAATATCAGCGTTTAAATTAGAAATTCAGATTTCTAAACAGCAACTATATATTGTATTGCAAAGCCTATATTGGGTTGTTTCATGCATTTATAAGTAATATAATATACATAAAATTATAGTTCTATCAATTGTGCATCTACACATCTAAAGTTTATCACAAACGGATATCGGGTGTTCGAGTTATGTCCAATTTAAAAACAGTATGCGAATCAGGACAGATTCTGTCCAGATTCGTCGCTTAATATTGTAACGCAGTTTTCTATATGTTATATCGGTTTTCAGTAAGAACTTAAAACTAATAAAATCAAGATTGTTTGATGTAGATATCTAAAACATCTGAGTTTGCTCAATTGGATATCGGTATACCAAGTTATGTATCCTAGAATTTGACCAATAACTGCAGTTTTCTATTTTACGAACAGTGAAATAAAACGATATAATTCCTAAACCGTTAAGTGATTCGATTTAAATTTTTTACAGAATGTACAAAATAATATATTCTATCATATATAAATTTTCTGAAATTTTCAGAAGTAAAAATTAATTCCTAAAAATTATTTTAAACTTAAAGGTATTGATGTGTATACTAAAATCGGCAAAAAGATTAACTAGTATTTTATGCAGGCTTCTATTTTTCTTTTAATAAACAAACCGATTTCATGAGACATTATAGATATATTGTGGCATAAAATTTATTTTCTCACAACTCGTAATAAACAGTCATAGTCATGAACAAAGAATTAAAAACACTTTAATTTGAACAAGAGGCAAAACCATATAAAACTATATATATCTAGACTTATATATATGTATATGTTTATATTTATCTTCTCTTATGGAATACGATATAAAAAGAATAGGGGGTTCACGAGATATGACAAGAGGAAAATAAGAGATGGGGGGGAAAGAGAGGGAAGGGACTTACATACACAAGCCGGTATTGTCACCGGGCTTGTCTATCCACCGATAGCTTCGCGTTACTAGCGAGACCTTCTTGAAGACTTGTTCATGTTCTTCCTCTTGGACTCTAGGTGAAGAGTGAGAAGTGAGAGATAGAAAAATGTGAGAAAGGAAAAGATAGAGGAGGACAAATAAGATGGTGTAAATGGTGAATTATGTATAATAATTTATGCATTCAACATAGGAATTAAAAGAGAAATAAAAGGTCACCATTCATTTTGGAAATGAAATGTCTCATTTGTAAGTTATGAGAAGAATAAAAAATTGATTAAAAAAATAATTGCAAGGATGGAGATTTGAACATGTGACTTATGGAATAACAATGTAAGGACTTAACCAATGTGCTACAAGGTTATTCATGCACATATTTAATGAGAATTAAATATATGCTGTTGCTTGAAAAGAAAGTGTGCTTTTGGGCTCATAGTTTTATAAAAGAAAATGAAAATGAAATTGGATTTGGTTTATGGGCTGGGTCAGGTCTTGCGTTTAATTTGAAATAGGTTAAGCTTTAATTTAAAGAAATAGGTTTGGGGAAAAATAGATGGAATAATAAAATTATATATATATATATATATATATATATATATATATATATATATATATAATAGAAAACAAAATATACGGAAAAATACTACGAATAAATAAATACAATATTTTACTAAAGAAAGATAACACGATGGTATAGTAATATTGGGATCGTTACATCCTACCCTCCTTAAAATAATTTCGTCCTCGAAATTACTCAAGAAGGATGTTGCAACAGAGTAAGGAAACAATATTAGGATGATGTTGTCTTCGAGCTACGTCGATCGATACTCTAACCAATTGAGCTAATAAGTCTACAAGATACAAATAGAAAGGGTGAATAAGAATTAAGAATTCAAAAGTGGAGAGATGGACTTCAAGGAAACCGAAGGTGGATTTCAAGATGGATTCAAGGAATATGTAATATAAAGAATATTTTCAGTTGTTGTTTCTTGTGTTTATATTGCTTAGGACTTCATGCAGAACTGACCTGCATGGTAGTGTTCCATACAACTCTGACCTGCATGGGCCGCCAACAAAACCTGTCACGCCCCGCTTCCCGGTGTACGGCGAAGAGGACGGGACTGGTCTGCTACGTATTTACTCTGAAGTAAATATGCTAAGCGTATCTAAGCAATATAAAGGTAAATGCACAAGAGACAAGATATATAAACTGAACAGCAACTTTATTTATTAACATTCTTTTGTTCAATGCATGAAAAGTAAATACAACTGAAATAAAAGCGATGCCTAAACAATGGCATATCAGGAATGCAAAGTACTGAAAGGAAATGTATATAATGAAACTATAGCTCTGGGTCTTCAGCAAACCGATCCAAGTCTTCAGCAGTAGGCTCGATCTCTGACGTGTCCAAATTACCTGACGACATTCAAAGAAGAAAGAAAGAGAATGTCGTCAGCGAACAGGTCACTCGGCAAGTCCCAAAGATAAGAGTAAAGTAGAATAGACAGAATAAGAAGATATCTTTTAAAGTTGTATTATCTTGTTGTAATGTTGTATTAACGTTGTTGTTTGTAGCTTGGTACAGAAGAATGCCAGTGTATACGAGAGGAGTCTCTATATGCCAGAGATTAGAGACAAGTATAGTACAAGGAACCGTTTATGCCATGGTACAACAGCAACTGGATTCATGTTAGATGTATTAAGTCTAACTGTCTCGTGCCACTTCTAATACCTTCCGTACCAATCTACCCCTTAAACTCCGAGATGTCTTGTTTGTATTGTATTGTATTGTAAATTGTATTGATTGTATAATTGGATGACTGACCGAAACCATGATATCAGTAAACGGATGTAACCATAGAATCATGTAAATGGAATAATTGGAGAACCATGTAAATGGAAGTATATCTATGGTTCGGTTCAGTCAATATAGATTGAATAGTTTGATTCGATTGATTATATGGATTCATGGATTCATATTGAATAGTAGATTGTAGGTTGTACTTGAATCATATTCAAGTCAGATTATTTAATGAGACTCAACCTGAGTCAGAACAATTAGAAAAGAAATTGAAGTCCTGAATTAGGTTTTGATGTTATCGATAACCGCTGCACATGGGCGGCACGATTTGTGTCTTTTTCAAATACGATTACCGTGTTGATAACACTGTTGTTAAATTGTCTACCTTAAATAGACAAGCACCCACTTCTCCGGCTCCCTGAGGCTCAAGAGATTGGTCCCGCTTAAACCTATATTTACTAGGGTCCTTAGGGTAATTTATAGAAATTGAGAGGGTTTTATGTAAAAATACTTTGGTATAATTTTCAAAATACAACTCAAGTATTTAATTATTGTCTTTATGTACATAAAACAATTTAATGATAAATATAAATATGTATACATGTTCGAATAGTATGAAATGAGTCAAGTATATTATTCGAGTAACTACCGTAAACAATGCTGAAAAAAATATTATGTACGACTAATCAATCAAGTCAATCAATTTTTGAATATAAAAAAAATATAGATCTAAGTGTTTTGCACGTGTGAGCTCCAGTCGCGCCTAAATAAGACTACCGATTTGGGAGATATATCTGTTTTCGTATCGTCGCGCAAAACAGATCAGAATCTATTCAGCACCGTCACATATTTTTAAAATGAAGTTTGAGTTAATTTCTATCGGATTTCAGGATACAAAAATTCTTATAAAATTGTAGGTATTTCGATGTAATTTTCCAAAACACCAAGATTCGCGCGATTTGGATTTCTGAAGCTCTAGTTATGATCGTTCTAACATCAGCGTTTAAATTAGAAATTCAGATTTCTAAACAGCAATTATATATTGTATTGCAAAGCCTATATTGGGTTGCTTCATACATTTATAAGTAATATACTATACATAAAATTATAGTTCTATCAATTGTGTATCTACACATCTAAAGTTTATCACAAACGGACATCGGGTGTTCGAGTTATGTCCAATTTAAAAACAGTGTGCGAATCAGGACAAATTCTGTCCAGATTCGTCGCTTAATATTGTAACGCAGTTTTCTATATCTTACATCGGTTTTCAGTAAGAACTTAAAACTAATAAAATCTATATTGTTTGATGTAGATATCTAAAACATCTGAGTTTGCTCAATTGGATATCGGTATACCAAGTTATGTATCCTAGAATTTGACCAATAACTGCAGTTTTCTATTTTACGAACAGTGAAATAAAATGATATAATTCCTAAACCGTTAAGTGATTTGATTTAAATTTTTTACAGAATGTACAAAATAATATATTCTATCATATGTAAATTTTTTGAAATTTTCAGAAGTAAAAATTAATTTCTAAAAATTATTTTAAAGTTAAAGGTATTGATGTGTATACTAAAATCGGCAAAAAGATTAACTAGTATTTTATGCAGGCTTCTATTTTTCTTTTAATAAACAAATCGATTTCATGAGACATTATAGATATATTGTGGCATAAAATTTGTTTTCTCACAACTTGTAATAAACATTCATAGTCATGAACAAAGAATTAAAAACACTTTAATTTGAACAAGAGGCAAAACCATATAAAACTATATATATCTAGACTTATATATATGTATATGTTTATATTTATCTTCTCTTATGGATTACGATATAAAAAGAATAGGGGGTTCACGAGGTATGACAAGAGGAAAATAAGAGATGGGGGGAAAGAGAGGGAAGGGACTTACATACACAAGCCGGTATTGTCACCGGGCTTGTCTATCTGCCGATAGCTTCGCGTTACTAGCGAGACCTTCTTGAAGACTTATTCATGTTCTTCCTCTTGGACTCTAGGTGAAGAGTGAGAAGTGAGAGATAGAAAAATGTGAGAAAGGAAAAGATAGAGGAGGACAAATAAAGATGGTGTAAATGGTGAATTTTGTATAATAATTTATGCATTCAACATAGGAATTAAAAGAGAAATAAAAGGTCACCATTCATTTTGGAAATGAAAGGTCTCATTTGTAAGTTATGAGAAGAATAAAAAATTGATTAAAAAAATAATTGCAAGGATGGAGATTTGAACATGTGACTTATGGAATAACAATGTAAGGACTTAACCAATGTGCTACAAGGTTATTCATGCACATATTTAATGAGAATTAAATATATGCTGTTGCTTGAAAAGAAAGTGGGCTTTTGGGCTCATAGTTTTATAAAAGAAAATGAAAATGAAATTGGATTTGGTTTATGGGCTGGGTCAGGTCTTGCGTTTAATTTGAAATAGGTTAAGATTTAGTTTAAAGAAATAGGTTTGGGGAAAAAATAGATGGAATAATAAAATAATATATATATATATATATATAATAGAAAACAAAATATACGGAAAAATACTACGAATAAATAAATACAATATTTTACTAAAGAAAGAAAACACGATAGTATAGTAATATTGGGGTCGTTACACCAATTAAAGAGGCACCTTGCGACTCCCCCGCTGCTCACCCGATCGGTTGAAGGGGACGAGCTATCTCTATACCTAGCGGTATCCGACCAAGCTGCAGGCTCAGTACTCGTTCGAGATGTCAACGGAGTCCAGAAACCGGTATACTACGTGAGCCACGTCTTCACGGACACGGAAATAAGATACCCAGCCATAGAGAAGATCGTCTTGGCGCTCATCGTGGCTTCAAGAAAACTGCGACACTATTTCCAGGTGCACACAATCCTTGTCCTTACCGAGCGGCCTATGGGAGCTATCCTCGCCTCACCCGAGTCCTCTGGCCGCTTGGAGATGTGGAGGTGGGAGTTGTCCCAGTTCGACATAAAATACCACCCGAAGCAGGCCATCAAAGCACAAGCCCTGGTCGACTTTATCGTCGAGTGCACCATCCCCAGCAAGGAGACGAAGTCAACGCCGGCCCCCGCAGCTCAACCCTCGGTCGATGGGAAGCCTGACTCAGTCCCTGATTGGATCCTTTACGTCGACGGGTCCTCGACCGAGGAAGGCTTTTGTGCAGGCCTCATCATTCGGGGCCCGAACGAGGCATAAATAGAGTATTCCCTGAAGCTCGGGTTCAAGGCCTCAAATAACGCGGTGGAATACGAGGCCTTGCTGGCCGGACTGCGCATAACCTCAGGACTGGGTCTGAAAACGATTCGGATCCGCAGTGAATCCGTCCTAGTCGTTGGCCAAGTGACCGGCCAATTTGAGGCACGGGAGCCTCTGATGGTAAAGTATCTGGTAGAGGTGAGAAGACTGCGAAAGGATTTCGACGAGGTCCAGGTAGAGCATATCCCCAGACAGCTCAACGCCCAAGCCGACGCCTTGAGCAAGCTGGTTTCATCCCACTTGGCCAACAACAAGAGGAGCATCCTCTTCGAGGTCTTACCACGGCCCAGCGTGGAATACGGGGCAACAATACTTTAAGTGTATACAGCCCGGGAAGAAGACCGGGACTAGAGAAAGCCCCTCGTGAAATTCCTGAGGGAAGGTACGCTCCCGGAAGATCGGGAAGAAGCCCGCCGTCTCCGAGACAAAGCTCGCCATTTCGTCTGGAGCAATAGGAAGCTCTACAAGAAGTCCTTCATTCATCCCTTTCTGGTGCGTCGACCCCCATGAAGTCAACTACGTCCTCCGTGAGATCCACGAAGGGGTCGGCGGCGCGCACTAAGGGGCCCGTACCTTAAACCAGAAGGCATTGCTCCAGGGGTACTACTGGCCGACCATTCATCAGGACACCCAAAAGCTGATCAGGAGATGCAAGAGCTGCCAACTCTATGGAATCATACCTCGCCTTCCAGTTACCGAGCTAAATGCCCTAACCTTCCTATGGCCGTTTGCCCAGTGGGGAATGGACATGATAGGCCAGTTTCCTACCGATACGGGCAGGCATAAGTACGTCCTAGTCGCGGTGGACTACTTCACAAAGTGGATCGAAGCCATTCCCATCAGGAAACCAGACGCCACCACGACTATTAAGTTCCTATAGAACAACGTGATACTCCGGTTCGGCATCCCGAGGTGCATCATCACCGACCACGGAACAAATTTCGAAAACGAAAGAATTAAGGAATTTTGCAGCGAATATCACATCCTCATGAAATTTGCCGCGGTCGCACATCCCCAATGCAACGGGCAAGCCGAAGTCGCTAATCGGGACGTTCTCCGAGTTCTTCAGACACGCCTAGAAGGACGCCAAGGCAATTGGGTCGAGAAATTACCCCGGGTCCTATGGGTCCTGCGCACGTCGAAGAAAACCCCACCGGGGAGACCCCTTTCAGCCTCTACTACGGTACAGAGGCAATGGTTCCAGCGGAGATCGGGCTCTCCAGTCACCGGGTCGAGCATTTCAACGACAAAGAAAACACCTCGGCACTCCGAACAAATCTGGACATCTTGTTGGAGAAATGAGACCGGGCTCAGATCAGAGCTGTCGCCTACAACAACAAACCGCCCGCTACTATAATGCGCGAGTCAAGCGCTGCTTCTTCAAAACTGGAGATTTAGTCCTAAGGTGGAACGAGTTCGTCGACCAAGGAAGGCTGCATAAGTTTTCCCCAAAATGTGACGGTCCTTTCCTCGTCTCCTAGGTACTGCCCGGCAGAGCCTACCGCTTGCAAAACGCGGAAGGACGCAAGTTTCCACGGCCTTGCAATGCTGAGAAGCTCAAGATGTAACAATGAAAAGAATATCTACTAGTGTGTATTTCTTCTTTCAAAAAGGCAATGTAAATCTGTCACGCCCCGCTTCCCAAAATACGGAATACGAGGGGTTGACAAGGCCAGCCATGCTCCTACGGTCAAGGAAATGTCCTGCCGTAGTCACACTTCGGCTTCTAGTTTTTCATGGTAAAAAGTAAATGATGCGCATGTAATGAGAAATGCAGTAACTGAATGAAACAATGTAAAGAACTGACCTGAGGGGAAACAAACGAATATAACTCTGGATAGCAAGTCGAAGTGTCTGTGATATACGTCTAGTCCTGGTCCAGGCTAAATCTTATCCTCACACTGAGCATGCATACTCAGGTCGTCAGAGCGACACAATAGCAATATAATATATATAAAATCATGTCACAATTCTAACAATGATAATAGATATGTATAACAGTAGATCAATGGCAGTATGGGTATGAACATGCAGTAATCAATGCAGCGGAACAGTAAAAGCAGTAGAATGATATGCCACGTATGTCAACACAGTAAGTAAGGTATATCAATGCCAGTATCCCTATCAGTCTCTAAGTCTCATTGTACAGGTCACTAAGCCTATCGTCAGTCCAAGTATGAGAGCCAACCACTCGCGAGTGTCCTCCACCCAAGGGCAAGGGACCACGGGCCCAACATGTATATCACGGTAATAATCATGTACCCTGTAAATCTCTATATATCTCCCTAAATATATAAGCCGGCATGGGACTCCCGAGATTCTGTTGAACTCACACTCAAACTACCCCACACCCCGTGGTCTACATCAAACGCTAACCATAACCCTAAATACTAATCGGTCTGTGACACGTCTGCGCGAGAACTGGAGGCGGGACCTCCATCAAGCACGTCCCGACTAATACCTAAGATAAATGGCAGTGTCTGATGCCTTATCCGTGACACCCGTGCAAGAGCTTCCATAAGTGTCCCATACCACTTATAGTCACACGTACACGCGTTCCACAGACGTCGACAATGCAATAGAATCATAAGGTTCACTGATTGCGTACAAGTACGTATCACTTTCACTTATTCACTGATACACGAACACTAACGTACCTGCCGCAATCATCACTAATACCTAACACTGGGTAATGCACGTTATCACTAGGTTATCAATGCAGTGACATGTGTATGATATGATGCGTAAACAGTATATAAAGCATGTTTAGGATGTCATGAATTAGTAATCTACCACTTGAATAATTTATCATAAATCATACGGTTACAGTTTAGTGAAACGATGAACGGGGAGTAAATAGTATGTTCAGTTGTCTATCCAGCGAATTTGGTTTCATGCCAATCGGGTTCCAGGATCACTAATTATAGCCATTTCATTTTAAGCGTTCACGGATGGAAATCCGGTTTCAGAATCGGAAGTCCGTTTCGCAATGCATTTTAATCCAAGCTGGGATCAGATTTTAGCGATGCTACAGTTGAATGAAATCTAGGGTTTTCAGTAAGGTTTTCAACGCAATAGACGGATCTTCAATCGTCTCTGTACGTCAGGAGATATACACTGTTTAATACTAGTATGTCAATTCTGATTCTGTTGGGACTGTTATACGTCCCGATCTTTTAAATTACAGATTAAATAACAAACGCTAACGAAACAGAATGAAACTACTTGTGTTGTCTAGTTAACAGATTCACCTATAATAAACAGTGGATTTCCGCAACCTACAAGTTAAGGAAACAGGGTGGTGTTCAATACGGGACAGTAAATCACAACTGGAGTCGCTCTGGACTGCAGTCCAGAGTCGTACTCCAATCCAAATATTGACATAGTATGAGTACATAAATAATTTGAAACTTGCATGGGATTATAGTTCGTCGAGTCATCTTCAATTTGAGCTCTCGAACGCATCATTCCAGCATGTATATAATTTATGGTGATTTTAACGGTTTTTAGGTACGATAAAATTCCAGTTTCACGAGTAAACTTGGGGGCAGTCGTTTTAGTCATTAACGGTCATATTTTCCAGTGAAATTTGTACAAGGTATTCATCACTACAAGGGCCAATATAAGCAATCCAGTTCCGTCAAATTAGAAAAGTATTTTCTTTGGGAACATGCATCGAACAGGTACGTAATATAATTTATCAGGGAATATTACAACGGAATCTATACGGTTTTTAATTTGTAATAAAGTTAGCTTAGCATGTAGCAAGTAGAGAACTTGCCTGGAGGCGTTCTGGCGATACACGGCAGCGGCGCGGTCTATCGCAATGGCACGACGCGATCACGACGCAAATACGACAAGGATTTGCCTCGGCTCGAGCTTAGCTTGACGGCCCGGTGCAGTGGGTGACTGAGATGACAGGGTATCGGTGCTCAGGGTAGGGTTGAGGGCTCGGATTTGGTGAATGAGTTGATGGGGTGAGAGAGATCAAGTGATATAGAGAGAGAGAGTGAGAAGTGTAGAGAGAGAGAGAGACAGAGAGTTAGAGTGAGAGTGAGAGAGAGAGAGTAGATGAAGAGAGAGAGAGAGAGAGCGAGCCAGAGGGATAGAGAGAGAGTGATCTGGGAAGGAAAGAGAGTAGAGGAAAAGAGAGAGAGCTGAGAAAAATAGATAGAAAGAGTGAGAAGCGATGGCGACAACGACGACGACGATAATGATGATGATGCGGACGCGGATGACGGGAGTCGGCTGAGGCGGTTCAGGCTCGCCGGCGTCGGGGTACGAGTGACCGATCTCGGGTGTGCAGGGAAGCGAGGGGTGCGGTCGGGGATTCTGGGTTGAGGAGCGCCGGCAGTAGAGGTCTTGTCCTTGGTGATTGGGTTTTGGCGAGGAGGAAGCGGATGAGGATGACGACGATGATGGTGGCGTCGAGAGTAAGGAGGTGGTGGTCGGAGTTGAGGGAGAAGCGGGAAAATGGAGGAGAGAGAAAACGTGAGGGGGAGTGAGATAGAGGAGACGAGGAGAGAATGAGATAGGGGGTCGCGCGTCGTGGGGAGTAACGCGCGCGAGCGACGAGGGCGCGAGCGTAGGCGGAGGCGACGGGAGTGGGTCGAGCGCGCAGGGAAAGGAAATAGCCGTTGGAGGAAGGAGGCACTGTTGGTGCGGGTCGAGTAGGATTTGAAGCGGGCGTGGGGTGAGGGAATGAGGAGAGTGGGCCGGGCCAAGGATGGGCTTGGGATTATTTAAATGGAATTTGGTAAGAAATGGAGGGGATGGGCCACAGGGAAAATCAATAAGGAAGAGGGAAAGGAAGGCCGGGCTTGGGTTTAAAAAAATAGATTAAGTTTATGGAAAAATAAGTGAGTGGGCTGAGGGAATTTGCTGGGCCGCAGGAAAATTTAATTTGAAGGAAAGAATGGAAAAAGGCCGGGGTTTTAGTGTTTAATGTTAGACTTTAAATTAATTTGATGTGGCTTAACTTAATATGGGTTGGGTTTTGGAATAAGGAAAAAAAGAAGAGGAAAGATTTGGGACTTTAAAAATAAATAAATAATTATATATAAAATAATTAAATTTTATAAGTGAAGGAGAAATATATATATATATATATATATATATATATATATATATATATAGTATAAAAAGGGCTGGGTATTACATCATACCACCCTTACAAAAATTTCGTCCTCGAAATTTAAAGAACGACATGCTACAAAATAATAAGTGAAAAGTTACTACATCGAAAACTAACACGTAGTAATTTACTTAAAACGGGTGGATAAAATTTTGAAGGTATATATATATGTAAGAACCACATACAAAAGATAGGTCTAATAGGTATAAGGCAGGAACACTATAAGGGCAACTACATGTATACTAGAATATAGGTAACAATAACGAACAATACTAATCAAGGCGTGTTCGATAAAAGTCGAAACCCAAATATGTGCACATATAAGTATATCAAAAACAGCAAGCAGAAATAATAAGTATAAGGCTCAACCATTTATAATAGTAACCATAAGCACAATACTCGAAATAAGGTAACGACAATGAAGTAGTGAAAGATTTGTCGGTAAGTTAAAACATTTTAGGATAACGCATCGATCAAATAACTTAAAAAACTCATATAGTGAAAATAAGGAACATGAAACAAAAATATGCGCGGTGTAAGGTTGCGCTACTGAAAATATGGGGATAATAGTAGTGTGCTTAAAATACATAAAACTAAATAGTCAATAACACGCACTCTTTGATAGATACAAAATAGTGAAAATCAAATTTCGAATAATAATGTCCCTATATATATTTAGGGTAACAGGAAAAACACAAAGAGGTATAGGGCTAGCTAGGGTGATGATTACAAGGAAGGGTGGCTCATTCAGAAGGTAGGAGTGTGGCGGCTTTAGGCTGAAGTTCAAGGAGATTGGGATTGGGTCAGCACAGGAAATAAGGGTGAGCAACAAAGAACTACAAGGGAAAAAGTATAGGGAGGATAACGATCGGTAGGTCATATGAATCAAAATTTGAAGAGTTAGCTAACTCGGAAATTTCACAAGAAATGTTCTCCTCCCAGAAGGATCTCAAACGAGGCACAGACGAAGGATAAAAGATGGCCTATTCCAAAGATCAGGGTGTGGTACTAGTTAATCTCAGTGAGGGTTAAAACAATGTAAGGAGTAGGGGTGAACAAATCTCAGTAGGAAAATAATTGTATAGAAGAAATAATCAAGTATCAAGGGAACTAAGAAGATCGAATGATCAGCGAACTCCACAATTTATTCCATACCAGAAGATTCTAAACAAAGCATTCTCAAAGACGAAAGGTGGCCCTAAACTATACACAGATTTATTTGGCCAGAAAAGACAACATCAAAAAGGAATTCCGTCAGTCGCGGTTGTGGAGATTCAGCAGGTTGCGGTAGGCTCGTGCGCTCAGGTAGGGGCGTCCATTTCCATAGCGCCCCGCGAGGACCGCCATTGGGAGTTCTTCCACAGTAGGGTCTTGTCCTTCTGGTCCTTCTTCCTCGGCTGGAGCTTCTTCATCGAGGTATGATTCCATGTGATTCTCTTCTTCTGGATTTTCTTCCACGGGATTTTCCTCAACTGGATTTTCTTCTATCGGATCTTCCTCGGGATCTTCCTCTATCGGGTTCTCTTCAGGGTCTCCTTCCTCTTCGTCGGAATCGTCTATCATGTTAAACTCTGGGGCGACTGCTCCTTCGTCTTCGGAATCGTTGTTCCCGAAAATGGCCTGGGGACCGTTGATCTCATCGTCAGAACTCATCAGCGTGCGGTCTAAGGAAACGCATGACTGTGCATCCTCATCTAGATGCGGCGCTGCTCCAGGGTGGGCCATGGTCTGAAAGGAAAGAGTCATGATTAGACAGTGGAATACATCAAGAAAATAGATCAGGGTACAAAGTATAGGAAAATATGCGGTGGCAGGAACTGAAAAATTAGGATAGAAACGCTGTGATAACGAATAGTATAAATAAGGAGAAAACGAGATAATGATACATATATTACGATTCAAGTTTTATTGCATTTAACTAAAAGTTCAACGGATACAAGATTTCAAACAGAAGGAAATATTTTTAAGAGGATGACAACATTATTACTGAAATTAGAAAACATGAAAATTCTTCTTTGATTGCTAGACCGCTGCATTCTCGTCACGCGAGTTGGATCCTGGGCTGGGTCCGCCTTATTCTCAAAGTTCGAACTACGCAATAATCATCACTTGGCAGAAGTGGGGAATGTGGACGAGTCTCCTCCTTGTAGCTCCTTCCTTTTTGGGCAACCGTTGATGAGATGTTCGCTGGATCCGCAAATCAGACATTTCCCTTGGGCGCGGCGACAATCCCTCTGAAGGTGTCATGGCCTCTTATAGTACCCACAACATGGGGTCTTCTGCTGCTTCTGTCGCGGGGAAACAAATTGGCGCTTCATCTTCTTCTCTTTTCCCCGTCTAACGGGGATCTCTTTATGATTAGAGACTCCCGCTGGTGCCTGATTCACCCGCCTTCTCAGTCCTTCAGCTAACAAGTCGTTTGTTCGCTCCTGGGCTTCTTTTAAACCTTGCAGTACACTCAGGATCTCAACAGTTTGATTCTAGGGAGTGGATATAGAGGAAGAGTCATTGGAAGACATGATCCTGAAACAGTAATTTTGAGAACGATATAAGGCACAAGCTATAAGAATATAATATGGATTGGACAAAGATTCAAGAGTATCAGATGTGATGAAATTCATTACAAGTGGAAAATCAACTGTATGACTCTAAGTCACTTAAACAAAGTATGGTAGTGTAATCGTGATGTAGTTCACAGTTACAATCATGAAACTTGCCAAGTCACCTGAAACCCTAGCGAATGGATAGCAGAACGCTCAATGTGAATATGGATCAAGGATATCAAATTTACAATCTAGACTGAGGGATTGTCTTAGATTATCAAGCTCTACACGGAAAACTGCAATCCCAATCGAGGCAAAACCTGGCTTTGATACCAACTAAACCATGTCACGCCCCGCTTCCCAAAATACGGAATACGAGGGGTTGACAAGGCCAGCCATGCTCCTACGGTCAAGGAAATGTCCTGTCGTAGTCACACTTCGGCTTCTAGTTTTTCATGGTAAACAGTAAATGATGCGCAGGTAATGAGAAATGCAGTAACTGAATGAAACAATGTAAAGAACTGACCTGAGGGGAAACAAACGAATATAACTCTGGATAGCAAGTCGAAGTGTCTGTGATATACGTCTAGTCCTGGTCCAGGCTAAATCTTCTCCTCACACTGAGCATGCATACTCAGGTCGTCAGAGCGACACAATAGCAATATAATATATATAAAATCATGTCACAATTCTAACAATGATAATAGATATGTATAACAGTAGATCAATGGCAGTATGGGTATGAACATGCAGTAATCAATGCAGCGGAACAGTAAAAGCAGTAGAATGATATGCCTCGTATGTCAACACAGTAAGTAAGGTATATCAATGCCAATATCCCTATCAGTCTCTAAGTCTCACTGTACAGGTCACTAAGCCTATCGTCAGTCTAAGTATGAGAGCCAACCACTCGCGAGTGTCCTCCACCTAAGGGTAGAACCCAAGGGCAAGGGACCACGGGCCCAACATGTATATCACGGTAATAATCATATATCCTGTAAATCTCCATATATCTTCCTAAATATATAAGCCGCATGGGACTCCCGAGATTCTGTTGAACTCACACTCAAACTACCCCACACCCCGTGGTCTACATCAAACGCTAACCATAACCCTAAATACTAATCGGTCTGTGACACGTCTGCGCGAGAACTGGAGGCAGGACCTCCATCAAGCACGTCCCGACTAATAACTAAGATAAATGGCAGTGTCTGATGCCTTATCTGTGACACCCGTGCAAGAGCTTCCATAAGTGTCCCATACCACTTATAGTCACGCGTACACGTGTTCCACAGACGTCGACAATGCAATAGAATCATAAGGTTCACTGATTGCGTACAAGTACGTATCACTTTCACTTATTCACTGATACACGAACACTAACTTACTTGCCGCAATCATCACTAATACCTAACACTGGGTAATGCACGTTATCACTAGGTTATCAATGCAGTGACATGTGTATGATATGATGCGTAAACAGTATATAAAGCATGTTTAGGATGTCATGAATTAGTAATCTACCACTTGAATAATTTATCATAAATCATACGGTTACAGTTTAGTGAAACGATGAATGGGGAGTAAATAGTATGTTCAGTTGTCTATCCAGCGAATTTGGTTTCATGCCAATCGGGCTCCAGGATCACTAATTATAGCCATTTCATTTTAAGCGTCCACGGATGGAAATCCGGTTTCAGAATCGGAAGTCCGTTTCGCAACGCATTTTAATCCTAGTTGGGATCAGATTTTAGCGATGCTACAGTTGAATGAAATCTAGGGTTTTCAGTAAGGTTTTTAACGCAATAGACGGATCTTCAATCGCGTCTGTACGTCGGGAGATATACACTGTTTAATACTAGTATGTCAATTCTGATTCTGTTGGGACTGTTATACGTCCCGATCTTTTAAATTACAGATTAAATAACAAACGCTAACGAAACAGAATGAAACTACTTGTGTTGTCTAGCTAACAGATTCACCTATAATAAACAGTGGAGTTCCACAACCTACAAGTAAAGGAAACAGGGTGGTGTTCAATACGGGACAGTAAATCACAACTGGAGTCACTCTGGACTGCAGTCCAGAGTCGCACTCCGATCCAAATATTGACATGGTATGAGTACAGAAATAATTTGAAACTTGCATAGGATTATATTTCGTCGAGTCGGCTTCGATTTGAGCCCTTGAACGCATCATTCCAGCATATATATAATTTATGGTGATTTTAACGGTTTTCAGGTACGATAAAATTCCAGTTTCACGAGTAAACTTGGGGGCAGTCGTTTTAGTCATTAACGGTCATATTTTCCAGCGAAATTTGTACAAGGTATTCATCACTACAAGGGCCAATATAAGCAATCCAGTTCCGTCAAATTAGAAAAGTATTTTCTTTGGGAACATGCATCGAACAGGTACGTAATATAATTTATCAGGAAATATTACTACGGAATCTATACGGTTTTTAATTTGTAATAAAGTTAACTTAGCATGTAGCAAGTAGAGAACTTGCCTGGAAGCGTTCTGGCGATACACGGCAGCGGCGCGGTCTATCACAATGGGACGACGCGATCACGACGCAAATACGACAAGGATTTGCCTCGGCTCGAGCTTAGCTTGACGGCCCGGTGCAGTGGGCGACTGAGATGACAGGGTATCGGTGCTCAGGGTAGGGTTGAGGGCTCGGATTTGGTGAATGAGTTGATGGGGTGAGAGAGATCAAGTGATATAGAGAGAGAGTGAGTGAGAAGTGTAGAGAGAGAGAGACAGGGAGTTAGAGTGAGAGTGAGAGAGAGAGTAGATGAAGAGAGTGAGAGAGAGAGAGGGAGCCAGAGGGATAGAGAGAGAGAGTGATCTGGGAAGGAGAGAGAGTAGAGGAAGAGAGAGAGAGCTGAGAAAGAGAGAGAGGTAACTGAGAGAGAGAAAGAGTGAGAAGCGATGGCGACGACGACGACGACGACGACGACGATGATGCGGAGGTGGATGACGGGAGTCGGCTGAGGCGGTTCAGGCTCGCCGGCGTCGGGGTACGAGTGGCCGATCTCGGGTGTGCAGGGGAAGCGATGGGTGCGGTCGGGGGTTCTGGGTTGAGGAGCGCCGGCAGTAGAGGTCTTGGCCTTGGTGATTGGGTTTTGGCGAAGAGGAAGGGGATGAGGATGACGACGATGATGGCGGCGTCGAGAGTAAGGAGGTGGTGGTCGGAGTTGAGGGAGAAGTGGGAAAATGGAGGAGAGAGAAAACGTGAGGGCTAGTGAGATATAGGAGACGAGGAGAGAATGAGATAGGGGGTCGCGCGTCGTGGGGAGTAACGCGCGCGAGCGACGAGGGTGCGAGCGTAGGCAGAGGCGAC
This sequence comes from Agapanthus africanus, assembly GCA_030015575.1. Classification (NCBI taxonomy): domain Eukaryota; kingdom Viridiplantae; phylum Streptophyta; class Magnoliopsida; order Asparagales; family Amaryllidaceae; genus Agapanthus; species Agapanthus africanus. Next base: position 42,114,922 of record JASDDO010000019.1, on the reverse strand, counting down.
GGGAGTGGGTCGAGCGCGCGGGGAAAGGAAATAGCCGTTGGAGGAAGGAGGCACTATTGGTGCGGGTCGGGTAGGATTTGAAGCGGGCATGGGGTGAGGGGTTGAGGAGAGTGGGCTGGGCCAGGGATGGGCTTGGGATTATTTAAATGGAATTTGGAGAGAAATGGAGGGGATGGGCCGCAGGGAAAATCAATGAGGAAGAGGGAAAGGAAGGCCGGGCTTGGGTTTAAAAAAATAGATTAAGTTTATGGAAAAATAAGTGAGTGGGCTGAGGGAATTTGCTGGGCTGCAGGAAAATTTAATTTAAAGGAAAGAATGGAAAAAGGCGGGGGTTTTAGTGTTTAATGTTAGAATTTAAATTAATTTGCTGTGGCTTAACTTAATATTGGTTGGGGTTTGGAATAAGGAAAAAAAGAAGAGGAAAGATTTGGGACTTTAAAAATAAATAAATAATTATATATAAAATAATTAAATTTTATAAGTGAAAGAGAAATATATATATATATATAGTATAAAAAGGGCTGGGTATTATAAAATCTGTCTAAAGTTCTTTCTACTTAAATAATAAGAAGGGAACACTAGAACACTGCAAAAAGAAGAGTTTTATTCGTTCAAAAGGTACTACGGGCTTCTCAGCTTTACAGGAAAATAAAAAGAAACATTTACAACAGAGGTAGAACGGGATCGAGGAAGTACTCCTGGTGATACTCAGAGTAGATTTCCGCTAGCCGAGCCCTAGCCTCTACAGCCCGCTCCTGCCGGTGCTGCACGCGAACTTGAGAGGCCACAGAAGCACCCGACGCTACGCCCTCTGAGCCTTAGCTCACGATGTACCTCATTTTGAAGCACTCTAGAACGAGGGCCAAGAATCGGTCGTGCCTGGCTTTCGAGATGAGGCCGAGCAGGAAGATCGAACGCACCTTGTCGAGCGTCTCATCCAGAAGCTCCTTGGTGAAGGGGCTGTCCAAACCCGGGGACCTCCTCTAAATCGCGTGCATCAGCAACTGAAGCAGGCACGACCGCCGAGGGAGAAACCGGCCTACATGACCCTCGAATCGCTGAACCACTCTCCGGTACCCATCCTTAGCCAGGGATTGATCATACAAGGATACGTCGTCAAAAGTGATGATCTCTTCGTTCGAATACATGCGCCCAGTCATCTCCAAAGAAAGTGGTGCCGAAGGGGCATCCGTCTCTTTCTCTATTTTATAACCCCAAATAGAATCCTTGAAGGTCCAGATTCGCGCGTGAATCCTGGGATTCGCCAAGACTATCCCAATACCGCGCTGCCACGTAGCAAGGACTGACACAACTTCCCGAAACGTCATGCCTCCCTCGAGAATTCCTGGCACGTGCAGACTGCGACGATCGCCCCTCCCAATGTTCACGAACCAGGGAAGGTTGGGCAGAACCTCCGGATCCACCGAGCAGCTACACTGCTCGGTCTATCCTTCGCAGACCGCTACTTGGATTCTTCAACAGAGCAATGTAAATTCTTCTAAGTTCTTTTTATTTAAACAAACAAGAAGGACACGAAAGAGCATTGCAGAAAAGAAGAATTTTATTAATTCAAAGAAGGTATTGTAGGCTTCTCGGCCGTACATTGAAATTTTTTTTACAGTAGCGGGGGAAGGGGGTGCAAGAAACATTGCTCGTGGTACTCCGAGCATATTTCCACCAGCCGAGCCCTCATCGCCTTAGATCTCTGCCTCTAATGCCGTCCGCGAACGTCGGCATGATGCCTCAATTGGTAGCACCCAAGGATGAGTGCCACCGAGCGATCCTGCCGACCCGTCGAGATCAGGCCGAAGCGGTACAAGGACCTCAGCTTACCAACCGCTTTGTCCTTCAGTTGCCCGGACAAGGGGTTGTGCAGCCTAGGGGACCTCCTCCAGATTGAGTACATCAACAGCTGGAGCAGGGGTGAGTGCCGGGGAAGCAGCCGGCCAAAATAATCCTCAATATGGCCTATAACTAACTGCACCGTATCCTCGGTGCAGTACTGGTCATAGAGGAACACGTTCTCGAAGTTTATGATGTCGGGGATGGTAAAAGGGAAGTCATCAATTCTTACTTTTGGGTGTGAAGAAAGGAGTGATCAACGCTCCCTCCTTTTTATAGCCCCCCAACGCCCAAGATTCCAACAGTCGCTCGTTTCATCCACAACTATACCGCCACGCGGTGGACATCCCGCCTTCTCGGCGAAATCGGAACGACGCAGCCATTACGCTTTGCCTCTCCCCGCGCGTTCATGACACGTGTCGACCGCGACGGTCACTCTTCCCGATGTTCAAACACCGGGGAAGACCGGACAGAACCTCACCAAGAGGCCACCGAGCGGCTACCCCGCTCGGCCCATCCTTAGCAGGTCTCCTAATGCCTTCCCACGCTAAGGATCAAAGCCCTCACTAAGAGGCAACCGGGCAGTGACCCTGCTCGGTTATCCCTGGCTGGTAATTCCTTACCCACCCACGCTAAGGATCAAAGCCCTCACCAAGAGGCAACCGGGCATTGACCCTGCTCGGTTATCCCTGACTGGTATTTCCTTACCCACCGACGCCAAGGATCTAAGCCCTCACCAAGAGGCCACCGAGCAGCAACCCTGCTCGGTCCATCCTTAGCAGGCCTCCCAATGCCCTCCGCGCTAAGGATCAAAGGCCTCCCCAAGAGGCAACCGGGTAGTAACCCTGCTCGGTTATCCCTGGCTGGTAATTCCTTACCCACCGACGCTAAGGATCTAAGCCCTCACCAAGAGGACACCGAGCATCAACCTTGCTCGGTCCATCCTTAGCAGGCCTCCCAATGCCTTCCCGCGCTAAGGATCAAATCCCTCACCAAGAGACAACCGGGTAGTGACCCTGCTCGGTTATCCTTGGCTGGTAATTCCTTACCCCACGACGCCAAGGATCCAAGCCCTCAACAAGAGGCCTCCGAGCAGCAACCCTGCTCGGTCCATCCTTAGCAGGCCTCCCAATGCCCTCCCGCGCTAAGGATCAAAGCCCTCACCAAGAGGCAATCGGGCAGTGACCCTGCTCAGTTATCCCTGACTGGTAATTCCTTACCCCACGACGCCAAGGATCCAAGTCCTCAACAAGAGGCCACCGAGCAGCTACCCTGCTCGGTCCATCCTCGGCAGGTAGTTTCTTACACATCGACGCCAAGGATCAAAGCCCTCGCCAAGATGCCACCGAGCGGCTACCCCGCTTGGCCCATCCTTGGCTGGTAATACCTTACCCTACGACGCCAAGGATCAAAACCTTTGCCAAGAGCCCATCCACGCCAAAGCGATCTCCACCTCGATTTCGGGGCCATGGAGATACCGACCTTTCACCGGTCTTTGCACACTTGGCAAATGGGCGACTTCAACTCTCAACTCGACGTGCAATCGCTAGATGAAAAACCGACTTGACATGAAAGCAGTACTGCTCAAAAAAATGTTTACCACAAACAAAAGAACACTGCAAAATGGATTTTCTATTCATAAAAATCAGACATCTTTACAGAGGTATTTTTGGCTCCCCAGCCTTACAAAAAACACCCGGAGGCCTACAAAATTTTAGCGTAAAGAAAATAAAGAGGCGGGGAAGTTCGGGCCTTAGGGATGGGGCGAACCCCAATGAGCTGCGCGTCTACTACAACCACCGGGGCGACATCTTCAGGGTCGGCACCCACGGCGGGAGCCTCGGCACCGGGAGCCGGGGCGACCGACTTGTCCCCCATACTCCTACCGGGGGCCTCTTCCCCCGCGACGTCACTAAGGACGTTCCCCTGCACGTCATCCTCGCGAGGGTACTCCTTCCGGAGCTTGCCGTCAGGGAACTCCAGCATCTGGGCCTTGACAGCGTCGAGGGCGTCGTGCCAAATAACACCAGCGGCTGCAGCAAGGTCGGCGTAGAACATGTCCGATTTCTTGTATCACTCCACCGCCTTCGACGCCCGAAGCTCGGCATGCCTCGTCCCCTCCTTTGCTGCCTTATTCTCCCTTTAGAGGGTGTTCGCCGTCTTCTTCAAGGTGGCGATGAGCACCTGGGAGTCTTCCAACTGGGCCTCGGCGGCTCGGGCGGCCTCTCGGCACCTGGCGACCTCCCGATTCTCGGCCGTCACCCGGTCTTCGAGGGCAGCGACCCTCTCCATCGCCGCCTCTAGCTCCAGCCTTGAGCTCTCCTCCCGTGAGGAGAACTCGCCCGCGGCCCGCATCGTCGGGGCTATCTCCTCGTCCTCCATGTTGAAGACGAGGGCGACGTGCTGGAGGACCTGAAGAAAAGAAAGAGGGTTAAAAAGGAAAAAGAGGCACCCATTCACGCGAGCAAAAACACTAAGTGAAGAACCGAGTGGGGTGCAAACACTAACGTGCATGGCCTCTTGAGCTATGGCCGTCATTTGGGCCCGGATGGTCCCCCGAGGGATTCTGCCCCCGGCCGACCTTTCCATCTCCGAGAGCAGGCTGTCGGCGATGGAAAGCCCCGAGGGCACCTTGAAGCGAAGCTCCCCATCGTCCATGAGGATTGGGGAATCCGGAGAGCGGGGCGCCGTCCTATGAAATCTCTTGAGGAGTGATGCAGGAGAACCAGTCTCGCCTCCCACCTTGGGAGCCTGGGGCTCTTTCTCCCGAGCACGCTTTCGGACCAGCACACGACTGGACTCGGGGGGCCCGGGACGTGCTTGGGCGCCTGGATGGAGCGGCTGCCGGTGGAGCCGGAGCCGACGGCGAGTGAGAAGGGCCGGCGCCTCCGGCCTTCTTCCCCTTCTTCACGTCAACCACTGCCGTCCGGAACTTGCTTAGGTCCATGGGTCCTGCATAAGGCAAAATATAAGGAGTCAGCAATGCCAAGAAAAATGAAAGAATGCATAAGTCTAAAATAGGTCGCCTGAAACCTCCTAACTTACCTGCGTAATAGGCGAGGCTGAGCCCGGCCCAACTGAGGGCCCGTTCAAACAGCAGCACATCGGCCCGAGGGAGGGGCTCCCACTTCGACACCGCCACCGCGTCGAGATCATTCGACCGACTCATCCGCGGACAGCTGGCCCCTTGCCACTGAGTGGGCACAGGCCAATCCTCACCCTCGGGCGGCGCGATAAAGAAAAACTTCTTCCATTCGTGAATGTAAGAAGGTACTACGACGATCCCCGACCCGGCAGCGTCCCCCCGTTGTCTTCTAAAAGAGAGGTATACCCAGCTCGGCTCACCCCTACGAGCGCCAGGGTGGTTTTTGTAGCAAAGAGAAGAAATGAGAAGGCTCGGGCTGAAAGGGATCTGACTCAATCTCAACCGGACCAGGAACCCGAGGAGAATCCTCCAAGAGTTCGGCACTAGTTGGACCGGGGCTAACCCAAAACAATTCAACGCCTTACTCACCTCGGGGGAGAAGGGCATACGCATCCCGGTCCAAAAGGTCTCCAGGTACAAGGCAATTTCCTTACCCCGTACCTGGTCTGCCCTCTCCTCTTCCTCGGCCAGACGAAGAGAATAGCCGGGAGGAATGAGGAAACGAGTCTTGATGTTGACGAGCTCCTCCGCACGCCTCAGCGAGGATCGCATGCTAAGAACACCCGTGACCTGTGCTCTGGGGACCGCCCCCGTCGCACGACCCCGGGGAGTATTACTAACCCTGAATCCCCGGGGGGACCCCGACTCAGAGGAGGAAGATGAAGAAGTAGAAGAGGAAGCTCCAGAAGACTCCCTAGACTCTACCCGGACTATATTTAAAGACTCCTTGGAAGAAGACATCTAACCTGATCAAAGGGAGGTGTCCTCGGGAGATCAAACACAAGGAATCCGAACTGAGGAGAAGAGCGCCGAGCTAACACGACTAGGGGCGAGAAAATTATGAAGAGGTATGGGCCCTGATGGGGATCCCACCTCTATTTATAGCTGCCGGCGTACGCATCCTACGGCTCCGATCGCCTCCCGCCAAAGCAACGTTTCGCAACCAACGTCCGACAATGTTCCACCTGTCGTACTCACATTAGGCGCGGGAACACCTGCGGCACGTCTCGACAGCCAACTAATGCCAGACACGTAGGTTGTCGCTTCGACGAACGTACACGCAATCCGGTGCTTCCCCTTTAATGCGAGATCTCTCCCCTAATCCGCTGACGTCATCAAGAAAATACTACTCTTTGCCCAGGAATGCGCGCCGACGATATCTTCGAGTAAGAGCTCACCCCGGATGATCGGTCAGACCACCCTCAACCCGACCCAGGAACGGGTCGAGACGAGAGTGAGAGGATAATGATGAGGCTCGATATCGGTGACTCTCCAGATGCTGACACGTGGCAGATGACGTGTCCCGGAACTTACAAGAAAGGATCGAGAACTTTAGTTGGGATCACACCTCGGGCCTCTGAGTCCGAGGAGTCTCCCAACCTTCGGCGGCCTTCCAGACCACCCCTCGGCTCGTTTCTGAGCTATCACAGAACCAAGATGCCTCAACCTCTCGCTCGTGCCCGAGCCTCCCGCCGATCTCTTCTTCCTCGGTCTCACAGACCGACCCACAGCGCTGATCACAGGCACCTCCGCCAGGGCTCCGCAAATCTCGTCATGCGCGAGATATCCGCCGCCCACGATCCCGCGTCCCACGCCATCACGATCCTCCATTAACGAGTTTGTCTCGTCATTAATGCGGGATCCTATCGCGCGGGCATGACGCTGGGGACGTAATGGCCGGCGTGATTCTCGCGCTCGCCTGCCCATTACTGCCGCTATATAAACCTCTCTCTCAAACGATCGAGGTAATCCATTTTTACTCCACTAAGCCGTTACTCTGCCAAAATACCCCATCTAACTTGATTGTCGGAGGGTCCTCGGTGGCACAACCACCCCGGGACTTCTTTGCAGGTAGCTCGGCCACAACCACTCAAAACCCATTGAGATCCACACGCTTCAGGAGTCAACCCTCCAACTCAAGCCCAACCGTCCATCAGCACACGAAGAGATCAACGGAAGATAGCATCTGAAGGAGATCCAGAGATCCATCAATCCGAAAAATCATATTTATACTATTATAATGACAACCCGCAAGAAAGATTTCGAATTGATTTGGAGCTCACTAATATGTCTAAACATTATGAAAATACAAGGGGAAAAAGATTGCAACTTATAATGCTTTAGAGATTGCCATGTCATCTCAATAAATACAAAAGAGAAGTCAATTTTCCTTCAATAACTTTAAATTTTCAAATTCAAATCCAATCCCAAAATAAGAGTTAAAAATCCATTTTAGATTTTCCTATACAAACAATAAACTAACTTTAAATAACTCAACAATTAATGAGAGCAGCGATACGAAATCTCTCATAGTTTTGAAAAAATATTTTAACATAGCTAACTTACGTAAATATGCACAAAAATATAAAATTCTACTAAAAGTCTTTAAAAGCCTATATTATTTTAACTTTAAAAAAAACTTTTTCAATGCTGTTAAAATATACAAACGTGCACTATACATGCTAAATAGCAGTTGTTGTTTTATATTAGATTGAGAACAAGTTGGCAAGAATTATAATGATAGAGAAAACCAGTTTACTTACCAATGAGAAATAGCTCGGTTGGTATGGAAATTTTCCCTCTTGGGGAGAATGCATGGTTTGAACCGTAGGAACCCAAGTGGGGAAGTGACCACAAATTAATATTTTTGGGGTAAATTCGTGGGTCCTCTAGATGCGTGTGTGCTGTGGGGAAGTGACCACAAATTAATGTTTTTGGGGTAAATTCGTGGGTCTCCTAGATGCGTGTGTGACGTGGGGAAGTGAAAAAAAAGTCAAATTGAATTCTAAAATACAAAGAAGAGCTAAAATGTTTTGTGCAAATAATTATGTATTGTTAGTTGTTCAGGAATATAATTTTGCAGCAGCTATGGTTCCGAAGAGGACTGCGTCAGGCGCGCTGGCACTGCAGTTATAGGGTGACGTGGGGCCCACTTGATCTTATTTGTTCATTCTTAATATTCTAAAAAATAAAATTAATTTTAAAAATAGAAAATTAATTTAAAAAAAAAAAGAAAAGAAACAAGAAGCCAACAGCCAACAAGAAATGAATCATGACCGTCTCTATATCTCCCCATAACGGTCTTCACTTTTGGACTGTTCTGTCGCAGTCAAATGGACTGTTATTTGACTTTCTTCAACTTTGCTACATTTATAAAAATGTTCACCTATTTTTCTAGCTTTTAATTTGTGAATTTAATACATATTATACGGTTTTGCATTAGGAGATGCACACACGCACAAAAAAAAAACAGTTTACAGTTGGAAGTTTAGCATTAATATGCCACCAAATTTAGATACATCTTCTGAATGAAAGTATCATTGGTTTTTTGTTTCGTTTTTTAAGGACTCCTTCGAATTTTATGACTTGTGAATATTGATGCCGAAGAGAATATTAATTCTTTAAATATTTATGTTCCATATCATGAATTTCACAAAATTTACAAAAAGAGCGAGCATATTCTCCTATCGACATGAAGGTAATCTAAATGTGGAGAGAAAAAACCAACGAACAATTGCTCAGTTGGTATCATTAGTAGAAACTGTGCATGTTAGAGACGGTCTATTAGCGACCGTTTATTTTTAAACGGTCTCTAATAAATTATTAGCGACCGTATATGATATACGGTCGCCAATGAACGGTCGCTGATGTATTAGCGACCGTATATTATGCATTAGAGACCATATGGAACGGTCGCTAATGTTCTCTGAACTTTTAGCCCGTGAGATGACTTTCTCTCTCCCATTCTTCCGCAAAAGTTTCACAGCCCGTGAATTTGACTCCAAGAAGTGATTTCCCTCTTCATTTTTCCCCATTTCTTCCAAAAAATTTCTCTTTTCTTATCTAATTTTCTTTTAAGTATTGCTGCTGCTGCATATGTTTAAAATCCGATAAAAGGTTTGGGTTTTTCTCCTCCAATTATTATTTTTTCAATTAAATATGGATGTTAGGTTATGAATTGTAAGTTTAGGTTATGAATTGTGATGTAATTTTGATGTTAGGTTGTGAAATTGTGATGTGAATGTTAGGTTATGAATTTTTGAAATTAAATGTGGATGTTAGGATTTTTCAATTACATGTGGTTGTTAGGTTATGAAATTTGTAATGACGGGTTGTACAAATTGAAAAATCTATAAAGCCTAAAAAAAACCTAATAACAATTTATAAACCTTAATAACAAATTATAAACCCTAATTATAAATTATACCACACTACTTGGTATTTATGACATTTGTGATGATTCTTAAATTAATTTAGGATAAGATAGATTATAAGAAATTATTAGATGGATTTAGGGTAAGATGAATTTTAGGTAATTGAAGGTATGTATAAGTGTGTGGGCGAGCACGGGCGCATGTGTGTTTGAGCGTATGTGTGAGTGTGTGCGCGCGTGTACGTACGTGGGTGTGTGAGCGAGTGTATGTGTGAGTGTGTGAGTGTGCGCACGTGTATGTGTGTATGTGTCTGCATATAAAATATTTCACAAATATATTCATCTTAATTTCTAACCTGTATTTTGTAAATTTAATGATTCGAAATCTTGTTATTTATGATTTACCGTTTAGATTTTTAACTTATAGCTTCATCTATAAATCAAATCAAAATTTATATCAAATCCTTTAATACCAATTAAACTATACTAAATGCATAAATAAAATATAAAATCAAACCCATTAAGAAAAATTAACACTAATTAAGCTATAATATTAATTACACTGATTAAGAAACCTTAATAAAAAATGGATACTAGTTAACCGAGGCACTAATTAAAAACGATTAAATATAAATGGGACAACAAGATGAGTTGCTTGGTGTATCTTGATCAACCAATTTTAGATATGAAAATTGATCTTATTAATGCAACTACACATGAACCATGTGTTCTTTTTTATCTATGATCATGATACATGGTCTTTTTATTGCCTCCAAACAAATCCTTGTCAGCTGGCTTCCAAATTAACTATTAATGCAGCAATACTTCAAGCTCACAAAATTCATTCAATGAGCAAATGCTGCATGTGTGGATGAGGCTTTCAACTGTTAGTTATATGTATACTTTAGATACCATTATTATACATGTGATGTATATTATAGTGGATACTTGGACATATATAGGGAAGACTTTCTTGCTCGACACGATAGTATGCTATCAGGTTGCTCTTTATTTTAACATGTACACTTATTGTCTCTCTATTATAAGTTGATAAAGCCTTTAGGATGAGTACTTGACTACCAGGATTATGATGCAGATCATACTAGTGGGGCAAGGGTAGTCGGTAAGTACATCCTTCAAATGTTCCTAGTCGTGGGAGTATCGAGACGGGGCATCGATATTCCAGAGTAGACTAGCGTATACGCTCCTCGACCCATATGATGGGCAATGGATGATCCCATATCCATTGGTGTTTGACATCAGAGATGGTATACGGGTGCTCAGTGGAGACTGGGTACACTGAAGGGACTCGCCAAGAACTCCTAGATGGTATTATACCTATCGTCAGATAGGAGTTCTCTGGTGACACTGGTACATGTTAGTCTGTCGACCATAGATCGTCATAGATTCTTGTGTGATTCCCACTGTGCTTTGATTTCCACCTTACCACGTTCAAGAGATCGTGCAAAATGGTGGTCTTTGGGTACAGTCCCGAGTCACATGGAGGCAATGAGCGATAGGAGGGGATTTCGTCTCTCCCGGTATTGGGGGTTGATGTTGCGCTATGCTCGATTGGCCATAACAGAAAATCCCTGGCCAGGGTTGCTGAGATCTACTGATAAGTGTTATCAGTAGTTTCTCGAACCGTTATGAGCCTCACATCGGCATGACTTATCAGGCTATTGGGGTCTGACGTTATACCACCCCAGGCTGTAATATGAGACATATCAGACGAAGAGACCGGACTGTACGGTAGTGTTACTGATTGGATTCGCAGGAGTATGAGCATGCTTGCTTGTTGATCTTCTGATCGCTCAATACCCGGGTGGCCTTTACGTTTAGCACACCGCTTGTGGCTTATGGGTGTTTGATATGATCATTACCTACTGCCGGCGTATTGACGAGTCTTTAGAGTCCTACACAGAGGTTTCCTAGTTCACGCGAAACGAAGTAGGAGCACATATATGATATGTGCGGGACCGAGATTAATGCGCGTATGTGATACCGCATTCTATTCTCGCGATATGTGATATCGGTCGGTTATATATGATATAGCCGGGTTATCGGATCAAGTGTTGATTCGATAAGTTGATATATATGATATTAGTCGGTTATATGTGATATAGCCGGATTATTAAATCAAGTGTTGATTTAATAATTTAATGTATAATTATATATTTGATATATTGAATTACATTAACTAATATTAGCTCACTTAAACATTTATTTTTCTCACTTATGTGTATATAGTATATATGTGATATATATTAATGTACATTTTATTATGTCATGCTTGATACCACATGCTTCATGGGTGTATGAGACTCACACCATACTTGATATAATGAAGGGTTTTATTTATTTAAAGTTAATCAAAATTAGATTGAAATTGGTTTAATGGTTGAAGCTTGGAGAAGTTTGTGGAACCATTGACTAAGTCCACTAATTTGTTTTATTTAAGATATTTATTAACCTAGCCATTATCCTTAGCCATAGTTTAGTCTCTACATGAGTTAGTGTATGACACAAACTCACTCATGGTTGTTATTGTCACCTCATGAGTTTCATTCTCATCTCCACTTCATCTTCTTCATCATCAAGAGAAAGCTTTCTAGCTTTTCTCCAAGTGGAGAAATATTGTGAGAAAAATAAATCTAAAGTGAGCAAAATTCCCACTTCATCATCCTCTACTATACTAGCCATTTAGTTTAAGGTGTTGGCTTCACTAATTCCATATTAGTGAAGAGATAGCTTGAGTTGGTGTCTCCTCGACATAGATCATCTTCGGCCTCGAAGATTTCAAGCAAGCTTGTTCCGTTCATCTTGTGAAGCCTTTCTCGAGTCCGGGAGTTCACTACTTGGAGCGGAGGGACTATTACACGGAGCTATTAAAATGAAGGACCGGTCTACAAATGTTGTATTCCTTGTTCACTTTGTATGTAAAGTTGTTTATATTGTTGTTTCGTCTAAATTTCTAATTAAGATTCTAGGGTTTGTTTGGCATGGCAATTTTTTAAAATGGCATGGACGATACCTCCCGAAATCTTGTTGTCGTGCTAGGTAACCCTACAGTGGTATCAGAGCCAAGCTAAAGAATTAGACGATATTTGTAGAATTACGAAACCGAAACAACTCTTTAACACCCGATACTAAAATCTAGTTTCTGTCGAAATTTTCAGATAGTTTAAAATTTTTTAAGCAACTGCAGAATTTTACATGTGATGTGACATGAACACAGAAGAAAATTGAAACCCTCTCTCCGAATTTTGTCCGGCCACCTCTGATAAAAATCCGAGCTCGCCGGATTTCTTGTGGATTTTTGGCTTCAATTTTCTGTTGTGTTCCAGTCTCGGGGTTTTGGTGTTTCAGGCGTTGCTTGTTTTTTCTAAGATTGCATGTGATGTGGTCTTACTGTATTGGCAATTCGGAGTGTTTCGTATTCGTAATTTTAACATTGTTTCGGGTTATTTAGACGACGTTAAAAAGTTCGAACGGATATAAATAACCCAATTTTTTCTTCGCTGGAAATTTTCCAAGAGTTGGATTTTTTCCAAGTTTAATATCTTCAGAAAATCATGCAGGTGATTCTGTGGACCATCTAGAAGAACGAAATCTTAACTCGATTATGCGACCATCAGAAGCGCCACCAAACCCTAGGGTTTGTGGTAGTTCCGCGGCGCCATAGGTGTGGCAAGGGTTGACACTTCTACGGTTGGTCTATAGGTGTTGTGGCATGTTCTGGGTACTTTTTAAACTCTGCTCAAGTGTTGAGCTCTTTGGGAAATTTTGGGTGTTTGTTTATTCGATCGAAAAGTTTAATATCGTCTAGCTATCTGTGATTGTGATACAATATTTGGAATCCACAATGATTAGTTATGTGATAACTAGTTTGAATTTTATAAATCTAGCAATTTAGTCTCATTTGATCGGTTGCCACGGAATTTTGATGTGGATCAAAAGTCCGTCGCAATTACGTAATGCATGCAAATACTCGCGGGGTAACCTTACTAGATAGCCACGCCTCATAGCCCCGACCAATTGAATGTAGGAGAACCCCGTCGCCAAAAGCATCCGTTCGGGTGCTCGCGGCCGCGGTGTTCCGCCTAAGTGCACTTCGTCGACGGCATCGGGGGTGCGGCCGTCTACTAAAGTTTCCGACGAGCATTCGATCAGGTTATCGGGAATCTTGTTGAATTACCCGACTTGTTATTGGAAAGTGTTTTCAATACCGAGACTAAAATGCGGGGTTTATAATTATTAGGTATGTGATGTCTAAGGAATTCATTTGGTTATGCATGAAATCCGAAGTATGTGATACATTGGGTTTATGATGTCTAAGGTGGTTGCGGATTCTAATTGTTGTAGTTTTTCACTTTCTTTTCTGCGACCGTAAGTGTAATATGTGGTGTATCGCCGGTTTCGGTTCTATACATCAACGACAATTGTGATACACATATTTACTTACGTTGATTACATGTGATGTTATGTGTTGCTGTGATATGTTATATTGGATCGTCGTGTTTTGAATAGCCGGGTTTTTTTATGTGAGATGAGAGTTTTTCATTTTCATTCATGTAAAAGCTTGTATGTAATATTCTTTTATTGGGGCACTTCCGGGTTAAGGATGATGTCACCATTGATGTATATTATTTACTTTTCTGCATTAGGATAGACCCAAGAAGGAGAGCACAAATAACCGGGTTCTAGGGTCCAGTGGGAGACCATCTCGAGGAGTCGAGACCGGGTTTCCTAACTCTAGAATTGGTAGGGTTGCTTGCCGCTCTCGTAGGGGTCTAGGGATGTGGGTTGGCTATTCATCGCGACCGTGGAATTCGTGTTTTTTACTGGCTTAATTAAAACACGGAATTCCTAGTATATCCGATATTTCATATGTGTTCTTCTGCTGCTGATATTCTATGATGTGATCACTTGATATGTTGAGACGAATGCTTATATTATATATATAATATATAATAAATATTGTTGCTTTTGTTTCTTCTATGATGCTTAGGAAGCATAATTGATGGGACTTCATTAATGAGATTAATGAAATAAAAGAAACATAAAGATGTTGCAGAATCTTGTTTTAAAAACTGGTAGCTCTAGTTCTTGCTTTGCATAGTGGTATTCCTTATAGAATATCCAACACCTTATTCGATAAGGAAAGAGCCGAGATCCCTTCACCGGGAGTGACCTCTTTAGCGAAACTGGCAGATGCTACAATCCACCCGGTGTTGTCTTTTGATTCCTTTTTAGTTCATGCTTTGCATAGCGGTATTTATGATATATCCTGCACCTTATTCGATAAAGAAAGAGCCGAGATCCCTTCATCGGGAGTGACCTCTTTAGCAAAACTAGTAAAAGCCTCAAAACACCCCTTTTCAAAATCACTCGATTCTACAACGATATCAAGTTCATTACGCAAAAGGTTTTCTTAAAAACCTGTCGTAGCCCTCTGCCATTTCAAATAAGTAATTTTTAGTATTCGTGTTGCATTTATTGACCTTAGCCAAGGCGTAGTGTGCGGTGGCTAATTAGTGCTTATCCGCAGTATATGATGCGATTGAGTTAGGGTAGTCGTACGGCTTTGTTGATTTTCGCCAAGAGTCGTACGGATGGGTTTAATTCAATCATGAAATGACGGGTTGAACTTGGCTAGCGCTTATTGTTGGGGTAAAAATTTACACTCCGGTTGACCAGATCAAAATCAAAGTCAACCCCAAGCCAAGTGGGCCCAAGTCCAGGTCAAGTGGGCCAATGCCCGGGTCGAGCCCAAACATGAAGCGGCGGCCTTCCCCCATGCCAAAATAAAAATCTTGGAATAAATAATTTTGTTGTATTTATTTCATTTAATTTTATGAATAAATGTAAGGAAATGGGCATAAAGCCAAATTTTTGTAAAGCCCATGGCTTATGTGCAAAAAGAAATGGCACATGAGCCATCAGATGGGCAAAATGCCATTTTGTGAAGACCAAGAGGCTATATGTAAAGTGTATAGCCTATAAAGGCGAAGATAATGAAAATATCTTAACAACCTTTTCTCTCTCCAAAAAAGAATCAAGATCTGTGATCTTCTCCTTCCTCAAGGTTCTAAAAAGCTTCTTCTCTTTTTGAATTAAATCAAGAGTTTTACTCTTCCTTTTCCAAAACTAAATAGTTTTTTACCACGAAACCCACAAAGGGGAACTCAGATCTCCCATCAGATCTTAAAAATTAGAGATTTTTAAAATCTCATACTTCTTGTTTGTCAAAATCCAGCCAAAAGAGAAGAAAGAAGGAGACCCATCTCCTAAAAATCCCACTTTAGGAAGATCCAGAGCTCTAGGGAGAAGCCCGTTTCAGCATCTCCAAAAACATCTTAGGAGTTTAACTCCCTTCTAATTTCTCTTTCGGGAGTTTAAATCCCATTTCTGGGGTTAAAATCCCCTTTTCCTCGCCGGCGCCCGAGCGCCCCAAGCGCCCAACGCCCACGTGTCGGACACGTGGTGCGCTAGTGGTTAAGCGCATAGCGCCTAAGCGCACAACGCTCAAGCGCCCAACACCCATGTGTTGGACACGTGGTGCGCTGGCGCCCACGTGTCGGACACGTGGAGCGCTGGCGCTTAAGCGCACAACGCTCAAGCGCCCAGCGCCCACATGTCGGACACGTGGTGCGCTAGCGCCTAAGCATACGGCGCCTAAGCGCACGACGCCTAAGTGCTAGGCACGTGAGGCGCAGGCCCCACGCGTCCTTTGGGCGCTTTTTCCCTTTTTATATATATGTATACATGTATATATATATATAGATACACACACACTCCATAAAACCGTCCCTGTTAGAAAAAAATTTCTAACGGGACGCTGCCTCACACCCCACAAGGGGGCTGCTAGCCCCCTTGACCCCCAGCCCGCTATCCGGGTAACGGGACCCCGATAAAAACTCTGCGGGGCCCCCGATATATCCAAAACCCCCCTTTCAAAGCACAACACACCTACACTGCACATTGAGTTCGCATGACCTGTTTGACCCGTTAATCGGAGGTTCCCTCACTCCAAAGGCGAGTGGTAATTAACGGCAGCTTAGTCCGCGGCTGCCGGAGATTCGGATCCCCACAATCAATAAACCCCAGCTTACCCTACGCAGGGGGAATCTGTAGTACGCCTGACAAGCGCGTGTGTATTCCCATCTTAATGGGGTGACGAAAAACACCCTACAGATTCTGGCATGCCCGGTGGGACCTTTCTCTCCTCCCATATTTCGGGTTAAACGTTCATGTGATTTCAATCAATATATATATCGATTGCCTATACTGAAATTACGTTTTCTTTTCATGCAGCAATCAACTTTCAACGACAATGTCTCCCAGGACGAATTCAGCTTCCAACGCGACCCCGCTCTCGTTCGTGGTCAAGATTAATGCTCGTGTGGTTCTCCCCGCAAGCCTCAGTCAACAGTGGGAGGAACTGCCCCACCAGTTTGGTTCCGTCGTCATCTACCCTGCCGGAAGCGCTCATCTAGCAGAAATCCTGGAAAAATAGGTGTCCAAGACGGTCTCAAGGGGAAAGAGGCCAAATGTTGTGATCGCAAAGGCACCACAACCGAAACTTAAGACGGTGTCTGAACGACTCTCTTGTGCTCCAGCTGGGGGCAAGACTTCCGGTACAAAGGGCAACATCAAACGTTGCAGACGAGCTCAGGTGATGAATCCAACAAATGCACAATCAGGCGTATCTCTAAAGTCCTCCATCGCCCGGTCTGCGGCGTCTTCCCGAAGAGCCGAAGTCTGCCAAGTGCTTAAAAAAGAAAAGTTAAGGCAGAAGCAGCTTAGGTATCGAGCCAACAAGAGGGCCAGGACTCCGGCCAGGTGGAATCTTGTGAGGTTCCAAGAGCAGGGTTGCCCCGCGACGACGGATGAGTCGGACGTAAGAATCAGCAATTCCTTCGAACTTCTGAAGTGGGTTCAGAAAAATACCATGACCGCCAGAATCAAGAAGACAGCGGTCCGAACGTCGCTATAAAGAGACGTGTCCCGGCCCCAATAGAAAAAGTATGACACTGTCTCTTCAAGAGTCTATCGGGCGCTCTGTGCCATACGAAAGCAGCGGGGCAAACCCAGAAAAGAAGCGCCAGCACCATTCAAGAGCCTGGTCAGGCCAGCCGCTTTCAATCGACTGTCCGCTACCGAAACAGGGGGGTCAAGACAGCGATCTGTGAAATCAGCCGCCGATAATAAAAAGACGGCTGAATATATTATCCATACGGTCTATATGGCAGGAGGGCGCCCCAGCGACAACCTTCGCAGAAAAAGCAAAGATGGGGCCACCACATCCCAAGCCCAATCTGGCTTGAATGTGGTTGCCGCTTCCCAAGAACAGCCGCCTCCGCCGGATGATGAAAACCCTCTCGATGAGGACGATAGGCAGAAGGACCCTTCGGTCCAGGCAGAGTCAAGCTCGGACAGCGAGGAAGAGCTGACTTTCCTCCCCAGGACTGCGGAGCAAGTGCTGCTTCAAGAGCTTCGAAAACAGCTCAAGAGCAAAGATAAAGAGATGGCCAAGCTCTATTCGAAAATTGACGATCTAACGAACGTTGTGATGCAGCTTACGGCTCAAATTGCTCGAGCGCCTCCCATTCAAGCACAAGTCGCTACTCATGGGCCGGATGATGACAATCTGAAGCGGCTGATACCTGTCCCTCTGGGTCCAAGATTCGTCGAGCCATACGAAAGCCGACCACATTCCTCTTCTGGGGACGCTTTAGCCCTAGATAACACTATCCCGCTAACACAAGACCGGATAATGGATTTGGTCACCAGCAAGGTTAAAACATTGGTGGTCGAAACTGAAGCTCAGAAAGAAATTGGCAGTAGTGGGCGGCCATATCCCGCACAGTACGATCTGATCGAGTTCCCGAGCGGCTACGTCATTCCCAAGTTCGGAAGATTTGACGGGACAGGAAATGCAAATTAGCACGTCGCCCACTTTAAGGCATCGTGCCGAAATACAGGGGGGAATGATGCCCTCCTTCTTTGTCAGTTTGTCAATAGTCTGACCGGTGTCGCTTTCAACTGGTACGCGAGTATACCGGACGGGTCCGTTGTTACCTTTGCCCAAATGGAGTCTCTGTTTCGGCAAAGGTTCATGAGTGTCAGTGATAAAATCTCAATTGCTGACCTTGTGAGGACTAAGCCGGGGAAGAATGAAAGCAACACCGACTTTATCGCTCGATGGCGTAATCTCACGGTCAAGTGCGAACCGCCGCTAGAGCAGGACAGTCCGTCAGCCTTCTCGTTGGGAACCTTAGCAATTGGATGGTCCCATTCTTTTGTACAGCGGGCCTTAAGACGTTTCAAGAGCTAACCATGAAAGTCCAAATGCTGGAACGCTCGAAGCAAGAGTCTACCCCGGACTCTCAGAAAGACAAGACTTAGAAAAGCAAGCGGGACAACAACCGTAGAAGTGGGAATCCCCGCAGTACCAATGTCTTCAATGTGTCCGACAATGAAGAAAAGCGAAGGGCGGGCGAATCCAAAACCAACCGGTCTCGAAAGCCAGTGCTGGGAGGAGAAGGGCATTCCCTAGAGGAGAAAAAGAACAATGTTTACTCTTTTAGGAGGGACAAGGTCCGATAGATATTTAAAGATGCCTTGAACAATGGTCTACAATTGCCAGAGTCGAAAAGACCTCTAGAAGCAAAAATGACCGACAATCCCCTGTCTTGCCCATACCACCGAGTTGTGAGGCATGCGATCGAGGATTGATACATCTTCAAAGACTGGGTCGAGAAGCAGTACAAGGCTGGAGAGATCGAGCTATCCAAAAGAGTGTTGGTGAACAATCAAGTTGCAACCATCAACTTTATATAGACAGAAGCTGAAGCCTTCTGGGAGCAGACAGCGGAACCCGCTACCCTGAGAAATGAAACGGACTCACCGCAGCCTCCATGGAGTACGCACATATCTAATAAGACGAAGAAGATGATAAAGCTGCTTCAGAAAGAGCCCAGGACGGAATGAGAAGGACAGAAGAAGCCTACCAGTCCAGCTGGCAATTCGGCTCCATCAGACTCAAAATCTAAGAAGCTCAAGAAGAAGAAAAGTGTAGCTCGACGCGAAAAAGAGTCTGCAGGGAGATCGACCATTCAAAAATATATCGATTCCCTCGAAGACTATGAACAGAAGGAAAGAACTTTGATTCAATTGAAGGAGTTCCTCCCTATAGAAGCGACTGAAATTCTGGAGAAGTTAGAAGAAGACTCCAATGAAGAGATCCCTATAGTGACCTGCTACGCCATCCATCTGGGCAGCGACTCTGAAGGGGAGCTCTGTTTTCCCGAAGAGGACCAGGAGCTCGCCACAAAGGCCAACCAAATCCAGCTTAGAAGCGGCATGGCTCTACCGCCAAATCAGGGAAACGCCCCAAAAGGGAAGGAAAAACAGGTGGCTAATGAGGAAGATGGCAGAGAACCGGCTGATGAAAACTCAAGTCCTTCCTCGGTGGACTATAATGTCTTGGCTCATCTCAGGAAGCTTCCGTCTCTCCTGAGCATCTACGATACCTTGGTCCTATCTAAGGAGGTTAGAGATGTTCTCATTCACGTTCTACAATACCCCGAGCGGTATCAGGGTCGCTTTGCGGAAATTAATATGAAAGAAGCCCAGTACGCTTTGCATGCTGCCGCAGTCATGTTTAAGGACGAAGACTTGCTACTGGGAACGGCTGAGCATAATCGGTCGTTTACGTGACTGGATACAGCGACGGAGATCGAATTAATCGAATATTGATAGATCCGGGGTCCTCAATGAATATCATGAACTTGCGAACTCTGAAGAGTTTGTCAATGGACGTCCGACACCTGTCAAGGGAAAGGATTGTCATTCAAGGCTTCAACCAAAATTGCCAGCAAGCTCTGGGGTCCATAGCTCTGCCAATCAAATTTGGGGATCTGCAGACCGAAGCTAAGATATATATGATCGACGCTGACACGTCTTATAAAATTCTCTTGGGGGCGGCCGTGGCTCCACGATTACGGCATCATTCTGTCAGCTCTCCATCAATGCATGAAGTATACTAAAAATGGTGAAGAAAGACACATTGACAGAGACATCCAGCCGTTCGGTGTTCATGAAGTCCGATATGAGGATTCTTGGTACTTTATGAACCACAAAAATGCTAAGCCACGACCGACTTTGGATAGAGCGGCCCTACGACTCAAAAGCAAATCTGAGCCAGCTGTCACTTTCAGAAGCAAAAACGCCCAAGTGCGCCCGCGTTTCGGTAGTGACACTGATGAGTCCGACGCTGGAAGTCTGTCCTTCCGTAAAACTCGCCCTCATTTCGGTAGAGATACGGACGAATCTGATACTGAAGGCCTATCTAGCAGCAAAGTCCGCCCTCATCTTGGCAGTGACACTTAAGAGTCGGAGGAAGAGGACCTGCCTTGCAACAACTGTGCAGATTGGACCCCCATGCCATAAGCGAAACTACGAGAGACCTTCGAAATTGCAGAAGGGTCCCTAGCCATCACAAGGGTGCCGGAGAAGATGTGCAAAGAGCTCGATGCATTGTCAGTCTCCACCGTGGATCAGCTAAAAACTTTCTACGTTCCCGGAAGGAAAAATGGACAGAAGGGCATCTTGTTTTATGGGTCAAATCCTGTTGTGCACCCGGACGACTTGTCTGTCGCGTGCCTTCCCTATGAGAGAAGCATAAGAGCCGTCCTCAATCCAAGATACTATGCACCCGAGATGCGGGAATATTTCAAAAGGTGCGGATGTCGGTTATATTAAACGGAGTCCGAATTAAAGTTTTATGAAGGGCTATGGCATCCGCCCCAGGTCCGAGTACTCATCGATGAACGAATTCTAGATAGACGGGGCATAGGCTTCATTCAACCTGATTCTAAGGCATGCTACATGATCCATATTGGGGAAGCCAGCGAAGAGTCAAGTGATGATGACGAGCTAGCCGAGCCAGAAGAAGCTTCTCAAGAGCTCGAAGATGGAGGACAAGCAACCTTTGACGAGATAATCGAGATTGACTTAGGAACGCCCGATAATCCAAGGCCAATCTATATCAGCTCACTCTTGTTAGAGGAAATGAAAGCGCAGATAATCGCCCTGCTGCGCGAGTTCTTCGACTGCTTCATGTGGACGTACAAAGAAATGTTTGGCCTTTCCCATGAAGTGGCCGTGCATAAACTGGCTATATCTCCTGATTCTAAGCCAGTCAAACAAGCTCCTCGAAGAATGAGAAGGGAGCTAGAAGAAAAGGTCATCGAGGAAACTAAGAAACTTATCGATGCTGGCTTCATCAGAGAAGAGAAATATGCAGACTGGATCGCATGCATAGTCCCAGTGAAGAAGAAAAATGGGAAGATCCGAGTTTGTGTCGATTTCAGGGACCTCAACAAGGCATGTCCTAAAGACGACTTCCCGCTTCCGGTCATGGAAATGATGGTAGATGACACCTCAAATTACGAACTGTTCACCTTTATGGATGGCTCATCTTGATATAATCATATCAAGATGTCGCCTGAGGGTGAGAAACACACAGCATTTCGAACCCTGATCGGAATATACTGCTACAAAGTGATGCCGTTCGGACTGAAGAACGCAGGTGCTACATATCAAAGGGCGATGACCAATATCTTTGATGACCTAATTCATAAGGTTGTCGAATGTTATGTTGATGATTTGGTCGTCAAGACTAAAGTCAAGGCCGATCACATCCAAGATCTTAGGACCGTTCTCACCAGGTCGAGGGAGTAGGATCTGAAAATGAATCCCCTGAAGTGCGCCTTTGGCGTTGTTCCCCTCCAAACGGCGGCGCAGGCTTTGCGTTTCGCCTGAGGTTCGGGGCAGATGCTATTTGGTTTTATCCGTCTACCTCTCCGAAGATGCCAAGTTGATTTATAGCACCGTGTATCGGAGGTTTAGACGGATGCGGCCGATGTAGCAGACTTCGTCAGATTCCCCCTCAGGGTGAGGGTTTTTTGATTGTGGGGACGCTCTTCCCTGCAGGCGCAAGCCCCTGCAGTTAATTACACTACCGCATCGCGGTAACAACTTTCTCCTTCTCCAGAATTTCACTTCATGTCGTGTGTGTTTGTTTTATTTGTGGTTGCCCGTGGATTGTATACGGAGACTGAGTAATGCCGTCGCCCGTAGGACGTGGATTAGTCCAAATCCGTATTTACTTAGATTTGGGTTTGGTGTTTTTAGTTTAAGGATGCATTAGTCGCGTTGCGGCTAAGATCAACTTAAACGTTCGTTAAGGATACGTTAGTCCTATTTTAGACTAAGATCAACTTAACGTAGTGATTCATTTAATATATGGTCGTCGGGACTCGTCACCTCTCTGACGTCGTTGAAGGATTACAACGATAGATGTCGGAGGAGTTCAGAGATGTACCCTTGAACCAAAGTCGATTTGAAGTCTTATCGTTCATTTGAATACTTAAGGATACGTTAGCCGTATTCGGGGCTAAGACCGACTTAAACGGGACCGTTTAGATCCGAAAAAAAGAGCATTTGGATACTCTATTGTTCCAGTTTAAGGACGTGGTGGTCCAATATTAGTTTAAGGACGTCTCGGTCCAATATTAGTTTAGGGACGTCTCGGTCCACGAGTTTAAGGACCCCGCAGTCCATATTCATGCGTGTGGTCGTCGGGACCCGTCACCTCTCTGACGACGTTGAATGATTACAACGACGGATGTTAGAGGAGTTCGGAGATGTACCCTCGAACCAGATGTAAATTGATTTATGAGAGCAATCTTGCTCGGTTAATTTAATTTAAGGACTTACAGCCAGAATTGGGCTAAGTCCAGTTGAAAATGTTCAACATTTTATTTATTTTTGGTCTATTAGACCTTTACTGGGGCTCTGCTCCTGTTTAATAATGCATGGCATTTTTGTTTGGTCTATTAGACCTTTATTTGGGCTCTGCTCTTTTATAAATGATGCACAGCATATGTTTTTATTTAGGCTCTGCCCTTTGAAATAATGCATTGCATTTAATTTGGCCTGTTAGGCCCTTTTAATTGGGCTTAGCCCTTTTGTAAGCAATACAGTGCATTTGTCTGACGCTTTGCGCCAAGTAATGAGCGCAAGCTCATATGGTGATGACACGTGTCATGCTCTGGTGAGCGCAAGCGCAACAGCGCAGTGCGCTGCGCTAGTGCGTTGCGCTGCTGACACGTGGCGCGCTCTGGTAAGCGCAAGCGCAACAGCGCAGTGCGCTGCGCTAGTGCGTTGTGCTGTTGCGCTGCTGACATGTGGCGCGCTCTGGTGAGCGCAACAGCGCAGTTTGCAAGTGCCGAGTACTAAGAATCTTTTAGATTCAAGAATCAGAAGTGCAAAGCACTGTTTAATTTCTTGGTCTAAATTTAGATCAAAGAAATACTTTTTTTTTTTTGTTTCAAGAACCAGAGGTTCATAAAAGTGCAAAGCACTATTTTTCTTTTATTTTATTCTTTTCTTGTTTTAAAGAACCAAAGGTTCATAAGAAGTGCAAAGCACTGTTTTTTATGTAAAGATCATTGATCTTGTTTTTAGATCAATAATCTATTAGAAGAAATTTCTTCTTCTATTTTGTGAAGGTTCTTTACCTTTTTCTTGGAATTTTCTCAGAGTTCTCTCTGTTTGAAGCTCTTGACCTTTTTTTTTAAAGAAATGTTGATGCCTTTGAATTGAGGCCTAGGGTCCTTTTTATAGTGCCCATAAATTAGTTAGATTTGTTACATAAATCTTTTTCTGAGTGATTTGGGAAATTTTCCCCACCGTTGGATCCTTGATCCAAAGACCCCCTGCCTTGTACAAGAAAATCTTCTTGTTTTAACAAGAACAGAAAGATTTCTTTAGAATCTTAATTCAGTTTGGCGCAGATGCCCCAGCGCGTGACACGTGTCGCGCAGCGCACAGCGCAGCGCAACTGCGCTAGCGCACTAGCGCATCTGCGCTGACACGTGTCGCGCAGCGCACAACGCAGCGCAACAGCGCAAGCGCATCTGCGCTGACACGCGTCGCGCAGCGCAGTGCATGCGCAACTGAAGCGTTGCTTCCTTTAAACAGAGTTTTGCTCTGATTGGGCGCGCCTTTTTGGGCGCTGCGCTGACGTATTAGCGCCTGACACGTGGCGCGTTGCGCCCGAGACTTGAAGTGTTGCTTCAAAATTTCGAATTTTGAATTTCAACAGAGCTTTGCTCTGATTGGGCGAAACAAATGCCCCCCGACCGTTGCGCTCACGTGGCGTGCACGTGAGTGCAGCAGTGGCAACCCCCTGACCGTTGGATCAAGGGGTGAGCTCAAGGGGCGCAAGCGCCTTATAAATAGGACCTCTGGCCCTTAGAAAAATCTTATCATTTCAAGATTTTGATTTCCAGAGCTTTGCTCTTGCTTAGAACTCCAGAGCTTTGCTCTCGTTTCCAGAACCTTAGAGCTTTGCTCTCATTTTCCAAGTTAGAAAATTTTAGGTAAAATTAATCTTAAGTGAAATTAATTTTAATTAACCAATAGAGCTTTGCTCTCACAGATCTTTTGATCTAAAGAAATCCCCATTGGGGTTTCATAAACAGAGCTTTGCTCTAAAAAAAACTTATAGATCTACAGAGATCTTGTTCATGGGTTCTAACCCATGAACAGAGCTTTGCTCTTGAATCAAATGTAGATCTTTTAGATCTGAAAAATGAAGAATTTTTTATAAGTTTTCATGGATTTTTCAAGATTCCAGAAATTTTAATTTTAAATTTCTTTTCAAAATTTTCTTTTTGATGGAATATTACAGAGCTAAGCTCCTTTTAAGGAATTTTATTCCTTTGAGACCAGAATTTGACAAGTGTCATTCTGTGACAGAGCTTTGCTCTGAAAGAGGAGATTTTCTCCTTGTCTCTAGGGATTCTTTATTAATGGGAATGTTTTCCTGGGGAACAACTGACAATCTCATCCAATGATGAGATTGTCCTATTAACTGACGTACTGTCATCCAGATTTTGTGGGTCCCCCTTTGGTCCCTTACTCACTGCACTGCTGTGTGATGTAATTAATTAATTTTAATTTAAATTTAATTAATGCATTTTCTTCTTTAAACGCCAAACGTTGGAATTGCAACACTAACGACCAAATCGTTCTTTTGCAGCGATCATGTCTTTAGACACTTCATTCCCGTTCGTCCGTTCGGAGGAGGGATTTCCCGAGGCGCCTTTGGACCGTGAGGTCCTGGCCATGATTAAGGAATACGACCCGGAGTACAAGAGTCTCCATCTTTGGGGGTCGTGGTACAATCAGATCATCATGGGCCGACGGAGCTTCACATACGCGGTGCCGTCAGAACCCATAACGGCGATTCATTACGCCAGCCCACCCCCGGTGCAGTATGCCGTGGAGATGACGGATTGGACATCGAAGGGTTTTCTTCATCCGGCCATAGATGCGATTCCGGTTCAGCGTCCCATGGTTTTGGATATCCTGGGGCGCCGTATCTGTCAAGGCGAGGCGCGACCTTGGGGGCAATCATATAATATCGGTTTGATCCCCCGCCACCCAATCGGCTATCTGCCGTGGGCCCGGTATATCCTGTCGACGAAGAAGTCGCAGTTGATAAGATTAGGTTTGTATACCGCAGTCTACGTCTCCCTCTTCCAGTATCCCACGCTTCCCACCTGGTGGTTCAAGGCCTTCCTGGAGCAGTGGAACATTCCTACCCACACTTTCCTTGCCATGGATCGGGAAGTGTCAATCTCTTTGGAAGAGTTTATGGAGGTATCCGGTCTACCGGTCATGGGGGAACATTATGAAGAGTTGCTCCCGCCGGATGAGTACGTCTTTGGTGCCAAGCCGGTGATAAGGGGGCTCACGCCGGAGAACGCTGTTCAACATCAATTTCCAAGTTTGATTAAGGTGTTGAACATCTACGAGGCCCTTTTCATTGAGCGTGGGAGCCGCGGAGTTAATTTTGAGGATTTCATTGCTCGGTTCCTTCATCCAAACGTCCTCTCGGCGGAAGCTGCCAAGTTTGCCAACCTTGAGGACCCTTTTGGTTTAGGTTTGGATAACCTGCCAGCGAAAGACATAGACCAAAAGAACTTTTTTCTTCCTAACTCCCCAACCATGTCTTTTGCAGAAGTCGCAGCCCCCGAGATGGACGAGGAGGCCTTCTTTTTAGGATTTCTTGGGCTTTGGCTGAGTTGGTTTGCACTCCCAATGCACTCTCACCGCATGCGGCCCTCTGTTTTTTACTCGGCCCATCGAATGACTATCGGGGTAAAGGTGGCCGTTGGGATCGCCGGCTTGGCGCACTTATATCATGGCCTCAGCCGAGCAGCGGATGCTAATAAGCCTGGGGTGTTGCACGTGGTCTTCCCGATGCACTACTTTATGTCGTGGCTCGAGCTACATACAGCGGGTGTCTTCGGCATGCATAAAAGGCCCTCGTTCTACGAAAGGTGCAGTTTTCCTCACATTCTACAGTTGATCGGCGCATCAATTGTAAATCCATCGCCACGAGATGCCTGGGGTTTACTCCTTCGCTCCCACACCATTGGAACCGGTGTGTCTTTCATTGACAAGGTGTTGACTATTGGAAAAACGTCCACCATTGCAGTGCGGCCATTGCAAGACACTTTCAAGGATGGAGCTTCAGTTTTAACGGCCCGGGAGACCCTTCACCTATATTCCATCAGACCGGGCTTTTTGGTGTTTAGGCAGGACGGGGTAGCGATCTTCATGAGATATAACCCGCATCGTTTCGCCCAACAGCTGAGCTATAATCAAGGGGTACCGCTGGAGGCTTTTTTATCGGAACCTGCCGCGACTGAAGAAGGGATGGAGAGAGCGCTGCATCACTTCATGCGTCTAAACACGGGCTCTCACTTCTTTATCAGTGAGCCGGCTTGCGCCCCCCGACTTCTTAGGGTATACACAGAATGGTACAGTCATTCGACGGGAGCGGTCATAAAGGAGGAAAGGCGGTTGCTGATCGACCGTAAGGGTGCACCTCCTGGTAGCGATCGCAACGCTCCTCTGGTGCCAAGGACCCCGATAATCCCCCCTTTAAAAGATGCCAAAGCCGGACCCTCATGTGCACAAAGTCCTCCACGTGAGTTGCCGCTCCCTGATATCACAGATGCACCTCCCGCACCCTGTGCTCCAGTGGAGACAGTGGTTGTACCCTCGCCGGAGTCTGGCGTGGGTGCGGACATCGGGACCCGTCGTCCCAAAGTGGCTGCTAAACGGAAGTCGATCCCTCGTGAACCTAGGGTCGGAGGGCAAAAGAAAAAGAAGTCGCTCTTCGCTGCGGACGTCGTGTTTGGTCAGGAACCCCATGCTCCCTATGCCGAGGGTCTGCTCGAATATGGGACTGACGCAGGATTAGTGATGCCGCCGCCGGACGATACAGACTTGGAGGCTGCTCTCAAGGCTTCGGCATGGTTGGCGAAGCGTGACGCGTGGCTGGCTAAGCTTGCGCAATCAGGTAACTACTAGTCGCCTTTTCCTTATTGCAACATATCCTCTTCATTATTTTTGACTAACGCTTTTCTTTCTTTTCTTTCAACAGGCATCACTGATGAAGAAGCCATTGCTGCTTCTCTGAAGACTTTCCAGGAAGAGGAACGTCTTAGAGCATCTATGGGCCTTAGTAAGTTTTGACTCATCAAGTTTTTATTTTCCTTGTGTTATGGTCGATCTAACATTTCCCTTTTAATTACAGGAACCTCAATGCCGTTCCCTCCAAGTGACGCAGATGTTCTACCAGCTGCCGACGTTCCTGCTTCCTCTGGGGCACCGCAGGAGGTTCGTCTTGAAGAGCTGATGAGAGATGCCTTAAAGGCTCTGGAGGCATCCCTGAACTAGGATGACGACGCCTTGAAGGAGGCGTCACAAAGGTCCATCGCGACAGCCCGGGAGGAAAGGAAGCGGCTGAGGCGTGAGGCGAAGGCGCGCAGGGCTGCCTTGGCTATGGGAGCGGGCCCCAGCACCGCCCTCGTGCTGATACTCCCTCTGAAGAGCCCCTGTCGCCCTATCCACCGCCCCCAGAGAGGTGGCGCGCGCGGTTCGGAGCGCAAACGGTAAATCTGCTTCAGGTAATATTTCTCTCAGAGTTTTTGTTATAAGGATTTTAATGTCATTGGTCCTTATATCTCTTATCTTGCAGGGCCAAGTCCGATAGAGGGGGAGGCGAAAACCGTTGACCCCAAAGAAATAGAGGAGGCGGCACTTGCCGAACTCGAGCCGACGGTGGGCGACGTCGTTGTGGCTTTGGAGCCTGAGGCGGAGGTCGAGGGGCCTGCCGCCGAGAAGGTCATTGATGTCGAACCTGAAGTGGTGGCAGATGATATGATCATTATAACCGAGCCCATGGTGGTGGCGGATGAGGCGCTCGAGGCTGGCGATCTTGTGGCGATGGTGGACGATACAACCGCGACTACTGAACCTGAGAGAGTAGTGGGTGAGGTGGCCATGATTCCCGAGGACGAGCCAACCGCTCCTTCTCTGGAATCTGGCAATACTCCAGTCATAGCCCTCCCTATCTATGGTCCTCCGCCGTCTCCAGGTCTCGCGAGCACCACAACGGTCCCCATCGAGTCGGGTGATGAGGTTACGGGCGGTGGTCTCATGTCGATAGAGGAGGGAGTCGCCTCCGTTTCAGCCGGGAGCTCCTCAGGTAAACCCCAAGTTGCTGCTTTTCTTTACTTTACTATCTTCTCTGACAAGTTCACCTTTTCGTAACGCAGGTGCAGCCAGTGCCGATGCCCCATTGCTCGAGGGAACGCCTTCAACGACTGCCTTGGCGGTGGTCACCTCTCAACCCTCTCTCATACCCTCGAAGATGTTGGAAGGTATGTGTTTGCGATTTATTAATCTTATCTTCCAGATGTATAATTTGTGTACTAAAGTCACACTGTTGTATCTTCCAGGAGTGCTTTTTGATCATCTCTATCAAGTGTTGCTCCCACACTTCTCCTTCCCATCTGAATTCGCCTCTCCCTCTGGTGGCGCTGGTGAGTACCGTTCCCGATTGATATCTTTGTTTTTCAGTGGTAGAATTATTTCTAACTCTCTCTTGTCCTGACTGTAGTGTTACAAATCGAAGTGGGAGAAGAAAGATTGGTTGCGCCACCGGCCATTCCGGCCTTGCCACCTGCTTCAACCGGTATAGTAAAATATCTTATCAATGATTTTCTCCATATCTATTGAATCATCATCTAATCGCATTTTGTCTTTTTCAGCTGTCGTTCCAGTCTCGGCGCCTTTCGAATCTCGCATTATAATGCCGGGCGGCCCTTCCCAGAGACGTCCGTCCTCAAAAGGTGCGGCGAATAGTCTGCGCATGCTAAGCGACTATATCGAGGAACTCGACGTCGAGGCTCCTACATCTGCTGAGGACTTCGCTACGACGGTTAACCCGATGTTGGTGATATTTGCCACCTTCCATGATGAGGGCATTGTCGCCTCTTGGGTTAACTATTGTCGGGAGATTGAGGCTCGCCTTCATCAGCTGGAATCGATGCGTCTATCCCCCGAGACTTTAGCCTTGAGCACTCAACGGGGAGCATGGCTCGAGCAAAGCACTTCTCATTTCCGTCATTTAGAACAAGAAGCAGCTTTGAGGCTGAAGGAGTGCCAAGAATCTTCAAGCAAAACTGCTCGTCTGCGTGCTGAAGTTGAAGCAAACGCCGCTGAGGTAAAGGCCGTCTTCGAGGGCCTTCTGGAGCGCATATCAAATGGGCTGAGACTGAAGCGGGCACTTGATGTCTCCGAGCATGACACCCCAGGCCGTGAAGCTGCTCATCAGGCCGTCAGGGATCAGCTGGCATCTGTCGCACAGCAACGGGCCCAAGTGGAGGCAGAACTGGCGGTGGTAGCCGATCGGGAAAAGGCATGGAAGGAAGTGTGCGAACAACTGATAAAGCTACTTAAGACGCTTCCTTCCCAGTAGCTGCCTTTGTATCAATGTATTTGTAAAATTTTCCTTTTAAATAATATGTATCCATTCTTTGTTCTTTTGTACGATTCATCTTGTATTTGATTGAAGTCAATGAATAAAGATACACATTTTCTTTTGTAATGTCTTGTATACTCTTTTGCTTTCTGCCTTCTCTTATTATCAGCATGTTGTCTTTGATAAACATAATTGGCAGATAACTTAGTTTTTTCCAAGAGATAGCGATGGCTTAGGCCGCAGGTTCAGATCTGCTGCCTAAGACTTTTCAACTCTATGAACCGTGAGGATCTCATAGAGACTTTTCTCCCTACGGATCGAGAGGATCTCGTAAGTGGGTTTTCTCCTTAGGAATCGTGAGGATTCCTAAGTGTGGTTTTCTCTTATAAGTCGTAAGGATCCTATAAGAGAATTTTTCCCTCTTACGAGTCGAGAGGACCCGTAAGCGGTTGTTTCCCTCCTTGTCGAAACTCGACTTTGGAGAGTGAGACCCGTGGATAGTATGCAAGAGACCATTTTGGATTGACTTGCAGGGCCCCATTGTTCAGGAAGCAAGTTTTTTAATCCTTGCTGCCCGAGACTTTATCATGCAAGGTGGGACGAACCGGGAATTCTCTCACGGAGACAGTGGTGGCTCTGCGAGTTGACGCGGGTTGGGAGGCTCTCGTCACGGAGTGTTTGTATCCGTGAGTCGAGGAGTTTGTTAGGGATTATTTGTTTCCCAAGCGCCAAGGATTATTTGTTTCCTTGGGGTTTGAAACGAGTCGAGGATTCCCACGGGGGCACTGGTGGCTCTGCGGGTCGACGCGGATCAGAAGGCTCTCGTCAAGGAGTGTTTGTATCCGTGAGTCGAGGAATTTTGCTAGGGATTATTTGTTTCCCAAGCGCCAAGGATTATTTGTTTCCTTAGGGTTTGAAACGAGTCGAGGATTCCCACGGGGGCACTGGTGGCTCTGCGGGTCGACGCGGATCAGAAGGCTCTCATCAAGGAGTGTTTGTATCCGTGAGTCGAGGAATTTTGCTAGGGATTATTTGTTTCCCAAGCGCCAAGGATTATTTGTTTCCTTGGGGTTTGAAACGAGTCGAGGATTCCCACGGGGGCACTGGTGGCTTTGCGGGTCGACGCGGATCAGAAGGCTCTCGTCAAGGAGTGTTTGTATCCGTGAGTCGAGGAATTTTGCTAGGGATTATTTGTTTCCCAAGCGCCAAGGATTATTTGTTTCCTTAGGGTTTGAAACGAGTCGAGGATTCCCACGGGGGCACTGGTGGCTCTGCGGGTCGACGCGGATCAGAAGGCTCTCGTCAAGGAGTGTTTGTATCCGTGAGTCGAGGAATTCTGCTAGGGATTATTTGTTTCCCAAGCGCCAAGGATTATTTGTTTTCTTGGGGTTTGAAACGAGTCGAGGATTCCCACGGGGGCACTGGTGGCTCTGCGGGTCGACGCGGATCAGAAGGCTCTCGTCAAGGAGTGTTTGTATCCGTGAGTCGAGGAATTTTGCTAGGGATTATTTGTTTCCCAAGCGTCAAGGATTATTTGTTTCCTTGGGGTTTGAAACGAGTCGAGGATTCCCACGGGGGCACTGGTGGCTCTGCGGGTCGACGCGGATCAGAAGGCTCTCGTCAAGGAGTGTTTGTATCCGTGAGTCGAGGAATTTTGCTAGGGATTATTTGTTTCCCAAGCGCCAAGGATTATTTGTTTCCTTGGGGTTTGAAACGAGTCGAGGATCCCCACGGGGGCACTGGTGGCTCTGCGGGTCGACGCGGATCAGAAGACTCTCGTCAAGGAGTGTTTGTATCCGTGAGTCGAGGAATTTTGCTAGGGATTATTTGTTTCCCAAGCGCCAAGGATTATTTGTTTCCTTGGGGTTTGAAACGAGTCGAGGATTCCCACGGGGGCACTGGTGGCTCTGCGGGTCGACGCGGATCAGAAGGCTCTCGTCAAGGAGTGTTTGTATCCGTGAGTCGATGAATTTTGCTAGGGATTATTTGTTTCCAAAGCGCCAAGGATTATTTGTTTCCTTGGGGTTTGAAACGAGTCGAGGATTCCCACGGGGGCACTGGTGGCTCTGCGGGTCGACGCGGATCAGAAGGCTCTCGTCAAGGAGTGTTTGTATCCGTGAGTCGATGAATTTTGCTAGGGATTATTTGTTTCCCAAGCGCCAAGGATTATTTGTTTCCTTGGGGTTTGAAACGAGTCGAGGATTCCCACGGGGGCACTGGTGGCTCTGCGGGTCGACGCGGATCAGAAGGCTCTCGTCAAGGAGTGTTTGTATCCGTGAGTCGAGGAATTTCGCTAGGGATTATTTGTTTCCCAAGCGCCAAGGATTATTTGTTTCCTTGGGGTTTGAAACGAGTCGAGGATTCCCACGGGGGCACTGGTGGCTCTGCGGGTCGACGCGGATCAGAAGGCTCTCGTCAATGAGTGTTTGTATCCGTGAGTCGAGGAATTTTGCTAGGGATTATTTGTTTCCCAAGCGCCAAGGATTATTTGTTTCCTTGGGGTTTGAAACGAGTCGAGGATTCCCACGGGGGCACTGGTGGCTCTGCGGGTCGACGCGGATCAGAAGGCTCTCGTCAAGGAGTGTTTGTATCCGTGAGTCGAGGAATTTTGCTGAAGTCACTGGCTTCTTCGGTTGAAATGAACCGTTGAGGTTTGGGCTTCGTCGTCTGACGGAATCCGCCGGGAAAGTATGGTTCCTTCTTTGTTTACGCCCTTGGATTGTATACAGGGATCGATGTGATCTTAACTGTAGGGCCAAAGTTTTATCATTTCTTCTTTTTATTTTATTTTATTTTATTTCCGCGATGCTCTATCATTTCAGCTTTTATATCGCGAAGGTCGCGATTGCCTAATCATTTCGGCTATTTTTCGCGGTGCCTAATCATTTCGGCTATTTATTTTATTTTTACTCGTTGCTTTTTATTACGAGTTGCCCAATCATTTCGGCTATTTTGCATGCATATATTTTACTTTCTGCTTTTTATTGCAAGTTGCCCCATCATTTCGGCTATTTCGTATGCATGAGCGGCCTACTGGCTTTTCGCTGTAAATCTGAAATTGGACACCGATTTCGGCATCAGCACCGCTGCAACTGGGGTATTACCAGGAGCGAATCATCATTTGCCTCTGTTGTTGTCGAACAAAGGAGGCTTAATGACTAGGGTTAAGGTCCTGTCGACTAAGGCTTTTGACTTCATGAGCCGTAAGGGTCTCACAAAGGTATTTCTCCCTACAAGTCGTGAGGATCTTATAGGTGTACTTTCTTCTTAGGAATCGTGAGGATTCCTAAGTGTTTGTTTCCACTGTAAGTCGTAAGGATCCTACATGAGGGTTTTCTCCTTGTAAATCGAGAGGACTTACAAGGGTCGTGTGAACATATCCCCAGTCACGGATGGATCTTGGTTAGGGAAATGTTTATTCGCGCCCGTGGATTGTATACAAGGGTCAGTATTGAGCCACTTGTAGGGAAATATCGAAGGTTGTGGGGATTGCTTAAGCACAGGTTTAGATCTCTGTAACTTAAGACTTTCAAATCCTATGAGCCGTGAGGGTCCCATAAGAGATTTCTCCTCGTGAGTCGTGAGGATCTCACGAGTGTATTTTCTCCCTAGGAATCGTGGAGATCCCTAAGTGTGTTGCTCCCTTGTGAGTCGTAAGGATCTCACGCGGGTGGTTTCTCCCTACAAGGTCGAGGGGACCTTGTAAGTGTCCTTTAACGAGGTTGCGACCTTTCGGGTTTTCACAAACACTCGCCGGTAGTCCTGTTGTTTTTACTCACGGAGCCCTTTCGGGTTTTCATCCGTGCCCATTTTGCTTATGGACATACCGTTTTTTTTATTCTTTTTATTTTCTTTTTCTCTTTTTTTTTACGAGGTCGCGCCCTTTCGGGTTTTCACGAACACTCGCCGGTAGCCCTGCTGTTTTTACTCACGGAGCCCTTTCGGGTTTTCATCCGCGCCCTTTTTGCTTATGGACATACCGTTTTTATTTATTATATTTTTTATTTATTTATTTATTTATATTTATATATTTTTTTATTTTTTTTTGTCAGCCTAAGATGCTGCGGTAGCAGTTTAAAGACGTTTTTGTCTGCTATTAGTTTAAGGACATTTCGGTCCGTTGTTGAGAAGGTTGGCTATTTTTATAAAGCTTGAGCTTAGGAAGATAGCGAGCGGACATAGTCGTCGTCATCTATCATTGACCTAGGCTGTGGCTCATTAAGCGTAGTATCTCTTTAGGAAGCGACCGTTTATCGGTCTGAAAGGCCTTTCACCGTGCATGTCCATGAGTAGATAGGCTCCACCTTGGTAGACTTTGTCTATGATGTACGGACCTTCATAGTTTGGCTCGAATTTTCCCCGCTTGGCGCGATTGGGGATCATAGGCCTTTTGACCACTAGCACGAGTTCGCCTTGGCGGAATGTCCTCGGTCGGGTCAATCTTTCGTATGAGCGCGTCATCTTTGCTTTATAAGCTTCTAGATTTTGCTGTGCTATGAGCCGGGTTTCATCAAGGGCATCAAGCTCCTCAAGCCGAAGGTGAGCATTTTCTTCGTCTGTCAGCTCGTAGTGGACTGCCACTCGTAGAGAGGGTAATTCTATTTCGAGAGGGAGTACTGCTTCCGTCCCAAATACCAACGCGTACGGCGTTGTGTTTGTGGCCGTCTTAAATGTAGTTCGATACGCCCAAAGAGCCTCTTGTAGTCTTTCGTGCCAGTCTTTCTTATTTCGTGACACCGTTTTCTTCATGATCTTCATCAAGGTCTTGTTGAAGGCCTCAGGCAGACCGTTAGCTCGCGGATTATAAACTGAGGAATATCTCCAGTCTATATTATGCTGTTGCGCAAAGCGACTGATCTTGTGGCTTCTGTAGGCTGGCCCGTTATCGGAGATGATCCGTCGCGGAGTTCCAAACCGATATATGACGTGCGTCTTGAAGAAGTGGAGGATATTTTCCGTCTTCACTTCTCTTAACGGTATCGCTTCTGCCCACTTAGAAAAGTAGTCAGTCGTCGCTAGGATGAAACGATGTCCCCTAGACGATGCTGGTTCGATGGGGCCAACTATATCAGTCCCCCACATTTCGAATGGCCAGATAGCCACTGTCGGGTGTAGCGGATTTGGATGCTGGTGGATGAAGTCCCCATGAATTTGGCATGAGTGGCATTGCTTCGCATATTCGATGCAGTCCTGAATCATCGTGGGCCAATAGTAGCCCATCCGTTTTATCTTCAACTTCATCTTAGGGCCTGCTTGATGAGAACCGCAGAGTCCGTCGTGAACTTCCTGGACGACTCTTTTCGCTTCGTCAGGTTCTAAGCATCTCAGCCATAAAGAATCAAATGACCTCTTGTACAGGGTATCGTTGACGAAGGCGAAAGACAGGGCTCGTTTCACGAGCTGATGTCTTGTGGACGCTTCTTCAGGCATTCGGTGGGTCTTGAAGTAATCAATGAAGATTTCTCTCTAATCCTTGGTATTTTGCCAATCTTTTACTTGCATGGTTGTCTGCTCGTTCTCTCCTTTTTCTTCGGATGATTCCAAAGATATTTCTGCTGGGGTAAGCACTCGACGGCTTTGTACCACGATTCTAACGTCATCGAGGTTCTCGTCAGCCAATTCTTTAGCAAGTTTGGCCAGTGCATCCGCTTTGCTGTTTTCCGCGCGCGGTATACTCTCCAAAGTATAGGAGGGAATTTGGGTTAGCAGTTGTTGCACCTTTTCACCGTATTTTACCAATTCCGGTTTGCATGTTTGGTAATCGCCATTCACTTGAATGACGACTAACTGGGAGTCCCCATATATGAGGAGGCTTTCGATTCCCATGTCGATGGCGATCTCGAGGCCTGCTATCAAAGCTTCATATTCAGCTTCATTATTCGTTCTCGGCTCTGTTAAGGAGAAGGCGAAGCGCATTACTCCTCCTTGAGGGGTCACGAAGAGAAGGCCTACTCCCGATTTGATCATTGACGTACTTTGTTTGTGCTTCTTCATGGAAGATGCTCCATCGAAATAAAGCTCCCAACGGGTATCACCACCGTCGATTGCGTCAAACGCATGCTTGTCTGGCAAATCGCAATTCAGGGGAGAATCGGTAGGTATCGGGTGCTCAGCAAGGAAGTCGGCTATGGCCTGACCCTTCACTGCCTTGAGAGGTTGATACGTGATCGAAAACTCCATCAAGAGTAGGGCCCATTTAGCGAGTCGTCCCGTCAATATGGCCTTTGACATTAAGTACTTAAGAGGGTCTACCTTCGAAATGAGACGGACCTCATGCGCCAACGCATAGTGCCTGAGCTTTGTTATCGTGAAGATCAACGCCAGGCAGTGTTTTTCAATGGGGGAGTAATTGCTTTCTGCCCCCAGCAGCACTCGACTTAAGTAGTAGAGTGCTCTTTCTTTCCCCTGGTCATTCTCTTGTGCCCATAATGCGCCCAAAGAACCTTCAAGGGCGGCCTTGTAAAGAATGAGAGGTTTTCCCTTAACTGGAGCAGCCAACACCGGAGGGTTTTGCAAATATTGCTTGATCTCATCCAGTGCGCCTTGGCATTTTTGATCCCAGACAAACGGGGTTCCCTTCTTCATCAGGTGGCTATAGGGACGGCACTTGCCTGAAAGGTTGGCTATAAATCGCCGTATGTATGCGAGCTTCCCTTGGATAGACCGCAGCTGTTTGAGAGTTCTTGGCGGAGGCATTTCCATGATCGCTTTAATCTTTGACGGATCTATTTCAATACCTCGGTGTCGAACAATGAATCCCAGGAATTTGCTTGAGGAAACTCCAAATGCACACTTGAGCGGGTTCATTTTCAAGTTGTATTGTCGAAGGCATTGAAATACGGTCTTCAGATGCTCGAGATGTTCCTCGTATGATTTGCTTTTAACCACGAGATCATCGATATAGCATTCGACGATTTCGTGTATAAGATCGTCGAAGATCTTTGTCATGGCCCTCTGATAAGTAGCACCGGCGTTCTTTAAACCGAAGGGCATCACTTTATAGCAGAATATACCTAGAGGGGTCCTGAAGGCGGTGTGTTTCTGGTCTTCGGGATGCATCTTTATCTGGTTATACCCCGATGAGCCCTCCATGAAGGAGAAAACCTCATGAGTGGATGTATTGTCTATCATCAATTCGGTGACTGGCACTGGGAAATCATCCTTCGGGCAAGCTTTATTAAGATCCCGAAAGTCCACGCATATGCGCACCTTCCCATTTTTCTTCATCACCGGAACGATGTTGGCGATCCATTCAGGATATTGAACTTCCTGGATGAAGCCAGAGTCGATAAGCTTCTTGACCTCGGCGTTGATGCTCATTTCGAGCTCGAGGCGCATTCTTCTCGGCGCTGGTTTAACTGGCTTGACACCCGGGGATATCGCCAGTCTATGTACAACAACTTCTGGATCTAGTCCTGGCATCTCGGAATAATTCCTTGTGAAGCAATCTTTATGCTGCACAAGGATGCCCTTTAATGCAGCCACCCTCTCTTCAGACAGCAGTTCGCTGATGAATGTCGGTCGCGGATCATTTACCGTCCCCAACTCGATTTTCTTGAGGTTATCTGCGGTGGTATGTATTCCATCCTCCAGTTCTTTCGGAGCTGGGGGAAATTCTGAGATTACCTCATCATTGCTGTTTTCGAGGCACCAAGGAAGGCTGTCCATGTTCTCGGGTTCTCCTTTTAGTATTGTTATCATGTGACAGGTACGAATTCGCTTCCAGTCCCAACGTGGAACTGTTTTTTCTTTCATGGCCTTAGGCTCGTGCTTCTGTGGTGGCACTACCCTCCAGTTGTCGGACAGAGCGAATTTACCAAGCTGGTACTGATCTTCGACCCAATTCTTGAAGGTGAAGCAATCTTCAAGAGAATGACTTATCACTTGATGGTAAGAGCAATAGTCCGGGTGCGAGGCTTCGCCCGCTTGTTTGGGATACTTAGATTCCGGCAATGTAAGCATTTGATGCTTTAGGGCAAGATCGAGTATCTTCTTCTTCTTTTCCCTAGGAAACGAGTATGCTCGACCCATTTTCTTCATGAGGGATAGGTCAATAACGCTCGATTCTCGTTTGCGTGGCTTCTTAGCCCTGCTTTGTTACCGTTGAGCGCCTCTTCGGCCTTTCGGCTTGTTTCTGCCTCCGCGTCGAGCCCCTTTTGTATCAGGTTGACATGGGGCAGCATCTTCGTCTTTTACTGCCTGTTGAAGGAGGCGCTGTGTTTTGGCTTTCTCATAGATCGCCATTTCACGATTGTGATCATCTCGGACTTTTTGACCCGCTTCCCTTATAAGTTTGCCCATCCGGTCTTCAAATGATGGACTGGGCGATTTTTTATCAGGAACTTTTACTGGTTCAGGATTAGCATTTTTCTCTTGAGCATCTGCTTCTTCATCAAAATTATGCACGACGTAACAGTCGCGGAGCAGCTCTCGTTTCCTGGAGCGAGTGTATCCGAGCCCGATCGTCTGCATCCTGCCATTAGGTAGCTTGTGCTGAGTTCCGGGGACGTTCCAAACCCTGTCATAGAATTTGGCCTTCCTAACGGTCTGTTCGAAGGGTATCCCCTGGCGTTCCAGCAGTCTCCTCAAGCCTTCCGTATAATATCGGGGTAGACGGATGGGCTGAAGTCTGTCCAGCGTTGGATCCGCACCGTGCCAAAGTTCTTTTTCCACTTTGTTTTCTTCGGAACGGTAGAATAGGATTGCCCTCTCGCCTTTTCGTCCGGGAGGGATATAAAATGTCCGCAATTCTTCCACACTATCGTTGGCGAGCGCATCTAGTTCTTTATAATGTTCAAGCGGCACCATGGCTATCTGTAGACTTCGCTCTTCATCAGCAGAAGCTCGTATTGAAAGCCGAGCAGGGAATACAGCATGGACTTTGTCCTCTGAATCACTACCAAAGATCAGTGAAGGGGCGGATGGTCCCGGCTTGGTGTATTGGGGCGGACCCGAATAAATTACATCCTCTTCTTCCTCGGTATCACTACCGAAGACAGGGATGGTTGCGTTAGCTTTGTTCTCTGGTTTGTGACACTTCTCCGTATCTTCGAAATCTGGCAAGAAGTATTTGGCATCTTCGTATTTGCGGACTTCGTTCACAGAGAACGGGTTCAGTTCTCCCGTCACGGTATACTCGAAACCATCCTTAAAATACTTCATACACTGATGTTGTGTAGAAGGGATGATGTTGTACTCGTGTAACCATGGTCGGCCGAGCAAAGCGTTGTAGCACGTCTTGGCGTCTATGACATGGAACTTAATGTCCGTGACGAGTAGCCCGAAGCGTATCGTCAGTATCACAGACCCAAGAGTTCTTGATGACTGGGAATCGAACCCGGAGATGGTGATCTTGTCACGAGCAAGGTGCTGGACGCTCATGCAGATTTCTTTTAACACTCGCACGTTGAGAAGATTGACGGAGGATCCATTGTCGATCAGGATTTTGCCTATCTTAATATCGTGGCAGTATCCTGAGACATAAAGGGGGCGGTTGTGTTCACATGTCCCAAGGAGAAGGTCCTCGTCGCCGAAAGTGACATCGGCCGTGTGCACTTCTTCCAATTCATCCTTCATCTTTTCTTCTGCTAGGCAGGCTTGGAATTGTTCCTGATCTTGTAGTGCCTTGATTAACGAATCTCTCGCCTCCTTTGATAGTAACAGGGCATCAAGAATGCTGAGTTGTGAGGGCAGCTTCCTCAGATGTGCTAAGACGTTGTAATCCACCTTATTCTTCTTCGGCGGGTTGTTGGCGTTTAGCTCTTCCAGAACTTGGTCATCTAAGATGATATCTTCAGAGACCTTTTCTTTTCCTTTATCTTTTCTGTTCAAGGGTCCGAGGTTCTTTTCAGGCAGCGTCCGATTCCGCAGCCGGATATTTTCGCAGACCATTGGCTCTTCTTCTTTTCCCGAAGTTGACTCTTTAAAGAGAGGGGCAAGTTCTAGCTCCTCATCAGAGTCGCTCCCGAATGTAGGCACTTGTGACCCGCCAGTGTTAACCATGTGACAATTGCCGGCAGTTCTTTCAAGCTCTTCGGTCGTATTTCTTTGCTCCCGACGAATTTTACGCTTTTCTCGTTTAAAGCGTTGTCGATTAGCGACGTATCCTTGCCACCATCTATCGAAAGCTTTGCACTCTTGAGTGGGATGCGAGACCTTCTAATGATATAAGCAATAGGAGGGGTGCATTTCTATTCCACCAGTAATTTTTCCTTCAGAGGAGGGTAGCTTCATGCCCATTGATATGGCCTTAGCAAACCTCTTCTTTATCATGGATTGGCTTTTGTCGGCGGTGGAGGCATTTTGCTCCAGCGGGATCATCTCAGCTCTCTCCTCAAGTCGCTGGCGCTTGGCCCTTTCGAATATAGCCGTCTCACGTTCTCGATCAGCTTTACTTTTCAATCGAGCTTCATTAAGGAACGCGTCAATCATTTCGACTGATAACTCCGGAACTCTTGGCTCGGTATCTGCCCCCAGCGTTTTAGTGCCAGAAGTCTCTTCATCGTTCGTGATCGAATGGGAGATCATATGACAGTTTGCCACATATTCCTCGGATTCATCCGATGAACTTTCTCCCTCATCTTCTTCTTGAAAGACGTGATTGAGGAACTCTTGGAGTGTAATGGGAGTCCGTGCCTTTTGGTTATATTCATCCAACGCGTCAATTTGCTTTTGTAAGTCCGTGCGCTTATCGCTAGGCTCCACGGGTTTTTTAGATTTCTTCGTCTTCTTTCTCGAAGATTTTGACGGCTGGTTGCGAGTGTTTGAGCCACCACCATCGGTCTTTGGAGTTGGACGTGGCTTCAACATCCCCTCAATGACCTGTGGTTCCAAGGGGTTCTTCCACTTGATCGCTGGACATGTCTGAAGATCGTTTAGCATTCTCTTTGTCTTGGCTGATAATACGACCTTCCAAGGAGCTTCTTCAATTACGGAGCATGTTGCCCCCGGCGTATTCGTCCCTTTAGAGGTGTGGGGTTGCGGGGGATTCACCTTCCATTTGTCGGAAAGCGCAAATTTGCCCTGACGGTACTGGTTCTCAAGCCAATTTTTGAAAACGTAGCAATCCTCTATGGGATGGCCTAGCACTCGATGGTAAGGGCAGTAATTGGGCTCGTTGACGTCATTCGGTTGCAACGGACGTTTTGGATCTGGCAGATTTATGAGTCTGTTGCGCAACGCCAGCTCGAATAACCTCCTCGTTTTATCGCGGGGGAAGGAATAAGGACGTCCCATCCTATCCTCAAGGGGTACGTACGGGCGCGTATTGTTTGGACGAGCAACCGGCTTCGAGTCGTTCGGTTGTTGTTGAGCATTAGCGACAACGATCGCTTTTCCCTTTCCTTTGTCATTTCGGGAGTCCGGCTTTGGGAGAGGGGGTTTATGGCCCATCTGGTCCATCTGCGCTAGTTTGTCAATCAAAGCCTGGAAGGTAGTCGGCTTGAAGAACATCATAAACTGTGAGATGGTTGCTTGTGGATCATGGGTTCCAACAAACATTCCCACCGCAGGGGCTTCTTCTATGCGCTGCTCGCACTTTGACCATAGATTACGCCACCGTATAGCGTACTGAACCCATGTCTCGCCGGGTTTTACCCTGGCTTTAATCAGTGCCGTCATCGGGGTACGTTCACTGGCACTTGCAAAACGTTGGGTAAACAGCAGCTCCATCTCCGCGAAGGTTTTAATAGAGTCGTTGGGGAGCTCAGAATACCACTCGAACGCCGTATCTGATAAGCTTCCAACAAATTGGCGAAGCAACAGCTTGTCATCACCGCCGGTGTTGCCGCAGAGCGCCCTGAACTGGGCAACATGCTGATGAGGATTGCCCGTCCCCTTGTAGACATGAAACTTAGGAATTGTATAACCTGTCGGGTACTTAATCTGATCGTACCAACCCGGATATGGTCGCCCCGTCTTTACGACCTGACCGGCTGCTTCAGTCGCCTGATGCACCCGTATTTGCTGGGCGATGTATTCATCCAAATCAGCTTTTGATATGGTATCCTCTTTAGCTGCAGATAAGGCCGGTGGAGGATTTGATGTCTCTCCCCTATCGTCTTCAAAAACGATCGGGAGATCTCCAGCAGGTGGATCTTGTTGAATCATCATACCCATCATATCCTGGAACAGGAGGGCCATTTTCTTTATGTTGGCTGCCTGCTCCGCAGCTTCTTTATCTTTCTTCTCTAGTACGCGCCGAAGGAATTCGGCGTCCGTTTCTTGTTCTTGACGTTCTTCTGAAGAGGTTCCAGGGCTTTCGTTTGGCCCTGTAAGTGCAGCCATGGCGTTTATCATCTCCTGGAGCTTCTGTTGCTGCTCCTGAGCCTTGGTCACTGACCGTGTAAGCGGTCTATGACCTGTGGACGTACGGCTGTCTTCTTTTCCCGATGTCATGTAAACCGTATGAACTGTTATGCCCCCTGACTTGGGGCGTTTAGTTTCACCATTTTTAACTTTTGCCGCTGACACGGAAGTCTTTTCTGGCCTCCTTCTTTTGTGGGCCGTTGAGGTGGAAGGGGCCATTGAAGGGGGCACCCTAGCAGCTGCTGTCCCCTGCTGTTTAATGGGACAATCCTTGTCTTTTTCCACCTTCACCTTTTTCTGGCGACGAAAGTGACCTGGGTCAATCACAGAGTCTTGAACCCTTCGCCAAACTTTATAAATCCTTGAAGACAGCCGTTGAGGGGGCTGTTCTTGTTTTGTTTCCGGAGCTCTCTCCACAGGCAGAGGAGATCTTTTCAGTGTAGCGGTTGGAGAATTCTTACGTACCCTCCTCAGCAGTTCAAAGCTGTTCCCAGTTGGAACAGCAGCGTTGACTTCCACTGCTGGAGCCGGTGGAGTTAGCCCTGAGGGGGAGTTGCCCCCTGCCTTCCTCACTCGTTGCCAATGGCGACGTCGAGCACGATGAGCCGTTGGGATTGGCTCGGAGATAGAGATAACTTCTTTTTGCCCCCTGTCTGAATGAGGCACCGCCGGTGTTAACCTTTTAAAAACTGAGGTTGTTCCTTGCGGGGTAATATCCAATCTGTCAAAGACAGATCTTCGTGTAGGGGCAGGAACGGGAATCGTCAGTCTTGAAAAGACTGACTCTTTGCCAGGGGAAGCCGCCTTGACGACTTCTGGAGCAGCAGTCATTGCCTTCCTTGGGACAGCCCGTTTAGAGTCTTGATCTAGCCTGGTGAAAACAGAGGCTGTCGGTTTGGTAGCGGGCTATCCGCTGACAGGGGTCATGGTAGCAGTGAGTCGGTCGAAGACCGACTTCTTGTTCACCTCCGGTGCAGGTATCGGCATAGAGAAGCTTGTCGGTGGGATCATGGTCCCGAAGAATAAGCCAGTGGTGGCTTGGGTCACCTGGTCTACTGGCAGAGTGAGGAAAGAGGCCGCTTGGGGCCCATATGCCACACCCCTAGGTGAGGTGGAGCATCCGTTGCAGTGGTACTTCGCGCAGTTGGTGCAGTTAGAATCCATGGATGCTTGAGTTCTGCGCCAGACAAAAGACCAAATCTTAGCAACTTGAAATCCGAAGGCAACCTTTTAACAAACCGCGATTGGTTCGCGAAGACGACACACGAAGTGTGGAGTGGAAAGAGGAAGAGGTCCCACCGGACGTGCCAGAATCTGTTCCCCTCCGAACGGCGGTGCAGGCTTTGCGTCTCGCCTGAGGTTCGGGGCAGATGCTATTTGGTTTTATCCGTCTACCTCTCCGAAGATGCCAAGTTGATTTATAGCACCGTGTATCGGAGGTTTAGACGGATGCGGCCGATGTAGCAGACTTCGTCAGATTCCCCCTCAGGGTGAGGGGTTTTTTATTGTGGGGACGCTCTTCTCTGCAGGCGCAAGCCCCTGCAGTTAATTACACTACCGCATCGCGGTAACAACTTTCTCCTTCTCCAGAATTTCACTTCATGTCGTGTGTGTTTGTTTTATTTGTGGTTGCCCGTGGATTGTATACGGAGACTGAGTAATGCCGTCGCCCGTAGGACGTGGATTAGTCCAAATCCGTATTTACTTAGATTTGGGTTTGGTGTTTTTAGTTTAAGGATGCATTAGTCGCGTTGCGGCTAAGATCAACTTAAACGTTCGTTAAGGATACGTTAGTCCTATTTTAGACTAAGATCAACTTAACGTAGTGATTCATTTAATATATGGTCGTCGGGACTCGTCACCTCTCTGACGTCGTTGAAGGATTACAACGATAGATGTCGGAGGAGTTCAGAGATGTACCCTTGAACCAAAGTCGATTTGAAGTCTTATCGTTCATTTGAATACTTAAGGATACGTTAGCCGTATTCGGGGCTAAGACCGACTTAAACGGGACCGTTTAGATCCAAAAAAAAGAGCATTTGGATACTCTATTGTTCCAGTTTAGGGACGTCTCGGTCCAATATTAGTTTAGGGACGTCTCGGTCCAATATTAGTTTAGGGACGTCTCGGTCCACGAGTTTAAGGACCCCGCAGTCCATATTCATGCGTGTGGTCGTCGGGACCCGTCACCTCTCTGACGACGTTGAATGATTACAACGACGGATGTCAGAGGAGTTCGGAGATGTACCCTCGAACCAGATGTAAATTGATTTATGAGAGAAATCTTGCTCGGTTAATTTAATTTAAGGACTTACGGCCAGAA
Organism: Agapanthus africanus; assembly: GCA_030015575.1. Lineage (NCBI taxonomy): Eukaryota > Viridiplantae > Streptophyta > Magnoliopsida > Asparagales > Amaryllidaceae > Agapanthus > Agapanthus africanus. The sequence goes on along the minus strand of JASDDO010000019.1, from coordinate 42,070,233 downwards.
TTGGGCTAAGTCCAGTTGAAAATGTTCAACATTTTATTTATTTTTGGTCTATTAGACCTTTACTGGGGCTCTGCTCCTGTTTAATAATGCATGGCATTTTTGTTTGGTCTATTAGACCTTTATTTGGGCTCTGCTCTCTTATAAATGATGCACAGCATCTGTTTTTATTTAGGCTCTGCCCTTTGAAATAATGCATTGCATTTAATTTGGCCTGTTAGGCCCTTTTAATTGGGCTTAGCCCTTTTGTAAGCAATACAGTGCATTTGGCTGGCGCTTTGCGCCAAGTAATGAGCGCAAGCTCATATGGTGATGACACGTGTCATGCTCTGGTGAGCGCAAACGCAACAGCACAGTGCGCTGCGCCAGTGCGTTGCGCTGTTGCGCTGCTGACACGTGGCGCGCTCTGGTAAGCGCAACAGCGCAGTTTGCAAGTGCCGAGCACTAAGAATCTTTTAGATTCAAGAATCAGAAGTGCAAAGCACTGTTTAATTTCTTGATCTAAATTTAGATCAAAAAATTTTATTTTATTTTTTGTTTCAAGAACCAGAGGTTCATAAAAGTGCAAAGCACTATTTTTCTTTTATTTTATTCTTTTCTTGTTTTAAAGAACCAAAGGTTCATAAGAAGTGCAAAGCACTGTTTTTTATGTAAAGATCATTGATCTTGTTTTTAGATCAATGATCTATTAGAAGAAATTTCTTCTTCTATTTTGTGAAGGTTCTTTACCTTTTTCTTGGAATTTTCTCAGAGTTCTCTCTGTTTGAAGCTCTTGATCTTTCTTTTTTTAAGAAATGTTGATGCCTTTGAATTGAGGCATAGGGTCCTTTTTATAGTGCCCATAAATTAGTTAGATTTGTTATATAAATCTTTTTCTGAGTGATTTGGGAAATTTTCCCCACCGTTGGATCCTTGATCCAAAGGCCCCCGCCTTGTACAAGAAAATCTTCTTGTTTTAACAAGAACAGAAAGATTTCTTTAGAATCTTAATTCAGTTTGGCGCAGATGCCCCAGCGCGTGACACGTGTCACGCAGCGCAGTACAACTGCGCTAGCGCATCTGCGCTGACACGTGTCGCGCAGCGCACAGCGCAGCGCAACTGCGCTGACACGTGTCGCGCAGCGCACAACGCAGCACAACTGCGCTAGCGCATCTGCGCTGACACGTGTCGCGCAGCACAGAGCGCAGCGCAACAGCGCGAGCGCATCTGCGCTGACACGCGTCGCGCAGCGCAGTGCATGCGCAACTGAAGCGTTGCTTCCTTTAAACAGAGCTTTGCTCTGATTGGGCGCGCCTTCTTGGGCGCTGCGCTGACGTATTAGCGCCTGACACGTGGCGCGTTGCGCCCGAGACTTGAAGCGTTGCTTCAAAATTTTGAATTTTGAATTTCAACAGAGCTTTGCTCTGATTGGGCGAAACAGGCGTGTCATCGGGAAAATTCCTGGGCTTCATAGTCCGACATCGAGGGATCGAAGTTGATCCATCCAAGATAAAGGCCATCATGGAGATTCCCCCTCCGAAGAATCTGACGCAGCTAAGATATTTTCAAGGCAAACTTTCTTATATATGGAGGTTTATCTCGAATTTATCGGGGAGATGTAGGCCCTTCTCAAAGCTCATGAAGAAAGGAGCTCCTTTTATCTGGGATGCCGAATGTCAAGCAGCGTTCGAAAGCATCAAATAGTACTTGTTGCACCCTCCAGTGCTGGCCGCTCCCATTCTAAATAAACCGTTGATTCTCTACACTGCTGCGCTAGATGAGTCACTCGGTGCGCTCCTTACCCAAAACAACGAGGAGGGAAAAGAGAATGCCCTCTACTACCTCAGTCGAACTTTAGTCGGGACGGAACACAACTATTCCCCGATCGAAAAGCAATGCCTGGCTCTGATGTTTGCTGTAAAGAAGCTGAGACACTATCTGCTCGCTCATCGGGTTATGCTGATCTCTAAGGTCGACCCGCTCAAACACTTAATGACCAAAGCAAGCCTAGCCGGTAGAATGTCAAGATGGGCTGTCATGCTACTTGAGTTTGACATAGTTTATACTCCTCAGAAAGCAGTAAAAGGGCAAGCTCTTGCAGAATTTATCGCTGCTCATCCCATACCGGAAGGGTCACCGCTCAATTGCGAGTTACCCATGAACAAATATTTCACCTCGAGGATAGCTAGCCATGTTGGGAGATCTACTTCGATGGGGCCTCATCAATAAGGACCTCCAGCAAATCAAGCATCCCGGAGATAAAAGCAGGGATAGGATTGGTGTTCATCACGGCATCAATGGGAACCCTACGGCGTTCTTTCGCTCTCACCGAGCCTCGAACAAACAATGAAGCTGAGTATGAAGCTCTGATAGCTGGTCTGGAGCTCGCCATAGAAATGGAAATCCTTCGGCTACGGGTTTACAGTGACTCCCGGCTTGTCGTCAACCAAGTAAGCGGCGATTATAAGATATACAAACCCGAGTTAGCTCGGTACAGAAGCCGAGTGGTGGAACTCATGAAACGGTTCTCTCATATTGAGCTGATGAGAGTTCCTAGGGTGTTGAATGGAAAGGCTGACGTACTCGCTCGCTTAGCCAAGGAGCTGGATGATCATGACATGGACGAAATTCTGATCACAGTCAGGAGCCGGCAAATTCTACTCCCAGTCTCTCTACGAGAAGAAGAAAGCACGGAACAGAAGAGCAGTCCTACCGAAGAAGCTTCGATCATCCAAGACGAGCCCGATTGGAGAGAACCCTTCATAGAGTACTTCCGATACCATAAGCTGCCTGAAGGAAAATCTGCGAGGGTTCAGCTGAAGAAGAGAGCTCTCTGATACGTGTTTGTAAATGACACGCTATACCGCAGGTCATATGACCAACTCTGGCTCAGGTGTCTGTCATTGGCCGAAGCCCAAAAGGTCATGAAAGAAGTTCACTCGGGCATTTGCGGTGCTCACCAATCTGGCCCCAAGATGCGACTTCAAATCAAACGGCTTGGGTATTACTGGCCCACCATGATACGGGATTGCGAAGAGCATGCAAAGAAATGTCATATCTGCCAAATCCATGGTGATTTCATTCACAAGTATCCCAATCCGTTGCAGCCTACGGTGGCATCGTAGCCCTTCGAAGTCTGGGGCACCGACATTGTTGGCCCAATTGATCCTCCGTCATCTAAAGGCCACCGGTTCATATTGGCTGCAACCGACTACTTCTCCAGATGGGCTGAAGCTGTCCCGCTAAAAGAAGTCAAGACAGAAGATATTCTGACGTTCTTCCAGCATAATATTCTATACCGTTTCGGTACACCAAGAAGAATCATATCTGACAACGAGCCTTCTTTCAAGAGCTTCAAAGTCGCAAGGTTCGCTGCTCAACACAAGATAGACTGAAGATATTCCTCCATCTATAATCCAAGGGCCAATAGGCTGGCCGAAGCCTTCAATAAAACTCTGTGCAAGCTCCTGAGGAAAAATGCTTCAGCCAACAAGAAAGGCTGGAATCTCAAACTTCATGAGGCGTTGTGGGCATAGCGTACCACGCACCGTACTCCAACTCAGTCCACTCCCTACTCATTGCCCTTCGGAGTGGAGGCGGTCCTCCCCCTCGAAGTCGAAGTTCCAAGCTTATGAATGGCCGTTCAACACGAGTTGACGGAGGAGGAAAACGTGCTCCTTCGGCTTTAAGAGCTTGACGCCCTCGAAGAAAAGAGGCTCGCGGTGCAGCAAAATCTGGAGCTATACCGAGCCCAAATGTCACGGGCCTATAACAAGATGACCCGTCTCCGCGCTTTCAAGAAAGGTGAATTGGTGTTAGTCCTCAAAAGACCGATCATCCCCAATCGACATGCCAAGGGAAAATTCGAGCCGAACTGGGAAGGACCATACGTCATCGAGAAAGTGTTCGACGGAGGATCCTACCAACTAATAAGTGCCGAGGGAGAAAGGCCCATGCCACCCATCAATGGCCGATATCTCAATAAATACTACGCGTGAATGCTCTAAGTCATAGGTGAATTGAGCACACCAGCCCTACGGTCTGGATCATAGATCCTGCAAAACCGTATACAATCTACGGGCGCAAACTCCCCCTATCTCCCCCAAATCCTGCCGGTGAGACTACTTTTAAAGTCCCACCAGCGGCAAAAAAAAAAGGTATGTCCACAAGCAAAACGGGCACGGATGAAAACCCGAAAGGGCTCCGTAAGTAAAAACAGCAGGACTATCGGCGAGTTGGTGAAAACCTGAAAGGGCGCAAACTCGTGAAAAGAGATGAAATACACTCGTAAAGTCCTCTCGACCTTGTGAGGAGAAAATCCCTGCGTGAGATCCTTACGCCTCACAAAGGAGCAACACACTTAGGAATCCTCACGATTTCTAAGGAGAACATACACCTGCGAGATCCTCTCGACTCGTAGGGAGAAAATGCTTTTATGAGGCCCTTACGGCTCATAAAATTGAAAAGTCTTAGGTGACAGGGACCTAAACCTGTCTCCTAAGCTATCGCTCTCCAATGGGAAATGGCAAATGATGAGTCGTTCCTGGCATTACGCTTCAATGTTAGCGGTGTTGATGCCGACCCAAAAACCAAATCCCAAGTCCTCCCGGGGCAAATGATGAGTTGCTCATGGCATTATTCTAGTGCAGCAATGATGATGCCAAACAAGATCCAAATTCCAAGTCCCCAAACGGCGAATGATGAGTCTCTCCTGGTACCATATTCCAGTGCAGCGATGCAGACGCCAACCAAATCCAATTTCTTAAAATTCTCCCAGCCCTACGGTTAGTCCTCAAATTGACTACCGTATACAATCTACGGGCTCAAATAATTCTCATCATACCCATACCCCACCGCAATCACCAGTCCAGTGTCCGTTCTTCGCCCTTGGACTTATGCTCCATTATGAAAGACCCACTCATGTGTCCTCACGATACATGATGAGAACCAACTTACGGGATCCTCACGACTCGTAAGAAAACACCTTCGTGGGATCCTTACGACTCACAAAGGAAAAACACACTTGGGAGTCCCCGCGACTCCTAAGGAGAAAGTACACCTACGAGATCTTTTCGACTCGTAGGGAGAAAATACTTTTATGGGAACCTTACGGCTCATAAAATTGAAAAGCCTTAGGTGATAGGGATCTAAACCTGTCTCCTAAGCCATCGCCCCCCAACAGGAAAAGGCAAATGATGAATTGCTCCTGGCACATGTGCTTCAGTGTTAGCAACGCTGATGTCTACCCTAACCCCAAAATTCAAAACTCCAATCCAATAGACCCCTAAGTCTTTAAACTAGGAACAGATGACCTCTAAGTCGTTAAACTAGAAACAGAAGACCCCTAAGTCTTTAAACTGGGAACAGATGACCTCTAAGTCGTTAAACTGGAAACAGAAGACCCCTAAGTCTTTAAACTGGGAACAGATGACCTCTAAGTCATTAAACCGGGGACAGATGACCCCTAAGTCGTTAAACTGGGAACGAGGGAAATCAAGTCATCGACCGTCCAAGTCGCAAAAAGGGCAGAATTGACCGTCCAAGTCGCTAAAAGGGCAGCACCGACCGTCCAAGTCGCTAAATGGGCAAAACCGACCGTCCAAGTCGCTAAAAGGGCAGAACCGACCGTCCAAGTCGCAAAAAGGGCAGCAACGACCGTCCACATCGCTAAAAGGGCAGCACCGACCGTCCAAGTCGCTAAATGGGCAGCACCGACCGTCCACGTCGCAAAAAGGGCAGCACCGACCGTCCAAGTCGCTAAAAGGGCAGAACCGACCGTCCAAGTCGCTAAAAGGGCAGCATTGACCGTCCAAGTCGAAAAAATGGCAGCACCGACCGGCCACGTCGCTAAAAGGGAAGCAAAGACCTCCTTGTCGGAATTATGCTCCGCCTCGGAATTAAGTCAACCAGACTCTCCATCTCGGAGACGTCAAGCATCGACCGTCCATGTCGTAAAAAGGGCAGTGCCAGCTTCCCAAAAAGCGGGAACCGAATCAAGGCGCCTCCACATGAAAGAAGATCCATCAATTTCATGCACACGACCCACATATGCTGTGTGCATTTATTGATGTGGGGCAATTTGTTGGGATAAAAATTTACACCGCGGTTGACCAGATCAAAATCAAAGTCAACTCCAAGCCAAGTTGGCCCAAGTCCAGATCAAGTGGGCCAATGCCCGGGTCGAGCCCGAACATGAAACGCCCCCCATGCCAAAATAAAAATCTTGTAATAAATAATTTTGTTATATTTCTTTCATTTTATTTTATGAATAAATGTAAGGAAATGGGCATAAAGACAAATTTTTGTAAAGCCCATGGCTTATGTGCAAAAAGAAATGGCACATGAGCCACGGGATAGGCAAAATGCAATTTTGTGAAGCCCAAGAGGCTATATGTAAAGTGTATAACCTATAAAGGCAACGATAATGAAAATATCTCAACAACTTTTTCTCTTTCCAAAAAAGAATCAAGATCTGTGATCTTCTCCTTCCTCAAGGTTCTAAAAAGCTTATTCTCTTTTTGAATTAAATCAAGAGTTTTACTCTTCCTTTTCCAAAACTAAATAATTTTTTACCACGAAACCCACAAAGGGGAACTCAGATCTCCGATCAGATCTTAAAAATAAGAGATTTTTAAAATCTCATACTTCTTGTTCGTCAAGATCCAGCTAAAAGAGGAGGAAGAAGGAGAACCATCTCCTAAAAATCCCACTTTGGGAAGATCCAGAGCTCAAGGGAGAAGTCCGTTTCAGCATCTCCAAAAACATCGTAGGAGTTTAACTCCCCTCTAATTTCTCTTTCGGGAGTTTAAATCCCATTTCTGGGGCTAAAAGCCCTTTTTCCTCACCGGCGCCCGAGCGCCTAGCGCCCCAAGCGCTCAAGTGCCCAACGCCCTCGTGCCGGACACATGGTGCGTTCGCGCTCGAGCGCCTAGCGCCCAGCGCCCACGTGTCGGACACGTGGTGCGCTAGCGCTTAAGCGCACAGTGCTCAAGTGCCCAGCGCCCACGTGTCGGACACGTGGTGCACTAGCGCCTAAGCGCACAGCGCCCAAGCGCACAACGCCCACGTGTCGGACACGTGGAGCGCGGGTGCTTGAGCGCTGTCCCAGAGCCCACATGTCGGCGCATGGCGCCTAAGCGCATGGCGCCTAAGCGCACGGCGCTCGCGTGCTAGGCACGTGAGGCGCTGGCCCTACGCGTCCTTTGGGTGCTTTTTCCCTTACACACACACACACACACACACACTCCACAACACCGTTGTTCCCGCCAAAAATTTCTGCGCAAAAGAGTCCAAGGTATCAAATGGCAGCGATACGCTTAAGAAAATGCGAACCAGTATCTTCCGGCCTGTATTCTGATAAACTCCCCAATGAGAAACTATTAAATTATGATAGTATTGAAAGCATCTCGAAAAAACCTTCGATTTGATATATTATGGGCCTCATAATTCATCCGGGATCAAAAGTTATGAGCAAATGTCTATGCACATGTGATCTAAGGAAGAAGATGCGAACCAGTATTTTCTGAGCTGTATTTTGACAAACTCCGGAACGAAAAACAGCTAAATTCTGATGAAATTGAAAGCATCTCGAAAAGACCTTCGATTTGATATATTATGGGCCTCATAATTCATCCGAGATCAAAAGTTATGAGCAGATGTGTTATACACGTGTAATCTAAAGTAATGCTCTACTACATGGGGAATGCATTTTTTAGTCCCACATCGGAAAAAGGAGAGATGACTTCTCTATCACTCCCATATAAATAAGAGGGTATACCTCTTAGAAAGGTAGAGTTAAATTCTCAAAGGATTCAATACTCAAAGGAGCTTAGTTCTCCAAAGGAGCTTAGTTCTCCAAGATAGGAGCATGCTCCTCCATAATGCGCATATGCGCAAGCGCCATGTGCGCTACGTGCAACGCACGTGTGCCCGCCATGCGGCACTACGTGCAATGCACGTGCGCACCACATGAGAACATTTAAAAATATTAAAAGGAGCCTATTCTCCATATATAGAAGCCCTGCTTCTCCTCATAATGCGTATGTACGCTACGTGCAACGCACGTGTGCTCGCCACGCGCGCACCACGTGCAACGCACGTGCGCACCACATGAGAATATTTAATAATATTAAAAGGAGCCTGTTCTCCATATATAGAAGCCCTGCTTCACCTCATAATGCGCATGTGCGCTACGTGCAACGCACGTGTGCTCGCCACGCGCGCACCACGTGCAACGCACGTGCGCACCACATGAGAACATTTAATAATATTAAAAGGAGCCTGTTCTCCATATATAGAAGCCCTGCTTCTCCTCATAATGCGCATGTGCGCTACGTGCAACGCACGTGTGCTCGCCACGCGCGCACCACGTGCAACGCACGTACGCACCACATGAGAACATTTAATAATATTAAAAGGAGCCCGTTCTCCATATATAGAAGCTCTGCTTCTCCTCATAATGCGCATGTGCGCCACGTGCAACGCATGTGTGCCCGCCACACGCGCACCACGTGCAACGCACGTGCACACCACATGAGAATATTCAATTAAAAGGAGACCCGTTCTCCATAGGAGCTTGCTCCCTCCATAATGCGCATATGCGCAAGATCCATGTGCGCTACGTGCAAATATGAGCGCCCAACACGTGTGACGCACGTGCGCCCAACACGTGCGACGCACGTGCGCGAACGCAAAAAACCCTTTTTCAGCAGCGAGAAGCTTAAGCTCCAGCCTGTTCTTCCCCCTAATGAGTGAGACATGGTTCAAAGGGTACATCCCTTCACACCTTCGATATATGGCACTGTAATCTCTCAGTGTCGTCGGAGAGGTGGTGGGTCCCAATGACCAGTGATCCTTCTTTCTAAAATAAAAGAAAAAGAAGAAGAGGAACATCTTTCTAAAAAAAAAGAGAAGAGAATTCTCGAGAACTCCTCAAGAACAACAGAAGGTAAAAACCTTTGAGAGAAGAGAAAATTCTCTTATGAACAGATCAGTGATCTAAAAACAAGATCATTGATTTTTAAAACATAACTAAATAAAGGGATAAATTAAAATAGTGCTTTGCACTTTTTCATGAACCTTTGGTTCTTTAAGATAAGAAAAAACTTATCTTTTTCTTTGATCTAAATTAGATCAAAAAATCTAACAGTGCTTTGCACTTCTGTTCATTGAATCTAAAAGATTCCTAAATCATGGTGCCTTGCACTTGCAATACTGCACTGTTGCGCTCTTGGATTGGCGCAAGCCACCAGAGAGCGGCACGTGTCAGCATCTGAACCAATTGCGCTATGTGCTTTTGAAATAGAGCTTTGCTCTCTGTGATTGGCGCAACTCACCAGAGGGCGCCACGTGTCAGCAGCGCAAGTGCAGCGCACTAGCGCAGCGCAATGCGCTTGTATGACACGTGCCGTCATCACAAGCGCCTGCGCTCTCTGATTGGCGCAAAGCGCCTGATAAATGCAATGCATTTTCTAAAAGGGCCAGGCCCAAATCAAAAAGACCAAGCAGGCCAAAATAAATTGCAAAGCAATAAAAGGGCAGAGCCCAAATAAAATTGATGATCTGCATCATTTATAAAGGGCAGAGCCCAAAACAAATTGATGCTCTGCATCCTTTCTGGGTAAAGCCCAAATAAAAATAAGAAGAAATGCGATGCAAAAGAAAATAAAATGTTGAACATTTTTAACTGGACTTAGCCCAATTTTAGCCGTAAGTCCTTAAATTAAATTGACTGAGCAAGATTGCTCTCTTAAATCAATTTATATCCGGTTCGAGGGTACATCTCCGAGCTCCTCCGACACCTCTCGTTGTAATCCTTCAACGACGTCAGAGAGGCGACGGGTCCCAACAACCACACATGAATACGGACTGCGGGGTCCTTAAACTCGTGGACCGAAACGTCCTTAAACTAATGTCGGACCGAAACGTCCTTAAACTAATGATAGACCACCACATCCCTAAACTGGCGATAGACCCCCACGTCCCTAAACTGGAACATGGACCGAAACGTCATTAAACTAATGTTGGACCGAAACGTCCTTAAACTAATAATGGACCGAAACGTCTTTAAACTAATGATGGACCACTACGTCCCTAAACTGGCGATGGGCCACCACGTCCCTAAACTGGAACACAGACCACCACGTCTCTAAACAGGAGCATAGACCACCACGTCCCTAAACTGGCAATGGACCGCAACGTCCTTAAACTACCTATGGACCACTACGTCCCTAAACTGGAACAATAGAGCATCCAAATGCTCTTTTTCGGATCTAAACGGTCCCGTTTAAGTCGATCTTAGCCCCAAATACGGCTAACGTATCCTTAAGCATTCAAATGAACGATAAAACTTCAAATCGACTTTGGTTCAAGGGTACATCTCTGAACTCCTCCGACACCTATCGTTGTAATCCTTCAACGACGTCAGAGAGGTGATGAGTCCTGGCGACCATATCTATTAAATCGATCATCACGTCAAGTTGATCTTAGTCCAAAACGGGGCTAATGCATCCTTGACGAACGTTTAAGTTGATCTTAGCCGCAACGCGACTAATGCATCCTTAAACTAAAAACACCAAACCCAAATCTAAGTAAATACGGATTTGGACTAATCCACGTCCTACGGGTGACGGCATTACTCAGTCTCCATATACAATCCACGGGTAACCACAAACAAAACAAACACACACGACACGAAGTGAAATTCTGGAGAAGGAGAAAGTTGTTACCGCGACGCGGTAGCGTAATTAACTGCAGGGGCTTGCACCTGCAGGGAAGAGCGTCCCCACAATCAAAAACCCCTCAAGTGAGGGGGAATCTGACGAAGTCTGCTACATCGGCCGCATCCGTCTAAACCTCCGATATACGGTGCCATAAATCAACTTGGCATCTTCGGAGAGGTGGACGGATAAAACCAAATAGCATCTGCCCCGAATCGCCAGCATCAGGACACCGCGGTCCTGCGCGCCGCCTTTCGGAGGGGAACAGATTCTGGCACGCCCGGTGGGACCTCCTCCTCTTTCCACTCCACACTTTGTGTGTCGTCTTCGCGAACCAATCGCGGTTTGTTAATGGTTGCCTTCGGATTTCAAGTTACTAAGATTTGGTCTTTTGTCTGGTGCAGAACTCAAGATTCAATGGCCTTTAACTGCACCAACTGCTCGAAATGCTACTGCAACGGACGCTCCACCTCACCGGGAGGTGTAGCATATGGGCCCCAAGCGGCTTCCTTCCTCACTCTGCCGGTAGACCAGGTGACCCAAGCCACCACTGGTCTGTTCTTCGGGACCATGATCCCACCTACAAGCTTCTCTACGCCAATACCTGCACCGGAAGTGAACAAGAAGTCGGTCTTCGACCGGCTCACTGCCACGACGGCCCCTGTCAATGGGTCGCCCACTACCAAACCAACAGCCTCTGTTTTCGCCAGGCTAAATCAGAACTCTAAATTGGCTGTCCCAAGGAAGGCAATAACTGCTGCTCCAGAAGTCGTCAAGGCGGCTTCCCCTGTCAAAGAGTCAGTCTTTTCAAGACTGGCGATTCCTGCTCCTATCCCTGCTCGAGGATCCGTCTTCGACAGGTTGAATATCACCCCTCAAAGGGCAACCTCAGCCTTTAAGAGGTTAACACCAGTGGCGCCCCATTCAGACAAGGGGCAAAAAGAAGCTATCTCTATCTCTGAGCCAGTCCCAACGGCTCGTCATGCTCGACGTCGCCATTGGCAACGAGTGAGGAAGGCAGGGGGCAACTCCCCCTCAGGGCTAACTCCACCGGCTCCAGTGGTGGAAGTCGACGCTGCTGTCCCAACTGGGAACAGCTTTGAACTGCTGAGAAGGGTATGGAAGAACTCTCCAACCGCTACATTGAAGAGATCTTCTCCACCTGCGGAGAGAGCTCCAGAAACGAAGCAAGAACAGCCCCATCAACGGCTATCCTCAAGAATTTATAAAGTTTGGAGGAGAGTTCAAGACTCCATGATCGACCTGGATCACTCCCGTCAACGAAAAAAGGCAAAGGTGGAAAAAGACAAGGACTGTCCCATTAAACAGCAGGGGACAGCAGCTGCTAGGGTGCCCCCTTCAACGGTTCCTTCAACCTCAACGGCCCACAAGAGAAGGAGGCCAGAGAAAACTCCCACGTCAGCGGCAAAAGTTAAAAATGGTGAACCCAAACGCCCTAAGTCAGGGGGCATGATAGTTCATACCGTCTACGTGGCATCTGGTAAAGAAGATAGCCGCATATCTACGGGTCATCGACCGCTCACCCGATCAGTGACCAAGGCACATGAGCAACAGCAAAAGCTCCAAGAAATGATGAATGCTATGGCTGCACTTACCGGGCCAAAAGAGAACCCCGAAGCGTCCTCGGACGAGCGCCACGAGGAAGAAACCGACGCCGAATTCCTTCGTCGGATATTGGAAAAGAAGGACAAAGAGGCCGCTGAACAAGCAGCTAACATACAGCGTATGGGCCTCCTCTTCCTGGACATGATAGGAATGATGATACAATAAGATCCCCCGGCTGAAGAGCCCCCGATCGTCCTTGGAGATGATAGGGGAGAGACATCAAATCCTCCGCCAGCTCTGTCGACGGCTAAAGAGGATGCAATCTCCAAAGTTGATTTGGATGAATACATCGCCCAACAAATACGGGTTCATCATGCGACCGAAGCAGCCGGCCAGGTCGTAAAAACGGGACGGCCATATCCAAGTTGGTACGATCAAATCAAGTACCCGCCCGGTTACACAATTCCCAAGTTCCATGTCTACAAGGGGACGGGCAATCCTCACCAACATGTTGCCCAGTTCAGGGCACTCTGCGGCAACACCGGCGGTGACGACAAGCTGTTGCTTCACCAGTTTGTTAGAAGTTTATCAGATACGGCGTTCGAGTGGTATTCTAAGCTCCCGAACGACTCTATCAAAACCTTCGCGGAGATGGAGCTGTTGTTTACTCAGCGTTTTGCAAGCGCCAGTGAACGCACCCCGATGACAGCACTGATTAACACCAGGGTAAAGCCAGGCGAGACGTGGGTTCAGTACGCTATACGATGGCGGAATTTATGGTCGAAGTGCGAGCAGCGCATTGAAGAAGCTCCCGCAGTGGGTATGTTTATGGGAACCCTCGATCCACAAGCAACCATCTCGCAGTTTATGATGTTTTTCAAGCCAACTACCTTCCAAGCCTTGATCGACAAACTAGCACAGATGGATCAGATGGGCCATAAACCTCCTCTTCCAAGGCCGGACTCCCAAAATGACAAAGGGAAGGGAAAAGCGATCGTCGTCGCTAATGCTCAACAACAACCGAGCGACTCGAAGCCGGTTGCTCGTAAAAATAATATGCGCCCGTACGTACCCCTTGAGGATAGGATGGGGCGTCCTTATTCTTTTCCCCGCGATAAAACGAGGAGGTTGTTCGAGCTGGCGTTGCGCAACAGACTCATAAATCTGCCGGATCCAAAACGTCCGTTGCAACCAAGTGACATCAACGAGCCTAACTACTTTCCTTATCACCGAGTACTAGGCCATCCGATCGAAGATTGCTACGTTTTCAAGAATTGGCTTGAAAACCAGTACCGACAGGGCAAGTTCGCATTATCTGACAAATGGAAGGTGAATCCCCCGCAGCCCCACACCACTAAGGGGACGAATACGCCGGGGGCAACATGCTCCGTCATTGAAGAAGCTCCTTGGGAGGTCGTATTATCAGCCAAGACAAAGAAAATGCTAAACGATCTTCAAACATGTCCAGCGATCAAGTGGAAGAACCCGTTGGAACCGCAGGTCATTGAGGGAATGTTGAAGCCACGTCCAACTCCAAAGACTGATGGTGGTGGTTCAAGCACTTGCAGCCAGCCGTCAAAATCTTCGAAAAAGAAGAAGAAGAAATCTAAGAAGCCCGTGAAGCCTGGCGACCAGCACACGGACTTCCAAAAGCAAATTGACGCTCTGGATGAATACAACCAAAAGGTACGGACTCCCATTACGCTCCAAGAGTTTCTCAATCATGTCTTTCAAGAAGAAGATGAGGGAGAAAGTTCATCGGATGAATCCGAGGAATATGTGGCGAACTGTCATATGATTTCCCATTCGATCACGAACGATGAGGAAACTCCTTGTACCAAAGCGCTGGGGGCAGATCTTGAACCAAAAATTCCGGAACTATCAGTTGAAATGATTGACGCGTTCCTTAACGAAACTCGATTGAAAAGTAAAGCTGATCGAGAACGCGAGACGGCTATATGTAAGTGCACGGCGGCGCCTCGGCCGTCAATCCGACGGCCAAATGCGGAAGCGGTGATAAACTTTAATTTTGCGAACTTAGCAAACCGGCACCACCGCGCACTAAACACCCGGATCGGACCATTAAACTAGTTCTAGCTAACTACAAGATGGGGAAGAGATATACCGAGTGATCCGAGTCCTCCGGTCTTCTCGTCGTCGTCCCGATCTCCTGCGGAAACTCCGGTCGTCGCCTCCTTGCCGGAAGGGCACCACATCGCCTGCATCTTTTACGGGCTCCCACCTCAATACCGAGGCAACTCGGGCACGAAGCTGGCAAGTCGACGTGCCCAAGATTTGCTGTAGAATGTGTAGTGTAGAGGCTATGTCTCATTTGGGGTTTATGTTGCCTTGGAGGATGGAGGAAGAGGTAAGGAAAATTGGTGCTTTCAATTTTCTATCAAGAAGAAGATGAGATGAAGAATTCCTCACATAACAAAAATGAACTCTCTCATTCTCTTCTCTCAAGTGTGGCCCACCTCTTCTTGTGAGAAAGGTGGAGGAATGAATATGAATCCATAACAAGAAGGGAGGTGAGTGTAGGAAAAGAGAAAGGGTGACCATATCCAAAACCATCATCACAATATCAAATCAAGTCCTAATCCATTCTAATCACCAAAAAGCAAAGGAAAAGACTAAGAAAGCATCTCATGATTATGAACCATCATGAAGCCCCACAAATGCAAGAAAACCCCTCCACAAATACCAATTTGCACAATTGCAAATTAGTCCCTCCATCGGAAAAGTCCGGCCGGGAAAGAACAAAGGAAAACCGGCCGGAACGGAATGCAAACTGGCAACTCCAGAAAATTGGTCCCGTAATAAATTACAGGAAAACCCCGATACTGTGTATACACACCCGCATTTGTATTCCCACTGAACACAAATGCAAAGAGACAAAATCTACACTGTACTATACTAGGATCCGGCTTAAACCAAAGCCGGCTAGTAATATCCGTCCGATCCTGATCCGTGCAATACCGTACGTATCTGATCGAACCCTGCCATATATGCATACGGCCTCTAGTACTAACCGTCCGATCCTGATCCGTGCAATACCGCACGTATCTGATCGGACCCTGCCATATCTCCATACGGCCTCTACAGCGTTTCGCCTGAAAGCTTGAGTAACTGAAAGTGTGGTGGACTCTAAAGACTCGTCAATACTATGGCTGTGGATTTAACCACCAGCACGTCAGAGGTATAAGCCAATACGTGACGGGCCACCAGCTATTGACCAAAAGGGACGTCGATGAGCGAACTCATCCTGACACCCTACTGAGCCTGTCAGTGACAATATCCGTACAGTCCGGTCCGTTCGTCTATGAGTATCGCATGGCGGGCCTAGGGGGTTGGTAAAAGTCAGACCCCCAAAAGCGGTACAAGTCGTGTCGGAGTGTAGCCCTGAACACCCTGAGATACTACTGGAATACCTACCAGTAAATCTTCTGCCTTGGCCAAGGACTTCGTGTAATGGCTCTCCTAGACACAGCGCGACCTCACCCCCAATACCGGGAGAGACGAACCCCTGAAGATACGCTCACTGTCTCCATGTGGCTCGGGACTGTACCCAACTAAAACCTGTTTGCACGACTCCTTTGAGCCGTGGTAGGGTAGTAATCAAAGCACAGTGGGAACTCACATGAGACAAATGACGATCCCCAGGTCGATGAACTAACCTGTACACATGTCACCTGGGAACTGCTATCTGACGTCAGGTATAAGACCAACTAGCATGTTCCCGGCGAGTCCTGTCCGGTGTACTCATAACCCAATGAGCACCTGTATACATCTTAGGTGAACCAACTGACACCAGTGGCTTGTGAGACCGGCCACCGCCCCTCGTCGGGGTCTCGACTGTATACACTAGTCTACTCTGGAGAATCGATGCCCTGTCTCGAAACTCACACGGCTAGGGACCTTTTAAGGATGTGCATATAGACTACCAGCTCCCACGTATATGATCGCCCTCATACTGCTGGCAGTCAAGCAAGAATCCTAGGGGCTCTATCAACGTGCAATAGCGACCTGTCAGGTCACCTAAAGCAGTACACGATGATAAAGGTAAACCAGATAGCATACTATCATCTCGAGTAAGACTGTCCTACCGGGATAGGTCCTCCCTCAATCATTGCAATCACGCGCCTGTGATCCAATAATTGACTCTGAGGGCACTATCTCCAACAATCTCCCACTTGCACTCAAGGCTAATTATTGCGATGTCGCATACTCACAGCCCGTGTGATACCGAACACCCAACTCCTCTACTTGTCAGTCTCACAAAACTCGTTTGCGAAACTTTTGCGTTCGAGGAATAGCCTCTGTGAGTGGATCCGCCTTGATGTTTCTTTCTATGTCTCTCTATATCTCAAGTTCGCGGAGAAAGCCATCTCCCGAAATGAGCAATACCTGTCTTAGAATGTCTGGATGTCTGATGGGACCTAGCTCATAAATGAACTCCAAATCCAAACTTCTTAGACTGTATCGTCAACTGGACTTAATCAGTATCCTGCGCCATGCCTCCCTCAGTATCTGCCTTGGACCACCTGTCCAAAATACTGCCCCTCGTCAGAGGGAAAACTATAGCTCTGACAATCACCCTGTCGTCCATGTCACCTTGGAAGCCTGGAATGATAACTGTCTCCTTAATGAGGCTGTCGTTATCATTTCCCTAGAACATCTACTTATGTTCTAAAGTTTCTCCCGACTGTTTCTCCAGGATTGGATCAATATCAACTTATTGCATCTAGTGCAAGAACAACATCTGGTGTGGTACTTGACATCTCATGATTGACTCAATTGCCTGAGTAAGTGATCTGCCAATCATGCACATCCCTCTCTACTTTAGTCTATAAGACACCTTTAGAGAGGGTGACTCCATCACCTGCAGGTACACTACCATGCCAGGAGTCGTCCATTCTAAATACTCTTAGAATGCTGTCAAAGTACCCTGATTGGGAAACCACCGAAATCTAGATCTAAAAACCATAGATCTAGTAACCAGTATGTCTGATATAATGTCCAAGTCCCTTGTGGAGAAACCACTGTGTGACGACCAAAATGTAACCGATCGTAGTATAGGAATATCACTTCCTACTTTGTGTACGTCATCCAAAACCCGGATATCACACCCTATTACCTTCTCAACAGATCCATTCCTTATTCTGATGACGTCAAACCTATGACTGTCACATCAGAAATAGATGATCTATCTCCGCTATATCTGCTTTAGTCTATAAATAGACATAAGCCTGATGTCCACCAATGCTTCCGCTGCTCCCACTGACTACGACAACCCTCTGGCAGAGTCATATAGACGTACACTTCTAAAGCAAGTTTAGAACGACGTTATACTCATCCTCATGCCGGGTCTCGCGGCCTGGAACAACAGCAATGGTAAGTGTGGGTAAACAAGAACTTCCCTGTCACCGTCCTTGAGGCTACCGGAGTACCTCTCGGGTGCCTGAAGTTACCCACCACATCTGCGGAGCGGCCAATGGAATGTCAAACCAGATTGAATCTTTAGGTTCCTTATCAAATCTTCAGTAATCGTTTGCGGTTCTGGAATCACTTCCAGTTCTACCATACTCCCACTACCGTTTTCTGAAAAAATCCATTTTTATTAAAACTGTGGCGAGTCAAGAACAATATCACTATTGATCTTCCAGATGGTAGAAAGTCAACCCTCGTCATAGCCAGGGTCAACCCACAAACAGCCATTACAGAAACGTGCCTTGAGTTATCCAGAGTCTGGTTTTAAGCATAAGCCGGACAACTCCCCGTACCTTAACATCGTTATGATACGAACTGTTCTATATCCAATATAGGAACAGAGGCACTGATTTGATTGAACCAGATTCAAATCATGCAGCTGTCTCCAGTGCATGTCAACTAAATGGAAGGAGGCCGATCAGCGTTACTCAACTTAGGAACACTTCCAATTATGAGTAACCTGAAAGAGAAGCAAGTTCTCTTAATCATTACTATCAACTGAATACCATACACAAGTATCTACATCTTCGATCACTTTGAAGAATCCCGATACTTGCAATACCTGGTTCTCTACTTTATTCAAATACCTATAACTTCTCAAAATTCGGACCTTGTGTTTCCACGAAACACCTGTCTAAAAACTAGAGAAGTCATAAGTAAACCGAATATAGTACGAGGACCAACCCCTCTGTCCTGATGGACCCTGGACAACATACAATACTCTGTGTAAGTCCCTTGAGTCTGATAACTCATTCACTGTGTGTCGTAGGTTGAAAACTGTACTTTTGGTTAAGAAGAATTACACCGCTGTTCAATGCTCCTTACCTAACCATCCACTGATATAGGTAAATGTCATGGACATAATCTCAAAAAGGTATATCTCACTCTATGAAAATAGACGTACAGATATATCAATTTGAAATTGATGCATAACAACGGATATTCAAAACCAAAATATTTGCCAACTGGCAAACAACCCAGGTGACTTCCTCAAATATCACCAATTACAACGAATCGCGATATAATGAGGATGATCACCTAATTCCCAATAACTTACTTCCACTCATCATCTGTAAAACCATACAGATGTGAGAATCAAACCTGGTAAATACATACCCTGGAGCAAGTGTCTAATCGGGAAATCAGTTTTCTTTTAACAGTACACAGCTGAACTGAAACATTGAAATGTTTCGATGGGGTGTCCTGGTATTCCCAGTAATGCCTCTACCATTATCCAGATTCACAACTATAACCGTATAATTCTTTGCCACCTCTCCAAATCCCTTTATATGTCTTTAGTCATTACCTTATGCACACCCCTTAGGCCAAATGGTTTTCTTCCTTCCCTACCGTTCGGCACCAGCCTATGGTTTGGAAGAAGACTATCCAATAAGCATAATGGGTGTACTGTCCTAGTCCTAGGAGCACTCGCAATGCGAGAGAAGGTGAAGATAAAAGACAACCGAATAAACCTTATTCCTATTTCTCCTGAACCAGAATCCATCCCCGAACTGGAACAAGTTCCTTTCGAGTTCGTATATAACCATACGATGGAGTATCCAGTAAACTGTGGATCTTCGTAGTGATACGGAGTGTTCTGGAGAAATACAAAGGTGATTTTAGGATTGGCGAAGAAATACTCGGTTTGATCGTGAATAGCAGTCACAATTTACTTTGCCCTCTTACTAATCCCTTGCTTTGTCTTAACTTAATACCTTCTGCACACCATCGTTATGCTAATTGGTTTTCTTCATTCCTTACCGGTCGGCACCAGCCTAAGGTTTGGAAGAAGACTATCCAATTTGCGTAATAGGTGTACTATCCCCTAAACCAAGGAGTACTCGCAACCTGAGAGAAGGTAAAAGGAAAAGACAACTGAATAATCCTATCCGTTTTCTCCAAAACCGGAAACCATCCTCGAATTCCTTCGAGTTCGTATCTAACCATACGATGGTTTTGTCCAATGGAAGTGGACGTTCGTAGTAATACGGGGTGTCCTGGAGAAAAGGGTAAAAGTAGGAGTGGAAATGAGGTCTGCAACTCTGACAATCCAAAAGCCAGTGTTAAAGAAGGTTCGGTCAACTTGGTCACTGAGTCATAGTCTAGGGTCAGGTCAATGGTCGCTGCCAAAGAGAGAGAAAAGAAACACTCAGCGTGCACTCTAACCTAGATCAGAATGGTTATCACTTTATCTAATCTGGAAACCTCCCACTGTACCTCAAATTCTCCTCCAAACCTGAAAGAAGAATTAGTCGGGGTCACCCGAGGAGTAAACCAACTCATCAGTGGGAATCGGGATCCAACTATCATCGCATGATAACGTGATGGAATCCGCTCATGCTATCACACTCCAGAAGGTATGCGCATATCTGGCAAGTTTCAGTTCTTTTGAAACTCCCGATGTGGATTTTTACCCCATGCTCTTATGACCTTGACTTTGGCCAACAAATCATAAGTCACATGTCAAGTTCTACCCGTCATTCTCCAGGTTGTTTTGAATCCACCCGTACCTACCCTTGACTTTGGCCAACAAGGCAGTACGACTGTTCCAAACCAACGCATCTATCTATGCTGTATATGAATAACCAACAGCTACCAAACACTGTGCCTTGACTTTGGCCAACAAACACAGCTTGAATACTATTGACTACCCATATGAAACGACGGAGGGCTACGAATGGTTTCTGGCGAAAACCTTTAACGTAATGAACTTGATATCGTTGAAGGAACGGATAGCTTTTTAGAAAAATATAGTGACGAAAACCTTTGCTAAAGAGGTCACTCCCGGTGAAGGGATCTCGGCTCTTTCCCCGTAGAATGAGGTGCAGGATATTCCAACTGAATACCACGGTGCAAAGCAAAAGTAATCGGCTATAGTGAAGTTAATGCCCTGACGCAAACTTCTGTCCAAGGGGTCACTCCCGGTGAAGGGATCTCGGCCCTTGCCTCGTCGACTGAGGAGCAGGATATTCCAAATGAATACCACGATGCAAAACAAAAGTGAACGTCCTTGCAATAACAGCTTTTTGAAAAGTGTTCCAACAACATCAGAATATGTTTGTTTTAACTTGCATTGATCTAAATCAACGCAGTCCCATCAATTGATCACACCACAAAAAACGAAAATATACTGATGTACGTATATGCCATCCGCATTCGCCACTGGGTCCCGTCATTACCCGTTAGGTTAGCTAACTAACAACAGAGCGGGGACTGGACTAGCGCGGATGTAAAACATATACAACATCTACTAATATATATACCAATATATTATATTCGCTCAAGGCGTGATAAGAAATGCAACATCACAGAAATGTACAGCATCACAGAACAATACAGATATCTGGGATCCCCGGGTTTCACAGAGCCACTACTGAAACCCGACGTTCCCCTGGTCGTGTGGATAGCCTGTGCAATGAAATCCTAGACCCCTACGGGCGCGGCAAGTTACCCGCCAAAACCTGAAGCGAGGCAGCCCCCTTCAGCACCGTGAATGGACCACCCAGCACTTCACGGAATCCGGTAACTTGGACACCCCTCCTGGGTCAACCTGTACCCCCTACGAGTGCGGCGAATAGCCCGCCAATCCTAGAGTGAAGCCCCCTTCGTCTCAATGCCATGAGATGCGGGCTTGTTGCCCTCTAGAACCCGGCTATCCGTACACCCCTCCGCGGGGTAATCCTAGTACAGAAAGTAAAATATACATACAACGGGTACATCGACCGCAACCAGGTCGTGCCCCAAAAGAATAATACAAACAGGCAGTGACGGCAGTCCACATGTCGGACGCTCGCCCCGCAATATCAAATGTACATAATACAACAAAACTGTACTAGCATTGCATCCAGGCTATCCCCACGACCGATCCGCAACATCACAGCAAAATCACAGAACATCAACGTGAAAGTCACGTTCGCAAATCCGTCTAACCGGGCAATAGCAGTTAGACTGGATTTACCGATCAAGTGACATTCACGGTCGCAGATATAATGTAAATACTGTGAAATAATGTGTTTAAAATATCCGATCGATCAAAAATTAATAATTGGGCCCCCAAGCAATACTGTAGCACTCACAGAAATTCTGGGCCCAATTTTAATATTCCAAAACCCCTATTTTCAGCCCAGAAGGCAACTGTAGAAATTTGACATGGCAAAGACATCATAGTGCGGCGGAACCGCGGCCTAGAGGGGGGTTTGGCCGTGGTTCCGCGCTCTGGTTGTCGATTTACTGTGTCGAATTTTTACAGTATTTTTAGATCTTCGAGTACATCACTTTTCTACAACCTGAAAAATTTTTGGACTTAAAAAAATTTCGACAGAAAACTGATGTGAAGAAAACGCGGGTTTTTGGAATTTTGGTCGATCGGAAATGCAAACACATCAAACAAAGCTAGACTAAGTTAATGGCGAGGCTCTGATACTACTGTAAGTGCACGGCGGCGCCCCGGCCGTCAATCCGACGGCCAAATGCGGAAGCGGTGATAAACT
Organism: Agapanthus africanus; assembly: GCA_030015575.1. Lineage (NCBI taxonomy): Eukaryota > Viridiplantae > Streptophyta > Magnoliopsida > Asparagales > Amaryllidaceae > Agapanthus > Agapanthus africanus. The sequence goes on along the minus strand of JASDDO010000019.1, from coordinate 42,047,992 downwards.
TTAATTTTGCGAACTTAGCAAACCGGCACCACCGCGCACTAAACACCCGGATCGGACCATTAAACTAGTTCTAGCTAACTACAAGATGGGGAAGAGATATACCGAGTGATCCGAGTCCTCCGGTCTTCTCGTCGTCATCCCGATCTCCTGCGGAAACTCCGGTCGTCGCCTCCTTGCCGGAAGGGCACCACATCGCCTGCATCTTTTACGGGCTCCCACCTCAATACCGAGGCAACTCGGGCACGAAGTTGGCAAGTCGACGTGCCCAAGATTTGCTGTAGAATGTGTAGTGTAGAGGCTATGTCTCATTTGGGGTTTATGTTGCCTTGGAGGATGGAGGAAGAGGTAAGGAAAATTGGTGCTTTCAATTTTCTAGCAAGAAGAAGATGAGATGAAGAATTCCTCACATAACAAAAATGAACTCTCTCATTCTCTTCTCTCAAGTGTGGCCCATCTCTTCTTGTGAGAATGGTGGAGGAATGAATATGAATCCATAACAAGAAGGGAGGTGAGTGTAGGAAAAGAGAAAGGGTGACCATATCCAAAACCATCATCACAATATCAAATCAAGTCCTAATCCATTCTAATCACCAAAAAGCAAAGGAAAAGACTAAGAAAGCATCTCATGATTATGAACCATCATGAAGCCCCACAAATGCAAGAAAACCCCTCCACAAATACCAATTTGCACAATTGCAAATTAGTCCCTCCATCGGAAAAGTCCGGCCGGGAAAGAACAAAAGAAAACCGGCCGGAACGGAATGCAAACTGGCAACTCCAGAAAACTGGTCCCGTAATAAATTACAGGAAAACCCCGATACTGTGTATACACACCCGCATTTGTATTCCCACTGAACACAAATGCAAAGAGACAAAATCTACACTGTACTATACTAGGATCCGGCTTAAATCAAAGCCGGCTAGTAATATCCGTCCGATCCTGATCCGTGCAATACCGCACGTATCTGATCGAACCCTGCCATATATGCATACGGCCTCTAGTACTAACCGTCCGATCCTGATCCGTGCAATACCGCACGTATCTGATCGGACCCTGCCATATCTCCATACGGCCTCTACAGCGTTTCGCCCGAAAGCTTGAGTAACTGAAAGTGTGGTGGACTTTAAAGACTCGTCAATACTATGGCTGTGGATTTAACCACCAGCACGTCAGAGGTATAAGCCAATACGTGACGGGCCACCAGCTATTGACCAAAAGGGACGTCGATGAGCGAACTCATCCTGACACCCTACTGAGCCTGTCAGTGACAATATCCGTATAGTCCGGTCCGTTCGTCTATGAGTATCGCATGGCGGGCCTAGGGGGTTGGTAAAAGTCAGACCCCCAAAAGCGGTACAAGTCGTGTCGGAGTGTAGCCCAGAACACCCTGAGATACTACTGGAATACCTACCAGTAAATCTCCTGCCTTGGCCAAGGACTTCGTGTAATGGCTCTCCTAGACACAGCGCGACCTCACCCCCAATACCGGGAGAGACGAACCCCTGAAGATACGCTCACTGCCTCCATGTGGCTCGGGACTGTACCCAACTAAAACCTGTTTGCACGACTTCTTTGAGCCGTGGTAGGGTAGTAATCAAAGCACAGTGGGAACTCACACGAGACAAATGACGATCCCCAGGTCGATGAACTAACCTGTACACATGTCACCTGGGAACTGCTATCTGACGTCAGGTATAAGACCAACTAGCATGTTCCCGGCGAGTCCTGTCCGGTGTACTCATAACCCAATGAGCACCTGTATACATCTTAGGTGAACCAACTGATACCAGTGGCTTGTGAGATCGGCCACCGCCCCTCGTCGGGGTCTCGACTGTATACACTAGTCTACTCTGGAGAATCGATGCCCTGTCTCGAAACTCCCACGGCTAGGGACCTTTTAAGGATGTGCTTATAGACTACCAGCTCCCACGTATATGATCGCCCTCATACTGCTGGCAGTCAAGCAAGAATCCTAGGGGCTCTATCAACGTGCAATAGCGACCTGTCAGGTCACCTAAAGCAGTATACGATGATAAAGGTAAACCAGATAGCATACTATCATCTCGAGTAAGACTGTCCTACCGGGATAGGTCCTCCCTCAATCATTGCTATCACGCGCCTGTGATCCAATAATTGACTCTGAGGGCACTATCTCCAACACTATATTTGAAAGGGCCAAGCGCCAGCGACTTGATGGAAGACCTGAGATGATCCCGCTGGAGCAAAACACCTCCGTTACCGACAAAAGCCAATTCAAGATGAGGAAAAAGTTTGCTAAGGCCATATTAATGGGCATGAAGCTACCATCCTCTGAAGGAAACATCACTGGTGAAATGGAAACGCACCCCTTCTATTGCTTATATCATCAGAAGGTTTCGCACCCTACTCAAGAGTGCAAAGCTTTCGATAGATGGTGGCAAGGGTATGTAGCTCATCGACAACACTTTAAATGGGAAAAGCGTAAAACTCGTCGGGAGCGGAGAAATACGACCAAAGAGCTTAAAAGAACTACCGGCGATTATCGCGTGGTTAACACCAGCGGGTCACAAGTGCCTACATTCGGGAGTGATTCTGATGGAGAGCTAGAACTTGCCCCTCTCTTTAAAGAGCCCGCTTCGAGAAAAGAAGAAGAGCTGAAGGTCTGCGAAAATATCCGGTTGCGGAATCGGACGCTGCCTGAAAAGAACCTCGGACCCTTGAACAGAAAAGATAAAGGGAAAGAAAAGGTCTCTGAAGATATCGTCTTAAATGACCAAGTTCTGGAAGAGCTAAACGCCAACAACCCGCCGAAGAAGAATAAGGTGGATTACAACGTCTTAGCACATCTGAGAAAGCTGCCCTCACAGCTCAGCATTCTCGACGCCCTTTTGCTATCAAAGGAGGCGAGAGATTCGTTGATTAAGGCGCTCCAAGACCCAGAACAATTCCAAGCATGCCTGGCCGAGGAAAAGATGAAGGATGAATTGGAGGAAGTGCACACGGCCGATGTGACTTTTGGCGATGAAGACCTTCTACTTGGGACGTGCGAACACAATCACCCTCTCCATGTCTCAGGATACTGCCACGATATTAAAATAGGCAAAATCCTGATCGACAATGGATCATCCGTTAATCTCCTCAACGTGCGGGTGTTAAAAGAAATCTGCATGAGCGTCCAGCACCTTGCTCGTGATAAAATCACCATCTCCGGGTTCGACTCCCAGTCGTCAAGAACTCTTGGGTCTGTGATACTGACGCTACGCTTTGGGCTACTCGTCACGGACATTAAGTTTCACGTCATAGATGCCAAGACATGCTACAACGCTTTGCTCGGCCGACCATGGTTACACGAATACAACATCATCCCTTCTACACAACATCAATGTATGAAGTATTTTAAGGATGGTTTCGAGTATACCGTGACGGGAGAACTGAACCCGTTCTCTGTGAACGAGGTCCGCAAATACGAAGATGCCAAATACTTCTTGCCAGATTTCGAAGACACGGAGAAGTGTCACAAGCCGGAGAACAAAGCTAACGCCACCACCCCTGTCTTCGGCAGTGATACCGAGGAGGAAGAGGAGATAGTGTATTCGGGTCTGCCCCAACACAACACGCCGAGACCTTCAGCTCCTACATTGATCTTTGGCAGCGACTCGGAAGATGAGATCCGTGTTGTATTCTCTGCTCGACCTTCCATACGAACGTCCGCTGACGAAGAACAAAGTCTATAAGTCGCCATGGTGCCGCTTAAACACCATAAAGAACTGGATGCACTTGATATCTACAGTGTAGAAGAGTTGCGGACATTCTATATCCCTCCCAGGCGAGAAAGCGAGAAAGCAATTCTGTTCTACCGCTCTGAAGAAACCAAGGTGGAAAAAGAAATCTGGCATGGCGCGGATCCTACGCTCGACAGGCTTCAGCCTATCCGTCTTCCCAGATATTATACAGAGGGTTTGAAAAAGCTGCTGAAACGCCAGGGGATATCCTTCAAGCAAACCGTTCGAAAAGCCAAGTTCTATGACAAAGTCTGGAACGTTCCCGGGACTCAACGCAAACTGCCTAATGGGAGAATGGAAACAATTGGACTTGGATACGTCCGGTCAAAGAAACGGGAGCTACTAAACAGCTGCTATATCGGGTATGACTTCGATGAAGAAGCGGATGCTCAATGGGAGGACGCTAATCCTAAGCCAGTGGAAGTTCCAGATGCAAAGGAGCCCAGTCCGTCGTTCGAGGAACAAATGTACAAGCTTATAAGGGAAGCGGGGCAAAAAGTCCGAGACGATCATAACCGCGAAATGGTCATCTATGAGAAAGCCAAGATGCAACGCCTTCTCCAACAGGCCGTGAAAGATGAAAAGGCCGCTCCATGTCAACCTGTTATAGAGAAGGCTCGGCGCAAAAGCAGAAATAAGTCGAAAGGCCAAAAAGGCGCTCAACAACAATAAAGCAGGGCTAAGAAGCCACGCAAACGGGAGTCGAGCGTCATTGATCTATCCCTCATGAAGAAAATGGGTCGAGCGTACTCATTTCCTCGGGATAAGACGAAGAAGATACTTGACCTTGCTCTAAAACATCAAATGCTTACATTGCCGGAGTCTAAACATCCCGGACGAGCGGGCGAAGTCTCACACTCGGACTATTGCTCTTACCATCGAGTAATAGGGCACCCTCTCGAGGACTGCTTCACCTTCAAGAATTGGGTCGAAGATCAGTATCAGCTTGGCAAGTTCGCTCTGTCCGACAACTGGAGGGTAGCACCACCACAAAAGCACGAGCCCAAGGCTACGAAAGAAGAACTGGTTCTACATTGGGATTGGAAGCGAATTCGCACCTGTCACATGATTATGATATCAAAAGGAGAGCCCGAGAACATGGATGATCTTCCTTGGTGCTTCGAAAACAGCAACGACAAGATAATCTCAGAATTCCCACCAATGCCAAAAGAGCTGGAAGATGGAATTCATACCACTGCAGATAACCTCAAGAAAATTGAGTTGGGGACGGCAAACGATCCACGACCGACATTCATCAGCGAGTTACTATCTGAAGAAAGGGTAGCTGCGTTAAAGGACGTGCTTCTACAGCATAAAGATTGCTTCGCATGGAACTATTCCGAAATGCCGGAACTGGATCCAGAAATTGCTGTGCACAGATTGGCGATATCTCCGGGCGTCAAGCCAATCAAACAAGCGCCGAGAAGAATGCGGCTCGAGCTTGAGATGAGCATCAACGCCGAGGTCAAAAAGTTAATCGACTCTGACTTCATCCAGGAAGTTCAATACCCTGAATGGATCGCCAATATCGTCCCGGTGATGAAGAAAAATGGGACAGTGCGCATATGCGTAGACTTCCGGGATCTCAATAAAGCTTGCCTGAAGGACGATTTCCCAGTGCCAGTCACCGAAATGATGATAGACAATACGTCCACTCATGAGATTTTCTCCTTCATGGACGGCTCGTCAGGATATAATCAGATAAAAATGCATCCAGAAGACCAGAAGCACACAGCCTTCAGGACCCCTCTGGGAATATTTTGTTACAAGGTGATGCCCTTCGGTTTAAAGAACGCCGGTGCCACCTACCAAAGGGCCATGACAAAGATCTTCGATGACCTTATACACGAAACTGTCGAATGTTATATCGACGATCTCGTGGTTAAAAGCAAATCATATGAGGAACATCTCGAGCATCTGAAGACCGTATTTCAGCGCCTTCGACAATACAACTTGAAAATGAACCCGCTCAAGTGTGCATTCGGAGTTTCCTCAGGCAAATTCCTGGGATTCATTGTTCGACACCGAGGTATTGAAATAGATCCATCAAAGATCAAAGCGATCATGGAAATGCCTCCGCCGAGAACTCTCAAACAGTTGCGGTCTCTCCAAGGGAGGCTTGCATACATACGGCGATTTATAGCCAATCTTTCAGGAAAGTGTCGTCCTTACAGTCACCTGATGAAGAAGGGAACCCCGTTCGTCTGGGACCAAAAATGCCAAAGCGCACTAGACGAGATCAAGCAATACCTGCAGAACCCGCCGGTGTTGGCTGCTCCAGTTAAGGGAAAGCCTCTCATTCTCTACATGACCGCCCTCGAAGGTTCCTTAGGCGCATTATGGGCACAAGAGAACGATCAAGGGAAAGAAAGAGCACTCTACTACTTAAGTCGAGTTCTACTGGGGGCAGAAAGCAACTACTCCCCCATTGAAAAACACTGCCTGGCGTTGATCTTCGCGATAACAAAGCTTAGACACTATGCGTTGGCACATGAAGTCCGTCTCATTTCGAAGGTGGACCCCCTTAAATACTTGATGTCAAAGGCCATATTGACGGGACGACTCGCTAAATGGGCCCTACTCTTGATGGAGTTTTCAATAACGTATCAACCTCTCAAGGCAGTGAAAGGCCAGGCCATCTCCGACTTCCTCGCTGAGTATCCCATACCCGCCGATTCTACTCTAAATTGCGATCTTCCAGACGAACATGCGTTTGATGTGATCGACGGTGGTGATACCCGATGGGAGCTCTATTTCGATGGAGCATCTTCCGTAAAGAAGCGCAAACAAAGTACCCCTATAATCAGATCGGGGGTAGGACTCATCTTTGTAACTCCACAAGGAGGGATAATGCGTTTCGCTTTCTCCTTAACAGAGCCTAGGACAAACAATGAAGCCAAATACGAAGCTCTGATAGCGGGCCTCGAGATCGCCATCGACATAGAAATTGAAAACCTCCTCATATACGGAGATTCCCAACTGGTTGTCAGTCAAGTAAACGGCGACTACCAAACGTGCAAGCCAGAGTTGGTGAAGTATGGCGAAAAGGTGCAACAGCTGTTGACCCAAATTCCTTCTTATATGCTGGAAAGCATACCGCGCGCAGAAAACAGCAAAGCGGACGCATTAGCCAAGCTCGCTAAAGAATTGGCTGATGAGAACCTTGAGGATGTTAGAATCGTGGTACAAAGCCGTCGGGTGCTCACCCCAGCAGAAATATCTCCGGAATCATCTGAAGAAAAGGGAGCGAGCGAGCAGACGACCCTGCAAGTAAAAGATTGGAAAATGCCGAAGATTGGAGAGAAGTCTTCATAGATTACTTCAAGTCCCACCGAATGCCTGAAGAAGCATCCACAAGACATCAACTCATGAAACGAGCTCTGTCTTTCGCCTTCATCAATGATACTCTGTACAAGAGGTCATTTGATTCTCTGTGGCTGAGATGCTTAGGACCTGACGAAGCGAAAAGGGTCGTCCAGGAAGTTCATGACGGACTCTACGGTTCTCACTAAGCAGACCCAAAGATGAAGTTGAAGATCAAACGAATGGGCTACTACTGGCCCACGATGATTCAGGATTGCCTCGAATATGCGAAGCAATGCCACTCATGCCAAATTCATGGGGATTTCATTCACCAGCATCCAAATCCACTACATCCAACGGTGGCTAGCTGGCCATTCGAGATGCGGGGGACTGATATAGTCGGCCCCATCGAACCAGCATCGTCTAGGGGACATCGTTTCATCCTGGCAACGACTGACTACTTCTCCAAATGGGCAGAATCAGTACCGCTGAGGGAAGTAAAAACGGAAAATATCCTCCACTTCTTCAAGACGCACGTCATATATCGGTTTGGAACTCCGAGAAGGATCATTTCTGATAACGGGCCAGCTTACAGAAGCCACAAGATCAGTCGCTTTGCGCAACAACATAATATAGACTGGAGATATTCTTCAGTTTACAATCCGCGAGCTAATGGTCTAGCTGAAGCCTTCAACAAGACCTTGACAAAAATCATAAAGAAAACGGTGTCCCGAAATAAGAAAGACTGGCACGAAAGACTGCAAGAAGCTCTTTGGGCATATCGAACTACGTTCAAGACGGCCACGAACACAACGCCGTACGCGTTGGTGTTCGGTACAGAAGCAGTACTCCCCCTCAAGATAGAGTTACCCTCTCTACGAGTGGCAGTCCACTACGAGCTGACGGACGAAGAAAATGCTCACCTTCGGCTTGAGGATCTTGACGCCCTTGATGAAACCCGGCTCGTAGCGCAGCAAAATCTGGAAGCTTATAAAGCAAAAATGACGCGCTCATATGAAAGATTGACCCGACCGAGGACATTCCGCCAGGGCGAACTTGTGCTAGTGGTCTATAGGCCTATGATCCCCAATCGCGCCAAGCGGGGAAAATTTGAGCCAAACTATGAAGGCTCGTACATCATAGATAAAGTTTACCAGGGTGGGGCCTATCTACTCATGGACATGCACGGTGAAAGGCCTTTCAGGCCAATAAACGGTCGCTTCCTAAAGAAATACTATGCTTAATGAGCCACAGCCCAGATCAATGATAGATGACGACGACTATGTCCGCTCGCTATCTTCCTAAGCCCAAGCTTTATAAAAAGTAGTCGGCCTTCTCCATGACGGACCGAAACGTCCTTAAACTAACGACGGACCGAAATGTCCTTAAACTAATAGCAGACCGAAACGTCTTTAAACTACTACCGCAGCATATTTAGGCTGACAAGATATAAAAAATATATATATAAAAATTAAAAAAAAATAAAAACGGTATGTCCATAAGCAAAAAAGGGCACGGATGAAAACCCGAAAGGGCGCCGTGAGTAAAAACAACAGGGCTACCGGCGAGTGTTCGTGAAAACCCGAAAGGGCGCGACCTCGTAAAAAAAATATATAAAAATAAAAAGAATAAAAAAAATGGTATGTCCATAAGCAAAATGGGCACGGATGAAAACCCGAAAGGGCTCCGTGAGTAAAAACAGCAGGACTACCGGCGAGTGTTTGTGAAAACCCGAAAGGGCGCAACCTAGTTAAAAGACACTTATAGGGTCCTTTCGACCTTGTAAGGAGAAACCACCCGCGTGAGATCCTTACGACTCACAAGGGAGCAACACACTTAGGGATCCCCACGATTCCTAAGGAGAACATACACTTGCGAGATCCTCACGACTCGTAAGGAGAACTCTCTTATGGGACCCTCACGGCTCATAAGAGTTGAAAGTCTTAGGTTACTGAGATCTAAACCTGTGCTTAAGCAACCCCCAAAACTTCCGATATTGCCCTACAAGTGGTTCAATACTGACCCTTGTATACAATCCACGGGCGCGAATAAACATTTCCCTAACCAAGTCTCATCCGTGACTGGTGATATGTTCGCATGGTAAACAACCCTTGTAAATCCTCTCGATTTATGAGGAGAAAACCCTCATGTAGGATCCTTACGACTTACAGAGGAAACGAACACTTAGGAATCCTCACGAGTCCTAAGGAGAAAATACACCTACAAGATCCTCACGACTAGTAGGGAGAAATAACTTCGTGAAACCCTTACGGCTCATGAAGTCAAAAGCCTTAGCCGACAGGACCCTAACCCTGGTCGCTAAGCCACCTTTGTTCGACATCGAAAGAGGCAGATGATGACTCGCTCCTGGTAATATCCCAGTTGTAGTGGTGCTGATGCCGAAATCGGTTTACAGCGAAAAGCCAATAGGCCACACATGCATACGAAATAGCCGAAATGATAGGGCAACTTGCAATAAAAAGCAGCAAGTAAAAATGTATGCATGCAAAATAGCCGAAATGATTGGGCAACTCACAATAAAAAGCAGCGAGTAAAAATAAAATAAATAGCCGAAATGATTGGGCAATCGCGACCTTCGCGATATAAAAGCTGAAATGATAGAGCATCGCGGAGATAAAACAAAAAAAAATGATGATAAAACTTTGGCCCTACAGTTAAGATCACATCGATCCCTGTATGCAATCCAAGGACGTAAACAAAGAGAGAACCATACTTTCCCAACAGGCTCCGCCAGAAGACGAAGCCAAATCTCGACGGTTCAGTCCAACTCCGAGGAAACCAGTGTCTTCAGCAGATTCCTCAACTCACGGATACAAACACTCCTTGACGAGAGCCTCCTGATCCGCGTCGACTCGCAGAGCCACCAGTGCCTCCGTGGGAAATCCTCGACTCGTTTCAAACCCTAAGGAAACAAATAATCCTTGGCGCTTGGGAAACAAATAATCCCTAGCAAACTCCTCGACTCACGGATACAAACACTCCTTGACGAGAGCCTCCTGATCCGCGTCGACTCGCAGAGCCACCAGTGCCTCCGTGGGAAATTCTCGACTCGTTTCAAACCCCAAGGAAACAAATAATCCTTGGCGCTTGGGAAACAAATAATCCCTAGCAAACTCCTCGACTCACGGATACAAACACTCCTTGACGAGAGCCTCCTGATCCGCGTCGACTCGCAGAGCCACGAGTGCCTCCGTGGGAAATCCTCGACTCGTTTCAAACCCCAAGGAAACAAATAATCCTTGGCGCTTGGGAAACAAATAATCCCTAGCAAACTCCTCGACTCACGGATACAAACACTCCTTGACGAGGGCCTCCTGATCCGCGTCGACTCACAGAGCCACCAGTGCCTCCGTGGGAAATTCTCGACTCGTTTCAAACCCCAAGGAAATAAATAATCCTTGGCGCTTGGGAAACAAATAATCCCTAGCAAATCCTTCGACTCACGGATACAAACACTCCTTGACGAGAGCCTCCCGATCCGCGTCGACTCGCAGAGCCACCAGTGCCTCCGTGGGAAATTCTTGACTCGTTTCAAACCCCAAGGAAACAAATAATCATTGGCGCTTGGGAAACAAATAATCCCTAGCAAACTCCTCGACTCACGGATACAAACACTCCTTGACGAGAGCCTCCTGATCCGCGTCGACTCGCAGAGCAACCAGTGCCTCTGTGGGAAATTCTCGACTCGTTTCAAACCCTAAGGAAACAAATAATCCTTGGCGCTAGGGAAACAAATAATCCTTAGCAAATTCCTCGACTCACGGATACAAACACTCCTTGACGAGAGCCTCCTGATCCGCGTCGACTCGCAGAGCAACCAGTGCCTCCGTGGGAAATTCTCGACTCGTTTCAACCCCAAGGAAACAAATAATCCTTGGTGCTAGGGAAACAAATATTCCCTAGCAAATCCCTCGACTCACGGATATAAACAATCCTTGATGAGAGCCTCCTGATTCGCGTCGGCTCGCAGGGCAACCAGTGCCTCCGCGGGAAATTCCCGATTCGTCTCAACTTGCAAGATGAAGCCTCAGGCAGCAGGAACTAAAAAACTTGCTTCCTGAATAATGGGACCCTGCAAGTCGATCTAAACCGGTCTCTTGCATACTATTCACGGGTCTCACTCCCCGAAGTCGAGTTTCGACAAGGAGGGAAACAACCACTTACGAGTCCTCTCGACTCGTAAGAGAGAAAAATTCTCTTACAGGATCCTTACGACCTATAAGAGAAAACACACTTAGGAATTCTCACGATTACTAAGGAGAAAATACACCTACGAGATCCTCTCGATCCGTAGGGAGAAAAGTCTTTATGAGACCCTCACGGCTCATAAAGTTGAAAAGTCTTAGGTGACAGATCCTACCCCTGTCTTCTAAGCCATTACTGCCCTACAAAGAGGTTAAGATGGACCATCTACGAGCCATACTTGCTAAAGCTACATGCCACTGAAATGGAGAAGTTACTCATGAGCGTATAAACTACTTCACACCAGAGTAAAATATAAAGAAATAGAAGGGTGCGGCTCATGGAATTGAGAGTTTGGAACTATATCTTTTAAGAGTCGAGATTTGAGTCAATGATAAATGACGACGCTTGTGTCCGCTCGTTATCTTCTCAAATCAAGATTCTGAAAGTTATATACCAACCCGAAACTGGTCATACCCTATGCATTACTCTGCACTATTTCACCCACATATATAATTACGTGGGCAAAGTAGTGGGGGGCATTTGTGTCACGCCCCGCTTCCCAGAGTACGCAAGATTTGGGCACGTGACATAGCCAACCATGCTACCTGTGGATGGGACGCATCCGTCCACAGTCACATTACGGTTGTAAAGATATCAAGAACAGTAAAATAAACTAAACTAATACATGTCCAAATCCATAATAACAAGAATCAATAAACAATAAGTGCGGAAACTAATGATCCAATACAAGAATAAACAGTACGTCCCATAATGCGGGCTCACATCTGGAAATGAAATGATATAAATAAACTAAACTCTAAAGAACTCACAGTTCAGCCTGCTGGCTGAAGTACTCCTGCTCGGTCGACGACAAAGGTACGGAATCTGGGCCATGCAAAACCCAGACGTCAGCGCGTCATGACATCAAGTATATAATGTGAACATGATAATAACAATGCAATATGAACATGAAATAAGCATTAATAAGAAATATCAAGCAGGGTAGTGTGCAAAGGTGACTAACTGTCCTATCAGGTTTTCTACTCTATAGTCTTTGAAACCAATTGATGAATCGTCGATGTAACTCAATAGTATCCCGTGCGTGCCCGGGACCACGGTCATAATCCTCGGGGCTGAGTCCGAGACGTGCCGCTAAGCAGTAAAAGGTAGTAGGATAGACGAGTGATGTCAGCATCATCACTCCCGGACCGGCCAAGCCCGTAAGACTGATCAGAACAATGTATCGAACTGTTGAGTTACAAGTCGGTTTCACCTTTGATTTCCCCATACCCCCAAACTATGTATGTCAAGTCAGGTATTCAGTAGTCAAGGACTAATGCCAACGCAAGGTCAAGTAAAGGTAGGTCTGTCTGGATCGACAGCAGGAATGGTTAGGTTTGTCGGCATTAGGCATGAGATCAGGTAACAGGTCAGGTTACTTTCAACAGGTAGAGTCGATATGTACAGGGTGTTGTGTCCGGCGTATCAGTGCATGTGTCAGGTGTATCAAGATCAGTCAATATGTAATGCAATCAGGTATATGATGATAACAGGCATACTAACAAATAATGAACAGTAGCAGGAAACAGTAAATAACAATTATTATTCTATGTGAACACAGTGATGTTTGTATTTTCATATTAATCCGGTTCACGCACCTTTGAGGTGCAAAAGCCACAAGACGAACAAAATCGATAATATACGTAATGGAGTTACATGAATCTGAACTAAGCACAATAATTGTCTCATGAGTGATTTTAACAAATGAAGTGGGGATGATCTACTTGGTTTGATTAGTTAAGTATGAATTAATAGCAGACCGGTTAATACAAGCAATGATTTCATTGATTTAAAGTTACGGATAATCGTGACTAGCAATTCTAAGTTATAAAAGGTATCGATGTTATACTAGTTGTGTGGTTATAACATGATGATTAAGTTGTAGCATGTTAAGCAAGTATTCGGATACTTGCCTCGGCGGTTCCGCAAATCGAAACACGGATGCGATGTCGGCAGAAACTGCGATATGGAAGCACGGGCCACGGATCGAGTCCCAACAGAGGTCAACGGAATCACACGGACCAGGGGACCTCGCTGGAGTGTCGGGTTCGTCAAACGGCACGGTCGGGTTCCGGCAATACCCAAATAGCAAAGTTAGCAACAAAGATACGATATACGCCAAAACGACCAGCGGGGGGTTGTACCAAAAGGAAAGAGAAGGAGACTTACAGGGAGACACCAGGGGGTGACCACGGCGGGTTCGACGGCACTGGAACGCCGGTAAGGCGACGGCGGTGGCAGCGAAGGCTGGAACAGCCGCTGGGCTTGCTGGAGCGGGGTGCGACGAGTAGAGGAGAGAGGGGGTCGGCTCTGGTGGTCGAGGGAACAGAGAGGTGGTCGGAGGTGGCGTCGACGAGGTCGCCGGCGCGCTTCTCCGGCGAACAGGGGAGGTGCAGGCGAAGGGTTGGGCTCGGGTTTACTGTTCCGGCGAGGGGAGGAAGGAAACGACGACGAGGTCTCGACGAGGAGGGTGAAAGGGGGTCGTGGGAGGCTTCGACGGTCGGAGGCGACGTCGACGGCGAGGTCGCGAGGGGATGGAGACGAGGCCGGGGTTGCGTGCAGGTGCGGGGAAGAGCGGGAGAACGAGGTAGGTGGGTGCGGTGAGGTCGAGGAGGCGGTGACGGTGACGGCGAGGTCTTGAGGAGGTCGGCGGTGAGGTTGCGAGGCTAGGGTTAGGGTTTGCTTGGGTGATTTCTCGTGGTCGCGACGGATGATGGAGGAAGGCGTCTGCATGGTTCTTTATATATACAGAGGAAGAAAGAGAGAGAGATTGGAGAGAGAAAGGGGGAGATTTGATGAGATAGAGAGAGAGAGAGAATGAGGAGAGATGTAGAGAGAAGCGGAGAGAGAGAGAGATTGGAAGGGGGCCCACGAGGGGGAAAAGCCATGTGATTGGCTGGGAGTTTAATAATGATATTTGAAAAGATTGTTAAGAAGGATTCTAACGTGTAGAAATCTAATATAATGAATATTAAGTGTAAAATATAGTTTAAGATATTAAATTTAAATGGGCCCTTTTTGGCGCGAAATGAAACATTTCCAAATCGCGCCCGGGTTGCGCCCAAATGTTCCAAATTCAAATTTTAGGATTTTAAGCGGGTTCCAAATTTTGAAAAGAGGTGTTTAGTGATTAAAATGCATGCCCCCAAGTCGGACACTTGCACGCGCGCGTAGTCGCCCAAACTTGCCCGTTTAGCCAAACGGAACGGAATCTCGACACGCGGACGCTACCACGCGACTAGTGGCGACGAGTAGGCCAACATGGACATCTTAAATTTCACTTTCGGAGTTAAAATTTGTTATGTGCCAAAATGACTTAACCGGGTAAAATTTAGCAATAAACACCAGAAAATCAGGAAAATTGGAAATGAGCAAACCACAACCCTCAACTAGTAATATACATAGTATTATTGGGCTCGGGTGTTACATCATACCCAACTACAAAAGAATTTCGTCCTCGAAATTCCAAGAACACAAGATAGCTAACTACTGGAAAGGATGAGGGAATTTCTGCCGGATCTCGTCTTTTCGCTCCCAAGTGGATCCTCTATGCGATCGTTTACTCCAAGAAACTAGTACAAGGGGGAAAACCTTGTTCGTAAGAACCTTTTCACTTCGATCCCTGATTTCGACTGGTCGCTCCTCAAAAGTCAGGTCCTCCCGAACGGTCAACTCCGAGTGATCCAAAACATGGGTCTCATCACGAACATACCTCTGTAGTTGAGACACATGAAATACATCATGAACTCCTGCTAATGACGATGGCAACGCCAACCGGTACGATACCTCTCCAACATGCTCCAACATCTCGAAGGGTCCAACGAATCGGGGACTAAGCTTTCCCCGACTTCCAAAGCGAATCACCCCTCTAGTCGGTGATATCTTCAGGAATACCAAATCGCCCACGGCGAACTCTAGAGGTCTTCTTGATGTGTCGGCCCAACTCTTCTGTCTGTCTTGAGCTGCCTTCATATGCTTCCTGATTGTATTCACCTTATCAACTGTCTGTACCACCAAATCTGTCCCTAGTAACCTTCGTTCACCCACATCATCCCAACAAACAGGCGAACGGCATTTACGACCATACAACGCTTCAAACGGAGCCATCTGAATAGTCGCTTGGAAGCTATTGTTGTACGAAAACTCCACCAGGTGTAGATGATCTTCCCAAGAACTTTTGAAGTCCAACATGCAAGCCCTCAACATATCCTCAAGGGTCTGGATCGTTCTCTCTGATTGTCCATCAGTTTGAGGATGATAAGCTGTGCTGAGCTTCAATCGAGTCCCCAACTTTCTTGTAAACTCCTCCAAAAGTGCGACAAGAACCGAGTGTCCCGATCGGACACGATGCTTACCGGCACTCCATGCAATCTGACAATCTCCTGCATGTATCGCTCTGCCAAAGTCTCTGTCGATTGACGAACCCGAAAAGGAATAAAGTGAGCTGCTGTGGTCAAACGATCGACAATCACCCATACGGCATTGTTGTCCTTTGGACTCCGCGGCAAGCCGTCACGAAATCCATGGTTATATGTTCCCACTTCTACTGAGGAATCGGAAGTGGTTGCAATAAACCAGCAACCCTTTGGTGTTCAGCCTTGACTTGCTGACACACCAAGCACTTAGCCACGAAGCGAGCAATTTCCCGTTTCATACCTTCCCACCAAAAGTTCTGTCGAATATCTCGGTACATCTTCGTCCCTCCTGGATGTACAGAGTAAGCTGAACTGTGTGCGTCCTCCATAAGCTCCTCACGCACATCTTCTTTTGGCACACCCATACGGCTACCATATCTCAACGAACCATCTTCATGGATCAATAAATCGGTTCGTAGTCCAGCTCCAGCCTGCTCTCGAACTCTTGCAGTCTAGGATCCTGCGATTGCGCCGCTTTAATCTTCTCAACTAAGGACGATTGTACTTGCAACTGCATCAACTGTCCTGTAGCACGCGGTAGCACAACCTCCAAGTCAAATCTCCGAAACTCCTCAATGATCGTTCTCTGTGCAGTCAATATCTGAATTCCTGGTAACCGACTTAGTGCATTTGGCACGACATTAACCTTTTCCGGATGGTACTTAAGATCAAGGTCGTAGTCGGCCATCAGCTCCAACCATCTGCGTTGCCTCATGTTCAACTCCTTCTGAGTGAACACATATTTCAAACTCTTGTGATCCGTAAAGACTTCAACTCTCTCGCCCAGAAGGTAGTGTCTCCAAATCTTCAGGGCGAAGATCACGGCTGCAAGCTCCAAGTCATGAGTCGGATAGTTCTGCTCATGAGTCTTCAGCTGTCTCGATGCGTAAGCGACGACTTTCCCATTCTGCATCAAAACACATCCCAATCCTTCTCCAGATGCGTCGCGGTGAATCCTCAGTCCTTCGGAATTGTCCGGTACGGTTAGGATAGGGGCGGTTATCAACTTCTGCTTCAACGTCTCGAAGGCCAACGCACATCCATCCGTCCAAACAAACGGTACCTCCCCTCGTGTGAGCTTGGTTAACGGTTCAGCTACGCGAGCGAAGTCCTCCACAAATCTTCTGTAGTATCCGGCGAGTCCAAGAAAACTCCTTATCTCCGCAACATTCTTCGGAATAGGCCAAACTCGAACTGCTGCAATCTTCTCGGGATCAACGGCGATTCCATTACCCGACACCACATGTCCCAGAAACTTTACTTCTTCCAGCCAGAATTCGCATTTACTCATCCTCGCGAATAATTTCTCATGTCTCAGTGTCTGCAGTGCGATCTTTCTTCTTCACTACAAGAACTGGAGCTTCCCACGGTGAGTTGCTACTTCGAAGCCATCCCTTCTCAAGTAATCCACTCACTGGTTTCTTAACTCCCTCCACTTCTACTGGTGCCATTGCATAGTCAGCTTTTGATACTGGCGTTGCACCAGGAGTAAGGTCAAACGCAAACTCCACATCTCGCTTCGGTGGTAAGCCCGAAATGTCTTCAAACACATCCATACTGTCGCGGACGACTGCCGGCTTTTCATCACTCTCCACTACCATAGCCGCAAGAACACTGTTCGTCGGCCTAGCCCTAAACTCGACTTGCCCGACAGAACTTCTTTCTCCAATGAAAGTAAACTTAGGATGTCCGGGAATCTGGAAATTACCCTCCTTGCCCTACAGCCAATGTGGGCGTGGAAAGTGCCAAGAAAATCCATCCCCAAGACAACCTCATCACTGCCCGTATCTATCCCCAAGAAGTCTGCAAAAGCTCCCGTCCGCAAACAACAACTGTACAATCTCTACCTTCCTTACTAGCTATGATTTTCCCATTCCCAGTGTGTATGTCCCAGAAACTAGACAAGGTCGTGCAGGTGATCGAGTGTGTAGTTATAAATTGGATGACATAAACAATGGGATGCTCCGAAATTAAGTAATGCCAAAGCGGGAAAACCATGAACGAGTAAATTACCTGAAACCACTTCTCCCGATGCATTAGCTTCTTCAGCCGTCAACGTGAACGCTCGAGCCTGCTGTGGTCCTTGAGTAAGCGGTTCCTGTCCTTGGAACGGTCCCTGCGGAGGCTTCTGTGTATCATCCTTTGTGCGAGGCTTCGACGGACAAACATCAACGGTGTGATCTGCCGCTCCACATCTAAAACAGAGTCCCAGCCTCATACGACACTCCCTTCGCACATGTCCGGGTTTATGGCAGTATCTACAGATCACGCTCCCCTTCCGATCACCCATACTTGTTCTCTTCATTGGTGCCACGCTGCGCCCGTTCACTGGAATACTTCTACGTACGGACGTGGGGTCCATTGCAAATGCTGGTTCCAGCTCGAGTTGTTCCTTTAGTTTCTCCAACAATCCCCTTATCACTCTTCGCCTGGCGGCTAAGACCGCATGTCCTGGGTCCATCTCCAAATTCTGATCGGCCATATCCCTGGAAATCAAAGTACCCAACATTAGCATGATGATAGATCTCGAGTATAGATCAAGGCTAGAACTCCAAGATACTTAAATAGAGTACCGCATTGTAGCTATGCCGCGGTATCATAGCCGCAATTACTTAACTCCACCCAAGTCGCCTAAGTCCTAGAGATAACAAGAAATTGGGTTTTCGAATTGACAATGCAAAGTAAGTTTGCATGTCGACATGATCTGGAAGAATGATTCAAGGACGGTAAAACGGTCAAGGTGGCAGGACATGTTTCCTAATCACGGGTATCATGATTCGCGTATCGGGTGCAATACCCAACTACAAAGAATCAACCCAATTAACCTATGGCTCTGATACCATAAAACCATGTCACGCCCCGCTTCCCAGAGTACGCAAGATTTGGGCACGTGACATAGCCAACCATGCTACCTGTGGATGGGACGCATCCGTCCACAGTCACATTACGGTTGTAAAGATATCAAGAACAGTAAAATAAACTAAACTAATACATGTCCAAATCCATAATAACAAGAATCAATAAACAATAAGTGCGGAAACTAATGATCCAATACAAGAATAAACAGTACGTCCCATAATGTGGGCTCACATCTGGAAATGAAATGATATAAATAAACTAAACTCTAAAGAACTCACAGTTCAGCCTGCTGGCTGAAGTACTCCTGCTCGGTCGACGACAAAGGTACGGAATCTGGGCCATGCAAAACCCAGACGTCAGCGCGTCATGACATCAAGTATATAATGTGAACATGATAATAACAATGCAATATGAACATGAAATAAGCATTAATAAGAAATATCAAGCAGGGTAGTGTGCAAAGGTGACTAACTGTCCTATCAGGTTTTCTACTCTATAGTCTTTGAAACCAATTGATGAATCGTCGATGTAACTCAATAGTATCCCGTGCGTGCCCGGGACCACGGTCATAATCCTCGGGGCTGAGTCCGAGACGTGCCGCTAAGCAGTAAAAGGTAGTAGGATAGACGAGTGATGTCAGCATCATCACTCCCGGACCGGCCAAGCCCGTAAGACTGATCAGAACAATGTATCGAACTGTTGAGTTACAAGTCGGTTTCACCTTTGATTTCCCCATACCCCCAAACTATGTATGTCAAGTCAGGTATTCAGTAGTCAAGGACTAATGCCAACGCAAGGTCAAGTAAAGGTAGGTCTGTCTGGATCGACAGCAGGAATGGTTAGGTTTGTCGGCATTAGGTATGAGATCAGGTAACAAGTCAGGTTACTTTCAACAGGTAGAGTCGATATGTACAGGGTGTTGTGTCCGGCGTATCAGTGCATGTGTCAGGTGTATCAAGATCAGTCAATATGTAATGCAATCAGGTATATGATGATAACAGGCATACTAACAAATAATGAACAGTAGCAGGAAACAGTAAATAACAATTATTATTCTATGTGAACACAGTGATGTTTGTATTTTCATATTAATCCGGTTCACGCACCTTTGAGGTGCAAAAGCCACAAGACGAACAAAATCGATAATATACGTAATGGAGTTACATAAATCTGAACTAAGCACAATAATTGTCTCATGAGTGATTTTAACAAATGAAGTGGGGATGATCTACTTGGTTTGATTAGTTAAGTATGAATTAATAGCAGACCGGTTAATACAAGCAATGATTTCATTGATTTAAAGTTACGGATAATCGTGACTAGCAATTCTAAGTTATAAAAGGTATCGATGTTATACTAGTTGTGTGGTTATAACATGATGATTAAGTTGTAGCATGTTAAGCAAGTATTCGGATACTTGCCTCGGCGGTTCCGCAAATCGAAACACGGATGCGATGTCGGCAGAAACTGCGATATGGAAGCATGGGCCACGGATCGAGTCCCAACAGAGGTCAACGGAATCACACGGACCAGGGGACCTCGCTGGAGTGTCGGGTTCGTCAAACGGCACGGTCGGGTTCCGGCAATACCCAAATAGCAAAGTTAGCAACAAAGATACGATATACGCCAAAACGACCAGCGGGGGGTTGTACCAAAAGGAAAGAGAAGGAGACTTACAGGGAGACACCAGGGGGTGACCACGGCGGGTTCGACGGCACTGGAACGCCGGTAAGGCGACGGCGGTGGCAGCGAAGGCTGGAACAGCCGCTGGGCTTGCTGGAGCGGGGTGCGACGAGTAGAGGAGAGAGGGGGTCGGCTCTGGTGGTCGAGGGAACAGAGAGGTGGTCGGAGGTGGCGTCGACGAGGTCGCCGGCGCGCTTCTCCGGCGAACAGGGGAGGTGCAGGCGAAGGGTTGGGCTCGGGTTTACTGTTCCGGCGAGGGGAGGAAGGAAACGACGACGAGGTCTCGACGAGGAGGGTGAAAGGGGGTCGTGGGAGGCTTCGACGGTCGGAGGCGACGTCGACGGCGAGGTCGCGAGGGGATGGAGACGAGGCCGGGGTTGCGTGCAGGTGCGGGGAAGAGCGGGAGAACGAGGTAGGTGGGTGCGGTGAGGTCGAGGAGGCGGTGACGGTGACGGCGAGGTCTTGAGGAGGTCGGCGGTGAGGTTGCGAGGCTAGGGTTAGGGTTTGCTTGGGTGATTTCTCGTGGTCGCGACGGATGATGGAGGAAGGCGTCTGCATGGTTCTTTATATATACAGAGGAAGAAAGAGAGAGAGATTGGAGAGAGAAAGGGGGAGATTTGATGAGATAGAGAGAGAGAGAGAATGAGGAGAGATGTAGAGAGAAGCGGAGAGAGAGAGAGATTGGAAGGGGGCCCACGAGGGGGAAAAGCCATGTGATTGGCTGGGAGTTTAATAATGATATTTGAAAAGATTGTTAAGAAGGATTCTAACGTGTAGAAATCTAATATAATGAATATTAAGTGTAAAATATAGTTTAAGATATTAAATTTAAATGGGCCCTTTTTGGCGCGAAATGAAACATTTCCAAATCGCGCCCGGGTTGCGCCCAAATGTTCCAAATTCAAATTTTAGGATTTTAAGCGGGTTCCAAATTTTGAAAAGAGGTGTTTAGTGATTAAAATGCATGCCCCCAAGTCGGACACTTGCACGCGCGCGTAGTCGCCCAAACTTGCCCGTTTAGCCAAACGGAACGGAATCTCGACACGCGGACGCTACCACGCGACTAGTGGCGACGAGTAGGCCAACATGGACATCTTAAATTTCACTTTCGGAGTTAAAATTTGTTATGTGCCAAAATGACTTAACCGGGTAAAATTTAGCAATAAACACCAGAAAATCGGGAAAATTAGAAATGAGCAAACCACAACCCTCAACTAGTAATATACATAGTATTATTGGGCTCGGGTGTTACAATTTGTTCCCGCCAAAAATTTCTGCGCAAAAGAGTCCAAGGTATCAAATGGCAGCGATACGCTTAAGAAAATGCGAACCAGTATCTTCCGGCCTGTACTTTGATAAACTCCCCAATGAGAAACTATTAAATTATGATGGTATTGAAAGTATCTCGAAAAAACCTTCGATTTGATATATTATGGGCCTCATAATTCATCCGGGATCAAAAGTTATGAGCAAATGTCTATGCACATGTGATCTAAGGAAGAAGATGCGAACCGGTATTTTCCGAGCTGTATTTTGACAAACTCTGGAACGAAAAACAGCTAAATTCTAATGATATTGAAAGTATCTCAAAAAGACCTTCGATTTTATATATTATGGGCCTCATAATTCATCCGAAATCAAAAGTTATGAGCAAATTTGTTATACACGTGTAATCTAAAGTAATGCTCTACTACATGGAGAATGCATTTTTTAGTCCCACATTGGGAAAAGGAGAGATGGCTTCTCTACCACTCCCATATAAATAAGAGGGGATACCTCTTAGAAAGGTAGAGTTAAATCCTCAAAGGATTCAATACTCAAAGGAGCTTAGTTCTCCAAAGGAGCTTAGTTCTCCAAGATAGGAGCATGCTCCTCCATAATGCGCATATACGCAAGCGCCATGTGCGCTACGTGCAACGCACGTGTGCCCGCCATGCTGCGCTACGTGCAACGCACGTGTGCCCGCCATGCGGCTCTACGTGCAACGCATGTGCGCACCACATGAGAACATTTAATAATATTAAAAGGAGCCTGTTCTCCATATATAGAAGCCCTGCTTCTCCTCATAATGCGCATGTGCGCTACGTGTAACGCACGTGTGCTCGCCACGCGCGCACCACGTGCAACGCACGTGCGCACTACATGAGAACATTTAATAATATTAAAAGGAGCCTGTTCTCCATATATAGAAGCCCTGCTTTTCCTCATAATGCGCATGTGCGCTACGTGCAACGCACGTGTGCTCGCCACGCGCGCACCACGTGCAACGCACGTGCGCACCACATGAGAACATTTAATAATATTAAAAGGAGCTTGTTCTCCATATATAGAAGCCCTGCTTCTCCTCATAATGCGCATGTGCGCCACGTGCAACGCATGTGTGCCCGCCACACGCGCACCACGTGCAACGCACGTGCACACCACATGAGAATATTCAATTAAAAGGAGACTCGTTCTCCATAGGAGCTTGCTCCCTCCATAATGCGCATATTCGCAAGATCCATGTGCGCTACGTGCAAATATGAGCGCCCAACACGTGCGATGCACGTGCGCCAAACACGTGCGACGCACGTGCGCCGCACGTGCGCGAACGCAAAGAACCCTTTTTCAGCAGCGAGAAGCTTAAGCTCCAGCCTGTTCTTCCCCCTAATGAGTGAGACATGGTTCAAAGGGTACATCCCTTCACACCTTCGATATATGGCACTGTAATCTCTCAGTGTCGTCGGAGAGGTGGTGGGTCCCAACGACCAATGATCCTTCTTTCTAAAATAAAAAAAGAAAAAAGAAGAGGAACATCTTTCTAAAAAAAAGAGAAGAGAATTCTCGAGAACTCCTCAAGAACAACAGAAGGTAAAAACCTTTGAGAGAAGAGAAAATTCTCTTATGAACAGATCAGTGATCTAAAAACAAGATCATTGATTTTTAAAACATAATTAAATAAAGGGATAAATTAAAATAGTGCTTTGCACTTTTTCATGAACCTTTGGTTCTTTAAGATAAGAAAAAACTTATCTTTTTCTTTGATCTAAATTAGATCAAAAAATCTAACAGTGCTTTGCACTTCTGTTCATTGAATCTAAAAGATTCATAAATCATGGTGCCTTGCACTTGCAATACTGCACTGTTGCGCTCTTGGATTGGCGCAAGCCACCAGAGAGCGGCACGTGTCAGCATCTGAACCAATTGCGCTATGTGCTTTTGAAATAGAGCTTTGCTCTCTGTGATTGGCGCAACTCACCAGAGGGCGCCACGTGTCAGCAGCGCAAGTGCAGCGCACTATCGCAGCGCAATGCGCTTGTATG
Source organism: Agapanthus africanus (assembly GCA_030015575.1). Taxonomy (NCBI): domain Eukaryota; kingdom Viridiplantae; phylum Streptophyta; class Magnoliopsida; order Asparagales; family Amaryllidaceae; genus Agapanthus; species Agapanthus africanus. The sequence continues at coordinate 42,024,402 of JASDDO010000019.1, read as the reverse complement.
ACACGTGCCGTCATCACAAGCGCCTGCGCTCTCTGATTGGCGCAAAGCGCCTGATAAATGCAATGCATTTTCTAAAAGGGCCAGGCCCAAATCAAAAAGACCAAGCATGCCAAAATAAATTGTAAAGCAATAAAAGGGCAGAGCCTAAATAAAATTAATGATCTGCATCATTTATAAAGGGCAGAGCCCAAAACAAATTGATGCTCTGCATCCTTTCTGGGCAAAGCCCAAATAAAAATAAGAAGAAATGCGATGCAAAAGCAAATAAAATGTTGAACATTTTTAACTGGACTTAGCCCAATTTTGGCCGTAAGTCCTTAAATTAAATTGGCTGAGCAAGATTGCTCTCTTAAATCAATTTATATCCGGTTCGAGGGTACATCTCCGAGCTCCTCCGACACCTCTCGTTGTAATCCTTCAACGACGTCAGAGAGGCGACAGGTCCCAACAACCACACATGAATACGGACTGCGGGGTCCTTAAACTCGTGGACCGAAACGTCCTTAAACTAATGTCGGACCGAAACGTCCTTAAACTAATGATAGACCACCACGTCCCTAAACTGGCGATAGACCCCCACGTCCCTAAACTGGAACATGGACCGAAACGTTCTTAAACTAATGTTGGACCGAAACGTCCTTAAACTAATAATGGACCGAAACGTCTTTAAACTAATGATGGACCACTACGTCCCTAAACTGGCGATGGACTACCACGTCCCTAAACTGGAACACAGACCACCACGTCTCTAAACTGGAGCATAGACCACCACGTCCTTAAACTGGCAATGGACCGCAATGTCCTTAAACTACCTATGGACCACTACGTCCCTAAACTGGAACAATAGAGCATCCAAATGCTCTTTTTCGGATCTAAACGGTCCCGTTTAAGTCGATCTTAGCCCCAAATACGGCTAACGTATCCTTAAGCATTCAAATGAACGATAAAACTTCAAATCGACTTTGGTTCAAGGGTACATCTCTGAACTCCTCCGACACCTATCGTTGTAATCCTTCAACGACGTCAGAGAGGTGATGAGTCCTGGCGACCATATCTATTAAATCGATCATCACGTCAAGTTGATCTTAGTCCAAAACGGGACTAACGCATCCTTGACGAACGTTTAAGTTGATCTTAGTCGCAACGCGACTAATGCATCCTTAAACTAAAAACACCAAACCCAAATTTAAGTAAATACGGATTTGGACTAATCCACGTCCTACGGGTGACGGCATTACTCAGTCTCCGTATACAATCCACGGGCAACCACAAACAAAACAAACACACACGACACGAAGTGAAATTCTGGAGAAGGAGAAAGTTGTTACCGCGACGTGGTAGCGTAATTAACTGCAGGGGCTTGCGCCTGTAGGGAAGAGCGTCCCCACAATCAAAAACCCCTCAAGCGAGGGGGAATCTGACGAAGTCTGCTATATCGGCCGCATCCGTCTAAACCTCCGATATATGGTGCCATAAATCAACTTGGCATCTTCGGTGAGGTGGACGGATAAAACCAAATAGCATCTGCCCCGAATCGCCAGCGTCAGGACACCGCGGTCCTGCACGCCGCCTTTCGGAGGGGAACAACCGTCCATGCTAGAAAAAAATTTCTAACGGGACGCTGCCCTGCAACCCGCAAGGGGGCTGCTAGCCCCTTTGACCCCCAGCTCGCTATCCGGGTAGCGGGACCCCCGTAAAAACTCTACAGGCCCCCCGATATATCCAAAACCCCCCTTTCAAAGCACAACACACCTACACTACACATTGAGTTCGCATGACCTGTTTGACCCGTTAATCGGAGGTTCCCTCGCTCCAAAGGCGAGGAGTAATTAACGGCAGCTTAGTCCGCGGCTGCTGGAGATTTGGATCCCTACAATCAATAAACCCCAGCCTACCCTAGGAAGGAGGAATCTGTAGTACGCCTGACAAGCGCGCGCTTATTCCCATCTCAATGGGGTGACGAAAAACACCCTACACTTATGATTTGTTGACCATAGCCAAGGTCATAAGTTGCTAGGGGAAAAATATTATTGGGAATTTCAAGTGTTGAAATTTACAATGAGATTGCATACCTTCTATGAGATAGTTGGATCCCGATACCCACTGCGAGTAAGAGTTACTCCTTGGAGACTTTTACATATTACAATTAGCTAATCAAGTAGGTGTCTAGAAAGGTGTTAACGGGGTTACGCCCTTGGAAAAACGAGGTTTATTTTAATTAGGTCCATGCGAAAGCACGGAGAACCTCCCTCAAAGTACTGACACTGGCCTGGCCGAAAGATTGGCGAACTTGTAGGGTGTAATTAATCCTGGCTAGTCTTACCTTTTAGGGTTTGAAGGAAAATTTGATAAAAACAGTGGGAGCCATCCTGATTAGATAAAATAATAACCAATCTAATCTTGCAAGAGCGCACACAGAATGATTTCTTCTCTCTCTCCAGGTAGCGACCATGTCATGCCCTAATCAAGATAATAATATGGATACATTGACTGCACCTGCTTATAATATTGAGCTGGGGAATATTGGTTCCGCTCTTCTTATAATTGTTATAAGTCCGATCAGGAAATAGGGGAATATCCGGATTCCCATGCCACCCAATCGAGGAATGAGCATATTGATGCATATTCTTCGGGTGTGTTCATTACCAAAAACTATTTCTCAGTATCCTCTACGTCCTAGGTATGAGATACCGGATCAGGATCCCACATATGTAATTTGTTACATGGGCTACAGAAAGGTAGAGAACTGGGATTGAGTGATATGTCTCTAAGTGTTATAGAATGGTGCAATTATTGCAGCCAAACCAGTTGGCAAATATCACCTTGTATTAATACATTGATTTAGAACAAATGTTATTAGATACCGAACCTGATATACAACATTACATCAGTTTCTTTATTAAGTTAAAGAAGGATATAATTCTGTATTAGAGAATAATGTTGTGAATATTTTCCTGAATCAAGAGTTGATTGGATCAGGCACGTTATGTAATGGCATATAAGTTCTAAATCAAACCACAGTTCAAAGTATCTAAAACACACACAAAAGGAGTAGTTCAGAAATCAACGAATCCTTCTTGTGACATTGTAGACTAGGTCATATCAATGCGGCACGACCAGCTAAGTTACATAAGGATGAATATGAGAATCTGTTCGAATTTTCATCTTATGCTACTTGCCAGTCTTGTCTCAAAGATGAAATGACCAATACTCCGTTTACTAGAAACAAAAAAAAGAATTATTGAACTCTTGGGATGGATACATGATGATATATACGGTCCTATGTCTACAAATGCCAAGGTTGGTTCTTCGTACTTCATTATATTCACCGATCTTCTCTCAGGATTCGAATATATGTTCCTGTTGAAATACAAGTCTGAAACTTTTGAGAAATTCAAAGAATATAAGCTTGAAATTGAGAACCGGACGAGTAAAAGTATTAAGTCCTTCGATGTGATCGAAGAAGGCGAATTCTTGGGCATGGAGTTCCTGGATTTTCTAAACAGAGAATGGGATTCTCTCTCAGCTTACTCCTTCGTGTACACCACAGCACAACGGTGTATTGGGACGGAGGTATCGCGCCCTATGAGATAAGGTGCGCTCTATGATGAGTACTGCTGAGTTACCTATTTCCTTTTGGAGTTATGCACTTGAGAAGATGCATACCTATTGAATGGGGTTCCATCCAAATTAATGCCTTCCCTTCTATATGAGATATGGTGTGGGAAGAGACCATGTCTTAAACGAGTTAAGATATGTGGTTGTCCGGCCTATGTTGAAAGGCAAAATCCAGACAAGCTTGAGGCAAGGTCAGTTCTTTAAGTTTGTTGGATATCCCAAACATTTGCGAGGGAATATCTTCTACCATACCGAGGAGCAAAAGGTGTTTTGTTTCTCAGCATGCCACCTTTTTAGAAAAGGAATTTCTTATGAAGAAATTTGTGGTCATAAGGTAGACTTGGAAGAAGTTCCAGATGGACAAACTAACAGCTGATGATTTGGTGAAACCAAAGGATTCAATAGTCTCCAACGAACCACAGCCTCTCCGGAAATCTGGTAGGGTTCCTCATCCACTTGAGAGATACTATGGTCTTCTCGATGACGGTGGGAGCAAGGATTGCATCATGGTAGATGATGACCCAACCAGGTTCGGGCAGGCCATCATGAGTGAGGACTCTGTGAAAAGGCTGGATGCTATGCGATCAGAGATGGAATCTATGTACACCAACAAAGTATGACTTTGAATGTTGCACCTGAAGGGGTAAAACCCATTAGGAGCAAATTGATCTTGAGAAGATTCTTGGTGTAGATGGAAAAGTTGAGAGTTTCAAAGCTAGACTTTTAGTAAAAGGCTATCGTCAGTAACCGGGTGTGATTTATGATGAAACCTTTTCTCCAGTGGCTATGCTTAAGTCCATTAGGATTAAAGCAGGTATCGCGGAGTTGGAACATCTGTTTTGATGTAGCAGTCAAAGAGTTTGACTTCATCAAAAAGGTAGATGAACATTGTATATATAAGAAGGTAATAGAGAATATGGTTGTCTTCCACGTATTGTACGTAGATAACATACTCTTGATAGGAAATGGTTTCCTATGCTACACTCGGCCAAGCTCCTCTTATCACGGGTATTCTCTATAGAAGATCTAAATTATACCTACTACATCTTGTAGTTTATGATCTATGGTGATAGATCTAAGTGGATGTTGGGAGTGTCCCAAATCCAGGTACATTAACACCATACTAAAGGGGTTTAGTATGGAAGATTCTAAGCGTGGTGGTTCACCCACTTACTGAGGAATCACTCTCTCTAAAAAGAAGTCTTCCAAGACTGATTTGGAGAGAGCTCGCATGCAAGAGATACCCTATGCTTTGGCAGTAGGCTCTATCATGTATGCGATGTTATGTACCATACCAGATGTATCTAACTCACTAGGTGTAGTGATCAGGAATCAATCGGATCTTGGGAGAATCACTGGATACCGTGAAGGAAATTCTTAAGTACTTGAGAAGCACTAAAGAATTGTTCTTGGGGTTTGGTAACGGTAAACTTCAATGGGAGTCCTTTACCAATTCGAGCTTCCAGAGTGATAAGGTCGACTGAAAGTCAGTCACGGGCTTTGTCTTTATCCTCAGAGGAGGGACGGTAAGTTGGATGAGTTCCAAGCTAGATACCGTGGCATACTAGACGATAAAGGCTGAAGACATCGCTACCAACGATGCTACCTAAGTGGATGTCTGGATAATTCTTGTTCATGAGATGAACATGGTTCTTACCATTGACGCGAAGGATAACACGGCGGATCCACTTACAGATGCCTTTCCCTAGAGAGACTTTCATGGGGCGTTGGGTATGAGATACTACAACAAATGGCCTTAGTGCAAGTGGGAGATTGTTAGTTATATGTATACCCTAGATGCCATTATTATACATGTGATGTTTATTATAGTGGATGCTTGGACATATATAGGGAGGACTTTCTTGCTCGACATGATAGTATGCTATCTGGTGTTGAAGTCAAAATTTGCACCCCGGTTGACCAAGTCAAAGTCAATGTCAACCCCAAGCCAGGTGGGCCCAAGCTCAAGCAAGTGGGCCAATGCCCAGGTCGAGCCCGAACACGAAGCGTCTGGCCTTCCGCCATGCCAACAAAAAAAATCATGTAATAAATAATTTTTATGTAATTTTTTATACATGAATGTATGCAAAATGGGCATAAAGCCAATATTTTGTAAGCCCATGGCTTATGTGCAAAAATGAAATGGCACATGAGCCATGGGATGGCTAAAATGTCATTTTTGTAAAGCCCAATGGGCTATATGTAAATATGTAAGCCTATAAAAGGCAACATGATGAATAAAAAAAAACACTTTTCATTCCCCCAAAAACTAGGGTTCTTTGTGCCTCCTACTCCTTCTCCAAGGTTCTAAACCTTCTCATTTCTTTTGAATTAAATCAAGAGTTTTACTCTTTCTTTTCCAAAACTAAGTAGTTTTCCACCATAAAACCCACAAAGGGGAACCCAGATCTCCCATCAGATCTCAAAAAGGAGTGATTTTTAAAATTTCCTACTTCTTGATCTTCAAGATCCGGCCAAACAACAGGAGGAAGAAGAACAGCCCCCCCTTCATCAGCTTCAAAACATCCTAGGAGTTTAACTCCATACATATATACACAATAAATATTTCCTTTCTGAAACATAGCTTCTGTTTCTTAGGCTAAAAGCCTCCTTTTCTCGCCGGCGCTCAAGCGCAGAGCGCCCGCGTGCCGACACGTGGCGTGCTTGCGTTCCAGCGCTCAGCGCTCGAGCGCAAAACGCCCACGTGCTGACACGTGGCGCGCTTGCGCTCAAGCGTAAGCGCTCGAGCGCAAGTCGCCCCGGTGCCGACATATGGCGCGCTTGCGCTCAAGCGCAAGCGCTCGAGCACAAGTCGCCTCGTGCCGACACGTGGCGCGCTTGCGCTCCAGCGCAAGCGCTCGAGCGCAAGTCGTCCCCATGCCGACACATGGCGCGCTTGCGCTCAAGCGCCCAGCGCTCAAGCGTAGAGCGCCCACGTGCCGACACGTGGTACTCTAGCGCCTGAGCGCACAGCACCTAGGCGCACAGCGCCCAAGGTGCTGCCCCACGCATCCTTTGGATGTCTTTTCCCCTTTTATATATATACATGTATATCTATACATATGTATACATATGTACATACACATATACTCCACGACACTGTCCCTATTAGAAAAAAAATTTCTAACGGAGCGCTGCCCCGTACCCCGCAAGGGGGCTGCTAGCCCCCTTGACCCCCAGCCCGCTATCCGGGTAGCGGGACCCCCGTAAAAACTCTGCGTGGCTCCCAATATATCCAAAACCCCCCTTTCAAAATACAACACACGCACACTGCACATTGAGTTCGTATGACCAGTTTAACCCGCCAATCGGAGGTTCCCTCGCTCTAAAGGCGAGGGGTAATTAACGGCAGCTTAGTCCGCGGCTGCCGGAGATTCGGATCCCCACAATCATTAAACCTCGGCCTACCCTAGGCAGGGGGAATCTGTAGTACGCCTGACAAGCGCGCGCGTATTCCCATCTCAATGGGGTGACGAAAAACACCCTACATCTGGTTGCTCTATATCTTAACATGTACACTTATTGTCTTTCTATTACATGTTGATAAAGCCCTTAGGATAAGTACTTGACTACCAGGATTATAATGCAGATCATACTAGTGGGGTAAGGTTAGTCGGTAAGTACATCCTTCAAATGTTCCTAGTCGTAGGAGTATCGAGACGGGACATCGATATTCCAGAGTAGACTAGCGTATACGATTCTCGACCCATATGATGGGCGATGGATGATCCCATATCCATTGGTGTTTGATATAAGAGATGGTATACGGGTGCTCAGTGTAAACTGGGTACACTGATCGGACTCGCCGAGAACTCCTAGATAGAATTATACCTTGTTCCCCACCGAAAACGGAGACGGGACTGCGTACGTCCGTCTTGTCTGAATTTTGGGGCAGATGCTATTTGGTGCTATCCGTCCACCTCTCCGAAAATGCCAAGTTGATTTATGACACCATATATCGAAGGTTTAAACGGATGTGGCTGATGTAGCAGACTTCGTCAGATTCCCAATCGTTGAGGGTTTTTTGATTGTAGGAACGCTCTTCCCTGCAGGCGCAAGCCCCTACAGTTAATTACGCTAATGCCTCGCGGTAACCACTTTCTCCTCTCCAGTTGGTCACTTCGTGTCGTGGGTGTTTGTTTTGTTTTTTGGTTGCCCGTGGATTGTAAACGGAGACTAATTTATGTTGTCGCCCGTAGGGCGTAGATTAGTCCAAATCCGTATCTTCTTAGATTTGGGTTTGGGGGTTGAGTTTAAGGATACGTTAGTCTCATTTGAAACTAAGATCAACTTAAACGTTTGTTAAGAATACGTTAGTCTAATTTTAGACTAAGATCAACTTAACTGGATCATTTAGATCCAACAAAAGAGCATTTGGGCCATATTGTTTAGTTTAGGGACATTGCGGTCGATTGTTAGTTTAAGAACATTACGGTCCAAGGTTAAGGACATCATAGTCCGTGGGTTTAAAAAGACCCCACAGTCCGAGGTTAAGGACATCATAGTCTGTGGGTTTAAAGGGACCCCACAGTCCGAGGTTAAAGACATCATAGTCCATGGGTTTAAGGACCCTACAGTCCAGTTTAAAGACGTCGTAGTCTATGGAATGTATGGTTGTCGGGATCCATTACCTCTCTAAAGACGTTGAAGGATTACAACGACAAATATCAGAGGAGTAAAGAGATGTACCCTTGAACCAATATTGGTTGGGATCTGTAGTCCAATTTGGGACTAAGATCAAAGATTTATGAATATATGGGCTCAATTAATCTAAATTAAGGACTTATGGCCAATCTTGGGCTAATTCCAATCAAGTTAAAATGTTTAACATTTATTTTGGGTTGTTGAGCATTTATTTGGGCTTAGCCCTTTTAACAATGTTGAGCATTGATTTGGATTCTGACTGTATTTCTGTCTTTTATTGAATGCTGAGCATTCATCATAGCTCTGGGGCTTATTAAAGAACAATTTATGTTCTATCAGTGCACACGTGAGGAGCACGTGGTGCGCTTTGCGCCAGTCAAAGAGCACAGAGCGCTTTTGCCGAGTAGCGCATACGTGAGGGACACGTGGTGCGCTTGGCGCTGAGTGCCAATCTATGAGCGCATTGCGCTGATTTATGAGTGCAAAGCGCTATTAGTTCAGTGGCGCACACGTGAGGAGCACGTGGTGCGCTTGGCGCTGAGCGCCATTCCATCAGCGCAAAGCGCTAGTCCAAGAGCTCAGAGCGCTAATTTATGAGTGGCGCACACGTGAGGAGCACGTGGTGCGCTTGGCGCCATTCCATGAGCGCAAAGCACTAGTCCAAGAGCGCAGAGCGCTAATTTATGAGCGCAAAGAGCTATCTGATCAGCTTTATGATCTGAGAAATAAATTCTCGTTTATAAGAGACTTTGTCTCAAGATTCTAAGAACAAAATTTCTTATTTTATAGGAGATGTTTTAATCTCTTATGTTGACGAAAGGCTTTGCCTTTGTGGATCTGTGATCCTAAGAGAATTGAATTATTATCCCCCCTCTTATAATGAGATACTATGATCTCTTTGAGAAAGACCTTATTCTTATAGATCTATGATCTGTAAGAAGAATTATGATCTTCTTTTTATTTTATGATGAGATCCTTTGATCTATTTGTGAAAGACCTTGGTCTTGTAGATCTATGATCTTTAAAGAAGTGAATTCTTCTTTTTTAATTATGAGATGATTTCATCTCTTTGTTCATCCTTTTTTCCTTGAAGAAAATCTTCTTTTTCTGAGAGCTTGGCTCTTCTTTCTGAGATCTCTCAAAGCTTATGGAGGGTTCCTCTGTTTGTTTCTGTATCCTTTAGACTTGAAGTCTTTGGGCCTTTATATAGGGCGAGCTGATTTGTTCAATCAGTTAAGAAGATCTTTTCTCCAATTGATTTGGGGATTTCCCCACCGTTGGATCTTTGATCCAAGGGCTTCTGATTTACAGAAGGCAATCTTCTTACTTTTAACAAGATTGGGAAATCTTTCCATACAGAATTTATTATGTACTTTTGGTGATTTTTAATCACCATTGGATCATTGATCCAACGGTGCTCTGATTTACAGAGTACAATCTTGTTGTCTGGCATGATTTTGAGGAATCTTTCCTTAACAGGATTTAATTCTGATTAATTGATGATTTATCATCTTTATTGGATCTCTGATCTGACGGTGAGGAGCTTTTAGTTTCAGCGCTAGCGCACCCGTGCTTTGCAAATGGTGCGCTTCTTAGAGGGCAGCGCACTTAGCGCTAGCGCACCCGTGCTTTGCATGTGGTGCGCTGCTTAGAGCGCAGCGCACTTGGCGCTAGCGCACACGTGCTTTGCACGTGGTGCGCTACTTAGGGCGCAGCGCACTTGGCGCTGCGCCTGAAGCGTTGCTTCATTTCAAAATTTGAATTTTGAACAGAGCCTTGTTCTGATTGGGGGAAACATACCTATCGTCAAATAGCAGTTTTCTGGTGACACTAGTACAGGTTAGTCTGTCGACCCAAGATCGTCATAGAGTTTTGTGTGATTCCCACTATGCTTTGATTTCCACCTTACCACGTTCAAGAGATCATGCAAAACGGTGGTTTTTGGGTACAGTCCCGAGTCACAGGGAGGCAATGAGCGATAGGAGGGGATTTCGTCTCTCCCAGTATTGGGGGTTGATGTTGCGCTATGCTCGATTGGCCATAACAGGAAATCCCTGGCCACAGTTGCTGAGATCTACTGGTAAGTGTTATCAGTAGTTTCTCGAACCGTTATGAACCTCACATCGGCATGACTTATCAGGCTATTGGGGTCTGACGTTATACCACCCCCAGGCTGTGATATGTGACATATCAGACGAAGAGAGCGGACTGTACGGTAGTGTTACTGATTGGATTCGCAGGAGTATGAGCAGACTTGCTTATTGATCTTATAATCGCTCAATACCCGGATGGCCGTTACGTTTACCAGACCGCTTGCGGCTTGTGGGTGTTTGATATGATCATCACCTACTACCGGCGTATTGACGAGTCTTTAGAGTCCTACACAGAGGTTTCCCGGTTCATGCGAAACGAAGTAGGAGCACATATGTGATATATGCGGGATTGAGATTAATGTGTGTATGTGATATCGCATTCTATTCTCGCGATATGTGATATCGTTCGGTTATATATGATATAGCCGGGTTATCGGATCAAGTGTTGATTCGATAAGTTGATACATATGATATTAGTCGGTTATATGTGATATAGCCGGATTATTAAATCAAGTGTTGATTTAATAATTTAATGTATAATTATATATTTGATATATTGAAATACATTAACTAATATTAGCTCACTTAAACATTTCTTTTTCTCACTTGTGTCATATAGTATATATGTGATATATATTAATGTACATTTTATTGTGTCATGCTTGATGCCACATGCTTCATGGGTGTATGAGACTCACACCATGCTTGATATAATGAAGGGTTTTATTTATTTAAAGTTAATCAAAATTAGATGGAAATTGGTTTAATGGTTGAAGCTTGGAAAAGTTTGTGGAACCATTGACTAAGTCCACTAATTTGTTTTACTTAAGATATTTATTAACCTAACCATTATCCTTAACCATAGTTTAGTCTCTACATGAGTTAGTGTATGACACAAACTCACTCATGGTTGTTATTGTCACCTCATGAGTTTCATTCTCATCTCCACTTCATCTTCTTCATCATCAAGAGAAAGCTTTCTAGCTTTTCTCCAAGTGGAGAAATATTGTGAGAAAAATAAATCTAAAGTGAGCAAAATTCCTACTTCATCACCCTCTACTATACTAGCCATTTAGTTTAGGGTGTTTGCTTCACTAATTCCATATTAGTGAAGAGATAGCTTGAGTTGGTGTCTCCTCGACGTAGATCATTTTCGGCCTCGAAGACTTCAAGCAAGCTTGTTCCTCTCATCTTGTGAAGCCTTTTTAGAGTCCAGAAGTTCATTACTTGGAGCGAAGGGACTACTACACAGAGCTATTGAAGTGAAGGACCGGTCTACAAAGGTTGTATTCCTTGTTCACTTTGTTTGTAAAGTTGTTTACATTGTTGTTTCGTCTAAATTTCTAGTTAAGATTCTAGGGTTAAGGTTGTTTGGCATGGAAATTTTTTTAAATGGCATGGACGATACCTCCCGAAACCTTGCTGTCGTGCTAGGTAAAAAATAAAGGGTTGGCAATGGGGCTACATCGAATATTTCATATGATAGAGCTAAATGGATAACTTATGGACTTCATTTTATATCGACATTGAGATATGGTTTCAAAAGTTTAGTCTACATTTTCTTGATTGGACATGTATGAATGTGTGTGATGGCAATCAAAACCAAGCTATTATTAAATAGTTAGCTCGATATTGTCATGTTGCATAGCCAAAAAAAAAAAAAGACATTGTCATGATGCATGCCTTGAGATCCTTACTGGCCTACAAAGAAATTTGATCAAAAAGTTGCGTGAACATATTTTTATATTCTAGTATGTCCTGGAGGTTGAGGGTCTTTTGGGCTGTAACTTTCACTAGTACAAACTGTACACATTAGGGACCGTAATAATCTAAACGGTCGTGTGAAACATCTGTACCACACATCTGGTACATATGTTATTTCTGTTCATGTATACGTATATACTTGTGTGTGTCAGTATAATTTTTAAGCTAGTTTAGTGTAACAATTCATTAAATATCTATGGGTTCGTATAAATTGCAGTTATGCTCGATGTACCTGTTCCGTCTCTGTTGGTATCTTTAGGGTCTAACTTATAAGATGGTTTATATCAAACAAATATTACCCTTCAAACACAAATTCATTTTTCTCTTGTAATTTCAATATCCTTCTCTTAATTGTGCTCTCAATCACAAATCTCACGATTCTAGTTAACATGGATAAAGAGTGAGGCACTAGGCACAACACCCGTCGACGCTCGATGACATACCTTCACCTCAATTTCAATTTGGGAATTGCCTGCAGATATAACGTTGGCCGATAACGAGATAAGAACCGTCGCGATTGGGAGCGAAGGGTTACCGTCTTGAATGGGAGTGAAGTCACACTTCACTCCCAGTCATGCGGTTCTTGTCTCGTTACCGGCCAGCACAACATCGGCAGAAAATTCCTAAATTGGAATTGAGATGAAAGTATATTATCAAGCGTTGATGGGTGATGTGCCTTGTATCTCACTCTCTATCCATATTTAATAGAATCGTGAGATTTTTGATTGAGGGCACAATTAAGAGAATGATACTGAAATTACAAGAGAAAAAGGATCTTGTGTTTGAAGGGTAATGTTTATTTGATAACCATCTTATAAGTTAGACTCATTGATATCCATGTTTTACTCGAGTTTTTGTCGGTCCAGAGTTGCAGCGAGGAGCAGATGCGCCGGATCTCCTAAATATTTGGAGGTGGAGCACCTATCCACTGTCCTAGACGCCGTAAGCAAAACCGAAAAATACGTGCATGTAAGCCCTCTTACAGTTATAGTATTAGTTAATAATTTTCAATTTATCTATTAAATATGTGCATATAATCAAAACCGAAAAATATCTACAATAGTATGTGGTAAGAGAAAATGGATCACACTCCACTCTTTAAAACTAAGTTTGAGCTTAAGCCTGTGGGATTTTACAAGTATATTGTTGACGTGTGAGTGTGTGAGTGTGTACGTGCATAAGATTGATATTTGTAGGTTACAATCAAGCGTATAAACTAGGTATCTAAGGGAGGAAGACTTTCAGGATACCGCTCGATACTATTCAAGGACTTCTGATGGCGATAACAGTGGCATGAGTTAGTGAGATACGAATGTATATATGTTAGTGTAGCTAGCGTCAGTTCGAAAATTATGATTTGAGTTCATATATTTATTTATTTATTTGGATTTGCAGAGTTCATAGGGTTGAGTGAGCTGGGATTGCACGCGATTTGAAGAGTTTTTTTGTATTGTTGGACAACGCGAATCGATACTTTTTAAGGCGAGTTTCTGGTGGTGATGACAGCGGTGCAAGTTAGTAAGGAACGCATTTACATGTGTTAATAAATGTAGCTAGCGCATTGTTTAATTTCGAAAATTATGATTTGAGTTCATATATTTATTAAACTTGTTTTGGATTTGCAAGATTCGTAGGGTTGAGTGAGCTAGGATTGCGCGCGCGACTTAGAGAGTTTTTCATATTATTGGACATTTAGTAAGTAATGTATTATTTTTATTCAAAACAATATTGTCCGTGTTGATTTGGAGAGAGTTTCATATTTCTTTTATTGTTTGAGTTGTTAAAATTGTTGGATTTATAATGGTTTGTGATGGAAATGCTATTGGTTTGAGATATATCGTGTTTATATGTCATGCCCCGCTTCCCAAAATACGGAATACGAGAGGTGACTAGGCTAGCCATGCTCCTACGGTCAGGGGATAATCCCGCCGTAGTCACACTTCGGCTTTTAGCATTATATGGTACTCAGTAAACAGTACAGGAGTAAAGGAAAATCACAGCTCACAACTTTATTACATTGCAATAAAAAGAGTTCGAGATACATTTATTTTGCGGAATAAAATAACTAACCAACAAAACAAAGTGCTGAAAGCAAAAGAAATAGCACTGATGATGCAGTCTAGACCTCCGTGATCTCGAATGACAGGTCCTGCTCCTGGGCTGGGTCCACTTTGTCCTCTGAGCATGCACACTCAGGTCGTCACGGCGACACATATAGCAATAAATATATATATGATGGGTATGCAATATTATTAAACATGAGAAGTGCAACAAAATGCAGAGCATGGGTATAATAAATATCAACTGAATATGAATAGTGCAATATAGGTATCATATCAATAAATTAGGCAATGTGCATGTCACTACTTATCGGTCACTAAGTCAATGAAATCAAATGGTGGAAAGGATGCTCGTGTTTAACAAGGGTCTCGTGCATACCCGAGACTACGGTCCGCTGTGCCCGGGACATAACCCTGTCAGCCGTGCCGCTAGGCCCACGACCTAAGGGGTGTGTGTGTGTGTGCGCGTGTGTGTCACTAATAGTGAATGATCATCCTCTAAAACTTTGTACCTCGATAAATACGAGTTCAATTCCATCTTGATTTCCCCATTCCCCAGGTTATAGTATGCATTCAGGTATTAGATAGGTTGTGCACAAATACGTATCGCTGTCTCTTTCAATCACTTTTCCACTTATCAATATCACTGTCATATTTGCCACAACACAATCACTAACACTAAAATATCGACAATGCAAAACAGTCGCTAAGTCTCAATGTGAATGATCACTATGCATAAGGTATAAAGCAAACACGAAAATAGGCAGAAATGCACTGAACATGTATTCACTATTTTATGACGACCAATGCCATACAACTTGCAAAATTTACGATAAATCATACGCATAGAATCGACCAAAATAATATAAAGGATGTACGAAGCATGCTTGATTATCTAAACAGAAAAATTTATTTCATATCAATCAGAATTAGGGTTAGGGAATTATCATCATTTTAAGGTAGCGACCGATTGCTGGAATTCCAGTTTCAGAACTGGAAGCCCAACTTCACAAGCATTTTATCAGTGATTGTATTCAAATTCAGGTGTTGCCCCAGTTAAATGAAATATATTCATATCTGTTAAGTTTTCAACGCATCAAACAGATTATCATTAGCATTTCTGTATTAGAAGTTATGTCTTGATTAGTGTAACAGTGTAAGGAGGGTCCCTGCAGAAACTGCAGAACACGGCGACACTCTAAAATACAAATTTAATATCAAACAACTGTGAAATAGCACGGGATCAGATTAATGTGTTAGATAACTAAATTATCTACGCGACCATATGGGGATCCGCTCATTTTCAGTTTAAATCAGGGGTGTACAGGTGTTCAAAATCAGGTATCCAAGCGAAATGCTGCCCCAGACTGCAGTCCAGTGCCGCATTCGCAGCCAATTATCGTTACAGAAATCTATAAACGTAGATAATTAGACCATTGATGGTTTTAGTTTATCGAGTCTTCTTCGATATGAGCCGTAGAACATTACGTTCCAACCGGTATTTAATTTACAATGATTTTAATATGGTAGCATGCACGGTAAGGTTCATATTTTGTGTCGCCTTTAGGGGACGACTCTACATGATTAAAAACACGATATTTTGCATCCAAATTTCTACACGATATTCACAAACAGTAAAGGAATCGAACTATCGCAAGTTCCGCTATAGCAAGATTTGTTTTGGTTTAGATTTTTGTGTCGAGCACTTAACTAGTGTACGGTTATTAAATGATGTAGATACGTATGCAATAATAGCCTTACGATTAAAACCTATCGATCCATTTAATAATACTAACATGTAAAGCAAGTGATCGGATTTTCACTTACCTTCGGTCGCTGATATAGAAACGACACCACCTGTGGACTTCGTTTCGACACACGAGACGATGTGATACTAGACACGGTGCGTGGCACGAGCGCGATGCGTGGAAATCCGGTACTGGGCACGGCGACGATGCGGGTATGACACGGTAGTGGGCGTGGTTCTGTCTCGGTGCGTGGCATGGCGCGACACGGTACTGAACGCGATGCTGATACGGGAGTGGGCATGGTGCGTGCACTGGATCGGGGTACGGAGTGACACGGGGGCTGGCACGACACGGCACGGGGCTGGCACGGCGTGGCGCGGGAACGGCAGTGGGTTCTTGGTGACTCCGGTGAGGCGTTCGGGTGCTGCGGCTGCAGAGAGCTCGGCTCATCGGCGACGGAGTGGTGTGCATGGGTGGGTTTTAGTCGCAGTGGAATAGTTTGGGAGCTCCGACGATGGTGGAGTTGCTAGTGGTCGGTGATGGAGGTACTCGGAGCTTGGAGCTCGGAAAATCGGGGAGCTCCGACGATCGTGGACGCCGGGGGTCGCGCTCGGGTGAAGGAGGAGGAGTTGGGGTCGGTCTGGGAACCTGGGAGCGTCGATGGTCGCCGGTGGCAACGTGGTGGTGTCGCGACGTTGGAGGGAGTGGGGCTCGGTGATAGGGAGTAGCGGCTGTGGTGGAGAAGTTGGCGGAGGTGATAAGGAGGTGTTGCTGGTGGTCGGTGGTGGCAAGGTCGACGATGGGTTTTGTAGTGGTGGTTGGCTGGCTGGCGATGGGTGTATGAAGGGTGACAAAGAGGTCGGAGGTAGTGAGAGAGGGAGAGTGTGTGGGAGGTTTGGGAGGTGAAGTCGCCGGTGATGCAGGTCGAAGCTTGGAGATGGGGAGTTGAGTTTGAGAGAGGGAGAGAGAGTGTGTGAAGTAGGGGAAAGACTCAGTCGAGACGAGGGGAGCGGGTCTCACTGCGACGACGCAAGAAAATGGGAGTCGTTGGAGGAGCGCGGGTCGTGGGGCGAGTGCGGGTTATGGGGTTATGGGGAGGTGGGCGCGAGAAGCGGGCGAGCACGAGAAGAGGGGGGACGTTGGAGAAAAGAGCGGGAAAGGAGAACGAGTGGGGGAGGAAGAAGGTGAGGCGGGTCGGGTTGGATCGGGTCGGGCGTAGGTCGGGTAGGCTTATGTTTTATATAGTTTCGGTTTAGGAATAATTAAAATTATATATATATATATATAAATGAAAAAAATTTGGAATAAAATCTGGAAAAATGAAAAAAAATTGGAATAAAATCTGGAAAAATACGGAAAAATTATATTCGGAAACTGGAGATTTACATCATATATTTGTTTGTAATCGAAACACTATATTTGCATATTATATTGTGATTAAATGTATTATTGTATGGGAAAAGGCATCTTCTTTATTTTTTTTCAAAATATGTGGGTATTAGCTACCGTTCAAGCTACAGGAACGATCTCTAATACCCATATTAGCGACCATTCATTGATACAGAAAACAGTTAAGAGTCGTTGGTTTGTCCATGTGGCATAGCATTGGTGACCGTAACGAACAGTCTCTAATAAGTCATTAGCGACCGTTTGTAGACGGTTGTTAATACACGTGTCAGCGACCACTCTTTTTGCGACCGTATAAAATAAGAACGATCCCTAATACTCTTTAAAGACCGTACCTTGAGTATTAGAGACCATTTAAGACGGTTTCTAATATGTATAATATCCAGTAATGTATGGGCATGCACTTCCCCTCTTGGACAGAGTGCGGGGCTCGAACCCTCAGAACCCCAGAGGGGAAGTGGCCACACATTAACTCTTTCGGAGCAAATTTGTGTCCCCTGTGTGCATGTGTGGTGTGGATGGATATGTGCTTAGATTAGGGTTTACAGACCAATGCCAAAAAAACGTGGAGAAAAATATTTTACAAGCCGACTAAGCTTTTCCTTCGTCTCGAGGAAATGAACCGGATGGATTTCTTTCCAGTATTTACTACTATTGTTAAGTACATAGGAAAGGGTTTGCCTACTTGGAAACCTTAATTAAATGGTTGAAATGTATGCGTCCTCACCGCTGAAAAGGAAATTTTTTCTTTTTGTTTCTTCTTTCTTTCTTTAATTTTTTTTTTGAGGGGGCACCGACCCATAAGCCTAGCCTATACACTCATCATACGTGCACTCATGGTTCCCACAAATTTACACCAAGCACGTTAAATTATAAGCACTTCCATTTTTGGGATCGATCTCGCACTCAGAGTCGGAATCGGAGGGAGCCCCGACTAGTCCGCGATAAATGTCTTATATGCCATTAATCGGTTTGCTTTTATATATAGGGTTACATCTAATAAGTTTAAAGTTAGTGTAGTGGTTAAAACATTGCTTTTTAATTCTAGAGGCCTTGGTGTGAGCCTCCACAACCACATATATTTTTTTATATTAAAGTAAACATTTAGTTTTAAGAACATTTAGTTGCGATTTTATATTTAAGTATATTTTTAGTATAATGTATTTTAACTTGGCCCACACAAAAAAAAAAATCTGGTTCTGCCACTGCGCGCACTCTCCAGAAAGGGAAATGCTATGAACAATCGGAGCCAAGCTTATGATATGCTAAAAGGGATTTAAATCCTATATATAGGACTAGTTCTCCAGAAGGGGAAATGCTATGAACAATCGGAGCCAAGCTTATGATATGCTAAAAGGAATTTAAATCCTATATATAGGACTAGTTGCATAGAACACGTACCTTTATTCTTTTTGTTATGATTAATAAGTTTACTATCTAGTCTAGATATTGAAACCTAAACTTTTGCTCAACTTCTTTTCTCAGAACATTTTTAGGTCTCACAACATTTGCTCAGGGCTGAATTGCTCAGGTACCATTTTAGAAATATCGATATAAATAGGCTTTTATTGCGATGCCTCCTCATTTCTTTTACACTTTAGTTCTTGCTGGTGCCACCAATCAAATACTGCTGGGTGTCATTTCTCCTTTTATTTTTGTAAGTACTTGTCAACTTTCCTCTTTTCTCTTCACAAGTACAAATTAATTTCATTCTTTTCTTTCACAAATATATCTAAAGTTCACCAGTTGAACTCGTCATCATTCTGAACTTAGGGAACAGGATCAATGGTAGGTTTGATAAAAAAGACCCGTAGATGAAGACAAACTCCAGATGACCGGAGGGGGAGGGGGAGGGGGAGGGGGAGGGAGAGAGAGAGAGAATGCATGTGGATGATTCTGGAGGGGATCATGTGGATAGTACGATTGTCTCCCTCGTCCTTTGCTTTTTAGGGCATGTTTGGTTATAGGATTATGAAAGAATTGGATTGTAGAATCCAAAAATTTGAGAGGATTCCATAATTTTATGTTTGGTGCTGGGATTTGGATTTATAGTATTCCTTTGTTTTTTATGGGGTGCCCACCATAAAACAAGGATCCTTGAATCCTAAAAAATTTGGAGCATTTGCAAGGATTTGACACTATTCATTCTACTTTTAGATGGGACCCGGATACTTTATTTATTTAATAATCCTCTCTCTATTTATCTCTCTCTAAAATCCTCAAATCCAAATCCCACTTTTTTCACCATCTAAACAAAGATTACAAGGATCTACAAATTCAATACCAGGAATCCAATACAAACCAAACAATAAATTACGAGATCCAGAAATTTTCAACCGTACTATTTTGAAATCCAAATTTCATGATGTTGGAACCAAACAGCCCATCAGGACCACACTCCTCAAAGCTGGAATCATATCACTCTTTACTCCCTCTCCCTCTCTCCCTTCAAAGACAATAACAGATCACACTGTCTGATCCCAACAAGACATTTGTCTTGGTGACACCGCATCCAATAGCAGCATCTCATTTCACATTTTTTGAGGACAAAAAATAAAATTACTTTCAATAAAATAAGTAGTAAACACTAACAAGTGATCAGTGCTGACCACCACCACCACAATCACTCCCTGGAACCAAGCATGGATCTTCTTCATAATTTTGTTCCTGCAATTGAAAATGTCATTTTCATGATGCATGCTTCAGGATGAAGGACCACTTTACTGGAAGCGAGTGGAGCTAGTGTCGCAACACTTGCGAACCGCAGCGGGAACATAAAACAAAAACTTCTATAACATAGCACCAAACACAAAACCCAAAATCATCCAAATACCAGTAGTTGCTAAAAACTAGAGAGCTAAATATTCTAAACTAGGGTTTTAAGAGGCTAGTACCTTTCTAACGTTTCCATCCTCTAGTGGAAAACCCAAGCTAGACTCCATGTCGGAAAGGTCGACTACTCGATACTGTGACCGTACTAAAGGGTCTCTAATACTTATAATACGGACTCTAATAGGTATTAGCGACAATCCACCGTTTATATGGTCAATACCCGGTCGTAGAAAATGTAGTCGCTAATAAACATATTAGCGACCATTTATACGGTCGCTAATACGTGTGCAATAAATTAAAAAAAGTAAAAATAATAATATTGGCTACCGTTCAAACGGTCGCCATTACTTCCATTTTAATTTTTAAAAAATAAATTAGGAAATCCACATCCAGCGGTGATGATTTCATCCGCAGCCACCGCCGATCGACTAGAGGAGGAATCGGAGCGGAAGAGGCGGGAGTTGGCGGGGTGGAGGAGGGTGGGGTCCACATCCAACGTGGCAGAAGCGGAGGCGTTGAAGGCGTGTGCGAGGAAGGCGGAGGGCGGCGACGATCCAGATCCGCTACCGGTGCTGCATCCTGATCCAAAATATCGCTCCATTTTCTACTTTTGATAAAATCTCAGATTTTGAATCAAGATATAAACAAGATCAGGCTTTTGAATTTCAAAACGTTCCATTTGATTTTAGTGCACGATTGGCGCAAAGGATCGAAAATCCATTAAAATTGAGCTATTATACCTAAATCGAATGGTGGGCGACGAGGAAGTTAGCGCCGCATCAGCGGCATATACCTGATAGAGGCCGATTTGAAGCAGGACCAGACGGTCTCGAGTAGTCTGAGGGAACCGATGGCGACGACGTTGGCGGTGTAATCGGGGATCTCGAAGGAGACGGCGATGCATGACCGGGGCCTCCTAATGAGGCCGTGCAACTCGTGCCCCTTGGATAGCAGCAGAAAATTTTGAACGAGAAAAAGGGAGTAAAAATGAGAGAGAAAATGGGCGTTCGGGATATTTGAAGGAGAGGAAGAGCTTTTAAGGGTTTAAATTCTTGAAAATTTTGAGGACTTTCGGGTTTATTTTCGTAGGTATTAAGGACCGTTGATACGGTCTCTAATACCTGAGGTTTAAAAGAGGATTTATTTCATAGGTATTAGCGACCGTATACATGGTCGCTAATACCAAGACGGTCTCTAATACTGTATTAGAGTCCGTGCAAAAATTAACGGTCTCTAATTGTCACGCCCTGCTTCTCAGTGTACGGGCAGAGGACGTGATGAGACCGCTACGTATTTATTCCGAAGTAAACACGCTAAGCGTATCTAAGCAATATAAGTAACAATGCACAAGAGACAATGACAATAGATATAACTGAACAACAATTTTATTTATTAAAATTCTTTTTATAATACATCTGAAAAGTAAATACATGAAATCAAAAGCAATGCCTAAACAGTGGCATAACAGAAATGGAAAATACAAAATGTAAATGTGTACAAGGAATCTAAAGCTCTGGGTCGAAAGTTAGCTGGTCCAAATCCTCGCTGGTGGGCTCGATCTCCAGTGTGTCTGAATCACCTGACGACATTCTAAAGAAGAAGAAAGAGAATGTTTTCAGCGAACAAATCGCTCGGTAAGTCCCAAAGAGGAGGGAGAAGTACAATAGGCAGAGAGAGTATAACTATTATAGTGTTGTTTGTTATGTTAATGTAGTTGTTTGTATCTTGCTACAGAAGAGGCCAGTGTATACGAGAGGAATCCAACTTTCCCCATGGACTAAGATATAAGGAGCACAAGGAACCGTTCAGCTACGGTACAACGGCAATGGATATTCAGATTAGGTATATTATGCTTACAGTCTCGTGCCACTTTTAACACCTTCTGTACCAATCTACCCCTTAAACCCCGCGATGTCTTGATTGTATTGTATATTGAATATAGAAGGATGACTTGCCGAAACCATGATATCAGTAATGGAACAGATATAATGGATGATCATGTAAATGTAATATATCCATGGTTCGGTTCAGTCAATATAGATTGAATAGAGTGAACAGATTGAGTATATGGATTCATATTGAATTATAGTTTATACTTGAATCATATTCAAGTCAGATTTATTATATCGAGACTCAGTCTGAGTCAGACAATTAGAAAAGAAATTGAAGTCCTGAATTATGTTTTGGTGCTATCGGTAACTGCTGCACATGGACGATAGGATTTGTGTCTTTTTTAAAGACAATTACCGGATTGATAACACCGTTCGTTAATTTTTCCACCTTAAATTGGCAAGCACCCATATCTCCGGATTCCTGAGGCTCAAGAGACTGGTCCCGCTTAAACCTATGTTTACTAGGGTCCTTATTGTAATTTAGTATAACTTGAGGGGATTTTATGTGAAAATAATTTTGTATAATTTTCAAAATACACCTCAAGTATTTTATTATCGTCTTTAGAGTTTTCATTGATATATATTTTATCAATGTGATATTTCTAGCGAATAAAACCTAATTTCATAATATATGGTATTTATTTGTATGTATGTATTTTCTTGTAAATGAGATATTTTTCTTGAATTTTGAAAATGTGGAATATTATAAATATTAAAAATAGATATTTTGGTATTAATTATATATATATATATATTTATTAAAAATATAAGTTTTATTTATATTAGAAATCACATTTTCTAAAGAAAAATTGTATTAAAAATCTTTCGAGATCGTATGCTCCTTGCAGAGGTTTGCATCTCACTCTACTAGGCTCGAGAATGTGCGATAATCCGCACCATACCGAACGGGTTCCTTAAAATGGGTTGTAGAGGCGCAATTGCAAAGATTTGTTAAATACGTTTTCTATAGAAAAATGTTTTATAAGTTGAAGGTAGGTATGTGTAAAGTCGTATTTTCCCAAATCTGTGTTTCCAAATTCCATCGTGCTATATTAGATATGTGTGTTGTGAGGAGTTAGGTCATTACCTCATGAACTATCTAAAGGTATAAAGGTATTATAGGGTTTATGTCGGAAACTAAAGTTTGTGGTATTTTAATGTAAAATTGTGATAAAACATGCATATAACAATCTTTTGTGATGAAACTTATTAAAAATATTTATTAATGTTTAATGAAAAATATGTGATGATATGAAGGTATCTTGATTAAGAAAATTTGTAGTTTTTAAAGAAAGCCGAATCGGAAGTCGGACTAACTCCGCTTCCGTCGGGTTTTAGTTTTGAATGTTTTTAGAATAGAGAAATAAAGGAGAAGTAGGGACTTACTGGATGATTGGCTAGAGGAGAGAAAGTGGAAGAGGTGGGAGTTGCCGGTGCGTCGTTTCGTCGTCGGAAACTCCTTGAGTTGTCGCCGGAAGTTCGTCGGAGTTTCGCCCTTTGCTAACTCCACTTGTACACAAAAGGATCTTGGAATTTTCTTGAGAGTTTGGGTAGGGATTTGTGAGTGAGGATGGGTGATTTGAGAGTGGTATTTATAGGAAAAATTAGGGTTTAGGGTAGTGAAAGTGTGTATTAAAAATTTGTAAGATTAAATGTGAGTTTTATTGTTCTCTGTAAATGTGCAGGAAAAACAAATAATACTGGGGTTATGGGGGGAGTCCAAGAGTCGCCAGAGTTAAAGAAAATTTGGGTTTTGGCTGAGTTGGACCGGCGGCGCAGGCCCGAGACAGGAGTTGGGGGCTCGTATCTTCGCCACGTGTCCACGACGCTTCAACTATCATATTACACCTGTTAGATTATTCTGTAACTTACCCTATTACGTGTAGTGCACGTGCAACTCTTTGGCTTCTAAAAGATTAAAAGAAAATTAAATAAAAAGAATATGTGGCTAATGGGATTTGAACTCTGGTGCTTTGGTTTACCAGTGCAAGGTCTTACCAATAAGCTATAAGATCCTTCTTGCTGTTCAAAAGCAAATCAAACTTATAGCTTGTGCTCAGACTCAAGTATCCCTTTCTGTATTTTTGAAAAAATATTGTACAGAAAATTTAGGGTTGTTACACTAATACACGGTCTCTAATACTTATGTTTTTTAGTAGTGGAGCTTGCATGCAGACCTCCTTACCGAAGATGATCAATTTCGAAGAAAATTCAACCCAAGTATCAACTTCACCAAAGAGCACTTCGAAGTAACCTACTATCAAAATTTGCTAAAATGGATAGGACGAATATGTAATAAGCACACTCTCTCTTTCTCTCTCAATTTTCTCTTTCCATGCTCAAAATAGGAGGAGAGAGAAATGCATGAAAGAATGAGGTTGAGAGAAGAGAGGCAACCATGCTAGAATAATAAAATTATATCCAATATAATAATTTCCATTCATAGCAAACATATCTCTCGACCCTTGCCTCATTTCTTTATTAATATAAAGAAATGAGACGTCCCTTCTAGAATGATGAATGTATCATATACATTGGTATTTTAGTATATGTATCATATACATATACATGTATTTTTATCACATACAAATAACAAATGAGAGAGAGAACATAATACTAGAATATATATATATATATATATATATATATATATAAATCAACACTTGATTTAATTATCCGACTTTATAATAAACCGACTAGTATTATCAAACGTCCGAATAATGTATGTGTATCATATACACGTGTTTAATCGAACTCCCGCATGCATCATCACTTCTAAAGCATATGTGTATCATATACACAATGTTTTAGTACATGTATCATATACATATACATATACATGTATTTGTATCACATACAAATAGCAAATGAGAGAGAGAAAGTGAGCACAGCACTAGAATGCACATCAACATATATACCATTATTAAATCAACACTTGATTTAATAATTCGGCTTTATAATAAATTGGCTAGTATTATCAAACTTCCGATTAATATACGTGTATCATATACACGTATTTAATCAAACTCCCGGACGTATCATCATACACACAATACATCGTTTCGTATGACCTGGGAAATCCTCTGTGTGGGATTCTAAAGACTTAACAATACGCTGGCAGTGAGTAACTGGATCATATCCATAGCCTACAAGTACACCAACGGCACTAGCTGTACGTAACGACTACCTAAATATATGTCAAAAGAAAGGTCAACAAGCAAGCTCATCCGTACCTAACAGATCCTATCAATGACAATCACCGTACAATCCGATCTCTTCGTCAGAGAGTGTTGCATACTGGGTCTGGGGGTTGAATACTGTCAGACCCCCAATAACCCAATAAGTCATGCTAATGTGAAACTCATAACCATCTAAGATACAACTGATAACACTTATCAGTTTATCTCAACTGCCCTGGCCAAGAACTTATGGTTATAGTCAATCAAGCACAACGCGACATAAACTCCTTATACCAGGAGTGACGAATCTCTTCAATCGCACACTGACTCCATGTGCTTCGGAACTGTACCCAACTAAAAACTATATGCACGGCTCTTTAAAGACGTGGTTGGGTACTAATCAAAGTACAACGAGAACATACACAAGACACTATGACGATCTCAGGTTAAAAGACTATCATGTACTCATATCACCAGAGAACAAGTATCTGATAATAGATATAATACCATCTAGGAGTTCTCGGCAAGTCCGTTCAGTGTACTCATTCTCTTATGAGTACTTGTATACAATTTTCGGTGTCAAACACCAATGGTTGTGGGACCAACCATCGCCCGGTTGGCGGTCAAGAAATGTATACACTAGTATACTTTGGAGTACCGATTCCCAATCTTGATACTCCCACGACTAGGAATATTTAAGGCTGTGCTTATGGACTACCCAGATGTAATACCCAATCCCCTTTTGTACGCCGATACCCATAATTAAAATAAAATGTTGTTCTAAATAATTTACCCATTTTTATTTTATTTATTTATATTTTTTCTTTACCTAAATATTCTATTTATTTTCCCCAACACCCTAACCTATATTTTACCTAAATGGTTTCACTAAAATCTCACCCAAAACCCAAGCCCCACTATCCCAAACCCAATCCCCTCCCCCAACTGCCACTTTCCTTTTGAATTTCCCACATTTAAACCCCACTTGATTCCCAATTAATCTTCTTAATACCCAAATATATCATATTAATTATTATTTAATTACATTGATTTTCTCCCTCTCTCTCTCACGTTTCCTCTCCCTCTCTCTCTCTCTCTCTCTTTAAACACACACACACACACACACACACACACACACACACTCTCGCTAACTCTCTCTCATCTCAATCTAACTCTCACTCTCTCTCTCTCCTCTCGATCTCTCTCTTTCCCTCTCCCGTTCACTCACCGTAAACTACTTGTAACCTCCGACAAACCCCAACCGCCCCTAACCTCTGACGAACTTACAACACCCCCGACGAGACCGCGCCACCATCATCGTCATCGCCCTCATCATCAACTGAGCTCCCCTAGCCGCCTCCTTCGGCCGTCGGGTTCTGCCGATCACCACGACGCCACCACCACCTCCTCTCCCAGAGCACCGACTGCACCCTTCATCCTCTTCCTTCGAGCTCCTCTCCACCACACCAACAACCCTCGCCGGAGCTAACTCCTCCAACCACCGACGACCTAGCGCACTTTTAGTCCCCATCGCGAGGCCCTGACCACCGTGCCTCAGCCGACTCCAAGCCATCTCCGGTCACCATGGCTGCAGCTCCAAGCCGATCTCCCCATATCCAAAACCGACCCTTTTCCCTCAAGCTCCTCCTTTGCCGCCGGCGAACCCTCGACGTTTCTGAACCGCCGGAGACTTTGCCAACGTCACCCCGTGCACCACGTCAGCACCACCACCAAGCCCTTCACCTTTGTCATCGTCGCCACTGCACAAAGCTTGAGCCGAAGTCAAGCTTGCCTTGTCGCGCCTAGCCCTTGCATGCGTCGTGCCGTTCCGTTCATCATCGTTCACCGCTGTTGTGTCGCTGATCGTCGTCGTCAGGTAAGTTCCAAGACTTGCTTACATGCTATAGTACTTATATGTCGATATATGATCCGATAATATCGCGTGATTAGTATTAGACCGTATTTAATTTAAATTGATTTGGATCTGAGTATTAATCGAGTCAAACACCTAGTGTTAACATCGTGTGGAAGTTCGTAAGTTATTTCCATGTGTATTGAGTGAACGAAATCGACATTCCGACCCATAATCGATTGTTTAATCTATGTATTCGATATGGAACTTATGCGAAAACCTAATCTAGTGTGGCGGGATTTATGGATATTGGATTACTTTAGTGATAATGGATAACACGTAAAAATTTAGGTTGAAAACACGTGCTTTAACACCATAGAACGTCAACCTCATTTAGATCCACCAAATTTGAAACTTTCCGTACATGTAACTTAAGAAAATCATAGTAAATTAGATACACATCGGAATATTGTGTTTGTGATCTCTTATCGAATACGACTCGACAACCTAGAACCCCCTATAATTTATATTTCGATTATGATTTAAAACGATGATGAAAACTATTTGGGAGTGCGGCTCTAGATTGCATTCCAGAGCAATACTGCTTGTCGACACCTGAATTAAAACTCTGCGTGAAAATGATATTATGTGTAACACTATACCGTTGGGAATATTATCCTATTAGTTAACTATCTAAGGTGTTTTCAATCATTTTTACCATCGTTTGCTATTTTAGTTATCTTTTAAATCGTCGTTACGTACTGCAGTCCCAAGCAGGGACAGAACGTATACTCTGATCTTAAAAAATACATATCTTCCAGCACAGAGAGGATATTGTCAATCTGTCTGGTGAGTTGGAAACCTAATTAATAGATATAAATATTACTCAACTGTAGAGTTGCCTAATTATGATCCTAACAGGGTGAAAACTGTGTTACGAGACGGACTTTCAGTTCAGGAACTGAATTTCCAGCAGAGAACACTTAAAAAGAAATGACTGTAATTCGCAAACCCGGAACCCGATTGATTTGAAACCAATTTCGTTGAATTTATAATTAAGTTTAATTTTTACCCCTTTGGTATAATTTTGCTTAATTATGATCGTACGATTTAATGTGAATTTTTCTAAGTTCCTAGAACGCGTAGTGACTTATTGCATATGACTTGCTTAGCGGCATAATTCACATATTTACCCGTCTGTGATACCTTTGGCGATAGTGAGCGCCTTTATTAATTCTCAGTGTGTATTGCATTGTCGAACGTGAGTGATTTCGGATTAGTTGTGTCGAGTACGCTAGTGGAAAGTGAACGATTTGTGATAGTGAACAGTACAATGAATAGCGAACAGAACAGTGTTATTGGTGAGTACTTGTACACAACTAGCCCATACGTACATTTATTGAAATATAGGGGAAAAGGGAAAATCGAAGTGGAAAGGAAATTTTATTTAATGAGATTTAGTGATTTAGAGGATGATCATTCGAATAACGACTCTTATATATATTAGGTTTTGACTTAGCGGTCCGACTGACAGGGTTGTGTCCCGGGCAACAGTGGGCCGTAGTCTCGGGTACGCACGAGACCCTCGTTAAACATGATCACTCCTTTCCGCAACTCGATTTCAAAATTGACCTAGAGACCAGTAGGAACACGGATCATATACTGCATTGATTGTTGTTGTATCGATTACCTGCATTCACCGTCTCCACTTTTATTACTTTTATTTCATGCAGCATTATTGTTGTCATATTATTTCTATTGCGTCATCCTGATGACCTGAGTATGCATGCTTAGAAATTGGAGAGGACCCAGCTCAGGAGTCAGACAAACCGTTCGAGCTCGCAGAGATTTAGACGGTCGTACCTTTAGTACTTTACCGCTTTCCATAAATTAACCTTGTATTCGCACTTGGTTAGTAGTATTCGTTATGTTGGACTCTTATAAATTGTGAACAATGAAAGTTGATGTAAAAAACTAGTGATGTGTTTCGTTTACTTCTGTGCTATGATTACTGATTACTATGTAACGCTAAAAGCCGAAGTGTGACTACGACAGGATTATTCCCTGACCGCAGGAGCATGGCTGGCCTAGTCGCCTCCCGTATTCCGTATTCTGGGAAGCGGGCATGACATGACCTTATTGGTACCAGAGCGCCAGGTTTTAGTATTAAGGGATAACATTAAATACGCTTTATTATATTACTTACACTTCACTATCTTTCTACTTTCAGCCTTATATCTAATCATATCCATTCATCTATCTTACAACGACATGACTTCCCCGAACAACCTCTCCTCGGACTCTAGTTCTCAGGATTGCACAGAGAGGATCCTAAACGCACCGATGACTCTCACGGAAGTCCAAGAGAGAAAGACGGACCTATTTACCGACGGTCTCATGGCAATTACCGCATTAGGAGGACCTTCCGCTCTCATTACCGCCCCCGAGGGCGCCGTTGCACCAGCTACACCTGCCAGAGCTAGCACTGTATCGAATTTTCGGAGGCTACACCTGGCTGTGTTTACAGGGTTAGCCGAACCACTTGAGGCTGAGCAATGGCTAGTCAATGTGGAGAATCTACTGACGGACGCACGGGTACCCGATGAAGAGAAAGTGAACGTGATAAAGATCCAGCTGGAAGAAGAAGCCCGTACTTGGTGGTCCGTCGAAGAGACGAGACTCGATGGGCCGATTGAGTGGAGAAAGTTCAAAGAAGGCTTTATGGACGACTACTTCCCCTTCACTACCAAAGCAGAAATGGAAGAAAGATTTATCTTGCTGAAGTAAAACAACCGTCCAGCTGACCTATATGCGGCAGAGTTCAACCGTCTGAGCCAATTCGCTTCCTATATAGTCGCTTTAGAGGCCACCAGGGCCAGACGTTTCTTGCAAGGGCTTGACTTTGAATTGCAGCAGTTGATTGCGTCTCTTGAGTTGCAAACTTTTACATAGGTGCTTAACGCTGCACGAATCCAGGAGAAGCTGATCAATAAATTCAAAGGCCCCAGCTCGAGTGACAGGAGGCCCTCAGTTATCCCGACACGTACTCATACATCGTCCCGAGGGGTCATACCAGTTCACAAGCAAGGGAAGACACAGATGAAGCGTCCCTTCATGCCCCAGCAGCAATAACAAAGGAAAGCTTTAGTCTGCGGTTACTGTCACATGGACGGGCATACCCAGAGGGACCATCGCCGTGCCAAGGGACAATGTTTGATTTGCGGATCCAGTCAGCACAGGGTTAGTGGTTGCCCTCAGCGAATAGAGTTACAGGGAGGATCTGGACCGCAACACAGAAGTCAGTGGAGCAGAGGTGGACCAACCCAGGTCGCGGTCAGGGACGGGCTTTCACCCTGACTGCCGAGCAGGTAGAGGCCTCATGAGAAGTTGTTACATGTACTCTACTCATTCATTCTATGCCAGCTGGAGTACTATTTGATTCTGGAGTATCACATTGTTTTATATCTGCACATTTCGTCGACACTTACTCCATACCACATGAACCATTAACCAAGGGATGGAAGATACATACGGGTAATGGTATTATAGAGTCTAGTCAAGAATGTAGATCTTGTCCAATTATAGTGTGTAGCAGGGAATTCTACGAGAAATACCTTTTAATCGGGACAGACAACTACGACGCGATTCTTGGGATGGATTGGATGAGTAACTTCCATGCGATCATCGATTGCCGAGCTAGGAATGTGATCTTTCGCATCCCCAATCACCCTGAGTTTGTTTTCGAAAGCGGAAGCGAATCTCTGGATCCAGCCAAGTATAGAGCTAAGCCGAAAGTATTGACGGCTATGGAGATTGATGAGAACCCAATGCCAGAGATCATTCGGGATTTCCTTAATGTGTTCCCTAAAGATTTACCAGGTCTACTACCTCATCGCATCTTGGGATTCTCAATCGACCTGATTCCAGGTACATCACCAGTTTCTAAAGCACCGTACAGAATGACACCAGTTGAATTGGAAGAATTGAAGAAGCAGATTGGAGATCTTCTGGAGAAGGGATTTATTCGCCCAAGTGCTTCGCCGTGGGATGCACCAGTCTTATTGGTGAAGAAGAAAGAAGGATCGTTGCAGATGTGCATAGACTACCGTGAGCTGAACCGAGTAATGATAAATAACAAATACCCATTCCGTGCATCGACGATTTATTTGATCAATTGGGTGGTGCCAAGGTATTTTCGAAGTTGGATCTTCGTTTGGGTCATGACCAGATCAGAGTAACGGCTGAAGACATATGCAAGATTGTCACGCCCCGCTTCCCAAAATACGTAAACACGGCATGTGACAGAGCCAACCATGCTACCCGTGTCTAGGAATCATCTCTCCACAGTCACATTACGGCTGTCAAGCGGATATCAAGAACAGTAAAATATATAATCTAGCTAACACGTGTCCATCTGCCACAGTAAATAGAATCAAGAAAATGCATGTAGAGGAAACGAATCAAGATCCAATAAACAATAGCATCTGAATCACTTCGTTTATGGGATCATATCAATAGAAATAAAAATGCTGAAATAACTAAATTAAGAGTCTATAAACTAAAATAGCTAGCTCCTCATTGCTCGGCTTGATTGCTAAAGCACTCCTGATCTGCCTGCGATAAAGGTAGAAGAACCGGGCCATGTAAAACCCAAACATCAGCGCGTCATAAATATCAAACAATAGTAATAACCAGGATATGATAATATGATTAAATAAGAATGTGAATGATAAACACAGATATAAATAGTGAGCAATATATATGTGATGTGTATCCTAAATTCTGTACTTCTAGGTTATCTATTCTACAAGTCATTGAAATTGATTTAATGGAATCGTCGATGTAACTCAATAGTATCCCGTGTGTGCCCAGGACCACGGTCAAGATTCTCGGGCTGAATCCGAGACATGCTACTAGACAGTAAACAGGTAATATGTACAGATGAATGATATCAGCAGCAGCATCCCGGGGCTGGCCGAACCCGTAAAGACTGATCAGTATAAGTATCGAACTGTTGAGTTACAAGTCAGGTTTCATTGTTGATTTTCCCTTACCCCCAAGGTTTTGTGTTCAAGTCAGGTATTGATGATATAAATCTAATGCCAATACAGGATCAAGCAGGTATATGTTTTGTTTATGTAAACAACAAGTCACGTCCGTCAGGACAACGATCAGGATTGTCGGCATTAGTAAGAAGATCCAAGTAACAAGTCATGTAGTGTGTTGTGAACATGTCATGTGATGCATGTTAACCAAATAGATACCCAATGTGAAACTGTATTCGATACCGAAACACGATAAACACAATTGATACTAGGATGCATATGTATCTATCTGTAATAACTATTATATATCCATTACCAATTATGATGCAAACTAGATAGCATGCTGTACTAATATAGTAGTATAATAATATCATGATGTTCCGGCATGCAACTAGATATGCTATTATTAGTACGGATACAGACTGATATCGTAAAACTGTAAATCTGTGACATTTGCTGTATAATAAAACACATGCACTATTTGTATTCATATAGATATTGATATAATATAACATAGCATGTTGCAAGTTAAACTTGCCTGATCGGATCTCACGTCAAGATACGGATGTCACGTTCCGACGTCGAAATAAAGTCACGATGCAAAACTTACACACGCAGGACTAGACCTGGCTGAGCAGCTGCGTGATGTGGTGATTAGGTTGGACGACGACAGTGATTAGGGTGTCTGGATCTTCGGCGACACATGCAACTCCAGCGAGACGGCCGGAATACCAAGAGAGAAAGAAAGAAAGAAAGGAATAAGAAGAATGAGGCTGCTGGTGTTTGAGTTCTGGGGACAAAGGACAGAAGAGAAGATGATGGCGATGATAGGCTGCCGTCGGTGATGAGGGCAGTAGGGTTTTCTTGAGTTGGTGTCGGGTTCTTGCAGCCGAGGCTTAAAGGTGGTGGTGGTTTGTGGTGCCGGGGATCGGAGAGGGAGGTGAGGAGGGCGAGGGGACAAGGGTGAGGAGGTGGCGGTGACAACAACGAGTCTCCGACGAGGTTGGGGATTCTGGGATTGGGTCACGGGTTGTCGTCGGGGGTTGTGGTGGGTGCAAGGTGCTCTCGGGAAGGAGAGGGGAGAGGAGGTGGAGAAGGTGATGATGAGGGTGATGACGAGGTGAGGTGATCGGCGGCAGCGGTACAGACGTGGGCTACGGTTTGAGTTCTCGGGTTTCTCATAGGCAGAAAGAAGAAGGGAGAAGAGGGAGGTGAGGTGATTATAGGGTTTATATATATATATATATAAAGAAGAGAGAGAGAAAGAGAGAGGCTGAGTGACGAGAGAGAAAGAGAGAGAGAGTGTGTGTCACGCCCCGCTTCCCAGGATACGAGGAAGTAGACGTGACGGGCACGCGATATGTTTACTCAGAAGTAAACGTGATAAGCGTAAATAAGCAATATATAAATAAAAGGCACAAGAATGACAAGTGATGTAATATGAACAACAACTTTTATTAACATTCATTGTATACATTACAACTGATTTGAAAAGAAAATGTACAATGATAGAAAGCAATGCCTAAACAGTGGCATATAAACTGAAATAAGTACAAGTAAAAACTAGAAGTCTGGCCGCTCTATAAATTGGTCCAAGTCGTCCTGGCTGGGCTCGGTCTCCTGAGGGTCCGGTCCTCCTGACGAGCATTTCCAAGAAAGAAATAGAAGGAATGTCGTCGTCGAACTAGCGCTCGGTAAGTCCCAAAAGTAAGAGTAGAATAGAATAGAATAGAACAAGTAGAGAGTATATGACTGGTAATTTGTAAAGGTATAAGTTTGTTATACTAACGTAGTTGTTTGTAGTTTGGTACAGAATGTATCAGTGTATACGAGAGGAGTCCAACTTGCTCCGTGGACTATGGTAACCCGTAGTACAAGACCCCATCAAAACCCACGGGACAACGGCACAAGATATTTAGGTAGGTGTCTTTTAGTGACCATCTCGTTCCACTTCTAATACATTCCGTACCAGTCTACCCCGTTAAACTCCGTAATGTATATTGTACTTATTGTAGTTATCAGACTTGCCGAGACCATGGATACAAGTTATTCGTATAATTAGGTTCAGGATGTATCAAGTAGTCAGGTAGTCAAGTCAAGATATAACCATGGTTCAGTCAAGTCAAGTCATGTTGATATTGTTCTGGTATTCAGGTTCAGATTCAAGTATTCAAGTTTGGTATATTGGATTCATGTTTGGATTGGATTCAGATTAGACTTATACTCAGATTGAGTCAGACACTTTAAAACAGATTTGGATCCTGAATTATATTCGGGTGTTTTCGGTAACTGCTGCATATGGACGGCAGGTTTTATGTCTTTTTCCAAGACAATTATCATTGATAACCCCGTTATGTTTTTCTACCTTAAATAGGCAAGCACTCACTTTCTCCGGCTCCCTGAGGCTCAAGAGAATTGATCCCGCTTAAACCTATACTTAATAAGGTTCTTAATGTAATTTTATATAACTCGAATGAGTTTTATGAAAAATATTTTATATACTTTCAAAATAAATCTCGAGTAATTATTTATGTTCTTTAGGGTTTTCATGAATGTGAATTTTAAAGAGTAGGGTATATTAGTGAATATTTACATAGCTTGAATAGTTCAAGGTATTTTAGTGTAAGACTTGTCTTGTATTGATACTTGATGGTAGTTCAGTGAAACTTGTCATTCTTTTATTTTAGAAAAATATGGAATTTTATCATAACTTGAAAATATGTGGTTTGATAATATTTATATAATATTAAAAATTAATTTTATTATTAATTAGAAAACCTCGTTTTTCTTAAAAATCGTATTAAAAATCTTTTGAGACCGAATGCTCCGTGAGGAGATCTGTATCTCGCTCTATTAGCCCGAGGATATGTGATAATCCACACCATCCAATAGCAGATTCCCCAAAATGGGTTGTAGAGACATAATCACAAAGAATCTAATAATACAACTAAAAAGAAAACCGGCTTTTTATAGTCGACGTATTTTAATGAAATATTGTATTTGCCACAAAAATATGTTTCCAAGAGTATCGTGCTATATAAACGTGTGTGTATGTGAGGGGTAGGTCATTACCCCGCGAAGTTTTCTAGAGGTATGATTAAGCAAAGTATGGTATTTAAATGTAAAACTCAATTTAAAGTTATTTAACATGATAATTTATGGTGAAAGTTGTTTCTAATTATTAGTTTTATGGTTATAAACATATTTTAAGAATATGGATGAGCAATGATTAAGAAAAAGTGTGATTTCAAGGTTTTAGAATCAAAAGTCTGTGTTAACTCCACATACCGACATGTTTTGAAAAAGAGAACTTTTTATATAGAAAGAGAAGAATTAGGCGGGACTTACTAGCTAGAAGGGTAGGAAAGAGGTTGAAGAAGATAGCTTGATCGTTGCGGCGTCGTGGGCTCACCGGAACTTGCTCGATTCCTCACCGGAAGTTGGTTTTGGGCTAACTCCATTTCTACTCCACTTGTACTTAGAAAAATTTGATAATTTTGGCTAGAGATTTCAGAATGAGAAAAGGCTAAGATATCGGGTTGTATTTATAGTGTGAAATTAGGGTTTTGGAATTGAAAGAATGATTTAAAATGCATTTAAATTGGATTTAAAGGTGAAATTGAATTCTCTGTTTTAATTCAGAGTAAACAAACAGTGCAGGGGTAATGGGTGGGGTAGGCCAAAGGTTATGTGGACAAAACACGGGGACATTTCCCTACGGACTCCCCGGCGGTGCCGGCCCTATGCGCAATCTCGCTGGCCATTTTATAGAGGGGAGCCGTCGGATCTTGGCCACGTGTTCACGTCAGCATACACAGCATTTTGCACATGTTTGTTTTTCCCGACTGTTCATTTTTTTGTGCAGTGCACGTGTAAACTTTTGGGCTTCCAAAAAGTTTAACAGAAAAATCAGGAAAAAATAATATGTGGCTGATGGAATTCGACACAGGGGCTATGTCACAGCAGTGCAAGGCTTTACCAATAAGCTACAAGTGCTTTCTTGCTGTTCTTAAATAAGAATAACTTTTAAATTGTGCTCAGGCTTACAAACTCCTTTCTG
This sequence comes from Agapanthus africanus, assembly GCA_030015575.1. Lineage (NCBI taxonomy): Eukaryota > Viridiplantae > Streptophyta > Magnoliopsida > Asparagales > Amaryllidaceae > Agapanthus > Agapanthus africanus. The sequence goes on along the minus strand of JASDDO010000019.1, from coordinate 41,988,208 downwards.
TACTTTAAGAACAAAATTTTTTAATAGAAAATTCAGAGCCGTTACATTCTACCCTCCTTATAAAAATTTCATTCTCGAAATTTATAGAAGAAAGTTGTAACAGATCCAAGAAAAATTTGATTACAGTGGTGGTGAAAGAACTACTGATATGGTACTGAAAGTGCCAGAAAAATGTTTGAAAGAACGAAAGGATGCTAGAGTAGTTTTCAAGAAAGCTGCGAGCATGCAATCAAATAGAAGAACATAAATTAGAATTGGATTGTCAAGAACGGTATATAAAGATATTAAAAATCAGGGAATGATATGAGTTATCAAAGGAGATAGGATTCGATAATTATGGATATATGGTAGAACATAACTGAATCAAGAGGAAAGAGAATCAAAGGCAGAACTCCAAGTAACTCAAGCAGAGTACTGCATTGTAACTATACTGCAGTTCATGATTACAATCACATAACTCCATTTAAATCACCCAAATCCTACCATCAGAGTTAAGGTGATAAGATTTAAGAAGCAATCAAGAAAAATCAAAGGAAGATCAAGAGTTTGTAGTTTCGTGTTACGTCGAGGCAAGATTATCAGGGAAAACAAGAAAAGATTCAAAGGATGCAATCATGTTGCAGGCGTTGCAGTCTACCCTACTTAAAAATAATTTCGTCCGCGAAATTCTCTCAAGGAGTACGATGCAGTAAGGCACGAGAAAATAAGGATAAAATTGGGGTAAGTCTTCTTCGAACTCTATCGATCAATGCTATAACCAACTGAGCTAATAGCCCTAAGTAGCAGGGTGAACTGGAGATAAGGATTCAAAAGTCGATAGATTATATTCAAGGAATTCGAAGTGAAGATAGATTCAAGGAATTTGAAATGTAAAGAATGTATAGTTGCTGAATCTTATAGTTCTTGTGATATATATTGCTTAGGACTTCATGCAGAACTGACCTGCATGGGCCGCCAACAAAACCTATTTTTTCTGACTTTTCATTTCTATGTGCAGTGCACGTGTAAACTTTTGGACTTCCAAAAAGTTTAAAAGAAAAATCAGGAAAAAATAATATATGATTGATGGGATTCGAACACAGGGGGTATGTCACATCAGTGCAAGGCTTTACCAATGAGCTACAAGTGCTTTCTTGCTGTTCTTAAACAAGAATAACTTTTAAATTGTGCTCAGGCTTGCAAACTCCTTTCTGTACTTTAAGAAGAAGAAAAATTTGTACAGAAAATTCAGAGTCGTTACAGAGAGATAAAATATAATATAATAATTAGTTGATATTATATTATATATATATTTATATACATATATAAATATATAACTGTTAGTTTAGAAAAATATTATAATATATTTTATAGGATTATACAGCTAATATCAAAATGCTCCGAATATTATTCGGGTTTCCTCTAAAAATATAGTTTTAAAGTATGGAGAATATACATAAAAATTAAAAGCATAATGCGATGTCCGGTTAATAAAAAATGCATACCCCAAAGTACGGATCCATGTAAATATTCGTAGCGATCCAAACGAGTTTGTTTTAACAATTTGGACGTGAACATAAGTTATGGATGCAACCATATGATATGGGGTATGAAAACATGCCATGCTAGATACCAAAAATATTTTATTTGGTTATTATGTGTTCAGCAAATAATCAAGAAATCTGTCGCAAGATTAGAAAACCCCCAAAAATATCGTATAAATGCATTAGGGTGTTACATTATATCCAACTACAAAAGAATTTCGTCCTCGAAATTCCCAAAACAAGAAAAGACAAGAAAACACGGATCTATGAAAAGAAGTGTGGAAACTTCTGTCGGATCTCGTATTCACGTTCCCAAGTAGATTCTCCGTGTGAGCGATTCCCCCATAAAACGAGTACTAGAGCGATAACTTTGTTCTTGAGGACCTTGACTCATCGATCCACAATCTCCATCGGTCGTTCTTCATATGTTAAGTCCTCCCTTACTGTCAGCTCCGAGTGATCTAGGACATGCGTCTCATCTCGAACGTACTTGCGGAGTTGTGATACATGAAACACGTCATGAACACTCTCCATGGATGGTGGTAAAGCCAATCGATAAGATACCTCTCCGATACGCTCGATAATACCGAAAGGCCTCACGAATCGAGAACTAAGCTTGCCTCGACTAACAAATCAGATTACTCCTCTGGTCGGTGATATCTTCAAGAATACAATATCACCAACTGCGAACTCCAGAGGTCTTCGTCCAGTATCAACCCAACTTTTTTATCGATCTTGTGCTACTTTCATATGATTTCGGATCACATTAACTTTTTCCACCGTTTGCACAATAAGATCCGGTCCCAATAATCTTCTTTCTCCAATATCGTCCCAACAGACGGGAGAGCGACACTTGCGACCGTACAATGCTTCGAATGGAGCCAACTGTATAATCGCCTGAAAACTGTTATTATAAAAAAACTCCACCAAGTGTAAATGATCCTCCCATGAACCCTTGAATTCTAATATGCATGCTCTCAACATATCTCTAAGAGTTTGGATCGTTCTTTTTGACTGCTCATCTGTCTGAGAATGATAGACGGTGCTAAACTTCAATCGAGTCCCCAAACTTTCCTGTAGACTCCTCCAAAAGTGCGATAAAAATCGGGTATCACGATCGGAAACAATGCTTATAGGTACTCCATGCAATCTCACAATCTCCTGCATATACTGCTCTGCTAAAGCCTCTGTCGACTGACCAACTCGAAATGGTATAAAATGAGCTGCCTTGGTCAATTGATCAACAATCATCCAAACTGCATTATTGTCCTTTGGACTCCGCGGTAATGCTGTCACGAAATCCATGGTTATATGTTCCCACTTCCACTAAGGAATCGGAAGTGGTTGAAACAAACCAGCTACCCTTTGATGTCAGCCTTGACCTGTTAACACACCAAGCACTTCGAAACATAGCGAACAATCTCCTTTTTCATGCCTTCCCACCAGAAATGTTTTCGTAGATCTCTGTACATCTTTGTGCCTCCCGGATGTACGGAATATGCGGAACTAAGAGCCTCCTTCATGACTTCTTCACGAACAACTCCTTTAGTCACACATAGACGACTACCATATCGTAACGAACCGTCTTCATGAATTAACAAGTTCGTTCGAAGTCCCGCTTCTACTTGTTCTCGAAACTTCTGCAACCTTGGATCGTGCGACTGCGCTGCTTTAATGTTATCGATCAAGAATGACTGTACTTGCAATTGTATCAATTGTCCCGAAGAATGCGGTAGTACAATCTCCAACTTGAATCTTTGAAAATCAGCTATAATCTCCTTCTGTGCAGTCAACATCCGTATCGCTGGCAACCGACTTAGAGCATCCGACACTACATTAACTTTTCCCGAATGGTATTTTAGATCCAGATCATAATCAACCATCAGCTCCAACCATCTACGCTGTCTCATGTTGAGCTCTTTCTGTGTGAACACATATTTTAGGCTTTTGTGATCGGTAAACACTTCTACCATTTCGCCCAATAAGTAGTGTCTCCAAATTTTCAAAGCGAAAATTACAGCTGCTAGCTTCAAATCATGAGTTGTGTAGTTCTTCTCATGAGTCTTCAATTGTCTTGACGCGTAGGCTATAAGCTTCCCATGCTGCATTGGAACACATCTCAAGCCTTTCCCAGCTGCGTCGCTGTGAATAACCAACCCTCCGGAACCGTCTGGCGCTGTCAAGATAGGAGCGGTGGTCAATCTTTGCTTCAACGTTTCAAAAGCTGACGCACATTTCTCCGTCCATATAAACGGTACATCCTTTCGTGTTAGCTTGATCAATGGTTCAGCCATTCGAGCGAAGTTCTCCACAAACCTTTTATAATATCCGGCAAGCCCAAAAAAACTTCTGATCTCCCCTACATTCTTTAGAATTGGTCAATCATGAACTGCTGCAATCTTTTCAGGGTCAACGACAATTCCATCTTCAGATACGACATGATCCAAGAACTTTACTTCTTCGAGCCAAAACTCGCACTTGCTCATCTTAGCATATAACTTTTCTTTCCTCAATATTTGCAGCGCGATCCTCAAGTGTTCTATATGCACTTCTTTACTCCTCGAATAGACTAGAATATCATCAATAAACACCACTACGAACTGGTCCAGTATGGTGAAAAGATTCGGTTCATCAAGTCCATAAATATTGCTGGTGCGTTTATAACTCCAAATGGCATCACTAAGTACTCGTAATGCTCATATTGAGTTCGGAATGCTGTTTTGCAAATATCTTCTGATTTCACCCAAACTTGATGATATCCGGATTACAAATCCTGCTTTAAGAATACCCTCGCGCCACTGAGTTGATAAAAGAATTCTCCGATGCGAGGGATTGGGAACTTGTTCTTAATAGTCACCCGATTCAATTCTCGATAGTCAATGCACATCCATCATGTGCCACCCTTCTTCTTGACTAGAAGAACTGGAGCTCCTCAGGGTGAACTACTGTTGAGAATCCAACCCTTCTTTAGTAATTCAGTAACTTATTTCTTTACCTCTTCCAGTTCCACCGGCGCCATTGGATAATAAGCCTTTGAAATCGGCGCAGCTCCTAGAATAAGATCAATCGCGAACTCCACATCTCGTTTTGGCAGTAAACCCGAGATGTCCTCGAACACATCCATAAACTCCCGAACTACTGCTGGCGGTTCCTCCTCATTTACTTCCATCGACGGAAGAACGGCATTAGTCGGCCTAGCCCTAAATTCGACTGGCCTGACAGATCTGCTACCTCCCAAAAATATGAACTCCGGATGTCCGGGAATCTGGAATATCACTTTCTTTGCCCTATAATCAATGTGAGCATGGAAAATGCCAAGAAAATCCATTCCCAAAACAACATCATAGCTACCAGTATCGATCACCAGGAATTCTACGAATAACTCTCGTCCGCAAATAACAATCGAGCAACACTTGCACTCACTACTAGATATAATTTTCCCATTCCCAATGTGTATGTCCTGACAACTAGACAGGGCCTTGTGTGGAATAGAGTGTGTACTAATAAACTTGGACGACATGAAGCAATGGGATGCACTTGAATCGAATAATGCCAATGCGGGAAAATTATACACGAGTAAGATACCTGAAACAACGTCATCTGACGCCTTGGCCTCCTTAACCGTCAAGGTGAAGGCCCGTGCTTGATTAGGCCTCTGAGTGATCAATTTCTGTCCCTGAATCTACTTCTGTGGTGGTTTCTGAATATCTTCTCTTAATCGTAGTTTTGAAGGGCAAGCACTGATGGTATGGTCAGCTGATCCACAAACTAGATAAAGTCCAAGCCTCCTTCGACAGTCCTTCTGTAAGTATCCGGATAGATGGCAAAAGTTATAAATCACACTTCTTTTCTGATCGGATACAACGGGCTTCTTCATAGGTATAACGCCTCGCCTGTTCACCGGGATGCCTCGGCGTACAGAAGCTATGTTTGGCATAAACACCGGCTTCCGCACTATGACGGCTTGCTGTTGAGTACCCTTTGCTTTCACCGATAAACTCTGCTGCTCCCTGGCTGCCTTGAAAACTTAGAAGAAGGTGGTCAATCTCAGAGATATAATGTGTCTCTGAATCTCCACATTCAAGCTATGCATAAACCTTCGTGCCTTATCTGCCTCGTTGGCAACCAAAGGCTCCACAAATCGACTGAGCTGGGTCCACTCAGCCGCGTTTGCATCAACGGATCTGCCATTTTGCTTCAACCTAATGAACTTCTCTTCCATTTCCTCCCGAGCAGATTGTGGAAAGAACTTCTCCAAGAAACTTCGCGAAAACGTTTCCTAACTAATCGGCTTAGGAAGACGGGTCTCCTCTACGAGCCACCACTCGCAAGCGTAATCTACCAACTGGATGCGTACTACATCTAACCTTTTTTTATCTGGAATCTGCGCAGCGACAAGCAGGTTCTCTGTGTCAACTAGCCACTGCTCCGGTGGCAATGACTCCTCCAATCCTGTAAATGTGGACAGACCGAGCTTTCTAAAGTCCGCCACAGTGCCCTCACAATGTGTTGGCCTGGGTGCTACTGCAATTACGGACTGCTGGACCGTCCGCAAACCCTCCTGGAAAGCCTTGTCCTGCTACTGATTCAGCTCAGTTTGCCGCTTCTGGTTTTCAAGCATACCATATATAACTCCAAGCAATGCGGCATTATTAACACATCTCTGGTAAGACCGCAAATCCCTATCCACCATGATTCTGAAGCCAAGACACTGAAGAGGATTAGCAACGGTAAACAGGATTCAATAAACAAGATAGCTATAGATTCAAGACTGGCATGATTGTAATGTGGCAGGACATGTTCCTAATTTTGAGTTTTCTGGTTAGTGTATTGGGTTTAATACCCAATTAGAAAAGAACCAAACCCGACTAACCCTAAATCCTATGTCTCTGATACCAAACAAACCCCGTCACGCCTCACTTCCCAAAATACGTAAACACGGCACGTGACAGAGCCAACCATGCTACGTGTGGTTAGGAATCATCCCTCCACAGTCATATTACGGTTGTCAAGAGGATATCAAGAACAGTAAAATATATAATCTAGCTAACACATGTCCATCTGCCACAGTAAATAGAATCAAGAAAATGCATGTAGCGGAAACGAATCAAGATCCAATAAACAATAGCATCTGAATCACGTCCCTTATGGGATCACATCAATAGAAATAAAACTGCTGAAATAACTAAACTAAGAGTCTATAAACTAAAATAGCTAGCTCCTCATTGCTCGGTTTGATTGCTAAAGCGATTTTGATCTGCCTGCGATAAAGGTAGAGGAACTGGGACATGCAAAGCCCAGACGTCAGTGAGCCGTAAATATCAAACAATAATAATAACCAGGATATGATAATATGATTAAACAAGAATGTGAATGATAAACACAGATATAAATAGTGAGCTGTATATATGTGATGTGTATCCTAAAGTCTGCGCTTCTAGGTTATTTATTCTACAAGTCTTTGAAATAAATTTAATGGAATCGTCGATATAACTCAATAGTATCCCGTGCGTGCCCGGGACCTCGGTCAATATTCTCGGGCTGAATCTGAGACGTGCCGCTAGGCAGTAAACATGAAACATGTACAGATGAATGATATCAGCAGCAACATCCCGGGGCTGGCCGAGCCCGTAAAGACTGATCAGTATAAGTATCGAACTGTTGAGTTACAAGTCATGTTTCATTGTTGATTTTCCCTTACCCCCAAGGTTTTGTGTTCAAGTCAGGTATTGATGATGTAAATCTAATGCCAACATAGGATCAAGCAGGTACAGGTTTTGTCTATATAGACAACAAGTCACGTCTTTCAGGACAACAATCAGGATTATCGGCATTAGCAAGAAGATCCAAGTAACAAGTCATGTAGTGTATCGTGAACATGTCATGTGATGCATGTTAACCAAATAGATACCCAATATGAAACTGTACTCGAACATGGTAAACACAATTGATACTAGGATGCATATGTATCTATCTGTAATAAGCATTGTATATCCATTACCAATTATGATGCAAACTAGATAGCATGTTGTACCAATATAGTAGTATAATAATATCATGATGTTCCAGCATAAATATCTAGTTGCATGTTGTTTACATAGGCATGCAACTAGATATGCTATTATCAGTACGGATACGAACGGATATCGTAAAACTATAAATCTGTGACATTTGCTATATAATAAAACACATGCACTATTTTTATTCATATAAATATTGATATAATATAACATAGCATGTTGCAAGTTAAATTTGCCTGATCGGATCTGACGTCAAGATATGGATGTCACGTTCCGATGTCAAAATAAAGTCACGATGAAAAACTTACACACGCAGGACTGGACCTGGTTGAGCAGCTGCGTGACATGGTGACTAGGCTGGACGACGACGGTGATTGGATCGTCTGGATCGTCGGAGACACGTGCAACTCCTGCGAGACGGCCAGAATACCAAGAGAGAAAGAAAGAAAGAAAGAAAAAGAATGGGGCTGCTGGTGTTTGAGTTCTGGGGATAAAGGACAGAAGAGAAGATGATGGCGACGATGGGATGCCGTCGGCGATGAGGGCAGTGGGGTTTTCTTGAATTGGTGTCGGGTTCTTGCAGCCGAGGGTTGAAGGTGGTGGTGGTTTGTGGTGCCAGGGATTGGAGAGGGAGGTGAGGAGGGCAAGGGGACGAGGGCGAGGAGGTGGTGGTGACGACGACAAGTCTCCGTCAAGGTTGGGGTTTCTAGGATTGGGTCGCAGGTTGTCGTTAGGGGTTGTAGTGGGTGCAAGGTGCTCTCGGGAAGGAGAGGGGAGAGGAGGTAGAGAAGGTGACAATGAGGGTGATGACGAGGTGAGGTGATCGGCGGTGGCGGTGCAGTCATAGGCTAGGGTTTGAGTTCTCGGATTTCTCGTGGGCAGAAAGAAGAAGGGAGAGGAGGGAGGTGAGGTGATTATAGGGTTTATATAATATATATATAAAGAAGAGAGAGAGAGAGAGAGGCTGAGTGATGAGAGAGAGAGAGATAAGATATAATATAATAATTAGTTATATATAACTGTTAGTTTAGGTTTTAGTTTAGAAAAATATTATAATATATTTTATAGGATTATACAGCTAATTTCAAAATGCTCTGAATATTATTCGGGTTTTCTCTAAAAATCTAGTTTAAAAATATGTAGAATATATGTAAAAGTTAAAACCATAATACGATGTTCGGTTAATAAAAAATGCATACCCCTAAGTATGGACCCACGTAAATATACGTAGCGATCCAAACGAGTTTGTTTTAACAATTTGGACGTGAACATGAGGTATGGATGCAACCATATGATATGAGGTATGAAAACATGCCAAGCTAGATACCAAAAATATTTTATTTGGTTATTATGTGTATTATTGAAAGATATGTGGATACCAAATAAATCATATAAGTGTGTATAGAATCCAGATGTGCACGGATCTTCTGTACTAGCAAATATATGACGTAATTTTGAACTATGATGAGTTTCAAACATGCAGGATGGGTCGGATACAAACCATAGTTACCAAATGCACCATCTGCACCCAAAAGTAAATAATCAAGAAATCTGTCGCAAGATTAGAAAAACCCTAAAAATATCGTATAAATGCACTAGGGTGTTACAAAGACGGCATTCCGGACTCAATACGGGCATTATGAGTTTCTCGTGATGCGTTCGATGTTACCAATGCTCCAGCAATATTCATGGATCTGATGAATATGGTATTTGCAAAATACTTGGACATGTTCGTTGTTGTATTCATCGACGACATACTAGTCTACTCTAAGACTCAAGAGGAGCATGCCGAACACTTGCGAACTATACTACAAATTCTGTGGGAAGAGATGCTATACGCAAAATTGAGCAAGTGTGAGTTCTGGCTCGATTAAGTGCAGTTCTTAGGACACATGTTTTAGACGAAGGCATCTCAGTGGACTGATAGAATTTGTTAGAGATTGGCCGACACTGAAATCAGTGGCGGAGATCAGAAGCTTCTTAGGATTGGCAGGATATTATCGGCATTTCGTTCAGGACTTTGCACGAGTTGCTGAACCCTTGACAAAACTGACACGGATGGAAGTGCCTTATGTGTGATCAGAGGAATGTGCTCAGGCTTTTGAGTTACTGAAACAAAAGTTGACCACGGCTCCTATTCTTATGGTACCGGATAATTCAGATGGTTTGGTGATACACAGCGATGCTTCAGGGAAAGTTTTGGCTGTGTTCTGATGCAGCATGGTCGGGTAGTTGCTTATGCCTCATGGCAGCTGAAGAATCATGAGAGGGACTACCCAACACAAGACTTGGAGTTAGCTGCAGTGGTTTTCGCCTTAATGATCTGGAGACATTATTATTGGGCGAAAAGGTAGAAGCATACACGGATCACAAGAGTTTGAAATACGTGTTCACTCAGAAGGAATTGAAATATGAGAAATGTGAGAATACTCCCTACTTCTTTCTTATAAATACTAGGTCATCTATAATTTTGATGAAGTCAAACTCTTTGAATGTCACATCAAAATAGATGATCCATCTCCGCGATGCCTGCTTTAGTCCATAATTGGACTTAAGCTACTTGCATGCTTTTCCGCTGCTCCTACTGACTACAAAGCCCTCTAACAGAGTCATATATACGCCCACTTCTTAATTGCCATTTAGAAAGGCGTTATTGACGTCCACCTTCCAGATCTCATAGTTCTGAAAAGCAGCAATGGTAAGTGTTATCCATACTTCAGCATAGACACCGGAGAAAAAAGGTTTCATCATAATCCACACCGGGTATTTTACGAAAACGTTTTGCTACAGATTAAGCTTTATTAGGTAACTACCTTTCAATCCGCACTGATATTCTTTTAGAAGATCTATTTGCTCCTAATAGGTTTTACCCCTTCGGGAGCATCCAACAAGGTCTATAATTTGTTGGAGTGTATGGAGTCCAACTCGGATATCTTGGTATCCAGCCTATCAGTCTGAAGTCACTACTCCATATGGCCTGTTGATAACTATGAAGGTTATCATCAATCATGATGCAAACCTCCCTGTCACTGTTTACGAGGAAACCGTAGTATCTTTCAGATGGTTAAGGTCGCCTGCTAGATCTACGGAGAGGCCAAGGTTTTTCAGGCACAATCGAGTTCTCAAGTTCTACTAAATTTTAAGTAACCATTTGTGGTTCCGGAATCTCTTCCAGTTCTACCATACTCCTATTAATTTCTTTTGTAAGAAATTTCCTTTTTTAAAAGGTGGTATGCCGAGAACAAAACAACTTTTGATTCTCAACATGGTAGAAGTTAAATCCTTGGGAATGCTCGGGATAACCCACAAACCACTCATTACTGAAACGTATTTTGAGTTTGCCTGGATTCTGCTTTCAATATAAGCCGGACAACCCCATATCTTAACAAACTTATGACAGGGTCTCTTTCTATTCTATATCACATCTAAAACCTTAGACACAGTTTAGTCGGAACCTAATTCAATTAGTACGCAGCTGTTTCCAGTGCATACCCCAAAATAAAAAGGTAAACTCAACAATACTCATCATAGATCGCACCATATCCCATTGGGTGCGAGTCCTATTCTCCGATACTCCGTAGTGCTGTGGTATATTCGGAGGAGTAAGCTAAGAAAGAATCAAATTGTCTATTAGACAACTACGAAATAACGAGCTTAAGTTTTCACCTCCTCGATCACATCGAAGAATCTTGATGCTTCAGCTCATCTGGTTCTCTACTTCATTCTTATATTCTATGAACTTCTCAAAAATTTTGGACTTTGTATCTCAATAAGAACGTGTGTCCAAAACTAGGGAACTCATAGGTAAACGGAATGAAGTATGAGCACCCATCCCATATCCGTATAGATATCGGACCATATACATCATTATGTATAAGTCCGAAGAGTTCAATAACTCTTACTCCATGTATTGTAATTTGAGAACTGTATTTTGGTTAAAAATATCTATACCGTAATTTTATGCACCTTAACTGATCAACTTTTTATCAAGGTAAATGTTCATATCATAATTTTCAAAAATTTGTTTATATCCTTCTTTATCAGATAAAGAGACATATATTATTTTTAAAGGTTGGTGCATGACAACAGTTATTCAAAACCAAAAGTTTGACACTAGGCAAATCCAGGTGACAGTCCCCAATAGCAACATTTGCTCTGATTTCCAACTTTGAGGATTAAATCACCCATTCCAAATACTCTGCTTCCTCTCAGCATCTGTAACGCCTTACAGATGTGAGATAGTTGATTGAGAAACAGTTTTCAATTAACGACACACTAAAGGATGAAGTATTTTTATACTTCAAGGGGTTGACTAGGTATTCCCAGCATTGCCTCTTCCAATGCCTAAGATCACGACAGTAGTTGCTATTTCATTTCCTTTCAACTGCAATCCTTTTAGATGTCTCTACATCTTACCTTCTGTACACCATATCTAGGCTAGTTGGTTTTCTTCTTCCCCTTCTTTTTAGCTTTAGACTTGGGATTGGAAGAAGATTATCCAACAAGCGTAACAAGTGTATTTTTCTTATTTAAGGAGCTCTCAAGTTGAGAGAAGGTGGAGGGGAGAGACCAATGTTTAAAATAGTTCACTACGTAGCTCGCTATTTTGCGATATGTAGCGTAGGTTAAGCTCTTTGCTACATAGTATCAGAAAATAGCTTACAAAATAACTTATGTTTTTTTTCTTCAAATAGCTTATACTTTTTAACAAATATTATACACTATGCTATGCATACGTTATTTTCACATAAAATTTTCTATTGAGATTCTTAAGATTTTAGTATCTGATCCAAAACTATATGAAAACGGTCTCATCAAAGTTCTAACCTCTCAATTTGAAATCACATTTAGTAGACATGTTTCTCAGATGGAGATTATTTGATTGATTTTTGATACGCTTAATACAATTATGAATCATACATATGAATTCAAGGGTTGATGATTAAGAAAATAATGTTATGTTTCTTATTGTTGTATGTTCTATATTTTTATAATATATAATTTATTGTAAATAAGATGATAGTAATAATAATCAGTAATAATTAATAGCTCATGTAGCTTACGATATGTGCAACGTTGTTTGCGTTTTCCGTTATTCAGTAGTGGATCGATATACTACACGTTATCGCTATTTTGAACATTGGGAGAGACATTAGAATTTTCTCCAAAACTAAATCAATGGCCATACTCGGACAGAAACAATTTCTTCGAATTCATATCTAATTATACGATATGGCCGTCCATGCAATATGGATCTCCGTATCTGATACATAGAGTTCTGGAGTAAGTAAAGGGGAAGCAAGAGTGGTAAGGACATATGCGACTTCGTCGTGAATTAGAGAAATCTTGATATTCCAAATCCAATCATTATAAAAAGGTTCAGTTAACTTAGTTTTACGAGTTTTAGATTAAGGCCAGTCATGGTCGCTACCGAGAGAAAGAGAGAGAGAGGGAAAGAAAAATCACTCGGCATGCGTTATTAGAAGATTAGATTAGTTTATTAATTTATCTAATCAGGTTGACACCCGCTGTTTTGTCGAATTCTACTTCAAATCCTAAAAGGAGAATTAGCCGGGACCATCTACACCCCTCAAGTTTGCAAGCCGGTCAGTCAGGCCAGTGTAAATATTTCGAAAGAGGCCCCCATGCTCTCGCGCATACCCAATTGAATAACCCCGTTTCCTTATAGCTGTAACCTCCAGGGTGACAACCGGGTCGGGCCGGCCCGGCACGGCCTTAAGCCTACCGGGCTTGGCCGATCTTCAGGCCGAACCGAGCCCGGTTTGACCTTAATCGGGCCGGGCCGAGTGCTCCCTGACAGAGCCTGGCCTTAGGCCGGGTTTGTACCGGGCCGACCCGGCTGCCCTTTTTAAAATGGTGTTTTTTTGGATTTTTTTTAGCCCGAACTTCATTTAGGTCCCGAATCAGACCTAGATATTTTATTGATTTAAATTTCTTTTAAGGGGGGACATAAGTTGGCAAAACTTACCTCTCATACAATAGCCAAAAAAATAAAAAATACAATTCATTAAAAAAATATAATTAATGAAATTCTATCAACCTTTATTCTTCATCAATGTCAGAGTCTTCATTAGTTTTATGGTGTTGTTGTCTAGCTTCAATATCGAACCAATTTTTTTGGTACACTGCGACCTCCACTGCTTCATTTGACAGCCTTGCTCTCTTGTTACTCAGAACTCTGTTACTTGTACTAAAAGCAGACTCCAAAGCTACCGTGGACATTAAAGCTGTTAGCAAATCACGAGCCATGTCAGAAAGCACAAGATACATGTGTTCATGTGTTTTCTACCAATCTAAAATATCAAAATTTTATATTTGTTCAGAAGTGAGAAAACTATTGAAATCATTTCGTAAATATATTGTAAGTTCATTACGAGTAGAAATAGAAACAACACTTTTTTGTTTATTTTTACTTCAAAATTCAAAAATTCTTTTTTTTGAAGTTTGATGTGAAAAGGAAGATGAAGAAGCAGTTTAGTTTTTACCGTATTGTGAGTCATAGATGGTATACATATTTTGCAAATAAAAATTTAGAACATTTTTGTAATCTTCTATTTCAGTATTCAAATTATCATAGTATCTCTCTAATAAATCAAATAAACTATCTAGTTTAATTTTAGAATAAAAAACTGTAGCTAAATAAAACAATGTAGGAATTTCGCCCCAATATTTATTCAATTTAGAAAGTATGTTATCTAACATTTCAGAAAATAGACCTTCAGTGTCAAGTGTATGATCATTAATAACATTTCTAATATAAAATAATTGTTCTGCCGCTAAACATATGGTTGGATAATAAACACCAAATAAAGTACTAGTTGTAGTGTAAAATATTTTTTTAAAAATTCATAAAATATTCACAAACAAGCCAATCAAGATCTTCTAAATCATTCATGGGCATTTTTTCCTCATAAAATAAAATAATAGGAATTTTATATTTGAAAAGATATTTCAACATTTCATAAGTTGAATTCCACCTATTTGGAATATTGAATTTGAAAGATCTAAATTTTAAACTTAATTGGGCATAAGTTTGCTTTAAAACTTGTTTTCTAAGTCCCGAGATTTCAATAAATATCATGACATCTCTAAGTTTTGATAAAAGATGATCAATAACTTTAAGACCATCATGTACAATTAAATTTAAATTATGACATGCACATCTTTGATAAAATAATACTCCATTTAAAATAGAATTTAAATTATATTTAAAAATTGTTATAGCAGCAATATTATTAGTAGCATTATCAAAACTAATTGAAAATATTTTATTTTGAATATTATAGTCATATATAATGGTTATAATACAATTGCTTATATTATTTCCAGTATGTGGATACTCCATTTTCGAAAAACAAACAATTCTTTTTTGTAACAAGCAATCATCGTCAATAAAATGTGTGGTAACACAAATATAACTAATGCCCCATTTTGTTGTCCAAACATCAGAAGTTAATGCAATTTTACCTTTAAGATTAGTAAAGATACCAAATAAATTAGCTTTGACTTCATAAAAAAATTTAAACGTATCACCTCTAAGTGTATTTCTTGGTACTGTTTCAAATTCAGAATTATATGCAGTTTTTACTAATACCATATTTTTCTTTTTCAGCACAACCAAATGGTTGTTCAACATGTATAACATATCTAGCATGTGCCATGAAACATATGTTGGCAACAATCTTTTCTTCATTGTCTGAAGTGTCAGAATCTGATTCGTCCCATTTTGCTTGGAACACACTTTTCTTTTCATACTTTTCCTTACCATCCTTATGTTTCCTTTTTCCCTTATTCAATGTCGGGCAATCGGCCTTTATGTGACCCTATTTGTGGCATTTATAACAAGTGGGATTAGTAGAAGAACTTGAAATATTATTATCTCGGTAGTTTTCTCTTTTCTTGAAGTTTCGGAATTTGATGAATCTCGTGAATTTCTTTGCGAGAGCGGCCATATCATCTTCATTTTCACTTTCGTCGCTTTCGCTTTTCGATTTTTCTAGTAGAATGTTTTTCTCCTTTAGTGCTAAGTTTCTTTTCTTTGATGGCTCTTCATCCTTTTACTTTGCCCTTAAGTCGTTAAACTTCATCTCGTGCGTCTTAAGTTTCCTAATAAGATTCTCCAAGATTAGCTCATCTAGATTGCTTGATTCTTCAATAGCTGTAACCTTGGGTTGCCATTCTTCCGTGAGAATCCTTAAGATCTTCAAGTATTTCTCATTTCCTGTAAAAGTTTTACTATAGTTGAAAAGTTCGGAAATGATCTTATTAAATTATGAATATATTACATCAATCGATTCATCAGTGTTCATTCTAAACTGTTCATATTCACTCATGAGGCAATTGATTTTACTTTCTTTCACTTAACCCGTCCCTTCGTGAGAAATTTCGAGAGTCTTACAAATCTCATGTGCGGTAGTACACATGGAGATCCGGTTAAACTCGTCAGGTGAAAGAGAGTAATATAATGCATTCATCGCTTTAATATTCATAACCATGTTTTCCCGATCATTTTCACTATAAGGTCTAGCCGGTAAAACGAATTTATCCTCTAGAATATCTAGAATATCATGATTAATGTATTGGAGAAAAATTTTCATCCTGATCTTTCAGAAGTTGCAGTTCGTGCCAACAAAGAGTGGTGGCCGATTAGTGGCTTGACCTTCTGGTGATATATTATTTTGAGTAATGTTATTATTGTTAGCCATAGGATCTAAGTTTTAGGGTTTTAAGCTAAAAAAGAGAGCTAACCGCTCTGATAACAATTGAAAAGTGTCCTAAAGGGGGTAAATAGGACAATGGCTAACAATTAAAATGTTATTGCTCAATACAATAAATGTTGCGGAAAGATGATATAAATAATAACAAATTACGAAAACAATAGAATAAATGAGATAAGAAAATGCAAACTCAGTCGCGACACCGGCGATTGGTAACGAAATTCGATACCGCGGTATCTAGTCTCCGTCTAGATCTCCCCCTAGGAACATCCACTATTCAACTTTTCTTAAGATAAAAAAACCGTTACAAATGATGGACCACATCCACCGGATAATCTTTTACACAGCCTCATATCAAACCTTTACAACATAACGCTAATGGACCATCTCCACCGGGTAATCATTTACATATGCTCAGATCAAATCTTTACAACGCAACGCTGATGGACCACCTCCACCGGGTAAACTTTTATACAGGCTCAAATCAAACCTTTACAATTCAATTACAATACAAGAACCCAAACCAACTCCAAATCTCGTATATGAATCAACACAAGTTTAAAACCAAAGAATTAGGGTATTTGATAAAATCAAGTTTAAAACTCTTTTGATCTCAAAAGATTTATAAAGAATTTAAAATAGAGATCAAGATTTTGCAAAGGAAATAAAATGAAAACCAGTTTAGAAAAGCCTTTGCGAAAATCAAAATGAAAAGCCCCTTTTCAAAACTAAAGAAAATTTAGATCAAGATGACAAACTAGGGTTTTGAAAATAACTTGGAGATGATGAACTTGAGAGAGATGATCACAATAATTAGAATTGGAGAAATGATAAGAATTGATTTTTAATAAATTCGACCGGAACCATATTTAAAGAACTGGGAAATAATCCCACAAAACAGGAAAGAAATATCCCAAGAATAATTTTAGGGATTTCAAACGGTCAACAGTTGAGCCGGTTCAAAAATGTATGAGCCATCTCAAACGAACAGTGAAGAAAATCAATGTGCAGGAAATCAACATGAGACGGCTCAAGATATGGTGAGACGGCTCAAGACAGAAATATTAAGAAGCAGCAGCTCATGTGAGACAGCTCAAGATAGGGTGGGTCGGCTCATGACAAGAGAAAAAAATCATTGTGCACGGAATGGGATTGAGACGGCTCAAGACTAGAATGAGCTGGCTCAAGATGTCAAGAACTTAGAGAAGAGATCAAAGACAGTGTGAGACGGCTCGGAGCTATTTGAGGCGGCTAAAAACCTGACATATCTAATATTTGAAAATTTTTGAAGTTTAAAATCGTGTGACTCATACGAGATGACCCACGACTCAATAATTAGATAAAATACAAGTTTTACCCATTTGTAGCATGTTCTCTGGGTCGCTTGAGTCTTTATCTCTCAAATCATGTCCTTTTTGATATCTTTATCTCCTTGTCTTGAAAATTCCTTGTCGCCGTTTCTGTTTGCTTCCTTTGACATCACCAATCTCATTCTAATTGATTATCTCATCTGTGCGTCTTGTAAATTCATATCAGCGTGCCTTTTTGCGCTTTGATATCGCTATACTTGCCATTTTCTTTGATTTGCAATACCTGTTATGTCTCTCACACTGAAAACATAAAACTTAACCACAAGTATCATCAATTTGTAAAATAGTTAAATGGTGTTTTGTCCAATATCAATACCAATATGATGTTACCCAGCAAGGTCAACAAGATTGAGATTTTAGGAATGAAGATCGCTTGATTCCAAATTTAAACTTTTCGACAATTAAAGAGAGAGATGCGGAGAATGAAGATTATATTGTTGTGAATTGTAATGAAAATGAGAAGTGAAGGAAGGTATTTTAAGAATTTTCGATGCAGAAAATTACCAAAATACCCTCTACACTGGCCGTTTTATAGCTGTTGGGAGGGTCAAAATGGACATTTGACCCTCCCTAAACAGCCAATTAATGACTGCCTCGTGCAGAGTTCAAAAACAAAAAAGCCTTTACCTCGTACAGAGTAGCAACGATTAAAAACATGATTTTAAAATATGTTGATTTGACTGCTCTGTCTCGTTCAGAGCAAAAGCAAAAGATAAAAATAAAAAAACTTGATTTGAAATTTTGAATGCTCTACATCCAGTGCAAAAGAAAAAAAAAACAACAAAAGAAGATTTGACCGTTGCATCGTGCAGAGCAACGATCAAAACCCCAAAAAATTAGAGTAAAGGAGAAGACGAGCTCGGGTCAGGCCTCGGGTTCGGGCCGGGCAGGACCGGGCCTTTGGGCTACCGAAGCCAAACCCAGCGCGGCCCTAAGCCTATTTGCCACCTTACGTAACCTCATAAATATATTTCTAGGCACCTAATGGATCGACTAATTGTAAAGCGAAATCTTTCGAGAATAACTATTACTCATTGTGGGAATCGGGATCTAAATTATCATGACGTGGTAATCTCAGCAAAGGCTTACAAATCACCCCACTTCATAGAAGGTATGCACTCAACATTGCAAATCTAGACAGTTGAAACTCCCGATATGGTTTTTACCCGAAACGGCATATGAAATTGACAAAGGCTAACAAACCATAACTCGCAAATCAAGTTCAACCCGTCATTTAGTGATTAATTTAGACCCATCCGCACAACCCTTGACAAAGGTCAACAAGGTTGTACGGCTGTCCTAACCAATCTCATCCTATAAAGCTGACAAGCATCACTTAGCTATTATACACTACGCCTTGACAAAGGCTAAGAATCGCACCATGAATACTAAGTACTCTACCCATCTGAAATGATGGAGGGCTATGGCTGTTTTCGAAGAAAACGCTTAACATAATGAACTTGATATCATTTTAAGAACCGAGTGATTTGAAAACTAACTTGTTTTGAAAAACAGTTTAGTTCCTGCAACATCAAATTAGGTTTATTTTCTTTACATTAATCATATTATGTAGTCTCATCATTTAGATAAAAACACTTTTTATCTAGTATCCTATCATACCAAACAAGCACAATAGGAAAAGAAAATACAATATTTTTATATGCCAATCGCAATCACCACGGGGTATCGGGTCTTCATGGTAAGCTTATTTAACTTACGGCACGATGGAAGCAGGGCTTTTGCGATTGAAAAGAATATAAAAATACATACACACACATTACATGCAAGTAATCACATTATAAGCATGGGTAAATATCACAGAAAATGGAATAGTCGGATATCCTAGGAACCCCGTGTTTCGTTCGACCCACAAACGAAATGCGATATTCCACGGTTGTGTGAATAGCCCTAACATAAACAAACCATGACCCCTACAAGTGCTGCAAGCCACCTTCCAATCCTATAAACGAGGCGACCCGGCCTCAACACCTTGAGGGGGCCACCCAGCGCATTCTAGAACCCGACGACTCGGGCACTCCTCCGCAGGGCAAATCAAAACCATAAAACCTTCCAAGTGCGGCGATCAACCCACTAATCGTAGAACGAAGCGACTCAATCTCACCTCCTTGAGATGTCCACCTATCGCATTCTAGAACCCGGTGGCTCGGGCACTTCTTCGCGGGGAAACCTGTATTATATATATAAAAAAGGACCCGACGGTCTCAGCCCGACCGCAGCCTAATAAAAGAATAACACATTTGGTAATCCACGAAATAAATAAATTACATACAATATTTGTATACATTCACATTCACACAATAGGCTATTCATTACGACAATCCAAACCAAACCATAACACACCATCACATTCACTAATGTGCAACCCAGTCTAATTAATCACAGATCAATTAGGCTACGTTTAACAACACATATCCATGTACGTGTCCAAACCAACTCGATCAAACAATTTGATCGAGTTAATTCGAAACCGCGACTAAACAATTCCATAACCCACAAGGTCCCACACTTGAATATCCAAAAAAACGAAGTTGAAGTTCACCCCGGCAATAAAAAATCCCTCATTTTCCATTAAATCAAGTTCTGAAAGACCCGAATAGTACCCGAGCAGCCGATGGGGATCTTGGACACAACCCGTGGGGTCCCTAGGAGGCCTAAGCGAGGCCCCCAACACGAGGTCACCACTTGGTGGCCTCGAGTTGGTGACAACTTCCCGAGACAGTCAAGTGGTGGTCTTAGTAGGGGTCCCCACCCTGGCCCCCGGAGGCTCTCCGGGGTTGCCCCTGAGCTCGCACAAAGGTCTTGGCCCGAACCAAACACCCCCGAGGCTCGGTACAATCCAAAATGAAAGGTTTTTCATGCAATTTTGAAACTAGTTTTGCAAAAAGTTGGGTTTTTTAAATTTTTAGCCGCAAAAACAACAACCAGCAGATGAATCGGCTCTGATACCATGTATGTGAGTGGTGTTAGGGTCGCAACACTTACGGACCACGGCGGAAACATAGAACAAAAATTTCTATAGCATATCACCAAACACAAAACCCAAAATCATCCAAATACCAGTAGTTGCTAAAAACTAGAGAGCTAAACATTATAATCTAGAGTTTTAAGAGGCTACAACCTTTTTAGCGTATCCACTCTCTAGTGGAAGACCTAAACTAGACTCCATGTCGTAGGAATCGAGCTTTCATGCGGACCTCCTTGCCGAAGATGATCCACTTCGAAAAAAACTCAAGCCAAACTTCAACTTCATCAAAGAGCACTGTTCACTGCTAGAAACCGGACCGAGACGCTGGGACGTCTGGCCTGAATTCTGGGGGCAGATACTATTTGGATTTATCCGTCCACCTCTCCGAAGATACCAAGTTGATTTATGGCACCATATATCGGAGGTTTGGACAGAGCGACCGTTGCAGCAGATTTAATCAGATCCCTCCTCATTTTATGAGGGATTTTTTATTGTGGAGATGCTCTTCCCTGGAGGCGCAAGCCCCTGTAGTTAATTACGTTACCGCATTTCGATAACCACTTTCTCCTTCTCCAACAGTTCACTTCGTGTCGCGTGTGTGTTTGTTTGTTTAGGTTGCCCGTGGATTGTTTACGGAGACTAGTTTGTGTCGTCGTCCGCAGGGCACGGATTAGTCCAAATCCGTATATTTTAGATTTGGGCTTGAGTTTATTTAAGGACCGTTAATCTGGTTTGAGATTAAGATCGACCTAAAACATACAAGCTTTTCGGCCCAATTATTTTAGTTTAAAGACATCACAGTCCATTATCGCCATATTTGAGGTGAAATTTTAGTTTAGGGATATTTCGGTCCATTACCGCCATGTTTGAAGCAAAGTTTTAGTTTAAGGACATCTCGGTCCGTTATTCATCTTGCGCGCACGTGTATTTGTTACGGGCGAAGTGAACGATGATGACATGGAATGCGCCCAATTTAGGACGCGGTCCGATTTGAGGTGTGCACGTCAATTTGGAAGTGCATCAATGTATGACGAAAGGAGTTGTTGGTTGTCAGGACCTGCCATCTCTCTGAATACGTTGAGGAATTACAACGACATATATCAGAGATGTGGAAAGATGTACCCTTGAACCAAATCCCGTATTTGAGGGAAAGGGTTTATGGTGGTCCTAAGAATCGTTAGTCATATTTGAGACTAAGATTACATTAGGAGATACGAGATGAATATTATTTTGGATATCAACAATGAGAGATCATTAGTCATGTTTGAGACTAAGATCGGTTTAACAATGTTTTTAAGGATCATTTTTACTCAAGATCCTTCAAAAGAGCATTTGGGCTCAGCTGCAAGAAACTTCAGAGACTTAGCCAATTTGGGCTTAGTCTGTCTACTCTTTTTCTTTTTTATTCAAAAGTATTAAGTACTTATTTGGGCTCTGTTTGTTCAGCCCTTTTCTTTTATGCAAAAGTGCTAAACACTTGTTTGACGCTCTGACACTCATATGGGTGTCATGTGAAGCATTTAATTATGGGCGCCGTCCATTGAGCACTGAGCACTCAACCATTTTGGCTGTTTATGGAATGCTAAGCACTTTTCTCTCTTCTCTTTTTTTTGGTGGCGCCCACATGAAGAAAACGTGAGGCACTGGGCGCTGCCCAATCAGTGCTAAGCACTCAGCCGTTTTGGCATTTTATGGGGTGCTAAGCACCCTTGTTATTTTTATGGCGCCCACATGAGGTGCACATGAGGTGCTGGGCGTTGTCCAATCAGTGCTAAGCACTCATCCGTTTTGGCTTTTTATGGGATGCAAAGTGCCCTTATTATTTTGTGGCACCCACGTGAGGTGCACGTGAGGCGCTAGGTGTTGCCCAATCAGTGCTAAGCACTCAGCCGTTTAATTGTATGTTGAGTGCTAAGCACTTTATTCAACGCCCACGTATATTTCACGTGGGGCGCTTGCCTTCTGTTTTGGATGCCTGTGTGTTTTTCACGTGAGGCGCTAGGCGTTGTTAAAAGGGCGCCCATGTGGGAAGCACGTGAGGCGCTATGCTTTTCCCCCTTTTTAGAGATTAAATCTCTGTTAATGGCATTTTTATCATTAATCATCACCACGATCTTCGTTTTTTGAAGATCTGGAATCTGGAATCGGGTTTTTCTTTAAGAACTAAGTTCTTTTATAGGTTCTTTTTTCTTTTGTTTTTCTTTTGGATCTAGTTCTTTTCTGAATCTTTGATTCTCAAGAACAAGATCTTCCCGATGAGAATTAAATTCTTAACTTGTGGGAGACTTGTTTTGTGGATCTTTGATCCAGCGAAAAAACTAAGTTTTTTGAGAACGGTTAACCCCTTAAAATAGGTAAAAGTGCTATTTTTATCTTTGTGTTTTCTTTACCTAGAGTTTTTGAGGAGGCAAGTCTTCTTCTTCTCTGTTGTTTTTTAAACCTTTATATATTTTTCAGAAGCTTGTGGGGGGTTTCCTCTATTTTGTCTCTGTCCGGAGACTTGAAGTCTCGGATTCTTTGTATAGTGGAGGCAAATTGTTAATTAGTTTTGAGAAAATATTTCATTGAGAGATTCCAATTGATTTAATTAGTCTCAAAATTGATTCGGGGAATTTTATCCACCGTTGGATATTTGATCCAAAGACTTCTGTTTTACAGAATGTGTTTTCTTGTTTTTAATAAGATTGGGAAAATATTTTCCCTATACAGAATTGATTCTGTAAAATGGTGATTTTTAATCACCATTGGATTTTTTAATCTAATGGTTCTCTGTTTTACAGAGAGCAATCTTTTTTGTTTAGAAAAATTGAAGGAATATATTCCAAAATAGAATTTTATTCTATAATTGGATTTTTGATCCAACCGAGAGTATCTTTCTTATTTTGGAAAGATTTGAAAAATGCTTTCTCCGAACATAATTTAATTCTGTATTTTGATGATTTATCATCTCCGTTGGATCTTTGATCCAACGGCTCTGTTTAACAGAGAGTATTGTAGAATTTAATTCTATCTGGGCGCTGGTGCTTACGTGTTGTGCACGTGGGCGCCACTTAAGAATTTAATTCCTAAGATGGGTATTCCTATGCTTTGCACATTGGCGCCCGCGTGAGGAGTACGTGCGGCGCCTTCTAAGAGTTTAACTCTTATGTAATGAACTCTTCTGTGATTTGCACATTAGCGCCCGCATGAGGAGCACGTGAGGCGCCACCATACTATTTAATTTTATAAGATTGGCACTGGTGCCGACGCCCTTGTGGAGAGCACGTGAGGCGCTGCCTCATTAAATCCAATAGAGCTTTACTCTTTTATTAGGTTTAAATATTAGGGAAACAAATGCCCCCACCGTTGTGCTCACACGGCTCACACGTGAGTGCAACGGTGTCACCTTTTCTACCGTTCAATCTCCTGGGGAGTTGAACCGTCTTTTCATATTTTATAAATAGGGCCTTTGGCTCTTGAGATGACTGTCGTTCTATCATCTTCTTGAGTCTTCTTCTTCCTTAAGAATTTAGTTCTCTTTTTAGAGCTTACATCTCTGTTCCCAAAACTTTCTCAGAGTTAAACTCTGTCAAAAATTGGTAAGAATTATGACCACGATTTAACTCTTAAAGAAACTCTTAAAAGAATCTCATATCATTTTGGTTTTTAACCCATTAACAGAGTTTTGCTCTTCTCTTGGAACGATCTCTTAGAGATCTTAAAAAAAAAAATTGGATAGACCATGGGTCTTAGATATCTTAGGGTTTTACCATGTTAGTGACTTTGATCTTTGAGGGTCGTTTGGAATTTAATCCTATTTCCCATGGGGATTTCTGAGAAAATTTCTTTTGAAAATGCTTTTGGGAATTTTATTCCCTTTTCTTATTTTCTTTTTAGGGTTCTTTTTTCAGATTTGAATCTGCTGTAGAACTCGTTTTTCGAGAATAGTGGGAGTCTAACTCCACAGTTCAATGAGATTTTCCGTTAAATGAAAATTATTTTGGGTTCTTACAATGAGTGCCTGCCTTATCATTGATGGGGGGCATCACTTTAATTTTGTGGGGCCCATTGTCCCTTTCTCTTTAAACTGTGGTGACTTTAACATGCCAGAATGTAGTACAAATTTGGTGTACTGAAAATAATAAAGTCTTGAACATTGTGTCGATAATTAACCCTCTTTTTTATAGGTACTATGACTTCCGATTCCTCCTTCCCCTACGTTCGGTCGGAGAGTGCTTTCGCCGATGCGCCTACAGATCGGGAAGTCTTTGCGCTCATTCGGGATTATGACCCAGAGCAGAAGTCTCTTCATCTGTGGGGGTCGTGATACAGTCACATTATCCGGGTCGGCGCAGTTTTACTTACGTAGCACCGTCAGAACCGATCCCGTCGACGCAGGTCGCTAATGCAGTAGAAGAGGTCAACTGGACCTCGGAAGGTCGTTTCCAACCTTCCATGGTATCGATACCAGTGCAGCCACCGATGGCCTTAGACATTCTAGGGCATCGCATTTGCCAAGGAAAATCGCATCCTTGGGGGTATGTTTATATGATAGGAATGACTCCCCGTCATCCG
This sequence comes from Agapanthus africanus, assembly GCA_030015575.1. Lineage (NCBI taxonomy): Eukaryota > Viridiplantae > Streptophyta > Magnoliopsida > Asparagales > Amaryllidaceae > Agapanthus > Agapanthus africanus. Next base: position 41,963,017 of record JASDDO010000019.1, on the reverse strand, counting down.
GCTGGCTATCTGCAGTGGGCTCATTATATTCTGTAAACCAAGAAGTCGCTGCTACTAAAGACCGAGCTATATCCAGCGATCTATACGTCCTTCTTTTACTACTACACTTCTCATGTGTGGTGGGTCAAATCTTTTCTGGAGCAATGGAATATCCCAACCCACACATTTCTCTTATCGGATCGGGAGGTCTCAATATCGCTGCAGGAATTCACGGAGATATCCGGGTTACTTGTCAGAGAAGAGCATTATGAGGAGATACTTCCTCCTGACGAGTATGTCTTTGCTACCGAATCAGTGGTTATGGGTCTTACCCCAGAGAATGTCGTTCGACACAAATTTCCGAGCTTGATCAAAGTGTTGAACATATATGAAAGCTTATTCTTGGAGTCTGGGGGCACGGTGTTAGCTTCACGGATTTCGTTGCTCGTTTCTTTCGTCCAGAGTCTTTATCGAAGAAAGCTGCGAAATTCGCCAGGATCGATGATCCGTTTGGATTTGGCTTGGACAAACTACCGACCGCGGAGGCGGATTTGAAGCAAATTTTTTTATTTCAGATAACCCAGTCATCCCTTTCGCAGAGGTCGCCGCTCTAGACATTGATGAGGAGACGTTCTTCCTGGGGTTCATCGGCTTATGGCTGAGCTGGTTCGCGCTTCCAATGCACCCCTGCTATATGAGACCATCTATCTTTTATCCGGCTCACCGTATTGTGGCGGGGACACGCATGGACGTTGGGGTTGCAGGACTAGCTCACTTATATCATGGCCTGAGTTTAGCGGCTGACACCACTCAGCCAAGCGTGAAGCCCGTTAATCTTCCACTGCATTACTTCACCTCGTGGATCGAGATGCACATGCTGGGTGCTTTTGGTTTGGACAGACGCGACCATTGGAACAGACTTTATCAAATTCCCCTTCATTTATGATTGATTGTGGGGACGCTCTTCCCTGCAGGCGCAAGCCCCTGCAGTTAATTACGTTACTGCATTGCGATAACCATTTTCTCCTTCTCCAGCAGTTCACTTCATGTCATGTATGTGTTTGTTTGTTTAGGTTGACCGTGAATTGTATACGGAGACTGGTTTGTGTCGTCGCCCGTAGGGCGTGGATTAGTCCAAATCCGTATATTTTATATTGGGCTTGGGTTTTTTTAAGGACCGTTAATCTGGTTTGAGATTAAGATCGACTTAAAACATATGAGCTTTTGGGCCCAATTATTTTAGTTTAGAGAAATCACGGTTATCGGCATGTTTAAGGTGAAATTTTAGTTTAGGGACATTTCGGTCCATTACCACCATGTTTGAAGCGAAGATTTAGTTTAAGGACATCTCGGTCCGTTATTCATCTTGTGTGCACGTGTATTTGTTACGTGGCGAAGTGAACGATGGTGACATGGAATACGCCCAATTTAGGACGCGATCCGATTTGAGGTGTGCATGTCAATTTGGAAGTGCATCAATGTATGACGAAAGGAGTTATTGGTTGTCAGGACTTTTTATCTCTCTGAATACGTTGAGGAATTACAACGACATATATCAGAGATGTGGAAAGATGCACCCTTGAACCAAATCCCGTATTTGAGGGAAAGGGTTTATGGTGGTCCTAAGAATCGTTAGTCATATTTGAGACTAAGATTACATTAGGAGATACGAGATGAATATCATTTTGGATATCAACAATGAGAGATCATTAGTCATGTTTGAGACTAAGATCAGTTTAACAATGTTTTTAAGGATCATTTTTACTTAATATCCATCAAAAAAGCATTTGGACTCAGCTGCAAGAAACTTCATAGACTTAGCCAATTTGGGCTTAGTCTGCCTACTCTTGTTCTTTTTTATTCAAAAGTACTAAGCACTTATTGGGGCTCTATTTGTTTAGCCCTTTTCTTTTATGCAAAAGTGATAAGCACTTGTTTGACACTCTGACACTCACATGGGTGTCATGTGAAGCATTTAATTATGGGCGCCGCCCACTGAGCGCTGAGTACTCAGCCATTTTGGCCGTTTGTGGTGTGCTAAGCACATTTCTCTCTTCTCTATTTTTTGGTGGCGTCCACGTGAGGAAAACGTGAGGCACTGGGTGCTGCCCAATCTGTGCTAAGCACTCAGCCATTTTGGCTTTTTATGGGGTGCGAAGCACCCTTATTATTTTTGTGGCGCCCACAAGAGGTGCACGTGAGGCGCCGGGCGCTGCCCAATCTGTGCTAAGCACTCAGCCGTTTTGGCTTTTTATGGGATGCTAAGCACCCTTATTATTTTATGGCACCCTCAGGAGGCGCTAGGTGCTGCCTAAGCAGTGCTAAACACTCAGCCTTTTAGATGTATGTGGAGTACTAAGCACTTTATTTAGTGCCCACGTGTGTTTCATGTGGGGCGCTGGCCTTCTGTTTTGGGCGCCCGCGTGTTTTTCACGTGAGGCACTGGGCGCTATTAAAAGGGCGCTCATGTGGGAATCACGTGAGGCGCTATACTTTTTCCCCTTTTTAGAGATTAAATCTCTGTTAATGGCATTTTGGCCATTAATCATCTCCAAGATCTTCGTTTTTTGAATATCTGGAATCGGGTTTTTCTTTAAGAACTAAGTTCTTTTATAGGTTCTTTTTCCTTTTGTTTTTCTTTTGGACCTAGTTCTTTTCTGAATTTTTGATTCTTAAGAACAAGATCTTCCCGATAAGAATTAAATTCTCAATTTGTGCGGGGCTTGTTTTGTGGATATCTGATCCAGAGAAAGAACTAAGTTCTTTGAGAATGGTTAAACCCTTAAAATAGGTAAAAGTGATATTTTTATCTCTGTATTTTCTTTACCTAGAGTTTTTGAGGAGGCAGGTCTTCTTCTTCTCTATTGTTTTTTAAAGCTTTCTGTATTTTTCAGAAGCTTATAGGTGGTTTCCTCTATTTTGTCTCTGTCCCGAGACTTGAATTCTCGGATCCTTTTATATAGTGGAAGCAAATTGTTAATTAATTTTAAGAAAATCTCTCATTGAGAGATTCCAATTGATTTAATTGGTCTCAAAATTGATTCGGAAAATTTTATCCACCGTTGGATCTTTGATCCAAGGACTTCTGTTTTACAGAATGTGTTTTCTTGTTTTTAACAAGATTGGGGAAATATTTTCCCCTATACAGAATTTATTCTGTAAAATGGTAATTTTTAATCACCATTAGATTTTTTAATCCAATAGTTCTCTATTTTACAGAGAGCAATCTTTCTTATTTAGAAAGATTGAGAGAATATATTCCAAAATAGAATTTTATACTATAACTGGATTTTTGATCCAACCGAGAGTATTTTTCTTATTTTGGGAAGATTTGGGAAATGCTCTCTCCCAACAGAATTTAATTCTGTATTTTGATGATTCATCATCTCTGTTGGATTTTTGATCCAACGGCTCTGTTTAACAGAGAGTATTGTAGAATTTAATTCTATCTGGGCGCTAGCTCTCACGTGTTGTGCACGTAGGCGCCACTTAAAAATTTAATTCCTAAGATGGGTATTTTTGTGCTTTTCACATTGGCGCCCACTAAGGAGCACGTGCGGCGCCATCTAAGATTTTAACTCTTATGTAATGAACTTTTCTGTGCTTTACACATTAGCACCCGTATGAGGAGCATGTGAGCCGCTACCATAGCATTTAATCCTATAAAATTTGCACTGGCGCCCGCGCCCTCGTGGAGAGCACGTGAGGCGCTTCCTCACTAAATCCAACAGAGCCTTGCTTTTTTATTAGATTTAAATATTTGGGAAACAAGCATATCTTTGTGAAGCAGCTTGCTCTCACAGTTTGCTAAATTGGAAAGGAAGATGATGCAGCAAGTTCACTCTCTTTCTCTCTCAATTTTCTCTTTTCATACTTAAAATAAGAGGAGACAGAAAATGCATGAAAGAATGAGATGGGGAGAAGAGAAGCAACTATGTTAGAACAGAAAAATTATATCCAATATAATAATTCACATTCCTAGCAACCATATCTCTTTACCCATGCCTCGTTTCTTTATTAATATAAACAAATGAGGTGTCCCTTCTAGAATGATGAATATACATTGGTATTTTAGTATATGTATCATATACATATACATGTATTTGTATCACATACAAATAACAAATGAGAGAGAGAGAGAAGATAATACTAGAATATATATATCAATATATATATTTTTTATTATTAAATCAACACATAATTTAATAATCTAGCTTTATAATAAACCAGCTAGTATTATTAAACGTCCGATTAATGTACATGTATACACCTGTTTAATCGAACTCTCGTACACATCATCACTTTTAGAAGTATATGTGTATCATATACACAATATTTTAGTATATGTATCATATACATATACATGTATTTGTATTACATATAAATAGCAAATGTGTGAGGGAGAAAGTGAGCACAACACTAGAATGCACATCAACATATGTATTACTATTCAATCAACACTTAATTTAATAATTCGGCTTTATAATAAACCGGCTATTATTATCAAATATCCGATTAATATACGTGTATCATTAAAATCTGTTCCCCGCCGAAAGGACGCGACCGGGACGTCGGGACGTCCCGGGCCTGAACTTCGAGGGAAGATGCTATTTGGTGCTATCCGTCCACCTCTCCGAAGATGCTAAGTTGATTTATGGCACCATGTATCGAAGGTTTAAACGGATGCGACCAATGTAGCAGACTTCGTAAGATTCCCTCTCATTGAGGGTTTTTTTATTGTGAGGACGCTCTTCCCTGCAGGCGCAATCCCCTGCAGTTAATTACGCTACCGCATCGCGGTAACCACTTTCTCCTTCTCCAGATGGTCACTTCGTGTCGTGTGTGTTTGTTTTGTTTTTGGTTTCCCGTGGATTGTATACGGAGACTAATTTATGTTGTCATCCGTAGGGAGTGGATTAGTCCAAATCCATATTTCCTTAGATTTGGGTTTGGGGTTGGGTTTAAGGATACGTTAGTCTCGTTTGAGATTAAGATCAACTTAAACGTTTGTTAAGGATACGTTAGTCTAATTTTAGACTAAGATCAACTTAACGGGATCGTTTAGATCCAACCAAAGAGCATTTGGGCTCTATTGTTTAGTTTAGGGACATTGCGGTCCATTAGTTTAAAGACATTACGGTCTAATGTTAGTTTAAGGACATCTCGGTCCATGGGCTTAAGAACCCCACAGTCCGAGGTTAAGGACATCATAGTCCATGGGCTTAAGGACCCCAAAGTCCGAGGTTAAGGACATCATAGTCCATGGGTTTAAGGACCCCACAGTCCATAGTTTAAAGACGTCATATTCTATAAAGTCTAATGGTATCATAGTCCATGAGTTTAAGGACCCCACAGTCCATGGAATGTTTGGTTATCGGGACCCGTCACCTCTCTGAAGACGTTGAAGGATTACAACTATAAATATCAGAGGAGTGAAGAGATGTACCCTTGAACCAATGTTGGTTGAGAGATCTATAGTCCAATTTGGGACTAAGATCTGTTAAAAGATTTATGAGAATATGAGCTCAGTTAATCAAAATGAGGGGTTTATAGCCAATTTGTGCTTGGCCCACTCAGTTAAAATATTAAACATTTTACAACGCCGAGCATTGATTTGAGTTCTGACAATGTTTTTGTCTTTTATTAAATGCTGAGCATTCATCATAGCTCTAGGGCTTTATTTATAGAACTATTTATGTTCTTTTAGCGCACACATGAGGAGCACGTGGCGCGCTTGGCGCTTTGCGCCAGTCAAAGAGCGCAGAGCGCTTCTGGGATATAGCGCACACGTGAGGAACACGTGGCGCGCTTGACGCTGAGCGCCAGTCTATGAGCGTATTGCGCTAGTTTATGAGCGCAAAGCGCTATTTGTTCAGTGGCTCATACGTGAGGAGCACGTAGTGCGCTTGGCGCTGAGCGCCAGTCCATGAGCGCAAAGCGCTATTTATTAAGTGGCGCACACGTGAGGAACACGTGGTGCGTTTGGCGCTTTACGCCAGTCAAAGAGCGCAGAAGCGCACCTGATCAATTTTATGATCTGAGAAATAAATTCTCGTTTAGAAAAGACTTTGTCTCAAGGTTCTAAAGAACAAAGTTTTTACTTTTATAGGAGATGTTTCAATCTCTTATTCCGGTGAAAGGCTTTGCCTTTATGGATCTGTGATCCTAAGAGAATTGAATTATTCTCCCCGCTTTTTGTAATGAGATGTTCATGATCTTTTTTTGTAAAATACTTTAGTCTTATAGATCTATGATTTGTGAGAAGAATTATGTTCTTCTTCTTATTTTATGATGAGATCCTTTGATCTCTTTGTGAAAGATCTTGGTCTTATAGATCTATGATCTTCAAGAAAGAAGTGAATTCTTCTTTTTATATGAGACGATTTCGTCTTTCTGTTCTTTTTTACCTTGAAGAAAAGTTCTTCTTCTACTGAGAGCTTGGCTCTTCTTTCTGAGACTTCTCAAAGTTTATGGGGGGTTCCTTTGTATATCTCTGTTTTTCTATCCCCGAGACTTGAAGTCTTAGGGCCTTTATATAGGGCGAGCTGATTTGTTCAATCAGTTAAGGAGATCTTTTCTCCAATTGATTTGGGGATTTCCCCACCGTTGGATATTTGATCCTAGGGCTTCTGATTTACAGAAGGCAATATTCTTTTTTTTTAACAAGATTGGGAAATCTTTTCCCACACAGAATTTATTCTGTATTTTGGTGATTTTTAATCACTTTTGGATCATTAATCCAACGGTGCTCCGATTTACAGAGCAAAATGTTCTTGTTTGGAAAGATTTTGAGGAATCTTTTCTTAACAGAATTTTATTCTAGTTAATTGATGATTTATCATATTTATTGGATTTTTTATCTGACGGTGGGGAGCTTTTAGTTCCAGCGCTAGCGCACACGTGCTTTGCACGTGGTGCGCTGCTTATAGTGCTGCGCTCTTAGCACTAGCGCACACGTGCTTTGCACGTAGTGCGCTGCTCAGGGCACAGCGCACTTGGCGCTGCTATGAAGCGTTGCTTCATTTTAAAATTTGAAATTTGAACAGAGCTTTGCTCTAATTGGGGGAAACAAATGCCCCCCACCGTTGCGCTCACGTAGCCCACAAGTGAGTGCAGCGGTGGCAACATCTGCCCCCTTGGATCAACTCAGATGTTGAAACGACATCTCAGTGCCTATAAATAGGACCCTTGGCCCTTGAGATAATTTCTGTTCATCTTCTTCCTTGTCTTTTCCTGAGAATTAATTCTCTTTTAGGGCATAGCTCTTCATCTTAAGAATTTTCTTAAGGACAGAACTCTATCAAAATTAAGGTAAAGATTAAATATTTTAAAGGATATTTTAATAATCTTGGGTTTCACCCATTAACAGAGCTTTACTCTTCATAGATCTTTTGATCTAAAGAAAACCTTCTTTCAGAGCTTTGCTCTCTTGAAATCATAGATCTAAAGAGATCTTTCTTAGGCTTTTGCTCTACTGAGATCATAGATCTTCAAGAAAACCTTTGTAGGGTTTCTCAACAGAGCTTTGCTCTTGTTAGATCTTAGATCTTAAGAGATCCTTTTCAGGGTTTCTTAACCTATTAACAGAGCTTTGCTCTTTTCAAATCATATAGATTTATTAATCGTTCATAAAGAACTCTTAAGAGTTTGTTCATGGATTTTGAAGATCTCAGAATTTTAATTCATTAAAAATTTTACTTCAATTTTTCTGATGGGTTATTCCATCATTTTCACAAAGCAAGGCTCTTAGAATTTTCTTGGGGAATTTTGTTCCTTCATCATTAGAATCTGACAAATGTCATTCTATCACAGAGCACTGCTCTCAAGGGGAGATTTACTCCTCTGCCCGAGGGGTTCTCATTGAATGAGAATCTTTTGAGGATTTCCTCATTTAATGACAGTCTCATCAAATGATGAGACTGTTTTACTAATGATGAACTGTCATCTAGATTATGTGGGTCCCCTTTGGTCCATTTTCACTGCATTGCAGTGCGGTACGAATTTAAAGTACCTAGTGATAGAACTTAAACTGTAGCAATGGCGGCTGAAAATTTGTTCTTTTCCGCGCAGGTACTATGTCTTTCGACACTTCCTTCCCGTTCGTCCGTTCGGAAGGCGGATTCCCCGAAGCGCCCGTAGACCGGGAAGTTTTTGCACTGATCAAAGACCATGACCCGGAGCACAAGAATCTTCATTAATGGGGAACATGGTACAACTAAATCATCAGGGGTCGGCGGAGCTTTTCTTGCGCGGTACCCTCGGAGCCCATTTCGGCGATCTCTTACGCCGACCCACCCCCGGTGAACTATGCCGTGGGGGAGGTTAATTGGACTTCAGATGGTCTCCTTCAGCCTTATTTGGCTGCGATACCCGTACAGCCTCCAATGACGTTCGATATCCTAGGGCGGCGTATATGCCAGGGTGGGTTGCGCCCTTGGGGACAGTCATACAACATAGGCTTGACTCTCCGTCACCTATCCGGATATTTGCAGTGGGCCCGGTACATTCTGTCTGCCAAGAGGTTGCAGCTGCTAAGGCTCAGGTTGTATCCCGCGGTTTACATTTCTCTCTTTCAGTACTCTATGCCTCTTACATAGTGGGTAAAAGCCTTTTTGGAACAATGGAACGTTCCAACTCACACCTTCCTTTTGTTGGATCGGGAAGTCTCCATCTCTTTAGAGGAGTTCGCGGAGATCTCTGGCTTGCCTGTTAGAAGGGAGCATTATGAGGAACTAATTCCTCATGATGGGTATGTCTTTGCCGCCAAGTCGGTGATGATGGGCCTTACCCCGGACAACGCCATTCAACATCAATCACCAAGTTTGATTAAGGTGTTGAATATCTACGAGGGCCTATTTCTCGAGTCTGGGAGCCGTGGGGTTAATTTTACGAATTTTATCGCTCGTTTTCTCCGCTCAAAGTTATTGTCGAAGGAAGCCGCGAAGTTCGCCAAACTTGACGATCCTTTCGGCTTAGGTTTGGGCAACCTGCCAACGGCGAAGGCGGATCAGAAAAGTTTCTTTCTCCCCGACACCCCGGTCGTCCCTTTTGCAGAGCTCGCAGCTTCTGGGATCGACGAAGAAATGTTCTTTTTAGGGTTTCTCGGGCTATGGCTGAGCTGGTTTGCGCTTCCGATGCACCCTCGTCGTATGAGGCCGTCCGTCTTCTACCCAGCGCATCAAATGGTTATTAGGATGAATATGGCCGTCGGGGTGGCTGGGTTAGCCCATTTGTATCACGGCCTTAGCCTAGCGGCATATACTACTCAACCGGGGGTGCAGCCCGTGAACTTCTCAATGCATCACTTCACCTCGTGGCTCGAGTTGCATGTGCTTGGCGCCTTTGGAATTCACAAAAGGCCCTTTTTTATGAAAGATATAACTTTCCTCGACTGCTGCGGCTGGTTGACGCTTCTATTTTGGAACCGACTCCACGAGAGGCTCGGGGCTTACTCCTTCGCCCGTGTACCATCGGGGATGGCATGGCCTTTGTTGACAAGGTCTTAAATATTGGCAAAGAATCCGCGAAGGCGGTGCAGCCGCTGTGGGACACCTTTAAAGATGGCGCCTCTATCTTGAAAGCTCGGGAGATTCTCCACCTATATTCGATCAGGCCGGGCTTTCTGGTGTTTAGGCAGAATGATGCGGCGTTGTTTATGAGATGCAACCCACATCGTTTTGCCCAACAATCTAGCTACAATCAGGGTGTTCCGCTTGAGGCCTTTCTAGCTGAGCCGCCCGCCACAGAAGAAGGCATCTGTAGCGCGCTACACCATTTCATGAGGCTCAACACCGGTTCCAACTTTTATATCAGTGAGACAAGCTGCGTCGTAAAGGTATTGAACGTGTACGTGGCGTGGTACCAGCATGCGATGGATGCTATCATCAGGGAGGAAAAGAAGTTGTTGCTCGATCGTAAGGGTGCAGCCCCTATTGGTAATCTAGCTATTCCTTTAAAGCAACAGACCGTCGTTCATCCTCCTTTGAGAGAGGTTGCTGCGGTTGTGGTCCCGCGTGTGATGCCTGAACTGCCGCTACCCCGTGCTCCTGTGAAAGCGGTGACTGTGGTATCTCCCGAATCTGGCGTGGGTTCAGATATCGGGACTCATCGTCCAAAGGTGCCCACTAAGCGTAAGCTTGTGCTGGCGGCTACGGGCACTTGCTCGCAGAAGAAGAAGAAATCGATTCTTTTTGCGGACGTTGTACTCGTCCAGGAGCCCCATGCTCCTTATAGCGAGGGCCTGAGTGAATATGGGACCAACGAGGGTTTATTTATGGCGCCGGATGATACTGATCTAAAGGCTGCCGTTGCAGCTTCCGAGCGACTAGCTAGCCATAAAGCAGGACTAGTCATTCTCGTTGAATCAGGTTGTCTTCAGCCGTATCTTTTTGTCATTGCATTACATTTTTATTATCGTGTTTTGACTGACACTTTTTCTTCAACAGGCGTTTCCACTGAAGAGGCTCTCGCGGCTTCCCTCAAGACTTTTGAGGAGGAAGAGAGGTTTCGCGCTTCGTTAGGCCTTGGTATATTTCGGTTCATTATGCCCTTATTCCCTTTTCCTTCATGAATGGTCTGACCCTTTTTTCATCTTATCGCAGGGACAAGTTATCCCAAGTTATCCCAAGTGTCTTGCCGATTTCGCAGGGTGGTGCGGAGATGCTTCCAAGGCCGGCTACCGAAGTGCCAGCTTCCCCAGTATTGCCAAAAAAGGCTTCACTTAAGCAACCGATGACGGACGCCATAATGGCTCCAGAGGTAGCTCCTGGCGCGGACGATGACGTCTCCTTGACGGAGGTTCTAAGAAGATCAGCTCTCACGGCCCAGGCGGAAAGGAAGTGCAGGAGGCGTGCAATAAGAGAACGTAACGCCGCCTTGGCCGTAGGTGCAGGCTCGAGCGCTGCTTCCCCTGTCCCTGCTTCTTCAGAGGCTGCTCCGGCCGCCTTGTCTACCGCTCATAGACAGGCGGTATGCGCTGCTCGGGAAGCGATTGAAAAGCCGTCCCATGGTAACGTAACACTGGGTCGTTTTGTCAGAATTTGATCTTCAGATTCTTATATATCTTACCCTGCAGGGCTAAGTCCTGGTGAGAAGGTGGCGGGTGAGATGACAGCAACCACTGAGCCCGAAGCGGCTACTCTTTCCCAGGAGTCCGGGACTGCTCCAATTGCCGCTCTTTCCCCCTGCGATTCCCTGCCATCGCCTGGCATCGCGGGTGTCACGACGGCTCTCATGGAATCAGGGGACGAAGCTATGGGCAGCGAAACCATCCCCCCGATTGAGATCGAAGAAGTCGTGATGCTTGGTGATGCTCCCGTCACAGTTCTGGCTGATGACCTATCTGGCAGGTTTCGGGTCGCTGCATTCCTTTCGTTTTGCAATCCCTTGTGATGACATTTTGTTCCTTTCGAATGTAGGTGTGGCGAGCCCTGAGGTTGTGATACTTGAAGAAGCACCACCAGTTGCCGCTCTGACGGTCGTTGCCCCTTCGTCCCCCCTTATATCTTCTCAACTGCTGGAAGGTATGGGTTTGCGATTAATTTAAATCGGGGACAACATCTTTCGTGTACTGACCATGTATCATCGTAATCTTGCAGGAGTTCTCTTTGATCATCTGTATCAAGTGCCGAACCCGCACTTCTCCTTCCAGTCTGAGATTAGCCTGCCCGCTGGTGTCGGTGAGTATCTTTTCTAACCGACGTCTTTTCTTTTCTTTAACGGGCAGCCATGTCATTGTTAATTCTTCTTTGCATTACTTGTAACCTTACAAATTGAAGGAGGGGACGAGGGTATTGTCGCGCCACCGGTACTCCCAGCTCTGCCCCCTGTTGCAGCCGGTATAGTAAACTTTATTGTTCGTGTATCTTCTTCATTTCTTGAGTCGTCATCTGACTGTGATTTGTTTTGCAACGGTCGCACAGACTCCAGCTCTGTTCGAGTCTTGCATCATAATGCCGGCAGGGCCCTTTTCCAGACGTCCATCTTCAAAAGGCGCTGTGACCAGTCTGCGTATACTGAGTGAATACATCGAGGAGCTTGACGCAGAGGCCCCTACATTCGCTGCAGATTTTGCTGTCGAGGTTAATCCAATGCTGGGGACGCTTTTGAACTTCCATAACGAAGGCGTCGTTGAGTCTTGGGTTAACCACTGCAGGAAGATTGAGACCTGCCTGCATAAGCTTGAGCTTAGGCGTCCTGCTCCTGAGATGTTGGCTTTGAACTCCCAGCGGGATGAATGGGTTGAGCAGAGCGTGTCCTTCCCCCGCCATTTGAACAAGAAGCAACCTTGAGGCGGAAGGAACGCGAGGAGGCTTCGGGTGAGTCTGCCCGGCTGCGCGCCCAAGTTGAAGCGAATGCCGCGCAACTGAGAGCCATCTTTGACAATTTGCAGCGATGCATTTCGGACGGGCCGGCATTAAGGCGGAAGCTCGACTCTATTGAGCGGGTTATGCAGAGTCGCGAAACTACCCAATGGGAAATCAATGAGAAGGTTTCATCATGCTTGCAGCAAAGGGCTCGAATTGAAGCAGAGCTGGCTGCGGCGGCCGATCATGAGAAGGCGTTGAGAGGCGTGCGCGAGCAGCTAGCTGATTTATTGAAGACGCTTCCTTCTCAGTAACTGTTTTGTATAGATTAAAAACTTGTAATCTTTGAATAACATGTATCCATTTTTTTATATTCTTTCATATGATTCAACTTGTACTCGATTGAATTCATGAATAAAAGATACACATTTTTTGTTCTATTGTTGCTTTCTTCTCTTTGCCGTGTCATTGCCATGTGATTTTAGCAAGTGTGGCCTGTAGATAGTACGTGACGGTCCATCTTGGACTCTTTGCAGGGTAACGATGGCTTAGGAAACAGGTTCAGGTCTGTTGCCTATGACTTTTCAATTTTATGAGCCGTGAAGGTCTCATAGAGAAGTTTCTCCCTACAGGTCGAGAGGATCCCGTAGGGGTGTTTTCTCCTTAGGAATCGTGAGGATTCCTAAGTGTATTTTCCCTTGAGAGTCGTAAGGATCTCCTGATTGATACGAAAAAGTGTGTTTGTAGTTAACCGCAATCAGAACGGTGTCGCGCGTAGCTAGACCGAGATGAGTACGGGTCGTCCTCTGGGAAACGTTGAATCTTTTATTCTTACTTTAGATGTGTTGAAAAAGAGAGGAGGGATAAAGAATATTGTAGAATGGTTGTAGGATCTAGATCTACGTTAAACACGGATGCAAAATATAGATCTAGATTAACTACGGATGTAAGTTTATATAAGAAGAGGGCTTGTAGGGTTCATTAGGATTTAGTAGTTATGGATGATTAATTAAAAATTACTCTTTCTATCCTTTAATAGATTTAAAACTAGAACGACGGTGATGCATGTAGATTAGGGTTTCTGGAGGGAAAAGGAATCCCACTCTTAACCCCTATCTCGACACGGAACTCCGTTCATATCCAGCCTTTACCAAAACAATCATTAATCTAATCTCTAATCGCGGTCGAGACAACAATGAATTGGTAGCGCGCCCGATTAGGATGTTAATGATTCTTTTGATAAAGTTTATAAACTTTATAGGACGTAAAAAGAGTTTAGGTATTTTCATCATCCATTAACCTATCCTAATCCTACGAACCCTAACAAGCGGAGAATTACTCGCGCATGTTGGGAGAAAAAGAGATGGAAAGAAAATGCATAATTAAACTATGAAGAAATAGAAGAAGAAAAAAAACTACCTTTATTAATCAACCAAACTCATTACACTTTGTTTTCCTTAGAAAATGATTACAAATACTAGTTTTGTTTCTCGATCTCTTCTAAGGAGATAGATGAACCGTTGATGATCAGCCTGAATGCGTGAGCCGTCTTGGACTTCGTGATCGCGTCGACTTGATGATTTTTCCAAGGGGCTCTCGGTCTTTATTTATACTCCAAAAGCCAGAACCCTAGCTTCCAAATTTGGAAGCCATCTGTTAAGATTTCACCAGAAAAATCCCTGCTCCTAAATCTTCTTCTACGCGGAGGATCCGCGGTCAACAGGGAGGTTTGACCGCGGATCCGCGGTCTTGTTTGTTGATCATTGGTTTTGGGATTTTCTCCTTGTGACATGTGGCGATCTCCGAAACCTTTGGAGATTGGAAATCTTTTCTTTACTTCTGCCAGACTTGATTTCTTAGTTTGCTTCTTAATTAGGCAGGTTTGCTCTTAACAACTTTGATTCCCTTGATTTTTAGCCCTGAAAAATTCTGCACAATCTCAACAAATAATATTAATTGTGTTTTGTTTTATTGAGATATTGTTTTTACCATTAAGATTTGGTCAATGGTATTTTTGCATACATTTTCCTACCAAATGTTAATTATAATATATCAACACATGAAAAATAGTATTTTTACAGATAAACCCTCATATGTATGATATATTATAATAAAAACATTTTCTAATATAGAAATAGTAGGAAAAATGTAATAACAAATGTGCAGTTTTATCAACTGAACAAATACCCCCAAAAATATTTTTGATCGTCCCGAGCAAACTAGTTTATTCAAGAGAAAGAGAAAAAGAAAGGAGAAAACTAAGCACACTTTCGTAGGCAAACACGATTGTACTGAGCACGTGCAACAAGCCGTTAAACCTCTAGGTGTCCCTAGTAGGAGGAGTGTTGTCTCCTGAGGGTTTTCAACGGATTACACCCACAAAATCCTACAACAAAAGAAAGATGGTGAAATTTACATATAAAGATAAGAACCATAAAATAAAGACTTTGAAAATAAGAGTTTCCAACTACACTAGCTTTTCAGTTGTCATGAGCCCTATCTTAATAGTCATGAAAAGATGTTAGAAATCACATTATCCCTCAATAAAACATCGTCTTTATTCTTTTTTCCTACTTTTCATCCAAACATCGATCATATAACCCTACGTGTGTGTAATGGACATCCCTACACTCGGAGAATTCAATTCAAGCTATCATACTCTTGTCCATCTACCTCAGTACTTTTTAACTTGATGAATATTTATGGATTTGCTCACACATTTTCATGCGACCGTTAATAATTCTTGAGGTACTAACCGACCGATTACTTATGTGCTTGCTGATTAAGTGATAGTATTTTCCTCGTCTTGCACCACCTAAGGCTTAGCAGTGACTCCCAAACCAGTTGGTCTAAGGCACTAGGTGATAAAGCACCCTCGCTATATTTTTTTTATTGCTGTCTTGGCGATAACAAAACCAGTGTTCATTTTTTTTCTTTTCACCATTTTTATATTTTTTTCATTTTTTTATTTCCTTCATACTTTGGCTTTTAGACAAGAGCATTTCAAGGTATCCTCTACTATCCCAAGTTTCAAGACGTGTGTAAATGCATATAGTAGGGTATCAATATTCAAATGTTTGGCTTCCAGAATAGAAACTATTTTTCAGACTTATTTTTATCCTCAGATTAGTGACTTCCTTCATCTTACTAACCCTTGGGACAACAGCTCATAACTACTTATTACTAGTTCGTTTAAGAAAACTTCTAATTTTCTTAAACTATTCCTATTTTTTGGATGTAATTTTTCACTTTCTACTCTTTTGTTATATAAAAAAAAATTGAATGCCCAGTGTCAAAGATAATTTTGTGAATACAAACCTCCCCCCAAACCTGTTTTCAGCAGTGTCCTCACTGATGTTGCTTTTTGAGAGTATGGACCTGTATACTAGGGGAGAGACATAAGGGGTAAAATAATAGTTAAATGAAAACTACCCCCAAACTTGATCTTTGGCATGCACAGATATTCAGTTAAATCCATTTTTACTCATCTCCATTCTTAAAATGAGAAAATGTTACCAAAACATGGAGGTGAGGCGGAGGAAATTTAGTTTTGATAAAGTGGCTCCTGTAAAAACAGGAGCTCCTCCGCGGGGTCAGCAGAGAAATACGGTTTTAATCTATACCCATTTACTTTAAAAATTGAACCTTTTTTCAAATTTTCAACTTCTACTGCCCCGTGCGGGTGTACATACCGCACCACAAAAGGTCCTTTCCAACGAGATTTAAGCTTACCCGGATGAAGATGGAGACGGGAATCGTAAAGAAGGAATTATTGCACCGATGTGAAGGATTTTCTATAAAGATTTGTATCGTGGAACACTTTAATCTTGTTCTTTACAAGCACCGCATTATCGTAAGCTTCATCGCGGAGTTCGCTTAGCTCATTCAATTGCAGCTTCCGATAGCTGCCTGCATGATCAAAATCGAAGTTAAGCTCTTTAATAGCCCACATTGCTTTATGTTCGATCTCGACAGGAAGGTGGCATGCCTTTCCAAACACTAGTCGGTATGGAGACATACCAAGATCGGTCTTATAAGCGGTGCGGAATGCCAAAGAGTATCCGGCAATTTGGTTGACCAATTTTTACGGTTTTTAGAAACTGTCTTCTCCAAAATTTGTTTGATCTGCCTATTTGAGATCTCAGCCTGCCCGCTTGTTTAGGGATGATAGGGCATAGAAAGCTTGTGAGTGATTGAATATTTCCGCATCAAGGCCTCGAAAGACCGATTACAGAAATGTGTCCCATTGTCGCTAATTATAGCGCGAGGGTGTCCGAATCGCGAAAAGATATTTTCTTTAAGGAACTTAATGACAACTTTGTTGTCATTAGTGCGACACGGTATAGCTTCCACCCATTTCGAGACATAATCAACTGCTAACAAGATATATAAATTCCCAAAAGAGTTGGGAAAGGAGCCCATAAAATCAATACCCTAAATATCGAATATTTCTACAACCAATATAGGTTGGAGCGGCATCTCGTTTCTTCGTGAAATCCAACCCAAATGCTGACATCGCGGAAAAGTTTTGCAATGTTCATATGCATTTTTAAATAATGTTGGCCAATAAAGGCCACATTGCAAAACTTTCTCCACCGTTTTTCGAGGACCAAAATGACCGCCGCATGCCTGATCATGACAAAATGATAACACACTCTTGAATTCATCGTTAGGGACACACCTGCGAATGATTTGATCGGAACAATACTTAAACAGATAAGGTTCATCCCAGTAAAAATATTTTACTTGGGATAGAAATCAAAGTTTGTCTTGTTTCGACCAATCGCTAGGAATAAGTACCGTCGCAAGATAGTTCACGATATCCACGAACCAAGGTTCGTAGAATACAGTCAAGAGCTGTTCGTCAGGAAATGAGTCATTTATCGGCACGGTCAAAGTTGGTGAAGCAGTGATGCGTGAAAGATGGTCGGCTACAACGTTTTCACATCCACTCTTGTCTCGGATGACAAGATCAAATTCTTGTAACAATAAGATCCAACATATTAGCCTGGCCTTCGCATCCTTCTTCGATAAAAGATGTCGTGGGGCGGAGTGATCTGTGTAAACCACAATTGGCGAGCCAATCAAGTAGGGCCTGAATTTCTCTAATGAAAATACAACGGCCAAGAGTTCTTTCTCGGTAGTTGTGTAATTTATTTGTGCATCATTCAAGGTCCTACTTGCATAGTAAATTACATGTGGCATCTTATCAATGTGCTGTCCTAAGACAGCACCAATAGCAAAATCTGATGCATCACACATAAGCTCGAACGGGTGGTTCCAATCCGGAGATGATAGAACGGGGGATGTAGTGAGTGATCCTTTAACCGATTCAAAAGCAGCCTCACAATCCGAATCGAAGTGAAATGTAGTATCCTTGGCCAATAGAAGGGTTAAGGGTCTAGCAATTTTGCTAAAGTCCTTAATAAATCTCCTATAAAATCCTGCATGACCAAAGAAGGATCGTATATCTTTGACGCAATTGGGACGAGGGAGGTTATGAATGACATATATTTTAGCTCTGTCAACCTCAATGCCTTTTCGTAAAATTATATGTCCAAGTACAATACCTTCTTGGACCATAAAATGGCATTTTTCCCAATTCAAAGTCAAGTTCTTATCCTTACAGCGGGTAAGAACCGCATCAAGATTACGAAGGCAGTCCTCAAAGGAGTCCCCAAAAATGGAGAAATCGTCCATAAAAATTTTCAGAAAATTCTCCACCATATCTGAAAATATCCCCATCATGCACCACTGAAATGTAGCGGGAGCGTTGCATAACCCAAAGGGCATGCGTCTATAAGCAAACGTTCTGAAAGGACAAGTAAATGTGGTTTTATCTTGATCCTTTTCAGCGATGGGGACCTGTTTATAGCCAGAGTATCCGTCCAAGAAACAGTAGTATTCGTGTCCAGCTAATCGTTCTAACATCTGGTCAATGAAAGGTAGAGGGAAGTGATCTTTCCTCGTCGCGGCATTGAGTTTCATGTAATCAATACATACGCGCCACCCAGTTTGGGTGCGTGTTTAGATTAACTCATTAGCCTCATTAGTGATGACCGTGATGCCAGACTTTTTAGGGATCATATGAATTGGTCTTACCCATTGGCTATCAGATATGGGGTAAATTATTCCACTATCAAGACACTAGACGATTTCTTTCTTTACCGTCTCCTTCATAACGAGATTTAACCGTCTTTGTGGGTCTTGGGTTGGTTTGGCTTCATCCATCAGATGTATGTAATGTTCAACAATTAAGGGACTAATCCCTTTGATGTCAGCCATTGTCCAACCAAATGCTTGCCAATTCGATCTCAACATTGCCAAAAGTGCGTTCTCTTGCTCTAAGGCTAGAGAAGCGGATATAATCACTGGCAAAGTCTCATTCTCTCCTAAATATGCATATTTAAGATGAGAAGATAGCGGTTTGAGATCAAGAATTGGCGGAGAGACAATAAAAGGTGGGGTAAGGGAATGATATTCGGACTCCTTAAGAGGTTCATAAGATATTGACTCGGAAAGTGCGGCTGACTTTTGCAACGAGTCAACGGGTTCAAACTCAAGGACGGACTCATTGAACATATCCTCACTATGAAGTGGTGCAAGATCAAACGATGTCTCATTAGTGTTGTCGAGATCATCAAAGCAAAGTTCCTCATCCATGCAGCTTTCGGGAGTTATCTCGTGGATGGAACAAACATCCAGCAAATGAGCAGAAGGTTCTGATGGATGACTTACTAGCTTGTAAATATTAATCTCAATTATCATTTTCCCGAAGGATAAGTTCATAGAACCGTTACGACAATTAATTACAGCGTTAGAAGTTGCTAGGAAGGGTCGACCAAGTATCACCGGGATTTGATTGCGTGGGTTTGCCACAGGCTGTGTATCTAAAACAATAAAGTCCACAGGAAATATGAATTCCCCGACTTTAATTAACACATCCTCTAGTTCGCCCCGAGGTTTGGTGATCGATCGGTCTGCCATCTGGAGAGTACAATGGGCGGGTTTTAACTCTCCAATTCCTAACTGCTCGTATACTGAATAAGGAAGCAAGTTAACGCTAGCGCCAAGATCGAGTAAAGCACGGTTAATATTTTTACCCCCAATAGAAATAGAGATTGCAGGACAGCCAGGGTCCTTACGTTTCTTTGGTATTTGTTGGGTAAAAGCTGTACTAACATTACTCGTCATGAAAACCTTCTTAGGCGCTTGAGTTTTTCTCTTCCTAGTGCACAAGTCTTTAAGGATTCTTGCATAAGATGGGACTTGTTGAATAGCATCTAGGAGAGGAATATTCACGCTAACTTGCTTAAGCATTTCGACAATGTTCTCCATTTGCGGATTAGGTCTGTTGGCCCTTAATCTGTTTGGAAATGGAGCTTGATCAATAAGTTTTGGGTCCAACGTTTGTGGAGAAGATTGTGGGGACGGATTCGATCCCAAAATTGGAGTGGGAATCGACTTAGATAGATTTGGCGAAATGTTCGAGCCTTGGGGAAAATGGAGAATAGGCTCGGATGAAGGTGGGAGACTAGACGAATTAGGGGAAGAAGAAGAAGAAGCTGGGGTATCATTGGTGTCACTAACATCAAATTGCTCACCCACTCGGTTATTCAGCACTTTTCCCGATCTCAACATAGTAACGGCATTCACATTATGATTTTGTGAATAGCCAGGATTCTGTAGGGGTTGAGATGGGAGTTTCCCTTTCTCTCTCGCACTTATTGCGGCGTTCAACTGTGCAAGTTGGGTTTCTATTGATTTAATACTCTCGCCGTGGGAGGCGGAGTCTTTCTTTATGGTATCAATAGAAGACTTCATATCTGCCGACATTTGAACGGTATGTTTCATAAACATATCCAAAGTTTGTGCGAGTGAAGAGTTGTCAGTACCGGCCACTTGTGGTGTAGAAGTGTTGGCCGGACTTTGAAAATTCTACGACTGAAAGGGGAGCTGATTCTGTGGTTATGGTTGCTGTGGAGGGGGGCTTTGATAATTGTTTTGGAACTGATTTTGATTTTGGGGTTGGTTTTGGTTCCAAGCAAAGTTAGGATGATTCCTCCATCCTTGATTGTACGTGGAAGAATAAGGATCGTTTCTAGGTCGCTGCTGAAAAGCAGCATTAGTTTGAAACGATGCATTCATAGGACATTCTTCCGTTAAGTGTGAAGGATCTGAAAAGCAACCACAGAAGGTCTTGGGAAGCGTGACATGATTTAGGGAGACTGATGAAAATTTGTTCTCAATAGCGTCAAGTTTCTTCTGCATCGCTGCCATTTCGGCTTTCACTGCGATGGAAACATCGAGCTGGTGAATACCTCCCCTAGATGAAGGTGGTCTTACGCTTTCCCACTGCAAAGTGTTTTCAGCGAGGTCTTCCAGATACTTCCAAGCTTCACCGTCATCTTTAGACATGAAATTGCATTGACACATTGTTTCAAGCATCTGCTTTGTCGCTGGATTAATGCCCTCATATATAATTCGACATAAATCCCATCTTTGTATTCCATGATGAGGACATTGGACAAGCAGATCCTTGAAACGTTCAAAGCACTTCCAAAATGGTTCATTGGGAAGCTGGGTGAACTGGTTGATCTCGCTCCTAATATGGGCAGTCTTATGGTTTGGGTAAAACTTCTTAAGAAATGCTATTACGAATTCATCCCAATTAATGATAGAGTGTGCGACAGTATTATAAAGCCATTTTTCTGCCAAGTCGCACAGAGTGAATGGGAGAAGACGCAAGCGCATGGCATCCACAGTCAGTTGTGAAGTACCCAACATTGCGCATACATTTTATAATTTAGTGATGAAAACGTACACGTCTTCAGATTCAAGCCCGTGAAATTTGGGCAACAGATTGATGTAGTGGGGTTTAATTTCAAAATTATCCCCGTTAGCTGGTTGAATAGATAGACAAGTGGGAAGAGGACCACGGATAGGATAGCATCTCTCTTGGAGAGAAATGCGTGGTGGATTCTGCGCACCTACGGGCAGTGGCAGCATGGTGTTATAATCTGATGGAGTACCGTCCATCTCTGTCGTGGTGTGTGGTGGGGGAAAAGAAGATGAAGAAGTACCGACTTCGGCGTCGATAGCAGGAACGCGGACAAGACGGGAACTAGAATCCCGTGTCCAGCCGAGCATGCACTAAGCGGGTTTAGTGCAAGTGGCAGCGTGTGTGTGCTTTAAAATTAGTTTGTTTTGAAAAAAGTGGGACTCAATACAAATCACAAAAATGCACAAACAACCCTAGAACTAAGATTACCTAGGTCAGTCTCTAGACCGCTCCTAGACTTCCAAAGGACAAGCCGTAGGATCAATCCTCTACCGCCTCGTTACTACCCTTATAGCCAGGTAAGTTCCAGGTGAGTGGGAGGCTCTCCACTACAAGTAGTGGCCCTAATTAAGTAACCACTCGCCTTAGACACACTTTCCTAGACACCACAAAAGTAATGTGGATAAGCGATAGATTACCCACGACCTTCCTCTGTCCTTATTGAGCGCGACAGTCCTTAGAGTTTGGTCTAGATATTTTTTAAATTAATGTAGGGTTAATACAGATGCTCGATTTGTGATTTGTGGGGCTTAGGAAGGGTGATGAAATCCCCACCTAATCTGGATTTGGTCTTTGCCCCTTAAAGTCCGTATTAAAATATGCAAAACAAACCAATCACAAAACTTTGCAGAAAGATTTTTGAGCGGCGATGTTTTGCAAAGAATCCTGCAGAAAAGAGATTTTATAGGATTTGAGAGGAGAGAGAAAGAGGTTAGAATCTTACCAGAGAAGAATGAAACCCTAGATCTCCTAACTGGCCGCGCTTCCGCCGCCGATGTGCACTTCCGGCCGTGGATCGGCCGAAGGGAAGAGGGATCATTTGATGAAATTTTTTCTGTGGCGTTCTGTGCTCCTCTGGATCTCAATGAATTTCTCTGGCTCTCTATTTTCTCAAGTCCGTGACTCCAGATCTCCTTGCAAAAATTCACACACTTCGTTAAATATACGATTTGCAGTTTTGTTTTAATTATGATATAGATCGGATAAGAATTCAACACAAATAATAAGAATAAAAAATTACGCATGTATCCCCGGCAACGGCGCCATTTGATTGATATGAAAAAGTGTGTTTGTAGTTAACCGCAATCAGAACGGTGTCGCGCGTAGCTAGACCGAGATGAGTACGGGTCGTCCTCTGGGAAACGTTGAATCTTTTATTCTTATTTTAGATGTGTTGAAAAAGAGAGGAGGGATAAAGAATATTGTAGAATGGTTGTAGGATCTAGATCTATGTTAAACACGGATGCAAAATATAGATCTAGATTAACTACGGATGTAAGTTTATATAAGAAGAGGGCTTGTAGGGTTCATTAGGATTTAGTAGTTATGGATGATTAATTAAAAATTACTCTTTCTATCCTTTAATAGATTTAAAACTAGAACGACGGTGATGCATGTAGATTAGGGTTTCTGGAGGGAAAAGGAATCCCACTCTTAACCCCTATCTCGACACGGAACTCCGTTCATATCTAGCCTTTACCAAAACAATCATTAATCTAATCTCTAATCGCGGTCGAGACTAACAATGAATTGGTAGCGTGCCCGATTAGGATGTTAATGATTCTTTTGATAAAGTTTATAAACTTTATAGGACGTAAAAAGAGTTTAGGTATTTTCATCATCCATTAACCTACCCTAATCCTACGAACCCTAACAAGCGGAGAATTACTCGCGCATGTTGGGAGAAAAAGAGATGGAGAGAAAATGCATAATTAAACTACGAAGAAATAGAATAAGAAAAAAAACTACCTTTATTAATCAACCAAACTCATTACACTTTGTTTTCCTTAGAAAATGATTACAAATACTAGTTTTGCTTCTCGATCTCTTCTAAGGAGGTAGATAAATCGTTGATGATCAGCCTGGATGCGTGAGCCATTTTGGACTTCGTGATCGCGTCGACTTGATGATTTTTCCAAGAGGCTCTCGGTCCTTATTTATACTCCAAAAGCCAGAACCCTAGCTTCCAAATTTGGAAGCCATCTGTTAAGATTTCACCAGAAAAATCCCTGCTCCTAAATCTTCTTCTATGCGGCGGATCCACAGTTAACAGGGAGGTTTGACCGCGGATCCGCGGTCTTGTATGTTGATCGTTGGTTTTGGTCTTTTGTGATTTTCTCCTTGTGACATGTGGCGATTTCTGGAACCTTTGGAAATTGGAAATCTTTTCTTTACTTCTGCCAGACTTGATTTCTTAGTTTGCTTTCTTAATTAGGCTGATTTGCTCTTAACAACTTTGATTCCCTTGATTTTTAGCCCTGAAAAATTCTGCACAATCTCAACAAACAAATAATATTAGTAGTGTTTTGTTTTATTGAGATATTAATTTTACCATTAAGATTTGGTCAATGGTATTTTTGCATACATTTTCCTACCAAATGTTAATTATAATATATCAACACATGAAAAATAGTATTTTTACAGATAAACCCTCATATGTATGATATATTATAATACAGACCTTTCCTAATATAGAAATAGTAGGAAAAAAGTAATAACAAATGTGCAGTTTTATCAACTGAACATCTCCCGAGATAATTTTCTTCCTTACAAGTCGAGAGGACTTGTAAGTGGTTGTTTCCTTTCTTGTCGATGTTTGACTAATGAGAGTGTGGCCTGTAGAAAGTCTACCTTGACCTATCTGCGAGACAATGATGGCTTGGGAGACAGGGTTAGGATCTGCCACCGAAGACTTTTCAACTTTATGAGCCGTGAGGGTCTCATAAAGACTTTTCTCCCTACGAGTCGAGAGGATCTCGCAGGTGTGGTTTCTCCCTAGGAATCGTGAAGATTCCTAAGTGCGTTTTCTCTTGAGAGTTGTAAGGATCTCACAAGAGGATTTTTCTTGCTTACGAGTCAAGATGACTCGTAAGTGATTGATGAGTTGACCTGCTCCCAAGTCAAAGCATTGCTTTGACGGGGAGTTTCGAAGGTTTACTCTGGCTGTTTCTCACGGAGTCAGAATTGACTTTAGTCGTGTTCTACGGGGCCAGGAGGGGTTGACTTTATCCGCATTTCACGGTGTCAGGGGCTGACTTTATCCGCATTTCACGGAGTCAGGGGTTGACTTTATCCGCATTTCACGGATTCAGGGGGTTGGCTTTATCCACATTTCACGGAGTCAGGGGTTGACTTTATCCACATTTCACGGAGCCAAGGGTTGACTTTATCCGCATTTCACGGAGTCAGGAGTTGCTCTGGACGTTTCCCACGGGGTCAGGATTGACATTAGTCGTGTTCTACGGGACCAGGATTTGCTCTGGGCGTTTCCCACGGGGTCAAGATTGACATTAGCCATGTTCTACGGGACCATAATTTGCTCTGGGCGTTTCCCACGGGGTCAGGATTGACATTAGCCGTGTTCTACGGGACCGGGAGGTGCTCTGGGCGTTTCCCACGGGGTCAGGATTGACATTAGCCATGTTCTACGGGATCTGGATTTGCTCTGGGCGTTTCCCACAGGGTCAGGATTGACATCAGCCGTGTTCTACGGGACCATGATGTGCTCTGGGCGTTTCCCACGGGGTCTGGATTGACATTAGCCGTGTTCTACGGGACCAGGATTTCCTCTGGGCGTTTTTCACGGGGTCAGGATAGACATTAGCCGTGTTCTACGGGACCAGGATTTGCTCTCTCGGTTGTCTGTGAACCTTCGAGGTTTGGAACAGGGACTTTGCCATGTCTCCAAGGTTGATTGTCACGTCTGAATCCTGCTGGAATGAGGAGGAACGATGTATCTCTAGGCTGTCTGTGAACCGTCGAGCTTTGGAACAGGGACTTTGCCATGACTCCAAGGTTGATTGTCGCGTCTGAATCCTGCTGGAATGAGAAGGAACGTTGTTGGTAATCTCTAGGCTGTCTATGAACTGTCGAGCTTTGGAACGAGGACTTTGCCATGACTCCAAGGTTGATTGTCGCGTCTGAATCCTGCTAGAATGAGGAGGAACGCTGTTGGTGATCTCTAGGCTGTCTGTGAACCGTCGAGATTTGGCTTCTTTTTTCTGATGGAGTCTGGTGGGAAGGTATGGTTCCCTCTTTGTTTCTGCCCCTGGATTGTATATAGGGATCGATGTGATCTTACCTGTAAGGCAAAATATTTCATTTTATATATTTTTTCTTTCCGCGATGCTCTATCATTTCTTCTTTTATATCGCGAAAGTCGCGATTGCCCAATCATTTCGGCTATTTCTTCGTGGTGCCCAATCATTTCGGCTGTTTTTTTTTACTCGCTGCTTTTTATTACGAGTTGCCCAACCATTTCGGCTATTTTGTATACATATATTTTTTACTTGCTGATTTTGTTGCAAGTTGCCCCATCATTTCGGCTATTTCATATGCATTTGTGGCTTGCTGACTTTTCACTGCAAGTTTGGGGTTTGATACCGATTTGAGCATCAGCATCGCTACAACTGGGATATTGCCATGAGCGAATCATCATTTGCCTTTGTCGATATCGAATAAAGGTGGCTTAGCAAACAAGGTTAGGATCCTGTTGACTAAGGCTTTTTGACTTCACGAGCCGTAAGGGTCTCATAAAGGTATTTCTCCCTACGAGTCGTGAGGATCTCGTAGGTGCATTTTCTCCTTAGAGATCGTAAGGATTCCTAAGTGTACGGTCTCTTATAAGTTGTAAGGATCTTACAAGAGTTTTTTCTCCTTATAAGTTGAGAGGACTTACAAGGGTCGTCGTCGTGCGAACATATCCCTAGTAGCGGGTGGGACTTTGCTAGGGAAATGTTTATTCGTGCCCGTGGATTGTATACAAGGGTCCATATTGAACTGCTTGTAGGGCAGCATTGGAGATTGTGACGGCTTAAGAACAGGTTCAGATCCCTGTAGCTTAAGGCTTTTGAACCCTGTGAGCCGTGAGGGTCTCAAAGAGGAATTCTCCTTATGAGTCGTGAGGATCTCGTAAGTGTAATTTCTCCTTAGGAATCATGGGGATCCCTAAGTGTGTTGCTCCCTTGTGAGTCATAAGGATCTCACGCAGGTATTTTCTCCTTACAGGGTCGAGAGGACCTTGCAAGTGTCTTTTAACGAGATTGCGCCCTTTCGGGTTTTCACAAAACTCGCCGGTAGACCTACTGTTTTTACTCACGGAGCCCTTTCGGGTTTTCATCCGTGCCCATCTCGCTTATGGACATACCGTTTTTTTTTGTCAGCCTTAGGATGCTGCGGTCCTAGTAGTTTCTAGACGTCTCGGTCAACAGCCAGTATTAGGACATAATGGTCCATCGTTAGTTTAAGGAAGTTTCGGTCCGTTGTTAGTTTTAGGATATCTCGGTCCGTCATTAGTTGTAGGACATTTCGGTCCGTCATTAGTTTTAGGAAATTTCGGTCCGTTGTTAGTTTTAGGACATCTCGGTCCGTCGTTAGTTTAGGGATGTTTCGGTCCATTGTTAGTTTTAGGACATCTCGGTCCGTCGTTAGTTTAGGGACGTTTTGGACCATTGTTAGTTTTAGGATATCTCGGTCCGTTGTCAGTTTAGGACGTTTCGGTCCATTGTTAGTTTTAGGACATCTCGGTCCGTCGTTCGTTTAGGGACGTCTCGGTCCATTGTTAGTTTTAGGACATCTCGGTCCGTTGTTAGTTTTAGGACATGTCGGTCCATTATTGGTTTTAGGACATCTCGGTCTGTTGTTAGTTTTAGGACATCTCGGTCCGTCGTTAGTTTAGGGACGTTTCAGTCCATTGTTAGTTTTAGGACATCTTGGTCCGTTACCGGCTACTACTTATAGAGTTTAGGTTTAGGAAGATAGCGAGCGGACATAGGCGTCGTCATCTATCGTTGACCTAGGTCGTGACTCGTCAGGAGTAGTATTTTTTTAGGAAGCAACCGTTTATTGGCCTGAAAAGTCTTTCACTATGCATGTCCATGAGTAGATAGGCTCCACCCTGGTAAAATTTGTCTATGATGTACGGGCCTTCATAGATCGGCTCGAATTTTTCTCGTTTGGCACGATTGGGGATCATAGGTCTTTTGACTACTAGCACGAGTTTGCCTTGGTGGAATGTTCTCGACCCAGTCAATCTTTCGTATGAGCGCGTCATCTTTTCTTTATAAGCCTCCAGGTTTTGTTGCTCCATGAGCCGGGTTTCATCAAGGGCGTCGAGCTCCTCAAGCCGAAGGTAAGCATTTTCTTCGTCTGTTAGCTCGTAGTGAACTGCCACTCGTAGAGAATGTAACTCTATCTCGAGGGGGAGTACCGCTTCTGTGCCGAATACCAATGCATACGGCGTTGTGTTTGTGGTCGTTTTGAACGTAGTTCGATACGCCCAGAGAGCTTCATACAGTCTCTCGTGCCAGTCCCTCTTATTTTTGGACACCGTCTTTTTCATGATTTTCGTCTAGGTCTGCATTGTCATTCTCCGCGGCCTGCTGAAGGAGGCCGCGTCCTGGCTTTCTCGTAAATGGCCATTTCGCGGGTATGGTCATCCCGGACCTTCTGACCCGCTTCCCTTATTAGCTTGTCCATATGTTCTTCAAACGACGGACTTGGCATTTTCATGGCGGGGCCTCGTTTTGGTTCAGGGTTAGTATCTTCCAACAGAGCATCTCCTTCTTCATCGAAGTCATGTATCACATGGCAGCCATGAAACCGCTCCCGTTTCTTAGATTGAACATATCCAAGCCCGATCGTTTCCATTCTCCCGTTGGGCAATTTTCGCTGAGTTCCGGGAACGTTCCAGATCCTGTTGTAGTACTGAGCCTTTTGAGCAGTCTGTTTGAAGGGTACGTCTTGGGGCCTCAACAGCCTTTTAAATCTTTCTGTGTAGTATCTGGGCAGACGGATGGGCTGGAGCCTGTCAAGCGTAAAATCGGCACCATGCCAAATTTCTTTCTCCACTTTGGTTTCCATGGATCGATAAAAAAGGATCGCCTTTTCATCTCTTCGCCTGGGAGGGACGTAGAATGTCTGCAGTTCCTGCACACTATAGGTATCAAGTGCGTTGAGTTCTTTGTAATGCTCTTGCGGAACCATGGCGATTTACAAACTTTGATTGTCACCTGGCACGGTTTTTATGGATGGTCGAGCAGAGAATACTGCATTGACTTCATCTTCAGAATCACTGCCGAAGATCAACATAGGGGTAGACGGTCCGGATTTATCGTATTGGGGCTGCCCCGAATAGTCAATCTCTTCTTCCTCCTCTGTATCACTCCCGAAGACCGGAATGGTAGTGAAAGCTTTTTTCTTGTCCTCCGGCTTATGGCATCTCTCCGTGTCCTCGAAGTCTGGTAAGAAGTACTTTGCATCTTCATACTTTCGTACTTCATTCACGGAGAATGGGTTCAATTCCCCTGTCACGGTATATTCAAGCCCATCTTTGAAGTACTTCATACACTGAAGCTGTGTAGAAGGAATAACGTTGTATTCATGTAACCAAGGTCGGCCGAGCAAAGCGTTGTAGCAGGTCTTGGCGTCAATGACGTGAAATTTGATGTCCATGACGAGCAGCCCAAAGCGTAATGTCAGTATCACAGACCTGAGCGTCCTTGATGACTGGGAGTCGAACCCGGAGATGGTGATTTTATCACGAGTGAGGTGCTGAACGCTCATGCAGATTTCCTTCAACACTCTTACATTGAGGAGGTTGACGGAAGATCCATTGTCAACCAAGATTTTGCCTATCTTGATATCATGACAGTATCCGGAGACATAAAGGGGACGGTTATGCTCGCATGTCCCGAAGAGGAGATCTTCATCGCCAAAGGTGATATCGGCAGTGTGCACTTCTTCCAGCTCGTCCATCATCTTTTTTTCGGCGAGGAAAGCCTGGAACTGGTCAGGCTCTTGTAATGACTTGATTAGGGAGTCTCACGCCTCTTTAGATAGCAGAAGGGCATCGAGAATGCTTAGTTGCGATGATATCTTCCTCAGGTGTGCCAGGACGTTGTAATCCACCTTGTTTTGCTTAGGCGGGTCCTTGGCTGTAAGATCTTCGACGACTCGATCATCGAGGGCGATATACTCAGGGACCTTTTCTTTCCCCTTATCCTTTTTATTCGATCCCTGTTTTGTGGGTCCGAGATTCTCTTCAGGTAGCGTGCGGTTGCGCAGCTGAATGTTCTCGCAGCTCTTCGTTTCTTCCTCTTTTCCTGAGGTGGATTCTTTGAAGAGAGGGCCGAGAGTCATTTCTTCTTCCGAATCTCTCCCGAAGGTGAGAACTCGTGATCCCCTACTATCAACCATGCGACAGTTTCCAACAACTTTTCCACGTTCGTCTGTCGCATTTTTCTGCTGTCGACGAGCTTCACGCTTCATCCTCTTGAAGTGTTGCCTGTGAGCGACATACCCTTGCCACCAATTTTTAAAGGCGTTCCACTCTTAGGTGGGGTGCGCAATCCTTCGATGATATAAACAGTAATCTGGATGCACATCCTCTTCATTAAGGTGTATCTCATCAGAAATGTTTCCTTCGGAGGGTGGCAGATTCATTCCCATCGATATGGCTTTGGCGAACCTTTTCCTCGTCTTGAACCTGCTTTTAGTGGCAGCCGAAGTGCTCCTGTCTTGTTGGAGTGTCTTAACCCTTTCGTCCAATCGCCGGCGTTTGGCTTTTTCAAATATGGTCATTTTGCGCTCTCGATCAGCCTTGCTTTTCAGAAAAGCTTCGTTCAGGAATGCATCAATCATTTCTTCCGATGGTCATAGAAGTTCCGGCTCAGGATCTGCCCCTAGTTTCTTTTCATCCAAAGCTTCTTTACCGTTGATTAACGAGTAAGAGATCACATGTCAGCTTGCCACATAATCTTCAGGTTCATCCGACGAGTCTTCCCCATCATCGTTGTCGCTATCTCCATCTTCAAGGATGTGGTTGAGAAACTCCTAAAGCGTGACCAGGGTTCGTGCTTTCTGGTTATATTCTTCCAGCGCGTCGATATGTTTTTGCAGGTCCGTACGCTTGTCATCAGGCTTCACAGGCTTTTTGGTCTTTTTCTTCTTTTTCGAAGACTTTGACGGCTGGGCCTGGGCGTTTTGATTATCGTTACCGATTTTTGGCGTCGGGTGCTGCTTCAGCATTCCCTGGATGATCTCGGGTTCTAGCTGATTTTTCCACCTGATCACTGGGCATGCTTGGAGATCCTTCAGCATTCTTTTCATTTTGGCTTAAAGAACGACCTCCCATGGAGCTTCTTCTATAAAAGAGCATGATGCTCCCGGTGTGTCTGCCTTTTTGAGAGCATGTGGCTGGGGTGGGTTTACTTTCCAATTCTCGGACAGTGTGAATTTGCCCTGTTGGTATTGGTTCTCAATCCACCCTTTGAAGACGAAGCAATCCTCGATTGGATGGCCTATTGCTTGGTGATAGGGGCAATAATTGGGATTATTAGCCTCACCGGGTTGCAATGGGCATTTTGGATTCGGTAAGTTGATGAGCCTGTTGCACACCGCCAGCTCGAACAATCTCCTCGTTTTGTCCAGGGGAAACGAATAAGGGCGCTTCATTTTCTCATTATAGAATCGTCGTCTCTCGTCTTGGTGATCAGTTAGTTTTGGCCCACTGGGCTGCTGTTGAGCATTGGCGACGAAGGTCGCTTTCCGTTTCCCTTTTTCATTCCTCGGCTCCGGCTTCGAAGAGGAAGGCCTGTGGCCCATCTGGTCCATTTGGGCCAGCTTGTCAATCAAGGCCTGGAAAGTGGTCGGCTTGAAAAACATCATGAATTGCGAAATGGTCGCCTGCGGATCAAGAGTACCCACGAACATGCCTACCGCAGACACTTCTTCAATGCGCTGCTCACACTTCGACTATACATTCTGCCACCGTATTGCATACTGAACCCATGTTTCTCCAGGCTTCACCCTGGCATTGATCAATGCCAGGATTAGGGTGCATTCGCTAGCACTTGCAAAATGCTGGGTGAATAGCAGCTCCATCTCCGTAAAAGTTTTGACGGAATCATTGGGAAGCTCCGAATACCATTCGAACACCGTCTCCGCCAAGCTGCCGACGAATTGGCGAAGCAGTAGCTTATCATCCCCTCCAGTGTTGCCGCAGAGAGCCCTAAACTGAGCGACATGTTGATGGGGATTGCCTGTCCCCTTGTACACATGGAATTTAGGAATCGTGTATCCTGGCGGGTACTTTATTTGATCGTACCAACCCGGATAGGTCCGTCCAGTTCTGACGACTTGGCCAGCCGCTTCATTCGCTTGATGAGCTCGTATTTGTTGAGTTATATAATCATCGAGCGTGGCTTTAGAGATGGTCTCCTTCTTGGCTGCTGACAGAGCCGGCAGAGGATTTGATGTCTCTCCTCTATCATCTTCAATTATTAATGGAGGATCTTCGGCTGGAGGGTCCGGCTGGATCATCATGCCCACCATATCTTGGAATAGATGGGTCATTTGTTTTATATTGGCCGCTTGTTCCGCGGCCTCTTTGTCCTTCTTCTTAAGCATTCTCCGAAGGAATTCGGCATCAATTTCCTGCTCACGGCGCTGCTCCGAGGATGTCTCCAGGCTTGCTTTCGGTCCCGTAAGTGCGGCCATGGCTGTTAGCATTTCTTGGAGCTTTTGTTGTTGTTGCTCCTGAGCCTTAGTCACTGATCGCGTAAGCGGTCGATGATCTGTGGAGATACGGCTATCCTCTTTCCCGGATGCCATATAGACGGTATGCAGCATCATGCCCCCGGACTTGGGGCGTTTAGATTCAGTGTCTTTGCGATTCGCCACAGACACCGGGATTTTCTCCAGCTTTCTCCTCTTGTGAGCGGTTGAAGTTGATGGGGCCGTTGCAGTGGGCACCCAAGTAGCTGTCGCCTTTTGTGGCTTGACAGGATGGTCCTTTTCTCGCTGAACTTTCACCTTTTTCTGTCGGCAAGAGTAATCTTGATCAATCACCGAGTCTTGGACTTGACGCCAGGCCTTGTAAGTTTTAGAGGACAGCCGTTGAGGGGGCTGCTCCAGCTTCGCCTTTGTGACGTTCTCCATAGGTGGAGGGAATCTTTTCAGCACAGCAGTTAGCGAATTCCTGCGCACCCTGTTAAGTATTTCAAAGTTGTTCCCGGTTGGAACAGCAGCATCAACTTCCACCATTGGAGCTGGCGGAGTCGGTCCAGAAGGGAATTGCCCCCAGCTTTCCTCACTCGGCGCCAGTGGCGACGTTGAGCATGTCATGCGGCCGGGATTACCTCCGCTGTTGGATTAGTTTTTCCATGCCCCCCACTCTGATGAGGGTTTGTCGTCGTCGTTATCCTGTCGAAGACAGATGCTCACTGAGAGGGAACGGCCAATCTTGAAAAGGCTGATTTTCGTGCAGGGGAAACAGCTTGGACGACCTCCACTGTAGCAGGAGATGGAGTATCCTTCTCTGGTATTGCAAGCCTCTTTGCAATCTCACTTGAGCTTTGTCCCAGCCTGTCGAAGACTGAGGCATTGGAGTTGGACGACCCGCCGAGATGGGCCGTGGTGGTTGCAAGCCTATCAAAGACCGACTTCTTCGCAGCTTCCTGTGACGGTATAGGAGCGCTGAAGCTCGTTGGTGGGATCATGGTCTCGAAGAATAGCCCAATGGTGGCTTGAGTCACTTGTTCCACCGACATTGTGAAAAAGGAGGCCGCTTGGGGCCCGTGGGTTACTCCTCCAGATGAGGCGGAACGGGAGTTGCAGTTGCAGTTGGAGCAGTTAGAGGCCATTGATGTTCTTTTTTCTGCACGGGAGAAAAACCAAACTTAGTACCTCGAACCAAAGGGCAACCATATCAAACCGCGATTCGTTCGCGAAACACGACACACGAAGTGTGGAGTGGAAAGAGGAAAAGGTCCCACCGGGCGTGCCAGAATCTGTTTCCCGCCGAAAGGACACGGCCGGGACGTCGGAACGTCCCGGTCCTGAACTTCGAGGGCAGATGCTATTTGGTGCTATTCGTCCACCTCTCCGAAGATGCCATGTTGATTTATGGCACCATGTATCGAAGGTTTAAACGAATGCGACCGATATAGCAGATTTTGTCAGATTCCCCCTCGTTGAGGGGTTTTTGATTATGGGGACGCTCTTCCCTGCAGGCGCAAGCCCCTGCAGTTAATTACGCTACTGCATCGCGGTAACCACTTTCTCCTTCTCCAGATAGTCACTTCGTGTCGTGTTTGTTTGTTTTGTTTTTGGTTGCCCCTGGATTGTATACGGAGACTAATTTATGTTGTCGTCCGTAGGGAGTGGATTAGTCCAAATCCGTATTTCCTTATATTTGGGTTTGGGGTTGGGTTTAAGGATACGTTAGTCTCGTTTGAGATTAAGATCAACTTAAACGTTTGTTAAGGATACGTTAGTCTAATTTTAGACTAAGATCAACTTAACGGGATCGTTTAGATCCAACAAAAGAGCATTTGGGCTCTATTGTTTAGTTTAGGGACATTGTGGTCCATTAGTTTAAAGACATTACGGTCCAATATTAGTTTAAGGACATCTCGGTCCATGGGCTTAAGAACCCCACAGTCCGAGATTAAGGACATCATAGTCCATGGGCTTAAGGACCCCACAGTCCGAGGTTAAGGACATCATAGTCCATGGGTTTAAGGACCCCACAGTCCATAGTTTAAAGACGTCATAGTCTATAAAGTTTAAGGATATCATAGTCCATGAGTTTAAGGACCCCACAGTCCATGGAATGTTTGGTTATCGGGACCCGTCACCTCTCTGAAGACGTTGAAGGATTACAACGACAAATATCAGAGGAGTGAAGAGATGTACCCTTGAAACAATGTTGGTTGAGAGATCTGTAGTCCAATTTGGGACTAAGATCTATTAAAATATTTATGAGCATATGAGCTCAGTTAATCTGAATGAGGGGTTTATAGCCAATTTGGGCTCGTACCACTCAGTTAAAATGTTAAATATTTGACAACGCTAAGCATTGATTTGAGTTCTAACAATGTTTTTGTCTTTTATTGAATGCTGAGCATTCATTATAGCTCTAAGACTTTATTTATAGAACAATTTATGTTCTTTTAGCGCACACATGAGGAGAACGTGGCGTGCTTGGCGCTTTGCACCAGTCAAAGAGCGCAGAGCGCTTCTGGGATATAGCGCACACGTGAAGAACTCGTGGAGCGCTTGGCGCTGAGCGCCAGTCTATGAGCGCATTACGCTAGTTTATGAGCGCAAAGCGCTATTTGTTCAGTGGCGCATGCTTGAGGAGCACGTGGTGCGCTTGGCGCTGAGCGCCAGTCCATGAGCGCAAAGCGTTATTTATTAAGTGGCGCACACGTGAGGAACATGTGGTGCGCTTGGCGTTTTGCGCCAGTCAAAGAGCGCAGAAGCGCACCTGATAAATTTTATAATCTGAGAAATAAATTCTTGTTTAGAAGAGACTTTATCTCAAGGTTCTTAAGAACAAAGTTCTTACTTTTATAGGAGTTGTTTCAATCTCTTATTCCGTTGAAAGGCTTTGCCTTTATGGATCTGTGATCCTAAGAGAATTGAATTATTATCCCCCCCTTTTTTGTAATGAGATGTTCATGATCTCTTTTTGTAAAAGACTTTAGTCTTATAGATCTATGATCTGTGAGAAGAATTATGTTCTTCTTCTTATTTTATGATGAGATCGTTTGATCTCTTTGTGAAAGATTTTGGTCTTTTAGATCTATGATCTTCAAGAAAAAAGTGAATTCTTCTTTTTATATGAGAAAATTTCGTCTTTCTATTCTTTTTTACCTTGAAGAAAAGTTCTTTTTCTACTGAGAGCCTGGCTCTTCTTTCTGAGACTTCTCAAAGTTTATGGGGGGGTCCCTCTATATGATTCTGTATATCTCTGTTTTTCTATCCCTGAGACTTGATTGTTAGTGTATATGCCCCAGAGGCCATTACTGTATCATTCTAGTTTGTATATTACTTGATGGAAGCTTGGGATATTCACAGTTGTATAGACAATCTTGATCGAAATGGTAGTATGCTACTTTGTTTGTTTCTACTTTAATGTGTGCATGTGTTTCTTTTAGCATATCGCCTATACACATTAGTGGAGCCCTTAGGATCTTTTCTTGATTACCAGCGTTGTGATGACATTCACACTAGTGGGGGCTGGGTAATCTACAAGCACATCCTTATACAGGTCCCTAGTCGTAGGATTATCGAGATGGGGCATCGATACTCTGGAGTAGACTAGCGTATGCGCTTCTCATCCCAGCAGGGGAGACGTTCTGTCCCACAGCCGTCAGTACGTCGTACTTGAGATAGTATGCGGGTGCTCGTTAGGTTACGAGTACACTGGAAAGGACTCGTCGGGAACTGACGGTTGGTACTATACCTATCGTCAGTTATCAGTTCCCAGGTGATATAAGTACAGCTTAGTCCGCTGACTTGACACTGTCACTTCGCCTCGAGTGTTTTCCCACTGTTCTTAGATTGCTACCCTACCACGGATCAAATGAGTCGTGCAAACAGGTAGCAGTTGGGCGCAGTCCCGAAGCACTTGGAGGCAGTGACGGTTAGACAGGATTCGTCTCTCCCGGTATTAGGGGTTGATATTGCGCTGTGTCAAGGAGAGCCATTAAACATAGTCATCCCTGGCCAGGGCAAGCGAGATATACTGGTAGGTTATCCAGTGTTATCTCAGGGTGTTCTGGGCTACACTCCGACATGACTTGTACCGCTATTAGGGGACTGGCGTTTACCACCCCTATGCCCGACATGCGATATTCTCAGACGAACAGACCAGACTGTACGGAGATTGTCACATTCAGGCTCGGTAGGAGTTCGGATGGGTTCACCTCATCAGTCTTCTTATCGGCATCTACCTGGGGACCGTTATGTACAGCTAGTACCGCTTGCGGCCTGTGGTTAAACCCATTGCCAGCGTAGTGTCGAGTCTTTAGAGTCCCACACAGAAGGCTATTCGCCTTTGGGCAAAACAGAGTAGAGGTCGCATGGTTTTGCGACAGGGTTCGTTCACATCCACGCACTTGTGCACGTTTGGTGTCCGAGCAGTCATTACTAGCGGGCTTTGGTTTAAGCCAGATCCTAGTATATGTTTTGGGATTGGTTTTGTCTCATTGTATTCGTGTTCCTCGGAACACGGATGCGGGTGTGTATGCACAGTTGACAGAGGCAGAGGATTCTCATTAGGGTTGTTGACCGTTGACTTTTTCTAAACCCTAATGAGAATGAGGATTATGATTAATAATATTAATTAAGGATTATTGTGTCATGATTGAGTTGAACTTTTGACTTTTGTTGACTTGTTGATTTTGTTGATCGGTTGACCAAAGTGGACTTGTTGACCATCATCATTTGTTTTCAAAGATACTTCTTGTTCTTTGCAAAATGCATTTAATGAATGAAATGATAATGGTCATTCATAACTAACCATCACACCTTTTCTTTATTATTATTATTATCATAATTCCTAATATGAGAGATATGGCTGTAAAATTGTATCATTCTCACTTTCTCATTCTCTCTCATCCAAAGCTCACCCTCTTCCTCTCTCTCAAAGCTCTCATGTCTCATGTGTTGAGAAGCATGAGCTATTGAGATAAAACCCTCAAAACTCTTCTCTACTCACTCTAGAGTTCTAGGTCTAGCAAGCCAAGCACTTTAGTTGCCTCTCGGTTGAGGTAGGAGCTCAAGGTAGAGGCTTTCGGGTGGATCCTTCTTCGACAACAAGGAGACTACGAGGTGGAGCCGTTCCAACCACTCCAAGGAGCAAGAAGAGAAGGAGTTCAAGACCTAGGTATAACCCTCTAACATAGTAGTTAAACTTCTAGTTAGTTTGCTAGGTTTTTGTTTAGCAAAGATCCTATTTTCTAGTCCATGTTACCTTGCCATAAAAAAATCGTTTTTTACCGTTTTCGTCTTCCCGTAAGAACCGGGACGGGTAACGTGGACTTACATTGATGTCTTAGGGCCTTTATATAAGGCGAGATGATTTGTTCAATCAGTTAAGGAGATCTTTTCTCCAATTGATTTGGGGATTTCCCCACCGTTGGATCTTTGATCCAAGCGCTTCTGATTTACAGAAGCCAATCTTCTTGTTTTTTAACAAGATTGGGAAATTTTTTCCCACAAAGAATTTATTCTGTATTTTGGAGATTTTTAATCACCTTGGATCATTGATCCAACGGTGCTCTGATTTACAGAGCATAATGTTCTTGTTTGGAAAGATTTTAAGGAATCTTTCCTTAACAGAATTTTATTCTGGTAATTGATGATTTATCATCTTTATTGGATCTTTGATCTGACGGTGGGGAGGTTTTAGTTCCAGCGCTAGTGCACTCGTGCTTTGCACATGGTGCGCTGCTTAGAGTGCAGCGCTCTTAGCGCTAGCGCACACGTGCTTTGCATGTGGTGCGCTGCTTAGGGCGCAGCGCACTTAGCGCTGCTTTGAAGCGTTGCTTCATTTCAAAATTTGAAATTTGAACAGAGCTTTGCTCTGATTGGGGGAAACATACACGTGTTTAATATAACTCCCGCGTGTATCATCATACGCATACTATATCGTTTCTCATGAGCGGGGAAATCCTCTTTGTGGGACTCTAAAGACTCAACAATACGCTGGCAGTGAGTTACTGGATCATATCCATAGTCCACAAACACGTCAGCGGCACTAGTTATATATAACGGCTACCCAGGTATATGTTAAAAGAAAGGTCGACAAGCAAGTTCATCCGTACCTACCAAAGCCTATCAGTGATATGTTGGATATAGTGCCCTCAGAGTCAATTATTGGATCGCGGGCACGTGATTGCAATGATTGAGGGAGGACCTATACCGGTAGGACAGTCTTACTCGAGAGGTTTGTATACTATTTGGTTTGTCTTTATCATCGTGTACATGCTTTGGGTGACATTGTAGTTCACTATTACACGTTGATAGAGAATAGTATGCTACCATGGTTTGTCTTTATCATCGTGTACTGCTTTAGGTTACCTTACAGGTCACTATTACACATTGATAGAGCCCTTAGGATTCTTGCTTGACTGCCAGCAGTATGATGACGATCATATACGTGGGAGCTGGGGTCTATAAGCACATCCTTAAAAGGTCCCTAGTCGTGGGAGTTTTCGAGACAGGGCATCAATACTCCAGAGTAGACTAGTGTATACAGTCGAGACCCCGACGAGGGGCGGTGGCCGATCTCACAAGCCATTAGTATCAGTTGGTTCACCTAAGATGTATACAGGTGCTCATTGGGTTATGAGTACACCGGACAGGACTCGCCGAGAACATGCTAGTTGGTATTATACCTAACGTCAGACAGCAGTTCCCTGGTGACATGTGTACAGGTTAGTTCATCGACCTGAGATCGTCATTTGTCTCGTGTGAGTTCCCACTGTGCTTTGACTACTACCCTACCACGGCTCAAAGGAGTCGTGCAAACTGATTTTAGTTGGGTATAGTCCCGAGCCACATGGAGGCAGTGAGCGGATCGGCAGGAGTTTCGTCTCTCTCGGTATTGGGGGTGAGATCGCACTGTGTCTAGGAGAGCCATTACACGAAGTCCTTGGCCAAGGCAGGAGATTTACTGGTCGGTATTCCAGTAGTATCTCAGGGTGTTCTGGGCTACACTCCGACACGACTTGTACCGTTTTTGGGGGTCTGACTTTTACCAACCCCCTAGGCCCGCCATGCGATGCTCATAGACGAACGGACCGGACTGTACGGATATTGTCACTGACAGGCTCAGTAGGGTGTCAGGATGAGTTTGCTCATCGACCTCCTTTTTGGTCAATACCTGGTAGCCCGTTACGTACGGCTAATACCTCTGACGTGCTAGTGGTTAAATCTACAGCCAAAGTATTGACGGGGCTTTAGAGTCCCCCACAGACAGTTTCTCAAGTTTCGGGCGAAACGTTGTAGAGGCCGTATGATATATGGCAGGGTCCGATCATATACGTGCAGTAATGCACGGATCATAATCGGGCGGATCATACTAGTGGGCTTTGGTTTAAGCCAGATCCTAGTATTAGATTTGTTGGATTACTTTAGTCTCATCGCATTCGCATTCGGTCGGAATGCGGATGCAGGTATGTATATACAGGTGAGGGGTATCCTTGTGATCCGTCACGAGTTTACATTAGATGTTGCCGTATCTTTTTATTTGTTGCAAACATTTGGATTAATTTTTGCATATGGAAATTATGAGCTAGAAATCATCATGAGGTGCATTTAATGTGGCACATGCAACCTAGTGACTCATGGTCTCTTTTATTGTGCATATGTCACATTGTGGATTGATTTTATGTGTTGAAATGATATGTAGAGAGAGAGAGGGCAGCCATGAGGCAAGGGTTAGCTCTTGGATTCTTATTCTTGCTCTCACATTATTATTCACAACACAAAAAGAAAAAGAGCCTCTTCTTCTTCTTCTTCTTCTAGCTCACAAATTCCATCAATGGCATCATCTTCAACCTCCATCCATACACTCTCATGTGATGAGAATCAATGGGTGCTTGAGACGAAGTGATCACACACATTCTTTACTTCACCTTAGACACGTCGACTAGCAAACTTCGTGCCCGAGTTGCTTCGGATGAAGCGGGAGCCCGTAAAATGACTCGATGATGTGGTGCCCTTTCCGACGAGGAGATCAAGACCGGAGATGCCGCGAGGAGCTTGGGATGGTGGCCAAAGACCGAAGGACACGGATCGATCGGTATAGCTTTCCAACCCTTTCTCTAGTTGCTAGTTATATGTTAATGGTTTGATCCGGATTTAAAGTATACGATAGCGCCGGTTTCTAGTTAAGAAAAAGTTTTCGTTTCCGCATTTTGGCCTTGGACAGACGGCCGGGGCGCTACCGTACACTTACATGATAATCACCGTACAGTCCGGTCTCTTCATTAGAGAGTGTCGCATACTTGGTCTGGAGCTGGATACTGTCAGACCCCCAATAACCCAATAAGTCATGCCGATGTGAAACTCATAACCATCTAAGATACAACTGATAACACTTATCAGTTTATCTCAACTGCCCTGGCCAGGGACTTATGGTTATAATCAATCAAGCACAGCGCGACATCAATTCCCTATACTGGGAGAGACGAATCCTTTTGATCGCTCACTATCTCCATATGCTTCGGGACTGTACCCTATTAAAATCTGTATACACGGCTCATTAAAGCCGTGGTTGAGTAGTAATCAAAATACAGTGGGAACACACACAAGACACTATGATGATCTCATGTCATCAGAAAACTGCTATCTGAAAATAGGTATAATACCATCTAGTAGTTCTCGGTGAGTCCGTTCAGTGACTTATTCTCCAATGAGTACATGTATACAATCTTCTGTGTCAAACACCAATGGATATGGGACTAACCATCACCCCGGTTGGGGTCAAGAAACCTATACACCAGTTTACTCTAGAGTACCGATGCCCAGTCTCGATAATCCCACGATTAGGAATATTTAAGGATGTACTTATGGACTGCCCAGGCCCCACTAGTATGACCCCTATCATAATCCCGGTAGTTAAGCAAAGATCTTAAGGTCTTTATCAACATGTATTCGCGATACGTAATAGTAAGCAAAACATACAAACATGAATGATAAAGACAAACTAGATAGCATAGTATCATATCGAGCAAAAATGTGCTATCCATATAGGTTCATGTACAATTACAATAATTGCCTTCATAGCACATATATCCAACATCTATATGATTAAAAGACTTAAAAATTCTTAATGCCTTGAAATTGTTTGTGATAGCGTCTTAACTGAGCTATAATTACATCAACAATTATCATTGCGTTTCAATTCTACTTCTAATCACATTTCATCAATTGACATTGATAGATCATAAGCACATTACAGCTAAGAAAACGAAAAATATTCAACTTCACCAATCTCACTCAAAAAATACAAGAAAAATAAAAATCCTTCACCTTCTTGACCGCATGAAGTGCAGCACCATGTCCACCAATGCCAGCACCGATGATAACAAGATCGTAATCGAAGCTCCCCTTGGACACAGCTGAGCCATTCTGAGAACTCAACGCCGAGATCGACTTCTTGATCAATCTCTGAGTGCATCTGAACCCAATTGATCCCAAAGAATGATTCAGCGAATGAAACCATTGTGCCTCACTTCTAAGGCCGCAAAAGCGGAGAGATTGTGGAGTAGAATCGGATCTGGAGACTGGATGATGAGAGAGAAAGGGGGAGAGAAGAGAGCGAGATCGAGGAAGCTATTGATCAAAGCTAGGGTTTGCAAATTTAGGGGAATTGAGAGGGAGAGAATTTGAAGAGGTGGAGGAGAAATAGAGAAGAAAGATGAATGAGGAGCTTCAAGTGATTCATGGAAGGGGCGAAGGATACAACGTGAAGGAGATGGGGATTTTTGCTGACTTGGTTGTTAGGTTTTGGTGGGCATAGTCACAAATTCGTGATGCGGGAATAATTCGGCTAGGTCAAAAATTCGGATTCGGAGAACTATTCGGAAAAAAATGGCAGGTATTCAGGAAAGATTCGGCAAGTGTTCGGGAAATGTTCGGGAAGGATTTCGAGCAAGAAATTAATATATGAGACGCAGGGTTTTGATTTTGTGAATTATTCGCTGTTTTTATGAATTATTCGCTGTTTTTTGAATAATTCAGGAATAATTCGCGAATTATCCCACGCGTTCGATTAAATCGGAGATTTAATTGGCCGATCAAAAATTCGCGAATTATTCATGAATTCGTCGAATAATTCATGAATTATGTGACTATGTTGGTGGGGGCATGGGTGTAGTTTGGTCGGGCTATTGGATATAGTTGCCCTCAAGGCAATTATCGTAATTGTAGGAATGCAATTACTGAATTCAAGAGGACCTATATAGAGAACAGTCTTACTCGAAATGACAGTATGCTATTTGGTTTGTTTTTATCTGTCATATGTATACATTTTACTCGTTATCACGTATCGCTAATATATGAGATAAAACCCATAAGATTTTGCTCTACTACTAGGATTAATGATAGGGATCATACTAGTGGGGCCCGATAGTTTATAAGCACATCCTTAAATATCCTTAATTGTAGGAATATCAAAACTGGGCATCGGTATTCTAGTTTAGACTAGTGTATACGTTTCATGACCCTATACATGGGCGATGGCTATCCCATAGAAATTCATGTTTGACACCGATGATTGTATACATGTGCTCATTGGATAAGTTCCAATGGATAGACTCACTAAGAACTCTTAGTTGATATTATACCAAAGTCAGATAGCAGTTCTCTAGTGATATGAGTACAGGATTGTCCCTAGACCTGATATCACCATAATGTCTTGTGTATGTTCCCACTATACTTAGATTATACACGACTTTAAAAAGTCATGCAAACAGGTTTTAGTTGGATACAATCCCGAAGCACATGGAGGCAGTGAGCGGTTGAGGGGATTCGTCACTCCGGTATAGAGAGTCGATATCGCGTTATGAACGAAATGACTATAAGAAGAAGTCTGTGGCCACAGCAAGTGAGATAAACCGA
This sequence comes from Agapanthus africanus, assembly GCA_030015575.1. NCBI lineage: Eukaryota > Viridiplantae > Streptophyta > Magnoliopsida > Asparagales > Amaryllidaceae > Agapanthus > Agapanthus africanus. Next base: position 41,920,252 of record JASDDO010000019.1, on the reverse strand, counting down.
TAAGTGTTATCAGTTGTATCCCTGATGGCTATGAGTCCTCTGTCTGCATGACTTATCGGGTTATTGGGGGTCTCACAGTTTCTACCCTTCAAACCCAGTATGCGATACTCTTTGACGAACACATAGAAGCCGTTACATACAGGTAGTGCCACTGACGAGTTTATAGGTTAACCCGTAAGAGGGTTAAATCTGAAAGTGTTTCGGATTCAATCGGATATGTCCTATTTAACCTACTGCCAATGTATTGACAGGTCTTTAGAGTCCCGCAACGAAAGTGCATGCCCAGGCATAAAGTGATGTGGCGTACGTATGGGATACGTGCGGGAGTTCGATTAAATACTTAATTTAATCGAACGTCCAGGAATAATAACCGGTTTAAAAACCGGAATACCAAGTCAAGTGTTGACTTGATAACCGTATTTTTCTGATATGGTTTCTAGTATTGTGTATATATGATACACTATGTACAGTATACGATACTGAGAAGAAATGATGGCTTGTATGTATGTGATACATACATTTGTTCTCATATATATATATATATATATATATTATCCCACTCTCTTTATGTTTTATTTTATATCTGTATATACATATATATACATATATATGTTAATATTGTTAGTTATATGTATGCCCTAGAGGCCATTACTGTACATTGGATGTATATTGTAGTGGATGCTGGGACATTTATAGGTAGGACTTTCTTGCTCGACATGATAGTACGCTATCTGGTTGCTCTTTATCTTAACATGTATACTTTCTGTCTTTCTGATTACATGTTGATAAAGCTCTCAGGATGTGTACTCGACTTCCAGGACTATGATGAAGATCATACTAGTGGGGCATGGGTAGTCAATGAGTACATCCTTCATTGTGCCTAGTCGTGGGAATATCAAGACGGGGCATCGATATTCCAGAGTAGACTAGCGTATATCTTCTCGACCCATGTGATGGGCGATGGATGATCCCATATCCATTGGTGTTTGACATCGGAGATGGTATGCGGGTGCTCAGTGGAGACTGGGTACACTGAACGGACTCGCCGAGAACTCCCAGATGGTATTATACCTCACGTCAGATGGCAGTTCTCTGGTGACTCTGGTACAACTTAGTCTGTTGACCCGAGATCGTTATAGAGTCTTGTGTGTCTCCCACTGTGCTTTGATTTCCATCCTACCACGGCTCTACTGAGTCGTGCAAACAGGTGGTTTTTGGGTACAGTCCCGATTCACATGGAGACAATGAGCGATAGGAGGGGATTCGTCTCTCCCGGTATTGGGGGTTGATGTTGCGCTATGCTCAACTGGCCATAACAGGAAATCCCTGGCCAGGGTTGCAGTGACCTACTGGTAAGTGTTATCAGTAGTTTCACACATGTCATGGACTTCACGTCGGCATGACTTATCAAGCTATTGGGGTCTGACGTTTACCACCCCTAGGCGAGATATGCGACATATCAGACGAACAGACCGGGCTGTACGGTAAGTGTTACTGGTTGGATTCACAGGAGTGTGAGTGGGCTTGCTCGTCGATCTTCTGATCGCTCAATACCCGGGTGGCCGTTACGTTTAGCAGACCGCTTGCGGCTTGTGGGTGTTTGATATGATCATCACCTGCTGCCGGCGTATTGACGAGTCTTTAGAGTCCTACACAGAGGTTTCCTGGCTCAAGCGAAACGAAATAGGAGCGCATATGAGATATGTGCGGGACCGAGAATAAAGCGTGTATGTGATACCGTATTCCATTCTCGCGATGAATGTATCGATTGGTTGTATGCGATATAACCTAGTTATCGAATCAAGGATTGATTCGATAAGCCGATACATTGGATACTAGTCGGTTATATACGATATGACCGGATCGTTAATTCAAGTGTTGATTTAATGATTTAATGTATAATTATGCATTTGATATATTACTTTGCATTAACTAGTATTGGTTCACTTTAAATAGATTTTCTCACTTGAATTGTGCAAGTTGTATATGTGATATATTTTTGTGCACATGATTGTATCATGTTTGATGATACATGCATACTTAGTTAAGTGTATGATTAAACCATGGTTGTGTAATGGTTAGGGTTTTGTATTTATTGACTATTTATTTATTTATTCATTCTTCATTTGGAAAGAAAATAAAATGGTTGATTATTTTGTTCTTTTCTTTGAAGCTTCAAGAAGCTTTGACCATTTTGTCTTCATCTACAAAACCTAACCATTCACTAACCCTAGTTGATTCTCTACACTTAACCAAGGGTAAGATTATGATAAGTATTCATTTATTTTCCTTTTTAAAAAACTTATCATATCTCTTCTTCTTCTTCTTCATCTTCTTCTTCCATGAAAAGAAGTTTGCTACATCAATGGTGATTGATGAAAAAGTGTGAGAAATCCAAATCTAAAGTCTACCCACTTCCTATTTCTTCATCCTCTACCTCTTGCCAAGTAGTATAGGGTGTTTCCTTCACAAGTTTTCTTGACTTGGTGAAGTTGGAGCTTGATCTAGCGATGCCTCGACGTAGATCATCTTCGGCATCGTCGTCGATGACCTAGCCCGGTTTTTCTCCTATGAAGCCGACGCTAGAGCCCAAGATTCGATTTGTACAGCGAGGAGACTTCATCGCGGAGCCATGGAGGTGGAGGACCGGATCTACAAAGGTTGTAGCCACTTTCTTTTAGCATTTAATTCGTTTACATGCTTGCATCGCCTCATTATCTAGTTAACGATCCGTATTAGGGTTTGTAGGCACTTGTAAAATTTTAATTGGCTATGTTTGATGCCTTGTGAGACTCCATTAGAGTGCCTAGGAACCCTACAGTGGTATCAGAGCCGAGCTAGAGCCTTAGACGATGCGTAGACGGAGTTAGAAGTCCGATCGACCCGAAACCCCGATTTTAACATGCTCTCTGGACATTTTTGAAATTCGTGGATTTTTGTGAATTAAAAATATGCAGAAAACTAAGTAGAATATTCTAAGAATTACTGTGTAAAACGGGACCCATGAATCGATAATAGTGCGGCGGAACCGCGGCAATGGCATGCCCAATGCGGCGGTTCCGCGGCAACTTGATCTCTTCTGACACTTTTTGCTGCACAGTAATTCTTATATATTATTTCTGGTTTTTCTGGGAATTTTTAATAATTATTCAAGAGTTGAATTTTCTGGGTTGTATTGGGGACTCGGTGTACCGATCGGATTATCTAATTCTGTCTGTGTGCTTTTCCGGGTATTTTTTAGAATATGTTAAAAAGTTCGACCGGATATAAATACCCACTTTTTCCCCTGTCGGAAAATTTCCAAGTGTTGGATCTTTCCGTGGTTTAACGACGTTCTAAGTAGTGCAAGTAACGCGATGGTCCCTCTAGAAGACAACAAACCTTAACTCGATTATGTGACCGTCTTGAACTGCCCTTTGAACCTTCGGGTTTGGGGCAGTACGGCGTGCCACATGTGAGGCGTTGGCTTGACCCTTCTACGGCTGGACCGTTGGTACTGAGGCACGAACTGAATGTTTTTTAGACTTATTTCATGTGTTGGACTGTATCGGGAAAACTTGGGTGTTCGATTGTTCGATCGGAAAGTTTAACATTTTCTATTTATCCGGAATGTGATACAATACTTGGAATTCGCAAATAGTTATGAGATGACTGGATGAATGTTATAAACATAGCAGTTTAATCTCACTTGATCGGTTGCCACGGAATTTTGATGTGATCAAAAGTCCGTCGCAATCACGTAGTGTACACGGATTCTCGCCGGGTAAACTTAATAGACAGCCTCACTCCATAGCCCCGACCAAGTGACTGTAGGAGAACCCCGTCGCCGAAAGCATCCGTTCGGGTGCTCGCGGCAGCGGTGTTCCGCCTTGGTGCACTTTATCGACGGCGTCGGGGGTGCGGCCGCCTACTAAAGTTTGCGACGAGCATTCGATCAGAATGTCGGGAATCCTGTTGAATTGCCCGACTTGATATTGAAAAGTGTTTTCGATTTTGAGACTAAAATGCGGGGTTTATAATTGTTAGGCATGCGATGTCTAAAGAATTCATTTGGTCAGGCATGCGATGTCTGAGGTGGTTGTGGATTCCAACTGTTGTAGTTTTACACTTTCTTTTCTGTGACCGTAAGTGTAATATGTGTTGTCGCCGGTTTCGTTGCTATATGTCAACGACAATTGGGATGCGCATATTTACTTACGTTGATGACATGTGATGTTATGTGTTGCTGGATATGTTTTATTGGATCGTCGTGTTTGAATAGCCGGGGGGTTTTTATGTGAGATGAGTGTTTTTCCTTTTCATTCATGTAAAAACTTGTATGTAATATTCTTTTATTGGGGCACTTCCAGGTTGCGGAAGATGTCGCCCATTGTATATTATTTACTTTTCCGCATTAGGATAGACCCAAGGAGGGGAGCATAAGTAACCGGGTTCTAGGGACCAGTGGGAGACCATCTCGAGGAGCCGAGTCCGGGTCTCCTAACCCTAGAATTGGTAGGGTTGCTTGCCGCTCTCGTAGGGGTCTAGGGGTGTGGGATTGGCTATTCATCACGACCATGGAATCTGTGTTTTATACTGGCTCGTGTTGAAAACACGGACGTCCTAGTATATCCAATATTTCATATGTTTCTTCTGCTGTGATTTATCTGTGATGTGATCATATGATGTTCTGTGACAGATATTATAGTATATATGATATATTATATAGACGTTACTTATGTTTTACACCCGCGCTAGCCCTGTCCCGCTCTGCCGTTAGTTACCTAACCTAACGATGCACGAGGGGACATCGAGGCGAATGCGGATGGCATAAGTGTACGTCATATTTATCTGTGATGTTTAGGTAATTTAAATGATGGGATATTCATTAATGAGATTAATGAAAGAAAATAAACCTAATTGATGTTGTGGAATCGAATTTCAAAATAAAAACAGGTAGCTACAGTTCTTGCTTTGCATCGCGGTGTTCATTGTAGAACATCCAGCACCTTATTCGATGAGGAAAGGACCGAGATCCCTTCACCGGGAGTGACTCCTTTAGCAATAACTGGCAGATGCTACAACCCTCGGTTTGTCTTTTGATCGCTTCTATAGTTTCTGCTTTGCACAGTGATATATATGATATATCCCGCACCTCATTCGACGAGGAAAGGGCCGACGATCCCTTCACCGGGAGTGACCCCTTTAGCAAAACTAGAAAAGCCTCGAAAACATTCCATTTAAAAACCATTTGATTCCGCAACGAGATCAAGTTCAAAGCGTTAAAGGTTTTCATAAAAACCATTCGCAACCCTCCGTCATTTTAGGAAGTAGAGTACTTAGTATTCATGCTGTGTTTGTTGACCATAGTCAAGGCACAGTGTACGGTAGCTAAGTGATGTCTTCCTACACCGCATATGATGAGATTAGTTAGGACAGTCGCGTGACTTTGTTGACCTTAGTTAAGGGTCATGTGGGTGGGTCTAATTAATCATGAAATGACGGGTAGAACTTGACTAGTACTTATGATTTGTTGACCATAGTTAAGGTCATAGGTGCTAGGGGTAAAAACCATTATCGGGATTTTCAAGTGTTGAAACTTGCAATGAGATTGCATACCTTCTATATGATAGTTGGATCCCGATACCCACTGCGAGTAATTGTTACTCCTGGGAGAGTTTTGCACTTTGCAATTAGCCAATCAAGTAGGTGTCTAGAAAGGTGTCAACGGGGTTACGCCTCTGGGAAAACGAGGTTTACTGTAATTAGGTCTGTGCGAAAGCACGGGGAACCTCCCTCAAAGTACCGACACTGGCCTGGCTGAAAGATTGGCGAACTTGTAGAGTGTAATTAATCCCGGCTAGTCTTTCCTTTTAAGGTTTGAAGGAAGATTTGATAAAAACAGTGGGAGCCATCCTGATTAGATAAAATATATAACCAATCTGATCTTGCAAGAGCGCACGCTGAGTGTTTTCTTCTCTCTCTCTCCAGGTAGCGACCATATCACGCCTTAATCAAGATAATAATATGGGTGTATTGACCGAACCCGCTTGTTATACTGAGCTGGGGAAAATTGGTCCCGCTCCAACTTATAATTGTTATAAGACAGAGCAGGAAATTGGGGAATACCAGAATTCCTATGCCGCCCAAACGAAGAAAGTGCATATGATGCATCTCCTTCGGGTGTGTTCATTACAAAGAACTGTTTCTCGGTATCCTCTGCATCCTGGGTATATGATACCGGATCAGGATCCCAGATATGTAATCTGTTACATAGGGCTACAAAAAGGTAGAAAAACTGAGAACGGGTGGTAAGTTTCATGAGACAGAAAACGGGGCAAGTGTTGTAGCCAAGTCTGTTGGTCACTGTCACCCTGTATTACCAATACATTGATTCTGAACAAATGCTATTAGATACTGAACCTGATATACAAAATCATATCAGTCTCTTTATTAGTAAAGAAATGATATAATTTTGTATTGTTGGATAATGTTTTGAACATTTCCTATATCAAAAGTTGATCGGTTCAGGCACGTTATCTAAAAGCATTGACGTTCTAAATCAAACTACAGTTTCTTGTATACTGAACACACACAAGAGGAAGAGTTCAGAAATGAACAAATTCTTCTTGAGGTATTGTAGACTAGGTCATATCAATGCGACCCGACTAGCTAAAGTTACATTTAGATGCATATTTAAATCAGTTTGAATTTACATCTTGTGAAACTTGCCAGTCATGTCACAAAGATATAATGGCACCAGCTCTGTTTACTGGAAGCAGAGAAAGAGTTAATGAATTCTTGGGACTGATACATGATGATGTATATAAAGTCTCATGTCTACACATATATTCTTTTGTATATAAAGAGACAAGATATATAAACTGAACAACAACTTTATTTATTAATATTCTTTTGTACAATGCATGAAAAGGAAATACAACTGAAATAAAAGTGATGCCTAAACAATGGCATGACAGGAATTTAAAGGTACTGAATAGAAAACGTACAATGTCTAGAGCTCAGGGTCTTCGCTGTACTGATCCAAGTCTTCTGCAGTTGGCTCGATCTCTGACGGGTCCGAATCACCTGACGACATTCTAAGAAAAAAGAAATAGAATGTCGTCAGCGAACAGGTCGCTCGGTAAGTCCCAAAGATAAGGGAGGAATAGACAGAGAGTAAGAGAGAGAGAGTAGCTTTTAATGTTGTATTATATTGTTGTAGTATTATGTTAACGCTGTTGTTTGTAGCTTGGTACAGAAGAATGCTAGTGTATACGAGAGGGGTCTCTATATGCTTAGACCAGGGCAAACGGAATATAGAGTACAAGGCTCCGTTAGAAGGCCCGGAACAACGGAAATTGGATTCATGTTAGGTGTCTTAAATCTTACCGTCTCGTACCACTTTTAACACCTTCCGTACCAATCTACCCCTTAAACCCCGTAGTGTTTTATTTGTATTGTTTTGTACTGTAAATTGAATTGAGTGTATAATTGAAAGACTGACCGAAACCATGATATCAGAAAACGGATGTAACTCATGTAAATGGAATAACTGGAGAACCATGTAAATGGAATGCATATCTATGGTTCGGTTCGGTCAAACTGTATAGATTGATAATTAGACTTGTGGATTCATGTTGAAGATTGCAGATTGTAGATTGACTTGAATCATATTCAAGTCAGATCATAATCAGACTAAACCCGAATCAGAAAATTAGAATGTAAATCGAAGTCTTGATTATTTCTTAAATCTATAATTGCTAGGGTCCTTAGGATAGTTTATAAACTTGAGGGAGATTTATATAAAAATACTTTTATATACTTATCAAAATACTCCTCAAGCATTTATTGTTCGTCTTTAGAGTTGTAATGAGGTGGATTTTATATTGTGACATTTCTAGTGAAAATATCCTAATTTTATAAATAAAGGTATTTATCTGTAATATTGATTTATTTGAAATTCATGGTATTTTAGTGTAAATTTATTCTTGGGATTTTTAGAAAAAGGTGGAATATTTATATCATAACAAAATAGATATTTTAATGATAAATATACATATATTTATACAAAAATAATCTTACTAAATATTTTATATTCTAAAAATCTCATTTTCTTAAGATGTCGTATTTTAAATCTTTCGAGACCGAATGCTCCATACAGAGGTCTGAATCTCGCACTACTAAGTCCGAGGATGTGCGATAATCCGCACAATCCCGAACGGGTTCCCCAAAGTGGGTTGTAGCGACTCTTTGCAAAGATTGTAAAATACTAAATCCTTTAGAAAACGGTTTTATAAAGTAAATGGTATTTATTTGTAAAAATGTCAATTTTCCGTATTTTAGGTTCTAGGGTTTCCTAAGTCAACTAGACTATTTCTAAATGGTCTAAACGACAAGTTGTTAGATGCCTCAAATCGCCTCTTCACCGCCAATTGTGGCCAGGTAAGTACAAGTGAGGAAAGGAGGGATCTGCTCACGAATCTCCGTGAGACGGGCCTTTTAAAGTTACCTTTCTCACTTGCCTAACCTAGACACCACAAAGTCAGGTTTAGATAAACGGCCGATGTCCACAACTTATCGTATTTTCATAATAAGAGGTATTTATTTAAAAGTATATCAACTCTAAATCTTTTAGAAATAGTTTTATTGAGTATATGGTATTTAAATGAAAATTGTTGTTTTCTCGTATTCTAAGTTTTCAGTGGTATTGTGTTATGTTGTATGTAAGTGTGTGAGGAGGTAGGTCATTACCTCTGTTTCCCCCAATCAGAGCAAAGCTCTGTTTTGAATTTCAAAATTCAAAAATTGAAGCAACGCTTCAGATCCCGTGCGCTGAGCGCCACGTGTCAAAAGCAGACACGCCAGCGCCAGCGCCAGGAGCGCTGCGTCCTAGGCAGCGCACCCCCAATCAGAGCAAAGCTCTGTTTCAAAATTCAAAATTTAAAAGTTGAAGCAACGCTTCAGATCCAGCGCTCCGCGCTGCGCGCCACGTGTCAAGCACGGGTGCGCTAGCACAGTTACGCTGCGCTCCGCGCTGCGTGCCATGTGTCAAGCACGGGTGCGCTAGCGCAGTTGCGCTGCGCTCCGCGCTGCGCGCCACGTGTCGAACGTAAGTGCGCTCGCGCAAAGTGCGCCAGCGCAAAGTGCGCCAGCGCTGGAATTTAAAGAATTCTCCACCGTTAGATCAAAACATCTAATAATAATAAATTATTAATTAATCAGAATTAAAATTCTGTTATGGAAAGATTTTTCAATCTTATTAAAATAAGAAGATTATTTTCTGTAAAACAGAAGCCTTAGATCAAAGATCCAACGGTGGGAAATATTCCCAAATCAATCAGAGAAAGATCTCTTAAACTGATTTAACAAATCAATTGGCCCTATATAAAGGCCCCAAGACTTCAAGTCTCATATAGAGAAAACCCTCTGCAAATTTTGAGAAAAACTCAAAGAGAAAGAAAGGCAAGCCTTTAGAAGAAAGGAGATCATTTCTTCATCATTAAAGGTAAAGAATTAATTCTTGAACAACAGAGATGAAACTATCTCGTAAAAAGAAGAAATATCTTCTAAAAAGATCTTAGATCTATAAAAAGACCAAGGTCTTTGATTAAAAAAAGAAAAGATCAAAATATCCAATCATAAAAATATAAAAAGAAGTATTTTACTTCACGGACCTTTTGATCTATAAAGGCAGAGCCCTTTTTATTAAACAAGAACTTTTGTTCTTGGATTTTGAGGCAATGCCTCCTTTGGAGAACATAAATTTGTTCTTTGATCTTAAAATTGATCAAAATGTGCTTTGCACTATTAGACAGTGCCTTGCACTCATGAATTGCGCCCTTGCGCTCCTTGGACTGGCGCTCAGCGCCAAAACATGCCATGTGTCAACCATAGACACATCTGCGCTTTGCGCTCCTGAAAACAGCGCACTGCGCTCTTGGGTTGACGCTCAATACCAAGCGCGCCATGTGTCACTCACTGGCGCACCCATAAAGTGGCGCAGCGTGCTCATAAATTAAAAGCGCAGTGCGCTAACAAGCTAGCGCTTAGCGCTAAGCGCGACACGTGTCCTCCTCGTGTGCGCTAACCGACAGAAACACAATGCGCTCTTTGACTGGCGCAAAGCGCCTAGTGCGCCACGTGGCGCGCTGTCAGAACATACTTTGTTCTGATAAATGCTATGCATTCAATATAAGACAAAAAATGTCAGAGCCTAACGCTTGGCATTATTAAAAGGGCAAAGCCCAAACAAAGGCCTAACAGGCAGAACAAAAATAAAATGTTAAACATTTTTTTTAACTGGACTTGGCCCAATTCTGGCCATAAGTCCTCAATTTAAATCGAACTGAGCTCATCTGCTCTTCCAATCAATTTACACCCGGTTCGAGGGTATATCTCTTTACTCCTCTGATATCTGTCGTTGTAATCCTTCAACGTCGTCAGAGAGGTGACGGGTCCCGACAACCACACATTACTATGGACTGTGGGGTCCTTAAATCCACGGACTATGATGTCCTTAACCTCGACTGTGATATCTTAAAACTAACGTCGGACTGCGAAGTCCTTAAATCCACGGACTATGATGTCCTTAACCTCGACCGTGATGTCTTAAAACTAACACCGGACTATGAGGTCCTTAAACTCACGGACTATGATGTCCTTAACCTCGACCGCGTGTCTTAAAACTAACAATGGACCGTAATGTCCTTAAATTAATTATCGACCGCAATGTCATTAAACAAAACAATAGAGCCCAATTGCTCTCTTGTCGGATCTAAACGATCCCGTTAAGTTGATCTTAGTCTAAAATAAGACTAACGTGTCCTTAACAAACGTTTAAGTTGATCTTAGCCTCAAATAAGGCTAATGTATCCTTAAACATACCCCCCCAAACCCAAATCTAAGAAAGATACGGATTTGGACTAGTCCACGCCCTACGGGCGACAATATAACTTAGTCTCCATATACAATCCACGAACTACCAAACACAAAACAAACACCCACGACACGAAGTGACCATATGGAGAAGGAGAAAGTTGTTACCGCGATGCAGTAGCGTAATTAACTGCAGGGGCTTGCGCCTGCAGAGAAGAGCGTCCCCACAATCAAAAACCCCTCAAACGAGGGGGAATCTGACGAAGTCTGCTACATCAGCCACATCCGTTTAAACCGTCGATACACGGTGCCATAAATCAACTTGGCATCTTCGGAGAGGTGGACGGATAGCACCAATTAGCATCTGCCCCCAGATTCAGGCTATACGTTCAGTCTTCCCGGCTTCCGGCGGTAAACATATTCTGGCACGCCCGGTGGGACCTTTTCCTCTTTCCTCTCTACACTTCGTGTGTCGTGATCGCGAACGAATCACGGTTTGCTAATGGTTGCCCTTGGGTTTCGAGATACTAAGATCTGGCATTTTGCTTGGTGCAAAAAGCAAAGGATCAATGTCTTTCACCTGCTCATAGTGTTCCACATGCAACTGCAACCCAGGTCCTGCCTCAACAGGGGGCATAGCCTACGGGCCCCAAGCGGCTTCCCTATTCACGATGCCCATGGAACAGGCCACTCAAGCCACCACAGGGTTGTTTTTCGGGACCATGCTCCCGCCAACGAGCTTCACCGCTCTTCTACCAACACCGGAAGCTCCCAAGAGGCCGGTCTTTGATCGGCTTATAACTACTGCGGCCCCTCTCAACGAGTCATCCAGCACCGGCGCCTCAGTCTTCTCCAGATTGGGCCAAAGTTCAGGGGGGTCCATGATGAAGCCTGCACCTCAAGTAAAGGTTATTCTGAAGAAAGTAACAAACCCTGCTCCTGAAGTCGTCAATGTGGCTTCTCCTGCCAAGGGGTCGGTCTTTGCAAGACTGACTGTCCCAACTCCCACTCCCGCTCCTGCTACTCAAAGGACATCAGTTTTCAACAGGCTGACGCCAGCAGCATCCCCTCACCTGAACAGGGGGCAAGAAAAAGCCGTCCCCGTCACCGAGCCAACTCTATCAGCTCGACACGCTTGACGTCGCCACTGGCACCGAGTAAGGGAGGCCGGAGGCAACTCCCCTTCTGGGCTAACTCCACCATCTCCAACTGTGGAAATTAATATTGTTGTTCCAACCGGAAACAGTTTTGAGCTGCTGAATATGGTGCGCAGGAATTCTCCTACCGCTGTAATGAAAAGATCCCCTCCATCTATGGAGAATGTTGTGGAAGCAAAGCCAGAACAGTCCCCTCAGCGGCTGTCCTCCAAAATCTACAAAATCTGGCGACAAGTCCGAGAGTCGGTAGTGGATCAAGACTATCCCCGCCAGCAGAAGAAGCTGAAGGTCCGACAGGAAGAAAACCGTCCTGTTAAGCCATAAAAGGCGACGGCTACTTGGGTGCCCACTGCAACGGCCCCCTCATCTTCGACCGCTCATAAGAGGAGGAGGCCGGAGAAAATCCCCATGCCTGTGACAAATGTCAAAGGCACTAAGCCCAAACGCCCTAAGTCTGGGAGCATGGGGGTGAATACCGTCTACATGGCATCCGGGAAAGAGGATAGCCGCACTTCTACAGGCCACCGACCACTCACCTGATCCATCACAAGAGCTCAGGAACAACAGCAGCAGAAGCTTCAGGAGATGCTGACTGCGATGGCCGCACTCACCGGGCCAAAAGAAAGCCCGGAAACATCCATGAAGCAGCGCCGTGAGCAGGAAACTGATGCTGAATACCTTCGGAGAATACTTGAAAAGAAGGACAAAGAAGCCGCAGAACAAGCAGCAAAAATAAAGCAAATGGCCATTCTATACCAAGATATGGTGGGCATGATGATCCAGCCGGATCCCCCAGCCGAAGATCCTCCAGTAATAATTGAAGATGACAGGGAGAAACATCGAATCCCCTGCCGGCTCTGTCAACAGCCAAGGAGGAGACAATCTCTAAAGCTGCCCTGGATGACTATATTGCTCAGTAAATAAGAGTTCACCAGGCAAATGAAGCAGCCGGCCAAGTTGTCAAAACTGGGCGACCGTATCCGGGCTGGTATGACCAGATAAAATACCCGCCGGGTACACAATCCACAAATTCCATGTGTACAAGGGGACGGGCAATCCCCACCAGCACGTCACCCAGTTCAGAACTCTGTGCGGCAACACCGAGGGCAATGATAAGCTTTTGCTCCGTCAATTCGTCGGCAGCTTGTCGGAAATGGCGTTTGAATGGTATTCTGAACTTTCAAACGACTCCGTCAAAACTTTCGCGGAGATGGAGTTGTTATTCACCCAGCGATTCACGAGCGCTAGTGAACGCACTCCAATAACGGCATTGATCAATGCAAGGGTGAAGCCGGGCGAAACTTGGGTTCAATACGCAATCCGATGGCGAAATTTGTGGTCGAAGTGCGAACAGCGCATCGAAGAAGCACCAGCGGTAGGCATGTTCGTGAGCACCCTAGACCCTCATGCTACTATTTCACAGTTCATGATGTTCTTCAAACGGACTACGTTCCAGGCTTTAATCGACAAGCTAGCCCAGATGAATCAGATGGGTCATAGACCGTTCCCTCCGAAGCCGGAGCCGTGAAACGAAAAGGGTAAAGGGAAGGCGACCTTCGTTGCGAATACCCAACGGCAGCCCAGTGCCCCAAAACTAACGGATCAATTGGAAGAGATACGGCGCTATTATAATGAGAAAATGAAGCGTCCTTACTCGTTCCTACGGGACAAAACGAAGAGACTATTCGAGCTGGCGGTGCGCAACAGGCTCATCAATTTGCCGAATCCAAGGCGACCACCGCAACCCAGCGAAGTGAATAATCCCAATTATTTCCCTTACCACCAAACGGTAATCTATCCAATCGAAGATTGCTTCTTCTTTAAGGGATGGATCGAGGATCAGTACCTACAAGGCAAGTTCGCGCTGTCTGAGAAGTGTAAAGTAAACCCACCACAACCGCACACTCCTAAGAAGACGGACACACCGAGGGCAACGTGCTCTTTTGTTGAAGAAGCCCCATGGGAGGTCGTGCTTTCAGCCAAAACCAAAAGAATGCTGAATGATCTCCAGACATGCCCGGTGATCAGGTGGAAGAACCCGCTGGAACCCCAGATCATCGAAGGGATGCTGAAGCCGCGCCCAACTCCAAAGATTGGTGATGATAGCCAAAGTACTCACACCCAGCAGTCGAAATCTTTGAGAAAGAAGAAGAAATCCATAAAGCCCGTGAAGCCTGGCGACAAGCGCACAGACCTACAGAAACAGATTGACACACTGGAAGAGTATAACCAGAAGGCGTGGACTCCAATCACGCTCCAAGAGTTCCTCAGCCACGTTCTTGAAGACGGAGATGATGGAGAAGAATCGTCGGATGGATCTGAGAATTACGTAGCAAGTTGCCATGTGATCTCTCATTCATCGCTAGACAATGAAGATGCTCCCTGCACAAAGAGACTGGGGGCAGGTCCTGAGCCGGAACTTCTATGGCCGTCAGACGAAATGATCGACGCCTTCCTGAATGAGATTCATCTGAAAAGTAAAGCCAATCGGGAGCGTGAGATGGCCATATTTGAAAGAGCCAAACGCCGACGACTAGAAGAAAGAGTCGAGACACTCCCGCCGAATCAAGGAACATCCGTCGCGGATAAAAACAAGTTCAAGACGAGGAAAAGGTTTGCTAAAGCCATATCAATGGGAATGAAGCTACCACCCTCTGAAGAAAATACTCTTGGTAAAGCAGAAACACATCCTAGCTACTTCCTATATCACCGAAAGATGGCACACCCCACCGAAGAGTGCGACGCTTTTAAAAGATGGTGGCAGGGGTATGTTGCTCACCGGCAATATTTTAAGCGGATGAAACGCAAAACTCGTCGGGAGCAAAGAAGTGCGACCGAGGAGCATAAAAGAATTACCGGCAACTGCCGCATGGTCAACACCGGGGGATTGCAGGTTCTCCTTTTCGGAAGCGACTCTGACGAAGAGACGGCTCTTGGCCCTCTCTTTAAAGAATCCTCCTTGGGGAAGGAGGAAGAACCGAAGGCCTGTGAAAACATTCAGCTGCGCAACTGCACGCTTCCAGAAAAGAATCTCGGACCCACGAATAGAAAAGATAAGGGAAAAGAAAAGGTCTCTGAGGATATCGTCCTGGATGACCAAGTCATGAAAGAGCTGACTGCCAAGGACCCGCTAAAGAAGAACAAGGTGGAATACAACGTTCTGGCACACTTGAGGAAGTTACCTTCGCAGCTCAGCGTTCTCGACGCCCTTTTACTATCCAAAGAAGCGAGAGATTCATTGATCAAGGCGCTACAAGAACCGGAGCAATTCCAAGCTTTTCTCGCCGAAGAATATATGAAGGACGAGCTGGAGAAAGTACACACAGCCGATATCACCTTCGGCGATGAAGACCTCCTCCTTGGGACGTGCAAGCACAACCGTCCCCTCTATGTCTCAGGATACTGCCACGATATAAAGATGGGCAAAATCCTGGTCGACAATGGGTCTTCCGTCAATCTCCTCAACATGCGAGTGTTGAAGGAAATCTGCATGAGCGTCCAGCATCTCACTCGTGATAAAATCATCATCTCCGGTTTTGACTCCCAATCATCACGGACTCTCGAGTCTGTAATATTGACATTACGATTCGGGTTACTTGTCATGGATATTAAATTTCATGTCATTGACGCCAAGACATGCTATATCGCTTTGCTCGGCCGACCTTTGTTACACGAGTACAACATCATCCCTTCTACAGAACATCGGTGTATGAAATACTTTAAGGATGGTCTCGAGTATACCGTAACAGGAGAGCTGAATCCATTCTCCGTGAACGAAGTCCGCAAGTATGAAGATGCAAAATACTTTTTGTCAGATTTCGAGGACACGGAGTGATGTCACAAACCGGAGAACAAAGCTATCACCACCATTCCAGTCTTCGGGAGTGATACTGAAGAAGAGGAAGCGATAGTTTATTCAGGTCCATCCTAGCACAACAAGCCAGGACCATCCGCTCCTATGTTGATCTTTGGCAGCGACTCGGAAGATGAGGTCCATGCTATATTCTCCGCTCGGCCTTCAATACAAACATTCGCTGATGAAGAGAAAAGTTTGCAAATTGCCATGGTTCCGCCCAAACATCATAAAGAACTAGACGCACTTGATACCTACAGTGTGGAAGAGTTGCAGACGTTCTATATCCCTTCCAGGCGAGAAGGCGAAAAGGCGATCCTATTCTACCGCTCCGGGGAAACCAAAGTGGAGAAAGAAATCTGGCACGGCGCGGATTATATACTTGACAGGCTCCAGCCCATCCGTCTGCCTAGATATTATACAGAAGGCTTGAAATGGTTGTTGAAGCGCCAAGGGATACCTTTCAAACAAACCGCTCGAAAAGCTAAATTCTATGACAGGATATGGAACGTTTCCGGAACTCAGCGCAAGTTGCCCAACGGGAGAATGGAAGCGATCTGGCTTGGATATGTTCGGTCCAAGAAACGAGAGCTACTCTACGACTACTATGTCGTACATGACTTTGATGAAGAAGGAGATGCTCAATGGGAGAATGCTAATCCTGAACCAGAAAGAGCCCCCGGCGTGAAAATGCCCAGTCCGTCGTTCGAAGAACAAATGGACAAGCTTATAAGGGAAGCTGGTCAAAAAGTTCGAGACGACCATAATGGCGAAATGGCCATCTACGAGAAATCCAGGACTCAGCGCCTTCTTCAACAGGCTGCGAAAGATGAAAATGCCCCTCCCTGTCAACCTGTTGTACAAAATGCTCGACGCAGAGGCCGAAACAAGTCAAAGAGCGGAAAAGGCGTTCGACAGCGACAAAGAGGGACTAAGAAGTCACGCGATTGGGAATCGAGCGGTCCAGATTTGTCTCTTATGAAGAAGATGAGTCGAGCATACTCTTTTCCTTAAGACAAGACAAAGAAAATACTTGACCTCGCTATAAAACATCAAATGATTACACTTCCGGAGTCCAAACACCCTGAGCAAGCTAACGAGGTCTCTCATCCAGACTATTGCTCTTATCACCGAGCAATAGGACACCCTCTCGAAGATTGCTTCACCTTCAAGAACTGGGTCGAAGATCAATATCAGCTCGGCAAGTTCGCTCTATCCTACAGTTGGAGGATAACTCCGCCGCAGAAGCATGAACCCAAATCCACGAGAGTAGACCCAGATCCACATCGGTCTTGGAAGCGAGCTCGTACTTGTCATATGATAACGATATCAAAAGAAGAACCCGAGAATATGGATGACCTCCCCTGGTGCTTCGAAAACAATGATGACGAGGTTATCTCAGAGTTTCCACCGGCACCAAAAGAGCTATAAGATGGAATACATACCACTGCGGATAACCTCAAGAAAATTGATTTGGGGACGGCAAACGACCCGCGACCGACATTCGTCAGTGAGCTATTGTCTGAAGAGAGGGTGGCTACGCTGAAGGACGTGCTCATGCAGCATAAAGATTTCTTCGCATAGAATTATTCCGAAATGCCGGGATTAGATCCAGAGATTGCTGTGCACAAATTAGCGATATCCCCGGACGTTAAGCCAATCAAACAAGCACCAAAGAGAATGCGGCTTGAGCTTGAGATGAGTATCAACGCCAAGGTCAAGAAGCTAATCGACTCCGGCTTCATCCAAGAAGTTCAGTATCCTAATTGGATCGCCAACATCATCCCAGTGATGAAGAAGAATGGGACGGTTCGCATCTGCGTAGACATTCGGGATCTCAATAAAGCATGCCCGAAAGACGACTTCCCGGTACCGGTCACCGAGCTAATGATAGATAACATGTCCACTCATGAAGTTTTCTCCTTCATGGACGGCTCGTCAGGATATAATCAGATAAAGGTGCATCCCGAAGACCAGAAGCACACTGCTTCCCGGACCCCTTTGGGTATATTCTGCTACAAGGTGATGCCCTTCGGTCTAAAGAACGCCGGTGCCACCTATCAGAGGGCCATGACGAAGATCTTCGATGACCTCATACATGAAATCGTCGAATGTTATATCGACGGCCTCGTGGTTAAAAACAAATAATATGAGGAACATCTCGAACATCTGAAGATCGTATTTCTACGCCTTCGGCAATACAACTTGAAGATGAACCCTCTCAAATGCGCGTTCGGGGTGTCCTCAAGTAAATTCCTAGGATTCATCGTCCAACACCGAGGTATTGAGATAGATCCGTCAAAGATCAAGGCGATCATGGAAATGCCTCCGCCAAGGACTCTCAAGCAATTGCAGTCTCTCCAAGGGAAGCTCGCGTATATCCGGCGATTTATAGCCAATCTTTCAGGCAAGTGCCACCCTTACAGTCACCTGATGAAGAAGGGAACCCCGTTCGTCTGGGATCAAAAATGCCAAAGCGCACTGAACGAAATCAAGCAATACCTGCAGAATCCGCCGGTGCTAGCCGCTCCAGTCAAGGGAAAGCCTCTCATTCTTTATACAGCAGCCCTCGAAGGTTCTTTAGGCGCATTATGGGCACAAGAGAATGACTAAGGGAAAGAGAGAGCCCTCTACTATTTGAGTCGAGTTCTACTGGGGGCAGTGTTCATATCAGAATATTGCATTTTATACCGCCCATTCTTACGCTCGTGTGTTTATAGGTAGGTACTTTTAATCCGTGTTTGTTACATGTTTGCAGAATACAGGTTTCCAGTACAAATATTGCAAATCAGGATTAATTCTCCACAGTTACGCCAAATGCAGAACATCTGTCCACAGCAGATAAAAGCCGGGTTCCGGTCATCCATATCCGTCCAGTGCCGAGTACCGGTTCCCGATACAAGACATGTGACAGTAGTCATTCGTGTCTGGGACAAGCACAGAGCACGAGGTGGGCTGCACAAGAATCAATGGGTGCGCGGAGCTCGAGGGAGAGATAAAGTCAAAAATTAAAAGATAATGCAATCTTGGACTTGGAAATCTGCTGATATCATAGAAGACTTTTGTGTATTCTGAAGATGCCAAACACCAGGAAACAGGGAACCAGGAACAGACACCAAAATTGACCCATCAATACCATCACTTGGCCGCGTTTCCGCGGCCAATAGGGGGCATTGGCCGCGGAAACGCGGCCGTACAGTGTCCTCATGTTGTCGTCTTTTGGGGGCAGTTTGGTCTTTGCATGTGTGGTCTGCTGGTTGCCCTAGAACTTCAACTCCCTGCCTATAAATACAGCAGACCAGAGCTTAACCAAGGGAGCATTTTTTTGGAGCTTTCTTTGTTCCTCTTTTTTGTAGTTTTTGTTCTTCTTCTTCCTCTTCTTCATTCTTTCTCCATTAAATTGTAGTGAGAGCTTTTGAGTGGAAGATTAATGAAGATGAGGGTTCTTTATATTTCTTGTTAGTTCGGCTCCCCCTTGAGATTTCTGCTTTCTCTTGCTCATTCAATCTCTTCATTGAGGTTGAATGGTTAAGAGTTAGTTATTGATCTCAAGGGTCGTATTTTCTTCTGGGACTAGCACTTCATTTCACATGCGTTTTCTACCCTTCCCTTGATCTTGCAACCTCTTCATTGAGCTTGCAAGTTTAAGGGTTGGCTATTGAGCACATGCTTGGCTTGGGTCCTAGTTCCGTATTCTTTTATTACTCGCTTTTTATTACTTGTCTTTTTATTACTTGCATTCTATTTCATGCAATTTTATTCATGCTCTTTATTACTTGTATCTTTTCTTTTCTTTGTTCTTTTCTTTTTGTTCTCTTTTGTTCATATTGTGAATGTTGTAATTATCGTCGTTGTTAAGAATTAATACGGTTTTATAAGTTAACATTTCTTTGCCAATGCCTTTTCCCGTTATTTTCCATTTGAACTCCGCCCGAACCATACGCAAGCGCTCCGTTAGGCACCGTACCCTGACAAGGTAACGGTGATTCCTAACCACGACCGGTTGCGTTCGGTTTGGCCGGAGGCGAAAGCAAGAGACAAGAACGGAAGGACAAGGGTAAATAAGCCGGATTCCACGAATACCGCGCTTAAATCCCCTAATCCCCGTTGTTGCCAATTGCTTAGCTTCAATTGGTCAAGACTCGGCTCAAAGGTTTTTGAGTACGGATTTCTTAGCTTACAATCTCGTATTTTCTTAACAACTTTATACTTGCAGATAAACACATAGGTTAGACTGAACAATCATACAGATTCTTTATTGACTCGTCTAAAACAAGAAGGTAAGATAACACCATCTCCCTGTGGACCGACCCGTGCTCACCGGCTAGCTGCAAAGCGACACCGTCCTGATCGCGGTTACACTTAAATTCTTTGAACATCCGACACGCCATCGGCGTGCGATCAGGCAGAAAGCAATTATTCTCTCATCGAAAAACATTGCCTGGTGTTGATCTTCGCGATAACGAAGCTCAGGCACTATGCATTGGCGCATGAAGTCCGTTTCATATCAAAGGTGGATCCTCTCAAATATTTGATGTCAAAAGCCATATTGACGGGACAGCTCGCTAAATGGGCCTTACTCCTGATGGAATTCTCAATAACCTATCAGCCTCTTAAGGCAGTGAAAAGCCAGGCTATCGCCGACTTCCTCGTTGACCATCCGATACCGGCCGATTCCCCTTTGAATTGCGAACTACCAGATGAACATGCGTTTGATGCGATCGACGGTAGTGATACCCGATGGGAACTTTTTTTGATGGAGCGTCTTCCATGAAGAAGTGCAAACAAGACACGCCTATAATCAAATCAGGGGTAGGCCTTATCTTCGTGACCCCCACAAGGAGGGATAATGCGCTTCGCCTTCTCCTTGATAGAGCCGAGGACGAACAATGAAGCCAAATACGAAGCTTTGATAGCAGGTCTCTAGATCGCTATCGACATGGGAATTGAAAACCTCCTCATATACGGAGATTCCCAACTGGTCGTCAGTCATGTAAATGGCGACTACCAAACGTGCAAACCAGAACTGGTAAAGTACGGCGAGAGGGTACAATAACTGCTGACCCAAATACCTTCCTACATCTTGGAACGCATACCGCGTGCAGAAAATAGCAAAGCGGATGCACTAGCTAAGCTCGCTAAAGAACTGGCTGACGAAAACCTCGATGACGTAAGAATCATGGTACAAAACCGTCGGGTTCTTGCACCGGCAGGAATATTTTCGGAGTCGTCCGAGGAAAAGGGAGCGACCAAGCAAATGGCTCTACAAGTGAAAGACCAAGAAAAGGTTGAGGATTGGAGATAAGTCTTTATAGATTACTTCAAATCCCGTCGAACACCTGAAGATGCTTCCTCAAAACATCAGCTCATGAAGCGAGCCTTATCTTTTGCCTTCGTCAATGACACTCTGTACAAGAGGTCATTTGATTCTCTGTGGTTGAGATTCCTGGGACCTGAAGAGGCGAAGAGAGTCGTTCAGGAAGTTCACGACGAGCTCTGCGGTTCTCACCAAGCTGGCCCTAAGATGAAGTTGAAGATTAAACGGATGGGCTACTACTGGCCCACGATGATCCAGGACTGCCTCGAATATGCGAAGCAATGCCACTCGTGCCAGATCCATGGGGACTTCATCCACCAGCATCCAAACCCACTACATCCGACGGTGGTTAGCTAGCTGTTCGAAATGTGGGGAACTGACATAATCGGCCCCATCGAACCAGTATCGTCCAGAGGACATCGATTCATTTTGGCGACAACTGATTATGGGCAGAAGCAGTACCGCTGAGGGAAGTGAAGACAGAGAATAACCTCCATTTCTTCAAGACACATGTCATTTATCGGTTTGGAACTCCACGACGGATCATCTCCGATAACGGACCAGCCTACGGAAGCCACAAGATCAGCCGCTTCGCACAACAACATAACATAGACTGGAGATACTCCTCAGTTTATAACCCCCGAGCTAACAGTCTGGCTGAGGCTTTCAACAAGACCTTGACGAAGATCGTAAAAAAGACGGTGTCGCGAAATAAGAAAGACTGCAGGAAGCTCTCTGGGCGTATCGAACTACGTTCAAAACGGCCACGATCACAACTCCATACGCGTTGGTATTCGGTACAGAAGCGGTACTCCCCCTTGAGATAGAGCTACCCTCTCTACGAGTGGCAGTTCATTACGAGCTAACGGACGAAGAGAACGCTCACCTTCGTCTCGAGGAGCTCGATGCCCTTGATGAAACCCGGCTCATGGCGCAGCAAAATCTGGAAGCTTATAAAGAAAAGATGACGCGCTCATACGAAAGATTGACTAGGCCGAGGACATTCCGCCAAGGCGAACTCGTGCTAGTGGTCAGAAGACCTATGATCCCTAATCGCGCTAAGCGGGGGAAATTCGAGCCGAACTATGAAGGCCCATATATCATAGACAAGGTCTACCAAGGTAGAGCCTATCTACTCATGGACATGCATGGCGAAAGACCTTTCAGACCGATAAACGGTCGCTTCCTGAAGAAGTACTACGCCTAACGAGTGACGGCCTAGGTCAATGATAGATGACGACGACTATGTCCGCTCGCTATCTTCCAAAGCCCAAACTCTATAAGTAGTAACCGGCTTACTTAACAACGGACTGCAACGTATTTAAACTAACAGTGGACCGAAACTTCCTTAAACTAACAACGGACCGAAACGTCCTTAAACTAACGACGGACCACTATATCCTAAAACTAGCTGTTGACTGAGATGTCGATAAACTACGGTGAATTGCAGCATCCCAAAGCTGATACAAAAAAAAGAATAAAAAAAAGAGGAAAACGGTATGTCCATAAGCAAAGTGGGCACGGATGAAAACCCGAAAGGGCTCCGTGAGTAAAAACAGCAGGGCTACCGGCGAGTCTTGTGAAAACCCGAAAGGGCGCAACCTCGTTTGAAAAAAAAGAAAAGAAAGAATAAAAAAAAAGGGAAAACGGTATGCCCATAAGCAAAGTGGGCACGGATGAAAACTTGAAAGGGCTCCGTGAGAAAAAACAGCAGGGCTACCGCGAGTGTTTATGAAAACCTGAAAGGGCACAACATCGTTAAAAGACACTTACAGGGTCCTCTCGACCTTGTGAGGAGAAATCACTCGCGTGAGATCCTTACGACTCACAAGGGAGCAACACACTTAGGAATCCTCACGATTCTTAAGGAGAAATTACACCTACGGGATCCTCTCAACCAGTAGGGAGAACCTTCTTATGGGACCCTCACGGCTCATAAGATTCAAAAGTCTTAAGTTACAAAGACCTGAACCTGTTCTTAAGCAGCCCCCACAACCTCCAATACTGCCCTACAAGCGGCTCAATGCTGACCCTTGTATACAATCCACGGGCGCGAATAAACATTTCCCTAACGAAGTCCCACCCGTGACTAGGGATATGTTCGTACGGTGAACAACTCTTGTGAGTCCCTTCGACTTATAAGGAGAAAACTCTCTTGTAAGATCCTTACGACTTACAAGAAGCCATACACTTAGGAGTCCTCACGATTCCTAAGGAGAAAACGCACATATGAGATCCTCATGACTTATAGGGAGAAATACATTTATGAGACCCTTACGGCTCATAAAGTCAAAAGCCTTAGTCGACAGGATCCTAACCCTGTTCGCTAAGCCACCTTTGTCTGACATCGACAGGGGCAAATGATGATTCGCTCCTGGCCATATCCCAGTTGTAGCGATGCTGATGCCGAAATCGGTGTCTAATCCTAAGCTTGCAGCAAAAAGACAGCAAGCCACACATGCATACGAATAGCCGAAATGATGGGGCAACTTGCAAAAAAATCAGCAAGTAAAAATGTATGCATACAAAATAGCCGAAATGATTGGGAAACTCGCAATAAAAAGCAGCGAGTAAAAATAAAACAAATAGCCGAAATGATTGGGCACCGCGGAAAATAGCCAAAATGATTGGGCAATCGTGACCTTCGCGATATAAAAGCTGAAATGATAGAGCATCGCGGAAAGAAATAAAAATAATAATAAAATATATATATATAATGAAATTTATGCCCTACATGTGATATCACATCAATCCCTGTATACAATCCAGGGGCGCAAACAAAGAAGGAATCACACTCCTCCTTCCCAGATTTCATCAGAAGAAGAAGCCAAATCTCGACGGTTCACAGATAGCCTGGAGATCACCTCAACATTCGTCTCATTACAACAGACACAACATCAAGCAAAGCGGAACAGCAGAAACTCCCAGTTCCATGACTCGGCGGTGTACAGATGGCCGAGAGTCAAATTCCGACTCCGTGAAATGCGGATAAAGTCAACCCTTCCTGGCTACGTGGAACGCGGATTATGTCACTTCTGACCCCGTGGAAAACGTGCAGAGTGGATCCTGGTCCTCATAGAGCACGGCAGTGAACCCGTGTGAAGCATCCAGAGCGGAGCCTGGTCCTCGCCGAACACGGCAGTGAACCTGTGGGAAGCATCCAGAGCAAAATTCCTGGTTATGTGGAACACGGATTATGTCACTTCTGACCTCGTGGAAAACGTCCAGAGCGGATCCTGGTCCTCGCAGTGCTCGGCAGTGAACCCGTGTGAAGCACCCAGAGCGGAGCCTGGTCCTCGCCGAACACGGCAGTGAACCCGTGGGAAGCATCCAGAGCAAAATTCCTGGCTACGTGGAACGCGGATTATGTCACTTCTGACCCCATGGAAAACGTCCAGAGCGGATCCTGGTCTTCGCAGAGCACGACAGTGAACCCGTGTGAAGCACCCAGAGCGGAGCCTGGTCCTCGCCGAACACGGCAGTGAACCTGTGGGAAGCATCCAGAGCAAAATTCCTGGCTACGTGGAATGCGGATTATATCACTCCTGACCCCGTAGAAAACGTCCAGGGCAGATCCTGGTCCTCGCAGAGCACGGCAGTGAGCCCGTGTGAAGCATCCAGAGCGGAGCCTGGTCCTCGCCGAACACGGCAGTGAACCCGTGGGAAGCATCTAGAGCAAAATTCCTGGCTACGTGGAACGCGGATTATATCACTTCTGACCCCGTGGAAAACGTCCAGAGCGGATCCTGGTCCTCGCAGAGCACGGCAGTGAACCCGTGTGAACCATCCAGAGCGGAGCCTGGTCCTCGCTGAACACGGCAGTGAACCCGTGGGAAGCATCCAGAGCAAAATTCCTGGCTACGTAGAACGCGGATTATGTCACTTCTGACCCCGTGTGATCAACCAGAGCGGAGCCTGGTCCTCGCTAAACACGGCAGTGAACCCGTGGGAAGCATCCAGAGCAAACATCGGACTGTGGAGTCCTTAAATCCACGGACTATGATGTCCTTAACCTCGACCGTGATGTCTTAAAACTAACATTGGACTGTGGAGTCCTCAAATCCACGGACTATGATGTCCTTAACCTCGACCGTAATGTCTTAAAACTAACAACGGACTGTGGAGTCCTTAAATCCACGGACTATGATGTCCTTAACCTCGACCGTGATGTCTTAAAACTAACAACGGACTGTGAAGTCCTTAAACTCATGGACTATGATGTTCTTAACCTCGACTGTGATGTCTTAAAACTAACAATGGACCGTAATGTCCTTAAACTAATTCTACCTTGGTTCAAGGGTACATCTCTTCACTCCTTTGATATTTGTCGTTGTAATTCCTCAACGTCTTCAAAGAGGTGACGAGTCCCAATAACCACACATTTCACCGACTGTGGGGTCCTTAAACCCATGGACTATGATGTCCTTAACCTCGACCGTAATGTCTTAAAACTAATATTGGACTGTGGAGTCCTTAAACCCACGGACTATGATGTCCTTAATCTCGACCGTAATGTCTTAAAACTAACATTGGACTATGGAGTCCTTAAATCCACGGACTATTATGTCCTTAACCTCGACCGTGATTTCTTAAAACTAACATTGGACTATGAGGTCCCTAAACTCATGGACTATGATGTCCTTAACCTCGACCGTGATGTCTTAAAACTAACGTCGGACTGTGGAGTCCTTAAATCCACGAACTATGATGTCTTTAACCTCGACCGCGATGTCTTTAAACTACGGTATCCTGGAAAACGTCCAGAGCGGAGCCTGGTCCTCGCCAAACACGGCAGTAAACCTGTGGGAAGCATCCAGAGCAACCCTTAACTCCGTGAAATGCGGATAATGACAACTTCACCCATCACTTGCGGGTCCTCATGACTCGTAAAGGAGTAAATTCTCTTATGAGATCCTTAGAACTGTCAAGAGAAAACACACTTAGGAATTCTCACGATTCTTAAGGAGAAATTACCCCTACGAGATCCTCTCGACCAGTAGGGAGAAAACTCTTTATGAGACCCTCACGGCTCATAAAGTTGAAAAGTCTTAGGGGACAGATCCTAACCCTGTTTTCTAAGCCATCACCACTCTACAAAGAATCCAAGATTGACAGCTATATGTTATCTACAGATCGCACTTGCTAAAATCATATGGCAACAACACAGTAAGGAGAAGAAAGCAACAGTATAACAAAAGAATGTCTTTATTCATGAACTCAAGTGAATACAAGATACATCATATAAAGGAATAAAAAATAGATACATATTATTCAGAGATTGCAAGTGTATGACTGATACAAAGGCAGCTACTGAGTAGGAAGCGCTTTCAACAAGTCCGCAAGCTGCTCTCGCACTTCTTTCAGTGCCTTCTCATGATCAGCCGCCGCGGCTAGCTCCGCTTCGATTCGAGTCCTTTGCTGCAAGCATGATGAAATCTTCTCATCAATTTCCCGTTGGGCAGCTTCACGACTCTGCGCAACCCGCTCGATAGAGTCGAGCTTCCATCTCAATACAAGCCCGTCCGAGATACATTACTGCAAGGTGTCAAAGACGGCTCTCAGTTTTGCGACGTTCGCTTCGACCTGGGCGCGCAACTGGAGAGACTCAGCGAAAGCCTCCTCGCATTCCTTCCTCCTCAAGGTCGCTTCTTGTTCGAAATGGCGGAGGAAGGACGCGCTCTGCTCGACCCATGCGGCCCGCTGGCAGTTCAAAGCTTGAGTCTCAGGGGCAAGATGCATAAGTTCAAGCTGATGCAGACAGGCCTCGATCTTACTGCAGTGACTAACCCAAGACTCAACGACGCCTTCATTATGGAAATTTACAAGCGTCGCCAGCATCGGATTGACCTCGGCAGTGAAATCTGCGGCAGATGTAGGAGCTTCCGCGTCAAGCTCCTCGACGTATTCGCTCAACATGCGCAGACTCGTCACAGCACCCTTTGAGGATGGACGTCTGGAGAAGGGGCCTGGCGGCATCATAATACGAGATTCGAAAGAGGCCGAAGTCGAAGCGATCGCTGCAAAACAAGTCACAATCAGATGATGGATCTAGAAATATAAGAGATTCATGAACAATGGAATTTACTATACCAGCTGCAGCAGGTGGCAAAGCCGGGAGGACCGGTAGCGCAACTGATCCCTCATCTCCTCCTTCAATCTGTAGCACTGCAATCAAGGTAAAGAAGAATCAGAAATAATTTCATTATCGGTAAAAGAAAGAGCATTAATTGAAAGCTGTATTCACCAGCGCCACTGGATGAAGCAATCTCCGACGGGAAGGAGAAGTGGGGATGCAGCACCTGGTATAGGTGGTCAAAAAGAACTCCTGAAAAAACGCGATAACGCAACGTAAGTACATGAGTTATACGGTCGAGAGATAAGACTAATGGGTTATAAATCCATACCTTCCAGCATTTGCGACGATGCGAGAGAAGGTAGAGAGGTGGCCACCGTCAGGGCGGTAACTGACGGTGCTGTCTCGAGTAGCGCGACATCAGCACTGGCCGCACCTGCATTAGAAACAAGATAAACCTTATTAGGAAAGATTGCAGAATAAAAAAGAATGGGCGGTGACCTAAAATTTACCGGATGAGTCGCCAGCCGGAGCCGTGAAGAGGGCGTCACTTGATACAACGATGGCGTCTCCCTCCTCCATCGGGATGGTCTCACCTCCCGTTGCCTCATCCCCTGACTCCACGAGAGCCGTCATCACACTCGCGACGCCAAGAGACGACAAGGAACCGTAGACGGGAAGAGCGATGATCGGAGCGGTGCCCGACTCTTGAGAAAGAGCCACCATCTCGGGCCCAGCGATCGTACCCGTTTCGCCCGCTACCACCTCGGGCTCAGTGGTCGCAGCCGTCTCGTCCACTGCTGCCTTAGGCTTGTCCGTAGCAGCCATTTTGTCCACCGCAGCCTCACGCTCGGCCGTGGTATCCATCTCACCCGCCGCCACCTCGCGCTCGGCAGTGGTAGCTATCTCGGGCATAGCAGTCGTGACTGTCTCATCAGCCACTATCTCGGGCCCGGCAATTACGGTTACATCGCCTACCGTCACCCCGGGTTCAGCAGCTACCTCCTCCACCGCCCCCTCAAGCTCAACGGTCGCCGCCACGCCTTCAGTAAGGCTCGGCCCTGCAGGACAAAATATATAAGAACTGATAGTTTAAAGCTTTGACAACGAAGCCTCAAAACACATTATCTGGGGTTGATTTACCGTTGGCTTCCCGAGCTGCACGTACCGCCCATCTATGAGCAGTAGACAAGGAAATCGGGAAGTCCTCTGAAGGAGTAGCAGCGGGAGTAACGGCGTTTGAACCTGCTCCCGCAGCCAAAGCAGCACTACGCTCCCTTGCTGCGCGCCTCAGGCGCTTCCTTTCCTCCCGGGCCGTCACGACAGACCTTTTAGAAGCCTCCTTCAGCAAGGCAGCGTCGTCCGCATTCAGGGTTACCTCCAGAGCCATCAAGGCTTCTATCATCGGTTTTTTAAGTAAGGCCTCTGGCGGCAATGCCGAAGAGGCCGGGACTTCGGTAGTTGGCCCGGGGAGAATTTTCGCATCAGCTTGCGGGGTAGGCCTTGTGGTCCCTGTGATAATACAAAGAGAGGGTTAGATTACTCATGAGAAACGGAAGCAGAAACATAGCGAACCAAAATGTACCAAGGCCTAAGGAGGCTCGAAGTCGTTCCTCCTCCTCAAAAGTCTTGAGAGAAGCAGCGAGGGCTTCTTCAGTAGAAATGCCTATTAAAGAAGGAAAAGCGTTAGTCAAAAAACAATGATAGAGGTATGATGCAATAGAGAAAAATAAAACTAATGATTACCTGATCGCGCAAGTCTAGCCAACCCCTCTTCGCGTCTTGCCAGTCGCTCGGAAGCTGCGATGGCAGCCGCCAGATCAGTGTCATCTGGCGGTATAAATAGGCCGTCATTAGTCCCGTACTCACTCAAGCCATCGCCGTAAGGAGCATGAGGTTCATGACCAAATACAACGTCTGCAGAGAGGATCGATTTCTTCTTCCTCTTCTGCGCACGAACTCCGGTCGCAGCCAAAACCAGCTTACGCTTCGTGGGCACTTTGGGACGGCGGGTCCCAATATCCGAGCCCACGCCGGATTCAGGTGAAGCCACGTTTACCATCTCCACGGGAGTGCAGGGTACCAAGGGTACGTCCACCGTCTCCACAGGATCGCGGGGCAATCCACGCATGGGGCTTAGCACACGTGGGGGCTCAACTGCAGCATCTCCTCTTAGCAGAGGAGGGACAGCGATCCGTCGCTTCAAGGGGACGTTGCGATCGCTGGCGGGGGGAGCACTCTTGCGATCGAACAGCAGCTGCCTCTCCTCTCTGATGACAGCGCCCATCGCATGTTGATATCAGACCCCGTATACGTTGAGGGCCTTTGGAATGCAACTCGGCTCGCTAATGAAGAAGTGGGAGCCCGTATTCAAGCGCATAAAGTGATGTAGCACACCCCGTATTCCTTCTCTGGTGGCAGCAGGTTCTTCCAAAAACGCTTCCAGTGGAACCCACTGGTTATAGCTCAGATGCTGGGCAAAATGATAGGGGTTGTATCTCATGAAAAGCGCCGCATCATTTTGCCTGAATACGATGAAGCCCGGCCTAATGGAGTACAGGTGAAGAATCTCCCGGTCTTTCAACACGGAGGCCCCGTCCTTAAAAAAGTCGCGCAATGCCAGCACCGTTTTGGAAGTTTCCTGGCCGATTGTCAGGACTTTGTCCGTAAAAGACATACCGGCCACGACCGTGCACAGACGAAGAAGCAAGCCCCTAGCCTCCCGCTGAGACGGATTCACGATAGAAGCGTCGATCAGCCGCATAATTCTCGGGAATCTGCACTTCTCGTAAAACGAGGGACTTTTATGAATACCAAACACCCCGAGCACGTGCATTTCCATCCACGAAGTAAAGTAGTGCATCGAGAAATTGGCAGCTTGCACCCCCGGTTCAGTTGTGTCTGCTGCCACGCTAAGACCATGGTACAGGTGGGCCAGCCCGGCAATCCCGATGGCCACTTGTATTCCTGCCACCATTCGATGTGCTGGGTAGAAGAAGAACGGCCTCATATAGCAAGGGTGCATGGGGAGTGCAAACCAACACAACCATAGCCCGAGAAACCCGATAAAGAAAGTCTCCTCGTCAATGCTCGGAGCGGCAATTTCCGACAGAGGGACGATCGCGGCATCGGGAAGATAAAACCCCTTATGATCATCTTCTAGTACTGGTCGACGGTCCAAGCCAAAGCCGAAGGGATCGTCGAGCTTGGTAAATTTTTCGCCTCGTTGCGATAAAATCTCCTGGAGAAGAAACCGGGCAATAAAGTCTGTGAAACTAACCCCCCGGCCGCCGGATTCTAAGAAGAGACTCTCGTACATATTCAATTCCTTTATCAGACTCGGAAACTGGTGTTGAATGGCGTTCTCCGATGTTAGGCCCATCACCACTGGCTTGGTGGCGAAAACGTATTCGTCCGGAGGAAGCAGCTCCTCGTAGTGTTCCCCCCTAACCGGCAAACCGGAAATTTCAGCAAATTCTTCTAAGGAGATGGAGACTTCTCTGTCCAGTAGAAGAAAGGTGTGGGTTGGAATGTTCCATTGCTCCAAAAACGCCTTAATCCACCATGTCAGAGGAGCAAAATACTGGAACAGCGAGGCGTAAACCGCAGGGTATAGACCGATCTTCAGCAGGTGCGCCTTCTTCGCTGACAAAATGTACCTGGCCTACTGCAAATACCCGGCCGAATGTCGAGGGGTCAACCCGATGTTGTAGGGTTGTCCCCAAGGGCGCGACTCGCCCTGGCATATGCTCCGCCCCAAAGTATCCAAAGCTGCCGGCAGCTGCATGGGTATGGCGGCAATCGAAGGTTGAAGAAGACCCTCCGAAGTCCAATTAACGACTTCCACGGCATAGTTCACCGAGAGTACATCTGGATACGAGATCGATGAGATCGGCTCCGACGGCGTCGCACAAGAGAAGCTTCGGCGACCTTTGATAATTTGGTCGCACCACCTACCCCATAGGTGAAGGCTTTTGTATTCTGGGTCGTAGTCTCTAATGAGCGCAAGAACCTCCCGGTCCACCGGTACCTCAGGGAATCCTCCCTCTGAACGGAAAAACTAGAAAGAAAGATCAGAAGACATGTCACCTGCGAAAAAGAACAGAATTCAATTATCAGTACTATAATTTAATCTTAAAGTTCTGAGCAACACTTTAAAATTTGGACCACACTGCAATGCAGTGGAAAGGAGACCAAAGGTGGACCCACAAAATCCAGATGACAATGCATTAATTAATAAAACAGCCTCATCATTGGATGAGACTGTCAATTAATGAGGAAATCCTCAGAGAATATTCTCATTGAATGAGAAATCCCTCGGGAGAAGGAGAAAATCTCCTTTTCAGAGCAAAGCTCTATAACAGAGTGGCACTTGTCAAGCTCTGGTCACGAGGGAATAAAATTCCTTAAAGAGCCTAGCTCTGTAATGATGATGGAAAATCTATCAAAGATTAATGAAAATTAATTCTTGAGAATTATTTGGGAACTTAAAGGTCCATGAAAAAACTCTTAAGAGTTCTTCATCAAAAGATCAAAAGATCTACATGTTATCAAAAGAGCAGAGCTCTGACTCATGGGCTAAGAAACCCTAAGAAAAGATCTGTTTAGATCTATGGGATCATGAGAGCAAGGCTCTGTTTATGAAACCCTAAAGAGGTTTTTCTTTAGATCAAAAATCTATGAAGAGTAAGGCTCTGTTAATGGGTAAAAACCCTAATTTATTAAAATTAATTTAATTTAATTTTACCTAAATTTAGTAGAGTTTTAACTCTTGAAATTTCTTGAACAAAAGAGCAAGGCTCTGAATAAAATTCTTAAGAAGAAGATGAAAATCATCTGAGGACCAAAAGGTCCTATTTATAGGCGCTGAACCGCCTCCTCAACTTCTGAGTTGATCCAAAGGCTCAGATGTTGCCACCGCTGCACTCACGAATGCGCCACGTGAGCGCAACGGTGGGGGGCATTTGTTTCCCCCAATCAGAGCAAACCTCTTTTTTGAATTTCAAAATTCAAAAATTGAAGCAACGCTTCAGATCCCGTGCGCTGTGCGCCACGTGTCAAAAGCAGACACGCCAGCGCCAGGAGCACTGCGCCCTAGGTAGCGCATCCCCAATCAGAGCAAAACTCTGTTTCAAAATTCAAAATTTAAAAGTTGAAGCAACACTTCAGATCCAGCGCTCTGTGCTGCGCGCCACGTGTCAAACACGGGTGCGCTAGCCCAGTGGCACTGCGCTCTGCGTTGCGCGCCGCGTGTCAAACACGGGTGCACTAGCGCAGTTGCGCTGCGCTCTGCATGTCGAGCATAGGTGCGCTAGCGCAATTGCGCTGCGCTCCGCGCTGTACGCCACGTGTCGAACGTAGGTGCGCTCACGCAAAGTGCGCCAACGCTGGAATTAAAAGAATTCCCCACTGTTAGATCAAAAGATCTAATAATAATAAATTATTAATTAATCAGAATTAAAATTCTGTTATGGAAAGATTTTTCAATCTTATTAAAACAAGAACATTATCTTCTGTAAAACAGAAGCCTTAGATCAAAGATCCAACGGTGGGAAATATTCCCAAATCAATCAGAGAAAGATCTCTTAAACTGATTTAACAAATCAATTGGCCCTATATAAAGGCCCCAAGACTTCAAGTCTCATATAGAGAAAACCCTCTGCAAATTTTGAGAAAAACTCAAAGAGAAAGAAATGCAAGCCTTTAGAAGAAAGGAGATCATTTCTTCATCTTTAAAGGTAAAGAATTAATTCTTGAACAACAGAGATGAAACCATCTCATAAAAAGAATAAACATCTTCTAAAAAGATCTTAGATCTATAAAAAGACAAAGGTCTTTGATAAAAAAAAGAAAAGATCAAAAGATCCAATCATAAAAATATAAAAAGAAGTATTTTACTTCACGGATCTTTTGATCTATAAAGGCAGAGCCCTTTTTATTAAACAAGAACTTTTGTTCTTGGATTTTGAGGCAAGGCCTCCTTTGAAGAACATAAATTTGTTCTTTGATCTTAAAATTGATCAAAATGTGCTTTGCGCTATTAGACAGTGTCTTACACTCATGAATTGCGCCCTTGCGCTCCTTAGACTGGCGCTCAACGCCAAAACATGCCACGTATCAACCGTAGACACGATCTGCGCTTTGCGCTCCTGAAAACAGCGCACTGCGCTCTTAGGTTGACGCTCAGCGCCAAGCGCGCCATGTGTCACTCACTGGCGCACCCATAAACTGGCGCAGCGTGCTCATAAATTAAAAAGCGCAGTGCGCTAAGAAGCTAGCGCTTAGCGCTAAGCATGACACGTGTCCTCCTCGTGTGCGCTAACCGACAGAAGCGCAATGCGTTCTTTGACTGGCGCAAAGCGCCTAGTGCACCACGTGGCGCGCTGTCAGAACATGCTTTGTTCTGATAAATGCTATGCATTCAATATAAGACAAAAAATATCAGAGCCCAATGCTTGGCATTATTAAAAGGGCAAAGCCTAAACAAAGGCCTAACAGGCAGAACAAAAATAAAATGTTAAACATTTTTTTTAACTGGACTTAGCCCAATTCTGGCCATAAGTCCTCAATTTAAATCGAACTGAGCTCATCTGCTCTTCCAATCAATTTACACCCGGTTCGAGGGTACATCTCTTTACTCCTCTGATATCTGTCGTTGTAATCCTTCAACGTCGTCAGAGAGGTGACGGGTCCCGACAACCACACATTACTACGGACTGTGAGGTCCTTAAACTAATAGACTATGATGTCCTTAACCTCGACTGTGATATCTTAAAACTAACGTCGGACTGCGGAGTCCTTAAATCCACGGACTATGATGTCCTTAACCTAGACCATGATGTATTAAAACTAACACCGAACTGTGAGGTCCTTAAACTCACGGACTATGATGTCCTTAACCTCGACCGCGTGTCTTAAAACTAACAATGGACCGTAATGTCCTTAAATTAATTATCGACCGCAATGTCATTAAACTAAACAATAGAGCCCAATTGCTCTCTTGTTGGATCTAAACGATCCCGTTAAGTTGATCTTAGTCTAAAATAAGACTAACGTGTCCTTAACAAACGTTTAAGTTGATCTTAGCCTCAAATAAGGCTAATGTATCCTTAAACATACCCCCCCAAACCCAAATCTAAGAAAGATACGAATTTGGACTAGTCCACGCCCTACGGGCGACAATATAACTTAGTCTCCATATACAATCCACGGACAACCAAACGCAAAACAAACACCCACGACACGAAGTGACCATATGGAGAAGGAGAAAGTTGTTACCGCGATGCGGTAGCGTAATTAACTGCAGGGGCTTGCGTCTGCAGGGAAGAGCGTCCCCACAATCAAAAACCCCTCAAACGAGGGGGAATCTGACGAAGTCTGCTACATCGGCCGCATCCGTTTAAACCTTCGATACACGGTGCCATAAATCAACTTGGCATCTTCGGAGAGGTGGACGGATAGCACCAATTAGAATCTACCCTCATATTTAGGCTAGACGTTCAGTCTTCCCGGCTTCCGGCGGTAAACAACCTCGTGATTCACTTAAGGTATAGCAAGGTTAATGGGATTAAATGTGGAATCGAAACGTTGTTGTATTTAAGTGAAAATGCGATAATTTGAAATAGCTATCATTTCATGTGATGAAACTTGTTCAAATTGTTTGATTAGTGTTTAATAATCAACATGGGGAAGTTTAAGAATGATTGTATTAGTGAGAAGTAGAATTTTATAGAAAACCGAATCGGAAATCGAATTTGTTCCGATTCCGTCGGGTTTTGTAATTTCGTAATTTTAGAATAGGAAAGAGAGATAGAAAGGGACTTACGGGTTTCCGATTACACTAGAGAGTTAGAGGGAAATAGAGGGATCGTCGATGTTGCGTCGTCGCCGGTAGTTCCTAAAACGTTCGCCGGAAATTCTGTCGGAGCTTCGCCTCGAGCTTTTTTTCAAAGTACACGACTCTTGGAAAGTTTTTGAGAGAGTGGGCTCAGGATTTTGGGGTGAAAGGGTAGAGGGTAGGGGTGTATTTATAGGGTAGGCTAGGGGTAGGGTAGGTGAAGGGTTTTTAATAAAAAAAATAGAAAAATATAGAAAATTCATTAAAAATTGGAGTAATTAGGTGTTAATGGGCAATCTGGAACCGATCCGATAGATTAGAGTATGCAGGGGGGTTAGGAATATGAAAAGACAGATTTTTGGTGTTGGGGACTCGGCCGATCCCGGCTGAGTCGAGACGTCGGGAGGTAGGGGGTCGTCGGGTGAAGGTTCTGGTATTTTTAGTTTTTCGGGTTTAGTTCAACTTTTGGGAGTTATGGTGTATGGACTGTTGGGCTTCCAAAGGATTTGAAATAAAATAATATTAAAAATAATATGGGTCAGGGGATTTGAACTCTGGTGGCTTGGTTCAGCAGTGCAAGATATTACCAATGAGCTACAAGCTCCTTCTTGTAATTATGGTGTGAATTAATTACTTAAAATGATAGCAGCAAGAGTAAATACTCTAAGTATACATTAAATTTAAAGTAATTTCTTGTACACTAAAAATGGAGTTATTACATTCTTGTAACTTGTAATTAAAAACAAAATAATTACTTATATCTTGTGCTCAGGCTAAAATACCCCTTTATGGATTTTGAAAAAAAACAATTTAAAATTTTGTATAGAAAAGTGTATAGGAAAATTAGGGTTGTTACACTGACTGACCCTACAGTGGTATCAGAGCCAAATCAAATACATTGCAATGATTTTGTGGACAATTTGATTTCCAAAACCTTTTTAAAAAATCAAAAAGTCATTGTTTTTAAAAACTGCAAAAACAATGAGCATTTCATGCTTGAACTCGTGCCCCGGGGCTCTTGGTTCAGACCGAGAGCCCCGTGAACTTCCTCGCCTATCACGCCCCGCTTCCCAATATACGGAAGCAGGTATGTGACAAAGCCGCGACGTATTTATTTCGAGAAGATCACTTTCCGGAATAAACACGCTAAGCGTAAAATAAGCAATATAAAATGACAAGAGAATAAACATGAGATTTAAAATTCAACAACTTTATTTGCATTCAACTTGATTCATTTACAATACATGATTTTAACTGAAAGAAAATACAAGGATAAAAATGCCTAAACAGGAGGCATACATAAACTGAGAAAACGTAACTGGTCTAGGTCTAGGTATCGGTCTAATCATGCTCTTCCCCTGAGATGTCTACCTCTTCAGTCTCCACAGTATCTGACGAATATTCCAAGAAAACAAAGGTGGGTGGAATGCCCGTCAGCAAACTTTCGCTCGGTAAGTCCCCAAAAAATGAAGTGAAGTATAAAGTGTAATGATAAAGGAAAAGTTTATTATAAACAAATGAGTATGAAGTATGTTGTATCAGCATGTCGTTTAATGTAAACTTGGCAAGTTTGTTCAGCATGCAGTTTTATTGTAATACATGTGAAAAAGTATGGTAATATATGACAAGTAGATAAACATGAAAACATAGCATGAGCAAGGCAAACAAATATAACATGGCCGTGTAGGGTAAGTATAGTGAACATGTAGTGAATGTAAGTGTCTTAACAGGTTTCTACTTGGGTATACTAATTTACATAAGTTCAAGGGTGAATGTAAACCAATCTCAAGAGTATTCTCGAACCCAGCAGGCTGTAATCCAGGGGTAAGGAACCACGGGCTCGAATCAAGTGTTATTAAAGGGACTTCGACCGTCGTTGAAGTATTCCAAACTCAACAAGCTGTAATTCAGGAGCAAGGAAACACGGGCCCTCATGATAGCTTACTTGTATTAGTAGACATGGATTCATGATCTAGGGAACTCATGAGATTTCGTTGGATTCACACATGAACTACCCAGCACCCCGTGTATGCTAAGTTACAGCTAAATTTACCAGCCTTGCTCGAATCCATGAATAAATCAGTTTGCAAGATAGAGTTCATGTATATATCAAGTATTCATGTCAAGTATTCATGTCAAGTTGTATTCATGGTTCGATTCAAATCAAGTCATGTATTCAGTTTTGAGTTCATGTATTCAGGTTTATGTTCAAGTATGCATGCTCGACTTTGGGTTCATGTTTAAATTGGATTCTGACTTGAGTTTGGATTCAAGTTCATGATCAAGTATTCATATTTGGTTTTAGATTTATGTTTGAGTTTGGATTTTGAGTTGAGTTTGGATTCAGGTTTGATTTAGACTCAGATTTGAGTTAGACACTTTAAACTGATTTAGATCTTGAATTAGATTCAAGAGTTATTGGTAACTGCTGCATATGGACGGCAGGATTTATGTCTTTTTCCAAGACAAGTACCATTGATAACACCGTTAAGTTTTTCGACCTTAAATAGGCAAGCACTCACTTTCTCCGGCTCTCTGAGGCTCAAGAGAATTGATCCCGCTTAAACCTATATTTACTAAGTCCTTAACAGTGTTTTATATAACTCGAGGGGGTTTTATGAAAAATATTTTTAATTTATAGTTTCAAAATAATCTCGAGAAATTGTTTATATTATTTAGGGTTTTCATGAATGTGAATTTTAAGAATTTGAAGTATTTTAGTGATAATAATTTAGCTTGGATAGTTAATGGAATTTTACAGTAAAGCTTAACTTTTATTGGTATCTTGATGGTATTTTGATGAAACTTGTAATTCTTTCCTTTGAAAAAATATAAGGTTATTATATTTTGAAAAATACATGGATTTGTAATATTTATATAATTATAAAAATTAATTTTTTTATTAAGTGGAAAATTGCTTTTTTCTTAAATATCGTATTAAAAACCCTTTCGAGATCGAATGCTCCGGGAGGAGGTCTACATCTCGCTCTAATATTCCAAGGATGTGCGATAATCCACACCATCAATAGCGGGTTCCCTAAATGGATTGTAGAGGTATAATTGCAAAGAGTTTTGAAATACAATTCCAAAAGAAAATCGGGTTTTTATACTAAATAGTATTTTCTTGTAATATTCTATTTGTAACAACAAAATACGTTCACAGAGTATCGTGCTATGGAAACCATATGTGTTTGTGAGGGGTAGGTCATTACCCCATGAATTTTTCCTAAAGGTATAATTAGCAAAAGTACTAAAAGATGAATATATGAATTTCATAGTATTTTAGCGTAAAAGTTAATTTAAAGTGATTTTTCATGGAATTCTAGGTTACAAATCATTCTAAACTTTTATAATAGTGTTGCAGATATTGTGTAAAACTTGGATGAACAATATGTAAGTAAAAAGATGAGTTTCTAAGGTTTAGAAGATTGACATCAGTATTAACTCCACTTACCGATGTTCGTTTTAAAAAAAAGATTTTCAAAAAGGAAGAAGAGAGATTGGGAGGGACTTACCATTTGATTATACTAAGAAGAGGTAGGAGAAGGGATTGTTGTCGTCGTGACGTCGCGGGATCGCCAGAATTAGTTTCGATCCTTGCCGGAACTTGATAGCTTGCTAACTCCACTTTACTCCAGTTGAACATAGGAATTTTTGAGAGAATTTTGGCTAGAATTTTCAGAACGGTGAAGGGCTAGGGCAAGGGGTAGTATTTATAGTGTGGAATTAGAGTTTTGGGATTAAAAGAGTGATTTAAAATGCATTAATATGTGATAAATTGGGGAAATGAGGGGTCCCTGTTTGATTGCAGAGTAATCAAACGGTGCAGGGGAGTTAGGGGTAGGCCAAGAGTTGTGTGTGCAAAGCAAGGAGGAGCTTGGGCCAAGATCGACCGTCCCCGCCAGTTTTTGATGAAGTTTGGCGGGTCGGATTGAGGCTATGGGGCTCTGGATTCTTGCCACGTGTTCACGCCAGTGTTAATACCCTTTTGCACATGTTTAATTTTTTTGACTTTTTATTTTTATGTGCATTGCACGTGTAAACTTTTGGGCTTCCAAAAAGTTTAAAAAATAAAATCAGAAAAATAATGTATCTGATGGTATTCGAACACAGAGGCTATGTCACAACAGTGCAAAGGCTTTAGTAGTGAGTTACAGGTTATTTCTTGCTGTTGTTTAGCAAAATTTATTTATAACTTGTACCCAGGCTGTTATACTCTCTTCTGTATATTAAACTGAAAAATTTTGTACAAAAAATTCAGAGTCGTTACGTTCTACCTTCCTTATAAAAATTTCTTCCTCGAAATTTATAGGAGGAAGTTGTAATAGATTTAAGAAAATTTTGATTACAGTGGTGGTGAAAGGACTACTGATATGGTACTGAAAGTGCAAGAAAAAATTGTTTGAAAGAACGAAAGGAAGAGTTTTGAAAAGGCTGAAAAAGATGAGAGGGAATTTACTAGTGTTACCTTGACC
This sequence comes from Agapanthus africanus, assembly GCA_030015575.1. Classification (NCBI taxonomy): domain Eukaryota; kingdom Viridiplantae; phylum Streptophyta; class Magnoliopsida; order Asparagales; family Amaryllidaceae; genus Agapanthus; species Agapanthus africanus. Next base: position 41,880,683 of record JASDDO010000019.1, on the reverse strand, counting down.
TATAGCTTCGGCTTTCACGGCCGCCAAAGTGTAAGATTGACGTCTCAGCACATTTCTCTGTGCCTGCTGGTACATCGATGGCTGACGAGGTAAAAGTGGTCCGCATGGAGGTGGTGCAGGAAGGGTTAAACGAGTAGGTGGAGCTTGGATAGCTGGTTTAGCTGTGGGGGCTGGGCAAGTTCGGTTGTGTGGGAAAGTTCCTATAGTGTGTGAGAATGATCCACATATCAGATAAAGACCATTCGCTCGACGTCAATCTTTGACTTGGTGTCTGGTCCTCTTACAATAGATGCAGAAGTTCGATTCGGTCTCGGAAAATGATCCTCCTGGCCGTATAGCCGGCACTGGGAGTGCTAGCTTAGGAGAGGCTCCTCCAGTAATCTGAGGAGCGGGATGTCTCATACCCATTGACTGTGGCCTTCCCTTCTTCTTAATGACAGCTTCATAGTGACGGGGTGACTTCAAAGCTGCTTCATGTGTTAGGTATTCTCCCGTTGCTAGGGCAGCCTAGATCTCCGGGTCTAATCCTTGCTGTAAGCGCCTAGCTCTGATTTCTGCAGTAGGAATTAGATGGGCGGCGAATCTGCTGAGCATGGTGAATTCAGCATCGTACTCATCCACTGACTTATCCCACATGGATCCTTGTTGTAGGTGGATGAATTTCTGTTCCATCTCGAAGTGCGCGGTTTCTAGAAAATACTTGGCATCAAAGAGATCAGGAAAATTCTTCCACTCGATTGGCTGCACAAGGCGACTCTCCTCAGCCTTCTACCAGATTCTGGCATTGTCAGTAAACTGGAGTTTTGCTATTCTGACCCGAGCCACTTCTGAAACTTGAGTTGCGGCTAGGTCGTCTTCGATGCTCTATGCCCATTTCTTGGCCTCAAGTGGTTTCTCCTTCACTGAGAAGTTCTTCGGGTGTAACGCCCGAAATTGTTTCACTCCCGGTGCTTCTGCTTCAGAGCAGATGAAACTGTGCTGATGGAGAGCAGTCTACTCCTGCAAAATCGTGTTTTGAGCCTGCTGACCTTCAAGTAAGCTTTTTATAGCCTTCAGAAGCATCGTCTGTTCTATGAGTGGAGCGGCTACGGTAGGTGGAGGTGGTAAAACAGTAAGGATAGGTGGCGGTGTACTTCCATCGTTGGTGTTAGGGTTGTTGGGAGAATCCATCACCTTAGATAGAGAAGAAAGATTAGGATAGATTCAAGAAAATTGAATTGCAAGAAATGTAAAGTTGTTGAATCTCATATTTCTTGATATATATTGCTTATGACTTCATGCAAAGGGGACCTGCATGGGCCGCTAACAAAACCTGTCACGCCCTGCTTCCCAATGTATGGAAGCAAGTACGTGACGAGGTCGCGACTTATTTATTTCGAGAAAGTCATTTCCCGGAATAAATACACTGAGCGTAAAATAAGCAATATAAAATGATAAGAGAATAAACATGAGATTTAAAATTCAACAACTTTATTTACATTCAACTTGATTCATTTACAAAACATGATTTTAACTGAAAGAAAATACAAGGATGAAAATGCCTAAACAGGTGACATACATAAACTGAGAAAAGGTAACTGGTCTAGGCCTGGGTATCGGTCTGATCGTGCTCTTCCTCTGAGATGTCTACCTCTTTAGTCTTCACAGTATCTGACGAACATTCCAAGAAAACAAAGGTGGGTGGAATGCCCGTCAGCGAACTTTCGCTCGGTAAGTCCCCAAAATATGAATTGAAGTATAAAGTGTAATGATAAAGGAAAAGTTTATTATAAACAAGTGAGTATGAAGTATGTTGTGTCAGCATGTCGTTTAATATAAACTTGGCAAGTTTGTTTAGCATGTAGTTTTATTGTAATACATGTAAACACGTATGGTAATATATGACAAGTAGTTAAACATGACAACATAGCATGAGCATGGAAAACAAATGTAACATGGCCGTGTAGGGTAAGTATAGTGAATGTAAGTGTCTTAACAGGTCTCTACTTAGGTATACTAATTTACGTAAGTTCAAGGGTGAATGGCAAGCAATCTCAAGAGTGTTCTCGAACCCAACAGGCTGTAATCCAGGGGTAAGGAACCACGGGCCCGAATCAAGTGTTAGTAACGGGACTTCGACCGTTGTCGAAGTATTCCAAACTCAACAGGCTGTAATCCAGGAGCAAGGAAACATGGGCTCTTATGATAGCTTGCTTGCGTTAGTAGACATGGATTCAAGATCTAGGGGGACTCCTGAGATTTCGTTGTTTTCACATATGAACTACCCCATCTCCCCATGTATGCTAAGTTACGGCTAAATTTACCAGCCTTGCTCGAATACATGAATACATTAGTTTGCAAGATCGAGTTCATGTATATATCAAGTATTCATGTATTCATGTCAAGTTGTATTCATGGTTCGAGTCAAGTCAAGTCATGTATTCAGTTTTGAGTTCAGGTATTCAGGTTCATGTTCAAGTATGCATGCTAGACTTTGGGTTCATGTTTGAATTGGATTCTGACTTGAGTTTCGATTCAAGTTCATGATCAAGTATTCATATTTGGTTTTAGATTTAGGTTTGAGTTTGGATTTTAAGTTGAGTTTGGATCCAAGTTTGATTTAGACTCAGACTTGAGTCAGACACTTTAAACTGATTTAGATCTTGAATTAGGTTCAGGAGTTATCGGTAACTGCTGCACATGGACGGCAGGATTTGTGTCTTTTTCCAAGACAATTACCATTGATAACACCGTTAAGTTTTTCGACCTTAAATAGGCAAGCACTCGCTTTCTCCAACTCCCTGAGGCTCAAGAGAATTGATCCCGCTTAAACTTATATTTACTAAGCCCTTAACAGTGTTTTATATAACTCGAGGGGGTTTTATGAAAAATATTTTTAATTTATAGTTTAAAAATAACCTCAAGAAATTATTTATATTATTTAGCCTTTCCATGAATGTGAATTTTAAGAATTTGATGCTGTTGGGGCCAAAATTTATACCCCGGTTGACCAAGTCAAAATCAAAGTCAACCCCAAGCCAAACGGGCCCAAGCCCAGGCCAAGTGGCCCCATGCCCAAGTCAAGCCCGAACATGAAGCGGCTGGCCTCCCCCATACCAATATGAAAATTATGTAATAAATAATTTTGATGTGATTTTTATGAATAAATGTAAGAAATATGGGCATAAAGCCAAATTTTTGTAAAGTTTATGGCTCATGTGCAAAAGAAATGAGCACATGAGGCATGAGATGGGCAAAATGTCATTTTGTAAAGCCCAAGGGGCTATGTGTAATTTGTAAGCCTATATAAGGCAACATGATGAAGAAATGAAAAAAGAATTCATTCCCCTCAAAAACTAGGATTTCTATGCCTCCTTCTTCTTTCTCAAGTTTCTAAAGCTTCCTTTTTTTTGAATTAAATGAAGAGTTTAACTCTTCTTTTTCCAAAAAGAAACAATTTTTCACCATAAAACCCTTGAAGGGGAGTTCGGATCATCTATCAAATCCCCAAAAGGGGTAATTTTTAAGTTTCACCCCCTTTTTTTTCCAAGATCCAGCCAACAGAGAGGAGGAAGGAGACCCGTCTCGAAAGACCTTACTTTGGGAAGATCCAAGGCTCAAGAGAAGATCTAAGGCTCAAGGGAGAAGAAAGGGGTCCCGTTTCATCATCTCCGAAAATCTCTTGGGAGTTTAACTCCACAAAAAAATAATAATAAATCTTTCTTTTTAGGAGTTCGACTCCAAAAGTCACTCGGGAGTACAACTCCCAGTGCAGGGGCTAAGCCCCTTTGTCCTTATTTTAGGAATTTAACTCCAAAAGTCAATTGGGAGTACAACTCCCAGTATAGGAGCTAAGCCCCTTTTTCCTATTGGCGCCCAGCACCCGCATGCCAAGCACGTGAGATGCTGGCGCCCAGCGCCCACATGCCAACCACGTGAGGCGTCGGTGCCCAGCGCCCGCGTGCTGGGCACGTGAGGCGGTGGCGCCCACATGTCCTTTGGACGCTATTTTCCCTTTATATACACACACACACACACACTCCACAACACTTTCCCCCATTAGAAAAAATTTCTAACGGGTCGCTGCCTCGCACCCCGCAAGAGGGCTGCTAGCCCCTGACCCCGAGCCCGCTATCCGGGTAGCAGGACCCCCGTAAACTCTGCGAGACTCCCGATATACCCAAGACCCCTCAAAACACAACACACACACTGCACATTGAGTTCGCATGACCAGTTTGACCCGTCAATCGGAGGTTCCTTCGCTCCAAAAGCGAGGGGTAATTAACGGTAGCTTAGTCCGCGGCTGCCGGAGATTCGGATCCCCACAATCAATAAACTCCCGCCTACCCTAGGTAGAGGGAATCTGTAGTACGCCTAACAAGCTATGCGTATTCCCATCTCAATGGGGTGATGAAAAACACCCTATAGATTCTGGCATGCCCGGTGAGACCTTTTCTCTCCTCCCATATTTCGGTTTAAACGTTCTTACGAACCCGATCAACATATACATTGATTGCTTATACTGAAATTATGGTTCTTTGTGCAGGTTAACGGTTTTTAATTGCAATCTTCAGACGTAGCAAAAATGTCTCCAAGGACAAGCTAAGCTCTCAACACGTCTCCCATCTCCTACACGATGAAGATGGATGCAAGGACGATCCTCCCGGCCAGTCTCGGGCGACAGTGGGAGGAGCCGCCGCTACCATTTGGCTCTATTCTGTTCATGCCAGCTAACACCATCCCAGCTCCTCAAGCTCTAGTAACAGACAAACCGGCCTCAAAAAGCAGGAGGCCAAATGTAGTGATCTCGAGGGCAACACTACCCAAACGCAAGTCGATATTTGAACAACTATCCTTGGCCCCAGCGGGGGACAAGGTCATCAATACCAACAAAGCAATAAGGTATATCAGGTAAGCTCCAGCGGTTCCCCCGACAACAGCTCGATCGGGTGTCTTCTCTAGGCTCCCCATCAATCGACTCACGATGGCTCCCTGGATAAAAGATGCCCGCTAAGCCCTCAAAATTGAGAAGCTAAGACAGAAAAGGCTCAGATACAAAGCCAACAAAAGGGCTAAGTCTCCTACTAGGCTGAACTTTATGAGGTTCCAAGAACAGAGTTACCCCGCAACAACAGCTGAATCGGCTGCAAAGCTCGCTAACTCTTTTGAACCACTAAAATTGGTCCAGAAGAATGCCATGACCTCAAAAGTCAAGAAAGCTGTGATCCGAACAGCGCCACCCAAGGACCCAGTCAGACCAACCGTCTTCAGTCGCATATCCTTTCCAGAAAAGGAAGGGCCACAACGATGGTCCGAAAAATCAGCCGCCAAAGATAAAAAGATGGCTGGATATCTGGTCCACACTGTCTACATGGTGGACACGCGCAGTAAAAGAAAGGACAGGGCCATAACATCTCAAATCCAATCTGGTGTGAATGTGGGTACCACTTCCTAAGACCAGCATCCTCTGGAAAGTAATGAAAACCCTTCCAGTGAGGCTGATAAGCAGAGAGATCTCTCGGTTCATAAGTAGTCGGGCTCGGAAAGTGAAGAGGAGCCAATCTTCCATCCCAAGAACGCAGAACAACAACTTCTCTAAGAGCTCCAGAAGCAACTCAGAAACAAAGACAAGGAGATAGCCAAGCTCTACTCAAAGATTGACGACTTGACAAACGTTGCCTTACAGCTCACGGCCCAACTTGCCTCTCAGCCGCCCGATCAAGCGCAGGGATCTGCTCATGAACCGGGAAACGGTGTCCCGAGGCAGCTGACGCCTATTCCCTCAAATCCAAAGGTGGGCGAGCCGCATGAAAGTCGGTCGCAGCCTATCTCGTGAAATATCTTGACTACCGCTGACAGCAACCCGCTAACGCAAGATCAAATCATGGATTTGGTCGCCAATAAAGTCAAAACATTGGTAGCCAAATCCGGAGAGAAAAAAGATGTCAGCAGTAGAGAGAGACCATATCCTGCTCGGTACGATCTTGTGGAGTTTCCCACTAGCTATGTCGTCTCCAAATTTGAAAGGTTCGATGGGAGAGGAAATGCCAACCGGCACATTGCCCAATTTAAAGCATCATGCGCGAATACTGGGGGCAATGATGCGCTCCTTCTCCGTCAGTTTGTCAATAGCTTGACCGATGTTGCTTTCGATTAGTATGCAAGCATACCGAATGACTCGATCACGATGTTCGCTCAAATAGAATCCATGTTCAAGCAAAGATTCATGAGCGTTAGCGATAAAATCACCATTGCCGACCTTGTAAGGACCAAGCCAAAAAACAATGAAAGCAGCATGGATTTTATAACCCGGTGGCGTAATCTCTCCGTCAAATGTGAACCGCCGATAGAGCAGGACCAATCTGTCAGCCGCCTCGTCGGAAATCTCAACAATTGGATGGCCCCATTTCTATGCACCCCAGGTCTCAAAACATTCCAAGTGCTGACCAGAAAAGTTCAGATGTTGGAGCGCTCAAAACAGGAGTCCTCCTCTGATTCCTAAAATAACAATAGGTCCTGGAGAAACAGAAAGGACGATAATCGCAAAGGCGGAAATTCCGAAGATGATGAATCTTTTAACACTTCGGCTAACCGAAATAAGCAAGGGATGAGCGGGCCTAATGCCAACCGGCCTCGGAAGCCAGTGTTCGGAGAGGGAGGAGAATCTCTACTGAAAGAGAAGCTGGATAAGGTCTATTCCTTCAAAAGGGACAATGTCCATAAAATATTCAAGGAACTTACCGAAAGAAACCACTATACAGGCTTGAGGTTTTTCTTAGGCCGGGATTCCTTCCCATCTGAGGACACTCCCATACTCCAAAGGGGTGTCCGTAGAGTAAGGGAAGGGAGCAAGTAATCAATGCCACTAAGTCAATAGAAAGAGAGTGGTTGAATTAGATTATATGGACACTTTGAAGTCAGGCGACCACGAACGATAAAGGAGTGGTCCCGAACGGAACGGCATAGTGGTGGGCTGGGGGAGGGGGAGAGTGGGCCCTAAGAAACGGTCTAGAATTGCCAGAATCAAAAAGACCTCAAGAAGCGAATATGACCGACAACCTCAAATATTTCCCCTATCACAGAGTGATGGGTCATTCCTTTGAGGACTGATTTGTCTTTAAAGATTGGGTCGAAAAGCAATATAAGGCAGGAGGGATAGAACTGTCTAAAGGCGTGTTAGCAAACAGTCAAGCTGCGACCGCCAATTTCATACAAACGGAGACGAAATCTTTCGGGGACCTGATTCTCTCAGACATCTGCCTTTTCCTGAAAAGAGCGGACCAAGGCAACAAGCTAAGATCCAAACGAGAAATATTGCCAATGAAGAAGCGGTAGGTGGGTACACAACCATGCGGTCTACATGATAGAGCCCAGAGGAACAAGTCCTCCGACGCCTTATAGCCATGACGATGACATGGTTGTTGCCATCCAACACCGGCTCGGTCTAGATGACGGAAAGCCCGCTTGTGCAATTAAGCCAGAAGAGCCCATGATTCCTGCAGAATCGAGCCCAGACTCCAACAGATGACCATTATGTCGTTAAACTGGAAACGGTCGACCGCCACGTCGTTAAACTGGGAACAATCGGCCTCTAAGTCATTAAACTGGGGATGTAAAAAAATATGTAAATAAATAAAAAAAAAAAAAATGATGGGGGCAACTTGCAATAAAAATCAGCGAGTAAAATAAAAATGAAAATAAATACCCGAAATAATGGGGCAACCGCGAATAAACAGCCGAAATGATAGGGCAATCGCGACTTTCGCGATAAGAAAAGTTGAAATGGTGGAGCAGTCACGGTAAAAAAAATCCCCAAATGGCGAATGATGAGTCTCTCCTGGTACCATATTCTAGTGCAGCGATGCAGAAGCCAACCACAATTCAAAATTCCTAAACGGCGAATGATGAGTCGCTCCAGGTACTATATTCCAGTGCAGCGATGCAGGCGCCGACCAAAATACAAATCCCCAAATGGCGAATGATGAGTCGCTTCTGGTACCATATTCCAGTGCAGCGATGCAGATGCCAACCAAAATTTCAAATCTCTGAATGTCCCAACGGCGAATGATGAGTCGCTCAAGGTACCATATTCCAGTGCAGCTATGCAGACGCCAACAAAGTCCCAAAATTCTTCCAGCCCTACGATTGGTCCTCGAAATGACTACCGTATACAATCCGCAGGCTCAAATAATTATTATCACACCCATGCCCCACCGCTACCAAAATCCCGGCGGCCGGTCTCCACCCATGGAATTAAGCTCTATTTAGGAAAGACCCGCTCATGTGTCCTCACGTTACATGAGGAGAAAAAAACTTACGAGATCATTTCGACTCGTAAGGGAACACCTTCGTGGGATCCTTACGACTCATGCGGGAAAAACACACTTGGGGGTACTCATGACTCCTAAGGAAAAAATACACCTACGAGATCCTTTCGACTCATAAGAAGAAAATGCTTTTATGGGACCCTTACGGCTCTTAAAATTGAAAAGCCTTAGGTGATAGGGACCTAAACCTGTCTCCTAAACCATCACTTCCCAACAGGCAAAGGCAAATGATGAATTGCTCCTGCACATGTGCTTCAGTGTTAGCAACGCTGATGCCAACCCCAACCCCAAAATTCAAAACTTTCGATCCAATTAACCCCTAAGTCATTAAACTGGGAACAGATGATCTCTAAGTCGTTAAACTGGGAACAGATGACCCTTAAGTCGTTAAACTGGGAACAAGGGAAATCCTCTCATGGCAAATGATGATTCGCTCCTGGTACCACATTCCAGTGTAGCGATGTTGATGCCAAACCAAAACCAAAATCCCTAAATTCTCTCATGGCAAATGATGATTCGCTCTTGGTACCACATTCCAGTGTAGTGATGCTGATGCAAAACCAAAACCAAAATCCCCAAATTCTCTCACGGCAAATGATGATTCGCTCCTGGTACCATATTCCAGTGTAGTGATGTTGATGCTAAAAAAATCTAAATTTCAAATTCCAAATCCCTCGCCGCAATGCTTCGAATTCAAGGGTCCCGCCAAACAAGGCAGGAATCAGACAAATCAAACTAAAGTCCCATCCGGAAGCGCTTCCAAGCTCAAAAGTCCCGCCGGACTGATTAGAACCTCCCCAAAACAAATCAGGCCAACCAATTCTGACAACGGCCTCTACATCAAAAACAGTGACACTCCGCACCGGGGAAATGTCAAACAGACACTCTGCCTCAGGGATAAGTCGACCAGTAACACTCCATATCGGGGAAATGTCGACCATCGACACTCCGTGCCGGGGATACATCAACTAGCGACACTCCGTGCCGGGGAAACGTCGACCAGGGACACTCCGCCTCGGGGATACGTCGACCAGTGACACTCCGTGCCGGGGAAACGTCGACCACCGACACTCCGTGTCGGGGACACGTCGACCAGTGACACTCCGTGTCGGGGAAACGTCAAACAGACACTCCGTGTCGAGGAAACATCAACCAGTGACACTCCGTGTCGGGGAAACGTCGACCAGCGACACTCCGTGCAGGGGACACGTCAACCAGTGACACTCCGTGCCGAGGAAACGTCGACCAGACACTCAGTGCCGGGGACACGTTAACCAGTGACACTCCGTGCCGGGGAAACATCAAACAGACACTCCGTGCCGGGGACACGTCAACTAGCGACACTCCGTGCCGGAGACACGTCAACCAGAGACACTCCGTGCCGGGGAAACGTCGACCACAGACACTCCGCACCGGGGAAACGTCACATACAGACACTCCGTCTTGGGGAACATCCAACATAGACACTCCGCCTTAGGGACATGTCAACCAGCGACACTCCATCTCGGAGTCACGTCAAGTATCGACCGTCCATGTCGTAAAAAGGGCAGTGCCAGCCTCCCCAAAAGCTGGAACCAAATTAAGTCACCTCCACGCGAAAGAAGATTCATCAATTTCATGCACACGACCCATATACGCGGTGTGCATTTATTGATGGGGGCACTTTTTTGGGGCCAAAATTTATGCCCCGGTTGACCAAGTCAAAATCAAAGTCAACCCCAAGCCAAACGGGCCCATGCCCAAGTCAAGCCCGAACATGAAGCGGCTGGGCTCCTCCATGCCAATATGAAAATTATGTAATAAATAATTTTGATGTAATTTTTATGAATAAATGTAGGGAAAATGGGCATAAACCCAAATTTTTGTAAAGCCCATGGCTCATGTGCAAAAGAAATGAGCACATGAGGCATGGGATAGGCAAAATGCCATTTTGTAAAGCCCAATGGGCTATGTATAAATTTGTAAGCCTATATAAGGCAACATGATGATGAAATGAAAAAAATAATTCATTCCACTCAAAAGCTAAGGTTTATGTGCCTCCTTCTCCTTCCTCAAGATTCTAAACCTTTCTTTTTTCTGAATTAAATCAAGAGTTTAACTCTTCTTTTTTCAAAAAGAAATAGTTTTTCACCATAAAACCCTTGAAGGGGAGCTCGGATCATCCATAAAATTCCTAAAATGGGTGATTTTTAAGTCTCAGCCCTTTATTTCTCCAAGATCCGGCCAACAGGGAAGAGGAAGAATGAGACCAATCTCCAAAAACCTTACTTTGGGAAGATCCAAGGCTCAAGTGAAGATTTAGGGCTCAAGGGAGAAGAAAGGGGTCCCATTTCATCATCTCCGAAAATCTCTTGGGAGTTTAACTCAACAAATATATATATATATATATATATATAATAAATCTTTCTTTTTAGGAGTTCAACTCCAAAAGTCAATCGGGAGTACAACTCCCCGTGCAGAGGCTAAGCCCCTTTGTCCTTTTTTCGGAGTTTAACTCTAAAAGTCAATTGGGAATACAACTCCCAGTATAGGGGCTAAGCCCCTTTTTCCCGCCGGCGCCCAGCACCCGCGTGTCAAGCACGTGAGGCGCCAGCACACATCGCCAACATGCCAACCACGTGAGGCACCGACGCCCAGCGTCCGCGTGCTAGGCGTAAGGCGCTGGTGCCCACGCGTCCTTTAAACGCTATTTTTCCTTTTTTATATATACATACACACTCCACAAAACTTTCCCCCGTATGAAAAAATTTCTAACGGGACGCTGCCCCGCACCCCGCAAGGGGGCTGCTAGCTCCTTGACCCCCAGCCCGCTAACTGGGTAGCGGGACCCCTGTAAACTCTGCGAGGCCCCCGATATACCCAAGACCTTCAAAACTCAACACACGTACACTGCACATTGAGTTCGCATGACCAGTTTGACCTTTCAATCGGAGATTCCTTCGCTCCAAAGGCGAGGGGTATTTAACGGTAGCTTAGTCCGCGGCTGCCATAGATTCGGATCCCCACAATCAATAAACCCCCGCCTACCCTAGATAGGGGGAATCTATAGTACGTCTAACAAGCGACGTGTATTCCCATCTCAACGGGGTGAAGAAAAACACCATACAGAAGTATTTTAGTGATAATAGTTTATCTTGGATAGTTCATGGTATTTTACTGTAAAACTTGACTTTTGTTGGTATCTTAATGGTATTTTGATGAAACTTATAATTCTTTCCTTTGAAAAAATATATGGTTATTATATTTTGAAAAATACATGGATTTTTAATATTTATATAATTATAAAAATGAATTTTTTTTTATTAAGTAGATGTTTCTCCCAATCAGAGCAAAGCTCTGTTCAAATTTTGAAATTTGAAATGAAGCAGTGCTTCATAATAGTGCCAGCGCTAAGAGTCAAAGACTCTGCTGCAGCGCTCACGTGCAAAGCACGAGAGCGCTCGCGCTAACAGCGCCAGCGCTAAGAGTCAAAGACTCTGCTGCAGTGCTCACGTGCAAAGCACGAGAGCGCTCGCGCTAACAGCGCCAGCGCTAAGAGTCAAAGACTCTGGTGCAGCGCTCACGTGCAATGCACGAGAGCGCTAGCGCTAGCAGCGCTAGCGCTGGGACTAAATGTTCCCTGCCGTTGGATCAAAGAGCCAATGGTGATTAAAAATCACCAAGATGCAGAATAAATTCTGTACGGGGAAAAATTTACTCAATCTTGTTAAAAACAAGATGATTGCCTTCTGTAAAACAGAAGCCCTTGGATCAAAGATCCAACGGTGGGAAACATCTCCAAATCAAGTAGAGAAAATATCTCTTCAACTGATTCAACAAATCAGCCCGCCCTATATAAAGGCCCCAAGACTTCAAGTCTGATACAGAGGAGACCCCCTATAAGCTTTGAGAAATTTAAAAAGAGAAGAGCAAGCTCTCAGAAAAAGAAGAATTTCTTCAAGGTAAATAAAACAGAGAGATGAAATCATCTCATAAGAGAAAAAGAACCTATTTCTTTTTCTAAGATCATAAATCTACAAGACTGAAGTCTTTCACAAAGGAGATTATAGCATCTCATCATAAAAGGCGAGGGAAAAAAACTTAATTTTCTTCAGATCATAAATCTATAAAATAAATACAAAATCTTTCACAAGAACAAAAGAGATTGTAAAATCTTTTAATAAGAACCGAGTTCTTAGATCTATGAGACAAAGTCTCCAATGAACGAGAATTTAATTCTCAGAGCGCAGAACTGATAAAAGTTGCATACAAAGAAATCTGGCGCTCCGCGCTCCAAGACTGGCGCACAGCGCCGCAGCGCTCCTAGCGCTCCAATTTAAAGATATGCCTCAGCGCTCCAAATCTGGCTATCAGAGTGCGGCGCTCTACGCCCATTGGTTGGTGCTCAGCGCCAAGCGCACCACGTGCTCCTCACGTGGGCACTATTTTATAAAGAGCGCTCTGTTCTCATTGACTGGTGCTCAGCGCTAAGCGCGCCACGTACTCCTCACGTGTGCGCTATCTCACAGGAAGCACCTTAGCGCTTTAAATCTGGCGCTTAGCGCCAAGCGCGCCACGTGCTCCTCACATGTGCGCTCTGATAAAAGTTGCATAAAAAGAAATCTGGCGCTCTAAATATAAAGAAGCGCCTAAGCGCTCCAAGACTGGCGTACAGCGCCGCAGCGCTCCTAGCGCTCCAATTTAAAGAGGCGCCTCAGCGCTCCAAATCCGGCTATCAGAGCGCAGAGCTCTACGCTCATTGGTTGGCGCTCAGCGCCAAGCGCACCACGTGCTCCTCATGTAGGCACTATTTTATAAAGAGCGCTCTGTACTTATTGAGTGGCGCTCAGCGCCAAGAACGCCACGTGCTCCCCACGTGTTCGCTATCTCACAAGAAACGCCTTAGCACTTTAAGTCTGGCGCTTAGCGCCAAACGCGCCACGTGCTCCTCACGTGTGCGCTGAGAGAACATAAATTGTTCTTTAAATGATAAAGCCCAGAGCCATAATGAGTGCTCAGCATTCAATAAAAGACAAAAACTGTTGTCAGAATCCAAACCAATGCTCAGCATTGTTAAATGAAAAAAAGGACCGAGTCTAACTAAATGCCCAACATTTTAACTAAATGGGCCGAGCCCATGTTGGCCACAGATCTCTAATTCAGATTAATTGAGCCTATATGCTCATAAATCTTTGATCTTAGTCCCAAATTGGACTACAGATTTCCCAACCAATATTGGTTCAAGGGTATATCTCTTCACTCCTCTGATATTTGTCGTTGTAATCCTTCAACGTCTTCAGAGAGGTGATGGATCCCGACAACCAGACATTCCACAGACTTTGGGTCCTTAAACTCATGGACTATGATGTACTTAAACTTTACAGACTATGATGTCTCTAAACTACCATGGACTATGAGGTCCTTAAACCCCATGGATTATGATGTCCTTAAACTTATGGACTGCAAAGTCGCTAAACTAAAACAATAGAGCCTAAATGCTCTTTTGTTGGATCTAAATGATCCTGTTGAGTAGATCTTAGTCTAAAATTAGATTAACGTATCCTTAATAAACGTTTAAGGTGATCTTAGTCTCAAATGAGATTAACGATCCTTAAACCCAACCTAAACCCAAATCTAAGAAGATACGGATTTGGACTAATCCACGCCCTACGAGCGACAACACAAATTAGTCCCCGTATACAATCCACGGGGAACTAAAAATAAAACAAACATACACGACACGAAGTAACCATATGGAGAAGGAGAAAGTGGTTACCGCGATGCGGTAGCATAATTAACTGCAGGGGCTTGCGCTTGCAGTGAAGAGCGTCCCTACAATAAAAAACCCCTCACAATGAGGGGGAATCTGACGAAGTTTGCTACATCAGCCGCATCCGTCTAAACCTTCGATACATGGTGCCATAAATCAACCTGGCATCTTCGGAGAAGTGGACGGATAAAACCAAATAGCATCTGCCCCCAAATTCAGGCAAGACGAACCTACGCGGTCTCGTCTCCCGTATTGGGCAGAGAACAGATTCTGGCACGCCCGGTGGGACCTTTTCCTCTTTCCACTCCACACTTCGTGTATCGTGTTTCGCGAACGAATCGCGGTTTGCTATGGTTGCCTCTGGATTCGAGGTACTAAGATTTGATGTCTTGCTCCGTGAAGAAAACAGAAGATCAATGGCTTCAAACTGCACTAATTGCAAAAACTCCCACTCCATCCTCGCCGGAGGAGTGACCTACGGGCCTTAAGTGACCTCCCTTTTTACGATGCCGGTGGACCAGGTGATGCAAGCCACCACAGGGCTATTCTTTAGGACCATGCTCCCACCAATGAGCTTCAACGCCCCATTGCCATCGCAAGAAGCTCTGAAGAAGTCAGTCTTTGATCAGCTTACAACTACCGCGGCCCCTCTCAATGGGTCGCCCAAATCCAGTGCCTCAGTTTTCAACAGACTGGGCCGAAGCTCAAGTGGGCCCATGAAGAAACCCGCGATACCTGAAGCGGCCATCCCAAAGCGGATAGTCCTTCCTGTTCCTGAAGTCATCAGAGCGACTTCCTCTACTAAGGAGTCGGTCTTTGCAAGACTGACCGTTTCAGCTCCCATTCCAGGTGAAGTCATCAAAACTTCTCCCCCTGCGTGAAAGTCTGCTTTCGATAGATTGGCCATCCCTACTCAATGGACGTCAGTTTTCAAGAGGCTAACGCCAGCAGCAACCCTCTGCCAGAACAGGGGGCATGACGAAGCCACCCCCATAACTGAGTCGGTCCCGTCAGCACGACATGCTCGCCGTCGTCACTGGCACCGAGTAAGGAAGGCTGAGGGCAGCTCTCCTTCTGGACTGACTCCGCCGGCTCTGATGGTGGAAATTGATGCTGCTGTTCCAATTGGGAACAGCTTTGAACCGCTTAGGAGAGTACACAAGAACTCTCCGAAGGCCGTGCTAAAAAGATCTCCTCCACCTATGGAGAACGCTACAAAGGTGAAACCAGAGCAGCCCCTTCAGCGGCTGTCCTCTAAAATTCACAAGGTTTGGCAACAGGTCCAAAACTCGGTGATCAACTAAGACTACTCCCGCCGATCGGAGAAGATGAAAGTTCGGCAAGAGAAGGACCACCCTGTCATGCCATAGGAGATGTCATCTATTTGGGTGCCCGCTGCAACGGCTCCCTCAACTCCGACCGCCATAAAAGAAGGAGGCCAGAGAAAGTCCCCGTGCTCGCGACGAATCTCAAGGGCACTGAATCTAAACGCCTCAAGACTGGGGGCATGGTGGTGCACACTGTTTATATGGCATCCGGGAAAGAGGATAGCCGTATCTCTACGGGCCATCGACTACTCACCAAATCCATAACAAGGGCCCAGGAGCAACAACAGAAGCTCCAGGAAATGTTAACACAGATGGCCGTACTCACTGAGCCAAAAGAAATCCCAGAAACGTCGTCAGAGCAGCATCATGAACAAGAAACCGATGCTGAGTTCCTCCGCAGAATCCTCGAGAAGAAGGACAAAGAGGCAGCGGAACAAGCTGCCAACATAAAACGAATGGCGCTTTTATTCAAAGATATGGTCGGGATGATGATACAGCCGGATCCTCCAGCTGGAGACCCTCTGATTGTCCTTAAAGACGACAGAGGAGAGACATCGAACTCTCTTCCGACTCTATCAACGGCCAATGAAGAAACGATCTCCAAAGTCGCTATGGATGATTATATCGCTCAACAGATACGAGCCCATCAGGCGAGCGAAGCGGCTGGCCAAATCGTCAAGACTGGATGACCCTATCCGGGTTGGTACGATCAAATAAAGTACCCGTCAGGATATACAATCCCTAAATTTCATGTGTGTAAGGGGATGGGTAATCCACACCAGCACATTGCTCAATTTAGGGCTATGTGTGGTAATACTGGGGGTGACGACAAACTGCTGCTTCGCCAGTTTGTTGGCAGCTTGTCAGAGACGGCATTTGAATGGTACTCTGAGCTCCCGAATGACTCCGTTAAGACATTTGCAGAAATGGAGCTACTTTTTACACAAAGATTCGCGAGCGCTAGCGAGCACACTCCGATCACCACACTAATTAACGCTAGAGTGAAGCAAAGAGAAACCTAGGTTTAATACGCCATTCGGTGGCGGAATCTGTGGTCAAAGTCTGAACAGCGCATAGAGGAAGCTCCTGCCGTGGGCATGTTTGTGGGAACCCTCGATCCTCAGGCGACCATATCCCAATTCATGATGTTTTTCAAGCCGACCACCTTCCAGGCCTTGATCGAAAAGCTGGCTCAAATGGACCAGATGGGCTATAGACCGTCCTCCTCAAAGACGGATCCTCGGAATGAGAAGGGGAAAGGGAAAGCAACCTTCGTCGCCAAAGCTCAACAACAACCGAGTGGCCCTAGACCGGTTGTTCGCCAAACCAACAAGCGGCAATCCCTCGATGAGAAGTTGAGACGTCCTTACTCGTTTCCCCGGGATAAAACAAAGAGACTGTTCGAACTAGCAGTGCGTAATGGGCTTATCACTCTACCGGAGCCGAGACACCCACTACAACCGAACGATGTCAACGATCCCAATTACTGCCCCTACCACCGAGTATTGGGCCATCCGATCAAAGACTGCTACGTCTTCAAAAATTGGGTTGAAGAACAGTATCAACAAGGCAAGTTCGCGCTGTCCGAAAACTGGAAGGTAAATACGCCACAACAGCACACCCCTAAAAGGGTGGACACGCCGGGGGCATCATGCTCATTTATAGAGGAAGCTCTATGGGAAGTCGTTCTTTCGGCAAAAACTAAAAGAATGCTAAAAGATCTTTAAACATGTCTGGCGATCAGGTGGAAAAGCCCGCTAGAGCCGGAGATCATCGAAGGGATGCTGAAACCACGCCCAACATTGGAGTTAATAGCAATGGGCAAAACACCCAGGCCCAGCCGTCAAAGTCTTCGAAGAAAAAGAAGAAGACCAAAAAGCCCGCGCAGTTTGATGACAAGTGCATGGATCTGCAAAAGCATATTGACGCGCTGGAGGAATATAACCAGAAGGCGCGGACCCCAGTCACACTCCAGAAATTTCTCAACCATATCCTTGAGAACAAAGGCAATGACAATGACAAGGGAGACGACGCGTCAAAAGAACCTGAAGATTACGTGGCAGGTTGTCACATGATCTCTCACTCATCAATAGATGATAAAGAAGCTCCTGGTGCAGATAAACTGGGGGAAAATCCAGAACCAAAATCAAAATCCCTGGAGCCATCGGATGAATTGATTGACAGACTGCTGAGCGAAGCTCTTCAGAAAAGCAAAGCTGACAAAGAGCGAGAAACGGTCATATACGTAAGGGCCAGACGTCGGCGTCAAGTTAAAGAAGCTCCAGTAATGGGAAGCCATAGAATACCCCAACCGGATCGAAGCATCCCTATCGCCAGCAAAAGCAAGCTTAAAGCAAGGAAACGATTCGCTAGGGCCCCGTCAATGGGAATGAAGTTGCCCTCTTTCAAAAGAAATTCTCCTGGCGGTATACATCTTGATGAAGCGGATGTACATCCTAACTTCTGCTTATACCATCAGAGGATTGCACACCCTACCGAAGAGTGCATAGACTTTAAAAACTGGTGGCAGAGATACGTTGCCTACCGACAACACGTTCAACGAGTGAAGCGCAAGGCTTGTCGGGAACAGAGAAGCACGAAAGATGAGCACAAAAGAACTGCCGGCAACTGTCACATGGTTGACACCAAGGGATCGCAAGTTATCACCTTTGGAAGTGACTCTGACGAAGAAATCGCCCTCAGCCCTCTCATCAAGGAATCCACCTCCGACACAAAAGATGTGAAGGTTTGCGAGAACAGCCAGCTGCGTAATCGTACGTTGCCCGAAAAAAATCTCGGACCTACGAAAGACGGAACGAAACGTCCTTAAACTACTACAAACCGCAGCATCCTAAGGCTGACCCAAAAAAAACGATACGTCCACAAACAAAATGGGCACGGATGAAAACCCGAAAGGGCTCCGTGAGTAAAAACAGCAGGGCTACCAGCGAGTTTGTGAAAACCCGAGAGGGCGCAGGCTCGTAAAAAATTCGTGAACACTTGCGAGGTCCTCTCGACCTTGTAAGGAGAAAACACATGCGTGAGATCCTTACAACTCACAAGGGAGAAACACACTTAGGGATCCCCACGATTCCTAAGGAGAAATTACACTTACGAAATCCTCACAACTCGTAAGGAGAAGCCCCCTATGAGACCCTTACGGCTCATAGGATTCAAAAGCCTTAAGCTACAGGGATCTGAACCTGTTCTTAATCCGTCATCACACTCCCCAGATTGCCCTACAAGAGGTTCAATATTGACCCTTGTATACAATCTACGGGCGCAAATAATCATTTCTTTTCCGAGTCCCACCAACGACAAAGAATGCCCTCATTTGATGAACAAACATTTGTAAGTCCTCTCGACTAATAAAGAGAAAACACTCTTGTAAGATCCTTACGACTTATAAGAGAACACACACTTAGGAAAGCTCATGATTCCTAAGGAGAAAATACACCTACAAGATCCTCACGACTCGTAGGGAGAAACACCTTTATGAGACCCTTACGGCTCATGAAGTCAAAAGCCTTAGTCAACAGGATTTTAACCCTGTTTCCTAAGCCATCTTTGTTTAAATTGACAAAGGAAAATGATGATTCGCTCCTGGCAATATCCCAGTTGTAGCGATGCTGATACCTAAATTGGTATCAGATCCTAAGTCCTTTACTCGCGGCAAAAGTCAGCGAGCCATAAATGCATATGAAATAGCCGAAATGATGGGGCAACTTGCAACAAAATCAGCAAGTAAAATATATGCATACAAAAAACAGCCGAAATGATTGGGCAACTCGCAATAAAAAGCAGCAAGTAAAAACAGCCGAAATGATTGGGCACCGCGAAAGATAGCCGAAATGATTGGGCAATCGCGACTTTCGTGATACAAAAAGCTGAAATGATAGAGCATCGCGGAAAGAAATGAAAAAAAATGAAATGAAACTTTTTGCCCTGCAGGTAAGTCCATACTGACCTGTATACAATCCATGGGCATAAACGAAAGGGAACCATGTGTCCCAAAAAACTCTATCAAAAGGAAAAGTCAGATCTCGACAACATCTGCATCCCAGAAGACCAACAACAGCGTTTCTTCTC
This sequence comes from Agapanthus africanus, assembly GCA_030015575.1. Classification (NCBI taxonomy): domain Eukaryota; kingdom Viridiplantae; phylum Streptophyta; class Magnoliopsida; order Asparagales; family Amaryllidaceae; genus Agapanthus; species Agapanthus africanus. Next base: position 41,861,211 of record JASDDO010000019.1, on the reverse strand, counting down.
AACTCCAGCAGGATGCAAACATGACGTCAACAACTGACCTCGGCGTCGCAACCAATTGGAGTCACGACAAAGTCCCTAGTTACAAATCTTGACGGCCACGTCTACAGCCTAGAAGAATAACAATGGCGTTCCTCCTCATTCCAGCAGGATTCGGACGCGACATCACCAATCGAAGCCACGGCAAAGTCCCCAGTTCCAAGACTCTACGGTTCACAGACAACCTAGCGTCATCTAATGACCCCATCGCGGAAACACGTCATCAAATGACCCCGTCGCGGAAACACGTCATCAAATGACCCCGTCTCGGATACACGTCATCAAATGACCCCGTCTCGGATACACGTCATCAAATGACCCCGTCTCGGAAACACATCATCCAATGACCCCGTCTCGGAAACAAGTCAACCAACCCCAGGGAAATCAGTGTCCTTGGCAAAAACCTCAATTTAAGGAAATCAGCGTTCTTGACGAGAGAATCTCGATTCGCGTCGACCCACAGAGAAATCAGTGTCTTTGCAGGAATCTATCAATTCGTCTCAACTCCGAGGAAATCAGCGTCCTTGGCAAAAACCTCGATTCAGGGAAATCAGCGTCCTTAACGAGAGCATCTCGATTCGCGTCGACCCATAAGGAAATCAGTGTCTTTGCAGGAATATCTCGATTCGTCTCAACTCCGAGGAAATCAGCGTCCTTAGCAAAAACCTCGATTCAGGGAAATCAGCGTCCTTGACGAGAGCATCTCGATTCGCGTCGACCCGTAGAGAAATCAGTGTCTTTGCAGGAATCTATCGATTCGTCTCAACTCCGAGGAAATCAGTGTCCTTGGCAAAAACCTCGATTCAGGGAAATCAGCGTCCTTAACGAGAGCATCTCGATTCGCGTTGACCCGCAAGGAAATCAGTGTCTTTGCAGGAATATCTCGATTCGTCTCAACTCCGAGGAAATCAGCGTCCTTAGCAAAAACCTCGATTCAGGGAAATCAGCATCCTTGACAAGAGCATCTCGATTCGCGTCGACCCACAGAGAAATCATTGTCTTTGCAGGAATACCTCGATTCGTCTCAACCCCAGGGAAATCAGTGTCCTTGGAAAAAACCTTGATTCAGGGAAATCAGCGTCCTTGACGAGAGCATCTTGATTCGCGTCGACCCGCAGAGAAATCAGTGTCTTTGCAGGAATCTCTCTATTCGTCTCAACTCCGAGGAAATCAGCGTCCTTAGCAAAAACCTCGATTCAGGGAAATCAGCGACCTTGACGAGAGCATCTCGATTCGCGTCGACCCGTAAGGAAATCAGTGTCTTTGTAGGAATCTCTCGATTCGTCTCAACTCCGAGAAAATCAGTGTCCTTGGCAAGAACCTCAATTCAAGGAAATCAGCGTCCTTGACGTGAGCATCTTGATTTGCGTCGACCCGCAGAGAAATCAGTGTCTCTGCAGGAATATACGACATCAGCAAAACGGAGCCATTGCAGAGTCCCTAGTTCCAAGTCTCGATGGCCAAGTCTACAGCCTGGAGACCCACAACAGCGTTCCTCCTCATTCCAGCAGGATTCGGATGCGACAATCAATCTCGAAGCCACGGCAGAGTCCATAGTTCCAAGTCTCGACGGCCACATCTACATCCTGGAGACCCACAACAGCGTTCTTCCTCATTCCAGCAGGATTCAGACGCGACAATCAACCTCGGAGCCATGGCAAAGTCCCTAGTTCCAAATCTCGACAGTTCACAAACAACCTAGAGACCGCCTCGACATTCGTCTCATTACAGTAGATGCAACATCAGCAAAGCAGAGCCGCGGCAAAGTTCCCAGTTCCAGGACTCGACGGTGCACAGATAACCAAAGTCAATCCTGACCCCGTGGAACACGGCCAAAGTCAATCCTGACCCCATATGGCTAAAGTCAATCCTGACCCCGTATGCCTAAAGTCAACCCCTGACCCCGTGGAAAATGGCCAAAGTCAACCCTCGACCTCCCCGTCAAAGCAATGCTTTGATTCGGGAGTAGGTCAACTCATTAATTACTTACGAGTCCTCTCAACTTGTAAGGAAGAAAATTCTCTTGGGAGATCCTTACGACTCTCAAGAGAAAAACACACTTAGGAGTCCTCATGATTCCTAAGGAGAAAATACACCTACAAGATCCTCTCGACCCGTAGGGAGAAAAATCTTTATGAGACTCTCACGGCTCATAAAGTTGGAAAGCCTTAGGAGGCAGATCTGAACCTGACTCCTAAGCCATCGCTGTCCTACAAAGATATCAAAATAGATTATCCACAAAATGCATTCGCTAAAAGGGACACACCACCCTGTATGGCTAAAGTCAATCCTGACCCCGTAGAACATGGCCAAAGTCAATCCTGACCCTGTGGAAAACGGCCAAAGTCAACCCTCGACCTCCCTGTCGAAGCAATGCTTTGACTCGGGAGTAGGTCAACTCATCAACCACTTACAAGTCCTCTCAACTTGTAAGGAAGAAAATTCTCTTGTGAGATCCTTACGACTCTCGAGAGAAAACACGCACTTAGGAATCCTCACAATTCCTAAGGAGAAAATACACCTACGAGATCCTCTCGACTCGTAGGGAGAAAAGTCTTTATGAGACCCTCACGGCTCACAAAGTTGAAAAGCCTTGGGCATTAGACCTGAACCTGTTTCCTAAGCCATCACTACCCTACATAGAGGTCAAGATGGACTATTTACAGACCACATTTTCCAAAATTACATGCCAGAGAAATGGAGGTGCTACTCAAGAGTGCGTAAACTGCTCTGCGTCAAATCGAAATAAAAAGGCGTAACCTACGGACGTCAACCACATACTATGAATGATAGTAAGAGGAACATTTAATTCGCATCCAGTTAAGCGTTCGAAGCATACCCATTTATGTATGTGCGGAAAAGGTTTAGTGCATAAAATAAACACACAAAAACAAAAATTGTCTATTCATACTTCAGGAAATTCTTACAATGATGAAAACGGTAAACAAAAACATCATTAAAATGTTTACAATAGCAAGACATCAAATCCAAGACATGGATTGAGAAATTCAAAAGTTAGACCATCTAAAATGTTTCGGGCCCCTCGGACCATTCTCGTATGCTTCCTCTCACGATCACAAGCGTCAGGGTCCTCACTGATGTCCTCCGCCCTTCGATAGGCAGCGATTATCGTCGCCTGTTGAAAAGTTTGATGCAGAATATCAACAAGATTGTCTCGTCTTTTCTTTTAGATTAGGCCCATCAGATACACTGAGTGTACCTTATCTTCGGCATCATCCAATGCTTTAAGCGGCATGCCGTCATAGAATAAAGGAAGTGCTTCCCAGATCGCTCTCACAATGAGCTTCAAAAGAGCGGAACGACGAGGAAGCAGTGACCATTGTATTCTTCAAAGCGACGCATGATTTCGGCGCACTGAGCGTTTGTAAACTCCTGGTTCTGGCAGCGGCCTAGTACGCGAATGTCTCCATAAGAAATAATCTCATCGAGATCATACAGATGAGCGTCCATAATGTCGGAAAAGGAAAATCAGTAAGAGTTTAGTGGGCAGACTGATTAAGAAAAAGATTGTTGAAACAGACACAGGGATTTAAACAACTCTTAATATTCTCACGGAGAAAATAAGTTCTAATTAAGAGACACAACAAATTCAAATTTGTGCAAATAAAGGAGAAATCCTAAAAAAGATTCTCATTTAATGAGAGACTCCTCGGGTTAAGGAGTTAAACTCCTCGAGAGCAACGCTCAGCAGACAGGAGTGACACCTGTCAAAATCAATTATGAGGGGAATAAAAAAAATTCCCCGAGAATTCTAAGAGCCATGCTCTGCGAGGAAGATGGAATAACCCATCAGAAACCCTAAAAGCAAAGCTTTTAATGAATTGAAAATTCCATGATCTTCAGGATTCATGAACAAACTTTAAGAGTTCTTTGAGAAAGATTAACAAATCTATATGTTTTGAAAAGAGCAAATCTCTTTTAGGAAACCCTAAAAATCTATATGATTTAAAAGAGCAAGGCTCTGTTAATGGGTAAAACCCTAGATTACAAAGTAATCCCGTCAAAGATTTAATCTTTACCTGAAATTTTCGACAGGGTTCTATCTCTAAGAGAAGTTCTTAAAATAAAGATTTGTGCTCTAAAGGAGAATTAATTCTCAGAAAAACAAACAAGAAGATTAATAGAGGCCATCTCAAGGGCCAAAGGCCCTATTTATAGGCACTGAGAACCGTTTCAACTTCTGAGTTGAACCGATGGCGGAGATGCTACCACCGCTGCACTCACGTGTAGGCCACGTGAGCATAACGGTGGGGGGGGCATTTGTTTCCTCCAATCAGAGCAAAACTCTGTTCAAATTTTGAAATTTGAAATGAAGCAGCGCTTCATAATAGCGCCAGCGCTAAGAGTCAAAGACTCTGCTGCAGCGCTCACGCGCAAAGCACGAGAGCGCTGGCGCTAACAACGCCAGCGCTAAGAGTCAAAGACTCTGTTGCAGCGCTCACGTGCAAAGCATGAGAGCGCTAGCGCTAGCGCTGGGACTAAATGTTCCCTGTCGTTGGATCAAAGATCCAATGGTGATTAAAAATCACAAGGATACAGAATAAATTTTGTATGGGGAAAGGTTTTCTCAACCTTGTTAAAAACAAGATGATTGCCTTCTGTAAAACAGAAGCTCTAGGATCAAAGATCCAACGGTGGGAAATATCCCCAAATCAATTAGAGAAAAGATCTCTTCAACCGATTCAACAAATCAGCTTGCCCTATATAAAGGCCCCAAGACTTCAAGTCTGATACAGAGGAGACCCCCCATAAGCTTTGAGAAATTTAAAAAAAGAAGAGTAAGCTCTCAGAAAAAGAAGAATTTCTTCAAGGTAAATAAAACAGAGAGATGAAATCATCTCATAAGAGAAGAAGAACCTATTTCTTTTTCTAAGATTATAGATCTACAAGACTGAGGTCTTTCTCAATGGAGATCATAGCATCTCATCATAAAAACTGAGGGAAAAAAAACTTAATTTTCTTCAGATCATAGATCTATAAAATAAAGACGAAGTCTTTCACAAGAACAAAAGAGATTGTAAAATCTTTTAATAAGAACCGAGTTCTTAGATCTATGAGACAAAGTATCCAATGAACGAGAATTTAATTCTCAGAGAGCATAACTGATAAAAGTTGCATAAAAAGAAATCTGGCGCTCCAAATATAAGAAAGCGCCTAGGTGCTCCAAGACTGGCGCACAGCGCTGCGGCGCTCCTAGCGGTCCAAATTAAAGAGGCGCCTCAGCGATCCAAATCTGGCTATCAGAGCGCAGCGCTCTATGCTCATTGGTTGGCGCTCAGCGTCAAGCGCACCATGTGCTCCTCACGTGGGCGCTATTTTATAAAGAGCGCTCGGTACTCATTGACTGGCGCTCAGCACCAAGCGCGCTACATACTCCTCACATGTGCACTATCTCACATGAAGCGCCTTAGCGCTTTAAGTCTGGCGCTTAGCGCTAAGCGCGCCACGTGCTCCTCACGTGTGCGCTCTAACAAAAGTTGCATAAAAAGAAATCTGGCTCTCCAAATATAAAGAAGCGCCTAAGCGCTCCAAGACTGGCGCACAGCGCCGCAGCGCTCCTAGCGCTCCAATTTAAAGAGACGCCTCAGCGCTCCAAATATGGCTATCAAAGCGCAGCGCTCTACGTTCATTGGTTGGCGCTCAGCGCCAAGCGCACCACGTGCCCCTCACGTAGGCGCTATTTTATAAAGAGCGCTATGTACTCATTGACTGGTGCTCAGCGCCAAGCGTGCCACGTGCTCCTCACGTGTGCGCTATCTCACAGGAAGCGCCTTCGCGCTTTAAGTCTAGCGGTTAGTGCCAAGTGCGGCACGTACTCCTCACGTGTGCGCTGAGAGAACATAAATTGTTCTTTAAATGATAAAGCCCAGAGCTATAATGAGTGCTCAGCATTCAATAAAAGACAAAAACTGTTGTCAGAATCCAAACCAATGCTCAGCATTGTTAAATGAAAAAAAGGACTGAACCTAATTAAATGCCCAACATTTTAACTGAATGGGCCGAGCCCAAGTTGGCCACAGATCTCTAATTCAGATTAATTGAGCCCGTATGCTCATAAATCTTTGATCTTGGTCCCAAATTGGACTACAGATTTCCCAACCAATATTGGTTCAAGGGTACATCTCTTCACTCCTCTGATATTTGTCGTTGTAATCCTTCAACGTCTTCAGAGAGGTGACGGGTCCCGACAACCAGACATTCCACGGATTGTGGGGTCCTTAAACTCATGGACTATGATGTCCGTAAACTTTACAGACTATGATGTTTCTAAACTACCATGGACTATGAGGTCCTTAAACCCCATGGACTATGATGTCCTTAAACTTATGGACCGCAAAGTCCCTAAACTAAAACAATAGAGCCCAAATGCTCTTTTGTTGGATCTAAATGATCCTGTTGAGTAGATCTTAGTCTAAAATTAGATTAGCGTATCCTCAACAAACGTTTAAGGTGATCTTAGTCTCAAATGAGATTAACGATCCTTAAACCCAACCCAAACCCAAATCTAAGAAGATACGGATTCGGACTAATCCACGCCCTATGGGCGACAACACAAATTAGTCTTCGTATACAATCCACGGGCAACAAAAAATAAAACAAACATACACGACACGAAGTGACCATCTGGAGAAGGAGAAAGTGGTTACCGCGATGTGGTAGCGTAATTAACTGCAGGGGCTTGCGCCTGCAGGGAAGAGCATCCCCACAATCAAAAACCCCTCACAATGAGGGGGAATCTGACGAAGCCTGCTATATCGGCCACATCCATCTAAACCTTCGATACATGGTGCCATAAATCAACATGGCATCTTCGGAGAGGTGGACGGATAAAACCAAATAGCATCTGCCCCCAAATTCAGGCAAGACGAACCTACGCGGTCCCGTCTCCCGTATTGGGCGAAGAACAGTAGAAAATTGTGTTTTTCTTAAAAATCGTATTAAAAAACCTTTCGAGATCGAATGCTCCGTGAGGAGGTCTGTTAGTGTATATGCCCTAGAGGCCATTACTGTATCATACTAGTATGTATATTACTTGATGGAAGCTTGGGATATTCACAGTTGTATAGACAATCTTGCTCAATACAGTAGTATGCTACTTGGTTTGTCTCTGCTTAAATGTGTACATGTGTATTTCTTTATTATATCACATATACGCATTAGTAGAGCCCTTAGGATCTTTGCTGGATTACCGGCGTTGTGATGGCGATCACACTCGTGGGGGCTAGGTAATCCACAAGCACATCCTTATACACGTCCCTAGTCGTGGGATTATCGAGACAGGGCATCGATACTCCGGAGTAGACTAGCGTATGCGCTTCTCATCCCAGCACGGGAGACGGTCTGTCCCACAGCCGTCAGTGCGTCGTACTTGAGATAGTATGCGGGTGCTCGTTAGGTTACGAGTATACTGGACAGGACTCGTCGGGAACTGATGGTTAGTATTATACCTATCGTCAGTTATCAGTTCCCAGATGATATGAGTACAGCTTAGTCCGCTGACTTGACACTGTCACTTCGCCTCGAGTGTATTCCCACTGTTCTTTGATTACTACCCTACCACAGCTCTACTGGGTCGTGCAAACAGGTAGTAGTTGGGTGCAGTCCCGAAGCACTTGGAGGCAGTGACGGTTAGACAGGATTCGTCTCTCCCGGTATTGGGGGTTGACATCGCGCTGTGTCTAGGAGAGCCATTACACGAGTAGTCCCTGGCCAGGGAAAGCGAGCTATACTGGTAGGTTTCCAGTGTTATCTCAGGGTGTAATGGGCTTCACTCCGACACGACTTGTACCGCTATTAGGGGACTGACGCTTGCCACCCCCCTAGGCCCGCCATGCGATGTATCAGACGAACAGACCGGACTGTACGGAGATTGTCACAAACAGGCTCAGTAGGAGTTCGGATGGGTTTACCTCATCGGCCTTCTTATCGACATCTACCTGGGGACCGTTACGTACAGCTAGTGCCGCTTGCGATCTGTGGTTAAACCCACTGCCAGCGTAGTGTCGAGTCTTTAGAGTCCCACACAGAGAGTTTCCCTGCACTGAGCGAAACGTGTAGAGGCCGTATGGTTTTACGGCAGGGCTGCGATCACTTACGTACACTTGTGTGCGTATGGTGTTCGGGCAGGCAGTACTAGTGGGCTTTGGTTTAAGCCGGATCCTAGTATTGCACGGATGGATTTGTTTTGTCTTCTGCGCATCCGCATTCTATGGAATGCGGATGCAGGTGTGTATGCACAGTTTTCCGGAGCGATGAAGGAGGAGATGCCTCATCAGGGTTTTGGCAGTTGGTTCGGCCAAAACCGTTATGTGGTAGGCTTATTAGGGTTTTGACAGTTGATTCGGTCAAAACCATTTTGAGGCGGACTCATTAGGGCTTTGACAGTTCGTTTTGGTCAAAACCATTATGACCCGCGGACATCATTTACTAATCCTTTTAGTGATAATTTTATGATGGCTAATTGCATTGACCATTTGACCCAGTTGACCTCTCTTGACTTTGTTGACCGGTTGACCGTGTTGACCATTGATTTTCAAGAGGGATCTACACTCTTCTTTTCTTTTTCTTTTTCTTTTTCTATTTTGATTATGATAATGGTCATTTCAATGTAGCCATCAAACTTTATCTTGATGGGATTAGCAATGATGTTGTTTTTGCATTATTGCAACCATGGTTACTTTTCTTTAATTCATAATTTCTTTCTCATTTTCTCTCTTGCCTTTTCAAGTGAGAAGAAAAAGATATAAACCATGGTTGCTAGATCCTCCTTCTTCTTCCTCCTCTTGATTCATCTTTTGATCTCATGTGTTGAGAGATAAAGATCCCACAAAGACAAAACCATCCCTTTATCACTTCTACACAACCTAGGGCTTCTAGATTAGCAATCTCTTTGCCCTAGTTACCTCGGCTCGAGGTGGAGCTCGGTGTACATCTCTCGGGTGGATCGTCTTCGACTCAAGGAGGCCGTGGAGGTGACCAAAGTCCGGATCAACCATCGGAGCAAGCAAAGAGAAGAACAACAAGAAGAGAAGGAGTTCAAGTTGAGGTATAACCCCTAACCGAGTAGATAAATCTCTAGTTAGGATGCTAGTGTGTTGTTTAGTAAAGATCCGGCTTTTACGGTCCATGTTACCAAGTCCAGAAAAAATTTTGTTTTACCGTTTCCGCAACCCTGAAAGTACCGGGAGAGTTAACGTGGACCTAACAAGGTCTGCATCTCGCTCTACTAGTCCAAAGATGCGCGATAATCCGCACCATCAATAGCGGGTTCCCTAAATGGGTTGTAGAGGTATAATCGCAAAGAGTTTTGAAATACAATTCCAAAAGAAAACCAGGTTTTTATACTAAATGGTATTTTCTTGTAATGTTCTATTTGTAACAACAAAATATGTTCACAGAGTATCGTGCTATGGAAACCATGTGTGTTTGTTAGGGGTGGGTCATTACCCCGTGAATTTTTCCTAAAGGTATAATTAGCAAAAGTACTTAAAGATGAATATATGAAGTTCATGGTATTTTAGCGTAAAAGTTAATTTAAAGTGATTTTTCATGGAATTCTAGGTTACAAATCATTCTAAACTTTTATAATAGTGTTGCAAATATTGTGTAAAACTTGGATGAACAATATATAAGTAAAAAAGGTGAGTTTTTAAGGTTTAGAAGATTGACATCGGTATTAACTCCACTTACCGATATTCGTTTTAAAAAAAAGATTTTCAAAGAGGAAGAAGAGAGATTGGGAGGGACTTACCATTTGATTATACTAAGAAGAGGTAGGAGAAGGGATTGTTGTCATCGTGGCATCATGGGATCGCCGGAATTAGCTTCGATCCTTGCCGGAACTTGATCGCTCGCTAACTCCACTTACACATAGGAACTTTTGAGAGAATTTTGGCTAGAATTTTCAGAATGGTGAAGGGCTAAGGCATGGGGTAGTATTTATAGTGTGGAATTAGGATTTTGGGATTAAAAGAGTGAATTAAAATGCATTAAAATGTGATAAATTGGGGAAATGAGGGGTCTCTATTTGATTGCAGAGTAATCAAACGGTGAAGGGGAGTTAGGGGTAGGCCAAGAGTTGTGTGTGCAAAGCACGGAGGAGCTTGGGCCAAGATCGATCGTCCCCGCCAGTTTTTGATGAAGTTTGGCCAGTCGGATTGGGGCTATGGGGCTCTGGATTCTTGCCATGTGTTCACGCCAGTGTTAACATCTTTTTGCACATGTTCAATTTTTCTGACTTTTCATTTTTATGTGCATTACACGTGTAAACTTTTGAGCTTCCAAAATGTTTAAAATATAAAATTAGAAAAATAATGTGTCTGATGGGATTCAAACACAGAGGCTACGTCATAGCAGTGCAAAGGCTTTACCGTTTCTTGCTGTTCTTTAGCAAAATTTATTTATAACTTGTACCCAGGCTGTTATACTCTCTTCTGTATATTAAACTGAAAAATTTGGTATAGAAAATTCAGAATCGTTACATCGCCAAAGCCCACCCGATTCCCAAAGGGCTCGGGGACGAATTGAGCCTTTTATGGGCTCAATTCTTCGCTAAACAAGAGCCAAAATCGGCTCTGTTTTGGGGTTGATTCCCGAGCCCAAGTTAGGCTCAGGGAGGATTCCGGGTCACCTTCGGCTCGGGGTTTTTGGAGGTAGGATTCATCGGTGAGTTTTTGGGTCATTCTCGATTCATTTTGAGCAAGATTTGAGAATGTTTTTTGTGCCGGAGTAAAATAGAATTTCAGTTTTTTGGAAATCCAATTTTACGAGTCCGTCGGTTTTGGAATTGGTTGGCCATGGGTTCCGTATTGACGCGGTTAAAGTGTTTAACCCGTTTAATGCGATGATACATACTTGTTGATATGTATATGTGAGTTTGAGATTCTATGTTTATGTTTGCGTGGTTTGGTTTCGAATTGTCGCAAAGAGTGGCCTCTCGTGTGTTTGCCTGTACAAGTTATTGTATGTTATTCATTCTTGCTACATAGCCAATTTGTATATTCTTTTATTCAGGGCGATCTTTCGACTTGTGGTCGTCGTTTCCGCGATGTATTATTTATTTTTCGGGACTCGATCTGGTTGCGATCGATATTGTCATTGTAATAATACAAATTTAGGGATACCACGCGCGCGGTGAAGCGCTCGGACGACCGGGTTCTAGAATGCAGTGGGTAGCTATCTCAAGGCATTGAGACCGGGCTACCCCATTCTAGAATTAGCGAGTCGTTCACCGCGCTTGTAGGGGTTAGGATAGACCCGCCGAGGAGTCCTCAAGTCATCAGATTCTATAAAGTGCTAGGTGGCCCCCTCATGGTGATGATGCTGGGTTGCCTTATTTCTGGGATTGGAGGATGACTTGCCACACTTGTAGGGGTCTTGACTGGCTATTGTACGAGCTATTCTTGTGACCGAGGAATCCCGAGTTTCGTTTGTGGCTCAAACGAAATGCAGGATTCCTATGAAATCCGGCCATTCCACTTCTGAATTGTTTATTACTTGCTTGTGATGTTTTTTTCCCGCATGTTCTAATGTGATTATTTGAGTGTGATGATATATTGGTATATATGATATATATAAATAAATCTATATACGTTTTGCACCCGCACTAGCTCTGCCCCTGCCCTTTCGTAAGTTAAGTAACCTTACAGTGAAGACCCGGAACCCCATGGCGAATGCGGATGGCGTATATATGCATTCTATTTTCTTTTCATACTTTTCTGTGATTGTGTGAAAAAATGCTAGACAATATAAATATAATCTAAACGATGGGATTGCGTTAATAAGATTAATGCAAAGTAAAACAAACCTAATACGTTTTAGGAACTTATAGTCGTGTTCTTTTGCTTTGCATAGAGGTATTCAGTTAGGAATATCATACATCTCATTCGACAAGGTAAGAGCCCTGACCCCTTCACGGGGAATCCGCACATAAGCAAAAGTTTACGTAACTATAAATTTTCAAAACCACTCAGTTCCTACGATATCAAGTTCATCACGTTATTGGTTTTCTTCAAAACCAGCCGCAGCCCTCTGTCATCTCAGAATATAGAGTACTTAGTATTAGTGTTGAGTTTGTTGGCATCCGTCAAGACGTAGTAAATGGTAGTTAAGTGATGCTTTCACTTGCATGTGTTACGATTAGTCGGGACAGTCGCACGGATTTGTTGGTGTAACAACTCCAATTTTAGTGTACAAAAATTTGTTTAAAAGTTAATATATACTTGGGGTATTTGCATTTCATGTGAGTACTATAAGTAATTGTTTTGCTTTTTAATAGCAAGAAGGTGCTTGTAGCTCACTGGTAAGACCTTGCACTACTGAACCAAAGCACCAGAGTTCAAATCCCATCAGCCACATTATTTTTATATTGTTTTCTTTTAAATTTTTAGAAGACCAAGAGCCTACACGTGCATAACTCGTAAAAACCAAAAGTCACATATAAAACAAACTGGACTAGGAGATACACCAAACGTCGATGGACACGTGGCGGCGGAGAACCGGCCCGACTCGGCAGACTCGGGCCGGCGGCGCGGCCGACTCGGTCGGCGGCGCCGGTCCGACCGAGTCGGATCGCCGAGTTCTCTTCTGAACTCCTGTGCCCCTTTGCCCTCTTGAATCTCCTGTACACTTTAAAAACCCTGCATTATTACAGAGGATTAAAAATCAAATTAAAACTCTTTTAATACAAAAATTAAATACATTTTTCTTTCACGCCCTTTCATCTAACCCTGACCCTAATCTTTTCCTATAAATACCACTCTATTCCACAACCTCCTCACTTCCAAAACTCTGTCCAAACTCTCAAGAAAAATCTCTAGACCTTTATGTGCAAGTGGAATTAGCGAAGGGCGAAACTCCGGCGATTTGCCGACGACGACCCTAGGAGCTCCCGGCGACAAAATGATGCACCGGCACCTCCTACCACTCCCTCTTCCTCTTTTATTAGCTCCAATCCAATAAGTCCCATTCATACTTTCCATCTTGATCTCTAAAAAGTTCACTTTCTAAAACCCGACGGAAGCGGAGTTAATCCGACTTCCGATTCGGTTCTTCTTAAAAATTCCATCTTTTTCTTAAATAAAAACATACCAAACCCTTACATCTTGACTATTAAACATTAACAAAACATTATGAACAAGTTTCATAGAAAAATATTTCATATTGTAATTTTTATCGTACCTTTTCAGTAAAATACCATATAGTTTAGTTGCGACATTAAAACATCATATTTCCTTGCTATACCTTTGGATAGATCACGAGGTAATAACCTACCTCTTCACAACACTTATATGCAATATAGCACGATGCCTTTCGGGAACATAGAATACGGGAATACAAATTTACAGTTAAATACCTTTAACTTATAAAAACCATTTTCTACAAGATTACGTATTTTTAAACAGATCTTTGCAAAACGCCGCTACAACCCATTTGGGAAACCCGTTTGGGATGGTGCAGATTATCGCACATCCTGGGGCTTAATAGTGCGAGATGCAGACCTCCGCAAGGAGCATTCGATCTCGAAAGATTTAAAATACAAATATCTTAAGAAAATGAGATTTCTAAAAAATAATAAATAAAAATTATCTTATGTGTGTGTGTGTGTGTGTCATCAAAATATCTAATTTTTGATATAATATAAATATTCCAACTTTTCTAAATCAAAAGAATCACATTACATGAAAATACCATGCAATTCCATACAAGTTCAATACTTTACAATTAAATACCATATATTATGAAATTAGATTTTATTCACTAGAAATGTCCGATATATAAAATCTACATCTATGAAAACTCTAAAGACGATAATTAAATACTTGAGGTGTATTTTGAAAATTATACAAAATTATTTTTACATAAAACCCCCTCAAGTTCTATAAATTACAATAAAGACCCTAGTAAATATAGGTTTAAGAGGGACCAGTCTCTTGAGCCTCATGGAGCCGGAGATATGGGTGCTTACCTATTTTAGGTAGACAACTTAACAAACAGTGTTATCAACACGGTAATCGTTTTTGAAAAAGACACAAATCCTGCCGCCCATGTGCAGCGGTTACCGATAACACCAAAACCTAATTCAGGACTTCAATTTCTTTTCTAATTTGTTTGACTCAGACTGAGTCTCATTATAATAATCTGACTTGAATATGATTCAAGTACAAACTACAATTCAATATGAATCCATGAATCTATATATTCAATCTATTCAAGCTGTATTGACTGAACCGAACCATGGATATACTTCCATTTACATGATTCTCCAGTTACATCCATTTACTGATATCATAGTTTCGATAAGTCATCCATCTATACAAGATAATACAATTTATAATATAATACAACAATACAATCAAGACATCGCGGGATTTAAGGGGTAGATTGGTACGGAAGGTGTTAGAAGTGGCACGAGACTGTAAGATTTAAGTTACCTAACCTGAATTCATTTGTTGTTATACCGTGGCATAAACGTTTCCTTGTGCATTTCGTTCACCTTAGTCTCTGGTCTACTGAGACTCCTCTCGTATACACCGGCATCCTTCTATACCAAACTACAAACAACAGCGTTAACACTAAGTACAACATTATAAAAATATACACTCTCTGTCTATTCTATTTCTCCTTCATCTTTGGGACTTACTGAGTGATTGTTCGCTGACAACATTCCTTCTCTTTCTTCTTTGGAATGTTGTCAGGTGATTCGGATCTTCAGGAGATCGAGCCTACCAGCGAGAACTTGGATCAGCTAGCCTACGACCCAGAGCTTTAGATTCATTGTACACATTTCATTTCAGTACGTTGCATTTCTGTTAAGCCACTGTTTAGGCATTGCTTTCATTCAGATGTATTTACTTTTCCATGTACTGTAAAAGAATGTTAATAAATAAAGTTGCTGTTCAATTATACCTATTGTCTTTGTCTCTTATGCATTTTTATTTATATTGCTTAAATACGCTTAGCGTATTTACTTCAGAGTAAATACGTAGCGGCCAGTCGCGTCCTCTGCCCTTATACTGGGAAGCGGGGCATGACAGGTTTTGTTGGTAGCCCATGCAGATCAGAGCTGTATGGAACCCTACCTTGCAGTTCAGTTCTGCGTGGACAACCTAAGCAATATAACATAAGAACCAGCAACTAAAAACATTCTTTACAATTCATGTTCCTTGAATCTTATCATTTCATATACTTTGAATCTGTCCTAACCCAAAAATTTTCATTCAAGGTTATGGATTCCCCGAACAACACCAGCACCAATGTCAACAACACACCTCCACCACTACCGCTCACACCTGCCATTCCTGCTCCGATCAACGAGCAGACGGTTCTGCTTGAGGCGATCTGCAGTCTCCTAGAAGGACAGCAGCAGCAGACTGCTCTTTTAATGAACCATCCCGAGACAGAAGCACCTGGGGTGAAGCAATTCATGGCTTTTCACCCCAAACAATTCTCAGGAAAAGAGAGCCCTCTAGAAGCTGAGGAATAGGCTCAGAGTATCGAAGATGATCTGGCAGCGGCACAAATGCCAGAGATAGCCTGGGTTTGTGTTGCGAAACTGCAGCTCACGGATAATGCACGGGTTTGGTGGAAGGTGAAAGAAAGCCGTCTTGATCAACCCATCGAATGGAAAACTTTCCACGACATGTTCAACGCAAAGTACTTCCCTGAGACTGCCAGGTTCGACATGGAACAGCAGTTCATCCATCTGCAACAAGGTTCAATGTGGACCAAGTCAGTAGATGAATATAACACTGAGTTCACCATACTCAGTCTGTAAGCTATGTCTCAATAATTCGAATTTTTCAATAAATCTCATACTACACAGCTAATACAATACTTTAACAGATTTGCGGCACACCTGATACCGACGGATGAGATCAGAGCCCGTCGATTTCAACAAGGTTTGGATTCGGAAATCCAGCCTGCACTGGCCACAAGAGATTTTCCGACTCATGAATCGGCTCTAAAAGCTGCCATCCGTTATGAGGCAGTGGTAAAGACGAGAAGCAGATCTCAATCTGCTGGAGTTAAGCGCTCTGCCAACCAGATGGCAGGAGGAACCTCGTCAAGGACACCATTTATGCCAAGGAGACCGGGAGTACTGAACAACCGTCCCAGCCCAGCCTTTTATAACTACTGCAAGAGAGATGGGCATTTGATGAAACACTGCCGGCGTGAAAACCGCCTTTGCTTAGTCTGCGGCTCAACTACTCACGATATTGTATCTTGTTCTCGTAGACAAAACTCGTATGCTGCACCCAGCCCAGCAATCACTTACCCACAGCGTCCGCCATCCAGGCACCTGCCCCAAGACTTGCACTACCTGCTCCACCACCTAGAGGACCACCGACTGCACCTTCTCCTCGCCAGTTCCATCAAGCTCAACGGAACGTTCCGAGGAATTCTCCTCCGGCCAAGAGGAATATACCACGGCGACAGGCTTTCATGATGACCGTGGAAGAAGCTAAGTGTAACAACCCTAATTTTCCTGTACACTTTTCTATACAAATTTTTTAAATTTTTAAAAAAAAATCCATAAAGGAGTATTTTAACCTGAGCACAATATATATATATATATAAGTAATTATTTTGTTTTTAACTAACTCCATTTTTAGTGTACATAAAATTGTTTTAAAATTAAAGTAATACTTGGGGTATTTAATGTTGCTGTTACCACTTTAAGTAGTTATTTTCCCACAATAATTACAAGAAGGAGCTTGTAGCTCATTGGTAATACCTTGCACTGCTGAACCAAGCCACCAGATTTCAAATCCCATGCCCCACATTATTTTTATATTTATTTTGTTTTAAATTCTTTGGAAAGTCAACAGTCAAAACGCCATAACTCACAAAATTTGAACTGAAGACAAAAAACTAAATATACCATAAATCCCCCCAGGAGACCCCCTACCCAACGACACCTCGACTCGGCACGACTCGGGCCGGCGCCGCCGGACGGCCGAGTCGTCAACACGGAAAAATTCCGTGTTGACCTGGTCTTCTCACCTGCATACACTAAATTCCTAGATCGGTTATCAAATGCCCATTAAACCACTTTTACTCCGAATTTTTAATGAATTTAATGATTTTATATAATTTTTATATTTTTTTTATTTAAAACCCTAACCCTAGCCTAACCCTATATAAACCCCACATACCCTCTACCCTCTCATCGCTTTTTCTAAGTCCACTCTCCTAAAATTCCAAGAGAACTTGGTACGTTAGAAAACGAGCGAAAGGCGAAGCGCTGACGAAATCGACGGCGAAATCCCGGTGATCGTGCTAGGACCTCTCAATGACGTTTCGACGCACCGGCAAACCCTCCACCTTCCTCTCACTCTCTAGCATTGTCCAAACCCGTAAGTCCCTCTTTTCTACCTTTCTTTTCTTTCATAAAAATACGACTTTACAAACCCGGCGGAAATCGGAACAACCCGATTTCCGATTCGGTTTTCTATCAAATCTCACTTATCACTAATTCCATAATGCTTAAACATCTTCATGTTGACTACTAATCACTTAAAAATTAATTTGAACAAGTTTTCACACATGAAATGATAGCTTTTGCAATATACCGTATTTTTGTACTTAAATACCACCATGTTTAGTTTATCACATTTAACCCTTTAACATTGCTATACCTTAAAGTAGATCACGAGGTAATGACCTACCTCCACACACACCCATATGTAATCATAACACGCTACCTTGAAAACTTAGAATACGATAAAACAAGATTTTACATTAAAATACCATTTTCTTAATAAAACATTTTCTAAAAGTTCTAAGTTATATACAATTTTAAAACAATATCTTTTAAAAGGAAAATACGATATGTCGTGGACATCGATCGTTTATCTAAACCTGACTTTGTGGTGTCTAGGCTAGGCAAGTGAGAAAAGGTAACTTTAAAATGCCCATCTCATGATTCGTGAGCGGATCCCTCCTTTTCTCATTTGTACTTACCTGGCCACAATTGGCGGTGAAGAGGCGATTTGAGACTTCTAGTGACTTATCGTTTAGACCATTTAGAAATAGGTTAGTTGGCTTAGAAAACCCTAGAATCTAAAATACGGAAATTTACACCCTTTTTCAAATAAATACCTTATCTTTATAACACCGTTTTCTAAATGACTAGTATTTATTAAATCTTTGCAAAGCACCACTACAACCCACCTTTGGAGAACTCGTTAGGGATAGTACGGTTTATCGTGCACCCCCGGGCTTAGTAGTGCGAGATTCAGACCTCCGCAAGGAGCATTCGGTCTCGAAAGGTTTAAAATACGACATTTAAGAAAATGAGATTTTTGGAAAATAAAATATTTATTAAAAATTATTCTTGTATAAACATATGTATATTTATCATTAAACATCTATTTTATTATAAGATAAAGTTTCCACCTTTTCTAAAAATTACAAGATTAAAAGTTACATTAAAATACCATGAATTTCAAATAAATCAATATTACAAATTAATACATTTATTTATGTAATTAGGATATTTTCACTAGAAATAAGACAAAATAAAATCACACTCATTATAACTATAAAGACGAATAACAAATACTTGAGGTGTATCTTGAAAACTATACAAATGTATTTTTACATAAAAAACCCTCAAGTTTTATAAATTACAATAAGGACCATAACAAATATAGAACTTCGATTTACATTTCTTTTAGTCTGACTCCGGTTTGAGTCTGATTATTCCTGACTTGAATATGATTCAAGTCAATCTATATTCTTTAATATTCCAACTCAATATGAACACATGAATCCCAGAATCCAGTTAACAATCTATACAACTTGACTGAATCAAACCATGGATATACCTCCATTATTCCGTTATTCCATTTACCTGATTATGCAGTTATAATCTGTTTACTGATATCATGGTTTTGGTCAGTCATCCAACTTACACAATACAATAAAACAATACAATCAAAACATTACGGGGTTTAAGGGGTAGATTGGTACGGACGATGTTAAAAGTGGCACGAGACGGTCAGATTTAAGACACCTAACATGAATCCAATTGCCGTTGTTCCGGGCCTTCTAACGGAGCCTTGTACTCTATATTCCGTTTGCCATTGTCTCTAGCATATAGAGACCCTTTCGTATACACCGGCATTCTTCTGTACCAAACTACAACAACAGCGTTAATACAACATTACTACAATACAATACAATATTAAAAGCTACTCTCTCTCTCTCTCCTATTCTTTTCCTATTTATCCCCTATCTTTGGGACTTACCGAGCGACATGTTCGCTGACGACATTCTATTTCTTTCTTCTTTGAATGTCGTCAGGTGTTTTGGACCCAGCAGAGATCGAGCCCACCGGTGAAGACTTAGATCAGTTTCACGAAGACCCCGAGCTCTAGACTTTGTACCTTGTTCTATTCAGTATTTTCATTTCCTGTTATGCCATTGTTTAGGCATCGCTTTTCATTGCAGTTGTATTTACTTTTCATGCATTGTACAAAAGAATGTTATTAATAAAGTTGTTGTTATTTCTATATCTCTTGTCTCTTGTGATTTACTTTTATATTGCTTAGATACGCTTAGCGTATGTACTTCTGAGTATATACATAGCGGACCTCGTCGCGTCCCCTTCGCCGTATACCGGGAAGCGGGGCGTGACACTGAGGCCACTGGCCAAGTTATCACTGGTAACTGTTGGGTCCCGGCAGTGCCCCGGCCGTCAAAACGCGGCCAAAATGCGGAACAAAAATTTCTGAAACCGGCGCTACCGCTACCCGAATCCCGGATTGACCTTAAACCCTAAACTAACAAGCTAACTAAGAGTTAGAATCATTATACCGAGTTGATCCGAGTCCTTCGGTCTTCATTCCAAGCTCCTAGCGGTTCTTTGACGATGTTTGGTTGCCGGTCTTCCTTCGTCTCCGATGATCCATCCGAGGGAAACGGCGCAACCTCCAACCTCGTCGAACGAGGTAACCGACGCTCCAAAGTTGCTAGCGATGGAGAGTCGAGATGTATGGAAGTGTCACTACATTTTCTCTCTTTTATTTTTGCTTAATAAGCAAGCAAAGAAGATAAATGAGGAGGTGAGGAAATCTTGGCATGAACAACAATGAAAATGGCTTTGTGAACTTGAGAGAGTGAGAGAGTGGGCTAGCCTAATGTATAATGTAATGAACCAAAAGAAATTAACCCCACTCCCAAGTCTTGGCTGGCCCCTTCTCTCTCTCCCATCAAAAACTTTCAATTTTCCTTTTACAATAAATTAATAGCAACCATACTTTGCTACATGCCCAAAACCATGCTTAACACTATGCACTTTCCACCTCACACTTCCACCTCATTTGTGAGTCAAACGAATTTTCAAAAAATGGAAATTCATACAAATGATGTGGCAAGCTATTCCGTAGAAAATACGGAATACTTCCCGGTATATGTACCAAAATACATATACGCGTATTCGTACAAAAATACGAATAACCAAGAGAGAAAACGAATAGCGAACAATAATACTAGAATACATATATACAAATACAGATATAAATTATTAAATCAAAATCCGATTTAATAATCCGGCTTAATCCTAAACCGCTAGTATTATCAACCGTCCGATCAAAGTCTGCGCAGCAAGTGCGCATATTTAATCGGACACCTGTATGTATCAACATACGCCATGTACACCATATCGCCTGAACCGTGAAAACCATCTGTGTGGGACTCTAAAGACTCATCAATACGCTAGCAGTGGGTTTAACCATAAGCACGTCAGCGGCACTAGCTGTACGTAACGGCTAGCTAGGTATTGAGCGAAAGGGAGGCCGACGAGCAAACTCATCCTGAACCCCTACTGAGCCTGACAGTGACAATATCTGTATAGTCCGGTCTGTTCGTCTAAGAGTATCGCATATCGAGTCTAGGGGGTGGATAAAGTCAGACCCCTAACAACGCGATATTTAGTGTCGGTATGTAACCCATCACCACCTGAGAAACTATCGATCCTGGATCGGTAATTCTCGTTCACCATGGCCATGGATTTCTGGTGATGGCCACCCGTACACAATGCGACATCAACCCCCAATACTGGGAGAGACGAATCCCCAACGATCCGATCACTGCCTCCATGTGGCTCGGGACTGTACCCAACTAAAACCTGTTTGCACGACTCCTTTGAGCCGTGGTAGGGTAGTAATCAAAGCGCGGTGGGAACTCACACGAGACAAATGACGATCTCAGGTCGACAGAATAACCTGTACACATATCACCTGGGAACTGCTATCTGACAATAGGTATAATACCAACTAGCAGGTTCCCGGCGAGTCCGTCCAATGTACTCATAACCCAATGAGCACCTGCATACTATCTTAGGTGAACAAACTAACACCAATGGCTTGTAAGACCTGGCCACCGCCCCTCGTCGGGGTCTCGATCAGTATACACTAGTCTACACTGGAGTATCGATGCCCGGTCTCGATACTCCTACGACTAGGGACATTTAAGGATGTACTTATAGACCCCCAGCTCCCACGTATGTGATCGCCATCACAATGCTGGTAGTCAAGCAAGAATCCTATGGGCTCTATCAACATGTATATGATGATAAAGACAAACCAGATAGCATACTATCATCTTGAGTAAGACTGTTTCATCGGTATAGGTCCTGCATCAATCATCATAATCATAAGTCCGTGACCATGATAATTGCCTTGAGGGCACTATAGCCAACAGTAACCCTTTCATCTCAATCTTTTCTTTCAGTCTTAATACCTATCCACATATTTTCCTATACCTAAAACATATCCTACATACCTTAGGTACAATCTTAGTAGCTTCACTTCCTGCACTAGCACTCTTCGATACTGGAGCATCTCACTGTTTTATAGCGCAACGGTTCGTCCGAACTCATGCGATTCCAGTCACACCGCTTGTATCCAGTTGGAATGTCAGTTCAGGAAACGGTGTTCTAAAGGCAACAATGGGATACAGCTTGTGTCTAGTAGTCGTCTGCAGCAGAGAATTCTATGCTGACTTTAAGGTGCTGGACATACCGAACTTCGATGTGGTTCTAGGTATGGATTGGCTCCGAACATTCTATACTACCATCGACTGTCGTCAAAGGAGGGTAGTAATCGAGATTCCAGACCATCCGGTCTTCTATTTCAAAAGTGGAGACCGTACCCTGGAGCCAAGTACTTACAAGGCGAAACCAAAGAAGGCAGTAATTGCAGCAACTCAAGCAGAGGAAGGATCAAAGCCAGAAGTGGTTCGAGAGTTCGATGATGTGTTTCCTGACGATATATCAGGTTTGCCTTCCGATCGAGCTCTTGAATTCAGCATTGATTTAGTACCAGGAGCACAACCAGTGATTAAAGCACCTTATCGATTAAGTCCGGAAGGTTTGAAGGAAGTCCGAACTCAGTTGGACGAATTATTGGCGCAAGGATGGATTCGTCCCAGCACTTCAAGTTGGGGATCACCTGTATTACTTGTGAAGAAGAAGGAAGGTTCATACAGAATGTACATCGATTATAGAACCTTGAACGAAATAATGATAAAGACAAGTATCCACTCCCACGCATCGACGATTTATTCAATCAGCTAAATAGATCTTGTGTTTTCTCCAAGTTAGATCTTCGTTCAGGTTATCATCAAGTGAAGGTCAAGAAAGCTGATATTCACAAAACGGCTTTCAGAACTCGTTATGGACATTACGAATTTCTTGTGATACCATTTGGAGTGACCAACGCACCAGCAATATTCATGAACCTGATGAATCAAGTTTTCCGGGAGTACTTAGACAGGTTTGTTGTCGTCTTCATCGACGACATCTTGGTGTATTCTAAGAGTCGGAAAGAACATGCCGAGCACCTACGAATTGTCCTGGAAACTCTACGACAACATCAACTCTATGCCAAATACAGCAAATGCGAATTTTGGCTAGATCAAGTTGGTTTTCTCGGACATATCGTATCAGGCGAAGGAATCTCTGTGGATCCAGCGAAAGTTTCAGCAGTAAGCGAATGGCCGACACCAAAGTCAGTGAAGGACATTCGGAGTTTCTTGGGTTTAGCTGGATATTACAGAAGGTTCATTGAAGGCTTTTCGAAGATAGCAACACCCCTGACCAAGCTCACACGTAAAGCTGAAGACTTTGTGTGGTCAGAAGCATGCGAGCAAGTTTTCGTAGAACTCAAATCAAGGTTGACATCAGCGCCTATTCTCGTTATACCGGACCAATCTGGAGGTTTCGAAGTGCATTGTGATGCATCCGGTAAGGGATTAGGATGTGTTCGACATCAGCACGGTAAGGTTTTGGCTTATGCTTCAAGACAGCTGAAAACACATGAGCGCAATTATCCAACGCATGATTTGGAATTAGCAGCCGTTATCATTGCTCTTAAAATTTGGCGCCACTATCTTCTTGGTGAACGAGTGAACATATACATAGATCACAAGATTCTGAAATATGTCTACTCGGAAAGAGCTTAACATGCGGCAGAGACGATGGTTAGAACTCATGGCGAACTTTGACATCAATCTGCAATATCACCCAGGGAAGGTGAATGTGGTACATGATGCCCTTAGTCGCCAACCATTATCGATGAATCTCACCGCCCAGTGGAAGCTTCAACAGGATTTGCATCAGATGGAGATTGAAGTAGTCATGCTAGGTAACGCTTCAAGTTTGATGAATTTACAAGTTCAATCTACCATTGTCAATCAGATCAAAGCAGCTCAAGCAAGTGATGCTAAGTTACAAAAGATCAGAGAACAAGTAGAAAATGGACTCAGAACAGACTTCATCATCCATGAAAACGAATCTTTGAGATAGGGCAGCAGATTATGTGTACCAAAAGAGGAGCAAGACTTTTAGCTTTTACTTGTACTTACCTTTTCATTTTTATGCCACTGTTTAGGCATTTCTTTTATCATTGTACATTTCATTTTCAAATCAGTTGTAATGTAAAGAAAGAATGTTAATAAAAGTTGATGTTTAATTATTACATCCCTTTTTATTCTTGTGTATTCATTTATATTGCTTATTTATGCTTATCGTATTTATTTCTGAGTAAATACGTCGCGTGCCGGCCACGCCTTCTTCCCCATACATCGGGAAGCGGGGCGTGACATATTTTGTTGGCGGCCCATGCAGGTCAGTTCTGCATGGAATCTTAAGCGATATATATCACAAGAATTATAAGAATCGGCAACTATACATCCTTTACATTTTTAATCTCTTGAATCTATCCTAACCCTTCCTTTTCTTTCAAGGTTATGGATTCACCAAACAACACGAGTACCAATGTCAATGGAAACACCCCACCACCTCCTCTACCACCACCACCTACCGTTACAGCTCCTATCAACGAGCAGACGGTACTGCTTAAGGCGATAAAGAGGCTCTTAGAGGGTCAGCAGCAGCAGACTGCTATCCTCTTGGACCGCCCAGAGACCGAGGCACCCGGAGTCAAGTAATTCCGGGCATTGCACCCTAAGCACTTTTCTGGGAAAGAGAGCCCACTAGAGGCAGAAGAATGGGCTCAGTCCATTGAAGATGACCTGGCAGCAGCACAAGTGCCAGAGGTTGCTTGGGTGAGAGTTGCAAAGTTACAACTAGCTGACAACGCCAGAGTCTGGTGGAAAGCTGAAGAAAGCCGACTCGCCCAACCGATTGAATGGAAGATATTTCATGACATGTTCGACGCGAAATATTTCCCTGAGACTGCCCGTTTCGACATGGAACAGCAGTTCATTCACTTACAGCAAGGTTCAATGTGAAACAAATCCGTGGATGAATACGATGCTGAGTTTACCATGCTTAGCAGGTTCGCGGTACACCTTATCCCGACTGCTGAGATCAGGGAATGAAGATTTCAGCAAGGGTTTGAACCGAAGATCCAAGTTGCACTAGCTACAGGGGATTTCCCAACCCATGATCTTATACTGAAGGCTGCCCGACGCTATGAAGCAGTGGTAAAGAAGAAGGGCATACCTCGGACTACCAGTGTGAAATGCTCGGCCACTCAGATGGCAGGAGGAGCCTCTTCCATGCCAACCTTTGCACCCAGGAGACCGGAAGTAACATTTAACCGGCCAATTCGAGACTTTTGCTTCTACTGCAAGAGGAATGAACACCTGGTGAAGGACTGCAGACGTGCAAACGGCATGTGCTTAGTTTATGGCGCATCCACCCATGACATTGTAGCATGTCCTCATAGACTCAATCCAAATCTAGCCCCCAGACCAGCTATCACCTTTTCGCGGCGGCTAGCTATTCAGGCTCCTACACCTCGCTTAGCCCTACCAGCTCCACCTCCTCATGGACCTCCCGCACAGCCTCCTCATCAATTCCATTAGGCAATGAGAAACATGCTCCAAAGACAAAGGAATAGCCTCCATCTAGGAAGAATGTATCCCGGTGTCAGGCTTACACTTTAGCGACCGTAGAAACCGAAGCTATAAGTCAAGGTAACACTGGTAATCCTTCTTCTTTCAAAACCCTTGCATCTTTTCGTTCTTTCAAACATTGTCATGCACTTTCAGTAGTTCTTTCACCACCGCTGTCATCAAATTTTTCTTGGATCTGTTACAACTTCCTTTTATAAATTTCGAGAACGAAATTTTTATAAGGAGGGTAGAATTTAACAACCCTGAATTTTCTGTTCAAAATTTTTTTTCTTCTTAAAATACAGAAAGGAGTTTCTTAGCCTGAGCATAATTTAAAAGTTATTCTTGTTTAAGAACAACAAGAAATAACTTGTAGCTCATTGGTAAAGCAGTGCACTGCTGTGATATAGCCCATGTGTTCGAATCCAATCAGCCACATATTATTTTTTCCTGATTTTTCTTTTAACCTTTTTGGAAGCCCAAAGTTTACACATGTATTACACGTAAAAATGAAAAGTCAGGGAAAACAAACATGTGCATAATGCTATTAGCAGCGACATAGACACGTGGCTTCGATCCGACGGCTCCCCTCACAACTTTGGCCGGTGAGATCTTTTTTTGGGCCGGCAGGGACGGGCCCCCTGTGGGGAAAAGTCCTCATGCTCTGTACACAAACCCTTTGGCCTACTCCCTTTATCCCTGCACTGTTTGTTTTCTCTGCAATTTAACAGAGAATTCAATTTCCCAATTAATCTAATTTTAAATGCATTTTAATTCATTCTTTCAATTCTAAAACCCTAATTCCACACTATAAATACAACCCTATACCGTAGCCCCTCCTCATTCTGAAATCCCAAGCCAAAAATTATCAAATTTTTCTATGTACAAGTGGAGTAGAAGTGGAGTTAGCACAAGGTCAACTTCCGGCGAGGATCTACACAAGTTCTGGCGACCCCACAACGCCACGAAGGCTACCACCTTTTCTTCTACCTCTCTTCACTCTTTCTAGCTAGTAAGTCCCACCACCTTCTTCTCTTTCTACATAAAAAGTCTCTTTTTATAAAAACATATCGGAAGTGGAATTAACACCGACATCTTCTTTAAAAACCTTATAAATTTCACTCTTCTTACATTTTCTTCATGTATATTCCTACACCATACTTATTAATCATGAAAACTAATAATTAAAAACAATCTTCACCTTAAAACGTCATGTTATATAACTTTAACCTAGCTTCTACATGAAAATATCATGAACTTCATATATTCATCTTTTAGTTCTTTTGATAACTATTACCTCTAGAAAACTTCACGGGGTAATGACCTACCCCTCACATACACACATATCGACATAGCACGATACTCTTAAAAACATATTTTTGTGGCGATTACAACATTGCATCAAAATACCATGAACTATAAAAAGCCGGTTTTCTTTGAATTGTATTATCAAAATTCTTTGTGATTATGCCTCTACAACCCTTTTTAGGGAACCCGCTATTGGATGGTGCGAATTATCGCACATTCTTGGGCTAATAGAGGGAGATGCAGACCTCCTCATGGAGCATTCAGTCTCGAAAGATTTTCATACGATTTTTAAGAAAAACGACATTTTCTATTTAATAATAAAATTAATTTTTTATAAATATATAAATATTATCAAACCACATATTTTCAAGATATAATAAAATTCCATGTTTTCTAAAAGGATAAAAGAATAACAAGTTTCACCAAAATACCCTCAAATTATCCAAAAGACAAATTTTACACTTAAATATAATGAACTATTCAAGCTAAGTTAATATTCACTAAAATACCTCAAATTTTAAAAGTTACATCCATGAAACCCTAAATACGATAAATAAATACTCGAGATTTATTTTGAAAGTATATAAAATATTTTTCATAAAACCCCCTCAAGTTATATAAATTACATTTAAAGACTTTAGTAAATATGGGTTTAAGCAGGATCAATTCTCTTGAGTCTCAGGAAACCGGAGAAAGTGAGTGCTTGCCTATTTAAGGTAGAAAAACTTAACGGTGTTATCAATGGTAATTGTCTTGGAAAAAGACATAAATCTTGTCGTCCATGTGCAGCAGTTATCGATAACAGCCAAACCTAATTCAGGATCAAAATTATGTTTAAAGTGTCTGACTCAAGTCTGAGTCTAAGTCTAATATGAATCCAATCCAAACATGAATCCAAATCTAACATGAATCCAACATGTATACTTGAACCTGAATACCAGAACAGGATCAACATGCAAATATGACATGACTTGACCGAACTATGGCTACATCTTGACTTGGTTACATGCCTACTTGATACATCCTGAAACTGTTTACATGAACAACTTATATCCATGGTCTCGGCAAGTTTGATAACTATAATTCAATACAATACATTACGGTTTTTAACGGGATAGACTGGTACGGAATGTATTAGAAGTGGAACGAGATGGTCACTAAAAGACACCTACCTGAACATCTATGCCGTTGTCCCGTGGGTTTTGACGGGACCTTGTACTACCGATTACCATAGTCCACAGAGCAAGTTGGACTCCTCTCGTATACATTGATATATTCTGTACTATGCTACAAACAACTACGTTAGCATAACAAATATATACTTGTACCAATTACCAGTTCTATTCCATTTATTTGAACTATTCCTATCTCTCTTTTGGGACTTACCGAGCGCTAGTTCGCTGACGATATTCCTGTTTCTTTCTTTCTTTAGAATGTTCGTCAGAAGGACCCGACTCTCAGGGGACCGAGCCCAGCCAGGAGGACTTGGATCAGTTCACAGAGGAGCCAGACTTTTAGCTTTTACTTGTACTTACCTTTTCATTTGTATTCCACTGTTTAAGCATTTCTTTTATCATTGTACATTTTCTTTTCAAATCAGTTGTAATGTAAAGAAAGAATGTTAATAAAAGTTGATGTTTAATTATTATATCCCTTGTTATTCATGTGTATTCATTTATATTGCTTATTTACGCTTAACGTATTTATTTCTGAGTAAATATGTCGTGTGTCGGCCACGCCTTCTTCCCCGTACACCGGGAAGCGAGGCGTGACATTTTGAGAGTGAAATTTTTATAAGGAGGGTAGAATGTAACGACTCTGAAATCTCTGTATAAATGTAATTTATTCAAATATATAGAAAGGGTATTTCATCCTGATTAGGACTTATAAGTTATTTTTGTTCAATAAAAACAAGAAACAACCTGTAGCTCACTGGTTAAGCCTCTCTACTGCTGTGCCATTGCATGTATGTTCGATTCCCATCAGTCCCAATTATTTTTATAATTTTTCTTTTTAACTTTTCGGAAGCCCAAGAGCTGCACGTGCAATACACGGAGAATTGAAAAGTTTTAGAAAAATCACACGTTATTCTCATAGAAAATACGTTGCGGGCTTACCACGTCGCTATTTTCGCCTACTGGGAAACGGGGCGTAACATTGGTGTTGACGACCTTACCCCCAGTCGGAACAGTGGATAGCAGTTCGAATACATATTTGCACTTGGGGTGGGATGCTTTGGCGATCACGACGTTCGGCTTCCTGCCCCTTGAGGTTTATTTAGCCATCTGATTTACCGGGATTTCCGCCGAATGAGCGCTTCTGGCAGAATAGATGATGACAGAACCAAATTGGCGTGGAGGCGCCTCCCATTGCTTCATGAGACTCACCGGAGGATCACGTAAGCATTAATCTCGACCACGTACGGGATTGAAGTTGCTTCAGATATCAAGCTGGCACTTGGAGATATTCTCGTTGAGTTTGAAAATTGCGATTGGGAAGCTGTTATTCTGCACAAAGAAGCATGATTTCAGTACAGGCAATCGATATGTATGTTGATTGAGTTTACATAAACGTTTAACCCAAAATATGGAACGAAAGAAAAGGTACCACCGGACGTGCCAGAATCTGTAGATTGTTTTTCATCACCCTATTGAGATAGAAATGTGCGCACTTGTCAGGCGAATACAGATTCCCCCTACGTAAGATATGATGAGGCTTATTGATTATAGAGATCCAAATTTTCGGCAGCCGTGGACAAAACTGCCGTTAATTACCCCTCACTTTTGGAGCGGGGGGATCTCCGATTAAAGGGTCAAACAGATCATGCGAAACTCAATGTGCTTGTTTACCGCCGGAAACAGAGACGAACCTGAGATGGATCGTCTTTCCTGAATCTAGGGGCAGATACTATTTGGGTTTATCCATCCACCTCTCCGAAGACGCCAAGTTGATTTATAGCGCCGTGTATCGGAGTTTTGGACGGATGCGGCCGTTGTAGCTTGACTTCGTCAGATTCCCCCTCGTTTTGCGAGGGGTTTTTAATTGTGGGGACGCTCTTCCCTACAGGCACAAGCCCCTGCAGTTAATTACGTTACCGTATCACAATAACCACTTTCTCCTGCTCCGGAAGTTCACTTCATGTCGTGTGTGTTTTTGTTTGTTTAGGTTGACCATGGATTGTATACGGAGACTAATTTACGCTGTCACCCGTAGGGCGTGAATTAGTCCAAATCCGTATATTCTTAGATTTGGGTTTAGTTTGATTTAAAAATCGTTAATCTGGTTTGAGATTAAGATTAACTTAAACATATGAGCATTTTGGCTCGATTATTTTAGTTTAAGGACATCGCGGTCCATTATCATCATGTTTGAAGTGAAATGTTAGTTTAAGGATGTTTCAGTCCTTTGTCGTCGTATATGGGGGCGAATATTAGTTTAGGGACATTTTGGTCCATTATCTCCGTATTTGGGGGCGAATATTAGTTTAGGGATATTTCGGTCCATTATCACCGTATTTGGGGGCGAATATTAGTGTAACGACCCTAGTATTATTATACCTTCGTGTTTTCTTTCTTTAGTAAAATATTGTATTTATTTATTCGTAGTATTTTTCCGTAAATTTTGTTTTCTATTAAATTTATTATTTTATTATTCTATCTATTTTTCCCAAACCCATTTTTTAAACTAAATCTTAACCTATTTCAAATTAAACGCAATACCTAACCCAGCCCATAACCCAAATCCAATCTCATTTTCATTTTCTTTTATAAAACTATGAGCCCAAAAGCCCACTTTCTTTTCAAGCAATAGCATATATTTAATTCTAATTAAATATGTGCATGAACAACCTTGTAGCACATTGGTTAAGTCCTTGCATTGTTATTTCATATGTCACATGTTCAAATCTCCATTCTTGCAATTATTTTTTATCAATTTTTATTCTTCTCATAATCTACAAATGAGAACTTTCATTTCATCTTCCTTTTAACTCCCAAAATAATTAGAATGGTTATGAGCCATAATTTATTAGAATTATGGTGGCCATAAACCTTTTTTTATCTCACTCATCTTTCTTTTCATCATCATACATTTCTATCATTTCACATATCTCTTTTCATCTAGATTCTCCGAAGAAGAATATGAAGAAATTCTCAAGAAAGTCTTGCTAGAAACGCGAGGCTATCGGCGGATAGACAAGCCCGGTGACAATACCGGCTTGTGTGTGTAAGTCCCTTTTCTCTTTCCCTCCCTCCATCTCTTTCTCTTTATCTTTCTTGTTTTTATATTGCCATGAAAAACTTTTCTTGTCGTATCATAGTTCCTAAATAATTAATTAAATAGATGCATATATAAATAATGAACACACACGAACATACACAAATATATAGTTTGTAAAAAAAAATTCATTACTCTCAATCCATATGTTAAGATTTCATAGTAACCAATTAGGATCGTATCGTTTGTTATTGTATTTTAAAATATTTTATTTAAATTTATAAATAAAAATAAAGTTAAGAATAAATACCATGATTTCCTCATTCTCACATATGGCATGTCAATACTTTTATATTTTAAATAATTTTTAGAAATTAATTTTTTACTTCTGGAAATCTTAAGAAATTTATTTATGACAGAATATATAATTTTGTACATGTTGTAAAAATTTCAGATCGAATCGCTTAACGGTTTAGGAATTATATCGTTTTTATTCACTGTTCGTAAAAAAACAGAAAACTGCAGTTATCGGTCAACTTGTAAAACACATAACTTGGTATACCGATATCCAAATTGAGCAAATTCAGGATTTTTGGATATCTACATCAAAATATATAGATTTTATTAGTTTTACGTTTTTACTGAAAACCGACGTAAAATATACAAAACTGCGTTACAATATTAAGCGACGAATCTGGACCGAATCTGTCCTGATTCGCACACTGTTTTAAAATTGGACATAACTCGAACACCCGATGTCCGTTTGTGACAAACTTTAGATGCGTGGATACAAAATTGATAGAAATATAATTTTCTGTATACTAGATTACTTAGAAATGCATGAAACAACCCGATATAGGCTTTGCAATATAATATATAGTTGCTGTCTAGAAATCTGAATTTCTGTTTTAAACGCTGATATTAGAACGATCATAACTAGAGCTTAAAAAATCCAAATCGCGCGAATCTTGGTGTTTTGGATAATTATATCTAAATACCTACAATTTTTGAATAATCTTCGTAACCTGAAACCCGATAGAAATTAACTCAACTGCGTTTTAAAAATATGTGACGGTGCTGAACAGATTCTAATCTATTTTGCGCGACGATACGAAAAATAGATATACCTCCTAAACCGGTAGTAGTATTGTAATACCCACTTTTTTGTACATCACTATCCGTATTTTTCATAAGATATTATTTACAAAATTTACTTATTCTAATTATAATCATTTTTATTTCCTTAAAACTCCTCAGCCCATTTAAAATTTTCCTTTCCCTTAATCCCCAGAGCCAGCCCACTCCTTATCTTCTCTTTTTCCCATTCATTTAAAATCCCTTAGCCGAGCCCAATTCTCTCAATCCAGCCCAACAAACCAATTTAATTAAATTAAAAACCCCGGCCCGGCCCTCTTTTCCATTC
The DNA here is from genome assembly GCA_030015575.1 of Agapanthus africanus. Lineage (NCBI taxonomy): Eukaryota > Viridiplantae > Streptophyta > Magnoliopsida > Asparagales > Amaryllidaceae > Agapanthus > Agapanthus africanus. Next base: position 41,828,840 of record JASDDO010000019.1, on the reverse strand, counting down.
CCTTACAATTCTTTTTATTTTATAAAAACGCCGGCCCAGCCCGTTTCCCCCAGCAAACCGGCATGTGCCCGCTCACCCTAACCCGACCCGCTTCGCTTCTCCTCTTCCCCAACGGCTCTTTTCTTTCCCGCTCTCGCGCTTTCCCCGATCCGCTTCCTCCGCCTTACCTCGCGCCCATGCCCACGCCCGCGCTCGAGCGCCGTTACCCTACGACGCGCTGCCCTCATCTCCCCTATCTCCCTCACACCCTCACTCCTCTCTCACTCACAAAACTTCTCACCTCTCTCGAAAACCCACTCCCGCAGCCACCGCTTCCATCGCCCACCACTCCCGCCGGCGACGACGACGACTACCGATCCCTCTTCCTTCATCACCGCACCCTCCTCCCTCGCTCGTCCTCTTCACCCGAGCTCCCCACTTTCCCCCTCACCTGTAAACCCAACCCATATTCGAGCTCGAGCCCCTGCACGCCCTCCGTCACCGAGCCTCCCCCCCCCCGCAGCACCGACCTCGCCTTCACCAGCCTTCGACATCCTCGACCTCTCCTCGCCTCGAATCTCTTTCTTCTCCGAGCTTCGAACTCCTTCCCAACGACCACTATCGTCGACCGCATCATCATCATCATCGTCGTCGTCGTCGCCATCACCTCTCTCTCCCCAACTTCATCACCTACAACCTCCATTCCCGACCACCCCTCGCGAGCCACCTCCGGCCACCGCTACAGCCCAACTCGACCCCATATGCAACATCTCTTTCTCTCTCTCTCCGGCTCTCTCTTTCTCTCAACCTCTGTTTCTCTCTCTCTCTCTTTACATCTCTCTCTCTGTCTCCCCCCCCCTCTCTCTCTGTGTGTCTCTCTCTCTCCCTCTAATTCTCTTTCTCTTTCAATCTCTTTACATCTCTCTCTCTCTCTGTCTCCTTTCTCTCTCTCCCTCTAATACTCTCTCTCTCTCTGTGTCTCTCTCTCGATCTCTCTTTCTCTCCCTGTCTCTCTCTCAAATTTTTGTCTCTCTCTCTCTACAACTCTCTCTCTTTCTCTCTCCCTCTCCTATCAACCGACCACCACCACAAACACCAGTGCCAAAACCGAGCCCAAGCCCCAGCCGAGCCTCAGTCGTTTCATCGAACATCGGTACCCGTTTCGATCGCCGCCGTAGCTGTCGCCATCATCATCACTGCGGCACCATCGACACATCATCACAGGCAAGTTCCCTACTTGCTACATGCTACTTTATGTTAGTTACAAACTACGATCGTATAGATTCCATATTTACTAATTCCGTTAAACTATATGGCGTAACCGTTCAATGCATGATCTCAATGGAAATCTTCATTTATATTGACGGAACACAATTGCATAGTCTGGCCCATAAGGCAGTGAACCTAGTGTGTAAATCTCATGGGAAAATATGATCGTTAACGACTAAAACGATTACCCCCAAATATACCTGTAAAACTGGAACTTTCTCGTATCTGAAAATCGTTAAAATTACCATAAATTATTTACATACTGGAATGATGCGTTCGGTGGATTAAATCGAAGCTGAGTCGACAAACTATAACCCTATGCAAGTTTCTAATGGTTTCTGTACTTAAATTGTGACGATATTTGGTTCGGAGTGCGACTCTGGACTGCAGTCCAGAGCGACTCTGATTATTGCTTACTGTCCTGTAATGGGTACCACCTTGTTTCCTTAACTCGTATGTTACGGAACTCTGCTGCTTATTAAATTTGAATCTGTTAGCTAGATAACACAAGTAGTTTCATTCTGTTTCATCATCGTTTGTTATTTAATCTGTAATTTAAAAGATGGGGACGTATAACAGTCCCAACAGAATCAGAATTGACATACTAGTATTGAACAGTGTATATCTCCTGACATACAGATGCGATTGAGAATCTGTCTATTGGGTTGAAAACCTTACTGAAAACCCCAGATTTCATTCAACTGTAGTATCGCTAAAATATGATCTCTACTGGGGTTAAAATGCGTTGCGAAACGGACTTCCGATTCTGAAACCGGATTTCCAGCCGTGAACGCTTAGAATGAAATGGCCATAACTAGTGATCCTGAAACCCGATTGACGTGAAACCAAATTCGCTGGATAGATAATCAAACATACTATTTATTCCCCATTCATTGTTTCGCTAAACTGTACACGTATGATTTCTGATAAATTATGCAAGTGGTAGAATACTGATTTACGACATCTTAATCATGCTTTACATACTGTTTTCTCATCATATCATACATATGTCACTGCATTGATAACCTAGTGATCATGTGCATTACCTGGTGCTAGGTATTAGTGATGATTGTGGCAAGTACGTTAGTGTTCGTGCATGAGTGAATAAGTGAAAGTGACACGTACTTGTACACAATCAGTGAACCCTATTATTTTATTGCATTGTCGACGTCTGTGGGATGCGTGTAAGTGTGACTATAAGTGGTATGTGACACTTATGGAAGCTCTTGCATAGGTGTCACAGATAAGGCACCAGACACTGCCATTTATCTTGGGTATTAGTCGGGACGTGCTTGATGGAGATCCTGTCTCCAGTTCTCGCGCAGACTTGTCACAGACCGACTGGTATTTGAGGTTATGGTTAGCGTTTGATGTAGACCACGGGGTGTGGGGTAGTCTGAGTGTAAGTTCAACAGAATCTCGGGAGTCCCATGCCGGCTTATTTATATGGAGATATATGGAGATTTACAGGATACATGATTATTACCGTGAGTTACATTTTGGGCCCGTGGTCCCTTGCCCTTGGGTCCTGCCGACACTCGCGAGTGGTTGACTCTCACACTTGGACTGACGATAGGCTCAGTGTCCTGTTCAGTGAGACTTAGAGACTGATAGGGATAATGGCATTGATATACATTACTTACTGTGTTGACATACCTGGCATACTATTTTACTGCTTTACTGTTCACCTGATCTATTAGACACTTCATTGGTTACTGCATGTTCATACCTATACCGTCTTGATTTACTGTTATATATATATATATTATCACTGTTCGAGTTGTCACTTGTATCTATATATTATATTGCTATTGTGTCGCTCTGACGACCTGAGTATGCATGCTCAGTGTGAGGAGTGGATCTAGCCGGGACCAGGACCAGACGTACATCACGGACATCTTGATTAGCTATCCAGAGTTATACCCTTTTGTTTTCCATCAGGTCAGTTCTTTGTATTGTCTTGTTTCGGTTACTGCATTTCTCATTACCTGCGCATTATTTACTGATTACCACGTAAAGCTAGAAGCTGAAGCGTGACTACGGCAGGATATTTCCTTGACCGTAGGAGCATGGCTGGCCTTGTCAACCCCTCGTAGTCCGCGGCTGCCGGAGATTCGGACCCCCACAATCAATAAACCCCGCCCCACCTTAAACAGGGGAATCTGTAGTACGCCTAACAAGCGACGCGTATTTTTCATCTCAATGGGGTGACGAAAAACACCCTACACTATATTTTATGATCTAAATAGATCGTTATGCATTTCCATTTCTATCTTGCGATATATATTTATTCACTGAGTTGGCAACTCACCCCGTTGTGTCCCAGTTTCTTGCAGGATTGACCACTCGGATTAGTAACGACTTATCGGCACATTTCTTACTTCGGTGATTGTTTTGGTATGCGGGTTACATATTGGATCGTAACCATCTATTATATATGTATATTCTTTTGGATCTAGTTAAAAACTCTATCGACCAAAACTTGTATATCTGTGGATTTAGAAGTGAGATTTAGATGTATATGTGTTTTTGGATGCCGCACTCGTTTAGAGTCGGCTTTATATTGTTTTGTGCATGTTTCGCTTTCTATTTTTCACCTTGGGTGTCGTATATTAACTGCGTGGTTGCTCCGTCGTTTGGACGTGGAAACTAACTCCCGTTGGGGATGTTTTATATATATTATATTTTGTATGTTATTTTACTCAAAATTTACAAAAGTGGCGCTGCCCGATTTTCAAACGACATAGGCGTTTTCAAACAAACTTACTTATAATTTAAAAAGAAACTTGATTCTATTTAGTAACTCTTGTTTTAAAACTTCGCCTCTATTATTTCTTGAAAAAATGTTTAGATTCTGGATTTTTGGCTTATTTGGGTTACGGTGGGGTTTTATAAACTTCACGTGATTCAAATGCCGGTCACGTGGTTTTTCTGAGTATAGAGAGAGAGAGAGATCATGAGATTGAAGCATAAAAAACATGTCATTCATTTTGATTTTTTCTTGAAAAACGAGAATGAGACGTGTATCCCTTCGTGTTCTAGATGTAAGGAGATGCATGATTTCCTTCTTTATAATAATATAATATTTTATATGAACAGTCAAAATATAATTCCCTGGAATTTCCTTGTTTCTCCCAATATATATGTATAAGTTGGACAGTAAAACTATTCAATAAAAATATCAACATAATTTTTTGTTCTCTTTTTTCACAATAGCCATGCACAGTTTTGGTACTTGTAATCTTGTGTACACAGTACACCTTCTAACCAATCATCAACATCTGACAATATATATGAAATCTGTTGGGTTGTTATAATTTGTATCTTTCTAATTTCTTATTATTATTTTCATTTTGTATTTTGCATTTTAACTTGCAGCTATGAGCCTATGATGACTAATAACGTTTTCCTGAATATGCCAAGGTGGAATGACATTATAATATGTTGTCTCTTATTCCGAAATATAGTAACCAACACACCTGAATTCAAAAACTCTTGTTGAAAGGTGATTTTAACCAATCATTTACAAGGTCATTTTGAGATTATTCAATCAACCAACATACTAAACGAGCTAAAGAAACTAATATTTTCTAACCATATTACTGGTTCAAGGGGAGCATTTATAAACTTCAAAAATTTGACGGTGCTTTATAAAAATTCCATTAAATATAGGCAACTCAAAACTCTACGAGCAAGTTTTCCGGCTGATAAAAACACTCGGTCTTGAAATGGTCGTCAAAAATCCCTCTAAAAGTTTTCAACTGTCAGAACCCCATGTCTACGGTATCTGTATAGTTCCAAACTATATCTAATTTTTATGCGATTTGTATGCAGTTGCTTGTGATATCCATACATTTGCCTGCGATCTATATGGACCAATTAGATAGGTCAAGCAATACAGCAACCGGAAGGAAAATTTCTAAGCCTTTAGCCGACAGGGTTGTTTGTCGGCGGTAACTGTGAGGTGTTTTGACAATTTACCCTAGAACTTAAGATCCGACCCAAATCAAAACGGTGAGGGCAAATGTGGAAAAAAGAAAATGCGAAAGAACCCTCAATGCCTCATGGATAAGGGAATCCCAAAGCGATAAAACATAAAACCCAGGCCTCTTTGCTTCTTCTTCTTCAATCTCCACGCTCTCAACAACAATGGCCCTAGCTTCTTCTTCATCATCATCATCATCATCGGTGGCTTCGCTATCGCCATGGAGCATGGCCTCGATTCGCTCAGCTCTCCCTTCGATCACTGCATCTCGCGTTCGATTTCCGATGAGGCCAAGGTCAGGCCCTAAAGAGAGCAAGGTCTTGCGATCTTTCTCTGGCCTTGCTCCAATTTTCCCCATTTTCAGTTCTGGTAAATGATTCTCTTCTTCTTCTTATCTTTTCAATTAATTTGTTTTGGAATTGTTAATATATATATATATTTTTTCATTAGATGCTTTACAGCAATTTTTAATGTGTGATTTTGGGTTATTTAGAAGAAAACTAGAGAGTAAAACGAATAGAAAATAGAAGAGTTCTCTCGCTAGCCTCAAGCAAACAATTAGTGCCCTATGCAGCAATACAAGGCATTTGCGACACAACAAATAGAGTTTGTTTAGGTTGACTAGAGTTTAAGAGTGAGGCCTCGTTTGGCAACAGGGTTACGGTTTCCAAAACTGTTTCGTTGGTTTCGAGTCAAAACTCTAAAAGCTGTAACTGAAAAGTTTTGATAGCTCGAAACCCCATTTTTTTAAACTCCAAAAATATTGAAGTTTGGCAAAGTTTCAAACCGCTCTCTTATTTTTATTTTTTTGGCACCGGTCCGTAAAACCTAACCTATGCACACAACTCACCTACTCACACCACACACAAGCAAACCACACACGCACCCAGGAGACCCACGAATTTACCCCGAAAGCATTAATTTGTGACCACTTCCCCTCCTAGGTTCGACTCCGCACTCTCCGCAATAGGGGAAGTGCCCATACCAACTGAGCTACTGCTAATTGGTAACCGCTCTCTTATTTGAACCCGATTTTGAACAAAACTTTTCCAATAGTATGTTGCTAAATGACCCCAAACTTTGCAAAACTCCATATTTACGAAACTGTGGTTTGCATTCGTTTTAGCTTAAGCCCAATCCTTTTCCTGTCAAATGGAGTTAGCTATGGAGCACAAGGCTCGATGAAAGATTGCCAAATATGAAATACTAATCCTCTCATAATTAGTACAAAGTTTGGGGGGTTTCTTAGTTTCTGAAAGACCAGCTAGTTCTTCCAAATTCTCCTAGATCGGGGTAAAACATCTATGAGAAAGATTTGAGATTGATAGAATTGTTGTTGGGAATCATATTTTATATATGACTCTGAGGTTCAAGTAAATTCAAGAGCCAAACAAACCAGAAATGGAGAGATTGGATATTTCCTAGTTCTCTTTTTTCCTGGTTCTTGACTCCATTTAAATGAGGCAAAAAAAAACTACTGTTTTATAGTCCTCCCTTGTCTTGGTTTTAGCATTATGAAACATCTAATTCCAGGGGTGTAGCTTGTGCGGTTTACTCCTCAATGTGGGAATTTACATTTCTGAATCCTGTGATTCTCACAGGAAGAGACTCCAAAACCAAAGGGGAATAGAAGAAAGTTACCAATAAGTAATAAAAATACGTCAATAAATGTTAACCAATTTTTAAAAAATTAATTACTCACACAAAGTTATAACGATCCTGGATAGGATAAGGTTGCCATGCCGAAGATTATCACTTTATCAGGATTGTTAGGTATGGATAAACATACATAAAGACAACTTATAATATACAGAACTTGAAGATACATTCTTACATTGATTTTAACCTGTGTGGCTACAGCAAATTATATTACCAATGGATGAGGCCTTCAAATAAGTTCTTGAGCCAAGTAACGACAACATCAACAATGTACATGGTATTCGGTATTAGATTAGTTGCGTTGAGTAGGGTGACAAGTTTAACTGGATATGCACACAGGACTAACTATAATAGTTTGTAGGACGAGCCCTTTAGTGTTCATGGACAAATGCCGCACCACAAGGGCGCTATGTGTCATACCATCTATCTACTCACCAAATGGATTCTTTTTGCTAAGCTTGTTAAATATGCGAAGTTAGTATGTCGGTTCCTGTGGATGTGAAGTTCAGATGCTCTACCTCTTCAAAAGATTTTGGTATAGTGTTCTGCGGAACTGAACCTAAATCTCATTCCTTGGCATTGCTTACATGTTGGGTTCCCACTTCCATGTCTTGTAAGCGCATCATCATTGTGTACTGTAAAGGCAACAAATTTGATGTGTGTTGTTCTCAAAGATGTAGCCGTTTATGAAACACATTGTTGATGTTGATTGATTCAAGTACCTCGTTTTTTTTGTCAACTGTTTAGTACGTTAATAAAGTTTTGTCGCTGTGAGAATCTGTTTCTCTTGTTTCGTTGTGTTAATTCATCTTGGAATAATTTAAACTGGAAATTATCTTCTTAATTGAAGATAGAATCAGTAGCTTGAGCTCCATGATTCTAACTTCAATAATCATCTATACCTTTGCACTCATAAAGCTTCATAAAAATCTGGCTACATTTTATGAATGCCTGTAAACTAGAGAGCAACTCTTGTAATAGTCCTAAATTATTGGCTTAAGAAACTCTCAAAAGAGAAGGGTTTAAGGCAGGCCAATTGGCAAGGGCCACAGGTGTAAGATCTGTTCATGATTTACTTAATGCTATCATTTAGTACAATTGAATATTGTGCATCAACCTCTTCGATATATGAAGCACGATGAAGCAATAAAACAAGCGGTTGTGAAATTCGTCAATTCATTAAATTGCAGTTTCAGTAGTATTTAAAAAGTTTATTTAATATTTCCCATATTGTGCAGAGAACACCATGTATGAGCAGAACTTTCTCAACATCAGCAACGGGAGCAAATTCTATGCCATGAGGCATGGGCGCCGTGTCCCGAAACTCAACCGACCTCCGGATCAACGAAAAGCACTCATTCGTGGCCTCACAACACAACTATTGAAACATGGTAGGATTAAGACAACAAGAGCCAGAGCCAGTGCAATAAGAAAATTTGTGGATAAAATGATTACACTGGCCAAGGACGGGTCTCTACACAAGAGGAGGCAAGCGTTGGGATTTATATATGAGAAGCAAATAGTCCATGCTTTGTTTGCAGAGGTCCAAGATAGGTACGGCGAGAGAAACGGAGGGTACACTCGAATCATCCGAACTCTACCAAGGCGAGGGGATAATGCACCAATGGCCTACATTGAGCTTGTCTAGGCAAGCATATATTTTTTGTTGCTGCATAATTTCTTTTGGGTAAATTTCATAGAACACCAGTAAACTTTCTTGTTATTCATCGAATAACAGTGAACTAAAAAAGTTTCATTAGACACCCTTGAACTTTTAAAAGCCGTTACAAAGTAAATAAAACACCTTCCAAAAGTTGCATTAAACCCCATGTCAGTGGTGATTCTTGTATCCCCCCCCCCACCCAAAAGCTCAATGGTTTTCTGTAATAAACTGAACTGTGGCATTTTATATATAATTTACCCTTATGCTTTCTAGGACCTGTAGTTGTATTTAACTTATTTATGATTTGCTTTTTAGCAAACTTACCAAGCACCATAACTCAAATATATTGATGTTATTGCAAAACTTTAGAGATTTATTAATATAATTTGCGCATTCGACTATATTTAATGCTTCTGTCGGCACAAAAATAATAATTCAGTGCCTCGATCTCACACATGACTATTCGAGGCGACTGCTTGCTATTGAATGTTCATTTGCCATACAGATATACATAGAACTTCTACATCGAAAGTGATATTTGAGTAAATAGTACATCAGTGACATCTTTCAGTTTCTTGTTTGACATGAAGAACCAAGAAAAGAAAAATAGCTTGAAACGCAATTGGATCTTATGTAGCATCTCTAGCTCATCAAATTATTTATGCACTAAATACCGTTAGGTACCGGGATAGCATGAATGGTCGAAAATAATTTTTTAGTCTCACTACAGTAAATAAACACTTATTTCGACGGAAATTTACCGTCGAAATAGGTGTATTTCGTCGGGAGACACCAAATAGCCACGAAGGAATGCCGACGCAATAGATTGTGTCGCAATAGGTTATTTCCACGGCCAACGTTCGTCGCAATAATCAAATCTATTTCGACGGCTATTGCCCGTCGAAATAGTTCTTTTCTCGATGGGTCATTCCCGTCGAAATATATATAAGTTTTTTAAGTTAAAAAAATTGTTTCAGGAATCATTTTTTTTATTTCGGCGGGTAATTCCCGTCGAACTAGTCTATTTCGACAGGCCAGGTCCGTCGAAATAGAGTGCATTACAGTAAAATAAATTTTAAAAAACTAAGAAAATCTCCAATCCAATCTATTTTAATTTAATATCGATTCCATTCCATTCAAATAACGATTCTAATACAAAATCCATTCCATTCAAATATCGATTATCTAAATATGATTATAATACATACTATGTGTTCCATTACAATCTTAACATCATAAATTTACAAAAGTAGGAAATGAAAAATCAACGGAGGACGAACATGGAAGGGAGAGTTGATCACGAAGGATGCGCTTATGGATTTCCGGGGTAAAGCCCATGCGAGAAGTTTAAAGTACATTAATTAGTATGAATATTTTATATTAATTAAATGTGTGTGCATGCGTGCTTGTTTGTGTGCGTGTGTATGTATGCTTGTGCGCGCGCGCGTTTTGTTTGTTTGTGTGTATTCTTGTGCGCACACGCGTGCCTGTTTGTGACTATGTGTATGTGTGTGCACACATGTATGTGATTTGTGCATATGTGTGTGTGTGATGCTTTTGTATGTGTGCACACGTGTGTATGTATGCTTGTGCGTGTATATGTGTATGTGTTTGTATGATTGAGTGCGCGCTTGTTTGTATGTGTGTGTATGTATGCTTCTGTGCGCACGCGCGTTTGTATGCTTGTGTGTGCGTACACGTCTCTTTGTGTCTGTGTGTATCAGCGCCTCCGTTTGTTTTAGCAACTTATCCTACGGTCTACTCGCCAAGCCGGTAGTGTGTGCACACATGTATGTGATTTGTGCATGTGATATGCTTTTGTATGTGTGCGCGCACGCGTGTGTATGCTTGTGCGTGTATGTGTGTGTATGATTGTGTATGTGATATGTGCGTATGTATGATTGTGTATGTGAGGATTATCGAACTTACCGGAGGTACTGGCCTCCTAACCTGGACGTACGCGTCGATAAGATTAATCTTTTGCTCAAGAGTCCAGCCAGCAAATAAATCGGCAGCGGGAGCGGTAGTCGATCGGCGTGAGGAACCGCCGGATTCCGGCGTCCGCTCCTGGGGCGATCCATGAAACACAGGGGTCCTGTTCTGTATCGGCATCTCCGATGCCAATTCATTTGCCGGCTGAAACCTAGAAGGTGGATGCCCATTCGGCTGGAAAAGAGTGTTATACTGGCGCTGAGTAATCTTAGAGAACACGCACTGTACTCTCTCGTGACGATCCGGCCTAAACGCCGTGAAAGCCCTATCTATGATGAATGTTCTCCGCACGTCATCAACCGGGTGTCCCTGCTTCGCCTCCGTCGCCTGGATCAACCGATCTCTCTCGGCCGTCATCGCCGCCTATTTTTAGAAGAAATGTATTAACGCCGTTCTAAAAGCTACACAATAATTATTCTGAAATAATTAAGAAGCTCGGCATATATGGAGACTTACATATATTCTCTGTGCCTTAATCGATGCAAGCGTGTCGTCATCCCGTACAAATTGAGCCGGTAGATTTCGATACGATCAAGAGACTTTCCACCATAGCTTTCTTTCTGCATATAACATTTAGAAAGTTCATACATAAATTTCTAAGATAATTTTAACGTATTAATATCAAATACGAAACTTGCGTGTTCGATGGCAACCTACTGGGAACACTTGCTCCCATCCCTATAAATATCATACAGCTGAGCGCGAGATGCTTTGCCTCGCTCGTTCTTCTTCTGCAGTTACATCAAATATTGTTTACTGAGTTGCTATAAAATAGTAAAAAGGTATCGTCAATGATATACCCTAAACTCTCCGTACAAGAAATGATCGACAAAGGCATCGTCGGACCAATCTGGATTCGGCTTAATCGAATACATCTCATCCGATGAAGCGCAGTTTTCAAGCTTTTTAAAGATTTTGTTCTTATGGTCTCTTCAATTCTTCGCCATATGATTACACATCTTATTATAAACTGCGCGTTCATCGCAAACCCCTTGGGGGCCTTCTACGCTAACCCACCGAAATTCGAACCGAGCCTGCAAAACGGGATAATTCATCATTGTATGGGTATTTTATAGTAATTTAGTAAATGTATATGTATATATGTGTGTGTTTGTGATATACGCGTATGTGTGTGTACATGTGTGCATATCAAAAAAAAGTGCAGTATTGAATTGTATAAAAAAATCTGACCATCATCTCCCATATAGCGACTTGTTTCTTTAGCCCTAACGCTTCGCTGTCCCAATCTAGGACCTCCCAATCGTCATCTTCGTCCTTCAACAAATAAGACATGCGGTCCTCGCTGTTCACTATCGACGACATCATTTTCTTTACTACTTTGCTGGCTCCTGTCACAACGTCCCCTGTGAGCAAAAAGTATACAATCGGCTTGCTAGGAACATGTGGCATCCTCCTCCATATATCACTGGCCCGTGGTGGGTCCTCTCCCAGTCCGTTTTTTTTACTGAGAAGACTGTTTCTCGTCCCCGGTAGACTGATAGGTTCTGCTATCTGAACCTGACATATCTAAAACAAATTCATGGAATATAGTTTAGTATGTTAGATAAAAAAATAATAGTGAAAATTATTGCTGAAAAGAATATCATACATAAGCAACAAATGGTGGAAATAATATGCAGGGAAAAAGGTGAAATGTAGGACATTAGAATTCTGGCCCAAGAACAGAATACATATAACCAGCTTATATAACCTCATATATAAATTAACTTGAAAATCTATGTACATTAGAATTCGAAACTGTAGAAGATAATATGCGGAAAAAGATGAAATGTATGAAATAATATGCGGAAAGAAAGATTCAATAAATTGCAGGTTTCAGATTACTTAAGTTATGAGTATCATACAAGAGCGAGTTAATAAATCAATGTTGGGGTCAAAAATTACATCCCGGTTGACCAAGTCAAAGTCAACCCCAAATAAGTGGGCCCAAGCCCAGGTCGACTGGGCCTATGCCCAAGTCGAGCCCCGTGGCCTGTCTCTCCCATGCCAAAATGAAAATTATGTAATAAATAATTTTGATATAATTTTTATGAATAAATGTAAGAAAAATGGGCATAAAGCCAAATTTTTATAAAGCCCATGGCTCATGTGCAAAAAAAATGAGCATATGACGTATGGGATGGGCAAAACGCCATTTTGTAAAGCCTAAGGGGCCATGTGTAAATTTGCAAGCCTATATAAGGCAGCATGATAATGAAATAAAGGACAATAATTCATTCCCCTCAAAAGTTAGGATTTCTGTGCCTCTTACTTTCTCAAGGTTCTAATCCTTCTTCCCCATATTGAATTAAATCAAGAGTTTAACTCTTCTTTTCCCAAAAAGAAGCAGTTTTTCACCATAAAATCCTTGATAGGGAGCTCGGGTCTTCCATCAAATCTCTAAAATGGGAGATTTTTAATGCTCATCCCCTTTTCTCTAAGATCCAGCCAGCAGAGAGGAGGAAGAGGGACACTCATCTCCAAAAACTCCACTTCGAGAAGATCCAAGGCTCAAAAGAAGATCCAACGCTAAAAGGGAGAAGAAAGGGGTCCCCTTTGATCATCTCCAAAAGATTTCTGTGAGTTCAACTTCATTTGTTAAAATCTTTTGGAGTTTAACTCCATAAATAAAATTCTTTTCGGAGTTTAATTCCTTTCAAAATCCTTTTGGGAGTTTCAACTCCATAAAGATAAAAATCCTCCTTTTTTCTGGGAGGTTCTAAAGCCTCTCGGATTTTAACTCCTAATTTCGGGGCTAAGTTCCCCCTTTTTTCCTGCAGGCGCCCAGCGCCCACATGCCGGGCACGTGAGGCGCTGGCGCCTAAAGCCCACGTGCGCGCGCATGCCGGGAGCGTGAGGCGCCGGCGCCCAGCGCCCACATGCCAAGCACGTGAACCGCTGGTGCCCACGCGCATCGCACGTGTCCTCAGGACGCTTCTCGCCCTTCTTTTCCCATGCACTCCACACCAAAAATACTTCCCCCGTTGGAAAAAATTTCTAACAGAGCGTTGTCCCGCATCCCGCAAAAGGGCTGCTAGCCTCATTAACCTCCATCCCGCTATCCGGATAGCGGGACCCCCGTAAACTCCGCAAGGCCCCCGATATATTCAAAACCCTTTAAAACACAACACATACATGGCACATTAAGTTCGCATGACCGGTTTGACCCGTCAATCGGAGATTCCTTCACTTCAAAGGCGAAGGGTAATTAACGGCAGCTTAGGCCGCGGCTGCCGGAGATTCAAATCCCCACAATCAATAAATTCCGGCCTATCTTAGGCAGGGGGATCTGTAATGCGCCTGACAAGCGACGCGTATTTCCCATCTCAATAGGGTGATGAAAAATACCCTACAATCAAGATATTTAAAGTCTTAATTAGATTTCTAGTTCTACTACCGCCGATGGCACGTCAGAGACTATTTCCGACTCTTATGTCTGTTCTTGATAAACCGCTGTTGAATTCGAGAGGAATAGCATCATCTTATATAATCGGGATTGTAGAACAACTAATCTCATTTACACCACTTTCACTTATGTTGCAATAGTCTCGTGGATTCGTTACAACAACAATATCCTACTGGGCATCCCTAGGGTCTGTGACATAAAAGCATTGGCGAGCTTGGCTGGCGAGAATATAAGGCTCTTCACCAAAAGCGGGTTTCGATGAATGGAGTAAAAGTAGGCTATTTTCAACTTTGAACCCGGTATGTTCATGATGGATATCGTACCACAGACACTTGAACAGGACAACCGTCTGTTCATGATAACGCATTCGAATTATTTTTTTAAGCACCCTATAATAGTCCAATTTTCCGGTGGTTGGATTTGAATATCAAGAAGATGAATATCCAGTAACGGTGGATGTGACAAAAACGCCGCAATTCTGAAACTTTTTATTTGGATCTCTTTTTCTAATGTGAAATCTAAACCCGTTAACAACGTAACCGGAGAGGTACTCAGCTTGTTCATCTGAACCATACGCTAGCGATTTTATATCTTCTGAAACATGTCCATCATTAGGATTTCTTTCAACATGTTAGGGTGAGACGGATTAAGTTATGTGTGTGTGTATCAACATGAGTTGTAGTTTGGTTTTTATAGTTTACAACTTATACGTGCTTTCAACCAAGCGGGAAAGTGCTTATGTCGCTCCTTATCGATATCTTATTGCCGAGTTCGTTTAGTAGGTGGACGGTATTGAGCATTCCAAACGCTGTATATATCGCAAATAAACATTTAATTTTGACTTGAAGATTTTTTATAATTATGTTAAGAAAAAAAAGTAATAAATACTTGCCCGATAAAACTGTTCACATCTGAACAGTTAAATAAAACGTAACAATGAATCATACCGAGCTGCTCAGATGTAGTATGACCCGACTTCACTTTACCCAGTTCCTTTCCTTGGGCCCGAAAGACGGCTATTACAGGTCTATTATCAACCATGTCCTCATTACGTTTCGGCCTATTAAATTCAGTCTCAACACCCTTTAGATACATAGAACAAAATATTATGCATTCCTCCACGAGAAACCCTCCAGCGATCGACCCCTCGGGACAACTCCTGTTACGGATATACCGTTTTATTTGTACATGAACCCGACGGATGCAAACAAATTTAATTCGTTTTATTATAAATATTCAATTTATTATGAACAGTAAAGAGTTATTATGTTGGTTTTACCTCTCGAACAGCTACATCCACGGATAATTCACGGAACCACCTAAACGTGCCGCTTGAACAAGGTGAACCGTGAGATGCAACATTCCGATGAAAATAGAAGACGGAAACATCTCTATTCTACAAAGTATGCAAGGTATTTTATTCTCCAGGGTTCTAAAATCGTTTGCCGAGTAATTTTTGAACTCTCTGAAGAAATGACACAAATCAGTCACAACCGATACAACGTCGTTATCTGGTAACGTCCTAACAGCAATGGGAAGCAATTGTTGCATGATCACATGACAGTTGTGACTTTTCAAGCCGATGAGAGTTTCTTTTTTCAAGTTTACGCATTTACCGATGTTCGCAGAATATACATCTGATACCCTTACTTATTTAAGTATTTTAAGGAAACTCAGCTTCTCATTATCGGAAATCGTGTGCTTTGCTGGTGGAATAGCCCATTTACCATTCGCTTTCGGAGTTGGATGCAATTCTAACCGCAAATTCTTTGTAGCAAATCATTGTCGTATCACTAGTGTGTCTCTGTTCTTAAATTTGGTATTCAACATGGTATCCAACAAGAGCTCACAGACATTCTTCTCGATGTATATGACGTCCAAGTTATGGCGAAAATTAAGAAAACGTCAATACGGCAAATCATAAAATATAGATCTCTTTCTCCAGTTATTTGATATCTCATTCGGAATAGTATGTTTATATTTCTTACCAAAAACAGTATTGATGTGCTCTACGTCCATAAACGCCTTTATCCTATTTGACACAAGAGGAGGGGGCCGATTCTCCTGCTCACCATTGAACTTGATTCCATTGCGTCGATAAGGATAATCAATATCTAGCCAACGACGATATCCAGTGTAACAGGAAATTCGATTTACTGGCGTTTCACAGACGGTGTTCTCTTGACAACAGAGGCAGGCATAATTACCTTTCGTACTCCATCCCGGCAACATGTCATATGCCGGGAAATCATTTATTGTCCAAAGCAACGCCGCGCAGTGTGAATCTCTCTTTTTGTGGACATCATAAGCAACGATGCCGATCTCCCACAATTCATTCAACTCATCAATCAACGGCTTCAAATAAATATCAATATCAGGAGAGTTGCTTTCACGGATCAACAAAGGCATTTGAATGTAAGATTGTTTCATATTCATCCACGGCGGGAGGTTATAAATTACTAGTGTAACGGGCCATACACTGTGAGATGCACCTCCTTTAAACGGTTCCAATCTATCAGCCGATAATCCAAGTCTCACATTACGAACTTCTGTAGCAAACGCGGGAAATTAAGCGTCAAATCTTTGCCACTCTTCACCATCAACGGGATGCCGTAAGATTACATCCTTCCTGCCACCATCTGCATGCCATGTCATATGTTCGGCAGTTTTAGACGATAGAAATAATCTCTGTAGTCTTTTCTTAATAAGAAAAAAGTGCAACGCCTTCACAGGAATTTTCGGAATTGACTCTTCATCCCTTAGAGGCCTTTTAGGTAATATCTATCTCGATTCCCCATAAATTCTACACTTATTTAAGTTCATGTCATTATCTGTCGTGAATAACATGTAGTCATTTGGATAAGTATCGATTTTTTGATAACTGAAACCGATGTCGGCAATAATCTTCATCTCTTGAAAATTTGTAGAGAGATCGGGATTCGGGTAAGCCTCCTTCTCTATCTTTAGAAAGTCATCGACTGACTTGTTGCTCCATAAACTTTTGCATTTAAGATGAAATATGCGAACCATCCAATCCAACTTCGTCATTGTCGCACCATCATAAAGAGGTTTCTTAGCATCCTTCATATACTTAAAAAAACTAGCTAATTCGGAATCTGGAACCGTATCATCTATAGAGGTATCATCGTTCATGCCATCATATAACCCGTCCATCATATCATTTAAATCGGTGGTTGATGGGATTCTCATAGGAAGTGGCAACAGACGATGTGCACCGATTCTATAGTCCACGACCTCTCCATGTAAGTGCCAGATAGTGTAACATTCACAGAATCTATTAGCAAGTATATGCAGTCGAACCGCCCCTCGACTATCAGTTCTACCGTTACAACATTTCCTACAGGAATAGGGGATCAGGCTACTACCCACTCTTGACGAGAATTGCATAAACTTTTCTACACCGATTTTAAATTCAGAGCCAAATTTGTTCTTATTTATCCAAGTCTTATCCATTCTTGTCTGATACATAAAACCTAATACAGTTCACAATTAATTATTATATCATAACAAACATTTTAAAATCATACACGATATTAAAAATTTTATACCCCGTGAGAAAGCTAAGAATGAGATGGTTATAGATGAAGAAGAGAATGACAACCGTGTCTCAGAACTACATTTGAGTGATTTATCATAGCTGAAAATAATATTAACGCTTCTATCTTGGATGTCAATGGGTAATGGCTGTCGGGGGTAAGGTTTCTATCCTATTAAGAATGTTTAACGCATACACCCTCTGGCTTTCATTCGTTTCGAGAAAATTTCGGCAACAGCTCCCCGCTGTTCTCCGAGTACACTGCAATAAAAAAGATAAACATCTCAATACTATCGGTATTGAGATGATCATCTCAACTATATTTGTACACGGAGAACAAGCGGAAAGATACTGACGAAACTCATCTCGAAACGAATGAAAAGCATAAGTATGTAGGGAAGTGTATGTTATGCATTCTTAACTTGTCCAAAACGGGACAAATCTATCGATTATAGTGCAACTAGTATTTTTGTCGCATAAACTACGAGATAGTTGTCAACGAAAAATGATTAACATTCGAGATTGACAACGCACGCGTAGTTTTATATCACGAAAATAACCGTATGCATATAACTGATATACGGGTTCTAAATCGTGATATTTTTTTAATATGAGATATTTGATGACGATATGTATTGGTTTACTTTTTTTCATCATCGAGTAGCATGCACTTAATTAGATTGGCTTTAATAGTTTCAGTATCGTCGGTTATTTAACTATTTGTTTAGGGTTTTGGAATTTTCAGTTTGAATGGTAAATTCTCAAACAATCGATATTATTAACGAAGCATCTGCATTAAACACGCATGCATACAACGAAAATTACATAAAGGTAAGTCTCACACACACACTCTCACACAAACACATGTCCATACACAATATATTACACACATATAGTACACACACATCCACATTAGACACACAAATATTGCAAACAAAATGGATAGCAAGAACAACAACATGCTTAATTGGTAACTGGTTTATGATATTGATAATATAGCTAATTGGTTTATGACATGTCAAGTATCTATATTTTCGGTTTAATTAATATTTAATTGGTGACTTAATTTAGGTATGGTAATTTAGGTTAACTTTAGTACTTAATAATTAAAAGTGATAAAGTTGTATACCGGATACTGCCGTATAGAAAGCGAAGAAGTATAGAAAGCGAAGAAACAGAAGTAATCATGCCGACGTCAATCTTACAATCATACAAATTATTAGTTACATATGCTTCCATTCTTTATAAATAACAAAAGCAATACACACACGCTCTTAATTATAATTAACTAAAATTAACAACCTAACCCAAACCCTAAATCTAAAATTAACTAAAATTTTCAACAAATAAATTAACTTAACCATCACCCTAAAATTAACCCTTGTTCTAACCCACTCCCTAAAATTAACCCTAACCCTAAATAAAATTAACCCTAAAGTTAACAAAATATTAACCATAACCCGAACCCTAATAACCCCAACACTAACCTTAATCTTAAAATTAAACATAACAATAACCCAATCCCTAAAATTAACCCCAACCCTAACACTAAAATTAACTAAAAATTAAAAAATTAACCAAAAATAACCCTAGCCCTAATCCTAACCATAACCCTAACAACAAAATCAATCGTAACCACAATCCAATCCCTAAAATTAACCTTAACCATAACCTAAAATTAACTATAAATCCTAAATAAAATTAACAAAATATTAACAAATTAACTAAATTAAGTAAAAAACTGTCCTGATTTTCGTAGCCGGAGTCGAGGGGACTCGGAGGGGAGGGGGTGGAGGAGGAGGAGGGGAGAAGGGGATACGGTCTGATTGATGGGTGGAGGAGGGGAGGAGGGGGCTCGAGGCCGGATCGAGTGGAGGAGAAGGAGAGCGGGCAGATCGGTGGCGGGTCAGCTTAGCGGGTTCGGTGGCGGGTCGGCTAAGGGGAAGAGGGCGGATTGGAGGGGTGGAGGCCGGTGTAGGGGGAGAGGGTAATTTTTTTAGAAGGGAGAAAGGGAAAATATTTAAGGGAAATGAAATTTTTATTAAGGGGAGAAAGGGGCAAGTCACGGGGAAAATTTGTTGACCGAAATCAACAACCTATTTCGACGGCAAATTTCCGTCGAAATAAATTACAAATAAATGGCCGTCGAAATTTGCCCCATTTCCTTGTAGTGTCTTCTCATTATACTTCCAAAAGTGAAAAAAGGATCAAGTCCTATTTTTATTCCATAACAAACAAATAAAGAAATAATGTAAAGAATGCTCTTTCATTCGTCACTTTTTGCTTTTCCCTTATTAAAAAATTTGGGCAAGCAAACGAAAATTGTTATTTCTAGAGATGCTTCCTTAGCGCTTGTAATGCAGTTATTTCTGAAGGTACTTCGGGCAAGTACATGGGCCATTATAATGCCGGCCTTCTTTTGTTCCGCTTCCAAGTCTTTCTTTTATTCAAACAAAGTAAACTTCATCTAAGCATCATTTTCCTTATCTTTTCTTTTTCTTGTTTTTGGATGGTGGCTCACCATCGGCCTGTGCAGATATTCCGCAGTCTGAGTTTTTAAAAAACTGACTAATGTTTTACTTTTTCATATGCAGATTCGGCGTAAGTTCTCCATGAGCTGACATCCTTAAAGCGATATCACCATTCCGTAGCTGTTGTATTGATTTTGCTTATGATGTAGAAATGAAATTGTAGATGCATGAATGCTGATTCCCTTTTCCTTGTTGATTTTTGTACCATGCGAGCAAATTGGTACCGTCACATTGTTAAGTTCT
Source organism: Agapanthus africanus (assembly GCA_030015575.1). Lineage (NCBI taxonomy): Eukaryota > Viridiplantae > Streptophyta > Magnoliopsida > Asparagales > Amaryllidaceae > Agapanthus > Agapanthus africanus. The sequence continues at coordinate 41,808,557 of JASDDO010000019.1, read as the reverse complement.
TGAACATTATCTGCTCTGGATATGCTCCTATTACTTTATATGGACTAGATATTATTTATAATAGTTTTCTTCTTTTATTAGAATAATAGGCCATAAGCTAATGTAAGCGGGGTTCGAAATGCAGACCTTCCGCTCGGCGACAGGTTGGTTTAACCACAAAGAAATGGTGTCTTAACCACAAAGAAATGGTGTCGCTCGTAGTTTTTTGGTTTTCATTTTTTATGTCTCAGTGACTGGTCAAAGGAGAACTGTGTTTGAAGATCAACAATATTTTGTAACTATTGATAAAGGTGAATATGACGTACAAATAATAAAAATAAGAGAAACGTGTCTAGCTCTATGGGCCAGAAAGCAACTCGTTTATATCCATGCCCTAGAAAAACTTGTGAAAAACTCAATTTCTTAAATATAAAAAAAAAAAGCATTATTAAGTCTAATATATTCTGGTCGTTTTTTTTATTTTTCATTATCTCTATCCTATCTTTGTCACTTTTTGGCTGCTTCATACTGTATTTAGCAGTTGGCTACTACACTTAGCAAATAACTCATATTTACAAGTTAACCACTGCATCTATCAGGTAATTACTACATTTACATTTAAAAGGACACCAATTTGACGTGAACGCACATGTAGGGGAGGATTAATGATTTTTCTCCAGGGACACCAAAAGAGTTAGGTTATGTTAAGAAGAAAATCAAACTAAATATTTTATAAAAATCCTCAAATAATTTTAAACAAAGTTGTGAATTAATTTACTTGCAGATGCAGAAGCTTTTTTCTTTAAATCAAAAGCATATTCATGCCCGCTTAAATTTAAGCCAAAAAATAATTGTGAACGGTGGGAAATGAATCCATAAATGTTTGTTGAGAAATTAAACATATCACCAGGTGGATGAAAGCATGCTATTTTTTAATTTATGCTGCGAACATATATCATAGATGTCCAAAATTTTCAAAACTCGTCTCTATTTTCCAAAATTTCAGACAAGGGCATATGCCCTCGCTATATAATTAATGGATCCGCCCTTGTACATGTGGAATAATAGTTATTTGCTGTATGTGGTAGTTATATGATAATGTAGAACTTATCTGGTTAAGTAGCAGTTATCGCGTAGGACTATGATCCTATCGATAGGATTTGGAAACCGTCTCTTAACCATTGGATCTGCTTTGGAATGGGTGGTTATATTTCTCAATAATTTCATAATTGTTAGCACGCATCCCAAATCTAATCCACTTGTTAAGAGATGTCTATATAAGGTCGTACTCATAGTTATCTTCCAAAAAACTATAAAGGCTTTTTAATGATATTGGGAAAAAAAGTACATGGTGTATATATGGTGTATATAAGAGACTTAAAACTGCCAGTTTTTTGAAGATATGGAATTTTTCACAAGCATTTTTTGTGTCAATGAGTTTTCTCTGTTGCTTTTTTGGTACGAAGAGCTAGGCCATTTAGAAATCATATGGGCATCTGGTTCTTTGGTTGCAGGGTGTTATATACAATTATTAATTTAGCTACTGGCCGGAGCCCCATGGTATGCACGGGATTTGACCAGAATGCCATAGCTATTTGTTTAGTAAGGATGAAAAATTCAAGTCATGAAAATGATATACTTAATATTTGGCCGAATATATCCAGTGCAATTATGCATCAGAACAAATTATATACTCAATCGGAATAGTATGTTATATAGGGATGTAATCGGAATAGTATGTTATATCCGGTTGTTAGCTTCAGATACGAATACAATTACAGACAGTCGTCGGAAACAAAAACTATTATTCATATCTGATAAAAATCGGATATATATATGGATTAAATATTTGTAAAATCCATATCCGCTGATTTATTTTTAAGGTTGCGCTTGGTACATGGAAAGAAAGATTACCGGGAATCTTAGCATTCCCGGAAATGGGATGACCGGGTATCTAATTTTAAGGAATCTTGCATTAACTTGCTTGGTATAATTTAATCATTTCCGGTAATATATATATATATATATATATATATATATATATATATATATATATATATATATATGTGTGTGTGTGTGTGTGTGTGTATGCGCGCGCAATCGTCGACCAGTGGTGAGGTCGGTGGATGGCGGAGGGGCCGCCGATATACGACCGGCGACAAACTATGGTCGGCCGGCGACGGACCGGGCGGTGAATGATCGGTGATGATCGGCGGCCAGCCGGTGGCAAATGGCAGATCGGCGGCCGGCCGGCTAGCGGACGATCAACGATGGGCGGCGGGATCGAACGGACTGTGGGTGGCGAGGGAGGCTGACAGCGGATGATCATGGTTTATTTCATATTAGATGAGAATGTTTCGTGGTTATTTAGGATTGACACATGATTTTGGGAGAATAGAATTACCAAGAAATATGGTCACTTGATTAGCACGGTAATCCTATATTTTTAGAAACATCTTTTACACATAAATAAGCGTGGTAATATTTCATGATAATCTAGAACTATCATCTAGAATACCTCCTACCAAGCGCATTCTAAACAAATCTAGTAAATGGATCCAGGTATTACTTACACGGTTTGTGTCTGTATATCAATCACTAGAACCGCTTTAGATTTTTAGTAATGGGTATTGGCAAGGGGATATTGGGTCTGGTATGAATTGATCTGGATATCCGAACCCGATTTTTTTAGAATTATCCGTATTTGAATCCGGATCCCGCGTTTCTAAAATGTTGCTATCCAAACACGAATCCGACCGCATATCGATTCTAAGTATCCATATCCGGAATTTTTTTTGATTGGGAAACGGTTTTTGATTGGGAAACGGAACCAGATTGGATTAGTTTAGATCCGTAATGTTTTATATGATAAAAGCACTACTATGCATTAAAACACATCATAAAAACTCCATGGGGCTGTCAAAACTGTTTAGCCCAAGGCAAGGGGCGGAACAGAGATTTCCATCGAAAAATGATGTCGAGTCCGGTTCTGATTTGCTCCTTTATTATTGTGTCAAATTGAAGGGGATGGATGCAAATCTCCAGCTCACAAGAGGGGTTGAACGAAAATTCTGCACAAAGGGAGGGAGCCTAATGAAAAAGCGCTAAACTTATTTTGTGCAAAATCCCTCTGCTCGTTTCATTCGTTTCCATTCCTTCCACTCTCCATGTCCCTATTCAACTGTTCCGTATTCAAACCCTAAATTCTTGAAACGCTAAATTTTCGATACTCATCATCACTGCAGACTGCAGACCAATGGCGGCAGCAATCGAACCATCGCAAATGGACATCGACGAGAACATCAACCCTAGGTTCTCGATCAATGGTATCGGTTCTCTCTTTCTCTCGATCTCTCAAATCTCTCGCTGTTTGTGCGAGATTAGATCGGATGCGATCTGATCTTTGTGTTGTATGCAGTGTTGCAGCTGCTGAAATCGGCTCAGATGCAGCATGGGTTGAGGCATCGTGACTACACTCGATATCGGTATGTGCTTTTCATTAATTCTTCACTATTTGGATGGATTTGAGAGACAACCAATTACGCTTGATTGTTCATTCTTGACATAAAAACCCGTGAAAAAAGATCCTTCTGAAAGCAATAATTTTTTTGGGAAATACTTGATGAGGGTTTATAGGAATTCTAAACAGCAATTTACTAGTAAATTTTGGGGAAATGTTAGAACCAATTCAGTTAAAAAAATTGCTCGAACTAGTTATGGGCCAAATTTATTAGTACCAGGATAATAAAGGCATTGTCTGTGTAGAAGTATGACAGTCACAATTTTTTTCTTCCAATTCCTATGTGCTATGTGGATAAGATTAGAAATGTAAATATTTGTTTATGAAACTTTGGAAATTGGAAGTATAGTAAAAGAAAGTCTAAACTGCACAAATGTATCCATCAACTTTCACGTTTTTTGCGATTGATACCATGAACTTTAATAATTAGAGATAAGTACCATGAACTATTTTTCTGACATAACTACCCTACAACGTTAACTTTTGTGCCTTAATGGACCATTATACCCCTCAAAATTTTAGGGGTTGACTGAGAACACAAGGGTAAAATGGGGAAAACAAGTCAAATATTGATGACGTGGCAGTTAAATATAACGTTTGTAGACAGAAGAAAAGTTGATGGTATTTTGCAATCGGGGGTGATAGTTCATGATACTTGTTTGTAATTAATTTAATTCATGGTATCAATCGCAAAAAACGTGAAAGTTGATGGATGCATTTATGCAATTTAGTCTAAAAGAAATGCTATTTGTATAACTACATATTTTAATGATTGTACTTATAATACAACCATTGTACAATATGCATAAAAGTTAATGTATTTAAACTTGGGCAAATTAAGGAGCTTTTGACGATTTGCTAGATCATCAGTAAAATCCATACATCTATATGAACAAAAACCAAAGCAGAGAATGCCAGAACCTGGTTTCTTTTCATATTGCACAACAATATTTTATATAGCATAAATTAAAGTTTTCCTTAAATGTACTATAGTAACGTTTGGAAAACATAATTATCGAGAGCAGAGTCTAGAGAGAGGTATACTTGAATTACAATAACAACCTAGCAGGTTAGTTTCACATTTTAAATGGTTTGTACAAATCATGTGAATATATCAATGGCTATAAGTTACTCGATTCTACAATCATATTTTGATAGCTTAGGTATCTCAACTTAATTTCATCAATTCAATCCAAGCATGTGTCTCTCATTCTACCTTTGCTTTCTCTTCCAGCCACTACAGACTACCCCCTAACTTCTTTCATAGTCCTTTAGTTATATTGCGCTTTCCTCGTTCTTTTTCTTTATGCTTCTTTAGCTCCCTCTTTTCTCTCGATTTTACTCCCTTTTCCCCCCTTTATTTGGTTTAATGGGACCCTCTCATGTATTATAATTTAGATGAAATTTCTAAAATAATGTCCATTCTTTCAAGTTTCAGTCTCAAAATTTTGTCAAGAAGTATTTGCCCTCCGTAATAAATGTGAACACAATCTTTTGTAGCAATTATGTTATCACTCCCTTGTTGACGTAATTTTGTTCGGTTGAGGGGAACTTCGGGTGATGCTAACGGGCCACCAATGATCATGGCAATCCCTTTTCATGTAAATAGTCTTCTCTGACAGGAAGTTAGCACTAAGAAATAGAGAGTTGATGATGATATAGGTTGAGAACCATTTGTAATATTCACAGAATTGGTTATGGATTGTTGCATATTTGAGAACTCCATTTAACGAGACAAGACTTTAGATGATGCGGAAGTAGTTTTCCGCAATATATGTTTGTTTATTGGATACAAAATTTTGACTCTTTGAAGAAATTATATTGGTTTCTATTGGATTGTAAACTAAATAACATAATAACAAGTGTTTTAATTTAATTAGCATACATGTAACCTTAACAATTCTTGGACAGACACCATTACAGTCTTTTCTGCTACAATCTCTTGATTACTTGCTATCGTCGTGCCTCACAGATCTCCATAGAACTTCAACATTAATTTACTGGTTTCCTTTAATTTCCTACCATTTCTTGTTTATGTCCTTATGAAACCACATGCTCTTATCCTTCAATAATTTCATCTTAATTTTGTTTGCAGTTTTCCTTTGTAATTTTCTAGTGGATAATATTTTATTCCTTTGTTTTTCTCAGGAGATATTGCACTGCACGATTAAGAAGGCTATATAAGTCACTGAAGTTCACACATGGCCGTGGCAGATATACTCGCAAGGCTATAACAGAGTCGACTGTAACAGAAGTAAGGTATAAATTGCTCACCCATTTCCAGCAAATCTTCTGTGCCGTTTTGATAATAATGATTTCTACTCTCATCTTTTGTAAGATATTATTAATTGGTTACGTAATATGTTGTATCTGATTGTATTTTCTGATTTGTATGGTGAGGTGACTTTTATGCTGTAATTGCTAAGACGGTAGTCCATATGCAATAATCTGTATACGAATCATGTCATACTAATTTATTAATTTATCTAGGTGATTTAAGAATCTGTGCCCATATTCATCTAAGTCTCCATAATTATATAAATGATACTGGCTAAAGATGTGACAGGTTTATATATTTAATGTTCTCGAAATTAGGTATCTCCACATAGTTCTATATATGGCGGAAAGGGCTTGGAGTCATGCCATGGAGAAAAGACAGTTGCCAGACGGACCAAATGCACGCCAACGCATTTACTTGCTCAGTAGACTGCGGAAGGCAGTAAAGTGGGCTACACTTTTTGCTCAGTTGTGTGCTGCAAAAGGAGATTCTAGAACATCTTTAGAAGCAGAGGTTTGTTATTTACTACCCCTGATCGGATAAACATTTTTTCTTTGCTAAATACATACAAATCTTCGCCCGCCTTGGTAGTTTAGTTCTACCTTTGTATGTTGTATATTATGCATTTATTCTCTTCAAGCGTTGTTCCTCTGTCCTTGCTTTGATTTGTATACATTCAGGTGTTCTTTCTTTTCTACATTTCCATTATCTTCATTTGGATTCATATAGACATGTTTATAAATATTATCTTTGTCGGGTGAATGACTAAATTCACTTGCTTAATATCTTTATATCTATTTGTGTAAATTTTTCATCTTAGACTGACATTTATATGAATTCACAACTTTTCTTATAGTTCTCGACATCTCTTAATGGAGCTCACTGCATAGCTACATAAACCACCAAGGTTGCACAGACACGAACAATATGGCAAAATCCCAAAATATAATATACGGGGACGTGTGTGTGTGTGTGTGTGTGTGTGTGTGTGTGTGATATCATACCAACATATTCAGCAAAACCTTGCCATCTTAACATTTTTTAATATTGTATTTATCAAAATTCAGCAAAGAACAAAGTTATTTTAGCAAGCTCCAGCAATTTCCCAAAAAAATGATTTCAGCATTTTTCTTAATGCATTTAACATAATATCAGCAATTACATACAATTACGGCAGTTTTCTAACCTTAACATAATTTCAGCAAAACCCTATAGTTTCAACATTTTCCTAACAATTTCATCAAAACCTTGTATATTTTGCACCATAGAAATTATATTAAGCACCAAAATTGAATAGAATAGCAAGAAAAAGTCGACAAATCAAGAAAGCTTTGATAAGATTAGGGTTTTTCTCGCCTTTAATTGAAAAATACGGTTTTTTGTGTCATAATGCTGTACTGAAACGTGTTCGATACGTGTCCAAATCCAAAGCCGCGTCATTCTGAAGCGGGACACGAAAATTGTGTCGGACGCGTGTTAGACACACGTCGGGCATGAATCCATGCCCAACCCGGACATGGCAGCCAAGAAGATGTGTCCGTGCAACCCAGTAAACCACCAACTGGTTTTTTACTATGGGAATGGAGAAAGTATTGGTGCAAGGCATGACAGGAAAAAGCTCTAGTAAAAAAGTAAGAAGCATCAGTGCTTTTATTGTCATATTGTACCCAAATGGAAAGAAGCCCATAGCTAACCGTCCCAATTTGCTAAGAAATTCTAGATGGTTTTTGCATATAGCCTCCTATAGTATTATTCTTTCTGTACAAAGTCTTTCAAGTAGGCTTCAGGACCTTGTGCATGGATTATGAATTCCTTTGAGTACTTTTTAATACCTTGAAAAGAAGTCTTAAAGTGAGGTTACAATTGCTGGGATTTTTTTCCTACAGGTCTGCATTATGCACAAAGCATTTTAATCTAACTTTAGGAAATATCTCATAGCAATAATTCTTTGAAAACTCCTAGAAAATGTGTTAGATCCACATACAATTTTTTTCCAGTAACCATAGATAGTAATTGGATAAGCTTATTATAGAATGTTTCTACATTGAAGTTAAATATGACTAGTATTTTTGCACGTTGTGTTGCACGTGGCTGTATAGTAGATATTTTATGGTTTCAATAAATATTATGTGATTTAAGTATTGAGGTTTGAGAATAAATTCATAGAGGTATCGATTAAAATTGAAAGAGATGGCTTGGATGTTGATGCCTAGATGTATGGAGGGAGAGGAGGGGGGGGGGGGCAGGGATTTTGAATTTTGAAGATACACGAGTCAATTAAAATAATTAGATAGGTTGATGATATGGATAGCTTTATATGAAGATTAAATTGGAAGACATTTATTGATTCTTAAAAAAAAATTATTAAAAAAAGGAGAGACCATCAATTGATGACATTAGCTACATTCTTGGAGCTGGCATTATAATAGTAGAGTTGTTAATTTTTCCCATAAAAGAGTGTATATTTTTCTATAAGAGGTTGTAGTTATTTTAGGGATTAATATCTGCATGAACTTTACCAGCTCCTTGCAAGTGTTGTATTTTAAAGATTTCAAATGACAATCCTGTAATAATTTATTTTTGTTTTAAATGCAATGCAACTCCGAATAAATTCCTAATCACGAGTCTTTCCTATTCCTATACAATCATGAGCTTTGGATATCGTATCGACCTTCATGCACAATCATTATCAATTGTAAACATATGGATTCCCTTTCACACATAGGTCATATGGCTGTTTTGAAAATAATTTCCTCATAACACATAACTAGCTTTACACAAATTGAAGATCAAAAACACTTGATATTTAGCTTTTAATTCTCTACTAATTTGAAGCTTGAATTGATATGATTTTTCCTACCGATTTTAAGTTTTTTAGTTTTTTAGTTTTGTTTTTATCCATTTAATGTGAAAAGACATTTTTAACTGTTTCTTGACTAATTCTACTGCTTTAGTTGCGGATAGTTCTCTTTATAACATGAAATGGAACGCATGATGTGCAGGCATATGCATCTTATATGAAAGGCACTCTATTGTTTGAACAAGATCAAAACTGGAAAGCTGCATTAATGAATTTCAGAAAAGCCAGGTATGTACTGATTTTGTTTAAACCAACTTGTTCATATTCTATTGACACTATGCATTGCCTTGGCTTTGTTTTTGTCCTCTCATTCAGAAAATTTTCCTAGTTTATTCTCGTTGTGATTTTCTCATCTTGGTGGACTACAGTTCCTGCTATCTGCTGCAATGTTTTCTCTGTGTAAATTGTAATTGACAGCTAAACCTTGTATATTCTTTCTAGGGACGTGTATGAAGAACTTCGGAAATATGGAAATGTGGAAAATCAAGTTTTATGCCGTGCACGAGTTGACGAGTTAGAACCGAGCATTAAATATTGTTTACACAAAGTGGGTGATTCGAACTTACAAACATCTGAGCTTTTAGATATGGGAGAAATGGAGGGGCCAGCTTTAGACCTTTTCAAAGCTAAGCTAGAGGTAATTTTTATGTTTGACATTGAAGTTCTATCACTACCACAAAGATGGGATGCCCTTACGGGTAAGACCGTGGGGGCAAATAAGAGACCTTACGGTGTAAACTGTAGGGGCTAAATTAGTAACCGTGTGGGCAAAAGCCAAGGTGGCAAGTTTATACCCCCACGGTTGAAACTTTGCATTTTTTATTTTCAAATTATGTTAAAAAAATAGTAATATGTTTCCCCTACGGTTTAGTCCGTATATGTCCCTACGGAGTGCACCGTAAGGGCCAAGTTTTAAAAAAAATTAGTTTATTTAAAAAAAAATAGTTTATTTTTAAAAAAAATAAATTATTTGCCCCTACGGATTCTAAAATATTTTTAATATGCCCTTACGGTTATCACCGTGGGGGCAAGTATAATAAAATTATAAATTAGCTTTTTAAAAAATATTTTTAATATGCCCTTACGGTTATCACCGTGGGGGCAAGTAAATGCCCCTACGGTGCTACTCGTAGGGACATATAAATTTTTAAAAAAAAACGGTTCTCCTGTTTTCTTTTCGCCATGTATAGGATAATATATATAGCACACATGAATACATAAATATTTATCCAAAACATCCCACGCATCATATATATATAATGAAATAACCAAACAAAATGCAAAATCAGAACAAATAATCAAGACATACAACAAACAATATCTAAGATATACGATACGACTCAAATATGTACTCAAATATATCACATACATTGCACAAAATGTATAAATACATCGCTACTGGTTTGGTCCAGATGCTCCATCTCCAAATATCTGGGAAATCTGGCGCAGCTGCTCTTCGCTGTAGCCCCGGGTCGACAACAGCTAGAAAGCTGGATCGTCAGGAGTGGGGGTGGGTTGCGAAGCCGAAGCAATAGCCTGCGGAGCTGAAGCCGGAACCGAAGGAGTAGCCTGCACAGCCGCATCCAAAATAGTGGCTTGCAGAGCCGGAACCGACGTAGTGGTTTCCGGAGCCGCAGCCGAAGCAATGACCCTCCGAATCTGTAAAATTTAAAAGTTTGTGTAATTTAGGGTTTGGGGTTAGGGTTTGGACTTGTTTATATGTGTGTCTATGAGTGTGTATGTGTGCGCACGTGTATGAGTGTATGCACACACATACACGTACACACACAGACACATACACGCCCCTAACTATTGTTGTTTTTCACTAAAATACCTTGAAAATTTAACTAAACGATTAATCTTCTTAAATTAACTAAATTACTATAAATTTCACTAAAATACCCATAACCATTGTTGTTTTTCACTAAACTATCATTAAATTTTTTAATAAAAAACCTCATTTACTCAATTTTACTAATTTACACTAAAATACCCTTAACTATTGTTGTTTTTCCACTAAAATACCCTTGACTATTGTTACTTTCCACCACACTACCTGTCGAATCTTAGAATAAGGGTATTTTCTTAAAGGTTAAGGGTATTTTCTTAAATATCTCATTTTGAAAATCTTATTTTTTTAACTGACTTGTACCTAATTAACAAATTGTAAATAAAAATCCTAACCATAAATTTCACGGACAATATAGAATTTCTTCGAGTTTGTGTGGGGTAGGTCATTACCCCGTGTAGTATCATCTAAATTATGTTTAACATATTCTAAAATTCATATCAAAACATAATATAGTAGGGTTGAATTTGACAATAGTTCAATGTAGACGAGAATGATGATGAATTAATGTTTGGCCTTATTTTTGTGTGTGTATGCTTATGTGTGTGTTTATGTGTGTGTGCACACACAAACAAGCACACACAAAGAAACACGCACACACAAGCATATATGTATAAACGAACAAAAGTAACATGCGTACCATCATCTCCTTCAACTCCTTGAGTTGGGAGCTTAGTGCGGCCATTTGCTTCTTTAAACGTCGCTCGCAGGGTAGCAAAGGTAACCGCCGAAGAGGACACACATACACACAGTGACATCCACGCCATAGATGTTTCACACGGATCGTCTGGACAATCTGAAGTCCCATCAATTGCTGCGGTAATCTACAATATGAATTTTAATTATCACCGCCATAATGCAGTCATGCAAAATTCTATAGACAGCACACATCACATGTTATCTTATCCGGCACAAGTAAAAAAATAGTTTTAAAACAAAAATCTTAAGTCTGCTTCACAAGTCTGTTTAAGATAACTTCGTAAAAGTATGTTTAGAGTCACCAACAGTCCTATAATATGATAAATAGACAAGTATTAGTATACAATATTCTCGATAATTATATGAAAATTGTATTGAAACCAAGAATTATCAAACTTACATCCGGTACGTTCCTCCCTTGAGACATCAAGCTCTGGATGATCTGTATTGTAACATAGCACTGACCAACGCTCGATGACAAATTAACTAGTAGATCTCTTGCCACAAATAAACCAAGCAATATCTCAGTTTCTCTCCATCTATTCATTCATTTTTCACATCCAAAAGACGGATAGAGAGAGACACAAGGCATAACACTGACGACGCTCGATAATATACTTTCACCTCAATTTCAATTTGAAAAAGTATGCCATCGAGCGTCGGTCAGTGTTCTACCTTGCGTCTCACTTTCTATCCATCTTTTGGATGTGAAAAATGAATGGAGAAAGGAAGAGAGACTAGGATGTTGCTTGGTTTATTTGTGGTAAGAGACCTAGCTAGTTGTTTTTCTGTATATTTGTAATTAATTGTATGTTAATATATGATATTTGCTCTTAGGGTTTGAAATAATTGCATGTTAATATATCGATAACATATTCATGCAATCAACGGTAGAACATCACAACCTTGACATTGTTTTTTATTTTCGGGAGAGGTTTAACCACTACATTCCTGATTCCAAGGGATAGCAGGTGCTGATAAGAATCCTGGGAGCTCAGCTCCCAATAATCTCATCAGCACCTGCTACCCCCTCGACTCCCACATCAGAGCTTCACCTCTTCTCCAACAACAACAAATTACAACACTTATCACATACTTTTATGTCACGATTGAAACCATTGTGTTTGCTAAGTTTATTTATCGAGATGGGATTTGACAAGAGATCATTGTAGAGGAGAATGATGATGAATTAAGGTTGGCCTTGTTCGAGCTGTGAGATCATTATCACACACTAGAATACCCCAATTCTAACACACTTGCACACCTTAACAAATTTAACTAAACGATTTATCTTCTTAAATTAATTAAATTACTATAAATTTCACTAAAATACTCTTAACTATTGTTGTTTTTCACTAAACCATCATTAAAATTTTAACTAAAAAACACCTTTCTCAATTTTATATTTTTACACCAAAATACCCTTAACTATTGTGCCTTTTTCACTAAAACGCCCTAACCCTAATTGACCCTATCCAAAACCATAAGCATAACCCTAAACCTAACCGTAACCCTAATCATACCTTAACCCCCCAACCCTAAATAACCCCCCTATTTAATCCTAATCATAAAGCTAACCCTAATTAAGCTCTAACCCCTAAACCCTAACCCTAACCTTAATTAATCCCTAACCCTAGCTCTAAACAGCAGCAACAATAACGCCAAAATTATAAATTAAATTCTTAAAATTGAAGAAATTAAAAACAAAATTTAGGAAAATTAAAATTGAAATTGAAGGAACTAACCTCAAGCGGCGGTAAATCGATGCTGGCGATGAGGTGACAACACTTGGAGGCGGTGGAGGATGCGGGCAGTGAGGAGGAGCTAGGGCTTGACGAGGAGGCTGGGAAGGAAAAGGCTAGGGCTTGATGAGGCGGCGAGGAGGGAGCGGCGAGGAGACGGCCGAGAAGGAGAAGGAGGAGGCCGACGAGGGGCTTGATGAGGCAGCGAGGAGGGCAGCGACGAGGAGGCCGCCGAGGTTGAGGAGGGCAGCGAGGAGCTCAATTTCGACGGCGATGGAGCTCAAGGGACGATTATACGGCGGCGATGGAGGAGGAAAAAGAGGAAGTTGGAAATTTTTTTGGGAGGGGGCGGGAAGAAATTAGCGCTGCACGTGTGTGAAAATTTATTTTGGAAAGGTAAGGTTTTATTTTTTTTTAAACATCATACATTGCCCTACGGTACGCACCGTAGGAGTTTCTTTTGCGGCACCGTAGGAGCACAAACTAACGTTTGTTTTTTTTATAATTTTTAATTTATATATTCCCCTACGGTGTGAACCGTAGGGACATTGTTTGGCCCTACGGCTTGAACCGTAGGGGCAAACAAAAATTGCCCCGACGGATTTTCTCATCCGTAGGGGCAACCCATCTTTGTACTAGTGTATTCATGAGTTACAAATTTGAGAAATTTTTGGGTTTTTTTCTTTGGGTATTGTAGCACTCGGTGTTTCTTTTTTCTTTTAGGTTTTGCTTCATTTATTTTCTTTCTTGTACTTGCTATTTTAAATTAGAACTTTGGAATGCGGTGAGATTTTTCTCACTGTTTTATTTGAGAGAAAATAAAAACATTGAAGACAGTTTATACTATGTGAGAACCATTTGCACTCTTTAAGCTATGGTGAATTTTTGTCATAAGTGGCTACCTACTTTGGCATCATTGTAAGTTCCTAAATATCACTAGCAACTTACCTATAAATTTTTTACAGCATGGATTTTTAATATAAGCATGCTCTCCTTCCTGAACCAGTTAAGAACATATCTATGTTAAGAATGAGATAGGGTGCAAAGGTGTCCTATAAAACATATCCGAGAGCTTCAAATGAATTTTTTTGATATATCTCATGGCTACAAGTCTAGATTTATAGGTTATATAAGAAACAAATCCATATTCTTTGAGCTCTTTATTCTCTTATGTGATTGTCTTTTTGTAATATATACTGGACTTATTTGTCATCATGCTCCTTGTATAATTGTAGTTTTAGAGTGATAGTATAGTCATTGACCGGTCTTTTAGTTGGAGAGCTCACAAAGTTGCAGCATGTCAAAATAAGCTCCATCGTTTTTGTCTATAGAGATGGTTGTCCTATTTATGAGTATTAGATTTTTCCCAGTTAGATGATACTCACTTTGCTGATACATTGAATGTGAAAAAGCTACTGTATTTCTCTATTTTTTTAAAGCACACCACAGTATTCCACGCGGATATAGTGTTGTATGTAGCAATTCATTTTCCATTCCTATTAAGCTGCTCTATTACATTAATTCATGATGACTAAACATGTGCATACCTTTTGTACTTGTCCTTTGTTCCATTGGGGAAAGTTACATGAACTACCTCTGAATATTTGTCTTTGGTTTTGAGTTCAGGTTGTTATGGCTGAGGCAAGATCCCAACAAGCAGCATCAATGACAGAGTTCAGCTGGCTTGGCCATAGTTTTCCTATCAGTAATGCTAAGACCCGGGTCTCCATTTTGAAAGGTTTTGATAATGTCTTTATTTTCCCCAATCAATAGACTTATCATTAAATATCAGGTATTGTGATGCAGTCTGTATGAGCCGATCATCTCAAATTAGTATGGGGTAAAGCTTCTTGTTATGGTGATCTTCTCAAATAAGTAGTTGATAATGCTTGATTCTGGATAATCTTATATTTGTTAACTACAATATTGATCACTTGCTTTGCCTTGTATCCTGTTGCTGAAATAGAAATTCTCAGTTGAACTTAAATTACTCTTCTATAAACGTGAATACATACTCTTTTATTGCAGTCACGTATTGACTTGATTGCCTATATTTACTTATCATCTTGTGAAATTTGATCAGCTCGGGAGTTAGAGAAAGATGTACATGGTTCCGGATCAGAATCACTACCCCCTGAAAAGAAGCTTGCCACCTATGAGAAAATATTTTCTGCGTATCAGGATGCAAGAAGTTGCATTCGCAATGATCTGGTATGCATAAGCATTGATGCTTGTTATGATTGAGACTTGTGTTTTAAATCCAATTGACATCTAGTCTATTTTTTCTTAGTAGATACACTTCTGTTGATATTGTGTGTTCTTTTGGATTAATTCATACCGACATTTTTCTAACAGTATTATTTAATTTAGGCTGCTGCAGGCAATGCTGAGAATGTGAAAGATGAACTGAATGGCCTTGATAAGGCAATTAGTGCTGTATTGGGACAGCGTACGATAGAGCGTGATCAATTGCGAGTTACCATTGCTAAGAGTAAGTTTACAAAGCAGAGGGATGAGAAGGGTGAGAAAATCACCAAACCCGAAGAGCTTGTTCGCTTGTATGATCTCTTAATACAGGTAACATGCGGTATTTGAATATGCACTTTTCTGACATTGTTCAGATTTTTCTTTTTCTTGAAATCTTGTAGTATCGATGCTTAAGCTGAATCTATATTTCTTACACTGGCAGAATTCAACCGATTTATCTGATTTAGTAAGTTCTGGAAGAGATAGAAATCCAGAAGAAGCTGCTTTTGCCGAAGAATGTATGCTCAAGTGTTTGGTATTTCGAGCAGAGAGGTTAGTGATATTTTCTTTTTTGAGAAGTTTGATTCATACAAATCTTAGTTGATGAATTGCTGAGAAGTGACAACCTGTTGTGCCTGATATTAAATTTTTATTTTTTGTGTGTTATGTCTTCATTTTCTAGTAGTTTAAATAAAATATCTAGAACATTTTGATTTATTCGTTAGGTAATCCATACTTGTTATATGGCTTGAATTGGACTAGTACAGAGCCTATGATGGCACAAAATTCCAATTCTAGCGGCACAGCAATAATTACTGGCTATCCAATATCAGGTTCCAAGATAATGTCGAGTTCTAATAATATGGATTATTTGCTTTATTTAAGAGATGCAGTTGTAAGATTTCTCATTAGCAAAACCTTTAAAATAAAACACTGTATTTCTTGAGACATGCAATGCCATTTTTTTGAACCTCTATTATATTCTGAGATATGTTGTAGGTGCTTCTACTTGGCGAAATCGTATAGTGCAGCAGGCAAAAGAACTGAAGCATATGCTTTGTTTTGCCATGCCCGTTCTCTTGTGGAGACTGTTATGCAGAAACTTCATGTGTCAAATAATCCAGATAAGGTGATCTCTTTATGGCATTTGCTATATGTTTCTGATAACTAATAATCGCTGACATAGAATTCTGCTCTAGTTATTGCACACAATCTATGACTGATAATTGTTAAGTTCTAACAATTTACCCGTTGATTAATGAGAAAGAAGGCACTAAATAATGCCCTTAAGCAATGTTGTAAAGCACGTAACTGTTTCTATTCGGTTGGCCAGCGCATAGCACATTAATAGATTGTACGGTGCATAATTGGGTTACACCGAACCATGCAAAAATTGATATTTAATTTATCTGTCATGTGTATACATATGTATAGGAAAATCCTGAAAAATGAAGATAGATTGAAGACAAATATGGATAGAGGAAAAAAGAGAAAGAACTGAACCTTTATTAAGTGATGCTGAGTTTTTGCCGTAGTTGGGATATTAGTAGATTATGCACACTGCATATGCGCCCGATTAAAATGTTCATGAACCAGACATATCTTGCAGTGGGCGAACTAAGCAGCATAAAATTTAAAAAGCGTACGTGGCTGACTAGACATCTGTCTAGGCGGAAGCGGCCGTAGATGTCCCTGCTTTAGGGCTAGGCATTGGAATTAAGCGGTTAAAGTGCCTGCCTTAAAACTGTATGCAGATCAGCCAACTTGGACAAAAATTAAGTGGTTTTTAAATGTTTTATTTCTTTGCTAATTTTTTTGCATATACGTATATATTTACATAAAAAAGTTATGAATGTCAAATTGGTGCCTAGGCATGTAGGTGATGCTTTACTACCCAGCTTTGCCCAGCATACTTATTACAACTTTGTATGCAGTTTAATTCTATTCGATACTTTTTACAGCCATCTGCCCATTTAATTCTATTCAATGTACATGCTAGCTGAAAACATTTAAGCGCCGATTGATTTGACCTTTTAAACCTTGTTTTTATAACACTGCCTTTAATGACTGGATATAAACAACTGAAACAACTTTGAATACAGGAACACATCTGGATTTCTCATGCTACAGTTTTAAAAGAAGCAGCATGCTAGGTTTTTCCATTTATATGAGACTGGACTATACAATTACTGTTGGGTTTTCTTTTATAATAGTATTTAGGTAATTTTAAGCTAAGTTGCAGGATGCTTTTGAGAACTTGCACAACTATATCATTTTGGGTTCCGAAAAGATTGTAGTATATTTTTGAGAACTGATGGACATCGGTCTTATCAAATTATTGTACTTTCAATCAACATATATCATGTAGCTTACAATTTTAATCTGAATTAATAACCTTGGTTTTTTCACAGGCTCTTTTGAAAGATCTTAAGGTGCTGTCAGACAATTGCAGATCAAACAGTTGTATAGAGCATGCAGCAGGGATAATGGAAGAAGAAAAGATCCCTGAAAATCTTTCTAAAGGAGTCTCAACTATTTCATTGGGTGGGCGAGAAAAGAAGGTATTTGCCTTCTTAAGTAGAACTTGCATGCCTTGAAATTGAAAATCGCTAAATTGCTAACGCACCTCCCCCCCAACCAAAATCACTTTTGCCCGTATAGCGAAATACCACCCTAACGTTTAGAAACGTGCACTTTACGTTCTTCTGTTTCTGCAACTTCTATCTTCCCATATTAGCTGTTTTTTCTGCTACTTTATTCAAAGTGTATTTTGAGAAGAAAAAAGTTGCAAAACGCGGGGGGGATACAAAAATTTAACATTTGCTAAAGATGGGGATAAAGCACAAGTTTTCAAACTTTTTGGTGTATCCTAGAGGTAAAAGTGGGGTTTTCCTGTGAAATAGTCAATTAAGAAGCCCCGAGATGGTAGTCTTTGCAATTATTTCCAGTAACATTGATGGTGTTCCACTTGCTGCAGGAAGAGAAATTTCTCCAGGATATTCTTGAAGTTTATGAATCAGCAGTTGGCGATCCCGGCACAAAAAGTGTTCCTCGTATCGAACGTTTTCCTCGATTCCAAGCTGTTCCTTGCAATCCGATTGTGCTGGACATTGCATACAACTCGATTGAGTTCCCATCACTTGAGAACAGGATAAAGAAAGACAAGAAGGGCATTTTCAGCAGGCTATGGGGATGATTTATTTAGTTCGCTATGTTTTTTTTTCGATTTGGGATATATAAAGATTTTGACCGAATTTTTCTCATCGGTAATGTTCCTTTGTTGTGAAATTTAGCAAATTTGGCTTCTTACATTTGGTTTCTTCATGCACAAAAGGAGGGACTTTCATTTTATAACTTGAATTTTGCTTAAAGTTATTATATGTGCTGAAATATTTATTCTTTAGACACTAAATAATATTTTGAGATGATACAACACACTTTTTTCTTGTTGGGTTTTTTTAGGCATGGATCTCTTCAGTTGCAATGGAAAAGGATTTTTTTAAATTGAATTTTTAGGGTTGTACAATTACAGGCTTGGTATGCTACGTCTTTTTGATTTGTTTGGGATCATAATTTCATCAAGCTATGGCGATGATTAATTCTCTTATGATGTTTTATGGGAAGGAAGGATTTTATTTCATAAATTTAATTTTGCAGTCTAAAGTTGAGCGCTAGACCTCGATGCAATTGTTTGTTAATGATATATGCTGAAATATTTATTCTCAATGAACTGTTTAATGATGCTTTCGGATATAGGAGGTAATGACGTTTGGCCTGATGTTCTCAAACTGTATTTCACTATGTTCTCCTTAATGAAGCTACTGGATGCCACAATTTATTTCAACCAAATAAAATTATTAAGAAATCAATAGCGCTTTAGTTTTTTGTTCAAACTTTTCGGTATGAATCTCATCGATTGCAGTGGCAAAGGAATTTTTTCCATTTGAAGGAAAGTTCATGTAGCATTTGAAAGAAAAAGGGAGACGTATATTATTCATGGGTCATATGATAGACAGACAGTCGAGATTGAAAGGAAAATCCAACTCTGCCTTAAAGATTATCAATTTTTTCTCATGTCAATCTCAATAATCGCAGTCTCATTATGTGATGATTTGAAGATTTGATTGGTTTCTTGAATTTATTCGGCTATTCTCTGAATTTTACTATGCTTCACACTAGGACTCAAATAATTTTATCTGATTGAATAAATTATCCCAATTTAAGGTCATTATTTTCAATTTCTTCATTGGCAATGACAGTAATTTCAATGAAATTAACAAAAGCATACTCGCCATTGCAAACGTTTGCAGTTTTCAGGAATAAAATTCATTGCGCTAAGCATTTCACCTTCCCACTTTTTTTTTAGTTCTTTGCAGAAACTAGTCAGATTATATACAACAACTAGATACAAATTCAAGTTTCTTAAATACAACAACACTAGCGCTCCCACCGTTTTACTCGAAAACAACACTAAATTAGCCATCCAGAGAATCCAGACAATGCAGCCTAAGAAAGCCACAGAATTTATTACCTGTAGCTCTTCGAGCTTCAAGTACAGCTCTTCGATCTTGAACAATGCCCCTCAGTGTTGCATTCCTCATTTTAAGCCCTAACGAATAAAAAAGCAATGCAAGTAAACCGTATGCATTTATTTGCATACAGAAAGCGATATTAGTCCGTAAATTGATTTCAATGGATAAAATCAACATAAGATCTAGTTTTATTGTATCAAGACAATTCACCACAACCGGTTCGACTCACAAATAAAACCCACGTATCAGTAAGTTGGCACAAAGATGGATTAATACAAATAAATATAAATTTACCAATTATATTCTGCATGCATGCCTATTCACATGTCTACTAAAAACTAATACATGATAAAAACTGACAATGACATATATATGAAACGAACCACAACATGTTTATATCAGTCATGTTATATGCATGCACACGAGTAGCTAGAACCCAAATACAAATATGTCCGACAAATTAAAATTTCTATAAAACATAGCAAATTAAAACTTCGATAGCTAACGAAGAACACGTACCATATATATATATATATATAAATTAGAATAGACAAGATCGAGGAACGTTTTTCATCTATTTAATTGATTTCAATGGAAAACAATGGTTTCAAAGCAGTTGAGCCCGTCAAACTCCGGGGCAAAACGCAGCCTCGAACTCGTCGCTGACTCTTTCTTCTCCCCCTCCTCGAAAATAGCAGCCTTCTCCTTCTTCGATGCTGAGCAATCACTGCTCTTGTTGCTCTTCTTGGTGAAGATGCTTATATTAGTCATCCATGAAGAGCCTGCTGTCTCCGCAGGCTTCGAACTCAAGATCAGCATTGCCAAAAGCTTCTCCATAGATTGATCTTAATTCGTGAGGAATTGATTGTTGTTTTTTGAAGGCTTTTGTGTGTGTTTTTTTGGGGGGAATTAATATATAAGGTGGAGGGAGTTGAGAGTCAAGATATATATAGAAGTTGTTGGGGGATTTCCTAAATTTCACACTAAAACAAAGATTGCGTTCAAATAGCGTTGTTTATGGGCTTGGTTTGTTTCTTGGGTCAAAACCAAAGTAAGATGATTCCAAAATTTAACTCATCTTTTTGCTAGTTTTTTTTTCTTTTTTTCTTTTGAATGCACATGTTTGACAATATATAAAATATAGGGGAAATCGCGAGAGAGAAAAAACAAACGATTTTTCACCCTGACAAAAAACCCTAATCTCGAAACGGTTGTCAAAATCCCTCAGGAAAATTTTAATATAGTATACGTATAATTGCCTACTTTATCAAGACATGCCATAGATATCGCAGTCAACTGCATAGATATTGCATTCACCTGTATAGATATCATATAATAACTAGATATATCATGCAACTATATAGACAAAAAGTTGTTCTTTTAACAATTGAAAATTTTTTCAAGGGTTTTTGACAACCGTTTCGAGGCCGTAAGTTTTTTGTCAGTGGAAAGACCGATTGGGCTGTTTTGACAATTTACCCTAAAATATATCAAATGAATTCTAAAGACTTTTTGGTTTAAAATATATAGTAATGTTTTGAAGGGTTCTAAAATTATTCTTGTAATGTTCAGATCATAGTTTGATCAATTATCAATAAAATTTACAATAATGTGTAAAAAAAAAGATCTTAAAGGGTTATATATGCACTCAAATCCTCTAAATTTCAAATTGCTTGAGTTTGTTATTTTCTTTCATTGTTTTGTCTGGGAATCTTAAATTATTCTAATTATTGACTTTTTTGGTTAAGAATTAAGATTATGAGAAAATGCCATGTCTTATAGCAATAAAAAAACTAAAGATGTAACTATGTCAGTTACTTTTAAGCAACCAAATTTCAAAATTGTTCCGGACCAAGTTGACTCCAGCTCCTTCAATTTTTTTTATGTTTATAACTAAAGTTCTGTATTTTTTTTCTAAATTTTATTAATATATATACACGTGCTAATTTTATTATTAATGGAAAAAATGGCCTCAAATGTGAAATTTCAATTTTATTGGGGGTTATTGGTTTTGGATTCTTTGATTGGATTTAGACTTTTATTTTATGGTATTACTGGATTTGGACTCGGATTTGGATTTTAAAATATAGCGTTATTGGTTTTGGACTCGGATTTGGATTTTAAAATCTAGCGTTATTAGTGATGAACTCGGATTTGGATTTTAAAATTTTGTGCTATTGGTTTATTGGACTCGGATTTGGATTGGACTTCAAAAGTCCAAATTTCAAGTCCAATTATATAACACAAAGCTACAAAATTTGAAAAAAAAAGTTCGAGAAAAAAAGTTGAGACTTTTTTACCCTTGGACTTCGAGACATCTCCATCTTAATGAACTCTTTCAAACCCTGGTATACTTTTTTCTTTTTATTCTTGATCTAATTTCATTTTTATTTATATTTTAATTGATTATATTATATTTTTTGAACTACTTCATGGAACCCTGTTCCCCCCTTAATCTCATCTCATTCTTATTTATATTTTGATTGATTAATTTTTGCATAAAATTCTAGATTTGTTTTTCCCCCTTCCCGATCTCGTCTTATTTTCATTTATGTTTTAATTAATTAGATTATATTCCATATTTTTCTCATAAAACCCTAAAATTGTGTTTTGGCCTCAAATTTGTTTATTAAAATTATTTATTGCGATTCCTTTGACAGAGGATAACATTTTTTTATTAATCTCTATTAATTTATTTTGATTGCTTATAAGATTTTATCTTTTCTCTTTTGATTGTTGAATGTAATGACAAAGTAAAACATTATATTTAATTTTCGCTTTGATAAAAAAATCATATATCGAGTAAATATCAGAAAAAACTAGATTAAAATTTGATAGCATACAATTTTCACATTTCAAAATTTCTGGTTAGTATTATCGATAATAATGAACTTGTTGTTTGTTATTCATATTTTTTTTATATAATTATTTTATTAAAATATTAAAAATAATAATTAATTAATTTTGAATTTTTTTACACATTTATAAGATTAAATAATAAAATTGTTATGTCACAAAAATCCCTGTAGAAATAAAAGTCATAATACAAATTATACAAGAACTCAAATAAGTCCATACCAAAGTTCTAAATCCAAATCCAAATCCAAGTCCAACACGAAAGTTCGAGTCTGAATCCAAATCCAGCACATAAGTCTTAACCCGAGTCCAAATCCAGAAGGTAAATCCGAGTCCAAATTCAAATCCAAATTCTGTACTTAAGTCCGGATCCAAGTCCAAATCCAAAAACTTGTCCGACAATGACAATTGTCCAACTCGTACATTAAAATCTAAGTTCAATAACACCCTGAGACGCATGCCAAATAAGATCTTCATATTTTTTCGAAAGAGGAAAATAATATTTAGAGATCAATTTATAATTGCCCAAATCCAAGTAACCCTTTAAAAATATATATCTCTACTATTATAACCATAAAACAACTTCGGTCCTTTAAATTTCAATTAGACTAATAAACACGTTGAGTGCATTCCTATAATTAAAAAGAAATCAAGTAAAAAGGAGAGAAATCTCTACTATTATAACCATAAAACTTGGATTCTTTAAATTCCAATTGGACTAACAAACACCCGTTGAGTGACATGCGTCATTCTTATAATTAAAAATAAATCAAATAAAAGAAGAAGAGATAAACCAAAATTACACAAAAGATATAAAATTGATTTAATATAATAATTATTTATCTTATAAAAACTACTTTAGATCACGAGTTAAAACTAATTTTAGATGATGAGTTAAAAGCTAAAACTACCTCCATTTAAACAATCACCTAAACAAATAGTTACTGTTTTAAAATATTTTAACACGGAAGAAAAAAAATGAAGAACCGAGAAGAAAGGACATCCAATGAAGATAAACAATGCTTCTAATATTTATTTTCCTTTTTCTTATGAGATTTTTTGCATAATTGAATTTTCTTATTTTTGAAGATTTTATTCTTAGATGAATTAGATCTCAATCGTAATTTTTATTCATTTTTCAAACTATTTTTTTTAGTAGTCATGATAATATAATAAGATGGCCGACACGTTATTTTTAAAAATTGATATATATCTATATTGACCGAGGTATGTTTTGATTAATTTTTGCTCTAGAATGCAAAATTATATATAAACTTGCGTGCGATGCATTAGTCTAGTGTATATATATTAGAAATCTTAACATCTATTATATTTTACCATTCTAACTATAAAATCTTCTCTAATCTATTTTGATGACTCTATCATGTGTATATGTGCATTACACATGCCAAATAATACTAGTTCTTAAACCCTAAATCGGTAGAATGTCGAAAATGTGAATTGAATGGACTGCAAATTTGGATCCGGGGCTTAGAATTTGGGCTCAAAAGATAACCGAGACCATCCCGCCTGTAGTCATATGCCCGTCTCAAAAATTAAAGCATGCATGTGAGAGGATGACCAGGCTCGGACAGTAAATACTGCAATTGGTTCATTAAATCAAACAAAGTCTGTTTTTGGTATTTACTGCTCTAGAAGCTAGCAACTCTAGAGCTGATGCATGTAACAAAATCCGTAGGAAAAATCTTCGGGTTTGTAGAGGGCTTGTAGAGAAATTCATCTGCAAGCCCTTAGACGGGTTTTGAGATTTGCACATATCTTAATGCCCATCTAAGGGTTTGCAAGGGGCTTGTGGTGAAATTTTCTCTACAAGCCGTTGTAGAGAAGTTTTTTTTCCAAATCGGAACTCGAAACGGAAATTAACTCATTCATTAGATACAAATTCCATACTAGCTCTGGCTCGATGGTCATATCATTTTATACTCCATAAAGAGATCGAGAAGATCTAATTCCCAGCAAGAAAAACTAAGCAATGGCGGGGAATTCGAATCGACATGTCAACCGACCGATCAAATATGCAACCTGAGCTTTTTTCCTCTGCTCTTCTCTCCTTTTCCAACTCTTATTTCTCCAACAATAAACAAGGAAGGATTGGATAAAGGTTTCAACCTTTTTAACTCTCCCACATGATTCCTTGCTAACAAATGGTGAATTTAGGAGGGACAAAAAATTAATTTAGGAATTTGTAGTGTGTATCGATTATATCTTTTATTATTTTATACAATATAATACCCACGACCCAAAATGTCCCCCTCCCCCCTCCATATATAAATGCTCCTTTTAAAGTTTATAAATCAACTAACATCATGGGGCTACCTTTTTAAGTATTTGAACTCAATGACAAAAAAACAACAACAAGAATTTCTATTTAATAATGTAAGATGTATCACACATGCAAAACTTAGCAGATGTATTGATCTCTTGATATCTTCAAAGATCTTACAATTAAATCAGCGGAACTCTTATGTTAAGATCTCCCTTGCTGATATGAGAAATAACAAGTTGGGAAAATGGTCTGATCATCTAAAAAAACATCACTATTTTTTATACTATTTATAACCCTTTTATCTATAATTGGAAATCGAAATTCAGAATGAAAATATACAAGTCCCTGTAATTTTCGCCTGCGATGAAAATTCTCAAATATTTGGAGACTTGTTTTTCAATTTCCAATCGATGTATGTACGTGTGTGTATGAGAATAATGAAGAAAATAGACCCTATGAGGGTTTTTTGTTAGACGGCAAAGAAAAAATACACCTTCCGACATTTTTTCCGACGATCGGTATCTATCATCATCATCTTTATTATCTAAGATGTGGACATAACAAATTTTATGTAATTCCACCACCTTTTCATCCTTGAATTAACAATGTAAAAAGTTCTATTGCCGGTAAACCGTTAATTTTGCATCCACTAAATCAACGGTGAAATGGTGGTAGAATCACATGAAATTTGGTGTGTCCACATCTTAGATGATAAAAATGAATATGATGAATACTGATCATCAAAAATAATCATGGAGGGTGTATTTTTTCTACGCCATAGGAGAAAACTCTCTCCAATTACACCTTTCCTTCATCCATCCATCTCTCTCTCTCTCTCTCAATATATATATATATATATATATATATATATATTAACAACCTAATACAGTTATACGATATTAATTGGTATTTTAACACTTATTTTATATTTCTTCCATTTTATTCATTTTGGCTTGCGAGTGTCTCGAATGGTAGTAGTGTTATCCGACTCAACCCGCATGTGTGGAATCTAGTATGGTGTTAGATGATATTTTATTAAATATTTATCGGTAAAACCGAATATATATGTGTGTGTGTGTCTGTGTCTTTTAGTAGGCACAAGTTAAGATAATTTATAACAACCATCACATGGTTAATTATCTATATCTTATTTTGGTTTTTATTTTTTACGTTTAAATCTTAAGATATCTAATACCAAATATCCATTAAATCTAGATATGTATTTAGAATCATTTTCAAATCTTATACTAGGGGGTATATCTTATTTAGATCATATTCTTACGTTATGATTTAAAAGTTTACGTATATGTATCATTCTCCAAAATATATTTTGAATGAGATTTTGGTGAAAATTGATTGTAATTTGATATTATCTATACATCTTAAAACGTATAATATAATATTTATAACCTAATAAAATAAAAACCGTAATATATATATATATATAGATAGATAGATATATAGATAATATAACTTATATATATTTTTATATATTAAGAAACTTTCTCTCTCTTCATGGGTACTCTCTCTCCCCAGGCGGCCCACGTCCGAGCCTTCACCTCACCCCTTTCCTTGCTTTCGGCCATAACCCAGAACCCTGAGTATCGTCATCACCATCAGCATCTTCTTATTCTTCTTCGTTCTTCAAACCCATACCCATTTTTGTCGACGCAGCTCCAGCCGTATCCTGGAACCTTAACCGAGCCATCAAAATTTGGTGCTGATTTGTATAGCGTCGTGTTGTTTCCGTTCATCGTGTTTATTTCGAGGCAAATTTACAACTTGCTACATGTTATGGTTTACGCAATTTACTTATATGTTGTCGTACTATATTATTATTATCATCATCAACAATTATATCTATATAATTTATATACCGCAGTTATTTAACGTTAATCGGTTTTATAATATACAGTGTATGCACAACTTACGACATGCTATAATCATATCTATAAAAATATATATAGTCGTAATATTTCTTATTATTATCATTATACCGTTTATATCTATATAATTAGTATATCATTAATTAGTTTATAATCTGCATTTTATAACGTTTTGCAAAATATAGTTTGAAAATATTATAATTTACATATGAAACGTCGTCACCAACCGGATACGACAAATCTGGAATTTACTGTACACTATACGTTATAAAATTCATTATAAATTATAGAAAAATTATTAGCACATGTTCTTTAGTTCGTTACGAATCTAACTCAGAATACTATAACCCTGTGAAATATTTACTTGCAAAATAAATTGTTTAAATAACGTAAAGTGTAAATAAAAACACCTCTGAGTTGCTATCCAGGAAAATTTCAGCAGCAAACTTTCAATTCCGAACGTTCATAACTTTTTTTACGAACAATCTAAGATATTTTAACTTATAAAAATGAAAATATTATCGAATTATATTTATTCTGGTATATGACACGTCTCTTTTGAAGGACGTTTGTTATTTTTATGCTATTTTACAAATCAGGATGACATTGAATTTCTGAACGGGACTTTCTTATGCATGATTAATCACCACCACTTTTATAGTTATTAATCGGATTGAATATGCTATCCCTGTTAATGCTATTATTTTGGTCTTGTACATGATATGATTATATTATCCATAACATATTTGTAACCTGTCAGACTGTACTGTTTATTTATCATGTTAATAGATATTGCTTGTAATACTTACCGATACCAACAATATTGACTTGCTATCCTGATTGTTTGACTTGTTATCTTGCTAGATAAGACTTATACACGGTTGTTCCTGTATTGGTATTAGGTAGATATTTTTTGATACTTGGTTTGAACACGAAATCTGGGGGAAAGGGAAAATCAAGAATGTAATCAAAACGTAACTCAAATGGATATTATTGTTTGCCGTGATTCCGGGCGTGAACGAAATAACTATTGTTTATTGCACCGTGGTCCCGTAGAGAATGAACGGGATATATACCGTTGAGTCACGATAAGAATTATATTAATTGGTTTCAAATACCGTTAGGATAGATAACTTAGAAATACAGACTTTAGGATACACGTGAGATATCTATAGGCTGCCGTTATATCACCTGTGATTGTTTGTTTATAATTATATCTTATTTTGCACATAACACCATATATAATACATTACTCAGTTATTATTATTATGATATTTATGATACGCTGACGTTTGGGTTTTGCATGGTCCAGATACTTGATTTAGCACGTGAGTATTTCAAGAGGACTACCGATCAGTGAGAATCATCTCACCGATACAATTCTTATTGATGGTTAGTTACCGCTTGAATCTTTATTGTTTCTGCTGCTATTTTCTGTTGTCGTTTGTGACTATTTGGACATATTTAGAAATAGATAGTAATGTTGTTGTTCTTGATTACTGATTGACGGCTGTAATGTGATCATGGAAGGATATTTACTTACCGTAGTTAGCATGGTTGGTTTTGTTATATTTCCGATTTTATGTATTTTGGGAAGCGGGACGTATTTTTTCACTTTGCCTAATTTGCCCTTTTACTTTTGTTCAAATGCCAATTTTTTCCATGTTTAAGCTTCTCTACGTGTATTTATTGTTAAATTGCTTTTTCAAGATGTCCTTTAAAAAATATTATTTTATTTCAACTACTGGTGTTGTGTATTTCACAGACTTTGCTGTGTGTGAGTACCAATATCTGATATTGTTGTCCATTTTCGGCTTGAATTTATCTTATTATTGCAAACTTCTCTCTTTATTTTTTATTTTTTGCATAAATATAATTTAATTTATTTCTTCATACTTCTATTTATTTTTATTTTTTATGTCTTGCACAGTATTAAATAACACTTTTGCTTAAAGCATTTCATTTCTTTCATTTTCCATGCATATCAAATGCATATGACAAGACCGAATTTTTTGCTAACCCGAGCATTTGCATGGGGTTATATGAAGCTATACGCATGCCCCAGTTTCGAAACTCAATTTTGTCGTTTTCTTTGTAAACTTATCCTCGGCCCTTTCCTTCAAAAGGAAATTTGCATTTGGCCCGGCCTTTGATCAATGGTGATTGGTGCAGGAAATATTTAGCCTCCACCCCCTGTATTTTAAGAATATTTTATTTCAACCCTTCTATGTTTATCGGAAAAGAGCTAAAAGGCCGGAAAAACTGGCTTTTGCCCTTTCTTTTATGTTCAAGCTTTCATTTCAATCCTTCAAAATATGTCTTTCGGCCTTTTTAAATTTATTTATACACGGGTAGAAGACTAGAAATTTCATTTCGGTTTCTCATATTCTTTTTTCCTGCTTGAAATTAATTAACATTTAAGGGGTTATCTAAACTGAAACATATTTTTGAGTTATATGAAGTTGCATTCAACAATAGTAAAATCGACGCGGTTCGCCGTTTCTCATTACGACTTTGCTTTGCTAAAATCCAACTTTTGAAACGGCTAGGTTAATATCAATAAATATATAAATTGCTTAATTATCACTTTAAATATATTTTCATATTAATTTTTTTTATAATTATTAATTGCTGTTATGTATTTAATTGTCATAAATTTTTTATATCATGTTGCATGACTCATTTACATCCATCTAAATCATGCAAAAATATCAAACAAAATCTGCGCAGCATTTTTCAGAGACCCCTGCAAGGCCCCCTTGCTAGTGCAAGTAGGAATCAAAGAACATACAACTATAAAATAAAATAAAAAAGTCATTTTCCAAGAAACAAAAATTTCCTCAAATGTGTCAAGCAATTTATTAATCATGACACCTTTCTCCCAAGCTTAGCAAAAGAAACCAGATAAGCTAAATTAAATCTCAAGGAGCACCACAAATCAAATGAACTCCTCGTAAAAAGGTTCAGAAGTGAGTGAGGACCATAAGGGCAATGAGCACGGTACAAGTCAACACAATAACAAGGGAAAAGGTTGGAGTGAAATAATTTCAAAAAATTTGAATCGAATAAAGTAAAGAACGATGGAACAACTGAACATTTGAAGCTCTCGGTTTTCTCCTCTCAAATGGGGTGAAAGTCGGATCAGGTTTGACAAGAACCCGATCCATGCCGGTTTTTTTCTTGATGTTTTCCTGCTTGCATATATCCGTCGGAGCCCGTTTGGACCGGTTTAACTTCCGTTAAAATTATCTTGTGCCGGATTGGGTCGACTCAGAGCCCACCTACCCAAAACCGTGCTTAAACCCTGTAATACCCAGTTTTCTTTGACTGTATTTTCCGTATTTATAAATAAAAGTTTCCCAAAATTTTTCTATTAGAATATTTCCTATAAATCATTTCCAACACTTTCTAATATTTACTAAACTTTTACCTAATTAAAATTCCCTAATTCCTATATTTTCCTAACCTAAACCCTAAACCAATCTATTTTCTTCTAAAAACCCAAGCCCAAACCCACAGCCTGGCCCAACTCCTTGAACTAAACTCCACACCCGCTCCACTCTACCCTACCTGAACCCGACCTGACCCGTTACCTCCCCACTCTCTTTCCTCTTCTTCTTCCTCCCCTTTTTCCCGCCCACGATTTCCCCAACGGTTCCCATGCCCCCGCTCCTCATTCGCGACCACGTCCCCGCTTCTCGGCCACCACCTCACGCGCGCGCGCGCTCACAACCCTCGATCTCGTCTCCCTCTCTTCCCCACACAAAGCCGAGCCTCCTCACACTCACTACCTCCTTCATCGCTGTCGCCCCACGCCGCCTCCACCATCGTCACCATTTCCCCCATCACCTGCCCGAGCTCCTCCGCTCACCTCCTTCTCCCCCATCTCTACAACCCATCACCATCACCACCCCCGAGCTCCTACCCCGTCGCCGACGAGCCACCGTGTCTCACCACCGCGACCACCAGCCCCCTCATGACTCCATAGCCGACTCTCTCGCCACTACCTCCTCACCTCCTCTGCTCCCCACCTCCGAGCGGCGAGCTCCGAGCAACAAGCACCCTCACCTGCACGCCTCACCGGAGCTCCGACCCATCGCCTTCGTCGATCCTGCCACCTTCTCTGACCCCAGAGCACCTCCAATCCACAGCCCAGCCACCCTCACCTGCACCTGAGCCACCCCCGGCCGCCTACTCCTTCTTCATGCAGCCACAGCCGCCACACCTAGCCGCCGTCCGGACCCTCGACGCTTCCAGCCATTGTCCAGGACCGCCGTCACCGCTTCTGCCTCACTTCCTCTAGCCGAGAACCGCCCTAGAGTCGCCTGAGCACCACTGCCGTCGCCGCCGGGAACGTGTCGTGCTCGTGTCCGTGCTGCCGCTTTGCCAGTCCCCGTGCCCACTCCCGCGTCGCGCCAGTACCCACTGCCTGTGCCACGTCGGACTCACTTCCCGTGCTACGACGTGTCAGCCCCCTGCCACGACGTGCCAGCCTCCGTGCCACACCATGTCCGATCTAGTGCACACGTCGTGCCACCCAGAGTCCAGACCCTGCTCGGTACCGTGTCGTGCCGTGTCACGCATCGAGCCAGGATCACGCCCACTACCGTGTCACATTCGCATCGTCACCATGCCCAGCACTGTGTCGCGCCCGTGTCATCACCAGGTCCACTACCGTGTCGCACCCGCGTCGCCACCGCGCCCAGTATCGGATCTCCACGCATCGCGCCAGTGCCACGCGCCGTGTCCAGCATCGCGCCGTCTCGTGTGTCGAGACAAACTTTACAGCGGCGTCGCTTCTATATCAAGCGTCCCAAAGCAAGTGAACCCCTTACTTGCTTTACATGCTAATGTGCTATACACTAATATACATTTATTTTCACCGCTCTAATTTATCAAGTGTTTGACATTAAACTCTAAACGAAAACCCTATTTAAAATGGCAGAATTTGTGACCAATAAATCTCTTTCTGATAATGAATGTCGTGTAGGGAATTGAGTTAAAATAGCTAGATTATACCTTTGTAATGTTGCCCAAAAAGGAGACGTTAAATCTGGAAATCGCCGTGCATATCACATTGTAGCACTAATAGTAAATTTGATATAACTCGTTTCGTGACTTGCTCAGGCTCGTTACGAAGCAGACTGGATAATATGTAAACCTCTGATAATTCTTTCTGAATATTTTTCCGTTATGATGTTAAATGCTGAGGCGATTCGCGGCCCTGAACTGCAGTCCGGGGCAGCGTTCGTTTTGAATACCTGGCTTTAGAACACCTGTACACCCCTTCCTTAAACTGAAAATGCATGGATCCCCATATGACCGCGTATATAATTTAGTTATCTAACACCTAAATCTAGTCCCGTGTTGTTTCACCTTTGTTTGATATTTGATTCGTATTTTAGAATACCGTTGTGTCCTACAGTTTTCTGCAGTGACAGTTTGCACACATTGATATTAAACTGAACATATCTTCCCGTGTACAGTGGATATCATTGATCCATATGATACGTTGGAAACCTAAATGTTAAACCTAAATATTATCCAACTGTAGCGTCACCTAATTACGATCCCAACTGGGATTAAAACATGTTACGAAACGGGCTTCCAATTCAGAAATTGGATTTCCAGCAGTAAACACTTAAAATGAAATGACCATAACTAGCAAACCTGAAACCCGATTGACGCGAAACCAATTTTGATGGATAGATAATTAAATATACTGCTTACCCCTTTTACATTGTTTTGCTTAATTCTGCATGTATGATTTATAGTAAATTATGCAAGTGGTAGAACACCGGCTGCTGATATTTTATTCATATCGTAACTATTGTATTCTCATCATGTCATGTAGATGTCATTGCATTGGTAACCTAGTGATCGTGTGCATTACCCAGTGTTAGATATTAGTGTTTTGATTGTGGTAAGTACGTAGTGATAAAGTGTGAATGAATAAGTGAAAGTGACACGTACTTGTACACAATCAGCGGACCCGGTTGATTTATTGCATTGTCGATGTCTATGAGACATATATAAGTGTAATTATAACTGGAATGTGACGGTTCTGGAGCACTTATATTAGTGTCATAGATAAGGCACCAAACACTGTCCATTTATCTTGGATACCAGTAGAGACATGCTTGATGGAGATCCTGTCTTCAGTTCTCGCGTAGACTTGTCATGGACCGACTAGTATTTGGGTTTATGGTCGGGGTTTGATATAGACCATGAGGTATGGGGTAGTTTGAGTGTGAGTTTAACAAAATCTCGGGAGTCCCATTGCCGGCTTATATCGTGATTCTGAGAGTTGTATGGATGGAGTTACTGATTATTATCGTGCGTGTTTCGGGCCCGTGTTCCTTTGCCCCTGGGGCCTTACCCTTGGGTTGGGGATACTCCTGCGTGGTTGACTCTCACACTTGACGATAGGTTTAACGAGCTGGACAGTGAGACTTAGAGACTGATAGGGTTAGTGACATTGACATGCATTGCTTACTGATTCGATATACCTGCTTTAATGTTTACCTGTACTGATTATTTTATGCTCATGTCATCACTCCATATTTACTGCTTCATATTCATCATCATTGCATGTGTTTACATATGTTATATATATTGCTATTGTGTCGCTCTGACGACCTGGGTATGCATGCTCAGAGTGAGAAGTGGATGTTGGGGTCGAAATTTACACCCCGGTTGACCAAGTCAAAATCAAAGTCAACCCCAAGCCAAATGGGCCCAAGCCCAGGTCAAGTGGGATAATGCCCGGGTCGAGCCCCAACATAAAGCGGCCGGCCTCCCCCCATGCCAAGATAAAATTTTTGTAATAAATAATTTTGTTGTATTTCTTTTATTTTATTTTATGAATAAATGTAAGAAAAATGGGCATAAAGCCAAATTTTTGTAAAGCCCATGGCTTATGTGCAAAAAGAAATGGCACATGAGCCATGGAATAGGCAAAATGCCATTTTGAAAAGCCTAAGGGGCTATATGTAAAGTATATAGCCTATAAAGGCAAAGATAATGAAAATATCTAAACAACTTTTTTCTCTCTCCAAAAAAATAAAAATCCAGATCTGTGATCTTCTCCCCCCTCAAGATTCTAAAACCTTCTTCACTTTTGTATTAAATCAAGAGTTTAACTCTTCCTTTCTCAAAAATAAATAGTTTTTCACCACAAAACCCGCGAAGGGGAGCTTGGATCTCCAACCAGATCTCGAAAAGGGGAGACTTTTAAATCTTACCCCCTTTTTCTCCAAGATCCCGCCTATCAAGAGAAGGAAGAAGGAGATCCA
This sequence comes from Agapanthus africanus, assembly GCA_030015575.1. Lineage (NCBI taxonomy): Eukaryota > Viridiplantae > Streptophyta > Magnoliopsida > Asparagales > Amaryllidaceae > Agapanthus > Agapanthus africanus. The sequence goes on along the minus strand of JASDDO010000019.1, from coordinate 41,774,527 downwards.
TCTCCAAAAATCTAACTTTGGACGGATCTAAGGCTCAAAAGAAGAGCAATAAATCTCCAGGAGTTTAACTCCTTTTTAGATCTGTTGGAGTTTAACTCCATAAATTAGTTTCTGTTAGGAGTTCAACTCCAAAAACTTATTGGGAGTTCAACTCCCCAGCCTAAGGGCTAGGCCCCTTCCCGCGGGTGTTTCCCATGATCACGTGTATGCCACGTGACCCCGAGCGCTAAGGCGCCCATCGGTCATGTGCGCGCCACATGACCCCGGGGCGCTAAGGCGCCCATCGGTCATGTGCGCGCCACATGTCCCCGGGGGCTAGGGCGCCCAATGGTCACGTGTGCGCCACGTGACCCCGGGCGCTGAGGCGCCCAATGGTCCCGCGTGCGCCACGTGACCCCGGGCGCTGAGGCGTCCAATGGTCCCGCGTGCGCTACGTGACCCCGGGCGCCATACGCCCACATGCTACGCACACGTTTTTAAGACGCTTTTTCCCTTCTTTTTTTTGTGCACTCCATACTAAATGTGTCTCCCCCGTTAGAAAAAATTTCTAACGGGGCACTGCCCCGCACCCCGCAAGGGGGCTGCTAGCCCTCTTGACCCCCAGCCCGCTATCCGGATAGTGGGACCCCTATAAAAACTCTGCGGGGCCCCCGATACGTCCAAACCCCCTCCTTCAAAACACAACACTGCACATTGAGTTCGCATGACCAGTTTAACCCGTTAATCGGAGGTTCCCTCACTCCAAAGGCAGGGGTAATTAACGGCAGCTTAGTCCGCGGCTGCCGGAGATTCGGATCCCCACAATCAATAAACCCCAGTCTACCCTAGACAGGGGGGACCTGTAATGCACCCGATAAGCGCGCACGTATTCCCATCTCAATGGGGTGATGAAAAACACCCTATAGGTTCTGGCACGCCCGGTGGGACCCTTCTCTCCTCCTATATTTCGGGTTAAACGTTCATGCGAACTCAATCAATATACATATCGATTGCCTATACCGAAATGATGTTTTTTTTCGGTGCAGCAATCAACTTTCGACGATAATGTCTCCTAAGATGAATTCAGCTTCTGACGCGACCCTGATCCCGTACGTGGTGAAGGTCAATGCCCGTGTGGTTCTCCTCGCAAGCCTCAGTCGACAGTGGTAGGAACTGTCCCGCCAGTTTGGCTCCGTCATCATCTACCCTGCCGGAAGCGCTCATCTGGCAGAAATCCTGGCAAAGCAGGAGGCTAAGCCGGTCTCAAGGGGCAAGAGGCCGAATGTCGTGATCGCCAAGGCACCACAACCGAAACTTAAGACGGTGTCTGAATGACTCTCTGGTGCTCCAGCTGGGGGCAAGACTTTCGGTACAAAGGGCGACATCAAATGTTGCGGACGCGCTCAGGCGATGACTCCAGCAAATGCACAATCGAACGTATCTCCAAAATCCTCCATCACCCGGTCTACGGCGTCTTCCCGAAGACCCAAAGTCTGCCAAGTGCTTAAAGCAGAAAAGTTAAGGCAGAAGCGGCTCAGGTATCGAGCCAACAAGAGGGTCAGGACTCCGGCCAAGTGGAATCTTGTGAGGTTCCAAGAGCAGAGTTGCCCCGCGATGATGGATGAGTCGGCCGTAAGAATCAGCAATTCCTTCGAACCTCTGAAATTGGTTCAGAAAAATGCCATGACCGCCAGAATCAAGAAGACAGCGGTCCGAAAAATGCTACAAAGAGACTTGTCCCGGCCCCAACAGAAAAGGTATGACACTGTCTCTTCAAGAGTCTATCAGACGCTCTGTGCCGCGCAAAAGCAGCGGGGTGAATCCAGAAAAGAAGCCCCACCACCATTCAAGAATCGGGTCGGGCCAGCCGCCTTCAATCGACCGCCCGCTACGAAACAGGGGAGTTAAGACAGCTATCTGTGAAATCAGCCGCCGATAATAAAAAGACGGCTGGTTATATTATCTATACGGTCTATATGGCGGGCGGGCGTCCCAGCGACAACCTTCGTAGCAAAAGCAAGGATGGGGCCACCACATCTCAAGCCCAATCTGGCTTGAATGTGGTTGCCGCTTCCCAAGAACAGCCGCCTCTGCTGGATGAAGAAAACCCTTTCAATGAGGATGATAGGCAGAAAGACCCCTCGGTCCATGCAGAGTCAAGCTCGGACAGCGAGGAAGAGCCGACTTTCCGCCCCAGGACTGCGGAGCAAGAGCTGCTTCAAGAGGTTCGAAAACAGCTCAGGAGCAAAGATAAGGAGATGGCCAAGCTCTACTCGAAAATTGACGACCTAACGAACGTTGTGATGCAGCTTACGGCTCAAATTGCTCGAGCGCTTCCCAATCAAGCACAAGTTGCTACTCATCAGCCGGGTGATGACAATCCGAAGCAGCCAATGCCTGTTCCTTTGGGTCCAAGACTGGTCGAGTCGCACGAAAGCCGGCCACATTCCGCTTCTGGGGACGCCTTGGCCCCAGATAGCACTATCCCGCTAACACAAGATCGGATAATGGATTTGGTCACCAGCAAAGTTAAAACATTGGTGGCCGAAACTGAAGCTCAGAAAGAAATTGGCAGTAGTGGGCGGCCATATCCCGCACAGTACGATCTGATCGAGTTCCCGAGCGGCTACGTCATTCCTAAATTCGGAAGATTTGATGGGACGGGAAATGCAAATCAGCACGTCGTCCACTTTAAAGCATCGTGCGGAAATACAGGGGGCAATGATGTGCTCCTTCTTCGTCAGTTTGTCAACAGCCTGATCGGTGTCGCCTTCGACTGGTACGCAAGTATACCAGACGGGTCCGTTATCACCTTTGCCCAAATGGAGTCTCTGTTTCGGAAAAGGTTTATGAGTGTCAGTGATAAAATCTCCATTGCCGACCTTGTGAGGACCAAGCCGGGGAAGAATGAAAGCAACATCGACTTTATCGCCCGATGGTGTAATCTCACAGTCAAGTGCGAACCGCCGCTGGAGCAGGACCAGTCCGTCAGCCTTCTCATTGGGAACCTCAGCAATTGGATGGTCCCATTCTTATGTACAGCAGGCCTCAAGATGTTTCAAGAGCTAACCAAGAAAGTACAAATGCTAGAACGCTCAAAGCAAGAGTCTACCCCGGACTCTCAGAGAGACAAGACTTGGAAAAGCAAGCGGGACAACAACCGTAGAAGCGGGAGTTCCAGCAGTACCAATGTCTTCAATGCGTCCGACAATGAAGAAAAGCGAAGGGCGGGCGAATCTAAAACCAACCGGTCTTGAAAGACAGTGCTAGGAGGAGAAGGGCCTTCCCTAGAGGAAAAAAAAAACAAGGTTTACTCTTTCAGGAGGGATAAGGTCCGTAAGATATTTAAAAATGCATTGAACAACGGTCTACAATTGCCGGAGTCGAAAAGACTTCAAGAAGCAAAAATGACCGACAATCCCCTGTATTGCCCGTACCATCGAGTAGTGAGCCATGCGATCGAGGATTGCTATATCTTCAAAGACTGGGTCGAGAAGCAGTACAAGGCTGGAGAGATCGAGCTGTCTAAAAGTGTGTTGGTGAACAATCAAGTTGCAACCACCAACTTTATACAGACAGAACCTGAAGCCTTCTGGGAGCAGACAGTCGAACCCGCTGCCCTGAGAAATGAGACCGACTCATCGCAGCCTCCTTGGAGTAAGCACATATCTAATAAGACGAAGAAGATGCTAAAGCTGCTTCAGAAAGAGCCCAGGACGGAATGGGAAGGAAAAAAGAAGCTCACCATTCCAGCTGCCAATTCGGCCCAATCTGGCTTAAAATCCAAAAATCTCAAGAAGAACAAAAGTGCAGCTCGTCGCGAAAAGGAGTCTGCAGGGAGATCGGTCATTCAAAAATATATTGATTCTCTCGAAGACTATGAACAGAAGGAAAGAACTCTAGCAGCTGAGGAGCTAGAAGAAGGCTCCGATGAAGAGGTCCCTATAGTGACCTATTACGCCATCCATCTTGGCAGCGACTCCAAGGAGGAGCTCTGTTTTCTCGAAGAGGACGAGGAGCTTGCCACAATGGCCAACCAGATCCAGCTCAGAAGCGGCAGGGCTCTACCGCCAAATCAGGGAAACGCCCCAAAAGGAAAGGAAAAACAGGTGGCTAATGAGGAAGATGGCAGAGAACCGGCTGATAAACACTCAAGTCCTTCCTTGGTGGACTATAATGTCTTGGCTCATCTCCGGAAGCTTCCGTCTCTCCTGAGCATTTACGATACCTTAGTCCTATCTAAGGAGCTTAAAGATGTTCTCATTCACGCTCTACAAAACCCCGAGCGGTATCAGGCTCGATTTGCGGAAATTAATATGAAAGAAGCCCAGTACGCTTTGCATGCTGCCGCGGTCACGTTTAAGGACGAAGACTTGCTACTGAGAACGGCTGAGCATAATCGGCCGCTCTACGTGACCGGGTACAGCGACGGAGATCGGATTAATCGCATATTGATCGATCCGGGGTCCTCAGTGAACATCATGAACTTGCGGACTCTGAAGAGTTTGTCAATGGATGTCTGACACCTGTCAAGGGAAAGGATTGTCATTCAAGGCTTCAATCAAAACTGTCAGCAAGTTCTGGGGTCTATAGCTTTGCCAATCAAATTTGGGGATCTGCAAACTGAGGCTAAGATATACGTGATCGACGCTGACACGTCTTATAAAATTCTCTTGGGACGGCCGTGGCTCCACGATTACGGCATCATTCCGTCAACTCTCCATCAATGCATGAAGTATACTAAAGATGGCGAAGAAAGACGTATTGACGGAGACATCTAGCCGTTCGGTGTGCATGAAGTCCGATATGAGGATTCTCGGTACTTTATGAAGCCCCAAAGTACTGAGCCACAGTTGACCAAAGACAGAATGGTCCCGAAACTCAAAGGAAAATGTGAGCCAGCTGTCACTTTCAAAAGCAAAAACCCCCAAGCGCGTCCGCGTTTCGGCAGTGACACTGATGAGTCCGACGCTGGAAGTCCGTCCTTCCGTAAAACTCGCCATCGTTTCGGTAGCGATACGGACGAATCCGATACTGAAATCCCATCTAGCAGCAAAGTCCGCCCTCATCTTGGCAGCGACACTGAAGAGTCGGAAGAAGAGGACCTACCGTGCAACAGCTGTGCAGATTGGACCCCCATGCAGCAAGCAAAACTACGAGAGACCTTCGAAATTGCAGATGGGTCCCTGGCCATCACAAGGGTGCCAGAACGGATGTGCAAAGAGCTCGACGCATTGTCAGTCTCTACCGTGGACCAGCTGAAAACTTTCTACATTCCCGGGAGGAAAAATGGACAGAAGGGCATCCTGTTTTATGGGTCAAACCCCGTTGTGCACCCGGACGATCTTTCTGTCGCGTGCCTTCCCTATGAGAGAGGCATAAGAGTCGTCCTCAATCCCAGATACTATGCGCCCGAGATGCGGGAATACTTCAAAAGGTGCGGATGCCGATTATATCAATCAGAGTCCGAAGCAAAGTTTTATGAAGGGCTATGGCATCCGCCTCAGGTCCGAGCACTCATCGGTGGACGAATCCCAGATAGACGGGGCATAGGTTTCATCTATCCTGATTCTAAGGCATGCTACATGATCATATTAGGGAAGCCAGCGAAGTGTCAAATGATGAAGACGAGCTAGCCGAGCCAGAAGAAGCTCCCCAAGAGCTCGAAGATGGCGGACAAGCAACCTTCGATGAGCTAACTGAGATCGATTTAGGAACGCCTAACAATCCAAGGCTGACCTACATCAGCTCACTCTTGTCAGAGGAAATGAAAGAACAGATAATTGCCCTGCTGCATGAGTTCGTCGACTGCTTCGTGTGGACATACAAAGAAATGCCTGGCCTTTCCCTTGAAGTGGCCATGCATAAACTGGCTATATCTCCTGATGCTAACCCAGTCAAACAAGCTCCTCAAAGAATGAGAAGGGAACTAGAAGAAAAGGTCATCGAGGAAACCAAGAAGCTCATCGATACCGGTTTCGTCAGGGAAGAGAAATATGCGGACTGGATCGCATGCATAGTCCTAGTGAAGAAGAAAAATGGACAGATCCGAGTTTGTGTCGATTTTAGGGACCTCTGTTGGGTAAAAATTTGCACACCGGTTGACCGAGTCAAAATCAAGGTCAACCCCAAGCCAGGTGGGCCCAAGCCCAGGTCAAGCGGGCCCATGCCCAAGTCGAGCCCGCGGCCAGCCTCCTCCATGCCAAAATGAAATCATGTAATAAATAATTTTTATGTAATTTTTTTTATGCATGAATGTAAACAAAATAGGCATAAAGCCAAATTTTTGTAAGCCCATGGCTTATGTGCAAAAAGAAATGGCACATGAGCCATGGGATGGGAAAATGCCATTTTGTAAAGCCCAATGGGCTATATGTAAATATGTAAGCCTATATAAGGTAACATGATGATGAATAAAGCAATACACTTTTCATTCCCCCAAAAACTAGGGTTCTTTGTGCCTCCTACTTCTTCCTCAAGGTTCTAAAAACCTTCTTCTTTCTCTTGAATTAAATCAAGAGTTATACTCTTCCTTTTCAAAAACTAAATAGTTTTCCACCACAAAACCCACAAAGGGGAACTCAGATCTGCCATTAGATCTCAAAAAGGGGAGATCTTTAAATCTCACCCCCCATTCTTCAAGATCCAGCCAAAAGAGGAGGAAGAAGGAGACCCATCTCCTAAAAATCCCATCTTGGGAAGATCCAGAACCAAAAGGAGAAACAAAGCAACCCCCTTTGATCATTTCTAAGCTTTTTAGGAGTTTAACTCCACAAATCAGGAGCACAGCTCCCAGTGCAGGGACCAAAGTCCCCTTTCTGTTCGACGCCCAGCGTCCAGCGCCCAGAGCGCTTGCGCCCACACGCCGAGCACGTGGTGCGCTCAGCGCCCAGTGCGCTTGCGCCCACGCGCCGAGCACGTGGTGCACCCAGCGCCCAGTGCGCTTGCGCCCACGTGTCGAGCACGCGGTGCGCCCAGTGCCCCGTGCGCTAGCGCCCACATGCTGAGCACGTGGTGCGCCCAGCGCCTCGAGCGCTAGCGCCCACGTGCCGAGCACGTGGTGCGCCCAGCGCCTCGAGCGCTAGCGCCCACGTGCCGAGCACGTGGTGCGCCCAGCGCCCAGAGCACTCACGCCCAGCGTCTAGTGCGCTAGCGCCCAGCGCCTGCGTGCCATGCACGCGAGGCACTGGCTCCCACGCATCCTTTGGATGCCCTTTCCCTTTCTTTTATATATATATATATATATGTATATATACACATACACACTGTTTCCTGATTTAAAATCAGGAAAGCTTATGGAAAAAGCTTCAGAAGAGGGTCACGTGCTTACACGTGACCAGCAGTCACGTGTTGGCACGTGACATCCAAAAGTACCGGCAAAGCAAGTTCAGTTTCCCAACTACATCAAAGAGAGGGGCTTCAGTAAGGGTCACGTGCTCCCACGTGACCTGGGTCACGTGTCGACACGTGACATTTAAAAGCAGCAGCGAAGACCCAACGCTTCCTGATCAAATCAAGGAAAAAGCTTAAGAAGAGGTCACGTGCTCCCACATGACCAGGGTCACGTGTTGGCACGTGATGATCAAAACATCAGAATTGTTCTCCAGTTAAATCAAGAAAAAGAGTCCAGACAAGGGTCACGTGCTCACACGTGACCAGGGGTCACGTGGTGGCACGTGACGGTTAAGCAGCAACCAAAAGACAGAGCGCAGAAAGAAAGAAGAAGGCTCATTCCAAAAGGGGTCACGTGCCCACACGTGACCATGGGTCACGTGGTCACACGTGACCGGCTTTCAAAGCCCATTTCGTTGACAGAATTAAATTCTGAAAGAGATTCGAATCTTTCCAAAGGAAAGCGATTATCTGGAACCAATCGAATTAAAGATTTAAAGATGATTGAATATCATTTATCTATGGGAAAATCTCGGGTTTGGAAAGATTTCCCCTTTAAATCTAACCGAAATAACAAAGGAGAATCCCGGGACTTGAAATCCAATGGCGAATAAAATTCACCCAATAATCCAAAGGTCAAAAACGAATGATGGATGCAAATCAAACCTCTCAATGAAGATTCGTCAAAAACTAATTGATTCGGCTGCTTCTCCTATAAATAGGAGCCAAGAGACACAGGGATATACAGATATAGAGATACACGCAGAGAGAAGAAAGGGAGAGAGAGCCTTGATACTTCGAGGAACTTGGATCTTCTGCAAAAGAAAACCCTAGGTAAGAAAGGGAAGGCTCCTTGAAAGAAAAGAGAATTTAATTCTCAACAGAGTTTAACTCTGATATATAAAACAGAAGAATATATTTCTTCTCTCTTTGATAGAGGATCTGCAAAGTGCACATCTCCCCTTGAAGCTGAGAATTTAATTCTCAATGGGTTGAGATCCTGCCATGCAGATCCAAAACATAGAGAGGGAATGGAAACACGAGAATTTAATTCTCACAGAACTATAGGAATTTAATTCCTTTAAAATAAAACTAGGGCTTGACCCTGTGTTATGGGAATTTAATTCCTTCAGAACAAAAAGAAACAGGGTTTAACCCTAATTAAGAACCTAGTTCTGTTAGAACAGCGGGGATTTAATTCCCTTGATCATAATTTAACAGAGAATGGGAATTTAATTCCTCAAAAGCTTTTATTAGGGTTTAACCCTATTTAGTTCTTCACATGTATGAGGAATTTAATTCCTACAGAAAATTCAGGGTCCAACTCTATTCAGAATATAAATCTTCAAAAGGAAGTAGGAATTTAATTCCTCTGAAATTACTGTCAGGGTTTAACCCTACGAGGAATTTAATTCCTGGAAAAGATTAACAGATCCTCTAAACAACATACATAGAGGCAGGGTCACGTGTCACCACGTGACCCCCCCAAAGAGATCTACAGAAAGCCCCTTTGAGGCAGCACCCCACGTGACCCACGTGACCCTCGGCAGAAGCTTTAACATATAAGCACTTGAATGCCCGTCACGTGATGGCACGTGATGCTCTGAAAGGTGCGATAATCTCAGCAGAATAAATGAAGGGAGGGCGCCCTCACGTGTTGCCACGTGACCCCTCTTGCCTTAGTGTTCAACACTAAATTGGAACTCTCGAATCCAGTACTGAAACACTGTTGGGCCTTAGTGTTCAACACTAATCAAAAAACTTTATTCGCAGTGTTCAACACTGATTACCTTAGTATTTAACACTAATCTGAGATCTCCATTGCCAGTGTTCAACACTGATCTGTTTTAGTGTTTATGATAATTTGAAAGCCTTGTTGCTGGTGTTTAACACCAATTATCTTTTAGTGTTAAACACTAACTTGTCAACCTCATTCCCAGTGTTCAACACTGATTGCTCTGTAGTGTTTAGCACTAGGCTTTGGCCCAATTGGCCGAATGGATAGAGGCAAAGCCTCTCCTTCAAGAGACCAACAGGAAGTCAATATTCCAGACCTGATTGGACTAAGCCGAAGCTGGCCATAAGTCCTCAATTCGTGATCAACGGGGCTAATGGGCTCATAACATAATTAATTGGTCTTGATCCCAAATTGGGCCAAGGACTATTTGATCCACTCCGGTTCTAGGGTACATCTCTTCACTCCTTTGATATTTGGCATTGTAATCCCTCAATGTCTTCAAAGAGGTGACGGGTCCTGACGACCACACATTGATATGGACTGCGGGGTCCTTAAACCCGTGTCTAATGCAAAATTCCTGGTTACGTGGAATGCGGATAACGTCACTCTTTGACCCCGCGGAAAACGTCCAGAGCGGAGCCTGGTCCTCGCCAAGCACGGCAGTGAACCCGTGTGAAGCATCCAGAGCACATACCGGACTGTGGGGTCCTTAAACCCATGGACTACGACGTCCTTAACCTTGACCGAGATGTCTTAAAACTAGCAATGGACCGCAATGTCCTTAAACTACCAATGGACCGCAACGTCCTTAAACTACCCATGGACCCCAATGTCCTTAAACTAGAACAATAGAGCCCCCGTATGCTCTTTTGTCGGATCTAAACGGTCCCGTTTAAGTTGATCTTAGCCTCAAAGATGGCTAACGTATCCTTAAACCTTCAAACAGAGTGGACTATAAATCCCCCCAATTAACTCTGGCTCGAGGGTACATCTCTGAACTCCTCTGACATCCGTCGTTGTAATCCTTCAACGTCGTCAGAGAGGTGACGGGTCCCGATGGCCATCCATACGATGGACCACTATGTCCCTAAACTGGAACAATAGAGCCCAAACGCTCCTTTGTTGGATCTAAACGATCCCGTTAAGTAGATCTTAGTCTCAAAGCTAGACTAACGTATCCTTAACAAACGTTTGAGTTGATCTTAGCCTCAAGTATGGCTGACGTATCCTCAAACCAAACCCCCAAACCCAAATCTAAGATAATACGGATTTGGACTACTCCACGCCCTACGGGCGACGACATAACTCAGTCTCCGTAAACAATCCACGGGCAACAAAGCACAAAACAAACACCCACGACACGAAGTGACCATCTGGAGAAGGAGAAAGTTGTTACCGCAATGCGGTAGCGTAATTAACTGCAGGGGCTTGCGCCTGCAGGGAAGAGCGTCCTCACAATCAAAAACCCCTCAAACGAGGGGGAATCTGACGAAGTCTGCTACATCGGACGCATCCGTCTAAACCTTCGATACATGGTGCCATAAATCAACTTGGCATCTTCGGAGAGGTGGACGGATAGCACCAATTAGCATCTGCCCTGAGTCTCAGTGCCAGGACATCGCAGTCCTGCGTGCCGCCATTCGGAGGGGAACAGATTCTGGCACGCCCGGTGGGACCTTTTCCTCTTTCCACTCCACACTTCGTGTGTCCTGACTCGCGAACCAATCGCGGTTCGCTATTGGTTGTCCTTGGGTTTCAAGATACTAAGAATTGGCGTCTCGCTTATTGCAGAAAGCAAAGGATCGATGGCTTTTACTTCTGCGAAATTCTCCAACTGCTCAGACTGCAATTGCGACCAACGCTCTGCCTCGCCAGGAGGTATAGCCTACGGACCCCAAGCTGCTTCGCTATTCACAATGCCTGTGGAACAGGTCACTCGCGCCACCACAAGATTGTTCTTTGGGACCATGCTCCCGCCGACAAGCTTCACCGCTCCAGTGCTGACAATGGAAGCTCTCAAGAAGTCGGTCTTTGATCGTCTTACCCCTGCCGCGGCTCCTCTCAACGAGTCGCCCAACGTCAACGCCTCGGTCTTCTCTAGATTGGGCCAGAAATCCTGCGAACTCATCATGGGGCCTACAATCTCAGAGAAGGCTGCTTCTAAGAAAGCGGCCGCTCCTGCCCCCGAAGTCGTCAAGGCAGCTTCTCCGGCCAAAAGGTCGGTCTTTACAAGATTGACGGCTTCAGCTCCCGCTCCCGCTGCCCAAAGGACATCGGTCTTTGACAGGCTAATACCAACAGCGACCCCCCACCTAGACAGGGGGCAAGACGAAACCATTCTTACCGCTGACCCTACGCCGGCCGCTCGACACGCTCGACGTCGCCACTGGCACCGAGTAAGGAAGGCTGGGGGCAACTCCCCCTCCGGGTTGACTCCATCAGCCCCGGTGGCAGAAGTTAATGCTGCTGTTCCAACTGGGAACAGCTTCGAAATGCTAAATAAGGTGCGAAGGAATTCTCCTACTGCAGTGCTGAAGAGGTCTCCTCCCCCATTAAAAAAGGTTGTGGAAATAAAACCAGAGCAGCCCCGATCTCCTCAACGGCTGTCTTCCAAAATCTATAAGGTTTGGCGGCAGGCCCGAGACTCGATCATCGATCCAAACTTCTCCCGTCGGCACAAGAAGCTGAAAATCCAACCGGAAGCTGGTCACCAGGCTAAACCCCAAAAGACTGTTGATCAACTGGCTCATAAAAGGAGGAGGCCAGAGAAGACCCCCCAGCATGCAACGACGGCTAAAAGCACTGAGCCCAGACGCCCTAAGTCTGGGGGCATGGTGGTGCACACTGTTTACATGGCCTCTGGAAAGGAGGAAAGCCGCACTTCTACGGGCCACCGACCGCTAACCCGATCCGTGACGAAAGCCCAGGAGCAGCAACAAAAGCTTCAGGAAATGATGAATGCTATGGCCGCACTTACCGGGCCAAAAGAAAACCCAGAAACGTCCTCAGACGCGCGCCAGGAGGAAGAAACCGACGCTGAATTCCTTCGCCGGATACTGGAGAAAAAGGACAGAGAGGCTGCTGAACAAGCGGCCAACATACAACATATGGGCCTTCTCTTCCAAGATATGATAGGAATGATGATCCAGCAGGACTTAACCGCCGAGGATCCCCCAATCGTTCTTGAAGACGACCGAGGAGAAACGTCAAATCCACCACCAGCCCTCTCAACGGCCAAGGAGGAGGCAATCTCTAAGGCGGACTTGGTTGACTACATAGCCCAGCAAATCCGGGTTCATCACGCGACTGAGGCAGCTGGTCAAGTCGTGAAAACGGGGCGGCCGTATCCAAGCTGGTACGAACAAATCAAATACCCGCAAGGCTATACGATACCAAAATTCCACGTGTACAAGGGGACCGGCAACCCCCATCAACATGTCGCCCAGTTCCGGGCCCTCTGCGGTAACACCGGCGGTGATGATAAACTGTTGCTCCGCCAGTTCGTGGGCAGCCTATCAGAAACTGCGTTCGAATGGTATTCGGAACTCCCGAACGATTCTATCAAAACGTTCGCTGAAATGGAGTTGTTATTCACTCAGCGATTCGCAAGTGCCAGCGAACGCACTCCAATAACTGCACTGATTAACGCCAGGGTAAAACCAGGCAAAACCTGGGTCCAGTATGCTATACGCTGGCGGAACTTGTGGTCGAGATGTGAACAACGCATTGAGGAGGCACCCGCAGTGGGCATGTTCGTGGGAACCCTAGACCCCCACGCAACTATCTCCCAGTTTATGATGTTCTTTAAGCCAACCACATTCCAGGCTTTAATCGACAAGTTGGCTCAGATGGACCAGATGGGTCATAGACCACCTCCCCCGAAGTCGGAACCTCGGAATGACAAGGGTAAAGGAAGGGCAACCTTTGTTGCGAATGCCCAACAGCAACCTAACGCCCCGAAACCGGCAGATCAACTGGAGGAAAGACGTCGGTATTATAATGAGAAGATGAAGCGTCCCTACTCGTTCCCGCGAGACAAGACGAAACGGTTATTCGAGCTGGCAATACGCAACAGACTTATAAGCCTACCAAATCCAAGGCGACCGCCGCAACCCACCGAGGTGAATAACCCTAACTATTGCCCTTACCATCAAACGGTAAGCCATCCGATTGAAGATTGCTTCATCTTCAAAGGATGGATTGAAGATCAATACCTTCAGGGGAAGTTTGTACTGTCCGAAAAGTGGAAGGTGAACCCACCACAACCGCATACTCCTAAGAAAGCAGATACACCGGGGGCAACCTGCTCCTTTATTGAAGAAGCTCCATGGGAGGTCGTGCTATCAACTAAAACCAAAAGAATGCTGAGGGACCTTCATGCGTGCCCTGCGATCGAATGGAAGGATCCTCTTGAACCTCAAATTATCGAAGGGATGCTGAAGCCCTGCCCAACTACGAAGACTCGCGATAAGAGCCAAAATACTCACGCCCAACCGTCAAAATCTTCGAAGAAAAAGAAGAAGAAATCCAAGAAGTCCGTGAAGCTTGGAAACGAGCACACGAACTTGCAGAAGCAAATCGACACGCTGGAAGAATACAATCAAAAGGCGCGAACTCCTGTCACACTGCAAGAGTTCCTCAACCACATCTTTCAAGAGGAAGATGATGGAGAGAGCTCGTCGGATGAATCCGAAGGATATGTGGCGAGTTGTAACGTAATCTCCCACTCGTTTACCGATGATGGGAAAACTCCCGGCATTAAGAAGCTGGAGGCAGAGCCTGTACCAGAGCGTGCATGGCCAACAGACGAAATGATCGACGCTTTTCTAGACGAGATTCGCCTAAAAAGTAAAGCGGATCAGGAGCGTAAGATGGCCGCTTCAGAAGGAGCCAAACGCAGGCGACTGAATGAAAGAGTTGAACTACCCCTGCCAGAGCGAAAAGCATCCAAAGTAGATAAGAAGATATTCAAGACGAGGAAAAGGTTTGCCAAAGCCATGTCAAGGGGGATGAAGCTACCACCCTCGGAAGGAAACACACATGATGGGGTGGAGAGGCACCCTGATTATTGCGCATATCATCGGAAAATCTCACACCCCACGGAGGAGTGCGACGCCTTTAAGATATGGTGGCAAGGATATGTTGCTCATCGGCAATATTTTAAGCGCATGAAACGCAAGATCCGTCGGGAGCGAAGAAGTACCATCGATGGGCACAACAGAACTACTGGCAACTGTTACATGGTTAACGCCAGGGGGTCACAAGTTCTCACCTTTGGGAGCGACTCTGATGAAGAAATGGCTCTGGGCCTTCTCTTTAAAGAATCTGTTTTAGGGAAAGAGGAGAAATCGGAGGCCTGCGAGAACATTCAGCTGCGCAATCGCACACTCCCAGAAAAGAATCTCGGGCCCGCGAGTAGAAAAGATAAGGGAAAGGAAAAGGTCACTGAAGATATCACTTTAGATGACCAAGTCATGAGAGAGCTGGCTGCCAAAGACCCTCCTAGGAAGGGTAAAGTGGACTATAACATCCTCGCGCACCTAAGGAAGCTACCTTCTCAGCGTAGCATTCTCGATGCCCTCCTATTATCAAAAGAAGCGCGAGACTCACTAATTAAGGCGTTATAAGAACCTGAGCAATTCCAAGCCTTCCTCGCCACTGAAAAGATGAAGGATGAACTGGAGGAAGTGCATACGGCCGACATCACTTTCGGTGATGAAGACCTCCTTCTCGGGACGTGCGACCACAACCGTCCCCTATATGTCTCCGGATACTGCCATGATATCAAGATAGGCAAGATCCTGGTGGATAATGGATCCTCCGTCAATCTCCTTAATGTTCGGGTGTTGAAGGAAATCTGCATGAGTGTGCAACACCTCGCTCGTGACAAAATTAGTATCTCCGGTTTCGATTCACAATCGTCGCGGACTCTCGGATCTGTGATACTAACATTACGCTTTGGACTTCTCGTCACGGACATCAAATTCCATGTCATTGACGCCAAGACCTGCTACAA
Organism: Agapanthus africanus; assembly: GCA_030015575.1. Taxonomy (NCBI): domain Eukaryota; kingdom Viridiplantae; phylum Streptophyta; class Magnoliopsida; order Asparagales; family Amaryllidaceae; genus Agapanthus; species Agapanthus africanus. The sequence goes on along the minus strand of JASDDO010000019.1, from coordinate 41,759,402 downwards.
CGCCTTGCTCGGTCGTCCTTGGTTACACGAATACAACATCATCCCTTCTACACAACATCAGTGTATGGAGTACTTTAAGGATGGTTTCGAGTACACCGTAACAGGTGAGTTAAACCCATTTTCCGTGAACGAAGTCCGCAAATACGAAGATGCGAAGTACTTTTTGCCAGATTTCGTGGATACAGAAAGGTGTCGCAATCTGGAGAACAAAGCCGCCGCCACCACCCCTGTTTTCGGGAGCGATACCGAAGAAGAAGAAGAGATGGTTTATGCAGGGCCATCTCAACGCAACAACCTGGGGACGCCCGCCCCCATGTTAGTCTTCGGAAGTGATTCAGAAGATGAAGTTAATGCTGTGTTCTCCAATCGGCTGTCAATACAAGCACCCCCTGGCGATGACCATAGTTTGCAAATCACCATGGTACCGCGAGAACACTACAAGGATCTCGACACGCTTCAGGCTCATAATGTGCAGGACCTGCAAACATTTTATGTCCCTCCCAGGCAAAGGGGTGAGAAGGTGATCCTATTCTACCGATCCTCAGAGTCGAAAATAGAGAAAGAGATCTGGCATGGCGCGGATGCTACACTTGACAGGCTCCAACCCATCCGTCTGCCCAGATACTATACAAATGGATTAAAGAAGCTACTGAAGCGTCAAGGAGTACCCTTAAAACAGACTGTTCGGCAGGCTCGGTTCTACAACAGGATTTGGGATGTCCCCGAGACTCAACGCAAATTGCCCAACGGAAAAATGGAAACACTCGGGCTGGGATACGCAAGAGCCGGAAAACGGGAACGGGCTCACAGCAGCTACGCTATATATACCTTTGATGAAGAGGAGGACGCCCTGTCAGGAGATGCCAACCCCCCATCAAAACTAGACCCCGTGATTAAAGCGCCGAGTCCGTCGTTTGAAGAACGAATGGGCAAGCCTATCAGGAAAGTGGGTCAGAAAGCTCGGGAAGACCACAACCGCGAAATGGCCATCTACGAGAAGGCCAGGACGTAACGTCTATTTTAACATGCTGCAAAAGACAAAGACGCTTATCCTCGTCAATCCGTTGTACGAAAGGCCCGACGCAGAGACGGAAATAAATCAAGAAGCGGAAAGAGGAGCCGACAACAACGACGCAGGATTAGAGGGTTACGTGGTCGGGTGTTGCACGGCTCGGATTTGTCCCTCATGAAGAAGATGAGTCGAGCATACTCCTTCCCCCGAGACAAGACGGAGAAGTTACTCAAGCTCGCTATAAAACATCAAATGATCGCGCTTCCAGAGTCCAGACATCCTGAGCAATCTAACAAGGCTTCTCATCTGAGTTATTGCTCTTATCACCGAGCCATAGGACATCCTACCGAAGACTGCTTCACCTTCAAGAACTGGGTCGAGGATCAGTACCAACGGGGCAGATTCACTTTATCCGACGGCTGGAAGGTAACGCCGCCACAAAAGCATGAGCCCAAGGCCGCAAGAGCAGAACCGGGTCCACCTCAGTCCGGGGAGCGGGTTCGCACCTGTTATACGATTACGATATTAGGAGAAGAGCCCGAGAACGTAGATGACCTTCCCCGGTGCTTTGAGAACAGCGATGATGAGGTGATCTCAGAATTTCCGCCCGCTCCGAAAGAATTAGAAGATGGTATACATACTACTGCAGATAACCTCAAGAAGATTGAGTTGGGATCGGCAGACGACCCGCGACCGACATTTGTCAGCAAGCTGTTATCCGAAGAAAGGGTGGCTGCGTTAAAGAACGTGCTTCTATGGCATAAAGACTGCTTCGCGTGGAACTACTCCGAGATGCCAGGATTAGATCCGGACATTGCTGTGCATAAATTAGCAATATCCCCAGATATCAAGCCAGTCAAGCAGGCGCCAAGGAGGATGCGACTCGAGCTTGAGATGAGCATCAACGCCGAGGTCAAGAAGCTGATCGATTCTGGATTTATCCAAGAAGTCCAATATCCCGACTGGATCGCCAATATCGTCCCGGTAATGAAGAAGAATGGGATGGTACGCATATGCGTGGATTTCAGGGATCTCAATAAAGCCTGTCCAAAGGATGATTTCCCAGTACCAGTAACCGAGCTAATGATAGATAACACGTCCACTCACGAGGTTTTCTCCTTTATGGATGGTTCGTCAGGATACAATCAGATAAAGATGCATCCCGAAGACCAGAAGCACACCGCTTTCCGCACCCCTTTGGGTATATTCTGCTACAGGGTTATGCCCTTTGGTCTAAAGAACGCTGGCGCTACCTATCAAAGGGCCATGACAAAGATCTTTGATGACCTCATACACAACGTCGTCGAGTGCTATATCGATGACCTCGTAGTAAAGAGCATGTCATACGAAGATCATTTAAAGCATCTGGAGACTGTATTTCGACGCCTTCGGCAATATAATTTGAAAATGAATCCCCTCAAATGCGCGTTTGGAGTCTCCTCGGGCAAATTTCTGGGATTCATCGTTCGACACCGAGGTATTGAAATAGATCCATCAAAGATCAAGGCGATCATGGAAATGCCACCTGTTCCCCTCCGAATGGCGGCCTAGACTTGGCGTCCATGCCTGATATTCGGGGCAGATGCTATTTGGTTTTATCCGTCTACCTCTCCGAAGATGCCAAGTTGATTTATGGCACCGTGTGTCGGAGGTTTAGACGGATGCGGCCGATGTAGCAGACTTCGTCAGATTCCCCCTCAGGATGAGGGGTTTTTGATTGTGAGGACGCTCTTCCCTGCAGGCGCAAGCCCCTGCAGTTAATTACGCCACCGTCTCGCGGTAACAACTTTCTCCTTCTCCAGAATTTCACTTCGTGTCGTGTGTGTTCATTTTGTTTGTGGTTGCCCGTGGATTGTATACGGAGACTGAGTAATGCCGTCGCCCGTAGGACGTGGATTAGTCCAAATCCGTATTTACTTAGATTTGGGTTTGGTGTTTTCAGTTTAAGGACGCATTAGTCGCGTTGCGGCTAAGATCAACTTAAACGTTCGTCAAGGATACGTTAGTCTTGTTTTAGACTAAGATCAACTCAACGTAGTGATTAATTTAATGTATGGCCATCGGGACTCGTCACCTCTCTGACGTCGTTGAAGAATTACAACGACATGTATCAAAGGAGCTCGGAGATGTACCCTCGAACCAGAGTTGATTGGGAGTTTTATAATCCATTTGAATATTTAAGGATACGTTAGCCGTGTTTGGGGCTAAGATCAACTTAAACGGGATCATTTAGATCCGGCAAAAGAGCATTTGGAGGCTCTATTGTTCCAGTTTAGGGACGTGGTGGTCCGATGTTAGTTTAGGGACGTTTCGGTCCGATATTAGTTTAGGGACGTTTCGGTCCGTCGCCAGTTTAAGGACGTGGTGGTCCAATATTAGTTTAGGGACGTTTCGGTCCGATGTTAGTTTAGGGACGTTTCGGTCCGATGTTAGTTTAGGGACGTTTCGGTCCGGTATTGGGTGTGTGGCCGTTGGGACCCGTCACCTCTTTGACGTCGTTGAGGAATTACAACGATGGATGCCAAAGGAGTTCGGAGATATACCCTCGAACCGGATGTAGATTGACTTAGGAGAGCCATTTTGCTCAGCCAATTTAATTTAAGGACTTATGGCCACGATTGGGCTAAGTCCAGTAAAAAATGTCCAACATTGCTTTTGCATTTCCTTTTATTTTTATTTGGGCTTTGCCTAGAAAAGATGCAGGGCATCAATTAATTTTAGGCTCTGTTCTTTATGAATGATGCAGAGCATCAATTTTATTTGGGCTCAGCCCTTTTATTGCTTTACAATTTATTTTGGCCTGCTAGGTCTTTTTGATTTGGGCCTGGCCCTTCAAGTAATGCATTGCATTTGTGCAAAGCACCAAGAATCTTTTAGATTCAAGGAAAGGAGTGCAGAGCACTTTTTAATTTCTTGATCTAGATTTAGATCAAAGAAAAGAAGAAAAATCTTTTCTTTCTCTTTATCTCAGAGAACCAGAGGTTCTCTAGCAAGTGCAAGGCACTATTTTTTATTATTTTATTTATTTATTTATTGAAGATCACTGATCTTGTTTTTTAGATCAATGATCTATTCCTAAGAGAATTTTCTCTTATTTCAAAGGTTTTTACCTTCTTCTTTTTTTTGTTCTCAAGAAGTTCTCCAGAGCTCTTTTCTCACTTTTTTTTATCCAATTCTCTCTATCTTTGAAATGGGGTCTGGGGTCCTTTTTATAGTGCTAAAAAATCAGTTAAATTTGTTAAAAAGATCTTTTCTGAGTGATTTGGGGAATTTTCCCCACCGTTGGATCTTTGATCCAAAGGCCCCTGTTTTACAGAAGAAATCTTCTTGTTTAAACAAGAACAGAAAAAATATCCTTAAATCTTCACTCTGTTGTTGCGCAATTCACCAGCGTGTGACACGTGTCGCGCAGTGAAGCGCTTGCGCAACTGCGCAGACACGTGTCGCGCAGCGGTGCGCTTGCGCAACAGCGCTTGCGCAACTGCGCAGACACGTGTCGCGCAGCGGTGCGCTTGCGCAGTTGTGCTTGCGCAACTGCGCAGACACGTGTCGCGCTGCCGTGCGCGTGCGCAGTTGTGCTTGCGCAACTGCGCAGACACGTGTCGCGCAGCCGTACGCTTGCGCAGTTGAACGTTGCTTTTTTTTTTTTTTTTTAAAGAGCCTTGCTTTGATTGGACGTACTGCCTTGGGCGTTGTGCTGCCGTGTCAACTTCTGACACGTGGCGCGTTGCGCGCAGCGCACGGGAACTGAAGCGTTGCTTCAAAATTTGAATTTTCAAAATTCAAGCAGAGCCTTGCTCTGATTGGGGGAACACCACCCCCAAGGACTCTCAAACAGCTGCGGTCTCTCCAGGGGAAGCTCGCGTATATCCGGCGGTTTATCGCCAACCTGTCAGGCAAGTGCCGTCCTTACAGTCACCTGATGAAAAAGGGAACCCCGTTCTTCTGGAACCAAAAATGTCAAGGTGCACTAGACGAAATCAAGCAGTACCTGCAGAACCCGCCGGTGTTAGCTGCGCCGGTCAAGGGAAAACCCCTCATTCTTTATACAACCGCCCTCGAAGGTTCCTTAGGCGCATTATGGGCACAAGAGGACGATCAGGGGAAAGAGAGAGCACTCTACTACTTAAGTCGAGTTCTACTGGGGGCAGAAAGCAACTACTCTCCCATTGAAAAACATTGCTTGGCGTTAATCTTCGCGATAACAAAGCTCAGGCACTATGCGTTGGCACATGAAGTCCGCCTCATTTCAAAAGTGGATCCCCTTAAGTACTTGATGTCGAAAGCCATATTGACGGGACGACTCGCTAAGTGGGCCCTGCTCTTGATGGAGTTCTCGATAACGTATCAACCTCTTAAGGCAGTGAAAGGCCAGGCCATTGCCGATTTCCTCGCTGAGCACCCGATACCGGCCGATTCTCTTCTGAACTGTGATTTGCCGGACGAGCATGCATTTGATGCGATTGGCGGCGGAAGCACCCGATGGGAACTCTATTTCGATGGAGCGTCCTCCGTAAAGAAACAGAAACAAGGTATCCCAATGACCAAATCGGGGATAGGCCTCGTCTTTGCAACTCCACAAGGAGGGATAATGCGCTTCGCCTTCTCCTTAACAGAGCCGAGGACAAACAATGAAGCTGAATACGAAGCTCTGATAGCAGGCCTCGAAATCGCCATCGACATGGGAATTGAAGACCTCCTTATATACGGGGATTCTCAGCTGGTCATTAGTCAAGTAAATGGTGACTACCAAACGTGCAAGCCGGAGTTGGTGAAGTACGGCGAAAAGGTGCAACAACTATTGACCCAAATTCCCTCCTATACTTTGGAGAACATACCGTGCGCGGAAAACAGCAAAGCAGACGCGTTGGCTAAACTTGCTAAAGAACTGGCTGACGAGAACCTCGATGACGTCAGAATCGTGGTACAAAGCCGTCGAGTGCTCGCCCTGGCGGAAATACCTTCGGAATCACCCGAAGAGAAGGGAGTGACTGAGCAGACGACCCTACAAATAAAAGACCATGAGAAGGCCGAAGACTGGAGGGAAGTCTTCATAGACTACTTTAAGTCCCACCGAATGCCCAAAGAAGCGTCCTCAAGACATCAGCTCACGAAACGAGCTCTATCTTTCGCTTTCGTCAACAATATTCTATACAAGAGATCATTTGATTCTCTATGGCTGAGATGCTTAGGACCTGACGAAGCAGAAAGAGTCATTCAGGAAGTTCATGACGGACTTTGCGGTTCTCACCAAGCAGGCCCGAAGAGGAAGTTAAAAATTAAACGGATGGGTTACTACTGGCCCACGATGATCCAGGACTGCCTCGAGTATGCGAAGCAATGCCACTCGTGCCAGATTCATGGAGACTTTATCCACCAACATCCGAATCCACTACATCCAACGGTGGCTAGTTGGCCATTCGAAATGTGGGGGACCGACATAGTCGGCCCCATTGAGCCAGCATCATCCCGGGGACACCGTTTTATCCTGGCGACAACTGATTACTTCTCCAAATGGGCAGAAGCAGTACCACTGAGGGAAGTGAAGACGGAGAATATCCTCCATTTCTTCAAGACGCACGTCATCTATCGGTTCGGAACTCCACGGCGGATTATCTCCGATAATGGGCTGGCCTACCGAAGCCATAAGATTAGCCGCTTCGCACAGCAGCACAATATAGACTGGAGATATTCTTCGGTTTACAATCCACGAGCTAACGGTCTGGCCGAGGCCTTCAATAAGACCTTGACGAAGATCATAAAAAAGACCGTTTCCAGGAATAAGAGAGACTGGCATGAAAGGCTGCAAGAAGCCCTCTGGGCTTATCGAACTACATTCAAGACGGCCACGAACACAACGCCGTACGCGTTGGTATTTGGGACGGAAGCAGTGCTCCCCCTCGAGATAGAGTTACCCTCTCTACGAGTAGCAGTCCACCACGAGCTGACGAACGAAGAAAACGCTCACCTTCGGCTTGAGGAGCTTGATGCCCTCGACGAAACCCAGCTCATAGCGCAACAACATCTAGAGGCCTACAAAGCAAAGATGACGCGCTCGTACGAAAGATTGACCAGGCCGAGGACATTCCGCCAAGGCGAACTCGTACTAGTGGTCAAAAGACCTATGATCCCCAATCGTGCCAAGCGAGGAAAATTTGAGCCAAACTATGAAGGCCCGTACATCATAGACAAGGTCTACCAGGGTGGAGCCTACCTACTTATGGACATGCACGGTGAAAGGCCTTTCAGGCCAATAAACGGCCGCTTCTTAAAGAAATACTACGCTTGATAAGCCACAGCCTGGGACAATGATAGATGACGACGACTATGTCCGCTCACTATCTTCCTAGGCTCAGACTTTACAAGCAGCAGCCGGCCTTCCCATAGCGACGGACCGAAACGTCCTTAAACTAACGGCGGACCGAAACGTCCTTAAACTAACGGCGGACCGAAACGTCCTTAAACTAACGGCGGACCGAAACGTCCTTAAACTATCGACGGACCGAAACGTCCCTAAACTACTACCGCAGCATCCTTAGGCTGACAACAAAAAAGGGGAGAAAAAGAAAAAGAAAAATAAAAAAAAATGAAAGAAAAAACGGTATGTCCATAAGCAAAATGCGCATGGATGAAAACCCGAAAGGGCTCCGTGAGTAAAAACAGCAGGGCTGCCGGCAAGTGTTCGTGAAAACCCGAAAGGGCACGACCTTGTTAAAAAAACAAATAGTGAAAAAGAAAAAAAAAACGGTACGTCCATAAGCAAAATGGGCACGGATGAAAACCCGAAAGGGCTCCGTGAGTAAAAACAGCAGGACTACCGGCGAGTGTTTGTGAAAACCCGAAAGGGCGCAACCTCGTTAAAAGACACTTGTAGGGTCCTCTCAACCTTGTAAGGAGAAACCACCTGCGTGAGATCCTTACGACTCACAAAGGAGCAACACACTTAGGGATCCTCATGATTCCTAAGGAGAAAATACACTTACGAGATCCTCACGACTCGTAAGGAGAATTCTCTTATGGGACCCTCACGGCTCATGAGATTTGAAAGTCTTAAGTTACAGAAAGCTAAACCTGTTCTTAAGCAAATCCTCCACAACCTTCGATATTGCCCTACAAGAGGCTCAATACTGACCCTTGTATACAATCCACGGGCGCGAAAAAACATTTCCCCAGCAAAGTCACACCCGTGACTAGGGACATGTCCATATGATGAGCAACCCTTGTAGGTCCTCTCGACCCATAAGGAGAAAACCCTCTTGTAGGATCCCTACGACTTACAGAGGAATATACACTTAGGAATCCTCACGACCCCTAAGGAGAAAATACACCTGCAAGATCCTCACGACTTGTAGGGAGAAATACCTTTGTGAGACCCTTACGGCTCATGAAGTCAAAAGCCTTGGTCGACAGGACCCTTAACCCTGTTTACTAAGCCACCTTTGTTCAATATCGACAAAGGCAAATGATGATTCGCTCCTGGCAGCATCCCAGTTGCAGCGGTGCTGATGCCGAAATCGGTGTCTAAAATCCAAGCTTGCGGCGAAAAAGCTAACAAGCCACACATGCCTATGAAATAGCCGAAATGATGGGGCAACTTGCAATAAAAAACAGCAAGTAAAAGTGTATGCATGAAAAATAGCCGAAATGATGGGGCAACTCGCAATAAAAAACAGCGAGTGAAAATAAAAAAAAATATAGCCGAAATGATTGGGCACCGCGAAAAATAGCCGAAATGATGGGGCAATCGCGACCTTCGCGATATAAAAGCTGAAACGATAGAGCATCGCGGAAAAAGAAATAAAATAAAAAGAAAATGTATGCCTTACAGGTGATGTTCCATCACACCCTGTATACAATCCAATGGCATAAACAAAAAGGGAACATACCTCCCTCCCCCAGGTTTCACCAAAGAAAGAAGCTAAATCTCGACGGGCCACAGGCGACCTAGAGATCATCCCAACACTCGTCTCGTAACAACGGACACAACTTCAAGCTAAGCGGAACAGCGGCAACTCCCGGTTCCATGGCTCGGTGGTATACATATCGCCAACAGTCAAACCTCCATCCCGTGAAATGCGGATACAATCAGCAAAATTCCTGGTTACGTGGAACGCGGATAATGTCACTCTTTGACCCCGTGGAAAACGTCCAGAGCGGAGCCTAGTCCTCGCCGAGCACGGCAGTGAACCCGTGTGAAGCATCTAGTGCAAAATTCCTGGTTACGTGGAACGCGGATAATGTCACTCTTTGACCCCGTGGAAAAACGTCCAGAGCGGAGCCTAGTCCTCGCCGAGCACGGCAGTGAACCCGTGTGAAGCATCTAGTGCAAAATTCCTGGTCACGTGGAACGCGGATAATGTCACTCTTTGACCCCGTGGAAAACGTCCAGAGCGGAGCCTAGTCCTCGCCGAGCACGGCAGTGAACCCGTGTGAAGCATCTAGTGCAAAATTCCTGGTCACATGGAACGCGGATAATGTCACTCTTTGACCCCGTGGAAAACGTCCAGAGCGGAGCCTAGTCCTCGCCGAGCACGGCAGTGAACCCGTGTGAAGCATCTAATGCAAAATTCCTGGTCACGTGGAACGCGGATAATGTCACTCTTTGACCCCGTGGAAAGCGTCCAGAGCGGAGCCTAGTCCTCGCCGAGCACGGCAGTGAACCCGTGTGAAGCATCTAGTGCAAAATTCCTGGTTACGTGGAACGTGGATAATGTCACTCTTTGACCCCGTGGAAAACGTCCAGAGCGGATCCTGGTCCTCGCAGAGCACGGCGGTGAACCCGTGTGAAGCATCCAGAGCGGAGCCTAGTCCTCGCCGAGCGCGGCAGTGAACCCGCGTGAAGCATCTAGTGCAAAATTCCTGGTTACGTGGAATGCGGATAACGTCACTCTTTGACCCCGCGGAAAACGCCCAGAGCGGAGCCTGGTCCTCGCCAAGCACGGTAGTGAACCCGTGTGAAGCATCCAGAGCAAATACCGGACTGTGGAGTCCTTAAAATCCACGGACTATGACGTCCTTAACCTCGACCGTGATGTTTTAAAACTAACGATCAACCACCCCGATTCCTTACAGATTTTGCCTTGGTTTAAGGGTACATCTCTTCACTCCTTTGATACCTGGCGTTGTAATTCCTCAACGTCTTCAAAGAGGTAACGGGTCCCTGCAACCACACATCGGACTGTGGAGTCCCTAAATCCACGGACTATGAGGTCCTTAACCTTGACCGTGATGTCTTAAAACTAACATCGGACTGTGGAGTCCCTAAATCCACGGACTATGAGGTCCTTAACCTTGACCGCGACGTCTTTAAACTACAATACCTGGAGAAACCCCTAATTCCGTAGAACACGGACAAGGGTGATCACATCCAACACTTACAAGTCCTCACGACCTGTAAGGAAGAAAAACTCTCTTGTGGGATCCTTACGACTCTCAAGGGAAAACCCTTTTAAGAATCCTCACGATTCTTAAGAAGAACTCACACCTATGGGATCCTCTCGACCTGTAGGGAGAAAAACTCTTTATGAGACCCTCGTGGCTCATAAGATGCAAAAGCCTTAGGAAGCAGATCTTAACCCTGAGTCCTGAGCCATTGCTGTCCTGCAAGGAGATCAAGATAGAATATCCGCAGAATACATTCAATGAAAAGGGGACACATCATTGAGAAGAAAAATGTATCTTTTATTCATAAACCAAAATGGGTACAAAGTACAATTCATGAAAGAAACAAAAAGAAAATACTCTCATCCATGAGTATGTACAAAAAAAAAGGAAAAGATACAAATGTTTCAAGCCGGCGGGCGATTCAGCAGCTTGGTCAGCTCATCCTGCTTTTGTTGGACCACGGCTTCATGACGCAAGATCTCCAAAAGACGAGCCTCCGCCTGAGCTTGTTGGGCCTGATATGAAGCAAGCCGGGCTTCAAGCTCCTTCTCGGTGGCCTTATGAGCCTCGACCCTTTCACGAGTGAACGTGACAGCTTTATCGATGGCCACCACCTCCTTGACAGACTCCTGAAGCACCCGCCAGAGTTCATATGCTTTGTTGGCTTTGGCTGTGAGGCTAGCCTGAAGCTCGCTTAGCGCCTTGGAAGCTAGCTCCCTTTCCGAGAACTTGTGGCCGAGCCTCTTCTCGCATGACACCATATTCGCCGCGCACCGCTCGATTAAGCCTCGTAAGCTCGCCTTCTCGGACGTAATCTCCAAAGGAAGGCACGTACACTCAAGTCTATATATATACAAGCCTCCCTTCGACGACAATACTCGATCTAAAACCAGCACAAACCACTCAATATGGGAGATAACAAGGAAAGTTTATGATCTATATCCTATCAGGCGCGCATTTGCAACTGTACAAATGTTTAAAAGGAAATGTTACCCGAGGCACTGAGGTGCATGCAACGTAATGATGGTGCTCGCAATTAAAGAAAGTTCCCATAAGAAAAACAGGCAGCTCATTTACGCAAACAAGACACACGTACGACTATCTGACAAACATGAAAATTCAACAGAAAGCATGCAAATCGCCAATGATAAAAGGAGTACATTGATTCAAACATACTACACTACCGGGAAAAGATCACCAAACAAGGGATCAGAAATGCACGGATTAACAAAACAAAGAACAAGGTTCTCCATCTCTCTCTCTGCTCTCTCCAACACATCAAAGCGACGGTTCTCACGAGAAGTCGCTTCCCATCGATTGGCACCATGGCCATCTGCAAAAGCAGACATAACAGCCCGTCGGGCTCTTATCTCGCTCAGCAGATGAATTAAGCAGTCCTTCAAAGCCTGGGTAATCAGGCACGCCTCATGAAAGCCCTCAAGCTTTTCTTCCGCCGCATCAAGCATCGCCAGGGTCATCTCTGCCGGGTGAGGAGGGATGTCGGCAAGCACGGCCGTGAGGATCATCCGGAGCCAGAGAGAACCCATCGGGAGGGGGGACCCCCTACGGATCGAGAGTTCATGCATGGCTGAGTCGCATTCGTTGTCGGTAAGGAGGGGATCCACCAACCGAGCAGCAAAGCGGGGGAGCATCTCCTCGATAGAAACTTCCCATGGCTGTCGACGAGCGTGCGGACGATTGCAGGCCATGGCACTCGTTTGTCTCTCAAGACAAGTTACAAAAAAAAATAATAATAATAAATCTCTCCGTAAAGGGAAAAGAAAGCTATAGCCTCATATATAAAAAAGTGTATTAAGTGCTGTGCGCGGAAAATCTTGCATGGTAAAGCTATTTCCAAGGCCAAAAAAAAGGAAAGGCATCTAAAATTAAGGAGATGCAATTATTTCCAAGGCCCTTTCTCTGCACTGAAAATACGGCATGGGAAAATTTTGTGAACAGCCCCATCAAGGGACCCCACGTGCAGAACACGTGAGGCCTAAACCTGATGTACACTTAAAAGAAAATATATGTAGTAGTACCCTGCATATTAAAAGCACAAACAACAATAGTAGCAAAATGATAAAATCCCAGAGAAAAGGCATGCATATTTCAAGAGGTTCATACAAAATATAGAGGACACATTTACAATGGTAAAACTTCAGATGCGGGGCATGGGTTGAGAAACTCAAAGTTAACTTTATTCAAGATCTTCCAAGCATTTCGAACCTCCCGAGTATGCTTCCTCTCACGATCACAAGCATCGGGGTCCCCGCGGATGTCCTCTACCCTCCGGTAGGCGACAAGTATGGCTGATTGCTGAAAAATCTGATGCAGGAGATCAATGAGATTATCCCGCCTTCTCTTTGAGATCAAGTGCATCAGATACACCGAGTGTACTTTATCCTCGGCGGCGTCCAATGCCCCAAGCGGCACACCAGCACAGAATAAAGGGAGGGCCTCCCTGATCGCCAGCACGATCAGCCTCAGAAGAGAAGAGCGACGGGGGAGTAGCCGATGGTTGTACTCATCAAAGCGGCTCATGATCTCGGCACATTGAGCATCGGTGAACTCCTGGTTCTGACTGCGGCCCAGTGCACGAATATTCCCATAGGAAATGATCTCGTCAAGACCATACAGATGGGCATCCATGATACCTGAAATAAAGGTCATGAGAATCATTAGAGAACTCCCATTTCATTAATTGCAGAAGAACGACCTCGGGCCAAGAGACCCCAAGAACCCTCTGTGTGAAGAAATCGAGTTCTTCATTGGAATTAAATTCCTTATTAAGAAAAGGGAATTAAATTCCCAGAAACATTTTTGGATGGAATTAAATTCCATGGAGTTGAAACACCATCATCATCTCCCCAAAGATCATCTAAACCCTAAGAGATCTACAGTTTGAAGGTTAAGCGGTTTCATGTTCTTATGGAAAAACATGAAGAAAAAAGGGTAAAAACCCTTGTTTTAGGTTTAAAATCCAAAGGAATGTGGAAGTTCGCTGTTTGTCCAAGAACATTACCTAAGGAAAAAAGGTCACCTGAACAGAGTTAAACTCTGAAAATGGTTTCGAGGCAGAGAACTAAGCTCTGTAAGAAGAGAATTAAATTCTCAGAAAAAGTTCTCAAAGGAAAGAAATGAGCAAAGTGAAGGCTCTTCTGAAGAGACAGTGGTATTTATAGAAGGCGATGGAAACGCTTCATCTCCCCAAATCCCTAAAGGAATCCAACGGTCACAAAAGGTGACAGCGTTGCACTCACGTGCTGACACGTGAGAACAACGCTGTGGGGGCATTTGTTTCCTGATTTAAAATCAGGAAAGCTTATGGAAAAAGCTTCAGAAGAGGGTCACGTGCTTACACGTGACCAGCAGTCACGTGTTGGCACGTGACATCCAAAAGTACCGGCAAAGCAAGTTCAGTTTCCCAACTACATCAAAGAGAGGGGCTTCAGTAAGGGTCACGTGCTCCCACGTGACCTGGGTCACGTGTCGACACGTGACATTTAAAAGCAGCAGCGAAGACCCAACGCTTCCTGATCAAATCAAGGAAAAAGCTTCAGAAGAGGTCAAGTGCTCCCACGTGACCAGGGTCACGTGTTGGCACGTGATGATCAAAACATCAGAATTGTTCTCCAGTTAAATCAAGAAAAAGAGTCCAGACAAGGGTCACGTGCTCACACGTGACCAGGGGTCACGTGGTGGCACGTGACGGTTAAGCAGCAACCAGAAGACAGAGCGCAGAAAGAAAGAAGAAGGCTCATTCCAAAGGGGGTCACGTGCCCACACGTGACCATGGGTCACGTGGTCACACGTGACCGGCTTTCAAAGCCCATTTCGTTGACAGAATTAAATTCTGAAAGAGATTCGAATCTTTCCAAAGGAAAGCGATTATCTGGAACCAATCGAATTAAAGATTTAAAGATGATTGAATATCATTTATCTATGGGAAAATCTCGGGTTTGGAAAGATTTCCCCTTTAAATCTAACCGAAATAATAAAGGAGAATCCCGGGACTTGAAATCCAATGGCGAATAAAATTCACCCAATAATCCAAAGGTCAAAAACGAATGATGGATGCAAATCAAACCTCTCAATGAAGATTCGTCAAAAACTAATTGATTCGGCTGCTTCTCCTATAAATAGGAGCCAAGAGACACAGGGATATACAGATATAGAGATACACGCAGAGAGAAGAAAGGGAGAGAGAGCCTTGATACTTCGAGGAACTTGGATCTTCTGCAAAAGAAAACCCTAGGTAAGAAAGGGAAGGCTCCTTGAAAGAAAAGAGAATTTAATTCTCAACAGAGTTTAACTCTGATATATAAAACAGAAGAACATATTTCTTCTCTCTTTGATAGAGGATCTGCAAAGTGCACATCTCCCCTTGAAGCTGAGAATTTAATTCTCAATGGGTTGAGATCCTGCCATGCAGATCCAAAACATAGAGAGGGAATGGAAACACGAGAATTTAATTCTCACAGAACTATAGGAATTTAATTCCTTTAAAATAAAACTAGGGCTTGACCCTGTGTTATGGGAATTTAATTCCTTCAGAACAAAAAGAAACAGGGTTTAACCCTAATTAAGAACCTAGTTCTGTTAGAACAGCGGGGATTTAATTCCCTTGATCATAATTTAACAGAGAATGGGAATTTAATTCCTCAAAAGCTTTTATTAGGGTTTAACCCTATTTAGTTCTTCACATGTATGAGGAATTTAATTCCTACAGAAAATTCAGGGTCCAACTCTATTCAGAATATAAATCTTCAAAAGGAAGTAGGAATTTAATTCCTCTGAAATTACTGTCAGGGTTTAACCCCACGAGGAATTTAATTCCTGGAAAAGATTAACAGATCCTCTAAACAACATACATAGAGGTAGGGTCACGTGTCACCACGTGACCCCCCCAAAGAGATCTACAGAAAGCCCCTTTGAGGCAGCACCCCACGTGACCCACGTGACCCTCGGCAGAAGCTTTAACATATAAGCACTTGAATGCCCGTCACGTGATGGCACGTGATGCTCTGAAAGGTGCGATAATCTCAGCAGAATAAATGAAGGGAGGGCGCCCTCACGTGTTGCCACGTGACCCCTCATGCCTTAGTGTTCAACACTAAATTGGAACTCTCGAATCCAGTACTGAAACACTGTTGGGCCTTAGTGTTCAACACTAATCAAAAAACTTTATTCGCAGTGTTCAACACTGATTACCTTAGTATTTAACACTAATCTGAGATCTCCATTGCCAGTGTTCAACACTGATCTGTTTTAGTGTTTATGATAATTTGAAAGCCTTGTTGCTGGTGTTTAACACCAATTATCTTTTAGTGTTAAACACTAACTTGTCAACCTCATTCCCAGTGTTCAACACTGATTGCTCTGTAGTGTTTAGCACTAGGCTTTGGCCCAATTGGCCGAATGGATAGAGGCAAAGCCTCTCCTTCAAGAGACCAACAGGAAGTCAATATTCCAGACCTGATTGGACTTAGCCCAAGCTGGCCATAAGTCCTCAATTCGTGATCAACGGGGCTAATGGGCTCATAACATAATTAATTGGTCTTGATCCCAAATTGGGCCAAGGACTATTTGATCCACTCCGGTTCTAGGGTACATCTCTTCACTCCTTTGATATTTGGCATTGTAATCCCTCAATGTCTTCAAAGAGGTGACGGGTCCTGACGACCACACATTGATATGGACTGCGGGGTCCTTAAACCCGTGTCTAATGCAAAATTCCTGGTTACGTGGAATGCGGATAACGTCACTCTTTGACCCCGCGGAAAACGTCCAGAGCGGAGCCTGGTCCTCGCCAAGCACGGCAGTGAACCCGTGTGAAGCATCCAGAGCACATACCGGACTGTGGGGTCCTTAAACCCATGGACTACGACGTCCTTAACCTTGACCGAGATGTCTTAAAACTAGCAATGGACCGCAATGTCCTTAAACTACCAATGGACCGCAACGTCCTTAAACTACCCATGGACCCCAATGTCCTTAAACTAGAACAATAGAGCCCCCGCATGCTCTTTTGTCGGATCTAAACGGTCCCGTTTAAGTTGATCTTAGCCTTAAAGATGGCTAACGTATCCTTAAACCTTCAAACAGAGTGGACTATAAATCCCCCCAATTAACTCTGGCTCCAGGGTACATCTCTGAACTCCTCTGACATTCGTCGTTGTAATCCTTCAACGTCGTCAGAGAGGTGACGGGTCCCGATGGCCATCCATACGATGGACCACTATGTCCCTAAACTGGAACAATAGAGCCCAAACGCTCCTTTGTCGGATCTAAACGATCCCGTTAAGTAGATCTTAGTCTCAAAGCTAGACTAACGTATCCTTAACAAACGTTTGAGTTGATCTTAGCCTCAAGTATGGCTGACGTATCCTCAAACCAAACCCCTAAACCCAAATCTAAGATAATACGGATTTGGACTAGTCCACGCCCTACGGGCGACGACATAACTCAGTCTCCGTAAACAATCCACGGGCAACAAAGCACAAAACAAACACCCACGACACGAAGTGACCATCTGGAGAAGGAGAAAGTTGTTACCGCAATGCGGTAGCGTAATTAACTGCAGGGGCTTGCGCCTACAGGGAAGAGCGTCCCCACAATCAAAACCCCTCAAACGAGGGGGAATCTGACGAAGTCTGCTACATCGGACGCATCCGTCTAAACCTTCGATACATGGTGCCATAAATCAACTTGGCATCTTCGGAGAGGTGGACGGATAGCACCAATTAGCATCTGCCCCGAGTCTCAGTGCCAGGACATCGCAGTCCTGCGCACCGCCATTCAGAGGGGAACACACACATACTCTACACCAACGTCCTTCCCAAAAATTTTTTTGGGCCGGGGCGCTGCCCCGCACCCCGCAAGGGGGCTGCTAGCCCCCTTGACCCCCAGCCCTCTATCCGGGTAGCGGGACCCCCGTAAAAACTCTGCGGGGCCCTCGATACATCCAAAACCCCTTCAAAACACAACACTGCATATTGAGTTCGCATGATCAGTTTAACCCGTCAATCGGAGGTTCCCTCGCTCCAAAGGCAAGGGGTAATTAACGGCAGCTTAGTCCGCGGCTGCCGGAGATTTGGATCCCCACAATCAATAAAACCCCGCTTACCCTAGGCAGGGGGAATCTGTAGTACACCTGACAAGCGCGTGCGTATTCCCATCTCAATGGGGTGACGAAAAACACCCTACAGATTCTAGCACGCCCGGTGGGACCAATCTCTCCTCCCATATTTCGGTTTAAATATTCATGCGAACTCAATCAATATACATTGATTGCCTGTACTGAAATAATGCTTCTTTGTGTAGGGGTTAACAAATTTCAAATTGCCATCTTCGAATGCAAGTCGGTATTTGAACGACTTTCCTTGGCCCCAGCTGGGGGCAAGGCCATCAACACCAACAAAGCTACAAGGCGTCTCGAGCAAGCTCCAGCGGCGCCCTTGACAACTGCTCAATCGGGTATCTTCTCTAAGCTCCCCGTCGGATGACCTCCACGTCGTTAAACTGGAAACAGATGACCTCTATGTCGTTAAACTGGAAACAGATGACCTCCACATCGTTAAACTGGAAACAGATGACCTCTATGTTGTTAAACTGGAAACAGATGACCTCTACGTCGTTAAACTGGAAACAGATGACCTCTAAGTCATTAAACTGAAAACAAATGACTTCTACGTCGTTAAACTAGAAACATATGACCTCTACATCGTTAAACTGGAAACAGGCGACCTCTACGTCGTTAAACTGGAAACGGGCGACCACTACGTCGTTAAACTGGAAACAGACGACTTCTATGTCGTTAAACTGGAAACAGATGACCACTACGTCGTTAAACTGGGAACGACTGACCACCACGTCGTTAAACTGGGAACAATCAACCACCACGTCATTAAACTGGGAACAGTCGACCACCACGTTATTAAACTGGGAACAATCGACCACCACGTCGTTAAACTGGGAACAATCGACCTCTAAGTTGTTAAACTGGGAATGTAAAAAAAAGAATGTGTAGATAAAAAAAGGGATGTGTAAATAAATAAATAAAAAGAAAAGCCGAAATGATAGGGCAACTCGCAATAAAAATCAACGAGTAAAAATAAAAATGAAAATAAAGCCGAAATGATGGGGCAACCGCGAATAAATAGCCGAAATGATAGGGCAATCACGACCTTCGCGATAAGAAAAGCTGAAATGATAGAGCAATCATGGTAAAACAAAAACAAAAAAAAAACAAAACAAAGGCGAATGATGAGTCGCTCCTGGTACCTATTCCAGTGCAGCTATGCAGACGCCAACAAAAATTCAAATTTCCAAAATTCTCCCAGCCCTACGGCCAGTCCCCAAATTGACTGCCGTATACAATCCATGGGCTTAAATAATTCTCGTCATACCCATGCCCCACCACAATCACCAGTTACGCGGCTGGTCTCCGCCTTTGGAATTATGCTCCATTGAGAAGACCCACTCATGTGTCCTTACGATACATGTGGAGAACAAACCTTTATGAGATCCTTACGACTCATAAAGGAAAAATACACTTAGGAGTCCTCACGACTCTTAAGGAGAAATACACCTGCGGGATCCTTACGACTCGTAGGGAGAAACTGCTTTTATGGGACCCTCATGGCCCATAAAAATTGAAAAGCCTTAGGCGATAGGGATCTAAACCTGTCTCCTAAGCCATCGCTCCCCAATCCCCAAGTGGCGAATGATGAGTCGCTCCTGGTACCATATTCCAGTGCAGCGATGCAGACACCAACCAAATTCTAAATTCCAATCCTTAAATGGCGAATGATGAGTCGCTCCTGATACCATATTCCAGTGCAGCGATGCAGACGCCAACCAAATTCCAAATCCCATACCCCAACAGCGAATGATGAGTCGCTCCTGGTACCATATTCTAGTGCAGCGATGCAGACGCTGACAAAGTCCCGAAATGTTTCCGGCCCTACGGTCTGGATCATACATCCTGCAAAACCGTATACAATCCACGGGCGTAAAACAATCCCAATCTCTCCCAAGTACTGCCGGTGAGACTACTTTTAAAGTCCCACCAGCGCAAAAAAAAAAAACGGTATGTCCACAAGCAAACGGGCACGGATGAAAACCCGTAAGGGCTCCGTGATAAAAACGGCTGGACTGCCGGCGAGTTTGTGAAAACCCGAAAGGGCGCAAACTCGTGAAAAAGAGATGAAATGCACTCGCAAAGTCCTCTCGACTTTGTGAGGAGAAAATTCTCGCATGAGATCCTTACGACCCACAAAGGAGCAACACCTTTAGGAGTCCCCATGACTCCTAAGGAGAAAATACACCTACGAGATCCTTTCGACTCGTAGGGAGAAAATGCTTTTATGGGACCCTTACGGCCCATAAAATTGAAAAGCCTTAGGTGATAGGGATCTAAACCTGTCTCCTAAGTCACCAATTCACAAATCCTCCCAGGGAAAATGATGAGTTGCTCCTGGCATTATTCCAGTGCAGCAATGCAGATGCCAAACAAAAACCAATTCCCAAATCCTCTCGGAGCAAATGATGAGTTGCTCCTGGCATTATTCCAGTGCAGCAATGCATATGCTAAACAAAAAAAAACCAATTCCCAAATCCTCTCAAAGACAGATGATGATTCGCTCCTGGTACCATATTCCAGTATAGCGATACTGATGTCAACCAAAATCAAATCAAACCAACAACCTCTGCGGCGGAATCATGCTCCATCCCAAAATATACCCCGTGTCGAAATCATGCTTCGCCTCGAGCGTCTCTGCCTTCCCCGCCGAAATTATGCTTCGGCTCGGAATCAACAACGACACTCCATAACGGGGAAACGTCAAGCAGACACTCCGTCTCGGAGACACATCAACCAGCGACACTCTGAATCGGGGAAACGTCCAACTCAGATACTCCGCATCAGGGAAACGTCCAACAACGACACTCCGTGCCAGGAAAACATCAAGCAGACACTCCGTGCTGGGGACACGTCAACCAGCGACACTCTGCATCGGGGAAACGTCCAACACAGACACTCTGCATCAGGGAAACGTCCAACAACGACACTCCGTAACGGGGAAACGTAATCGACACTGCATCGGGGAAACATCCAATACAGACACTCCGCATCAGGGAAACGTCCAACAACGACACTCTGTGCCGGGGACAAGTCGACCAGCGACACTCCGGGCCAGAGAAACGTCTACTACAGACACTCCGTCTCGGAGACGCGTCAAGCGTCGACCGTCCATGTCGTAAAAAGGGCAGTACAGAATTCCTACAAAGCAGGAACCAGATCACTTCAGGCCAGGGAAACGTCTACCACGGACACTTCGTCTCGGAGACGCGTCAAGCGTCGACCGTCCATGTCGTAAAAAGGGCAGTGCAGGCTTCCTACAAAGCAGGAACCAGATCACTCCGGGCCTGGGAAACGTTTACCATGGACACTCCGTCTCGGAGACGCGTCAAGCGCCAACCGTCCATGTCGTAAAAAGGGCAGTGCAGGCTTCCTACAAAGCAGGAACCAGATCACTCCGGGCCAGGAAAACGTCTACCACAGACACTCCGTCTCGGAGACGCGTCAAGCGTCGACCGTCCATGTCGCAAAAAGGGCAGTGCAGGCTTCCTACAAAGCAGGAACCAGATCACTCCGGGCCAGAGAAACGTCTACCACAGACACTCTATCTCGGAGACGCGTCAAGCGTCGACCGTCCATGTCGCAAAAAGGGCGGTGCAGGCTTCTTACAAAGCGGGAACCAGATCACTCCGGGTCAGGGAAACTTCTACCACGGACACTCCGTCTCGGATACGTGTCAAGCGCCGACCGTCCAAGTCGCAAAAAGGGCAGAATCGACTGTCCATGTCGTAAAAAGGGCAGTTCATCCCAAAAAGTGGGAACCAAAGCAAGTCGCCTCCACACAAAAGAAGATCCATCAATTTCATGCACACGACCTACATATGCTGTGTGCATTTATTGATGGGGGGCAATTTGTTGGGGTAAAAATTTGCACACCGGTTGACCGAGTCAAAGTCAAGGTCAACCCCAAGCTAGGTGGGCCCAAGTCCAGGTCAAGCGGGCCCATGCCCAAGTCGAGCCCGCGGCCAGCCTCCTCCATGCCAAAATGAAATCATGTAATAAATAATTTTTATGTAATTTTTTATGCATGAATGTAAACAAAATGGGCATAAAGCCAAATTTTTGTAAGCCCATGGGTTATGTGCAAAAAGAAATGGCACATGAGCCATGGGATGGGCAAATGCCATTTTGTAAAGCCCAAGGGGCTATATGTAAATATGTAAGCCTATATAAGGCAACATCATGATGAATAAAGCAATACACTTTTCATTCCCCCAAAAACTAGGGTTCTTTGTGCCTCCTGCTCCTTCCTCAAGGTTCTAAAAACCTTCTTCTTTCTCTTGAATTAAATCAAGAGTTATACTCTTCCTTTTCAAAAACTAAATAGTTTTCCACCACAAAACCCACAAAAGGGAACTCGGATCTGCCATTAGATCTCAAAAAGGGGAGATCTTTAAATCTCACCCCCCTTTTCTTCAAGATCCAGCCAAAAGAGGAGGAAGAAGGAGACCCATCTCTTAAAAATCCCATCTTGGGAAGATTCAGAACCAAAGGGAGAAACAAAGCAACCCCCTTTGATCATTTCTAAGCTTTTTAGGAGTTTAACTCCATAAATCAGGAGCACAGCTCCCAGTGCAGGGACCAAAGTCCCCTTTTTGTTCGACGCCCAGCGTCCAGCGCCCAGAGCGCTTGCGCCCACGTGCCGAGCACGTGGTGCGCCCAGCGCCCAGTGCGCTTGCGCCGAGCACGTGGTGCGCCCAGCGCCCAGTGCGCTTGCGTCGAGCACGTGGTGCGCCCAGCGCCCAGTGCGCTTGCGCCCACGCGCCGAGCACATGGTGCGCCCAGCGCCCAGTGCGCTTGCGCCTACGCACCGAGCACGTGGTGCGCCCAGCGCCCCGTGCACTAGCGCCCACGTGCCGAGAACGTGGTGCGCCCAGCGCCCACGTGCCGAGCACATGGTGCGCCCAGCACGTGGTGCGCCCGGCGCCCAGAGCGCTCGCGTCCAGTGCCTACGTGCCATACACGCGAGGCGCTGGCTCCCACGCATCCTTTGGATGCCCTTTCCCTTTCTTTTATACACACACACACACACACACGTACTCTACACCACTGTCCCTCCCAAAATTTTTTTTGGGCCGGGGCGCTGCCCCACACCCCACAAGGGGGCTGCTAGCCCCCTTGACCCCCAGCCCGCTATCCGGGTAGCGGGACCCCCGTAAAAAATCTGCGGGGGCCCCCGATACATCAAAAACCCCTTCAAAACACAACACTGCATATTGAGTTCGCATGACTAGTTTAACCCGTCAATCAGAGGTTCCCTCGCTCTAAAGGCGAGGGGTAATTAACGGCAGCTTAGTCCGCGGCTGCCGGAGATTTGGATCGCCACAATCAATAAAACCCCGCCTACCCTAAACAGGGGGAATCTGTAGTACGCCTGATAAGCGCGCGCGTATTCCCATCTCAATAGGGTAACGAAAAACACCCTACAACCTCAACAATGCATGTCCTAAAGACGACTTCCCGTTACCGGTCATGCAAATGATGGTCGATGACACCTCAAATTACGAGCTGTTCACCTTTATGGATGGCTCGTCTGGATATAATCAGATCAAGATGTCGCCTGAGGATGAGAAGCATACAGAATTTCGAACCCCGATCGGAATATACTGCTATAAAGTGATGCCGTTCGGACTGAAGAACGCAGGTGCTACATATCAAAGGGCAATGACCAATATCATTGATGACCTAATTCATAAGGTCGTCGAATGTTATGTTGATGATCTGGTCATCAAGACTAAAGCCAAGGCCGACCACATCCAAGATCTTAGGACCGTTCTCACCAGACTGAGGGAGTACGATCTGAAAATGAATCTTCTGAAGTGCGCTTTTGGCGCGTCATCGGGAAATTTCCTAGGCTTTATAGTTCGACATCGGGGGATCGAAGTTGAGCCATCCAAGATAAAGGCCATCATGGAAATGCCCCCTCCAAAGAGTCTGATTCAGCTAAGATATTTTCAAGGAAAGCTTGCTTATATACGGAGGTTTATCTCAAATTTATCGGGGCGATGTAGGCCCTTCTCAAAGCTCATGAAGAAAGGAGCTCTTTTTGTCTAGGATGTCGAATGTCAAGAAGCGTTCGAAAGTATCAAACAACACTTGTTGCACCCTCCAGTGCTGGCCGCTCCCATTCCAAATAAATCGCTGATTCTCTACACTGCCATGCTGGATGAGTCACTCGGTGCGCTCCTTGCTCAGAACAACGAGGAGGAAAAAGAGAGTGCCCTCTACTACCTCAGTCGAACTTTAGTCGGGGCAGAACACAATTATTCCCCGATCGAAAAGCAATGCCTGGCTCTGATATTCGCTGTGAAGAAGTTGAGACACTATCTGCTCGCTCATCGAGTCATGTTGATATCCAAAGTCGACCCGCTCAAACACTTAATGACCAAGGCAAGCCTAGCCGGCAGGATGGCAAGATGGGCTGTCATGCTACTTGAGTTTGATATAGTTTATACTCCTCAGAAAGCAGTAAAAGGTCAAGCCCTCGCCGATTTCCTCGCTGCTCATCCTATACCAGAAGGGTCGCCGCTAAATTGTGAATTACCCGATGAACAAATATTGCACCTCAAGGATAGTGAGCTATATTGGGAGCTCTACTTCGATGGAGCCTCATCAATAAGGACCTCCAGTAAAACAAGCGCCCCAGAGATAAAAGCAGGGATAGGATTGATGTTCATCACGCCATTGATGGGAACCCTACGGCGTTCTTTTGCTCTCACTGAGCTTCGCACAAACAACGAGGCTGAGTATGCGGCTCTGATAGCTGGTCTGGAGCTCGCTATAGAAATGGAAGTCCTTCGGCTACGGGTTTACGGTGATTCCCAGCTTGTCGTCAACCAAGTAAGCGGCGACTATAAGATATACAAACCCGAGTTAGCTCGGGACAGAGGCCAAGTGGTGGAACTCATGAAACGGTTCACTCACATTGAACTAATGAGAGTCCCTAGAGCGTTGAATGGAAAGGCTGACGTACTCGCTCGCTTAGCCAAGGAGCTGGCCGATCCTGATATGGACGAAATTCTGATCACAGTCAGGAGCCGACAAATTCTACCCCCAGTCTCTCTACGAGAAGATAAAAGCACGGAACAGAAGAGCAGTCCTGCCGAAGAAGCTTCGATTATCCAAGACGATCCCGATTGGAGAGAACCCTTCATAGAGTACCTCCGATATGACAAGCTGCCCGAAGGAAAATCTGCAAGGATTCAGCTGAAGAAAAGAGCTCTCCGATACGTGTTTGTAAATGACACGCTATACCACAGGTCATATGGCCAACTCTGGCTCAGGTGTCTGTCATTGGCCGAAACCCAAAAGGTCATGAAAGAAGTTCACTCGGGTATTTGCGGTGCCCACCAATCTGGCCCCAAGATGCGACTTCAAATTAAACAGCTTGGATATTACTGGCCCACCATGATAAGGGATTGCGAAGAGCATGCAAAGAAATGCCATCTCTGCCAAATTCATGGTGATTTCATTCACCAGCATCCCAATCCGTTGCATCCTACGGTGGCATCGTGGCCTTTCGAAGTTTGGGACACCGACATTGTTGGCCCAATTGATCCTCCGTCATCCAAAGGCCACCGGTTCATATTGGCCGCAACTGACTATTTCTCCAGATGGGCTGAAGCTGTCCCGCTAAAAGAAGTCAAGGCAGAAAATATTCTGACGTTCTTCCAGCAAAATATTCTATACCGCTTGTTCAGTTGATAAAACTGCACATTTAATATGACATTTTTCGTACTATTTCTATATAAAGAAAGGTGTTTATTATAATATATGATACATATGAGGGTTTATCTGTAAAAATATTATTTTCATGTGTTTATGTATTATAATTAACATTTGGTAGGAAAAATTAAGCATATAATATCCATATAACATTTGGCCTATTTAAAATATGCTTACCCTATTAAATACCTTTAACCAATTCTTAATGGTTAAATTAATATCTCCATAAAACAAACTAATATTATTTGTTGAGTTATTGTGCAGAATTTGCAGGGCTGAAATTAAGAAAATCAAAGTTGTTAAAACAAACCTGCCTAATTAAGAAAATAAACTAAAGAAATCAATTCTGGCAGTGACGTAGAAAAGATTTTCAGTTTCCAGAGATTCAAAAGATCACCACGTGTCACCAGAAGAAGCCACAAGAAGAATGAGCCCAAGATCTCACCATTCCACCGCGGATCCACGGCCAAACCTACCTATTGGCCGCGGTTCCGCCACGGTTCAGAAGATTGGGAAGTTGAGATTTCGCTGTTAGGATCTTAACCTCTGGCTTCCAAATTAGGCAGCTAGGGTTCTGGCTCTGGGACTATAAATAAGGACCGAGAGCCTCTTGGAAAAATTATCAAGCTGAAGAGATCACGAAGTCCACGACAGGCTCACGCATCCAGGCTGATCATCAACGGTTCATCTACCTCTTTAGAAGAGATCGAGAAGCAAACTAGCATTTTGTAATCATTTTCTAAGGAAACAAAGTGTAAATGAATTTTGTTGATTAATAAAGCTAGTTCTTTTTCTTATTCTATTTCTTTGTAGTTTTAATATGATTTCCCTCTCCATCTCTTCTTCTCCCAACACGCGTGAGTAATTCTCCGTTTGTTAGGGTTCATAGGATTACGTAGGTTAATGGATGATGAAGATCTTTAAACTCTTTTTAAGTCCTATAAAGTTTATAAACTTTATCAAAAGAATAGTTAACATCCTAATCGGGCGCGCTACCAATTCATTGCTAGTCTCGACCGCGATTAGAGATTAGATTAACTACTGTTTTGGTAAAGGCTAGATATGAACGGAGTTCCATGTCGAGATAGGGGTTAAGAGTGGGAACCCTTTTCCCTCCTGAAACCCTAATCTACATGCATCACCGTCGTTCTAGTTTTAAATCTATTAAAGGATAAAAAGAGTAATTTTTAATTAATCATCCATGACTACTAAATCCCAATGAACCCTACAAGCCTCTTCTACTATAAAACCTATATCCGTAGTTAATCTAAATATATATTTTGCATCCGTGTTTAACGTAGATCTAGATCCTATAACCATTCTTCACCATTCTTTATTCTTCATCCTTTCTTTCTCAACACGTCTAAAGTAAGAATAAAATATTCAACGTTTCCCAGAGGACGACCCGTACTCATCTCGGTCTAGCTACACGCGACACCGTTATTGATTGCGGTTAACTACCATATAAATAAAGATTAATCAAATGGCGCCGTTGCCGGGGATACGTGCGTAATATTTTCTTTCTTACTATTCGTGTTGAATTCTTATTCGATCTATATCATAAAAATAAACAAAACTGCAAATTGTATATTTAACGATTATTGTGTGAATTTTGCGAGGGAATCTAGAGTCACAGATTTGAGGAAATAGAGATTCAGAGACATTCATCAAGATCCAGAGGAGCAAAGGAGGTCACATAGCAAAAATATTCATCAGATCTTTCTAGTCGGCGGCGGAACCGCGACACTAAGAGCCTATTGGCGGCGGAACCGCGGCTTATTGGGGGATTTAGGGTTGCAAACTTGTCTGGTATTTTTTCTATATCTTTCTCTCTCCTCTGAAATCTAATAAAATATCTTTTCTGCAGGATTCTTTGCAAAAATTTTCCGCTCAAAAAATCTTTTTGCAAAGTTTTGTAATTGGTTTGGTAATTCATATTTTAATACGGATTTTTAAGGGGCAAGACCAAAATTCAGATCAGGTAGGGATTTTATCACCCTTCCTAAGCCCCACAAATCACAAACCGAGCATCTGCATCAACCCTACATTAATTTTAAAAAAAATATCTAGACAAGACTCTAAGGACTGTCGCGCTCAATAAGGACAGAGGAAGGTCATGGGGAATCTATCGCTTATCCGCATTACTTTTGTGGTGCCTAGGCAAGTGTATCTAAGGCAAGCGGTTGCTTAATTAGGCCCACTACTTACGTAGTGAAGAACCTCCCACTTACCTGGCCACAAGAGTAGTAAAGAGGTGGTAGAGAATTGATCCTATGGCTTGTCCTTTGGGAAGTCTAGGAGCTGTTTAGAGACTTGACCTAGGTAACCTTAGTTCTAGGGTTGTTTGTGCATTTTTGTGTGATTTGTCTAAGTCCGACACACTTTTCAAAACAAACCATTTTTAAAAAGTACACACACTGCCACTTGCGCTAAACCCGCTTAGTGCATGCTTGGCTGGACATGGGATTCTTGTGCCCTTCTTGTCCGCGTTCATTCTATCGACTCCGAAGTCGGTGCTTCTTCATCTTCTTTTCCCCCACCACACACCACATCAACTGAGATGGACGGTACTTCATCAAATTATAACACCACGCTGCCACCGCCCGTAGGTGAGCAGAATCAACCACGCATTTCTCTCCAAAAGAGATGCTATCCTATCCGTGGTCCATTTCCTACTTGTCTATTCATTCCACCAGCCAACGGGGATAATTTTGAAATTAAACCCCACTACATCAACCTGTTGCCTAAATTTCACGAGCTCGAGTCTGAAGACACATACGTTTTCATCACTAAATTCGAAAACGTATTCGCAATGATGGGTATGTCCCAACTGTCTGTGGATGCTATGCGCTTGCGTCTTCTCCCATCCACTTTGTGTGACTTGGCAGAAAAATGGTTTTATAGTACTGCCGCACACTTTATTGCCAATTGGGATGATTTCGTGATAGCATTCCTTAAGAAATTTTACCCAAATCATAAGACCGCCCGTATTAGGAACGAGATCAACCAGTTCACCCAGCTTCCTAATGAACCATTTTAGAAGTGCTTTGAACGTTTCAAGGATGTTCTTGTCCAATGTCATCATCATGGAATACAAAGATGGGATTTGTGCCGAATTATATATGAGGGCATTAATCCAGCGACAAAGCAGATGCTTGAAACAAATTGTCAATGCAATTCCATATCTAAAAATGATGGTGAAGCTTGGAAATATCTGGAAGATCTCGCTAAAAACACTTTGCAGTGGGAAAGCGTAAGACCACCTTCATCCAGGGGAGGTATTCATCAGCTCGATATTTCCATCGCAGTAAAAGCCGAAATGGCAGCGATGCAGAAGAAACTCGACGCCATTGAGAACAAATTCTCATCAGTCTCCCTAAATCAGGTGACGCTTCCCAAGATCGTGTGTAGTTGCTGCTCAGATCCTTCACACTTGACGGAAGAATGTTCTATGAATGCATCGTTTTAAGGTCACGAGCAAACTAATGCTGCTTTTCAGCAGCGACCTAGAAACGATCCTTATTCTTCCACGTACAATCAAGGATGGAGGAATCATCATAACTTTGCTTGGAACTAAAACCAACCCCAAAATCAAAACCAGTTCCAAAGCAATTATCGAAGACCTCCTCCACAGCAACCACAACCACAAAATCAGCACCCCTTTCAGTCACAAAATTTTCAAAATCCGGCCAACACTTCTGTACCGCAATTGGCGGGTACTGATAACTCTTTACTCGCACAAATTTTGGATTTGTTTATGAAACATACCATTCAAATGTCGGCTGATATGAAGTCTTCTATTGATAGCATAAAGGAAGACTCCGCCTCCCACGGTGAGAGTATTAAATCAATAGAAAACCAAATTTGCACAATTGAACGCTACAATGAGTGCAAGAGAGAAAGGAAAACTCCCATCTCAACCCCTACCGAATCCTGGCCACTCACAAAATCATAACGTGAGTGCCGTTACTACGTTGAGATCGGGAAAAGTGCTGAATAACCGAGTGGGTGAGCAATTTGATGATGTTAGTGACACCAATGATACCCCAACTTCTACTTCTTCCCCTAATTCGTCTAATCTCCCACCTTCTTCCGAGTCTATTCTCCGTTTTCCCCAAGGCTCGAACTCTCAGCCCACTTCTACAAATCTATCTAAAATGACCCCTACTCTAATTCTGGGATCCATTCCATCGCCACAATCCTCTCCAATTTTGGACCCAAATCTTATTGATAAAACACCTTATCCAAACAGGTTAAGGGGCAACAGACCAAGTCCACAAATAGAGAAGATTGTAGAAATTTTTAAGCAAGTTAACATAAACATTCCTCTCCTAAATGCTATTCAACAAGTTCCGTCTTATGCAAAAATCCTAAAGGACTTGTGCACTAGGAAGAGAAAAGTTCAAGTACCTAAATTTTTTTTCTTGCGAGTAATGTGAGCACTGCTTTTACACAACAACTACCCAAGAAACGAAAGGACCCCGGAAGTCCTACAATTTCTATTTCTATTGGGGGTAAAAATATCAATCGTGCTCTACTCGATTTAGGTGCTATTGTTAACTTGCTTCCGTATTCTGTTTATGAACAATTAGAGATCGGAGAGTTAAAACCGGCGCATTGCACTCTTTAGATGGCCGATCGATCTATCACCCAACCTAGGGGTGAACTAGAGGATGCGTTAATCAAAGTCGGGGAATTTATATTTCCTGTGGACTTTATCGTTATAGATACACAAGTTGCAGCGAACACCAAATTCCGGTGATTTTAGGTTGACCTTTTCTTGCGACTTCTAACGCTGTAATCAATTGCCGAAATGGCTCTATGACCCTATCCTTTGGGACGAAGTTAATTGAGCTTAACATTTACAAGTTGGGAAGTGAACCCTCCGAACCTTATGCTCATGTGTGTTATGTCGAAACAATAGATTCCGACAGTAGCGAAATTGAAGAGCTTCACGATACTGATCTTGACTCCGCTATTACGTTGTTGTCTGGGTCAACATCTAACGCGGAATATGAACCTTTTATGGAGTCTGAGTATCATCCTGTTCTTTCCGATGAAATTATTATTCGGGATATCGATGAAAACTTTGAAGAAATTTTTGCTGAAGAACTCGCATTCTTAGAAAATACGGGTGGTGTGATGAATCAACCTCAACACAAAGAAGTTGAACCATCACCACTTCGTCTTATCGATAACAAGAATGCGAGTAATCCATCATCATTGTTTCGTCTCTACAAA
Source organism: Agapanthus africanus (assembly GCA_030015575.1). Lineage (NCBI taxonomy): Eukaryota > Viridiplantae > Streptophyta > Magnoliopsida > Asparagales > Amaryllidaceae > Agapanthus > Agapanthus africanus. The sequence continues at coordinate 41,728,899 of JASDDO010000019.1, read as the reverse complement.
CTGAGACGTAAATCTTTTCCATTACAGCTCTTATCTCCTCCCCACTTCTTTACATCAATAGGCGACATGTTCTTCCACCAACCTTGGTGCTTTATTGATAAAATTTTTGAATAGTTGGTGTTGACTTTTGGTCTTTGCAAGACTTTACTTTGACCAATAATTTTAACCTCCCAAATAATTTTAAATGCTTAATACGATTTTACTTAAGTTGGGGGGGCGGATATTTTGGCTCTTGAGAGAAATTTTTTATAAGATTGTGAGCGAAAAATAAGTTTGGGGGAGGATTTCACTTTCATTATTTCTTGTCCCCGTTTGAGCTTAACAGATGACATCAGTGAGGACACTGCTGCAAACAGGTTTGGGGGAGGTTTGTGCTTATTTACGCGATATTTTGCATTATACTATATATAAGCACAAAATTTTTTTTGATAGCAAAAGAGTAGAAAGTAAAAAATTATATTTAAAAGATATGAATAGTTTAAGAAAAACAAGAAAATTAGAAGTTTTCTTAAACGAACTAGTAATAAGTAGTTATAAGCCGTTGTCCTAAGGGTTAGTAAGATGAAAGAAGTCACTAATCTGAGAATAAAAATAAGTCTGAAAAATAGTTCCTATTCTGAAAACCAAACATTTGAACGTTGATACCCTACTATACGCACTTACACACGTCTTGAAACCCGGGATAGTAGAGAATACCTGAAATACTCTTGTCTAAAAGCCAAAGTATGAAGGAAATTATAAATGAAATATAAAATGGTGAAGAAAAATGAACACTGGTTTTGTTATCACCAAGGCAGCAATAAAAAAAATAGCGAGGGTGTTTCATTGTAGGGATCCTAGGCACACTAATGAAGTCTCACAAGTGATCAAACATGCCCAATTGAATTTTTACATGTGCCGAGAAAACCTAATACGGATCGTTAACTAGATATATAGGCGATGCAAGCATGTAAACGAATTAAATGCTAAAGGAAAGTGACTACAACCTTTGTAGATCCGGTCCACCACTTACTAAGCTCCGCGACGATGTCCCTCCGCTGTCCAAGTTGGATCCCGAACTCTAGCATCGGCTTCATCGAAGAAATGGGCGGGCTTGATCATCGGCTTCGATGCCGAAGATGATCTACGTCGAGGTATCACAAGATCAAACTCCGACTTCACCAAGTCATGAAACTTGTGAAGAAAACACCCTATACTACTTGGCAAGAGGTAGAGGAGGAAGAAATAGGAAGTGGGTTCACTTTAGAATTGGATTTCTCACTTGTTTTCATCACTTGCCATAGATGTAGCAAGCTTTTCTTCATGGAAGAAGAAGATGAAGAAGAAGAAGATGATATGATAAGTTATTTAAAATATAAAGTAAAATGATACTTATCATATCTTTAACCTTAGTTAGGTGTAGAGAATTGACTAAGGTTAGTTTGAAGGGTTAGGGTTAAGCATGAAGACAAAATGGTCACTTAGTCAAAGTTTCAAGAAGCTTCAACTACAAACAAATCAAGCCACCATTTCATTTTCTTTTCTTTTGCCAATAATAAATAAATAAATCAATAAATAGATAAAAGAATAAGTAAATAAAATGAAACCCTAACCATTCATATAACCATGGTCAATTCTTTACACAAACCCAAGATTGCATGTATCATCAAACATGATACAATCTTGTGCACAAAAGTATATCTCATATACAACTTGTGCATATTAAGTGAGTAAATCCATTTAAAGTGAACCAATACTAGTTAATGCAAAGTAATATATCAAATATATAATTATACATTAAATCATTAAATCAACACTTGATTCAATGATCCGGTCATGTCGCACATAACCGGCTAGTATCCAATGTATCGGCTTATCGAATCAATCTTTGATTCGATAATTAGGTTATATCGCATATAACCAATCGATACATTAATCGCAAGAATGGAATACGGTATCACATACACGCATTATTCTCGGTCCCGCACATATCTCATATGCGCTCCTATTTCGTTTCGCTTGAGCCAGGAAACCTCTGTGTAGGACTCTAAAGACTCGTCAATACGCCGGCAGCAGATGATGATCATATCAAACACCCACAAGCCGCGAGCAGTCTGCTAAACGTAACGGCCACCCGGGTATTGAGCGATCAGAAGATCGACGAGCAAGCCCGCTCACACTCCTGTGAAGCCAACCAGTAACACTTACCGTACAGTCCGGTCTGTTCGTCTAATATGTCGCATATCTCGCCTAGGGGTGGTAAACGTCAGACCCCAATAGCTTGATAAGTCATGCCGACGTAAGGTCCATAACATGTGTGAAACTACTGATAACACTTACCAGTAGGTCACCGCAACCCTGGCCAGGGATTTCCTGTTATGGCCAGTCGAGCATAGCGCAACATCAACCCCCAATACCGAGAGAGACGAATCCCCTCCTATCGCTCATTGCCTCCATGTGAATCGGGACTGTACCCAAAAACCACCTGTTTGCACGACTCAGTAGAGCCGTGGTAGGGTGGAAATCAAAGCACAGTGGGAGACACACAAGACTCTATGACGATCTTGGGTCAACAGACTAACCTGTACCAGTGTCACCAGAGAACTGCCATCTGACGTGAGGTATAATACCATCTAGGAGTTCTCGGCGAGTCCGTTCAGTATACCCAGTCTCCACTGAGCACCCGTATACCATCTCTGATGTCAAACACCAATGGATATGGGATCATCCATCGCCCATCGCATGGGTCGAGAAGATATACGCTAGTCTACTCTGGAATATCGATGCCCCGTCTCGATATTCCCTCGACTAGGAATATTGAAGGATGTACTCATGGACTAGCCAGGCCCCACTAGTATGATCTGCATCACAGTCCTGGAAGTCGAGTACACATCCTAAGGGCTTTATCAACATGTAATCAGAGAGACAGAAAGTATACATGTTAAGATAAAGAGCAACCAGATAGCGTACTATCATGTCGAGCAAGAAAGTCCTACCTATATATGTCCCAGCATCCACTACAATATACATCCAATGTACAGTAATGGCCTCTAGGGCATACATATAACTAACAATCTCCCACTTGCACTAGGGTCATCTGTAGCAGTGGTTGTAGTATCTAATACTCAACCATCCCCTAAAAATCTCTCTTTGGGAAAAGGCCTTCGTGGGTGGATCCGCCGCGTTGTCCTCTGAGTCTACTCTCCTAACCTCGATCATCCTGGAGATCATCTATCTCCATGATCAGGTGATGCTGCCTCAGAATATGTCTGGGTCACTGATGGGACCATGGTTCCCGGGCCAAAGCCACACTTCCATTGTCATACAATGGTAGGAACCTAGTTCATCTTATGAACCAATATACACCCAAACTGCCTCTTAGGTAGTATCTTTAATAGCGATGTTACCAGCCTTTATCTTCTAGTTTGTCACGGTATCTAGCTTGGAAATCTTCCAACATACCGTCCCTTTACTGAGGGTAAAGATAATGCCTGTGACTGACATTCAGTCGTCTTTATCACCCTGGAACCCTTCCAGTGATTCTCCCAAGGGTCGATTGATACCATCTCACTACATCTAGTGAGAATCCTAGCATCCAATTACATCTATCTCATAGATGAAGACTCAGGATTTAGGAGGTATCACTTTGATCCTATTGGAGAATCTTTGTGATAATAGGAGATTGACCGATCGTAGTATAGGAAACTCTTTTCCTATCAAGAGTATGTTGTCCACGTACAATATGAAGATGACCACCTGACTCTCTACTACCCTTTTGTATATACAAGGTTCGTCTACCATTTTGATGAAGTCAAACACTTTGACTATCACATCAAAACAGACGTTCCAACTCCGCGATGCCTGCTTCATTATGTAGAGCAACTTGCACACGTTTCCGCTGCTCCCACTGTTTACGAAGCCCTCTGGCTGTGTTCTTATAGACGTTCTCTTCTAAATCATTATTTAGAAAAGTTGTCATGGCACCCAACCACCAGATATCGTAGTCATGGTATGTAGCCGTGGCAAGTAGGATCTGGATGGACTTAAGCATAGTCCCTGGAAAATGTTTCATCATTATTCATGCCTGGTCGATGACGAAAACCTTTAACAAGTCTAGCTTTGAAAGTCTCAACTTTTCCATCTACACCAAGTAATCTTCTCAAGATAAACTTGCTCTCGATGGGGATTTAACCCTTCAGATATAGCAACCAAAGTCCATACTTTGTTGGTGTATATGGATTCCATCTCAGATCGCTAAGCATCCAGCCATTCTTACAGAGTCCCTACTCTTGATGGCCTGCTCGAATCTAGTTGGGTCATCATCTCATGATGCATTCATTGCTCCCACTGTCATCGAGAAACCGAGGTATCTCTCAGGCAGGCGAGGAACCCTACCAGATCGGCGGAGAGGCTGAGGTTCGTCGGGGACTATAGAATCCTTTGGTTCTGTCAAATCTTCAGCTGTAGTTTCGTATAGCTGGAACCTTTCCAGTTCTACAGAACTCACCTTGCCTCGATCTTGTCCGGATTTTGCTTTTGACATAGGCCGGACAATCCCAAATCTTAACTTACTTAAGAGATAGGATCTTCCCACACCATATCTTATATGGAGTGGTAGGCACTGATTTGATTCGAACCTAATTCAATAGGTATGCAGCTTCTCAAGTGCACAACCCTAAAAGGAATTAGGTAACTCAGTAATACTCATCATAGAGCACACCATATCTAATATTGTGCGATTGCTCCGCCCTGATGCACCATTGTGCCGTGGTGTATTCAGAGGAGTAATACGGAGAGAGAATCTCATTCTCCTTTAGAATGGTCCAGGAATGCCATGCACAAGTATTCTCCTCCCTGATCTTATCATAGGACATAATACTTATACCCGTATTGGTTCTCTACTTCTAGCTTATATTCTGTGAATATATCAAAAGGTTCGGACTTATGTTTCAACAGGAACATATGTCTGAATCTTGAGAGATTATCAGAGAACGTAATGAAGTATAAAGAACCAGTCCTGGCATGTGTAGACAGGAGACCTCACATACATCATCATGTATCAGTCCCAAGAGTTTTACAAACTCTTTCCCTGTTTCCAATAAACAGAGCTATGGTCATCTTATCTTTGTGACATGACTGGCAAGTTTCACAAGATGTAAATTCAAACTGATTTAAATATGCATCTAAAATGTAACTTCAGCTAGTCGGGTCGCATTGATATGACCTAGTCTACAATGCTTCAAGAATGATTCGTTCATTTCTGAACTCTTCCTCTTGTGTGTGTTCTGTATACGAGGAACTGTAGTTTGATTTAGAATGTCAATGCTTTTAGATAACGTGCCTGAACCGATCAACTTTTGATATAGGAAATGTTCAAAACATTATCCATCAATACAAAATTTTATCAATTCTTTACTTATAAAGAGACTGATATGATTTTGTATATCAGGTTCGGTATCTAATAGCATTTGTTCAGAATCAATGTATTAGTAATACAGGGTGACAGTGACCAACAGACTTGGCTGCAACACTTGTCCCGTTTTCTGTCTCATGAAACTTATCACCCGTTCTCAGTTTTTCTATCCTTTTGTAGCCCTATGTAACAGATTACATATCTGGGATCCTGATCCGGTATCATATACCCAGGATGCAGAGGATACTGAGAAACAGTTCTTTATAATGAACACACCCGAAGGAGATGCATCATATGCACTTTCTTCGTTTGGGCGGCATGGGAATCCTGGTATTCCCCTAATTCCTGCTCTGTCTTATAACAATTATAAGTTGGAGCGGGACCAACGTTCCCTAGCTCAGTATAACAAGCGGGTTCGGTCAATACATCCATATTATTCTCTTGATTAAGGCGTGATATGGTCGCTATCTGGAGAGAGAGAGAAGAAAACACTCAGCGTGCGCTCTTGCAAGAATAGATTGGTTATTTATTTTATCTAATCAGGATGGCTCCCACTGTTTTTATCAAATCTTCCTTCAAACCTTAAAAGGAAAGACTAGCCGGGATTAATTACACTCTACAAGTTCGCCAATCTTTCAGCCAGGCCAGTGTCGGTACTTTGAGGGAGGTTCCCCGTGCTTTCGCACGGACCTAATTACTGTAAACCTCGCTTTCCCAGAGGCGTAACCCCGTTGACACCTTTCTAGACACCTACTTGATCGGCTAATTGCAAAGTGCAAAACTCTCCCAGGAGTAACAATTACTCGCAGTGGGTATCGGGATCCAACTATCATATAGAAGGTATGCAATCTCATTGCAAATTTCAACACTTGAAACTTCCGATAATGATTTTTACCCCTAGCACTTATGACCTTAACTAAGGTCAACAAATCATAAGTACTAGTCAAGTTCTACCCGTCATTTCGTAATTAATTAGACCCACCCACATGACCCTTAACTAAGATCAACAAAGCCACGCGACTGTCCTAACTAATCGCATCATATGCGGTGTAGGAAGACATCACTTAGCTACCGTACACTGTGCCTTGACTATGGTCAACAAACACAGCACGAATACTAAGTACTCTACTTCCTAAAATGACGGAGGGTTGCGAATGGGTTTTATGAAAACCTTTAACGCTTTGAACTTGATCTCGTTGCGGAATTAAATGGTTTTTAAATGGAATGTTTTCGAGGCTTTTCTAGTTTTGCTAAAGGGGTCACTCCCGGTGAAGGGATCGTCGGCCCTTTCCTCGTCGAATGAGGTGCGGGATATATCATATATATCATTGTGTAAAGCGGAAACTATAGAAGCGATCAAAGACAAACCGAGGGTTGTAATATCTGCCAGTTATTGCTAAAGGAGTCACTCCCGGTGAAGGGATCTCGGTCCTTTCCTCATCGAATAAGGTGCAGGATGTTCTATAATGAACACCGCGATGCAAAGAAAGAACTGTAGCTACCTGTTTTTATTTTGAAATTCGATTCCACAACATCAATTAGGTTTATTTTCTTTCATTAATCTCATTAATGAATATCCCATCATTTAAGTCCACCTAAACATCACAGATAAATATAACGTACGCTTATGCCATCCGCATTCGCCTCGATGTCCCGTCTGCATCGTTAGGTTAGGTAACTAACGCCAGAGCGAGGCAGGGCTAGCGCGGGTGTAAAACATAAGCAACGTCTATATAATATATCATATATACTATATATAATATCTGTCACAGAACATCACATGATCACATCACAGATAAATCACAACAGAAGAAACATATGAAATATTGGATATACTAGGACGTCCGTGTTTTCAATACGAGCCAGTATAAAACACGGATTCCACGGTCGTGATGAATAGCCAATCCCACACCCCAAGACCCCTACGAGAGCGGCAAGCAACCCTACCAATTTTAGGGTTAGGAGACCCGGACTCGATTCCTCGAGATGGTCTCCCTCTGGACCCCAGAACCCGGTTACTTATGCTCCCCTCCTTGGGTCTATCCTAATGCGGAAAAGTAAATAATATACAATGGGTGACATCTTCCGCAACCTGGAAGTGCCCCAATAAAAGAATATTACATACAAGTTCTTACATGAATGAAAATGAAAAACACTCATCTTACATAAAACCCCCCCGGCTATTCAAACACGACGATCCAATATAACATATCCAGCAACACATAACATCACATGTCATCAACGTAAGTAAATATGCGCATCCCAATTGTCGTTGACATATAGCAACGAAACCGGCGATATCACATATTACACTTACGGTCACAGAAAAGAAAGTGTAAAACTACAACAGTTGGAATCCGCAATCTCTTTAGACATCGCATGCCTAATCAAATGAATTCCTTAGACATCGCATGCCTAACAATTATAAACCCCGCATTTTAGTCTCATTATCGAAAACACTTTTCAATATCAAGTCGGGCAATTCAACAAGATTCCCGAAAAACTGATCGAATGCTTGTCGCAAACTTTAGTAGGCGGCCGCACCCCCGATGCCGTCGACGAAGTGCACCAAGGCGGAACACCGCTACCGCGAGCACCCAAACGGATGCTTTCGGCGACGGGGTTCTCCTACAGTCACTTGGTCGGGGCTATGAGGTGAGGCTGTCTATTAAGTTTACCCGGCGAGTATCCGCGTACGCTACGTGATTGCGACGGACTTTTGATCACATCAAAACTCCGTGGCAACTGATCAAGTGAGACTAAACTGCTATGTTTATAACATTCATTCCGTTATCTCATAACTACTTGTGAATTCCAATTATTGTATCACATTCCGGATAAATAGAAAACGCTAAACTTTTCGATCGAACAATCGAACACCCAAGTTTTCCCGATACAGCTCAACACATGAAATAAGTCTAACAGCATTCAGTTCGTGCCTCAGTACCAACGGTCCAGCCGTAGAAGGATCAAGCCAACGCCTCACATGTGGCACGCCGTACTTCCCCAAACCCGAAGGTTCAAAGGGCAGTTCAAGACGGTCACATAATCGAGTTAAGGTTTGTTGTCTTCTAGAGGGACCATCGCGTTACTTGCACTACTTAGAACGTCGTTAAACTACGGAAAAATCCAACAATTGGAAATTTCCCGGCAGGGGAAAAAGTGGATATTTATATCCGGTCGAACTTTTTAACATATTCTAAAAATACCCGGAAAAACACACTGACAAAATTAGACAATCCGATCGATACACCGAGTCCCCAATACAACCCAGAAAATTCAACTCTTGAAAAAATATTAAAAATTCCTAGGAAAACCAGCACTGCAAACTAGGAATTACTGTGCAAAATTTATTGCAAGAAGAGACAAAAGGGCCGCGGAACCGCCGCATTCGCATGCTAATGCCGCGGTTCCGCCGCGCTTTGATGGATTCAGGGGCCCCGTTTTATACAGTAATTCTTAGAATCTTCTACTGAGATTTCTGCATATTTTTAATTCTCAAAAATCCATGATTTTCAAAAATGTACAGAGAGCAATATTAGGGTTAGGGTTTCGGTTCGATCGGATTTCTAACTCCGTCTACGCATCGCCTAAGGCTCTAGCTAGGCTCTGATACCACTGTAGGGATCCTAGGCACACTAATGAAGTCTCACAAGTGATCAAACATGCCCAATTGAATTTTTACATGTGCCGAGAAAACCTAATACGGATCGTTAACTAGATATATAGGCGATGCAAGCATGTAAACGAATTAAATGCTAAAGGAAAGTGACTACAACCTTTGTAGATCCGGTCCACCACTTACTAAGCTCCGCGACGATGTCTCTCCGCTGTCCAAGTCGGATCCCGAACTCTAGCATCGGCTTCATCGAAGAAATGGGCGGGCTTGATCGTCGGCTTCGATGTCGAAGATGATCTACGTCGAGGCATCACAAGATCAAACTCCGACTTCACCAAGTCATGAAACTTGTGAAGAAAACACCCTATACGACTTGGCAAGAGGTAGACGATGAAGAAATAGGAAGTGGGTTCACTTTAGAATTGGATTTCTCACTTGTTTTCATCACTTGCCATTGATATAGCAAGCTTTTCTTCATGGAAGAAGAAGATGAAGAAGAAGAAGATGATATGATAAGTTATTTAAAATATAAAATAAAATGATACTTATCATATCTTTAACCTTAGTTAGGTGTAGAGAATTGACTAAGGTTAGTTTGAAGGGTTAGGGTTAAGCATGAAGACAAAATGGTCACTTAGTCAAAGTTTCAAGAAGCTTCAACTACAAACAAATCAAGCCACCATTTCATTTTCTTTTCTTTTGCCAATAATAAATAAATAAATCAATAAATAGATAAAAGAATAAGTAAATAAAATGAAACCCTAACCATTCATATAACCATGGTCAATTCTTTACACAAACCCAAGCTTGCATGTATCATCAAACATGATACAATCTTGTGCACAAAAGTATATCTCATATACAACTTGTGCATATCAAGTGAGTAAATCCATTTAAAGTGAACCAATACTAGTTAATGCAAAGTAATATATCAAATATATAATTATACATTAAATCATTAAATCAACACTTGATTCAATGATCCGGTCATGTCGCATATAACCGGCTAGTATCCAATGTATCGGCTTATCGAATCAATCCTTGATTCGATAACTAGGTTATATCGCATATAACCAATCGATACATTAATCGCAAGAATGGAATACGGTATCACATACACGCATTATTCTCGGTCCCGCACATATCTCATATGCGCTCCTATTTCGTTTCGCTTGAGCCAGGAAACCTCTGTGTAGGACTCTAAAGACTTGTCAATACGCCGGCAGCAGATGATGATCATATCAAACACCCACAAGCCGCAAGCGGTCTGCTAAACGTAACGGCCACCCGGGTATTGAGCGATCAGAAGATCGACGAGCAAGCCCACTCACACTCCTGTGAAGTCAACCAGTAACACTTACCGTACAGTCCGGTCTGTTCGTCTGATATGTCGCATATCTCGCCTAGGGGTGGTAAACGTCAGACCCCAATAGCTTGATAAGTCATGCCGACGTAAGGTCCATAACATGTATGAAACTACTGATAACACTTACCAGTAGGTCACCGCAACGCTGGCCAGGAATTTCCTGTTATGGCCAGTCGAGCATAGCGCAACATCAACCCCCAATACCGGGAGAGACGAATCCCCTCCTATCGCTCATTGCCTCCATGTGAATCGGGACTGTACCCAAAAACCACCTGTTTGCACGCCTCAGTAGAGCCGTGGTAGGGTGGAAATCAAAGCACAGTGGGAGACACACAAGACTCTATGACGATCTCGGGTCAACAGACTAAGCTGTACCAGTGTCACCAGAGAACTGCCATCTGACGTGAGGTATAATACCATCTGGGAGTTCTCGGCGAGTCCGTTCAGTGTACCCAGTCTCCACTGAGCACCCGTATACCATCTCTGATGTCAAACACCAATGGATATGGGATCATCCATCGCCCATCGCATGGGTCGAGAAGATATACGCTAGTCTACTCTGGAATATCGATGCCCCGTCTCGATATTCCCTCGACTAGGAACATTGAAGGATGTACTCATGGACTAGCCAGGCCCCACTAGTATGATCTGCATCACAGTCCTGGAAGTCGAGTACACATCCTAAGGGCTTTATCAACATGTAATCAGAGAGACAGAAAGTATACATGTTAAGATAAAGAGCAACCAGATAGCGTACTATCATGTCGAGCAAGAAAGTCCTACCTATATATGTCCCAGCATCCACTAAAATATACATCCAATGTACAGTAATGGCCTCTAGGGCATACATATAACTAACATTTATCACCTAGTGCCTTAGACCAACTGGTTTGGGAGTCACTGCTAAGCCTCAGGTGTTGCAAGATGAGGAAAATACTAATACGCCTAATAAGCAAGCACATGAGTAATCGGTCGGTTAGTACATCAAGAAGTATTAACGGTCGCTTGAAAATGTGCGAGCAAATCCATCCAAATATTCATCAAATTAAAAAGTACTGAGATAGATGGACAAGAGTATGATAGTTTGAATAGAATTCTACTAGTGTAGGGATGTTCTATACACACACGTAGGGGTATATAATCGATGTTTGGATGAAAGGTTGGGATGAAGAATAAAGACGATGTTTTATTGAGGGATGATGTGATTTCTAACATCTTTTCATGACTATTAAGATAGGGCTCATAACAACTGAAAAGCTTGTATAGTTGGAAACTCTAAATTTTCAAAATCTTTCTTTTATAGTTCTTATCTTTATATGTAGCTTTCACTATCTCTCTTTTATTATAGGATTTTGTGGGTGAAATCCGCTGAAAACCCTCAGGAGACAACACTCCTCCTACTAGGGACACCTAGAGGTTTAACGGCTTGTTGCACGTACTCAGTGCAATCGTATTACCTACGAAAGTGTGCTTAGTTTTCTCCTTTCTTTTTCTCCTTCTCTTGAATAAACTAGTTTGCTCGGGACGATCAAAGATAAGTTTGGGGGTATTTGTTCAGTTGATAAAACTGCACATTTAATATGACATTTTTCCTACTATTTCTATATAAAGAAAGGTGTTTATTATAATATATGATACATATGAGGGTTTATCTGTAAAATTACTATTTTCATATGTTTATATATTATAATTAACATTTGGTAGGAAAAAGTAAGAATATAATATCCATGTAACATTTGGCCCATTTAAAATATACTTACCTTATTAAATACCTTTAACCAATTCTTAATGGTTAAGTTAATATCTCCATAAAACAAACTAATATTATTTGTTGAGTTATTGTGCAGAATTTGCAGGGCTGAAATCAAGGGAATCAAAGTTGTTAAAACAAACCTGTCTAATTAAGAAAATAAACTAAAGAAATCAATTCTGGCAGTGACGTAGAAAAGATTTTCAGTTTCCAGAGATTCAAAAGATCACCACGTGTCACCAGAAGAAGCCATAAGAAGAATGAGCCCAATATCTTACCATTCGACCGCGGATCCGCGGCCAAACCTACTATTGGCCGTGGTTCCGCCGCGGTTCAGTAGATTGGGAAGTTGAGATTTCGCTGTTAGAATCTTAACCTCTGGCTTCCAAATTAGGCAGCTAGGGTTCTGGCTCTGGGACTATAAATATGGACCGAGAGCCTCTTGGAAAAATCATCAAGCTGAAGAGATCACGAAGTCCACGATAGGCTCACGCATCCAGGCTGATCATCAACGGTTCATCTACCTCCTTAGAAGAGATCGAGAAGCAAACTAGCATTTTGTAATCATTTTCTAAGGGAACAAAGTGTAAATGAATTGTGTTGATTAATAAAGGTAGTTTTTTTTCTTATTCTATTTCTTTGTAGTTTTAATATGATTTCCCTCTCCATCTCTTCTTCTCCCAACATGCGCGAGTAATTCTCTACTTGTTAGGGTTCATAGGATTAGGGTAGGTTAATGGATGATGAAGATCCTTAAACTCTTTTTAAGTCCTATAAAGTTTATAAATTTTATCAAAAGAATAGTTAACATTCTAATCGGACGAGCTACGAATTCATTGCTAGTCTCAACCGCGATTAGAGATTAGATTAACTATTGTTTTGGTAAAGGTTAGATATGAACGGAGTTCCATGTCGAGATAGGGGTTAAGAGTGGGAACCCTTTTCCCTCCAGAAACCCTAATCTACATGCATCACCGTCGTTCTAGTTTTAAATCTATTAAAGGATAAAAAGAGTAATCTTTAATTAATCATCCATAACTACTAAATCCCAATGAACCCTACAAGCCCCTTCTACTATAAAACCTACATCCGTAGTTAATCTAGATCTATATTTTGCATCCGTGTTTAACGTGGATCTAGATCCTACAACCATTCTTCACCATTCTTTATTCTTCCTCCTTTCTTTCTTAACACGCCTAAAGTAAGAATAAAATATTCAACGTTTCCCAGAGGACGACCCGTACTCATCTCGGTCTAGCTACACGCGACACCGTTGTTGATTACGGTTATACTACAAACATAAATTCTACATCAATCACCACTTCGGTACACCAAGAAGAATCATTTCTGACAACAGGCCTTCTTTCAAGAGCTTCAAAGTCTCAAGGTTCACTACTCAGCACAAGATAGACTGGAGATATTCCTCCATCTACAATCCAAGGGCCAATGGGCTAGCCGAAGCCTTCAATAAATCTCTATGTAAGCTCCTGAGGAAAAATGCTTCAACCAACAAGAGAGACTGGAATCTCAAACTTCACGAGGCGTTGTGGGCATATCGTACCACGCACCGTACTCCAACTCAGTCCACTCCATACTCATTGCTTTTTGGAGTGGAGGCGGTCCTTCCTCTCGAAGTCGAAGTTCCAAGCTTAAGAATGGCCGTTCAGCACAAGTTAACGGAGAAGGAAAACGTGCTCCTTTGGCTTGAAGAGCTTGACGCCCTCGAAGAAAAGAGACTTGCAGTACAGCAAAATCTGGAGCTGTACCGAGCCCAAATGTCACGGGCCGATGGTAAGACGACTCGTCTCCGCGCTTTCAAGAAAGGCGAATTGGTATTGGTCCTCAAAAGACCGATCATCCCTAATCGACATGCCAAGGGAAAATTCAAGCCAAACTGGGAAGGACCATACATCATCGAGAAAGTGTTCGACGGAAAATCCTACCAACTAATAAGTGCCGAGGGAGAAAGGCCCATGCCACCCATCAATGGCCGATATCTCAAGAAATACAACGCGTGAATGCTCCAAGTCGCAGGCGAATTTGGAGCACACCAGCCCGACGGTCTGGATCATACATCCTGCAAACCGTATACAATCCACGGGCGTAAATGACCCCTATCTCTCCCAAATCCTACAGGTGAGACTACTTTTAAAGTCCCACCAGCGGCCAAAAAAAAAACGGTATGTCCACAAGCAAAACGAGCACGGATGAAAACCCGAAAGGGCTCCGTGAGTAAAAACGGCAGGACTACCGGCGAGTTTGTGAAAACCCGAAAGGGCGCAAACTCTTAAAAAGAGATGAAATACACTCGCAAAGTCCTCTCGACCTTGTGAGGAGAAAATCCCTGCGTGAGATCTTTACGACTCACAAAGGAGCAACACACTTAGGAATTCTTACGATTCCTAAGGAGAACATACACCTGCGAGATCCTCTTGACTCGTAGGGAGAAAATGCTCTTATGAGACCCTTACGGCTCATAAAATTGAAAAGTCTTAGGTGATAGGGATCCAAACCTGTCTCCTGAGCCATCGCTCCCCAACGGGCAACGGCAAATGATGAGTCGCTCCTGGCATTTCGCTTCAGTGTTAGCGGTGCTGATGCCGACCAAAACCCAAATCCCAAGTCCTCCCGAGGCAAATGATGAGTTGCTCTTGACATTGTTCCAGTGCAGCAATGCTGATGCCGACCAAAACCCAAATCCCAAGTTCCCCCGGGGCAAATGATGATTTGCTCATGGCATTATTCCAGTGCTGTCATGCTGATGACAAACAAGATCCAAGTCCCCAAACGGCGAATGATGAGTCGCTTCTGATATCATATTCCAGTGCAGCGATGCTGACGCCAACCAAAATCCAATTTCTTAAAATTCTCCCAGCCCTACGGTTAGTCCCCAAATTGACTACCGTATACAATCCATGGGCTTAAAAAATTCTCATCATACCCATACCCCACCGCAATCACCAGTCCAGCGGCCGGTCTCCGCCCTTGGAATTATGCTCCATGTGGGAAGACCCACTCATGCGTCCTCACGACGCATGAGGAGAACAAACCTTACGGGATCCTCACGACTCGTAAGAAAATACCTTCGTGGGAGCCTTACGACTTACGAAGAAAAAAAAACACACTTGGGAGTCCCCACGACTCCTAAGGAGAAAGTACACCTACGAGATCCTTTCGACTTGTAGGGAGAAAATGCTTTTATGAGACCTTTACGGCTCACAAAATTGAAAAGTCTTAGCTGATAGGGACCTAAAACCTGTCTCCTAAGCCATCGCTTTCTAATAAGCAAACGCAAATGATGATTCTCTCCTGGTAGCATATTCCAGTGTACCGATACTGATGCCAAACAAAAACCAAAATCCCCAAATCCTCTCAAAGACAGATGATGATTCGCTCCTGGTACCATATTCCAGTGTAGCGATGCTGATGTCAACCCAATTCACATCAAATCGGCGAGACAACTACCGACCGTCCACGTCGTTAAAAGGGCAACATCGACTGTCCAAGTTGCTAAAAGTGCAGCATCGATCGTCCAGGTCGCAAAAAGGGCAGAACCGACCGTCCATGTCGCAAAAAGGGCAGCACCGACCGTCAACGTCGCTAAAAGGGCAGCATAGACCGTCCAAGTCGTTAAAAGGGCAGCATCGACTGTCCAAGTCGCAAAAAGGGCAGAACCGACCGTCCACGTCGCTAAAATGGCAGCACCGACCGTCCACGTCGCTAAAATGGCAGCATCGACCGTCCAAGTCGCTAAAAGGGCAGCACCGACCGTCCAAATCGCTAAAAGGGCAGCATCGACCGTCCAAGTTGCTAAAAGGGCAGCATCGACAGTCCAAGTCGCAAAAAGGGCAGAACCGACCTTCCACGTCGCAAAAATGGCAGCACCGACCGTCCAAGTCGCTAAAAGGGCAGCATCGACCGTCTAAGTCGCAAAAAGGGCAGCATCGACCGTCCATGTCGTAAAAAGGGCAGCGCAGGCTTCCTACAAAGCGGGAACTAGATCACTCCGTGCCAGGGAAACATCTATCACGGACACTCCGTCTCGGAGACATGTCAAGCAACGACCGTCCATGTCGTAAAAAGGGCAGTGCCAGCTTCCCAAAAAGAGGGAACCAAATCAAGTCGCCTCCACGTGAAAGAAGATCCATCAATTTCATGCACACGACCCACATATGCTGTGTGCATTTATTGATGGGGCCACTTGTCACGTCCCGCTTCCAAGTGTACGGCGAAGGGGACGCGACGAGGTCCGCTACGTATATACTTAGAAGTACATACGCTAAGCTTATCTAAGCAATATAAAATAAATACACAAGAGACAAGAGATAATAAAAACAACAACTTTTATTTATTAACATTCTTTTGTACAATGCATGAAAAGAAAATACAACTGAAATAAAAGATGCCTAAACAGTGGCATAACAGGAAATGAAAAGTACTGAAAAGAAAAGTGTACAATGAAACTAAAGTGCAGGGTCTTCGGCAAACTGCTCCAAGTCTTCTTGAGATGGCTCGATCTCTGCCGGGTCCAAATCACCTGACGACATTCAAAGAAGAAAGAAATAGAATTTCGTCAGCGAACATGTCGCTCGGTAAGTCCCAAAGATAAGAGGAAAGTAGAATAGACAGAATAAGAAGATATCTTTTAAAGCTGTATACTATTGTTGTAATGTTGTGTTAACGCTGTTGTTTGTAGCTTGGTATAGAAGGATGCCAGTGTATACGAGGGGGGTCTCTATATGCTAGAGACCAGGGCAAACAGAATGTACAAGGAACCGTTAAGCCACGGTACAATAGCAATGGAATATAGGTTAGGTGTCTTAATCTGACCACCTCGTGCCACTTTTAACACCTTCCGTACCAATCTACCCCTTAAACCCCGCGATGTCTTGTTTGGTAATTTTATAGAAAACCGAATCGGAAATCGGATTTGTTCCGATTCCGTCGGGTTTGGTAATTTCGTATTTTAGAGAATAAGAAAGAGAGATAGAATGAGACTTACGGGTTTCGATTAAGCAAAGGAGTGAGGGAGGACTAAAGGGGTTGCCGAGGCGTTGCTTCGTCGCCGGTTGTTCCTAAAAACGTCGCCGGAATTTCCGCCGGAATTTCGTCAGAGCTTCGCCGCGAACTTGTTTTCAAAGTACATAACTCTTGAGAAGATTTTGAGAGAGTGGGCTCAGGATTTTGGGATGAGAGGGTAGAGGGTAGGGGGTGTATTTATAGGATAGGTTAGGGTAGGGTAGGTGAAGGTTTTTAATTAAAAAAATGTAAAAATTATAGAAAATTCATTAAAATTTGAGTAATTAGGTGTTAATGGGTATTCTGGAACCGATCCATTAATTTAAAGTGTGCAGGGGGATTAGGAAGGCGAAGAGACCCAACTTTCATGTTGGGGACTCTGCCGTCCGGCCGAGTCGGGCCGAGTCGGGGTGCCGGGGGGTGGGGGGTCTCATGGGGTAAGCACTGGTATATTTAGTATTTTAGGTACAGTTCAAATTTTGAGAGTTATGGTGTGTGGACTGTTGGGCTTCCAAAGGATTTAAAAAAAGAACAATATAAAAATAATGTGGGGCAGGGGATTTGAACTCTGGTGGCTTGGTTCAGCAGTGCAAGGTATTACCAATGAGTTACAAGCTCCTTCTTGTAATTATTGTGGGAAAATAAATATTTAAAGTGGTAATAGCAACATTAAATACCCCAAGTATACTTCAAATTTAAACCAATTTTATGTATATAAAAATTGGAGTTGTTACAATCTACCCTCCTTATAAAAATTTCGTCCTCGAAATTTATAACTTTTATTTGAGAACTAGTTTACAAAGAGATGAGGGTATCTTGCACGCATTTCATCTTCCCTTTCCCAAGTGGATTCTCCTGGAGTGTCTTTCCTCCACATTACCCGGACCAAATTAACTTCCTTGTTCCGAAGTGTCTTTACTTTCCTGTCCAGGATCTTCACAGGCTGTTGCTCACAAGACAAGTCGGGCTGTATAGTAAGCTCGGAATGATCAAGAACGTGGCTGGGGTTACTCACATACTTTTTGAGTTGGGATATGTGGAACACGTTATGCACTCCTTCCAATGAGGGCGGAAATGCTAAGCGGTATGCCACTTCACTGACTCGTTAGAGTATGTCGAACGGTCCAATGTATCTCGGACTCAATTTACCCCGTCTTCCAAATCGGATCACTCCGCGGTTCAGAGATATCTTCAAGAATAAATGATCTCCTGGCTGGAACTCCAAGTGTCGTCTCTTCGCATCAGCCCAGTGTTTCTGTCGATCTTGGGCTATGCGCATTCTTTCCTTGATAGTACGAACCACATCAACGGTCGGTACTATCATCTCTGGTCCAAGAAGTTCTCTATCTCCGATGTCGTCCCAACTTAATGGTGATCGACACTTCCTTCCATACAATGCTGCAAAAGGTGCCATTCCTATGCCTGCTTGGTAGCTGTTATTGTACGCGAACTCCATAAGATGTAGGTGGTCTTCCCACGATCCTTTGAAGTCTAGCATACACGCTCTGAGCATATCCTCCAAGATCTGAATAGTTCGTTCCGACTGACCATCTGTTTGTGGATGATAAGCCGTGCTGAAGTTCAGACTTGTTCCCAAGCTTGCTTGCAGACTCTGCCAAAATTGCGATCGGAACTTGGTGTCACGATCGGAGACAATGCAGACCGGTACTCCATGAAGTCTCATAATTTCCTCCATGTACTTCTTTGCTAGTGCCTCAGTTGATTGGCCAACTCGAAATGGGATGAAGTGAGCCGACTTTGTGAGTCGATCCACAATGACCCATATAGCATCGTTACCCTTTGTGCTGCAAGGAAGAGCAGTTACAAAATCCATCGTGATGTGTTGCCACTTCCATTCTGGGATTGGTAACGGTTGAAGTAGTCCAGCTGTCCTGTGATGTTCAGCCTTTACTTGCTGACACACCAAATATTTTGCGACACTTCTGGCTACTTCACGCTTCATTCCATGCCACCAATAATTCTGACATAGATCTTTGTACATTTTGGTACCTCCAGGATGTACTGAGTAGGGAGAGCTGTAAGCTTCTTTCATTAACTCTTCCCAAACAGGACCTTTTGGTACACACAATCTACTGCCATATCTCAAAGATCCGTCTTCATGGATGATGAAGTCTGTTCTGAGTCCATTCTCCACTTGTTCTCTGATCCTTTGCAACTTAGCATCACTTGCTTGAGCTGCTTTGATCTGATTGACAATGGTTGATTGAACTTGTAGAATCATCAAACTTGAAGTATTACCTCAATCTCCATCTGATGCAAGTCTTGTTGAAGCTTCCATTGAGCGGTGAGATTCATCGATAATGGTTGGCGACTAAGAGTATCAGGTACTACGTTCACCTTCCCAGGGTGATATTGCAAGTTGATGTCAAAGTCCACCATGAGTTCTAACCATCTTCTCTGCCGCATATTCAACTCCTTCTAAGTAAACACGTACTTCAGACTTTTATGATCTGTGTAGATGTTCACTCGTTCACCAAGTAGATAATGGCACCAAATCTTGAGAGCAAAGATGACGGCTGCCAACTCCAAGTCATGCGTCGGATAATTGCGCTTATGAGTCTTCAGTTGTCTTGAAGCATAAGCCACAAACTTACCATGCTGATGTAGAACACATCCTAACCCCTTACCGGATGCATCACAATGCACTTCGAATCTTCCAGATTGATCCGGTATTACGAGAATAGGTGCTGATGTCAACCTTGACTTGAGTTCTACGAAAGCTTGTTCGCATGCTTCTGACCACACAAAATTTTCATCTTTACGTGTGAGTTTGGTCAGGGGTGTTGCTATCTTTGAAAATCCTTCAATGAACCTTCTGTAATATCCAGCTAAACCCAAAAAACTCCGAATGTCCTTCACTGACTTTGGTGTAGGCCATTCGCTAACTGCTGAAACCTTTGCTGGATCCACAGAAATTCCTTCTCCTGATACGATATGTCCAAGAAAACCAACTTGCTTTAGCCAAAACTCGCACTTGCTGTACTTGGCATAGAGCTTGTGTTGTCGAAGAGTTTCCAGGACAATTCGTAGGTGTTCTGCATGCTCTTTCCGACTCTTAGAATACACCAGGATGTCGTCGATGAAGATGACAGCAAACCTGTCTAAGTACTCCCGGAAAACTTGATTCATCAGGTTCATGAATATTGCTGGTGCATTGATCACTCCAAATGGCATCACTAGAAATTCGTAATGTCCATAGCGAGTTCTGAAAGCTGTTTTGTGAATATCAGCTTCCTTGACCTTCACTTGATGATAACCTGAACGAAAATCCAATTTAGAGAAAACACAAGATCCACTTAGCTGATCGAATGAATCATCGATGCGCGGGAGTGGATACTTGTTCTTTATAGTGACTTCGTTCAAGGCTCTATAATCGATGCACATTCTGTATGAACCTTCCTTCTTCTTCACAAGTAGTGCAGGTGCTCCCCAACTTGAAGTGCTGGGACGAATCCATCATTTCGCCAATAATTCGTCCAACTGTGTTCGGACTTTCTTCAAACCTTCCGGACTCAGTCTATAAGGTGCTTTGATCACCGGTTGTGCTCCTGGTACTAAATCAATACTGAATTCAAGAGCTCGATCGGGAGGCAAACCTGATATATCGTCAGGAAATACATCGTCGAACTCTCGAACTACCTCTGGTCTTAATTCTTCTTTCGCTTGAGCTGCTGCAACTACTGCTTCTCTTGGCTTTGCTATGTAGGTACTTGGCTCCAGGGTACGGTCTCCGCTTTTGAAATAGAAGACCGGATGGTCTGGGATCTCGAATACTACCCTCCTTTGACGACAGTCGATGGTAGCATAAAAAGTTCCAAGCCAATCCATTCCTAGAACCACATCGAAGTTCGGTATGTCCAGTACTTTGAAGTCAGCATAAAACTCTCTGCTGCAGACGACTGGACACAAGCTGTATCCCATAGTTGCCTTTAGAACGCCTTTTCCGGAACTGACATTCCAGCTGGATACAAGCGGTGAGACTGGAATCGCATGGGTTCAGACGAACCGTTGCGACATAAAGCAGTGCGATGCTCCAGTATCAAACAATCCAAGTGCAGGTAGTGAGGCTACTAGGATTGTACCTAAGGTATGTGGGATATGTTTTAGGTATAGGGAAAGTGTGTAGATAACCAAGACTAAAAGATAAGTTTGAGAAGGAAAGTTTACCAGTGATGACTTGGCCAGTGGCCTCAGCTTCTTCCACGGACATCGTGAAAGCCTGGCACTTTGGTACATTCTTCCTGGCCTGAGGATCATTCCTCGGAACGTTCCTTTGAGCTTGATGGAACTGACGAGGAGGTGGTGCAGCTTGTGGTCCTCTGGGTGGTGCAGGTAGTGCATGTCTTGAAGCGGGTGCTTGGATGGCTGGGCGCTGTGGGTAATTGTTTGCTGGCCTGGGTGCAGCAACTGGGTTTTTCCTTTGGGGACAAGACCCGATATCATGAGTAGCTGAGCCGCAGACTAAGCAAAGACGATTGGCTCGCCGGCAGTCTTTCATCATATGTCTAGCTCTCTTGCAGTAGGTACAAAAGGCTGGGCTGGGGCGATGGTTCGGTACTCCGGGTCGCCTTGGCACAAAAGGTGGTCTGGACGAGGCTCCACCTGCCATCTGGTTGGCAGGGCACTTGACTCCTACAGAATGAGGTCTGCCCCTTGCTTTTATCACTGCCTCATAGCTGCGGGCAGCTTCTAGAGCATCCTCATGAGTCAGAAATTTTCCCGTGGCTAGAGCAGCCTGAATCTCTGTGTCCAAACCTTATTGAAAGCGACGGGCTCTGATCTCGTCCGTCGGTATCAAGTGTGCCGCGAATCTGTTTAAAGTTCGTGTTAGCTGTGTAGTATATGATATTTAAAAATTGAACTGTTGTGACATATCTTACCGGCTTAGCATGGTGAATTCAGCGTCGTAATCATCTACTGATTTGTTCCACATCGATCCTTATTGTAGATGAATGATCTGCTGCTCCATGGCAAACCTGGCAGTCACAGGGAAGTACTTCGCGTCGAACTTCTCGCGAAAAATCTTCCATTCAATAGGCTGTACAAGACGGCTTTCTTCCGCCTTCCACCAGTTGCAAGCATTGTCCGTGAACTGTAGTTTCGCCACACGGACCTAAGCTATGTTTGGTACTTGTGCTGCTGCCAGATCATCTTCTATGCTTTGTGCTCATTCCTTAACTTCAAGTGGGCTTCCCTTTTCGGAGAACTGCTTAGGATGTAAAGCCCTGAATTGCTTTACTCCCGGTGCGTCAGTCCCGGGACGGTTCAGGAGTTGTTGCTGTCCCTCAAGAAGGCTGCGGATCGCCTCAAGTAGCACTGTTTGCTCGGTAGGTGGCGCATGAACAGCTGGTGTGAGAGGTAGTGCTGGAGTTGGAGGTGTGTTGTTGACATTGGTGCTGGTGTTGTTCGGGGAATCCATAACCCTGAAGAAAAATTTGGGTTAGGACAGATTCAAGTACATGAAATGATAAAATTCAAGGAATATGAAATAGCAAGATTCAAGGAACATGAATTGTAAAGAATGTTTTAGTTGCTGGTTCTTGTGTTATATTGCTTAGGTTGTTTACGCAGAATAGAACTGCATGATAGGGATTCATACAGCTCTTACCTGCATGGGCCACCAACAAAACCTGTCATGCCCCGCTTCCCAGTGTACGGCTAAGGGGACGCGGCGAGGTCCGCTACGTATATACTCAGAAGTACATACGCTAAGCGTATCTAAGCAATATAAAATAAATACACAAGAGACAAGAGATAATAAAAACAACAACTTTTATTTATTAACATTCTTTTGTACAATGCATGAAAAGAAAATACAACTGAAATAAAAGATGCCTAAACAGTGGCATAACAGGAAATGAAAAGTACTGAAGAGAAAAGTGTACAATGAAACTAAAGTGCAGGGTCTTCAGCAAACTGCTCCAAGTCTTCTTGAGATGGCTTGATCTCTGCCGGGTCCAAATCACCTGACGACATTCAAAGAAGAATGAAATAGAATGTCGTCAGCGAACAGGTCGCTCGGTAAGTCCCAAAGATAAGAGGAAAGTAGAATAGACAGAATAAGAAGATATCTTTTAAAGTTGTATACTATTGTTGTAATGTTGTGTTAACGCTGTTGTTTGTAGTTTGGTACAGAAGGATGCCAGTGTATATGAGGGGGGTCTCTATATGCTAGAGACCAGGGAAAACGGAATGTACAAGGAACCGTTAAGCCACGATATAACAACAACGGAATATAGGTTAGGTGTCTTAATCTGACCACCTCGTGCCACCTTTAACACCTTCCGTACCAATCCACCCCTTAAACCCCGTGATGTCTTGTTTGTATTGTTATCTTGTAAATTGTATTGGTGGTATGAGTGATTGACTGACTGACCGAAACCATGATATCAGAAAACGGTTGTAACCGTAGAGTTATGTAAATAGAATAACTTAGAATCATGTAAAAGGAATATATTCATGGTTCGGTTCAGTCAAGCTGTATAAATTGATAATTGAATTCATGGATTCATGTGTTCATATTGAATTGGAATATTGTAGATTGTAAATTGACTTGAATCATATTCAAGTCAGATTAATCAGACTCAAAACCGAGTCAGACATTTAGAAGTGTAAATCGAAGTCCTATAATTGCTACGGTCCTTAGGGTAATTTATAAAACTTGAGGGTTTTTTTGTAAAAATACTTTTATATACTTTTCAAAATACATCTCAAGTATTCATTATTCGTCTTTAGAGTGGTAATGAGGGTGGATTTTATATTGTGACATTTCTAGTGAAAATATCCTAGTTTTATAAATAAGGTATTTATCTGTAATATTGATTTATTTGAAGTTCATGGTATTTTAGTGTAAAATTTATTCTTGTAATTTTTAGAAAAAGGTGGAATATTTATATTATAATAAAATAGATATTTAAATGATAAATATACATATATTTATACAAAAATAATTTTAATAAATATTTTATATTTCAAAAATCTCATTTTCTTAAGATGTCGTATTTTAAACTTTTCGAGACCGAATGCTCATTGCGGAGGTCTGAATCACGTACTACTAAGCCCGAGGATGTGCGATAATCCGCACCATCCCGAACGGCTTTCCCAAAAATGGGTTGTAGCGGCGCTTTGCAAAGATTTTAAAATACTAAATCCTTTAGAAAACGGTTTTATAAAGTAAAAGGTATTTATTTGTAAAAATGTCAATTTTCCGTATTTTAGATTCTAGGGTTTCCTAAGTCAACTATCCTATTTCTAAATGGTCTAAACGACAAGTCGTTAGATACCTCAAATCGCCTCTTCACCGCCAATTGTGGCCAGGTAAGTACAAATGAGAAAAGGAGCGATCCGCTCACGAATCACCGTGAGATGGGCCTTTTAAAGTTACCTTTCTCACTTGTCTGGCCTAGATACCACAAAGTCAGGTTTAGATAAACGATCGATGTCCACAACTTATCGTATTTTCGTAATAAGAGGTATTTATTTAAAAGTGTATCAAAGCTAAAACTTTTAGGAATGGTTTTATTAAGAATATGGTATTTAAATAAAAGTATTGTTTTATCGTATTCTAAGTTTTTGATGATATCGTTTTAGGTTGTATATGCGTGTGTGTGGAGGTAGGTCATTATCTCGTGTTCTACTTTAAATGTATAGCAAAGTTAAAGGGATTAAATGTGAAATCGAAACCTTGTGGTATTTAAGTGAAAAATACGAT
This sequence comes from Agapanthus africanus, assembly GCA_030015575.1. Classification (NCBI taxonomy): domain Eukaryota; kingdom Viridiplantae; phylum Streptophyta; class Magnoliopsida; order Asparagales; family Amaryllidaceae; genus Agapanthus; species Agapanthus africanus. The sequence goes on along the minus strand of JASDDO010000019.1, from coordinate 41,704,021 downwards.
AGTTTGAGAACGCTATCATTTCATGTGATAAAACTTATTCAAATTGTTTGTTAAATATTTAATAGTCAACATGAAGATGTTTAAGCATGAATGTATTGGTGAGAAATGAAACTTTATAGAAAACCGCATCGGAAATCGGATTTGTTCCGATTCCGTCGGGTTTTGTAATTTCGTATTTTAGAGAATAAGAAAGAGAGATAGAATGGGACTTACGGGTTTCGATTAAGTAAAGGAGTGAGGGGGGACTAAAGGGGTTGCCGAGGCGTTACTTCATCGCCGGTTGTTCCTAAAAATATCCCCGGAATTTCCGCCGGAATTTCGTCGGAGCTTTGCCACGAACTTGTTTTCAAAGTATACAACTCTTGAGAAGATTTTGAGAGAGTGGGCTCAGGATTTTGGAATGAGAGGGTAAAGGGTAGGGGGTGTATTTATAAGGTAGGCTAGGGTAGGATAGGTGAAGGGTTTTTAATTAAAAAAATGTAAAAATTATAGAAAATTCATTAAAATTTGAGTAATTAGGTGTTAATGGGTATTCTGGAACCGATCCATTAATTTAAAGTGTGCAGGCGGGGTTAGGAAGGCGAAGAGACCCAACTTTTATGTTGGGGACTCGGCCGTCCGGCCAAGTCTGGCCGGCAGCGCCGGCCCGAGTCGGGGTGCCGGGGGGTCACGTGGGGTAAGCACTGGTATATTTAGTTTTTAGGTACAGTTCAAGTTTTGGGAGTTATGGTGTGTGGACTGTTGGGCTTCCAAAGGATTTAAAACAAAAACAATATAAAAATAATTTGGGGCAGGGGATTTGAACTTTGGTGGCTTGGTTCAGCAGTGCAAAATATTACCAATGAGCTACAAGCTCCTTCTTGTAATTATTGTGGGAAAATAAATACTTAAAGTGATAACAACAATATTAAATACCCCAAGTATACTTGAAATTTAAATCAATTTTATGTATACAAAAATTGGAGTTGTTGCAGCACTTTGTTGGGGTCGAACTTTACACCCTGGTTGACCAAGTCAAAATCAAAGTCAACCCCAAACCAAATGGGCCCAAGTCCAGGTCAAGTGGGCCAATGCCCGGGTCGAGCCCGAACATGGAGCGGCCGGCCTCCTCCCATGCCAAAATAAAAATTTTGTAATAAATAATTTTGTTGTATTTCTTTTATTTTATTTTATGAATAAATGTAAGAAAAATGGGTATAAAGCCAAATTTTTGTAAAGCCCATGGTTTATGTGCAACAGGAAATGGCACATGAGCAATGGGATAGGCAAAATACTATTTTGAAAAGCCCAAGGGGCTATATGTAAAGTGTATAGCGTATAAAGGCAAAGATAATGAAAATATCTAAACAAATTTTTTCTCTCTCCCAAAAAAAAATCCAGATCTGTGATCTTCTCCTTCCTCAAGGTTCTAAAACCTTCTTCACTTTTGTATTAAATCAAGAGTTAAACTCTTCCTTTCTCAAAAATAAATAGTTTTTCACCACAAAACTCGCGAAGGGGGGCTCGGATCTCCAACCAGATCTCGAAAAGGGAAGACTTTTAAATCTTACCCCCTTTTTCTCCAAGATCCCGCCTATCAAGAGAAGGAAGAAGGAGACCCATCTCCAAAAATCTAACTTTGGACAGAACCAAGGCTCAAAAGAAAAGCAATAAATCCCCAGGAGTTTAACTCCTTTCTAGATCTGTTGGAGTTTAACTCCATAAATTAGTTTCTGTAAGGAGTTCAACTCCAAAAACTTCTTGGGAGTTCAACTCCCCAGCCTCAAGGCTAGACCCCTTCCCACAGGTGTTTCCCGTGATCACGTGTGCACCACGTGACCCTGGGACACTAAGGCACCTGTCAGTCACGTGTGCGCCACGTGACCCTGGGGCGCTAAGGCGCCCATGGTCACGTGTGCGCCACGTGACCCCGGGCGCTAAGGCGTCCATCGGTCACGTGCGCGCCTCGTGACTCCGGGGCGCTAAGGCTCCCATCGGTCACGTGCGCGCCGCGTGACCCCGGGCGCACGTGTGCGCCACGTGACCCCGGGCGCTGAGGCGCCCAATGGTCGTGTGTGCGCCACGTGACCCCGGGCGCTGAGGCGCCCAATTGTCCCGTGTGCGCCACGTGACCCCGGGCACCATGCACGCACATGCTACGCACGCGTCTTTAAGACGCTTTTTCCCTTCTTTTTTTTGTGCACTCCATACTAAATGTATCTCCCCCGTTAGAAACAATTTCTAACGAGGCACTGTCCCACACCTCGCAAGGGGGTTGCTATCCCCCTTGACCCCCAGCCCGCTATCCGGATAGCGGGACCCCCGTAAAAACTCTGCGGGGCCCCCGATACGTCCAAACCCCCTCCTTCAAAACACAACACTGCATATTGAGTTCGCATGACTAGTTTAACCCGTTAATCGGAGGTTCCCTTGCTCCAAAGGCGGGGGGTAATTGACGACAGTTTTGTCCGCGGCTGCCGAAGATTCGGATCCCCACAATCAATAAACCCCAGCCTACCCTAGGCGGAGGGGGGGACCTGTAATGCGCCCGATAAGCGTGCGCGTATTCCCATCTCAATGGGGTGATGAAAACACCCTACACTGGACTTTGCTCAGATCAGCACCTGTCGTACCTTGAGGATATTGCGGACATCCAGATCAGTGGCGTCAGCGCTTTCTTTCTTTTAACTCTATCTGGTTAGTTTTATATCTGTTTGATTCAGTGACTGCATTTCTCATTACCTGTGCATTGATTACTGATTACCACGTAAAGCTAGAAGCCGAAGTGTGACTATGGTAGGATGTTTCCTCGACCGTAGGAGTATGGCTGGCCTTGTCAACCCCTCGTATTCCATATTTTGGGAAGTGAGGCGTGACATGGTTTAGTTGGTATCAGAGCCAGGTTTTTCTATAATTGGGATTGCTGTTTTCGAGTAGGGCTTGACAATTTAAGTCGCTCTTTTAGTCCAGATTGTGAACTTGTTATCCTTGACTAGAATCCCTATTGTTCGTAAAGCTATATTTTGACTCCATCCGCTAGAGTTTTGGGTGATTTAGTAGAGTTCTGTGATTGTAATTATGAACTGCAGCATAATTACAATATTGTACTCTGTCTGAGGAACTTGGGGTTCTACTTTCGATTCCTTTCTCGATTGAATATTATTGTATCACATAATCTTGTTTTGATCATCAAATCTCTATCTCCGTTTATATCTTATATCGTTCCCGGGTTTTCAAATCTATTTTACATTTTCATCTTTATACTTTTCTATTGATCCTACACTTGCTTACATTTCTTATCGGACTCGTTGCATTCTCACGTCTTCATTTCTTCAAAGTTATCGTATCGCGTTGCATATTTTAAGTTCCTATCCGAGTGGCGCAGCGAAAGCTAAAACCTGGCTTCCAACGACTCTTCTTCCGCCTCCGCTCTCCGGAGTCAGGCCGCCGAGATTTTGGGTGTACTGCAAGGCTTGAAGGAAGCCTAGGAGCAAATGGACGATCTCTTAGCTGAAGGACTAAGAATGCAAATGGCCCAAGCACCAGCGGAAGCCTCCAATCGTAAGGGAATCCCTGTTAAACAAAGAAGAGATGTGAAGATGAAGCGCCCATTTGTTCCTCAGCAGCGGAAGCAGCAGAAAACTCAACGTTGTTGTTATTGCAAGATACCATGACACCTTCAGAGAGACTGTCGTAAGGCTAATGGGCAGTGCCTGATTTGTAGATTCGACGAGCATCTTATCGATGGTTGCCCTCGAAGGAAGGAGTTACACGGAGAAGATTCGTCAACGCTCTCCACGTCGGCTTGAGTAACTTGGTTATTTCGTAGTTCGAATTTGAGGATGGTACGGACCCTGCACAGGATTCAAACTCGCTTGACGAGATCGCAGAGATTTAGACATCGACATGAAGTTATCAGCTTCCTTGCTTCCAACAAAGATATCCCTTTTCAGTTGTTCCTTTTCGTTTAACTCCTGTATCTGTTGAACTCCTTGATTTATATGCCACACACACACACACACGTTTATTTTCCTCATCCTTTCTAAGTACTCCACTATTTTCAAATTTTTCATAGTTCTACCTTACACTGTATATTTATTTCCTAGTTTGTTCTCCCACTAATGCTTTTCATACTATCGTCCTCTTATCATGAAATTCCATTTTTCGTGTCTTTTTGTCTTGATCTTTTATCTACTTATGTAAATGATGTTATTTTGAGCTATTTGCTACTCAATATTTATTTTAATATTTTATTGTTTGTTATACCGGTGTCATTCATAATCATTTCATTATTAATTGACTTTCAAAATTTATATTATTAGCAGTTTGAGTTTTCATTAAATGGGTTCCATATTGATTTTCTATATAGTATTCCCTTTTCTTTGTTTATATGAATGCTAACTATCTTCCATTTTCGTATCTAAGTTTATCTGCGTATTTTTATGCTCCAATCAAGCTAAATTTTCTATTTATTATAATTACATTCATTGACGTTTGCTATTCGAAATTTAGTTTCCTTTATCTTGTAATTACAAAAAAAAAATATTTCGCGTTATTGACTACTTCCGTTTTACTTATTCTAAAACGATTTACTATTCTTCGCATTTTAATAGTGCAAATGTATATCGCATATACTATTTTGTTTTTCTCTTATTTCACCATGTGAGTTTTCTCAAGTTATTTTAATTACGTGTTCTGTAGCTTTATTAAGATAGTTTTGGTCCTTAAGGCCTATGAGCCAACCTTCATTGTTGTTTATTATTGACATTCTCTTTTATTTTTGTATATATTTAGTTTATCACTATTAAAAAGTTATGTTCTTATGTGTGACTGTTCCTTTTAGCTGCTTTATTTCTTATATATATAAATATTTTTATTTTCGACTAGTGCTTTTGCGTAAATCGCTATATAATAATATTTGATTTTGTTGCTTTTCGTATTACATTTTATAGCCTATCGTTTATTCTAAATTTCGAGAATGAAATTTTATATAGGTGGGGTATGATGTAATACCCAGTTTTCTTTGAATGTATTTTCCGTATTTATAAATAAAAGTTTTCCAAAATTTTTCTATTAGAATATTTCCTATAAATAATTTCCAACACTTTCTAATACTTACTAAACTTTTACCTAATTAAAATTCCCTAATTCCTATATTTTCCTAACCTAAACCCTAAATGTAATACCCTAGTTCATTTATACCAGTTCTAGTTTATGTATTTCTTTATTTATGGTATTTTCTTGATTTATTGTGTTTTGGGTGCGAATAGTGTATTTGACATTTGTATTTGCATCCGACCCGACCCGCATATTTAAAACCAGTCTTGATTTCCTGATTTATTGTGTTTTGGGTGCGAATAGTGTATTTGACATTTGTATTTGCATCCGACCCCACCCGCATGCTTGAAACCAGTCTTGATTCATGTTTGTGATTTATCCTGGCTTGTTACGTGGATCCGTACACTTTCATATTATACATACTGCATACTGGCATTATATCTGGTATCTGCATATTTTAATATAACATTTAAAGTCACATACAATATTTTAAAAATATATTGCATGGCATGCATGATACCCCTAACCCCGTCGTAGCATCCGCGCACCTTGTTCTCGTCCCGTTCAGTGTAACGGACCTATTTGGATGGTTACGTGCACGTGCGTGCATCCGTTCTTGGGGGTATGCATTTTCGTTATCCGGATATCAAATTTTAATTTTGGTCGACATATATATTTTTTCATATTTTGAAATTGGATTTTTAGACCCGACCTGAGTGCATTTTAGAGTAAATTTGTATTTAGCAGAATATCAAATTTTATTTATATAATATTAATTTTATAATCTGTTACAAATTAAAATTTAGTTAACTAATAAAAGATTTTTTAAAAATTTAAATCTAAACTAATTTGCTAACACACTAACAATCCCTTTCTCTTTCTCTCTCCTCTGCATATATATATATATATTTATATATATTTTATTTTTTTTTCTTTCCTTATTTGATACACAGCCTCTTCTTTTTTACTTCTTCTTCTTTTTTCTTTCTTTTTCTTGATCTTATTTCTTGATTCCGGTGATCACCGCCGGAGCCGTGCTCGTCGCTAACGATCCGAGTGATCCAGTGAACGTACCTTGCCTGTATGATCACCCTGTTGCCTTGCCTTGACCCGTCCCGCGTGCCGCGTGTGCGTTGCAACGATTTACCGATGTCGGACGTGCCGTGCGTATCCGTCGCGTGATTTGATTGAGGCAAGTTTACCTCGCTACATGCTATGTTACTATATTTACATCCATTTGAATAAATATAATACATGTATTTAAAATTATGCATTCCATGTTATAGTTTTACAGTTTTACGACGTCCGTTTGCATCCGTACAATTTATTTCGTATCTAGTGCATGCAAATTTATCTTGTTACATGCTAGACTACAATATATTGCACCCATTTGAATAATAACATCACATAATGTTTAGTTTTGCATCCCACATTACCATTTTACAGTTTTACTGTTTTCGGATATCCCTATGCATCCATATCACTATTTACATATCTAGTCGCATGCTAATTCATCTTACTACATGCTATGTATCTTATTTTGCATCCATATGAATAAAAATATTACATGTTGATTGCACTGTACATCCATATTAAAGTTTTACCGTTTTCGGATACCCGTTTGCATCCATATCATTTAAAATATATATCGTCGTAATATTTCTTATTATTATCTTTAATTAATTTATAATCTGCATTTTATAATGTTATGCAAAATATAGTTTGAAAATATTATAGTTTACGCATGAAAAGTCGTTACAAAGCGAATACGACAAATCTGAAATTTACTGTACACCTTACCTTATAAAATTCATTATAAATCTTTACTTCGTTAAGAAGCTAACTCAGAATACTATAACTCTATGAAATATTTACTTGCAAAATAAATTGTTTAAATAACGTAAAATGCAAATGAAAATATATCTAAACTGCTGTCTAGGGAAATTCCAGCAGCAAGCTTTCAATTTCGAATGTTCATAACTTTTTATAAGAACAACCTGAGATACTTCAACTTATAAAAATGAAAACCTTATTTAATTATCTTTGTTTTGGTATAAGACACGTCTCTTTTGGAGAACATTTGTTATTTTTAAACTATTTTACAAATTAGGGTGACGCTGAATTTCTGAACGGAACTTTCTTGTGCATGGTTAATCAATACCACTTTTATAGTTATAAATTGGTTTGAATATGTTATCCATGTTAATATTATTATATCAATATCTATTTAATAAATAATAGTGCTTGTGTTTTAATATTCAGCAGATTTTACCGATTTACAGTTTTATAGTATCCGTCTGTATCCGTACGGTTTATTACATATCTAGTTGCACGCCGAGACCATATTATTTCATGTTACTGTTGTATTAGTGCACCATGATTGATAATTGTGCATCCTACTTAGTCATGATGTGACCCCTGATCGATATTTGTGCATCCATACTTTTATTGTACATCTGAACTTTCACCTTGATTCAATACTTGCTATAGTTTGATTATGAGCACCCGTTTGACACCTGTGCACTACTTGACATGACCTGATACACCACTACTTGACATGACTTGATACATGTACACTACCTGACATGACCTGATATATCACTACTTGACATGTTACCTGATCCTGGTTCTAATGCCGACAATCCTGACATGTTTTCCTGATGGAAATATCCTGTTGTCTGTATAGACAAACCTGTTCCTGCTTGATCATGTGTTGGCATTAGCTTTAGATTTATCAATACCTGACTTGAACACATAACTTGGGGGTATGGGGAAATCAATGATGAAACCTGACTTATAACTCGACAGTTCGATACTTATACTGATCAGTTTTAGGGCTAGGCCAGCCCTGAGATGATGCTGCTGACATCATTCATCTGTACATATTTCCTTTTTAGTGTCTAGCGGCATATCTCGGTTTCAGCCAGAGAATCTGGACCGTGGTCCCGGGCATGCACGGGATACTATTGAGTTACATCGACGATTCATTAAATTGATTTCAAAGACTTGAGAGTAGTTAACCCAGTAGTTAGTTCAGATTACTCACCGCACTTCACACGTGCTTATACTCTTCACTGTTTCTTATTCGTGCTACTGTTATACTTTTATTACTGTTTATACTCATGCCTGCATGACTTGTTACCCTCTGATTATATTATTGTTGATATTATGACGCACTGACGTCTGGGTTTTGCATGGCCCAGATACTCTACCTTTGTCGCAGGCTGATCAGGAGTATTTCCGCTGACAGGCCCAGCAGTGAGGATCCTGTTAGTATCCAGTTAGTTTGGTTATTTCCGTACTTTCCAGATGTTACTGTTTATTGGATTTATTTCTTCCGCATATTATTTCTTGACTCGTTTATTCTGGCATATGGACATGTACTGGATAGTTTACTATATTTTACTGTTCTTGATATCTCTAGACAGCCGTAATGTGACTGTGGAGGGATATTTCCTAACCACAGGTAGCATAGTTGGCTCTGTCACGTGCCGATCTTAGCGCACTCTGAGAAGCGGGGCGTGACACTAAACCAATCTATTTTCTTCTAAAACCCCCAGCCCAAACCCACAGCCTGGCCCAACTCCTTGAACTAAACCCCACACCCGCTCCTCTCTACCCTACCCGAACCCGACCCGACCCGTTACCTCCCCACTCTCTTTCCTCTTCTTCTTCCTCCCCTTTTTCCTGCCCACGATTTCCCCAACGACTCCCACACCCCCGCTCCTCGTTCGTGACCACGTCCCCGCTCCTCGGCCATGACTTCACGCGCGCGCTCGCTCACAACCCTCGACTTCGTCTCCCTCTCTCCCCCACACAAAGCCGAGCCCCCTCACACTCACTACCTCTTTCATCGCCGCCGCCCCATGCTGCCTCCACCATCGTCACCATTTCCCCCATCACCTGCCCGAGCTCCTCCGCTCACCTCCCTCTCCTCCATCTCTACAACCCATCACCATCACCTCCCCCGAGCTCCTACCTCGTCGCCGACGTGTTAGTTATATGTATGCCCTAGAGGCCATTACTGTACATTGGATGTATATTATAGTGGATGCTGGGACATATATAGGAAGGACTTTCTTGCTCGACATGATAGTACGCTATCTGGTTGCACTTTATCTTAACATGTATACTTTCTGTCTCTCTGATTACATGTTGATAAAGCCCTTAGGATGTGTAGTCGACTTCCAGGACTATGATGTAGATCATACTAGTGGGGCCTGGGTAGTCAATGAGTACATCCTTCATTGTTCCTAGTCGTGGGAATATCGAGACGGGGCATCGATATTCCAGAGTAGACTAGCGTATATCTTCTCGACCCATGTGATGGGCGATGGATGATCCCATATCCATTGGTGTTTGACATCGAAGATGGTATGCGGGTGCTCAGTGGAGACTGGGTACACTGAACGGACTCGCCGAGAACGCCCAGATGGTATTATACCTCACGTCAGATGGCAGTTCTCTGGTGACACTGGTACAGCTTAGTCTGTTGACCCGAGATCGTCATAGAGTCTTGTGTGTCTCCCACTGTGCTTTGATTTCCACCCTACCACGGCTCTACTGAGTCGTGCAAACAGGTGGTTTTTGGGTACAGTCCCGATTCACATGGAGGCAATGAGCGATAGGAGGGGATTCGTCTCTCCCGGTATTGGGGGTTGATGTTGTGCTATGCTCGACTGGCCATAACAGGAAATCCCTGGCCAGGGTTGCAGTGACCTACTGGTAAGTGTTATCAGTAGTTTCACGAATGTTATGGACCTCACGTCGGCATGACTTATCAAGCTACTGGGGTCTGACGTTTACCACCCCTAAGCGAGATATGCGATATATCAGACGAACAGACCGGACTATACGGTAAGTGTTAATGGTTGGATTCACAGGAGTATGAGCGGGCTTGCTCGTCGATCTTCTGATCGCTCAATACCCGGGTGGCCGTTACGTTTAGCAGACCGCTTGCGGCTTGTGGGTGTTTGATATGATCATCATCCGCTGCCGGCGTATTGACGAGTCTTTAGAGTCCTACACAGAGGTTTCCTGGCTCAAGCGAAACGAAATAGGAGCGCATATGAGATATGTGCGGGACCGAGAATAATGCGTGTATATGATACCGTATTTCATTCTCACGATGAATGTGTCGGATGGTTGTATGCGATATAACCTAGTTATCGAATCAAGGATTGATTCGATAAGCCGATACATTGGATACTAGCCGGTTATATGCGATATAACCGGATCATTGAATCAAGTGTTGATTTAATGATTTAATGTATAATTATATATTTGATATATTACTTTGCATTAACTAGTATTGGTTCACTTTAAATGGATTTACTCACTTGGTTTGTACACATTGTATATGTGATATACTTTTGTGCACAAGATTGTATCATATTTGATGATACTTGCTCTTTTGGGTTTGTGTAAAGATTAAACCATGTTTAGTGAATGGTTAGGGTTTCTTTTCTCTTATTTATTTATCCATTTATTATTGTTTTGGAAAAGATAAAGAGAAAAAGAAATGGTGGCTTAGTTTGTCTTTTCTTTGAAGCTTCTTGAAGCTTTGAAAAAGTCTACCATTCTTGTCTCTTCTTTAACCCTAACCACTCTTCTAAACCTTGGTTAAATCTCTACACTAAACCATGGTTGAAGTTATGATAAGTATTCTTTTTATTTTCTTTTTTAATTAACTTATCATATCTTCTTCTTCTTCTTCATCTTCTTCAACAAAAGAGAAAGCTTGTTACTCCAATGGCAAGTGATGAAAACTAGTGAGAAATCCAAAACTAAAGTCTACCCACTTCCTATTTCTTCATCCTCTACCTCTTGCCAAGTTGTATAGGGTGTTTACTTCACAAGTTTTCAAAGCTTGGTGAAGTTGGAGCTTATTCTTGTGATGCTTCGACGTAGATCATCTTCGGCATCGAACCGACGATCAAGCCCGCCTATTCTTCGATGATGCCAATGCTAGAGTCAAGGGTTTGATTTGGACAGCGGAGGGAGATCATCGCGGAGCTTAGGAAGTGGTGTACCGGATCTACAAAGGTTGTAGCCCCTTTCCTTTAGATACATTTCCATTTACTTGCTTGTTTCGCCTAGATATCTAGTAAACGATCCGTATTAGGGTTTGTAGGCACCCGTAAAATTTGATTTGTGCATGTTTGATCACTTGTGAGACTCCATTAGAGTGCCTACGAACCCTACAGTGGTATCAGAGCCTAGCTAGAGCCTTAGGCGAAGTCCTGACGGAGTTAGAAGTCCGATCGACCCAAAACCCCGACTTTGAATATGCTCTCTGTACATTTTTTTAATTTCGAGGATTTTTCCACATTAAAAATATCCAGAAAAATCAGCAGGCTAATTTAGGAATTACTGTGAATTTCGATGGAGTAATTCCATCAAAGAGCCGCGGATCTGCGGCACGAGCATGGCTCGTGCGGCGGTTCCGCGGCCATTTTGTCGTTATGTGCATCCTATTTTGCACCGTAATTCTTAGTTGTCTGTGCTGGTTTTCCTGGGGTTTTTTAATAATTTTTCCCAGAGTTGCATTTTCTGAGTTGTATTGGGGACTCGGTGTATTCGATCGGACAGTCTAATTTTTGTCGGTGTGCTTTTCCGGGTATTTTTAGAATATGTTAAAAAGTTCGACCGGATATAAATACCCACTTTTTCCTCTGCCGGGAAATTTCCAATTGTTGGATTTTTCCATAGTTTAACGACGTTCTAAGTAGTGCAAGTAACGCGATGGACCCTCTAGAAGACAACAAACCTTAACTCGATTATGTGACCGTCTTGAACTGCCCTTTGAACCTTCGGGTTTGGGGCAGTACGGCGTGCCACATGTGAGGCGTTGGCTTGACCCTTCTACGGCTGGACCGTTGGTACTGAGGCACGAACTGAATGTTGTTAGACTTATTTCATGTGTTGAGCTGTATCGGGAAAACTTGGGTGTTCGATTGTTCGATCGAAAAGTTTAGCATTTTCTATTTATCCGGAATGTGATACAATAATTGGAATTCGCAAATAGTTATGAGATAACGGAATGAATGTTATAAACATAGCAGTTTAGTCTTACTTGATCGGTTGCCACGGAATTTTGATGTGATCAAAAGTCCGTCGCAATCACGTAGCATACGCAGATACTCGCCGGGTAAACTTAATAGACAGCCTCACTCCATAGCCCCGACCAAGTGACTGTAGGAGAACCCCGTCGCCGAAAGCATCCGTTCAGGTGCTCCCGGTAGCGGTGTTCCGCCTTGATGCACTTCGTCGACGGCGTTAGGGGTGCGGCCGCCTACTAAAGTTTGCGACGAGCATTCGATCAGAATGTCGGGAATCCTGTTGAATTGCCCGACTTGATATTGAAAAGAGTTTTCGATAATGAGACTAAAATGCGGGGTTTATAATTGTTAGGCATGCGATGTCTAAGTAATTCATTTGGTCAGGCATGCGATGTCTGAGGAGGTTGCAGATTCCAACTGTTGTAGTTTTACATTTTCTTTTCTGTGACCGTAAGTGTAATATATGATGTCGCCGGTTTCGTTGCTATATGTCAACGACAATTGGGATGTGCATATTTACTTACGTTGATGACATGTGATGTTATGTGTTGCTGGATATGTTATATTGGATCGTCGTGTTTGAGTAGCCGGGTTTTTTTTATGTGAGATGAGTGTTTTTCATTTTCATTCATGTAAAAAACTTGTATGTAATATTCTTTTATTGGGGCACTTCCAGGTTGCGGAAGTTGTCACCGTTGATGTATATTATTTACTTTTCTGCACTAGGATAGACCCAAGGAGGGGAGCACAAGTAACCGGGTTCTAGGGTCCAGTGGGAGACCAACTCGAGGAGTCGAGTCCGAGTCTCCTAACCCTAGAATTGGTAGGGTTGCTTGCCGCTCTCGTAGGGGTCTAGGGGTGTGGGATTGGCTATTCATCACGACCGTGGAATCCGTGTTTTATACTGGCTCGTATTGAAAACACGGACGTCCTAGTATATCCAATATTTCATATTATTCTTTCTGCTGCATTATCTGTGATGTGATCATGCGATGTTCTGTGCTCTGTTCAGATAGATGTAGTATATAGTATATATGATATATTATATAGACGTTACTTATGTTTTACACCCGCGCTAGCCCTGCCCCGCTCTGCCGTTAGTTACCTAACCTAACGGTGCACGAGGGGACATCGAGGCGAATGCGGATGGCATAAGTATACGTTATATTTATCTGTGATGTTTAGGTAATTTAAAAGATGGGATATTCATTAATGAGATTAATGAAAGAAAATAAACCTAATTGATGTTGTGGAATCGAATTTCAAATTAAAACAGGTAGCTACAGTTTTTGCTTTGCATCGTGGTGTTCCTTGTAGAACATCCTGCACCTTATTCGATGAGGAAAGGACCGAGATCCCTTCACCGGGAGTGACTCCTTTAGTAATAACTGGCAGATGCTACAACCCTCGGTTTGTCTTTGATCGCTTCTATAGTTTCCGCTTTGCACAGTGATATATATGATATATCCCGCACCTCATTCGACGAGGAAAGGGCCGACGATCCCTTCACCGGGAGTGACCCCTTTAGCAAAACTTGAAAAGCCTCGAAAACATTCCATTTAAAAATCATTTGATTCCGCAACGAGATCAAGTTCAAAGCGTTAAAGGTTTTCACAAAAACCAGCCGCAACCCTCCGTCATTTTAGGAAGTAGAGTACTTAGTATTCGTGCTGTGTTTGTTGACCATAGTCAAGGCACAGTGTACGGTAGCTAAGTGATGTCTTCCTACACCGCATATGATGCGATTAGTTAGGACAGTCGCGTGACTTTGTTGACCTTAGTTAAGGGTCATGTGGGTGGGTCTAATTAATCACGAAATGACGGGTAGAACTTGACTAGTACTTATGATTTGTTGACCATAGTTAAGGTCATAGGTGCTAGGGGTAAAAACCTTTATCGGGAGTTTCAAGTGTTGAAATTTGCAATGAGATTGCATACCTTCTATATGATAGTTGGATCCCGATACCCACTGCGAGTAACTGTTACTCCTGGGAGAGTTTTGCACTTTGCAATTAGTCGATCAAGTAGGTGTCTAGAAAGGTGTCAACGGGGTTACGCCTCTGGGAAAACGAGGTTTGCTGTAATTAGGTCCGTGCGAAAGCACGGGGAACCTCCCTCAAAGTACCGACACTGGCCTGGCTGAAAGATTGGTGAACTTGTAGAGTGTAATTAATCCCGGCTAGTCTTTCCTTTTAAGGTTTGAAGGAAGATTTGATAAAAACAGTGGGAGCCATCCTGATTAGATAAAATATATAACCAATCTGATCTTGCAAGAGCGCACGCAGAGTGTTTTCTTCTCTCTCTCCTGGTAGCGACCATGTCACGCCTTAATCAAGATAATAATATGGATGTATTGACCGAACCCGCTTGTTATACTGAGCTGGGGAACGTTGGTCCCGCTCCAACTTATAATTGTTATAAGACAGAGCAGGAAATAGGGGAATGCCGGGATTCCCATGCCGCCCAAACGAAGAAAGTGCATGAGATGCATCTCCTTCGGGTGTGTTCATTACAAAGAACTGTTTCTCAGTATCCTCTGCATCCTGGGTATATGATACCGGATCAGGATCCCAGATATGTAATATGTTACATAGGGATACAAAAAGGTAGAAAAACTGAGAACGGGTGATAGGTTTCATGAGGCAGAAAACGGGGCAAGTGTTGCAGCCAAGTCTGTTGGTCACTGTCACCCTGTATTACCAATACATTGATTCTGAACAAATGCTATTAGATACCGAACCTGATATACAAAATCATATCAGTCTCTTTATTAGTAAAGAAATGATATAATTTTGTATTGATGGATAATGTTTTGAACATTTCCTATATCAAAAGTTGATCGGTTCAGGCACGTCATCTAAAAGCATTGACGTTCTAAATCAAACTACAGTTCCTTGTATACTGAACACACACAAGAGGAAGAGTTCAGAAATGAACGAATCATTCTTGAGGCATTGTAGACTAGGTCATATCAATGCGACCCGACTGGCTGAAGTTACATTTTAGATGCATATTTAAATCAGTTTAAATTTACATCTTGTGAAACTTACCAGTCATGTCACAAAGATATAATGACACCAGCTCTGCTTACTGGAAGCCGAGAAAGAGTTAATGAACTCTTGGGACTGATACATGATGATGTATGTAAAGTCTCCTGTCTACACATGCCAGGACTGGTTCTTTATACTTCATTATATTCTCTGATAATCTCTCAAGATTCAGTCATATATTCCTGTTGAAACATAAGTCCGAACCTTTTGAGATATTCACAGAATATATGTTAGAAGTAGAGAACCAAAATACGGGTATAAGTATTATGTCCTATGATAAGATCAGGGAGGAGAATACTTGTGCATAGAATTCCTGGACTATTCTAAAGGAGAATGAGATTTTCTCTCAGTGTTACTCCTCTGAATACACCACAGCACAACGGTGTATCAGGGCGGAGCAATTGCGCAATATTAGATATGGTGTGCTCTATGATGAGTATTACTGAGTTACCTATTTCCTTTTGGGGTTATGCACTTGAGAAGCTGCATACCTATTGAATTAGGTTTGAATCAAATCACTGCCTACCACTCCATATAAGATATGGTATGGGAAGAACCCATCACTTAAGCGAGTTAAGATTTGGGGTTGTCCGGCCTATGTTTAAAGCAAAATCCGGATAAGATCGAGGCAGGATCAGTTCTGTAGAACTGGAAAGGTTCCAGCTATACAAAACTGCAGTTGATGATTTGACAGAACCATATGATTCTATAGTTCCCGACGAACCTCAGCCTCTCCGCCGATCTAGTAGGGTTCCTCATCCGCCTGAGAGATACCTCGGTTTCTCGATGACAGTGGGAGCAAGGATTGCATCATGAGATGATGACCCAACTAGTTTCGAGCAGGCCATCGAGAGTAGGGACTCTGTAAGAATGGCTGGATGCTTAGCGATCTGAGATGGAATCCATGTACACCAGCAAAGTATGGACTTTAGCTGCTATATCTGAAGGGTTAAATCCCCATCAGGAGCAAGTATATCTTGAGAAGATTACTTGGTTTAGATGGAAAAGTTAAGACTTTCAAAGCTAGACTTGTTAAAGGTTTTCGTCATCGACCAGGCGTGGATAATGATGAAACCTTTTTCCAGTAGCTATGCTTAAGTCTGTCCAGATCCTACTTACCACGGCTACATACCATGACTACGATATCTGGCGGTTGGGTGCCATGACTGCTTTTCTAAATACTGATTTAGAAGAGAACGTCTATAAGAACACAGCCAGAGGTCTTCGTAAACAGTGGGAGCAGCGGAAACGTGTGCAAGTTGCTTTACATAATGAAGCAGGCATCGCGGAGTTGGAACGTCTGTTTTGATGTGATAGTCAAAGTGTTTGACTTCATCAAAATGGTAGACGAACCTTGTATATACAAAAGGGTAGTAGAGAGTAAGGTGGTCATCTTCGTATTGTACGTAGACAACATACTCTTGATAGGAAAAGAGTTTCCTATACTACGATCGATCAATCTCCTATTATCACAAGGATTCTCCAAATAGGATAAAGATGATACCTCCTAAATCCTGAGATTTGGACCTATGAGATAGATCTAAAGGGATTTTAGGGTTCTCACTAGGTATAGTGAGATTGTATCAATCGATCCTGGGGAGAATCACTGGAAGTGTTCCAGGGTGATAAAGACGACTGAATGTCAGTCACAGGCACTGTCTTTACCCTCAGTAAAGGGACGGTATGTTGGAAGAGTTCCAAGCTAGATACCGTGGCAAACTAGACGATAAAGGCTGGTAACATCGCTATTGAAGATACTACCAAAGAGGAAGTTTGGGTGTATATTGGTTTATAAGATGAACTAGGTTCCTGCCATTGTATGACAATGGAAGTGTGGCTTTGGCCCTGGAACCCTGGTCCCATCAGTAACCCAGACAAATTCTGAGGCAGCATCACCTGATCATGGAGATAGTTGATCTCCAGGGTGATCGAGGTTAGGAGAGAAGACTCAGAGGACAACACGGCGGATCCACTCACGAAGGCCTTTTTCCCAAAGAGAGACTTTTAGGGGATGGTTGAGTATGTGATACTGCAACCACTGCTACAGATAGTCCTAGTGCAAGTGGGAGATTGTTAGTTATATGTATGCCCTAGAGGCCATTACTGTACATTGGATGTATATTATAGTGGATGCTGGGACATATATAGGAAGGACTTTCTTGCTCGACATGATAGTACGCTATCTGGTTGCACTTTATCTTAACATGTATACTTTCTGTCTCTCTGATTACATGTTGATAAAGCCCTTAGGATGTGTACTCGACTTCCAGGACTATGATGTAGATCATACTAGTGGGGCCTGGGTAGTCAATGAGTACATCCTTCATTGTTCCTAGTCGTGGAAATATCGAGACGGGGCATCGATATTCCAGAGTAGACTAGCGTATATCTTCTCGACCCATGTGATGGGCGATGGATGATCCCATATCCATTGGTGTTTAACATCGAAGATGGTATGCGGGTGCTCAGTGGAGACTGGGTACACTGAACGGACTCGCCGAGAACTCCCAGATGGTATTATACCTCACGTCAGATGGCAGTTCTCTGGTGACACTGGTACAGCTTAGTCTGTTGACCCGAGATCGTCATAGAGTCTTGTGTGTCTCCCACTGTGCTTTGATTTCCATCCTACCACGGCTCTACCGAGTCATGCAAACAGGTGGTTTTTGGGTACAGTCCCGATTCACATGGAGGCAATGAGCGATAGGAGGGGATTCGTCTCTCCCGGTATTGGGGGTTGATGTTGTGCTATGCTCGACTGGCCATAACAGGAAATCCCTGGCCAGGGTTGCAGTGACCTACTGGTAAGTGTTATCAGTAGTTTCACGAATGTTATGGACCTCACGTCGGCATGACTTATCAAGCTACTGGGGTCTGACGTTTACCACCCCTAGGCGAGATATGCGACATATCAGACGAACAGACCGGACTATACGGTAAGTGTTAATGGTTGGATTCACAGGAGTATGAGCGGGCTTGCTCGTCGATCTTCTGATCGCTCAATACCCGGGTGGCCGTTACGTTTAGCAGACCGCTTGCGGCTTGTGGGTGTTTGATATGATCATCATCCGCTGCCGGCGTATTGACGAGTCTTTAGAGTCCTACACAGAGGTTTCCTGGCTCAAGCGAAACGAAATAGGAGCGCATATGAGATATGTGCGGGACCGAGAATAATGCGTGTATATGATACCGTATTTCATTCTCGCGATGAATGTGTCGGATGGTTGTATGCGATATAACCTAGTTATCGAATAAAGGATTGATTCGATAAGCCGATACATTGGATACTAGCCGGTTATATGCGATATAACCGGATCATTGAATCAAGTGTTGATTTAATGATTTAATGTATAATTATATATTTGATATATTACTTTGCATTAACTAGTATTGGTTCACTTTAAATGGATTTACTCACTTGGTTTGTACACATTGTATATGTGATATACTTTTGTGCACAAGATTGTATCATATTTGATGATACTTGCTCTTTTGGGTTTGTGTAAAGATTAAACCATGTTTAGTGAATGGTTAGGGTTTCTTTTCTCTTATTTATTTATCCATTTATTATTGTTTTGGAAAAGATAAAGAGAAAAAGAAATGGTGGCTTAGTTTGTCTTTTCTTTGAAGCTTCTTGAAGCTTTGAAAAAGTCTACCATTCTTGTCTCTTCTTTAACCCTAACCACTCTTCTAAACCTTGGTTAAATCTCTACACTAAACCATGGTTGAAGTTATGATAAGTATTCTTTTTATTTTCTTTTTTAATTAACTTATCATATCTTCTTCTTCTTCTTCATCTTCTTCAACAAAAGAGAAAGCTTGCTACTCCAATGGCAAGTGATGAAAACTAGTGAGAAATCCAAAACTAAAGTCTACCCACTTCCTATTTCTTCATCCTCTACCTCTTGCCAAGTTGTATAGGGTGTTTACTTCACAAGTTTTCAAAGCTTGGTGAAGTTGGAGCTTGTTCTTGTGATGCTTCGACGTAGATCATTTTCGGCATCGAACCGACGATCAAGCCCGCCTATTCTTCGATGATGCCAATGCTAGAGTCAAGGGTTTGATTTGGACAGCGGAGGGAGATCATCGCGGAGCTTAGGAAGTGGTGGACCGGATCTACAAAGGTTGTAGCCCCTTTCCTTTAGATACATTTCCATTTACTTGCTTGTTTCGCCTAGATATCTAGTAAACGATCCGTATTAGGGTTTGTAGGCACCCGTAAAATTTGATTTGTGCATGTTTGATCACTTGTGAGACTCCATTAGAGTGCCTAGGAACCCTACACGACGAGCCACCCTGCTTCACCACCGCAACCACCAGCCCTCTCATGACTCCATAGCCGACTCCCTCGCCACCACCTCCTCGCCTCCTCTGCTCCCCACCTCTGAGCTGCGAGCTCCGAGCAACAAGCACCCTCACCTGCACGCCTCACCGGAGCTCCGACCCATCGCCTTCGTCGACCCTGCCACCTTCTCTAACCCCAAAGCACCTCCAACCCACAGCCTAGGCACCCTCGCCTGCACCTGAGCCACCCTCGGCCGCCTCCTCCTTCTTCATGCAGCCGCAGCCACCACACCTAGCCGCCGCCCAGACCCTCAACGCTTCCAGCCATTGCCCAGGACCACCGTCACCGCTTCTGCTTCACTTCCCCTAGCCGAGAACCGCCCCAGAGTCGCTTGAGAACCACCGCCGTCGCCGCCGGGAACGCGTGCTCATGTCCGTGCTGCCGCTTTGCCAGTCCCTGTGCCTACTCCCGCGTCGCGCCCCGTACCACTCCCCATGCCACGTCAGACCCACTTCCCGTGCCACGACGTGCCAGCCCCCGTACCACACCGTGCCTGATCCAGTGCATACGCCGTGCCGCCCCGAGTCCAGACCGTGCTCGGTACCGTGTCGTGCCGTGTCACGCACCGAGCCAGGACCATGCCCACTACCGTGTCGCGCCCGCATCATCACCGTGCCCAGCACCGTGTCGCGCCCGCATCATCACCAGGTCCACTACCGTGTCGCGCCCCCATCATCACCAGGTCCACTACCGTATCACGCCCGCGTCGCCACCGCGCCCAGTACTGGATCTCCACGCATCGTGTCTGTGCTACGCGCCGTGTCCAGCATCGCGCCGTCTCGTGTGTCGAGACAAACTCTACAGTGGCGTCGCTTCTATATCAAGCGACCCAAAGCAAGTGAACCCCTCACTTGCTTTACATGCTAATGTGCTATACACTAATATACATTTATTTTCATTGCTCTAATTTATCAAGTGTTTGACATGAAACTCTAAAAGAAAACCCTATTTAAAATGGCAAAATTTGTGACCAATAAATCCCTTTCTGATAATGAATGTCGTGTAGGGAATTGAGTTAAAAATAGCTAGATTATACCTTTGTAATGTTGCCCAAAAAGGCGACGTTAAATCTGGAAATCGCCGTGCATATCACATTGTAAAACTAATAGTAAATTTGATATAACTCTTTTCGTGACTTGCTCGGGCTCGTAACGATGCATACTAGATAATCTATAAACCTCTGATAATCCTTACTGAATATTTTTCAGTTATGATGTTAAATGCTGAGGCGATTCGCGGCCCTGAACTGCAGTCCGGGGCAGCGTTCGTTTTGAATACCTGACTTTAGAACACCTGTACACCCCTTTCTTAAACAGAAAATGCATGTATCCCTATATGTTCACGTAGATAATTTAGTTAGCTAACACCTAAATCTAGTCCCGTGTCGTTTCACCTTCGTTTGATATTTAATTCGTATTTTAGAATACTGTTGTGTCCTGCAGTTTTCTTCAGTGACAGTTTGTACACATTGATATTAAACTGAACATATATTCCCGTGTACAGCGGATATCATTCATCCGTCTGATACGCTGGAAACCTAAATGTTAAACCTAAATATTATCCAACTGTAGCGTCGCCTAATTACGATCCCAACTGGGATTAAAACGTGTTACGAAACGGGCTTCCAATTCAGAAATTGGATTTCCAGCAGTAAACACTTAAAATGAAATGACCATAACTACCGAACCTGAAACCCGATTGACGCGAAACCAATTTTGATGGATAGATAATTAAACATGCTGCTTATCCCTTTTACATTGTTTCGCTTAATTCTATATTTATGATTTATAGTAAATTATGCAAGTGGTAGGATACTGGCTGCCGATATTTTATTCATATCGTAACTATTGTATTTTCATCATGTCATGTAGATGTCATTGCATTGGTAACCTAGTGATCGTGTGCATTACCCAGTGTTAGATATTAGTATTTTGATTGTGGCAAGTATGTAGTGATAACGTGTGAATGAATAAGTGAAAGTGACACGTACTTGTACACAATGAGCGAATCCGTTGATTTATTGTATTGTCGACGTCTATGGGACATATATAAGTGTAACTATAACTGGAATGGGACGGTTATGAAGTACTTATATTAGTGTCATAGGTAAGGCACCAAACTCTGTCCATTTGTCTTGGATACCAGTCGAGACATGCTTGATGGAGATCCCGTCTCCAGTTCTCGCGTAGACTTGTCATGGACTGACTAGTATTTGGGTTTATGGTCGGGGTTTGATGTAGACCATGAGGTGTGGGGTAGTTTGAGTGTGAGTTCAACAGAATTTCGGGAGTCCCATTGCCGGCTTATATCGTGATTCTGGGAGTTGTATGGATGAAGTTACTGATTATTATCGTGCGTGTTTCGGGCCCGTGTTCCCTTGCCCCTGGGGCCTTACTCTTGGGTTGGGGATACTCCTACGTGGTTGACTCTCACACTTGAACTGACGATAGGTTTAGCGACCTGAACAGTGAGACTTAGAGACTGATAGGGTTAATGACATTGACATGCATTGCTTACTGATTCGATATACCCGCTTTACTGTTTACATGTACTGATTATTTTATGCTCATGTCATCACTCCATATTTACTGCTTCATATTCATCATTATTGCACGTGTTTACATATGTATATATATATTGCTATTGTGTCGCTCTGACGACCTGGGTATACATGCTCAGAGTGAGAAGTGGATTTAGCTCGGATCAGCATCTGTCGTACCTTGAGGATATTGCGGACATCCAGATCAGCGGCGTCAGCGCTTTCTTTCCTTTAACTCTATCTGGTTAGTTTTATATCTGTTTGATTCAGTGACTGCATTTCTCATTACCCGTGCATTGATTACTGATTACCACGTAAAGCTAGAAACCGAAATGTGACTACGGCAGGACGTTTTCTCGACCGTAGGAGCATGGCTGGCCTTGTCAACCTCTCGTATTCCGTATTCTAGAAAGCGGGGCGTGACAAACCCCTTCCACACTCAAGGCCATCCATCCCGAACCCACTTCAATAAATCTACTCGCCCAATTCAAAAACCATCCAGTGTCAATATTGATAAACATAAATTTTGCCGGTTGGTGCAAGGTTGTATAAAATTGCAAAATGTTTTAAACAATGGAATGTAGTAACTTATATATATATAAATTTTTTTAAAAAATATTTTATTATCTTGTGATTATTTAATGAAGACGGCTAAATTCTCCCTAAATACCCAAGGTTTTATCTATTTCATAAATAAATATCTATTTTTTATGAGTTGCACATAAATACCTATCTTTGACTCAAACATTTTATTTTAAAAACGAAAGTAACGGTAATGGCAAAATAACCGTTATACCGCCTTCATATATCACACGCAGGTAGTTAAGTGCAGATGGAGTAAAAGGTTGAGTACATACTCATTTAAACTTAGGTTTTTATCTGTCAAAACGGTGAAATCTTGGTTATTTGCATGCTATTTAGCAAATAAGTACGTTATAATTTACGTATATCGAGTAAAACCTGAAAATTTGCTAAAAGCTCACTTGTCCGTTGAAACCTAAAACCTATCCGGACTGGGATGGTGTCCTCTTGTACTTGTTTATATTTCGGCTCACTGCACTTCTCAGTATCTTTGAAATCCGATAGGAACTACTTAGCATCTTCATATTTTGGTGAACGACTTGCGTTGTGTTTTGTGGTATTAGGAATTTGGGGGGGGGGGATGGTGGTGGTTGTGGTGGTGGTGGGTAGCTAGGGTTGTTTCTTGATTCTTGGTCAACAAGAACAAAGCACGTTTTGCAAAGAAAAAAATCAACGTCCATCAAAAGACAGGGTCAAATAGCTAGGGTTGATTCTTGTTCGGATATTTTTATTTTATTTATAAAATTTCAATATGATTTATCAACAATTGCTTAAGGTGGAGAAATTATTTGGTGTGCCGGGTGTAAAAAAGTCCATCCGTCATGGGTAGCGTATGGGCCCCACACTTCCATTTCTTCTCTCCCCTGTCAGGATGTATACGGTCAGCACACGGAATAATTTTTCGTATGATACCGTAAAAAACAGCGTTTCATATTTTTTTAGAGAATATTAAAAGCCATATTTGATAAATTCATGATTTAGTTCTCTATCAGGAGCTTAAAGAAATACTCTCTCTTTCCCATAATATTTAGATTTATAAATTCATCGTTTACACCCCTAAATCAATATAACGTCTAAAATTTCTTCACTTATAACTTGAATACATGGGGGACAAAAATTCGGAAAAGGAAAAATTTCCTCAATTTTTAGACAACACACATTATCAATACTTTTGGTTTAAATTTTCAAAAGCAACTCTTTAAGTTAAGTTAGGTTATGTTGAAGTACATTGATATAAGATATAAGAAAGACAAATCTTCAAAAGGTCAAAGTCTTATTGGTACACGTCTCATGTTGAAAGCAGTTTTGTGCTCTTATATAAATAAATATATAACCGCATCCCTGTTTTGTGAACATTTAAAAATTTATTATGGTATCAGAACTAGGTTGATAATAAGTCGATTTAAGTACTTTCCGTCCATGTTTGAGTGAGCCAAATTGGTCATTACCGTGCACCTTTGAGTGTGTCGAATTGCCTCAACATGCGGCGTACATTCCACGTAATAACCACGTTGAACGCAAGGGGGGTGTTGAGGTACATGGGTATAAGATATAAGACGAGACAAACCTTCGTAAGGCTTAAGTCTTATTAGACGAAACCCGTCTATATTTAAAGCCCGTTTGTATTCTCAAATAAATAAATATAATCTGTCCTCCTGTTCATGATCATTTAATTTAATAAACTGTGGTAACATGGAGAGTACCCGAGATGTATCGTCACTTTTGTTGTTCGTTAGCTTCTCTTTAATGAATGTTCGGTTGTTTCACCGATTAAAAAAACATGGAGAGTACCCAAGGAACCTTATTTTACCATCTTCAAAATGTAGCCACTTGTTATGAATTAACTTGAGTGCGGATATGCATTGTGAAATGTGGGGGTGAGACTTGAAAGTCAACTGAGCCCAAGTTCTTTTTTTGACCTTTCTGTTTATTTTCCAAGAAAAAGCTCAAGCACTTACCGACAATTGAATCGGTACTTTGTCGTGACATGGTCTCTCTCTCTCTCTCTATATATATATATTTGGCATTGGCCTGCGACATGGTGTATATTGATAGCACGCTAACAGGCTTCTATCCTCTTATACATCTCTGAGCATTTCACAGTTAAATAGTGAAAAAAAACTCATATTAATATTTCATTTGATTGCAGTGTATAAATTGACAAATACGATTGTAAGCTACTTAGAAGATGATAGAGTATTTTAATAGAGATCAGTATGGGCAATGAGAAATGTAATCTCCGCCGCAGATCCAAGGATAAAGTGTTGTCTTTTTTCTTCTGTTTTTTGCGTGCGTGCAAAAAAGCCCCTTTACGCGTGCATCTTTGGATTGGCACCACAATCAATTATATAGAAGACAATCCACTCCTGGCTGCTGATCCCATATTTACTCATATAGTCATATAAAACCACTAGTTGGAAAATGGACTTGGTCATGTACTTAAAAAAAAAGGGCCATTTTTTTTCTGGTTAGCTTATTTCACTGCTATTATTTTATTATGCAAAATGAAATTTAAAATTATCTATGTTAAACGCAAAAATCATTGAGAATGGCCATAAGAAAAAGAGGGGAATATGTTTATCAGCATGTCCTAAGAATGCCGCCAATCTCTATCTTTGTGAGGCACGCTCACAGGAAATGTTCTTGTGTACATGTACAAGAACATTTTACTCGAGTCTCAAAATCATGATTTTCTTGTTCTCATTTTCCAATCATACAATGAATCAAAGAAAATACAACCATATAAGAAAAAAAGGGGAAAATGGGGCAAACTCTCTCTGACCAAAAAAGAATAGGAGTACGTCTGATGATACTCGTAAGAAGAGATTCTCCAGATCACGACACGCAGCAGACGACGTGTCGTCCGCGTAAGCCCACTAGGTTTCTAGGGACAACGGAACTGGAATAAGTATGATGCAATGAGAACATTCTTCGGTACCTCGCCTCTGAGGTGGCATCCGATCTTTGGAGGGCCTCCCCTGGATACATTCCTTTTTCGTCTAACTACCGGCCAATAGCTCGTCTCCGAGAAATTATAGAACCGAGCTTTCTCAGCTTCCTTACTCGTCTCTGAGCTATCCTATAGCTGAGATTCCTCACCGTCCCTGATTGGCCGAAAGTATGGAGCACGAGCGTCCTCGTAATGGCTATGTGTATCTCGTCACGACGAGATCTCTGCCGCTCCACGCCCCACATCCCACGCCAACGTATCTCGCCATTAATGATCGTATCTTGTTATTAATGCGGACGTTACGCCTGTGCAAAACGGGCGGCGTGAATCTCGCATCGGCTCTCCCTCAGGCGACCCTTATATAGATCCCTCCTCCAGACGATTCAGGTAACTCGAACTCGAATCCAATACGCCGCTACTCTGCCCAATTATTCCCCGATACTTATTTGAACGTCGGAGGGTTCTACGATGGTTTTCCACCCCGGGACTTTCTTTGCAGGTAGCTTGGCGTCAATAACAATCAACAACCCATTGAGATCTACACCCAACCTCCACCATAAATCTCAACCGTTCAGCCCCACTGGCCACAAGATCGACGGAGGACAACATCTGAGGGAGATCCCGACCTCCATCAGTTGGCACCGTCTGTGGAAAACAGAAGCTTTTCCATCCAAAAATTTGATCTTCCGCCTTCGATTCGATGGCCAACGATCATCGCCAAGAAGATCCTAGCACTAGCCATCCCGTCCTCCGCAACGTAGGTGGGGGCGGTTCTACTCCTCCTCCCAATATCGTCGAAGCCCTAACGACACGGATCGACCGAATAGCAGCGATGATGGACGCGCTCGCTCGTGTTCAAACTGCCAGCTACACCCAGCAAACCGTCATCCCTGCTCCCCAGAACGGCGGCGGGCACGAGACGACAAATGGACGCGTTCAGGTCCTCGGCCTCGTTCGTGCCAATCCTGACACCACAGAACACCAGCGTGCCGATTCCGGCAATCGCGACCCCCATACGAGGAATGATTCCCTGACTTGTTGGGCGCCGGACAATCCAACACCGAGGTCTCAGGATCAACCGAACTATCCCATCAACGCTCTCCGCGTTCCTTCTCCTTTCGAGGCGACGTCGGTCAGGTTGCCTGATTTTAGGGAAGACCGACATCACCATAATTATCGAGGTCGTGCCCATGGCGCATGTCGGGGGGAGCCATGAAGGGTTCACCCCGAGAATCTGAGGAACATGATGGAGCGAAGCCAAAGCCGCTCCATCGCCCAAGCCCGAAACAGAGATATCAGGCACTCCAATTACGGAGAATTCTCGGGGTACCAACAGTGAATCGAGGTCCTCGAGAAGAAGATCGAGGACATGCGGCTCGCCATCCGTTCGCCCAGCGGGTCGGCAAAATACTCCGCGGATTCTCTCACGAAGCCTTTCACTGAGCAGTTACTAGGGGAGTGAGTCTCATCTCGGAACAAACCGCCCAAAGTGGCTCGTTTCGACGGGAAGTCTGATCTGAAAGACCACTTGGACGCGTTCACCGCAGGCATGAGCTTTCAAGATAACTCGGATGTGGCTCAGTGCCGAGCCTTCCCCATCACTCTCATCCGGGCCGGGCGAGACTTGTTTTGCAGCTTGACTTCGCGCTCAATCTCAACTTTTGACGAGTTAGCTACTCATTTCCTCAGCACTTTTGTCACGCCCCGCTTCCCAGAGTACGCTAGATTGGGCACGTGACATAGCCAACCATGCTACCTGTGGGTAGGAAGTATCCATCCACAGTCACATTACGGCTGTAGAGATATCAAGAACAAGATAAAACTATCTAAAACATGTCCATAATCCAGAATAATAGGAGTCAATAATAAATAAATGTGGAAGCAAATGATCCAATACAAATAACTGAAAAGTGTGTCCCATAATGCGGGCTCACATCAGGAAATAAATGCAGGAAATAAAACTAACTACTACTGAACTCACAGCTCAGCCTGCTGGCTGAAGTACTCCTGCTCGGACTGCAACAGCTGTACGGAATCTGGGCCATGCAAAACCCAGACGTCAGCGCGTCATGTCATCAAGTAATATAATATGAACAGTGTAGCAGGCAATATAATATAAACATGAATACAACAAGAATAACAATAATATGAATCATACCAGTACAGGGTAGCGTGCAGTGGGTAAACTAAATTGTTCTATCAGGTTTTCTATTCTAAAGTCTTTGAAATCAATTGATGAATCATCGATGTAACTCAATAGTATCCTGTGCATGCCCGGGACCACGGTCAAGACCCTCGGGGCTAAATCCGAGACGTACCGCTAGGCAGTAACAGGTAGCAGGATGGGCGAGTGATGTCAGCATCATCACTCCGGGGCTGGCCTAGCCCGTAAGACTGATCAGAACAGGTATCGAACTGTTGAGTTACAAGTCAGGTTTCACCTTTGATTTCCCCATACCCCCAAGTTATGTATGTCAAGTCAGGTATTCAGTAGTCAAGAACTAATGCCAACACAGGATCGGGTAAAAGCAGGTTTGTCTGGATAGACAACAGGAACGGTCCGTGAGGACTACATGTTATGTTTGTTGGCATTAGACACAAGATCAGGTAACAGGTAAAGCCATGGTACATCAGGTCCAGCCAGTTAATGTATAAAGGTGTCATGTCATGTCAAGAGTGTACGGTACCATGTCATGTCAAGTAGGAAGTGTAACAGGTCATGTCAGGAAGCACAAGATGTCATGTGGGTGCTCATAATCAAACTAACATAAGCATGTGTATAAATAAACAAGCATGAGTACTATCAGAACAATAAACTGGAACATGTAATATGATATGCAAATAGATATAATTTCAAGGATATGGATGCACAGTTATCGATTAGGGTTACATTTATAGTTCCAATATTAATTAGGATGCAATTTATTAAACATGGAGTGTTAATATCACATTATTATGCAGTAATGTGATATATGGATGCAATTATATGTATTTTAAATGCGATGGATGCAAACGGGTATCCGAAAAGTTATAAAACTATAAAATGGTAATGTGGGATGTACAACTAAGCAATATGTGATATAAATATTGATATAATAATATTAATATGGATAGAATATTCAAAGCGATTAATAACTATAAAAGTGGTATTGATTAACCATGCACAAGAAGGTTCCGTTCAGAAATTCAGCGTCATCCTAATTTGTAAAATAGCTTAAAAATAACAAACGTTCTCCAAAAGAGACGTGTCTTATACCAAAACAAAGATAATTAAATAAGGTTTTCAGTTTTATAAGTATAAGCATCTCAGATTGTCCCTACAAAAAGTTATGAACATTCAAAGTTGAAAGTTTGCTGCTGGAATTTCCCTGGACAGCAGTTTGGAGACATTTTCATTTGCATTTTACATTATTTAAACAATTTATTTTGCAAGTAAATATTTCATAGAGTTATAGTATTCTGAGTTAGCTTCGTAACGAACTAAAGAACGTATACTAATGATTTTTCTATGATTTATAATGAATTTTATAAGATAAGGTGTACAGTAAATTTCAGATTTGTCATATCCGATTTTTCAACGACGTTTCATGTGTAAACTATAAGATTTTCAAATGTATAACATTATAAAATGAAGATAAACTAATTAAAGATAATAATAATAAATATTACGATGATATATATTTTAAATGATATGGTTGCAGTATAATATAATCTAGTATGTCACAAGATAAGTTCTCATGATCTAGATTTAATATGATATAAACGGATGCAAACGGAACATCGAAACGTTATAAAATTAAACATGGGGCACTAGATTTAAACTATAGGTATGGTATTTATTTAAATAGGTATAAAATGAATTATATAGCATGTAGCAAGATTAACTTGCCTCGATGGGTCGCGAATCGGGAAAACGGAACGTTAACCGTCGGCGGGGAAAACTCGTGACGGGCGCACGGTTCACGGAATGAACCCAAACGACGAACAAAGCAACCACACGGGTCGGGGTATCTCGCTGGAACGTCGAGAAGCGTCACCGGCACGACGGAATTCCGGCAACAAAAGAACAGTTAAAAAAAATGAGAAACGAGACATGAAGCAAGAAGAGAAAGAATGATAAAGAGAAGTACGAGAGAATATATGAGCGAGAGAGAGAGAGAGAAAAAGTGGAGAGAGAGAGAGAAGTGAAAGCAAGAGAGAGAGAGAGAGAGAACTGCAGGTGGGGCCCACGGAATTAAAAGGAACGCGATTGGCTAAAGGGGAATCGTTAGTTAGGGATAAATATTAATTAAAGATTCAAAACATTTTAAGGAACAATAGGATATATATATATATATATAGGTTAATTTAAAGATTTAAAAGATAGGTAATGAACAGTAAGATA
This sequence comes from Agapanthus africanus, assembly GCA_030015575.1. NCBI lineage: Eukaryota > Viridiplantae > Streptophyta > Magnoliopsida > Asparagales > Amaryllidaceae > Agapanthus > Agapanthus africanus. The sequence continues at coordinate 41,674,073 of JASDDO010000019.1, read as the reverse complement.
TCGGGTTAGTTAGAAAAATATATGCGATGGTTTTAATAATATTAAAATTTGGGATTTTGGCGCCAAATAAAACATTTTCAAATCGCGCCCGGGTCGAGTCCAAAAATTTGAAATTGAAATAATAGGATTTTAAGCGGGATCCAAATTTTAAAATTAAGTGTTTTATGATTAAAAAGTATACCCCCAAAACAGACACATGTACGCGTGCGTAGCCGTCCAAACTCACCCGTTTCACTGAACGGGACGAGAACACAATCCACGGATGCTACCATGAGGCTAGGGGTGTCAAGTAGGCCAAGATGAATATTTTCAATTTTATTTTAGATGCCAAAATTTGTTATATGTAGAAATGACCTTGCCGGGTAAATTTTACAGCAAGCAACAAATAAGCAAGTTAAATGAAATGAGTACCACATAATGCTCAAACAGTAACTGAAAATAGTAGCATTGGGCTCGGGTGTTACAACTTTATCGGCAACCGACGACAGAAGAGGTCGGTCGACTACTTGTTCACCATCAAGAGTGTGGACAAAGAATCTTTTAAGGGCTATATCATCCGGTTCTACAATGCTCTCTTGGAAGTACCCGAGCACCGGGACGGGATGGTTATTACCGTCCTGAGATCCGGTCTTATGCACAAAGAGTGGCTCCGCTCTTTTGCATTGACGCAACCTAAGACCACGACCGAGGTAAAAGTCTGGACTGAACGGGAAATCCAACTTGAGTCTTAGGTGAATGCTAACCTTTCACGTGGAGACCGGACAGACTGAAGGAAACGGGACCGAGAAGAGAAGAAGATCGATTGTTCAAAACCCTATTCTTTGAGGTTTCACGTGTACACTCTTCTGAGCGTCTTTCAGGCCGAACTGCTAGAGGAGGCGAAGAGTGAGAGATTCTTCAAGCTGCCGCCGATGATACAAAGGCCGGGCAAGCGACTCCACGGCCTATATTGTGCCTTTCATCGATCACAGGGACACCCGACCGAGAACTGCAAACAACTGTGCGATTATATCGAGGAGCTGATCCGCTCCGGTCACTTGGCAAAGTACCTACGAGACAAATATCAAGCAGATAGGGAGCAAGCAGACCAACCTCCCACCGGAGAGTCAACTGTCAGACAGATCATGGTCGTCTCTGTTGCTCGACTCCGAGCAACGAAGACACCCGCCGTATCCGTCCGGTCATGACCTTACATGCTCCCCCCTCAAAGAAGTACAAGAAAATTGCTCCCATCACCTTCACCGACGAGGACCTGCATGGCATATCCGTCCCGCACAATGATCCCCTAGTGATCATGGCCCGGGTAAATCGGTACGAAGTCAGGAGAATCCTCGTTGACTCAGGAAGCTCGGCGGACATCTTATTCTATGACTGCTTCCAGCGTATGAGATTAAACCCGTTCGATCTTCAACCCACCTCGCATATTCTCTCCGGGTTTACTAACCACTCCGTCCAAGTTGAGAGAACGATCACTCTCCCTTTCAACATTGGGGAGGCTGGAAGAACCCGAACAATATCGGTGAGTTTCCTCGTCGCTCAGGTTCCTTCGTCTTATAACATCCTTTTGGGCCACCCCACCTTAACCGCCCTTCAAACTCAGATCTCGACCTATCATCTCACGCTCAAGTTTTCTCTAAGCAATGGTGGGCGGACCTACGGAGACCAGCAAATCGCTAGGGTATGTCTCGCTACGACGGTTCCCGAGGACAAAGAAGTTGATTTGACTGATGGACCGTGTGATCTTCGAGAATCGCCGGATACACACGATGACAAGAATGAGATCCGGGGTTCCCCGGTAGAAGCCTTGTCCGAAGTTCCCCTCAAAGGGGGAGACGGCAGCCGAACTATCCAGATCGGCTCCCTCTTGACCGGGGAAACTTGGGACAACCTTATCCAGTTCCTCCGAGACAACTCCGACGTGTTTGCTTGGACTCCCGTGGACATGCCGGGGATCGACCCCAAGGTGATCTCCCATAATCTCAGAGTTGACTCAAAAGCCCGGCCGATCCGAGAAAAGAAAAGAAATTTCACACTTGTCAAACAGAAGGCGATTGAGGATAAAGTGGACTGACTACCCGCGGCAGACTTCATCAGAGATCTGGACTACTCATTTTGGGTAGCCAACATAGTCATGGTCAAGAAAGCGAAGGGAAAGTGGCGCATGTGTGTTCACACCATAATATTGCATTATTATATTCCCCATTCTTATTCGTTTTATAAATAAACAGGTGTTTTTGACGCATGTCTGCTACATATTACAGGTTACAGGTTCTTGGAGCGAAAACAGTGAAAAAGACAAAAGATGATACAAAAGAGAGACTTTTGACCAACAAATAGAAGGATCTTAGTCAAGCCTAGATGAAGAACAGTTCACAATGTACAAGGCAACGCAAGGTCCAAGATGTCAAAGCGAACGGTTAAAATCTACTAAATGATTCACTGGAGATCTGGAGAATATATAAAAGCCAAATGGAGAAAAGAACCAAGTAAACAAGAATCCCTAAAAGAACCATATCAAGCCACAAAATTTAAGACTCCAAGTTGACTAATGGGCCGCGGAACCGCGGCCCAAGCCTACCTATGCCGCGGTTCCGCGGCCAGAAGAAGCCCGGAGAGAAAATATTGTTTACCATTTCGTGGTGCGGCGCTGACTAGTCAACCTAAGGGCTATTTTTGTAATTTCAGACATGCAAATCAATTGTAAACCTAGGGTTTCTATCTCCTATAAATAGAACCCAAATCATTGTATTTTTCTTATGCCTCCTTTTAATATTAAATTCAGAATTCTTTATGGAGAGTATCGGTGCATCTTTTCGATTCAGAAATTCAGATCTGACAAACCTGCTTTGATGATTGGAGAGAGCCATCTGTAAGTAGATTTAATTAATTGCTCTAGTTTAGATTTTAATTCTTTGCCCTAGGTAGATTTAATTCATTGCCGTAGAAAATTGTTTAGAGTTAGCTTTGGGGAAGGCTTTTGAGAGATGAGATCTCTCATCCCTTTCTTGCCTATCAAATATTTTCAATAGGACTCCATGCATACACGCACACACCGCGCCCTACGGCATCCTACCCCTCGAGGTAACGATGACACCGTAGTATAAAGGCCCGGTTGCGCGCGTTTTCCATGGAGGTTAGGGTAAGGATCTCTAAAGGAAGGACAAGAATCTAGAGGAAGGAACACCTTCCCGAATGGATCTAATCACCTTTATTGATAATTACCATAACTCCTCATAGATCTTCATTCGGGTAGAGAAAGCGTTGAGATTTACTTGCATTTCCAAACCATCCCTAAACCTAACCCTAGCAAGAATAGATCTAGATAATCGTAGATAGATTAATTTAGGTTTTTAGATTTAATAACCAATCCGAACACCCTTCGGAATTAACTCGTTAGCGCGACTAGAAGATTCACAAAATCCCTATGGACCGACCCGTACTCACCGGCTAGCTTCATGCGACGCCGTTCTTGATTGCGGTTATAGAAAAAGTTTTGAGATCAATCAAATGGCGCCGTTGCCGGGGATAGCGTGTTATTTCCTTTTCGCAATTTCGGGTTAATCAAAATTTAAAAAATCATAAAAATCAGAAAAATCAAAAAAATATAAAAACATATATAATCTGTTACTTTTGGAAGGGATACTTTGTTTTTTTGTGAATCTTTGCAGGATCAAATTCGGATCTAGAAATCTACAGAGATCAAAACAGGAAAAAACAGATCGGAACAACAGAAGATCACAACAACCGAGGAACAGAAGAAATTTGGAGGACCGAGTCTACAAGTTAACCGTGGTGATCTGTTCCAGCAAAAAAAAAATTGCCGAACCGACCAACGCGCGGCGGAACCGCCGCGACAGCTGATTGTTAGATTACGAGCGTGTTCAAGTTTAAGTTTAAATACCGCAATCAAGACGGTTTCGCACGTAGCTAGCCGGTTGCGTACGGGTCGTCCGCAGGGAGATGGGAATCTTTTTCTATGTGTTTTTCGACGAGTTAAGTCCGGTTGTTCAGATTTTGTTTGTAGTTATCTAAGTGTTGAGTTGATATTTAAAGAGAGCATGTTAGGGTTAGGATTAGGTTAGTTTGAGTTAGGAGTCTCCACATCTTTCGTTTCCCTTCTTAATATCGTGTTACGGTAATTGGCAACAACGGGGATTAGCACGACTAGGAAGGACTTTGCGAGTATAAGCTAGGCTTTCCAACGCATAAGTCTTCCTTTTGGTGCTTGTCCGTCCGTTCTTGGCTCTTAGCCATAACCTCCGGTTAATCCAACCACAACCGGTCTCACTACGGAATCACCGCTATCATGTAGGATAGGGTGCCGTAAGGAGCGGATTGTGGTTGGGTTAACGGGAGTCGATTTAAGATGTTGGGAAAGGAAAGAGTGAGAGATATTTCCTTCTCTCAAACTTCCCTTATCCTACCCTAACAAGAATGAACTAATCACACATCATAATACGGAAAAATAAAACAACACAAAAGAGGAAGATAGAAAGAAGGAGATTAGAAGAATACGACTAACTGTTTGCGACCTCACCTTGGCGAGGATCAAGCGTAAGTATCATTGTCGTATGTAAGGATAAAGAAAAAGAGAGAAGAAACAAACAACAAGGAAATAACAACAACTACTTAACAATTAAAATTACAACAATTATAACAAGTAAAGAACGAGACAAGCATGATAAAAAATGGTCTTCTTTATTCATCACTCTTCACTCAAAAGCTCACTTACAAGTTTAATGGAGAAGAGGTGAGAAGAGGAAGAAGAACATGTAACTAAAACCTAGCAAAAGAAATACAAGAATTGGACCCCTTCCTTCACAAACTTCTGGGCTATTTATAGGCCAAAACATGAAACCCTAGGGCAACCAACAGAACATACATGAAAAGACCAACCTACCCCCCAAATCCCTTCTTGTCTGGCGCCAGAATGGCCGCGGAAGCGCGGCCAATACCCCCCTTTGGCCGCCCTTCCGCGGCCGAATTGTGGAGTTGGGCTTTGGTCCTTTTTGTGGTGGCCTGGTTTTCTGAGCACTTTCTTCTGGAATATGTATTTTCTCCAATTGTTTTCACGATTTTTCCAGAATTTCTGTTGAAGGAAAGGTGGACTTTTTGTTAAGATTTTGTCATGATTGTCTCGAGCTCCGCGTAGATCTCTTGGATCTTGTGCTACCATTGAGCCTTGTGCCTGAAAACGACATTGATTTGACATTTTGTCTTCCTAAACAGGTATCTGGCAGCATACGGATGGAGAGCGGAGACCGTGTTTTATCTGTGGTTGGCAGGAACCGGATTTTTGTCGTGTTTTCCATGAATTTCTCCGTTTGAGAACCGGGAACCTGTATCCTGCAATTGACTAGCAAACACGGCTCAAGAGTATCTACCGACATGCAATGTGATAAAAATTGGGCGGTATGAAAACGCAAAAATCTGATATGAACAAATACCCCCAAACTTATCACTTGCTCGTCCCGAGCAAAGTCCATTTATTCTCAAAAAATTTCCTAACCTCACTTTCGCAGGGAACGCGATTGCACTGAGCATGTGCAACAAGCCGTTAAACCTCTAGGTGTCCCTAGTAGGAGGAGTGTTGTCTCCTGAGGGTTTTCAGCGGATACTACCCACAAAATCCGGTCAAGTTGGTTTGTAAAAATGACTAAGTTTCAAACCCTAAAGTTTTGTTTTTAGAAAATAACAATTCTATAATCCTAAGTCTAGACTATCGAACCTTTATTTTTCACACCTCACATCTTATTTAACTACAGATTTTATATGTCTTTACGTGCAGTGCGGATAGTGTCGTAAAGTTCTAGAAGGATCGATTAGAGTCATCATGTCGCACAATAAAGCCCAGATAACAATTTTAAAAGGATCACATAAGTTTTATAACGAGTTAAGCATTTTTCAAGTTTCGTTTTCCAGTAAGGTTTCAACTTCAGAATTTCTATCTTCCTTAACAGGAAACTAAGTCGTATTTTTCACTCCACCTTTTTCTTGTTTTCATTTCATACACACCTCTGTGAACGTGCAATAGTCTTTATCATAGAATAAAACCTTCATATCTCCGTTAAATTTTTTTATAAAAGTCTGTCTTTTATCAAGATTATTCTCACACAAAGAACCGTTAGGAATTTTAACTCGGAGAGAACACTTGCTTGACTTTGTTTTAAACTGGACTTTCTAGGTTTCTTAGCGAGCTTTGGGCCAATGCACCCAAACCAGTTGGTTTTAGGGCATTAGGTGTAGAAACACCCCAGCGGACTTAATTACTCAAGTTACCTAGGTCCAAAAACAAAAGACAGTTTGGCGTGAAAATCAGATGATTTAATACGAACGGAGATATAACCGGCAGTTCAAATATTTTTTTGGATAAAAGACGTGTCTAGTGGGTTTGGTGTGTAATCATTCCAATCAAGTTTCAGATGGGTTATTTTTCAGACTTAGTTCCAATTAAGGCATCAATAACATTCCTTCATATTCACTTACTTCATAAACTATTCTTGACATTACTTATTTCAGAACAAACCTATTTGATCCTCAGAAAATCATTTATCTGTTTAAAAGTTCAAACATGAAAGACTTGTCATCTAATTCCCAAAATCTTACGACACGTGTAGTGTGATGTAAAGACGTATATCAGCTATAGTTAACTTCAAAGGAGAGTTATCTTTCAGGTTTTCAAAATCCAAACAGAAGATCTAGTTATTCCTATTTTTTTTCAAACAAAAACCGTCGAGTGTTGAATCAGAGTTCTTCCACAAGCTAACTTGACAAAAAGGTTTTTATATTTTTGGAAAATTTTCAAATTTTTATGGTTTTTATGGATTTAATATGAAGATGCAAAATATACATATGAATGCGAAGGTAAGAAATGCGTACCGAGCGTACCCCCAAACTTAAACTGGACAGTGTCCTCACTGTCATAGCATGAAGAGAGCAGTTGGAAGGTTCAAAATTGTCGGTTAGCGATACACAAATTTTTATTTGTTTTTGATTTTAAAGAAAAGAAAAAGAATATACACAAATATAAACAAAATGGTTTGTACATACCCCCAAACTTATTTGGAACAGTGTCCACTGTTCTTGGCTGGATAACCGAAGTTTGGAGGTAGGCAGAGGAAGATCAAGCAAGGTAAACCGGCTCCTGTAAGAACAGGAGCTCCTCTGTTGGTTCGGCGCTAAGGTACGGTTTGCATCGGTGTCCATTTACCTTGAAGAGTGAACCGTCCTTTGGATTTTCCAAATCCACAGCGCCCTGCGGATACACATTCCGCACAAAATACGGCCCTTTCCAGCGAGATCGGAGCTTTCCAGGATGGAAATGAAGTCGGGTGTCGTAAAGAAGTACCTGCTGACCAGGTACGAAGGTTTTGCGCAAAAGGTGTTTATCATGAAACACCTTCGTTCGATTCTTAACGACAACCGCGTTGTCGTAAGCCTCATCCTTAAGCTCGCTCAGTTCGTTCAGCTGCAGCTTCCGATGGCTGCCCGCATCCTCCAGAGACAGATTCAGCTCCTTTATCGCCCAAAACGCGCGATGCTCGATTTCGACCGGAAGGTGGCAGGCTTTTCCGTACACAAGCCGATAGGGAGACATGCCAAGGTCGGTCTTGTAAGCGGTTCTAAATGCCCAAAGGGCATCAGTGAGTCTCAAAGACCAATCCTTACGGTTCTTGGAAACCGTTTTCTCCAGTATCTGCTTGATTTGCCGATTTGAAACTTCGGCCTGCCCGCAGGTTTGGGGGTGGTAGGGCGTAGAAAGCTTATGATTAATGGAGTATTTCCGCATCAAGGCCTCGAAAGTCCTATTGCAGAAATGACTTCCATTGTCGCTAATGATCGCTCGGGGGTGCCCAAACCGGGAGAAAATGTTTTCTTTAAGGAACCTAATGACAACCTTGTTGTCGTTAGTCCGGCTGGGCACAGCCTCGACCCATTTAGAGACGTAATCAACAGCTAGAAGGATGTACAAGTTCCCAAAAGAGCTGGGAAACGGCCCCATGAAGTCTATCCCCCAAACATCGAAAATCTCCACAACCAAGATTGGTTGGAGCGGCATCTCATTTCTCCGGGATATCCGGCCCATGTGTTGGCACCGGGAGCAAGTCTTGCAATAATCGTCAGCGTCTTTGAAAAGTTGTGGCCAGTAGAAACCACATTGCAAGATCTTCTCAGCTGTCTTCCTGGGCCCAAAATGCCCGCCACATGCTTGGTCATGGCAAAATGACAGCACACTCTTGAATTCCTCATCAGGGACACACCGACGAATAATCTGGTCGGGACAGTACTTGAACAAGTAGGGTTCGTCCCAGTAAAAGTGTTTTACTTGGGATAAGAAGCGAAGTCTGTCCTGACGTGACCATTCGGTCGGTAGCAATCCCGTGGCCAAATAGTTCACAATATCTGCGAACCAGGGTTCGCAAGATACTGCCAAGAGCTGTTCATCCGGGAAAACGTCGTTTATCGGAATTGGGAGCGAAGGCGAAGAAGGAAGTCGCGAGAGATGGTCGGCAACAACGTTTTCACATCCTCGTTTGTCCTTAATGATAAGGTCAAACTCTTGAAGCAAGAGGATCCAACGGATTAACCGAGATTTGGCATCTTTCTTCGCAAAAAGATGGCGCAGAGCTGAGTGGTCAGTGTAGACAATGACTGGAGAGCCGATGAGGTAGGGCCTGAACTTTTCTAAGGCAAATACAACAGCTAAGAATTCCTTCTCAGTTGTTGTATAGTTAAGTTGGGCGTCGTTCAGGGTCCGGCTCGCGTAATAGATTACGTGCGGCATCTTATTGATGTGCTGTCCAAGGACAGCACCGATGGCAAAGTCGGATGCATCGCACATAATCTCGAATGGGTGCGTCCAGTCAGGGGAAGAAAGAACGGGAGCAGAAGTGAGTGAGAGTTTCAGTGACTCGAATGCAGTCACACAGCTCGAGTCGAAGGTGAAAGGCGTGTCCTTGGCCAGCAAAAGCGTCAAGGGCCTAGCAATCTTGCTAAAGTCCTTGATAAACCGTCTATAAAAACCGGCATGGCCAAGGAAGGCTCGGATATCTCTGACGCATCGGGGAGGAGGCAGATTGGAAATGACCTCAATCTTTGCTTTGTCAACCTCTATGCCATTTTGCGAGATGATATGTCCTAAGACAATACCTTCGCGCACCATGAAGTGGCATTTCTCCCAGTTCAAAGTGAGATTCTTGTCCTTACATCGGGTAAGGACAGCGTCAAGATGCAGCAAACACTCGTCAAAGGAGTCGCCGAAAATGGAGAAGTCATCCATGAAAATCTCCAGAAATTTCTCCACCATGTCTGAGAAAATCCCCATCATACACCGCTGGAAGGTAGCGGGTGCATTGCATAACCCAAAGGGCATGCGTCGATATGCAAACGTGCCGAAAGGACAAGTGAAAGTGGTCTTGTCCTGGTCTTTTTCGGCGATGGGAATTTGATTATAACCAGAGTAGCCATCAAGAAAACAATAGTACTCATGTCCGGCCAATCGTTCCAGCATCTGGTCAATGAAAGGTAGCGGAAAGTGGTCTTTCCGCGTTGCGGCGTTGAGTTTTCTGTAATCAATGCAAACTCGCCACCCAGTTTGGGTGCGAGTAGGGATTAACTCATTCGCCTCGTTGGTTATGACCGTGATGCCCGACTTCTTGGGGACAACGTGAATGGGGCTAACCCACTGGCTATCGGAGATAGGGCAAATGATACCACTATCTAGACATTTGACGATCTCCTTCTTCACAGCCTCCTTCATGACTGGATTAAGACGTATTTGTGGATCCCGGGCTGGTTTGGCATCATCCATCAGATGAATGTGATGCTCAACGATGAGGGGACTAATCCCCTTGATGTCCGCCATGGACCAGCCAAAAGCTTGCCTGTTGCTGTGCAAGACCGCGAGAAGGGCTTTCTCTTGCTCTGGAGCTAGAGAAGCCGAAATGATGACAGGGAGAGTCTCGTTCTCACCTAAGTAAGCATACTTAAGGTGAGACGGCAACGGCTTAAGTTCGAGCGTTGGAGGTGAAATGATGGAAGGCAAGACCGGTGCAAAGGTCTCGAACTCAAAGGACTCCAGCAAAGGTTCAAAGCGAGTGTAGGCAACCGAGTTGGATGGTTCAGGTAACTCATCCGGAAAGTCAAAAGATTCAAACTCGGGTTGTGCGCAGCTAAGATCGTTCAAGAACGTGAAACACTCGTATTCGTTATCGGGCGCAGAAGCAGCAGCAGATTCGAGGAGAAACGCACTAGTGGCGTCAAGATTATCGTGTTCAAACAGAAACTCCTCGAATTCACACTCTTCGGGGGTGATCTCCTGGATCGAGCAGACATCCAGTATATGAGCATTAGGTTCGGCGGGCTGATTCCCCAACCTAAAAATGTTGAGTTCAATTGTCATATTTCCAAAAGAGAGGTTCATCGAACCATTGCGACAATTGATCACAGCATTTGAGGTTGCGAGAAATGGGCGACCGAGTATCACCGGAATTTGATTCCGGGGGTTAGCTACAGGCTGTGTATCTAAGACAATGAAGTCGACGGGGAATATGAAGTCCCCGACTTTGATTAACACATCCTCTAGCTCACCCTTAGGATGGGTGATCGATCGGTCGGCCATCTGGAGAGTGCAGTGTGTGGGTTTCAGCTCTCCGACGCCTAATTGCTCGTATACTGAATACGGAAGCAAGTTAACACTGGCACCAAGATCTAATAGTGCGCGGTTGATGTTCTTATCCCCAATGGTAATTGAAATCGTAGGACAGCCAGGGTCCTTCCGTTTTTGTGGTAAAGATTGGGTAAGGGCATCACTCACAGCACTAGCCAAGAAAACTTTCTTGGGTACCTGAGACTTCCTCTTTTTCGTGCACAAGTCCTTTAAGATTTTCGCGTAAGACGGGACTTGTTGGACAGCATCTAAAAGAGGAATGTTAATGTTAACTTGCTTGAATAACTCCAAAATATTCTCCATTTGTGGATTTTGTTTGGTAGACCTCAACCGGTTTGGAAATGGAACATTTTGAAAATTGGTTGAGTCTAAAGCTGGAGGAGGAGATTTTGGAGTTGGAACGGATCCCAGAATAGGTGTTTTCGTGGAGTGAGAAGTGGGTCCGTTCAGAGCAGAAGAAGAAGAAGGAGAGCCTTGTGAAGAACGGAGAATAGGCTCGGAAGACGAAGAAGAAGAAGGAGAAGAAGCAGAAGAAGAAGCGGCCGGGGTGTCATCGTTGATTTGCTTGCCAATGTTGTTTTGCAGCACCCTCCCTGATCTCAGTGTGGTCACGGCACTCACATTATGGTTTTGTTGTTCAAGAGCAACATGTGCATTATGTGGGTGGCCGGGATTTGGAAGTGGCTGGGACGGGAGCTTCCCCTTCTCTCGCTCGCTCAAGGCCGCGTTCAGCTGTGCAATCTGGGCCTCGATGGTCTTGATGCTCTGCCCGTGTGCGGCGGTGTGTTGCACTAAAGATTGGATCGAAGACTGGATGTTGGCGGTGGATTGAGTCGATTGTTTAAGAAACGCCTCCAGACTTCGCTCGAGCGAGGAAATCTTATCGTTGTTAGACGGAACAAGGTTGTTTGGTGGAAAAGAATTGTTCGGTGCAAAGTTGTTCGTCTGGTTTTGGTAAAGTTGGGGTTGGAAGGGCTGCTGATACTGAGTTTGTTGTTGCGCTTGTTGTTGCGGTGGAGGGGCCCTTCGGAAATTGTTGCCCTGGAATTGATTCTGATTCTGATTCCAGGCGAAATTGGGGTGGTTCCTCCAACCGGGATTGAAGGTGGAAGAGTATGGATCATTCCTCGGTCTTTGCTGGAATGCATTAACCTGATCCTGTCCTTGCGATGGTGGATTGTAAGGACACTCTTCGGTCAAGTGAGAAGGATCGGAACAACAAGCGCAGATGGTACGAAGGGGGAGAACAGGGGTGGGAGTAGGAGAAGAAAATTTGCTCTCTATTGCTTCAAGTTTTTTTGTTATTGCAGCCATTTCAGCTCTCATCGCAATAGAGACATCAAGCTGGTGAATTCCTACCCTAGACTGACCGGTAGAAGTGGAGGTAGAAGAAGAAGAAGGAGTCGGTCTGGTGCTCTCCCACTGTAGCGTTTGCTCCACAAGATCGTCAAAGAACTGCCACGCTTCCTCGTCAGATTTGGACAGGAAGTGGCCCTGACAGATGGTTTCCAGCAACTGCTTCGTTGCTGGGTTCAGTCCCTCGTATAAGGTTTGGCAGAGTTGCCATTTCTCTATACCGTGGTGAGGACACTGAACAAGAAGGTCTTTGTATCGGTCAAAGCACTTCCAGAAGGGTTCAGAAGGAAGCTGGGAGAATTGGTTGATCTCATTTCGAATTCTTGCGGTCTTATGATTTGGGTAGAATTTTTTCAGAAACGCTTTAACAAACTCGTCCCAGCTGGTGATTGAGTGGGAAGCGGTGCTATACAGCCATTTTTCTGTGAGATCGCATAAAGTGAACGGAATGACCCGTAGACGTATAGCATCGTCCGACAGCTGGGTTGTTTTCATCATGGCACAGACATTTTGAAATTTGTTAATGAAGATATAGGCATCTTCAGATTCAAGCCCATGAAAACGTGGGAGCATGTTGATGAAATGGGGCTTAATTTCAAAGTTGTCCCCATTGGCCGGAGGAAGAGAAAGGCAGGTTGGAAGTGCAGAACGGGTAGGGTAGAAACGATCCTGGAGCGCAATTCGCTGCGGCGCTACAACAGGCGGAGGTGGTGGAAGATTGGTCTCCGTAGGAGGTGGAGCCAATCCAGGGGTGGTCAAAGAGATGTTCGGATTAAATCCCGACATCGCGGAAGAAGAGGTTGGTGAAGGTGAAGGTGAAGGTGAAGATGTACGAACAGAATTCCGGTCAACGTCGGAGTTGGCCGGCAAAGGAAGGGGTGAAAGAGGAGTGGACGGAGTATCGACTTCGGAGTCGATCGCGTAGTCGGTCGCGACTAACGAAACACGGACTAGACGGGCGCTAGTGTCCCGAGTCCAAGCGGACATACACTAAACGAGTTTAGTATAGTCAAAGCGAAGAAGGTGAGGGTAAGAAAACGTCAATGAAGAAAGGCGATGGGTGTTGGGTGAAAATGGATTTGGCGACAAAAGGGCAAGTTTTTATAAAAGTTTTTGATTTTTTCTTTTTTTTTTTTTTTAGAAAGAGATTTACAGAAGTATGTACGGAAATACGGCTTAAGCAATCACAAACAAGATATGCACAATCACACCTAGATCTAGGGTAACCTAGGTCTACTAGACCTGCTCCTGAACTTGATTGTCGAAGTTAAACAGTGTCGAGAAACAGGCTTAAAAATACACTGATCACGAGGTCAGGTAAGTGCAGAGATAAGGGGAGGTTGTCCAACGCTTTCGCGAAGTTCCTTAATTAAATAACCCTTTCTCTTTCGGCGGTTGCGCCTTTAACACTTTCCTAGACACCCCGTAAACAATATACGGTTAAGCAAGGTTCTAAACAAGGTTTATCTTCTCCTAATGAGCGCGAAGTCCTTAGGGCTGAAGTCTAGTATTTTTTAATTTACAATGGACAATGCATATGCTTTAGTGATTTCCGGGGTCCTGGGAAGGGTGATGAAATCCCCACCCAATCTGGATTGGTTTCAAGCCCCTTAAGTCCGTATTAAAGAATGCAAAACAGTAACAATATCAACAGCAAACAATTTTTATTTGCGGCGCAAAGAATCCTGCACAAGAACAGTTTATTAGAAGGGGGAGAAGAATTTGCGCAAAGAAAGCTGCAGAAAACACAGTTTATTGGAGTTCAGAGAAGTGGAGAGAGGCAGAGGGACTTACAGAGAGAAGATGGCACACTGACCCCACCAAGTGGCCGCGGTTGCGCGGCAATAAGGCTCTAATGCCGCGGTTCCGCGGCGGAAATGAGGAGTTGATGCACCATATTTCTTGAGTGGGCTCTGTTGGGTGTCCTCTGGTTTTCTGGATGTTCTGAATTTGGATTTGCTCACTGAAACAGCTCCAGATTTGTACAGTAGACCGTATGCTTTGTTTTTTGTACGTCGCGGTGTAGCCGCGAAAATGTGGGTCTATCTTCCCACGTCTTTGGCACTGTACTTGAACTCCGTATTTCCAACGTCTTTGGCGTCGATCTTGAGCTTCGTATTTCCTGCACACTTGCACAAAAACTAATCAAGAATAACAAGATGATTTTTACAAAGTATATTTTTTTTCGTTTTTGGTTGTTTTTATATTCACAAATTAACCCGAAATTTCACTTAGAAATAGACTACCGTCTCCCCGGCAACGGCGCCATTTGATTGTTAGATTACGAGCGTGTTCAAGTTTAAGTTTAAATACCGCAATCAAGACGGTTTCGCACGTAGCTAGCCGGTTGAGTACGGGTCGTCCGCAGGGAGATGGGAATCTTTTTCTATGTGTTTTTCGACGAGTTAAGTCCGGTTGTTCAGATTTTGTTTGTAGTTATCTAAGTGTTGAGTTGATATTTAAAGAGAGCATGTTAGGGTTAGGATTAGGTTAGTTTGAGTTAGGAGTCTCCACATCTTTCGTTTCCCTTCTTAATATCGTGTTACGGTAATCGGCAACAACGGGGATTAGCACGACTAGGAAGGACTTTGCGAGTATAAGCTAGGCTTTCCAACGCATAAGTCTTCCTTTTGGTGCTTGTCCGTCCGTTCTTGGCTCTTAGCCATAACCTCCGGTTAATCCAACCACAACCGGTCTCACTACGGAATCACCGCTATCATGTAGGATAGGGTGCCGTAAGGAGCGGATTGTGGTTGGGTTAACGGGAGTCGATTTAAGATGTTGGGAAAGGAAAGAGTGAGAGAGATTTCCTTCTCTCAAACTTCCCTTATCCTACCCTAACAAGAATGAACTACTCACACATCATAATACGGAAAAATAAAACAACACAAAAGAGGAAGATAGAAAGAAGGAGATTAGAAGAATACGATTAACTGTTTGCGACCTCACCTTGGCGAGGATCAAGCGTAAGTATCATTGTCGTATGTAAGGATAAAGAAAAAGAGAGAAGAAACAAACAACAAGGAAATAACAACAACTACTTAACAATTAAAATTACAACAATTATAACAAGTAAAGAACGAGACAAGCATGATAAAAAATGGTCTTCTTTATTCATCACTCTTCACTCAAAAGCTCACTTACAAGTTTAATGGAGAAGAGGTGAGAAGAGGAAGAAGAACATGTAACTAAAACCTAGCAAAAGAAATACAAGAATTGGACCCCTTCCTTCACAAACTTCTGGGCTATTTATAGGCCAAAACATGAAACCCTAGGGCAACCAACAGAACATACATGAAAAGACCAACCTACCCCCCAAATCCCTTCTTGTCTGGCGCCAGAATGGCCGCGGAAGCGCGGCCAATACCCCCCTTTGGCCGCCCTTCCGCGGCCGAATTGTGGAGTTGGGCTTTGGTCCTTTTTGTGGTGGCCTGGTTTTCTGAGCACTTTCTTCTGGAATATGTATTTTCTCCAATTGTTTTCACGATTTTTCCAGAATTTCTGTTGAAGGAAAGGTGGACTTTTTGTTAAGATTTTGTCATGATTGTCTCGAGCTCCGCGTAGATCTCTTGGATCTTGTGCTACCATTGAGCCTTGTGCCTGAAAACGACATTGATTTGACATTTTGTCTTCCTAAACAGGTATCTGGCAGCATACGGATGGAGAGCGGATACCGTGTTTTATCTGTGGTTGGCAGGAACCGGATTTTTGTCGTGTTTTCCATGAATTTCTCCGTTTGAGAACCGGGAACCTGTATCCTGCAATTGACTAGCAAACACGGCTCAAGAGTATCTACCGACATGCAATGTGATAAAAATTGGGCGGTATGAAAATGCAAAAATCTGATATGAACAACAGCCCCCTTGCCGCCGCGGAACCGGCGCGGCCTGGTCGATTCACGCCTTGGAAAAAAGGCAGAAGCGCGATAAAAAAAAAAAACAGTTCTGCCACTGCAAATTTCTGTGAGTTTTCTCTCTCCTCCTCTGCAAATCTTGATATATCTTCTGTAAATTTGCCTGCAGGATTTCTTTACGTTCAAAATTTTTTTCCTTTCCAAATAACGATCTTGTGCAGGATTTTTGTGCCTTGCTTGAAATGAAATTAGATTGCAAGTAATATTTTGCTGTTGCATATCTTTTCTATAAAATATTTTGCTGTTGCATATCTTTTCTCTAAAATCTTTTTGCAACAAAATTTTTCCAAATAAAGAGAAAAAGAATGAAAATAAAAAGGACAAATATTTTATAGAAACTTGCAAAATTTTTAGCCGCAAATAAATCCTTGCACTACAATAAACTTTCCTTCTTTCCCTTTTTCTTACAATATGGGTACCCCACATAATAAATCATTAGCCGAACTTTGGTATCCCGAACCTAATTTTGCGTCATATGTCAATTTGTTCGGTCAATTTAAAAACGATCCCTCCATGCCTAAAAAATCTTTGAAAGATCACATAGAGGTGTCTAGGAGAAACAGTTTGACTTTTCGACCCACTTTGTGTCAACCAAGTCAACCTTCACCACCTTCGTATGTTGACACCACTTTTTCAAGTTCAGCTGTAACTCCTAAGCCGATGTTCGTTGCTGAGCATATTGCTCAATCTCGCAGTCGATATTTCACCCCTCTCCACTCATCTAGTTCTAGGGATCCGCACCTCTATTCACCTTTTTATCCACATGTTGACCCTACCCCTGTCCAATCACCCACTTCCTACCAGTCCTACCCGACTTTCCCACCTTCACTAGACACTGTTTCTACACAGTCATTAGGGAGTTTCACATATCCACACCATTTTGAAACTTTTACTGAAACCCCCTCACCACCTAAGTCTAGTTTGGAAGAGTCATTGGAGGCGTATATCGCAGCAACAAATAAAATGACTAGGAATGTGGAAGCGTCCATGGCCGCCCTTATGCAACCTGCTGAACCGGTAGCTAGTTTTCCGCTAGCTCCAAATTTTTCAATGCATAAGGAGGCGGTTGGACAGAGTGAGAATGTGAGAGGATTTTCAAATCAAACCTACCCTTACCCAATTGAAGCCCACAACTCCTGTTTTCCATCGATTGCCCTACATAGTTCACCTGTTGAAAATAAAAATGAGTTGTGTGATTTTGTAGTGCTTGATTTGCCAAATTGTGAAGAACCCCCTTTCGAGTGAAACCGCACTTAATCCTTTCGACCTTTACAACTCCACTCTAGAACCTAAATCGATACATATCCATGCTTTTGATGAGGTGTCTAAAGAAATTAATTTTCACTTGATTGAGGATATAGACGCCGGGAATATTTCGGATGATGAACCTGTCGATTTAATTGAAATGTTATGTTCAAATCATCATCCCGAGTTATTAGATGTCTCTCCCGAATCTCATATGCGTCTTGACTTTGCTGATAATGGCATGGATGAGTTGAATTTTGAGGAAAATTATAAGGATAATATTGAGGAGAGTTTTGAGGATAATATTGAGGTTGAACCATTTTTGTTTAATGTGTCGGATTTTCCAATTCAGCCTCCTGAACCTTTGACTGTTATATCACCCTCCCTCCTTCCTATTGTTCCGACCGTGCAAGTGACCGTTACGGTTTCATCTCAAATACTAAGTTCGGCGTACCCATATTTTCTTGCGAATCTTGAGGGATTTGATCCCATTGCACGACGGGTTGATAGGTTAGCGCAATCTCTTTTAACACATCGGTCATCACAAATTGCGCTAATTTATTCACTCAATTTACACCCTCAAGATCGTACTCTACTTCTTTCTTCTTTCCGCCATTCTTCTCCTCCGCCGAGACCATCTTCCATTCTTCTTTCCACACGGTCTCGCGTGTTTCTCATTTCTCTTCTTTCCACCCCATTCTTGCACCAACTGTACCATTACCACGATAAGATTTTTGAATGGTTGGTGCTGACCTTTGGCTTGTGTAAGGCCAAGCTTAAGTTTGGGGGGAACCTTGTTGTATATATGTATATATATTTTTGTTTTCTTTTTCTATAAAAAAAATAATAAAAAAATTTCAAAACAAAAAAAAAATATTAAAAAAATTGTAAATAAATAAACAGGGGAGTATCGGTATTTTGACCCTCTTGGTTTAGCATGACAGTGAGGACATTGTCAAGTTCAAGTTTTGGGGTATGCTCGGTACGTCTTCTTCCTTCGCATTCATTTGTACATATTTTTGCATTTGCATACTTATTTGAAAACCCATAAAAAATTGAAAATTTTTAAAAATTATAAAAATTATTGTATTCAATTTTGGCTAATTGACTTGAATTTGACAAATAGGTTAACTGGCTAGGAACAACTAGATCTTAGACTTAGTGAATTAAAAACCCTAAAAATAACATTCCTTAAAGTTTAGCGGTAGAAAGTATATGTTTTTGTAGTTTATTTAGAAATAAGCAAATTTTGGGTTCATTTCTTGGGATAAGTCGAAACAAGGGAAGAGTATTGATGTTCTTATTAGAGTATAAGTTTGAAAAATAGTTCCTAGCTTAAGTCTAGATTCTGAAAATGTATACCCTACAATTTGCACAATCACGAACCTTGAAACTTGGAATAGTAGAAGAGACCTTGAAATGCTCTTGTCTAAAGTCCTTAGTACGAAGAAAATAAAAGAAAAAAGAGTGAATAAAGAAAAGAAAAAAATGAACACTGGTTTTTGTGATTACTTAAGGCTGTAAAAAATAAAAAAAATATTTAGCGAGGGTGCTTCATCACCTAGTGCCTTAGACCAACTGGTTTGGGAGTCACTGCTAAAGGCTTGGGTGTTACAAGACTAGGATTTACGCTTTAAAGTGCAAACACATCTTGTAATCGGTTGTTGGTACCTCAAGAAATATTAACGGTCGCATGAAGGATGTGTAAGCAAAATTCAATTAAAAATTCACCTATTAAGAAGTGCTTTGGACAACGGACAAGGGCATGATTGCTTGATTTGAATTTCCAAGTGTAGGGGTAATTTATACACACACATGGGGGTATGTATTTGGAGTTTAGATGAGAGAAAGGGTTGAAGAATAGAACTTGTATATTTAGTAGAGTTGATAGAAATTCCTAAGTGGAGATGGAACCCTAGAAGGAAAACTTAAGAAATGCCGAAAGCTAAGTAATTCTATAGAACATATATAATCTTAAGTTAGATGATGAGAAAGTGTGAAGAATGTGGGTGGATAATTTACAAGTCGAAAATAATAGAATTCCTTGCTAGAAAACCTAATTGGAGAATAAAAGTCGAAAAGCCGAATTGATAGGATTTTGTGGGTAGTATCCGCTGAAAACCCTCAGAAGACAACACTCCTCCTACTAGGGATACCTAGAGGTTTAACGGCTTGTTGCACGAGCTCAGTGCAATCGCGATTCCCTGTGAAAGTGCGGTTAGGTTTTTGTAGAGAATAAAAAATAAGTTTGCTCGAGGACGAGCAAAAGATAAGTTTGGGGGTATTTATTCACACCATAATATTGCATTATTATATTCGCCATTCTTATTCGTTTTATAAATAAACAGGTGCTTTTGACGCATGTCTGCTACATATTACAGGTTACAGGTTCTTGGAGCGAAAACAGTGAAAAAGACAAAAGATGATACAAAAGAGAGACTTTTGACCAACAAATAGAAGGATCTTAGTCAAGCCTAGATGAAGAACAGTTCACAATGTACAAGGCAACGCAAGGTCCAAGATGTCAAAGCGAACGGTTAAAATCTACTAAATGATTCACTGGAGATCTGGAGAATATATAGAAGCCAAATGGAGAAAAGAACCAAGTAAACAAGAATCCCTAAAAGAACCATATCAAGCCACAAAATTTGAGACTCCAAGTTGACTAATGGGCTGCGGAACTGTGGCCCAAGCCTACCTATGCCGCGGTTCCGCGGCTAGAAGAAGCCCGGAGAGAAAATATTGTTTACCATTTCGTGGTGCGGCGCTGACTAGTCAACCTAAGAGCTAGTTTTGTAATTTCAGACATGAAAATCAATTGTAAACCTAGGGTTTCTATCTCCTATAAATAGAACCCAAATCATTGTATTTTTCTTATGCCTCCTTTTAATATTAAATTCAGAATTCTTTATGGAGAGCATCAATGCCTCTTTTCGATTCAGAAATTCAGATCTGACAAACCTGCTTTGATGATTGGAGAGAGCCATCTGTAAGTAGATTTAATTAATTGCTCTAGTTTAGATTTTAATTCTTTGCCCTAGGTAGATTTAATTCATTGCTGTAGAAAATTGTTTAGAGTTAGCTTTGGGGAAGGTTTTTGAGAGATGAGATCTCTCATCCCTTTCTTGCTCATCAAATATTTTCAATAGGACTCCATGCATACACGCACACACCGCGCCTTACGGCATCCTACCCCTCGAGGTAACGATGATACCGTAGTATAAAGGCCCGGTTGCGCGCGTTTTCCATGGAGGTTAGGGTAAGGATCTCTAAAGGAAGGACAAGAATCTAGAGGAAGGAACACCTTCCCGAATGGATCTAATCCCCTTTATTGATAATTACCATAACTCCTCATAGATCTTCATTCGGCTAGAGAAAGCGTTGAGATTTACTTGCATTTCCAAACCATCCCTAAACCTAACCCTAGCAAGAATAGATCTAGATAATCGTAGATAGATTAATTTAGGTTTTTAGATTTAATAACCAATCCGAACACCCTTCGGAATTAACTCGTTAGCGCGACTAGGAGATTCACAAAATCCCTGTGGACCGACCCGTACTCACCGGCTAGCTTCATACGACGCCGTTCTTGATTGCGGTTATAGAAAAAGTTTTGAGATCTATCAATGTGCGTCGAATGTACCGATCTGAACATGGTCTGCCTAAAAGACAACTATCCGCTCCCTCGGATGGATCAGCTGGTGGATAGCTCAGCCGGTTATGAGCTGCTGAGCTTCATGGATGGCTTCTCCGGTTATAATCAAATCCGGACGGACCCGGCTGACGAAGAGCTCACCGTTTTCACCACTGATCGATAGTTCTATTGCTATAAGGTAATGCCCTTTGTCCTCAAAAATACTGGGGCAACTTATCAACGGATGGTTAATAAGCTGTTCAAGCCACAGATCAGGCGGAATATGAAAGTCTAAGTTGATGACATACTCATGAAGTCCACCCAGTCAGCCGGGCATACCATGGACCTTGGCAAAACCTTTTTGGTTCTACGAAAGTACAAAATGAAGCTGAATCCATCCAAGTGTACTTTGGGCGTCACGGGAGGAAAGTTCATCAGATTCATGGTCACCCACCGAGGAATCGAGGCAAACACGGAGAAGATCAAAGCCAACATTGACATGATAATGCCCAAGAGCAACGTAGAAATCATGCGACTCACAGGTAGGGTGGCAGCTCCGAGTCGTTGCATGTCCAGATCCGGGAAAAAGTGCCTATCTTTCTTCAAAGCTTTAAGCAAGATCCCGGTGTTCGAGTGGTCCGAGAAGTATCAAGTCCCCTTCGAGCAGCTCAAGGTGCATCTGTTGACGCCACCACTACTCATCCGACCAACCGAAGGAGACAAGCTACTGCTGTACCTGGCCATCTCTGGCCAGGCGGCTAGCTCCAAACTCATCAAAGAATTTGAGGGAACACAGAGGCCAGTTTACTACATCAGCCACGTTTTCAAAGACGCGGAGACAAGGTACCCGCCCATCGAAAAGATAGTCTTGGCACTCGTTGTCGCCTCCAGGAAACTTCGACACTATTTCCAGGCTCATACAATCATTGTTCTCACCGATCGACCTTTGGGGAACATCCTCGATTCCCCTGAGTCGCCGGGACGCTTGGCGAAGTGGAGATGTGAGTTGTCGCAATTTGACATCCAGTACCGAACAAGGAAAGCTATTAAAGCCTAAGTTCTAGCCGATTTTGTGGTCGAATGCACCATTCCCAATGTAGAAGAAGCGCCAACACGAGATCCAAACCTACAACACTCAGTCGAAGAAAAGCTCGGTCCGATTTCGGACTGGGCACTCTATGTGGACGGTTCTTCCAAAGAGGAAGGAAGTAGAGCTAGGCTGGTAATCCGCAGCCCCAATGAATCCGAGATGGAATATTCTTTGCAGTTCGACTTCAAGGTCTCGAACAACGCCACGGAATATGAAGCCTTATTGGCTGGCCTACGAGTCGCCTCAGGGATAGGGTTAAAGAAAATCAGAATCTGCAGCGATTCCGCATTGGTCGTCGGCCAAGTGACCGGACAATTCGAAGCCGAGAACCCCTCATGATGAAATATCTCACCGTGGTGAAAAGGCTACAGAAAAATTTCGATAGAGTTCAAGTGGAGTAGGTCCCCCGGAGTATGAACGTCGAAGCCGACGCCTTGAGCAAGCTCGCCTCCTCCTACTCGGCCAATCACAAGAGGAACATTCTTTTTGAAGTCCTGCCGCGATCCAGTATCGAAGATATAGTGGTGATACACAGGGTCTACACCACTCAGGGGAGTATCCCATATTGGAGAAAGCTCATAGTAGAATTCCTCAAGGACGGAATACTCCCCGAGGACCGAACGGAAGCGCGCAGGTTCCGCATGAAAGCTCATCACTTCGTATGGAGCAAAGGTAACTTGTATAAAAAATCATACACCCAACCTCTACTCAGATGCGTCGATTCCAATGAAGCTGAGCACGTTCTCCAAGAGATACATGAAGGAGTCGGAGGCGCATATCAAGAGGCCTGTAATCTGATCCAAAAGACGTCGTTACAAGGCCAGGGACATGTAGTATCTTCCAATAAATATCACTTGCCTTGGCCAGGGACTTATAGTATCGGCCAACCGTATATAGCGCGATATCAACTCCCAATACCGCGAGAGACGAATCCCTTCTATCACCTACTGCCTATAAGTTCTTCGGGACTGTACCTAACTACTACCAGTTTGCACGACTCTTTAAAGCCGTAGTAGGGTAGTAATCTAAGTACAATGGGAACACACTCGAGACTAATAGTGATGTCAAGTCATCGGACTAACCTGTACTCATGTCACCGGAGAACTGCTATCCGACGATAGGTATAATACCAACTAGCAGTTCCCAGGGAGTCCGTCCAGTGTAACTCATAACCTAATGAGCACCTATATACTATCTTTGGTACCGTATACCAATGGCTGCGGAACCGGCCATCTCCCCTGATGGGGATAAGAAACGTATACACTAGTCTATCCTGGAGTATCGATGCCCGGTCTCGATAATCCTACGACTAGGGAAAATTTCAAGGATGTGCTTATAGACTACCTAGCTCCTACAAGTATGATTGCCATCACAACGCTGGTAGTCACTCAAAGATCTTAAGGGTTGTATCAACATGTATTAGCGATATGTAAAAAGGAACATATACTCATGTTAAGATAGATACAAACCATATATCAAACTATCATATTGAGAAAGACTGTTATATATATGAATATATCCCAAGCTTCCAAAATATAATATACAATCTTGTACTATACAATAATGGCCTCTCAGGCATATATACCTAACAATCTCCCACTTGCACTAAAACTATATATTAGCGTATCGCAGACCTATAATCTCGAATAGCCTCTTGAACCGCGTTTGAGGGATTGCCTTTATGAGTGAATCTGTAGTGTTCTTGTGTCTACTCTTCGCACCTCGATCACCTAGCGATCCACGACCTTCCTGATCAGGTGATACCGCCTCAAGATGTGTTTAGATCTCAGATGGGACTTTGGTTCCTTCTTTAAAGCAATAACCCCGTTGTTGTCATAATACAAAGGTATTGGATCAACAATGGACGGAACCACCTGAAGTTCTGAAATGAATTTCCTCATCCAGATAGCTTCTTTTGTGGCGTCACAAGCAGCGATATACTCTGCCTCTGTTATTGAGTCAGCTACATGTTAGTGATATATGCCCTAGAGGCAATTATTGTATAGTACTGGATTGTATATTACATTTTGGATGCTTAGGATATACACAGATATAATAACAGTCTTGCTCAAAATGGTAGTATGCTACTTGGTTTGATTATGCCTCAGTATGTGCATATGTTTCATTTAGCATATCGCTTATACATATTGGTAGAGCCCTTAGGATGTTTGCTTGATTACCAGCGTTGTGATGGCAGTCACACTAGTGGGGGCTGGATAGTCTATAAACACATCCTTATACAGATCCCTAGTCGTAGGATTATCGAGACGGGGCATCGATACTCCGAAGTAAACTAGTGTATACGCTTCTCATCCCAGCAGGGGAAATGGTCTACCCCACAGCCATTAGTACGTCGTACCGGAGATAGTATACAGGTGCTCATTGGGTTATGAGCTACATTGGACGGACTCGTTGGGAACTGCTGGTTGGTATTATACATATTGTCAGGTAGCAGTTCCCGGGTGGCATAAGTACATATTTGTCCACATCACTATTCGTCTTGAGTATGTTCCCACTGTATTTAGATTACTATCCTACCATGGCTCAAAGGATTCGTGCAAACAGGTAGTAGTTGGGTGCAGTCCCGAAGCACTTGGAGGCAGCAACGGTTAAATATGATTCGTCTCTCCCGGTATTTGGGGTTGATATCGCGCCGTGTTCAAAAAGCCATTACACAAATTCCCTGGCCAGGGCAAGCGATATTTACTGGTAGGTACTCCGGTAGTTTCTCAGGGTGTATTGGGTTCTACCCTGGTACGACTTATTGCACTATTAGGGGTCTGACGGTTACCATCCCGCTAGGCCCGATATGCGAGTATCTTAGACGAACAGACCGGACTGTATGGAGATTGTCACAGATAGGCTCAGTAGGAGTTCGGATGAGTTTGCTTATCGGCCTTCTTATCGACAGATACCTGGGTAGCCGTTTCGTGGAGCTAGTACCGCTGACGGACTTGTGGTTAAACCCACCGACAGCGTACTGTCGAGTCTTTAGAGTCCCACATAGAGGGTTTCCCTGTTTCGGGCGACGATGTAGATGCCGTATGGTTTTACGGCAGGGTTCCTATCATATACGTGTACTGGCTGCACGGATGTTGTCCGGACGGATAATACTAGTAGGCTTTAGTTTATGCCGGATTCTAGTATTATATTATTGGATTATTATCATCTCATTGTATTCGTATTTTTCGGAATACGAATACGGGTATGTATATACGGTGAGGGCATTATTGTAATTTCACAAGAGATGCTTCTAGAAGGGGACACCTCATTATTTGGTTTATTTATTTTTGGAAATAGATTAATGAGGTGGAAAATGGAGATATTTGTGGTATGTTGAAGCATGGCTCATTTTCATTTGTTTATTGGTTTGGACTCACTATTCAAGCAAGGTTGATATTTTCAATTGGAAAATATTGCATGCTTGAGTGAGTTGATTAAGGGAGCCTTTCTTCATTTTCCTTGACTTAGTTTATTTGCTTATTTTATTTCTCTCTCCATTTTTTCTCTCCTTCTTCCTCAAGACCCTAATCCCTCACATGAGTTATGAACCATAGGGTCAAGTGAGATTAAATAATCTATTAGATACTCTACATCTTCTGAGCTACCTAGCTTAGCGAACTAGATACCTTAGTTCCTTGGTTTAGATGTTGGAGCTTGAAGTATATACTCTCGGGTGGATCATCTTCGACACAAGAAGGCCGACGATCAAGCGCGATCCGGATCTTCGAGGAGCTCAAGGAGTGGAGGAGAAGAAGACCCGAAGGACTTGTTAACAAGGAGGAATAAAATCCTAACATAGTGGTTAGAACCTCCTAGTAGATATAGCCAGTTAAGGTTTCTGTTAAGATCCTGGAGTTAAAGTCGGTGTTGCGAAGTAAGAAAAATCGTTTTTTGTAAATTCTGCCTCCCCGCGAACCTGCGGGGTGCGCGGCATCGACTTACAGTGGTATCAGAGCCTACTAAACCTTAATTAGCTTGTTAGCAAGTGATTAGAACTTCGATCGACGAAAAAAATTTGCCTGAAATCAAAATCCAATCCATACATGCTGTCGATTTTCAAAATTGCTCGAAAAATCTTTTCAGTGACCTTAAAAATACGTACAAGCATTTAGATGAACGAGGAAAATTTTTGGGATCGTAATCACTCAACTAGACCGCGGAAACGTGGCCAAATATGCCATTTGGTCACGGATCTGTCGCTGAGTTGGTGTCGATTCACCCATAATTTTTTTTGGGGTTCAGGTGTTTGGAATTATGATTTTTGGCATATGTGGTTTCTACCCAGATTTGTTTATGTACTGGTTTTTGCATGGGGTAGACACGGATAAATTATTATCGATCGAAATTCTAAGTTCTTAGCTAATATGTGATTCTGTGATTATATATGTGTTGCTAAACGTCTGCTAATTGCTATATGTCGATTAGTGGGAGTTGCACATATCTGTATTGTGATGGTTTGTATATATGAAGTATTGGATCGTCATGGATGAATAGCCGGGGGATGTGAGAAGAGTGTTTTCTTTTCTTTCATTCATGCAAATTTGTAATTGATGTAATATTATTTTTGCGGGGCACATCCGGGCTGATGTTGTAGTCACCGTTGTATTATTTCATTTACTTTTTCTTGCACCTAGGACAGACCCAAGGCGGGGTGCACAAACTACTGGGTTCTTGAAGTGCCGAGTGGCCTACTCATTTTATTGAGAGAGGTTGCTTCATTTCGGGAATTTGGCGGGTAGTTTGTCGCACCTGTCGGGGTCTAGGGTGGGGTTTGGCTATTCATCACGACTGTGGAATATGTCTTTCGTTCTAGGCTAAAACGAAACACGAAATTCCTAGTATATCTAATATATTCATCTGTGATTTTTGATCTGGAATGCCTATTATTGCGTGAGACGAATGGCTGTATATATATAATATATAATAAACGTTGCTTATGTTTTGCACCCGCGCTAGTCCAGCCCCCGCTCTACCGTTAGTTAAGTAATTTAACGGTGCATAACGGGTCCCGTGGCGAATGCGGATGGTATAAGCGTACGTTCTATTTTTGTTTCTTTTCTGCAATGATAGGGTTAAATGATGGGACCACATTAATATTGATTAATGCAAGGAAAAAAAACAAAAGTTTAAATCGTTGGAACAATTTCAAAACCACTCGGTTTTCTTGAAAAACAACTTTTAAATGCAAAGCCTAAACCACTCCTTTTAAAAGCTATCATGGTTCCTTCGACTATATCAAGTTCATTACGTTCACGGTTTCGCTAAAACCATCCGTAGTCCTCTGTCATTTCAGATGGGTATTCAGTAGTATTCAAGCTATGTATTTTGACCTTCGCCAAGGCATAGTGATTGGTAGCTGCTGGGTATTCATCTATAGCATAGATAAATGCGTTGATTTAGGACAGTCGTACAACTATTTTGGCCTTCGTCAAGGGTTTGTACGGATAGGTTCAAATTAACCTGGATAATGATGGGTAGAACTTGATTTGCGTCTTATGATATGCTGGCCTTCGTCAAGGTCATAAGAGCTTGGGGCAAAAATCCACATCGGGAGTTTCAAGGGAAAATGAAACTTGCTAGTGTTGCATACCATTTGGAGTGTGATGATTTTGGTAGGATTCTTTCAAGGTTGTCACACGATAATATTTGGATCCCGATCCTACTGTGAGTATCTGCTACTCTTCGAAAGATTTTTTTACTAAACAATCAATGCTATAAACTAAGTAGGTGCCTAGAACGGTGTTAGAGGGGCTACGCCTTCAGGGAAAAGAGGTTATGTAATTAAGGAACTTCACGAAAGCGTTGGAAAACCTCTCTCTAAATACCAACACTAGCCTGGCCGAAAGGTTAAGCAAGAATTGTAGGATGAGATTAATCCTGACTAATTCTTCTTTTATGGTTTGAAGGAGAATTGGAGGAACGGTGGGAGCCATCCTGTTTAGATAAACTAATAACCAATCTAAACTCACAAGAGCATCATGCCGAGTGTTTCTTCTCTCTCTCCTAATTGCAGCGACTAAAATGTCCGGGCTTAAGTTACTGCTAGATAATAATAAATTGACTGGGATAAACTATAAAGATTGGCTAAGGAATCTCCAGATGGCCATTACCTATGACAAGTTGGGCTACCTCCTTATTACCAAAGCCCTCGCCGTCCCGAGTCCAGATTCCACCGTCGCGGATGTTGAAATCCGTAAGACATGGGAAATAGATAGTGTGAGAGCCAAGTGCCTTGTGTTGGCCTCAATAGATAATGAACACCAGAGGCGGCACGAGAAGATGGACTTAGCTTCCATCTTCCTCCATACCAAAGATTTATATGGAGAGCAATCTTGTGTTGCAAGATATGAGACCTCGAAGAAATTGTTTCAGGCGAGGTTGGCTTTCGGGTCATCTGTAGGGGACCACGTCCTTAAGATGATCAACTATATTGAAGAGCTCGCGAATTTTAGGATCACGTTGGAGAACGAGTTATATACTGACTTGATTCTACAGTCCCTCCCCTCTATCTACGCCCAGTTTATCTTGAATTTCGAAGGAAGTTTCACTTCCAGAACTCCTCAGCATGTTGAGGAGCGCTAAGGGCACCCTGTAGAAATCTAGAGAGACACCAGCTCTGCTTATTGGGGAATCTTCCTCTTCTAGATCCAAGACGAAAGCCAAGGGGAAGAAGAAGAAGGCCTCCACCAAGCCGAAAGGCGGTGTCAGTAAGGTAGAGGGAAAGGGCAGAGCAAAAGTTTTGGGGCTGATAGTAGGGAAGGAGGAATGTTTCTATTGTCACGGGAAAGGGCATTTGAAGAAGGACTGCAGGGCTTGGAAAGCCAGAAACTAGGATACGAAGCACGTTATGGTTTCGGCTTCAGGTGTGTTTATGATTGAAAACTGTCTGTCAATTAACTCTACTTCCTGAGTACTAGATACCGGATTAGGATCTCATATCTGTAATTCATTACAGGCTCTGAGAAACCGTAGAGTTATCAAGGCTGATGATATGACTCTTAAGGTTGCTAACGGAATGAGCGTGGATACTGTATCCGTAGGGGAATATCAACCAGGATTGACAAGTGGGCAGATTTTGATTTTGCGTAACTGTTTGTGTGTATCTAGTTTGGCATGTAACATCATCTCTGTATCTTTACAATCTAAAAAAGATTATAATTTTACCTTTGTAAGCGATGTCGTCCACATCCACCTTAATCATGTTTTTATTGGGTCAGATACACTAGATAACAGTATATACGTATTAAATCAAGCTCAGGTTTTCAATGTCTAGAACACACTTAAAAGAAAGTCTCCGGAATTAAATCATGCTTTCTTATGGTATTGTAGACTGGGTTACATCAATGAAACACGGTTGACAAAGTTACATAAAGAGAGATATTTGGATCCGTTTGAATATCTGTCTTATGCAACTTGTCAATCATGTCTCAAAGAAAAGATGACAAAGACTCCGTTCAGTGGACACAGGGTAAGAGCAAGCGAGCTCTTGGGACTCATACACAGCGACGTGTGTGGTTCAATGTCTACATATGCAAGAAGTGGTTATTCCTACTTCATTACTTTACGGATGATTTCTCAAGGTACGGACATGTATTCTTGATGAAACATAAATCCGAGGCCTTTGAGAAATTCCGGGAATACAAGAATGAAGTGGAAAAATAAACCGGCAAAAGTATCAAGACACTTAGATCTGATCGAGGTGGTGAATACTTAAGTGCCGAGTTCCTGGATTACTTAAAAGAGAATGGAATTCTCTCCCAGCTTACTCCTCCATACACACCTCAACACAACAGTGTATCGAAAAGGCGGAACCGAACCTTATTGGATATGGTGCGTTTCATGATGCGTAACGCTGAGTTACCGCGATCCTTCTGGGATTATACACTAGAATCAGCAGCATATCTTTTGAACAAGGTTCCTACTAAGTCAGTGCCTACCACACCATATCAGATGTGGAGTGGGAAGAAACCCTATCTTAAGTATCTAAAGAAATGGGGATGTCTAGCTTTTGTAAAAAAGCAGCATGCGGACAAGCTCGAGGCACGCTCAGTACCGTGTAAGTTTGTGGGTTACCTAAAGAACTCCAGGGGGTATCTTTTTTATTACGCGGAGGAACAAAAGGTTTTTGTTTCTCGGCATGCCCACTTTTTAGAAACTCAATTTTTTGAAAAAGAAATAAGTGGGAGCGCAATAGAACTGGAAGAAATTCCAGAACCACAAGCTATTACTAAAAGCATGGTGAAACCAGAAGTTTCGAAAGAACCGGACATCCCCGCGCCACTGCGAAAGATTAGTAGGCAGTCTCATCCGCCCGAGAGATAATATGGTTTTGTCATAGACGGGGATAGAGAGGATTGTATCATCGACGATTATGAGCCAACTAGTTTCCAGCAAGCCATTCAGAGCAGAGACTCGGTAAAATGGCTGGACGCAATATGGACCGGAATGGAGTCTATGTACACCAACAAAGTGTGGACTTTGGACATTGCTCCAGAAGGGGTAAAACCCGTAGGCTGCAAATGGATCTTCAGAAAGAAGATTGGTGTAGATGGATAGGTTGAAACCTATAAGGCTAGACTTGTTGCAAAAGGTTTTCGTCAAAGACCTGGTTTGGACTATGATGAAACCTTTTCTCCAGTGGCTATGCTCAAATCCATTCGGATCCTTCTTGCCATTATGCCTTCCACGATTATGAAATTTGGCAGATGGACGTAAAGACCGCTTTTCTGAGTGCAAATTTGGAGTGTGTTTATATGGATCAGCCGGAGGGTTTCATAGAGAGTGGGAGCAGCAGAAGAGTGCGCAAGTTGCTTAAATCTATTTATGGATTAAAGGAGGTATCGCGGATTTGGAACATCCGTTTTGATGAGACGGTCAAGGAATTTGACTTTATCAAAAATCCAGATGAACCATGCATTTATAGTATAATTGTAGCGAGAATTGTGGTATTCCTCGTCTTATACGTGGATGACATTCTCCTGATAGAAAATGACATTCCTATGCTACAATCAGTCAAAGGATTCTTGTCACAAAGGTTCTCCATGAAGAACCTGGGTGATGCCTCCTGAATTCTGGGGATCCGATCTATCGTGATAGGTCTAAAATGATGTTGGG
This sequence comes from Agapanthus africanus, assembly GCA_030015575.1. NCBI lineage: Eukaryota > Viridiplantae > Streptophyta > Magnoliopsida > Asparagales > Amaryllidaceae > Agapanthus > Agapanthus africanus. The sequence continues at coordinate 41,643,049 of JASDDO010000019.1, read as the reverse complement.
ACTTTCACAGTCAAGGCACATCGACACCATACTGAAAATATTTAGTATGGAAGATTCAAAGCGCGGTAATCTACCGGCTTGTCACAGAATCACCCTCTTCAAAGAGATGTCTCCCAAGACTGATTTGGAAAGGGTTCACATGACTATTATACCCTACGCTTGTGCGGTAGGCTCTATAATAAATGTGATGTTGTGTACCAGACCAGATGTAGCTTACATACTGAGCGTTGTAAGCAGGTATCGGTCAAACCCAGGGAAGAAGCACTGGACAATAGTAAAGAACATGCTCAAGTACCTGAGAAGGACTAAGGAGATGTTCTTGGTGTACGGCAGTAAAGACCTCCAAATCGAGGCCTTTGCCGACTCCAGCTTCCAGAGTGACAATGATGACTCCAAGTACATATCGGGTCATGTCTTTACCCTCAATGGAAGGGCGGTCTGTTGGAAGAGCAGGACATCGTTGCTGACTCGATGATGGAAGCGGAGTATATCTCTGCATGTGACGCCGTGAAGGAAGCAGTTTGGATGAAGAAGTTCATTACAGAACTTCATGTGGTTCCGTCTATTGTTGATCCAATAGCTCTATATTATGACAACAACGGGGCTATAGATTTAGCGAAGGAACCAAGGACCCATCAGAAGTCCATGTTGGCTATAGTGCCCTCAAGTCAATTATTGGGTCGTAGGCACGTGATTGCAATGATTGAGGGATAACCTATACCGGTAGGACAGTCTTACTCGAGATGATATTATGCTATCTGGTTTGTCTTTATCATCGTGTACATACTTCAGGTGACATTAAAGATCATTATTACATGTTGATAGAGCCCATAGGATTCTTGCTTGACTACCAGCAGTATGATGGCGATCATATACGTGAGAGTTGGGTGGTCTATAAGCACATCCTTAAAAGTGTCCCTAGTCGTGGGAGTTTCGAGACTGGGCATCTATACTCCGAGAGTAGACTAGTATATACGGACCCCGACGAGGGGTGGTGGCCGGTCTCACAAGCCATTGGTGTCAGTTGGTTCACCTAAGATGTATACAAGTGCTCGTTGGGTTATGAGTACACCGGACGGACTCGCCGGGAACATGCTAGTTGGTATTATACCTATTGTCAGATAGTAGTTCCCTGGTGACATGTGTATAGGTTAGTCTATCGACCTGAGATCGTCATTTGCCTCGTGTGAGTTCCCACTGTGCTTTGATTACTACCCTACCACGGATCAAATAAGTCGTGCAAACAGGTTTTAGTTGTGTACAGTCCCGAGCCACATGTAGGCAGTGAGCGGATCGTCAGGGGATTCATCTCTCACGGTATTGGGGGTTGATGTCGCGGTGTGCACGGGTGGACATCACCAGAAATCCTTGGCCAAGATAGTCGAGAATTACTGATTTGGATCAGTAGTTTCTCAGGTGGTGATGAGCTTCATACCGACACTAAATATCGCGTTATTGGGGGTCTGACTTTATCCACCCCTAGACCCGATATGCGATACTCATAGACGAACGGACCGGACTGTACGGATATTGTTACTGTCAGGCTCAGTAGGGTTTCAGGATGAGTTTGCTCATCGGCCTCCCTTTCGCTCAATACCTGGGCAGCCGTTACGTACAGCTAGTGCCACCGACATGCTTGTGGTTAAACCCACTGCCAGCGTATTGACGAGTCTTTAGAGTCCCACACAGAGGGTTTCCCTAGTTCGGGCGAAACGTTGTAGAGGCCGTATGGTTTTATGGCAGGGTTCGATCATATACGTGCACTTGTGCATGGATCATGATCGGACGGATAATACTAGTGGGCTTTGGTTTAAGCTGGATCCTAGTATTATATTGTTGGATTACTTTCGTCTCGTAGTATTCGTATTCAGTCGGAATACGGATGCGGGTATGTATATACGGATGGGGGGAGTTCTTGTAATTTGTTACGCAATTACTTTAGTAGATGCTATTTCTTTTTCTTGGATTAAATATTTAGATTAATGTTTATTGTGAGGAAAGTGTGACTGCAAGTCTTGGTCTTGAGCATTGATTCATTGCACATGCTTTTGGTGACTCTTGGTATTGGGTCTTGTGATAATTCATCGTGACATGGATTGTTATTGGGACTATTATTATTGCGTGGGATATTTTATAGTGAGGGGGCAGATCTTTTTTTGCCTTGGTGATTTTTCTTGAGTTGGTTTTAATTGCTCACAAAATATCCAACACAATAACTTAGCCATTTCTTCACTTGCTTTTCTTGAGCTCACATTTTCCTCTCATGGGCATCTTCTTCAACCTCCACCCATCCCTCTCATGAGTTGAGAATCAATGGGTGTTTTGAGACAAAGTATTCACACACTATCTCTACTTCATCTTAGGTATCTAGGCTAGCAAGCTGGATGCTCGAGTTGCTTCGGTTTAGAGGTGGGATCCCGTATTAAGAACCCTCGACGTGGATCTTCTTCGATGTGGGGAGACCGGAGATCAAACATGATCGGGAAAGCCGTGAGGAGCTTGGGACAGAGTTGAAGACCGAAGGACACGGATCAATCGGTATAACCTCTCTAAACTCATTTTGTAGGACTAGTATAGGGTTAATGGTACGATCCGTCGATTTGGGTTTTGTTAGCGCCAGGTTTCTAAAAGTTTTTGTTCCGCATTTTGGCCATGGATTGATGGCCAAGGCGCTGCCGTAACCCAACATGGTTTCAGAGCCAACCCATTAACCGTATACTAGTTTGTTTAGATGATGTTAAAGTATCGAAACCAAAACGACTCCAAATCAATACCCTGAACATTCCAGTTTTCGTCGAATTTTTATTGGTCTTCTAAAAATATTTTAGCAACCGCAGAAGATTATCTAGGCGACCACTAGAGCACACACCAAATACGAGCCACTTCCACCCTAGTAAAACCAGCCATATGTGCCTAAAATCCGAGCTGGCCGACCATTTGAATGAGTTTGGACTTTGTATTTTGTGTGTGGTCTAGTCTCTGGAATATTAATTCAGTGGTATTGCTAGTTTAGCCCAGTTTTGATATGGAATTATCTAGTTGTTTGGGGCTATTCGGGGTTATTTCGAAGTCGATATTTCTAACATTGTTTAAAGTTTACAGTACATACATTTCTATCTGCGACCGTGAATGTTATTAGAGCGGTACAACTTGTCTAATTGCTATAGTTCTTTTAGACGGGTTTGCGAACGTGCCATTCACGTTGATGTTCTGTGTTGTGCCATGTTGTTGCGGCATCGTAGTGGTGGATAGCTTGGGTGCAATGTTGGTATAGTTTTGATTTATTTGTACATTTGATATCGCGGGACGAGCGTCTGACATGTGAACTGCCGTCACTGCCTGCTTGTATATTATTCTTTTGGGGCACGACCGGGTTATGGTCGATGTCACCGTTGTACATATTTTCCTTTCTGTACTAGGATTGCGCTGCGGTGGAGTGCACGAATAAACGGGTTCTAGAGGGCAACGGGTCCGCATCTCATGGCATTGAGAAGGATGAGACCTCACTCTAGAATTGGCGGGCTACTCACCGCACTCGTAGGGGGTACAGGTTGACCCAAGGAGGGGTGCTCAAGTTACCGGATTCCATGAAGTGCCGGGTGGCCTATTCACTTTGATGAAGGGGGCTGCCTCACTTCTGGTTTTGGCGGGTAACTTGCCGCGCTCGTAGGGGTCTAGGTTTTCATTGCACAGGCTATCCATACGACCAGGGGAACGTCGGGTTTCACTAGTGGCTCAAAGGAAATCCGGGGCTCCCAGATTGTCTGTATTGTTCTGTGATGCTTATCGCTTGTCTGTGATATTGCATTTATCATACCTGGAGCGATTATTATATATTGCTATATATATATATATATATACTATAGATGTTGTTTATGTTTTACACCCGCGCTAGTCCAGTCCCCGCTCTGTCGTTAGTTAAGTAACCTAACGGGTGATGACGGGACCCAGTGGTGAATGCGGATGGCATATACGTACATCATATTTTCGTTCTTTTCTAGTGTGATTAATTGATGGGACTGCGTTGATTCAGATCAATGCAAGGAAAACAGACCTATTCGATGTTGTTGGAATAATTTTCAAAAACTGTTATTACAAGGACGTTCTCTTTTGTTTTGCACAGTGGTATTCGGTTATGGATATCCAGCACCTCATTCGACGAGGCAAGGGCCGAGATCCCTTCAACGGGAGTGATCCCTTGGGCAGAAGTTTGCATCAGGATAATAACTTCACTATAGTCGATTACTTTTTTCTTTTCATCGTGGTATTCAGTGGGAATATCCTGCACCTCATTCTATGAGGAAAGAGCCGAGATCCCGTCACCGAGAATGACTTCTTTAGCAAAGGTTTTCGCCACTATATATTTGTAAAAAGCCATCCGGTTCCTTCAACGATATCAAGTTCATTACGTTAAAGGTTTTTCGCCAAAAACCATTCATAGCCCCCGTCATTTTAGACGCGTAGCACTTAGTATTCATGCTATGTTTGTTGGCCTTTGTCAAGGCATAGTGTATGGTAGCTGCTTGTTACCTTTCTGTTGCATAGATAGATGCGTTGGTTTGGAACAGTCGTACAACCTTGTTGGCCTTCGTCAAGGGCGTATAATGGTAGGTTCAAATTAGCCTGGACAATGACGGGTAGAACTTGACATGTGACTTATGATTTGTTGGCCTTCTTCAAGGTCATAAGAGCATGGGGTAAAAATCACATCGGGAGTTTCAAACATACAGAAAACTTGCCAGGAATGCGCATACCTTCTGGAGTGTGATAACGTGAGTGGATTCCATCAGGTTATCATGCGATGATAGTTGGATCCCGATATCCACTGATGAGTTGGTTTACTCCTCGGGTGATTTTAGATGATCCCGACTAATTTTTCATCCAGGTTTGGAGGAGAATTTGAGGATACAGTGAGAGACATCCTGATTAGATAAAGTGATTAACCATTCTGATCTAGGTTAGAGTGCACGCAGAGTGTTTCTTTTCTCTCTCTCTTTGGCAGCGACCATGTCCCGACCCTAGACTATAACTCATTAACCAAGTTAACCGAACTTTCTTAAAACACTGGCTTTTGGATTGTTAGAGTTGCATACATCATTGCCACTCCTACTTTTACCTTTTGCTTTTCTCTGGAACATTCCGTATCACTACGAAAATCCACAGTTATTGGATATGACCATCGTATAGTTACATACGAACTCGAAAAATATGTTTCAGTTTCGAGAATGGTTTCCGGTTCTGGAAAAATTGAATAGGACTATTCAGTTGTCTTTTCCTTTTACCTTCTTTCAGCTTGTGAGGGCTCCTAGGATTAGGAGAGGGTACACCTATTGCACTTATTGGATAGTCTTCTTCCAAACCATAGGTATATGCCGAAAGGTAGGGAAGGAAGAAAACCGATTAGTCTAAGTGTGGTGTACAGAGGGTAATAAGTAAAGACAAATAAAGGGATTAGAAAGAGGGCAAAGTAAATTGCGACTGCTATTCATGACAAACCGCGTATTTCATCGCCACTCCTACTTCACCTTTGCATTTATCCAGATCAGCCCGTATCACTACGAAGATCCACAGTTATTGGATAATCTATCGTATAGTTACATACGAACTCGAAGGAACTTGTTTCAGTTCGAGGACGGATTCTGGTTCAGGAGAAATAGAATATGGATTATTCAGTTGTCTTTTATCTTTACCTTTTCTTAGGTTATGAGTGCTCCTAAGATTAGGAGAGTACACCTATTACGCTTATTGGATAGTCTTCTTCCAAACCATAGGCTGGTGCCGAACGGTTGGGAAGGAAGAAAACCATTTAGCCTAAGGGTGGTGTACAGAAGGTAATGAGTAAAGACAAATAAAGAGATTTGGAGAGATGGCAAGCAAATATAAGGTTATAGTCATGAATTTGGATAATGGAAGATGCATTACTAGGAATACCCGGATACCCCTTCGAAACATTTTTATCTTTCAGTTTCACTATATGTTGTTAATTGAAAACCGATTTCCCAATTAGATCCTTACTCCAGGGTATGTATTTACCGGGTTTGATTCTCACATCTGTATGGTTTTACAGATGATGAGTGGGAGTAAGTTATTGGGAATTGGTTGATTATATCCTCATTATATCGGAATTCGTTGTAATTGGTGATATTTGAGGAAATCGCTTGGGGTTTTGCTTGATGGCAAACATTTGGTTTTGAATATCCGTTGTTATGCACCAATTTCAAACTAATATATTTGTACGTTTATTTTATAAAGTGACATATATCTTTTTGAAATTATGTCCATGAAATTTACCTATCTCAGTTGATGGTTAGGTAAGGAGCATTAAATAACGGTGTAATTCTTCTTAACCATAGTACAGTTTTCAACCTACGACGCACAGGGTTTGAGTTATTAAACTCAGGGGACTTATACAAATTATTGTAGGTTGTCCAGTATCCATTAGGACAGAGGGGTTGGTGCTCGTACTATATTCTATTTACTTGTAACTTCTCCAGTTTTAGACAAGTGTTTCTTAGAAATACAAGGTCCAAGTTTTGAGAAGTTATAGGTACAAGAATAAAGTAGAGAACCATGTGTTGCAAGTATCAGAATTCTTCGACGTGATCGAAGAACTAGATACTTGTGTTTGGTATTCAGCTGATAGTAATGATTTTGAGAACTTGCTTCTCTTTCGGGTTACTCATATCTGGATGCATTCCTAAGTTGAGTAATGCTGATCGGCCTCTTTCCATTTAGTTGACATGCACTGGAGACAGCTGCATGATTTGAATCTGGTTCCAATAAAATCGGTGCCTCTGTTTCTATATTGTATATATAATGGTTCATATCTTAACGATGTTAAGGTATACGGAGTTGTCCGGCTTATGCTTAAAACCAGACTCTGGATGACTCAATGCACGTTTCTGTAATGGCAGTTTGTGGGTTATCCCGGGCTATGAAGAGGGTTAACTTTCTACCATTTGGAAGATCAATGGTGATATTATTCTTGACTCGCCACAGTTTTAGTAAAATGAACTTTTTTAGAAAACAGTAATGAGAGTATGGTAGAACTAGAAGTGATTCCAGAACCACAAATGATTACTGAAAATTTAATAGAAGCTAAAGATTCAATCAGGTTTGACATTCTATTATCCACTCTGCAGATATGGTGGGTAACCTCAGGTGCCCGAGAGGTACTTCGGTATTCTCAAAGACGGCGACAGGAAGGTTTTTGTTTACCCAGACTTGCCATTACTGCTGTTCTAGACTATGAGACCCGGCAGGAGGATGAGTATAGCGTCGTTCTAAACTAGGTTTAGAAGTGCACTTGTATATGACTCTGCCAGAGGGTTGTTGTAGTCAGTGGGAGCAGCGGAAGCATAGTGGACAAGTAGCTTATGTCTATTTATAGACTAAAGCAGATATAGCGGAGATAGATCATTTATTTCTGATGGGACAATCATAGGCTTTGACTTCATCAGAATAAGAGATGGATCTGTTAAGAAGGTAGTAGGGTGTGATGTCCTGGTATATGGATGACATGCATATTATAGGATGTAAAATTCCTATACTATGATCGGTTATACTGTGGTTGTCACACAGTGGTTTCCTCACATAGGATATGGATATTATATCATGCAATCTGGTTACTAGATTTATGGTTTTAGATCTAGATTTGGGTAGTGTCCTAATCTGGGTACTTAGATAGTATTCTAAAGGTGTTTTAGGATGGACGACTCCTGCCATGGTAGTGTACCTGCAGGTGAAGGATTCACCCTCTTTAAAGGTGTCTTACAGACTAAAGGGGAGAGAGATGTGCATGATAGACATATCACTTGCTTAGGCAATTGAGTCAATCATGAGATGTCAAGTACCACACCAGATGTTGTTTTTGCACTAGCTGCAATAAGTTTTTTTTTATATTAATCCAATCCTGAAGAAACGTTCGGAAGTAGTTTATGAACATAAGTGGATATTCTAGGTATTTGGTAATGGCAGCCTCTTTCGGGAGACGGTTATCATTCCAGGCTTCCAAGGTGACCTGAATGACAGAGTGACTGTCAGAGTTATAGTTTTCCCTCTGACGAGGGGCAGTAGTTTGGACAGGTGGTCCAAGCGGATACTGTAGGAGGCGTGGCGGAGGATACCGATTAAATTCAGTTGACGATACAGTCTAAGAAGTTGGCTGGATTTGGAGTTCATTTGTGAACTGGGTCCTATCAGATATCCGGATATATTCTAAGACAGGTATTTCTTATTTCGGGAGATGGCTTTCTCCGCGAACTTGAGATAAAGAGAGACATAGAAAGAAACATCAGAGCGGATCCACTCACTGAGGCTATTTCTCGAACGCAATAGTTTTACAAACGAGATTTGTGAAACTGATTAGTAGAGAAGTTGAGTGTTTGGTATCACACGGGCTGTGAGTATGCGACATCGTAATAATTGGCTTTAAGTGCAAAAGGGGGATTGTTAGCTATAATGCCCTCAAGTCAATTATTGGGTTGCAGGCACGTGATTACAATGATTGAGGGATGACCTATACCGGTAGGACAGTCTTACTCGAGATGATAGTATGCTATCTGGTTTGTCTTTATCATCATGTACATACTTCAGGTGACATTACAGATCACTATTACATGTTGATAGAGCCCATAGGATTCTTGCTTGACTACCAGTAGTATGATGGCGATCATATACGTGAGAGTTGGGTGGTCTATAAGCACATCCTTAAAAGTGTCCCTAGTCGTGGGAGTTTCGAGACTGGGCATCGATACTCCAAGAGTAGATTAGTGTATACGGATCGAGACCCCGACGAGGGGCGGTGGCCGGTCTCACAAGCCATTGGTGTCAGTTGGTTCACCTAAGATGTATACATGTGCTCATTGGGTTATGAGTACACCGGACGAACTCGCCAGGAACATGCTAGTTAGTATTTTACCTATTGTCAGATAGCAGTTCCCTGGTGACATGTGTACAGGTTAGTCTATCGACCTGATATCATCATTTGTCTCGTGTGAGTTCCCACCGTGCTTTGATTACTACCCTACCACGTCTCAAAGGAGTCGTGCAAACAGGTTTTAGTTGAGTACAGTCCCGAGCCACATGGAGGCAGTGAGTGGATCGTCAGAGGATTCGTTTCTCCCGGTATTGGGGGTTGATGTCGCGGTGTGCACGGGTGTCCTTCACCAGAAATCCTTGTCCAAGCTAGTCGAGAATTACTGATTTGGATCAGTAGTTTCTCAGGAGGTGATGAGCTTCATACCGACACTAAATATCGCGTTATTAGGGGTCTGAATTTATCCATCCCCTAGACCCGATATGCGATACTCATAGACGAATAGACCGGACTGTACGGATATTGTCACTGTCAGGCTCAGTAGGGTTTTAGGATGAGTTTGCTCGCCGACCTCCCTTTTGCTCAATACCTGGGCAGCCGTTACGTACAGCTAGTACCTGTTTACCCCAATCAGAGCAAAGCTCTGTTCAAATTCCAAGGCGGAGAAGAAGCAACGCTTCATCTTCCCCCAATCAGAAATAAAGCTTTGCTTTGAAAATTTAAACTTTAATTTTGAAGCAACGCTTCAGTTCCCGTGCGCTGCGCGCAACGCGCCACGTGTCAGAAGTTGACACGGCAGCACAACGTCCAAGGCAGTACGTCCAATCAGAGCAAGGCTCTTTAAAAAACATAAGCAACGTTCAACTGCGCAAGCGCACGGCTGCGCGACACGTGTCTGCGCAGTTGCGCAAGCACAACTGCGCAAGCGCACGGCAGCGCGACACGTGTCTGCGCAGTTGCGCAAGCACAACTGCGCAAGCGCACCGCTGCGCGACACGTGTCTGCGCAGTTGCGCAAGCGCTGCTGCGCAAGCGCCTCACTGCGCGACACGTGTCTGCGCAGTTGCGCAAGCGCTGCTGTGCAAGCGCCTCACTGCGCGACACGTGTCACACGCTGGTGAGTTGCGCAACAACAGAGTGAAGATTTAAGGATATTTTTTCTGTTCTTGTTTAAACAAGAAGATTTCTTCTGTAAAACAGGGGCCTTTGGATCAAAGATCCAACGGTGGGGAAAATTCCCCGAATCACTCAGAAAAGATCTTTTTAACAAATTTAACTGATTTTTGATCACTATAAAAAGGACCCCAGACCCCATTTCAAAGATATAGAGAAGTTGGATAAAAAAAAAAGAAGAAGAAGAGAACTTCTTGAGAACACAAAGAAGAAGGTAAAAACCTTTGAAATAAGAGAAAATTCTCTTAGGAATAGATCATTGATCTAAAAGACAAGATCAGTGATCTTCAATAAATAAATAAATAAAATAATAAAAAAATAGTGCCTTGCACTTGCTAGAGAACCTCTGGTTCTCTGAAATAGAAAGAAAGAAAAGATCTTTTTCTCTTCTTTGATCTAAATCTAGATCAAGAAAATAAAAAGTGCTCTGCACTCCTTTCCTTGAATCTAAAAGCTTCTTGGTGCTTTGCACAAATGCAATGCATTACTTGAAGGGCCAGGCCCAAATCAAAATGACCTAGCAGGCCAAAATAAATTGCAAAGCAATAAAAGGGCTGAGCCCAAATAAAATTGATGCTCTGCATCATTCATAAAGAACAGAGCCCAAAAACAAACTGATGCCCTGCATCTTTTCTGGGCAAAGCCCAAATAAAAATAAAAGGAAATGCAAAAGCAATGTTGGACATTTTTTTTTACTGGACTTAGCCCAATCGTGGCCATAAGTCCTTAAATTAAATTGGCTGAGCAAAATGGCTCTCCTAAATCAATCTACATCCGGTTCGAGGGTACATCTCCGAACTCCTTTGACATCCATCGTTGTAATTCCTCAACGACGTCAAAGAGGTGACGGGTCCCAATGGCCACACACCTAATATCGGACCGAAACGTCCCTAAACTAATATCGGACCGAAACGTCCTTAAACTAATACTGGACCGAAACGTCCCTAAACTAATATCGGACCGAAACGTCCCTAAACTAATATCGGACCACCACGTCCCTAAACTGGCATAATAGAGCCCAAATGCTCTTTTATCGGATCTAAACGGTCCCGTTAAGTTGATCTTAGTCTCAAACTGGACTAACGTATCCTTAACAAACGTTTAAGTTGATCTTAGCCCCAAACACGGCTAACGTATCCTTGAATATTCAAATGGATTATAAAACTCCCAATCAACTCTGGTTTGAGGGTACATCTCCGAGCTCCTTTGATACATGTCGTTGTAATTCTTCAACGACGTCAGAGAGGTGACGAGTCTCGATGGCCATATATTAAATTAATCACTACGTTGAGTTGATCTTAGTCTAAAACAGGACTAACGTATCCTTGACGAACGTTTAAGTTGATCTTAGCCGCAATGCGACTAATGCATCCTTAAACTGAAAACACCAAACCCAAATCTAAGTAAATACGGATTTGGACTAATCCACGTCCTACGGGCGACGGCATTACTCAGTCTCCGTATACAATCCACGGGCAACCATAAACAAAATGAACACACACGACACGAAGTGAAATTCTGGAGAAGGAGAAAGTTGTTACCGCGAGGCGGTAGCGTAATTAACTGCAGGGGCTTGCGCCTGCAGGGAAGAGCGTCCCCATAATCAAAAACCCCTCATCCTGAGGGGGAATCTGACGAAGTCTGCTACATCGGCCGCATCCGTCTAAACCTCCGATACACGGTGCCATAAACCAACTTGGCATCTTCGGAGAGATAAACGGATAAAACCAAATAGCATCTGCCCCGAACATCAGGCATGGACGTCCAAGTCCAGGCCGCCGTTCGGAGGGGAACAGATTCTGGCACGCCCGGTGGGACCTCTTCCTCTTTCCACTCCACACTTCGTGTGTCGTCTTCGCGAACCAATCGTGGTTCATTGAATGGTTGTCTTCGGATTTCAAGTTACTAAGATTTGGTCTTTTACCTGGCGCAGAATTCAAGATTCAATGGCCTCTAGCTGTACCAACTGCTCGAAATGCCGCTGCAACGGACGCTCCACCTCACCAGGAGGTGTAGCATATGGGCCCCAAGCGGCTTCCTTCCTTACTCTGCCGGTAGACCAAGTGACCCAAGCCACCACCGGCTTGTTCTTCGGGACTATGATCCCACCTGCAAGCTTTTCTGCACCAATACCTGCACCGAAAGTGGTTAAAAAGTCGGTCTTCAACCGGCTCACTGTTCCGACAGCCCCTGTCAACGGGTCGCCCGCTACTAAACCGACAGCCTCCGTTTTCACCAGGCTAGGTCAGAACTATAAAGTGGCCGTCCCAAAGAGGGCAACGGCCGTTGCTTCGGAAATCGTTAAAGCGGCTTCTCCCATCAGAGAGTCAGTCTTCGCAAAATTGACGGTTCCCACTCCTCCCCCAACTAGTCAAAAGGCATCAGTCTTCGAGAGGCTGACATCGGCAGTTACCTCACACTCAAACAGGGGGCAACAAGAAACCATCTCGATTTCCGAGCCAGTCCCAACGCCTCGTCGTGCGCGACGTCGCCATTGGCGACGAGTAAGGAAAGTAGGGGGCAACTCCCCCTCAGGGATAACTCCACCCGCTCCAATGGTGGAAGTCAACGCTGCTGTTCCAACTGGGAACAGCTTTGAACTACCGAGGAGAGTGCGTAAGAACTCTCCAACCGCTACCTTGGAAAGATCTCCTCCACCTGCGGAGAGAGTTCCAGAAACAAAACAAGAACAGCCCCCTCAACGGCTATCCTCAAAAGTTTACAAGGTTTGGCGTAGAGTTCAAGACTCCGTGATTGACCCGGACCACTTTCATCGCCAGAAAAAGGCAAAGGTGGAAAAAGACAAAAACCGCCCCATTAAACAACAGGGGGCAACAATTGCTAGGATGCCCACTTCAACGGCTCCTTTAACCTCGATGGCCCACAAAAGAAGGAGGCCAGAGAAAGCTCCCGCGTCAGCAGCAAAGTTTAAAAGCGATGAACCTAAACGCCCCAAGTCAGGGGGCATAATTGTTCATACGGTTTATATGGCTTCTGGAAAGGAAGAAAGCCGTGCTTCTACGGGTCACCGACCGCTCACCCGATCAGTGACCAAGGCTCAGGAGCAGCAACAAAAGCTCCAGGAGATGATGACCACAATGGCTGCACTCACTGGGCCAAAAGAGAACCCTGAGGCGTCCTTAGATGAGCGCCAGGAGGAAGAGACCGACGCCGAGTTCCTTCGCCGAGTACTGGAGAAGAGGGACAAAGAGGCTGCTGAACAAGCGGCCAACATACGGCGGATGGGCCTCCTCTTCCAGGACATGATAGGGATGATGATACAACAAGATCCTCCCGCTGAAGAACCCCTAACCGTCTTTGGAGATGATAAAGGAGATACATTAAATCCGCAGCCCGCTCTATTAACAGCTAAAGAGGATACAATCTCTAAGACTGATCTGGACGAATACATAGCCCAGCAAATAAAGGTTCATCATGCGGCCGAAGCAGCCGGCCACGTCGTAAAAACGGGGCGACCATATCCAGGCTGGTATGACCAAATCAAGTACCCGCCGGGTTACACAATTCCCAAGTTTCATGTCTACAAAGGGACTGGCAATCCCCATCAGCATGTCGCCCAGTTCAGGGCGCTTTGCGGTAACACCGGCGGCGATGACAAGCTTTTGCTCCGCCAGTTTGTCGGAAGTCTATCAGATACGGCGTTCGAGTGGTACTCTGAACTCCCTAATGATTCTATTAAAACCTTCGCGGAGATGGAGCTGCTGTTTACCCAACGCTTTGCAAGTGCCAGTGAACGTACCCCGATGACGGCACTAATCAACGCCAGGGTAAAACCCGGCGAGACATGGGTTCAGTACGCCATACGGTGGCGTAATCTATGGTCGAAGTGCGAGCAGCGCATAGAAGAAGCCCCTGCGGTGGGGATGTTTGTTGGAACTCTTGATCCACAAGCAACCATCTCACAGTTTATGATGTTTTTCAAGCCGACTTCCTTCCAGGTTTTGATTGACAAACTAGCGCAAATGGACCAGATGGGTCATAAACCCCCTCTCCTAAAGCCAGATTCCCGAACTGACAAAGGAAAGGGAAAAGCGATCATTGTCGCTAATGCTCAATAACAACCGAACGACTTGAAGCCGGTTGCTCGTCCAAACAATACGCGCCCTTACGTACCCCTTGAGGATAGGATGGGACGTCCTTATTCCTTTCCCCGCGATAAAACGAAGAGGTTATTCGAGCTGGCATTACGCAACAGACTCATAAATCTGCCAAATCCAAAACGTCCGTTGCAACCAAGTGACGTCAACGAACCTAATTACTGCCCCTATCATCGAGTGCTAGGCCATCCGATTGAAGACTGCTACGTTTTCAAAAATTGGCTTGAAAACCAGTATAGACAGGGCGTTATCTGACAAATGGAAGGTGAATCCCCCGCAGCCCCACACCTCTAAATGGACGAATACGCCGGGGGCAACATGCTCTGTCATTGAAGAAACTCCGTGGGAGGTTGTATTATTATCAAAAACGAAGAGGATGCTAAATGATCTTCGGACATGTCCGGCGATCAAGTGGAAAAGCCCATTGGAACCGCAGGTCGTAGAGGGGATGTTAAAGCCACGTCCAACTCCAAAGACCAGTGATGGGGGTTCAAGCACTAGTAGCCAGTCGTCAAAGTCTTCGAAGAAAAAGAAGAAGGCCAAGAAACCGGTGAAGCCTAGCGATAGGCGCACGGACTTGCAAAAGCAAATTGACGCGCTGGAAGAGTACAACCAGAAGGCGTGAACTCCCGTCACATTGCAAGAGTTCCTCAACCACGTCTTCCAAGCAGAAGATGAGGGAGGTAGTTCGTCAAATGAATCTGAAGAACATGTAGCAAGTTGCCATGTGATTTCCCATTTGTCCACAAGCGATGAGGAGACTCCTCGCGCTGAAAAGCTGGGGGCAGAGCTTGCGCTAAAAATTCTGGAGCCGTCAGATGAAGTGATTGATGCATTCCTAAATCAGGCGTTCTTAAAGGGCAAAGCTGATCGGGATAACGAAGCGGTTATATTCGAAAGGGCCAAACGCCAACGCCTTGGCGAAAGAATTGCGGTACTCCCGCTAGAACAAAATACACCCACCACAGATAAAATCAAGTTCAAGATAAAGAAGAGATTCGCTAAGGCTGTGTCGATGGGTATGAAGCTACCACCCTCCGAGAAAAACATTACGGGTGAAATGGAAAACCACCCCTCCTATTGCTTGTACCATCGGAAGGTGTCGCATCCCACCGAAGAGTGCAAAGCTTTCGGTAAGTGGTGGCAAGGATATGTTACTCACCGGCAACTGTTTAAGCGGGAAAAGCGCAAAGCCCGCCGAGAGCAGAACGGAATAAACGAAGTGCTTGATAAAACTGGCAGTGGTTGTTGCATGATTGACGCCGGGGAATCACAAGTACCTGTATTCGGGAGCGATTCTGATGAGGAGCTAGAGCTTGGTCCCCTCTTTAAAGAATCCACTTCGGGAAAAGAAGAAGGACCAAAGGCTTGTGAGAATATACAGCTACGTAACCGGACGTTACCTGAAAAGAATCTTGGACCCTTAAACAAGAAAGACAAAGGGAAAGAGAAGGCCTCTGAAGACATCGCCTTGGATGATCGAGTTGCGGAAGAGTTAACCGCCAAGAACCCGTCAAAGAGGAATAAAGTGGATTACAATGTCTTAGCGCATCTGAGGAAACTGCCCTCGCAGCTCAGCATTCTCGACGCCCTGTTGCTATCAAAAGAGGCGAGGGATTCTTTGATTAAAGCCTTACAAGAACCGGAACAATTCCAAGCATGCCTGGCCGAGGAAAAGATGAAGGATGAGTTGGAGGAAGTACACACTGCTGATGTTACTTTTGGCGATGAGGACCTTCTACTTGGGACTTGCGAACACAATCGCCCTCTCTATGTTTCGGGATACTGCCATGATATAAAGATAGGCAAAATTCTGATCGATAACGGGTCGTCTGTTAACCTACTCAACGTGCGGGTGTTGAAGGAGATCTGCATGAGCGTCCAGCACCTTGTTCGGGATAAGATCACCATATCCGGGTTCGACTCCCAATCGTCAAAGACTCTTGGATCTGTGATACTGACGCTACGTTTCAGATTACTCGTCACGGACATTAAGTTCCACGTCATAGATGCCAAGACATGCTACAACGCTTTGCTCGGCCGACCATGGTTACACGAGTACAACATCATCCCTTCTACACAACATCAGTGTATGAAGTATTTTAAGGATGGTTTCGAGTATACCGTGACGGGAGAACTGAACCCGTTCTCTGTGAACGAGGTCCGCAGATACGAAGATGCCAAATACTTCTTGCCGGATTTCGAAGACACGGAGAAGTGTCACAGGCCGGAAAATAAAACTAACGCCACCATCCCTGTCTTCGGCAGTGATAACGAGGAAGAAGAGGAGATCGTTTATTCGGGTCCGCCCCAACATAACAAGCCAGGACCATCCACTCCTACATTGGTCTTTGGTAGTGACTCAGAGGATGAGGTCCATGTCGTATTCTCTGCTCGGCCTTCAATACAGGCTTCCGCTGATGAAGAGCGAAGTCTGCAGATAACCATGGTACCGCTTGAACATTACAAAGAACTAGATGCACTCAACACCAACAGCGTAGAAGAATTGCAGAAATTTTATATCCCTCCCGGGCGGGAAGGCGAGAAGGCAATCCTATTCTACCGTTCTGAAGAAAACAAGGTGGAAAAAGAAGTTTGGCATGGCGTGGATCCCACGCTCGACAGGCTTCAGCCTATCCGTCTTCCCAGATATTATACCGAAGGTTTGAAGAAACTGCTAAAACGCCAGGGGATATCCTTCAGACAGACCGTTAGAGAGGCTAAATTCTATGACAGGGTCTGGAATGTTCCCGGGACCCAACGCAAACTGCCTAACGGGAGAATGGAAACAAAAGGGCTTGGGTACATCCGACTAAAGAAACGAGAGCTAGTAAATAGCTGTTATGTTATGTATGACTTCGATGAAGATGCGGACGCTCAATGGGAGGACGCTAATCCTAAGTCAGTAAAAGTTCCTGATGAAAAAGTGCCCGGTCCATCATTTGAAGAACAAATGGACAGGCTTATAAAGGAAGCTGGTCAAAAAGTCCGAGATGACCACAATCGCGAGACAGCCATCTATGAGAAAGCCAAGACGCAACGCCTTCTCCGACAGGCCGTGAAGGATGGAAAGGTCGCTCAACCTGCTACAAAAAAGGTTCGACGCGAAAGCAAAAACAAGTCAGAGGGCAGAAAAGACGCTCAACAATCACAAGGCAGAGCTAAGAAACCACGTATCTGAGAGTCGAGCGTTATTGACTTAGCCCTCATGAAGAAAATGAGTCGAGCATACTCTTTTCCTCGGAACAAAACAAGGAAGATATTTAAGCTTGCTCTAAAACATCAAATGCTTACATTGCCAGAGTCCAAGCACCCCGAACAAGCAGGCGAAGCCTCACACCCGGACTATTGCTCTTACCATCGAGTAGTAGGTCATCCTCTTGAAGATTGCTTCACCTTCAAGAATTGGGTCGAAGATCACTATCAGCTTGGTAAATTCGCTCTGTCCAACAACTGGAGGGTAGCACCACCACAAAAGCACGAGCCTAAAGCCACGAAAGAAGAACCAGTTCCACATTGGGATTGGCAGAAAATTCGCACCTGTCGTATGATAACGATATTAAAAGAGGAGTCCGAGAATGTGGACAGCCTTCCCTGGTGCTTCGAAAACAGCAATGATGAGGTGATCTCAGAATTTCCCCCAGCTCCGAAAGAACTGGAGGACGGCATACATACCACTGCGGATAACCTCAAGAAAATTGAGTTGGGGACGATAAACGATCTGCGACCGACATTCGTTACCGAGCTGCTGTCCGAGGAAAAGGTGGCTGCGTTAAAGGACGTCCTTGTACAGCATAAAGATTGCTTCGCATGGAACTATTCCGAGATGCCGGGACTTGATCCAGAAGTTGCTGTGCATAGACTGGCAATATCCCCGAGTGTCAAGCCGGTCAAACAAGCGCCGAGAAGAATGCGGCTTGAGCTCGAAATGAGCATCAACGTGGAAGTAAAAAAGCTGATAGACTCCGGCTTTATCCAAGAGGTTCAATATCCTGAATGGATTGCTAATATCGTCCCAGTGATGAAGAAAAATGGTACGGTGCGCATATGCGTGGACTTTAGGGATCTCAACAAAGCCTGCCCGAAGGATGATTTCCCAGTACCAGTCACCGAACTGATGATAGACAACACGTCCACGCATGAGATTTTCTCATTTATGGACGGCTCATCAGGATATAATCAAATAAAAATGCACCCTGAAGACCAGAAACATACGGCTTTCCGGACTCCTTTGGGAATATTCTGTTACAAGGTGATGCCCTTCGGTTTAAAGAACGCCGGTGCAACCTACCAAAGGGCCATGACGAAGATTTTAGATAACCTTATACACGAAATTGTTGAGTGCTATATCGACGACCTCGTTGTTAAAAGCAAATCATATGAGGAACATCTCGAGCACCTGAAGACCGTATTTCAACGTCTTCGACAATACAACTTGAAGATGAACCCTCTGAAGTGTGCATTCGGGGTTTCCTCGGGCAAATTCCTGGGATTCGTCGTTCGACACCGAGGTATCGAGATAGATCCGTCCAAGATCAAGGCAATCATAGGAATGCCTCCGCCGAGAACTCTCAAACAGCTGCGGTCTCTCCAAGGGAAGCTCGCGTACATACGGCGATTTATAGCCAACCTCTCGGGAAAGTGCCGCCCTTACAGCCACCTGATGAAGAAGGGAACCCCGTTCGTCTGGGATCAAAAGTGCCAAAGCGCACTAGACGAGATCAAACAGTACCTGCAAAACCCTCCAGTGTTGGCTGCTCCAGTGAAGGGAAAACCTCTCATTCTTTACACGGCCGCCCTTGAAGGTTCTTTGGGCGCATTATGGGCACAAGAGAATGACCAGGGGAAAGAAAGAGCACTTTACTATTTAAGTCGAGTGCTGCTGGGGGCAGAAAGCAATTATTCCCCCATTGAAAAACACTGCCTGGCGTTGATCTTCGCAATAACAAAGCTTAGACATTACGCATTAGCGCATGAAGTCTATCTCATTTCAAAGGTGGACCCTCTCAAATATCTAATGTCAAAGGCCATATTGACAGGACGACTCGCTAAATGGGCCCTACTCTTAATGGAGTTCTCGATAGCATATCGACCACTCAAAGCAGTAAAAGGCCAGGCCATCGCCGACTTCCTTGCTGAGCACCCGATACCAGCCGACTCTCCTTTAAACTGCGATCTTCCAGACGAACATGCGTTTGATGCGATCGATGGTGATAATACCCGATGGGAGCTTTATTTTGACGGAGCATCTTCCGTGAAGAAGCGCAAACAAAGTACCCCTATAATCAAATCGGGGGTAGGACTCATCTTTATAACTCCACAAGGAGGGATAATGCGCTACGCGTTCTCCCTGACGGAACCGAGGACAAACAACGAAGCCGAATACGAAGCTCTGATAGCAGGCCTCGAGATCGCCATTGACATGGGAATTGAGAACCTCCTCATATACGGAGATTCGCAACTGGTCGTTAGTCAAATAAACGGCGATTACCAAACATGCAAGACGGAGTTAGTAAAATACGGTGAAAAGGTGCAACAACTGCTAACCCAAATTCCCTCCTATACTTTGGAGAGCATACCCCGCGCGGATAACAGCAAAGCGGACGCGTTGGCCAAACTCGCTAAAGAAATGGCTGACGAGAACCTCGATGACGTTAGAATCATGGTACAAAGTCGTCAGGTGCTCGCCCCTGCAGAAATACCTTCGGAATCACCCGAAGAGAAGGGAGTGACTAGACAAGCGACCTTGCAAATAAAAGAACATGAGAAGGTTGAGGATTGGAGGGAAGTCTTTATAGACTACTTCAAGTCCCACCAAATGCCCGAAGATGCGTCCGCAAGACATTAACTCGTAAAACGAGCTCTGTCCTTCGCCTTCGTCAATGATACTCTCTACAAGAGGTCATTCGATTCTCTGTGGCTGAGATGCTTAGGACCAGACGAATCGGAAAGAGTCGTTCAGGAAGTTCATGACGGAATCTGCGGTTCCCACCAAGCAGGTCCAAAGATGAAGTTGAAGATCAAACGGATGGGCTATTACTGGCCCACGATGATTCAAGACTGCATCGAATATGCGAAGCAATGTCACTCATGCCAGATTCATGGGGATTTCATCCACCAGCACCCAAATCCGCTGCATCCAACGGTAGCTAGCTGGCCATTCGAAATGTGGGGGACTGATATAGTCGGCCCCATCGAGCCAGCATCGTCTAAAGGACATCGTTTCATCCTAGCAACGACTGACTACTTCTCTAAGTGGGCAGAAGCAGTACCATTGAGAGAAGTGAAGACGGAGAATATCCTCCATTTCTTCAAAACGCACGTCATATATCGGTTTGGAACTCCGAGGCGGATCATCTCCGATAACGGGCCAGCCTACCGAAGTCATAAAATCAGCCGCTTCGCACAGCAGCATAACATAGACTGGAGATATTCCTCAGTCTATAATCCACGAGCTAACGGTCTCGCCGAGGCCTTCAACAAGACCTTGACGAAAATTATAAAGAAAACAGTATCCCGAAATAAGAAAGACTGGCATGAGAGACTGCAAGAAGCTCTTTGGGCGTATCGAACCACGTTCAAGACAGCTACAAACACAACGCCATACGCGTTGGTGTTCGGTACCGAAGCAGTACTCCCTCTCGAGATAGAGTTACCCTCTCTACGAGTGGCAGTTCACCACGAGCTAACAGACGAAGAAAATGCTCACCTTCGGCTTGAGGAGCTTGACGCCCTTGATGAAACTAGGCTCATAGCACAACAAAATCTGGAAGCTTATAAAGCAAAGATGATGCGCTCATACGAAAGATTGACCCGACCGAGGACATTCCACCAAGGCGAACTCGTGCTAGTGGTCAAAAGGCCTATGATCCCCAATCGCGCCAAGCGGGGAAAATTCGAGCCAAACTATGAAGGCCCGTACATCATAGATAAAGTTTACCAGGGTGGGGCCTATTTACTTATGGACATGCATGGTGAAAGGCCTTTCAGACCAATAAACGGTCGCTTCCTAAAGAAATACTACGCTTAATGAGCTACAGCCTAGGTCAATGATAGATGACGACGACTATGTCCGCTCGCTATCTTCCTAGGCTCAAACTGTATAAGCAGTAGCCAGCTTCTCAACAGCGGACCGGAATGTCCTTAAACTAATAGCAGACCGAAACGTCTTTAAAACTACTACCGCAGTATCTTTAGACAGACGAGAAAAGAAAAAGGAGAGAGAAAGAAAAAAATAAAAAAATATATATGAAAAAGAATAAAAAAAAACGGTATGTCCATAAGCAAAATGGGCACGGATGAAAACCCGAAAGGGCTCCGTGAGTAAAAACAGCAGGACTGCCGGCAAGTGTTCGTGAAAACCCGAAAGGGCGCGACCTTGTAAAAAAAAAAATAAATAAAAATAAATAAAAAAATAAAAAAAAACAAAAAAAAAACGGTATGTCCATAAGCAAAATGGGCACGGATGAAAACCCGAAAGGGCTCCGTGAGTAAAAACAGCAGGACTACCGGCGAGTGTTTATGAAAACCCGAAAGGGCGCAACCTCGTTAAAAGACACTTGTAGGGTCCTCTCGACCTTGTAAGGAGAAACCACCTGCGTGAGATCCTTACGACTCACAAAGGAGCAACACACTTAGGGATCCTCACGATTCCTAAGGAGAAAATACACTTACGAGATCCTCACGACTCGTAAGGAGAATTCTCTTATGGGACCCTCCCGGCTCATGAGATTTGAAAGTCTTAAGTTACAGAAACCTAAACCTGTTCTTAAGCAAATCCCCCACAACCTTCGATATTGCCCTACAAGAGGCTCAATACTGACCCTTGTATACAATCCACGGGCGCGAATAAACATTTCCCTAACCAAGGTCCATCCGTGACTGGGGATATACTCGCATAACCCTTGTAAATCCTCTCGATTTGCAAAGAGAAAACCCTCCTGTAGGATCCTTACGACTTACAGAGGAACAAAACACTTAGGAACCCTCACGATTCCTAGGGAGAAAATACACCTATAAGATCCTCACGACTTGTAGGGAGAAATACCTTTATGAGACCCTTACGGCTCATGAAGTCAAAGCCTTAGTCGACAGGACCCTAACCCTGGTCGCTAAGCCATCTTTGTTCGACAGCGACAGAGGCAGATGATGATTCGCTCCTGGCAATATCCCAGTTGTAGCGGTGCTGATGCCGAAATCGGTGTCCAGTTTCAGGTTCACGGCGAAAAGCCAGTAGACCGTACATGCATACGAAATAGCCGAAATGATGGGGCAGCTTGCAATAATAAAAAGCAGCAAGTAAAAATATATGCATGAAGAAAAAGCCGAAATGATTGGGCAGCTCGCAATAAAAAGCAGCGAGTAAAAATAAAGTAAAAAGCCGAAATGATTGGGCACCGCGAAAAATAGCCGAAATGATTGGGCGATCGCGACCTTCGCGATATAAAAGCTGAAATGATAGAGCATCGCGGAAATAAAACAAAAAAAAATAATAATGATGATAAAATTTTGGCCCTACAGTTAAGATCACATCGATCCCTGTATACAATCCAAGGGCGTAAAACAAAAAGGGAGCCATACTCTCCCAACAAACTCCTCGACTCACGGATACAAACACTCCTTGACGAGAGCCTCATGATCCGCGTCGACCCGCAGAGCCACCAGTGCCTCCGTAGGAATCCTCGACTCGTTTCAAACCCCAAGGAAATAAATAATCCTTGGCGCTCGGGAAACAAATAATCCCTAGCAAAACTCCTCGACTCACGGATACAAACACTCCTTAACGAGAGCCTCCTGATCCGCGTCGACCCGCAGAGCCACCAGTGCCTCCGTAGGAATCCTCGACTCGTTTCAAACCCCAAGGAAACAAATAATCCTTGGCGCTCGGGAAACAAATAATCCCTAGCAAAACTCCTCGACTCACGGATACAAACACTCCTTGACGAGAGCCTCCTGATCCGCGTCGACCCGCAGAGCCACCAGTGCCTCCGTAGGAATCCTCGACTCGTTTCAAACCCCAAGGAAACAAATAATCCTTGGCGCTCGGGAAACAAATAATCCCTAGCAAAACTCCTCGACTCACGGATACAAACACTCCTTGACGAGAGCCTCCTGATTCGCGTCGACCCGCCGAGCCACCAGCGCCTCAGTGGGAATCCTCGACTCGTTTCAAACCCCAAGGAAACAAATAATCCTTGGCGCTCGAGAAATAAATAATCCCTAGCAAAACTCCTCGACTCACGGATACAAACACTCCTTGACGAGAGCCTCCTGATTCGCATCGACCCGCCGAGCCACCAGCGCCTCCGTGGGAATCCTCGACTCATTTCAAACCCCAAGGAAACAAATAATCCTTGGCGCTCGGGAAACAAATAATCCCTGGCAAACTCCTCGACTCACGGATACAAACACTTCGTGATGAGAGCCTCTTAACTCATGTCAACTCGCAGAGCCATCACCCTCTCCGCGAGCAAATTCCCGATTCGTCTCAATTTGTAAGAAGAAGTCTCAGACAGCAAGGATTGAAAAGCTTGCTTCTTGAGCAATGGGGCCCTGCAAGTCAATCCAAAATGGTCTCTTGCATACTATTCACTGGTCTCACTCTCCGAAGTCGAATTTCGACGAGGAGGGAAACAACCGCTTACGAATTCTCTCGACTCGTAAGAGGGAAAATTCTCTTATAAGATCCCTACGACTTATAAGAGAAAACCACACTTAGGAATCCTCACGATTCCTAAGGAGAAAATCCATCTATGAGATCCTCTCGATCCGTAGGGAGAAAAGTCTCTATGAGACCCTCACGGCTCATAGAATTGAAAAGTCTTAGGCGGTAAACCTAAACCTGCGGCCTAAGCCATCGCTATTTCCTGAGGAAGTCGGAATACTCATTTTAGACATCCATCAACCATGGTTATTAAGACAGCCTACTGACATTAAAAGAGAGAAGATGACAGAAAGAATATCCGTTCCACATTTGATCTGGCATGCGTGACGCATTCATTCATGCACGGGCAGAAAACTCAGGACGAGAAATAAGAGAAGCTGAAATAAAAAGTTTCCATTCATATTGGCAAAAATTCTTACAATTATGAAAAGCAGTAAAAGGAAAATATTATTACAATGGAATGACTTCAGATCCGGGGCAGGGATTGAGGAATTCAAAAGTAAGGCCGTCCAAAGTTCTTCTGGCCTTTCTAATTATTCTTATGCGCAGCCTCTCGCGCTCCTCGGTGTCGATATCATCGGCAAGCCCTTCCGGCCTTCGATAAGTAGCAACGATCGTCGTCTGCTGAAAGATTTGATGTAGGATGTCAACGAGGTTGTTTCGCCGTTTCTTCGAAATCAGCCCCGTCAGGTACACTGAATGCACCTTGTCTTCGGCATCATCTAGCGCATTGAGCGGTAAGGCCTCGTGAAGACCTGGGAGTGCTCTCCATATTGCCCCCAGCACGACTTTCAAAAGGGCCGAACGACGAGGTAGCAGCCAGCCACCGCTGGCATTCAGGCGATCCATGACCTCTGCACATTGAGCGTCCGTAAACTCCTGGTTCTGTTGACGGCCCTGTACACGGATATCCTCATAAGTGATGAACTCGTGCAAGCTGTATAGACGCACCGCCATAATACCTGAAGAAAACAATACAGGGATATTAACAAACAAGAAAATACAGAAAGTTAAAAGTTAAGCTTCTTGAGAGCAATGCTCTGCAGACAGGAGCGACACCAGTCAAAATCAGTTATGAGGAGAATTTGAGGAAAATTCCCTAAGAATATTGAGAGCTCCGCTCTGGAAAAAAAAATTATTATTATTATATAATAATAATAATATTCTCAAGTGCCATATAATTTGGGAGGAGCAAAGCTCCATTAATTAAGAAGATATAAGAAAAATCTTTTATAGAGCAAAGCTCTATTAATGGAACCCTAACAGGATTCTCCTGAGTTCTCTTTGGACCTCTTTAGAGCAAAGCTCTGCTAAACCCTAAATGGGTTTTCTTTAGATCAGGGATCTATGGAGAGCAAGGCTCTATTAATCAACTTTAATCTAATTTAGTTTAATTTTATTTTTACCTACGATGATTATGAACTCTGGAGTTCTTGGGAAAGAAATCAAGAGCAAGGCTCTGAAAATTCTTAAGCAAGAGCAAGGCTCTGAGTAAAAATTCTTGAAGTGGTAAAGAATTTTTTGAGGACCAAAGGTCCTATTTATAGGCATCAATCGCCTCCTCAAATGCCAAAAGGTGCCGCGACGGTTCGGATTCTGCCACCGCTGCGCTTGCGTTTGGAGGCCACGTAAGCGCAGCGGCGGGGGGGCATTTGTTTACCCCAATCAGAGCAAAGCTCTGTTCAAATTCCAAGGCGGAGAAGAAACAACGCTTCATCTTCCCCCAATCAGAAATAAAGCTTTGCTTTGAAAATTTAAACTTTAATTTTGAAGCAACGCTTCAGTTCCCGTGCGCTGCGCGCAACGCGCCACGTGTCAGAAGTTGACACGACAGCACAACGCCCAAGGCAGTACGTCCAATCAGAGCAAGGCTCTTTAAAAAACATAAGTAACGTTCAACTGCGCAAGCGCACGGCTGCGCGACACGTGTCTGCGCAGTTGCGCAAGCGCTGGTGCGCAAGCGCACCGCTGTGCGACACGTGTCTGCGCAGTTGCGCAAGCGCTGCTGCGCAAGCGCGACACGTGTCTGCGCAGTTGCGCAAGCGCTGCTGCGCAAGCGCCTCACTGCGCGACACGTGTCTGCGCAGTTGCGCAAGCGCCTCACTGCGCGACACGTGTCACACGCTGGTGAGTTGCGCAACAACAGAGTGAAGATTTAAGGATATTTTTTCTGTTCTTGTTTAAACAAGAAGATTTCTTCTGTAAAACAGGGGCCTTTGGATCAAAGATCCAACGGTGGGGAAAATTCCCCGAATCACTCAGAAAAGATCTTTTTAACAAATTTAACTGATTTTTGAGCACTATAAAAAGGACCCCAGACCCCATTTCAAAGATATAGAGAATTTGGATAAAAAAAAGAAGAAGAAGAGAACTTCTTGAGAACACAAAGAAGAAGGTAAAAACCTTTGAAATAAGAGAAAATTCTCTTAGGAATAGATCATTGATCTAAAAGACAAGATCAGTGATCTTCAATAAATAAATAAATAAAATAATAAAAAAATAGTGCCTTGCACTTGCTAGAGAACCTCTGGTTCTCTGAAATAGAAAGAAAGAAAAGATCTTTTTCTCTTCTTTGATCTAAATCTAGATCAAGAAAATAAAAAGTGCTCTGCACTCCTTTCCTTGAATCTAAAAGATTCTTGGTGCTTTGCACAAATGCAATGCATTAATTGAAGGGCCAGGCCCAAATCAAAAAGACCTAGCAGGCCAAAATAAATTGCAAAGCAATAAAAGGGCTGAGCCCAAATAAAATTGATGCTCTGCATCATTCATAAAGAACAGAGCCCAAAAACAAACTGATGCCCTGCATCTTTTCTGGGCAAAGCCCAAATAAAAATAAAAGGAAATGCAAAAGCAATGTTGGACATTTTTTTTACTGGACTTAGCCCAATCGTGGCCATAAGTCCTTAAATTAAATTGGCTGAGCAAAATGGCTCTCCTAAATCAATCTACATCCGGTTCGAGGGTACATCTCCGAACTCCTTTGACATCCATCGTTGTAATTCCTCAACGACGTCAAAGAGGTGACGGGTCCCAACGGCCACACACCCAATATCGGACCGAAACGTCCCTAAACTAACATCGGACTGAAACGTCCTTAAACTAATACTGGACCGAGACGTCCTTAAACTAATATTGGACCGAAACGTCCCTAAACTAATATCGGACCGAAACGTCCCTAAACTAATATCGGACCGAAACGTCCCTAAACTGGCACAATAGAGCCCAAATGCTCTTTTATCGGATCTAAACGGTCACGTTAAGTTGATCTTAGTCTCAAACTGGACTAACGTATCCTTAACAAACGTTTAAGTTGATCTTAGCCCCAAACACGGCTAACGTATCCTTAAATATTCAAATGGATTATAAAACTCCCAATCAACTCTGGTTCGAGGGTACATCTCCGAGCTCCTTTGATACATGTCGTTGTAATCCTTCAACGACGTCAGAGAGGTAACGAGTCCCGATGGCCATATATTAAATTAATCACTACGTTGAGTTGATCTTAGTCTAAAACAGGACTAACGTATCCTTGACGAACGTTTAAGTTGATCTTAGCCGCAATGCGACTAATGCATCCTTAAACTGAAAACACCAAACCCAAATCTAAGTAAATACGGATTTGGACTAATCCACGTCCTACGGGCGACGGCATTACTCAGTCTCCGTATACAATCCACGGGCAACCATAAACAAAATGAACACACACGACACGAAGTAAAATTCTGGAGAAGGAGAAAGTTGTTACCGCGAGGCGGTAGCGTAATTAACTGCAGGGGCTTGCGCCTGCAGGGAAGAGCGTCCCCATAATAAAAAACCCCTCATCCTGAGGGGGAATCTGACGAAGTCTGCTACATCGGCCGCATCCGTCTAAACCTCCGATACACGGTGCCATAAACCAACTTGGCATCTTCGGAGAGATAAACGGATAAAACCAAATAGCATCTGCCCCGAACATCAGGCATGGACGTCCAAGTCCAGGCCGCCGTTCGGAGGGGAACAGTACCACTGACGTGCTTGTAGTTAAACCTACTGCCAGCGTATTGACGAGTCTTCAGAGTCCCATACAGAGGGTTTCCCTGGTTCGGGTGAATCGTTGTAGAGGCCGTATGGTTTTATGGCAGGGTTCGATCATATATGTGCACTTGTACACGGATTATGATCGGACGGATAATACTAGTGTCGGAATACGGATAAGGGTATGTATATACGGATGAGGGGTATTCTTGTAATTCGTTATGTGATTACTTTAGTAGATGCCATTTCTTTTTCTTGGATTAGATATTTAGATTAATGTTTATTGTGAGGAAAGTGTGAGTGCAAGTCTTGGCCTTGAGCATTGATTCATTGCACATGCTCTTGGTGACTCATGGTATTGGGTCTTGTGATAATTCATTGTGACATGGATTGTTATTGGGGCTATTATTATTGTGTGAGATATTTTATAGTGAGGGGGCGGATCTTTTTTTTGCCTTGGGGATTTTTCTTGAGTTGGTTTTGATTGCTCACAAAATATCCAACACAATAACTTAGCCATTTCTTCACTTGCTTTTCTTGAGCTGATATTTTCCTCTCATGGTCATCTTCTTCAACCTCCACCCATCTCTCTCATGAGTTGAGAATCAATGGGTGTTTTGAGACAAAGTATTCACACACTATCTCTACTTCATCTTGGTTATCTAGATTAGCAAACTGGATGCTCGAGTTGCTTCGGTTTAGAGGCGGGAGCCCGTATTAAGAACCCTCGACGTGGATCTTCTTCGATGTGGGGAGACCGGAGATCAAACATGATCGGGGTAGCCACGAGGAGCTTGGGACAAAGGTTGAAGACCGAAAGACACGGATCAATCGGTATAACCTCTTTAAACTACTTTTGTAGGACTAGTATTGGGTTAATGGTACGATCCGTCGATTTGGGTTTCGTTAGCGCCAGGTTTCTAAAAGTTTTTGTTCCGCATTTTGGCCACGAATTGATGGCCGGGGCGTTGCCGTAATCCAACAGTCCAGACATTTCTTGAGGCGGTACCACCTGATCAGGAGATCATTGATCGCCGGGAGATCGAGTTGCGGAGAGTAGAGACAGAGAACAACACTGCAGATCCACTTACAAAGGCCATCTCTCAGACATAATTCGAGAGGCTAATCGAGATGATAAGTCTGTGATATGCCAATACATGGCCCTAGTGCAAGTGGGAGATTGTTAGTGATATATGCCCTAGAGGCCATTATTGTATAGTACTGGATTGTATATTATATTTTGGAAGCTTGGGATATACACAGATATAATAACAGTTTTGCTTAAAATGGTAGTATACTACTTGGTTTGATTCTACATCAATATATGCATATGTTTCTTTTAGCATATCGCTTATACATATTGGTAGAGCCCTTAGGATATTTTCTTGACTACCAGCGTTCTGATGGCAGTTACACTAGTGGGGGCTGGGTAGTCTATAAACACATTTTTATACAGGTCCCTTGTCATAGGATTATCGAGACGGGGTATCGATACTCCGGAGTAGACGCTTCTCATCCCAGCAGGGAAGATGGTCTGTCCCACATCCATTGGTACGTCATACCGGAGATAGTATATAGGTGCTCATTGGGTTATGAGCTACACTGGACAGACTCATTGGAAACTGCTGGTTGGTATTATATCTATCGTCAGGTAGCAGTTCCCGGGTGGCATAAGTACAGGTTAGTCCGTTGACTTGACATCATTATTCGTCTCGAGTGTGTTCCCACTGTACTTGGATTACCATCCTACCACGGCTCAAAAGAGTCGTGCAAACAGGTAGTAGTTGGTTGCAGTCCCGAAATACTTGGAGGCAATAGTGGTTAGATAGGATTCGTCTCTCCTAGTATTGGGGGTTAATATCGCGCTGTGTTCGGAAAGCCATTACACAAAATCTCTGGCCAGGGCAAGCGAGATTTACTGGTAGGTACTCCAGTAGTTTCTCAGGGTGTATTGGGCTCTATCTTGGCATGATTTATTGCGCTATTAGTGGTCTGATGATTACCATCCCCCTAGGCCCAATATGCGAGCATCTTAGATGAACAGACCGGACTGTATGGAGATTGTCATAGATAGGCTCAGTAGGAATTCGGATGAGTTTGCTCATCGGCCTTCTTATCGACAGATATCTGGATAACCGTTACATGCAGCTAGTACCGCTGACGGACTTATGGTTAAACCCACTGCCAGCGTACTGCCGAGTCTTTAAAGTCCCACATAGAGGGTTTCCCTGCTTCGGGCGAAACGATGTAGAGGTCGTATGGTTTTACGGCAGGGTTCTGATCATATACGTGTACTAGCTGTACGGATGTTGTTCGGACGGATAATACTAGTGGGCTTTGGTTTAAGCCGGATTCTAGTATTATATTTTTGGATTATTATTATCTCATTGTATTCGTATTTTTCGGAATACGAATATGGGTATGTATATACGGTGAGGGTATTATTGTAATTTCACAAGAGATGCTTTTAGAAGGGAACACCTTATTATTTGGTTTATCTATTTTTGGAAATAAATTAATGAGGTGGAAAATGGAGATATTTGTGACATGGTGAAGCATGGCTCTTTTGCATTTGTTTTTTGGTTTGGACTCACTATTCAAGCATGGTTGATATTTTCAATTGGAAAATATTGCATGCTTGAGTGAGTTGAGTAATGGAGCCATTCTTCACTTGCATTGACTTAGTTCATTTGCTTATTTTGTTTCTCTCTCCATTTTTTCTCTCCTTCTTCCTCAAGACCCTAATCCCTCACATGAGTTGTGAACCATAGGGTCAAGTGAGATTAAATACTTCATTGGATATTCTACATCTACTAAGCTACCTAGCTTAACGAACTAGGTATCTTAGTTACATCGGTTTAGATATTGGAGCTTGAAGTATAGACTCTCGGGTGGATCATCTTCGATACGAGGAGGCCGACGATCAAGCGTGATCCGGATCTTCGAGGAGCTCAAGGAGAGGAGGAGAAGAAGACCCGAAGGGCTTGTTAATAAGGAGGTATAAAATCCTAACATAGTAGTTAGAACCTCCTAGTAGATATAGCTAGTTAAAGTTTCTGTTAAGATCTTGAAGTTTAATCGGTGTTGCATAGTATGAAAAAAATCGTTTTTTTGTAAATTCCTCCTCCCTACAAGTGCGTGGGGTGTGCGACATCGACTTACACTACGGTGTCCTGTTTGGAGCTCTTTTAACAGACCGTGCATCTATTGAGTGTGAATACATAATTCGACATGAATTTGGAGTCATCCTTGTCACCCTTGAAGCTGGGGTCAGCGAATGCCTCGATCTGGAGGTCTTTACTGCCGTATATAAAGAAACATCTCCTTAGTCTTTCTCAAGTACTTGAGAATGTTCTTTACTGCTATCCAATACTTCTCTCCCGGGTTCGACTGATACCTGGTTACCACGCTCAATGCATAAACTACATCCGGTCTGGTACATAACATCGCATACATTATATATCCTACCGCCGAAGTGTAGAGTATAATACTCATGCGATCCCTTTCCAAATCAGTCTTTGGAGATATCTCTTTGGTGAGGGTGATTCCGTGACAAGCGGGTAAATTACCGCACTTGGAATATTCCATACTAAATCTCTTGAATATGATGTCAATATACCTGGACTATGAAAGTCCCAACATCCTCTCAGATCTATCATGATAGATTTGGATTCCCAGAATATAGGAGGTAACACCCAGGTTTTTCATGGAGAACTTCGGTGACAAGAAGTTTTTGACCAATTGAAGCATAAGAATGTCATCCACGTACAAGATGAGGAATAACACAGTTCTCGCTACAATTTTCTTATAAATACATGGTTTAACTATATTTTTGATAAAGTCAAATTCTTTTACCGTCTCATCAAAATAGATTTTCCAACTCCGTGATGCCTGCTTTAATTTATAAATGGATTTAAGCAACTTGCACACTCTTCCGCTGCTCTCACTTTCTATGAAGCCCTCTGACTGACCTATGTAAACCCACTCTTCTAAACTTCCATTCAGAAAAGCGATCTTTACGTCCATCTGCCAGATTTCATAATCATGGAAGGCAACAATGGCAAATAGGATCTGAATGGATTTAAATATAGCCACTGGAGAAAACGTTTCATTATAGTCCAAATCAAGTCTTTGACAAAAACCTTTTGCTACAAATCTTGCTTTATAGATTTCAACTTGTCCATCTACACTAATTTTCTTTTTGATAATCCATTTGTAGCCTACGGGTTTTACCTTGGAGGTGCAACGTCCAAATCCTAAATTTTGTTGGTGTAGATGGATTCCATCTCAGATCGTATAGCATCCAGCCACTTTACCGAGTCTCTACTTGTAATGGCCTGTTGGAAATTAGTAGGCCCATCATCATCGATGATGCAATCCTCTCTATCCCCGTCTACAAAAAAACCATAGTATCTCTTGGACGGATGAGACTGCCTACTAGATCTGCGGAGTGGCATAGGTATATCTAATTCTTTTGAAACTTTGGGTTCTACTAAGCTTTCAGTAATAAATTGCTTTTCTGGAATTTTTTCCAGTTCTATTACGCTCCCACTTATTTGTTTTTCAAGAAATTGACTCTCTAGAAAGTGGGCATATCAAGAAACAAAAACCTTTTGTTTCTCTATGTAATAGAAAAAGATACCCCCTGGAATTCCTTGGGTATCCCACAAACTTACACAATACCGATCGTGCCTCGAGTTTGTCCGCATGCTGACAAAAGATGGACACCCCCATATCTTAAGATACTTAAGACAGAGTTTCTTCCCACTCCACATTTCATATGGAGTGATAGGCACTGACTTAATTGGAACTTTGTTCAAAAGATATGCAACAGATTCTAGTGCATAATCCCAGAAAGATCACGGTAACTTAGCATTACTCATCATGGAATGTACTATATCAAGTAATGTGCGGTTCCGTCTTTTAGATACCTCGTTGTGTTGAGGTGTGTATGGAGGAGTTAGTTGAGAGAGAATTCCATTCTCTTTTAAATATCCCACGAACTCGGCACTCAAGTATTTACTACCCCAATCAGATCGAAGTGTCTTGATACTTTTTCCTGTTTGTTTTTCCACTTCATTCTTGTACTCCTGAAATTTTTCAAAAGCCTCAGATTTATATTTCATTAAGAATACATGTCCATACCTTAAGAAATCATTAGTAAAAATAATGAAGTAGGAATAACCACTTCTTGCATGTGTAGACATTAGACCACACGTCACTGTGTATGAGTCCCAAGAGCTCTGTAGCTCTTACTCCGTGTCCAGTGAACGGAGTCTGTCATTTTTCTTTTGATATATGATTGATAAGTTGCATAAGATAGATATTCAAACGGATCCAAATACCCATTTTTATGTAACTTCATCAACCGTGTTTCATTGATGTGACCAATTCTACAATGTCATAAGAGAGCATGATTTAATTCTGAGTTTTTCTTTTAAGTATGTTATGGACATTGAAAACTTGATGTTGATTTAATACGTATTATACCGTTGTCTAGTGTACCAGACCCAATCAAGTCATGACTAAGGTGAATGCT
This sequence comes from Agapanthus africanus, assembly GCA_030015575.1. Lineage (NCBI taxonomy): Eukaryota > Viridiplantae > Streptophyta > Magnoliopsida > Asparagales > Amaryllidaceae > Agapanthus > Agapanthus africanus. The sequence continues at coordinate 41,609,721 of JASDDO010000019.1, read as the reverse complement.
AACAATATCGCTTACAAATGTAAAATCATAACCTTCTTTAGATAGTAAAGATATAGAGATAATATTACATGTCATACTAGGTACATAAAAACAGTTGCGTAAAATCAAAATGTTTCCACTTGTTAATCCTAGGTAATATTCCCCTACGGAAATAGCATCTACACTCACTCCGTTTGCAACCCTGGGGTTATATCACCTGCTTTTAAAATTCTACAGATTCTTAGTGCCTGCAATGAATTACAGATATGAGATCCTGAACAGGCATCCAATATTCAGGAAGTAGAGTTTATTGACAAACGGTTCTCAATCATAAACATACCTGAAGCTGAAACCACAACTTACTTTAAATCCTGGTTCTTGGCTTTCCAAGCCTTGCAGTCCTTCTTCCAATGACCTTTCTTGTGACAATAGAACCATTCCTCCTTTCTCACTGTTGGCCCCTAACTTTTGCTTTGCCCTTCCCTTGTACCTTACCGACACCGCCTTTCGGTTTAGTGGGGGCCTTCTTCTTCTTTCCCTTGGCTTTCCCCTTGTATCTAGAGAAAGAAGGTTCCCCAACAAGAAGAGTGGGTGTCTTCCTAGATTTCTTTAGGGTGCACTCTGCACTTCTCAATATGTTGAGGAGCTCTGGAAGTGTAACTTCCTTCGCTTGTATATTGAAGTTCAATATAAATTGAGTATAGGTAGAGAGGAGGGACTATAGAATCAAGTTTGTATACAACTCGTTCTCCAACATGGTCCCAAGGTCAGCGAACTCTTCAATGAAGCTGATCATTTTAAGGTCGTGGTCTCCTGCAGATGACCAGACAACCAACCTCGCCTGAAAAAGTTTCTTCGAGGTCTCATATCTTGCGATACGAGATTGCTCTCCATATAAATTCTTGGTATGGAGAAAGATAGAAGCTAAGTCCATCATGCTGCCTCTGGTGTTCATTATCCATAGAGGCCAACACGAGGCACTTGGATTTCACACAGTCAATATCCCATGTCTTATAGATCTTAATGTCCGTGACGGTAGAATCTGGACCTGCGGTAGCGGGGGCTTTAATATTAAGGAGGTAGCCCTGCTTATCATAAGTAATGGTCATCTGGACATTCCTTAGCCAATCTTTATAGTTCGGACCCATCAATATGTTTTTATCTAATAGTAACTTAAGCCCGGTCATCTTGGTCGCTGCATTTAGAAGAGAGAGAGAAGAAACTCTCGGCATAGATACTCTTGCAAGGTTAGATTGGTTTTTAGTTTATCTAAATAGGATGGCTCCCACTGTTTCCTCAAATTCTTCTTTAAACCATAAAAGAAGAACTAGTCGGGATTAATCGCACTATACAATTCTTGCTTTAACCTTTCGGCCAGCCTAGTGTCAGTACTTCTAGAGAGGTTTTATAATGCTTCCGTTATATTTCTTAATTAAATAACATCTTTTCCCTGGAGGTGTTGTCCCGCTAGCACCTTTCTAGACACCTACGGGTTGTTGCATTGATTGTAAAGTGAAAAAGTCTCCCGAAGAGTAATAATAATTACTCATAGTGGGATCGGGATCCAACTATCATTATGTGATAATCTTGAAGGAATCCTACCAAAATCATCACACTCTAGAAGGTAGCAAAACCAGCAAGTTTTCTTTTTCTTTGAAACCCCCGATGTGGTTTTTGCCCCATGCGCTTATGACCTTGACGAAGGCCAAAATATCATAAGTCACAAGTCAAGTTCTACCCGTCACTATTCTGGTTACGCTATACCCATTCGTACAAACTCTTGATGAAGACCAAAATGGTTGTACGACTGTCCTAGATCAACGCATCTATCTATGCTACAGATAAGTATCCATTAGCTACCAATCACTATGCCTTGGCGAATGTCAAAATAAATAGCTTGAATGCTAGTGGATATATATTTGAAATGACGGAGGGCTACGACCGATTTTAATGAAAACCGTGAACATAATGAACTTGATATAGTCGAAGGAACCAAATAGCTTTTAAAAGGAGTGGTTTAGGCACCGCATTTAAAAGTTGTTTTTAAAGAAAACCGAGTGGTTTTTAATTTGTTCCAATGACTTAAACTTTTGGTTTGTTTTCTTTACACTAATTAAAATTAATGCGGTCCCATCAGTTAACTCTATCATTGTAGAAGAAATGAAAATAGAACGTACGTTTATGCCATCCGCATTCTCCACAGGGTCCCGGGTCTTCACCGTAAGGTTACTTAACTTACGGCAGGGCGGGGACAGAACTAGCGCGGATGGAAAACATAAGTAATGTTTATTATATATAATCTATATATAGCCATTCATCTCATGCAATGATAAAAAACACAGATCACAGCAGAAGCAACACAAATAAGAATATTGGATATACTATGATTTTCGTATTTCATTTTAGTCTTGAACGAAAAACGGATTCCACAGTCATGATGAAGAGCTAAAACCCTCATCCTAGACACCTACGGGTGTGGCAAACTACCCGCCAAATCGCCGAAGTGGAGAAACTTCCCTCAATGAGATGAGTAGACTACTTTTCACTTCAAGAACCCGGTAGTTTGAGCACTCTACCTAGGGTCTATACTAGGTGCATGAAAAGTAAATGAATACGACAATGGTGGCTGCAATCTCAACCCGGAAGTGCCCCGCAAAAGAATATTACATCATTTTACAAATTACATGAATGAAAAGAACAGAACACTCTTCAAAAATCCCCCGGCTATTCAATCACGACGATCCAATGCTTCATATCAACATCACAACATAAACAAGATGCAAGATATGTGCAACTGTCACGCCCCGCTTCCCAGTACACGAAAACGGTGACGTGGCAAGCCCGTGGCATATTTATCCAGAGAAGATTATTGCCTAAATAAATATACTAAGCGTATTGAAATAATAATACACAATGCAAGAATAAATGGAGACTGTAAATTTTTTCAACAAATATATTTATTTACATTCAATTTCCAATATTGACAAGTACACGAGTTTCAGCTAGAAAGTAAATACAATAAAATAAAATGTCTAAACATGTGGCATACATAAACTGAAGAAAAGTGAATTTGAGCTAGTACTAAGTAGCAATCCGGTCGTAGTCCTCCTCTATGGCCTCTACCTCCTCCGTCTCGACCGTATCTGACGAACATTCAAGCAGAAGAAAAGTGGGTGGAATACCCGTCAGCGAAATAGCGCTCGGTAAGTCCCAAGGATAAGTAAGAGTAAAGAAAATGACTAATATAGAATATATAGATGACGAGTAAGAGTATATGTTCATGGGTGAATATGTACTATAGGTCTCTATATGGTCACTATATTAATGTTAAGTTCCAAGTGTGAATATCAACGCAACCGTAAAAGTATTCACGAGCTCAAGAGTGAGGCCTCAAGAGAAAGAAAATACGAGCCTATTCATGTGTTAACATCGGGGCTCTAGGCTGTGGATGAGTCAACCCGACTGATATTCGAGTAAAATAAAATAGAGGTTAATACGGGACTCCTGAATCTCCGTTGGACTCACACAAGAAACTATCCCAAGCACCCCGAGTATAAATAGTTTATAACTGTATAATATACTTAATTAACTTGAGTGATTGGTTATAACATGTCTTGATCGAAACCATAGATTGCAAAAGGTGAAAAGTGAATTCGAGTGAGTCGAGTAATATGCGAGTCATGTCAATTGCAATCTTGGTTCGAGTCATGTTAGTTCGAGTAAATTAGATTCGAGTTCATGTTCAGGTTTAGATTCGAGTTGGGTTAGAGTTTGAGTTTGTATTTGAGTTCGAGTTCAAGTTTAGATTTGAGTTCGGAATTTAGGGCTTGAGTTCAGGTCTTTTTATATGAATTGATTTAAATTGTTTAAAATCTTATATTCGGGAGAAATCGGCAACTGCTGCACATGGATGGCAGGATTTGTGTCTTTTTTCAAAACAATTGCCATTTGATAACTCCGTTAAGTTGTCTAACCTGAATAGGCAAGCACTCACTTTCTCCGGCTCACTGGGGCTCAAGAGAAATGATACCGTTTAAACCTATATTAATTCTAGAGTCCTTAAAATATTGTTTGGATATCTCGAGAGGGTTTTATGAAAAATACTTTAATATAGTTCAAAAAATAAATCCCAAGGGTGATTTATAATATTTTAGGTTTTCATGAACATGTATTTTAATTGTTGTTGTGTTTTGGTGATAAAACCTGGCTTTTTGAAAGTTTGTGGTATTTTTATGAAAAATACTACTTTTGGTAACTTGATGGTATTTTATTAAAATTATACTATTTCATTTTAATATATAGTTTCATAATATGTTTTTATTGAAGATACAAATTCATAGTTTTATATAATTTTCCAAAATTTATTTTTGTTTAGAAAAGTCGTATTTCTTAAAAACCATATTTTTATTTCCTTTCGAGACCGAATACTCCGTGAAGAGTTCTGCATCTCGCTCTACTATCCCAAGGATGTGTGATAATCCGCACCATCCATTAGCGGGTCCCCTGACGAGGGTTGTAAAAGCGTAATTGCCAAGCATTACAAAAATACCGATTAAAAGAAACCCGTTTTGAAAATGTGTGGTGTTTTAATGAAAAAGTTATTTTTTAAATGAACCATAGTTCTAGACTACCATGCTATGAAACCATAGTGTGCGTATGGGGTAGGTCGTTACCCCGTGAAGTTTTCCTGAAGGTAGATAATCTAGTTATCGAGAAAGATTATACTAAAGTTCATGGTATTTTAATGAAAAAGCCCGTTATATGTTTGTTTCACATGAATTTATTTATTAAACTAAAAGCTAATAATGTGAATAAAATTAAGATTAGTATAGGATGTTAGTTTGATCTAATTTGCTTATCACGTGGATTACAAATATTACAAAGAAGATTATATCGGAGATAACTCCACTTTTGTTGATTTGTTTTAAAAATTGTTTTGAGATGGAAAGGGAGAGAGATGAAATGACTTACTCGTTGTGTAGCATTGGGAAAAGGTTAAAGAAGAGGGAGGGGTTTCCGCGGCGTTGCGGAAACTCCGGAAACGACTTCGATTTTCGACGAAAAGAGCTTGGTTGCTAACTCTACTTGACTCCACTTGCACTTAGAAACTTTTGGGATAATTTTGATAGAAATTTTCAGATAGAGGGGAGGTAGGAAATGGGGTGGTATTTATAATGAAAATTTAGGATTTGGGGATTAAAAATTTGGATTAAAAGAATTAAAATGGTGTTAAATGATGAATTTAAATGTCACTGTTTAATTGCAGGGAAATCAAACAGTGCAGGGGAGTTGCTGGGAGTCGAAGGGACTAGTGTGCAAAGCACGGAGACAAACGGGGCCATCTCACCCGTCGGCGCCGACCTAAACTCAAGAATGGGCAGTCGGATTTTGGGAAATTGCCTCGAGATTCATGCCATGTGTCCAGTTTGGTGTTTACTCCTCTTTGCGCTTGTTTGATTTTTTTTGAATCTTTTCATTTCTCCGTAAATTGCACGTGCAACTCTTGGGCTTCCGAAAAATTAAAAAGAAAAATCTTAAAAATTAATTGGGTCTGACGAGATTCGAACACACATGCTATGTTACAGCAGTGTAAATGTATTACTAATGAGCTACAAGTTGTTTCTTGCTTTTATTTAACAAAAATAACGTATAACCCTTACACAGGCTGTAATACCCTTTTCTGTATAATAAACAAGAATTTTTTTGTACAGGAATTTCAGAGTCGTTACATTCTACTTTCCTTATGTAAATTTCGTCCTCGAAATTTACATTTACATAAAGACTAATTTTCAAAGAGGTAAGGGTATCGTGCACGCATATCTTCTTCTTACTCCCATGTCGATTCTCCTGGCGAGTCTTTTTTAGAACATTACCCGGACCAAGTTCACTTCCTTATTCCGTAAGGTCTTCACCTTTCGGTCCAGGATTTCAACTAGTTGTTGCTAGCATGTTTAGTCAGTCTGTACCGTGAGCTTTGAGTGATCAAGTATATGGCTGGGGTCGCTCACATATCGTCTTAGCTGGGATATATGGAATATATTGTGCACTCCTTCTAATGAGGGTGGTAGTGCCAAGCGGTATACCACTTCTCCAACTCGTTCGAGTATGTTGAATGGTCCTATATATCTTGGACTGAGTTTACCCCTCTTGCCAAAACGTATCACTCCTCTGTTTGGTGAGATTTTCAGGAATACATGCTCTCCGGGTTGGAACTTCAGATGTCGACGCTTTGCATCTGCCCAATGTCTCTGTCAGCCTTGTGCTATGCACATCTTTTTTCTGATTGTACGAACTACGTCCACAGTTGCCACGATCATCTCTGGTCCAAGGAGTTCACGATCTCCAACATCGTCCCAACTCAACGGGGAGTGACATTTCTGTCCGTAGAGTGCTGCGAATGGTGCCATCCCAATACTGGCCTAATAGCTGTTCTTATAGGAGAACTCCACAAGGTGTAGGTGATCTTCCCATGAACTTTCGAAGTCTAACATATAGGCTCTCAGCATATCTTCCAGAATCTTAATTGTTCTCTCGGACTGTCCGTCCGTTTGTGGATGGTACGCCGTGCTGAAATTCAGACTCGTTCCAAGGCTAGCTTGCAGACTCTGCCAAAATTGTGATCAGAATCTTGTATCACGATCGGAGACGATGCATACAGGTACCCCATGTAATCTCACGATCTTCTGAATGAGTTTATGGGTATCCAGACAAGCAAGGTACAACTTAAAGGTATAAATCTTACTTTAAATTTTTACTCACCTCCATGTACTTTCTTACCAACGTCTCCGTCGACTGGCCAACTCTGAATGGAATAAAGTGAGCCGACTTGGTGAGTCGATCCACAATAACCCAAATCATGTCGTTACCCTTCGTGTTGTGAAGGAGTGCTGATACGCCCTGCTTCCCAATAGACAGAAATGATGATGTGGTAAGGCCCGCGACGTATTTATTTCGAGAAGGTCATTTCCCGGAATAAATATGCTAAGTGTAAAAGAAGTAATATAAAAATGACTAGAAAAATTAACATGAGATTTAAAATTTAACAACTTTATTTACATTCAACTTGATTCATTTACAATACATGATTTCAACTGAAAGAAAATACAAGAATAGAAATACCTAAATAGGTGCCATACATAAACTGAGAAAAAGATAACTAATTTAGGCCTGGGTCGTGATCTGTTCGTGCTCTTCCTCGGTAGTGTCTACCTCCTCAGTCTCCACGATATCTGATGAATATTCCAAGAAAACAAAGAAGGGTGGAATGCCCGTCAGCGAACTTTCACTCGGTAAGTCCCCAAGATCCGAAGTGAAATATAAAGTGTAATAATAAAGGAAAATGTATATTATGAACAATTGATTATGAAGTATGGTGTGTCAGCATGTCGTTTAATGTAAACATGACAAGTTTATTTAGCATGCAGTTCTATATATCAGGATAACTAACATGAGCAGAGTATAACATGGCCGTGTAGTATAGGTATAGTGAAATGTAAGTGTCTTAACAGGTCTCTATTTGGGTATACTAATTTAACGTAAGTTCAAGGGTGAATGTCAACTAATCTCAAGAGTGTTCTCGAACCCAACAGGTTGTAATTCAGGGGTAAGGAACCACAGGTCCGAATCAAGTGTTAGTAACGGGACTTTAACCAAGTGTTGAAGTATTCCAAAGTCAACAGGCTGTAATCCAGGAGTAACGAAACACGGGCCCTCATGATAGCTTACTTGTGTTAGTAGACATGGATTCATGATCTAGTGGGACTCCTGAGATTTCATTGGATTCACACATGAACTACCCCAGCACCCCGTGTATTCTACATTATAGTTAAAATTGCCGGTCTTGCTCGAATCCATGAATACATTAAGTTTTCAAGATTGATTTCATGTCAAGATCAAGTATTCGTGTAAAGTATTCATGTATTCATGTCAAGTTGTATTCATGGTTCGAGTCAAGTCAGTCAAGTATTCGTGTTTGATTCATGTTAAATTGTAACCCTGGTTCGGTCAAGTTAAGTCATGTTTGATATTGATGTTTGAATTCAAGTATTCAGATTCATGTTCAAGTATTCATGTTTAGACTTTGGATTCCGGTTTGAATTGAACTATGATTTGAGTTTGGATTCGGGTTTGAGTTAGACTCAGGCTGAGTCAGACACTTGTAACTGATTTAGATCCTGAATTAGGTTTGGGAGTCATCGGTAACTGCTGCACATGGACGGCAGAATTTGTCTTTTTTCAAGACAATTACCAGTGATAACTTCGTTAAGTTTTCTACCTTAAATAGGCAAGCACTCACTTTCTCCAGCTCCCTGGAGCTCAAGAGAATTGATCCCGCTTAAACCTATATTTACTAAAGTCTTTAAATATTGTTTTATATAACTCGAGGGGGTTTTATGAAAAATATTTTTTTATTAAAATTTCAAAATAAACCTAGAGAATTTACTTATTTTATTTAGGGTTTTCATAGATATGAATTTTAAGGATTGAGGTATTTTAGTGATAATTGCTTAGCTTGGAAAGTTCATGGTACTTAATTGTAAAACTTTTCTTTTGTTGGTATCTTGATAGTATTTTAGTGAAACTTGTAATTCTTTCATTTTAAAAAACGTAAGTTTTTTATATTTTGAAATTTTATGGATTTTCTAATTTTATATAATTATTAAAAAAAATTAATTTTATTTAATTAGAAAAATGCGTTTTTCTTAAAAACCGTAGTTAAAACCTTTCAAGACCGAATGCTCTGTGAGGAGGTCTGCATCTCGCTTTACTAGGCTAATAATGTGCAATAATCTGCACCATTCAATAGCGAGTCTCTTAAAGAGGGCTGTAGAAGCATATTCACAAAGAAATTAAAAACACCGTTTTAAAAGAAAGCCGTTTTTAAAGTGAGTGATATTTCAATGTAATATTTTCTTCGTAACCAAAATTCACACAAACGCATCGTGCTATGGAACAAGAGTGTATGTGAGAGGTAGGTCGTTACCCCATAAAGTTTTCCTAAGGTATGTTTAAGCGATACTAAAAGAAGTGATATTTAAAGTTCATGGTATTTTAATGAAAAACTTAAACTAAAGTTATTTTGCATGGAATTCTAGGCTAAAATTTATTCTAAACATTTATAATTAAGATTGCAATTATTGTGTAAAGTTTGGATGAACAATATATAAGAAAAAGGGGAGCTTTTTGAGGTTTAGCAAATCGATATCGGTATTAACTCTGTATACCGATATTCGTTTTAAAAATGGATTTTTAAAGAAGAGAAAAGAAGATTGGAAGGGACTTACAAGTTATGAGGCTTAAAGAAGGGTATAATAAGAGAGGTTGCCGTCATGGCGTCGCGGGAGCACCGGAATAACTTCGATCTTTTGCCGGAAGTTGACCGCTTGCTAACTCCTTTTTACTCCACTTGTGCTTAGAGTTGTTTTGAGAGTTTTGGTTAGAAATTTCAGAATGATATTGAGCCAAAAGATGGGGTGGTATTTATAGTGTAGAATTAGGGTTTTGTAATTAAAACGGTGAATTAAAATGTATTAAAAAGATGATAAATGGTGATATGAAGGGTCACTTTTTGATTGCAAGGATATCAAACAGTGCATGAGAGTTATGGGTAGGGGAAGAGTCAAGTGTGCAAAGCCCGGGCATCATTTTCCACGGTTGAACCGTCGGCGCCGGCCTAAATATAGTTTTCGCCGGCCGATCTAAGGCTTCGTGCCTCTGTATTCGTGCCACGTGTACAACTCAGTGTTTAAACCCTTTTGCACATGTTTGATTTTTCTGACTTTTTATTTTTATGTGTATTGTACGTGTAAACTTTTGGGCTTCCAAAAAGTTAAAAGAAAAAATTCAGAAAAATAATGTGTCTGATGAGATTCGAACACAGGGGCTACGTCACAGCAGTGCAAGGCTTCCAAAAAGTGGTTTCTTGCTGTTATTTAACAAAATTAACTTATAACTTAATCTCAGGTTGTGTAACTCATTTCTGTACATTAAACTGGAAAATTCTGTACAGTAAATTCAGAGACATTACAAGTGCAGTCTCGAAGTCCATAGTAATGTGCTGCCATTTCCATTCCGGAATTGGTAATGGCTAAAATAGACCAGCGGTTCTGTGATATTCAGCCTTCACTTGTGTAACACCCTAATTCATTTATACCAATTCCAGTTCTCGTATTTCCTTAATTGTGGTATTTTCCTGATTATCGTGTTTTGGGTGCGAATAGTATTTTATATTTTACATTGCATTCGACCCGACCCGCTTGCTTTAACCTGTTTGATTCATATTTATAGATTGCCCTGACTTGTTACATAGACACGTGCATCTCATGTATACTGTATACTTGCATTTTACCTGGCATTGCATATTTTACCATATAACATTTTAGGTCATGTAAAATAATTTAAAATTGCATTTCATACCTGCATGATACCCCTAACCCCATGGTAGCATCCGCGCATCTTGTTCTCGTCCCGTTCAGTGAAACGGACATTTTTGGATTGCTACGCGCATATACGTGCATCCGTTCTTGGGGGTATGTATTTTCGTTACCCGAGCATTCATTTTGAATTTTGAAAGTCGCACATATTTTTCGTATTTTAAATCTGAATTTTTAGATCCGACCCGGGCGCGTTTTGAAATATTTTTGTATCCCGCCAAAATTCAATTTATTTAATTTTAAAATTTAGTTTAAATATTTTCATATGATTTCTTTAACAAACTGAAACCTCTTATCTAAAATTTTAAATCTAAAAATCTTTTAAAATTTTAAATCTAATTTCTTAACAAACTAACAACTCCTTTCTCTCTCTCTCTTCTCTGCATATATATATATATATTTATATATATTTTATTTATTTAATTTTTTCTTTCCTTATTTAATAAACAACCTCTTCTTCTTACTTCTTCTTCTTCTTTCTTCTTTCTTTTTCTTGATCTTATTTCTTGATTCCGGTGATCACCGCCGGAGCCGTGCTCGTCGCTGACGATCCAAGTGATCCAGTGAACGTACCTGACTTGCGTGATCACCCTCGTGTATTGTTTGGAACCGTTCCGTGTACCGTGCGCGCGCCGCGACATTTCGCCGACGAAGGACGTTCTGTACACATCCGTTCTTGTTCCGTCTAGGCAAGTTAATCTTGCTACATGCTATATAATTCATTTTATATCTATTTAAATAAATACCATACCTATAGTTTAAATCTAGCACCCCATGTTTAATTTTATAACGTTTTGATGTTCCGTTTGCATCCGTTTATATCATTTTAAATCTAGATCATGAAAACTTATCTTGTGACATACTAGATTATATTATACTGCATCCATATCATTTAAAAATATATATCATCGTAATATTTCTTATTATTATCTTTAATTAGTTTATAATCTACATTTTATAATATTATACATTTGAAAATATTATAGTTTACACATGAAACGTCGTTGAAAAAGTGGATACGACAAATCTGAAATTTACTGTACACCTTACCTTATAAAATTCATTATAAATCATAGAAAAATCATTAGTATACGTTCTTTAGTTCGTTACGAAGCTAACTCAGAATACTATAACTTTATGAAATATTTACTTACAAAATAAATTGTTTAAATAACATAAAATGCAAATGAAAATATCTCTAAACTGCTGTCCAGGGAAATTCCAGCAGCAAACTTTCAACTTTGAATGTTCATAGCCTTTTGTAGGGACAACCTGAGGTGATTATACTTATAAAAATAAAAACCTTATTGAATTATCTTTGTTTTGGTATAAGACACGTCCCTTTTGGAGAACGTTTGTTATTTTTAAGCTATTTTACAAATTAGGGTGACGCTGAATTTCTGAACGGAACTTTCTTGTGCATGGTTAATCAATACCACTTTTATAGTTATTAATTGTTTTGAATATCCTATCCATATTAATATTATTATATCAATATTTATATCACATATTGCTTAGTTGTACATCCCACATTACCATTTTATAGTTTTATAACTTTTCGGATACCCGTTTACATCCATCGCATTTAAGATACATATAATTGCATCCATAGATCACATTACTACATAATACTGTGATATTAACACTCCATGTTTAATAAATTGCATCCTAATTAATATTGGAACTATAAATGTAACCCTAATCGATAACTGTGTATCCATATCCTTGAAATTATATCTATTTGCATATCATATTACATGTTCCAGTTTATTGTTCTGATAGCACCCATGCTTGTTTATTTATACACATGCTTATGTTAGTTTGATTATGAGCACCCACATGACATCTTGTGCTTCCTGACATGACCTGTTACACTTCCTACTTGACATGACATGGTACCGTACACTCTTGACATGACACCTAATTACACTACTTGACTTGACCTGATGTACCATGGCTTGACCTGTTACCTGATCTTATGTCTAATGCCAACAAACCTGACATGTAGTCTTTACGGACCGTTCATGTTGTCTATCCAGACAAACCTGCACCTACCTGCTCCTGTGTTGGCATTAGTTCTTGATTACTTAAATACCTGACTTGAACACATATGACTTGGGGGTATGGGGAAATCAATGATGAAACCTGACTTGTAACTCGACAGTTCGATACCTGTTTTGATCAGTCTTACGGGCTAGGCCAGCCTTGGGTTGATGATACTGACATCACTCATCTGTACATGCTACCTTTTACTGCCTAGCGGCACGTCTCGGATTCAGCCCGAGAATCTTGACCGTGGTTCCGGGCACGCACGGGATACTATTGAGTTACATCAAATATTCATCAAATTGATTTCAAAGACTTGAGAGTATTTAACCCAATAGACCAGTTTAGATTACTCACTGCACACTACCTGTCACTGCCCTGATTTACATTGTTGTTACACTTGCTTTACCTTTTATGATTATGCTTGCATATCTTGCTACCCTGTTTATATATTATTGCTTGATGTTATGACGCGCTGACGTCTGGGTTTTGCATGGCCCAGATTCTCTACCTTTGTTGCAGACTGATCAGGAGTTTTGCCGCTGTTAGACCGAGCAGTAAGGATCCTGTTGGTATCCAGCCTTACTTTCCAGGTGTTCATTTGATCCTTTGCTTCCACAAACTTTATTATTTCTTGACTCATTTATTCTGGCTCATGGACATGTACTAGATAGTTTAGTCTACTTTCCTGTTCTTGATATCTCTACAGCCGTAATGTGACTGTGGAAGGATTTTTCCTATCCACAGGTCGCATGGTTGGCTATGTCATGTGCCTACCTTAGCGTACTCTGGGAAGCGGGGCGTGACAACTTGTTGACACACCAAACACTTGACTACACTCCTTGCTACTTCGCGCTTCATTCCATGCTACCAGTAGTGTTGCCGTAGATCCTTATACATCTTCGTGCCACCGGGTGTACAGAATAAGGAGAGCTGTGAGCTTTTTTCATCAACTCTTCTCGAACAGGGCCGACTAGCACGCATAAACGGTTTCCATATCGCAAGGATCTATCTTCATGGATGATGAAGTCAGTTCGTAGTCCACTTTCTACTTGTTCTGGGATCCTTTGTAGCTTGGCATTATTTGCTTGAGCTGCCTTGATCTGATTTACAAGAGTGAACTGGACTTGTAAGTTCATTAAAGATGAAGCGTTATCTGGCACAACTACTTCAATCCCCAATCCATGTAGTTCTTGCTGTAGGTTCCACTGAGCGGTGAGATTCATTGCTAATGGCTGGCAACTAAGTGCATCGGGAACTATGTTCACCTTCTCAGGATGATACTGTAGGTTGATATTGAAGTCCGCCATGAGTTCTAGCCATCTTCTCTGCCGCATGTTGAGTTATTTCTGAGTAAATACATACTTCAGACTATTGTGGTCAGTGTATATATCCACTCGCTCTCCCAAAAGGTAGTGGCGCCAAATCTTGAGTGCGAAAACTACAGCTGCCAGTTCCAGGTCATGTGTTGGATAGTTGCGTTCATGAACCTTTAGTTGTATTGATGTAAAAGCTATAACCTTTCTATGCTGGTGTAGGACACATCCTAATCCATTACCAGACGCATCGCAATGCACATCGAATCCGTCAGATTGATCCGGTATTATGAGAATAGGAGCAGAAGTTAATCTCGACTTGAGTTCTACAAAAGCCTTGTTACATGCTTATGACCCCACGAATGCTTCGTCTTTACGTGCGAGCTTGTTCAGGGGTGTTGCGATCTTTGAGAATCCTTCAATGAATAGTCTGTAGTATCCTGCTAAGCCCAAGAAACTTGTTATATCTTTCACCGTCTTTGTTGTCGGCCACTCACTGAAACCTTAGCTGGATCCACAAAGATTCCTTTGCCTGAAATGATATGACCGAGAAATCCGACTTGATCTAGCCAAAATTCACACTTGTTATACTTGGTGTTGAGCTGATATTGTCGTAATGTCTCCAGAACAATCCATAAGTGCTTGGCGTGCTCTTTCCAATTCTTTGAATACACCAGGATATCGTCGATGAAGATAACAACAAACCTGTCTAAGTACTCTCAGAAATGTAGGGTGTTTTTCATCATCCCATTGAGATGGGAATGCACGCTACTTGTCAGGCGTATACAGATTCCCCCTGCCTAGGGTAGGCCAGGACTTATTGATTGTGGGGATCCGAATCTCCGGCAGCCGCGGACTAAGCTTCCGTTAATTACCCCTCGCCTTTGAACCGAGGGAACCTCCGATTGACGGGTCAACCGGTCATGCGAACTCAATATGAAGTGTGCGTGTGTTGTGTTTTGGAGGGGGCTTGGATGTATCGGGGCCACGCAGATTTTATGGGGGTCCTAAGGACGAGGTATTTTTAGTGTGGAGTGCATGGGAAAAAAGGGACGAGGAGCGTCTTAAGGATGCATGCATGGCGCATAAGCACTGGGTGCCCGCTGACCACGTGCGAGGCATGCGGGCGCTGGACGCCCGCGGGTCACGTGCCTGGTGCACGGGCGCTGAGCGTCTGCGGGTCACTTGCCATACGCACGTGGGCTGGGCGCCTACGGGTCATATGCCATGCGTGCGGGCGCTGGGTGCCCGCGGGTCACGTGCCATGAGCGTGGGCGCCAGCGGGTCACGTGCGCAATACGCGACCGCTGGAAACACCAGCAAAGAAAGGGGTTTAGCGTCTAAGCTGAGAGTTGAACTTCCTAGGGGATTTGGAGTTGAACTCCCAAACAGGAATTAGGTATAAATTAGGAGTTAAACTCCTAAAAGATTTAGATTTAGAGTTAAACTCTTAAATGGCTTGGATTTGGAGTTAAACTCCTAAAAGGTCTGAATGTGGAGTTAATCTTCTTTGAGAATTTAGATCTTGGAGTTGAACTCCTCGAAGATCTTCGGGGGTGATAAAAGGAGACGCCTTTCTTCTTCCTTGAGCCCTTAATTTTCTCTCGGGCCTTGGATTTTTCCCAAAGTGGGATTTTAGAAGATGTGTCTTTTTCTTCCTCCTCTTTGTTGTCTGGATCTTGGAGAAAAAGGGGCTAGACTTAAAAATCTCCCATTTTAGCAATTTGATGGGAGATCTGAGCTCTCCTTTAAGGGTTTTATGGTGAAAAACTATTTCTTTTTATAAAAGGAAGAGTTAAACTCTTGGTTTAATTCAGAAAAAAGATGGAGGTTTAGAACCTTGAGGAAGAAGAAGTAGGCACAAACCCTACTTTTTTGAGGGGAATCAATTATTGTCTTTTATTTTATTATCATGTTGCCTTATATAGGTTTAAAAATTTACACATAGCCCCTTGTGCTTTACAAAATGGCATTTTGCCCATCCCATGTCTCATGTGCTCATTTCTTTTGCACATGAGCCATGGGCTTCACAAAAATTTGGCTTTATGCCCATTTTCCTTACATTTATTCATAAAAATTACATTATTTATTTATTACATAATTTTCATTTTGGCATGTGATTCGTATTGTCAAAGAATATTTTATAACCGCAATCAAGAACGACGTCGCTTGGTAGCTAGCCGGTGAGTACGGGTCGGTCCACAGAGATTTTGTGAATTTCCTAATTGTTCTTACGAGTTAATTCCGATTGTTGTCGGATTGATTAAATCTAAAAATTAAATTTATCTAGATCTAAATCTTGCTAGGGTTAGGTTTAGGTTAAGTTTGGAAATGCAAAGATTTCCCACCGCTTTCAATACCCAAATTAAGATCTCTTTAGGAGTTATGGTAATTATTAACAAAGGGGATTGTTCCTCTCCGAACGGCGGCCAAGACATGGACGTCTTGCCTGAGATTCGTGGCAGATGCTATTTGGTTTTATCCGTCCATCTCTCCGAAGATGCCAAGTTGATTTATGGCACCGTGTATCGGAGGTTTAGACGGATGCGGCCGATGTAGCAGACTTTGTCAGATTCCCCCTCGCTTAAGGGGTTTTTTGATTGTGGGGACGCTCTTCCCTGCAGGCGCAAGCCCCTGCAGTTAATTACGCTACCGCATCGCGGTAACAACTTTCTCCTTCTCCAGAATTTCACTTCATGTCGTGGGTGTTTGTTTTGTTTGTGGTTGCCCGTGGATTGTATACGGAGACTAATTTATGTCGTCGCCCGTAGGACGTGGATTAGTCTAAATCCGTATTTTCTTAGATTTGGGTTTGGGGTTTTGGTTTAAGGATACGTTAGCCATATTTGAGGCTAAGATCAACTTAAACGTTTGTTAAGGATACGTTAGTCCAATTTGAGACTAAGATCAACTTAACTGGATCGTTTAGATCCGACAAAAGAGCATTTGGGGGCTCTATTGTTCCGGTTTAGGGACATAGTAGTCCATTGAATGTATGACCTTCGGGACCCGTCACCTTTCTGACGACGTTGAAGGATTACAACGACAAATATCAGAGGAGTTCAGAGATGTACCCTTGAACCAAAGTTGGTTGGGAGATCTATAGTCCAATTTGAGACTAGAGTCTGTTTGAGGGTTTAAAGATACGTTAGCCTTATTTGAGGCTAAGATCAACTTAAACATTTGTTAAGGATACGTTAGTCCAATTTGAGACTAAGATCAACTTAACGGGATCGTTTAGATCCGACAAAAGAGCTTTTGGGCTCTATTGTTCCAGTTTAGGGACATAGTGGTCCATTGAATGTATGGCCATCGGGACCCATCACCTCTCTGACGACGTTGAAGGATTACAACGACAGATGTCAGAGGAGTTCAGAGATGTACCCTTGAACCGGGTGTAAATTGATTTGAGAGAGCAGTCGTGCTCAGTTCAATTTAATTTGAGAACTTATGGCCAGAATTGGGCTAAGTCCAGTTGAAAATGTTCAACATTTTATTTGCATTTGGCCTGTTTGGCCTTTACTAGGGCTCTGCCCCTGTTTAATAATACATGGCATTTTTGTTTGGTCTATTAGACCTTTATTTGGGCTCTGCCCTTTTTAAAATTTTTTTAAATGATGCACAACATATGTTTTGGTCTGACAGACCTTTGTTTGGGCTCTACCCCTTTTTTAATAATGCATTGCATTTTATTGGTCCTGTTAGCCCCTTTTAATTGGGCTCTGCCCTTCTTTTTAATAGTGCACTGCATTAATTAGTCTGACAGAGCGCCACGTGGCTTGTCAGGCGCTTTGCGTCAATTGAGGAGTGCAAGACGCAAATCCATGTGGGGGTGACACGTGTCACGCTCTGATGAGCGCAGTCTGTTAGTGCAGTGCGCTGCGCTAGCGCGCTGCTGACACGTGGCGCGCTCTGATGACTTGCGCCAATTTAAGAGAGCGGTGCTATATTTTTATAAGCGCATAGCGCAACTGTTCTGGGGCCGACACGTGGCGCTCCCTAGTGGCTTGCGCCAATCCAAGGAGCGCAACAGTGCAAACTTCAAAAGTGTAAGGCACTGTTTAATATTTTGATCAAATTTAGATCAAAGAAAACAAGTTTTTCTTGTTTTCAAGAACTAGTGGTTCATCAAAAGGCAATGCCTTTATACAGAAGTAAATTACTTCTTTTTTTATTATTTTTTTATCCAAGAACTTGATCTTGTTCCTAGATTATTGATCTCTTTTAGAAGAAATTCTTCTTTTTATTCAAAGGTTTTTACCTTTTCTTTCTCTGAGCTCTTCTCAAAATTTTCTTTAGAGGAGTTCTCTATCTTTTTCTCTTTTTTCTCTTTTTTTAGACTTGGAGACTAGGGGCCTTTATATAGTGCCAATTGATTTGTTAAATCAGTTAAAGAGATCTTTCTCTGAGAGATTTAGAGATTTTTCCCCACCGTTGGATCTTTGATCCAAGGGCTCCTGTTTTACAGAAGAGAATCTTATTGTCTTAATAAGATCAGAAAGATCTTTCTGGAATTTTAATTCTGTTTTAGTGCTGGCACAGTTGGCGCAAGCGCACCTGTGCTTGACACGTGTCGCGCAGCGCAGCTGCGCTAACGCATCTGCGCTGACACGTGTCGCGCAGCGCAGAGCGCAGATCATCTGAAGCGTTGCTTCCTTTATTTTTTATTTTAAATAGAGCATTGCTCTGATTGAGGGAAACAGAAGCGTTGCTTCGTTTCCTGCCTTAGAATTTGAACAGAGTTTTTCTCTGATTGGGGTAAACAGGGATTAGTACCATCGGGAAGAAACGGTGTTTCTTCCTCTAGGTTCTTGTCCTTCCTTTCTTAATCCTTACCCTAACCTCCATGGAAAACACGCTCAATCGGGCCTTTATACTACGGTATCACCGCTACCTCATGGGATAGGGTGCCGTAGGGAGCGGTGTGTGCATGTATGCATGGAGTCCTATAAAAAAAGTATGATGGGCAAGAAAGGGGTGAGAGATCTTCATCTCTCAAGCCTTCCCCAAAGCTAACCCTAACAAGCGAGGAGACTACTCGCTCATTAGGGAATTGAAAAACATTTTCTAAATTATCTAACTAGGGCAGATAAGAAATTACCTAGGGCAAGAATTAAAAAATTACTCCTAAATTGATGTTCTCTTCATTCATTGCAAAGAATTACAGATCTGAATTTTTAGATATAAAATTAGGCATAAGAAGAGGCATAACCTCAATCAGGTTTTTAGGGTTCTATTTATAGATTCATAGAAGCCCTAGGTTACAATCGCGTCATATCTGCTATTACAAAAATACCTTCTAAGAAAAAGAACTAGTCAACGCTCGCAGCCGCCTCTGGAATTTCGCACCGACATGGGTAACACTTGGCCGCGGATCCGCGGCCAAGACCCATGTTTGGCCGCGGATCCACGGCCAAGTAATGGGCTTGTGGGGTCTTCTTCTCAGGAATTGTTCTGTTGCATTTTTCCTGTTATTTTCTTCAGCTGTTTTCTCAGATTGGCTTCTATAGTCTTCCAGATTTCCACAGTGAATATAGTCGTGGACTTTTACCGCTTGCTTCGTGACGAAGTCTTGTTCATATCATAATATTGCATTATTATATTCCCCATTCTTATGTATTTTACAAACAAACAGGTGCTTTTGACCTATGTCTGCTACATAAGTACAGGTTACAGGTTCTTGGAGCTAAAAAAGTGAAAAAGAAAAAAGACGATACAAAAGTGAGACTTTGACCAACAAACAGAAGGATCTTGATCAAGCCTACATAAAGATTAGTTCACAAAGTACAAGGCAATGCAAGGTCCAAGATCGCGAAGCCACGGTTAAAGTCCACCACAATTATTCACTGGAAAATCTGGAAGAGAACCAGAAGCTATTTTAAAGAAATAACCAAAGAAGTTAGAAGCCCAAAAGGCCCAGAAACAGAGCACAAAATTTCAGCCTTCAAGACAACCATTGGGCCGCGGAACCGCGGCCCAACCTTTGCTGCGGCCGCGGTTCCGCGGCCATCCTAAGCCTTTGCTGTCAACAAAATTTACCATATCTTGGGCGGCGCTGAATAAGTCTTCTTAGGGGTATTTTGGTAAATGCAGACGTGCGGCAATTGTAAACCTAGGGTTTTCTATGTCCTATAAATAGATGCCCAATTCCTTGTATTTGTTCATGCCTCTTTTCATTTCATAAATTCAGATCTGTACTGTGTTGATGTTTGGAGAGAGCCATCACTAAAAATTAGTAAGTTTCCTTATTTTCATTGCCTTAGTTTACTTTTAATTTAGAATGTCATTAAATTCTCTAATGAGCGAGTAGTCTCCTCGCTTGTTAGGGTTAGCTTTAGGGAAAGATTTGAGAGATGAGATATCTTACCCTTTTCTTTCCCCATCATACATAATAATTAGAACTCCATGCATACACGCACACATCGCTCCCTGCGGCACCTTACCCCTCGAGGTAATGGTGATACCGTAGTATAAATAACCGGTTGTGTATGTTTTCCATGGAGGTTAGGGTAAGGATCGATAAAGGAAGGACAAGTACTAATCCCTTTTATCGATAATTACCATAACACCTAATAAATCTAAAATAGGGCATTGAAAGCGGTGAGGAAACCTTTAATCTCTCAACTTACCCTAGACCAAACCCTAGCAAGACTTAGATCTAGATAATCTTAGTATAAATCAATTTATTTTTTAGATTAAAACAATCCGACACCCATCGGAATTAACTCGTTAGAGCGATTAGGAAAACACAAAATCCCTGTGGACCGACCTGTACTCACCGGCTACCTACCAAGCGACGCCGTTCTTGATTGGGGTAATAATATTCTTTGATTCATCTTTTAAAAGCGCATAAGCCGATTAAAATTCCATATCAATCAAATGGCGCCGTTGCCGGGGATGGCGTAAAAATTTCCTTTTTGTAATTTCGGGTTAATATAAAATATAAAAACCATAAAAATTGAAAAAATCAAAAATATAAAAATTCTATCATCTTTTATTGTTTGAAGGGTCTCTTGTGTGAATCTTTGCAGGATCGACGGATCTGGAAAAATCCAGTGTGTGAAACAGAAAAAGGTACATCAGAACAGAGGGGGAATTCAACAACAGAACTGCAGAAAGAATTTCGAGAGGTGAAGCCTCCATCTCACCGCCCTTCCGCGGCCAAACAGCGCTCCAGACCGCGGAACCGCGGTCCCCCTGCCACGTCAGCGCGTGAAAATTCACTGTTTGTTTCTGCTTCCCCCTCTCTGCAAATCCCCATATATCTTTTTGCCAAATGCTTGCAGGATTCTTTGCGCTAAAAATGTCTTTCCCCTTCCAATAATTGATTTTCTGCAGGATTCTTTGCGCCGCGCATAAAATAAAAAGATTTGATTGCAAATGATTTACTGTTTTGCATATCTTTAATCGGACTTTAAGGGGCTTTTGACCAATTCAGATTGGGTGGGGATTTCATCACCCTTCTCTGGACCCCAGAAATCACATAAGGCATTTGCATTGACCATATCTTAATTAAAAAATACTAGACTCAGCCCTAAGGACGTCGCGCTCAATAGGACAGAGGACTAATTATAGACATCGGCCGTTTATCCTAACCTGACTTTGTGGTGTCTAGGCAAGTGTGTCTAAGGCGAGTGGTTACTTAATTAGGGCCACTACTTGTAGTGGAGAGCTTCCCACTCACCTGGCACTTAGTTGGCCGAAATTGGCGGTGAAGAGGCGGTTTGAGGTCCTATTTCTAGCTCTTTGGAACAGTTAGGAGCTGTCTAGCTGACCTAGGTGACCCTAGATCTAGGCCTGATTGTGCATTTGTGGTTGATTGCATTTGTGTCAAAGTCTCTTCTAAAAAATCTTTTTGCAAAAGCTCCACATAAAAAAAAAAGAAAAAAAAAATCTTTTCAAAAACTTGCAACTTGTCGCTAAAGAAATCCTTGCACCTCACTTACACCACTTTCTTCTCATTGACGTTTTCTTACCTCCACATTCTGTCTTTCACCTTTTTGACTACACTACCCTTTTAGTGTATGTCCGGTTGGACTAGGGACACTAGCGCCCGATTAGTCCGTGTTTTGTTGGTACCGACCGACGAACCTTTCGACTCCGATGTCGAAGTCCTTTCCACTTCTTTACCTTCACCTTCAAATTCTTCTTCCGAAGGTATGTCGGGACATAATCCCAACAATACCTTACCCACGGGACTGATTCCACCTCCGTTAGGTGCGAATAACCCGAATCTCCCACCGGTTGTAGCGCCCCAACGAATCGCGCTTCAGGATCTCTTCTACCCTGTTCGCACTTCCTTACCTATCTGTCTTTCACCCCCACCGGCAAATGGGGACAATTTTGAGATAAAACCCCACTTCATCAATATGCTGCCAAAGTTTCACGGATTGGAATCCGAAGATGCTTATATCTTTAACAATAAATTCCAAAACGTTTGCGTTATGATGAAAACAACCCACTTATCTGAGGATGCTATAAGGCTAAAGGTCATTCCTTTCACCTTATGTGACTTAGCCGAGAATTGGCTATACAGCACAACGTCACATTCAATTCGAAATTGGGATGAGTTTGTTAAAGCTTTTCTTAAAAAGTTTTATCCTCATCACAAGACCGCGAGAATTCGCAATGAGATTGTACAATTTACCCAGCTTCCTTCCGAACCATTTTGGAATTGTTTTGAAAGATTCAAGGACCTACTTGTTCAATGCCCTCACCATGGGATCGAAAATTGGCAACTTTGCCAAACATTATACGAGGGATTGAACCCGGCAACGAAGCAGTTGTTAGAAACCATTTGTCAAGGTCACTTTCTAACCAAATCTAGTGAGGAAGCATGGCAGTTTCTCGAGGATCTTAGTGAACAAACAATTCAGTGGGAGAGTACAAAGACCACCTCATCTTTTTCTATTGGTCAATCTAGGGAAGGCATACATCAATTAGATATGTCGATTGCTATGAAGGCCGAGATGGCCGCACTTATGAAAAAGCTAGAAGCCATTGAGACCAAAATCTCATCGTCTTCTCCTGCCCCTGCTTTACCCCCACGAACTGTTTGTGCTTGTTGTTCGGATCCATCACACCTTACCGAAGAGTGTCCTTACAATCCACCTGTTCAAGGACAAGATCAAGTCAATGCTTCCTTTCAGCAACGACAACGAAATGATCCTTACTCTTCGACCTATAATCCGGGTTGGAGGAGTCACCCAAATTTTGCTTGGAATCAAAATCAACAATTCCAAGGAAACAACAACTTTCAAAGGCCTCCTCCTCCACAACAACAAACACCCCAACAAACTCAATACCGGCAACCTTTCCAACCACAACCTTATCCAAATCAAACGAACAATTTGATTCAACCCAATGATGATAAGGTTATCTCGCTAGAAAAAAGTCTAGATGCGTTTCTTAAGCAATCTACAGAATCCGCAGCAAGGTTGGAAAATTCTGTCCAGTCTTTGGTGCACAACAATGCTTCACACGATCAAAGCATCAAATCTATTGAGGCACAAATTACACAATTAACTGCTGCGTTGAGCGAGAGAGAAAATGGAAAGCTTCCATCTCAACCACTGCCAAATCCCGGTCATACACAAAACGCACATCACATTCACAATGTAAATACGGTGACCATGTTGAGATCCGAAAGAGTGTTGCAGAATAATGTGGGTACTAGTGATGTCACCCCTGCCGGTGGTTCTCCTTCTTCTCTTTCTCCTTCTTCTCCATTCTCTTCTTCATCTTCATCTTCTCCGCTAGAGCCTATTCTTCATTCTTCAAAATGCTCTTCTTCTTCTTCTAATCCGAACGGACCCACTTCTCACTTCACGAACACACCCACACTGGGATCCGTTCCAACTCCACATTCTACTCCACAGATATTGGACTCAACAAATTTTCAGAATGCTCCATTTCCAAACAGGTTGAGTCCCAATAAACCAACTCCACAAATGGAGAAGATTGTGGAGTTATTTAAACATGTTAGCATAAATATACCTCTCTTGGATGCAATCCAACAAGTCCCTTCATACGCGAAAATCTTAAAGGGCTTATGCACCTCAAAGAGAAAGTCGTCTCAAATACCCGAGAAAGTGCTAGTGGCTAGTGCAGTGAGCAATGCTATTAACCAACCTCAACCCTTACCCCAAAAACGAAAAGACCCCGGCTGTCCTACGATTTCAATAACAATTGGGGATAAGAAAATTAATCGAGCACTTTTATATCTTGGGTCTAGTGTTAACCTTCTTCCTACTCCGTGTACGATCAATTAGGGGTTGGAGAGTTGAAACCCACTCGTTGTACTCTCCAAATGGCTGATCGATCAATCACCCATCCTAGGGGTGAGCTAGAGGATGTGTTGATCAAAGTTGGGGACTTCATATTCCCCGTTGATTTTATTGTTATGGACACACAACCTCTTGCTAACCCACGGAACCAAATTCCAGTGATCCTCGGTCGACCATTTTTGGCCACTTCCAATGCCGTAATAAATTGTCGCAATGGCTCCATGACTCTATCCTTTGGTAAGATGTCTAGCGAGTTCAATATTTACAAGTTAGGAAGTCTGCCCCCCGTGCCTAAAACTAGTACACGAGAAGTTTTCTCTATTCACGAAATCATGCAGGAGGACTGCGAACCTGAAAGATTTCTATTTGATAAAAACAGTTTTGACGCCACTAGTGCGTCCCTTCTTGAATCTACCACAGTTGACACAACCGATATTGATTATGAAAGTTTCACTTTTTCGGATGATTTTGACGACTCACAGCCCGAATATGAGTCTTTTGAATTTTTGGATGAGTTAGTTGAACCATCCGAATTGGTTGTTTGCAGTGATTTCGAACCTGTGTTAGAGTCCTTTGAGTTCGAGGTAGATTTCCCAATTTTGCCTATGATTGTTTCGCCTCCGAAACTCGAACTCACGCCCTTGCCGTCTCACCTTAAATATGCTTACATAGGTGAGAATGAGACCTTTCCCGTTATCATATCGGCCTTTCTAGCTCTCGAGCAAGAGAACGCCCTTTTGATGGTCTTACAAGATAGGCGGCAAGCTTTCGGCTGGACTATGGCGGACATCAAGGAGATTAGTTCCTTCATAATTGAATATCATATGCATATGATGGATGATGCCAAGTCGATAAAGGATCCACTGAAATATCTCGGGGATAGTGTGGATAGTCAACTTCCTCCTTTAGAAGTTGAACCATCCCCTTTTCTTTTAATAAGCTACGAGAATGCCAATATTCCACTGATTGCTGATCATTCACATTCTCATTTTGATTCATCACCACATCATATCTATTCACTTCCATATTTTCCATCCCACCACTTCTATCTTCCTCAATTCTTTTTGGATCGGTACAACATGTTCTTCCACCAACCGATGCCCTATACAGATAAATTTTTCGAATGGTTGGTGTTGACGTTTGGTCTTTGCAAAGTTTAGCAATGACGTTTAACATTGTTTCAATGAAGTTTGGGGGGGGGGGCTTTGTATATATTTTTGTTTTTCTTTTCACAATATAAAATAAAAAAAATTATAAATAAATAAACATGGGAGTGCCGACATCTTGACCCTCTTGGTGTAGCATGACAGTGAGGACACTGTCAAGTTTAAGTTTGGGGGTATGCTCGGTAAGCCTTCTTCCTTCGCATTCATATGTACATGTTGCATTTGCATACTTATTTTAAAACCCATAAAAAATTGAAAAAATTGAAAAATTATAAAAATTAATGTATTCAATTTTGGCCATATTTGACTTGAGTTTGACAAATAGGTTAACTAGTTAGGAACAACTAGATCTTAGACTTAGTAAATTAAAAACCCTAAAAATAACCTTTCTTAAAGTTTAACGGTAGAAAGTATATGTCTTTGTAGTTTATTTAGAAATAGGCAAATTTTGAGTTCACTTCTTGGGCTAAGTCAAAATAAAGGAAGAGTATTGATATTTTTATTAAAGTATAAATTTGAATAATAATTCCTAGCTTAAGTCTAGATTCTGAAAATGTATACCCTACAAATTGCACAAACACACATCTTGAAACTTGGAATAGTAGAGGAGACCTTGAAATGCTCTTGTCTAAAGTCCTTAGTACAATGAAAATAAAAGAAAAAGTGAATAAAGAGAAAAAAATGAACACTGGTTTTTGTGATTACTTAAGGCTGAAAAATAAAAAAAAAATATTTAGCGAGGGTGCTTCATCACCTAGTGCCCTAGACCAACTGGTTTGGGAGTCACTGCTAAAAGCCTTGGGTGTTGCAAAACTAGGAATTATGCTTTAAAGAGCAAACGCATTTTGTAATCGGTCGTGGGTACCTCAAGAAGTATTAACGGTCGCATGAAGGATGTGTAAGCAAAATTCATTTAAAAATTCACCAATTAAGAAGTGCTTTGGATAACGGACAAGAGTATGATTGCTTGATTTGAATTTCCAAGTGTAGGGGTGATATATACACACACGTAGGGGGTATGTGATTGGAGTTTAGATGAGAGATAGGAGTGAAGAATAGAACTTATATCTTTTGTAGAGATGCTAAAAATTCCTAAGTAGAGATGGAACCCTGGAAGGAAAACTTAAGAGATGCCGAAAGCTAAGTAGGTCTACAGAACATATATAATCTTAAGTTAAATAATGAGAAAGTGTGAAGAATATGGGTGGATAATTTACGAGTCGACGATAATAGAATTCCTTATTGGAAAACCTAATTGGAGAACAAAAGTCGAAAAAGCCAAATTGATAGGATTTTGTAGGTAGTATCCGCTGAAAACCCTCAGGAGACAACACTCCTCCTACTAGGGACACCTAGAGGTTTAACGGCTTGTTGCACGAGCTCAGTGCAATCGCGTTTCCCTGCGCAAGTGAGATTAGGTTTTTGTCGAGAATAAAACTAAGTTTGCTCGAGGACGAGCAAAAGATAAGTTTGGGGGTATTTGTTCATACCATAATATTGCATTATTATATTCCTCATTCTTATGTATTTTACAAATAAACAGGTGCTTTTGACCCATGTCTGCTACATAAGTACAGGTTACAGGTTCTTGGAGTTAAAACAGTGAAAAAGACAAAAGACGATACAAAAATGAGACTTTGACCAACAAACAGAAGGATCTTGATCAACCCTACATAAAGATTAGTTCACAGAGTACAAGGCAATGCAAGGTCCAAGATCGCGAAGCCATGGTTAAAGTCCACCATAATTATTCACTGGAAAATCTGGAAGTGAACCAGAAGCTATTTTAAAGAAATAACCAAAGAAGTTAGAAGCCCAAAAGGCCCAGAAACAGAGCACAAAATTTCAGCCTTCAAGACAACCATTGGGTCGCGGAATCGCGGCCCAACCTTTGCTGCGGCCGCGGTTCCGCGGCCATCCTAAGCCTTTGCTGTCAACAAAATTTACCATATCTTGGGCGGCGCTGAATAAGTCTTCTTAGGGGTATTTTGGTAAATGCAGACATGCGGTAATTGTAAACCTAGGGTTTTCTATGTCCTATAAATAGAAGCCCAATTCCTTGTATTTGTTCATGCCTCTTTTCATTTCATAAATTTAGATCTGTATTGTGTTGATGTTTGGAGAGAGCCATCAATAAAAATTAGTAAGTTCCTTTATTTTCATTACCTTAGTTTACTTTTAATTTAGAATGTCATTAAATTCCCTAATGATCGAGTAGTCTCCTCGCTTGTTAGGGTTAGCTTTAGGGAAAGGTTTGAGAGATGAGATCTCTCACCCCTTTCTTGCCCCATCATACATAATAATTAGAACTCCATGCATACACGCACACACCGCTCCCTGCGGCACCTTACCCCTCGAGGTAATGGTGATACCGTAGTATAAAGGACCGGTTGTGTATATTTTCCATGGAGCTTAGGGTAAGAATCGATAAAGGAAGGACAAGAACCTAGAGGAAGAAACACCGTTTCTTCCCGATGGTACTAATCCCTTTTATTGATAATTACCATAACACCTAATAAATCTAAAATAGGGCATTGAAAGCGGTGAGGAAACCTTTAATCTCTCAAGTTACCCTAGACCTAATCCTAGCAAGACTTAGATCTAGATAATCTTAGTATAAATCAATTTAGTTTTTAGATTAAAACAATCCGACACCCATCGGAATTAACTCGTTAGAGCGATTAGGAAAACACAAAATCCCTGTGGACCGACCCATACTCACCGGCTAGCTACCAAGCGACGCCGTTCTTGATTGCGGTAATAATATTCTTTGATTCATCTTTTAAAAGCGCATAAGCCGATTAAAATTCCATATCAATCAAGTCTTGAACCTTGCTCTGCCTTTGTGCTTTGTGAAATCGTCTATTGATCTTCATTTAGTCTTCAAACTGTAGGCAAGATAAGGATTCTCTGTTTGTTGGTCGAAGTCTCACTTTTGCGTCGATTTTTCATTGTTTTCACTGTTTTTGTTCCAAGAACCTGTAACCTGCAACTATGTAGCAGATATGGGTCAAAAGCACCTGTTTATTTGTAAAATGACTAGGACTGGGGAATATAATAATGCAGAATTATGGTATGAACAAATACCCCCAAACTTATCTTTTGCTCATCCTCGAGCAAACCTAGTTTTATTCTCGACAAAATCCTAACCTCACTTTCGCAGGGAAACGCGATTGCACTGAGCTCGTGAAACAAGCCGTTAAACCTCTAGGTGTCCCTAGTAGGAGGAGTGTTGTCTCCTGAGGGTTTTCAGCGGATACTACCCACAAAATTCTATCAATTAGGCCCATTGACTTTTATTCTCCAATTTGGTTTTCCAACAAGGAAGTCTATTATCTTCGACTCATAAATCATCCACCCGTATTTTTCACGCTTCCTTATCATTTAACTTAAGATTATATATGTTCTGTAGACTTACTTAGCTTTCGGCATCTTTTAAGTTTTCCTTCTATGGTTCTATCTCAACTTAGGAATTTTTATCATCTATATTAAAGATATAAGTCCTATTCTTCATTCCTATCTCTTATGTAAACCCCAATCACATACCCCTACGTGTGTGTATATATCACCCCTACACTTGGAAATTCAAATCAAGCAATCATACTCTTGTCCGTTGTCACGCCCCGCTTCCCAAAATACGGAATACGAGGGGTAGACAAGGCCAGCCATGCTCCTACGGTCAAGGAAATGTCCTGCCGTAGTCACACTTCGGCTTCTAGTTTATCATGGTAAACAGTAAGTGATGCACAGGTAAAGGGAAAATACAGCAACTGAAGAAAACAATGTAAAGACTGACCTGAAGGGGACAATGAATGTAACTCGGGAAAGCAAGTCAGGAAGTCTGAGATGCGCTGGTCCAGGCTAATTCTTCTCCTCACACTGAGCATGCATACTCAGGTCGTCAGAGCGACACAAAAGCAATATAATGTATATAATCAAGTAACAGTTCTAACAGTGGTAATAGATATGAATAACAGTAAATCAATGGCAGCATGAATATGAATGAGCAGAGATAAATGCAGCGGAGCAGTAAAGCAGTATACGATATGTCATGTATGTCAACACAGTATATAAGGAATGTAAATGACAGTAACCCTATCAGTCTCTAAGTCTCACTGCACAGGTCAATAAGCCTATCGTCAGTCCAAGTGTGAGAGTCAACCACTCGCGAGTGTCCTCCACCCAAGGGTAGAACCCAAGGGCAAGGGACCACGGGCCCAACATGTAACGAATGTATCACGGTGTCTATAGCACATACCCTGTAAATCTCCATATAACTCCCTAAATATATAAGCCGGCATGGGACTCCCGAGATTCTGTTGAATTCACACTTGAACTACCCCACACCCCGAAGTCTACATTAAACGCTAACCATCACCCTAAATACTAATCGATCCGTGACAAGTCTGCGCGAGAACTGGAGGCAGGACCTCCATCAAGCACGTCCCGACTAATACCTAAGATAAATGGCAGTGTCGGATGCCTTATCTGTGATACCCGTGCAAGCGCTTCCATAAGTGTCCCATACCACTTATAGTCACACGTACACGCATCCCACAGACGTCGATAATGCAATAGAATAAAAGGGACATTGATTGTGCACAAGTACGTATCACTTTCACTTAATCACGAATACACGAACACTGACGTACTTGCCACAATCAACACTAAAATCTAACAATGGGTAAATGCACGATGTCACTAGGTTATCACTAACATGATATGGTTAAGATATGATGCATGAACAAGTATAAAAGCACAATTAAGGTGTCATAAAAACAACAGTCTATTACTTGCACGATTTATCATGAAGTATATGTATGTAATTTGGCGAAATGATAAACAGGTAGTAATTAATATGTTCAGTTAGCTATCCATAGAATTTTGTTTCAAGCCAATCGGGTTTCAGGATCATTAGTTATAACTGTTTCATTTTAAGCGCACGCGGCTGGAAATCCGGTTTCAGAATCAGGAATCCATTTCGCAGCGCATTTTAACCCCAGTAGGGATCATAATTTAGCGACGCTATAGTTGAATGAATTCTAGGGTTTTCAGTAAAGTTTTCAACGCAACAAACGGATCTTCAATCACGTCTGTACGTTAGGAGTTATAATCTGTTAATATTAACATGTCAATTCTGATTCTGCTGGGACTGTTATGTGTCCCGATCTTCTAAATTACAATTTAAATATCAAACGGTAACGAAACAGAATGAAATCAAAAGTGTTGTCTATCTAACAGAGTTACCTACAATAAGCAGCGGAGTTCCGCAACCTAAGAGTTAAGTAAATCCTGAGGTATCCAATACGGTACAGCAACCAACGATTTGAGTAGCTCTGGACTGCAGTCCAGAGTCGTACTCCGATACAATTATCATCACGATTTAAGTACAGGAATGTCTGGAAACTAGCATAGGGTTAAAGTTCATCGAGTTAGCTTCGATTTGAGCCCTCGAACGCCCCAATCTGATATGTGTATGATTTATGATGAATTTAATTATTTTCAGATGCAACAGAATTTCAGTTTTACGATCAAACTTGGGGGTAGTCATTTTAGCTGTTAACAGTCGTATTTTCTAATGAAATTTGCACACGTTAATCATCTCTACAAGGGCCAATATAATATGTCCAGTTCCGTCAAATACGATAATGATTTTCTATGGGAACAAGCATCGAACAGTTTTGCAATAATATATAACATCAAGCAAACATGGAATATACCTACGATTCTAAATTGTAAAATATACGGAATAGCATGAAAACAAGTAAGAACTTGCCTGGACACGCTATGGGGCACACGGCAGCGGCTAGTGCGACGACTTGTATCCGTCACGGCAGTAAATCGGTTGTGTTTGAACTTTAGTGGAGCTTGGCTCGGAGGTGGAGACGGGGCAGCTTCGGGCGACAGCAACGATCCCAGTTGATGGCCGACGACGCAGAGGGCTCGGGAAACGGTTAGGAGTTGTGGTTGGGTGGCCGGTAGAATGGGTGTTAGAGAGAGAGAGAAAAATTGAGAGAGATGTGAGAGAGGAATTGAGTGTGTGCAGGGGAGAGAGAGAGAGATTAGGGAATGAGAGAGAGGGAGTTGAGACAGAGAGAGGGTAGGCTGCTAGAGAGGGAGAGAGTGATACAGAGAGGGAAATGAGAGACTGAGAGATAGAGAGTGAGAGGGTGCAGGCATGGGGAGATGTTAGATTGAGAGAGAGGGCAGTGAGAGAGATAGAGTGAGAGAGACAGGGCAGTGAGAGAAAGAGAGAGAGGCAGAGGGAGTTATAGAGAGAGAGAGAGAAACGAGAGAGAGAGAGAGGATGACAGAGAGAAAGAGAGGGTGATCGAGAGAGAGAGTGATCGGGAGAGAGAGAAATTGAGAGAAGGAGAGAGTGCTAGGACTGAGAGAGGGGGAAAATGCAGAGAATGAGAGTGAGGGGGAAAACGACGACGGCGACGATGATGATGGGGTTCGCCGGTCGTCGGCACGTGGTGGCCGAGTTGGTGTGCAGGGGGATGGGGAGAGAAATGGTGATGGAGGCGACCACGTGTGTCGTGGTCGGGGTTTGGTGGGTGGAGGCGAGGGGACGAAGTGGAGAGACTGGTGGGTGTGTTCGGTGCTGTTGGTCGCCGACGACGACGAGGAGGGTGAAGCTTTGGTGGTCGCGGGAAAAAGAGGAAGAATGAGAAAGTGATGAGAGAGAGAGAAGAGAAGGAGATGACGAGAGTTGGAGAGGGGAGTGCGCGACGTGGGGGTAACGGCAGCGCGAGCGAAGGCGGAGAAGGCGGCGAGAAACGGTCGTGAGCGGGATTGAGGGAAGGGAGCCGTTGGGGTAATTGAATGGAAGATGAACAGGGAGTGGGGTGAGTGGGCGAAGCGGGCCGGAGAGTGTTGGGCCAGGGAAAATTCCAAATAAAAATTATTGGGGAGAAAATATGGGAGTGGGCCGGCCCAAAGGAATTAATAATAAAAGAAGGGAAATTGAATGGGGGAAATTGCAGCGGGCCGCAGGGAATGGGCTAGAGAAAATAGAAGAATTGGAGGAATATAGTGCTGGGCCGGTGAGGGAAAATTTTGGAAGGAAATTGGGTTTAAAAGAGAAGAATAAATTTATATAAAGAAATGGGAATTTGGGTTCTGTTAAATGGTGTTGGTTAAGGGAAGTTTGTTGGAACATATAATAGGGTTTGGGTTCTGGGGTTCTATTGATAAAATGAAAATAGTTTTAGCATGATATAAAATGCAAATAAAATGAGATGAAGATATGAATATGTTAAATAGAATTACAAAGTAGCAAAAATGCAGATTTTGGTACGAAAGGAGCTGGGTGTTACATCATACCACCCTTACAAAAATTTCGTCCTCGAAATTTAAAATAACCGATAGGTTATACCAACATAAGCGAAAGCTATTATATTGCATACTAACATAAAAGATTTATTATCAGTATGAGGACGAAAAAGTTTTAAAATAGGTATAAGTAAGAACAACGTACGGAAAGGTAGGTCTAAAAAGCTATAATGCAGGAATAACTATAAGGGTAACTTCATATATTGAAATATAAATAACAACAATAACGAACAATATCATTCGAGGCGTACTCGATAAAATCGAAATTTAACTATATGCACGTATAATCATAAATAAGTAGCATAGCAGAAATAATAAGTATCAAGTATAACCACTTATAATAGTATCAACACAACACTCGAAGATAAAGTAACCATAACGAGGTAGTGAAAGCTTAGACGTTAGGTTAAAACATTTTAAGATAACTTATCGATCGATTAGTTTAAATCAACTTAGAAAACTCTCATACAGAAAAAGGAAACATGGAACAATATATACGCAGTGTAAGTTTGCGCTACTGAAAACGAGATTAATAATAGCGTACTTAAAATATGTGAAATAGAGTAATCAATAAAACGTACTCTTTGATAACTTTAAAGTACTGAAAACTAAATTTTCGAATAAAAAGTCCCTATATATACTTAGGGTAATAAGGAGAACACAAAGAGGTATAGGGCTAGCTAGGGTAATGATTATAAGGAAATGTGGCTCAATTAGAAAGTTGGAGTGTGGCGGCTTTAGGCTGAGGATCAAGGGAATTGGGATCGGGTCAGCACAGGAAGTACGGATGAGCATAAAGGGATACAAAAGAAAAGTGTAGGGGGAAGCAACAGTCGGTACAACACACGAATCAAAATTTGAAGAGTCGGTGAATTCGGAAGT
The DNA here is from genome assembly GCA_030015575.1 of Agapanthus africanus. NCBI lineage: Eukaryota > Viridiplantae > Streptophyta > Magnoliopsida > Asparagales > Amaryllidaceae > Agapanthus > Agapanthus africanus. The sequence continues at coordinate 41,576,275 of JASDDO010000019.1, read as the reverse complement.
TTCACAGGAACTGTTCTCCTCCCAGAAGGATCTCAACGGGGCACAGGCGAGGGATGGAGGGTGGCTCATTCCAAGGATCAGGGTACGGTACTTTCTAATCGAACGGGGTGAAAACTATTCAATGGGTAGGGGTGGACAGTCAGGGAACTCTGCAGAAAGATAGATGGATACGGGCAATAAACAAGTATCAAGCGAACCAATAATCAAAAGGTTTACAAACTCAGAAGATTTATTTTATTCAAGGAAATTTGAAACAAGGCATGCCCAAAGGTGAAAAGTGGCCTTAAACTATACACAGTTTATTTGGCCAGAAAGACAACATCAAGAGAAATTCCGTCAGTCATGGTTGTGGAGATTCAGTAGGTCGCGGTAGGCTCGCGCACTCAGGTAGGGGCGTTCATTTCCATAGCGCCTCACGGGCATCGCCATTGGAAGTTCTTCCTCAGCAGGGTCTTGATCTTTTGGTTCTTCATCCTCGGATAAAACTTCTTCATCGGGGTCCGATCCCATGTGGTTTTCTTCTTCTGCATTCTCTTCCATGTGATTTTCCTCCACTGGGTTTTCATCCATCGGTTCTTCCTCGGGGTCTTCCTCTATCAGGTTCTCTTCGGGATTTACTTCTTCTTCGTCCGAATCATCTATCATATCAAACTCTGGGGCGGCTACTCCTTCGTCCTCTGGATCGTGGTTTCCGAAATTGACTTGGGGACCGTTTATCTCGTCGTTAGAACTCATCAGCGTGCGGTCTAAGGAAACGCAAGATTGCGCATCTTCATCCAAATGCGGCGCTGCTCCCGGGTGGGCCATGTTATGGAAAGGAAGGTCATGATTAAACAACGGAATACATCAAGAAGAATAGTTAAGTGTACGAAGTATAGGAAGATATGCGGTTGCAGGAATTGAAAGCTCAGAATTTAAAATACTGTGATAATGAATAGAGTTTGATATGGAGAAAGCATGAGAATGATACATATATTATGATTCAAATTTTATCGCATTCAAACAAAAGTTCAACGGGTACAGTATTTCAAACGGAAAGAAACATTCATAAAAGGATGACAACTTAACAATGAAATTGGAAAACATAAAAATTCTTCTTTGATTGCCCGAACGCTGCATCATCTTCATGCGAGTTGAATCTTGGGTTGGGTCTTCTTTATCCTCGAAATTCGAACTACGCGGCAATCCTCACTTGGCAGGGGTGGGGAGTGTGGACGAGTTTCTTCCTTGCAGTTCTTTCCTTTCTGGGCAGCCGTTGATGAGGTGTTTGTCGGAACCGCATATCAGACATTTCCATTGAGCACGGCGACAATCCCTCTGAAGGTGTCCTGGCCTCTTACAATATCCACAGCAGGGGTTCTTCTGGTACTTCTGTTGCGGGGAAACAATTTGGCGTTTCATCTTCTTCCCTTTTCCTCGTCCAATAGAGATCCCTGTATGATAGGAGACTCCCACTGGGGTCTGACTCACTTGTCTTCTCAGCCCTTCAGCTAATAGGTCGTTTGTTCGTTCCTGGGCTTCCTTTAAACCTTGTAGTACACTAAGGATCTCAACAGTCTGATTCTGGGGAGCGGACAAAGATGAAGAGTCGTTGGAAGACATGATCCTGAAACAACAATTTCGAGAATGATATGAGTCACACGCTAAATGAATCAAAATATGATATGGATAGAACAAGGATTGAAGAATATCAGAGATGATAAATATCATTACAAGTGGAGAATCAACTGTATCACCTTAAGTCACTTGAATAGAGTACGGTAGTGCAATTGCCACCACGTACCCTTGTCAAGTCACCCGAAATCATAATGAATGGATAGCTGAACGCACGATATGAATATGAATCAAGAATGACAGTTTACAACCTAGACCGAAGGATGTCTTAGATTGCCAAACTGTACACGGAAAACTGCAATCCCAATCGATGCAAAACCTGGGCTCTGATACCAACTAAACCATGTCACGCCCCGCTTCCCAAAATACGGAATACGAGGGGTAGACAAGGCCAGCCATGCTCCTACGGTCAAGGAAATGTCCTGCCGTAGTCACACTTCGGCTTCTAGTTTATCATGGTAAACAGTAAGTGATGCACAGGTAAAGGGAAAATACAGCAACTGAAGAAAACAATGTAAAGACTGACCTGAAGGGGACAATGAATGTAACTCGGGAAAGCAAGTCAGGAAGTCTGAGATGCGCTGGTCCAGGCTAATTCTTCTCCTCACACTGAGCATGCATACTCAGGTCGTCAGAGCGACACAAAAGCAATATAATGTATATAATCAAGTAACAGTTCTAACAGTGGTAATAGATATGAATAACAGTAAATCAATGGCAGCATGAATATGAATGAGCAGAGATAAATGCAGCGGAGCAGTAAAGCAGTATACGATATGTCATGTATGTCAACACAGTATATAAGGAATGTAAATGACAGTAACCCTATCAGTCTCTAAGTCTCACTGCACAGGTCAATAAGCCTATCGTCAGTCCAAGTGTGAGAGTCAACCACTCGCGAGTGTCCTCCACCCAAGGGTAGAACCCAAGGGCAAGGGACCACGGGCCCAACATGTAACGAATGTATCACGGTGTCTATAGCACATACCCTGTAAATCTCCATATAACTCCCTAAATATATAAGCCGGCATGGGACTCCCGAGATTCTGTTGAATTCACACTTGAACTACCCCACACCCCGAAGTCTACATCAAACGCTAACCATCACCCTAAATACTAATCGATCCGTGACAAGTCTGCGCGAGAACTGGAGGCAGGACCTCCATCAAGCACGTCCCGACTAATACCTAAGATAAATGGCAGTGTCGGATGCCTTATCTGTGATACCCGTGCAAGCGCTTCCATAAGTGTCCCATACCACTTATAGTCACACGTACACGCATCCCACAGACGTCGACAATGCAATAGAATAAAAGGGACATTGATTGTGCACAAGTACGTATCACTTTCACTTAATCACGAATACACGAACACTGACGTACTTGCCACAATCAACACTAAAATCTAACACTGGGTAAATGCACGATGTCACTAGGTTATCACTAACATGATATGGTTAAGATATGATGCTATGAACAAGTATAAAAGCACAATTAAGGTGTCATAAAAACAACAGTCTATTACTTGCACGATTTATCATGAAGTATATGTATGTAATTTGGCGAAATGATAAACAGGTAGTAATTAATATGTTCAGTTAGCTATCCATAGAATTTTGTTTCAAGCCAATCGGGTTTCAGGATCATTAGTTATAACTGTTTCATTTTAAGCGCACGCGGCTAGAAATCCGGTTTCAGAATCAGGAATCCATTTCGCAGCGCATTTTAACCCCAGTAGGGATCATAATTTAGCGACGCTATAGTTGAATGAATTCTAGGGTTTTCAGTAAAGTTTTCAACGCAACAAACGGATCTTCAATCACGTCTGTACGTTAGGAGTTATAATCTGTTAATATTAACATGTCAATTCTGATTCTGCTGGGACTGTTATGTGTCCCGATCTTCTAAATTACAATTTAAATATCAAACGGTAACGAAACAGAATGAAATCAAAAGTGTTGTCTATCTAACAGAGTTACCTACAATAAGCAGCGGAGTTCCGCAACCTAAGAGTTAAGTAAATCCTGAGGTATCCAATACGGTACAGCAACCAACGATTTGAGTAGCTCTGGACTGCAGTCCAGAGTCGTACTCCGATACAATTATCATCACGATTTAAGTACAGGAATGTCTGGAAACTAGCATAGGGTTAAAGTTCATCGAGTTATCTTCGATTTGAGCCCTCGAACGCCCCAATCTGATATGTGTATGATTTATGATGAATTTAATTATTTTCAGATGCAACAGAATTTCAGTTTTACGATCAAACTTGGGGGTAGTCATTTTAGCTGTTAACAGTCGTATTTTCTAATGAAATTTGCACACGTTAATCATCTCTACAAGGGCCAATATAATATGTCCAGTTCCGTCAAATACGATAATGATTTTCTATGGGAACAAGCATCGAACAGTTTTGCAATAATATATAACATCAAGCAAACATGGAATATACCTACGATTCTAAATTGTAAAATATACGGAATAGCATGAAAACAAGTAAGAACTTGCCTGGACACGCTATGGGGCACACGGCAGCGGCTAGTGCGACGACTTGTATCCGTCACGGCAGTAAATCGGTTGTGTTTGAACTTTAGTGGAGCTTGGCTCGGAGGTGGAGACGGGGCAGCTTCGGGCGACAGCAACGATCCCAGTTGATGGCCGACGACGCAGAGGGCTCGGAAAACGGTTAGGAGTTGTGGTTGGGTGGCCGGTAGAATGGGTGTTAGAGAGAGAGAGAAAAATTGAGAGAGATGTGAGAGAGGAATTGAGTGTGTGCAGGGGAGAGAGAGAGAGATTAGGGAATGAGAGAGAGGGAGTTGAGACAGAGAGAGGGTAGGCTGCTAGAGAGGGAGAGAGTGATACAGAGAGGGAAATGAGAGACTGAGAGATAGAGAGTGAGAGGGTGCAGGCATGGGGAGATGTTAGATTGAGAGAGAGGGCAGTGAGAGAGATAGAGTGAGAGAGACAGGGCAGTGAGAGAAAGAGAGAGAGGCAGAGGGAGTTATAGAGAGAGAGAGAGAAACGAGAGAGAGAGAGAGAGGATGACAGAGAGAAAGAGAGGGTGCTCGAGAGAGAGAGTGATCGGGAGAGAGAGAAATTGAGAGAAGGAGAGAGTGCTAGGACTGAGAGAGGGGGAAAATGCAGAGAATGAGAGTGAGGGGGAAAACGACGACGGCGACGATGATGATGGGGTTCGCCGGTCGTCGGCACGGGGTGGCCGAGTTGGTGTGCAGGGGGATGGGGAGAGAAATGGTGATGGAGGCGACCACGTGTGTCGTGGTCGGGGTTTGGTGGGTGGAGGCGAGGGGACGAAGTGGAGAGAATGGTGGGTGTGTTCGGTGCTGTTGGTCGCCGACGACGACGAGGAGGGTGAAGCTTTGGTGGTCGCGGGAAAAAGAGGAAGAATGAGAAAGTGATGAGAGAGAGAGAGAGAAGAGAAGGAGATGACGAGAGTTGGAGAGGGGAGTGCGCGACGTGGGGGTAACGGCAGCGCGAGCGAAGGCGGAGAAGGCGGCGAGAAACGGTCGTGAGCGGGATTGAGGGAAGGGAGCCGTTGGGGTAATTGAATGGAAGATGAACAGGGAGTGGGGTGAGTGGGCGAAGCGGGCCGGAGAGTGTTGGGCCAGGGAAAATTCCAAATAAAAATTATTGGGGAGAAAATATGGGAGTGGGCCGGCCCAAAGGAATTAATAATAAAAGAAGGGAAATTGAATGGGGGAAATTGCAGCGGGCCGCAGGGAATGGGCTAGAGAAAATAGAAGAATTGGAGGAATATAGTGCTGGGCCGGTGAGGGAAAATTTTGGAAGGAAATTGGGTTTAAAAGAGAAGAATAAATTTATATAAAGAAATGGGAATTTGGGTTCTGTTAAATGGTGTTGGTTAAGGGAAGTTTGTTGGAACATATAATAGGGTTTGGGTTCTGGGGTTCTATTGATAAAATGAAAATAGTTTTAGCATGATATAAAATGCAAATAAAATGAGATGAAGATATGAATATGTTAAATAGAATTACAAAGTAGCAAAAATGCAGATTTTGGTACGAAAGGAGCTGGGTGTTACATCCGTTGTCCATAGCACTTCTTGATTGGTGAATTTTTAGATGAATTGCGCTCACACATCCTTCATGCGACCGTTAATACTTCTTGAGGTACCAACAACCGATTACAAGATGTGTTTGTACATTAAAGCGTAATTTCTAGTCTTGTAACATCTAAGGCTTTAGCAGTGACTCCCAAATCAGTTGGTCTAAGGCACTAGGTGATGAAGCACCCTCGCTAAATATTTTTTCTATTTTTGCAGCCTTAAGTAATCACAAAAACCAGTGTTCATTTTTTTTATCTCTTTATTCTCACTTGAATTTTTATTTTATTTTAATTTTTTTTCGTACTAAGGACTTTAGACAAGAGCATTTCAAGGTCTCTTCTACTATTCCAAGTTTCAAGGTGCGTGTTTGTGCAATTTGTAGGGTATACATTTTCAGAATTTAGACTTAAGCTAGGAATTATTTTTCAAACTTACACTTTAATAAAAACATCAATACTCTTCCCTTGTTTTAACTTAGCCCAAGAAGCGAACTCAAAATTTGCCTATTTCTAAATAAACTAAAAAGACATATATTTTCTACTGTTAAATTTTAAGAAAGGTTATTTTTAGGGTTTTTAATTTACTAAGTCTAAGGTCTAGTTGTTCCTAGCTAGTTAGCCTATTTGTCAAACTCAAGTCAATTAGGGCCAAAATTGAATACTTTCATTTTTATAATTTTTATAATTTTTCAATTTTTATGGGTTTTAAATTAAGTATGCAAATGCAAAAATATACACATGAATGCGAAGGAAGAAGGCTTACCGAGCATACCCCCAAACTTAAACTTGACAGTGTCCTCACTGTCATGCTACACCAAGAGGGTCAAAATGTCGGCACTCCCCTGTTTATTTATTTATAAATTTTTTATTTTTTTTATATTTTTATATATTTTTTTTATTGTTAACAGAAAAAGAAAACAAAAAAATATATACATATATACAACAAGGTCCTCCCCAAACTAAACAAGGCCTTACACAGGCCAAAGGTTAACACCAACCATTCAAAATTTTTATCGTGATAATGGTAGGGTTGGTGAAAGAATGGAGTGTAGAGAAAAGAAATGAAAAGCACACGAGACCATGTGGAGATAGAAGCGGTATACGGTCTTGATGGCGGAGGAGAATGGCAGAAAAGAGAAAGAAGTGTAGTACGAACTTGAGAGTGTAAATCGAGTGAATAAATAAGCGCAATTTGTGATGACCGATGTGTTAAAAGCGATTGTGCTAATCTATCAACTCGTCGAGAAATAGGGTCAAATCCCTTAAGATTCGCAAGAAAATATGGGTACGTTGAACTTGGTAAACCAAACATTGAAAGTGGAGGCGTGACGAATTCTTGCTCGGTCGAAACGATAGGAAGGACGAAAGAGAGTAAATTAGGGATAGTCTTATTCTCACCGAAGTAAACTGTCTCGAACTTGAAGGATTCCATCAAATGGTTCGTAACGACTGTAAGCAACCGAGTCTGATGGTTCAACTAACTCATCTGAAAATTCAAAGGACTCAAACTCGGGCGGTGAGTCTTCAAAATCTTCCGAAAAAGTGAAACACTCGTAATCGTTATCAGCTGTGAGAAGAGTGTCAGATTCAAGGAGGAACGCACTAGTGGCGTCAAAACCGTTGTGATTGAACAGAAATTTTTCAAACTCACAGTCCTCCTGCATGATCTTTTGCGTGGTCGGAACGATAGAAAGGATGGAGGGTGATTTAGGAAGTATATCAGTTAAAGGTTCTGGAGGGTGAATTGAAAAATCCGACATATCAAACAAAAATGGTTCATCCTCAATACTATCTTCATAATCCTCCTCAATACTATCCTCATAATTCTCCTCAAAAATTATCTCATCCATGCAATTATCATCAAAATTAAGACGCATATGAAGTTCGGGAGAAACATTTAATGACTCGGGATGATGAATTGGAGATAAAATTTCAGTCAAATCTAAGGGTTCATCATCCAAAATATTCCCGGCGTCTATATCCTTGATCAAGTGAAAATCAATTTTTTCGGACACCTCATCAAAAGCATGGAGATTTATCAATTTAGGTTCTAGAGTGGAGGTGTAAAGTTCAAAAGGATTAGGTGTGGTTTCACTCGAAATGGATTCTTCACAATCTGGCAAATCAAGCACTACAAAGTTGCACAACTCATTAAACGTTTTATCTTTAACTGGTGAATTATTTGGGACACTTGTTTGAAAACCGGAGTTGTGGGATTCAATTGGGTATGGGTAGGTTTGATTTGAAAGGGTGCACAGCTCACTCTCACCACTCAAATTCTCACTCTGTCCAACCGTCCCATTATACATTGGAAGATTTGGAGCTAGTTGGAAACTAGCTACCGGTTCATTAAGTTGCATAAGGGCGGCAATGGACGCATCCACATTCCTCATCATTTGGTTTGTCGCTACCATATAGGCTTCCAACGACTGTTCCAAACTAGACATGAGTTGTGAAGGGGTTTCAGTAAAAGATTCAAAGTTGCTTGGATTTTGAGAACTCCCAAATGGCTGTGTAGAAGCAATGTCTAGGGAAGGTGTGAAAGTTGGGTAGGACTGGTAGGAAGTGAATGGTTGGACAGGAATGGGATCAACATTTGGATAAAAAGGTGAATGGAGTTGTTGATCCCTAGAACTGGATGTGTTGAAAGGAGTGAAAGATCGGTTACGAGATTGTTCAATATGCTCTGCAATAGACATGGGTTTCGGAGTTACATTCAGACTCTCAAAAGGTGTATCAACGTAAGAAGGTGGTGAAGGTTGATATGGTTGAGACAAAGTGGATTGCAGAGTCCAACTGTTTCTTCTAGACGCTTCTATTCGATCTTTCAAAGAAATTTTGGGCATGGATGGGTCGTCCGTAATTCGACCAAAACAATTCGCGTAAGAAGCAATGTTAGGTTAAGGGTACCAAAGTTCGGCAAGAGTTTTAGGAGGTGGGGTATCCATGATGGAAGAAGGAGAAGAAAAAGAATGTGGATGGAAGTGGGAAGAAGTGGGGTGCAATGGACTTCTTTGCGACAAGTTGCAAGTTTTTTGTAAATTTTTTTTCCTTTTTATGTTTTTTTTATGGAGCTTTTTGCAAAAAAGATTTTCAAAAGGCTTAGACACACGTTCAATCAACCACAAATGCACAATCAGGCCTACATCTAGGGTCACCTAGGTCAGCTAGACAGCTCCTAACTGTTCCAAAGAGCTAGAAATAGGACATTAAACAGCCTCTTCACCGCCAATTGCGGCCAGGTAAGTGCCAGGTGAGTGGGAGGCTCCCTACTACAAAAGTAGTGATCCTAATTAAGTAACCACTCACCTTAGACACACTTGCCTAGACACCACAAAGTCAGGTTAGGATCAACGGTCGATGCCTACAACTAGTCATCTGTCCTATTGAGCGCGAAGTCCTTAGGGCTGAGTCTAATCTTTTTTTTAATTAATTTATGGTCAATGCAATATGCCTTATATGATTTCTGGGGTCCTGGGAAGGGTGATGAAATCCCCACCCAATCTGGATTGGTCTCAAGCCCCTTAAAGTCCGATTAAATATGCAAAACAGTAACGATCACTTGCAATCAATTTTTTTTATTTTAGCGCGGCGCAAAGAATCCTGCATAAGATCAATTATTGGAAGGGGAGGGATTTTTTTAGCGCAAAGAATCCTGCAGGCAAATTTACAGAGGAGATATCAGGGGTTGAAGTGGAAGAAAAGAGGAGCTTACAGTGAAGATTCCACGTGATGACGTCATCATCAAGCCACATTTCCGCGGTCGGAGGGGGTCACTTGCGGCGGTTCCGCGGTCACATGGTCGGTTCAGACCCCGAGATTTTTTCTGCTGCTCTGTTTTTATTTTCCTCTGTTGTTCAGATCAGCCGTTTTCTGTTTTGATCTCTGGATTTTTCCAGATCCGAACTTCTTTTGTAGATCCTGCAAAATTCATACGAAAAATACCCTTCACAAAATAAAAGATGATAAATTTTTTATATTTTTTTATTTTTCAGTTTTTATGATTTTTTTTGATTTATATTAACCCGGAATTACAAAAAGAAAATAACACGCCATCCCCGGCAACGGCGCCATTTGATTCGTATTGTCAAAGAATATTTTATAACCGCAATCAAGAATGGCGTCACTTGGTAGCTAGCCGGTGAGTACGAGTCGGTCCACAGAGATTTTATGAATTTCCTAATTGTTCTTACGAGTTAATTTCGATTGTTGTCGGATTGATTAAATCTAAAAACTAAATTTATCTAGATCTAAATCTTGCTAGGGTTAGGTTTAGGTTAAGTTTGGAAATGCAAAGATTTCCCACCGCTTTCAATACCCAAATTAAGATCTCTTTAGGAGTTATGGTAATTATTAACAAAAGGGATTAGTACCATCGGGAAGAAACTGTGTTTCTTCCTCTAGATTCTTGTCCTTCCTTTCTTAATCCTTACCCTAACCTCCATGGAAAATACGCTCAACCGGGCCTTTATACTACGGTATCACCGCTACCTCGTGGGATAGGGTGCTGTAGGGAGCGGTGTGTGCATGTATGCATGGAGTCCTATAAAAAAAGTATGATGGACAAGAAAGGGGTGAGAGATCTTCATCTCTCAAGCCTTCCCCAAAGCTAACCCTAACAAGCGAGGAGACTACTCGTTCATTAGGGAATTGAAAAACATTTTCTAAATTATCTAACTAGGGCAGATAAGAAATTACCTAAGGCTAGAATTGAAAACTTACTCCTAAATTGATGCTCTCTTCATTCATTGCAGAAAATTACAGATCTGAATTTTTAGATATAAAATTAGGCACAAGAAGAGGCATAACCTCAATCAGGTTTTTAGGGTTCTATTTATAGATTCATAGAAGCCCTAGGTTACAATCGCGTCATATCTGCTATTACAAAAATACATCATAAGAAAAAGAACTAGTCAACGCTCGCAGCCGCCTCTGGAATTTCGCACCGACATGGGTAACACTTGGCCGCGGATCCGCGGCCAAGACCCATGTTTGGCCGCGGATCCACGGCCAAGTAATGGGCTTGTGGGCTCTTCTTCACAGGTATTGTTCTGTTGTATTTTTCCTGTTATTTTCTTCAGTTGTTTTCTCAGATTGGCTTCTATAGTTCTTCCAGATTTCCACAGTGAATATAGTCGTGGAATTTTACCGCTTGCTTCATGACGAAGTCTTGTTCATACCATATTATTGCATTATTATATTCCCCATTCTTATGTATTTTACAAATAAACAGGTACTTTTGACCCATGTCTGCTACATAAGTACAGGTTACAGGTTCTTGGAGCTAAAAAAGTGAAAAAGACAAAAGACGATACAAAAGTGAGACTTTGACCAACAAACAGAAGGATCTTGATCAAGCCTACATAAAGATTAGTTCACAAAGTACAAGGCAATGCAAGGTCCAAGATCGCGAAGCCACGGTTAAAGTCCGCCATAATTATTCACTGGAAAATCTGGAAGAGAACCAGAAGCTATTTTAAAGAAATAACCAAAGAAGTTAGAAGCCCAAAAGGCCCAGAAACAGAGCACAAAATTTCAGCCTTCAAGACAACCATTGGGCCGCGGAACCGTGGCCCAATCCTTGCTGCGGCCGCGGTTATGTAGGGTTCCTAGGCACTCTAATGAGGTCTCACAAGGCATCAATGCCAATTTCAAACTTTACGGTGCCGAGAAACCCTAGACTAGATCGTTAACTAGATATTTTAGGCGAAAGATGCAACTAGTTAACAAATTAACTAAGTGAACGGAAATACAACCTTTGTAGATCCGGTCCTCCACCTCCATAGCTCCGCAATGAAGTCTCCTCGCTGTCCAAATGGAAACCCGGGGCTCTAGTGTCGGCTTCATCGGAGAATGGACGGGCTAGGTCATCGACTAGCATGCCGAAGATGATCTATGTCGAGGCATCACAAGATCAAGCTCCCACTTCACCAAGTCATGAAACTTGTGAAGAAAACACACTCTACTACTTGGCAAGAGGTAGAGGATGAAGAAATAGGAGGTGGGTTCACTTTAGAATTGGATTTCTCACTCATTTCATCAAGTTGCCATTGATGGAGGCATGCTTTCTTCAAGTGAAGAAGATGAATATTATGATAAGTTATTTTCAAAAAAAGAAATAAAATGAATTCTTATCATAATTCAACCATGGTAAAGTATAGAGAATAGACTAGGGTTAAGTGGAATGGTTAGGGTTAAGCATGAGACAAAATGGTCACTAAGTCAAAGCTTCATGAAGCTTCATAATACATACAAAGAAAGCCACCATTTTCTCATTATGCTAATTATTTTCTAAGAAGAATAAAGAATAAATAAATAGATAATTAAATGAAAACCCTAACCATTACACAACCATGGTTTAATCTTTACACAAACTCAAGTAAGCATGTATCATCAAACATGATACAATCAAGTGCACAAAAGTATATCACATATACAACTTGTGAACTTCAAGTGAGAAAATCCATTTAAAGTGAACCAATACTAGTTAATGCAAAGTAATATATCAAATATATAATTATGCATTAAATCATTAAATCAACACTTGATTCAATGATCCGGTCATGTCGCACACAACCGACTAGTATACAATGTATCGGCTTATCGAATCAATCCTCGATTCGATAACTAGGTTATATCGCATATAACCATTCGATACAATCATCGCGAGAATAGAATACGGTATCACATACACGCATTATTCTCGGTCCCGCACATATGCGCTCCTATTTCGTTTCGCTTGAGCCAGGAAACCTCTGTGTAGGACTCTAAAGACTCGTCAATACGCCGGCAGCAGGTGATGATCATATCAAACACCCACAAGCCGCAAGCGGTCTGCTAAACGTAACGGCCACTCGGGTATTGAGCGATCAGAAGATCGACGAGCAAGCCCGCTCACACTCCTGTGAATCCAACCAGTAACACTTACCGTACAGTCCGGTCTGATCGTCTGATATGTCGCATATCTCGCCTAGGGGTGGTAAACGTCAGACCCCAATAGCTCGATAAGTCGTGTCGATATGAGGTCTATAACAATTCAAGAAACTACAGGTAACACTTACCAGTAAATCTCAGCAACCCTGGCCAGGGATTTTATAGCCAATCGAACACAGAGCAACATCAACTCCCTATACCGGGAGAGACGAATCCCCTCCTATTGCTCATTGCCTCCATGTGACTCGGGACTGTACCCAAAAACCACCGTTTTGCACGCCCTCTTGGACGTGGTAAGATGGAAATCAAAGCACAGTGGGAACCACACAAGACTCTATGACGATCTCGGGTCAACAGACTACTCTGTACCAGTGTCACCAGAGAACTGCCATCTGACGTAAGGTATAATACCATCTGGGAGTTCTCGGCGAGTCCGTCCAGTGTACCCAGTCTCCACTGAGCACCCGTATATCATCTCTGATGTCAAACACCAATGGATATGGGATCATCCATCGCCCATTTGTATGGGTCGAGAAGGTATACGCTAGTCTACTCTGGTATATCGATGCCCCGTCTCGATACACCCACGACTAGGGACCTTGAAGAATGTACTTATGGACTACCATGTCCCCACTAGTATGATCCGCATCATAGTCCAGATAGTCAAGTACACATCCTAAGGGCTTTACCAATATGTAACAGAGAGACAATCAGTGTACACGTTAAGGTAAAGATCAACCAGATAGCATACTATCATGTCGAGCAAGAAAGTCCTCCCTATATATGTCCAAGCATCCACTACAATATACATCCTATGTACAGTAATGGCCTCTAGAGCATACATATAACTAACAATCTCCCACTTGCACTAGGGCCATCTGATAGCAGTGGTTACAGTATCTCATACTCAACCATCCCATAAAAGTCTCTCTCTGGGAAAAGGCCTTTGTGAGTGGATCCGCCGTGTTGTCCTCTGAGTCTACTCTCCTAACCTCGATCACCCTGGAGATCAACCATCTCCTTGATCAGGTGACACTGCCTTAGAATATGTCTGGATCACTGATGGGACGGACGTTCCTTGGCATAAGCCACAACTCCATTGTCACACAATGGGAGGAACTAAGTTCATCTCATGAACAAATATACATCCAGATTGCCTCTTTGGTAGCATCTTAAGTAGCGATGTATTCAGCCTTAATCGTCTAGGATGTCACGGTATCTATCTTGAAACTCTTCCAACATACCGTCCCTTTACTGAGGGTAAAGACAATGCCTGTGACTGACTTTCAGTCGTCCTTATCACCCTGGAACCCTTCCTGTGATTCTCCCCAGGATCGGTTGATACCATCTCACTACAACTAGTGAGAATTCTAACATCCAATTAGATCTATCTCATAGATCCAAAACCCAGGATTTAGGAGGTATCACTTTGATCCTATATGGAGAATCATTGTGATAAGCGGAGATTGACCGAGCGTAGCATAGGAAACTCCTTCCCTATCAAGAGTATGTCATCCACGTACTTTACGAGGATCGTTACTATACTCCCTACTACCTTTTTGTTTATACAAGGTTCATCTACCATTTTGATGATATCAAACTCTTTGACTAACACATCAAAACAGATGTTCCAACTCCGCGATACCTGCTTTATCCTATAAAGCATCTTGTACACGTTTCCGCTGCTCCCACTGTCTACGAAGCCCTCTGGCTGTGTACTTATAGACGTTCTCTTCTAAAACATCATTTAGAAAAGCAGTCATGGCACCCAACCGCCAGATATCGTAGTCATGGTATGTAGCCGTGGCAAGTAGGATCTGGATGGACTTAAGCATAGCCACTTGAAAAGGTTTCATCATTATCCACGCCTGGTCGATGACGAAAAGCTTTAACAAGTCTAGCTTTGAAAGTCTCAACTTTTCCATCTATACCAAGTAATCTTCTCAAGATTTACTTGCTCCTGATGGGGATTTAACCCTTCAGATATAGCAACCAAAGTCCATACTTTGTTGGTGTACATGGATTCCATCTCAGATCGCTAAGCATCCAGCCATTCTTACAGAGTCCTACTCCTGATGGCCAGCTCGAAACTAGTTGGGTCATCATCTCATGATGCAATCCTCGCTCCCACTGTCATAGAGAAACCGAAATATCTCTCAGGTGGGTGAGGAACCCTACTAGATCGGCGGAGAGGCTGAGGTTCGTTGGAATCTACTGAATCTTTTGGTTCTACCAAATCATCTGCTGTTGTTTTGTATAGCTGGAACATTTCCAGTTCTACATAACTGACCTTGCCTTGAGCTTGTCCGGATTTTGCTTTTAGACAAAGGCCGGACAACCCCAAATCTTAACTAACTTAAGAGATGGGCTCTTCCCTTTCCATATCACATATGAAGTGGTAGGCAATTGAATTGATTGTAACCGTATTCAATAGGTATGCAGCTTCTCAAGCGCATAACTCCCAAAAAGGAAACAGGGTAACTCAGTAGTACTCATCATAGAGCACACCTTATCACATAGGGTGTTATTGCTCCGCCCCGATAGACCATCGTGCTATGGTGTATACGGAGGAGTAATGCTGAGAGAGAATCTCATTCTCCTTTAGAATAGTCCAGGAATTCCGTGCTCAAGTATTCTCCTCCTTGATCTCATCAAAGGACATAATACTTATACCCGTATTTTGGTTCTCTACTTCTAAATCATATTCTGTGAATATCTCATAAGGTTCGGACTTGTGTTTCAATAGGAACATATGTCTGAATCTTGAGAGATTATCAGAGAATTTAACGAAGTACAAAGAACCAGTCCTGGCATATGTAGACAGGGGACCTATCATACATCAACATGTATCATCCCAAGAGTTCAGTAACTCTTTCTCTGTTTCCAGTAAACGGAGCTATGGTCATATTATCTTTGTGACATGACTGGCAAGTTTCACAAGATGTAAATTCAAACTGATTTAAATATGCATCTACATGTAACTTTAGCCAGTCGGATCGCATTGATATGACCTAGTCTACAACGCCTCAAGAAGGATTTGTTCATTTCTGAACTCTTCCTCTTGTGTGTGTTCTGTATACTAAAGAACTGTAGTTTGATTTAGAACATTAATGCTTTTAGATAACGTGCCTGAACCGATCAACTTTTGATATAGGAAATGTTCAAAACATTATTCATCAATACAAAATTATATCCTTTCTTTACTAATAAAGAGACTGATATGATTTTGTATATCAGGTTCGGTATCTAATAACATTCGTTCAGAATTAATGTACTGGTCATACAGGGTGACAGTGACCAACAGACTTGGCTGCAACACTTGCCCCGTTTTCTGCCTCATGAAACGTATCACCCGTTCTCAGTTCTTTACCTATCTGTAGCCCATGTAACAAATTACATATGCAGGATCCTGATCTGGTATCACATACCCAGGACGTAGAGGATACAGAGAAACAGTTCTTTGTAACGAACACACCCGAAGGAGATGCATCATATGCACTTTCTTCGTTTGGGCGGCACGGGAAATCTGGTATTCCCCAATTTCCTGCTCTGTCTTATAACAATTATAAGTTGGAGCGGGACCAACGTTCCCCAGCTCAGTATAACAAGCGGGTTCGGTCAATATTCCGTATTATTATCTTGATTAAGGAGTGACATGGTCGCTACCAGGAGAGAGAGAGAAGAAAACACTCTGCGTGCGCTCTAGCAAGAATAGATTGGTTATTATTTTATCTAATCAGGATGGCTCCCACTGCTTTTTATCAAATCTTCCTTCAAACCCTAAAAGGAAAGACTAGCCGGGATTAATTACACACTACAAGTTCGCCAATCTTTCAGCCAGGCCAGTGTCGGTACTTTGAGGGAGGTCCCCCGTGCTTTCGCACGAACCTAATTAATGTAAACCTCGTTTTCCCAGAGGCGTAACCTCGTTAACACCTTTCTAGACACCTACTTGATCGGCTAATTGTAATGTGTAAAACTCTCCCAGGAGTAACTCTTACTCGCAGCGGGTACCGGGATCCAACTATCTCATAGAAGGTGTGCAATCTCATTGCAAATTTCAACACTTGAAATTCCCGATAATATTTTGCCCCTAGCAGCTATATGACCTTAACATAGTCAACAAATCATAAGTGCTAGTCAAGTTCAACCCGTCATTTCCCGATTGAATTAAACCCACCCGCACGACCCTTAACATAGTCAACAAAGTCGCACGACTACCCTAATCCAATCGCATCATATGCTTATGCAGATAAGCACTAATTAGCTACCGCACACTACGCCTTAACATAGTCAACAAACGTAGCACGAATACTAACTAGTACTTATCTGAAATGACGGAGGGCTACGACAGGTTTTTCTGAAAACCTATTGCGTAATGAACTTGATATCGTTGTAGTATCAAATGATTTTGAAATGGAGTGTTTTCGAGGCTTTTCTAGTTTTGCTAAAGGGGTCACTCCCGGTGAAGGGATCGTCGGCCATTTCCTCGTCGAATGAGGTGCGGGATATATCATATATATCACTGTGCAAAGCAAAAACTCTTAAAAGCTATCAAAAGACAAACCGAGTGTGTAGCATCTGCTAGTTATTGCTAAAGGAGTCACTCCCGGTGAAGGGATCTCGGTCCTTTCCTCATCGAATAAGGTGCAGGATATATCACATATACCGCTGTGAAAAGCAAGAACTGTAGCTACCTGTTTTATTTTTGAAATTCGATTCTACAACATCTTAGGTTTCTTTTATTTCATTAATCTCATTAATGAAGTCCCATCATTTAAATTACCTAAACATCACAGATAAATACGACGTACACTTATGCCATCCGCATTCGCCTCGATGTCCCCTCATGCACCGTTAGGTTAGGTAACTAACGGCAGAGCAGGGCAGGGCTAGCGCGGGTGTAAAACATAAGTAACGTCTATATAATATATCATATATACTATATATAGTATCCATCACAGAACATCACATGATCATATCACAGAAATCGCAGCAGAAGAAACATATGAAATATTGGATATACTAGGACTCCGTGTTTTCAATACGAGCCAGTATAAAACACGGATTCCACGGTCGTGATGAATAGCCAAACCCACACCCCTAGACCCCTACGAGAGCGGCAAGCAACCCTACCAATTCTAGAGTTAGGAGACCCGGACTCGACTCCTCGAGTTGGTCTCCCACTGGACTCCAGAACCCGGTTACTTGTGCTCCCCTCCTTGGGTCTATCCTAGTGCGGAAAAGTAAATAATATACAAAAGGTGACATCTTCCGTAACCTGGAAATGCCCCAATAAAAGAATATTACATACAAGTTTTTACATGAATGAAAATGAAAAACACTCATCTCACATAAAAAAACCCCGGCTATTCAAACACGACGATCCAATATAACATATCCAGCAACACATAACATCACATGTCATCAACGTAAGTAAATATGCGCATCCCAATTGTCGTTGACATATAGCAACGAAACCGGCGATATCACATATTACACTTACGGTCACAGAAAAGAAAGTGTAAAACTACAACAGTTGGAATCCGCAATCTGCATAGACATCACATGCCTAATCAAATGAATACCTTAGACATCACATGCCTAACAATTATAAACCCCGCATTTTAGTCTCATTATCGAAAACTCTTTTCAATATCAAGTCGGGCAATTCAACAAGATTCCCGACATCCTGATCGAATGCTCGTCGCAAACTTTAGTAGACGGCCGCACCCCCGATACCGTCGACGAAGTGCACCAAGGCGGAACACCGCTGCCGCGAGCACCCGAACGGATACTTTCGGCGATGGGGTTCTCCTACAGTCACTTGGTCGGGGTTATGGAGTGAGGCTGTCTATTAAGTTTACCCGGCGAGTATCCGCGTACACTACGTGATTGCGACGGACTTTTGATCACATCAAAATTACGTAGCAACCGATCAAGCGAGACTAAACTACTAGATTTATAACATTCATTCAGTTATCTCATAACTAATTGTGAATTCCAATTATTGTATCCCATTCCAGATAAATAGAAAATGTTAAACTTTCCGATCGAACAGTCGAACACCCAAGTTTTCCCAAAACAGATCAACACATGAAACAAGTCTAAAAACATTCAGTTCGTGCCTCAGTACCAACGGTCCAGCCGTAGAAGGGTCAAGCCAACGCCTCACATGTGGCACGCCGTACTGCCCCAAACCCGAAGGTTCAAAGGGCGGTTCAAGACGGTCACATAATCGAGTTAAGGTTTGTTGTCTTCTAGAGGGACCATCGCGTTACTTGCACTACTTAGAACGTCTTTAAACCTCGGAAAAATCCAACACTTGGAAATTTCCCGACAGGGGAAAAGGTGGGTATTTATATCCGATCGAACTTTTTAACATATTCAAAAATTATCCGGAAAAACACATAGACAGAGTTTGACAATCCGATCGAATGTACGAACTCCCAATACAACCCAAAATACTCAACTCTGGATTTCAGATTAAAAATTCCCAAGAAAACCAGCACTGCCAAATAGGAATTACTGTGCAAAATTTGATGGGAGAAGAGACAAAAGGGCCGCGGAACCGCCGCATTATCACGCTAATGCCGCGGTTCCACCGCACTTTTATGGAATTAGGAGCTAAATTTTGTGCCGTAATTCTTAGATTTCCCTGCTGATTTTTCTGCATATTTTTAATTTGCAAAAATCCACAAATTTGAAAAATGTACAGAGAGCAAGTTTAAGTTAGGGTTTCGAATCGATCGGGTTTCAAACTTCGTCTACGCATCGCCTAAGGCTCTAGCTAGGCTCTGATACCATTGTAGGGTTCCTAGGCACTCTAATGAGGTCTCACAAGGCATCAACCATGCCAACTTCAAACTTTACGGTGCCGAGAAACCCTAGACTAGATCGTTAACTAGATATTTTAGGCGAAAGATGCAACTAGTTAACAAATTAACTAAGTGAACGGAAATACAACCTTTGTAGATCCGGTCCTCCACCTCCATAGCTCCGCAATGAAGTCTCCTCGCTGTCCAAATGGAAACCCGGGCTCTAGCGTCGGCTTCATCGGAGAATGGACGGGCTAGGTCATCGACTAGCATGCCGAAGATGATCTACGTCGAGGCATCACAAGATCAAGCTCCCACTTCACCAAGTCATGAAACTTGTGAAGAAAACATACTCTACTACTTGGCAAGAGGTAGAGAATGAAGAAATAGGAGGTGGGTTCACTTTAGAATTGGATTTCTCACTCATTTCATCAAGTTGCCATTGATGGAGGCATGCTTTCTTCAAGTGAAGAAGATGAATATTATGATAAGTTGTTTTCAAAAAAAGAAATAAAATGAATACTTATCATAATTCAACCATGGTAAAGTGTAGAGAATAGACTAGGGTTAAGTGGAATGGTTAGGGTTAAGCATGAGACAAAATGGTCACTAAGTCAAAGCTTCATGAAGCTTCATAATACATACAAAGAAAGCCACCATTTTCTCATTATGCTAATTATTTTCTAAGAAGAATAAAGAATAAATAAATAGATAATTAAATGAAAACCCTAACCATTACACAACCATGGTTTAATCTTTACACAAACTCAAGTAAGCATGTATCATCAAACATGATACAATCAAGTGCACAAAAGTATATCACATATACAACTTGTGAACTTCAAGTGAGAAAATCCATTTAAAGTGAACCAATACTAGTTAATGCAAAGTAATATATCAAATATATAATTATGCATTAAATCATTAAATCAACACTTGATTCAATGATCCGGTCATGTCGCACACAACCGACTAGTATACAATGTATCGGCTTATCGAATCAATCCTCGATTCGATAACTAGGTTATATCGCATATAACCATTCGATACAATCATCGCGAGAATAGAATACGGTATCACATACACGCATTATTCTCGGTCCCGCACATATCTCATATGCGCTCCTATTTCGTTTCGCTTGAGCCAGGAAACCTCTGTGTAGGACTCTAAAGACTCGTCAATACGCCGGCAGCAGATGATGATCATATCAAACACCCACAAGCCGCAAGCGGTCTGCTAAACGTAACGGCCACCCGGGTATTGAGCGATCGGAAGATCGACGAGCAAGCCCGCTCACACTCCTGTGAATCCAACCAGTAACACTTACCGTACAGTCCGGTCTGATCGTCTGATATGTCGCATATCTCGCCTAGGGGTGGTAAACGTCAGACCCCAATAGCTCGATAAGTCGTGTCGATATGAGGTCTATAACAATTCGAGAAACTACAGGTAACACTTACCATTAAATCTCAGCAACCCTGGCCAGGGATTTCCGGTTATAGCCAATCGAACACAGCGCAACATCAACTCCCTATACCGGGAGAGACGAATCCCCTCCTATCGCTCATTGCCTCCATGTGACTCGGGACTGTACCCAAAAACCACCGTTTTGCACGCCCTCTTGGACGTGGTAAGATGGAAATCAAAGCACAGTGGGAACCACACAAGACTCTATGACGATCTCGGGTCAACAGACTACTCTGTACCAGTGTCACCAGAGAACTGCCATCTGACGTAAGGTATAATACCATCTGGGAGTTCTCGGCGAGTCCGTCCAGTGTACCCAGTCTCCACTGAGCACCCGTATATCATCTCTGATATCAAACACCAATGGATATGGGATCATCCAGCGCCCATCTGTATGGGTCGAGAAGGTATACGCTAGTCTACTCTGGTATATCGATGCCCCGTCTCGATACACCCACGACTAGGGACCTTGAAGGATGTACTTATGGACTACCATGTCCCCACTAGTATGATCCGCATCATAGTCCAGGTAGTCAAGTACACATCCTAAGGGCTTTACCAACATGTAACAGAGAGACAATCGGTGTACACGTTAAGGTAAAGATCAACCAGATAGCATACTATCATGTCGAGCAAGAAAGTCCTCCCTATATATGTCCAAGCATCCACTACAATATACATCCTATGTACAGTAATGGCCTCTAGGGCATACATATAACTAACAGGTTCCACGGCCATCCTAAGCCTTTGCTGTCAAAAAAATTTACCATATCTTGGGCGGCGCTGAATAAGTCTTCTTAGGGGTATTTTGGTAAATGCAGACGTGCGGCAATTGTAAACCTAGGGTTTTCTATGTCCTATAAATAGAAGCCCAATTCCTTGTATTTGTTCATGCCTCTTTTCATTTCATAAATTCAGATCTGTACTGTGTTGATGTTTGGAGAGAGCCATCAATAAAAAATAGTAAGTTCCTTTATTTTCATTGCCTTAGTTTACTTTTAATTTAGAATGTCATTAAATTCCCTAATGAGCGAGTAGTCTCCTCGCTTGTTAGGGTTAGTTTTAGGGAAAGGTTTGAGAGATAAGACCTCTCACCCCTTTCTTGCCCCATCATACATAATAATTAGAACTCCATGCATACACGCACACACCGCTCCCTGCGGCACCTTACCCCTCGAGGTAATGGTGATACCGTAGTATAAATGACCGGTTGTGTATGTTTTCCATGTAGGTTAGGGTAAGGATCGATAAAGGAAGGACAAGAACCTAGAGGAAGAAACACCGTTTCTTCCCGATGGTACTAATCGCTTTTATTGATAATTACCATAACACCTAATAAATCTAAAATAGGGCATTGAAAGCGGTGAGAAAACCTTTAATCTCTCAACTTACCCTAGACCCAACCCTAGCAAGACTTAGATCTAGATAATCTTAGTATAAATCAATTTAGTTCTTAGATTAAAACAATCCGACACCCATCGGAATTAACTCGTTAGAGCGATTAGGAAAACACAAAATCCCTGTGGACCGACCCGTACTCACCGGCTAGCTACCAAGCGATGCCGTTCTTGATTGCGGTAATAATATTTTTTGATTCATCTTTTAAAAGCGCATAAGCCGATTAAAATTCCATATCAATCAAATGGCGCCGTTGCCGGGGATGGCGTAAAAATTTCCTTTTTGTAATTTCGGATTAATATAAAATATAAAAACCATAAAAATTGAAAAAATCAAAAATATAAAAATTCTATCATCTTTTATTGTTTGAAGGGTCTCTTATGTGAATTTTTGCAGTATCGACGGATCTGGAAAAATCCAGAGTGCGAAACAGAAAAAGGTACAACAAACAGACGGGGAATTCAACAACAGAACTGCAGAAAGAATTTCGAGATGTGAAGCCTCCATCTCACCGCCCTTCCGTGGCTGAACAGCGCTCCAGACCGCGGAACCGCGGTCCCCCTGCCACGTCAGCACGCGAAAATTCACTGTTTGTTTCCTTTTCCCCCTCTCTGCAAATCCCCATATATCTTTTTGCCAAATTTTCTGCAGGATTTTTTGCGCTAAAAAAATCTTCCCCTTTCCAATAATTGATTTTCTGCAGGATTCTTTGCGCCGCGCATAAAATAAAAAGATTTGATTGCAAGTGATTTACTGTTTTGCATATCTTTAATCAGACTTTAAGGGGCTTTTGACCAATTCAGATTGGGTGGGGATTTCATCACCCTTCTCAGGACCCCAGAAATCACATAAGGCATTTGCATTGACCATATCTTAATTAAAAAATACTAGACTCAGCCCTAAGGACGTCGCGCTCAATAGGACAGAGGACTAATTATAGGCATCGGCCGTTTATCCTAACCTGACTTTGCGGTGTCTAGACAAGTGTGTCTAAGGCGAGTGGTTACTTAATTAGGGACACTACTTGTAGTGGAGAGCTTCCCACTCACCTGGCACTTAGTTGGCCGAAATTGGCGGTGAAGAGGCGGTTTGAGGTCCTATTTCTAGCCCTTTGGCACAGTTAGGAGCTGTCTAGCTGACCTAGGTGACCCTAGATCTAGGCCTGATTGTGCATTTGTGGTTGATTGCATTTGTGTCAAAGTCTCTTCTAAAAAAATCTTTTTGCAAAAGCTCCACATAAAAAAAAAGAAAAAAAAATCTTTTCAAAAACTTGCAACTTGTCGCTAAAGAAATCCTTGCAACTCACTTACACCACTTTCTTCTCATTGACGTTTTCTTACCTCCACATTCTGTCTTTCACCTTTTTGACTACACTACCCCTTTAGTATATGTCCGGTTAGATTAGGGACACTAGCGCCCGATTAATCCGTGTTTCGTTGGTACCGACCGACGAACCTTTCGACTCCGAAGTCGAAATCCTTTCCACTTCTTTACCTCCACCTTCAAATTCTTCTTTCGAAGGTATGTCGGGACATAATCCCAACAACACCTTACCCACGGGACTGATTCCACCTCCGTTAGGTGCGAATAACCCGAATCTCCCGCCTGTTGTAGCGCCCCAACGAATCGCGCTCCAGGATCTCTTCTATCCTGTCCGCACTTCCTTACCTACCTGTCTTTCACCCCCACCGGAAAATGGGGACAATTTTGAGATAAAACCCCACTTCATCAATATGCTGCCAAAGTTTCACGGATTGGAATCCAAAGATGCTTATATCTTTATCAATAAATTCCAAAACGTTTGCGCTATGATGAAAACAACCCAGTTATCTGACGATGCTATAAGGCTAAGGGTCATTCCTTTCACCTTATGTGACTTAGCCGAGAAGTGGCTATACAGCACAGCGTCACATTCAATTCAAAATTGGGACGAGTTTGTTAAAGCTTTTCTTAAAAAGTTTTATCCTCATTACAAGACCGCGAGAATTCGCAATGAGATTGTACAATTTACCCAGCTTCCTTCCGAACCATTTTGGAATTGTTTTAAAAGATTCAAGGACCTACTTGTTCAATGCCCTCACCATGGGATTGAAAATTGGTAACTTTGCCAAACATTATACGAGGGATTGAACCCGGCAACGAAGCAGTTGTTAGAAACCATTTGTCAAGGTCACTTTCTAACCAAATCTAGTAAGGAAGCATGGCAGTTTCTCGAGGATCTTAGTGAACAAACAATTCAGTGGGAGAGTACAAAGACCACCTCATGTTCTTCTATTGGTCAATCTAGGGCAGGCATACATCAATTAGATATGTCGATTGCTATGAAGGCCGAGATGGCCGCACTTATGAAAAAGCTAGAAGCCATTGAGACCAAAATCTCATCGTCTTCTCCTGCCCCTGCTTTACCCCCACGAACTGTTTGTGCTTGTTGTTCGGATCCATCACACCTTACCGAAGAGTGTCCTTATAATCCACCTGTTCAAGGACAAGATCAAGTCAATGCTGGCTTTCAGCAACGACAACGAAATGATCCTTACTCTTCAACCTATAATCCGGGTTGGAGGAGTCACCCAAATTTTGCTTGGAATCAAAATCAACAATTCCAAGGAAACAACAACTTTCAAAGGCCTCCTCCTCCACAACAACAAGCACCCCAACAAACTCAATACCGGCAACCTTTCCAACCACAACCTTATCCAAATCAAACGAACAATTTGATTCAACCTAATGATGATAATGTTATCTCGCTAGAAAAAAGTCTAGATGCGTTTCTCAAGCAATCTACAGAATCCGCAGCAAGGTTGGAAAATTCCGTCCAGTCTTTGGTGTACAACAACGCTTCACATGATCAAAGCATCAAATCTATTGAGGCACAAATTTAGATCAAATTTAGATCAAAGAAAACAAGTTTTTCTTGTTTTCAAGAACCAGTGGTTCATCAAAAGGCAATGCCTTTATACAAAAGTAAATTACTTCTTTTATTATTATTATTATTTTTTTATCCAAGATCTTGATCTTGTTTTTAGATTATTGATCTCTTTTAGAAGTAATTCTTCTTTTTATTCAAAGGTTTTTACCTTTTCTTTCTCTGAGCTCTTCTCAAATTTTTTTTAGAGGAGTTCTCTATCTTTTTCTCTTTTTTTTCCCCTTTTTTAGAATTGGAGTCTAGGGGCTTTATATAGTGCCAATTGATTTGTTAAATCAGTTAAGGAGATCTTTCTCTGAGTGATTTTGGGATTTTTCCCCACCGTTGGATCTTTGATCCAAGGGCTCCTGTTTTACAGAAGAGAATCTTATTGTTTTAATAAGATCAGAAAGATCTTTCTAGAATTTTAATTCTGTTTTAGTGCTGGCACAGTTGGCGCAAGCGCACCTGCGCTTGACACGTGTCGCGCAGCGCAACTGCGCTGACACGTGTCGCGCAGCGCAGAGCGCAGATCTTCTGAAGCGTTGCTTCCTTTATTTTTATTTTAAATAGAGCCTTGCTCTGATTGGGGGAAATAGAAGCGTTGCTTCATTTCCTGCCTTAAAATTTGAACAGCGCTTTGCTCTGATTGGGGTAAACAGGGATTAGTACCATTGGGATGAAACGGCGTTTCTTCCTCTAGGTTCTTGTCCTTCCTTTCTTAATCCTTACCCTAACCTCCATGGAAAACACGCTCAACCGGGCCTTTATACTACGGTATCACCGCTACCTCATGGGATAGGGTGCCGTAGGGAGCGGTGTATGCATGTATGCATGGAGTCCTATAAAAAAAGTATGATGGAAAAGAAAGGGGTGAGAGATCATCTCTCAAGCCTTCTCCAAAGCTAACCCTAACAAGCGAGGAGACTACTCGCTCATTAGGGAATTGAAAAACATTTTCTACCTAACTAGGGCAGATAAGAAATTACCTAGGGTAAGAATTGAAAACTTACTCCTAAATTGATGCTCTCTTCATTCATTGCAGAAAATTACAGATTTGAATTTTTAGATATAAAATTAGGCACAAAAAGAGGCATAACCTCAATCAGGTTTTTAGGGTTCTATTTATAGATTCATAGAAACCCTAGGTTACAATCGGGTCATATCTGCTATTACAAAAATACCCCCTAAGAAAAAGAACTAGTCAACGCTCGCAGCCGCCTCTGGAATTTTGCACCGACATGGGTAACACTTGGCCGCGGATCCGCGGCCAAGACCCATGTTTGGCCGCAGATCCGCGGCCAAGTAATGGGTTTGTGGGCTCTTCTTCTCAGGTATTGTTCTGTTGCATTTTTCCTGTTATTTTCTTCAGTTGTTTTCTTAGATTGGCTTCTATAGTTCTTCCAGATTTCCACAGTGAATATAGTCGTGGACTTTTACCGCTTGCTTCGTGATGAAGTCTTGAACCTTGCTCTGCCTTTGTGCTTTGTGAAATCGTCCATTGATCTTCATTTAGTCTTCAAACTGTAGGCAAGATAAGGATTCTCTGTTTGTTGGTCGAAATCTCACTTTTGCATCGTCTTTTCATTGTTTTCACTGTTTTTGTTCCAAGAACCTGTAACCTGCAACTATGTAGCTGATATGGGTCAAAAGCACCTGTTTATTTATAAAATGACTAGGACTGGGGAATATAATAATGCAGAATTATGGTATGAACATCATGGAATAGGTCAGTCGCTTCATGTTCGGGCTCGACTTGGACATGGGTCCACTTGGGTTTGGCTTGGGCCTACTTGGGTTGGAGTTGACTTTGACTTGATCTACCGGGGTGTAATTTTTGGCCCCAACAAAGTGCCCCATCAATAAATGCACACCGCGTATATGAGTTTTGTGCATGAAATTGATGGATCTTGGAGTTGGACTTCGAGGTAGAACATCATTCCGGGGGCGGAGCATCATTCCGGCAGCATAATTCTGGGGATCATAGCATAATTTCGAGGATTGGAGCATGATTCTAGGGATCGGAGCATCATTCCAACGAGTGGAGCATAATTCCGGGGATTGGATTATAATTCCGAAGAGCGGAGCATAAGAGGATATATTCTGAGACGAAGCATAGTTTGGACGCAGGGATCCGGGGCGAAGCATAATTTCGACACGGGACATGTGTATTCTGGGACGAACCTTAATTCCGGCACAGAGATTGTTGGTTGACTTGTTTCTGAGGTGGAGCATAATTCCGACAGGGAAGGTAGATACTCCGAGGAGAAGCATGATTTTGACACGGGGTACATTCTAAGACGAAATGTGATTCCGACGCAGAGATTGTTGTTTGATATATTTCCGAGGAGGAGCATAATTCCGACAGGGAAGGCAGATACTCCGAGGCGAAGCATGATTTCGACACGGGGCACACTCTGAGAAGAAACGTGATTCCGACGCAGAGATTGTTGGTTGAAATTGGTTGGTTTGATTTGTTTCCCATTTTGATGACGTCGGTGCTTCCCTTTTTGGGACTTGGACGGTCAGTGCTGCCCTTTTAGCGACGTAGACGGTCGGTACTGCCTTTTTTACGATTTGGACGGTCGGTGCTTAATTTGACTTGCTCCACTTCTTGCGGTGTCAGGGATTGGATTTGGCTTGCTTCGCTTTCTACGGTGTCTGGGATGAAGTTGACTTGCTCCGCTTTCTGCGGTGTCGGGGGTTAAATTTGACTTGCTCCGCTTTCTGCGGTGTCAGGGTTGAAGTTGACTTGTGATTCAACTTTTTTCCGAAGTGGAGCTTGATTCCGCCAGGGAGGTCGTTGGTTGTTTTGCTGATTTGATATGATTTGGGTTTACATCAGTATCGCTACACTAGAATATGGTACTAGGAGAGAATCATCATTTGCCATGAGAGGATTTGGGGATTTTGGTTTTGGTTTGGCATCAACACCGCTACACTGGAATATGGTGTAGGGTGTTTTTCGTCACCCCATTGAGATGGAAATACGCGTCGCTTATCAGGCGCATTACAGATTCCCCTTCCTTGGGTAGGCCGGTGTTTATTGATTGTGGGGATCCGAATCTCCGGCAGCCGCGGACTAAGCTGCCGTTAATTACTCCTCGCCTTTGAAGCGAAGGAACCTCCGATTGACAGGTCAAATTTGTCATGCGAACTCAATGCGCAATGTGCATGTGTTGTGTTTTGAGGGGGAATTGGATGTATCGGGGGCCTCGCTGGGTTTACGGGGGTCCCGCTACCCGGATAGCGGGCTGGGGGCTAGCAACCCCATATGAGGTGTGGGGCAGCGCCCTGTTAGAAATTTTTTCTAATGGAGAAAGTGTTGTGGAGTGTGTGTGTGTGTATAAAAGAGGGAGAATAGCGTCCAAAGGACACGTGGGTGCCAGCGCCTCACGTGCCTAGCATGCGGGCGCTGGGCGCCGGACGTCAGCCCCTCGCGCGCTTAGCATGCTGACGCCGGGCGCCAGCGGGAAAAATGGGCTTAGCCCCTATACTGAGAGTTGTACTCCCAATTGAATTTTAGAGTTAAACTCCTGAAAAAGAGGATAAAGGGGTTTAGCCCCTGCACTGGGAGTTGTACTCCCAAAAAGAAAGCTTTATTATTATTATTATTATTATATATATATATATATATATATATATATATATTGTGGAGTTAAACTCGCAAGATATTTTCGAAGATGATGAAAGGGGACCCCTTTCTTCTCTCTTGAGTCCTGGATTTTCTCTTGAGCCTAGGATCTTCCCAAAGTGGGATTTTTGGGGATGGGTCTCCTTCTTCCTCCTCTCTATTAGCTGGATCTTGGAGAAAGGAGGGTGAGATTTAAAAATCTCCCCATTTGGAGATTTGATGGATGATCCGCGTTTCCCTTCAAGGGTTTTGTGGTTAAAAGCTATTTCTTTTTGGAAAAGGAAGAGTGAAACTCTTGATTTAATTCAAAAAAGGGAGAAGGTTTAGAACCTTGAGGAAGGAGAAGGGGCACAAAAATCCCTAGCTTTTGAGAGAATGAATTATTGTATTTCATTTCATTATCATGTTGCCTCTTATAGGCTTACAAATTTACACATAGCTCCTGAGGCTTTACAAAATAGCATTTTGTCCACCCCATGCATCATGTTTTCTTTTGCACATGAGCTATGGGCTTTACAAAAATTTGGCTTTATGCCCATTTTTCTTACATTTATTCATAAAAATTACATCAAAATTATTTATTACATAATTTTCATTTTAGTATGGGAGAGGTTGGCCGCGGGGCTTGACTTGGGCATGGGCCCACTTGACCTGGGCTCGGGCTCGTTTATTTGGGGTTGACTTTGACTTGGTCGACCGAGGTGTAATTTTTTATCCCAACAAATGGTACCAAGATCGAATTGTCATTTGCCGTGAGGAGGTTTCCCTCGTTCCCAGTTTAACGACTTAGGGGTCTATTGGATCGATTTATAATTTTGGGGTTGGGGTCGGCATCCGCGTTGATAACACTGAAGCACAGGTGTCAGGAGAAATTCATCATTTGCCTTTGCTTGTTAGGGAGCGATGGCTTAGGAGACAGGTTTAGGTCCCTATCACTTAAGGCTTTTCAATTTTATGAGCGATAAGGGTCCCATAAAAGAATTTTCTCCCTACGAGTCGAAAGGATCTCTGTCACGCCCCGCTTCCCAGAGTACGCAGGATTGGGCACGTAACATAGCCAACCATGCTACCTGTGGGTAGGAAGTATCCATCCACAGTCACATTACGGTTGTAAGGATATCAAGAACAAGATAAAGTACTAATCTAACACATGTCCAAATCCATAATAACAAGAAATCAATGAACAATAAGTGCGGAAGCAAATGATCCAATATAATAATAGAAAGGTACGTCCCATAATACGGGATCGCACCTGGAAATAAAATGCAATAAACAAACTAACCACTATAGAACTCAAATCAGCCTGCTGGCTGAATTACTCCTGCACGGTCGGCGACAGTGGTAAAGAATCTGGGCCATGCAAAACCCAGACGTCAGCGCGTCATGACATCAAGTATATAATGTAAACATGGTGATAAGCAATGCAAATATGAACATGAATAAAGCAGTACTAAGAAATAACAGAGCAGGGTAATGTGCAATGGTGACTAAACTGTCCTATCAGGTTTTCTACTCTATAGTCTTTGAAACCAATTGATGAATCGTCGATGTAACTCAATAGTATCCCGTACATACCCGGGACCACGGCCACAATATTCTCGGCTGCAGCCGAGACATGCCGTTAGGCACAGAATAGGAATGTGTACACTCGGTATTACCCCGTACATACCCGGGATCACGGCCACAATATTCTCGGCTGAAACCGAGACATGCCGCTGGGCACAGAATAGGAAAGTGTACACTCGGTATTACCCCGTACATACCCGGGATCACGGCCACAATATTCTCGGCTGAAACCGAGACATGCCGCTGGGCACAGAATAGGAATGTGTACACTCGAACGGTAGTGAACTGTCGAGTTACAAGTCAGGTTCATCTTTGATTTCCCCATACCCCCAAGTTATGTGTGTCAGGTCAGGTATTCAGTAGTCAAGGACTAATGCCAACACAAAATCCGGTAAGAGTAGGTCTGTCTGGATAGACAGCAGGAATGGTCAGGTTTGTTGGCATTAGGCATGAGATCAGGTAACAGGTAAAGCCATGGTACATCAGGTCAACCAGGTAATGTATAAAGGTGTCATGTCAAGTCAAGAGTGTACGGTACCATGTCATGTCAAGTAGGAAGTGTAACAGGTCATGTCAGGAAGCACAAGATGTCATGTGGGTGCTCATAATCAACTAACATAAACATGTGTATAAATAAACAAGCATGAGTACTATCAGAACAATAACTGGAACATGTAATATGATATGCCAATAGATATAATTTCAAGGATATGGATGCACAGTTATCAATTAGGGTTACATTTATAGTTCCAATATTAATTAGGATACAATTTATTAAACATGGAGTGTTAATATCACATTATTATGTAGTGATGTGATCTATGGATGCAATTATATGTATCTTAAATGCGATGGATGCAAACGGGTATCCGAAAAGTTATAAAACTATAAAATGGTAATGTGGGATGTACAACTAAACAATATGTGATATAAATATTGATATAATAATATTAATATGGATAGCATATTCAAAGCGATTAGTAACTATAAAAGATGTATTGATTAACCATGCACAAGAAGGTTCCGTTCAGAAATTTAGCGTCACCTTAATTTGTAAAATAGCTTAAAAATAACAAATGTTCTCCAAAAGAGACGTATCTTATACCAAAACAAAGATAATTCAATAAGATTTTCAGTTTTATAAGTATAAGCATCTCATGTTATCCCTACAAAAAGTTATGAATATTCAAAGTTGAAAGTTTGCTGCTGGAATTTCCCTGGACAGCAGTTTAGAGACGTGTTCATTTGCATTTTACGTTAATTAAACAATTTATTTTGCAAGTAAATATTTCATAGAGTTATAGTATTCTGAATTAGCTTCGTAACGAACTAAAGAACGTATCCTAATGATTTTTCTATGATTTATAATGAATTTTATAAGATAAGGTGTACAGTAAATTTCAGATTTGTCATATCCGATTTTTCAACGACATTTCATATGTAAACTATAAGATTTTCAAATGTATAATATTATAAAATGAAGATTATAAAAGTATATAGCATGTAGCAAGATTAACTTGCCTCGATGGGTCGCGAATCGGGAAAACGGAACGTTAACCGTCGGCGGGGAAAACTCGCGACGGCGCACGGTTCACGGAATGAACCCAAACGACGAACAAAGGAACCACACGGGTCGGGGTATCTCGCTGGAACGTCGAGAAACGTCACCGGCACGACGGAATTCCGGTAACAAAAGAACAGTTAAAAGAAATGAGAAACGAGACATGAAGCAAGAAGAGAAAAATGATAAAGAGAAGTACGAGAGAATATATAAGGGGTAGAGAGAGAGAGAGAGAAAGTGGAGAGAGAGAGAAGAAGGAGAGAGAGAAAGTGGGGACCACGGGGTTAAAGGGGAGATTGCGATTGGCTGAGAGAATAAATTGAGAAGGATATAAAAGATTGTAAAAATATTATATGGTTAACTTAAAGATTTAAAAGATAGGTAATGAACAGTAAGATATCAGATTAGTTAGAAAAATATATGCGAAGGTTTTAATAATATTAAAAATTTGGGATTTTGGCGCCAAATGAAACATTTCCAAATTGCGCCCGGGTTGGGTCCAAAAATTCGAAATTCAAATAATAGGATTTTAAGCGGGTTCCAAATTTTAAAATGAAATGTTTTATGATTAAAAAGCATACTCTCAAAACGGACACACGTGCGTGCACGTAGCCATCCAAACTTGCCCGTTTTACTGAACGGGATGAGAACACAATGCACGGACGCTACCACGAGGCTAGGGGTGTCAAGTAGGCCAAGATGAATATTTTCAATTTTATTTTAGATGCTAAAATTTGTTATATGTAGAAATGACTTTGCCGGGTAAATTTTACAGTAAGCAACAAACAAGCAAATTAAATGAAATGAGTACCACATTATGCTCAAACAGTAACTGAAAATAGTAGCATTGGGCTCGGGTGTTACATTATACCCAACTACAAAAAGAATTTCGTCCTCGAAATTCCAAGATTACAAAGATAGATAACTACAAGAAAAGGTGAGGAAACTTCTGCCGGATTTCATCTTCTCGTTCCCAAGTGGATTCTCCATGCGATCGATTACCCCAAGAAACTAGCACAAGAGGGGTAACCTTGTTCTTAAGAACCTTTTCTCTTCGATCCTTGATTTCAACTGGTCGCTCCTCAAAGGTTAGGTCCTCTCGCACAGTCAACTCCGAATGATCCAAGACATGAGTCTCATCACGAACATACCTCCGTAGTTGAGACACATGAAACACATCGTGAACTCCTGCTAATGACTGTGGTAACGCCAACCGGTACGATACCTCTCCAACACGCTCCAAAATCTCGAAGGGTCCAACGAATCGAGGACTAAGCTTTCCCCGACTTCCAAAGCGAATCACCCCTCTAGTCGGTGATATCTTCAGGAATACCAAATCACCCACGGCGAACTCTAGAGGTCTTCTTGACGTGTCGGCCCAACTTTTCTGTCTGTCTTGAGCTGCCTTCGTATGCTTCCTGATTGTATTCACCTTCTCGACTGTCTGTACCACCAAATCTGGTTCTAGTAACCTTCGTTCACCAACATCATCCCAACAAACAGGTGAACGGCACTTACGACCATACAACGCTTCAAACGGAGCCATCTGAATTGTCGCTTGGAAACTATTGTTGTACAAAACTCCACCAGGTGTAGATGATCCTCCCAAGAACCTTTGAAGTCCAACATGCAAGCTCTCAACATATCTTCAAGGGTCTGGATCGTTCTCTCCGATTGTCCATCAGTTTGAGGATGATAGGCTGTGCTGAACTTCAATCGAGTCCCCAAACTTTCTTGTAAACTCCTCCAAAAGCGCGACAAGACCCGAGTGTCCCGGTCGGACACGATGCTTACCGGTACTCCATGCAATCTCACAATTTCCTGCATGTACCGCTCTGCCAAAGTCTCTGTCGATTGACCAACCCGAAAAGGAATAAAGTGAGCTGCCTTGATCAACCGATCGACAATCACCCATACTGCATTGTTGCCCTTTGGACTCCGCGGTAAAGCCGTCACGAAATCCATGGTTACATGTTCCCACTTCCACTGAGGAATCGGAAGTGGCTGCAACAAACCAGCAACCCTTTGGTGTTCAGCCTTGACTTGCTGACACACCAAGCACTTAGCCACGAAGCGAGCAATTTCCCGTTTCATACCTTCCCACCAGAAATGCTGTCGAATATCTTGGTACATCTTTGTCCCTCCTGGATGTACAGAGTAAACTGAATTGTGTGCCTCCTTCATAAGCTCTTCACGCACATCCCCTTTTGGCGCACACACACGGCTACCATACCTCAACGAACCATCTTCGTGGATCAATAAATCTGTTCGTAGTCCGGCTTCAACCTGCTCTCGAAACTTTTGTAGTCTAGGATCCTGCGATTGTGCTGTTTTAATCTTCTCAACTAAGGACGACTGTACTTGCAACTGCATCGACTGTCCCGTAGCATGTGGTAGCACAACCTCCAAGTCAAATCTCCGAAAATCCGCAATGATCTCCCTTTGTGCGGTCAATACCTGAATTGCTGGTAACCGACTTAGCGCATCTGGCACGACGTTAACTTTTCCCGGATGGTACTTAAGATCAAGGTCGTAGTCGGCCGTCAGCTCCAACCATCTGCGTTGCCTCATGTTCAACTCCTTCTGCGTGAACACGTACTTCAAGCTCTTATGATCTGTAAAAACTTCGACTCTTACGCCCAAAAGGTAGTGTCTCCAAATCTTCAAAGCGAAAATCACAGCCGCAAGCTCCAAGTCATGAGTTGGATAATTCTTCTCATGGGTCTTCAGTTGTCTTGATGCGTATGCTACGACCTCCCCATGCTGCATCAAAACACATCCCAATTCTTTCCCAGATGCGTCGCTATGAATCATCAGTCCTCCGGAATTGTCTGGTACGGTCAGGATAGGGGCGGTTATCAACTTCTGCTTCAACGTCTCAAAGGCCAATGCACATCCATCCGTCCCAACAAACGGTACCTCCTTACGCGTAAGCTTGGTTAACGGCTCAGCTAAACGAGCGAAGTTCTCCACAAATCTTCTGTAGTAACCGGCGAGTCCAAGAAAACTACTTATTTCCGCAACATTCTTTGGAATAGGCCAATCTCGAACTGCTGTAATCTTCTCGGGATCGACGGCGATTCCATCGCCCGACACGACATGCCCCAGAAACTTCACTTCTTCCAGCCAGAATTCACACTTACTCATCTTCGCAAATAACTTCTCTTGTCTCAGCGTCTGCAGTGCGATCCTTCTTCTTCACTAAAAGAACTGGAGCTCCCCAAGGTGAGTTGCTGCTTCGAATTCATCCCTTCTCGAGTAGTTCACCAACTTGTTTCTTAACTTCTTCCAATTCCACCGGTGCCATCGGATAATAAGATTTTGATACTGGCGCTGTATCAGGAATAAGGTCAATCGCAAACTCCACATCTCGCTTCGGCGGTAAGCCCGAAATATCTTCAAACACATCCATAATGTCGCGGACAACTGCCGGCTCTTCATTACTCTCCACTACCATAGCCGCAAGAACATTGTTCGTCGGCCTAGCCCTAAACTCGACTGGCCCGACAGAACTGCTTCCTTACCGCAACTGCTGTCTACATCGTTGGCCGCGAAAGGTCCAGCGAGACTACTGAGTCTCGTCCACTCTGCTGCATGCACGTTCACGGCTGCTCCATTCTGCCTTAGTCCGATGAACTTCTCTTCCATTTCCTCCCGTGCGGTCCGCGGGAAGAGGTTCTCTAGGAAACTTTTAGAGAAATCCGCCCAACTGATCGGCCTGGGCAAGCGGGTCTCCTCCACAAGCCATCACTCTCGGGCGTAATCCACCACTGAATGCGCACCACATCAACACTCTTGTCTTCTGGGATCTGTGTCGCAATCAGCAAATTCTCCGTGTTACTAGCCACTGCTCGGCTGGCAACAGCTCCTCCAGACCAGTGAAAGTGGTAGGACCCAACCGTCTGAAATCTGCTACGGTCCTTACTCGGTCGACTGGTCTAGTTCCAACTTCGTTTACAGACTGCTGAACGATCTGCAAACCTTCCTGAAACAAGTCCGCATGCTGCTGGATCAGCTCGGTCTGTTTTTTTGATTTCCAGTATTCCTCTTATCTCTCCAAGCATGGCGGCTTCGTTCACACGCCTCCGGTACGTCTTCAACTTCTTACCTGTCATAATCCTGAACTCAAAACACCCAACATTAGCATGATGATAGATTCTGAATGTGGATCAAGGCTAGAACTCCAAGATACTTAAATAGAGTGCTGCATTGTAGCTATGCCGCGGTATCATAGCCGCAATTACTTAACTCCACCCAAGTCGCCCAAGTCCTAGGGATAACAAGAAATCAGGTTTCCGAGTCGACATGCAAAATAAGTTTGCATGTCGTAAAAGATATAATCAGGAAGAATGTGATTCAAGAATGGTAAAACGGTCAATGTGGCTGGACATGTTTCCTAAACACGGGTATTCTGATTCGTGTATTGGGTACAATACCCAACTACAAAAGAATCAACCCGACTAACCTATGGCTCTGATACCAAAAGAACCATGTCACGCCCCGCTTCCCAGAGTACGCAGGATTGGGCACGTAACATAGCCAACCATGCTACCTGTGGGTAGGAAGTATCCATCCACAGTCACATTACGGTTGTAAGGATATCAAGAACAAGATAAAGTACTAATCTAACACATGTCCAAATCCATAATAACAAGAAATCAATGAACAATAAATGCGGAAGCAAATGATCCAATATAATAATAGAAAGGTACGTCCCATAATGCGGGATCGCACCTGGAAATAAAATGCAATAAACAAACTAACCACTATAGAACTCAAATCAGCCTGCTGGCTGAAGTACTCCTGCACGGTCGGCGACAGTGGTAAAGAATCTGGGCCATGCAAAACCCAGACGTCAGCGCGTCATGACATCAAGTATATAATGTAAACATGGTGATAAGCAATGCAAATATGAACATGAATAAAGCAGTACTAAGAAATAACAGAGCAGGGTAATGTGCAATGGTGACTAAACTGTCCTATCAGGTTTTCTACTCTATAGTCTTTGAAACCAATTGATGAATCGTCGATGTAACTCAATAGTATCCCGTACATACCCGGGACCACGGCCACAATATTCTCGGCTGCAGCCGAGACATGCCGTTAGGCACAGAATAGGAATGTGTACACTCGGTATTACCCCGTACATACCCGGGATCACGGCCACAATATTCTCGGCTGAAACCGAGACATGCCGCTGGGCACAGAATAGGAAAGTGTACACTCGGTATTACCCCGTACATACCCGGGATCACGGCCACAATATTCTCGGCTGAAACCGAGACATGCCGCTGGGCACAGAATAGGAATGTGTACACTCGAACGGTAGTGAACTGTCGAGTTACAAGTCAAGTTCATCTTTGATTTCCCCATACCCCCAAGTTATGTGTGTCAGGTCAGGTATTCAGTAGTCAAGGACTAATGCCAACACAAAATCCGGTAAGAGTAGGTCTGTCTGGATAGACAGCAGGAATGGTCAGGTTTGTTGGCATTAGGCATGAGATCAGGTAACAGGTAAAGCCATGGTACATCAGGTCAACCAGGTAATGTATAAAGGTGTCATGTCAAGTCAAGAGTGTACGGTACCATGTCATGTCAAGTAGGAAGTGTAACAGGTCATGTCAGGAAGCACAAGATGTCATGTGGGTGCTCATAATCAACTAACATAAACATGTGTATAAATAAACAAGCATGAGTACTATCAGAACAATAACTGGAACATGTAATATGATATGCCAATAGATATAATTTCAAGGATATGGATGCACAGTTATCAATTAGGGTTACATTTATAGTTCCAATATTAATTAGGATACAATTTATTAAACATGGAGTGTTAATATCACATTATTATGTAGTGATGTGATCTATGGATGCAATTATATGTATCTTAAATGCGATGGATGCAAACGGGTATCCGAAAAGTTATAAAACTATAAAATGGTAATGTGGGATGTACAACTAAACAATATGTGATATAAATATTGATATAATAATATTAATATGGATAGCATATTCAAAGCGATTAGTAACTATAAAAGATGTATTGATTAACCATGCACAAGAAGGTTCCGTTCAGAAATTTAGCGTCACCTTAATTTGTAAAATAGCTTAAAAATAACAAATGTTCTCCAAAAGAGACGTATCTTATACCAAAACAAAGATAATTCAATAAGATTTTCAGTTTTATAAGTATAAGCATCTCATGTTATCCCTACAAAAAGTTATGAATATTCAAAGTTGAAAGTTTGCTGCTGGAATTTCCCTGGACAGCAGTTTAGAGACGTGTACATTTGCATTTTACGTTAATTAAACAATTTATTTTGCAAGTAAATATTTCATAGAGTTATAGTATTCTGAATTAGCTTCGTAACGAACTAAAGAACGTATCCTAATGATTTTTCTATGATTTATAATGAATTTTATAAGATAAGGTGTACAGTAAATTTCAGATTTGTCATATCCGATTTTTCAACGACATTTCATATGTAAACTATAAGATTTTCAAATGTATAATATTATAAAATGAAGATTATAAAAGTATATAGCATGTAGCAAGATTAACTTGCCTCGATGGGTTGCGAATCGGGAAAACGGAACGTTAACCGTCGGCGGGGAAAACTCGCGACGGCGCACGGTTCACGGAATGAACCCAAACGACGAACAAAGGAACCACACGGGTCGGGGTATCTCGCTGGAACGTCGAGAAACGTCACCGGCACGACGGAATTCCGGTAACAAAAGAACAGTTAAAAGAAATGAGAAACGAGACATGAAGCAAGAAGAGAAAAATGATAAAGAGAAGTACGAGAGAATATATAAGGGGTAGAGAGAGAGAGAGAAAGTGGAGAGAGAGAGAAGAAGGAGAGAGAGAAAGTGGGGACCACGGGGTTAAAGGGGAGATTGCGATTGGCTGAGAGAATAAATTGAGAAGGATATAAAAGATTGTAAAAATATTATATGGTTAACTTAAAGATTTAAAAGATAGGTAATGAACAGTAAGATATCAGATTAGTTAGAAAAATATATGCGAAGGTTTTAATAATATTAAAAATTTGGGATTTTGGCGCCAAATGAAACATTTCCAAATTGCGCCCGGGTTGGGTCCAAAAATTCGAAATTCAAATAATAGGATTTTAAGCGGGTTCCAAATTTTAAAATGAAATGTTTTATGATTAAAAAGCATACTCTCAAAACGGACACACGTGCGTGCACGTAGCCATCCAAACTTGCCCGTTTTACTGAACGGGACGAGAACACAATGCACGGACGCTACCACGAGGCTAGGAGTGTCAAGTAGGCCAAGATGAATATTTTCAATTTTATTTTAGATGCTAAAATTTGTTATATGTAGAAATGACTTTGCCGGGTAAATTTTACAGTAAGCAACAAACAAGCAAATTAAATGAAATGAGTACCACATTTTGCTCAAACAGTAACTGAAAATAGTAGTATTGGGCTCGGGTGTTACAATCTCATAGGTGTACTTTCTTGTTAGGAGTCGTAGGGACTCCCAAGTATGTTTTTCCTTTGTGAGTCATAAGGATCCCACGAAGGTGTTTTCTTACGAGTCGTAAGGATCCCGTAAGTTTGTTCTCCTCATGTATCGTGAGAACACATGAGTAGGTCTTCCTAAATAGAGCACAATTTCAAGGGCGAAGACCAGCCGCATGACTAGTGATTGCGGTAGGGCATGGGTGTGATGAGAATTATTTGAGCCCGTGGATTGTATACGGTAGTCAACTTGGGGACTAACCGTAGGGCTGGGAGAATTTTGGGAAATTGGGTTTTGGTTTTGGTTGGCGTTCGCATCGTTGCACCAGAATATGGTACCAGGAGCGACTCATCATTCGCCATTTGGAGGTTTGGAGATTTGGAATTTGGTTGGCGTCTGCATCGCTACACTAGAATATGGTACCAGGAGCGACTCATCATTCGCCGTTTGGGGATTTGGGATTTGGATTTGGGTTGGCGTATGCATCGCTGCACTAGAATATCGTACCAGGAGCGACTCATTATTCGCCGTTTAGGGATTTGGGATTTGGAATTTGGTTGGCATCTGCATCACTGCACTGGAATATGGTATCAGGAGAAACGCATCATTCGCCATTTGGAGGTTTGGGATATTTATTTTATACAATTTTTTTTTACCGCGATTGCTCCACCATTTCAGTTTTTCTTATCGCGAATGTCGCGATTGCCATATCATTTCGGCTATTTATTCGCAGTTGTCCCATCATTTTGGCTGCTTATTTTCATCTTTATTTTACTCGCTGATTTTTATTGCGAGTTGCCCCATCATTCGGCCTTTTCTTTTGATTTACAAATTTTTTTGCACTCCCAGTTTAACGACTTAGGGGTCGAATGTTCCCAGTTTAACGACGTGATGGTCATCTGTTGAAGCCTGTACTCGATTCTGCAGGAACCACAGGCTCTTTTGGTTTAATTGCATAAGCGGGCTCTTCGTCATCTAGACCGAGCCAGTGTTGGATGGCAACAACCATATGATTATCATGGCTATAAGGCGTAGTAGGACTTGTTCCTCTGGGCTCCATCATGTAGACCGTATGGGTTGTGTACCCGTCTATCGCTTCTTCATTGGCAATGTTGCTC
The DNA here is from genome assembly GCA_030015575.1 of Agapanthus africanus. Lineage (NCBI taxonomy): Eukaryota > Viridiplantae > Streptophyta > Magnoliopsida > Asparagales > Amaryllidaceae > Agapanthus > Agapanthus africanus. The sequence goes on along the minus strand of JASDDO010000019.1, from coordinate 41,535,684 downwards.
GTTTGACTCTTAGTTTGTTGCCTTGGTTCGCTCTTTTCAGAGAAATTCAGATGTCTGAGAGAATCAGGTTCCCGAAGGGATTCGTTCTCCGTTTGTATGAAATTGGCGGTCACAGCTTGACTGTTTGTTAACACGCCTTTAGACTGTTCTATCTCTCCTGCTTTGTATTGCTTTTCGACCCAATCTTTGAAGACGAAGCAGTCCTCAATGGTATGACCTATCACTCTATGATAGGGGCAATATTTAGGGTCGTCGGTCATATTCACTTCTTATGGTCTCTTTGATTCTGGCAATTGTAGACCTTTTCTTAGGGCATCTTTGAATATTTTACGGATTTTGTCCCTTCTGAAGGAATAGACCTTATCCAGTTTCTCTTTCAAAGGGGATTCTTCTCCCCCACCCAAAAATCGCTTTCGAGGTTGGTTGACATCGGGCTCGCTTGTCCTTTGCCTATTTCGGTCTGCAGAAGTGTTAAACAATTCAGCATCGTCGAAATTTCCGCCTTTGCGATTATCGTCCTTTCTATTTCTCCAGGACCTATTGTTATTTTGGGAATCATAGGAGGACTCCTGCTTTGAGCACTCGAACATTTGAACTTTCTTGGTCAGTTCTTGGAACATCTTGAGACCCGCAGTGTATAGAAAAGAATTCATCCAGGTACCGAGATTTCTGATGAGAAGATTGGCGGATTGGTCTTGTTCCAACGGTGGCTCACATTTGATGGAGAAATTGGGCCATCAGGTTATAAAATCCGTGCTGCTTTCATTGTTCTTTGGCTTGGTCCTTACGAGGTCGGCGATGGTGATCTTATCGCTGACATTTATGAACCTTTGTCGAAACAGAGATTACATTTGGACAAAAGTAGTAATAGAGCCATCCGGTAAGCTCGCGTACCAATCGAAAGCGACATCGGTTAATCTATTAACGAACTAGCGGAGGAGAAGCGCATCATTGCCCCCAGTATTCCCGCATGAGGCTTTAAAGTGGGCGATGTGCTGATATGCATTTCCCATCCCATCGAATCTTCTGAACTTGGAGATGACATAGCCACCAGAAAACTCTACCAGATCATACCGAGCAGGATATGGTCTCCCACTACTACTAATATCTTTTTGCGCTTCGGTTTTGGCTGCCAATGTTTTAACTTTGTTAGCGACCAAATCCATGATTTGATCTTACGTTAGCGGGTTGCTGTCATCGGTAGTCAAAACGTTTCTTGATATAGGATGCGGCCTACTTTCATGCGGCCCGCCTACCTTTGGATTTGAGGGAATAGGCGTCGGCTGTCTCGGGACACCATTTCTCGGTTCATGAGCAGAGCCCTGCACTTGATTCGGCGGCTGAGAAGCAACTTGGGCCGTGAGCTGTAAGAAGACGTTTTTCAAGTCGTCAATTTTGGAGTATAGCTTGGCGACGGAAGATTGGCTCCTCTTCGCTTTCCGAGCCTGACTCCTTATGAACCGAAGGACTCTCTGCTTATCAGCCTCACTGGAAGGGTTTTCATTACCTTCCAGAGGATGCTGGTCTTAGGAAGTGGCAGCCACATTCATACCAGATTGGATTTGAGATGTGGTGGCCCCGTCCTTGCTCTTGCTGCGTGTGCCCACCATGTAGACAGTATGGACCACATATCCAGCCATCTCTTTATCTTTGGTAGCCGATTTTTCGGACCGTCGTCGTGGCCCTTCCTCTTCTAGAAAGGACATGTGACTGAAGACGGTTGGTCTGACTGGGTCCTTGGGTGGCACTCTCCGGATCGCAACTTTCTTGACTCTTGAGGTCATGATATTCATCTGGACCAATTTCAGTAGTTCAAAAGAGTTAGCGAGCTTTACAGCCGATTCAGCTGTTGTTGCGGGGTAACCCTATTCTTGGAACCTCATGAAGTTCAGCCTAGCAGAAGCCCTAGCCCTTTTGTTTGCTCTGTATCTGAGCTTTTTCTGTCTTAGTTTCTTAATTTTGAGGGCTTGGCGGGCATCTGTCATCCAGGAAGCCATCGTGAGTCGATTGACGGGGAGCTTAGAGAAGATACCCGATTGAGCCGTTGTCAGGGGCACCGCTGGAGCTTACTCGAGATGCCTTATTACTTTGTTGGTGTTGATGGCCTTGCCCCCAGCCGGGGAAACGAAGAGTTTTTCGGAGATAGATTTATGCTTGGGCTGAGGTGCCTTCGAGATCACCACATTTGGCCTCCTACCTTTCGAGGCTCGTCTATTTGTTACTGGTGCTTGAGGAGCTAGGATGGTGTTAACTGGCACGAATAGAATAGAGCTAAATGGTAGCAGTGGCTCCTACCACTGTTGTCAGAGACTGGCCGGGAGGATCGTCCTGGCGTCAATCTTCATCGTGTAGGAGACGGGAGCCTGGTTGAGAACTGAGCTTGTCCTTGGAGACATTTTGTTGCGTCCAAAGATTGCAATTGAAAACTTCTAACCTACACAAAGAAGCATAATTTCAGTACAGGCAATCAATGTATATATTGATTGAGTTCGCATGAACGTTTAACCCGAAATATGGGAGGAAAGATAGGTCTCACCGGACGTGCCAGAATCTGTAGGGTGTTTTTCGTCACCCCATTGAGATGGGAATGAGCGCCGCTTATCAGGCGTATACAGATTCTCCCTGCCTAGGGTAGACTGGGGTTTATTGATTGTGGGGATCTGAATCTCCGGCAGCCGCGGACTAATCTGCCATTAATTACCCCTCGCCTTTGAAGCGAGGGAACCTCTGATTGACGGGTCAACTGGTCATGCGAACTCAATATGCAGTGTGCGTGTGTTGTGTTTTGGAGGGGACTTGGATGTATCGGGGGAAGTATTTTTACTGTGGAGTGCATGGGAAAAGAGGGGCGAGGAGCGTCCTAAGGACGTGTGGGCGCTGGACGCCCGCGGACTATGTTAGAGCCATGTAGGCGCTGGGTGCCTGCGGACTACATGCGAGGTGCATGGGCACTGGGCGCTCGCAGGTCACGTGAGTGGCGCGTAGATGCTGGGCACCCACGGGTCACGTACCCTACGCGTGGGCGCTGGGCACCCGCGGGTCACATGCCCTGCGCGTGGACGCTAGATGCCAGCGGGTCACGTGCACGGCATGCGACCGCTGGAAACACCAGCAGAGGAAGGGGCTTAGCCCTTGAGATGGGAGTTGAACTCCCAAACATGAATTAGGTATAAATTTGGAGTTAAACTCCTAAAAGATTTGAATTTGGATTTAAACTCCTAAAAGATTTGAATTTGGAGTTAAACTTCTATAAGGCTTGGATTTAGAGTTAAACTCCTAAAGGGTCTGGATGTGGAGTTAAATTCCTTTGAGAATTTAGATCTTGGAGTTGAACTCCTTGAAGATCTTTGGAGGTGATCAAAAGGGACCTCTTTCTTCTCCCTTGAGCCTTGGATTTTTCCCAAAGTGGGATTTTTGGAGATGGGTCTCTTTCTTCCTCCTCTCTGTTGGCTGGATCTTGGAGAAAAGGATGTAAGACTTAAAATATCCCCTTTTAGAGATTTGATGGGAGATCTGAATTCTCCTTCGTGGGTTTTATAGTGAAAATATATTTCTTTTTAGAAAAGGAAGAGTTAAACTCTTGGTTTAATTCAGAAAAGAGAAAGGTTTAGAACTTTGAGGAAGGAGAAGTAGGCACAAACCCTACTTTTTTGAGGGGAATCGATTATTGTCTTTTATTTCATTATCATGTTTCCTTATATAGGCTTACAAATTTATATATAGCCCCTTGGGCATTACAAAATGGCATTTTGCCCATCCCATGTCTCATGTGCTCATTCTTTTTGCACATGAGCCATGGGCTTTACAAAAATTTGACTTTATGCCAATTTTCCTTACATTTATTCACAAAAATTATATTATTTATTTATTACATAATTTTCATTTTGGCATGGGACAGGCCAGCCACTTCATGTTCGGGCTCGACTTGGGTATGGGCCCACTTGACCTAGGCTTGGGCCCACTTGGGTTAGGGTTGACTTTGACTTGATCAACCGGGGTATAATTTTTGACCCCAACAGGAAAACTTAGTTCATCAAGTTCATAAAGATGGCAGGTGTATTGGTCACTTCAAATGGTATTACGAGATATTCATAATGACCATAACGAGTTCTAAATGCCGTCTTCGGAATGTCAGACTGCATGACCTTCACCTGATGATATCCTGAACGAAGATCTAATTTTGAAAAGACATAAGATCCACTTAACTGATTGAAAAGGTCATCGATGCAGGGTAGCAGATACTTGTTTTTAATTGTCACCTCGTTCAGTGTTCGATAATCCACGCACATCCTGTTGCTACCTTCCTTCTTCTTCACCAGTAGCACTGGAGATCCCCAACTTGAAGTACTGGGACAGAACCAACCTTTATTCAGAAGTTCTTCCAACTATATACAGATCTCCTTCAATCCCTCTGGACTTAATCAGTATGGAGCTTTTATTACTGGTTGTGCGCCGGGTTGTAAATCGATGCTGAATTCAAGAGCTCGATCGGGAGGCAAACCTGATATATCTTCCGGGAATACATCCTTGAACCCTCGAACTACTTCTGGCTTCGATCTTTCTGCTTGCAACGCTGCAATCTCTGTCTTTTTTGGTTTTGCTCGGTAGATGCTAGGCTCCAAGGTCCGGTCTCCACTTTTGAAGTAGAACACTGGATGATCTGGTATTTCGAACACTACCCTCCTTTGGCGACTGTCGATGGTAGCGAAGAAAGTCCCCAGTCAGTCCATTCCCAAGACTACGTCGAAGTTCAGTATGTCCAACACCTTAAAGTATGCATATAATTCTCGACTGCAGACGACCATTGGATACAGATCGTATCCTAAAGTTGCTTTTAGAATGTTGTTCCCTGAACTGACATTTCAGTTGGATACGTGCGGTTTAACTGGGATCGCATGAGTTCGGAAGAACTGTTGCGACATAAAGCAATGTGAAACCCAGTGTCGAAGAGCGCGACTGCAGGTAGGGAGGCTACTAAGATTGTACCTAAGTCGCGTGGGATATGTTTAGGTATAACAAATATAAGATGACTATGAATTGAAAGGACTTAAAAGAGAATAGGAAAGAGATTTACTAGTGATAACCTGACCCGTAGCTTCGGTCTCTTCGACTGATATAGTGAATGCTTGGCGTCTCGACACTTTCCTTTGTGCCTGGTTAAACACTCGGCGTTGGGGTTAAGCGGTTTGGGTGTGGGGAGCTGGTGCTGGTAAAGCTAACCGGGTAGGAGGAGTTTGGATCGCCGGTCTAGCTGGAGGGTTGTTAGGTCCTAGGTTCTGGGGGCATGCTCCGATGGCGTGAGTAGAAGACCTATAGATCAGGCACAAGTTGTTCGCCCTACGAAAGTTCTTCACAAGATGCCCTGTTCTTTTGCAGTAGTTGCGAAAGTACGGCCTGCTGTTGGCGAACGAACCTACTAGCCTCCGAGATGATCCGTTAAAAACTAGCCTGGAAGAGGCCCCTCCTGTGATCTGGTGTAAAGGGCGTTTCACACTGTTTCCCCCCAATAATAGAAGAGCAAGGCTTTATTCAAATTTTGAAAAGAGGAAGTACCTTACGTGCCTTGCACGAGGGCGCCAGCGCCGAGAGTTAAAAAAAGCTCTGAGGCAGCGCCTCACGTGCCTTGCACGAGGGCGCCAGTGCCAAGAGTTAAAAACTCTGAGGCAGCGCCTTACGTGCTCCACACGAGGGCGCTGGAGCCAGAACTAAAAGTTCTCTGCCGTTGGATAGATCCAATGGAGATGATAAATCATCAAAACACAGAATTAAATTCTGTTGAGAAAATATTCCTCAAATCTTCCTGAACGAGAAAGATTACTCTCTGTAAAACAGAACACCGTTGGATTAAAAATCCAATGGCGATTAAAAAAAATCACCAAGCTATAGAATAAGCTCTGTAGGGGAAAATATTTTTCCCAATCTTTCTAAACAAGAAAGATTACGCTCTGTAAAACAGAGCACCGTTGGATGAAAAATCCAATGATGATTAAAAAAATCACCAAGCTACAGAATAAGCTCTGTATGGAAAAATATTTTCCCAATTTTGTTAAAAACAAGAAAAATATTTTCTGTAAAACAGAAGTCCTTGGATGAAAGATCCAATGGCGGATAAAATCCCCAAAATTAAGGATCTCTTAATGAGAGATTTCTTTAACTAAATCAACAAACTTGCCTCCATTATATAAAGACCCCAAGACTTCAAGTCTTGGACAGAGGAACCCCCCATAAACTTCAAGTTCAAAAAGAAGAGCAAGCAAAAAAAAAAAAAAGCTTTAAGAGAGAAGAAAGAAGAAGAACTTTCTTCAAGGTAAATAAAAGCAGTAGAGATCAGAGCATCTCATCTGCATATCTACGGGTTTAACCCTCACAAAAGAACATAATGCTTCCCTGGATTTGAGATCCATGAGACAAGTCTCCTACAAATGAGAATTTAATTCTCATGGGGATAAATTTGTTCTTGGGGATCGAGGATCCAGAGAAGAACAGAGAATTGAACTCTTCAGAACATAATACACGAAGAAAAATCAGCGCCAAGCGTCTCACGTGCCCCTCACGTGGGCGCTACTTAATAAAGAGTGCTTATCACTCAGTGGTTGGCGCTCAGCGCCAAGCGCCTCACTTGCCCCACATGTGGGCGCTGCTCAATAAAGAGTGCTTAGCATTCAGTGGTTGGCGATCAGCGCCAATCGTTTCACGTGCCCCTCATGTGGGCGCTGCTTAATAAAGAGTGCTTAGCACTCAGTGGTTGGCACTTAGCGTCAAGCGCCCCACGTACCCCTCACGTGGGCGCTATTCAGGATAAAGTGTTCTGCACTCATCATATGTCCAACGGTTGGCGCTTAGCGCCAAGCGCCTCACGTGCTCCACGCGTGGGTGCCATAAAGAGTGCTTAACACTCCATAAAAAAACAAAAAAGGGAAAAGCAAGACAAAGTGTGGGCTCCAGAACCCATATGAATGCTCAACATTGTTGGCACAGAAAGGGGACCAAGCCCAAGCAAGTGTTTAACACTTTATTCAAAAATGGAATGACTGGGTTGAGCCCAAATTTGGTCAAACTCCTAATCAACTGAGCCCATATGCTCTTTATTTTCTAGAGTGGTCCTAGTCTCAAACAAGACTACCAAGCTTCTGACGAATATTCATTGGTTCGTGGGTACATCTCCCCACACCTTTGATATACGTCGTTGTAATTCTTTAATGTCTTCAGAGAGGTGGAGGGACCTGACAACCAATAATTCTATGGACCGCAATGTCCTTAAACTAAGACAATGGAGCCCAAATGCTATTTTGTTGGGTCTGAATGATCCCAAAAATCATGTTGAGTAGATCTTAGCCTAAAATTGGAGAATGTATCCTCAACAAACATTTAAGTTGATCTTTATCCCAAATGAGATTAACGATCCTTAAATCAAACCAAACCCAAATCTAAGAAGATACGGATTTGGACTAATCCACGCCTTACGGGCGACAACACAAATTAGTCTCCGTATATAATCTACGGGAAACCAAAAATAAAACAAATACACACGACACAAAGTGACTTTCTGGAGCAGGAGAAAGTGGTTATCGCTACGCGGTAACGTAATTAACTACAGGGGCTTGCGCCTGCAGGGAAGAGCGTCCCCATAATCAAAAACCCCTCACAATGACGGGGAATCTGACGAAATCTGCTACAACGGCAGCATCTGTCTAAACCTTCGATACACGGCGCCATAAATCAAATTGACATCTTCTAAGAGGTAGACTGATAAAACCAAATAGCATCTGCCCCCAAATTCAGGCAAGTCGACCTACGCGGTTTCTTCTTTCCCGGTTTTTGGCGGTAAACAGATTATGGCACGCCCGGTGGGACATTTTCCTCTTTCCACTCCACACTTCATGTGTCGTGTTCGCGAACGAATCGCGGTTTAATATGGTTGCCCCTGGATTCGGGATACTAAGATTTGGTGTCTTTCTCCTTGCAGAAAAGAAGATGATATCGATGGCTTCCAACTGCACCAATTGCAAGAACAACACCCACTCCGTCCCTGCTGGAGGAGTAACCTATGGGCCCCAAGCGGCCTCCATCTTTGCAATGCCAGTAGAATAGGTGACTCAGGCCACCACTGAACTGTTCTTCGGGACCATGCTCCCGCCAATGAGCTTCAATGCTTCAATATCATCATAGGAGGTCCCAAAGAAGTCGGTCTTTGATTGGCTCGCAACCACCATGGCCCCTCTCAACGGGTCATCCAAGTCTGCCGCCTCAGTGTTCGATAGGCTGAGCCAAAACTCCACTGGGCCCGTAAAGAGACCCGCAATACCTGAAGGAGTTATCCCGGAGCGGATAGCCATTCCAGCTCCGGTAAACGAAGTCATTAAAGGGGCTTCTCCTTCTAAGGGATCGGTCTTCGCAAGAATGGCCGTTCCAACTCCTGCTACGAGTGAGGTCGTTAAAAATGCTTCCCTTGCCAAAAAGTCGGCCTTTGCAAGATTGACTGTTTCCTCTCAGCGGACGTCTGTCGTCAACAGGCTGACACCAACAACACCCCATCAGAGTAGTGGGAATGACGAAGCCACTCCCGTAACTGAACCATTCCCATCTGCACGACATGCTCGACGTCGCCACTGGAGCCGAGTAAGGAAGGCTGGGGGCAGTTCCCCTTCTGGACTTACACCACCAGCTCCAATATTAGAAGTTGATGCTGCTGTTCCAACTGGGAACAGTTTCGAGCTACTCAGGAGGGTGCGCAAGAACTCTCCAACCGCCATCTTAAAGAAGTATCCTCCGCCTGTCGAAAACACAACCTAGGTGAAGCCAGAACAGCCTCCTCGGCGGTTGTCCTCCAGGATCCACAGAGTTTGGCGGAAAGTCCAAGACTCTATAATTGACAAAGAATACTCTCGCTGACTGAAAAGAACAAATGCTCGACAAGGGGAGGACCATCCTTCCGTCATGCCACGTAAAGTATCGTCTGCACGGTGCTCGCTGCAACGGCTCCCTCAACTTCGGCCTCCCACAAAAAGAGAAGGCCGGAGAATCAACCACCACCGCAGATAAATTCTGAGCGTGATGGATCCAAATGCCCCAATTCTGGGGGTATGGTAGTGCACACGGTGTACATGGCTTCCAGCAAAGAGGAAAGCCGTAATTCCTCGGGGTCACGACCACTTACACGGTCTGTGACGAAAGCTCAGGAGCAACAACAAAAGTTCCAAGAAATGTTGACAAGAATGGCCGCACTCACCGGGCAGAAAGAAAGCCCGGAAGCATCGTCGGAACAACGCCAGGAGCAGGAGACTGTTTATATCAGAATTTTGCATTATTATATTCCTCATTCTTAATCATATTGCAAATAAATATGTGCTTTTGATCCATGTCTGCTAAATAGTTGCAGGCTACAGGTTCTCAGAACAATAAAGTGAAATTCAGGAAAAGACGCTACAAATGTGAGACTACGACCAATAAGTAGATGAATCTGTATGATGCCGCCTACCAGTTTAAGAAACAAAAAACGATCAATGAACAGATAAGCAAAAGATAAGTTTGGGGGTATTTGTTCATATCAGAATTTTGCATTATTATATTCCCCATTCTTAATCATATTGCAAATAAATAAGTACTTTTGATCCATGTCTGCTAAATAGTTGCAGGTTACAGGTTCTCAGAACAATACAGCGAAATTCAGGAAAAGACGCTACAAATGTGAGACTACGACCAACAAGTAGATGAATCTGTTTGAGTCCGCCTACCAGTTTAAGGAACAAACAACGATCAATGAACAGTTCAATGCACAAAGTAAGAGGGCAGCACAAGATTCAAGACTTCAACGCGAAGCTTACGGTAAAAGTCCACATAATTCTGCACTGTTGGAAATCTGGAAGAAAATAGAAGAGACTCTGAGGAACCAAGTGAAGAAAACAGAAGTAAAAAGCAACATGAAGCAAACCTGAGGAAACGAGCCAGAGATCCCTCAAGATGGTCGAAGAACCACGGCCAAATAAGGCTTCTTGCCGCGGTTCCGCGGCCGTGCAGTGCACGTGTCGGTGCAAATTGTCGGTGGTGTCGGTGCTTTGACCCGGCTTTCTTAGGGTAGTATTTTAAATTCAGATGTGGATCAGATGTAAACCCTAGGGTTTCTCCTATCTATAAATAGGAAAGCCTACAGTCTCTTTTGAAGGATGCCACTTTTGGGTGCCTCTTTTGAGATGCCTCTCTTTAGTTCTTAAATTCTTTTCAATTTCTAGATTTAATTCTCATTTTGTAATGAATCGTCAAGAGGTCATCAATAAAGGTATTTTTTTTATCGTGGATTCTTTTATCTGAAATTAATTCCTGAATTTTTATCTGTCTTTTATTATCTGCAATTTAGATAGTTTTTTAAAATTATAAAAATGAATCTTATCATAACATCCCTAATGAGTGAGTAATTTCTCACTTGTTAGGGTTAGGATTGGGAAGGTTTGAGAGAAGTAAATCTCTCTCTCTCCCCTTTCTTTTCCCATATAATTTTTATAATAGGACTCTATTTAAATTAACCACACACCGCTCACCACGGCACCCTATCCTACAAGATAGCGGTGATTCCCTAGTTAGACCGGTTGTGGTTGATTTAAATAGAGGTTAGGGTTAAGAGTTAAGAAAGGACGGATAAGGAACAAAAGGAAGAACTAAGTTTCTTCCTAGTCGTGCTAATCCCCTTTGTTGACTATTACCCTAACACCTATATTCTTCACTAGGGCATTGAAAGCAGTGGGTAGAATCCCTTTTCCAAACTAACCTAATCCTAACCCTAGAAAGATTTTTAATTAATTTAATCTCATTCTTAGATCGTAAAACAAAACCACCAATTTTTTGGCTTAACTCGTTAAAACATAAAGAAAAGGAATCCTTCTCCCTTTGGATCGACCCGTACTCAACCGGCTAGCTACCAAGCGACACCGTCTTGATTGCGATAATTAAAATTTTAGAACACGCAAAAACTCTATCAATCAGAGACCGACACCGAGTTCCTACGAAGGGTGCTTGAAAAGAAAGATAATGAGGCCGCGGAACAAGCGGCTAATATAAAACAGATGACACTTCTGTTTCAAGACATGGTTGGGATGATAATCCAGCCGGATCCTCCAGCTGAAGACCCTCCAATAATCATTAAAGACGACAGAGAGGAGACATCGAACCCTTCTCCTGCTCTATCAGCAGCCAGGGAGGAGAAGATCTCCAAAGCTGCCCTTGACGACTGCATAGCTCAACAAATACGAGCTCATCAGGCAAGCGAAGCGGCTGGCCAAGTCGTTAGAACTGGGCGACCTTATCCAGGCTGGTACGATCAAATCAAGTACCCGCCGGGATATACGATCCCTAAATTCTACGTATATAAGGGGACGGGCAATCCGCATTAGCACGTTGCTCAATTCAGAGCTTTGTGCGGCAATACTGGAGGCGATGACAAACTATTGTTTTGCTAGTTTGTTGGAAGCATGTCGGAGACGACATTTGAATGGTACTCCGAGCTCCCAAATGACTATGTCAAGGCATTTACAGAGATGGAACTACTGTTCATACAGCGGTTCGCGACCACAAGCGAGAGCACCCCAATCACGGCATTAATCAACGCCAGGGTGAAGCCAGGAGAAACCTGGGTTCAGTACGTAATTCGGTGGCAGAACCTATGGTCAAAATGTGAATAACGCATAGAAGAAGCACCTGCTGTGGGCATGTTCATGGGGACCCTTGATCCTCAGGCAACTATATCCCAGTTTATGATGTTCTTCAAGCCAACCACCTTCCAGGCCTTAATTGACAAACTGGCCCAAATGGACCAGATGGGCTATAGGCCGTCTTCTTCAAAGAAAGATTTTCGAAATAAAAAGGGCAAAGGGCAAGCGACCTTCGTCGCCAACGCTCAACAACAACCGAGTGACCCGAAACCGGTTGCTCGCCAAAACAACAAGCCAAGATCCCTTGAATAGAAGTTGAGACATACTTACTCATTCCCTCGGGAGAAAACGAGGAGATTATTCGAACTAGCGGTGCGCAACAGGCTCATCACTCTTCCGGATCTGAAATGCCTACTGCAATCGGGCAACGTCGACAATCCTAATTACTGCCCCTACCACCGAATAGTAGGCCACCCAATCGAAGGTTGCTACGTCTTCAAAAACTGGGTTGAAGACCAGCACCAACAAGGCAAGTTCGAACTGTCCGAAAACTGGAAGGTAAACCCGCAGCAGCAGCACACTCCTAAAAAGGTGGATACGCCAAGGGCATCATGCTCATTTGTAGAGGAAGCTCCGTGGGAAGTGGTCCTTTCAGATAAAACTAAAAGAATGCGGAAAGATCTTCTAGCATGTCCGGCGATTAGGTGGAAGAGCCCGCTGGAGCCTGAGATTATTGACGGAATGCTGAAGCCGCGTCCAACGCTGAAACTTGGTAACGATGGGTAAAACCTCCAGGCCAAGCCTCCGAAATCTTTAAAGAAAAAGAAGAAGGCTAAGAAGCCCGTGCAGCTCGATGGCAATCGTACGGATCTGCAAAAGTACATCGACGCACTGGAGGAATACAACCAAAAAGCGCGGACCCCAGTCACACTGGAAGAATTCCTCAAGCATATTCTTGAGAACGGAGACAGTGACATTGATGAAGGAGACGACTCTTCAGAAGAACCCGAGGAGTATGTGGCGAGCTGCCACATGATCTCTCACTTGTCGATAAACGGCAAAGAATCTCCTGACGTAGAGAAACTTGGGGCAGATCCAGAACCAAAACCCATGGAACCGTCGGATGACCTCATCGACAAGCTGCTGAACGAAGCCTTTCAAAAGAGCAAAGATGATCGAGAACGTGAGGCGGCCATTTACGAAAAGGCCAAGCATCGGTGTCAGGCCGAAAAAGCTCCGGTGATGAGAAGCCATAAAGTACCTCAACCGGATCAAGGTTCCCTTGCCACCAGCAGAAGCAGAATTAAGATAAGGAAGCAGTTCTCCAAAGCTCTATCAATGGGAATAAGGCTGCCATCTTCCAAAGAAAATACTTCCGGGAATACATGCCCCGACAAACTGGATGTCCATCCGAAATACTGCTCGTATCATCGGAGGGTCACACACCCTACCGAAGAGTGCCATGCCTTCAAGAAGTGGTGGCAGGGATACGTTGCCCACCGACAACACTTCAAGCAGGTAAAGCGCAAAGCCCGTCGGGAACAGAGAAGAATGGCAGATGAGCATGAAGGAATAGCCGGTAACTGTCATATGGTTGATGCCATCTCATGAAAAATAGGATTTATATCTTTAGTAGAGATGATAAAAATTCCTAAGTTGAGATGGAACCTTAGAAGGAAAATTCAAAAGATGCTGAAAGCTAAATAAATTATAAAACATATACAATCTTAAGTTAAATGAAAAGTGACTGTGAAAAATACGGGTTGATGTTTTCTAATTCGAAGATAATAGAATTTCTTGCTAGAATACCGAATTGAAGAATGAAACTCAACAGGCCAAGTTGATTGGATTTTGTGGGTAGTATCCGCTGAAAACCCTCATGAAACAACACTCCTCCTCCTAGGGACACCTAGAGGTTTAACGACTTGTTGCACGAGCTCTGTGCAATCGCGATTCCCTGCGAAAGTGAGGTTATGATTTTTTTGAGAATAAATTGGTTTTGATCGGGACGAGCAAAAGATAAATTTGGGGGTATTCGTTCATGTCAGAATTTTGCATTATTATATTCCCCATTCTTAATCATATTGCAAATAAATAGGTGCTTTTGATCCATGTCTGCTAAATAGTTGCAGGTTACAGGTTCTAAGAACAATACAGTAAAATTCAGGAAAAGACGCTACAAATGTGAGACTACGACCAACAAGTAGATGAATCTGTATGATGCCGCCTACCAGTTTAAGGAACAAACAACGATTAATGAACAGTTCAATGCACAAAGTAAGAGGGCAGCACAAGATTCAAGACTTCAACGCGAAGCTTACGGTAAAAGTCCACATAATTCTGCACTGTTGGAAATCTGGAAGAAAATAGAAGAGAATCTGAGGAACCAAGTGAAGAAAACAAAAGTAAAAAGCAACATGAAGCAAACATGAGAAAACGAGCCAGAGATCCCTCAAGATGGCCGCGGAACCGCGGCCAAACAAGGCTTCCTGTCGTGGTTCCGCGGCCGTCCAGTGCACGTGTCGGTGTAAATTGTCGGTGGTGTCGGTGCTTTGACCCGGCTTTCTTAGGGTAGTATTGTAAATTCAGATGTGGATCAGATGTAAACCCTAGGGTTTCTCCTATCTATAAATAGGAAAGCCTACAGCCTCTTTTGAAGGGTGCCACTTTTGGGTGCCTCTTTTGAGATGCCTCTCTTTAGTTCTTAAATTCTTTTCAATTTCTAGATTTAATTCTCATTTTGTAATGAATCGTCAAGAGGTCATCAATAAAGGTATTTTTTTATCGTGCATTCTTTTATCTGAATTTAATTCCTGAATTTTTATCTGTATTTTATTATCTGCAACTTAGACAGTCCTTTAAAATTATAAAAATGAATTTTATCATAACTTTCCTAATGAGTGAGTAATTTCTCACTTGTTAGGGTTAGGATTGGGAAGGTTTGAGAGAAGTAAATCTCTCTATCCTTTCTTTGCCCATATAATTTTTATAATAGGATTCTATTTAAATTAACCACACACCGCTCACTACGGCACCCTATCCTACAAGATAGCGTTGATTCCCTAGTTAGACCAGTTGTGGTTGATTTAAATAGAGGTTAGGGCTAATAGTTAAGAAAGGACGGACAAGGACCAAAAAGAAGAAACTAAGTTTCTTCCTATTCGTGCTAATCCCCTTTGTTGACTATTACCCTAACACCTATATTCTTCACTAGGGCATTGAAAGCAGTGGGTAGAATCCCTTTTCCAAACTAACATAATCCTGACCCTATCAAGACTTTTAATCAATTTAATCTCATTCTTAGATCGTAAAACAAAACCACCAATTTTTTGGACTTAACTCGTTAAAATATAAAGAAAAGGAATCCTTCTCCCTGTGGATTGACCAGTACTCAACTGGCTAGCTACCAAGCGACACCGTCTTGATTGCGGTAATTAAAATTTTAGAACACGCAAAAACTCTATCAATCAAATGGCGCCGTTGCCGGGGAGACGGTAGTCTTTTTCTTTGTGTAATTTCGGGTTTAAAAAAATTAGAAGAAAAAAATTATAAAATTTGAAAAATTTTAAAACAAAAAAAGATAAAAATAAAATAAAAATAAAAATCATCTTGTACTTTTTGAAAGGTTTTTGTGCAAGTGTGCAGGAAAAGTAGACGGACATATTCAGATCTGGAAAAAACCTAGTGAACAAATCAATAAACAGAAGATCTGAACAGACAGAGGAGAATCATAACAACAAATTTTGGAGATCCAAACTAACAGATAACCGCGGAACCGTGGTCAACCAGTGACGTCAGCATCCCAAAATTCTCTGTAAATATTTTTGTCCTCTCTTCTACCCTCTGAACTCCACTGAAAAAAATTTCCTGCAGGGTTCTTTGCGCAAAATTCTTTTCCCTCTCCAATAAATTCTTTTTGTGCAGGATTCTTTGCGCTGCCAAATAAATTTTTTTTTGCAAGTGTTTAAGATTTTGTGTGTTTACTGCTTTGCATTTTTAAAACGGACTTTTAAAGGGCTATAACACCGATCAAGATTTGGGTGGGGATTTCATTACCCTTCCTAAGACCCCAGAAATCACAAAAAGCATATGCATCACCCTCGAGTTTAAATAAAAAATATCTAGACTCAGCCAATTAAAGACTGTCGCGCTCATTAGGACAGAGGAAGGTTGTGGGCATTCAGTCGTTTATCTAAACCTGACTTTGTGGTGCCTAGGCTAGACAAGTGAGAAAGGTAACTTTATAAGGCCCGTCTCACGGTGATTCGTGAGCGGAACCCTCCTTTCTTCATTTGTGCTTACCGAGCCACAATTGGCGGTGAAGAGGCGATTTGAGGGATATCTCACAACTTATCAATTTAGAACAGTTAGGAGCAGTCTAGTTGACTTAGGAGACCTTAGCTCTAGTTTTGATTGTGCATATTTAAACTGTGGTTGTTTGAAATTGTGCCGTAGTTCCGTACAAATTTTTGCAAAAACTCTTTCAACACTTTCAAAATATTTCAAAACTCAAAAAACAAACAATTTTTTTCAAAAAAAAATATATAAAAAAATTAATTAAAAATTAAATAAAAATTAAATAAAAAAATTCACATTCTTTTCCTTTCTTTCCTCACATCATGGGTACCCCACCTCGCAAAACTCTTGCCGAACTTTGGTACCCTCAACCAGACATTACTTCCTACGCTCATTGTTTTGGTCGAATTTCGGACGACCCCTCCATGTCCAAAATTTCTTTGAAAGATCGAATAGACGCGTCTAGGAAAAGCAGTTGGACTCCGCAATCCACTTTGTATCAACCGTTTCAACCTTCACCGCCTTCTTGCGTTGATACTACTTTTTCGAGTCCTGTTGTAATCCCAAAACCCATGTCTATTGCTGAACATATTGAACAATCTCGTAACCGATCTTTCACTCCTTTCACCACTGTGAATACTCTGGATCAACAATTCCATTCACCTTCTTATCCAAATGTTGATTCTACTCCTTTCCAACCATTCAATTCCTACCAGTCCTACCCGACTTTCGCACCTTCCCTAGACATTACTTCTACACAGCCATTTGGGAGTTTCCAGTATCCAAACAACTTTGAATTTTTTACTGAAACCCCTTCACAACCCATTTCTAGTCTGGAACAGTCGTTGGAAGATTTTATGGTAGTGTCAAGACAACAGATAATGGAGTTGAATGCGTCCATGGCCGCCCTTATACAACTTAGTAACCTGGTAGCTAGTTTCCAACTAGCTCCAAATTTTCCAATATATGATGAGGCGGTTGGACAGATTGAGAATTTGAGTGGTGAGAGTAAGCTGTACACACTTCCAAATCAAATCTACCCATCCACAATTGAATCCCATAACTCCGGTTTTGAATGTCTATCAAGTGTTCCAAATGATTCACCAGTTGAAAATAAAACATCTAATGAGTTGTGCGACTTTGTAGTGTTTGATTTACCTGATTGTGAATGGTCCCTTTCGAGTGAAACCATCACCAATCCTTTTGACCTCTACACCTCCACTCTAGAACCTGAATTGATAAATATCCATGCTTTTGATGAGATGTCTGAAAAAATTGATTTTCACTTGATTGGGGATATTGACGCTGGGAATATTTTGGATGATGAACCCGCAGATTTGACTGAATTTTTCTCTCCAATTCTTCATCCCGAATCATTAAATGTTTCTCCCGAACTTTATATGTATCTTGATTTTGATGAGAATTGCATGGATAAGCAAAATTTTGAGGAGAGTATTGAGGAAATTATTGAGGATAAAGAAGTTTTACTTGAGGCGTCGGATTTTCCAATTCATTCTATCCCTTTCATTGACTGCGCACACCCTCCTGAATTTTTAAACGATACCCTTCCTCAATCACTCTCTCCATCCTTGTTCCGACTTTGCAAGAAACCGTTACACTTTCATTTTCAATGTCTGGTTTACCAAGTTCAACGTACCCATGTTTTCTCACGAATTTTAAGGGATTTGACCTCATTTTTCAGTGGGTTGATAGATTAGCACAATCTCTTTTTACACATCGGTCATTACAAATTGTGCTAATTTATGCACTCCATCTCCCTCCTCAAGTTCATATTCCACTTCTTTTTCCCACTTTCTCTGGTTCTTCTTCTAATTTTCCTTTAATGATACCGAGTGTTAATGAATCACAATCCGATATTTTGAGTTCGATAATTCTAGAAAAACAACTTGATTTAGACTCTTTTGAAAATAAGGTAAATGAGCCTTACGACTATCCTACTGTTTACCGCCGGAAATCGGGAAGACGAACGTCTTCCCTGGATCTGGGGGCAGATGCTAATTGGTGCTATCTGTCCACCTCTCCGAAGATGCCAAGTTGATTTATGGCACCGTGTATCGAAGGTTTAAACGGATGCGGCCGATATAGCAGACTTCGTCAGATTCCCCCTCGTTTGAAAGGTTTTTGATTGTGGGGACGCTCTTCCCTGCAGGCGCAAGCTCCTGCAGTTAATTACGCTACCGCATCGCGGTAACAACTTTCTCCTTCTCCAGATGATCACTTCGTGTAGTGGGTGTTTTGTTTGTGGTTGCCCGTGGATTGTATACGGAGACTAATTTATGTTGTCGCCCGTAGGACGTGGATTAGTCCAAATCCGTATCTTCTTAGATTTAGGTTTGAGGGTTTGGTTTAAGGATACGTTAGTCTCGTTTGAAACCAAGATCAACTTAAACGTTTGTTAAGGATACGTTAGTCTAATTTTCAGACTAAGATCTACTTAACGGAATCATTTAGATCCAATAAGAGAGCATTTGGATTCTATTGTTTGGTTTAGGGATATTGCGGTCAGTTAGTTTAAGGACATTACGGCCCATTGTGTAACATTTCAAAAAAATAAAATATTATTTTCGGGAATTTTTAGAATTTAATTTTAATTTTAATGAATATCTCAATATTTTGGTATAATTAAATACCGATAAATGGGGGAAAATTTGGGAAAATTATAGAAATTACTAAAAGAGAGTGTTTTATGTGAATTATGCAAATTTTAAGCTTTTGTGATTAATTATATGCTAATTTAGTGCTAATCGCGATTAAAAATCGCTAACGCGCTTTAAGTGTATTTTGTGCAAACATGCACCATATCTTTTTTTTTTTACACTTGTGCATTTTCTACCATGATTTGTTTTGGGTTACTATTGTGGAGAGAACGAATTAGAAAAGAAAAGAAGAGAAAAGAAAAGGAAAAGTATTATATATTAGGTATGGTGAAGAGAGAGAAAGAGTGGGTTTATGGTCAACCCTTGTCTTGAGCCATCTCTCATCATTCCTTACACTCATTTCCTCTCCCTCTCTTTCCTTTGTTGCTGCTGCTGCTGCCTTCCCTCCTCCTCCTCCATCTTCAATTCCTCAAAACCCCATGAAAATCACCTCAAAACCCAAGTCCCATTTCACAAAAAAGGTGCACAAGCCTCTAGCTACCCTATGGACCAAGAAAGTCTTCATTTTGACGCTGTGGAGGATTCATGGGTGCTAAGCGAGGTATATCCTTTCACAAATAGTGTAGTGTTTAGGTTGTTTAAGCTTCATTTCAAGTTTGATATCGTTTTGGTTCGATTTGATGAGCAATGGAAAAATCTAAAGAGGGTTATGATTATTTTGAGTGATGGTTGTGTAATTAAGCCTTAGTGGTGACCCTTAAACCCCTCTTGGTGCTATGAACCCAGATCCAGCACAAAATATAACCTGAAACCCATTTTCTGGAAAACTGAAACTGTTCACGTCGGTTTTGTGAGTATTTGAGTGTGCAGGGAAATCTGGAGTGATCCAGGGCCAACACTAGAAAAATAAACAATACCAGAGACCAATTTGAGACCATAGGAACCCCCTGTAGCAATACGAGCCCCATTGAAGCAGGCATGGCCGGCCTGGCCAGATTTTAGTGGGAAGGGATCGGCCACTTGGTGAGGGGGTGGGTCCAGGTTTCCTCTGTAGGTCATATTTACCCTATATATCACCCTAGTGTTGTTTTGGAACCTTGGTTTCACCTGAGACAAAATCCGGAGCATGTTTTCTTAGTTGCTGCTTTATGTTTCATGATGTTTATGGATTTAAGTTTTGGTATTTGTGTTGAGCATCGATCACTTGACGTTTGTACGTCTCTATCGGGTATTATTTGGTTAAGTTGCGAGGGCAAACCATAGGTTTGGACCTATGTGAGTTCCGCGTGTCATTTTGGTTTTCGTGTGTCGTTTCGTCTTCGATTTGGTTTTAATGCGATATGATGCGTGTGATATGTAGATACCCCCATGATGATTCGAGACGATGAAGGAGATGGTGGCGACATCGACATCGGCAAGCAAGATCCAGGTGAGTAGATTATATCTACGGGGGAAGTCAGATGGATGCGTATAGCACCCCCACAGTTTGATGTCTAGTATACTATATATACTATATATTTATGATAGCTTATTGTGTGTCATGGATATTTGAGATGGAATTAGGTGTACTATGGTTAGATTAGGGCGTAGAAGTAAACTAGTATAGTTTCCAATTGCGACCCTAGAATAGGTTTACACCCACACACACACACATGCTTGCTTGTTATACCTATACCGTGATGATGAGGATAGTGTTTGATATTTGGAGATGAGTGAGATTGGGCATAGTGCCATGATATCGGTGATATGATGTGATTCGTATTTGGGATACGACATGAGATTTTAGCGGGTCTTTGAACGTGTGTTTACACACGCATTTATATAGATGGTATCGATTTGTACTAGACTGAGATCAGTACCCAGATCATGGGATATGATGATAAGGATACCTGATAATTGATGAGAGGAATGTGATATTGACCCGTACCCAGCTTTTGGGATGCCGTACGACGATTTGCCATACGAGCTTCATATTGATGATAGATTTGCACTCATGACTCGAGGATGTCATATGATATTGTATCGTACGCGGTACCTTTGAGGCGGGATCATCGACTATTATATTTATACATGAAATGGTAGTATGCTACCTGGCGATGTCATTAAAATCTTGCTTGAAATGGTAGTATGCTACCTGGAGATGGTATGCAGGTGCTCGTTAGGTTACGAGTACACTGGACAGGACTCGTCGGGAACTGTTGGTTGGTACTATGCCTATCGTCAGTTATCAGTTCCCAGGTGACATGAGTACAGCTTAGTCCGCTGACTTAACACTGTCACTTCGCCTCGAGTGTGTTCCCACTGTTCTTAGATTGCTACCCTACCACGGCTCAAATGAGTCGTGCAAACAGGAAACAGTTGGGTGCAGTCCCGAAGCACTTGGAGGCAGTGACGGTTAGACAGGATTTGTCTCTCCCGGTATTGGGGGTTAATATCGCGCTATGTCTAGGAGAGCCATTACACAAAGTCCCTGGCCAGGGCAAGCGAGATATACTGATAGGTTTTCCAGTGTTATCTCAGGGTGTTCTGGGCTACACTCCGACATGACTTGTACCGCTATTAGGGGACTGACGTTTACCGCCCCCTAGGCCCGCCATGCGATATTCTCAGATGAACAAACCGGACTGTACGGAGATTGTCACATTCAGGCTCAGTAGGAGTTCGGATGGGTTCACCTCATCAGTCTTCTTATCAGCATCTACCTGGGGACCGTTACGTACAGCTAGTACCGCATGCGGCCTGTGGATAAACCCACTACCAGTGTAGTGTCAAGTCTTTAGAGTCCCACACAGAGGGCTGTTCGCCTTTGGGCAAAACAGAGTAGAGGTCGCATGGTTTTGCGACGGGGTTCGCTCACATCCGCGCACTTGTGCACGTTTGGTGTCCGGGAAGTTATAACTAGCGGGTTTTGGTTTAAGCCAGATCCTAGTATAAGTTTTGGGATTGGTTTTATTTCATTGTATTCGTGTTCCTCGGAACACGGATGCGGATGTGTATGCACAGTTGATAGAGGCAGAGGAATCTCATTAGGGTTGTTGACCGTTGACTTTTTCTAAACCCTAATGAGAATGAGAAATATGATTAATAATATTAATTAAGGATAATTGTGCCATGGTTGGGTTGACCATTTGACTTTTGTTGACTTTTTGACTTCGGTTGACCGGTTGACTATTGTTGACCAATTGACCATCATCATTTCACTTGCAAGATGCTTCTTGTTTCTTGCAAATGCATTAAATGATGAAATGATAATGGTCATTCATAAACTAACCATCACAATTTCTTAATTATTATTATTATTATCATTATTCTTATTTTGAGAGCATGGTTGTAAAAAAAGCTAGCTCATTCTCACTTGCTCATTCTCTCTCATCCATTAGCTCATCATCTTCCTCTCTCAAAGATCTCATCTCTCATGTGTTGAGAACCATGAGCTCTTGAGATAAAACCTTCAAGACTTCACTCTACTCATTCTAGAGTTTTAGGTTTAGCAAGCCAAGCAATTTAGTTACCTCTAGGTTGAGGTAGGAGCTCAAGGCAGAGGCCTTCGGGTGGATCCTTCTTTGGCAAAGAGAAGACGACGAGGAGGAGCCGCTCAAACCACTCCAAGGAGCAAGAAGAGAAGGAGTTCAAGACCTAGATATAACCTTCTAACTGAGTAGCTAAACTTGTAGTTAGTTTGATAGGTTTTTGTTTAGTAAAGATCCTCTATTTTCTAGTCCATGTCGCCTTGTGTTTAAAATCGTTTTTTACCTATTCCGCCTCCCCGTAAGCACCGGGGTCGGAAACGTGGACTTACATCCCTCAATATGTGCATATTACTATTCCATATTGCATGATATACTGATATGCTTACATTTCTTTTACATGTCGCATACATCATGCTTTTGATTATACGCATTGAGATATGTTGTTTCCATGATATTTCTGGATTTGGGAACCGTGGATATTTCAAAAGAGAGTATGTAATTGTTTTAAAAACCGGTTACCCTTGATATGATATTTCAGTGCATCCACCATGTGTTTTCTCGGTGCTGAGAGCGACATGTGAAACCCGATTCGAGGAGGCGGATGAGGCCGATTGCGGGTACATGGTGGTCCCGGTATGGTACTCCGGGGCGAGAACGGATCACTGTGTAGTAGACGGTGAGCCTGGCAGAGGGACTACTACCTACCGGTGATATTATTTGGGCTCGGCGGATATCCGGAAGATACCGACCGGAGTCGAGAGATGATAGGGGCCGATCCAGACTGACGGAGCCCGATATATGAGGATTTACGTGCCGATGATAGGCACAGGTTTCATGATGTTTTCGAGTGTCGATGCTTGACACTCAGGTTCCATGATTTTGATATGTTGCGAGCTACACCTGTTGATTTACATCCTCATACTTCCATGCATATGTTTATGATATTTACATGCACGATGCTTATTGTCATTGGGTGACACGTGGACGATTTCCACATACATATATTGACATTGACGACATTGATCACATAGTTGGATGATATCCACATACTTATAGACTTCATGATATAGTCGACATTGATCATACCTCCTATTTATGATATGCTATTACCTGAGGCACTGGCACGAGCACTTGGCACTATACTCTTGTATAGATGTTACATTGCCACCTTATCATACTTCAGACTTATTCATTTGAGGTTAATATATATATCTGATCGTATTGACTTAGGATTGTGTCATACATACGATTTCTGCTCTGTGATGTTTTCTATTCACGAGTTGGCAACTCACCCCCGTTGTGCCACAGTTTCTTGCAGGTTTTGCCGTACAGGTTTCATTGCGGCTTTTCTGACACACTGCTTCCCTTACGGGTGAGTTGCTTTGGTAGATGGATTCTTTTTTATCAGAACCACCATTGTATATGTATTATTCAGTTGTATCTAGAAATTCCATCAACCAAACTTGTATATTGTTTCAGACTTAGAAAACCAGTTGTGTATTATTTCGACCTTAGAGTCGCGCGTTGTAGTATTATGGTTTTCATGCTGATTTTGAGTTTTCCTTTGAGTTTTGATCATCGCCCTTTGGCGTTGTATATTAGATTGCTTGCGTGGTTATGACCGTTGATTGACGAAGAGCTAGCTCCCGCTTGGGGATGCCTTTTATCATTGTATATATATATTATTCTTGTTATACCCCGTTCGGGGCCATTATTTATAAAGGATACTCTGCCGAAAATTTCAGAAAAGAATATAGATTATAAAAATGCATATTCGGCTTACTTATTTAAAAACCTTGTTTTTAAAACATGTTTTCCTTACTTCTTAAAAACTAGTTTTCCTTATTTACTCCTTAAAATGGTTTTAGATTTCTGGGCTTTTGGCTTACTTGGATTAGATGAGTCCTATAGACTTCATATGATTCAAGTGCCAGTCACGTGCAATTTTGGGTCGTGACAAAGTTGGTATCAGAGCGCTAGGTTAATCTTGGTTCGAGTCTAAGTTTGACTATACGGAGCCTAGAGCGTTTATATATATACGGAACTTAGGCTTGACCTTACGGAACTTAGACTTAGTCGAGAGGGTATTATACCCGAACTTTCGTCGCGTAGGTTGACCCTTGGTTGATGGAGTAGGTGACTTCCGTAGAGTGATGTACCGTGCGTATGTTCCGCGGCATACTTACGACACGCCACTCCGCTTAAGGAGCCTTAGGATGTACATTTCCTTGCACAGTATTATATTCATTCCTATGATCTATCTTCATCGATATTGGTTATGATGTTGCTGCCTCAATTATACGGGCAGAGAGAGCTACGGCTAGAGTTGCGTCAGCATGAGCTCGTCATGGACGAGGACTGACCGAGGCGTGATCCCAGAGACGTACGATTGCATAGAGGCTTCGTTTTGTGCGTTTTTGCGCCATGAGCGTTTAACAGATCGCTTTTACGAGATTTCCTGGATGTGCTGATCGGTACCAGAGGATCAGGTTACTGCTAGAGGCCAGCCAGGACGTGATGACCACTGATATATCGCTTATTCATGATGATTGAGGCGCTGTTCAGCGTACAGACGAATGAGCCAGTTGTTGCTGCAAATGACGAGATATCGCCCAGATGATGGAGCTACTGCAGCTTGAGTATATACTCAGAGATATGATGGAAGGTCGCTAGTCACCAGAGGATGAATGACTAGGACATGTGGTTCGTTCGCTTACCCCGATGCGTGGTCATCAGATAGATTGATTCCAGCTAGAGATGACTTCACGCAGGTACGTTGAGAGTCGATAGAGACGATCGAATGTTAGGAGCCCATATTCCAAGTTTAAAGTATTCGGAAAGACGTGCAAGCGATTCTATGGACCCTCTAGAAGAATGAAACCCTAACTCAACATAATGACCGTATAAAAGCCTTTGAACCTTAGGGTTTGCGGCAGTTCCACGACGCCATTAGTGAGGCTTGGGTTTTCCCTTCTATGGCTGGACCATTGATGCTGTGGTATGTAGTCGATACTATTAAACTATACCCAAGATATTGATCTCTTGAGCGATTATGAGGTTTTGACATATTGATCGGATGGTTCGACATCATTCGGATATCATGTGATGGGATACATTGCTTGGGAGACTCCAGATATGAGCATAGCCGTTAGAGCGCAGTCCATGCAGCCACGATGAGACGAGTCTGAATCAGTCGACATTGGAACAAAGTGGAGTAAAGAGTTCGCACGAGATTTCGACGAGATGACGTTCCACTCCGCTGACATCAGAGATGCGATACGCATGCAGAGGCGTTGTATAAGGATATATCTTCCAGAAGGAGTCGCGATGAGTATGCAGCCATTCCGGAATAAGAAACAGATATAGAGAAGATGATAACTTCCGGTCAATTTGGCAGAAACGAGATTAGAGAGAAACCTCGACAGGACCTTTCTGGAATATGATACGAGAAGACTTGGACCCAGGAGTGGTCATATTGCGCACACCCAGCAGGCCAGAGTTCGGCATCATCGACGAGATTGTTGACCAGGTTCGGATAGAGGACCTCAACCAGATGCGTTGTGAATTGATCAAGAATGGACGAGTATGGAGTATATATCCGCAGGTTGGGACGAGTTCCGGAGGACGTGTTCGGCTAGATATCTTCCACAAAGTGATGAAGATACCGAGTTCGTGATTTCGAGTCCGTGTGAGAGACTTTGGATGGACCGTAGCCGAAGACAATTGCAGTGCGCAGATAGAGACGTGACATCGAAGTGGACAATGATACAGATAAATGGGACAAGAGGTTCGTGCGAGATGCTGATGAGCTATTGTTACTCCCCGTTAAGATTAAAGGTCGGATATGTCTACAGAGGCATTGGGATGCGACCAGTTTCCAAGAAATTGCGGTGCTAAGGACGCAGATGTCCAGAGAGCGAGAAAAGATTATGCAAGAGCGCCAGCCTCCGTACAGTTCGGCATAGGCGGGATCGGAAGAGACCTTGAGCAGGATTCCTTCCAGGACGCTGCTGCGATAAGATTTGCACCTAGGATCCGATGAGTAATGCGTATTCAGAGGAACAGAAGTCGGCGCCAGTGACGTGCTGCTTTACGAGTGGCCGTGAGGATTGACCGAGAGATGACCAGAGAAGTGCCAGAACGGAATCGTCCCCGTTAGCACACCTAACAGGGCCGATGAGCCGATGGATCGCGAGATTGTTAATCCGCAGAGGAGATAAGGACCCAGAGATAGAGGACGCCAGACCGTGAGCAAGATGCAAGTAGATATCTTGCTCTGCTAGCATTGGATGCACCGACACCATCTCGACCTTGAAGGAGAATATACCGACGACGGTATTTATGATTTGTGATTTTGTGATTCGATTATCACGTATCCGTCATCTTGGATTTTGGTATTTTGGGCGATTTATTCGCATGATTTAGTCTTGATGACCGAGTTCCGTGATATTTGTTTTCGTGCACCATGGTTGCACCTACTGGGCCTTTATATCTTGCGCATAGTTATTACACTTGAGATGTGCTTTTTACACCGTTGTGTTGATTATGATTTGTGCACAGTTGTTGCACCTGATATCGTTTTCATTCCTTGGCTGCACATGCTTATGACTTCATGGATTTCATACAGTTGAGTTGATTTTGTGCATATGATGTACACACGTTTATGATTTTTACACTTTGGTACACTCGGTGTTGCTATTTACGCATGTGAGTTATTGTTTGGGTTATGTGCACAGGATGCACCAGTTTTATATTTCTTGCGTTTGTCGCACCAGTTTTATGTTTCGTGCGTTTAACGCACCAGATTTATATTTTGTGCACTACAGTTGCACCTGACTCCGATTTGATGTCGTTCGACATATCGATTTTGATTCTGATATTGATGTTGATTTCTTGCACTCCGTGCATTTGATTTGGATTTTTCGCGCGTGTTGAGCGCATGTTTTGAGATACGATTTTATGCACACCAGATGCGCTAAATCGAGATTTTTCGTGCATGTCAGATGCACCTGATGTTGCTGTCAAGCACGCCCGCTGCCCTTGGCAGATGTTTCGTGCACCCGTTGCACCTAGATGTTATTTCTGTGCACATGTACGGCACATATATGTATTTTGATTTCCGTGCACACCATACACACATGGTATTCTTATATACATTTTGGGATTTATTCCTTATGGACCAGTACGTTTTTAAGATATTTGCTATTCGTTTTCGTACTGAGCAGGACTAGTCAGAGGACAGTACCTGGATATATTTTGCATGCATTGACAGTTATCGAAGGGATTTCCACAAAGCGAGCTATAGTCTCAGTATTTACCTACGTGTCTGATATGACACGACACGTTTTAAATAAGGAAACCCTTCTAAATTGTTTTCAAAACGGCGGAACGTACATATTAAACAAAAGATATATACATATATGGTTATTTTCTTACGATAGACGTCCTCCACTGTGCAGTGTTATGTGCATCGTACAGCGATTTAAAAAGGGTTGGCATGCATTTACTTCAGCTATTTACATGTATAGATTTGATGTTTACATGTATAGTTCTGATTTATATCATATTGGTTTTAATTTGGATTCAACATTTGTGTCTTTACCATGACTCCGATGATTGCGGGATGCTTGACGGAGTTTTTGATTTTGAGTTATCTGCTCATTTCTCATGCGCATGCATTGCGCTATGATGCATTTTATGTATTGATGATTTCGGAGCCCAACGACTTGGTCTTTTACTGAAATGTTTTAATATTTGAGGGGTTTAAATTTAAATTCGAGGACCGAATTTCTTTAAGGGGGGAAGATTGTAACATTTCGAAAAAATAAAATATTATTTTCGGGAATTTTTAGAATCTAATATTAATTTTAATGAATATTTTAATATTTCGGTATAATTAAATACCGATAAATGGGGAAAAATTTGGAAAAATTATAGAAATTACTAAAAGAGGGCGTTTTATGTGAATTATGCAAATTTTAAGCTTTTGTGATTAATTATATGCTAATTTAGTGCTAATCGCGATTAAAAATCGCTAACGCGCTTTAAGTGTATTTTGTGCAATCATGCACCATATCTTTTTTTTTACACTTGTGCATTTTCTACCATGGTTTGTTTTGGGTTACTATTGTGGAGAGAAGGAATTAGAAAAGAAAAGAAAAGAAAATGAAAAGTACTTTATATTAGGTATGGTGAAGAGAGAGAAAGAGTGGGTTTATGGTCAACCCTTGTCTTGAGCCATCCCTCATCATTCCTTACACTCATTTCCTCTCCCTCTCTTTCCTTTGTTGCTGCTGCTGCTGCCTTCCCTCCTCCTCCTCCATCTTCAATTCCCCAAAACCCCATGAAAATCACCTCAAAACCCAAGTCCCATTTCACAAAAAAGGTGCACAAGCTCTCTAGCTACCCAATGGACCAAGAAAGTCTTCATTTTGGCGCTGCGGAGGATTCATGAGTGCTAAGCGAGGTATATCCTTTCACAAATAGTATAGTGTTTAGTTTGTTTAATCCTCATTTCAAGTTTCATATCGTTTTGGTTCGATTTGATGAGCTATGGAAAAACCTAGAGAGGGTTAAGATTATTTTGAGTGATGGTTGTGTAATTAAGCCTTAGTGGTGACCCTTAAACCCCCTTGGTGCTATGAACCCAGATCCAGCACAATATATAACCTGAAACACATTTTCTGGAAAACTGAAACTGTTCACGTCGGTTTTGTGAGTATTTGAGTGTGCATGGAAATCTGGAGTGATCCAGGGCCAACACTAGAAAAATAAATAATACCAGAGACCAATTTGAGACCATAGAAACCCCCTGTAGCAATACGAGCCCCATTGAAGCAGGCATGGCCGGCCTGGCCGGATTTTAGTGGGAAGGGATCGGTCACTTGGTGAGGGGGTGGATCCAGGTTTCCTCTGTAGGTCATATGTACCCTATATATCACCCTAGTGTTGTTTTGGAATCTTGGTTTCACCTGAGACAAAATCTGGAGCATGTTTTCTTAGGTGCCGCTTTACGTTTTGTGATGTTTATGGATTTAAGTTTTGGTATTTGTGTTTAGCATCGATCACTTGACGTTTGTACGTCTCTATCGGGTGTTATTTGGTTAAGTTGCGAGGGCAAACCATAGGTTTGGACCTATGTGAGTTCCGCGTGTCGTTTTGGTTTTCGTGTGTCGTTTCGTCTTCGATTTGGTTTTAATGTGATATGATGCGTGTGATATGTAGGTACCCTCATGATGATTCGAGACGATGAAGGATATGGTGGCGACATCGACATCGGCAAACAAGATCCAGGTGAGTAGATTATATCTACGGGGGAAGTCGGGTGGATGGCGTATAGCACCCCCGCAGTTCGATGTCTAGTATACTATATATACTATATATTTATGATAGCTTATTGTGTGTCGTGGATATTTGAGATGGGAGTAGGTGTACTATGGTTAGATTAGAGCGTAGAAGTAAACTAGTATAGTTTCCTAGTTGCGAACCCTAGAATAGGTTTACACCACCCCCCCCACACACACATACTTGATTGTTATACCTATACCATGATGATGAGGATAATGTTTGATATTTGGAGATGAGTCGATGAGATTGGGCATAGTGCCATGATATCGGTGATATGATGTGATTCGTATTTGGGATACGACATGAGATTTTAGCGAGTCTTTGGACGTGTGTTTACATACGCATTTATATTGATGGTATCGATTTGTACTAGACTTAGATCAGTACCCAGATCATGGGATATGATGATAAGCATACCTGATAATTGATGAGAGGAATGTGATATTGACCCGTACCCAGCTTTTGGGATGCCGTATGACGATTTACCGTACGAGCTTCATATTGATGATAGATCCGCACTCATGACTCGAGGATGTCATATGATATTGTATCGTACGCGGTACCTTTGAGGCGGGATCACCGACTATTATATTTATACATATATATATATATAAATATCGACTTAGATTTAGGTGGTTTCCATACCCCTCCCGATTGACTTGTTAGTTAGAACTGTAGTTTTGCTATTAGATGTTAGGCTAGGCCGATGTCATACCTATTTCAAAAACTAACGAATCGGGAGTATTTTAAAGACAGGCAAAGGGATTCTACGGATATTTTCAAAAGGCGCATCTTTTCTTAAAAACACCGTAGCCCTTATTTTCCTAGAAACCCCGATTCGTCTTCTTTCAAATGGCAAAACAGTATGACATAGATACATTGATGTAGATACTGCACTGTTGTGTTTATTAGTCGATTTCTGCATATTCTTGTTATTAGCATCGCATTGCATGTGCAAATGGTTATTGTTATATTAAAATCACGCTGTTAAGACACCAGCACCATTATCGATGATGCATATATTCCACGTACACTTGCTTGTCGGCTCATACACTTCATCATCGATAATTGCCATGCCACTACACTATAGTACGGTTGCATTCAGGATATGACCCTTGCATGGCATATTCGTGTACTTACATATTGTACACTTATACTTGTGCACATACTTACTGTACACTCATACTCGTGCACCTACCTGTTGTACACTCATACTTGTACACATACATATTTGCATATACATAGATGATTTCTCGCTTAATTAGAGAATTGGGAACCGCAAGATATTTTTTAAAACTGATTCATTTTAAACGATCGGTTTCCCTCAATATGTGCATATTACTATTCCATATTGCATGATATACTGATATGCTTACATTTCTTTTACATGTCGCATACATCATGCTTTTGATTATACGCATTGAGATATATTGTTTCCATGATATTTCTGGATTTGGGAACCGTGGATATTTCAAAAGAGAATATGTAATTGTTTTAAAAACCTGGTTACCCTTCATATGATATTTCAGTGCGTCCACCATGTGTTTTCTCGGTGCTGAGAGCGACATGTGAAACCCGATTCGAGAAGGCAGATGAGGCCGATTGCGGGTACATGGTGGACCCGGTATGGTACCCCGGGGCGAGAACGGATCACTGTGTAGTAGACGGTGAGCCTGGCAGAGGGACTACTACCTACCGGTGATATTATTTGGGCTCGGCAGATATCCGGAGGATACCGACCGGATTCGAGAGATGATAGGGGCCGATCCAGACTGACGGAGTCCGATATATGAGGATTTACGTGCCGATGATGGGCACAGGTTTCATGATGTTTTCGAGTGTCGATGCTCGACACTCAGGTTCCATGATTTTGATATGTCGTGAGCGACACCTGTTGATTTACATCCTCATACTTCCATATGTTTATGATATTTACATGCACGATGCTTATTGTCATTGGGTGACACGTGGACGATTTCCATATACATATATTGACATTGACGACATTGATCACATAGTTGGATGATATCCATATACTTATAGACTTCATGATATAGTCGACATTGATCATACCTCCTATTTATGATATGCTATTACCTGAGGCACTGGCACGAACACTTGGCACTACACTCTTGTATAGATGTTACATTGCCACCTTATCATGCTTCAGACTTATTCATTTGAGGTTTATATATATATATATATATATATATATATGATCGTATTGATCTAGGATTGTGTCATACATACGATTTCTGCTCTGTGATGTTTTCTATTCACGAGTTGGCAACTCACCCTCGTTGTGCCACAGTTTCTTGCAGGTTTTGCCGTACAAGTTTCATTGCGGCTTTTCTGGCACACTGCTTCCCTTACGGGTGACTTGCTTTGGTAGGTGGATTTTTTTGCATCAGAACCACCATTGTATATGTATTATTCAGTTGTATCTAGAAATTCCATCAACCAAACTTGTATATTGTTTCAGAATTAGAAAACCAGTTGTGTATTATTTCGACCTTAGAGTCGCGCGTTGTAGTATTATGGTTTTCATGCTGATTTTGACTTTTCCTTTGAGTTTTGATCATCGCCCTTTAGCGTTGTATATTAGATTGCTTGCGTGGTTGTGACCGTCGATTGACGAAGAGCTAGCTCCCGCTTGGGGATGCCTTTTATCATTGTATATATATTATTCTTGTTGTACCCCGTTCGGGGCCATTATTTATAAAGAAAACTCTGCCGAAAATTTCAGAAAAGAATATAGATTATAAAAATGCATATTCGGCTTACTTATTTAAAAACCTTGTTTTTAAAACTTGTTTTCCTTACTTCTTAAAAACTAGTTTTCCTTATTTACTCCTTAAAATGGTTTTAGATTTCTGGGCTTTTGGCTTACTTGGATTAGATGAGTCCTATAGACTTCATATGATTCAAGTGCCAGTCATGTGCTATTTCGGGTCGTGACACATTGTTAGTTTAAGGACATTCCGGTCCGGGTTAAGGACATCGTAGTCCGTGGGTTTAAGGACCCCACGGTCCAGTTTAAAGACATCGTAGTCCATGAGTTTAAGGACATCGTAGTCCATGAGTTTAAGGACATCGTAGTCCGTAGAAATGCATGGTTGTTGGGACCCGTCACCTCTTCGAAGACATTGAAGGATTACAACGACAGATATCAGAGGAGTAAAGAGATGTACCCTTGAACCGGTGTGAGTTGGTTGAAGGATCCGTAGTCCAGTTTGGGACTGAGATCTGTTGAATATTCATGAGCAGATGGGCTCAATTAAATATAAGTTGAGGACTTATTGCCAGAATTAGGCTAAGTCCAATAAGATTAAAATGTTTAACATTTTATTGTTCTGGGCTGTTGAGCCTTCACTTAGGCTTGGCCCCCTTTTAATAATGCTGAGCATTAGGTCCTGACATTCTTTGTCTTGTATTGAATGCATAGCATTCATCAGAACAAAGTGTGTTCTTACAGTGCGTCACGTGGTGTGCCAGGCACTTTGCGCCAGTTAAAGAACGCATTGCGCTTCTGCCAAGTAGCGCACGCGAAATAGACACGTGTCGCACTTAGCGCTAAGCGCCAGTTTACAAGCGCATTGCGCTTTCAGTTTATGAGCGCTTTGCGCTAGTTTGTTGGCGCACCAGTGAGAGACACGTGGCGCGCTTGGTGCTGAGCGCTAACCCATGAGCGCAGTGCACTGTTTCAGAAGCGCAAAGCGCAAGTTGTATACGTGGTTGACACGTGGCATGTTTTGGCGCTGAGCGCCGGTCCAATGAGCGCAAAAGCGCAGTTCATGAGTGCAAGGCACTTTTCAGTAGCGCAAAGCGCATTTGATCAAACTCATGATCAGAGAACAAGTTTGTGTTCTTCTTTTAAAGGAGGCCTTGCCTCAAGGATCGAGAACAAAAGTTCTTATTTATTTATAAAAAGGCACTGCCTTTGTAGATCAATGATCTGTAAATGAAGTAAATACTTCTTTTGTTTTTATGATGGGATCTTTTGATCTCTTTTTATCAATGACCCTGGTCTTTTATAGATCTATGATCTTTTTTAGAAGATAGTTCTTCTTTTCATGCGATGATTTCATCTCTGTGTTCAAGAATCATGTTCTTTACCTTGAAGAAATGATCTTCTTCTGCTAGAAGCTTGCTTTTCTCTCTTTGAGTTTTCTCAAAATTTGTAGGGGGGTTTCTCTATATCAGATTTGAAGTCTTGGGGCCTTTATATAGGGCAAATTGATTTGATAAATCAGTTAAAGAGATCTTTCTCTGACTGATTTGGGAATATTTCCGCACCGTTAGATTTTTGATCCTAAGGCTTCTATTTTGCAGAAAATAATCTTCTTGTTTTAATAAGATTGGCAAGATCTTTCCATAACAGAATTTTAATTCTAATTAATTAATAATTTATTATTAGATCTTTTGATGTAACGATGGGGAACTCTTAATTCCAGCGCTGGCGCACCATGCGCTAGCACACCTACGTTTGACACGTGGCGCGCAGCGCAGAGCGCAGTGCAACTGCGCTAGCGCACACGTGTTTGACACGTGGCGCGCAGCGCAGAGCGCTGGATCTGAAGCGTTTCTTCAATTTTTGAATTTTGAAATTTTAAAACAGAGATTTGCTCTGATTGGGGTGCGCTGCCTAGGGCGCGGTGCACCTGGCGCTAGATCTAAAGCGTTGCTTCGATTTTTGAATTTTGAATTTCAAAATAGAGCTTTACTCTGATTGGGGGAAACACCTACCTTCATAATTTTTGAAAAATCAAGTGTGTTGAATTCTGGCGCGACACTTATTGACATTGAAACGTTCAATCGGACCTTCGATGAATGTTTCGAAGATATTTTCGCCGACGAACTCGCATTCCTAAACGACACGAATTTTGTGATTAATCAATCTCCACGTGAAGAAGTCAAACCACCACCATTTCTTTTTCCCTTCCGCTATTCTCCTCCTCCACCGAGACCGTATACTGCTTTTATCTCCACACGGTCTCGTGTGTTTCTCATTTCTTTTCTCTACACTCCATTCTTTCACCAACCACACCATTATAAAGATAAAATTTTTGAATGGTTGGTGCTAACCATTGGCCTGTGTAAGGCCTTGTATAGCTTGATACTGTGTTTCCCCCCTAACTCTGAACTTTAATGCTTCAACAGTGGAAACACTGTTTCACTTAAGTTTGGGGGGACCTTTTTGTGTATATATATTTTGTTTTCTTTTTTTGTTAATAAAAATAATAATAAAAAATATAAACAGGAGAGTGCCGACAATTTTGACCTCCTTGGTGTAGCCTGACAGTGAGGACACTGTCAAGTTTAAGTTTGGGGGTGTGCTCGATAAACTTTCTTCCTTCGCATTCATATGTATATTTTTGCATTTGCATACTTATTTTAAAACCCATAAAAATTGAAATTTTTTTAAAATTATAAAAATTGAAAAGTTCAATTTTGGCCATATTTGACATGACGGTTGAATAGTAGGGAATAATTAAATCCTAAACTTAGTAAATTAAAAACCCTAAAAATAACCTTTCTTAAAGTTTAACTATAGAAAATATATGTCATTATAGATTATTTAGAAATAGGCAAATTTTGAGTTCAGTTCTTGGGCTAAGTCAAAATAAGGGAAGAGTACTGAAATTTTTATTTGAAATATAAGTCTGAAAAATAATTCCGAACCTTAAGTCTAAATTCTGAAAATATATACCCTACAACTTGCACAAACACGTACCTTGAAACTTGGAATAGTAGAGGATGCCTTGAAATGCTCTTGTCTAAAATTCTTAATATGAAGGAAAATAAAATTAAAATGTAAGTGTGAATAAAGAGATAAAAAAATGAACACTGATTTCGTAATTTCTTAAGGCTGCATAAATATAAAAAAAAATATAGCGAGGGTGCTTTATCACCTAGTGCCTTAGACCAACTGGTTTGGGAGTCACTGCTAAAGTCTTGGGTATTACAAGACGAGGAATTACGCCTAAATGTGCGAACACATTTTGTAATCGGTCTTTAGTACCTCAAGAAGTATTAACGGTCGCATGAAGGATGTGTGAGCAATTTCATCTAAAATTCACCAACTAAAAGTATTTTGGACAATGGACAAGAGTATGATAGTTTGAATTGAATTTCCAAATGTAGGGTTGATACATACACACACGCAGGGGTATATGATTGGGTTTTTTTATGAGAGATAGGAATGAAAAATACGATTTATATCTTCAGTAGAGATGATAAAAATTCCTAAGTTGAGATGAAACCTTAGAAGGAAAATTCAAAAGATTCTGAAAGCTAAATAAATTACAGAACATATACAATCTTAAGTTAAATGAAAAGTGAGTGAAAAATACGGGTTGATGATTTCTAAGTCGAAGATAATAGAATTTCTTGCTAGAATACCGAATTGAAGAATGAAAGTCAACAGGCCAAGTTGATTGGATTTTGTGGGTAGTATCCGCTGAAAACCTTCATGAGACAACACTCCTCCTACTATGGACACCTAGAGGTTTAACGGCTTGTTGCACGAGCTCAGTGCAATCGCGATTCCCTGCGAAAGTGAGGTTAGGATTTTTTTCGAGAATAAATTGGTTTTGCTCGGGACGAGCAAAAGATAAGTTTGGGGGTATTTGTTCATATCAGAATTTTGCATTATTATATTACCCATTCTTAATCATATTGCAAATAAATAGGTGCTTTTGATCCTTGTCTACTAAATAGTTGCAGTTTACAGGTTCTCAGAACAATACAGTGAAATTCAGGAAAAGACGCTACAAATGTAAGACCACGCCCAACAAGTAGATGAATCTGTATGATGCTGCCTACCAGTTTAAGGAACAAATAACGATCAATGAACAGTTCAATGCACAAAGTAAGAGGGCAGCGCAAGATTCAAGACTTCAACGCGAAGCTTACGGTAAAAGTCCACATAATTCTGCACTGTTGAAAATCTGGAAGAAAATAGAAGAGACTCTGAGGAACCAAGTGAAGAAAACGGAAGTAAAAAGAAACATGAAGCAAACCTGAGAAAACGAGCCAGAGATCCCTCAAGATGGCCGCGGAACCGCGGCCAAACAAGCTTCCTGCCGTAGTTCCGCGGCCGTGCAGTGCACGTGTCGGTGCAAATTGTCGGTGGTGTCGGTGCTTTGACCCGGCTTTCTTAGGGTAGTATTGTAAGTTCAGATGTGGATCAGATGTAAACCCTAGAGTTTCTCCTATCTATAAATAGGAAAGCGTACAGCCTCTTTTAAAGGGTGCCATTTTTGGGTGCCTCTTTTGAGATGTCTCTCTTTAGTTCTTAAATTCTTTTCAATTTCTAGATTTAATTCTCATTTTGTAATGAATCGTCAAGAGGTCATCAATAAAGGTATTTTTTTATCGTGCATTCTTTTATCTGAATTTAATTCCTGAATTTTTATCTGTCTTTTATTATCTGCAATTTAGATAGTCTTTTAAAATTATAAAAATGAATCTTATCATAACTTTCCTAATGAGTGAGTAATTTCTCACTTGTTAGGGTTAGGATTGGAAAGGTTTGAGAGAAGTAAATCTCTCTCTCTCTCCTTTCTTTGCCCATATAATTTTTATAATAGGACTCTATTTAAATTAACCACACACCGCTCACTACGGCACCCTATCCTACAAGATAGCGGTGATTCCCTAGTTAGACCGGTTGTGGTTGATTTAAATAGAGGTTAAGGCTAAGAGTTAAGAAAGGACGGACAAGGACCAAAAGGAAGAACTAAGTTTCTTCCTAGTCGTGCTAATCCCCTTTGTTGACTATTACCCTAACACCTATATTCTTCACTAGAACATTGAAAGCAGTGGGTAGAATCCCTTTTCCAAACTAACCTATTCCTAACCCTAGCAAGATTTTTAATCTCATTCTTAGATCGTAAAACAAAACCACCAATTTTTTGGACTTGACTCGTTAAAACATAAAGAAAAGGAATCTTTCTCCCTGTGGATCGACCCGTACTCAACCGGCTAGCTACCAAGCGACACCGTCTTGATTGCGGTAATTAAAATTTTAGAACACGCAAAAACTCTATAAATCAGAGACCGACACCGAGTTCCTACGAAGGGTGCTTGAAAAGAAAGATAATGAGGCCGCGGAACAAGCTGCTAATATAAAACAGATGACACTTTTGTTCCAAGACATGGTTGGGATGATAATCCGGCCGGATCCTCCAGCTGAAGACCCTCCAGTAATCATTAAAGACGACAGAGAGGAGACATTGAACCCTCCTCCGGCTCTATCAGCAGCCAGGGAGGAGAAGATCTCCAAAGCTGCCCTTGATGATTGCATAGCTCAATAAATATGAGCTCATCAAGCAAGCAAAGCGGCTGGCCAAGTCGTTAGAACTGGGTGACCTTATCCAGGCTGGTACGATCAAATCAAGTACCCGCCGGGATATACGATCCCTAAATTCTATGTGTATAAGGGGACGGGCAATCCGCATTAGCACGTTGCTCAATTCAGAGCTTTGTGCGGCAATACTGGAGGCGATGACAAACTATTGTTTCGCCAGTTTGTTGGCAGCATGTCGGAGACGACATTTGAATGGTACTCCGAGCTCCCAAATGACTATGTCAAGACATTTACAGAGATGGAACTACTGTTCATACAGCGGTTCGCGAGCGCAAGCGAGAGCACCCCAATCACGACATTAATCAAAGCCAGGGTGAAGCCGGGAGAAACCTGGGTTCAGTACGCAATTCGGTGGCGGAACCTATGGTCGAAATGTGAACAACGCATAGAAGAAGCATCTGCTATAGGCATGTTCATGGGGACCCTTGATCCTCAGGCAACCATATCCCAGTTTATGATGTTCTTCAAGCCAACCACCTTCTAGGCCTTAATTGACAAACTGGCCCAAATGGACAAGATGGGTCATAGGCTGTCTTCTTCAAAGACAGATCTTCGAAATAAAAAGGGCAAAGGGAAAGCGACCTTCGTCGCCAACGCTCAACAACAACCGAGTGACCCGAAATCGGTTGCTCGCCAAAACAACAAACCAAGATCCCTTGAATAGAAGTTGAGACGTCCTTACTCATTCCCTCGGGAGAAAACGAGGAGATTATTCGAACTAGCGGTGCGCAACAGGCTCATCACTCTGCCGGATCTGAGACGCCCACTGCAATCGGGCAACGTCAACAATCCTAATTACTTCCCCTACCACCGAATAGTGGGCCACCTAATTGAAAGTTGCTACGTCTTCAAAAACTGGGTTGAAGACCAGTACCAACAAGGCAAGTTCGCGCTGTCCGAAAACTTGAAGGTAAACCCGCCGCAGCAGCACACTCCTAAAAAGGTGGATACGCCAAGGGCATCATGCTCATTTGTAGAGGAAGCTCCGTGGGAAGTGGTCCTTTCAGATAAAACTAAAAGAATGCGGAAAGATCTTCAAGCATGTCCGGCGATTAGGTTGAAGAGCCCGCTGGAGCCTGAGATTATTGACGGAATGCTAAAGCCGCGTCCAACACTTAAAGTTGGTAACGATGGGCAAAACCTCCAGGCCAAGCCTCCGAAATCTTTAAAGAAAAAGAAGAAGGCCAAGAAGCTCGTGCAGCTCGACGGCAATCGTACGGGTCTGCAAAAGTACATCGGCGCACTGGAGGAATACAGCCAAAAAGCGCGGACCCCAGTCATACTGGAAGAATTCCTCAAGCATATTCTTGAGAACGGAGACAGTGACATTGATGAAGGAGAAGACTCTTCAGAAGAACCCGAGGAGTATGTGGCGAGCTTCCACATGATCTCTCACTCGTCGATAAATGGCAAAGAATCTCCTGACGTAGAGAAACTGGGGACAGATCCAGAACCAAAACCCATGGAACCGTCAGATGACCTCATCGACAAGCTGCTGAACGAAGCTCTTCAAAAGAGCAAAGCTGATCGAGAATGTGAGGCGGCCATTTACGAAAAGGCCAAGCATCGGTGTCAGGCCGAAAAAGCTCCGGTGATGAGAAGCCATAAAGTACCTCAACCGGATCAAAGTTCCTTTGCCACCAGCAGAAGCAGAATTAAGATAAGGAAGCAGTTCTCTAAAGCTCTGTCAATGGGAATAAAGCTGCCACCATCCAAAGAAAATACTTCCGGGAATACGTGCCCCGACAAACCGGATGTCCATCTAAAATACTGCTTGTATCATCGGAGGGTCACACACCCTACCGAAGAGTGCCATGCCTTCAAGAAGTGGTGGCAGGGATACGTTGCCCACCGACAACACTTCAAGCAGGTAAAGCGCAAAGCCCGTCGGGAATAGAGAAGAATGGCAGATGAGCATGAAGGAATAGCCGGTAACTGTCATATGGTTGATGCTATCCCGACAAAAGCAAAACCTCAAGTCCTTACCTTCGGGAGCGATTCTGACGAAGAAATAGCCATCGGCCCTCTCTTCAAAGAATCTAACTCTGAAAAAGGAGAGGAAATGAAGAACCGTGAGAACATTCAGCTGCGTAACCGTACGTTGCTTGAAAAAAATCTCGGACCTTCAGACAAAAGTTCGGGCAAAAGGGACAAAGGGAAGGAAAAAGTCCACGAGGAGATTGCCCTCGATGATAGAGTTGTCGAAGAGCTCACATCCAAGGACCCGCCCAAGAAGAACAAGGTGGATTATAATGTCCTGGCACATCTGAAAGATACCCTAACAATTAAGCATTTTGGATGCCCTTTTCCTATCTAAAGAGGCACCAGATTCCCAGATCAAGGTGTTGCAAGAGCCCGACCAGTTTCAAGCCTTCTTTGCAGAAGAAAAGATGAAGGACGAGCTGGCAGAGGTTCATACAGCTGACATCACATTCGGCGATGAAGATCTCCTCCTCGGAACGTGCGA
Organism: Agapanthus africanus; assembly: GCA_030015575.1. Lineage (NCBI taxonomy): Eukaryota > Viridiplantae > Streptophyta > Magnoliopsida > Asparagales > Amaryllidaceae > Agapanthus > Agapanthus africanus. Next base: position 41,495,473 of record JASDDO010000019.1, on the reverse strand, counting down.
GCACAACCGTCCCTTGTATGTCGCATTGCCATGACATCAAGATAGGAAAGATCCTGGTCAACAACGGGTCCTCCGTCAACCTTCTCAATGTAAGAGTGTTGAAGGAGATTTGCATGAATGTGCTGCACTTGGCTCGGGATAAAATTACCATCTCCGGTTTTGACTTCCAATCATCACAAACGCTCAGGTCTGTAATACTGACATTACGCTTCAGGCTGCTCGTCACTGATATCAAGTTTCATGTTATTGACGCCAAGACTTGCTACAACGCTTTACTCGGCAAGCCTTGGTTACATGAGTACAATATCATTCCTTCTACATAACATCAGTGTATGAAGTACTTCAAAGACGGCCTCGAGTACACAGTTATAGGGAAGCTGAACCCATTCTCCATAAATGAAGTCCGCAAATACGAAGACGCCAAGTACTTCTTACCAAACTTCGAAGACATGGAAAGATGTCGCAAACCAGAGAACAAGCAAAAAGCCATCGCCACTATCCCGATATTTGGGAGCGATGATCGAACGCTTTTGGCATGTCGCATATTCAAAATTCTAAAGTTAACCGCGATCAAGGACGGTGTCGCTTTGCAGCTAGCCAATTGAGCATGGGTCGATCCGCAGGGAGATGGTCGTATGTCCGTTCGTATTTTAGACGAGTCAATAAAGAATCTGTATGTGTTGGTCCAAATCTATCCTAAGTGTTCGTATTTATTTTCAAGTAAGCTTGTTAATGTTAAGGTTGGTTAGTGGAGTTAGGATTAGTCTTGTGCTTATCTTTTGCTATTCTTAAAACAATGTTGGGATAATCGAAAGTAGCGGGGATTAGGAGGATATAGGAATGAGATTTGTGAGTTTAAGCGAGCTTTCCAACGCTAAATCCATTCCTAGTGCCCCTTGTCCATCTGCTAAATACGCTTATCCCAACCTTTGGCCAAACACCCGCAACCATGTATCCAATTAAGTCACAACCACATGTCACGTTGTAGTGCGCTTAAAGGACTTCTTGACTTAGGTCGCGGCTATATGTCACGTATAGCGTGCCTAAGTGAGGGGGTTGCGTTTGTTTGGTCGGGGTTCGTTTCAAGATGTTTGGCGAAGAGAAGCATAAGGGATTTTTCCGTCCCTCATACACCTTCCTTAGCCTTAACAAGTGTGGAATTATTCACACATTATAAAAGAAAATAAAAACGAAACAGGAAGGAAGAAAATAAGGAAAAGGAAAATACGGTTTTACAAGCTAACTCTTGGGTCCTCATCTAAGCAAGGAACTCCGTCAAGTATCATCGCTTGGAAATAATACGGATAAGAAGAAAGGAAAAAAGAACAAGCAAAGAAATAACAACAACTAGTTTAACAACAATAATAAAATTACACTTAGGAATTAAAATACATTGCAAGAATTAAAAGATACAATTTAAATAAAAACTCTCATCTTCATTTCATCATCCAATCAAGCTCTCACTTACACTTTAATGGAGAATACATGAAGAAGAAGAAGAAAAAGAAGAACTAAAGCTAAACTAAATCCTAACAAAAAAGAAGCATCTTTGGCTTGGCACAAAACTGGGCTATTTATAGGCTGAGTGCTGAAACCCTAGGGCATGATTCTGAGCCCATACAAAGTTACCCAACTACCCCAAAAATCTGAGTTGACACTGAGTCAACTCGGCCGTGGATCCGCGTATAATGGCTATATTTGCCGCGGATCCCCGGCTATTTGGAGGTGTTAGGTTGTCGTTTTTTTCTCGGGTTTCTTGTGTTGCTATATTCAATTGTTCTACATGTTCCAAATTGCAAATTGCTTCCACGATATCTTCAGATCTGCAACAGTCCAAAATGGCTTCAAAAACAATTCTTTTGACCTTATCTCCCTCGAGCTCCGCGCACCCATTGAGTTTTGTGCTGCCCCTCTCGTGCTCTGTGCTTTTCCGAGACACGAATGACCACTGTCATTTGTCTTGTCTCTGGAACTGGTAAGCGGCACTGGACGGATATGGATGACCGGAACCCTGCTTTTATCTGTTGGCAACAGATGTTCTTGATTTTGGCGTAACAGTGGAGATCATTTGCGTTATTTTGGACTAAGAACCTGTAGCCTGTAAATATGTAGCAAACACGGATTAAAAGCACCTGCCTATAAACAAACAAGCATAAGAATGGGCGGTATTAAATGCAATATTCTGGTATGAACAAGTGATACCAAAGAGGATGAAGAGATTGTCTACTTGGGACAACCCCAAGGCAATAGGACAGAACCATCTACTCCTATTTTGGTCTTTAGCAGTGACTCTGAAGATGAGGCCAACGCAGTGTTCTCCGTCCGCCTGTCAATACAGACCTTTGCCGGAGCTGACCAGAGCTTACAGATTACCCTGGTTCCGCGGCGGCATTACAAATAACTTGATGCACTTGATACGTACAGCGTGCAAGAGCTGTAGACCTTCTACATCCCTCCTCGTCAAAGAAGTGAGAAGGCGATCCTTTTCTACCAATCCACGGAGACTAAAGTGGAGAAACAAGTATGGCACGGTGTCGAACCTGCGCTCCACAGGTTTCAACCAATCCGTCTGCCCAGCTACTACGCAGAGGGACTAAAAAGGCTATTGAGGCGTCAAGGCGTACCCTTCAAGCAGAGTACTGGACAAGCCCAGTTCTATAACAAGATTTGGGATGTTCCCGAGACTCAGCGGAAGATGCCGAACGGGAGAATGGAGACGACTGGCCTTGGATACGTTCGGTCCAATAAAAGGGAGCGATTCCATGGCTGGCATATCATAAATAATTCCGGTAGAGAAACGAATGCGTTTTAAGATGGCGTTGATGTCGAACCAAAGCGAGATCCCGCCGTAAAAATACCAAACCTTTCATTCGAAGAACAGATTGATAAGTTAATAAGAGAAGCGGGTTAAAAGGTTCGGGATGACCATAGCCGTGAAATGGCCATTTACGAGAAAGCCAGGACGCAACGTATCATTCAGCAGGCTACGGAAGATGACGATCCCCTTCACCCTCAACCCACTGTGAGCTCTTGTTGCAAAAAAAAAGCCCGACGTAGAAGCAACAATAAGGTAAAGACCGGGAATGGCGTTTGAAAACAGCGAAGCGGATCCAAAAAGCCATGCGATCGAGAAAAGTCAGCTGGCATCCGTCTTTTATGAAAAAGATGGTTCGGGAGTACTCTTTCCTTCAAGACAAGACAAGGAAAATCTTCGACCTTGTCATGAAACATCAAATGATGGTGCTCCCGGAGTCTCAGCGCTCTGAACAAATAGACGAGGTCCATCACCCGGATTACTGCTCCTACCACCGAATAGTGGGACGTCCTCTTGAAGACTGCTTCATCTTCAAAGACTGGGTTGATGATTAGTATCAGCAAGGCATGTTTGCTTTATTCGACAGTTGGAGGGTAGCCCCGCCACGAAAGCATGAGCTGAGAGCAACCTACACCACGAGGGAAAGTCTAGATCAGCATCGAGCTTGGAAACGAGCTCGTACCAGCCATATGATAACATTCTCAAAGGAAGGAGAGCACAAGAATACGAACGACCTCCCCCAGTGCTTTGCAAATGAAGATGAGAACGAGGTGATCTCAGAATTTCCACTAGCGCCAAAGGAGCTGGAAGATAGGATACACACCACAGCAGACAACTTGAGAAAAATCGACTTGGGGACAGCAAACGATCCAAGGCCAACGTTCGTTAGTCAGCTGTTGTATGAGAAACAGGTGGCCACGTTAAAGGATGTGCTTATGCAGTATAAATATTATTTCGCAAGGAACTATTCCGAGATGCTGGAATTAGATCCAGAGACAGCTGTGCATAAACTGGCGATATCGCCGGACGTCAAGCCAGTCAAACAGACGCCAAGAAGAATGAGGCTTGAGCTTGAGATGGGTATCAAAGCCGAAGTCAAGAAGCTAATCGACTCCGGTTTCATCCAAGAAGTTCAATACCCTGACTAGATCGCCAATATCATTCCGGTAATGAAGAAAAATGGGACAGTACGCACCTGCGTAGATTTTCGGGATCTCAACAAAGCTTGTCCGAAAGATGACTTCCCAGTGCCTGTTACCGATCTGATGATCGATAAAACATCCACCCATGAAGTCTTCTCCTTCATGGACGGATCCTCAAGGTACAACCAAATCAATATGCATCCTGAAGACCAAAAGCACACTGCTTTTCGGACTCCGCTGGGCATATTCTGCTACAAAGTGAAGCCCTTTGGTCTGAAGAACACTGGAGCCACTTACCAGAGGGCCATGACAAAGATCTTCGATGACCTTGTACATGAGATTGTTGAATTTTATATCGACGACCTCGTGGTGAAGACAAATCATACGAGGAACACTGAGAGCATTTGAAAATAGTGTTCCAGCGTCTGCGGAAATATAATCTGAAGATGAACCCTCTGAAATGCGCATTTGGAGTTTTCTTAGGAAAATTCTTAGGATTCATCGTACGACACCGAGGCATCGAAATAGACCCGTCAAAGATCAATGCGATTATGGAAATACCTCCGCCAAGAACTCTCAAGCAACTGCGGTCACTCTAAGGAAAGCTCGCGTATATCCAACGGTTCATAGCTAATCTCTTCGGCAAATGCCGCCCTTACAATCATCTAATGAAGAAGGGGACCCCGTTCGTTTGGGATCGTAAATGCCAAAACGCACTAGACGAAATCAAGCAATATCTGCAAAACTCGCCGGAACTGACCGCTCCGGTCAAGGGAAAGCCCCTCATCCTGTATACAACAGCTCTTGAAAGTTCTTTAGGCGTGCTATGGGCATAAGAGAACGACCATGGGAAGGAAAGAGCTCTCTATTATTTGAGTCGAGTCCTCCTGGGGGCAGAAAATAACTACTCCCCCATCGAAAAGCATTGCCTGGCGCCGATCTTCGCGGTAACAAAGCTTCGACATTATGCATTGGCTCATGAGGTCCAACTCATATCAAAGGTGGATCCTCTCAAATATTTGATGTCGAGAGCCATATGAACAGGAAGGCTTGCTAAATGGAGTTCCCTCATAAAATACAAGGAAAAAACCCTAATGGGGTATCACGTGCGCACACGTGACCGGGGGTCACGTGCCGACACGTGATGGCTTCCTGAAGGCTCTGAAATGATAAGAGTTGAATCATAATCAAATGGGGTCATGTGTCCACACGTGATGGGACTTTAAACCCACTGAAAAGAATTAAAGGTATAATAAAACAACAGGAAAAAAACCCAATGGGGCATCACGTGCCAACACATGACCAAGGGTCACGTGCTGACACGTGATAATTCCTGAGTTCTTTATAACAACAGAATTAAATTCTGGTTAAATGGTCAATCAGTGGGGTCACGTGCGAACACGTGATAGGCTCTTAAACTTTCTGAACTAATAAAATTAAATTCTAATTAAGGGAAATCAAAAACCCTAGTTGGAAAAATATTTCCCTAGAATCTTTCCAAACAAAAAGATTGCGCTCTGTAAAGTGGAGCACCGTTGGATTAAAAATCCAATGGTGATTAAAAACCACCAATTTATAGAAAGATTCTATACAAGGAAAGATTTTCCTAAAATTTGCCAGGAATAACAGACAAAATATCTTTTGGATTAAAAATCCAATGGTGAATAAAATTCACTGGGTGATCTAAAAGATCATGTTGGTTACAAAATCAATGAAAATCTTTCAATGAAAGATTGATTAAACAAACTGATTCTTTTCTTTCTCCTATAAATAGAAGCCAAGAAGAGAAAAAAAAGAGGGGAGAGATACAATAACAACAACAGAGAGAAAAAAGAAGAGAATTTAATTCTCCAGAGAGAAAAGAAGATTTCCTCAGAAGAGAAAGAAACCCTAGGTGAGAAAGGGAAAGAGATCATAAGCTCTAAAAAACAAAAAGAGAATTCAATTCAAAAACTAAGAGTTTAACTCTTCTGAATAAGAACTTAGTTCTTCCTTTGGTTGAAGATCTGCAGAAGCAGATCTCTCCATAAGTTGAGAATTTAATTCTCATCGGGGGGATTCTGCATGCAGATCTAAAGCCTAAGGGAGGACTTAAGTTCAGAGAATTTTATTCTCCCACCAAAGCACATGGTAATTTAATTTCTCCAACAAAGATAGGGTTTAACTCTTAATATAAGAACTTAGTTCTTCTTCATGGTTGAAGATCTGCAGAAGTAGATCTCCCCATAAGTTGAGAATTTAATTCTCATCGGGGAGATTCTGCCATGCAGATCCAAAACTTAGAGGGAGAATTGAGTTTAAAGAATTTAAATTCTTTCGAACATATAGGAATTTAATTTCTCTAAATAAAATTAGGGTTTAACCCTATAAAAGAATTTAATTCTTAAACATGGGTTCTAATTCTCTATGCACGTAAAAGAAATCAGTATCCGACCTGATCACGTAGCAACACGTGACCCTCCCCCTCAATGATCAAAAGAGAACGAATAAGACTAGGTCACGTGCTCCCACGTGACCCTTGAACAGACTTCTCAAAATAAAGAAGGGCAGAACAGATTTTAGGTGCCTCACGTGTCCCCACGTGACCCCTGACAAACACCTCTTTAAAAAAGTGAAGATGGAATGAACTGAAGGATTAAAATCCAATGCATGGGCGCTCTCACGTGTCCCCACGTGACCCCTAGCAGATCATTTTAATATCCATTGCATGGGTACCCATCACATGCCCACACGTGATAGCCATAAAGACTAAAGTGTTTAACACTTACCTTCATATTCTGAGAATAAAATAAAGGAGGTTTGGGCCCAACATTCAAACGCCTCACGTGACCCCATGTAAGCGCTTCTTTTTTAAGTGTTTAACACTATTTTGTGCGCTGCACCCTTAGTGTTCAACACTGTTTTAAGCGCATCACGTAGGGGCATGTGATAGATGAGTCTATTTTAGTGTTTAACACTATATCCAAGTCAATCTTATCTTGAGCTAGCCAAGTTTTCCAGAGGCAGTACCCCTTTCTTTTGACTGAACCTCAAGTGCACTTTTGTCTTCCAAAAGTGGTCATCTCATATGACATTCAAAGTAGAACCCAGATCCTTTCAGACAACTTTGGTTCAAGGGCACATCTCTCCACACCTCTGATGCATGTCGTTGTAATTCTTCAACGTCTTCAGAGAGGTGGTGCGTCCCGATGACCAATAACTATCTGGGGCATTTCCAAATCCATGTTTGCATCTGAACTTGGACCGCAATATCCCTAAACTAAACAACAGATCCCAAATGCTCTTTTGTTGGATCTAAATGATCCTGTTAAGTAGATCATAGTCTAAAATTAGACTAACATATCCTTAACAAACATTTAAGTTGATCTTAATCCCAAACGAGATTAACGATTCTTAAATCAATCCAATTACAGATCCCCAACCAATATTGGTTCAAGGGGACATCTCTTCATTCTTTTGATATTTTTCATTGTAATCCTTCAACGTTTTCAGAGAGGTGACGGGTCCCGACAACCAGACATTCCACGGACTGTGGGGTCCTTAAACTCATGGACTATGATGTCCTTAAACTTTATAGACTATAACGACTTTAAACTATGGACTGTGGGGTTTTTAAGCCCATGGACTATGATGTCCTTAATCTTGGACTGTGGGGTCCTTAAGCCCATAGACTATGATGTCCTTAATCTCAGACTGTGGGGTCCTTAAACCCATGGACTATGATGTCCTTAAATTTGGACTGTGGGGCCCTTAAACCCATGGACCGTACTGTCCCTAAACTAATTGACCGCAAAGTCCCTAAACTAAAATAATAGAGTTCAAATGCTCTTTTGTTAGATCTAAATGATCCCGTTAAGTTGATCTTAGTCTGAAATTAGACTAACGTGTCCTTAACAAACGTTAAGTTGATCTTAGTCTGAAATTAGACTAACGTGTCCTTAATAAACGTTTAAGTTGATCTTAGTCTCAAATGAGACTAACGTATCCTTAAACCCAAATCTAAGAAAATACGGATTTGAACTGATCCACGCCCTATGGGCGACAACATAAATTAGTCTCCATATACAATCCACGGGCAACCAAAAACAAAACAAATACACACGACATGAAGTGACTATCTGGAGAAGGAGAAAGTAGTTACCGCGATGCGGTAGCGTAACTACAGGGGCCTGCGCCTGCAGGGAAGAGCGTCCCCACAATCAAAAACCCCTCAAATGAAGGGGAATCTAACGAAGTCTGCTACATCGGCCGCATCCGTCTAAACCTTCGATACACGGTGTCATAAATCAACTTGGCATTTTCGGAGAGGTGGACGGATAGCACCAATTAGCATCTGCCCTCAAAATTCAGGCAAGACGAACCTACGCGGTCGCGTCTCTGTTTTCGGCGGAGAACAGATTCTGGCACGCCCGGTAGGACCTTTTCCTCTTTCCACTCCACACTTCGTGTGTCGTGGTCGCGAACGAATTGCGGTTTAATATGGTTGCCCTTTGGTTCGAGGTACTAAGATTTGGTTTTTCTCCCATGCAGAAAAAGAACAGCAATGGCCTTTAAGTTCTCCAACTGCAACTGCAACTCCTGTTCCGCCTCATCCGGAGGAGTAACTTACGGGCCCCAAGCGGCCTCCCTTTTCACCATGCCAGTGGAACAGGTGACTCAGGCCACTACTGGGTTATTCTTCAGGACCATGTTACCACCGATGAGCTTCAACGCCCCTGTACAATTGCAAGAAGCTTAGAAGAAATCGGTCTTTGATCGGCTTACCACTACCATGGTCCCTCTTAATGGGTCGCCCAAACCAAGCGCCTCAGTTTTCAGCAGACTGGGCCGAAGCTCCAATGGACCTATAAAGAAGCCCGCGATACCGGAAGGGGTTATTCCGAAGAAAATAGCCATTCCTACTCCTGAAGTCACCAAGGCGGCTTCTCTGGCTAAAGGGTCGGTCTTCACAAGACTGGCCGTTTCAACTTCCACTCCGGATGAAATAACCAAAGCCGTTTCCCCTGTATGAAAATCGGCCTTTTCAAGATTGCCATTCCCTCTCAGCGAGCATCTGTCTTTAACAAGATGGCGCCAACAGCAGACTCTCATTAAAACAGGGAGTATGGAAAAGCTGATCCAACAGCGGAGGTGATCCCGGCCGCACGACATGCTCGACGTCGCCACTGGCGCCGAGTGAGAAAAGCTGGGGGCAATTCTCTTTCTGGATTGACTCCGCCGGCTCTAACGGTGGAAATTGATGCTGCTGTTCCAACTGGGAACAGCTTTGAACCACTCAGGAGGGTCCGCAAGAACTCTCCGACTGCTATGCTGAAAAGGACTCTTCCACCTATGGAGAATGCCCCAAAGGAGAAGCTGGAGCAGCCCCCTCAGCGGCTGTTTTATAAAATTTATAAAGTTTGGCGAATGGTCCAGGACTCCGTGGTAGATCAAGATTGTCCCTGCCGACAGGAAAAATTGAAGGTTCGGCAAGAAGAGGACCACTCTGTCAAACCACAGAAAGCGACAGCTACTTGGGTGCCCACTGCAACGGTCCCCTCAACTTCGACCGCTCACAAGAGGAGAAAGCTGGAGAAAATCCCGGTGTCTGCGATGAATCGCAAGAACACCGAATCTAAACGCCCTAAGTCTGGGGGCATGGTGGTGCACACCATCTATATGCCCTCCGGAAAGGAGGATAGCCGTATCTCCACAGGTCATCGACCGCTTACGCGATCAGTGACTAAGGCTCAGGAGCAACAACAACAAAAGCTCCAAGAAATGCTAACAGCTATGGCCGCACTTACGGGACCGAAAGCAAGCCCGGAGACATCCTTGAAGCAGCGCCGTGAGCAGGAAACTGATGCTGAATTCCTTCGGAGAATACTTGAGAAGAAGGACAAAGAGGCCACGGAACAAGCAGCTAATATAAAACGAATGGCGCTTCTCTTCCAAGGCATGGTCAGGATGATGATACAGCCGGATCCTCCAGCCGAAGATCCTCCGATTATCCTCGAAGACGACTGAGTGAAAACGTCAAACCCTCTTCCGGCTTGTTTAGCAGCCAAAGAGGAGACCATCTCAAAAGCTACCCTGGATGATTACATCGCTCAGCAGATACGAGTTCATCAGGCGAATGAAGCGGCTGGGAAAATTGTTGAAACTGGACAGCCCTTTCCTGGTTAGTACGACCAAATAAAGTACCCGCCGGGATACACGATCGCCAAATTCCACGTATATAAGGGGACGGTAAATCCACACCATCACGTCGCTCAATTCAGGGCTCTCTGCGGCAACACTGGAGGTGATGATAAACTACTACTTCGCCAATTCATTGGCAGCTTTTCAGAGACAACATTCGAGTGGTATTCCGAACTCCCAAATGACTCTGTCAAGACATTTGTGGAGATAGAGTTACTATTCACCCAGCGTTTCGCAAGCGCTAGCGAACGCACCCCAATCACGGCATTGATCAATGCCAGGGTGAAGCCTAGAGAAGCATGGGTTCAGTACGCGATATGGTGGCGGAATTTATGGTCGAAGTGCGAGTAGCGCATTGAAGAAGTGCCTGCGGTAGGCATGTTCGTGGGTACTCTTGACCTTCAGGGGACCGTCTCCCAATTCATGATGTTTTTCAAGCCGACCACTTTCCAAGCCTTGACTGACAAGTTGGCCCAAATGGACCAGATGGGCCATAGGCCTTCTTCTTCGAAGCCGGAGCTACGGAATGAAAAAAGGAAAGGGAAAGCGACCTTCGTCGCCAATACTCAACAGCAGCCCAGTAGCCCAAAACTAACTGATCGCCTAGACGAAAGACGGCGACTCGTTAATGAGAAAATGAAGCGTCCTTATTCGTTTCCTCGGGACAAAACGAGGAGATTGTTCGAGCTGGCGGTGCGCAACAGGCTCATCAATTTGCCGAATCCAAAATGCCCATTGTAACCCGGTGAGGCTAATAATCCCAATTATTACCCCTATCACCAAGCGATAGGCCATCCAATCGAAGATTGCTTCATCTTCAAAGGTTGGATTGAAGACCAATACCAACAGGGCAAATTCGCATTGTCCGAGAATTGGAAAGTAAGCCCGCCTCAACCGCACGCTCTTAAAAGGGGGACACACTAGGGGCATCGTGCTCTTTTGTCGAAGAAGCTCCATGGGAGGTCGCTCTTTCATCCAAAACAAAAAGAATGCTAAAGAATCTCCAAACATACCCGGTGATCAAATGGAAAAGTCCGCTGGAACCCAAAGTCATCAAGGGAATGCTGAAGCCACGCCCGACGCCAAAAATTGGTGGTGATAATCAAAGCGCCCACACCCAGCCGTCAAAGTCTTCGAAGAAGAAGAAAAAGACCAAAAATCCCGTGAAGCCTGGTGACAAGTGCACGGTCCTGCAAAAGCATATCGACGCACTGGAAAAATATAACCAGAAGGTGCGAACCCCGGTCACACTTCTAGAGTTTCTCAGCTGCGTCCTTGAGGACGGAGATGATGACAATGGAGAAGACTCGTCGGATGAACCTGAGGATTATGTGGCAAGCTGCCACGTGATCTCTCATTCATTAATAAATGGTGAAGAAGCTCTAGATGCAGAGAAATTGGGGGCAGATCCCGAGCCGGAACTTCTAGGACCGTCGGACGAGATGATTGATGCATTCCTAAACGAAGCTCTTCTAAAAAGTAAGGCTGATTGAGAGCGCGAAATGGCCCTATTTGAAAAATACAAACGGCGGCGACTGGATGAAAGGGTTGAAGCACCCCAACAAGACCGAGGCATGCCCGCGACAGACAAGAGCAGGCTTAAAACGAAGAAAAGGTTCGCTAAAGGAATATCGATGGGAATGAAGCCGCCACCCTCCAAAGGAAACATTTTTGAGGAGATACACCTTAATGAAGAGGATGTGCATCCTGATTACTGTTCATATCATCGAAGGATTGCGCACCCCACTGAAGAGTGCAACGCCTTTAAAAATTGGTGGCAAGGGTATGTCACTCACAGGCAACACTTCAAGAGGATGAATCGTGAAACTCGTCGACAGCGGAAAAATGCAACAGACGAACGTGGAAAAGCTGCCAACAATTGTTACATAGTTGATAGTAGGGGATTGTAAGTTCTCACCTTCAGGAGTGACTCTAAAGAAGAAATGGCTCTTGGCCCTCTCTTCAAAGAATCCACCTCAGGAAAAGAGGAAGAGCCGAAGAGCTGCGAGAACATTCAGCTGCGCAATCACACACTACCTGAAAAGAATCTTGGACCTGTAAACAAGGGGTCGAACAAAAAGGATAAGGGAAAAGAAAAGGTCCCTGAGGATATCACCCTCGATGACCAAGCCGTCGAAGAGCTGACAGCCAAGGATTCGCCCAAGAAAAACAAGGTGGATTACAACGTTCTGGCACACCTGAGAAAAATACCCTCACAGCTAAGCATTCTCGACGCCCTTCTGCTATCCAAAGAGGTGAGAGATTCTTTGATCAAAGTACTACAAGAGCCCGAGCAGTTCCAAGCTTTCCTCGCCGAAGAAAAGATGAAGGACGAGCTGGAAGAAGTGCACATAGCCGATATCACCTTCGGCGATGAGGATCTCCTCCTCGGGACTTGCGAGCATAACCGTCCCCTTTTATGTCTCTGGATACTGTCATGATATTAAGATAGGCAAGATCCTGGTTGACAATGGGTCCTCCGTCAATCTCCTTAATGTAAGAGTGTTGAAAGAAATCTGCATGAGCGTTCAGCATCTCGCTCGTGATAAAATCACCATCTCCGGGTTTGACTCCCAGTCATCACGGATGCTCGGGTCTATCATATTGACGTTATGCTTTGGGCTGCTCATCACGGAAATCAAGTTTCATGTCATTGACACCAAGACTTGCTACAATGCTTTGCTCGGCAGGCCTTGGTTACACGAGTACAACATCATCCCTTCTACACAACATCAATGTATGAAGTACTTCAAAGATGGTCTCGAGTACACTGTGACGGGGGAACTAAACCCATTCTCCATGAATAAAGTCCGAAAGTATGAAGATGCAAAATACTTCTTACCAGATTTCGAAGACACGGAAAAATGCCATAAACCGAAGAACAAAGCTATCACCACCATTCTGGTATTCGGGAGTGATACCGAGGAAGAGGAAGAGATAGTTTATTCAGGGCCACCCCAATGCAACTAGCCAGGACCGTCCACCTCTATTCTGGTCTTTGGCAGCGACTTAGAAGATGAGGTCAATGCCGTCTTTTCTGTCCAGCCATCAATACAAGCCTTCGCTGGCAATGATCGGAGTTTATAAATCGCCATGGTTCTGCAAGAGCATTACAAAGAGCTCGACGCACTTGATACCTACAATATGCAAGAACTGCAGACATTCTACGTCCCTCCCAGGCGAAGAGATGAAAAGGCGATCCTCTTTTATCAATCCACGAAAACCAAAGTGGAGAAAGATGTCTGGCATGGTGCTGACTCGACACTTGACAGACTTCAGCCCATCCGACTGCACAGATACTACAGAGAAGGATTGAAGAGGCTGTTGAGGCACCAAGGCGTACCCTTCAAACAGACTGCTCGACAAGCCCAGTTCTACAACAGGATCTGGAGCATCCCTGGAACTCAGCGAAAATTGCCCAACGGGAGAATGGAAACGATCGGGCTTGGATATATTCAATCCAAGAAACGGGAGCGATTCCATGACTGCTGCGTTATACATGAGTTTGATGAAGAAGGAGATGTTCTGTTAAAAGACACTAACCTGGAACCAAAACAAGGTCCTGCTATGAAAATGCCAAGTCCGTCATTTGAAGAACAGATGGACAAGCTAATAAGGGAAGCGGGTCAGAAGGTCCGGGACGACCATAGCCGCGAAATAGCCATTTATGAGAAAGCCAGGACGCAGCGCCTCCTTCAGCAAGCTGCGGAGAATGACAATACTCTTCGTCGTCAACCCGTCATATAAAAGACCCAGTGCAGAGGCAAAAATCAACCAAAGAACAGAAAAAATGTTCGACAGCAGCGTAGCGGGTCCGAGAAGCCAAGCGACCGAGAATCAAGCAGCCGAGATCCGTCTCTTATAAAGAAAATGGGTCGAGCATATTCTTTTCCCTAAGACAAGACAAAGAAGATATTCGATTTTGTCATAAAACATCAGATGATGATGCTCCCGGAGTCCAAGCACCCCGAGCAAGCAGACGAGGTCTCTCACCCAGACTATTGCTCCTATCACCGAGCAATAGGACATCCTCTCGAGGACTGCTTCACCTTCAAAGACTGGGTAGAAAACCAGTATCAGCAAAGCATGTTCGCTCTATCCAGCAGTTGAAGGGTAACCCTACCACAGAAGCATGAACCGAAAGCCACGTATGCGGCGAGAGTAGAGCCAGACCAACGTCGGTCTTGGAAGAGATCTCGTACCTGTCACGTAATAACGCTGTCAGAGGAAGAACCCGAGAATATGGATGATCTCCCCTGGTGCTTCGAAAACGACGAAGACGAGGTGATCTCAGAATTTCCACCAGTGCTAAAAGAGCTGGAAGATGGGATACATACTACTACAGATAACCTCAGAAAAATCGACTTGGGGACAGCAAGTGACCCACGGCCGACGTTCGTCAGTGAGCTGTTGTCTGAAGAAAGGGTGGCTATGCTAAAAGACGTGCTCATACAATATAAAGATTGCTTCGCATGGAACTATTCAAAGATGTCGGGACTCGATCCAGAGATTGTTGTCCACAAATTGGCGATTTCTCCAGACGTCAAGTCGATCAAACAAGCACCGAGAAGAATGCGGCTCGAGCTTGAGATGAGCATCAATGCCGAGGTCAAGAAGCTAATCGAATCCGGCTTCATCCAAGAAGTTCAATACCCCAAATGGATTGCCAACATCATCCCAGTGATGAAGAAAAATAGGACGGTGTTCATATGTGTGGACTTTCGGGATCTCAACAATGCTTGCCTAAAGGACAACTTTCCAGTACCGGTCACTGAGCTGATGATAGATAATACGTCCACTCATGAAGTTTTCTCCTTCATGGATGGCTCATCAGGATACAATCAGATAAAGATGCATCCCGAGGACCATAAGCATACCGCTTTCCGGACCCCTTTGGGCATATTCTGCTACAAGGTCATGCCTTTCGGTCTAAAGAACGCCGGTGCCAGCTATCAGAGGGCCATGACGAAGATTTTCGATGACCTCATACATGAAATCGTCGAATGCTATATCGACGACCTCGTAGTTAAAGCAAATCATATAAAGAACATTTAGAGCATCTGAAGATCGTGTTTCAGCGCCTTCGGAAACACAACTTGAAGATGAACCCTCTCAAATGCGCGTTCGAAGTTTCCTCGGGTAAGTTCCTAGTATTCGTCGTCCGACACCGAGGCATCGAGATAGACCCGTCAAAGATCAAGGCGATCATAGAAATGCCTCCGCCAAGGACTCTCAAGCAACTGCGGTCTCTCCAAAGAAAGCTCGCGTATATCCGGCGATTTATAGCTAATCTCTCCGGCAAGTGCCGTCCTTACAGTCACCTAATGAAGAAGGGAACCCCGTTCGTCTGGGATCGCAAATGCTAAGGCACACTGGACGAAATCAAGCAATACCAACAGAATCCTCCGGTGCTGACCGCTCCAGTCAAGGAAAAGCCCCTCATTCTGTATACAACTGCCCTCGAAGGTTCCTTAGGCACGCTGTAGGCACAAGAGAACGACCAAGGGAAGGAGATAGCCCTCTACTATTTGAGTCGAGTTCTCTTGGGGGCAGAAAGTAACTACTCCCCAATCGAAAAACACTGCCTGGCGTTGATCTTCACGATAACGAAGCTCAGACATTATGCGTTAGCACATGAAGTCCATCTCATATCAAAGGTGGATCCCCTCAAATATTTGATGTCAAAAACCATACTAACAGGACGACTCGCTAAATGAGCCCTGCTCTTGATGGAGTTATCGATAACTTACCGTCCCCTCAATGCAGTGAAAGGCCAGGCCATCGCCGACTTCCTCGCTGGGCATCCGATACCCGCCGATTCTCCTTTGAACCGAGAATTGCCCGACGAGCACGCGTTTGACACCATCGGCGGGGAGAGAAGAGAGAATGATACCCAGTGGGAACTCTATTTCGATGGAGCATCTTCCATGAAGAAGCGCAAACAAAGCACCCTCATAATCAAATCAGGGATAGGCCCCATCTTCGTGACTCCACAACGAGGGATAATGCGCTTTGCCTTCTCCTTGACAGAGAAAAGGACAAACAATGAAGCCGGGTATGAAGCCTTGATAGTTGGTCTTGAGATCGCTGTCGATATGGGAATTGAAAGCCTCCTCATATACGGAGACTCCCAACTGGTCATTAGCCAAGTAAACGGCGACTATCAGACATGCAAACCGGAGTTGGTAAGGTAAGGAAAAAGGGTACAACAATTGCTGGCTTAAATTCCCACCTATGCCCTGGAAAATATACCGCGTGCGGATAATAGCAAGGCGATGCATTAGCCAAGCTCGCTAAGGAATTGGCTGACGAGAACCTCGATGACGTGAAGATCGTTGTGCAAAACCGTCGGGTTCTTGCACCGGCAGAAATAACGCCGGAGTCGTCCGAAGAAAGGGGAGCTACCAAGCAAACAACCCTGCAAATAAAAGACCAGGAAAAGGCTATGGATTGGAGAGAAGTCTTTATAGACTACTTCAAATCTCGTCGAACACCTGAAGATGCGTCCTCAAGACATCAGCTCATGAAACGAGCTCTATCTTTTGCCTTCGTCAATGATACGCTGTATAAGAGATCATTTGATTCTCTGTAGCTAAGATGCCTGGGACCTGAAGAGGCAAAGAGAGTCATCCAAGAAACTCACGACGGACTCTGCGGTTCTCATCAAGCCAGGCCAAAAATGAAACTAAAGATTAAAAGGATGGGCTACTATTGGCCCACGATGATCCAGAACTGCCTCGAATACACGAAGCAGTGCCACTCATGCCAGATTCACGGGGACTTTATCCACCAGCATCCAAATCCGCTACACCCAACAATGGCTAGCTGGTCATTCGAAATGTAGGGAACTGACATAATCGGCCCCAAAAAACCAGCGTCATCCAGAGGACATCGGTTCATACTGGAAACAACCGATTACTTCTCTAAGTGGGCAGAAGCAGTACCACTAAGAGAAGTGAAGACGGAGAATATCCTCCATTTCTTCAAGACACACGTCATTTATCTGTTCGGCACTCCATGACGGATTATCTCCGATAACGGGCCAGCCTATAGAAGCCACAAGATCAGCCGCTTCGCACAACAGCATAACATAGACTAGAGATACTCTTCGGTCTATAATCCCCGAGCAAACGATCTAGCTGAGGCTTTCAACAAGACCTTGATGAAGATCGTGAAAAAGACGGTGTCTCGAAATAAGAGGGACTGGCACGAAAGACTGCATGAAGCTCTTTGGGCGTATCGAACTATGTTAAAAAAAAGCCACGAACACAACGCCGTATGCATTTGTATTCAGCACAGAAGCGGTACTCCCCCTCGAGATAGAGTTACCCTCTCTATGAGTGGCGGTTCACTACGAGCTAACAGACGAAGAAAATGCTCACCTTCGGCTTGAGGAGCTCGACGCCCTTGATGAAACCCGGCTCATGGCGCAACAAAACCTAGAGGCATGTAAAGAAAAGATGACGTGCTCATACGAAAGATTGACTAGGCAGAGAACATTCCGCCAAGGCGAACTCGTGCTAGTGGTCAAGAGACCCATGATCCCCAATCGTGCCATACGGGGGAAATTCGAGCCGAACTAGGAAGGCCCGTATATCATAGACAAAGTTTACCAGGGTGGAGCCTATCTACTCATGGACATGCATGGTGAATGACCTTTCAGGCCAATAAACGGTCGCTTCCTGAAAAAATACTACGCCTGACGAGTCACGGCCTAGGTCAACGATAGATGACGACGTCTATGTCCGCTCGCTATCTTCCTAAGCCCAAACTCTATAAGTAGTAGCCGGCGCCACGGGCCGAAACGTCCTTAAACTAACGATGGACCACTATGTCCTAAAACTGGCTGTTGACCGAGACGTCTATAAACTACTATGGACCGCAGCATGCCAAGGCTGACAAAAAAAACAGTATGTCCATAAGCGAGATGGGTACGGATGAAAACCCGAAAGGGCTCCGAGAGTAAAAACAGCAGGACTACCGGCGAGTTTTGTAAAAACCCGAAAGGGCGCAATCTCGTTAAAAAACACTTGCAAGGTCCTCTCGACCCTGTAAGGAGAAACCACCTGGGTGAGATCCTTATGACTCACAAAGAAGAAACACACTTAGGAATCCCCACGATTCCTAAGAAGAAATTACACTTGCGAGATCCCCACGACTCGTAAGGAGAACCCCCTTATGAGACCCTCACGGCTCATAATATTCAAAAGCCTTAAGCTACAGGGATATGAACCTGTTCTTAAGCAGTCATACCCCCCGATTTTGCCCTACAAGTGGTTCAGTATTGACCCTTGTATACAATCCACGGGCATGAATAAACATTTCCCTAACAAAAGTCCCACCAAAGACTGGAGATATGCTCATATGGCAAAGGACACTTAAGTCCTCTCGACATATAAGGAGAAAGCACTCTTGTAAGATCCTTACAACTTATAAGAGACCATACACTTAAGACTCCTCACGATTCTTAAGGAGAAAATGCACCTACGAGATCCTCAACTAGTAGGGAGAAATACTTTTATGAGACCCTTACGGCTCATGAAGTCAAAAGCCTTAGTCGACAGGATCCTAACCCTGTTTACTAAGCCACCTTTGTTCGACATTGACAAAGGCAAATGATGATTCACTCCTGGCAATATCCCAGTTGTAGCGATGCTGATGCCTAAATCGGTATCAAATCCCAAACTCGCAGTGAAAAGTCAGTGAGCCACAAATGCATATGAAATAGCCAAAATGATGGGGAAACTTGCAACGAAATCAGCAAGTAAAAATGTATGCATACAAAATAGCCGAAATGGTTGGGTAACTCACAATAAAAAGCAGCGAGTAAATAAAAAAATAGCCGAAATGATTGGGCACCGTGAAAAATAGCCGAAATGATTGGGCAATCGTGACTTTCGCGATATAAAAGCTGAAATGATAGAGCATCGCGGAAAGAAAAATACATATAAAATGAAACTTTTTGCCCTACATATGAGATCACATCGATCCCTGTATACAATCCAGGGAAACAAACAAAGAGGGAACCATACCTTCCCACCAGGCTCCATCAGAAAAAGAAGCCAAATCTCGACGGTTCACAGACAGCCTGGAGATCATCTCAACATTCGTCTCATTACAACAGACGCAACATCAGCAAATCAGAGTCACGGCAAAGTTCCTAGTTCCATGACTCGGCGATGCACAGACAACCGAGAGTCAACCCCTCCTGGTCCCGTGGAACACGGTTAATGTTAATCCTGACCCCGTGGGAAGTGCCCAGAGCAAATCCTGGTCCCGTGGAACACGGCTAATGTCAATCCTGACCCCGTAGGAAGTGCCCAGAGTAAATCCTGGTCCCGTGGAACACGGCTAATGTCAATCCTGACCCCGTGGGAAGTGCCCAGAGCAAATCCTGGTCCCGTGGAACACGGCTAATGTCAATCCTGACCCCGTGGGAAGCGCCCAGAGCAAAACCCGGCCCCATGAAACACGGCTAATGTCAATCCTGACCCTGTGAGAAGCGCCCAGAGCAAATCCTGGTCCCGTGGAACACGGCTAATGTCAATCCTGAACCCGTAGAAAGCGCCCAGAGCAAATCCTGGTCCCGTGGAACACGGCTAATATCAATCCTGACCCCGTGGGAAGCGTCCAGAGAAAATCCTGGTCCCGTGGAACACGGCTAATGTCAATCCTGACCTCGTGGGAAGCGCCCAGAGCAAATCCCGGTCCTGTGGAACACGGCTAATGTCAATCCTGACCCCGTGGGAAGCGCCCAGAGCAAATCCTGGTCCCGTGGAACACGGCTAATGTCAATCCTGACCCCATGGGAAGCGCCCAGAGCAAATCTTGGTCCCTTGGAACACGGCTAATGTTACTCCTGACCCCGTGGGAAGTGCCCAGAGCAAATCCTGGTCCCGTGGAACACGGCTAATGTGGCTAATGTCAATTCTGACCCCGTAGGAAGCGCCCAGAGCAAATTCTGGTCCCGTAGAACACGGCTAATGTCAATCCTGACCCCGTGGGAAGCACCCAGAGCAAATCTTGGTCCCCTGGAACACGGCTAATGTCAATCCTGACCCCGTGGGAAGCGCCCAGAGCAAATTCTGGTCCCGTGGAACACGGCTAATATCAATCCTGACCCAGTGGGAAACTCTCAGAGCACCTCCTGGTCCCGTGGAACACAGCTAATGTCAATCCTGACCCTGTAGGAAACTCCCAGAGCACCTCCTGGTCCCGTAGAACACGGCTAATGTCAATCCTGACCCCGTAGGAAACATCCATAGCAACCCCCTGACTCCATGAAATGCGGATAAAGTCAACCCCCTGACTCCGTGAAACATGGATAAAGTCAACCCCCTGACCTCGTAAAATGCGGATAAGGTCAACCCCTGACTCCGTGAAATGTGGATAAAGTCAACCCTCGACTTCCCCGTTAAAGCAATTCTTTGATTCGGGAGCAAGTCAACTCATCAATCACTTACGGGTCCTCTCGACCTGTAAGGAGAAAATTCTCTTATGAGATCCTGACGAATCTCAAGAGAAAACGCACTTAGCAATCCTCACAATTCATAAGGAGAAGATACACCTACGGGATCCTCTCGACCGGTAGGGAGAAAATTCTTTATGAGACCCTCACGGCTCATAAAGTTGAAAGGCCTTAGGTGGCAGATCCTAACCCTGTCTCCTAAGCCATCGTTGCCTCGCGGAGAGGTCAAGGTAGATTTTCTACGGGCCACACTCTCCGACAGGAAAGGAAACAATCACTTACGAGTCCTCTCGACTCGTAAGCAAGAAAAACTCTCTTGAGATATTCTTACAACTCTCAAGAGAAAATACACTTAGGAATTCTCACGATTCTTAAGGAGAAATTACACTTACGAGATCCTCACGACTTGTAAGGACAAATACCTTTATGAGACCCCCACGGCTCATAAAGTTGGAAAGCCTTAGGAGGCAGATCTGAACCTGACTCCTAAGCCATCGCTATCCTACAAGGAGATCAAAATAGATTATCCACAAAATGCATTTACTAAAAGGGACACACCACCATGAAGCAAAATATGTCTTTTATTCATGAACCAAAATGAATACAAAGTACAATTTATGAAAGAATCAAAAAATACTCTCAATCAGGAGTATGAACAAAAGAAGAATAAAAGAAAAATATACAATTCTTCAAGACGACGGACGATTTAATAGATTTGCCAGTTCATCCTTTTTCCGCTGGGCCTCGGCTTCATGATTCATTATCGCTAAGAGACGGGCCTCCGCTTGAGACTGTTGGGCCTGGTACGAGGCAAGCCAACTTTCAAGCTTCTTTTCGGTAACTTTATGAGCTTCGACCATTTCGCGAGTAAAAATGACGGCTTTATCAATGGCTACCACCTCCCTGATAGCTTCTTGAAGCACCCGCCAAAGTTCATATGCCTGAGTGGTCTTGGCCGTAAGATTAGCTTGAAGTTCTCCCAGCGCAGTTGAAGCCAGCTTCCTCTCTGAAAACTTTTGGCTGAGCCTCTTCTTGCATGACTGCATATTTGCGGCCCACCATTCAATCAGCCCCCGCAAGCTCGCCTTTGCAGCCACAACCTCTGAAGGAAGACGCAAGCACTCAAGGCTATGTAAGCAAGACTCCACCCGATAACAAAACTCAGCCCAGACTTGCACCAATGTTTCGCTATAGTAAGCAGCAAGAAAGGGGAGAGAACCGTTGGCTTCGGCGGCAAATTCTTCGGCCATGATCAAACTACCAGCACGAAGGTCTTCGATCAGAGCTGACAAGGAGTGAAGTCTTAACTTTGCCATCCATTCCGAGGCACGTAGAGCATAGCGGCCGGGCGGCATGACAATGCGAGAATCCAGCATAGTAAGAACTGCAAAGTTGTTAAGATTCATAAAAAGAAATCAGCGATACTTTCAAGCAAAAAGCAGGTGGAACAACGTCGAAACTTTACTTACCCACAGTCATGCAAGAAGAGTCTGAAGGATCCCCAGGCCCGTCAAGAATCTTAACTTCGTCATCGGATTCCAGAACTGTAGAAGACATCAGTATCATTATATGAAATAATAATAATGCCGTGAGGAGAAGGCAAATTACAATAACCTTGCCCGGAAGAAAGGACGATGCGTTGAGGGGATTTCACCTGCGGAGCGGTCATCTCTAGCAAACGCTGAATGGATTTTCTGGGAGACAGATTAGCGATAGACGCCGCCAACCCACGCAATTCTGAAAAGACAGAAAGGTTCAGATAATGGATAGATTATTAAAATAAAATATAGAAGGCTACCTTCAATACTACTCCCGCGCTGAACTGGAGGGATAGCAGCTTCGGCGGCCTCTTCCATGCCCCCAGGCACATCATCGGGGACGTGAGCCGGTATAACAACTTCCAATTGAGGAGCAATGGCCACCACTGCAGGCTCCAATGAAAGGACGGTAGCCTTGACTACCTGTCCCATAGTCTCCGGGCCGTCCCCAGAAAGATCCATTGAATCCGCGGCCAATGAAGATGCCTCTTCTGGGAGAGCAAGCACCGGGGGAACGGGAATCACCAATGGGAGCTCCGCGGCAGGAAGAACAGCTGTATCGACCCCCTCCACACTTACTAGTTCTTCCCTGGATTTGAGATCCACGAGACAAGTCTCCCACAAATGAGAATTTAATTCTTATGGGGATGAACTTGTTCTTGGGGATCAAAGATCCAGAGAAGAACAGAGAATTGAACTCTTCAGATCATAATACACGAAGAAAAATCAGCGCCAAGCGTCTCACGCGCCCCTCACGTGGGCACTACTTAATAAAGAGTGCTTATCACTCAGCGATTAGCACTCAGCGCCAAGCGCCTCACGTGCCCCACACGTGGGCGCTGCTTAATAAAGAGTGCTTAGCTTTCAGCGGTTGGCGCTCAGCGCCAAGCGCCTCACGTGGGCACTGCTCAATAAAGAGTGCTTAGCACTCAGTGGTTGGCGATCAGTGCCAAGCGTCTCACGTGTCCCTACGTGGGCGCTGCTTAATAAAGAGTGCTTAACACTCAGTAGTTGGCGCTCAGCGTAAAGCGCCCCACGTGCCCTTCACGTGGGTGCTATTCAGCATAAAGTATTCTGCACTCATCATACCAGTGTCCAACGGTAGGCGCTCAGCGCCAAGCGCCTGACGTGCTCCATGCGTGGACGCCATAAAAAGAGTTTAACACTCCATAAAAAACAAAACAAGGGAAAAGCAAGACAAAGTATGTGCGTCAAAACCCATATGAATGCTCAGCATTGCAGAAAGGGGACCAAGCCCAAGCAAGTGTTTAACACTTTATTCAAAAAAGGAATAACTGGGTTGAGCCCAAGTTGGGTCAAACTCCTAATCAACCGAGCCCATATGCTCTTTATTTTCCAGAGTGGTCCTAGTCTCAAATAAGACTACCAAGCTTCTGACAAATATTCATTGGTTCGAGGGTACATCTCCCCACACCTCTGATATACGTCGTTGTAATTCTTCAATGTCTTCAGAGAGGTGGCAGGTCCCGACAACCAATAATTCTATGGACTGCAATGTCCTTAAACTAAGACAATGGAACCCAAATGCTTTTTTGTTGGGTCTGAATAATTCCAAAAATCATGTTGAGTAGATCTTAGCCTAAAATTAGACTAACGTATCCTCAACAAACATTTAAGTTGATTTTAATCCCAAATGAGACTAAACCGCGAGCACCCGAACGGATGCTTTTGGCGACGGGGTTCTCCTACAGTCACTTGGTCGGGGCAATGGGGTGTGGCTATGTAGTAATATTACCCAGCGGGTATCTGTCACGCCCCGCTTCCCAGTGTACGGCGAAGTGGACGCGACGAGGTCCGCTACGTATGTACTCAGAAGTACATACGCTAAGCGTAGCTAAGCAATATAAATACACAAGAGACAAGAGTATAAAAAGAACAACAACTTTTATTTATTAACATTCTTTGTACAATACATGGAAAGAAAAATACAACTGAAATAAAGATGCCTAAACAGTGGCATAAAAGGAAAAGGAAAGTACTGAAAAGAAAAGTATACAATGAAATTATACTGCTGGGTCGTCGGCAAATTGCTCCAAGTCTTCTTCTGTTGGCTCTACTTCTGCCGGGTCCAAGTCACCTGACGACATTCAAAGAAGAGAGAACAGAATGTTGTCAGCGAACAGATCGCTCGGTAAGTCCCAAAGGTAAGAGGGAAGTAGAGAAGACATAATAAGAAGATACATTTTTACAGTGTAAACTATTGTTGTAATGTTATGTAACGCTGTTGTTTGTAGCTTGGTACAGAAGAATGCCAGTATATACGAGGGGAGTCTCACTTGCCAGAGACTAAGGCACGTGTAGTACAAGGAACCGTTATGCCACAGTACAACAGCAATGGGATTCAGGTTAGGTGTATTAATCTGACCACCTCGTGTCACCTTTAACATCTTCCGTACCAATCTACCCCTTAAATCCCGTAGTGTTTTTAACAGTATTGTTATCTTGTAAAATTGTATTGATTGTAAGATTGATTAACCGACTGTCCGAAACCATGATATCAGGAAACGGTTATAACCGTAGAGTCATGTAACTGGAATACTGGGAAACATGTAAAAAGAATATGTCCATGGTTCGGTTCGGTCAGGTTATATAGATTGTTAACTGGATCCTGGGATTCATGTATTCATCTTGAGTTTAAATATACAGAATATAGATTGACTTGAATCATATTCAAGTCAGAAATAGTCAGACTTTAACCCGAATCAGACTAAAAGAAAGATAATTTGAAGTTCTATATTTGTTAGGGGCCTTATTGTAATTTATAAAACTTGAGGGGGTTTATTGTAAAAAGCAATGTTGTATAGTTTTCAAAATGCACCTCAAGTAATTATTATTCGTCTTTATAGTTATAATGAGTGTAAATTTTATTTGTGTTATTCTAGTGAATATATCCTAATAAAAGTATTAATTTATTTATTTGAAATTCATGGTATTTTAATGTAACTTTTAATCTTGTAATTTTTAGAAAAAAGTGGAAACTTTATCTTATGATAAAATAGGTGTTTAAATGATAATTATATATATATTAACACATGAATAATTTTAAATAAATATTTTATTTTCCCAAAATCTCATTTTTCTTAAATGCCGTATTTTAAACCTTTCGAGACCGAATGCTCCTTGCGGAGGTCTGAATCTCGCACTACTAGCCCGCGGGTGCACGATGAACCGTACTATCCCTAACGGGTTCCCCAAAGTGGGTTGTAGTGGCACTTTACTTAGGTTTAACAAATACTATTCATTTAGGAAAACGGTTTTATAAATAAAAGGTATTTATTTGTAAAAGAGTATAGTTTTCTGTATTTTAGTTTCTAGGGTTTCCTAAGCCAACTAGCATATTTATAAGGGTCTAAACGACAAGTCATTAGAAGCCTCAAATCGACTCTTCACCGCCAATTGTGGCCAGGTAAGTACAAGTGAGGAGGGAGGGATCCGCTTACGAATCGTGAGACGGGCCTTTTAAAGTTACCCAAGCTCACTTGCCTAGCCTAGACACCACAAAGTCAGTTTAGATAAACGATCGATGTCCATGACATATCGTATTTTCCTATTAAAAGATATTGTTTTAAAAATTGTAAACAACTTAGAACTTTTTAGAAAAGGTTTATAAAGAAAAGGGTATTTTAGTGAAAAGTCTTGTATTTTCGTATTCTATATTTTGACGTTTATCAATTAAGGTTATATTTGTGTGTGTGTAGAGCTAGGTCATTACCTCGTGACTTATTTTAAGTTCTGATGAAGTTTAGAGGTAAAACGTGATATATTAAACTTAAAGGTATTAAAGCGCAAGAATACGGTATTTGAAAACGTTATCATTTTATGTGTGAAATTTCATTGAAATTGATTTCTACAAGTTTAGTGATCAAGATAAACATATTTAGGAGTGAGGGATTTATTTAGAACAATAAAAACAAACTTTATGGTATTTTTATGAAAAGAATACGGTTTTACAAGAAAGCTAACATTTCATGTGAGAAACTTTGTTTAAATTGGTTTCTATGTGATTAATAGTCATCATGTATATGGGTAGGTATCATGGATTAGGTGACAAGTGGAATTTTGTAGAAAAACCGAATCGGAAATCGGTTTGTTCCGATTTCCGTCGGGTTTCATATTTCCGTATTTTAAGAAATAGAAAAGAGAGAGAGGGATGGGACTTACGGATTTTAAGCTCTTCTAAAGAGTAAAGAGAACTAGGGAGAAAGACCGAGGGGTGGTTTCGTCGCCGGTTGCTTCAAAGCACGTCGCCGGAATTCCGTCAGAATCTCGTCGGAGCTTCGCCGCGAACTTGTTTTCAAAGCACACACTTCTTGGAAAACTTTTGAGAGAGTGGCTCAAGATTTTGGGGGTGAGAGGGTAGTGTGTAGGGTTGATATTTATAAGGTTAGGCTAGGGTTAGGGTAGATGAAAAGTTAAAAATAAAAATGTGATAAAATGTAATAAAAAATGTATTAAAAGTGGAGTAATTTGGGTTTTTAAAGAGCTCTGGAAGTGGTATGAGGCTGAAACTTTGCAGGTGCGTAGGTAATATGAAAAGACATAACTTTCATGTTGTGACCATCGCCGTAATCGGCCGAATCGGGGGTGACTCGGCCGTGACTCGGTCGGATCACTGAGTCGGCCGAGTCAAGGCCGAGTTGGCCGATTCCCGACCGAGTCCGGTGGCCTGGATCCCCCCGACGGTTCATCTAACTCCTGCAAGTGTTACATGTTTGGGTGTAGTGGGGTTTTTGTGAGATATGCACGTGTAAACTCTTGGTATTCTAAAGGTTTTTAAAAAAATAAATATTAAAAATAATGTGGGGTATGGGATTTGAACTCTGGTGGCTTGGTTCAGCAGTGCAAGGTATTACAAATAAGCTACAAGCTCCTTCTTGTAATTATTGTAGAGAGATAGATACTTAAAGTGTTATCGGCAACATTAATACTCCAAGTATACTTCAAATTTAAGTATACAAAAATTGGAGTTGTTACAATCTACCCTCCTTACAAAAATTTCGTCCTAGAAATTTACAACTTTTATTTGAGGACTAGTTTACAAAAAGGTGCGGATATCTTGCACGCATCTCATCTTCCCTTTCCCACGTGGATTCTCCTGGAGTGTCTTTTCTCCACATTACCCGGACTAAGTTAACTTCCTTGTTCCGAAGTGTCACTTTTCTATCCAGAATTTCCACAGGTTGTTGCTCACAAGACAAGTCAGGCTGTATAGTGAGCTCGGAATGATCAAGTACATGGCTGGGGTCACTCACATACCTTTTGAGTTGGGATATGTGGAACACGTTATGCACTCCTTCTAATGAGGGTGGAAGCGCTAAACGGTACGCCACTTCACCGACTCGTTCGAGTATGTCGAACGGTCCAATGTATCTCGGACTTAGCTTACCCCGTCTTCCAAATCGGATCACTCCGCGGTTCGGAGATATCTTCAAGAATACATGGTCTCCTGGCTGAAACTCCAAGTGTCGTCTCTTTGCATCAGCCCAATGTTTCTGTCTATCTTGGGCTATGTGCATTCTTTCCTTGATAGTACGAACCACATCAACGGTCGCTACTATCATCTCTGGTCCAAGGAGTTCCCTATCTCCGATGTCGTCCCAACTTAATGGTGATCGACACTTCCTTCCATATAATGCTGCAAAAGGTGCCATTCCTATACTTGCTTGGTAGCTGTTGTTGTATGCGAACTCCACAAGGTGCAGGTGATCTTCCCACGATCCTTTGAAGTCGAGCATACATGCTCTGAGCATATCCTCCAAGATCTGAATAGTTCGTTCCGACTGACCATCTGTTTGTGGATGATAAGCCGTGCTGAAGTTCAGACTTGTTCCCAAGCTAGCTTGCAGACTCTGCCAAAATTGCGATCGGAACGTGGTGTCACGATCGGAGACAATGCAGACCGGTACTCCATGAAGTCTCACAATTTCCTGTATGAGTTCATGGGTATCAGAGATAGTACATTATGAAGAGTTTTTAAATCTAAATTAGATTATTACCTCCATGTACTTCTTCGCTAGTGTCTCAGTTGATTGGCCAACTCGAAATGGGATGAAGTGAGCCGACTTTATGAGTCGATCCACAATGACCCAAATCGCATCGTTACCCTTTGTGCTGCGAGGAAGGGCAGTTACAAAGTCCATCGTGATATGCTGCCACTTCCATTCTGGGATTGGTAACGGTTGAAGTAGTCCAGCTGTCCTGTGATGTTCAGCCTTTACTTGCTGACACACCAAGCATTTTGCGACACTTCTGGCTACTTCACGCTTCATTCCATGCCACCAATAATTCTGACATAGATCTTTGTACATTTTGGTACCTCCAGGATGTACTGAATAGGGAGAGCTGTGAGCTTCTTTCATTAACTCTTCCCGAACAGGACCCTTTGGTACACACAATCTGCTGCCGTATCTCAAATATCCGTCTTCATGGATGATGAAATCTGTTCTGAGTCTATTCTCCACTTGTTCTCTGATCTTTTGCAACTTAGCATCGCTGGCTTGTGCTTCCTTGATCTGATTGACAATGGTTGATTGAACTTGTAGATTCATCAAACTTGAAACATCACCTGGCATGACTAGTTCGCTCTCCATCTGGTGTAGGTCTTGCTGAAGCTTCCACTGGGCTGTGAGATTCGTTGCTAATGGTTGGCGACTAAGAGCATAAGGTACTACGTTCACCTTTCCTGGATGATATTACAAATTGATGTCAAAGTCCGCCATGAGTTCTAACCGTCTTCTCTGCCGCATATTCAACTCCTTCTGAGTAAACACATACTTCAGACTTTTATGATCTGTGTAGATGTTCACTCGTTCACCAAGTAAGTAGTGGCGCCAAATTTTGAGAGCAAAAATGACGGCTGCCAACTCCAGATCATGCGTCGGATAATTGCGTTCATGAGTCTTCAGTTGTCTTGAAGCATAAACTACAACCTTACCGTGCTGATGTAGAACACATCCTAGTCCCTTACCGGATGCATCGCAATGCACTTCGAATCCTCCAGATTGATCCGATATTACGAGAATAGGTGCAGATGTCAGTCTTGACTTGAGTTCTACGAAAGCTTGCTCACATGCTTCTGACCATACAAATTCTTCATCTTTTCGTGTGAGCTTGGTCAGGGGTGTTGCTATCTTCGAAAAGCCTTCAATGAATCTTCTGTAATATCCAGCTAATCCCAAGAAACTCCGAATATCCTTCACTGATTTTGGCGTAGGCCATTCGCTGACTGCTGAAACCTTTGCTGGATCCACAGAAATTCCTTCTCCTGATACGATATGTCCAAGAAAACCAACTTGATTTAGCCAAAACTCGCACTTGCTGTACTTGGCATAGAGCTTATGTTGTCGAAGAGTTTCCAGGACAATTCGTAGGTGCTCCGCATGCTCTTTCCGATTCTTAGAATATACCAGGATGTCGTCGATGAAGATGACAACGAACCTGTCTAAATATTCCCGGAAAACTTGGTTCATAAGATTCATGAAGATTGCTGGTGCATTGGTCACTCCAAATGGCATTACTAGAAATTCGTAATGTCCATAGCGAGTTCTGAAAGCTGTTTTGTGAATATCAGCTTCCTTGACCTTCACTTGATGATAACCTGAACGAAGATCTAGTTTAGAGAAGACACAAGATCCACTTTGCTGATCGAATAAATCGTCGATGCGCGGAAGTGGATATTTGTTCTTTATAGTAACTTCGTTCAAGGCCCTATAATCGATGCACATTCTGTATGAACCTTCCTTCTTCTTTACCAGTAGTACAGGTGCTCCCTAACTTGAAGTGCTGGGACGAATCCATCCTTTCGCCAGTAATTCGTCCAACTGTGTTCGAACTTCCTTCAAACCTTCCGGAATTAGTCTATAAGGTGCTTTGATCACTGGTTGTGCTCCTGGTACTAAGTCAATACAGAATTCAAGAGCTCGATCGGGAGGCAAACCTGATATATCGTCAGCGAATACATCATCGAACTCTCGAACTACCTCCGGTCTTGATTCTTCCTCTGCTTGAGCTGCTTCAACTATTGCTTCTCTTGGCTTCGCTTTGTAAGTACTTGGTTCCAGTGTACGATCTCCACTCTTGAAATAGAAGACCGGATGATCTGGAATCTCAAATACTACCCTCCTTTGACGACAGTCGATGGTAGCATAAAAGGTTCCAAGCCAATCCATTCCTAGAACCACATCGAAGTTCGGTATGTCCAGTACCTTGAAATCAGCATAAAACTCTCGACTGCAGACGACGACTAGACACATGCTGTATCCCATAGTTGCCTTTAGAACACCATTTCTGGAACTGACGTTCCAGCTGGATACAAGCGGTGAGACTAGAATCGCATGGGTTCGGATAAACCGTTGCGACATAAAGCAATGGGATGCTCCAGTATCAAACAGTGCAAGTGCAGGTAGTGAAGCTACTAGGATTGTACCAGTAATGACTTGGCCAGTGGCCTCAGCTTCTTCCACAGACATCATGAAAGCCTGACGCTTTGGCACATTCCTCCTGGCCTGAGGAGCATTCCTCGGAACGTTCCTTTGAGCTTGATGGAACTGTCGAAGAGGTGGTGCAGCTTGTGGTCCCCTGGGTGGTGCAGGCAGTGCAAGTCTGGGAGCAGGTGCCTGAAGAGCTGGTCGCTGCTGATAAGTATTTGCTGGCCTGGGTGCAGCAACTGGGTTCTGTCTTTGGGGACAAGACCCAATACCGTGAGTAGCTGAACCGCAGATTAAGCAGAGGCGGTTGGCTCGATGGCAGTCCTTCATCATATGTCCAGTTCTCTTACAGTAGGTACAAAAGGCGGGGCTAGGACGATGGGTTGGTACTCCAGGTCGCCTTGGCACGAAAGGAGGTCTGGACGAGGCTCCACCTGCCATCTGATTGGCAGGGCGTTTGACTCCAGCAGACTGAGGTCTGCCCCTTTCTTTTATCACTGTCTCATAACTGCGGGCAGCTTCTAAGGCTTCCTCGTGAGTCAAAAACTTTCCTGTGGCTAGAGTAGCCTTAATCTCTGTGTCCAAACCTTGCTGAAAGCGACGGGCTCTGATCTCGTCCGTCGGTATCAGGTGTGCCGCGAATCTATTTAAAGATTGTGTTAGCTGTATAGTATGTGATAATTAAAATGGAACTATTGTGACATATCTTACCGGCTCAACATGGTGAATTCAGCGTCGTATTCATCTACCGATTTGTCCCACATTGATCCTTGCTGTAGATGAATAAACTGCTGCTCCATTGCAAACCTGGCAGTCACAGGGAAATATTTCGCGTCGAACTTCTCGCGAAATGTCTTCCATTCAATTGGTTGTACCAGACGGGTTTCTTCCGCCTTCCACCAATTGCGAGCATTATCCGTGAGCTGTAACTTCGCTACTCGGATCCAAGCGTGGTCTGGCACTTGAGCTGCTGCCAGATCGTCTTCGATGCTTTGTGCCCATTCTTCCACTTCAAGAGGGCTTCCTTTACCAGAGAACTGCTTTGGGTGCAAAGCTCTGAATTGCTTTACTCCCGGTGCATCGGTCTCAGGACGATTCAAAAGTTGTTGTTGTCCCTCGAGAAGACTGCGGATCGCCTCAAATAGCATCGTTTGCTCAGTGGGTGGTGCAGGAACAACTGGTGTGAGAGGTAGTGCTGGAGGGGTGTTGTTGACGTTAGTGCTGGTGTTGTTTGGGGAATCCATGATCTTGAAGAAAAATTTGGGTTAGGACAGATTCAAATATATGAAATGATAAAATTCAAAGAATAGAGATTTGCAAGATTCAAGGAATATGAATTGTAAATAATGTTTTAGTTGCTGGTTCTTGTGTTATATTGCTTAAGTTGTTCACGCAGACCAGAACTGCATGACAGGGATTCATACAGCTCTGACCTGCATGGGCCACCAACAAAACCTGTCACGCCCCGCTTCCCAGTGTACGGCGAAGTGGACGCGACGAGGTCCGCTACGTATATACTCAGAAGTACATACGCTAAGCGTAGCTAAGCAATATAAATACACAAGAGACAAGAGTATAAAAAGAACAGCAACTTTTATTTATTAACATTCTTTGTACAATACATGGAAAGGAAAATACAACTGAAATAAAGATGCCTAAACAGTGGCATAAAAGGAAAAGGAAAGTACTGAAAAGAAAAGTATACAATAAAATTATACCGCTGGGTCGTCGGCAAATTGCTCCAAGTCTTCTTCTGTTAGCTCTACTTCTGCCGGATCCAAGTCACCTGACGACATTCAAAGAAGAGAGAACAGAATGTCGTCAGCGAACAGATCGCTAGGTAAGTCCCAAAGGTAAAAGGGAAGTAGAGAAGACATAATAAGAAGATACATTTTTACAGTGTAAACTATTGTTGTAATGTTATGTAACGCTGTTGTTTGTAGCTTGGTACAGAAGAATGCCAGTGTATACGAGGGGAGTCTCACTTGCCAGAGACTAAGGCACGTGTAGTACAAGGAACCGTTATGCCACAGTACAACAGCAATGGGATTCAGGTTAGGTGTATTAATCTGACCACCTCGTGCCACCTTTAACATCTTCCGTACCAATCTACCCCTTAAACCCCGTAATGTTTTTAACAGTATTGTTATCTTGTAAAATTGTATTGATTGTAAGATTGATTAACCGACTGTCCGAAACCATGATATCAGGAAACGGTTATAACCGTAGAGTCATGTAACTGGAATACTGGGAAACATGTAAAAGGAATATGTCCATGGTTCAGTTCAGTCAGGTTATATAGATTGTTAACTGGATCCTGGGATTCATGTATTCATCTTGAGTTGAAATATACAGAATATAGATTGACTTGAATCATATTCAAGTCAGAAATAGTCAGACTCTAACCCGAGTCAGACTAAAAGAAAGATAATTTGAAGTTCTATATTTGTTAGGGGCCTTATTGTAATTTATAAAACTTGAGGGGGTTTATTGTAAAAAGTAATGTTGTATAGTTTTCAAAATGCACCTCAAGTAATTATTATTCGTCTTTATAGTTATAATGAGTGTAAATTTTATTTGTGTTATTCTAGTGAATATATCCGAATAAAAGTATTAATTTATTTATTTGAAATTCATGGTATTTTAATGTAACTTTTAATCTTGTAATTTTTAGAAAAAAGTGGAAACTTTATCTTATGATAAAATAGGTGTTTAAATGATAATTATATATATATTAACACATGAATAATTTTAAATAAATATTTTATTTTCCCAAAATCTCATTTTTCTTAAATGCCGTATTTTAAACCTTTCGAGACCGAATGCTCCTTGCGGAGGTCTGAATCCCGCACTACTAGCCCGCGGGTGCACGATGAACCGTACTATCCCTAACGGGTTCCCCAAAGTGGGTTGTAGTGGCACTTTGCTTAGGTTTAACAAATACTATTCATTTAGGAAAACGGTTTTATAAATAAAAGGTATTTATTTGTAAAAGAGTATAGTTTTCTGTATTTTAGTTTCTAGGGTTTCCTAAGCCAACTAGCATATTTCTAAGGGTCTAAACGACAAGTCATTAGAAGCCTCAAATCGACTCTTCACCGCCAATTGTGGCCAGGTAAGTACAAGTGAGGAGGGTGGGATCCGCTTACGAATCGTGAGACGGGCCTTTTAAAATTACCCAAGCTCACTTGCCTAGCCTAGACACCACAAAGTCAGTTTAGATAAACGATCGATGTCCATGACATATCGTATTTTCCTATTAAAAGATATTGTTTTAAAAATTGTAAACAACTTAGAACTTTTTAGAAAAGGTTTATAAAGAAAAGGGTATTTTAGTGAAAAGTCTTGTATTTTCGTATTCTATGTTTTGACGTTTATCAATTAAGGTTATATTTGTGTGTGTGTAGAGGTAGGTCATTACCTCGTGACTTATTTTAAGTTCTGATGAAGTTTAGAGGTAAAACGTGATATATTAAACTTAAAGGTATTAAAGCGCAAGAATACGGTATTTGAAAACGTTATCATTTTATGTGTGAAATTTCATTGAAATTGATTTCTACAAGTTTAGTGATCAAGATAAACATATTTAGGAGTGAGGGATTTATTTAGAACAATAAAAACAAACTTTATGGTATTTTTATGAAAAGAATACGGTTTTACAAGAAAGCTATCATTTCATGTGAGAAACTTTGTTTAAATTGGTTTCTATGTGATTAATAGTTATCATGTATATGGGTAGGTATCATGGATTAGGTGACAAGTGGAATTTTGTAGAAAAACCGAATCGGAAATCGGTTTGTTGCGATTTCCGTCGGGTTTCATATTTCCGTATTTTAAGAAATAGAAAAGAGAGAGAGGGATGGGACTTACGGGTTTTAAGCTCTTCTAAAGAGTAAAGAGAACTAGGGAGAAAGACCGAGGGGTGGTTTCGTCGCCGGTTGCTTCAAAGCACGTTGCCGGAATTCCGTCAGAATCTCGTCGGAGCTTCGCCGCGAACTTGTTTTCAAAGCACACACTTCTTGGAAAACTTTTGAGAGAGTGGCTCAAGATTTTGGGGGTGAGAGGGTAGTGTGTAGGGTTGATATTTATAGGGTTAGGCTAGTGTTAGGGTAGATGAAAAGTTAAAAATAAAAATGTGATAAAATGTAATAAAAAATGTATTAAAAGTGGAGTAATTGGGGTTTTTAAAGAGCTCTGGAAGTGGTATGAGGCTGAAACTTTGCAGGTGCGTAGGTAATATGAAAAGACATAACTTTCATGTTGTGACCATCGCCGTAATCGGCCGAATCGGGGGTGACTCGGCCGTGACTCGGTCGGATCACTGAGTCGGCCGAGTCAAGGCCGAGTTGGCCGATTCCCGACCGAGTCCGGTGGCCTGGATCCCCCCGACGGTTCATCTAACTCCTGTAAGTGTTACATGTTTGGGTGTAGTGGGGTTTTTGTGAGATATGCACGTGTAAACTCTTGGTATTCTAAAGGTTTTTAAAAAAATAAATATTAAAAATAATGTGGGGTATGGGATTTGAACTCTGGAGGCTTGGTTCAGCAGTGCAAGGTATTACCAATAAGCTACAAGCTCCTTCTTGTAATTATTGTAGAGAGAGAGATACTTAAAGTGTTATCGGCAACATTAATACTCCAAGTATACTTCAAATTTAAGTATACAAAAATTGGAGTTGTTACAATCTACCCTCCTTACAAAAATTTCGTCCTCGAAATTTACAACTTTTATTTGAGAACTAGTTTACAAAAAGGTGCGGATATCTTGCACGCATCTCATCTTCCCTTTCCCACGTGGATTCTCCTGGAGTGTCTTTTCTCCACATTACCCGGACTAAGTTAACTTCCTTGTTCCGAAGTGTCTTCACTTTTCTATCCAGAATTTCCACAGGTTGTTGCTCACAAGACAAGTCAGGCTGTATAGTGAGCTCGGAATGATCAAGTACATGGCTGGGGTCACTCACATACCTTCTGAGTTGGGATATATGGAACACGTTATGCACTCCTTCTAATGAGGGTGGAAGCGCTAAACGGTACGCCACTTCACCGACTCGTTCGAGTATGTCGAACGGTCCAATGTATCTCGGACTTAGCTTACCCCGTCTTCCAAATCGGATCACTCCGCGGTTCGGAGATATCTTCAAGAATACATGGTCTCCTGGCTGAAACTCCAAGTGTCGTCTCTTTGCATCAGCCCAATGTTTCTGTCTATCTTGGGCTATGCGCATTCTTTCCTTGATAGTACGAACCACATCAACGGTCGCTACTATCATCTCTGGTCCAAGGAGTTCCCTATCTCCGATGTCGTCCCAACTTAATGGTGATCGACACTTCCTTCCATATAATGCTGCAAAAGGTGCCATTCCTATACTTGCTTGGTAGCTGTTGTTGTATGCGAACTCCACAAGGTGCAGGTGATCTTCCCACGATCCTTTGAAGTCGAGCATACATGCTCTGAGCATATCCTCCAAGATCTGAATAGTTCGTTCCGACTGACCATCTGTTTGTGGATGATAAGCCGTGCTGAAGTTCAGACTTGTTCCCAAGCTAGCTTGCAGACTCTGCCAAAATTGCGATCGGAATCTGGTGTCACGATCGGAGACAATGTAGACCGGTACTCCATGAAGTCTCACAATTTCCTGTATGAGTTCATGGGTATCAGAGATAGTACATTATGAAGAGTTTTTAAATCTAAATTAGATTATTACCTCTATGTACTTCTTCGCTAGTGTCTCAGTTGATTGGCCAACTCGAAATGGGATGAAGTGAGCCGACTTTATGAGTCGATCCACAATGACCCAAATCGCATCGTTACCCTTTGTGCTGCGAGGAAGGGCAGTTACAAAGTCCATCGTGATATGCTGCCACTTCCATTCTGGGATTGGTAACGGTTGAAGTAGTCCAGCTGTCCTGTGATGTTCAGCCTTTACTTGCTGACACACCAAGTATTTTGCGACACTTCTGGCTACTTCACGCTTCATTCCATGCCACCAATAATTCTGACATAGATCTTTGTACATTTTGGTACCTCCAGGATGTACTGAATAGGGAGAGCTGTGAGCTTCTTTCATTAACTCTTCCCGAACAGGACCCTTTGGTACACACAATCTGCTGCCGTATCTCAAAGATCCGTCTTCATGGATGATGAAATCTGTTCTGAGTCTATTCTCCACTTGTTCTCTGATCTTTTGCAACTTAGCATCGCTGTCTTGTGCTGCTTGATCTGATTGACAATGGTTGATTGAACTTGTAGATTCATCAGACTTGAAACATCACCTGGCATGACTAGTTCGATCTCCATCTGGTGTAGGTCTTGCTGAAGCTTCCACTGGGCGGTGAGATTCGTTGCTAATGGTTGGCGACTAAGAGCATCAGGTACTACGTTCACCTTTCCTGGTCGATATTGCAAATTGATGTCAAAGTCCGCCATGAGTTCTAACCATTTTCTCTGCCGCATATTCAACTCCTTCTGAGTAAACACATACTTCAGACTTTTATGATCTGTGTAGATGTTCACTCGTTCACCAAGTAAGTAGTGGCGCCAAATTTTGATAGCAAAAATGACGGCTGCCAACTCCAGATCATGCGTCGGATAATTGCGCTCATGAGTCTTCAGTTGTCTTGAAGCATAAGCTACAACCTTACCGTGCTGATGTAGAACACATCCTAGTCCCTTACCGGATGCATCGCAATGCACTTCGAATCCTCCAGATTGATCCGATATTACGAGAATAGGTGCAGATG
Source organism: Agapanthus africanus (assembly GCA_030015575.1). Classification (NCBI taxonomy): domain Eukaryota; kingdom Viridiplantae; phylum Streptophyta; class Magnoliopsida; order Asparagales; family Amaryllidaceae; genus Agapanthus; species Agapanthus africanus. The sequence continues at coordinate 41,458,139 of JASDDO010000019.1, read as the reverse complement.
TCAGTCTTGACTTGAGTTCTACGAAAGCTTGCTCGCATGCTTCTGACCATACAAATTCTTCATCTTTTCGTGTGAGCTTGGTCAGGGGTGTTTCTATCTTCGAAAAGCCTTCAATGAATCTTCTGTAATATCCAGCTAATCCCAAGAAACTCCGAATATCCTTCACTGATTTTGGCGTAGGCCATTCGCTGACTGCTGAAACCTTGCTGGATCCACAGAAATTCCTTCTCCTGATACGATATGTCCAAGAAAACCAACTTGATTTAGCCAAAACTCGCCCTTGCTGTACTTGGCATAAAGCTTATGTTGTCGAAGAGTTTCCAGGACAATTCGTAGGTGCTCCGCATGCTCTTTCCGATTCTTAGAATATACCAGGATGTCGTCGATGAAGATGACAATGAACCTGTCTAAATATTCCCGGAAAACTTGGTTCATAAGATTCATGAAGATTGCTGGTGCATTGGTCACTCCAAATGGCATTACTAGAAATTCGTAATATCCATAGCGAGTTCTGAAAGCTGTTTTGTGAATATCAGCTTCCTTGACCTTCACTTGATGATAACCTGAACGAAGATCTAGTTTAGAGAAGACACAAGATCCACTTAGCTGATCGAATAAATCGTCGATGCGCGGAAGTGGATATTTGTTCTTTATAGTAACTTCGTTCAAGGCCCTATAATCGATGCACATTCTGTATGAACCTTCCTTCTTCTTTACCAGTAGTACAGGTGCTCCCCAACTTGAAATGCTGGGACGAATCCATCCTTTCGCCAGTAATTCGTCCAACTGTGTTCGAACTTCCTTCAAACCTTCCGGACTTAGTCTATAAGGTGCTTTGATCACTGGTTGTGCTCCTGGTACTAAGTCAATACAGAATTCAAGAGCTCGATCGGGAGGCAAACCTGATATATCGTCAGGGAATACATCATCGAACTCTCGAACTACGTCCGGTCTTGATTCTTCCTCTGCTTAAGCTGCTTCAACTATTGCTTCTCTTGGCTTCGCTTTGTAAGTACTTGGTTCCAGTGTACGATCTCCACTCTTGAAATAGAAGACCGGATGATCTGGAATCTCAAATACTACCCTCCTTTGACGACAGTCGATGGTAGCATAAAAGGTTCCAAGCCAATCCATTCCTAGAACCACATCGAAGTTCGGTATGTCCAGTACCTTGAAGTCAGCATAAAACTCTCGACTACAGACAACGACTGGACACATGCTGTATCCCGTAGTTGCCTTTAGAACACCATTTCCGGAACTGACGTTCCAGCTGGATACAAGCGGTGAGACTGGAATCGCATGGGTTCGGATAAACCGTTGCGACATAAAGCAATGGGATGCTCCAGTATCAAACAGTGAAAGTGCAGGTAGTGAAGCTACTAGGATTGTACCAGTAATGACTTGGCCAGTGGCCTCAGCTTCTTCCACAGACATCATGAAAGCCTGGCGCTTTGGCACATTCCTCCTGACCTGAGGAGCATTCCTCGAAACGTTCCTTTGAGCTTGATGGAACTGTCGAGGAGGTGGTGCAGCTTGTGGTCCCCTGGGTGGTGCAGGCAGTGCAAGTCTAGGAGCAGGTGCCTGAAGAGCTGTTCGCTGCTGATAAGTATTTGCTGGCCTGGGTGCAGCAACTGGGTTCTGTCTTTGGGGACAAGACCCAATACCGTGAGTAGCTGAACCGCAGATTAAGCAGAGGCGGTTGGCTCGACGGCAGTCTTTCATCATATGTCCAGTTCTCTTACAGTAGGTGCAAAAGGCTGGGCTAGGACGATGGGTTGGTACTCCAGGTCGCCTTGGCACGAAAGGAGGTCTGGACGAGGCTCCACCTGCCATCTGATTGGCAGGGCGTTTGACTCCAGCAGACTGAGGTCTGCCCCTTTCTTTTATCACAGCCTCATAACTGTGGGCAGCTTCTAAGGCTTCCTCGTGAGTCAAAAACTTTCCTATGGCTAGAGCAGCCTTAATCTCTGTGTCCAAACCTTGCTGAAAGCGACGGGCTCTGATCTCGTCCGTCGGTATCAGGTGTGCCGCGAATCTATTTAAAGATTGTGTTAGCTGTATAGTATGTGATAATTAAAATGGAACTATTGTGACATATCTTACCGGCTCAACATGGTGAATTCAGCGTCGTATTCATCTACCGATTTGTCCCATATTGATCCTTGCTGTAGATGAATAAACTGCTGCTCCATTGCAAACCTGGCAGTCACAGGGAAATATTTCGCGTCGAACTTCTCGCGAAATGTCTTCCATTCAATTGGCTGTACCAGACGGATTTCTTCCGCCTTCCACCAATTGCGAGCATTATCCGTGAGCTGTAACTTCGCTACTCGGACCCAAGCGTGGTCTGGCACTTGAGCTGCTGCCAGATCGTCTTCGATGCTTTGTGCCCATTCTTCCACTTCAAGAGGGCTTCCTTTACCAGAGAACTGCTTTGGGTGTAAAGCTCTGAATTGCTTTACTCCCGGTGCATCGGTCTCAGGACGATTCAAAAGTTGTTGTTGTCCCTCGAGAAGACTGCGGATCGCATCAAATAGCATCGTTTGCTCAGTGGGTGGTGCAGGAACAACTGGTGTGAGAGGTAGTGCTGGAGGGCTGTTGTTGACGTTAGTGCTGGTGTTGTTTAGGGAATCCATGATCTTGAAGAAAAATTTGGGTTAGGACAGATTCAAATATATGAAATGATAAAATTCAAAGAATAGAGATTTGCAAGATTCAAGGAATATGAATTGTAAATAATGTTTTAGTTGCTGGTTCTTGTGTTATATTGCTTAAGTTGTTCACGCAGACCAGAACTGCATGACAGGGATTCATACAGCTCTGACCTGCATGGGCCACCAACAAAACCTGTCACGCCCCGCTTCCCAGTGTACGGCGAAGTGGACGCGACGAGGTCCGCTACGTATATACTCAGAAGTACATACGCTAAGCGTAGCTAAGCAATATAAATACACAAGAGACAAGAGTATAAAAAGAACAGCAACTTTTATTTATTAACATTCTTTGTACAATACATGGAAAGGAAAATACAACTGAAATAAAGATGCCTAAACAGTGGCATAAAAGGAAAAGGAAAGTACTGAAAAGAAAAGTATACAATGAAATTATACTGCTGGGTCGTCGGCAAATTGCTCCAAGTCTTCTTCTGTTGGTTCTACTTCTGCCGGGTCCAAGTCACCTGACGACATTCAAAGAAGAGAGAACAGAATGTCGTCAGCGAACAGATCGCTCGGTAAGTCCCAAAGGTAAGAGGGAAGTAGAGAAGACATAATAAGAAGATACATTTTTACAGTGTAAACTATTGTTGTAATGTTATGTAACGCTGTTGTTTGTAGCTTGGTACAGAAGAATGCCAGTGTATACGAGGGGAGTCTCACTTGCCAGAGACTAAGGCACGTGTAGTACAAGGAACCGTTATGCCACAGTACAACAGCAATGGGATTCAGGTTAGGTGTATTAATCTGACCACCTCGTGCCACCTTTAACATCTTCCGTACCAATCTACCCCTTAAACCCCGTAGTGTTTTTAACAGTATTGTTATCTTGTAAAATTGTATTGATTGTAAGATTGATTAACCGACTGTCCGAAACCATGATATCAGGAAACGGTTATAACCATAGAGTCATATAACTGGAATACTGGGAAACATTTAAAAGGAATATGTCCATGGTTCGGTTCAGTCAGGTTATATAGATTGTTAACTGGATCCTGTGATTCATGTATTCATCTTGAGTTGAAATATACTGAATATAGATTGACTTGAATCATATTCAAGTCAGAAATAGTCAGACTCTAACCCGAGTCAGACTAAATGAAAGATAATTTGAAGTTCTATATTTGTTAGGGGCCTTATTTTAATTTATAAAACTTGAGGGGTTTTATTGTAAAAAGTAATATTGTATAGTTTTCAAAATACACCTCAAGTAATTATTATTCGTCTTTATAGTTATAATGAGTGTAAATTTTATTTGTGTTATTCTAGTGAATATATCCTAATAAAAGTATTAATTTATTTATTTGAAATTCATGGTATTTTAATGTAACTTTTAATCTTGTAATTTTTAGAAAAAAGTGGAAACTTTATCTTATGATAAAATAGGTGTTTAAATGATAATTATATATATATTAACACATGAATAATTTTAAATAAATATTTTATTTTCCCAAAATCTCATTTTTCTTAAATGCCGTATTTTAAACCTTTCGAGACAAGTGGAATTTTGTAGAAAAACCGAATCGGAAATCGGTTTGTTGCGATTTCCGTCGGGTTTCATATTTCCGTATTTTAAGAAATAGAAAAGAGAGAGAGGGATGGGACTTACGGGTTTTAAGCTCTTCTAAAGAGTAAAGAGAACTAGGGAGAAAGACCGAGGGGTGGTTTCGTCGCCGGTTGCTTCAAAGCACGTCGCCGGAATTCCGTCAAAATCTCGTCGGAGCTTCGCCGCGAACTTGTTTTCAAAGCACACACTTCTTAGAAAACTTTTGAGAGAGTGGCTCAAGATTTTGGGGGTGAGAGGGTAGTGTGTAGGGTTGGTATTTATAGGGTTAGGCTAGTGTTAGGGTAGATGAAAAGTTAAAAATAAAAATGTGATAAAATGTAATAAAAAAATGTATTAAAAGTGGAGTAATTGGGGTTTTTAAAGAGCTATGGAAGTGGTATGAGGCTGAAACTTTGCAGGTGCGTAGAGAATATGAAAAGACACAACTTTCATGTTGTGACCATCGCCGGAATCGGCCGAATCGGGGGTGACTCTGCCGTGACTCGGTCGGATCACTGAGTCGGCCGAGTCAAGGCCGAGTTGGCCGATTCCCGACCGAGTCCGGTGGCCTGGATCCCCCCCGACGGTTCATCTAACTCCTGCAAGTGTTATATGTTTGGGTGTAGTGGGGTGTTTGTGAGATATGCACGTGTAAACTCTTGGTATTCTAAAGGTTTTAAAAAAAATCAATATTAAAAATAATGTGGGGTATGGGATTGAACTCTGGTGGCTTGGTTCAGCAGTGCAAGGTATTACCAATAAGCTAAAAGCTCCTTCTTGTAATTATTGTAGAGAGATAGATACTTAAAGTGTTATCAGCAACATTAATACTCCAAGTATACTTCAAATTTAATTCAAATTTAAGTATACAAAAATTGGAGTTGTTACAGTATCTACGTACACTACGTAATTGCGACGGATTTTTGATCCACATCAAAATTCTGTGGCAACTAATCAAATGAGATTAAACCGCTAAATTTATAAAATTCAAACTATTTATCTCATAACTAATTCTGTGGATTCCAAATATTGTATCACAATCACAAATAGCTAGGCGAAGTTAGAAAATTCAATCGATTCAACGAATTCCCAAAATTTCCCAGAGAGCTCAACACTTGAGCACAGTTAAAGTTAACCAGAGACATGCCTCTGCACCTATGGACCAACAGCTGAAGAGCCCGACCCAAGCCTCTCAAGTGGCGTCGTGGATCCGCCGCCAAAACCATGTTTTGGCCGCGGATCCACGGTCACATAGACGAGTTAGGGTTTCGTTCTTCAGGTGTGTCCATAGAATTCCCTGAATGATATTCTGAGTATTTTTAATATGGAAAAATCCAACTTTTGGAAAAATTTCCAGAGAGGGGATCGTTTCGGGCTTTCGGAGTTCGATCGGACTTTAAATTTCGTCTAGACAACGCCTAATGCTCTAGCTTGGATCTGATACCACTGTAGGGTTAGCTTAGCACCTTAGCAAGGTTTTGGCAAACATCAATCATGCTACTTTAAAAATGTTGGGGTGCTAAACAAACCACCCAAGTAATTGAACTAGAGAATTAGGGTTAAACATGATATGTAAACTCTTTATATCTAAGTGAACAAGAAATACAACCTTTGTAGACCGATCCTTCACTTCAATAGCTCCGTTTAGTAGTCCCTTTGCTGCGATCACGAACATCCGGACTCTAGAGAGGCTCCCATGAAGAAACGAACAAGCTTGCTTCGAAATCTTCGAGGCCGAAGATGATCTACGTCGAAGAGACACTAGCTCATGCTATCTCTTCACTAATTGTGTAGATTAGTGAAGCAAACACCCTAAACTAAATGGCTAATGGTAGAGGATGATGATGTAGGAAGTGGGCTCACTTTAGATTTATTTTTCTCACAAGAAAACATCACTTAGAAAAAGCTAGCAAGTTTTTTCACTTGATAAAGAAGAAGAAGTGATGAAGAGATGAATGAATCCATGAGATTAGAAATGCAACCATAGTTAGTGTATGTCATCCACTAACGATTGTAGAGACTTAACCATAGCTATGAGTTAAGGGTTGGGTTGAAAAATATTTTAAGCTAGACAAACAAGTGGACTAAGTCAATGTTTTCCACAAGCTTCTCCAAGCTTCAATCATGACTCATTATCCAAGTGTTTGAATTACTTAAAACAAATAAAACCCTAACTTAACCCTAGCATGGTGTGAGTCTCATACATACATGTTGCATGTGTAAACTAGCACGACACAACAATATATATCACATATATATTTTATGCAAAAAGAAAACAATACATATAACATATATCACATATATATCAATGTATCATAAAGTGAGAAAAGAAATCTTAAGTGAGCTAATATTAGTTAATGTAATTTAATATATCAAATATATAAATATACATTATTAAATCAACTCTTGATTTAATTAATCCGGCTATATTATATATAACCGACTAATATCAAATGCAACAACTTATCGAATCAACACTTGATCCGATAACCCGGCTATATCACATATACCCGATCAATGTCACAAGTCGTGAGAATAGAATGCGGCATCACATATTCACATTATTCTCGGTCCCGCACATATCACATATGTGCTCCTACTCTGTTTCGCATGAACCAGGAAACCTCTGTGTAGGACTCTAAAAACTCGTCAATACGCCGGCAGTAGGTGATGATCATATCAAACACCCACAAGCCGCAAGCAATCTGCTAAACGTAACGGCCACCCGGGTATTAAGCGATCAAAAGATCAACAAGTAAGCCTGCTCACACTCCTGCGAATCCAATCGGTAACACTACCGTACAGTCCGGTCTCTTCGTCTAATATGTCGCATATCAACAGCCTGGGGGTGGTATAACGTCAGACCCCAATAACCTAATAAGGCATGCCGATGTAAGGTCCATAACGGTTCGAGAAACTACTGGTACCACTTACCAGTAAATCTCAGCAACCGTGGCCAGGGATTTCCTTTAATGGCCAATGGAGCATAACGCAACATCAACTCCCAATACCGGGAGAGACGAAACCCCTCCTATCGCTCATTGCCTCCATGTGACTCGGGACTGCACCCAAAAGCCACCGTTTTGCATGATCTCTTGACCGTGGTAAGGTGGAAATCAAAGCACAGTGGGAATCACACAAGACACTATGAGGATCTCATGTCTACAGACTAACATGTACCAGTGTCAACAGAGAACTGCTATCCGACGATAGGTATAATACCATCTAGGAGTTCTCGGCGAGTCCGTCCAATATACCCAGTCTCCACTGAGCACCCGTATACCTTCTCTGATGTCAAATACCAATGGATATGGGATCATCCATCGCCCATCATATGGATCAAGAAGCGCATACGCTAGTCTACTCTGGAGTACCGATGCTCTGTCTCGATACTCCCATGATTAGGAACATTTGAAGGATGTACTAATCGACCGCCCTGTCCCCACTAGTATGATCTCCATCATAGTCCAGGTAGTCAAGTACACATCCTAAGGGCTTTATCAACATGTGTTCATAAAACAGTATTTGTTAACATGTTAAGATAAAGTGCAACTAGATAGCATACTATCATGTCGAGCAAGAAAGTCCTCCTTATATACGTCCAAGTATCCACTACAATATACATCGCATGTGCAGTAATGGCCTCTAGGGCATACATATAACTAACAATCTCCCACTTTCACTAAGGCCATATGTTGTAGTATCCAATACCCAACAATATAGCAGTGGTTGTAGTATCCCATACTCAACCATTGTAGAGAAGTCTCTCTAGGGGTAAGGCCTTTGTGAGTGGACCCGCCGTGTTATCCTTCAATTCTACTCTCCTAATCTCGATCCCTTGGAGATCAACCATCTCCTTGATCAGGTGATACTTGCCTCAGAATCTGTCTGGAACGCTGATGGGACCAGTGTTCCTAGGTCAAAGCCACAACTCCATTATTGTCACAATAACAGTTATTGGACGCTCAATGGTAGGAACCTTGTTCATCTCATGAACAAGAAATGTCTAGACAGCCACTTTGGTAGTATCATTGGTAGCAATATATTCAGCCTTTATCGTTTAGTATGTCACGGTATCTAGCTTGGAACTCTTCCAACATACCGTCCCTCCACTGAGGGTAAAGACAATGCCTGTGATTGACTCTCAGTCGAACTAATCACTTTGTAAGCTGGAACCAAGAACTTTCTTTTAGTGCTTCTCAAGTACTTAAGAATGTCCTCCACAGCTGTCCAGTGATTCTCCCAAGATTCGATTGATTCCTGATCAATACACCTAGTGAGTCATTTACATCTAGTCTGGTACATAATATCGCACACTCTGATAGAGCCTACTGCCGAAGCATATGGTATCTCTTGCACGCGATCTCTCTTCAAATCATTCTCGGGAGACATCTTTTTGGAGAGAGTGATCCATGAGTAAGTGGGCGAACCACCACGCTAAGAATCTTCCATACTAAAACCCTTTAGTATGGTGTTAATGTACCTGGATTTGGGACACTCCCAAAATACGCATAGATCTATCACCATAGATCATTATCCATAAGATGTAGCAGGCATCATCCAGATCTTCTATTGAGAATCCCCGTGATAAGAGGAGCTTGACCGAATGTAGCATAGGAAACCATTTCCTATCAAGAGTATGTCATCTACGCACAATACGTGGAAGACAACCTTACTCTCTACAACCTTCTTGTATATACAAGTTTCATCTACCATTTTGATGAAGTCAAACTCTTTAACCGTCATATCAAAACAGACGTTCCAACTGCCTGAACCCGGTTGGGCCATCATCTCATGATGGAATCCTCGCTCCCACTGTCACCGAGAAGACCATAGTATCTCTTAAGTGGATGAGGAACCCAACCAGATTCGCGGAGTGGCTGAGGTTCATTGGAGACCATTGAATCCTTTGGTTTCACCAAATCATCATCTGTTAGTTTGTCTAGATAGAACTTCTTCCAGTTTTACCTCATGACCACTAATTTCTTCACAAGAAATTCCTTTTCTAAAAAGATGGTAGAAGATATTCCCTCACTAATGTTTGGGATATCCTAACAAACCTATACAGATCTGACCTTGCCTCGAGCTTATCCGGATTATACTTTTCAACATAGGCCGGACAACCCCATAACTCGTTTAATACATGGTCTCTTCCCATTCCATATCTCATATGTAATGGTAGGCTCTGATTTGGACGGAACCCTATTTAATAGGTATGCAGCTTCTCAAGCGCATAACACCAAAAGAAAACAGGTAACTCAGCAATACTCATCATAGAGGGCGCCATATCTCATAGGGTGCGATATCTCCGCCCCGATACACCGTTGTAGTATGGTGTATACGAAGGAGTAAGCTGAGAGAGAATCACATTCTCCTTTTAGAAACCCCAGGAACTCCATACACAAGTATTCGCCTCCTCGATCACATCGTAGGACTTTAATACTTCTACCCGTTTGGTTCTCAAAAGAACCAAACTTGGCATTTGTAAACATGGGACCATATACATCATCATGTATCTGTCCCAAGAGTTCACTAACTCTTTCTCTATTTCCAGTAAACGGAGTATTGGTCATTTTATCTTTGAGACAAGACTAGCAAGTAGCATAAAATGAAAATTTGAACAGATTCTCATATTCGTCCTTATGTAACATAGCTGGTCGTGTCGCATTGATATGACCTAGTCTACAATGCTATAAGAAGGATTCGTTCATGATTTGAGTGATTTAGCGTGCTTGCGCTTTCTAAAAGATAGATCAAAAATATTGTTAACCGCAATCAAGAACGGCGTCGCTTGAAGCTAGCCGGTGAGTACGGGTCGGTCCACAGGGATGTTGTGAATTTTCGATTCGTTCTTACGAGTTAATTCCGAAGGGTGTTCGGAGTTGTTATTAAATCTAAAAACCTAAATTATCCTAGGGCAATTATCTAGATCTAAATCTTGCTAGGGTTAGGTTTAGGAATGGTTTGGAAATGTAAATAAATCTCAACGCTTTCTATACCCAGATTAGGATCTAAGAGGAGTTATGGTAATTATCAATAAAGGGGATTAGATCCATTCGGGAAGGTGTTCCTTCCTCTAGGTTCTTGTCCTTCCTTTAGAGATCCTTACCCTAACCTCCATGGAAAACGCGCGCAACTGAGCCTTTATACTACGGTATCACCGCTACCTCGAGGGATAGGGTGCCGTAGGGCGCAGTGTGTGCGTGTATGCATGGAGTCCTATAGATTCTATGTGATGGGTAAGAAAGGGATAAGAGATCTCATCTCTCAAAAGCCCTTCCCAAAGCTAACATCTAAGGCAAGGAATTAAAATCTAAACTAGAACAATTAAATAAAACTACTTACAGTTGGCTCTCTCCAAATATCAACGCAGGGTTGTCAGATCTGGATTCATGATTTGAAAAGAGGCACCGATGCTCTCCAAAAGAATTCTAAAATTTATTAATGAAAGGAGGCATAAAGTTTACAATTTTTAGAGTTCCTATTTATAAAGAATAGGAAACCCTAGGGTTACATTTGTTTCGCATGTCCACAATTACAAAAATACCCCCTAAGAAAAGACCTAATCAACTCCAGAGCACCGCTATCATTTTCCGCGCCAACACGGGCTTTATACGGCCGCGGTTCCGCGGCCAAAGGCATGACTTGGCCGCGGAACCGCGGCCAAGTAGGGAGATCATTTCTTCATTTTTTCTTCATAGCTTCAGGATGTTTTTGTCTCCCTATTTCTTTGGTTCTTTTCTCAGTTTGGCTTCTAGGTTTGTTCCAGATCCTACAGTGAATAATTGTAGTGAATTTTAACCCTTCGCTTTAAGTCGACGTCTTGAATCTTGCTTTGTGAACTATTCCTTATGTAGGCTTGATCAAGATCCTTCACTTTGTTGGTCAAAGTCTCACTTTTACATCGTCTTTACATCGTTTTCACTGTTTTCTGTCCAAGAACCTGTAACCTGTAACATGTAGCAGACATGCGTCAAAAGCACCTGTTTATTTATAAAATGAATAAGAATGGGGAATATAATAATGCAATATTATGGTGTGAACAAATACCCCCAAACTTATCTTTTGCTCGTCCTCGAGCAAACTTATTTTTATTCACTAAAATCCTAACCACGCTTTCGCAGGGAAACGCGATTGCACTGAGCACGTGCAACAAGCCGTTAAACCTCTAGGTGTCCCTAGTAGGAGGAGTGTTGTCTCCTGAGGGTTTTCAGCGGATTACACCCACAAAATCCTATCAACTCGGCCCATTGACTTTTGTTCTCCAATTAGGTTTTCTAACAAGGAATTCTATTATCTTTTGACTCGCAAATTATCCACCCACATTCTTCACACTTCCTCATTATTTAACTTAAGATTATATATGTTATGTAGACCTACTTAGCTTTCGGCATCTTTTTAAGTCTTCCTTCTAGGGTTTCATCTCCACTTAGGAATTTCTATCAACTCTATTAAAGATACAAGTTCTATTCTTCATCCCTTTCTCTCATCTAAACTCCACTTACATACCCCTACATGTGTGTATAGATCACCCCTACACTTGGAAATTCAAATCAAACAATCGTACTCTCGTCCATTGTTCAAAGCACTTATTAAATAGTGAATTTTTAAATGAAATTTGCTTACACATCCTTCATGCGACCGTTAATACTTCTTGAGGTACCAACAACCGATTACAAGATGCGTCAGCACTTTAAAGCATACTTCCTAGTTTTTGCAACACCCAAGGCTTTAGCAGTGACTCCCAAACCAGTTGGTTTAAGGCACTAGGTGATGAAGCACCCTCGCTAAATATTTTTATATTTTTTTTACAACCTTAAGTCATCACAAAAACCAGTGTCCATTTTTTTTTCCTTTAATCATTTTTTTTCTTTTATTTTCTTCGTACTAAGGACTTTAGACAAGAGCATTTCAAGGTCTCTTCTACTATTCCAAGTTTCAAGGTTCGTGATTGCGCAAATTGTAGGGTATACGTTTTCAGAATCTAGACTTAAGCTAGGAACTATTTTTCAAACTTATACTCTAATAAGAACATCAATACTCTTCCCTTGTTTCGACTTTACCCAAGAAGTGAACCCAAAATTTGCCTATTTCTAAATAAACTATAAAAACATATACTTTCTACTGTTAAATTTTAAGGAAGGTTATCTTTAGGGTTTTTAACTTACTAAGTCTAAGATCTAGTTGTTCCTATCCAGTTAACCTATTTGTCAAACTCAAGTCAATTAGCCAAAATTGAATACATTAATTTTTATAATTTTTAAAATTTTTCAATTTTTATGGGTTTTCAAATAATTATGCAAATGCAAAAATATGTACAAATGAATGCGAAGGAAGAAGACGTACCGAGCATACCCCCAAACTTGAACTTGACAGTGTCCTCACTGTCATACTAAACCAAGAGGGTCAAAATACCGGCACTTCCCTGTTTATTTATTTATAAATTTTTTTATATTTTTAATGTTTTGAATTTTTTTTATTTTTTATAGAAAAAGAAAACAAAAAGATATATACATATATACAACAAGATTCCCCCCAAACTTAAGCTTGGCCTTACACAAGCCAAATGTTAGCACCAACCATTCAAAAATCTTATCATGGTAATGGTAGAGTTGGTGCAAGAATGGGAGGGAAAGAAAAGAGATGAAAAGCACGCGAGACCGTGCGGAAAGAAGAATGGTAGAATATGGTCTCAGTGGGGGAGAAGAAAGATGGAAAGAAGAAAGAAGTGGAGTGCGATCTTGAGGGTGTAAATTTAGTGAATAAATTAGCGCAATTTGTGATGACCGATGTGTTAAAAGCGATTGTGCTAACCTATTAACTCTTCGTGCAATGGGTTCAAATCCCTCAAGATTCGCAAGAAAACATGGGTACGCCGAACTTAGTATCGGAGATGAAAGCGTAACGGTCATTTGTACGGTCGGGACAATAGGAGAGACGAAAGGGAGTGAATTAGGGATAGTATCTTTCTCACCGTAGTAAACTGTTTCGAACTTGAAAGATTCCATTAATGGTTCGAAACTACTATAATCAACCGAGTCTGATGGCTCATCTGAAAATGTAAAGGACTCAAACTCGGGCGGTGAGTCATCAACATCGTCCGAAAAAGTGAAACACTCGTAAGTGTTATCATCTGTGAGAACAGTATCGGATTCAAAGGAAAATCTTTCAAGCTCACAGTCTTCAAACGGGGTCGGAACGATGGGAAGGAGGGAGGGTGATATAACAGTCAAAGGTTCAGGAGGATGAATTGGAAAATCAGACACATCAAACAAAAATGATTCAACCTCAATATTATCCTCAAGACTCTTCTCGATACTATCCTCAATATTCAACTCATCCATGCCATTATCATCAAAATCTAGACGCATATGAGATTCGGGAGAAACATTTAATAACTCAGGATGATGATTTGAACATAAAATTTCAAGCAAATCGACATGTTCATCATCCGAAATATTCCCGGCGTCTATATCCTCAATCAAGTGAAAATCAATTTCTTTAGACACCTCATCAAAAGCATGGATATCTATCGATTTAGGTTCTAGATGGGAGGTGTAAAGATCGAAAGGATTAAGTGCGGTTTCACTCGAAAGGGGTTCCTCACAATCTGGCAAATCAAATACTACAAAATCACACAACTCGTTTTTATTTTGAACTTGTGAATCATTTAGGACATTCGATGGACAACTGGAGTTGTGGGCTTCAATTGGGTAAGGGTAGGTTTGATTTGAAAATCCTCTCTTATTCTCACTCTGTCCAACCGCCTCCTTATACATTAAAATTTTTTGAGCTAGCGGGAAACTAGCTACCTGTTCACTAGGTTGCATAAGGGCGGCCACAGACGCTTCCACATTCCTAGTCATTTTATTTGTTGCTGCAATATAAGCCTCCAACGACTCTTCCAAACTAGACTTAGGTGGTGAGGGGGTTTCGGTAAAAGATTCAAAATGGTGTGGATATGCAAAACTCCCAACAGGCTGTGTAGAAACGGTGTCTAGTGAAGGTGGGAAGGTTGGGTATGACTGGTAGGAAGTGGGTGGTTGGGCAGGGGTAGGGTCAACATATGGATAAAAAGGTGAATAGTCGTGTTGATCCCTAGAACTAGACGAGTGGAGAGGGGTGAAAGATCGACTGCGAGATTGAGCAATATGCTCAGCAATGGACATCGGCCTAGGAGTGACAGAAGGACTTGAAGAAGTTGTATCAACATATGTAGGTGGTAAAGGTTGACTCGGTTGACACAAAGTAGGTTGAAAAGTCAAACTATTTCTCCTAGACGTCTCTATGTGATCTTTTAAAGATTTTTTAGGCATGGAGGGATCGTTTTTAAATTGACCGAACAAATTAACATATGACGCAAAATTAGGTTCGGGATACCAAAATTCGGCTAATGATTTATTGTGTGGGGTACCAATGTTAGAAGAAGAAAGGTAACAAGAAGGAAGGTTGGATGGTGCAAGGATTTATTTGCGGCTAAAAATTTTGCAAGTTTCTATAAAATATTTGTTCTTTTTATTTTCGTTCTTTTTCTCTTTATTTGGAAAAATTTTGTTGCAAAAAGATTTAAGAGAAAAGATATGCAACAGCAAAATATTTTATAGAAAAGATATGCAACAGCAAAATATTACTTGCAATCTAATTTCATTTCAAGCAAGGCACAAAAATCCTGCACAAGATCGTTATTTGGAAGGGAAAAAAATTTTGAGTGTAAAGAAATCCTGCAGGCAAATTTACAGAAGATATATCAAGATTTGCAGAGGAGGAGAGAGAAAACTCACAGAAATTTGCAGTGGCAGAACTGTTTTTTTTTTGTGCGCTCAAGAGATCGCTGCTGTTCTTCTTGTTGACTCGGTCCTCCAAATTTTTTCTGTTCCTCTATTGTTGCAATCTTCTGTTGATAGAATCGTCTATTTGCTGTTTTGATCTCTGGAGATTTCCAGATCCGAACTTGATTGTAGATCCTGCAAAATTCAAACAACAAAGTGCCCTTTCCAAAAATAACAGATGATATATTTTTATATTTTTTGGATTTTTCAGATTTTTTTGATTTTTTTTTATTAAGATTAACCCGAAATTGCAAAAAGGAAATAACACGCCATCCCCGGCAACGGCGCCATTTGATTTGAGTGATTTAGCGTGCTTGCGCTTTCTAAAAGATAGATCAAAAATATTGTTAACCGCAATCAAGAACGGCGTCGCTTGAAGCTAGCCGGTGAGTACGGGTCGGTCCACAGGGATGTTGTGAATTTTCGATTCGTTCTTACGAGTTAATTCCGAAGGGTGTTCGGAGTTGTTATTAAATCTAAAAACCTAAATTATCCTAGGGCAATTATCTAGATCTAAATCTTGCTAGGGTTAGGTTTAGGAATGGTTTGGAAATGTAAATAAATCTCAACGCTTTCTATACCCAGATTAGGATCTAAGAGGAGTTATGGTAATTATCAATAAAGGGGATTAGATCCATTCGGGAAGGTGTTCCTTCCTCTAGGTTCTTGTCCTTCCTTTAGAGATCCTTACCCTAACCTCCATGGAAAACGCGCGCAACTGAGCCTTTATACTACGGTATCACCGCTACCTCGAGGGATAGGGTGCCGTAGGGCGCAGTGTGTGCGTGTATGCATGGAGTCCTATAGATTCTATGTGATGGGTAAGAAAGGGATGAGAGATCTCATCTCTCAAAAGCCCTTCCCAAAGCTAACATCTAAGGCAAGGAATTAAAATCTAAACTAGAACAATTAAATAAAACTACTTACAGTTGGCTCTCTCCAAATATCAACGCAGGGTTGTCAGATCTGGATTCATGATTTGAAAAGAGGCACCGATGCTCTCCAAAAGAATTCTAAAATTTATTAATGAAAGGAGGCATAAAGTTTACAATTTTTAGAGTTCCTATTTATAAAGAATAGGAAACCCTAGGGTTACATTTGTTTCGCATGTCCACAATTACAAAAATACCCCCTAAGAAAAGACCTAATCAACTCCAGAGCACCGCTATCATTTTCCGTGCCAACACGGGCTTTATACGGCCGCGGTTCCGCGGCCAAAGGCATGACTTGGCCACGGAACCGCGGCCAAGTAGGGAGATCATTTCTTCATTTTTTCTTCATAGCTTCAGGATGTTTTTGTCTCCCTATTTCTTTGGTTCTTTTCTCAGTTTGGCTTCTAGGTTTGTTCCAGATCCTACAGTGAATAATTGTAGTGAATTTTAACCCTTCGCTTTAAGTCGACGTCTTGAATCTTGCTTTGTGAACTATTCCTTATGTAGGCTTGATCAAGATCCTTCACTTTGTTGGTCAAAATTTCACTTTTACATCGTCTTTACATCGTTTTCACTGTTTTCTGTCCAAGAACCTGTAACCTGTAACATGTAGCAGACATGCGTCAAAAGCACCTGTTTATTTATAAAATGAATAAGAATGGGGAATATAATAATGCAATATTATGGTGTGAACAGTTCATTTCTGAACTACTCCTCTTGTCTGTGTTCTATATGCTTTGAACTGTGGTTTGATTTACAACGTATATGCTATTATATTACGTACCTGATTGAATCAACTCTTGATTCAGGAAAATGTTCACAACATTATCCTCCAATACAGAATTATATCCTTCTTTAACTCAGTAAAGAACATGATGTAATGTTGTATATCAGGTTCGGTATGTAATAAAATTTGTTCAGAATCAATGTATTTACTATTTGGTAATACAAGGTGATATCTGCCAACAGACATGGCTGCAACAATTGCACCATTCTCTAACACTTAGAGACAATCACCCATTCTCAGTTCTCTACCTTTCTGTAGCCCATGTAACATATTACATATGCGAGATCCTGATCCTGTATCACATACTCAGGACGTGGGGGATACTGAAAAAACAGTTATCGGTAATAAGGACACCCGAAGAATATGTATCAACATGCACTTTTTTCGATTGGGTGGCATGGGAATCTGGATATTCCCCTATTTCCTGCTCGGACTTATAACAATTATAAGATTGAGCGGAACCAATGTTTCCTAGCTCAGTATGATAAGGAGGTCCGGTAAAAACATCCATATTATTATCTTGATTAAGGCATGATATGGTCGCTACCAGGAGAGAGAGAAGAACATATATGAACATGCGCTCTTGCAAGATTAGATTGGTTATTATTTTATCTAATCAGGATGGCTCCCACTGTTTTAGTCAAATCTTCCTTCAAACCCTAAAAGGTAAGACTAGCTGGGATTAATTACACCCTACAAGTTTGCCAATCTTTCAGCCAGGCCAGTGCCGGTACTTTGAGAGAGGTTCCCCGTGCTTTCGCATGGACCTAATTAAAATAAATCTCGTTTGCCTAGGGGCGTAACCCCGTTAACACCTTTCTAGACACCTACTTGATCGGCTAATTGTAATGTGTAGAACTCTCTCAGGAGTAACTCTTACTCGCAGTGGGTATCGGGATCCAACTATCTCATAGAAGGTATGAAATCTCATTGCAAATTTCAACACTTGAAATTCCCGATAATGTTTTGCCTCTAGCGTCCTATGACCTTGACAGAGGTCAACAAACCATAGGCTACTAGTCAAGCTCAACCCGTACATTTCTTGATTGAATTAAACCCACCCGCACGACCCTTGACGGAGGTCAACAAGGCCGCACGACTACCCTAATCCAATCGCATCGTATGTAGCAGATAAGCACTAATCAGCTACCGCACACTACGCCTTAACGGAGGTCAACAAATGTAGCACGAATACTAAATAGTGCTTATCTGAAATGACGGAAGGCTACGACAGGTTTTTAAGAAAATCCTTTGCGTAATGAACTTGATCTCGTTGTAGAAACGAGTGATTTTGAAAAGGAGTGTTTTTAAAGCTTTTACTAGTTTCGCTAAAGAGTTCACACCCGGTGAAGGGATCTCGGCTCTTTCCTTATCGAATAAGGTGCAGGATATTTTACAAATATCACTATGTAAAGCAAAATCTATAGAAGCAATTAAAAGACAAACCGAGTGGGTTGTATCATCTGCTAGTTTCGCTAATGAGGTCACTCCCGGTGAAGAGATCTCGGCTCTTTCCTTATCGAATAAGGTGCTGGATATTCTACAAGGAATACCGCTATTCATAGCAAGAACTAGAGCTACCAGTTTTTAAACAAATTCCTACAACATCTTTAGGTTTCTTTTTGTTTTATTTCATTAATCTCATTAATGAAGTCCCATCAAATTATGCTTCCTAAGCATCACAGTAGAAACGAAAGCAACAATAATTATTATATATCATATATATAATATAGGCATTCGTCTCAAAACATATCAAGTGATCACATCACAAAATATCAGCAGCAGAAGAACATATATGAAATATTGGATATACTAGGATTTCCATGTTTTAATTTAAACCAGTATAAAACATGGATTCCACGGTCGCGATGAATAGCCAAACCCACATCCCTAGACCCCTACGAGAGCGGCAAGTAACCCTACCAATTCTAGAGTTAGGAGACCCGGTCTCGACTCCTCAAGATGGTCTCCCACTGTACCCTAGAACCCGGTTACTTGTGCTCCTCGTCTTGGGTCTATCCTAATGCGGAAAAGTAAATAATATACAATGGTGACATCATCCTCAACCCGGAAGTGCCCCAATAAAAGAATATTACATACAAGCTTTTACATGAATGAAATGAAAAACTCTCATCTCACATAAAAAAACCGGCTATTCAAAACGCGACGATCCAATATAATATATCCCAGCAATACATAACATCACATGTCATCAACGTAAGTAAATATGCATATCCCAGTTGTCGTTGACATATAGCACCGAAACCGGCGATACACCCTTATTACACTTACGGTCGCAGAAAAGAAAGTGAAAAACTACAACAGTTGGAATCCGCAACCATCTTAGACATCATAAACCCGATATATCACATACATTGAATTTCATGCCCAACAAAATGTATTCCTTAGATATCACATGCCTAACAATTATAAACCATGTATTTTATTCTCAATATTGAAAACACTTTCCAATAACCTGTCGGGTAATTCAACAAGATTCCCGATAATCTGATCGAATGCTCGTCGGAAACTTTAAAAGACGGCCACACCCCCCGGTGCCGTCGACGAAGTGCACTAAGGCGGAACACCGAAGCCGCGAGCACCCGAACAGATGCTTTTGGCGACGGGGTTCTCCTACAGTCACTTGGTCGGGGCTATGGGGCGTGGCTATCTAGTAATGTTACCCGGCGAGTATCCGCGTACACTATGTAATTACGATGGACTTTTGAGCCACATCAAAATTCCGTGGTAACCGATCAAATGAGACTAAACCGCTAGATTTATAAAATTCAAACTATTTATCTCATAACTAATTCTATGGATTCCAAATATTGTATCACAATCACAGATAGCTAGGCGGAGTTAGACAATTCGATCGACTCAACGTATTCCCAAAATTTCCCAGAGAACTCAACACTTGAGCACAGTTAAAGTTAACCAGAGACATGCCACAGCACCTACGGACCAACAGCCGAAGGGCCTGACCCAAGCCTCTCAAGTGGCACCGCGGATCCGCCGCCAAAACCATGTTTTGGCCGTAGATCCACGGTCACATAGACGAGTTAGGGTTTCGTTCTTCAGGTGTGTCCATAGAATTCCCTACATGATATTCTGAGTATTTTTAACATGGAAAAATCCAACTTTTGGAAAAAATTTCAGAGAGGGGGTCGTTTTGGGCTTTCGGAGTTCGATCGGACTTTAAATTTCGTCTAGATAACGCCTAATGCTTTAGCTTGGCTCTGATACCACTGTAGGGTTAGCTTGGCACCTTAGCAAGGTTTTGGCAAGCACCAATCATGCTAGTTTAAAAATTTTGGGGTGCTCGACAAACCAACCAAGTAATCGAACTAGAGAATTAGGGTTAAACATGATATGTAAACTCTTTACATCTAAGTGAACAAAGAATATAACCTTTGTAGACCGGTCCTTCACTTCAATAGCTCCGTGTACTAGTCCCTTCGCTGCGATCACGAACATCCGGACTCTAAAGAGGCTCCCATGAAGAAACGAACAAGCTTGCCTTGAAGTCTTCGATGCCGAAGATGATCTACGTCGAGGAGACACTAGCTCATGTTATCTCGTCACTAATTGTGTAGATCAGTGAAGCAAACACCCTAAACTAAATGGCTAATAGTAGAGGATGATGAAGTAGGAAGTGGGCTCACTTTAGATTTATTTTTCTCACAAGAAAACATCACTTAGAAAAAGCTAGCAAGCTTTTTCACTTGATGAAGAAGAAGAAGTGATGAAGAGATGAATGAATCCATGAGATTAGAAATGGAACCATAGTTAGTGTATGTCATCCACTAACTATTGTAAAGACTTAACCATAGTTATAAGTTAAGGTTGGGTTGAAAAATATCTTAAGCTAGACAAACAAGTGGACTAAGTCAATGTTTTCCACAAGCTTCTTCAAGCTTCAACCATGACTCATTATACAAGTGTTTGAATTACTTAAAACAAATAAAATCCTAACTTAACCCTAGCATGGTGTGAGTCTCATACATACATGTTGCATGTGTAACCTAGCATGACACAACAATATATATCACATATATATTTTGTGCAAAAAGAAAACAATACATGTAACATATATCACATATATATCAATGTATCATAAAGTGAGAAAAGAAATCTTAAGTGAGCTAATATTAGTTAATGTAATTTAATATATCAAATATATAAATATACATTTTTAAATCAACTCTTGATTTAATAATCCGGCTATATTATATATAACCGACTAATATCAAATACAACAACTTATCGAATCAACACTTGATCCGATAACCCGGCTATATCACATATACCCGACCAATGTCACAAGTCACGAGAATAGAATGCGGTATCACATACTCGCATTAATCTCGGTCCCGCACATATCACATATGTGCTCCTACTCCATTTCGCATGAACGAGGAAATCTCTGTGTAAGACTCTAAAGACTCGTCAATACGCCGGCAGTAGGTGATGATCATATCAAACACCCACAAGTCGCAAGCGGTCTGCTAAACGTAACGGCCACCCGGGTATTAAGCAATCAGAAGATCAACAAGCAAGCATGCTCACACTCCTGCAAATCCAATCAGTAACACTATCGTACAGTCCGGTCCCTTCGTCTGATATGTCGCATATCAACAATCTGGGGGTGGTATAACGTCACCCCAATAGCCTGATAAGTCATGCCGATGTAAGGTCCATAGCGGTTCGAGAAACACTGGTAACACTTACAAGTAAATCTCAGCAACCCTAGCCAGAGGTTTCCTGTTATAGCCAATCGAGCATAGCGCAACATCAACTCCCAATACCGGGAAAGACGAAACCCCTCCTATCGCTCATTGCCTCTATGTGATTCGGGATTGTACCCAAAAGCCACCGTTTTGCATGATCTCTTGACCGTGGTAAGGTGGAAATCAAAGCACAGTGGGAATCATACAAGACTCTATGACGATCTCAAGTCTACAGACTAACCTGTACCAGTGTCACCAGAGAACTGCTATCCGACGATAGGTATAATACCATCTAAGAGTTCTCGGCGATTCCGTCCAGTGTACCCAGTCTCCACTGAGCACCCGTATACCTTCTCTGATGTAAAACACTAATGGATATGGGATCATCTGTCGGCCATCATATGGGTCAAGAAGCGCATACGCTAGTCTACTTTGGAGTACCGATGCCCTGTCTCGATACTTCCACGACTAGGAACATTTGAAGAATGTACTTATCGACTACCCTGTCCCCACTAATATGATCTCCATCATAGTCCAGGTAGTCAAGTACTCATCCTAAGGGCTTTATCAATATGTGTTCACAAAACAGTATTTGTTAATATGTTAAGATAAAGTGCAACCAGATAGCATATTATCATGTCGAGCAAGAAAGTCCTCCCTATATACATCCAAGCATCCACTACAATATACATCGCATGTAAAGCAATGGCCTCTAGGGCATACATATAACTAACAGTAAACACACACCAGCAGTCTGCGGCCTGCCCTTCTTCTTCACAACTGCCTCATAGCGTCGGGCAGCCTTCAAAGAAAGCTCATAGGTTGGAAAATCCCTTGTAGCGAGTGCAGCTTGGATTTTAGGGTCCAAGCCTTGCTGAAATCGCTAATTCCAAATCTCAGCAATAGGAATAAGGTGTGCGGCAAACCTGTTACGAGCTTGTGTTAGCAGTGTTGTGAGTGAGATCAAAAAATTGAATTTGAGACTATATCTTACCTGCTGAGCATGCTAAACTCAGCATCATAATCATCCACCGACTTGACCCACATCTAGCCTTGCTGTAAATGGATGAATTGCTGCTCCATGTCAAAGCGGGCAGTCTCTTAGAAGTACTTGGCATCGAAGAGGTCTCGGAATGTTCTCCATTCTATCGTTTGCGCGAGACGGCTGTTCATATCATAATATTGCATTATTATATTCCCCATTCTTATGCATTTTACAAATAAACAGGTGTTTTTGACCCATGTCTGCTACATAGTACAGGTTACAAGTTCTTGGAGCAAAAACAGTGAAATTGATAAGAAAGATGTAAAAGTGAGACTACAACCAACAAATAGAAGGATCTTGATCAAGCCTACACGAAGAACAGTTCACAAAGAGCAAGGCAACACAAGGTTCAAGACTTCGACACGAAGCAACAGCAACAGTCCACTATAATTATTCACTGGGAGATCTGGAAGAAACCCAGAAGCCAATTTGAGAAAAGAACTAAAGAAGTAGGAAGATCAAAAAGCCCAGAACCAGAACAGAAACTTTCAGCCAGCAAATCTATCATTGGGCCACGGAACCGCGGCCAAACCATGGCTGCGGCCACGGTTCCGCGGCCATCTAGAGCACGTAGAGGAGAATTTTTTTACCATGTTCTGTGGCGGCGCTGACTAGTCTTCCTAGGGCTATTTTTGTAAAGCACACATGCGGCAATTGTAAACCTAGAGTTTTCTATGTCTTATAAATAGAGACCCAAATTCTTGTATTAGTTCATGCCTCTTTTCATCAATAAAAATTCAGATTTCTTTTAATGTTTGGAGAGCATCAATTTGTAAGTAGGTTTATTTTCTGCCCTAGTTCTTAGATTTATTTTCTGCCCTAGATAGATAAATTCTTATTGCCTTAGTTTAATCTAGAATAGAATTTTTATTAATCTGCAGTAGATCATTAATCTCTTAAATCAAAACTCATAAAAATTATGTCTTTCGTAGATCCCTCAACGAGCGAGTAGTTTCCTCGCTTGTTAGGGTTAGGAATAGGGAAGGGTTTGAGAGATGAAGATCTCTCACCCCTTTCTTTGCCAATCACTTATGAACAATTAGGACTCCATGCATACTTTCATATTCCGCTCCCTACGGCACTCTACCCATGAGGTAACGGTGATACCGTAGTATAAAAGACTGGATATGAATGTTTTCCATGGAGGTTAGGGTAAGGATTAAGAAAGGACGGACAAGGATCTAGAGGAAGAAGCATAGGTTTTCCCGATCATCCTAATTCCCTTTATTAATAATTACCATAACTCCTAAGAAGATATCTAATTTAGGGCATTGAAAGAGGTGTAATCTTTATTTTACCAAACTTTACCTAAACCTAATCCTAGCAAGTTTCCTAATCCTAGCATAACTCAAATTAGTTTTTGTGATAAAAGATCCAACACCCTTTGGAATTAGCTCGTAAGAACATTTAGGAGATTTACACCATCCCTGTGGACCGACCCGTATTCACCGGCTAGCTACCAAGCGACACCGTTCTTGATTGCGGTAACATATATTTTTGATCGTAAAAAACCCTACAAATCAAATGGCGCCGTTGCCGGGGATGGTGTAAAATTTCCTTTTTGTAATTTCGGGTTAATATAAAATACAAAAAATCATAAAAATAAATATATATATATATATATATATATTCTATCATCTTTTATTGTTTGAAGGGTTTCTTGTGTGAATCTTTGCAGGATCGACGGATCTGGAAAAATCCAGAGTGCGAAATAAAAAAAGGTAGATCAGAACAGAAGGGGATTGGAACAACAGAACACCAGAATTTTTTCAGAGACCTGAAGACGCCGTACCGCCGCCGTTCCGCCGCCACAATCGCCCTACGACCGTGGATCCGCGGTTCCTCTGGGTCTTCGTCGCGTAAAATTTATACTGTTTGTTCTCTCTCTCTCTCTCTCCTGCAAATCCCCATATATCTTCTGTCAAATTTTCTGCAGGATTCTTTGCACTTAAAAAAATCTTCCCCCTTTCAATAATTGATTTTCTGCAGGATTCTTTGCGTCGCGCTTAAAAGAAAATTGATTGCAAGTGATTTACTGCTTTGCATATTTTAATCGGACTTTAAGGGGATTGAGACCAATTTAGATTGGGTAGGGATTTCATCACCCTTCCCAGGACCCCAGAAATCACATAAGGCATTTGCATTGACCAATCTTTAATTAAAAAATACTAGACTCGGCCCTAAGGATATCGCGCTCAATAGGACAGAGGACTAGTTATAGGCATCGGCCGTTAATCCTAACCTGACTTTGCGGTGTCTAGGCAAGTGTGTCTAAGGCGAGTGGTTACTTAATTAGGGCCACTACTTGTAGTAGAGAGCCTCCCACTCACCTGGCACTTACCTGGCCGCAATTGGCGGTGAAGAGGCGGTTTGAGGTCCTATTTCTAGCCCTTTGGAACAGTTAGGAGCTGTCTAGCAGACCCAGGTGACCCTAGATCTAGGCCTGATTGTGCATTTGTGGTTGATTGCATTTGTTTCAAAGTCTCTTCTCAAAAATATTTTTGCAAAAAGCTCTACATAAAAAAGGACAAAATCTTTTCAAAAACTTGCAACTTGTCGTTAAAGAAATCTTTGCACCCACATACACAACCTTCTTCTCATTAACGTTTTCTTACCTCCACATTCTGTCTTTCACCTTTTTGACTACACTACCTCATTAGTGTATGTCCGGTTGGACTAGGGACATTAGCGCCCGATTAGTCCGTGTTTCGTTGGTACCGACCGACGAACCTTTCGACTCCGAAGTCGAAATCCTTTCCACTTCTTCACTTTCACCTTCAAATTCTTCTTCCGAAAGTATGTCGGGATACTATCCTAACAACACCTTACCGACGGGAATGATTCCACCTCCGTTAGGTGCGAATAACCCGAATCACCCGCCTGTTGAAGGCCCCAACGAGTCGCGCTCCAGGATCTTTTCTACCCAATCCGCACCGCCCTGCCTACTTGTCTTTTACTCCCACCGGCAAATGGGGACAATTTCGAGATCAACCCCCACTTCATCAATATGTTGCCTAAGTTTCACGGATTGGAATCCGAAGATGCATATATCTTTATCAACAAATTCCAAAACGTTTGCGCTATGATGAAAACAACCCAATTATCCAACGATGCTATAAGGCTAAGGGTCATTCCTTTCACCTTATGTGACTTAGCCGAGAAGTGGCTATACAGCACAGCGTCGCATTCAATTAAGAATTGGGAAAAGTTTGTGAAAGCTTTTCTGAAAAAGTTCTATCCTCATCACAAGACTGCTAGAATCCGTAATGAGATTATACAATTTTCCCAGCTTCCTTCCGAACCATTTTGGAAGTATTTTGAAAGATTCAAAGACCTACTTGTTCAATGCCCTCACCATGGGATCGAAAATTGGCAACTTTGCCAAACATTATATGAGGGATTGAACCCGGCAACGAAGCAGTTGCTAGAAACCATTTGTCAAGGTCACTTTCTAACCAAATCTAGTGAGGAAGCGTGGCAGTTTCTCGAGAATCTTAGTGAACAAACAATTCAGTGGGAGAGCACCAAGACCACCTCATCTTCTTCTATTGGTCAGTCTAGGGCAGGCATACATCACTTAGATATGTCGATTGCTATGAAGGCCGAGATGGCCGCATTTACGAAAAAGCTAGAAGCGATTGAGACCAAAATCTCATCGAGTTCTCCTGCCCCTGTTGTGCCCCCACGAACTGTTTGTGCTTGTTGTTCGGATCCATCACATCTCACCGAAGAGTGTCCTTACAATCCATCTACTCAAGGACATGATCAAGTCAATGCTGCCTTTCAGCAACGATAAAGAAATGATCCACACTCTTCGACATACAATCCGGGTTGGAAGAGTCACTCAAATTTCGCTTGGAATCAAAATCAACAATTCCAAGAAAACAACAATTTTCAAAGGCCTCCTCCTCCACAACAACAAGCACCTTCACAAACTCAATTTCAGCAACCTTTCCAACAGCAACCTTCCCCTAATCAAGTGAACAATTTTGTGCCCAACAATTCTTACCCGCAAAACAATTTTGTTCCACCTCATAATGACAAGGTTAACTCGCTCGAAAGAAGTCTAGATGCGTTCCTAAAGCAATCTACACAATCCGCAGCAAGGTTAGAGACTTCTACTCAATCTTTGATGCAAAACAGTGCCTCACACGATCAAAGCATCAAATCTATTGAGGCACAAATTGCACAACTCAATACTGCGTTGAAAGAGCGAGAAAAAGGAAAGCTTCCCTCTCAACCACTACCAAATCCCGGCCACGCACGTGTTGCATATGAACAGCAGAATCATAACGTAAATGCTGTGACCATGTTGAGATCCAGAAAAGTGTTGCAAAATAATGTGGGAATTAACAATGACACCCCTGCCGGTGGTCCTTCTTCATCTTCTTCACCTTCTTCTTCTTCTTCTTCTTCGTTAGAGCCTATTCTCCATCCTTCACACGGCTCTACTTCTTCTAGCTCGAACGGACCCACTTCTCACAACACGTACACATCTACACGGGGATCCGTTCCAACTCCACAATCTGATCCGCAAAAATTGGACTCAACAACTTTTCAAAATGTTCCTTTTCCAAACCGGTTGAGATCCAATAAACCAACTCTACAAATGGAGAAGATTGTAGAGTTGTTCAAACAAGTTAGCATAAATATCTCTCTCTTAGATGCAATCCAACAGGTTCCTTCATATGCAAAAATCTTAAAGGACTTATGCACCAAAAAGAGGAAGTCACAAGTACCAAAGAAAGTTTTCGTGGCTAATGTTGTTATCGATGCTCTTGTCCAATTTTTACCCCAAAAGCACAAGGACCCCGGTTGTCCTACTATTTCGATAACAATTGGGGACAAGAACATCAATAGAGCACTATTAGATCTTGGTGCTAGTGTCAATTTGCTACCTTATTCTGTGTACGAGCAATTAGGCGTTGGAGAGCTTAAGCCCACTCATTGTACTCTCCAAATGGCCGATCGATCCATCACCCATCCTAAGGGAGAGTTGGAGGATGTGTTAATTAGAGTAGGGGATTTCATTTTCCCCGTTGACTTTATTGTTATGGATACACAACCTGTAGCTAACCCCCGGAGTCAAATTCCGGTGATACTTGGTCGACCATTTCTTGCGACTTCTAATGCGGTGATCAATTGTCGTAATGGTTCAATGAATCTATCTTTTGGCAATATGACAATTGAACTCAACATTTTTAAGTTGGGAAATCAGCCTTCCGAGCCTAATTCTAGCGTACTTGATGTTTGCTCGATCAATGAGATCGCGGAGGAGGACTGTGAGTTCGAAAATTTTATGTTTGACCACAGCAGTGTTGACGCCACTAATGCGTTCCTCCTAGAATCCTACACAGTTTTCACGACGAACAACGATTATGAGTGTTTCACCTTTGTAGACGATTTTGAAGACTCACCACCCGAGTTTGAGTGTTTTGCTTTTTCGGATGAGTTCGTTGAACCATCCGACTCGGTTGCGTACACTCGATTTGAACCTTTGATGGAATCCTTCGAGTTTAAACAGTTACACCATTGTTACCATCAATTGTTTCACCTCCTAAACTCGAACTAAAGTTTTTGTCATCACACCTTAAATATGCTTATCTAGGTGAGAATGAGACCCTTCCCGTTATCATATCGGCCTTTCTAGCTCTTGAGCAAGAGAAGGCCCTTTTAATGGTCTTACAAAATAATTGGCAAGCTTTTGGCTGGTCTATGGCGGACATCAAAGGAATTACTCCCCTCATAGTTGAACATCATATATACTTGATGGATGATGCCAAGCCGGTAAGGGATCCACAAAGACGCCTCAACCCCATAATAAAGGAGGCTATCAAGAAGGAGATTGTTAAATGTCTTGATAGTGGTATCATTTACCCTATCTCGGATAGCCAATGGGTTAGCCCTATTCATGTTGTGCCAAAGAAATCGAGCATCACGGTCATTACCAATGAGGCAAATGAGTTAATACCCATTCGCACCCAAACTGGATGGCGAGTTTGCATCGACTATAGAAAACTTAATGCCGCGACAAGGAAAGACCTCTTTTCTTTACCTTTCATTGACCAAATGCTAGAACGATTGGCTAGGCACGCGTTCTATTGCTTTTTGGATGGCTATTCCGGCTATAACCAAGTCCTCATCGCCAAAGAGGATCAAGACAAGATCACATTTACTTGTCCTTTTGGCACTTTTGCTTATCGTCGCATGCCCTTTGGGTTATGCAATGCACCCGCTATATTTCAGCGGTGTATGATGGGGATCTTTTCAGACATGGTTGAAAAGTTTTTGGAGATCTTTATGGATGATTTCTCCATTTTTGGTGACTCCTTCGACGAGTGTTTGCTACACCTTGACGCAGTTCTTACCCGCTGTAGGGATAAGAACCTAACTTTAAATTGGGAGAAGTGCCACTTTATGGTACGAGAAGGTATTGTCTTGGGACATGTCATCTCGCAAAATGGTATAGAGATTGATAAAGCCAAAATTGAGGTCATTTCTAATCTTCCTCCTCCTAAATGCGTCAAAAACATCCGAGCTTTCCTTGGGCACGCCGGTTTTTATAGACGGTTCATCAAGGATTTTAGCAAGATTTCTAGACCCTTGACTCTCTTATTGGCCAAGGACACAACATTTGATTTTGACCTAACTTGCATGGAAGCGTTCGAGTCATTGAAACACTCTCTCATTTCGGCGCCCATTCTTTCATCTCCAGACTGGACGCATCCCTTCGAAATTATGTGCGACGCATCAGATTTTGCCATTGGTGCTGTTTTTGGACAGCACATTAATAAGATGCCGCACGTGATTTATTACGCTAGCCATACATTAAATGAGGCCCAACTAAACTACACAACAACAGAAAAAGAGTTTTTAGCAGTTGTGTTTGCACTAGAAAAATTTCGGCCTTATTTAATCGACTCTCCAGTTATTGTGTATATGGACCATTCAGCTCTTCGCCACCTTTTTGCAAAGAAGGATGCTAAATCGAGGCTAATATGTTGGATCCTCTTGCTACAAGAGTTTGACCTTGTCATAAGGGACAAAAGAGGATGTGAAAACGTGGTGGCCGATCACCTTTCACGACTTCCTTCTTCGCCTACACTTGAAATTCCAATCAAAGATGTTTTTCCCAATGAGCAACTCTTAACCGTGTCTTGCGAACCATGGTTCGTTGATATAGTAAACTACTTAGCCACCGGCTTGATACCTAAAGATTGGTCGAAACAGGATAAACTTCGATTTTTGTCCCAAGCAAAGAATTTTTACTGGGATGAACCTTACCTTTTTAAATACTGTTCCGACCAAATCATTCGTTGGTGTGTACCGGATAACGAGTTTAAGAGTGTGCTGTCTTTTTGCCACGATCAAGCATGTGGCGGGCACTTTGGCCCAAAGAAGACAGCCGAGAAAATCTTGCAGTGTGATTTCTATTGGCCACGACTCTTCAAGGATACATATGAATACTGCAAGATATGCTCTCGGTGCCAACACTTGGGCCGGATATCGCGGAGAAACGAAATGCCGCTCCAACCAATTTTGGCTGTGGATGTTTTTGATGTTTGGAGAATTGATTTCATGGGACCATTTCCCAATTCCTTTGGGAATGTGTATATTCTTTTGGCTGTTGACTATGTGTCAAAGTGGGTCGAGGCTGTGCCTAGCTGAACGAATGACAACAAGGTTGTTGTTCGATTTCTTAAAGAACATATCTTTTCTCGATTTGGGCACCCTCGAGCGATTATAAGTGATAATGGTTCTCACTTTTGCAATAGTACTTTTGAGTCCTTAATGCTCAAATATTCTTTTACCCACAAGCTGTCAACGCTATACCATCCCCAAACATGTGGGCAAGCCGAGGTCTCGAATCGGCAAATTGAGCAAATCTTGGAGAAAACGGTTTCTAAAAACTGTAAAGATTGGTCACTCAAACTGATCGATGCACTGTGGGCTTTCCGTACTGCGTACAAGACCGATCTTGGTATGTCTCCATACCGGCTTGTTTATGGGAAGGCTTGCCACCTCCCAGTAGAGATTGAGCATAAGGCATTTTGGGCAATCAAAGAGTTGCATTTATCATTAGGAGATGCGGGCAGCAATCGAAAGCTGCAGTTAAATGAACTAGAAGAGCTGCGGGATGAGGCTTATGATAATGCCGTAATTGCTAAAAACTGAACTAAGGTGTTCCATGATAAACACCTTCTGCGAAAAACATTTAAACCTGGTCAACAGGTTTTACTCTATGACACTCGGTTACCTAATCACCCCGGCAAGCTCCGTTCTAGGTGGAAATGGCCATTTGTAGTTCGCACCGTTTATCCGCACGGTGCAGTCGATCTTGAAAATCCGGAGGACGGTACCTTATTCAAAGTAAATTGACATCGATTGAAACCGTTCCTCACGGCGGACCCAACGGAGGAGCTCCTGTTTTTGCAGGAGCCGCTTTACACCGATTAATTCTCCTCCACTTTCACCCCCGAATTTCTAAGCTTCTTGCCAAAACTTTGTTTCCAATAAGTTTGGGGGTGTGTATCATTTGTAAATACATAAATGCAAAATACCATAAAAAATATAAAATTTTGAGAAACAATAAAAAAAAAATTTGGACCGTTTTGTAAAATTTCAGAATGAATAAATAAATAAATAATTTATTTACAGATAAATTCCTCCCTTTAGAGGGTTTTTTCTGCAAATTTCCATCTTTCTACCCTATTTAAAAGCCCGAGCCCCCCCCGTTCTCCGAACCCAAAATTTTTCCTTATCTAAAAACCCTAGCCGCCACAAGCACATGTCTGCAAAGAGAAACCAGAGCGCCGCCTCCATCTCACCGCGCTTCAGCCGCAGGAGCCTGCTCCCGCCGCCGCTCCACCGCGTCGCCCCCTGGAATTTTCAGGGGAGGGTTTTTTCTTGCAATTTTTTCGATCTGAAACTCATCATGGCACATTGCATGCAATTAGAGAGAGATTTTTCTCAAGTTTTCTCACACGAAGTTTATGGTAGCTACTTCGCGAACGAAATTGAGCGGAGGGGTTGGAATTTTCTGATTTATAACCACCCTTCTGCATTTGCACTACCTGATTTAGTTCACCAATTTTACGAATCCATGGAGGATGGGTGTCTGGCTGACTTAGGTTATATAAAATTGAACTGGGGAGATCACGAAATAAACGTTGATAGGGATTTAATTCACGAGGTCACACTTATACCTCGCATACCTGCACACGACCACCCCCTACAATTCGAGGACTACATGTCCCTGATGAGCACCGATTACTCGAGGGCGCCGCGACAGGGTATTCAAGCTCGATCCCTTTTCGCGAATGTCTTGACCGTGTGCCGATGGGCACAAAATAACATTTTTGGCAGCTCTCACAATACAACTTTTTTCACCCCCTCCTTACATGTTGTGCACACACTTATGACGAAGAACCCACGTTTCGATATGTGTACAGTATTGCTTAATTCTATAGGTGCGAGAAAACGGGCCTCAAATTACCCAAGTCCTATGTTGGTCACACAGCTTTGCCGATATTTCCTCCCCGTTGAGGAATTTGAGTTTTACATGATGGGAGGAATTCCGGTTTGACCACTTGTTGAGAGCGTTTCTACGTCCTACTCTAGATTGACTGATATATGGTCGAGAACCGAACCGGCAGAAAATGTCCCCGCTCGCACCCCTAGCTCTAGCTCGACATCGAGCGAGGGCAAAAAGACACCTCAAGAGTATGCACGTTTAATGAGGAGAGCTGTGAGGGGAATTGATGCTTTAAGGGAGGAGTTTAGGGCGACGGCAAGGGAGCACGACCGTCGACTAACTGAGGTTGAGAGGGGTATTCAAATCCTGTTGGCTAGGGAAGAGCGATCACGTTCACGCTCACGGGCGCGACGTGGGGCCGGGCAGTGAGGGCACTGCTTTGCTTAAGTTTGGAGGAGATGGTGGTGTATATAGTTATCATTTGCATTGCATATTTTAATTTTTTGTATATATTTTTCTTTTTCTTTTGCATATTTAAATTATGCATTGCATCCTTATATAAAAATCATAAAAATTGAAAATTTTGAAAAATAAAAAAATATAGAAAAAGAAAAACCCATAAAAATTGAAATTTTCAAAAATTATAAAAATTAATGTATTCAATTTTGGCTTTATTTTGACTTGAGTTTGACAAATAGGTTAACTAGCTGGGAACAACTAGATCTTAGACTTAGTAAATTAAAAACCCTAAAAATAACCTTCCTTAAAGTTTAACGGTAGAAAGTATATGTCTTTGTAGTTTATTTAGAAATAGGCAAATTTTGAGTTCACTTCTTAGGCTAAGTCAAAACAAAGGAAAAGTATTGATATTTTTATTAGAGTATAAGTTTGAAAAATAATTCCTAGCTTAAGTCTAGATTCTGAAAATGTATACTCTACAATTTGCACAATCACGCACCTTGAAACTTGGAATAGTAGAAGAGACCTTGAAATGCTCTTGTCTAAACTCCTTAGTACGATGAAAAATAAAAAATACAAGTGTGAATAAAGAAAAAAATGAACACTGGTTTTTGTAATTACTTAAGGCTGCAAAAATAGAAAAATATTTAGCGAGGGTGCTTCATCACCTAGTGCCTTAGACCAACTAGTTTGGGAGTCACTGCTAAAAGCCTTATGTGTTACAAGACTAGGAAGTATGCTTTAAAGTGCAAACGCATTTTGTAATCGGTCGTTGGTACCTTAAGAAGTATTAACGGTCGCATGAAGGATGTGTAAGCAAAATTCATTTAAAAATTCACCAATTAAAAAGTGCTTTGGACAACGGACAGGAGTATGATTGCTTGATTTGAATTTCCAAGTGTAGGGGTGATATATACACACACGTAGGGGTATGTGATTGGGATTTCGATAAGAGAGAGGAATGAAGAATAGAACTTGTATCTTTAGTAGAGTTGATAAAAATTCCTAAATGGAGATGGAACCCTAAAAGGAAAACTTAAGAGATGCCAAAAGCTAAGTAAGTCTACAGAACATATATAATCTTAAGTTAAATGATGAGGAAGTGTGAAAAATATGAGTGGATAATTTACGAGTCGACGAAAATAGAATTCCTTGTTAGAAAACCTAATTGGAGAATAAAAGTCAAAAAGCCGAATTGATAGGATTTTGTGGGTAGTATCCGCTGAAAACCCTCAGGAGACAACACTCCTCCTACTAGGGACACCTAGAGGTTTAACGGCTTGTTGCACGAGCTCAGTGCAATTGCGATTCCCTGCGGAAGTGAGGTTAGGTTTTTGTCGAGAATAAAACTAGGTTTGCTCGAGGACGAGCAAAAGATAAGTTTGGGGGTATTTGTTCATATCATAATATTGCATTATTATATTCCCCATTCTTATGCATTTTATAAATAAACAGGTGCTTTTGACCCATGTCTGCTACATAGTACAGGTTACAGGTTCTTGGAGCAAAAACAGTGAAATTGATAAGAAAGATGTAAAAGTGAGACTACAACCAACAAATAGAAGGATCTTGATCAATCCTACACGAAGAACAGTTCACAAAGAGTAAGGCAACACAAGGTTCAAGATTTCGACACGAAGCAACAACAACAGTCGACTATAATTATTCACTGGGAGATCTGGAAGAAACCTAGAAGCCAATTTGAGAAAAGAACTAAAGAAGTAGGAAGACCAAAAAGCCCAGAACCAGAACAGAAACTTTCAGCCAGCAAGTCTATCATTGGGCCGCGGAACCGCGGCCAAACCATGGCTGTGGCCGCGGTTCCGCGGACGTTTAGAGCATGTAGAGGAGAATTTTTTTACCATGTTCTGTGGCGGCGCTGACTAGTCTTCCTAGGGGTATTTTTGTAAAAGAACACATGCGGAAATTGTAAATCTAGGGTTTTCTATGTCCTATAAATAGAGACCCAAATTCTTGTATTAGTTCATACCTCTTTTCATCAATAAAAATTCAGATTTCTTTTGAAGTTTGGAGAGCATCAATTTGTAAGTAGGTTTATTTTCTGCCCTAGTTCTTAGATTTATTTTCTGCCCTAGATAGATAAATTCTTATTGCCTTAGTTTAATCTAGAATAGAATTTTTATTAATCTGCAGTAGATCATTAATCTATTAAATCAAAACTCATAAAAATTATGTCTTCCATAGATCCCTCAATGAGCGAGTAGTTTCCTCACTTTTTAGGGTTAGGAATAGGAAAGGGTTTGAGAGATGAAGATCTCTCACCCCTATCTTTGCCAATCACTTATGAACAATTAGGACTCCATGCATACTTTCATATTCTGCTCCCTATGGCACTCTACCCATGAGGTAACGGTGATACCGTAGTATAAAAGACCGGATATGAATGTTTTCCATGGAGGTTAGGATAAGGATTAAGAAAGGACGGACAAGGATCTAGAGGAAGAAACGTAGTTTCTTCCCGATCATCCTAACCCCCTTTATTAATAATTACCATAACTCCTAAGAAGATATCTAATTTAGGGCATTGAAAGAGGTGTAGATCTTTATTTTACCAAACTTTACCTAAACCTAATCCTAGCAAGTTTCCTAATCCTAGTATAACTCAAATTAGTTTTTATGATAAAAGATCCAACACCCTTTGGAATTAGCTCGTAAGAACATTTAGGAGATTTACACCATCCCAGTGGACCGACCCGTATTCACCGGCTAGCTACCAAGCGATGCCGTTCTTGATTGCGGTAACATATATTTTTGATCGTAAAAACCCCTACAAATCAACGGCTCTCATCAGCCTTCCACCATACCCCGGCGTTATTGGTCAGTTGCAACTTAGCAACTTTCACCTAGGCTATATCTGGCACTTGAGCTGCTGTCAGGTCATCCTCGATCGCTTGATCTCATTCTTCTGCTTCATGCAGACTCTCTTTACCCGAGAAGTTCTTTGGGTGCAGTGCCCGAAATTGCTTAACTTCGGGTGCTTCGATTTCGGGGCGGTTCAAAAAGATAGCAGTCTGCTGCTGTTGACCCTTCAATAGGCACTTGATAGCCTCAAGATGTACCGTTTGCTCATTGATAGGAGCTGCAATGGTAGGTGGTGGTGGTTGTGTAAGCGGTGGAGTATTGCCGTTGACGTTGGTGCTGGTATTGTTCGGAGATTCCATCATCTTGATATAAAATATAGATTTGGATAGTTTCAAGGAATTTGAAATGCAAGGAATGTAAATATTTGTTGAATTCATTAATTCTTGATATATTTTTTACGACTTCATGCAGAACTGACCTGCATGGACCACCAACAAAACCTGTCACGCCCCGCTTCCCAGTAGACGGAAACGGTGACGTGGCAAGTCCGAGGCATATTTATCCAGAGAAGGTTATTCCCTAGATAAATATACTAAGCGTATTGAAACAATAATACACAATGTAAGAAAAAATGGAGATTGTAAAAATTTTCAACAAATATCTTTATTTACATTCAACTTTCAATATTTACAAGTACACGAGTTTCAGCTGGAAAGTAAATACAATAAAAGAAAATGCTTAAACATGTGGCATACATAAACTGAAGAAAAATGAAGCTGAGCTAGTTGTGAGTAGCAATCCGGATGTAGTCCTCCTCTGTGGCCTTTACCTCCTCTGTCTCGACCGTATCTGACGAACATTCCAACAGAAGAAAAGTGGGTGGAATGCCTGTCGGCGAACTAGCGCTCAGTAAGTCCCAAGGATAAGCAAGAGTAAAGAAAATGACAAATATAGAATATATAGATGACGAGTAAGAGTATATGTTCATAGGTGAATATGAATTATAGGTCTCTATATGGTTACTATGTTAATGTTAAGTTCCAAGTGTGAATGTCAACACAACCGTAGAAGTATTCATGAGCTCAAGACTAGGGCCCCGGAAGTAAGAAAAATAGGCCCATTTCATGTGTTAGCATCGGAGCTCTAGGCTGTGGATGAGTCAACCCGATTGATATTCGAGTAAAATAAAATAGAGGTTAATACAGGACTCCTAAAACTCCGTTGGATTCATACAAGAAACTATCACAAGCACCCCGAGTATAAATAGTTTATAACTGTATAATATACTTAATTAACTTGAGTGATTAGTTATAACATATCTTAATCGAAACCATAGATTGCGAAAGGTGTAGAATGAAATCGAGTGAGTCAAGTAATATGCGAATCATGTCAATTGCAATCTTGGTTCGAGTCAAGTTAGTTCGAATAGATTGGGTTCGAGTTCATATTCAGGTTTAGATTCGAGTTGGGTTAGAGTTCGAGTTTGTATTTAAGTTCGAGTTCAAGTTTAAATTCGAGTTTGGAGTTTGGGGTTTGAGTTCAGGTCTTTTTATATGAATTGATTTAAATTGTTAAAAATCTTATGTTCGGGAGAAATCGGCAACTGCTGCACATGGACGGCAGGATTTGTGTCTTTTTCCAAGACAATTGCCATTTGATAACTCCGTTAAATTTTCTAACCTGAATAGGCAAGCACTCACTTTCTCCGGCTCCCTGGGGCTCAAGAGAAATGATACCGTATAAACCTATATTAATTCTAGAGTCCTTAAAATATTGTTTGGATATCTCGAGAGGGTTTTATGAAAAATACTTTCATATAGTTTAAAAAATAAACCTCGATGGTGATTTATAATATTTAGGGTTTTCATAAACATGTATTTTAATTGTTGTGGTGTTTTGGTGATAAAACCTAGCTATTTGAAAGCTTATGGTATTTTTATGAAAACTACTACTTTTGGTAACTTGATAGTATTTTATTAAAATTCTACACTTTCATTTTAATATAGTTTTTCATAATATGTTTTTATTGAAGATACGAATTCATAGTTTTATATAATTTTCCAAAATTTAGTTTTGTTTAGAAAAGTCGTATTTCTTAAAAACCGTATTTTCATTTCCTTGCGAGACCGAATACTCCGTGAGGAGTTCTGCATTTCGCTCTACTATCTCAAGGATGTGTGATGATCCGCACCATCCATTAGCGAGTCACTTGACGAGGGTTGTAGAGACGTAATTGCTAAGCATTACAAAAATACCGATTAAAACAAACCCGTTTTGAAAATTCTAAGAATGTGCGATGATCCGCACCATCCATTAGCGAGTCACTTGATGAGGGTTGTAGAGGCGTAATTGCTAAGCATTACAAAAATACCGATTAAAACAAACCCGTTTTGAAAATGTGTGGTATTTTAATGAAAAAGTTATTCTTTAAATGAACCATAGATCTAGAATACCGTGCTATGAAACCATAGTGTACGTGTGTGGTATGTCGTTACCCCGTGAAGTTTTTCTGGAGGTAGATAATCTAATTATCGAGAAAGGTTATACTAAAGTTCATGGTATTTTAATAAAAAAAAGTCCGTTATATATTTGTTTCACATGAATTTTTTTTTAAACTAAAAGATAATGATGTGAATAAGGTTAAGATTAGTATAGGATGTTAGTTTGATCTAATTTGCTTATCACATGGATTACAAATATTAAAAAGAAGATTATATCGAAGATAACTCCACTTTTGTCGATTTGTTTTAAAAATTGTTTTGAGATGGAAAGGGGGAGAGATGAAAGGACTTATTCGTTGTATAGCGTTGGGAAGATGTTAAAGAAGAGGGAGGTGGTTCCATGGGATCGCGAAAACTCCGGAAACGACTTCGATATTCGACGAAAAGAGCTTGGTTACTAACTCCACTCGACTTCACTTGCACTTAGAAACTTTTGGGATAATTTTGATAGAAATTTTCAGAATAGAGGGGAGCTAGGAAATGGGGTGGTATTTATAGTGGAAATTTAGGGTTTGGGAGTTAAAAATTTAGATTAAAATAATTCAAATGGTGTTAAATGATGAATTTAAAAGTCACTGTTTAATTGCAGGGAAATCAAACAGTGCAGAGGAGTTGAGGGGAGTCGAAAGGGCTAGTGTGCAAAGCACGAAGACAAACGGGGCCATCTCACCCATCGGCGCCGGCTTAAACTCAAGAACGGGCGGTCGGATCTTGGACAATTGCCTCGAGATTCGTGCCACGTGTCAAGTTTGGTGTTTACTCCTCTTTGCGCCTGTTTGATTTTTTCTGAATTTTTTCATTTCTCTGTGAATTGTACGTGTAACTCTTAGGCTTCCGGAAAATTAAAAAGAAAAATCTTTAAAAATAATTGGGTCTGATGAGATTCGAACACACAGGCTATGTCACATCAGTATAGAGATTTTACCAATGAGCTACAAATTGCTTCTTGATTTTATTTAACAAAAATAACCTATAACCCTTACACAGGCTGTAATACCCTTTTCTGTACAATAAAGAAGAATTTTTTTGTATAGGAATTTTAGAATCGTTACAGCAACCCTTACTAATCAACGTATAGCAATTAGTTGATGTTTAGAAACACATATACAAAAGTAAAGTGAATAAACGATACTAAAATCTCGACTTAGAAACATTCCGTGAAGCCCGAATATAAAGATAACACATAGTGAAATCTGGGCCAAAAACAAGCATGCCAAAAATCCTAAATTCAAGTAACTAAGCCACCGTTCGAAGCACGACACC
Organism: Agapanthus africanus; assembly: GCA_030015575.1. Classification (NCBI taxonomy): domain Eukaryota; kingdom Viridiplantae; phylum Streptophyta; class Magnoliopsida; order Asparagales; family Amaryllidaceae; genus Agapanthus; species Agapanthus africanus. The sequence continues at coordinate 41,419,035 of JASDDO010000019.1, read as the reverse complement.
GGATCTTTTTCTCTGGCCGCAAATTGCGGTTTAAAGTAATATTTTGGTGGCCAAAAATGAGAATTGTGGTCTCGTGTTTCTACGGCGACATCCTAATATCATATAGATCATTCTGCAATACACAAAATGTTCTTTAGAGATCAAAAAAGTGAAAGTGTACGCTAGAACCCTACTGGGTTTTACAAGCATCAAGTATGACATTTTTATATTTTTTGGGGTGCTAACTAACACTAACCTAGATCGTTAACTAGATGATTAAGGTTTTACATTTGATATCAAGGTAAACTAGTGAGAAGTGAAGATGGCTATACCCTCGTAGATCGAGTCCTTCACTTCACACGCTCCGTGTAGTATTCCCACGACTCCACTAGGCTCCACTTGAGGGTTTGGACGAGCTTCCTCCGATGACCTTCGTGCCGAAAATGATCTACGCGAATTCCCTCCAACTCAAGCTATCTTTACACTAAACTCTTTGGTGTAGAAAACACGCTACACTTGATCGCTAGTCAAGTGTAGGATGGTGAAGTAAGGGATAAGAAAGCTCACAAGTTTTTGTTCAAGCTTCATAGTTCACATCATATGTGAGGGTTGAAGCTTGAACCATGATAATGAGGAAGATGAAGAAGCTAGAGAGCATATGGGAGGAACTAAAGAAAAATGGCTAAGTGCTAGAATGAATAAAAATATGAATGGCAACCTTTGACCCTCACTCATTCAAGCATGGAATTATTGTAATATAAAATTGCAACCATACTTGAATAGTGAGTCAAGATGAATAAACAAACAATAAAGCCTATGCCTTCAACCATACTCCCAAAGTCTCCCCATTTTCCACCTTTTATTCTATTTTCAAAAAAATAGAAAATATATGCCATGCTTCATATAATAATATATATATTTACATATATCAAATATACTTCGTATATATATATTAATAAAGCAATTAGTGAGCTAATGATATTAGTTAATATATAATTATATCAAATATAATTTATATCAAATTATTAAATCAACACTTGATTTAATAATCTGATTATATCACATATGACTGACTAATATCATTTATCCGTTTATCACATTTTCAAATCAACACTTGATTCGATAATCTGGTTACATCACATATAACCTAACCGATACCAGATAACTGCCAGATTACAATACGGTATCACATACTCGTATTTAATCTGGCCCATGCACATATCAACATATGTGTCTTACTTCGTTTCGCCTGAACCAGGGAACTTCTGTGTGGGACTCTAAAGACTCGTCAATATGCTATCAGTAGGTAATGATCATATCAGTCACCTACAAGCCGTCAGCGGTACTAGCTGGACGTAACGGCTACCCGGGTATTGAGCGATATGAAGATCAACAAGCAAACTTATCCATACTCTCCATGAATCCTATTGTAACACTACTTACAGTCCGGTCTCTTCGTCTGTTATGTCGCATATCATGTCTATGGGTGGTAAACGTCAGACCCCAGTAACGTGATAAGTCATGCCGATATCTGGTCTATAACGGTTCGAGAAACTACTGATAACTCTTATCAGTAAATCTCAGCAGCAGCCCTGACCAGGGACTTTCCGTTATAGCCAATCGAGCATAGCGCGACATCAACCCCCAATATCGGGAGAGACGAAACCCCTCCTATCTCTCATTGCCTTCATATGACTCGGGACTGTACCCAAAATCCACCTGTTTGCACAACTCCTCTTAAGCGTGGTAGGGAGGAAATCAAAGCACAGTGGGAGCCATACAAGACTCTATGACGATCTTGGGTCTACAGACTAATTTGTACCAGTGTCACCAGAGGACTGCTATTTGACGATAAGTATAATACCAACTAGGAGTCCTCGGCGAGTCTATTCGGTGTACCCATTCTCTAATAAGCACCTGTGTACAATCTTTGATGTCACAAACTAATGGCTGTGGGATCAGCCATCGCCCTCTAAGAGAAAAGAAACGTACACACTAGTCTACTCTGGAATATCGATGCCCTACTCTCGATATCCCTTCGACTAGGAACAGTTTAAGAATGTACTTTTGGACCACCCTGGCCCCACTAGTATGATCTCATCATAATCCTGGTAGTCAAGTACATATCCTAAGGTCTTCATCAACATGTAAGAGACAAACAGTATAAAGATACTAGTCTACATATTAAGATAAATGTAACCAGATAGCATACTATCATGTCGATCAAGAAAGTCCTCTATATATATGTCCAAGCATCCAATATATCAACAATAATGGCCTCTAGGGCATACATATTCCTAATAAAAAGTTTTTCCAGAAACTTGGATTTTGGGTTTTTGAATACGGAACTGTTTCGGTTTCGAAATCCAAACATCGTCTAAACATTAGTTTAAGTGTTTGAGTAGGCTCTGATACCAGTGTAAGTGTGTAGTGCTCCTTATCATTACTACTACGGCTTTGTGGAATCAAAAACTTTAATTTTTACTTGAGCACTGCACATTAAAACTCTAGAATACAAGTCCAAATACTAAACTAAACTAAAACTACAAGAGTTTTAACTACTAGGTTAGTACTACAACCTTTGAAGTCGGTCCTTCGGGTCTTGTATAGTCCTCTTCTTGAGCTCCTAGGGTTGTAGGAACGAGCTCTCGAAGTTGATCTCCCGCATCGAAGACGATCCACCTGAGGATGTCAGTTTAAGCGATAGCTTCTAAGAAGCAACTAAAAATCAAGTCTTTCTAGGACTAGATATTTAGGGGTGTAGTTATAAGTGTCAAGATGCTCTCTTTACGTTCTTAAAAACTCAAGTGAGCAAGTGAGGAAGAAGAAGAAGAGACGGCAACTAAAGAAAAATCAATAATGATAATAATACACTCTCACAATCCTTATCTCTTCATTTAACTTTTAACATATAATAATAATAGAAGTGAGAAGGCTCATAACACAATAATGTGGGTCACGAGCCCACACTTTTCATGAAATTAGAAGAGATGAGATGTAGAGAATGTCCATCTTACTAGGTACACATACACACACACATATATATAAATGTATGTATATAATCAAGTATACCTAAACCCGTATTCATAATCAATATGTATACCGTATTTCTACCAAAATACGAATACCGTATTTGTACCAAAAATACAAAATACGTGTATTCATATTTAGAAAGAAATACATGTATTTGTATTAAGGCATAAATACCCGTATTCATATTAATACATAAATACCAGTATTCATACAAATACACTATTCGTATAAATACCGTATTCGTGTTAAAATACAAATATCCAAAAGAGAGCAATATAATACTAGTATCAAATCTGGCTATCTTTCAAACCTGCTAGTACTACTGAATAGTCTGATTAAAGCACGTGTATAAAATACACGTGTTCAATTGAACACCCGAGCGTATCGAAATACGCAAACTACACAGTTTCGTTTGAACCAGAAAACCCTCTGTGTGGAACTCTAAAGACTCGACAGTACTCTGGTAGTGGGTTTAACCATAAGCGGGTCAGTGGCACCAGCTGTACTTAACGGCTACCTAGGTATCTATCGAAAGGAAGATCGACAAGAAAACTCGTCTGAACCCCTATTGAGCCTGTAGGTGACATTCTCCGTACAGGTCCGATCTATTCGTCTAAGAGTATCGCAAATCGGGCCTAGAGGGGTGGTAAACGTCAAACCCTATTAGCGCGACAAATCGTGTCGGTGTAGAACCTAATACAACTTGAGAAACTACTGGTGTACTTACCAATAAATCTCACTTGCCCTGGCCAGGGACCTGTAGTATCGGCCAACCGTACACAGCGCGATATCAACTCTAAATACCGGGAGAGACGAATCCTTTTTATCTCCTACTTCCTCCAAGTGCTTCGGGACTGCACCCAACTACTACTGGTTTTCACGACTCTTCAAAAAAGTGGTAGGGTAGTAATCTAAGTATAGTGGGAACACACTCGAGACTAATAGTGATGTCTGTAGGGTGTTTTTCGTCGCCCTATTGAGATGGGAATACGCGCGCTTGTCAGGCGTATACAGATTCCTCCTACCTAGGGCAGGCCGGGGTTTATTGATTGTGGGGATCCGAATCTCCGGCAGCCGGGGACTAAGCTGCCGCTAATTACCCCTCGCTTTTGGAGCGAGAGAACCTCCGATTGACTGATCAAACTGGTCATGCGAACTCAATGTGCCGTGTGCGTGTGTTGTGTTTTTAGGGGTTTTGGATATATCGGGGGCCTCGCAGAGTTTATGGGGGTCCCGCGGTGGGAAGCGTCCAAAGGATGCATGCGTGGCATGTAGGTGTTGGGCGCCCGCAGGCCACATGCCCAGCATGTGGGCGCTAGGCGCCGGCGCCTCACGCGTCCAGCACGCGACCGCTGAAGACACCAGCGGAAGAAGGGGCTAAGCCCTTCGGTCTGAAGTTGAACCCCTGAACAGGATTTGGGCATGGATTTGGAGTTAAACTCTAAAAGATTTGGATTTGGAGTTAAACTCCTAAAAGATCTGGATTTGGAGTTAAACTCTTTTGAAGATTTGCGTCTTGGAGTTGAACTCCTCAATGATCTGGATTTTTGGGGCTCAACTCCTTCGAGATTTGGATTTGGAGTTAAACTCCTTTGGAAGAGATTCTTATTCAGAGTTAAACTTCCAAGAGATTTTCGGAGATGATGAAAGAAGACCCCTTTCTTCTCCCTTGAGCCCACGGATCTTATCTTGAGACTTGGATCTTCCCAAAGTGGGATTTTTGGAGATGAGTCTCTTTCTTTCTCCTCTCTGTTGGCTGGATCTTGGAGAAAAGGGAGTGAAACTTAAAAATCTCCCATTTTAGAGATTTAATTGGAGATCCGAGCTCCCCTTCAAGGGTTTTATGGTGAAAAACTATTTCCTTTTGAAAAAAGAAGAGTTAAACACTTGATTTATTTCAAAAAAGAAGAAGAAGCTTTAGAATCTTGAGGAAGGAGAAGAAGGCACAGAACCCTAATTTTTGAGACGAATGAAAAGGTTCTTCTTGATTTTTTCATCATGTTTTCCTTTATATGCTACACACTTTACATATAGCCCCTTGGGCTTTACCAAATGGCACTTGTGCCACCCCATGCCTTATGTGCTTATTTCTTTTTGCATATAAACCATGAGGTCTAGAAAATTTTGGCTTTCTGCCCATTTTTCATACATTTATTTCTAAAAAATTGTATTGAACTAATTTATTACTTCATTCTTGGTATGGAGCCGGCCCCTTCCATACTTGGTCTTGACTTGGGCTTGGGCCCACTTCGCTTGGGCTTGGGCCCGCTTGGCTGGGGGTTGACTGACTTTAACCTGGTTAACCGGGGTGTAATTTTTGACCCCAATAGTGTTAAGTCATTGGACTAACCTGTACTCATGTCACCGGAAAACTGCTATCCGACGATAGATATAATACCAACTAGCAGTTACCAGCGATTCCGCCCACTGTGACTCATAACCTAATGAGCACTTATATACTATCTTTGGTACTATGTACCAATGGTCACGGGACCGGCCATCTTCCCTGACGGGGATAAGAAATGTATGCACTAGTCTACCCTGAAGTATCGATACCCAGTCTCGATAGTCCTACAACTAAGGAAAATTTTAAGGATGTGCTTATAGACTACCCAGCTCCTACAAGTATGATTACTATCACAACGCTGATAGTCAAGCAAACATCCTAAGAGCTCTATCAATATGTATTAGCAATATGTAAAAAGGAACATATACTCATGTTAAGATAGATACAAACCAGATAGCAAACTATCATATTGAGTAAGACTGTTTTATATATGTATATATCCCGAATTTCCAAAATATAATAAACAATCATATACTATATAATAATGGCCTCTAAGGCATATATTCTTAACACATACCGCCTCCAAGATTCCTTGGGACGTAACCTTCCGCGGTTGTATAATGCTGAAAAGCTTAAATTGTATTGTTAAACTTGTATTCCATTTAATAATAAAGATTCTTTCTTCTCTGCAATCCGGACTGTTTCTCCCGATTCCAAACCTAGACACCGCGAGAGGCTGGCGGGCAGCCTCCTGCCCGTCGTGCCCATTCAAAACGGGTAGTTTCCTACCCAACCTAACTGAGGGTCTGAAGCCCCCTTACGAGCCAACAAGCTGTCTATTGCTCGGCTCGGAGGCAAGGGAAGTACCCTGGGTCAACCTTTTATCCAGGTGAACAAAACGCAGGTGCGTCTGTAGGTAGCCGACCTAAGTCTCACTCCGCTCATCTTACCTCGACTCCGGAGTGAAGGATTGAAGGAGGGGTATCGACCTACATACACTTGGTAGACATAAACAAATTTTTTTGATGTTCTGACATTCTGAGCAAAGAAAATTCTGAGCAAAGAAAAATTCATGAGCAAAAGAAAAATTTATTAATAAGAGATATTCTCGGCTCCTCAGCCTTACAAAAGTACCTAGGGGCTCGCAAAAGAAAACACCATTTTGTCGCTTAATGATTACAGCAAAGGAGGGAGAGGGTCTTGAAAATATTGGTCGTGGTACTCAAACCAGAGATCCACTAGCCGATCCCAAGCAGCGTCCCATCGCTCCTTCTACCTATGTCTGTGGACCCGAGCAGCTATAGTGCCGCATGGGACTCCCGCCGTCGCGCATGAAGGTATGATCAATCTCTATTGGAAAGATCGGCATAGGAGATCAATCGAGCAATCTCGTCTGCTCTTCAAGATCGGGCTTAACTCATGGGTCGTGCGCATCTTGTCGACGGCTTCTTCCAGCGTTTGTTGGGACAACGCCCCGAAAAGGCCGAGGAAGACCTCCAGATCGCGTGGATAAGCACATGCATGAGAGATGATCGGCGTAGGAGTAACCGCCCATAATGACGTTCCAGCCGACCTATCACAGCCTCGTAGGTCATCTCGTAGCTGTCGTAGTTGTAATAGTAGAAGTCGTCGCAGGATATGATATCTCGAATGTTGTACATGTTACCGGCCATCGAAAAACGATTGACTACGAAGGTCGGAGAAAGAAAAGAAGGCAGAAGATGGAGACAACTAAAAGCAAATCGACGGAAGTGCCTGCCGAAACTCCTCTATTTATAGCCTCAATGAAAATTCCCCTACGGTCGAGATTCTCTCCTGCCAATAAGCGAATTACAGAGTATTGCATCCATCGGATGAAGTGTCGCCACGCAGCTTCCGGCTATTGGTCGCCTCCCTTTCACACGGATCCGGGCAGAATGAACGCCGCCGCTAGGAGATACGCGCGGACCTCAAGATACCCGGCATGCGCCATGTGGCACCGGGAATCGAAGAGGCGCAAATGTCAATGCCAAACTTTGGATTCCTGCCCGACCAATTCACACCAAGTAGATTCTTGCTCAGCCCAAACTGTGGATTAGACACTTTCTCACAAGGCCGTTGGGTATCTTCTTGCCCGACCAATTCACAGCGAGTAAATTCCTGCTCAGCCCAAACTGTGGATTAGACGATGTTCCCTCATAAAAAAAGGAAAATGGGGAAATTCCCAACTATTAAAGTCTCACGTGTTAAACACGTGAGCGCTGTTGGGAATTCACCCACGCGCGCAAATGCGTATGTTTTGGTAACGGATATGATTTTAAGGAAATGGAATGCGCACGCGAGATCGTTCTCGTTTTAAAATTTATAAACCGCAAGTGCACAGCGCGTTGTAGCAAGCCGGTAGGTATGGATCGATCCGCAGGGAATTGTGTATTAGGTCTTGTGATTTAAGGTTCAACAAATAACGAATGGGTTAGTTTTGTCACTAAAATAAAGAATACGAAAACAAAGAAAAGCAAGCAAAGAAGATAAGAAAGAAGTGGCTGTGGGTTTGGCTCGAAAGATCGAATCGTGACGATTCCTTCGACGCTCCCTTGATCATGAGTTGCCCGTCCTTACGTCGATTCCGGCATGAAGCATGACTTGTCAAGACGGTTGCGGAGCATAAGTCATCAAATTCCGATATTTGCCGCAAAACACGAAACGTGTCCGTTTTGTTCACTTGCCGTTTTGTATGTCCGAGCTTAGGGTATCAACACAAAGCACGAGGGTTAGCAAGCTTACCACAACATCCAAAACACAAATTAGTTAATGAGAGCAAATGATTTTAGTGTTGAGTTTGCTAAGTGTTTGTGATAGTATATAGTATATGAAACCAAGAGATTGTCAAGCACTCGATCACAAAATACTATATCTAAACCTAACAACCTTAACACTAAATTGATTTTAACTTAAACATTGAAATGGAGAAAGGGAGTGAATATGGTATATGAAGAGGTTACAAAGTAACCATGTTTCAAAATACCATATCACATCAATACATAAACAATCTTTAAGTTAGAATCATATATATAAGTACATTATGTTAGTTATATGTAAGCCCTAGAGGCCATTACTGTACATACGATGTATATAGTAGTGGATGCTTGGACATGCATAGGGAGGACTTTCTTGATCGACATGATAGTATGCTATCTGGTTGCACTTTATCTTAACATGTACTCTGATTGTCTCTATGTTACATGTTAATAAAGCCCTTAGGATATGTACTCGACTACTGGGACTATGATGAGATCATACTAGTGGGGCCAAGGCAGTCGACGAGTACATCCTATAACTGTTCCTAGTCGAGGGTGTATCGAGACAGGGCATCGATACACCAGAGTAGACTAGCGTATACGCATCTTGACCCATACGATGGGCGATGGATGATCCCATATCCATCGGTGTTTGACATCAAGGATGGTGTACGGGTGCTCAGAGGAGACTGGGTACACTGGACGGGCTCGCCGAGAACTCCCAGATGGTATTATACCTCACGTCAGATGGCAGTTCTCTGGTGACACTGGTACAGGTTAGTCTGTAGACCCGAGATCGTCATAGAGTCTTGTGTGATTCCCACTGTGCTTCGTCCAAGAGGGCGTGCAAAAAGGTAGCTTTTGGGTACAGTCCCGAATCACATGGAGGGAATGAGCGATAGGAGGGGATTCGTCTCTCCCGGTATAGGGAGTTGATGTTTTGCTGTGTTCGATTGGCTATAACTGGAAATCCCTGCCCAGGGTTGCTGAGATTTACTGGTAAGTGTTATCAGTAGTTTTTCGAACTGTTATAGACCTCATGTCGACATGACTTATCAAGCTACTGGGGTCTGACGTTTACCACCCCTAGGCGAGATATGCGACATATCAGACGAAGAGACCGGACTGTACGGGAGTGTTACTGATTGAATTCGCAGGAGAATGTACAGGCTTGCTTGTTGATCTTCTGATCGCTCAATACCTGGGTGGCTGTTACGTTTAGCTGACCGGTTGTAGCTTGTGGATGTTTGATATGATCATCACTTACTGCCGGCGTATTGACGATTCTTTAGAGTCCTACACAGAGGTTTCTTGGCTCAGGCAAAACGGAGTAGGAGCACATATATGATATGTGCGGGACCGAGAACAATACGTGTATGTGATACCGTATTAGATTCTCGCGATATGAGATATCGGCCGGGTATATGTGATATAGCCGGGTCATTGGATCAAGTATTGATTCGATGAACTGATACAGATTATATTAGTCGGTTATTTGTGAAATAGCTGGATTATCAGATCAAGTGTTGATTCGATAATTTAATGTATAATTATATATTTGATATATTAAATTACATTAACTGATATAAGCTCACTAAAAGATTCTTTTTCTCACTGGGGTAATACATTGATATATATGCGATATATGTTAATTGTATTATTTTATTTTGTTACAATAAATATTATATATGTGATATATAATATTGTAACATGTTATGATTATTAATGCAACATGATTAGTGGAGATTAAACATGATTAAGGTTTGATTTGGGTTAATTTTTCTAGAAGTTTCTAGAAACTTTTGTTTTGTTTTTGCAAAGATATTTTGTAAAGATATTTTTGTTATGATATTTGTTAACCCAACCCAACCCTTGACCATGGTTTATTCTCTACATGGGTTAAGTTATCATACTTAACCCATGGTTGCATTTCTAACCTCACATGGATTCATTATTCATCACAAAGAGAATGGTTCTTCTTCTTCTTCCTTCTTCTTTGATGAAAAGCTTTCTAGCTTTTTATGAAGTGATGAAAATGAGTGAGTTAATGAAAATAAATGAGAGCTAAAATCCTACTTCATCATCCTAATCTATTCTTGCCAGTTAGATTAGGGTGTTTACTTCATTAGTAAGTGAGAGCTTGTGTTAAAGAACATCAAGGTAGATCATCTTTGTTATTGAAGATCGGAAGTAAGCATGCATCCTTCTCTTCGTGGAGCCTCTCTAGAGTCCGGGAACATGATGATCGCAGCGAAGAGACCTCAACACGGAGCTTATGAAGTGAAGGACCGGACTACAAAGGTTGTAATCCCAAACTCTTAGATATTAAAGTGTTAAACATGCTTTGTTTCGCCTAATCTCTAGTTTAAAGATCTTGGTTAGGGTTGTTCGGCACGGCTAAAATTTAAATCGGGCATGGTTGATGCCTTGTAGAACCTTATTAGAGTGCCTAGTAACCCTACAGTGGTATCAGAGCCAAGCTAGAGTTTTAAGCGAAGTCTAGACGAAGTTTAAAGTCCGATCGAACTCCGAATACCTGTAAAACTCTAGTTTCTGGAAAAATTTTCAAAAGTTGACATTTTTCATATTAAAAATGCTCAGAAAATTCAGCAGGTGATTTTATGGATTACTGTAAAAAACGAGCCCAAAATTCCATTATTGCGCCGCGGAACCGCGGCAATAACCTTGCTTGCGCGGCGGTTCCGCGGCCAAACAGTAAAATTATGGGATCGGTTTTCAACAGTAATATCCGTATGCACTTTTGCATGTTTCTGGGAATTTTTAATTCTACTCAAGTGTTGAGTTTTCTGGGTTGTATTGGGAACTCGTTGATTTGATCGGAAAGTTTAACTTCGTTTAAGTTTTTTCCGGATAATTTAGAACGTGTTAAAAAGTTCAACCGGATATCAATAACTCACTTTTTCCCCTGCCGGAAAATTTCCAAGTGTTGGATTTTTCCGTAGTTTAAGAACGTTCTAAGTCGTGCAAGTAACGCGGTGGACCCTCTAGAAGACAACAAACCTTAACTCGATTATGTGACCGTCTGAACCGTCTCTAAACCTTAGGGTTTGTGGCAGTACGGCGTTGTCACATGTGAGGCGTTGGCTTGACCCTTCTACGGTTGGACCATTGGTACTGTGGCATGTGATGGATGTTTTTTAAACTAATTTCAAGTGTTGAGAACCATTTGGGAAATCTTGGGTGTTTGTTTATTCGATCGGAAAGTTTAACATTGTCTATTTATCTGGAATGTGATACAATATTTGGAATCCACAAGTAGTTATGAGATAACTAATTTGAATGTTATAAATCTAGCAGTTCAGTCTCAGATAATCGGTTGCCACGGAATTTTGATGTGATCAAAAGTCCGTCGCAATCACGTAGCGTATGCGGATACTCGCCGGGTAAATTTAATAGACAGCCACGCCCCAAAACCCCGACCAAGTGACTGTAGGAGAACCCCGTCGCCAAAAGCATCCGTTCGGATGCTCGCGGCAGCGGTGTTCCGCCTTAGTGCACTTCGTCGACGGCATCGGGGGTGCGGCCGTCTACTAAAGTTTGCGACGAGCATTTGATCAGGATGTCGGGAATCTTGTTGAATTGCCCGACTTGATATTGAAAAGAGTTTTCGATAAATGAGACTAAAATGTGGGGTTTATAATTGTTAGGCATAAGATGTCTAAGGAATTCATTTGGTTAGGCATGCGATGTCTAAGGAGGTTGCGGATTCTAACTGTTGTAGTTTTACACTTTCTTTTCTGTGACCGTAAGTGTAGTATGTAGTTGTATCGCCGGTTTTCGTTGCTATACATCAACGACAATCGGTGTACTTACTTACGTTGATGATATGAGATATTATGTGTTGCTGTGATATGTTATAGTGGATCATCATGTTCTGATAGCCGGGGGGTTTATGTGAGATGAGGGTTTTTATTTTCATTCATGTAAAATTCATTTGTATGTAATATTCTTTTATTGGGACACTTCCGGGCTGAGGTTGATGTCACCATTGTATATTATTTACTTTTCCGCATTAGGTAGACCCAAGGCGGGGAGCACAAGTAACCGGGTTCTAGGGTCCAGTGGAAGACCATCTCGAGGAGTTGAGACCAGTTCTCCTAACTCTAGAATTGGCAGGGTTACTTGCCGCTCTCGTAGGGGTCTAGGGATGTGGGTTTGGCTATTCATCGCGACCGTGGAATCCGTATTTTATACAGGCTCGTATTAAAACACGGACGTCCTAGTATATCCAATATTTCATATATGTTATTCTGCTACAATGTTCTGTGATGGGATCATATTACTGCCTGAGACGAATGTTTATATTATATATATGAGATATATATTTTATATTGTTGATTTCGTTTCAAATGTGATGCTTGTGAAGCATAATTAAAATGGGACTTCATTAATGAGATTAATGAAATAAAAAAAACCTAAAGATATTGTAGAAACTTGTTTAAAAACTGGTAGCTCTAGTTCTTTCTTTGCATAGCGGTGTTCCTTGTAGAACATCCAGCACCTTATTCGATAAGGAAAGAGCCAAGATCCTTTCACCGGGAGTGGCCTCTTTAGCGAAACTAGCAGATGCTGCATACTCGGTTTGTCTTTTGATTGCTTCTATAGTTTTTGCTTTGCACAGCGGTATTTGTGAAATATCATGCACCTTATTCGATGAGGAAAGAGCCGACGATCCCTTCACCGGGAGTGACCTCTTTAGCAAAACTAGAAAAGGCCTCAAAAACACTCCATTTAAAATCACTCGATTCTACAACGATATCAAGTTCATTACGCAAAGGGTTTTCTTAAAAAACTGTCGTAGCCCTCCGTCATTTCAGATAAGTACTAGTTAGTATTCGTGCTGCGGTAATTTGGCCTCCGTCAAGGCGTAGTGTACGGTAGCTAACTAGTGCTTATCTGCTAGCATACGATGCGATTGGATTAGGGTATTCGTACGACGTAGTTTGGCCTCCGTCAAGGGTCGTGCGGGTGGGTTTAATTCAATCAGGAAATGACGGGTTGAACTTGACTAGCGGATTATGGGTAGTTTGGCCTCCGTCAAGGTCATAGGACGCTAGGGGTAAAATATTATTGGGAATTTCAAGTGTTGAAATTTGCAATGAGATTGCATACCTTCTATGAGATAGTTGGATCCCGATACCCGCTGCGAGTAAGAGTTACTCCTGAGAGAGTTTTACACATTACAATTAGCCGATCAAGTAGGTGTCTAGAAAGGTGTCAACGGGGTTACGCCCCTGGGAAAACGAGGTTTACTTTAATTAGGTCCGTGCGAAAGCATGGGGAACCTCCCTCAAAGTACCGGCACTGGCCTGGCTGAAAGATTGGCGAACTTGTAGGGTGTAGTTAATCCCGGCTAGTCTTTCCTTTTAGGGTTTGAAGGAAGATTTGACTAAAACAGTAGGAGACATCCTGATTAGGTATATTAAATAACCAATCTAATATTGCAAGAGCATACGCTGAGTGTTTTCTTCTCTCTCTCTCCAGGTAGCAACCATATCACGCCTTAATTAAGATAATAATACGGATGTATTGACCGAACCCGCTTGTTATACTAAGCTGGGGAACGTTGGTCCCGCTCCAACTTATAATTGTTATAAGACAGAGTAGGAAATAGGGGATTGCCCGAATTCCTATGCCGCCCAAACGAAGAAAGTACATGCTGATGCATCTTCTTCGGGTATGTTCATTACACAGAACCGTTTCTCAATATCCTTTACGTCATGGGTATTTGATATCGGATCAGGATCCCACATATGTAATTTGTTACATAGGCTACAGAAAGGTAGAGGACTGAGAACGGGTGATAAGTTTCATGAGATAGAAACGGTGCAAGTGTTGCAGCCAAATCTGTTGGTAGTTATCACCCTGTATTATCAGAATACATTGATTCGAAACGAATGTTATTAGATACCGAACCTGATATACAACATCATATCAGTCTCTTTATTAGTAAAGAAGGATATAATTTTGTATTGTTGGATAATGTTTTGAACATTTCCTATATCAAGAGTTGATCGGTTCAGGCACGTTATCTAAAAACATAGACGTTCTAAATCAAACTACAGTTCTTAGTATACAGAACACACACAAGAGGAAGAGTTCAGAAATGAACGAATCCTTCTTGAGGTATTGTAGACTAGGTCATATCAATGTGACCCGACTAGCTGAAGTTACATTTAGATGTATATTTAAATTAGTTTAAATTTACATCTCATAAAACTTGACGGTCATGTCACAAAGATAAGATGACCACAGCTCTGTTTATTGGAAACAGAGAAAGTGTTAGTGAAATTTTGCGATTGATACATGCTGATGTATGAAGGTCCCCTGTCTACACATGCCAAGACCAGGTTCTTTTTATTTCATTACATTTACTGATTATCTCTCAAGGTTCGGACATATGTTCCTGTTGAAACACAAGTCTGAACCTTTTAAGAAATTCAATGAATATGAGTTAGAAGTAGGGAAACAAAAACGAGTATAAGTATTATGTCCTTTGATGAGATCAAGGAGGAGAATACTTGAGCACGGAATTCCTGGATTATTCTAAAGGAGAATGAGATTCTCTCTTAGCATTACTCCTTCGTATACACAACAGCACGTCGGTGTATCGGGGCGGAGCAATTACACCCTATCTGATATGGTGCGCTCTATTATGAGTATTACTGAGTTTCCTATTTCCTTTTGGGAGTTATGCACTTGAGAAGCTGCATACCTATTGAATAGGGTTCCAATCAAATCAGTTGTCTACCACTTCATATATGATATGGAATGGGAAGAGCCCATATCTTAAAGTAAGTTAAGATTTGGGTTGTCCGGCCTATGTCTAAAAGCAAAATCCGGACAAGCTCGAGGCAAAGTCAGATCTGTGGAAGTTTGTTGGATATCCCAAGCATACGCAAGGGAATATCTTCTACCTAACCGAGGAACAAAAGATGTTTTGTTTCTCAACATGCTACCTTTGTGAAAGGGAATTTCTTGTGGAAAAATTAGTGGTCATGAGGTAGAACTGGAAGGAGTTCCAGCTATACAAACTACAGCAGATGATTTGGTAGAACCAAAGGATTCAATAGATTCTAACGAACCTCAGCCTCTCCGCCGATCTAGTAGAGTTCCTCACCCACCTGAAAGATACTTCAGTTTTTTTTATGACAGTGGGAGCGAGGATTACATCATGAGATGATGACCCAACTTGTTTCGAGCTGGCCATCAGGAGTGGGACTCTGTAAGAATGGCTGGATGGTAAGCGATCTGAGATGGAATCCTTATACACCAACAAAGTATGGACTTTGGTTGCTTTATCTGAAGGGTTAAATCCCCATCAGGAGAAAGTATATCTTGAGAAGATTACTTAGTGTACATGGAAAAGTTGAGACTTTCAAAACTATGCTTAAGTCCATCCAGATCCTACTTGCCACTGCTACATATCATGACTACGATATCTGGTGGTTGGGTGTCATGACTACTTTTCTAAATAATGTTTTGGAAGAAAGCGTCTATAAGTACACAGCCAGAGGGCTTCGTAGATAGTGGGAGCAGCGGAAACGTGTGCAAGTTGTTTTATGCGATAAAGCAGGCATCGCCGAGTTGGAACGTCTGTTTTGATGTGGTAGTCAAAGAGTTTGACTTCATAAAAATGGTAGATGAACCTTGTATATACAAAAAGGTAGTAGGGAGTATGGTGGTGATCCTCATAGAGTACGTGGATGGAATACTCATGATAGGGAAGGAGTTTCCTATGCTACGCTCAGTCAATCTCCGCTTATCACAAGGATTCTCCATATAAGATCAAAGTGATACCTCTTAAATCCTGGGTTTTGGATCTATGAGATAGATCTAATTGGATGTTAGGATTCTCACTAGGTGTAGTGAGATGGTATCAATCGATCCTGGGAAAATCACTGGAAAAGTTCCAGGGTGATAAGGACGACTGAATGTCAGTCGCAGGCATTGTCTTTACCCTCAGTGGAGGGACGGTATGTTGGAAGGGTTCCAAGCTAGATGCCGTGACTTACTAGACGATTAAAGGCAAGATATATCGTTACCAAGGATACTATCAAAGAGGCAGTCTGGATATATATAAGTTCATGAGATGAACTTCGTTCAAACCATTGTGTGACAATGGAGTTATGGCTTCGGCCTAGGAACCCCCGTCCCATCAGAAATCCAGATATAATTCTTAGGTAGTATCACCTGATCATGGAGATGGTTAATCTCCAGGGAGATCAAGGTTAGGAGAGTAGACACAGAGGACAACATCGCAAATCCACTCACAAAGACCTTTTTCCCAGTAGAGACATTTATGGGATGGTTGAGTATGAGATACTTCAACCACAGCTAATTGTTGGGTATGCGATACCACAACAGATGGCCCTAGTGCAAGTGGGAGATTGTTAGTTATATGTATGCCCTAGAGACCATTACTGTACATACGATGTATATAGTAGCGGATGCTTGGACATATATAGGGAGGACTTTCTTGCTCGACATGATAGTATGCTATCTGGTTGCACTTTATCTTAATATGTACTCTGATTGTCTCTATGTTACATGTTGATAAAGCCCTTAGGATATGTACTCGACTACTGAGACTATGATGAGATCATGGGGCTACGGCAGTCGACGAGTACATCCTATAACTGTTCCTAGTCGAGGGTGTATCGAGACAGGGTATCGATACACCAGAGTAGACTAACGTATATGCATCTTGACCCATATGATGGGCGATGGATGATCCCATATCCATCGGTGTTTGACATCAAGGATGGTGTACGGGTGCTCAGTGGAGACTGGGTACACTGGACGGACTCGCCGAGAACTCCCAGATGGTATTATACCTCACGTCAGATGGCAGTTCTCTGGTGACACTGGTACAGGTTAGTCTGTAGACCCGAGATCGTCATAGAGTCTTATGTGATTCCCACTGTGCTTTAATTTCCATCATACCACGTCCAAGAGGGCGTACAAAAAGGTGGCTTTTGGGTACAGTCCCGAATCACATGGAGGCAATGAACGATAGGAGGGGATTCGTCTCTCCTGGTATAAGGAGTTGATGTTGTGCTGTGTTCGATTGGCTATAACTGGAAATCCCTGCCCAGGGTTGCTGAGATTTACTGGTAAGTGTTATCAGTAGTTTCTCGAACTGTTATAGACCTCATGTCGACACGACTTATCAAGCTACTGGGGTCTGACGTTTACCACCCCTAGGCGAGATATGCAACATATCAGACGAAGAGACCGGACTGTACAGGAGTGTTACTGATTGGATTCACGGGAGAATGTACAGGCTTGCTTGTTGATCTTCTGATTGCTCAATACCTGCGTAGCTGTTACGTTTAGCTGACCGCTTGCAGCTTGTGGATGTTTGATATGATCATCACTTACTGCCGGCGTATTGACGATTCTTTAGAGTCCTACACAGAGGTTTCTTGGCTCAGGCAAAACGGAGTAGGAGCACATATATGATATGTGCGGGACCGAGAACAATACGTGTATGTGATACCGTATTAGATTCTCGCGATATGAGATATCGGCCGGGTATATGTGATATAGCCGGGTCATCGGATCAAGTGTTGATTCGATGAACTGATACAGTGTTATTTGTGAAATAGCCGGATTATCGGATCAATTGTTGATTCGATAATTTAATGTATAATTATATATTTGATATATTAAATTACATTAACTGATATAAGCTCACTAAAAGATTCTTTTTCTCACTCGGGTAATACATTGATATATATGCGATATATGTTAATTGTATTATTTTATTTTGTTACAGTAAATATTATATATGTGATATATAATATTGTAACATGTTATGGTTATTAATGCAACATGATTAGTGGAGATTAAACATGATTAAGGTTTGATTTGGGTTAATTTTTCTAGAAGCTTTTGTTTTGTTTTTGCAAAGATATTTTGTAAAGATATTTTTGTTATGATATTTGTTAACCCAACCCAAGCCTTGACCATGGTTCATTCTCTACATGGGTTAAGTTATCATACTTAACCCATGGTTACATTCTAACCTCACATGGATTCATTATTCATCACAAAGAGAATGGTTCTTCTTCTTCTTCTTTCTTCTTTGATGAAAAGCTTTCTAGCTTTTTATGAAGTGATGAAAATGAGTGAGTTAATGAAAATAAATGACAGCTAAAATCCTACTTCATCATCCTAATCTATTCTTGCCAATTAGATTAGGGTGTTTACTTCATTAGTAAGTGAGAGCTTGTGTTAAAGAACTTCAAGGTAGATCATCTTTGTTATCGAAAATCGGAAGCAAGCATGCATCCTTCTCTTCGTGGAGCCTCTCTAGAGTCTGGGAACATGATGATCGCAGCGAAGAGACCTCAACACGGAGCTTATGAAGTGAAGGACCGGACTACAAAGGTTGTAATCCCAAACTCTTAGATGTTAAAGTGTTTAACATGTTTTGTTTCGCCTAATCTCTAGTTTAAAGATCTTGGTTAGGGTTGTTCGGCGCGGCTAAAATTTAAATCGGGCATGGTTGATGCCTTGTAGAACCTTATTAGAGTGCCTAGTAACCCTACACATTAAACATTAACAAGAGGTGGAGGAGGTAAAGCCTTTCATCTTACTTCCTTACCATTACCACAACCAAAGAGATTAGTTAAGCATGATAAAAAGAAAAGCAAAAGAAGAACAAGAAGTAAGTAATAAAAGAAACAACAATATTATTAACACTAGAAGAAGAGGTACAAGATATTGGTAACTTGTTCAACCTCCATAATGAAGCTCTCAAGAGAAAACTTCAAGAGGGAAGAAGATGAAGAAACCAAGTGATAGCCCACTCACTCTCAAGCCTAAAACCAAAAACAAAAGAAACTAAGAAAATGTATATATTATGTGAGAACCCTTCCCTTGCTCACTGATCTGGCTTTTATAGGCATAAAAAAAGATTAAACAAGTAATAGTAATAAGGTGATATGACTGCAAGGAAGGGACAGTGAAAAGATGGGGACGAATGAGGCAAGGGGTGCCGGTGAGCTCGGATTTCACCAGTGTGTGGCTGGCCAAAATCCGAGCATAGAGGCTCGTAATGATGTGGTGGCCTCTTGTCAACTCCAATATCATCCTGGTTCTGTTTGTTTTCTCTGTTTAAGCCTAGTTTGCATTCAGACATTTGGAGGGAACATGATACCATACATCACATCAAAACTTTTAGCATTTATTACCCATGCCCCCCATTTGCACAAGCCATCATTTTTGTGTGCCATGGGCAGCCCCACCATGGTCCATGCCAAAGAGTTGTGTGTACACTTGTATTGTGCTGGACCAAAATTGTGTGCACACATTTATTTGCAAGAGAACTCTTTAGATATCGGTCGGTTTCCTGGTCTGCTTGCAGTGTCGGCTCCCAAACGTTATATCCGTGATATTGAATGTGTTTCCAGTATTTTATCACGAACACCTGTAATCTGTAATTACTGAGCAGACACTGGTTAATAGCACCGATATATAACAAAATAGATAATGAATGAGCGGTATTAAAATGCAGTTTTTTGAGATGAAAAAATACCCCCAAACTTATCTTTTGCTCGTCCCCAGCAAAACAAAAAATCCTATCCTCACTTTCGCAGGGAACGCGATTGCACTGAGCATGTGCAACAAGCCGTTAAATCTCTAGGTGTCCCTAATAGGAGGAGTGTTGTCTCCTGAGGGTTTTCAGTGGATTACACCCATAAAATCCAGTCAAGCTCGCGTCGTGGAGAAAACTGTTGATTCTAATCTTAAGGTTAGAGATCAAAGTTAGAAGTTCTATTACCCAAGTCAGAAACGTTAAACCCTATTTTTCACTCATCGCAATTTGTTTAACATAAGCTCATACGCGTCTTTTACGTGATTGTGCGGATAGTGTCCATAAGATTTTAAGAACTTGATTAGAGTCATCATGTCATAATTGCAGACCAGGATAGACTTCTAGAGGATCACATGAGTTTGAAAGAAGTTCAGAATTTCTCAAGTTTCGTTTTTCAGATAGGTTTCAAGTCAGAATTTATATCTGTTGGGGTCAAAATTTGCACCTCGGTTGACCAAGTCAAAGTCAAGGTCAACCCCAAACCAGGTGGGCCCAAGCCCAGGTCAAGCGGGCCCATGCCCAAGTCGAGCCCGCGGCCAGCCTCCTCCATGCTAAAATATAGATCATGTAATAAATAATTTTTTATGTAATTTTTTATGCATGAATGTAAGAAAAATAGGCATAAAGCCAAATTTTGTAAAGCCCATGGCTTATGTGCAAAAAGAAATGGCACATGAGCCATGGGATAGGCAAAATGACATTTTGTGAAGCCCAAGGGGCTGTGTGTAAAGTGTATAGCCTATAAAGGCAAGGATAATGAAAATATCTCACAACCTTTTCTCTCTCCAAAGAAAAATCTAGATCTGTGATCTTCTCCTTCCTCAAGGTTCTAAACCTTTCTCTTTTTTTAATTAAATCAAGAGTTTTACTCTTCCTTTTCCAAAACTAAATAGTTTTTCGCCACAAAACACACAAAGGGGAACTCAAATCTGCCATCAGATCTCAGAAAGGAGAGATTTTTAGAATCTCATATTTCTTGATCTTCAAGATCCGGCCAACAAAGGAAGAAGAAGGAGACCCATCTTCAGAAACCCCACTTTGGGGAAGAACTAGGGCTCAAGGGGAGAAGCCCTTCATCAGCTTCAAAACATCTTAGGAGTTTAACTCCTCACACACACACACACACACACACACACATACACACACACAGAATAATAAGTGCTCCTTTCTGGGAGTATAACTCCCATTGCAGGGACCAAGTCCCTTTTGCTGCTTGAGCGCCCACTGCTGACACGTGGTGCGCTAGCGCTCTTGCGCCCAGAGCGCTAGCGCTCTTGCGGCCAGAGCGCTAGCGCTCGAGCGCCCACGTGCTGACACGTGGCGCTCTTGCGCCCAGAGCGCTAGCGCTGGAGCTCCCTCGTGCTGACACGTGGCATGCTAGCGCTCAGTGCGCTAGCGCTCTTGTGCTCAGAGCGCCAGCGCCCAGAGCGCCAGCGCCCGAGCGCTCACGTACTGATATGTGGCGTGCTGGCGATCAGTGCGCTAGCGCTCTTGCGCTTAGAGCGCTAGCGCCCTAGCGCCCACGTGCTGACACGTGGCGCGCTAGCGCTCAGTGCACTAGCGCCCGAGCGCCCACGTGCTGACACGTAGTGCGCGAGCGCTCAAAGCGCTGGCGCTGGCCCCACGCATCCTTTGGATGCCTTTTCCCTTTTTTTTATATATATATATACATATGTACACACACACACATACTCCACGACGCTATCCCTGTTAGAAAAAAATTTCTAACAGGGCGCTGCCCCGCGCCCCGCAAGGGGGCTGCTAGCCCTCTTGATCCCCAGCCTGCTATCCGGGTAGCGGGACCCCCGTAAAAACTCTGCGGGGCCCCCGATATATCCAAAACCCCTTCAAAACACAACACTGCACATTGAGTTCGCATGACCAGTTTAACCCGTCAATCGGAGGTTCCCTCGCTCCAAAGGCGAGGGGTAATTAACGGCAGCTTAGTCCGCAGCTGCCGGAGATTCGGATCCCCACAATCATTAAACCCCAGCCTACCCTACGCAGGGGGAATCTGTAATGCGCCTGACAAGCGCGTGCGTATTCCCATCTCAATGGGGTGACGAAAAACATCCTACAGATTCTGGCACGCCCGGTGGGACCAATCTTTCCTCCCATATTTCGGGTTAAACGTTCATGCGAACTCAGTCAATATACATATCCATATTTATACTAAAATAATGCTCTTTCATGCAGGTCTTCAAGCAATCACTTTTCAACAATGTCTCCAAGGACGATCTCGGCTCTCAGCACGGCTCCCATCTCCTACACGATGAAGATGGACGCCAGGACAGTCCTCCCGGCCAGTCTCGGGCGACAATGGGAGGAGCCGCTGCTACCATTTGGCTCTATTATGTTCATGCCAGTTGATGCCATCCCTGCACCTCAAGGCCCGGTGACAGACAATCCGGTCTCGAAAGGCAAGAGGCCAAATGTGGTGGTCTCGAAGATGCCCCAACTCAAACGCGAGTCGGTGTTTGAACGACTTTCCTTGGCCCCAGCTGGGGGCAAGGCCATCAACACCAGCAAAGCAACAAGGCATCCCGAGCAGGCTCCGGCGGTGCCCTTGACAACTGCTCGATCGGGTGTCTTCTCTAAGCTCCCCGCTAATCGACTCACGGTGGCTTCCAAGGAAACAGATGCTCTCCAAGCCCTTAAAATTGAGAAGCTAAGGCAGAACAGGCTTAGATACAGAGCTAACAAAAGGGCTAGGGCTCCTGCTAGGCTGAACCTCATGAGGTTCGAGGAACAGGGTTACCCCGCCAAAGATGAGGGGATGGCTGAATGTGTTATCCACACTGTCTACATGGTGGGCACGCGCAGCAAGAGCAAGGATGGAGCCACCACATCCCAAATCCAATCTGGCGTGAATATGGCTGCCACATTCCAAGGCCAGCCTCCTCTGGAAGGTAATGAAGACCCTCCCAGTGAGGCTGATAAGCAGAGAGAGCTCTCAATTCATGAGGAGTCGGGCTCGGAAAGCGAAGATGAGCCAATCTTCCGTCCCAAGAACGCAGAGCAGCAACTTCTCCAAGAGCTCCGAAAGCAGCTCAGAAACAAAGACAAGGAGATGGCCAAGCTTTACTCAAAAATTGACGACTTGACAAACGTCGTCTTACAACTCACAGCCTAACTTGCCTCTCAGCCGCCCAATCAAGCGCAGGGCTCTGCTCGTGAACCGGGAAATGGTGCCCCAAAGCAGCTGACGCCTATTCCCTCAAATCCAAAAGTGGGCGAACCGCATGAAAATCAGTCGCATCCTATCTCGGGAGATGTCTTGGCTACCGATGACAGTAGCCCGCTCACTCAAGATCAAATCATGGATTTGGTTATCGGCAAAGTCAAAACATTGGTGGCCGAAGCCGAAGTGCAAAAAGATATCAGCAGTAGTGGGAGACCATATCCTGCTCAGTATGATCTGGTAGAATTTCCTAGTGGCTATGTCATCCCCAAATTTGGAAGACTCGATGGGACGGGAAATGCGAATCAGCACATCGCCCACTTCAAAGCCTCATGCGGGAACACTGGGGGCAACGATGTGCTTCTCCTCCGCCAGTTCGTTAATAGCTTGACCGATGTTGCTTTCGACTGGTACGCGAGCATACCGGATGGCTCCGTTACTACTTTCGTCCAAATGGAATCTTTGTTTCGACAAAGGTTCATGTGCGTCAGCGATAAGATCACCATTGCCGAGCTCGTAAGGACCAAGCCCAAGAACAACGAAAGCAGTATGGATTTTATAACCCGATGGCGCAAACTCTCCGTCAAATGTGAACCGCCGATAGAGCAGGACCAATCTGTCGGTCTCCTCATCGGAAATCTCAACAATTGGATGGCCCCGTTCCTATGACCGCGGGTCTTAAAACATTCCAAGAGCTGACCAGGAAAGTCCAGATGTTGGAACGCTCAAAGCAGGAGTCCTCCTCTGACTCCCAAAATAACAATAGGTCCTGGAAAAACCAAAAGGACGATAATCGCAAAGGCGGAAATCCCGACGATTCTGAGTCTTTCACCACTTCGGCTAACCGAAATAAGCGAGGGATAAGCGGGCCTAGTGCCAACCAGCCTCGGAAGCCAGTGTTCGGAGAGGGAGGAGAATCTCCACTGAAAGAGAAGCTGGACAAGGTCTATTCCTTCAGAAGGGACAAAATCCGTAAAATATTCAAAGACGCCCTGAGGAACGATCTACAACTGCCACAGTCAAAAAGACCGCAGAAAGCGCATATGACCGACGACCCCAAATACTGCCCCTATCACAGAGTGATAGGTCATGCCATTGAGGACTGCTTCGTCTTCAAAGATTGGGTCGAAAAGCAATACAAGGCAGGAGAGATAGAACTGTCTAAAGGCGTGTTAACAAACAGTCCAGCTGCGACCGCCAATTTCATACAAACGGAGACCGAAGTTCTTCGTGAAACTGATTCTCTCAGATACCTGCCTCTCTCTGAAAACAATTGACCACCACGTTATTAAACTGGGAACAGTCAACCTCTAAGTCGTTAAACTGGGAATGTAAAAAAATATAAATAAAAAAATGTGTATATATAAACAAAAAAATGTGTAAATAAAAGAAAAATAAAAGCCGAAATGATGGGGCAACTCGCAATAAAAATCAGCGAGTAAAAATAAAGATGAGAATAAAGCCGAAATGATGGGGCAACCACGAATAAATAGCCGAAATGATAGGGAATCGCGACCTTCGCGATAAGAAAAGCTGAACTGATAAAGCAATCGCGGTAAAACAAAAAAAAACAAAAAAAAAACAAAAAAACAAAACAACGACAAATGATGAGTCGCTCCTGGTACCATATTCCAGTGCAGCGATGCAGACGCCAACCAAAATCCAATTTCTCAAAATTCTCCCGGCCCTACGGTTAGTCCCCAAATTGACTACCGTATACAATCCACGGGCTCAAATAATTCTCAGCATACGCATGCCCCACCGCAACCACCAGTTACGCGAATGGTCTCTGCCTTCAGAATTATACTCCATTAAGAAGACCCACTCATGTGTCCTCACGATATATGAGGAGAACAAACCTTTGTGGGATCCTTACGACTCACAAAGGAAGAATACACTTAGAGGTCCTCACGACTCCTAAGGAGAAAATGCACCTACGGGATCCTTACGACTCGTAGGGAGAAAATACTTTATGGGACCCTTACGACCCATAAAATTGAAAAGCCTTAGGCGATAGGGATCCAAACCTGTCTCCTAAGCCATCGCTCCCCAACCCCCAAGTGGCGAATGATGAGTCGCTCCTGGTACCATATTCCAGTATAGCGATGCAGACGCCAACCAAATTCCAAATCTCATACCCCAATAGCGAATGATGAGTCGCTCCTTATACCATATTCCAGTGCAGCGATGCAGACGCCAACCAAATTCCAAATCCCATGCCCCAATGGCGAATGATGAGTCGCTCCTGGTACCATATTCCAGTGCAGCGATGCAAACGCCAGCCAAATTCTAAATCCAAATCCCCAAGTGGCGAATGATGAGTCGCTCCTAGTACCATATTCCAGTGTAGCGATGCAGACGCCAACCAAATTCCAAATCCCATACCCCAATGGCGAATGATGAGTCGCTCCTGGTACCATATTCCAGTGCAGCGATGCAGACGCCAACCAAATTCCAAATCCCATACCCCAATGGTGAATGATGAGTCGCTCCTGGTACCATATTCCAGTGCAGCGATGTAGACGCCAGCCAAATTCCAAATCCAAATCCCCAAGTGGCGAATGATGAGTCGCTCCTGGTACCATATTCCAGTGCAGCGATGCAAACGCCAACAAAGTCCCAAAATTTTTATGGCCCTACGATCTGGATCATACATCCTGCAAAACCGTATACAATCCACGGGCGTAAAACAATCCCAATCTCTCCAAAAATAATAAAATAAAAATAAAAAAAAGGTATGTCCACAAGCAAAATGGGCACGGATGAAAACCCAAAAGGGCTCCGTGAGTAAAAACAGCAGGACTGCCGGCGAGTTTTTGAAAACCCGAAAGGGCGCAAACTCGTGAGAAAGAGATGAAATGCACTCACAAGGTCCTCTCGAATTTGTGAGGAGAAAATTCCCGCGTGAGATCCCTACGACTCATAAAGGAGCAACACACTTGGGAGTCCCCACGACTCCCAAGGAGAAAATACACTTACGGGGTCCTTACGACCCGTAGGGAGAAAATGCTTTGTGAGACCCTTACGGCTCACAAAATTGAAAAGTCTTAGGTGATAGGGACCTAAAACCTGTCTCCTAAGCCATCGTTTCCTAATAAGCAAACGCAAATGATGATTCGCTCCTGGTACCATATTCCAGTGTAGCGATGCTGATGCCAAAAAAAAAAAAAACAATTCCCAAATCCTCTCATGACAAATGATGATTCGCTCCTGGTACCATATTCTAGTGTAGCGATGCTGATGTCAACCTAAATCAAATCAAACCAACAACCTCTACGGCGGAATCATGCTCCGTCCCAGAATTTACCCCGTGTCGAAATCATGCTTCGCCTCGGGATATCTACCTTCCCTGCCGAAATTATGCTCCGCCTCAGAATTAAATCAACCAACAAGCTCTGCGTCGGAATCATGCTTCGTCTCAGAATGTGCACCCTGTGTCGAAATCATGCTTCGCCTTAGTGTATCTGCCTTCCCTGTCGGAATTATGCTTCGGCTCGGAATCAACCAACGACCTCCTCGTCGGAATTATGCTTCGTCTCGGAATCAAGTCAGCCAACAAGCTCTGCACTGAAATCATGCTCCGTCTCAGAATGTACCTCGTGTCGAAATCATGCTTCTCCTCGGGGTATTTGCCTTCCCTGTCGGAATTATGCTTTGCCTGGGAATCATCCTCTGCATCGAAATTATGCTTCGGTCAGAATGTCTGCCAATCTTCGGAATTATGCTCCGACCCCTCTGGAATCATGCTCCGCTCTTCGGAATGATGCTCCGACCCTGGAATTATGCTCCGCAAATCGGAATGATACTCCGACTCTGGAATTATGCTCCACAAATCGGAATGATGCTCCGATCCCCGGGAATCATGCTCTCAGAGGGATACTCCGACCCTGGAATTATGCTCCGCAAATCGGAATGATGCTCCAAACCCCGGGAATCATGCTCCCTGGGATGATGCTCCGCCCTTGGAATGATGTTCCACCTCGAAGTCCAGCTTCAAGATCCATCAATTTCATGCACACAACTCGTATACGTAGTGTGCATTCATTGATGGGGGCCACTTTGTTGGGGTCAAAATTTGCACCCCGGTTGACCAAGTCAAAGTGAAGGTCAACCCCAAACCAGGTGGGCCCAAGCCCAGGTCAAGCGGGCCCATGCTCAAGTCGAGCCCGCGGCCAGCCTCCTCCATTCCAAAATATAGATCATGTAATAAATAATTTTTTATGTAATTTTTTATGCATGAATGTAAGAAAAATAGGCATAAAGCCAAATTTTTGTAAAGCCCAAGGCTTATGTGCAAAAAGAAATGGCACATGAGCCATGGGATAGGCAAAATGCTATTTTGTGAAGCCCAAGGGGCTGTGTGTAAAGTGTATAGCCTACAAAGGCAAGGATAATGAAAATATCTCACAACCTTTTCTCTCTCCAAAGAAAAATCTAGATCTGTGGTCTTCTCCTTCCTCAAGGTTCTAAACCTTCCTCTTTTTTTTAATTAAATCAAGAGCTTTACTCTTCCTTTTCCAAAACTAAATAGTTTTTCGCCACAAAACACACAAGGGGGAACTCAGATCTGCCATCAGATCTCAGAAAGGAGAGATTTTTAGAATCTCATATTTCTTGATCTTCAAGATCCGGCCAACAAAGGAAGAAGAAGGAGACCCATCTCCAGAAACCCCACTTTGGGGAAGAACTAGGGCTCAAGGGGAGAAGCCCTTCATCAGCTTCAAAACATCTTAAGAGTTTAACTCCTCACACACACACACACACACACACACACACACACAGAGAATAATAAGTGCTCCTTTCTGGGAGTACAGCTCCCATTGCAGGGACTAAGTCCCTTTTGCTGCACGAGCGCCCACGTGGTGCGCTAGCGCTCTTGCGCCCAGAGCGCTAGCGCTCGAGCGCCCACGTGCTGACACGTGGCGCGCAAGAGCGCTAGCGCTCGAGCACCCACGTGTTGACACGTGGCGCGTTAGCGCTCTAGCGCTCAGAGCGCTAGCGCCCAAAGTGCTAGCGTCCAAGCGCCCTCGTGCTGACACGTGGCGTGTTAGCACTCTGTGCGCTAACGCTCTTGCGCTTAGAGCGCTAGCGCCCGAGCGCTCACGTGCTGACATGCGCTAGCGCTAGCGCTAAGTGCGCTAGCGCTCTTGCGCTCAGAGCGCTAGCGCCCTAGCGTCCACGTGCTGACACGTGGCGCGCTAGTGCTCAGTGCGCTAGCGCCCGAGCGCTCACGTGCTGACACGTGGTGCGCTAGCGCTCAAAGCGCTGGCGCTGGCCCCACGCATCCTTTGGATGCCTTTTCCCCCCTTTTTATATATATATATATACATATATATATACATATGTACACACACACATACTCCACGACACTGTCCCTGTTAGAAAAAAAATTTTAACGGGACGCTGCCTCGCACCCCGCAAGGGGGCTGCTAGTCCCCTTGACCCCCAGCCTGCTATCCGGGTAGCGGGACCCCCGAAAAAACTCTGCGGGGCCCCCGATATATCCAAAACCCCTTCAAAACACAACACTGCACATTGAGTTCGCATGACCAGTTTAATCCGTCAATCGGAGGTTCCCTCGCTCCAAAGGCGAGGGGTAATTAACGGCAGCTTAGTCCGCGGCTGCCGGAGATTCGGATCCCCACAATCATTAAACCCCGGCCTACCCTAGGCAGGGGGAATCTGTAATGCGCCTGACAAGCGCGCGCATATTCCCATCTTAATGGGGTGACGAAAAACACCCTACAATATCGTTTTTAACAGAGAACCTAAGTCTTAGTTTTCACTCCAACCTTTCACCTGTTGTAGTTCATATACACCCTTCGTTATCGTGCAAAATGCCTTAATAAATATACCTTCGTATCTCCTCAAAAAAAACTTTTTTAATAGAAAACTCGTCTCCGCCAAGATTATCCTCTCACAAAGAACCATGAGGACTTTTAATTCGGAAAGAACAATTGCTTAGCTTGTTTTATTTGGCGATTGGAAACTTAGCGAGCTTTGGGTCAATGACTCCCAAACCAGATGGTTTTAGGGCATTAGGTGTGGAAACACCCCAAGGACTTAATTACCCAAGCTACCAAGGCCACAAAACAAAAGACTCATTTTATTTAAAATATTCTGAAGTTAGTGAAAACGGAGATATAGCCAGCATTTCATTTAAATCCAAAGACGTTACATATGGATAAGGTGTGTAATTACTCCAACAAGATTCCAGATGGATTATTTTTCAGACTTGTAGCTTCATATTAAAACCTCAATAATACCCTTCATATTCATCTTATTTTATGAACCATTCTTGATATTACTCAACTCAGAATAAACCTGTTTGATCCTAGAGATGCTTATCAATTTTCAGAAGTTTGAGACATGTTAGACTTTTATCAAATTCTCAAAAACATACGACACGTGTAAAGTGTTATAAAAGACGTATATCAGTTATGGTTAAACACAAAGGAGGGTTATTTTTCGAGTCGTCGGTCTCACAAAAAGGATTTAGTTATTTCTAACTTATCAACCGAACCGTCGGACTTCGAATCTAAGTTCCCCCACTAGCTAACATAAAAAAGTTTTTATATTTTTAGGAAATTTTTTCAGTTTTTATGGGTTTTTCAATATGTATGCAATGCAGAATATACACATGATGCGGCAAAATAAACGCAGTGCTCACTCCGAAACCTAAGTTTTACGATGTCCTCATCGTTGCCCCCGTCTCCGGTAGCTAGACTTTAGACATCAGGGTGAGAAATTTATTCAAAGAAAAAGAAAAAAACCTAAGACTAATTACAGTATATACATGTTAAACGATTGGGTTAGTCCAGAAATTAATACCAGCCATTTAAAGATTTTGTCTATATAGTACAATGGCTGGTAAAAGAATATGTATATAAAAAGAAAAAAGAAAAGAAAAAGGTATATGTTAGATGTTAGTGAAGGGCATGGGCGTGTGTATGTAGGGATCGGAAGACGTTGAAGATGAACATGAAGTTTTGAAGAGGTCAAAGAATTGTTTCCTGGATGAATTGAATGTTCATGAAGCACATGTTGAGTTCCGAAGTCAGGTTCGTTTAAAAATTGGAGTTCATCCGCAAAAAGTTCGGCAAAAAAAAGGTTCTTAGGATGTTCCCAAGTTGATCCTGACTCAAACTCACCCAGAATATCAAGTTCATCCGCAAAAATTTCCTCAAAACTCGATATGAAAGAATATTTTTCAATACTGTCTTCCTCCCTATGATTTTTCACAATCCTATTCGTATCATTATAGTTTTCTAATTCTCCCAATACCATTTCTTCCTCATCACATTCACAAATGGGTAGGTATATTTCATCCAAAAAGTAGGTTCCCACACTAACGTTTCTTTCGAAACAATATCACTAGGTGATACAAAAATTGTGGGTTCCTGATCATTGATCTCTTCTGACAATCTATCCAAACCATACCCATAAAAATCACAAGATTCCTCCTCTAAAATTGGAATGCAAAAGTCAGTCACGTGTTTTGCACAAGGGATCTAATCAAGTGCTTAGCACTTCTGTAAAAGAGGGGCAGCGCCCCATATTTAGGAGCCTCACGTGTTTCACACGTGAGTGCCACAGAACTCTAGTGATTAGCACCAATCCAGTGCCTACGTGAATCGCACGTAAGCACTGTATGTCTCAGTGCTTAGCATTGTGGAGTAATTATATCTCAGCCCAAATCGGCTAATTTTCCTGAGGTTAAACCTCTTTGATTTAAAATCAACCGAGCTCATAGTTTCCCAAACTGATCTTAGTCTCAAAAATGACTAGTGGTCTCCTATTGATGATATCCAAAATGATATTCATCCTATGTTTCCTAAAGCAATCTTAGTCTCAAATACGACTAATGATTCTTAGGTCCGCAACAACCCTTTTTCCTTCAAATACGGGATTTGGTTCAAAAGAGTACATCTCTCCACACCTCTGATACATGTCGTTGTAATTCCTCAACGTCTTCAGAGAGGTGGTGGGTCCCGATGACCATGAACTTCTTTCGCTGATGCACTTCCAAATTGACGTGCATGCCTCAAATCGGATCGTGCCCCAAATTAGGAACATTCCATATCTCCATCGTTCACTTTGTCACGTAACAAATACACATGCGCGCAAGATGAATAACGGACCGAAATGTCTTTAAACTAATATTCACCCTAAATACGGCGATAATGGACCGAAATGTCCTTAAACTAATATTCGCCCTAAATACGGCGATAACGGACCGAAATGTTCTTAAACTAACATTCGTCCCCAAAACAGGAATGTTGGACCGAAATGTCCCTAAACTGATACTCGCCCCCAAATATGGCGACAAAGGACTGAAACGTCCTTAAACTAACACCTCTCCTCAAACATGGCGATAATGGACCGCGATGTTCTTAAACTAAAATAATCGAGCCCGAAAGCTCATATGTTTAAGCTGATCTTAATCTCAAACCAGATTAACGATCCTTAAATCAACCCAGACCCAAATCTAAAAATATATGGATTTGGACTAATCCACGCCCTACAGGCGACGACAGAAACTAGTCTCTGTATACAATCCACGAGCAGCCTAAACAAACAAAAACACAAACGACACAAAGTGAACTTCCGGAGCAGGAGAAAGTGGTTATCGCGATTCGGTAATGTAATTAACTGCAGGGGCTTGCGCTTGCAGAGAAGAGCGTCCCCACAATCAAAAAACCCTCACAAACGAGGGGGATCTGATAAAGTCTAACACAACGGCCGCATCCGTCCAAACCTCCGATATGCGGTGCCATAAATCAACTTGGCATCTTCGAAGAGGTGGACGGATAAATCCTAATAGCATCTGCCTCCAGGATTCAGGCCAGACGTCCCAACGTCTCGGTCCGTCTTCCGGCGGTGAACAGATGCCTTTTCACAAGGCCACTGGATAGCTTCCTGCCCGACCAATTCTTAGTGAGTAGATTCCTGCTCGGCCTAAATTGTGGATCTGAAGCTCTCTCACCCAGCCAACTTGCAGCGAGTAGATTCCTGCTCGGGCAAAACTGTGAGTCAGAACCCTTCTCATGAGGCCGCTGGGTAGTTTCCTGTCCAACCAATTCACAGGGCGTAGATTCCTACTCAGCCTAACCATGGATCAGAGGCCCTCTCACGAGGCCGCTGGATAGATTCATGCCCGACCCATTCATAGCGAGTAGATTCCTGCTCGGCCTAAACTGTGAATCCCGAGTTCCAGCACGGATAGACTTTTACTCGATGCCGAGACACACCCATTCTTGACGAGCAGATTCCTGCTTGGCCCAAACGGTGAATCCTAAGACCTCGTCTTAGGCCGGCGGCAAACTCGTACCCGGCACGTATACTCAAAGTAGGCAGACTCTTACATAGCCCAAGTAAAGAAAGTTCGTCTACGGTCGATAGCCGGTCCAACTCTCGTTCCACTCGACTCACGATACCTCGTCTCCGGGGTGAAGAGGAGATTATGGCGACTCCTGCAAAGCTTGATAATATCCCTAGAGTTTCCAAAAGGACACTGGTCTATCTATACTTGGAAGAATAAATCTAATGACCGCTCAACTCATGTTATCTCGTATCCAGGGTGAAGAGCGGACACCGATCTACCCACACTTGAAAAAATAAAAATGGATTTTTTTCCAATCAAACACATTGCTGACAAGCAAATATACTTCATTGATATCAAAATTATGTACACGGTATTATGAGCTCCTCAGCTTTAAAAAAGTGTTGCAAAATTGCCCGAAGGCTTACAATGGAAAACAAAGGAAAAGAAAGAAAGCAGAGAGCGGCGGCATCATGTCGTCTTCTCGGCCAAGGTCTCGACGCCGCCTGCTTACCTGGCGTCTCCGCTCTTTGACTCTTCCTCCGGGAGGGGGTACCTCGCGTGAAGCTCCTCATCATCAAACCCAGGCACCTTCTCTTTAATGGCGTCGAGGGCATTATGCCACCCAACGGCCGTAGAATCAGCGAGGTCAACGTAGAACTGGTCGGACATCTTATAGTCCTCTATTACTTTCTCCGTCTTCTCTCAGCTCTTTTCGCCACCACGTTGGTCGCCCGGGCATCCTTCTTGAACGAGTCTCTTTACTTTCTCATCGCATCAAAGAGCTCGTTGATTTCGCCGACGTGGGCCTGGAGGGACCGGTTGGACTCAGTCAGAGCCTGGTGGGACTCCTTCAGCCTTGTAGCCTTCACCCTCTCTGAAAGTGATTGATGCGAAAAAGTGTTTGTATACGTGTTATAAATAACCGGAATCAAGACGGTGTCGCAAATAGCTAGCCGCGGTGAGTATGGGTCGTCCGCAGGCAAACGATGAACTACTTTTCTTGTTTTAGATGAATTGAGAAAAGAAATGTGGGATTGTTGTCATTTATTATAAAGAAGGTTTGAAAAGTTTATAATAGAAAGACTTGTAGGGTTTATAGGATTTAGTAGTTAATGGATGGAGTTTTAAAAATAATTCTTTTTATCTTTTAATTATTTATTACTAGAGAAATAGCGATGAATGTGGATTAGGGTTCTTAGAGGGAATTAGGATTTCCCATTACCGACTCTTGTCCTTCCAGTGATCTCTATTTATCTCAAGCCCTTAACAAAACAATTATTAACGAATCTCAAATCGTGGTCGTGTCTATCATGAAGTGATAGAGCGCCCGATAAGAGGGTTAATATTCATCTTTCTAAATTTTATAAAAATTAAAACTTTAAAAAGAATTTAAGTTATAGTTTTCATCCATTATTTTATCCTATCCTACAAACCCTAGCAAGCAAGAATTTACTCACTCATGGAGATCAACGAAGTAGAAGAAATGTGGAAGAAAACGGAACCCATAAGTTAAAGATTAAAATTAAAAATACAGAAAGTAAATGCGGAAAGTAAATACGGAAAGTAAATGCAGAATGTAAATGCGAAAAGTAAATGCGGAAAAAATTAAAAGAAAGAACCATCTTTATTGATTTACTAGCGCATTACAAAATTTCTCGCTGAAAAGGTAAATTACAAAAACCCTAGTTTGCTCGCTAGATTTCTCTCGATCGATGGATAGATAGTTTGATGATTGCCTGAATGTATAGATACCTCTCATTCCTTTTATAGGCTCTGGAATTAGAAACCCTAAATGTCATATTAATGTGTGTATAAAGACGATCAAGCCCTTGATTTTTTACATCCTACGGCTGCCATCAGTCCGCGGAATCGTCGCCTATATACCCCTTTTACCGCGGATCCGCCGCCCCTTTGTAGGTTTGTGACCTCGGTTTGCTCGTAACTTCTTCTCTCGATATTTAGAGATCCTCTTGATAAAAACAATTTGAAAATATATCTTTTATTCTCTGTCGTTGCGAGATTCTTCGATTTGCATATAATATTTGGCAGATTTGGTTTGATGAACCAATTTGTTGTAGATCTCCTACTTATATTTCAGACTGAGCTGATCAATTATAATACCTGCACAATATCTCAAATCATTTTATTAATAGCATTTGTTTTATTTGAGATATTATTCCAACCAATTAAATTATATGATATCTTAAGAATATTGGTTAAGAATATTTGATATGATATGCATATTTTAATATGAATATTTTATTTAAATATGATATGCATATATTTTCCCTAATTTTATTAATTATAAATGAAGAAAAATATGATAAGAATATTTTTACAAATAAACCCATATATGTTTTTTATTTACAATTAACACATTTTAGTAGTTAATAATAATAGGGAAAATGTCCATACAAATGTGCAATACATTTGACTGATCAAATACCCCCAAACTTATTTTTGATCGTCCAGAGCAAACTATTTATTAAAAACAAAAATAAAAACCTAGCACACTTTCGTAGGCAACACACGATCGCACTTAGCTCGTGCAACAAGCCTTTAAACCTCTGGGTGTTCTTAGTAGGAGGAGTGTTATCTCCTGAAGGTTTTTAGCAGATTACACCCACAAAATCCCAAAATAAAAGAAAGAAGACAAAAATTACATGTAAAGATAAGAACATATAAAAGAAAAACTTTGAAAATAAGAGTTTCAAACTACTCTAGCTTTTAAGTTATCATGAGCCATATTTTAATGGACTTGAAAATATGTCGAAAATCACATCATCCCTCAATAAAACATCGTCTTTAGTCTTCCTCCCTATCTTTCCTCCAAATATCGATCATATACCCCTTCGTGCGTGTAAAAGTCATCCCTACACTTGGGAATTCAATTCATGCTATCATACTCTTTGTCCATCTTCCTTAGTATTTTTTAGTTGGTGATATTTTATATAGATTTGCTCACACATTCTTCATGCGACCATTAATACTTCTTGAGGCACTAATGAACCAATTACCAATGTGCTCACTTATTAAGACGTAATTAGTAATATCCTAGTCTTGCAACACCTAAGGCTTAGCAGTGATTCCCAAACCAGTTGGTCTAAGGCACTAGGTGATAAGGCACCCTGGTTGTATTTTTTTCATGCTGCCTTAAGTAATTACAAAACCAGTGTTCATTTTTCTGCACCATTTATATTTTTGTTAATTTTTTTCCATTCATACTAAGGCTTTAAGACAAGTGTATTTCAAGGTATCATCCACTATCTCAAGTTTCAAGATGTGTGCAAGTGCGTATAGTAGGGTATCAACATTCAAAAGTTTGGACTCAAGAATATGGACTATTTTTCAGACTTATTTCTATCCGCAAATTAGTAATTTTTTCATCTTACTAACCCTTGGGACAACAGCTCATGACTGCGTATTACTAGATTTGTTTTAAAATTTCTAATTTTCTTGCATTTTTTAGATCTTTTCCTCTCTTTCATAAAAATCTTCACTTTCTAACTTTCATTTTCAAACTTTATTATACAATGCAATATGCAATATTTACATATGATGCTTGGATATACAAACTATCCATACAAATCATCTCCCCAAACTTGTTTGCAGCAGTGTCCTCATTGATGTCGTCCTGTAAGCTCAAAACCTGAAGACTGGAAGGAACAGTTAAATATGATGGTATAAAGAAGGGGTCAAGAGTGAATAACAGTGAAATCCTCCCCCAAACTTGTTCTTGGCTCATAATCGTGCAAAAATTTCCTTTCTTGCAAAAGCCATTTAAAAATATTTTTCTTCTCTCCCCCAAACTTGAGTAAAACAGTGTTTTCATTAAAATTCAATATAAGAGGGGGTAAATATCGGTCTATATAAAGCTTTAAAAAGACCAAAAGTTAAAACCAACCATTCAAATATTTTATCAATGTAACACCATGGTTGGTAGAAGATCGTGTAACGGATAGATGTGAAGAAAACTCGAGACTGTATAAGAATGGAGGCTGTATCATATCTCAAATAGAAGAAACAGAAATGAGAGTATCTCGAAGAGATGAAGTGGGGGGAAGATAAAAGGTGTAATCGAAAGGTTTTACGTCTCGGTTGGTGGAGACGAAAAAGGGATGGTGAATGAAAACGAGAATTTGAAAGATAAGGAATGGGTGGAATAGTCGCATTCTCGTATGTGATAAGAAAAAGGGGTGGTGGTTCATTTTCTTCAGCCCCAAAGAGAGGCGCACGAATTTCCGGTGGAGGTTGATTCATTACAGCATCCAAGTTTCTAAGGAACGCGGGTTCTTTGGTGAAAATACTTTCAAAACTTTCATCGATATTCCGAGCGATAATCTCATCGGAAAGAAAGGAATACGTGGAATAGGCAGATTCACTAGGAATGTTGAAAGTTTCAATATCAATGTGTTGCGCACCAGAATTCAAAACACTCGATTTGTCAGAAATTTTGGAGGTAGGAGACTCGAAAAGATCATCTAACTCGAGTGGTCTTTCAAGAATTATAAAACTCGAAATATTGGAGTGTGGTTCATTAAATCTCGATGGAATTGAAAGAAGATTAGAAGAAGAACTAAAGAGAGTGTGTAATGAAATGGGTAAACGAACTTGGATGTCTAGCATTGTTGAACCAGATGTGGGAGATGAAGGCTGAATATCGTTTTGCATATCGGATAGGTTGTTGGTAAGAATATGATCGGTTAAATGTACATGAAGATATTCACATTCAATGGAAGGGACATGATGGGTCGGGGAATCCAACTCATTCAATATAGCGAGTTCATCTTCAAAGATATTCTCAACACTGAGCTCACTAGCACCTTCAGTCAAATCAAACGAATAGTTCTTTAAAAATTTATCAATTATATTATTCTCAATTGATGGATCACTTGGTTCACTTGATGGAATTGAAATGTTTGAAATATCAAGTGTAGTTGGATAAGGATCGGTTTGATTTGGAATGATGTAAGCCTCTCTTTCACACTCACGATTGGACAGATTATCAAGCGGTTGATCATCAAATACATTCAGTTGCAGTTCAGAATGGAAAGTGCCGAGATCAAAAGAATTGGTTTTGGTTTGACTTAGAGGGATCCCTTATTCATTCTCACTACTCAACTGTAATTCAACACTAGACATGGTTTGTGAAGAAGTTTCAATGGAAGATTCTCTTTGAACCGTGAAACTTCCTAATTGATGTTCAGAAGCATTGTCTTGATAGAGTCCAAAAGTTGAATATGGTTAGAATGTGTTTAATTGTTGGCTACGGGCGAGTTCAATGTGTTCCGCAATGGAATTAGGTTTACGAATTGCCACATTAAGCTTAAGAGAAGTATCAACATGAGAGCGTGTGAAAGTTTGGTACTGTTGATAAGAGTTAGAAGGTTGTATCTAATTTTCATAAACAGAATGAGGATCAATATTGTGATATGAAGAAGATTGAGATTGGTTGAATTGTTAGCGACCGGCTTTTGCTATTTGCTCAGCAATGGTCATAGGTTTAGAAGTTGCCATATTCGCCTTAAAACGAGTATCAAAATTTTCATATGGAAATGATTGTAATTGTTTTCCTGACAATTTTGGAGCAGTGAAAGGTATGAAAATTTGGTTACGAGCCTTTGCAATATACTCAGTAATGGATATGGGTTTAGAAGTTTCCTCTCCGGCCTTAAAAGGATTATCAACATAAGAAGGTGTTGAATTTTTACACGGTTGATAGGACTTTGAGTGAGGTGTCCAACTGTTATTTCTAGAGCGTTCTATCTTATCCCTTAATGTAATGGTAGGGTCGGAATTTGTTCCAAAGCAATAACGATACAAAGAAATATATGGTTGTGTGTAGCAAAGCTTGCTAAGAGTTCGTCGGTTTGGGTTACCCATTATAAGAGAATGAAAAGAAAAGAGAGTGATTATATTTTTTTTTAATTTTTGAAATTGTTTTGCTTTGAAAGAGGGACTCGACTCAACTAATCACAAACGTGCATAAACAGTCCCTAGAGCTAGGGTCACCTAGGTCAAATCACTAGACCGCTCATAGACTTCCAAAGGACAAGATGTAGGATAAATCCTCTATCACCTCATTATCAATCTTGCAGCCAAGTAAGTGGGAGGTATCTGCTATACGAATCACCGAAATAGCGGGCCTAATTACGTAACCACTTTCCGTAGTCACACTTGCCTTAGACACCACAAGAAAAATGCAGATAAGCAATAAATTACCCACGACCCTCCTTTGTCATAATTGAGCGCGACTGTCCTCAGAGACTTGGTTTAGATATTTTTTTATTAATGTAGGGTGAAATGTATGCTTGTTTGTGATTTTTGGGGCCTAGGAAGGGTGATGAAATCCCCACCTAATCTGAATTTAGGTTTCTTGCTCTTTAATGTCCGTTTTAAATATGCAAAACAAACCAAAATCTAAAACATGCAAAAAGATTTTTAGCAGCGCCGTTTGCAAAGAATCCTGCAGGTAGAAACAGTTTATTGGAGTTTCAGAGGAGAGAGGAAGACGATAGGATAATACCAGAGAATTTTAGGGGCTCAACTCCCAAAAATGGCCGCGCTTCCGCCGCCCAACGCTCCCTTTGGTCGCGGTTCCGCCGCCATATGATGAAATCTCCCCTTTAAATTTTGGTACTACACTATAAGATTTCTCTGCTTCTATTTGACAATCTCTGAATCTCCATTGGTTCGCTCCAAGTGATCCATATTTCTAGCAAAACTCGCATAAAAATCGTTAAAAATACAAAATGTGGTTTTTTTATTTTTATTATTATTTTTATGTTTCCCTGGTTTTAAATTAGAAATCAACCCGAATAACAAGAAAAATAATTACTACCGTTTTCACGGCAACGACGCCATTTGATTGATCTTGAAAAAGTGTTTGTATGTGTGTTGTAAATAACAGCAATTAAGATGGTGTCGCAAATAGCTAGCCGTGATGAGTACGGATCGTCCACAAGGAAATGATGAACTGCTTTTCTTGTTTTAGACGAGTTGATAGAAAAAAGGCGGGATTGTTGTCGTTTATTATTAAGAAGGTTTGAAAAGTTTATAATAGAAAGGCTTGTAAGGTTTATAGGATTTAGTTGTTAATGGATGGAGTTTTAAAAATAATTATTTTTATCTTTTAATTATTTATTACTAGAGAAATAGCGATGAATGTGGATTAGGATTCTTGGAGGGAATAAGGGTTTCCCACTACTTACTCTTGTCCTTTCATTGATCTCTATTTATGTCAAGCTCTTAACAAAACGATTATTAACAAATCTCAAATCGTGGTCATATCTATCATGAAGTGGTAGCGCGCCCGATAAGAGGGCTAATATTCATTTAGCTAAAATTTATAAAAATTAAAACTTTAAAAGGAATTTAAGTTATAGTTTTCATCCATTATTCTACCCTATCCTACAAACCCTAGCAAGAAAGAATTTACTCACTCATGGAGATCAACGAAGTAGAAGAAAGGTGGAAGAAAACAAAACCCATAAGTTAAAGATTAAAATTAAAAATACAGAAAGTAAATGCGGAAAGTAAATGCGGAAAGTAAATGCAGAATGTAAATGCGGAAAGTAAATGCGGAAAAAATTAAAAGAAAGAACTATTTTTATTGATTTACTAGTGCATTACAAAATTGCTCACTGAAAAAGTAAATTACAAAAACCCTAGTTTGCTATCTAAATCTCTCTCGATCGATGGATAGATAGTTCGATGATTGCCTGAATGTATAGATAGCTCTCGGTCCTTTTATAGGCTCTAAAATTAGAAACCCTAGATGTTATATTAATGTGTGTATAAAGACGATCAAGCCCCTGATTTTTTTACATCCTACGGCTGCCATCAGACCGCGAAACCGCCGCCCATATACCCCTTTGATAGCGGATCCGCCGCCCCTTTGTGGGTTTTTGAACTCGGATTTCTCGTAGCTTCTTCTCTCGATATTTGGAGATTCTCTTGATAAAAAGATTCTGAAAATATATCTTTTAGTCTCTGCCGTTGTGAGATTCTTCGATTTACTCCTAATATTCGGCATATTTGATTTGGTGAATCGATTTATTGTAGATCTCCTACTTGTATTTCAGACATGAGCTGATCAATTATAATATCTGCACAATATCTCAAATCATCTTGTTAGTAGAAATTGATTTATTTGAGATATTATTCCAACCAATTAAATTATATGATATTTTAAGAATATTGGTTAAGAATATTTGATATGATATGCATATTTTAATATGAATATTTTATTTAAATATGATATGGATATATTTTCCCTAATTATATTAATTATAAATAAAGAAACATATGATAATAATATTTTTACAAATAAACCCACATATGTTCTTTATTTACAATTAACACCTTTT
The DNA here is from genome assembly GCA_030015575.1 of Agapanthus africanus. Classification (NCBI taxonomy): domain Eukaryota; kingdom Viridiplantae; phylum Streptophyta; class Magnoliopsida; order Asparagales; family Amaryllidaceae; genus Agapanthus; species Agapanthus africanus. The sequence continues at coordinate 41,378,458 of JASDDO010000019.1, read as the reverse complement.
AGTAGTTAATAATAATAAGGAAAATGTCCATACAAATGTGCAATAAATTTGACTGATCAGAAAGCAACCACGTCTCGAAGGAGGCGGCATTGTCCTCAGCCTCCTTCAGCCTGGAGAGAATTTCTTCCTCGCGCGAAGATGTCTTCCCGGCCTTTTTTATCGCCGGGGCAACTTCTTCGACCTCCATGGTAGCCAGGAGGGCACAGTGATGAAGAACACACAGAAAAAAGCGGACAGCATTCGTCAGGGACTAAACAGGGGAAAAATTACTTGAAAATTTCGCAAAGAGCTCACGTACCTGGATGGCCTCCTGGGCTATCGCGGTGACCTGGGCTTTCATGGTGCCCCGGGGTAATTTGGACCTCGCCACCTTTTCTATATTCTCTAGGAGGCTGTCGGCCACGGACAATCCCGACGGCACATCGATGCAGAAGTCGCCCTCCTGAATGTGTATCTCGGTTGGCTCCGGCCGGGAAACCACCTTCTTGAGCTTCTTGGCCGGAGATTCAGTGGAAGAAGGCGCCTCCGGCCTTACTTGGGGAATCTGTTCCCGGACTTGTTTCTGCCCACTTCCCCTGCGTGCCTCGGGAACTGGTAGGGGATGGCAGCCTTTGCGGAAGCCTCCTGGAGGAGCGTCTCACTCGGCGCGGGCTTGGACGAGCCGTCGCCGCCCTTCCTGTCATGTACCCTGGCGGCCAAGGTGGACATTATCTTCGACCGGTCCATGGGCTCTGCGGGGAGAAACAAAAAAGGGTTAGCAAAAAGCAACAAAATATACCAAGTCTAAATTGATCGGCTGAGATCTAACTTACCTACGATGCGCGCGGGACTGAGTCCTGCCCAGCTCAGGGCCTGCTCAAAAATCAAGGCGTCGGCGCGCTGGATTGGCTCCCACCGGGACACGATCTCAGCCTCTGGGGCATTCGACTGCTTGGCTTTCGGACAATCTACCCTATGCCACTCGGTGGGCACCGGCCACTCCTCTCTTTTCGGAGGACAGACAAAGATGAACTTCTCTTTCCACTCGTGGATAGAAGAAGGGACGACCACTACCCCCGACTTAGCCGTCCTACCCTTGAGCTTCTTAAAAGAAAAGTATACCTAACTCTGCTCATCCTTACGGATATCCGGATGGTTCTTATAGCAGAGAAATGACAAGAGGAGCCCTAGATTAAAGGGGATCCGATCGATTTTAAGCCGGACCAGGAATCCGAGAAGAATCCTCCACGAATTCGATGCTAGCTGGCCCGGGACGAGTTGAAAATAGTGAAGGACTGCACAAATCTCGGGCGAAAAGGGCAGACGCGTCCCAGCTCGGAATGCTTCCAAGTACTGGGTAATCTCATTACTATGTACCTGATCTTCCCGTTCACCCTCCCTAGCCCGACGGAGCATGTAGCCAGAGAGAATGTGAAAACGAGTCCGTATGTCGGAAAGCTCGTCCAACCTGTTCAGCGCCAAGGCAGCGTCACGAGTGTTCTCGATACGCACCTTATGGGCCTTCTTGGCCCCTCGGCGACGGAGAACAAGGGAATCACCATCCGTTGAGGGTGAACCTGACATGGAGGAAGAAGAACTTTCTCGGTTATAAGATGCCGAGAAAGACGAGGAAGACCGACTAGACTCGGATTCAGAGGTCGAAGCCTCATTGCCTGACTCTACCCTAACTACATCTACTAGAGGATTAAAGAAAGATATACGATCTGATTCAAAAAAAGGGGAGCTAAAATAGGGTTTGAACTGTAAATCCGACCTAAGAGCGGGGTGCCGAGCAATCCAAAGACAACGGAAGGCAGGCGAAGCAAAAGTGTTTCCCGGAGTAAGGCCACCGCTATTTATACACTCAGCAAAGGCCATTCAGTAGCCCAGATCCGCTCCCGCCAAAACGAAGCGTCGTGCCCAATGATCTAGATGACGCCAAGCAGTAGCCAACCATTGGGCGTTCCCCCTTACGCGGATCCGATCGGCTGAAGTGATGTCTCACAATCCGCCATCCGAATATGTCCATATGCAACGAAATCGACGATCGGCCTATCGCTACGATGGCCCGAGCAAGCGAAGCGATGTCTCCATGATGGCGCCATCCTTTCAGCGATCTGCTGATGTCATCAAGGATACGTGTGGAAATTAAGGCGCACGGTGAAGTCCACGTGGACCCAGAAATAGGGGTGTAAATCCCCGTTTCCTTCAATGAGAATCTTTCTATATTTTTCCCAAGTCCCGGAATGTTATCCCATTTTTCCCGTATCATTATTTTGTGTGAAGGTTAGTGCGTAAGTTGTAGTAATTGTTTTTCTAAACCAATTAAAAATCAAAGCCCAAAATTTAAAACTATATATATATATATATATATATATATATATATTAACCCAAATCCCACAGCCCAAAACAAATTAATTTTATTAACATTAAATCCCCAGCCCAAACCTCTATCCCCAGCCCAGCAATCCAACCCCAGCCCATTCCCACCAAAACCCCAAAATTTCCTCCGGCCCAAACTTAAAACATATATTAAATACCCCAAAATTTCCTCCGGCCCAAGCTCCCAAAGCCCAGCTCCCGCACAACCCGACCCGATCCACTCTTTTAACTTCTCCTTCCCTCAAAGTAAACCTTTCCCGCCCATTTTCCCTCTTCACGAACCCACGTCGCCAACGTCGCCGCGCCGTTGCCCCATGTCCCCGCGACCCCGACCACGTCCGCGCACCCCTCAAACTCCTCGTCTCCAACTCCTCTCTCCCTCTCACTCTCCAACTCCTTCTCAAATCTCTCTCTCTCGAAAACCCCAGAAAACCCACTGCCTCGAGCTCCCATCACCCGCTCACCCCCGGCGACGACGACTGCGACCCCCTCATTCATCCTCCCTCACTCTCTTTTCTCTATCAACAGAGTCCCCACACAACTCCACCCTCTTCGCAGAACCCCCTGCACACCCAACTCACTCGCACCCGACCACGGCCACCGCCTGCACCCAACGCCGATGAGCCCCCACTGCACCTGAAACACCTCGTCGACACCCCTTCAACCTCAACATCATCATCAGTATCACCTCCAAGCCCAAGCCCCACTGCCCTCTCTCTCTCTCCAAAACCATAACCAAACCCTCACTACGAGCTTGGACCCCGCTGCTGCCATTCGTCGGAGCGACACCGCCGACCATCGTCGACCCCAGCGCACTCGCAGAGATCCACAGCACCACTCTCCGCCCCGGGTGATCGCGAGACATCTCCGGGCAACTCCGACGATGAACCCGAAACGCGAGCCAAGGCCGCGAACCCTAGCCGCGCCGTTCGTCGCGCATTCGTGCCGCTTCCACTGCCGTGCATCGCTAAAGCGTCTCCAGGCAAGTACCCTACTTGCTACATGCTAGTTTATTTCCGTTACAAAACAAAACCGTATTAATTCCATGCTTATGATTCATGAAAACTTATAAGGCAAAAGTGTTTGATGCAAGATCCAAGTGAAAGCCTTCATTTAATTTGACGGAACTCAATTGCATATTCTGGCCCGTGTGGCAATGAGCACTTTTTGGAAATTTTACTGGAAAATACAATTGTTAATGGCTTAAACGAACATCCCCAATTACACCCATTAAAACTGGGAATTTTCCGCACCTGAAACTTGTTTAAATCACCATTAATTGTGTACATATTGAAATGAGGCGTTCGAGGGCTCAAATCGAAGCCGACTCGACGAACTATAACCCTATGCAAGTTCTTAATTGTTTCTGTACTGGAACTATGACGAGAATTGGTCCGGAGAGCGACTCTGGACTGCAGTCCAGAGCAACTCTGGTTATTGTTTTCTGTCCCGTAATGTTTACTACCTTTCTTACTGAACTCGTATGTTGCGGAACCCTACACCTTATTGAATATGAATCTGTTAGATAAATAACTCAAGTAATTTCACCCCATTTGATCATCTTTTACTATTTAAACTGCAATTTAAAAGATCAGGACGTCTAGCAGTCCCAAACAGAAACAGAACTGATACCCTAGTGTTAAACAGTGTATAACTTCTGACGTAGAGATGCGATTGAGAATCCTTCTATTGCGTTGAAAACCTTACTGAAAACCCTAATTTTCATTTAACTGTAGCATTGCTAAATTCTGATCTCAACTGGGTGAAATTTGTGCCGCGAAACGGACGTTCAGTTCAGAAACTGAATTTCCTGCAGCGAGCACTTAAATTGAAACGGCTGTAACTTGAATACCAGAAACCCGATTGTACTGAAACAAATTTTGATGAACTTTTGATAGAGTGTACTTGTTATCGTATTTGTATCATTTCACTGAATTCTGAACATATAAATTACTCCAATTTTTGTAAGCTCATGACGTGCATATTGGTTCATATTACACATGACTTGTTAACTGCATAAATACACATACCATACCCAATTGCCATATACATAGTGTTAGTGCACGTTATTATTCAGTGGACATTGAATTATCGTGCGTGAATGATATTGGTTTAGGAGTGTCAAGTACCCCAATGGAAAGTGAATGATTCGTGACAGTGATTAATATAGTGAACAGTGACAAAACCGTGCTATTGGTGCATACTTGTACACGACTAAATCATAACCATCATTAGTGTAAACCTGAGGGGAAGGGGAGATCGAAGTGGAAAGAGTATCGTATTTAACAGGACCGTGTTTTAGAGGATGATCATTCGAACAGTGATTCTTATATATAGTAGGTAGGATCTAGCGATCCGGCTGACATGGTTATGTCCCGGACGTGTGGACCGTTGTCTCGGGTATGTACGAGAATCCTGTTAAACATGATCCTCCTTTCCACTATACGATTTCAATCATGACTTAGAGACCAATAGAGACACAGATCATACTTTGCATCATTTAGTGACATAGTGACTACCCGCATTTTACTTTCACCGTTATTACCGTATTTGCATGTTTCATGTCATTAATATAAAAATTGCTATTACGTCGCTCTGACGACCTGAGTGTGCATGCTCAGACCTCGAGGAAGAACCAGCGCAGGAGTCGGATTTACCTTTCGAGCTGACGGAGATCTAGTCTGGAATACCTTTTTCTTCGTTTATGTTTTCCCTAGAGATCTTGTATTCGAACTCGGTTAGTAGTTCTTTCCTGTTTATTTGTGAATTGTGAACAATGAAAATTTGATGTAATATTTTAGTGATGTATTTCCTTTACTGCCGTGCTTTGTTTACTGATTACCATGTAATACTAGAAGCCGAAGTGTGACTACGGCGGGATTATTCCCAGACCGTAGGAGCATGGTTGGCCTAGTCATCCCTCGTTTTCCGTATTTTTGGGAAGCGGGGCGTGACATGGTTTTGTTGGTATCAGAGTCGTGTTTAGTAATAAGGGATAACCTTAACTACACTGTATTACATGATTTTCGCTTCACTATTCCTGATTTTCATCCTTGAATCTAATTATACCCTTTTGAATCTTCTAGCGATATGACGTCCCCGAACGACCACTCCTCGGACTCAAGTTCTCAGGATCGCACGCAAAGAATACTTAGTGCACTGACCTCTCTCGCTGAAGCTCATGAGAGGAAGACTGACTTACTCGCCGAGGGACTCAGGGCTATTACCGCTGCAGGAGGACCCTCTGCACTCATTACCGCTTCCGAGGGCACTGCTCCACTAGCTTACTCTGCCAGGGCTGGCACCGTGTCAGATTTCCGGAGGCTGCATCCAGCTGCATTTACAGGGCTAGCCGAACCACTAGAGGCCGAGCAATGGCTAGTGAACACGGAGAACTTACTGACGGCCGCCAGGGTACCAGATGAAGATAGGGTGAATGTGATAAAGATCCAGTTGGAAGATGAAGCCCGTACTTGGTGGACAGTTGAAGAAAGCAGGCTAGAGATGCCAATTGAATGGAGCAAATTCAAGGAGTGCTTCCTGAACCATTATTTCCCTTCCACCGCCAAGGCAGAGATGGAGGAAAGATTCATTTTACTGAAGCAGAATGGCCGCCCCGTGGACGTATATGCGGCAGAGTTCAACCGTCTGAGCCGATTTGCTCCATACATGGTCGCTTCAGAGGCCACCATGGCCAGACGCTTCTTGCAGGGACTTGATTTCGAGCTGCAGCAGTTGATCGCATCACTGGAGTTGCAGACTTTTGCACAGGTACTCAACGCGGCGAGAATTCAGGAGCAATTAATCAACAAGTTCAGGAAGCCCCCAGTCGTTCTAGCACATACCCATGCACCTTCTCGAGGAGCCATACCGGTTCACAGGCCCGGAACAACTCAGATGAAGCGCCCATTTATGCCCCAGCATCGCCCCCAGAGACAAAACGTAGTTTGCGGCTACTGCAATAGAGATGGGCAAACCCAGAAGGACTGTCGCCACGCCAAGGGACAGTGCTTGATTTGCGGATCCAGTCAGCACAGGATTAGCGGTTGCCCCGAGCGAGCAGAGATACAGGGAGGTTCTGGACCGCAGCAGCAGAGGCTACAGGAGCAGAGGCAACCCAATACAGGTCGCGGTCAGGGACGAGCTTTCACCTTGACCGCCGAGCAGGCAGAGGCTTCAGGAGAAGTTGTCACAGGTACTCTACTCGTACATTCCTTGCCAGCTAGAGTACTATTTGATTCTGAAGTATCGTACTGTTTCATATCTGAGCATTTCATTGATACACACTCCATACCACATGAACCACTAACCAAGGGCTGGGAGATACATACGGGTAATGGCGTTATAATATCTAGTCAAGAATGTAGATCATGTCCGGTTGTAGTGTGTGGCAGGGAATTCTATGCGAATTTCCTTTTGATCGGGACAGGAAGTTATGACGCAATTCTCGGGATGGATTGGATGAGTACCTTCCATGCAGTTATTGATTGCCGAGCAAGGAACGTGATTTTCGACATTCCCAACCACCCGGAGTTTATTTTCGAAGGCGGGAGTGAATCTTTGGAGCCAGCCAAGTATAGAGCCAAGCCAAAGGAGCTGACAACTATGGAGATTGATAAGAGCCCAGCCCCAGAGATTGTTCGAGACTTTCTGGGCGTGTTTCCTGAAGATTTACCAGGTCTACCACCTCCACGCGTCTTGGAGTTCTCGATAGATTTGACTCCAGGTACGGTACCAGTATCCAAGGCCCCGTACAGAATGGCACCGGTTGAGTTGGCGGAGTTGAAGAAGCAAATTGAAGAACTATTGGAGAAGGGATTTATCCGGCCAAGTGTTTCACCGTGGGGTGCACCAGTTCTGTTAGTGAAGAAGAAGGATGGATCGTTGCGGATGTGTATAGATTATCGGGAGCTGAACAAAGTCACAATAAAGAACAAGTACCCAATTCCGCGCATCGACGACCTTTTCGATCGGCTAAGTGGGGCCAAGGTGTTTTCGAAGTTGGATCTCCGTTCTGGATATCATCAGATCAGAGTAGCAGCCGAGGATGTATGCAAGACGGCTTTCAGGACCCGATATGGATACTATGAGTTTCTCGTGATGCCGTTCGGTGTTACCAATGCTCCAGCGATATTCATGGACTTGATGAACAGGGTGTTTGCAAAGTACTTGGACGCATTTGTCGTTGTATTCATCGACGACATACTTATCTACTCGAAGACCCGGGAGGAGCATGTTGAGAATTTGCGCACGGTTCTACGAATTCTTCGGGAAGAGAAGCTGTATGCGAAATTGAGCAAGTGTGAATTCTGGCTCAACAAGGTTCAGTTCTTGGGACACATCGTTTCGGGCGAAGGCATCTCGGTGGACCCAGCAAAGATAGAATCTGTCAGAGATTGGCCAACGCCGAAGTCAGTGGCCGAGATCAGAAGCTTTCTGGGATTGGCAGGTTATTATCGGAGGTTCGTCCAAGACTTTTCAAGAATCGCTAAACCATTGACGAGGCTGACACGGAAGGATGTACCGTTTGCGTGGACAGAGGAGTGTACTCAGGCATTTGAGACGCTGAAGCAGAAGCTAACCATGGCGCCTATTCTTACAGTACCAGATGATTCCGGCGGTTTGGTAATACATAGTGATGCCTCAGGGAAGGGATTAGGCTGTGTTCTGATGCAGCACGGCCGAGTGGTTGCTTACGCCACTCGACAGTTGAGAAATCATGAGAAGAACTATCCTACGCATGACTTAGAGTTAGCTGCAGTAGTCTTTACGTTGAAGATTTGGAGGCACTATCTATTGGGCGAGAAGGTGGAGGTGTACACGGATCATAAAAGTCTGAAGTACGTCTTCACTCAGAAGGAACTAAACATGAGGCATCACCGATGGCTAGAGCTGATGTCAGATTACGACTTGGACCTTCAGTATCACCCGGGAAAAGTAAATGTTGTACCAGATGCGCTCAGTCGCAAGCCAGCGGTCATGATGTTGACCAATCAGAGGAGCATTATTGAAGACTTTCAGAGACTCGAGCTTGAAGTCGTCACACCGAGCGCACTCAGTCAATTTTGGCAACTACAGGTGCAGTCTTCCCTTATGGATCGCATCAAGGCCGCACAAGCGGATGATCCTCGATTGCAAAAGTTCAGAGCGCAAGTAGAAGCCGGGCTGAGAACGGACCTAATCATACATGAAGACGGTTCTCTGAGATTCGGTAGCAGACTCTGCGTACCCAAGGGATATGTTCGAGAAGAAGTACTGGCTAAGGCGCATAGTTCGGCTTATTCTGTGCATCCGGGAGGTACGAAGATGTATCGGGATCTAAAGCAGCATTTTTGGTGGAACGGAATGAAGCGGGAAATTGCGAGGTTCGTATCCAGGTGCTTGGTCTGCCAGCAGGTGAAGGCGGAGCATCAGAGGACTGCAGGGCTGCTGCAACCACTTCTGATACCAGAATGGAAGTGGGAGCACATTACCATGGATTTCTTGACGGCCTTACCACGGATCCCTAGAGGCAACAACACCATTTGGGTTATCGTCGACCGCCTCACGAAAGCTGCACACTTCCTACCTTTCCGAGTAGGACAGTCGACAGAATCACTGGCAGAGAGGTACATGTAGGAAATAGTGCGACTTCACGGAGTCCCGGTCAGCATTGTATCAGATCGAGACACCAGATTCGTTTCGCACTTCTAGAGGAGCTTACAGGAGAGTTTAGGTACCCGCCTCAAATTTAGCACAGCTTATCACCCGCAGACGGATGGACAGTCCGAGCGTACGATTCAGACGCTCGAGGATATGTTGAGAGCCTGCATGTTGGACTTTGAGGGTTCCTGGGAAGACTATCTGCATCTAGTCGAGTTTTCTTATAACAATAGTTATCAGGCTAGCATTCAGATGGCTCCTTTCGAAGCACTTTACGGGCGGAAGTGTCGATCCCCAGTGTGTTGGGATGATGTGGGAGAACGAAGACTACTGGGTCCCGAGCTCGTTGTTCAGACAGTCGACAAGGTCCAAATGATCAGGCAGCGTATTAAGACGGCTCAGGATCGACAGAAGAGTTGGGAAGATACCAGCAGGAGGGCACTAGAATTTGAAGTCGGAGATCACGTGTTCCTGAAAATTTCCCTTACCCGTGGAGTTATCAGGTTCGGAGGTCGGGGAAAGCTCAGTCCCCGCTTTATCGGACCTTTTGAGGTACTAGAGGGAGTAGGAGAGGTGGCCTACCGACTTGCCTCGCCTCCATCACTAGCTGGTGTGCACAATACCTTCCACGTGTCACAGTTGCGGCGTTATGTTCGGGATGAGAGCCACGTTCTGGACTATTCGGAGCTAGTTTTGGGTACCGATCTATCATACGAGGAGCAGCCCACTACCATTCTCGACCGCAGAGAGAAAGTGCTGAAGAACAAGGTCATTCCGTTAGTTCGAGTGTCTTGGGGCGGTCGTTCCCCAGGAGAATCTACCTGGGAGCGGGAGGAAGATATCCGTACACGTTTTCCACATCTCTTTGTTTAGTACTTTGTTTCTTTGTATCCTTGTTAAATTTCGAGGACGAAATTTTTTGTAGGGGGGTATGATATAAATCCCCGTTTCCTTCAATGAGAATCTTTCTATATTTTTCCCAAGTCCCCAAATGTTATCCCATTTTTCCCGTATCATTATTTTGTGTGAAGGTTAGTGCGTAAGTTGTAGTAATTGTTTTTCTAAACCAATTAAAAATCAAAGCCCAAAATTTAAAACTATATATATATTAACCCAAATCCCACAGCCCAAAACAAATTAATTTTATTAACATTAAATCCCCAGCCCAAACCTCTATCCCTAGCCCTGCAATCCAACCCCAGCCCATTCCCACCAAAACCCCAAAATTTCCTCCGGCCCAAACTTAAAACATATAATAAAACCCCCAAAATTTCCTCCGGCCCAAGCTCCCAAAGCCCAGCTCCCGCACAACCCGACCCGACCCACTCCTTTAACTTCTCCTTCCCTCAACGTAAACCTTTCCTGCCCATTTTCCCTCTTCACGAACCCACGTCGCCAACGTCGCCGCGCCGTTGCCCCATGTCCCCACGACCCCGACCACGTCCGCGCACCCCTCAATCTCCTCGTCTCCAACTCCTCTCTCCCTCTCCCTCTCCAACTCCTTCTCAAATCTCTCTCTCTCGAAACCCCCAGAAAACCCACTGCCTCGAGCTCCCATCACCCGCTCACCCCCGGCGATGACGACTGCGACCCCCTCATTCATCCTCCCTCGCTCTCTTTTCTCCATCAACAGAGCCCCCACACTACTCCATCCTCTTCGCAAAACCCCCTGCACACCCAACTCACTCGCACCTGACCATGGCCACCGCCTACACCCGACGCCGACGAGCCCCCACTGCACCCGAAACACCTCGTCGACACCCCTTCAACCTCAACATCATCATCAGTATCACCTCCAAGCCCAAGCCCCACTGCCCTCTCTCTCTCCAAAACCATAACCAAACCCTCACTATGAGCTTGGACCCCGCTGCTGCCATTCACCGGAGCAACACCGCCGACCATCGTCGACCCCAGCGCATTCGCAGAGATCCACAGCACCACTCTCCACCCCCGGTGATCGTGAGACATCTCCGGGCAACTCCGACGATGAACCCGAAACGCGAGCTAAGGCCGCGAACCCTAGCCGCGCCGTTCGTCGTGCGTTCGTGCCGTTGCCGCTGCCGTGTATCGCCAAAGCGTCTCCAGGCAAGTACCCTACTTGCTACATGCTAGTTTATTTCCGTTAAAAAACAAAACCGTATTAATTCCATGCTTATGATTCATGAAAACTTATAAGGCAAAAGTGTTTGATGCAAGATCCAAGTGAAAACCTTCATTTAATTTGAGGGAACTCGATTGCATATTCTGGACCATGTGGCAATGAGCACTGTGTGGAAATTTTACTAGAAAATACAATTGTTAATGGCTTAAACGAACATCCCCAATTACACCCGTTAAAACTGGGAATTTCCTGCACCTGAAACTTTTCTAAATCACCATTAATTGTGTACATATTGAAATGAGGCGTTCGAGGGCTCAAATCGAAGCCGACTCGACGACCTATAACCCTATGCAAGTTCTTAATTGTTTCTGTACTAGAACTATGACGAGAATTGGTCCGGAGAGCGGCTCTGGACTGCAGTCCAGAGCAACTCTGGTTATTGTTTTCTGTCCCGTAATGTTTACTACCTTTCTTCCTGAACTCGTATGTTGCGGAACCCTACACCTTATTGAATATGAATCTGTTAGATAAATAACTCAAGTAATTTCACCCCATTTGATCGTCGTTTACTATTTAAACTGCAATTTAAAAGATCAGGACGTCTAGCAGTCCCAAATAGAAACAGAACTGATACCCTAGTGTTAAACAGTGCATAACTTCTGACGTAGAGACGCGATTGAGAATCCGTATGTTGCTTTGAAAACCCTACTAAAAACCCTAATTTTCATTTAACTGTAGCGTTGCTAAATTCTGATCCCAACTGGGTGAAATTTGTGCCGCGAAACGGACGTTCAGTTTAGAAACTGAATTTCCTGCAGCGAGCACTTAAATTGAAATGGCTGTAACTTGAATACCAGAAATCCGATTGTACTGAAACAAATTTTGATGAACTTTTGACAGAGTGTACTTGTTATCGTATTTGTATCATTTCACTGAATTCTGAACATATGAATTACTGCAATTTTTGTAAGCTCATGATGTGCATATTGGTTCATATTACACATGACTTGTTAACTGCATAAATACACATACCTTACCCAATTGCCATATACATAGTGTTAGTGCGTGTTATTATTCAGTGGACATTGCATTATCGTACGTGAATGATATTGTTTTAGGAGTGTCAAGTACCCCAATGGAAAGTGAATGATTCGTGACAGTGATTAATACAGTGAACAGTGACAAAACCGTGTTATTGGTGCATACTTGTACACGACTAAATCATAATCATTATTAGTGTAAACCTGGGGGAAAAGGGGAGATCGAAGTGGAAAGAGTATCGTATTTAGCGGGACCGTGTTTGTTAGGTCGACGTTACCTCTCCCGGTTCTTTCGGGATTGTGGAAACGGTGAAAAACGATTTTTGGGGTTTTGATAACATGGACTAGAAAACCCGGATCTTTACTAAACAACACACCAGCAACAACTACGAGCTTTAGCTACTCAGTTAGGGGGTTATACCTAGTCTTGAACTCCTTCTCTTCTTGTTGTTCTCCTCCTTGCTTGCTCCTTGTGGTAGTTTGAACGGCTCCTCCTCCTCGTTTCCTCTTTGCCGAAGATAGATCCACCTGAGGGCCTCGAACTTGAGCTCCTACCTCAACCTAGAGGTAACTAAGGTGTTTGGTTTGCTAAACCTAGTACCCTAGAATGAGTAGAGATGTGTTATGGTGGCTTTGTCTCAAAAACTTATGATTTCCAACACATGGAACACTTAAGCTTTGAGAGAGGAAGAAGAAAAGCTTTTGCAAAGAGAGAGAAGAGATATCATAGAATGAGAGCTCTCTTTTTACAACCATGCTCATATGAGAGAATAATAGATTAATAATAATAATTAAAAAGGAAAATGTGATGGTGAGTATGGAATGACCATTATCATTTCATAATAAATGCAATTTGCAAAGATCAAGAAGCATCTTTGATATGAAATGATTATGGTCAAAATGTCAACAAGGGTCAAAATGTCCACCATGGTCAAATGGTCAACCAAACCATCACACAATAATCCTTAATTATCATTATTAATCATATTTATCATTCTCATTAGGGTTTGGAAAAAGTCAACGGTCAACAAGTCAACCAAAGTCAAATGGTCAACAACCCTAATGAGAATTCTCTGCCTCTGCCTCTATCAACTGTGCATACACACCCGCATCCGCGTTCCGAGGAACACGAATACAATGAGACAAAACCAATCCCAAAACAAATACTAGTATCTAGCTCAAACCAAATCCCACTAGTAATAACTGCCCGGTCACCAAACGTGCACAAGTGCGCGAGTGTGAACGAACCCTGTCGCAAAACCATGCGACCTCTACTCTGTTTTGCCCAAAGGCGAGTAACCCTCTGTGTGGGACTCTAAAGACTCGACACTACGCTGGCAGTGGGGTTAACCACAGACCGCAAGCGGCACTAGCTGTACGTAACGGTCCCCGGGTAGATGCCGATAAGAAGACTGATGAGGTGAACCCATCCGAACTCCTACTGAGCCTGTATGTGACAATCTCCGTACAGTCCGGTCTGTTCGTCTGAGAATATCGCATGGCGGGCCTAGGGGGTGGTAAACATCAGTCCCCTAATAGCGGTACAAGTCGTGTCGGAGTGTAGCCCAGAACACCCTGGGATAACACTAGAAACCTACCAGTATATCTCACTTGCCCTGGCCAGGGACGACTATGTGTAATGGCTCTCCTAGACACAGCGTGATATCAACCCCCAATACCGGGAGAGACGAATCCTGTCTAACCGTCACTGCCTCCAAATGCTTCGGGACTGCACCCAACTACTACCTGTTTGCACGACTCAGTAGAGCCGTGGTAGGGTAGTAATCAAAGAACAGTGGGAACACATTCGAGGCGAAGTGACAGTGTCAAGTCAGCGGACTAAGCTGTACTCATGTCACCTGGGAACTGTTAACTGACGATAGGTATAATACCAACCAACAGTTCCCGACGAGTCCTGTCCAGTGTACTCGTAACCTAACGAGCACCCGCATACTATCTCCAGCATGACGTACTGATGGCTGTGGGACAGACCATCTCCCATACTGGGAAGAGAAGCGTATGCACCAGTCTACTCTGGAGTATCGATGCCCTGTCTCGATAATTCTACGACTAGGGACCAAGAATAAGGATGTGCTTATAGACTACCCAGCCCCCACTAGTGCGATCGCCATCACAACGCCGGTAGTCAAGCAAAGATCCTAAGGGCTCCATCAATATGTTTCAGCGATATGTTAAAAGAAACATAAACACATATTAAGATAGAAACAAACCAAGTAGCATACTACTATATCGAGCAAGACTGTCGTAAAACCGTATATATATATCCCAAGCTTCCAAAATGTATTATACAAACTAGTACTATACAATAATGACCTCTAGGGCATACATATCTAACCGTGTTTTAGAGGATGATCATTCGAACAGTGATTCTTATATATAGTAGGTAGGATCTAGCGATCCGGCTGACATGGTTATGTCCCGGGCGTGTGGGCCGTTGTCTCGGGTATGTACGAGACTCCTGTTAAACATGATCCTCCTTTCCACTATACGATTTCAAACATGACTTAAAGACCGATAGGGACACAGATCATACTTTGCATCATTTAGTGACATAGTGACTACCCGCATTTTACTTTCACCGTTATTACCGTATTTGCATGTTTCATGTCATTAATATAAAAATTGCTATTACGTCGCTCTGACGACCTGAGTGTGCATGCTCAGACCTCGAGGAAGAACCAACGCAGGAGTCGGATTTACCTTTCGAGCTGACAGAGATCTAGTCTGGAGTACCTTTTTCTTCGTTTATGTTTTCCCTAGAGATCTTGTATTCGAAATCGGTTAGTAGTTCTTTCCTGTTTATTTGTGAATTGTGAACAATGAAACTTTGATGTAATATTTTAGTGATGTATTTCCTTTACTGCTGTGCTTTGTTTACTGATTACCATGTAATGCTAGAAGCCGAAGTGTGACTACGACGGGATTATTCCCAGACCGTAGGAGCATGGCTGGCCTAGTCATCCCTCGTTTTCCGTATTTTTGGGAAGCGGGGTGTGACAAGGGGAGACATAAATCCCGAATGCCATGTAGTTCCCGAACGATCCACCGCGTAGATTTCTCGGCAAAAAGGTGAAGAGAGAAGACCAAGTGATCCACCTTCGGCCCGACCCATAAATAGGTTGGAACGAGAGCGAGGGGATAATGATGATACTCGTAAGTAAGGATTCCCTAGATCACGGCACGCAGCAGATGACATGTCGTTCAAGTAAGCCTATTAGGTTCCTGGGGCCAACGGAACTGGAATAAGTATGATACAATGGGACATTCCTCGGTGCCTTGCCTCCGAGGCAGCATCCGACCTTTCGAGGATCTCCCCTGGGTACGTTCCCTCTTCGTCTAATCACCAGCCAATAACTCATCTTCGAGCAATCATAGAACCGAGCTTCCTCATCTTCCTTACTCGTCTCAGAGCTATCCTATAGCTGAGATTCCACAGCGTCTCTGGTTGGCCAGAGCATGGAGTACGGGCGTCCTCGTAACGGCTCCGTGTATCTCGCCATGACGAGATCTCCGCCGCTTCACGTCCCCCATCCTACGCTAGTGTATCTCGCCATTAATGAGCGTATCTCACCATCAATATGGACGTTACGCCTAGATGAAATCGGCGGTGTGAATCTCGCATCAGCTCTCCCTCAGGCGACCCCTATATAGACCCCTTATCCAGACGATTCAGGTAACTTGAACTCGAATCCAACACGCCGCTACTCTACCCAATTATTTCCCGGCACGTACTTGAACGTCGGAGGGTCCTACGGTGGTTTCCCATCCCGGTACTTCCTTTGCAGGTAGCTCGGCGTTAACAACAATCAACAACCCATTTAGATCCATACCCAACCTCCGCCATAAATTTCGACCGTTCAGCCCCACTGGCCACAAGATGGACGGAGGACAACATTTAAGGGAGATTCCGACCTCCATGAAGGTCCCTTACTTTTTAGAAGTTGCTAAAAACTCACTAATACCCAAAGTTCATGTATGTAAGTCCATATAGTACAACAAGCCGCTTTTCACTTTAATATTCTCATATTATTCTTATCAACTTCTGGCGGATAACCGCTACATTTAGCACGTAAACTGTTATGTTTAACATGTACACTACCACATTTGATAAATATAGCAGTTATCTGCTAAGTTTAGCAGTTATGTAAACTGCTACATCTTAAAAATGTAGCGGTTATCTGCTATGTGTAGCAGTTATGTAAATTCCTGCATCTTATAAATGCAGCAGTTTATCTGCTAAATGTAGCAGCTGTCTACTAGTATTTGATAAGGGTAATATAGGATTATTAAAAAGTAAAAAGTGGTTGGTTACTTAAACCTATAACTTTTTGGATCTAAAGAGTTTTTTACTGGATCTTTTTGTCTAGGAAGTTTTTTCTATTGCTTTTCAACTCCGGGGAGTTTGACAAATTTTCCTTTAAAAAAATGTCCTTTGTCACCAAAACAAAAATTTCCTCGAATGTGCCAACATTACAAAGAAGCAAGATAAGCTAAATAAATCTTAAGGAACACCTCAAACAAAAGGAAGGTTGAAATGCGAGGACCACATGGGCAAGCCTGCAATTAATTAGTACAAGACAACTCAATAACTTGGGAAAGATAAAGTTGTTGAGAAAGCAATTTCAAAAAACATTTGAATCTAAAAAGTTGATTAGAAGAAAGGTAAAAAGACAAAGATGGGCATTTCTAAATACAAGTGTATCCTTCATCATCCCAAAATTGTGTCTGCGATATGATCAAACACTAATGTACAGAGAGATTGGGGTTTGGGGTGTTCTCTCTTTTTTGTTGTAGGAATTGAAAGGGCATTGCATTGATGGGTGCAGTATTTGCTGCAAGGCATCACCAACAATCATCTGCAGGGGTTTCAACAAGATGGGTTTCTTTTCTTTGCATCTCTTGTTTCTGTTTGGGTCTTTTTGTTGTCAACAGGTAACATAAGTTTCAGATTTGTTTCTTTATAATTTCTCAATTGATGTTTTTATTATTTATTTTTGGGGTAATTTTCATTTGCATCTAGTTTTTGGTGATTGGGTTTTGATTTTGGTTGCTCAAATGAACAATGTGTGTGATTTTAGGGATTGTGAATGCGCCTAACCTAGTTACTGTTTGTAAAATAATATTTTCCCTCATTTTCTTTTAGTTGGTGTTTTTAGATTCAATATCAATTGGGGTGAGTTTTGTCATTCAATATCAACTTTTGATGACAAAGAAACTTGAAAATTGCTTATTCTATGATAAATCTTTGTTTATTAGATATATTTGGCATTTTGTTTTGCAATCTGGTAGAATTAACAAGGCAACAGAAGAACCGTACATCATGTAATTAGTTGACACCTCAGTGTCCATTTCCTAAATTAGTTGGGTAGGTCCTTCTTCTTCTTCTTGAAAATATTTACTTTCAATTTAAAAAGTACTCTGGAAATTTGTCTTGAGACTTTTTTTGTAAGACTAATATTGTACTAGATAGATAACTTTATAAATCTTGGGAAATATATTGAGAACCAGTATGATTTAAAGATTAGCTTGCACATAGGGCATACATGTGTCTGATTAACATTTACATAGATATTTCTCCGATCACATCTACTTACTTCATTTATAATTAGATTTAGATTTAGAAAGTACTCGCTTTACATCTAGTTTGGCGAGCTGTCGTGTTGCATCTATTAGGATTTCTATTTTCTAGTGATCACATCTAATTACTTGTTTTTGATATTCCTTGATGTCTTATGATTAACTGTCGGATCACATCCATCAGGATTTTACCATATAGTTAGCTCGATGCTCTTGTAGGTTAGTTAGCTCATTCACATCATATTAGATGCTTGCGCTAGCGATCCATCTCCCTGTTGGCCCTATAGATGCGTTAGCTCGTAAGCCGAAGTTAATCCTTGAAAGTCTCAATATTTTGTGTGCTTCTCCTCGTGCAAAAATTAACTCTGCATTTCCAATACATATATAAGATATTATGTTATGAGTGCCTTGAATTTTGCGGCCCAGGTCCAGATTATCCGCTTATCATATTCATGATGACGGTGAATAGTTGTTTGTGGCGATTTCAGGGCTTGAGTTGTATTCTTTATGTATTATCGGTTTGCAATTAAGAGAGAGAAGACATCCAACCAAGGTTGTGTTGCGGATATAATATATTATCACAGAGAAGATAATATACGGAATAATGCTAACGACCAATGCACACAATCAACAATGCAAATAACAACGAAGGATAAAACACAAAAATACGTGAGAATAAGAGAATCACAAACCAAAAGTGATGAGGGATTTGTTAACGAGCTTCACCCACCGTATGACTAGATCCTGGTAGAGCGGAATTTGTAAAGTTCTACTAGATCTTGAATTAAGTATTGCACCCACGAGCAATCTTAGGAGATTTCTCTCAACTCTCTTTAGATTCGTAGCCGTCACCCTCTCTCTTCACAATAGTCTCAATAGAGTTTTAACCTGCCTTACAAAATATCATATGAGACCTTATTTATAACCTAACTCTAATTCTATACAGATTAGAGATAAACTCATAAATTTCCAAGATATTCGATTTCCACAACAGACCGCGTCTGCCTCCTTGAGCCGGCTCAATATTTCCATGAGCCGGCTCATGTACACAGAGAATATTGGGTAAGAACCGGCTCATAAAGACTTGAGCCGTTTCAAGCATAGGGTCAATCCGGCTCAACAACCGTCTCATACACTCAGAGAGTTGTGACAATTCTGGAGCACTTGTAAACCGTCTCAACGTCTCCTAATCCGACTTAAGATCAACTCCCATAAAGAAACTTCACAATATCAACTTTCTCCTATTAGGAGATTTTTCCACTTTGATTCCCAAAACCAGTAGACTTTACACGATTCCGCTATTTGCTCTCTCCTCATCAAATCTTCATGGAGTGGATCACCAACTTGCAACAGAGATCCAGCTTATCTCTGTCTACTTTCTTTGTGAACATATCTGCAGAATTCTTTTCTCCCGCGATCTTATGCGATATCAACTCACCATCTTCCAACACTATGCATATAAAATAGTGCCGCACCTTGATGTGCTTCGTCCGATAGTGATATGCAGCATTCTTAGCCAAGTGTATCGCACTTTGACCGTTGCTCCACAAGCTGTTGAAATCTTATTTCTTACCCAGTTCCTCGAGTAATTCTTATAACCATATCATCTTTTTGCTGGCTTTTGTGATGGCCACATATTCGGCCTCCGTCGTTGACACTGTCATAACCTTTTGCAACCGGGAGACCCAACTGACCGCTGTTTCCCAACCGTGAATACATGTGATTTTTCCACTATCTTGATCATCTAAATAGTCCGCATCAATATGATCTTGCACATTTAGAGAGTCACTCCCGAAATATAAATAATGACTAGATGTTCCTCTAAGATATCTCAATATCCACTCACTGCATTCCAATGCTCCGGGTTTTGCATGTACCTGCTTACACAACTCCCACTACTTGTACAATATCTAGTCTTATACTCACCATTGTATACATGAAACTCCCAACCGCAGATACATATGGTACTCGTGCCATTTTATCCTTCTGTTTTTGAGTTGTCGGACACAACTTTTTACTGAGTTTGACGTGCTTCGCTAAAAGCGTACTTACCGGCTTTGATGTTCATATTGAATCGATTCAAAACCTTCTTCATGTAGTCCTTTTGCGATAGTCACAGTTTTCGTTGTTGTCTATCTCTTATGATCTTCATGCCTAGAATTTGCTTTGCTGCTCTTAAATCCTTCATGGAGAATTTTCCAACAACCATCTTCTTCAGAATTTGAATTTTCTGGAAATTCGGACCCGCTACCAATATATTGTCATGTAAAGTGACAAAATAATGTAGCCGCCATCCTCAAAAGTCTGAACGTAGACGCAGTGATCTGAATCATATCGCACAAATCCCGTCTCTAACATGAACTGATCGAATTTGAGATACTACTGTCTTGGAGCTTGTTTGAGACCATACAAACTCTTTCGCAGTCTACAAGTCATGTTTTCTTTGCCCTTCACCTCGTATTCCGGTGGTTGCATCATATAGATTTCCTCATCCAAATCTCCATGAAGAAACGCCATTTTCACATCTAGCTGCTCTAAGTGTAATTTCTCCACCTCCATGATACTGAGTATCATCCGAATTGAAGTCATCTACTGCGGAAAATATCTCTTAATAGTCTATCCCATACTGTTGCGCATATCGCTTGATTATCAAGTGAGTCTTGTACCGTTTCTTGTTAACAGCCTCATCCTTGATCTTGTACACCCACCTATTTAGCAACGCCTGTAGACCATTGGGTAGCTTTACTAGTTCCCATGTACGGTTCTTCTTCAAAGAATCCATCTCTTCGTCCATAGTTTGCTCCAATTGCTTGCTAGCACTGTCTTGCGTCGCTTCTGTAAGGGATCCAGACTCTTCCGAATCTTTGTACAATAAGAAGTTGGTCACTAATCTTTCAGGTTGCTTCCTTTCTCGTGTAGTTCTTCTCAGAATCGGTACATCCGGTTGCTGAACTTGGCCTTCAATCCGTTCTTGAACCTGATCCTGCACTGCAGTGCTCGTCTTCTCCATATTCCGATCTCCACTTGTAGGCACCTGATTTCTCTTTTGTGTTCCATCTAACTCGACGAACTCAGATACTGCACCATTCTTGGCTTGCTTCGCTTCCTTATATAAGTATTGCTCATCAAAGACGATGTTCCGGTTTCGTATTACTTTCTTACTTGAGTAATCCCACAGTCGATATCCGAACCCATCTCCCCCATACCCGATGAATGCACACTTCCTAAACTTGGAGTCAAGCTTACTCTTTTCCGTCTTATCTATCAATGAATACGCAATACAACCAAATACTTTTAGGTGCGAATAATTAACCGGTTTACCTGACTAAATTTCTTCCGGAATTCCTTCATCAAGCGCACTTGCCGGGCTTCTGTTGATCTGATACACAGTAGTACCGACAGCTGCTGCCCATAGAAATTTCAGCACATTCGCATCCAAGGTTATGCTTCTCACCCGTTCTAGGATCGTCATGTTCATCCTTTCAGCAATGTCGTTCTATTGCGGCGTCTCCGGTACCGTTTTCAACCAACATATACCCTTCTGTGAGCAAAACCCCTCGAATTCTTGTGTGCAATATTCCCTGCCATTATCGGACTTTAGGAACTTAACATTCGTCTCCGTTTGGTTCTCCATTTGTGCAATCTAGTATTTAAAGAGACCAAATATATCAGACTTCTTCATTGCATATACTCAGGTCATCCGGCTTGCATCAATGAACGTCACGAAATACCAATTTCCTCCATAAGACTCTACCGAGAACGGTCCCTATACATCCGTATGCGCCATCATTAGTTTCTTGGTCTTCTTTGTTACGCCTCTAATCTGAAATCTGAGTGCGTTTTGCTTCCCACAAACATAACTCTCACAAAGTCTTAACTCCACTTTTTTCAGCCCGAAAGAAGCCCCTACCTTGAAGAATCTTCATATTCTTCTCGCTGAGGTGCCTCAATCTTTTGTGCCACAACGAAGTTTCAGAATCTTAACTCCACATTTGTGCTTTCGTTCGCCGATAGACAAAGTCCATGTTCCCCTTGTTCATTTGTAGACACCACATTAGCTTCCTTTTCATCGGCTTTCTCATTTGAGATTTTTTTAAGAGTACATTCATTTATTCTGTGATCCTTCTTTCCGCAGTTCCAACAGTCGTCTTGGATCTTCCCTTTTTATTTTTCTCGGTTTTTTGACTTGCCCTTCTTTCCTTTTCCCTTTTCCATCGTCCTGTTGCGATTTTTCACTGAGAGTGCAGAAGTTCCCGAACTCCCATTCACAGCCTTTCTCCTCATCTTATCATTTAATATGCAACTCATCGCATCATTAAATATGAGAGTTTCTGAGATCAAGTTGCTTACCGTCATCACGAGATTTTCCCAACTCTCTGGCAACGACCATAGAAACAATAGGACTCGAATCTCATTTTCAAACACGATTGAAACCGATTCGATTTGGCTTGTCATGTTGTTGAATACGTTCAGGTGCTCTGTCACCGAACTGTTTTCTGTCATCTTCATGTTGAAAAGTATTTTCTTCAGAAATATCTTGTTTGATGTTGAAGACTTCTCATACAATTTTGTTAATGTCATCATTAGCCCTATGACTGTCTTCTCTTTTGAGATATTGAAGACCGCTTGCGGAGTTAACAATAGCCTAATCGTCGTCAAGGCTTTTCTATTCAGTAGATTCCAGGCCTCACCGGACATCTTCTCGGGTCTTTCGCCCAACAACAGAAGATACAAATTTTTCTGGTATTGGTAGTTCTCTATCAGCAACCGCCACCAACCATGGTTATAACAATTGAACCTTTTGATTTTTATCTTATCCTCAGCCATCTTTCGTCTATCGCCCCAGCAAACTTAACTTCTCACTCGGATCTGAACCACCACCTTCGAAATTACAATTTAATAAGATAGAGAGCAGACACAAGCGTCGTCATCTACCGTAAATTTAGATCGTAAAATCAAATGACCCTTCGGTTCCTAACACTCTCTGATACCAGTTGTTGTGGATATAATATAATATCGCAAAGAAGACAATACACGGAACAATGCTAACGGCCAATCCACGCAATCAACAACGCAAATAACAACGAAAGATAAAACACAGAAGTACGCGAGAATAAGAGAATCACAAACCAAAAGAGATAAGAGATTTGTTAACGAGATTCACTCACCATATGGCTAGTCCCCGGCAGAGCGGAATCTGCAAAGTTCTACGAGATCTTGAATCAAGTATTACACCCACGAGCAAGTTTAGGAGATTTCTCTCAAATCTCTCTAGATTCGTAGCCGTCACCCTCTCTCTTTACAATAGTCTCAATAGTATTTTAATTTGTCTTACAAAATATCATACGAGAGACCCTATTTATAGCCTAACCCTAATTCTATACAGATTAGAGATAAACCTAGAAATTACCAAAATATTCGATTTCCATAACAGACCGTGTTTGCCTCCTTGAGCCGGCTCAACATGGAATATTGGGTGTTTTCATCATCTTGTGAGTCGGCTCATAAAAACTTGAGCTGTCTCAACCACAGGGTCAAGCCGGCTCATCAGCCGTCTCATACACTCAGAAAGTTGTGGCAATTCTGGAGCACTTGTGAGCCGTCTTAACGTTCCCTGAGCCGGTTCAAGATCAACTCTCAGGAAGAAACTCCACAATATCAACAGGTTGTATGTACACAGACACGACATGATGCGATACGGCGACACGACAAAATCCCAAAATATAGGATATGTGGATACGGCTATATATAATCTTATAAAGATAAATATGAATCAAATCATTATGATAACATTAAATAAGGGAAAATTAACAAGTTTAACATGCTATACGCTAATAACATACTAAAAACATGTTTATAAGCATATGACACGCATAGAACGCATAATATATGTATATGATAAGTACAATGTGTCCAATATGCATTGTGCAAGTGTCGGTGTCCGATACATGTCAGACACGGATATGGCATCCCGTTGGAAGTGTCCATTCAACCTAGCATCCTGCTTTTGATGAAATTTAGAGTGTATTTGGGAGTAGGGTTTGATAGTTATTTCACATTACTTGTACTCACAATTTATCTATATAGTAGATCCGTTCCTTCTTCGTCTGTGGACGTAGGAAAAAACTGAACCATTTTAAAACCCAGTGTCCTCTATTTAATCTTTTCGATATGCTTATGTTACCTTGCAGCTCTGCTATAACATTTTTGTAAGTCTCATGTACTGCAGAATTTGGACTGTTGATCCAGTCGAAGTACATGAGATGACTTCATTTGAGGAGAAATATCAAAAGAGAATCCATCAAGACAATATAAGATGTGAAAAGAAGGTGAGCGAGTGCTGGCTAAAAAAGTGTTTTTGATTATTTTGTATGGGTTCAATTGCATCTACAAGTTTGCACTTAAATATCTTGATAATTGTTTATTCCAGGAATCTTCAATTCATGCAGGTGATATTCTTAATCAAGTTTCACAAGCTCAGGATGTAATCATGTAACCTCACGAAATCCTTTTCTTCACGTTTTACTTACCTATACTTTCTACATTATCTTACATCGTCGTATTAGTAATCTCAAATATGATGATCTTTGCATTGCCATATCTCCCAGGACATTAGACAGAACAATTTCGAATCTTGAGATGCAACTAGCAGCAGCTAGAGCTGCAAAGGAAAGCAATAATGAAAAATCTCCAACGAGACCATTGATGGATCAGGCTAACGATCGTCCTAAAGTATTTTTTGTCATGGGAATAATTACTGCATTTAGCAGCAGAGCACGAAGAGATTCGATCAGAGATAGTTGGATGCCTCAAGGTAGTCTATCCTCTGAAAACACACCTTTTCATTGCTTTTTCTGCGAGTGCATATACATTGTATACCTAATCAAATTTGAACTTTGAAAAAAATTACTTTTTCTGTCTGGATTTATTTTTACTTTCTTTGGTAACATGTATCTAGTTCAAATAAGCCTTAGATTCTTGTTAGGAGTCTTTATGACATGTGCAATTTTTCGGAGGCTTCCATGTTGCACATGTATAGATAAGTATGTGAAACAAATTAAGTTATCAATTGCAATTCTTTAAAAATGATTTCAGTATAATTGTAAGAATATACGATAACAAAGAATGTTCATGGTTTTAATGGAGATTTTGTGTATCGGTAGGAGAGAAGTTACAAAGAATGGAGAAAGAGAAAGGAATTGTTATTCGTTTTGTTATCGGCCACAGGTTAACTTTTTTATAATAATTATTTATTATAATACGCAATATTAATTTGATTGCATCCATGATTATAAGCCTGAAGCGCTTGCATGTGTTAATTAGTGCAACCCCTGGTGGTGTTTTGGACCGTGCTATCAATGCAGAAATGGAGCAATATAACGATTTTCTCACACTGGTAAGCCCTTTTTAAAATCTTTTTACATTTCCCCTAACCACTTTATAATTTATGGAGGAAATTGCAATAATATAGAATTTGGATTTTTTATTTTTAACAGAACCATATTGAAGGATACAATGAATTATCATCAAAAACTCAGATATATTTCTCTACAGCACTAGCAAAGTGGGATTCTGATTTCTACATAAAAGTAGATGATGATGTGCATGTCAATCTTGGTCTGTGTCCTTATATCTTTTTATTACATTTTCGTTAATAAGAAATGGTACCCTCATAAATTATGTTAGTTGTGATACTTGTGTAACAGCTACTATTGGTTCTACGTTAGCACGCCACAGATCAAAACCGCGTGTTTATGTAGGCTGTATGAAATCTGGACCGGTTCTCGCAAAGCAGTATGCTCTGAAAAACTTGCTACATCTCTAAGTTTGCATATTTATATAATTCTAAATTGTATGAAACTCAGTAACTTTTGCTTGTATAGCAGGATGCTACCTTCTGTTTCCAAAACCTGCACTTACCCATACTAAATCTGTTTGTTTTATTTTTCCATCTCTACATTTTATATTCCCAAAATTTTCTGTAATTCTTAATTATTTTTCAACCACTTCATCACTAAATTTTTTTTTAAAAATATTTTCACCAAGGAGTATTTTGGAAATAAAAAGTAGCAAAGATGGAAACATTTATTACAATAGGAGGCAAACTACAGCTTTTGAAATGGAGGGCGGTGTCCTATACAATAGGCAAAAATGGGGGAGGCATCCACAATTTACCCTTTATATAATTCTAAGAATTATGTAAGTTTTTTCTGTTTGTTTTAAGCGTTGATTCTTTCTTTTTCTTTTTTTAAATTTATAGAGGAGTTAAATACCACGAACCAGAACATTGGAAGTTCGGTGAAGTGGGCAATAAGTACTTCAGGCATGCAACAGGGCAATTGTATGCCATCTCCAAGGAGTTGGCCACATACATATCAGTTAATAGGTATAGTATGTTGGCTACCACATTATTTTTCTGTGTATTTTTTTTTTACCTTGATTAATTTCATGGCGTGTTTTTACAGGAACATACTGCACAAGTATGCTAATGAGGATGTTTCTTTAGGTTCTTGGTTCATTGGTCTTAATGTTGAACATATTGATGATCGTAGCCTTTGTTGCGGGACCCCCCCAGGTAAGATTTTTTGGGGGCTAAGTTTCAATAGAATACCATGACCTTCCGGTGTTTAAAAAAAAAATATATATATATAATACTCTGTTAACAAAAAGTAAATACCATGAAATTATCATTATTCCAAATAAATATCACCAATTTTCGGCTTTTTTCGGAACAAATTCCATTTCTAGTGAGAGCCCTATTACCTTTATCCATCTCTTTATTATTCCGAAACCCACCGTTGCCGGTCCCAAGTCCGGATGAGAAAGGGTGAGGATTGTGGTAGGCTTGTGACAGCCAACGTAAAACTTTGTCACATTCTATGACATGAACCATTATAAGAATATCGTTGGGGCGTCCCCTACTCAGCGACGCGCTACATCGGATCCTGAGTGTAGTGTTAAATATGCAAGGGCTTGGTCGTCGTCCAGATGCGGCGCGCTACATCGGACCCCGGGTGTAGTGACAAATAAGCAAGGGTCGTCTACAGACGGCGCGCTACATCGGACCCCGGGTGTAGTGACAAATAAGCAAGGGTCGTCGTCCAGAGACGGCGTGCTACATCGGACCCCGGGTGTAGTGACAAATAAGCAAGGGTTTCATAGGATCCGTCTAGCTTCCTGGAACATAGGTTCCCTTACGGGTAGACTAATAAAATTAGTGGAGGTGATGATTAGGAGGAGAGTTGGTATTATGTGTTTGCAAGAAACTAAGTGGGTAGGTGAAAAAAGTAGAGTCATAGAGCCTTGGGGTTATAAGCTTTGGTATACGGGTAGAGATAAAAATCGTAATGGGGTAGGTATAATCATAAATAGACGGTTGCTTGAGGATGTAGTTGAGATTAGGAGAAAAGGTGATAGAATTTTACTGGTTAAGTTTATTCTAGGTGGAGAGATCTTTAATATTATTAGTGCTTATGCACCACAGATAGGTCTTGATGACGCTAGTAAGCGTCTATTCTGGGAGGATTTAGACGAGGTGGTGCAAAGTATACCTAGTGGAGAGAAGTTATTTATTGGTGGTGATCTTAATGGACATGTAGGTACTAGTCGTAGTGGGTTTGATACTATCCATGGAGGTTTTGGTTTCGGACAAAGGAATGAAGTAGGTGACTCGATTCTAGATTTTGCTTTATCTTATGACTTGATCTTAGCAAACACCTGGTTTAGGAAAAGAGAGTCCCACCTTATCACTTTTAAGAGCGGATCAAATGCTAGTCAAATAAACTTTTTTCTGACGAGAAGAATAGATAGAGGTTGTTGTATCGACTGTAAGGTAGTGCCAGGTGAGAGTGTAACTACTTAACATAGACTTTTAGTTCTAGATTTTCGATTTAGAAGAGAACCTAGGAAGATTAGACGTAAGGTAGAGCCTAAAATTAAATGGTGGCGATTGAAAGAAGGTAATCAAAAGGCTTTTATAGATCGTGTAGTACAAGAAGCGGATTGGCAGTCGGAAGATGATCCAGACAAAACATGGAACAAAATAGCTAGTTGTATCAAGAAAGTAGCTAGAGATCTACTTGGTGAGTCGAGAGGTGGTGCTCCACCATCTAAGGACATATCATGGTGGAATGAAGATGTAAAGGCTGCTATTAAAATTAAAAGGGATTCTTATAAAGATTTGAAGAAAAGTAGAGATGTGGAGAGATTTGAGAAGTACAAAATGGCTAAAGAGGAAGTTAAGAAAGCTGTTCGGGAAGCTAAATCTAAGATCTACAAGGAGGTGTACGAGAAATTAGACACTAAAGAGGCTGCAAATGATATATACCGGATTGCTCGAATGCGGGAAAGGAAGACTAGAGACTTATGTGCGGTGAAGTGTGTCAAAAATGAAAATCAGAAGGTTTTAGTTCGAGATGAGGATATCAAGGAAAGATGGAGAGATTATTTTGACAAATTGTTCAATGAGAGCTTTACTAAGAATTTGGATGGACGTGTCATTCAATCTCAAGATATAAATCGTGATTTCATGCGTAAAATAAGACTTACTGAGGTTAAAGAAGCTTTGAACAGAATGGGTTTAAGAAAAGCGGTTGGTCCTGACGGGATTCCTATCGAGATTTGGAGATGCTTAGGAGAAATAGGCGTTAAATGGCTGACAGATCTGTTTAATAAGATTTGGCAGACAAAAAAGATGCCAAATGAATGGAGGAAAAGTATCCTTGTACCTATCTACAAGAATAAGGGTGACATTCAAAGTTGCTCAAACTACCGTGGAATAAAACTAATGTGTCACACCATGAAACTTTGGGAGAGAGTGATTGAACACAGGCTAAGGAAGGATATTAAGATAACAGAGAACCAATTTGGGTTCATGCCTGGACGATCGACGACAGAGGCGATTCATTTGCTTCGTCAACTTGTCGAGCGCTTTCGAGAGAGGAGAAGAGATTTGCATATGATATTTATTGATTTAGAAAAAGCGTACGACAAGGTACCTAGAGAGGTATTATGGGGGACAATGATGAAAAGGGGGGTCCCCGTCAAGTATATTGACATAATCAAGGATATGTACGACGGAGTAGTGGCAAATGTCAGAACTTGCGGTGGCTTAACAAGTGATTTTCCGATTACTATTGGTTTACATCAAGGATCTGCATTAAGTCCTTTCCTGTTTACCATCGTGATGGATGAGCTTACTAGAATTATCCAAGATGAGGTCCCTTGGTGTATGCTATTCGCTGATGATATTGTTCTAGTAAATGAGACGAAAGCAGGGGTTAATGCCAAATTGGAATTATGGAGACAAACATTGGAATCTCGGGGATTCAGATTGAGCAGGTCCAAGACAGCATATATGCACTGCAAATTTAGTAGCCAGAGAAGTCAAAACAATATTGGTATAACATTGGAAGGGCAAGAGATATCACCGAGCGACCAGTTTAGATATCTAGGTTCCATCATCCAAAGGAATAGGGAGATCGATAGTGATGTTAATCAAAGGATCCAAGCTGGTTGGTTGAAATGAAGGAGTGCAACAGGGATTTTGTGTGATCGTAACTTTCCGTTAAAATTGAAAGGGAAGTTTTATCGGAGTGCTATTCGGCCTGCCCTATTATATGATACAGAATGCTGGGCTCCTAAGAAGCATCATACACAGAAGATGCACGTAGCGGAGATGCGCATGCTTCGTTGGATGTGCGGTAACACTAGAAAAGACAAGGTGCGAAATGAGGACATTCGTGCAAAAGTTGGTGTAGCACTCGTGGAGGAGAAGATGCGGGAAAACCGGCTTAGATGGTTTGGTCATGTGCGACGCAGACCTATGGAAGCACCGGTTCGACGAATAGATACTCTCGATATGGGTAATGGCAAAAGGGCAAAAGGGAGACGGAAGAAAACATGGATGGAAGTGATACGAAACGATATGGTTGCCAAAGGACTCAATGAAAGTATATTGTTCGATAGAAGTGAGTGGAGACAGAGGATTCATGTGCTGGACCCGGCGTGATTCTCATGTTGGTTCATGTAGCCTACCCCATATGCTTGGGATAAAAGGCTCAGTTGTTGTTGTTGTATCTCTTTATTATTCCGTAGAAAACGATAAATTACATTATATTTGAACATGGCGAAAGCTCATGGTACTTATTTTGAAAATCCTAAATCATTGGTAGTTATTGAGTACTCCCAACTTGGGCTTGACCCAATTAACAGGTTATGCGACGAGCCTTTGTTGCACTTGTATGGGCTAGTTTGTGATGTATGAACACACATGCAAAGATTTATGGTTTAATGGGAGCAAGGTACAATTATGATCAAGTAGCCTAAATGTGTCCTAGCCTTCTAGGTTCATGATTCATGTATCCGGGCTGTTTACAAGATTTAAACAAAAGAGAAAACCCAACATTTAGCCACAATTTGGGTCAGTCCTGCGAGATACGCTTGCAAAATTATCATCCAAGACCACAAAAACACTGGGCTCCATATTGCATCACCTTATGAATTATCACTACTTAATAAAGCGCTATGCCAACTAATAGAACTGTATTTTTGAGAAAAACTATGATTTCATGTCATAGGCTTAATTTCGATTTTTCTGGCAAGGTTTGGGTATTATTTAAAGTTCAGAAGAATTGTAATTCAATCTCTTTTAACTATACCTGATTACAATCTATAAAACTCTGATCGCATTATTGAGAAAACTTCAAAAAGGAACAAAGCCACAATTGGTAAACATGCATGCATTCTGTTATGATAACAACGGAACAGTACTAGAAAACAGAAAAGAGAACTATCTGCATATGTCTAGAAAAAATAACTCAGTACTAAGAACTTTAGAACACCAAACAAAAGTAAGATCTATTATTAAAAAAAGTGCCCAAACCACAATATTGCCAAAATCCCTTGTTCCTTTTTTTTTGAATGGGAAGGTTGGGATGAGATCTGATCCTCAAGTTACTTAGCCAATTTCAATTTCTTAAATTGGCTAGCATTGGCTTGAGGATCAGGATCTGATCCCAACTGACCTACCAAAAAAATTACGTAAAACATTGAATATATGGAAACGACTGTTTATCACTTGATTCGTTTAATTCCTATATTTTCTCTTTGCCTTTTTCTTTTCTTTGAATGGGAAGGTTGGGATGAGACATGATCCTCAAGATGCTTAGCCAGTCTCTTAAACTATATGCTAGTGTTCCCTTGAGTATCAGGATCTGATCCCGACTCACCCACCAAAAGAAGTCTACAACACTACATATAATGCAAAGATCCCGGCTCATATTGATACACAGTGCAATGAACCATGTAATGTATTATGTATTGATATCTTATAAACATGAATATAGAGGTTTTCCAAAGCTGGCCATTTATTTTTAGAAGGCTTTAACTGCAGTGAATTTTTACAGTATATGGTTCATGTTTGTTGAGTGATACCCAATTTTTTGTGCATGTATATAATAAATGCTTGCATCTGGTTTGTTTATGTGAGTATTACTGTAAATTGGACCGAGTCTGACCCCGAATTGACTAAGTTCTTTATAATAATAATAATACCACCTTTAGGGATTTTAGCTAAAGAGGACAAGCTCAGAAGATTAAAAGCTTTGTGCATATTTAATTTAGTATTAGGTCTATATTTAATTGGTTTCAATACAGTCTTAAATTTATAATTTAAATTTTTTTATCGCTAGATAAAAATTATTTTGTTATAAAGACGTATATATTTCAGTTTTATTCCATATTCTAATTCTCAAACCAATTAAAATGGGTGAAAAATAAGAGAAAACTCATTTCAATTTGCTCTAATTAATGGGCCTGCATAGTTGCAGAGAAAATTCAGTTTTATAATACCCTGAACTTTTCAAATAAAACCCATGAACCCAGTAAAACAAATGAAAATAATATATTTTCTTTGTCAAATTATCTCTTCGCAGCATTAAAAATGCTTATTAGTTTTTACTCAAATTTTCAAAATAACTCTCTATTTTGAGATCAATCTGTTGCTTTTGGTTGAAACCTATTTGCTATAACATATGTATCAAATAAAGTCAACACATTTTCGGATCCAGAACACAATCTTCATTTCATCTCATGTGTGTGAGAGCTACCCTGTTCCAACCCCAAAACTAGTGGGATGCAATACTGCATATATAAGCATCCCTCAGGTTTAGTCCATTTATATGTGGGACTAAACCTTTAATGGTTTCACATATCACAAATTAGAAGAAAGATGACACTATGAGCCATTCATATATCTCCCTACAGTTCTCCACATCATTTTGTTTATTGGAAAAACCGTTATTGTTTCACTAAACGATTCTAAAACTACTCATGGTTCCAGATTGTGAGTGGAAGACGCAAGCAGGAAATCCTTGCTCTGCATCCTTTGATTGGACTTGCAGTGGAGTTTGCAAACCCGTTGAGAGAATGGAAGAAGTTCATCAACGTTGTGGAGAAGGAGAAGAAGCAATTTGGCACACAATTTTTTGAGAAGTTCTTTTGGCTTGATACCTTCTCTACATTTTTGTGGTCCTTTTTGTAATATTTTTCATCATGCTATAGGTATGGACTAACAGATGAAACATGTATTAATTTCAGTATTTATAAAACGAATCATCTTGGTGAAAACATAGTAGTATTGCAATTTGGCAACAAGGTTTTGTTTGTTTTTGGTTAATTTAATAGATTATATATTTTACCCAAATAGTCAACAAATGCCTGAAGAGATTATGATTGTTAATAAGGTAATCGTTGGCTAAAACTTCCGTTGATTATTTGTGGGCTCCCTGCATTTTATGAGCAAAACTTGATGCATCACATCTACAACTTTATAGCTCAATATCTTGCAAATATTTTCTTTTATTATCCCAGGAATCTTCAATCCATGCAGATGTGTTCTTAATCAAGTTTCAGAATCAAGATGTATATAATCATGTAACCTCTTGAAGTCCTTTTTCTTTATGTTGTGCATTCCTCTGCTTTCTTGTTTTTACTTTTCTTTTTCAGTGTCATTGTAATATCAAATATAGTGATGTTTGCTTTCTACATGCTTCAGGCCATTAGATAGAACGAGCTTGAGTTGGAGATGCAACTAGCAGCAGCTATACCTGTGAAGGGACATAATCAGGAAACATCCCTGATTGCAGCGAGACCAGCGTTGGGTCAACCGCATGTTCGAGTTTTCTTCGTGTTCGATTAAAGTTTTCTTTGCCATGGGAGTTATTACTGCAATTAGGAGCAAAGCCAAAAGAGATTCAATCAGAGATACTTGGATGCCTCAAGGTAGTTTGGCCTCTTTAAACTTTTCATTGCTTTTACTTTTAAAGTTCCTGCCACTGCACCAATTTTCCAAATTCCAACGAGGATTGAGATATATATTTTTATATTTTAACATGCTCCCACGAGTCGTGCATCCTTTTTTTAGGGGGAAAAATACTAAATCTGATTTCAGTATGCTGCAGGTGGGATTTCAATGTGGGTTTCTCTGATATCATCTTTAAGTGTCTTCCAATGCACCAAAATTCTAAACTTATGACGAAGGGTTGTGACATATCTTCTATATTCTAACATTCACTAATGTTTGGCACATACTCAACACGTGTATGACTTCTTATATGGAATCTAATATAAAATTGAACTCCTCATGTGAGAAGAGTATTTCTTTTCTTTTAATTAGTTTTGCTTGCTTTAGGAACGTTACGCATTTGAAATAAACCTTAGGTTCTTGCTCGGACGTGGATTTTTGTGGAGATTGTCATGTTGCAATTAGATAGATAGGGGTGTGGACAAATTACAATATCAATCACAGTTCTTTAAATGAGTTTGCATCATAATAGTAACGACTACTGAACTGCCAATTTTCTTCTTTTTATCGATAGGAGTGTTAACACAAAAAAAATCTGTTAACAAAAATAAAAGAATCCAAAATTATCATTTGCGGATATCTTTTAAGTCAGATATCCCCAAGCGGATATCCTCTATGGTGGATATCCCCGAGCGGGTATTTCCTGTTTACCAAAGTCAAAGCGAGTATATGTCTTGACGAAGCGGTTGCGGGTACCTTTAAAAAGATGCCCGCATGGTCTGTTATTGCCCATCTTTAAATGTTAAGTAGGGGAGTTATTCTCTTTCCTCACTTTCCTCAAAATGATGGGTACTTTAACTCCCACTCATATACCTCAAGACAGAGAGGAAAAAAGGGAGTCCTCATTTTTATTCAAGAAGAGAGAAGAAGAACCCTTAGAATTTTCAAGACTTAAAGATTTGGTGCTCTTGGCTAAGAGGAAAAAGAAGAAGAGGAAAAAGAAGAGAAATAAAAGGTGGAGATTTGATGAAAACCCTTTCATTTCAAAGAATTCTTCTTCTTTTCTTCTTAATTCGACTAGGAATACTTGTGGTTGAAGGCTTGAAGAAATGATCGGTTTTTATAATCAAGAACTTCCCTAATGAACTTAGAGACATGATTAATTTTATGTTCTATGACAAATAGCGATTATGACAATACTCTCTTTAGAATATAAAAGAAATTCCGTGTTCTCTTTAGAATATAGGGGAAGCCCTTATATTCTTCATGTACAAGAACAAGTACCATAAATTCATGTTCTTCTTTAAAACTTAAAAAATACAAGAGGAGATGTTGCTTAAATTTTTAAAAGAGTTTTCTTATACTTGACAAATTACGTCTAAAATGATGACTTATGAATTTCGATAATCCTATTATTTGGTTTTGATGATAGCTTAAACATGAATAGTTGCTTTAGTGTCACTTGCTTATCTTGCTTCACCTTATTGACACTAAACTTGTATACACCTGATATTTTGCTTGCATATCCTATATCTTGTGTATATCGAGTAATATATCGATATCGACATGATTTACTAGCGCTATATCTTTTGATATCGATATATTATTCATATTCGTTGTTTTGATGATTCACAATATGACTATATATATGTATACACACGTATGCTCATCTATCTTGCTTTCATATATCATGTATATATATA
The DNA here is from genome assembly GCA_030015575.1 of Agapanthus africanus. Classification (NCBI taxonomy): domain Eukaryota; kingdom Viridiplantae; phylum Streptophyta; class Magnoliopsida; order Asparagales; family Amaryllidaceae; genus Agapanthus; species Agapanthus africanus. The sequence goes on along the minus strand of JASDDO010000019.1, from coordinate 41,343,709 downwards.
ATATATCGATATCTCACGCTTTGAGTTTGTTTTATATCTTGATATTGATATATTGTTCATGTTTATGATATCGAAACAATGAATATTCATATACTCTGTTCTCGCCAAAATTTTTGGCCCAGAGCTTGTTGTTCCCTGATAAAACTAAAGGGAAGCCCCATGTGTTAAACACGTGCGCTGCTACATGCAAAGCATGTAGATGCCGTTTCGGCTAGGATTAAATCCTATGTTGGTTCCGCAGCGTCTCATGTGATATCTACGTGAGCGCTAGCGCCGGCTTCTTGGCAGCGCCTCACGAGATATCCATGTGAGGTGCTATAAGTCAATGGTTCACGTTCAAAGCACGTGAGTGTTCTTTCTGATAAAATTGAATTCTATAGAATTAAATTCTATGAGGGAGAAAATATCTCCATGATCTTTCTTAATAAGAAAAATATTTTCTGTTAAACAGAGAGCCGATGGATCAAAAGATCCAACTGTCATCAAAAGTTAGAATAAAATTCTATATTTTTCCGATCTTTCTCAAACTAGAAAGATTTTCTCTGTTAAACAGAGAGCCGATGGATCAAAAATCCAATGATAATTATAAAATCACCAATCGATCATATGATAGAATAACATTCTATGGTTAGGAAAATATCTTTCTAATCTTGTTAAACTAACAAGATATTCATATTATAGAATAAAATTCTATGTTAAAAAAACATCTTCCTAGTCTTGTTAAATTAACAAGATATTCATAAGCATATTAAAACAAACAAGAAATCTTTTCTGTAATACAGAGAGCCCTTGGATTAAAATCCAATGGTGAATAAAATTCACCGGTTAATCTTTAAGATCATTTCGATTGATTATGAAATCAACCATGATCTCTGAATGAGAGATTTCCTCCAACAGATTGATTTTTCTCTTCTTCTATAAATAGAAATAAAGAGATTAACTCTAAACAAAAAAGACCCTCATAACCTTCTGTTAAAATACAAAAAGCTCTCAAAACAATAGAGAATTTAATTCTCTCAGAAAAGAAGATCTCCTTCCTCATAAACTTAGGTAAAGAGAAAAAAATAGAGATCAAAATATCTTCTTTATCTATCTAAGGGTTTAACTCTTCTCAAGAACTTAGTTCTTTCTCTAGATCTGAGATCCACAAGACAAATCTTCCACAAATTGAGAATTTAATTCTCATCGGGAAGATCTTGTTCTTGAGAATCAAACATTCAGGAAAGAATAAGGTTGAACAGAAAGAAGATGGGGTCCATAATACTCCATGAACTTAGTTCTTTCAAATCAAGAACTTAGTTTTTTAAGAATCCGATCCAAGATCCTCAAAATAGTGATCTGGGCAATCGTTAATGGTCAAAATACCATTAACAAAGATTTAACATCTCTGAAAACATGAACAAGAGAACATGGATAAAAGAATATGGAGAAGATGGAGTCCATAATACTTCAAGAACTTAGTTCCTTCAAATCAAGAACTTAGTTCTTAAAGGACCTTATCCCAGATCCTCAAAATAATGATTTTGGTGATCGTTAATGGTCAAAATACCATTAACAGAGATTTAAGTTCTCTAAAAATATCAACAGAGATCAAATCTCCAAAAGAACTCAGCGCCTCACGTGAAAAGCACGTGAGCACCCAATCCCAAGTTACATAGTGTCTCACGTGAAACACACGTAAGTGCCAGAAAACAGAAAGTTTAGTGCTTAGCACTAGTGCAGCACCTCACGTGAAACATACATGAGCGCCAAAACTTAGCGCCTCACGTGAAACACAGGTGAGCGCTCAAAAGAAACCAAATTTGAGCGCCTCACGTAAAACACACGTGAGCATCAGACGCTCAGCGCCTCACGTGAAACGCACGTGAGCTCCAGAGAAAAATTAGTGATTAACACTATTATAATGTCTCATGTGATGTACACGTGAACGCTATATGCAACTGAGTGCTTAGCACTGCTGGGTGTTACACAAACCCAATCTTAGCCCAAATTGGCTAAGCTTATGTTCGTGATATCCAAACTGATTTTAGTCTCATACCTTCTAAATTAATCTTAGTCTCAAACAAGACTATTGATTCTTGGATGATCCGCCACGATTCTTTCCCTCAAATACGAGATTTGGTTCAGGGTACATCTCTTTACACCTCTGATATATGTAATTGTAATTCCTCAACGTTTTCAGAGAGGTGGCGGCTCCCAATAACCAACTCCTCCTCTTCCTTCGTCCCCAAAATGAGAATGTTGGACCGAAATATACTTAAACTAATATTCGTCTCAAACATGGCGTTAATGAACCAAAATGTCCTTAAGCTAACATTCGTCCCCAAAATGAGAATGTTGGACCGTGATGTCGTTAAACTAAAATAATTGAGCCCATATACTCATTTGTTCATAAGTTGATCTTAGTCTCAAATATGACTAATGATCCTTAGATCAAATCCAAATATCCCATGAACCGATGGACCTCATTTATAAGAGATCTGCGTCCTAAGTTTATTCCCGTTGGTAAACCAAGCTACCAATGTGGACCCCGTCAAGCAAAACCTTGACCCAAACCCAAATATAAAATATACGGATTTGGACTAATCCGCGCCCTACGGGCGACAATATAAACTAGTCTCCGTATACAATCCACGGGCAACCTTAACAAATAAAATAATACACGACACGAAGTGAGCTTCTGGAGCAGGAGAAAGTGGTTATCGCAATACGGTATCATAATTAACTGCAGGGGCTTGCGCCTATAAGGAAGAGCGTCCCTACAATTAAAAAAACCTCTCATAAATGAGGGAAAATCTGATGAAGTCTGCAACATTGGTCGCATCTGTCCAAACCTCCGATATACAGTGCCATAAATCAACTTGGTATTTTCGGAGAGGTGGATGCATATGTCCAACTAGTATCTGCCTCCAAATTCAGGCAAGATGATCAATCCCAGTTCGTCTCTGTTTTCAGCAATAAACAGATTCTGGCACGTCCGGTGGGACCTCTTCCTCTTTCCACTTCACACTTTGTGTGTCGTATTTTTCCGCGATCAAATAATCGTGGTATATATGTTTGTAGTTGCTCTTAGCTGATGGGATACTCAAGCTGTCGTTTCGTCTCTATGTAGAATGCCGTTTTCTTCCACTCAGACTCAAGCTCTGTCACATCTGGTGGAGTCAAATATGGGCCACTTGCAGTCCCAAATCTCTGCAATCTAACTCTTCAAGAAATCAATGGCTTATCTTTGGGTCTATGCTCCCATCTCTTATCCTTGGTGCCTCAACGCTGAAGGTGGAAGCCCAAAAGAAGTCTGTCTTCCATGGACCGGATCCTGCAACTTTAGCTTTGCCGACGGAATCAGTTCTCAAACAACTGGCACCTGTCAAAGAACAAGGTCGATGCAAGGGGCAGAATATTCAAGCTCTCAAAGGAAACAGGTGACAGGCTTAGCAAAATCATGAGGCTAATCAAGTTCCGGCCGTAAGAAATGGTCAACGTCGATATCAGCATCATACAAAACGAAATGGGGGCAGTTCTCTATCACCGTTGACTCCACCTGCTTCAACTCAAATGGCGAATGCTGCTGTTCCAACCGGGAACAGTTTCGAACTACTGCGAAGGATTAGACAAAATTCTCCCACCGCAGTATTGAAGAAATCTCCGCAGCCCGTGGAAATCCAACGAGAGCAGAAACCAGTTCGCTATCTAAAAGAAATTTCCTCATCAATATATAAGGTGTGGAAGTAGGTGAAGGACTCAGTCGTCAATAATGACTCTTCCACTAAACGTCAGCCAAATTCTGACATATCCCCTTTCAAATACAAGGGGACTCGTCCCAAGACGGTTCCTGATACAATGGTTCCTCCGAAATTAGCTTCTCATAAAAAAGATAGGCTTGATAAAGCCCAAGTGCCCGAGGCAAACTCCAAGGGTCAAAGCTTCAAATTCCTCAAGCTTAGGGGCATAGTAGTTCATACAGTCTACATAGCGAGCTCCAAAGACGAATGTCACACTTATACTGGTTATGAACCGCATACTCCAACGTGAAAAGCTGCAGAACTGCAACGTGAAAAGCTGCAGAAGATACTTGCTCAGGCGGCGACACTCGCTAATCCATCACCTAAGGAAAATCCCGAGGACTCACCCGAAGAAAGAGTAGAGAAGGAGTCAGATATTGATTTCCTAAAGCATGCTCCCAAAAAGGGAGATAAAGAAGCGGCATAAATGTCTACTAAAATGAACTGGATGGTCCTTCTGATCCAGAACATGGCTGGAATGATGGTCAATTCGGAACCATTGGCAGATGAACCGCTGGTAGTCACTCTTCAAGACGATGGTGACATTTCAAATCTTCTACAAGCCTTATCAACGGCTGAGGAGGAAATGATCCCAAAGGCAAAGCTGGACGCATATATCGCTCAGCAGATCAATGTTCATTATGCCAGTGAAGCTGTAAATAGGTCAATCAAGACCGGTCAACCGAATCCGGCGTGCTACGATCAAATACAGTACCCTCCAGAGTACACACTTCCAACGTTCCACATGTACAAAAGAACCGGGAATCCTCGCCAGCGCATTGCGCGATTTAAATCCATGTGCGACAATACTAGAGGAAATGATATACCACTCTTCCGACAATTCGTCAGCAGTCTGGTGGGCATCGCCTTCGAATAGTATGCAGAACTCCCAAATAATTCCGTGAAGACCTTCGACGAGATGGATATGCTCTTTTGTCAGAGATTCTCTAGTGTGAATAAACGCACTACCGTGACGGCATTGATTAGCGAAAGCGTTAGACCAAATGAGACCTGGGTTCAATATGTTACCCGATGGTGAAATCTCTGGTCAAAATGCGAGCCGCGTATCGACAAAATTGCAGTCGTGGGAATGTTCATAAGGCACCCTTGACCCAAATTCAAAGGTGTTCCCATATATGGCTTTATTCAAGCCAACAACCTTCCAAGAGTTCATGGATAAAATGGCTCAATTGGATCAGATGGGTTAAGACCCTTCCTCTTTCGATGAAGATATATGAAAAGCGGAGGCAATGCGGCATTTGTCGCCAACGCTGAACAAAAAATGAGCGGTTTTGAAACAACCTGTTGCCAAAATGGCGATAGCACGGGTTCCACCTTAGGGAAAAGTTTGGGACACGAATATCCACTTCCCTAAAATATACGCAGGGGGTATCTTTCTCGCTGGCGGAGGAATCTCTACGGAGGTGGTCCTTTCTAAAAAGAACAGAAATGATATTAAGGGACCTATAAGCGGGTCCTGCAATTAAGTGGAACAACCTGCTTGATCCAAAAACCATGGAAAGGATGTGGAATCCATGTCCCACTCTGAATCAGATGATGCAGGGAAAAACCCCAAAATCAAGTTCATTCTTCCAAAGAAGAAGAAAACTCAGCAGAAGGAGTGGTGCAATATCTCGTTCCTTCGTCAATGTCAGAAAGCAAAATTGATGAGCGGGGGGTAGGTGCCGTGTAAAACACTCGATATTTCCCGCAAAAACAACTCGATTGTTGTGATGGTAAAATAAGCAATTTTAGAAGATAAAGATAGCTTGAGGCGTGAAGTGTCCATACATACAAAGGACAGACAACAGCACATTGGCAAGTAAACGTTGGAAGGAATGAGTTATGCAACTTTCCGACCAAATGATAATGGACCGGAACGTCCCTAAACTAGCATTTCGCCTCAAACACGGCAATAATGGACCAAAAACTCCCTAAACTAGTGCCTCATCCCAAACACGGCGATGTTGGACCGAGATATTTCTAAACTAGTATTTCATCCCGAACATGGGAATGATGGACCGGAACGTCCTTAAACTAGCGTGTCGTCCCAAAAATGGCGACGATGGACCAAAATATCCTTAAACTAGTGCGTCGCCCGAAATACGACGATATACTCTCCTGAGATCTATATTGCAATCGAAGTCCCAATGGCGAAGGTTGCAACTCAAGTCTTACCGGCTACACAGCTACACTAGCGATGAACCCATCTCCAAGTCCCATCGGCAAACAGATAGGTCACCTGCAGCGAAACTACTTTCGAGAGTTCCATCGTTCGCAAAAAAATGGTATGTCCACGAGCGAAATGGGCACGGATGAAAACCCAAAAGGGCGTTGTGAGTAAAAACAGCAGGACTGCCGGCGAGTTTGTGAAAACCCGAAAGGATGCAATCTCGTTAAAAAAAAAAGAAAAGAAAAAAAAAGAGAAAAAAGAGAGAAACAGTATGTCCACAAGAGAAATGAGCACGGATGAAAACCCGAAAGGGCGTCGTGAGTAAAAACAGCAGGACTGCCGGGGAGTTTGTGAAAACTTGAAAGGACGCAATCTCGTAAAATAAAAAATTATGTGCACTTGCAAGGTCCTCTCGACCTTGTGAGGGGAAAATACCTACGTGAGATCCTTACGGCTCGCGAAGGATCAACACACTTAGGAGTCCATACGATTCCTATGGAGAGATTACACTTGCGAGATCCTCACGACTCGTAAGGAGAATTCCCTTGTATGAGACTCTCACGGCTTATGAGATTCAAAAGCCTTAAGTTACACGGATCTAAACCCTTTCTTAAGCCGTCATATTCCCCAAGCTGCCCTACAAGTAGTTCGATATCGATTTTTGTATACAATCCACGAGCACTAACAAAATATGTTCCAACCGAATTCCACCAATGGCGAGAAATATCTCCATATGGTGAACAATATTTGTAAATCCTCTCGATTTATAAGGAGAAAATACTCTTGTAAGATCTTTACGACTTACAAGAGAAAATATCACTTAGGAATCCTCACGATTTTTAAGGAGAAAATACACCTACGAGATCCTCTCGACGCGTAGGGAGAAATACCTTTATGAGGCCCTTACGGCTCATAAATTCAAAATGCCTTAGCTGACAGGATCCTAACCCTGTTTGCTAAGCCACCTTTGTTTAAATCGATAAAGGCAAATAATGATTCGCTCCTGATAATATTCCAGTTGTAACGATACTGATACCAAAATTAGTAACAGGACCCAAGTCCCTGACTCGCAACAAAATCAGTGAGCAAAAAAAATGCGTATGAAATAGCCGAAATGATGGGGCAACTCGCAATAAAAATCAGCGAGCAAAAAAATATGCATATAAAAACAGCCGAAATGTTTGGGCAACTCGCAATAAAAAGCAGCGAGTAAAAAAAGCCGAAATATTTGGACAACTCGTAATAAAAAGCAGCGAGTAAAAAAATAGCCGAAATGATTGGACACCGTGGAAAAAGAACAGTCGAAATGATTGGACAGTCGCGACTTTCGCAATATGAAAAGCCGAAAAGATAGAGCTTCGTGGAAAGAAATTTTAAAAAATGAAAATAAAATTTTTCTGTCCTGCAAGCAAGTCCATACTGACTTTAGCATACAATCTATGGGCAAAAATGGAAGAAAGAGAACCATATTTTCCCATCAGGCTCCGTCAAAGGGAGAGCCAGATCTCGACGACAACATGTATAACCTAAAGATCAGCTTGACGTTCTTCTCATTCCAACAGAGTGGAGACGTGACGTCAACAAAGCTTCAAAGAGCCAAATAAAAAAGGAGTAATGGAAAAATCCCAGCTCCAACTCGACGTTCCTTCTCGGTGCAGATGCAACGCCAACAAAGACCTAAGGGTCAAATATAAGCGGAGCAATGGCAAAATCCTAGCTCCAGATCTCAATGGCGACAGTTACAGCCTAGAGTCATCCCGACGTTCTTCTCATTCCAGCAGGATGCAGACGCAACGTTTTCAAAGACCCAAGGGTCAATTAAAAGTGGAGTGACGGAAAAATCCTAGCTCCAGATCTCGATTGCAATACATATAGCATAGAGGTCATTCGGATGTCTACCCTACTTCAGTAAAGAATTAGCGCGACATCAACAAAGCAAAAGCGAAGTGATGTCATATTCAACTTCGGGTCTTGACGGCAATACATACAAAGTCTAAAGACAATCAAAAGCGAAGTGATGGCATATTCCTAATTTCGGGTCTTGACGGTAATACATACAAAGCCTAAAGACCATTGGAGATCATCCTACCCTAGAAGGATGCAGTTATAACTCATTGGGGCTCCTAAATTGAGCCTAAGCTCAAGTAAAAAGCGCCATAGCAAATACCTAGCGCTTATTCGTCTGACAGTAAAATGGATATTCCGACCTAGGAAGATTACTTGAAAACGTCTTGTCCAGCCTCAGAAGGGATCAGAGACACGACAGATGCGGGGCTACTCAAGCAATAACCTAAGGGACTGCATATCAAGGATATATCAGCCAACGCGACAGTATGATGGACTTAAACCTAGTACCACTAACCTAACGGACCCCTATAAAAAAAAAGAGTTATCTACATTTTACGTTAGGATACACCTGTGAGATCCTCTCGACTCGTCTCAACTTGTAGGAAAAAACATCTTTATAAGACCCTAGCGGCTCATAAAGGTGAAAAAGCCTTAAGCGATGGGGATATCAACCTATTTCCTAAGCACTATGGCTCTACAAAAAGGTCCAAACTGACTCTTGTATACTATCCCCGGGCCACATTCTCCAAAATCTCATACCGATGAGGAGAAGAAGCCACTTACGGGTCTTCTCGACTCGTAAAGGGGAAATATTCTTATGAGATCCTTACGATTCTCAAGAGAAAACACGCTTAGGAGTCCTCACGACTTCTAAGGAGAAAATACACTTATGAGATCCTCTCGACGCATAGGGAGAAACATCTTTATGAGACCCTCACAGCTCATAAGTTGAAAAGCCCTAAGCAACAGATCTAAGCTTGTTTCCTAAGCCATCGCTGCCATACAAGGAGATCAAGACCGACTATTGTATACTATCTACAGGTCACATTCGCCAAAGTCGCATACTAATGAAGTGAAAATACTTGAGTGAGATGCATAACCTTGCACTACAAGGGTGATGAACACTTAGAAAATACCCGAGTGAGATCCTTACGACTAACGAGGGTGATGAACACTTATGAATCCTCACGATTTCTAAGGAGGATATGCACTTATGGGATCTTCATGACTCATAGGAAGAAAAACCTTATTGAGACATTTACGGCTCATGAAGATGGAAAAAGCCTTATGTTACAAGGATCCTAAACTTGTCTTCTAAGCTATCAATTCTATAGAGATGCATAACCTTGCACTACATAACCCACGTACATACTTATGTGGGCAAAATAGTTAGGGGCATTTGTTCTTACCAAAATTTTTGGCCCAGATCTCGTTGTTCCCTGATAAAACTAAAGGGAAGCCCCATGTGTTAAACATATACGCCATCACATACAAAGCATGTAGATGTCGCTTCGGCTAGGATTAAATCCTATGTTGGTACCGCAGCGCCTCACGTGATATCCACATGAGCGCTAGCGCTTGCTGCTTGGCAGCGTCTCACATGATATCCACATGAGCGCCAGCGCCAGCTTCTTGGCAGCGCTTCATGAGATATCCACGTAAGGTGTTATAAGTCAATGGCTCACGTCCAATGCACGTCAGTGTTCTTTTTGATAAAATTGAATTCTATGTAGAATTAAATTCTATGATGAAGAAATATCTTCCTAATCTTTCTAAATAACAAAAATATTCTTTGTTAAATAGAGATCTGATGGATCAAAAGATCCAATGGTCATCAAAAGTTAGAATTAAATTCTATAGTTCCTTGATCTTTCTCACATTAGAAAGATTTTCCCTGTTAAACGGAGAGCCGGTGGATCAAATATCCAACGATGATTATAAAATCACCAATCGATCATATGATAGAATAAAATTCTATGGTTATAAAAATACATTCATAGTCTTGTTAAACTAACAAGATAGTCATATGATAGAATAAAATTCTATGTTAGGAAAATATCTTCATAATCTTGTTAAATTAATAAGATATTCATATGATAGACTATATTAGGAAAATATTTTCCTAATCATATTAAAATAAACAAGAAATCTTCTCTGTAAAACAGAGAGCCCTTAGATTGAAATCCAGCAGTGAATAAAATCCACCGGTTGATCTTTAAGATCATTTCGATTGATTATGAAATCAATCAAGATCTCTCAATAAGAGATTTCTTCCAATAGATTGATTTTTCTCTTCTCCTATAAATAGGAACAAAGAGATTAAATACAAAGAGAGGAGACCCTCCATAAGCTTCTGTAAAAATACAAAAGGCTCTCAAAACAATAGAGAATTTAATTCTCTCAAAGAAAATGATATCCCTCCTCAAAACCCTAGGTAAAGAAAAAAATAGAGATCAAAATATCTCCTTTATCTATCTAAGGGTTTAACCCTTCTCAAGAAGTTAGTTCTTTCTCTGGATCTAAGATCCACAAGACAAGTCTCTCATAACTTGAGAATTTAATTCTCATCGGGAAGATCTTGTTCTTGAGAATCAAAGATTCAGGAAAGAATAAGGTTGAACAGAAAGAAGATGGGATTCATAATACTCCAGAAACTTAGTTCCTTCAAATCAAAAACTTAGTTCTTTAAGAACCCGATCCAAGATCCTCAAAATAGTGATCTGGATGATCGTTAATGGTCAAAATACCATTAACAGAGGTTTAACCTCTCTGAAAACATAAACAAGAGAATATGGAGAAGATGGAGTTCTTAATACTCCAGAAACTTAATTCTTTCAAATCAAGAAATTAGTTCTTAAAGGATCTGATTCCAGATCCTCAAAATAATGATCTTAGTGATCATTAATGGTTAAAATACCATTAACAAAGATTTAAATTCTCTAAAAATATCAACAGAGATCAAATCTCCAAAAGATTTCAGCGCTTCACGTGAAAGGTACGTGAGCACCCAATTCCAAGTTACATAGCGCCTTACGTGAAACACACGTGAGCGTCAGAAAACAGAAAGTTTAGTACTTAGCACTAGTGCAGCGCCTCACGTGAAACATACGTGAGCGCCAAAACTTAGCGCCTCACGTGAAACACACGTGAGTGCTCAAAAGAAGCCAAAACTGAGCGCCTCACGTGAAACACACATGAGCGCTAGACGCTTGGCGCCTTATATGAAACACACGTGAGCGCCAAAGAAAAATTAGTGCCAAACACTATCATAGCGCCTCATGTGATATACACGTGAGCGTATATGCAACTGAGTGCTTAGCACCACTGGGTGTTACAGAAACCCAGTCTTAGCCTAAATTATCTAAGCTTATGTTCGTGATATCCAAACTGACTTTAGTCCTATACCTTCTAAATTAATCTTAGTTTCAAACAAGACTATTTATTCTTGGATGATCCACCACGATTCTTTCCCTTAAATACGGGATTTGGTTCAAGAGTACATCTCTTCGCACCTCTGATATATGTCGTAATTCTTCAATGTCTTCAGAGAGGTGGCGGGTCCCAATAACCAACAACTTCTCTTCCTTCGTCCCCATAATGGGAATGTTAGACCGAAATATCCTTAAACTAATATTCACCTTAAACATGGCGATAATGGACCAAAATGTCTTTAAACTAACATTCGTCTCCAAACTGGGAATGTTGGACTTAAACTAAAATAATTGAGCACATATGCTCATTTGTTAATAAATTGATCTTAGTCTCAAATATGACTAACGATTCTTAAATCAAACTCAAATATCCCAAGAACTGATGGACCTCATTTATATGAGATCTGCGTCCTAAGTTCAATCCAGTTGACAAACCAAGCTACCAACATGGACCCCATCAAGCAAAACCTTGACCCAAATCTAAATCTAAAATATACGGATTTGGACTAATCCGCGCCCTACGGGCAACGACATAAACCACTCTCCGTATACAATCCACGGGCAATCTTAACAAACAAAATAATACACGACACGAAGTGATCTTCTAGAGCAGGAGAAAGTGGTTATCGCAATGCGGAAGCGTAATTAACTGTAGGGGCTTGCGTCTGCAGGGAAGAGCGTCCCCACAATGAAAAAACTCTCACAAATGAGGGGAAATCTGATAAAATCTGCTATATCGGTCGCATCTGTCCAAACCTCCGATATACAGTCCATAAATCAACTTGGTATTTTCGGAGAGGTGGATGGATATGTCCAAATAGCATCTGCCCCCAAATTCAGACAAGACGATCAATTCCAGTTCGTCTCTATTTTCGGCGATAAACAGATTCTGGCATGCTCGGTGGGAGCTCTTCCTCTTTCCACTCCACACATCGTGTGTTGTATTTTCCGCGATCAAATAATTGTGGTATATATATTTGTAGTTGCTCTTGGACGATGGGATACTGCAGCTGGCGTTTCGTCTCTATATAGAATGGCGTTTGCTTCCACTCACAGCAACTCAGGCTTTGTCACATCTGGTGGAGTCAAATATGGGCCATTTCCAGTCTCAAATCTCTGCAATCCAACTCTTCAAGAAATCAATGGGCTTATCTTTGGGTCTATGCTCCCATCTCTTACTCTCGGTGCCTCAACGCCGAAGGTGGAAGCCCAGAAGAAGTCTGTCTTCCACGGATCGGATCCTATAACTTTAGCTTTGCCGACGGAATCAGTTCTCAAACAACTGGCACCTGCCAAAGACCAATATAGACACAGGGGACAGAATATTCAAGCTCTCAAAGGAAACAGGGGGCAGGCTCAGCAAAATCTCGAAGCTAACCAAATTCCGGCCGTAAGAAACGGTCAACGTCGATATCGGCATCATATAAGACGAGCTGGGGCAGTTCTCCATCAGTGTTGACTCCACCTTCTTCAACTCTGATGGCGAATGCTGCTGTTCCAACCGGAAACAGGTTCGAACTGCTGCGAAAGGTCAGACAAAATTCTATCACCGTGGTATTGAAGAAATCTCCACAGCCCGTGGAAATCATACGGGAGAAGAAACCAGTTCGCTCCGTAAAAGTATTTTTCTGATCTATATATAAAGTGTGGAAGCTGGTGAAGAACTCAGTCGTCAACAACGGCTCTTTCCCTAAACGTCAGCCATATTCTGACAAATTCTCTTTCAAATATAAGGGGACTCATCCCAAGACGGTTCCTGATACAGTGGTTCCTCCTAAAGCAGCTTCTCATAAAAAAGAGAGGTTTGATAAAGCCCAAGTGCCCGAAGCAAACTCCAAGGGTCAAAGCTCCAAACGCTCCAAACCTAGGGGCATAGTAGTTCACACAGTCTACATGGTGAACTCCAAAGACGAAGGTCACACTTATACCAGTCACAGACCGCATACTCGGTCTTAGACAAATGCTCAATGCAATGTGAAAATTTGCAGGAGATGCTTGCTTAGGCGGCGGCACTCGCTAATCCATCCTCTAAGGAAAATCCCGAGGACGCACCCGAAGAATGAGTAGGGAAAGAGTCGGATATTGATTTCCTAAAGCGCGTTCTCAAAAAGAGAGATGAAGAAGCGGAAGAAATGACTATTAAAATGAACCAGATGACCCTTCTGATCCAGAACATGGCTGAAATTATGGTCCATTCGGAATCACTGGCCGATGAGCCGCCGGTAATTACTCTTCAAGACGAGAGTGACATTTCAAATTCTCTACAAGCCTTATCAACGTCTGAGGAGGAAATGATCCCAAAGGAAAAACTTGACACATATATCGCTTAGTAAATCAATGCTCATTATGCCAGTGAAGCTGCAAATAGGTCAATCAAAACTGGTCGACCGTATCCGGCATGCTACGATCAAATACAATACCCATCAAAGTACACACTTCCAACGCTCCACATGTACAAAGGAACTGGGAATCCTCGCCAGCACATTGCACGATTTAAATCCGTGTGCGGCAATACTGGAGGAAATGATATATTGCTCCTCCGACAGTTCATCGGTAGTCTGGCGGGCATCGCCTTCGAATGGTATGTGGAACTCCCAAATGATTCCGTGAAGACCTTCGACGAGATGAATATGATGTCAGAGATTCGCTAGTGTGAATAAACGCACTACTGTGGCGGTGTTGGTTAACGAAAGCGTTAAGACCAAATGAGACTTGGGTTCAATATGTTACCCAATGGCGAAATCTCTAGCCAAAATGCGGGCAGCGCATCTATGAAATTGCAGCCGTGGGAATGTTCGTAGCCATCCTTGACCCAAATTCAAAAGTGTTCCCATATATGTCCCTATTCAGGCCGATAACCTTCCAAGAGCTCATGGATAAAATGGCTCGATTGGATCAGATGGGTCAAGACCCTTCCTCATCCGATGAAGATATATGAAAAGCGAAAGCAAAGCAGCGTTGGTCTCCAACGCTCAACAAAAAATGAGCAGTTTTGAAGCAATCTGTCGCCAAAATGGCAACAGCGCGGGTTCCATCTTGGGGAAAAGATTGGGACGTGAATATCCACTTCCCCAAAATATATGCAGGGGGCATCTTACTCACTGGCGGAGGAATCTCTACGGAGGTGGTCCTTTCTAAAAAGAACATAATAGATATTAAGGGACCTATAAGCGGCTCCTGCAATCAAGTGGAATAGCCCGCTTGAACCAAAAACTATGAAAGGGGTGTGGAATCCACGCTCCACTCCGAATCAAATGATGAAGAGAAAAGCCCCAAAATCAAGATTATTCTTTCAAGGAAGAAGAAGACTCAGCAGAAAGAGTGATGCAATATCTCGTTCCTTCATCGGTGTCAGAAGGCGACATTGATGAGCAGGGGGCAGGTGCCGTGTAAAACACCCGATATTTCCTGTAAAAACAACCTGATTGTTGTGATGGTAAAATAAGCAGTTCAAGAAGGTAAAGATAGTTTGAGGCGTGAAGTGTCCATACATACAAAAGACAGACAGCAGCATCTCGGCAAGCAAGCGTTGGAAAGAATGAGTTATGCAACTCCCCGACTAAATGATAATGGATCGGAACGCCCCTAAACTAGCATTTCTCCTCAAACACGACAATAATGGACCGAGAAGTCCCTAAACTAGCACGTCGTCCCAAACACGATGATGTTGGACCGAGATATCCCTAAACTAGTATTTCGTCCAGAAAATTGGAATAATAAACCGGAACGTCTCTAAACTATTATGTCGCCCCAAAAACGGCGATGATGGACCGAAATATACCTAAACTAGCGCGTCACCCCTAATACGGCAATATGCTCTCTTGAGATCTATATTGCAATCGAAGTCCCAACGGTGAAGATTGCAACTCAAGTCCTACCGGCTACTCTCGAGATGAAGCCATCCCCAAGTCCCACCGGCAAACAGATAGGTCACTTGCGGCGAAACTACTTTCGAGAGTTCCATCATTCGCAAAATAAACGGTATGTCCATAAGAGAAATGTGCACAGATGAAAACAAGAAAGGGTGCCGTGAGTAAAAACAGCAGAACTGACGGCGAGTTTGTGAAAACCCGAAAAGGCGCAATCTCATTAAAAAAAGAAAAGAAAAAAAAGAAAAAGGATAGAAATGTTATGTCCACAAGCGAAATGGGTACAGATGAAAATCCGAAAGAACGCCGTGAGTGAAAACAGGAGGACTGCCGGCGAGTTTTTGAAAACCCAAAAGGGCGTAATTTCGTAAAAGAAAAAATTATGTGCGCTTATAAGGTCCTCTCGACCTTGTGAGGGGAAAATATCTAAGTGAGATCCTTACAACTCGCGAAAGATCAACACACTTAGGAGTCCATACGATTCCAATAGAGAAATTACACTTGCGAGGTCCTCACAACTCGTAAGGAAAATTCCCTTCTATGAGACCCTCACGGCTTAAGCCTTAAGTTACAGGGATGTAAACCCATTCTTAAGCCGTCATATTCCCCAAGTTGCCCTACAAGTAGTTCGATATCGACTCTTATATACAATCCACGGGCACGAACAAAATATGTTCCAACCGAGTGTCACCAATGGCGAGAAATATCCACATATGGTGAACGACACTTGTAAGTCCTCTTGATTTACTAGGAGAAAATACTCTCGTAAGATCCTTACGACTTGCAAGAAAAATATCACTTAAGAGTTCTAATGATTCCTAAGGAGAAAATACACCTACGAGATCCTCTAAGCTCGTAGGGAGAAATACTTTTATGAGACCTTTACGGCTCATAAAGTAAAAAAGTCTTAGTCGACAGGATCCTAACCCTGTTTGCTAAACTATCTTTGTTCAAATCGATAAAAGTAAATGATGATTTGCGTCTGGCAATATTCTAGTTGTAACGATGCCGATGCCAAAATTAGTATCAGGACCCAAGTCCCCGACTCGCAACAAAATCAGAGAGCAAAAAAATGCATATGAAATAGCCGAAATGATGGGGCAACTTGCAATAAAAATTAGCGAGCAAAAAAATATGCATATAAAAACAACCGAAATGATTGGGCAAATCGTAATAAAAAACGAGTAAAAAAATAGATGAAATGTTTGGGTAACTCGCAGTAAAAAGCAGCGAGTAAAAAATAGCCGAAATGATTGGATAGTCGCGACGTTCGCTATATGAAAAGCTGAAAAGATAGAGCATTACGGAAAGAAATTAAAAAAAATAAATATAAAATTTTTCTGCCCTGCAAATAAGTCCATACTAACTTTTGTATAAAATCCATAGGTACAAATGAAAGAAAGGGAACCATATTTTCCCCCAAGCTCTGTTAAAGGGAGAGCTAGATCTCGACGGCATTATCTACAGCCTAGTGATCAACTCGACGTTCTTCTTATTCCAACAGGGTGCAGACGTGACGTCAACAAAGCTCCAAGGAGCCAAATTAAAAAGGAGTAATGGCAAAATCCTAGCTCCATCTTGACGTTCTTTCTCGGTGCAGATGTAACGGCAACAAAGACCTAAGGGTAAAATATAAGCAGAGCAATGGCAAAATCCTAGTTCCAAATCTCAATGGCGACAGCTACAGCCTAGAGGTCATCCTGGCATTCTTTTCATTCCAGCAGGATACAGACGCAACGTCATCAAAGACCCAAGGGTCAATTAAAAGTGGAGTGACGGAAAAATCCTAGCTCCAGATCTCGATTGCAACACATACAACATAGAGGTCATTCGGATGGCTACCCTACTTCAGCAAAGAATTAGCGCGACATTAACAAAGCAAAAGCGAAGTGATAGCATATTCCTAATTCGGGTCTTGACGGCAATACATACAAAGCCTAAAGACAAGCAAAAGCGAAGTGATGGTATATCCTTAACTTCAGGTCTTGACGGAAATACATACAAAGCCTAAAGACCATTAGAGACCATCTCACCCCAGAAGGGTACAGTCATGACTCATTGGGGCTCCCAAATTGAGCCTAAGCTCAAGTAAAAAGCGTCGCAGCAAATACCTAGCGGTTGTTCTTCTGACGGTAAAATGGATATTCCGACCTAGGAAGATTACTTAAAGACGTATTTGTCCAGTCTCAGAAAAGATCAAAAACACGACAGACGCGGGGCTACTCGAGCAGTAACCTAAGGAACTGCATATCGAGGATACATCAGGCAACGTGGCGGTATGATAGACTTAAACCTAGTACCACCAATCTAACGTGCCCTATCAAAAAAGGGTGTTATCTACATTTTACGTTAGGATACACCTGCGAGATCCTCTCGACTCGTAGGGAAAATATCTTTATAGGACCCTAGCGGCTCATAAAGGTGAAAAAGTCTTAGGCGACGGGGATATTTCCTAAGCATTGTGGCCCTACAAGAAGGTCAAAACTGACTCTTGTATACTATCAAGTAGCCACATTCTCCAAAGTCGCATACCGATGAGAAGAAGCCATTTACAGGTCCTCTCGACTCGTAAGGGGAAAATACTCTTGTGAGATCCTTACGATTCTCAAGAGAAAACACACTTAGGAGTTCTCACTACTTCTAAGGAGAAAATACACCTATGAGATCCTCTCGACTCATAGGGAGTCTTTATGAGACCCTCACAGCTCATAAAGTTGAAAAGCCCTAAGCGAAAGATCTAAGCCTGCTTCCTAAGCCATCGCTGCCATACAAGGAGGTCAACAGTGACTATTGTATACTATCCACGGGCCACATTCGCCAAAGTCACATACTAATGAAGTGAAAAAGCCACCTGCGAGTCCTCACGACTCGTAAGGAGAAAATACCCGTGTGAGATCCTTATGACCCATGAAAGTGGTGAACACTTAGGAAATCTTCATGATTTCTAAAGAGGATATGCACCTTTAAGATCTTCACGACTCGTAGAGAGAAAAACCTTCTTGAGACCCTTACGGTTCATGAAGATAGAAAAAGTCTTAGGTTACAAGGATCCTAAACTTGTCTCCTAAGCCATCAATTCTATAAAGATGCACAACCTTGCACTACATAACCCACGTACATACTTACGTGGGCTAACTAGTGAGGGGCATTTGTTCCTGCCAAAAATTTGTTCTCGCTTCGGCTAGGATTAAATCCTATGTTGGTTCCGCAGCGCCACACGGAGCTCTAGCGCCTGCTGCTTGGCAACGCCTCACATGATATCCACGTGAGCGCTAGCGTCAGCTTCTTGGCAGCGCCTCACGAGATATCTACGTTAGGTGCTATAATTCAATGGCTAATGTCCAAAACACGTGAGTGTTCTTTCTGATAAAATTGAATTCTATATAGAATTAAATTCTATGAGGGAGAAAATATCTCCTTGGTCTTTTTAAATAAGAAAAATATTCTCTGTTAAACAGAGAATCGATGGATCAAAAATCCAATGGTCATCAAAATTTAGAATTAAATACTATATTTCCCTGATCTTTCTCAAATTAGAAAGATTTCCTCTGTTAAATAGAGAGCCGATGGATCAAAAATTCAACGATGATTATAAAATCACCAATCGATCATATGATAAAATAAAATTTTATGGTTAGGAAAATATCTTCCTAGTCTTATTAAACTAACAAAACATTCATATGATAAAATAAAATTCTATGTTAAGATAATATCTTCCTGATCTTGTTAAATTAACAAGATATTCATATAATAGAATTAAATTCTATCTTAGAAAAATATTTTCCTAATCATATTAAAACAAACAAGAAATCTTCTCTGTAAAACATAGAGCCTTTGGATTAAAATCCAACGGTGAATAAAATTCACCGGTTAATTTTTAAGATCATTTCGATTGATTATGAAATCAATCATGATCTCTCAATGAGAGATTTTGTCCAACAGATTGATTTTTTTCTTCTTCTATAAATAGAAATAAAGAGATTAAATCTAAAGAGAGGAGACCCCCCATAAACTTCTGTAAAAATACAGAAGTCTCTCAAAACTACAGAGAATTTAATTCTCTCAATGAAGAAGATCTCTCTGCTCAAAACCCTAGGTAACAAAAAAAAACAGAGATCAAAATATCTCTTTTATCCATCTAAGGGTTTAACACTTCTCAAGAATTTAGTTTTTTCTCTGGATCTGAAATCTTCAAGACAAGTCTCGCACAAGTTGAGAATTTAATTCTCATCGGGAAGATCTTGTTCTTAAGAATCAAAAATTCAGGAAAGAATAAGGTTGAACAGAAAGAAGATGAGGTCCATAATACTTCAGGAAATTAGTTCCTTCAAATCAAGAACTCAGTTTTTTAATAACCCGATCCAAGATTCTCAAAATAGTGATCTCGGTGATCGTTAATGGTCAAAATACCATCAACAGAGGTTTAAGCTCTCCGAAAATATGAACAAGAGAACATTGATAAAAGGATATGGAGAAGATGGAGTTTATAATACTTTAGTAACTTAGTTCCTTCAAATCAAGAACTTAATTCTTAAAGGACCCGATTTCATATCCTCAAAATAATGATATTGGTGATCTTTAATGGTCAAAATACCATTAACAGAGATTTAAGTTCTCTAAAAATATCAACAGAGATCAAATCTCTAAAAGAACTCAGCACTAGTGCTAGAAAACAGAAAGTTTAGTGCTTAGCACTAGTGCAGCACCTCAAGTGAAACACACATGAGCGCCGAAACTTAGCGCCTCATGTGAAACACAGGTGAGCGTTCAAAAGTAGCCAAATTTGAGCGCCTCACGTGAAACACACGTGAGCGTCAGACGCTCAGCGCCTCACGTGAAACACACGTGAGCTCCAGAGAAAAACTAGTGATTAACGCTTTTATAATGTCTCATGTGATATACACGTGAACGCTATATGCAACTGAGTGTTTAGCACTGCTGGGCATTACACAAATCCAATCTTAGCCAAAATTAGCTAAGCTTATGTTCGTGATATCCAAACTGATCTTAGTCCCATACCTTCTAAGTTAATTTTAGTCTCAAATAAGACTATTGATTCTTGGATGATCCACCACAATTCTTTCCCTCAAATACGAGATTTTGTTCAAGGGTACATCTCTTCACACCTCTGATATATGTCATTGTAATTCTTCAACATTTTCAAAGAGACGGCGGGTTCGATAACCAACAACTCCTCTTCCTTCGTCCCCAAAATGAGAATGTTGGACCGAAATGTCCTTAAACTAATATACGTCTCAAACATGCCGATAATGAACCAAAAAGTCCTTAAGCTAATATTCGTCCCTAAAATGAGAATGTTGGACCGTGATGTCCTTAAACTAAAATAATTGAGACCATATACTCATTTGTTCATAAGTGGATCTTAGTCTTAAATATGACTAACGGTCTTTAGATCAAATCCAAATATACTATGAACTGATGGATCTCATTTATATGAGCGATGCGTCCTAAGTTCATTCCCGTTGGCAAACCAAGCTACCAACGTGGACCCCGTCAAGCAAAATCTTGACCCAAACCCAAATCTAAAATATACGGACTCGGACTAATCCGCGCCCTACGGGCAACGACATAAACTAGTCTCCGTATACAATACACGGGCAGCTTTAACAAAAAAAATAATACACGATACGAAGTGACCTTCTGGAGCAGGAAAAAGTGGTTATCGCAGTGCGGTAATGTAATTAACTGCAGGGGCTTGCTCCTGCAGGGAAAAACGTCCCCACAATAAAAAAAACCCTCATAAATGAGGGGCAATCTGATGAAATCTGCTACATCGATCACATCTGTCCAAACCTCCAATATACGGTGCTATAAATCAACTTGATATGTTTGGAAAGGTGGATGAATATGTCCAAATAGTATCTGCCCCCAAATTCAGGCAAGACGATCAATCCTAGTTCGTCTCTGTTTTCGGCGGTAAACATGCTCGTGTTTATATCTTGTTTATTTCATAATATTGTATATGATATGCTTGGTCGTTTGAGATTGCATTTCAGGATATTGGATATCTCACGATACAAGCGTATAATAGAGGATGGAGGAAAACGAGCTTAAACAATATCTCTAATGGAGGTTGGAGGAATATGGACAAGTGCTTCTCAAATTGCCAATTCAAGCTTCGTGAGTTCAAGCCACATAGTCGAGAAATAAGAGTTCAAGAATTCAAGTTACGAAGCTAAGAAGCAAGAAGCCAAGTCCAAGTTTAAGCGTCAAAATTAAGTCCGGAATTTGAAGATCAAAATATTGACTTCAAGACCCAAGTGAGTGTGTAACAACTCTGTTTATACTATACAAAATTTGTTTAAAGTTAAAATACTAAATGGAGTATTTGCAATCTTGAGTATGCTATAAGTATTTGATTTGTTTTTAAATGCAAGAAAGCACTTGTAGCTCATTGGTAAAGCCTTGTATTGTTGTGACGTAGCCCTTGTGTTCGAATCCGCTCAGCCACATTATTTTTGCTGATTTTTCTTTTAAACTTTTTGAAAGCCCAAAAGTTTACACGTGTAATACACGTAAAAATGAAATGTCACTGAAATCAAATATGTGCACTGAGTTATATGAAACGACCCCGACACGTGGCACAAATTCCACACCCCATCACCAACAGTGGATCGACGAGATTTGCCAAAAGGCCGGCGCCGCCGGTTTTCTCCATAGGTAATGCCCCCATCTTTTGAACCCTAACCCCTTGCCCCGCTACTCCTCTTCTGTTTGATTTTCCTGCACATTAACAGAGAATTAAAATGAGCTTTAAAACCAAATTTTAATACATTTTAATTCTCATTTTAATACCCTAAACCCTAATTCTATCCTATAAATACCACCCTACACCATAACCCTCTCTATTCTGAAATCCATTGTTAAAACTCCCAAAATTGTCCAAGTCAAAAAAGTTATACAAGTGGAATTAGCCCAAGTCAAGTTCCGGCGACGATTCGGGACAAATCCGGCGACACCGCGACTCCACGATGCCTTCAAAACCTTCCTCCACCTCTTCTCTCTCTTCTCAACCAGTAAGCTCCCTCTCCTCTTCTCTCTTTCTATTCTAAAACGATCTTTTATTAAAACTCGTCGGAAGCGGAGTTATTCCGACTTTCAAATCTAATTTTATTAGAACCCCAACTTTTCTTAACAACAAATCAACTATTTCTTTATATCTTGTTTAGCAACCATAAAACAACATTTAGAACAAGTTTCAATTCAAAATAAAATGCTATGCAACTTGTATTACACTTTTTCGTTTAAATACCACAAAGTTTACCTACGACATTACTTCATCATATTGCTCATATTACTTTTAGAAAACTCATGAGATAATGACTTATCTCATCACAACACTCATCATGATATAGCACGATGGCTTGAAAACAATACTTTTGTGGTTAAGACGAATTTACAGTTAAATACCATAAATTATCAAAATCGTATTTCTTTTAATTATTTTAATCAAATTCCATATGATTATGTCCTTACAACCCATTTTGGGGAATCCGATTTGGTTGGTGCAGGTTATCGCACATCTATCGGACTAGTAGGGTGAGATACAGACCTCTTCACGGAGCATATGATCTCGATAGAATTTTTATTATTACAATTTTTAAGAAAACGTGATTTCTATTAATAAATATATTCTATTTTTAATAAATATACATATATGTAAATATTATCAAAATATCTATTTTAAATATATAATATATTCCATATTTTCTAAATCAAAAGAAAAGAACCACAAAATTTCATGAAAATACCATCAGGAAGTCAATACAAGTCAATTTACATAAAAATATCATATTCTATTCAATTTAGGTTTATATCCACTAGAATATCTCATCTTATAAAATTACATCTATGAAAACCCTAAATACGATAAATAAATACTTGAGCTTTATTTTAAAAATATATCAAAACTATTTTTCATAAAACCCCCTCAAGTTATATTAATTGACAATAAGGACCTTAGTAAATATAAGTTTAAGCGGAACCAATTCTCTTGAGTCTCAAGGAGCCGGAGAATGTGGGTACTTGCTTATTTAAGGTAGACAACTAAAACGAGATTATCAATACGGTAATTGTCTTGGAAAAAGACACAAATCCTGCCGTCCATGTACAGCAGTTACCGATAACTCCAAAACTAATTCAGGGCTTCAATTATATTTAAAGAGTCTGACTCAATTTGAGTCTCAGTCAAATCTGAAATCAATCCATCCATGAAAACAATTCAAATATAACTCCAATACAATATGAATCCATTTATACCAGAATACTATCTATATCAACATGACTTGATTTGACTGAACCATGGATATACATGGACTTGACCATATGACTATCTGTTTACATTCTTTCCGTTTATACGAACAATTGATATCATGGTTTCGGCAAGTCTTACATTTACAAATCACTACAAAACAATACAATAAAACATTTCGGGGTTTTTAAAGTGGTAGATTGGTACGGAATGTGTTAAAAGTGGCATGAGATGGTCACTTTAATACGCCTAACCTGAACATCCGTTGCCGTTGTCCCGTGGGTATTAACGGGGCCTTGCACTCCTTATACCATAGTCCACGGGGTAAGTTGGAATCCTCTCGTATACACTGGCATATTCTGTACCTAGGTACAAACAACCACATTAACAAAATAATCATACATTATACCAGATATATTCTCTTTACCTGTTCAGTCTATTTCTATCTCTCTTTAGGACTTACTGAGCGATTGTTCGCAGACGATATTCCTTTTCTATTCTTTCTTTGGAATGTTGTCAGAAGACTTGGAGCAGTTCTCAGAAGACCCAGAGCTTTAGTCACCTGTATATACTTTTACTTTCAGTTCATACCATTGTTCAGGCATTGCTTTCCATATTGTATTTACTTTTTAGTTGCATTGTAAAGAATGTTTAATAAATAAAAAGTTGTTGTTCATTTACATCTTATGTCTTTCTTGTGCACATTTACATTTTATTGCTTATTTACGCTTAGCGTGTTTACTTCTGAGTAAATACGTTGCGTGCCTCATCGCGTCTTCTTATCCGTTCACCGGGAAGCGGGGCATGACAGAGTGGAATGGCGTGATCGGGTTTGAAACGTCAAGTGTTGAAACTAACTGAACATCAATCGACCAACACAAAGTTCAAGCGAAGTGCTAAAGTTTCAAGAGCTCGAGTCGAGACGTCAAAAATTCAAGATTTCGAAGATTTGCGTATACTAGCATAGATATCTTTGTAAGTGCTCGATCGAATTATAGTTATATCATTTAGAGCTCTTGAACACTCACACATGCATTCACAAACGTTTTACAAATATCGGGGCTTCGATTTCGAAGTTTTGTATTTTATAAAAACCCAATTTTCAGTTTTTGTGCTTGTCCAAACGTTAGTCTCATTTGCCTTCAGACGTCTGTTCTATTTTTCAAAATATCTGAAAAACATGGTTTTTGAACTTCAGATGCCTGTTCATTTATGTTGCAGACGTCTGTCCGCTTACTGCCTTTTTGATCAACCCTATTTTCTTTAAGTAAAGATATTTTTGTATCTTTTTGAACTTTATACGTCTGTCAAAATGTACTTCAGACATCTGTCGACAAGACTAACATCTGTTTCTTCAACAAACGTCTCGTTGGCTGTCTCGAATTGATTTTTTTTGTTCTTCAGACGTCTGTTGGTTTGTTCTTCAGACGTCTGTTGTAAATAGGTATGTGACCACTCGATCTTTAAGTGAAGGTATTTTTGTGAAGTTTGGTTCATGACAAACGTCTGAACAAGGATCCGACAGACGCCTGGAAACGGTCAAAAATGACAGTTTTGAGCTATAACGGCTGGTTTTTCATTGGGGCTATAAAAAAGTTTTGGGTTGGTTTTTTGAGCTCTAATCACTCAATATTTCAATTGCTATTATTCCTAAGTGATTAAGAGAGAAAAAATCTTATTTTTTTTGAAAGTTCAAAAGAGTTTTTGCATTTGCTATCCAAATCACTCTCACACATAATCAAGAGCTTCAATTGATTATCCATATTTGCTAGAGTATTAGTTTGAGCTTGAGAGAAACTCCTTGAGAGTATTGTGCTTATTGTAACCTACTTCTTTTCTTTGTGTGAGAATCCTTAAGTGCAAGGATGCCTTTGCAAGAGAGAAGGGTGAGAGAAGTTTTTCTTTTTTTGTGTGAGGATTTTTGAGTGCAAAGGTGCCTTTATAAGAGAGGAGAGCTTGTAATCGAGAAGAGTCACTCGTGTGTTGAGTGACGTGTTGTTGCGGGTGCGTAACGTGTTTGTCTTATCGAAGATGTGATTAAGTGGAACGAGCTCATATGCCTAAAAAAAAGTAGACTAGGGGATCTCTCGAACCGTTCTAAATCTTGCATGTTTGCGTTTGCTATTTCTATCTCTCTTGCTTTATATTTGTAGATTAGAAATTGAGTGCTAGGTTTATTGCTTCCGCTCTATATGCCTATTACTTGATATTGTTGCTTGCTTATGGTTTATGTTCACTTGTGATTAGCTTAGCCACTTATCTATATTGGTATATCTTTTGTTAAGATTATTAATTGTGATTTGTATTTGCAAGTGTTGTAGAATTTTTAATTTGAGCATATCGGTAGTGTAATCGTATTCACCCCTATATAGGAATAATTTCAATTGGCATCAGAGTTTGGTACTTTTCTTATTAGGACCATATCCTAAAGTGATCACATATCATCGTATTTACCTTCTTGTTCTTATCATGATGAACCATGTATTCATAACCCTCCATATTTTGATGGTTCAAAATTTGATTTTTGGAAAATTATGATGCAAAGCTTTTCAAAGTCTCTTGGTAGGAGCATATGGTTAATTATTGATCGTAAGTACTCTATTCCATCTATTGCTAAATTTATGTGGAGTGCTCGTGAAAAAGATTTATTTGTTTTGAACATTAAAGCTATTAAAATTCTTCATGTTGCTTTAAATATTGATGTTCTTAGCAATGTCTCTTCTTACAAGACGGCACATGACTTGTGGTGCTCCTTAGAGAATATCTATGGAGAGCAAACCGCTTGTAAAAAAGAAAAGAATACCAAGAGAACGACTCAAATAACGACTTTGGATACGTCTCAACAAAAGGCAAATCAAACGAGAATATCCAACTCTATAGAGTCGGAAAAGAGGTGTTTTGATCATTGTGTTGTAAGTAATCTTTCTTATAATTTCCGCAAACTTACGCATGATCAATTATTAGATGCTTTCAATACTTTGCATGATAGCCATATTTCATTAACATCTAAAAATATTTTGTTTGAAAATCGTATTTCTATATTAGAAAACGAGAGAAGTGATTTGATTTCTTGTTGCGATTACTTTGAGATTTACAACAAAAATTTGATTTCCAAATTTGGTGTTTTAACTTCTGCTCATGATTTTCAAACCGCTTTACTTGGTAAATTAGAAAGTGAGAAGAATGAGTTACTTTTAAAACTTGATTTATGTTGTGCTTCCATTGATACTTTGAAACTTGAAAATGCAAATTTGGTTTTATCTTGTGAGAATTTGAGAAAAGAAAAGGATGAGTTTATTGCTATTTGAAAAATGAAATTGATCTTTTAAAATCATCCATTTCATTTCAAGAATCTCTTGTTTTTAAAAATACTTCTCTCAAGAACGAAAATGAGATTTTGGTTTCCTCTTGTGATGTTTTGAGACAAGAAAGCGTTGATGTGATTTCAAGTTTGAAAATTGTAATCGATTTGTTGAAATCTTTCATTGTGTCTCAAGACTCTTTGATTTACGAAAACTCTTCTTTCAAACCTCAAAATGATGTTTTGGTTGCATCTCTTGCTAAGTCTTCAAACATTGAATCTTTAGTTAGCAAGGAAAAGATTGTTTTAAATTGAAGAGGTGATGTTATTAAATCTTCAAAGTTTCAAAAACTCTCTTCACCTAGACGTATCAAACATGCTTCTATTCATGCTAAATCTTTTATTCATTCACATGCATATCTTTATAGATTTTGCTTAAAATGAACATTCAAAAAGCATGCATATCCTACATTTGCATTATCTCATGCTATTGACACTTCTAAGATTTCTATGCATGCACATACACACACTTGTCATTCTTGTGATGCACATGGACATTTCGCATTTGCATGTACTTTGAAAAGGAATATATCTTCGCATGCCAATGTTAGATGGGTTCCCAAGTTTAACCCTTATGGATCCAAGAAAACTTGGATATCGAAATTCCCTCACATGCCTTATTTTGTAGGTATGGGCAATTTGAAGAAACGAGTGATTCAGTTTGTGATGACCAAGAGCAATCAAATTGATATACTTACTTGGCTCATCAATTTGTGGGGTATTGTATTCTTTGCTATACTCTTTTAGAATATCGCCTATTTGAATTGTGCTTAATATGGATATTCTAATTGCGTATGTTTTGTTGATATACCCCTTATGATGCACATATACTTATCCTTGTTTATATCTATTTTGTGCTTGTTCATGTATGAGATGCCATTTATAGGATATTTCAATTGGTATCTACAATTGATATCATTCATTTGCTCATTCTAATTGCTAAATCTTTTATTCATTCACATGCATATCTTTATAGATTTTGCTCAAAATGAACATTCAAAAAGCATACATATCCTACATTTGCATTATCTCATGCTATTGACACTTCTAAGATTTCTATGCATGCACATACACACACTTGTCATTCTTGTGATGCACATGGACATTTCGCATTTGCATGTACTTTGAAAGGGAATATATCTTCGCATGCCAATGTTAGATGGGTTCCCAAGTTTAACCCTTATGGATCCAAGAAAACTTGGATATCGAAATTCCCTCACATGCCTTATTTTGTAGGTATGGGCAATTTGAAGAAACGAGTGATTCAGTTTGTGATGACCAAGAGCAATCAAATTGATATACTTACTTGGCTCATTAATTTGTGGGGTATTGTATTCTTTGCTATACTCTTTTAGAATATCGCCTATTTGAATTGTGCTTAATATGGATATTCTAATTGCGTATGTTTTGTTGATATACCCCTTATGATGCACATATACTTATCCTTGTTTATATCTATTTTGTGCTTGTTCATGTATGAGATGCCATTTATAGGATATTTCAATTGGTATCTACAATTGATATCATTCATTTGCTCATATGTGATTTCTTGTGC
The DNA here is from genome assembly GCA_030015575.1 of Agapanthus africanus. Taxonomy (NCBI): domain Eukaryota; kingdom Viridiplantae; phylum Streptophyta; class Magnoliopsida; order Asparagales; family Amaryllidaceae; genus Agapanthus; species Agapanthus africanus. The sequence continues at coordinate 41,315,418 of JASDDO010000019.1, read as the reverse complement.
TCATTTGTTTTAAACTTGTTATCTTTTAAACTTGAGCACAACTTGGTTTGAAAACTTGTTTAAATTTGCATTTTCTTGTGTTTTCTTGCCATAAACCACTCACTTGTTTATAATGTATTTTTAATCTTATAAGTGAGTGTGTATCCATATAGATTTAAATTGTTTAAATCTTTTTCATATGAATATACTTTGGCACTTGGTTTTAACTTGAACCAATTTTTCAATTGGTATCTTTGCTTTGTGCCTTATTGATATGTGCTTATGCTTAAACTTGCCTAAGTGTTGCACACACTTCTTGCATGAGTAGAATTATTGATTGGTATTGAATTCTTAGCTCATTTTTTCAAATGGCTTCTGCAATCCTTTTAGAGGACTCACTTGTGAATTTCGTTAATTACAACGAATTCTACGGGTATAGTGGAAAGAATTAGAGACTCTTCACCAGAGAGCCGATACTTAAGATAAGACAGTTATTCATGTTTGCACTCACATATGGTTTTCAATTATTTTCAATCGGTATCATGTTGTTTTCAGTTGGTATCTATTCTATGTGAGTTGATTGCACATTTGAACCTTTCATTGGTATCAGCTTGGTTATATGTGCATATTTTGATCAATTCATGAGTTAGATTATTAATTTCTATCTCTTGTATTTCATTATACTTTATATTTGAGCTCTAATGGTTTGGTATTCAAGTGATTGTGAGATAAGACTCATGAATCGATCTTTTGGGCTTGCTTTTCAACTTTTGGAGATTCAAGCGATTAAGATATATAAGTGTTGCGCTATTGAAGTATAATATTTCATATTTACATTCCCAATCTCGTGTTGTGCGCATTTTAAAATTCCATGCCTTCAAAAAAACATGCACACACTTTGTACATGCGTAATACGATTATATTTTTCATTGATATCATATGGTTTATATTATGATATATTTCTAACTCATACGTTTCAAAACTTGTTTTGCTTTTTACGAGTTAGCGCATGTTTTTAAGCTTTTCATTGTATATCGTTTTCAAAACATACTTTTTTGTATTAGTTGAGCTCCTTTTTCAAATTTGTTCTTCAATTGGTATCAACTCATACTTGCCTCCACATGCCATTATAACTTGTTTATATTTTGCTCATGTGGATATTTGTGCATATATACATGCTTTACTTTGGATATCTCTTATATATATGCATTTGGATACGAGTTGAGCTTCATTTTCAAAATTTGCATTTTACTTGTGCTCGTATCCATTTCCTAGTGTTCTCCTGTGCATACATTTAGGGGATGATTTAACTGTTTGATTCGCCTTAGGTGTAAGCATATGTTTAGGGAGAGTAGTTCAAATGTTCTAAATTCCCTAAATACCCTTTTTGATTATGTAAAGAATTGGGAGAATAATAGGAGTTTTAGTATATTAATATCGGATATTTTGATTTATTTGACATAAATATACCATTTCCTATTCATATTTTGCCATCATCAAAAAGGAGAAGATTGATGACTTATGAATTTCGATAATCCTATTATTTGGTTTTGATGATTGCTTAAATATGAATAGTTCGTTTAATGTCACTTGCTTATCTTGCTTTATCTTATTGACACTAAACTTATATGCACTTGATATTTAGCTTGCATATCATATATTTTGTGTATATCGAGTAATATATCGATATCGACATGCTTTACTAGTGTTATATCCTTTGAAATTGATATATTATTCACATTCGTTATTTTGATGATTCATAAGACATACACACATGTGCTCATCTATCTTGGTTTTCATATATCATGTATATATATAGTATATCAATATCTCATGCTTTGAGTTTGTTTTATATCTTTATGTTAATATACTATTCATGTTTGTGATATCGAAACAATGAATGTTCATACACTCATGTTTATATTTTATTTATTTCATAACACTGTATATGATATGCTTAGTCGTTTGAGATTACATTTCAGGATATCGGATTATCTCACGACACAAGTGTATAATGGAGGATGGAGGAAAACGAGCTTAAACGATATATATAATAGAGGTTGGAGGAATATGGACAAGAGCTTCTCAAATTGCCAATTCGAGCTTTGTAAGTTCAAGCTACGTAGCCGAGAAACAAGAGTTCAGGAATTCAAGCTACGAATAGCTAAGAAGCTAGAAGCTAAGTCTAAGTTCAAGCATTAAAGTCAAGTCCGAGATTTAAAGATCAAAATATCGACTTCAAGACCCAAGTGAGTGGAACGGTATGTTTGAATTTGAAGCGTCAAGTGTTGAACCTAACTGAACATCAATCGACCAACGTAAAGTTCAAGCAAAGCGCTAAAGTTTAAAAAGCTCAAGTTGAAACGTCAAGGATTCAAAATTTTGAAGATTTGTGTATACCGGCATAGGAATCTTTGTAATACTTGATCGAATTATGGTTATATCATTTAGCGCTCTTGAACACTCACACACGCATGCACAAACGTTTTATAAACTTTGGGTTTTTCGATTTCGAAGTTTTTTATTTTATAAAAACCCAATTTTTAGTCTTTGTGCATGTCCAGACGTTAGTCCCATTTGCCTTCATACATCTGCTCTGTTTTGTTTTTCAAAATATCTGAAATATCTGAACAACAGGGTTTTTGAACTTCAAACGTCTGTCCACTTACTGCCTTTTTGATCAACCTCATTTTCTTTAAGTAAAAATATTTCTGCATCTTTTTGAACTTCAGATGTCTGTTAAAATATACTTCAGACGTTTGTCGACAAGACTGTCATCTGTTTCTTCAACAAACGTCTCACGGGCAGTCTCATGTTGATTTTTTTGTTCAGACGTCTGTTGGTTTGTTTTTCATACGTCTATTGATCTGTTTTAAATAAGCATGTGACTACTCGATCTTTAAGTAAAGGTATTTTTGTGAAGTTTGGTACACGACAAACGTCTGAATAAGGACCTGACAGATGTCTGGAAACAGTCAAAAATAACAGTTTTGAGTTATAACAGCTAGTTTTTAATTGGGGCTATAAAGAGAGTTTTCGGTTGGTTTTTTGAGCTTTAATCACTCAATATTTCTGTTGCTATTATTCCTAAGTGATTAAAGAGAGAAATATCATTTCTTGTGAGAGTTCAAAACAGTTTTTGCATTTGCTATCCAAATCACTCTCACACACAATCAAAAGCTTCAATTGATTATCCATACTTGCTAGAGTATTAGTTTAAGCTTGAGAGTATTGTGCTTATTGCAACCTTCTTCTTTTCTTTGTGTAAGAATTCTTGAGTGCAAGGGTGCCTTTGTAAGAGAAAAAGGTGAGAGAATTTTTTTTTCTTTGTGTAAGGATCCTTGAGTGCAAGAGTGTCTTTGTAAAAGAGGAGAGCTTGTAATTGAGAAGAGTCACTCGTGTGTCGAGTGACGTATTGTTGCGGGTGCGTGTCGTGTTTGTCTCATCGGAGACGTGATTAACTGGAACGGGTTTGTACGTCTAAAGAAAGTGGACTAGAAGATCTCTCAAACCACTCTAAATCTTGTATGTTTGCATTTGCTATTTCTATATCTTTTGCTTTGTATTTGTAGATTAGAAGTTGCAAGCTAGGTCTATTGCTTCCGCTCTATATGCCTTTACTTGATATTGTTGCTTGCTTGTGGTTTATGTCCACAATTATGATTAGTTTAACCACTTATCTATATTGGTATATCTCTTGTTAAGCTTAGCAATTATGATTTATATTTGTAAGTGTCATAGAATTTTTAATTTGGGTATATCAGGAGTGTATTCCTATTCACCCCCCTCTAGAAATACTTTCATAAAAATCTATGATGAAGTGAGTATCTTAAAAAGATATCCGCAAATTGGACATAAAGATATCCGCAAATAGAGTCGGGTATCTTAAAAATATATCCGCAAATAGAGTCGGGTATCTTAAAAAGATACCCACTATTTAGACATATTCAAACATGTCCGCAATAGGGTCGGATATCTTAAAAGACACCCACTTGTCGGGTATCTTAAAAAGACACCCGCAAATATAGAATTTGTGTGGATATCATCTAGGGCGGATATCCCCGAGCATTTATCTCCCATTTACCAAGACGAAGAGGTTGTGGATACCTCCAAAAAGATACCAGCATGGGCTGTTATTGCCCATTTTTAAATGTTATGTGGGAAAGTTATTCTCTTCCTCCACTTCCCTCAAAATGAGGGGATAGTTTATAACTACCCCCACTCATATATATACCCAAAGACAAAGAGAAAAGTGGGAGTACTCATTTTTATTCAAGAAGAGAATAGAAGACTCTTAGAATTTTCAAGACTTGAAGACTTGGTGCTCTCGGCTAAGAGGAAAAAGAAGAAGAAGAAAAGAGAAAGAAAAGGCGGAGATTTGATGAAAGCCTTTTCTTTTCAAAGAACGACTCTTCTTTTTTACTTAATTTGACAGGAAATACTTAGAATTGAGGGTTTAAAGGAATGCTTATCGGTTCCAATATTCAAGAACGCCCCTAATGAACTTAGGGACATGATTGATTTTATGTTCTTTGACAAATATTGATTATGAAAATACTCTCTTTAGAATATAGAGGAAATTCTATGTTCTCTTTAAAATATAGGGAAACCCCTATGTTCTTCATATACAAGAATATGTACCACAAATTCATGTTTTTCTTTAAAACTTAAAAAATACAAGAGGAGACTCTGCCCGAATTTCTAAAAGAGTTTTCTTATACTGGACAAACTACTTCTAAAAATCTATGATGAAGCGAGTATCTTAAAACGATATCCGCAAATTGGACATCTTTAAAGATATCCGTAAATAGAGACATTCAAACATGTTCGCAAATGGGGTCGAGCATCTTAAAAGACGCCACTTGTCGGGTATCTTAAAAAGATACATGCAAATATAGAATTTGTGCGGATATCCTAGTTAAAAATATCCGCAACTTCTTTAAGTGTGTTGTGGTCCTATATAGGAGACCCCACACTTGTTTAAAGGGGCTAAGTGTTGATTTGGCCAAGTGAAGATATCTACGAATGCCCTAATCTTTTGACATCAACTTTAATACTAAACCCCTTTTTTCTTTTAAAATACGTTTGTATTTCTCGTAATCCTTTTGTATAAATTTTTGAGATGTAATAATGTATATGTACCAAATTGTACACAAATCAATATAAATGAAATCTCTTGATCACTTCTTTCATATTGTCTTTTATTGCAAGTATACATGTATATGATGTGATCTTTATTCAAATTGATTTGATTTAGAATAGACTAATACGGTATTCCGTCTAGGTATTTCCTAAGACAATTGGGTATAATTAACGGTAAGTGTTTGCGTTTATCGGAAGTTTCGAATCCTAGGACCTTCTGATCAAACTTTGAAATCCCTAAACTCTGTTTTGTTTAGACTCTACCTTTTTCTTAACGTTTGATCGTTAAAGGTCGTAAAGAGGGTAGACAAAAATGACAACTCCGTTGGGGAATGACTTTTCCTTAGGTTATTTTAATCACATCGATATTTTCTTCTGTCCCAGATCTCTGTGTTGGGTTATGGGAGCACCCCGGCCATCAAACCGTGGCCAAATGCGGAACAAAAATTATCTAAACTGGCGCTACCATTACCCGATGCTCGGATCTACCCTAAACCCTATACTAGCTAGCATATATAAAGAAGTTAGAATGGTTATACCGAGTTGATCCGTGTCCTTCGGTTTTCAACCATCTTCCCAAGCTCCTAAAGGCTCCTTGATCAAGCTTGGTTGCCGGTCTCCCTCCATCGAAGATGATCCACCCGAAGGTTTGTGTAACGAGCTTCAACCTCATAACCGAGGTAACTAAGGTATCAAGTTAGCTAAACATGATAGCCTAGCAGATGTAGAGTCTAATGATGGATTAAGTTTTCTCTAATCACCCAATGTTTCTCAACACATGAGATATGATGGGTGGAGGAAGAAGATGAAGCATAAGGATGAGAGTGTAGCAACTCAAGAAAGGAAAAATGGCTAAGTCTTGTGAGCCTAAGTGAGTGTGGCATCAAGTGAAGAAAAGCAAGCATGCTAGCAACTCAAGAAAAAGCCCACACAACAAAATATCTCACAACACCAATAATATCAAGCATGGTTCAATAGTGCTACCATGAGTCACCACTTGAGCCATACCCCCAATAAATGCCAAGTCCGCCTCATCATCCACCTCATTAAACCATTTATCCAAATGGTGAAAGCAATACTGAGGTGGCATCTTCTAGAAGTATCTTGTAATGAAATTACAAGAATACCTCTCATCCGTATATACATACCCATATCCGTATTCTGAAAAATACGAATACAAAAAGACGAAATAATCCATCAATATAATACTAGAATCCGGTTTAAACCAAAACCACTAGTATTATCCGTCCGAATCATGATACGTGCACAAGTGCATGTAAATGATCGAACCTTGTCGTAAAAACCATACAGCCTCTATATCGTTTCGCTCGAAACAGGGAAACTCTCTGTGTGAGACTCTAAAGACTCGTCAATACGCTGTCAGTGGGTTTAACCACAAGCACGTCGACGGAACTAGCTGTATGTAACGGTTATCCAGGTATTGAGCGAAAGGAAGGCCGACGAGCAAACTCATCCAGAACCCCTACTGAGCTTGATAGTGACAATATCCGTACAATCCGGTATGTTCGTCTAAGAGTATCGCATATCGAGTCTAGAGGGGTGGATAAAGTTAGACCTCTAATAACGCGATAATTCGTGTCGGTATGAAACCCATCACCAATTGAGAAACTATCGATTCTGGATCGGTAATTCTCGTATACCCCGGCCGAGGATTTCTGGTGATGGCCATGTAGGGTTGCTAGGCACACACACAAGGGTCTACGAGGTATCAACCATGCCCGCTTTAAAATTTAGCTGTGCCGAACAACCCAAAGCCGGATCTTTAAACTAGAGATTAGGCGAAAACTAGCATGTTAAACACTTTAACACTAAGTGAGAGGGATTACAACCTTTGTAAATCCGGTCCTTCACTTCTTAAACTCCGTGTTGAAGTCCCTTCGCTGCGATCATCGTGTTCCGGACTCTCGAGAGGCTCCGCGAAGAGAAAGATGCAAGCTTGCTTCCGATTTTCGATAACAAAGATGATCTACCTTGAGGTTTCATTAACACAAGCTAACACTCACTAAATGAAGTGAACACCCTCATCTAAATGGTAAGGGTAGATGAGGATGATGAAGTAGGATTTTTGCTCTCTTTTATTTTCTTATTTTCACTCATTTTCATCACTTGGAAAAAAGCTAGAAAGCTTTTTCCATGAAAGAAAGAAGAAGGAAGAAGAAGATGAATAATCATTAGGATTCTTTTGTGATGAATAATGAAAGAAGATAATGATCAATAATGCAACCATGGTTGCTAAACCTTTGTAGAGAATTAACCAAGGGTGTAGGATTTGGGTTAGGTTAAAGATGAGTCATTTGTAAATATCTTTTTCTTGACAAAATAAAAACCTTCTAGAAACTTCTAGAAAGCACTAACCCAAATCAAACCATAATCTTGTTTAATCTCCACTAATTATGTTGCATTAGTTATCGTATCATGTTACAATATTATATATCACATATATAATATTTATTGTAACAGAATAAAATAATACAATTAACGTATATCGCATATATATATCAATGTATTACCCAAGTGAGAAAAAGAATCTTTTAGTGAGCTAATATTAGTTAATGTAATTTAATATATCATATATATTATTATACATTAAATTATTGAATCAACACTTGATCCGACAATCCGGCTATATCGCATATAACCGACTAATTTATCATTTACCGATTCATCGAATCAACACTTAATCCGATGACCCGGCTGATATCAAATATCGCGGGAATATAATACGGTATCTCATATCGCATTATCCTCGGTCCTGCACATATCACATATGTGCCCCTACTCCGTTTTGCCTTAGTCAAGAAATGTAGGACTCTAAAGAATCGTCAATATGCCGGCAGTAGGTGATGATCATATCAAACACCCACAAGCTGCAAGCGGTCAGCTAAACGTAACAGCCACCCAGGTATTGAGCGATCAGAAAATCAACAAGCAAGCCTGTACATTCTCCTGCGAATCCAATCAGTAACACTCCCGTACAGTCCGGTCCCGTCGTCTGATATGTCGCATATCTCACCTAGGGGTGGTAAACGTCAGACCCCAGTAGCTCGATAAGTCGTGTCGATTTGAGGTCTATAACAGTTCGAGAAACTACTGATAACACTTACCAGTAAATCTCAGCAATCCTGGCCAGGGATTTCCAGTAATAGCCAATCGAACACAGCATAACATCAACTCCCTATACCGGGAGAGACGAATCCCCTCCTATCGCTCATTGCCTCCATGTGATTCGGGACTGTACCCAAAAGCCACCTTTTTGCACGCCCTCTTAGACGTGGTATGATGGAAATCAAAGCACAGTGGGAATCACACAAGACTCTATGACGATCTCGGGTCAACAGACTACTCTGTACCAGTGTCACCGGAGAACTGCCATCTGACGTGAGGTATAATACCATCTGGGTGTTCTCGGCGAGTTCGTCCAGTGTACCCAGTCTCCACTGAGCACCCGTACACCATCCTTGATGTCAAACACCGATGGATATGGGATCATCCATCGCCCATCATATAGGTCAAGATGCGTATACGCTAGTCTACTCTGGTGCATCGATGCCCTGTCTCAATACACCCTAGACTAGGAACAGTTATAGGATGTACCCGCCGACTACCGTGTCTCCACTAGTATGATCTTATCATAGTCCCAGTAGTCGAGTATATATCTTAAGGGCTTTATCAACATATAACATAGAGACAATCAGAGTACATGTTAAGATAAAGTACAACCAGATAGCATACCATCATGTCGAGCAAGAAAGTCCTCCCTATATATGTCTAAGCATCCATTACAATATATATCGTATGTACAGTAATGGCCTCTAGGGCATACATATAACTAACAGGCCACCCGTGCACTACGCGACATCAACCCTCAATACTGGGAGAGACGAATCCCCGACGATCCACTCACTGCCTCCATGTGGCTCGGGATTTTACCCAACTAAAATCTGTTTGCACGACTCATTTGAGACGTGGTAGGGTAGTAATCAAAGCATAGTGGGAACTCACATGAGACAAATGACGATCTCAGGTCAACAGACTAACCTGCACGCATGTCACCAGGGAACTGCTATCTGACAATAGGTATAATACCAACTAGCATGTTCCCGGCGAGTCTGTCCAGTGTACTCATAACTCAATGAGCACATGTATACTATCTTAGGTGAATAACTGATACCAATGGCTTGTGAGACCGGCCACCGTCCCTCGTCCCTCGTCAGGGTCTGGATAAGTATACACTAGTCTACACTGGAGTATCGATACCCAGTCTTGATACTCCCACGACTAGAGACATTTAAGGATGTGCTTATAGACCCCCAGCTCTCACGTATATGATCACCATCATAATACTGGTAGTTAAGCAAGAATCATATGGGCTCTATCAACATGTAATAGTGATGATAAAGACAAACCAGATAGCATACTATCATCTCGAGTAAGATTGTTCTACCGGTATAGGTCATCCTTCAATCATCATAATCGCCTGCCTGCGACTACGATAATTGCCTTGAGGGCACTATAGCCAACAATCTCCCACTTGCACTAAGGCCAATTATTGCGATGTCGCATACTCACAGCCCGTGTGATACCGAACACCCAACTTCTCTACTAATCAGTCTCACAAAGCCTGTTTATGAAACTAATGTGTTCGAGAAACAACCTCAATGAGTGAATCCGCTCCAATATTTCTTTCTATCTCAACTTCGCGGAGAAAGCTATCTCCCGAAATGAGCATTACCTGTCTTAGAATTTGTCTGGATATCTGATGGGACCCAGTTCACAAATGAACTCCAAATCCAGCAAACTTCCTAGACTGTATCATCTATTGAATTTAATCGGTATCATGCGCCATGCCTTTCCTCAGTATCCGTTTGGAGCACCTGTACAACATACTGCCCCTGAAAAGAGGGAAAACTATAACTCAGAAGTCACTCTGTCATCCAGGTCACCTTGGAAGCACGAAATGATAACCGTCTCCTAAAAGAGGCTGCCATTACCATATCCCTAGAACATCTACTTATGTTCAAAACTGTTTCCCAACATTTCTCCAGGATTGGATTAACATATGCTTATTGCAGCCAGTGCAAAAGCAATATCTGGTGTAGTACTTGGAATTTCATGATTAACTCAATTACCTAAGCAAGTGACATGCTAATCAAGTAGATCCCTCTCCTCGTCAGTCTGAAAGACATCTCTTTAGAGAGGGTGACTCTATCACCTGCGGGTACATCACCACGCCAGGAGTCGTCCATTCTAAAACACTTTAGAATAGTGTCAAGTACCTAAATTTGGACACTTCCCAAATGTAAATCTAAAACCATAGATCTAGTGACCAGAAAAACTGATATTTATCCAGATCCTATATGGAGAAACAACTGTGTGACAACCATAGTATAACCGATCGTAGTATAGGAATTTCACTTCGTATAAAGTGCATGTCATCCCAAATACTAGGACAACACAACATATTACCTTCTTACCAGATCCATCTCCTATTCTGATGAGGTCAAGACCTATGACTGTCATATCAAAAATAGATGATCTATTTCCGCTATACTTGCTTTAGTCTATAAATAGACATAAGATACTTGCCCACTATGCTTCCGCTGCTCCCACTGACTACAACAACCCTCTGACAGGGTCACATACACGTGCATTTTCTAAAACCAGTTTAGAACGACGCTATACTCATCCTCCTGCCGGGTCTTATAGTCTAGAACAATAGCAATGGCAAGTCTGGGTAAACAAGAACCCCCTTGTCACCGTCTCTGAAAAGACCGAAATACCTCTCGAGTGCCTGAGTTTACCCACCAAATCTGCAGAGTGGCTAATAGAATGTCAAATCCAATTGAATGTTTAGGTTTTATTAAATTTTCAGTGATCGTTTGTGGTTCTGGAATCACTTCTAGTTCTACCATACTCCCACTTCTGTTTTCTGAAAAAATCCATTTTACTAAAACTGTAGCGAGTCAAGAATAATATCTCTATTGATCTTCCTAATTGTAGGGAGTCGATAAGTTAATTCCTGTGGATGTCTCTTTGCCGGGCTGCCCGCCTAAACCAGAAGTGAACGATCGAGTTAACCGAGGCAAGTGAACGGAGTGAACAATAGGGAGTGAAGCGATAATTTCACCCTTTTTATCCCGTGTGTCATTCGCTATTTAACCCTCGTCAAAACCCAGGTTAACCCACAAACTACCATTACTGAAACGTGCCTCGAGTTTATCCGGATTCTGGTTTTAAGCATCAGCCGGACAACTCCCTGTACCTTAACATCGTTAAGATATAAATTAATTCTATATATATTCAATATAGAAACAAAAGCACTAATTTAATTGGAACCAGATTCAAAATCATGCAGCTATCTCCAGTGCATATCAACCAAATGGAAAAAGGACAATCAGCATTACTCATCTAGGAGTGCATACATATATGAGTAACCTGAAAGAGAAGCAAGTTCTCAAAACCATTACTATCAACGGAATACCAAACACAAGTATCTATATCTTCGACTACCTCGAAGAATCCTGATACTTCCAATAAATGGTTCTCTACTTTATTCTTATACCTATAACTTCTCAATATCTGGACCTTGTATTTCAACGAAATACTTGTCTAGAACTGGAGAAGTCATGAGTAAACAGAATATAGTATGAGTACCAACCTCTATGTCTTAATGGACACTGGACAACATACAATACTTTGTATAAGTCCACTGAGTTTAATAACTCAAACCTTGTGCTTCGTAAGTTGAAAACTATACTATGGTTAAGAAGAATTACACCGCTGTTGAATGCACCTTACCTAACCATCAACTGATATAGGTAAATGTCACAGATATAATTTCAAAAAGTTGCATCTCACTTTAAACCTACAGATATATCAGTTTGAAACTGGTGCATAACTACGGATATTCAAAACCAAAAATTTGCCATCAGGCAAAAACCAGATGATTTCCTCAAATATCACCAATTACAACAAATTCCGATATAATGAGAATCTAATCACCCAATTCCCAATAACTTACTCCCACTCATTATCTGTAACACTATACAGATGTGAGAAACGAATCTGGTAAATACATACTCTGGAGTTAGATTCCAATTGAGAAAACAGTTTTCAATTAACGTCGCATAGAGAAACTGAAACGTGAAAATGTTTCAAAAGGGGTTAACCTGGTATTCATAGTAATGCCACTTCCACTATCCTGATTCATGACTGTAACCATATATTTCCATGCTCTCACTCCAATCCCTTTATTATGTCTTTACTTATTACCTTCTGTACACCTCTTTTAGGCTAATTGGTTTTCTTCCTTCCCTACTCTTCGGCACCAGCCTAAGCATTGGAAGAAAACTATCCAATAAGCGTAATAGGTGTACTCTCCTAATCCTAGGAGCCCTCGCAACCTGAGAGAAGGTAATGGGAAAGACATCTGAATAATCATATTCTTTTTCTCCTGAACCGGAAACCATCCTTAAATCTGGAACGATTCCTTCAAGTTCGTATGTAACTATACGATGGCATGTCCAAGCATTATGGACGTTCGTAGTGATACGAAGTGTTCCGGAGAAATCCAAAATGAATGTGGTAGTGGCAGGGGTATACACGATTTTGTCGTGAATGATAGCAGTCGCAATTTTCTTTGCCGTTATTCTAATCCCTTTGTATGTCTTTACTTATTACCTTCTGTACACCACCTTTGGGCTAATTGGTTTTCTTCCTTCCCTACCTTTCGACACCTGCCTATGATTTGGAAGAAGACTATCCAATAAGCACAATAGATGTACCCTCTCCTAATCCTAGGAGCTCTCACAACCTGAGAGAAGGTAAAGGGAAAAGACAACCGAATAATCATATTCAATCTCTCCAGAACCAGAATCCATCCTCGAGCAAGTTCCTTCAAGTTCGCATGTAACTATACGATGGATATATCTAATAGGAGTGAATGTTCGTAGTGATACGGGATGTTCTGGAGAAATGCAAAGGTGATATGGAAGTGGCAATGATATTTTGCGACTCCGTGACATTCCAAAATCCAAAGTGTTTTAAGAAGGTTCGGTTAATTTGGTTCATAAGTTTTAGTCAAGGATCGGACTATGGTCGCTGCTAAAGAGAGAGAGAGAGAGAAAACACTCAGCGTGCACTCTAACCTAGATCAGAATGGTTAATCACTTTATCTAATCAGCATGGCTCCTACTGTTTCCTCGAATTCTCCTCCAAACCTAAAAGGAGAATTAGTCGGGATCATCTAAAATCACCGGAGGAGTAATCCTACGCATCAGTGAGAATCGGGATCCAACTACCATCGCATGATAACTTGATGGAAACCACTCAAGTTATCACACTCCAGGAGGTATGCGCATGCCTGGCAAGTTTCCTGTATGTTTGAAACTCCAGATGTGATTTTTATCCCATGCTCTTATGACCTTGACGTAGGCCAACAAATCATAAGTCACATGTCAAGTTCTACCCGTCATTGACCAGATTAATTTGAACCCACCCGTACATACCCTTGACGTATGCCAATAAAGTAGTACGACTGTCCCAAACCAACGCATCTATCTATGCAACAGAAAAGTAACAAATAGCTACCATACACTGTGCCTTGACGTAGGCCAACAAATATAGCATGAATACTAAGTGCTATCCATCTGAAATGACGTAGGGCTATGAATGGTTTTTGGCAAAAAACCTTTAACGTAATGAACCTGATATTGTTGAAGGAACCTGATAGCTTTTATAAATATATAGTTGCGAAAATCTTTGCTAAAGAGATCACTCCCGGTGAAGGGATCTCGGCTCTTTCCTCATCGAATGAGGTGCAGGATATTCCAAATTGAATACCAGGATGCAAAGCAAAAATAATCGACTATAGTAAAGTCATTATGTTGACGCAAACTTTTACTCAAGGGCTCACTCTCGATGAAGGGATCTCGGCCCTTTCCCCGTCGAATGAGATGCTGGATATTCATAACCGAATACCACTGTACAAAGCAAAAGAGAACGTTTGTAATGTCAGTTTTAAAATTGGTTCCAACAACATTAAATAGGTTTGTTTTTATCCTTACATTGATCAGAATCAATGCAGTCCCATCAATTAATCACACCAGAAAAAGAATGAAAATATATGATGTACGTATATGCCATCCGCATTCGCCACTGGGTCCCGTCATCACCCGTTAGGTTACTTAACTAACGATAGAGCGGGGACTGGACTAGCGCGGGTGCAAAACATATACAACATCTACTAGTATATATATAAATATATACAATAATCGTCCCAGGCATGATATAAAGAAACATCACAGAAGCATCACAGAAGTAACACAGAATGGTGGATAATCTTGGAGCCCCAGATTTCACTTGAGTCGCAAATGAGACCCGACGTTCCCAGTCGTGTGGATAACCTGTACAATGAAACCTAGACCCCTACGAGCGCGGCAAGTTACCCGCCAATCCCAGAAGCAAGGCAACCCCAATCATCAACGTGAATGGGCCACCCAGCACTTCACGGAATCCGGTAACTTGGGCATCCCTCTGTAGGTCAACCTATACCCCCTATGAGTGCGGCGAATAGCCTGTCAATTCTAGAGTAAGGTCCCCTCCGTCTCAACGCCATAAGATACGGACCCGTTGCCCTCTAGAACCTGGCTATTCGTGCACTCCACCACGAGGTAATCCTAGTACAGAAAAGAAAATAATGTACAAGGGTGACATCGACCTCAACCCGGTCGTGCCCCAAACAAATAATATACAAACGGGCAGTGACGACAGTCCATATGTCGGACGCTCGCCCCGCAATATCAAATGTACAAATGAAACTAAACTGCACTAACATTGCACCCAAGCTATCCACCACGACGATCCAACCATAACACAGCACAACACAGAACATCAATGTGAATGTCACGTTCGCAAACTCATCTAAAAGAACATATAGCAATTAGACGAGTTATACCACTCTAATGACATTCACGGTCGCAGATAGTAATGTATGTACTGATAAAAATTTAAACAGTGTTAAATTATCGACTTTGAAACACCCCGAATTGCCCCTGAACAAGAGATAACATAAAATCCAAAATGGGTAAAACAAGCAATACCACTGAACCAATATTCCAGAGACCAGACCACACACAAAATATGAAGCCCAAACTCCCTCCCCAGGCCGGGCGGCTCGAAAATTTTGAGCATGTGCTCAGGTGAAAACAGGTGAAATGGGTTAGTATTTGGTGTATGCTCTTGTGGTCATACAAGTAGTTTTCTGCAGCTGCTTAAAATTTTTTTTGAAGACTCTGAAATTTTGACAGAAACTGAAATGTGCAGTGCACTATTTTAGGGTTGTTTCAATTTTGATACTTTAACATTGTCTAAAACTGCTAGTAAGGGGTTTATGGGTTGGCTCTGATACCATGTTGGGTTACGGCAGCGTCCCGGCCATCAAACCGTGGCCAAATACGGAACAAAAATTATCTAAACCGGCGCTACCATTAGCCGATGCCCGGATCTACCCTAAACCCTATACTAGCTAGCATATATAAAAAAAAAGTTAGAATGGTTATACCGAGTTGATCCGTATCCTTCGGTCTTCAACCATCTTCTCAAGCTCTTAAAGGCTCCTTAATCAAGTTTGGTCGCCGGTCTCCCTCCATCGAAGATGATCCATCCGAAGGTTTGTGCAACGAGCTTCAACCTCATAACCGAGGTAACTAAGGTATCAAGTTAGCTAAACATGATAGCCTAGGAGATGTAGAGTCTAATGATGGATTAAGTTTTCTCTAATCACCCAATGTTTCTCAACACATGAGACATGATGGGTGGAGGAAGAAGATGAAGCATGAGGATGAGAGCGTAGCAACTCAAGAAAGGAAAAATGGCTAAGTCTTGTGAGCCTAAGTGAGTGTGGCATCAAGTGAAGAAAAACAAGCTTGCTAGCAACTCAAGAAAAAGCCCACACAACAAAATATCTCACAACACCAATAATATCAAGCATGGTTCAATAGTGCTACCATGAGTCACCACTTGAGCCATGCCTCCAATAAATGCCAAGTCCACCTCATCCTCCACCTCATTAAACCATTTATCCAAATGGTTAAAGCAATAATGAGGTGGCATCTTCTAGAAGCATATTGTAATGAAATTACAAGAATACCCCTCATCCGTATATATATACCCGTATCCGTATTCTGAAAAATACGAATACAAAGAAACGAAAATAATCCATCAATATAATACTAGAATCCGGCATAAACCAAAACCACTAGTATTATCCGTCCGAATCATGATACGTGCACAAGTGCACGTAAATGATCGAACCTTGTCGTAAAAACCATACGGCCTCTATATCGTTTCGCCCGAAGCAGGGAAATCCTCTGTGTGGGACTCTAAAGACCTGTCAATACTCTGGCAGTGGGTTTAACCATAAGCACGTCGGCGACACTAGCTGTACGTAACGGCTATCCATGTATTAGCGAAAGGAAGGCCGACGAGCAAACTCATCCAGAACCCCTACTGAGCCTGACAGTGACAATATCCGTACAGTCCGGTCTGTTCGTCTAAGAGTATCGCATATCGAGTCTAGGGGGTAGATAAAGTCAGACCCCTAATAACGTGATAATTCGTGTCGGTATGATACCTATCACCAATTGAGAACTATCGATTCTGAATCGGTAATTCTCGTATACCCCGGCCGAGAATTTCTGGTGATGGCCACCCGCGCACTACGCGACATCAACCCCCAATACCGGGAGAGACGAATCCCTGACGATCCGCTCACTGCCTCCATGTGGCTCGGGATTTTACCCAACTAAAACCTATTTGCACGACTTCTTTGAGCCGTGGTAGGGTAGTAATCAAAGCACAGTGGGAATTCACACGAGAAAAATGATGATCTCAGGTCGACATACTAACCTGTACACATGTCACCACGGAACTGCTATCTGACAATAGGTATAATACCAATTAGCATATTCCCGGCGAGTCCGTCCAGTGTACTCATAACTCAATGAGCACCTGTATACTATCTTAGGTGAACAACTGACATCAATGGCTTGTGAAACCGGCCACCACCCCTCTTCAAGGTCTGGATAAGTATACACTAGTCTACACTGGAGTATCGATGCCCGGTCTCGATACTCCCACGACTAGGGACATTTAAGGATGTGCTTATAGACCTCCAGCTCCCACGTATATGATCGCAATCATAATGCTGGTAGTCAAGCAAGAATCCTATGAGCTCTATCAACATGTAATAGTGATGGTAAAGACAAACCAGATAGCATACTATCATCTCGAGTAAAACTGTTCTACCGGTATAGGTCACCCCTCAATCATCATAATCACCTGCCTGCGACTACGATAATTGCCCTGAGGGCATTATAGCCAACACTCTGTTTGACAGAATTTTTTTATAAGATCACTTATACTTGCATTAACAAAAGTCCGCTGAATCTTATACTGATTTAGAAGGGGTATACACTAACAAGGTCCGCCAGATCTAAATATATCATCTAGCAGGGCTACGTTTTCACTTATGCCACCATTGCAGCCTTATGAAACCATAAATGAATGTATTATTATTTAGTGAGGCTTGGGGTGTCATACTGAGCCCGCCTGAAGGTTTCTAATGCCATGATGATACATTTTACAGGTTTACTCAAATGGGCTACAATAACAACGCAACTCCTACTAACTTGGCTGCTGCAGCCAAAATTGCTCGCTCTATATTTCTGATCACTGGGGTTAACCTTAAATTCGTCTTACCGATGTCCAGGCTTGCTGGCTATAACCCTGAAGACCCTTTTGGTACAATCAACAAATTCCCGGCACTGCAAACCACCCAGGCAAGGACATCTGTACTCAAAAAGCTGAACTTCAATGCGGGACAGGCACCCATGTCGAGCCAGAACAATCGCAAGGGTGCTCCGATCACAGCTAAGTCTGTGACAAGCGCTACCACATCAAAGAAAATTACACGTCATGTTCAAAACGAGAAAGTATTTATTACGGATACAACTACAATATACCGTGGGCAACACATTACGATCCCAGCTCCCAGTTCAAAGCTGAAAAGAGAATCCGTATTCGAGAGATTTTCTTATATAAGGGGCAACAAGCACGTTCCGCAAAATAATGATGGTATCATTTTTGCTGAGAACTACTTAGCTGGTGATGCCCCACTTTCCAAAAGAGCGGTAACGAGACCGTGACGAATTCCGCAACGTATTTATTCTTAGAAGGTCCTTTCTCGAAAAAAACATGCTAAGTGTTTTATAAGCAATATACAATATAACAAGAATAAAACATGAGAATGAAAATCCAAACAACCATTTATTGCATTCAATATTTTACATATTTTTTTTTTGAACAGATACAAGATAACTTAAAACAAAAGTACAATAACAAAGATACCTAAAACAATAGGCGTACCGTAAAAGTAAAATACTGAAGGGAAACTAGTAATCGGCCTGAGACGATAGCTGGGAGTACTCTTCTTTTGTCGGTTCCACCTCCTCTGTTCTTAAGTCACCTGACGAACATTCCAAGGATAGAAAACAAAATATGATAGAATTCCCGTCAGTGAACTTGCGCTCGGCAAATCCCCTAAAAGGATATGAATATAAAAATGATAAAGGATATGCATGTAAGTAGAATATGAATTCTAATGTAGTAGCGGACAAGCAAAGGCGTCAATTAAACATGGCAGTTATATGAGCATGGTTATTCTATTCTAACATGTTTGTTGTAGTTCGATAGTGAATGCATACATGTATACGAGAGTAGTCCGTCAAACCCCACGAACCAACGGCACGTAGAAGTACAAGGCCTCGTCAAACCCCACGGGACAACGGCACGCAAGATTCAAGTTAGATGATTTTTAGTGGACCCTCGTGTCACAACATACATTCATTACCAAACTATCTCTTATCCCCGCGTATTTTAATTTATAGTTAAAGTTACAAGTCATGCCCGAATCCATGAATCCATAAGGTAGAGAGTACAAGTTCAAATGTCAAGTCGAGTTCAAGTATGCATGTCAAGTTCAGGTATTCGTATCAGATTGTACTCATGGTTCAGTCAAGTTAAGTCTAGCATGTAATAGGTTTATTCATGTAAATCATATAGATACATCAAGTAAGGGGTACATAGCATGAAATGGAACAAATATAACATCAGAATCGATTCAAGTTAAATATCATGTCCATTTTCCTAATAGTTTGAGACAGTACGGTCTAACCGTGTTTTAAAAAAAGATGGACAAGTGAAAGCACTCATTGTCTCCGGCTTCCCGAAACTCAAGAGTGAATAGGTCACTTAAACCCGTCTGCTAGCTAAATACTTTAAAATTACTACTTTTATAGATACATTTTCCCTTTTAAGACCGCGCTCTGTGAGGACCTCTGTGTTTTAACCAGCACCGTCCACGACTGAGTTCCTCTAAAGAGGGTTGTAAAGACGGAATACGCAAAGGAGAAAGGACAAATGATGATGATATAAGCAGTAATTGATATTTGAATATATTCGTAGTTAATTGTCAGATGAAATATAAAAAACAGTAAAGGAAAAGTTTAATTTAAAAAAGAGTGTTAAGAAAGAACTTTAAGTTATATTATAATATTTGCTATTTTAGTTATTCTACCATATAATATGCTTGTAAAATTAAAAATTATATTGTACAAACACTAATTATAATTCAATGACTCACAACTACCATTATTAATAATAAAACCGCCTATATAAAACTGGAACTAACTAATAAAATTGCTATTTACCATATTGTTCAATAAAATATATCTGACTATGAATATCTACATAATACACATATAAGATAACTATAATCATATGTTACAGCTTAATATGAGAAATTACTTAATTTGAATGTACTAAAAATTACTTAACAGCATGAAAAGTCATCAACCTGACAGAATCCCTAAACTTTTACTAGCATCAACGCAACTAAACCATCACTTTGCTATATCTAACCATGAAACATTCTTGTTTGTGTCACTATTTAGCAAAAACGGCAACATAGAAAGAAGAGGGAGATTCACCAAGAAAGAGGGAGACGGAGGGAAGAAGGGACTTACTCGCGTTTAGAACGTGATAAACGACATAATCTTATTGGGGCATTTTATCGAACACCGTCTCGCGCAAAATTGAAATATCGACGGAACGGAGATCCGGAGGCATGAAAATGATCATGGCACTCATGCGGACTCGGGCCTAGCCTTGGAGCCTCGACTCTCGGCCCGGTACACATCTAAAATGGCTATCAAAGATCGAGGGTTTGGTAGTGCTGCGTTGTTGTTGCGGCTGATGCTGCTGCCGTTATTGTCGCTGCGACGGCGAGGCGATCGCGGCGGCTGGAGTTGCAGAAGAAGAAGTGCTCAGCCTGGGGAGCGGGCAGCAGAGGGTGTTGCCAGCGAGGGCAACAAGAGGAGGTCGGATGATGGAGGAATTAGGTTGCTCGGCTAGAGGCTAGAGGAGCAGACAAGGGTGTGTGCCTTATAGAGGAGCAACCATGGTGGAGCTCGGCTAAGAGGAGAGGGAGCTAGGGTTCGGCCTTGAGAGTGTGAGAGAGAGACTTATATACATACATACATGTATATATACATGTATGTATGTATGTATGCATGTATATATATGTGTATACACACACCTACATGTATGCATGTATGTATATAAGAAAGAGAGGGAAAGTCTGCATGGGAGAAGAAAAATAGAGAGAGAGAGAGAGAGAGAGAGAAAAGAAGGTGGGGAGGCTCTGCATTGGGGAGAGATAAAGAATTGATGAGAATTGATGGGAGAGAGTTAGAGAATTGATGAGAGAGAGAGAGACAGTGGGTCTGCGGGTTTTGTAAAGGGGAAGATGAAAGGGTGAAGGTGAAGGGATAAGTGGTTACGAGAGAGGAAGTGAGCAGTTTGGAGAAGGAAAGAAAAGAAAAGAAGAAGAGCGGAAGGGAAATGTTGGGCTTGCTTGAAAAATGAATGGTTTTAAAGAAATGGGTTAGGTTTATTTTGAGATGGAACATGGACTTGCATTTGTATGGGCTTTGAAAAAAGAATGAGGAGGAAATAAATGGATGGGCCTAGAGAAACTAATTGAAAAGATTTAGAGATGGAGGAATAAGTAGAATTAGAATTTAGGCTTTCAGAAAAATTATATGATAGGAAAAATATAGATTGAGGGTTTAAATAGAAATAATAAAATAATATATTTAATAGAAAAACAAAATATATAGAAGATACCAAAATACAACATTTTATTAAAAAAAGGCAATACGAAGGTATAAGAATTTTAAGGTCTTTACATAGCTACTTCAACACACTCTTCCAAAATGAAAAAGGAATCTCGGAATGCGAGGCACAGAGCGATAAAGCAATCCCGGGGCATCCTCCATCAAAATCATCGTCAAACTTCATTGATCCCTGTAACATTTTAGAAAAATAAAATATTATTTTTGGAATTTAAATAATTAAAATAATAAATTTTATGGATATTATGAAAGTACGGAAATTGGTTTTAATGAAATAGTATGATTATATATTTATAGTTTGGAAAATAATTGGAAAATTAATATGAATTATGATTTTGAGGGTATTTACGTGATTTTGAGATTTTATAAATTATTATACAATTAATTGTATACAAGTTAATGCTAAATTTGATTATTATGTCGCAATTATGCATTAATCTTGTTTATGTGCATGGCATGCAACATAACATGTTGCAAAACACTTGTTACATTTTGTTATTAACCATGGATTCTTTCCTTTTTTTTAAAATGATTTTGTTTTTAAAACAAAAGGAAAAGGAAAAGGAGAAGATATTTTGTGAGAGAGTGAGGGTAGGGATATGGACTCATGAGAGAGAGAGGGGGAACCTTCTACACACATTGCTCATTTTCTTTCTCTCCATTTTCTCATCTTCTTCATCTTCATCTCCCTCATTCCTCCATCTCCTCTACCACCCACAAATACTCCCAAATCTCCACCAAAACACCTTGCCATCTTCACAAAAATCACTCCAAAGCTCACTACAAACCTCATGGTTGAATCAAATTAAGGTTTTGAGAACTTTGGGCAACCCTAGAATTTTCTTGAGTTGCCAAATGAAATAATCCATACACTTTTAATTAAGTAATTAACTTTCCTACCCTTCTATAGTGTATTAGAGCTAAACTACTGAGGTTTAGTGGTGTTGGAAAATTCCTAAATGAGATTTAGGGGATATTATGAAGTGTAAAGGTGTAATTGAGTTTTAGTAGAGGCCACAACCCCTGTAGCGTTTGATTTATGGACAAAACCAGAGACTAAACCCTAAACCATGAACTTGGAAATCTCCGATATCGGGTTTTATGAGAATTAGTGATGATATTCTAGGATCTGCTACAACTAGTGAGCCCTGAAAATTATTTAGCGATCACAGTGAGACATGCAGGTGACCTAGAAGCTACCATAGAGACCCGAGACCCCAAGTCCATCACTTGGCCGCAAATTGTGGCCTGGGTATAAGTGTTGGGGTTCGTGCTTGGTCTATAGTTCCCTTATCCAGTAATTAGACCCTCCACATGTGCAAAATATCCCAATTTCACCTGAGACAAAATTAGGGAGTGTTTTCTCAAGTTTCTGTTTTCGTTTTGCCTGCTTTTAACGACTTGAGTTTTGGTATTTGGGATTTTGACTCGGTCGTTTGACGTTTGTACGTCAACGTTGAGGGTTGTTTGGCTATTCCTGCATGCGTGGACCATAGGTTCTAACCTATGTGTGTTTCGTGTGCCGCATCGGTTTTCGTATTCGATTCGTGTTTACGATACGACGTATTTGAACTGTAGGTACCTCCGCGTGGACTTCGGGGCGATAAGGGAGAGTAAGGCGTTATCGATTTTGGCAAGTAAGGATCGAAGGTGAGTAGATATATATTTACGGGGGAAGTTAGGTGGATGGCGTATAGCACCTCCATAACCGTAGAATAGGATAATTATCTATAATATATATGCTTATAAGAGATTTAGATACTTAGCAAGTAGGGCTCCAGGAGACCCTAGATTGGAATAGGAGTACTTATAGGAAGGTTTATTCTTAGTCTATATTCCTTAGTCGTGAGCCGTTAATTTTATTTTGTTGCACACACACTTGGTATGATATGTGGGTATATATATATATATATATATATATATATATATATATATATATATATATATATATATATATATGGATGTGTTGATACACACACACGCACACACATAGTATACATATACGTGTAAGATGAGGATATGATATGTTATATGGTTTTGAGTCGATACGATCGAACAGGATGTCAAAAGATGATGATATATGATTTGAGATGAGACATCGTACATGATGCGATATATTAAAGGATCGTTGGGCGTTACATACATAACATGCGATAACATGTGATTCGACGAGATAATAGATTGTACGTGACCTTAGATCTGTACACTTGATTATGATGTTGTACGACGGATAATACCATACGAATTATGATATATATGATATTGACCTGTACCTTCGATTTTGAGGATACTGTACGACGGACTATACCGTATAAGATATATATATATGATGATTGATCCGCACTCTTGACTCGAGTATGCCGTACGACAGATATTATCGTACGTAATGCTATGGGGCTGGATCGCCGATTACTAGATATATCGACTCAGAAAATGTTATAGAAATCTTATCACTTTCGACTCAGTCCTTAGTTTAGTCTTTTAGTTGCTTAGGTAGATGTAAGATTAGACTCGAGTCATGCCTATTTTCAAACTAACGAATCGTATGCATTTTCAAAGGATAAACCGAGAGACGCTACGGACTTTCAAAAGTATTTCTTTTCTCAAAAACACCGTAGCCCCTACTTTTCTAAAAACAATGATTCGTACTATTTTAAATACGGTAACTGTATGGCTCGTATATAGGTATGTATATTTTATAATGTTGCGTTTACTGTTTACTTTTCCGCTATGTTCATGTTGTTCTCATGGCATTGCATATATACATATGCTTTCATTAGCTGTTATGATCTCGTCTGTTAGGACACATGCACCATTACCGATGATGCGTATGTTGCATGTACACTTACTTGCCGGCTCACACACATCATCATTGGTAATTGCCATGCCACGTACACATTAGAAACCGTTACTTCATTGTACAACCTGATAGTTTGTAGCTTAGTGGTACTTGTTAGTATTCTTAATCTCACATGCTAGTTTAGATATTGCATTTCTTACTTAGATGCCACATGCATTTGTATACATACATTCTGGTTATGCACTGCAGTTTGGTTTTATGCCGGTATTCATTATCTTCTTATTAGCTCATGATTATGAGATTCCGATTTTCATGAGATTTTTGGATTTAGGAAACCGCATGTGAATTCGAAAACTTATGCTTCTTTTAAAAGAAGAAATGTGTTTTTCCTTGATATGTATGATGTGTGGCGTCCACCATACGATTTCTCGGTTTTGGAGCATATATGTATACCCGATTCGAGGAGCGAGGAGACACCGTCTGCGGTATATGTGTAACAACTCCAATTTTAGTGTACAAAAATTTGTTTAAAAATTAATGTATACTTGGGGTATTTGCATTTCCTGTGAGTACTAAAAGTAATTGTTTTGTTTTTTAATAGGAAGAAGGAGCTTATAGCTCACTAGTAAGACCTTACACTGCTAAACCAAAGCACCAGAGTTCAAGTCCTATCATCCACATTGTTTTTTTAATATTATTTTCTTTTAAATTTTTAGAAGCCCAAGAGCCTACACGTGCATAACTCGTAAAAACCAAGAGTCACATATAAAAAAAACCACCCCACTGTGCAAACCAAACGACGAGCGATACATGGCAGCGAGCCCCGGCCCGACTCGGCCGGTGGCGCCGGTCGATTCCGAACCAAATCCGATTCCCCCTTCATGAAAGTTGTGTCATTTGGCCTCCTTATAACCCCTGTACACTTTAAAAACCCTGCACATTAACAGAGCCAATAAAAACCTCTATTTACTCTATTTTTAATACAATTTTTAATACATTTTCTCACACCCTTTCACCTACCTTAATCTTAATCTTTTCCTATAAATACCACTCCATTCCACACCCCTCTCACTCACAAATGCTATCCAAAACTTTCAAGAAAACTCTCTAGAACTTTTGTGTACAAGTGAAGTTAGCGAAGGGCGAAACTCCGGCGAAATTCCGACGACGACCCTAAGAGCTCCCGGCGACGAAATAACGCACCAGAACCTACTTCCACTCCCTCTTCCTCTCCTCTAAACCAAAAGCCAGTAAGTCCCTCCTCCCTCTCCTTTTTTCTCTTAAAACACGAATTTCTAAAACCCGACGGAAGCGGAGTTAATCCGACTTCCGATTCGGTTTTCTTTAAAAAGTACAATTTTCATTAAACACAACCATTCCAAACTATTACATCTTGACTATTAATCATTAACAAAACATGTTGAGCAAGTTTCATAGCAAAATATTTCATTTTGTAACTTTTACCGCTCTTTTTCAGAAAAATACCATGTAGTTTAGTTTCGACTTTAAAACATCATAATTCTTTCTATACCTTTAAATAGATCACGAGGTAATGACCTACTTTTTCACAACACTCATATACAACATAGCATGATACCTTTTTGGAAATATAGATTCGGGAAAATACCGTTTTACACAAAACTATCTTTAACTTATAAAAACCATTTTCACAAGATTATGTATTTTAAACAGGTCTTTGCAAAGCGCCGCTAAAACCCATTTGGGGAACCCGTTCAGGATGGTGCAGATTATCGCACATCCTCGGGCTTAGTAGTGCGAGATGCAGACCTCCGCTAGGAGCATTCGGTCTCGAGAGATTTAAAAATACAAATATCTTAAGAAAATGAGATTTCTAGAAAAATAATAAATTAAAATTATTTTATATAAATATATATGTGTGTGTGTGTGTGTGTGTGTGTGTGTTATCTATCTATTTTGATATAGTATAAATATTCCAATTTTTTTTTAAAAATCAAAGAAATCACTTTACATGAAAATACCATGAAATTCCATACAAGTTCAATATTACAGATAAATACCCTATATTATGGAAAATATGTTTATTTCACTAGAAATGTCACATATATAAAATCTACATCTATGACAACTTTAAAAACGATAATTAATTACTTGAGGTGTATTTCGAAAATTATACAAAATTATTTTTACATAAAACCCCCTCAAGTTCTATAAATTACCCTAAGGACCCTAGTAAACATAGATTTAAGCGGGACCAATCTCTTGAGCCTCAGCGAGCCGGAGAAGTGGGTGCTTGCCTATTTAAGATAGACAACTTAACAAACGGTGTTATCAACACGGTAATCTTCTTTGAAAAAAATACAAAT
This sequence comes from Agapanthus africanus, assembly GCA_030015575.1. Taxonomy (NCBI): domain Eukaryota; kingdom Viridiplantae; phylum Streptophyta; class Magnoliopsida; order Asparagales; family Amaryllidaceae; genus Agapanthus; species Agapanthus africanus. The sequence goes on along the minus strand of JASDDO010000019.1, from coordinate 41,288,878 downwards.
CCTGCCGCCCATGTACAGTGGTTACCGATAACATCAAAACCTAATTCAGGATTCAATTTCTTTTCTAATTGTTCTGACTTAGACTGAGTCTCGTTATAATAATCTGACTTGAATATGATTCAAGTACAATCTACAATACTACAATTCAATATGAATCCATGAATCCATATATTCTATTTATTCAATCTGTATTGACTGAACCGAACTATGGATATACTTCCATTTATATGATTCTCCAGTTACATCCATTTACTGATATCATGGTTTCGGCAAGTCATACATATATACAATCTATAATACAAAACAATATAATACAATACAAATAATACAAATAAGATATCGCGGGGTTTAAGGGATAGATTGGTACGGAAGGTGTTAGAAGTGGCACGAGACTGCAAGATTTAAGACACCTAACCTGTATTCCGTTGCTGTTGTACCGTGGCATAACGATTCCTTGTACATTCCGTTCACCTTAGTCTCTGGTCTACTGAGACTCCTCTCGTATACACTGGCATCCTTCTGTACCAAGCTACGAACAACAGCGTTAACACTAAATACAACTTTAAAAGTTACACACTCTCTCTGTCTATTCTACTTCTTCTTTATCTTTGGGACTTACCGAGCGATTTGTTCGCTGACGACATTCTCTTTCTTCTTCTTTAAATGTCGTCAGGTGATTCGGACTTTCCAAAGATCGAGCCTAGCACTGAAGACTTGGACCAGTTTATTGAAGACCCTGAGCTGTAGTTACACTTGTACATTTCCTTTACATTCTGTATTTTCCATTTCTGTTATGCCACTGTTTAGGCATTGCTTTCATTCAGATGTATTTACTTTTCCATGTACTGTAAAAGAATATTAATAAATAAAGTTGCTGTTCAATTATATCTACTGTCTTTGTCTCTTGTGCATTTTTATTTATATTGCTTAGATACGCTTAGCGTATTTACTTCAGAGTAATACGTAGTGGCCAGTCGCGTCCTCGGCCCGTATACTGGAAAGCGGGGCGTGACAGGTTTTGTTGGTGGCTCATGCAGGTCAGAACTGTATGGAACCCTACCATGCAGTTCAGTTCTGCGTGAACAACCTAAGCAATATAACACAAGAACCAGTAACTAAAACATTCATTACAATTCATATTCCTTAAATCTTATCATTTACTTTGAATCTGTTCTAACCAAAATTTTTCTTCAAGGTTATGGATTCCCCGAACAACACCAGCACCAATGTCAACAACACAGCTCCACTACTACCACTCACACATGTCGTCCCTGCTCCGATCAACGAGCAGACGGTTCTGCTTGAGGCAATCCGCAGTCTCCTAGAAGGACAGCAGCAGCAGACTGCTCTTTTAATGAACCGTCCCGAGACAGAAGCACCTAGGGTGAAGCAATTCAGGGCTTTGCACCCCAAACAATTCTCAGGAAAAGAGAGACCCGCTGGAAGCTGAGGAATGGGCTCAGAGCATCGAAGATGATTTGGCAGTGGCACAAGTGCCAGAAATAGCTTGGGTTCGTTTTGCAAAATTTCAGCTCACGGACAATGCACGGGTCTAGTGGAAGGCGGAAGAAAGCCGTCTTGATCAACCCATCGAATGGAAGACTTTCCGAGACATGTTCGACGCAAAGTACTTCCCTGAGACTGCTAGGTTTGACATGGAACAACAATTCATCCATCTGCAACAAGGTTCAATGTGGACCAAGTCAGTAGATGAATATGACGCTGAGTTCACCATGTTCAGTTGGTAAGATATGTCTCAATAATTCGATTTTTCAATATATCACATACTACACAGCTAACACAATACTTTAACAGATTTGCGGCACACCTGATATCGACGGATGAGATCAGAGACCGTCGATTTCAACAAGGTTTGGATTCAGAGATCCAGGATGCACTAGCCACAGGAGATTTTCCGACTCATGAATCGGCTCTGAAAGCTGCCCGCCGTTATGAGGCAGTGGTAAAGATGAGGGGCAGACCTCAATTTGCTGGAGTTAAGCGCCCTGCCAACCAGATGGCAGGAAGAGCCTCATCAAGGCCACCTTTTGTGCTAAGAAGACCGGGAGTACCAATCAACAGGCCCAGCCCAGCCTTTTGTACCCACTGCAGGAGAGTTGGACATATGATGAAAGACTGCTGGTGAGCCAACCGTCTTTGGTTAGTCTGCGGCTCAGCTACTCATGATATTGGGTTTAGTCCCCAAAGACAAAACTCAATTACTGCACCCAGGCCAGTAATCACTTACCAGCAGAGACCAGCCCTTCAGGCACCTGCTCCAAGACTTGCATTACCTGCTCCACCACCTAGAGGACCACCGACTGCACCTCCTCCTCGTCTGTAACGCCCCACACCCTAGTACAGATGGTATTGTCCGCTTTGGCCGAAACCGCACGATTTTTCCCTTTAGAGCGAACCGGACCCGACCAGGGGACACTTCCCAGGAGGTCACCCATCCCAAGACTTCCTTGGCCCAAGCATGCTTAACTATGGAGTTCTCAAGCTCTTGTAGTTCCGGTTTACTTAAAAGGCGCCTTTGTAATTGAGGGTGGTATCATTATATTTATAATGCAGTTCGGTCCTCTTTCGGAATGTGGTTTAGGGACCCGATCCCATTGTTCTGAAATGGCTCTCTCACTCAGATCACCAAGATGTCCGCAACAGACCGCACTAAGTGTGGACAGAGCAGATCACCATGATGTCTTTAAGACCGCACTGCTCTGGGGCATTACATTCCCCCATCTAAGAACAATGGTTCGTCCTCGAACCACATACCTACTATTGAGGGTGGTATCATTATATTTATAATACAGTTCGGTCTTCTTTCGGAATGTGCTTTAGGGACCCGATCCCATTGTTCTGAAATGGCTCCCTCACTCAGATCACCAAGATGTCCGCAATAGACCGCACTGAGTGTGGACAGAGCAGATCACCATGATGTCTTTAAGATCGCACTGCTCTGGGGTATTACATCGCCAGTTCCATCAAGCTCAATAGAACGTTCCGAGGAATGCTCATCGGGCCAGGAGGAATGTACCACGGCGACAGGCTTTCACGATGACCATGGAAGAAGCCGAGGCCACTGGCCAAGTCATCACTGGTAACCCTTTCTTCTCAAGCTTTTCTTTCAGTCTTAACACCTACCTACATATTTTTCCTATACCTGAAATATATCCCACATACTTTAGATACAATATTAGTAGCCTCACTTTCTGCACTAGCACTCTTCGATACGGGAGCATCTCACTGCTTTATGTCGCAACGGTTCATCCGAACTCGTGCGATTCCAGTCACACCGCTTGTATCCAGCTGGAATGTTAGTTCAGGAAATGGAGTTCTAAAGGCAACAATGGGATGCAGTTTGTGTCCAGTAGTCGTCTGCAGCAGAGAATTCTATGCTGACTTTAAGGTGCTAGACATACCAAACTTCGATGTGGTTCTAGGTATGGATTGGCTCGGAACCTTTTATGCTACCATTGACTGTCGTCAAAGGAGGGTAGTATTCAAGATTCCAGACCATCCGATCTTCTATTTCACAAGTGGAGACTGTACCCTGGAGCCAAGTACTTACAAGGTGAAGCCGAAGAAGGCAGTAATTGCAGCAACTCAAGCGGAGGAAGAATCAAGGCCAAAAGTGGTTCGAGGGTTCGACGATGTGTTTCCTGACGATATATCAGGTTTGCCTCCCGATCGAGCTCTTGAATTCAGCATTGATTTAGTACCAGGAGCACAACCGGTGATCAAAGCACCTTATCGATTAAGTCCAGAAGGTTTGAAGGAAGTCCGAACTCAGTTGGACGAATTACCGGCGAAAGGATGGATTCGTCCCAGCACTTCAAGTTGGGGATCCCCAGTATTACTTGTGAAGAAGAAGGAAGGTTCATACAGAATGTGTATCGATTATAGAGCCTTAAATGAAGTAACGATAAAGAACAAGTATCTGTTACCGCGTATCGACGATTTATTCGATCAGCTAAGTGGATTTTGTGTTTTCTCCAAGTTAGATCTTCGTTCAGGTTATCATCAAGTGAAGGTCAAGGAAGCTGATATTCACAAAACGGTTTTCAGAACTCGCTATGGTCATTACGAATTTCTAGTGATGCCATTTGGAGTGACCAACGCACAAGAAATATTCATAAACCTAATGAATCAAGTTTTCCAGGAGTATTTAGACAGGTTCGTTGTCATCTTCATTGACAACATCCTGGTATATTCTAAGAGTCGGAAAGAACACGCCGAACACCTAAGAATTATCCTGGAAACTCTACGACAACATCAACTCTATGCCAAGTACAACAAGTGCGAGTTTTGGTTAGATCAAGTTGGTTTTCTTGGACATATTGTATCGGGCGAAAGAATCTTTGTGGATCAACGAAAGTTTCAGCAGTAAGCGAATGGCCGACACCAAAGTCAGTGAAGGACATTCGAAGTTTCTTAGATCTAGCTGGATATTACCGAAGGTTCATTGAAGGCTTTTCAAAGATAGCAACACCCATGACCAAGCTCACACGTAATATTACGCCCCGCTTCCCAGAGTGCACTAAGATCGGCACGTGACAGAGCCAACCATGCTACCTGTGCCTAGGAAACATCCCTCCACAGTCACATTACGGCTGTCTAGAAGATATCAAGAACAGGAAAAAAATAAACTATCTAGTACATGTCCATATGCCAGAATAAACGAGTCAAGAAATAATATGCGGAAGCAATAAATCCAAATAACAATAACAATCTGGAAAGTACGTCCCAAATACGGGCTCACATCAGGAAATGAAAGAACGGAAATAAAACTAAACTAAACTAGATACTAACAGGATCCTCACTGCTCGGCCTGTCGGCTGAAATACTCCTGGTCCGCCTGCGACAAAGGTAGAGGATCTGGGCCATGCAAAACCTAGACGTCAGTGCGTCATAATATCAAACAATAATAAATGAACATGATACACGAGATATGCAGGCATGAGTATGAACAGTAATGAGTGTATAACAGTAACATGAATATGGAACGGTGAAGTGTATCAGTGTATGTGACGTGCTGTGAATAATCTATACTACTGGGTTAGTTACTCTCGAGTCTTTGAAATTAATTTAATGAATCGTCGATATAACTCAATAGTATCCCGTGCGTGCCCGGGACCACGGTCCAGATTCTTGGGCTGAAATCCGAGACATGCCCCTAGGCATTAAACAGGAAACATGTACAGAAGAATGATGTCAGCAGTAGCATCCCAGGGCTGGCCTAGCCCGTATAACTGATCGGTATAAGCGTCGAACTGTTGAGTTACAAGCCAGGTTTCATCATTGATTTCCCCTTACCCCCAAGTTATGTGTTCAAGTCAGGTTTTGATAAATCTGGAGTTAATGCCAACACAGGATCAAGACAACAGGATACGTCCGTCAGGACAACATGTCAGGATTGTCGGCATTAGAAATAGGATCAGGTAATATGTCAAGTAGTAGTATATCAGGTCATGACAGGTAGTGCACAGGTATCAAACGGATGCTCATAATAAAACTGTAGCAAGTGCGGGTGCACAATAAAAGTACGGATGCACAGTAAAACACGGATGCACAAATATCTATCAGGGATTACATCTACAACTCCATGACTACGCATGATGCACATTATCAAGCATGGGGTGTTAATATAACAATAACATGAAATAATGTGACATGACATGCAACTAGATATATAATAAATGATACGGATGCGAACGGATATCGGGAAAACGGTAAAACTGTAATATGGATGCACAATACAATAAATATGCAATATTCTTATTAATATAGATGCGAGTATAATAATATAGCCTGTATGAAGCTACTTGCATGCAACCTGATATGTAATTAATGATATGGATGCGTACGGATATCCGAAAACAGTAAAACAATAATATGGAGGTACAATGCAGTCAACATGTGATATTTTTATTCATATGGATGTAAAATAAGTATCATAGCATGTAGCAAGGTAAACTTGCCTGATCGGATCTCACGACGGGATGCGTACGCTGCGTCCGACGTCGGTAAATGTCGCAGTACACACGCGTGCGCACGGGACAGGACCAGGCAAAGTAAGAACATGACCACGCTGGTTGGTGACGTCAACTGGGTTGTTCGGATCGTCGGCAGTGGCACGGCTCCGGCGATCACCGGAAAATACAAGATCGAGAAAAAGAAAGAGAAGAAAAAAGAAGAAGAAGAAGAAGGAGAAGGTGGTCTCTAGGGTGTGGTGCTCTGGGGTGTGGTGCTCTGGGGCAGAGGCGAGGCGAGGGAAGACGTGACGACGAGTCGTGGGTCTTCGGCGATGGGTAGGGTTTTCTTGGGTTGCAGGCTCAGGGTTTCTGGGGCTTTCGAGTGTGGGTGATAGTGGTGTCGGGAGTGGAGAAGGGTGATGAGGGAGAGGAAGTGGAGACAAGGCGAGGTCAAGGAGGTCGTCGGTGACGAGGCCGGGGATGGAGGTTTTCTTGGGTTCCAGTGGGTTTGCACGGGGTTGCAGGGGAGATGGGCGGTGCAGGCGGAGGAGCTCGGTGTTGGAGAAGGAAGAGTAAGGTGGAGGTGAGGTTGATGAGAGGGGAGAGACTACGACGTGGCTAGGATGGGCAGCGACGAGGGCAGGCGAGGTCAGAGCTATGGGTTCGAGAGGGGAGAGGCGTCGAGGAAAAGAGAGAAGTTATGAGGTGGTGGAGGCGAGGTCGGAGGGAGTCGGGGAGTTGGCCGCGAGGACGTGGGATCGCCGGCGGCGAGGGCGACAACGAGACGAAGGGTGTTGGGTGCGGGTTCTCGCGGGAGGCGTCGCATGAAGACGAGAGGAGGCGGGAAAAAAATGGAAAAGAAGAAGAGGAGAAGCAGAGAACGTGGTGCTTGGATTATAAATAAGGTTTTAATTTTATATAAAAATATAAAGAAAAAATTAGGACAGAGACACAGAGAGTTGTTAAGATAGGATATGAGGAAAATATATACAAAATATTTGTAAAACCTTTACTTATATATGACAGTTGATATATAATAAAGATATAATATTAAAAATTTTGAGTTCTCTAGCTAATACAAAAATACTCCAAAATATGCCCTGGTCGGGTCTAAAATTACGGTTTGAAAATACAGTTAATATATGTGTCAACCAAAACTAAACTAGGATATCTGGGTAACGAAAATGCATACCCCCAAGAACGAATACATGTAGCATGCACGTAGCTCTCCAAACGAGTCTGTTTCACTGAACGGGAAAAGAACAAGATGTATGGATGCCACCACAGAGTTTGGGGTATGATACAGGCCATGCAAGGTACTTTTAAAATATTTTATTTGACTTTATTTGTTATACTAAAAAAATGCAGATACCAGAAATAATGCCAGTATGCAATATAAACAATATTAAAAGTGCACAGATCCTCATAACTAGCAGTGATAAATCATAAACAAGAATCAATACGGTTTCCAGCAAGCGGGTCGGGTCGGATGCAAAGACGGATACCAATACACTATTCGCACCCAAAACACAATAAATCAAGAAATAGCCATAAATAAAGAAATACCCAAAAATAGAACTGGTATAAATGAACTAGGGTGTTACATTATACCCAACTACAAAATGAATTTCGTCCACGAAATTCCCGGAACAAGAAAAGACAAACAAACATGAAACTACATGAAGAGGTGTGGAAACTTCTGTCGAATCTCGTCTTCTCATTCCCAAGTTGATTCTCCGTGCGAGCGATTTTCCCATGAAACAAGTACGAGAGGGATAACCATGTTCTTGAGGACCTTTTCTCTTCGATCAACAATCGATATCGGTCATTGTTCATAGGTCAAATCCTCACTTACAGTCATCTCCGAATGATCTAGCACGTGCGTTTCATCTCGAACATACTTACGGAGTTGAGATATATGAAACACGTCATGAACATTCGCTAAAGATGGTGGTAAAGCCAATCAATAAGCCACTTCTCTAACACGCTCAATAATCTCTAAAGGCCCCACGAATCGAGGACTAAGCTTGCCTCGACTCCCAAAACGAATCACTCCTCTAGTCGGTGATATCTTCAAGAATACCATATCACCAACAGCGAACTCTAGAGGTCTTCTTGATGTATCGGCCCAACTCTTCTGCCGATCTTGTACGGCCTTCATGTGATTCCGGATAGAATTAACCTTCTTTACTGTTTGCACGATAAGATCCGGTCCCAACAATCTTCGTTCTCCAACATTGTCCCAACAAACAGGTGAGCGACATTTGCAACCATACAATACTTCGAATGGAGCATCTGAATAGTCGCCTGGAAGCTGTTATTGTATGAAAACTCCACCAAGTGTAGATGATCTTCCCATGAACCCTTGAAGTCTAACATGCAAGCTCTCAACATGTCTTCAAGAGTTTGGATCGTTCTCTCCGACTGACCATCTGTCTGGGGATGATAAGCAGTGCTAAACTTCAATCGCGTTCCCAAACTTTCCTGTAAACTCCTCCAGAAATGCGATAAGAATTGGGTATCACGATCGGAAACGATGCTCACAGGTACTCCATGCAATCTTACAATCTCATGTATGTACCGTTCTGCTAACGCTTCCGTCGACTGACCCACTCGAAATGGAATGAAATGAGCTGCCTTGGTCAATCGATCAACAATCACCCAAACTGCATTATTGCCCTTTGGACTCCGTGGTAAAGCTATCACGAAATCCATGGTTATATGTTCGCACTTCCACTGAGGAATCGAAAGTGGTTGTAATAAACCAGCTACCATTTGATGTTCAGCTTTAACTTGCTGACACACCAAGCACTTCACTACAAAACGGGCAATCTCCCTTTTCATGCCTTCCCACCAGAAATGTTGTCGTAGATCACGATATATCTTCGTGCCTCCTGGATGTACGGAATATACGGAACTGTGTGCCTCCTTCATAACTTCTTCGCGAATATCTCCTTTCGGCACACACAAACGGCTACCATAACGCAATGAACCATCTTCATGAATCAACAAGTCCGTTCGAAGTCCCGCTTCAACCTGTTCTCGAAACTTCTGTAACCTTGGATTGTGTGACTGCGCTGCTTTAATACTCGATCAATGATGACTGTACTTGCAGCCGCATCAACTGTCCCGAAGAATGTGGTAGCACGATCTCCAACTCGAATTTTTGAAAATCTTCGATAAGTTCCTTCTGTGCAGTCAACATCCGAATTGCTGGCAACCGACTAAGTGCATCCGGCACTACATTAACTTTCCCCGGATGGTACTTAAGATCAAGATCATAGTCGGCCATCAGCTCCAACCATCTATGCTGCCTCATGTTGAGCTCTTTCTGCGTGAACACGTACTTTAGGCTTTTGTGATCGGTGAATACTTTGACCCTTTCGCCCAATAAGTAGTGTCTCCTAATCTTCAAAGTGAAAATCACAGCTGCAATCTCCAAATCATGAGTTGGGTAATTCTTCTCATGGGTCTTCAACTGTCTCGATGCATAAGCTATGAACTTCCCATGCTGCATCAAAACACATCCCAAACCTTTCCCAGATGCGTCGCTGTGTATCACCAATCCTCCTGAACCATCTGGTGCGGTCAAAATAGGAGCGGTTATCAGCCTTTGCTTCAAGCCTCAAAAGCTGACACACATCTATCCGTCCATACGAACGGTACCTCCTTTCGCGTAAGCTTGGTCTAAAGCTCAGCTAAACGAGCAAAATTCTCCACGAACCTTCTGTAATATCCGGCAAGTCCAAGAAAACTTCTGATCTCTGCTACATTCTTCGGAATCGGCCAATCTTGAACTGCTGCAATCTTCTCGGGATCAACGGCAATTCCATCTCCGGATACGACATGCCCCAAAAATTTCACTTCTTCAAGCCAAAACTCGTACTTGCTCATCTTCGCATATAATCTTTCTTGCCTCAACGTCTGCAGTGTGATCTTCAAGTGTTCTGCATGCTCTTCTAGGCTCCTCGAGTAGACCAGAATATCATCGATGAACACCACTATAAACCGATACAAGAACGGTGAAAAGATTTGGTTCATCAAGTCCATAAATATCGCCGGTGCATTCGTGACTCCGAATAGCATCACTAAATACTCATAATGTTCATATGGAGTTCGGAACACAGTCTTGCAAATATCCTCTGATTTAACTCGAACTTGATGATATCCGGATCGCAAATCTAGTTTCAAGAATAAGTTGCTCGAATAATTCGCCAATGCGAGAGATCAGGTACTTGTTCTTAATAGTCACCCGGTTCAATTTTCGATAATCGGTGCACATCCTCCTTGTGCCATCTTTCTTCTTGACTAGAAGAACTGGAGCTCCCCAAGGTGAATTACTGCTGCGAATCCAACCCTTCTCTAGCAATCTGGTAACCTGCTTCTTTACTTCTTCCAACTCCACTGGTGCCATCGGATAGTACGCCTTTGAGATTGGCGCTGCACCAGGAACAAGATCGATCGAGAACTCCACATCTCGTTTCAGCGGTAAACCCGAGATGTTCTCAAACACGTCCATGAACTCTCGAACTACAGCTGGCGCTTCCTCCTTAACAACTTCCATCGATGAAAGAACATTATTTGTCGGCCTAGCCCTAAACTCGACTGGCCCGACGGAACTGCTACCTCCAGCAAAAACAAACTCCGGATATCCGGGAATCTGGAAAATCACTTTCTTTGCCCTACAATCGATGTGAGCATGGAAAGTGCCGAGAAAATCCATTCCCAAGACGACATCGAACAATGGGATGCATCAGAATCGAATAATACTAATGCGGGAAAATTGTGAACAAGTAGAATACCCGAAATGACTTCACCTGAAGCCAAACACTGAAGAAGATAAGCACGGTAAACAGGATTCAAGCTTGCGATAAAACATGAACTGGTAAGCAATGAAACCGAGAGAAGCAAGGTAATATCACGGCTATAAATCAAGGAAATGAATCAAGACTAGAACTCCAAGTTACTTAAATAGAGTACCGCATTGTAACCATGCTGTAGTTCATAGTTACAATCACATAACTCCGTTCAAGTCGCCCAAATCCTAATATCAGAATAGAAAGAAACAATAGGAAACCAGAAGATTTCAAGTCGAGATGCAAAGTTGTTTGCATATCGTCAAGACAAGGGTCACGAGAAGATATGATTCAAGAATCACGATAACAATGTGGCAGGACATGTTCCTAATCACGGATTTTCTGATTCATGTATTGGGTCCAATACCCAACTACAAAAGAATCAAACCCGATTAACCTAAATCCTATGTCTCTGATACCAAACAAACCCTGTCACGCCCCGCTTCCCATAGTGCGCTAAGATCGGCACATGACAGAGCCAGCCATGCTACCTGTAGCTAGAAAACATCCCTCCACAGTCACATTATGGCTGTCTAGAAGATATCAAGAACAGGAAAATAAAAATAAACTATCTAGTACATGTCCATATGCCAGAATAAATGAGTCAAGAAATAATATGCGGAAACAATAAATCTAAATAACAATAACAATATGGAAAGTACGTCCCAAATACGGTCTTACATTAGGAAATGAAAGTACGAAAATAAAACTAAACTAAACTAGATACTAACAGGATCCTCACTGCTCGGCCTGTCGGCTGAAATACTCCTGGTCCGCCTGCGACAAAGGTAGAGGATCTGGGCCATGCAAAACCCAGATGTCAGTGCATTATAATATCAAACAATAACAAAAGAACATGATACACGAGATATGCAGGCATGAGTATGAACAGTAATGAGTGTATAACAGTAACATGAATATGGAACAGTGAAGTGTATCAGTGTATGTGACATGCGGTGAATAATCTATACTACTGGGTTAGTTACTCTCAAGTCTTTGAAATCAATTTAATGAATCGTTGATGTAACTCAATAGTATCCCGTGCATGCTCGGGACCACGGTCCAGATTCTCGGGCAAAAATCCGAGACATGCCGCCAGGCATTAAATAGGAAACATGTACAGACGAATGATGTCAGCAGCATCATCCCGGGGCTGGCCTAGCCCGTATAACTGATCGGTATAAGCGTCGAACTGTTGAGTTACAAGTCAGGTTTCATCATTGATTTCCCCTTACCCCCAAGTTATGTGTTCAAGTCAGGTATTGATAAATCTTGAGTTAATGCCAACACAGGATCAAGCAGGTACAGGTTTGTCTATGCAGACAACAGGATACGTCCGTCAGGACAACATGTCAGGATTGTCGGCATTAGAAACAGGATCAGGTAATATGTCAAGTAGTAGTATATCAGGTCATGACAGGTAGTGCACAGGTATCAAACAGATGCTCATAATAAAATTGTAGCAAGTACGGGTGCACGATAAGTACGGATGCACAGTAAAACACGGATGCACAAATATCTATCAGGGATTACATCTACAACTCCATGACTACGCATGATGCACATTATCAAGCATGGGGTGTTAATATAACAATAACATGAAATAATGTGACATGGCATGAAACTAGATATATAATAAATGATACGGATGCGAACGGATATCGGGAAAACGATAAAACTGTAACATGAATGCACAATACAATAAATATGCAATATTCTTATTAATATAGATGCGAGTATAATAATATAGCCTGTATGAAGCTACTTGCATGCAACCTGATATGTAATTGATGATATGGATGCGTACGGATATCCGAAAACAGTAAAATAATAATATGGATGTACAATGCAGTCAACATATGATATTTTTATTCATATGGATGCAAAATAAGTATCATAGCATGTAGCAAGGTAAACTTTCCTGATCAGATCTCACGACGGGATGCGTACGCTGCGTCCGACGTCGGGTAAACGTCGCAGTACACGCGCGCGCGCACGGAACAGGACCAGGCAAAGCAAGAACACGACCACGCTGGCTGGTGACTTCCACTGGGTTGTTCGGATCGTCAGCAGTGGCACGGCTCCGGCGATCACTTGAAAATACAAGATCAAGAAAAAGAAAGAGAAGAAGAAAGAAGAAGAAGAAGAAGAAGGAGAAGGTGGTCTCTGGGGTGTGGTGCTCTGGGGTGTGGTGCTCTGGGGCAGAAGTGAGGCGAGGGGAGATGTGACGATGAATCGTGGGTCTCCGGCGATGGGGTGCTGGCGATGGGTAGGGTTTTCAAGGGTTGCAGGCTCGGGGTTTCTGGGGCTGTCGAATGTGGGTGATGGTGGTGTCGGGAGTGGAGAAGGGTGATGAAGGAGAGGAAGTGGAGACAAGGCGAGGTCGAGGAGGTCATCGGTGACGAGGCCGAGGATGGAGGTTTTCTTGGGTACTTTTGGGTTTGCACGGGGTTGCAGGGGAGATGGGCGGTGCAGGCGGAGGAGCTCGGGGTTGGAGAAGGAAGAGGAAGGTGGAGGTGAGGTTGATGAGCAGGGAGAGACTACAACGAGGCTAGGATGGGCGGCGACGAGGGCAGGCGAGGTCGGAGCTATGGGTTCGAGTGGGGGAAAGGCGTCGGGGAAAAAAGAGAAGTTGTGAGGTGGTGGAAGCGAGGTCGGAAGGAGTCGGGGAGATGGCCGAGCTACAAACAACATCGTTAATACTAAATACAACTTTAAAAGTTACACTCTCTCTCTGTCTATTCTACTTCTCCTTTATCTTTGGGACTTACCGAACGATTTGTTCGCTGACGACATTCTCTTTCTTCTTCATTGAATGTCGTCAGGTAATTCGGACATTCCAGAGATCGAGCCTAGCACTGAAGACTTGGACCAGTTTATTGAAGACCTCAAGCTGTAGTTACACTTGTACATTTCCTTTACATTCTGTATTTTCCATTTTTGTTATGCCACTGTTTAGGCATTGCTTTCATTCAGATGTATTTACTTTTTCATGTACTGTAAAAGAATGCTAATAAATAAAGATGTTGTTCAATTATACATACTGTCTTTGTCTCTTGTGCATTTTTATTTATATTACTTAGATACGCTTAGCGTATTTACTTCAGAGTAATACGTAACGGCCAGTCACATCCTCTGCCCGTATACTGGGAAGCGGGGCGTGACAATATGGTGGACCTGGTGCAGTATCCCGGGGCAAGAAGGCCGTATAGAGAGACGTTGAGCCCAGCAAGGGAGCACTACCGACCGGTGATATTGGCGTGGCGGATATCCGGAGGATACCGACCGTAGTCGTGAGATCGGATGATATTGGGCCGATCCGAACAGACGGAGCCCGAGATATGAGGATTATGTGTCGCCGATGGACACAGTTTTCATGATATTTTCGAGTGTCGATACTGGGCACTCAGGTTTTATCATGATTTATGTGTCGTTGCTGGACACACATTGGTTACATTTACACTCACGCATATATTTACATATAACAAGGTGTTACATTTTGACCTGGACATGATTACTTTAGTATGGTTACACTGATGCTTATACTTTTACCGTTGCACCACTAGATGTTATTATTATTATTACTACTGTACTGTATGATTTAGGAGATAGTCATACATTCGGTTTCTACTCGGTGATATCTTCTACTCACGAGTTGGCAGCTCACCCCCGTTATGCCACAGTTTTCTTACAGGTTTGACCGTACAGGTTCCGTTGTGGCTTGCTGGCACACCGCTTTCTTCTGGATGATTGCATTGTTTTAGGTAGGATACACTTGCATTGTGACCACCATTGTACTTGTACTTTTATTTCAGTTTTATCTAGTTAAAGTCCATCAACCAGACTATGTATATTCGTAGACTTAGAAACCTTTATTATATATTCTTTCGGACTTAGAGTCATGCTCATGTATTTATTATTGTTTCTGGTTTCTTAATGATGCTTGTTTTCTTTGCTTTCTTTCTGTGTTTTGATCCTCGCCTTCGGCGTTGTATAGTTATATCATTGAGTGGTTGTTTTCGCCAATTGGCAAAGTGCTAGCTCCCGCTTAGGGATGCCTATATTTATTATTGCTTGTATTGCTTTCGGGTTAAGATTTACAAAGGAGGTGCTGCCCAAATTTCAAACGACGAAAAATGTTATCAAGATAGATATAAAGTATTGCATTTTCCTAGAATATAACTTATGTTTTAAAGAAAGATCTTGATTTCATTATGCCGTTATTTCAAAACTTCACCTCCACTATTTTCCCTAAAAAAGATTTAGATTTCTGGGCTTTTGGCTTATTTGAATTAGGTGGGGTCCTATAGAATTCACAAAATTCAAGTGCCAGTCACGTGCCTTTTCTGGGTCGTGACAATCCCATTCAAGAACTCATTTAGACCACTTCAATAACATCAGATGCAATTCCCAGAAAATGGACTAAATGTCGCAGGATTATCTAGTCAACAACATTCGAGGAAAACAAGCGCTAACCAAAAAGTCTATACGGCCTATAGGAAAGCCAAAACCTTGCAAAATACGATTCCTCCTTGTTCCCGTCCAAATAGTGGCGCTTAAAAGCCGAGCCGAAATCACTTTTGGCAGTGCCCACGTGTAAAGCACGTGGCGCTGATGCCATTAGCCATGGGCAGCGTCCATGTACAAAGCACGTGGCGCTGATGCCATTCCCTTTGACAGCACCATACGTGCAAGGCATGTGGCGCCAATTCCATTCCGTTGGACAACGCTACACATGCAAGGCACGTGGCACCATCGCCAAGATTTTGAAGCACTTGCTTCAAATAGAAACTAAGTTCTATATAGGAAAATATTTCCCGAATCTTTCTAAAAACAAGAAAAAATTTCTCTGTTAAATAGAGGACCCTTTGATCAAAGATTCAATGGTGTTTAAAACACCATTACTTGATTATGAAATCAATCGAAATCTCTTAAATGAGAGATTCTCTTAACTAAATGAACAACTCTCCTTTCCTATAAATAGGAGTAGGAGAGATCAAATCTCATATACAATCATCCCTCTAGAAGGTTACAACCGAGAATATAATTCTCTATGAAGAAATCATCTTCTTCAAAACCCTGGTGAATAATGGAGAAAATTTCTCCTTTTACCTATTTGCTCCATTAAAAAGAAAAAAAGGCTTAGTCTTCATAAAAAGCGTCTGTTCTTTCTCTGGATCAAAAATCCATGAGACAAATCGCTCCTAAAACGATAAATTACATACTCATGGAGGGATTTTGATCTCAAAATCTGACATCCAGAGGAAAACTCGAGCATTTTCCACCATTGGAATAAGAAAAGGATGGAGTTCCTTTTATTTTATGGAACATAGTTACTATAGAACATGTTTGCCTAAAGAACTCGGATTTTACATATCTTAAAAGAACAAGATCTTAATTAGGGTTCAAAGACTTGCCTTTTCATGAAAAGAATATGGGCTTGATGATCAAAGAAAAGATCATTTCTCTAGAAGATTAAATTTTCTAAGAAAGAGTTTAGACTCTCAAAACTCTAGCTGTGCCACACATGAAAGACACGTGGGCCAACGCCAGGTTTAATATGATAGCGCCGCATGTGAGAGACACGTGGGTAAGCGCAGAAGCCCTGATTGGTGGCGCCACACATGATTTGCTGCATCACGTGGAAGACAAGTGAGTGGTGCCACATGATACTTACGTGATTAAGCGCCTACCCGTTTAAGCCATGCGTCACATGATATCCATGTAACTATGCGCCAAAGACCATATACTCTACGTCGGCTTAAGCTGAGCCGATGCGTCAATCCTATGTGCGCCAGACATATTCTTGGGTGTCAAATAGACTCATCATTAGCCCCAAACCGGCTAAGTCTTGAAGCTTAAGCTTCACTGATCTTATGATCACTTGAGCCCATATGCTAAAAACTTTGTTCACCGCCGAAAACCGGGAAGACATGGCGTCTTGCCTGAATTTGGGGGCAGATGCTAATTGGTGCTATCCGTCTACCTCTCCGAAGATACCAAGTTGATTTATGACACCACGTATCGAAGGTTTAGACGGATGTGGCCGATGTAGCAGACTTCATCAGATTCCCCCTCATTTGAGGGGTTTTTGATTGTGGGGACGCTCTTCCCTGCAGACGCAAGCCCCTGCAGTTAATTACGCTACCGCATTGCGGTAACAACTTTCTCCTTCTCCAGATGGTCACTTTGTGTCGTGGGTGTTTGTTTTGTTTTTGGTTGCCCGTGGATTGTATACGGAGACTAATTTATGTCGTCGCCCGTAGGGCGTGGATTAGTCCAAATCCGTATTTTCTTAGATTTGGGTTTGGGGTTGGGTTTAAGGATACGTTAGTCTCATTTGAGACTAAAATCAACTTAAACGTTTGTTAAGGATACGTTAGTATGATTTTAGACTAAGATCAACTTAACGGGATCATTTAGATCCAACAAGAGAGCATTCGGGCTCTGTTGTTTAGTTTAGGGACTTTGCGGTCCATTGTTAGTTTAAGGATATTACGGTCCAAGATTAAGGACATCATAGTCCGTGGGTTTAAAGGGACCCCACAGTCTGAGGTTAAGGACATCATAGTCCATGAGTTTAAGGACCCTACAGTCCAGTTTAAAGACGTCATAGTCTATGAAATGTGTGGTTGTCGGGACCCGTCACCTCTCTGAAGACGTTGAAGGATTACAACGGTAAATATCAAAGGAGTGAAGAGATGTACCCTTGAACCAAAGTTGATTGGGGGATCTGTAGTCCAATTTGGAACTAAGATCAATTAATTAGATTATGAGCACATTGACTCAGTTAAATCTGAATTGAGGACTTATGGCCAATTTGGGCTAAGTCCAATTAAGTTTGAAATGTTGGCCTGTTGTTGGGCTATTGAACATTTGCCTGGGTTCAGCCCCTCATTATTTAGCAATGCTAAACAAGAGTTTGAAAGCTCTGATAACATTTTGTCTTTGAGCATTAAACATTATAGCTCTGGATTTTAAGGCTCATTTGAAGGGAATATTTGCTTCTGGAAAACTTAGGCAATTTGGGCTAAGCTTGGTTTTTAAAATAGTGTTAAACACTAAAGGACATCTGGTGATCACGTGTCCTCACGTGAGGTACTTAAAACAGTGTTAAACACTGGAGACAAAATGCTTAAAATAGTGTTAAACACTAGAAAGGAAGGGGTCACGTGGGGTCACGTGAGGCGCCTGAGATGGGGCCAGACCTCCTTTTGTTTATTCTCAAATCTGCAAATAAGTGTTAAACACTTCTGATTTTCTGGCCATCACGTGTTACCACGTGATGTATATCCATGTATCGATTATTAAAGTGTTTATTAGGGGTCACGTGAGGACACGTGAGAGCGCCCAAAATCAGTACTGCCTTTGCCTTTGTTCTCTTTATTTTGAAGGTCACGTGGGAGCATGTGAGGCATTTCCTCTGGGTTAATTCCTTCTTATTTTGGGGAGTCTGTTGAAGGGTCACGTGGGAACACGTGACCTAGTCTTGTTCCTTCTTTTCTGATTATTGAGGATGGGGGTCACGTGTCACCACGTGACCCGGTTCTTTACGTCTATGGAGAGCTTTAAGTCTTTTGTTTTAAGAATTAAATTCTCTGTAGGGTTAAACCCTAATTCTTTTTTTAGAGGAATTAAATTCCTATGCATGTGGAAGAATTAAATTCTTATGTAGCGTTAAATCCTAATTTCATTTAGAGGAATTAAATTCTTATGAATTTGGGGAGAATTAAATTCTCATATAGGGTTAAAACCTAGTTCTGTTTTAGAGGAATTAAATTCCTGTGAATTTGGGAGAATTAAATTCTCATATAGGGTTAAACCCTAGTTCTATTTTAGAGGAATTAAATTCCTGTGAATTTTAGAGAATTAAATTCTCATATAGGGTTAAACCCTAGTTTTATTTGGAGGAATTAAATTCCTATGAATTTGGGGGAATTAAATTCCTTAAACTCAGATTCTCCCTCTAGGTCTTGGATCTGCATGGCAGAATCTCCCCGATGAGAATTAAATTCTCAACTTGTGGGGAGATCTGCTTCTGCAGATCTTCAACCAAAGGAAGAACTAAGTTCTTATTCAGAAGAGTTAAACTCTTAAACTTGAGAATTAAATTCTTCTTTAATTTATGGAGCTTAGATCTCTTTCTCCTTTCTCACCTAGGGTTTCTTTTCTCTGAAAGGAACTTCTTTTCTCTCTTGAGAATTAAATTCTCCTCTCTTTTCTCTCTGTTGTTGTTTTTCTCCAGAAAATCAAAATTCCAAAGATCTCTTCTCTTCTTTTCTTGGATCCTATTTATAGGAGACAGAAAAGAATCAATTTGTTTAGTGAATCTTTCATTGAAAGATTTTTTGTTGTTTTTGTAACCAACATGATCTTTTAGATCAGTTAGTGAATTTTATTCACCATTGGATTTTTAATCCAAAAGATATTCTGTCTGTTATTCTTGGTGAATTTTAGGGAAATCTTTTCTTGTATAAAATCTTTCCATAAATTGGTGATTTTTAATCACCATTGGAATTTTAATCCAATGGTGCTCTAATTTACAGAGCGCCATCTTTTTTGTTTGGAAAGATTTAAAGAAATATTTTCCCAGTTAGGGTCTTTGTTTTCCCTTAATTAGAATTTAATTCTATTATTTCAGAAGGCTTTTAAAAGTCTATCACGTGTTGGCACGTGATCCCTTTATTTGATTATTAAATAGAATTTAATTCTATCAATTAAAGAGTTTAGGAACCTGTCACGTGTTGGCACGTGACCCTCTTGATTAAACATTTTATTAAGAATTAAATTCTGCCTTTTAACAGAGCTAAGGAATCATCACGTGTTAGCACTTGACCCTTGGTCACGTGTGAGCACGTGATGCCCCATTGGGTTTTTCCTTAGTATCGTATTATATTTTTGTTTGACTAGAATTTAATCCTATAAAGCAGAGATCACAGGAACCTATCACGTATCAACACGTGACCCTTTGTCACGTGTGAGCACGTGATACCTCATTGGGGTATTTCTTAGCTGTTTTGTTATATTTTTGTTTGACTAGAATTTAATTCTATAAAGCAGAGATCACAAGAACCTATCACGTGTCAACACGTGACCCTTGGTCACGTGTGAACATGTGATACCACATTGGGGTATTTCCTGATATTTTATCAGGGAACAAATGCCCCCACAGCGTTGTTCTCACGTGTCTGCACGTGAGTGCAACGCTGTCATCTTTAGGACCGTTGGATCTGTCTAGGGAATAGGGGAGATGAACCGTTCCCCATCACATCCTATAAATGCAAGAGTCCCTTCAGAAGCGCCTCCACTTTTTCCATCTTCTTCCTTACTTATTTTTCCTCTGAGAATTTAATTCTCTTTCTCAGAACTTAGTTCTCTGATTCAAAATATTTCCAGAGTTTAACTCTGTCAACGAAGATTTCCTTTTTTCAGGTGAGAATCTTGAACGGCTGAGGAACTCCTTGTAGAAATTTGGATTTTAAATCCACACCAAGGGTTTTTCCTTGTAACAAGAACCCATTTTTTAAAGTTCTTTTAAAAAGAAAACTGCTCAATCTTTAAATAATAAACCTCTTAGGGCTTCTCTGATCTTCAGGGATCGATGGTGATACTTGTCTTCTCTCTGGAATTTAATTCCATTCCAAAGAGCTTTGGCTCTGAAAAATATTTTCTGGGAATTTAATTGCTCTATTCAAAAAGAATTTAATTCCTCTAAAGAATTCAGTTCTTCCCAGAGAACTTTTTGGGGTTTTCTTGCCCTGAGTTGTTCTTTGCAAAAAAGAATTGCAGTAGAGTTTTCTGGGAATTTAATTCCCCTGTTCTGCTTGATTTTCGCAGAGTCCAAGATAGGTTTCTCTTTTGGGGGAATGTGTAGAGTCATTTGAATTCATTAAGAATCTTCCCTTTATTCTCATGATGATTGCTTGGCCTCATTATCAGTGAGCTGCCATCTTGATTTTGTGGGACCCGTGTGTCTTGTAACCAATGGTCCCATAAAATAAGTCCTCTGTCGCTTTCTTCCACTGTCTTTTTTTTTATATATATACATTTATAAACACACACACACACACACACACACACACACGTGTTGGTTTCGCTTAACAGTTTCCCCTTCTTTTATTTCAGGCACAATGACTTCTATTCCATATTTCCCTTTCACCCGCTCGGAGGCTGCCTTTCCTCAGTCACCGTCTGACGAAGAGGTGATGGCGATGATCAGGGCTCATGACCCGAATTGCACCAATCTACTTTTATGGGGGACCTGGTACGGTCACATCATCCGTGGTCACCGCAGTTTCCTTTGCGAGATACCGACAGAGCCTACCTATCCATTCTTGCCGATGGATCATCCACGGACCGCCTTTGCTGTGGAGATGCTGAATTGGACCCCTATGGGACGGCTTGAGCCATCAACAACTGGTATTCCGAACCATCCTGTGCCGGCTATAGACATTTTAGGGCACCGCATCTGCCAAGGCGAAGCCTAGCCATGGGGACAGATTTACAAGATAGGGCTTACCCCTCGACATCCTACGGGCTACCTTCTCTGGGTCCGTTATATCCTATCCGCCCATCGCACGCGACTACAGAGGGTCGGACTCTATCAGGCGATATATGCGTCTCTTTTCCACTATCAGTCTTCCCATGTCTGGTGGGTTAAGGCCTTCTTAAACCAATGGAATCTTCCCACCAACACCTTCTTTCTAGGGGACCGCGAAGTTTCAATTTCTCTGGAAGAATTTCGCGAGATCTCAGCCGGTCAGGGAGACACTTTATGAAGAACTACTACCTCCCGATAAGTATGTCTTCGAAACCGAGCATGCCATGCTTGACGGCCTGTCGACCGAGAATGTCGTCCACCACAAGCACTCAAGTTTGATCAAGACCCTGAGTATTTTTGAGAAGCTATTCACAGAGTCAGAGGAGCAGGGCGTCACTTTCAAAAGCTTTATCGCTTACTTCCTTCGCGAAGACGTTCTATCGAAGACGGCTCCGAAGTTTGAAAACATCAACGACCCCTTTGGGTTTGGTTTAAATAAGCGACCTGCTAAAGAAGAGGACTTGTCGCAGTTCTACATTCCCATCATGCCGGCCGTGTCTTTCGAGTCGATCGCAGCTCCTGGTATGGATGAGGATACTTTCTTCTTGGGCTTCATCAGTGTCTGGCTCAGTTGGTTCGCCATTCCCATGCACCGTCGTTTCATGAGAGCCTCAGTTATTTACCCCGGTCATCGCATTGCCGAGGGGACGCGACTAGCTGTGGGTATTGCGGGGCTGGCGCATCTGTATCACGGGCTAAGCGCTGCGGCTAATACCTCAACCTCAGGCGTAGATATGGTAAACTTCTCTCTTCATTACTTTACGTCCTGGATTAAGATACATGTGCTGGGGGCATTTGCTGCGCACCAAAGACCCGGCTTTTATGACGCTTACACTTTTCCGTGACTCATGCGGCTGGTGGACGCTTCTGCTCCCGACTCGACTCAGTCTGGGGCTATTCGAGTGCTGGTTAATCCCTATGCCAATACAGGCGGGATGGTATTAAATGATCGAGTCCTCTTTGCTCCCTCAGGGCCGGTTCAACAGCTCCGCGACTCGTCGAAAGAGGGGGTACCTTCTCTGAAGCCCAGGGAGGCCATGCACCTATATTCGATCAGACCAGGTTATCTGGTATTTCGTCAGAACGGTGCGGCCCTTTTTATGCGGTACAACCCACACCGCTTTGCTCGGCAACTCGGATATGACCAGGGCGTCCCCTTCGAGGCATTTATAGTGGAGCCTAGCCCGTCGTCAGAAGTTGTTCGTGACGCCGCTCATCACTTCATGCGGATGAACACCGGTTCCCGCTTCATGATTCCTGAAACTGATCATATTCCTCAATGTGTGGGGTCTTTCACGGGTTGGTACCTCCACCGTGTCAGTCCAATTATTGCCGAGGAGAGGAGGGTGCTCCTCGGATACAGGGCTCCCACTCCGATCCAATCCACGGGAGTTCCGCCGCAACCGCGTGCAGCGGTTCGCCCTCCCTTGAGAGACATTAGAGTCGTGCTTATTCCGGAGGCGGCGGGAGTGGATTTAACTCCCACAGCTAGTATGCCATTGCGTACTAGGGCTCAATCAAGGGCCAATAGGGCGCCAGTAGCAGCGTCATCAACTGCGGCGTCAGCAATGGCCGTGTCGTCATCAGTAGCACCGCCGAGCGAGGACATTGAAGGTGAAGTAGGTCAACGCCGCACCAAAGCACCAAGGGGAAGGAAGCGATCGTCTTCGGCGGTTAGTTCTGGGCCTAAGAGGCGGAGGAAGACGGTCACCAATCTACTCGACTCTTTAGTGGAATCCGAGCCTATCCTCCAAGACGAACCACTAGCCATGCAGGAATCAGATGGTGGTCTACTTTTCCCGGGTTCATCTGCCAAGGAAGCCGCACAATTGGATGAGGCTATCAGATGCTCACAAGACGAATCCGAGAATGTAAGGATCCCGAAGAGGCCTTATCCTGTTGTCATCTTTTACGAAGACCCTCTATCAATACGGCGGCTATTCATAGGCCCTTTGGAAGAATGGGGTGAGAGGGCTCTTAAGCAGGCTGTCTCAGCCGACGCCAAAGATGCACTTTCAATGTGGACCGGTGGCCACGAGTCTACTCTCGAATCTCGACGAGCATGCCTCCTCAGGAAGGAGCGTCGGCTCAAAAAATCCATACTAGAGGCTCCTTCATATATATATATATATATTCTTATTCTCGTACAAACTTTGCAGGGACTTCGGCGATGGCGGAGGATCTGAGTTCGAGTCGCGCTTTGACTGTAGACTCCGCCAATATCCCCAATGAAACACTAATCAGTGTGGAGGGGGTCGATGCAACTGTTGCTCCTGCGATGGAGCTTCCCTCGGTGATTCCCGCTCCCCAAGTGCTTGTTCCCCCGAGAGAGGCTCTTTGTTGGTCGCCGATTCATGGATCTTTCTGGGGGTGGCTCGGAGATTAGAGGACAGGTAGTCAAGGCTACCGTCCTTCCGCTGGAACCTGCAGTAGCGGCTACTGCTCCTCGCTCGGAAGTCGTTACACTAGCCCACGTCCCCGATGATGTGCCTGGGGGCATGGAGGAGGCGGCCGAAGCTGCTATCCCTCCAGCCAAGAATGGGAGAAGCATCGAAGGTAGCCTTATATATTTTACATTAATAATCTCTCCATTATCTGAACCCTTATGTCTTTTCAGAATTGTGCGGATTGGCGGCGTCTATTGCCGATCTGTCTCCTAGGAAGTCTTTTCAGTGCCTGTTGGAGATGGCCGCTCCGCATGCGATATCTCCTCAACGCATCGTCCTCTCTTCCGGGCAAGGTTAGTGTCGTTTACCCTCTCCTCACGGTGTTATTATTATTTCATATAATGATATTGATGTCTTCTACAGTTCTGGAAGCTGATGACGAAGTTGAGATTCTTGACGGGCCTGGGGAGCCTTCAGACCCCTCTTGTATGACTGTGGGTAAGTAAAGTCTCAACGTTGTTCTATTTGCTCTTTGCTTACAAGTCTCGCTGACTGTTTATAAATCTGAATGGCTTTGCCAGTTCTTACCATGCTGGAATCTCGCATCGTTATGCCACCCGGCCCCTATGCTTTACGTGCCTCGGAACGGATGGCAAAGCTAAGCCTCCACTCCCTGTCAGCCCTAATTGAAGACCTTCGCACTGGCAGTCTGATCATGGCCGAAGCGTTTGTCGCTGAAGCCAACGGCTCTCTTCCCTTTCATGCCACCTACCATAGTGAAACATTGGTGCAAGTCTGGGTTGAGTTTTGTCGGCAGGTGGAGGCTTGCTTGCATATTCTTGAATGTACACGCCTTTCTTCAGAGGTTGTGGCCGCGAAGGCGAGCTTACAGGAGCTGATTGAGCAGTGCGCTGCGAACATGATATCATGCGAGAAGAGGTTTAGCCGCAAGTTTTCGGAGAGGGAGCTGGCTTCCAAAGCGCTGAGGGAGCTTCAAGCCAATCTTACGGCTAAGACCACTAGGGCATATGAACTTTGGCGGGTGCTTCAAGAGGCTATCAAGGAGGTGGTAGCCATTGATAAGGCCGCCGTTTTTACTCGTGAAATGGTCGAAGCCCATAAGGTTACTGAAAAAGAGCTTGAATGCCGGCTTACTTCATACCAGGCCTAACAGGCTCAAGCGGAGGCCCGTCTTTTGACGATAATGAATCATGAAGCCGAGGCCCAGCGGAAAAGGGGTGAACTGGCAAATCTACTGAATCGTCCGCCGGCTTGAAGAATTGTATATTTTTTTTATTCTTCTTTTGTACATACTCCTGAATGAGAGTATATTTTCTTTTACTCTTTCATAAATTGTACTTTGTATTCATTTTGATTCATGAATAAAAGATATATTTTGCTTCATGATGGTGTGTCCCTTTTAGTAAATGTATTTTGTGGATAATCTATTTTGATTTCTCTGTAGGACAGCGATGGCTTAGGATTCAGGGTTAAGATCTGCCTCCTAAGACTTTTCAACTTTATGAGCCGTAAGGGTCTCATAAAGAATTTTCTCCTTACAGGTCGAGAGGATCCCGTAGGTGTAATTTCTCCTTAGTAATCGTGAGGATTCCTAAGTGCGTTTCTTCTGAGAGTCGTAAAGATCTCACAAAAGTGTTTTCTCCCTTACAAGTCATGAGGACCTGTAAGTGATGGACGGGGTTGACATTATCCGCATTTCACGGGGTCAGGGGTTGCTCTGGCCATTTCCCACGGGGTGAAGATTGACTTTAGCCGTGTTCTATGGGACCAGGATTTTCTCTGGATGCTTCCCACGGGGTCAGGATTGACATAGGCCGTGTTCTGCGAGGACTAGGCTCCGCTCTGGATGCTTTCCATGGGGTCAGGATTGACATAGCCGTGTTCTGCGAGGACCAGGATCCGCTCTGGACGTTTCCCCCGGGGTCAGAATTGACATAGGTCGTGTTCCACATGACCAGGAATTTTGCTCTGGATGCTTCCTATGGGGTCTGATTGACATAGCCGTGTTCTGCAAGGACCAGGCTCCGCTCTGGACATTTCCTACGGGGTCAGGATTGATATAGGCCGTGTTCCACATGACCAGAAATTTGCTCTGGATGCTTCCCACGGGGTCGGATTGACATAGCCGTGTTTTGCGAGGACCAGGCTCCACTCTGGATGTTTCCCACGGGGTCAGGATTGACATAGGCCGTGTTCCACGTGACCAAGAATTTACTCTGGATGCTTCCTACGGGGTCGGTATTGACATAGCCATGTTCTGCAAGGACCAGGATCCGCTCTGGACGTTTCCCACGGGGGTCAGGATTGACATAGGCCGCGTTCCACATAACCAGGAATTTGCTCTGGATGCTTCACGGGGTCGGTTTGACATAGCCGTGTTCTGCGAGGACCAGGTTCCGCTCTGGACGTTTCTCACGGGGTCAAGATTGACATAGGCCGTGTTCCACGAAACCAGGAATTTGCTCTGGATGCTTCCCACGGGGTCTGATTGACATAGCCATGTTCTGCGAGGATCAGGCTCCTCTCTGGACGTTTCCCATGGGATCAGGATTGACATAGGTCGTGTTCCACGTGACCAGGAATTTGCTCTGGATGCTTCCCACGGGGTCGGTTTGACATAGCCGTGTTCTGCGAGGACCAGGCTCCACTCTGGACGTTTCCCACGGGGTCAGGATTGACATAGGCCGTGTTCCACGAAACCAGGATTTTGCTCTGGATGCTTCCCACGAGGTCTGATTGACATAGCCGTGTTCTGCGAGGACCAGGATCCGCTCTGGATGTTTCCCACGGGATCAGGATTGACATGGGCCATGTTCCACGAAACCAGGATTTTGCTCTAGATGCTTCCCACGGGGTCTGATTGACATAGCCGTGTTCTGCGAGGACCAGGCTCCGCTCTGGACGTTTCCCACGGGGTCAGGATTGACATAGGCCATGTTCTATGAAACCAGGATTTTGTTCTGGATGCTTCCCACGGGGTCTGATTGACATAGCCGTGTTCTGCGAGGACCAGGATCCGCTCTGGACGTTTCCCACGGGGTCTGATTGACATAGCCGCGTTCCACGTAACCAGGAATTTGCTCTGGATGCTTCCCGCGGGGTCTGATTGACATAGCCGTGTTCTGCGAGGACCAGGCTCCGCTCTGGACGTTTCCCACGGGGTCAGGATTGACATAGGCCGTGTTCCACGTGACCAGGAAAGATTGACTCTCGGTTGTTTGTGCATCGTCGAGTCATGGAACTGGGAATTTTGCCGCAGCTCTGATTTGTTGATGTCGTGTCTGTTAAAATGAGACGGATATTGAGATGATCTCCAGGCTGTCTGTGAACCATTGAGATTTGGCTTCTTCTGATGGAGCCTGGGGAGGGAAGGTCGTGATTCCTTCTTTGTTTGCGCCCATGGATTTTATACAGGGATTGATGTGATATCATCTGTAGGGCAAAAGTTTCATTCTTTCAAAAAAAAAATTTTATTTCTTTCCGCGATGCTCTATCATTTCAGCTTTTATATCGCGAAGGTCGCGATTGCCCAATCATTTCGGCTATTTTTCGCGGCGCCCAATCATTTCGGCTATTTGTTTTATTTTTACTCCCTGCTTTTTATTGCGAGTTGCCCAATCATTTTCGGCTATTTTGCATACATATATTTTTGCTTGCTGATTTTGTTTGCAAGTTGCTCCATCATTTCGGCTATCTCGCATGCATGTGTAGCTCGCTGGCTTTTTGCTGCATGCTTGGGATTAGATACCGATTTCGGCATCAGCACCGCTACAACTAGGATATTGCCAGGAGCGAATCATCATTTGCCTTTGTCGATGTCGAACAAAGGTGGCTTAGTAGACAGGGTTAGGATCCTGTCGACTAAGGCTTTTGACTTCATGAGCCGTAAGGGTCTCATAAAGTCGTTTCTCCCTACGAGTCGTGAGGATCATGTAGGTGTGTTTTCTCCTTAGGAATCGTGAGGATTCCTAAGTGTGTGTTCTCTTATTAGTCATAAGGATCTTACAAGAGTATTTTCTCCTTATAAGTTGAGAGGACTTACAAGGGTTGCTTACCATGTAGACGTATCCCTAGTCGCGGGTAGGACTTTGTTAGGGAAATGTTTATTCGCGCCCGTGGATTGTATACAAGGGTCGAGACACTTGTAGGGAAGAATTGGAGGTTGTGATGGCTTAAGAACAGGTTCAGATCCCTGTAGCTTAAGACTTTTGAATCTTATGAGCCGTGAGGGTCTCATAGGAGGGTTCTCCTTATGAGTCGTGAGGATCTCGCAAGTGTAATTTCCCCTTAGGAATCGTGGGGATCCCTAAGTGTGTTGCTCCCTTGTGAGTCGTAAGGATCTCACGCAGGTGGTTTCTCCTTACAGGGTCGAGAGGACCTTGCAAGTGTCTTTTAACGAGATTGCTCCCTTTCGAGTTTTCACAAAAACTAGCCGGTAGCCCTGCTGTTTTTACTCACGGAGCCCTTTCGGGTTTTCATCCGTGTCCATTTGCTTATGGGCATACCGTTTTCTTTTTTTTTTTTTATTTTTTTTGTGTCAGCCTTCGGATGCTGCAGTCCACAGTAGTTTATCAACTTCTCGGTCAACAGCCAGTTTTATGACATAGTGGTTCATCGTTAGTTTAAGGACGTTTCGGTCCGTAAGCCGGCTACTACTTATAGAGTTTGGGCTTAGGAAGATAGCGAGCGGACATAGTTGTCGTCATCTATCGTTGACCTAAGCCGTGACTCGTCAGGCGTAGTATTTCTTTAGGAAGCGACCGTTTATTGGTTTGAAAGGTCTTTCACCATGCATGTCCATGAGTAGCTAAGCTCCACCGTGGTAGATTTTGTCTATGATATACGGGCCTTCATAGTTCGGCTCGAACTTCCCTCGCTTGGCACGATTAGGGATCATGGGTCTCTTGACCACTAGCACGAGTTCGCCTTGGCGGAATATTCTCGGCCTAGTCAATCTTTCATATGAGCGCGTCATCTTTTCTTTATAAGCCTCCAGATTTTGTTGCGCCATGAGCCGGGTTTCATCAAGGGCGTCGAGCTCTTCAAGCCGAAGGTGAGCATTTTCTTTGTCTGTTAGCTCGTAGTGAACTGCCACTCGTAGAGAGGGTAACTCAATCTCGAGGGGGGGTACCGCTTCTTTGCCGAATACCAACGCGTATGGCGTTGTGTTCGTGGCAGTTTTGAACGTAGTTCGATATGCCCAGAGAGCTTCATACAGTCTCTCGTGCCGGTCCTTCTTATTTCGAGACACCGTCTTTTTCACGATCTTCGTCAAGGTCTTGTTGAAAGCCTCAGCTAGACCGTTAGCTCGAGGGTTATAGACTGAAGAGTATCTCCAGTCTATGTTATGCTGTTGTGCGAAGCGGCTGATCTTGTGGCTTCTGTAGGTTGGCCCGTTATCGGAGATGGTCCGTCGCGGAGTTTCAAACCGATAAATGACGTGCGTCTTGAAGAAATGGAGGATATTCTCCGTCTTCACTTCCCTCAGCGGTACTGCTTCTGCCCACTTGGAGAAGTAATCAGTTGTCGCCAAAATGAATCGATGTCCTCTGAACGATGCTGGTTCGATGGGGCCGATTATGTCAGTTCCCCACATCTCAAATGGCCAGCTAGCCACCGTTGGATGCAGTGGATTTGAATGCTGATGGATAAAGTCCCCGTGAATATGGCACGAGTGGCATTGCTTCGCGTATTCGAGGCAGTCCTGGATCATCGTGGGCCAATAGTAGCCCATCCTTTTGATCTTCAGCTTCATCTTCGGGCCGGCTTGGTGAGAACCGCAAAGTCCGTCGTGAGTTTCTTGGACGACTCATTTTGCTTCTTCAGGTCCCAGGCATCTTAACCATAGAGAATCAAATGACCTCTTGTACAGAGTATCATTGACGAAGGCAAAAGAAAGAGCTCGTTTCGTGAGCTGATGTCTCGAGGATACATCTTCGGGTGTTCGACGGGATTTGAAGTAGTCTATAAAGACTTCTCTCCAATCCATAGGCTTTTCCTGGTCTTTTATTTGCAGGGCCATTTGCTCGGTCGCTCCCTTTTCTTCGGAAGACTCCGGAGATATTTCCGCCGGTGCAAGAACCCGACGGCTTTGCACAATGATCCTCACGTCACCGAGGCTCTCGTCAGCCAGTTCTTTAGCGAGCTTGGCTAATGCATCCGCCTTTCTATTTTCCGCACGCGGTATACTTTCCAAGGTGTAGGAAGGAATTTGAATTAGCAGTTGTTGTACTCTCTCGCCATACTTCACCAACTCTGGGTTGCATGTTTGATAGTCGCTGTTTACTTGACTAACGACCAGTTGGGAGTCTCCGTATATGAGAAGGTTTTCAATTCCCATGTCGATAGCGATCTCGAGACCTGCTATCAAAGCTTCATATTCGGCTTCATTGTTTGTCCTCGGCTCTGTTAAGGAGAAGGCAAAGCGCATTATCCCTCCTTGTGGAGTCACGAAGATGAGGCCTACCCCTGATTTGATTATGGGGGTGCTTTGTTTGCGCTTTTTCATGGAAGATGCTCTATCGAAGTAAAGTTCCCACTGGGTATCATTATCTCTTCTCTCTTCATCGATCGTGTCAAACGCGTGCTCGTCTGGCAATTCGCAGTTTAAGGGAGATTCGGTAGGTATCGGATGCTCAGCGAGGAAGTCGGCGATGGCCTGGCCTATCACTGCCTTGAGGGGTCGATAAGTTACTGAGAACTCCATCAAGAGCAGGGCCTATTTAGCGAGTCGTCCCGTTAATATAGCCTTTGACATTAAATATTTTAGAGGATCCACCTTCGATATGAGATGGACCTCATGTGCCAACGCATAGTGTCTGAGCTTCGTTGTCGCGAAGATCAACGCCAAGCAGTGTTTTTCAATGGGAGAGTAATTGCTTTCTGCCCCCAGGAGAACTCGACTCAGATAATAAAGGGCTCTCTCTTTCCCTTGGTCATTTTCTTGTGCCCACAGCGCGCCTAAAGAACCTTCGAGGGCTGTTGTGTACAGGACGAAAGGTTTTCCTTTAACAGGAGTGGCCAGCACTGGCGGATTCTGCAGGTATTGCTTGATTTCATCCAGTGCGCTTTGGCATTTGTGATCCTAGATGAACGGAGTTCCCTTCTTCATTAAGTGACTATAAGGGCGGCACTTGCCAGAGAGATTGGCTATAAATCGCCGGATATACGCGAGCTTCCCTTGGAGAGACCGCAGTTGCTTGAGAGTCCTTAGCGGAGGCATTTCTATAATCGCCTTGATCTTTGACGGATCTATCTCGATTCCTCGGTGTCGGACGATGAATCCTAGGAATTTGCCCGAGGAAACTCCGAACGCGCATTTAAGAGGGTTCATCTTCAAGTTGTATTGCCGAAGACGTTGAAATACGATCTTATGATGTTCTAGATGTTCCTCGTATGATTTGCTTTTAACTACGAGGTCGCCGATATAACATTCGACGATTTCATGTATGAGGTCATCAAAGATCTTCGTCATGGCCCTCTGATAGGTAGCACCGGCGTTCTTTAGACCGAAAGGCATCACCTTATAGCAGAGTATGCCCAAAGGGGTCCGGAAAGCGGTATGCTTCTGGTCCTCGGGATGCATCTTTATCTGATTGTATCCTGACGACCCGTACATGAAGGAGAAAACTTCATGAGTGGATGTGTTATCTATCATCATCTCAGTGATTGGTACTGGAAAGTCGTCTTTTGGACAAGCTTTGTTGAGATCCCGGAAGTCCACACATATGCGCACCGTCCCATTTTTCTTCATTACTGGAACAATGTTGGCGATCCAGTCAAGGTACTGAACCTCTTGGATGAAGACAGAGTCAATTAGCTTCTTGACCTCGGCGTTGATGCTCATCTCAAGCTCGAGCCGCATTCTTCTCGGTGCTTGTTTGATCGGCTTGATGTCCGGAGATATTGCCAATTTGTGTACAGCAATCTCTGGATCTAGTCCTGGCATCTCGGAATAGTTTCATGCGAAGCAATCTTTATACTGCATGAGCACGTACTTTAGCGTAGCCACCCTTTCTTCAGACAACAACTCACTGACGAATGTCGGTCGCGGGTCACTTGTCATCCCCAAATCAATTTTCTTGAGGTTATCTGCAGTAGTATGTATCCTATCTTCCAGCTCTTTCCGCGCCGGTGGAAACTCCGAGATCACCTCGTCATCATCGTTTTCGAAGCACCAGGGGAGGTCATCCATATTCTCGGGCTCTTCTTTTGACAGCGTTATCGCGTGACAGGTACGAGATCGTTTCCAAGATTGATGTTGATCTGGTTCTACTCTCGTTATACGTATTGCTTTCGGTTCATACTTCTGTGGCGGGCTTACCCTCCAACTGCTGGATAGAGCGAACCTGCCTTATTGATATTGGTCTTCGACCCAGTTCTTGAAGGTGAAGCAGTCTTCGAGTGGATGTCCTATTGCTTGGTGATAGGAGCAATAGTCTGGGTAAGAGACCTCGTTCGTTTGCTCGGGGTGCTTGGACTCCGGGAATGTCATCATCTGATGCTTTACGACGAGATTGAATATCTTCTTTGTCTTATTTGGGGAAAAGAATATTCCCGGCCCATCTTCTTTATAAGGGACGGATCCCGGCTGCTCGACTCTTGCTCGCGTGGCTTCTTAGACCGGCTGGGCTGCTGTCGAACGTTTTTTCCCGTTCTTTGGTTTATTTTTGCCTCAGCGCCGGGTCTTCTGTATGACAGGCTGGCGACGAGGAACATTGTCATTCTCCATGGCCTGCTGAAGGAGGCATTGCATCCTGGCTTTCTCGTCAATGGCCATTTCACGGTTATGGTCATCCCGGACCTTTTGACCCGCTTCCCTTATTATCTTGTCCATCCGTTCTTCAAACGACGGACTCGGCATTTTGATGGAAGGATCTCGTTTTGGTTCAGGGTCAACATCTTTTAACAGGGCATCTCCTTCTTCATCGAAGTCATGTATGACGT
This sequence comes from Agapanthus africanus, assembly GCA_030015575.1. Classification (NCBI taxonomy): domain Eukaryota; kingdom Viridiplantae; phylum Streptophyta; class Magnoliopsida; order Asparagales; family Amaryllidaceae; genus Agapanthus; species Agapanthus africanus. The sequence continues at coordinate 41,256,093 of JASDDO010000019.1, read as the reverse complement.
AGCTACCATGGACTCGTTCCCGTTTCTTGGATTGGACATATCCAAGCCCGACCGTTTCCATTCTCCCGTTGGGAAACTTTCGCTGAGTTCCGGGGACGTCCCAGATCCTGTTGTAGAACCGAGCTTGTCGAGCAGTCTGTCTGAAGGGTACCCCTTGGCACTTCAATAGCCTTTTCAAGCCTTCCGTGTAATATCTAGGCAAACGGATGGGCTGGAGCCTGTCAAGTGAAGAATCCGCACCATGCCAAATTTCTTTCTCCACTTTGGTTTCCATAGAGCGGTAGAATAGGATCGCCTTTTCATCTCTTCGCCTGGGAGGGACGTAGAATTTTTGCAGTTCCTACACACTATAAGTTTCAAGTGCGTCGAGATCTTTGTAATGCTCCCGCGGAACCATGGCGACTTGCAAATTTTGAGCTTCATCAGCGAAGACTTGTATCATGGCCGGGCAGAGAATATGGCATTGACTTCATCTTTCGAGCCGCTGCCGAAGATCAACATAGGGGTAGACGGTCCCGGTTTGTTGCATTGAGGAGGACCTGAATAAACTATTTCTTCTTCCTCCTAGGTATCACTCCTGAAGACTAGAATAGTGGTGATAGCTTTGTTCTTGTCCTCCGATTTGCGACATCTTTCTGTGTCTTCGAAATCTGGCAGGAAGTATTTTGCATCCTCATATTTGCGGACTTCATTCACGGAGAATGAATTCAACTCCCCCGTCACAGTGTACTCGAGACCATCTTTGAAGTACTTCATACACTGAAGTTGTGTAGAAGGGATAATGTTGTACTCGTGTAACCAAGGCCTGCCGAGTAAAGCATTGTAGCATGTCTTGGCGTCAATGACATGAAACTTGATGTCCATGACAAGCAGCCCAAAGCATAGTGTCAATATTACAGACCCAAGCATCCGTGATGACTGGGAGTCAAACCCGAATATGGTGATTTTATCACGAGCGAGGTGTTGAACGCTCATGCAGATTTCCTTCAACATTCTCATGTTGAGCAGATTGACGGAGGACCCATTGTCAACCAAGATTTTTCCTATCTTGATATCATGACAATATCCGGAGATATAGAGGGGATGGTTATGCTCACACGTCCCGAGGAGGAGGTCTTCATCGCCGAAGGTGATATCGGCTGTGTGCACTTCTTCCAGCTCGTCCTTCATCTTTTCTTCGGCGAGGAAAGCTTAGAATTGCTCTAGCTCTTGTAGTGCCTTGATCAATGAATCTCTCACCTCTTTGGATAGCAGAAGGGCGTCGAGAATGCTTAGCTGCGAAGGTAGCTTTCTCAAGTGTGCCAGAACGTTGTAGTCCACCTTACTTTTCTTTGGCGGGTCCTTGGCTGTCAGCTCTTCGACGGCTTGGTCATTAAGGATGATATCCTCAGGGACCTTTTCTTTCCCCTTATCTCTTCTATTTGACCCACTGTTTGAGGGCCCAAGATTCTTTTCGGGCAGCATACGATTGCGCAGCTGAATATTTTCACAGGTCTTCGGTTCTTCCTCTTTTCCCGAGATGGACTCTTTAAAGAGAAGGCCAAGAGTCATTTCTTCGTCAGAGTCGCTCCCGAAGGTGAGAACTTGCGGTCCCCCAGCGTCGACCATGTGACAGCTGCCGGTAGTTCTCTACGCTCCTCGGTCGTATTTCTTTGCTCCCGACGAGTTTTGCGTTTCATCCGCTTGAAATGTTGCCGGTAAGCAACATATCCCTGCCACCATCTTTTAAAAGTGTTGCACTCTTCGGTGGGGTGCGCAATCGTTCGATGGTATAAGCAGTAGCTAGGATGTATTTCCACTTCACCAAGAATGTTTCCTTCGGAGGGTAGCAGCTTCATTCCCATCGATATGGCTTTGGCAAACCTCTTCCTTATCTTGAACCTGCTTTTATTTGCGGCGGATGTACTATGATCTGGCGGGGGTGTTTCAACCCTTTCGTCCAGTTGCCGGCGTTTGGCATTTTCAAATATGGTCACTCACGCTCTCGAGCAGCTTTGCTTTCAAGAAGAGCTTCGTCCGGGAATGCATCAATCATTTCGTCTGATGGCCCTAGAAGTTCCGGCTCAGGACCTGCCCCCAGTTTCTTTGTGTAAGGAGCTTCTTCATCTTCTATTGACGAGTGAGAGATCACATGGCAACTTGCCACATAATCCTCAAATTCATCCGACGAGTCTTCTCCATTGTCATCATCTTCGTCCTCAAGGACGTGGCTGAGAAATTCTTGGAGTATGACTGGAGTCCGGGCTTTTTGATTATATTCTTCCAACGTGTCAATCTGTTTTTGCAGGTCTGTGTGCTTGTTACCAGGCTTCACGGGCTTCTTGGTTTTCTTCTTTTTCTTCGAAGACTTTGGCGACTGGGTGTGAGTGCTTTGGCTATCACCACCAATCTTTGGAGCTGGGCACGGTTTCAGCATTCCCTCAATGATCTCGGGTTCCAGTGGATTTTTCCATCTGATCCCCGGGCATGTTTGGAGATCCTTCAGCATTCTTTTCATCTTGGCTGAAAGAGCAATCTCCCACGGAGCTTCTTCTACGAAAGAACATGATGCCCCGGTGTGTCCATCTTCTTGGGAGCGTGTGGTTGTGGTGGGTTCACCTTCCAATTCTCGGACAGGGCAAATTTGCCCTGTTGGTATTGATCTTCAATCCAGCCTTTAAAGACGAAGCAATCTTCAATTGGATGGCTTACCGTTTGATGGTAGGGGCAATAATTGGGACTATTAGCCTCGCCGGGTTGCAACGGTCGTTTTGGATTCGGCAGATTGATGAGCCTGTTGCGCACCGCTAGCTCGAACAATCTCTTCGTTTTGTCCCGGGGAAACGAATAAGGGCGCTTCATCTTCTCATTATAGAATTACCGCCTCTCGTCTAGGCGATCAGTTAGTTTTGGGCCACTGGGCTGCTGTTGAGTATTTGCGACGAAGGTCGCTTTCCCTTTGCCCTTTTCGTTCCGTGGCTCCGGCTTTGAAGGAGACGGTTTATGACCTATCTGGTCCATTTGGGCCAGCTTTTCGATCAAGGCCTGGAACGTGGTCGGCTTGAAGAACGTCATGAATTGGGAAATGGTTGCTTGAGGATCAAGAGTGCCCACGAACATGCCCACTGCCGACGCTTCCTCGATGCGCTGCTCACATTTTGACCATAAATTTCGCCATCGTATTGCGTACTGCACCCACGTTTCACCTGGCTTCACCCTGGCATTGATCAATGCCGTTATTGGGGTGCGTTCACTAGCACTCGCGAAACGCTGGGTGAATAGTAGCTCCATCTCTGCAAATGTCTTGACAGCGTCGTTTGGAAGTTCAGAATACCACTTGAATGCCGTCTCCGACAAGCTACCAACAAACTGGCGGAGCAGAAGTTTATCATCACCCCCGGTGTTGCCGCACAAGGCTCTGAATTGAGCGACATGCTGATGTGGATTCCCCGTCCCTTTATATACATGAAATTTAGGGATCGTATATCCCGGTGGGTACCTTATTTGGTCATACCAGCCTGGATAAGGTCGTCAAGTCTTAACAATCTGTCCAGCCGCTTCGTTTGCCTGGTGAGCTCGTATTTGCTGAGCAATGTAATCATCTAGAGCAGCCTTGGAAATGGTCTCCTCTTTGGCTATTGAAAGAGCCTGAGGAGGGTTCGATGTCTCCCCTCTGTCGTCTTCAACGATGATCGGGGGGTCTTCAGCTAGAGGTTCCGGCTGTAACATCATCCCAGCCATGTCTCGGAACAAAAGAGACATTCGTTTTATATTGGCTGCCTGCTTCGCAGCCTCTTTTTCTTTTTTATTGAGCATTCTTCGGAGGAACTCGGTATCAGTTTCTTGCTCCCGACGCTGCTCTGAGATCTCTGGATTTTCTTTTAGCCCAGTAAGTGCGGCCATTGCAGTCAGCATCTCCTGAAGTTTTTGCTGCTGTTGTTCCTGAGCCTTCGTTATCGATCGGGTAAGCGGTCGATGACCCGTAGAAGCACAGCTCTCCTCTTTTTCGTAAGCCATATAAACAGTATGCACCATCATGCCCCCAGACTTGGGGCGTTTAGGTTCGACATCCTTGCGGTTTGCCGCATTCATGGGGGCTTTCTCTGGCCTCCTTCTCTTGTGAGCAGTTGAAGTCGAGGGGGCCGTTGCAGCGGGCACCCAGACGGATGATGTCTTCTGTAGTACCACGAGATGGCTCTTTTCTTGCTGAGCTTTGAGCTTCTTTGGCCGGCGAGAGTAGTCCTGGTTAATCACCGATTCCTGGATCTGTCGACAGACTTTATAAATTTTGGAGGACAGCCGCTGAGGGGGATGCTCCGTCTTCTTTTCTGTAGTAATCTCCATAGGTGAAGGAGATCTCTTCAGCACGGCAGTCGGAGAGTTCTTGCGAACCCTCCTAAGCGGTTCAAACCTGTTCCCGGTTGCAACAGCAACATTGATTTCCACCATGGGGGCTGGCGGGGTTAGCCCAGAGGGGGAGTTGCCCCCGGCCTTCCTTACTCGGCGCCAGTGGCGACATCGAGCATGTCGTGCGGATGGGATTGTCTCGGCTGTAGGGGTGACTTCGCCATGCCCCTGTGTTGGCGAAGGGCTGTCGCCGGCGTCAGCCTCTTAAAGACCGATGTCCGTTGAGAAGCAATGTCCAATCTGTCAAAGACAGACCTTTGGGCAGGGGAAGCAGCTTTGGGGACTTCGCCTGGAGCAGGAGCCGGGATGGCCAGCCTTGTGAAGACTGACTTCTTGGTAGAAGAAGCCTCTCCGATGATTTCGTCCGCTTGAACCGGGATAGCTATCCGCTTAGGGATGGCTGCTTCAGGTATCATGGGCTTGTTAGCGTTCTGGCCCAGTCTGCTGAAAACTGAGGCAGTGGAGTTGGGAAACCCGTTGAGAGGGGCAACGGTAATGGTAAGTCGATCAAAGACTGACTTCTTTGGGGCTTCTTGCGGCAGCATCGGGGCATTGAAGCTCATGGGTGGGATCATAGTCCCAAAGAACAGCCCAGTAGTGGCCTGAGTTACTTGGTCCACCGGCATCGTGAACAGGGAGGCCGCCTGGGGCCCGTAAGTTACACCTCCAGATGAGGCGGAACGGGAGTTGCAGTTGCAGCTGGAGCATTTTGTGCAGGTAGAAGCCATTGATCTTTCATTTTCTGCACAGAGCAAGACACCAAATCTTAGTACCTCGAACCAAAGGGCAACCATATCAAACCGCGATTCGTTTGCGAACACGACACACGAAGTGTGGAGTGGAAAGAGGAAAAGGGTCCCATTGAGCGTGCCAGAATCTGTTCACCGCCGAAAATCGGGAAGACATGGCGTCTTGCCTGAATTTGGGGGCAGATGCTAATTGGTGCTATCCGTCCACCTCTCCGAAGATACTAAGTTGATTTATGACACCACGTATCGAAGGTTTAGACGAATGCGGCCGATGTAGCAGACTTCGTCAGATTCCCCCTCATTTGAGGGGTGTTTGATTGTGGGGACGCTCTTCCCTGCAGGCACAAGCCCCTGCAGTTAATTATGCTACCGCATTGCGGTAACAACTTTCTCTTTCTCTAGATGTTCATTTCGTGTCGTGGGTGTTTGTTTTGTTTTTGGTTGCCCGTGGATTGTATACGGAGACTAATTTATGTCGTCGTCCGTAGGGCGTGGATTAGTCCAAATCCGTATTTTCTTAGATTTTGGTTTGGGGGTTGGGTTTAAGGATACGTTAGTCTCATTATAGACTAAGATCAACTTAAACGTTTGTTAAGGATACGTTAGTCTGATTTTAGACTAAGATTAACTTAACGGGATCATTTAGATCCAACAAGAGAGCATTCAGGCTTTGTTGTTTAGTTTAGGGACTTTGCGGTCCATTGTTAGTTTAAGGACATTACGGTCCAAGGTTAAGGACATCATAGTCCGTGGGTTTAAAGGGACCCTACAGTCCAAGATTAAGGATATCATAGTCCATGAATTTAAGGACCCCACAGTCCAGTTTAAAGACGTCATAGTCTATGAAATGTGTGGTTGTCGGGACCCGTCACCTCTCTGAAGACGTTGAAGGATTACAACGGTAAATATCAAAGGAGTGAAGAGATGTACCCTTGAACCAAAGTTGATTGGGGGATCTGTAGTCCAATTTGGAACTAAGATCAATTAATTAGATTATGAGCACATTGACTCAGTTAAATCTGAATTGAGGACTTATGGCCAATTTGGGCTAAGTCCAATTAAGTTTGAAATGTTGGCCTGTTGTTGGGCTATTGAACATTTGCCTGGGTTCAGCCCCTCATTATTTAGCAATGCTAAACAAGAGTTTGAAAGCTCTGATAACATTTTGTCTTTGAGCATTAAACATTATAGCTCTGGATTTTAAGGCTCATTTGAAGGGGATATTTGCCTCTGGAAAACTTAGCCAATTTGGGCTAAGCTTGGTTTTTAAAATAGTGTTAAACACTAAAGGAAATCTGGCGGTCACGTGTCCTCACGTGATGTACTTAAAACAGTTAAACACTGGAGACAAAATGCTCAAAATAGTGTTAAACACTAGAAAGGAAGGGGTCACGTATGGTCACGTGAGGCGCCTAAGATGGGGCCAGACCTCCTTTATTTTATTCTCAAATCTGCAAATAAGTGTTAAACACTTCTGATCTTCTGGCCATCATGTGTTGGCACGTGATGTATATCCATGTATCGATTATTAAAGTGTTTATTAGGGGTCACATTAGGACACGTGAGAACGCCCAAAATCAGTACTACCTTTGCCTTTGTTCTCTTTGTTTTGAAGGTCACGTGGGAGCTTGTGAGGCATTGCCTCTGGGCTAATTCCTTCTTATTTTGGAGAGTCTGTTGAAGGGGCACGTGGGAACACGTGACCTAGTCTTGTTCCTTCTTTTCTTATTATTGAGGATGGGGGTCACGTGTCACCACGTGACCCAGTTCTTTACGTGCATGGAGAGCTTTAAGTCTCTTGTTTTAAGAATTAAATTCTCTGTAGGGTTAAACCCTAATTCTTTTTTTTAGAGGAATTAAATTCCTATGCATGTAGAAGAATTAAATTCTTATATAGGGTTAAACCCTAATTTCATTTAGAGGAATTAAATTCTTATGAATTTGGGGAGAATTAAATTCTCATATAGGGTTAAACCCTAGTTCTGTTTTAGAGGAATTAAATTCCTGTGAATTTGGGAGAATTAAATTCTCATATAGGGTTAAACCCTAGTTCTATTTTAGAGGAATTAAATTCCTGTGAATTTGGAAGAATTAAATTCTCATATAGGGTTAAACTCTAGTTTTATTTGGAGGAATTAAATTCCTATGAATTTGGGGGAATTAAATTCCTTAAACTCAGATTCTCCCTCTAGGTCTTGGATCTGCATGGCAGAATCTCCTCGATGAGAATTAAATTCTCAACTTGTGAAAGATCTGCTTCTGCAGATCTTCAACCAAAGGAAGAACTAAGTTCTTATTCAGAAGAGTTAAACTCTTAAACTTGATAATTAAATTCTCTTTTATTTTATGGAGCTTAGATCTCTTTCCCCTTTCTCACCTAGGGTTTCTTTTTTATGAAAGGAACTTCTTTTCTCTCTTGAGAATTAAATTCTCCTCTCTTTTCTCTCTGTTGTTGTTTTTCTCCAGAAAATTAAAATTCCAAAGATCCCTTCTCTTCTCTTCTTGGCTTCTATTTATAGGAGAAAGAAAAGAATCAATTTGCTTAGTGAATCTTTCATTGAAAGATTTTTGGTTGTTTTTTTAACCAACATGATCTTTTAGATCACTCAGTGAATTTTATTCACCATTGGAATTTTAATCCAAAAGATATTCTGTCTGTTATTCTTGGTGAATTTTAGGGAAATCTTTCCTTGTATAAAATCTTTCCATAAATTTGTGATTTTTAATCACCATTGGATTTTTAATCCAATGGTGCTCTAATTTACAGAGCGCCATATTTTTTATTTGGAAAGATTTAAAGAAATATTTTCCCAGTTAGGGTCTTTGATTTCCCTTAATTAGAATTTTAATTCTATTATTTCAGAAGGCTTTTAAAAGTCTATCATGTGTTGGCACGTGATCCCTTTATTTGATTATTAAATAGAATTTAATTCTATCAATTAAAGAGTTTAGAAACCTGTCACGTGTTGGTACGTGACCCTCTTGATTAAACATTTTATTAAGAATTTAATTCTGCCTTTTAACAGAGCTAAGGAATTATCATGTGTCAGCACGTGACCCTTGGTCACGTGTGAGCACGTGATGCCCCATTGGGGTTTTTCCTTAGTGTCTTATTATATTTTTGTTTGACTAGAATTTAATCCTATAAAGCAGAGATAACAGGAAACTATCACGTGTCAACACGTGACCCTTTGTCATGTGTGAGCACGTGATACCCCATTGGGGTATTTCCTGGCTGTTTTGTTATATTTTTGTTTGACTAGAATTTAATTCTATAAAGCAGAGATCACAGGAACCTATCACATGTCTACACGTGACCCTTGGTCACGTGTGAACACGTGATACCCCATTGGGGTATTTCCTGATATTTTATCAGGGAACAAACTTCTAAGTTGATCTTAGTCTAAAATAAGACTAACGATCCTTAGATAAACTCAAGTATCCTCTGAACTGACGAACCTCATCGATATGGGAAATGCGACCTAAGTTCATTCCCGTTAGTAAACTAAGGTACCAACGTGGACCCTAAAACTCCTAAATCTTATATTTACGGATTTGGACTAATCTGCACCCTATGGGTAATGACAAAATTAGTCTCCTTATACAATCCAAGGGCAACCCAAAATAAACTAAAACACGACACATGAAGGAATAGACATCGAGTGCAGAAAGTTGTTATCATTCGCGATAACGTAATTAACTGCAGAGGCTTGCGCTTGCAGGAAAAAACGTCCTCATGATCAATAAACCTCTCGTTTGTGAAAGAGAATTTGAAGTCATTTATATTAGTCGCATTTATCCAAACTTCCGATATACGATGCCATAAATAAAATTGGTATCTTCGAAGAGGTGGATGGATCAAACCTATGCATCTGCCCCTAGATTCAGGCTAGACACGCTCCCGCGCCTTAGTCCGATTTCCGGCAGTGAACACTCGTGTAACCTTCTACCTTAAGAAACGACAGATTTTGAAAAGCCTGTCGGAAGAAGTTCAGCCCCGGCTGATAGTCTCTGAAAACCATTCATTTTACGAGAAACTCACATTACCGAAACTGATATCGTCCTCGCCTTCTTCAATAATTCATACGTGTCAGATGGTAGGACATACAAATGAAGAAATGAACAATCCGCAACAAAAAAAAGCAAACAAGGGCCTTGAGGCGGCTCTTCAAAGGAAATCACCCAAAATAAAAGTGGAGGGTCCGCCAGAAAATGGCCCGATCATCCTACAAGATGTAGAGGGAAACACCTTCAATAACGGGGCAGATGGTCCACCTCCATGTGTTAATGATAACCCCGCTTATGAAGCAGAAAATGATGACATCGACGCTGGAGATTATCTAATGCAAGTAAAATCACATGCCAGAGATAAGGACCATCAAGTCAAATAAGTGCAGGCCTAGATTGCCAGTCTGAAAGCAACCCTTCAACTAATGGCCGCTCAAATACAGAGTCTGTCGAAGTGTCTTAAGTCAGTTCTGCCCATAGATAAAGCAGAACAACCGGTACAACCATCCAATTTAGCTCTAAACACACTTCGGACGGAGCAACCTTTACCAAGTCTTCAAGCAGGAGCAGCTTCAAGTAAAGCGACGGTCTCAACCCCAAATTAAATAGAACAACCGCTCTCGATACCCAGCTTTTTAGCAACGGTTACGGTAGCAACATCGCCAACAGTGACAACACCAACAATTACCAATATAGACATAGCAACTCTACAAAAACTTGTTGCATAGCAAATAAAGCAGGTGAATAAAAACTTGATAACGCCGGTGGCTAATCAACTTTACCCGAACGAATACAACAATTTCCCATACCCTGTAGGTTATACTGTTCCATCGTTTAACATATTTGATGGGATAAGAAACTCCGAGCAACATCTTGCTCATTTCAAATAAACTTGTGGAGATTCGACGAGAGATGATCGACTCCTTCGCTAGTTCTCTAGAAGTCTGACCGGCACTTCTTTCAATTGGTTTGCTGGTTTAGAACCGGGATCCATAACTGCTTTTAACCAACTCTCTAAGAAATTCAAGCAAACATTTGGATATGACATCTCAGATAAAGTGACCCCGATGCAGCGAGTATCGATGAAGCCTCAAGACAACGAGACACTAGTTGATTTCATCCAAAGATATAGAATCGCCATCATTCGGTGCGAATACCAGATCCCTGAAGAACAGGCTGTCCAGTTCCCGATATCTAAAATCACGGGACATATTAAGCCTCACCTCTATTTGCCATGCACAAATCATTTGCTTTTTTAATCGAGCAAATAATCTTACTATAAGAAACCGAGTCAAAATTGCTAGGCTATTCTTGTGAAAATGAAGCATCCATGTAACAACCCTAAACTTTCTGTACAATTTTTTCAAAAAAATACAGAAAGAGATATTTTTGCTTGAGCACAAGTTATAAAATTGTTTTGCTTTTTAACAGCAAGAAGGAGCTTGTAGCTCATTGATAAGACCTTGCACTGCTGAACCAAAGCACCAGAGTTCAAATCCAATCAGCCACATTATTTTTATATTGATTTCTTTTAATCTTTTTAGAAGCCTAAGAGTCTACACGTGCATAACCCGTAAACCCAAAAATCATACTAAAAACAAACGAGTCCAGGAGGTAGACCTAACGACGAAAGATACGTGGCGTCAAGATCCGGCCTAACTCGGCCGGATCGGGCCGGCGGTGCGGCTGATTCGGCCGGCGCCGCCGGGTCGACTCGGCCGGCGCCGCCGGGTCAACTCGGCCAAATGTGATTCCCTCCTTCTTAACTTCCGTGTCTTTTAGTCTCCTTATAACCCTGTTCTGTTTAAATACCCTGCATTATTCCAGAGGAATTAAAATACAATTAAAACTATTTTAATGCATAATTTTTAATGCATTTCTATCAAACCCTAACCCTAATCTTTTCTTATAAATACCACTCCATCTCACACACCCCTCACTCACAATCTCTGCCTAAACTCTCAAGAAAAATCTCTAGAACTTTTGTATACAAGTGGAGTTAGCGAAGGGCGAAGCTCCGACCAACTTCCGACGATGACCCTAGGAGCTCCCGGCGACGAAACGATGCACCGGCACCTCCTACCACTCCCTCTTCCTCTTTTCTAATCTAAAATCTAGTAAGTCCCTCCCCCTTCTTCTCTTTTCTATTCTGAAAACTTGTATCTCTAAAACCTGACGGAAGCGGAGTTAATCCGACTTCCGATTCGGTTTTCTTTAAAAAGTTCTAATTTTCTTAAATACAATAATACCAAACTTACACATCATGACCATTAAACATTAACAAAACATATTGAACAAGTTTCATAGCAAAAGAATTCATATTGTAATTTTTATCGCACTTTTTCAGAAAAATACCATATAGTTTAGTTTTGACATAAATCATTCTAATTCCTTACTATATCTTTAGATAGTTCACGAGGTAATGACCTACCTCCTCATAACACACATCTCTATCACAGCGCAATGTCTTTTGGGAATATAGAATATGGGAATACGAATTTACAATTAAATACCTTTAACTTATAAAAACCTCTTTCTACAAGATTATGTATTTTAAACAAATCTTTGCAAAGCGCCGCTACAACCCATTTCGGGGAACCCGTTCGGGATGGTGCGGATTATCGCACATTCTAGGCCTTAGTAGTGCGAGATGCAGATCTCCGCAAGGACCATACGGTCTCGAAAGATTTAAAAATACAGATATCTTAAGAAAATGAGATTTCTAGAAAAATAATAAATTATTTTATTTTATAAATATATATATATATATATATATATATATCATCAAAATATTTATTTTTGATATAGTATAAATATTCCAACTTTTCTAAATAAAAAAGAATCACTTTACATGAAAATACAATGCAATTTCATACAAATTCAATACTTTACAATTAAATACCATATATTATGAAAGTAAGTTTTACTCACTAGAAATGTCACATATATAAAATCTATATCTATGAAAACTCTAAAGACGATAATTAAATACTTTAGGTGTATTTTGAAAATTATACAAAATTATTTTTACATAAACCCCCTTCAAGTTATACTAAATTACAATAATGACCCTAGTAAACATAGGTTTAAGCGGGACCAGTCTCTTGAGCCTCACGGAGCCGGAGATATGGGTGCTTGCCTATTTAAGATAGACAACTTAACAAACGCTGTTATCAACACGGTAATCGTCTTTGAAAAAGACACAAATCCTGCCGTCCATGTGCAGCGGTTACCGATAACACCAAAATCTAATTTAGGATTCAATTTCTTTTCTAATTGTCTGACTCATACTGAGTCTCGATATAATCAATCTGACTTGAATGAGATTCAAGTATATATATATATATATATATATATTTATATATATATATAACAATTCAACATGAATCCATGAATTCATATATTCAACCTATTCAATCTATCAATCTATACAACTTGACTGAACCGAACTATGGATATACATCCATCTACATGATTCTCTAGTTACATCCATTTACTGGTATCATGGTTTCGGCAAGTCACCCATCTATACAATTCAAATTACAAGACAATACAATATAAACAATACAATCAAGACGTCGCGGGGTTTAAGGGGTAGATTGGTATGGAAGGTGTTAGAAGTGGCATGAGATTGCAACCATTAAGACACCTAACCTGTATTCCATTGTTGTTGTACCGTGGCATAAACGGTTCCTTATACTCCTGATATCTTAGTCTCCGGGGTAAGTGAGACTCCTTTCGTATACACAGGCCTCTTCTGTACCAAGATACAAACAACATCGTTAACACTAAATACAACATTATAATAATATAATACAACTTTAAAAGCTACACTCTCTCTCTGTCTATTCTACTTATCCCTTATCTTTGGGGACTTACCGAGCGATTGTTCGCTGACGACATTCCTTCTCTTTCTTTTTTAGAATGTTGTCAGGTGATTCGGACCTTCAGGAGATCGAGCCCACCAGCGAAGACTTGGATCAGCTAGCCTATGACCCGGAGCTCTAGATACTTGTACATTTTATTTCAGTACTTTCCATTTCTGTTATGCCACTGTTTAGGCATTGCTTTTCATTCTATGTATTTACTTTTCAGATGTATTGTAAAAGAATATGAATAAATAAAGTTGCTTTTCATTACATTTGTCTCTTGTGTATATTTCTTTTATATTGCTTAGATATGCTCAGCGTGTTTACCTCAGAGTAAATACGTAACGGGCCCGTCGTGCCCTTTGCCCGTACACCGGGAAGCGGGGCGTGACAATCCACCCTTTACTGGTCAATACAACCCTCGACTTGGCAACAAGTGACATCAGTATATCAGATGAATCGATCCAAAATCTCCTCAAACGATATAATGAGTGGTAGATATTATTTTAAACAAGAATCACCAAAAATATCTTCGAAGACACTATGTAGAATGGGTTACAAATGTCTGCCCCAAAAAGGCCAGAAGAGGTTAATAAGACAGATCATCCAAGATATTGTGTGTACCATTGATTGAATTCAAAAACAGTATTGCGAAGTTAAGCTTACCATACTCGATGAATACAAAATAGAATATTAATCCAATTTTGTTGTGAAAGTTCTCTACATAACGGAATTTTTTTTTAAAATTTCGTTATGAAAGCCCTTGACGCGACCTGGATCGCGCCAAGATGTTACCTTCCGTTGATCTGCTGATGGCGGCGATGGGTGGCTGAGATTGAATCTGGAGGCTGTCGCTCCTGAAGCGTGTGGATCCCAATGGGTTTGAGGTTGTGGTTGCCGAGCTACCTGCAAGGAAGTCCCGGGATGGTTGTACTACCAAGGACCCTCCGACGGTCAAGTTAGACTAGGGATCCGAGCAGAGTAACGGCTTAGTGGAGTAAAAATGGCTTCCTTAGACCGTCTGAAGAAGGGGTGCATATAGCGGTGGTGTTCCCCCAATCAGAGCAAGGCTCTGCTTAAATTTTGAAAATTCAAATTTTGAAGCAACGCTTCAGTTTCCGTGCGCTGCGCGCAACGCGCCAGGTGTCAGAAGTTGACACGGCAGCACAACGCCCAAGGCGGAACGTCCAATCAGAGCAAGGCTCTTTAAAAAAAACATAAGCAACGTTCAACTGCGCAAGCGCACGGCTGCGCGACACGTGTCTGCGCAGTTGCGCATGCACAGTTGCGCAAGCGCACGGCAGCGCGACACGTGTCTGCGCAGTTGCGCAAGCGCACGGCTGCGCGACACGTGTCAGCGCTGTTGCGCAAGCGCTTCACTGCGCGACACGTGTCACGCGTTGGTGAGTTGCGCAACAACCGAGTGAAGATTTAAGGATATTTTTCTGTTCTTGTTTAAACAAGAAGATTTCTTCTGTAAAACAGGGGCCTTTGGATCAAAGATCCAACGGTGGGGAAAATTCCCCAAATCACTCAGAAAAGATCTTTTTAACAAATTCAACTAATTTATGAGCACTATAAAAAGGACCCCAGACTTCATTTGATCATCATGAACATCAGAAAGAAAACAGAGAGAATTCTTGAAGAACTTTGGAAGAACAAAAAAAAAAGGTAAAACCTTTTAAAAGAGAAAAATCTCTGAAGTACAGATCATTGATCTAAAAATCATTAATCTTCAATGAACAAATAAATAAAATAAAAATAAATAAATAAAAATAGTGCCTTGCACTTGTTATAAACCCTTGGTTCTTTGAGAAAAGGAAAAACAAGAGAGAAACTTGTTTTCCTTTGATCTAAATTTAGATCAAAAGTGCTCTGCACTTTTGTTCTTGAATCTAAAAGATTCTTGATGCTCTGCACAAATGCAATGCATTCTTTAAAGGGCCTGGCCCAAATCAAATTGCAAAGCAATAAAAGGGCAGAGCCCTATTTGAATTAATATTCTATTTAAGCAAATCCCAAAATAAATAAAAATTGGACTTAACCCAATCGTGGCCATAAGTCCTTAAATCAAATTGATTGAGCAAAATGGTTCTCCTGAATCAATTCACAACCGGTTCGAGGGTACATCTCCGAACTCCTTTGACATTCATCGTTGTAATTCCTCAACGACGTCAAAGAGGTGACGGGTCCCAACGACCACACATCGCTATGGACTGCGGGGTCCTTAAACTCGTGGACCGGAACGTCCTTAAACTAATGTTGGACCGAAACGTCCTTAAACTAATGTCGGACCACCACGTCCCTAAACTGGAATATGGACCACCACGTCCCTAAACTGGAACATGGACCGCAACGTCCCTAAACTACCTATGGACCGAAACGTCCCTAAACTAATATTGGACCGGAATGTCCCTAAACTAATATCGGACCGGAACGTCCTTAAACTAATGTCGGACCACCACGTTCCTAAACTGGAATATGGACCGAAACGTCCCTAAACTAATATCGGACCGAAACGTCCCTAAACTAATGACGGACCGAAACGTCCCTAAACTAACGGTGGACCACTATGTCCTTAAACTGGTATTGGACCACCATGTCCCTAAACTGGCACAATAGAGCCCAAATGCTCTTTTGCTGGATCTAAACGATCCCGTTAAGTCGATCTTAGTCCCAAACAGGGCTAACGTATCCTTAACAACCGTTTAAGTTGATCTTAGCCTCAAATATAGCTAACGCATCC
Organism: Agapanthus africanus; assembly: GCA_030015575.1. Classification (NCBI taxonomy): domain Eukaryota; kingdom Viridiplantae; phylum Streptophyta; class Magnoliopsida; order Asparagales; family Amaryllidaceae; genus Agapanthus; species Agapanthus africanus. The sequence goes on along the minus strand of JASDDO010000019.1, from coordinate 41,240,335 downwards.
TTAAACCTTCAAACAGACTTTAGTCCCAAATTGGACTATAAATTCCCCCAATCAACTTTGGCTCAAGGGTACATCTCTGAACTCCTCTGACATTTGTCGTTGTAATTCTTCAACGTCGTCAGAGTGGTGACGGGTCCCGACGATCATACATGCAATGGACCACTATGTCCCTAAACTGGAACAATAGAGCCCAAATGCTCTTTTGTCGGATCTAAACGATCCCGTTAAGTTGATCTTAGTCTCAAACAGGACTAACGTATCCTTGACGAACGTTTAAGTCGATCTTAGCCGCAACGCGACTAAGGCATCCTTAAACTAAAAACACCAAACCCAAATCTAAGTAAATACGGATTTGGACTAATCCACGTCCTACGGGCGACGGTATTATTCAGTCTCCGTATACAATCCATGGGCAACCACAAACAAAACAAACACCCACGACACGAAGTGAAATTCTGGAGAAGGAGAAAATTGTTACCGCGAAGCGGTAGCGTAATTAACTGTAGGGGCTTGCGCCTGCAGGGAAGAGCGTCCCCGCAATCAAAAACCCCTCTAGCGAGGGGGAATCTGACAAAGTCTGCTACATCGGCCGCATCCGTCTAAACCTTCGATACACGGTGCCATAAATCAACTTGGCATCTTCGGAGAGGTGGACGGATAAAACCAAATAGCATCTGCCCCGAATCTCAGCGTCAGGCCATCGCGGTCCTGTGCGCCGCCTTTCGGAGGGGAACAGATTCTGTCACGCCCGGTGGGACCTCTTCCTCTTTCCACTCCACACTTCGTGTGTCGTGTTCGCGAACAAATCGCGGTTTGCTGTGATTGCCTGTGGATTCAAGGTACTAAGATTTGGTGTCTTGCTCTATGCAGAAAACAGAAAATCGATGGCTTCGAACTGCACCGCCCGCAGCGACAACTCTCGCTCCGTCATTGCTGGAGGAGTGACTTATGGGCCCCGAGCGGCCTCTCTTTTCAAGATACCAGTGGAGCAGGTAACTCAAGCCACTACTGGGTTATTCTTCGGGACCATGCTCCCACCATTGAGCTTCAATGCCACAATGACATTGCAAGAAGCTCCAAAGAAGTTGGTCTTCGATCGACTTACCACTGCCGCGACCCCACTCAACAGGCCGCCCAACTCCACTGCTTCAGGGTTTAATGGATTAGGCCAGAGCTCCATCAGGCCCATGAAGAAGCCTGCCATACCAGAAGGCGTTATCCCGAAGCGGATAGCCATTCCAACTCCCGTTCCTGGCAAAATCACCAAGGTTGCTTCCTATGTTCAGAAGTCCGCTTCTGACAAGTTGGCCGTCCCCGTTCAACGGACGTCGATCTTTAAAAAGCTGGTACCAGTATATTCTGACCAACACAGGGGGCATGAGAAGGTCACCCCTATAGCTGAAACAACTCCATCAGCACGACACGCTCGACGTCGCCACTGGCGTCGAGTAAGGATGGCTGGGGGCAACTCCCCCTCTGGGATAACTCCGTCAGCTCTGATGGTGAGGATCGATGCTGCTGTTCCAACCAAGAACAGCTTTGAACTGCTCAACAAGGTGCGCAGAAACTCTCCTACTGCGATGTTGAAACGAACTCCTTCACCTGTGGAGAATACTCCAGAGAAGAAGCTAGAGCAGCCCCCTCAACGGCTGTCCTCTAAAATTTACAAAGTCCGGCGACAGGTCCAAGAATCGGTGATCGATCAAGACTGCCTCCGACGACAGAAAAAGATGAAGGTTCAGCAGGGGAAGGATTACTCTGTCAAACCACAAAAAGCAAAAGCTACTTGGGTGCCCACTACAACGGCTCCCTTAACTCCAATCACTCAAAAAAGGAGGCCACAAAAAGCCCCTGCGAACATGGCGAAGCATAAAAGCGCTGAACACAAACGCCCCAAGTCTGGGGGCATGGTGGTGCACACTGTTTATATGACTTCTGGAAAGGATGAAAGCCGCACTTCTACGGGTCACCGACCGCTCACCCGATCCGTGACGAAAGCCCAGGAGCAACAACAAAAGCTTCAGGAAATGATGACTACAATGGCTGCACTCACTGAGCCAAAAGAAAGCTCTGAAATGTCTTCGGATGAACGTCAAGAACAAGAAACCGACGCTGACTTTTTACGCAGAGTCCTCGAAAAGAGGGACAAAGAAGCTGCAGAGCAAGCGGCTAACATAAAACAAATGGCGCTCCTCTTCCAAGATATGGTAGGGATGATGTTACAGCCGGACCCTCCTGCTGAAGATCCTCCGATCGTCCTTGAAGACGACAGGGGAGAAACGTCAAATCCTCCGCCGGCTCTGTCAACAGCCAAGGAGGAGGCAATCTCCAAAGTTGACCTAGACGAATATATAGCTCAGCAGATCCGGGTTCATCAGGCGAATGAAGCGGCTGGGCAAATTGTTAGAACCGGACGACCGTATCCGGGCTGGTATGACCAAATCAGTTACCCGCCAGGATATACGATCCCTAAATTCCACGTATATAAAGGGACAGGGAATCCGCATCAGCACGTCGCTCAATTCAGGGCCTTATGCGGCAATACTGGAGGCGATGACAAATTGTTGCTACGTCAATTCGTCGGCAGCTTAGCAGAAACAGCCTTTGAATGGTATTCGGAGCTGCCTAACGACTCTATCAAAACATTTGCAGAGATGGAGCTGCTGTTTACACAAAGATTCACGAGTGCTAGTGAACACACTCCGATAACAGCACTGATAAATGCCAGGATAAGGCCGAGCGAAATGTGGGTCCAATATGCAACACGATGGCGGAACCTATGGTCGAAATGCGAACAACGCATAGAAGAGGCACCTGCGGTAGGCATGTTTGTGGGCACTCTCGATCCGCAAGCGACCATCTCGCAATTCATGATGTTCTTCAGGCCGACCACCTTCCAGGCCTTGATCGACAAATTAGCCCAAATGGACCAGATGGACCATAGACCGTCTCCTCCAAGACCCGATCCCCGAAATGAGAAAGGAAAAGCGATCATCATCGCCAACGCTCAGCAACAGTCGAGCAACTCAAAGCCGGTCGCTCGCCAAAACAACGTGCGTCCACGCCCATCCCTCGAAGAGAGGCTAGGACGTCCTTACTCGTTTCCTCAGAATAAAACGAGAAGACTGTTTGAGCTGGCAGTGCGTAACAGACTCATCAATCTGCCGAGTCCAAAGCGTCTGTCGCAGCCAGGCGATCTTAATAATCCCAATTATTGCCCTTACCACCAAACGGTAAGTCACCCGATTGAGGATTGTTTCGTCTTTAAGGGATGGATAGAGGATCAATACCTGCAAGGCAAATTCACGCTGTCTGAAAGCTGGAAGGTAAACCCCCCACAGCCGCACTCTCCAAAGAAGACGGACACGCCGGGGGCAACTTGTTCTTTCGTCGAGGATGAAAACGATGGAGAAAACTTATCGGATGAATCCGAAGACTACGTAGCGACTTGTCATGTGATTTCTCATTCACTGACGGATGATGAGGAGGATCCTTGCGCTGAGAAATCAATGGCGGACCCTGAAACAGAAATTCCGCGGCCGTTAGACAAGTTGATCGATGCCTTCCTAAATGAAATTCGTCTGAAAGCAAAAGCCAATCAAGAGCATGAAATGGCCATACTGGAAAGAACCAAGGTATTCCCGTCAAATCAAAAGCCATACACTGCGGGTAAAAACAAATTCAAGATGAGGAAACGGTTCGCCAAAGCTCTATCAGTAGGAATGAAGCTACCGCCCTCTGAAGAAAATTCTTTCGCTGAGGCAGAGATGCACCCTAACTTCTGTTTATATCATCAGAAGATCATACATCCTACCGAAGACTGCGACTCCTTTAACTGTTGGTGGCAAGGGTATATCGCTCAAAAGCAACACTTCGACAGGACAAAGTGTGAAGCTTGTGGACATCGGAAAAATGCGATAGATGAGCGCAAAAGAGCCGCCGCCGACTGTCATATAGCCGACTTCAAGGGATCACAAATTATCACCTTTGGAAGCGACTCTGACGAAGAAGCTACCCCCAACTCTTCCCTCGGGGAATCTATTTCAAAAATAAAGGAATTGAGAAGCTGCGAGAACGTTCAGCCGTGCAATCGCATGCTACTCGGAAAAAATCTCGGCCCCGTAAACAAAGGATCGAACAAAAAGGATAAAGGAAAAAGAAAAACGGCCCTCGTCGCCAGCACTCAACAACAATCAGGTGACCCTAGGCCGGTTGCTCTCCAAAGCAACAAGCGGCAACCCCTCCAGGAAAAGTTGAAACGTCCTTACTCGTTTCCGCAAGATAAAACAAGGGGACTGTTCAAGTTGGCAGTGTGTGACAGACTCATCAATCTGCCGAGTCCAAAACGTTCGTTGCGGCCAGGCGATATTAATAATCCTAATTATTGCCCTTACCACCAAACGGTAGGTCATCTGATCGAGAATTGCTACGTCTTCAAGAACTGGGTTGAAGACCAATACCAACAGGGCAAGTTCGCGTTGTCCGAAATTTGGAAGATGAACCCGCCACAACCGCATGCTCCGAAAAATATGGACACGCCGGGGGCATCATGCTCATTCATAGAAAAAGCCTAACGGACCACTACGTCCTAAAACTGGATAACGGACCGAAACGTCCTTAAACTAATAACGGACCGAAACGTCCTTAAACTAACGGCGGACCGCAATGTCCTAAAACTTGCAAATGACCGAAACGTCGTTAAACTACTCCCAACCCGCAGCATCTTCAGGCTGACGTGCCAAAAAAAAAACGGTATGTACATAAGCAAAATGGGCACGGATGAAAACCCGAAAGGGCTCCGTGAGTAAAAACAGCAGGGCTACCGGCGAGTGTTCGTGAAAACCCGAAAGGGCGCGACCTCGTAAAAAAAAAATAAAAAAAAAATAAAAATAAAAAGATTAAAAAAAAAAACGGTATGTCCATAAGTAAAATGGCCACGGATGAAAACCCGAAAGGGCTCCGTGAGTAAAAACAGCAGGGCTACCGGCGAATGTTTGTGAAAACCTGAAAGGACGCAACCTCGTTAAGAAACACTTATAGCGTCCTCTCAACCCTGTAAGAAGAAACCACCTGCGTGAGATCCTTACGACTCACAAAGGAACAACACACTTAGGGATCCCCACGATTCCGAAGGAGAAAATACACTTGCGAGATCCTCACGACTCGTAAGGAGAACTCTCTTGTGGGACCCTTACGGCTCATAAGATTTGAAAGTCTTAAGTTGCAGAAACCTTAACCTGTTCTTAAGCAGCCCCCACAACCTTCGATATTGCCCTACAAGCGGCTCATAATGACCCTTGTATACAATCCACGGGCACGAATAAATATTTCCCTAACAAAGTTCCATCCGTGACTAAGGATATGCTTGTACAGCAAACAACACTTGTAAGTCCTCTCGACTTATAAGGAGAAAACCCTTTTGTAAGATCCTTACGACTTACAAGAGAACATGCACTTAGGAATTCTCACGATTCCCAAGGAGAAAACACACCTACAAGATCCTCACGACTTGTAGGGAGAAATACCTTTGTGAGACCCTTACGGCTCATGAAGTCAAAAGCCTTAGCCGACAGGACCCTTAATCCTGTTTACTAAGCCACCTTTGTTCGGGATCGACAGAGGCAAATGATGATTCGCTCCTGGCAATATTCCAGTTGTAGCGATGCTGATGCCTAAATCGGTATCAAATTCCAAGTCCTTTCATGGCAGATGATGATTCGCTCCTGGCAATATCCCAGTTGCAGCGATGCTGATGCCTAGACTGGTATCAAATTCCAAGTCCTTTCACGGCAGATGATGATTCGCTCCTGGCAATATCCCAGTCGCAGCGATGCTGATGCCAAGACCGGTATCAGATCCCAAATCCCCTACTCGCAAAAAAAAAAAAAAATCAGCGAGCCAAAAAAAATAAATAAAAAATATATATATATATATATATATGCATACGAAATAACCGAAATGATGGGGCAGCTTGCAAACTAAATCAGCAAGTAAAAATGTATGCATACAAAATAGCCGAAATAGTTGGGCAACTCGCAATAAAAAGCAGCGAGTAAAAAGAAAAATAGCCGAAATGATTGGGCACCGCGAAAAATAGCCGAAATGATTGGGCAATCGCGATTTTCGCGATATAAAAAGCTGAAATGATAGAGCATCGCGGAAAGAATAAAAAAAATGAAAAAAATGAAACCTTTTGCCCTACAGGTGAAATCACATCGATCCCTGTATACAATCCAGGGGCATAGATAAAAAGGGAACAATACCTTCCCAACAGGCTCCACCAGAAAGCGAAGCCAAATCTCGACGGTTCATAGATAACCTAGAGACCATCTCGACATTTGTTGCAATATTACAGACACGATGTCAACAAATGAAGCAAAGGAAGGTCCCTAACTTCAGGGTCTCGACGTCAATATCGACAACTTAAAGATCACCAACGGCGTTTCTCCTCACTCCAACTAGATGCAGACATGACGTCAATAAAAGACCTTACGGTCGAAATAAAGCGGAGTAACGGCAAAATCCCAACTCCACCTTAGCATTCGTCTCGTTACAACAGACGCAATGTCAACAACGGCGTTCCTTCGCAGCCCAGCAGGGTGTACATGCAAAGTTAACAAAAGACCCCATGGTCGAAACAAAGCGGAGTGATGGCAAAATCCCAGCTTCATCTCAACATTCGTCTCGATACAGTAGACGCAATGTCAACAACAGCGTTCCTCCGCAGTCCAGCCGAAGGTAGATGCAATGTCAACAAAAGACCTCACGGTCGAAACAAAGCGGAGTAACGGCAAAATCCCAACTCCACCTTAGCATTCGTCTCGTTACAACAGACGCAATGTCAACAACGGCGTTCCTTCGCAGCCCAGCGGGGTGTACATGCAAAGTTAACAAAAGACCCCATGGTCGAAACAAAGCGGAGTGATGGCAAAATCCCAGCTCCACCTCAGCATTCATCTCAATACACCAGACGCAGTGTAAGCAAATGAAGCGAAGGCCACATTCCTAGCTTCAACGTCTTTACGGTAACTCACATAAAACCGGAAAGACAATCGAAGATCATCTCGCACCAGCACAGGGTGGTCACCACCTTGACGTTCGTCTCGATACAGCAGACGAAATGTCAACCTCAGCATTCTTCCTCCAACAGAGATTCGGACGTGACAAAGCAAACGAAGCGAAGGCCGAATTCCTAGCTTCAACATCTTGACGGTAAGTCATATAAAACCGGAAAGACAAACAAAGATCATCCCACATGGAGTGGTCACCACCACGACATTCGTCTCGATACAGCAGACAAAATGTCACTACAGCATCCTTCCTCCAACAGGATCCGGACACACCAAAGAAAACGAAGCGAAGGCCAAATTCCTAGCTTCAGGGTCTTGACGGCAAAGTTATATAAAACCGGAAAGACAATCGGAGATCATCTCGCACCAGCACAGAATGGTCACCACCTCGACGTCCGTTTCGATACAGCAGACGAGATGTCACCCCAATGTTCGTCTCGACACAGCAGACGCAACGTCATTAAACAAATGGAGCCACGGCAAAATCCCTAGTTCCAAACCTCGGCGGTTCACCAGCAACCTAGAGACAACCTCGACGTCCGTCTCGATACAGCAGACGAGATGTCACCCCAACGTTCGTCTCGACACAGCAGACGCAACGTCATCAAACGAAAGGAGCCACGGCAAAATACCTAGTTCCCACCACAACATTCGTCTCGATACAGCAGACGCAATGCCAGCAAACGAAGCAAAGGCCAAATTCCTAGCTTCAGGGTCTTGACGGCAACTCATATAAAGCCCGAAAGACTATCGGAGATCATCCCACACCAGCGCGGAGTGGTTATGACTCATCGGGGCTCTCCAAAATGAGCCTAACCTCAAGTAAAAAGCGGCATGGCAAATTCCTAGCGCTTGCTCTTCCGACGGTCAAACTGCCAAGAAGGATTGCTTGAAGACGTCTTGTCCAGCCCCCGAAGGGATCAGAGACACGGCAGTCGCAGGGCTACACGAACAGCACGATTGCCTATCGAGGACTATATCAGCTTATGCGACGGTACGATGGCCAAAACCCTAAGTACCACCAACCTTAACGGGCTTCTGTCGTAAAGAGCAGAGGTTAAATGCGACGTTAAGATGTTCTTGCGAGAAACGTTCGATTCGTCTCGACTTGTGAAAAATTGTCGAGGCGGCTCGACTCGTGGGATAAAGCCTTAGGCAGTGGGCATAAAAGAAGCCTGTTTCCTAAGCATTGGGACCCCGTAAGTTGGCCCAAAATGGTCTCTTGCATACTATTCACGGGTCTCACTCTCCGAAGTCGAATTTCGACGAGGAGGGAAACAACCACTTACGAATCCTCTCGACTCGTAAGAGGGAAAAATTCTCTTATAGGATCCTTACGACTTATAAGAGAAAACCACACTTAGGAATTCCTAAGGAGAAAATCCACCTATGAGATCCTCTCGATCCGTAGGGAGAAAAGCCTCTATGAGACCCTCACGGCTCATAGAATTGAAAAGTCTTAGGCGGTAAACCTGAACCTGCGGCCTAAGCCATCGCTATTTCCTGAGGAAGTCGGAATACTCGTTTTAGACATCCATCAACCATGATTATTAAGACAGCCTACTGACATTAAAAGAAAGAAGATGACAGAAAGAATATCCGTTCTACATTTGATCTGGCATGCGTGACGCATTCATTTATGCATGGACAGAAGACTCAGGACGAGAAATAAGACAAGCTGAAATAGAAAAGGGGAGGGTTTTCATTCATACAGCCAAAAGTTTTTACAGGCATAAGAATAATGCATAAGAAACATTGTTCAAAATATTACAACGGTATAACCTCGGATCCGGGGCACGGATTGAGGAAATCAAAAGTAAGGTCATCCAGAGTTCTTCTGGCCTTTCTAATTATTCTTATGCGCAGTCTTTCGCGCTCCTCGGTGTCGATATCATCGGCAAGCCCTTCCGGCCTTTGATAAGCAGCAACGATCGTCGTCTGCTGAAACACTTGATGCAGGATGTCAACGAGGTCGTTCCGTCGCTTCTTTGAGATCAGCCCTGTCAGGTGCACTGAATGCACCTTGTCCTCGGCATCATCCAGCGCATTGAGTGGTAGGGCCTCGTGAAGACCCGGAAGTGCCCTCCATATTGCTCCCAGTACGACTTTCAAAAGAGCCGAACGCCGAGGCAACAGCCAACCACCGCTTGCGTTCAGACGACCCATAACTTCTGCACATTCGGCGTCTGTAAACTCCTGGTTTTGTTGACGACCCTGAGCGCGGATATCATCGTAGGTAATGAACTCGTGCAGACTGTACAGATGCACCGCCGCCATTACGCCTGGAGAAAATATTACAGGAAGATCAACAATAGAAAAGCAATAATATACATGGATGACTAAATTCCTAGAGAGCAAAACTGTGTTCAAAGATGAAACCCACTAGACGAGAGCTCTGCTATTTAAGATTGATCTAAGAATCGATTTTACCTGAAGTTCTTCTAAAAAACTAAAAAAAAAAGGGGAGCAAGGCACCGGAGTTCTTAAAGGCAAGAACAAAGCTCTGAAGTCTTCAAAAATGGAAATCTGGAAGATGATAAGTATCTGGAGGGGACCAAGGGTCCTATTTATAGGCCTCAAGTGCCTCTTCGACTCCCAAGAGTCGTCACGGCAGTTTACCCTAATTGGAGCGAATGTCCGTTCGAATGCCGAGGCAGGAGATGAAGCAACGCTTCATCCTTCCCCGATTAGAGCAGAGCTCTGTCTTGAAGAAGCGACGCTTCAGCACGGATGCGCTAGCGCAGTTGCGTTGCGCTGCGCGCTACACGCCACGTGTCCAGCGCAAACGCGTCAGCGCAGCACCCCAAAGCAGCGCACCCAGCCTAAGCAAAGCTCTGTTTCAAGCAAAACCAAAGGAAGCAACGCTTCAGCGGCGTATGCGTCGTGCGCTGCATGACACGTGTCGGCATAGATGTGCTAGCGCAGTTGCGCTGCACTGTGTGCTGTGCGACACGCGTCATATCCTGGAGCATTCGCGCTAAACAAAAAGGTTCTGAAGAAATCTTTTCGGTTATTATCTTCTGTAAAACAGAAGCCCCTAGACCAAAGATCCGATGGTGGGGGGAAATCCCGCCAAATCTTTCAGAAAAGGGATTTCTTCAACAAATTGAACTTGCTTCTTAATCTGCAAGAAAAAGTCTCAGATAGCAAGGATTGAAAAGCTTGCTTTTTGAGCAATGGGGCCCTGCAAGTCAATCCAAACTGGTCTCTTGCATACTATTCACGGGTCTCACTCTCCAAAGTCGAATTTCGACGAGGAGGGAAACAACCACTTACGGATCCTCTCGATTCGTAAGAGGGAAAATTCTCTTATAAGATCCTTACGACTTATAAGAGAAAACCACACTTAGGAATCCTCACGATTCCTAAGGAGAAAATCCACCTATGAGATCCTCTCGATCCGTAGGGAGAAAAGCCTCTATGAGACCCTCACGGCTCATAGAATTGAAAAGTCTTAGGCAGCAGATCTGAACCCGCGGCCTAAGCCATCGCTATTTCTTAAGAAGGTCAGGGATACTCGTCCGAATCATCCGTCAATCATGGTTACTAAGGTGGCATACTGATAATAAAAGAAAGAAAAGACGGAGAAATGACACAAGACATTACAAAAATGTGCATCTTTTATTCATAAATATTGATCGAGTACAGGATACATTGTGCTAAAGAATAAAAAATATATACATATACTTTACAAAGACAAATGGTACAAGAGAAATTACTGAGAAGGAAGCGTCTTGCATAGATTTAACAATTGCTCGCATACTTCCTTCCACATCTTCTCTCGATCGGCTACTACCGCCAGCTCTGCCTCCACTTGGGCTCGCTGCTGCAAGACAGACGCAAGTTGCTCCCTGACGACCTGATAGGCAGCTTCCCGACTTGGAGTATTGCGCTCAACTACGTCAAGCTTCCGCTTCAAGTTTAGCCCATGGGAGATACGCTCCAAGAGACCCTCGAAGATAGTCTTCACTTGGGCGGCATTTGCCTCAACCTCAGCGCGCAGATGGGCCGTTTCGTTCGAGGTCTTTTGGCATTCCCTTAGTCTTGAAGCTGCTTCTTGTTCCAAGTGGCGGAGGTGCGAAGTGCTTTGCTCGAGCCAAGTTGTGCGTTGGGTGCTCAGAGCTAAAACTTCGGGAGAAGGGCGTGTCGACTCCAGCCGATATAGACAGGCGATCCCCCTGCAGTGGTTAACCCAAGATTCGACGACGCCTTCGTTATGAAAATTTACGAGCGCCGCCAACATCGGGTTAACCTCCGCAGCAAAATCTACGGTAGAAGGGAGAGCGTCCATATTGAGCTCTTCAATGTACCCGCTCAGCATGCCCAAACTCATTGCAGCACCCTTGGAAGATGGACGTCTCAAGAAAGGGCCTGCCGGTGAAAGGACGCGAGCCTCAAAGGGGACCGGAGCCGGAACAATAGCTGCAAAACAAAACATGGTTAAACGATGGTTCGGAAGATGTTGAAGGGTTACCAAAAAAAGGAAATTTACTATACCAGCTGCAACGGACAGTAAAGCCGGAAGGGCCGGTGGCGCGGCAAGCCTTGCATCCCCTCCTTCGATTTGTGGCACTGCAATAAAGAAAAGGAAAAGTCAGAAATTATCCCATTGCTAGAAAAAAAAAGAGGGGGGGTAAGTGAGGATATTATAGTAAAGGTATACTCACCAGCGCCACCAGAGGGAGAAGCGAGTTCGGATGGGAAAGAGAAGTGTGGGAGCAACACTTGATATAAATGATCGAAGAGCACTCCTGCAAAAGCACAATGGTATAACGTTAGTACAAAACTACATTTTTGAAAGATTGATGCATGAGTCGTGAATCCATACCTTCCAACATCCGTGATGGTACAAGGGAAGGCGGGGAGGTGACCACCACCTGAGCAGTAGTCGACGGTGCCCCCTCGAGCAAAGGAGCATCGGCACTGGCCGCACCTGCAAAGACAAGCTTGTTAGAAGAGATCGCAAGATATATAAAAAAAGGGGGAACGCTGGTGATAAAATTTTCTTTTTACCCGACGAGCTACCAGCAGAAACTGAAGCAATCCCCTCATCCATCGACATGAGACCACCGCCCGTAGCCTCATCACCCGACTCGATGGGAACCGTTGTTGTGCTCGCGAGCCCGGGAGACGGCAAGGAACCAAACACGGGGAGGGCTATGATCGGAGTATTACCAGATTCCTGAGAAAGAGCGGTTCGCTCCTCCTCAGGAATCGTAGCCGCCTCACCCGATACTCCCTCGGTTTCTGTGGTCACGGTTGTCTCATCCATTGGCACCGTGACGTCTCCAGCCTCAAGCGCCTCGACTTCTACTGCCTTCGGCTCGACAGTCATCTCATCTGCCGCCACTTCAGACGCGGCATCAATGACCTTCTCGGCGGCAGATCCTTCAACTTCTGTTTCAGGCACCGTGGCCCCGACGACGGTGCCCACCGTCGGCTCAGGTTCGGCAGGCGCCGCTTCCGCCGTTTCCTGGGGTCCGACGGTCTCCGCCTCCCCCTCAGTCGGACTTGGTCCTGCAAGATGGAATGCATATGAGCCAATGGCTTTATAATAATTCTTACAACAAGGTTCTGAAAGAGATGCTACCTGAAGGGGATTTATTGTTTGCACTTCGGGCCGCGCGCGCCACTTGCCTATAAGCAGTAGACATGGCGACAGGGGCCTCTCCAGAAGGAGTGTCAGCACGAAGAATGGTACTGGGACCCGCTCCCGCGGCCAAAGCAGCTCTACGCGCCTTTGCTTCACGTCTCAACCGCTTCCGCTCCTCCCGAGCCGTTGAGACGGATGCCACTAGAGCTTCCCTAATTGAGGTGTCCTCGTCCGTGAATAGGGAAGCCTCTAAGGTTTTCAGGGCATCCCTCGTCGTTTTGTCAAGCCGAGGCTCTTGCGGCAACTTCGACGAAGCCGGGACTTCAGTAACAGGTTCGGGAAGAATCCCCGCATCAACTGATATAACCCCTGCTAAGAAACGAAAGAAGGTTAGGTTGACCATCATAAAAAGACAACAAACTTTCCTTATAAAAGAAAAAGGGGTGAAACATACCAGCGCCTACTAGGGCACGCTTCTCCTCCTCCTCCTGGAAGGTTTTCAGGGAGGCAGCAATAGCCTCTTCAGTAGAGACACCTGTTGAAAATGGAGCAAATGTTAGTTAAATATAACAATACAAAGTGCAATAAAACGACAAATAAAGCGTCTGATGATTACCGGACTCAGCGAGTTTGCTTAACATCGCTTCAAGCCTCGCCGATCGCTCCGAAGCTGCAATGGCGGCAGCCAGATTGGTGTCCGCAGGATCTACCACGAAACCCTCATTGCTGCCGTATTCACATATGGCCTCGGCGGGAGGAGCCGCAGGCTTTAAGCTGAGGATCGCGTCGAGGGATAGGGTGGACTTCTTCTTCTTCTGTCCGCCAGCTTTAGATCCACCCGGAGCAGCTTTGCGCTTGGCAGTCACTTTAGGGCGGCGAGTCCCGATATCCTCTCCTGCGCCAGACTCTGGCGATACCACTTTAACCGTCTTTGTGGGAGCACGGGGCGCCGGTGGTGCATCCACCGTAGTAGGCAGTGGCAATCCACGCGGGGGGGCCAACACGCGTGGTCGGTCAGCTCCGGCATCTTTCATCGGGAGGGTGACCTGGATCCTTGGCTGCAAGGGAGCCTTGCGATCACCACCAGGAGGCGCACCCCTACGGTCAACCAGCAAGCGTTTCTCCATTAAAATAATTGGGCCCATAGCATGCGCATACCAAGCTACATACGGATGGATTATTTTAGGGGCACAGCTAGGCTCACTGATAAAAAAATAAGACCCTGTATTGAGCCGGGTGAAATGATGCATAGCATTCCTTATTCCCCCTTGGTTAGCCGCGGGTGTTTCCAGAAAGGCTTCCATCGGGATCCCTTGATTGTAACTCGATTGTCGGGCAAATCGATGTGGGTTATACCTCATAAAGAGAGCCGTCTCATTCTGCCTAATTACTAAGTAGCCCGGCCGAATGGAGTAAAGGTGAAGGATTTCCCGAGCCTTCAGTACAGAAACCCCGCCCTTAAAGTCATCACGCAGCGACACCACTGACTTAGTGGTCTCGGAGCCTATGGTGATGACCTTATCCACAAAAGAAGTCTTCGCTCCGACTAGATGCGAACGCAGGAGCAGTCCCCTAGACTCCCGCGGAGGTGCAACCACAATTGAAGCCCCGACCAACCGCATGATTCTTGGGAGTATGTATTTCTCAAAAAACGGAGGAGTCTTATGGGCACCAAACACCCCTCGCACATGCAGCTCCATCCAAGAAGTGAAGTAGTGCATCGGGAAGTTAGCAGGCTGTACCCCAGGCTCATTAGCATCCGCCGCTACGCTAAGTCCATTGTAGAGGTAAGCCAGCCCGGCGATCCCTACTGATAACTGTAAACCAGCCGCCATTCGATGCGCCGGGTAAAAGACAGAGGACCGCATGAGGCGTGGGTGCATGGGAAGCGCGAAGCTGCATAGCCATAGACCCAAGAACCCTATCAAAAAAGTCTCCTCGTCCATGCCAGGAACGGCGATCTCTAAGAAAGGGAAGCTGGCAGTGCCGGGGAAATAAAAATCCCGCTGGTCATTTTCCGATGAAGGTCGGCGGTCCAAGCCGAAACCAAAGGGGTCAGCAAGCTGAGCGAACTTCTCGCCCTGCTCTGATAGGAACTCCGGGCGGATAAAACGAGCAATGAAATCCGTGAAACTGACGCCCCGGTCGCCCGATTCCAAATGGAGTTCCTCATAAATCTCCAACACCTTCACCAAGCTCGGGTGCTGATGCTGAATGGCATTTTCCGGAGTTAAGTCAAATACAAGCTGCTTGGTGGCGAAGACATACTCGTCAGGAGGAAGCAGCTCCTCGTAGTGTTCTCCCCTCATTGGCAGACCCGAAATCGCAGCAAACTCCTCCAGAGAGATGGAGACTTCCCTATCCGCTGTCAGGAAGGTATGGGTGGGGATATTCCATTGTTCGATGAAGGCCTTTATCCACCACGTCGGAGGAGAGGGATACTCGAAAAGCGAGACGTAGACAGCTGAGTATAAGCCAATCGTCGTCAGGAGAGCCCTCTTCGTCGCCAAAATGTAACAGGCCCATTGCAAATATCCGGCAAGCGGCCGCGGGATTAATCCAATGTTATAAGCCTGTCCCCAAGGGCGTGCTTCACCCTGACAGATTCGCCTCCCCAAGATATCTATAGCCGGCGGCGGCTGCACCGGAATGGCACCGATTGCAGGCTGAAGGAGGTCGTCGGCATTCCAATTTTTAACCTCCACGGCATACTCCACCGGGGGCTTGTCCGCATAAGGGATCGTAACTATGGGCTCAGAGGGCGAAGCGGAGCTGAAGCTGCGACGGCCTTGGATGATTTGGCTGTACCACCTTCCCCACAGGTGAAGTCTCTTGCACTCAGGATCATGATCTTTAATCAAGGCGAACACCACCCGGTCCACTGGCGAATGTGGGAACCCTCCTTCTGAGCGAACGAAAGGGAAAGACAAATCTTCGGACATGTTTCCTGTAAAAAAAAATAATATAATCGTTAGCGTTCCAATGCTTCACATTTCAAAGTCCTACATCACACTACAATGCAGTGGGTAGGGGACCAAAGGGGGACCCACAAAATCAAGATGACGGCGCATCATTTGATAAGACAGTCCCATCATTGGATGAGACTGCCAGTCAATGAAAAAGACCCCCAAGAGAATATCCTCATTGGGGGAAATCCCTAGAGACAAGGAGAAAACCTCCTCTTTTAGAGCAAAGCTCTGTCACAGAGTGACATTTGTCAAACTCTGGTCTCAAAGGAATAAAACTTCTTAAAAAAGAGCCTACCTCTGTAATAGTAATGATAACCATAACCCCTAAGGATTAAAAGAAAATTTTTGGATCTTAAAGATCCAGGGAAACTTTTAGGAGTTCTCCATTTCTTTTATATATATATATATATATAAAGAGGGGGTGGAGATCTACATTTGATCTATGAGCAAGGCTCTGTTCATGGGTTAAAACCCAGGAACAAGATCTCTTTAAATCTTTAAGAGCAAGGCTCTGTTGAAGAAACCCCAAAGGGGTTTTCTTTAGATCAAAGATCTATAAGAGCAAGGCTCTGTTAATTAAATTTAATTAATCTAAATTTTTACCTAGGGTGATCCTAAGTTATGAACTCTGGAGTTCTTGAAAAAAAAAATCAAGAGCAAGGCTCTGAAAATTCTTAAGCAAGAGCAAAGCTCTGAGTCAAAATTCTTGAACTGGTAAAGAATTTTCTAAAGGACCAAGGGTCCTATTTATAGACGCCTGCGTCTCTTCACCTGACCTCAATGATCCAACGGTCGGGGTCTTGCCACCGCTGCACTCACGTGCGCGCCACGTGAGCGCAACGGTGGGGGGGCATTTGTTCCCCCAATCAGAGCAAGGCTCTGCTTAAATTTTGAAAATTCAAATTTTGAAGCAACGCTTCAGTTCCCGTGCGCTGCGCGCAACGCGCCACGTGTCAGAAGTTGACACGGCAGCACAACGCCCAAGGCGGAACGTCCAATCAGAGTAAGGCTCTTTAAAAAAAACATAAGCAACGTTCAACTGCGCAAGCGCACGGCTGCGCGACACGTGTCTGCGCAGTTGCGCATGCACAATTGCGCAAGCGCACGGCAGCGCGACACGTGTCTGCGCAGTTGCGCAAGCGCACGGCAGCGCGACACGTGTCTGCGCAGTTGCGCAAGCACAACTGCGACACGTGTTTGCGCAGTTGCGCAAGCACAACTGCGCAAGCGCACGGCTGCGCGACACGTGTCTGCGCAGTTGCGCAAGCGCTGTTGCGCAAGCGCACCGCTGCGCGACACGTGTCTGAGTGCTTCACTGCGAAACACGTGTCTGCGCAGTTGCGCAAGCGCTGTTGCGCAAGCGCACCGCTGCGCGACACGTGTCTGCGCAGTTGCGCAAGCGCTGTTGCGCAAGCGCACCGCTGCGCGACACGTGTCACGCGTTGGTGAGTTGCGCAACAACCGAGTGAAGATTTAAGGATATTTTTCTGTTCTTTTTTAAACAAGAAGATTTCTTCTGTAAAACAGGGGCCTTTGGATCAAAGATCCAACGGTGGGGAAAATTCCCCAAATCACTCAGAAAAGATCTTTTTAACAAATTCAACTAATTTATGAGCACTATAAAAAGGACCCCAGACTTCATTTGATCATCATGAACATCAGAAAGAAAACAGAGAGAATTCTTGAAGAACTTTGGAAGAACAAAAAAAAAAGGTAAAACCTTTTAAAAGAGAAAAATCTCTGAAGTACATATCATTGATCTAAAAATCATTAATCTTCAATGAACAAATAAATAAAATAAAAATAAATAAATAAAAATAGTGCCTTGCACTTGTTATGAACCCTTGGTTCTTTGAGAAAAGGAAAAACAAGAGAGAAACTTGTTTTCCTTTGATCTAAATTTAGATCAAAAGTGCTCTGCACTTTTGTTCTTGAATCTAAAAAATTCTTGATGCTCTGCACAAATGCAATGCATTCTTTAAAGGGCCTGGCCCAAATCAAATTGCAAAGCAATAAAAGGGCAGAGCCCTATTTGAATTAATATTCTATTTAAGCAAAGCCCAAAATAAATAAAAATTGGACTTAACCCAATCGTGGCCATAAGTCCTTAAATCAAATTGATTGAGCAAAATGGTTCTCCTGAATCAATTCACAACCGGTTCGAGGGTACATCTCCGAACTCCTTTGACATTCATCGTTGTAATTCCTCAACGACGTCAAAGAGGTGACGGGTCCCAACGACCACACATCGCTATGGACTGCGGGGTCCTTAAACTCGTGGACCGGAACGTCCTTAAACTAATGTTGGACCGAAACGTCTTTAAACTAATGTCGGACCACCACGTCCCTAAACTGGAATATGGACCACCACGTCCCTAAACTGGAACATGGACCGCAACGTCCCTAAACTACCTATGGACCGAAACGTCCCTAAACTAATATTGGACCGGAATGTCCCTAAACTAATATCGGACCTGAACGTCCTTAAACTAATGTCGGACCACCACGTCCCTAAACTGGAATATGGACCGAAACGTCCCTAAACTAATATCGGACCGAAACGTCCCTAAACTAATGATGGACCGAAACGTCCCTAAACTAATATCGGACCGAAACGTCCCTAAACTAATGACGGACCGAAACGTCCCTAAACTAATATCGGACCGAAACGTCCTTAAACTAACGGTGGACCACTATGTCCTTAAACTGGTATTGGACCACCATGTTCCTAAACTGGCACAATAGAGCCCAAATGCTCTTTTGCTGGATCTAAACGATCCCGTTAAGTCGATCTTAGTCCCAAACTGGGCTAACGTATCCTTAACAACCGTTTAAGTTGATCTTAGCCTCAAATATGGCTAACGCATCCTTAAACCTTCAAACAGACTTTAGTCCCAAATTGGACTATAAATTCCCCCAATCAACTTTGGCTCAAGGGTACATCTCTGAACTCCTCTGACATTTGTCGTTGTAATTCTTCAACGTCGTCAGAGAGGTGACGGGTCCCGACGATCATACATGCAATGGACCACTATGTCCCTAAACTGGAACAATAGAGCCCAAATGCTCTTTTGTCGGATCTAAACGATCTCGTTAAGTTGATCTTAGTCTCAAACAGGACTAACGTATCCTTGACGAACGTTTAAGTCGATCTTAGCCGCAACGCGACTAAGGCATCCTTAAACTAAAAACACCAAACCCAAATCTAAGTAAATACGGATTTGGACTAATCCACGTCCTACGAGCGACGGTATTATTCAGTCTCCGTATACAATCCACGGGCAACCACAAACAAAACAAACACCCACGACACGAAGTGAAATTCTGGAGAAGGAGAAAGTTGTTACCGCGAAGCGGTAGTGTAATTAACTGCAGGGGCTTGCGCCTGCAGGGAAAAGCGTCCCCACAATCAAAAACCCCTCTAGCGAGGGGGAATCTGACAAAGTCTGCTACATCGGCCGCATCCGTCTAAACCTTCGATACACGGTGCCATAAATCAACTTGGCATCTTCGGAGAGGTGGACGGATAAAACCAAATAGCATCTGCCCCGAATCTCAACATTAGGCCATCGCGGTCCTGTGCGCCGCCTTTCGGAGGGGAACAGGTGGCAGCAGGCAAGGCTGGCGCGAGAATCAAGCCGGCCGTTACGCTCCCGATGTCACGTCCGCGTGATGAGCGGGATCTCCCATTAATAGCGAGACAGACTTGTTAATGGGGGGTCGTGATGGCGTGGAACGTGGGATGTGGCCGGCGGATATCTCGCGCATGGCGAGATTCGCGGGATGGCGGTTGCGCCTATGAGCGGTGCCGTTGGTCGGTCGATGAGACCGAGGAAGATGACCTCGGCGGGAGAGCTCGCGGACGAGTGGGAGAGCCGAGGTATCTTGGTTCTGCGGTAGCCCGGAGATGAGCTAAGAGGGTCGAGGGGGCTCGGGCCTTATGATAGCTCGGAGTAGGGCAAAGGGACAGTTGGCTTGGCTGCTGAGGTGCTCGGGGGCAATGAATGGGGTGCACCCTCGGAGACAGGGTTTGAGGGAAGCCCCTACTGTAGCATACTGGTTCTCCCTCCGTGGCCCTCAGGGGCCTAACTGGCTTACGCATGTGACACGTCATCCGCCACTAAGGAATTACCGTTATTGAGCAGCATCATTAGCCCCCCACTCTCGTTCCGATCTATTCATGGGTCGGGTTGAGAGTGGACTACTTGGTTCTTTCTGTATGGCTTGGCGCTGGTAATTCCTCGTGGTGGATTGTTCGGCGACAACATGGCGTTCTTGTTGTCGCGCATCAAGTATAAGTCGAACGAAGGACGAGTGTGGGAAGGTCGGTATCCTCCTTTTGCCGGAGTTGAGGCGCTGATCGTGCATTGAGTATGAGTTTATTCGGCGGGCCTT
The DNA here is from genome assembly GCA_030015575.1 of Agapanthus africanus. Lineage (NCBI taxonomy): Eukaryota > Viridiplantae > Streptophyta > Magnoliopsida > Asparagales > Amaryllidaceae > Agapanthus > Agapanthus africanus. The sequence continues at coordinate 41,220,308 of JASDDO010000019.1, read as the reverse complement.
GGATCCGTGTCTTTATAGGGTAGGAGGCTGCCCGCTGGGGATGCGCCGAGTGGGAAGAAACTCGGCGGCCTAGCGATGAGGGCTTCAGATCCTCAGCGTCTGATAGGCAGGAGGATGCCCGCTGGGGATGCGCCGAGCAGGAAGAAACTGGGCAGCCTTGCAATGAGGGCTTCAGATCCTCTGCGTCTAATGGGCAGGAGGATGCCCGCTGGGGATGCACCGAGCGGTAAGAAACTCGGCAGCCTCACGATGAGGGCTTCAGATCCTCAGCGTCTGATAGGCAGGAGGCTGCCCACTGGGGATGTGCCGAGCAGGAAGAAACTCGTTGGCCTCATGATGAGGGCTTCAGATCCTCATTGTCTGATGGGCAGGAGGAAGCCCGCTGGGGATGCGCCGAGCAGGAAGGGACTCGGCGGCTTCGTGATGAGGGCTTCAGATCCTGAGCGTCTGATGGGCAGGAGGATGCCCGCTGGGGATGTGCTGAGCAAGAAGGGACTCGGCGGCCTCACGATGAGGGCTTCAGATCCACGGCGTCTGATGGGCAAGAGGATGCCTGCTGGGGATGCGCCGAGCAGGAAGAAACTCGGCGGCCTCGCGATGAGGGCTTCAGATCCTCATCGTCTGATGGGAAGGAGGCTGCCGGCTGGGGATGCGCCGAGCAGGGTAGCTGCTCGGTGGCCTCCTGGCGAGGGCTTCAGATCCTCAGCGTTTGATGGGCAGGAGAATGACCACTGAGGATGCGCCGAGCTGGAAGGGACTCGGCAGCCTCGCGATGAGGGCTTCAGATCTTCAGCATCTGATGGGTAGGAGGATGCCCGCTGGGGATGCGCCGAGCAGGGTAGCTACTCGGTGGCCTCTTAGCGAGGGCTTTAGATCCTCAGCGTCTGATGGGCAGGAGGATACCAGCTGAGGATGCGCCAAGCAGGAAGGGACTCGGTGTCCTCACGATGAGGGCTTCAGATCCTCAGCGTCTGATGGGCAGGAGGCTGCCCGCTGGGGATGCGCCGAGCAGGGTAGCTGCTCGGTGGCCTCTTGGCAAGGGCTTCAGATCCTCAGCATCTGATGGGAAGGAGGATGCCCGCTGGGGATGCGCCGAGCAGGAAAGGACTCGGCGGCCTCACGATGAGGGCTTCAGATCCTCAGCGTTTGATGGGCAGGAGGCTGCCCGCTGGGGATGCGCCGAGAAGAGTAGCTGCTCGGTGGCCTCTTAGCGATGGCTTCAGATCCTCAGCGTCTGATAGGTAGGAGGATACCCGCTGAGGATGCGCCGAGTAGGAAGGGACTCGGCGGCCTCACGATGAGGACTTCAGATCCTCAGCGTCTGATGGGTAGGAGGCTGCCCGCTGGGGATGCGCCGAGCAAGAAAGGACTCAGCGACCTCATGATGAGGGCTTCAGATCCTCAGCGTCTGATGGGAAGGAAGCTGCTCGCTGGGGATGCGCCGAGCAGTGTAGCTGCTCGGTAGCCTCTTGGCAAGGGCTTCAAATCCTCATCGTCTGATGGGCAGGAGGATGCCCGCTGGGGATGCGCCAAGCAGGAAGGAACTCGGCGGCCTCACGATGAGGGCTCCAGATCCTCGGCGTCTTATGGGCAGGAGGATGCCCGCTGGGGATGCGCCGAGCAGAAGGGACTCGGCGGCCTCACGATGAAGGCTTCAGGTCCTCAGCGCGGGAGGGGGGCCGTGAGAGGCCTACTAAGGACGGGCCAAGCAGGGTTACTACCCGGTGCCTCTTGGTGAGGGCTTTGATCCCTGGTGTGTTGGGGTAGGGAGCTACCAGCCAGGGTTAGCCGAGCAGGGAAGCCGCTCGGCTGCCTCTTGGTGAGGGCTTTGATCCTTAGAGCGGGAGGGGCCGTATGTGGCCTACTAAGGATGGGCCGAGCAGGGTAGCCACCCGGCTGCCTCTTAGCGAGGGCTTTGATCCCTGGTGTGTTGGGGTAGGGTGCTACCAGCCAGGAATAGCCGAGCAAGGGCGGGCTCGGTTGCCTCTTACGAGGGCTTTTGATCCTTAAGGATGGGCCGGGCAGGGTTGCTGCCCGGTGTCTCTTGGCGAGGGCTTTGATCCCTAGTTTGTTGGGGCAGGGAGCTACCAGCTAGGGATAACCGAGCAAGGGCGGGTTCGATTGCCTATTTCAAAGGCTTTTTATCCTTAGCGTGGGAGGGGCCATAAGAGGCCTACTAAGGATGGCCGAGCAGGGTTGCTGCCCGGTGCCTCTTGACGAGGGGTTTGATTCTTAAGGATGGCCGAGTAGGGTTGTTGCCCGGTGCCTCTTGGCGAGGGCTTTGATCCCTGGCGTTGTGGGGTAGGGAGCTACCAGTCAGGGATAGCCGAGCAAGGTAGCCGCTCGGCTGCCTCTTGGTGAGGGCTTAGATACCTGGCGTTGTGGGGTAGGGAGCTACCAGCCAGGGATAGCCGAGTAGGGTAGCCGCTCGGCTGCCTTTTCGTGAGGTCTTAGATCCTTAGCGCTGGAGGGGCCATGGGAGGCCTGCTAAGGATTGACCGAGCAGTGAAGCTGCTCAGTTGCCTCTTGGCGAGGGCTTTGATCCCTGGCGTTGTGGGGTAGGGAGCCATCATAAGGATGCGGAAGAAGAAACTGCACTACGCCTTCCACCAGTGACGAAGACAAAACCAGAGATAGAAGCCATTGTTCGAGACGAGTTAATGTCTATAATCACCGGTGGTTTCCAGAAATTCTTGGTCCAGCCAGGGATAGTCGAGCACGGTAGCCGCTCGGCTGCCTCTTGGTGAGGGCTTTAATTCCTGGCGTTATGGAGTAGGGGAGCTACCAGCCAGGGATAGCCGAGCAGGGTAGCCGCTCGGCTGCCTCTTGGGGAGGGCTTAGATCCTTAGCGCTGGAGGAGCCATGGGAGGCCTGGTTAGGATTGACCGAGCATTGAAGTTGCTCAGTTGCCTCTTGGCGAGGGCTTTGATCCCTGGCGTTGTGGCGTAGGGAGCTACCATCCAGGGATAGTCGAGCAGGGAAGCCGCTCGGCTGCCTCTTGGTGAGGGCTTTGATCCCTAGCGTTGTGGAGTAGGGGAGCTACCAGCCAGGGATAGCCGAGAAGGGTAGCCGCTCGGCTGCCTCTTGGTGAGGGCTTAGATCCTTAGCGCTGGAGGGGCCATGGGAGGCCTGCTAAGGATGGACCGGACAGTGAAGCTGCTCAGTTGCCTCTTGGTGAGGGCTTCGATCCTTAGCGCTGGAGGGGCCGTGGGAGGCCTGCTAAAGATGGACCGAGCAGTGAAACTGCTCAGTTGCCTCTTGGCGAGGGCTTTGATCCCTGGCGTTGTGGGGTAGGGAGCTACCAGCAAGGGATAGCCGAGCAGGGTAGCCACTCGGCTGCCTCTTATGAGGGCTTTTGATCCTTGGCCTCTGCTGTTGGAGACCTGTGTCTGGCCGTGGCCCCGGTTCCTTAGGTCCTCTAGCGAGGTAGTCTTTGAGCTGCCGTGATGAGTCTCGTCTATGCGACCCCGCTGAGGGAGTGGGTGTTGGTCATGCCTGGAAGCAGGCGAACTGACCGACATCTCCTCGAAAGGGACAGGAGCACGTAAGGGATCGGGGCGAGGCACTCGGGTGACAGACCTCGGCGCCGACGCGGGTTGCAGAATGTATTGGCCTGGGAGATCTGCGGCCGTGGGAGGTAACGAGGCGGTGGTCGGCTGTATCGACCCGAGCAGAGTCTTCTCTCCCTCTGCAGGGGTCCTGGTCCCGAGGTGGGGGAGCAGCGACCTGCTGAGCTTGCCCCGCCGTCTGGACACGGACTGTTCCCCTCCGAATGGCGGCGCGACGACAGAAAGACGTCTTGCCTGAGATTCGGGGCAGATGCTATTTGGTTTTATCCGTCCACCTCTTCGAAAATGCCAAGTTTATTTATGGCACCATGTATTGGAGGTTTAGACGGATGCGGCCGATGTAGCAGACTTCGTCAGATCCCCCCTCGCTTGAGGGGTTTTTGATTGTGGGGACGCTCTTCCCTGCAGGCGCAAGCCTCTGCAGTTAATTACGCTACCGCATCGCGGTAACAACTTTCTCCTTCTCCAGAATTTTACTTCGTGTCGTAGGTGTTTGTTTTGTTTGTGGTTGCCCGTGGATTGTATACGGAGACTAATTTATGTCGTCGCCCGTAGGACGTGGATTAGTCAAAATCCGTATTTTCTTAGATTTGGTTTTGGGGTTTTGGTTTAAGGATATGTTAGCCATATTTGAGGCTAAGATCAACTTAAACGTTTGTTAAGGATACGTTAGTCCAATTTGAGACTAAGATCAACTTAACGGGATCGTTTGGATCCGACAAAAGAGCATTTGGGGGCTCGATTGTTCCAGTTTAGGGACATAGTGGTCCATTGCCAGTTTAGGGACATGGTGGTCCATTATTCCCATTTTGAGGACGCATATTGGTTTAAGAACGCATTAGTCCATGAGTTTAAGGACCCCACAGTCCGTACTACCAGTTTAGGGACATGTTGGTCCAACATTTCCATTTCGGGGATGAATATTGGTTTAAGGACGTATTAGTCCATGAGTTTAAGGACCCCACAGTCCGTATTGCCAGTTTAGGGATATGGTGGTCCAACATTTCCATTTTGGGGACGAATATTGGTTTAAGGACGCATTAGTCCATGAGTTTAAGGACCCCACAGTCCGTATTGCCAGCTTAGGGACATGGTGGTCCAACATTCCCATTTTGGGGACGAATATTGGTTTAAGGACGCATTAGTCCATGAGTTTAAGGACCCCACAGTCCGTATTGATGTGTGGTTGTCGGGACTCGTCACCTCTCTGACGACGTTGAAGGATTACAACGACAAATATCAGAGGAGTTCAGAGATGTACCCTTGAACCGGGTATAAATTGATTTGGGAGAGCAGTTGTGCTCAGTTCAATTTAATTTGAGGACTTATGGCCAGTATAGGGCTAAGTCCAGTTGAGAATATTCAACATTTTTATTTCTGTCTGGCATGTTAGGCCTTTACTTGGGCTCTGCCCTTTGTTTAATAATGCATAGCATTAGTCTTGGTCTGTTGGACCTTTTAATTGGGCTCTGCACTGCATTTAATAATGCACTGCATTTTTATTAGGCATGTTAGGCCTTTTAATTGGGCTCTTCCCTTTCTTAATAATGCACAGCATTTAATAGTCTGACAGTGCGCCACGTGGCCTGCCAGGTGCTTTACGCTAATTGAGGAGCGCAAGACGCAAACTGATGTGGAGGTGACACGTGTCGCGCTCTGGTGAGCGCAAGCGCAATGCGCAATGCGCTGCGCCATTGCGCTGCGCTAGTGCGCTACTGACACGTGGCGCGCTCTGACGACTTGCGCCAATTCAAGAGCGTAGTGCTCATTTTTAAAGCGCAAGGCGCAGATTATTCTGGTGTTGACACGTGGCGTGTTCTGGTGACTTGCGCCAACCCAAGAGCGCAGAGGCTCAAATTAGTAGTGCAGGGAACTGTTCAAAAGCGCAGAGCGCATCTTGATCTATTTTAGATCAAAGAACAGAATCTTTTTGATTCTAAAGAGGTTCTACCTCAAGTTTTTCAAGAACCAATGGTTCATCAAAAGGCAATGCATTTATATATATATCAAAAAGATCTAATAGCGAAGTATATTACTTCTTTTTTTTTATTATTATTGGATCTTTTATTGATCTTTTTCTTTTTTATTGAAGATCTTGATCTTGTTCTTAGATCATTGATCTTTTCAGAAGAAATTCATTTTTTTTCAAAGGTTTACCTTTTTTTTCTTTTGGGGTTCTTCTCAAAGTTTTAGAGGAATTCTCTGTGTTTCTCTATCTCTGTGTGTGTTTTAGACTTGAAGTCTAGGGGCCTTTATATAGTGCCAACTAGTTTGTTAGGTTTGTTATAGAGATCTTTCTCTGATTGATCTGAGGATATTTCTCCACCGTCAGATCTTTGATCCAAGGGCTCTGTTTTTACAGAAGATAATCTTCTTATTTTTAACAAGATTGGAAAGATCTTTCCAGAATTTTATTGTTCTGATTTAGTGCTGGCAGAGTTGGCGCAAGCGCACCTGCGCTTGACACGTGCCGCGCAGCGCAGAGCGCTAGCGCAACTGCGCTTGTGCAACTGCGCCGACACGTGTCGCGCAGCGCGGAGCCCAAGCCATCTGAAGCGTTGCTTCCTTTATTATTATTTTGAATTTTTAAAACAGAGATTTGCTCTGATTGGGGAAAACAGAACCGTTGCTTCATTTCCCGCCTTGGAATTTGAACAGAGTTTTGCTCTGATTGGGGGAAATAAATGCCCCCACCGTTGCGCTTACGTAGCCCCAGACGTGAGCGCAGCGGTGGCGGAATTCCAACCGTCGTGCCACCTTTTGGAAGTTGAAACGGCTCTCAATGCCTATAAATAGGACCTTTGGTCCCTTAGATTATTTTTATCTTTTCATAAGAATTTTTATTCAGAGCCTTGCTCTTTTGTTCAAGCACTTTTAGGAGTTAAAACTCTAAAAAAAAAAATTTTAAGTAAAAATTAAATTAGATTAAATTAAATCAATTTTAAGAGCCTTACTCTCAATAGACCCCTGATCTAAAGAAAACCCATTTAGGGCTTCGCTTAGCAGAGCTTTGCTCTATAGGTCTAAAGGGATCTAAAGAAAACTAAAGAGAACCCCATTAGGGTTCCATTAATAAAGCTCGGCTCTTTAAAAGGATTTTTCTTGTGTTTTCTTAACCCATTAATGGAGCTTTGCTCCTTCTAACTCATATAGAAGAACTCTTAAGAGTTTTTCATGGATCTTGGAGGTTAAAGATGACATTTTATTTTTTGAGGAATTATATCATTTTGCTTAATCAGTCTGTCTGCTAATTTTGCTGATTTTCTTTTACAGGAGTAATGGACGCCCACATGTATGACCTTGATGAGATCATTTCTTATGGGGACATCCGCCGACTCAGCCGTTCTCAGAATCGAAAACTCACAAACGCCGAGTGCGCCGAAATTATGAGTCGCTTCGACGCCCATAACGGTCAACTGCTTCCTCGACGCTCTCCTCTCTTGAAGCTTATTATGGGAGCAATTTGGGAGGCGCTTCCCCTATTCTTTACCGGAGTACCGCTCAGGTCGTTAGATGCTGCCGAGGATAAGGTGCACTCAGTTTACCTGATGAACCTGATCTCGAAGAGACAGCGAGACAATCTTGTCGATCTCCTGCACCAGGCTTTTCAACAGTCCGCCATACTTGCTTCTTATCGGAGGGTGGAGGACATCAGCGGGGATCACGACACTCGTGCTCACGAAAGAAAGCACACTAGGATGTTTCGCCAGGCTTAGAAAGTCTTGGACAAGGTCACTTTCGAGTTCCTCAATCCATGTCCTGGATCTGAGGTTTTGCCATTGTAGACATTTCAATAATGCTGCTTTTGTTTATTGTCCTCATCGATGTAAGAATATTCCAAGTATGAATGAAAAATCTTTTGCCTCCTTCCTTTCATTTTCTGCTTTGTTATTGGCATATTCTTTTAAGTAAGCATAGCCTGTAGGTGATATAGAACATTCCGTCCTGAATACTTTGAGGGGTAGTGATGGCTTAAGAGGCAGGTTCAGACCTGCTACCTAAGACTTTTCATCTTTATGAGCCGTGAGGGTCTCATAAAGACTTTTCTCCCTACGAGTCGAGAGGATCCCGTAGGTGTATTTTCTCCTTAGGGGTCGTGAGAACTCCTAAGTGTGTTTTCTCTTGAGAGTCGTAAGGATCCCACGAGAGAATTTTCTTCCTTACAAGTCGAGAGGACTCGTAAGTGATAGGTGAAGTTGTCCTTATCTGCATTTCATGGAGTCAGGAGTTGCTCTGGATGCTTCCATGGGTTCACTGCCGTGTTCTGTGAGGACCAGGAAGGGTTGACTTTATCCGCATTTCACGAAGTCGGGGTTTGACTCTCAATCATCTGTCCATCGCCGAGTCGCGGAACTGGGAGCTGCCGTCGTTCCGCCTTGTTGACGTCGTATATTCCTGCAGAGAGACTGATTTCTCTGCAGGTCGAAACGAATCGAAATGTTCTCGTCAAGGACGCTGGTTTCCCTGAATCGAGAAGGTTGCCAAGGACGCTGATTTCCTCGGAGTTGAAAAAAATTGAGGTGCTCTCGTCAAGGACGCTGATTTCCCTGAATCAAGGAGATTGCCAAGGACACTGATTTCCTCGGAGTTGAAACGAATCGAGGTATTCCTGCAAAGACGCTGATTTCTCTGCGGGTCGACACGAATCGAGATGCTCTCGTCAAGGACGCTGATTTCCCTGAATCGAGGTATTTGCCAAGGACACTGATTTCCTCGGAGTTGAAACGAATCGAGGTATTCCTGCAAAGACACTGATTTCTCTGCGGGTCGACGCGAATCGAGGTGTTCTCGTCAAGGACACTGGTTTCCCTGAATCGAGGTATTTGCCAAGGACATTGATTTCCTCGGAGTTGAACTGAATCGAGGTATTCCTGCAAAGACACTGATTTCTCTGCGGGTCGACGTGAATCAAGATGCTCTCGTCAAGGACGCCGATTTCCCGGAATCGAGGTATTTGCTAAGGACACTGATTTCCTCGGAGTTGAAGCGAATCGAGGTATTCCTGCAAAGACGCTAATTTCTCTGCGGGTCGACGCGAATCAAAATGCTCTCGTCAAGGACGCTGATTTCCCTGAATCGAGGTATTTGCCAAAGACACTGATTTCCTCGGAGTTGAAACGAATCGAGGTATTCCTGCAAAGACGCTGATTTCTCTGCGGGTCGACGCGAATCAAAATGCTCTCATCAAGGACGCTGATTTCCCTGAATCGAAGTATTTGCCAAAGACACTGATTTCCTCGGAGCTGAAATGAATCAAGGTATTCCTGTAAAGACGCTGATTTCTCTACGGGTCGACGCGAATCAAAATGCTCTCGTCAAGGACACTGGTTTCCCTGAATCGAGATATTTGCCAAGGACACTGATTTCCTCGGAACTGAAACGAATCGAGGTATTTCTGCAAAGACGCTGATTTCTCTGCGGGTCGACGCGAATCAAAATACTCTTGTCAAGGACACTGATTTCCCTGAATCGAGGTATTTGCCAAGGACACTAATTTCCTCGGAGCTGAAACGAATCGAAGTATTCCTGCAAAGACGCTGATTTCTCTGCGGGTCGACGCGAATCAAAATGCTCTCGTTAAGGACACTGGTTTCCCTGAATCGAGGTATTTGCCAAGGACACTGATTTCCTCGGAGTTGAAACAAATCGAGGTATTCCTGCAAAGACGCTGATTTCTCTGCGGGTCGACGCGAATCAAGATGCTCTCCTCAAGGACGCTGATTTCCCTGAATCAAGGTATTTGCCAAGGACACTGATTTCCTCGGAGCTGAAACGAATCGAGGTATTCCTGCAAAGACGCTGATTTCTCTGCGGGTCGACGCGAATCAAAATGCTCTCGTCAAGGACACTGGTTTCCCTGAATCGAGGTATTTTCCAAGGACACTGATTTCCTCGGAGTTGAAACGAATCGAGGTATTCCTGCAAAGACGCTGATTTCTCTACGGGTCGACGCGAATCAAAATGCTCTCGTCAAGGACACTGGTTTCCCTGAATCGAAGTATTTGCCAAGGACACTGATTTCCTCGGAGTTGAAACGAATCGAGGTATTCCTGCAAAGACGCTGATTTCTCTGCGGGTCGACGCGAATCAAGATGCTCTCGTCAAGGACGCTGATTTACCTGAATCGAGGTATTTGCCAAGGACACTGATATCCTCGGAGTTGAAACGAATCGAGAAGTTCTCGCAAGGATATCCTAACGTCACAATTAACCTCTGCTCTTTACGACAGAGGTCCGTTAGGGCTTGTGGTACTAGGGTTTTATCTACTGTACCTTCGCGTTGGCTGATGCATTCCTCGATAGGCAATCTTGCTGTTCAAGTAACCTTGCGAATGTCATGTCTCTGATCCCTTCGGGGCTGGACAAGACGTCTTCAAGCAATCCTCCTAGGCAGTTTGACCGTCGGAAGAGCAAGCGTTAGGAATTTTGCCATGCCGCTTTTTACTTGAGGTTAGGCCTATTTTGGAGAGCCCTGATGAGTCATAACCACTCCGCACTGGTGTGGGATGATCTCCGATAGTCTCTCAAGCTTTATATGACTTTTCGTTAAGACCCTGAAGCTAGGAATTTGGCATTTGCTTCGTTTGCTGGCATTGCGTCCTCTATATCGAGACGAATGCCGCGGTTGTCTCTAGGTTGCTGGCGAACCGTCGAGGTTTGGAACTAGGGATTTTGCCGTGGCTCCTTTTGGTGATGTTGCGTATGCTGTGTCGAGACGAACGTCGAGGTGGTGACCACTCCGCACTGGTGCGAGACGATCTCTGATTGTCTTTTAGGCTTTATATGACTTGCCGTCAAGACCTTGAAGCTAGGAATTTGGCCTTCGCTTCGTTTGCTGGTATTGCGTCTGCTGTATTGGGACGAATGTTGCGGTTGTCTCTAGGTTGTGGGTGAACCGTCGAGGTTTGGAACTAGGGATTTTGCCGTGGCTCCTTTTGGTGATGTTGCGTCTGCTGTGTCGAGACGAACGTCGAGGTGGTGACCACTCCGCACTGGTGTGGGATGATCTTCGATAGTCTTTGAGGCTTTAGATGACTTGCCGTTAAGACCCTGAATCTTCTTTTGCTTCGCTTGTTGACATTGTGTCTGCAATATTGCAACAAATGTCGAGATTGTCTCCAGGTTGTCTATGAACCGTCGAGATTTGGCTTCACTTTCTGGTGGAGCCTGTTGGGAAGGTATGGTTCCCTCTTTGTTTGTGCCCCTGGATTGTATACAGGGATCGATGTGATCTCACCTGTAGGGCAAAAATCTCATTATATATATTTTTCATTTTATTTCTTTCCGCGATGCTCTATCATTTCAGCTTTTATATCGTGAAAGTCGCTATTGCCAAATCATTTTGGCTATTTTTCGTGGTGCCCAATCATTTCGGCTCTTTATTTTATTTTTACTCGCTGTTTTTTATTGCGAGTTGCCCAATCATTTCGGCTATTTTGTATGCATACATTTTTACTTGCTGATTTTATTGCAAGTTGCCCCATCATTTCGGCTATTTCATATGCATTTTTAGCTTGCTAATTTTTTATCGTGAGTGTGGAACTTGGAATCTGGTGCCAATCTCAGCATCAGCATCGCTACGACTGGAATATTGCCAGGAGCGAATCATCATTTGCCATGAAAGGACTTGGAATTTGATACCGATTTAGGCATCAGTATCGCTACAACTGGGATATTGCCAGGAGCGAATCATCATTTGCCTCTGTCGATGTTGAACAAAGGTGGCTTAGTAAACAGGGTTAGGATTTTGTCGACTAAGGCTTTTGACTTCATGAGCCGTAAGGATCTCACAAAGGTATTTCTACCTACAAGTCGTGAGGATCTCGTAGGTGTGGTTTCTCCTTAAGAATCTTGAGGATTCCTAAGTGCATGTTCCCTTGTAAGTCGTAAGGATCTTACAAAAGGGTTTTCTCCTTATAAGTCGAGAGGACTTACAAGGGTTGTTCACCATATGGACATATCCTCAGTCACGGACGAGACTTTGTTAGGGAAATGTTTATTTGCGCCCGTGGATTGTATACAAGGGTCAGTATTAAGCCACTTATAGAGCAATATCGAAGGTTGTGGGGGTTGCTTAAGAACAGGTTCAGGTCTCTGTAACTTAAGACTTTCAAATCTTATGAGCCGTGAGGGTCCCATAAGAGAGTTCTCTTTACGAGTCGTGAGGATCTCGTAAGTGTAATTTCTCCTTAGGAATCGTGAGGATCCCTAAGTGTGTTGCTCCCTTGTGAGTCGTAAGGATCTCACGCGGGTGGTTTCTCCTTACAAGGTCGAAAGGACCCTGTAAGTGTCTTTTAACGAGGTTGCGCCCTTTCGGGTTTTCACAAACACTCGTCGGTAGCCCAGCTGTTTTTACTCACAGAGCTCTTTCGGGTTTTCATTCGTGCCCATTTTGCTTATGGACATACCGTCGTTTTTTTTAATTCTTTTTACTCTTTTTTTTAACGAGGTTGCGCCCTTTCAGGTTTTCACAAACTCGCCGGTAGCCCTGCTGTTTTTACTCACGGAGCCCTTTCGGGTTTTCATCCGTGCCCATTTTGCTTATAGACATACCGTTTTTATTTTTTTATTTTTTTTATTTTTATTTTTTATCACGTCAACCTGAGGATGCTGCAGTAGTAGTTTAAAGACGTTTCGGTCATAAGTTAACGCACGATTACGCAGCTAGATTTTTTCGCAAATCTTCGCATGTTTTGTGCCGGAGGTGGATTCCTTGAAGAGAGGATTGAGGGCGACTTCTTCGTCAGAGTCGCTTCCAAAGGTGATAACTTGCGATCCCTTGGTGTCGGCTATGTGACAGTTGCCAGCAGCTCTTTCGTGCTCATCTGTCGTGCTTTTCCGTTCCCGACAAGCCTTGCGCTTCACTCATTGAACGTGTCGTCGATGGGCAACATATCCCTGCCACCAGTTTTTAAAGGCTATGCACTTCTCGGTGGGGTGTGCAATTCTCTGATGGTATAGGCAGAAGTTAGGATGTATGTCCGCTTCATCAAGACGTATATTGCCAGGGGAATTTCCTTTGAGAGAGGGCAACTTCATTCCTATTGCCAGGGCCCTAGCGAATCGTTTCCTTACTTTAAGCTTGCTTTTGCTGGCGATAGGGACACTTTGCTCCATTCGGGGCGTCTCGACCTTTTCCTCCAGTCGTTGGCGTTTGGCCTTTTCAAATATAGCCAGTTCACGCTCTCGATTGGCTTTGCTTTCCTGACGGGCTTCGTTTAGGAATGCATCAATCATTTCGTCTGATGGTCCTAGAAGTTCTGGTTCGGGCCCTGCCCCCAGTTTCTCTGTGCAAGAAGCCTTCTCATCGTCTATAAGCGTGTGGGAGATCATATGACAACTTGCTACATAACCCTCAGATTCATCCGACGAGCTTTCTCCATCATCTTCCTCCTGAAAGATGTGGCTGAGGAACTCTTGGAGCGTGATGGGAGTCCGCGCCTTCTGATTATATTCCTCCAGCGCGTCGATCTGTTTTTGCAGGCTCGTGCGCTTGTCACCAGGCTTCACGGCCTTTTTGGACTTCTTCTTCTTTTTCGAAGATTTTGACGGCTGAGTGTGAGCATTTTGGCTATCACCAATCTTTGGAGTTGGGCACGGCTTTAGCATCCCCTTGATGATCTGAGGTTCCAACGGGTTCTTCCATCTGATCGCCGGGCATGTCTGGAGATCATTCAGCATCTTTTTGGTTTTGGCGGAAACCACGACCTCCCATGGAGCTTCTTCAACAAAAGAATAAGTCGCCCCCGGCGTGCCCATCTTCTTTGGAGTGTGCGGCTGTGGTGGGTTTACTTTCCACTTTTCGGACAACGCAAACTTGCCTTGTAGGTATGCTCGGTAAGCCTTCTTCCTTCGCATTCATGTGTATATTTTTGCATTTGCATACTTATTTTAAAAACCCATAAAAAATTGAAAAATTTCTAAAATTATAAAAATTAATGTATTCAATTTTGGCCTAATTGACTTGAGTTTGACAAAAAAGTTAACTAGCTAGGAATAACTAGATCTTAGACTTAGTAAATTAAAAACCCTAAAAATAACCTTTCTTAAAGTTTAACGGTAGAAAGTATATGTCTTTGTAGTTTATTTAGAAATAGGCAAATTTTGAGTTCACTTCTTGGGCTAAGTTAAAACAAGGGAAGAGTATTGATATTTTTATTAGAGTATAAGTTTGAAAAATACTTCCTAAGCTTAAGTCTAGATTATGAAAATGTATACCCTACAATTTGCACAAACACGAACCTTGAAACTTGGAATAGTAGAAGAGACCTTGAAATGCTCTTGTCTAAAGTCCTTAGTACGATGAAAAATAAAAGAAAAATCCAAGTGTGAATAAAGAGATAATAAAAAATTGAACACTGGTTTTTGTGATTACTTAAGGCTGTAAAAATAGAAAAATATTTAGCAAGGGTGCTTCATCACCTAGTGCCTTAGACCAACTGGTTTTGGAGTCACTGCTAAAAGCCTTAGGTGTTGCAAGACTAGGAATTATGCTTTAAAGTGCAAACGCATTTTGTAATCGGTCGTTGGTACCTCAAGAAGTATTAACGGTCGCATGAAGGATGTGTAAGCAAAATTCATTTAAAAATTCACCAATTAAATAGTGCTTTGGACGACGGACAAGAGTATGATTGCTTGATTTGAATTTCCAAGTGTAGGGGTGATATATACACAAATGTAGGGGTATGTGATTGGAGTCTAGATAAGAGAGAGGGATGAAGAATAGAACTTGTAGGTATCATTAATAATGATGGGTTGTGAAGGGGTTTCGGCGCCATTTGATTTGTCTCAAAAATATCTAGTAACCGCAATCAAGAACGGCGTCGCTTTGCAGCTAGCCGGTGAGTACGGGTCGGTCCACAGGGATGTTGTGAATTTCCTAATCGCTCTTACGAGTTAATTCCAAACGGTGTGAATGGATCAATTAAATCTAAAAACTAAATTAATCTGGATCTAAATCTTGCTAGGGTTAGGTTTAGGTTAAGTTTGGAAAGTCAATAAATCTCACCGCTTTCTATACCCATATTAAGATCTATTAGGAGTTATGGTAATTATTAATAGAGGGGATTGGAACCATTTGGAAAGATGTTTCTTCCTCTAGGTTCTTGTCCTTCATTTATCAATCCTTACCCTAACCTCCATGGAAAATACGCGCAACCGGGCCTTTATACTACGGTATCACCGCTACCTCGTAGGATAGGATGCCGTAGGGAGCGGTATGTGTATATATGCATGGAGTCCTATGAAAATATATGACGGGCAAGAAAGGGGTGAGAGATCTTCATCTCTCAAACCTTCCCCAAATCTAACCCTAACAAGCGAGGAGACTACTGGCTTATTAGGGAATTGAAAAACATTTATCTAGGGCAGAGAATAAAAGATCTAACTAGGGCAAGGAATTAAAATTACCTAGGGCAAGGAAAATAAATTAAGAACTTACAAATTGATGCTCTCCAAAAGAAATCTGAATTTTATTAATGAAGGGAGGCATAAACTAATACAAGGAATTGGGTCTCTATTTATAGGACATAGAAAACCCTAGGTTTACAATTGCCGCACGTCTGCATTTACAAAAATATCCCTAGGAAGATTAGTTAGCGCCGCCACAAAACATGGTAAAATTTTTACACCCTATGTGCTCTAGACGGCCGCGGAACCGCGGCCGCAGCAAGGGTTGGCACGCGGTTCTGCGGCCCAATGATGGAGTTAGCTTCTGAGTTTTTCTGGGCTGGCTTTGGTCAATTTTGTCTTCCTATTTCTTCAGTACTTTTCTCAAATTGGCTTCTTGGTTTCTTTCAGATCTTCCAGTGAACAATTGCAGTGGACATTTTACCGTTGCTTCGAAATCTTGGACCTTGCGTTGCCTTATACTTTGTGAACTGATCTTTTGTGTAGGCTTGATCAAGATCCTTCTATTTGTTGGTCGTAGTCCCACTTTTGCATCGTCTTTTATCTTTTTCACTATTTTTCTTCCAAGAACCTGTAACCTGTACTATGTAGCAGACATGGGTCAAAAGTACCTGTTTATTTGTAAAATGCATAAGAATGGGGAATATAATAATGCAATATGATGGTATGAACAAGGTACTGATCTTCGATCCATCCCTTAAAGACGAAGCAATCCTCGATCGGGTGATTTACCGTTTGGTGGTAAGGGCAATAATTGGGATTATTCACCTCGCTGGGTTGCGGTAGTCTCCTTAGATTCGGGAGATTGATAAGCCTATTGTGCATCGCCAGCTCGAACAGCCTCTTCGTTTTGTCCTGCGGGAATGAGTAAGGGCGCTTCATTTTCTCATCATAATACCGCCGTCTCTCTTCCAGTTGATCCGCTAGCTTTGAGGCACTGGGCTGCTGTCGGATGTTCGCAACGAAGGTCGCCTTCCCTTTACCCTTGTCGTTTCGGGGTTCCGGCTTCGGAGGAGACGGTCTGTGACCCATTTGATCCATCCGGGCTAGCTTATCAATTAAAGCCTGGAATGTGGTCGGTTTAAAGAACATCATGAACTGTGAAATAGTTGCATCAGGGTCTAGGGTGCCCACGAACATGCCCACCGCTGGTGCTTCTTCGATGCGCTGTTCGCATTTCGACCACAAGTTCTGCCATCGTGCTGCGTATTGAACCCACGTCTCGCCTGGCCTTACCCTGGCGTTGATCAATGCGGTGATCGCGGTGTGCTCGCTGGCGCTTGCAAATCTCTGGGTGAACAACAACTCCATTTCCGCAAATGTTTTGACAGAATCGTTAGGTAGCTCCGAATACCATTCAAAGGCCGTTTCTGCTAAGCTGCCGACGAATTAGCGAAGCAACAGTTTGTCATCGCCTCCAGTGTTGCCGCATAAGGCCCTGAATTGCGCGACATGCTGATGTGGATTCCCTGTCCCCTTGTACACATGGAATTTAGGGATCGTATATCCCGGCGGGTAACTGATTTGGTCGTACCAGCCCGGATAGGGTCGTCCAGTTCTAACAATTTTCCCAGCCGCTTCATTCGCCTGGTGAGCTCGTATTTGCTGAGCTATATAGTCGTCTAGTGCAGCTTTGGAAATGGTTTCCTCTTTGGCTGCTGAAAGGACCGGAGGAGGATTAGATGTCTCCCCTCTATCGTCTTCAACAATGATCGGAGGGTCTTCAGCTGGAGGGTCCGGCTGTAACATCATCCCTACCATGTCTTGGAAGAGAAGCGCCATTTGTTTTATGTTGGCAGCTTGTTCTGCTGCCTCTCTGTTCTTCTTTTCGAGGACTCTGCGTAGAAAGTCAGCGTCAGTTTCCTGTTCGTGACGCTGCTCTGATGATGCCTCCGGGCTTTCTTTTGGCTCGGTAAGTGCGGTCATCGCAGTCATCATTTCCTGAAGCTTCTGTTGTTGCTCCTGGGCTTTGGTCACGGATCGAGTGAGCGGTCGGTGACCCGTCGAAGCACGGCTTTTCTCCTTTCCGGAAGCCATATAAACGGTGTGCACCATCATGCCCCCAGATTTGGGGCGTTTAGATTCAGTGTCTTTGCGATTTGCCAAAGACACAGGGATCTTCTCCGACCTCCTTCTTTTTTGAGCGGTCGAAGTTGAGGGGGCCGTTGTAGTGGGCACCCAAGTAGCTGTCGTCCTTTGTGGCTTGACAGAATAGTCCTTCTCCTGCCGAACTTTCATCTTTTTCTGTCGGCGGAGATAGTCTTGATCCACAACCGAGTCTTGGACTTGACACCAGACTTTGTAAATCTTAGAGGACAGCCGCTGAGGGGGCTGCTCCAGCTTCACTTTTGGGGCATTATCCACAGGTGTAGGAGATATTTTCAATATGGCAGTTGGCGAGTTTTTGCGCACTTTGTTAAGTAGTTCAAAGCTGTTCCCGGTTGGAACAGCAGCATCAATCCCAACCGTTGGAGCTGGTGGAGTAAATCTAGAGGGAGAGTTGCCCCCAGCCTTCCGTACTCGGCGCCAGTGACGACGGCGAGCATGTCGTGCGATTGGAGTTGGTTTAGCCGCAGGGGTGACCTTCTCATGCCCCATGTGTTGGTCAGAATTTGCTGGTATCAGCCTTTTAAAGACCGACGTCCATTGAATGGGGACGGTCAACCTATCAAAAGCAGACTTCCGAGTACGGGACGTAACCTTGGTGATTTCGCCTGGAACGGGAGCAGGGATAGCTATCCGCTTCGGGATAACACCTTCTAGTATTGCAGGCTTCTTCATGGGCCCGTTGGAGCTCTGGCCTAGTTTGTTAAAAACTGAGGCAGTGGAGTTGGGCGACCCGTTGAGAGGGGCCGCGGTAGTTGTAAGCCGATCAAAGACCGACTTCTTTGGAGCTTCTTGCGACGTCATTGGGGCATTGAAGCTCATCGGTGGGGGCATGGTCCCGAAGAATAGTCCAGTGGTGGCTTAAGTTACCTGCTCCACTGGCATTTTGAAAAGAGAGGCCGCTTGGGGCCCGTAAGTCACTCCTCCAGCAAGGATGGAGCGAGAGTTGCAGTTGCAGTTAGTGTAGTTTGAAGCCACAGGCAACCACAGCAAACCGCGATTCGTTCGCGAATACGACACACGAAGTGTGGAGTAGAAAGAGGAAAAGGTCCCACCGGGCGTGCCAGAATCTGTTCCCCTCCGAATGGCGGCGCAATGACAGAGAGACGTCTTGCCTGAGATTCGGGGAAGATGCTATTTGGTTTTATCCGTCCACCTCTCCGAAGATGCCAAGTTGATTTATGGCACCGTGTATCGGAGGTTTAGACGGATGCGGCCGATGTAGCAGACTTCGTCAAATCCCCCCTCGCTTGAGGGGTTTTTGATTATGGGGACGCTCTTCCCTGCAGGCGCAAGCCCCTGCAGTTAATTACGCTACCGCATCGCGGTAACAACTTTCTCCTTCTCCAGAATTTCACTTCGTGTCGTGGGTGTTTGTTTTGTTTGTGGTTGCCCATGGATTGTATACGGAGACTAATTTATGTCGTCGCCCGTAGGACGTGGATTAGTCCAAATCCGTATTTTCTTAGATTTGGTTTTGGGGTTTTGGTTTAAGGATACGTTAGCCATATTTGGGGCTAACATCAACTTAAACGCTTGTTAAGGACACGTTAGTCCAATTTGAGACTAAGATCAACTTAACGGGATCGTTTGGATCCGACAAAAGAGCATTTGGGGGCTCGATTGTTCCAGTTTAGGGACATAGTGGTCCATTGCCAGTTTAGGGACATGGTGGTCCATTGTTTCCATTTTGATGACGCATATTGGTTTAAGGACGCATTAGTCCATGAGTTTAAGGACCCCACAGTCCGTACTACCAGTTTAGGGACATGTTGGTCCAACATTTCCATTTCGGGGATGAATATTGGTTTAAGAATGCATTAGTCCATGAGTTTAAGGACCCCACAGTCCGTATTGCCAGTTTAGGGACATGGTGGTCCAACATTCCCATTTTGGGGACGAATATTGGTTTAAGGACGCATTAGTCCATGAGTTTAAGGACCCCACAGTCCGTATTGCCAGTTTAGGGACATGGTGGTCCAACATTCTCATTTTGGGGACGAATATTGGTTTAAGGACGCATTGGTCCATGAGTTTAAGGACCCCACAGTCCGTATTGATGTGTGGTTGTCGGGACCCGTCACCTCTCTGACGACGTTGAAGGATTACAACGATAAATATCAGAGGAGTTCAGAGATGTACCCTTGAACCGGGTATAAATTGATTTGGGAGAGCAGTTGTGCTCAGTTCAATTTGATTTGAGGACTTATGGCCAGTATAGGGCTAAGTCCAGTTGAGAATATTCAACATTTTTATTTGTGTCTGGCCTGTTAGGCCTTTACTTGGGCTCTGCCCTTTGTTTAATAATGCATAGCATTAGTCTTGGTCTGTTGGACCTTTTAATTGGGCTCTGCACTGCATTTAATAATGCACTGCATTTTTATTAGGCATGTTAGGCCTTTTAATTGGGCTCTGCCCTTTCTTAATAAAGCGCAGCATTTAATAGTCTGACAGTGCGCCACGTGGCCTGTCAAGTGCTTTGCGCCGATTGAGGAGCACAAGACGCAAACTGATGTGGAGGTGACACGTGTCGCGCTCTGTTGAGCGCAAGCGCAATGCGCTGCACCATTGCGCTGCGCTAGTGCGATACTGACACGTGGCGCGCTCTGACGACTTGCGCCAATTCAAGAGCGCAGTGCTCATTTTCTAAAGCGTAAGGCGCGGATTATTCTGGGGTTGACACGTGGCGTGTTCTGGTGACTTGCGCCAACCCAAGAGCGCAGAGGCTCAAATTAGTAGTGCAGGGCATTGTTCAAAAGCGCAGAGCGCATCTTGATCTATTTTAGATCAAAGAACAGAATCTTTTTGATTCTAAAGAGGTTCTACCTCAAGTTTTTCAAGAACCAATGGTTCATCAAAAGGCAATGCCTTTATATATAGATCAAAAAGATCTAATAGCGAAGTATATTACTTCTCTTTTTTATTATTATTATTGGATCTTTTATTGATCTTTTTCTTTTTTATTGAAGATCTTGATCTTGTTCTTAGATCATTGATCTTTTCAGAAGAAATTGTTCTTTTTTCAAAGGTTTACCTTTTTTTTCTTTTGGGGTTCTTCTCAAAGTTTTAGAGGAATTCTCTGTGTTTCTCTATCTCTGTGTGTGTTTTAGACTTGGAGTTTAGGGGCCTTTATATAGTGCCAACTAGTTTGTTAGGTTGGTCACAGAGATCTTTCTCTGATTGATCTGGGGATATTTCTCCACCGTCAGATCTTTGATCCAAGGGCTCTGTTTTTACAGAAGATAATCTTCTTGTTTTTAACAAGATTGGAAAGATCTTTCCAGAATTTTATTGTTCTGATTTAGTGCTGACAGAGTTGGCGTAAGCGCACCTGCGCTTGACACGTGCTGCGCAGCGCAACTGCGCCGACACGTGTCGCGCAGCGCAAAGCGCAAGCCATCTAAAGCGTTGCTTCCTTTATTATTATTTTGAATTTTTAAAACAGAGCTTTGCTCTGATTGGGGGAAACAGAAGCGTTGCTTCATTTCCCGCCTTGGAATTTGAACAGAGCTTTGCTCTGATTGGGGGAAACACGGACGAGCGCGTCCATGACGGACACGAGTCGATCTATCCGAGTTGCTAGGGCGTTGTAGACGCTCGTCGGAGGAGGGGATTCGTTCGCGTCTCCGTTGAGGGGGAGGCGGCGGCTGGTGCTTGGATCGTTGTGATGACCGCTCGCCATTGGGTTAGGATCGGAAGGTGAACTTTTTGTTTTTGTGGATCAAGTTTTTTCCCACAGACGGCGCCAGCTGACGTGACCTAGATCGCGCCAAGATGTTACCTTCTGTTGATCTGCTGATGGCGGTGATGGGTAGCTGAGATTGGATCTGGAGGCTGTCGCTCCTGAAGCGTGTGGATCTTAATAGGTTTGAGGTTGTGGTTTTCGAGCTACCTGCAAGGAAGTCTCGGGGTGGTTGTACTACCAAGGACCCTCCGACGGTCAAGTTAGACTAGGGATCCGAGTAGAGTAACGGCTTAGTGGAGTAAAAATGGCTTCCTTGGACCGTCTGAAGAAGGGGTGTATATAGCGGTGGCAGCAGGCAAGGGCAACGCGAGAATCACGCCGGCCGTTACTCTCCCGACGTCACGCCCGCGTGATGAGCGGGATCTCCTATTAATGGTGAGACAGGCTCATTAATGGGTGATCATGATGGCGTGGAACGTGGGATGTGGCCGGCGGATATCTCGTGCATGGCGAGATTCACAGGATAGCGGTTGCGCCTGTGAGCGGTGCCGTTGGTCGGTCGATGAGACCGAGGAAGATGACCTCCGTGGGAGAGCTCACGGGCGAGCGGGAGAGCCGAGCTATCTTGGTTCTGCGGTAGCCCGGAGTCGAGCTGAGAGGGTCGAGGGGGCTCGGGCCTGTGATAGCTCGGAGTAAAGCAAAGGGATAGTTGGCTTGGCTGCTGAGGTGCTCGGGGGTAAGGAGTGGGGTGCAACCTCGGAGATATGGTTTGAGGGAATCCCTCCTGTAGCATATTGGTTCTCCCTCCGTGGCCTTCAGGGGCCTAACTGGCTTACGCATGTGACACGTCATCTGCTACGTGTCATCATCTAAGGAATTACCGTTATTGAGCATCATCATTAGCCCCCCACTCTCGTTCCGATCTATTCATGGGTCGGGTTGAGAGTGGACTACTTGGTTCTTTTTGTGTGGCTTGGCGCTGGTAATTCCTCGTGGTGGATTGTTCGGGGATAACACAGCATTCTTGTTGTCACGCATCGAGTATAAGTCAAACGAAGGACGAGTGTGGGAAGGTCGGTATCCTCCTTTTGCCGGAGTTGAGGCGCTGATCGCGCGTTGAGTATGAGTTTATTCGGCGGGCCTTGGATCCGTGTCTTTATAGGGTAGGAAGCTGCCCGCTGGGGATGCGCCAAGTGGAAAGAAACTCGGAGGCCTCGCGATGAGGGCTTCAGATCCTCAGCGTCTGATAGGCAGGAGGATGCCCGCTAGGGATGCGTCGAGCAGGAAGAAACTGGGCAGCCTCACGATGAGGGCTTCAGATCCTCTGCGTCTAATGGGCAGGAGGATGCCCGCTGGGGATGCGCCGAGCGGGAATAAACTCGGCAGCCTCACGATGAGGGCTTCAGATCCTCAGCGTCTGATAGGCAGGAGGCTGCCCACTGGGGATGTGCCGAGCAGGAAGAAACTCGACGGCCTCGCGATGAGGGCTTCAGATCCTCATTGTCTGATGGGCAGGAAGAAGCCCGCTGGAGTTGCGCCGAGCAGGAAGGGACTCGGCGGCTTCGCAATGAGGGCTTCAGATACTCAGCGCCTGATGGGCAGGAGGATACCCGTTGGGGATGCGCCGAGCAGGAAGGGACTCGACGGCCTCACGATGAGGGCTTCAGATCATCAGCGTCTGATGGGCAAGAGGATGCCCGCTGGGGATGCGCCGAGAAGGAAGAAACTCGGCGGCCTCATGATGAGGGCTTCAGATCCTCAGCGTTTGATGGGCAGGAGGCTGCCCGCTGGGGATGCGCCGAGCAGGAAGGGACTCGGCGGCCTCGCGATGAGGGCTTCAGGTCCTCAGCACGGGAAGGGCCGTGAGAGGCCTACTAAGGACGGGTCGAGCAGGGTTACTACCCGGTGCCTCTTGGCGAGGGCTTTGATTCATGGTGTGTTGGGGTAGGGAGCTACTAGCCAGGGTTAGCCGAGCAGGAAAGTCGCTCGGCTGCTTCTTGGTGAGGGCTTTGATCCTTAATGCGGGAGGGGCCGTATGTAGCCTACTAAGGATGGGCCAAGCAAGATAGCCACCCGACTGCCTCTTGGCGAGGGCTTTGATCCTTGGTGTGTTGGGGTAGGGTGCTACCAGCCAGGGATAACCGAGCAAGGGCGGGCTCGGTTGCCTCTTACGAGGGCTTTTGATCCTTAAGGACGGGCCAGGCAGGGTTGCTACCTGGTGCCTCTTGGCGAGGGCTTTGATCCTTGGTTTGTTGGGACAGGTAGCTACCAGCCAGGGATAACTGAGCAAGGACGGGCCCGGTTGCCTCTTTCAAGGGCTTTTTATCCTTAGCGCGGGAGGGGCCGTAAGAGGCCTACTAAGGATGGCCGAGTAGGATTGCTGCCCGGTGCCTCTTGACGAGGGGTTTGATTCTTAAGGATGGCCGAGCAGGGTTGTTTCCCGGTGCCTCTTGGCGAGGGCTTTGATCCCTGGCATTGTGGGGTAGGGAGCTACCAGCCAGGGATAGCCGAGCAGGGTAGCCGCTCGGCTGCCTCTTGGTGAGGGCTTAGATCCCTGGCGTTGTGGGGTAGGGAGCTACCAGCCAGGGATAGCCGAGCAGGGTAGCCGCTCGGCTGCCTCTTGGTGAGGGCTTAGATCCTTAGTGTTGGAGGGGCCATAGGAGGCCTGCTAAGGATTGACCGAGCAGTGAAGCTGCTCAGTTGCCTCTTGGCGAGGGATTTGATCCCTGGAGTTGTGGGGTAGGGAGCTATCATAAGGATGAGGAAGAAGAAACTGCACTACGCCTTCCACCAGTGACGAAGACAAAGCCAGAGATAGAAACCATTGTTCGAGACGAGTTAATGTCTATAATCACCGGTGGTTTCTAGAAATTCTTGGTCCAGCCAGGGATAGCCGAGCAGGGTAGCCGCTTGGCTGCCTCTTGGTGAGGGCTTTGATCCCTGGCGTTGTAGAGTAGGGGAGCTACCAGCCAGGGATAGCCGAGCAGGGTAGCCGCTTGGCTGCCTCTTGGTGAGGGCTTAGATCCTTAGCGCTGGAGAGGCCATGGGAGGCCTGATAAGGATTGACCGAGCATTGAAGCTGCTCAGTTGCCTCTTGGCAAGGGCTTTAATCCCTGGCGTTGTGGGGTAGGGAGCTACCGTCTAGGGATAACTGAGCAGGGTAGCCGCTCGGCTGCCTCTTGGTGAGAGCTTTGATCCCTGGCGTTGTGGATTAGGAGAGCTACCAGCCAGGGATAGCCGAGAAGGGTAGCCGCTCGGCTGCCTCTTGGTGAGGGCTTAGATCCTTAGCGCTGGAGGGGCCATGGGAGGCCTGCTAAGGATGGACCGAACAGTGAAGCTGCTCAGTTGCCTCTTGGTGAGGGCTTCGATCCTTAGCACTGGAGGGGCCGTGGGAGACCTGCGAAGGATGGACTGAGTAGTGAAACTGCTCAGTTGCCTCTTGGCGAGGGCTTTGATCCCTGGCGTTGTGGGGTAGGGAGCTACCAGCCAGGGATAGCCGAGCAGGGTAGCCGCTCGGCTTCCTCTTGTGAGGGCTTTTGATCCTCGGCCTCTGCTGTTGGAGACCAGTGTCTGGCCACGGCCCCGGTTCCTTAGGTCCTCTGGCGAGGTAATCTTCGAGCTGCTATGACGAGTCCCATCTGTACGACCCCGCCGAGGGAGTGGGTGTTGGTCATGCCAGGGAGCAAGCGAACTGACCGACATCTTCTTAGAAGGGATAGGAGCACGTAGGGGCTCGGGGCGAGGCACTCGGGCGATAGACCTCGGCGCTGATGCAGGTTGCAGAATGTATTGGCCCGGGAGATCTGCGACCATGGGAGGTAACGAGGCGGTGGTCGGCTGTACCGACGCGAGCAGAGTCTTCTCTCCCTCTGCAGGGGTCCTGGCCCCGAGGTGGGGGAGCAGCGACCTGGGGAGCTTGCCCCGCCGTCTGGACACGGACGAGCGCGTCCATGACAGACACGGGTCGATCTATCCGGATTGCTAGGGCGTTGTAGACGCTCGTCAGAGGAAAGGATTCGTCCGTGTCTCCGTTAAGGGGGAGGCGGCGGCTGGTGCTTGGATCGTTGTGATGACCGCTCGCCATTGGGTTAGGATCGGAAGGTGAACTTTTTGGTTTTGTGGAATCAAGTTTTTTCCCACAGACGGCGCCAGCTAACGCGACCTGGATCGCGCTAAGATGTTACCTTCCATTGATCTGCTGATGGCGGCGATGGGTGGGTGAGATTGGATCTGGAGGCTGTCGCTCCTGAAGCGTGTGGATCTCAATAGGTTTGAGGTTGTGGTTGCCGAGCTACCTGCAAGGAAGTCCCGGGGTGGTTGTACTACCAAGGACTCTCCGACAGTCAAGTTAGACTAGGGATCCTAGCAGAGTAACGGCTTAGTAGAGTAAAAATAGCTTCCTTAGACCGTCTGAAGAAGGGGGTGTATATAGCGGTGGCAGCAGGCAAGGCTGGCGCGAGAATCACGCCGGCCGTTACGCTCCCGACGTCACGCCCGCGTGATGAGCGGGATCTCCCATGGGGGATCGTGATGGCGTGGAACATGGGATGTGGCCGGAGGATATCTCGCGCATGGCAAGATTCACGGGATGGCAGTTGCGCCTGTGAGCGGTGCCGTTGGTCGGTCGATGAGACCGAGGAAGATGACCTCGGCGGGAGAGCTCGCGGACGAGCTGGAGAGCCGAGGTATCTTGGTTCTGCGGTAGCCCGGAGACGAGCTGAGAGGGTCGAGGGGGCTCGGGCCTGTGATAGCTCGTAGTAGAGTAAAGGGACAATTGGCTTGGCTGCTGAGGTGCTTGGGGGCAAGGAGTGGGGTGCAACCTCGGAGACAGGGATTGAGGGAAGCCCCCACTGTAGCATACTGGTTCTCCCTCCGTGGCTCTCAGGGGCTTAACTGGCTTACGCATGTGACACGTCATCCGCCACGTGTCATGATCTAAAGAATTACCGTTATTGAGCATAATCAGCCCTATTCATAACGATAATCCCTTTCTGAAAGTCCTCTCCATGATAAAAATATACTAAACCCAATTTTGTGAAATTTCTCTACATAACAAAAAAACTTCTTTTTAAATTTTGTTATGAAAGACCTCTTCGTAACGATAATCCCTTTGTGAAAGCCCTCTCCTCAATATAAAAATTACCCTGTTCAAATTTCGTTATGAAAATTCTCTTCGTAACGATAATTCTTTCATGAAAGTTCTCTCCACGATAAAAATATACCAAACTCAATTTTGTTGTGAAAGTTATCTACGAAACAAAAAAACCTTTTTTCAAATTTCGTTATGAAAGCCCTCTTTGTAATGATAATCCATTTATGAAATTTCTCTCCACAATATAAAAATTACCATGTTCAAATTTCATTATGAATGTCATCATCGTAACGATAATCCTTTCGTGAAAGTTCTCTCTACGATAAAATATACCAAATCCAATTTTGCTATGAAAGTTTCCTACACAACGGGAAAAAACTTTTTTTTAAATTTCATTATGAAAATTCTCTGCATAAAGACAATCCCTTTGTGAAAGTTCTCTCCACAAAAAAACCAAGTTTCAAATTTCGTTATGAAAGCCTTCTCTATATCGATAAACCCATTTATGAAGATTCTCTCAACAAATAAAAAAATATATCAAATCCAATCTCGTTATGAAAGTTCTCTACACAACGATAAAATTTTTTTCTACCCATTTGTGAAAGTCCTCTTCGCAATGGAAAAATATTATTCACCAAATCCAACTTCATTGTGCAAGTCCTCTCTATGACGAAGACTATCAAATTCAAATGTCCGTAACTTATATCCGTAGCTCAGATGAAAGAATGTGATAACATCGTGCATATAACTCGATAAGTTGTATACACTCTTTATCCGAAGACATTTGTTGACAAGAAAATGTGTTAACTAAAATAAAAGAATTCTAAGATTATTATTTGCGGATATCTTTGGAGTCCCCTGAGTAGATATTTTCTAGGGCGGATATCCCCGAGCGAGTATCTCCCGTTTACCAAAGTCAAAACGGGTATATGCTTTGACAAAGCGGTTGCAGATACCTTTAAAAAGATACCCGCATGAGCTGTTATTGCCCATTTTTAAATGTCAAGTATGGGAGTTATTCTCTTCCCCTACTTTCCCCAAAATGAGGGGGTAGTTTATAACTATTCCCGCTCATATATACCCCAAGATAAAGAGAAAAATGGGAGTCCTCATTTTTATTCAAGAAGAGAGGAGAAGAGCTCTTAGAATTTTCAAGACTTGAAGACCAGGTGCTCTCGGCTGATAGGGAAAAGAGGAGGAAGAAGAAAAGAGAAAGAAAATGTGAAGATTTGATGAAAGCCCTTTCATTTCAAAGAATGATTCTTCTTTTCTTCTTAATTTGACAGGGAATACTGAAGGTTGAGGGCTTGAAGGAATGCTCATCGATTCTTATAATCAAGAACACCCCTAATGAACTTAGGGACATGATTAATTTCATGTTCTTTGACAAATATCGATTATGAAAATACTCTCTTTAGAATATAGAGGAAATTCTATGTTCACTTTAGAATACAGGGAAAGCCCTATGGCTTTCATATACAAAAACATGCACCACAGATTCATGTTTTTTTTCAAAACTTAAAAAATACTACAGAAGACTCTGCATAGATTTTTAGAAGTAGAAATTTTTAAAAGAGTTTTTTTTATGCTTGACAAACTACTTCTAAAAATCTATGATGTAGCGGGTATCTTAAAACGATATCCACAAATTGGACATCTTTAAATATATCCGCAAATAGAAACATATTCAAACATGTCCACAAATGGGGTCGAGCATATTAAAAGATGCCACTTGTCGGATATCTTAAAAAGATACATGTAAATAAGAATTTGTGCAGATATCCTAGTTAAAGATATCCACAACTTCTTTAAGTGTGTTGTGGATCTCATATAGGAGACGCCACATTTGTTTAAAGGGGCTAAGTGTTGATTTTGGCCTATTAATGCCCTAATCTTTTGACATCAATTTTAATACTAAACCCACCTTTTCTTTTAAAATATGTTTGTATTTCTTGCAACCCTTTTGTATAAATTTTCGAGATGCAAAAATGTATATGTACCAAATTGTACACAAATCAATATAAATGAAATCTCTTGATGACTTTTTTCATATTATTTTTTATTGCAAGCATACATGTATATGATATGATTTTTATTCAAATTGTTGTGATTTAGAATGGCCTAATACGATATCCCGTCTAAATATTTCCTAAGACAATTGTGTATAATTAACGATAAGTGCTTGTGCTTATCGGAAGTCTTGAACCTTAGGACCTTGTGGTCAAACTTTGAAATCCCTAAACTTTGTTTTGTTTAAACTCTATTTTTTTTTAATGTTCGATCGTTGGAGTTCATAAAAAAGATAAACAAGGAGAAAAGTTAAAAAAAATGAAGAAAGAGGAAGGAGTCATTTTTCTTTTTGTTATAGGCCACATGCAAGCTATTATTTAAATTATTATTCCTACTCTATAACAGTTTGTAAATTGGTACTTATCAACTTAATGTTCGACCCCTCGATTTTTTCAGCTATCAATGCAAAAATTGAGGAACGTGTAGATTTTCTCACACTGGTATGTTGGAACCTTCCAAATTCCACTCCTACTGCACGTTATGATGCAATGCAGTGAATAGACGGTTATGATGTAACAGGGGTATCTTTGTAATTTGTATTTGCTATTCTAGTATAATAAATGAGGTGATGAATTAGGATTACCCACTTTCACATTTTATCCCAAATCAATTCTTCATATGGTATCAGTGCCGCCGTCGCCGCTGCCGATCATCCATCAGCACCGACCGACCTCAACAACCGTCGACCAACCTCTTCGTCGTCGTCGTCGTCGTCGTCGAAGCAGCAACCGTCTTCCTCGTGGAAGCTACCTCCTTTCTACTAGCCGCAGCCACGTCCTTCGATCTCGAGATCTCCTAGTCGCAGCCACCCACCTCGAATTCGACCCAACGAGCTCGTCACTTCCTCGACATCATCGATTAAGCCATGGCTTCAATGAAAATCGACTATTGAAGTTGCTTGTGTCACCATCGATCCTTGAGGCCATGGCCCTTGTCATCATCGATTCTTGAAGGGAGTGCTGATCTGAACTCGATTTCATTCATGTGACTCGAATTCGAAGTGGAGCTCTCAATCTTGAAAGAAAGAACGCAGCTTTGGTCTTTTGGATTTGCACCCCCCTTCTCTTTTCTTCTTTGATTCTGCCTCAACCTTGGATATTTTTTCCCCTTCTTAAAAAGTGCTGCTGCTACAGTAACCCGAGCCCATTCATTGAGGCTTGCTTTACTATTTTCTTTACTCCCATTTTATAGATTGAAATGAGTCTTGGTGATATGTATTTGAGGACCTATTGTGAAGTTTGGGTATGTGAGATGTTTGTGCTATCGGAGACCATGATTGGTGTCGATCTTGCGTGTTAGGTCGCTATCTTGTGTTTCAAAAAGGGTGGTGTGTTGCAGATCGTTGATTCGAGTCTTTTGAGACGGATCACGATTTGATTTGTGGATTGTTAGAGAGGACCTTTGAGTCTCTTCTTTGTATGGTGTAGAGAGGACCTTCTAGTCTCTCATTTGTTTTGGTGAATTCTTGTTATAGTGATTAGTAATTGAATCGTAGGAGATTGATTACGTTTTTTGGGTGGAATCATATATGATTCCTTTCTTAGTTGGAGATCGGTGTGGATTTGCGAAGTCGTGTTGTTATTGGTGTTGGAGTCACTATGGCTTTTATATTTCACATACCTACTTTGGTTGAGGGTAGAGGAGACGAAAGTCGAAATTTGGAGTTAGGGGTGGTCGAGGAGTGGTAGCTAGGAGAGGTGATCATTTTTGCTCGCATTGTGGGTTGTCGGGTCATACTAGAGGTTATTGTTATACTCTTCACCCTGAACTTCGCCCCCACACACTACTAGGATGATCACATATGATCCAACCTCGTCAGGTTTTAAAGAGGAGGAAATATTACAGCTTAAGAATCTTCTCTTGACATTCAGCACCCTCTTCGAGATTGCATACTCCTATCACAGTTACGGCCAAAGGTGAAGGCAGCAATGGTCTTCTTTCTTCAGGTTCTCCTACCACGTCTTGGATCATAGATTCGCGTGCATCAGATTATATGACCAGGAAGTCATATATATGCACTTCATTATCCCCCACTTCATGTACCAGCCCGATTACTGTGGCAAATGGTTCTACCTCTAGGGTGGAAGTTGTTGGTTCCATCATTCTCACTCCAACCTTATTTGTATCTTTAGTTTTATATGTGCCGATATTTTCTTTTAGCTTACTATCTCGTAGCAAACTCGTGCATTCGTTAAAATGTTCGGTAACATTCTCTCCATTTGGTTATGTTATGCAGGATTTGGAGACAAAGGAGGTGATTGGTTCGGGGCATGAACGTGAAGGCGTGTAATATCTGGATAGACATACGCCTACATCTTGTTCAACTGCTACATCTCCTCTTGAGATCCATTGTAACTTAGGTCATCCATGTTTAGAAAATCTAAAGAAACTTGTTCCTTTCCTTCGTCATTTGTTTACTCTTGAATGCGAGTCTTGTGAGTTGGGGAAGCATCATTGTCCTTCCTATCCTTCTTGAGTTAATAATAGGGTGACTAGTTTGTTTGAGATTATCTATTCTGACGTGTGGGTTTATGTCCTATTGTGTCAAACCGTGGATACCGATATTATGTGACTTTTATCGATAATTTCTCTAGAGTTACGTGGTTGTATCTTTTGAAATCAAGATCTGAAGTATTCATTGCTTTTAAATCCTTTTATATTGAAGTTAAAAACCAATTTGGTAAATCGGTTAAGATTTTTCGGACCGATAATGCTAAAGAATACTTCGGTTCAGATTTCAGGCAGTTCTTGGACTGTTTCGGTATTATTCATCAATTCTCATGCCCTTACACACCCAAACGGGGTATCTAAGAGAAAGAATAGACATTTATTATAAGTCACGCGTACCCTTTTGATTCATATGCATGTTCCGATTTTTTTGGGACGGTGTTCTCAATTCGTGTCATTTGATTAACCGTATGCCTAGTTCTATTTTAGATGGTCAAGTAGCCTTCTCAGTATTGTTTCCCTCTTGGCCATGCTTTCCTCTCCTTCCATGAGTTTTTGGGTGTACTTTCGTTCATGACCATCGTCCCGGAATATCCAAGCTTGATCCTAATCCTTAAATGTGCCTTTTTAGGATATTCTCGGGATCAAAAAGGTTATAGGTGGTATAATGGAGAGCTAGATACGGTGTTCATCTTTGCTGATGTTGCCTTCCATGAGAGCATCCCATATTTCTTTATTATGTATTCTACTCCATCTGTTCGTGAGGATTTTCCTATTAATGCGTGATGTTTTGGCAGTTGCACCTATCCAACTTGAGTCGACCAAAATGACTCCCTCAGCTACCCCTTCTACTCCCGTTCTTATCGAACCTTGTGTAGATCGGACTAAGGACCTGATGTGAGAACAAATACTCAGGTGTATACGAGACGGATACAACATCCAGGTTCAGCAGAGTAGCCACCAATCACCACTTTTGCTTTAGATCCGGAGCCTTTTGATTTAGATGTTCTTATTGCTCTAAGGAAGGGTACTCGCATTATTACTCGATATCTCATCAGTGATTATGTGACATATGCACGATTGACTCCTTCCTATCGTGTATTCATTTCATCCTTGGACTTACTCTCTTCCCGGTTCAGTATCTGATACCTGACTCATCCTGGTTGGAAGAGGGCAACGAAGGAGGAGATGCTTGCTCCACGCCTTAATGGCACATGTGATCTTACTCACCTTTCTCTTGGAAAGAAAGCTGCTGGTTGTATGTGGGTATATACTGTGAAGTTAAACCCGAATGGCTCCCTAGCTCGGCTGAAAGCTAGGTTGGTAGCGAAAGGTTATTCTCAGACTTGCGGAGTTGATTATGATGAGACTTTCTCTTCCGTGGCTAAGATCTCTGTTCACATCTTTTTATCGCTGGTTGCCACATACCATTGGTCTTTACATCAGCTTGATGTGAAGAATGCTTTCTTGCATGGTACTTTGCAGGAGAAGGTCTATATGGAGCAACCGTCTGGGTTTGTTGCTCAGGGGGTATGGGTTGGTTTGCAAACTTAAGAGGTCGTTGTATGGCCTCAAACAGTCTCTATGTGCATGGTAGTCTCTACATGCATGGTTTGGGAGACTGTATGATGTTGTTAGGACCTTTGGTTTACAAAGGTCCTATAGTGATCATTCGACTTTCTATAAGCATCGAGGTGGAAAGAGGATCCTTATGGTCGTCTATGTGGACGACATTGTTATTACAGGAGATGAGATGGATTGCTGACTAGGCTCATCTTCAGAAGCAGTTTTGTACCAAAGACCTAGAGAAGTATTACTTTCTAGGTATTGAGATATCAAGGTCACCGAAGGAAGGAATCTTCGCTACACAGCGGAAGTATGTGCTTGATATACTTTTGGAGGCCGGTATGTCTGGGTGTAAGCCTATCAAGTCTCATATGAACTCGAATGTGAAGCTTTTTGTGGGTCAGGGGAGCCTGTTTCTGATCGAGGACGATATAGAAGATTGGTTGGTAAACTTAACTACCTGACTGTCACTAGTCCAGATATTGCCTTTCTGGTCAGTGTAGTGAGCCAGTTTATGTTTGATTCTCGCGAAGCTCATCTTGATGCAGCCCTCCGTATTTTGCGGTATCTGAAGAGTGCACCGGGAAATGGTATCTTATATAAGAACTATGGGCACTCCAAGGTCCTATGGTTCATGTATGCAGATTGAGCAGGGTCTCCCAATGACAGGAGGTCGACCACTGGTTTCTGTGTGTTTGTTGGAGGGAATTTGGTTTCTTGGAAAAGCAAGAAACAAAGTGTGGTCTCTCGATCCAGTGCAGAGGCAGAGTATAGAGCCATGGCTAACGCCACGAGTGAGTTGGTGTGGATTCGTTTTCTGCTTACAGAACTTGGATATGGTTCTGGAGCCCCTATGAAGCTCTACCGTGACAACAAGGCTGCAACCTATATTGCCAACAACCTTGTATTTCATGAACGGATGAAGCATATGAGGTCGACTGTCACTTCGTTCGTGAGAAGGTTGAAGAAGGGATCATTGATACGATCCATGTAGAGTCAGAGAACCAATTTGCTGATTTGTTTACTAAGCCCTTGGGACATCTCGTGTACACTTTATTTGTAACAAGTTGGGCATGTGATGTATATGCTCCAACTTGAGGGGGTGCGTGATGATGCATTGTAGTGAATAGACGGTTATGATGTAATAGGGGTATCTTTGTAATTTGTATTTGCTATTCTAGTATAATAAATGAGGTTATGGGTTAGGGGTACCGTCACATTTATCCCAAATCAATTCTACATATGAACATACTGCATAAGTATGGTAACAAGGATGTTTCTTTAAGTTTTTGGCTCATTGGTCTCAATGCTGAACATATTGATGATTGTAACCTTTGTTGTGGGACATCCCCAGGTAAATCCTTTTTTCTTTTTCCTTTTTTTTGGCGTAATCATCATGTTTTGAGTGTTCTTTAACGACGTGAGTACTTTCAACTCGGGTTTTTGATTAATTTTCATGGTTTATGGGCTAGTTTGAGTTGTATGAGTGCACATGCTAAGTTATAGGGTTGTAAGGAAATGTACAAGCTAATGGCCATTAACCGAATGTTTTTGGAGGTTATTGGTTCATTGTATCTGGACTGATCATGACATTTTTTGTGGGGGGTGGGATGGGGGGAGGCGGGGAGGAGATAATGCTTCAATGCACTTTGTGTTGTGTCTTATGAGATTCATTTTCAAAATTAGCATCCAAACCCACAAAGAATCTAGCATCCCTTTAGACTCCAATTTTTTGATCCCCTTATATATTACCTCAAGTCAATAGTGTCATCGTATAAAACACTTAACCCCTGTCTAGAAACATGGTGAATTTGAGAAAGACTTCGACTTCATGAAGAGGCTTAATTTTGAACAATGCAATTTCACGATGAATGAATACAATTTTGAAGTTTCGAGAAACTGTAATTCCAAACTCTTTTTAGCCTTATTAAGTTGTAAGCCACGGAACGCCATTCACATCAAATATTTTGTATTTCAAAAGCTTCGAAATTAAATAGAACAACCGAAATTTATCAACATATATTCTATGAATAATAAAGCAGTAGTACCATAGAACAAAAAAGAGAAAACCCAACATATTATATTCATCAACAAATTGTTTGAGCAATAATAACGGCAAAAAAAGAATTTAAAACGAAAAATTAAATTACTGTCCCGCAAAGTTGCCTGCACCGTTTTCCTCAATGTTTCATTTTTGGAATGGGAAGGTTGGGACGAGATCCGGTCCTCAAGATACTTAACCGGTTTCTCAAGCTGGCTAGTCTTGCCTTAAGGACCAATATCTGATCACAACTCACCCACCCAAAATGTTGTGTACAACGCCTGTATTATTTTCTCTCCCTTCCCATTTTGGAATGGAAGTTTAGGATGAGACATGATCCTCAAGATGCTTAGCCAATCTTTGACTGTGCTAGCGTTTTCTTGAGGATCTATATCTGATCCCAACTTACCCACCAAAAAATTTACATAACGTAACGCTATAATAAGATCCCAGCTAGCCTACCAAGTAGGGTTTAAACGGACCCGGATAATCCAATCCGGATCTGTTTTCGAATCCGACAACTTGCGGATATGGATATTAAAAATCCATATCCTGTTTTCGAATCCGACAACTTGCGGATATGGATATTAAAAATCCATATCCTGACGAATTCGGATCCGGATAGGAAATTTTATTCAAGTCGGATCCGGATTCGAATCTAGTTATTAACAAAATTTTCGGGTCCGAATCCGGATATCTGAATTGATGGTTCTCACTATTCAACTATCTATTACTATCTGTAATAGCTTGACTTTTGGATCTAAAAAATATCCATATTTAAATAAAATATTGGTTAACCTATTTGAATATCTTATTAGTTGTATTGAATCATGACTTTTTATATTTATCCGGATAGTATCCGTATCCGATTGTAGCGAATATGGATTTTACAATATCCGATCCATACCCGTATTTGATTTATAGCGGATATGGATAGTAAATTTTTGTTACCGACAACTATCCGTATCCGCTTTTGCATCCGTAAATAGGTGCCGGATACGGATATGGTAATGCCTCAATCCAATCCGCTGATATCCCTACCACCAAGAGTTTGTTTTACCCCGTGTGTGTGAGAGAGAGAGAGCTGTGTCAAACAGGGTTTTGGAGGAGGAATTTATAGGCAGGAGCTTAGAAAGGGGAGGTTCACTTGGACAGGCAATGCGACGAAC
The DNA here is from genome assembly GCA_030015575.1 of Agapanthus africanus. NCBI lineage: Eukaryota > Viridiplantae > Streptophyta > Magnoliopsida > Asparagales > Amaryllidaceae > Agapanthus > Agapanthus africanus. Next base: position 41,185,154 of record JASDDO010000019.1, on the reverse strand, counting down.
CATATAATGTATTAAATCTATTTGAATCAAGAGATTTAGCACAAATTTACAATATAATTTTGGAAAGTTTTTACTGCAATATGATTTCTATAGGATACGGTTCAATTTTTGAGTGATACATGCATGTCCTAATAGCTTAGCTACATGATTTTCAATTTGACAAGGTGCTTATTTTGGGTACATTTGTACGAATTTGGCTAGGAATTGGACTATTGGACCAAGCTCGACCCTGATCTTACAAATCTCTATTTATTATAATCAGAATAGGAAGAACTTTTGGCTAAAGAGAACGAGTCGGGACGAATATTAGCGTCTATCAAACCTCATTTTGACAAGTGAAAAATTAGAAGCATTGTGCTTTAAAGAGTTGAAATTTTATTTACATTTTTAGTTTTCTATTTTATTGGTTTCAATATGGTTTTTTAATTCCAAAACTAAATTTTATATTGAAATGGAAAAACTATTGTGTTAACGAGATGCATATATTTTTGGTTTTCAAATATTTAGTTAAAAATAGTAGAAAGTTAAGAGACATTTTTAACATTTTGTAAAGATTTGAAGAATTAGAAGATTAAAAAAAATAATGTGATCTTTTCTCAAAATTACGAGGATTATTCTTGCAATATGTATGCTGAGAATCCAATTTGAGACATCCTACCCTTTTGAGATAAAATAGTAGAGACTATTATTAGTATGAATTTTCATTTCTTAGTGCGACCCCTGCTGGTGTTTCTGGATCATCTAAATGCATAAATTTAGCAACACAAATATTATCTCACATTGGTATGCGCTATCTTTTAAATTCATGAGGGCAATAAATTTTTCCATTTCAATTCTCTTAACACTCTATAATTAATAAAGGAATTGCCACAATATATAAACATGGAATTCTCTTTCACAGAACCATATTGAAGGATACCATGAGTTATCATAAAAAACGCAGGTATACTTTTCTACAGCAGTAGTAAAGTAGGATGCTGACTTCTACATAAAAGTTCATGACGATGTGCATGTCAATCTGGTCTGTTGCCTTATATTTTTGCAGGCTTTTTTTTCTTCATCTATTAATATTAAAATTTATACTCATAACGTATGATGATTATGAGATTCCTACAATGGCTGTTATTGGTTCAACTTTTAGGAGGCCACAGATCAAAACTGTGTTTATACAGGCGGCATGAAATCTGGACAGCTTTCGCAAAGCAGTATGATCTCGAAAACATCCCTCATCTTTTCTTTTCAAAACCTGCACACTTTGCCCCGTACTCTAAATATGTATGTTTTTCCTGCTACTTCAATGCTAAAAATTGAGTATTTAATACTTTTACCTACGGCTATTTTGGAACTAAAATAAATGGATATTATAGTAGAGGACAAGCTGTATCTTTTGAAAAGTTGCGGTGGTATCCTCTTATACAAGAGGCTAAAAATGGTGGAGGTTTTACCAGAAATTGGCCTTTATATAATGTTAGGAATCATGTAAGTTTTCCGTTTGTTTCAAGCGGTTGATTTTTTATTTCCTTTTTTTTTCTTTTTTGCTTAGAGAAGTTAAAGATCATGAAGCAGAATATTGGAAGTTTAGTGAAGTGGGTAATAAATGCTTCAGACATGCTACAAGACAATTATATGCATCTCCAAGGATTTAGCCACTTACATTTCGGTTAATAGTTAGTATTTGTGCTATCTCATTTAGTGCCTTTTTTGGGTTGTCGAATGCCATCTTATTTATTCTTATGGTGTTTTCTTTACCAGGAACATACCACACAAGTATGTTAAAAGGATGTTTCTTTAGGTTCTTCGTTCATTGGTCTCAATGCTGAACATTTTGACCTTTGCTGCGGGGGAACCCCAGGTAAATCTTTTTTTTTCTGTCTCCTTTTTACATAATTATCATGTTTCTAGTGCTTCCCCCCCCCCCCCCCCCCCTAAAGGTTACCATGTGAGTACTTTCATCTTGGGCTTCTATCCGTTTTGATCGTTTATGGGTAAGTTTGAGTTGAATGTGCGCACATGCAAAGTTATAAGGTTGCAAGGAGATTTTCAAAGTAATGGCCATTAACCGAATGTTTTTGGAGGTTAATGACTCGTTGAATCTGGACTGATCACGAAATTTTAGGGGGGAAAAGGAAATATTGCTTGAATGCACTTTGGGTTAGGTCCTATGAGATCCATTTGCAAATTTATCATCCAAACCCACTAAGAAATTAGCATCCCTCTATGCTTCAACTTTGATCCCCTTGTATATTACCTCAAGTCAACCTGTAGAATGCTTGGTCCCTGTTTAGAAACATGGTTAATTTGAGAAAAACTACAACTTCAAGAAGTATCTTAATTTTGAACAATGAAATTTCCTAATAAATGAATACAATTATAAAGTTCAGAGAAATTGTAACATTAACCTTACTAATTATAAGCTACTAAACTCCACTTGCATTAAATATTTTTCTATTTCAGAAATTTCGAAATTGATCAGAACGGAAATTTGTTAACATATATAGAGGCTATAAATAAAAAAAAGAAAGTACGAGAGAGCAAAAGAGAGAGAACTCTGCATATCTATTAACAAATTGTCGAGCGGCAAGAACAGCAAAAAAGGAAATTAAAATGAAATTTTTTAATCAATGCGTAGCAAAGTCACCTGCAACGTTTTTGCCCCCTCTTCATGTATCATTTTTTGAATGAGAAGGTTGGGATAAGGTCTGGTCCTCAAGATACTTAACCAGTTTCTTAAACTGGTTAGTCTTGCCATAAGGATCTGATCCCAACTCACCCATCAAAAAAGTTATGTATAACATTCTATTATTTTCACTTCCGTTTCAATTTTTTGAATGGGAAGGTTGGGATGAGACATGATCCTCAAGATGCTTAGCCAGTCTTAAACTTGCTAGCATTTTCTTGAGGATCGGGATCTGATCCCAACTTACCCATCAAAAAAAAATTACAATCTTAATATTAATATGATCACAGCTCACCCACAAAGAGCTTGATTTACCGAGAGAGAGAGAGAGAGAGAGAGAGAGAGAGAGAGAGAGCTATGTCCAACAAGGTTTTGGAGGATGAATTTATAGGCAGGAGCTTCGAAAGGGGAGGCTCACTTGGATGGGCAATGCAAGGAACCATGTAATATATTATATTTTTTTGACATGAATTAAGAGATTCAGCAAAAATTTTACACTATATTTTTGGAAGGTCTCAACTGCAATAAGATTTCCATAGGATACAGTTCATATTTTGACTAGGGGTGTAAACAAGCCGAGCTTGAGCGAGCCAAGCTCAGCTCGAGTTCGGCTTGGGTTTTTTTCGTCGGCCCAAGTCCGGCTCGGGTCCAAATCGAGCTGGAGATGCTTAGCTCAGGTCCGGATCGATTAAATATGCCTAGCTCGTGTTCGGCTCAGGTCCGGCTTAATTAATCAAATTTATTTTTTTTAAAAACTTCTTTTCTACAATCAAAGCTTTTCCTTTATACAAATGATAAAACAAAACAGAAATCAAACAATTCAAAGGCTTCACTTAACTTAGATCTCGAAATATTTAACCAAGACCTAACAATTAAATTCTCAAATACAACAAGAAATTATCTCTACATATTCCAGATTCTCATCATCATCATCAAAATGATGCAGAAATCGCAAAAAACAACACCTTAAACGAAGAAATCGAGAGAGGTTCTTCAAAATACCTTGCTCAATGAGCTTCAAAAGTGAGACCTTTCGCTTAAAAATCGAAACTATAAAGAAATTTAGAGATAGGGAGAAAAAAAGTGAGAGGGAGAGATGTGAGATATTTGAGGTAGAAGAGAAGTCTTTGGAGACTGGAGTGGATCTGAACTCTAGCCTCTAAGGTTTTTCTTCACTTTCTTTTTTATATAAGATTGTATTATAATTTAATGGGTAATAGGTATTGGGTCTAATGGGTAACTACTAACTACGAAGTTACTTACTACTTATTGGTCACTGCTCACTAGACTTTATATTATGGATTTTGGGTTAATGGATGATGGATGCAATTGTATTTGGGTATACGCAGATATACTCGAGCTATTACCGAACTCGAACTGGGTACTGAATGAGCAGGCTCGTTAAATAAACGTGCTAAGGTTTTGGCTCATGTTCGGTTCATTAATAAACGAGTCGAGCTTAAACGAACTCTTAGCGAGCCGAACACGAACTAGCTCGTTTAATTATCAGCCCTCATTTTGACTGATACATCCATATGTCCTAACAGCCTGGCTACATGATTGTTGAGGTGCATGTTTCAGGTTCATGCACACGAATGTGGCTAGGAATACCAAGTCTGCCCTGAACCTACAAATCTCTGTTCGATTATACTTGGAATAGGAAGGATTTGTAGCTAAAGAGAAGTTTGGACAATTATTAGCGTCTATCAATTTCTTTTTGACGGGTGAAAATTAGAAAAAGTTGTGCTTTGAAGAGTTACAATATTATTTACATTTTTAGTTTTATATTTTATTGGTTTCAATATGGTTTTTTAAAATGCTTGTGCTTTTAACTACAGTTCTCAATTATAACAAGATGCTTTTTACTTTAGTTTTCTATGTTTTAAGAGCCATATGTTGTTATCCTTGAAAAAGAGCGCCCATACATATGTTTGTTAAACCTACTTGCTATAAGACGTGTCATGTAGGGTTCACTCATTTTTGGATGCGGATCAACAATTTTCTCAGGACACCGAACAGAAATATCTCCATGAATTTCTAGCTAAGCCTATGGTCCAAGGTGTGATATTCAATTCTAAAACTTTTTTAAAACTGAATTAATCTATATAGCTTACCTTTTTGTTTGAAAAAATATGAGTTGGTTTTTTATGCAGAGACGGTGAATGCGATAAATGGGACCATACTCACTTATAGACTGGTGAATGTTCACTTGAGACCGCTTATAAATTTAAATCTTTAAATTGTAGGTTAAATTGCATTGAATTTTGAATATGACGTTAACATTTTCTCTATTTTGAAGCTTCGGTTAGTTATCATGTGAAAGATAAAATCTAATTAGCATTTTTCTGAATGATACAAGAAAAAATAGACATTGTTTGTAATGAAACATGAGGAAGAAGGCAAACAATGTTTGACAAGTTATTTGTAACTTGTAAAATTGTTTGGATCAATTACACTATGTATTCTTGCACTTTGGTGAAGGGTATCAGCTTTTATATATGTATAAAAATTAATGATAACTGCTTCCTGCCAAGTGTGATCCTTTAAATAAATTACTTGTTAGGTTGCACATACTCAATTTCAAAAATATCAATCATCTTCCTTGAATCATACATAACGGATATTATACACTGCTGCCATCGCTTAAGATAATTAAAAATAGTTCAGATTTGAATAACTTATGCATATAGCACCGATAAGTTTCATTTCGCTTATCTTCGTGAATGAGTTTACAGCATGCCAGTGCTCAATCTAACTTTTACATGTTCAGGTACTACTTTAGTTTCTCATTTACCGTTGCAACCAATAATTATTGGAATCTATGCTAGTTAAAATTGGAAAGTTTTCATTTAGATACATTTATATAATACATTTTTCTGAACTTTTCAAGATTAACCCTTTGTCTCACTGTGCCTATGAAACTTGCTTTTATACTTGCGGCAGACAGGAGTAGGGAAAACATATACAGCTTGGAGGTAGCGATGTATTCTTTCTTCCACTTTCTTTTCAGCAAACCTTGATACTCGTGATAAGGATACAAACTTTGTTACCCGATTTATTTTCTTGCATTTATACCATTAACAGGGCCAGGTGTCTTGAACTGTGATGACCAAAAGAAAAGGCTGTTGCTGCGAGTTGAACGGACTTTTTGAAAGTCTGAAGCTTTCAACTCGTATTGTTTCACCACACTGATAAGTTTAGCAGCAGAGCATGAAGAGATTCAATTAGAGATGCATGATGCCTCAAGGCAGTTCATCTCCATAACATTTCACAAATTCTGCAAAGCTCATGCACTACACTTGCAATAGAGTCATGATTATCGTTTCTAAATACATATATTTAATTTAATAATGCATAGCTAAATGTAATAGAATCATGGAAAAGGGCTATTTAATTGACTTTTGAAAAGGAAAAATAGCTGTCTTAATGCAAGGTTATAAATTGTGAAGGCTTTATATATATGAAAAGGCATACATATGTCCCAATATGAAGATGTCGTATGGACACCTTTGCTTTTGGATGCCATATCGTCCTTTATTAGGTCATAACATAGACCAATTTCAAACTTCAAACTCTATTATAAAAGGGTTATGCATTATACTAGAACATGCATACAATTATGAGACAGATTTCTGTTTATTAGGAGAAAAATTATGAAAAATGGAGAAAGAGAAAAGAATTGTTATTCGTTTGGTTATCGGTCATAGGTGAGCTGTTTTGTAATTACTATTACTGCTGCTGCTGCTGCTGCTGCTGCTATTCACCTTTTTGATTCGGTGGTATATATTGACTTATATCGAATCCTCTTAGTACAACCCCAGGCGGTGTTGTGGATCGAACTATCACTGCAGAAATGGAGCAAAATAACGATTTTGTCATGCTGGTATGCCCTATCTCTTTAAATTGTTAAAAACAATCAATTCCCTATAAAGGAAATGATATGTAATACAGATTTTTTCCTTATATAGAACCATATTGAAGAATAAAATGAGCTAGCATCAAAAACTCAAATATATCTCTCTCCAGAAGTAGTAAAGTGAATGCAGACTTCTATTGTTGATGATGATGTGCATGTCAATCTCGGCCTGTTGATTTTATATTTTCAGGCTTTTATTTCATATTCTGTTGGTATCAAAATTGAAACCTATTGTAAATCTTATGCAACAGCTACTATTGATTCTGCTTAGTACACCACAGATCAAAACTCTGCGTTTAGTTATATAGGATACGTGACATCTGGACCGGTTGTTGCAATACATTATGGTCTGAAAATTTTAACTCCCTCTATAAGTTTGCATATCTATAACAAGGACAAATTGCATGAAACCTCTCACTTTATTCTCGTATAGCACTGTAGCAGAATACCATGTCTTTTGAAAAACTGCACTTTTCCCTGTACTCTAATATCCATTTGTTTAATCTTTTTTCTGCTAATTCATCAATTAAATTGAATAATAAATACTTTTACCAAGGGATTATTTGAATAGAAAAAATCTCAGAACAGGCAAAAACAAACGGATAATTAAGTAGGGGGCAAACTGCAGTTTTGAAAAGAAAAGGTGGTGTTTTATAAAACATGCAAAAATCGATTTTCCTCACAATTTAGACTTTATAAAATGTTAGAAATCATGAAACTTCTTTTACTTTTTTCTGAATAAGGAATCATGAAACCTTTCTGTTTGTATTAAGTGGTTGATTTTTATTTCTATTTTTTTTTTTTGTGTAGAGAGGGTTAAGTTTCGTGAACCAGAATGTTGGATCTCTTAAATAAAAAAATGAACCAGAATCTTGGAAGTTTGGTGAAGTGGTCAATAAGTACTTCAGACACGCAACAGGACAATTGTCTGCCATCTCTAAGAATTTTACCACATTTTCAGTTAATAGGCCAGTATTTTGGCTCCTACAAAATTTTATGTTAACCTTGATTTTTTATTTTTTGTCATTATTTTATTTTATGATGTTTTTTTACAGGTGTACAAGTATGCTAACGAGGATGTTTCTTTAGGTTCTTGGTTAATTGGTCTTAATGTCGAACATATTGATGAACACAGCCTTTGTTGTGGGATTCCCCCCAGGTAAGACTTTAATTTTTGCATAATTATCATATCTTTAGTACTTCTTTTTCACCGAAGATTACAATGCCAGTACTTCCTAGGCATCGACTCATTTTCATGGTTTATGGGCTAGCGAGTTGTCAAAGTGCGCGCGCAAAGTTGTAGGGTTGTAAGAAAGCAATACACAAACTTATGGCCAACTAACCAATTTTTTTTGGGGGTCAATGGTTTCATTGTTTCTGGACCGATCAGGAATTATTTTTTTGAAAACAAAAGGTGAGAACTCTTAAATACCCCTTGGGCTGGATCTTATGAGATTCACTTGCAAATTTATTATCCCAACCCATTTTAAAATATAGCATCCCTCTAGTGACATCTAATAAAACAATTGGACTCTGTTTAGAGACATGGTTAATTTGAGAAAAAGTTCGTCTTTGTGAAGAGGCTTAATTTTGAAAAATAAAATTTCACAATCAATAAATACAGTTTAAATTTAGAAAAATTATAATTCCAAATCCCCATAACCTTTACTAATTGTAAGCTACGGAACTCCAATCGCAGTAAATATTTTGTATTATAAAAAACTTCTAAGTTGAACAGAGCAACTGAAATTCGTTAACGTATATACTATGAATAACAAAGAGAAAGTATTAGAGAGAAAAACGAAAGAGAATTCTACATATCTACAGAAAAATTGTGATAAGAATGGAAAAGAAAAGAAACTAGAATGAAAAGTTAAATTAATGCCCTGCAAAGTTATACCTGAATGATTTTTTCCCTCTTCCTTTTGTCGTTTTTTGAATGGGAGGGTTGGAATGAGATCGGGTCCTCAAGATACTAACCAATTTTTAAAATTGGGTCGTTTTTCCTTGAGGACCAGGATCTGATCCCAACTCACCCACCATAAAAGCTGTGTTTTTACATTTTGTTATTTTGAGAAAGAACTCTTCTCTTTTTCAATTTTTTGATTGGCAAGGTTGGGACGAGACTCGATCCTCAAGATGCTTAGCCAGTCGTGTTAGCATCGTCTTGAGGACCAGGGTCTGATCCCAACTCTACCAACAAAAAATCTGTTTTTTCTTTAGCATGAGAGATTTTAACTATTCCATGAGGACTATTTTTATATAGCGCGCATGAGAGAGAGAGAGAGAGGTGTCAAGAATGTTTTTTGGGGAGGGATTTATAAGCAGGTGCTTAGAAAGGGGAGGTTCACCGGGGCGTGAAATGCAACGAACCATGTAATATATTGATATATATTTTAAGCATGAAATTAAAGATTTTAAAAAAAAATGCAAAATACTTTTGGAAGGCTTTAACTGCAGTAACTTTCTATAGAATATGATTCATGTTTTCTAAGGGATGCCCAATCTTCTGTGCATGTTGTTATAGCCTAATACTCGACTTTTTCATGAATATTTTCAGAGAGCATGTATTATATTATTGTGTGTGAATGGGTCTGAGAATTGGACCTTAGTCTGACCGCAATCTGAATCCGGTCTATTTGATTATCGTCAGACTTATTAGCTAAGGAGGACCATTCCAGAAACAAACCTCAAAATGATAACTTCTAATTTAAAATGTCTTTTTTCCCAATATGGTCTTCAATTTCAAAATGTGAACTATACAGCGAAAAAAAAACAATTTTATTATAGAAGTCTGTGTCGATTCTAATCCATATTCTTGAGTAATTAAAATGGTAAAAAGAACAATTCGTTGATTTCTAAGTCTCTACAGCAAACTTCTAACTGCAGAGGGTATAGGTTTTCCTAACAGAGGGAATAGGTTTTCCTATACTTCCTACTCCAAGCCCTCCCCCCCCCCCCCCCCCTAAAAAAAATTAAATAAATAACAGCTGGATTTAACAACAAATTTTGGCTTAATTTCGATATAAAACTTTGTATAAAGGTAAAAATAATCAACTTTCTGTTTGCCATTCATTATATTTTGAGAGTCACATCTATGATGAGCTGAAACCTGTCTATTGTGTAGTCCATTGCTCAGGTTTCTCGGATCCAGACCAACATTTCCATCTAGCTCGTGTGCGCGATAGCTTCTCCCATTCCAAGCCCATGACTATAGCTATGAGACTATATATAATTGTATATAAGAACCTTTCTAGTACTTTCCAGTGTGAGACTAAACTTTTCAGTGGTTTGCATGTCACAAAATAGCAGAAAGCCAACACTGCGACGCTATGAGCCATTCATCTAAATTTTTCTGAAATATTCCGTCACATCACATCTATACGGGAAATGTGCCGCGACGTAGTTGATGGCGACTTGATATATTTCTGCCCATAGTTCGCTGCATAATTTTCTTCATCGAAAAAGTTGTTGCTGTTTCATTAAAGGGTTTTTTTTGAAATATTAATAATTTAAAATTTAATTATTAAAATAGGAGGCTTAAAATTTAAATTACAAGAATAGGACGGTTTGCTCCGTAGGCCCCACCCCACCCTACCCTCCACCCCAGAATAGGGGGCGGGTTCCCAGAACCCGCCCCCTATACAAATGTATAGGGGGCTGGTTCTGGGAACCCGCCCCATTTTTTTATTTTTATTTTTATTTTTAATTATTTATTATATAATTTTAATTATAATTATATAATTATAAATATAATTTGAATTATAATATTATTATGATTATAATTATAATTATAATTATAATTATAATTCTTTAAAAAAAATTTAAAAGGAAATAGACGTAAAAAATATTTAAATAAAATAATAAAATTTCACTATATCACTGTTTTTTACAGAATGAATCCGTCAAAATTTACAATACAAAAAAATCCTATCCGATTTCTATCTCGACGGTCAAATTTATAATATCAAAATGAATCCGTCAAATTTACAATATAAAAAAATCCTATCTGTTTGTAAAATGTAAATAATATATCGACGGTCAAATTTATAATAACAAAATGAATCCGTCAAATTTATAATACAAAAAAATCTGAGTGCACTTGTCACTCTCCTGAAGGTCCCGTCCCTGATGACTGTCCTGGACATCTAGTCCTATAATGGCTTGGTTGTTTGCATAGGCTGCATCTGGCTTGCCTTTGCTGAGGATCAGCATCCATTGTCATTCGATCTCAACGCACCTTAGGTCTTCCGAGCCTTATATTTTTTTCCGACGGTAATACAGTTGGTGTTTGTCTGTTGGCAGTATAATAGTGCCAATAGCGACTGTCCGGTATAGGATGAAATTTTGGATCGTATGCGTCTTGGTAATTGGAAACTGTATAGTAATGGGAAGCAAAATTGTAATGTGAGTTATGCATGCTGCTCGCAGCAGCAATTGCGTGGGCACAAGGTAAATGTTGTTGCTAGAAAAGACCGCATGTACACGAAGAGAGCCCTTCATCTCTAAAGTTCACGGTATATTGATTCCCATTACCACCAGGTACTTAAAACTCCGCCGTGTCAAACCTTTCGGATCTGTAGTATTGTGCTCTGCGCTCTCTTTTCCGAAATATATCTTCGTAATACGCGGCGAGCGGAGTCTCCATCGCCAAGGACTTTTCTCTTCTGTGCATAAAATAAGTATTCATTCGGAAAAAGATTCGAACAATCAACCCCTGTATCGGTAAGCCTCTAACGCCTTTAAGGACCCCGTTGAAACTTTCAGACATATTAGTCGTCATTAGCAGATATCTGCACCCATCATCATGTGCTTGTGACCACATGCGTACTGGATACTCATCTAACTACGCTTTCGCGACTTGACTCATCTCCCCAATTTTCGTCATGTATATGTCATGAACATTAGGGTCAGACGTTTCATTGACTCTATACATAAGCTTATGTAGATCCGAATTTTTAAATTTTCGATCAAAATTTTGCCTGAAGTGCCGTAGGCAAAACCTATGTGGGGTCGTCGGAAATACAGATCTCATTGCAGCTAGTATTCCCAGATGTATATCAGATATGATACATGAATCTGTTCTATGAAGAACAGACGGGATAGTTTTGAGTTGACGGAAAAACCATGACCAGGATGATGTATTTTCACTCTCGACAATAGAAAATCCCAACGGAAATATACCGTTATTAGCATCAACACCTGTAGCAATTAACATGCAGCCTCTGTACTTACCGTATAGATACGTACCATCAACGCACAATACCGACCGACAGTGTGTGAAACCAGCCGCACATGGACCAAAGCACCAGAAAATTCTTTGAAACCTGACAGAGCCTTCAACATCTGTTTCTGTGGTTTTTAACCGGTATACGGTCCCCGGATTTGATACTTTCATGGCTTCCATAAAAAGGACTAGTGAGTTGTACGAGCTTTCCTAGTCCCCAAATATCTTGCATAAAGCCTTTCTACGCGCATCCCATGCCTTCACATACGAAATCTGAATTTTATGCTCTCCACTAACCAAGAGCCGTATCTCTCGGGGAGTCATCGCCACATCTGTACGGATTAGTGGCATGATTAGCAAGCAAATGTAAGATGAAGTGCAATTCCGATGATCTTGTAACATAATAGAATTGATGCAAATGTGTTCTTGGTTGTGTTTCGTGACCTTCCAAGCCTTGGCTTTTTTGGAACAACATGCATGAAATCTCCACTGACATTCAGGAGCTTTCGTACATACCACCGTATAGTACGTCTTATTTGACTCTTCGGTTTTAAATGTAACGTTTTGCTGAATGGACCACGACTTCAGCTTACAAATAAGATCTTTTTCCTGAAACAAATCCCCGACACTGATGCAATCTTCGCTTGCTACTGTCGCGTCCAAATAGGGTGCCGTATTTACTTCTGTCACGGCTAAGTCTACCCAACTATCATCTTCTAGCGGATCGAGGCCGGGATCTTCTAGTTCGACAAAATCGTTATTCGCAACCATACCATCAAAGAATTCTGCCTCATTCAATCCAGCGGTATATTCCATGCTATCCTCCCTCTAATGACCTTCACCGATTTCATCATCATCACTGCCACACATATCAATATCATCCGTAACAACATAAGGCTCGGGTGCAATATATGATGGTTGTGGTCGGTGTAATGTGGATGGTTCGGGGTGAGAAGACCGGAAAGATGTGGACGGACATGCTTAGAATGCGCTACTTGGATCGTGTTGGAATGAGCGGAGGTGTGGGGAAATCTGCATTTAGTATATAAATTGTTATTATAATATTATTTCTTAATATTTTCGTAACTAAATCATCACTTGTTTCAGATTTATTTACCTGTGGAGGGTTCTGTATGGTAGTCCTTGTTCTTCTGGGATGCATGTAACTACAGCAGTTGACTGGGAGAAACTGGATTTATGGATTTTATTAAATGTTTGAATATCAATATCTTGGTATTACTAAAATGTTTGAATATGGGTTTATAAAATATTTACCCATGAGTTTGAAGGTTTGAATAATGTTGTGTATAGTCATATCCACCGACACTGACGGTATTATCGTTAACCTGGGTTCATTTTGTTATTATAAATTTGACCGTCGATATAGTATTTACATTTTATAAACAGATGGGATTTTTTTATATTGTAAATTTGACGGATTCATTTTGATATTATAAATTTGACCGTCGAGATAGAAATCGGATAGGATTTTTTTGTATTGTAAATTTTGACGGATTCATTCTGTAAAAAACAGTGATATAGTGAAATTTTATTATTTTATTTAAATATTTTTTACGTCTATTTACTTTTAATTTTTTTTTAAAGAATTATAATTATAATTATAATTATAATAATAATCATAATAATATTATAATTCAAATTATATTTATAATTATATAATTAAAATTAAAATTATATAATAAATAATTAAAATTAAGAATAAAAATAAAAAAAATGGGGTGGGTTCTGGGAACCCGCCCCTTATTCTGGGATGGGGGTGGGGTGGGGCCTACGGGCAAACCGCCCTATTTTTGTAATTTAAATTTTAAGCCCCCTATTTTAATAATTAAATTTTAAATTATTAATATTTCAAAAAAAACCCTTACATTAAATTTTTCTCCAACTCAACCCGTTTTTCGCAGATTGTGAGGGGGGCTTTGTTGTGCCAGCATCCTTTGATTGGACTTGTGGCGGAATTTGTAAATCCTTGGAGAGAATGTAAGAGGTTCATCAACGTTGTAATTTGTAAAGAAGGCGACGAGCAATTTGGCATGCAATGCCCTGAGAAATCTTTTTGGTGATTCTTTTTGTAATATATTTAGTTTATGAAAAGGTAAAGTTTACAATATGTGATGGAATTAAATATTATTTGCATGGTTTAGTGATATGGCAATATGGGCTACAGAGGAAAGATTTACCCAGGGTACCAGTTGCAGTATCTGGAATGCTTAGGATTTGTAAATTGAATCATTTTATTTTGGTGCAAACAAAAGCGTTTTTTTCGCCCTATTTATTTTTGGTTCCATTGTTCTCTTATATTCCATTGTGCGCTCTCTCTCTCTCTCTCTTTATATATATATATTACAAAAAAGTCTCACAGGTTTAACGATTTACAAAAAAACCTCTTCCCACGTAAGTTCCAGAAAAAAAGCCTCCGATCCAAAAACAGAATATTCTCTGAATATTTTGCTAACCCTATTAAATTTTTTAAATGGTTTTTGTTTAATTTTTATATAAAAGTAGTTTTATTTAGGGTAAATTGTCAAACACACCCCCTCCCTCAAGAACTTTAATCTGTTGGCAAAACCCCTAGCCTCGAAACAATAGTCAAAACCCGTCTAAAAAAAATTAGTTGTCAAAGTATCACTTTCATGTGATATCTAGTAGTTTCCTGTAATATCTAAGCAGTAACCAATGATATTTAAGTAGTTGCATGTGATATCTAAATAGTTTGTCAGAATTGGTCAGATATAGCAGGTTACTATGTAGATACTATAGGAAAAATTTATAGGGGGTTTTTGATTACCGCTTCGAGATCAAGGGGTTTTTGACTGCTAAAAAAAAGTGCTAGGTTTTTTTTGTGACAATTTACCCTTTATAATTAAATTATTTAAAAGCAATAAAAAATAAAATATTATGAATGGGAGTTGCTGGTGACGAGGCGGGTGGGCCCGAGGAGCTCATGAGAGTCTAGGATGGGATCTATGGGTGACGGGGGTGGTGAAGGAGAGGCCATGGATGAGAGTGTTGAAGAGGTCATCGTGGAGAAGATGAAGGGAGGATTTAAAGAAGAGGAGGAAGTGAAGGGCGGAGGAAGAGGAGCGGCGGCGCAAGAGGAGATAGAAGGCCATGTTGAAGTGGTGAGGGTCGAGAGGGAAGATCGAGGCGGCAACAAGGAAGAGGAAGGGGAGGGCACGGTGGAGCGGGGGGAGAGGGCGGAGAGGAATGAGGAGGCGAAGGATGGGGTTGGGGGGCAACGAGATCGAGGGTGGAGGCGGCTGCGAGAGGGCGATGATGATGGCAGTAAGGTGGGATCGACGGCGTAGAGGCTAGGGTTAGAGTTTGATTAAACTTATGGGTGAGGGTCAGGATGGGAGAAAAGGAGCACTGGGAAGGTCAGGGAATGAGGGAAGAGGTCGGGGAAGGAAGGAGGAGATCGATGACAGAGGGTGGAGGTTGAGCGGAGCTCAGGGAAGAAGTAAGACAAAGAAGAAGAAGGTGGTGATAGTGATAGTGATGATGATCGGAAGAGAGGATAAGGATGAAGAAGAAGATGGCGGCAGTGGCAATGATGATTATGATGATTAAGAAGAAGAGGAGGCAAGGAGGATAGAGGAAAGGGAGGCAGAGGAAGAAGCTCGGGACGGCGGCGGCGAAGTCGAGAAGAGAGAGAGAATGCCATTAGGTTGGGGTTAAAATTTGTTAATTAAATTTAGTAATTTAGTTAATAAAATTTTAGTTATTAAATTTTTTCGAGGATTTAAAAATAAAAAAATAAAGCTGATGGATGAAAACCACAAAGAGGGCTTTTTGTAGAATTTAAAACTTTGGGGGCCTTTTTGTAATTCGCTTAAAATGGAGGTTTTTTTGTAAATGGCTAACTTGGGAACATTTTGCTAAAAAACCATATATATATATCTATATATATATATATATATATATAGAGAGAGAGAGAGAGAGAGAGAGAGAGAGAATAATGAAGAAATGAGGCCTCAGAAGGCTTTTTTGTTAGGCAGTCACAAAAATCTATATCCTTCACGATTCTTTTCGACAATCGAGACCCATTATCATCGTCTTTATCATGTAATATGTGGAAACACCAAATTTCATGTGATTCCATCACCTTTTCACCATTGAATTAATAATGTAAAAAGTTCTCTTGTCGGTAAACTGTTAATTTTGCACCTATTAAATCAACGGTGAAAAAGTGATTGAATCACATGAAATTTGGTGTATCCATATCTTAGATGATAAAGATGATGATGATGGGTGCTGATCATTGGAAAAAACGTGGGGTTGTGTATTTTTTTTAATGCAATTGGTGGAATTTCCCTCCCATGACATGTTTTCTCCTATATATATATATATATATAGAGAGAGAGAGAGAGAGAGAGAGAGAGAGAGAGATGGGGGGGGGAGAAGAAAAGAGGCTCTGGGAGGCTTTTTCGTTAAGTGTCGTAAAAAAAAGTTTTTTTGTCGGTAAACCGTTAATTTTGCACCTATTAAATCAACGGTGAAAATGTGATGGAATCACATGAAATTTTGTGTATTCACATCTTAGATGATAAAGATGATGATGATGGGTGCCGATCGTCGGAAAAAACGTAGGGTTATGTATTTTTTTGACGCCATTGGAGGAATTTCCCTCCCATGACATGGTTTCTCCATTATATCTATATATAAAGAGAGAGAGAGAAAGGGGGATAGAGAAGAAAAGAGTCTCCGGGTGGCTTTTTCGTTAGTCAAAAATCTATACCCCCTATCATTTTATTCGACGATCGGCACACATTATCATCATTTTTATCATCTAAGATGTGCACACACCAAATTTCATATGATTCTACTTATTTTTCACCATTGAATTTGCAACGTAAAAAGTTTTATTGTCGGTAAACCGTTAATTTTTCACTTAATCAACGATGAAAAAATGGTAGAATCATATGAAATTTGGTGTATCTATATATTAAATGATATAGATGGAGGTGATAGATGCTGATCATCGAAAAATATCATGGAGTATGTATTTTTTCGATACCATAAGAGGAAATTCCCTCCTATGGCACCTTTTCCTCCATTATCCTCATATAGGAAGATGATCCTATAAAACCGATTCTCATTTCTTATTTTGAGGCTAAACTTTAAACACACAACCCATTGTGTTTTTCATCGATCCGTACTGGTCAGTTTGATCTACTTGTCTTAGATATGTTATGTATAAAGTTTCGTTACATTTAGAGCTTCTAACACATTTATTGATTTTGTTTTTCATGCATCGTAAAGCCATCGATTTTCCTATATATTTGATGGATTAGTTAGAGCCCTTCAAATCTTGTTGTAGGGTATTTTTCGTCACCCTATTGAAATGGGAATACGCGTTGCTTGTCATGCGTATACAGATTCTCTTTGTTTAAGGTAGGCTGCAGTTTATTGATCGTGAGGATCCGATTCTCTGGCAGCCGCAGACTAAACTGCCGTTAATTACCCCTTACTTTTGGAACGAGAGAACCTCCAATTGACGGGTCAAATTGGTTATGCGTAATCAATGTGATGTGTTGGGGTGTGTGTGTTTTTTTTTAATAATAGGGACGTGTTCATTTTTTTTTATTTAATCTATTTGCGACAAATTTTTTTAAAAAAAAATTCATTCAAAGAAACATTTTTTTTAAAAAGTTATTTTATTTATTATATATAAAAAAAATTTAAAAAAAAGAAGGGGAAGCTCCTCTCCTCTTCACGTAAGAGGGAGGAGGGGCTCCCACTTAGTAGGAGCCTCCCCCTCATGAACTCCTTCCCCCCTCACATGGAGGGAGCTCCCATTCCCCCACGTAAGGGAGCAGGGGCTTCTATAAAGTGGGAGCCTCCTCCTCACGTGGGGAAGAGAACCCCCTCAGCGGGCTCAAAATTTTTTTTTTTTTTTTTAATTGAGTTAAACTCCAAAAGTTTTTATATGGAGTTAAACTTCCAAAGATTTTAAGTGGAGTTAAACTCCTTAAAAGGATTTTATTGTGGAATTCAATTCCAAAAGGATTTTTATTATGGAGTTAAACTCCAAAAGATTTTAAATGAAGTTAAACTCCCAAAAGGATTTTATTTGGAGTTAAACTCCCAAAACAATTTTTATTATGGAGTTAAACTCCAAAAGATTTTTTTTATATGGAGTTAAAACTCCAAAAAGGATTTTTATTTTAGGAAGCTCAAAAGAGATCTCTTGAAGCTCCAAGATCTATTATTATGGAGTTAAACTTCAAAGGATATTAAATGGAATTGAACTCCCAAATTTTTTTTATATGAAGTTAAACTCCCAAAACAATTTTTGTGCGAAGTTAAACTCCCAAAAAAATTTATATGGAGTTAAACTCCCAAAACAAATTTTGTTTGGAGTTAAACTTCCAAATTTTTTTATATGGAGTTAAACTCCGAAAACAATTTTATTATAATAATAATAATTATTATTTTTAAAGGAAGCTCCCGCTGAGTGGGAGCTTACCTCCCTCTTATGTGAGAGGGTCCACTCACGTGAAAGGGGGCAAGAGGCTCCCACTTTGTGGGATCCTTCCCTTCACGTAATGGGAAGCAAGAAGCTTTCCCTCTGTGGGAGTCTCCTCCTAACGTGATGGGGAGTAGGGAGCTCCCACTTAGTGGGAGCTTCCCTCTCCCTCAAGTGAGGAAGGAAACCCACACTCACACGGAGGGAATGGAGGGTGACCACGGGTCTGAACTTAAATTTAAAAAAATTCTCTTTTTTTCTTATAATTATTATGGAGTTAAACTCCAAAAGATTTTAAAATATAGAGTTAAACTCCCAAAATTTTTATCTGGAGTTGAATTCCCAAAACAATTTTACTTGGAGTTGAACTCCCAAAACAATTTTATTATGGAGTTAAACTCCAAAAGATTTTTTTATATGGAGTTAAACTCCCAAAAAGATTTTTATTTTAGAAAACTCAAAAGAGATCCCTTGAAACTCCAAGATCTATCTCTTGGATGACGAAAGGGGCCCCCTTTTTTTTAGCCTTGAATCCTCTCAAAGTGAGGTTTTTTGAAGGTGGGTCCCCTTCTCCCTCTTCTCTCTTCTTTTTTTGGATCTTGAGGAGGGAAGGGTGATGAGATTTAAAATCTCTCATTTTTAGAGATTTGATAGGAGATTTAGGCTCCCTTTCAAAGGTTTTATGGTGGAAAACTATTTTCCTTTTAGAAAATAAGAGTTAAACCTTCATTTAATTCAAAAAAAGAAAAGAGGAAGGAGGTTTTGAACCTTGAAAAAGGAGGCACAAAACCCTGACTGATAGGGGGAGAATCTTATCTGTTATCATTCATCTAGATGCCTTATATAGACTTTACATTTTACATATGGCCCATTGGGCTTTTCAAAATGGCACATGTGCCTTTCCCATGCAATGTGCTTTTCTTTTTGCACATAAGTCATGGGCTTTTACATAATTTGGGTTTATTACCCATTTTATTACATTTATTCAAAAGAATTGTATTAAGCCTATTTATGCTTTAACCATTATTCCCTTGGAGTAAGGGGGGAGCTTTTTCTACTTCGGCTCGACTTAGGCATGGGCCCGCTTGCTTGGACTCAGGTTCGGGCTTAGGCCCACTCAGCTTAAGGTTGACTTTGAGTTTGACTTGGTTAACCAGGATATAAGTTTTAACCACAATATAGTGCCCCCATCAATAAATGCACACAACGTGTATGAGTTGTGTGTATGAAATTGATGGATCTTGTTCTATATAGGCATTGATTTGGTATGGGTCACTTGTGGAGGGTCGATGCTGCCTTTTTTTACGACGTGGACGGTCGGTGCTGCCTTTTTTGCGACGTGGACGGTCGGTGCTGCAATTTTTGCGACGTGGACAGTCGGTGCTACTCTTTTTACAACGTGGATGGTCGTTGCTTGATTTGACTTGCTCCGCTTCGTGCGGTGTCGAGATTTGATTTGATTTGCTCCGCTTTCTGCGGTGTCGAGATTTGATTTGTTTCCGAGGTGGATCTTGATTCCGTCAGAGAGGTCATTGGTTGACTGGTATTTTGATTTGTTTTGGGAGTTCTCTACCCCTTCAGCAAGACTTTTGAGCTTGGAAGTGCTGTCGGGTGGGACGTTGATTTGATATGTTTGATTTCTGCGTTGTTTGACAGGACTTTTGAATTTGAGAGGAATTCAGAATTTAGATTTTGTCTGGCATCAGTATCGCTGCACTGGAATAATGCCAGGAGCAACTCATCATTTGCCCGGGGAGGACTTAAGATTTGGTTTTTTGTGTCGGTATCAGCACCTCTAACACTGAAGTATAGTGCCAGGAGCGACTCGTCATTTTCCTTTTAGGAAAACTTAGGATTTGGGTGTTGGGTCGGCATCAGCACCGCTAACACTGAAGTGCAATGCCAGGAGCGAATCATCATTTGCCTTTGCCTGTTGGGGAAGCGATAGCTTAGGAGACAGGCTTAGGTCCCTATTACCTAAGGCTTTTCAATTTTATGAGCCGTAAGGGTCTCATAAAAGCCTTTTCTCCCTATGAGTTCAGAGGATCTCGCAGGTGTGTGTTCTCCTTAGGAATCGTGAGAATTCCTAAGTGTGTTGCTCTTTTGTGAGTCGTAAAGATCTCACGCGGGGATTTTCTCCTCACAAGGTCGAGAGGACTTTGCGAGTGTATTTCCTCTCTTTTCATGAGTTTGCTTCCTTCGGGTTTTCACAAACTCGACGGCAGTCCTGCTGTTTTTACTCACAGAGCCTTTTCGAGTTTTTCATCTGTGCCCAATTTGCCTGTAGACATATCGGTTTTTTTTTCGGTGGTAGGACTTAGGAGAGATAGGGGTCATTTGCGCCCGTGGATTGTATACGGTTTTACAAGATGTATGATCCAAATTGTAGGGACGGTGTGCTTGATCCGTGCGACCTGGAGTATTCACGCGCAGTATTTCTTGAGGTATCGGTCATTGATGGGTGGCATGGGCCTTTCTCCCTCGACACTTATTAGTTTGTAGGATCTTTCGTCGAACACTTTCTCGATAATGTATGGCCCTTCCCAATTTGGCTCAAAATTTTCCTTGGCATGTCGATTGGGAATGATCGGTCTTTTGAGGACCAACACCAATTCGCCTTTCTTGAAAGTATGGAGACGGGTCATCTTGTCATAGGCCCATGACATTTGGGCTATGTACAGCTCCAGATTTTGCTGTACAGCGAGGCTTTTTTCCTCAAGCGCATCGAACTCCTCGAGTCGAAGGAGAGTGTTTTTCTATTTAATCAAATTGTGCTGGACAACCATCCTTAGGCTTGGAACTTCGATTTCGAGGGGGAGTATTGCATCCACTCCGAAGAGCAGCGAGTATAAAGTGGACTGCGTCGGAGTGCGGTGTGTGATATGAAATGTCCACAACGCCTCATGGAGATTCAGATCCCAGTCTTGTTTATTGGCTGAGGCATTTTTTCTCAGGAGCTTGCACAGGGTTTTGTGGGCATATCACGCTCCACTTCCTAGAGTGCGCTAACTATTTCATGTGACGGAGCTAACCATACTATCTGTGGCTAGGAAACATCCCTCCACAGTCACATTACGGCTGTCTATAAGACATCAAGAACAGTAAAACATAAAACTAACTAGTACATGTCCATCTGCCAGAATAAAGAGTCAAGAAATATATAAGCGGAAATGATAATCCAATAAACAACATCTGGAAATACGTTCCAATACAGGCTCACATCAGGAAATAAATCCGCGGAAAGAAACTAAACTAAACTATCACTAACACAATCCGCACTGCTCAGCTTGACGGCTAAGCTACTCCTGGTCAGCCTGCGATAGAGATAAAGAAACTGGGCCATGCAAAACTTAGACGTCAGTGCGTCATAATATCAAACAATAAAGATAACCAGGATGCAACGAGATATGCAGGTATGAATATAAACGATAATATGAATATAACAAGTAAACACAGATATGAAATAGTGATGTGTTTATGTGTATGTAAAGTGCGATGAGTAATCTAAACTGTGCTACTGGGTTATCTATTCTAAAGTTATTTGAAACCAATGACTGTACTCCTTCATGTAACTCAAAAGAATATGCCCCGTGTTTCCCCCAATCAGAGCAAAGCTCTTTTTGAATTTCAAAAATTCAAAAATTGAAGCAACGCTTCAGATTCCTTGCGCTGCGCGCTGTGCGCCACGTATCAAAAGCAGACACGCCAGCACCAGGGGCGCTGCGCCCAAGGCAGCGCACTCCCAATCAGAGCAAAGCTCTGTTTCAAAATTCAAATTTTAAATGAAGAAACACTTCAGATCTCTTGCACTCTGCGCTGCGCGCCACGTGTCAAACAGTGGTGCGCTAGCGCAGTTGCGCTGCGCTCTGCGCTGCGCGCCACGTGTCAAGCGCAGGCGCGCTAGCGCAGTTGCGCTGCGCTCTGCGCTGCGCGCCACGTGTCAAGCGTAGGCGCACTAGCGCCAATTGCGCCAGCACTGGAATTTAAATAATAAATTATTAATTAATCAAAATTAAAATTCTAGAAAGATCTTTTCAATCTTATTAAAATAGAAGATTGTCTTCTGTAAAACAGAGGCCTTAGGATCAAAGATCCAACGGTGAGGAAATATCCCCAGATCAAGCAGAGAAAAATCTCTATAACTAACTTAACAAATCAATTGGTCCTATATAAAGGCTCCTAGACTCCAAGTCTCATACATATACAGAGATACAGAAGAGAGAGAACCCTCTAAAAAACTTTGAGAAAAACCTCAAAGAGAAAAAATGCAAGCCTTTGAAGAAAGAAGATCATCTTCTTAATCTTTGAAGGTAAAGAATTTAATTCTTGAAGAACAGAGATGAAAACATCTCATTAAAAAAGAAGAATCTTTTCTAAAAAGATCAAAGATCTAAGAACAAGATCAAGATCTTCAATAAAAAGAAAAAGATCAGAAAGATCTAATCACAAAAAATTTAAAGAAGTAATTTACTTCATTCTTAGATCTTTCGATCTATATAAAGGCACAGCCTTTTGATAAGAGTAAGAACCATTGGTTCTTGAATCTTGAGGTAGAACCTCTTTTGAGAGAACAAACAATTTGTTCTTTGATTTGATCAAGATACGCTCTGCGCTATTGGACAGCGTCTTGCACTTTTGAAATGCGCCTTTGCGCTCCTTGGACTGGCACATTGCACCAGAGTGCGCCACGTGTCAACCACAGACACAATCTGCGCTTTGCGCTTCTAAAACAGCGCACTGCGCTCTTGAACTGGCGCACTGCACCAGAGCACGTCACGTGTCATTCACTAGCGCAGCGAATTGGCGCAGCGCACTGGCGCAGCGCACTGGAACAACGCATTGCGCTAACAGACTTGCGCTTAGCGCAAAGCGTGACACATGTCACTTTCGCATGCAAAGCGCCTGACAAGCCACATGGCGTACTATCAGACCACTATAAATGCTATGGATTATTTAAAAGGGTAGAGCCCAAATAAAGGCCTAACAGGCCAAATATAAATGCTTTGCATTATTTAAAAGGGCGGAACCCAAGTAAAGGTCTAATAGACCAAATATAAATGCTATGCATTATTTAAAAGGGCAGAGCCGAAGTAAAGGTCCAACAGACCAAATATAATTTCTATGCATTATTAAAAGGGCCGAGCCCAAATAAAGTCTCAACAGCCAGAACAATAAAATGTTCAACTGAGCCCATATGCTCATAAACCTTCAAACAGACTTTAGTCCCAAATTGGAATATAGATCTCCCAACAAATACTGGTTCAAGGGTACATCTCTGAACTCCTCTGATATTTTTCGTTGTAATCCTTCAACGTCTTCAGAAAGGTAATGGGTCCCGACAGCCATATATTCCCCGGACTATGATGGACCACCATGTCCTTAAACTGGTAATCGACCGCAATGTCTCTAAACTAAACAATAGAGTCCAAATGCTCTCTTGTTGGATCTAAACGATCCCGTTAAGTCGATCTTAGTCTTAAATTAGACTAACGTGTCCTTAACAAACGTTTAAGTTGATCTTAGTCTCAAACAAGGCTAACGCATCCTTGAACACACACACCCCCCAAACCCAAATCTAAGAAAGATACGAATTTGGACTAATCCACGTCCTACGGGAGACATCACAAATTAGTTTCCGTATACAATCCACGGGCAACCGAAAACAAAACAAACACCCACGACACGAAGGGACCATATGGAGAAGGAGAAAGTTGTTACCGCGATGCGGTAGCGTAATTAACTGCAGAGGCTTGTGCCTGCAGGGAAGAGCGTCCCCACAATCAAAAACCCCTCAAGCGAGGGGGAATCGGACGAAGTCTGCTATATCGGCCGCATCCGTTTAAACCTTCGATACACGGTGTCATAAATCAACTTGGCATCTTCAGACAGGTGGACGGATAGCTCCAATTAGCATCTGCCCTAAATTTCAGGCTAAGACGTTCACCGCGTCTCTGTTGCGTCTTTCGGAGGGAAACAGATTCTGGCATGCCCGGTGGAACCTTTTCCTCTTTCCACTCACTTCGTGTGTCGTGTTCGCGAACCAATCGCGGTTTGTTAATGGTTGCCTGTGAATTCGAAATACTTAGATTTGGTGTCTTGCTCCGTGCAGAAAACAGAAGATCGATGGCTTCAAACTGCACTAACTGCAACTGCAGCTCTCGCTCCGTCTCGTCCGGAGGAGTGGCTTACGGGCCCCAAGCGGTCCCCCTTTTCAAGATACCAGTGGAGCAGGTAACTCAAGCCACTACTGGACTATTTTTCGGGACCATGCTCTCAACCATGAGCTTTAACGCCCCTGTACCGTTACAAGAAGCTCCCAAGAAGTCGGTATTCGATCAGCTTGCTACTACTGCGGCCCCTCTTAACGGGTCGCCCAACTCCACTGCCTCAGTTTTTAACAGACTAGGCCAGAGCTCCAACGGGCCCATGAAGAAGCCTGCAATACCAGAAAGCGTTATCCCGAAGCGGATAACCATCCCTGCTCCCAAAATCGTCAAGGCAGTTTCTCCTGCCAAAGGGTCGGTCTCCACACGACTGACTATTTCTGCTCCCGTTCCAGGAGAAATCACCAAGGTTGCTTCCCCTACTCGGAAGTCTGCTTTTGATAGGATGGCCGTCCCCATTCAACGGACGTCGGTCTTTAAAAGGCTGATACCAGCGAATTCTAACCAACACAGGGGGCATGAGGAGGTCACCCCTACGGCTAAACCAACTCCAATCACACGACATGCTCGCCGTCGTCACTGGCGCAAGGTAAGGAAGGCTGGGGGTAACTCCCCCTCTGGGCTAACTCCGCCAGCTCCGATGGTGGAAATCAATGCTACTGTTCCGACCGGGAATGGCTTTGAACCGCTAAGAAGGGTGCGCAAAAACTTGCCAATTGCCGTATTGAAAAGATCTCCTACCCCTGTGGATAATGCCCCAAAGGTGAAGCTGGAGCAGCCCCCTCAATGGCTGTCCTCTAAAATTTATAAGGTCTGGCGTCAAGTCCAAGACTCCGTAATGGATCAAGACTATCTCCACCGACAGAAAAAGATGAAGGTTCGGCAGGAGAATGACTACTCTGTCAAGCCAGAAAAAGCAACAGCTACTCTGGTGCCCACTACAACGGCCCCCTCAACTTCGACCGCTCACAAAAGAAGGAGGTCGGAGAAGATCCCCGTGTCTTTGGCAAATCGCAAAGACACTGAATCTAAACGCCCTAAGTCTGGGGGCATGGTGGTGCACACTGTCTATATGGCATCCGGGAAAGAGGATAGCCACGTTTCGATGAGTCACCGACTGCTCACCCGATCCGTAACCAAGGCCTAGGAGCAGCAACAGAAGCTTCAAGAAATGCTGACGCAAATGGCCACACTCACCGGGCCAAAAGAAAGACCGGAGACATCATCAGAGCAGCGCCGTGAGCAAGAAACGGATGCCGAGTTTCTTTGGAGAGTCTTCGAAAAGAAGGACAGAGAAGCAGCAGAACAAGCTGCCAACATAAAACAAATGGCGCTTCTTTTCCAAGACATGGTAGGAATGGTGTTACAGCCGGACCCTCTAGCTGAAGACCCTCCGATCATTATTGAAGACGATAGAGGGGAGATATCTAATCCTCCTCCGACTCATTCAGCAGCCAAGGAGGAAACCATTTCCAAACCTGCACTAGACGACTATATAGCTCAGTAGATACGAGTTCATCAGGCGAATGAAGCGGCTGGGCAAATTGTTAGAACCGGGCGACCCTATCCGGGCTGGTATGACCAAATCAGTTACCCGCCGGGATATACGATCCCTAAATTCCATATGTATAAGGGGACAGGGAATCTACATCAGCTTGTCGCTCAATTCAGGGCCTTATGCGGCAACACTGGAGGCAACGACAAATTGTTGCTTCGCCAATTCGTCGGTAGCTTAGCAGAAACGGCCTTTGAATGGTATTCGGAGCTACCTAACGACTCTGTCAAAACATTTGCGGAGATGGCGATATTGTTTACACAAAGATTCGCGAGTGCTAGTGAACGCACCCCGATAACGACACTGATTAATGCCAAGGTGAAGCCTGGCGAGACGTGGGTCCAGTACGCTATCCGATGGCGGAATCTGTGGTCGAAATGCGAACAACGGATCGAAGAAGCGCCGGCGGTGGGCATGTTCGTAGGCACTCTTGACCCTCAAGCAGCCATCTCCCAGTTCATGATGTTTTTCAAGCCAACTACTTTCCAGGACTTGATTGACAAGTTGGCCCAAATGGACCAGATGGGACATAAACCATCTTCTCCAAAGACGGACTCTTGAAATGAAAAAGGGAAAGGAAAAGCAACTTTCGTCGCCAATACTCAACAGCAGTCGAGCAATTCAAAGCCGGTTGTTCGCCAAAACAACGTGCGTCCACGCCCATCCCTCGAGGAAAGACTGGGACGTCCTTACTCGTTTCCTCATGATAAAACGAGGAGACTGTTCGAGCTGGCAGTGCGCAACAGACTCATCAATCTGCCGAGTCCGAAACATCCGTTGCAGCCGGGCGATATCAACGATCCTAATTACTGCCCTTACCACCGAGCAGTAAGCCATCCAATCAAAGATTGCTTCTTCTTCAAAAACTGGGTTGAAGACCAATACCAACAAGGCAAGTTCGCGTTATCCGAAAACTGGAAGGTGAACCCGCCACAGCCTCATGCTCCTAAAAAGGGGGACACGTCGGGGGGCATCGTGCTCTTTTGTTGAGAAAGCTCCATGGGAGGTGGCTCTTTCGGCCAAGACCAAAAGAATGCTGAATGATCTTCAGACATGCCCGGCGATCAGATGGAAAACCCCGTTGGAACCTAAGATCATCAAGGGGATGCTGAAGCCGCGCCCAATTCCAAATATTGGTGGTGATAGCCGAAGCATTCACACCCAGCCGTCGAAATCTTCGAAAAAGAAGAAGAAATCCAAGAAGCCCGTGAAGCCTAGCGACAAGCGCACGAACCTACAAAAGCAGATTGACGCGCTGGAAGAATATAACCAGAAGGCGCGGACTCCAATCATGCTCCAAGAGTTCCTTAGCCACGTTCTTGAGGACGGAAATGATGGAGAAGAATTGTCGGACGAATCTGAGGATTATGTAGCAAGTTGCCATGTGATCTCTCATTCATCGCTAGACAATGAAGAAGCTCCTTGCACAAAGGAACTGGGGGCAGAGCCTGAGTCGGAACTTCTGGGGCCGTCAGATGAAATAATCGACGCATTCCTAAACGAAGCTCTCCTGAGAAGTAAAGCTGATCGGGAGCGTGAGATAGCTATATTTGAAAAGGCCAAACACCGGCGACTGGAAAAAAGGGTCGAAACACTCTCACTAGATCAAAGTACATCTGCCGCAGATGAAAGCAGGATCAAGACAAGGAAACGGTTCGCCAAGGCTATATCGATGGAGATGAGGCCGCCCTCTTTCAGAGAAAGTTCTCCTAGTGGGATACATCTTGATGAAGCGGACGTACATCCTAAGTTCTGCTTATATCATCAGAAGATCACACATCCTACTGAAGATTGAAACTCCTTTAGGTGTTAGTGGCAAGGGTATGTTGCACACAGGCAACACATCAACAGGACAAAGCGTGAAGCTCGTAGACAACAGAAAAATGCGACAGATGAGCGTATAAAAATTGTCGATAATTGCCATAGGGTTGATCCGAGGGACCGCGAGTTCTCCTCTTCGGGAGTGACTCCGACGAAAAAGTAGCCCTCGGCCCTCTGTTCAAGGAATCCATCTCTAAAACGAAAGAATTGAGAAGTTGCGAGAACATTCAGCCGTGCAATCGCACGCTACCCGGAAAGAATCCCGGACCCGCAAACAAGGGATCGAACAAAAAAGATAAAAGGAAGGAAAAAACGACCTTCGTTGCCAACACTCAACAACAATCGAGTGACCCTAGACCGGTTGTTCGCCAAAGCAACAGACGGCAACCCCTCTATGAAAATTTGAAACGTCCTTGCTCATTTCCCCAGGATGAAACAAAGAGGCTGTTCGAACTAGCAGTGCGCAACAAGCTTATCACTCTACCAGAGCCGAAGCACCAGCTACAACTGAATAATGTCAACAATTCTAATTACTGCCCTTACCACCAAGTATTGGGCCATCCGATCGAAAACTGCTACGTCTTCAAAACTGGTTGGAAGACCAACACCAACAGGGCAAGTTCGCGCTGTCCGAAAACTGGAAGGTGAGCCCACCACAACCACACGCTCCGAGAAAGATGGATATGCCGGAGACATCATGCTCATTCATAGGGAAGGTCTCCTGGACCGAAAAGTCCGCAAGCGAAAAATCCGCAAGCGAAAAATCCGCCTCAAATATGGCAATGACGGACCAAAACGTTCTTAAACTAACAGTGGACTGAAATGTCCTTAAACTAACAATGGACCACTATGTCCTAAAACCAGCCGTTGACCGAGATGTCAATAAACTACGGTGGATTGTGGCATCCCAAAGCCGATATAAAAAAAAGAAAGAATAAAAATAAAAATAAAAAACGGTATGTCCATAAGCAAAATGGGCACAGATGAAAACCCGAAAGGGCTCAATGAGTAAAAACAGCAGGGCTACCGGCGAGTGTTTGTGAAAACCCAAAAAGGCGCAACCTTGTTATATATATAAAAAGAGAGAAGAATAAAAAAAAAGAAAATGGTATGTCCATAGGAAAAATGGGCACGGATGAAAACCCGAAAGGGCTCCGTGAGTAAAAACAGCAGGGCTACGGGCGAGTGTTTGTGAAAACCCGAAAGGGCGCAGCCTCGTTGAAAGACACTTACAGGGTCCTCTCGACTTTGTAAGGAGAAATCACCTGCGTGAGATCCTTACGACTCACAAGGGAGCAACACACTTAGGAATCGTCACGATTCCTAAGGAGAAATTACACTTGCGAGATCCTCACGACTCGCAAGGAGAACTCTCTTATGGGACCCTCACGGCTCATAAGATTTGAAAGTCTTAAGCTACAGAGACCTGAACCTGTTCTTAAGCAACCTCCACAACCTCCAATACTGCCCTACAAGCGGCTCAATACTGACCCTTGTATACAATCCACGGGCGCGAATAAACATTTCCCTAACCAAGTCCCACCCGTGACTAGGGATATGTCCATATGGTGAACAACTCTTGTAAGTCCTCTCGACTTATAAGGAGAAATCCCTTTTGTAAGATCCTTACGACTTACAGGGGAATATACACTTAGGAGTCCTCACGATTCCTAAGGAGAAAACACACCTACGAGTTCCTCACGACTCGCAGAGAGAAACACCTTTGTGAGACCCTTACGGCCCATGAAGTCAAAAGCCTTGGTCGACAGGACCCTAACCCTATTTGCTAAGCCACCTTTGTTCGATATCGACAGAGGCAAATGATGATTCGTTCCTGGCAATGTCCTAGTTGTAGCGGTGCTGATGCCGAAATCAGTGTCTAATCACAAGTTTGCGGCAGAAAGCCAGCAAGCTGTACATGCATACGAAATAGCCGAAATGATGGGGCAACTTGCAACAAAATCAGCAATTAAAAAGAAAATGTGTGCATGCAAAATAGCCGAAATGATTGGTCACCGTGAAAAATAGCCGAAATGATGGGGCAATCGCGACCTTCGCGATATAAAAAGCTGAAATGATAGAGTATCGTAGAAAGAAATAAGATAAAATAAAAGCGAAATTTATGCCTAACGTGTGAAATCATATCGATCCCTGTATACAATCCAGGGGCACTAACAAATAGAGGATCATATCATCCCACCAGGCTCCATCAGAAAGAGAGCCAAGTTTCAACGGTCACATCTGCATCCCAGAAGACCAACAACAGCGTTCCTCCTTATGACAACAAGGCATGGAAGCGACATCAAACAACGGAGCCACGGCAAAATCCCTAGTTCCAAACCTCGACGGTTCACCAGCAACCTAGAGACAATTGCGACATTCGTCTCGATACAGCAGACACAATGCCAACAAACGAAATAAAGGTCAAATTCCTAGCTTCAGAGTCTTGACGGCAACTCATATAAAACCTGAAAGACAATCGGAGATCATCTTGCACCAGCGTGGAGTGGTCACCACCTCGACGCTTGTCTCGATACAGCAGACGAGATGTCACCCCAGCATTCTTCCTCCAGCAGGGTTTATTTCCCCCAATCAGAGCAAAGCTCTGTTTGAATTTCAAAAATTCAAAAATTGAAGCAACGCTCCAAATTCCTTGCGCTGCGCGCAACGCGCCATGTATCAAAAGCTGATACGTCAGCGCAGCGTCCAAGGAAGCGCACCCAATCAGAGCAAGGCTCTACTTAAAGTAAAAACAAAAGAAGCAACGCTTCAGATGATTTGAACTCAGCGCTGCGTGACACGTGTCAGCGCAGTTGTGCTAGCGCAGTTGCGCTGCGCTCTGCGCTGCGCGACACGTGTCAGCGCAGGTGCACTGCGCTCTGCGCTGCGCGACACGTGTCAGCACAGTTGCGCTGCGCTCTGCGCTGCGTGACACGTGTCAAGCGCAGCTGCGTCTGCGCCAAACAGAATTAAAATTCCAGTAAGATCTTTCTGATCTTGTTAAAACAAAAAGATTGTCTTCTGTAAAACAGAAGCCCTTGGATCAAAGATCCAACGGTAGGGAAAAATCCCTAAATCACTCAGAGAAAGATCTTTTTAACTAATTTAACAAACTAAATGACACTATATAAAGGCCCCTAGACCCCAAGACAGAAACACAGAGAAAGCAGAGAAAAAGATAGAGAACTCCTCTAAAATTTTGAGAAGAAACTCAGAGAGATAGAAAGGTAAAAAACCTTTGAATAAAAGAAGAATTTCGTCTGAAAAGATCAATGATCTAAGAACAAGATCAAGATCTTAAAATAAAATGAAAAGATCAAATAATAAGAATAAAATAAGAAGTAATATACTTCTTTAGATCATTTGATCTACACAAAGGCATAGCCTTTTGATGAACCATTGGTTCTTTAATCATGAGGTAAAACCTCTTGAAACAAGAAAGAAAATTTATTTTCTTTGATCCAAAATTGGATCAAAAGATTAAACAGTGCCCTGCACTTGTAAAATTTGCACTGTTGCGCTCTTGGGTTGGCGCAAGCCACCAGAGAGCGTCACATGTCAGTCCCAGAGCAAACAGCGCCTTGCGCTTTGAAAAATAGAGCATTGCTCTCTTAAATTGGCACAACTCACCAGAGTGCGCCACATGTCAGCAGCGCAACAGCGCAGCGCACTGCGCTAACTGAGCTTGCGCTCACCAGAGCGTGACACGTGTCACCTCTACATGCGCTTGCGCTCTTTAATTGGTGCAAAGCGCTTGACAGGCCACATAGCCAGTGACAGATGATTAATGCAATGCATTATTTTAAAAAGGGCAGAGCCCAAACCAAGATCTATCAGACTAAAACAAGTGCTATGCACTATTAAAAGGGGTAGATCCCCAATTAAAAGGGCCTAACAGGCCAGAATAAAATGCCATGCATTATTAACAAGGGCAGAGCCCTAGTAAAGGACTAACAGGCCAAATGCAAATAAAATATTGAACATTTCAACTAGACTTAGCCCAATTCTGGCCGTAAGTCTTCAAATTAAATTAACTAAGCACGACTGCTCCCTTAAATCAATTTACATCCGGTTCAAGGGTACATCTCTGAACTCCTCTTACATCTGTCATTGTAATCCTTCAACGTCGTCAGAGAGGTGACGGGTCCCGACAACCACTCATTGCTACGGACTCAAGCGTCCTTAAACTCCCGGACTCAAGCGTCCTTAAACTCCCGGACTCAAGCGTCTTTAAACCAACTTATGTACTTAAGCGTCCTTAAACCAACCTATGGATTCAAGCGTTCTTAAACCAACCTATGGACTTAAGCGTCGACCTATGGACTCAAGCGTCCTTAAACTCCCGGACTCAAGCGTCCTTAAACTCCTGGACCACCACGTCCCTAAACTGGAACATGGACCACCATGTCCCTAAACTGGAACATGGACCACCATGTCCCTAAACTGGAACAATAGAGCCCCCAAATGCTCTTTTGTCGGATCTAAACGATCCCGTTGAAGTCGATCTTAGCCTCAAATATGGCTAACGTATCCTTAAACCTTCAAACAGACTTTAGTCCCAAATTGGACTATAGACCCCCCAATCGACTTTGGTCCTAGGGTATATCTCTGAACTCCTCTGACACCTGTCGTTGTAATCCTTCAACGACGTCAGAGAGGTGATGGGTCCTGATGGCCGTACATGCAATGGACCACTATGTCCCTAAACTGGAACAATAGAGCCCAAATGCTCTTTTGTTAGATCTAAAAGATCCCGTTAAGTTGATCTTAGTCTCAAATCAGACTAACGTATCCTTAACAAACGTTTGAGTTGATCTTAGCCTCAAATACGGCTAATGTATCCTCAAACCAAAACCCTAAACCCAAATCTAAGTAAATACGGATTTGGACTAATCCACGTCCTACGGGCGATGACATAAATTAGTCTCCGTATACAATCCACGGGCAACCACAAACAAAACAAACACCCACAACATGAAGTGAAATTCTGGAGAAGGAGAAAGTTGTTACCGCGATGCGGTAGCGTAATTAACTGCAGGGGCTTGCGCCTGCAGGGAAGAGCGTCCCCACAATCAAAAACCCCTCTAACGAGGGGGAATCTGACGAAGTCTGCTACATCGGCCGCATCCGTCTAAACCTCCGATACACGGTGCCATAAATCAACTTGGCATTTTCGGAGAGATGGACGGATAAAACCAAATAGCATCTGCCCCGAATCTCAAGCAAGACGTCTTCACGTCGCGCCGTCTTTCGGAGGGGAATAGATTCTGGCACGCCCGGTGGGACCTTTTCCTTTTTCCACTCCACACTTCGTGTGTCGTCTTCGCGAATGAATCGCGGTTTGCTGTGGTTGCCTGTGGATTCGGGATACTTAGATTTGGTGTCTTGCTCCGTGCAAAAAACAGAAGAACAATGGCTTCAAACTGCACTACCTGCAAATGCAACTCTCACTCCATCCCTGCTGGAGGAGTGACTTATGGGCCCCAAGCGGCTTCTCTTTTCAAGATACCAGTGGAGCAGGTAACTCAAGCCACCACTGGATTATTCTTCGGGACCATGCTCCCACCGATGAGCTTCAATGCCCCAGCCGCGTCGCAAGAAGCTCTAAAGAAGTCGGTCTTTGATTGGCTAACGATTATCGCGGCCCCTCTCAACGGGTCGCCCAACTCCACTGCCTCAGTTTTTAACAGGCTAGGTCAGAGCTCCAACGGGCCCATGAAAAAGCCAGCAATACTAGAAGATGCTATCCCAAACCGGACAGCTATCCCTGCTCCAGTTTCAGGCGAAATCACCAAGGTTGCTTCCACTACTCGGAAGTCTGCTTTTGACAGGTTGGCCGTCCCCATTCAACAGACATCGGTCTTTAAAAGGCTGGTACCAGCGGATTTTGACCAACACAGGGGGCATGAGGAGGTCACCCCTACAGCTAAACCTACTCCATCCGCACGACATGCTCGACGTCGCCACTGGCACCGAGTGAGGAAGGCTGGGGGCAGCTCCCCCTCTGGATTTACTCTACCAGCTCCGATGGTGGGGATCAATGTTGCTGTTCCAACCGAGAATAGCTTTGAACTACTCAACAAGGTGCGCAAAAACTCTCCTACTGCAGTGCTGAAGAGAACTCCTTCACCTATGGAGAATACTCCAGAGAAGAAGCTGGAGCAGCCCTCTCAACGGCTGTCCTCTAAAATTTACAAGATCTGGCGACATGTCCAGGAGCAAGTGATTGATTAAGAATATCTTCGCCGACAGAAAAAGATGAAGGTTCGGCAGGAGAAGGGCTACTCTGTCAAGCCAGAAAAAGCAACAGCTGACTGGGTGCCCACTGCAACGACTCTCTCAACTTCGACCGCTAAAAAAAAAGGAGGTCAGAGAGGATCCCTGTGTCTTGGGCAAATCGCAAAGACACCGAATCTAAATGCCCCAAGCCGGGGGGCATGGTGGTGCACACCGTTTATATGGCTTCCGGAAAGGAGGATAGCTGCGCTTCGATGGGTCACCGACCGCTCATCCGATCCGTGACAAAAGCCCAAGAGCAGCAACAGAAGCTTCAGGAAATGATGACTGCAATGGCCGCACTCACCGGGCCAAAAGAAAGCCCGGAGGCATCATCAGAACAGCGTCATGAATGAGAAACTGACATTGACTTCTTACGCAGAGTTCTCGAAAAGAGAGATAGAGACGCAGCAGAACAAGCAGCCAATATAAAACAAATGGCGCTTCTCTTTCAATACATGGTCGGGATGATGATACAGCCGGATCCCCCTACCGAAGATCCTCCAGTAATGGTTGAAGATGGCAGAGGAGAAATATCGAATCCTCTGCCAGCTCTTTCAGTGGCCAAGGAGGAAACCATTTCCAAGGCCGCACTGGATGATTATATTGCCCAACAAATAAGAGTACACCAGGCAAATGAAAGTAGGATCAAGATAAGGAAACGATTCGCCAAAGCTATATCAATGGGGATGAGGCTGTCCTCTTACAGAGAAAATTCTCCCGGTGGTATACATCTTGATGAAGCGGACGTGCATCCTAACTTCTGCTTATATCATCAGAAAATCGCACATCCTACTGAAGATTGCAACTCCTTTAGTGTTGATGGCAAGGGCACGTCGCTCAAAAGAAACACTTCAACAGGACAAAGCGTGAAGCTCGTAGACATCAGAAAAATGCGATAGATGAGCGCAAAAGAGCCGCCGACAACTGTCACATAGCCGACATCAAGGGATCGCAAGTTATCACCTTTGGAAGCGACTCTGACGAAGAAGCCACCCTCAACCCCCTCCTCAAGGAATCCATTTCAAAAATGAAAGAATTGAGGAGTTGCGAGAACATTCAGCCGTGCAATTGCACGCTACTCGGAAAAAATCTCGGCCCTGCAAACAAAGGATCGAGCAAAAAGGATAAAGGGAAGGGAAAAGTAGCCCTCGTAGCCAACACTCAACAGCAATCGAGTAGCCCTAGACCAGTTGTTTGCCGAAATAACAAGCGGCAATCCCTCCATGAAAAGTTGAAACATCCTTACTCGTTTCTCCAGGATGAAACAAGGAGGCTGTTCGAAGTGGCAGTGCACAACATGCTTATCACTCTACCGGAGCCGAAACACCAACTACAACTGGATGATGTTAACAGTTCTAATTATTGCCCTTACCACCAAGTATTGGGCCATCCGATCGAAAACTGTTACGTTTTCAAAAACTGGGTTGAAGACCAATACCAACAGGGCAAGTTCGCGTTGTCCGAAAACTGGAAGGTGTGCCCGCCACAACCACATGCTCCGAGAAAGATAGATACGCCGGGGGCATCATGCTCATTCATAGGGAAAGCCCCATAGACTAAAAAGTCAATAAACTAGAGATTCGCCTCAAATACAGCGACGGCAGACCGAGACGTCCTTAAACTAACGGCGGACCGAAACGTTCTTAAATTAATGATGGACCACTACGTCCTAAAACTAGCTGACGACCGAAACGTCTTTAAGCTACTACAGCAACATCCTCAGGCTGACGAAAAAAAATAAACAAAAATAATAATAAAGACGGTATGTCCATAAGCAAAATAGGCACGGATGAAAACTCGAAAGGGCTCCGTGAGTAAAAACAGCAGGGCTACCGGCGAGTGTTCATGAAAACCCAAAAGGGCGCGACCTCGTTAGAAAAAAGAATATAAAGAATAAAAAAAAGGTTATGTCCATAAGCAAAATGGGCACGGATGAAAACCTGAAAGGGCTCCGTGAGTAAAAACAGCAGGGCTACCGGCGAGTGTTTGTGAAAACCCGAAAGGGTGCAACCTCGTTAAAAGACACTTATAGGGTCCTCTCGACCTTGTAAGGAGAAACCACCCCCGTGAGATCCTTACAACTCACAAGGGAACAACACACTTAGGGATCCTCATGATTCCTAAGGAGAAAATACACTTGCGAGATCCTCACGACTTGTAAGGAGAACTCTCTTATGGGACCCTCACGGGTCATAAGATTTGAAAGTCTTAAGTTACAGAGACCTAAACCTGTGCTTAAGCAACCCCCACAATCTTTGATATTGCCCTACAAGTGGCTCAACACTGACCCTTGTATACAATCCATGGGCGCGAATAAACATTTCCCTAACGAAGTCCCACCCGTGACTAGGGATATGTCCATATGGTGAACAACCCTTGTAAGTCCTCTCGACTTACAAGGAGAAAACCCTCTTGTAGGATCCTTACGACTTACAGAGGAACATGCACTTAGAAATCCTCACGATTCCTAAGGAGAAAACATGCCTACGAGATCCTCACTACTTATAGGGAAAAATACCTTCATGAGACACTTACGGCTCATGAAGTCAAAAGCCTTAGTTGACAGGACCCTAACCCTGTTCGCTAAGCCACCTTTGTTCGACATCAACAGAGGCAAATGATGATTCGCTCCTGGCAACATCCCAGTTGTAGCGGTGCTGATGCTGAAATCGCTGTCCAATTCCAGGTTTACAGCGAAAAGCCAGCAAGCCACATATGCATACGAAATAGCCGAAATGATGGGGCAACTTGCAATAAAAAGCAGCAGATAAAAACGTATGCATACAAAATAGCCGAAATGATTGGGCAACTCACAATAAAAAGCAGCGAGTAAAAATAAAATAAACAGCCGAAATGATTGGGCACCACGAAAAATAGCCGAAATGATGGGGCAATCGCAACTTTCGTGATATAAAGCTGAAATGATAGAGTATCGCGGAAACAAAACAATAATATAAAAAAAATGAATGAAACTTCTGCCCTACAGGCGATATCACAGTAATCTCTGTATACAATTCAAGGGCGCAAACAAAGAAGGAAACACATCTTTCCTCCCCATGCTCTATCAGAAAACGGAGCCAAGTCTTGGCGGTAACTCATATAAAACCCGAAAGACACATTACCTCGATTCGCGTCGACCCGCAGAGAAACCAGTGTCTTTGCAGGAATATCTCGACTCGTCTCAACCCCAGGGAAATCAGTGTCCTTGGCAGCATCCTCGATTCAGGGAAACCAGTGTCCTTGACGAGACCACCTCGATTCGCATCGGCCCGCAGAGAAACTAGCGTCTTTGCAGGAATACCTCGACTCGTCTCAACCCCAGGGAAATCAGTGTCCTTGGCAGCATCCTCGATTCAGGAAAACCAGTGTCCTTAATGAGACCACCTCGATTCGCGTCGGCCCGCAGAGAAACTAGCATCTTTGCAGGAATACCTTGACTCGTCTCAACCCCAGGGAAATCAATGTCCTTGGCAGCATCCTCGATTCAGGGAAACCGGTGTCCTTGACGAGACCACCTCGATTCGCGTCGGTCCGCAGAGAAACTAGCATTTTTGCAGGAATACCTTGACTCATCTCAACCCCAGGGAAATCTGTCCTTGGCAGCATCCTCGATTTAGGGAAACCAGTGTCCTTGACGAGACCATCTCGATTCGTGTCGGCCCGCAGAGAAACTAGCGTCTTTGCAAGAATACCCCGATTCGTTTCAACCCCAGGAAAATCGGTGTCCTTGGCAACCTCTTCGACTCAGGGAAACCAGTGTCCTTGACGAGAGCACCTCGATTCGCGTCGACCCGCTGAGAAACTAGCGTCTTTGCAGGAACACCTTGATGTAAGTCCACGTTGCCCACCCCGGTGCTTACGGGGAGGCGGAAAACATAATAAAAATTGGATTTTTATGGACTTAGGCAACATGGACCAAGCTTGTGAGGATCTTTGCTAAACATAAACTTGCTAGACCTAACTACAAAGTAGCTAAGTGATGGAAAGGTTATACCTTTGGTCTTTAGGCCTTCTCTCCTTGCTCCTAGGAATGGTAGAAAGAGGTCACCTTGCTTGTCTTCTCCCGTCAAAGAAGGATCCACCCGAAAGCCTCGACCTTTAGCTTCAACTCCAAGCTAGGAGTAACTAGAGTGCAAGAAATGCTAAGACTTGAACCCTAGAAGAGAGTAGAGAAGATCAAGTGAAGGTTTTTCTCAAGCTTTTTGTTTCTCAACACATGAGAGGGAGAGAGCTTGAGGGAGAGGATGAACAAGAGAGAGAAATGATATGAGAGAATGAGAAAATAATAGAGCCATTCTCACTAATATGTGTGAATTAATTTAATTGAATAATTAGCTAGATAATTATCATGGTAAATCATGACATGACCATTATCATTTCAATTTGCAAAGATCAAAAAGCATCTTCCAAAAGAAATGATGATGGTCAAAGTGTCAACCTAGGTCAACAAGTCAAAGAAGTCAAATGGTCAACAACCACAACCATGGATAATTATTAAACTAATTACTAATTAACAATAACACACACATAAATATTAGGGTTAATAAAATGACAATAGCCATTAACCCTAAACAAGGTCCTCTCTCTCAATCTCAAGCAACTGTGCATACGCACCCGCATTCGTGATCCGAGGAACACGAACACAATGAGAAAAACCAATCTCAAATCATATACTAGGATCCGGCTTAAACCAAAGCCCGCTAGTATAAACTGTCCGGACAGCAAACGTGCACAAGTGCGCGAATGTGAACGAACCCTGTCGCAAAACCATGCGACCTCTACTCATTTAGCCTAAAGGCGAATAGCTCTCTGTGTGGGACTCTAAAGACTCGACACTACGCTGGCAGTGGGTTTAACCACAGACCGCAAGCGGCACTAGCTGTACGTAACGGTCCCCAGGTAGATGTCGATAAGAAGACTGACGAGGTGAACCCCATCTGAACTCCTACTGAGCCTGTATGTGACAATCTCCGTACAGTCCGGTCTGTTCGTCTGATACATCGCATGGCGGGCCTAGGGGGGCGGTAAACGTCAGTCCCCTAATAGCGGTACAAGTCGTGCCGGAGTGAAGCCCAGAACACCCTGAGATAACACTGGAAACCTACCAGTATATCTCGCTTGCCCTGGCCAGGGACTACTCGTGTAATGGCTCTCCTAGACACAGCGCGATGTCAACCCCCAATACCGGGAGAGACGAATCCTGTCTATCCGTCACTGCCTCCAAGTGCTTCGGGACTGCACCCAAAAACTACCTGTTTGCACGACTCCTTTGAGCCGTGGTAGGGTAGTAATCAAAGTGCAGTGGGAACACACTCGAGGCGAAGTGACAGTGTCAAGTCAGCGGACTAAGCTGTACTCATGTCACCTGGGAACTGATAACTGACGATAGGTATAATACCAACCAACAGTTCCCGACGAGTCCTGTCCAGTGTACTCGTAACCCAACGAGCACCCGTATACTATCTCAAGTACGGCGTACTGACGGCTGTGGGACAGACCGTCTCCCACACTGGGATGAGAAGCGCATACGCTAGTCTACTCCGGAGTATCGATGCCCTGTCTCGATAGTCCAACGACCAGGGACCTGTATAAGGATGTGCTTATAGATCACCCAGCTCCCACGAGTGTGAGCGCCATCACCACGCTGGTAATCAAGCAAAGATCCTAAGGGCTCTACTAATATGTATATCAGCAATATGCTAAAAGAAACACATGCACATATTAAAGCAGAGACAAACCAAGTAGCATACTACCATTTCGAGCAAGATTGTATATACAACTGTGAATATCCCAAGCTTCCATCAAGTAATATACAAACTAGTATGATACAGTAATGGCCTCTAGGGCATATACACTAACAATCTCCCACTTGCACTAAGGCCATGTACTGGCGTATCGAAGACCTATCATCTCGATCAGCCGCTCGAACTGAGTCTGGGGCAAGGCCTTGGTGAATGGATCTGCTGTGTTATCTTCTGATGCAACTCTCCGGACCTCGATCTCCTGGCGATCCACGATCTCCCTGATCAGGTGATACCGCCTTAAGATGTGTCTGGATTTCTGATAGGATCTGGGTTCCTTTGCTAAAGCTATAGCCCCGTTGTTGTCCCAATACAGAGGTATTGGGTCAACAATGGACGGAACCACCTGAAGTTCTCTCAAGAACTTCCTTATCCAGACAGCTTCTTTTGCGGCATCAGATGCAGCGATGTATTCCGCTTCCATCGTCGAGTCAGCAACGGTTTCCTGTTTGGAGCTCTTCCAACACACCGCCCCTCCATTGAGGGTGAAGACAAAACCCGACATGGACTTGGAATCATCCTTGTCACTCTGGAAGCTGGAGTCAGCAAAGGCCTCAATCTGCAGGTCTTTTCCGCCATACACCAAGAACATCTCCTTAGTCCTTCTCAGGTACTTGAGAATGTTCTTTACTGCTATCCAATGTTTCTCCCCTGGGTTTGACTGATACCTGCTTACCACACTCAGTGCATAAGCCACATCCGGTCTGGTACACAACATTGCATACATTATAGAGCCTACCGCAGAAGCGTAGGGTATAATAGACATGCGATCCCTCTCCAAATCATTCTTGGGAGACATCTCTTTGGAGAGGGTGATCCCGTGACAAGCCGGTAAATTACCACGCTTAGAATCTTCCATACTGAATCTCTTCAGTATGGTGTCGATGTACCTGGACTGCGAAAGTCCTAATATCCTCTTGGATCTGTCACGGTAGATCCGGATACCCAGAATGTAAGAGGCATCACCCAGGTCTTTCATGGAGAACCTGTGTGACAAGAACCCCTTGACAGATTGTAGCATAGGAATGTCATTTCCTATTAAGAGAATGTCATCCACGTATAAAACGAGGAATACTACAGTTCTCGCTACAAATCTACAATAGATGCATGGTTCATCTGGATTTTTGATAAAGCCAAATTCCTTGACCGTCTCATCAAAACAGATGTTCCAACTTCGCGATGCCTGCTTTAGTCCATAAATGGACTTAAGCAACTTGCACACCTTTCCGCTGCTCCCACTCTGAATGAAACCCTCTGGCTGATCCATATAGACACACTCCTCTAAATGACCATTTAGAAAAGCTGTCTTTACGTCCATCTGCCAAATCTCATAATCGTGGAAGGCAGCAATGGCAAGAAGGATCCGAATGGATTTCAGCATAGCTACTGGAGAAAAGGTTTCGTCATAGTCCAAACCAGGTCGCTGACGAAAACCCTTTGCTACTAGTCTAGCTTTATAGGTCTCAACCTGTCCATCTACACCAATCTTCCTTTTGAAGATCCACTTGCATCCTACGGGTTTTACCCCGTCTGGAGCAATGTCCAACGTCCATACTTTGTTGGTGTACATGGACTCCATCTCGGTCCGCATTGCATCCAGCCATTTTACCGAGTCGACGCTCTGTATGGCTTGCTGGAAGCTAGTAGGCTCATTACAGTCTATGATGCAATCCTCTCTATCCCCGTCAATGAGAAAACCGTAGTATCTCTCGGGCGGATGAGACTGCCTACTACTTCTGCGGAGTGGCGTGGGAATGTCCTGATCTTTCGAACCCTCTGGATCAACCAAGCTTTCAGTAATAGCTCGTGGTTCTGGAATTTCTTCCAGTTCTATTGCGCTCCCACTTAATTCTTTTTCTATGAACTGGTGTTCTAGAAAGTGGGCATGGCGAGAAACAAGGACTTTTTGTTCCTCTTCGCAATAGAAGTAATATCCCTTGGAGTTCTTTGGATATCCCACAAACTTACATTGTACTGAGCGTGCCTCGAGCTTGTCCGCATGCTGCTTTTTTACAATAGCTGGACATCCCCATGTCTTAATATGATTAAGATAGGGTTTCTTCCCACACCACATCTGATATGGTGTAGTAGGCACAGTCTTAGTTGGAACCCGGTTCAAAAGGTATGCCGCTGATTCTAGCGCATATCCCCAAAACGATCGCGGCAACTCAGCATTACTCATCATGGACCGTACCATATCCAATAGGGTTCGGTTCCGTCTCTCCGATACACCATTATGTTGCGGAGTGTATGGAGGAGTAAGCTGAGAGAGAATTCCATTCTCTTTTAAGTAACACAGGAACTCGGCACTCAAGTATTCACCACCTCGATCAGATCTCAGTGTCTTTATACTTTTGCCTGTTTGTTTTTCTACTTCATTCTTATATTCCTGGAATTTTTCAAAAGCCTCGGATTTATGTTTCATTAAGAAGACATAACCGTACCTTGAAAAGTCATCCGTAAAAGTAATGAAGTAAGAATAACCGCTTCGCGCATGTGTAGACATTGGACCGCACACGTCGCTGTGTACGAGTCCCAAGAGCTCGCTCGCTCTTTCTCCGTGTCCAGTAAACGGAGTCTTTGTCATCTTTCCCTTGAGACAGGATTGACAAGTTGCATACGATTGATATTCGAACGAATCCAAATATCCTTCTGTGTGTAATTTAGTCAACCTTCTCTCATTGATGTGACCCAGTCTACAATGCCATAAGAAAGTTTTATTAATTTCTGGAGACTTTCTTTTGTGTGTATTCTGGACATTGAAAATCTGTGGTTGGTTTAATACGTATATACCGTTGTTCAATGTACCTGACCCAATCAAAGCTTGATTAAGGTGAATGTTCACTACATTACTTACAAATGCAAATTCATAACCTTCTTTAGATAATAAAGATACAGAAATGATATTACAGGTTGCATTTGGTACATAATAACAACTACGCAAAACCAAAAAATGTCCATCTGACAATCCCAGGTGATAGTCCCCCACGGCCTCAGCATCCATGCTAGCACCGTTCGCAACTCTGAGGGTCATGTCACCTGCCTTCAAAACTCTACGCTTTCTCAACGCCTGCAAAGAATTACAGATATGAGATCCTGATCCGGTATCCAATACCCAGGAAGTAGAGTTTATTGATAGACAGTTTTCAATAACATACACACCTGAAGCTGAAGCTGCAACTCGCTTCAAATCCTGTGTTCTGGCTTTCCAAGCCTTGCAATCCTGTTTCCAGTGACCACTTTTGTGACAATAGAAGCATTCTTCCTTCCCCACCAGCTTCCCCGCTATCTTTGTTGCTTTACCTTTTCCCTTCGTATCCACTTTACCGACACCTCCTCTTGGTTTGGCGGGGGCTTTCTTCTTCTTACCCTTGGCTTTCGCCTTGGATCTAGAAGAGGAAGATCCTCCTACAAACAAAGCGGATGTCTCCCTACCTTTCTGTAGGATGCCCTCAGCACTCCTCAACATGTTCAGAAGTTCGGAAAGTTCTACCTCCTTTCCTTGCATGTTGAAGTTCAGAATAAACTGGGCGTAAGTGGAAGGAAGGGACTGGAGAATCAAATCAGTATAGAGCTCATTCTCCAACGTGGTCCCAAGGTCCGCGAGCTCCTCAATGTAGCCAATCATCTTAAGCACGTGTTCCGCTACCGATGATCCGACGGCCAACCTTGCCGAAAATAGCTTCTTCGACACTTCGTATCTTGCGATACGAGACTGCTCCCCATACAGTTCTTTTGTATGAAGAAATATGGACTCTAGGTCCATATTCTCGTGCCTCCGCTGATGTTCATTGTCCATCGAGGCTAATACGAGGCATTTGGCCTTCGCGCAATCTATCTCCCATGTCTTACGGATTTCCTTATCCGCGACGCTGGAGGTGGGACCTGGGACAGGGGGTGCTTTGGTGGTAAGGACATACCCCAACTTGTCGTAAGTGATTGCCATCTTGACATTCCTGAGCCAATCTTTGTAGTTTGGCCCTGTCAATATGTTTTTATCTAGTAATAACTTAAGTCCGGTCATCTTGAATGGTCGCTGCAATTAGGAGAGAGAAAAGAAACACTTTAGCATGATGCTCTTGCAAGTTTAGAGTGGTTTTTAATTTGTCTAAACTGGATGGCTCCCACTGTCTCTCGAATCCCTTCTCAAACCGTAAAGGAAGGATTAGTCAGGATTACTCTCACCGTACAATACTTGCTTAACCGTTCAGCCAGGCCAGTGTCGGTACTTCGAGGGAGGTTTTCCAACGCTTTCGCGAAGTTCCTTAATTAAGTAACCTCTTTTCCCTGTGGGCGAAGCCCCGCTAACACCTTTCTAGACACCTACTAAGTTTATAGCATTGATCGTTAAGTGAGAGTTTTCCCGAGGAGTAGCATATACTCACAGTAGGATCGGGATCCAAATATCATCGCGTGATAAAACCGAAGGAATCCTACCAGAATCATCACACTCCAAATGGTATGCAAAGCTAGCAAGTTTCAGTACTTATGAAACTCCCGATGTGGATTTTTGCCCCATGCTCTTATGACCTTGACTTTGGCCAAAATATCATAAGTCACATGTCAAGTTCTACCCGTCATTCTCCTGGTTAATTTGGACCCACCCGTACCTACCCTTGACTTTGGCCAAAATGGCAGCACGACTGTCCCAAACCAACGCATCTATCTATGCTGCACATGAATACCCAATAGCTACCAATCACTATGCCTTGACTTTGGCCAAAATACATAGCTTGAATACTTTTTGACCATTCATGTGGAATGACGGAGGGCTACAGATGGTTTTGGCGAAACCGTGAACGTAGTGAACTTGATCTAATCGATGGAACGAGATAGCTTTTAAAAGGAGTGGTTCAAGCTCCGCGTTTAAAAGTTTTAGTTTTGAAAAGAACCGAGTGGTTTTCAAAGTGTTCCATTCGACTTTTACTTG
Source organism: Agapanthus africanus (assembly GCA_030015575.1). Classification (NCBI taxonomy): domain Eukaryota; kingdom Viridiplantae; phylum Streptophyta; class Magnoliopsida; order Asparagales; family Amaryllidaceae; genus Agapanthus; species Agapanthus africanus. The sequence goes on along the minus strand of JASDDO010000019.1, from coordinate 41,140,297 downwards.
GTTTATTTTCTTGCATTAGTTCTTTTAATGCATCCCATCATTTAATCCTACCATTGCAGAAAACAACCAAAATATGACGTACGCTTATGCCATTCGCATTCGCTACGGGGCCCCGTCATCACCCGTTAGGTTACTTAACTAACGACAGAGCGGGGGCTGGGCTAGCGCGGCTGTAAAACATAAGCAACGCCTAAATAGTTATTATATATAAGTATATAGCAATGATAGACATTACAGATCACAGATGAATACATTGGATATACTAGGAATCCGCAATGCGTTCGAGCCTGCAACGTAAAGCGGATTACACGGTCGCGGTGAATAGCCAATACCCCACCCAAGACCCCTACGGGTGCGGCAAACTACCCGCCAAGCACCCGAAGCGAAGCAACCTCCCTCACCACCGTGAGTAGGCCACTCGGCACTTCGAGATACCCGGTAGTTTGTGCACCCCCTCCATGGGTCTATCCTAGGAGCAAAAACAGTAAAAAGAATTATACAATGACGGCTACAACCCCGACCCGGTTGTGCGGCCATACAAATAATATTATTACATCAATTTACAGGTTACAAATGAATGAAAGAAAAATAACGCTCATCTCACATCCAACCCGGCTATTCACCCGCGACGATCCAATCCATTCATATCCACAAACCAACAATCACAGATCACAGAGATGTATAACCCCGACTAATCGACTTATAGCGATTAGCCGACGTTCAATACACACAAGCATCACAGATATAACCGATATAGTTAAAGTGTAGTGAAGTTCCGAAAAAAAAAATACGGAATTATAGGACCCCAAAAGGAAATTTCTTTTCTGGAAAATCTGGGTACTTATAATATATTTCAAAAATCCCAAAACCAACACAGACAAACACTGCACGAAAAACGATGCACAGTAGACGACAAACCGCGGCGCTTCCGCGGCACATGCCTACCTCGTGCGGCGGAAGCGCGGCGGTTTGAACGAATCACTGCATCGTTTTTCTTGGGTGTTCATACAAAACCCTGAGACGAATTTACAAGTATAACGTTTTTCATTTTGACCAGAAAAAAAATTAACAGAAACTAGGGTTTTGCGAGTTTGGTTTTTCGATTTTCCGGTTTCGAAACTTCGTTACACTTAACTACTTAGCTAGTTTAGGTTTAGTTAGGCTCTGATACCACTGTAAGTCCACGTTGCCCACCCCGGTGCTTACGGGGAGGCGGAAAACATAATAAAAATTGGATTTTTATGGACTTAGGCAACATGGACCAAGCTTGTGAGGATCTTTGCTAAACATAAACTTGCTAGACCTAACTACAAAGTAGCTAAGTGATGGAAAGGTTATACCTTTGGTCTTTAGGCCTTCTCTCCTTGCTCCTAGGAATGGTAGAAAGAGGTCACCTTGCTTGTCTTCTCCCGTCAAAGAAGGATCCACCCGAAAGCCTCGACCTTTAGCTTCAACTCCAAGCTAGGAGTAACTAGAGTGCAAGAAATGCTAAGACTTGAACCCTAGAAGAGAGTAGAGAAGATCAAGTGAAGGTTTTTCTCAAGCTTTTTGTTTCTCAACACATGAGAGGGAGAGAGCTTGAGGGAGAGGATGAACAAGAGAGAGAAATGATATGAGAGAATGAGAAAATAATAGAGCCATTCTCACTAATATGTGTGAATTAATTTAATTGAATAATTAGCTAGATAATTATCATGGTAAATCATGACATGACCATTATCATTTCAATTTGCAAAGATCAAAAAGCATCTTCCAAAAGAAATGATGATGGTCAAAGTGTCAACCTAGGTCAACAAGTCAAAGAAGTCAAATGGTCAACAACCACAACCATGGATAATTATTAAACTAATTACTAATTAACAATAACACACACATAAATATTAGGGTTAATAAAATGACAATAGCCATTAACCCTAAACAAGGTCCTCTCTCTCAATCTCAAGCAACTGTGCATACGCACCCGCATTCGTGATCCGAGGAACACGAACACAATGAGAAAAACCAATCTCAAATCATATACTAGGATCCGGCTTAAACCAAAGCCCGCTAGTATAAACTGTCCGGACAGCAAACGTGCACAAGTGCGCGAATGTGAACGAACCCTGTCGCAAAACCATGCGACCTCTACTCATTTAGCCTAAAGGCGAATAGCTCTCTATGTGGGACTCTAAAGACTCGACACTACGCTGGCAGTGGGTTTAACCACAGACCGCAAGCGGCACTAGCTGTACGTAACGGTCCCCAGGTAGATGTCGATAAGAAGACTGACGAGGTGAACCCCATCTGAACTCCTACTGAGCCTGTATGTGACAATCTCCGTACAGTCCGGTCTGTTCGTCTGATACATCGCATGGCGGGCCTAGGGGGGCGGTAAACGTCAGTCCCCTAATAGCGGTACAAGTCGTGCCGGAGTGAAGCCCAGAACACCCTGAGATAACACTGGAAACCTACCAGTATATCTCGCTTGCCCTGGCCAGGGACTACTCGTGTAATGGCTCTCCTAGACACAGCGCGATGTCAACCCCCAATACCGGGAGAGACGAATCCTGTCTATCCGTCACTGCCTCCAAGTGCTTCGGGACTGCACCCAAAAACTACCTGTTTGCACGACTCCTTTGAGCCGTGGTAGGGTAGTAATCAAAGTGCAGTGGGAACACACTCGAGGCGAAGTGACAGTGTCAAGTCAGCGGACTAAGCTGTACTCATGTCACCTGGGAACTGATAACTGACGATAGGTATAATACCAACCAACAGTTCCCGACGAGTCCTGTCCAGTGTACTCGTAACCCAACGAGCACCCGTATACTATCTCAAGTACGGCGTACTGACGGCTGTGGGACAGACCGTCTCCCACACTGGGATGAGAAGCGCATACGCTAGTCTACTCCGGAGTATCGATGCCCTGTCTCGATAGTCCAACGACCAGGGACCTGTATAAGGATGTGCTTATAGATCACCCAGCTCCCACGAGTGTGAGCGCCATCACCACGCTGGTAATCAAGCAAAGATCCTAAGGGCTCTACTAATATGTATATCAGCAATATGCTAAAAGAAACACATGCACATATTAAAGCAGAGACAAACCAAGTAGCATACTACCATTTCGAGCAAGATTGTATATACAACTGTGAATATCCCAAGCTTCCATCAAGTAATATACAAACTAGTATGATACAGTAATGGCCTCTAGGGCATATACACTAACACTTGATTCGTTTCAACCCCAGGGAAATCAGTGTCCTTGGCAAATAGCTCAATTCAAGGAAACTAGCGTCCTTGATGAGAGCTTCTTGATTCGCGTCGGCCCGCAGAGAAACCAGTATCTTTGCAGGAATACTCCGATTCGTTTCAACCTCGAGGAAACCAGTGTCCTCGGCAAAATACTTCGACTCAGGGAAACCAGTGTCCTTGACGAGAACATCTTGATTCGCGTCGCCCCGCAGAGAAACTAGTATCTTTGCAGGAATACTTCGATTCGTTTCAACTCCAGGGAAATTAGTGTCCTTGGCAACCTCCTCAACTCGGGGAAACTAGCGTCCATAATGAGAGCTTCTTGATTCCCGTCGACCCGCAGAGAAACCAGTGTCTTTGCAGGAGCACTTCGATTTGTTTCAACCTCGAGGAAACCAGTGTCCTCGGCAAAATACTTCAACTCAGGGAAATTAGTGTCCTTGACTAGAGCTGCTCGATTCGTCTCGACTCGTGAGGAAATTAGTGTCTTCGCGAGGTCTTCCCGATTCGTCTCGACTTGCAAGATAAAGCCTTAGGCAGCAGGGATTAAAAAACTTGTTTCCTAAGCACCGGGACCCTACAAGTCGGTCTAAAACGGTCTCTTGCATACTATCCACGGGTCTCACTCTTCAAAGTCGAATCTCGACAAAGAGGGAAACAACCGCTTTCGAGTTTTCTTAACTCGTAAGAGGGGAAATTCTCTTGTGAGATCCTTACGACTTATAAGAGAAAACGCACTTAGGAATCCTCATGATTCCTAAGGAGAAAATCCACCTACGAGATCCTCTCGATCCGTAGAGAGAAAAGTCTTTGTGAGACCCTTACGGCTCATAAAGTTGAAAAGTCTTAGGCAGCAGATCTGAACCTGCGGCCTAAGCCATCGCTATCTCTTGAAGAAACCAAGATGCTTGCTCTTTTATCTATCAACCATGTTTACTAAGATAGCATGCTGATAATAAGAGAAGGGAGAAAGCAAAGAAATGATACATTGCAAAAAAAAGTGTATTTTTATTCATTAATTCAATCAAGTACAAGGTGAATCGTATAAAAGAATAAAGAATGGATACATCTTATTCGAAAAAGAATTTTTTTTACAAGTATATCATCGATACAAGGGCAGCTACTAGGGAGGAAGCGTCTTAAATAGCCCTATCAATTGTTCGCGCACTTTCTTCCATGCCTTCTCTTGATCGGCAGCCACCGCCAATTCTGCTTCCACTTGAGCCCGCTGTTGCAAGAAGGATGAAAGCTGCTCCTTAACTGCCTGCTAAGCTGCTTCGCGGCCTTGGTCATCACGCTCGGCGGCATCGAGCTTCTGCTTCAGGTTTAGCCCATTAGAGATACTTCCCAGAAGGCCCTCGAAGATAGCCTTCATCTGGGCAGCGTTCGCCTCAACCTCAGCCCGCAGGCGAGCTGTCTCGCTTGAGGTCTCTTGGAATTCCCTCAGCCTTAAAGTCGCTTCTTGTTCCAAGTGGGGGAAGTAAGAAGCGCTTTGCTCGATCCATGCTGCTCGTTGAGTGCTTGCGGCTAAGGTCTCGGAGGGCAGGGCGCATAAACTCCGATTGATGCAGGTGGGCCTCGATTTCCCTGCAGTGATTAACCCAAAACTCGACGAGGCCTTCATCATGAAAATTTACAAGCGCCACCAACATTAGGTTAACCTCCGCAGCTAAATCTGTAGCAGATGGGGGAGCGTCTGCGTCAAGCTCTTCGACGTATCCGCTCAGCATGCCCAAGCTCATTGCGGCACCCTTTGAAGATGGACATCTCAAGAAGGGGCCGCCGGCATTGCGATGCGTGACTCAAAGGGCGCCGGAACCAGAAAGACAGCTGAAAAAACAAAATACGATTAGATGAGGGTTCAAGAAATATTAGAAAGTCATCGATGGGATAGTTTACTATTCCAGCTGCAGTAGGCGGCAAAGCCGAGAGGGCCGGTGGCGCGATCGATCTTTCATCTCCTCCTTCGATTTGTAGCACTGCAATCAGGACGAGGAAGAGTCAGAAATAATTCCATTACTGAAAAAAGAAAGGCATCAATTGGAAACTATACTCACCAACGCCACTGGAGGAAGAAGCGAGTTCAGATGGGAAGGAGAAGTGCGGGTGCAACACCTGGTAGAGGTGATCAAAAAGCACTCCTGCAAAGACGCAATAGTACGACATTAGTACATAAATTATGCGGCCGAAAGATAAAACTAATGGGTTGCAAATCCATACCTTCCAGCATTTGCGATGATACGAGAGAAGGCTGAGAGGTGGCCACCGCCAAGGCAGTAGCTGACGGCGCTCCCTCAAGCAATGGAGCGTCAACACTGGCCGCACCTGCGTTAAAAACAAAGATATACCTGTCAGGAAGGATTGCAAGATAAAGAAAAAAAGGACAGTAACTCGAAATTTACCTGATGAGCCACCAGCCAAAACGGAGGCGTCTTTCTCCTCCATCGACATGAGTCCACCTCCCGTGGCCTCATCATCCGACTCTACGGGGGCTGTCGTCATGCTCGCGCGGCCAGAAGACGGCGGAGGACCGTAGACGGGGAGAGCAATGATTGGAGCATTGCCAGACTCTTGAGAAAGAGCGGCTGGCTCGTCCCCGGGAGTCATGCCCGTCTCACTCGCTACTCTCTCGGGCTCGGCAGTCGCTGCTGTCTCGTCCGCCGTTGCCATGGGATCGCCGGTCTCAGGCGCTCCGTCCGTCGCTGCCCTAGGCTCAGTTATAACAGTCGTCTCATTTGCCGCTAACTCGGGCTCGGCATCGACGACCTTCTCTGGCACGGTTTCCTCAGCCCCCAGTTCAGGTCCAGCAACCTCGGCGAGTCACCCACCGTCGGCTCGGGTTCAGCCGGTGCCTCTTCCTCTGTCCCCTTAAGTTCGACGGTTTCCGCCTCCCCTTCGGTTGGACTTGGCCCTGCAGGACAAGATATATAAGAACCGACAGGTTTACAATTCTTACAACAAAATCTTGAAAGACACATTACCTGAGGTGTACTGATTGTTAACTTCACGAGCTGCATGCATCGCCTGTCTGTAAGCGGTAGACAAGGCGACCGGGGGCTCTTCCGAAGGAGTATCAGCACGAGGAACGGTGCTTGGGCCCGCTCCCACGGCCAAAGAAGCTCTGCGTGCCTTCGCCTTGCGCCTCAACTGCTTTCTCTCCTCCCGAGCCGTCAAGACGGACCTCTTCGAAGCTTCCTTCATTGAGGCGTCATCGTCCACATACAGAGATGCCTCCAAAGCCTTCAAGGCATCCTTCATCGACTTTTCGAGTTGAGACTCTCGCGGGAGCCCCGAAGAGGCCGAAACATCAGTGGCCGGCTCGGGAAGAGTCTCTGCGTCACCTTGCGGGACCGGCATTGTGGTTCCTGCGATGAGAAAAGAAAGGGTTAGATCGACCATAACAAAAGGAGAATAAAGACTTAATGAATCGAAATGTACCGAGGCCTAAGGATGCTCTGAGTCGTTCCTCCTCTTGAAAAGTTTTGAGGGAAGCAGCGATGGCTTCTTCAGTGGTGATGCCTGTTTGAAGAAAAGAGGGGAAAAGCATTAGTCAAAGACAATAATAAAAGTATGATGCAATAAAAAAATGCGACTAGTAATTACCCAATTGTGCAAGCTTAGCTAGCCACGCGTCGCGCCTCGCCAATCGCTCTGAAGCTGCGATGGCGGCCGCCAGATCAGTGTCATCTGGTGGCATAACTAATCATTTATTGGTCCCGTACTCGCCCAAGCCCTCGCTATACGGAGCATGAGGTTCCTGACCGAACGCAACGTCAGCTAAGAGGATCGACTTCTTCTTCCTCTTCTGCGCACGGACCCCAGTTGCACCCAAAATTAACTTGCGCTTTGCAGGCACCTTAGGGCGGCGGGTCCCGATATCCGCGCCCACGCTGGACTCCGGCGAAATCACATTTACCGTCTCCACTGGAGCACGGGCGCTGGTGGCGCATCCACAGTATCACGAAGCGGCAATCCGCGTGGAGGGCTCAGCACGCGCGGTGGCCCAGCTCCGGCATCTTTCAGCGGAGGAACGACCGGGGTCCTTGGCTTCAAGGAAGCCTTGCGGTCGCCGCCGGGAGGCACACCCTTGCGGTCAACCAGCATGCGCTTCTCTATATAGATAACTGGACCCATTGCGTGCGCATACCAGGCCACGTACGCGTTGAGGACCTGGGGAACGCAGCTTGGCTCGCTGATGAAGAAGTAGGAGCCCGTGTTCAGCCGCATGAAATGGTGCATCGCGCTCCGTATCCCCTCCCTGCTGGCCGCGGGCTCTTCCAAAAACGCCTCCAGCGGGATCCCCTGGTTATAGCTGGATTTTTGGGCGAACCGGTGAGGGTTGTACCTCATGAAAAGCGTCATCTCGTTCTGCCTGAACACCAGGTAGCCCGGCCGAATAGAGTAGAGGTGAAGAATCTCCCAGGCTTTCAGTACGGAGGCCCCGTCCTTGAAGTCGTCACGCAGCGCCACCACTGACTTGAAGGTTTCTGAGCCGATAGTTATGACTTTATCCATAAAAGAAATCCTCGCTCCGACCAGGTGTGGACGAAGGAGCAACCCCCTAACCTCCCACGGAGGCGCAGTCACGATCGAGGTGCCGATCAGCCGCATGATTCTTGGGAGTCTGCACCTCTCAAAAAACGAAGGGCTCTTATGGACGCCGAACACCCCGTGCACATGCATTTCCATCCACGAGGTGAAGTAGTGCATCGGGAAATTAGCAGGCTGCACCCCAGGTTCATTAGCGTCCGCTGCCACGCTAAGTCCATTGTATAGGTGAGCCAACCCGGCGATTCCTATTGTCAACTGCAGGCCAGCCACCATCCGATGCGCTGGGTAGAAAATGGACGGCCGCATGCAGTGCGGGTGCATAAGGAGCGCGAAGCTGCACAACCACAATCCCAGGAACCCTAAAAAGAAGGTCTCTTCATCCATGCCCGGGACGGTGATTTCTGACAAGGGCATGATGGCGGCGTCGGGGAGATAAAAATCCTTTTGATCGTCTTCCGATATTGGTCGACGATCTAAGCCGAAGCCGAAAGGGTCATCGAGCTTGGCGAACTTCTCGTTCCGCTCCGATAGAATCTCCGGTCGAAGGAAGCGGGCGATAAAATCTGCAAAACTAACCCCTCGGACTCCTGATTCTAAATAGAGACCTTCGTATATGTTCAGCACCTTCACCAAGCCCAGAAACTGGTGCTGAATAGCATTCTCTGGCGTCAAATCAAACACCAGCGGCTTGGTGGCGAAGACGTATTCGTCAGGAGGGAGCGGCTCCTCGTAATGCTCCCCCCTCACCGGCAAACCCGAGATTTCAGCGAACTCTTCCAGGGAGATGGAGACTTCCCTGTCCGTCATAAGGAAGGTGTGGGTGGGGATATTCCATTGTTTGATGAAAGCCTTAATCCACAACGTTGGAGGAGCGGGGTACTCAAAAAGCGAGACGTAGATTGCCGAGTACAAACCAATCTTCATCAGATGAGTCCTCTTCGCCGACAGGATGTACCTGGCCCACTGCAAATATCCGGCCGGTTATCGTGGGGTCAACCCGATGTTGTAAGCCTGTCCCCAAGGGCGTGCCTCACCCTGACATATTCGCCTCCCCAAAATGTCTATGGCCGGTGGCGGCTGCACGGGAATGGCACCAATTGCAGGTTGGAGAAGATCCTCCGAATTCCAATTCTTGACCTCCACGGCATACTTCACCGGGGGTTCATCCGCATAGGGGATCGATGAGATGGGCTCAGACGGCGTAGAGGAACCGAAGCTTCGGCGACCCTTGATAATCTCATTATACCACCTACCCCACAGGTGAAGGTTCTTATGCTCGGGGTCATGATCGTTAATCAGAGCAAATACCTCCCGGTCTACCGGCGCCGCCGGAAATCCTTCCTCCGAGCGAACAAATGGGAATGACAGGTCAGCAGGCATGTTTCCTACGGAGGGACAAAAATCAGCCATCAGTGTTGTAATTCCAACGCTTGGTATTTTAAAATTTATACCGCACTGCAATGCAGTGGGTAGGGGACCAAAGGGGGACCCACAAAATCTGGATGAGAGTGCATCAGTTAATAAGACAGCCCCATCATTGGATGAGACTGTCAATTAATGAGGTGATCCCCAAAAGAATATTCTCATTAATGAGAAATCCCTAGAGACAAGGAGAAAATCTCCTCTTTCAGAGCAAAACTCTGTCACAGAGTGACACTTGTCAAACTCTGGTCTCAAAGGGATAGAATTCCCTAAAAGAGTCTAGATCTATAATAATGATGGAAAAATCCATCAAAAGAAAAATTTAACTCTTAAAAAATTAAAAAATGCTGGGATCTTAAAGATCCATGAAAACTCTTAAGAGTTCTTCATTTTTAGATCAAAAAGATCTACATTTGGTCCATGAGCAAAGCTCTGTCCATGGGTTAAAAACCCTGAAACAAGATCTCTTAGATCTATGGCTTCTTGAGAGCAAGGCTCTATTGGTGAAACCCCAATGGGGTTTTCTTTAGATCAAAGATCTATAAGAGCAAGGCTCTGTTGATTAAAATTAATTTAATTTAATTTAATTTAAGTTAAATGTTACCTAAGATGTTCTAGAGTTTGAACTTTGAAGTTCTTGAAAAAACGAGAGCAAGGCTCTAAAGTACTTAAAAGCAAGAGCAAGGCTCTGAAACAAAAAGTTCTTAAAGATGGTAATCATCTACTGAGGGCCAAGGGTCCTATTTATAGGTGCTTGCGTCCCTTTAACCCCTCAGTTGATCTAACGGCCAGGATCTTGCCACCGCTGCACTCACATGTGCGCCACGTGAGCGCAATGGTGGGGGGCATTTATTTCCCCCAATCACACGTGAGCGCAATGGTGGGGGGCATTTATTTCCCCCAATCAGAGCAAAGCTCTGTTTGAATTTCAAAATTCAAAAATTGAAGCAACGCTTCAAATTCCTTACGCTGCGCGCAACGTGCCATGAGTCAAAAGCTGATACGCCAGCGCAGCGCCCAAGGCAGCGCACCCAATCAAAGCAAGGCTCTACTTAAAGTAAAAACAAAAGAAGCAACGCTTCAGATGATTTGCGCTCAGCGCTGCGCGACACGTGTCAGCGCAGTTGCGCTGCGCTCTGCGCTGCGCGACACGTGTCAACGCAGTTATGCTGCGCCTTACGCTGCGCGACACGTGTCAGTGCAGTTGCGCTGCGCGACACGTGTCAAGCGCAGGTGCGTCTGCGCCAAACAGAATTAAAATTCCAGTAAGATCAATCTGATCTTGTTAAAACAAAAGGATTGTCTTCTGTATAACAGAAGCCCTTGGATCAAAGATCCATGGTAGGGAAAAATCCCTAAATCACTCAGAGAAAGATCTCTTTAACTAATTTAACAAACTAATTTGCACTATATAAAGGCCCCTAGACCCCAAGACAGAAACACAGAGAAAATAGAGAAAAAGATAGAGAACTCCTCTAAAATTTTGAGAAGAAACTCAGAGAGATAAAAAGGTAAAAAACCTTTGAATAAAAGAAGAATTTCTTCTGAATAGATCAATGATCTAAGAACAAGATCAAGATCTTAAAATAAAAAGAAAAGATCAAATAATAAGAATAAAATAAAAAGTAATATACTTCTTTAGATCATTTGATCTACACAAAGGCATAGCTTTTTGATGAACCATTGGTTCTTTAATCATGAGGTAAAACCTCTTGAAACAAGAAAGAAAATTTATTTTCTTTGATCCAAAATTGGATCAAAAGATTAAACAGTTCCTTGCACTAGTAAAATTTGCACTGTTACGCTCTTGGGTTAGCGCAAGCCACCAGAGAGCGCCACGTGTCAGCCCCAGAGCAAACTGCGTCTTGCGCTTTGAAAAATAGAGCACTGCTCTTTTAAATTGGCGCAACTCACCAGAGCACGCAACGTGTCAGCAGCGCAACAGCGCAGCGCACTGCGCTAACTGCGCTTGCGCTCACCAGAGCGTGACACGTGTCACCTCTACATGCGCTTGCGCTTTTTAATTGGCGCAAAGCGCCTGACAGGCCACATGGCGACCGACAGATGATTAATGCAATGCATTATTTTAAAAAGGGCAGAGCCCAAACCAAGGTCTATCAGACTAAAACAAGTGCTATGCACTATTAAAAGGGGCAGAGCCCCAATTAAAAAGGCCAAACAGGCCAGAATAAAATGCCATGCATTATTAACAGGGGCAGAGCCCTAGTAAAGGCCTAACAGGCCAAAATGCAAATAAAATGTTGAACATTTCAACTGGACATAGCCCAATTCTGGCCGTAAGTCCTCAAATTAAATTGACTGAGCACGACTGCTCCCTTAAATCAATTTACATACGGTTCAAGGGTACATCTTTGAACTCCTCTGACATCTTTCGTTGTAATCCTTCAACGTCGTCAGAGAGGTGACGGGTCTCGACAACCACTCATTGCTATAGTCTCAAGCGTCCTTAAACTCTCGGACTCAAGCGTCCTTAAACCAACCTATGGACTCAAGCGTCCTTAAACCAACCTATGGACTCAAGCGTCCTTAAACTCCCGGACTCATGCGTCCTTAAACTCCCGGACTCAAGCGTTCTTAAACCCCTGGACCACCACGTCCCTAAACTGGAACATGGACCACCATGTCCCTAAGCTGGAACATGGACCACCATGTCCTTAAACTGGAACAATAGAGCCCCCAAATGCTCTTTTGTCGGATCTAAACGATCCCGTTTAAGTTGATCTTAGCCTCAAATATGGCTAACGTATCCTTAAACCTTCAAACAGACTTTAGTCCCAAATTGGACTATAGACCCCCCAATCGACTTTGGTCCTAGGGTACATCTCTGAACTCTTCTGACACCTGTCGTTGTAATCCTTCAACGACGTCAGAGAGGTGATGGGTCCCGATGGCCGTACATGCAATGGACCACTATGTCCCTAAACTGGAACAATAGAGCCCAAATACTCTTTTGTTGGATCTAAACGATCCCGTTAAGTTGATCTTAGTCTCAAATCAGACTAACGTATCCTTAACAAACGTTTGAGTTGATCTTAGTCTCAAATACGGCTAATGTATCCTCAAAGCAAAACCCTAAACTTAAATCTAAGTAAATATGGATTTGGACTAATCCACGTCCTACGGGTGACGACATAAATTAGTCTCCGTATACAATCCACGGGCAACTACAAACAAAACAAACACCCATGACACGAAGTGAAATTCTGGAGAAGGATAAAGTTGTTACCGCGATACGGTAGCGTAATTAACTGCAGGGGCTTGCGCCTGCAGGGAAGAGCATCCCCACAGTCAGAACCCCTCTAACGAGGAGGAATCTGACGAAGTCTGCTACATCGGCCGCATCTGTCTAAACCTCCGATATACGGTGCCATAAATCAACTTGGCATCTTCGGAGAGGTGGACGGATAAAACCAAATAGCATCTGCCCCGAATCTCAGGCAAGACGTCTTCGCGTCGCGCCGTCTTTCGGTGGGGAACAGGGTTCAAATGCGACAATCAAACAACGGAGCCACGGCAAAATCCCTAGTTCCAAACCTCGACGGTTCACCAGCAACCTAGAGACAACCGCGACATTCGTCTCGATACAGCAGACGCAATGCCATCAAACGAAGCGAAGGCCAAATTCCTAGCTTCAGGGTCTCGACGGTAACTCATATAAAACCTGAAAGACTATCGGAGATCATCCTACACCAGCGCAGAGTGGTTATGACTCATTAAGGCCTTCCAAAATGAGCCTAAACTCAAGTAAAAAGCGGCATGGAAAAATTCCTAATGCTTGCTCTTCCGACGGTCAAACTGCTTAAGAAGATTGCTTGAAGACGTCTTGTCCAGCCCCCGAAGGGATCAGAGACATGACAGTCACAAGGCTACTCGAACAGCAAGGTTGCCTATCGAGGAATACATCAGCCAACGCGAGGATACGACGGACAAAACCATAGTACTACGGACCCTAACGGACCTCTGTCATAAAGAGCAGAGGTTAACTGTGACGTTAGGATATACTTGCGAGAAATGCTCGATTCGTCCTGACTCATGAGGTAAAGCCTTAGGCAGCGGGGATTAAAAAAAAACCTGTTTCCTAAGCACTGGGGCCCGGCAAGTCGGTCCGAAATAGACTCTTGCATACTATTCACGGGTCACACTCTCCAAAGTTTTATCTCGACAAGGAGGGAAACAACCGCTTACGGGTCCTCTCGACTCGTAAGAGGGAAAATTCTCTTATGAGATCCTTACGAATTATAAGAGAAAACGCACTTAGGAATTCTCACGATTCCTAAGGAGAAAACACACCTACAGGATCCTCTCGACCCGTAGGGAGAAAATTCTTTATGAGACCCTCACGGCTCATAAAGTTGAAAAGTCTTAGGTGACAGATCCTAACCCTATTTTCTAAGCCATCGCCACTCTACAAAGAGCCTAAGATTGACAGCTATACGCTATCTACAAGACCGCACTTGCTAAAATCACATGACAAACAATACAGCAAGAAAGAAGAAAGCAGAGAAATGACACAAGACATTATGAAGAACGTGTATCTTTTATTCATGAATTCCATTGAGTACAAAATACATCGTGTTAAAGAATAAAAGAAACAAATACATTTTATTCACAATTACAAATGATACAAGATTTTCATTGAGAAGGAAGCGTTTTCAACAAATTCGCAAGCTGTTCTCGCACTTCTTTCAATGCCTCTTCCTAATCGGCTTCCGCGGCCAACTCTGCTTCCACCTAGGCTCGCTGCTGCAAATAAGATGAAAGTTGTTCTTCGACGGCTCACTGAGCTGCTTCACGACCTTGGACATCACGCTCAACGGCATCAAGTTTCTTCTTCAATGTTAACCCATCAGAGATACTTTGCAGAAGGCCCTCGAAGATAACTTTCACCTGAGCAGCGTTCGCGTCGACCTCAGCACACAGTCGAGCAGACTCGCTTGAAGTTTCTTTGCATTCCCTCCGCCTTTAAGCCGCTTCTTGTTCAAGATGGAGGAAGTAAGAAGCACTCTGCTTGATCCATTCTGCCCGTTGAGTGCTCGTGGCCAAAATCTCAGGTGCCCGACGCATAAGTTCAAGCTAATGCAAACAGGCTTTGATCTCCCTGCAGTGATTAACCCAAAACTCGACGAAGCCTTCATTATGGAAGTTTACAAGTGTCGCCAGCATCGGATTAACCTCGGCAGCGAAATCTGCGGCAGATGTGGGAGCTTCTGCATCAAGCTCCTCGACACATCCGCTCAGCATACTCAGACTCATCGTAGCACCCTTTGAGGATGGACGTCTGGAGAATGGGCCTGCCGACATCATAATGCGAGACTTGAAAGGGGCCGGAGTTGGAGCAACAACTGCAAAACAAATCACAATCAAATGACGGTTCAAGAAATATAGGAAGGTCATGAATGATGGAATCTACTATACCAGCTGCAGTAGGTGGCAAAGCCGAGAGGACCGGTGGCGCAACTGATCTCTTATCTCCTCCTTCGATCTGTAGCACTGCAATCAGGGCAAGGAAGAATCAGAAACGATTTCATTATTGGAAAAATAAAGAGCATTAATTGAAAGTTATATTCACCAGCACCACTGGATGAAGCAAGCTCCGACGGGAAGGAGAAGTGGGGATGCAGCACCTGGTACATGTGGTCAAAAAGGACTCCTGCAAAGACGCAATAGTACAACGTCAGTACATAAATTATGCAGCCAAGATAAGACTGATGGGTCACAAATCCATACCTCCCAGCATCTGCGACGGTACGAAAGAGGGTAGAGATGTGGCCACCGTCAGGGCGGTAACTGACGGCGCTCCTTCGGGTAAAGTGGCACCAGCACTAGCCGCACCTGCGTTAGAAATGAGATAAGCCCTGTCAGGAAGGATTGCAGAATAAAAAGTAGGACGGTAACCCAAAATTTACCTGATGAGTCGCTAGCCGAAACGGTGGCATCTCCCTCCTCCATTGGCATGGTTTCACTTCCCGTTGCCTCATCGCCAGACTTTACAGGAGCCGTCGTCATGCTCGTGAGGCCAGGAGACGACAAAGGACCGTAAGCAGGGAGCGATGATCGGAGCGGTGCCCGACTCTTGAGAAAGAGCGGCTGTCTCGTCCTCAGCGATGATGCCCGTCTCACCCGCTACCCCCTCGGGCTCAGCGGTCACAGCCGTCTCGTCCACCGCTGCCATAGATTCATCGGTCGCAGCCGCTCCATCTGCTGCTGCCTCAGGCTCGGTTGTAGCAGCCGTCTCATCTGCCGCCACCTCACGCTCGGCAGTGGTGACCGTCTCGGGCATAGTAGTCATGACTGTCTCGTCAGCCACTAGCTCGGGCCCGGCAACTACGGCAGCACCGCCTACCGTCGCCTCAGGTTCAACTGCTACCTTCTCCACTGTCCCCTGAGGCTCAACGGTCGCCGCCGCTCCTTCAGTAGGACTCGGCTCTGCAGGACAAGATATATAAGAACCAACGGTTTTAAAACTTTGATAACAAAGCCTCAAAAGCACATTACCTGAGACGGATTTACCGTTGGCTTCCCGAGCCACACGCACCGCCCGTCTATGAGCAGTAGACAAGGCAACCGGGAGCTCATCCGAAGGAGTAGCAGCGGGAGTAACGGCGCTTGAGCCTGCTCCTACGGCCAAAGCAGTGTTACGATCCCTCGCTGCGCGCCTCAGGCGCTTCCTTTCCTCCCGGGCCGTCATGACAGACCTATCGGAAGCCTCCTTCAGCAAGGCATCGTCGTCCGCATTCAGGGTTGCTCCAGGTCCTTCAAGGCATCCATCATCGGCTTTTTAAGTAGGGCCTCTTGCGGCAACCCCGAAGAGGCCGGGACTTCGGTAGCTGGCCCAGGGAGAATCCCTACATCGGCTTGCGAAGTAGGTCCTGCAGTCCCTGCAATAAGATAAGGAAAGGGTTAGATTGTCCGTAAAAAAGAGAATGAAGACCCAATGAGCCGGGATGTACCAACGCCCGATAGAACGCGTTTTGTCTCTTCCTCCTCAAAAGTTTTTAGAGAAGCAGCGATGGCTTCTTCGGTAGAAATGCCTGTTTAAAAAGGAAAAGCGTTAGTAAAAAACAATGATAAAAGTACGATAAAATGACGAAGAATACAACTGGTGATTACCTGATTGCGCGAGTTTAGTCAACCACGCGTCGCGTCTTGCCAATCGCTCAGAAGCTGCGATGGCGGCTGCCAGATTGGTATCTTCTGGCTCTACGAAGAAACCCTCGTTGGTTCCATACTCGCTTAAGCCTTAAGTAAGAGGGGCCTGAGGATCTAAGCCAAGTACGACATCAAGAGAAAGAGCTGACTTCTTCTTCCTCTTCTGCGCGCGAACCCCGGTCGCACCCAAAATCAGCTTACGCTTCGTGGGCACCTCGGGACGGCAGGTCCCGATGTCTGAGCTCACGCCGGATTCAGGCGAAACCACATTTACCGTCTCCACCGGAGCACGGGGCGCTGAGGGCACGTCCACAGAATCACGGGGCAATCCTCGCGGAGGGCTTAGCACGCATGGAGGCTCCGCTCCAGCATCTCCTCTTAGTGGAGGAACAACAGGGGTCCTTTGCCTTAGGGGGACTTTGCGATCGCTGGCGGGGGCTCACCCTTGCGGTCAAGCAGCAGCCGCTTCTCTTCCCGGATAACAGCACCCATCGTGTGCTGATACCAAGCCCCATACACGTTGAGGGCCCTTGGAACGCAACTTGGCTCGCTAATGAATAAGTGGGAGCCCGTGTTTAACCGCATAAAGTGGTGCAGCGCGCTCCGTATTCCCTCCCTGGTGGCCGCAGGCTCTTCCACAAACGCCTCCAGTGGGACCCCCTGGTTATAGCTTAGTTGTTGGGCGAACCAATGGGGGTTGTACCTTA
Organism: Agapanthus africanus; assembly: GCA_030015575.1. Classification (NCBI taxonomy): domain Eukaryota; kingdom Viridiplantae; phylum Streptophyta; class Magnoliopsida; order Asparagales; family Amaryllidaceae; genus Agapanthus; species Agapanthus africanus. The sequence continues at coordinate 41,123,216 of JASDDO010000019.1, read as the reverse complement.
TAAAAAGCGCCATATCATTCTGCCTGAACACAAGGAAGCCTGGCCGGATGGAGTATAAATATAGAATCTCCCGGGCTTTCAATACAGAGGCCCCGTCCTTGAAACTATCACGCAACGCTAACACCGCCTTGGAGGTCTCCGGGCCAATGGTCATGACCTTGTCCGTGAAAGAAATGCCTGCTCCGACCGTGCACGGACGAAGAAGCAGCCCCCTAGCCTCCCACGGAGGCGGATTCACGATAGAAGCGCCGACCAGCCGCATAACTCTCGGGAGTCTGCACTTCTCGTAAAACGAGGGTCTCTTATGAATACCGAATACCCCGAGCACATGCATTTCCATCCATGAAGTAAAGTAGTGCATCGGGAAATTGGCAGGTTGCACCCCCGGTTCATTTGTGTCCGCCGCCACGCTGAGACCATGGTATAGGTGGGCCAATCCGGCGATTCCAATCGACAATTATATGCCAGCCACCATCCGATGTGCTGGGTAGAAGACAGATGACCTCATGTAGCACGGGTGCATGGGGAGCGTGAACCAGCACAGCCATAGCCCCAGAAACCCGAGAAAGAAGGTCTCCTCGTCGATGCCCGGGGCGGCGATTTCCGATAAGGGGATGACTGCAGTATTGGGGAGGTAAAAACCATTTTGATCAGCTTCCAGTGCTGGTCGACGATCTAAGCCCAGGCCGAAAGGGTCGTCAGGCTTGGCAAAATTTTCGCCCCGCTGCGATAGAATCTCCCGTCAAAGAAAACGGGCGATGAAGTCTGCGAAACTAACTCCTCGGCCTCCCGATTCCAAGTAGAGACTTTCATACATATTCAGCACCTTTACCAGACTCGGAAACTGGTGCTGAATAGCATTCTCTGGCGTCAGGTCCATCACCAACGGCTTAGTGGTGAAGATATATTCATCACGAGGGAGCAGTTCCTCATAGTGCTCCCCCCACCGGCAGACCGGAAATCTCAGCAAATTCTTCCAGGGGGATGGAAACTTCCCTGTCCACTAGAAGAAAGGTATTGGTGGGGATATTCCATTGTTCCACGAACGCCTTAACCCACCACGTCGGAGGAGCAGGGTACTCAAACAGCGAGGCGTAAACTGCGGGGTACAGACCGATCTTCAGCAAATGCGCCTTCTTCGCTAACAAGATGTACCTGGCCTACTGCAAATACCTGGCCGAGTGTCGCGGGGTCAATCCAATGCTTTAAGGTTTTCCCCAAGGACGCGACTCACCCTGGCATATGCGCTGCCCCAGAATATCTACGGCTGCCGGCAACTGCACGGGTATGGCAGCAATCGAAGGCTGAAGAAGACCCTCCGAATTCCAATTTACAACCTCCATGGCATAGTTCACCGGGGGTATATCGGCGTACGAGATTGAAGAGATGGGATCCGACGACATCGCGCAAGAGAAGCTTCGGCGACCCTTGATGATTTTGCTGTACCACCTACCCCACAGGTGAAGGTTCTTGTACTCAGGGTCGTAGTCCTTAATGAGAGCAAGAACCTCCCGGTCCACCGGCGCCTCAAGGAATCCTCCCTCTGAGCGGAAAAATGGGAACGAAAGGTCAGAAGACAAATTGCCTGAAAGGAAAAGCGAAATTCAATTATCAGTGTCATAATTTAATTTTAAAAGCCCGACGCTTGGTACTTTAAAATTTGTACTACACTGCAATGCAGTGGAGAGGGGACCAAAGGGGGACCCACAAAATCCAGATGACAATGCATCAGTTAATAAGACAGCCTCATCATTGGATGAGACTGCCAATTAATAAGGAGATCCTCAAAGAATATTCTCATTAAATGAGAAATCCCTCGAGACAAGGAGAAAATCTTCCTTTAAGAGCAAAGCTCTGTCACAGAGTGACACTTGTCAAACTCTGGTCTCAAAGGAATAAAATTCCTTAAAGAGCCTAGCTCTGTAATAATGATGGAAAAATCCATCAAAGAAAAACTAATCCCTAAGAATTAAATTTCTGGGATCTTAAAGATCCATGAAAAAACTCTTAAGAGTTCTTCATCAAAAGATCAAAAGATCTATACATTGTCAATGAGCAAAGCTCTGTTCATGGGTTAAAAAACCCTGAAACAAGATCTCTTTAGATCTATGGGTTCTTGAGAGCAAAACTTTGTTTATGAAACCCCAAAGGGGATTTCTTTAGATTAAAAGATCTATAAGAGCAAGCCTCTGTTAATTAAAATTGATTTAATTAAATTTAATTTTTACCTAAAAATTTTCTAGAGTTTAACTCTTGAAGTTCTTGAAAATGAGAGCAAGGCTCTGAAAATAAAAATCTTGGGAAGATAATAATTATCTGAGGACCAAAGGTCCTATTTATAGGCGCTGAGGCGCCTCCTCAACTTCTGAGTTGATCCAAAGGCTCAGATGTTGCCACCGCTGCATTCATGCATGCGCTACGTGAGCGCAACGGTGGAGGGCATTTGTTTCCCCCAATCAGAGCAAAGCTCTATTTGAATTTCAAAAATTCAAAAATTGAAACAACGCTTCAGATTCCTTGCGCTGCGCGTTACGTGTCAAAAGCAGACACGCCAGCACCAGAGGCACTGCGCCCAAGGCAGCGCACCCCCAATCAGAGCAAAGCTCTGTTTCAAAATTCAAATTTTAAATGAAGCAACGCTTCAGATCTCTTGCGCTCTGCGCTGCGCGCCACGTGTCAAACAGTGGTGCGCTAGCGCAGTTGCGCTGCGCTCTGTGCTGCACGCCACGTGTCAAACACAGGCGCGCTAGCGTAGTTGCGCTGCGCCCTGCGCTGTGCGACACGTGTCAAGCGCACGCGCGCTAGCGCCAATTGTGCCAGCACTGGAATTTAAATAATAAATTATTAATTAATCAGAATTAAAATTCTAGAAAGACCATTCCAATCTTATTAAAATAAGAAGATTGTCTTCTGTAAAACAGAGACCTTAGGATCAAAGATCCAACGGTGGGGAAATATCCCCAGATCAATCAGAGAAAGATCTCTATAACTAACTTAACAAATAAATTGGCCCTATATAAAGGCCCCTAGACTCCAAGTTTCATACATATACAGAGATACAGAAGAGAGAGAATCCTCTAAAAATTTTGAGAAAAACCTCAAAGAGAAAAAATGCAAGCCTTTGAAGAAAGAAGATCATCTTCTTCATCTTTAAAGGTAAAGAATTTAATTCTTGAAGAACAGAGATGAAAATAGCTCATTAAAAAAGAAGAATCTCTTCTAAAAAGATCAAAGATTTAAGAACAAGATCAAGATCTTCAATAAAAAGAAAAAGATCAGAAAGATCTAATCACAAAAAAATTAAAGAAATAATTTACTTCATTCTTAGATCTTTTTGATCTATATAAAAGCACAGCCTTTTAATATGAGTAAGAACCATTAGTTCTTGAATCTTGAGGTAGAATCTCTTTTGAGAGAACAAACAATTTGTTCTTTGATTTGATCAAGATGCGCTCTGCGCTATTGGACAATGCCTTGCACTTTTGAAATGCGCTTTTGCGCTCCTTGGACTGGTGCAATGCACCAGAGCGCGCCACGTGTCAACCACAGAACAATCTGCACTTTGCGCTTCTAAAACAACGCACTGCGCTCTTGGACTGGCGCACTGCACCAGAGCGCGCCACGTGTCATTCACTGGCTCAGCGCACTGGCGCAACGCACTGCGCTAACAGACTTGCGCTTAGCGCAGAGCGTGACACGTGTCACTTTCGCATGCAAACCGCCCGACAAGCCACGTGGCGCACTATCAGACCACTATAAATGCTATGCATTATTTAAAAGGGCAGAGCTCAAATAAAGGCCTAACGGGCCAAATATAAATGCTATGCATTATTTAAAAGGGCAGAACCCAAGTAAAGGTCTAATAGACCAAATATAAATGCTATGCATTATTTAAAAGGACAGAGCCCAAGTAAAGGTCTAACAGACCAAATATAAATGCTATGCATTATTAAAAGGGCCGAGCCTAAATAAAGTCTCAACAGCCAGAACAATAAAATGTTCAATTGAGCCCATATGCTCATAAACCTTCAAACAGACTTTAGTCCCGAATTGGACTATAGATCTCCCAACAAATACTGGTTCAAGGGTACATCTCTGAACTCCTCTGATATTTTTCGTTGTAATCCTTCAACGTCTTCAGAGAGGTGATGGGTCCCGACAGCCATATATTCCCCGGACTATGATGGACCACCATGTCCTTAAACTGGTAATCGACCACAATGTCTCTAAACTAAACAATAGAGTCCAAATGCTCTCTTGTTGGATCTAAACGATCCCGTTAAGTCGATCTTAGTCTTAAATTAGACTAACGTGTCCTTAACAAACGTTTAAGTTGATCTTAGTCTCAAACAAGGCTAACGCATCCTTGAACACACACACCCTCCAAACCCAAATCTAAGAAAGATACGGATTTGGACTAATCCACGTCCTACGGGAGACGACACAAATTAGTATTCGTATACAATCCACGGGCAACCGAAAACAAAACAAACACCCACGACACGAAGTGACCATATGGAGAAGGAGAAAGTTGTTACCGCGACGTGGTAGCATAATTAACTGCAGGGGCTTGCGCCTACAGGGAAAAGCGTCCCCACAATCAAAAACCCCTCAAACGAGGGGGAATCTGATGAAGTCTGCTATATCGGCCGTATCCGTTTAAACCTTCGATACATAGTGCCAAAAATCAACTTGGCATCTTCAGAGAGGTGGACGGCTAGCTCCAATTAGCATCTGCCCCGAATTTCAGGCTAAGACGTTCGCCGCGTCTCTGTTGCGTCTTTCAGAGGGGAACACCCCGTTACCCCCGAGACCACGAATCAAGATGTATGAACCAAGAATGGTTCTGTTCTGTTACCTCGCGGAACCACGGATCAAGTAGTAAGAATCACGTATGATTCTGTCCCGTTACCCCCCGGGACCACGGATCAAGTAATATCCTTTTAAGTTACACTCGGTTACACCTTTGATTTTCCCATACCCCCAAAGTTATGTGTTCAAGTCAGGTATTGATAATATGGAGCTAATACCAACACAAGATCAAGCAGGTGCAGGTTTTGTCTATGCAGAAAACAGGATACGTTTGTCAAGACAATAAGTCAGGATTGTCGGCATTAGTAACAAGATCAGGTATCAAGTCAAGTAGTGTATCAGGTCATGTCAGGTAGTGCATATGTATCAAACGGATGCCCAAAGTAAAAATGTAGAAAGTATCGAAGCACGGTAAATGCACAGATGCATAAGTAATAATCTGTGATAACATAGTATAAGTCCATGAGTCATATGATGCACACTAGCAAGCATGGTATATGAATATAGCAGTAACATGAAATAATCAGGTTCCGGCATGCAACTAGATATGTAATAAACAGTACGGATACAGACAGATATCGTAAAAAATGTAAAACTATAACAAGGGATGCACAATTAAACTACATGTAATATTTTTATTCATATGGATATAAATATAGTAGCATAGCATGTAGCAAGATAAACTTTCCTGATCGGATCTCACGACGGGGTGCATACGCCGCGTCCGACATCAGGTAAACATCGCGATGCGCACACACGCGTACAGGACTGGGCTTGGCTACTCACAAACGAGACCATGCTGGATAAGGACGACGACTGGGTTGCCCAGATCGTCGGCGACGTGCGCGACTCCGGCGATCACCGGAAAAACCAAGAATCAAGAAAAGAAAAGAAAAGAAGAAGAAGAAGAAGAAGAAAAAGAAGAAGAAGAAGAAGAAAGGATAAGAGGTCAAGGTGTGGCTCTGGTATTGAGCACTGGGTCAGGGGAGGCGAGGGAAGGTGACGTCGATGATGGGTCGTCGACGATGAGATCCACGGCAAAGGCAGTAGGGATTCAGGTATGTAGGGAAAGCTCGGGGGTGTTAGGTTTTCATCAAGGTTGGAGAGAGGTGAGGGTGAGGTTGAGGAGGAGAGGAGAAGGGGGTTGTGATGACGAGGGGTCGCCGGCGGTGAGATGCAGGCGAGGGTTTCAGGTATGGGTTGTAAGGAAAGAAGAGGAGCTCGGGTTGCAGGCTTGGGTTTTGGAAGGAAAGGAGAGAGGAGCAGGTTGTGGTGATGGCAAGGTGATGGTGGAGGCGAAGGGATGAAGGCGATCGGCGGTGAGGGGGTGCGGCCGATGGGTGTCGTGGGTTCTTGGGTTCGTTGTTGTGATGGAGACGAGGGTTCTTCGGGGTTGTGAGCTCGGGGATAGAGAGGAGGAGAATGTGATGAGGGGAGCGGTGAGGTCAGGGTTTTCTCGTGAAATCGAGGAGAAAAGAAAGATGAGGGGAGAAAGAGAAGCGTGGGTGACGATTTATAGAATAGGTTTTAAAAAATAAAATAAAATAAAAATATATAATATAGATATTTGTAGAGAGAGACAGAGAGAGGGGGGTTTTAGTTAGGATTATAAAAATATATATTAGGTTAAAGAAAATATAGAAACGTATAAAATAGTTTATAAATATATAAAGAATATAATATAAAATATATTTGAGTTTTCTGGCTAATACAAAAATACTCAAAAACATGCTCGGGTTGGGTCTAAAATTACGGTTTGAAAATATGGATAATTTACGTGTCAATCAAAACCAAAATACGATGTCCGGTTATGTCATGCCCTGCTTCCCAGAGTGTGCTAAGATCGGCACGTGACAGAGCCAACCATGCTACCTGTGGCTAGGAAATATCCCTCCACAATGACATTACGGCTGTCTAGAGATATCAAGTACAGTAGAAATAAAATAAACTATCTAGTACATGTCCATAAGCTAGAATAAACGAGTCAAGAAATAATATGCGGAAGCAATAAATTCAGGTAACAATAACAATCTGGAAAGTATGTCCCATAATACGGGCTCACATCAAGAATGAAAATACGAAAGAAAACTAAACTAACTAGCTACTAACATAATCTTCACTGCTCGGCTTGTTGGTCAAAATACTCCTGAAATGCCTGCGACAGAGATAGAGGATCCAGGCCATGCAAAACCCAGACGTCAGTGCGTCATGATATGAACCAATAATAAATGAACAGGATACACGAGATATGCAGGGCATGAATACTAAACAGTAATATGAATGTAATAAATATGTGACGTGCAGTGATCAATCTAAACTGTGCTACTGGGTTATCTATTCTAAGGTTTGTTTGAAATCAATTAATATAATCCTCCATATAATTCAAAGAATATGTCTAGTTATCCCTCGGGACCACGGATCAGGTAGTGAGAGTCATGAATGACTCTGTCCCGTTATCCCCCGAGACCACGGATCAAGTAATACCCTTGTAAGCTACACTTTAGTTCACACTTTTGATTTCCTCATACCCTCAAGGTTATGTGTTCAAGTCAGGTATTGATAAATCTGGAGCTAATGCCAACACAGGATCAAGCAGGTACAAGTTTGTCTAAATAGACAGCAGGATATGTCCGTAGGGATAACAGGTCAAGATTGTCGGCATTAGTAACAAGATCAGGTATCAAGTCAAGCAGTGGTATAGTGATTGGTTGATGTTTAGTACGTGCGTATGCATTTTAAAAATCAAATTTAAGAATACCACAATCAATAACGGTGTCGCTTGGTAGCTAGCCGGTTGAGTATGGGTCGGTCCATAGGGAAAACGTGTTCTTTTCTTATTGTTCTTACGAGTTAAGTCCTATTTATGGTAGGTTTTGATTTTTTATAAAAATTAAGATTGAATTTAATTTGTATTAAAACCTTGCAAGGGTCAGGATTAAGTTAGTTTGGAAAGTTAATTCTCCGCACCGCTTCCTTTACCCTAATTAAGAACTTAGGTGTTAGGGTAAAGTTAACAAAGGGGATTGGCACGACTAGGAAGAAACATAGTTTCTTCCTTTTGGTCCTTGTCCGTCCTTTCTTAACTCTTAGCCCTAACTTCTATATAAATCAACCACAACCGGTCTAACTAGAGAATCACCGCTATCTCGTGAGATAGGGTGCCGTAGTGAGCGGTGTGTATTTGATTAACATAGAGTCCTAATTTGAAGTATTATACGGGCAAGAAAGGAGTGAGAGATTTCCATCTCTCAAACCTACCCCAAACCTAATCCTAACAAGCGAGGAACTACTCACTCATTAGGGATATTATGATGAAGTTCGTTTTTTTTTATAATTTTCTTTTAATTACCTAATTAATGTGCAGATAATAGAAGACGGATACGAAAATTGTGGAAATTAAATTGCAGCTAAGAAAAATTCAAGATAAAAACCTACTTTTATTGACACCTTTTGACGATTACAATGAAACTAAAATTTAATCTGGAAATTAAAAGAGGCATCTCAAAAGATGCACACTTTATTTGGCTTTGAGCCCTCCTACTTATAGATAGGAAAAACCCTAGGGTTACATCTGATCCACATTTGAAATTACAAGTCTACCCTAAGAAAGCCCGGTCAAAGCACCGATACCCACCGACATGTGCACCGACACGTGCACTGCACGGCCGCGGAACCGCGGCAGAATGCCATGTTTGGCCGTGGATCCGCGACCATCTTGGGGGTTCTCTGTCTCAACTTTCCAGGGTTGCTTCATGTTGCTATTTACTTCGGTTTTCTTTACTTGGTTCCTCAGAATATCTTCTATTTTCTTCCAGATTTCCACAGTACAGAATGTTGTGAACTTTTCGCCGTGAGCTTCGCGTTGAAGTCTTTAATCCTGTGCTGCTCTTGTACTTTATGCATTGAACTGTTCGCTGATCTTCATTTGTTCCTTAAACTGTAGGCGACATCATACAGATTTATCTATTTGTTGGTCGTAGTCTCACATTTGTAGCGTCTTTTCCTGAATTTCACTGTATTGTTCTGAGAATCTGTAACCTGCAACTATTTAGCAGACATGGATCAAAAGCACCTACTTATATGTAATGTGATTAAGAATGTGCGGTATAAAAATGTAAAAATCTGATATGAACAAATACCCCCAAACTTATCTTTTTCTCGTCCCGAGCAAAACCGATTTTATTCTCGAAAAATCCTAACCTCAGTTTCGCAGGGAATCGCGATTGCGCTGAGCTCGTACAACAAGCCGTTAAACCTCTAGGTGTCCCTAATAGGAGGAGTGTTGTCTCCTGAGGGGTTTCATTGGATACTACCCACAAAATCCGATCAATTTGGCCTGTTGACTTTCATTCTTCAATTCGGTATTCTAGTAAGAAATTCTATTATCTTCAACTTAGAAATCATCAACCCGTATTTTTCACACTCACTTATCATTAAACTTAAGATCGTATGTGTTCTACAAATTTATTAATCTTTCAGCATCTTTTGAAATTTCCTTCTAAGGTTCCATCCCAACTTAGGAATTTATATCATCTCTACTGAAGTTATAAGCCCTATCTTTCATTCCATTCTCTCATCCAAACCCCAATCATATACCCTTACATGTGTGTGATTATCACCCCTACACTTGGAAATTCACTTCAAGCTATCATACTCTTGTCCATCGTCCAAAGTACTTTTAGTTTGTGAATTTTAGATGAAATTGCTCACACATCTTTCATGTGACCGTTAATACTTCTTGAGGTACTAACAACCGATTACAAAATGTGTTTATGCATTTAGTCGTAATTCCTTGTCTTGGAATACCTAAAGTTTTAGCAGTGACTCCCAAACCAGTTGGTCTAAGGCACTAGGTGATAAAGCACCCTCGCTATATTTTTTTTATTTATGCAGTCTTAAGTAATTACAAAACCAGTGTTCATTTTTTTTATTCACACTAATACGTTTATTTTATTTTCTTTCATACTAAGAATTTTAGATAAGAGCATTTCAAGGTATTCTCTACTATTCCAAGTTTCAAGGTGCGTGTTTGTGCAAGTTGTAGGGTATATATTTTCAGAATTTAGACTTAAGGTTCGGAATTATTTTTCAGACTTACACTTCACATAAAAATTTCAATTCTCTTCCCTTATTTTGACTTAGCCTAAGAACTGAACTCAAAATTTGCCTATTTCTAAATAAACTATAAGGACATATATTTTCTACAGTTAAACTGTAAGAAAGGTTATTTTAAAGATTTTTAACTTACTAAGTTTAGGATCTAGTTTTTCCTGACTAGTCAACCGTCATGTTGAACTTAAATCAAATATGGCCAAAATTGAACTTTTCAATTTATATATATATATTTTAAAATTTTCAATTTTTATGGATTTTAAAATAAGTATGCAAATGCAAAAATATACATATGAATGCGAAGAAAGAAAACTTACCGAGCACACCCCCAAACTTAAACTTGACAATGCCCTCACTGTCAGGCTGCATCAAGAGGGTCAAAATTGTCAGCACTCCCATATTTTTTATTTTGGTTTTTTTATTTATTATTATTAACAGAAAACAAAACAAAATATATATACACAAAATGGCCCCCAAACTTAAGTGAAACAGTGTTTCCACTGTTTAAGTGTTAAAGTTCAGAGTTAGGAGGGAGAAAAACACAGTATCAAGCTATACAAGGCCTTACACAGGCCAAAGGTTAGCACCAACCATTTGAAGAATTTATCAATGTAACGTATAGGTCGGTGGAGAACATATTATATAGAGCCAAGAAGAAGTGGGGAAGAGATAAGTGGTGGTATGGAAAGGGTTTGCGTGAACGTGAATGTCAGGAGATAAGAGGTGATGATAAATAAAAACGAGAATGTGAATGATCAGAAATGAGTGGAATATTGGTATTCTCGTATTTTATAAGAAGAAAGGGTGGTGGTTCAACTTCTATAGGTGGAGGTTGATTAATCACAAAATCCTTGTTGTTTAGGAATGCAAGTTCGTCAGCGAAAAGTTCTTTAAAACTCTCATCGATGTAATTGAATATTTTACTGTCAGTAAGTTTTGTGCCAGAATTTATCATGCTTGATTTGTCAAAAATTATGGAGGTAGGAGACTTAAAAAACTCATCTACCTCATCCAAATCAAGTCGGCTTTCTGGAATGATCAAACTTGAATTATCGGATTGTGATTCATCAACACTCACTGAAATTATAGGAAGAATAGAAGAAGAACCTGAGAAAGTGGGAGAAAGAAGTTGAATATGAACTTGAGGGTGGAGATGGAGTGTATAAATTAGCACAATTTGTAATGACCGATGTGTAAAAAGTGATTGTGCTAATCTATCAACCCACTGAGAAATGAGGTCAAATCCCTCAAGATTCATGAGAAAACATGGGTACGTCGAACTTGGTAAACCAGACATAAAGAATGAAAGTGTAACGGTTTCTTGCAAGGTTGGAACGAGGATAGAGGGAAGTGATTGAGGAAGGGTATCAGTTAAATATTCAGGAGGGTGTGCACAGTTAATGAAAGGGATAGAATGAATTGGAAAATCTGACTCCTCATGTAAAACTACTTCATCCTCAATAATTTCCTTAATACTCTCTTCAAAATTTAGCTTTTCCATGCAATTCTCATCAAAATCAAGACGCATATGAAGTTCGGGAAAAATAGTTAATGACTTGGGATGATGAATTGGAGAGAGAAACTCATCCAAATCTGTGGGTTCATCATCCAAAATATTCCCAGCGTCTACATCCTCAATAAAGTGAAAATCAATTTTTTCAGACACCTCATCAAAAGCATGGATGTTAATCAATTCAGGTTCTAGAGTGGAGGTGTAGAGGTCAAAAGGATTGGTGATGGTTTCACTCGAAAGGGACCCTTCATAATCAGGTAAATCAAACACTACAAAATCGCACAACTCATTAAACGTTTTATTTTCAACTGGTGAATCATTTGGAACACTTGATAGATATTCAAAACCAGAATTGTGGGATTCAATTGGGGATGGGTAGGTTTTATTTGGAAGGGTGCACAGCACAATCTCTCTACTCAAATTATCAATCTGTCCAACCGCCTCATCATACATTGGAAAATTTGGAGCTAGTTGGAAACTAGCTACCGGGTCACTAGGTTGTATTAAGGCGGCCATGAACGCATTCAAATCCCTCATCTGTTGGCATGACGCTACCATAAAGTCTTCCAACGACTGTTCCAGACTAGACATGGGTTGTGACAGGATTTCAGTAAAAGATTCAAAGTTGTTTGGATACGTGAAACTCCCAAATGTCTGTGTAGAAGCAATGTCTAAGGAAGGTGCGAAAGTCAGGTAGGACTGGTAGGAATTGAATGGTTGGACAGGAGTATGATCAATATTTGGATAAGAAGGTGAATGGAATTATTGATCCAAAGAATTCACAGTGGTGAAAGGAGTGAAAGATCGGTTACGAGATTGTTCAATATGTTCAGCAATAGACATGAGTTTCGGAGTTACAACAGGACTCGAAAAGAAGTATCAACGTAAGAAGGTGGTGAAGGTTGAAATGGTTGATATAAGGTGGATTGCGGAGTCCAACTGGTTGTCCTAGACTCGTCTATTCGACCTTTCAAAGAAATTTTGGGCATGGAGGGGTCGTTCGAAATTCGACCAAAACAAGAAGCGTAGGAAGTAATATCTGGTTGAGGATACCAAAGTTCGGCAAGAGTTTTGCGAGGTGGGGTACCCATGATGTGATGAGAGAAAGGAGAAGAAAAAGAATGTGATTTATATTATTTTATTTTAGTTTTTGTTTTTTTAAAAAAAATTGTTTGTTTTTGGAGTTTTGAAATTTTTGAAAGTGTTTTTTTTAGAAAGAGTTTTTGCAAAATTTGTACGGAACTACGGCACAATTTCAAACAACCACAGTTTAAACATGCACAATCAAATCTAGAGCTAGGGTCTCCTAAGTCAACTAGACTGTTCCTAACTGTTCCAAAGCGACAAGTTGTGAGATATCTCTCAAATCGCCTCTTCACCGCCAATTGTGGCCAGGTAAGCACAAATGAAGAAAGGAGGGATCCGCTCACGAATCACCGTGAGATGGGCCTTTTAAAGTTACCTTTCTCACTTGTCTAGCCCAGACACCACAAAAACAGGTTTAGATGAACGACTGAATGTCCACAACCTTCCTTTGTCCTAATGAGCACGACAGTCCTTAATTGGCTGAGTCTAGATATTTTTTTAATTAGCTCAAGGGTGATGCATATGCTTTTTATGATTTCCGGGGTCTTAGGAAGGGTAATGAAATCCCCACCCAATCTTGATTGGTGTTATAGCCCCTTAAAAGTTCGTATAAATTATGCAAAGCAGTTAACACACCAAAAATCTAAAACACTTGCAAATTTATTTTATTTGGCAGCGCAAAGAATCCTGCACAAAAACAACTTATTGGATAGGAGGAAGAGAATCTGTATAAAGAAACTTGCAGGAAATTATTTCAGTGGAGAGCAGAGGAGAGAAGAAGAAAGAATATACTCACAGAGATTTTTAAAACATATGATGTCACCTGTTTGGCCGCGGTTCCACGATCAGACCCCTGCTTATGCTGCGGTTCCGCGGTGGTTTAGTTAGTTTAGATCTCCAAAATTTTTCTCTGTGTTGTTTGGATTCTCCCCTGTCTGTTCAGATCCTCTGTTTCTTGATTTGTTCACTGGGTTTGCTCCATATCTGAAACAGAGTTTGCTCCAAGCCTGCACACTTGCACAAAAACCTTTCAAAAAGAACAAGATGATTTTTATTTTTATTTTTATTTTTTTTGTTTTAAAATTTTTCAATTTTTATAATTTTTAAATTTTTTATTTTTTATATATATTTTTAACCCGAAATTACATAAAGAAAGAGACTACCGTCTCCCTGGCAACGGCGCCATTTGATTGGTTGATATTTAGTATGTACGTATGCTTTTTAAAAATCAAAGTTAAGAATACCACAATCAATAACGGTGTCGCTTGGTAGCTATTCGGTTGAGTACGGGTCGGTCTATAGGGAAAACATGTTTTTTTCTTATCGTTCTTACGAGTTAAGTCCTATTTGTGGTAGGTTTTGATTTTTTATAAAAACTAAGATTGAATTTGATTTAGATTAAAATCTTGCTAGAGTTAGGATTAGGTTAGTTTGGAAAGTTAATTCTACTCACCGCTTCCTTTGCCTTAATTAAGAACTTAGGTGTTAGGGTAATAGTTAACAAAGAGGATTAGCACGACTAGGAAGAAACATAGTTTCTTGTTTTTGGTTCTTGTTCGTCCTTTATTAACTCTTAGCTCTAACTTCTATATAAACAACTACAACCGGTCTAATTCGGGAATCACCGCTATCTCGTGGGATAGGGTGCCATAGTGAGCGGTGTGTGTTTGATTAACATAGAGTCCTAATTTGAAGTATTATACGGGCAAGAAAGGAGTGAGAGATTTCCATTTCTCAAACCTACCCCAAACCTAACCCTAACAAGTGAGGAACTACTCACTCATTAGGGATATTATGATGAAGTTCATTTTTTTAATAATTTTCTTTTAATTACCTAATTAACGTGAAGATAATAAAAGACATATACGAAAATTGCGGAAATTAAATTGCAGATAAGAAAATTCAAGATAAAAACTTACTTTTACTGACACCTCTTGATGATTATAATGAAACTAAAATTTAATCTGGAAATTAAAAGAGGTATCTCAAAAGGGGCACCCAAAAGATGCACACTTTATTTGGCTTTGAGCCCTCCTACTTATAGATAGGAAAAAACCCTAGGGTTACATCTGATCCACATTTGAAATTACAAGACTACCCTAAGAAAGCCTGGTCAAAGCACCACCACCCACAGACACGTGCACCGACACGTGCTTGGTAGGCCGCGGAACCGCAGTAGAATACCATGTTTTGCCGTGGATCCACGGCCATCTTGGAGGTTCTCTGTCTCAACTTTCCAGGGTTGCTTCATGTTGTTGTTTACTTCTGTTTTCTTCACTTGGTTTCTCAGAATATCTTCTATTTTCTTCCAGATTTCCACAGTGCAGAATGTTGTGAACTTTTCGCCGTGAGCTTCACGTTGAAGTCTTTAATCATGTGCTGCCCTTATACTTTATGCATGGAACTGTTCGCTGATCTTAGTTTGTTCCTTAAACTGTAGGCGGCATTATACAGATTCATCTATTTGTTGATCGTGGTCTCACATTTGTAGCGTTTTTTTCCTGAATTTCACTGTATTGTTCTGAGAATCTGTAATCTGCAACTATTTAGCAGACATGGATCAAAAGCACCTATTTATATGTAATGTGATTAAGAATGGGTGGTATAAAAATGCAAAAATCTGATATGAACATATATCAAGTCATGACAGGTGGTGCACCTGTGTCAAGTGGATGCTCATAGTAAAACTGTAGCAAGTACGGATGCACGGTAAAAGCATGGATGCACAAATATTTATCAGAGGTTACATCATGACTATGTAGGATGCACAATATCAAGCATGGGGTACTAATGTATTAATAATATGAGTTAATGTAATATGAGGTGTAACTAGGTATGAAGAATTAATGGTATGGATACACAAATAAATATGGATGCATAACTAACTATTAGGGATTGCAATTATAGCTCTATTACTAAGAAGGATGCACATTATCTAGTATGGGGTGTCACTATAACAATAATATGTAACAATGTGATCTAGTATGCGAATAGATATAAGATTAATGGTATGGATGCACAATTATCGATTAGGGTTATAATTACAGTTCCAAGGCTAAATGGGATGCACATTATTAAGAATGGGGTGTTACTACAATAATAACATGAATGAATACGATCTATAGATGCAGTTATATATATTTTAAATGATATGGATGCAAACGGGTATCCGAAAACTGTAAAATTGTAATATGGATGCATAACTAAACAATATGTAATACTATTATTCAAATGAGTGTAGTATATTGAAGTATAGCATGTAGCAAGATTAATTTGCATGCACTAGATATGAAATAACTTGCACGGATGCACATGAATATCCCAAAACGGTGAAACATGCAAAATGATAATGTGGGATGCATAACTAATCATTATGTGATATTATTATTCAAATGAATATAGAATATAGTAGTATAGCATGTAGCAAGATTAACTTGCCTTGATGGATCATAATACGGATAAGCACGGCACGTCCGACGTCGGTAAAACGTCGCAACGCACACACGGCACGCGGGACGGGTCCAAGCAAGGCAAGAGGGTGATCACGCGAGCAAGGGTCGTTCACTGGATCGTCTGGAACGGCAGCGACGGTTACGGCTCCGGCGATCGCTGAAAAAGCAAGATTCAAGAAAAAGAGAAGAAAAAGAAGAAGAGGAAGAAGAAGAGAAATTCTCACTGTGGTTGGTGCTCTGTGGTTTTCTGGGGACAGAGAAGACGGGGTAGTGGTGTAGGGTTCACCGGCGGTGAGGTGCAATCAAGATGAAGGCTAGGGCTTTGGTTATGAGAAGTTAGGGTTTGGGTGCTAGGGTGAGCTCGAGAAGGAGGAAGAAGATGAAAAAAGAAGGAAGGAGATGATGGAAATGAGGGTGGAGGCGAGGTCGAGGGATGAGGGGTGATGAAGTTTTAGGGTTAGGGTTGAGGAAGCAGGGAACTGTGGGTTCTCGTGGGTGCTCGGGGAAATTAAATAGAGGGAGGGGAAGAATTAGAGGAGGGATGTGAGTGTAAGGAGAGGGGCGATGACCACACTCGAGAAGGCTACAGTGAATGCGAGAGAGGAGAGAAAGGCGTGAGAGGAGAGAGAAAGGGGAGAGAGAGAGAGAGCTGCGGAGAGAGAGAAAGAGAAAGAGAGAAGAGAGAGAGAGAGAAAGAGAGAAGAGAAAGCACTGGCTGGTGGGGTCGGAGAGAGGGGGAGAGAGAGTTGTTATTAGAAAAGATTTTTAAAAATTTAAAAATATTTTGAGTTACGAAAATTTTAGTGTAACAGTTTACAAAAAAATATTATATTAATAAAATTTGATTTTCTGGTAAATACAAACTTAGTCCAAAACACGCCCGGGTCGGGTCTAAAAATTCAGTTTCAAAATACGAAAAATATATATGTCGACTAAAATTAAAATTGGATATCCGGGTAACAAAAATGCATACCCCCAAGAACGGATGCACGTACGTGCGCGTAGTCATCCAAACAAGTCTGTTTCACTGAACGGGACAAGAACAAGATGTGCGGATGCTAGGGTTAGGGATATCAAGCAGGTCATGCAATGTATTTTAAAAATATTTTATGTGACTTAAAATATTATATTGTAAAAATGCAAATGTCAGATAAAATGCCAGTATGCAGTATACATGAAAGTGCACAAGTTTATGTAACAAGTCAGGATAAATCATAAACATGAACCAAGACAGGTTTCAAGCATGCGGGTCGGGTCGGATGCAAATACAGATGTCAAATATACTATTCGCACCCAAAACACAGTAAATCAGGAAAATACCATAAATAAAGAAATACGTGAACTGGAATTAGTATAAATGAACTAGGGTGTTACAGGTTAAAGAAAATGCATACTCCCAAGAACGGATACACGTAGTATGTACGTAGCGATCCAAACGAGTTCGTTTCACTAAACGGGACGAGAACACGATGTACAGATGCAACCATAGGGTCAGGGGTATGATGCAGGCCATACTGGATATTTAAAAGTCTATTATTTGACTATAAATGTATTATTAAAAATATATGCAGATGCCTGATGTATGATGCAGGTAAACAGAACATATATGTGTGCACAGATCCTCAGCACTAGTAGGAATAACGTAATCAAGAACCAAGATGGGTTTCAAGCATGCAGGTCGGGTCGAATACTAAGCACAGATACCAAAACACCATCCACACCCAAAATGAATAAAACAAGAAATAACCACAAGATAAATAAAACAATCAAATAGAACATGGTATAACTGAACTAGGGTGTTACAACACTTTTGAGCAAAAGAAAGAAAAGACTAAGCAGACTAAACCCAAATTGGCTAAGTCTCTCTAAAGTTTTCTGCGGCTGAACCCAAATGCTCTGTTTTTGGATCTCAACAAAATTTGATGATCCCTAAAATGTTGCTAAGTTAATCTTAGTCTCAAATAAGTCTAGCGTATTCTTAGTAAAAAATTAAATTGAGCTCAAATGCACATATATTTAAGTAGATCTTAATCTCAAATTAGATTAATGGTCCTTAAATGAAATAAAATATTTTTGAACTCAAGGAAAATATAACCTAAGTTCAAAATCCCAAATCTAAATATATACGGATTTGGATTGATCCGCGCCTTACGGGCGACGATATAAACTAGTCTCCGTATACAATCTATGGGCAATCAAAAGAAATAAAATAAATACACGACACGAAGTGAACTGATGAAGCAGGAGAAAGTGGTTATCGTAATGCGATAACGTAATTAACTGCAGAGGTTTACGCTGCAGGGAAGAGCGTCCCCATAATCAAAAACCCCTCCCAAATAAGGGGGAATCTGATGAAGTCTTCTACAACGGCGACATCTATCCAAACCTCCAATATACGGTGCCATAAATCAACTTGGTATTTTCGGAGAGGTGGGTGGATATGTCTAAATAGCATCTGCCCCTAAATTCAGGCTAGACATCCCAACGTCTCAGTCCGGTCTTTCGGCGATAAACAACCCGCTCGTCAAGCACTCCATGCCGATCGAAAGCAATAGGGGAAAATCGAGAAAGAAGCTCCAGTGCCACTCAAGAACCCGGTCAGGCCAACCGTTTTTAGTCAATTGACATTTCCCGAAGCGGAAGGGCCATGGCAACTGTCTACAAAATCAGCTGCCAGTGATAAGAAGATGACCTGATATGTGATCCACACGGTCAGTATTGCGGGCACGCATCCAAGTGACAACTTTCGCAACAAGAGTAAGGTGGGACCACCACATCCCAAGCCCAATCTGGCTTGAATATGACCGCCACTTCCCAAGATCAACCTCCTCTGCAGGATAATGAAAACCCCTTCAATGAGCCTGATAAGCAGAAGGGTCTGTCCATGTAGAATCCAGTTCGGACAGTGAGGAAGAGCCGGTTTGCCACCCCAGGACCGCATAAAAGCATCTCCTCCAAGAGCTCCGAAAACAGTTTTGAAGTACAGAGATGAAGATGGCTAAACTTTATTCCAAAATTGACGACTTGATAAATGTCGTGATGCAGCTCACGGCTCATGTTGCTCGGGCACCCTCCAATCAAGTGCAAGTCTCTACTTATGAGCCGGGCGATAATGACCCGAAGTAGTCAATGCCTGTCCTTTTAAGTCCAAGTATGGGTAAGCCATACGAAAGCTGACCACATTCCATTGCTGGGGACGTCTTGGCCCCGGATGGCATTACTCCGCTAATACAAGATTGGATAATGGATTTTATCACCAGCAAAGTTAAAACATTAGTAGCCAAAGCCGAGGCTCAGAAAGATGTTGGTAGTAGTGGGAGGCCGTATCCCGCGCAGTATGATCTTATCGAGTTCCCAGCGGTTACATCATCCCTAAATTTGGAAGATTTGACGGGACGGGAAATGCGAATCAGGCAGGCCCAATTCCAGCTAATCTAGGAAGCCAGTGATGGGAAGGGAAGACGAGTCGCCCTTGAAAGAGAAGCTAGATAAGGTCTCTTCCTTCAGAAGGGATAAAATCCATAAGATATTCAAGGACACTCTAAGAAATGGTCTACAATTGCCAGAATTGAAAAGACCACAAGAAGAAAATATGACTGATGACCCTAAAGACTGCCCTATCACATATTGGTAAGTCATGCCATTGAGGATTGCTTTGTCTTTAAACATTAAGCCGAGAAACAATACAAGGCAGGAGAAATAGAACCGTCTAAAGGAGTGTTAGCGAACAATCAAGCTGCGACCGCCAATTTTATACAGAGACCGAAGCCCTTTGGGAACCTACTGCTCTCAATTGTCTGCCCTTCTGATTGTTGTAAAATTATGTGTCTTGTATCGTTTTTGTAACGACTTTGAAATCTCTGTACATAAATTTTCTTATTATTGTACAGAATAGAGTATTACAGTCTGTGTAAGAGTTAAAAGTAATTTCTATTAAATAAAAGAAAGAAACAACTTGTAGCTCATTGGTAAAGCCTTTGCACTGCTGTGACATAGCCTGTGTGTTCGATTACCATCAGACACAATTTTTTTCTTTTTAATTTTTGGAAGCCCAAGAGTTGCTCATGCAATACATGGGGAAAGGAAAAGTTTCAGAAAAATCAAACATGTGCAAAATGGAGTAAATACAGAAAAACCCATATGGCACGAATCTCGAGGCAAGACCTCGAGAATCGATCGACCGAAATGCCTCTAGAGCCGATGCCGACGGCCAGGATTGTTCTGCGCCGAAGGCCGCGACCGGGACGTTGGGACGTCCGGGCCTGAATTTCGAGGGCAAATACTATTTGGTGCCATCCGTCCACCTCTCCCAAGATGCCAAGTTGATTTATGACACCATGTATCGAAGGTTTAAACGGATGCGGCCGATGTAGCAGACTTCGTCAGATTCCCCCTCGTTTGAGGGGTTTTTGATTGTGGGGACACACTTTCCTGCAGGCGCAAGTCCCTGCAGTTAATTACGCTAGCGCCTTACGGTAACCACTTTCTCCTTCTCCAGATGGTCATTTCGTGTCGTGTGTGTTTGTTTTGTTTTTGGTTGCCTGTGGATTGTATAAGGAGACTAATTTATGTTGTCGCCCGTAGGGCGTGGATTAGTCCAAATCCGTATCTTGTTAGATTAAGGGTTGGGGTTGCGTTTAAGGATACTTTAGTCTCATTTGAGACTAAGATCAATTTAACGTTGGTTAAGGATACTTAGTCTAATTTTAGACTAAGATCAACTTAACCATTTGTTAAGGATACGTTAGTCTAATTTTAGACTAAGATCTACTTAACAGGACCATTTAGATCCAACAAAAGAGCAGTTGGGCTCTATAAGTTTAAGGACGTTATAGTCCGTGGAATTTAAAGACATCATAATCTAGTTTAGTGACATCATAGTCTGTAAAGTTTAAGGACATCATAGTCCATGAGTTTAAGAACCCCACAGTCCATAAAGTTTAAGGACATCATAGTCCATAGGTTTAAGGACCCTATAGTACAAGGTTAAGGACATCATAGTCCATGTAAAATCTGATTGTCGGGACCCGTCACCTCTCTGAGGACGTTGAAGGATTACAACATGTATCAGAGGAGTGAAGAGATGTACCCTTGAACCAATATTGGTTGGAAGATCTGTAGTCCAATTTGGGACTAAGATCAAAAGATTCATGAGCATATGGACTCAATTAATCTGAATGAGGGGTTTATGGCCAACTTGGGCTCGGCCCACTCAGTTAAAATGTTAAACATTCGACAATGCTAAGCGTTGATTTGAGTTCTGACAATATTTTGTCTTTTACTGAATGCTGAGCATTCATCATAGCTCTAGGGCTTTATTTATAGAACAATTTATGTTCTTTTAGCGCACACGTGAGGAGAACGTGACGCGCTTGGCACTTTGCGCCAGTCAAAGAGCGCAGAGCGGTTTTGTTGGGTAGCGCACACATGAGGAGCACGTGGTGCGCTTGGCACTGAGCGCCAGTCCATGAGCGCAAAGCGCTACTTATGAGCGCAAAGCGCTATTTTTTCAGTGGCACACACGTGAGGAGCACGTGGTGCGCTTGGCGCTGAACGCCAGTCCATGAGCGCAAAGCGCTATTTGTTAAGTGGCGCACATATGAGGAGCACGTGGTGCGCTTGGCGCTGAGCGCCAGTCCAAGAGCGCAAAGCGCTATTTGATCAGTTTTATGATCTGAGAAATAAATTCTCTTTTATAAGAGACTTTGTCTCAATGTTCTAAGAACAAAGATCTTATTTTATAGGAAATGTTTCAATCTTTTATTTTGGTGAAAGGTTTTGCCTTTATGGATCTGTGATCCTAAGAGAATTGAATTATTCTCCCCTTTCTTTGTAATTAGATGTTCATGATCTATTTTCGTAAAAGACTTTAGTCTTATAGATCTATGATCTTAAAGAAAGAAGTGAATTCTTCTTTTTATATGAGACGATTTCGTCTTTCTGTTCTTTTTACCTTGATGAAAATCTTCTTCTTCTGAGAGCTTGCTCTTCTTTCTGAGATTTCTCAAAGTTTATAGGGGGTTCTTCTATTTTTTCTCTGTCTCTCTTTTCTCTCTGTATATCTTTAGACTTGAAGTCTTGGGGCCTTTATATAAGGCAAGTTGATTTGTTCAATCGGTTAAGGAGATCTTTTCTCCAATTGATTTGGGTATTTCCCCATCGTTGGATCTTTGATTTAAGGGCTTCTGATTTACAGAAGGCAATTTTCTTGTTTTTAACAAGATTGGGAAATCTTTCCCCATACAGAATTTATTCTGTAATTTTGGTGATTTTTAATCACCATTGGATTATTGATCCAACGGTGCTCTGATTTTCAGAGCAAAATCTTTCCTGTTTGGAAAGATTCTGAGGAATGTTTCTTCAACAGAATTTTGTTCTGGTCAATTAATAATTTTTAATCAGGTTCATTAGATCTTTGATCCAATGGTGGAGAACATTTAGTTCTAGCGCTAGCGCACTCATGCTTTACACGTAGTGCGCTGCTTCGAGCGCAGCGCACTTAGCGTCAGCACACACCTGCTTTGCACGTGGTGCGCTGCTTAGAGCGCAGCGCTCTTAGCGCCAGCGCACACGTGCTTTGCACGTGGTGCACTCCTTGAAGTGCAGCGCACTTGGCGCTGGTATGAAGCGCTGCTTCATTTCAAAATTTGAAATTTGAATAGAGCTTTGCTCTGATTGGGGGAAACAAATGCCCTCCCACCGTTGCGCTCACGTGGCCCACACATGAGTGTAGCGGTGGCAGCATCTGCGCCCTTAGAAGTTGAAACGGTATCTCAGTGCCTATAAATAGGGCCTTTAGCCATGAGATGATTTCTGTTCATATTCTTTCTTTCCGAGAATTTTTATTCTCCTTCAGAGCATAGCTCTTTGTCTTAAGAAATTTCTTAAGGACAGAACTCTGTCAAAATTTAGGTAAAAATTAAATCTTTTAAAGGATCATTTAATAATCTAGGGTTTCACCCATTAACAGAGCTTTGCTCTTCATAGATCTTCGATCTAAAGAAAACCTTTTTTAGGGTTTTATTAGCAGAGCTTTGCTCTCTTGAATCATAGATCTAAAGAGATCTTTCTCAGAGTTTCTTAACCCATTAATAGAGTTTTGCTCTTTTCAAATCATATAGATTTGTTAACCTCTTATGAAGAACTCTTAGAGTTTGTTCCTAGATCTTGAAGATCTTAGAATTTTAATTCATTAAAAACTTTACATCAATTTTTTTGATGGGTTATTCCATCTTTTTTATAGAGCAAGGCTCTTGAGGAATTTTTATTTCTATCATCATCAGAGTTGACAGATGTCACTCTGTCATAGAGCGCTGCTCTCAAGGGGAGATTTACTCCTTGGCCCGAGGAACTTTTTCATTAAATGCGAAATCCTTTTTAGGATTCCCTTCTTAATTGCACAGGATTAAATTCGTTTGGTGATTTAATCAGTATTTGTTTAACTCCCCTTGTTTGTTTCGATAAGCTTTTGTCAATCAGCCTATCTACTAACTTTCATTGATCTTCTTTTCAGATGTTATGGCCGCCCATTTGTATGATCTCGATGAGATTATTTCTTACGGAGACATCCGCTCACTCGGCAGTTCCCAAAACTAATAATTCACAAACGCCCAGTGTACTGAAATTATAGGTCGCTTTGGTGCGTATAATGGTCGACTGCTTCCTCGTCATTCCTCTCTCTTGAATCTTATCGTGAGAGCGATCTGAGAAGCACTTCCCTTATTGTACGACGGCATGCTGCTTAAAGCGTTGTATGATGCCTAAGATAAGATACACTCAGTGTATCTGTTGGGCCTAATCTCAAAGAAAAGGCGAGACAATCTTGTCGATATTCTGTATCAAACTTTCCAACAGGCGACGATAATCACTGCCTATCGAAGGGCGGAGGACATCACTGAGGACCCTGATGCTTGTGATCGTGAGAGGAAGCATACGAGAATGGTCCAAGAGGCCCAAAACATTTTAGATGGCCTAACTTTTGAATTTCTTAACCCGTGTCCTGGATTTCATGTCTTACCATTGTAAACACTTTCATGATGTTTTTGTTTACTATTTTCATCAATGTAAGAACTTTCTGAAGTATGAATAACAAATTTTTCCTTTCCCTGCGTTTATTTTATCCTTTTCGCACATACATGAGTAGGTACGCTTTGGACGCTCAATTGGATGTAAATCAAGTGTTCTCCTTATTGCCTTGCATAATAGGTGATTGATGTCCGTACATTACACTTTCTCATTTCGACTTGACACAGAGCAGTTTACGCACTCTTGAGTAGCACCTCTATTTCTATGGCATGTAATCTTGATAAATGTGGTCCGTAAATAATGGGTAGCTGTCCATCTTGGACTCTTTGCAGGGTAGTGATGGCTTAGGAAACAGGTTCAGGTCTGCTGCCCAAGGCTTTTCAATTTTATGAGCAATGAGGGTCTCATAAAGATTTTTCTCCCTACGAGTCGAGAGGATTTCGTAGGTGTATTTTCTCCTTAGGAATCATGAGGATTCCTAAGTGTGTTTTCCCTTGAGAGTCGTAAGGATCTCACAAGAGAATCTTCTCCTTACAAGTCGAGAGGACTAATAAGTGTTCGATGAGTTGACCCGCTCCCGGGTCAAAGCATTGTTTTGACACGGAGTTCGAGGGTTTACTCTGCCTGTTTCTCATGGAGTCAGGATTGACTTTAGCTGTGTTCTACGGGGCCAGGAGGGGTTGACTTTAGCCATACGGGGTCAGGGGTTTCTCTGGCCGTTTCCCACGGGGTCAGGATTGACTTTAGCCGTGTTCTACGGGACCAGAATTTGCTCTGGCCGTTTCCCATGGGGTCAGGATTGACTTTAGCTGTGTTCTACGGGACCAGGATTTTCTCTGGCTGTTTCCTACGGGGTCAGGATTGACTTTAGCCGTGTTCTACAGGACCAGAATTTACTCTGCCCGTTTCCCACGGGGTCAGCATTGAGTTTAGCCATGTTCCACGGGACCAGGATTTGCTTTGGTTGTTTCCCACAGAGTCAGAATTGACTTTAGTCGTGTTCCACAGGACCGGGATTTGCTCTCTCGGTTGTCTGTGAACCGTCGAGGTTTGGAACATAGACTTTGCCATACCTCCAAGGTTGATTGTCACATCTGAATCATGCTGAAATGAGGAGGAACACTGTTGGTGATATCTAGGCTGTCTGTAAACCGTCGAGATTTGGAACAGGGACTTTGCCATGGCTCCATTTTGCTGACATTGTATATTCCTGCAGAGACATTGATTTATCTGCGAGTCGACATGAATCGAGATGCTCTCGTCAAAGACGCTGATTTCCCTGAATCGAGGTATTTACCAAGGACACTGATTTTCCCGGAGTTGAGACGAATTGAGGTATTCCTGCAAAGATACTGATTTCCTTGCGGGTTGATGTGAATCGAGATGCTCTCGTCAAGGACGCTGATTTCCCTGAATCGAGGTTTTTGCCAAGGACGATGATTTCTCTGGGGTTGAGACAAATCGAGGTATTCCTGCAAAGACACTGATTTCTCTGTGGGTCGATGCGAATCGAGATGCTCTCATCAAGGACGCTGATTTCCATAGAGTTGAGGCGAATCGAGGTATTCCTGCAAAGACACTGATTTCTCTACGGGTTGACGCGAATCGAGATGCTCTCGTCAAGGACTCTGATTTCCCTGAATCGAGGTATTTGCCAATGACACTGATTTCCCTGGGGGTTGAGACGAATCAAGGTATTCCTACAAAGACACTGATTTCTCTGCGGGTCGACGCGAATCGAGATGCTCTCGTCAAGGACGCTGATTTTCCTGAATTGAGGTATTTGCCAAGAACACTAATTTCCTCGGAGTTGAGACGAATCGAGGTATTCCTGCAAAGACACTGATTTCTCTGCGGGTCGATGCAAATCGAGATGCTCTCGTCAAGAACGTTGATTTCCCTGAATCGAGGTTTTTGCCAAGGACGCTGATTTCCTTGGGGTTGAGACGGATCGAGGTATTCCTGCAAAGACACTGATTTCTCTGCGGGTCGACGCGAATCGAGATGCTCTCGTCAACGACGCTAATTTTCCTGAATTGAGGTATTTTCCAAAGACACTAATTTCCTCAGAGTTGAGACGAATCGAGGTATTCCTGCAAAGACACTGATTTCTCTGCGGGTCGATGCGAATCGAGATGCTCTCGTCAAGAACGCTGATTTCCCTGAATCGAGGTTTTTGCCAAGGACGTTGATTTCCTTAGGGTTGAGACGAATCAAGGTATTCCTGCGAAGACACTGATTTCGCTGCGGGTCGATGCGAATCGAGATGCTCTCTTTAAGGACGCCGATTTCCCTGAATCGAGGTTTTTGCCAAGGACGCTAATTTCCCTAGGGGTTGGTTGAATTATTTCCTAGACGGAGCGTTGGTCCGACGGGGAGGTCATTGGTTGACTCTAGGTTGTTTGTGGATCGTAAAGTCTTGGAACTAGGACTTTGCCATAGCTCCGCCTTGTTGACGTCGCGTCCGAATCCTGTTAGAGGAAGAACGCTGGGGTGACATTGCGTCTGTTGTATCGAGACGAACATCGAGGTGGTCTCTAGGTTGTTGGTGAACCGTCGGGACCTGGAACTAGGGACTTTTCCATGGCTCCGTTGTTTCGTGTCGCGTCTGCATCCTGCTGGGGAAAGAACACTGTTGATGATCTCTAGGCTGTAGATGTGTCCATCGAGACTTGGCTCTCTTTCTGATGGAGCCTGGTGGGATGATATGGTTCCCTCTTTGTTTGCGCCCCTGAATTGTATATAGGGATCAATGTGATCTCACCTGTAGGGCAAAAGTTTTATTCTTTCATTTTTTTTATTTCCGCGATGCTTTATCATTTCAGCTTTATATCGCGAAATTCGTGATTGCCCAATCATTTCGGCTATTTTTTGCGGTGCCCAATCATTTTGGCTATTTTTCTTATTTTACTCCCTGCTTTTTATTGCGAGTAGCCCAACCACTTCGGCTATTTTGTATGCATATATTTTTACTTACTGATTTTGTTGCAAGTTGCCCCATCATTTGGCTATTTCATATGCATTTGTGGCTCGCTGACTTTTCGCTGCGAGTTTGGGATTTGATACTGATTTAGGCATCAACATCACTACAACTGGAATATTGCCAGAAGCGAATCATCATTTGCCTCTGTCGATGTCGATCAAAGGTGGCTTAGAAAGCAGGGTTAGGATTCTGTTGACTAAGGCTTTTTTGACTTTACGAGCCGTAAGGGTCTCCTAAAGGTATTTCTACCTACGAGTCGTGGGGATCTCGTAGGTGCGCTTTCTTCCTTAAGAATCGTGAAGATTCTTAAGTGTATGTTCTCTTATAAGTCGTAAGGATCTTACAAGAGTGTTTTCTCCTTATAAGTTGAGAGGACTTACAAGGGTCGTTCACCGTATGAAGATATCTCTCGTCAGTGGTGGAACCCTGTTGGGGAAATGTTTATTTGTACCCATGGATTGTATACAAGGGTCAATATTGAACCGCTTGAAGGGCATCTGGGGATTGTGATGGCTTAAGAACAGGTCCAGATCCCTGTAGCTTAAAGCTTTTGAATCTTATGAGCCGTGAGGGTCTCATAAGTGGGTTCTCCTTACGAGTCATGAGGATCTTGTAAGTGTAATTTCTCCTTAAGAATCATGGGGATCCCTAAGTGTGTTGCTCCCTTATGAGTCGTAAGGATCTCACGCAGGTATTTTCTCTTTACAAGGTCGAGAGGACCTTGTAAGTGTCTTTTAACGAGATTGCGCCCTTTCGGGTTTTCACAAAGTCGCCGGTAGCCCTGCTGTTTTTACTCACAGAGCCATTTCAGGTTTTCATCCGTGCCTATTTTGCTTGTGGACATACCTTTTTTTTTGGGGTTTCAAGTGGGATATTCCACTTGACTGTAGGACTCGTTTGGATGCCTCTTGGTATCCTTTCTATTCTTTGAGAAGAAAGGACCATCTTACATAGAGATTCTTCCTCCAATGAGAAATATGCCCCCTGTGTATACCTCAGGGGGAGCGAGTACCCACGCCGTCGCTATTTTGGTGACGGGTTGTTTCAAAATCGCTCATTTTTTTTATTGTGCGTCGGCAACAAATAGCACCTTACCTTCGCTTTTCATTCATCTTCACCAGATGATGAAGGGTCTTGACTCAGCTAATCTAATCAAGTCATTTTATCCATGAGCTCTTAGAAGGCTGTCAGCTTGAAAAGGGCCATATACGAGGATGCCTTTGAATTTGGGTCAAGGATGGCTATGAGCATTCCCAAGGCTGCAACTTCATCGATGCGTTGCTTGTTTGGCCAGAGATTTCTCCATCGGGTAACACATTGAGCCCAAGTCTCATTCGGTCTAACTCTCTCGTTGACCAGTGCCATCACGGTAGTGCGTTTATTCACAATAGCGAATCTTTGATAGGAGGGCATCTCCATTTTGTCGAAGGTATTCATGGAGTCATTCGGGAGTTTCGCATACCATTCGAAGGCAATGCCCGCCAGACAGCCGATGAACTGTCAGAGGAGAAGTATATTAGTATTACCGCACATGGGTTCAAATCGCACAATGTGCCGGCGAGAATTCTCAGTTCCTTTGTACATGTGACACGTTGGAAGTGTGTACTCTGGCAGGTACTGTATTTGATTGTGCCATGTCGGATACGGTCGACCAATCTTGATTGATCTATTTGCGGCTTCATAGGCACAGTGAGCTTCGATTTGTTGAGCGATATATTCATTCAGTTTTGCTTTTAGGAATCATTTCCTCCTCTGCCATTGATGAGCTCTGCAGAGGATTTGAAATATCATCCTTATCTTTAAGACCGACTACCGGCAGTTCATCTGCCAGTGGTTCCGATTGAACCATCATTCCAGCCATATTCTGAATCAGAAGGGCCATCTGGTTCATTTTAGTGGACATTTCTGCCGCTTCTGCATCTCCCTTTTTCAGAGCGCGCTTCAGGAAATCAATATCCGACTCCTTCTCTATTCTTTCTCCAGGCGCGTCTTCGGGTTTGCCTTAGACGATGGATTAGCGAGTAGTGCTGCCTGAGCAAGCATCTCCTATAGCTTTTCACGTTGTAGTTGAACTTTTGTTAAAGACTGAGTTTGAGGTCGGTGACTAGTAGAAGCTTGAACTTTGTCTTTAGAATTCACCATATAGACTATGTGAACTACCATGCACCCAGGCTTGGGGTGTTTGGAGTTTTTGGCCTTTAGAGCTTGCTTTAGGCACTTGAGCTTTATTGGGCCTCCTTTTTTTTTTATGAAAAGCCGCTTTGGTTTTGGAAGGAACCGCTGTATCAGGATCCGTCTTGGGATGAGTCCCCTTATATTTGAAAGGGGACTTGTCAGAATTTGGCTGACGTCTAGGGGAAGAGCCACGGTTGATGACAGAGACCTTCACTTGCTTCCACACTTTATATATAGATGAGGAAAGTTTCTTTAAGGAGCGAACTGGTTTTTGCTAACGTGGGATCTCCATGGGCTGCGGAGACTTCTTCAGTATTGCGGTATGAGAATTTTGTCTGACCCTTCACAACAATTTGAAACTGTTCCCAGTTGGAACAACAACATTCACCACCGGGGTTGAAACAGGACCATACGGAGAACTTCCCCCAGCTCATTTTGTATGATGCTGATATCGACGTCGACCGTTTCTTATGGCCGGGATTTGATTAGTTTCAAGATTTTGCCGAGCCTGCCCCATGTTTCCTTTGAGAGCTTGAATATTCTGCCCCTGCATCGACCTTGGTCCTTGGCATGTGCCAGTTGTTTGAGGACTGATTCCGTCGGTAAAGCTTCTGCTTGGGGAGCCCGCCTGTGGAAGACAGACTTCCTCTGGGCTTCTTTTATCGACGTTGAGGCACCGAGGGTGGAAGGTGGGAGCATCGAACTAAAGAGAAGCCTATTGATTTCTTGAAGGGCCGGATTGCAGAGATTTGAGCCTGCAGGTGGCCCGTACTTGACTCCACCATATATAACAGAGCCTGTGTTGCTAAGGTGGGAAGAAACGCCATTCTTCATAGAGACGAAGCGCCGACTTCGGTATCCACTCCCCTAAGAGCAACCACAAACATACACACCGCGATTATCTGATCATGGGAAAAACACGACACACGAAGTGTGGAGTAGAAAGAGGAAAAGGTCCCACCGGGCGTGCCAGAATCTGTTCTCCGCCGAAGGCCGCGACCAGGACGTTGGGACGTCCGGGGCTGAATTTCGAGAGCAGATACTATTTGGTGCTATCCGTCCACCTCTCCGAAGATGCCAAGTTGATTTATGACACCATGTATCGAAGGTTTAAACGGATGCGGTCGATGTAGCAGACTTCGTCAGATTCCCTCTCATTTGAGGGGTTTTTGATTGTGGGGACGCTCTTCCCTGCAGGCGTAAGCCCCTGCAGTTAATTACGCTACCGCATTGCGGTAACCACTTTCTCCTTCTCCAGACGGTCACTTCATGTCGTGTGTGTTTGTTTTGTTTTTGGTCACTCGTGAATTGTATACGGAGACTAATTTATGTTGTCGACCATAGGGCGTGGATTAGTCCAAATCCGTATCTTGTTAGATTTGGGTTTGGGGTTGGGTTTAAGGATACGTTAGTCTCATTTGAGACTAAGATCAACTTAAACGTTTGTTAAGGATACGTTAGTCTAATCTTAGACTAAGATCATCTTAACCATTTGTTAAGGATACGTTAGTCTAATTTTAGACTAAGATCTACTTAACAGGATCATTTAGATCCAACAAAAGAGCAGTTGGGCTCTATAAGTTTAAGGACATCATAGTCTAGTTTAGAGACATCATAGTCTGTAAAGTTTAAGGACATCATACTCCGTGAGTTTAAGGACCCCACAGTCCATAAAGTTTAAGGACATCATAGTCCATGGGTTTAAGGACCCCACATTCCAAGGTTAAGGACATCATAGTCCATGTAAAATCTGGTTGTCGGGACCCTCACCTCTCTGAAGACATTGAAGGATTACAACGACATGTATCAGAGTAGTGAAGAGATGTACCCTTAAACCAATATTGGTTGGAAGATCTGTAGTCCAATTTGGGACTAAGAACAAAAGATTCATGAGCATATGGGCTCAATTAATCTAAATGAGGGGTTTATGGCCAACTTGGGCTCGGTTCACTCAGTTAAAATGTTAAACATTCGACAATGCTGAACGTTGATTTGAGTTCTGACAATATTTTGTCTTTTACTAAATGTTGAGCATTCATCATAGCTCTAGGGATTTATTTATAGAACAATTTATGTTCTTTAAGCGCACACGTGAGGAGCACGTAGCGCGCTCGGCGCTTTGCGCCAGTCAAAGTGTGCATAGCACTTCTGCTGGGTAGTGCACACGTGAGGAGCACGTGGCGCGCTTGGCACTGAGCGCCAGTCCATGAGCGCAAAGCGCTATTTGTTAAGTGGCGCACACATGAGGAGCACGTGGTGCGCTTGGCGCTGAGCGCCGGTCCAAGAGCGCAAAACTCTATTTGATCAACTTTATGATCTGAGAAATAAATTCTCGTTTATAAGAGACTTTGTCTCAAGATTCTAAGAACAAAGTTCTTATTTTATAGGAAATGTTTCAATCTCTTATTTTGGTGAAATGCATTGCCTTTATGGATCTGTGATCCTAAGAGAATTGAATTATTCTCCCCCTTCTTTATAATTAGATGTTCATGATCTCTTTTCGTAAAAGACTTTAGTCTTATAGATCTATGATCTTAAAAAAAGAAGTGAATTCTTCTTTTTATATGAGACGATTTCGTCTTTCTGTTCTTTTTACCTTGAAGAAAATCTTCTTCTTCTGAGAGCTTGCTCTTCTTTCTGAGATTTCTCAAAGTTTATAGGGGGTTCCTTTATTTTTTCTCTGTCTCTCTTTTTTCTCTGTATATCTTTATACTTGAAGTCTTGGGGCCTTTATATAGGGCAAGTTGATTTGTTCAATCGGTTAAGGAGATCTTTTCTCCAATTGATTTGGGGATTTCCCCATCGTTGGATCTTTGATCTAAGGGCTTCTGATTTACAGAAGGCAATTTTCTTGTTTTTAACAAGATTGGGAAATCTTTTCCCATACAGAATTTATTCTGTAATTTTGGTGATTTTTAATCACCATTGGATCATTAATCCAACGGTGCTCTGATTTTCAGAGCACAATCTTTCCTGTTTGGAAAGATTCCGAGAAATGTTTCCTCAACAGAATTTTGTTCTGGTCAATTGATGATTTTTAATCAGGTTAATTGGATCTTTGATCCAACGGTGGAGAACATTCAGTTCTAGCGCCCCAGCGCACTCGTGCTTTGCATGTGGTGCGCTGTTTAGAGCGCAGCGCACTTAGTGCCAGTGCACACGTGCTTTGCACGTGGTGCACTGCTTAGAGCGCAGCGCTCTTAGCGCCAGCGCACATGTGAGTGCAGCACACTTGGCGCTGCTATGAAGCGCTGCTTCATTTCAAAATTTGAAATTTGAATAGAGCTTTGCTCTGATTGGGGGAAACAAGGATAAATCCAATTTGATCCGTGCTTTGCACACTCGTCCCTTCAGCTCCCCTTAACTCCTCTGCACTATTTGATTTCCCCGCAATCAAATAAAAAGCTTTCATTTCATCATTTAATATAATTTTAATTCCCAAACCCTAATTTTTCACTATAAATACCACCCCATGCTTTAGCTCTTCACCATTCTGAAAATTCTGGCAAAAACTCTCTCAAAAAGTTCCTAAGTGCAAGTGTAGTAAAGTGGAGTTAGCGACCAAGCTCTTTCCGTCAAAGATAAAATCCGATTCTGAAGCTCCCGCAAAGCCACGAAGACTTTTTCTTGGAGATTTTCAAACCATAAGTCCCTCCCAACCCTCGTTCTTTTCATTGAAATTCATCTCCAAATCATATATCGGTAAAGTGGAATTATTACCGATACCTTTCTTTTTAAAACCTAGAACTCTCTTTTCTTTTATATATTGATCATTCTAATTTTACCACATTACTTGTAATTTTAAATACCAATGTTTAGATTCAAATTTAACCAAAATTCTCATGTGAAACAACCATAAAACGAACTTTTCATTAAATACCTTGAACTTTATTATCACATCTTTTTGATATTGTTAAAACAATACTTTTAGGAAAAACTTCACGGGCTAACGACCTACCCCATACGCACACTTTAGTTTCATAGCACGATACCTGTTTGGATGCATATTTGGTTCAAAGAATAACCTTTACAATAAAATAACACATCTTTTAAAAACCGGCTTTCTTTTAACTATATTTTGAAAATTCTTGGCAAATATGTCTCTACAACCTTCGTTAGGAGACCCGCTAATGGATGGTGCAGATTATCGCACATTCTTGGGATAGTAGAGCGAGATGCAGAACTCCTCATAGAGTATTCAATCTCGAAAGGAAATAAAATACGGTTTTTAAAAAATGCGACTTTTCTAAATAAAAATATTTTTTAAAAAATTATATAAAATTATAAATCCATATTTTCATTATATTATGAAACTATATTTTTTTTAAAAATGAAATATTAAAAAAATGTTAATAAAATGACATCAAGTTACCAAAAAGGACTAGTTTTCAATAAAATACCATAAACTTTTAAAAACTAAGTATCTATCATTAAAGTGCCCCAATAATTAAAATACATGCTCATGAAACCCCTAAATGATATAAATCACCATCAAGCTTTATTTTTAATCTATTTTAAAATATTTTTCATAAAACCCCCTCGAGATATACAAAACAATATTTTAAGGACGTTAGTAAATATAAGTTTAAACGTGATCAATTCTCTTGAACCCCAAGGAGACAGAGAAAGTGAGTGCTTGTCTATTCAGGTTAAAAAACTTAACGGAGTTATCAATGGCAATTATCTTGGAAAAAGACACAAATCCTGCCGTTCATGTGCAGCAGTTGTCGATTTCTTCCGAACCTAAGAATTCAAGAGTTAAATCCGTTCACAAGTGTCTAACTCAATCTGAGTCCAAACTTAAACCTGAATCCAAAATCAAACACAAACTTGAAAACTTGATCATGAATCTGAATACTTGAATTCAAACATCAAATTCAAACTTGTATACTTAACTTGACTTAACCAAACCATGGTTATAACGTGACATGAATTTGACATGACTACTTGAATACATGATTACATCTTGAATTTGAACCTGAACATTTTTATATGCATGGTTTCGGCCAAGACCTATAATCTTAATCTATACAATACAATACGTGGGGATAAAGGGGTAGATTGGTACAAAACGTATATCGTGGCACAAGAGGTCACTTAAAAGACACCTATATGGATTCACGTGGCGTTGTCCCATGGGTTATGACGGGGCCTTGTACTACATGTTACCATAGTACATGGGGTAAGATGGACTTCTCTCGTATACATGAATACATTATTTATCAAACTATAAATAACCACGTTAGAATAACTATCTTATACCAGTGAATAATCATATACAACTTTACCTATTCATTTCACATTACATACTGTTTTCTATTTCTTCTTTTGGGACTTACCGAGCGCTAGTTCACTGACGACATTCTTTTCTATTTCTTTCTTTGGAATGTTCGTCAGGAGGACCGGAATATGAAAATATAGAGCCGAGCTAGGAGGACTTGGACTAACTTACAGCTCAGCCTGACTGCTAGTTCTTCCTGCACTTATTTTCTGTATGCCATTGTTTAGGCATTTGCTTTATTTATTGTATCTTTTCTTTTCGAACAGCTGTATGTAACGCTGAATGTAAATAAAGTTGTTGTTTCATTTTATTACTCTTGTCATTCCTGTTCATAGTTATATTGCTTAGTTACGCTTAACGTATTTATTTCATAGTAAATACGTTGTGGGCTTGCCACCTCACCGTTTCTGTTTATTGGGAAGCGGGGCACGACAGATTTTGTTGGCGGCCCAATGCAAGTCAGTTCTGCATGAAGTCTTAAGCAATATATATCACAAGAATTATAAGAATTAGCAATTATGCATTCCTTACATTTCAAATTCCTTGAATCTATCATAACCTTCCTTTTTCTATCAAGGTAATGGACTCTCCCAACAACACCAGCACCAATGTCAATGAAAATACTCCACCGCTTACTCTACCACCACCTACCATTGCAGCTCCTATCAATGAGCAAACGGTACTGCTTGAGACTATCAAGAGTCTACTGGAGGGTCAACAGCAGCAGAATGCTATCCTCATGCATCGCCCCGAAGCCGAGGCACCCAGAGTCAAGCAGTTTCGGGCACTGCATCCAAAACACTTATCGGGAAAATAGAGCGCACTTAAGGCAGAAGAATGGACTCAAGCGATCGAAGATGATCTGGCAGCAGCTCAAGTGCTATAAATTGCCTGGGTAAGAGTTACTATGTTATAACTGACCGACAATGTAAGAGTCTGGTGGAAGGCTGAGGAAAACCGTCTCACACAACCTATAGAGTGGAAGAAGTTTCACGATTTGTTCGATGTGAAGTTCTTCCCCGAGACTTTCCATTTTGAGATGGAGCAACAGTTCATCCACCTACAACAAGGCTCTATGTGGGTAAAATTGGTGGATGAATATGATGCCGAATTCATCATGCTTAGCAGGTAAAAAAATTCGTATCAAGTTCTGTTCCATAAAATACATCACTATCCCGACATCATATTTTATCAGGTTCATGGCACATTTGATCCCGACTGATGAGATTTAGGCTAGACGATTCCAACAGGGCTTAAACCCGGAGATTCAAGCGGCATTAGCCATAGGCGACTATCCAACTCATAAACTCGTCCTGAAGGCAGCATGCCGTTATGAAGCTGTGGTAAAGAAGAACGGTAAGCCCCAAACAGCCGGAATCAAACGCCCTGCTATACAGATGGCTGGAGGAGCTGCTTCTAGGCCGACTTTTGCACCGAGGAGGCCAAGAGGATCATTTAACCGGTCCAGTCCAAATTTCTGTTTCTACTGCAAGAGAACTGGATACCTGGTGAAGGACTGCAGGCGTGCGAATGACCTGTGTTTGATTTATGGCGCATCTACTCACTCTATAGGAGAATGCCTACATCATTTTAACACAGCACCAGCACCCAGACCCGCAATCACAGCCCCGTAGCGGCCAGCCATCCAGGCACCTGCACCCCGCCTAGCTCTTTCTGCACCAGCTCTATGTAGACCACCTGCACAGCCTCATCGTCAATTCCATCAAGCACAGAGAAACGTGCCTCAAGGGCAGAGAAACGTGCCCCAAAGACAGGAATGTGCCTCCGGCAAGGAGGAACGTATCGAGACGTCAGGCTTTTACAATGACGGTCGAGAAAGCCGAAGCTACAGGACAAGTCATTACCGGTATTTCCCCCATATTTTCAACCTTTCAATCCTTGTATATCGTTATAATTTTCCTATATCTAAACCTAACCTCACACAACTTAGGTACTATACTAGTATCCACCCTTCCTGCACTCGCACTTTTCGACA
Source organism: Agapanthus africanus (assembly GCA_030015575.1). Classification (NCBI taxonomy): domain Eukaryota; kingdom Viridiplantae; phylum Streptophyta; class Magnoliopsida; order Asparagales; family Amaryllidaceae; genus Agapanthus; species Agapanthus africanus. The sequence goes on along the minus strand of JASDDO010000019.1, from coordinate 41,086,781 downwards.
CTGGAGTATCACACTGCTTCATATCACAATGATTCGTGAGAACGCATGTGATTCCTGTGAAGCCACTCATTTCAAGCTGGAATGTCAGTTTCGGAAATGATGTCTTGAAGGCAACTTTGGGGTATGATCAATGCCCAGTTGTAGTTTGCGGTCGAGAATTCTACGCAAATTTCAAAGTACCGGACATCCCAAATTTCGACATTGTGTTGGAGATGGATTGGCTGGGAGTATTCTATGCTACTATTGACTGTCGTCAAAGAAGAGTAGTATTTGAGATATTAGATCACCCGGTCTTCTATTTCAAAAGTGGAGATAGAACTTTGGAGCCAGGAAGCTATCGTGCTAAACCAAAAAATGCAGAAGTGTTCTCTCTACTGGCAGAAGAAGAAAAGCCCGGAGTAGTTCGAGAGTTCGAGAGTTCGAGGACATATCAGGTTTGCCTCCCGATCGAGCACTTGAGTTTAGTATTGATTTACAACTTGGTGCACAACCTGTAATCAAAGCTCCATACCGATTAAGTCTGGAAGGATTGAAAAAGATCCGTATTCAATTGGACGAACTGCTGAAGAAAGGTTGGATCCGACCCAGTACTTCGAGCTGGGGATCTCCGGTACTACTGGTGAAGAAGAAAGAAGGTTCATCATATAGGATGTGTGTGGATTATAGAGCTCTGAACGAAGTGACGATTAAGAACAAGTATCCACTATCGCGCATCAATAATCTTTTCGATCAGTTAAGTGGGTCTTGTGTCTTTTCAAAACTAGATCTTTGTTCGGCTTATCATCAGGTGAAGGTTAAAGAGCCCGACATTCCGAAGACGGCGTTTAGGACTCGTTATGGTCATTATGAATATCTCGTAATTCCATTTAGAGTGACCAATGTACATGCCATCTTTATGAACCAAGTTTTTCGAGAGTACCTAGACAGGCTCGTTGTCATCTTCATCGACAACATCCTGGTGTATTCAAAGAATCTGAAAGAACACACCGAGCACTTACGGATTGTCCTAGAGACATTGCGACAACACCAGCTCTACGCCAAATACAGCAAGTGTGAATTTTGGCTAGATCAAGTCGGATTTCTCGGACGTATTGTTTCAGGCAAAGGAATCTCTATAGATCCAGCTAAGGTGTCAGCTGTCAGCGAGTGGCCGACATCAAAGACGGTGAAAGATATATGAAGTTTCTTGGGTTTAGCAGGATACTACCAAAGATTCATCGAACGATTTTCAAATATCGCAGCACCCCTGACCAAGCTTACACGTAAAGACGAAGCATTCATGTGGTCAAAAGCATGTGAAAAGGATTTTGTAGAACTCAAGTCAAGATTAACCTCTGCTCCTGTCCTCGTAATACTGGATCAATCTGGTGGATTCGTCGTGCATTGTGATGCGTCCAGTAAAGGACTAAGATGTGTTCTACACCAGCATGGAAAAGTTATGGCTTTTGCATAAAGACAACTGAAGGTTCATGAGCACAACTATCCAATACATGATCTAGAATTGGCAGCCATCATCTTCACACTCAAGATTTGGCGCCACTATCTTCTGGGAGAAAGAGCGGACATATACACTGACTACTAGAGTCTGAAGTATGTATTTACTCAGAAGGAACTAAACATGCAGCAGAGAAGATGGCTAGAACTCATGGTAGACTTCGATATCAACCTACAATATCATCCTGGGAAGGTGAATGTAGTTTCCGATGCCCTTAGTCGCCAGCCATTAGAAACGAACCTTACCGCTCAGTGGAAGCTACAACAGGAATTGCACAGATTGGAGATCTAAGTAGTTATGCCAGGTAACGCTTCATATTTGATGAACTTACAAGTCCAATCCACTCTTGTAAATCAGATCAAGACAGCTCAAGCAAATAATTTCAAGCTACAAAAGATCCTAGAACAAGTAGAAAGTGGACTATGAACTGACTTCATCATCCACGAAGATGGATCCTTGCGATATGGAAGTCGATTATATGTGCCAATCGGCCTTATTCGAGAAGAATTGATGAAAAAAGCTCACGGCTCTCCTTATTCTGTACACCCCGGTGGCAAGAAGATGTGCAAGGATCTACGGCAACACTACTGGTGGTATGGAATGAAGCGTGAAGTAGCAAGGAGAATAGCCAAGTGTTTGTTGTGTCAGCAAGTGAAGGCTGAACATCACAGAACTGCTAGTCTACTTCAGCCATTACCAATCCCAGAATGAAAATGGCAACACATTACCATGAACTTCGTGACTGCCCTCCCTCCCAACACGAAGGGCAACGACGCAATTTAGGCTATTGTGGATCGACTACCATGTCGGCTCACTTTATTCCATTTCGAGTTGGTCAGTTAACCGAGACGTTAGCAAAGAAGTACATGGATGTGATCATATATCTAAAGTACGATTTAAAACTTCAAGATGTACCATATTTAATATCCATAAACTTATGCAGGAGATCGTGAGATTACATGGAGTACATTTTTGCATCATCTCCGATCGTGATACAAGATTCCGAACACAATTTTGGCAGAGTCTGCAAGCTAGTCTGGGAACGAGTTTGAATTTCAGAACGACGTATCATCCACAAACGTACGGATAATCAGAGCAAAAAATTCAGATTATGGAAGACATGCTAAGAGCCTGTATGTTAGACTTCGGAGGTTCGTAGAAAGATCACCTACACCTTGTGGAGTTTTCATACAACAATACTTATGAGGCAAGCATTGGAATTCCACCATTCGCAGCACTCTACGACGGAAGTGTTGTTCACCGCTCAGTTGAGACGACGTTGGAGATCGTGAACTCCTTGGACCAGAGATGATCGTGGAAACTGTAGACGTGGTTTGTACGATCAGGGAAAGAATGTGTATAGCCCAAGACCGACAGAAGCACTGGCAGATGCAAAGCGGCGACATCTGGAGTTCCAACCTGGAGACCATGTATTCCTAATGTAACAACCCTAAACTTTCTGTATAATTTTTTCAAAAAATACAGAAAGGGGTACTTGAGCCTGAGCACAAGTTATAAGTTTGATTTGCTTTTTAACAGCAAGAAGGAGGTTGTAGCTCATTGGTAAGACCTTACACCGCTGAACCAAAGCACCAGAGTTCAAATCCCATCAGTCACATTAATTTTTAATTAGTTCTCTTTTAAATTTTTTAGAAGCCCAAGAGTCTAAACGTGCGTAACTCGTAAAAACCAAGAGTCACACATAAAAAAATAGCCCAGGAGATAGACCAAGCGACAAAGGACACGTGGCGTCGAGACCCGGTCTGACTCGGCCGACTCGGGCCGGCGGGGAGCTTGAATCGGCCGGCGCCGCCGGCCGACTCAGTTCGCAACCCTGATTTTATTGACTCATATGCAACGTTTGTACTACCCCATAACCCCTACACTGTTTAAATTCTCTGCATTATTCCAGAGAATTAAAAATCCAATTAAACTCTTTTTAATGCATTTTTATCACACCCTAACCCTAGTTTTACCTATTTATACCCACTCAATTTTTCACACCCTTCACACTGAAATTCCTGTCCAAACTCTCAAGAAAATTCCATAGATTTTGTGTGTGCAAGTGGAGTTAGCAAAGGGCGAAACTCCGACGAACTTCCGACGACGATTCGAGGAGATTCCAGCAACGAAACGACGAACCGGCGCCTCCCACTTCTTCCTTTTCCTCTCGTCTACCTTACAATCCAGTAAGTCCCTTCTTCCCCTTCTCCTTACTATTCTAAAAACTTAGTATTCTAAAACCTGATGGAAATGGAGTTAATCCGACTTCCGATTCGGTTTTTCCTTAAAAATCATATTTTTCTTAAAAACAATAATACCAAACTATCACATCATGATCATTAAACATTAACAAAATATATTGACATGTTTCATATCAAAAGAATTCCTATTTTACTTTTTATTGCAATTTTTCAGAAAAATACCATATACTTTAGTTTCGACATAAAACATCATTACCCTTGCTATACTTTTAGATAGTTCACGAGGTAATGACCTATGCTCTCACAACACTCATATGTAACATAGCATGATGATCTTTGGGAACATAGTTTTAGGAAAATACGATTTAACATAAAACTAGCTCAAACTTATAAAACCTTCTCCTACAAGATATGTATTTTTAGCAAATCTTTGCAATGTGCCGCTACAACCCATTTTGGAGAACCCGTTCGGGATGGTGCGGATTACCGCACATCCTCGGGCTCAGTAGTGCGAGATGCAGACCTCCGTAAGGAGCATATGGTCTCGAAAGATTTAAAAATACAATTTTCTTTAGAAAATGTGATTTCTATTATAAATAAATATATATGTAATTAATTTCAAAATATCTATTTTTTAGTATTTATAATATTCCACAATTTCAAAATTCCAAAAAAACATTCCATTTACAAGAAAATACCATACAACTCCAATAAACAAATAAATACCATATATTATGAAATTAGATTTTATTCACTAGAAATGTCACATTGATAAAATATATATCCATGAAAACTCTATAGACGATAATAAAATACTTGAGGTGTATTTTGAAAACTATATAAAATTATTTTTACATAAAACCCCCTCAAACTATACTAAATTACAATAAGGACCCTAGTAAATATAGGTTTAAGCGGGACCAGTCTCTTAAGCTTCAGAGAGCCGGAGATATAAGTGCTTGCCTATTTAAGATAGACAACTTAACAAACGGTATTATCAACATGGTAATCGTTTTTGAAAAATACACAAATCCTGCCATCCATCTGCAACGGTTACCGATAACACCAAAACCTAATTCAGGATTTAAATTTCTTTTCTAATTTGTCTGACTCAGACTAAGTCTCAATATAATCAATCTGACTTGAATGGGATTCAAGTATAAACTACAATTCAACATGAATCCATGAATCTATATATTCAAACTGTTCAATTTATATCAATCTATATTGACCGAACCGAACCATGGATATACATCCATCTACATGATTCTCCAGTTACATCTATTTATTGATATCATGGTTTCGGCAAGTCATCCATCTATTCAATCTATAATACAAGACAATACAATTTACAATACAATACAAACAATACAATCAAGATATCGCAGGGTTTTAGGGGTAGATTGGTACGGAAGATGTTAAAAGTAGCACGAGACAACAACCACAAGTCACCTAATTTGAATTCAATTGCCGTTGTTCCGGGTATTATCACGGAGCCTTATACTCTATATACTGTAGTCTCTGGTCTAGTGAGACCCCTCTCGTATACACTGTCATTCTTCTGTACCAAGCTACAAACAACAACGTTAACACTAATTACAACATTATAACAATATAATACAACATTAAAAGCTACACACCCTCTCTCTGTCTATTCTACTTCTCCCTTATCTTTGGGACTTACCAAGCGATTGTTCGCTGACAACATTCCTTCTCTTTCTTCTTTGGAATGTTGTCAGGTGATTTGGACCTTCAGGAGATCGAGCCCATCAGCGAGGACTTGGATCAGCTAGCCTTCGACCCGGAGCTCTAGTTCCTTGTACACATTTACATTCTGTATTTTTCATTTCTGTTATGCCACTGTTTAGGCATTGCTTTCCATTCCATGTATTTACTTTTCAGATGTATTGTAAAAAGAATGTTAATAAATAAAGTTGATGTTCATTTATATCTTGTCTCTTGTGCACACTATATTTTATATTGCTTAGATACGCTTAGCGTGTTTACTTCTGAGTAAATACATAGCGGTCTCGCCGCGTCCTCAGCCCGTATACTGGGAAGCGGGGCGTGACACCTAAAGATCTCTCTAAACAGAGTAGTGATCCATTTTGGTAAGAAGGGTAAACTCGGTCCAAGATACATAGGACAGTTCGACATACTCGAACGAGTTGGAGAAGTGGCTTACCGTTTGCACTACCACCCTCATTGGAAGGTGTGCACAACGTGTTCCATATATCCTAACTACGATGATATGTGAGCGACCCCAGCTAGATACTTGATCACTTAGAGCTCACAGTATAGACTGACCTCACCCGCGAGCAACAACCAGTTGAGATCCTTGACCGAAAGGTGAATATATTACGGAACAAGGAGGTGAACTTGGTCCAAGTGATGTGGAGAAATGATTCGCCAGGAGAATCAACATAGGAATGAGAAGAGGATATGTGTCACGCCCCGCTTCCCAGTGTACGGAGAAGTAGACGTGATGGGCCGCGACGTATTTACTCAGAAGTAAACACGTTAAGCTTAAATAAACAATATAAATGAATGCACAAGAATAACAAGAGATGTAATAATAACAACTTTTATTAACATTCATTCTTTACATACAACTGAAAAGGAAAGTACAATGATAGAAAGCGATGCCTAAACAGTGACATATGAACTAAAATAAGTACAAGTAAAAGCCTAGAAATCTGACTCCTCTGTAAACTGCTCCAAATCGTCCTGACTGGACTCGGTCTCCTATGGTCCTCCTGACGAATATTCTAAAGAATGAAGAGACAGGAATGTCGTCAGCGAACTAGCACTCGGTAAGTTCCAAAAATAGGATATAATAGAACAAGTAAAGAGGAGAGAACTTGTAATATAAACAGGTATATTTTTGTTATATTAACGAAGTTGTTTGTAGTTTGGTACAGAAGGTATCAGTGTATACAAGAGGAGTCAAACTTTTCCCGTGGACTATGGAAACCCGCAGTATAAGGCCCCGTCAAAACCCATGGGACAACGACACAGGATGTTCATGTATGTGTCTTTTAGTATCCATCATCGTGCCACTTTTAACACATTCTGTACCAGTCTACCCCGTTAAACCCCGTAATGTATATTGTTTTGATTGGTAATAATCAGACTTGCCGAAACCATGGTATAAGTTGTTCATGTAAACAAGTTCAAGATGTATCAAGTAGTCATGTAATGAAGTCAAGTCATAACCACAGTTCGGTCAAGTCAAGTGAAGTTTGCATGTTGATATTGTTTTAGTATTCAGGTTCATGTTTAGTATATTAGATTCATGTTGAGTTGGATTCAGATTGATACTTCGACTCAGACTTGAGTCAGACACTTTAAACAGAATTTGGATTCTGAATTAGGTTTAGGAGTTATCGGTAACTGCTGCACATGAACTACAGGATTTGTATCTTTTTCCAGGAAAATTACCATTGATAATTCCGTTTTAATTTTCTACCTTAAATAGGTAAGCACCCACTTTCTCCGGCACCCTAAGGCTCAAGAGAATTGGTCCTGCTTAAATCTATATATACTAGTGTCCTTAATGTAATTTTATATATCTCGAGGGGGTTTTATGAAAAATATTTTATATACTTTCAAAATAAAGCTCGAGTAATTATTTATGTTCTTTAGGGTTTCCATGGATATGAATTTTAAAGAATGAGGTATATTAGTGAATAGTAACTTAGTTTGAATAGTTCATGATATTTTAGTGAAACTTGTCTTGTTTTGATACTTGATAGTATTTTAATAAAACTTGTTATTATTTTATTTTCTAGAAAACATGGAATTTTATTATATATTAAAAATATACGGTTTGATAATATTTATATAATTATTAAAAATAATTTTATTTATTAAGTAGAAAATCTCGTTTTTCTTAAAAATCATATTAAAATTCTTTCGAGATCGTATGCTCCATGAGGAGGTCTGCATCTCGCTCTACTAGCCCGAGAATGTGCGATAATCCACACCATTCAATAGCAGGTTCCCCAAAATGGATTGTAGAGGCATAATTGCAAAGAGTTTGATAATACAATTCGAAGAAAACAGGTTTTTTTTATAGTTCAAGGTATTTTGATGAAAAGTCGTATTTTGACATAAAAGTTATGTCTCAAGAGAATCGTGCTATGTCAAGATGTGTGTATGTGAGAGGTAGGTCATTACCTCATGAAGTTTTCTAAAGGTATGCTAAGCAAAACAATTAAAAGATTTCTTCTAGAAAGTACATGGTATTTAAATGTAAAAGTTGATTTAAAGTTATCTAGCATATTGTATTTGAGTGAAAATGAATTCTAAACATTAGATTTAAGGTTATAATTATAGGGTAAGCGTTTGAATGTATATTATGAAAGAATTAATAAAATTTTCTAAGTTTTAGAAAGAAATGTCGGTGGTAACTCCACTTACCGACGTGTTTTGAAAAGAGAACCTTTTCAAGGTGAAAGAGTAGAATAAGAAGTGGGACTTACAAGCAAAAAAGAAAGAGGAGAGGTAGAGGATTAGGGTGGTAGCCTTCGTGACATCGAGGGGTCGTCGGAACTTGTGTAGATCTTCACCGGATTTTAACCTTGGGCTAACTCCACTTGTTCTTGGACTTGGAAAATTTTGATAATTTTGGCTATAGATTTCAAAATGAAGAAAGGCTAGGGTATGAGATTGTATTTATAGTGTGAAATTAGGGTTTTGGAATTGAAGAAAGAATTAAAATGCATTTAAAATTGAATTAAAGAGTGAAATTTACTTCTCTGTTAAATTGCAGAGAAAATAAACAGAACAGGGGTAGTGGGGTAGGCCAAAGGTTTTGTGTGCAAGACCCGGAAACTTTTCCCTACGGTTCACCCGTTGGCGCCGGTGGAATTGCCGACCTGCCGGTTGATTTTCTGAGGTGACCGTCGGATTGGTGACACATGTCCTCCTCAGTGTACACAACATTTTACACATGTTTATTTTTTCTGTCTTTTCATTTTTACGTGTATTACACGTGTAAACTTTTGGGCTTCCAAAAAGTTTTAAAAAAAAAATCAGAAAAAATATATGTGATTGATGGGATTCAAACATAGGGGATACGTCATAGTAGTGCAAGGCTTTACCAATGAGCTACAAGTGCTTTCTTGCTGTTTTTAAACAAATTAAATTTATAATTTCTCCTCAGGCTTGCAAACTCCATTCTGTACATTAACTTTAAAATTTTCGTACAGTAAAAACAGAGTCATTACATTTTACCATCCTTACAAAAATTTTGTCCTTGAAATTTACTTTTACATAAAGACTAATTTACAAATAAGAAAGGGTATCCTGCATGCATATCGTCTTCTCGTTCCCAAGTTGATTCTCCTGGCGAATTTTTTCTCCACATCACTCGGACCAAGTTTACTTCCTTATTCCTTAGTGACTTTACCTTTCGGTCCAGGATTTCAACGGGTTGCTGCTCATAAGATAGATCCGTCTGTACAATGAGTTCTGAGTGATCAAGGATGTGGCTGGGGTCGCTCACATATCTTCGTAGCTGGGATATGTGGAACACGTTATGCACTCCTTCTAATGAGGGTGGTAGTGCTAAACGATATGCCACTTCTACGACTCGTTCGAGAATGTCGAACGGCCCAATATATTTCAGACTGAGCTTACCCCTCTTGCCAAAGTGTTCGGCACGCTTTATTACATTTTAATACCACTCATTTCCTATCATTTTTGGTCAATAAACAGTGTTATTAATCTCTTTCTGCTCATTAGTACAGAACACAGGTACACAAGCAAAAACACTGGAAATGGTACACAACATGAACGGAAATGACGGTTTTTAACCAGAACTGCAAACAGGCAGAATACAGATCAAGATTAGAAGAGTTTGCAACAAAGAAAGAGTGTGACCAAGTGTGAAACATGTGTGAACATGGACTTACCCATGAATTGCTCTCTGTTCATTGCTCCAGAATTCACCCACGAGATCATTTGACTAAATTGCAATTACAGGGATATATTCAACTAATCAGAAGACTATTGTATCAAGATGGGACCCATCCTCCAAGACCTGGCCGCCAATTTATTCAAAATGGCCGCAATTTGCGGCCCAGTCAATGTAAAATTGGCTTGTTTTCTTCTTATGGGTCCCCCATTGTGTATTTAGTCCACCTGTGGTTTTTTCTTTTTAATTTGGGTTGCCTACAATTAGCAGATCTGAGATGTAGTTCAGACATGGATTTTTAGAGCAGATATTCTGATATATTTGTGCACTTTTGTAAAAATTCTTGTTGCTCTTGGAATTAAGTTGAGTTCTTTGCCTTCCTCTGGTCTTGCAACCTCTATTTTTGAGCTTGCAAGATTAGATTTTGGTAGTTGAACTCAGTACATGTATTTTGAACCATTACAATAAACACTCATTGCATTCAAGTTTGATTCTTGTATCTTTTTTTCTGTTTTGTCGATTCTTTTGATTATTCAGTTGTGATATTCATATAATGATTTGTGAGTAGTTGCTCTTGGGCTATGGGGAGGTAGGATGTGGAATGACTTCACTTCCAACCCCTCCCTTTTGATTCTTGCATCTTTTCACTTTTTTTCTTAACATTGCAAGTTTATTATGTTTTGCTTGATAGGATATATCACTTTGAACGGTTGCAAATCAACCTTTAACATATATCTTATCCTTTCTTCACATTTTATCGTTGCTATGTTACGACTTGAAAAAGGCGTGAATACGGAATTAAGTTACGCGTCGCAATTAGCTAGATAGGATATATAACATTCTTGCATATAGTCTATACTTGCTACTTCACTTAACTAATTCCATATCCACTCCATTATAAACCTCATTCTTGTTAGTTTCTGTTTTTCTACCCTTGATATCGTATTTCATCCCGATACACGTTTCGGATAAATACGGCATACTTTCGCTACTCAAATGGAAACTAAAAGAATGAATCTTGAATCAAAATGGAGAGTTGAGGGTAAATGTCGTATTTCACTCTTAACTGAACCTCAACCCAAGTTTTCGTATCCCAACACCTTGTTCCTTTTAGGCAGTACACTAAATCGTGACAAAAACACCATCTTCCAACTTATTGATCATAACTCAATTTGATATTGTGATATCCACTCCTTGTGGTTCGACCCGTGCTTGCCGGCTTGCTTCAACGCACCGTGCACTTGCGGTATTTTTAACACTCGATACTCACGTCGTGCACTATTTTTCCGACAAAAACCGACATATCCGACATCGACCTTATTTTCCAAAAAAAGCACATCACCATGGGTTTCGAACAAGTTTTTGGCGCCGTTGCCGGGGAATAGCAACACCACGAAGATTATTTTGAGTTATCTCTGTATATACTTTGTATAAAACTAACAAAACACCAAAATACCTTAAATATCCGACTCGTTGCTCTCTGTGTTTTCTGTTCTGCTGTGGATATAGTTGTGCTAAAATTATTTTGCATACAGAAAAGGTTTACTAACAGAAATAGAAGAATACACAGAGAAAATGGAGCAAAACAACCAAGTTCTGGCCGCAGATTTAATCATATTGGCTGCAAATTGCGGCCTAACCCTGGTTTTTTTGCTCCAAATTTTTCTGTCACATCTCTAGATTTCTGTTGTTAGTCCATTTCTATATTCAAAATTATTTAATTATATATCAACAGAAATTTGGCTACAAATATCGTATTATGCACTAAATATCGTATTTTTTCTCAAATTCCAGATTTCAACTGAAATACGAAGTACGATTGTGCGGAGCTGAGAACAGAATTCTGGAGAAAGGTGTTACGAAGTTAACGGTGCCAAAGATCCGGGTAGATCGACCCGTACAAGCGAACGCTCAAGTGATCACGGATCAAGCCAAAGGGAGTTTCTAAACTCAAAAATTCAAGGTACGTATTTTCCCAAACCCCTTCTCCTCAAAACCGACGCTCCAATACTTCAATTTTGTGCAGGATTTCTTTCGCAAACTCCACTGCACAAGTGCCAAAAGAAACTAACCGTATTTTTTGCAGCGCACTGCTTATAATATAAAAAACGATTGATTGATAATTTTAACAACTTTTATTGTTTGCGCATTGCATGAATTTAATACGGACTTAAGGGTAAAGAACCCTAACAAGATACGGTAAGGGATTTCATCACCCTTCTCCATGGCCCACAAACCACAAAGAACGAGCATTTTCACATCCTCATTAACTTAAAAAGAAATTAGACTTTCAGCCTCTAAGGACTTCGCGCTCACTAGGGTAAGTTAAGTTACTTTGAACACCGCCGATCGGTACATTGTTCCTGAAGTGTCTAGGAAAGTGTGAAATGCGCAACCGCCGAAAGAGAGAAGGTTACTTTAATTAAGGAACCTCGTGAAAGCGAGGGAAAACCTCCCTTCCTCTCTGCACTTACCTAGCTTCTCGATCTTTCTATCTTGGGCCCGTTTCGCAGTACACTTTTACTTCAAAAGGCAAGTTTTTTTTAGCAGGTTTAGTTGACCTAGGTGACCCTAGACTGATTAGGTGTGTGCAGTGTGTCTTGTTTGTGATCTTGTTATACCCTGTGTGTGATATTTGTAGTTGTGAATATTTTGGTTGAAAAACATTTTTTTTCTCTTCTTTTCTCTCAGTCTTTCCCTACCACTCCCGGATAGTGCATGTCAGCTTGGACTAGAGATTCACAATCTCGATTAGTTCGGTTTGTGCCTATATCATCCGACTCTTCTTCACCTTCTGATTCCTCGAAACCTTCCGAGGCCTTCTTACCTTCTGCCTCCTTGGAGCCGTCCGATTCTTCACCTTCACTTTCTTCTCCTACACCACCAACAATGACGGAGCAAACAATCGTTGAGCAACAGGAGGCGGCATTACAGGACAGATGTTATCCATACCGTTCATCCCTTCTTTCATGCATAGTATTGCCCACCATTGCGGTAAACAACTATGAGATCAAACCGCAATTCATACCACTACTCCCAAAATTCCACGGACTCGAGTCCGAAGATGCTTATCTGTTAATCAGTGAATTTGAAGGCGTATGTGCGATGATGAAGATTCACGGAGTTGGAGAGGATGTCGTTAAGCTCAAATTCATTCCCTTGGCGCTTAAGGATAATGCGAAAAGCTGGTTAAACAGTTTACCGGCTAGATCGATCAAGATATGGGATGACTTTGTGAAAGTTTTTCTTAAAATTTTTTACCCTATTCATAAAACCGTGCGAATTCCCAATGAACTCCACAATTTTAAACAAAAAGAGGGTGAAATTTTTTGGAAATGCTTAGAAAGTTTTAAAGAGATCTTAATAAAATGTCCCCATCACGGGTTAGAACAGTAGAGGTTATGTCAGATTGTCTATGAGGGGTCAGATTCCAGTTCACGTATGATGTTAGAATCCATGTGTCAGTGCAAATTCCTGAGCTATGGTGCTAAGGACGCATGGAACTTTTTGGAAGAACTGGCTGACAAAACCATCCAGTGGGAGAGTGTGAGTGAGAAACCATCTGTGACTAGGAGTGGTGCACACATAGTTGACACCTCTATAGCTGTCGAAGCCAAAATCGCCGCTCTTGTACGGCGAATGGAAGCTTTAGAGGGCAAAAATCTACCGCTACCAGTCAATCAAATTTCTCCAACTTTTTGCGCTAACTGCCAGCATCCTAGCCACATAACGGAAGAATGTCCGTTTCTCGTTGGGTCCCAGGGACCTGAAAACGTTAATGCGCTGTATCAGAACCAGCACCCCAGGAACGGCCCATTTGCACCGACGTACAACCCTGGTTGGAAGAATCATCCCAATTTTGCTTGGAATCAGGCTCCTTTTCAAAACAAAAATTCAAACCCGTCCTTCCAACAATTTCAAAATTCAAAACCAAAAATTGGGATATTCAACTAACCAGCCCCAGCAGCCGAATCAGCACAATCCAACCTTTACATCCTCTGGGTTCGTCCAAGACGACAAGAGGGTGACATCCATCGAAAAAGGGTTGGAAGCTTTGATTAAAACTTCTGCGCAGACTTCATCTAGTCTGGCTACTTTTATGCAAACATTCGGTCAGTTGCATAGCGCTAACACTCAAGCAATAGCCAGATTAGAAATACAAATCAGTCAACTGGCTACAGCAGTTAATCAACGTGAGAAGGGAACATTTCCCTCTCAACCCGTGATAAACCCAAGAGAACAGAGAAACAACAACGCTCATGTTGTTCAGACGAACAATATTGAGAATGCGAATGCCGTCACCGTCCTCAGATCAGGACGAACGTTTGACAACAATGTTGTCAACCCCAGCGAATCATCCAAGCGTGCGGTTGTCAGTTTGCCAGCACGTAGTTCATCTCCTGCTCTTCTTTGTGATCCGTCTTCATCTTCATCACCTTCTACTTCTTCTTCTCCTCCCCCTGTTTCTTTTTCGTCGTCTGCTGCACATCCTTCAAAGCAATATGAGAATTTGCCACACGACCACACTGATGATCCAGCAAGAACATTCCCGTCTTCTGCACCTATTCCATCTGCAGCTTCTCCAAACTCAGTATTTGGACCTAAGGCTCCCTATCCTAATAAGTTGAAATCAAAGAAGTCTTCTGCAAATATAGAAAAGGTGTTAGAGGTTTTTAAACGCTGTGAGGTCAACATTCTATTGTTGGACGTTGTCCAACAAGTTCCGGCATACGCAAAATTTCTGAAGGACCCATGCACCCAAAAACGACGCACAAACGTCCCCAAAACCGTCTTCTTGGCCGCCACTCTGAGCGATGTTTTGTCCAAGTCCATTCCTGTGAAATCTAAGGACCCAGGCTGTCCTACTATTTCTTGCACCATTGGGGACAAACAAATTAACCGAGCCTTGTTAGACTTAGGGGCAAGTGTGAACCTCCTCCCCTACTCAGTTTACAAACAACTGGGATTGGGAGAACTCAAGCCGACCAGAGTGACTCTGCAACTGGCAGATCGTTCAACAAAAGTACCGAGGGGAGAAATTGATGATGTTCTAATCAAGGTCGGGGAATTGATATTCCCTGTAGACTTCATTGTGTTGGAGACTGAGCCTGTCAGCAATCCCAGCGGTCAAATTCCAGTCATACTGGGACGGCCATTCCTAGCCACATCCAACGCGTTGATAAACTGTCATAATGGGTCCATGAAACTTTTTTTTGGGAACATGACAGTGGACCTCAACATTTTCACGCTAGGAAACCAGGCGAGTGAGAAACACGATGATACTTTTGAAGTCAACGCTGTATACGATATGTCTGAGGAGGGGACATTTGACTTCAAAAATGAGTGTCTGGACGAGACGTTTGAAGAACTGTTTTCTGAGGAGCTTCTTTTCCTTGACAAGCTAAATCCTGAAAAGGCGTCCTACGCATATTGGGGGCCCCAATTTGAACCTCTTCGCAATGAACCAGCCCCTGAAGTGCGACCATCTGTAGAGGAACCACCGAAACTTGACCTCAAAGTTCTTCCTGACCACCTCAAGTATGCGTACTTAGGAAATGATGAAACGCTTCTAGTAATAGTTGCAACCGACCTTGCGCCTGAGCAAGAGTCGGCCCTCATAGATGTTATGAGAAAGAACATGGAAGCGATTGGGTGGTCAATGGCCGATATCAAAGGAATCAGCCCTGCTATCTGCCAGCACAGAATCCATATGACTGATGATTCCAAACCCTTCAAGAATCCTCAACGCCGGCTTAACCCGGTAATGAAAGAAGCGGTAAGGAATGAAATGCTGAAGTGTCTGGACAATGGGATCATCTATCCCATCTCTGATAGCAAATGGGTAAGCCCCATTCACGTGGTACCAAAGAAATCGGGACTCACCGTTGTCACGAATGAAGCAAATGAGCTAATCCCAACCCACACACAAACAGGGTGGAGAGTCTGTATTGATTACAGAAAGCTCAACGCAGCAACTCGCAAGGACCATTTCCCGCTGCCCTTCATTGATCAAATGCTTGAACGCCTAGCCAGACATGCCTACTATTGCTTCTTAGATGGGTATTCTAGCTATAATCGGATCCTGATTGATCCAGAGGATCAGGACAAAACAACCTTCACTTGTCCTTTTGGTACCTTCGCCTACTGCCGCATGCCCTTTGGGCTGTGCAATGCACCCGCAACATTTCAGCGGTGCATGGTGAGCATCTTCTCTGATATGGTAGAGCGATTTCTAGAGGTTTTCATCGATGATTTCTCCGTCTTTGGAGATTTATTTTCTGATTGTTTGAGGCATCTAGAGCTAGTAATGCTACGATGTAGAGAAAAGCACCTCACACTCAACTGGGAGAAGTGTCATTTTATGGTCAAACACGGCATCGTGTTAGGCCATATCATTTCTGAAAAAGGAATTGAAGTCGATAAGGCAAAAATCGACGTTATCTCAAGCCTCCCACCTCCATGGACTATCCGTGATATTAGGGCATTCTTAGGCCACGCAAAATTTTACAGGCGTTTCATCAAGGATTTTAGCAAACTGGCTAGACCCTTGACTTCTTTGCTGGCCAAAGAAACACCCTTTGATATCAACTCTGAGTGCCTTCACGTGTTCAAGCTTCTAAAGTCGGAACTCACTTCTGCTCCGATTTTAAGCGCACCAGACTGGAACGAACCTTTTGAACTAATGTGCGACGCTTCTGACTTTGCAATAGGAGCTGTCTTAGGACAGCGATTTGAAAAGAAGCCGCATGTTATCCATTATGCGAGCAGGACATTGAATGACGCACAGCTAAATTACACCACGACTGAAAAAGAACTCTTAGTTGTTGTGTTCGCGCTTGAGAAATTCCATCCCTACTTGATCGGAACCCACGTTACTATTTACATTGATCATTCTGCGCTTAAGCACCTCTTTGCAAAAAAGGATGCCAAGACCAGATTGATACGTTGGATCCTCCTTCTTCAGGAATTTGACTTAACCATTAAAGATAAAAAGGGGACCGACAATGTTGTAGCCGATCATCTGTCTCGCATACCAAATGCACCAAATGAGGAAATTCCAATCAATGAGCATTTTCCGGACGAACAACTTCTCTCCGTATCAAGCGAACCATGGTTCACTGATATCGTGAACTTTCTAGTCACCGGAGAAACACCATCTTTTTGGTCAAATCAGGACAAGTATAAATTTCTCTCCCAGGTCAAATTCTTTTACTGGGATGAACCATACCTATTTAAATACTGTCCTGATCAGATCATTAGACGATGCATCTCTAATTCTGAGACAAGAAGTGTTTTGTCCTTCTGCCATGATCAAGCTTGCGGGGGCCATTTCGGACCCAGAAAAACAGCTGAAAAGGTTTTGCAGAGCGGCTTCTACTGGCCGACGCTTTTTAAGGATGCTTTCGAATATTGCAAAACCTGCAACCGATGCCAACACATGGGCAAGATTGGAAAACGGAATCAAATGCCCCTACAGTCCATTCTGATTATAGAAATTTTTGATGTCTGGGGCATTGATTTCATGGGGCCATTCCCAAACTCCTATGGCAATTTGTACATTTTGCTGGCTGTGGACTATGTGTCCAAATCGGTGGAGGCCATCCCTTGTCGAACCAACGACAACAAGGTTGTCGTAAAATTCTTGAAAGAAAACATTTTTTCTCGGTTCGGTATGCCTCGCACCATCATTAGTGATAATGGAACGCATTTCTGCAACAGATCTTTTGAATCACTGATGAAAAAGTATTCCATCAGCCACAAATTGTCAACACCCTACCATCCTCAAACTTGCGGTCAGGTTGAAATTTCCAACAGACAAATTAAACAAATTTTGGAAAAGACTGTCAACAATAACCGCAAGGATTGGTCGTTGAAGTTAAATGACGCGCTCTGGGCATTCCGCACAGCCTTCAAAACGAACCTAGATATGTCCCCATACCGACTCATTTTTGGAAAGGCATGTCACTTTCCTGTTGAATTAGAGCACCGCGCTTTCTGGGCAATCAAACAGCTCAACATCGACTTAGAAAAAGCCGGCGAAGCGCGTAAACTTCAATTAAATGAACTTGACAAAATACGCAATGATGCGTACGAGAATGCCAAACTGTACAAGGAAAAGACGAAAGTCTTTCATGACAAGGCGATTCTCAGAAAAACATTCACCAAGGGGCAAAAGGTTCTGCTCTATGACTCCCGACTTCATCTGTTCCCCGGGAAATTGAAATCACGATGGACAGGCCCATTTTTTGTGCGCACCGTTTTTCCGCACGGTGCTGTTGAAATTGAAAATTAGCAAACTGGCAGCACGTTCAAAGTTAATGGCCAACGGCTAAAACCATTTTTAGAATTGCCCGCGGAAACGGGGGAGCTCATGTTTTTGCATGAGCCAAGTTACATCGATTAAAACATTGCCCTTGTTCTCTTGTATATACCTTTTTCTTGGAGCCATTTTGTAATTTTAGTTTTCTTTTGCAAATTCTTTTTATAAAGGGGTGTCTTTGTAAATAACCCTTTATAAACTGTCCCAATCCCAACCCGAGACTTCATTCCTTATTTTGCAAACACTCTGAAGCTCTCTCCCCAAAAGAAACCCGACCTAGCAACATCAGCCCCAGATCTTCATCTCCGGCCGCCGAAAAATTCAAAAAAGCCGCAATTTGCGGCCTGATCTACTCCTACAGCCCAGATCTCCTTTCCCCTCTGTAAGATTTCATCTCTTTTGGTTCAGTTTTCACTTAGAATTTCAGATCTAAAATGGTAGCTTTCGATTGTGAGAAAAATTTCTTCGAGATTTTCTCCGACGTAACCTATGGACAGTATTTCTACAATGAAATCTGTCAAAGAGGGTGGGAGTATTTAGTCTACAGTGGAAATAATTTATTTGCTGTGAGGGAATTGGTAGAGGATTTCTATGAAGCTTTAAGAAATGGCAAATTGCAAGAGAACTTCATAGAATTCTTTTTCCAAGGACGACGTAGAATCCTTCAGGCCGATACCATTTCTAGAGTCACGGGTATCCCCATGAGACCCGGGAATCAAGAACCGCAAGAATTGGCGGTTTACAGGTCATTGATGGGGGAATTTGTGAAATTGAAAGATAAGGGGCTGAATCCAGCCCAGATGTACCGAAACGTGCTTGCGGTTTGCCGATGGGCAAACCGCAACATCAGGGGAAAGAGCCGTGTTTCTTCCTTCCCGGCTGGGGTTGGACATATTGTGCATTGTCTGATGGAAAAGGATCAATATTTCTGTGTTGTAACACAATTGTTCAACACAATCATGGAGGGGGTGGCCCAGAACAAACTCCTGCTACCAGTGCTAGTAACCCAACTCGTGAGGTACTATATGCATGAGATTGAGTTTGAGGGATTTGCAACTGTTTATGCACATTGGCCGGTCGAAATAGAGAGAATTTCACAAGGATACACCGGAAGCCACTACGAGCAAAAAGTCTGGTCAAGGGAGGACCCAAGCGAACATCCGGGCCCCGAAAGCTCGACAGAGGCACTCTTGAATGAGCCAGAACCAAATAATGAAAAGGACCTGCAGCACCTCACATTTAGGAGTATCCGCCACATACTCAAGAAACAACAAAAGATGCAGGAGCAGCTTGACAGGATTAAAGTGGCTCAACGGGAATCGCAAGATGAAGCCAGCGGAAGCAAGAAGGGGAAAGGAAAAAGCAAAGCGACGATGAGGACATCGTCTGGCTCAAGTTTGGGGGTGGAGCTGAAGCTCGGGGGTGGTAGCATATAGGTTGCATTTGCATATTTCCTGCATTTCAGTATCTACTTATTGTATTTTTCTTTTCTTTTGCATGTAGTTGCATTTCATATCTGCTTTTGTACTGCATTGTATAAAAATTGAAAAAATTGAAAAATTTATAAAAATTGAAAAAAAAATTCTAAAAAAATTCTAAAAACTTTGTCAGGCTGGCTAGCGGGGGAATGTTGATTCAAAATCTAATGGTTAAATTGAGAAAGTAGAAATAACTAAATTCAAGAATTGAGATTGACAACCTGAAAAATAACCTGCCTGTGCGTTTAACCGAACCTGATACACGTCTTTTATATCACTTACACGTGTCGTATTTTTTTTTGAATTTAATGAATGTCTGACATGTCTGTAAAAACTTTTGAAGTGTTAAGCATCCTTAAGATCAAATAGTTTTGGCTGAGTTAAGTAATATCAAGAATAATTCATATAGAGAAGTAGATATGAAGAATTTTATAGAAGTTTTGATAGAAGCTACAAGTCCGAAAAGTAACCCATCTGGAACCTTGTGGTGTAATTACACACTTTATCACATGTAAACGTCTTAAAAGAAAAAAATGGCTATATCTCCGTTTTACTAGTGCTTAAAATTTAAAATGAGTCTTTTGTTTTGTGGTTTTGGTAACTTGGGTAATTAAGTCCCTGGGGTGTCTCCACACCTAATGCCCTAAAATCATCTGGTTTGGGAGTCATTGACCCAAAGCTCGCTAAATTTTCAATCGCCTGATAAAACAAGCTAAGCAAGTGTCCTCTCCGAGTTAAAAGTCCTTATGGTTCTTTGTGGGAGTATAATCTTGGCGGTGATAAATTTTATAGTAAAACAGTTTTTCGCGGAGAGATGAAGGTTTGTATTTATTAAGACGTTTTACACAATAATGAAGGGTGTGTATGAACTAAAACAGGTGAAAGATAGGAGTGAACATTACGACTATGGTACTCTATTAAAATCAATATATATTCTGACTTGAAGCCTAACTGGAGAATAAAACTTAAGAAAATCATAACTCTTTTCGAACTTGTATGATCCTTTATATGTTTACCTTGGTCTGTAACTTTTGACATGATGACCCTAATCAAATTCTTAAAAACATGACGACACTACCGCACTAGCACGAAAAGACGCATATCAGCCTGTTAAACAAATTGCGAGGAGTGAAAAATAGGATTTAATGTTTCTAACTTGGGTGATAGAAGTTCTAGCTTTGATACTTGACTTTAAGATTTGGATCAACTGTTTTCTAGCAAAACTAACTTGACTAGATTTTGTGGGTATAATCCGCTGAAAACCCTCAGGAGACAACACTCCTACTAGGGACACCAAGAGGTTTAACGGCTTATCGCACACGCTCAGTGCAATCGCGTTCCCTGCGAAAGTGCGATTAGGATTCTCTTTTGTGAATAAATGGTTTTGCTCGGGACGAGCAAAAGATAAGTTTGGGGGTATTTATTCGGCACGCTTTATGACATTTTAATACCACTCATTTCCTATCATTTTTGGTCAATAAACAGTGCTATTAATCTCTTTCTGCTCATTAGTATAAAACACATTTACACAAGCAAAAACACTGGAAATGGTACACAACATGAACGGAAATGACGGTTTTTAACCAGAACTGCAAACAGGCAGAATACAGATCAAGATTAGAAGAGTTTGCAACAAAGAAAGAGTGTGACCAGTGTGAAACATGTGTGAACATGGACTTACCCATGAATTGCTCTCTGTTCCTTGCTCCAGAATTCACCCACGAGATCATTTGACTAAATTGCAATTACATGGATATATTCAACTAATCAGAAGACTATTGTATCAAGATGGGACCCATCCTCCAAGACCTGGCCGCCAATTTATTCAAAATGGCCGCAATTTGCAGCCCAGTCAATGTAAAATTGGCTTGTTTTCTTCTTGTGGGTCCCCCATTGTGTATTTAGTCCACCTGTGGATTTATCTTTTTAATTTGGGTTGCCTACAAATAGCAGATCTGAGATGTAGTTCAGACATGGATTTTTGGAGCAGATATTCTGATATACTTGTGCACTTTTGTAAAAATTCTTGTTGCTCTTGGAATTAAGTTGAGTTCTTTGCCTTTCTCTGGTCTTGCAACCTCTATTTTTTAGCTTGCAAGATTAGATTTTGGTAGTTGAACTCAGTATATGTATTTTGAACCATTGCAATAAACACTCATTACATTCAAGTTTGATTCTTGTACCTTTTTCTGTTTTGTCGATTTTTTTGATTATTCAGTTGTGATATTCATATAATGATGTGTGAGTAATTGCTCTTGGGCTATGGGGAGGTAGAATGTGGAATGACTTCACTTCCAACCCCTCCCTTTTGATTCTTGCATCTTTTCACTTCTTTTCTTAACATTGCAAGTTTATTATGTTTTGCTTGATAGGATATATCGTTTTGAACGGTTGCAAATCAACCTTTAAGGTATATCTTATCCTTTCTTCACATTTTATCATTGCTATGTTACGACTTGAAGAAGGCGTGAATACGGAATTAAGTTACGTATCGCAATTAGCTAGATAGGATATATAGCATTCTTGCATATAGTCTATACTTGCTACTTCACTTAACTAATTTCATATCCACTCCATTATAAACCTCATTCTTGTTAGTTTCTATTTATGAGGATGATGGGCCATGTGGCGTGGTCTATATGCCACTGCTCCTCGTCATGCTCATCATTCAATCTGTAGATGATAAAGTTTCCCTGATTCTCCTGTCCCTTATTTTGAAAAATTCAATAGCTTGTTTATATCCCTAAAGAGGGAGTCAAAGTGAGTGATTTTATAAACCCTAAGGACCTTGCTTACGAATACTCCTTCAAGGTCGAGGTGGTGACTAGCCTTTCTCTTCTCTAGCTATAAGCCGTATCGTCAACTGGTTAACAGCACTCGCATTATCAGAAACCAAACCATGATCAGGTACGAGGTGAAACTCAAAACCTACATGCTTATGAGTTCAAAGAGGTAGTAAAGACTTACTCGACCAAGGTGGTGAACAAGGTAGTTCATACTTGCTTACTCGTTAGGGTAAGGCAAAATAATGGGAGGAAGAGCAAGACCTTGCATGCCCAGTTTACTACATCGATGACGATGCTAATGCGGATAAGGCGACAAAAGAAAAGAAAGAGGTCTCTAACTCAAGATGTCTTGGTCTCTTGTGGTATAATTAGTCGATCTAGTTGCTGCTTATGCAGGATGCACGTGGAAGACCATGATCACTTATTTGGTGTTCCTACTCAAAGAAGGTGTGGAGATCTATCCTTGGCAGATGTCGGTATCATAGGAGAGGACAGTTCAGTTGGGATAAGGAGATCAGGTGGGTCCAAGACATTTGGGTTATGTCAATCTTATTGGCCGACTAAAGACGCTTTCTTTTTGTGCAACAGTGTACCGCGGGTGAACGTAACTCTAATATTTTCAAAAATCAATATAAGCCATGGGAAGAGATAGTAGTTATGATCACTAAGGATACCGGAAAAAGATTCCTGAGTTGGCGAGATGCAGTGGACGACGCCCCCAAGAGTAGAGAATTCCGTCACTCTTGGCAGATTTGAGTTCAGGGTATCATAGCATGTCGGGAATCGAGGGGGGACATACTGGACATAACAACTCCCGTCGGTTGGGGGCTGTGCCGCCCTGCCTTTCGATCGATACACAGTTGAGGAGGCCGATCACGAACGCTACAGGTGTGGGAGCGATCCTGGTCAGGGAAGGCTAAGACGGCGCCTTGCATATGGGTAGCAAGAGGGCGCTTATGCCCCGACGGTAGGGCCTTATGGGGAAGGGCCCAGCCCAATAGGGACAGCACACCCCCCACTTTAAGCGCACCTCTGTATCGACTGAATCACTCTATCTAAGGGTGACGTCGGTGGAACCGGTGGACCACGCGAGCTGGTTAGATGCGTGGGGCAGATGGCTCGTAGTACCCCCCTTTTTCTTTTCTTGATCCAGCCTTTTCTTCGCTTCGGTAGTTAATCACCTAAAATCCAAGGTAGTTCATACTTGCTGACTTGTGTGAGTAAAGGGATGAGCGCAAACTAAGAAAGCCGTTGCGAACAAGCAAGGGCAAGTCAACTAATTTACCTTTATGAACCCTTGATTAGTCGAAATTGCGTTTGTTTTACCTGCTATATTCAAAGACTTGCATAAAGTTCATAAGGTTGATTGCCTAATAAGTTTTCTTGCTGGTAGTGAACTAATTTACCTGCTATATTAGTTAATCAACATTTTTACTATTCCGTATGAGGAACCTGTTAGTTCGCCGATATCAGGTGCCCCCCCTTGGTTCCACAAGATGGATACCATTAAGGTGAGTCCTGTTTGGGTTGTCTGATGAACAGGAGGATGCTTTTTCAAGTATCTGGGTTAGTGGACTAATCTTTTCTTTTCTTTTTTTCAGCTTAGAGATTGAAGATGTTCTACCCTTGATATCGTATTTCATCCCGATATACGTTTCGGATAAATACGGCATACTTTCGCTACTCAAATAGAAACTAAAAGAATGAATCTTGAATCAAAATTGAGAGTTGGGGGTAAATGTCATATTTCACTCTTAACTGAACCTCAGCCCAAGTTTTCGTATCCCAACACCTTGTTCCTTTTAGGTAGTACACTAAATCGTGACAAAAACACCATCTTCCAACTTATTGATCATAACTCAATTTGATATCGTGATATCCACTCCTTGTGGTTCGACCCGTGCTTGCCGGCTTGCTTCAACGCACCGTGCACTTGCGGTATTTTTAACACTCGATACTCACGTCGTGCACTATTTTTCCGACAAAAACCGACATATCCGACATCGACCTTATTTTTCCAAAAAAAGCACGTCATCGTGGGTTTCGAACACAAAGCGAATTACTCCATGGTTTGGAGAGATCTTTAAGAACATATAATCTCCCGGTTGGAACTCAGGTGACGTCGGTTTGCATCAGCCCAGTGCTTCTGTCTGTCTTGGGCTATATGCATTATTTCTCTGATCGTGCGAACTACGTCCACAGTTGTTACGATCATCTCTGGTCCAAGGAGTTCTCTATCTCCAATGTCATCCCAACTTAGTGGTGAACGACACTTTCTTCCACAGAGCGCTGCAAATGGTGACATTCCGATACTCGTCTACTAACTGTTGTTGTATGAAAACTCCACAAGATGTAGGCGATCTTCCCACGATCCTCTGAAGTCTAACATACAAGCCCGTATCATATCTTCTATAATATAAATTGTTCGCTCAGACTGTCTATCTGTTTGTGGATGGTAAGCTGTGTTGAAGTTCAGACTCGTTCCCAGGCTAGCTTTTAGACTCTGCCAAAACTACGATCGGAATATGGTGTCACAATCAGAGACGATACAAACTGGTACTCCATGTAATCTCACGATCTCCTGTATGAGTTCATGGGTATCAAAAATAGTACATCTTGAGATTAAATCTTACATTAGATTCATGCTTACCTCCATGTACTTCTTTGCTAGCGTCTCAGTAGATTGACCAATTCAAAATGGGATGAAGTGAGCCGACTTGGTGAGTCGATCCACAAGAACCCATACCGCATCGTTACTGTTTCCCCCAATCAGAGCAAAGCTCTATTCAAATTTTGAAATTTGAAATGAAGAAGCGCTTCATAAAAGCGCCAGCGCTAGCAGTGCCAGCGCTAAAGAGTCAAAGACTCTGATGCAGCGCTCACGTGCAAAGAAAGAGAGCGCTAGCGCAAGCGCTAAGAGTCATAGACTCTGATACAGCGCTCACGTACAAAGCACGAGAGCGCTAGCGCTAAGTGCACTAACACCCAGAGTCAAAGACTCTGATGCAACGCTCATGTGCAAAGCACGAGAGCGCTAACGCTGGAACTAAATGTTCCCCATCCTTGGATCAAAGATCCAACAAAGATGACTAAAAAATCATTAAACCACCTCTAAAAATTAGTGCACCGTTGGATCAAATATCCAATGGTGATTAAAATCACCAAGATACAGAATAAGTTCTGTATGGGAAAAGATTTTCCCAATCTTGTTAAAAACAAGAAGATTGCCTTCTGTAAAACAGAAGCCCTAGGATTAAAGATCCAACGGTGGGAAATATCCCCAAATCAATTAGAGAAAAGATCTCTTCAACCGATTCAACAAACCAGCCTCCCCTATATAAAGGACCCAAGACTTCAAGTCTCACAGAGAGGAACCCCCCAACAAACTTTGAGAAATTTAAAAAGAGAAGAGCAAGCTCTCGGAAGAAGAGGAATTTCTTCAAGGTAAATAAAATAGAGAGCTCAAAATATCTCATCAAATGAAGAAGAACATAGTTTCTTTTTTCTAGATCATAGATCTATAAGACAGACGTCTTTCAGAAAAGAGATCACAACATCTCATCATAAAAGGGGGGAAAAGAAGAATTCAATTCTCTTCAGATCATAGATCCATAAAGGCAAAGCCTTTCACAAAAAAAATAAGAGATTGTGACATTTCCTATAAAAATAAGAACTTTGTTCTTAAACCCACGAGACAAAGTCTCTTATAAACGAGAATTTAATTCTCAGAGCGCAGAACTGATCAAAGTTGCCTAAAAAGAGGTTTAGCGCTCCAAATTAAAAAGAAGCACCTTAGTGCTCCAAGACTGGCGCTCTGCGCCAAGCGCACCATGTGCTCCTCACGTGTGCGCTCTTTCATAAGGAGCGCTCTGCACTCATTTACTAGCGCTCAGCGCCAAGCGCACCACGTGCTCCTCACGTGTGCGCTCTTTCACAAGGAACGCTCTACACTCATTTACTGGCGCTCAGCACCAGGCGCACCACGTGCTCCTCACGTGTGTGCTCTTTCACAAGGAGCACTCTGCACTCATTGACTGGCGCTCAACTCCAAGCGCGCCACGTGCTCCTCATGTGTGCACTATCTCACAGGAAGTTCCTTAGCGCTCTAAATTTGGCGCTCAGCGCCTAGCGCGCCACGTGCTCCTCACGTGTGCGCAGAGGGAACACAAAGTGTTCTTTAAATAAAAGCCCCAGAGCTATGATGAGTACTCAACACTCAATAAAAGACAAAAAGGGTTGTCAGAACCCAAACCAATGCTCAGCATTGTTAAATGTTCAACATTTTAACTGAGTGGGCCGAGCCCAAGTTGGCCACAGACCCCTAATTTAGATTAATTGAGCTCATATGCTCATAAATCTTTTTAACAGATCTTAGTCCCAAACTTGACTACAAATCTCCCAACTAATATTGGTTCAAGGGTACATCTTTTCATACCTCTGATATATATCGTTGTAATTCTTCAACGTCTTCAGAGAGATGGAGAGTCCCAATAACCAATAACTTTTGGTGCATCCCCAAACGGTTGAACCAAAACCACATAAACTATGACGTCTTTAAACTGGACTATGATGTCCTTAAACTTTACGGACTGTGGGGTCTTTAAACTCATGGACTATAATGTTCTTAAACTTTACGGACTGTGGGGTCCTTAAACTCATGGACTATGATGTCCTTAAACTTTATGGACTGTGAGGTCCTTAAACTTATAGACTATGATGTCTTTAAACTTTTCAGACTATAACATCTTTAAACTGTCACGGACTATGATGTCCTTAAACCCATGGACCGCAATGTCCCTAAACTAAAACAATAGAGTCCAAATGCTCTTTTGTTGGATCTAAATGATCCTGTTAAGTAGATCTTAGTCTTGCTAGTGTATATGCCCTAGAGGCCATTACTATATCATACTAGTTTGTATATTACTTAATGGAAGCTTGGGATATTCACCATTATATAGACAATCTTACTCAAAATAGTAGTATGCTACTTGGTTTGTTTCTACTTCAATGTGTGTGCATGTGTTTCGTTTAACATATTGCCTATACACATTAGTGGAGCCTTTAGGATCTTTGCTTGATTACCAGCGTTGTGATGACAGTCACACTCGTGGGGGCTAAGTAATCCATAAGCACATTCTTATGCAGGTCCCTAGTTGTAGGAGTATCGAGACAGGGCATCGATACTCCGGAGTAGACTAGCGTATGCGCTTCTCATCCCAGCAGGGGAGACGGTCTGTCCCACAGCCGTGAGTACGTCGTACTTGAGATAGTATGCGGGTGCTCGTTAGGTTACGAGTACACTGGACAGGACTCGTCGGGAACGGATTGGTTGGTACTATACCTATCGTCAGTTGTCAGTTCCCAGGTGACATGAGTACAGCTTAGTTCGCTGACTTGACACTGTCACTTCATCTCGAGTGTGTTCCCACTGTACTTTGATTACTACCCTACCACGGCTCAAAGGAGTCGTGCAAACAGGTAGTAGTTGGGTGCAGTCCCGAAGCACTTAGAGGCAGTGACGGTTAAATAGGATTCGTCTCTCCCGGTATTGGGAGTTGATATCGCGCTGTGTCAAGGAGAGCCATTACACACAGTCGTCCCTGGCCAGGGCAAGCGAGATACACTGGTAGGTTTCCAGTGCTATCTCAGGGTGTTCTGGGCTACACTCCGACACGACTTGTACCGCTATTAGGGGACTGACGTTTACCACCCCCTAGGCCCGCCATGCGATATTCTCAGATGAACAGACCGGACTGTACGGAGACTGTCACATTCATGCTCAGTAGGAGTTCAGATGGGTTTCACCTCGTCCGTCTTCTTATCGGCATCTACCTGGGGGCCGTTACGCACAGCTAGTGCCACTTGCGGTCTGTGGTTAAACCCACTGCCAGCATAGTGTCGAGTCTTTAGAGTCCCACACAGAGAGCTATTCGCCTTTAGGCAAAAGAGTAGAGGTCGCATGGTTTTGCGACAGGGTTCGGTCACATCCGTGCACTTGTGCATGTTTAGTATCCGGGCAGTTATTACTAGCGGGCTTTGGGTTAAACCAGATCCTAGTATACGTTTTGGGATTGATTTTATCTCGTTTGCATTCATGTTCCTCGGAACGCGGATGCGGGTGTGTATGCACGGTTGATAGAGACAGAGGCAGAGGATTCTCATTAGGGTTGTTGACTGTTGACGTTTGCTAAACTCTAATGAGAATAAGAAATATGATTAATGATAATTAAGTATTATTGTGCCATAGTTGGGTTGAAAGGTTGTCTTTATTGACTTGTTGACTTTGTTGACCGGTTGACTAAGTTGGACTTGTTGACCACCATCATGACAATGGCTATCATTTCTTAGCATTGACTTTTGCTTGCTTGATGGTTCACAAATTGCATTTAATGCATGAAATGATATAGCCATTTGATATGATAACAACCATCACATGATACTCAATTATCATTATGTATTATGATGATTTTGGATTATGATAGCTTGGATGGCAAAAGGCTTGCTCATTCTTTCATTTCCTTTCTCTCTCATGCTCAAGCTCTCCCTTTTCCTCTTGCTCTCTCTAGTTCATGGTTCTATTGTCTCTTGTGTTGAGAAGCGAGAACCATAAAGATAAAAACCATTACACTTCGTTACTCATCCTAGTACACAAGGTCTAGCAAGCCAAGTGTTCTAGTTTCTTCTAGTTTGAAGTAGAAGCCAAAAGATAGAAGCTTTCGGGCGGATCCATCTTCGGCGCGAGGAGACGACGAGGTGAGGCCGATCTGACCACTGCAAGGAGTTGAAGACGAAGGAGTTCAAGTTAAGGTATAACCCCCTAATCGAGTAGGTAAAACTCCTAGTTAGGTTGTTATTTAGTTGTTTAACAAAAATCCGTATTTTGAGTCCATGTTACCACCATAGAAAAAATCGTTTTTCACCATTTCCGCAACCCCAAAGAACCGGGGACGGGTAACGTGGACTTACAGTGGTATCAGAGCCTAGTTAAACATAATTTAACATGTTAGCAAAGTAACTAGAAGTTCGATCGGAGAAAAAGTCACGAAACACGCCCGAAAAGTATAGTTTCTGCCGATTTTTTTTCTTGTTCAAAAAATAATAAATCTTACACTAAAAATCGGCTCAGGCTTTTTAAAACACGCTGTAGATAATTAGTCCAGGGACTCGGTCAAAGCGTCGTGGAACCGCGGCAGGAGCATGCTCCCGCAGCGGATCCGCGGCCGAGTTGACTCGGCCGTGGGCGAATTTTCTTACAGTGTGTTCAGTGGGGTGTTTTGGGAATTTTACAATATGTTTTTTCTGCCCAGATTTTTCAGAAAGCAAAATTTGTTTTTGGGGCTTAAAAATCCGTATTTTGATCGAACTTCTAAAGACTTAAGCTAACGGGTTTATATCTGTGATGTGATATATGTATTGAAGTCTGCTAATCGCTATACGTCGATTAGTGGGGGTTATACATATCTGTGATCTGTAATGTTGATGGTATGTGTATATGAATTCATTAGATTGTCGCGGGTGAATAGCTGGGGGGTTGTGAGATGAGAGTTTTCTTTTTCTTTCAATTCATATAATTTGTAATTGATGTAATATTATTTATATGGCCGCACAACCGGGATGAGGTTGTAGCCGTCATTGTATAATTTCTTTTACTGTTTTTGCTCCTAGGATAGACCCATGGAGGGGGTGCACAAACTACCGGGTATCTCGAAATGCCGAGTGGCCTACTTACGTCGTTGAGAGAGGTTGCTTCGCTTCGGGTACTTGGCGGGTAGTTTGCCGCACCCGTAGGGGTCTAGGGTGGGATATTGGCTATTCACCGCGACCGTATAATCCACTTTTCGTTACAGGCTCGTACAAATTGCGAATTCCTAGTCTATCCAATGTGTTCATCTGTGATCTGGAATGGCTATCATTGTTATATATCTATATATGATATCTATTTAGGCGTTGCTTATGTTTTGCATCCGTGTTAGTCCAGCCCCCGCTCTGTCGTTAGTTAAGTAACCTAACGGATACTGACAGGGCCCGTGGCGAATGCGGATGGCATAAGCGTACGTCATATTTTAGTTGTTTTCTGCAATGGTAGGATTAAATGATGGGACACATTAAAATTAATGCAAGAAAATAAACCAAAGTAAAGTCGTTGGAACACTTTCAAAACCACTCGGTTCTTTTCAAAAACCAACTTTTAAACGCGGAGCTTGAACCACTCCCTTTAAAAGCTATCCCGTTCCATCGATTATATTAAGTCCACTACGTTCACGGTTTCGCCAAAACCATTCGTATCCCTCCGTCGTTTCATATGGATAGTCAATAGTATTCAAGCTGTGTTTGTTGGCCAAAGTCAAGGCACAGTGTTTGGTAGCTATTGGGTATTCATATGCTGTATAGATAGATGCATTGGTTTGGGACAGTCGTACTGGCTTGTTGGCCAAAGTCAAGGGTAGGTACGGGTGGGTTCAAATTAACCTGGAGAATAACGGTTAGAACTTGACATGTGACTTATGATTTGTTGGCCAAAGTCAAGGTCATAAGAGCATGGGGCAAAAATCCACATCGGGAGTTTCTAAAGAACCTGAAACTTGCTAGCGCTGCATACCATTTAGAGTGTGATGATTCTGGTACGATTCCTTCAGTTTTGTCACGCGATGATATTTGGATCCCGATCCTACTGTGAGTATATACTACTCCTCGGGAAATTTCTCACTTAACGATGAATGCTATAAACCAAGTAGGTGTCTAGAAAGGTGTTAGCGGGGCTATGCCTCCAGGAAAAAGAGGTTCTTAAATTAAGGAACTTCGTGAAAGTGTTGGAAAACCTCCCTCGAAATACCGACACTGGCCTGGATGAACGGTTAAGCAAGTATTGTACGGCGAGATTGATCCCGACTAATTCTTCCTTTTTGGTTTGAGGAGGGATTCGAGAAACAGTGGAAGCCATCCTATTTAGACGAACTAAAATCCACTCTAAACTTGCAAGAGTATCATGCTGAGTGTTTCTTCTCTCTTTCCTAATTGCAGCGACCAATCGTCATGACCGGAGTTAAGTTACTTCTAGATAAAAACATACTGACAGGGCCAAACTACAAAGATTGGCTCAGGAATGTCAAAATGGCAATCACTTACGACAAGCTGGGGTATCTCCTTACCACCAAAGCTCCCCCTGTCCCAGGTCCCACCTCCAGCGTCGCGGATAAGGAAATCCGTAAGACCTGAGAGATCGATAGCGCGAAAGCCAAGTGCCTCGTGCTTGCCTCTATGGACAATGAACATCAGAGGAGGCACGAGAATATGGACCTGGAATCCATATTTCTTCATACAAAAGAACTGTATGGAGAGCAATCCCGTATCGCCAGATACGAAGTCTCGAAAAAGTTGTTTTCGGCGAGATTGGCCATCGGATCATCGGTAGCGGAACACGTGCTTAAGATGATTGGCTTCATTGAGGTGCTCGCAGACCTTGGGACCACGTTAGAGAACGAGCTCTATACGGACTTGATTCTCCAGTCCCTTCCTTCCACTTACGCCCAGTTTATCCTGAACTTCAATTTACAAGGAAAAGAAGTTGAACTTTCGGAACTCCTCAACATGCTGAGGAGTGCAGAAGGCATCCTACAGAAAGGTAGGGAAACATCCACTTTATTTGTAGGAGGATGTTCCTCTTCTAAGTCTAAGGCGAAAGCCAAGGGAAACAAGAAGAAAGCCCCCGCAAAACCAAGGGGCGGTGTTAGTAAAGTGGAAACGAAGGGAAAAGCAAAAGCAACAAAGATAGCGGGGCAGCTTGTAGGAAAGGAAGAATGCTTCTATTGTCATAAGAAGGGGCACTGGAAAAAGGATTGCAGGGCTTGGAAGGCCAAGAACCAGGATCCGAAGCAAGTTGCGGCTTCGGCTTCAGGTGTGTATGTTATTGAAAACTGTCTTTCAATAAACTCTACTTCCTGGGTATTGGATACCAGATCGGGATCTCATATCTGTAATTCTTTGCAGGCACTGAGAAGGCGTAGAGTTTTGAAGGCAGGTGATATGACCCTCAGAATTGCAAACGGAGCTGGCATGGATGCTGAGTCCGTGGGGGACTATCACCTGGGAATGTCAGATGGACATGTTTTGATTTTGCGTGATTGTTATTTTGTACCAAATGCAACCTGTAATATCATATCTGTATCTTTATTATCTAAAGAAGGTTATGAATTTGCATTTGTAAGTAATGTTGTGAACATTCACCTTAATTAAGTTTTGATTGGGTCAGGTACATTAAGCAATGGAATATACGTATTAAACCAACCACAGATTTTCAATGTCCGGAATACACACAAAAGAAAGTCTCCGGAAACAAATCAGGTTTTCTTATGGTATTGTAGACTGGGTCACATCAATGAGAAAAGGTTGACGAAGTTACATACAGAAGGATATTTGGATCCGTTCGAATATCAATCGTATGCAACTTGTCAATCCTGTCTCAAAGGAAAGATGACAAAGACTTCGTTCACTGGACACGGAGTAAGAGCGAGCGAGCTCTTAGGACTCATACACAGCGACGTGTGCGGTCCAATGTCTACGCATGCGCAAAACGGTTATTCTTACTTCATTACTTTTACAGATGACTTTTCAAGGTACGGATATGTCTTCTTAATGAAATATAAATCCGAAGCCTTTGGAAAATTCCAGGGATATAAGAATGAAGTAGAAAAACAAACCGGCAAAAGTATCAAGACACTGAGATCTGATCGAGGTGGTGAATACTTGAGTGCCGAGTTCCTGGATTACCTAAAAGAGAATGGAATTCTCTCTCAGCTTACTCCTCCATACACTCCGCAACATAACGGTGTATCGGAGAGACGGAACATGACCCTATTAGATATGGTACGTTCCATGATGAGTAACGCTGAGTTACCGCGATCATTCTGGGGATATGCACTAGAATCAACTGCATATCTTTTGAACCGAGTTCCAACTAAGACTGTGCCTACCACACCATATCAGATGTGGTGTGGGAAGAAACCCTATCTTAAGCACATTAAGACATGGGGATGTCCGGCTTTTGTTAAAAAGCAGCATGCAGACAAACTCAAGGCACGCTCAGTACAGTGCAAGTTTGTGGGATATCCAAAGAACTCCAAGGGATATTTCTTCTATTGCGAAAAGGAACAAAAGGTTTTTGTTTCTCGTCATGCCTGCTTCTTAGAAACTGAGTTTTTGGAAAATCAGATAAGTGGGAGCGCAGTAGAACTGGAAGAAATTCCAGAACCACGAGCTATTACTGAGAGGTTAGTAGAACCAGAGGGTTCAAAAGAACAGGACATTCCTACGCCGCTCCGCAGGAGTTGTAGGCAGTCTCATCCGCCCGAGAGATACTACGGTTTTCTCATAGACGGGGATAGAGAGTGCATCATTGATAGTGATGAGCCTACTAGCTTCCAGCAGGCCATTCAGAGCGTTGACTCGGTAAAATGGCTGGATGCAATGCTGACCGAGATGGAGTCCATGTACACCAACAAAGTATGGACTTTGGACATTGCTCCAGATGGGGTAAAACCCGTAGGATGCAAGTGGATCTTCAAGAAGAAGATTGGTGTAGATGGACAGGTTGAGACCTATAAGGCTAGACTTGTTGCAAAGGGTTTTCGTCAAAGACGTGGTTTGGACTATGACGAGACCTTTTCTCCAGTGGCTATGCTGAAATCCATTCGGATCCTTTGCCATCGCTGCCTTCCACGATTATAAGATTTGGCAGATGGACGTAAAGACCGCCTTTCTAAATGGAAATTTAGAGGAGTGCGTCTATATGGACCAGCCAGAGGGTTTCATTCAGAGTGGGAGCAGCGGAAAGGTGTGCAAGTTGCTTAAGTCCATCTATGGACTAAAGCAGGTATCGCGGAGTTGGAACATCTGCTTTGATGAGACAGTCAAAGAATTTGGTTTTATCAAAAATCCAGATGAACCATGCATCTATAGTAGATTTGTAGCAAGAACTGTCGTATTCCTCGTATTATACGTGGATGACATTCTTTTGATAGGAAATGACATTCCTATGCTGCAATCTGTCAAGGGGTTCTTGTCACACAGGTTCTCCATGAAAGACCTGGGTGATGCCACTTACATTCTGGGGATCCGGATCCATCGTGATAGATCCAAAAGGATGTTAGGACTTTCGCAGTCCAGGTACATCAACACCATACTGAAAAGATTCAGTATGGAAGATTCCAAGCGCGGTAATCTACCGGCTTGTCACGGGATCACCCTCTCCAAAGAGATGTCTCCCAAGACTGATTTGGAAAGGGATCGCATGTCTATTATACCCTACGCTTCTGCGGTAGGCTCTATAATGTATGCGATGTTGTGTACCAGACCGGATGTAGCTTATGCACTGAGTGTGGTAAGCCGGTATCAGTCAAACCCTGGGGAGAAACACTGGATAGCGGTAAAGAACATTCTCAAGTACCTGAGAAAGACTAAGGAGATGTTCTTGGTGTATGGCGGAAAAGACCTCCAGATCGAGGCCTTTGCTGACTCCAACTTCCAGAGTGACAAGGATGATTCCAAGTCCATGTCGGGTTTTGTCTTTACCCTCAATGGAGGGGCGGTGTGTTGGAAGAGTTCCAAACAGGAAACCGTTGCTAACTCGACGATGGAAGCGGAATACATCGCTGCTGCTGATGCCGCAAAAGAAGCCGTCTGGATGAGGAAGTTCTTGAAAGAACTTCAGGTGGTTCCGTCCATTGTTGATCCAATACCTCTGTATTGCGACAACAACGGGGCTATAGCTTTAGCGAAGGAACCCAGGTCCTATCATAAATCCAGACACATCTTGAGGCGGCATCACTTGATCAGGGAGATCGTGGATCGCCAGGAGATCGAGGTTCGGAGGGTTGCTTCCGAAGATAACACTGCAGATCTATTCACGAAGGCCTTGCCCCAGACTCAGTTCGAGCGGCTGATCGAGATGATAGGTCTTCGATACGCCAGTACATGGCCTTAGTGCAAGTGGGAGATTGTTAGTGTATATGCCCTAGAGGCCATTACTGTATCATACTAGTTTGCATATTACTTAATGGAAGCTTAGGATATTCACCATTGTATAGACAATCTTGCTCAAAACAGTAGTATGCTACTTGGTTTGTTTCTACTTCAATATGTGTACATGTGTTTCGTTTAACATATTGCTTATACACATTAGTGGAGCCCTTAGGATATTTGCTTGATTACCAGCGTTGTGATGGCAGTCACACTCGTGGGGGCTGGGTAATCCACAAGCACATCCTTATGCAGGTCCCTAGTTGTAGGAGTATCGAGACAGGGCATCGATACTCCGGAGTAGACTAGCGTATGCGCTTCTCATCCCAGCAGGGGAGACGGTCTGTCCCACAGCCGTCAGTAAGTCGTACTTGAGATAGTATGCGGGTGCTCGTTAGGTTACGAGTACACTGGACAGGACTCGTCGGGAACTGATTGGTTGATACTATACCTATCGTCAGTTGTCAGTTCCCAGGTGACATGAGTACCGCTTAGTCCGCTAACTTGACACTGTCACTTCGCCTCGAGTATGTTCCCACTGTACTTTGATTACTACTCTACCACGGCTCAAAGGAGTCGTGCAAACAGGTAGTAGTTGGGTGCAGTCCCGAAGCACTTGGAGGCGGTGACGGTTAGATAGGATTCGTCTCTCCCGGTATTGGGAGTTGATATCGCGCTGTGTCAAGGAGAGCCATTACACACAGTCGTCCCTGGCCAGGGCAAGCGAGATACACTGGTAGGTTTCCAGTACTATCTCAGGGTGTTCTGGGCTACACTCCGACACGACTTGTACCACTAGTAGGGGACTGATGTTTACCGCCCCCTAGGCCCGCCATGCGATATTCTCAGATGAACAGACCGGACTATACGGAGACTGTCACATTCATACTCAGTAGGAGTCCAGATGGGTTTCATCTCGTCCGTCTTCTTATCGGCATCTACCTGGGGGCTGTTACGCATAGCTAGTGCCGCTTGCGGTCTGTAGTTAAACCCACTGCCAGCGTAGTGTCGAGTCTTTAGAGTCCCACACAGAGAGCTATTCGCCTTTAGGCAAAAGAGTAGAGGTCGCATGGTTTTGCGACAGGGTTCGGTCACATCCGTGCACTTGTGCACGTTTAGTGTCCTAGAAGTTATTACTAGCGGGCTTTGGGTTAAACCAGATCCTAGTATACGTTTTGGGATTGATTTTATCTTGTTTGCATTCATGTTCCTCGGAACGCGGATGCGGGTGTGTATGCACGGTTGACAGAGACAGAGGCAGAGGATTCTCATTAGGGTTGTTGACTGTTGACATTTGCTAAACCTTAATGAGAATAAGAAATATGATTAATGATAATTAAGTATTATTGTGCCATGGTTGGGTTGAAAGGTTGACTTTATTGACTTGTTGACTTTGTTGACCGGTTGACTAGGTTGGACTTGTTGACCACTATCATGACAATGGCTATCATTTCTTGGCATTGACTTTTTCTTGCTTGATGGTTCACAAATTGCATTTAATGCATGAAATGATATAACCATTTGATATGATAACAACCATCACATAATACTCAATTATGATTATGTGTTATAATGATTTTGGATTATGAGAGCTTGGATGGCAAAAGGCTTGCTCATTCTTTCATTTCCTTTCTCTCTCATGCTCAAGCTCTCCCTCTTCCTCTTGCTCTCTCTCTAGTTCATGGTTCTATTGTCTCATGTGTTGAGAAGCAAGAACATAGAGATAAAAACCATTACACTTCTCTACTCATCCTAGTACACAAGGTCTAGCAAGCCAAGTGTTCTAGTTTTTTCTAGTTTGAAGTAGAAGCCAAAAGGTAGAAGCTTTCGGGTGGATCCATCTTCGGCGCGAGGAGACGACGAGGTGAGGCCGATCCGACCACCGCAAGGAGTTGAAGACGAAGGAGTTCAAGTTAAAGTATAACCCCCTAACCGAGTAGGTAAAACTCCTAGTTAGGTTGTTAGTTAGTTGTTTAACAAAGATCCGTATTTTGAGTCCATGTTACCACCCTAGAAAAAATCGTTTTTCACCATTTCCGCAACCCCAAAGAACCGGGGACGGGTAATGTGGACTTACAAGTCTAAAATTAGACTAACGTATCCTTAACAAATATTTAAGTTGATCTTAGTCTTAAAAGAGATTAACGATCCTTAAACCCAACCCAAAACCAAATCTAAGAAAATACGGATTTGGACTAATCCACGCCTGATTGGTGTGGAAAAGTGTGTTTGTAGAATAACTGCAATCAATAACGGTGTCACGCGTAGCTTGACCGAGATGAGTACGGGTCGTCCTCAAGGAAATGTTGAATGTTTTACTCTTACTTTAGATGTGTTGAAAAAAGAGAAAGAAATAAGATTTTTGTGGAATGGTTTCTAGATCTACGTTAAACAAGAATGTAAAATATAGATCTAGATTATTTCAAGGATGTAGTTAATATAATAAGGGGGCTTGTAGGGTTCGTTAGGATTTAGTAGTTATGGATGATTAATTAAAAGTTACCCTTTTATCCATTAATAGATTTAAAACTAGATTGACGGTGATGCGTGTAGATTAGGGTTTCTGGAGGGAAAAGGAATCCCACTCTTAACCCTTATCTCGATACGGAACTCCGTTCAAATCTAGCCTTTACCAAAACAATCATTAATCTAATCTC
Source organism: Agapanthus africanus (assembly GCA_030015575.1). Classification (NCBI taxonomy): domain Eukaryota; kingdom Viridiplantae; phylum Streptophyta; class Magnoliopsida; order Asparagales; family Amaryllidaceae; genus Agapanthus; species Agapanthus africanus. The sequence goes on along the minus strand of JASDDO010000019.1, from coordinate 41,048,907 downwards.
TAATCGCGGTCGGAACTAGCAAAGAATTGCTAGCACGCCCGATTAGGATGTTAATGATTCTTTTGATAAAGTTCATAAACTTTATAGGACTTAAAAAGGGTTTAGGGATGTTCATCATCCATTAGCCTACCCTAACCTACGAACCCTAACAAGCGGAGAATTACTCGCGCATGTTGGGAGAAGAAGATGAAAAGACAGAGAGGGAAAACATAATGTAAAATGCAAAAGAATTAAATAAAATAACTACCTTTATTAATCAACTTGAACAATCTACACTTTATTCCGTAGAAAATGATTACAAAACTAGTTGCTTCTCGATCTTTCCTAAGGAGGTAGACGAACAGTTGATGATCAGCCTGGATGCGTGAGCATCTGGGACTTCGTGATCTCTTCGGCTTGATAAATTTTCCAAGTGGCTCTCGGTCCCTTTTTATAGTCCAAGCCATAACCTTTTGCTTCTAAATTTGGTAAAATATAGCAGAGATTCATCGCACAAAATTTAAGCATGTAATCTTTTAATATTGTCGTGGATCCGCGGCATCAAGGGGCTTAGGCCGCGGATCCGCGGCCTGATGATCTCCTCCGTTGATCAAAACTTTATGGTTGGCTTCTTGTGACATGTGGCGATCCTAGGAACCTTTGTATCATGGAAATCTTCTCGTGGTTGCTGCCAGACTTGGTCTCCAAGTTTTGCTTCTTACTTAGGCAAGTCTTCTTCAACAACTTGATTTCCTTGATTCTAGTCTTGAAAGATTCTGCACAACTTGGAAAAATTCTGCACAACAACTCAAATAATATTTAGTAGACTTTGTTTTACTAGGATTTGATCAATGAAATTATTTGCATACATTTTCCTACCAAATGCTAATTATAATATATCAACACATGGAAAATAGTATTTTTACACATAAACCCTCATATGTATGATATATTATAATAAAGTCTTTTTTTAATATGAAAATGGTAGGAAAAATGTAATAACAAATGTGCAGTTTTATCAACTGAACAAATACCCCCAAACTTATCTTTAATCGTCCCGAGCAAACTAGTTTATTTAAGACGAGAAAAAGAAAGGAGAAAACTAAGCACACTTTCGTAGGCAGACACGATTGCACTGAGCACGTGCAACAAGCCGTTAAACCTCTAGGTGTTCCTAGTAGGAGGAGTGTTGTCTCCTGAGGGTTTTCAGCGGATTACACCCATAAAATCCTATAACAAAAGCGAGATGGTGAAATTTATATATAAAGATAAGAACCATAAAAGAAAGTCTTTGAAAATAAGAGTTTCCAACTATACTAGGTTTTCAGTTATCATAAGCCCTATCTTAATAGTCATGAAAAAATGTTAGAAATCACATCGTCCCTCAATAAAACATCGTCTTTATTTTTTGTTCCTACCTTTCATCCAAACATTGATCATATAACCCCACGTGTGTGTAAAGAACATCCCTACACTCGGAGAATTTAATTCAAGCTATCATACTCTTGTCCATCTACCTTAGTACTTTTTAATTTGATGGATATTTAGATTTGCTCATACATTTTCATGCAACCGTTAATACTTCTTGAGGTACTAACCAACCGATTACTCATGTGCTTGCTGATTAGGTGATAATATTTTCCTCGTCTTGCACCACCTAAGGCTTAGCAATGACTCCCAGACCAGTTGGCCTTAGGGCACTAGGTGAAGATGCACTCTTGCTATATTTTTTTATTGCTGCCTTGGCGATAACAAAACCAGTGTTCATTTTTCTCTTTTCACCATTTTTATATTTTCTTCATCATTTTTTCTTCATTTCCTTCATACTTTGGCTTTTAGACAAGAGCATTTCAAGGCATCCTCTACTATCCCAAGTTTCAAGACGTGTGTAAGTGCATGTAGTAGGGTATCAACATTCAAATGTTTGGCTTTCAGAATTGAAACTATTTTTCAGACTTATTTTTATCCTCAGATTAGTGACTTCCTTCATCTTACTAACCCTTGGGACAACAGCTCATAACTACTTATTACTAGTTCGTTTAAGAAAACTTCTAATTTTCTTGGTTTTCTTAAACTATTCCTATCTTTTGGATGTAATTTTTCACATTCTACTCCTTTGTTATAAAATTTTTTTTTAATGCCCAGTGTCAAAGATAATTTAGTGAATACAAAGCTCCCCCCAACCTGTTTTCAGTAGTGTCCTCACTGATATAGCCTTTTGAGAACATGGACCTGTATACTAAGGGAGAGATACACGGTGTAAAATAATAGTTAAATGAAAAATTCCCCCAAACTTATTCTTTGACACGCACAGATATTCAATCAAATCCATTTTTACTCACCTCCATTCTTAAAATGAGAAAATGTTACAAAAACATGGAGGTGAGGCGGAGGAAATTTAGTTTTGATAAAGCGGCTCCTGTAAAAACAGGAGCTCCTCCGCGGGGTCAGCAGAAAAATACGGTTTTAATCTATGCCCATTTAGTTTAAAAATTGAACCGTTTTTTAAATTTTCGACTTCAACTGCCCCGTGCGGGTGTACATACCGCACCATAAAAGGTCCTTTCCAACGAGATTTAAGGTTACCCGGATGAAGATGGAGACGGGAATCGTAAAGAAGGACTTGTTGACCCGGTGTAAAGGTTTTTCTAGAAAGATTTTTATCGTGGAACACTTTAGTCCTATTCTTTATTATCACCGCATTATCGTAAGCTTCATCACGGAGTTCGCTTAGCTCATTCAATTGCAGCTTTCGATAGCTGCCTGCATGATCAAGATCAAAATTAAGCTCTTTAATAGCCCACATTGCCTTATGTTCAATCTCGACAGGGAGGTGGCATGCCTTCCCAAACACAAGGCAGTATGGAGACATACCAAGATCGGTCTTATAAGCGGTGCGGAATGCCCAAAGAGCATCCGTCAATTTGGTTGACCAATCTTTACGGTTTTTCGAAACCGTCTTCTCCAATATCTGTTCGATCTGCCTATTTGAGATCTCAGCCTGCCCGCTTGTTTGGGGATGATAGGGCATAGAAAGCTTGTGAGCGATTGAATGTTTCCGTATCAAGGCCTCGAAAGACCTATTGCAGAAATGTGTCCCGTTGTCGCTAATTATAGCGCGAGGGTGTTCGAATCGCGAAAAGATATTTTCTTTAAGGAACTTAATGACAACTTTGTTGTCATTAGTGCGACACGGTATAGCTTTCACCCACTTCGAGACATAATCAACCGCTAATAAGATATATAGATTCCCAAAGGAGTTGGGAAAAGGGCTCATAAAATCAATACCCCAAACATCAAATATTTCCACAACCAATATAGGTTGGAGTGGCATCTTATTCCTTCGTGAAATCCGACCCAAATGCTGACACCGCGGACAAGTTTTGCAATGTTCAAATGCATCTTTAAATAATGTTGGCCAATAAAAGCCACATTGCAAAACTTTCTCCGCCGTTTTTCGAGGTCCAAAATGACCGCCGCATGCCTGATCATGACAAAATGATAACAAGCTCTTGAATTCATCGTTAGGGACACACCTGTGAATGATTTGATCGGAACAATACTTGAATAGATATGGTTCATCCCAGTAAAAATATTTTACTTGGGATAGAAATCAAAGTTTGTCTTGTTTCGACCAATCGCTAGGTATATGTCCCGTTGCAAGATAGTTCACGATATCCACGAACCAAGGTTCGTAGGATACATTTAAGAGCTGTTCGTCAGGAAATGAGTCATTTATCGGCACGGTCACAGTTGGCGAAGAAGTGATGCGTGAAAGATGGTCGGCTACTACGTTTTCACATCCACTCTTGTCTCGAATGACAAGATCAAATTCTTGTAACAATAGGATCCAACGTATTAGCCTGGCCTTCGCATCCTTCTTCGATAAAAGATGTCGTAGGGCGGAATGATCTATGTAAACCACAATAGGCGAGCCAATCAAGTAGGGCCTGAATTTCTCTAATGCAAATACAACTGCCAAGAGTTCTTTCTCGGTAATTATGTAATTTATTTATGCATCATTCAAGGTCCTACTTGCATAGTAAATTACATATGGTATCTTATCAATGTGTTGTCCTAAAACCGCACCAATAGAAAAATCTGATGCATCACACATAAACTCAAACGGGTGGTTCCAATCCGGAGATGATAGAATGGGGGCTGTAGTGAGTGATTCTTTAAGCGATTCAAAAGCAGCCTCACAATCCGAATCGAAGTGAAAAGTAGTGTCCTTGGCCAATAGAAGGGTTAAGGGTCTAGCAATTTTGCTAAAGTCTTTAATAAATCTCCTATAAAATCCTGCATGACTAAGGAAGGATCGTATATCTTTGACGCAATTGGGACGAGGGAGGTTTTGAATGACATCTATTTTAGCTCTGTCAACCTCAATACCTTTATGTGAAATTATATGTCCAAGTACAATACCTTCTTGGACCATAAAATGGCATTTTTCCCAATTCAAAGTCAAGTTCTTTTCCTTACAGCGGGTAAGAACCACGTCAAGATTACGAAGGCAGTCCTCAAAGGAGTCCCCAAAAATGGAGAAATCGTCCATAAAAATTTCTAGAAAATTTTCCACTATATCTGAAAATATCCCCATCATGCACCGCTGAAATGTAGCGGGGGTGTTGCATAACCCAAAGGGCATGCGTCTATAAGCAAAAGTTCTAAAAGGACAAGTAAAAGTGGTTTATCTTGATCATTTTCGGCGATGGGGACCTGGTTATAGCCAGAGTATCCGTCCAAGAAACAGTAGTATTCGTGTCCCGCTAATCGTTCCAACATCTGGTCAATGAAAGGTAGAGGGAAGTGATCTTTTCTCGTCGCGGCATTGAGTTTCATGTAATCAATACATACGCGTCACCCAGTTTGGGTGCATGTTTGGATTAACTCATTAGCCTCGTTAGTGATGACCGTGATGCCAGACTTTTTAGGGACCACATGAATTGGACTTACCCATTGGCTATCAAATATGGAGTAAATTATTCCACTATCAAGGCACTTGACGATTTCTTTCTTTACCGCCTCCTTCATAACAGGATTTAACCGTATTTGTGGGTCTCGGGTTGGTTTGGCTTCATCCATCAGATGTATATAATGTTCAACAATTAAGTGACTAATCCTTTTGATGTCGGCCATTGTCCAACCAAATGCTTCCGGATTCGATCTCAACACTGCCAAAAGTGCATTCTCTTGCTCTAAGGCTAGAGAAGCGGAAATAATCACTGGCAAAGTCTCATTCTCTCCTAAATATGCATATTTAAAATGAGAAGGTAGCGGTTTGAGATCAAGAATTGGCGGAGAGACAATAGAAGGAAGGGTAAGGGAATGCCACTCGGACTCCCTGAGAGGTTCAAAACTTGCATAAGATATTGACTCGGAAAGTGCTGCTGAATTTTGCAGCAAGTCGACGGGTTCAATCTCAAGGTCGGACTCATTGAACATATCCTCACTATAAAGTGGTGCAAGATCAAACGATGTCTCATTAATGTTGTCGAGAACATCAAAGCAAAGCTCCTCATCCATGCAGCTTTCGGAAGCTATCTCGTGGATGGAATAAATATCCAGCAAATGAGCAGAAGGTTCTGATGGCTGACTTCCTAGCTTGTAAATATTAAGCTCAATTGTCATTTTCCCGAAGGATAAGTTCATAGAACCGTTACGACAATTAATTACAGCGTTAGAAGTTGCTAGGAAGGGTCGACCAAGTATCACCGGGATTTGATTTCGTGGGTTTGTCACAGGTTGTGTATCTAAAACAATAAAAGTCCACGGGAAATATGAATTCCCCGACTTTAATTAACACATCCTCTAGTTCGTCCCGAGGTTTGGTGATAGATCGGTCTGCCATCTGGAGAGTACAATGGGCTGGTTTTAACTCTCCAATTCCTAACTGCTCGTATACTGAATAAGGAAGCAAGTTGACGCTAGCGCCTAGATCGAGTAAAGCACGATTAATATTTTTATCCCCAATAGAAATAGAGATTGTAGGACAGCCTAGGTCCTTACGTTTCTTTGGTATTTGTTGGGTAAAAGCTGTGCTAACATTACTCGTCATGAAAACCTTTTTAGGCACTTGAGTTTTTCTCTTCCTAGTGCACAAGTCTTTAAGGATTCTTACATAAGATGGGACTTGTTGAATGGCATCTAGGAGAGGAATATTCACACTAACTTGCTTAAACATTTCCACAATCTTCTCCATTTGCGGGTTAGGTCTGTTGGCCCTTAATCTGTTTGGAAATGGAGCTCGATCAATAAGTTTTGGGTCCAACGTTTGTGGAGAAGATTGTGGGGACGGACTCGATCCCGAAATTAGAGTGGGAATCGACTTAGATAGATTTGGTGAAAAGTTCGAGTCTTGGGGAAAACGGAGAATAGGCTCGGATGAAGGTGGGAGACTAGACGAATTAGGGGAAGAAGAAGAAGCTGGGGTATCAATGGTGTCACTCACATCAAATTGCTCACCCACTCGGTTGTTCAGCACTCTCCCCGATCTCAACGTAGGAACGGCATTCACATTATGATTTTGTGAATGGCCAGGATTCGGTAGGGGTTGAGATGGGAGTTTCCCTTTCTCTCTCACACTCATTGCGTCATTTAACTGTGTGATTTGGTTTTCTAATGATTTAATACTCTCATCATGGGAGGCGGAGTTTTTCGTTATGGTATCAATAGAAGACTTCATCTCAGCCGACAATTGCATGGATTGTTTCATGAACATATCTAAAGTTTGTGCAAGTGAGTTGTCAGTACCGGCCACTTGTGGTGTAGAAATATTGGCCGGATTTTAGAAATTCTGTGACTGAAAGGGGGGCTGATTCTTTGGTTGTGGTTGCTGTGGAGGAGGTCTTTGATAATTGCTTTGTTGGTTTTGGTTCTAAGCAAAGTTAGGATGATTCCTCCATCCTTGATTGTACGTGGAAGAATAAGGGTCGTTTCTAGGTCGCTGCTGAAAAGCGACATTAGCTTGAAACGATGCATTCATAAGACATTCTTCCGTTAAGTGTGAAGGATCCGAACAGCAAACACAGACGGGCTTAGGAAGCGTGACCTGATTTAGGGAGAATGATGAGAACTTGTTTTCAATAGCGTCGAGTTTCTTCTGTATCGCTGCCATTTCGGCTTTTACTGCGATAGAAACATCGAGCTGGTGAATACCTCCCTTAGTTGAAGGTGGTCTTACGCTTTCCCACTGCAACGTGTGTTCAGCAAGGTCTTCCAGATATTTCCATACTTCACCGTCATCTTTAGACATGAAATTGCATTGACACATTGTTTCAAGCATCTGCTTTGTCGCTGGATTAATGCCCTCATATATAATCCGACATAAATCTCATCTTTGCATTCCGTGATGGGGGTATTGGACAAGCAGATCTTTGAAACGTTCAAAGCACTTCCAAAATGGTTCATTGGGAAGCTGGGTGAACTGGTTGATCTCGCTCCTAATATGGGCAGTCTTGTGGTTTGGGTAAAACTTCTTAAGAAATGCTATGACGGATTCATCCCAATTAATGATAGAGTGTGCGGCAGTATTATAAAGCCATTTTTCTGCCAAGTCGCACAGTGTGAATGGGAGAAGACGTAAGCGCATAGCATCTAAAGTCAATTGTGAAGTACCCATCATTGCGCATACGTTTTCGAATTTGGTGATGAAAACGTACGCGTCTTCCGACTCAAGCCCGTGAAATTTGGGCAGCAGATTGATGTAGTGGGGTTTAATTTCGAAATTATCCCCGTTAGGTGGTGGAAGAGATAGACAAGTGGGAAGAGGACCACGGATAGGATAGCATCTCTCTTGGAGAGAGATGCGCGGTGGATTCTGCGCACCTACGGGCGGTGGCAGCGTGGTGTTATATTCTGATGGAGTGTCGTCCATTTTGGTCGTGATGTGTGGTGGGGGAAAAGAAGATGAAGAAGCACCGACCTCGGAGTCAATAGCAGAAACGCGGACAAGACGGGCACTAGGATCCCGTGTCCAGCCGAGCATGCACTAAGCGGGTTTAGTGCAAGTGGCAGCGTGTATGTGATTTAAAATTGGTTTGTTTTTGAAAAAGTGAGACTCAAGACAAATCACCCTAAGATGCACAAGCAACCCTAGAACTAAGGTCACCTAGGTCCAGTCTCTAGACCGCTCCTAGACCGCAGGATCAATCCTCTACCTCCTTCGTACTACCCTTGTAGCCAGGTAAGTGCCAGATAAGTGGGAAGGAACCACAGTAGTGGGCCTAATTAAAAACCACTAGCCTTTGACACACTTGCCTAGGCACTACAAAAGTAATGCGGATAAACGATAGATTACCCACGACCTTCCTCTATCCTTATTGAGCGCGACAGTCCTTAGAGTCTGGTCTAGATATTTTTTAGATTAATGAAGGGTTGATCTATATGCTCAGTTTGTGATTTGTGGGGCCTAGGAAGGGTGATGAAATCCCCACCTAATCTTGATTTGGTCTTTGCCCCTTAAAGTCCGTATTAAAATATGCAAAATAAAACCAATCACAAAACTTTTGCAAAAAGATTTTTGAGCGGCGCTATTTTGCAAAGAATCCTGCAGAAGATAAATTTTATTGGATTTGAGAGGAGAGAGAAAGAGTTGAGAATGATACCAGAGGAGTTTGGAACCCTAGATCTCCTGTTTCCTCAAGTCTGTGACTCCAGATCTCCTTGCAAAAATTCACGCACAAATCGCTAAATATGCAATTTGCAGTTTTGTTTTAATAATGATATGAATCGTCTAAGAATTCAACACAAATAGTAAGAATAAAAAAAATTACGCACGTATCCCCGGCAACGGCGCCATTTGATTGGTGTGGAAAAGTGTGTTTGTAGAATAATCGCAATCAATAACGGTGTCGCGCGTAGCTAGACCGAGATGAGTACGGGTCGTCCTCAGGGAAACGTTGAATATTTTACGCTTACTTTAGATGTGTTGAAAAAAAGAGAAAGAAATAAGATTTTTATGGAATGGTTTCTAGATCTACGTTAAACAAGAATGTAAAATATAGATCTAGATTATTTCAAGGATGTAGTTAATATAATAAGGGGGCTTGTAGGGTTCGTTAGGATTTAGTAGTTATGGATGATTAATTAAAAGTTACCCTTTTATCCATTAATAGATTTAAAACTAGATTGACGGTGATGCGTGTAGATTAGGGTTTCTGGAGGGAAAAGGAATCCCACTCTTAACCCTTATCTCGACACGAAACTCCGTTCAAATCTAGCCTTTACCAAAACAATCATTAATCTAATCTCTAATCGCGGTCGGAACTAGCAAAGAATTGCTAGCGCGCCCGATTAGAATGTTAATGATTCTTTTGATAAACTTCATAAACTTTATAGGACTTAAAAAGGGTTTAGGGATGTTCATCATCCATTAGCCTACCTTAATCCTACGAACCCTAACAAGCGGAGAATTACTCGCGCATGTTGGGAGAAGAAGATGAAAAGACAGAGAGGGAAAACATAATGTAAAATACAAAAGAATTAAATAAAATAACTACCTTTATTAATCAACTTGAACAATCTACACTTTATTCCGTAGAAAATGATTACAAAACTAGTTGCTTCTCGATCTTTCCTAAGGAGGTAGACGAACAGTTGATGATCAGCCTGGATGCATGAGCGTCTGGGACTTCGTGATCATTTCGGCTTGATAAATTTTCCAAGAGGCACTCGGTCCCTTTTTATAGTCCAAAGCTATAACCTTTTGCTTCTAAATTTGGTGAAATATAGCAGAGATTCATCGCATAAAATTTAAGCATGTAATCTTTTAATATTGCCGCAGATTCGATGCATCAAGGGGCTTAGGCCGCAGATTCGCGGCCTGATGATCTCCTTCGTTGATCAAAACTTTATGGTTGGCTTCTTGTGACATGTGGCGATCCTAGGAACCTTTGTATCATGGAAATCTTCTCGTGGTTGCTGCCAGACTTGGTCTCCAAGTTTTGCTTCTTACTTAGACAAGTTTTCTTCCACAACTTGATTTCCTTGATTCTAGTCTTGAAGATTCTGCACAACTTGGAAAAATTCTGCACAACAACTCAAATAATATTTAGTAGACTTTGTTCTACTAGGATTTGGTCAATGAAATTATTTGCATACATTTTCCTACCAAATGCTAATTATAATATATCAACACATGGAAAATAGTATTTTTACACATAAACCCTTATATGTATGATATATTATAATAAAGTCTTTTTTTAATATGAAAATGGTAGGAAAAATGTAATAACAAATGTGCAGTTTTATCAACTGAACAGCGCCCTACGGTCGGCAACATAAATTAGTCTCTGTATACAATCCACGGGCAACCAAAATTAAAACAAACATATACGACACGAAGTGACCATCTGGAGAAGGAGAAAATGGTTACCGCGATGCGGTAGCATAATTAACTGCAGGGGCTTGCGCCTGTAGGGAAGAGCGTCACCACAATCAAAAACCCCTCAAACGAGGGAGAATCTGACGAAGTCTGCTACATCGGCCGTATCCGTTTAAACCTCCGATGCACGGTGCCATAAATCAACTTGGCATTTTCGGAGAGGTGGACGGATAAAACCAAATAGCATCTGCTCCCAAATTCAGGCAAGACGAACCTACGCGGTTCTGTCTTTGTATTCGGAGGCGAACAGTTACCTTTCATGCTGCTAGGAAGTGCAGCCACGAAGTCCATGGTGATATGCTGCCATTTCCATTCTAGAATAGATAACGGTTGAAGTAACCCAGCAGTCCTGTGATATTCAGCCTTTACTTACTGACACACCAAGCACTTGGCTACGCTTCTGGCCACTTCACGCTTCATGCCATGCCACCAGTAATGTTGACGTAGATCTTTGTACATTTTTATACCACCAGGGTGTACTGAGTACGGAGAGCTGTAAGCTTCTTTCATCAGCTCTTCCCGAACAGAATCTTGTGGTACACACAACCTGCATCAATATCTCAAAGATCCGTCTTTGTAGATGATGAAGTCTATATGCAGTCCACTTTCTACTTTTTCTCGAATCTTTTGCAGCATGGCATCACTTGCTTGAGCTGCTTTGATCTGATTGATAATAGTAGACCGAACTTATAAGTTCATCAAATATGATGCGTTACCTGGCATAACCACGTCTATATCCCTCCCATGCAATTCTTGCTGCAGCTTCCACTATGCAGTGAGATTCGTTGATAGTGGCTGGCGACTAAGTGCATCAGGAATTACATTCACCTTCCCTGAATGATATTGTAGGTTGATGTCGAAGTCCACCATAAGTTATAGCCATCTTCCCTGCCGCATATTCAGTTCCTTCTGAGTAAACACATACTTTAGACTCTTGTGGCCCGTGTATATATCCATTCGTTCTCCAAGAAGATAATGGCACCAAATCTTAAGTGCAAAGATAACGGCCGCCAATTCCAAATCATGGGTTGGATAGTTGTGCTCATGAATCTTCAGCCGTCTTAATGCAAAGGCTACAACTTTTCCATGCTGGTGTAGAGCATATCCTAATCTCTTACCGGATGCATCGCAATGCACAATAAATCCTCCAGATTGGTCCGGTATTACGAGAATAGAAGCCGATATCAATCTTGACTTAAGTTCTTCAAAAGCTTGTTCACATACTTCTAACCATACGAATGCTTCTTCTTTACGTGTTGTAACGACCGTATTTTCTAATACGTAATAAAATATATTTTATTTAAATTTTTACTATCAAATAAATATTTACGTGTTTTGTTAATAGAAGAATAATTTTTAAAGTAATGTTAATAATTTTCAAAGCATCGAAATATGATTAAAGGAATTTTCTAAAATCTATTTATTGTTTTTATAGGCATAAAATGTTTTAGTAAGATTTTATAACGCCTTAAAATAATCTACATATTTTTATTATCAATTAAAGTAATTAATTCATAATTAAAAATATTTTAAAGGATAAACTAGATATTATATAATTTTAATAACTAGCTAAAACCATGCGAATGGATATATTATTCGTTTTTATCCCAAAATTATTTTTATACCAAAGATAATAATAAAATATATTTTCTGAAATTTTTCCATAATTTTCCCGTATTTTTAACTATTTTTAACAATTTTTCTAAATCAAATTCAAATTTTAAAATAATAAAAAGATTATATATATATATATATATATATCCTTTTGATCTGGACCGTTGGATACAAGATCCAACGGCCCAGAACGCACGGCGGCGCCCATGAGGTGGGGACCACGCGAAAACACGTGATCCCCCCACGCGTGACGTGGCAGGCGGCGGTGGGATTGACGGTGCGCCCTGGGCCGTTGGATGCAGATCCAACGGCCAGGATTCTCTGGCGGTGGGCGAAATCACGAGCTAATGACTCGCAATCATTGGCAGCACGGATTTTTGCGTGGATTTAACTGAAATTTTGGATTTTTTGGTTAGAAATAAAACCCTATAAATAGGCACTTCAAACCTAAAATTTTCACACCTCAGAACTCCAAAAATTCTGAAAAAAATACCCACGCCTTCGTATCGACGACGCCGACGCTACGGCTCCACCCAATCGCCGAGAAAAATTAGGGCGCGGAGCTTTTGAGGAGTTTTGCACAAGCCTACGTCTTCAAACGTCTACACCTAACTCTAATCAAAGGTAGGATCCGCCTCTCTCCCCTATTTCTGTCGCCTTCTTCTTTTCTCAATAACCTAGTTCTAACTTTTAAACATCAACCCCCTTTTTAAAATGTTGTTATAATATTCGTGCATGTCTATTCCTTGTACCCTCAATAATGATAATGTTAACCCATGTTTTAAAACGGTATTTAAATTTCCTCTGTACACCAAAATGTATTGCACACTCATAATACATAGAATCTGATATGCTTAATGTCATAACCCATGAATTGTCAATTCACCTCTGACATATCCACACTTACCGATACTATCAAAATGATCTCGAAGTAGGTTACTTCCACAAAATACTCTCTGTCACGCCCCGCTTCCTAGAGTACGCTAGATTGGGCAAGTGACATAGCCAACCATGCTACCTGTGGGTAGGAAGTATCCATCCACAGTCACATTACGGCTGTAGAGATATCAAGAACAAGACAAAACTATCTAAAAAAAACATGTCCATCATCCAGAATAACATGAATCAATGATAAATAAATGCGGAAGCAAATGATCCAATACAATATCTGAAAAGTTATGTCCCATAATGCGGGCTCACATCAGGAAAAATGCAGGAAATAAAACTAACCACTACAGAACTCACAACTCAGCCTGCTGGCTGAAGTACTCCTGCTCGGACTGCGACAGTGGTACAGAATCTGGGCCATGCAAAACCCAGACGTCAGCACGTCATGTCAACCAGTAATATAATATGAAAAATGTAACAGGCAATGCAAAATAAGCATGAATAAAGCAATAATGTGAAACAAGCAGTGCAGGGTAGTGTGCAGCGGGTAACTAAACTGTTCTATCAGGTTTTCTAGTCTAAAGTCTTTGAAACCAATTGATGAATCGTCGATGTAACTCAATAGTATCCAGTGCATGCCCGGGACCACGGTCAAGATCCTCGGGGCTGAATCCGAGACGTGCCGCTAGGCAGTAAAAGGTAGCAGGATGGGCGAGTGATGTCAGCATCATCACTCCGGGGCTGGCCGAGCCCGTAAGACTGATCAGAACAGGTATCGAACTGTTGAGTTACAAGTCGGTTTCACCTTTGATTTCCCCATACCCCCAAGTTATGTATGTCAGGTCAGGTATTCAGTAATCAAGAACTAATGCCAACACAGGATCAGGTAACAGCAGGTTTGTCTGGATAGACAACAGGAACGGTCCATGAGGACTACATGTCAGGTTTGTTGGCATTAGGCACGAGGTCAGGCAACAGGTCGGGTCATGGTACATCAGGTTAAGTCAACAGTAAACGGTACCATGTCAGGTGTATTATATATATATATACCATGTGTGACAATGTTAAGTCAAGATGTAACAATATCGTGGGTGTGCTCACAAACAGATATATAATCGAACAGGGTATTTAACAATCATGGAATAACCAATGAATTAAATAATACACATGTTTCATTCAATCACAAGAGTGCAATAGTACAGTGCAGCCGTTTAGTTATATTAATAGGTTTGAGCACCCTTAGCGGTGCAATAGTTTAGATATTGATGCAATACAGTTATATCAAGCCTTTGAATACGAATGTCCGAATGTAATAGAACTACATGGGTAAGTGCTACCATCTATCAAACAGTAAAATGTGATTAACAGGTAAACTTGGTTATTAGGTTTAAATTGGCAGACTGTAAATTTTATGTTAACTGTAAAATGATATAATGTCATATTGCAACCAAATGAGAAACGACTATATCAACTTAAGTTTTACAGGTTTAATGTGTCAAAATATATATAAATATATCGTATAGCATGTAGCAAGGGGTACTTGCCTCGACGGGTTGCGAACCGGGAAAAACGGAACGTAACGTTGGCGGGAAACACGCGACGAACGCACGGTTCACGGATTGAACCCAAACAACAGACCAAGGGACCTCACGGGTCAGAGTGCTCCGCTGGATTGTCAGGACACGTCGCCGGCACGGCTGGATTCCGGAGAGCACAAAAACAGTAAATAGGGTTTCAAACGGGTATAGATCTTGGAAAGAAGGAACAGACCAGAGAAGAAGATGATGGGGGAATACTCACTGGTCCAGAGGGTACTAGCGACGACGGCAAGATCGACGGCGGTGAGGACGGCGTCTCCGGCGATCTGCAGAAACTTCCAGCAACTGTTTTCAGTTCTGAAAAAGAAGAGAGGAAAGGAAAGGTGGAGGGGCACTTACATGGTGTTTAGAGGTGGTTGGGGTTCGTCGGCGACGGCCAGGGGCGGCGCAGGCGGTCGCCGGCGATGTTTCAGGCAGCACAGAGAAGTCGCGGGGGGTAGCCGGGGTCGCTGTTCTGGTCAGGGGGTGCACCGGGAGAAGGAGAATGATGGTGAGGGAACCACGGCGAGGTGTTGGTCGGCGGCGCGGATGGCGACGACGAGGGCCGCCGGCGAGCAGGCGACTGCAGGGAATTCTGCAGGTGGCCGCAGCAGTCGTGCAGGGTGCGCGGGGGAGGAAACAAGGTCGGTTGAGACGAGGGCGACGGTGACGTTGGCGCCATGGTCGGGGCTGCGGCGGCGATGGTGAAGGCGGCTAGGGTTAGGCTCTCGGTGGGTTTCTCGCGATGGTTACTGTTCTCGTGAAGAATAAAGGTGAGGGGAAAATTTATATAATAGGGGAGAGAGAGAGAGAAGGTTAGAGAGAGAGAGAGAGAGAGATAGAGAAAGAGAGAGATAGAGACGGGATAGAGAGAGAGAGATAGGGAAAGTGGGGCCCAGGGGGATTTGGAATCTCGTGATTGGCTGAGGAAAATACTTTGCAAAGATTTAAATAGCTGTGAAGATTTATTCTGTTAAGGATACATGATTGATTAAAGTTAACGAGATATATATATAAGGTTTAAAGATTATTAAAATTTGGGATTTCGGCGCTAAATGAAACATTTCCAAATCGCGCCCGGGTCGGGTCCAAAAATTTGAAATTTAAATAATAGGATTTTAAGCGGGTTCCAAATTTTGAAATTGAGTGTTTTATGATTAAAAAGCATACCCCCAAGTCGGACACCTGTACGCGCGCGTAGCTGTCCAAACTCGCCCGTTTCACCGAACGGGGCGAGAACACGATACACGGACGCTACCATAAGGCTAGCGGTATCGAGTAGGCCAAGATAGATATTTTTAATTTCATTTTAGACGCTAAAATTTGTTATGTGCAGAAATAACTTTGCCAGATAAAACTTTACGGTAAGTGACAAACAGACATGCTAAATGAAATGAGTATCACACTAATGCTCAAACAGTAACAGAAAATAGTAGTATTGGGCTCGGGTGTTACATTATACCCAACTACAAAAAGAATTTCGTCCTCGAAATTCCAAGAATACAAGATAGAAAACTACAGAAAAAGGTGAGGAAACTTCTGCCGGATCTCATCTTCTCGTTCCCAAGTGGACTCTCCATGCGATCGATTACCCCAAGAAACAAGCACAAGGGGGATAACCTTGTTCTTAAGAACCTTTTCCCTTCGATCCACGATTTCAACCGGTCGCTCTTCAAAAGTCAGGTCTTCCCGTACAGTTAACTCCGAATGATCCAAAACTTGTGTTTCATCTCGGACATACCTACGTAGTTGAGATACGTGAAACACATCGTGCACACCTGCCAAGGACCGTGGTAACACCAAACGGTACGCTACCTCTCCAACACGCTCCAATATCTCAAAGGGTCCAACAAATCGAGGACTAAGCTTTCCTCGACTCCCAAAACGAATCACCCCTCTAGTCGGTGATATCTTCAAGAAAACCAAATCACCCACGGCGAACTCTAGAGGTCTTCTTGACGTGTCAGCCCAGCTCTTCTGTCTGTCTTGAGCTGCCTTCATATGCTTTCTGATAGTGTTAACCTTCTCAACTGTCTGCACCACCAAATCTGGTCCCAACAATTTTCGTTCACCGACATCATCCTAACAAACCGGTGAACGGCATTTACGACCATACAAGGCTTCGAACGGAGTCATCTGGATAGTCGCATGAAAACTGTTGTTGTAAGAGAACTCCACCAAGTGTAGATGATCCTCCCACGAACCCTTGAAGTCTAACATGCATGCTCTCAACATGTCTTCAAGAGTTTGGATCGTTCTCTCCGACTGACCATCAGTTTGAGGATGATAAGCTGTGCTAAACATCAATCGAGTCCCCAGACTTTTCTGTAAACTCCTCCAGAAGTGTGATAAGAACCTAGTGTCCCGATCGGACATGATGCTCACCGGTACACTATGTAATCTTACAATCCCCTGCATGTACCTCTCTGTCAAAGTCTCCGTTGATTGACCAACCCGGAAAGGAATAAAGTGAGCAGCCTTGGTCAACCGATCAACAATCACCCATACTGCATTGTTGCCCTTTGGACTCCGCGGTAACGCCGTCACGAAATCCATGGTTATATGTTCCCACTTCCACTGAGGAATCGGAAGTGGTTGCAATAAACCAGCAACCCTTTGATGTTCAGCCTTAACTTGCTGACACACCAAGCACTTAGCCACAAAGCGAGCAATCTCCCGTTTCATGCCTTCCCACCAGAAATGCTGTCGAATATCTCGGTACATCTTTGTGCCTCCTGGATGTACAGAGTAAGCTGAACTGTGTGCCTCCTTCATAAGCGCTTCACGAACATCACCCTTTGGCACACACAAACGGCTGCCATACCTCAACGAACCATCTTCGTGGATCAATAAATCTGTTCGTAGTCCGGCTTCAACTTGCTCTCGAAACTTTTGCAGTCTAGGATCCTGCGATTGTGCTACTTTAATTTTCTCAATTAATGACGACTGTACTTGCAACTGCATCAACTGTCCCGTAGAACGTGGTAGCACAACCTCCAAGTCAAATCTTCGAAAATCTGCAATGATCTCCTTCTGCGTAGTTAACACCTGAATTGCTGGTAACCGACTAAGCGCATCCGGCACGACGTTAACCTTCCCCGGATGGTACTTAAGATCAAGATCGTAGTCGGCCATCAGCTCCAACCATCTACGCTGCCTCATATTCAACTCCTTCTGAGTGAACACATACTTCAAACTCTTGTGATCTGTAAAAACTTCGACTCTCTCGCCCAAAAGGTAGTGTCTCCAAATCTTCAAAACGAAGATCACAGCCGCAAGCTCCAAGTCATGAGTCGGATAATTCTTCTCATGGGTCTTCAATTGTCTCGATGCGTATGCTATAACCTTCCCATGCTGCATCAAAACACATCCCAATCCTTTCCCAGATGCGTCGCTGTGAATCACCAATCCTCCGGAATTGTCTGGCACGGTCAGAATAGGGGCGGTTATCAATTTTTGCTTCAACGTCTCAAAAACTAACGCACATTTATCCGTCCATACAAAAGGCACCTCCTTGCGCGTAAGCTTGGTCAACGGCTCTGCCAGACGAGCGAAGTTCTCCACAAATCTCCTGTAGTATCCGGCTAATCCAAGGAAACTTCTTATCTCAGCAACATTCCTTGGAATCGGCCAATCTCGAACTGCTGCAATCTTTTCGGGATCGACGGCGATTCCATCGCCCGACACAACGTGCCCCAGAAACTTCACTTCCTCCAGCCAAAATTCACACTTACTCATCTTCGCATACAATTTCTCCTCTCTCAACGTCTGCAGTGCGATCTTCAAATGCTCCGCATGCTCCTCAAAGCTCTTCGAGTAAACCAGAATATCATCGATGAACACCACAATAAACTGGTTCAAGAACGGTGAAAATATTCGGTTCATAAAGTCCATGAATACTGCCGGCGCATTCGTTACTCCGAAGGGCATCACTAAGTACTCGTAATGTCCATACCGAGTTTGGAACGCCGTCTTGCAAATATCTTCTGTTTTCACTCGGACCTGATGATATCCGAATCGCAAATCCAGCTTCGAGAATACCCTCGCACCACTAAGCTGCTCAAAAAGTTCTCCAATGCGAGGGATCGGGTACTTGTTCTTAATAGTCACCCGGTTTAATTCTCGATAGTCGATGCACATTCTTCTTGTGCCATCCTTCTTCTTTACTAGAAGAACTGGAGCTCCCCAAGGCGAGTTACTGCTTCGAATCCAACCCTTCTCAAGCAATTCAGCAACTTGTTTCTTTACTTCTTCCAATTCTACTGGTGCCATTGGATAATACGCTTTAGATACTGGCGCTGCACCAGGAATAAGATCAATTGCGAACTCCACATCTCGCTTCGGCGGTAAACCCGATATATCTTCAAATACGTCCATAAAATCGCGAACCACCGCCGGCTCTTCACTACCATCAACTTCCATAGCTGCAAGAACATTGTTGTCGGCCTAGCCCAAAACTCGACTGGCCCGACAGAACTGCTTCCTCCATTGAAGGTAAACTCAGGATGTCCGGAAATCTAGAAAATTACTTTCCTTGCCCTACAGTCAATGTGGGCGTGGAAAGTGCCAAGAAAATCCATTCCCAAGACAACTTCATAGCTGCCCGTATCTATCACCAAGAAATCTGCAAAGAGTTCCCGTCCGCACACAACAACCGTACAATTTCTACACTCCCTACTAGATATGATTTTCCCATTCCCAGTGTGTATGTCCCAGAAACTAGACAGGGTCGTGCAGGTAATCGAGTGTGTAATTATAAATTTGGATGACATAATATAGTGGGATGCACCAGAATCAAATAATGCCAATGCGGGAAAACCATGAACGAGTAAAGTACCTGAAACTACTTCTCCTGATGCCTTGGCTTCCTCAGCTGTCAAGGTAAAAGCTCGAGCCTGATTAGGTCCTTGAGTCAGCTGTTTCTGCCCTTGGAACGGTCTCTGTGGAGGCTTCTGAATATCATCTCTCGTGTGAAGCTTCGACGGACAGGCACCAACTGCGTGATCAGCCGCTCCGCAAACCAAACAAAGTCCCAGCCTTCTTTGACAATACTTCTGCACGTGTCCATGTAAACGGCAGTAGTCGCAAATCACGCTCTTTCTGCGATCAACAATCACAGGCTTCTTCATTGGTGCTACACCGCGACGGTCCATTGGGATACCCTTGCGACCATGAGCTCGGTTAGGTACAAATGCGGGCTTCCTAGCCGCAACTGCTGTCTGCTGCAAGCTCCCTTTCATCCCAGATAAACTCTGTTGTTCCCGAGCTGCCGTAAGAACCTGTGAGAAAGTGGTCAAACCCAGGGAGACAATCTGCCTCTGGATGTCCACATCCAAGCTGCGCATGAACCTTCGTGCCCTGTCTGCCTCGTTGGCGACTAAAGGTCCAGCGAATCTGCTGAGTCTCGTCCACTCTGCTGCATGCACGTCCACGGGTGCTCCATTCTGCCTTAACCCAACATACTTCTCTTCCATTTCCTCCCGTGCAGTCCACGGGAAGAACTTCTCCAGGAGACTCATAGAAAACTCCGCCCAACTGATCGGCTTGGGCAAGCGGGTTTCTTCCACAAGCCACCACTCTCGGGCGTAATCCACTAGCTGAATGCGTACCACATCAACTCTTTTGTCCTCTCGAATCTGTGCCGCAATCAGCAAATTCTCCGTGTCCACTAGCCACTGCTCGGCTGGCAACGGCTCCTCCAAACCAGTGAACGTAGACGGACCCAAACGTCTGAAATCTGCCACGGTCCCTACTCGGTCAAATGGTTTAGCTCCAACATTGTTTACAGACTGCTGAACGATCTGCAAACCTTCCTGAAACGAGTCTGCTTGCTGCTGGATCAGCTCGGTCTGCCTCTTCTGATTTTCCAGCATTCCTCTTATTACTCCCAGCATGGCGGCTTCGTCCACACGCCTCTGGTATGTCTTGAAATTCTTATCTGCCATATCCCTGAAATCAAAAACACCCAACATTAGCGTGATGATAGATTCAATTTATAGATCAAGGCTAGAACTCCAAGATACTTAAATAGAGTATCGCATTGTAACTATGCCGCGGTATCATAACCATAATTACTTAACTCCACCCAAGTCGCCTAAGTCCTAGAGATAGCAAGAAATCAGGTTTTTCGAGTCGACATGCAAAGTAAGTTTGCACGTCGTAAAATATATAATCAGGAAGGATGTGATTCAAGAATGGTAAACGGCAAAGTGGCAGGACATGTTTCCTAATACGGGTATTCTGATTCGTGTATTGGGTACAATACCCAACTACAAAAGAATCAACCCAACTAACCTATGGATCTGATACCAAAAGAACCATGTCACACCCCGCTTCCCAGAGTACGCTAGATTGGGCACGTGACATAGCCAACCATGCTACCTGTGGGTAGGAAGTATCCATCCACAGTCACATTATGGCTGTAGAGATATCAAGAACAAGACAAAACTATCTAAAAAAAACATGTCCATCATCCAGAATAACATGAGTCAATGATAAATAAATGCGGAAGCAAATGATCCAAACAATATCTGAAAAGTTATGTCCCATAATGCGGGCTCACTTCAGGAAAAATGCAGGAAATAAAACTAACCACTACAGAACTCACAACTCAGCCTGCTGGCTGAAGTACTTCTGCTCGGACTGCGACAGTGGTACAGAATCTAGGCCATGCAAAACCCAGACGTCAGCGCATCATGTCAACCAGTAATATAATATGAAAAATGTAACAGGCAATGCAAAATAAGCATGAATAAAGCAATAATATGAAACAAGCAGTGCAGGGTAGTGTGCAGCGAGTAACTAAACTGTTCTATCAGGTTTTCTAGTCTAAAGTCTTTGAAACCAATTGATGAATCGTCGATGTAACTCAATAGTATCCAGTGCATGCCCGGGACCACGGTCAAGATCCTCGGGGATGAATCCGAGACGTGCCGCTAGGCAGTAAAAGGTAGCAGGATGGGCGAGTGATGTCAGCATCATCACTCCGGGGCTGGCCGAGCCCGTAAGACTGATCAGAACAGGTATCGAACTGTTGAGTTACAAGTCGGTTTCACCTTTGATTTTCCCATACCCCCAAGTTATGTATGTCAGGTCAGGTATTCAGTAATCAAGAACTAATGCCAACACAGGATCAGGTAACAGCAGGTTTGTCTGGATAGACAACAGGAACGGTCCATGAGGACTACATGTCAGGTTTGTTGGCATTAGGCACGAGGTCAGGTAACAGGTCGGGTCATGGTACATCAGGTCAAGTCAACAGTAAACGGTACCATATCAGGTGTATTATATATATATATATATATATATATATACCATATGTGACAATGTCAAGTAAAGATGTAACAATATCGTGGGTGTGCTCACAAACAGATATATAATCAAACAGGGTATTTAACAATCATGGAATAAGCAATGAATTAAATAATACGCATGTTTCATTCAATAACAAGAGTGCAATAGTACAGTGCAGCCATTTAGTTATATTATCAGGTTTGAGCACCCTTAGAGGTGCAATAGTTTAGATATTGATGCAATACAGTTATATCAAGCCTTTGAATACGAATGTCCGAATGTAATAGAACTACATGGGTAAGTGCTACCATCTATCAAACAGTAAAATGTGATTAACAGGTAAACTTGGTTATTAGGTTTAAATTGGCAGACTGTAAATTTTATGTTAACTGTAAAATGATATAATGCCATATTGCAACCAAATAAGAAACGACTATACCAACTTAAGTTTTATAGGTTTAATGTGTCAAAACATATATAAATATATCGTATAGCATATAGCAAGGGGTACTTGCCTCGACGGGTTGCGAACCGGGAAAAACGGAACGTAACGTCGGCGGGAAACACGCGACGAACGCACGGTTCACGGATTGAACCCAAACAACGGACCAAGGGACCTTACGGGTCAGAGTGCTCCGCTGGATCGTCGGGACACGTCGCCGGCACGGCCGGATTCCGGCGAGCACAAAAACAGTAAATAGGGTTTCAAACGGGTATAGATCTTGGAAAGAAGGAACAGGCCAGAGAAGAAGATGATGGGGGAATACTCACTGGTCCAGAGGGTGCTAGCGACGACGGCGAGATCGACGGCGGCGAGGACGGCGTCTCCGGCGATCTGCAGAAACTTCCAGCAACTATTTTCAGTTCTGAAAAAGAAGAGAGGAAAGGAAAGGTGGAGGGGCACTTACATGGTGTTTAGAGGTGGTTGGGGTTCATCGGCGACGGCCAGGGGCAGCGCAGGTGGTCGCCGGCGACGTTTCAGGCAGCACAGAGAAGTCGCGGGGGGTAGCCGGGGTCGCTGTTCTGGTCAGGGGGTGCACCGGGAGAAGGAGAATGATGGTGAGGGAACCACGGCGAGGTGTTGGTCAGCGGCGCGGATGACGATGACGAGGGCCGCCGGCGAGCAGGCGAGTGCAGGGAATTCTGCAGGTGGCCGCAGCAGTCGTGCAAGCTGCGCGGGGGAGGAAACAAGGGTCGGTTGAGGCGAGGAGGCGGAGGCGAAGGCGACGGTGACGTTGGTGCCGGCGTCGGGGCTGCGGCGGCGACGGTGAAGACGGCTAGGGTTAGGCTCTCGGTGGGTTTCTCGCGATGGTTACTGTTCTCGTGAAGAATAAAGGTGAGGGGAAAATTTATATAATAGGGGAGAGAGAGGGTTAGAAAGAGAGAGATAGAGACGGGATAGAGAGAGAGATAGGGAAAGTGGCGCCCAGGGGGATTTGGAATCTCATGATTGGCTGAGGAAAATACTTTGCAAAGATTTAAATAGCTGTGAAGATTTATTCTGTTAAAGATACATGATTGATTAAAGTTAATGAGATATATATATATAAGGTTTAAAGATTATTAAAATTTGGGATTTCGGCGCTAAATGAAACATTTCCAAATCGCGCCCGGGTCGGGTCCAAAAATTTGAAATTTAAATAATAGGATTTTAAGCGGGTTCTAAATTTTGAAATTGAGTGTTTTATGATTAAAAAGCATACCCCCAAGTCGGACACCTGTACGCGCGCGTAGCCGTCCAAACTCACCCGTTTCACCGAACGGGGCGAGAACACGATCCACGGACGCTACCACAAGGCTAGGGGTGTCGAGTAGGCCAAGATAGATATTTTTAATTTCATTTTAGACGCTAAAATTTGTTATGTGCAGAAATGACTTTGCCGGATAAAACTTTACGGTAAGTGACAAACAGACATGCTAAATGAAATGAGTATCACACTAATGCTCAAACAGTAACAGAAAATAGTAGTATTGGGCTCGGGTGTTACACTCTCGTTTAATTAAAATGTCATATTTGTTTAAAATATCCATAAGAGATAAGATACGTGAAATAAATATTTTAGATACGACATACATATATTTTACTTATACTTTTTCATCAACTACTATAATGTTGTTAAACCCCTTCAACCTTTTTAAAGAAAAAAATACTAAATTTAAATAAAGGCTTATGGTTTTTCCAAAACGAACGTACTTTCTAAAACGTTACCCTGAATCTAAAACACTATAATTTCATAAAATTATTAATTTCATGTAAATACTTCGACCTTTATTGAAGGGCCATTTTCCACAAGGATCATAATCCGTATAACGATATCTTTTTAAAAGAAATATTTAGTACCTTATTAAAAGGAAATTTTCAAATAACACCAATCCCCGTCAAGATTTGGCTTCGCTTTCTGATGGAGCCTGTTGGGAAGGTATGGTTCCCTCTTTATTTGCACCCCTGGATTGTATACAGAGAGCAATGTGATCTCACCTGTAGGGAAAAAAGTTTCATTCTTTCATTTCATTCTTTTTTTATTCTTTCCGCGATGCTCTATCATTTCAGTTTTTTATATCGTGAAAATCGCGATTGCCCAATCATTTCGGCTATTTTTTGCGGTGCCTAATCATTTCGGCTATTTGTTTTATTTTTACTCGCTGCTTTTTATTGCGAGTTGCCCAATCATTTCGGCTATTTTGCATGCATACATTTTTACTTACTGATTTTGTTGCAAGTTGCCCTATCATTTCGGCTATTTCATATGCATTTTTGGCTCGTTGATTTTTTATCATGAGTGTGGAACTTGGAATCTGGTGCCAATCTCAGCATCAGTATCGCTACAACTGGAATATTGCCAGGAGCGAATCATCATTTGCTATGAAAGGACTTGGAATTTGATACCGATTTAGGCATCAGTATAGCTACAACTGGAATATTATCAGGAGTGAATCATCATTTGTCTCTGACGATGTCGAACAAAAGGTGGCTTAGCGAATAGGGTTAGGATCCTGCTGACTAAGGCTTTTGACTTCATGAGCCGTAAGGGTCTCACAAAGGTATTTCTCCCTACAAGTCATGAGGATCTCGTAGGTGTGTTTTCTCCTTACGGATCGTGAGGATTCCTAAGTGTATATTCCCCTGTAAGTCGTAAGGATCTTACAAAAGGGTTTTCTCCTTATAAGTCGAGAGGACTTATAAGAGTTGTTCACCATATGGACATATCCCCAACCATGGGTGGAACTTGGTTAGGGAAATTTTATTCGCGCCCGTGGATTGTATACAAGGGTCAGTATCGAGTCACTTGTAGGGCAGTATCGGAGGTTGTGGGGGTTTGCTTAAGAACAGGTTCAGGTTTCTGTAACTTAAGACTTTCAAATCTTATGAGCCGTGAGGGTCCCATAAGAGAGTGCTCCTTACAAGTCGTGAGGATCTCGCAAGTGTATTTTCTCCTTAGGAATCATAGGGATCCCTAAGTGTGTTGCTCCCTTATGAGTCGTAAGGATCTCAAGCGGGTGGTTTTCTCCTTACAAGGTCAAGAGGACCCTGTAAGTGTCCTTTAACGAGGTTGCGCCCTTTCGGGTTTTTACAAACACTTGCCGGTAGCCCTGCTGTTTTTACTCACGGAGCCCTTTCGGGTTTTCATCTGTGCCCATTTTGCTTATGGACATACCGTTTTTTTTATTCCTTTTATTTTTTTTCTAACGAGGTCGCGCCCTTTCGGGTTTTCACGAACACTCGCCGGTAGCCCTGCTGTTTTTACTCACGGAGCCCTTTCGGGTTTTCATCCGTGCCCGTTTTGCTTACGGACATACCATCTTCTTCTTTCTTTTCTTTTATTTTTTTTTATTTCGTCCGCCTGAGGATGCTGCGGTAGTAGTTTAAAGACGTTTCGGTCATTTGCAAGTTTTAGGACATTGCGGTCCACCGTCGCCGTATTTGAGGCGAATCTCTAGTTTACTGACTTTTCGGTCTATGGGGCTTTCCCTATGAATGAGTATGATTCCCCCGGCATATCCATCTTTCTCGGAGCATGTGGTTGTGGCGGGCTCACCTTCCAGTTTTCGGAGATGATGAACTTGCCTTATTGGTATTGGTCTTCAACCCAGCTTTTGAAGACGTAGCAGTTTTCGATCGGATAGCCCAATACTTTGTGGTAAGGACAGTAATTAGGAGTGTTGATATCATTCAGTTGTGGCTGGTGTTTCGGTTCCGGTAGAGTGATAAGCCTGTTGCGCACTGCCACTTCGAACAGCCTCCTTGTTTCATCCCGGGGAAATGAGTAAGGACGTTTCAATTTCTCATAGAGGGGTTGTCGCTTGTTGCTTTGGCAAACAACCGGTCTAGGGTCACTCGATTGTTGCTGAGCGTTGGCGACGAAGGCCATTTTTCCCTTTCCTTTATCCTTTTTGCTCGATCCCTTGTTTGTGGGTCCGAGATTCTCTCCGGGTATCGTGTAATTGTACGGCTGAATGTTCTTGTAATTCTTCAATTCTTCAGAGATGGATTCCTTGAAGAGAGGGTCGAAGGCTACTTTTTTGTCGGAGTCGGCCCCGAAGGTGAGAACTCTTGATCCCCCGGGATCATCCCTATGACAATTGCCGGCAACTCTTTTATGCTCATCTGTCGTATTTTTTCACTGTCTACGAGCTTCACGCTTTGTCCTGTTGAAGTGTTGCCTGTGAACGGCATTCCCTTGCCACCAACACTTAAAAGAGTCGTAGTCTTTAGTGGGATGTGCGATCTTCTGATGATATAAGCAATAATTAGGATGCATCTCTACTCCACCGAGAGTGTTTTCTTCAGAGGGTGGTAGCTTCATTCCCATTGATATGGCTTTAGCAAACCTTTTCCTCATTTTGAATTTGTTTTCATCCGTGATGGATGTCTTTTGATTTGACGGGAGTGCCTTGACTCTTTCGTCTAGACGCCGACGTTTGGCTCCTTCCAATATGGCCACCTCACGCTCCCGATCGGCTTTACTTTTTAGACGAATCTCATTCAGAAAGGCGTCGATCATTTCGTCTGACGGCCACAGAAGTTCTGGTTCAGGATCCGCCCTCGGTTTCTCGGCGCAAGGAGCCTCTTTATCATCTATCAATGAATGAGAGATCACATGACAAGTTGCCCCCGGTGTGTCCGTCTTCTTTAGAGTGTGCGGCTGTGGTGGGTTTACCTTCCACTTTTCAGACAGCGCAAACTTGCCTTGTAGGTACTGACCCTCGATCCATCCCTTAAAGACAAAGCAATCCTTGATCGGGTGACTTACCGTTTGGTGGTAAGGACAATAATTGGGATTATTCACTTCGCCGGGTTGCGCTGGTCTCCTTGGATTCGGGAGATAGATAAGCCTATTGCGCATCGCCAATTCGAACAGCCTTTTTATTTTATCCCGCGGGAATGAGTAAGGGCGCTTCATTTTCTCATTATAATACCGCCGTCTTTCTTCCAGTTGATCCGCTATCTTTGGGGCACTGGGCTGCAGTTGGGTGTTCGCAACGAAGGTCGCCTTCCCTTTACCCTTGTCATTTCAGGGTTCCGGCTTTGGAGGAGACGGCCTGTGACCCATTTGATCCATCTGGGCTAACTTATCAATTAAGGCATGGAACTTGGTTGGTTTGAAGAACATCATGAATTGCGAGATGGTTGCTTGCGGATCAAGAGTGCCCACGAACATGCCTACCGCAGGTATTTCTTCGATCAGCTGTTCGCATTTCGACCACAGATTCCGCCATCGTATTGCGTATTGGACCCACGTTTCGCCTGGCCTTATCCTGGCATTGATCAGTGCTGTTATCGGGGTGCGTTCACTAGCACTCACGAATCTTTGTGTAAACAGTAGCTCCATCTCCGCAAATGTTTCGACAGAGTCATTAGGTAGCTCCGAATACCACTCGAAGGTCGTTTCTGCTAAACTGCCGACGAATTGGCAAATCAACAATTTGTCATCTCCTACAGTGTTGCCGCATAAGGCCCTGAATTCAGCGACATGCTGATGTGGATTCCCTGTCCCCTTGTACACATGGAACTTTGGGATCGTGTAGCCCGGCGGGTATTTGATCTGATCATACCAACTCGGTTAGGGTCGTCCGGTTCTAACAATTTGCACAGCCACTTCATTCGCCTGATGAACTCGTATCTGCTGAGCTATATAGTCGTCTAGTGCAGCTTTGGAAATGGTTTCCTCCTTGGCTGCTGAAAGAGCTGGGGGAGGATTAGATATCTTCCTTCCGTCGTCTCCAACAATGATTAGAAGGTCTTCAGCTGGAGGGTCCGGCTGTAATATCATCCCTATTATATCTTGGAAGAGGAGAGTCATTTGTTTTATGTTAGCCGCTTGCTTTGCGGCTTCTCTGTCCTTCTTTTCGAGGATTCTACGTAGGAAGTCAGCGTCAGTTTCTTGTTCGTGGCGTTGTTCTAATGATGCCTCCGGGCTTTCTTTTGGCCTGGTAAGTGCAGTCATTGCAGTCATCATTTCCTGAAGCTTCTGTTGCTGCTATTGGGCTTTTGTCACAGATCGAGTGAGCGGTCGGTGACCCGTCGAAGCACGGCCTTCCTCCTTTTCGGAAGCCATATAAACAGTATGCACCACTATACCCCCAGACTTGGGGCGTTTAGATTCAGCGCTTTTATGGTTCGCCATGTTCACATGGGCTTTTTGCGTCCTCCTTTTCTTTTGAGTGATTGACGTTGAGGGAGCCGTTGCAGTGGGCACCCAGCCAACTTTTGTTTTCTCTGGCTTGACAGAGTAGTCTTTCTCCTGCCGAACCTTCATCTTTTTCAATCGGCGGAGATAGTCTTGATCGACCACTGACTCTTGGACACATCGCCAAACTTTGTAAATTTCAGAGGATAGCCGTCGAGGAGGTTGCTCTGGCTTCTTCTCTGTAACATTCTTCACAAGTGAAGGAGTTCTCTTTAACACTGTAGTAGGAGAGTTTCTGCGTACCTTATTGAGCAGTTCAAAGTTGTTCTCGGTTGGGATAGCAGCATCGAACCCCACCATTGGAGCTGACGGAGTTATCCCAGAGGGGGAGTTGCCCCCAGCCTTCCTTACTCGGCGCCAGTGGCGACGTCGAGTGTGTCGTGCGGATGGAGTTGTTTCAGCTATAAGGGTGACTTCACCATACCCACTGCTTTGAGGAGATACTGTTATTGGTGCTAGCCTGTCGAAAACTGACATTCGTTGAGAAGCGATGTCTAATCTGTCAAAGACAGACCTCTGGGCAGGAGAAGCAGCTTTGAGGACCTCGCTTGGAGCAGAAACCAGAATGGCCATTCTTATAAAAACTGACTTCTTGGAAGGAGAAGCATTTCCATTGATTTCGTCCAGTTGAGCCGGGATGGCTATTCGCTGTGGCTTATAGACGTTGTGGCCCAGTCTGTTGAAAACTGAGGTAATGGAGTTGGGCGACCCGTTAAGAGGGGCCGCGGTAGTTGTAAACCGATCAAAGACCGACTTCTTTGGAGCTTCTTGCGACGATATTGGGGCATTGAAACTCATTGGTGGGAGCATGGTCCCAAAGAACAATCCAGTGGTTGCTTGAGTTACCTGCTCCATTGGCATCTTGAAAAGGGAGACCGCTTGGAGCCTATAAGTCACTCCTCCAGTAGGGACGGAGCGAAAGTTGCAGTTGCAGGCAGTGCAGTTTGAAGCCATTGATCTTCTGTTTTCTGCACGGAGTAAGACACCAAATCTTAGTACCTCAAATCCACAGGCAACCACAGCAAACCGCGATTTGTTCGCGAACACGACACACGAAGTGTGGAGTGGAAAGAGGAAAAGGTCCCACCGGGCGTGCCGGAATCTGTTCCCCTCCGAATACAGAGACGTGACCGCGAAGGTTCGTCTTGCCTGAGATTCGGGACAGATGCTATTTGGTTTTATCCGTCCACCTCTCCGAAGATGCCAAGTTGATTTATGGCACCATGTATCGGAGGTTTAGACGGATGCGGCCGATGTAGCAGACTTCGTCAGATTCCCTCTCGCTTGAGGGGGTTTTAATTGTGGGGACGCTCTTTCCTGCAGGTGCAAGCCCCTGCAGTTAATTACGCTACAGCATCACGGTAAAAACTTTCTCCTTCTCCAGAATTTCACTTCGTGTCGTGTGTGTTTGTTTTGTTTGTGGTTGCCCGTGGATTGTATACGGAGACTAATTTATGTCGTCGCCAGTAGGACGCGGATTAGTCCAAATCCGTATTTTCTTAGATTTGGGTTTGGGGTTTTGGTTTAAGGATACGTTAGCCGTATTTGGGGCTAAGATCAACTTAAACGTTTGTTAAGGATACGTTAGTCTAATATGAGACAGGATCGTTTAGATCCGACAAAAGAGCATTTGGGCTCTATTGTTCCAGTTTAGAGACGTAGTGGTCCATTGCATGTATGGCCATCGGGACCCATCACCTCTCTGACGACGTTGAAGAATTACAACGATAGATGTCAGAGGAGTTCAGAGATATACCCTTGAACCAAAGTTGATTGGGGGATCTATAGTCCAATTTAAGACTAAAGTCTGTTTGAAGGTTTAAGGATACATTAGCCATATTTGAGGCTAAGATCAACTTAAACGAGATCGTTTAGATCCGACAAAAGAGCATTTGGAGGCTCTATTGTTCCAGTTTAGGGACATAGTGGTCCATCGCCAGTTTAGGGACATGGTGGTCCATGAGTTTAAGGATGCTTAAGTCCGTATATCGGTTTAAGAACGCTTAAGTCCATGAGTTTAAGGACGCTTAAGTCCGTTTATCGGTTTAAGGACGCTTAAGTCCATGAGTTTAAGGACGCTTAAGTCCATGAGTTTAAGAACGCTTAAGTCTGTGAGTTTAAGGACGCTTAAGTCCATGAGTTTAAGGACGCTTAAGTCCGTGAGTTTAAGGACGCTTAAATCCATATATTGGTTTAAGGACGCTTAAGTCCATGAGTTTAAGGACGCTTAAGTCCATATATTGGTTTAAGGACGCTTAAGTCCATGAGTTTAAGGGCCCCACAGTCCGTATCAATGTGTGGTTGTCGGGACCCGTCACCTCTCTGACGACGTTGAAGGATTACAACGACAAATGTCAAAGGAGTTCGGAGATGTACCCTTTAATCGGATATAAATTGATTTGAGAGAGCAGTCGTGCTCAGTTTCAATTTAATTTGAGGACTTATGGCCATGATTGGGTTAAGTCCAGTTGAAAATGTTCAACATTTTATTTATCATTGGCGTATTAGGCCTTTGCTTGGGCTCTGCCCTTTATTAATGCATAGCATTGGGCTTTTAATTAAATGCACAGCATTTGTTTTGGTCTGACAGACCTTTGATTGGGCTCTGCCCTTTTTTTTTAAAATAATGCATGGCATTTTTATCAGGCCTGTTAGGCCTTTTTAATTGGGCTCTGTCCCTCTTTAAATAATGCAGAGTATTAAATAGTCTGACAGTGCGCCACGTGGCCTGTCAGGCGCTCTGCGCTAATTAATGAGCGCAAGCGCGTGTGGAGGTGACACGTGTCACGCTCTGGTGAGCGCAAGCGCAGTGCGCTGCACTATTGCGCTGCTGACACGTGGCGTGCTCTGGTGACTTGTGCCAATCCAAGGAGCGCAACAGTGCAAACTTCAAAAGTGCAAGGCACTGTTTAATATTTGGATCAAAGAAAACAAGCTTTTTCTTTTTCCAGAAAGGTTCTACCTCAAATTTCAAGAACCAGTGGTTCGTCAAAAGGCAATGCCTTTATACAGAAGTAGATTACTTCTTTATTATTATTATTATTATTATTATTATTATTATTATTATTTTTATCCAAGATCTTGATCTTGTTCTTAGATCATTGATCTCTTTTAGAAGAAGTTCTTCTTTTATTCAAAGGTTTTTACCTTTTCTTTCTCTGAGCTCTTCTCAAAATTTTTTTAGAGGAGTTCTGTGTATCTCTTTTTCTGTGTGTTTTTAGACTTGGAGTCTAGGGGCCTTTATATAGTCCCAATTGATTTGTTAGATCAGTTAAAGAGATCTTTCTCTGAGTGATTTAGGAATTTTTCCCCACCGTTGGATCTTTGATCCTAGGGCTTCTGTTTTACAGAAGAGAATCTTATTGTTTTAATAAGATTAGAAAGATCTTTTCAGAATTTTTCTGTTTAAATGCTGGCACAGCTGGCGCAAGCGCACCTGCGCTCGATACGTGTCGCGCAGCGCAGAGCGCAAGTGGCCTGAAGCGTTGCTTCCTTTATTAAAATTTGAATTTTAAACAGAGCCTTGCTCTGATTGGGTGCGCTGTCTCGGGCGTTGCGCTGGCGTGTCAGCTTTTGACACGTGGCGCGTTGCGCGCAGCGCAAGAAATCTGAAGCGTTGCTTCAATTTTTGAATTTTTGAAATTCAAACAGAGTTTTGCTCTGATTGGGGGAAACAGGGATTTCATCACCCTTCCTAGGCCCCACAAAACGAGTATCCGCATCAACCTTACATTAATTAAAAAATATTTAGACAAGACTCTAAGAACCGTCGCGCTCAAATAGGACAAAGAAAGGTCGTGGGTAATATATCGCTTATCCGCATTACTTTTGTGGTGTCTAGGCAAGTGTATCTAAGGCAAGTGGTTATTTAATTAGGCCCGCTATTTTCAGTGATTCGTATAGTGGATACCTCCCACTTACCTGAAACTTACCTGGCCACAAGAGTAGTAAAGAGGTGGTAGAGGATTGATCCTGCGGCTTGTCCTTTGGAAGTCTAGGAGCTGTCTAGAGACTTGACCTAGGTAACCTTAGTTCTAGGGTTGTTTGTGCATTTTTGTGTGATTTGTCTTGAGTCCCACTTTTTCAAAAACAAACTAATTTTAAATTACACATACGCTGCCACTTGCGCTAAAACCGTTTAGTGCATGCTCGGCTGGACACGGGATTTTAGTGCCCGTCTTGCCCGCGTTTCGACTATCGACTCCGAAGTCGGTACTTCTTCATTTTCTTTTTCCCCACCACCCACCACATCGACCGAGATGGACGATACTCCATCAGATTATAACACCACCTTACCACTTCCCGTAGGTGTGCAGAATCCATCGTGCATTTCTCACCAAGGAGATGATATCCTATACGCGGTCCACTTCCTACATGTCTATCCATTCCACCAGCCAACGGGAATAATTTTGAAATTAAACCCCACTACATCAAACTGTTGCCCAAATTTCACGGGTTCGAGTCTGAAGACGCATATGTTTTTATCACCAAATTTGAAAATGTATGCGCAATGATAGGTACTTCATAACTGTCCGTAGATGCTATGCGTTTGCGTCTTCTCCCGTTCACTTTGTGTGACTTGGCAGAAAAGTGGCTTTATAATACTGTCGCACACTCTATTACCAATTGGGATGAATTCATGATAGCATTTCTTAAAAAAAAATTTACCCAATCATAAGATTGCCCGTGTTAGGAGCGAAATCAACCAGTTTACCCAGCTTCACAATGAACCATTTTAGAAGTGCTTTGAACGGTTCAAGGATTTGCTTCTCCAATGTCCTCATCGTGGAATACATAGATGGGATCTGTGCCGAATTATATATGAGGGTATTAATCCTGCGACAAAGCAGATGCTTGAAACCATGTGCTAATGCAATTTTATGTCCAAAGACGATGGTGAAGCATGGAAATATCTAGAAGATCTTGCTGAAAACACTTTGCAGTGGGAAAGCGTTAAACTACCTTCTAGGGGAGGTATCCATCAGCTCGATATTTTCATAGCCGTAAAAGCCGAAATGGCAGCAATATAAAAGAAACTCGAGGCTATGGAGAACAAATTCTCATCAATCTCTCTAAACCAGGTTACGCTTCCTAAGACTGTATGTGGTTGCTGTTCCGATCCATCACATCTAACGGAAGAATGTGCTTCAAATGCATCGTTTCAAGGTCAAGAACACATTAATGCTACTTTTCAGCAGCAACCTAGAAACGATCTTTATTGTTCCACATACAATCAGGGGTGGAGGAATCATCCTAATTTTGCTTGGAACCGAAACCAAAACCAAAACCAAAATCAAAACCAGTTCCAAAGCAATTATCAAAGACCTCCTCCACAGCAACAACAACCACCACCACAGAGTCAGCACCCCTTTCAATCGCAACCTTTTCAAAACCCGACCAATAATTCTTTCCAAACGGCCAGGAATGAAAACTCATCTGCACTCAAACAAAACGTGGATATGTTTATTAAACATTCCACGTAATCGACTGACGAATTAAAGTCTTCTATCCGATCTTTAACACAGACCACCAACTCCCACGGTGAGAGTATAAAATCGATAGAAGCACAACTTGCAAAAATAAATGCCGCAATGAGTGCGAGTGAAAAAGGAAAACTTTCATCTCAACCCCTACCGAATCCTGGCCACTCACAAAATCATAATGTGAGTGCCATCACCACGTTGAGATCGGGAAGAGCGATAGATAACCAAGTGGGTGAACATGTTGATGAACACGTCAGTGATATTAATGATACCCCGGCTTCTACTTCTTGCCCTACTTCATCTAGTCTCCCACCTTCTTTCGAGCCTATTCTCCGTTTTCCCCAAGGCTCGAACACTCCGCCCACTTCCTCAAATCTATCTAAAACGATCCCCACTCCAATTCTGGG
Source organism: Agapanthus africanus (assembly GCA_030015575.1). Taxonomy (NCBI): domain Eukaryota; kingdom Viridiplantae; phylum Streptophyta; class Magnoliopsida; order Asparagales; family Amaryllidaceae; genus Agapanthus; species Agapanthus africanus. The sequence goes on along the minus strand of JASDDO010000019.1, from coordinate 41,014,593 downwards.
ATCGAGTCCATCCCCACAAACTTCTCCAAATATGTTGGACCCAACACTTATTAATAAAGCTCCTTTTCTAAACAGGTTGAGGGCCAACAAACCTAACGCACAAATGGAGAAAGTTGTGGAAATGTTTAAGCAAGTTAACATAAATATCCCTCTTCTAGATGCTATTCAAAAAGTTCCGTCTTATGCGAAAATCCTTAAGGACTTGTGCACTAGAAAAAGAAAAATTCAAGTGCCGAAAAAGGTAGTCATAACAAGTAACGTGAGCACAGTTTTTACCCAACAATTTCCTAAGAAACGTAAGGACCCCGGTTGTCCTGTAATATCTATAACTATTGGGGGGGAAAGCATCAATCGTATCTACTTGACCTCGGCGCTAGTGTTAACTTGCTTCCATATTCCGTCTATGAGCAGCTAGATATAGGAGAGTTGAAACCTGCCCACTACACTCTTCAGATGGAAGATCGATCTATCGCCCAACCTAAGGGTGAACTAAAGGATATGTTAATCAGTCAAGGAATTCATATTCCCTGTGGACTTTATTGTTTTAGATACACAGCCTGTGGCGAACCCACGCAACCAAATCCCGGTGATACTCGGCCGACCTTTCCTAACAACCTCCAACGCTGTCATTAATTGTCGTAACGGTTCTATGAACTTATCTTTCGGGAAGATGAAAATTGAGCTTAATATTTACAAGCTAGGAATTCAACCATCTGAACATTCTGCTCATTTAATCGATGTCGGTTCCATTAACAAGATAGCTTCCGACAGCTGCGAAGTGGAAGCCCTTTGCTATGATGATCTCGACAACACTAGCGCGACATTATTTGAACTGGAAAATTATTATAGTGAGGATATCTTCGATGAGTCCATCCCTAAGTTTGAATCCGTTGACTCGTCGCAAAAGTCAGTAGCGCTTTCCGAGTCAATATCCTATTCAAACCTCTTAGGCAGTCCGAATATCATTCACTTACCTCTCCTTCTATCGTCTCTCTGCCGACTCTAGATCTCAAACTGCTACCTTCTCATCTGAAATATGCATATTTAGGTGAGAATGGGTTTTTACCCGTGATAATATCCGCTTCTCTAGCTTTAGAGCAAGATAACGATCCTTTGACGGTGTTGAGATCGAATCGACAAGCATTTGGTTGGACAATGGCTGACATCAAAGGGATTAGTCCCTTAATTGTTGAACATCATATACATTTGATGGATGAAGCCAAATCAACCCGAGACCCACAGAGACGAATAAACCCCATCATAAAGGAGGCGGTAAAGAAAGAAATCGTCAAGTGCTTAGATAATGGTATAATTTACCCAATATCTGATAGCCAATGGGTAAGTCCTATTTATATAGTCCCTAAAAAGTCTGGCATCACGGTCATAACCAATGATGCTAAAGAGTTAATCTAAACACGCACCCAAACTGGGTGGCGCGTATGTATTGATTATAGAACTTAATGCCACAACGAGAAAAGATCACTTCTCTCTACCTTTCATTGAACAGATTTTAGAACGATTAGTTGGACATGAATACTATTGTTTCTTAGATGGATACACTAGTTATAACCAAGTCCCCATCGCCGAAAAGGATCAAGATAAAACCACATTTACTTGTCCTTTCGGTACTTTTGCTTATAGACGCATGCCTTTTGGGTTATGCAACACTCCCGCTACATTTCAGTGGTGTATGATGGGGATATTCTCAGACATGATCGAGAATTTTCTGGAGATATTTATGGACGATTTCTCCATATTCTCGGACTCCTTTGAGGACTGTCTTCGTCATCTTGATGCAGTTCTTACCCGCTGTAAGGATAAGAACTTAACTTTGAATTGGGAAAAATGTCATTTTATGGTCCAAGAAGGTATTGTCCTTGAACATATAATTTCACAAAAAGGCATTGAGTTAGACAAAGCTAAAATAAATGTCATCCATAACCTCTCTCGTCCCAAATGCATCAAAGATATACGATCCTTCCTTGGTCATGCAAGATTTTATAGGAGATTCATTAATGACTTTAGCAAAATTGTTAGACCCTTAACTCTTCTCTTGGCTAAGGATACTATATTTTACTTCGATTCGGATTGTGAGGCTGCTTTTGAATCGCTTAAAAGATCTTTCACTACAGCCCCCGTTCTATCATCTCCGGATTGGAATCACCCGTTCGAGCTTATGTGTGATGCATCAGATTTTGCTATTGGTGCAGTCTTAGGACAGCACATTGATAAGATACCACATGTAATTTACTATGCAAGTAGGACCTTGAACGATGCACAAATTAATTACACAACTACCGAGAAAGAACTCTTGGCAGTTGTAGTCGCATTAGAAAAATTCAAGCCCTCCTTGATTGGCTCGCCAATAGTGGTTTACACTGATCACTCTGCCCTACGACACCTTTTATCAAAGAAGGATACTAAGGCCAGGCTAATACGTTGGATCCTGTTGTTACAAGAATTTGATCTTGTCATCCGAGATAAGAGTGGATGTGAAAACGTAGTAGCTGACCATCTTTCACACATCTCTTCTTCACCAACGTTGACCGTGTCGATAAATGACTCATTTCCTGACGAAAAGCTCTTGACCGTATCCTGCAAACCTTGGTTCATGGATATTGTAAATTATCTAGCGACGGGACTTATTCCTAGCAATTGGTCGAAATAAGACAAACTTCGATTTCTATCCCAAGTAAAACACTTTTCTGGGATGAACCTTATTTGTTTAAGTATTGTTCCGATCAAATCATTCGCAAATGTGTCCCTAATGATGAATTCAAGAGTGTGTTATCATTTTGTCATGATCAGGCATGCGGCGGTTACTTTGGTTCTCGAAAAACAACAAAGAAAGTTTTGCAATGTGGTATTTATTGGCCAACATTATTTAAAGATGCATATAATCATTGCAAAACTTACCCGCGGTGTCAACATGTGGTCGTATTTCACGTAGAAATGAGATGCCGCTCCAACCTATTTTGGTTGTGGATATATTCGACGTTTGGGGTATTGATTTTATGGGCCCTTTTCCCAACTCTTTTGGGAATTTATATATCTTGTTAGCGGTTGATTATGTCTCAAAATTGGTGGAAGTAATACCGTGTCGCACTAGTGACAACAAGGTTGTTATTAAGTTCCTTAAAGAAAATATCTTTTTACGGTTCGGACACCTTCGCGCTGTAATTAGCGACAACGGGACGCATTTCTGTAATCGGTCTTTCGAGATTTTGATGCGGAAATATGCAATTAACCACAAAATTTCTACGCCCTACCATCTCCAAACAAGCGGGTAAGCTGAGATCTCAAATAGGCAGATCAGGCAAATTTTGGAGAGAACGGTTTCTAAAAACCGTAAAGATTGGTCAACCAAATTGACGGATACTCTTTGGGCATTTTGTACCGCTTATAAGACCGATCTTGGTATGTCTCGATATCGCCTTGTGTTTGGGAAAGCATGTCACCTTCCTGTCGAAATCGAACATAAAGCAATGTGGGCTATCAAAAAGCTAAACTTCGATTTTGATCAAGCCAGCAGCTATCGGAAGCTGCAATTGAATGAGCTAAGAGAACTCCGCGATGAAGCCTATGATAATGTGGTGATAGTAAAGAACCGGATTAAAGTGTTTCACGATAAAAACCTTTTTAGGAAAACTTTCAAACCGGGACAACAAGTCCTTCTTTACGATTCTCGTCTCTATCTTCATCCGGGTAAGCTTAAATCTCGTTGAAAAGGACCTTTTGTGGTGCGGTATGTATACCCGCACGGGACAGTAGAAATTGAAAATATAAAAAACGGTTCAATTTTTAAAGTAAACAGGCATAGATTAAAACCATATTTTTCTGCTGACCCAGCGGAGGAGCTCCTGTTTCTAAAGGAGACACTTTATCATAACTAAATTTCCTCCACCTCACCTTCATATTTCGGTAACATTGTCTCATTTTAAGAATGGAGGTGAGTGATAAAAGATTTCACTGAATATCTGTGCATGCCGGCTGAGTTAGCCCAGAATCCAATTTTCCCTTCTGAACTTCTGTGACTCTTGGCCTTCTTATAACCCTTGTATAGTTTAAAAACCTTGCACACTAACAGAGCCATTCAAAACCTCAATTAATCCCATTTTTAATACGATTTTACCACACCCTTTCATCTAACCTAAACCCTAGATTTTCCTTTAAATACCACTCCATTTCACACACCCCTCACTCACAATCTCTACCCAAACTCTCAGGAAAAATCCTAAGAACTTTTTTGTACAAGTGGAGTTGGCGAAGGGCGAAACTCCGACGAACTTCCGACGATGACCCTAGGAGCTCCCGGCGACAAAACGACGCACCGGAACCTCCTACCACACCCTCTTCCTCTTTCATAATCTAAAATCCAGTAAGTCCCTCCTCCCTCTTCTCTTTTATATTCTGAAAACTTGTATTTCTAAAACCCGACAGAAGCAGAGTTAATCCGACTTCCGATTCGGTTTTCTTTAAAAAAGTTCCAATTTTCTTAAAACAATACCAAACTTGCATATCATAACCATTAAACATTAACAAAATATATTGAACAAGTTTCATAACAAAAGAATTCATATTGTAATTTATATCGCACTTTTTCGGAAAAATACCATATAGTTTAGTTTTAACATAAATCATTCTAATTCCTTACTATACCTTTAGATAGTTCACGAGATAATGACCTACCTCCTCACAACACACATCTCTGTCTTAGCACGATGTCTTTTGGGAATATAGAATATAAGAATACAAATTTACAATTAAATACCTTTAACTTATAAAAACCTTTTTCTACAATATTATGTATTTTAAACAAATCTTTGCAAAGCGCCGCTACAACCCATTTCGGGAAACCCGTTCGGGATGGTGCAGATTATCGCACATCCTCGGGCTTAATAGTGCGAGATACAGACCTCCGCAAGGAACATATGGTCTCGAAAGATTTAAAAATACAAATATCTTAAGAAAAATAGATTTCTAGAAAAATAATAAATTAAATTATTCTATATATGTATGTATGTATGTATGTATGTATGTATCATCAAAATATCTATTTTTGATATAGTATAAATATTCCAACTTTTCTAAATAAAAAAGAATCACTTTACATGAAAATACCATGCAATTCCATACAACTTCAATACTTTACAATTAAATACCATATATTATGAAATTAGGTTTTACTCACTAGAAATGTCACATATATAAAATCTACATCTATGAAAAACTCTAAACACGATAATTAAATATTTGAGGTGTATTTTTAAAATTATACAAAATTATTTTTACATAAAACCCCCTCAAGTTTTATAAATTACAATAAGGACCCTAGTAAACATAGGTTTAAGCGGGACCCGTCTCTTGAGCCTCAGGGAGCCGGAGATATGGGTGTTTGCCTATTTAAGGCAGATAACTTAACAAACGGTGTTATCAAAACGGTAATCATCTTTGAAAAAGACATAAATCCTGCCATCTATGTGCAGTGCTTACCGATAACACCAAAACCTAATTCAAGATTTAATTTCTTTTCTAATTGTCTGACTTAGACTGAGTCTCGATATAATCAATTTGACTTGAATGAAATTTGTTCAGTCAAAAATATTTTGCATTTGATATGACATTTTCCTTATTATTTCTATATAATAAAAGGTGTTTATTATAAATATGACACATATGAGGGTTTATCTGTAAAAATACTATTTCCATGTGTTTATATATTATAATTTACATTATGAAAGAAAATGTAAGCATATAATATCTATATAATATTTAGTCCATTTAAATATGCTTACCTTATCAAATATCTTTAACCATATTTCTAAAACTGTAATATCATGTCAAATGTTTAAGATAATATCTCAATAAAAACAAATTCTAATAACATTATTTATTGAGTTATTGTGCAGAAATTATATCAGAACTAAAATCAAGGAAATTCGAGTTGGCGGGATCAAATCTGTTGAAATATTCAAGTAAATCGAAGAAAGGTATTCTGGCAGAGACTACGAGATGATTTCAAAATTCCAGATATCAAAACAGTCTACATATGTCACCAGAAGAGGCCAGCAAAAATTTAAAATCAAGACCCTCCTAATCCATCGTGGATCAACGGGGAAACCCGCCAAATGGCCGCGGTTTCACCGCACGTATGAAGATCTAGGGCTTGGGATTTTCAAGTTGGGATCCTAACCACTAGTTACCATATTAGAAAATTAGGGTTCTGACTCTGTGACTATAAATAAGGACCGAGAGCCTCTTGGAAAAAGGATCAAACCGACGCAATCACGAAGTCCACAACGGTTCAAGAATTCTGGTTGATCATCGACGGTTCATCTACCTCTTTAAGAAGAGATCGAGAAGCAAACTAGGGTTTTGTAATCATTTTCTAAAGGAACAAAGTGTACTTAATCTTGTTGGTTAATAAAGATAGTTTTATACTATTGCATTTTATTTTCTTCATGATTTCTATCTTTTCTTTTCCCAACATACGCGAGTAATTCTCCGCTTGTTAGGGTTCGTAGGATTAGGGTAGATTAACGGATGATGAAGATCTTTAAACTCTTTTTACGTCCTATAAAATTTATAAACTTTACCAAAAGAATCATTAATATCCTAATCAGGCGTGCTACTAATTCATTGGGAGCCACGACCGCAATTAGAGATTAGATTAACGATTGTTATGGTAATGGCTAGACATGAACGGAGATCCATGTCAAGGTAGGGGCTAAGAGTGGGAACCCTTTTTCCCTCCAGAAACCCTAATCTACATGCATCAATGTCGATCTGGTTTTAAATCTATTAAAGGATAAGAGGAGTAATCTTTAATTAATCATCCATGACTACTAAATCTTAACGAACCCTACAAGCCCCCTCCTAATATAAAACCTACATCTGTAGTTAATCTAGATCTATATCCTACATCCGCGTTTGACGTAGATCTAGAATCTACAACCATTCTCCACTATTCATTATTTTTCTTCCTTTCCCAATCAACACGTCTAAAGTAAGATTAAAAGATTCAACATTTCCCTGAGGACGGCCCGTACTCATCTCGGTCTAGCTACATGCGACACTGTTACTGATTGAGGTTACAACACAACTCTAAAAACTTCATCAATCAAGATTCAAGTATATATAATAATTCAATATGAATCCATATATTCAATCTGTTCAATCTATTCAATATATATTGACTAAACCGAACCATAGATATACCTCCATCTATATGATTCTCCAGTTACATCCGTTTACTGATATCATGGTTTCAGCAAATCATCCAATTATACAATCTATAATACAAGACAATACAATTTACAATACAATACAAACAATACAATCAAGACATCGCGGGGTTTAAGGGATAGATTGGTATGGAACATGTTAAATGTGGCACGAGACGGCATCATTTAAGACACCTAACATGTATTCCATTGATGTTGTACCGTGGCATAAACGGTTCCTTGTACATTCCGTTCACCTTAGTCTCTGGTCTACTGAGACTCCTCTCGTATACACTGGTCTCTTCTGTACCAAGCTACAAACAACAACGTTTATACTAAATACAACATTATAACAATATAATACAACTTTAAAAGTTACACTCACTCTCTGTCTATTCTACTCCTCCCTTGTCTTTGGGACTTACCGAGCGATTGTTCGCTGACGATATTTCTTCTCTTTCTTCTTTGGAATGTTGTCAGGTGATTCAGACCTTCAGGAGATCGAGCCCACCAGCGAGGACTTGGATCAGCTAGCTTATGACCCGTAGCTCTAGATACTTGTACATTTCATTTCAGTACTTTCCATTTCTGTTATGCCACTGTTTTAGGCATTGCTTTTCATTTCACGTATTTACTTTTCAGATGTATTGTAAAAAGAGAGTGAATAAATAAAGTTGTTGTTCATTACATTTGTCTCTTGTGTATATTTCTTTATATTGCTTAGATACACTCAGCGTGTTTACTTCAGAGTAAATACGCAGCGGGCTCGTCGCGTCCTCTACCTGTACACCGGGAAGCGGGGCGTGACAGGTTTTGTTGGTGGCCCATGCAGGTCAGAGCTGTATAGAATCCTACCATGCAGTTCAGTTCTGCATGGACAACCTAAGCAATATAACACAAGAAGCAGCAACTGAAAATATTCTTTATAATTCATATTCCTTGAATCATCCAATTTCATATATTTTGAATCTGTTCTAACCCAAAAATTCCCCCACCTCTTTTATAATCTTACCAAATTCTTCGCATTCTTTCATTCTTTCACATATTTTTCATACACTACCAATAGTTCTATCACCAAACTTTTCTTGAATCTGTTACACTTTCCTTTTATAAATTTCGAGGACTAAATTTTTAAAAGGAGGGTAGAATGTAACAAACCTAAAATTTCTATTTAATTTTTTTTTCAAAAATACAAAGAGGGGTACTTTTTCCTGAGCACAAGTTATAAGTTTGTTTTGCTTTTTAATAGCAAGAAAAAACTTGCAGCTCACTGATATGACCTTGCACTGCTGAACCGAAACACCAGAATTCAAATCCCATTAGCCATATTATTTTTTAATTAGTTTTCTTTTAAATTTTTAGAAGCCCGAGAGTCTACACGTGCTTTACCCGTAAATCCAAAGGTCACACTAAAAACAAACGACCCACCTGTCCTAACCAAGAGGCAAGGGACACATGGTGGCCGAACTCGGCCTGAATCGGCCTAACTCGGCCGGCGACTCGGTCGAATCGGCCACCACTGCCGGCAGAGTCAGCCCAGAATCCGATTTTCCCTTCTGAACTTCTGTGACTCTTGGCCTCCTTATAACCCCTGTATAGTTTAAAAACCTTGCACACTAACAGAGCCATTCAAAATCTCAATTAATCCAATTTTTAATACAAATTTTAATACGATTTTATCACACCCTTTCATCTACCCTAAACCCTAGATTTTCCTATAAATACCACTCCATTTCACACACCCCTCACTCACAATCTCTGTCCAAACTCTCAAGAAAAATCCTAAGAACTTTTGTGTAGAAGTGGAGTTGGCGAAGGGCGAAACTCCGACGAACTTCCGACGACGACCTTAGGAGCTCCCGGCGATGAAACGACGCACCGGCACCTCCTACCACTCCCTCTTCCTCTTTTCTAATCTAAAATTGAGTAAGTCCCTCCTCCCTCTTCTCTTTTCTATTCTGAAAACTTGTATTTTTAAAACCCGACGGAAGCGGAGTTAATCCGACTTCCGATTTGGTTTTCTTTAAAAAAAAGTTTCAATTTTCTTAAATACTAAAATACCAAACTTGCACATCATGACCATTAAACATTAACAAAACATAATAAACAAGTTTCATAGCAAAAGAATTCATATTGTAATTTATATCGCACTTTTTCAGAAAAATACCATATAGTTTAGTTTTGACATAAATCATTCTAATTCCTTACTATACCTTTAGATAGTTCACGAGATAATGACCTAGCTCCTCACAACACACATCTCTGTTATAGCACGATGTCTTTTGGGAATATAGAATACAGGAATACAAATTTACAATTAAATACCATTAACTTGTAAAAACCTTTTTCTATAAGATTATGTATTTTAAACAAATCTTTGTAAAGTGCCGCTACAACCCATTTCGGAGAACCCGTTTGGGATGGTGCAGATTATCGCACATCCTCGGATTTAGTAGTGCAAGCTGCAGACCTCCGCAAGGAACATATGGACTCGAAAGATTTAAAAATACAAATATCTTAAGAGAAATAGATTTCTAGAAATATAATAAATTAAATTATTTTATAAATATATGTGTGTGTGTGTGTGTGTGTGTCATCAAAAATCTATTTTTGATATAGTATAAATATTCCAACTTTTCTAAATAAAAAAGAATCACTTTACATGAAAATACAATACAATTCCATACAAGTTCAATACTTTACAATTAAATACCATATATTATGAAATTAGATTTTACTCACTAGAAATGTCACATATATAAAATCTACATCTATGAAAAACTCTAAAAACGATAATTAAATATTTGAAGTGTATTTTGAAAATTATACAAAATTATTTTTACATAAAACCTTCTCAAGTTTTATAAATTACAATAAGGAACCTAGTAAATATAGGTTTAAGCGGGACCGGTCTCTTGAGCCTCAGGGAGCCGGAGATATAGGTGCTTGCCTATTTAAGATAGACAGCTTAACAAACGGTGTTATCAACACGGTAATCGTCTTTGAAAAATATACAAATCCTGTCGTTCATGTGCAGTGGTTACCGATAACACCAAAACCTAATTTAGGATTCAATTTTTTTTTTAATTGTCTGACTCAGACTGAGTCTCGATATAATCAATCTGACTTGAATGAGATTCAAGTATATATAACAATTCAATATGAATCCATATATTCAATCTGTTCGATCTATTCAATCTATATTGACGGAACCGAACCATGGATATACCTCCATCTACATGATTCTTCAGTTACATCCATTTACTGATATCATGGTTTCGGCAAGTCATCCATCTATACAATGTATAATACAATACAATAAAATTTACAATACAATACAAATAATACAATCAAGACATCGCGGAGTTTAAGGGGTAGATTGGTACGGAACGTGTTAAAAGTGGCATGAGACAACAACATTTAAGACACTTAACCTGTATTTCATTGTTGTTGTACCGTGGCATAAACAGTTCCTTGTACATTCCGTTCACCTTAGTCTCTGGTCTACAGAGACTCCTCTCGTATACACTGGCCTCTTCTGTACCAAGCTACAAACAACAGCGTTAATACTAAATACAACATTTAACAATATAATACAACTTTAAAAGTTGCACTCTCTCTTTGTCTATTCTACTCCTCCCTTGTCTTTAGGACTTACTGAACAATTGTTCGCTGATGACATTCCTTCTCTTTGTTCTTTAAAATGTTGTCGATGATTCAGACTTTCAGGAGATCGAGCCCACCAGCGAGAACTTGAATCAGCTAGCTTACGACCTGGAGCTCTAGATACTTGTACATTTCATTTCAGTAGTTTCCATTTCTGTTATGCCACTATTTAGGCATTGCTTTTTATTCCATGTATTTACTTTTCAGATGTATTGTAAAGAGAATGTGAATAAATAAAGTTGATGTTCATTACATTTGTTTCTTATGTATATTTCTTTTATATTGCTTAGCTACGCTCAGCGTGTTTACTTCAAAGTAAATACGTAGAGGGCCCGTCACGCCCTCTGCCCGTACACCGGAAAGCGGGGCATGACAGATGCCTAAAAAGTGGCATATGTACCGAAATAAGTACAAGTAAAAGCTTAGAAGTTTGTGTCCTCTGTGAACTGGTCCAAATCTTTCTGACTGGGATCGGTCTCCTGAGAGTCGGGTCCTCCTGACGAACATGCCAAGGAAAGAAAAGACAGGAATGCCATAAGCGAGCTAGCACTCCATAAGTCCTAAAAATAAGATAGAATAGAACAAGTAAAGAGAAGAGAACTGGTAATATAAATATGTATATGTTTGCTATACTAACGTAGTTGTTTGTAACTTGGTACAGAAGGTATCGGTGTATATGAGAGGAATCCAACTTTTCCCGTAGACTATGATAACCCATAGTACAAGGCCACGTTAAAACCCATGGGACAACGGCACAGGATATTCATGTAAGTGTCTTTTAGTGTCTATCATCGTGTCACTTTTAACACATTCCGTACCAGTCTACCCCGTTAAACCCCGTAATGTATATTTTATTGATTGGTAATAATCAGACTTGCCGAGACCATGGTATAAGTTTTTCATATAAACAAGTTCAGGATGTATCAAGTAATCATGTAATGAAGTCAAATCATAACCATGGTTCGGTCAAGTCAAGTCAAGTTTGCATGTTGATATTGTTCTGGTATTCAAGTTCATGTTTAGTATATTGGATTCATGTTGAATTGTATTCAGATTAGTACTTGGACTCAGACTTGAGTCAGACACTTTAAACAGAATTTGGATCCTGAATTAGGTTTAGGAGTTATCGGGAACTGCTTCACATGAACGGCAGGATTTGTGTATTTTTCCATGACAATTACCATTGATAACTTCATTTTAGTTTTCTACCTTAAATAAGCAAGCACCCACTTTCTCCGGCTCCCTAAAGCTCAAGAGAATTGGTTCCGCTTAAACCTGTATTTACTAGGGTCCTTAATGTAATTTTATATATCTCAAGGGGGTTTTATGAAAAATATTTTATACTTTCAAAATAAACCTCAAGTAATTATTTATGTTCTTTAGGGTTTCCATGGATGTGGGTTTTAAAGAATGAGATATATTAGTGAATAGTAACTTAGCTTGAATAGTTCATGGTATTTTAGTGAAATTTGTCTTGTATTGATACTTGATAGTATTTTAATGAAACTTGTCATTATTTTATTTTCTAGAAAAAATGGAATTTTATTATATATTAAAAATATATGGTTTGATAATATTTATATAATTATTAAAAATTAATTTTATTTATTAAGTAGAAAATCTCGTTTTTCTTAAAAGTCGTATTAAAATTCTTTTGAGATCGTAAGCTCTGTGAGGAGGTCTTCATCTCGTTCTACTAGCCTGAGAATGTGCGATAATCCGCACCATCCAATAGCGGGTTTCCCAAAATGGATTGTAGAGGCATAATTGCAAAGAGTTTGCTAATACAATTCGAAGAAAACGGTTTTTTTATAGTTCAAGGTATTTTGATGAAATGTCGTATTTTGCCACAAAAGTCATGTCTCAAGAGAATCGTGCTATGTCAAGATATGTGTATGTGATAGGTAGGTTATTACCCCGTAAATTTTTCTAAAGGTATGCTAAGAAAACAATTAAAAGATGTCGTCTAGAAAGTACATGGTATTTAAATGTAAAAGTTGATTTAAAGTTTTCTAGCATGTTGTATTTGAGTGAAAATGAATTCTAAATATTAGATTCAAGGTTATAATTATAGGGTAAGAGTTTGAATGTAAGTTATGAAAGAGTTAATAAAATTTTCTAGGTTTTAGATAGAAATGTCGGTGGTAACTCCACTTACCGACGTGTTTTGAAAAGAGAACTTTTTAAGATGAAAGAATAGAATAAGAAGTGGGACTTACAAGCAAAAAGGAAAGAAGAGAGGTAGAGGATTAGGGTGGTAGCTTTCGTGACGTCGAGGGGTCGCCGGAACTTGTGTAGATCCTCGCCGGATTTTGACCTTGGGCTAACTCCACTTGTACTTTTCTTAGACTTGGAAAATTTTGATAATTTTGGCTATAGATTTCAGAATGAAGAGAGGCTAGGATATGAGGTTGTATTTATAGTGTGAAATTTGGGTTTTGAAATTGAAGAAAGAATTAAAATGCATTTAAAATTGGATTAAAGAATAAAATTTACTTCTCTGTTAAATTGCAGAGAAAATAAACAGATCAGGGGTTGTGGAGTAGGCCAAAGGGTTTTGTGTGCAAGTCCCGTGCACTTTTCTATACGGTTCACCTGTCGGCGCCGGTGGAATAGCCGATCTCGCCAATCGATTTTCTGAGATGAGCCGTCGGAGTGGTGACATGTGTCCTCCTCAGTGTACACAACATTTTACATATGTTTATTTTTTCCATCTTTTCATTTTTATATGTATTTCACGTGTAAACTTTTGGGTTTCCAAAAAGTTTAAAAGAAAAATTCGGAAAAAATATATGTGGCTGATGGGATCGAACACAGGGGCTACGTCACAGCACTGCAAGGCTTTACCAATGAGCTACAAGAGATTTCTTGTTGTTATTAAACAAATTAAATTTATAACTTGTACTCAGGCTTGCAAGCTCCATTCTGTACATTAACTTTAAAATTTTCGTACAATAAAAACAGAGTCCTTATAATATGCGTACACGATACCCTTACCTATTTGAAAATTAGTCTCTATGTAATTGTAAATTTCGATGATGAAATTTTTATAAGGGGGTTAGAATGTAACGACTCTGAAATCTGTTTAGAAATTTTCTTATTATTGTACAGAAAAGAGTATTACAGCCTGTGTAAGAGTTAAAAGTTATTTCTATTAAATAAAAGCAAGAAACAACTTATAGCTTACTGGTAAAGCCTTTGCACTACGGTGACGTAGCCTGTGTGTTCGATTCCCATCAGACACAATTTTTTCTGATTTTTTTCTTTTTAATTTTTGGAAGCTCAAGAGTTGCCCGTGCAATACACGAGGAAAGGAAAAGTTTCAGAAAAATCAAGCATGTGCAAAATGAAGTAAATACAGAAAACCAATGTGGCACAAATCTCGAGACAAGACCTCGAGAATCGACCGGCCAAAATGCCTCTAGGGCCGGTGCCGACGGCTAGGATAAAACCAATTTGATCCGTGCTTTGCACACTCATCTCTTCAACTCCCCTTAACTCCTCTGCATTGTTTAATTTCCCTGCAATCAAACAGAGACCCTTCATTTCACCAGTTAACATCATTTTATTACATTTTAATCCATAATTTTAATTCCCAAACCCTAATTCTTCACTATAAATATCACCCCATGTTTTAGCTCTTCACCATTCTGAAAATTCTAGCAAAAACTCTCTCAAAAAGTTCCTAAGTGCAAGTGAAGTTAGCGACCAAGCTCTTTCCGTCAAAGATAGAAGCCGATTTCGAAGCTCCCGCGAAGCCATGAAGCCTCTCTTTTCTTCCTTACTGTTTCTTTGAGATTTTCATACCGTAAATCCCTCCCAACGCTCATTTTTTTATTGAAATTCATCTCCAAATCATATATCGGTAAAGTGAAGTTATTACCGATATCTTTCTTTTTAAAACCTAGAACTCTCTTTTTCTTTTTATATTGGTCAATCTGATTTTACCACATTACTTATAACTTTAAATACTAATGTTTAGATTCACATTTAACCAAAATTCTCATGTGAAAGAACCATAAAACGAACTTTTCATTAAAATACCTTGAACTTTATTATCAGCTCTTTTCGATATTGTTAAAACAATACTTTTAGGAAAAACTTCACGGGGTAACGATCTACCCCATATGCACACTTTGGTTTCATAGCATGATGCCTATTTAGATGTATATTTGGTTCGAACAATAACCTTTACAATAAAATAACACATCTTTTAAAATTCGGCTTTCTTTTAACGGTATTTTGAAATTTCTTGGCAGATATGTCTCTACAACCCTCGTTAAGGGACCCGCTAATGGATGGTGCGGATTATCGCATATCCTTGGGATAGTAGAGCGAGATGCAGAACTCCTCACGGAGTATTCGTTCTCGAAAGGAAATAAAATACGGTTTTTAAGAAATACGACTTTTCTAAATAAAAATAATTTTTAAAAAATTATATAAAATTATAAATCCATATTTTCATTATATTATGAAACTATATTTTTCTAAAAATGAAAGATTAAAAAAAATATTAATAAAATAACATCAAGTTACCAAAAATGACTAGTTTTCAATAAAATACCATAAAATTTTAAAAGCTAAATATCTATCATTAAAATATCCCAATAATTAAAATACATGCTAATGAAAACCCTAAATGATATAAATCACACTCGAGATTTATTTTTAATCTATATTAAAATATTTTTCATAAAACCCTTTCGAGCTATACAAAACAATATTTTAAGGACTTTAGTAAATATAGTTTTAAATGGGATCAATTCTCTTGAGCCCAAGAGAGCCGGAGAAAGTGAGTGCTTACCTATTCAGGTTTAAAAACTTAACGGAGTTATCAATGGCAATTTTCTTGGAAAAAAACACAAATCCTGCCGTCCATGTGCAGCAGTTGCTGATTCTCTTGAACCTAAGAATTCAAAAGTTAAATCTGTTCACAAGTGTCTGGCTCAATCTGAGTCCAAACTCAAATCTGAATCCAAAATCAAACACGAACTTGAAAATTTGATCATGAACCTGAATACTTGAATTCAAACATCAAATTCAAACTTGTATACTTGACTTGATTTGACCGAACCATGGTTATAACGTGACATGAATTTGACATGACTACTTGAACACATGATTACATCCTGAACTTGAACCTGAACATTTTTATATCCATGGTTTCGGCCAAGACCTATAATCTTAATCTATATGATACAATATACGGGGATAAATGGGTAAATTGGTACGGAACGTATATCGTGGCACCAGAGGTCACTTAAAAGATATCTATATGAATTCACGTGTCGTTGTCCCGTGGGTTATGATGGGGCCTTATACTACATGTTACCATAGTCCACGGGGTAAGATGGACTTCTCTCGTATACATGAATACCTTTTTTTATCAAACTACAAATAATCACGTTAGAATAACTATCTTATACCAGTGAATGATTATATACAACTTTATCTGTTCATTTCACATTACATACTATCTTATATTTCCTTTTTTGGGACTTACCGAGCACTAGTTCGCTGACGACATTCCTTTCTGTTTCTTTTTTTGGGATGTTCGTCAGGAGGACCAGACTCTGAGGAGAAACAGTCAAGCCAGGAGGACTTGGACCAGCTTACAGCTCAGCATGAATACTAGCTCTTCTTGTACTTATTTTCTGCAGGCCACTGTTTAGGCATTTGTTTTATTTATTGTATCTTTTCTTTTCAAACAGTTGTATATAAAGTTGAATGAAAATAAAGTTATTGTTTCATTTTATTACTCTTGTCATTCTTGTTCATAGTTATATTGCTTAATTACGCTTAACGTATTTATTTCATAGTAAATACGTTGCGGGCTTGCCACGTCACCATTTTATTCTATTGGGAAAAGGGGCGTGATAGGTTTTGTTGTATAGACTCGGTTCTTGCTCACGGAACAAAGTGCTACACGAAAAAAAGTACCATGCCAATTGCATGCCAAGGGGAAGGGGGCGGGGGCCACCTTTTGAATCTGTGGGGGCCACCTTTTGAATCTGTGGGACCTACTGTAGAACAATGGAAAATTTTCGGAATGCATTCCGAAAGAGGACTGAACTGCATTATGAATGTAAGGATACCACCCTCAATTACAGAGGCACCTTTTATGTGAATCGGCACTATATGAGTTTGAGAACTCTGTAGTTAAGCGTGTTCGGGCCAGGGAAGTCTTAGGATGGGTGACCTCAAGGGAAGTGGCCCCTGGTCGGGTCCGGTTTGCTCTAAAGGACAAAACCGTGCGGTTTCGGCCAGAGCGGACAATGCCATCTGTACTGGGGCGTAGGGCGTTACATTTATGGTGACCCATGCAGGTCCCTCAGTAGTAGGTCTGTGGTTCGAAAACAAACCATTGTTCAAAGGTAGGGAGGATGTCGGGACCCGGCTTTTGCTCACAAAACAAAGTGTCACACGGATTGTCATGCTAAGGGGATGGGGCCATCTCTTGAATCCATGGGGGCCACCTCTTGAGTCCGTGGGATCCACTGTAGAACAATAAGGAATCTTTGGAACGCATTCCGAAAGAGGACCGAACTGTATTATAAATGTAATGATACCACCCTCAATTACAGAGGTGCCTTTTAAGTGAATCGGCACTATAGGAGTTTGAGAACTCCGTAGTTAAGCATGCTCAGGCCAGGGAAGTCTTGGGATGGGTGACCTTTTGGAATGTGGCCCCTAGTCGGGTCCGGTTCGCTCTAAAGGGCAAAACCGTGCGGTTTCGACTAGAGTAGACAATACCATCTGTACTACGGTATGGGGCGTTACAGTTTTAAATACTGCAATCAATACGGTGTCGCAATTGCTGGCCGCGGTGAGTACTGGTCGTCTACAGGGAAACTGTAATTTTATTTCTAATATTTTAGATGAGTTGATTGAGAAAAGTGAGAAAATAGCTTATTAGGGTTTTAGGATTAGGTAGTTAAGGAATGGTGATTTAAATAATAAATCTTTTTATCTTTTAATTATTTATTGCTAAAGGAATAGAAATGAATGTGAATTAGGTTATTTAGAGAGGAACTAGAGATTCCCCCTATTGACCCCTGTCCTTCTATTTGTCCCTATAAAACTCAAGCCTCCAATAAAACAAGTATTAACTCGCTCTCAAATCGAGATCGCAACTATCATAAATTGGTGGCGCGCCCTGATTGATCAATGCTTTGCGTGTGCATTTTGAAATCAAAGAATTAACCGCAATCAATAATGGTGTCGCTTGGTAGCTAGCCGATTGAGTACGGGTTGGTCCACAGGGAAAACGTGTTCTTTTCTAGTTGTTCTAACGAGTCGATTCCTATTTGTGGTAGGTTTTGATTTTTATAAAAACTGAAGTGAATTTGATTTGGATTAAAACCTTGCTAGGGTTAGGATTAGATTAGTTTGGAAAGTTAATTCTCTCACTGCTTCCTTTCCCCTAATTAAGAACATAAGTGTTAGGGTAATAATTAACAAAGGGGATTAGCACGACTGGGAAGAAACGTAGTTTCTTCCTTTTGGTCCTTGTCCGTCCTTTCTTAATTCTTAGCCCTAACCTCTATTTAAATCAACCATGACCGGTCTCACTAGGGAATCACCGCTATCTCATAGGATAGGGTGCCATAATGAACGATGGGTGATTGATTTACATAGAGTCCTAATTTATAAAGTTAAACGGGCAAGAAAAGAGTGAGAGATTTCCATCTTTCAAACCTTTCCCAAACCTAACCCTAACAAGTAAGAAACTACTCACTCATTAGGAAAATTACGACGAAATTCATTTTTATGTTTTTTTTAATTAACCTACTTAACTTGCAGATAAATAAAGACATGTAAAAAAAATTGCAGAGAAATAAAATTACAGATAAGAAAGATTCAAAATAAAAACTTACTTTTATTGATGTACTCTTGAACAATTACAAGGGAATTGAAAATCTAATCTAGAATTAAAAGAGGCATGCTCCAAAAAAGCTTTAGGGTTTCCTATTTATAGATAGGGGAAACCCTAGGGTTTACATCTGATCCACGTCTAAAATTACAAAACTACCCTAAGAAAGCTGGGTCAACGCACCGGCACCACCGACACGCACCGACACATGCACAGCACGGCCGCGGATCAGCGCGGAATGCCTTGTTTGGCCGCGGTTCCGCGGCCTTGAAGGGTCTCTGGCTCTTTTTCTCTGGGTTGCTTCATGTTGCTATTTTCTTCTGTTTTCTTTACTTGGTTCTTCAGAATCTTTTCTAGTTTCTTCCAGATTTCCACCGTGCAGATTGTTGTGGACTTTTACCGTTCGTTTCGTGTTGAAGTCTTGAATCTTGTGCTGCCTTCGTATTTTGTTCAATCGAACTGTTCATTGATCTTCATTTGTTTCTTAAATTGTAGGCGGTATCATAAAAATTCTTCTATTTGTTGGTCGTAATCTCACTTTTGTAGCGTTTTTTCACCATTTTCACTATATTGTTCCGAGAACCTATAACCTGCAACTATTTAGCAGACATAGATCAAAAGCACCTATTTATTTGCAATATGATTAAGAATGAGAATAAAATAATGCAAAAATCTGATATGAACAAATACCCCTAAACTTATCTTTTGTTCATCCGGAGCAAAACCAATTTATTCTCGAAAAATCCTAACCTCACTTTCGCAGGGAATCGCGATTGCACTGAGCTCGTGCAACAAGCAGTTAAAGCTCTAGGTGTCTCTACTAGGAAGAATGTTGTCTCCTGAGTGTTTTCAGCGGATACTACCCACAAAATCCGATCAATTTGGCCTATTGACTTTCATTCTTCAATTCGGTGTTCTAACAAGAAATTCTATTATCTTTAACTTAGAAATCATCAACCCGCATTTTTCACACTCACTTATCATTTAACTTAAGATTGTATATGTTCTGTAAATTTATTTAGCTTTCAACATCTTTTGAATTTTCCTTCTAAGGTTCCATCTCAACTTAAGAATTTTTTGGCATCTCTACTGAAGATATAAGTCCTATCTTTCATTCCTACTTCTCATCCAAACCCAATGATATACCCCTACATGTGTGTATGTATCTCCCCTACACTTGGAAATGCAATTCAAGCTATTATACTCTTGTCTATCGTTCAAAGTACTTTTAGTTGGTGAATTTTAGATGAAATTTCTCCTACATCCTTCATGCGACCGTTAATACTTCTTGAGATACTAACGACCGATTACAAAATGTATTTGCGCATTTAAGCATAATTCCTCGTCTTGTAATACCTAAAGGTTTAACAGTGACACCCAAACAGTTGGTCTAAGGCACTAGGTGATGAAGCACCCTCGCTATAATTTTTTTATTTATGCAGCCTTAAGTAATTACAAAACCAGTGTTCATTTTTTATATCTCTTATTCATACTTGTACTTTTTATTTTCCTTTATACTAAGGATTTTAGACGAGCATTTCGAGGTATCCTCTACTATTCCAAGTTTCAAGATGTGTGTTTGTGCAAGTTGTAGGGTATATATTTTCAGACTTTAGACTAAAGGTTCGGAATTATTTTTCAGACTTACACTTCAATAAAAAATTTCAATACTCTTCCCTTGTTTTGACTTAGCCCAAGAACTGAACTCAAAATTTGTCTTTTTCTAAGTAAATTACAGGAACATATATTTTCTACCGTTAAATTTTAAGAAAGGTTATTTTTAGGGTTTTTAATTTACTAAGTTTTAGGATTTAGTTTTTCCTAACTAGTCAACCGTCATGTTGAACTTAAATCAATTATGCTCAAAATTGAATTTTTCAATTTTTATAATTTTTTAAAAAAAAATTTCAATTTTTTATTTGATTTTATTTAATTTTTTTTCATTTTTTTAATTTTTATATATTTTTTTAAAAGATGCAATACATAATTAAACATGCAAAAGAAAAAAGAAAAAACATGTACAAAATTAAAAATATGCAATTCAATACAATGCAATGATAACTATTTACAACCACCTCCTCCCCCAAACTTACCAAAAGCAGTGCCCTCACTGGTCAAGCCCTCGGCGTCCCCTTGAGCATGAACGGGAATGCTCCTCTCTCGCTAGCAGCGTAGATACGCCATGTTCAATTTCCGTTACCCGGTAATCCAAGTTGGTCACCATCCCTACCAAGTTATCAATCCTCCTAATGGCTCTTCTCATTAAACGTGCATGTTCTATGGGGGTGAGCTCTTCTTCGCTCGCGGTCGAGCTCGAGCTGGGTGTTCTGGCTGGCACATGTTCGGCCGGTTCCCTTCGCGACCAAACATCAGTCAGACGGGTATAGAACGTGGATACGCCCTCAATGAGAGGCCTAATGGGTATACCTCCATGCATGTAGAATTCAAATTCCTCCACGAAGAGGAAATAGCGACACAGTTGTGTCACTAACATGGGGCAAGGGTAATTTGCGGCCCTTTTGCCAGCACCAATTGAATAAAGCAGAACCGTGCACATATCAAATCTAGGGTTCCTAGTCATTAGGGTGTGCACGATATGAAGAGACGGAGTGAAAAATGTGGTATTATGTGAACTCCCAAAAATATTATTTTGTGCCCACCGGCACACGGTTAAAACATTGGCGAAAAGGGTCCTAGCCTGTATTCCCTTCCTAGGTTCTCTCGAGCAGTCATTACCCATTAAGGGCATGTAATCTTCAAATTGAAGGGGTTGGTCATGAACAGGTAATATAGGGATTAAATTGACTTCATGGATGAATTCTCTGTCAATAATTATCTCCCTATCGCTCCACAGTAACTTAATAAAATCGTATTGTGCAAGGCAGCCTTCTTCCATGCACTCGTAAAAACGAGTGACTGGATCTGGAAGGGCGTAAGCATTGGGATGATTGTAAATTAAAAAGTTACATCCCCTCCGTATGATTTCATCACGAAAATAACTCCTATAGATTGTGTGTGAAAAGATTTGTGAAAAATCACGTTCTAATTGCATGTTCGGTGCCATTACAGAGAGTGCAGATCTAAAAGGAAAATTTATCAGAGAGGAGTTTTAGAAAACAAACCACCTCTGAGAATTTTAGAGGGAGAAGCGGCAGGGGCGCGGCGGAAGCGCGGCAGGGGCGCGGCAGAAGCGCGGCACAGAAGCGGGTTCGGCGGCGGATGCGCAGCGGCTAGGAGGGATCTTGCTGCAAAAATCGAAGCGGCGGCTAGGGTTTGCAGAGAGGTGAAAAATTAGGCTTAAGAAAACAGAGAGGGGTCGGGGTTTATTTATAGTGGGGGAATGTTTTGATATTTTCAAAAAACCCTCTTAAAAAGAGGAAATTATTTACAAATAAAATTTTTATTTTTATTAAAACTGGAAATTTACAAAAATACCCCAAATTTTTTTTTATTTTCAAATTCTCAAAAAAAATTTATTTCGTTTTTATAATTACAAATGATACATACCCCCAAACTTGTTTGAAACAATATTTTGGCTAGATAATCGAAATTTAGGGGTAGATGGAGGAAGATCGATCAATATAGATCGGCTCCTGCAAAACAGGAGCTTCTCCGAAGGGTCCGCAGTGAGGAACGGTTTAAGTCGATGTCCGTTCACTTTAAACAGTGAACCGTTGTCCGGGTTTTCTAGATCGACCGCACCGTGCGGATATACGGTGCGAACCAAAAATGGCCCTTTCCATCGAGATCTGAGCTTCCCGGGATGGAAATGTAACCGAGTGTCGTAAAGTAAAACCTGTTGACCAGGTTTGAAAGTCTTGCGCATAAGGTGTTTATCGTGAAACACCTTCGTTCGGTTTTTAATAACTACCGCGTTCTCATAGGCTTCATCCCGCAGCTCGTTTAATTCGTTCAACTACAGCTTTCTATTGCTGCCCGCATCTCTCAAAGATATGTTCAACTCTTTAATTACCCAAAATGCCTTATGCTCTATTTCAACTGGAAGGTGGCAAGTCTTTCCATAAACAAGCCTATATGGAGACATGCCAAGATCGGTCTTATAGGCAGTACGGAATGCCTAAAGGGCATCAATAAGTTTTGATGACCAATCTTTACGGTTTTTGGAAACCGTTTTCTCCAATATATGTTTAATCTGCCGATTCGAAATTTCAGCTTGCCCATAATTTTGGGGATGATAGGGCGTTGACAGCTTGTGAGTAATGGAGTATTTCCGCATTAAGGACTCAAAAGTTCTATTACAAAAGTGAGATCCATTATCACTGATAATCGCACGATGATGCCCAAACCGAGAAAAAATGTTTTCTTTAAGAAATCTAATAACAACCTTGTTGTCACTAGTTCGGCTGGCCACAGCCTCGACCCATTTTGAAACATAGTCAACAACAAGTAGAATGTACATGTTTCCAAAAGAGTTGGGAAATGGTCCCATAAAGTCTATCCCCCAAACATAAAAAATTTCAACAACCAAAATTGGTTGGAGCGTCATTTCATTTCTCCGAGATATCCGGCCCAAGTGTTGGCACCGGATCATGTCTTGCAGTACTCATATGCGTCTTTAAAAAGTCGTGGCCAGTAGAACCCACACTGCAAGATTTTTTCTGCTGTCTTTTTGGGGCCAAAATGCCCGCTACACGCTTGATCGTGGCAGAATGACAGCACACTCTTAAACTCGTTGTCGGGGACACACCGACGAATGATTTGGTCGGAACAGTATTTGAAGAGATACGGTTCATCCCAGTAAAAATATTTTACTTAGGACAGGAATCGAAGTCTTTCCCGATTCGACCAATCGTTTGATATCAGTCCGGTGGCCAAATAATTTACGATATCAGCGAACCAAGGTTCGCATGACACAGTTAAGAGCTGCTCATCTGGAAAAACGTCTTTAATAGGAATTTGAAGTGTAGGCGAAGAAGGAAGTCGTGAAAGGTGGTCGGCGACTACGTTTTCGCATCCTCTCTTGTCTCTCATGACATGGTCAAACTCTTGTAGCAAGAGGATCCAACGTAACAACCAGGATTTAGCATCCTTCTTCGTAAAAAGATGGCGAAGAGCTGAGTGGTCAGTATAAACGATGACTGGAAAGCCGATTAAATAGGGCCTGAACTTTTCTAGTGCAAACACAACAGCTAAGAATTCTTTTCAGTTGTTGTGTAATTCAATTGGGTCTCGTTTAATATTCGACTAGCGTAATAAATTACATGTGGCATCTTATTTATATGCTGTCCAAGGACAGCACCAACGGCAAAATCAGATGCATCGCACATAATCTCAAATGGATGCGTCCAGTCAGGAGATGAAAGAATAGGAGTGGAAATAGGAGAGTTTTTCAACGACTCGAACGCCTTCATGCAGGTTGAGTCGAAATCAAAAGTGGTGTCGTTGGCCAACAAAAGAGTCAAGGGTCTAGCTATCTTGCTAAAATCCTTGATAAACCGTCTATAAAAACTGGCATGGCTAAAAAAGGCTCGGATGTCTTTGGCGTACTTGGGAGGAGGAAGATTGGAAATGACTTCAATCTTAGCTTTATCCACCTCAATGCCATTTTGCAAGATGATATGTCTTAAGACAATACCTTCTCGTACCATAAAGTGACATTTCTCCCAATTTAAAGTGAGGTTCTTATCTCTACATCGGGTAAGAACTACGTCTATATGTAACAAACACTCGTCAAAGGAGTCGCCGAAAATGGAGAAATCATCCATAAAAATCTCTAAGAATTTTTCCACCATGTCTGAAAAAATGCCCATCATACACCGCTGGAAAGTAGCGGGTGCATTGCATAACCCAAAGGGCATGCGACGGTAAGCGAATGTACCGAAAGGACAAGTAAATGTGGTCTTGTCTTGGTCCTTTTCGGCGATGGGAACTTGATTATAGCCGGAGTAGCCATCCAAAAAGCAATAGTACTCGTGCCGAGCCAATCGTTCTAGCATTTGCTCAATGAAAGGTAATGGAAAGTGGTCTTTCCGTATCGCAGCATTGAGTTTTCTATGATCGATGCATACTCACCACCCAGTTTGGATGCGAGTAGGTATTAACTCATTCGCCTCATTAGTTATGATCGTTATGCCCGATTTCTTTAGGACAACGTGAATGGGGCTAATCCACTGGCTATCAGAGATAGGGTAAATGATACCGCTATCAGAGATAGGGTAAATGATACCGCTATCAGAGATAGGGTAAATGATACCACTGTAAATGATACCGCTATCTAGACATTTTACAATCTCCTTTTTAACAGCCTCCTTCATTATAGGGTTGAGGCGTCTCTGTGGATCCCTTACTGGCTTGGCATCATTCATCATATGAATATGATGTTCAACTATAAAGGGACTAATCCTCTTGATGTCCACCATAATCCAGCCAAAAGCTTGCCGATTATTTTGTAAGACCGTAAAAAGGGCTTTCTCTTGCTCAGGGGCTAGAGATGCCGATATGATAACAGGAAGGGTCTCCTAAGTCAACTAGACCGCTCCTAACTGATCCAAAAGATAAGTTGTGAGATATATCCCTCGAATTGACTCTTCACCGCCAATTATGGCCAGGTAAGCACAAGTAAAGAAAGGAGGGATCCGCTCACGAATTACCGTGAGACGGGCCTTTTAAAATTACCTTTCCTACTTGTCTAGCCTAGGCACCACAAACTCAGGTTTAGATAAACGACCGATTGCCCACAACCTTTCTTTGTCCTATGAGCGCGACAGTCCTTATTGGCCGAGTCTAAGTATTTTTTAATTAACTCGAGGGTTGATGCAAATGCTTTTTGTGATTTTTGGGGTCTTAGGAAGGGTAATGGAATCCCCACCCAATCTGGATTGGTGTTATAGCCCTTTAAAAGTCCGTTTTAAAAATGCAAAGCAATAAACACACAAAAATCCAAAACACTTGCCAAAATTTTTCTTTTATTTGCGGCATAAAGAATCCTGCACAAGATTGATTTATTGGAAAGGGGGAAGAAGTTTTGCGCAAAGAACCCTGCAGGAAAATTTTTCAGAGAAGATCAGAGGGCAGAAGAGAGGAAGAGAATGCTTACAGAGGGATTTGAAAGGTTGACGTCACCAAGCCGTGGCGGTTCCGCGGTCGAATGCAGGTAAATGTGGCGGTTCAGCGGTGCTTTAGGTGTTTCAAGCCGTCAAACTTTTCCTGTTTTCTTTTGTGGTTCTCCTCTGTCTTTTCAGATCTGTTGTTTGCTGTTTTCTGCACTGGGTTGCTCCGGATCTAAATCTGTTCGTCTTTCCATTCCTGCACAATTCGCACAAAAACCCTTCAAAAGATAACAAGATGATAATTTTTTTTGTTTTTATATTTCTCAGTTTTTATGAATTTTTTAAATTTTTAATTAACCCGAAATTACAAAAGAAAATAACTACCGTTCTCCCCGGCAACGGCGCCATCTGATTGATCGACGCTTTGCATGTGCGTTTTGAAATCAAAGAATTAACCGCAATCAATAACGGTGTCGTTTGGTAGCTAGCCGATTAAGTACGGATCGATCCACAGGGAAAACGTGTTCTTTCTAGTTGTTCTAACAAGTCAATTCTGATTTGTGGTAGGTTTTGATTTTTATAAAAACTGAAGTGAATTTGATTTGGATTAAAACCTTGCTAGGGTTAGGGTTAGGATTAGGTTAGTTTGGAAAGTTAATTCTCTCACTGCTTCTTTTGCCCTAATTAAGAACATAGGTGTTAGGGTAATAATTAACAAAGGGGATTAGCACGACTGGGAAGAAACGTAGTTTCTTCCTTTTGGTCCTTGTCCGTCCTTTCTTAATTCTTAGCCCTAACCTCTATCTAATTCAACCACGACCGGTCTAACTAAGGAATCACCACTATCTCGTAGGATAGGGTGCCGTAGTGAACGGTGGATGATTGATTTACATAGAGTGCTAATTTATAAAGTTAAACGGGCAAGTAAGGAGTGAGAGATTTCCACTCTCAAACCTTCCCCAAACCTAACCCTAACAAGTGAGGAACTACTCACTTTTTAGGGAAATTACGACGAAATTCATTTTTATGTTTTTTTTAATTAACCTACTTAACTTGCAGATAAATAAAGACAGGTAAAAAAATTGTAGAGCAATAAAATTGTAGATAAGAAAGATTCAAAATAAAAACTTACTTTTATTGATGCACTCTTGAACGATTACAAGGGAATTGAAAATCTAATCTAGAATTAAAAGAGGCATGCTCCCAAAAAGCTTTAGGGTTTCCTATTTATAGATAGGGGAAAACCCTAGGGTTTACATCTGATCCACGTCTAAAATTATAAAACTACCCTAAGAAAGATGGGTCAACGCACCGACACCACCGACACGCACCGACATGCACTGACACGTGCACAGCACGGCCGCGGATCCACGGCGGAATGCTTTGTTATCCGCGTAGGTTCCGCGGCCGTCTTGAAGGGTCTCTGGCTCTTTTTATCTGGGTTGCTTCATGTTGCTATTTTCTTCTGTTTTCTTTACTTGGTTCTTCAGAATCTTTTCTAATTTCTTCCAGATTTCCACAGTGCAGAATGTTGTGGACTTTTACCGTTCGCTTCGTGTTGAAGTCTTGAATCTTGTGCTGGCTTCGTACTTTGTACAATCGAACTGTTCATTGATCTTCATTTGTTCCTTAAACTGTAGGCGGCATCATAAAGATTCTTCTATTTGTTGGTCGTAGTCTCACTTTTGTAGCGTTTTTTGACCATTTTCACTGTATGTTCCGAGAACCTGTAACCTGCAACTATTTAGCAGACATGGATCAAAAGCACTTATTTATTTGCAATATGATTAAAAATGGGGAATAAAATAATACAAAAATCTGATATGAACACGCCCAAATATAGGGGTTAATACTTACTTGGTTGGAGTTATAATAATCAAAATATAAAAAAGAATATGAGGGACTTACCATCCCTTATACTTCCCTCTCCTACAACCCAAACAAGCAAGATTTTACTCACTCATTATTATAAGAAGAAGATGAAAAATAAAGATGGAAGAATAATCAAGATATGCTAACTATTAGAGCTCTCACTATAGCGAGGAACAAGTTTTGAGTATCATCACATACAATTAATTAAATTGGAAAAAGATAGGAGAAAAGAGTTTTATTTTAATCAGAGAAACTAGCTACTAAATCTTTCACGACGGTGAGAAGGTTTTTTGAGTATCATAGTTTCAAAAATTATTGTGAGAGAGAGATTGTAGAGAAAAAGAAAAACCACCAAAGAAAAATACCACAACCTGATTAATAAGAGCAACAAAAATAAATGCAAGGAAATAATATGCAGAAATTAAAAGATATAAGAAATTTAATAAACCTTATCTTTATTAATCAACCTTGAGCTTCCTTACAATCTTTAATAGCTAAGCAAAAGAGGCTACAAACTCTAAAAATAAAAACCCTTGAAAATACATGAAACTCTAGATGCCTTTCAATTGGATGCTCTCGCTGCTATTTATAGATCTTGAAATCTGAAACCCTGGTGTCGAAATCACTGTATACGAAAAGACCAAACCTCCCCTGAAACCCTAACTTGTGCGGCGCTGAAGAGGCGGCGGATCCGCGGTTCTTTGTTGGGTTTGGCGGCGGTTCCACTGTCCTTTATTGGGTTTGGGCTTCCAAACTTTTTGTGTTGCGTTCTTGCTATTTTAGATAGTTTCTGAGCACATGATATCTCGATTTTGCTGACACCGAAATTTGCAGGATTGACTAAGTTGACTTTGACTTTAACTGGATCAGTCCGGTTTTGCCTCTAAAGTCCGTCACTCGCTCCAAACTTGTTTCCTGCACTTATATAGCAAACTCGGATTAAAAGCACCAATGTTATAGACAATATTATAAAGAATAGATGGTATTAAATGCAATTTTATGATGTAAACACCTTCCTTGAAAGGAGCGGACCAAGGCAACAAACCAAAAGCCCAACAAGCAACATTACCAATGAGGAGGCAGTGGACGGGTACACAATCCATATGGTCTATATGATGGGTCCCATAAGAACAAGTCCTCCTACGATTCATGGTCATGACGGTAACATAGTTGTTGCTACCTAACACAGGCTCAGTTTAAATGATGAAGAGCCTGCTCATGCCATTAAGCAAAAGGAACCCGTAGTCTCTGAAGAATCGAGCTTAGGAAGTAAGGATAAAGCGGTTATCGTACCCGAGACTATAGAATTAGTATTATTTCAATGGCTTCAGAAATAGTTTCAAGACAGGGACGAGAAGTTGGCCAAGGTCTGTTCCAAAGTCGACTATCTCGCGAATGTCATGGCAAATCTCACGGCCCAAGTCACGCGAATGCAATTGCAAAAAAATCAAAGTTTGGTTCACAAACCAAGGACTAGCATCCCGAAACAGCCAACAGATATTCCATCTATCCCAAGAGCGGAACATCTTCACGAAAGTCGACAGCGATCAACCTCCAACCCTTTCAAGATGTACACTGACCAGGGTAAGCAGACAAAATGTAATACCCTATCATGATTGTACATTTTTTTAATTAAATAGATATATGGGTCTTTTTCTAATTATTATTGTTTCGGTCATGATTGGTATTTGGATGGGTATCCGTGATTATCATATTTGTACCCGACTCGCTTTCATATAAACCTATTATTTTATTATTTGGAGTTTAATATTTTTATTGAATATTTTATGGTTATCTAGTTTGTTAAATAGATGATAATTAACATTTAATATCTATTTTCTAATTTAGTGATATCTTACTTTATTATTCATACAATATATATTTTAAATATTGGAAGGTAACAAATAACATTATTAGTATGGTAGTTTTAAAGGAAAGAAATGACAAGTTATTAGAATTTTCATATAATCTTTTAAAACAAATAATGGGGGGCTTTATGGGATTTTGCATCCAAACCTATATATTATTAATCATCTCTTCTCTCCAATCAGAAATTTATCTCTCTCTCTCTCTACATATATTATTTAAACAACCCATCTCCTTCAACCTTCTTCTTCGATCCCATCTTCCTAAAACCGAGCAACCCAAGTTGAACCTAACCCGAGATCTCATAACCCTGGCACTTCACCGTCGACCCAGCACCAAATCGCAGTCATCTTCTTCATCTTCGTCGTATCTGAGGCAAGTATCTTTTCGGGAAATAGTGTACATAATAATGAAACCCTTGTAGAAACTCATATTATGATCATTAATTTATATTAATATAATAATCGCTGTTGCAAAATATGGTTTGAAAATATTATAATTTACACATGAAACGTCGTCGCCAAGCGGATATGACAAATCTGGAATTTACTGTACACCTAATCTTATAAAATTCTTTATAAATCATAGAAAAATTATTAGCATATGTTCTTTAGTTTGTCATGAAGCTAACTCAGAATACTGTAACCCTATGAAATATTTACTTGCAAAATAAATTGTTTAAATAATGTAAACTGCAAATTAAAATATCTCTGAACTACTGTCCAGGGAAATTCTAGCAGCAAATTTTTAATTTCGAACGTTCATAACTTTTTATAGGAACAACCTGAGATATTTTAATTTATAAAAATGAAAAGCTTATTGAATTATATTCGTTTTGGTAAATGATGTGTCCTTTTTGGAGAACATTTATTATTTTTAAACTATTTTACACATCATGGTGACGCTGAATTTCTGAACGGAACTTTCTTATACATGGTTAATCAACACCTTAATCGGATTGAATATGTTGTCCTTGTTAATGCTGTTATCTTGATCTTGTATATGATATGATTACATTATCCCTGACATGCTTGTATACCGATTTATGACATATATCATTGCTATCATATTATTGATACTGTACTGTTGTCGTTATCATGCCAGTACATACTTGTCATGTAATGTTTACCAATGCTAACAATCCTGATATTGACTTGATTGACCAGACTTGTTTTCCTGATAGACGTAACATGTACATGCATGTTCCTGTATTAGCATTAGGTAGATACTGCTCTTATATTTGCCATGAACATGAAAACCTGGGAAAAAGAGGGAAATCAAGAATGAAATCCGACTTGTAACTTAACAGTTATTGATTGCGAGAGACTGATCAGTCGATACGAGTTTCAGGCTCTGAAATGATGATGCTGACACCATTCATCTATACATGATATTGTTTTACTACCTAGCAGCATGTCTTGGATTCATCCCCAAGAATCATGACCGTGGTCCCAGGCACGCATGGGATACTATTGATTTACATCGAGGATTATATTGATTGGTTTCAAATACCTTTAGGATAGATAACATAGCGACATGAACCCTTAGGATACACATGATATAGTTGATACCGATATCTTGCTTGCTGCATCACATATACTGTCATCGCTTATTGTTTATACTCATGACCTCTCGTTCTTGCACATGACATAATATATCACTTTTTTTCATATTATTATTATATTTATGACGCACTGACTTTTGGGTTTTGTATGGCCCAGATCCTTTGACTTTAGCACAAGAGGATCGTGAGTATTTTGACACGGTTGCCGAGTAGTGAAGAGTAGTTCACTGATTTAGTTTTATTGATACTTTAGGTTCTTTTAAAGTATTGAACTTGTTGGTTTTATCGTTGTAATCTCATAAGGGACAACTATCAGTTATTATTTCCTTAAGTTCTTTGGATTGTTATTGCTTCCGCTATTGTTTCCTGTTATTATTTCTTATGGATATTGGACATGTGATAGATAGATTTATGATTATATTGTTCTTGATTACTGATTGACAGCCGTAATGTGATTATGAAAGGATATTTTCTTACCATAGGTAGCATGGTTGGCTTTATTACGTTCCCATATTTGAGTATATTGGGAAACGGGGCATGACACAAAAGATGAATTAAAGACTGATCGGCCTCAAAGACCGGTACTGGGAAAAACGCTGACTTTGATAGAGAGAGGGAAGAAAATCTACTCCTTCAGGAGGGATGAGATTCGCAAAATATTCGAAAACGCCTTAAGTCACGGTCTGCAGTTGCCCATTCCAAAGAGACCACATGAGGCAAATATGACCGACAATCCTATAAACTGCCCATATCATAGGGTGGTGAGTTATACTATCGAGAACTGTTATGTGTTTAAAGACTGGGTGGTAAACCAATACAATATTGAGAAAGCCTCACTGTTCTCTAATGCGCTGGCAAACCACCAAGTTACGGTCATCAATTTAGCTTCTTCAAAATCAGAGCACGAGAAGCTTGAATAAATGCACAACTTCGACCCCTAAGTCATTAAACTTGGAGGGGAAATGTGTGTATAAATAAATAAATAAAAAGCCGAAATGATGGAGCGGCTCGTAATAAAAATCAGGGAGTAAAAATAAAGATGAAAAGCCGAAATGATGGGGGCAACCGCGAATGAATGGCTGAAATGATAGAGCAATCGCGGCCTTCGCGATAAGAAAAGCCGAAATGATAGAGCAATCACGGTAAAAAAAATGACCTATAAGTCGTTAAACTTGGAATATATATGTATATGTAAATAAATATCCCAACCCCTTCAATGACGAATGATGAGTTGCTCCTAGTACCATATTCCAGTGTAGCGATGCAGACGACAACAAAATTCCAAATCCCCAAATGTCCCAACGACGAATGATAAGTCGCTCCTGGCACTATTCCAGTGTAGCGATGTAGACGCCAACCCAAATCTAAAATCCAATTTCCCCAAATTCTCCCAACCCTACAGGTCTGATGCTTCGCGTGCGGTGTATACAATCAATGGCATAAACGAGCTAAATTATACCCATGTTCCACCGCAATCACCAGCCCTGCGGCCGGTCTCGGCCCTTGGAATTATATTCCATTTGAGAAGACCCACTCATGTATCTTGACGATATATGTGGAAAATGTCACTTGCGAGATCCTTTCGACTCGTAAGGAAAACACACCTTCGTAGGATTCTTACGACTCACAAGCTAAAAGCACACTTGGGGGTCCTCACGACTCCTAAGGAGAAGATACACCTACAAGATCCTCTCGACTCGTAGAGAGAAAATACTCTTATGAGACCCTTACGGTTCATAAAATTGAAAAGCCTTAGCTGGCAGGGACCTAAATCTGCCTCCTAATCCATCGCTCCCCAACGAAAAAAGGCAAATGATGATTCGCTCCTGGTACCATATTCCAGTATTAGCGGTGCTGACGCCGATCCAAAACCCAAATTCCAAGTTTTCCCAAAGAAAATTATGAGTTGCTCCTGGCACTATTCCAGCGTAGTGATGTTGATGCTAAACAAAATCCAAATTCCAAATCCCACTCGAATTCAAAAGTCCCGCCAAACAAGACAAGAATCAAACAAATCAAATCAAACTCCCACCCGACGGTGCTCCCAAGCTCGAAGGTCCCGATGGATGGACAAGAACCAAATCAAACCAAATCAATCAAGTCAACCAATTGTCTGCTCCTCCGTCGAAATCATGTTTCGTCTCAGAATATATCCGCCCCCGGAATTATGCTCCGCACCTCGGAATGATACTCCTGAAATTATGCTCCGCTCTTTGGAATGATGCTCCGACACTGGAATTATGCTCCTGGAAGCTCCTCAGAATGATGCTCCGACCTTGGAATTATGTTCCGCTCCTCAGAATGATGCTCCAACCCAAAAACTATACTCCTGGAATTATGCTCTACTCCTCAGAATGATGCTTCGACCATGGAATTATACCCCTGGAATTATGCTCCACACCTCGGAATTAAGCTCTTTACGAAAGAAGATCCATCAATTTCATGCACACGGCCCATATACGCAGTGTGTATTCATTGATGGGGGGCACTTTGTTGGGGTCAAAACTTACACTCCATTGACTAAAAGTCATAGTCAAAGTCAAATCGTGCCCGAAACGAAGTCATGTGGATCCGAACCAAGTTCGAGCACAAGCCCCATTCCAAAGAAAAATTATGCGACGAATAAATTTATAGTAATTTCTTTTTTATGAATAAATATAATAGGCAAAATGGCAATTGGTAAAAGTCCAAATGAAATGTAAAGGCTATATAAATCTAATCATATGATGAAATAAAAGTCTCTCCTAAACATTTCTAAGGTTTTTTGCCTCCTTCTTCTTCAGGGGTTTAAATTTTCTTCCTTCTCCTTTTGAATTAAATTAAGAGTTTAACTCTTCTTTTATCAAAAAGAAATAGTTTTTCACCATAAAATTATTGAAGGGGGGTTCAAATCTCTCATCAAATCTCTAAAAGGGAAGATTTTAAATTCCATCACTCTTCTTCTCCAAGATCCAGAAAAAAAGAGGAGCAAGAAGAAGATCCATCTCTGAAAATCTCATTTTGGGAGGATCTAAGGCTCAAAAAAGAAGAAAGGGGTCCCCTTTCATCATTCAAGATCCAAGATTTAAATCTTGAGGTTTCAAGAGACCTTTTTTTGGTTTTCTTCTTAAAAATCTTTGGGAGTTTAACTCCAAATAAAAATCTTTTCTTTTAGGAGTTTAACTTCAAATAAAAATCTTTTCTTTTAGGAGTTTAACTCCAAACAAAAATCTTTTGGGAGTTCAACTCCAAACAAAAATCTTTAAGGAGTTTAATTCCAAATAAAAATCTATTATTTTGGAAGTTCAACTCTAAACAAAAATATTTTGGGAGTTCAGCTCCAAACAAAAATCTTTTTTTGGAGTTTAACTCCAAATAAAAAACCTTTTAGGAGGTTAACTCCGAATCAACTTCGAGAGAGTCCAACTCCAAATTTATAGCCGAAGCTTAGCCCCTTTTTTGTCGGCATCACCGCACGCACGCACGGCGTGCGTGCCACGGGCGGGCATCCTCGGCCCCGCTTCCCTATCTCAATAGGGTGACGAAAAACACTCTATAGATTCTAAATCTACTCACCGAACTACAAAACGAGCTAGTCGAATCCTATGACTTCTTGTCTTGTCTCGATGTCTCGGACGTCTCCGCTAAAGGTCCTTCAAGCGTAAGGACACACACATGAATAAGATTATCCTACTGATAATGTTTAGCGAGGAAAATACAATAATTTAATGAATAACGTTTAAAAATGCAAGTTCAGAAAACTGCAGTTTTTAGGCCCATTTTGAAAAATCTCCAAAAATAATAAACACAATATTTAGACTTAAACTAAAATTCTACATATATATATATATATATATATATATATATATATATATATATATATATATATGAGTTAACTTTGATACCCAAAATATATTTTCCATATTCCAAGTATATGAAATAAAATAGAAAATTAAAATATGTTTCTGAATATTTTTCACGGACCAGAAAACAACCTTTCACTAAAAAAAATGATATCTCTTGATTTTGTAAAGTGAATAAAGAAAATAAAAATTCTATAGATATCTAAAAAAAATTATCTGCAACTTCCAATTTTTACATATTCCAAATTATCAATGGAAAAATGCAGAAAATGTTTATAGGTTTAGTGAAAAACAACCATTAAAAACAAAAATTCCAGCTTGAAAACTCCTCATTTAAAAAATCGAAAAAAAATCCATTTTACAGTAAAACTCAACCAAAATTTTTTAGCTAGAAAATAATTCGGTTATCTACAACTTTGCAGTTCACCAAAAAATCCAATTTGCAATAGAGAATTTTCTAAAAATCTTATAGTCCCAGTTTGTCACTAATTTCCAAAACAAATATAATTCAACTAAAGAAACGATTACAGGTACTCAAACCTTTGAATTATTATACTGTTTAAAATCTTAACAATTACACACATAAAACCTATCATCATGAATAGAAAATGTAACTAAAATATAAATAAATAATATCATTAATCTAAATAAGTAAAGAAATGTATACCTAGTTTAGGAATCAAGAAACTCTTTCAAACATAGGGAAATCTTCAATTCTAGCAAAAACTTAAGAAAATTTGAGAGAGGGTGAGAGAGAGAGAGACATATATATAGCTATGGTTTTGGGGTTGAGATTGGGGAGAGATAAAGATTTATAGAAGAAGGAAAAATAAAATGAAGATATATAGCATGTCTCTTCTATTTTATCAACCATAATGAAAATTTTCATTTTTCTATTTAGATAAAAATAAGGGAATATGTCATGCCCCGCTTCCCAAAATACGGAATACGAGAGATGACAAGGCCAGCCATGCTCCTACGGTTAAGGAAATATCCTGTCGTAGTCACACTTCGGTTTCTAGCATTACTTGGTAATCAGTAATTAATGCACAGGTAATGAGAAATGCAGTCACTAATTCTATCAAAACAGATATGAGATATACTAGATAGAGATCAAAGGAAAGATAGCATCGGCGTCGCCGATCTAGATGTCCGCAATATCCTCCTGGTACGACAGATCCTGATCCGAGCTAAGTCCACTTCTCACTCTGAGCATGCATACTCAGCTCGTCGGAGCGACACAATAGCAATATATATAAATACATATGTAAACACGTGCAATGATGATGAACATGAAACAGTAAACATGGAGTGATGACATGGGCATGAAGTAACCGGTACAGGTAAACAATAAAGCAGGTATATCGAATCAATAATCAATGCAATGTCCATGTCACTAAACCTATCAGTCTCTAAGTCTCACTGTCCAAGTCACTAAACCTATCGTCGGTTCAAATGTGAGCATCAACCACCGCAGGAGTATCCCCAACCCAAGGGTAGGCCTCAGGAACAAGGGAACACGAGCCCGGATCACGCTTGCTAATAATCAGTAATACCATCCATACGACTCCTAAAATCGCTGTATATGCCGGCAGTGGAACTCCCGAGATTCCACTGATCGAACTCACACTCAAACTACCCCACACCCGCGGTCTACATCAAACACCAACCATGAACCCAAATACTAGTCGCTCCATAACAAGTCTACGCGAGAACTGGAGACATGGTCTTCAACAAGCATGTATCGACTGGTATCCAAGATAAATGGAAAATACTCGATGTCTTACCTATGACACTAATATACGTGCTTTCATAACCATGCCATTCCGGTTATATTTACACCTATATATGTCGCATAGGCGTCGACAATGCAATAATTTAACTGGTTCCGCTGATTGTATACAAGTACGCTTCACTTCACTTGTCCATTCACGCTTTTACACTAACGTACTTGCCACAATCCAATCACTAATATTTATCACTGGGTAATGTAACACAGTCACTAGGTTATTGATGCAAAATGAACACTATCTACAGAAGTATGACAATCACACACATGATGGAGACATAGTAAATGCGCTACCGAATACATATGAGCAACTGGTGTTAGTTGAACTAGAAAAATCATATAAAATCGCACGTGCATAATTTGGTAAAACGATATAAAAATAATAAATATCATACTAAATTATATCTACCGCAAAATTGGTTTAGAGTCAATTGGGTTTCAGGTTTGCGAGTTATGGTCATTTACTTTTAAGTGTTCACTGCTGGAAATCCAGTTTCTGAACTGGAAGTTCGTTTCGTAACACGTTTTACTCCTAGTTGAGAGAATAATTAGGCGAGCTACAGTTGGATAATATTTAGGCTTATCAGTCATGTTTCCAATGCACCAGACAGATTGATAATATCCGCTGTGTTCTGGGAGTTATACATTATCTAAGATCGGGATCTGCATTCTGTCCCTGCTTGGGACAACAATATGTACTGATGGTTTAAAATGTGGTTAAAATAGCAAAAAATGGTAAAAATGAACGAAACTACTTCCAATAG
This sequence comes from Agapanthus africanus, assembly GCA_030015575.1. Taxonomy (NCBI): domain Eukaryota; kingdom Viridiplantae; phylum Streptophyta; class Magnoliopsida; order Asparagales; family Amaryllidaceae; genus Agapanthus; species Agapanthus africanus. The sequence continues at coordinate 40,977,124 of JASDDO010000019.1, read as the reverse complement.
TTAGATAACAGATTCATCTTCGCTACAGTATATGGTTCCGTATAATACCATTTTCACACAGAGATGTAAAAGCATTTCTAATCAAGTGTTGGCAAGCAATGCTGCTCTGGACTGCAGTCCAGAGCCGCACTCCCGACCAGTTTCTGTCACTTTTTTAAAATAGAAATAGATTATAAATTATATGGAGTTCTAGGTTGTCCTGTCGTCTTCGATATGAGCCTACGAACACAACATTCCGTTGTGTAACCAATTTACTATAATTTTCATAAATATCAGGTACATAAGGTTTCAGATTCGACGGATCTAAATGGGGATGACATTTCACGGCGTTAGGGTCCGTATTTAAAAACCAACCCTTAACACAGTATTTTTTATCTCTAGGGTAAACTGTTATGCTTAAGTTTCATCATTTTAGGAGGGTTTTTAGATTATGGTTTGCATCGAGCACTTATATTAACATTTGATTCGCAACCGAAAAGAATAAACGATAGCATGTAACAAGTATTTAACTTGCCTGAAGATGACCGGAGACGCGACCACGATGATGACGACGAGAGCAATGGCACGATCACGGTGCAATGACAATGACGCAAATAGCAGCAGCAGCAGCGACAGCGAGCCTTGTCTCGGCTCTTGCCCGAGCTTGTGTCACAGCTTCGGCGTGGCGTGAGCTTTGCCCCGATGATGGAGACGAGGCTTGACGACCCGGAGTTAGACAGTGACTGACGATGCAGGGACGAGGCGCTGGAGGTGTTGGCGCAGCTTGGGCTAAAGTTGGGAGCTTGACTCAGCTGCAGAAAGAAGGAGGAGGTGGTCGGGAAAGGAGTGGGTGCGGGGCGAAGGGGTTGCAGAGGAGGAGGAGGTGGTGCTGGGGTCCGGCGAAAGTGACAACGATGTTCGTAAGGAGGTTGTTGGTGCTCGTGGTGGTGAGTTGCATGGAGCTCCGTTGATGGGTTCAAAGTCTTCGATGAGGGTAGAGGCTGATGGAGACGTGGCGGCGACGACGATGGCCTCAATGGAGACGTTCAGACGATGGGGGCAGCGGTGGTGGGTGTCAAGGTGGTCGATGATGGGTTGCTCGGGTATGGGTTGGTGCTCGGGCTCGGAGATGGAGGTGGCGACGGGCTCAACAGGAGTGGCTCAATGGCTGGCCGGCGGTGATGAGGGCTTGCAGGCGAGGTAAGGAGACAGGGACGGTGACGAGAACGGGTGAGGCAATGGGTTGTGGTGTGCAGGGGAAGCTTGGGTGACGAGTCGCAGGGTTGCTCGGGTTTTGGAGAAGAAGAGAGGAGAGAGGAGGAGAAGGTGGTGGCGACAGGGTGAGGGTGAAGATTGGGTCGGAGTTCCGGCGGCGAGGTTGCAGGGTGCTCGTCGGGGATGTGGGTTCGTAGCAGAGGAGAGGAGGTAGTGAAGGGGAGTGGGTGCTCGGGTTTTCGAGGGGGAGGAGGTAGAGAAAGGGACGTAGAGAGTGATGAAGAGAGGGGGTGAAGAGAGAGGGAGGGAGGTGAGGGGATCGAGGATGGTAGCGGGGATCTCGAGGGAGCATGAGGGAGGGGTAAGCCATGGGGAAAACGTGGAGTCGAGAACAAAGTTGCAAGGAGGAGCGGGTTGTGGGGAGCAGTTGCGAGAAGAGGGGGAGGAGTTGGCGATGAGCTCGGGGGTAGTTAAGAGAGTGGTTTCGTCATCATGGTCGTTGGGGAGTGGGTATCGCGGGCAGTGCGAGGGAGGGAAGATTGATGATGATAGGTTGGCGTTGGGGTTGCGACGATGGGGCCTCACAGGCGGAGGACCGTTGCGAGGAGAGGGTGAGTCGTGCGGGTAGCGTGAGGAAGGAGGAGAGGGGATTCACGTGGGAAAAGAAACGAGAGGGAGAAGAAGAAAGGAGTGGGGGTGAGTGTTCGGGTCGGGATTGATCGGGTCAGGTCGTGTTTGGGGTGAAGGGTGAGGGAAAGGGTTTATGGGCTGGGCCCAGGAAAGGGAAAAAAGGAAAAAGGAGAGTTTGGTTTGGGCTAGGGATTTAGTGAAAGGGTTTGGGTTTAAAATTGAAATTATTATTATTGAAAACATAGGAAATATTTACAGGAAATATTTAAATTGGAAAAATTTAGGAAACGTATATTTACAAATACGGAAAAGTATTTGCAAGGGACCTGGGTATTATATCATACCCTACTTATATAAAAATTCGTCCTCAAAATTTAAAATACGACAAGCTGTAAAATGCCATGCGAAAAGCAACAAAAGTCCAAAACTACTATATAACGATTTACATAAAAGCAACTAGATGAAAACCGAATATTTTTATATATAAGAAAAGGAGCAGCTAAAAGAATAGTCATAAGCAAGAACAAAGGCACAACAATTAATAGTAATAAATTATTTATACCATACAAAAGAATAGAATGACAACCAATAACAATGGTGAAAGATTGGCTGATAAGTTTTAAGTTCTGAAACTATATTAGTAAGACTACAAATCAGGCAGTTATAAAATAGCTTAAGAATACACATACGGAAAATACGAGAGAAAATAAAACGAAATAGTATATGCGATGTAAGTTGCATTATCGAAAATATGAAAAGTAGTAGAGCATTTAAAATAAGTAAAACAAACGTAGTTAATAATACACAATTTTGAAAAAACACAAAATAGAGAAAACTAAATCTCGAGTAACAACTGTCACTGAATGTAATTACAGTAATAGGAAATAACACTAATAATGTATAAGGGACTAGCCAGGATATGGATTACAGTAGAATATGGTCTAATCGAAAAGAAGTCGGGAATGCGGTGCTTTAATTAGAATGTTGAAGACATTGGGGTGAGGTTATTACAAGGTTCAAGGATGAAGTAAGAGTAATGAATCTCTGGAGGGAAAGAAATTATTGAGGAGGGGGAACAGTCGATGCATCATGCGGATCAATACGCAAAAGATTTGCCTACTCAGAAACTTTATTATTATTATTATTATTATTATTATTATTATTATTATTATTTTAGAAAAATTTTAAACAAAGCATACTCGAAAGATAAAAGCAGCCCTAAGCTATACATAGATTTATTTGGCTAGAAGAAATAAAGATAAATCGTGTTAGTCGCGATTGTGGAAATTCAACAGGTCACGATAAGCTCTCGCGCTAAGATAGGGGCGTCCATTTTCATAGCGCCTCGCAGGGATTGCCACTGGAGGTTCTTCCGCCTTGAATTCATCCTCCAACTCTTTCTCGACTGGGGCCTCGTTTTCCGGCTCTTCCCCCACGGGGTTTTCTTCACCATGTCCTTCTTCTTTGGCGGGAGCTTCCTCATCGGGGTCCTCTTCTACGTGATTCACCTCTTCTGGATCTTCTTTCACTGGATCCTCTTCAGGATCTTACTCTTCTGGATTCTCTTCTACTGAGTTTTCTTCCACTGGGTCCTACTCAGGACTTTTCTCTTCTGGATTCTCTTCTATTGGGTTTTCCTCAAGATCTTCCTCCATAGGGTCTTCTTCGAGGTCCTCTTCTTCATTTTCAGAGTCACTAATCATGTCGACTTCTGGAGCTGCGACTGCGACTTCCTCATCCTCGGGATCACTGTTGTCGAAAATAACTTGTGGGCCATCGACCTCGTCATCTGAACTCACCAGCATGCAGTCTAAGGAAACGCGGGACCAGGTATCCTCATCGAAAGGCGGCGCTGCTCCAGGATTGGCCATAGCCTGAAAAGAGAGAGTCATGATCAGATAGTGGAACACACAAAAATAACTAAAGGGGTGGAGCACATAGAAAATACACGGCAGGTAAAGAATGTAGAATCAAAATTTTGAATAATGATGCAGTAAGTAGTATAAGGAAATGAGTGGCAAGGGAACGATATATAAATCACAACTCACATTTTTTTCATTTAAACCAAGGAGTACAACAAAAATACAAAGTTCAAATGAAAAGAAAAAATTACTAAATAAAATAACAAGGTCTTTATTGAAAGAAGGAAGGTGGCAACTCTGTGTTGATATCTAGATCGTTGCGATCTCGTAAAGCAAGTTTGAATCCTGTGTTGGGTCCGTACTATCCTCGAAACTCGAACTACGAAACAACCAAGTTACTCAGCAGAAGTGGGGCGTGTTGATGAATCTCCTCTTTGTAGCTCTTTCTTTCGAGCGCAACCATTGATAATATGCTCGTTAGATCCACAAATCAAGCACTGCCCTTTAGCCTTGCGACAGTCCCTCTAAAGGTGTCATGGCCTCTTGTAATAATCACAACGTTGGGTTCTCCGCTGCTTTTATTGCTGAGGAACAAATGGGCGCTTCATCTGCACACCACCTCTTCATTTAACAGGGATCCCCCTATGATTAGGGGCTCTCGCTGGTTCTTGAGCTATTTGCCTTCTTAGTCTTTCAGCTAAGAGATCGTTTTTTAGCTCCTGGGCTTCCATCAAACCTTGCAGTACACCCAAAATCTCGACGGTCTGACTCTGGGTAGTGGAGGAGGAAGGAGAGTTGTTGGAAGTCATGGTTCTGAAACAAAAAATTTTAGGACGACATAAGGTACAAAGTATAAGAATCAGAGTAAGATATAGAATGAAACAAGAATATTTAGTGAGGTGAAACTCAATCGAATGGAAATCGAATGTAGAACTCCAAGTCACTCAAGCAGAATGCTGCCTTGTAACTATGTTGCAGTTCATAATTACAATCACATAACTCTACTAAGTCACCCAAAACTCTAGCGGATGGAGTCAAAAATATAGCTTAACAAACTATAGGGATTCTAGTCAAGAATAAAATGTTTACAATCTAACCCGTATAAGCGACTTAAATTGTCAAGCCCTAACCGGAAACTGGAATCCCAATCTAAACCTGGCTCTGATACCAACAAAACCATATCATGCCCCGCTTCCCAAAATACGGAATACAAGTGGTGGCAAGGCCAGCCATGCTCCTACGGTCAAGAAAATATCCTGTCGTAGACACACTTCGGCTTCTAGCATTACGCAGTAATCAGTAATCAATGCACAGGTAATGAGAAATGCAGTCACTAATTCTATCAAAACAGATATGAGATATACTAGATAGAGATCAAGGGAAAGATAGCGCTGGTGTCGCCGATCTAGATGGCCGCAATATCCTCGAGGTACGACGGATCCTGATCCGAGCTAAGTCCACTTCTCACTCTGAACATACATACTCAGGTTGTCAGAGCGACATAATAGCAATATACATAAATACATATCTAAACACGTGCAATGATGATGAACATGAAACAGTAAACATGGAGTGATTACATGAGCATGAAGTAACCGGTGCAGGTAAACAATAAAGCAGGTATATCGAATCAGTAATCAATGCAATATCCATGTCACTAAACCTATCAGTCTCTAAGTCTCACTGTCCAAGTCACTAAACCTATCGTCAGTCAAAGTGTGAACATCGACCACCGCAGGAGTATCCCCAATCCAAGGGTAGGCCCCAGGGGCAAGGGAATACGGGCTCGAATCACGCTCACTAATAATCAGTAATACAATCCATACGACTCCCAAAATCACTGTATATGCCGGCAATGGGACTCCCGAGATTCCGTTGATCGAACTCACACTCAAACTACCCCACACCCGCGGTCTATATCAAACACCGACCATGAATCCAAATACTATTCGCTCCATGACAAGTCTACGCGAGAACTGGACACAGGGTCTCCAACAAGCATGTATCGACTGGTATCCAAGATAAATGGACAATACTCGATATCATAACTATGACACTAATATACGTGCTTCCATAACCGTCCCATTCCAGTTATATTTACACCTATATATGTCCCATAGGTATCGACAATGAAATAATTTAACTGATTCCGCTGATTGTGTACAAGTACGCTTCACTTCACTTGTCCATTCACGCTTTTACACTAACGTACTTGCCACAATCCAATCACTAATATTTATCACTGGGTAATTTAATAAGGTCACTAGGTTATTGATGCAAAATTAACACTCTCTACAGAGGTATGACAATCACGCACGTGATGGAGATATAGTAAATGCGCTACCGAATACATATGAGCAACCAGTTTTGGTTGGACTAGAAAAATCATATAAAATCGCGTGTGCATAATTTGGCAAAACAATATAAAAAGAATAAACATCATACTAAATTATATCTGCTGCAAAATTAGTTTTGAGCCAATCGGGTTTTAGGTTTGCGAGTTATGGTCATTTACTTTTAAGTGTTCACTGCTCGAAATCCAGTTTCTGAACTGGAAGTCCATTTCGTAACACGTTTTACTCCAAGTTGGGAGCATAATTAGGCGAAGATACAGTTGGATAATATTTAGGTTTATCAGTCAGATTTCTAACTCACTATACGGATCGATAATATCCGCTGTGTACTGAGAGTTATGCATTATCTAAGATCGGGATCTGCATCTGTCCCTGCTTAGGACAACAGTATGTACTGATGGTTTAAAATGTGATTAAAATAACAAAAGATAGTAAAAACGAACGAAACCACTTCCCTTAGTTAGATAATAGTTTAATCTTCACTACGGTATAGGGTTTCGCATAATACCATTTTCACACAGAGATGTAAAAGCATTTCTAATCAAGTGTTGGCAAGCAGTGCTGCTCTGGACTACAGTCCAGAGCCGCACTCCCGACCAGTTTCCGTCACCTTTTTAAAATAAAAATAGATTATAAATTATATAGAGTTCTAGGTTGTCAAGTCGGCTTCGATATGAGCCTATGAACACAACTTTCCGGTGTATAACCAATTTACTATAATTTTCACAATTATCAGGTACATAAGGTTTCAGATTCGATGGATCTAAATGGGGATGACATTTCACGGCGTTAGGGTCCGTATTTTCGAGCCAACCCTTAACACAGTATTCGTTATCGCTAGGGTAAACCGTTATGCTTAAGTTCCTTCATTTTAGGAGGGTTTTTAGATTATGGTTTGCATCGAGCACTTATATTAACATTTGATTTGCAACCGAAAAGAATATACGATAGCATGTAGCAAGTATTTAACTTGCCTGAAGATGATCAGAGACGCGACCGTGATGACAACGATGAGAGCAACGGCACTGTTCCCCTCCGAATGGCGGCCGAGATGACGTGAGGCGCTGTCTGGGCCTGAGATTCGGGGCAGATGCTATTTGGTTTTATCCGTCCACCTCTCCGAAGATGCCAAGTTGATTTATAGCACCGTGTATAGGAGGTTTAGACGGATGCGGCCGATGTAGCAGACTTCGTCAGATTCCCCCTCGCTTGAGGGGTTTTATTGTGGGGACGCTCTTCCCTGCATGCGCAAGCCCCTGCAGTTAATTACGCTACCGCATCGCGGTAACAAATTTCTCCTTCTCCAGAATTTCACTTCGTGTCGTGGGTGTTTGTTTTGTTTGTGGTTGCCCGTGGATTGTATACGGAGACTATTTATTTCGTCGCCCGTAGGACGTGGATTAGTCCAAATCCGTACTTACTTGGATTTGAGTCTGGTGTTTTTAGTTTAAGGATGCATTAGTCGCGTTGCGGCTAAGATCAACTTAAACGTTTGTCAAGGATACGTTAATCCTATTTTGGACTAAGATCAACTTGACGGGATCGTTTAGATCCGGAAAAAGAGCATTTGAAGCTCTATTATTCCAGTTTAGGGACGTGGTGGTCCATGTTCCAGTTTAGGGACGTAGTGGTCCATGTTCCAGTTTAGGGACATGGTGGTCCGATATTAGTTTAGGGACATCTCGGTCCGATATTAGTTTAGGGACGTTTCGGTCCAATATTAGTTTGGGGACGTTTCGGTCCGATATTAGTTTAAGGACGTCTCGGTCCGATATTAGTTTAGGGATGTTTCGGTCCACGAGTTTAAGGACCCCGCAGTCCATATTCATGTGTGGTCTTGGGACCCGTCACCCCTCTGACGTCGTTGAGGAATAACAACGATAGGTGTCAAAGGAGTTCGGAGATGTACCCTCGAACCGGTTGTAAATTGATTTAATTGAACGATCTCGCTATGTCAATTTAATTTGAGGACTTACGGCCAAAATTGGGCTAAGTCCAGTTAAAAATGGTCAACATGTTATTTGCTTTAGCGTTGCATTTTTATTTGGGCTCTACCCATGAAAGATGCAGAGCATCAATTTGTTTTGGGCTCTGCCCATTTAGGAATGATACAGAGTATCAGTTTAAATTGAGCTCTGCCCTTTTATTGCTTTGCAATTTATTTAGGCCTATTAGGTCTTTTTGATTTGGGCCTGGCCCTTCAAGAAATGCATTGCATTTATTCAGGCGCTCTGCGCCAATTAGGGAGCGCAAGCGCTTGTAATGACGATACGTGTCACGCAAGCATGGTGCGCTGCGCATGCGCTACTGACACGTGGCGCGCTCAGATGAGTTGCACCAATTCTAGAGGGCAAGGCTCTATTTCAAAAGCGCATAGCGCAGATGGTTCAGATGCTGACGCGTGGCGTTCTCTGGTGGCTTGCGCCAATCCAGGAGCGCAACAGCGCAGTTTGCAAGTGCAAAGCACTATAATTCAAAAATCTCTTTAGAACCAATGGTTCATGACAAAGTGCAAAGCACTGTTTGATTTCTTGATCTAATTTAGATCAAAGAAAATAAGTTTTTCTTGTTTTTCTTTTTATTTCAAGAACCAAAGGTTCATAAAAGTGCAAAGCACTATTTTCTTTATTTTTTTTTGTTTTTTCTTGTTTTTAAAGAACCAGTGGTTCATAAGAAGTGCAAAGCACTGTTTATTATATGAAGATCATTGATCTGGTTTTTTAGATCAATGATCTATTAGAGGAAAGTTCTTCTCTTTTTTGTGAAGGTTTTTACCTTTTTCTTGAAAACGTTTCTCAGAGTTCTCTCTGTTTGAAGCTCCTGATTTTTCAAGAAAATGTTCATGCCTTTGAATTGAGGTCTGGGATCCTTTTTATAGTGCCCATAAATTAGTTAAATTTGTTAAAGAGATCTTTCTCTGAGTGATTTGGGGAATTTTCCCCACCGTTGGATCTTTGATCCAAGGGTTTCTGTTTTACAGAAGAAAATCTTCTTGTTTTAACAAGAACAGAAAGATTTCTTAGAAATTTAATTCTGTTTGGCGCAGATGCCCCAGCGCGCGACACGTGTCACGCAGCGCAAAGCGCGGCGCATCTGCGCTTGCGCATCTGCGCTGACACGTGTCGTGCAGCGCAAAGCGCAGCGCATCTGCGCTGGCACGTGTCACGCAGCGCAAAGCGCAGCGCAACTGCGCTAGCGCATCTGCGCTGACACATGTCGCGCAGCGCAGTGCTTGCGCAACTGAAGCGTCGCTTCAATTAACTTTTAAAACAGAGCTTTGCTCTAATTGGGTGCGCTGCCTTGGGCGCTGCGCTGATGCGTCTACGTCAGACACGTGGCGCGTTGCGCCCGAGATTTGAAGCGTTGCTTCAAAATTTTGAATTTTGAATTTCAACAGAGTTTTGCTCTGATTGGGGGAAACAAATGCCCCCCCTCACCGTTGCGCTCACATGGCGCGCACGTGAGTGCAGCGGTGGCAAACTCCTGATCGTTGGATCAAACGGTGAGCTGAAGGGGCGCAAGCGCCTTATAAATAGGACCCCTGGCCCTTAGAAAATCTTCACCATCTTCAAGATTTTAATTTTCAGAGCTTTGCTCTTGCCTAAGATCTTCAGAGTTTTGCTCATTTCCAGAGTTAGAATCTTTAGGTAAAAATTAATTTAAATCAATTAATTTAAACTAATCTTAACCAAAGAGCTTTGCTCACAGATCTTCTGATCTAAGGGGATCCCAACAGAGCTTTGTTCTCAAAAATATTTTGATCTAAGAAATCCCAACAGAGCTTTGCTCTGAAAGATCTTTTGATCCAGAAAAATCCCTATTGGGGTTTCTTGAACAGAGCTTTGCTCATTGACAGGATATGGATCCTTAGATCTTCTGATGATGAACTCTTAAGAGTTTTTTCTTGGATTCTCAAGACCCACAAATTTTATTTTAAATTTCTTTGAGAGTTAAAGATTTTTCTGATGGAATTTTTTTTTACCATTACAAAGCTAAGCTCTTTTTTTTTAGAGAATTTTATCCCTTTTGAGACCAGAATTTGACAAGTGTCATTCTGTGGCAGAGCTTTGCTCTGAAATAGGAGATTTTCTCCTGGTCTCTAGGGATTCCCCCTTGATGAGAATATTCGCTTATGGATTTCTCTTTTTTAACTGATAGTCTTAACCAATGATTAGGCTGTCTTATTGAATAGGGCGTTTTCACCTGGATTTCGTGGGTCCCCACTTGGTCCCCCACCTTCTGCATTATAATGTAGTGTGGTTAATTTTTAAATTTAGCTAACTCAAAAGCTAAACGTTGGGATTGCAGCACTAACGGCTAATTTCTGTTCATTTGCAGCGACCATGTCTCTCGACACCTCGTTCCCGTTCATCCGTTCAGAGGAGGGATTTCCCGAAGCGCCCTTGGACCGTGAAGTCTTGGCCATGATCAAAGACCATGACCCGGAATACAAGAGTCTTCGCCTTTGGGGATCGTGGTATAATCAGATTATTATGGGTCGACGCAGCTTCACATGCTCAGTGCCGTCAGAACCCATCACGGCGATTCATTACGCCAGTCCACCCCCGGTGCAGTACGCCGTGGAGATGATGGATTGGACATCAAAGGGATTCCTACAACCCGCCATAGATGCGATACCGGTTCAGCGTCCTATGGTTTTGGATATCCTAGGGCGCCGTATCTGTCAAGGTGAAGCACGACCCTGGGGGCAATCATACAACCTTGGTCTGATCCCCCGCCACCCAATCGGTTACCTGCCGTGGGCCCTGTACATCCTGTCGACAAAGAAGTCGCAGTTGATAAAATTAGGACTGTACACCACGGTCTACGTCTCCTTCTTCCAGTATCCCACACTCCCCACCTGGTGGTTCAAGGCTTTCCTGGAGCAGTGGAATATTCCTACCCACACTTTCCTCGCAATGGATAGGAAAGTGTCCATCTCTTTGGAGGAGTTCATGGAGGTATCCGGCCTACCAGTCTTGGGGGAACACTATGAAGAGCTTCTCCCAACAGATGAGTACGTCTTTGGTGCCAAGCCGATGGTAAAGGGGATTACGCCGAAAAATGCCGTTCAACACCAATTCCCAAGCCTGATCAAGGTGCTGAACATCTACGAATCTCTCTTTGTCGAACATGGGAGTCGAGGAGTTAATTTTGAGGATTTCATCGCTCGGTTCCTTCGCCCAAGCGTCCTTTCATCGGAAGCTGCCAAGTTTGCTACCCTAGATGACCCTTTCGGTCTAGGTTTGGATAACCTACCAGCGAAGGAGATAGAACAAAAGGGTTTCTTTCTTCCGGACTTCCCGACTATCTCTTTTGCAGAAATTGCGGCCCCCGGGATGGATGAGGAGGCCTTTTTCTTAGGATTTCTCGGACTGTGGCTGAGTTGGTTCGCGATCCCAATGCACTCTCACCGCATGCGGCCTTCCGTCTTTTACCCAGCCCACCGAATGGTCATCGGGGTAAAGGTGGCTGTGGGGATCGCCGGTTTGGCGCACCTATATCATGGTCTCAGTCGAGCAGCGGATGCTAATGAGCCCGGGGTACTGCACGTGGTCCTCTCGATGCACTACTTTGCATCGTGGCTCGAGCTACATACGGCGGACGTCTTTGGCATGCATAAAAGGCCCTTGTTCTTTGACAGGTGAGGTTTCCCTCGCATTATACAGCTGATCGGTGCATCAATCGTGACCCCATCGCCGCGAGATGCCAGGGGTTTACTCCTTCGCCCTCATACTGTCAGATCCGGGATGTCCTTTGTCGATAAGGTGTTGACCATCGGAAAGGCGTCTACCACTGTGATGCGGCCATTACAAGATGTCTTTAAGGATGGGGCCTCAGTTTTGACGGCCCGGGAGACCCTTCACTTATATTCCATTAGACCGGGCTTCCTAGTTTTTAGGCAGCATGGTGTGGCAATTTTATGAGGTACAACCCGCATCGTTTTGCTCAACAACTGGGCTACAATCAAGGGGTCCCCTTGGAAGCCTTCTTGCTGGAACCCGCTGCCACTGAAGAAGGGATAGAGAACGCGTTGTACCATTTCATGCGCCTGAATACAAGCTCTCACTTTTTTATTAGTGCGCCGGCTTACTTTCCGCGACTCCTTAATGTGTACAAAGACTGGTATAATCATGCGACTGGAGCAGTTATAAAGGAGGAAAGGCGACGGCTGGTCGATCGTAAGGGTGCGCCTCCAGGTGCCGATCGCAATGCTCCTTTGGTTCCTAGGACTCCAGTAGTCGCTCCTCTCAAAGAGGTTAGAACTGAGCCACCGCGTGCGCAAAGTCCTCCACGTGGATTGCCGCTCCCTGATATTACAGATGCACCTGCAGTGCTCTGTGCTCCAGTGGAGACAGTGGTTGTAGCTTCGCCAGAGTCTGGCGTAGGTGCAGACGTCGGGACCCGCCGTCCCAAGGTGGCCGCTAAACGTAAATCGATCCTGCGTGCGTCTAGGGTTGGCGGGCAGAAGAAAAAGAAGTCGCTCTTTGCCGTAGACGTCGTTTTCGGTCAGGAACCCCACGCTCCCTATGCCGAGGGCCTGAGCGAATATGGGACTAATGAGGGATTGGTCATGCCGCCGGACGACACGGACTTGGAGGCCGCCCTCGAAGCTTCGGAGCGGATGGCGAGGCGTGACGCATGGTTCGCCAAGCTTGCGGCATCTGGTAATCACTAATCATATTTTCTATTACATTATGTCTTTATTATTGCCTTTGACTAACATTTGCCCTTCTTTTTCCCCAACAGGCATTACCACTGAAGAAGCCATTGCCGCTTCCCTCAAGACCTTCCAAGAGGAGGAACGTCTTAGAGCGTCTTTGGGACTCAGTAAGTTTCGATTCATCATGTTTTCATTTTTTTTTGTGTGTTATGGCCGATTTAACCTTTCCCTTTTTATCGTAGGGACCTCAATGCCGCTCCCGCTTAGTGACGCAGATGTCCTACCAGCTGCCGACGTTCCTGCTTCTTCAGGGTTACCGCAAGAGGTTCGTCTTGAGGAGCCGATGAGAGACGCCTTAAAGGCTCTGGAAGTGTCTTTGTTTACAGATGACGATGCCGCGGTGAAAGAGGCGTCACAGAGGTCCATCGTGACAGCTCGGGAGGAAAGAAAGCGGCTAAGGCGGAGGCGAAGGCGCGCAGGGCTGCCTTGGCTGTGGAGCGGGCCCCAGCACTGTCCCTCGCGCTGATACTCCATCCGAAGAGGCCCCTGTCGCCCTATCCACTGCCCGCAGAGAGGTGGCGCACGCAATTCGGAGCGCAAATGGTAAATCCGCTTCTTATAATATTTCTCTTAGAGTTTTTTGTTATAAGGATTTTAATGCCATTGGTCCTTATATCTCTTATCTTGCAGGGCCCAGTCCAACCGAGGGGGAGGCGGAAACCGTTGATCCTAAGGAGACAGAGGAGGCGGCTCCTACCAAGCCTGAGCCGATGGTGGGCAACGTCGCTGAGGCTTCGGGGCCCGAGATAGAGGTTGAGGGTTCTGCAGCTGAGAGGGTCATTGATGCCCAGCCTGAAGTGGCGGCAGATGAAATGATCATTACAACTGAGCCGAGGGTGGTGGCGGACGAGGCGCTTGAGGCCGATGATCTTGCAGTGACGGCAGATGAGCCGATGGAGATCGAAGAAATCGCAGGAGGAACAGGTGAAATGGGTACAACTCCTGGGGAAGAGTTAGCCGCTCCCTCCCTAGAGTCTGGCAACACTCCAGCCGTTGCCCTCCCTGTATACGATCTTTCGCCGTCTCCAGGTCTTGCGAGCACGACGGCGATCCCTATCGAATCGGGTGATGAGGCTACGGGCGGTGGCTTCGTGTCGATAGAGGAGGGAGTCGCCTCCGTTTCGGCCGGAAGTTCCTCAGGTAATCCCCCGGTTGTTGTTTTTTCTTTGCTTTACAGTTCTTTCTGACAAATTTATCTTTCTTGTAATGCAGGTGCGGCCAGTGCCGACGCCCCACCGCTTGAGGGAGCGCCTTCAACGACTGCCTTGGCGGTGGTTACCCCTCAGCCCTCTCTCACACCGTCAAAGATGTTGGAAGGTATGAGCTTGCAACTTATTAATCTCACTTTTCAGACGTATAGTCCATATACTAAATTCATATTGTTGTGTCTTTCAGGAGTGCTCTTTGACCATCTATACCAAGTGTTGCTCCCACACTTCTCCTTCCCATCTGAACTCGCCGTTCCCTCTAGTGGTGCTGGTGAGTATAGTTTCCGACTGATACCTTTCCTTTCGACGATAGAATTATTTCTAACTTTTTCTCGTCCTAACTGCAGTGGTGCAAATCGAAGGGGGAGCAGAAATCTCGGCCCCGCCACCGGCCCTTCCGGCCTTACCACCTACTTCAACTGGTAAAGTAGATTATCTTATCAATGACTTTCCCACATCTATTGAATCGTCACCTAATCGCATTTTGTCTTTTCAGCTGTCGTTCCGGCCTTGGCGCCTTTTGAGTCTCATATTATAATGCCGGTAGGCCCTTGCCAGAGACGTCCATCCTCGAAAGGTGCGGCGAATAGTCTGCGCATGTTGAGCGACCACATCAAGGAACTCGACGTCGAGACTCCTACGTCCGCTACGGATTTTGCTACGACGGTTAACCCGATGCTGATGATATTTTCTAATTTCCATGACGAAGGTATCATCGCATCTTGGGTTAATCACTGTCGAGAGATTGAGGCTCGCCTTCATCAGCTGGAGTCGACACGTCCTGCCCCCGAGGTTTTGGCCGTGAGTACTCAACGGGCAGCATGGCTCGAGCAAAGCACTTCTCATTTCCACCATTTTGAACAAGAAGCAGCTTTGAGGCTGAAGGAGTGCCAGGAATCTTCAAGCGAAACTGCTCGCCTACGTACTGAAGTTGAGGCGAACGCCGCTGAGGTAAAGGCCGTCTTCGAGGGCTTTCTGGAGCGCATCTCAAATGGGCTAAAACTGAAGCGGGCACGTGACATTGCCGAACGTAATGCCCAAGGCCGCGAAGCCACTCAGCAGGCCGTTAGGGAGCAGCTCGCATCTCTCTTGCAGCAAAGGGCCCAGGTGGAAGCAGAGATGACGGTGGTAGCAGATCAGCAGAAGGCGTGGAAGAAAGTTCATGAACAATTAATTGGACTATGCAAGATGCTTCCTTCCCAATAGCTGCCTTTTGTACCAGCAAACTTGTAAAAATTTCCTTTTTTTTTAATAACATGTATCCATTCTTTGTTCTTTTGTACGATTTACCCTGTATTTGATTAAAGCCAATAAAGATACATATTTTTCTCTGCAATGTTTTGTACTATCTCTTTGCTTTTTCCTTTCTTACTATCAGCATGTTGTCACAATTAGCATATAATAGAGTAAGCATCTTGATTTCTGTACGAGATAACGATGGCTTAGGCTGCAGGTTCAGATCTGTCGCCTAAGACCTTTCAACTTTATGAGCCGTGAGGGTCTCATAGAGACTTTTCTTCCTACGGATCGAGAGGATCTCGTAGGTGGATTTTCTCCTTAGGAATCGTGAGGATTCTTAAGTGTGTTTTCTCTTATAAGTCGTAAGGATCCTATAAGAGAATTTTTCCCTCTTATGAGTCGAGAGGATCCGCAAGCGGTTGTTTCCCTCCTTGTCGAAACTCGACTTTGGAGAGTGAGACCCGTGAATAGTATGCAAGAGACCGTTTTAGATCGACTTGCAGGGTCCCATTGTTCAGGAAGCAAGTTTTTTAATCCCTGCTGCCTGAGGCTTCATCTTGTAAGTTGAGACGAATCGGGAATTTCCCGCGGAGACACTGGTTTCTCTGCGAGCCGACACGAATCAGGAAGCTATCGTCAAGGAGTGTTTGTATCCGTCAGTTGAGGAGTTTGCTAGGGATTATTTGTTTCCCAAGCGCCAAGGATTATTTGTTTCCTTGGGGTTTGAAACGAGTCGAGGATTTCCCACGGAGGCACTGGTGGCTCTGCGAGTCGACGCGGATCAGGAGACTCTCGTCAAGGAGTGTTTGTATCCGTGAGTCGAGGAGATTGCCAGGGATTATTTGTCTCCCAAGCGCCAAGGATTATTTGTTTCCTTGGGGTTTGAAACGAGTCGAGGATTTCCCACGGAGGCACTGGTAGCTCTGCGAGTCGACGTGGATCATGAGGCTCTCGTCAAGGAGTGTTTGTATCCGTGAGTCGAGGAGTTTGCTAGGGATTATTTATTTCCCAAGCGCCAAGGATTATTTGTTTCCTTGGGGTTTGAAACGAGTCGAGGATTTCCCACGGAGGCACTGGTGGCTCTGCGAGTCGACGCGGATCAGAAGGCTCTCGTCAAGGAGTGTTTGTATCCGTGAGTCGAGGAGTTTGCTAGGGATTATTTGTTTCCCAAGCGCCAAGGATTATTTGTTTCCTTGGGGTTTGAAACGAGTCGAGGATTTCCCACGGAGGCACTGGTGGCTCTGCGAGTCGACGCGGATCAGGAGGCTCTCGTCAAGGAGTGTTTGTATCCGTGAGTCGAGGAGTTTGCTAGGGATTATTTGTTTCCCAAGCGCCAAGGATTATTTGTTTCCTTGGGGTTTGAAACGAGTCGAGAATTTCCCACGGAGGCACTGGTGGCTCTGCGGGTCGACGCGGATCAAGAGGCTCTCATCAAGGAGTGTTTGTATCCGTGAGTCGAGGAGTTTACTGAAGACATGGGTTTCTTCGGAGTTGGAATGAACCGTCGAGGTTTGGCTTTGTCTTCTGACGGAGTCTGTTGGGAAAGTATGGTTCCCTCTTTATTTACGCCCTTGGATTGTATACAGGGATCGATGTGATCTTAACTGTAGGGCCAAAGTTTTATCATCATTTTTTTTTCATTTTTTTTGTTTTATTTCCGCGATGCTCTATCATTTCAGCTTTTATATCGCGAAGGTCGCGATTGCCCAATCATTTCAGCTATTTTTTGCGGTGCCCAATCATTTCGGCTATTTATTTTATTTTTACTCGCTATTTTTATTGCGAGTTGCCCTATCATTTCGGCTATTTCGCATGCATACATTTTACTTGCTGTTTTTTTTTGTAAGTTGCCCTATCATTTCGGCTATTTCATATGCATGTGCGGCCTACTGGCTTTTCGCCGTAAACCTGAAATTAAACACCGATTTCGGCATCAGCATCGCTACAACTGGAATATTGCCAGGAGCGAATCATCATTTGCTTCTGTCGTTGTCGAACAAAAGGGGCTTAGCGACCAGGGTTAGGATCCTGTCGACTAAGGCTTTGACTTCATGAGCCGTAAGGGTCTCACAAAGTTATTTCTCCCCACAAGTCGTGAGGATCTTATAGGTGTATTTTCTCCTTAGGAATCGTGAGGATTCCTAAGTGTTTGTTCCTCTGTAAGTCGTAAGGATCCTGCAGGAGGGTTTTCTCCTTGTAAGTCGAAAGGATTTACACGGGTTGTTCACCATGCGAACATATCCCCAGTCACGGATAGGACTTGGTTGGGGAAATGTTTATTTGCGGCCGTGGATTGTATACAAGGGCCAGTATTGAGCCGCTTGTAGGGCAATGTCGAAAGTTGTGGGGGTTGCTTAAGTACAGGTTTAGGTCTTTGTAACTTAAGACTTTCCAATCTTATGAGCCGTGAGGGTCCCATAAGAGAGTTCTCCTTACGAATCGTGAGGATCTCGTAAGTGTAATTTCTCCTTAGGAATCGTGAGGATTCCTAAGTGTGTTGCTCCTTTGTGAGTAGTAAGGATCTCACGCGGGTGGTTTCTCCTTATGGGGTCGAGAGGACCATGTAAGTTTCTTTTAACGAGGTTGCGCCCTTTCAGGTTTTCACAAACACTCGCCGGTAGTCCTGCTGTTTTTACTCACGGAGCCCTTTCGGGTTATCATCCGTGCCCATTTTGCTTATGGACATACCGTTTTCTCTTTTTTTTATTATTTTTATTTTCTTCTCTCTTTTTTTTTTACGAGGTCGCCCCCTTTCGGGTTTTCACGAACACTCGCCAGTAGCCCTGCTGTTTTTACTCACGGAGCCCTTTCGGGTTTTCATCCATGCCCTTTCTGCTTATGGACATACTGTTTCTTTTTTATTTTATTTTATTTTATTTTATTTTTGTCAGCCTAAGGATGCTATGGTAGTAGTTTAAGGACGTTTCGGTCCGCTATTAGTTTAAGGACATTTCGGTCCGCCATGGAGAAGGCTGGCTACTTTTTATAAAGCTTGAGCTTAGGAAGATAGCGAGCGGACATAGTCGTCGTCATCTATCATTAACCTAGGCGGTGGCTCATTAAGCGTAGTATTTCTTTAGGAAGCGACCGTTTATTGGCCTGAAAGGCCTTTCACTTGCATGTCCATGAGTAAATAGGCCCCACTCTGGTAAACCTTATCTATGATGTACGGGCCTTCATAGTTTGGCTCGAATTTTCCCCGCTTGGCGCGATTGGGGATCATAAGCCTTTTGACTACTAGCACGAGTTCTCCTTGGCGGAACGTCCTCGGCCGGGTCAGTCTTTCATATGAGCGCGTCATCTTTGCTTTGTAAGCTTCCAGATTTTGCTGCGCTATGAGCCGGATTTCATCAAGGGCGTCAAGCTCCTCAAGCCGAAGGTGAGCATTTTCTTCATCCGTCAGCTCGTAGTGGAATGCCACTCGTAGAGAGGGTAACTCTATCTCGATGGGGAGTACTGCTTCCGTAACGAACACCAACGCGTATGGCGTTGTGTTCGTGGCTGTCTTGAATGTAGTTCGATATGCCCAAAGGGCCTCTTGCAGTCTCTCGTGCCAGTCTTTCTTATTTCGGGACACCGTTTTCTTTATAATTTTCGTCAAGGTCTTGTTGAAGGCCTCGGCGAGACCGTTAGCTCGCGGATTATAGACTGAAGAATACCTCCAGTCTATATTATGCTGCTGCGCGAAGCGGCTAATTTTATGGCTTCGGTAGGCTGGCCCATTATCAGAGATGATCCTTCTCGGGGTTCCAAACCGATATATGACGTGCGTCTTGAAGAAATGGAGGATATTCTCCGTCTTCACTTCCCTCAACGGTACCGCTTCTGCCCATTTGGAGAAGTAATCAGTCGTCGCCAAGATGAAACGATGTCCCCTGGACGATACTGGTTCGATGGGACCGACTATGTCAGTTCCCCACATTTCGAATGGCCAGCTAGCCACTGTTGAATGTAGTGGATTTGGATGCTGATGGATGAAGTCCCCATGAATTTGGAATGAGTGGCGTTGCTTCGCATATTCGAGGCAGTCCTGAATCATCGTGGGCCAGTAGTAGCCCATCCGTCTGATCTTCAACTTCATCTTTAGGCCTGCTTGGTGAGAACCACAGATTCCGTCATGAACTTCCTGAACGACTCTTTCCGCTTCGTCCGGTCCTAAGCATCTCAGCCACAGAGAATCGAATGACCTCTTGTATAGAGTATCATTGACGAAGGCGAAAGACAGAGCTCGTTTCATGAGCTGATGTCTTGCAGACGCATCTTCGGGCATTCGGTGGGACTTGAAGTAGTCTATAAAGACTTCCCTCCAATCCTCAACCTTCTCATGGTCTCTTATTTGTAAGGTCGTTTGTTCAGTCGCTCCCTTCCCTTCGGATGATTCCGGAGGTATTTCTGCTGGGGCGAGCACCCGACGACTTTGTACCATGATTCTTACATCATCGAGGTTCTCGTCAGCCATTTCTTTAGCAAGTTTGGCCAACGCGTCCGCTTTGCTGTTTTCTGCGCGCGGTATGTTCTCCAAAGTATAGGAGGGAATTTGGGTCAGCAGTTGTTGCACCTTTTCACCGTATTTTACCAATTCCGGTTTGCATGTTTGGTAGTCGTCGTTTACTTGACTAACGACCAGCTGGGAATCTCCATATATGAAGAGGTTTTCAATTCCCATGTCGATGGCGATCTTGAGGCCTGCTATCAAAGCTTCATATTCGGCTTCATTATCCGTCCTCGGCTCTGTTAAGGAGAAAGCGAAGCGCATTATTCCTGCTTGTGGGGTCACGAAGATAAGGCCTACTCCCGATTTGATCATTGGCGTACTTTGTTTGTGCTTTTTCATGGAAGATGCTCCATCGAAATAAAGCTCCCAACAGGTATCACCACTGTCGATTGCGTCAAACGCATGTTTGTCTGGCAAATCGCAATTCAGAGGAGAATCGGCAGGTATCGGGTGCTCAGCAAGGAAGTCAGCGATGGCCTGGCCTTTCACTGCCTTGAGAGGTTGATATGTTATCGAGAACTCCATCAAGAGCAGGGCCCATTTAGCGAGTCGTCCCGTCAATATGGCCTTTGACATTAGATATTTGAGAGGGTCCACCTTTAAAATGAGACGGACTTCATGTGCTAATGCGTAATGTCTAAGCTTTGTTATTGCGAAGATCAACGCCAGGCAGTGTTTTTCAATGGGGGAGTAGTTGCTTTCTGCCCCCAGTAGAACTCGACTTAAGTAGTAGAGTGCTCTTTCTTTCCCCCGGTCATTCTCTTGTGCCCATAATGCGCCTAAAGAACCTTCAAGGGCGGTCGTGTAAAGAATGAGAGGCTTTCCTTTAACTGGAGCAGCCAACACTGGAGGGTTTTGCAGGTACTGCTTGATCTCGTCCAGTGCGCCTTGGCATTTGTGATCCCAAACGAAGGGGTTCCCTTCTTCATCAGGTGACTGTAGGGACGGCACTTTCCTGAAAGATTGGCTATAAACCGCCGTATGTATGCAAGCTTCCCTTGGAGAGATCGCAGCTGCTTAAGAGTTCTTGGCGGAGGCATTTCCATAATCGCCTTGATCTTGGACGGATCTATTTCGATACCTCGGTGTCGAATGATGAATCCCAGGAATTTACCCGAGGAAACCCCGAATGCACACTTGAGCGGGTTCATCTTCAAGTTGTATTGCCGAAGGCGTTGGAATACGGTCTTCAGATGCTCAAGATGTTCCTCATATGATTTGCTTTTAACAACGAGGTCGTCGATATAGCATTCGACGATTTCGTGTATAAGGTCATCGAAGATCTTCGTCATAGCCCTTTGGTAGGTGGCACCGGCGTTCTTTAAACCGAAGTGCATTACCTTGTAACAGAATATCCCCAAAGGAGTCCGGAAAGTCGTATGTTTCTGGTCTTCAGGATGCATTTTTATTTGATTATACCCTGATGAGCCGTCCATGAAGGAGAAAATCTCATGCGTGGACGTATTGTCTATCATCAGTTCGGTGACTGGTACTGGGAAATCATCCTTCGGGCAGGCTTTGTTGAGATCCCGAAAGTCCACGCATATGCGCACCATCCCATTTTTCTTCATCACTGGGACGATATTAGCAATCCATTCAGGGTATTGAACCTCCTGGATAAAGCCAGAGTCTATCAGCTTTTTGACTTCAGCGTTGATGCTCATCTCGAGCTCAAGCCGCATTCTTCTCGGCGCTTGTTTAACTGGCTTGACACCCGGGGATATCGCCAGTCTATGTACAGTAACTTCTGGATCTAGTCCTGGCATCTCGGAATAGTTCCATGCGAAGCAATCTTTATGCTGTACAAGGACGTCCTTTAATGCAGCCACCCTCTCTTCAGACAGCAGCTCGCTGACAAATGTCGGTCGCGGATCGTTTACCGTCCCCAACTCAATTTTCTTGAGGTTATCTGCAGTGGTATGTATTCCATCCTCCAGTTCTTTCGGAGCTGGGGGAAATTCTGAGATCACCTCATCATTGCTGTTTTCGAGACACCAGGGAAGGCTGTCCATGTTCTCGGATTCTTCTTTTAGTATTGTTATCATGTGACAGGTACGAATTCGCTTCCAATCCCAATGTGGAACTAGTTTTTCTTTCGTGGCCTTGGGCTCGTGCTTTTGTGGTGGCGCTACCCTCCAGTTGTCGGATAGAGCGAACTTGCCAAGCTGATACTGATCTTCGACCCAATCCTTAAAGGTGAAGCAATCTTCAAGAGGATGCCCTATTACTCGATAGTAAGAGCAATAGTCCGGATGTGAGACTTCGCCCGCTTGTTCGGGGTGTTTAGACTCCGGCAATGTAAGCATTTGATGTTTTAGAGCAAGATCAAGTATCTTCTTCGTCTTGTCCCGAGGAAACGAGTACGCTCGACCCATTTTCTTCATGAGGGATAGATCAATAACGCTCGACTCCCGTTTGCGTGGCTTCTTAGCCCTGCTTTGTTGTTATTGAGCGCCTTTTTGGCCTTTCGACTTGTTTCTGCCTCCGCGACGAGCCCTTTTTATAATAGGTTGACAAGGAGCGGCATTTTCGTCTTTTACGGCCTGTTGAAGGAGGCGTTGCGTTTTGGCTTTCTCATAGATTGCCATTTCACGATTGTGATCATCTCGGACTTTTTGACCAGCTTCCCTTATAAGCTTGTCCATATGTTCTTCGAACGACGGACTGGGCACTTTTTCATCAGGAACTTTTACTGGTTCAGGATTAGCGTCCTCCTATTGAGCATCTGCTTCTTCATCGAAATTATGCAGGACGTAACAGTCGCGGAACAGCTCTCGTTTCCTGGAGCGAATGTATCCGAGCCCGATCGTCTCCATCCTCCCATTAGGTAGCTTGTGCTGAGTTCCAGGGACGTTCCAAACCCTGTCATAGAATTTGGCCTTCCTAACGGTCTGTTTGAAGGGTATCCCTTGGCGCTTCAACAGTCGCTTCAAGCCTTCTGTATAATATCTGGGTAGACGAATGGGTTGAAGCCTGTCCAGCGTTGGATTTGCTCCGTGCCAGATTTCTTTCTCCACTTTGTTTTCTTCAGAGCGGTAGAATAGGATTGCCTTCTCGCCTTTTCGTCCGGGAGGGATATAAAATGTCTGCAATTACTCTACACTGTCGGTGTCGAGTGCGTCCAGTTCTTTATAATGTTTAGGCGGCACCATGGCTACTTGCAGACTTTGCTCTTTATCAGCAGAAGCTCGTATTGAAGGCCGAGCAGGAAATACAGCATGGACTTCATCCTCCGAATCACTACCAAAGACCAACGAGGGAGCGGATGGTCCCGGCTTGGTGTACTGGGGCGGACCCGAATAAATTATATCCTCTTCCTCCTCGGTATCACTGCCGAAGACAGGGATGGTTGCGTTAGTTTTGTTCTCCGGCTTGTGACACCTTTCCGTGTCTTCGAAACTCGGCAAGAAGTATTTGGCATCTTCATACTTGCGAACTTCATTCATGGAAAACGGATTTAATTCTCCTGCCACAGTGTACTCGAGACCATCCCTACAATATTTCATACACTGATGCTGTGTAGAAGGGATGATATTGTACTCGTGTAACCACGGTCGGCCGAGCAGAGCATTGTAGCATGTCTTGGCATCTATGACATGGAATTTAATATCTGTGATGAGCAACTCGAAGCGTAGCGTCAATATCACAGATCCAAGAGTTTTTGATGATTGGGAGTCGAACCCGGAGATGGTGATCTTGTCTCGAGCGAGGTGTTGGACACTCATGCAAATTTCCTTTAACACCCGCACATTGAGTAGATTAACAGACGATCCGTTATCGACCAAGATTTTACCTATCTTTATGTCATGGCAGTATCCTGAGACATAAAGGGGACGATTGTGTTCGCACGTCCCGATGAGAAGGTCTTCATCGCCAAAAGCAACGTCGGCCGTGTGCACCTCTTCCAATTCATCCTTCATCTTTTCTTCGGCCAGGAAGGCTTGGAACTAGTCCGGATCTTGTAGAGCCTTAATCAAAGAATCCCTCGCCTCTTTTGATAGTAACAGGGCATCAAGAATGCTGAGTTGTGAGGGTAGCTTTCTCAGATGCGCCAAGACGTTGTAATCTACCTTATTTCTCTTCGGCGGGTTCTTGGCGTTTAACTCTTCCGCAACTCGGTCATCCAAGGCGATGTCTTTGGAGACCTTCTCTTTCCCTTTGTCTTTCTTGTTTAAAGGTCCGAGATTCTTTTCAGGTAGCGTCCGATTGCGTAGCTGGATATTCTCGCAAACCTTCGGTCCTTCTTCTTTTCCCGAAGTGGATTCTTTAAAGAGGGGGCCAAGATCTAGCTCCTCATCAGAATCGCTCCCGAATGTGGGCACTTGTGATCCTTCGGCGTCAACCATGCAACAATCAACGGTAATTCTGTTAAACCCTTTGATCGTTCTGTTTTGTTCTCAGCGAGTCTTGCGCTTTTCCCGCTTAATCTGCTGCCGGTAAGTAACATATCCTTGCCGCCATCTATCGAAAGCTTTGCACTCTTCAGTGGGATGCGATACCTTCCGATGATACAAGCAATAGGAGGGGTGGTTTTCCATTTCACCAGTAACGCTTTCCTCAGAGGATGGTAGCTTTATACCCATTGACACGGCTTTAGCAAACCTCTTCTTTATCTTGAATTTGCTTTTATCCGCAGTGGGTGCACTTTGCCCCAGCGGGAGTATCTCAATTCTTTCGTCAAGGCGCTGGCGTTTGGCCCTTTCGAATATAACCGCTTCGCGCTCCCGATCGGCTTTGCTTTTTAAGAACGCTTCATTGAGGAACGCGTCAATTATTTCATCTGATGGCTCCAGAATTTTTAGTTCAGGATCTGCCCCCAGCTTTTCAGCACGAGGAGTCTCCTCATCGTTTATGAACGAATGGGAAATCACATGGCAGCTTACCACAAATTCCTCGGATTCATCCGACGAACTACCTCCCTCATCTTCCTCTCGAAAGACATGGTTGAGGAACTCTTGGAATGTAATGGGAGTCCGTGCCTTCTGATTGTATTCCTCCAGCGCGTTAATTTGTTTTTGCAAGTCCGTGCGCTTGTCGTTAGGCTTCACGGGCTTCTTCGACTTTCTTCTTCTTCTTTGACGATTTCGACGGCTGGTCATGAATGTTTGGGCCATTTCCATCGATCTTTTGAGTCGGACGAGGCTTCAGCATTCCTTCAATGATCTGGGGCTCCAACGGGTCCTTCCACTTGATCGCAGGGCACGTTTGAAGATCATTTAGTATCCTCTTCGTTTTTGCTGATAATACCACTTCCCAAGGAGCTTCTTCAACGACGGAGCATGTTGCCCCCGGCGTATTCGTCCCTTTAAAGGTGTGGGGCTGTGGGGGATTCACCTTCCATTTGTCAGATAACGCAAATCTGCCCTGTCGGTACTGGTTTTCAAGCTAATTTTTGAAAACGTAGCAATCTTCGATCGGATGGCCTAGTACTCGATGATAAGGACAGTAGTTGGGCTCGTTGACGTCACTTAGTTGCAACGGACGTTTTGGATCTGGCAGGTTTATGAGTCTGTTGCGTAATGCCAGCTCGAATAACCTTCTCGTTTTATCGCGAGGAAACGAGTAAGGACGCCCTAGTCTTTCCTCAAGGTCTACGTACGGACGCGTATTACTTTGACGCACAACCGGCTTCGAATTGTTCGGTTGTTGTTGGGCATTAGCGACAACGATCGCTTTTCCCTTCCCTTTGTCATTTCGGGAGTCCGGCTTTGGGAGAGGGGGTTTATGGCCCATCTGGTCCATCTGCGCTAGTTTGTCAATCAAAGCCTGGAAGGTAGTCGGCTTGAAGAACATCATAAATTGCGAGATGGTTGCTTGTGGATTGAGGGTTCCCACAAACATACCCACTGCGGGAGCTTCTTCAATGCGCTGCTCGCACTTCGACCATAAATTCCGCCATCGTATAGCGTACTGAACCCATGTCTCGCCGGGTTTTACCCTGGCGTTAATCAGTGCCGTCATCGGGGTACGTTCACTGGCATTTGCAAAACGTTAAGTAAACAGCAGCTCCATTTCTGCGAAGGTTTTGATAGAGTCGTTCGGGAGCTCAGAGTACCACTCGAACGCCGTATCTGAGAGACTTCCAACAAACTGGCGAAGCAAAAGTTTGTCGTCACCGCCGGTGTTGCCGCAGAGGGCCCTGAACTGGGCAACATGCTGGTAAGGATTGCCCGTCCCTTTATAGACATGGAATTTAGGAATTGTGTAACCCGGCAGGTGCCTAATTTGGTCGTACCAGCTTAGATATGGCCGCCCCGTTTTTACGACCTGGCCGGCTGCCTCAGCCGCATGATGAACTCGTATTTGCTGGGCTATGTACTCGTACAAATCAGTTTTAGAGATTGTATCCTCTTTAGCCGTCGACAAAGCTGGCGGAGGATTTGATGTCTCTCCCCTATCATCTCCAAGGACGATCGGGGGCTCTTCAGCCGGGGGATCTTGTTGTATCATCATCCCTATCATATCTTGGAAGAGGAGGCCTATGCGCTGTATGTTGGCTGCTTGTTCAGCAGCCTCTTTGTCCTTCTTCTCCAATATTCGGCGAAGGAACTCGGCGTCAGTCTCTTGTTCCTGACGTTCATCCGAGGACGTTTCAGGGTTTTCTTTTGGCCCTGTAAGTGCGGCCATAGCGTTCATCATCTTCTGGAGCTTCTGTTGCTGCTCCTGAGCCTTGGTCACTGACCGTGTAAGCGGTCTATGACCCGTTGATGCACGGCTGTCTTCTTTTCCCGATGCCATATAAACCGTATGAACTGTTATGCCCCATGACTTGGGGCGTTTAGGTTCACCATTTTTAACCTTTGCCGCTGACGCGGGAGCTTTCTCTGGCCTCCTTCTTTTGTGGGCCGTTGAGGTTGAAGGAGCCGTTGAAGTGGGCATCCTAGCAACTGTTGTCCCCTGCTGTTTAATGGGACGGTCCTTGTCCTTTTCCACCTTCGCCTTTTTCTGGCGACGAAAGTGGTCTGGGTCAATCACGGAGTCTTAAACCCTCCGCCAAACCTTGTATATTTTTGACGACAGCCGTTGAGGGGGCTGTTCCTGCTTTGTCTCCGGATCTCTCTCCATAGGTGGAGGAGATCTTTTCAATGTAGCAGTTGGAGAGTTCTTTCTCACCTTCCTCAGCAATTCAAAGCTGTTCCCAGTTAGAACAGCAGCGTTGACCTCCACCATTAGAGCAGGTGGAGTTAGCCCTGAGGGGGAGTTGCCCCTTGCCTTCCTCACTCGTTGCCAACGGCGACGTCGAGCAAGACGAGCCGTTGGGACTGGCTCGGAGATTAAGATAGTTTCTTTTTGCCCCCTGTTTAAGTGTGGGGCATTGCCGGTATCAGCCTATTGAAGACTGATGTCTTCTGACCAGCAGGAGCAGGAGTGGGAATCGTCAGTCTTGCAAAGACTGACTCTTTGACGGGAGAAGATGCCTTAACGACTTC
The DNA here is from genome assembly GCA_030015575.1 of Agapanthus africanus. Taxonomy (NCBI): domain Eukaryota; kingdom Viridiplantae; phylum Streptophyta; class Magnoliopsida; order Asparagales; family Amaryllidaceae; genus Agapanthus; species Agapanthus africanus. The sequence goes on along the minus strand of JASDDO010000019.1, from coordinate 40,949,988 downwards.
TGGAGCAACGGCCGTTGCCCTCCTTGGGATAGCCACTTTATGGTTCCTAGGCTTCTTAGCGGGCCCGCAGGAGTTTCGGTCCAATCTAGAAAAGACCGAGGTGCTGGTATTGGGCGACCCGTTGAGAGGGGTCGCAGTAATTGAAAGTCGATCAAAGACCGACTTCTTATGAGCTTCTTGTACGGGCACGGGAGTGCTAAAGCTTGTTGGCGGAAGCATAGTTCCGAAAAACAACCCCGTGATGGCTTGAGTAATTTGCTCCACAGGCATGGTGAACAAAGAAGCTGCTTGGGGACCGTAAGTTACGCCCCCAGTTGAGGCCGGACGCGAGCTGCAGCTGCAGTTGGAGCACTTCGAACGAGTTGGGGCCATCGATGCTTGATTCCTCTTCTGCACCATGTGAGAGACCAAATCTTAGTAAACTTGAAATCCAAAGGCAACCATTTGACAAACCGCGATTGGTTCGCGAAGACGACACACGAAGTGTGGAGTGGAAAGAGGAAGAGGTCCCACCGGGCGTGCCAGAATCTGTTCCCCTCCGAATGGCGGCCGAGACGACGTGAGGCGCTGTCTGGGCCTGAGATTCGGGGCAGATACTATTTGGTTTTATCTGTCCACCTCTCCGAAGATGCCAAGTTGATTTATGGCACTGCTCATCTGCGCTGACACGTGTCGCGCGGCGCAAAGCGCGGCGCATCTGCGCTAGCGCATCTGCGCCGACACGTGTCACGCAGCGCAACTGCGCTAGCGCATCTGCGCTGACACGTGTCGCGCAGCGTAGTGCTTGCGCAACTGAAGCGTTGCTTCAATTAACTTTTAAAACAGAGCTTTGCTCTAATTGGGTGCGCTGCCTTGGGCGCTGCGCTGATGCGTCTGCGTCAGACACGTGGCGCGTTGCGCCCAAGATTTGAAGCGTTGCTTAAAAATTTTGAATTTTGAATTTCAACAGAGCTTTGCTCTGATTGGGGGAAACAGGCACGATCACGACGCAATGACAATGACGCAAGTAACAACAGCAGTAGCAGCAACAGCGACAGCGACAGTGAGCCTCGTCTCGGCTCTGGCCTGAGCTTATGTCGCGGCTTCGGCATGGCGTGAGCTTGGCCCCGATGATGGAGACGAGGCTTGACGACCTAGAGTTAGACGGTGGCTGACGATGCAGGGATGAGGCGCTGGAGGTGCTGGCACGTCTTGGGATGGAGTTGGGAGCTCGGCTCGGCTGCAGGAAGAAGGAGGAGGTGGTTGAGAAAGGAGTGGGTGCGGGGTGAAGGGGCTGCAGAGGAGGAGGAGGTGGTGCTGGGGTCCGGTGGAAGAGACAGCGATGTTCGCGAGGAGGTTTTTGGTGCTCGTGGTGGCAAGTTGCAGGGAGCTCCGTTGATGGGTTCGAAGTCTTCGACGAGGGTAAAGGTTGATGGAGACGTGGCGGTGATGGCAATGGCCTCAAAGGCGACGTTCAGACGATGGAGGCAGCGGCCGTGGGTGTCGAGTCGGTCGATGATGGGTCACTCCGGTGTGGGTTGGTGCTTAGGCTCGGAGATGGAGGTGGCGACGAGCTCAACGGTCGGCGGTGACGAGGGCGTGCAGGCGAGGTGAGGAGACGGGGACGGTGACGAGAAAGGGTGAGGCAGTAGGTTGTGGTGTGCAGGGGAAGCTTAGGTGACGGGTCGCAGGGTTGCTTGTGTTTTGGAGAAAAAGATAGGAGAGATGAGGAGAAGGTAGTGGTGACGGGGTAAGGGTGAAGATGGGTGTTCAGTTGATAAAACTGCACATTTGTATTACATTTTTCCTACCGTTTTCATATTAAAAAAGGACTTTATTATAATATATTATACATATGAGGGTTTATGTGTAAAAACACCATTTTCCATGTGTTAATATATTTTAATTAGCATTTGGTAGGAAAATGTATGCAAATAAATTCATTGACCTAATCCTAGTAGAACTAGGTCTACTAAATCTTATTTGAGTTGTTGTGCAGAATTTTTCCAAGTGTGCTGAATTTTTCAAAGACTAGAATCAAGCAAATCAAGTTGTTGAAGAAGACTTGCCTAATTAAGAATCAAAACTTGGAGACCAAGTCTGGAAGCAACCGAGAGAAGATTTCTGAATTATGAAGGTGTCTAGGATTGCCACATATCACAATCACAAAACCCAAGAAAACTCATCAAGAGATCTCCACCTTTGGCCGCGGAACCGCGGCCAAACCCCCCTGTTGGCCGCGGATCCACGGCAATCTAGAAGGATCATTTGCCAAAATTTTGGGGCATGATTCTCTACTATATTTTACCAACTTTTGAAGCAAAAGATTCTGGCTTTGCACTATAAAAAGGTACCGAGAGCCTCTTGGAAAAGTCATCAAGCCGAAGAGATCACGAAGCTCCTGACGCTCATGCATCCAGGATGATCATCGACTATTCGACTACCTCCTTAGGAAAGATCGAGAAGCGACTAGTTTGTAATCATTTTCTACGGATTAAAGTGTAGTTTGTTCAAGTCGATTAATAAAGGTAGTTATTTTATTTAATTGTTTTTGCATCTTCCATTATGTTTTCCCTCTCTGTCTTTTCATCTTCTTCTCCCAACATGCGCGAATAATTCTCCGCTTGTTAGGGTTCGTAGGATTAGGATAGGCTAATGGACGATGAAAATAACTAAACCCTTTTTAAGTCCTATAAAGTTTAGGAACTTTATCAAAAGAATCATTAACATCCTAATCGGGCACGCTAGCAATTCTTTGCTAAGTTCTGACCGCGATTAGAGATTAGATTAATGATTGTTTTGGTAAAGGCTAGATATGAACGGAGTTCCGTGTCGAGATAAGGGTTAAGAGTGGGATTCCTTTTCCCTCCAGAAACCCTAATCTACACGCATCACCGTCGTTCTAGTTCTAAATCTATTAATGGATAAAAAGGGTAACTTTTAATTAATCGTCCATAACTACTAAATCCTAACGAACCCTACAAGCCCCCTTATTATATTAATTACATCTTTAAAATAATCTAGATCTATATTTTACATTCTTGTTTAACGTAGATCTAGAAACCATTCTATAAAATTCTTTATCCCTCCTCTCTTTCTCAACACATCTAAAGTAAAAGTAAAAGGTTCCACGTTTCCCAGAGGACGACCCGTACTCATCTCGGTCTAGCTACACGCGACACCGTTATTGATTGCGGTTACACTACAAACAAACACAAATTTTCGAACCAATCAATCGGTTCGGAGTTCCGGCGGTGAGGTTGCAGGGTGCTCGTCGGGGATGTGGGTTCGTAGCAGAGGAGAGGAGGTAGTGAAGGGGAGTGGGCGCTCGGGTCTTCGAGGGGGAGGAGGTAGAGAAATGGATGTAGAGAGTGATGAAGAGAGGGGGTGAAGAGGGAGGGAGGGAGGCGAGGGGATTGACGACGGTAGCGTGGATTTCGAGGTAGCGTGAGGGAGGGGGAAGACGTGGGGGAAAACATGGAGTCGAAAACGCAGTCGCGGGGAGGAGCGGGTCGTAGGGAGCAGTTGTGAGAAGAGAGGGAGGCATTGGCGATGAGCTCGGGAGTAGTTGAGAGAGTGGTTTCGTCATCGTGGCCGTTGGGGAGAGGGTGTCGTGGGCAGCGCGAGGGAGGGGAGATCGGTGATGATGGATTGGCGTTGGGGTTGCAGCGACGGGACCTTATAGGCGGAGGACCATTGCGAGGAGGGGGTGAGTCATGCGGGTAGCGCGAGGAAGGAAGTGAGGGGATTCGTTCGGGAAAAGAAACGAGAGGGAGAAGAAGAAAGGAGTGGGGGTGAGTGTTCGGGTCGGGTTTGATCGGGTCGATTCGGGTTTGGGGTGAAAGGTGAGGGAAATGGTTCGTGGGCTGGGCCCAGGAAGGAAAAAAATGAAAAAGAGAGTTTAGTTTGGGCTAGGGGTTCAGTGAAAGGGTTTGGGTTTAAAATTGAAATTATTATTATAGAAAACTTAGGAAATATTTACAGGAAATATTTAAATTGGAAAAATTTGGGAAAAGTATTTGCAAGGGACCTGGGTATTACAGAATATAAATACTATAATATGTTTATCATGACTTAATAAAATTAAGTAGAAAAGAATGTATTAGTTTTATTAATTAAAAGTGAGACATAACACATAACCTAATTCTTTAAAACTAGCCTATATATATACTAATTTATGAAAATTCAATTCAATAATTTTTATCACTTTAATAAAACTCATTATATCAATATTTAAATTCTAAAATAAACCTTTAAATTTTTTGTAATGTTACATTTACTATAACAAAAATACTATAGGGTCCATTTGATGGGAGATAATTTAGATGGTAATTCTAGATTCCCATGAAAAATTACCACGTTTGTTTCAATGTAAAAAAATATTCCTAAGATATAGGATTACCGTGGTAATCATATCACCCCATTTTATGGGAATCATCCCCCCAAAATTAATTTCTATCCTGCATTACTACGAAATATCCCACACAACACAAGATGTGTCACGACCGTCCGTCACCCACCGTTGGATGGCCCTATCACCCACCCTCCACCCGCAGGCTACTGGCCATTCGTTTGCCACCGACTGCCCGCCCCAGCCACCCGCTGACCATCCCTGTAGTCCATCCGCCGTCGTCCACCCGCCGACGATCGTCCGTGCGCTAACCGTTTGATCGCTCACCGCTGATCGATGGTTGCGCGCGCGCACACACACCAAGCACGTTAATGTAAGATTTCTTGAAATTAGATACCCGATCATCACATTTCCGGAAATGTGATGATTGTACGGTAATCTTCCATTCCATGTACCAAGCTGTAACATTAGGGTTTTTAATTGAAAAGGCTTGATAGTTAAGGGTACTTTACTGTAATTTACCCTAATTTATAATATAAACTCCCGCTCTCTTGGTGTGACTCTATAAATACTCGCCGCCCTTCTTCCCATTTCCAGAAGCGAGGAGATATTTGTTCAGATCTGAGAGAAGATTCCAGGCAACGGCATGGGTACTCGCTCCCCCCGAGGTATACACAGGGGGCATATTTCTCACTGAATGAAGAATTTCTACGTAAGATGGTCCTTTCTTCTCAAAGAATAGAAAGGATATCAAGAGGCTTACAAACGAGTCCTGCAGTCAAGTGGAATATCCCACTTGAAAACCAAAAAAAAGGTATGTCCATAAGCAAAATGGGCACGGATGGAAACCCGAAAGGGTGCCGTGAGTAAAAACAGCAGGACTACCTGCGATATTTGTGAAAACCCGAAAGGGCGCAGACTCGTAAAAAAAATGGTACGTTCACAAGCAAAATGGGCACGGATGAAAACCCGAGAGGGCTCCGTGAGTAAAAACAGCAGGGCTATAGGCGAGTTTGTGAAAACCCGAGAGGGCGCAGGCTCGTAAAAAATTCGTGCACACTTGCGAGGTCCTCTCGACCTTGTAAGGAGAAAACTACCTGCGTGAGATCCTTACGACTCACAAAGGAGCGACACACTTAGGGATCCCCATGATTCCTAAGAAGAAATTACACTTACGAGATCCTCACGACTCATAAGGAGAATCCTCTTATGAGACCCTCATAGCTCATAAGATTCAAAAGCCTTAAACTACAGGGATCTGAACCTGTTCTTAAGCCATCACAATCCCCAGATTGCCCTGTAAGCGGTTCAATACTGACCCTTGTATACAATCCACAGGCACAAATAATCATTTCCTTACCGAGTCCCACCAACGATGAGGAATGCCCTCATTTGATGAATAAACACTTGTAGGTCCTTTCGATTTACAAGGAGAACAATCTTTCAAGATCCTTACGACTTACAAGAGAACATACACTTAAGAATCCTCATGATTCCTGAGAAGAAAAGACACTTACGAGATCCTCACGACTCGTAGGGAGAAACACCTTTATGAGACCCTTACGGCTCATGAAGTCAAAAGCCTTAGTCGACAGGATCTTAACCCTGTTTGCTAAGCCACCTTTGTTCGAACCGACGAAGGCAGATGATGATTCGCTCCTGGCAATATTTCAGTCGCAGTGATGCTGATGCTAAGATTGACACCAGATTCCAAGTTCCATACTCGTGGCGAAAAGTCAACGAGCCAAAAATGCATATGAAATAGCCGAAATGATGGGGCAACTTGCAACAAAATCAGCAAGTAAAAAAATATGCATACAAAATAGCCGAAATAGTTGGGCAACTAACAATAAAAAGCAGCGAGTAAAAAGAAAAAATAGCCGAAATGATTGGGCACCGCGAAAAATAGCCGAAATGATTGGGTAATCGCGACTTTCGCGATACAAAATGCTAAAATGATAGAGTATCGCGGAAAGAAAACAAAAAAAATGTAATACATATAAAATGAAACTTTTGCCCTGCAGGTGAGATCACATCGATCCCTGTATACAATCCAGGGGCACAAACAAAGAAGGAACTATATCATCCCACCAGGCTCCATCAGAAAGAGAGCCAAGTCTCGATGGCAACATCTGCATCTCAAGAGATCAACAACGGTCTTCCTTCTCGTTCCAACCGGAAGCAGATACGACATCAACAAGCGGAGCTAAGGCAGAGTCCCTAGTTCCAAGTCTCGACGGCCAGATCTACAGCCTGGAACCCACAACAGCGTTCTTCCCCCAGCAGGATGCAGACGCAACACCAACAACAGAGCCATGGCAAAGTCCTTAGTTCCAGGTCCCAACGGTTCTCCAACAACCTAAAGACCACCTCAACGTTCGTCTCGATACAACAGTTGCGATGTCACCCCAGCGTTCTTCCTCCAACAAAATGCAGACGCAACACCAACAACAGAGCCATGGCAAAGTCCCTAGTTCCAGGTCCCGACGGTTCACCAACAACCTAGAGACCACCTCGACGTTCGTCTCGATACAGCAGACGTGATGTCACCCCAGCGTTCTTCCTCCAACAGAATGCAGACGCGACACCAACAACGAAGCCATGGCCAAAGCCGCTAGTTCCAGGTCCCGACGGTTCACCAACAACCTAGAGACCACCTCGATGTTCGTCTCACCCCAGCGTTCTTCCTCCAACAGGATGCAGACGCAACACCAACAACGGAGCCATGGCAAAATCCCTTGTTCCAGGTCCCGACGGTTCACCATCAACCTAGAGACCACCTCGACGTTCGTCTCGATACAGCAGACACGATGTCACCCCAGCGTTCTTCCTCCAACAGGATGCAGACGCGACACCAACAACGGAGCCACGGCAAAGTCCTTAGTTCCAAGTCTCGACGGTTCACCAACAACCTAGAGACCATCCCGACATTCGTCTCGATACAGCAGACGCGATGTCACCCCAGCTTCTTCCTCCAACAGGATGCAGACGCGACACCAACAACGGAGCCACGGCAAAGTCCCTAGTTCCAGGTCCCGACGGTTCACCAACAACCTAGAGACTACATCGACGTTCGTCTCGATACAGCGGACGCGATGTCACCCCAGCGTTCTTCCCCTAGCAGGATGCAGACGCGACATAAAACAACGAAGCCATGGCAAAGTCCCTAGTTCCAGGTCATGACGGTTCACCAACAACCTAGAGACCACCTCGACGTTTGTCTCGATACAGCAGACGCGGTGTCACCCCAGCGTTCTTCCCCCAGTAGGATGCAGACGCGACACAAAACAACGGAGCCATGGCAAAGTCCTTAGTTCCAGGTCCCGACGGTTCACCAAAAACCTAAAGACCACCTCGACGTTCGTCTCGATATAGCAGACGCGATGTCACCCCAGCGTTCTTCCTCCAACAGGATGCAGATGCGACACCAACAATGGAGCCACGGCAAAGTCCTTAGTTCCAGGTCCCGACGGTTCACCAACAACCTAGAGACCATCTCGACGTTCGTCTCGATACAGCAGACGTGACGTCAGCAGTAGATGCAGACGCAACACAAAACAACGGAGCCATGGCAAAGTCCTTAGTTTCAGGTCCCGATGGTTCACCAAAAACCTAGAAACCACCTCAACGTTCGTCTCGATATAGCAGACGCGATGTCACCCCAGCGTTCTTCTTCCAACAGGATGCAGATGCGTCACCAACAACGAAGCCATGGCAAAGTCCCTAGTTCCAAGCCTCGGCAGTTCACCAACAACCTAGAGACTACCTCGACGTTCGTCTCGATACAGCAGACGCGATGTCATCCCAGCATTCTTCCCCCAGTAGGATGCAGACGCGACACAAAACAACGGAGCCATGGCAAAGTCCCTAGTTCTAGGTCCTGCCGGTTCACTAACAACCTAGAGACTACCTAGACATTCATCTCGATATAGAAGACGCGATGTCACCCCAGCGTTCTTCCCCCAGCAGGATGCAGACGCGAAACAAAACAATGGAGCCATGGCAAAGTCCCTAACTCCAGGTCCCGACGGTTTACCAACAACCTAGAGACCACCTCGACGTTCGTCTCGATACAGCAGACGCGATGTCACCCCAGCGTTCTTCCTCCAACAGGATGCAGACGCGACACCGATAACGGAGCCACGGCAAAGTCCCTAGTTCAATGTCCCGACGGTTCACCAACAACCTGGAGACCACCTCGACGTTCGTCTCGATACAGCACACGCGACGTCACCCCAGCGTTCTTCCTCCAACAGGATGTAGACGCAACACCAATAACGGAGCTATGGCAAAGTCCCTAGTTCCAAGCCTCGACGGTTCACCAACAATTTAGAGACAACCACGACATTCGTCTCGATACAGCAGACGCAATGCCAGCAAACGAAATGAAAGCAATATTTCTAGCTTCAGAGTCTTGACGGCAACTCATATAAAACCTGAAAGACTATCGGAGATCATCCCATACCAACGTGGAGTGGTTATGACTCATCGGGGCTCCCAAACTGAGCCTAAACTCAAGTAAAAAGCGACATGGAATATCCCTAACGCTTGCTATTTTGACGGTAATACTACCTGGAAGATTGCTTGAAGACGTCTTGTCCAGGCCCCGAAGGGATCAGAGACATGGCAGTCGCAAGGCTACTCGAACAGCAAGATTGTCTATCGAGGAATACATCAGCCGACACGACGGTACGACGGACAAAACCCTAATACCACAGACCCAAACAAACCTCTGTCGTAAAGAGCAGAGGTTAACTGTGATTTTAGGACATCCTTGCGAGAACTTCTCGATTCGTCTCGACTAGTAAGAAAATTAGTGTCCTTACAGGAACTTCTCGATTCGTCTCGACTCGTAGGGAAAAGCCTTAGGCGGTGGGGATTAAAAAACCCGTTTCCTAAGCACTGGGGCCCTGCAAGTCAGTCTAAGATGGGTGCATGCATACTATTCACGGGTCACACTCTCTGAAGTCGAATCTCGAAAAGGAGGGAAACAACCACTTACGAGTCCTCTCGACTTGTAAGCGGGAAAATTCTCTTGTGAGATTCTTACGACTCTCAAGAGAAAGCATACTTAGGAATCCTCATGATTCCTAAAGGAGAAAATACACCTACGAGATCCTCTCGACTCGTAGGGAGAAAAGTCTTTATGAGACCCTTATGGCTCATAAAATTGAAAAGTCTTAGATGGCAGATCCTAACCCTGTTTCCTAAGCCATCACTGTCCTGCAAGTCGATCCAAGATGGACTCTTGCGTACTATTCACAGGCCACACTCTCCGAAGTCGAACATCAACAAGGAGGGAAACAGCCACTTACGAGTCCCCTCGACTTATAAGCGGGAAAATTCTCTTGTGAGATCTTTACGACTCTCAAGAGAAAACACACTTAGGAGTCCTCACGACCCCTAAGGAGAAAATACACCTGCAGGATCCTCTCGACCTGTAGGGAGAAAAGTCTTTATGAGACCCTCATGGCTCATAAAGTTGAAAAGTGTTAGCTGGCAGATCCTAACCCTGTCTCCTAAGCCATCGCTGCCCTGCAAGAAGGTCAAGATGGACTATATACGGGCCACATTTGCCAAAGCCACATTCAACAATGAAATAAAGAAGTTATTTATGGGTCCTCACGATTCGTAAGGAAAATACCCGAGTAAGATCCTTACGACTCACGGAGGCGATGAACACTTAGAAATCCTCATGATTTCTAGGGAGAATTTGCACCTACGTGATCCTCTCGACTTGTAGGGAGAAAACCTTCTTGAGACCCTTATGGCTCATGAAGATGGAAAAATTCTTAGGCTACAAGGACCCTAAACTTGTCTCCTAAGCCCTCAATTCTACGGTCACACATTACTTTGCACTACTTCACCCACGTACATACATACGTGGGCAAAGTAGTGGGGGGCATTTGTTCCCGCCAAAGTTTTCGGCCAAGAGTTACTTGTTCCCTTATAAAAAGGGGGAGAATCCTCAAAATTTGGCCTCACGTGTTAAACACGTGGGCGCTCATATGCAAAGCATATGGGCGTTGAGAATAAAACAATTAAAGGGCCAAACAGGCCTCACATGTAAAACACATGAGCGCTCATATACAAAGCATATAAACGCTGAACATAAATCACCAAGGGCCAAATATGCCTCACGTGTTAAGCACATGAGCGCTCTGAACATAAACAGGCTAAAACCCATAATAAGGGTCACGTGTTAAACACGTGGGTGCTTTTGCCAATCACGTGCAAAGCATGTGAGCACCCTAATTTAAAATGTTCCTATCAAATTCTAGAATTAAATTTTATTTGGGAAATATTTTCTTGATCTTCCTTAAACTAGAAAGATCTTCTCTGTTAAACAGAAAACTCTTGGATCAAAAATCCAGCGGAGATCATTTGATAGAATAAAAATCTATCATAGAAAATATTTTCCTAATCTTATAACAAGAATAAAATTCTATGTTAACAAGATATCCATATTAAGAAAATATATTTTTGATCTTGTTAAACTAAAAAAATTTGATAGAATAAAATTCTAATCTTGTTAAAACTAACAAGATATTCATAATCTTGCTAAACAAACAAGAAATCTTCTCTGTTAAACAGAGGGCCTTTGGATTAAAAATCCAACAGTGAAAAAATTCACCGATTGATCTAAAAGATCATTTTGGTTGATTTTAAAATCAATCAACATCTCTCAATGAGAGATTTTCTAAACAAATTGATTCTTTTCTTTCTCCTATAAATAAGAGCAAAGGGACAGGAAAAAGGGGGAGAGGGGAAGAAAAATAGAGAGAGAATTTAATTCTCTAAAGAAGAGTAACCCCTCCCAAAAGCTCTCACAAAAAAGAGAATTTAATTCTCAAACCAAGAGTTTAACTCTTCTCAAAAGAACTTAGTTCTTTCTCTGGTTAAGATCTGCAGAAGCAGATCTCCCCACAAGTTAAGAATTTAATTCTCATCGGGGAGATTCTGGCATGCAGATCCAAAACCTAAGGGAAAGAACTGAGTCCAAAAGAGTTTAACTCTTACAAAACATATGGGAATTTAATTCCTCTAAAACTAGTGTTTAACCCTTTTAAAAGAAATTAATCCCTGCAAAGAACAAAGGAGAACTTGATTCCTCAGAATCATAGAAGAACAGCCTTGTAATGCATATTAGTATTCAATGTTACACAATAAAAGCCCACGTGTCCCCACGTGAATACCTTTGAGGAACAAAAAAAAGGAAAAGACTGAGATCTAGTCACGTGACCCCACGTGACCCCTGAGAAGTGCTCAACACTTATAAAAGAGAAAAGGGAATAAACCCTATTTTTGAAGCGCCTCACGTGACCCCACATGACCCCTGAGAAGTGCTCAGAACTTATAAAAGAGAAAAGGGAATAAACCCTATTTTTGGGACGCCTCACGTAAGATCACATGATCCCTTAATAGTGCTTAGCACTTTTTAAAAGAGAATAAAACAGAGGCAGCTTTCAATGTTTGGGGAGACCTCACGTGATCCCACATGACCCAATAGTTCTCAGTATTCAGAAAAGAAAAAGGGAAGAAATTCAAAGAAGCTGTGCCAAATCTCAAGCGCCTCACGTGACCTCACATAAGCGCCTCAAACTTTCAGTGTTTAATACTACTTCAAGCGCACACTATTTCAAGCGCCTCACGTGACCCCACGTGAGCGCCTCAATTCTCAATATTTAACACTACTAAAAGCGCCTCACGTGGGAGCACGTGAGCGCTAAGCATACACTAGTGTTTAACACTACGAGAGGCTAACCTTAGCCCAAATCAGCCAAGTCTCCCAAAATCAACACCCGAGCTCCAATTATACCCAAGTATTTCAAAATTGATCTCAGATGGTATTCAAAGTAATGTTCATCCCATTCCTTCTCAATCTGGCATTTGGTTCAAGGGTACATCTCTCCACACCTCTGATACATGTCGTTATAACTCTTCAACGTCTTCAGAGAGGTGGAGGGTCCCAATAACCAATAACTCTTGGCGCACCACCAAACAAGCTTTTCAAAAATGGAAGTAAATCTAAAACACATCTCAATTTGGGGGCGCCTCACGTGACCTCGCGTGATCCCTTGATAGTGCTTAGCACTCAGAAAAAGAAAAAGAGAATAAAACAAAGGCAATTTTCATTCTTCAGAGTGCCTCACATGATCTTACGTGACCCCATAGTGCTTAGCACTCAGAAAAGGAAAAAGGGAATAAACACAAGATAGCTCCCATTTTGGGGGCACCTCACGTGTTCCCACATGACCCCCAAACAGTAGTGTATAAAAGAGGGAGAAAATTCCAAAGACAGCGCTCACATTTTGGAGGCACCTCACGTGTCTGCACATGACTGTTTGATGAACCAAGTGCTTAGCACTTATAAATGAAAAAGGAATAAAATCTAGAGAACAGTTCTCACCTCGGGTGTCTCACGTGCTCACACATGAGCCAAGTGCTCAGCACTTTTATATGTATATGAGGGAATAAACTCAAAGAACAATGCCCGCTTCGGGGCCCCTCACGTGTTCACACGTAAGCTCCTACAAAGTCCAGTGTTTAACACCGATTCAGTTCTTAGCACTATGGGATGACTAAGGGAAATCAACCTTAGCTCAAATTAGCCAAGTCTTCTGAAGCCAAGACCCTTTTTGTCACCAATCAACCGAGCCCCCATGTTCAGGTCTCCCCAAACTAATCCTAGTCCCACAGATGACTAGTGTTCTCCTAATAGATGACATCTAAACTGATGTTCATCACATTTCCCAATTCGGGATATTGGTTCAAGGATACATTCTTCATACCTCTGATACATGTCGTTGTAATCCTTCAACGTCTTCAGAGAGATGAAGGGTCCCAATAACCAATAACTTTTGGTGCATCCCCAAACGGTGGAACCGAAATCACACAGACTATGATGTCTCTAAACTGGACTATGATGTTCTTAAACTTTATGTACTGTAAGGTCCTTAAACTCATGGACTATGATGTCCTTAAACTTGGCAGACTATGATGTCTCTAAACTACCATGGACTGTGAGGTCCTTAAACTCATGAACTATGATGTCCTTAAACTTGACAGACTATAATGTCTCTAAAATACCATGGACTGCGAGGTCCTTAAACTCATAGACTATGATGTCTTTAAACTTTATAGACTATGATGTTTTTAAACTCCATGGAGTATGATGTCCTTAAACTTCTGGACCGTAAAGTCCCTAAACTAAAACAATAGAGCCCAAATGCTCTTTTGTTGGATCAAAATGATCCTGTTAAGTAGATCTTAGTCTAAAATTAAACTAACGTATCCTTAACAAACGTTTAAGTTGATCTTAGTCTCAAATGAGATTAACGATCCTTAAACCCAACCCAAACCCAAATTTAAGAAAATACAGATTTGGACTAATCCCTGCCCTACGGGCGACAACATAAATTAGTCTCCACATACAATCCACGGGCAACCAAAAACAAAACAAACACACACGACACGAAGTGGCCATCTGGAGAAGGAGAAAGTTGTTACCGCGATGCGGTAGCGTAATTAACTGCAGGAGCTTGCGCCTGCAGAAAAGAGCGTCCCCACAATCAAAAACCCCTCAATGAGGGGGGATCTGACGAAGTCTGCTACATCGACCGCATCCGTTTAAACCTTCGATATATGGTGCCATAAATCAACTTGTCATCTTCGGAGAGATGGACGGATAGCACCAAATAGCATCTGCCCCCAAATTCAGGCAAGACGTTTGTCTTTCCGGCTTTCGGCGGTAAACAAGTACATCAGCAGCTGAAGGAGGGAGGACCGCCGGGGGAGCAATCGGCCGAAATGGTCCTCAATCCTTCCTATTACCAGCTGCACCGTGTCCTCAGTGCAATACGGGTCATAGAGGTAGACATCCTCGAAGTTTATGATATCTTCGATGGTGAAAGGGAAGTCCTACATTTTTGCGTTTTAGGTGTGAGGAAGGGAGTAAACAATTACCCCCTCGGTCTTATAGCCTCCAACGCCTCCCAGAGTTATACAGTGGCCCGTTTTCACCCACAACAGTGTCACCACGTGGCAGAAGTCGCGCCGCTCGAAGCAAAACCGAAATGACTCTCCAGCGCTTCACCTTCCCCGCGCATCCTCGACATGTGTCACTCGCGACTGTCCATCTTCCTAAAGCCCTCGCATAGAGGTAGCCGAGCGGCTATCCTGCTCGGCTATCCTAAGCAGGCCTCCAATGGCCCCTCCAGCGCTAAGGATCGAAGCCCTCACCTAGAGGAAGCCAAACGGCTACCCTGCTCGACTATCCTTAGCAGGCCTCCAACGGCCCCTCCGGCGCTAAGGATCGAAGCCCTCGCCTAGAGGAAGCCGAGCGGCTACCCTGCTCGGCTATCCTTAGCAGGCCTCCAACGGACCCTCCAGCGCTAAGGATCTAAGCCCTCACCAAGAGGCAGCCAAGCGGCTACCCTGCTCAACTATCCTTAGCAGGCCTCCAATGGCACCTCCAGCGCTAAGGATCTAAGCCCTCGCCTAGAGGCAGCCGAGCGGCTACCTTGCTCGACTATCCTTAGCAGGCCTCCAATGGCACCTCCAGCGCTAAGGATCTAAGCCTTTGCCTAGAGGCAGCCGAGCGGCTACCCTGCTCGGCTATCCTTAGCAGGCCTCCAATGCCCTCCCCCCAGCGTTAAGGATCGAAGCCCTCACCTAGAGGCAGCCGAGCGGCTACCCTGCTCGGCTATCCTTAGCAAGCTTCCAACGGCCCCTCGAGCGCTAAGGATCGAAGCCCTCACCAAGAGGCAGTCGAGCGGCTACCCCGCTCGGCTATCCCTGGCCGGTAGCTACCTACCCCACAATGCCAGGGATCAAAGCCCTCGATAAGAGGCGGTCGAACAGCAACCCTACTCGGCCATCCTTAAGGACCCAAAAGCCCTTGCAAGAGGCAACCGAGCCTGACCCTTGCTCGGTTATCCCTGGCCGGTAGCCTCCTACCCCAACACACCAGGGATCGAAGCCCTCGCCAAGAGGCACCGGGTGGCAACCTTGCCTGGCCATCCTTAGTAGGCCTCCTATGGCCCCTCCCGCGCTAAGAATGAAAAGCCCTCGGAAGAGGCAACCTAGCCCGACCTTTGCTCGGTTATCCCTGGCAGAATGCCAGGGATCGAAGCCCTCTCCAAGAGGCACAGGGCGACAACCCCGCTCAGGCATCCTTAAGGATCAAAGCCCTCGCTAAGAGGCACCGAGCAGCTACCCTGCTCCGCCCCATCCTTAGTAGGCTAATCACGGCCCCTCCCGCGCTAAGGATCAAAGCCCTCGCCAAGAGGCACCGAGCAGCTACTCTGCCCGGCCATCCTTAGTAGGCCACTCACGGCCCCTCCAGCGCTAAGGATCAAAGCCCTTGCCAAGAGGCGCCGAGCAGCTACCCTGCTCGGCCCCATCCTTAATAGGCCAATCACGGCCCCTCCCGTGCTAAGGATCAAAACCTTGGCCAAGAGGCACTGAGCAACTAGCATGCTCAGCCATCCTTAGTAGGCCACTCACGGCCCCTCTAGCGCTAAGGATCAAAGCCCTCACCAAGAGGCGCCGAGCAACTACCCTGCTCGGCCCCATCCTTAGTAGGCCAATCACGGCCCCTCCAAAAACTAAAGGTCAAAAGCCCTTGCCAAGGGGCACCGAGCAGCTACCCTGCTCCGCACCATCCTTAGTAGGCAACTCATGGCCCTTCCAACAACTAAGGAACGAAAGTCTCAACAAGAGGCATCCGGTCGATCAATGTCTTAGCGATTTCCATTTCGACTTCGGGGCCATGGAGATATTGTCTTCCTGCCGGTCCACGCACACTCGGCAAATGATTAGAGTCAAGTCGACGAGTAATCGCTAGATGAGGAACATGCCGACTATAAAAGCAGTACTGTGCAGATACAAGTTCTACCAACAAAAGGAAGTACACGCACAAACACTGCTGTGAAAATAAAAAATCTTTATTCAAAAAGTCAAAGCTTTTATAAGGGTGCCGTGGGCTCCCCAGCCTTACAAAAATACCCGAAGGCCTACAAAATACCCGACGCGACAAAAGAAAAGACAAAGAGAAGACGAGGGGCTTCAGGCCCTAGGGCCGGGCGCAATGTAGATGAGCTCGACATCCACTGTGACTGGGGATGCGTCCGTCGCAGGAGCCTCGGCATCGCCCTCGCAGAGAGTCCCTTCCCCGACAGTGCTCCTGAGGGCATCCCCCTGCTCGTCATCCCCGCGGGGATATTCTGCACGGAGCTCTTCATCAGCAAACTCCGGCACCCGGGCCTTGACGGCGTCGAGAGCCTCATGCCAGATGAGGGTGGTGGCCGAGGCTAGGACGGTGTAGAACTGCACTGACTTCTGGAAGTTCTCCACCGCCTGCGCCACCCTGAGGTCGACTCTGTTCGCCGCCTCTACCGTAGCCCCCAACTCCTTTCAGAGGGTGCTCATTGACTTCTTCATGGTGCCGATGAGCACCTTGGAGCCCTGAAGCTTGGCCTCAGCGGCCTGGGCGGCCTCGCGGAGCCTGGCGACCTTATGCTTCGAGGCCGCCACCTCCTGCTTCGCTGCCGCCGCTTCCTGCTTCGTGGCTGCCGCCACCTGCCTCCTGGAAGCCACCTCGCCCTCAAGGCAGCTACCCTCGCCATCGTCGTCTCCAGCTCCCGCTTCGAGCTCTCCCCCAGCGAGGATAACTCGCCCGCGGCTCGCATCGCCGGGGCTATCTCCTCCTCCTCCATCCAGTCGACAATGGCGACGTGCTGGAGGACCTGAAGAAATCGAAGGGGGGTCAGAAAGAAAAAAGGGCACCAAATCTCGCAAACAATGAGACAATGTACGAGTGCTAACCTTCAGGGCCTCTTGGGTGATGGACGCCATTTATGCCTCAGCGTCCCCCCAGCCGACCTATCCATGTCATGCAGCAAGCTGTCAGCGACGGAAAGCCCCGAGGGCACCTCAAAACGGAGCTCCCCCTCTTCCACCAAGATCGGAGAGGCCGGGGTCCACAGAACGGTTCGGGGGAACCTCTTAAGAGGCGACGGCAGAGAGCTCGTCTCCACCTCCGAAGCTCGGGCATCCTCTCCCCGAGCCCTTTTTCTGCTCGGCACCTGGCTGGGCCCCGGGGCGTGATCCGCACTCGAGCGTTGGGGCAGGACGGCTGCTTGGGAAGCCGGGACCGGCGTCTGACGGGATGAGCTGGCCCTTCCAGCCTTCGACCCCTTCTTTGGTTTGCGCATAGCTGCTCGGAGGAGGCCCGCGTCCATGGTTTCTGCACAAGACAAGACATAGTGGAATCAACAACACAAACAAAGTAAAAACAAATACAATCTCCTAACTTACTGACGAACTGGGCAGGGCTGAGCCCGGCCCAACTGAGGGCCCGCTTAGAAAGAAGCACATCAGCCCGAGGAATAGTCTCCCACGCCGCCACTCTCACCGCGTCGGGGTCATTGGACGGACTTCCCTGCCATCACCTATCCCTAGACCACTAGACGGGTACGGGCTAGTCCTCACCCTCTGGCGGCCCGACGAAGAAAAAATTCTTCTTCCAATCATGGATGGAAGAAGGCAGGACAACAACTCCTGACCCGGCTACACTCCCCCGCTGTTTCCTAAAGTAGAGGTAGACCCGCCTCGGGTTGCCCGCGCGTGTTCCGGGGTGACTTTTGTACGTAATGGAGGAGGCAAGGATGGACAGACTAAAGGGAATCGTCTGCAACTTCAGCTGGACCAGGAACCCTAGGAGAATCCGCCAGGAGTTCGGCACTAGCTGGCCCGAGGCTAACCCAAAGTAATTTAACACAGTTACAACCTCGGAAGATAAAGGCAGGCGCATTCCGGCCAAAAGGACTTCCAGGTACAAAGAGATCTCTCTACCCCTCACCTAATCTGCCCTCTCTCCTTCCTCGGCCAATCGTAGCGTGTAGCCGGAGGGAATATGGAAACGAGCCCCAGCGGTGACAAGCTCGTCCTCATATCTTACTGAGGAAGACACACCAGGGGCGTCCGCCGCCACCTCTCCAGGAATCGCCCCAGACGCGTGACCCCGGGAAGAGAATCTGACCACAACTTCCCGAAGGGGCTCTAACCCGGGGGAAGAATCCCTAGTATCTACCCCTGGAAAAAATGGGATTCAAAACTGGGGTTGAAGCAGACATTTCGAAATGACAGCGTCGAAGATACGATAGCTACAAACTCCTCAAAACAAGACATTTAACCTAATGGGAGGAAATCCTCAAGAAGGAAAAACGCTGAGATCCGACCTAAAGGGGAGAGCGCCGAGCTAACAAGACCCAGAATGAGGAAAGTGGGAAGAGAGAGAGAGAGAGAGATTGTCACGACCCGAAAGTACGGAACGTGACCGGCACTTAGATTATGAAGCGTCTAGAGGCGCAACGTAATCTAAGTAAGCTGAAGCCCAGAATCTAAACCATATAAAAGAAGAAGTAAGGGAAAACATATAGGAAAACAAGTTTAAAAGCAACATCAAATTTCTCAAAAATTTCGGCAGAGTCTCCTTTGTAAAAACTGGCCCCAAACGGGTAAAAATAAGTATAATATATACAAATGAAAAAATGGCATCCCCAAGCGGGAGCTAGCTCTACGCCAACAGGCGGAAACAACCACACCAAGCACAATAATATACAACGCCACAGGGCGAGGCTCAAAACTCAAAAGAAAACAAATCCACCAAACCATAATAATACATGCACGACTGTAAGGTCGAAATAAATAACTGGTCTTTTAAACTTATCAAGTAATACAAGTTTGGTTGATGGAGCTTACTAAATACAAATGAAATAATTAAAAGTACAACGGCGGTCCAGATACAAGTGAACCAACCTACCGTGCAAATCACCCTGAATGAAATGATGTGCCAGCAGGCTGCCAAGGAAACCTGTACATCGAACCTGTAATAAAATTTGGCACAACGGGGGTGAGTTGCCAACTTGTGAGTAGAAGACATCTGCGAAAATAAATCGAATGCACGACGCTGTCCTAGGTCATAATAATATACTAATATACTACTGGTCATCAAGTAAAGACAGGGTAATAAACTATGTGTAAGTGCAAATGCTCCGTGCACATGTCAGTGCCTCAAAAAGTAATATGTCATGTGAATGAGTATGCATGCACCATGAATGTAAAACAATCAATCCTGAAATCTGGATGTATCCGTATAAGAAATCTTTAACTTTTATCATGGTAATTTGTATAGAAATCTGAATATCATCGATGAAATCCATGGAAATCCGTGTCAAGTATCGACACAAAACATGTAAATCTCAAGTCTCAATACCTCATAGTCTCAATATCTCATAGTCTCATATCTTGGGCTCCGTCAGTCCGGATCGGCCCATATCATCAAATCTCACGACAACGGTCGGTATCCTCCGGATATCCGCCGCGCCAGACATCACCGGTAGGTAGTCTTCCCCTGCAAGGCTCATCGTCTACAACTTGATCTTCTTGCCCCGGGGTACCATACCGGGCCCACCATGTACCCGAGACGGTTCATCCACTCCTTGAATCGGGTCTCGAAATCCAACAGAAAATATGAAATCTCATGGTGGACGATACATACATCACGAGAAAACCGCAACTTATATTTTAAAAGAGAGGAGGAGAGAAAGAAGTTTATATATATTCTTGCGGTTTTCCCCAAAATCCACAAATCTCATAAAAATCCAAAATCCCAAAATCATGAGTAAGTAAATCATAAATGTCGGCATAAGCCCCACAATACTGCATGATAACATGAAAATGTGAATGCATGAAATGTCTAAGTAATAAATGCCATGTCTAGAATAACACCTGAGAGCAATCACAATATTATATCGATCTAGATTTTAGCTGATTCCATCAATAAAAGATAATATATTCTAAAGTGTACGTGACATAGCAATTACCAATGATGATGTGTGTGAGCCGGCAAATAAGTGTGCGTGGAATATGCGCATCATCGGTAATGGTGCTGGTGTCCTAACAGGCAGAGTTTTATACTGACGAAGGAAACACATGTATGAACATGCAACGTGATGATTACGAACTGAAAATAAAGGCCATATGTATACTAACCACTCATTTGGAATATACATATCTAACTACATCTATATGACTCGAGCCCAAACCGGTATCTATTTAATCGCCTAAGGACTAAACTAAAGAAACTAGTCGATAAGAAATAAGAATCCACCTAAGGTCTGAGTCCAAATCTCTAGTAGTCGGCGATCCAGCCTTAATAGCGTCACGTACGTAGTACGACTTCCTCGAATCAAGAGTGCTGATCAATCATCATATCTATGCCTCATACGGTAAAATCCATCGTACGGCATCCTAATATCGGGGTACGGGTCAAGTATCACCTACGTATCCCATCATTCGTTTAATATCATCGTCAAATAATGTCATGATCAAGGGTACTGTACTGTAATCGCATACATCCCAATATCATTAATCATATATCATTGCCAGCATAAATATACATCGTCAATTTATCCTCAGAAATATCATGTCATATATATCATATCGTGATTAAGTCACACTTATATCATATCGTAATCAAGTCACACCTGTATGATATCGCAATCGAGTCACACATATATCATATCATGATTTCAGTCACAGGTAACAGTCCGGAATCTATTTTAGAGTCTCATGTACCTCAATATCATCACCACCCATTATTATTTATGTACACATATTCATTATCTCATTTTCTAATGATCCGCTAACATTATAACACGACTGTATACCCACGAATCACGGCATCAAACCCAGTTATATTGTTTCATCCCTATGTATCATATCACATCCTTGTATCACATATACATGTTGTGTATATATATACCTACACCTAGTCCTACATATATATATATACATACATGTATACACTAAGTCAAGTTTTTGTGTGTGCGTGTGTGTGTGTCTACCTGAAACCTACGAATCTCCTCCAAGATATTCGTCATCTGGTAAGGTCTTTCTAAATCAATCTAGTCCAACCTAAGGTCATTACTAGGGTCCTACTCACCAAGATTCTAAGGTCACGTTTGATTTCCTAATGACTATAAGTACTATTCCTATTCTACGTTTGCGGGGGTGCTAAACGCCATCTACCCGACTTCCCCCATAGATATACATCTACTCACCTGGTCCTCGCTCGCCGGTGCCGACGTCGCCACGTGCTTGCTTGTCGTCTCCAAGTCCACATGGGGTATCTACATATCATAACGCACCGTATCGCATTAAAACCAAATTCGAAATCGAAACGGCATACGAAAATCAAATCGGCACGCGTATCACGCATAGGTCAAAATCTATCGCCTACGCATGCAAGAATAGCCAAACCAACACTCGATGTACAAACGTCAAACCATCGAGAAAAATCCAAACACTCTCATTTGCACATTCATGAACACTAATTAGAATATAAAATAGGTTAAAATTCACAGAAACCCCAAATTCACCTTAAAAGCCATTTTTTCAAAAATCTAGCAGGCAAAATTTACCCGTTTTAGTACAAAACTCGACGTTTAAACAAATCTAGCGGCCACAATACTTATTAAATATCTTAAATAAGTCATAAAAACAATTTCCAAAATTTAATCTCATTAAATTCCATTAACCCCAAAATTCTAGTTTACAAAATACCCAATTTTTAACAATTTATAGCAAAAGTGCACAAACAACAATTTAGCTTGGATTTTCATGAACTAAAGGCATTAAACCACTCAATATAATATTTATAATGACATGAAATATTAATTTGAATTTTATCTCACAAAAATATAATTATTTTAAAAACCTAGTTCACAAAATAACTTAATTAGAACAATTTAAACGTAAAAATTAGCAAATTTAGCAACTAGATTACATTTTGCATAACTTAAGATATTAATCTACACATCCAAACATAATCAATTGATAAAACCCTATTTCTAATTCAAACCCCCTTTTCTTGAAATTTCAAATTTGGATTTAAAGCCATAATTAAACACTTAATAAGCTAAATTAAAGTAATTAACTAACAATCAAACCAAAAGCTTAGAATTATACCTCAACATTTGAGATCAAACTTGAAATTTTGCCTCCAAATGAATGGTTTCATGCTCCAATATCTATGCTAAATTGAACAAGGAATGGTGGGTAAAGGTTAAATGGAGAATTAGTTAGGTTTTTCATTGATTTATGATGGATTTTGTTAATAAATTGAGGTGGAATGAGTTGAGGAATTGGGAGGGGGCTGAAAGGAGAGGCTCGGCCTCATGGAGAGGGAAAAGAGAGAGAGAGAGAGAGAGAGAGGAAAGTATGTAGAAATGTGTAGAACGCTTCATCAATTATTACCTATTTACATATTTCCTTAATTAATAAATTTTTTTTATACTATGAGATATAGTGTGATGAATGAAGAGATGGGAGGGGGGAGACCTGCACATTCGCAGAGAGAGAGGGAGAGAGAGGGAGAGAGAGATGTGTGAGTGGAAATAATACTAATTTATCACACCCATTTTAGTCTTTTCATTAGTTACTTTGTTTTAATTTATTTCTTAATTAATTTTATCATAGAATTCACTAGAGTTTTGGAGACACACAAAAAATAAAACAAGCATGTTACAATTTTTTTATATATTTGCCATGGTTCATTAGTGCATGATTAACCCATTCCCATTTGTAATTTTTCCTAATTAAATGTATTAGTGACGGCTTAAAATAACATTAAAATAATTAATTTCGGAAAATTTTTCAGAAAATTGAAATTTCATCAGTGGCTCAATAAACACCAAATAATAGCAATTACATAGCTAGAATATGTATATTTAATTTTATAATAAAAATATTTGTATTTTGACTTTTTACAGAAAACCCCCTTATTTTACCGATTTTCCGAAATTTCACCAAAACGATTTTCAAAACGTTACAATCTTCCCCCCTTAAAGAAATTCGGTCCCCGAATTTAAATTAAAACTCCCTCCCCCAAACACTAAAAACATTCAAGCAAAACCATCAAGTCGTCAGGGCTCCGAAATCATAAATACATACAACAAATAATAGCGCAGCGCATGCGCATGCGCATGAAAAATGAGCATATAACTCAAAATCAAAACTCCGTCAAGCATCCCGCAATCATCGGAGTCATGGTGAAGACACAATGTTAAATCCAATATCAAAACTAATATGATATAACTCGAAACTGTACACGTAAACATCACATCTATATATGTAAATATCCGAAGGAAATGCATGCCAAATCTTTTAAGTCGCTGTGCAATGTGCATAACACTGCACAGTGGCAGACGTCTATCATAAGAAAATGACCATATACATATATACCTTTGTTTAAAATGTACGTTCCGCCGTTTTGGAAAACAATTTAGAAGGGTTTCCTGGTTTTAAACGTTTCCTGTCATATCAGACACGTAGGTAAATACTGAGACTATAGCTCGGTTTTTGGAATTCCCTTCGATAGCTATCAATGCATGCAAAATACATTCAGGTACTGTCCTCTGACTAGTCCTGCTCAGTACGAAAACACATAGCAAATATAATAAAAACGTACTGCTCTATAAGAAATCAATCCCAAATACGCATATGAATACTACGTGCGTCTGGTGCGCACGGAAATCGAAACCGAATACAGATGCCACGAATACACACAAAAACAAAACTAAGTGCAACAGGTGTGCACCAAAAACATCTGTCAAGTGTAACGGGCGTACACGACTCAATATCAGGTGCATCCAATCTGCACAAAACCCCGATTTAGTGCATCTGGTGTGCACAAAATCGCATCAAGTGTGCCAAATGTGGGCAAGAATCTCAATCAGGTGCACATGGTGCACGAAAACATGCACCGAATATCAAAATCGAAATCACAGTATGAAAATGCATGAAAACTAGGTCGAAGCATATGTCAAAATCATGTGTAACCCATATGCACGAAATCAAATCAAAATCTCAACATGTATAAAACCAAATCGAGTGCACTGGGTATGTAAAAAACAACATCAATACAACTGATATATGAAACACGAATAGAATGTAATGAATATACATATAAGAAATACCAATCGTAGAACAAAATCCTCAAAATACCAAAATCCAACAACGGAAATATGAAATTCAAATCACCAAATCACAATCGTAAACACTATCGTCAATGTGCGCCTCTTTCCTCTGATGTCGACTGCTTCGAACTCATCTCTTCGTAGGTGTGCTGACTGCGCTACCAACGGCAATACTCATATCTAGAGTCTCCCACGTAATCTATCCCTTCACCTGATATCCGGACTACATTAAACTTTTCGATCGATTCATCAAAATCCCATAATTCCTCGAGAGCTCAACACTCAAGTACAGTTTAAAAATATCCAGTACATACCCCAGCATCTGCGGACCAGCCGTTGAAGAGCAAACCCAAGCCTCACTAATGGCATCGCGGAACTGCCGTAAACCCTAAGGTTCAAGGGCGTTCTCGTGGTCATTATGTCGAGTTAGGGTTTCATTCTTCCAGATGGTCTATAGAAATACCTGCATGTTCTTCCGAATACCTTAAACTTGGGAAAATGGGTTTCTGACAATCGTTCGAATCCTTTAACTTCGTCTGGACGGCATGTGAATACCCTTCATCCGCACGCTAAACAATACTTCAATTCTCAAGAATGAACGATACCCTGAGGGTTATCGCATTCGAGCCGCAGCTCCCTCAGCCCGTGCGACAGTGGTAACAGAAACATCATCCGATATCAACGAAGATAGATTAAAGGAACGAATGAAATACGGTGCAAAGAAATGTACATCCTAAGGCTCCTTAAGCAGAATAGCGTATCGTAAGTATGCCGCGGATCATACCCACAGTACGTCACTCTACCTAAGTTACCTACTCCATCAACCAAGGGTTACCCTAGACTTATACAAAGGTTAAACCTAGCGCTCTGATACCAATTTTGTCACGACCCGAAAGTACGGAACGTGACCGGCACATAGATTACGAAGCGTCTAGAGGCGCAACGTAATCTAAGTAAGCCGAAGCCCAGAATCTAAACCATATAAAAGAAGAAGTAAGGGAAAACATATAGGAAAACAAGTTTAAAAGCAACATCAAATTTCTCAAAAATTTCGGCAAAGTCTCTTTTGTAAAAACTGGCCCCAAACGGGTACAAATAAGTATAATATATACAAATGATAAAATGGCATCCCCAAGCGGGAGTTAGCTCTATGCCAATAGGCGGAAACAACCACACCAAGCACAATAATATACAACGCCACAGGGCGAGGCTCAAAATTCAAAAGAAAACAAATCTACCAAACCATAATAATACATGTGCGACTCTAAGGTCGAAATAAATAACTGGTCTTTTAAACTTATCAAGTAATACAAGTTTGGTTGATGGAGCTTACTAGATACAAATGAAATAATTAAAAGTACAACGGCGGTCCAGATACAAGTGAACCAACCTACCGTGCAAATCATCCTGAATGAAATGATGTGCCAGCAGGCTACCAAGGAAACCTGTACATCAAACTTGTAATAAAATTTGGCACAACGGGGGTGAGTTGCCAACTCGTGAGTAGAAGACATCTGCGAAAATAAATCGAATGCACGACGCTGTCCTAGGTCATAATAATATACTAATATACTACTAGTCATCAAGTAAAGACAGGGTAATAAACTACGTGTAAGTGCAAATGCTCCGTACTCGTGTCAGTGCCTCAAATAGTAATATGTCATGTGAATGAGTATGCATACACCATGAATGTAAAACAATCAATCCTGAAATCTGAATATATCCGTATAAGAAATCTTTAACTTTTATCATGGTAATTTGTATAGAAATCTGAATATCATCGATGAAATCCATGGAAATCCGTGTCAAGTATCGACACAAAACATGTAAATCTCAAGTCTCAATACCTCATAGTCTCAATATCTCATAGTCTCAATATCTCGGGCTCCATCAGTCCGGATCGGCCCATATCATCAAATCTCACGACAACGGTCGGTATCCTCCGGATATCCGCCGCGCCAGACATCACCGGTAGGTAGTCTTTCCCTGCCAGGCTCATCATCTACAACTCGATCTTCTTGCCCCGGGGTACCATACCGGGCCCACCATGTACCCGAGACGGTTCATCCACTCCTCGAATCGGGTCTCGAAATCCAACAGAAAACATGAAATCTCATAGTGGACGACACATACATCACGAGAAAACCGCAACTTATATTTTAAAAGAGATGAGGAGATAAAGAAGTTTATATATATTCTTACGGTTTTCCCCAAAATCCACAAATCTCATAAAAATACAAAATCCCAAAATCATGAGTAAATAAATCATAAATGTAGGCATAAGCCCCACAATACTGCATGATAACATGAAAATGTGAATGCATGAAATGTCTAAGTAATAAATGCCATGTCTAGACTAACACCTGAGAGTAATCATAATATTATATCGATCTAGATTTTAGCTGATTCTATCAATAAAAGATAATATGTTCTAAAGTGTACGTGACATAGCAATTACCGATGATGATGTGTGTGAGCCGGCAAATAAGTGTGCGTGGAATATGCGCATCATCGGTAATGGTGCTGGTGTCCTAACAGGCAGAGTTTTATACTGACGAAGGAAACATATGTATGAACATGCAACGTGATGATTACGAACTGAAAATAAAGGCCATATGTATACTAACCACTCATTTGGAATATACATATCTAACTACATCTATATGACTCGAGCCTAAACCAGTATCTATTTAACCCCCTAAGGACTAAACTAAAGAAACTAGTCGATAAGAAATAAGAATCCACCTAAGGTCTAAGTCCAAATCTCTGGTAGTCGGCGATCCAGCCTTAATAGCGTCCCGTACGTAGTACGACTTTCTCGAATCAAGAGTGCGTATCAATTATCATATCTATACCTCGTACGGTAAAATCCATCGTACGGCATCCTAATATCGGGGTACAGGTCAAGTATCACCTACGTATCTCATCATTCGTTTAATATCATCGTCAAATAATGTCATGATCAAGGGTACTGTACTGTAATCGCATACATCCCAATATCATTAATCATATATCATTGCCAGCATAAATATACATCGTCAATTTATCCTCAGAAATATCATGTCATATATATCATATCGTGATTAAGTCACACTTATATCATATCGTAATCAAGTCACACCTATATGATATCGTAATCGAGTTACACATATATCATATCGTGATTTCAGTCACAGGTTACAGTCCGGAATCTATTTTAGAGTCTCATGTACCTCAATATCATCACCACCCATTATTATTTATGTACACATATTTATTATCTTATTTTCTAATGATCTGCTAACATTATAACACGACTGTATAGCCAAGAATCACGGCATCAAAGCCAGTTATATTGTTTCATCCCCATGTATCATATCATATCCTTGTATCACATATACATGTTGTGTATATATATACCTACACCTAGTCCTATATATATATACATACACGTATACACCAAGTCAAGTTTCTGTGTGTGCGTGTGTGTGTGTCTACCTGAAACCTACAAATCTCCTCCAAGATATTCGTCCTCTGGTAAGGTCTTTCTAAATCAATCTTGTAACAACTCCAATTTTTGTATATCTAAATTTGCTTTAAATTTGAAGTATACTTGGAGTATTGATGTTGCTGATAACATTTTAAGTATCTACTTTCCTACAATAATTACAAGAAGGAGCTTGTAGCTCATTGGTAATACCTTGCACTGCTGAACCAAGCCACCAGAGTTCGAATCCCATGCCCCACATATTTTTTATATCTTTTTGTTTTAAATTTTTTGGGAAGTCAACGGTCAAACAGCCATAACACACAAAATTAATGCTGTATACAAAAAATAAAGTACACCAAAATTCCCCCCAAGTGAAACCCTACCCGAAGCCGCTTTAACTCGGCCCAACTCGGCCGAGTCGGCCGGCGGTTCGGCCGAATCGGCCGGCGCCGCCGGCTGGACGGCCGAGTCGTCAACACGAAAAAAATTCGTGTTGACCTGGTCTTCTCACCTGCATGCTCTAAATTCACAGATCGGTTATCAAATGCACAATAAACCCCTTTTATTCCCAAATTTAATGAAATTTTAATGAATTTTTATATTTTTTTAATATTTTTTTTAATCCAAACCCTAACCCTAGCCTAACCCTATATAAACACCCCAACCCTCTACCATTTCACCCTACAACTCTAAGTCCACTCTTCCAAATTCTCAAGAGAATTCGGAACGTTAGAAAAAGAGCGAGAAGCGAAGCGCAGCCGAAACCGACGACAAATTCCGGCGATCGTGCTAGAACCTTCGCGACGTTTTCGACGCACCGACAACCACCACTTTCTTAGCCTCCTTTGCTTGTCCAAACTTGTAAGTCCCATCTTTTCTATCTCTCTTTTCTCTTAATAGAAAATACGACTTTTTGGAACCCGACGGAAATCGGAACAAACCGATTTCCGAATCGGTTTTACTACAAATTCCACTTGTCACCTAATCCATAATACCTAAACATATCCATGATGACTATTAATCACATAGAAACCAATTTAAATAAAGTTCCTCACATGAAATGATTGCTTTCTTGTAAAATCGTATTCTTTTCACAAAAATACCGTAAAGTTTACTTTTCTTGTTTTAATTAATTCTCTCACTCCTAAACATGTTTATCTTGATCACCAAATTTGTAGAAATCAATTTAAATGAGTTTTCACACATGAAATGATAACGTTTTCAAATACCGTATTCTTTCGCTTAAATACCTTCAAGTTTAATATATCATATTTAATCTCTAAAACTTCACTAAACCTTAAAATAAGTCACGAGATAATGACCCACCTCTACACACACACAAATATAACCCTAATTGTTAACGTCAAAACATAGAATACGAAAATACAAGACTTTTCACTAAAATATCTTTTACTCTATAACCTTTCCTTGAAAGCTTTAAGTTGTATACAATTTTAAATAAGATCTTTTAAAATGAAAGCACGATATGTCATGGACATCGATCGTTTATCTAAACTGACTTTGTGGTGTCTAGGCAAGTGTGTCTAAGGCAAGTGGTTACTTAATTAGGGCCACTACTTGTAATGGAGAGCCTCCCACTTACCTGGCACTTACCTGGCCGCAATTGACGGTGAAGAGGCTATTTGAGACTTCTAATGACTTACCGTTTAGACCTTAGAAATAGGCTAGTTGGCTTAGGAAAGCCTAGCAACTAAAATACGGAAAACTATACCCTTTTACGAATAACTACCTTTTACTTATAAAATCGTTTTTCTAAATGAATGGTATTTATAAAACCTAAGCAAAGTGCCACTACAACCCACTTTAGGGGAACCTGTTAGGGATAGTACGGTTCATCGTGCACCCGCATGCTAGTAGTGCGAGATTCAGACCTCCGCAAGAAGTATTCGGTCTTGAAAGGTTTAAAATACGGCATTTAAGAAAAATGAGATTTTTTGAAAATAAAATATTTATTTAAAATTATTCATGTGTTAATATATATATAATTATCATTAAAACACTTATTTTATTATAAGATAAAGTTTCCATTTTTTTTTAAAAAAATTACAAGATTAAAAGTTACATTAAAATACCATGAATTTCAAATAAAACAATTAATACTTTTATTAGGATATATTCACTAGAATAACACAAATAAAATTCACACTCATTATAACTATAAAGACGAATATTAAATACTTGAGGTGTATTTTGAAAACTATACAAAAATACTTTTTACATAAAACCCTCTCAAGTTTTATAAATTACAATAAGGCCCCTAACAATTATTGAACTTCAAATTACCTTTCTTTTAGTCCAACTCGGGTTAGAGTCTGACTATTTCTGACTTGAATATGATTCAAGTCAATCTATATTCTTTTATATTCCAACATAATTTGAATACATGAATCCCTGAATCCAGTTAACAATCTATTCATTTTGACTGAATCAAACCATGGATATTCATCCATTATCCTGATATTACATTTACCTGATTATACAGTTACAACATATTTACTGATATCATGGTTTTGGTCAGTCACCCAACTTACACAATACAATACACCAATACTGTTAAAACACTACGGGGTTTAAGGGGTAGATTGGTACGAAAGGTGTTAAAAGTGGTACGAGGTGGTCAGATTAAGACATCTAACCTGAATCCTATTGCTGTTGTACCGTGGCATAACGGTTCCTTGTACTTTCCTTTTGCCTTGGTCTCTAGCATATAGAGACCCCCCCTCATATACACTGGCATTCTCCTGTATCAAGCTACAAACAACAGCGTTAACATAATATTCCATAATATTCTACAATTTACTCTTATTCTGCCTTTCTAATTCTTCTATATCTTTAGGACTTACCGAGCGACCTGTTCGCTGACGACATTTTATTTCTTTCTTCTTTGAATGTCGTCAGGTGCGTTGGACCAAGCTGAGATCAAGCCCACCGGTGAAGACTTGGAGCAGTTTAACGAAGACCCCGAGCTCTAGATATTGTATCTTATTCTTTCCAGTATTTTCATTTACTGTTATGCCACTGTTTAGGCATTGCTTTTCATTTCAGTTGTATTTTCTTTTCATGCATTGTACAAAGAATGTTATTAATAAAAGTTGTTGTTATTTCTATATCGTTCGTCTCTTGTGATTTACTTTATATTGCTTAAATACGCTTAGCGTATGTACTTCTAAGTATATACGTAGCGGACCTCGTCGCCTCCACTTCGCCGTACACTGGGAAGCGGGGCGTGACAAATCTAGTCCAACCTAAGGTCATTACTAGGGTCCTACTCACCAAGATTCTAAGGTCATGTTTGATTTCCTAATGACTATAAGTACTATTCCTATTCTACGTTTGCGGGGGTGCTAAACGCCATTCACCCGACTTCCCCCGTAGATATACATCTACTCACCTGGTCCTCGCTCGCCGGTGCCGACGTCGCCACGCGCTTGCTTGTCGTCTCCAAGTCCACATGGGGTACCTACATATTATAACGCACCGTATCGCATTAAAACCAAATTCGAAATCGAAACGGCATACGAAAATCAAATCGGCACGCGTATCACGCATAGGTCAAAATCTATCGCCTACGCATGCAAGAATAGCCAAACCAACACTCGATGTCGATGTACAAATGTTGAACCATCGAGAAAAACCCAAACACTCTCATTTGCGCATTCACGAACACTAATTAGAATATAAAATAGGTTAAAATTCACAGAAACCCCAAATTCACCTTAAAAGGCATTTTTCCGAAAATCTAGCAACCAAAATTTACCCGTTTTAGTACAAAACTCGACGTTTAAACAAATCTAGCGGCCACAATACTTATTAATATTAAATAAGTCATAAAAACAATTTCCAAAATTTAATCTCATTAAATTCCATTAACCCTAAAATTCTAGTTTACAAAATACCCAATTTTTAACAATTTATAGCAAAAGTGCACAAATAACAATTTAGCTTGGATTTTCATGAACTAAAGGCATTAAACCACTCAATATAATATTTATAATGACATGAAATCTTAATTTGAATTTTATCTCACAAAAATATAATTATTTTAAAAACCTAGTTCACAAAATAACTTAATTAGAACAATTTAAACGTAAAAATTAGCAAATTTAGCAACTAGATTACATTTTGCATAACTTAAGATATTAATCTATGCATCCAAACATAATCAATTAATAAAACCCTATTTCTAATTCAAACCCCTTTTTCTTGAAATTTCAAATTTGGATTTAAAGCCATAATTAAACACTTAATAAGCTAGATTAAAGTAATTAACTAACAATCAAACCAAAAGCTTAGAATTATACCTCAACATTTGAGATCAAACTTGAAATTTTGCTTCCAAATGAATGGTTTCATGCTCCAATATCTATGCTAAATTGAACAAGGAATGGTGGGTAAGAGTTAAATGGAGAACTAGTTAGGTTTTCATTGATTTATGATGGATTTTGTTAATAAATTGAGGTGGAATGAGTTGAGGAATTGGGAGGGGGCTGAAAGGAAGGGCTGAAAGGAGAGGCTCGGCCTCATGGAGACGGAAAAGAGAGAGAGAGAGAGAGAGGAAAGTATGTAGAAATGTGTAGAACCCTTCATCAATTATTACCTATTTACATATTTCCTTAATTAATAATTTTTTTATACTATGAGATATAGTGTGATGAATGAAGAGATGGGAGGGGGGAGACCTGCACATTCGCAGAGAGAGAGAGAGATGTGTGAGTGGAAATAATACTAATTTATCACACCCATTTTAGTCTTTTCATTAGTTACTTTGTTTTAATTTATTTCTTAATTTATTTTATCATAGAATTCACTAGAGTATTGGAGACACACAAAAAATAAAACAAGCATGTTACAATTTTTTAATATATTTGCCATGGTTCATTAGTGCATGATTAACCCATTCCCATTTGTAATTTTTCCTAATTAAATGTATTAGTGACGGCTTAAAATAACATTAAAATAATTAATTTCGGAAAAATTTTCAGAAAATTGAAATTTCATCAGTGGCTCAATAAACACCAAATAATAGCAATTACATAGCTAGAATATGTATGTTTAATTTTATAATAAAAATATTTGTATTTTGAATTTTTATAGAAAACCCCCTTATTTTACCGATTTTCCGAAATTTCACCAAAACGATTTTCAAAACGTTACAGAGATCCTGAATCAGGCCTCCCCACTATTTATGGTACCGGCGTCCCCATCCAACGGCGACAGCCGACTCCCGCCAAAACCATTCAGTGCACTCGACGGCCACGATCACTCTACCTGTCGCAAGCGCATTGGCGGCATCCCATCGGACGCCAGAAGCCTGCGGCCCGTCACATCAGCCAACCGGCACCCGACACGTGGTTTGTCGCTTAAGCAAAAGTGCACACGAACCGGTGCACCCTCTTTAATGCAAAGGATCTCCCTCTGATTCGCTGGCCTCATCCAGAAAAGACAAACAATTGCTCAGAGACACGCCCGACGATATCTTCGGAAAGGAGCTCACCTCGGGTGATCCGGCAAACCACTCTTGACTCGACTCGTCAGCTGGTCGGGACGAGAGTGGGGGGCTAATGATGATGCTTGGTATCGGCGATCTCCCAGATCAGGACACGTGGTAGATGACGTGTCCCAGGGCTCACAAGAAAGGACCTACAGTGCGGCCGACCAGACCACGCATGTGCCCGTCCTACAAGCAAACGCTGGCTCACCTTCGAGCTCTAAGCACAATTGGCCTCCTCGGCCTCACAGCTCGTCTCCGAGCTATTACAGGCCCGAGCCTCCTCGGCCCACTCAGCTCGCCTCCGGGCTCGAGCAGAACCAGGATACCTCGGCTCCCCGCTCCTCCGCGAGCTCTCCTGCCGAGGTCATCTTTCTCGGTCTCATCGACCAACCAACAACACCACTTGCAGGCGTAACCGCCATCCCGCGAATCTCGCCATGCACGAGATCTCCGCCGGCCACATCCTACGTTCCACGCCACCACGATCCCCCATTAACAAGCTTGTCTCGCCATTAATGGGAGGTCCCACTCATCACGCGGGCGTGACGTCGGGAGCGTAACGGCCGACGTGATTCTCGCGCATGCCTCGTCTGCTGCCACCGCTATATAAACCCCTTCTTCAGACGGTTCAGGTAAGCCACTTTTACTCCACTAAGTCGTTACCCTGCTCAAATCTCTAGACTAACTTGATCGTTGGAGGGTCCTCGGTGGTACAACCATCCCGGGACTTCCTTGCAGGTAACCCGGCAACCACAAGCTCAAACCCATTGAAATCCACACACTTCAGGAGCGACAGCCTCCAGATCCAATCTCAGCCACCAAGCACAGCCATTAGCAGATCAACGGGAGACAACATCTTGACGTGATCCGACATGCGTCAGTAGGAAAAAGGGAGAGGGAGAGAGCTTAGTTAACTTAAATTACCATGGGTATTTAAGTCAAAAATTAGTATGTGTTTTGAAAGCAACAATTATCTTTAAAGGAGAAATAACGGCCGGGGGTTTTCTGAAAATATATGGGAAAGTTGAGGGTAGTTATGAAGAATAAAAAGAGTTAAAGATAGATTATTGGAAAACACTATTAGTGAAATTTACTATAAAACCTAAAATATATAAAATAAAATCTAGCCTGGTTTTTGTTGAGATGAGCAACTTGCTTTGCTATTGAAAAGAGATTCTTCTCCGGGAAGGGTGTTTGGAATTAACTTCGCAAGTATATAGAACTTGAATTTTTGGCACGTCAAACTCCCGAATTTAACTTTGGAGACTAAGGAATTTGAAGATTTGAGTGATTTTCCTTTCTGTGTGTAAATAAGAGAGTCTCTCTTCTTTATTTGTATTTTTATTCCTTAAAAGATGATGTATTTTTTAAAAGATGACGTAGTTATAGAAATTACGGAGATGAGGAAATTTCAACGGGTGGGAGATATTTTAGTTTTAATTCTTCATTGAGAACCATTAGGAACATAAAATTATATTTTAAATTATTTAAATAAATATATGGTTGTTATGAAAATATTATAAATTATCCTAACACTATGTATGATTCTAACCAGTACTCATGACAATCGTATCGATTAAACTCTATGAGTAATTGTTCGATCTAATACTTTTGCTGCTAACTTTATCCTTCCTATTATAGAAAAAACTCGGGAAGCTCAGCATCCAAACAAAAAAGAGATGGATATGCTAATTTTCAGACAAACTTCGGTCAGGTACCCAGGGCCCATAATATTAAGTTCGTCTCTATTATAATTAGATATATATGGTAAATACATGAAAGATTTAATTTTCCTTTTAACATGTACAGTGGCTTAATGTTAATACAACATATATACTTTAGAAAAATTCTTTCATATAACACAGCATATGTGATATCGAGAAAAACACATGAATCCCACAATTTACCCAAAACGTGTCCAAAAAAGCCCTGATGATGCTCAATATTGACGACCCCTAAGATCAGAACAAGTGGCGGATGGCAGGTCCCATAACTCGGAAGAAAGGGCCCACAGAGGCCGATAAGGCCTCCCCTGTACCCAACCTGCAATCACAAGCTAGCCCTCATCGGGGCTCCCTGCAGATTGGCCTTCTCGGCCCCTCAGCTCGCCCTGAGCTGCCACAAGACCAAGTCTCCTCGGCCTTCTCGCTCGTCTCGGAGTCCCCCCCTACCGAGGCCGTCTTCCTCGGTCCTCCGACCAGCTCCACCACTCACAGGCATAACCGCCGCTCCACGAATCTCGCCATGCGCGGATTCTCCGCCAGCAACATCCCACGTTCCACGCCTTCACAACTCCCATTAATGGGTGATCCGCTCTCTACGAGGGCGTGACGTCGGAAGCGTAACTGCCGGCGAGATTCTCGCGCCTGCTGCTGCGTGCCTCCACCACTATATAAACCCCCATCACGGAAGGGTCAAGTAAGCCAATTTTTTACTCCACTTAGCCATTACGCTGCTCAGATCTAGTACTAACTTGATCGTCGGAGGGTCCTCGGTGGTACCAAACCACCCCGGGACTTCTTTGCAGGTACTCGGCGCTAAGCTCCTCAAATCACCAATCTCCTCAAAACCCATTGAGACCCACACATAACAGGGAATCTCCACCAGAATCCACCGGGAGATCGACGGAAGACAACATCTGAAGGAGACCCGAAAAGGACCTCCATCAGTTGGCGCCGTCTGTGGGAACGCAAACTCCACAAAAACAAAGTTGGCCTTCCAATCTCCGTCCACATGACGCGCGATCACCCTGAAGATCCAGGTAGCAGCCGCCGCCTCCCCCTCATCAAGGCGCGGATGAACCTCCTCCGACGACCGTCATCAACGCCTTCTCCGGCCGAATAGACCGACTAAAGTCCAAACGGCCAGGCCAGGGCCCCAGATCGCCGCTCATCCTCCTCCAGAAGACTCTGCCCTCGTCGACACGGCTGACCACCGGCAGGCTACGGCCCATGGCCACATACCTCACGGGCCGATACTCGTCCGCTGGGCGATCATTGAGCCTTCTCTGGCGGAATCGAAACGACACGACTCTAGCGCTTCGCCTCCCCGCACAATCGATGCGCGTGCTACGCGCACGTTCACCGCGACCGTTCCTGTTCCCTATACCTGCAACTGGATGGTCGGGCGAAACCTCACGAAGAATCAGCCGAGCAGCTACCCTGCTCGGTTATCCCTGGCCGGTAGTTTCCCTACTCGCAACACCAGGGATCAAAGCCCTCGCCAAGAGGCAACCACGCAGCTTCACTGCCCGGTCATCCTTAGTGGGCTTCTTACAGCCCCTCCAATGCTAAGGATCAAAGTCCTCCGTAGAGGCGGCCGAGCAGCTTCTCTGCTCGGCTATCCCTGGCTGGTAGCTTCCCTACTCGCAACGCCAGGGATCAAAGCTCTCGCCAAGAGGCAACCCAGCAGCTACCCTGCTCGGTTATCCCTGGCGGGTAGCTTTCCTACAGTA
Organism: Agapanthus africanus; assembly: GCA_030015575.1. NCBI lineage: Eukaryota > Viridiplantae > Streptophyta > Magnoliopsida > Asparagales > Amaryllidaceae > Agapanthus > Agapanthus africanus. The sequence goes on along the minus strand of JASDDO010000019.1, from coordinate 40,913,178 downwards.
ACGCCAGGGATCAGAAAGCTCTCCCAGAGGCAGTCGAGCCTGACCCTCGCTCGGCTATCCCTGGCGGGTAGCTTCCCAACCGCAACGTCAGGGATCAGAAAGTCCTCCCAGAGGCAGTCGAGTCCGACCCTCGCTCGGCTATCCCTGGTAGGGGTGGTAATTGAACGAGCCAGCTCGGGTTCGATTAAGGTTCGGCTCGGTATCAGCTCGTTCAAATTCGGTTCATTTATTAATGAGCCGGACATGAGCCAGAAAGCCTGGCTCGTTTACTAAACGAGCCGGACTCGAGCTCAGCCAGGCTCGTTCGGTATTGACTCGGGTTCGGCTGGGTTACACGGTTTGAAAAAAAAAAGTAATATGTAATATATAGCAGATTCTATACAACTCTCAGAACACTTAATTCAATTAAATGACGGTATATAAAGTATATTGAGATAAATATAAAACCCAATACTTAGACCCAATCAATGCCCTAGATGTTAATGTTTTTTAATTTTTCCATATCTCAAAACCCTGAGTTTTAAGCATTATTGTTAATTATGTTTTTTTCTTCGAAGATACTATTAATATGAGTAAATGAGCTGAAAATGAGCCGAGCTCTAAACGAGCTCAGTTGAGCTTGGCTCGTTTAGTTAATGGGCCACAAATGAACCGACCACGAGCCGGGCATATTTAATCGAGCCGGACTCGAGCCGAGCATCTCTAGCTCGATTAACTAAACGGGCGGGACTTGGGCCGACAAAAAGAACCATGAGCCGGACTTGAGCCGAGCTTGGCTGGCTCGAGTTCGGCTCGTTTACACCCCTAATCCCTGGCGGGTAGCTTCCCTACCGCACGCCAGGGATCAGAAAGCCCTCCCAGAAGCAGTCGAGCCCGAGGATCCCTCGCTCGGCTATCCTTCAGGACAAAAGCCCTCGCCAAGAGGCACCGGGCAGTAACCCTGCCCGACCGAGGGTCCTTGGTAGGCTTCTTACATCCCCTCCCGCGCCAAGGACCAAAGTCGTCCCAGAAGCAATCGAGTCCTTGCTCGGCTATCCCCGGCTGGTAGCTTCCTACCACAACCGACAGGGATCAAAGTTCTCGCCAAGAGGCACCGGGCAGTAACCCTGCTCGGTCCCCGTCCTAAAGGATCAAAGCCCTCACAAGAAGCAACCGAGCAGCTACCCTGCTCGGTCATCTTCGGCTGGTAGCTCCCTACCCATGACGCCAGGGATCGAAGCCCTTGCAAGAGACATCCGAGCGGCTATCCCGCCCGGTCATCCCAGGCTGGTAGCTGCCTAACCACGGTGCCAGAGATCAAAACCCTCATCAAGAGGCAACCGCGCATCTTCACTGCCCGGTCATCCCTGCTCGGTTATCCCCGGTGGATACCTTCCCTACCGCAACGCCTGGGATCAGAAAACCCCCCGAGAGGCAGTCGAGCCCGAGGATCCCTCGCTCGGCTATCCTTCGGGACAAAAGCCATCGCCAATAGGCACCGGGCAGTAACCCTGCTCGGTCCCCGTCCTGAAGGATCGAAGCCACCGCAAGTGGCAACCGAGCGGCTACCCTGCTCGGTCAACTCCGGCTGGTAGCTCCCCACCCATGACGCCAGGGACCGAAGCCCTCGAAAGAAGCCTTCGAGCGGCTACCCCACTCGGTCATCCCAGGCCGGTGGTTGCCTACCCACGACGCCAGAAATCAGATGCCCTCGCCAAAGGGCAGCGGAGCAGCTTCCATCTACCCTCGGCACAAATAAGACGGACAACCCTCTGCCCATCGCATGCAGAGGATCCGAGCCACCAACAAGGGGCATCAGGTCTAAGTCTCGAGCGATCTCTCCTCGACTTCGGGGCCATGGAGACGCCTCCTCAGCGGCGCTTGGCGCCCTTGGCAAGTAATCGAAACCAACTCGACGGACGATCGCTAGGCAAGCAGCCGACCTGACATGGACCTGACATGGAAGCCCAACAGCGCAAGAAGAGAAATTTTACGAGCATTCTTCATGAACAAAGACAAAGTGCAAACCGATGAAACCAAAGAAAAAGTTTAAGGCAAAGTCTTTACAAAGGGTATTTTTGGCTCCCCATCCTTACAAAATGCCCGGAGGCTTACAAAATTCCAAAAGCAACAAAAGAAAAGGAGGAGGAAGACGGGGGCTTTAGGCCTCGGGGCCAGGAGCGACCTCGGGGCCTTCGACATCCACCACGAGGCGAGCTAGGTCCTCGGCGACTTACCGCCAGGAACCTCTTTCCCCTGCTCACCGGCGTCCGCGAGGGGGTATTCGGCCCGGAGCTCTTCGTCGGCGAATCCCGGCACCGGGCCTTAACGGCATCGAGGGCCTCGTGCCAGATGAGGGTCGTGGCAACGGACAGGTCATCATAGTAGTCTTTCGATTTCTTGTAGCCCTCCACCGCCTTCTCCACCGAGAGGTCAGCCAACTTCGCCGCCCTCAGGTCGACCGACATCGCCGACTCGGCCGCCGCCCCCAGCTCCTTCCGGAGGGTTTTCACCGTCTTCTTCAGGTTGTCGGCCAGCACCTGAGCGTCCTCGAGCTTGGCCTTGGCAACCGTGGCGGCCTCGCGGTGCCGGGAGACCTCCTGCTTCCCGGCCTCCACCTCGCCGTCCAGGGCGACGACCCTCGCCTTCATCGTTTCCAGCTCCCGCTTGGAGCTCTCTTCCAGCGAGGCGAGCTGGCCTGCAGCTTTGATCACCGGGGCTATCACCTCGGCCTCCATGCGCAAGGCGAGGGTAACGTGCTGGAAAACCTGAAAGGCAGGAGAGAGATCAGGAAGACGAGGGAGGCACCGAACCTAAAATAATAATAATAATAAAAGACAAGCGCTTACCCGCACGGACTCCTGGGCGATGGACGCCAGCTGAGCCCTGAAGGTCCCTCCGGGGACTCTTCCCCCGACCAACGCCTCTATCTCATGCAGCAGGCTATCCGCGACGGATAGCTCCGAAGGCACGTCGAACTGGAGACCCCCTTCCTCCAACATGATCGGCGAAGACGGTCCCCTGGAAGATCCCCTCTTGAGCGGCCTTGAGGGAGAGCCGATCTCCTCCTCCGAGGCCGGGTCTTCCAGAATCCGAGCCCGCCTCCGACCCGACGCTCTGTTGGGCCTCGGGGCGAGATCCGCCTCCGAGCGCTCACGGGGTGCTACCACCGGGGGAGAAGGAGACGGGGTAGGCTGTGAGCGGGAAGAGCCGACGCCCCCAGCCTTCGCAACCGTCCTCGGCCGGCGCATGGAAGCTCGGAGCGAGTCCATATCCATGGGTCTTGCACAAAACTGAGTGTGAAAGGAGTCAGCGACACATGCAATATACGAGCCAAAAAAGCAAACCTAAACTTACCGACGAACTCAACGGGGCTGAGCCCGGCCCAACTCAGGGCCCTCTCAGACAACAGCACGTCGAAACGGGGAATGGGCTCCCACGACGCCACTCTCAGCGACGGGGTCATTGAACCGGTTCCCCGGCAAGTGCTTCTCTCTCGACCACTCTGTAGGCACGGGCCAGTCCTCGCCGTCGGGAGGGGAAACGAAGAAGAACTTCTTCTTCCAGTCATGAATGGAAGAAGGCAGGGCCACAACCCCCGTCCCGGTGGTGCCCCCCGGTCGCTTTCTGAAAGAGAGATAAACCCACCTCGGGTCGTCCGCTCGACCACCGGGGTGATTTTTGAAGACGAGGGAAGAATCAAGAAAGGAAAGGCTGAAGGAGATCGCCTGTAACTTCAGGAGGATCAGGAACCCGAGGAGAATCCTCCACGAGTTCGGCACCAACTGACTGGAGGCTAACCCGAAGAAGATCAACGCTTCAACGACCTCAGGAGAGAAGGGCAGACGCATTCCACCCCAAAATGCTTCCAAATACAGGGCGATCTCCCTGCCCTGTACTTGGTCTGCCATCTCTTCCTCCTTGGCCAGGCGGAGCGTATAGCGTGAGGGGATGTGGAAGCGAGCCCGAGCGTTGGCAAGCTCGTCCTCATGCCTTATCCAACACGAGGTGCCAGAGGCAACATCTACCGCCTCGTCCTTGGGGGCTGCCCCCGCACGATCCCGGGAAGAGGGGCCGACCCCTGCCCCCCGGGAGGACTCAGGCACACCTAAAGGGTACCTAGAACCTACCTCAACGACATCTACTGACTCGACAAGAGAAGACATCTATCCTTGGGAAGAGTGATCCTGGGGAAACGAAAATGGAAGGAAGAAGACGAGCGCCGAGCTACCGAGACTTAGAACGGAAAATATGAAAGTGTAGGGGCCCTGGAACGGGCCCTACCCCTATTTATCACCGTGAGCGACCTCATCCAGCGGTTCCCTTCCTCTCCCGCCAAAACGCCTCATCGCATCCAACGGCACCGATTGCTCCACTTGTCGTCCTCGCACTGGACTGCATCCTTTCAGGCGTCGCAGGTCTGCACACGTCGCGTCAGCCAACCGACGCTTGACACGTGGGCCGTCACTTCAAAGGCAAGATACACGAACCGGCGCACCTTCCTTAAATGCAGAGATCTCGCCCTGATTCGCTGGCAGAAAAGACAGTTCGCATCCCGTGGACGCGTTCCGACGAAACCTTATGAGGAAGCTCACCCCGGGCGGTCCAGCAGTCCACTCCTGACTCGACCCGCTAGCTGGTCGGGACAAGAGTGGGGGGCTAATGATGATGCTCAATATTGGCGCCCCCTAAGATCAGGACACGTGGCGGATGACAGGTCGCATAACTCGGAAGAAAGGGCCCACAGAGGCCGACCAGGCCTCTCCTGTACCCAACCTGCAATCACAAGCCAGCTCTCCTCGGGGCTCCCTACAGATTGGCCTCCTCGGCCCCTTAGCTCGCGTTGAGTTGCCACAAGACCAAGTCTCCTTGGCCTTCTCGCTCGTTTCCGAGTCCCCCGTCCGAGGCCGTCTTCCTCGGTCCTCCGACCAGCTCCACCGTTCACAGGCGTAACCACCGTTCTGCGAATCTCACCATGTGCGGATTCACCACCAGGAACATCCCACGTTCCACGCCTCCACGATCCCCATTAATGGGAGATCCGCTCTCTACGCGGGCGTGACGTCGGGAGCGTAACTGCCGGCGAGATTCTCGCGCCTGCTGCTGCGTGCCTCCACCACTATATAAACCCCCATCACGGAAGGGTCAAGTAAGCCATTTTTTACTCCGCTTAACTATTACGCTGCTCGGATCTAGTACTAACTTGATCGTTGGAGGGTTCTCGGTGGTACCAAACCACCCTGGGATTTCTTTGCAGGTACTCGGTGCTAAACTCCTCAAATCACCAATCTCCTCAAAATCCATTGAGATCCACACATAACAAGAGATCCCCACCAGAATCCAGCGACGGAAGACAACATCTAAAGGAGACCCGAAAAAGACCTCCATCAAGCCCTTCTCTTTTTATGTCTCTGTCGAGATGTGCTGTACCGAATAATTTCTCATCTTCAGTATAAACATTCACGCATTATTAACGATGGTTAGAAAAATATTATTATGGCCCAAGATGTCTTTGGAAATGATGATGGAGCCAAGCCCAAAGCTTTGTTGAATCCAAAGCAACAAAATGAATCCCCAAATTGAAGGATAAAGAGAAAGAGAAAAAAAAATGGAGGGCTTTACTTCTTCTCTGCTCAATCTCCCGCGCCCCTTTCCTCTTCATTCATCATCATCATCTTCCCTCTTTCTCAACACAAGAACAACAAAGAGACCCACCTCTCTAATTGCAAAGGCCGAGCTCGACGATTCCAGCAATGGCGGCGGCGAAGCCAAGAAGCCAAGTGGGTTCGGAGCTGCTGCCGCAGAGCCCACGAAGAGCAGCAAGAAGAAGAGAGGCAAAGAGAGGAGCTCCACCATCATCAGGCGCGATCCCATAGAGAGGCCTGCCGTTTTCAACAAGGAAGAGAGCGGAGCTTCGCCGCAAGGGGAAGGGAGTTTGAATGAGAATGCCTTTCTGCTCACTTGGCTTGGGCTCGGGCTGTTGATTTTTGTTGAGGGGATTGCTCTTTCTGCTTCAGGTATCAAAATCTTAATTTTGGTTTTTTTTTTGTTTTGTTATAAATTTTTTTACTTTGATTTATTGTTAATATTATAAGAGCTTGACTTGCTAATCACTATGGATTTGACTAACAAGGAAGACCCCTTGAAAAGTTTGGTAAATTTTTTCATGATTTCTATTTAAATTAGCCCCAAGTTGAAAACCCATATATGATATGCCATAAAAACACAAAACAAAATGTTTTAGGGGTTTATTTTATTTGCTTTTTAGGGTTAGGTTAACATTGCAAGCATTGAATCTGGCTAAATTATATAGAATAGCCACTTCCTTTGTGTAAAATATGAGCAATGTTGTAGATACACATTTGCATGTCCTTGTAGCCAATTTTGAATTTTGGGTTAATTGCAAAAAACCTGCATGTAGTTCATTCAGTGTAACACTTATACATTCTCAAGCGACTTGTGAGTGCAAACACCCTCATTGACCCTGACTCTAAAGGAACACTCAAATTCTACCATGAACAACACAAAAATTGGCTAGCCTTGGCTTAAGGATGATCCCATCCCACCCACCAAAAAAGTTGTAGATAACTTTTTCAAATGTTTGAATGGGAAGGTTGGGATTAGACATGATCCTCAAGATTCTTAGCCAGTCTACAACTGTGCTAGCATTTTCTTAAGGATCAAGATATGATCCCAACTTTCCCACCAAATATCCATATATTTATAATCAGATTTATAACCTCGTAAGATCTCAGCTCACCCACCAAAGGTTTTTTTTGCGCATATATATATATATATATATATATATATATATATATATATATATATAGACTATCTATAGAGAGAGAGAGAGAGATGTTTCGAACAAGGTTTTAGGGGAGGAATTTACAGGCATGAGCTTAAAATGGGAGGCGCACTTGGATTAGCAATGCAACGAATGATGTAATGTATCGGTATCTTTTAAGAATGAATATATAGATTTTTACAACTGTTGGCAATATATTTTTGGAAGGCTTTAGTTGCAGTACATTTGTATAAGTTATGGTTCATGTTGTTTGTGTGATCTCTTGTGCATGTCTCAACAGCCTAGGTACCTGAATATTTCATGAAGATTTCAAGGTTCGTGCATTAGGTTGGTAGGAGTGAACTGGTTTGGGAATTGGACCAAGTCTGAACCCCATCTGACTCGGCTCTATGTAATTATAGACGGATTTGGAAGGATTTTATTATCTAAAGAGGGCATTTTAGATATTGCACTTATACCCCCCGTGCTTTACCCCACAGTACACTTATACCCATATAATTGACTTCTTAGAGCAAGCACTCCCTCATCACTTTAAGTTAAACCCTAAAAATAATACTCAAATTCTTCTGTAAACGACATATAAGTGACTTCTTAGCGCAAGCACTCCCTCATCTCATTAATCAAAACCCTAAAATAAATACTCAAGTTCTACTGTAAACGACACAAAAATTCTAGAATAAATTAAATAATCATTTTTAACATGGATTGCTTGGAGAGAAATAATTAAACAAAGTTATGGTTTACAAAGTCTGAGGGGGTGAGGGGGTGTTTGCGTTAATGACTCTTGAGGGGCGTATGTGCTATACCGGGTTAACTACATGGTGTGTGTGTATGTGTGTGCAATTAATTCTTAAAATTTTGTGTGGATTTTGGTGGGCAACAAAGGAGTCACTTTAAAAAGGCGCTTCTGCGTATATTTCTGCTAGTGTTGGGTTGATTGTGCATTCAAACTTGTGATAAATAATTTACAGTATTTTTGCATTTGCTTTGCGTCAACATAATTTCTTCAAGTGATTTAGAAACTTAGCAGGAGCAGAAAGACCCGCTACATGATAGTTTGGATCAAAATATTTTCATAGTAATTGTTCCTCATCCCGTTAGAAATAAAGTCAGAATACATAAATAGCAAGCTCAATATTTGCTAGCATGTAGGCTTGCCCTATTTTCTCAAGTATTCAAGTTCACCCAACATTTGCATTCATGTACGTATGTCATGTTTTCTTGAGTGCTAAGATAATGTTTTAAAACATTCAGCTCAACTGACATTTGCAAGGATTCACACTTCCTATTTCCTCTAGCATTCAGGACCAATCGATTTTAGCAAGTAATTATGTATCATGGCAGTTTTGAAAGATAAATTAGCTGTTTATTTAATATAGGAATCCTTGAGATAACTGAATTGATGAAAATAATTCAAGTAGCTCATCCTTAAAAGTTTGCGATAAATGATTATTGCTGCTGTGTTCAAGCTCAACCAATGTGTTTTTTTTATGATTTATCCTAGTGACAATTAATAAATTAATAGAACAAAAACAAAAGTAGCGATCCAGGCTCAATCAAGGCCTTTTGGATTCTTATCAATTTTTGAGTTATTTTTATTCAAGATTCCATGCAAAATGGCGATTCAGGTTCTAGTTTGTTTTTTCCCTCGACGATTAACACTATCTTTTATGGTGAAGGCTTCTTGCCAGAGGAATGGGACAATTTTTTGGTGAAGTATCTGTATCCATCGTTTACTCCAACTGTTTTCTTGTTTGTGGGGGGCACTGTTGTCTATGGAGTCTACAAGTATCTTCAGGGTGAGAAAATGAAGAGTTAGCCCAACATTACATGTGAGATTATATGATCGCTCTTCATATCGATGCATCACGACTTGCTTGAATGTGGTGCGGTCAAGAATCAAGATTGCTAGGAGGCAGACTATTTTCGATACAAAATGTTGTCATGTACCCAGGTGTGCTAAATTTTAATCTGTAATCTATGCTTATTTCCATCTTCAATTTTTGTTGGTAATTTATGATCTAAAAGCCTAAAGAACATAAGAAATTTTCAGCAAGGAAAATTAAATATATAGCATGTGTCAGTTTGCCTACCTTGTATTTTCCTAATTTTATCTAGGTTGTTCAATGCAAATTTTCATTGTCATTGAAATTTGAAATGAAAATTTATAGGGTCAATAGAAATCCTCTCTTTCTTTAAGTTACTACATATATGATTTTCTATTGCTTTAGAAATCAGAACTTAGAGGAACAAGAGCACTATAAAGGTCTTATTTAAACCCTGGCAAATTAGAATTTCCAGAAATGGGAGCCCTACTAATTGAAGTTTGATATATAAAACATTAATAAGCAGAAGATTAAAAGTCTAACCCTACACAACCCTAACAATGCAAAAGTACGAAAATGACCAAATGACGAAAATTAGCCTATACCGAAACAGATAATAAGCTAGGATATAAAAAAATTCCTAATCCGCTATATAAATTTCTGAGGTTACATACGTCTGTCAAACGACTGTTTATTGACAGAAATTCCAGTGCCAATGAAACTTCGTTTGATTGGCATCGATGAAGAGTGCAGAATTCTCTTTCCGAAATATCGTTCACATCTAGATAAAAAATTATGGCATGCAAAAGTTGGCTATGTTAATTAGAATCTTTTTTCTAATTATATTGGACTTATTTCAGTCTAAATTACCTAATATTTCTTTTACCACTTGCTTCACATCGTAGGGTCTACTAACTCAAATATGGACACTAAGATTATAATGGCGCAATTGAAACGTTACCTTACTATTTTACATCTTTTATTTGTATATGTTCTGCTTAAACTGTGGCAGCGCTTGTACAAATAGGACGGTCACTCTCAACATAAGGTGCCATTCTAAGAATGGGATTTCTATTGAAGAAATTTACAGGCTTCAAATCAAAAGAAGAAGATACAGTTGGTATTACTGGGTAATCTTCTTGACATGGGATGTGGTGAAATCCCAATGTGTACCACAACACGACATCTTCATTCTCTGTACTTCGATCCCTGGGATATATTAACACATATTCAATAAGTTAAGAGGAAATGTAAATAAAACATATGAGTATATGGAGAAAATGAAAATTATATTCTGATTATCATTTTAATCGACTTACCTATTTGACCATGTATTGAGTGTGGTCTCCATGGCTCTGACATGGAAATAAACCACCTGTCCATTGTTTGCTACGATTGCATGGAGTCACCCATATCTGAGAGGTTTAAGAAAATAGTTAGAAATGCTACATAATCCAAATAGGGTTGCGGCTTAGTTTCACCCGACTACCATGAATTTTCAACCATTTTCGGTAAAGTACCCTAAACTTTATTATTATTTGTATTATTATTATTATTATTATTATTATATGAGAATAATGGAGGAAAGAGACCATAGGAAGGAATTTCTTCCTATGGTGTCAATAAAAATTAATCCCTCGTTTTATTTGACGATTAGCATCCATCATCTTTATCATCTAAAGATGTAGATACACCAAATTTCATGTGATTATACCACTTTTTCACTAGGTAAGTACTCTGGACTTGTTAAGTACTGGTTATGCAAAGACTTGGAGTTAATTTCAACAAACTACTACAAATTTCACCCTCTTTCAGTGAACTGTTCTGAAATTTTCTCATTATATAACTACCATGAATATTCAATCTTTTTCAGTAAACTGCTTTTATGAAAACCTGTTATGTACATGAATATTATTCTTAAATGGAAGAAAAACACTAGGCAATTATTTTTTGAAAATCTTTAAAAGTTAAAATAGAATCACAAGCAATAAAAATTCCATGGAAGTTTACTTAAAATATTGAAAACCATGATAGTTTACTACAAAATCAAGTTCTTGAAATTATATAAGCTGGAAATGTGATTTCAGTAATAAAAAAACATCAGGTGTTTTGCCTAAACTATTTTTAGTGGAAGGTTATCTGCGAAAGAGCATAAACAAATAGAAAGGGTCATACATAATAAAGTAAGGTTATGACGGTTTAAAACGAAGAGGGTTGAAATTTTTAGGTTAAATATAATCCAGAAATATCATTATATATCTAATCTCATCCAAAGGGATGACAAAAGGATGAAAAGTTACCTGATTATTTGTGAAGGCACTTTTGATTTGTGGAGGGTCATCAAGATCAAGCAAGCTAGTAGCTGTAGCAGAAGGAACAATCTTATATCCACTTGGATTCCCAACTCTAGACCTCCTAAAATTGTTAACCACATCAAACTCTGAAGGATCAGAGAGCTTCAGTTTGATTTGAGCCTCTCTCTATCTCTGTTTTTGCAGTTGTTTTCACAATTCTCGTGTAACTTTTCCTTGGTGATTCCTTGAGTGATGATGTCTCTTGTTTGATCATGTGAAGCTTGGCAAATGAATTGTTAGGTCCATCAACGTCCATGTCTTAAATAGAATGTGATGAAGTGATCATGGACTACTCCAATGATGTTTTCTGTTAGCAGAGTTCCATGTGTCTTCTTCATCTGGGATCTGGGTTGTGTTTTGATATGTTGTGCCTTTCACCATTTCACCATTAGCACGCCGTCTAGACTTACCAGTCTGCGGGTGCGGGGCCAGAAATTATTCTGAGTGACTGAAATATAAATGCAAGATGCATGATGAAATTTAAGAAAAAAAAATGTTTTCAGGATTATGAAAGAGTTGTCAGAAAGTACCTTTAGAATGTACATGAAGAAAGACTTAATATACCCAAAGTCCCTATATACGGTTTTGGTCTTGTATTTTTGTATATATCAATACCACCTTGCTTAATTTACACATCAGCACTATTATATTTTAGTTTATTTTTTATTTAGAGTTGGAGTGTATTTTATTTTGGTCCTATTCATTGCATTCCAGTTCATTTTATTAAAGATTTCCACCAGTGATATATAATACCTTGATCCGAATGAGGCCCGTTAAGAATATTTTCACCGAATATATGAGAACGACAATGAATGAAAGAAAACAATCACACAAATAAAATGAAGACACATGATTTTATAATGGTTCAGCAATTTGCCTAGTCCATTTGCCGCACTGGTTTTTCTTCTTTTATTTCTTTAAAAGATATAAGATTACAAATCCTTTTCTCTCTTTGCAAACTTTTAGTAATCACTCTCTTTCTATCTGAGAGCTTTGTTTCTGTTGTGTGTGTTGATGACTATATATATATATATATATATATATATATATATAGAGAGAGAGAGAGAGAGAGAGAGAGAGAGTGTCAAATGCTCGTATGTGGCTTTATAAAAACAACATCTTGTTTGAAAAATACCTTTCTCTACTCCGACAATGACCTTTCTCTATTTTGATAATGGATTTCCTCTTACGTGTGTTGATTTTGAAAAATCCATCCTCTTGTCTTTGAAAAAGATATCAACCAATTTCCCTTTGAAAAACCCATTCATCTTTAATTATGCTTGTCCTCTTCGCTCATCTACAGCTTTATTTCTATTCAGTGCACTTGACAAGCTTTTGGATTTTTCTTGTTAGGACTTTTATCATGCTTTCTTTAATACATGCTACACTTGATCAAATAAAAATACAAAAGGGACTGCTGTGACTTAAATCATAAAAGAAGGCTTCAATTTTTAGGTACAAAACACATGGGCTGCCGACACCCATTAGAATTTGAAACAATTTTAACAATCTTCCACTGTATTCAAATTCGCCATAATCTTGTCAGTTTCTCAATCCTTGGAACTCTGTTCACGTTGTTCTGGATTTCAACAATCTATTAGGAAAATAAATCCAAAAGAATTTTTATCGTAATCTTGTTTCCTTCTCATAATCCAAAAAAAATACTTCCTAGTGCGGCGCCTCCTTTTCATTAATCGTGGAGGCCAACCGAGCAATTGCACAACATCAGTTTCTCAATAGTGATAACCTTGATAAACATAACTGCCGGATTCTTTGATCCATGAATCTTCTTTAATAACAATGTTCCACTATCTACAAGCTCACGGATAAAATGATATCTCAACTGGATGTGCTTTGTTCTTGAATGAAACATTGGATTCTGTCTAAGATGAATAGCACTCTGGCTGTCACTGAAAAGAGTATTGTCTTGCACTTTGCCCAACTCCTTCAGAAAATTCTTCAACCAAATCTTTTTTGCTGTTTCAAATATAGCCATATACTCTGCTTCAGTGGTTGATAAAGCAACATTTTTCTGGAGTTTAGACATCTAACTCACAGCCGTATCATCCAAAGTGAAATCTGTTGTACTCTTCCGGCCATTCAAGGTACCACCTAAATCTGCATCTGTGAATCCCTGCAAAGTCACACTGCTTTTCTTGAACTGAAGCGCCATACCCGAGGTGCCTTTGAGATATTATAGAAACCACTTCACAGCTTCCCGATGTATCCTTTCAGGATTCGCCATGTATCTGCTTACTACTCTCATTGCATGTGCTATGTCTGGTCCGGTACAAACCATAGCATATATCAAACTCCCAACCGCTGAGGCATGTGGAACTTTTTCTATATGTTTTCGCTTCTCATCTGTCTTGAGTGACTGCTTCTTGGTAAATTTGAATTGACTTCCCAAATGAGTGCTTCTAGGTTTTGCATCATGAAGATTGAACCTGCTTAGCACCTTCTCTATGTACTTCTCTTGGGATAACTCTAGAGTTTTTTTTGCTCTATCTCTGATGATTCTCATCCCAAGTATTTGCTTTGATGGTCCTAAGTCCTTCATCTCAAATTCTTCTGCAACAAACATGTCATCCACATACAAAAGCAAAATAATATATGAGTCATCAAAATTCTTGAAGTAACAATAATGGTCCATCTCACTTCTTATGAAACCATTGTCATACATGAAATTATCAAATTTCTTGTACCACTTCCTGTGAGCTTGTTTCGAGCCATACAAACCCTTCTTTAAACTACACACAAGATTTTCTTTATCAGGAACTTGAAAACCTTCTGATTGCACCATGTATATGTCCTTATCTAATTCACCATGGAGAAAAGCCGTTTTCACATATAGTTGCTCTAGATGCAAATCCTCAGCAGCAACAATACTCAACACCAATCTGATAGTAGTTAATTTGACTACAGGAGAAAAAATTTCAGTGCAATCAATACCTTTCTTCTGCTGAAACCCCTTCATCACTAATCTTGCTTTATATCTCGTGCTGCCATCATTCTCTACTTTGATCCGGTAAACTCATTTGTTCTGCAAAACTTTCTTTTCTTCTGGCAACTGAGTTAGTATTCATGTTCTGTTTTTCTCTAGAGAATCCATATCATCTCTCATGGCTAACTCCCACTTGACAGAATCTTTCACCTGCATCACTTCATCAAAATATTCTGGTTCACCAGTATCAGTCAACGGTAAATAATGTAAGGAATGAGAATACCGCTGTGTGGGTCTAGACACCCTTTCTGATCTCCTTACAACCACTTGAGGAGTAGTTTGTTTCTGTTCTAATTCCTGTTTTGCTGTAGTGTTTTTAGGATTTTCTTGAGGTCTCATAACTACATCACTATCTATGAACTCTTCTAATATGGTTTTTTCACGTTCTTCTGGCTATTTTCCTGAACTATCAGATCTGCTATAAGCCTATCTTTATACAATACATTTTCATTAAAAGTTACATCCTACGTCTTATGATTTTTCTATTTTGATCATCCCAAATCCGATAACCAAAATAGTCAGAACCATAACCAATGAAATAATATTTTCTAGCAGGATCAAACATGTCTATTTTATCATAATCTATTTGTACATATGAAACACAACCAAAAACTCTCAAATGAGAAAGATTTACCTCCTTCCCTGTCCATACCTCTTCCGGCATATGGAAACCCAACGGAACTGAAGATCCTCGATTTATTAAGTAGGCTGTTGTGTTGATTGCATCCTCCCAAAAATGTTTTGGTAACCCTGAATGTAGCTTCATGTTTCTAACACGCGCGTTCAAGGTTCTATTCATTCTTTCAGCGACACCATTCTGTTTTGGAGTTCTCGGAATCGTTTTTATCATCCTGATTCTGTTTTCTGCACAAAATACCTTGAACTCCATGCTGTCATATTCACCACCATTGTTAGATTTCAGACACTTAATTTTTAGACTTGTATGATTATCAATTTCATCTTTCCACTTTTTAAAAGTCGCAAACACATGGGATTTATTTTTCAAAAAATAAACCCATATCTTTCTAGTGGAATCATCAATGAAGGTGACATAGTAGCGAGAGCCTCCAAGAGACTGAACCGGGGCTGGTCCCTATACATCTATATGTACCAGCTCCAACTTCTCTTTCTTTATTAGCCTTCCAATTTTTGAGAAGCTGACTCTTTTCTGCTTGGCATAAACACAATTCTCACACAAGCCGATATTTACAGTCTTCATTTCAGGTAGCCGTCCCTTTGATACTAGCAATTTCATTTCTTTCTCGCTCATGTATCCGAGCTTTTGGTGCCATAGTTTAGAATCTCCACCACCTTTGGCCACTGCCAGTGTATCTTTGCATTCTACAGTCATATAAAAGGTTCCCAATTTAATGCTCCTTACTACGACCATAGTACCTTTGGAGATCTTCCAAGCACCACATCTAAAAATTGTTGTATATTTCATGTTGTCTAACTGACTCATGGAAATAAAATTTCTCTTCAGGCCAGGAACATATCTGACATCTTGCAATTTTCAATGAGTTCCATTTGCAGTTTTTATGTGAACATCATTTTTCCCGGTGATCTCTAAAGGTTCATCATCAGCCAAATAAAGCTTTCCAAATTTCCCTGCAGTGAAGTTGTGCAATAAGTCTTTACACGGAGTTGAATGAAACAAAGCACCAGAGTTCAGAATCCATGACTCAATAGGACTGTCAATGCTACAGATATGGATCTCTTCAGTAGCAATATTGCAGAAGAAGACGCTTCTTCCTGATGATCATTCTTCTGATATTTTTGAAACTTTTGTTCTTCTTTGGTTTAGTGCAATCATTGGAGAAGTGACCCAGAATACCACAATTTCAGCAGTTGATATCTTTGTGAGGTGTTCACACCATAATATTGTATTATTATATTCCCCATTCTTATTCGTTTTACAAATAAACAGGTACTTTTGACGCATGTCTGCTACATATTACAAGTTACAGGTTCTTGGGGCGAAAACAGTGAAAAAGACAAAAGATGATACAAAAGCGGGACTTTTAACCAACAAGTAGAAGGATCCTAGTCAAGCTTAGACGAAGAACAGTTCATAAAGGTACAAGGCAACGTAAGGTCCAAAACGTCAAAGTGAACGGTTAAAAGATCTAGAGGAAGGAACTTTGTTTCTTCTCAATAATCCTAATCCCCTTTACTAATAATTGCTATAACTTCTGAAAGATTTAATTTAGGGTATTGAAAGAGGTGTGACATTCAATCTTATCAAACTCCACCTTAGACCTAATCCTAGCAAGTTTTTAAGCATCGTACAACTTCGTTTTTAGATTCAATTAAAAAAACCAAACAACCATTGGAATCAGCTCGTAAGAACACTTAGGAAAATTACACATCCCTGTGGACCGATCCGTATTCACCGGCTAGCTTCATGCGACGCCGTTCTTGATTGCGGTAAATATTTTTGATCGTTAAAAACCTACACTAATCATGAGGCTTTGATTTTCTCCTCCCTTTGGACTTAGATCTATCATTGTTCGGCCTATGTTCTCGTTGAAAACTCTTTCCTCTGCTTTGGGTACTCAAAGTAGACCCCGAAGATTCTCCTGACTCTCTCTTGTGAACAATCTCGCTGAGAATCAAATCTGGAATTTCATCGAGTTTTAACTTCTTACTCCGTAAAGAACTGCTCACCGTGGTCACAATTGTAGCCCATCTTTCAGGCAAGGGGGACAACAGGATTAAGGCTTTGATCTTGTCATCGAAGTTTATTTCCACAGAACACAGTTGAGTTGTAATCACATTGAAATCATTAATGTGATCCGTAACCACTAGACCTTAACATACATGTATTGGAATTTCTAAATATTTTAAAAATATACTCGTAATTGTATTTGTATTTAAGAATATTTATAGAAATTTTGTTAAATTGAAATTGATCGTATTTTTAATTAAACATGGTATTTGAATTTTTAAATGTGAATTTATTTTACATATTTTTATTAAAAGAAATTTATATGCAAAGTTTTAGGGGTGTAATTTAGTAATTTGAGAAGGGTTTTTATGCAAAATAACAAATCCTAGAGAATTCTTCCAAAACTCTTTTTCGTTCCTTTTCTTTTTCTTTCTTATTAAATTAAATTACTTTATGTCCAAGTAAATGAAACTTGATCCCCCAAGCAATACATAATTAACAAAACCCTCTCCATTAAACTTTTGCTCATTTTTTTTTTCCTTTCATTCTCTTTCGAAACTATTTTCCCCTTTTTTCTTTCTTCTCTTTTCATCAATCAATTTAAGTTTTACAAAGAATTTTAAGAAGAAGGCGATGAAGATTTTAATATAGACTAAGGAAAGTGAACTCCTCATTGTATTGTTTTCTTAAAATTTATTGAATGTTTTCTGGTTACAATTTATTAAGCAAGTGTTATTTTAATTGTTATTCATGTTTGATCTATTTAGTTCTTGAGCTAAATTTATTCTACGATATCTTATTTTGTGTTAACATAATCATTATTTTGGTTAGTTCTAAATTGTTGGGGTGTGTAATTAATTATCTAGTTCTAATATTATATTAGATAAGAATGAATTGGTTTTTATTAGAGTTAAAAGGGTTATGTCAAATCTGAAATTCACCGTAAGCTTCGTATTGAAAAATTCATATTAAATTATCAAAGCTAACTGAATAACCTATAAACCCATGTAATATTTGTTGGGATTTCCTAGCGTCCTGACCATCTACCGTGATTGTTGCGGAACAAATTTTTTTTAAGGTTTACTAACTTGCGCTAGAAAAACCTGTCCAAGAATCTACCATAAACCTAAACTAGCAAGTAAAGGGTTGAGTTACTACTATGATAGAAATGTCTTACCAAAAGATCAGTGTCCTTCGGTCTTCTATCCTTTTTGTTTGCTCTTATGGATCTCCTTGAACATGTTTAATCGCCTTTATTTACTCCTTAAGATCTCCTGGATCGAGTTTGATCGTCTTTCCTAACTCCTTGAGACCTCTATGAACGAGCTTGATCACCGGCCCTCATTTGTCGAAGATGATCCACCCGAGGGATGTAGTCAATGGCTCTAGCTCCGCACTAAGAGTCTGGTGGAACAACTAGAGACTTTAGATTGCTAATCTAAAGTGTCTAGAATATAGTGTATGGTTCTAAGTGTGTATCTATCTTACCTCCTCTCTGGATTCTCAACACATGAGATTGTAGAGAGGAGGTTGAAGATGAAAGTGGAGGAGCTCAAAAAAACTAGTGAGGAGAGTGAAGCAGATGGTGGGAATAATGAATCACCCATGAGAGAGAAAAAATCAACCATAGTTTTGTAAAACATTTTTACAATATAAAAAACCAACCATGCTTGAATAGTTTGCACAAATGAATTGAAAATTCATTTGCCAATACTACTGAAGCATGGCTCTCACCATACCCCCCTCACCATTTTTACATCTCATTTTCCATTTAAAGATAAATGGATAAATCTAAAATGAGGTGTCCACCTTCTAAAATGTTTTCCGTATAAATACGGATTACACTCTACTGTATATATATACCTGTATTCGTATCGAAATACGAATACCCAAAGAGATAGAATAACACAAAGAACATAATACTAGAATATACATATCGAAATACATATATGTAAATTATTAAATCAATACCTGACTTAATAATCCGGCTCAATCCCGAGCCGGCTAGTATCACCAACTGTTCGATCGAAAGTTCGGGTAACTAGTACAATCATTCGATTGGAACTCTGCATGTATCCAATACGGCTACTATATCATTTCACCTGAATCAGGAAAACCCTCTGTGTGGGACTCTAAAGACTCGACAGTATGCCGGCAGTGAATTAATGGATAAATCCATAACCACAAGCACGTCAGCGGCACTAGCTGTACGTAACGGCTACCCGGGTACCTGTCGAAAAGGAAAGCCGACAAGCAAACTCATCTGGATTCCTACTAAGCCTATCTGTGATAATTTTCGTACAGTCCGGTCTCTTCGTCTGTGAGTATCGCATACCGATTTTAGGGGTGGTAAACGTCAGACCCTAATAACCCGATAATTCGTGCTGATGTGGCTCATGACTAATCCGGGAAACTACTGATCAACCTATCAGTAAATCCCAACTGCCTTGGCCAAGATCTTATGGTGCTGGCTGTTCAGTCGAAAAAATCGCACATTTAATATAACATTTTCCTTCCTTTTCTTAAATATTTAAAGGTGTTTATTATAAATATGAAACATATTTGGGTTTATCTGCAAAATACTATTTACCATATGTTTATATATTGTAATCAATATTATGAAGGAAAATATATGCATTTTATATTTATATAATATTTTAGTAAGATGCATATCATATCAAATATCCTTAATCAATATTCTTAAGATATAATATCATATAAAATGGTTAGGATAATATCTCAAAAATACCAAATAGTTCTAACATTATTCATGGAGATATTGTGCAAGATTTAGCTCAGGTCAGGAGATCGGGATATCGAGATGTTGGGAATAAAAAATCTGCCGATAAAGTTAAATAAAATCGAAGAATCAATACTGGCAGAGACTCGGAGAAGATATGAAGATTCCAGACATCATATAAATCTCCACTTGTTAATATGAGAATGCCCCAGAAGTTTGGAACCAAGATCACTCCAAAGCGCGGTGCTTCCACGGCAAATAACTCCTATATGCGGCGGATCCGCGGCTAATATGTGGAGTTAGGGTGTGGGATTTTGTGGGTAGGATCTTCATAACAAACCCTAATACTTGGGATCTAGAGTTTCTGGTCTTGGGACTATATAAAGGACCGAGGGCTAAACATAGAAATCATCACCTTTTACATGAAGCAAATCACCGTCAAAGAACAAGAGGTCCACGACAGGTCCACGATTTGACGTGATAGAGCGACGCGAAATTCGACGGAGCATCTACTTCCTACAAGACAGAGATCGAGAGCAACTTTTTCTTCCTCTTGTAATCTAAACTTGAAGGATTTGTAATTGTGAAGTTGATTAATAAAGATAGATCATTAGTTTAGTTATTTAGCATTTACATCATGATCTTTATCCGTTCTTCTATCTCCATCATACGTGAGTAATTCATCGCTTGATAGGGTTCGTAGGATTAGGGTAGATCAATAGATGAGAAAATCCTTTAACTTCTTTTGCGTCTTATGAAGTTTATAAACTTTAACAAAATAATCGTTAACATCCTAATCGGGCGCGCTACCAATTTATTGCTAGTCTCGACCGCGATTTGAGATCAGATTAACAATTGTTTTGTTAAGGGCTAGACATGAATAAAGATCAATGAAGGGACAAGGGTCAATAGTGTGGAAACCCTGGTTTCTTCCAAGAGCCCTAATCCTCATTCATCACTATCTATCTAGTTTTAAATCTATCAAAAGATAAAAGGAATCATCTTTATTAGTCATCCATGACTACTAAATCCTAACGAACCTTACAAGCCTCTTCTTATATAAATTCTACATCCGTGGTTAACATAGATCTAGAATCTGTTCTCTATTCTTCCTCTTTCTAATCAAATCGTCTAAAGCAATATTAAAAGTTCTACGCATCCCTGAGAATGACCCGTACTCATCTCGGCTAGCTACACGCGACACCGTTATTGATTGCGGTTACTACTACACACTTTCACAGAATCAATCACTGGCCAATCGAACACAGTGCGATATCAACTCCCTATACCGGGAGAGACGAATCCCTAACAATCGCTCACTGCCTCCATGTGGATCGGGACTGTACCCAACTAAAACCTGTTTGCACGACTCAGTAGAGCCGTGGTAGGGTAGTAATCAAAGCACAGTGGGAACTCATACGAGACAAATGGCGATCTCAGGTCTGAAGACTAACATGTACTCATGTCACCTGAGAACTGCTATCTGACGATAGGTATAGTACTATCTAGAAGTTCTCGACGAGTCCGTCCAGTGTACTCACCCCAGTGAGCACCTGTATACGATCTTAGGTGCGAAAGACCAATGGCTGTGGGACCAACCATCGCCCCTTGTCGAGATCTAGAAACGTATACACTAGTCTACTCCGGAATATCGATGCACAGTCTCGATACTCCCACGACTAGGGACACTTTAAGGATGTGCTTATCGACTACCCAGCTCCTACAAGTATGATCGCCATCACAACGCAGGTAGTCAAGCAATGATCCTACGGGCTTTATCAACATGTGTAAATGATACGTAATAACAAATAATACATATGCACATGTTAAGATAAAGAAAAACCAGATAGCATATTATCATATCGAGCAAGATTGTCCTGTACATACATATGTCCAAGTATCTACATGTATACATATACAATAAGGGCCTCTAGGGCATACATATCCAACAATCTCCCACTTGCACTAAGGCCATATATTGGCGTATCGAGTACCCAACGTCTGCACCAAGGCCACTTGTTGGCGTATTGCATACCCAATATCTTAAATAGTCTCTCGAACTGTGCTTGAGGAAGGACCTTGGTGAATGGATCCGCCGTGTTGTCTTTTGTGTCCACTCTCTGCACCTCGATCTCCCGGCGATCAACGATCTCCCTGATCAGGTGACACCGCCTCAAGATGTGTCTGGATTTTTGATGGGACCGTGGTTCCTTTGCTAAAGCCATAGCTCCATTGTTGTCACAATACAAAGGTATTGGATTAACAGTGGATGGAACCACCTGAAATTCAGTAATGAACTTCTTAATCTAGACCTCTTCCTTTGCGGCGTCATTGGCAGCAATGTATTCAGTCTCCATCGTTGAGTCTGCGACGGTGTCCTGTTTAGAGCTCTTCCAACAGGCCGTCCCTCCGTTGAGGGTAAACACAAAACCCGAGACAGACTTGCTGTCATCTTTGTCACTCTGAAAGCTCGAGTCGGTAAAGAACTCCACCTGGAGGTCCCCATTACCGAATACCAGGAACAGTTCCTTAGTCCTTCTAAGGTACTTAAGAATGTTCTTCACTGCTGTCCAGTGGCTCTCTCCTGGTTTTGACTGATACCGGCTCACCACGCTAAGCGTATAAGATACATCTGATCTGGTACAAAGTATCGCATACATTATAGATCCTACCGTCGAGGCGTAGGGTATAGTGCTCATGCGAACGCTCTCCTCATCAGTCTTGGGAGACATCTCTTTGGAGAGGGCGATTACGTGCAATGCGGGTATGTTACCGCGCTTGGAATCTTCTATACTTAATCTCTTTAGTACGGTCTCTATGTACCTGGACTGTGAAAATCCCAATAATCTCTTGGATCTATCTCTGTAGATCTTAATCCCCAGAATGTACGAGGCATCACCCATGTCTTTCATGGAGAACTTTTGTAACAAGAACAGCTTGACCGATTGTATCATAGGAATATCATTTCCTATCAAAAGAATGTCGTCCACGTACAAGATTAGGAATACGGCAGTTCGTCCTACAATCTTCTTATATATACAAGGCTCATTCTCGTTCTTGATAAAGTCAAATTCTTTGACTGTTTCATCAAAACAGATGTTCCAGCTCCGCGACGCCTGCTTTAATCCATAAATGGATTTAAGCAACTTGCACACCTTCCCGCTGCTCCTACTGTCTACAAATCCCTCCAGCTGATCCATATAAACGCACTCTTCCAAACTTCCGTTTAGAAAAACCGTTTTTACGTCCATCTGCCAGATTTCATAGTCATGAAAGGCACAAATGGCAAGTAGGATCCGAATGGATTTGAGCATAGCCATTGGAGAAAATATTTTGTCATAGTCCACACATGGTATTTGACGAAAACCTTTTGCAACAAGTCTAACCTTATAGGTTTCTACCTGTCCATCTACACCAATCTTCTTTTTGTAGATCCATTTGCATCCAACGGGTTTTACCCCAGGTGGAGCAATATCCAAGATCTACACTTTATTAGCGTACATGGACTCCATTTCGGATCGCATAACATCCAGCCATTTATCAGAGTCTCTACTGATAATGGCCTGCTTGAAACTAGTAGGATCATCTTTTTCCAAGATACAATCCTCTCGATCCCCGTCTATGAGAAAACCGTAGTATCTCTCGGGCGGATGAGAAATCCTACTAGATCTGCGGAGTGGCTGAGTTTCGTCGGGTGCTACTGAATCTAGCGGTTCCACCAAATCCTCAGTTATAGTTTGTGTTTCTGGAACTTCATCCAGTTCTACCATGCCATCACTAATATTTTTTGTAAGAAATTCTTTTTCCAAAAATGTGGCATTCCGAGAAACAATAATCCTTTGTTCCTTTGCATGGTAGAATAGATATCCATTAGAATTTTTTGGGTATCCCACAAACTTACACAAAACTGATCGTGTCTCGAGTTTGTCTGAGTTCTGCTTTTTCACATAAGCAGGGCAACCCCAAATCTTAACACGTTTAAGATACAAACTCTTACCACTCCATATTTCATATGAAATTTTAGGCACGGATTTAGATGGAACTTGATTCAAAAGATGTGCCGCTGTTTGAAACGCATATCCTCAGAGTGAAAGAGGCAACTCAGCACTACTCATCATGGAGTGAACCATATCCAATAAGGTACGATTCCTCTGTTCTGATACGCCGTTATGCTGTGGTGTATACAGAGGAGTAAGCTGAGAGAGAATTCCATTCTCTTTTATGTATTCTATGAATTTTGTGCTTAAGTACTCCCCTCCTCTATCAGATCTAAGGATCTTGATACTTTTGCCAGTCTGGTTCTCTACTTCGTTCTTCTATTCTTTGAATTTCTCAAAAGCTTCATATTTGTGTTTCAAAAGATACACATATCCGAACCTAGAGAGATCATCAGTGAATGTAATGAAGTATGAGAACCCATCCCTTGCATGTATAGACATTGGACCACATGCATCACTGTGTATTAGTTCCAAGAGCTCTGCTGCTCTTTCTCCGTGTCCGGTGAACGAAAATTTGGTCATCTTTCCCTTGAGACAAGATTAACAAGTTTTATAAGATGAAAATTCGAACTCATGCAAATATCCATCTTTATGCAACTTAGTCTTTTTTCTCCGATATGACCAAGTCTATAATGCCATAAGTAGGATTTGTTCACTTCTGAACTCTTCCTCTTGCGTGTGTTTTGTACATTGAAAACTGTGTTTTGATTTAGAATATAGATACCATTACACAGTGTACCTTCTGCAACCAATACCTGATTAAGGTAAATGTTCATGATATTTCTATCTAGAACAAACTTATATCCATCTTTATCAAGTAAAGAAACTGATATGATGTTGCAAACCATAGAAGGTACATAGTAGCAATTGTTCAAAATCATAGTATTGCCACTTGGCAATGCTAGGTGATATTCACCGACGGTAGCAGTATCAACTTGTGCTCCGTTCCCTACTCTGAGGGACATATGACCAGGTCCAACCATCTTAATTTTTTCCAGTCCCTGCAATAAATTACAGATATATGATCTTGATCCGGTATTTAGTACCCAGGAGGTAGGACTGACCGAAAATCAGTTCTCAATAACAAGAACACCTGAAGTAGAGGCAATAATATGCTTCTTCTTTGTTAGGGTTATCAAGGAATTCATGCAATCCTCTTTCATTTGCTCATTCTCATGACTGTTGTCATAAGTTAGAGCCGAACCGACGTTCCCCAGCCCCGAATAAGAATTCAGATCGGTCAAGCGATACATTTTATTATCTTGATTAAGACGTGAATTGGTTGCTACTTGGAGAGAGAGAAAAGAAACACTCAGCATGCGCTCTTGCAAGATTAGATTGGTTATTAATTTATCTAATCAGGATGGCTCCCACTATTTTCTCGAATTCTCCTTCAAATCTTAAAAAGAGAACTAGATGGGATCATTAACACCTTCCAAGTTCGCCAACCGTTCAGCCAGTTCGGTGTTGGTACTCCGAGGGAGGTTTCCCGTGCTCTCGCACGGACCTAATTAAAATAAACCTCGTTTCCGCAGAGGCGTAGCCCCATTAACACCTTTCTAGACACATAATAGGTCAGATAAGTGTGAAGTCAAAATATCTCCCAAGAGTAATCCTACTCATCAGTGGGATCGGGATCCAACTATCATTGCGTGATAAACTAGATGGAAGCCACTCCAGTTACTACACTCCAAAAAGTATACAACACTAGCAAGTTTCCTGTATATTTGAAACTCCCGATGTGGTTTTTGCCCCTAGGACCTTAGTGACCTTGACGCATTCAACAAATCAAAAAGTACTAGTCAAGTTCAACCTGTCATTATCTTGATTGTATTAAACCCACCCGTATAACCCTTGACACAGTCAACAAAGTTACACGACTGTCCTAACCAATCGCATTGTATGCTACAAATAAGCAGTACCCAGCTACCGTACACTAAGCCTTGACACAATCAACAAACGCAGTACGAATACTAAGTATTACTTATAGGAAATGACGGAGGGATATGGCTGGTTTTTGACGAAAAACCTTTAACGTAACGAACTTGATATCGTTGAAGAAACCGAGTAGTTTTGAAAAGGAGTGGTTTAGTCCCCGCTTTTGAAAACTTATGGTTTTGAAGAAAACCGAGTAATCTACAGTATAAACTTTTGCTCAAGATGTCACTCCCCGCGAAGGGATCTAGGCTCTTGCCTCCTCGAATGAGGTGCTGGATATTCATGACCGAATACCACTATGCAAAGCGAAAGAATATGACTATAGTTTTTTGAAATTTGTTCCAACATCTTTTAGGTTTCTTTTCTTGCATTAACCAAAATTAATGCGGTCCTATCAATTAATTTCTATCACACCAGAAAAGAACGAAAATACAATGTACGTATATGCCATCCGCATTCGCCACGGGGCCATATCATGCACCGTTATATTACTTAACTAACGGCGGTAGAGCGGGGGCTGGACTAGTGCGGGTGCAAAATATATACAACATCTACCAGTGTGTGTGTGTGTGTGTGTGTGTGTATAACATTCGTCCTAAGCATGATATAAGCAACATCACAGGACATCAATAAGAAAATACATAATGGCGGATAATCTTGAAGCCTCGGGTTTCATTTGAGCCGCACATGAGACCCGATGTTCCCGGTCGTGTGGATAGTCTGTGCAATGAAAAACCTGGACCCCTACGAGCGCGACAAGTTACCCGCCAATCCCAGAAGTGAGGCAATCTCAATCAATAAAGTGAATGGGCCACCCAGCACTTCACGGAATCCGGTAACTTGAGTGCCCCTCCGTGGGTCATCCTATACCCCCTACGAGTGTGGTGAATAGCCCGCCAATTCTAGAGTAAGGTCCCCTCCGTCTCAACGCCATGAGATGCGGGCCCGTTGCCCTCTAGAACCCGGTTATTCGAGCACTCCATCGCGGGGTAATTCTAGTACAGAAAAGAAAAATATATGTATAATGGTGACATCGACCTCAACCAGGTCGTGCCCCAATAAAATAATATACAATCCGGCAGAAATGGCAGTACACATGTCTGACGCTCGCCCCACAATAACAAATACACAAATAAATCTGAACTGTACTACTACCATTGCACCATAGGCTATCCACCACGACAATCCATCCACAATATCAGCACAATACAGAACATCAACGTGAATATCATGTTCGCAAATCCGTCTAATAGAACATATAGCAATTAGTCGGGTTATACCGCTCAACGGTATTCACGGTCGCAGATACTAACACATGCACTGATAAACACTTATTTAAAATTTTGATCGACTAAAACTTTTCCGTATTGGCCCCAACTGCTGACCAGTACTCAAACAAATCTGAGCCAAAATCATACATTCCAAAAATCACATTTCCATATAATAGAGTGCCAGAAGAATTTTGGTGCACAACGGCCGCACTTCGACTGCGGAACCGCCGCCAACAAGCTGTTATGCGGCTACCGTATGAAAAGCTTATGTGCCCAAATTTCTTCAGGCCTTCTAAAATCGCCTGCACTTATTTTTAAGATGCTCTAAATAATTTTTTGAAAAAATTTTAAAATCGACAGCAAGCATGAGAAATGAAATTGTGATTTGAAAAATTTCGTCGATCGATATTTAAAACTTACCTAAACTAGCTAGTAAGGGTTTAAGGGTGGCTCTGATACCATGTTGGGATTTCCTAGCGTCCTGACCATCTACCTTGGCCGTTGCGGAACAATTTTTTTTTAGGGTTTAAAAACCGGCGCTAGAAAAACCCGTCCAAGAATCTACCATAAACCTAAACTAGCAAGTAAAGGGTTGAGCTAACCACTATGATAAAAATGTCTCACCAAAAGATCCGTGTCCTTCGGTCTTTTATCCTCTTTGTTTACTCCTAAGGATCTCCTTGAACATGTTTGATCGCCTTTCCTTGCTCCTTGAGATCTCCTTGATCGAGCTTAATCGTCTTTCCCAGCTCCTTGAGACCTCCATGAACGAGTTTGATTGCCGGTCCTCCTTTGTCGAAGATGATCCACCCGAGAGATGTAGTCCATGATTCTAGCTCCACACTAAGAGTCTAGTGGAGCAACTAGAGAGTTTAGATTGCTAATCTAAAGTGTCTAGGACGTAGTATATGGTTCTAAGTGTGTATCTATCTCACCTCCTCTCTTGATTCTCAACATATGAGATTGTAGAGAGGAAATTGAAGATGAAGGTGGAGAAGCTCAAGAAAACTTGTGAGGAGAGTGAAGCAAATGGTGAGAATAATGAATCATCCATGAGAGAGAGAAAACCAACCATAATTTTTTAAAATATTTTTACAATATAAAAAACCAACCATGTTTGAATAGTTTGCATAAATGAATTGAAAATTCATTTGTCAATACTATTAAAGCATAGCTCTCACCATACTCCCATCACCATTTTTACACCTCATTTTCCATTTAAAGATAAATAGATAAATCTAAAATGAGGTGTCCACCTTCTAGAATGTTTTCCGTATAAATACGGATTACACTCTACTGTATATACATACCTGTATTTGTATCAAAATACAAATACCCAAAGAGATAGAATATCACAAAGAACATAATACTAGAATATACATATCGAAATACATATATGTAAATTATTAAATCAATACCTGATTTAATAATCCGGCTCAATCCCGAGCCGGCTAGTATCACCAACTGTCCGATCGAAAGTCTGGGTAATTATTACAATTATTCGATCAGAACCCTGCACGTATCCAATACGGATTCTATATCATTTCGCCTGAACCAGGGAAACCCTCTGTGTGGGACTCCAAAGACTCGACAGTACGCCGGCAGTGAGTTACTGGATAAATTCATAACCACAAGCACGTCAGCGGCACTAGCTGTACGTAACGGCTACCCGGATACCTATCGAAAAGGAAGGCCAACGAGCAAACTCATCCGGATCCCTACTAAGCCTATCTATGACAATCTTCGTACAGTCCGGTCTCTTCGTCTGTGAGTATCGCATACCGGGTCTAGGGGTGGTAAACATCATACCCTAATAACCCGATAATTCTTGCTAATATGGCTCAGGACCAATCCGGGAAACTACTGATCAACCTGTCAGTAAATCCCAACTACCTTGGCCAAGTTCTTATGGTGCTGGCCTATTGAACACAGTGCGTATCAACTCCCTATACCGGGAGAGACGAATCCCCAACAATCGCTCACTGCCTCCATGTGGTTTGGGACTGTACCCAACTAAAACCTATTTGGACGACTCAGTAGAGCCGTGGTAGGGTAGTAATCAAAGCACAGTGGGAACTCACACGAGACAAATGACGATCTAAGATCTGAAGACTAACCTGTACTCATGCCACCTGAGAACCGCTATCTGACGATAGGTATAGTACCATCTAGAAGTTCTCGGCGAGTCCGTCCAGTGTACTCACCCTCAGTGAGCACCTGCATATGATCTTAGGTGCGAAAGACCAATGGCTGTGGGACTAACCATCGCCCCTCGTCGGGGTCTAGAAACATATACACTAGTCTACTCCGGAATATCGATGCCCAGTCTCGATACTCCCATGATTAGGGACACTTTAAGGATGCGTTTATCGACTACCCAGCTCCCACAAGTATGATCGCCATCACAACACAGGTAGTCAAGCAATGATCCTATCAACATGTATAAATGATACATAATAACAAGTAATACATATGCACATGTTAAGATAAAGACAAACCAGATAGCCTACTATCATATCGAGTAAGATTGTCCTGTACATACATATGTCCAAGAATCCACATGTATACATATACAATAATGGCCTCTAGGGCATACATATCCAACAATATTTGAATGAATATTGCTATGTTACGATAACGAAAACTGGAGAGAAGTACAACTTTGTACTGCAGTCCAGAGCTATGCCTTCTGTTAAAATCTGAAATAAAACGTATGTAACCCACTATAGGATTTTGATATTATGCGGAAGCCCACATTGTTAGATAGATAATTGAGTTATATAACTAATGGTATTGGTTTCATTAAATTTAATTGTCTTTTTATATTTTAAAAGTATTTTAAACTGATGGTGGGTACTGCTGATTTCTGCCGTGAAGAATTATACACACTGAACTTAAATAGAACATAACTCTTTGTATATAATGGCTATTACAGATCTGTCTGTTGCGTTGAAAACTTAACCGATATATCTATATTTTATTGAACTTTAGCGATGCCTAGTTTTGTACGTAACTGTTGGAAAAGTGCGTTCGAAGTTGGACTTTCAATTTTGAAACTGGGATTTCAGCAGTTAACACTTGTTTTAAAATGATCATATCTCTTTAACCAATATTCCGACGAAGTTGAAACAAAATTTAATGTTTAGATAAATGAGTCTATTTTATATGACTTTAATATTGTTTCGCCTAATTTTGCACGTATAATTTATAGTGAATTCTCCAATCTGAATGACACAATTTATTGAACACAGATATAATAGCTAGAATACATGATATATACAGATTTACATAACCTATAGTAACTGTTCTTACATTCACCTGCTTCATGAAAAGTTTATCGGTTTACTAATACAATTCATGTTTATATTCCAAGTAATGACATTGATATGAAATCATGTTTCAATTTGTAGAAATCCATAATTAAAACAGATACAGCCGGGGTATGGAGAAAGGACCTGGTAGGCTCAGTTAATAGCTTTGGAAAATTTTATTTATGATACCACATGTTAGAGCTCAACCTAGAGGGTCCGAGTAGTAGCTGGATTGCCACCATTCCAATTATTATTACAGCTCGTGCCAGTTAGGACCAGCCAAGGTGATTCGGGTAGCTTGCTATCATCCAATTACTATTTTATCTACTCTATGGAAAATGTTTTTAAAAGTTTTTCCGAGCTGTAATATCCTTTCCAGTTGCGCCTAGCGGTGCGTCCTGGGTCAGCACCAGGAATCAGGGGCCGTGGTCCCGGATATACACGAAACGCTTTTCATTGTTATTCGCTGGCTATCAAAGGTTTTCACAAATGTAAGAATAAACTATTTAAAACATAACATGAGCGACTACTTATATTCAAGTGCTGGAATGGGACACTACCGGGATATATGTGAGTCCGTTCATGTACGCGTTATATTGATACTCAAAATCCATATTATTAATTGACACTCATTGTTGCTGAATCATGAAACACTCATACTATCACTGGATACAGAATAATACTTGGAAAGTGTGCTTTCATACATGTAATACTTGACCAGTTTGAATTCATGTTATTGTTATTGAATTGATATCAGTTTATTACTGTACTTGATACCAGTTTATTACTATATTTTGATACTTGTTGAGTAAGAAAGTCCTCTATATATATGTCCAAGCATCCACTATAATATACAATAATGGCCTCTAAGGCATACATATTCCTAACATATACACCACAGTACAACGGTGTGTCAAAGCGGAGATGTAATACCCAGTTCTTTTCTAATTTTTTCTCTCCATATTTTAATAAAATTCTTTCCTATAATTTTATTATATTTTCCCCTAACATGTTAAACCCTAGTTCTACTTTTCTTAATACAAATTTTAATACCCTAGCCTTAAACCCCATGTCCCAGGTCCAAGCCCAACAACCTGATCCCTGTCCTTCTTTTTCTCTTTTCCCTTCTCTCAAATATCCCTAGCCTTTTCCACAATCCCTAACCTAAACCCCCTCACTAGCCGACTCTCTACCCCTTGTACTGTTACTTCTACTTCTTTTAAAATTTAAAATTCCTCAAAAGAAAACCCAACCAAAAATCCACCGTTAAACCCCATTAATCACAATTAATCCCTCATAAATCCTCTTAATTTCCCATTAATTCTCTTACTCTCCCTCCCTCTCTTTAACTCCCTCCCTCTCTCTCCCGTTCTTTAATTCTCTCTCTCCCGTTCTTTCATTCTCTCTCTCTCTCTCAGTTCTCTTTCTCTTTCTCGCTTTCCCCTCCTTCCAACACCATTCCCGAGCCACCTCCAACGAGCCGTGCCCACCTCCACGCCTTCTACTGCCGGTGCCCCCTCTTTTTCCTCGATCACTCGAACCTCTATCTCCTTCTCACCCAACCTGAGACCCCATCACCCAACACTACCCTTGTCGTTTTCCTCTACCCCCGAGATCTTCCACCTTCTTCCAAAACTCCACAAATTCGACCACCTCCTCTCACCGCGCCGACGACCTTCTAGCTCTTCACCGACCACCGACCAACCACCATCACCTCCTCCGATGAACCCACCTCTTTCTTCCACCAACACCACCTCTACCACTGCTCCCGAGGTCACCCCACTTCCACCTCAAACACCCAAACTCCATCATCGCCTCACACCATTGTCGACTACCTCACCGTCGACCCCTCTGAGCCGCCGGCGACCTTGTCAACAACACCGTGCCCGCTCCACGCCGGCTACCGATGCCTTCACCACGAGTGACTCCGCCTCCTCCTCTTCACAAACTCAAGCCCTGATCTCCACCACCTCCGCGACAGCCAACCGATCCCGAGCCTCCCTCGACTACAGCCCATGCTGACTCCGACCACCACACCCTTAACGACGAAGCCTCCTCTTCGTCCCCTCTACTTACCACCGGAACTGCAGTACCCGTTGCCACCACCTCGATCCGCCCTCCAGCGACCCATGATGCCACCACAGGCCAAGCAACCCCGTCGCCGTCGTTGACGACAACAGGAGCAACAGTCGCAGCCACCGCCTATTGCCACCGTCCATGCCCAGCGCCGTGCCTACTCTACACCCATCTCCGCATCGACGCCGTGCCACGACTGCACCCCCACTGTGTCCACCCTAGTGTCTCCTTCATGCCACGACTCGTGCTGGATTCGTGCCCAGCACCGTGTTCATTAGCGTCCAGTACCGTGTCATGCCGTACCACACCCGTACCATGCACCAAGCCTAGACCGTGCCCAGTACCGTATCGTGTCACGCCCGTGTCATCACCATGCCCACTGCCGTGTCACGCTGCATCACCGCCGCGTCCAATACCGGGTCGTTACGCATCGTGCTCGTGCCGCGCACCGTATCCAGTATCGTGCTATCTCATGTGTCGAGACAAACCCTGCAAGTCGCGTCGCTTCTATATCAACGACCCAAAGCAAATGAACCCCTTTACTTGTTTATCATGCTATAGTAATCGCTATATATATATATTTATGTATAGATATATTTAAGTATAGATATTTCATATATACATCATTGCGAAGTTAATATCGAATAAGAACCATCATCGTAAATTTTAGTGTTTGAGACCCGACTTGGGTCGATTACGCCTTAGTGATATCATATAGAAATTCATGAATTAATTTCGTGTGGATTGGATAAAAGAAATCGACATTTCGATCGATAACCGTTTGCATGGTTTAAGTGTTCGATATAGAACCCTATGCGATAAGTTAAGCGAATATGGCGGAACCCATGATCATTAGACCCTATTACTGTTAATGAATGTCCTGTAGAAATTTGACGGCAAAACGACGTTGTTTCACCCATAAAGCGTTACCCTCAATAACCTTTGCGAAAGCTGAATTTTCCTGGACATGTCAAACCGTTAAATTCATAATAAATCATTTATATATCGGATCTTAGCGGTCCATGTCTCATATCGAAGCCAACGGGTAAACCCAAAACACCTCATAGTTCATCTCTGAATTTTAATAAGTCATGATAACGAAAACTGAGGCGATTCATGGCTCTTGACTGCAGTCCAGAGCAAGAATCTCTGCCTTTATCCGTTTTATAATGCATATTTCTCACTGTTTAAGTGCGCAACTGTGCGGAACCATAAATAGAAGAGTAGAAAATTGAATTATATTTCTAACAGTACTAGTCTCATTGTATCCCGGTATCGTTTGATATTTATAACACCTTTTTAATTGTCGGTATGTACTCCAGTTTTCTGCAGAAACAGAATGTATACCTTAGCCTTAAACAGTGCATATCTCCCAACTCACAGTGGATATTTTCGATCCGTCAGGCTCGTTGGAAACATAGTTGATAAATCTAAATATTATATAACTGTAGCGTCACCTAATTATGATCCCAACATGGAGAAAAACTTGTTATGAAACAGACTTTCAGTTTAGAAATTGGATTTCCAGCAGTAAACACTTAAAATGGAATGATCGTAACTCGCAAACCTGAAGCCCGATTAACTCGAAACCAATTTTTCTGTACAAATAATTTAATATACTGTTTACACCTTTTATTATGTCTCACCAAATTATGTACGTGTGATTTTATATGATTTTTCTAATCCAAACGACACCGGCCGCTCGTACATTATTAGTAATGCATTTTACTGCTTCTTCATCATGTTGCATGACTGTTATACCCTCTGTAACTAGCGATCATTTGCATCGATACCATAGCGTCTATTTTTAGAATAACCGAAGTGTTATTGATTAGATTGTGGTAAGTACATTAGCGTAAAAGCGTGAACGAATAGTGATCATGACACGTACTCGTACACAATCAGCGTTACCATTTAATTATTGCATTGTCGACGTCTATGGGACGTATATAGGTGTGACTATAACTGGAATGAGACGGTTATGGAAGCATTTATTTTAGTGTCATAGAGAAGACATCGGGGCTTGACCACTTGTCTAAAGTACTGGCCTAGTCATGCTTGATGGAGACCAGTCTTCAATTCTCGAGTAGACTTGTCATAGCTAACCGGTATTTTGGTTCGTGGTTAGACCTTGATGTAGACCTTGGGTGTTGGAATAGTTTGAGTGTGAGTTCGGTCAACGGAATCTCAGGGTACCAATTACATGAGCGTGTACTGAATACATGAGAGGGCCCACTCAGGGTCCCATTACATGAATGCATGTTATTGATTATTATTGAATACAGGAGAGGGCTCTGTGTTTCCAATGGTCGACTATTACGCTCAAATTAACGATGAAATAGTGACATGTATATTGAGACCTAGAGACTGTAGGGTGTTTTTCGTCACCCCATTGAAATGGGAATGCGCGCGCTTGTCAGGCATGTACTGATTCCCCCTGCCTGGGGCAGGCCGAGGTTTATTGATCCTGGGGATCCGATTCTCCGGCAGCCGCGGACTAAGATGCCGTTAATTACCGCTCGTCTTTGAAGCGAAGGAAGCTCCGATTAACGGGTCAACTAGTCATGCGAACTCAATGTGCAGTTTGTGTGTCTTGAGAGGTATTGGGTATATCGGGGGCCTTACAGAGTTTACAGGGGTCCCGCTACCCGGATAGCGGGCTGGGGGTCAGGGGGGCTAACAGCCCCCTTACGGGGTGCGGGGCAGCGTCCCATTAGAATTTTTTTCTAACGGGGGATGTATTTTTAGTGTGGAGTTCATGGGAATAGAGGGGAGAGGAGAATCCTAAGGACGCGTGCGTGGCGTGTGGACGCCAGCGGGCCACGCATCTGGCGTGTGGGCGCTAGGAGCCTACAGGAAAAAAAGGAGGAACTTAGCCCCGGGATTAGAAGTTAAACTCCGAGAGAATTTGGAAACTCCCAGAAGAAGAGAGGATTTTTATCTTTATGGAGTTAAACTCACAAAAGAATTTTGAGTGGAGTTAAACTCTAAAAGATTTGGATTAAGAGTTAAACTCCTTTGAGAATTTAGGTCTTGGAGTTGAACTCCCAAAAGATCTTCGGAGGTGATTAAAGGGGACCCATTTTTTCTCCCTTGAGCCCTGGATCTTCTCTTAAGCCTTGGATTTTTTCCAAAATGGGATTTTTGGAGATGGGTCTCCTTCTTCCTCCTCT
This sequence comes from Agapanthus africanus, assembly GCA_030015575.1. Lineage (NCBI taxonomy): Eukaryota > Viridiplantae > Streptophyta > Magnoliopsida > Asparagales > Amaryllidaceae > Agapanthus > Agapanthus africanus. The sequence continues at coordinate 40,878,035 of JASDDO010000019.1, read as the reverse complement.
CTGTTGGTTGGATCTTAGAGGAAAGGGAAGGTGTGACTTAAAAATCTCCCATTTAGGGATTTGATGGGAGATCCAAGTTCCCCTTCAAGGGTTTTATGGTGAAAAATTATTTCTTTTTTGGAAAGGAAGAGTTAAACTTTTAATTTAATTCAGAAAAGAGAAGATGTTTTAAAACCTTAAGGAAGCAGAAGAAAGCATAGAAACCATAATTTTTTAGGGGAATCAATTATTGTCATTCATTATCATGTTGCTTTATATAAACTTACAAATTTACACATAGCCCCTTGGGTTTTACAAAATGGCATTTTGCCCATCCCATGTCTCGTGTGCTCGTTTCTTTTGCACATGAGCCATAGGCTTTACAAAATTTTGGCTTTATGCTCATTTTTTTTACATTTATTCATAAAAATTACATCAAAATTATTTATTACTTGATTTTCATTTTGGCATGGGAGAGGCCGGCCACGAGGCTCCACTTGGGCATGGGCCACTTGACCTAGGCTTAGGCCCGTTTACTTGGGGTTGATTTTGACTTGGTCTGTCACGCCCTGCTTCCCAGTGTACGAGGAAGGAGATGTGGCGGACACGCGACGTATTTTCTCATAAATAAACACGTTAAGAGTAAATAAACAATATATGAAAAGCACAAGAAATGACAAGAGATATAATGTAAACATCAACTTTTATTAACATTCATCTTTACAATACAACTGATTTGAAAATGAAATGTACAATGATAAAAGCAATGCCTAAACAGTGGCATGCAAACTGGAAAGTAAGTACAAGTAAACTAGTAGTTTGGTTGTGCCTCAATCTGCTCCAAATACTCCTGGCTGGGCTCGGTCCCTTGAAGATCCGGTCCTCCTGACGAACATTCTAAGGAAAGAAATAGACAGAAATGTCGTCAGCGAACTAGCGTTCGGTAAGTCCCAAAAGAAAGGAAGGAATACAACAAGTAATGTGGAAAGAACTGTTAAGTTATACATGTATCAGTTTATTATTCTAACGTAGTTGTTTGTAGCTTAGTACAGAAGGTATCAGTGTATACGATAGGAGTCCAACTATCCTGTGGACTATGGTAATATGTAAGTACAAGGCTCCATCAAAACCCATGGGACAAGGACACGAGAGTTCATGTAGGTGTCTTTTAGTGTCCATCATCGTACCACTTTTAATATATTCCGTACCAATCTACCTCTTAAACCTTGTAATGTGTTGTATAGATTATAATTATCAGACTTGCCGAGACCATGTATACAAGTTGTTCATGTAATCAGGTTCAGAATGTAAACAAGTAGTCATGTAATCAAGTCAATTTATAGCCATGGTTCGGTCAAGTCGAGTCATGTTTGCATGTTGATATGGTTCTGGTATTCAGGTTCAGGTTCAAGTAAACAGGTTAGAATTTGGATTCATGTTTGGATTGGATTCTGGTTTGGATTGAATTCAAGCTTGATTTAGACTCAGACTTGAGTCAGACACTTAGAACTGATTTGGATCCTGAATTATGTTCGGGAGTTATCGGTAACTGCTGCACATGGACGACAGGATTTATGTCTTTTCCCAAGAAAATTACCATTGATAACACCGTTAAGTTTTTCTACCTTAAATAGGCAAGCACTCACTTTCTCCGGCTCCTTGAGGCTCAAGAGAATTGATCCCGTTTAAACCCATATTTACTAAAGTCCTTAACAGTGTTTTATATAGCTCGAGGGGGTTTTATGAAAAATATTTTTATTATAGTTCAAAATAACCTCGAGAAATTATTTATATTCTTTAGGATTTCCATGGATGTGAATTTTAGAGATTTGAGGTATTTTAGTGATAATTATCTTAACTTGAATAGTTCATGGTATTTTACTGTAATCTTCTCTTGTATTGATATCTTGATGGTATTTTGATGAAACTTGTAATTCTTTTATTTGAAAAAATATAAGTTATTATATTTTGAAGATATATGGATTTTATAATAGTTAAATAATTATAAAAATTAATTTTGATTATTAAGTAGAAAATCTAGTTTTTCTTAAAAATCGTATCAAAAACCTTTCGAGACCGAATGCTCCATGAGGAGGTCTGCATCTCGCTCTCCTAGCCTAAGGATATACGATAATCCGCACCATCCAATAGCGGGTCCCCTAAAGAGGGTTGTAGAGGTTTATTTGCGAAGAATTTTGAAATACAATTCAAAGAAAACCGTTTTTTTATAGTTGATGGTATTTTAATGAAATATATTATATTCGCCACAAAACTAGGTTTAAAGAGAATCATGCTATAGAATCATGTGTGTTTGTGAGGGGTAGGTCATTATCCCGTGAAGTTTTCTAAAGGTAAAGTATTAATAACATACTAAAAGATAATATGTAAAGTTCAGGGTATTTTCATATAAAAGTTAGATTAAAGTTATTTTACATGGAATTCTAGGTTGAAATTTATTCTAAACATTTATAATAGTGTTGCAAATATTGTGTAAAAGTCGGATGGACTATATGCAAGTAAAAAGGTGAATTTTTAAGGTTTAGAAGATTGACATTGGTATTAACTCCACTTACCGATATTTATTTTGAAAAGAAATTTCAAAGAGAAAAAAAGAGATTGGGAGGGACTTACTAGTGAACTAGGTTTAGGTAAAGGTTGAAGAAGATATCTCGGTCGTCGCAGGGTGGCCGGAATAGCCTCGATTCCTCGCCGAAAGTTGGTCGTTGGTTAACTCCTCTTCTACTCCACTTGTACTTGAGAAAATTTGAGGGTTTTGGCTAGAATATTCAGAATGAGGAAGGGCTAGGGCATGGGATAGTATTTATAGTGTGGAATTAGGGTTTTGGGATTGACAAAATGAATTAAAATGCATTAAAAGTGATTAATTAGGGAAATGAGGGGTATCTGTTTGATTGCAGAGTAATCAAACAGTGTAGGGGTAATGGGGGTAGGCCAAGAGTCATATGTGCAGAGCCCGGGGACTTTTAGCCACGGGGGGCCCGTCCCCGCCGGCCTTAGAGTCGATCTCGCCGGCCATTTGGTGGGTATGGGCCGGTGGATTCTCGCCACGTGTACTCCTCTGTGTTTATATCATTTTGTACATGTTTGTTTTCTCAGACTTTTTATTTTTATGTGCATTGCACGTGTAAACTTTTGGGCCTCCAAAAAGTTTAAAAGAAAAATCTGAAAAAATATAATGTGTATGATAGGATTCGAACACAGGGGCTACGTTACAACAGTGTAAGGCTTTATCAATGAGCTACAAGTTGTTTCTTACTGTTCTTAAACAAGAATTAACTTATAAGTTGTACTTAGGCTTGCAAACTCCTTTCTGTACATTAAACTGAAAAAAAAATTGTACAGCGAATTCAGAGTCGTTACATTCTATCCTCCTTATAAAAATTTCGTCCTCGAAATTTACAATTACATAAGGACTAATTTTACAAATAAGAAAGGGTATCTTGCACGCATGTCTTCTTCTCGTTCCCACTTTGATTTCATGGTGAATCTTTTCTCCACATCACTCGGACCAAGTTTACTTCCTTGTTCCGCAGTGTCTTCACTTTTCTATGCAGGATTTCAACGGGTTATTGCTCACAAGTTAGGTCTGTCTGTACAGTGAGCTCGGAGTGATCAAGGATGTGGCTAGGGTCGCTCACATATTTTCGAAGCTGGGATATGTGGAACACGTTGTGCACTTCTTCCAATGAGGGTGGTAGTACTAAACGATATGCCACTTCTCCGACTCATTCGAGAATGTCGAACGGTCCTATATCTCTCGGACTAAACTTACCCCTCTTGCCAAAGCGGATTACTCCTAGGTTCGGAGAGATCTTTAAGAAAACATGATCTCCAGGTGTCGACGCTTTGCATCAGCCCAATGCTTCAGTCGGTCTTGGGCTATGCGCATTCTTTCCCTGATAGTGCGAACTACGTCCACAGTTGCCACAATCATCTCTGGTTCAAGGAGTTCACGATCTCCGATATCGTCCCAACTTAGTGGTGAACGATACTTCCTTCCGTATAGTACTACAAATTGTGTCATTCCAATACTCGCCTGATAGCTGCTGTTGTATGAAAACTCCACAAGGTGTAGGTGATCTTCCCACGAACCTCCGAAGTCTAACATACAAGCTCTTAGCATGTCCTCCAGAATCTGAATTGTTCGCTCAGATTCTATGAGAACCGAAATGAAATCCATGTATACCAACAAAGTATGGACTTTGAACATTGTAACAACCATAAAATTCGTATACCTTCTTTATAATTTTTCTTCTTTAATAAATCCATATTCACCGAATTAAGTATATATTGATCATAATGTTGATTTTATTATATAAATATAATATATTATTTATTTATTTGAGATAATCTTATTAGGTGGAAATTAAGTGTATTATATTGTTTCCGATCGTTTTACAATTTTAACTTATATTTTTATATGAAATTTTTATATCGTGTATTAGTTATTATTGGTATATGTATTCGAGAAGGTAATTTTATTGTTGATTTCATGTTAACTAGTTGATTTAATATGATATGTGTTTACATACGGTTCTTAGTGCAAATATTGTACATCTAAAGTTACTATATCAATCTAAATTAGTTAGTTTAAATAACTACTATTTTATATATGGTTTAGAGATATAATTACAAATTTTTGCAAATCTTTCAAACAAACTTGTTTTGAGGGGTGTTTTGTGAGAAACCTTTAAAGGAGGGTTTATGTGCAAAAAGTGCACCCATACTATTTTACCCATCTTCTTCTCTTTTATTTCTCCTCAACTCAAAATTTAAACCGAACCTAACCCATACTATTTAACATATCCATATTTAATATTTATTTCTAAACTTTTCCATTAAAACTAAAGGGAATATTTCGAAAAAGATGTTGATTTAATTGAATGGGGGTATGATTAGAGTAACTTAAGTGTTTGAGGGGGTTAAAAAGTATATAACAGGTTTTGTCTCGCCCTGCTTCCCAGTGTACGGGGAAAGAGACGTGGCGGGCCGCGACGTATTTACTCAGAAGCAAACAAGTTAAGCGTAAAAAAGCAATATAAATGAATAATACATAAATAACAAGAGATGTAATAAAACAACAACTTTTTATTGATAATCATTCTTTACCTACAATTGAAAAGTAAAGTATAATGATAGAAAGCGATGCATAAACAATGGAATATGAACTGAAAAGAAAAATAGTACAAGTAAGGTTTAAAAGTTTGTCTCCTCTGTAAACTGTTCCAAGTCGTCCTGGATGGGCTCGATCTCCTGAGAGTCGGGTCCTCCTAAAAACATTCCAAAGAAAGAAGAAACATGAATGTCGTCAGTGAACTAACGCTCGGTAAGTCCCAAAAGATAGAATGTAATAAATAGGTAAAGAGAATAGAATATGTAAGGTATGTGTTTGTTATGCTTTGTTTGTAGTTTGGTATAGAATGTACTAGTATATACGAGAGGAGTACAACTTGCTCTGTGGACTAAGATAACATGTAAGTACAAGGCCCCGTCAAAACCCACGGGAAAACGGCACAGGATATTCATGTAGGTGTTTTTTAGTGACCATCATCGTGCCACTTTTAACACATTCCATACCAATCTACCTCGTTAAAGCCCCGTAATGCATATTGTATTGATTGTATTGAGTTGTAGTTATCTGACTTGCCGAGACCATGGTATAAGTTGTTCATGTAAACTGATTCAGGATGTAAACGGTAGTCATGTAGTCAAGTTCAAGATATAGCCATGGTCCGGTCAAATCATGTTGATATTGTTCTGGTATTCATGTTCAAGTTCAAGTGTTCATATTTGGTATATTGGATTCATGTTGCATTGGAGTTATGATTGGATTCATGTTTGGATTGTATTCAGATTAGAATGAGAATCAGATTGAGTCAGACATTTACACAGATTTGGATCTTGAATTAGATTTTGGTGTTATCGGTAACTGCTGCACATGGACGGCAGGATTTGTGTCTTTTTTCAAGACAATTATCATTGATAATCTCGTTTTAGTTTTCTACCTTAAATAGGAAAGCACCCACTTTCTCCGGCTCCCTGAGGCTCAAGAGAATTGGTCCCGCTTAAACCTATATTTACTAGGGTCCTTATTGTAATTTAATATAACTTGAGGGGGTTTTATGAAAAATATTTTTAGTATGCTTTCAAAATAAATCTCAAGTATTTATTTATATTATTTAGAATCGTCATGAAGGTGAATTTTAGAGAATGAGGAATATTAGTGAAAATATTCATAGCTTGAATAGTTCAAGGTATTTTAATATAACTTTGACTTGTATTAATACTTGATGGTTGTAGGGTGTTTTTCGTCACCCCATTGAGATGGGAATACGCGTCTCTTGTTAGGCGCATTACTGATTCCCCCCTCACGCATAGGGTAGGCTGGGGTTTATTGATTGTGGGGATCCGAATCCCCGGCAGCCGCTGGCTAAGCTGCCATTAATTACCCCTCGCCTTTGGAGCGAAAGAACCTCCGATTGACGGGTCAAACCGATCATGCGAACTCAATATGAACTGTGCATGTGTTGTGTTTTGAAGGGTTTAGGGTATATCGGGGGCCTCACAGAGTTTACGGGGGTCCCGCTACCCGGATAGCGGACTGGGGGTCAAGGGGGCTAGCAGCCCCCTTGCGGGGTACGGGACAGCACCCCGTTAGAAATTTTTTCTAGTGGGGGACGTGTTTTGAGTGTGGAGTGTATAAAAAAAGGGTTGAGGAGCATCCTAAGGACGCGTGAGTGGTGCGTGGGCCCCGGGCGCTCACGGGTCACGTGAGTGGCGCGTGCGCGCCGGGCGCCCGCGGGTCACGTGCCCTGTTCGAGGACGCTGGACGCCAGCGGGTCACGTGCGCGGCATGCGACCGCTGGAAACACCAGCAGAGAAAGGGGCTTAGCCCCTGGGCTGGGAGTTAAACTCCCAAGAGGCTTTGGAGTTGAACTCCTAAATAGATTTTAGGTATAAATTTGGAGTTAAACTTCCAAAAGATTTGGATTTGGAGTTAAACTCGTATGTAATAAATTAGATGTGGATTTGGAGTTAAACTCCTGAGGTACTTTGGAAACTTGCAGAAAAGGGAAGGATCAAAGAGGCCCCCTTTCTTCTCCCCTTTAGCCCTGGATCTTCTTTTGAGCCTTGGATCTTCCCGGACTAGTATTTTTTTTGGAAATGAGTCTCCTTCCTCCTCCTCTTCGTTGGTTGGATCTTGGAGAAAAAGGGACGAGACTTAAAAATCTTCCCTTTTGAGGATTTGATGGAAGATCCGAGCTCCCCTTCAAGGGTTTTATCGTGAAAAACTGTTTTTTTTTGGGGAAAAAGAAGAGTTAAACTCTTGATTTAATTCAAAAAAAAGTAAAGAGGGGTTAGAACCTTGAGGAAGGAGAAGGAGGCACAAAACCCTAATTTTTGAGAGAATGCAAAGTTGTCCTTGATTTTTTCATCATGATTACCTTTGTAGGCTACACACTTTACATATAGCCCTTTGAGTTTTACCAAATGGCACTTGTGCCACCCCATACTTTATGTACTTATTTCCTTTTGCACATAAGTCATGAGGTTTACAAAATTTTGGCTTTCTGCCCATCTTTCATACATTTATTTCTAAAAAAAAGAATTACATTAAACCAATCAATGGCTTCATTCTTTTTGTCATGGAGCCGGTCTCTTTCATGCTCGGTCTTGACCTGGGCTTGGGCCCACTTGGCTTGGGGTTGACTTTGATCTTGACTTGGTCAACCAGGGTGTAATTTTTGACCCCAACAAAGTGCCCCCCATCAATAAATGCACATCGCATGTGTGGGTTGTGTGCATGAAATTGATGGATCTTGCTCTATATGGAACTTGATTTGGTTGGGTTCCCTTTTGACGACGTGGAGTCGATACTGCCATTTTAGCTACTTGGACGGTCGATGCTACCATTTTACCGACATGGACGGTTGATGCTGCATTTTTGCGACTTGGATGGTCGGTGCTGCCACTTTTTCGACTTGGACGGTCGGTGCTGCCCTTTTTGCGACTTGGACGGTCGGTGCTGACCTTTTTGCGACTTGGACGGTCGATGCTGCCCTTTTTTTGACTTGGACGGTCGGTGCTGCCATTTTAGCGACGTGGACAATCGGTGCTGCCCTTTTTTCTACTTAGACGGTTGGTGCTGCCCTTTTTACGACTTGGACGGTCGGTGCTGCAATTTTAGCGACGTGGACGGTAGGTGCTACCCTTTTTGCGACTTGGATGGTCGGTGCTTGCTCCGCTTCTTGCGGTGTCGGGATTTGATTTGACTTGTTCTTCTTTTTGCGGTGTCCGGGTTGAAGTTTACTTGCTCCGTTTTCTACGGTGTCAGGGTTGATTTGTTTGATTTGATTTATTTTAGGAGTTCCCTACCCGTCCAGCAGGACTTTTGAGCTTGGAAGCGCTACCGGGTGGGACATTAATTTGATCTGTTTGATTTCTGCCTTATTTGGCGGGACTTTTGAATTTGAGAGGAACTTGGGATTTGGTTTTTTGGTCGGCATCAGCATTGCTGCACTGGAATAATGCCAGGAGCAACTCATCATTTGTCCCGGGAGGACTTAGGATTTGGTTTTTGGGTCGGCATCAGCATTGCTGCACTGGAATAATACCAGGAGCAACGCATCATTTTCCCCGGGAGGACTTAGGATTTGGTTTTTGGGTCGGCATCAGCATTGCTACACTGGAATAATGCCAGGAGAAACTCATCATTTGCCTCGGGAGGACTTAGGATTTAGTTTTTGGGTCGGCATCAGCACCGCTAACACTGAAGCAATGCCAGAAGCGACTCATCATTTGCCGTTGGGAAAACTTGGGATTTAGGTTTTGGGTCGGCATCAGCACCGCTAACACTGAAGCAATGCCAGGAGCGACTCATCATTTGCCGTTGCCCATTGGGGAGCGATGGCTTAGAAGACAGGTTTAGATCTCTATTACCTAAGGCTTTTCAATTTTATGAGCCGTAAGGGTCTCATAAAAGCATTTTCTCCCTACGACTCGAGAGGATCTCGCAGGTGTATTTCTCTCTAGGAATTGTGGGAATTCCTAAGTGTGTTGCTCCTTTGTGACTCATAAGGATCTCACGCGGGGATTTTCTCCTCACAAGGTTGAAGGGACTTTGTGAGTGCATTTCATCTTTTTTTTCAAGTTTGCGCCCTTTCGGATTTTCACAAACTCGCCGGCAGTCCTGCTGTTTTTACTCACAGAGCTCTTTCAGATTTTCATCCGTGCCTGTTTTGCTTATGGACATACCTTTTTTTTCTTTATTTATTTTTTTTTACATTGGTGAATCTTCATTGCTGGCGGGACTTTAAGTGTAGTCTCACCGGTAGGACTTGGGAGAGATTAGGGTCATTTATGCCCGTGGATTGTATATGGTTTTACAGGATGTATGATCCAGACCGTAGGGCCGGTGTGCTCAATTCGCCTGTGACTTGGAGCATTCACGCGTAGTATTTCTTGAGATATCGGCCATTGATGGTTGGCATGGGCCTTTCTCCCTCGGCATTTATCAGCTGGTAGGATCCTCTATCAAACACTTTCTCGATGACGTATGGTCTTCCCAGTTTAGCTCGAATTTTCCCTTGGCATGTCGATTGGGGATGGTCAGTCTTTTGAGGACCAACACCAATTTTCCTTCCTTGAAAGCGCAGAGATGGGTTATCTTGTTATAGGTCTGTGACATTTGGGCTTGGTACAGCTCCAATTTTTTTTGTACTGCGAGCCTCTTTTCTTCAAGGGCGTCGAGCTCTTCGAGCCGAAAGAGCACGATTTCCTCCTCCGTCAACTCGTGCTGAACGACCATTCTTAACTTGGAACTTCGACTTCGAGGGGGAGGATCACCTCCACTCCGAAGAGTAATGCGTATGGAGTGGACTGAGTTTGAGTACGGTGTGTGATACGATATGCCCACAACGCCTCATGAAGTTTGAAATTCCAGTCTCTCTTGTTGGCTGAAGCATTTTTCGTCAGGAGCTTGCATAGAGTCTTATTGAAGGCTTCGGCTAGCCCATTGGCTCTTGGATTATAGATGGAGGAATATCTCCAGTCTATTTTGTGCTGAGTAGCGAACCTTGAGACTTTGAAGCTCTTTAAAGAAGGCCAGTTGTCAGAAATGATTCTTCTTAGTGTACCGAAGCGGTATAGAATATTATGCCGGAAGAATGTCAGAATATGTTCTGTCTTGACTTCTTTTAGCGGGACAACTTCAACCCATCTGGAGAAGTAGTCTGTTGCAGCCAATATGAATCGGTGGCCTTCAGATGATGGAGGATCAATTGGGCCAACTATGTCGTTCCCCAAACTTCGAAGGGCCACGACGCCACCGTAGAATGCAACGGATTGGGATGCTTGTGAATGAAATCACCGTGAATTTGGCAGATATGACATTTCTTTGTATGCTCTTTGCAATCCCTTATCATGGTAGGCCAGTAATATCCAAGCCGTTTGATCTGAAGCCACATTTTAGGGTCAGACTAGTGGGCCCCGCAGACGCCCAAGTGAACTTCTGTCATGGTTTTTTGGGCTTCGGCCAATGACAGACACCTGAGCCAGAGTTGATTATATGATCTGCGGTTTAGCGTATTATTTACAAACACATATCGAAGAGCTCACTTCTTCAGTTGAACCCTCGCAAATTTTTCTTCGGGCAGCTTGTCGTATCGGAGGTACTCTATGAAGGGCTTTCTCCAATCAGGCTTCTCTTGAATGATCAGAACTTCTTCGGCAGGATTGCTTTTTTGTTCTGTACTTCCCTCTTCTCGTAAAAAGACTGGGGGAAGAATTTGCCGGCTCCTGACTGTGATCAGAATTTCATCTATGTCGGGATCAGCCAGCTCTTTGGCTAGGCGAGCGAGTACGTCGACTTTTCTGTTCAACGCCCTAAGGACTCTCATTAGTTCAATATGAGTGAACCTTTTAATGAGTTCCACCACCCGGCCTCTATATCGAGCTAACTCGGGCTTATATATCTTGTAGTCGCCGCTTACTTGGTTGACGACAAGCTGGGAATCACCGTAGACTCATAGCCGAAGGATTTCCATTTCTATGGCGAGCTCTAAACTAGCTATCAGAGCTTCGTACTCAGCCTCGTTGTTTGTGCGAGGCTCGGTGAGAGCAAAAGAACGTCGTAGGGTTTCCATCAATGGCGTGATGAACACCAATCCTATCGCTGCTTTTATCTGTGGGATGCTTGATTTGCTGGAGGTCCTGATTGATGAGGCTCCGTCGAAATAGAGCTTCCAACATAACTCGTCATCCTCGAGGAGCAGTACTTGTTCGTCGGGTAACTCGCAATTGAGCGGCGACCCTTCTGGTATGGGATGAGCAGCAAGGAAGTCGGCGAGGGCTTTCCCTTTTACTGCTTTCTAAGGAGTATAAACTATGTCAAATTCAAGCAGCATGACAGCCCATTTCGCCATTCTACCGGCTAGTTTTGCTTTGGTCATTAAGTGTTTGAGCGGGTCGACCTTAGAGATCGGCATAACCCGATGAGCGAGCAGATAGCGCCTCAGCTTCTTCACAGCGAATATTAAAGCCAAGCATTGCTTTTCGATCAGAGAATAGTTGTGTTCCGCCCCGACTAAAGTTCGACTGAGGTAGTAGAGGGCATTCTCTTTTCCCTTCTCATTGTTCTAGGCAAGGAGTGCACCGAGTGACTCATCTAGCGCGGCAGTATAAAGAATCAACGGTTTATTTAGAATAGGGGCAACAAGCACTGGAGGGTGCAACAGGTACTGTTTGATGCTTTCGAATGCTTCTTGACATTCGGCATCCCAGAAAAAAGGAGCTCCTTTCTTCATGAGCTTTGAGAAGGGCCTACATTTTCCCGATAAATTTGAGATAAACCTTCGTATATAAGCAAGCTTGCCTTGAAAAGATCTTAGCCGCGTCAGATTCTTCAGAGGGGGCATCTCCATGATGGCCTTTATCTTGGATGGGTCAACTTCGATCCTTCGATGTCGGACTATGAAGCCCAGGAATTTTCCTGATGACACGCCAAAAGCACACTTCAGAGGATTCATCTTCAGATCGTATTCCCTCATTCTAGTGAGAACGTGTTAGTTATATGTATGCCCTAGAGGCGATTACTGTACATTAAATGTATATTGTAGTGGATGCTGGGACATATATAGGTAGGACTTTCTTGCTCGACATGATAGTACGCTATCTGGTTGCTCTTTATCTTAACATGTATACTTTCTGTCTCTCTGTTACATGTTGATAAAGCCCTTAGGATGTGTACTCGACTTCCAGGACTATGATGCAAATCATACTAGTGGGGCCTGGGTAGTCAATGAGTACATCCTTCAATGTTCCTAGTCGTGGGAATATCGAGACGGGGCATCGATATTCCAGAGTAGACTAGCGTATATCTTCTCTACCCATGTGATGGGTGATGGATGATCTCATATCCATTGGTGTTTGACATCAGAGATGGTATGCGGGTGCTCAATGGAGACTGGGTACACTGAACGGACTCGCCGAGAACTCCCAGATGGTATTATACCTTACGTGAGATGGCAGTTCTCTGGTGACACTGGTACAGCTTAGTCTGTTGACCCGAGATCGTCATAGAGTCTTGTGTGTCTCCCACTGTGCTTTGATTTCCACCCTACCACGGCTCTACTGAGTCGTGCAAACAGGTGGTTTTTGGGTACAGTCCCGATTCACATGGAGGCAATGAGCGATAGGAGGGGATTCGTCTCTCCCGGTATTGGGGGTTGATGTTGTGCTATACTCGACTGGACATAACCGGAAATCCCTGGCCAGGGTTGCAGTGATCTACTGGTAAGTGTTATCAGTAGTTTCATGCTATGTTATGGACCTTATATCGGCATGACTTATCGAGCTACTGGGGTTTGACGTTTACCACCCCTAGGCGAGATATGCGACATATCAGACGAACAGACCGGACTGTACGGTAAGTGTTACTGGTTGGATTCACAGGAGTGTGAGCGGGCTTGCTCGTTGATCTTCTGATCGCTCAATACCCGGGTGGCCGTTACGTTTAGCAGACCGCTTGCGGCTTGTGGGTGTTTGATATGATCATCACCTGCTGCCGGCGTATTGACGAGTCTTTAGAGTCCTACACAGAGGTTTCCTGGCTCAAGCGAAATGAAATAGGAGCGCATATGAGATATGTGCGGGACCGAGAATAATGCGTGTATGTGATACCGTATTCTATTCTCACGATGAATGTATCGATTGGTTGTATGCGATATAACCTAGTTATCGAATCGAGGATTGATTCGATAAGTCGATACATCGGATATTAGTCGGTCATATGCGATATGACCGGATCGTTAAATCAAGTGTTGATTTAATGATTTAATGTATAATTATATATTTGATATATTACTTTGCATTAACTAGTATTTGTTCACTTAAAATGGATTTTCTCACTTGAAGTGCACATTGTATATGTGATATATTTTTGTACACTTGTTTGTATCATGTTTGATGATACAAGCAACCTTGGGTGTGTGTATGCTATACACTATGTTTAGTTAATGGTTAGGGTTTCCATTGCTTTATTTATTTATCTATTTATTTTGGTTAAAAGAAAAAGGAAAACTAAATGGTTTCTTTCATACAAGAAGTTTCTTGATGCTTCATGCATCTTTGACTAAGTGACTATTTTGTCTTAATCTCCTAAACCTAACCATTCAACTAACCTTAGTTTATTCTCTACACTTAACCAAGGTTGCATTATGATAAAAATGAATGGGATTTTCTTTTTAAAAACAATCCTTTTTATTCTATCATCATCTTCATCTTCATCAAGCTTTATGAAAGCTTGCTAGCTTCAATGGCAACATGAGAAAAAGAGTGAGAAATCCAATTCTAAAGTGAACCCACTTCCTATTTCTTCATCCTCTACCACTTGCCAAGTAGTATGGGGTGTTTTCTTCACAAGTTTCATGACTTGGTGAAGTTGGAGCTTGATCTTGAGTTGCCTCGACGTAGATCATCTTCGGCATCGAAGTCGACGACCTAGCCCGATCTTTTCTCCGATGAAACCACCGCGAGAGTCTAGGATTCCGATGGGTACAGCGGAGGGACGTCATCACGGAGCTAGAGAGGTGGAGGACCGGATCTACAAAGGTTGTAGTCACTTTCCTTTAAGTTAAAGTTGTTTACTTGCATCTTTATCGCCTTATCCTCTAGTTAACGATCCGTATTAGGGTTTGTAGGCACATGAAAAAATTTGAATTGGGCATGTTTGATCTGTTGTGAGACCTCATTAGTGTGCCTAGGAACCCTACAGAACGGTCCTAAGATCTTGGATGTAATCGGCCTTGGCTTTAGTCTTGACGACTAAATCATCAACATACCATTCGACGACTTTATGGATTAGGTCATCAAATATATTGGTCATTGCCCTTTGATATGTAGCACTTGCGTTCTTCAGTCCGAACGACATCATTTTGTAACAGTTTATGCCGATCGGGGTTCGAAATGCTGTATGCTTCACATCCTCAGGCGACATTTTTATCTGGTTGTACCCAAACAAACCGTCCATGAAGTGAACAGCTCATAATTTGAGGTGTCATCGACCATCATTTCCATTGCCGAAAGCGGGAAATCATCTTTAGGGCATGCCTTGTTAAGGTCCCTGAAATCGACGCAAACCCGGATATGCCCATTTTTCTTTTTTACTGGGACAATGCATGCAATCCAGTCTGCGTATTTCTCTTCCCTGATGAAGCCAGCATCGATAAGTTTCATAGTTTCCTCGATGACCTTTTCTTCCAGCTCCCTTCTCATTCTTTGAGGAGCTTGTTTGACAGGCTTGGCATCAGGAGATATATCCAGCTTATGCACGTCCACTTCAGAGGAGAGGCCATGCATTTCTTTGTACGTCCACGCGAAGCAGTCAGCGAACTCATGCAGCATGCCGATTATCTGCTCTTTCATTTCCTCTGAAAAGAGTGAGCTGATGTAGGTCGGCCTTGGATTATCGGGCGTTCCCAAATCAACCTCGATTAGCTCATCGAAGGTTTCTTGTCCGCCATCTTCGAGCTCTTACGGGGCTTCTTCTGGCTCGGCTAGCTCATCTTCATTATTTGACTCTTCGCTTGCTTCACCGATATGGATTGTGTAGCATGCCTTGATGTCAGGTTGAATGAAACCTATGCCTCGTCTATCTGGGATTCGTCCATCGATGAGTGCTCGGACCTGAGGCGGATGTCATAGCCCTTCGTAAAACTTCGCTTCGGAGTCCGTTTGATATACCCGACACCCGCACTCTTTAAAGTATTCCCGCATAGCATAATATCTGGGATTGAGGACGGCCCTTATGCCTCTCTCGTATGGAAGGATTGCACAGACAAATCATCCGGGTGCGCAACAGGATTTGACCCATAAAACAGGATGCCCTTCCGTCCACTTTTCCTTCCGGGAACGTAAAATTTTTTCATCTAGTCCACGGTGGAGATTGACAATGCATCGATCTCTTTACACATCTGCTTTGGCACCCTTGTGACGGCTAGGGACCTTACCGTAATTTCGAAGGTCTCTCTTAGCTTCGATGTTCGCACGAGAGCCCGATTTGCACAGCTGTTGCAAGACGGGTCCTCTTCTTCTGATTCTTCAGTGTCACTGCCTAAATGAGGGCAAATTTTGCTGTCGGATGAGCCTTCAATATCGGAATCATCCGTATCGCTACCGAAATGAAGGCGACTTTTATGGAAGGACGGACTTCCAGTGTCGGACTCATCAGTGTCACTGCCGAAACGCGGACGCATATGGGTTTTTTTGCTTTTGAAAGTGACAACCGGCTCAGATTTTCTTTTGAGTTTTGGGGCCGCTCTGTTTTCGGTCAGTGGTGGCTTAGCATTCTGGTGGTTCACAAAGTACCAGGAATCTTCATATCGGAATTCATGCACACCGAACGGCTGGATGTCTCCGTCAATGCGTCTTTCTTCGCCATTTTTAGTATACTTCATGCATTGATGGAGAGTTGATGGAACAATGTTGTAATCGTGGAGCCACGGCCGTCCCAAGAGAATTTTATAAGACGTGTCGGCGTCGATCATGTATATCTTAGCTTCGGTTTGCAGGTCCCCAAACCTAATCGGCAAAGCTATGGATCCCAGAACTTGCTGGCAGTTTTGATTGAAGCCTTGGATGGCAATCCTCTCCCTTGACAGGTGTCGGACGCCCATTGATAAACTCTTTAGAGTCTGCAAGTTCAGGATGTTCACTGAGGAACCCGGATCATTCAATATGCGATTAATCCGATCTCCGTCGTTGTACCTTGTCACGTAAATCGGTCGGTTGTGCTCAGTTGTTCCTAGTAACAGGTCTTTATCTTTAAATGTGAACACGGCTGTATGCAGAGTGTACTGAGCTTCTTTCATATCAATTTCCGCAAAGCGAGCCTGGTACCGCTGGGGGTTTTGTAGAGCGTGAATGAGAACATCTCTAAGCTCCTTAGATAGGACCAAGGTATCATAAATGCTCAGGAGAGACGGAAGCTTTCGGAGATGAGCCAACACATTATAGTCCATTGAGGAAGGACTCGAATTTTCATGAGCCGGCTCCCTGCCATCTTCTTCATTAGCAACTTGTTTTTCCTTCCTTTTTGGGGCGTTGCCTTGGTTTGCCGGTAGAGCCTTACCGTCTCTGAGCTGGATTTGGTTGGTGTTTCCCCCAATCAGAGCAAAGCTCTGTTTGAAATTTAAATTTCAAAATGAAGCAATGCTTCATAAGCAGCGCCAAGTGCGCTGCGCTCTAAGCAGCGCACCACGTGCAAAGCACGGGTGCGCTAGCGCTAGATGCGCTGCGCTCTAAGCAGCGCACCACGTGCAAAGCACGGATGCGCTGGCACTGGAACTAAAAGCTCCCCACCGTTAGATCAAAGATCTAATAATAATGATGAATGATGAATTAACCAGAATTAAATTCTGTTAAGGAAAGATTTCTCAATATTTTTCCAAACAACAAAATTGTGCTCTGTAAATCAGAGCACCGTTGGATCAATGATCCAATGGTGATTAAAAAATTACTAAAAATACAGAATAAATTATGTTTAGAAGATTTCCCAATCTTTGTTAAAAACAAGAAGATTGCCTTCTGTAAATCAGAAGCCCTTGGATCAAAGATCCAACGATGGAAAATTCCCCAAATCAATTGGAGAAAAGATCTCCTTAACTGATTGAACTGATCAGCTTGCCCTATATAAAGGCCCCTAGACTTCAAGACAGAAAAAACAGAAGCATAGAGAGAAACTTCCTGATAAACTTTGAGAAATTCAAAGAAAAAGAGCAAGCTCTTAGAAGAAGAAAACTTTCTTCAAGGTAAAAAATGATGATGATGAACATAGAGATGAAATCATCTCATAATTTAAAAAGAAGGATTCACTTCTTTAAAAGATCATAGATCTACAAAGACAAAAAATCTTTCACAGAGAGATCAAAAGATCTCATCATAAAATAAAAGAAGAATTTACTTCTTTCTCACAGATCATAGATCCATAAAGGTAAAGCCTTTCATCAACATAAGAGATTTAAGAACTTTTGTTCTTAGAATCTTAAGACAAAATCTCTTATAAAAGAACATAAATTTATTTCTTGGATCATAAAATTGATCAGTTAGAGCCTTAGCGCTCCAAATACTGTGCTCTGCGCTCAAGACTGGCGCACAGCGCCAAGCGCACCACGTGCTCCTCATGTGAGCGCTACTTAGCGGAAGCGCCGCAGCGCTCAAGACTAGCGCAAAGCGCTGCGGAGCCTTAGTGCTCCAAATATAGCGCACTGCGCTCATAAGACTGGCGTTTAGCGCTAAGCGCACCACGTGCTCCCCACGTGTGCGCCACTGAATAAATAGCGCTTGCGCTCATAAGATAGCGCTCTGCGCTCATAAAGTGGTGCAATACGCCCATCATCTGGCGCTTAGCGCCAAGCGTGACACGTGTCCCTCACTTGTGTGCTACTCGGCAGAAGCGCACTGTGCTCTTTGACTGGCGTAAAGCGCCAAGCGCGCCACGTGTCGTGCATTAATAAGCCTAAGGCTATGAGGAATGCTCAGCATTCAGTAAAGATAAAAACACTGTCAGGACCAAGCCCAAATAAAGGCTCAACAGCCCAAAATAAAATGTTAAAACATTTTAACCTGATTGGACTTAGCCCAAGATTGGCCATAAGTCCTCAACTCATTAATTGAGCCCATCTGCTCATAAATATTTTAACAGATCTTAGCCCCAAATTGGACTACAGATCCTTCAACCAACTCACATCGGTTCAAGGGTATATCTCTGAACCTTTCTGATATATATCGTTGTAATCCTTCAACGTCTTCAGAGAGGTGACGGGTCCCGACAACCATACATTTCATAGACTATGACGTCTTTAAACTGGACTGTGGGGTCCTTAAACCCACGGACTATGATGTCCTTAACCTCGGACTGTGGGGTCCTTTAAAACCCACGGACTATGATGTCCTTAACCTCGGATTGTGGGGTCCTTTAAAACCCACGGACTATGATGTCCTTAACCTTGGACTGTGGGGTCCTTTAAAACCCATGGACTATGATGTCCTTAACCTTGGACCGAGATGTCCTTAAACTAACATTGGACCACCATGTCCTTAAACTGGTAATCGACCGCAATGTCCCTAAACTAAGCAATAGAGCCCAAATGCTCTTTTGTCGGATCTAAATGATCCTGTTAAGTCGATCTTAGTCTGAAATTAGACTAACGTATCCTTAATTAACGTTTAAGTTGATCTTAGTCTCAAATGAGACTAACGTATCCTTAAACCCAACCCCCAAACCCAAATCTAAGAAGATACGGATTTGGACTAATCCACGACCTACGGGCGACAACATAAATTAGTCTCTGTATACAATCCACGGGCAACCAAAAGCAAAACAAACACCCACGAAACGAAGTGACCATCTGGAGAAGGAGAAAGTGGTTACCGTGATGCGGTAGCGTAATTAACTGCAGGGCTTGGGCCTGCAGGGAAGAGCGTCCCCACAATAAAAAAACCCCTCAAATGAGGGGGAATTTGACAAAGTCTGCTACATCGGCCGCACCGTTTAAACCTTCGATACACGGTGTCATAAATCAACTTGGTATCTTCGGAGAGGTGGACGGATAGCACCAATTAGCATCTGCCCCGAAATTCAGGCAAGAAGGACCCGCGCGGTCTCGTATCGCGTCTTTCGGCGGGGAACAGATTCTGGCACGCCCGGAGGGACCTCTTCCTCTTTCCACTCCACATTTCGTGTGTCGTGTTTCGCGAACGAATCACGGTTTGATATGGTTGCCCTTGGGTTCGAGGTACTAAGATTTGGTTTTGCTCTTGTGCAGAAAAAAGAAATGGCCTCCAATTGCTCCAATTGCGGCTGCAACTCCCGTTCCGCCTCATCTGGAGGTGTAACTTACGGGCACCAAGCGGACTCACTGTTCAAGATGCCGATGGAGCAAATAACTCAAGCTACCACTGGACTGTTCTTTGGGACCATGATCCCACCGATGAACTTCAATACCCCGCTGCTGCCGCAAGAAGCCCCAAAGAAGTCGGTCTTTGATCGACTTACCACTGCTGCGGCCCCTCTCAACGGGTCGCCCAACTCAACTGCCTCAGTTTTCAGCAGACTGGACCAGAACGCCAACAAGCCTGCGATTCCCGAAGCAGCCATCCCAAAGCGGATATCCATCCCGGCTCAAGCGGACGAAATTATTAGAGAGGCTTCTCCTGCCAAAGGGTCGGTCTTCACAAGGATGACTGTTCCGGCTCCTGCTCCAGGCGAGGTCCTCGAAGCTGCTTCCCCTGCCCAGAGGTCTGTCTTTGACAGGTTGGATATTACTTCTCAACGGACACCGGTCTTTAAGAGGCTGACGCCGGCGACAATCCTTCGCCAAAACAGGGGGCGTGATGAAGTCACCCCTACAGCTGAGACAATCCCAACGGCTCGACACGTTCGACGTCGCTACTGGCATCGAGTAAGGAAGGCTGGGGGTAGCTCCCCGTTAGGACTAACTCCACTAGCTCACATGGTGAAAATCAATGCTGCTGTTCCAACTGGGAACAGCTTTGAACCGCTTAGTAGGGTTCGCAAGAACTCTCCGACCGCCATGCTGAAAAGATCTCCTCCACCTATGGAGATTGCTACAGAAAAGAAGCCGGAGCAGCCCCCTCAGCAGCTGTCCTCCAAAATTTACAGAGTCTGGAGACAGGTCTAGGAATCGGTGATTGACCAGGACTACTCTCGCCGATCAAAGAAGCTTAAAGCTCGACAAGGAGAAAACCATCCTGTCAAGCCACAAAAGGCGACAGCCGTCTGGGTTCCCGCTGCAATGGCTCCCTCAACGTCAGCCGCTCACAAGAGAAGGAGGCCGGAGAAAGCCCCTGTGACCGCGGCGAACAACAAAGATGCTGAATCTAAACGCCCCAAGTCTGGGGGCATAGTAACACATACCGTTTATATAGCTTCTAGAAAAGAGGAAAGCCGTGCTTCCACGAGTCATCAACCGCTTACCCGATCGATAACGAAAGCTCAGGAACAACAGCAGCAGAAACTTCAGGAGATGCTGACTGCAATGGCCGCACTCACTGGGCCAAAAGAAAATCCAGAGACCTCAGAGCAGCGTC
The DNA here is from genome assembly GCA_030015575.1 of Agapanthus africanus. Taxonomy (NCBI): domain Eukaryota; kingdom Viridiplantae; phylum Streptophyta; class Magnoliopsida; order Asparagales; family Amaryllidaceae; genus Agapanthus; species Agapanthus africanus. The sequence goes on along the minus strand of JASDDO010000019.1, from coordinate 40,857,428 downwards.
GGGAACAAGAAACTGATACTGAATTCCTCCGAAGAATGCTCGAGAGGAAAGAAAAAGAGGCCGCGGAACAGGCAGCCAACATCAAACGAATGGCTCTTTTATTCCAAGACATGGCTGGGATGATGTTACAGCCGGAACCTCCAGCTGAAGACCCCCCGATTATCATTGAAGACGACAGAGGGGATGCATCGAACCCCTTCCTGCTCTTTCAGCAGCCAAGGAGGAGACCATCTCTAAGGCCGCCTTGGACGACTACATTGCTCAGCAAATACGAGTTCACCAGGCGAATGAAACGACCGGGCAGATCGTTAAGACTGGACGACCCTATCCAGGCTGGTATGACCAAATAAGGTACCCGCCGGGATATACGATCCCTAAATTCCATGTATATAAAGGGACGGGGAATCCCCACCAGCACGTCGCTCAGTTTTGGGCCTTGTGCGGCAACACCGGGGGTGATGATAAACTTCTACTCCGTCAGTTTGTTGGTAGCTTGTCGGAGACGGCGTTTGAGTGGTATTCGGAGCTTCCCAACGACTCCGTCAAAACTTTTGCAGAGATGGAGCTACTATTCACCCAGCGTTTCGCGAGTGCTAGTGAACGCACCCTAATAACGATATTGATCAATGCCAGGGTGAAACCTGGCGAGACATGGGTTCAATACGCAATAAGATGGCGGAATTTATGGTCAAAATGTGAGCAGCGCATCGAAGAAGCGCCGGCCGTGGGCATGTTCGTAGGCACTCTTGATCCTCAAGCGACTATTTCCCAATTTATGATGTTCTTCAAACCGACCATGTTCCAGGCCTTGATTGATAAACTGGCCCAAATGGACCAGATGGGTTATAGACCGTCTCCTTCGAAGCCGGAGCCACGGAACGAAAAGGGCAAAGGGAAAGCAACCTTCGTCGCAAATGCTCAACAGCAACCCAGTGGCCCCCAAAACTAACTGATCGCCTGGACGAGAGGCGGCGATACTATAATGAGAAAATGAAGCGCCCTTATTCGTTTCCCCGGGACAAAACGAGGAGATTGTTCGAGTTGGCGGTGCGCAACAGGCGCATGAATCTGCCGAATCCAAAATGTCCGTTGCAGCCAGGCGATGTCAACAATCCTAATTACTGCCCTTACCACCAAGCAGTAAGCCATCCAATCGAAAATTGCTTCGTCATCAAAGGCGGGATTGAGGACCAATACCGAATGGGCAAGTTCGTACTGTCCGAGAATTGGAAAGTAAGCCCGCCGCACGCTCTAAAAAAGACGGACACACCAGGGGCATCATGCTCTTTTGTGGAAGAAGCTCCATGGGAGGTAGTTATTTTAGCCAAGACTAAAAGAATGCTGAAGGATGTTAGTTATATGTATGCCCTAGAGGCCATTACTATACATAGGATGTATATTGTAGTGGATGCTGGGACATATATAGGGAGGACTTTCTTGCTCGACATGATAGTATGCTATCTGGTTACCCTTTACCTTAACGTGTATGCTGATTGTCTCTCTGTTACATGTTGGTAAAGCCCTTAGGATCTGTACTTGACTACCTGGACTATGATGCGGATCATACTAGTGGGGACATGGTAGTCCATAAGTACATCCTTCAAAGTCCCTAGTCGTGGGTGTATCGAGACGGGGCATCGATATACCAGTGTAGACTAGCGTATACCTTCTCGACCCATATAGATGGGCGATGGATGATCCCATATCCATCGGTGTTTGACATCAGAGATGATATACGGGTGCTCAGTAGAGACTGGGTACACTGGACGGACTCGCCGAGAACTCCCAGATGGTATTATACCTCACGTCAGATGACAGTTCTCTGGTGACACTGGTACAGAGTAGTCTGTTGACCCGAGATCGTCATAGAGTCTTGTGTGGTTCCCACTGTGCTTTGATTTCCATCTTACCACGTCCAAGAGGGCGTGCAAAACGGTGGTTTTTGGGTACAGTCCCGAGTCACATGGAGGCAATGAGCGATAGGAGGGGATTCGTCTCTCCCGGTATAGGGAGTTGATGTTGCGCTGTGTTCGATTGGCTATAACAGGAAATCCCTGGCCAGGGTTGCTGAGATTTACTGGTAAGTGTTACCAGTAGTTTCTCGAACAGTTATAGACCTCATATCGACATGACTTATCGAGCTATTGGGGTCTGACGATTACCACCCCTAGGCGAGATATGCGACAGATCAGACGATCAGACCGGAATGTACGGTAGTGTTACTTGTCGGATTCACTGGAGTGTGAGCGGGCTTGCTCGTCGATCTTCAGATCGCTCAATACCCGGGTGGCCGTTACGTTTAGCAGACCGCTTGCGGCTTGTGGGTGTTTGATATGATCATCATCTGCTGCCGGCGTATTGACGAGTCTTTAGAGTCCTACAAAGAGGTATCCTTGCTCAAGCGAAACGAAATAGGAGCGCATATGAGATATGTGCGGGACCGAGAATAATGCCAGTATGTGATACTGTATTCGATTCTCGCGATGTGACATTGATCGGTTATATGCGATATAGCCGGGTTATCGGATCAAGTGTTGATTCGATAAGATGTTACTAATGGTACCAGTCGGTTATGTGCGTCATGACCGGATCGTTAAATCAAGCGTTGATTTAATGATTTAATGCATAATTATATATTTGATATATTACTTTGCATTAACTAGTATCGGTTCACTTTAAATGGATTTTCTCGCTCGGTTGTGCGCATTGCATATGCGATATGATTTTGTGCACTTGTTTGTATCATATTTGATGATACATGCAAATTAGGGTTTGTGTAAAGAATTAAACCTTGGTTAAAGAAATGGTTAGGGTTTTTATTTGATTATTCATTTATTCATTTGTTTTTATTTTTGGAAAATAAAATTGCATAAAATAGAATGGTGGCTTCTTTTGTTTTCTTTCATGAAGCTTCATGAACTTTTGACTTAGTCACCATTTTGTCTCATGCTTAACCCTAACCAATTCAATTAACTCAAGTTAATTCTCTACACCTAACCATGGTGAGAATTATGATAAGAATGGATTTTTATTTATTCTTTTATTCTTATCATAATACTTATCTTCTTCTTGCTCTTCTTCTTCTTCATTCTTCTTTGAAGAAAACCAAGCTCCATCAATGGTGATTGTTGGAAAAGAGTGAGAAATCTAAAACTAAAGTTAACCCACTTCCTATTTCTTCATCCTCTACTTCTTGCCAAGTAGTAGAGTGTGTTTTCTTCACAAGTTTCTTGACTTGGTGAAGTCGGAGCTTGATTTAGCGATGCCTCGACGTAGATCATCTTCGGCATGGACATCGACGACCTAGCTCGCCTATTCTTCGATGAAGTCGACGCTAGAGCCCGGATTTGATTTGGACAGCGGAGAGGACCTCATCGCGGAGCCGTGGAGGTGGAGGACCGGATCTACAAAGGTTGTATTTCCGTTTCCCATTAGTTAATTGTTAACTAGTTTACTTTTCGCCTAGAAATCTAGCCAACGATCCGTAGTCGGGTCTCTCGGCACCTAGAATTTTTGAAATTGGCATGGTTGATGTCTTGTGAGACCTCACTAGTGTGCCTAGGAACCCTACAGTGGTATCAGAGCCTAGCTAGAGCCTTAGGCGAAGTCCAGACGGAATTTGAAGTCCGAACGAACCCGGAACCCCAAACCAAACTTGCTCTCTGTACTTTTTCCAAAACAGTGCATTTTTCCACATTAAAAATATTCAGTAAAATCAGCAGGAAATTATAAGGTTTACTGTAAAATTCGATGCCATGATTCCATAAAGTGAGCGCGGATCCGCGGCATGAGCCTGCTCATGCGGCGGATCCGCGGCGGATTTGTCGTTTTGCGCATCTAGTTTTGTACAGTAATTCCGCTTTTGCAATGCTGGTTTTCCTGGGAATTTTTAATTGTTTTTCAAGAGTTGAATTTTCTGAGTTGTTTTGGGGATTCGAATGTTTGATCGGATTATCAAATTTTGTCTGTGTGGCTTTCCGGATAAATTTTAGAATATGTTAAAAAGTTCGACCGGATATAAATACCCACCTTTTCCCCTGTCGGGAAATTTCCAAGTGTTGGATTTTTCCGTAGTTTAACGACGTTCTAAGTAGTGCAAGTAACGCGATGGACCCTCTAGAAGACAACAAACCTTAACTCGATTATGTGACCGTCTTGAACTGCCCTTTGAACCTTCGGGTTTGGGGCAGTACGGCGTGCCACATGTGAGGCGTTGGCTTGACCCTTCTACGGCTGGACCGTCGGTACTGAGGCACGAACTGAATGTTGTTAGACTTATTTCATGTGTTGATCTCTATCGGGAAAACTTGGGTGTTCGAATGTTCAATCGGAAAGTTTAACATTTTTCTAATTATCCGGAATGTGATACAATAATTGGAATTCACAATAGTTATGAGATAACTAAATGAATGTTATAAACATAGCACTCTAGTCTCACTTGATCGGTTGCCACGGAATTTTGATGCGATCAAAAGTCCGTCGCAATCACGTAGCGTACGCGGATACTCGCCGGGTAAACTTAATAGACAGCCTCACCCCATAGCCCCGACCAAGTGACTGTAGGAGAACCCCGTCGCCAAAAGCATCCGTTCGGGTGCTCCCGGCAGCTGTGTTCCGCCTTGGTGCACTTCGTCGACGGTATCGGGGGTGCGGCCGTCTACTGAAGTTTGCGACGAGCATTCGATCAGGATGTCGGGAATCTTGTTGAATTGCCCGACTTAGTATTGAAAAGTGTTTTCGATGTTGAGACTAAAATGCGGGGTTTATAATTGTTAGGCATGCGATGTCTAAGGTATTCATTTGGTCAGGCATGCGATGTCTGAGATAGTTGCGGATTCCAACTGTTGTAGTTTTACACTTTCCTTTCTGTGACCGTAAGTGTAATATGTGATATCGCCGGTTTCGTTGCTATATGTCAACGACAATTGGGATGCGCATATTTACTTACGTTGATGACATGTGATGTTATGTGTTGCTGGATATGTTATATTGGATCGTCGTGTTTGAATAGCCGGGGGTTTTTATGTGAGATGAATGTTTTTTCATTTTTATTCATGTAAAAACTTGTATGTAATATTCTTTTATTGGGGCGCTTCCAGGTTGCGGAAGTTGTCACCTCTTGTATATTATTTAATTTTCCGCATTAGGATAGACCCAAGGAGGGGAGCACAAGTAACCGGGTTCTGGGGTCCAGTGGGAGACCAACTCGAGGAGTCGAGTCCGGGTCTCCTAACCCTAGAATTGGTAGGGTTGCTTGCTGCTCTCGTAGGGGTCTAGGGGTGTGGGTTTGGCTATTCATCACGACCGTGGAATCCGTGTTTTATACTGGCTCGTATTGAAAACACGGACGTCCTAGTATATCCAATATTTCATATGTTTCTTCTGCTGCGATATCTGTGATGTGATCATGTGATGTTCTGTGATAGATACAGTATATAGTATATATGATATATTATATAGACGTTACTTATGTTTTACACCCGCGCTAGCCCTGCCCCGCTCTGCCGTTAGTTACCTAACCTAACGGTGCACGAGGGGACATCGAGGCGAATGCGGATGGCATAAGTGTACGTCGTATTTATCTGTGATGTTTAGGTACTTAAATGATGGGACTTCATTAATGTGATTAATGAAATAAAAGAAACCTAAGATGTTGTAGAATCGAATTTCAAAATAAAACAGGTAGCTACAGTTCTTGCTTTGCACAGTGGTATATGTGATATATCCTGCACCTTATTCGATGAGGAAAGGACCGAGATCCCTTCACCGGGAGTGACTCCTTTAGCAATAACTGGCAGATGCTACACACTCGGTTTGTCTTTTGATTGCTTTTAAGAGTTTTGTTTTGCACAGTGATATATATGATATATCCCGCACCTCATTCGACGAGGAAAGGACCGACGATCCCTTCACCGGGAGTGACTCCTTTAGCAAAACTAGAAAAGCTTCAAAACACTCCATTTTTAAAATCATTCGATCCTACAACGATATCAAGTTCATTACGCAATAGGTTTTCAGAAAAACCTGTCGTAGCCCTCCGTCATTTCAGATAAATCCTGTTTAGTATTCGTGCTGCGTTTGTTGACCTTGTCAAGGCGCAGTGTGCGGTAGCTAACCAGTATTTATCTGCTTATGCATATGATGCAGATTGGGTTAGGGTAGTCGTGCGGCCTTGTTGACCTTGTCAAGGGTCGTGCGGGTGGGTTTGATTCAATCAAGAAATGACGGGTTGAACTTGACTTGCGGTCTATGGTTTGTTGACCTTGTCAAGGTCATAGATCGTTCGGGGCAAAATATTATCGGGAATTTCAAGTGTTGAAATTTGCAATGAGATTGCATACCTTCTATGAGATAGTTGGATCCCGATACCCGCTGCGAGTAAGAGTTACTCCTGGGAGAGTTTTATACATTACAATTAGCCGATCAAGTAGGTGTCTAGAAAGGTGTCAACGGGGTTACGCCTCTGGGAAAACGAGGTTTACATTAATTAGGTTCGTGCGAAAGCACGGGGGACCTCCCTCAAAGTACCGACACTGGCCTGGCTGAATGATTGGCGAATTTGTAGTGTGTAATTAATCCCGGCTAGTCTTTCCTTTTAGGGTTTGAAGGAAGATTTGATAAAAAGCAGTGGGAGCCATCCTGATTAGATAAAAATAATAACCAATCTATTCTTGAAAGAGCGCACGCTGAGTGTTTTCTTCTCTCTCTCTCCAGGTAGCGACCATATCACGCCTTAATCAAGATAATAATACGGATTATTGACCGAACCCGCTTGTTATACTGAGCTGGGGAACGTTGGTCCCGCTCCAACTTATAATTGTTATAAGACAGAGCAGGAAATTGGGGATTACCAGAATTCCCGTGCCGCCCAAACGAAGAGAGTGCATGCTGATGCATCATCTTCGGGTGTGTTCATTACAAAGAACTGTTTCTCAGTATCCTCTGCGTCCTGGGTATTTGATACCAGATCAGGATCCCAGATATGTAATCTGTTACATAGGGCTACAGAAAGGTAGAGAACTGAGAACGGGTGATAAGTTTCATGAGGCAGAAAACGGGGCAAGTGTTGCAGCCAAGTCTGTTGGTCACTGTCACCCTGTATTACCAATACATTGATTCTGAACGAATGTTATTAGATATCGAACCTGATATACCAAATCATATCACTCTCTTTGTTAGAAAAGAAATGATATAATTTTGTATTGATGGATAATGTTTTGAACATTTCCTATATCAAAGGTTGATCGGTTCAGGCACGTTATCTAAAAGCATTGATGTTCTAAATCAAACTACAGTTCTTAGTATATGGAACACACACAAGAGGAAGAGTTCAGAAATGAACGAATTCTTCTTGAGGTATTGTAGACTAGGTCAGATCAATGTGACCCGACTAGCTAGAGTTACATAAAGATGCATATTTAAATTAGTTTGAATTTACATCTTGTGAAACTCGCCAGTCATGTCACAAAGAAAAGATGACCATAGCTCCGTTTACTGGAAACAGAGAAAGAGTTAATGAACTCTTGGGACTGATACATGATGATGTATGTAAGGTCTCCTGTCTACACATGCCAGGACTGGTTCTTTATACTTCATTACATTCTCTGATAATCTCTCAAGATTCAGTCATATGTTCCTGTTGAAACACAAGTCCGAACCTTTTGAGATATTCACAGAATATAAGTTAGAAGTAGAGAACCAAAACACGGGTATAAGTATTATGTCCTTTGATGTGATCAGGGAGGAGAATACTTGAGCACGGAAATACTGGACTATTCTAAAGGAGAATGAGATTCTCTCTCGGCATTACTCCTCCGAATACACCATAGCACGATGGTATATCGGGGTGGAGCAATCACACCCTATATGATAAGGTGTGCTCTATGATGAGTACTGCTGAGTTACCTTTTGGGAGTTATGCGCTTGAGAAGTTGCATACCTATTGAATAGGGTTCGAATCAAATCAGTTACCTACCACTTCATATGCGATATGGAAAGGGAAGAGCCCATGTCTTAAGTTAGTTAAGATTTGGGGTTGACCGGCCTATGTCTAAAAGCAAAATCCGGACAAGCTCGAGGCAAGGTCTGTAATGTAGAACTGGAAATGTTCCAGCTATACAAACTACAGCACATGATTTGATAGAACCAAAGAATTCAGTAGATTCCAACGAACCTCAGCTTCTCCGCCGATCTAGTAGGGTTCCTCACCCACCTGAGAGATACTTCGGTTTCTCTATGACAGTGGGAGCGAGGATTACATCATGAGATGATGACCCAACTAGTTTCGAGCTGGCCATCAGGAGTAAGACTCTGTAAGAATGGCTGGATGCTCAGCGATCTGAGATGGAATCCTTATACACCAACAAAGTATGGACTTTGGTTGCTATATCTGAAGGGTTAAATCCCCATCAGGAGCAAGTATATCTTGAGAAGATTACTTGGTGTAGATGGAAAAGTTGAGACTTTCAAAGCTAGACTTGTTAAAGCTTTTCGTCATCGACCAGGCGTGGATCATGATGAAACCTTTTCAAGTAACTATGCTTAAGTCCATCCAGATCCTACTTGCCACGGCTACATACCATGACTGCGATATCTGGTGGTTGGGTGTCTTGACTGCTTTTCTAAATGATGATTTAGAAGAGAGCGTCTATAAGTACACAGCCAGAGGGCTTCGTAGACAGTGGGAGCAGCGGAAACGTGTGCAAGATGTTTTATATGATAAAGCAGGCATCGCGGAGTTGGAACATCTGTTTTGATGGATTAGTCAAAGAGTTTGACATCATCAAATTGGTAGATGAACCTTGTATATACAAAAAGGTACTAGGGAGTATGGTGACGATCCTCGTAGTGTACGTGGATGACATACTCTTGATAAGAAAGGAGTTTCTTATGCTACGCTCGATCAATCTCCGCTTATCACAATGATTCTCCATATAGGATCAAAGTGATACCTCCTAAATCCTGGGTTTTGGATCTATGAGATAGATCTAAATAGATGTTAGAATTCTCACTAGATGTAGTGAGATGGTATCAATCGATCCTGGGGAGAATCACTGGAAGGGTTCCAGGGTGATAAAGACGACTGAATGTCAGTCGCAGGCATTGTCTTTACCCTCAGTAAAGGGACGGTATGCTGGAAGAGTTCCAAGCTAGACACCGTGACATACTAGACGATAAAGGCAGGATACATCGCTACTAAAGATGCTACCAAAGAGGCTGTTTGGGTGTATATTGGTTCATGAGATGAACTACGTTCCTACCATTGTGAGACAATGGAGTTGTGGCTTATGCCAAGGAACGCCGGTCCCATCAGTGATCCAGACATATTCTAAGGCAGTATCACCTGATCATGGAGATGGTTGATCTCCAGGGTGATCGAGGTTTGGAGAGTAGACTCAGAGGACAACACAGCGGATCCACTCACAAAGGCCTGTTCCCAGAGAGAGACTTTTATGGGATGGTTGAGTATGAGATACTACAACCACTGCTACAGATGGCCCTAGTGCAAGTGGGAGATTGTTAGTTATATGTATGCCCTAGAGGCCATTACTATACATAGGATGTATATTGTAGTGGATGCTGGGACATATATAGGGAGGACTTTCTTGCTCGACATGATAGTATGCTATCTGGTTACCCTTTACCTTAACGTGTATGCTGATTGTCTCTCTGTTACATGTTGGTAAAGCCCTTAGGATCTGTACTTGACTACCTGGATTATGATGCGGATCATACTAGTGGGGACATGGTAGTCCATAAGTACATCCTTCAAAGTCCCTAGTCGTGGGTGTATCGAGACGGGGCATCGATATACCAGTGTAGACTAGCGTATACCTTCTCGACCCATATAGATGGGCGATGGATGATCCCATATCCATCGGTGTTTGACATCAGAGATGATATACGGGTGCTCAGTAGAGACTGGGTACACTGGACGGACTCGCCGAGAACTCCCAGATGGTATTATACCTCACGTCAGATGGCAGTTCTCTGGTGACACTGGTACAGAGTAGTCTGTTGACCCGAGATCGTCATAGAGTCTTGTGTGGTTCCCACTGTGCTTTGATTTCCATCTTACCACGTCCAAGAGGGCGTGCAAAACGGTGGTTTTTGGGTACAGTCCCGAGTCACATGGAGGCAATGAGCGATAGGAGGGGATTCGTCTCTCCCGGTATAGGGAGTTGATGTTGCGCTGTGTTCGATTGGCTATAACAGGAAATCCCTGGCCAGGGTTGCTGAGATTTACTGGTAAGTGTTACCAGTAGTTTCTCGAACAGTTATAGACCTCATATCGACACGACTTATTGAGCTATTGGGGTCTGACGATTACCACCCCTAGGCGAGATATGCGACAGATCAGACGATCAGACCGGACTGTACGGTAGTGTTACTGGTCGGATTCACTGGAGTGTGAGCGGGCTTGCTCGTCGATCTTCAGATCGCTCAATACCCGGGTGGCCGTTACGTTTAGCAGACCGCTTGCGGCTTGTGGGTGTTTGATATGATCATCATCTGCTGCCGGCGTATTGACGAGTCTTTAGAGTCCTACAAAGAGGTTTCCTGGCTCAAGCGAAACGAAATAGGAGCGCATATGAGATATGTGCGGGACCGAGAATAATGCCAGTATGTGATACTGTATTCGATTCTCGCGATGTGACATTGATCGGTTATATGCGATATAGTCGGGTTATCGGATCAAGTGTTGATTCGATAAGATGTTACTAATGGTACCAGTCGGTTATGTGCGTCATGACCGGATCGTTAAATCAAGCGTTGATTTAATGATTTAATGCATAATTATATATTTGATATATTACTTTGCATTAACTAGTATCGGTTCACTTTAAATGGATTTTCTCGCTCGGTTGTGCGCATTGCATATGCGATATGATTTTGTGCACTTGTTTGTATCATATTTGATGATACATGCAAATTAGGGTTTGTGTAAAGAATTAAACCTTGGTTAAAGAAATGGTTAGGGTTTTTATTTGATTATTCATTTATTCATTTGTTTTTATTTTTGGAAAATAAAATTGCATAAAATAGAATGGTGGCTTCTTTTGTTTTCTTTCATGAAGCTTCATGAACTTTTGACTTAGTCACCATTTTGTCTCATGCTTAACCCTAACCAATTCAATTAACTCAAGTTAATTCTCTACACCTAACCATGGTGAGAATTATGATAAGAATGGATTTTTATTTATTCTTTTATTCTTATCATAATACTTATCTTCTTCTTGCTCTTCTTCTTCTTCATTCTTCTTTGAAGAAAACCAAGCTCCATCAATGGTGATTGTTGGAAAAGAGTGAGAAATCCAAAACTAAAGTTAACCCACTTCCTATTTCTTCATCCTCTACTTCTTGCCAAGTAGTAGAGTGTGTTTTCTTCACAAGTTTCTTGACTTGGTGAAGTCGGAGCTTGATTTAGCGATGCCTCGACGTAGATCATCTTCGGCATGGACATCGACGACCTAGCTCGCCTATTCTCCGATGAAGTCGACGCTAGAGCCCGGATTTGATTTGGACAGCGGAGAGGACCTCATCGCGGAGCCGTGGAGGTGGAGGACCGGATCTACAAAGGTTGTATTTCCGTTTCCCATTAGTTAATTGTTAACTAGTTTACTTTTCGCCTAGAAATCTAGCCAACGATCCGTAGTCGGGTCTCTCGGCACCTAGAATTTTTGAAATTGGCATGGTTGATGCCTTGTGAGACCTCACTAGTGTGCCTAGGAACCCTACAAAGGATCTCCAAACACACCCGACGATTAGGTGGAAAAATCCACTGGAACCCGAGATCATCGAGGGAATGCTGAAACCGCGCCCAACTCCAAAGATTGGTGGTGATAGTCAAAGCGTTCACACCCAGCCGTCAAAGTCTTCGAAGAAGAAGAAGAAGACCAAAAAGCCCGTGAAGCCTGGTGACAAGCGCACGGACCTGCAAAAACAGATTGACGCATTGGAAGAATATAATTAAAAAGCGCGGACTCCAGTCACACTCCAAGTGTTTCTCAGCCACGTCCTTGAGGACGGAGATGACGAAAACAGAGAAGACTCGTCGGATGAGCCTGAAGATTATGTGGCAAGCTGCCATGTGATCTCCCACTCGTTAATAAACGATGAAGAAGCTTCTTACGCAGAGAAACTGGGGGCAGATCCTGAGTCAGAACGTCTAGGACCATTAGACGAAATGATTGATGCATTCCTGAACGAAGCTCTTCTTAAAAGCAAAGCTGCTCGAGAGCGTGAGATGGCCATATTTGAAAAAACCAAACACCGGCGACTGGATGAAAGGGTTGAAACACTCCCAGCAGATCAAAGTACATCCGCCGCAAATAAAAGCAGGTTCAAGACGAGGAATAGGTTCGCCAAAGCCATATCGATGGGAATGAAGCTGCCACCCTCCGAAGGAAACACTCCTGATGAAGCGGATATACATCCTAACTACTGCTTATATCATCGAAAGGTTACACACTCTACTGAAGAGTGCAAAGCTTTTAAAAGATGGTGGCAGGAATATGTCGCTCACAGGAAACACTTTAAAAGGATGAAGCGTGAAGCTCGTCGACAGCAGAAAAGCGCGACAAATGAGAACAAAAGAACTGCCAGCAACTGCCATATGGTTGACTATGGGGTATCGCAAGTCCTCACTTTCGGAAGCGACTCTGATAAAGAAATGACTCTTGGCCCTCTCTTTAAAGAATCCACCTCGGGAAAAAAGGAAGGACCGAAGAGCTGCGGGAACATTCACCTGCGCAATCGTACGCTGCCCGAAAAGAATCTCGGGCCCGCGAACAGTGGGTCGAATAGAAAAGATAAGGGGAAAAAAAAGGTCCCTGAGGATATCGCCCTAGAAGATCAAGTCGTCAAAGAGCTGACAGCCAAGTGCCCGCCAAAGAAAAACAAGGTGGACTACAACGTTCTGGCTCACTTGAGGAAGATACCTTCGCAGCTCAGCATTCTCGACGTCCTTCTGCTATCAAAAAAGCAAGAGATTTTTTTATCAAGGCATTGCAAGAGCCCGAGAAATTCTAAGCTTTCCTCGCCGAAGAAAAGATGAAGGACGAGCTGGAAGAAGTACACACGGCCGATATCACCTTCGGCGATGAAGACTTCCTCCTCATGACGTGTGAGCATAACCGTCCCCTATATGTCCCTGGATACTGTCATAACATCAAGATAGGTAAAATCCTGGTCGACAATGGGTCCTCCGTCAATCTCCTTAACGTAAGAGTATTGAAGGAGATATGCATGAGCGTTCAACACCTCGCTCGGGATAAGATCACTATCTCCGGGTTCGACTCCTGGTCATCACGCACGCTCGGGTCTGTGATACTGACGCTGCGCTTTGGGCTGCTAGTCACTGACATCAAGTTTCACGTCATTGACACCAAGACATGCTATAACGCTTTGCTCGGCCGGCCTTGGTTACACGAGTACAACATTATCCCTTCTACACAACATCAGTATATGAAGTATTTCAAGGATGGTCTAGAGTATACTGTGACAGGTGAACTAAACCCATTCTCCGTAAACGAAGTCCGCAAATATGAGGATGCCAAGTACTTCCTGCCAGATTTCGAAGACATAGAAAGATGTCGCAAATTGGAGGACAAGAACAAAATTATCACCACTATTCCGGTCTTCGGGAGTGACACCGAGGAGGAAGAAGAAATAGTTTATTCTGGGCCTCCCCAATGCAACAATCCGGGACCGTCCACCCCTATTCTGGTCTTCGGCAGCGACTTGGAAGATGAGGTCAATGCCGTATTCTCTGCGCGGCCATCGATACAAGCCTTTGTCGATGAAGATCAAAGTTTGCAAGTTGCCATGGTTCCGCAAGAGCATTACAAAGAGCTCGACGCGCTTGGTACCCACAGTGTGGAAGAACTGCAGACAATCTACGTCCCTCCCAGGCGAAGAAATGAAAAGGCAATCCTCTTTTATCAATCCACGGAAACTAAAGTGGAGAAAGAAGTCTGGCATGGTGCTGACTCGATACTTGACAGACTTCAGCCCATCTGACTGCCCAGATACTACACAGAAGGATTGAAGAGGCTCTTGGGACACCAAGATGTACCCCTTAAGCAAACTGCTCGACAAGCACGGTTCTATAACAGGATATGGAACGTCCCCGGAACTCAACGAAAGTTGCCCAACGGGAGAATGGAAACGATCGGGCTTGGATATGTCCAATCCAAGAAACGGGAGCGATTCCGCGGTTGCTACGTCATACATGACTTCGATGAAGAAGGAGATGCTCTTTGGGAAGATGCTAATCCTGAACCAAAACGAGCTCCCGTATTGAAAATACCAAGCCCGTCGTTTTAAGAACAAATGGACAAGCTTATAAGTGAAGCAGTTCAAAAGGTTCGAGATGATCATAATCGCGAAATGGCCATCTACGAGAAAGCCAGCAAGCAGCGCCTCCTTCAGCAGGATGCAGAAAGTGACATCCCCTTCGTCACCAGCCCGTCATACAAAAGACCCGACGCAGAGGCAAAAATAAACCAAAGAATGGAAAAAGCATTCGACAGCGACAAAACGGGTCCAAGAAACCACGTGATCGGGAATCGAGCAACCAGGATTCGTCTCTTATAAAGAAGATGGGTCGAGCGTACTCTTTTCCCCAAGACAAGACAAGGAAGATATTCGATCTTGTCATAAAACATCAGATGATAACACTCCCGGAGTCCAAGCACCCCGAGCAAGCAGACAAGGTCTCTCACCCAGACTATTTCTCCTATCACCGAGCAATAGGGAATCCTCTCGAAGACTGATTCACCTTTAAGAACTGGGTTAAAGACCAATATCAACTCGGCAGGTTCACTCTATCCAGCAGTTGGAGGGTAACCCCGCCGCAGAAGCATGAACCGAAAGCCACGAGAGTAGAACCGGATCAACATCGGTCTTGGAAGCAATCTCGTACCTGTCACGTGATAACGCTGTCAGAAGAAGAACCCGAGAATATGGATGACCTCCCCTGGTGCTTCGAAAAGGATGATGGCGAGGTGATCTCAGAGTTTCCACCGGCGCCAAAAGAGCTGGAAGATGGAATACATACTACTGCAGATAACTTCAAGAAAATTGACTTGGGGACGGCAAGTGACCCACGGCCTACGTTCGTCAGTGAGCTGTTATCTGAAGAAAGGGTGGCTACGCTAAAGGACGTGCTCATGCAGCATAAAGATTGCTTCGCATGGAACTATTCAGAGATGCCGGAACTAGATCCAGAGATTGCTGTGCACAAATTGGCGATATCTCCGGACGTCAAGCCGATCAAACAAGCACCGAGAAGAATGCGGCTCGAGCTTGAGATGAGCATCAACGCCGAGGTCAAGAAGCTAATCGACTCCGGCTTCATCCTAGAGGTTCAGTATCCTGACTGGATCGCCAACATTGTCCCAGTAATGAAGAAAAATGGGACGGTGCGCATATGTGTGGACTTTCGGGATCTCAATAAAGCCTGCCCGAAGGACGACTTCCCAGTACCAGTCACTGAGCTGATGATAGATAATATGTCCACTCACGAAGTTTTCTCCTTCATGGACGGCTCATCAGGATACAATCAGATAAAGATACATCCCGAGGACCAGAAGCATACAGCTTTCCGGACTCCTTTGGGCATATTCTGCTACAAGGTGATGCATTTCGGTCTGAAGAACGCCGGTGCTACCTATCAGAGGGCCATGACGAAGATCTTTGATGACCTTATACACGAAATTGCCGAATGTTATATCGACAACCTCGTGGTAAAAAGCACATCGCACGAAGAGCATTGGGAGCATCTAAAAATAGTGTTCCAACATCTTCGGAAATACAAGTTGAAGATGAATCCTCTCAAATGCGCATTCAGAGTGTCCTTAGGCAAGTTCCTGGGATTCGTCGTCCGACACCGAGGCATCGAAATAGACCCGTCGAAGATCAAGGCGATCATGGAAATGCCTCCGCCAAGAACTCTCAAGAAACTGCGGTTTCTCCAAGGGAAGCTCGCGTATATCCGACGATTTACAGCCAATCTCTCCTGCAAGTGTCGTCCTTACAGTCACTTAATGAAGAAGGGAATCCCGTTCGTCTGGGATCGCAAATTCCAAAGCGCACTGGACGAAATCAAGCAATACTTGCAGAATCCACCAGTACTGACCGCTCCCGTTAAAGGAAAACCCCTCGTCCTGTATACAACAGCCCTCGAAGGTTCTTTAGGCGCACTATGGGCACAAGAGAACGACCAAGGGAAGGAGAGAGCCCTCTACTATTTGAGTCGAGTTCTCCTGGGGGCAGAAAACAATTACTCTCCCATTGAAAAACACTGTCTGGCGTTGATCTTCGCGATAACGTAGCTTAGGCACTATGCGTTGGCACATGAGGTCCATCTCATATCAAAGGTGAATCCTTTCAAATATTTGATGTCAAAAGCTACATTAATAGGACGACTCACTAAATGGGCCCTGCTCTTGATGGAGTTCTCGATAACTTATCGACCCCTCAAGGCAGTGAAAGGCCAGGCCATCGCCGACTTCCTCGTTGAACATCCGATACCTGCCGATTCTCCCTTGAACTGCAAATTGCCCGACGAGCACGCGTTTGACACGATCGACGGGGAAAGAAGAGAGAATGATACCCGATGGGAACTTTACTTCGACGGAGCATCTTCCATGAAGAAGCGCAAACAAAGCACCCCCATAATCAAATCAGGGGTAGGCCTCATCTTCGTGACTCCACAAGGAGGAATAATGCGCTTTGCCTTCTCCTTAACAGAACCATGAACGAATAATGAAGCCGAATATGAAGCTTTGATAGCAGGTCATGAGATCTCTATCGACATGGGAATTGAAAACCTCCTCATATACGGAGACTCTCAACTGGTCGTTAGCCAAGTAAACGGCGACTATCAAACGTGCAAGCCAGAGTTGGTGAAATACGGCGAGAGAGTGCAGCAACTGCTAACTCAAATCCTTGCCTATGCCCTGGAAAGCATACCGCGAGCGGAGAATAGCAAAGCGGATGCGTTAGCTAAGCTCGCTAAAGAATTGGCCGACGAGAACCTCGATGACGTAAGAATCGTGGTACAAAGTCGTCGGGTTCTCGCACCGGCAGAAATATCTCCGGAACCTTCCGAAGAGAAGGGAGTGACCGAGCAAACGACTCTACAAATAAAAGACCAGGAAAAGGCTGAGGATTGGAGAGACGTCTTTATAGACTACTTCAAATCCCGTCGAACACCTGAAGATGCGTCCTCGAGACATCAGCTCATGAAACGAGCTCTATCCTTCGCCTTCGTTAATGATACTCTGTATAAGTGATCATTTGATTCTTTATGGCTAAGATGCCTGGGACCGGAAGAAGCAAAAAGAGTCGTCCAAGAAACCCACGACGGACTCTGCAGTTCTCACCAAGCCGGGCCGAAGATGAAGCTAAAGATCAAAAGGATGGGCTACTATTGGCCCACGATGATCCAGGACTACCTCGAATACGCGAAGCAGTGCCACTCGTGCCAGGTTCACGGGGATTTTATCCACCAGCATCCGAATCCATTACATCTAACGGTGGCTAGCTGGCCATTCGAAATGTGGGGAACCGACATAATCGGGCCCATCAAACCGACATCATCCCGAGGACATCGATTCATTTTGGCGACAACCGATTTCTTCTCCAAGTGGGCAGAAGCAATACCACTGAGAGAAGTGAAGACGGAGAATATTCTCCATTTCTTCAAGACACACGTCATTTACAGGTTCGGCACTCCGCGACGGATTATCTCTGATAACGGGCTAGCCTATAGAAGCCACAAGATCAGCCGCTTCGCACAACAACATAACATAGACTGGAGATACTCTTCGGTCTATAATCCCCGAGTTAACGGTCTAGCTGAGTCTTTCAATAAGACCTTGACGAAGATCGTGAAAAAGACGGTGTATCGAAGTAAGAGAGACCGGCATGAGAGACTGCATGAAGCTCTTTGGGCGTATCGAACTACGTTCAAAACAGCCACGAACACAACGCCGTATGCATTGGTATTTGGCACAGAAGCGGTACTCCCCCTCGAGATAGAGTTACCTTCTCTACGAATGGCGGTTCACTACGAGCTAACAGACGAAGAAAATGCTCACCTTCGGTTTGAGGAGCTTGATGCCTTTGATGAAAACCGGCTCATGGCACAACAGAGTCTGGAGGCTTATAAAGCAAAGATGAAGCGCTCATATGGAAGGTTGATTAGGCCGAGAACATTCCGCCAAGGCGAACTCGTGCTAGTCGTAAAAAGACCTATGATCCCCAATCGTGCCAAGCGGGGGAAATTCGAGCCGAACTATGAAGACCCGTATATTATAGACAAAGTCTACCAGGATAGAGCATATCTACTCATGGACATGCATGGTGAAAGACCTTTCAGGCCAATAAACGGTCGCTTCCTGAAAAAATACTACGCCTGATGAGCCACGGCCTAAGTCAACGATAGATGACGATGCCTATATCCGCTCGCTATCTTCCTAAGCCCAAACTCTATAAATTAGTAGCCGGCTTTAGGACCGAAACGTTCTTAAACTAACGATGGACCACTATGTCCTAAAACTGGCGTCGGACCGAAATGTCCTTAAACTAACGATGGACCACTATGTCCTAAAACTGGCCTTGGACCGAAACGTCCTTAAACTAACAATGGACCACTATATCCTAAAAACTTGTTATTGACTGAAACGTCGATAAACTACTACCGGCAGCAGCATCCCAAGGCTGACACAAAAAAATAATAAAAAGAAAGAAAAAGAAGAAAACGGTATGTCCATAAGCAAAATGGGCACGGATGAAAACCCGAAAGGGCTCCGTGAGTAAAAACAGCAGGGCTACCAGCGAGTTTTGTGAAAACCCAAAAGGGCGCAATCTCGTTAAAAGACACTTACAAGGTCCTCTCGTCCTTGTAAGGAGAAACCACCTGCGTGAGATCCTTACGACTCATAAGGGAGAAACACACTTAGGGATCCCCACGACTCCTAAGGAGAAATTACACTTGCGAGATCCTCACGACTCGTAAGGAGAATTCCCCTTTGAGACCCTCACGGCTCATAGGATTCAAAAGCCTTAAGCTACAGGGATCTGAACATGTTCTTAAGCAGTCATACACCATGATTTTGCCCTACAAGCGGCTCAATGCTGACCCTTGTATACAATCCACGGGCATGAATAAACATTTCCCTAACAAAGTCCTACCCGAGACTAGGGATATGTCTACACGGTGAACAACCCTTGTAAGTCCTCTCGACTTATAAGGAGAAAACACTCTTGTAAGATCCTTACGACTTACGAGAGGCCATACACTTGGGAATCCTCATGATTCTTAAGGAGAAAGCTCACTTACGAGATCCTCACGACTCGCAGGGAGAAATACCTTTATGAGACCCTTACGGCTCGTAAAGTTAAAAGCCTTAGTCGACAGGATCCTAACCCTGTTTGCTAAGCCACCTTTGTTCGACATCGACAGAGGCAAATGATGATTCGCTCCTGGCAATATCCTAGTTGTAGCGGTGCTGATGCCGAAAGCGGTGTCTAATTCCAAGCGTGCAGCGAAAAGCCAGCGAGCCACACATGCATACGAAATAGCCGAAATGATGGGGCAACTTGCAACAGAATCAGCAAGTAAAAATGTATGCATACAAAATAGCCGAAATGATTGGGCAACTCGCAATAAAAAGCAGCGAGTAAAAATAAAACAAATAGCCGAAATGATTGGGCAACTCGCAATAAAAAGCAGCGAGTAAAAATAAAACAAATAGCCGAAATGATTGGGCAATCACGACTTTCGCGATACAAAAGCTGAAATGATAGAGCATCGCGGAAAAAAGAATATATAAAATGAAACTTTTTTCCCTATAGGTGAGATCACATCGATCCCTGTATACAATCTAGGGGCACAAACAAAGAGGGAACCATACCTTCTCCCTAGGCTTCATCCGAAAGAGAGCCAAGTCTCGACTGTTCACGGACAGCCTGGAGATCATTTCAACATTCGTCTCATTGCAACAAATGCAACATCAACAAATCGGAGCTGCGGCGAAGTTCCCAGTTCCATGACTCGACGATGCACAGACAACCGAGAGTTAACCCCGTGGGAAACGTCCAGAGCGGATGCTGGTCCTCGCAGAACACGGCTATGTCAATCCTGACCCCGTGGGAAGCATCCAGAGCAAATTCCTGGTCACGTGGAACACGGCCTATGTCAATCCTGACCCCGTGGGAAACGTCCAGACGGATCCTGGTCCTCGCAGAACACGGCTATGTCAATCCTGACCCCGTGGGAAGCATCCAGAGCAAATTCCTGGTCACGTGGAACATGGCCTATGTCAATCCTGACCCCATGGGAAACGTCCAGAGCGGATCCTGGTCCTTGCAGAACACGGCTATGTCAATCCTGACCCGTGGGAAGCATTCAGAGCAAATTCCTGGTCACGTGGAACACGGCCTATGTCAATCCTGACCCCGTGGGAAACGTTCAGAGCGGATCGTGGTCCTCGCAGAACATGGCTATGTCAATCCTGACCCCGTGGGAAGCATCCAGAGTAATTCCTGATCACGTGGAACACGGCCTATGTCAATCCTGACCCCGTGGGAAACGTCCAGAGCGGAGCCTGGTCCTCGCAGAACACGGATATGTCAATCCTGACTCCGTAGGAAGCATCCAGAGAAAATTCCCGGTCACGCGGAACACGGCCTATGTCAATCCTAACCCAGTGGAAAACGTCCAGAGCGGATCCTGGTCCTCACAGAACACGGCTATGTCAATCCTGACCCCGTGGGAAGCATCCAGAGCAAATTTCTGGTCACGTGGAAAATGGCCTATGTCAATCCTGACACCGTGGGAAACCTCTAGACCGGAGCCTGGTCCTCGCAGAACACGGCTATGTCAATCCTGACCCCGTGGGAAGCATCCAGAGCAAATTCCTGGTCACGTGGAACACGGCCTATGTCAATCCTGACCCCGTGGGAAACGTCCAGAGCGGATCCTGGTCCTTGCAGAACACTGCTATGTCAATCCTGACCCCGTGGGAAGCATCCAAAGCAAATTCCTGGTCATGTGGAACATGGCCTATGTCAATCCTGACCCAGTGGGAAATGTCCAGAGCGTAGCCTGGTCCTCGCAGAACACGGCTATGTCAATCCTGACCCCGTGGGAAGCATCCAGAGCAAATTCCTGGTCACGTGGAACACGGCCTATGTCAATCCTGACCCCGTGGGAAACGTCTAGAGGGGAGCCTGGTCCTTGCAGAACACGGCTATGTCAATCCTGACCCGTGGGATGCATCCAGAGCAAATTCCTGGTCATGTGGAATACGACCTATGTCAATCCTGACCCCGTGGGAAACGTCCAGAGCGGATCCTGGTCCTCGCAGAACACGACTATGTCAATCCTGACCCCGTGGGAAGCATCCATAGCAAATTCCTGGTCATGTGGAACACGGCCTATGTCAATCCTGACCCCGTGGGAAACATCCAGAGCGGAGCCTGGTCCTCGCAGAACACGGCTATGTCAATCCTAACCCCGTGGGAAGTATCAAGAGCAAATTCCTGGTCACGTAGAACACGGCCTATATCAATCCTGACCCCGTGAGAAACGTCCAGAGCAGATCCTGGTCCTCGCGGAACACGGTTATGTCAATCCTGAGCCCGTGGGAAGCATCCAGAGCAAATTCCTGATTTCGTGGAACACGGCCTATGTCAATCCTGACCCCGTGGGAAACGTCCAGAGCGGATCCTAGTCCTCGCAGAACATGGCTATGTCAATCCTGACCCCGTGGGAAGCATCCAGAGCAAATTCTGGTCCCGTGGAACACGGCTAGAGTCAATCTCGACCCCATGGGAAATGCCCAGAGCAACCCCTGACTCCGTGAAATGCGGATAATGTCAACCCCATCAATCACTTACGGGTCCTCTCGACCCGTAAGAAAGAAAACTCTCTTGTGAGATCCTTACGACTCTCAAGAGAAAACCCACTTAGGAATCCTCACGATTCCTAAAGAGAAAATACACTTACGAGATCCTCTCGACTCGTAGGGAGAAAAGTCTTTATGAGACTCTCACGGCTCATAAAGTTGAAAAGCCTCAGGCAGCAGATCTGAACCTGCTTCCTAAGCCATCGCTACCTCTCGAAGAATTCAAAACGGAATGCTCTCTCTATCATCTGCAGGCTACGCTTACTAAAGTGATATGCCGGTAACAAAGAAAAAAAAGAAAGCAAGAGATGACACAAGATATTACGAAAGAAATGTATCTTATATTCATAAATTCAATTGGGTACAAAATACATCATATGAAAGAATAAAAAATGGATACATTTTATTCAAAATTACAGATGGTGCAAAAACAATTATTGGGAGGGAAGCGTTTTCAATAGACCAATCAGCCGCTCGCGCACTTCCCTCAGCCCCTTTTCATGGTCAGCTGCCGCGGCCAACTCTGCTTCAACCTGAGCTCGTTGATGTAAGTAGGATGAAAGTTGCTCTTCGACGACCCGCTGAGCTGTCCCACGATTCTATACATCTCGCTCGATGAGGTCGAGCTTATGC
The DNA here is from genome assembly GCA_030015575.1 of Agapanthus africanus. Classification (NCBI taxonomy): domain Eukaryota; kingdom Viridiplantae; phylum Streptophyta; class Magnoliopsida; order Asparagales; family Amaryllidaceae; genus Agapanthus; species Agapanthus africanus. The sequence continues at coordinate 40,834,875 of JASDDO010000019.1, read as the reverse complement.
CTCAGCGTGAGCCTGTTAGAAATACATCGTAAAAGGCTTTCGAAGATAACTTTCAGCTGTGCAGTGTTTGCGTCAACATGAGCATGCAATCGAGCAGATTCTCTTGAAGTCTCTTCGCACTCCTTACACTTTAAGGCTGTTTCCTGTTCAAGATGGCAGAAGTAAGGAGTGCTCTCCTTGACCCATGCAGCCCGCTGGGAGTTCACAGCCAAGACCTCAGGGGCAGGACGACCGACCTCGAGCTCATGCAGACAGGCCTCGATTTTTCTGCAGTGATTAAGCCAGGACTCCACGATGCTTTCACTATGAAAGTGCACGAGCGTCGCCAGCATGGGATTAACCTTAGCAGCAAAATCTGCAGCAAGGGAAGGAGTCTCCGCGTCAAGCTCCTCGAGGTGATCGATCAACATGCGTAGACTATTCACAGCGCCTTTGGAAGAGGGACGTCGAGAAAAGGGGCCTGCTAGCATTACGACTCGAGACTCGAACGGAGCTGAAGTCGGTGTCACTGCTGCAAAACAAATTGTATTCAAACAACAGTTCAAAAAATAGAGAAGCTACATGAACAATGCAGTTTACTATACCGGCTGCGGCAGGTGGCAAGATCGGGAGTACCGGTGGTGCAACTGTTCTTTCGTATCCTCCTTCGATCTGTAAGGCTGCAATCAAAACAAAGAAGAATTAGAAATGATTTGACTGCCCGTAAAGAAAAGAAAAGACGTTAGCTAAATGTTGTATTCACCAGCTCTGCTAGAAGAGGCAATCTCTGACTGGAAGGAGAAATGTGGGTGCAGCACCTGATACAGGTGATCAAAAAGGACTCCTGCAAGGATGTAATAATGCAATGTTAGTACATAAAGTATACTGCCTACAATGAAACCGATGGGTCACAAGTCCGTACCTTCCAGAATTTTAGAGGATACGAGAGAAGGCAAAGGGGCGGCCACCGTCAAAGTAGCAACTGTTGATACTTCCTTGGGTGGCACAATCTCAACGCTCGCCATGCCTGCATTAGAAGAGAAAGAAATACTGTCAGGAGAGATTGAAAGGGATTGCAGAATGAAAGGAAAGCAATGACCCAAAATCTACCTGGTAAGTCGCCGGTCGAGACCGTAACAAAGGCATCACTGGATGCAGCGATTGCCTCACCCCCCTCCAACGGAATGGTCTCGCCTCCCGTAGCCTCATCCCCTGACTCTACAAGAGCCGTCGTAACGCTCGCGACGCCAGGAGATGGCAGAGAACCGCAGGCGGAAAGAATGGCGATCGGGGCAGTGCCAGACTCTTGAGAAAGAGTGGCTACCTCAGGCTCGACGATTGCAGCCATCTCACCTACCGCTTCCTCAGGCTCGGCGATTGCAGCCATCTCACCTACAGCTACCTCATCAAGACTCGGCCCTGCAGGATATGATATATGAGAATCTGAAAATTAAAACTTTGTCAAAAAGAACTCAATGTCACGTTACCTTAGGACAGTCTTTCGACTGCTTCCCGAGCCGCACGTGCCGCATGTCTGTGGGCGGTAGACAAGGTGGCCGAAGTATCCTCTGAAGGAGTAGGGGCAGAGGTAGCAGCGCTCGAACTTGCACCCGCGGCCAAGGCAGCGCTACGCTCCCTTGTTGCGCGCATTCTACTCTTCCTTTCCGCCCGGGCCATGAGAGCGAATCTTCTCAAGACCTCCTCCAACGGGACGTCATCGTCCGCGCCAATAGTTACCTCTGGAGCCGTTATGGCATCCGTCATCGGTCGTTTGAGTAAAGCCTCTTTTAGCAGTGCTGAGGAGGCCGGGACTTCGATAGCCGGCCCTGGAATCATCTCCGCGTCAGCCTGAGGGATTGGCATTGTAGTCCCTTCGATCAAATGAAGAAGGGGTCAGATTACCCATAAGAAACGGGAGTGGAGACGCGGTGAACCGAAATGTACCGATGCCTAAGGATGCTCGAAGTCTTTCCTCCTCCTCAAAAGTATTGAGAGAAGCTGCGAGAGCTTCTTCGGTGGAAATGCCTGTTAAAAAAAAGGGGAAAAGTGTCAGTCAAAACATGATGATAAAAGTATGATGCAATGACGAAAGGTACAGCTGATGGTTACTTGATTGCGCGAGGATGGCCAATCCCGCTTCGTGGCTTACCAATCGCTCAGAAGCTGCAATGGCAGCCGCCAGATCAGTATCATCTGGAGGCATGAATAGACCCTCGTTTGTCTCATATTCGCTCAGGCCCTCGCCATAAAGAGCATGAGACTCCTGGCCGAGTACAACGTCGGCAAAGAGGATCGACTTTTTCTTCCTCTTCTGCGAGCGAGCTCCGGTCGTAGCTAGCACAAACTTATGCTTAGTGGGCACTTTGGGATGATGAGTCCCGATATCTGAACCCACGCCAGACTCGAGGGAAGCTACAGTCACCGTTTCCACGGGAGCATGGGGCATCGGTAGCTCGGGCCTGTCACATGGGACTTCGATCACGGCAACTTCTCTTAAGGGAGGACAGACAATGGTCCGTCGCTTCAGAGGGACGTTTCGATCACCGGCAGGGGGTGCACCCTTGCGATCGAGCAGCAGTCGCTTCTCCTCCCTGATGACGGCGCCCATTGAATGCTGATACCAGGCCACGTACACAGTAAGGGCCTTCGGGACACAGCTCAGTTCGCTGATAAAGGAGTTGGACCCTGTGTTCACGCGCATAAAATGATGCAGCGCGTTTCGCATTCCCTCTTCGGTGGCAGCAGGTTCTAATAAGAAAGCCTTAAGCGGGACTCCCTGATTATAGCTCAGCTGCTGGGCGAAACGATGCGGGTTGTATCTCATGAATAACGCCGCATCATTTTTCCTAAACACTAGAAAGCCCGGTCTGATGGAATATAAATGAAGGATTTCCCGAGCTTTCAAAATAGAGGCTCCATCTTTAAAAATGTCCCGCAATGGCTGCACCATTGTTGCGGACTCTTTGGCGATAGTCAGAATCTTGTCGGTAAAAGTCATGCCATCTCCAACCGTGCAAGGACGAAGGAGCAAACCCTTAGCTTCCCGCGGTGACGGATTTACAATAGATGCGTCGACTAATCGCATAATCCGGGGGAAGCCACACCTGTCATAGAAGAAAGGCCTTTTATGGATACCGAAAACGCCAAGTGCATGTAGCTCGAGCCATGACATGAAGTAATGCATCGAGAAGTTCACATGCTGCACTCCTTGTTCAGTAGTATCCGCTGCTTGGCTGAGGCCGTAATACAAATGAGCTAACCCGGCAACCCCGACAGCCACTTTCACCCCAATGACCATTCGATGAGCTGGGTAGAAGACAGACGGCCTCATACGGCGAGGGTGCATCGGAAGCGCAAACCAGCTCAGCCGTAACCCAAGAAACCCCAAAAAGAACGTTTCATCATTAATCCCAGGGACTGCAACCTCCGCAAAAGAAACGACTGGGGTGTTGGGAAGGAAGAAACTCTTTTGATCTGCCTCCGCCGTTGGCAGGTTGTTGTTTAAATCTAAACCGAAAGGATCGTCAAGTTTGGCGAATTTAGCAGCCTCCTTCGAGAGGACTTCCGGGTGGAGAAAACGAGCGATGAAATCCTCGAAATTAACCCTACGGCTCCCAGATTCGAGGAAAAGGCCCTCATAAATATTCAACATTTTGATCAAACTAGGGAATTGGTGTTGAATGGCGTTCTCCGGGGTAAGGCCTGTCATCACTGACTTAGCACCAAAAACGTATTCATCCGTAGAAAGAAGTTCCTCATAATTCTCTCCCATAACCGGTAAGCCAGAAACTTATGCAAATTCCTCTAATGAGATGGATACTTCTCGGTCCAGCAAAATGAAGGTACGAGTAGGAATATTCCACTGCTCCAGAAAGGCCTTAACCCACCAGGCGGGAAGAGTAGAATACTGGAAGAGAGAAGAATAAATTGCGGGATACAACCCAAGCCTCAGCAACTGTGACTTCTTCGCTGACAGAATATAGTGGGCCCATTGCAGATAGCCAGCTGGATGACGAGGAATTAGGCCAATCATATATGGTTGTCCCCACGGGCGCGCCTCGCCTTGACAAATACGTTGCCCCAGGGTATCCAAAGCCATTGGAGGCTGAACGGGTATCGAAGCAATAGCAGGTTGAAGAAGACCTCCCGAAGTCCAGTTGACTTCTTCCACGGTATAGTTCACTGGGGGTGGGTCGGCGTAATGAATCGCCATGATAGGCTCTGAGGGTACCGCGCACGAAAAGCTCTGCCGACCCTTAATAATTTGATTGTACCATGTCCCCCAGAGATGAAGATTCTTATGTTCCAGGTCATGATCTCTGATCAATGCTAAGACTTCCCGGTCCACAGGCGCTCCAGGGAATCCTTCCTCTGAACAAACGAATGGGAAAAACGGTCGAAAGACATGTCACCTACGCGAAAAAGAGGACAAAAGTCAATTGTCAGTGCTATAATTTAAATTCTGACACTTGGTACTTTAAAATTCGTACCGTACTGCAATGCGGTAGAGAGGGACCAAAAGAGGCCCACAAAATCTAGATGACAGTTCATCAATTAATAAAACAGCCTCATCATTTGATGAGACTGTTAATTAAATGAGGAAATCCTCAATTGATTCTCATTTAATGAGAAATCCATCAGCATAAGGAGTAAATCTCCCCTTGAGAGCAGTGCTCTATGACAGAATGACGCCTGTCAAATTCTAATGATGAAGGAATAAAAATTCCTCTAGAGCCTTGCTCTGGAAAAAACGATGGAATAATCCATTAGAAGAATTGAAATTAATTTTTTATATATGAATTAAAATTCTGAGATCTTCAAGATCCATAAACAAACTCTTAAGAGTTATTCATAAGAGATTAATAAATCTACATGATTTGAAAGGAGCAAAGCTCTGTTAATGGGTTAAGAAACCCTGAAAAAGATCTCTTTAGATCTATGATTCCAAGAGAGCAAGGCTCTGTTAATGAAATCCTAAAAGGGTTTTCTTTAGATCAAAGATCTATGAAGAGCAAGGCTCTGTTAATGGGTAAAACCCTAGATCATTAAAAGATTTAATTTTTACCTAAATTTTGACAGAGTTTTGACTCTTGAAATTTCTTAAAATGAAGAGCTATGCTCTGTAAGAGAATAATAATTCTCAGAAGGAAGAAGATGAACAATGGTCATCTCAGAGGGCCAAGAGTCCTATTTATAGGCATTGAAATGCCTTTTCAACTTCTGAGTTGATCCAAGGGCGCAGATGCCGCCGCCGTTGCACTCACATGTGGGCCATGTGAGCGCAACGGTGGGGGGCATTTGTTTCCCCCAATCAGAGCAAAACTCCATTTGAAATTTAAATTTCAAAATGAAGCAATGCTTCAGATGCAGCGCAAGGTGCGTTGCGCCCTAAGCAGCGCACCACGTGTAAAGCACGCGTGCGCTAGTGCTAGGTGCGCTGCGCTCTAAGGAGCACACCACGTGCAAAACACGGATGCGCTAGCGCTAGGTGCGCTGCGCTCTAAGCAGCGCACCACGTGCAAAGCACGGGTGCGCTGGCACTGGAACTAAAAGCTCCCCACCGTTAGATCAAAAATATAATAATAATGATGAATGATGAATTAACCAGAATTAAATTCTGTTAAGGAAAGATTTCTCAATATCTTTCCAAACAACAAAATTGTGCTCTGTAAATCAGAGCACCGTTGGATCAATGATCCAATGGTGATTAAAAAATCACTAAAAATACAGAATAAATTCTGTTTAGAAGATTTCCAAATCTTTGTTAAAAACAAGAAGATTGCCTTCTGTAAATCAGAAGCCCTTGGATGAAAGATCCAACGATGAGAAATTCCCCAAATCAATTGGAGAAAAGATCTCCTTAACTGATTGAACTGATCGACTTGCCCTATATAAAGGCCCCTAGACTTCAAGACAGAAAAAACAGAAGCATAGAGAGAAACTTCCTGATAAACTTTGAGAAATTCAAAGAAAAAGAGCAAGCTCTTAGAAGAAGAAAACTTTCTTCAAGGTAAAAAATGATGATGATGCACATAGAGATGAAATCATCTCATAATTTAAAAAGAAGGATTTACTTCTTTAAAAGATCATAGATCTACAAAGACAAAAAGTCTTTCACAGAGAGATCAAAAGATCTCATCATAAAATAAAAGAAGAATTTACTTCTTTCTCACAGATCATAGATCCATAAAGGTAAAGCCTTTCATCAACATAAGAGATTTAAGAACTTTTGTTCTTAGAATCTTGAGACAAAGTCTCTTATAAAAGAACATAAATTTATTTCTTGGATCATAAAATTGATCAGTTAGAGCCTTAGCGCTCCAAATACAGCGCTCTGCGCTCAAGACTGGCGCACAACGCCAAGCGCACCACGTGCTCCTCACGTGTGCGCTACTTAGCAGAAGCGCCTCAGCGCTCAAGACTAGCGCAAAGCGCTGCGGAGCCTTAGCGCTCCAAATATAGCGCACCGCGCTCATAAAACTGGCGCTTAGCGCTAAGCGCACCACGTGCTCCCCACGTATGCGCCACTGAATAAATAGCGCTTGCGCTCATAAGATAGCGCTCTGCGCTCATAAACTGGCGCAATGCGCCCATCATCTGGCGCTTAGCGCCAAGCGTGACACATGTCCCTCACGTGTGCGCTACTCGGCAGAAGCGCACTGCGCTCTTTGACTGGCGCAAAGTGCCAAGCGCGCCACGTGTCGCGCTGATAGAACATAAATTGTTCTTTAATAAGCCTAAGGCTATGAGGAATGCTCAGCATTCAGTAAAGATGAAAACACTGTCAGGGACAAGCCCAAATAAAGGCTCAACAGCCCAAAATAAAATGTTAAACATTTTAACCTGATTGGACTTAGCCCAAGATTGGCCATAAGTCCTCAACTCATGTTAATTGAGCCCATCTGCTCATAAATATTTTAACAGATCTTAGCCCCAAATTGGACTACAGATCCTTCAACCAACTCACATCGGTTCAAGGGTACATCTCTGAACCCTTCTGATATATATCGTTGTAATCCTTCAACGTCTTCAGAGAGGTGACGGGTCCCGACAACCATACATTTCATAAACTATGACGTCTTTAAACTGGACTGTAGGGTCCTTAAGCCCACGGACTATGATGTCCTTAACCTCGGACTGTGGGATCCTTTAAAACCCACGGACTATGAATACCTCGGACTGTGGGGGTCCTTTAAAACCCACGGACTATGATGTCCTTAACCTCGGACTGTGGGGTCCTTTAAAACCCATGGACTATGATGTCCTTAACCTTGGACCGAGATGTCCTTAAACTAACATTGGACCACCATGTCCTTAAACTGGTAATCGACCGCAATGTCCCTAAACTAAGCAATAGAGCCCAAATGCTCTTTTGTCGGATGTAAATGATCCTGTTAAGTTGATCTTAGTCTGAAATTAGACTAACGTATCCTTAATTAATGTTTAAGTTGATCTTAGTCTCAAATGAGACTAACGTATCCTTAAACCCAACCCCCAAACCCAAATCTAAGAAGATACGGATTTGGACTAATCCACGCCCTACGGGCGACAACATAAATTAGTCTCCATATACATTCCACGGGCAACCGAAAATAAAACAAACACACACGACACGAAGTGACCATCTGGAGAAGGAGAAAGTGGTTACCGCGATGCGGTAGCGTAATTAACTGCAGGGGCTTGCGCCTGCAGAGAAGAGCGTCCCCATAATCAAAAACCCCTCAAACGAGGGAGGATCTGACGAAGTCTGCTACATCGGCCGCATCCGTTTAAACCTTCGATACACAGTGTCATAAATCAACTTGGCATCTTTGGAGAGGTGGACGGATAAAACCAAATAGCATCTGCCCCCAAATTCAGGCAAGACGAATCTACGCCCGGTACGAGCCCTAGAGGCTTGGAAAAACGGGTCCGTCTTGCCTGAATCTTTTTGGCTGGCACACCAAAATAAGCTTAGGCACTATGCGTTGGCACATGAGGTCAATAACGAAGCTTTGCTCTGATTGGGGGAAACAAATGAGCTTTGCTCTGATTACATGCACTTGGCGTTTTCGGTATCCTCTAAAGGCCGACCCGCGCGGTCGCGTCTCGCGTCTTTCGGCGGGGAACAGATTCTAGCATGCCCGGTGGGACCTTTTCCTCTTTCCACTCCATGAATCGTGTGTCGTGTTTCGCGAACGAATCGCAGTTTGATATAGTCGCCCTTGGGTTTGAGGTATTAAGATTTGGTTTTGCTCTTGTGCAGAAAAAATAAATGGCCTCCAATTGCTCTAACTGCGGCTGCAACTCCCGTTCCGCCTCATCTGTAGGTGTAACCTACGGGCCCAAAGCGGCCTCACTGTTCAAGATGCCGGCGGAGCAAATAACTCAAGCTACCACTGGACTGTTCTTTGGGACCATGATCCCACCGATGAACTTCAATGCCCCGCTGCCGCCGCAAGAAGCCCCAAAGAAGTCGGTCTTTGATCGAAATACCACTGCTGCGGCCCCTCTCAACGGGTCGCCCAACTCCACTGCCTCAGTTTTCAGTAGACTGGGCCAGAACGCCAACAAGCCAGCGATACCCGAAGCAGCCATCCTAAAGCAGATAGCCATCCCGGCTCAAGCGGATGAAATTATTAGAGAGTCTTCTCCTGCCAAAGGGTCGGTCTTCACAAGGCTGACTGTTCCGGCTCCTGCTCCAGAAGAGGTCCTCGAAGCTGCTTCCCTATCCCAAAGGTCTGTCTTTGACAGGTTGGATATTACTTCTCAACGGACACCGGTCTTTAAGAGGCCGACGCCGGCGACAACCCTTCGCCAAAACAGGGGGCATGATGAAGTCACCCCTACAGCTGAGACAATCCCAACGGCTCGACACGATCGACGTCGCCACTGGCACCGAGTAAGGAAGGCTGGGGGCAACTCCCCATCTGGACTAACTCCACCAGCTCCCATGGTGAAAATCAATGCTGCTGTTCCAACTGGGAACAGTTTTGAACCGCTTAGGACGGTTCGCAAGAACTCTCCAACCGCCGTACTGAAAAGATCTCCTCCACCTATGGAGATTGCTACAGAAAAGAAGCCGGAGCAGCCCCCTCAGCGGCTGTCCTCCAAAATTTACAGAGTCTGGAGACAGGTCCAGGAATCGGTGATTGACCAAGACTACTCTCGCCGATCAAAGAAGCTTAAAGCTCGACAAGGAGAAAACCATCATGTCAAGCCATAAAAGGCGACAGCCGTCTGGGTGCTCGCTGCAATGGCTCCCTCAACGTCAGCCGCTCACAAGAGAAGGAGGCCGGAGAAAGCCCCTGTGATCGCGGCGAATAGCAAAGATGCTGAATCTAAACGCCCCAAGTCTGGGGCATAGTAACACATACCGTTTATATGGCTTCTGGAAAAGAGGAAATCCGTGCTTCCACGAGTCATCGACCGCTTACCCGATCGATAACGAAAGCTCAGGAACAACAGCAGCAGAAACTTCAGGAGATGCTGACTGCAATGGCCGCACTCACTAGGCCAAAAGAAAATCTAGAGAACTCGGAGCAGCGTCGGGAACAAGAAACTGATACTGAGTTCCTCTGAAGAATGCTCGAGAGGAAAGAAAAAGAGGTCGCAGAACAGGCAGCCAACATCAAACGAATGGCTCTTTTGTTCCAAGACATGGCTGGGATGATGTTACAGCCGGAACCTCCAGCTGAAGACCCCTCGATTATCATTGAAGACGACAGAGGGGAGACATCGAACCCCTCTCCTGCTCTATCAGCAGCCAAGGAGGAGACCATCTCTAAGGCCGCCTTGGACGACTACATTGCTCAGCAAATACAAGTTCACCAGGCGAATGAAATGGCCGGGCAGATCGTTAAGACTGGACGACCCTATCTAGGCTGGTATGACCAAATAAGGTACCCGCCGGGATATACGATCCCTAAATTCCATGTATATAAAAGGACGGGGAATCCCCACCAGCACGTCGCTCAGTTTAGGGCCTTATGCGGCAACACCGGGGGTGATGATAAACTTCTACTTCGCCAGTTTGTTGGTAGCTTGTCGGAGACGGCGTTTGAGTGGTATTCGGAGCTTCTCAATGACTCCGTCAAAACTTTTGCAGAGATGGAGCTACTATTCACCCAGCGTTTCGCGAGTGCTAGTGAACGCACCCTAATAACGACATTGATCAATGCCAGGGTGAAACCTGGCGAGATATGGGTTCAATACGCAATACGATGGCGGAATTTGTGGTCAAAATGTGAGCAGCGCATCGAAGAAGCGCCGACCGTGGGCATGTTCGTAGGCACTCTTGATCCTCAAGCGACTATTTCCCAATTTATGATGTTCTTCAAACCGACCACGTTCCAGGCCTTGATTGACAAACTGGCCCAAATGGACCAGATGGGTCATAGACCGTCTCCTTCGAAGCCGGAGCCACGGAACGAAAAGGGCAAAGGGAAAGCAACCTTCGTTTCAAATGCTCAACAGCAACCCAGTGGCCCAAAACTAACTGATCACCTGGACGAGAGGCGGCGATACTATAATGAGAAAATGAAGCGCCCTTATTCGTTTCCCCGGGACAAAACGAAGAGATTGTTCGAGTTGGCGGTGCGCAACAGGCTTATGAATCTGCTGGATCCAAAACGTCCGTTGCAGCCAGGCGATGTCAACAATCCTAATTACTTCCCTTACCACCAAGCAGTAAGCCATCCAATCGAAAATTGCTTCGTCTTCAAAGGCTAGATTGAGGCCAAAAACAAAACAAACACCCACGACAAGAAGAGACCATCTGGAGAAGGAGAAAGTGGTTACCGCGATGCGGTAGCGTAATTAACTGCAGGGGCTTGCGCCTGCAGGGAAGAGCGTCCCCACAATAAAAAAACCCCTCAAATGAGGGGGAATCTGACGAAGTCTGCTACATCGGCCGCATCCGTTTAAACCTTCGATACACGGTGTCATAAATCAACTTGGCATCTTCGGAGAGGTGGATGGATAGCACCAATTAGCATCTGCCCCGAAATTCAGGCAAGACGGACCCACGTGGTCGCGTCTTTCGGCGGGGAACAGTTGGCCTTCGTGGCGAGCTCCTCGTCCTCCTCAGGAAAACAGAGTTCTTCCTCAGAGTCACTACCAAGATGGACGATGTAGCAGGTCACTATAGAGATCTCGTTATTGGAGTTTTCTTCTAGCTCCTCCAGAATCTCAGCCACATCCACGGGGAATAACTCTTTCAATTGAATTAGAGTTCTTTTCTTTTGTTCATAGTTTTCGAGGGAATCAATATATTTTTGAATGGTCGATTTTCTTGCAGACTCTTTTTCGCGTCGAGCCGCATTTTTCTTCTTCTTGAGCTTTTTAGATTTTGAGCCTGATTGAGCCGAATTGGTAGCTGGAACGGTGAGCTCCTTCTGCCCTTCCCATTCCGTTCTGGGCTCTTTCTGAAGTAGCTTTAGCATCTTCTTCATCTTTGTAGACATGTGCATGCTCCATGGAGGCTGCGGCGAGTCAGTTTCATTTCTCATGGTAGCGGGTTCAGTTGTGCTCCAAGAAGGCTTTAGCTTGTGTCTGTATGAAGTTGGTGGTTGCAGCTTGGTTGTGCACCAACACACACTTAGACAACTCGATCTCCCCAGTCTTGTACTGCTTCTCGACCCAGTCTTTGAAAATATAGCAATTCTCGATCGCATGGTTCACTACTCGGTGGTACGGGCAATATAGAGGATTGTCGTCATTTTTGCTTCGTGGGGTCTTTTCGACTCTGCAATTATAGACCGTTGTTCAAGGCATCTTTGAATATCCTGCGGACCTTGTCCCTTCTGAAAGAGCAAACCTTGTTCTTTTTCTCCTCTGGTGAAGGCCCTTCTCCTCCCAGCACTGGCTTTCGAGACCGGTTGGTCTTGGATTCACCTGCCTTTCGCTTGTCTTCATTGTCAGACTATAGAAGACATTGGTATTGCTGGAATTCCCACTTCTAAGGTTGTCGTCCCTCTTGCTCTTCCAAGTCTTGTCTCTCTGAGAGTCCGGGGTAAATTCTTGTTTCGAGCGTTCCAGCATTTGGACTTTCTTGGTCAGCTCATGAAACGTCTTGAGGCCTGATGTACATAAGAATGGGACCATCCAATTGCTGAGGTTCCCAATAAGGAGGCTGACGGACTGGTCCTGCTCTAGCGGCAGTTCGCACTTGACAGTGAGGTTGCGCCATCGGGCAATAAAGTCCGTGTTGCTTTCGTTTTTCCCCGGCTTGGTTCTCACGAGTTCAGAGATGGAGATTTTTTCACTAACACTCATGAATCATTGCCGAAACAGAGACTCCATTTGGGTGAAAGTAATGACGGACCCGTCTGGTATACTTGCGTACCAGTCGAAAATAACACCGATCAGGCTGTTGACAAACTGTCGAAGAAGGAGTGCATCATTGCCCCATGTATTTCCGCACGACGCTTTAAAGTGGGCGACATGCTGATTTGCATTTCCCGTCTCGTCAAATCTTCCGAACTTAGGAATGACGTAGCCGCTCGGGAACTCGAACAGATCGTACTGTGTGGGATATGGACTCCCACTACTGCCAGTTTCTTTCCGAGCTTCGGTTTTGGCTACCAATGTTCTAACCTTGCTAGTGACCAAATCCATTATCCGATCTTGTGTTAGCGGGATGGCGCTATCTGGGGCCAAGGCGTCCCCAGAAGCGGAATGTTGTCGTCTTTCGTACGGCTCGCCCAATCTTGGACCCAAAGGGACAGGTATCGGTTTCTTCGGGTTGTCATCACCCGGCTCATGAGTAGAGACTTGTGCTTGATTGGGAGTCGCCCGAGCAATTTGAACCGTAAGCTGCATCACAACGTTTGTTAGGTCGTTAATTTTTGAATAGAGCTTGGTCATCTCTTTATCTTTGCTCCTGAGCTGTTTTCGAAGCTTTTGAAGAAGCTCTTGCTCTGCGGTCCTGGGGCGGAAAGTCGGCTCTTCCTCGCTGTCCGAGCTTGACTCCAAATGGACTGAGGGGTCTTTCTTCCTATTGGCCTCATCGAAAGGGCATCCAGCGAAGGCGGCTGATCTTAGGAAGAGGCAACCACATTCAAGCCAGATTGGGCTTGGGATGTGGTGGCCCCATCCTTACTTTTGCTGCGAAGGTTGTCGCTGGGGTGCGTGCCCGCCATATAGACCGTGTGGATAACATATCCGACTGTACTTTCATTATTGGTAGCTGATTTCGTGGACCGCTGTGGGGGCCCTTCTGTTTCGGTAACGGACAGTTAATTGAAGACGGCTGGCCTGACCGGGTTCTTGAGTGGTGCTAGCGCATTTTTGCTGGGCTTTGTTGGGGCTGGGACACGTCTCTTTGTAGCATCGTTCGGACTGTTGTCTTCTTGATTTTGGCGATCATGGCGTTTTTCTGAACCCACTTCAGGGGTTCGAAGGAGTTGTTGACTTTTACGGCCACCTTAGCCGTGTCGTGGGGTAACCCTGCTCTTGGAACCTCACAAGATTCCACCTGGCCGGAGTTCTATCCCTTTTGTTGGCTCGATACCTGAGCCTCTTCTGCCTTAACTTTTCTGATTTGAGCACTTGGCGGGCTTCAGCTCTTTGGGGAGTCACCGTAGACCGAGCGATGAAGAGCTTTAGAGATACGCCTGATTGTACAATTGTCAGAGGCGTCTCCTATGCTTGTCTGCGACGTTTGATGATGCCCTTTGTTCCGGTAGTCTTGGCCCCAGCTGGAGCAACAGAGAGTCATTCGAACACCGTTTTACGTTTGGGTTATAGTGCCTTGGCGATCACAACGTTCGGCCTCTTACCCCTTGAGACCGGTTTGGCCACCTAGTTTGCCATGACCTCCGCCAGATGAGCGCTTCTGGAAGGGTAGATGATAACGGAACCAAATTGATAGGGTGGCTCCTCCCATTGCCGGCTGAGACTTGAAGGGAGAACCATGCGGGCATTGATCTTGACCACGTACTGGATCAGAGTCGTGTCAGAAATGAAGCTCGTCTTGGGAGACATGATTGCTGAGTTCGAGATTGTGACCGAAAACTTGTTAACCTGTACACAAAAAAATGACTTCAGTACAGGCAATCGATATATATATTGATTGAGTTCGCATGAATGATTAACCCGAAATATGGGAGGAGAGAAAAGGTCCCACCAGGCATGCCAGAATCTGTACGGTGTTTTTTGTCAGCCCATTGAGATAGGAATACGCGTCGCTTGTCAGGCGCATTACAGATTCCCCCCGTCTAGGGTAGGCTGGGGTTTATTGATTGTGGGGATCCGAATCTCCGGCAGCCGTGGATTAAGCTGTCGTTAATTACCCCTCGCCTTTGGAGCGAAAGATCCTCCGATTGACGGGTCAAACCGGTCATGCGAACTCAATGTGCAGTGTGCGTGTATTGTGTTTTGAAGGGTCTAGGGTATATCGGGGGCCTCACAGAGTTTACAGGGGTCCCGCTACCCGGATAGCGGGCTGGGGGTCAAAAGGGCTAGCAACCCCCTTTCAGAGTGCGGGGCAGCGTCCCGTTAGTAATTTTCTAGTGGGGGACGTGTTTTGAGTGTGGAGTGTACAAAAAAAGGGCTGAGGAGCGTCCTAACGACGCGTGAGTGGCCCGTAGGTGCTGGACGTCTGCGGGTCACATGAGTAGCGTGTGGGCGCTGGGCGCCCGTGGGTCACGTGCCCTGCGTGTGGGCGCCGGGCGCCCGTGGGTCACATGTGCGGCACGCGACCGCTGGGTGCCAGCGAGTCACGTGCGTGGCACGCGACCGCTGGAAACACCAGCAGAGAAAGGGGCTTAGCCCCTAGGCTGGGTGTTGAACTCCCAAGAGGTTTTGGAGTTGACCTCCTAAACAGAAATTAGGTATAAATTTGGACTTAAACTCCCAAAATATTTGGATTTGGAGTTAAATTTCTATGTAATAAATTAGATGTGGATTTGGAGTTAAACTCCTGAGGGACTTTGGAAACTCCAAGAAAAGGGAAGTATCAAAGATGACCCCTTTCTTCTCCCCTTTAGCCCTGGATCTTCTTTTGAGCCTTGGATCTTCCCGAACTAAATTTTTTTTTTTTGAAATGAGTTTCCTTCCTCCTTCTCTCCGTTGGCTGGATCTTGGAGAAAAAGGGGCGAGACTTAAAAATCTCCCCTTTTAAGGATTTGATAGAAGATCCAAGCTCCCCTTCTAGGGTTTTATGGTGAAAAACTGTTTATTTTTGGAAAAAGAAAAGTTAAACTCTTGATTTAATTCAAAAAAAAGAAAGATGGTTTAGAACCTTGTGTAAGGAGAAGGGGGCACAAAACCCTAATTTTTGAGAGAATGAAAATTTGTCCTTGATTTTTTCATCATGTTTGCCTTTATAGGCTACACACTTTACATATAGCCGCTTGAGTTTTGCCAATTGGCACTTGTGCCACTCCATACCTGATGTGCTTATTTCTTTTTGCACATAAGTCATGGGGTTTACAAAATTTTGGTTTTCTGTCCATCTTTCATACATTTATTTCTAAAAAAAAGAATTACATTAAACCAATCTATAGCTTCATTCTTTTTGTCATGGGGTCGGTCTCTTCCATGCTCGGTCTTGACCTAGATTTGGGCCCACTTGGCTTGGGGTTGACTTTGATTTTGACTTGCTAAATCAGGGAGTAATTTTTGTCCCCAACAATGGTATTTTCATGAAACTTGTAATTCTTTTATTTTGTTTAGAAAAACATGGAATTTAATAATATCTTAATAATATGTGGTTTAATAATATTTATATAATTATTAAAAATAAATTTTTATTATTAAATAGAAATCCTCGTTTTTCTTAAAAATTGTATTAAAATTCCATCGAGATCGTATACTCCGTGAGGAGGTCTATATCTCGCTCTACTAGTCCCGAGGATGTGCGATAATCCGCACCATCCAATAGCGGGTTCCTCAAAATGGGTTGTAGAAGTATAATCGCAAAGAATTAAGTAACACAATTTAAAGAAATCCGGTTTTTAATAGTTTAAGGTATTTTGATGAAAAGACGTATTTTGCCACAAAAATATTGTTCAAGAGAATCGTGCTCTGTCAAGATGTGTGTATGTGAGAGGTAGGTCATTACCTCATGAGGTTTTCTAAAAGTATGCTAAGCAAAAATAATTAAAAGACGTCATATGTAAAGTTTATGGTATTTAAACGAAAAACAAAATTTAAAGTTACATAACATAGTATTTTAAGATGAAAATTGTTCTAATTATTTGTTCCATGATTAATAAGCAAGGTATAGTGATATGGATGAGTGATTCTTAAGAAAAATTATAATTTTAAAGATTATAGAATCGAATGTCGGTATAACTCCACTTACCGACAAGTTTTGAAAAGAAGAATTTTTATGATAGAAAGAGAAAAGGGAAGATATGACTTACTACTTAAAAGGATAGAGAGGAGATAGAGGAAGAGAATGGTAGCCTTCGTGTAGTCGCGGAGTCACCGGAAACGTCTCGAATCCTCGCCGGAAATTAACCTAGGGCTAACTCCATTTGTACTCTTCTTGGACTTGAGAATTTTTTAGAATTTTGGCATTAGATTTCAGAATGAAGAGGGCTAGAGTATGGGGTTGTATTTATAGGATAAAATTAGGGTTTAGAAATTGAAGAAAGAATTAAAAATGCATTAAAAATTGGATTTAAAGCTTCAATTTAATTCTCTGTTAATTTTCAGGGAAAATAAACAGAACAGGGGTAGTTGGGGTTGGCCAAGGGTCAAGTGTGCAAAGAACGAGGAACATCCCCTACGGGGGGCCCGGCGGTGCCGACCCTATGGCGCATCTCGTCGGCCATCTAGAGGAGGGAGCCCATTGGATTCTTGCCACATGTCTCTCTCGCAGTTAATATAATTTTCCACATGTTTGTTTTTCTGGGACTTTTCATTTTATATGCAGAGCACGTGTAAACTTTTGGGCTTCCAAAAAGTTTAAAAGAAAAATTCAGAAAAATAACATGTGGCTGATTGGATTCGAACACATGGGCTATGTCACAGCAGTGCAAGGTTTTACCAATGAGCTACAAGTGCTTTCTTGCTGTTCTTAAGTAAAAACAACATTTAAAGTATACTTAGGCTTGCAAACTCCATTCTGTATATTAACTTAAAAAAAATTCGGTAAAATTAGAGTCGTTACGTTCTACTCTCTTTACAAAAATTTTGTCCTCGAAATTTACAATTACATAAGGACTAATTTACAAATAAGAAAGGCTATCTTGCACGCATATCGTCCTCACGTTCCCATGTTGATTCTCCTGGTGAATCTTTTCTTCACATCACTCCGACCAAGTTTACTTCCTTGTTCCGTAATGTCTTCACCTTTTTGTCCAGGATTTCAACGAGTTGTTGCTCACAAGGTAGATCTGTCTGTACAGTAAGTTCGGAGTGATCAAGGATGTGGCTGGGGTCGCTACACATATCTTTGAAGCTGGGATATGTGGAACACGTTGTGCACTCCTTCCAATGAGGGTGGAAGTGCCAAACGATATGCCACTTCTCCGACTCGTTCGAGTATGTCGAACGGTCCAATATATCTGGGACTGGGCTTCCCCTCTTGCCAAAGTGAATTACTCTACGGTTTGGAGAGATCTTTAAGAACATATGATCTCACGGTTGGAACTCCAGATGACGTCGCTTTGCATCAACCCAGTGCTTCTGTTTGTCTTGGGCTATGCGCATTCTTTCCCTGACCGTGCAAACTACGTCCACAGTTACCACGATCATCTCTTGTCCAAGGAGTTCCCTATCTCCGATCTCATCCCAACTTAGCGGTGAACCACACTTCCTTCCATAGAGCGCTGCAAAAGATGTCATTCCAATACTCGCCTGGTAGTTGTTGTTGTATGAAAACTCCACAAGATGTAGGTGATTTTCCCATGATCCTCCGAAGTTCAACATACAAGCTCTTAGCATGTTTTCAAGGATCTGAATCGTTCGCTTAGACTGTCCATCTGTTTGTGGATGATAAGCTGTACTGAAGTTCAAACTCGTTCCCAAGCTAGCTTGTAGACTCTGCCAAAACTGCGATCGGAATCTGGTGTCACGATCGAAGACGATGCAAACCGGTACTCCATGTAATCTCACGATCTCCTGCATGAGTTTATGGGTATAAAAAATAGTACATCTTAAGGTTAAATCTTACATTAGATTCATGCTTACCTCCATGTACTTCTTTGCTAATGTCTCAGTAGATTGGCCAACTCGAAATTGGATGAAGTGAGCCGACTTGGTGAGTCGATCCACAATAACCCATACCGCATCGTTACCTTTCGTACTGCGAGGAAGTGCAGTTACAAAGTTCATGGTGATGTGTTGCCATTTCCATTCTGGAATAGGTAACGGTTGGAGTAAATCGACAGTTCTGTGATATTCAGCCTTTACTTGCTGACACACCAAACATTTGGCTACGCTTCTGGCCACTTCATGCCATGCCACCAGTAATGTTGTCATAGATCTTTGTACATCTTTGTACCACCAGGGTGTGATGTACTGAGTAAGGAGAGTTGTGAGCTTCTTTCATCAACTCTTCCCAAACAAAACCTTGTGGTACACACAATCTGCTTCCATATCTCAAAGATCCGTCTTCGTGGATGATGAAGTCTGTTCGCAGTCCACTTTCTACTTGTTCTCGGATCTTTTGCAACTTGGCATCACTTGCTTGACCTGTTTTGATCTGATTGACAATAGTAGACTGAACTTGTAAGTTCATCAAATACAAAGTGTTACCTAGCATAACCACTTCTATCTCCATCCTATGCAATTCCTGTTGAAGCTTCGATTGTGCGGTGAGATTCATTAATAGAGGCTGGCGACTAAGGGCATCAGGAACTACATTCACCTTCCCTGAATGATACTGTAGGTTGATGTCGAAGTCCTCCATAAGTTCAAGCCATCTTCTCTGCCGCATATTCAACTCCTTCTGAGTAAACACATACTTCAGTCTTTTGTGGTCAGTGTATATATCCACTCGCTCTCCAAGAAGATAGTGGCACCAAATCTTAAGTGCAAAGATAATAGCCGCCAACTCCAAGTCATGTGTTGGATAGTTGCCTTCATGAATTTTCAGCTGTCTTGATGCAAAAGCTACAACATTTCCATGCTGGTGTAGAACACATCCTAATCCCTTACCGGATGCATCGCAATGTACAACGAAACCTCCAGATTGGTCCGGTATTACGAGAATAGGTGCTGATGTAAATCTTGACTTGAGTTCTATAAAAACTTGTTCACATGCTTCTGACTGCACGAATGGTTCATCTTTACGTGTGAGCTTAGTTAGGGATGCTGCAATCTTTGAAAAAACTTCAATAAATCTTCGGTAGTATCCTGCTAAACCCAAGAAACTTTGAATGTCCTTCACTGTCTTTGGTGTCAGCCATTCGCTTACTACTGATACTTTAGCTGAATCCATAGAGATTCCTTCGCCTGAAACGATATGTCCGAGAAATCCGACTTGATCTAGCCAAAATTCGCACTTGCTGTACTAGGCATAGAGTTGATGCTGCGCCTGACAAGCGCGTGCGTATTCCCATCTCAACGGGGTGACGAAAAACACCCTACACAGTTTTGCTTGTGAAGAAGAAGGAAGGTTCATACAGAATGTGCATAGACTACTGAGCTCTGAACAAAGTCATGATAAAGAACAAGTATTTACTACCGCGCATCGACGATCTGTTCGATCAGCTAAGTGGGTCTTGTATTTTCTCAAAACTAGATCATCGTTCGGGTTATCATCAGGTGAAGGTCAAAAAGTCTGATATTCAAAAGACGGCATTCAGGACTCGCTATGGTCATTATGAGTTTCTCGTGATGCCATTTGGAGTGACCAATGCACCAGCCGTATTTATGAATCTGATGAACCGGGTTTTTCGAGAGTACCTAGGCAGGTTTGTTATTATTTTCATCGATGACATCCCGGTGTATTCAAAGAATCGGAAAGAGTACGCTGAGCATTTACGAATTGTCCTGGAGACAGACGCATTACAGATTCCCCCTGCCTAGGGTAGGCCGGGGTTTAATGATTGTGGGGATTCGAAACTCCGGCAGCCGCGGACTAAGCTTCCGTTAATTACCCCTCGCCTTTGGAGCGAGGGAACCTCCGATTGACGGGTTAAACTGGTCATGCGGACTCAATGTGCAGTGTTGTGTTTTGATGGGGTTTCGGATATATCAGGGGGCCTTCAGAGTTTTTATGGGGGTCCCGCTACCCGGATAGCGGGCTGGGGGTCAAGGGGGCTAGCAGCCCCCTTGCGGGGTCCGCGGCCGCGCCCCGTTAGAAATTTTTTTCTAACAGGGACAGTGTCGTGGAGTATGCGTGTGATGAGAATTATTTGAGCTCATGGATTGTATACGATGGTCAACTTTGGGACCAACCGTAGGGCAGGAAGAATTTTGAGAAATTGGATTTTGGTTGGCGTCTGCATCGTTGCACTGAAATATGGTACCAGAAGCGACTCATCATTCGCCTTTAGGGTATGGGTTTGGAATTTGGTTGGCGTCTGTATCGCTGCACTGGAATATGGTACCAGGAGCGACTCATCATTCGCCACTTGGGGATTGGGGAGCGATGGTTTAGGAGACGAGTTTAGATCCCTATCACCTAAGGCTTTTCAATTTTATGGGCCGTGAGGGTCCCATAAAAACATTTTCTCCCTACGAGTCGTAAGGATCCCGTAGGTGTATTTTCTCCTTGGGAGTCATGAGGACCCCCAAGTGTGTTTTTCCTTGGTGAGTCGTAAGGATCTCACGAAGGTTTGTTCTCCTCATGCATCGTGAGGACACATGAGTGGGTCTTTCCAATGAAGCATAATTCCAAAGGCGGAGACCAGCCGCGTAACTGGTGATTGCGGTGGGGCATGAGTATGATGAGAATTATTTGAGCCCGTAGATTGTATACGATGGTCAACTTTGGGACCAACCGTAGGGCCGGAAGAATTTTGAGAAATTGGATTTTGGTTGGCGTCTGCATCGCTGCACTGGAATATGGTACCAGGAGCGACTCATCATTCGCCTTTGTTTTGTTTGTTTTTTTTGTTTTCGTTTTCGTTTTACCGCGATTGCTCTATTATTTCAGCTTTTCTTATCGCGAAGATCGCGATTGCCCCATCATTTCGGCTTTATTTTCATCTTTATTTTACTCGCTAATTTTTATTGCGAGTTGCCCTATCATTTCGGCTTTTCTTTATTTTTCTTTTATTTACACATTTTTTTGTTTATTTACACATATATATATATATTTTACATTCCCAGTTTAACGACTTAGAGGTCGATTGTTCCAAATTTAATGATGTGGTGGTCGATTGTTTTCAGAGAAAGGTAGATGTCTGAGAGAATCAGTTTCATGAAGAACTTCGGTCTCCGTTTGTATGAAAATGGCGGTCGCAGCTGGACTGTTTGTTAACACGCCTTTGGACAGTTCTATCTCTCATGCCTTGTATTGCTTTTCGACCCAATCTTTGAAGATGCAACAGTCTTCAATAGTGTGTCCCAGAACTCGGTGGTATGGGCAAAAGTTGGGATGATCAGTCCTGTTCGCTTCACTTAGCCTTTTTGGTTCTGGTAGCCGCAGGCCATTCTTCAGAGCATCTTTAAAAATTTTGTGGACCTTGTCCCTTCGGAATGAGTAGACCTTATTTCTTCTTTCCTCCAAAGTTGGGTTCTCGAGATTTGTTAGTTTTTGCTCCGCCTGCTCTCTGCTAATTTAGTTTTTGCACCCCGGTTGACAAAGTCAAAGTCAAGGTCAACCCCAACAAAGTGGGCCAATGCCCGGGTCGAGCCCGAACACGAAGCGTCCGGCCTTCCGCCATACCGAAATAAAAATCATGTAACGAATTATTTTGATGTAATTTTTTGTGCATGAATGTATGCAAAATGGGCATAAAGCCAATTTTTTTGTAAGCCTATGGCTTATGTGCAAAAAGAAATGGCACATGAACCATGGGATGGGCAAAATGCCATTTTGCAAAGCCCAAGGGGCTATATGTAAATATGTAAGCCTATATAAAGCAACATGATGATGAATAAAGTAATACTTTTTCATTCCCCTCAAAAAAAAATCTTGGGTTCTTTGTGCCTCCTGCTCCTTCTCCAAGGTTCTAAACCTTCTCACTTCTTTTGAATTAAATCAAGTGTTTTACTCTTCCTTTTTCAAAACAAAATAGTTTTTTACCATAAAACCCACAAAGGGGAACTCAGATCTGCTATCAGATCTCAGAAAGGAGAGATTTTTAGATCTCATATCTCTTGATCTTCAAGATTCGGCCAACAAAGGAAGAAGAAGGAGACCCATCTCCAGAAACCCCACTTTGGAGAAGAACTAGGGCTCAAGGGGAGAAGCCCTTCATCAGTTTCAAAACATCTTAGGAGTTTAACTCCTTATACACACACACACACACAGACACACACACACACACACACACACACATAATAATAAGTGCTCCTTTCTGGGAGTACAACTCCCATTGCAGGGACCAAGTCCCTTTTGCTGCTCGAGCGCCCACGTGCTAACACGTGGTGCGCTAGCGCTCTTGCGCTCAGAGCGCGAGCGCCCAAAGCGCTAGCGCCCGAGCGCCTACGTGCTGACACGTGGCGCGCTTGCGCTCTTGCTCTCAGAGCGCTAGCGCCCGAGCGCCCACGTGCTGACACGTGGCGCGCTAGCGCTCAGTGCGCTAGCGCCCGAGCGCCCACGTGCTAACACGTGGTGCGCTAGCGCTCTTACGCTCAAAGCGCTGGCGCTGGCCCCACGCATCTTTTGGATGCCTTTCCCCTCTTTTTTTATATATATACACACACATATATATATATATATATATATATATACATATGCATACATATGTACACACACACATACTCCACGACACTGTCCCTGTTAGAAAAAAAATTTTAACGGGGCGCTGCCCCGCATCCCGTAAGGGGCTGCTAGCCCCCTTGACCCCCAACCCGCTATCCGGGTAGCGAAAACCCCGTAAAAACTCTGCGAGCCCCTCGATATATCCGAAACCCCTTCAAAACACAACACTGCACATTGATTCCGCATGACCAGTTTAACCCGTCAATCAGAGGTTCCCTCGCTCTAAAGGCGAGGGGTAATTAACGGCAGCTTAGTCCACGGCTGCCGGAGTTTCGGATCCCCACAATCATTAAACCCCAGCCTACCCTAGGCAGGGGAAATCTGTAATGCGCCTGACAAGCGCGCGCATATTCCCATCTCAATGGGGTGACAAAAAAACACCTTACAGATTCTGGCACGCCCGGTGGGACCAATCTCTCCTCCCATATTTCAGGTTAAACGTTCATGCGAACTCAATCAGTATACATATCTATATTTATACTAAAATAATGCTCTTTCATGCAGGTCTTCAAGCAATCACTTTTCAACAATGTTTCCAAGGACGATCTCAGCTCTCAGCACGACTCCCGTCTCCTACACGATGAAGATGGACTCCAGGACGGTCCTTCCGGCCAGTCTCGGGCGACAATGGGAGGAGGAGCCGCTACCATTCAGCTCTATCCTATTCGTGTCAGCTAACGCCATCCCGGCTTCTCAAGCTCCAGCAACAGACGGACCGGTCTTGAAAGGAAGGAGACCAAATGTGGTGATCTCGAGGGCGCCCCAACCCAAACGAAAGTCGGTGTCTGAACGACTTTCCTTGGCCCCAGCTGGGGGTAAGGCCATCAACACCAACAAAACAACAAGGCGTCTCGAGCAAGCTCCGGCGGTGCCCCTAACAACTACTCGATCGGGTGTCATCTCTGAGCTCCCCGCTAATCGACTCACAATGGCTTCCTGGATAATGGATGCCCACCACGCCTTCAAAATCGAGAAGCTAAGACGGAAAAGGCTCAGGTACAGTGCCAACAAAAGGGCTAGGGCTCCTGCTAGGCTGAACCTCATGAGGTTCGAGGAACACGGTTACCCCGCCAAAGATGAGGAAATGGCTATATATGTGGTCCACACTGTCTACATGGTCGGCACGCGCAGCAAGAGCAAGGACGGGGCCACTACATCTCAAATCCAATCTGGCTTGAATGTGGTTGCCGCTTCCTAAGAACAGCCGCCTCTGCTGGGTGATAAAAACCCTCTTGATGAGGATGATCGACAGAAAGACCCTTCGGTCCATGAGGAGTCGAGCTCGGAAAGCGAAGATGAGCCAATCTTCCGTCCCAAGAACGCAGAGCAGCAACTTCTCCAAGAGCTCCGAAAACAGCTCAGAAGCAAAGACAAGGAGATGGCCAAGCTCTACCCAAAGATCGACGACTTGACAAATGTCGTCTTACGGCTTACGGCCCAACTTGCCTCTCAGCCGCCCAATCAAGCGCGGGGCTCTACTTATGAACCAGGAAACGATGTCTCGAGACAGCCGACGCCTATTCCCTCAAATCCAAAGGTGGGCGGACCGCACGAAAGCCAGTCGCATCCTATCTCGCGAAATGTCTTGGCGGCCGATGACAACAACCCGCTAACTCAAGATCAAATCATGGATTTGGTTGCCAACAAAGTCAAAACATTGGTAGCCGAAGCCGGAGAGCAAAAGGATGCCAGCAGTAGCGGGAGACCATATCCTGCTCAGTACGATCTTGTGGAGTTTCCCACTGGCTATGTCGTCCCTAAATTTGAAAGGTTCGATGGGACGGGAAATGAGAACCGGCACATTTCCCAATTTAAAGCATCATGCGCAAATACTGGGGGCAATGATGCGCTCCTTCTCCGCCAGTTTGTTAATAGCTTGACGGATGTTGCTTTCGATTGGTATGCAAGCATACCAGATGACTCGATCACGACGTTCGCTCAAATAGAATCCATATTCAAGCAAAGGTTCATGAGTGTCAGCGATAAAATCACCATTGCCGACCTCGTAAGGACCGAGCCAAAGAACAACGAAAGCAACATGGATTTTATAGTCCGATGGCGCAATCTCTCTGTCAAATATGAAACACTATTGGAGCAAGACCAATCCGTCAGTATTCTTATAGAAAATATAAAGGACTGGATGAAACCTTTCCTGTGCACCGCAGGCCTTAAAACATTCCAAGAGCTGACCAAAAAGGTCCAAACGTTGGAACGCTCAAAGCCCGAGTCTACTCAGGATCTTCAGTTCACAAACAGACCGAAACCTTGGAGGGACGACAACCATAAAGGCGGAAGTTCTAACAGCACCGATTCTCTAAATAAGCAGAGAGCGGGCGGAGCAAAAACTAACAAATCTCAACTTTCGTTTGGGTTGGGGCGCCCTCGAGATCACCACATTTGGTCTCCTTCCTTTCGAGACCGGTCTGTCTGTTGCTGGAGCTTGAGGAACCGGGATGGCGTTAGCTGACACGAATAGGATAGAGCCGAATGGTAGCGGCTCCTCCTCCCATTGTCGTCCGAGACTGGCCGGAAAGACCGTCCTGGAGTCCATCTTCATCGTGTAGGAGACGGGAGTCATGCTGAGAGCTGAGATCGTCCTTGGAAACATTGTTGAAAAGTGATTGCTTGAAGACCTGCATGAAAGAGCATTATTTTAGTATAAATATAGATATGTATACTGATTGAGTTCGCATAAACGTTTAACTCGAAATTTGGGAGGAGAGATTGGTCCCACCGGGCGTGCCAGAATCTGTAGGGTCTTTTTCGTCACCCTATTGAGATTGGAATACGCGCGTGCTTGTCAGGCGCATTACAGATTCCCCCTGCCTAGGGTAGGCCGGGGTTTAATGATTGTGGGGATCCGAAACTCCGGCAGCCGCGGACTAAGCTGCCGTTAATTACTCTTCGCCTTTGGAGCAAGGGAACCTCCGATTGACGGGTTAAACTGGTCATGCAGACTCAATGTGCAGTGTTGTGTTTTGAAGGGGTTACGGATATATCGAGGGGCCTGCAGAGTTTTTACGGGGGTCCCGCTACCCGGATAGCGGGCTGGGGGTCAAGGGGGCTAGCAGCCCCCTTGCAGGGTGCGGGGCAGCGCCCCGTTAGAATTTTTTTTTCTAACAGGGACAGTGTCGTGGAGTATGTGTGTGTGTACATATGTATGCATATGTATATATATATATATATGTATATATATATTAAAAAAAAGGGGGGGAAAGGCATCTAGAGGATGCGTGGGGCCAGCGCCAGCGCTTTGAGCGCAAGAGCGCTAACGCACCACGTGTCAACACGTGGGCGCTCGGGTGCTAGCACACTGAGCGCTAGCGCGCCACGTGTCAGCACGTGGGCGCTAGCGCTTTGGGCGCTAGCGCTCTGAGCGCAAGAGCGCTAGCGCACTGAGCGCTAGCGAGCCACGTGTCAGCACGTGGGCGCTCAGGCGCTAGCGCTTTGAGCGCAAGAGCGCTAGCGCGCCACGTGTCAGTACGTGGGCGCTCAGGCGCTAGCGCTCTGAGCGCAAGAGCGCTAGCGCGCCACGTGTCAACACGTGGGCGCTCGAGCAGCAAAAGGGACTTGGTCCCTGCAATGGGAGTTGTACTCCCAGAAAGGAGCACTTATTATTTTGTGTGTGTATGTGTGTGTATATATATGAGGAGTTAAACTCTTAAGATGTTTTGAAGCTGATGAAGGGCTTCTCCCTTTGAGCCCTAGTTCTTCCCCAAAGTGGGGTTTCTGGAGATGGGTCTCCTTTTTCTTCCTTTGTTGGTCGGATCTTGAAGATCAAGAGATATGAGATCTAAAAATCTCTCCTTTCTGAGATCTGATGGCAGATCTGAGTTCCCTTTTGTGGGTTTTATGGTAAAAAACTATTTTGTTTTGAAAAAAGAAGAGTAAAAGTCTTGATTTAATTCAAAAGAAGTGAGAAGGTTTAGAACCTTGGAGAAGGAGCAGAAGGCACAAAGAACCCTAGATTTTTTTTTGAGGGGAATGAAAAAGTATTACTTTATTCATCATCATGTTGCTTTATATAGGCTTACATATTTACATATAGCCCCTTGGGCTTTGTAAAATGGCATTTCGCCCATTCCATGGTTCATGTGCCATTTCTTTTTGCACATAAGCCATGGGCTTACAAAAAAATTGGCTTTATGCCCATTTTGCATACATTCATGCACAAAAAATTACATCAAAATTATTCGTTACATGATTTTTATTTCGGTATGGCGGAAGGCCGGACGCTTCGTGTTCGGGCTCGACCTGGGCATTGGCCCACTTGTTTGGGGTTGATCTTGACTTTGACTTGGTCAACCGGGGTGCAAATTTTGACCCCAACAAACTTGAGATCCACAACTTGAATTACTGGGACGAATCCATCCTTTCTTCAAAAGTTCGTCCAGCTGAGTACGGATCTCCTTCAATCCTTCAGGACTTAGCCGATATGGTGTTTTGATCACCAGTTGTGCACCAGGTACTAAGTCAATACCGAATTCAAGAGCTCGATCGGGAGGCAAACCTGAGATGTCTTCAGGGAATACCTCTTCAAACTCTCGAACTACCTCTGGCTTGTCTTCTTCCGCTTGTATTGTTGCAATCACTGCCTTCCTTGGTTTAGCCTTGTAAGTGCTAGGCTCCAGGGTACAGTATCCACTCTTGAAATAAAAGACCGGAAGATCCTGAATCTCGAACACTACCATTCTTTGATGACAGTTGATGGTAGCGAAGAAAGTTCCTAGCCAGTCCATACCCAAGACTACGTCGAAGCTCGGTATGTCCAGCACCTTAAAGTCCGCATAAAATTCTCTGCTGTAGACGACCACTGGACACAGATCGTATCCCAGAGATGCCTTTAAAACGCCGTTCCCTGAACTGACATTCCAGCTGGATATGAGCGGTTTAACTGGAATTGCATGAGTTCGGACGAACCGTTGCGACATAAAGAAATGTGATGCTTCTGTATCGAAGAGTGCTAAAGCAGGTAGGGAGGCTACTAAGATTGTACCTAAGTTGTGTGGAATATGTTTAAGTAAAGGAATATATATATATATATATATATATATATATATATATTGATGTATACAAGGTTTGAAAATGTTTGAAAGATTGGGAATTATCAGTGATGACTTGGCCAGTGGCTTCAGCTTCTTCCACAGTCATTGTGAAAGCCTGTCCCCTAGGTACATTCCTCCTTACTGGAGGCATATTCCTCTGTCTGTTCCTCTGTCCTTGAGGCATGTTCCTCTGTACCTGATGGAACTGACGAGTAGGCTGCACAGGAGGTCCACGTGGAGGTGGAACTGGGAGACCAAGACGAGGTGTAGGAGCCTGGATAGATGACCGCTGCGGAAAGGTGAGTGATGGTCGGGGTATAGGAGCTGGGATGAGATGATGGAGACAATCTCCAATGGCGTGAGTGGATGCACCACAAACTAAGCAAAGGCGATTAACACGCCTGCAGTCCTTCGCCAGGTTTCCATTCCTTTTGCAGTAGAAGCAAAAGTTTGGATTGGGCCGGTTAAAAGTTACTCCCGGTCTCCTATGTACAATCGATGGCCTGGAAGAGGCTCCTCCTGCTAATTGTGTAGCAGGGCGCTTCACACCGGCAGACTGAGATCTGCCCTTCTTCTTTACAACTGCCTCATATCTTCGGGCAACCTTTAGAGCAAGATCGTGGGTTGGGAAATCCCTTGTAGCTAATGCAGCTTGGATCTCCGGGACCAGCCCTTGCTGAAATCTTGGAGCTCTGATCTCAGCAGTATGTATGAGATGTGCCGCAAACCTGTTACGGTCTTGTATTAGCAGTGTAGTATGTGATATCAAGAAATTGAATATTGAGACATATCTTACCTGCTAAGTATGGTAAACCCAGGATCGTATTCATCCACAGATTTGTTCCATATTGAACTATGTTGTAGGTGGATGAATTGCTGCTCTATGTCAAAACGGGTAGTCTCGGGAAAATATTTCGCGTCGAACATGTCGCGAAATGTCTTCCATTCAATCGGCCGGGTGAGTCGGCTTTCTTCAGTCTTTCACCAAACTCTGGAGTTATCAGTGAGTTGCAGTTTTGCATCTCCCACCCAAGCAATCTCTGGCACTTGTGCTGCTGCCAGATCGTCTTCGATGGACTGAGCCATTCTTCTGCCTCCAAGAGGCTCTCTTTCCCGGAAAAGTTCTTAGGGTGCAGTGCCCGGAATTGCTTCACTCCGGATGCCTCAGATTCTGGGCGGAGCAATAGGATAGCAGTCTGCTCCTGCTGTCCTTCCAAGAGCCACTTGATTTCCTCAAGCAATACCGTCTTCTCGTTGATACGAGCTGCTACGGTAGGTAGTGGTGGTAGAGGAGGTGGATTGTTTCCATTCACGTTGGTGCTCATGTTGTTCGGGGAATCCATAACCTTGAGACAAAAAAAGGGTTAGGATAGATTCAATGAAATGTAAAGAATGTATAGTGCTGATTCTTATAATTCTTGTGATATATTGCTTAGGTTTCCATGCAGAACTGACTTGCATGGGCCGCCAACAAAACCTGTCACGCCCCGCTTTCCAGTATACGGGGAAGGAGACGTGGCGGGCCGCTACGTATTTACTTAGAAGTAAACACGTTAAGCGTAAATAAGCAATATAAATGAACAACACAAGAATAACAAGAGATGTAATAAAACAACAACTTTTTATTGATAATCATTCTTTACATACAACTAAAAAGTAAAGTACAATAATAGAAAGCGATGCCTAAACAATGGCAAATGAACTAAAAAGAAAAATAGTACAAGTAAGGCCTAAAAGTCCGCCTCCTTTGTAAACTGCTCCAAGTCGTCCTGGCTGGGCTCGATCTTCTAAGAGTCGAGTCCTCCTGACAACCATCCAAAGAAAGAAGAGACAAGAATGTCGTCAGCGAACTAGCACTCGGTAAGTCTCAAAAGATAATATGTAATAGATAGGTAAAGAGAATAGAATAGATAAGGTATGTGTTTGTTATGCTAACGTAGTTGTTTGTAGCTTGGTACAGAATGTATCAGTGTATACGGGAGGAGTCCAACTTGCTCCGTGGACCAAGGTAACATGTAAGTACAAGCCCCGTCAAAACCCACGGGACAACGGCACAGGATGTTTATGTAGGTGTCTTTTAGTGACCATCATCGTGTCACTTTTAACACATTGCGTACCAATCTATCCCTTTAAAGCCCCGTAATGTATATTGTATTGATTGTATTGAGTTGTAGTTATCAGACTTGCCGAGATCATGGTATAAGTTATTCATGTAAACTGATTCAGGATGTAAACGGTAGTTATGTAGTCAAGTTCAAGATATAACCATGGTTCGGTCAAGTCAAGTCATGTTGATATTGTTCTGGTATTCATGTTCAAGTTCAAGTGTTCATGTTTGGTATATTGGATTCATGTTGCATTGGAGTTATAATTGGATTCATATTTGGATTGTATTCAGATTAGA
The DNA here is from genome assembly GCA_030015575.1 of Agapanthus africanus. NCBI lineage: Eukaryota > Viridiplantae > Streptophyta > Magnoliopsida > Asparagales > Amaryllidaceae > Agapanthus > Agapanthus africanus. Next base: position 40,804,634 of record JASDDO010000019.1, on the reverse strand, counting down.
CTAAGACTCGGATTGAGTTAGACACTTACACAGATTTGGATCCTGAATTAGATTTTGGTGTTATCGGTAACTGCTGCATATGGACTGCATGATTTGTGTCTTTTTCCAAGACAATTACCATTGATAACCCCGTTTTAGTTTTCTATCTTAAATAGGCAAACACCCACTTTCTCCGGCTCCCTGAGGCTCAAGAGAATTGGTCCTACTTAAACATATATTTACTAAGGTCCTTATTGTAATTTAATATAACTTGAGGGGTTTTATGAAAAATATTTTTAGTATACTTTCAAAATAAAGCTTAAGTATTTATTTATGTTATTTAGAATTGTCATGAAAGTGAATTTTAGAGAATGGGGTATATTAGTGAAAATATTCATAGCTTGAATAGTTCAAGGTATTTTAGTGTAACTTTAACTTGTATTGATATTTGATGGTATTTTCATGTAACTTGTAATTATTTTATTTTTTTTGAAAAATATGGAATTTAATAATATCTTAAAAATATATGGTTTGATAATATTCATATAATTATTAAAAATAAATTTTTATTATTAAATAGAAATTCTCGTTTTTCTTAAAAATTGTATTAAAATTCCATCGAGATCGTATGCTCCGTGAGGAGGCCTGCATCTCGCTCTACTAGTCCCGAGAATGTGCGATAATCCGCACCATCTAATAGCGGGTTCCCCAAAATGGGTTGTAGAGGTCTATTTGTAAAGAATTAAGTAACACAATTTAAAGAAATCCGGCTTTTAATAGTTTAAGTTATTTTGATGAAAAGTCATATTTTGCCACAAAAATATTGTTCAAGAGAATCATCCTATATCAAGATGTGTGTATGTGAGAGGTAGGTCATTACCGAGGTTTTCTAAAGGTATGCTAAGCAAAAATAATTAAAAGACGTCATATGTAAAGTTTGTGATATTTAAACGAAAAATGCAATTTAAAGTTACATAACATGGTATTTTAAGATGAAAATTGTTCTAATTATTTGTTCCATGATTAATAAGTAAGGTATGGTGATATGGATGATTGATTCCTAAGAAAAATTGTAATTTTAAAGATTATAGAATCGAATGTCGGTATAACTCCGCTTACCGACAAATTTTGAAAAGAAGAATTTTTATGGTAGAAAGAGAAAAGGGAAGATGGAACTTACCAGTTAAAAGGATAGAGCGGAGGTAGAGGAAGAGAATGGTAGACTTCGTGTAGTCGCGGAGTCGCTGGAAACATCTCGAATTCTCGCCGGAAATTGACTTAGGGCTAATTCTACTTGTACTTTTCTTAGACTTATTGAGAATTTTTGAGAATTTTGGCAATAAATTTTAGAATGAAGAGGGCTAGGGTATGGAGTTGTATTTATATGATGAAATTAGGGTTTAGGAATTGAAGAAATAATTAAAAATGCATTAAAAATTGGATTTAAAACTTCATTTTAATTCTCTGTTAATTTTCATGGAAAATAAACAGAACATGGATAGTGGGGGTAGGCCAAGGATCAAGTGTGCAAAGAAAAGGGACCATCCCCTAAGGGAGGCCCGGCGGAGCCAGCCCTAAGACACATCTCGCCGGCCATCTAGAGGAGGGAGCCCATTGGATTCTTGCTACGTGTCTCTCTCGCAGTTAATATAATTTTCCACATGTTTGTTTATCTGTGACTTTTCATTTTATGTGCTGAGCATGTGTAGACTTTTGGGCTTCTAAAAAGTTTAAAAGAAAAATACAGAAAAATAATAAAAAGTTTAAAAGAAAAATACAGAAAAATAATAAAAAGTTTAAAAGAAAAATTCAGAAAAATAATAAAAAGTTTAAAAGAAAAATAATGTTGTTAATGGGATTCGAACACATGGGTTCTGTCGTAACAGTGCAAAGCTTTACCAATGAGCAACAAGTGTTTTCTTGCTATTTTTAAGTAAAAACAACATTTAAAGTATTCTCAGGCTTGCAAACTCCATTCTGCACATTAACTTTAAAAATTTTTGTAACAGGTTTTGTGAAGTAAAAAGTAATTTGTTGTGTTTAGGGAGGGGGGCAAAAAGGCGCCTTAGTTATATTATTTTATCCATTACTTTATATGTGGTTGAAAAAGAATCACGGAAAAAATTTAAAAAATGCTTCACGAAACCATTCAAGATTTTATAATCAAGAATGTTAGAAACTTCAGAAACAATGAACTTGCCGACAAGTTCGATAAATTGAGTTATACTTATTTGCTTTTTACTAACCATTAGATTCAATGTACTCATAATCTACCGTAAGCTGCTTCTAACACCCGTGTGGAACATATGGTGATTTTTTTTTCTCTGCCTTAATATATAGAATATTAAATTGGGGTAGTAATTATCGAGGCATAAAAACAACATGTTTCATATAGAGTTCGATTCCTATCGAAAGAATTTGGAAACAATCCTTCACACATTTTCACTATTAGATTAATTTTGGGATGTATGCTAACAGTTATGAATAAAATCTTCATTTATTACCAAATATAACATAATTGAATGCAAAAATCCCAAAATTAATAATAGCTAAAAGGTGGGAAGGATTTGTTTCTAAATCCTTATATATGATCCAAGTAAGCTGGCTTCAATTTTCAAGCAATTTTTTGTCCTCTAGAGCAAAATTTCTAAAGGCCCCCCAATTTCTCTATAAATGCAAAAAGGCTCCTTATTTTCCCTACACTTTTCCTGATAAATCCAAAAAATTCCCAAAGAACCCTCATTTTCCCTATAATTGCAAAAAGGCCCACATTTTCTACACTGCCGTAAAATTTCAAAAAGGCCCCTCATTTTCCCTATAATTGTAAAAAAGTCAATCATTTTCCCTATAATTTCTCCCCCTAATCCAGAAAAATCCAAAAAGCCCTCGTTTTCCCTACAATTGCTAAAAAAATCTTCTTTTTCTCTTCTAGCAGAAAATTTTAGAAAGCCCCTCATTTTCTCTGTAATTGCAAAAAACCCTCATTTTCCCTATAATTTTCCCATCCAACTCAAAATAAATCCTAATTTTCCCCATGATTGCAGAAAAGTCCCACATTTTTCCTATGATTTTTTCCGCGCCCCTGCATATGGACGGGGGGAAAATTTTCAAACTATTTTTGATTGTGTAGTGCAAAACATCAAAAAAAATAACAAAAAAACCAAATATTATAAAAAAAAGATCAAATAAAAGATTAAAAAATTGTCATATAAAATATCAAAAATAAAAAACCGATAAAATTTCAGGCTCTTTTTTTGTCATGCAGTGGAAAATATCGAAAATATCAAAAATATAGCATATAAACTAAAATAAAAATAACAAATAAAATTTTAAAAAAACAAAATATTATTAAAAAAATCATTTCGCTTTCTTTAATATGAATTATTTACATTCATGTCACAAACTTTCTTAAACAAACTCCAACAATACAGTTTAACTTCTCATGCAAAATTGCATTTTAATTTCTACATGGAAAATGTTCAATATACGGCAACATTCTTACTGCAGCTCTATTAGGAAATCGTCGCTTAATGCAGTATTTATTTTGTTTTTAAATGTACAAATGGAAACTTCGGTTTTTCATGCTCTTTTAGCATTTGGCGGATAATTATACGGAAGACCGTCATTTTTCAAAATTTAGTCATGGTTGCAAATATCGTCATGGTTGCAAAAAAGACCCCTCATTTTTCCTATAATTGCAAAGAAGGTCCTCATTTTGTTTTCTATTGGAAAATTTCAAAAGGCCCCCTCATTTTCCCAATAATTGCTAAAAAACCTCATTTTCCATATAATTTTCCCTCCAACTCAAAAGATTTAAAAAAAGGACCCTCATTTTCCCTATAATTGCAACACCCGACCCGTGCATTTGCACGGGGCAAATTTTCAAACTATTTTTGGTCATGCAGTGGAAAACGTCAAAAAAATAACAACAAAACAAATAATATCAAAAAATATATTAAAAATACCAAATAAAATATAAAAAATTAAAAGCCATTAAAATTTCAATCTCTTCTCATGTGGTGGAAAATATCAATCAAATAATATTAAAAAATATCAAATAAAATTTAAAAAATTCAATAAAAAATCAAATAATATATGACAATTTCATGTCGCATTCTTCGATATGACTATTCACATTTACCGTGGATCAAATAAAATATAAAACATTTAAAAAAATTCATAACAATTTCTCCGGTCCCGTGCATTCGTCCGGGTCCCCTTGCTAGTTTAAAACTAAAAGAAGAGAACAGCTGTGACCTACAAGATGGCAACATCATTCTTTGTTTGACCATTCAAAAGCATAAACAGAGCCGGTGATATAAATAGGTTAATTAGAATCAGAGGATCATAGAGAAGATGCTTCTAATACACTTTTTTCTAATAAAAGTAGATGCCTCTAAATTTTCAAAAATATTCAATTTGAACCCTAAAAAAAGTTTTGGCATTATAAACACATATATGGTAGTTTTATTTTGGGTAATTGTTGAACCCCACGCCACCCCCACCCCGAGTCCAAAGTTGTTTAAAAAAATCCCAGGATTTTCAAAATTGGATGTAAGGCCCTACTGTTTGAAAACTTGCCTTGGCCCATTAGAAAGTAGGCCTGGGTTAATTTTTATGGGTTAGGACGGAAAAGACCCCTCTTCAAATACATCACATCCAAATTTCTTCTCATTATCACTCGCCCGCTTTCGCAAACACCCTCGTCTTCGAAAACCCTAATCCTAACTTCGTCGCCGCTGCCATCGCCATTATCGTCGGCTATCCTCGCTAATGGGCCTTCGCCGCATTCTCCTCAATCACCTCGATCGCTGCTCCAACTCGTCGCCCAATCTTGACACTCGTCCTCGAAAATAATGTCTTCACACTATATCATCCCATCAAACCGCCCAATCAATTGTCCATCGATTTCACACATTGTCGTCGCCCTCATCGTTGCTACCCCATCGATCTCCGCGGTGGCGGATCTAGGATTTTATCAAGGGTGATGCCAAAATTGTTATAATTGTAAGGGCCCCATGCACGGACGTGGAGGTTTGGGGGCGGTAGCCTCTGGGCCAAATTTTTTGAGTAATAGCATGCATATGGTGTTTCCATGTGACCAACGGCATTCGTGCTAGCGCGCTCATCCCTTGCATAAAGAGACTTCAAAACATATTTTGACTATATACATATGAGAATAATGGAGGAAAGAGGCCTTAGGAGGGTTTTTCGTTAGGTGACGGCGAAAGATACACCTTCCAACATTTTATTCAATGATAGGCATCCATCATCATCATCTTTATCAACTACGATGTGGATAGACCAAATTTCATGTTATTCTATAACTTTTACACCGTTGAATTAGCAGTGTAAAAAGTTCTATTGTCGGTAAACTGTTAATTTTGCGTCCACTAAATCTACGGTCAAAGTTGGTGTATCCACATCTGAGATGATAAACAAGAAGATGATGGGGGGTGCCGATCGTCAAGGAAAATCGTGGAGGGTGTATTTTTTCAACGCCACAGGAGGAAATTCCCTCCTAAGGCACCGGGAAAAACTATTATATTATCTATCTATCTATATTTTTGATGAAGTTAAAATAAGAAGGCAGAGCAAGAAGAAACTACATTACGATTGAGTTTTGAATAGTGTGAGAATAATTTACTTAACTGGGAGTTGAACTCACATCTCTCAAAGACCAAAGCTTATGACTAGCATCTAAGACCACTAAGTCATCCTTATCTTTGTGTTTTTATTTATATCTATATAATTATATATGTAAAAATCAATATATATATATATACACATATATTGGGTGTTTATTTTTCAACCCATGGTGGGACCAAGGCCCCACCCTACCTTCAAGTGGGTCTGCCCTTGGATCTCCGTCCCCAGTAGTATATCATGAAACAACTTATATGTTGCAGGCAACTGTCTAGATGTTTAAGGCAACAGCTTAGATGTTGCATGCAATTGCATGTAGTTTCTTAAATATTAAGACATCTAACAGGATAGATGTTACATGCAATAGTTTAAATGTTGCAGGCAACCGTATAGATATTGCAGGCAACCGTCTACATGTTGCAGGGAAATCCTTAAAAAAAGCGGTGTAAATGAAAGAAAATAATGGATAATGGAGAAAATGAAAGGAGATGATTATTGTTCTGGTGGGGAGTTGAAAATTTTGGCGGGAAAAGTAGTGAATTTTGGAGGGAAAAAATTTGGTAGGAACATTTAATGCTTAGTCTTTTAAGCAAAAAAAAACACAGAAACAGATTTTACAGGCAACTGTCTAGATATTATAGGCAATCCCTAGATATTGCAGGTAGCTAAACCGCTCCTTAACTGCTATGAGAATACAACAGTAAAAGTACTATGTGCACATGGGAAAGGACACTAAAGGTAAGGGGCAATTGGGGAATATACTAAAATATAAAATGACTTTTGTATACTAGGGATTTTTCAATGGACCTAACGTTTTTTAACAAGGGGAAAAAGCCCCGAGACTTTTTTGACATGTTTTGAGAGGGCCGAGAATTTTTTGACAATTTACCTATTTATTTTTTTCCTGATTTGACTAACTGCAATGATGAATAAGTGTAAAGAGAACATTCAAAGCTATAAAATTAAGGGTTATTTCATAGAAACCCCTCGTAGCTTGGGGTAACATCCAGATATCTCCTTGTAGTTCTACCGTTAGATGAAAAGCCCTATAGTTGGCAATCGTTACCCAACACCCCCATCCCATTAAATACCGTGTGAAATGAACTTATTTCCCCTCTCCCTTCCCCCAAATAAGACCCGATCTTTTTAGAAAAAGAATATCCAAAATAAGACCCGATCTTCAAGCGAGAACCAGCAGCCCAGTTCCTTCTCATTTGAAGAAAATCCTTCATCGACACAAATCGACAAGACAGCTAAGATCTGGAGAAAAATCCTTCTCCTTTGAAGAAAAAATCCATCATGGAACCTATAACAGCTCGGCAGCTCAGATCCAGAGAAGAATTGAGATATTTCCCTAATTTTAAAACCTGATTCACACTTTTCGTTTGGATTTACTTTGTACTTTGGGATTTTTGCTATCAATTAAGTCTTTTAAACTTTGTTTATGGAATTTCATGTGTATCCATATCAATTTTAAGCTCTTTTGGGTAGAAATTTATTCTTGGTAGAAGTTATTTTTGAAAAACGTTGGTAATCATTTTTAAAAATTGACTGATTTTCAACTGAAATCTTTTCAAAAAAATTGCAATAATACAGAAACATTATATCAATATTGGATTACCGCTACAAAATTACAAATTTACTGCTACACCATATACATCAATTAAATATTATACAATAGAAGTAAAGAACTCAATGCTACACAATTCTTGATGTTGGATTGAATGCAGCTTTGAGAGGAGGGAAAGAGCGTGTTCCTACGAGCTGTTTCCTCCTTCTAACTTCTGCGAAATGCAATAGTGCCCTTTTCGACGAGGGTCGTAGGTGAAGATGTACACAGAATGGACTTCAATCATTAAGTAATCAAGTTAGTAACCACCTAGAAACTTTGAGGCATTTCACCCCCATATCTTTCACCCTTTAGTAACCACTTAGAAACTTTATTGAAAGTGTAGATGTATTCTTTGTATTTTCTCTAATTCTTCCATAAATAGAGACAATAAAAACTTAGACACTTTTTGTTTGCTTTCTTCACTTGTATTATATTGTCACTCAAGTTCTCTTCTTTGCTATTTATTCTGAGTTCTAGGCATTAGATTTCTCATGTAGCAACAGTTACAACCCTAATTTTAAATATTTTGTCCCACTTTTTTAGTACATGTGGAATCTTAAGCATAAGCTGTCAATCCTAACCAATATTTGCATGTTATGGTCCTTAAAGTGTTGATGAGACTAGACATAGGGTTTCATATGTACAATAGTAGTATAGTAGTTATTTTTTTAGAGTAAAATTATCTTAATCTATGCAATACATGTCTAATGAATACTGATATAGTAATATGGATTTATACAATTTTTAAAAAAAATTGTATTTTGTCTATCTCAACTTGATATGGAAATATTTATTATACTCATTTATTTTGTCGGGGCCCGGTTCTTGCTCACGAAATAAAGTGCCACATGGAACAAAGTGCCACGCCAATTGTCATGCCAAGGGGGCCGGAGCCACCTCTTGAGTGTGTGAGACCCACTGTAGAACAATGGGGAATTTTCGGAATACATTCCGAAAGATAACCGAACTGTATTATAAATGTAATGATACCACCCTCAATTACAGAGACGCCCTTTAAGTGAATCGGCACTACAGGAGCTTGAGAACTCCGTAGTTAAGCGTGCTCGGGCCAGGAAGCCTTGGGAAGGGTACCTCCTGGGAAGTTGCTCCGGTCGGGTGCGGTTTGCTCTGAAGGGTAAAACCGTGCGGTTTCGACCAGAGCGAGTAATACCATCTGTACTAGGGCGTGGGGCGTTACATTTATGGTGGCCCATGCAGGTCCCTCAGTAGTAGGTCTGTGGTTCGAGGACGAACCCATTGTTCAAAGATGGGGAGAATGTCGGGGCCCGGTTCTTCCTCACGAAACTATGTGCCACACGGAACAAAGTGCCATGCCAATTGTCATGCCATGGGGGTGGGGGCCATCTCTTGAGTCCATGGGACCCAATATAGAACAATGGGGAATTTTCGGAACACATTCCGAAAGAGGACCGAACTGCATTATAAATGTATGTGGTTTTGCCAGAGCGGACGATACCATCTGTACTGGGACGTGGAGCATTACATTTATGGTGGGTGTCTCAGTAGTAGGTCTGTGGTACGAGAACGAACCATTGTTCAAAGGTGGGGAGAATGTCGGGGCCTAGTTCTTTGCTCACGGAACAAAGTGCCACTGTAACATCCTAGTGTATTTATACTATATTTTATTTGTGTTTTTCTAATCTTGCGATAAATTTTCTTGATTATTATTACTTTTGGGTGCGGATAATGCATTTGGTAACTGTCGGGGACCGGTTCTTGCTCACGAAACAAAGTGCCACACGGAACAAAGTGCCACGCCAATTGTCATGCCAAGGGGACGGGGGCCACCTCTTGAATCCGTGTGGGCCACTTCTTGAGTCCATGGGACCCACTGTAGAATAATGGGAAATATTCGGAACACATTCCTAAAGAGGACCGAACTGCATTATAAATGTATGCGGTTTTTCCAGAACGGACAATACCATTCGTATTGGGGCGTGGGGTGTTACATTTATGGTGGCCCATGAAGGTCCTTCAGTAGTAGGTCTGTGGTTCAAGAAAAAAATATTGTTCAAAGGTGGGGAGAATGTCTGGGCCTGGTTCTTTGCTCACGGAACAAAGTGCCACCGTAACACCCTAGTGCATTTATACTATATTTTATTTGGCGTTTTTCTAATCTTGCGACAGATTTTCTTGATTATTATTACTTTTGGGTGCGGATGGTGCATTTGGTAACTGTGATTAGTATTCGATTCGACCCGCATGCTTAAAACCCATTATGGTTCAAGATTACGTCATATATTTGCTAGTACAGAGGATCCATCACATCTAAATTTTATACACACCCATGATATATTTTGTATCTGCATATCTTTTAATAATACAAATAATAGCCAGGTAATATATTTTTAATATCTAGCATGGCATATTATCATACCCCATATTATATGGTTGCATCCATATATCTTGTTCATGTCCAGATTGATAAAACAAACTCGTTTGGATCGCTACGTATATTTACGTAGATCCGTACTTGGAGGTATGCATTTTTATTAAACGGGTATCGCATTATGATTTTAAGTTATACGTATATTCTCCATATTTTAAAACCTGATTTTTAAAGGAGATCCGGATATTTTTCGGAGTAGTTTGATATTAGCAGTATTATCCTATAATATATATTATAATATTCTTCTAAACCAAAACAAAAACTAAGAGTTATATATATATATATATATATATAACCTCTCCCTCTATTCCTCTTGTCTCTCTCAATATATATATTATAAAAATTATAATATGACTTAATTATATATATATATATATATATATATAACTAATTATATTATAACCTCTCCCTCTATTCCTCTGTCTCTATATATATATTATAAAAATTATAATATGACTTAATTACCTAAACCCTTCTCTCTCTCCTCTCTCACTTTCCTTTCCTGTCTCCCTGAGGCTCAAAAAAATTGATCCCGCTTAGATCTATATTTACTAAGATCCTTAATTGTAATTTTATATAACTCGAGGGGGTTTTATGAAAAATATTTTATATACTCTCAAAATAAACGTCGAGTATTTATTTATATTATTTAGGGTTTCCATAATTGTGAATTTTAAGAATGTGAAATATTTTAGTGATAATAGTTTGGCTTGGATAGTTTATGGTATTTTAGTGTAAAACTTGTCTTTTGAATAACTTGAGGGTATTTTAGTGAAACCTGTCATTCTTTTATTTTTATAAAATATGGAATTTTATTATATATTGAAAATATATGGTTTGATAATATTTATATATTTATAAAAAATAATTTTATTAGTAAATAGAAAAATCTCATTTTTCTTAAAAAATCGTATTAAAAATATTTCGAGACCGAATGCTCCGTGAGGAGGCCCGCATCTCGCTCTACTAGCTCAAAGATGTGCAATAATCCGCACCATCTAATAGCGGGTTCCCTAAAATGGATTGTAGAGGCATAATCGCAAAGAATTTAATAATACAATTAAAAAGAAAACCGGGTTTTTATAGTCGATAGTTTTTAATGAAATATTGTATTTGCCACAAAAATATGTTTCCAAGAGTATCGTTCTATGTAAACATGTGTATATGTGGAGGGTGGGTCATTACCCCGTGATATTTTCTAAAGGTAATAGTAAGCAAAACAATTAAATATGGTAGATACAAAGTTCTTGGTATTTAAATATAAAACACAATTTAAAGTTATTTAACATGATGATTTAGGGTGACAATTGTTTCTAATTATTAGTTTTATGGTTATAAACATATGTTAAGAATATGGATGAGCAATGATTAAGAAAAAGTGTGATTTTAAGGTTTTAGAATCAAAAATCGGTGTTAACTCCACTTACCGACATATTTTGAAAAAGAGAACTTTTTATATAGAAAGAGAAGAATGAGGTGAGACTTACTAGCTAGAAGGGTAGGAAAGAGGTAGAAGAAGATAGCTTGATCGTTGCGGCGTCGTGGGGTCGCCGGAACTTGCTCGATTCCTCGCCGGAAATTGGTTTTGGGCTAACTCCACTTCTACTCCACTGTACTTAGAAAATGTGAGGGTTTCGGATAGAATTTTCAGAATGAGGAGGGGCTAGGGTATAGGGTTGTATTTATAGTGTGAGATTAGGGTTTTGGAATTGGAAGGCTGAATTAAAATCCATTAAAATTAGATTTAAATGTGAATATTGAAGTCTCTGTTTAAATTCAGAGAAATCAAACAGTGCAGGAGTGATGGGGGTAGGGGAAACGACAAGTGTGCAAAGCCGAGAACTTTTTCCCATGGGCTACCCGTCGCCGCCGACCCATAGGGTCATCTCGCTGGCCAAGTGTGAGGGGAATGTCGGTGGATTTGTGCTACGTGTTCTCTTCTGTATATATATATATATCATTTTATACATGTTTGTTTTTCCCGACTGTTCATTTTTTGTGTGCAGTGCACGTGTAAAATTTTGGTCTTCCAAAAAGTTTTTTAAAAAAATCAGGAAAAAATAATGTGGCTGATGAGATTCGAACACAAGGGCTACGTCAGCAGTGCAAGGCTTTACCAGCTACATGCTTGTTTCTTGCTATTCTTAAATAAGAATAACTTTTAAATTGTGGTCAGGCTTGCAAACTTCATTATGTACATTAACTTAAAAATATTCGTACAGTAAATTCAGAGTCGTTACATTCTACCATTCTTATAAAAATTTCGTCCTCGAAATTTATAGAAGGAAGTTGTAAGAGATCCAAGAAATTTTTTGATTACAGTAGTGGGAAAGAACTAGTGATATTGTACAGAAAGTGCATGAAAAATGTTTGAAAGAACGAAAAGATGCAAAGGTTGAAAAAGATGGAAGGAAGATTACCACTGTTATCTTGACCTATTGCGTCGGCTTCTACGACAGCTAAAGTGAAAGCCTGATACCGGGGTACATTCCTCCTAGCTGGAGGCACATTCCTCTGTTCTTGGGGCATGCTTATCTGCTCTCGAGGTATGTTCCTCGGTGCCTGGTGGAATTGACAAGGAGGCTGCACAGGAGGTCCACGTGGAGGTGGAGTGGGTAGCGCAAGGCGGGGTGCATGAGTCTGAATAGCTGGCCGCTGCGGAAAAGTGATTGCTGGTCTAGGGGCTGGAGCTGGGTTGAGACAATAAGGACAAGCTCCAATGGCATGAGTGGATACACCACAAACTAAGTATAAGCCGTTTGCACGCCTGCAGTCCTTTACCAGGTATTCATTTCTCTTGCAGTAGAAGCAAAGATCTGGACAGGGCCGGTTAAATGGTACTTTCGGTCTCCTGGGTACAAAAGGTGGCCTGGAAGAGGCTCCTCCTGCCATCTGAGCGGCAGGGCGTTTCACACCGGCAGTCTGAGGTATGCCCTTTTTCTTCACTACTGCCTCATAGCGTCGGGCAGCCTTCAGCACAAGATCATGGGTTGGGAAATCCCCTATAGCTAGTGCAGCTTGGATTTCCGGGTCCAACCCTTGCTGAAATCTCCATGCCCTGATCTCAGCAGTCGGAATAAGGTGTTCCGCGAACCTGCTAAGCATGGTAAACTCAGCATCGTATCCATCCACAGATTTGTTCCATATTGAACCTTGCTGTAAGTGGATGAACTGTTGTTCCATTTCGAAACGGGTAGTCTCAGGGAAATATTTCGCGTCGAACATATTGCGAAATGTTCTCCATTCAATCGATTGGGCGAATCGTCTTTCTTCAGCCTTCCACCAGACTCTGGCGTTATCCGTCAGAGTCAGCTTTGCAACTCTCACCCAAGCAATCTTTGGCACTTGTGCTGCTGCCAGATCATCCTCGATAGATTGAGCCCATTCATCTGTCTCTAGTGGGCTCTCCTTCCCAGAGAAATGTTTCGTATGCAAAACCCGGAATTTCTTGAATCCGGGTGCCTCGATCTCTGGACGGTGCATGAGGATAGCAGTCTGCTGCTGCTAACCCTCCAAGAGGCTCTTGATCACCTCAAGCAATACCGTTTGCTCGTTGATGGGAGCTGCAACGGTAGGTGGTGGTGGTAGAGTGGGTGGTGGAGTGTTTTCATTGACATTCATACTTGTATTGTTGAAAGAATCCATGACCTTGATAGAAAAGAAATGTTAAGATAGATTCAAGGAATTTGAAATGTAAAAAATGTATAGTTGCTGATTCTTATATTTCTTGTGATATATTGTTTAGAATTCCATGCAGAACTAACCTGCATGGGCCGCCAACAAAACCTGTCACGCCCCACTTCCCGGTGTACGAGAAAGGGGACGTGGCCAGGCCGCGACGTATTTACTCAGAAGTAAACACGTTAAGCGTAAATAAGCAATATAAATAATTGCACAAGAATAACAAGAGATATAATATAAACAACAACTTTTATTAACATTCATTCTTTACATTACAATTGATTTGAAAAGGAAATGTACAATGATAAAAGCAATGCCTAAACAGTGGCATACAAATGAAAAGATAAATACAAGTAAAGACTAGAAGTCTAACTCCTCTGTAAACTGATCCAAGTCTTCCTAACGGAGCTCGGTCTCCTAAGAGTCGGGTCCTCCTGATGAACATTCCAAAGAAAGAAGAGACATGAATGTTGTCAGCGAACTAGCGCTCGATAAGTCTCAAAAGAAAGGAAAGAATACGACAAGTAGAGAGAAATATAAATGTAATTTTTAGAGGTTTATGTTTGTTATATTAACGTAGTTGTTTGTAGTTTGGTACAGAATGTATCAGTGTATACAGAGAAGTCCAACTATCCCATAGACTATGGTAACATGTAAGTACAAGACCCTGTCAAAACCCACGAGACAATAGCACGAGGGTTCGTGTAGGTGTCTTTTAGTGTCCATCATCGTGCCACTTTTAATACATTCTGTACCAGTCTACCCCTTTAAAACCCCATAGTGTATTGTATTGAATTATAGTTATCAGACTTGCCGAGACCATAGATACAAGTTGTTCATGTAATCAAGTTCAGGATATAAACAAGTTGTCATGTAATCAAGTCAAGTTATAGCCATGGTTCGGTCAAGTGAAATCAAGTTTGCATGTTGATCTTGTTCTGGTATTCAGGTTTAGGTTCAAGTATACATATTGGTATATTGGATTCATGTTGAATTGGATTCTGATTTGGATTAGACTCAGATTGATTTGGACTCAGACTTGAGTCAGACACTTAGAACTGATTTGGATTCTGAATTAGATTTGGGAGTTATCGGTAACTGCTGCATATGGACGGCAGGATTTGTGTCTTTTTCCAAGACAATTACCATTGATAACACCGTTAAGTTTTTCTACCTTAAACAGGCAAGCAATCACTTTCTCCGTCTCTCTAAGGCTCAAAAGAATTGATCCCGCTTAAACATATATTTACTAGGGTTCTTAATTGTAATTTTATATAACTCGAGGGGGTTTATGAAAAATATTTTATATACTCTCAAACTAAATCTCGAGTATTTATTTATATTATTTAGGGTTTCCATAATTGTGAATTTTAAGAATGTGAAGTATTTTAGTGATAATAGTTTGGCTTGAATAGTTCATGATATTTTAGTGTAAAACTTGTCTTTTGGATAATTTGAGGGTATTTTAGTAAAACTTGTCATTCTTTTATTTTTTAGAAAACATGGAATTTTATTATATCTTGAAAATATATGGTTTGATAATATTTATATATTTATAAAAATTAATTTTATTATTAAATAGAAAATCTCGTTTTTCTTAAAAAATCGTATTAAAAATCTTTTGAGACCGATTGCTCCGTGAGGAGGTCTGCATCTCGCTCTACTAGCCTAAAGATGTGCGATAATCTGTACCATTCAATAGCGGGTTCCCCAAATGGGTTATAGAGGCATAATCGTAAATAATTTAATAATACAATTAAAAAGAAAACCTGGTTTTTATAGTCGATGGTATTTTAATGAAATATTGTATTTTCTATAAAAATATGATTCCAAGAGTATCGTGCTATATAAACATGTGTGTATGTGAGGGGTAGATCATTACCCCGTGATGTTTTCTAAAGGTAATAGTAAGCAAAACAATTAAATATGGTAGATACAAAGTTAATGGTATTTAAATGTAAAACTCAATTTAAAGTTGTTTAACATGATGATTTAGGGTGAAAATTGTTTCTAATTGTTAGTTTTATGGTTATAAACATATGTTAAGAATATGGATGAGCAATAATTAAGAAAAAGTGTGATTTCAAGGTTTTAGAATCAAAAGTCGATGTTAACTTCACTTACCGATATGTTTTGAAAAAGAGAACTTTTTATGTAGAAAGAGAAGAATGTGGTGGGACTTACTAGCTAGAAGGGTAGGAAAAAGGTAGAAGAAGATAGCTTGATCGTTGCGGCGTCGTGGGGTTGCCGGAACTTGCTCGATTCCTCGCCAGAATTGGTCTTGGGCTAACTCCACTTCTACTCCACTTGTACTTAGAAAATGTGAGGGTTTTGGATAGAATTTTCAGAATGAGGAGGGGTTAGGGTATATGGTTGTATTTATAGTGTGAGATTAGGGTTTTGGAATTGGAAGACTGAATTAAAATCCATTAAAATTGGATTTAAAGGTGAATATTGAAGTCTCTGTTTAAATTCAGAGAAATCAAACAGTGCAGGGGTGATGGGGGTAGGGGAAACGACAAGTGTGCAAAGCCGGAAAATTTTTCCCACGGGCTACCCATCGCCGCCGACCCATAGGGTCATCTCACCGGCCAAGTGTGAGGGGAATGCCGGTGGATTTGTGCTACGTGTCTTCTTCTGTATATATATCATTTTATACATGTTTGTTTTTCCTGACTGTTCATTTTTTATGTGCATTGCACGTGTAAACTTTTGGGATTCCAAAAAGTTTACAAGAAAAATCAGGAAAAAATAATGTGGCTGATGGGCTTCGAACACGGGGGCTACGTCACAGTAGTGCAAGACTTTACCAATGAGCTACATGCTTGTTTCTTGCTGTTCTTAAACAAGAATAATTTTTAAATTGTGCTCAGGCTTGCAAACTCCATTCTGTACATTAACTTAAAAATGTTCGTACAGTAAATTTAGAGTCGTTACACGGAATAAAGTGCCATGCCAATTGTCATGCTAAGGAGGCAGGGGCCACCTCTTGAGTCCGTGGGACCCACTGTAGAACAATGGGGAATCTTCAGAACACATTCCGAAAGAGGACTGAACTGTATTATAAATGTAATGATGCCACTCTCAATTACAGAGGCGTCTTTTAACTGAATCGGCACTACAGGAGCTTGAGAACTCGGTAATTAAGCGTGCTCGGTGTAATACCCAGTTCCCCTATAAATATTTTCTGTGTATTTATTATATTTTCTAGATTTTTCCTATTATTTTTCACTTTTATATATTTTATTTATTTTAATTATTATTGTATATCCCAAATCCTTTTTCCTAACCCAGCCCCAGCCTAAAGCCCATAAGCCTGTTCTCTAACCCAACCCTACCCGACCCGACACCCCCGAGACCCGACCCGCTTCCCCACTCCTGCTTCCCTTTCTTCTACTTCTCTTTCCTTCTCTTTTTCCCGCCTTCCTCACGCTACCCCCTACGACCCGCTCCTCCTCTCCTGTCACGACCCAAAGTTTAGATGTGACCGGCACTTAGATTGTGTATTATCTAAAGATATTTACACAACCCAAGTAAGCCGAAAAACCAAGACCAAATCCTTTTTGCGGAATTTTCATGAAAATTTAGTTTTAAGTAAAAATCACCGTTTTATTGAATTAAGATATTAACAATAACTCACTAGTGAATTCATAATAAAAACAATTATAAATTGTTAAATTTGGTTGCATCCCTAGTTGGGATCAACAATATTAACAGCGGAAATAAAACTCAGTATATAGGATATAAATAAGAATCCCAAACATAATAAAAGAAATATCTTCTAACATAACCACGATCTCATCTGTCAATTAATACACATATACACATCTCTCATTCTAAGTCATAGTACAAAGTCTGATAGAGATTTTCTAGATCCAAAATACAATACCAAAAGAGAATGTTACTACACATGTAACCCACCTATCAAAAGATGCGATAAAAGCTGGAAAAGTGGATCTGCACTGCTGCTATCCGTCCACTCTACCCCTGCAAAGAACTGTGGCACAACGGGGGTGAGTTGCCAACTCAGTGAATATAACTAACATACAACGGTTAATAATGTAAATATGACGATCATAACTAACTGAAATGAGAGTAAGTATGATGTATGATAGCATATGGAAAGTATGAATCTGCACTACAAATCACATAACCAAAATTGAAATATCATCATTTATTCCCATTAAATTTCATCTTTCTGTGTACACCATCGATACAAAACTTTCATTTCTCCCAGGTATCATTCCCCGAATGATCCTGTAATCAATGACACCGGTCGGTATCCTCTAGATATCCGCCGTGTTTCACAATTCTCTCCGGTATCGAGTATTCTCGCTAGGCTCCCCCGCCTCAAATACGGCTATCCTGCCCTTCGGTCTCGACCGGGTCCACCATGTATCCAACTGTATATCTCCCCCACTCAGTCTGGATAACGTAAAGTCCGCGACCGTATATCTCCCCACTCGGTCCGGAATAAAACCAAATCATAAAATATCTCATGGTGGACATGTCACCCCAATCATGAAATCACTGGATTTATGTAATAGTATGGGAAAATCTAAACCATAAATTCTCAATAATACAAAAGCTTCTTATATCAATTTAGAATACTCGGATAATAAACATGATGTCATGTATGCAAGCTACCACTATTGTTAATAATTAAGGTATGATAGGAATCATATTTAACAATATGAATATTTAGTGTAAAAGTGACATGTTAATATCGACGAGGTGTAGTGTAATATATAAAAGTGTGCACGTGCGGCATAACTCATCGATAATTGTGCGGTGTTCTACATCTATTACCATAGTGATGTATAGTTATGTATATGAATGCGAATTATTAACTTAGCATGCAAAAGTAAAACTTTTATTTAAATAAAACTATGGGCGTAACACGCCATTTTACAAAATTCCCTGGTAGATGTTTAGTCTACTCACTGGAAATACGTCGTATCTACTCAGGAATCGCCAATCCTTTTCCTTTCCTCGCGGCCTCCGAAGTTCCAGTATTTGAATCTAACATCGAAAATTAACTTGTATAAGGAAACGACTATTCCGACACGGCGAATATGAAAACACACGTTCCTACGTACTAGTTATATTGTATACGACTATATCAAGCTATATAACACTTAGCCTTACTGGAATTTAACTCAACTCTGCATCGCGACGGAAAACAGATCGCGATACATTTTAACCGTGTCGTATTTTGGATTTTTAGATACCTTTTTCGATATTAGCTTTCAGATTTTATATACAGTTAAACTAACTTGATTAAAAAAATACTAAAATGACCAAAATTCTACACAGAGACCTACCCAAAAAGCCCAAACACCCAAGTCCCCTACAAATCCGGCGACGCCGGAATTCCTCTTAAGGTCGCCGGCCAAATTTCGATCCCCTGGGTTCGTTCTCCTATGGTTTGTTCTAGGTCCCACATACATCATTCTGGAACTGTTTTGTTAATTTGATTTTTATCTAAACTATAGCAGATTATAACAGAGTTCAGTTTTGCTAAAAATACAATATTATAGACATTGGATTTCCCATTTAAACAGATTACAGAATAAATTCCTACAGTGAGCAAGGGTTTTACCTACAAGAATATTGCTAGAATAACTCTCCCCAAGATGCACAAGCTCCTAGTCCTAGTTTGATGATGAACTCCTTGCCTAGTTCCTTTTCTTCACTTCTCTTCTCCTTTATTTCCCTTTTTGAATTTTAAGTGTTCTCTTTCACTTTGGTTTGAAATGTTCAGAAGTTTAATTGGATTAATGATCTGAACATGGCTTATATGTGACAAAAAGGAAGGATAAGGTGAAGGAGGAGGTGTCAATGGCTAAAGGGTGCAATCCTCATGCAAGGAGGAGGTGTGGGGTGTGGGTTGTGCATGTAAAGAGGTGGTGGCAATGCATTATCCTTCCATTTTGATTTATCTTAGGATAAAATTTCTGAACAAAAACCTAATTTACCTCTTTTTCACTTATACCCTAAACAAATTCCCATTTGCACAATTTTCTAAACTTTACATAAATACCCTTCACAACCTATGTTATTATAAAACACCCTTTTTATTAAAATGAATCTAAAATTCACACTAAAACCCTTACAATTTATTTATGTTGCATACTAAAATTTTAATTTAATTTGTTTTACATACATCTTATGAAATTGTCTTATTTGGTTTTAATAACTTTTTAATTTAACCTTTTATTATTTAATTAATTAATTTTATTTATTTCTAAATTTTCAAAATGTTACAATATTCCCCCCTTAAGAAAATTCGGTCCCCGAATTTAAAAATTAACTAGACATACCTTCAAAAAGATGTGGAAATTTCTTTCGCGTCGCATTCTCGGTCTCCCAAATAATCTCTTCGTGATTCCTTCCTTGCCAAAGAATCTTTACAGATGGAAGTACCCTCGATCTTAGTTTCTTTGCCTGTCGGTCTAGAATAGCGACTGGCTGCACTGTGTAGGATAAATCCGGCTCAAGCTGTAAGGTCTGATGCTGGATCGCGTGAGAAGGATCGTGAAGGTACTTGCGAAGTATCGAAACGTGGAACACCGGATGCACATCGGGAAAACTCGGCGGAAGTGTTAAACGATAAGCTACAGCACCCACTCTCTCCAGAATCTCGTAAGGTCCAACATATCTGGGACTGAGCTTCCCCTTCTTCCCGAAACGCATCACGCCTTTTATCGGAGATACACGAAGGAATACATGATCTCCCACCTCAAACTTGAGTCTACGACGTCGTCGATCTGCATATGATTTCTGTCTGCACTGGGCCGCTCTCATTCTGTCTCGTATCAGCTGAATCTTTTCGGTAGTCTCCCGTACTATCTGCGGTCCCAAAATGCTACTCTCGCTCAGTTCCGTCCAGCAAACAGGCGATCGACATTTTCTCCCATATAAAGTTTCAAAGGGTGCCATCTGGATCGTCTCCTGAAAACTATTGTTGTACGAAAATTCTATCAAAGGTAGGTGACGATCCCAACTACCACCAAAATCAAGGCTGCAAGCTCGAAACATATCCTCTAAAGTCTGAATGGTCCGCTCTGACTGACCATCTGTCTGTGGGTGGAAAGCTGTACTAAAACTCAATCGTGTACCGAGAGCTTCTTGAAGTTTCTGCCATAGCCTACTAGTAAACTGGGTACCCCGATCTGATACTATGCACGTCGGAACTCCATATATAAATCTGAGCATACTGTGCAAACCCATACGTCGTCTTCACCGGAAGAAAGTGAGCTGCCTTTATTAATCTATCTACAATCACCCAAATGGAATCATACCCTCTTCTAGTCCTGGGTAGACCCCTAACGAAATCCATGGAAATCTGTTCACGTTTCCACTCCGGAATGGGCAAGGGCTGCAACTCTCCTGCCGGCCTCTGGTGCTCGGCCTTGACTTGCTGACAAGTCAAGCATCTCGAAACGAACTCCGCAACATCCCTCTTCATTCCTTCCCACCAATAAACATTCCTCAAGTCATGAAACATCTTGGTGGAACCAGGATGAATACTGTATGCTGAACGATGGGCCTCCTCTAAGATCTCACGTCTCAGTCCATCCGAATCTGGTACACAAAGACGAGTCCCAAAACGCAATACTCCACGGTTATCTATCACGAACTCCGACCCTCTGCCCTGTCTAACCTGATCCATGATCTTTGTCATACGAGCATCCGCTGGCTGTGTCTCTCGAATACGATCCAATAACTGAGGTCGGGTGCGAACATGTGCTAACCGTCCTCCTGTCGAGGTGAACTCAAATTGTATACGACTATCACATAAAATCTGCCAGTCTGTAGAAGACTGTCTCTGCAAGGTGCGCCAATGAGATAAGCTACCTCCAGGTCTCCGACTCAAAGCATCTGCTACAACATTTGCTTTGCCTGGATGATACAAGATCTCACAATCGTAATCTTTCACTAGTTCCATCCATCTGCGCTGCCTTAGGTTCAGATCCCTCTGCTGAAAAATGTACTTCAAGCTCTTATGATCTGTGAAGATTTGGCACGACTCTTCATACAAATAATGTCTCCAAATCTTCAGTGCGAAAACTACAGCAGCCAACTCTAAATCATGAGTGGGGTAGTTCTGCTCGTGCCTCTTCAACTGTCGAGAAGCATAAGCTACAACCCTGCCGTGCTACATCAACACACAGCCTAAACCCACTCTAGAGGCATCACAATACACAACAAAACCGCCTGACCCAGAAGGTAACGATAACACAGGTGCGGTCGTCAAGCGAGGCTTTAACTGCCGGAAACTTTGCTCACATGCATCTTTCCACAGAAATGGAACCTCCTTCCTAGTCAGCCCAGTCAGCGGTGCAGCTATCCGTGAGAAATCCAGCACAAAGCGTCGGTAATAACCTGCCAGACCTAAGAAACTGCGAATCTCTATAACTGACACAGGTCTGGGCCAGTGCTGCACTGCTTCGATCTTATTTGGGTCCATACGTATACCCTCTCTCATAACCACGTGACCCAAGAAATCTACACTATCTAGCCAGAAAGCACACTTGGAGAATTTTGCAAACAGCTGATGCTCCTTCAAGGTCTGCAACGTGATACGCAAATGCTGCTCGTGCTCCTTCCGACTTCGGGAATAAACAAGGATATCATCTATGAATACTATAATAAACTGATCAAGGAAGGGCCTGAAGATACGGTTCATCATATCCATAAAAGCTGCTGGGGCGTTGGTGAGTCCGAACGTCATCACCAGAAACTCATAGTGCCCATATTGTGTGCGAAAAGCAGTCTTCGGAATGTCATCCCTCCGAACCTTCAACTGGTGATACCGTGACCGCAAATCAATCTTCAAGAAGTAGCCAGCTCCTTGCAACAGATCGAACAAGTCATCGATAGGAGGTAGTGGATACCTATTTCGCACAGTGACGCGATTCAGCTGTCAGTTGTCGATGCACAGTCTCATACTATCGTCCTTCTTTTTTACAAATAAGACAAGAGCTCCCCACGATGATACATTGGGACGAACTAATCCTCTATCTAACAACTCTTGCAACTGGCTTTTGAGTTCTTTCAACTCCGTCGGGGCCATCCGATAGGGTGGTATAGAAATAGGCCCCGCACCTGGAATCAAATCGATGCAAAATTCAATATCGCGATCGGGCGGTAATCCTGGTAACTCAGCAGGAAAAACGTCCGAAAATTCTCGTGCGATCGGAACCTGGTCTAATGGAATCTCAGCGACTCCTAAGTCCTGAACAAATGCCAAGAACCCATGACAACCTTTCTTCAAGAGTCGTCCCGCACAAAGAGCAGAAATCATGTTGGCAGGAGTTATTTTACGGTCCCCCTGCACAACAAAGATCGGTTCACCTGGAAAACAAAATCTAACCGCTTTTCCCCGGCAATCTACATAGGCATGATAAGCGGCCAACCAATCCATACCGAGAAGTATATCAAAATCTAACATATCCAGGAGAATCAGATCAACGAGTGAATCTCTATCACCAATACGTACAAAACATGACCTGAATACGTGTCGAGCTATAAAAGAATCTCCCACCGGAGTAATTACTACTAACGGTAACTCTAACAACGACGACTCTTTTCCCAAAGAAAGTGCAAAGCGTGAAGATACGTAAGAATGTGTAGAACCGGGATCAAATAAAATATGGGCTTCTAAGGAACATACTACAAGAGTACCTGTCACAACTGCATTTGATGCCTGGGCATCCTGTGGAGTCAGCGCAAAAACCCGTGCCTGGCCCCTTCCCGCATCCTGTCGTCCTCTACCTTTATCTCCTCGACCTCTCTGAGAGCGTCGTGCAAAGCCTCGACGTCGTGGTGCAACTGTCTGGCGAGTAGTGCCAACTGGGGGAGGGAGTAAAGCCATCGGCGTAGAAGGTGGAGGGGGTAACGCAGCCTGTGGCACAACGGTCCCTCCCTGGGATCTACAATCCCGCGCAAAATGTCCTGGAAGTCCGCAATTAAAACATGTAGATGGGGTCCTCTGATCCTCAGGATATGAACTGAACATCTGGCCCTGGGTCCA
Source organism: Agapanthus africanus (assembly GCA_030015575.1). Classification (NCBI taxonomy): domain Eukaryota; kingdom Viridiplantae; phylum Streptophyta; class Magnoliopsida; order Asparagales; family Amaryllidaceae; genus Agapanthus; species Agapanthus africanus. Next base: position 40,781,267 of record JASDDO010000019.1, on the reverse strand, counting down.
ACCTCGTCCGAAACTGCGGCCTGGAGTGTACCTGCCTCTACCTCTGCTAAACTGCCTAGTCATCGGCCCAAACGGTCTACTCCTCATTGGTTCCGGAACAACCACTGCCTCGCTCAAACGCTCCTCCACTCGTATCGCTGCATCCATGGCCTGCGCATACGTATCAAAATGCTGGGAGCCTATAGCCAGATTCAATTGCGTGTCCAGACTCCTTAGGAACCTCTTCACCCGAAGCTCCTCCGTAGGAACTAAATATGGAGCATAGCGCGACAACTGGGTGAATCGTAAATCATAATCTGTTACTGGCATACTTGCCGATTTCCGCAACGCTTCGAAACTGCTAGCTCTAGCATCCCTCACACTCTATGGAAGAAATCTGGCAAGAAAGACCTCAGAAAACTCGGTCCACAACATCGTAGGAAGACCCGTAGCTCGTCCTCTCTCCATCGACTCACACCACTCCTGTGCAAGTCCCTCCAAACGAAAACTAGTCAGCTCAACTGACTTCGCATCAGAACATCGCAATGATCTGCTAATCCTCGCCATCCTATCAAGAAAGGATTGAGGATCCTCCGATACATCGGTCCCTGTAAAAACTGGAGGCCTCAACCTCATAAACTCTAAAAGAGATACCTCCATCACTCTCGTCTCTACCAGTGCGACCGTCTGCGTGGGCTGTACATCGGACTCTGCCATGGTTGGTGCCGGATCCTGTCTCAATACTCGAGTGGCCTCAGTTAACTGTCCTACCACTCGCTGCAATCCTAACATGCCCTCCTCTATCCTAGTTATACGATCTGGAGGAGGAGGATCAACCTGCTCATGCACCGTCGAAACGTCTGGTGTACCAGTCGCCGTCACAGGCGGACTCGCCCTAGCTGCATCTCTAGCTGCGGCTCGCCTAGCTCGCGTAGCCATAGCAACTGGAACAAGAAACGAGAGTTGATAAGGCTTACGAATAGGAACAATCAATAACAGAGAGTCAAAGGAAGAATAGATCAAGATATACATCCTAAGATTAGTTAGGCTGAGTATGGTAACATAAATATGCCGCGGAACATACGTACGGTACTGCACTCATCCTAATTCACCTACTCCATCAAACCAAAGGTCATCCTAAATCACGGACTCACGTCAACTTATCTTAACTCACTACTCGACTCCGAAAGGTTAATCCTAAGCTCTGATACCAACTTTGTCACAACCCAAAGTTTGGATGTGACCGGCACTTAGATTGTGTATTATCTAAACATATTTACACAACCCGAGTAAGCCGAAAAACCAAGACCAAATCCTTTTTACAGAATTTTCATGAAAATTTAGTTTTAAGTAAAAATCACTGTTTTATTGAATTAAGATATTAACAATAACTCACTAGTGAATTCATAATAAAAACAATTATAAATTGTTAAATTTGGTTGCATCCCTAGTTGGGATCAACAATATTAACTGCGGAAATAAAAATCAGTATATAGGATATCAATAAGAATCCCAAACATAATAAAAGAAATATCTTCTAACATAACCACGATCTCATCTGTCAATTAATACACATATACACATCTCTCATTCTAAGTCACAGTACAAAGTCTGATGGAGATTTTCTAGATCCAAAATACAATACCAAAAGAGAAAGTTACTACACATGTAATCCACCTATCAAAAGATGCGATAAAAGCTGGAAAAGTGGATCTGCACTGCTGCTATCCGTCCACTCTACCCCTGCAAGGAACTGTGGCACAATGGGGGTGAGTTGCCAACTCAGTGAATATAACTAACATACAACGGTTAATAATGTAAATATGACGATCATAACTAACTGAAATGAGAGCAAATATGATGCATGATAACATATAGAAAGCATGAATCTGCTCTGCAAATCACATAACCAAAACTGAAATCTCATCATTTATTCCCAATAAATTTCATCTTTCCGTGTCCACCATCGACACAAAACTTTCATTTCTCTCAGACATCATTCCCCAAATGATCCTGTAATCAATGACACCACTCGGTATCCTCTAGATATCCGCCGTGTTTCACAATTCTCTCCGGTATCGAGTATCCTCGCTAGGCTCCCCCGCCTCAAATGCGGCTATCCTGCCCTTCGGTCTCGACCGGGTCCACCATATATCTAACTGTATATCTCCCCCCACTCAGTCTGGATAACAAAAAGTCCGCGACCGTATATCTCCCCCGCTCGGTCCGGAATAAAACCAAATTATAAAACACCTCATGATGGACATGTCACCTCAATCATGAAATCACTGGATTTATATAACAGTACGGGAAAATCTAAACCATAAATTCTCAATAATACAAAAGCTTCTTATATCAACTTAGAATACTCGGATAATAAACATGATGTCATGTATGCAAGCTACCACTATTGTTAATAATTAAGGTATGATAGGAATCATATTTAAAAATATGAATATTTAGTGTAAAAGTGACATGTTAAAATCGACGAGGTATAGTGTAATATATAAAAGTGTGCACGTGCGGCATAATACGTCGATAATTGTGCGGTGTTCTATATCTATTACCATAGTGATGTATAGTTATGTATATGAATGCGAATTATTAACTTAGCATGCAAAAGTAAAACTTTTATTTAAATAAAACTACGGGTGTAACACGTCATCTTTACAAAATTTCCTGGTAGATGTTTAGTCTACTCACCGGAAATACGTCGTATCTACTCAGGAATCGCCAATCCTTTTTCTTTCCTCACGGCCTCCGAAGTTCCAGTATTTGAATCTAACATCGAAAATTAACTTGTATAAGGAAACGGCTATTTCGACACGGCGAATATGAAAACACACGTTCCTACGTACTAGTTATATTGTATACGACTACATCAAGCTATCTAACACTTAGCCTTACTGGAATTTAACTCAACTCTGCATCGCGACGGAAAACAGATCGCGATACGTTTTAACCGTGTCGTATTTTAGATTTTTAGATACCTTTTCCGATATTAGCTTTCAGATTTTATATACAGTTAAACTAACTTGATTAAAAAATACCAAAATGACCAAAATTCTACACAGAGACCTACCCAAAAAGCCAAAACACCCAAGCCCCCTACAAATCCGGCGACGCCGGAATTCCTCTTAAGGTCGCCGGCCAAATTCCGATCCCCTGGGTTCGTTCTCCTATGGTTTTTTTAGGTCCCACATACATCATTCCGGCACTGTTTTGTTAATTTGATTTTTATCTAAACTATAGCAGATTATAACGGAGTTCAGTTTTGCTAAAAATACGATATTATAGACATTGGATTTCCCATTTAAACAGATTACAGAATAAATTCCTACAGTGAGCAAGGGTTTTAGCTACAAGAATATTGCTGGAATAACTCTCCCCAAGATGCACAAGCTCCTAGTCCTAGCTTGATGATGAACTCCTTGCCTAGTTCCTCTTCTTCACTTCTCTTCTCCTTTATTTCCCTTTTTGAATTTTAAGTGTTCTCTTTCACTTTGGTTTGAAATATTCAGAAGTTTAATTGGATTAATTATCTGAACATGGGTTATATGTGACAAAAAGGAAGGATAAGATGAAGAAGGAGGTGTCAAAGGCTAAAGGGTGCCATCCTCATGCAAGGAGGAGGTGTGGGGTATGGGTTGTGCATGTAAAGAGGTGGCGGCAATGCATTATCCTTTCATTTTTATTTATCTTACGATAAAATTTCTGAACAAAAACCTAATTTACCTCTTTTTCACTTACACCCTAAACAAATTCCCATTTGCACAATTTCCTAAACTTTACATAAATACCCTTCACAACCTATGTTATTATAAAACACCCTTTTTATTAAAATGAAGCTAAAATTCACACTAAAACCCTTACAATTTATTTAAGTTTTATACTAAAATTTTAATTTAATTTGTTTTACATACATCTTATGAAATTGTCTTATTTGGTTTTAATAACTTTTTAATTTAACCTTTTATTATTTAATTAATTAATTTTATTTCTTTCTAAATTTTAAAAATGTTACATCTCCCCACGTCCTCCTCTCCTTCGCACTACCCATGAGGCTCGCTCCCTAACGGTCGCAACGACGAAGCCTACGTCCCTATTTCCCACTCCGCGCGACCCGCTCCTCGCAATGGTCCTCCGCACGAACCGCTCCATCTACGAGACCACGTAACCACGTCGCCGCACGACATCTCCCCACGAGAAGCTTTCGCCGGCTCCCCTCTTTCTCCCAACAACTCACTCTTACCCTCTTCCACCAAGCTTCCCCTCTCTCACAACCTAGCTCTATCCTTTGTCGCGACCACCACCCGAGCACAGCCTCCATCGAGACCATCACCACTCACAAAAGCTCCACCCATCAATATCACCGAGCCCCCTAAAGAACCTCATTACACCACCTACCTTCCCTCCTCCTCCGACCGTGAGGACCCCCACCGTGACACCAAGCCCCTCCTCGAGCTCCTCCACAACCCGCGCCGCAACCTCCATCGCCTCTCTGCCGACACCACTACCCAACAGCCACCACTGAGCCTTCAACCTCACCGCCGACGAGCCCCTAACCCCCACAATATCACCTCCTATATCCTCACCTCTGAGCTCCACCTCCTTGCACTGAGCCCCTCCTCTAAGCAAAGAACCCACGATCCTAACCCGACTTCTCCTTTCACCGGCGAACCCATCTCCGCCTGAGCACCACCGACGAGCTCTTCTCACCACCAACCTCTGCTCACCGCCGTAACCACCTCCACGTCATCTCCAACACCATAACCCAAGCCCCTGCCACCGTCTTCACTTCGCTTCGACCCCTCTTTCTCCCGCCGCCGGAGCTTCCCCAAACAGCTGCGACCTCCACCAACGAGCAGGCCCACAACTCTTCCTTCACCGCCGGCCATCTCGTCGCTGCCCCGTGCCATCGCCGGAGCTGAGCCCAAGCTGGTGTTGTTGTCGCTGCTGCTGCTGCTTGCGTTGCGTCGTTGAGCTGTGATAATGCCGTTGCTATCGGCGTCGTCATCACGGTCGTATCTCAGACCCTCTTCAGGCAAGTTAAACACTTTCTTTACATGCTATCTATACTAATATATATATGTATGTATGTATGTATGTATGTATGTATGTACAATCGAAACTTAATTATATTTCTTGGAGTCTGAAAAATGTGGAGACCCGTATTCGTGCGTTGCACGGCAAACTAAACAAATGATGAGTCTAATATCCGTGGTTGATATATATAGTTCACAGTGATCGAATCCCGTTCATGTATGTGGGATAAACCAAATCCGCTATAGTTTCAAAATGAGGTGTTAAGAGCTCGATGTGAACCTTATGCGAAAATAAAATCTAAAATGGCAGAACTCATGATATTTAGACCCTAACACCATTAAATACACTTTATAGAAATTTTGTTGCAAATTGAAGTCGTTTTCATGCATAAGTGATGCCCCTAATGTCTATACCGAAACTTACGATTTACCAAACACTTGACACTGTTAAATTCATGATTAATTCCAGAAAAATCCAATCGCAGTGTGCCTGGGTTCGTTCCGAAGGGTATTGCATAATCTTTAACACGATGTGTAGCTTTACTGTTAGATATATTCTCTGAATATCGAAAACAAAGAACTTACCTGTCCTTGGACAGCAGTCCAGACATGAACTTACCCTTGACATGCATATATACACCCGAAACCTTAATGTTTAATTGTGATAGTGTGCGGAGACAATTACCTATGAGTATACAATTATTTTATATTTCCAATGGTACCGGTTTCACAAAATTCCAGTATCATTTGGTATTTAAATCATATTCTAAACGGATGACATGTACGGCAGATTTCTGTCATTTCATCTTGCACCCTTCATCAGTAATCTGACCATAACTCCTAAATCAAGATGACTATTGTTGATATGTCTCCTGCACTGTAAAGTTAACTCATAGCCCTACAATTAGTTGAACAGTATCATTGCCTAATTATACTCCCAACATGGAGTAAAATGTGTTACGAAACGGACTTCCAGTTCAGAAATTGGATTTCCAGCAGTGAACACTTAAAATGGAATGACCATAACTAGCAAACCTGAAACCCGATTGACTCGAAACCAATTTTTCTCTAGAGACAATTAAATATACTGCTTACTCCTTTTATATTGTTTTGCTTAATTCTGCACGTGTGACACATAGTAAATTTTGCAAGTTGTATGACACCGGCTGCTATATTTTATTCGTATCATAATTGATTGCATTCTTAGCATATCATGTGGCGGTTATATTCGCATTGAATATGGGCCATATAAATTGATATCCTAGTGACCGTGTTACATTACCAAGTGATAAATGTTAGGGATTGAATTATGGCAAGTACGTTAGTCTAAAAGCGTGAATGAATAAATGAAGTGACATGTACTTGTACACAATCAGAACCAATTAGTTATTGCATTGTCGACACCTATGGGACATATATAAGTATAACTATAACTGGTATGAGATGGTTATGGAAGCACTTATATTAGTGTCATAGGTAAGACATTGAGCACGGTCCATTTATCTTGGATACCAGTCGAGACATGCTTGATGGAGACCTTGTCTCCAGTCCTCACGTAGACTTGTCATGGAGCGACTAGTATTTGGATTCATGGTTGGTGTTTGATGTAGATCGTGGGGTGTAGGGTAGTTTGAGTGTGAGTTCAATCAACAGAATCTCAGGAGTCCCACTGCCGGCATATGCAGTGATTTCGGGAGTCGTATGGATGGTATTTCTGATTATTAGTGAGCATGATTCGGGCCGGTGTTCCCTTGCCCCTGGGGCCTACCCTTGGGTTGGGGATACTCCTGCGGTGGTTGACACTCACACTAGGACTGATGATAGCTTTAGCGACTTGGACATTGAGACTTAGAGACTGATTGCTTTAGTGACATGGACATTGCATTGATTACTGATTCGATACACTTGCTTTATTGTCTACCTGTACCGGTTACTTCATGCTCATGTCATTACATCCATGTTTACTGCTTCATGTTCATCATCATTGCACGTATTACATATGTATTTATATATATTTCTATTGTGTCGCTCTGACGGCCTGAGTATGCATGTTCAGAGTAAGGAGTTGATTTAGCTCAGATCAGGACCTGCTTTACCTCGAGGATATTACGGACATCTAGATCAGCAACGCCAGCGCTATCTTTCCCTTGACTCTATCTGGTTAGTTTTACATCTGTTTTGATAGAATTAGTGACTGCATTTCTCATTACTTGTGCTATGATTACTGATTACTACGTAATGCTAGAAACCGAAGTGTGACTACGACAGGATTTTTCCTTGACCATAGGAGCATGGCTAACCTTGTCACCCCTCGTATTTCGTATTTTGGGAAGCGGGACGTGACACTCGGGTCAGGGAAGTCTTAGGATGGGTGACCTCCTGAGAAGTGGCCCCTGGTCGGGTCTGGTTCGCTCTAAAGGACAAACCCATGTGGTTTCGGCCAGAGTGGACAATACTATCTGTACTGAGGAGCGGGGCGTTACATATTTTTTATGGATAGTTGATGAAATGGTGACAATGTGACAAGGATTTATAAGAAAAGATTGTGGATGCAGGGTCATCCTAGGAGACTAGGTCCACTATACTAAAGAAAATTGTTCAAGGTGAAAAAAAATCCAGATATTGCAGGGTGCTAGAAGGAGGAGGAGATGATTTGAGGGCACTAGATTAGTGCATGTCATATATTTGTAACTTAAACATGAGCACTTGTTGTGATTGAAGGATGTTTGATATGACTGGAATACCATGCCGCCATGACACTGCATCTTGTATCAAAACAAGACAGAACCCTGGAGATTTTGTCTGTCCTTGCTACTCCAAAGAAAAGTATCTGAAGAGATATGAGTGCAGCATAAATCCAATCCCCTATTGCAGTCGGTGGGAAAGAACTGGAATGTCTTCCTCTGCAGCTCTATGGTACAAGACCAAGCCTAGAAGGCTAAAAAAGAAGAGAAAGAGAGGGATAGATGAGCCAACACAACCTAAATCAGTTAGGGCATCTACCGGTTCTCTAATATGCTCCAAATGCAAGGGTTGAGGTCATAATAAAAGAAGTTGCACCAATTAAGAAGCTTCAGTACCCAAGAAGCCAGGGAGACCAAAGAAGATTGAAAGGAATTTCAGTGAATTTGGAGATTCAAGCTCTCAGGCACCAAGTCAGGCTACTGTATCTTCGGTGGGGTGGTCTACTCCTAATGTCCAAGTCATTGGCAGCCAAGGAAGCAACAGAATGAGGGGAAGATTGGGTTTTGGTAGAAGTGGAGTGCCATCACAATCATGACAATCAATGGTATGTCTCATTACATTTGTATTGTTTTATTTCATTTTCAGTTGATATATTGTCCTAACTATATTATCACATTTCACCAATTTGAGTGATATAGTATATTCATTTCATCAAGCCTGATTCAATGTTTATCTATATGATCTGTGCAAATAGCTGACACCAAGAAGGAAACAATAAAGAATACAAAAGATGATTTGAAGGGATAGAACAAGGTTAATTGAGGGTCATTGTACTACTTTGTATTTGAAAATAATGATCGTAGATTTCTACTTACACATTGAAATATTTAACCAATAATTTTAGCAAAAAATGACTCATGCAGACCTGATGTCCATGAAAGAATGGAATATGGCAAAAGTTGATGATTAGAAGATAGTGTATGCAGTGTTCTGTTTTGATGGAGATGAAAAATTGTGTACATATGAGCAGGAGATTAATGGATGTATGATGCAATTAGACTATGTGTTTTGTCAGTTCTTAAACAATGGTGTGATTGGAGTTGTTAAACAATGAGTTGTTAAATTGGTGTGATATAGTGTGATTGGAGACTGTATTTTGGTTTGAGTTGTTAAGCAATGATATGGAAGGAAACTATGTAATTTGGTTTGAGTTGTTAAACTCATTATTACTCTCATGCTTGTGTTCTTTTAAATTGTTGTGTGCACGTTTATTAAATTGTTGTTCTAATTATCTCTTTCATGTCTATATATACTGCTTATTCATGTATTATACATCTGCCATTTTTGTTTTAATCTTTCTTTGCCAAGGATGCTATATATTTTCTTCCAGTATTCAAGTTCAAGATGTTATTTTTGTTTGTCTTTTTTTGCCAAGGATGCCATATATTTTCTTCCAGTTTTTAGCGTTCAAGATGCTTGTCTGCTGCTGCATCTTTTGCTCATGCAAATGCTATTTCATTCTAGTTTTCAGGTAGAAGATGTCATTTTTTGTTTCTCTTTATTTTTTTTGCTAAGAATGCCATAAATTTGCTTCCAGTTTTTAAGCTCAAGATGCTTGCTGCTGCTGCATCTTTTGCTGATGCAAATACCATTTTAACAAAGCTATTTCTTTTTCAAATTGTCGTCGAAGGAAATCTCACCATCTCTTTTAGGTATTTACACCAAAAAAACCAAGTGCTAATCTCTTTTAGACATTTACACAAACATATTATAAATATCACAAGAAAATCCATCAATCCTTTTAGGCATTTACATAAACACATTGTAAACGCCATCATTCATTTACATACATTGGCTACAATCTACATTTCTTTCAAACATATACATACCAAAACACATCATCCATTGATATGCATTTGCCACAACATTTATTCATTCTACATTGGAAAATAACTTATTGATCCTCTTAAGTATATGAATCAACAACAAGATCACAACTATTACAAGCAATATCCTAACCAACCAAGTTTGATCAGCTATACATGGGGTAGTTGGAATTACTATATTTGGAATATCTGGAGCATCTGGTGCTTCTACGGCGTCTCTTTGTGCTTCAATGTACATTGTAGCCATCATCAACTGTCTCTCTAGCTCCAAGACACGATCATAAATTGCTCGATTGTCTCTTGGAGTCTTATCAGAAGTCACCCACTTAAAAAATGGACATCTCTTATGGTAGTAGTAGCAATAGCCAAAAAATTTCTTACATGCATTTTTTGCAGTGGTTGTAACTCTGACTGGTGATCTCAAGCCGCATAAGTAGTAGAACACATCGTCCTCAGTCATGATACTCGAACTCTCCGCTGGGGCGTTGGATCTTCTTCTAGATGAGCTCGCCGGAATTTCTCCGTTGGGTGCTTCGATGATCATGAAACCCTAGAAAATTTAGAATGAAGGAAGAATCAATTGGGGGTCATGTTGTTATAACAAAGAAGAAGGGTAAAATGGGGATTAAAAAAATCAATAAGTCACGTGAGGTCACATGGCCACTTAAAAGTGGGTTTTAACGGACGAAGGGGGTGCTAGGTAACGATTGCCAACTATATGAGGTTTTCATCTAACGACAGAACTATATGGGGTATCTGGATATTACCCCAAAGCACGAGTGGTTTATATGAAATAACCATATTGATGAAGGTCTGGATCTCTTTCAGATGTTGTCTTCCGTTGATCTGTCGTGAGCGTTGATAAATGGCTGAGATTGGGTTTAAGGGTTGCCTCCTGAAACGTGTGGATCTCAGTGGGCTTGGTTTGGAGTGAGGCTGAGGTACCTGCAAGAATGTCCCGGGGTGGTTGTACCACCGTGGACCCTCCGACGATCAAGTTAGTCAAGGGATTTGAGCAGAGTAGCGACCTATTTAGATAGAATTGCCTTACCTAAGTCGTCTGAGAGGGGGTTTATATAGTGGCAGCCATGGGCTGCCGGGCATGAGATTTACGCCGGCCGTTACGCCTTTGGAGCCGCGCTTGCGCGAGTGGCGGGATCCTCCATTAATGGCAAGATACGCCCGTTAATGGGGGAACGTGATGGTGTGGGACGCGAGACCGTAGTGCGGCGGATATCTCTCGTATGGCGAGATTCGCGGAGCCATGCCTGGGACGCTTACGATCTGTGCTCTGGGTCGGTCGATGAAACCGAGGAAGCTGAGCTCGGCGGGAGGCTCGGAGGCGGGCGGGAGGACGAGCAAGCTTGGTTTTGTGATAACTCATAGGTGAGCTGGGAGGGCTGAGGAAGCCCAGCATGAAGGAGGGCTCGGAGGTGAGCCAATGGTTATTTGTAGGACGAGCACAAGAGTGTTCTAGGAGGTCATCGAAGGTCGAGAACATCCTCGGGTCGAAGGCCCGGGGTATGCCTTCAATGTACCGTTCTTGCTCCTTTCCCATAAGCCTTGGGACACGTCATCTGCCACGTGTCATGATCTAGGGAGTTTTCAGTACTGAGCATCATCATTAGCCCCCCTACTCTCGTCCCGACCTATTCATGGGTCGGGTCAAGAGTGGTCTGATCGCTCACCCGGGCTAAGTTCTTAGTTGAAGACATCGTCGGTGCGGATTCCCGGACAGTTAGTCGTATTTTTTGATGACGTCAACGGATCAGAGAAGTGATCATACATTAAAGGGGAAGCGCCGATTCGATCGTACATTCGTTGAGGCGCCAGGCCACGTGCCCGACGCTGGTTAGCTGACATGATGGGCCGCCGGTGTCCTTTGCACTTGAGGGGATGTGTCCAACGCCCGTGAGACACGTGGAACGCCGATGGCCGTTAAACGCGAAGCATTGTTTTGGCAGGAAACGATCAGCGCCGTTAGATGCGCTTGCCAAATTCTATAAATAGAGGTGGGATCGCCCCAGGGTCCACACTTCGCTATAATTTCCTCATCGATGCGTGTGTTAGCTCGGTGCTTTTCCCTTTAGGTCGGATTTCTCGCTCCTTTTCCTCGGAGGACTCCTTCCTTTGCTCAGGTTAGATGTCTTCTTCTGGGGAGTCTGTTGAGATAGTTGAGGTAGAGTCTAGGGAGTCTTCTGCGGCTTCTTCCTCTGCCTCGTCCGAGTCGGATTCCCCACAGAGAGTTAGGGTTAGACATGCTTCCCTGGGCGGCGCGACGGGGATGGTCCCCAAAGCGCGTATCAAGAGTGCTCGTGACGCCCCTTCTCTCCTGAGCAATGTGGACGAGCTCACCACAATCCGGTCTTATTTCCACATTCCCCCTGGTTACTCGCTCCGCTTGGCCGGGGAAGGAGAGAGGGCAGACCAGGTGCACGGCAAGGAGATTGCCTTGTACCTTGATGCCTTTTGGGCCGGAATGCGTCTGCCCTTCTCCCCCGAAGTGAGTACGGCGCTGTTTTCAACTAGCCCTAGGCCAATTAGTGCCGAACTCGTGGAGGATTCTCCTCGGGTTCCTGGTCCGGTTGAGACTACAAGAAATCCCCTTCAGCCTGACCCTTCTCCTTTCTTCCCTCTGCTATAAAAATCACATCGTCACCCATAAGGACGAGCCGAGATGGGTATACGTTTCCTTTAGAAAACACAGGGGGGAGGGGAGGCCGGGTCGAGGGTCGTAGTAGTTCCGTCCGTCATCCATGAATAGAAGGAGAAATTCTTATTTTCGGTCCGCCCGAGGGTGAGGATTGGGTGGCCTGTGCCTAATCAGTGGCACATGGCCTACTGCCCGCGAGTGATTCGGTCGTCCAATCCCGAAATGAGGGTAGTGTCGGCGTGGGAGCCCGTCCAACGGGCCGATGTATTGCTTTCCGAGCAGGCCCTCTATTGGGCCGGGCTCAGCCCCGCTTAGTTTGCGGGTAAGTTAGGAGTCTAGGCGACCTGTTTAGACTCGCATATTCTTCTTCTACTCTTTTTGGCATCGCGAACTCCCTTTGTGTATTTTTCTCCTTTGCAGAGCCGATAGACAAACAAAAATTTCTGGCTGCGATGGCTGAAAAGAAGGGCAGGAAGGACGGAGGCGCCGGCTCGCCATGCCCCGCTTCGGGCCCGGCCCCGTCGACGGCCGCTTTGGCTAGGCGTTCCACTATGCCCCAGGCTCTAGAGACCAACCATAGGAAGAGCCATAAACACGCTCGGGAGTCCATCCAAGCTTTGATGGAGTCCAACAAGGTCGTTGAGGCCAAGTTGGAGGATGCCAGGGTGCTCGCCGCCACTCTGAAGAAGACGCGGGACACCCTAAAAAGGTAAAACGAGGCGATGAAGGAAGGAATGAGGCGCACCGACCTCCGGGCTGCGAAGGCGGTGGAGAGCTACAAAACGTCGGATCAATTCTACGCCGACCTCGCTGACGCCTCGGCCCTTGTTTGGCATGATGCCCTCGACGCCGTCAAGGCGTTGATGCCGGAGTTTTCCGACGGTAAGCTCCGGCTCGAGTACCTCCTCGAGGGTGAGGTGCAGGGGGATGCCGCCGGAAGCGTCGCCGGGGGGAAGGCCCCTTGTAGGGGCGTTGGGAGAAGGCGGTCACCCTGGCTCCCACTGCCGAAGCTCCTGCTGTGGGCGCCGACCCTCAAGCCGCCACCCCGGCTTCCGACGCTGCTGCGGAACACGTCGACGTACTCCCCGGCCCCGAGGCCTGAATCTCCCTGCCTTCTTTTTTATTCTTTTTGGTTTCGTCTTGGAATTTTGTAAGCCTTCGGGAGATTTTGCAAGGCTGAGGAGCCCACAATACCTTTGTAAGAACTCCCGATTTGTGAATAAAGCTCTTTTGCATAAATTTGTGTGGCAATGTTTTCATTTCGCGGTAATGTTTTTATTTTGCTCACCTGATGAGCGCTAAGTCGGTGACCGGTCCTTTAGTTGGAGATCGCACGTCGGGTTAAATCCAATTATTTGTCAAGTGTACAAAGGCCGGTATTAGGTCGGCGTCCTTAGGGCCCCGAAGTTGAGGCAGCGATCGCTCGTTGAAGGTATGTCGGTAAACTCCTCTGTGTAGAAAAGGTATAGACTTGCCCATTCCTTCGAGTTGGACCGACAACCACCTCTCTTAAGATTATTCGGCGTTTACTGAGGTTGAGGGCTTCTGATCTTTAGTACAGATGGTTATAGTGTTACCCACTAAGGATAGACCGAGCAGGGAAGCTGCTCGATGACCTTGTTTCCCCAATTAGAGCAAAGCTCTGTTCAGAATTCAAAATTTGAATTAAAACCGTGCTTTTATAAAAGCGCTGCGCTACAACTAGCGCACCCCGTGTAAAGCGCATAGGGGCTAGCGCTAGATGCGCTGCGCTCCAAGTAGCGCACCACGTGCGCGCTAGCGCTAAGAGCGCTGTGCTCCAAGTGGCGCACCATAGGCAGAGCGCATAAGCGCTAGCGCTGGAACTAAATGTTCCTCACCGTTGGATCAAATATCCAATGGATATGATTAAATCATCAATTAACAAGAATGAAATTCTGTTGAATCTTTCCAAACAGAAAAGATTGTGTCCTGAATTTGGAACACCGTTGGATCAATGATCTAGTGGTGATTAAAAATCACTAAAATACATAACATATTCTGTAGGGGAAAGATTTCCCAATCTTGTTAAAAAAAATAAGAAGATTATCTTCTGTAAACCAGAGGCCTTGGATCAAAGATCTGACGGTGGGAAAATTCCCAAATCAATTAGAGAATAAATCTCTTTAACCGATTGAACAAATCAGCTGGCCCTATATAAAGGCCCTGAGACTTCAAGTCTCAGGGAGAGGACCCCCCCATAAACTTTGAGAAAATCTCAGGGAGAGGACCCCCCCATAAACTTTGAGAAAATCTCAGGAAGAAGAAGAAGCTCTAGGCAAAAGAAGACAATTCTCTTCAAGGTAAAAAAAAGAATAGAAAGACGAAATCATCTCAATATAAAAGAAGTATTTACTTCTTTTCACAGATCATAGATCTATAAGATAAATTGTCTTTCACAAAAGAGATTATGAACATCTCATTATAAATGGGGGGAGAATTATTTAATTCTCTTAGGATCACAGATCCATAAAGGTAAAGCCTTTCATCAAAAAGAGATTGAAATATCTCTTATAAACTAAGAACTTTGTTCTTAGAATCCTGAGACAAAGGCTCTTATCAAAGAAAAGATAATCTTCAGAGTGCAAAGTTAATCTAAGAAGAGCCTTAGCGCTCCTAATTTAAAAGTACCTTAGTGCTCTTCATCTAGCGCAAAGCGCTGCAGTGCCATAGCGCTTCAAACACAGCGCACTGCGCTCATTGGCTAGCGCTCAGCGCTAACCACGCCACGTGCTCCTCACGTGTGCACTGCATTATATGGCACCAGCGCCAAACGCCTAAACACTTCAACTATAGCGCATCAGCGCTCTACATCTAGAGCAAAGTGCTAAGCGCGCTCTTCATTTAGCGCATTAGCGCTTTAACCATAGCGCACTGCGCTCATTGACTGGCGCTAGTGCCAAGTGCGCCACATGCTTTTATGTGCGCTTGAACAGAACATAAACTGCTCTTTGAATAAGCCTGGAGTTATGATAAATGCACAGCATTCAACTAAAGACAAAACATTGTCAGAGACCAAACCAATGCTTAGCATTTTTAAGGGGATTGGGCTCAAACAAACACCTAACAACTCAAAAATAAATGTTGAACATTGTAATTGAATGGACTTAGCCCAAATTGGCTATAAGTTCTCAATTCAGATTAATTGAGTTCATATGCTCATAAATCATAGATCATAGTCCCAATTGGACTACAGGTCTCTCAACCCACATCGGTTTAAGGGTACATCTCTGAACTCCTCTGATATTTTTTATTGTAATCCTTCAACGTCTTCAGAGAGGTGACGGGTCCCGACAACCATACATTTCATGGACTATGATGTCCTTAACCTTGACTGTGAGGTCTTTAAACTCGCGGACTATGATGTCCTTAACCTTGACTGTGAGGTCTTTAAACTCGCGGACTATGATGTCCTTAACCTTGACTGTGAGGTCTTTAAACTCACGGACTATGATGTCCTTAACTTTGACTGTGAGGTCTTTAAACTCACGGACTATGATGTCCTTAACCTTGATTGTGAGGTCTTTAAACTCACGGACTATGATGTCCTTAACCTGGACTGTGGGGTCCTTAAGCCCATGGACTATGACGTCCTTAACCTTGACTGTGAGGTCTTTAAACTCACAGACTATGATGTCCTTAACCCAACCCCCAAACCCAAATCTAAGAAGATACGGATTTGGATTAATCCACGCCCTACGGGCGACAACATAAATTAGTCTCTGTATACAATCCATGGGCAACCAAAAACAAAAGAAACACACACGACACGAAGTGACCATCTGGAGAAGGAGAAAGTGGTTACCGCGATGCAGTAGCGTAATTAACTGCAGGGGCTTGCGCCTGCAGGGAAGAGCGTCCCCACAATCAAAAAACCCTCAACGAGGGGGGATCTGACGAAGTCTGCTCTCTCGGCCGCATCCGTTTAAACCTTCGATACATGGTGTCATAAATCAACTTGGCATCTTCGGAAAGGTGGACGGATAGCACCAATTTGCATCTGCCCTGAAATTCAGGCGAGACGGACCCGCACGGTCTCGTCTCCGTGTTTCGGCGGGGAACAGATTTTGGCACGCCCGGTGGGACCTTTTCCTCTTTCCACTCCACAATTCATTTGTCGTGTTCGCGAATGAATCGTGGTTTGATATGGTTGCCCTTGGGTTTGAGGTACTAAGATTTGGTGTCTTGCTCCGTCAAGAAAATTGAAGATCAATGGCTTCAACCGGCACTAACTGCAACTGCAACTCTCGCTCCGTCCCGTCCGGAGGAGTGACTTACAGGCCCCAAGCGGCCTCTATCTTCGCTATGCCGGTGGAACAGGTCACTCAGTCCACTACTGGATTGTTCTTCGGGACCATGCTCCCGCCAACGAGCTTCAGCGCTCCTGTACCAACACAAGAAGCTCAGAAGAAGTTGGTCTTTGATCGGCTTACAACTACTGCGGCCCCTCTTAACGGGTCGTCCAGCTCCAACGCCTCAGTCTTTGACAGACTGGGCCAAAACTCAGTTGGGCCCATGAAGAAGCCCGCGATACCAGAAAGGGTTATACTAAAAAGGATAGTCATCCTTACTCCCGAAGTCGTCAAGGCGGCTTATCCTGCCAAAGGGTTGGTCTTCACAAGACTGACTATTTCAGCTCCTGTTCTAGGCGAGATCATCAAGGTTGGTTCCCCTACTCGGAAGTCTACCTTCGATAGGTTGGCCATCCCTACTCAGCGGACATCAGTCTTCAATATGCTAACAACAACAAGTTCTGACCAACACAAGGGGCATGAGGGAGTCACCCCTATGGCTGAGACAATCCCATCCGCACGATGCGGCCCTATGGCTAAGGAGGGCACGCAAGAACTCTCCGACTGCCATACTGAAAAGATCTCCTCCACCCATGGAGAAATCCCCAAAGGCGAAGCTGGAGCAGCCCCCTCAGCGGCTGTCCTCCAAAATTTACAAAGTCTAGAAACAAGTCCAGGAATCGGTGATTGACCAGGACTACTCTCACCGATCAAAGAAGCTTAAAGCTCAGCAAGAAAAGAGCCATCCTGTGCTACCACAGAAGATGTCATCCGTCTGGGTGCCCGCTGCAATGGCTCCCTCAACTTCGACCGCTCACAAGAAGAGAAAGCTGGAGAAAATCTCGATGTCTATGGCGAATCGCAAGAACATTGAACCTAAACGCCCTAAGTCTGGGGGCATGGTGGTGCATACCGTCTATATGGCATCCGGAAAAGAGGATAGCCGTATCTCCACAGGTCATCGACCGCTTACGCGATCAGTGACTAAGGCTCACGAGAAACAACAGAAGCTCCAGGAAATGCTAATGCAAATGGCCGTACTCACAAGGCCAAAAGAAAGCCGGGAAACATCATCAGAGCAACGTCAAGAACAAGAAACTGATGCTGAGTTCCTCCGCAGAATCCTCGAAAAGAAGGACAAAGAGGCAGCGGAACAATCTGCCAACATAAAACGAATGGCGTTCTTGTTCCAAGACATGGTCGGGAAGATGTTACAGCCGGAACCTCCAGCTGAAGACCCCCCGATTATCATCGAAGACGGCAGAGAAGAGACATCGAACCCTCCTCCGTCTCTTTCAGCAGCCAAGGAGGAGACCATCTCAAAAGCCACCCTGGATGATTAAATCGCTCAGCAGATACGAGTTCATCAGGCGAATGAAGCGGCTGGCCAAATTGTTAAAACTGGACGACCCTATCCGGGTTGGTATGACCAAATAAAGTACCCGCCGGGATACACGATCCCCAAATTCCACGTATATAAGGGGACGGGAAATCCGCATCAGCACTTCGCCCAGTTCAGGGCTCTATGTGGCAACACTGGAGGTGACGATAAACTGTTACTTCGCCAGTTCGTCTGTAGCTTGTCGGAGACGGCATACGAATGGTATTCTGTGTTGGAAACAGTGCCCTCAGAGTCAATTATTGGATCGCAGGTACGTGATTGCAATGATTGCAGAGGACCTATACCGGTAGGACAGTCTTACTCGAGATGATAGTATGCTATCTGGTTTGGCTTTATCAGTCGTGTACATGTTCATGTGACTGATTACATGTTACACTTTGATAGAGCCCTTAGGATCTTGCTTTACTACCAACAGTATGATGGCGATCATATACGTGAGAGTTGGGTGGTTTATAAGCATATCCTTAATTGTGGTCCCTAGTCGTGGGAGTTTCGAGACAGGGCATCGATACTCCGGAGCAGACTAGTGTATACAGTCGAGACCCCGACGAGGGGCGATGGCCGGTCTCACAAGCCACTGGTGTCAGTTGGATCACCTAAGATGTATACAGGTGCTCATTGGGTTATGAGTACACCGGACTGGACTCGCCGGGAACCTGCTAGTTGGTATTATACATATCGTCAGATAGCAGTTTCCTGGTGACATGTGTACAGGTTAGTTCATCGACCTGAGGTCGTCATTTGTCTCGTGTGAGTTCCCACTGTGCTTTGATTTCTACCCTACCACGGCTCAAAAGAGTCGTGCAAACAGGTAGTTTTTGGGTACAGTCCCGAGCCACATGGAGGCACGTGAGCGGATCGGCAGGGGATTCGTCTCTCCCGGTATTGGGGGTGAGATCGTGCTGTGTCTAGGAGAGCCATTACACAAAGCCCACGGCCGTGGCAGGAGATTTACTGGTAGGTACTCCAGTAGTATCTCAGGGTGTTATTGGGCTACACTCCGACAGGACTTATACTGCTATTGGGGGTCTGACGTTACTAGCCCCCTAGGCAGATATGCGATACTCATAGACGAACGGACCGGACTGTATATACATTGTCACTGTTAGGCTCAGTAGGGTTTCCGGATGAGTTCGCTCATCGGCCTCCCTTGAGGTCAGTCTATGGGCAGCCGTTACGCATAGCCAGTGCCGCTGACGGCTTGTGGTTAAACCCACTGCCAGGGTACTGACGAGTCATTAGAGTCCCCCACAGACAGTTTCCCAAGTTCGGGCGAAACATTGTAGAGGCCGTATGGTTTTATGGCAGGGTTCGGAAAATGCACGTGCGTTTACGCACGTGTCATATTTCGGGCAGATAATACTGGTGGGCTTTGGTTTAAACCGGATCCGAGTATTATATTGAGTAGATATAATATCTTTGTCTCATTTGCATTTGTATTCGGTCGTAATACAAATGCGGGTATATTTATACGGTTACGGGGTTATCCTGAAATTCGTTTCGGGATCGCTTTTGGAAGTTGCCAGTTTCCAGTTTTCTATCAGCCGTCTTTTAACATTCGGTTAAAAATGGATTTATCTTTTCTTTGGATAAGTGTGGATGCTTCTAGAAGGTTCTAGAAGAGGTGATTAGGCTTGTGACTCACTTGTTCATTAATGGTGCTTTAATGGTGCATTTATTGTGTTCATACTTTGTGTTCACACTAAGATATTTTTTCTTCATGATAAGCTTGGTTTGTGGTCACCCCCCCTTCCTCCTACACTCACCCCCTATTCCTATATGTTGGCCGGCCCCTCCCCTCTCTCTCATACACTTAATGGAAATGGTTGTTGGAAAAAAGTCTATGGTTTTGGATGTATGGAAATTAACATATTCATATCTCATTTTCATATCGATCCAAAAGGCAACTTCATTAACCGTTCGTCCATAGCTTTGGACGGAACGAGACAAAGTCTTCTACTCATTCTCTACATCAATCTTGGTCGTCTCTTTTAGCAAACTTGACGACCGAGTTGCCTCGAGTCAGAGGCGGGAGCCCGTTTAAAGAATCGTTGACGTGGTTCCACCAGAACGAGCAGATCGGAGGTCGACGAGATCGGAGCAGCCGCAACGGAGCGTGGGATGATGGTTAAAGAACGAAGGACTCGGATCGTTCGGTATAACCTTTCTACTCTCTTTACAGTTTGTTAGTTTAGCAATAATGGCAGATCCGGGTTATAGTATACGATAGCGCCAGTTAAAAAGATTTTGTTCCGCATTTGGCGTCTGTAGACGGCCGGGGCGCTACCGTAAACTTACAGTGGTATCAGAGCCTCACCATTTTGCTTTACTAACTTGTACTAACGCGTATAAAATATCGATCGGACCGAATATCAAAAACTACAATTTTCAAGGTTCTGAGTTTCTGTCGATTTTAAAAGGGTTCTAAAAATAATTTTACACATCACAGAAAATTCAGCAGGCTTTTATAAGCACGTGGTACAAATTTGGGCACGTGATCAATCAAGACCGCGGCGGAATCGCGGTCAAACCTAGGGTTTGACCGCGCATCCGCGGCCATTCTATTGGATCACTGCTCCAAATTTGCACGGTGACTTCTTGACTAGAAATTGTGGTTTTTGGTATATATCTTTTGGGCCCAGATTTTGTTACTCTACAGCAGATGTTCGTGGGGCCCACTTCGTGATATTTAGTCGATCAAAATTTAAACATGTTAGTTTACAGTGCTTACATTATATCTCCGACCGGGAATGTCATTTGATCGGTAAACCGCGTCTGATTGCTATAGTTCTTTTAGACGGGTTTGCGAACGTGACATTCGCGTTGATGATCTGTGTTGTGCTGTGATGTTGCGGATTTGTCATGGTGAATAGCAGTGTGCAATGGTAGTGCAGTTTGGATTTATTTGTACATTTGATATTGCGGGGCGAGCGTCCAACATGTGGACTGCCGTCACTGCCTGTTGTATAATATTCTTTTGGGACACGACCGGGTTGAGGTCGATGTACCCGTTGTACATATTTTTTCATTTCTGTACTAGGTTTTACCCCGCGACGGAGTGCACGGATAGCCGGGTTCGGGAGGGCAACGGGTCCGCAACTCATGGCTTTGAGAGGCAGAGGGGCCTCACTCTAGAATTGGCAGACTATTCGCCGCACTCGTAGGGGGTACAGGTTGACCCAAGGAGGGGTGCTCAAGCAACCGGATTCCGTGAAGTGCAGGGTGGTCCATTCATTTTGCTGTAGGGGGCTGCCTCGCTTCAGGTTTTGGCGGGTAACTTGCCGCACCCATAGGGGTCTAGGTTTCATTGCACAGGCTATCCACACGACCAGGGGAACGTCGAGTTTCAGCAGCGGCTCTGTGAAACCCGGGGATCCTAGATTATCTGTATTGTTCTGTGATGCTTATTACTTTTCTGTAATGTTGCATATTATCACTCCTGGAGCGATTATTGTATATTGGTATATATACTATTAGATATTGTATATGTTTTACACCCGCGCTAGTCCAGTCCCCGCTCTGTCATTAGTTAAGTAACCTAACGGGTGATGACGGGACCCAGTGACGAATGCGGATGGCATATACGTACATTTTATTTTCGTTCTTTTCTGGTGTGATTAATTGATGGGACTGCGTTGATTCTGATCAATGCAAAGGAAAGCAAACCTGTTTGCAGTTGTTGGAACAAATTTAAAAAGTGTTATTACAAAGGCGTTTCCTTTTGTTTTGCATAGCGGTATTCAGTGGAATATCCTGCACCTCATTCGACAGGGCAAGGGCCGATATCCCTTCACCGGGACTGACCCCTTGGGAAGAAGTTTGCGTCAGGGTAATAACTTCACTATAGTCGATTACATGTTGCTTTGCATCGCGGTATTCAGTGGAATATCCTGCACCTCATTCCACGAGGAAAGAGCCGAGATCCCTTCACCGGGAGTGATCTCTTTAGCAAAGGTTTTTCGCCACTATATTTTTATAAAAAGCTATCAGGTTCCTTCAACGATATCAAATTCGTTACGTTAAAGGTTTTTTGCCAAAAACCAGCCGTAGCCCTCCGTCATTTCTTTTGGGTATTCAGTAGTATTCAAGCTATGCATTTTAGCCAAAGTTAAGGCATAGTGTTTGGTAGCTGCTGGGTATTCATTTGTTGCATAGATAGATGAGTTGGTTTGGGACAGTCGTTCTGCCGATTGGCCAAAGTTAGGGGCATGTGCGGGTGGGTTCAAATTGACAAGATAATAACGGGTAGAACTTGGCATGTGACTTATGACATTTTGACCAAAGCCAAGGTCATAAGAGCATGGGGCAAAAATCATATCGGGAGTTTCTAAAGAAACTGAAACTTGCCAAGTATGCGCATACCTTCTGGAGTGTGATAACGTGAGTGGATTCCGTCACGTTATCATACGATGAGAGTTGGATCCTGATTCCCACTGATGAGTTGGTTTACTCTTCGGGTGATCCCGATTGATTCTTCTTTTAGGTTTGGAGGAGAATTTAACAGTACAGTGGGAGGTTTCCGGATTAGATAAAGTGATAAACATTCTGATCTAGGTTAGAGTGCACGCAGAGTGTTTCTTTTCTCTCTCTCTTTGGCAGCGACCTTTGACCGACCCTAAACTATGACTCAGTGACCAAGTTGACCGAACCTTCTTAAAATACTGGCTTTTGGATTGTCTGAGTTGCATAAGTCATTGCCACTCTTTCTTTTACCCTTTGCATTTCTCAGAACACCCCGTATTACTACGGACATCCACTTCTATTGGATAGATCCATCGTATGGTTATATACGAACTCGTAGGGATTTCTTCGAGGATGGATCAAGGTTCAGGAGAAATAGAATTGGTTTATTCAGTTGTCTTTTATTATTACCTTCTCTCAGGTTACGAGGGCTCCTTGGTTTAGGAGAGTACACCTATTACGCTTATTGGATAGTCTTATTCCAAACCATAGGCAGGTGCCGAAAGGTAGGGAATGAAGAAAACCAATTAGCCTAAGTAGGGTGTGCAGAAGGTAATATGTAAAGACAAAATAAAGGGATTAGAAAGAGGGCAAAGTAAATTGCGACTGCTATCATTCACGACCAAACCGCATACTTCATCGCCACTCCTATTTCACCTTTAATAGAATAAGGTATTATTCAGTTGTCTTTTATCATCACCTTCTTTCAAGTTGCGAGTACTCCTTGGTTTAGGAGGGTACACCTATTATGCTTACTGGATAGTCTTCTTCCAAACCATAGGCTGGTGCCGAAGGGTAGGGAAGTAAGAAAACCATTTAGCCTAACGATGGTGTACAGAAGATAATGACTAAAGACAAATAAAGGGATTTGGAGAGATGGCAATAAAATATACGGTTAAAGTCATGAATTGGATTATGGAAGAGGAATTACTAGGAATACCAAGATACCCCTACGAAACATTTTCATGTTTCAGTGCATTGTTAAAGGAAAACTGTTTTCCCGATTAGATACTTACTCCAAGGGTATGTATTTACCAGGTTTCATTCTCATATCTGTATGGTTTTACAGATGATGAGTGGGAGTAAGTTATTGGGAATTAGGTGATTATCCTCATTATATCGGAATTCGTTGTAATTGGTGATATTTGAGGAAATCGCCAGGGTACAGTTTTCCACCTACGGCGCACAGGTTTTGAGTTGTTCAACTCAGCGGACTTATACAGAGTATTGTATGTTGTCCAAGTGTCCATCAGGACAAAGGGGTAGGTCCTCGTACTATATTCTGTTTACTTATGACTTCTCTAGTTTTTAGAAAAGTGTTTCGTAGAAATACAAGGTTTAAGTTTTGAGAAGTTGTGGGTATAAGAATAAAGTAGAGAACCAGGTGTCACAAGTATCGGGATTCTTCAAAGAGATCGAAGATGTAGATTCTTGTGATTGGTATTCAGATGATAGTAATGGTTTTGAGAAACGTGTTTCTCTTTCAGGTTACTCATAATTGGATGGATTCCTAAGTTGAGTAATGCTGATTAGCCTCTTTCCATTAAGTTGATATGCACTGGAGACAGTTGCATGATTTGAATCTGGTTCCCATTAAATAATGTGCCAAAGTTTCTATATTGGATATAGAATGGTTCATACCTTAAAAGATATTAAGGTACGGGGAGTTGTCCAGCTTATGCTTAAAACCAGACTCTGGACAACTCAGGGCACGTTTCTGTAATGGCTGTTTGTAGGTTGACCCTGGCTATGACGAGGGTTGATATTCTACCATTTAGAAGATCAATAGTGATATTGTTCTTGACTCGCCACAGTTTTAGTAAAATGGATTTTTTCAGAAAACAGTAGTGGGAGTATGGTAGAACTGGAAGTGATTCCAGAACCGCAAACGATTACGGAAAATTTAATAGAACCTACAAATTCAATCAAGTTTAAAATTCCAATAGCCACTCCGCAGATATGATGGGTAACCTCAGACACCCGAGAGGTACTCCGGTAGCCTCAAGGACGGTGACAGGGAGGTTCTTATCTACCCAGACTTGACACTACTGTTGTTTCAAGCTATGAGACCCGGTAGGAGGGTTGTCGTAGTCAGTGGGAGCAGCGGAAGTTTAGTGGGCAAGTAGCTTATGTCTATTTATAGACTAGAGCAGATATAGCGGAGATAGATCATCTATTTTTTATATGACAGTCATGGATTTGACTTCAATCAGAATAGGGGATGGATCTGTTAAGAAGGTAGTAGGGTGTGATGTCATGGTATTTGGATGACATACACAGAGTAGGAAGTAAAATTCCTATACTACGATCGGTTGTACTGTGGTCGTCACACAGTTGTTTCTCCAGACAGGATATGGATATAATATTTGACATTCTGGTTTCTAGATCTATGGTTTTAGATCTAGATTTGGGTAGTTTCCCAATGTGGGTACTTTGACAGTATTCTAATGGTATTTGGAATACATGACTCCTGGCATGGTGGTGTACCTGCAGGTGATGGAGTCACCCTCTCTAAAGGTGTCTTACAGACTAAAGGGGAGAGGGATGGGCATGATTGACAGATCACTTGCTTAGGCAACTGAGTCAATCATGAGATGTCAAGTACCACACCAGATGTTGTTTTTGCACTATATGCAATAAGTTTGTATTAATCCAATCCTGGAGAAACATAAGGAAGCAGTTTTAGAACATAAGTAAATGTTCTACGGATTTGATGACGGCAGCCTCCTTCGGGAGACGGTTATCATTCCAGGCTTCAAAGGTGACATGGATGACAGAGTGATTGTCAGAGTTATAGTTTTCCCTCTGATGAGGGACAGTATTATGGACAGGTGGTCTAAGAGGATACTGTGGGAGGCTTGGTGCAGGATACTGATTAGGTTCAGTGATCGATACAGTCTAAGAAGTTTGGATTTGGAGTTCATTTATGAACTGGGTCCCATCAGATATCCAGACATATTCTAAGACAGGTATTACTCAATTCGGGAGATGGCTTTCTCCGCGAACTTGAGATTTAGAGAGATATAGAAAGAAACATCTAGGCGGATCCACTCACTGAGGCTATTTCTCGAACACAATAGTTTTACAAACGGGCTTTGTGAAACTGATTAGTAGAGGAGTTGGATGTTCGGTTTCACACGGGCTGTGAGTAGTCGACATTGCAATAATTAGCCTTAAGTGCAAGTGGGAGATTGTTGGAGATAGTGCCCTCAGAGTCAATTATTGGATCGCAGGTATGTGATTGCAATGATTGCGGACGACCTATACCGGTAGGACAGTCTTACTCGAGATGATAGTATGCTATATGGTTTGCCTTTATCAGTCGTATACATATTCAGGTGACTGATTACATGTTACACTTTGATAGAGCCCTTAGGATCTTGCTTTACTACCAACAGTATGATGGCGATCATATACGTGAGAGTTGGGTAGTTTATAAGCATATCCTTAATTGTGGTCCCTAGTCGTGGGAGTTTCGAAACAGGGCATCGATACTCCGGAGCAGACTAGTGTATACAGTCGAGACCCCGACGAGGGGCGGTGGCCGGTCTCACAAGCCACTGGTGTCAGTTGGATCACCTAAGATGTATACAGGTGCTCATTGGGTTATGAGTACACCGGACTGGACTCGCTGGGAACCTGCTAGTTGGTATTATACATATCGTCAGATAGCAGTTCCCTGGTGACATGTGTACAGGTTAGTTCATCGACCTGAGGTCGTCATTTGTCTCGTGTGAGTTCCCACTGTGCTTTGATTTCTACCCTACCACGGCTCAAAGGAGTCGTGCAAATAGGTAGTTTTTGGGTATAGTCCCGAGCCACATGGAGGCACGTGAGCGGATCGGCAGGGGATTCGTCTCTCCCGGTATTGGGGGTGAGATCATGCTGTGTCTAGGAGAGCCATTACACAAAGCCCACGGCCGTGGCAGGAGATTTACTGGTAGGTACTCCAGTAGTATCTCAGGGTGTTATTGGGCTGCATTCCGACACGACTTATACTGCTATTGGGGGTCTGACGTTACTAGCCCCCTAGGCAGATATGCGATACTCATAGACGAACGGACCGGACTGTATATACATTGTCACTGTTAGGCTCGGTAGGGTTTCCGGATGAGTTCGCTCATTGGCCTCCCTTGAGGTCAGTCCATGGGCAGCCGTTACGCATAGCTAGTGCCGCTGACGGCTTGTGGTTAAACCCACTGCCAGGGTACTGACGAGTCATTAGAGTCCCCCACAGACAGTTTCCCAAGTTCGGGCGAAATATTGTAGAGGCCGTATGGTTTTATGGCAGGGTTCGGAAAATGCACGTGCGTTTACACACGTGTCATATTTCGGGCAGATAATACCGGTGGGCTTTGGTTTAAGCCGGATCCGAGTATTATATTGAGTAGATATAATATCTTTGTCTCAGTTGCATTTGTATTCGGTCATAATACAAATGCGGGTATATTTATATGGTTACGGGGTTATCCTGAAATTTGTTTCGGGATCGCTTTTGGAAGTTGCCAGTTTCCAGTTTTCTATCAGCCGTCTTTTAACATTCGGTTAAAGACGGATTTATCTTTTCTTTGGATAAGTGTGGATGCTTCTAGTAGGTTCTAGAAGAGGTGATTAGACTTGTGACTCACTTGTTCATTAATGGTGCTTTAATGGTGCATTTATTGTGTTCATACTTTGTGTTCACACTAAGATATTTTTTCTTCATGATAAGCTTGGTTTGTGGTCACCCCCTTCCTCCTACACTCACCCCCCACTCCTATATGTTGGCCGACCCCTCCCCTCTCTCTCATACACTTGATGGAAATGGTTGTTGGAAAAAAGACTATGGTTTTGGATGTATGGAAATTAACATATTCATATCTCATTTTCATATCGATACAAAAGGCAACTTCATTAACCGTTCGTCCATAGCTTTGGACGGAATGAGACAAAGTCTTCTACTCATTCTCTACATCAATCTTGGTCGTCTCTTTTAGCAAACTTGACGACCGAGTTGTCTCGAGTCAGAGGCGGGAGCCCGTTTAAAGAATCGTTGACGTGGTGTCACCTGAACGAGAAGATCGGAGATCGACGAGATCGGAGCAGCCGCAACGGAGCGTGGGATGATGGTTAAAGAACGAAGGACTCGGATCGTTCGGTATAACCTTTCTACTCTCTTTACAGTTTGTTAGTTTAGCAATAATGGCAGATCCGGGTTATAGTATACGATAGCGCCAGTTAAAAAGATTTTGTTCCGCATTTGGCGTCTGTAGACGGCCGGAGCACTACCGTAGACTTACACTCTGAGCTCCCGAATGACTCCATTAAGACGTTTGCAGAAATGGAGTTGCTCTTTACACAAAGGTTTGCGAGCGCTAGCGAGCGCACCCCGATCACCGCATTGATTAACGCCAGGGTAACACTAGGTGAAACGTGGGTGCAATACGCAATACGGTGGCGGAACTTATGGTCAAAATGTGAACAGCGCATAGAGGAAGCTCCAGCCGTAGGCATGTTCATGGGTACTCTTGACCCTCAAGCAACTATTTCCCAATTCATGATGTTCTTCAAGCCGACCATGTTCCAGGCCTTGATTGACAAGCTGGCCCAAATGGACCAGATGGGTTATAGACCGTCTCCTTCAAAGACGGATCCGCGGAATGAAAAGGGGAAAGGAAAAGTAACTTTCGTTCCCAATACTCAACAACAGCCGAGCAACTTAAAGTCGTTTGTTCGCCAAAAAATGTGCGTCCACGCCCATCCCTCGAGGAGAGACTGGGACGTCCTTACTCGTTTCCCCAGGATAAAACGAGGAGACTGTTCGAGCTGGCAGTGCGCAACAGACTCATCAATCGGCTGGATCCAAAACGTCCGTTGCAGCCAGGCGATGTCAACAATCCTAATTACTGCCCTTACCACCAAGCAGTAAGCCATCCAATCGAAAATTGCTTCGTTTTCAAAGGCTGGATTGAGGACCAATACCAACAAGGCAAGTTCGCATTATCCGAAAATTGGAAGGTGAACCCACCACAACCTTACGCCCCTAAAAAGATGGACATGCCGGGGGCATCGTGCTCATTCATAGAGAAAGCCCTTTGGACCGAAAAGTCCGTAAACTAGAAACTCGCCTCAAATATGGTAATGAAGGACCGAAACGTCCTTAAACTAACAATGGACCACTATGTCCTAAAACTGGCGTCAGACCGAAACGTCCTTAAACTAACGATGGACCACTATGTCCTAAAACTGGTTGTTGACCGAGACGTCGATAAACTACTACGGACCGCAGCATCCCAAGGCTGACACAAAAAAATAATAATAAAATAAAAAAAAGAAAAAAAAGAAAAAAGAAAACGGTATGTCCATAAGCAAAATGGGCACGGATGAAAACCCGAAAGGGCTCTGATTGGTTAAATTCTCGGTTCGTGTTGGTAGAAAATGTATAGAAATTACAACCAAAAATATTTTTGACCACAATCAATAACGGTGTCGATTGTAGCGCGTTAGCGAGTGCGGATCGTCCACAGGGAAAGTGAGATCCGTTCGAATTCGAATTAGATGAATTGAAAATTAAAAAAAAAGAGAAAAGACAATTCAATTCAAGATTTATAAAATTGAAGTTCAAGAGTTATCTAGATCTAAATCTAAAATCAAAAAAACATTTAAAATCAAGAATTAAGAATTGATGATATCCAATCCAATAATCAAGAATCAAAGTGAGGCCCGTAGGAATCGATCGAATCTATAGACGTGACGAAAACTATTGATTACGTTTTCTTATCCATTAATGATTTGATACTAGATCGATGACGATTAATCAAGGTTTAAGGATCTTTCGAAGAAACTAGGGTTTCTTCATCTCATCTTTTGTCCTTTCGATGAATCTCATTCAAAAACTAGCCTCTAGTAAATTCAAGAATCGATCGTGGATCACTAATTAAGAGCGAACACAATCAAGAAAGCATCGCTCGAAACTAGGTTGCCGATTCTTCAATTTACTAAAGTTTACAAAAATTATAGGAATTAAGAATCGTTTCAAGATCTAATCATCATCATCTATTGATTCTTTCGACTCCTTCACGAGCGGAGTTTTACTCAAACATCATATCAAAGAACACAATCACAAATTGAGATCTAGTCATGATGCAAGAATGTAAAGAAAGCAAGATATAGAAATTTCACCTTTATTTATCAACAATTTTGTTACAATTCTCTCAAAAACAACAAGAGGAAAGAACTTGATCGTCGATTTCGGGTTCGCTCGTCTCCTTAAGTCGCGGATCTCCTTGGATCACTTGCTCCGATGAAGTCCGGCGTCGCTTTCTAAAGGATTGAAGGCTTCTTTCTTGATTTGGTACTCGGAGTTCTTGATTTTTGGCTTTGGATTTTGAATTGGGGATTAGGGTTTACAAGTTTTGTCACTCAACTTGTATTAGAAATTGATGTAGGAATCAACAACCTTTGAGAAGAAGCTTTAGGGTCCCTTTTATAGTCTTGATTAGGATTAGCTTCCTTTAGAAGCTAGGTTTAGTTAGGTAGAAGCTTCTAGAGGTAGTTAGTTAGGCTTAGCTTCCTTCATAAGCTTGGAGGTTAGGGAGAAACTTCTAGGCTTAGGTTGTTAAGTAGCTTGCTTTGGAAGCTTGGACATTTTTAGCTTGATCAAGGAGCCTTGCTGTTCTGGCAGAAGATTCTGGAGTTTTCTAGAGTTTTGAGTGGCTGAAATGAGTGTACACCTTGAGATAAGAATACTGTAGAAGAGCTTTGCTGATGTCACTCCCACATGGCCGCGGATCCGCCGCGCATGCCATTCTCCGGCCGCGGATCCGCGGCCGTTTAGGAGCCTTAGTGCTTCAATTTTCTAGTGTGGCTTTCTGCTGACTTCTTGATATATTTCTGATATGTAGAATCTTATAATTCCCTCTAGTTCATTGCCAGATCTCAAGTCTTGGAGTTGGTGTATTTTTATCAGCATTTTTTCACAGATTTGGCTTTTCTCCTGGAATTTCCTGCATAGATTCTCGAAACAAGTGTTGCGCTATACAAAGATTATGCGATGCAATGATAAACACTCAATTTCCCTCATAAATGTCAGTTTTAATATATAACACATGTAATTTGGTATTTTACGGCTGTTTTGCTAATATGTGTTATATTAATACCGAACACCTCTAGATAAGTGCAAATGGTAGGAAAATTGACGTGTTAAAAATGCAATATTTTCGACTGATCAAATTCCCCCAAACTTATTTTCGGTCGTCTCGAGCGAACTGTTTTATTAAAAAGAGAAGGAGAAAATAAAAAAAAGAAAAACTAACTAGCACACTTTCGTAGGCAACACGATTGCATTGAGCACGTGCAACAAGCCTTTAAACCTCTAGATGTCCCTAGTAGGAGGAGTGTTGTCTCCTGAGGGTTTTCAGCGGATTGCACCCACAAAATCCCATAATAAAAGGAAGATAGTGAATATTACATTCAAAGATAAGAATTGTAAAAGAAAGACTTTGAAAATTAGAGTTTCCAACTATGCTAGCTTTTCGGTTGTCATGAACCCTATCTTAATAGTCATGAAAAGATGTCAGAAATTATATCATCCCTCAATAAAACATCGTCTTTACTCTTCATTCCTACCTTTCTTCCAAACATCGATCATATAACCCTACGTGTGTGTAAAATACATCCCTACATCCGGAGAATTCAATTCAAGCTATCATACTCTTGTCCATCTACCTCAGTACTTTTTAATTGATTAATATTTAGATTTGCTCACACATTTTCATGCGACCGTTAATACTTCTTGAGGTACTAACCTACCGATTACTCATGTGCTTGCTTATTAGGTGTATTTTCCTCGTCTTGCACCACCTAAGGCTCAGCAGTGACTCCCAGACCAGTTGGTCTAAGGCACTAGGTGATGAAGCACTCTCGCTATATTTTTTTATTGCTGCCTTGGCGATAACAAAACCAGTGTTCATTTTTTTCACCATTTTATATTTTATTCGCTTTTTTTTCATTCATACTTTGGCTTTTAGACAAGAGCATTTCAAGGTATCCTCTACTATCCCGAGTTTCCAGACGTGTGTAAGTGCGAATAGCAGGGTATCAATGTTCAAAATGTTTGGCTTCCAGAATAGAAACTATTTTTCAGACTTATTTTTATCCTTAGATTAGTGACTTCCTTCATCTTACTAACCCTTAGGACAACGGCTCATAACTACTTATTACTAGTTCGTATAAGAAAACTTCTAATTTTCTTGGTTTTCTTAAATTTTTCCAATCTTTTGGATGTAATTTTTCACTATCTAATCTTTTGTTATCTTATTTATGTACAAAAAAATTTATTATATTTTTTTTTTGAATTTTTTTTAATTTTTATAGGTTTTTAAAAAAAATGTTTTGTGCTTATGCAAAGTGATATGCAAATGATGCGAAAATAAGCACAAACCTCCCTCAAACTTGTTTTCAACAGTATCCTCATTGTTGCCATCTGCTAAATCTCGAAAAACCTGTAAGCTTGGGAGGAAATTTATTAATGGGGCCAAAATATTTAAGTAAAGATCCTCCCCCAAACTTATTCTTTTCACTCACCTCCATTCAAAAGATGATGCAGTAATTTACAAGACATGGAGGTGAGACGGAGGAATTTTAATCAAGATAAAATGGCTCCTGTAAGATCAGGAGCTCCTCCGTGGGGTCAGTGGAAAAATACGGGTTTAGTCTATGTCCATTCACTTTGAAAAATGTGCCGTTTTTAACATTTTCTACCTCAACTGCTCCGTGCGGGTATACAGGCCGCACAATAAAAGGTCCCTTCCACCGAGATCGTAGCTTACCCGCGTGAAGGTGTAGTCGTGAAACGTAAAGAAGGACTTGTTGACCAGGTGTAAAAGTTTTCCTCAAAATGTTTTTATCGTGAAATACCTTAGTCCGATTCTTTACAATTACAGCATTATCATAAGCTTCATCGCGGAGTTCGCTTAGCTCATTTAATTGCAGCTTCCGAAAGTTGCAGGCTTGATCTAAGTCAAAGTTAATTTCTTTAATAGCCCACATTGCTTTGTGCTCAATCTCGACTGGTAAGTGACAAGCCTTCCCAAACACTAACCTATAAGGAGACATCCCTAGATCGGTTTTATATGCAGTTCGGAATGCCTAAAGAGCATCCGTCAATTTGCTCGACCAATCTTTTCTATTCTTCGCAACAGTCTTCTCCAAGATTTGTTTGATCTATCTATTCGAAATCTCAGCCTGCACGCTCGTTTCGGGATGATAGTGTGTGGAAAGTTTGTGGTTGATTGCGTACTTCCGCATCAAAGTCTCGAAAGACCTGTTGCAGAAATGTGTCCCGTTATCGTTAATGATAGCGCGTGGGTGTCCAAATCGCGAAAAGATGTTTTCTTTTAAGAACCTAATGACAACCTTCTTGTCATTAGTGCGACAAGGAATAGCTTCAACCCACTTTGAGACGTAATCAACCGCAAGCAGTATATACAGATTCCCAAAGGAGTTGGGAAAGGGACCCATAAAGTCAATTCCCCAAACATCGAAAATTTCAACCACTAAGATGGGTTGTGTAGGGTTCCTAGGCACTCTCAAGAGGTCTCACAAGGCATCAACCATGCGAATTTCAAAAATTATGGTGCCGAGAAACCCTAGTGTACGGATCGTTGGCTAGATGTCTAGGCGAAAAAGCAACTAGTTAACTACTTTAACTAAGTGAACGGAAATACAACCTTTGTAGATCCGGTTCTCCACCTCCATAGCTCCGCAACGAAGTATCCTCGCTGTCCAAATCGAAATCCGGGCTCTTGCGTCGGCTTCATCGGAGAAGAAGCGGGCTAGGTCATCGACGATGTGCCGAAGATGATCTACGTCGAAGTATCACTAGATCAAGCTCCACCTTCACCAAGCCATGAAAACTTATGAAGGAAACACACTCTACTACTTGGCAAGAGGTAGAGGATGAAGAAATAGGAAGTGGGTAAACTTTAGAATTGGATTTCTCACTCATTTCTATCAATCACCATTGATGGAGCTTGCTTTCTTCAAGTAAGAAGATGAAGAAGAAGAAGATTATCATATGATAAGTTAAAAGAAAATAATACTTATCATATTATAAACCATGGCCAAGTGTAGAGAACTAACTAAGGTTATGTGAATGGTTAGGGTTAAAAGAACAAGACAAAATGGTGACTTGGTCAAAGCTTCATGAAGCTTCAAAAAGCTTCATGAAAGAAAAGAAAGAAAACCATTTTGCTTTTTCTTTTTATGCTTTTATTAATATCCAAAATGAATAAACAAATAATAAAATGAAAAAGCAAAACCCTAATCATTAAGGTAACCATGGTTCAATTCTATACACTTAACCAAAGAAGCATGTATCATCAAACATGATACAAACATTTGTACAAAAAGTATATCACATATACAACTTGTACAACGAAGTGAGAAAATCCATTTAAAGTGAACCGATACTAGTTAATGCAAAGTAATATATCAAATATATAATTATGCATTAAATCATTAAGTCAACACTTGATTTAATGATCCGGTCATATCGCATATAACCGACTAATATCAACAGTAACAACTTATCGAATCAACACTTGATCCGATAACCCGGCTATATCGCATATAACCGATCAATGTCACAAATCGCGAGAATCGAATACAGTATCACATACTGGTATCATTCTCGGTCCCGCACATATCTCATATGCGCTCCTATTTCGTTTCGCTTGAGCCAGGAAACCTCTGTGTAGGACTCTAAAGACTCGTCAATACGCCGGCAGCAGATGATGATCATATCAAACACCCACAAGCCGCAAGCGGTCTGCTAAACGTAACGGCCACGCGCGTATTGAGCGATCTGAAGATCGACGAGCAAGCCCGCTCACACTCCAGTGAATCCAACCAGTAACACTACCGTACAGTCCGGTCTGATCGTCTGATATGTCGCATATCTCACCTAGGGGTGGTAAACGTCAGACCCCAATAGCTCGATAAGTCGTGTCGATATGAGGTCTATAACTGTTCGAGAAACTACTGGTAACACTTACCAGTAAATCTCAGCAACCATGGCCAGGGATTTCCTGTTATAGCCAATCGAACACAGCGCAACATCAACCCCCTATACCGGGAGAGACGAATCCCCTCCTATCGCTCATTGCCTCCATGTGACTCGGGACTGTACCCAAAAACCACCGTTTTGCACGCCCTCTTGGACGTGGTAAGATGGAAATCAAAGCACAGTGGGAACCACACAAGACTCTATGACGATCTTGGGTCAACAGACTACTCTGTACCAGTGTCACCAGAGAACTGCCATCTGACGTGAGGTATAATACCATCTGGGAGTTCTCGGCGAGTCCGTCCAGTGTACCCAGTCTCCACTGAGCACCCGTATATCATCTCTGATGTCAAACACCAATGGATATGGGATCATCCATCGCCCATCTGTATGGGTCGAGAAGGTATACGCTAGTCTACTCTGGTATATCGATGCCCCATCTCGATACACCCACGACTAGGGACTTTCAAGGATGTACTTATGGACTACCATGTCCCCACTAGTATGATCCGCATCATAGTCCAGGTAGTCAAGTACACATCCTAAGGGCTTTACCAACATGTAACAGAGAGACAAACAGTGTACACGTTAAGGTAAAGAGCAACCAGATAGCATACTATCATGTCGAGCGAGAAAGTCTTCCCTATATATGTCCCAGCATCCACTACAATATACATCCTATGTATAGTAATGGCCTCTAGGGCATACATATAACTAACAATCTCCCACTTGCACTAGGGCCATCTGTAGCAGTGGTTGAAGTATCTCATACTCAACCATCCCATAAAAGTCTCTCTCTGGGAACTGGCCTTTGTGAGTGGATCCGCTGTGTTGTCCTCTGAGTCTACTCTCCTAACTTCGATCCCTTAGAGATCAACCATCTCCATGATCAAGTGATACTGCCTTAGAATATGTCTGGATCACTGATGGGACCTGCGTTCCTTGGCATAAGCCACAACTCCATTGTCACACAATGGGAGGAACATAGTTCATCTCATGAACCAATATACACCCAAACAGCCTCTAGGGTAGCATCTTAAGTAGCGATGTATCCTGCCTTTATCTTCTAGTATGTCACGGTATCTAGCTTGGAACTCTTCCAACATACCGTCCCTTTGCTTAGGGTAAAGACAATGCCTGTGACTGACATTCAGTCGTTTTTATCACCCTGGAACACTTCCAGTGATTCTCCCCAGGATCAGTTGATACCATCTCACTACTACTAGTGAGTATTCTAACATCCAATTAGATCTATCTCATAGATCCAAAATCCAGGATTTAGTAGGTATCACTTTGATCCTATTTGGAGAATCCTTGTGATAAGCGGAGATCGATCGAGCGTAGCATAGGAAACTCCTTCCCTATCAAGAGTATGTCATCCACGTACTCTACGAGGATCGTCACCATACTCCCTACTACCTTTTTGTTTATACAAGGTTCATCTACCATTTTGATGATGTCAAACTGTTTGACTATTACATCAAAACAGACGTTCCAACTCCGCGATGCCTGCTTTATCATATAAAACATCTTGCACACGTTTCCGCTGCTCCCACTGTCTACGAGGCCCTCTGGCTGTGTACTTATAGACGCACTCTTCTAAAATATCATTTAGAAAAGCAGTCATGGCACCCAACCGCCAGATATCGTAGTTATGGTATGTAGCCGTGGCAAGTAGGATCTGGATGGACTTAAGCATAGCTACTGGAAAAGGTTTCATCATTATCCACGCCTGGTCGATGACGAAAATCTTTAACAATTCTAGCTTTGAAAGTCTCAACTTTTCCATGTACACCAAGTAATCTTCTCAAGATATACTTGCTCCTGATGGGGATTTAACCCTTCAGATATAGCAACTAAAGTCCATACTTTGTTGGTGTATAAGGATTCCATCTCAGATCGATAAACATCCAGCCATTCTTACAGAGTCTCACTCCTGATGGCCAGCTCGAAACTAGTTGGGTCATCATCTCATGATGTAATCCTCGCTCCCACTGTCATAGAGAAACCGAAGTATCTCTCAGGTGGGTGAGGAACCCTACTAGATCGGCGGAGAGGCTGAGGTTCGTTGGAATCTACTGAATCCTTTGGTTCTATCAAATCATGTGCTGTAGTTTGTATAGCTGGAACATTTCCAGTTCTACATTACAGACCTTGCCTCGAGCTTGTCCGGATTTTGCTTTTAGACATAGGCCGGTCAATCCCAAATCTTAACTAACTTAAGATATGGGCTCTTCCCTTTCCATATCATATATGAAGTGGTAGGTAACTGATTTGATTCGAACCCTATTCAATAGGTATGCAGCTTCATGAGTGCATGACCCCCAAAAGAAAATAGGTAACTCAGTAGTACTCATCATAGAGCACACCATATCAAATAGGGTGTATCTGCTCCGCCCCGATATACCATCGTGCTATGGTGTATACAGAGGAGTAATGCTGAGAGAGAATCTCATTCTCCTTTAGAATAGTCCAGGATTTCCGTGCTCAAGTATTCTCCTCCTCGATCACATCAAAGGACATAATACTTATACCCGTATTTTGGTTCTCTACTTCTAACTTATATTCTGTGAATATCTTAAAAGGTTCGGACATGTGTTTCAACAGGAACATAGGTCTGAATCTCGAAAGATTATCAGAGAATGTAATGAAGTAAAAAGAACCGGTCTTGGTATGTGTAGACAGGGGACTTACATACATCAACATGTATCATCCCAAGAGTTCACTAACTCTTTCTCTGCTTCCAGTAAACAGAGCTATGGTCATTTTATCTTTGTGACATGACTGGCGAGTTCCACAAGATGTAAATTCAAACTAATTTAAATATGCATTTTTATGTAACTCTAGCTAGTCGGGTCACATTGATCCGACCTAGTCTACAATACCTTAAGAAGGATTCGTTCATTTCTGAACTTTTCTTCTTCTGTGTGTTCCGTATACTAAGAACTGTAGTTTGATTTAGAACATCAATGCTTTCAGATAACGTGCCTGATACGATCAACTTTTGATATAGGAAATATTCAAAACATTATCCAACAATACAGAATTTTATCATTTCTTTACTAATAAAGAGACTGATATGATTTTGTATATCAGGTTCGGTATCTAATAACATTCGTTCAGAATCAATGTATTGGTAATACAGGGTGACAGTGACCAACAGACTTGGCTGCAACTCTTGCCCCGTTTTCTGCCTCATGAAACTTATCACTCGTTCTCAGTTCTCTACCTTTCTGTAGCCCTATGTAACAGATTACATATCTGGGATCCTGATCTGGTATCACATACCCAGGACGTAAAGGATAGTGAGAAACAGTTCTCTGTAATGAACACACCTGAAGGAGATGCATCATATGCACTTTCTTCGTTTGGGCGGCACGGGAATTCTGGTATTCCCCAATTTCTTGCTCTGTCTTATAACAATTATAAGTTGGAGCGGGACCAACGTTCCCCAGCTCAGTATAACAAGCGGGTTCGGTCAATATTCCGTATTATTATCTTGATTAAGGCGTGATATGGTCGCTACCAGGAGAGAGAGAGAAGAAAACACTCAGCGTGCTCTCTTGCAAGAACAGATTGGTTATTATTTTATCTAATCAGGATGGCTCCCACTGCTTTTTATCAAATCTTCCTTCAAACCCTAAAAGGAAAAACTAGCCGGGATTAATTACACACTACAAGTTCGCCAATCTTTCAGCCAGGCCAGTGTCGGTACTTTGAGGGAGGTCCCCCGTGCTTTCGCACGAACCTAATTAATGTAAACCTCGTTTTCCCAGAGGCGTAACCCCGTTGACACCTTTCTAGACACCTACTTGATCGGCTAATTGTAATGTATAA
The DNA here is from genome assembly GCA_030015575.1 of Agapanthus africanus. Lineage (NCBI taxonomy): Eukaryota > Viridiplantae > Streptophyta > Magnoliopsida > Asparagales > Amaryllidaceae > Agapanthus > Agapanthus africanus. The sequence continues at coordinate 40,742,963 of JASDDO010000019.1, read as the reverse complement.
AACTCTCCCAGGAGTAACACTTACTCGCAGCGGGTATCGGGATCCAACTATCTCATAGAAGGTATGCAATCTCATTGCAAATTTCAACACTTGAAATTCCCGATAATATTTTACCCCTAGCAGCTATATGACCTTAACATAGTCAACAAATCATAAGTGCTAGTCAAGTTCAACCCGTCATTTCCCGATTGAATTAAACCCACCCGCACGACCCTTAACATAGTCAACAAAGTCGCACGACTACCCTAATCCAATCACATCATATGCTTATGCAGATAAGCACTAATTAGCTACCGCACACTACGCCTTAACATAGTCAACAAACGTAGCACGAATACTAACTAGTACTTATCTGAAATGACGGAGGGCTACGGCAGGTTTTTCTGAAAACCTATTGCGTAATGAACTTGATATCGTTGTAGAATCAAATGATTTTGAAATGGAGTGCTTTTGAGGCTTTTCTAGTTTTGCTAAAGGAGTCACTCCCGGAGAAGGGATCGTCGGTCCTTTCCTCGTCGAATGAGGTGCGGGATATATCATATATATCACTGTGCAAAGCAAAAACACTTAAAAGCAATCAAAAGACAAACCGAAGGTTGTAGCATCTGCCAGTTATTGCTAAAGGAGTCACTCCCGGTGAAGGGATCTCGGTCCTTTCCTCATCGAATAAGGTGCAGGATATATCACATATACCTCTGTGCAAAGCAAGAACTGTAGCTACCTGTTTTATTTTGAAATTCGATTCTACAACATCTTAGGTTTCTTTTATTTCATTAATCACATTAATGAAGTCCCATCATTTGAATACCTAAACATCACAGATAAATACGACGTACACTTATGCCATCCGCATTCGCCTCGATGTCCCCTCGTGCACCGTTAGGTTAGGTAACTAACGACAGAGCGGGGCAGGGCTAGCGCGGGTGTAAAACATAAGTAACGTCTATATATTATATCATATATACTATATAATGTATCTATCACAGAACATCACATGATCACATCACAGATATCGCAGCAGAAGAATCATATGAAATATTGGATATACTAGGACGTCCGTGTTTTCAATACGAGCCAGTATAAAACACGGATTCCACGGTCGTGATGAATAGCCAAACCCACACCCCTAGACCCCTACGAGAGCGGCAAGTAACCCTACCAATTCTAGAGTTAGGAGACCCGGACTCGACTCCTCGAGTTGGTCTCCCACTGGACTCCAGAACCCGGTTACTTGTGCTCCCCTCCTTGGGTCTATCCTAGTGCGGAAAAGTAAATAATATACAAAAGGTGACAGCTTCCGCAACCTGGAAGTGCCCCAATAAAAGAATATTACATACAAGTTTTTTACATGAATGAAAATGAAAAAACACTCATCTCACATAAAAAACCCCGGCTATTCAAACACGACGATCCAATATAACATATCCAGCAACACATAACATCACATGTCATCAACGTAAGTAAATATGTCCATCCCAATTGTCGTTGACATATAGCAACGAAACCGGCGATATCACATATTACACTTACGGTCACAGAAAAGAAAGTGTAAAACTACAACAGTTGGAATCCGCAACCACCTCAGACATCGCATGCCTGACCAAATGAATTACTTAGACATCGCATGCCTAACAATTATAAACCCCGCATTTTAGTCTCAAAATCGAAAACTCTTTTCAATATCAAGTCGGGCAATTCAACAAGATTCCCGACATCCTGATCGAATACTCGTCGCAAACTTTAGTAGACGGCCGCACCCCCGATACCGTCGACGAAGTGCACCAAGGCGGAACACCGCCACCGCGAGCACCCAAGCGGATGCTTTCGGTGACGGGGTTCTCCTACAGTCACTTGGTCGGGGCTATGGAGTGAGGCTGTCTATTAAGTTTACCCGGCGAGTATCCGCGTACGCTACGTGATTGCGACGGACTTTTGATCACATCAAAATTCCATGGCAACCGATCAAGTGAGACCAAACTGCTATATTTATAACATTCATTTAGTTATCTCATAACTTTTGTGAATTCCAATTATTGTATCCCATTCCGGATCAATAGAAAATGTTAAACTTTCCGATCGAACAATCGAACACCCAAGTTTTCCCGATACAGATCAACACATGAAACAAGTCTAAAAACATTCAGTTCGTGCCTCAGTAACAACGGTCCAGCCGTAGAAGGGTCAAGCCAACGCCTCACATGTGGCACGCCGTACTGCCCCAAACTCGAAGGTTCAAAGGGCAGTTCAAGACGGTCACATAATCGAGTTAAGGTTTGTTGTCTTCTAGAGGGTCCATTGCGTTACTTGCACTACTTAGAACGTCTTTAAACTACGGAAAAATCCAACACTTGGAAATTTCCCGACAGGGGAAAAATTGGGTATTTATATCTGGTCGAACTTTTTAACATATTCTAAAATTTATCCGGAAAGCCACACAGAAAAAATTTGATACTCCGATCAAAACACCGAATCCCCAAAACAACTCCAGAAAATTCAACTCTTGAAAAAATATTAAAAATACCCATAAAACTCAGCACAGTTAAATAGGAATTACTGTGAAAATAGGTATGGCTGACGTCATCAAGTGGCGGCGGAACCGCCGCACGAGGCATGCTCGTGCCGCGGTTCCGCGCCTGTTTAAAATTCAAACAATGTCGTATTTGCACAGTAATTCTTACAATTTCCTGCTGGGTTTTCTGCATATTTTTAATTTGGAAAAATCCCAGTTTTTGAAAAAAGGACAGAGAGCAATATTTTAGTTGGGTTTCGGGTTCGTTCGGGTTTCAAATTCCGTCTAGACTTCGCCTAAGGCTCTAGCTAGGCTATGATACCACTGTAGGGTTTCTAGGCACTCTCAAGAGGTCTCACAAGGCATCAACCATGCGAATTTCAAAAATTATGGTGCCGAGAAACCCTAGTGTACGGATCGTTGGCTAGATGTCTAGGCGAAAAAGCAACTAGTTAACTACTTTAACTAAGTGAACGGAAATACAACCTTTGTAGATCCGGTTCTCCACCTCCATAGCTCCGCAACGAAGTATCCTCGCTGTCCAAATCGAAATCCGGGCTCTTGCATCGGCTTCATCGGAGAAGAAGCGGGCTAGGTCATCGACGACGTGCCGAAGATGATCTACGTCGAAGCATCACTAGATCAAGCTCCACCTTCACCAAGCCATGAAAACTTGTGAAGGAAACATACTCTACTACTTGGCAAGAGGTAGAGGATGAAGAAATAGGAAGTGGGTAAACTTTAGAATTGGATTTCTCACTCATTTCCATCAATCACCATTGATGGGGCTTGCTTTCTTCAAGTAAGAAGATGAAGAAGAAGTAGATTATCATATGATAAGTTAAAAGAAAATAATACTTATCATATTATAAACCATGGTCAAGTGTAGAGAACTAACTAAGGTTATGTGAATGGTTAGGGTTAAAAGAACAAGACAAAATGGTGACTTGGTCAAAGCTTCATGAAGCTTCAAAAAGCTTCATGAAAGAAAAGAAAGAAAACCATTTTGCTTTTTCTTTTTATGCTTTTATTAATATCCAAAATGAATAAACAAATAATAAAATAAAAAAGAAAAACCCTAATCATTAAGGTAACCATGGTTCAATTCTATATACTTAACCAAAGAAGCATGTATCATCAAACATGATACAAACATTTGTACAAAAAGTATATCACATATACAACTTGTACAACGAAGTGAGAAAATCCATTTAAAGTGAACCGATACTAGTTAATACAAAGTAATATATCAAATATATAATTATGCATTAAATCATTAAGTCAACACTTGATTTAATGATCCGGTCATATCGCATATAACCGACTAATATCAACAGTAACAACTTATCGAATCAACACTTGATCCGATAACCCGGCTATATCGCATATAACCGATCAATGTCACAAATCGCGAGAATCGAATACAGTATCACATACTGGTATCATTCTCGGTCCCGCACATATCTCATATGCGCTCCTATTTCGTTTCGCTTGAGCCAGGAAACCTCTGTGTAGGACTCTAAAGACTCGTCAATACGCCGGCAGCAGATGATGATCATATCAAACACCCACAAGCCGCAAGCGGTCTGCTAAACGTAACGGCCACCCGGGTATTGAGCGATCTGAAGATCGACGAGCAAGCCCGCTCACACTCCAGTGAATCCAACCAGTAACACTACCGTACAGTCCGGTCTGATCGTCTGATATGTCGCATATCTCGCCTAGGAGTGGTAAACGTCAGACCCCAATAGCTCGATAAGTCGTGTCGATATGAGGTCTATAACTGTTCGAGAAACTACTGGTAACACTTACCAGTAAATCTCAGCAACCCTGGCCAGGGATTTCCTGTTATAGCCAATCGAACACAGCGCAACATCAACCCCCTATACCGGGAGAGACGAATCCCCTCCTATCGCTCATTGCCTCCATGTGACTCGGGACTGTACCCAAAAACCACCGTTTTGCACGCCCTCTTGGACGTGGTAAGATGGAAATCAAAGCACAGTGGGAACCACACAAGACTCTATGACGATCTCGGGTCAACAGACTACTCTATACCAGTGTCACCAGAGAACTGCCATCTGACGTGAGGTATAATACCATCTGGGAGTTCTCGGCGAGTCCGTCCAGTGTACCCAGTCTCCACTGAGCACCCGTATATCATCTCTGATGTCAAACACCAATGGATATGGGATCATCCATCGCCCATCTGTATGGGTCGAGAAGGTATACGCTAGTCTACTCTGGTATATCGATGCCCCATCTCGATACACCCACGACTAGGGACTTTCAAGGATGTACTTATGGACTACCATGTCCCCACTAGTATGATCCGCATCATAGTCCAGGTAGTCAAGTACACATCCTAAGGGCTTTACCAACATGTAACAGAGAGACAAACAGTGTACACGTTAAGGTAAAGAGCAACCAGATAGCATACTATCATGTCGAGCGAGAAAGTCTTCCCTATATATGTCCCAGCATCCACTACAATATACATCCTATGTATAGTAATGGCCTCTGGGGCATACATATAACTAACAGGTTGCTGTGGCATCTCATTTCTCCGGGAAATCCTACCCGTGTGTTGACACTGTGTACAGGTTTTGCAATGATCAAATGCGTCTTTGAACAAGGTCGGCCAATAAAAACCGCATTGCAAAACCTTCTCCGCCGTCTTTCTAGGACCGAAGTGACCCCCACATGCCTGATCATGACTAAAAGATAGAACACTCTTGAATTCCTTATTCGGGACACACCGCCGAATGATCTGGTCAGGACAATACTTAAACAGATATGGTTCATCCCAGTAAAAGTGTTTTACTTGGGATAGAAAACGATGTTTGTCCTGTTTTGACCAATCGCTGGGTATCAGTCCCGTAGCAAGATAGTTCACAGTATCCCTGAACCAAGGTTCATCGGATACGTTCAAGAGTTGTTCGTCCGGAAAAGAATCATTGATCGGCAGGGTCACAGGTGAAGAAGAGATGCCTGAAAGATGGTCGGCTACAACGTTTTCACATCCTTTCTTATCTTTAATAACAAGATCAAATTCTTGTAATAGAAGGATCCAACGTATTATCCTACCCTTAGCATCCTTCTTCGCCAAAAGATGTTTCAAGACGGAGTGGTCAGTGTACACAACAATTGGTGAGCCAATCAAGTAAGGCCTGAATTTTTCTAATGCAAATACAACAGCCAAAAGTTCTTTTTCGGTAGTTGTATAGTTAATTCGAGCATCATTCAGGGTCTTACTTGCGTAATAGATCACGTGTGGCATCTTTTCAATGTGTTGTCCTAAGACTGCATCAACTGCAAAATCCGATGCATCACACATAAGCTCAAAAGGGTGGTCCCAATCTGGAGACGATAGAACGGGGGCTGTAGTGAGAGAGTGTTTGAGTGAGTCGAATGCTGCCTCACAATCCAAGTCAAAGTGAAAGGTCATATCCTTGGCCAAGAGAAGAGTTAAGGGTCTAGCAATTTTGCTAAAATCCTTAATGAATCTCCTGTAAAAGCCTACATGGCCAAGAAATGATCGGATATCCTTGACGCTTTTGGGATGAGGAAGGTTTTGAATGACATCTATCTTAGTTCTTTCAACCTCAATGCCTTTCCGTGAAATAACATGTCCAAGCACAATTCCCTCTTAGACCATGAAATGGCATTTTTCCCAATTCAAGATTAAGTTCTTCTCTTTGCAACGAGTAAGAACTGCGTCAAGATTCGATAAGCAGTCAGAAAAAGAGTCTCCGAAAATCGAGAAATCGTCCATGAAAATCTTCAAGAAAATCTCGACCATGTCTGAGAATATCCCCATCATACACCGCTGAAATGTAGCGGGAGCATTGCATAACCCAAAAGGCATGCGTCTATAAGCAAAGGTACCAAAAGGACAAGTAAATGTGATTTTATCTTGATCCTTTTTGGCAATGGGGACCTGATTATAGCCAGAGTATCCGTCCATAAAGTAATAATACTCACGTCCAGCTAAGCGTTCCAGCATCTGGTCAATGAAAGGTAGAGGAAAGTGGTCTTTCCTCGTAGCGGCATTGAGTTTTCTGTAATCAATACATACGCGCCACCCAGTTTGGGCGCGTGTCTGAATTAACTCATTTGCCTCATTGGTAATAACTGTGATGCCAGATTTCTTAGGGACGACATGGATTGGACTCACCCATTGGCTATCAGAGATTGGGTAAATAATACCATTGTCAAGGCATTTGACGATCTCTTTCTTCACTGCATCCTTCATGACGGGGTTCAACCGTCTCTGTGGTTCTCGGGTTGGTTTGGCATCATCCATCAAGTGTATATGATATTCTACAATCAAGGGACCAATCCTTTTGATGTCCGCCATGGTCCAACCAAACACCTGCCTATTAGATCTCAATACCGTCAAAAGTGCATTCTCTTGCTCTGATGCTAGAGAAGCGGATATGATAACCGGTAAAGACTCATTCTCACCTAAATATGCATATTTAAGATGAGAAGGTAAAAGTTTGAGATCTAATGCTGGCGGAGAAATAATAGAAGGTGGGATCATCGAATGATTTTCGGAGTCACAAAGGAGCTCATAGCCTGTGAAAGATACAGACTCAGATGGTGATGAGTCAGGAGTGTCGGAATCAAGCGTGGAAAATATGTCCTCACTAAGATGTGCAAGATCAAACATTGATGTGGTAGTGTCGTCGAGATCTTCAAAGCAAAGTTCATTAACTCCGCAACTTTTGGGAGCAATCTCGTAGACAAAGCACACATCAAGTATATGAGCAGAGGGTTCAGATGGCTGACTTCCAATTTTGTATATGTTCGGTTCAATTGTCATATTTCCAAATGATAAGTTCATTGAACCGTTTCTACAGTTAATGACAGTATTGGAAGTGGCAAGGAATGGTCGACCCAAAATCACCGGAATTTGACTCCGTGGGTTTGCTACAGTTTGTGTATCGAGAACAATGAAGTCCACAGGGAATACAAATTCCCCGACTTTTATCAACACATCCTCTAGTTCACCCCTAGGTTTGGTGATTGAACGGTCTGCCATTTGGAGAGTGCAGTGAGCTGGTTTCAACTCTCCAATCCCTAGCTGCTCATAAACAGAGTATGGAAGCAGGTTAACACTTGCGCCTAGGTCAAGAAGAGCACGGTTGATGTTTTTATCCCCAATAGAAATCGATATCGTAGGACATCCTGGGTCCTTACGTTTCTTTAGTAGCTGTGGGATAAAAGCAATGGTAACATTATTAGACATGAAGACCTTCTTTGGCACTTGAGTCTTCCTCTTCCTAGTGCACAAGTCTTTAAGAATTTTCGCATAAGCGGGGACTTGCTGAATAGCATCTAGGAGAGGGATGTTGATGTTAACCTGTTTGAACATTTCCATAATCTTCTCCATATGTGGACTCGATTTGTTACCCCTTAACCGATTAGGATAAGGAGCTTTAGCAATAAGCGCTGGGTCCATCATAGGAGAAGGTGGTGTGTGTAGACATGATCCCAGAATAGGAGTGGGGATCGTCTGTGGAGGAATAGAAGAGGTGGGCTGAGGTGTCGAGCCTAGAGGGAAACGGAGAATAGGCTCGTGAGAAGGCGGTGGGGTAGAAGAATAATGATCAGAAGTAGAAGTGTGTGTGTGAGGAAAGGTCTCAACCGGGGTGTTATTGATAGATCTCTCAGTATCATCAAACTCTTCCCCAACATGATTATTCAGCACTCTTCCTGATCTCAACGTTGTGATGGCATTTACATTGTAATGCCCAGGATTCGGTAGGGGTTGAGACGGAAGTTTCCCTTTTTCTCTCGCACTCATTTCGGCTTTTAGTCGTGCAATTTCTGCTTCCATCGATCCGATACTCTCAGCTTGGGACGCTGAGTTTTTCTTTATCTCATTGACGGAAGACCTAAGCTCAGCCGACACTTCCATGAAATTTGACAAGAGTGATTTCATGGTTTGTGTGAATGCAGAGAACTCGACAGAATAGGTCAACTGCAAAGGATTAGAAGGTGCAGGAGTGTTGACCTAGTTTTGAAAATTTTGTGACTGGTAGGGGTGCTGAGTGAGTTGAAGTGGTTGCTGTTGTGGTGGAAGAGCCCTTTGGAAATTATTTTGGTTTGGAACCGTGTTTTGATTTTGTTGTTGGTTCCAAGCAAAATTAGGGTGATTCCTCCAACCCTGATTATATGTGGAAGAATATGGATCGTTTCTAGGTCTTTGAAATGCGGCATTGGTATGCTCTTGACCTTGAAACGGAGAATTCAATGGACATTCTTCCGTCAAATGAGAAGGATCAGAACAGCATCCACATACAGTTTTGGGGAGCGACATCGTATTTAGGGAGGCTGCTAAAAATTTATGTTCCATAGCCTCGAGCTTCTTTTGCATTGCTGCCATTTCAGCTCGAACACCTATGGAAACATCAATTTGGTGTATGACACCCCTAGACGATGACTGGTTTCCACTCTCCCACTGTAAGGATTTTTCAGCGAACTCTTCTAAAAATTTCCAAGCTTCCCCATCATCCTTGGTCATAAAATTACCTTGATACATGGCTTCAAGGTTCTGTTTAGTGGTAGGGTTAATGCCCTCATATATGATTCGGCACAGATCCCATCTCGGGATTTCGTGATGTGGACATTGAACCAACAGATCCTTGAAGCGTTCAAAGCACTTCGAGAATGGTTCATTCGGGAGCTGGGTGAATTGATTTAGTTCGCTACGGACTCGAGCTGTCTTGTGATTAGGGTAGAATTTCTTAAGGAATGCAGCAACGAATTCTTCCCAATTCGAAATGGAATGTGCGGTAGTGTTATACAGCCACTTCTCGGCTATATCGCACAAGGTAAATGGAAGAAGACATAGACGCATAGAATCCACAGAAAGTTGTGACGTACCCATCATTGCGCATACATTTTCAAATTTGGTGATAAAGACATATGCGTCTTCAGACTCGAGACCGTGATATTTGGGTAGAAGGTTGATGTATTGGGGTTTAATCTCAAAATTGTCCCCGTTGGCTGGTGGAATGGATAGAAAGGTTGAAAGAGGACCTCCCATAGGATAGCACCTCTCTTGGAGAGAAATGCGGGGTGGATTCTGCGCACCTGCGGACGGCGGCAGATTAGTGGTAAAGAAGTTCGATGGAGAAGGATCCATCGATGTGGGTGTGGTGATGGGTAAAGAAGAGGTAAATGTAGAAATACCGACTTCGGAGTCGATCGGGGGAACGCGAACTAAACAGGCACTAGAATCCCGTGTCCAGCCTATCTTGCACTAAAAGGGTTTAGCACAAGTGGCAGCGTTGATATAATTAAGGGAAATGAATGAAGTGGTGTTTGTTTTGAAAAATATACGGATTTTTGAAAAAATGATGCAAATCACAACAAATGCAATAAGCAACCCTAAGTCTAGTGGTCACCTAGGTCAAGGCTCTAGACCGCTCCTAACTGCCAAAAGACAAGTCGCAGGATCAATCCTCCACTGCCTCTTTGTCTCTCCTATGGCCAGGTAAGTGCCAGGTAAGTGGGAGGTTCTCCACTACGTAAGTAGTGTGCCTAATTAAGTAACCATTTGCCTTAGACACACTTTCCTTAGACACCACAAAAGAAACGCGGATAAGCAATGAATTACCCACGGCCTTCTTCTGTCCTAAGTGAGCGCGATGGTCCTTAGAGTCAAGTCTAGATATTTTTTGGTTATTGAGGGTAATGCGGATGCAAGTTTGTGATTTTCGGGGCTTAGGAAGGGTAATGAACTCCCCACCTAATCTGGATTTGGCCGTGCCCCTTAAATTCCGTATTATTATGCAAACAACCAAAAATCAAAACACGCACAATTTTTATTGCTTTTTGCGGCGCTGCAAATTATATGCAAAGAAACCTGCAGCAAATTGTTAATGGAGCAGACCGAGGAGGAGATAAGAAAGGTAGGATTTTACAGAAAAATTTTCATGCAGCAACGCTACAGTTCCACCGCCGATCCGCCGCTGGAGCAAGCTATAGCCGCGGAAACGCGGTGCTTCTTCAAGATCCCTGCACAAAACTTTTATACAATGCTTCTGTTCACCCCCTGAGTCCTCTGGAATATTCCAAATATTTTTCCAATTGCACAGAAAACTCCATATTTCCTTGCAACAAATCACAACGAATCGTTTAATATTTGCGCTAATTTTGATCTCAAAATTATGATGGAATAAACTTTTCAACTAAAATTTCAAAAACGAACAAATTAGCGCACTATCCCCGGCAACGGCGTCATTTGATTGGTTGAATTCTCGGTTTGTGTTGGTAGAAAATGTATAGAAATCACAACCAAAAATATTTTTGACCGCAATCAATAACGGTGTCGATTGTAGCGCGTTAGCGAGTGCGGATCGTCCACAGGGAAAGTGAGATCCGTTCGAATTCGAATTAGATGAATTAAAAATTAAAGAAAAGAGAAAAGACAATTCAATTCAAGATTTATAAAATTGAAGTTCAAGAGTTATCTAGATCTAAATCTAAAATCAAGAAAACATTTAAAATCAAGAATTAAGAATTGATGATATCCAATCCAATAATCAAGAATCGAAGTGAGGCTCGTAGGAATCGATCGAATCTATAGACGTGATGAAAACTATTGATTACGTTTTCTTATCCATTAATGATTTGATACTAGATCGATGACGATTAATCGAGGTTTAAGGATCTTTCGAAGAAACTAGGGTTTCTTCATCTCATCCTTTGTCCTTTCGATGAATCTCATTCAAAAACTAGCCTCTAGTAAATTCAAGAATCGATCGTGGATCACTAATTAAGAGCGAACACAATCAAGAAAGTATCGCTCGAAACTAGGTTGTCGATTCTTCAATTTACTAAAGTTTACAAAAATTATAGGAATTAAGAATCGTTTCAAGATCTAATCATCATCATCTATTGATTCTTTTGACTCATTCACGAGCGGAGTTTTACTCAAACATCATATCAAAGAACACAATCACAAATTGAGATCTAGTCATGATGCAAGAATGTAAAGAAAGCAAGATATAAAAATTTCACCTTTATTTATCAACAATTTTGTTACAATTCTCTCAAGATCTATAAGAGGAAAGAACTTGATCGTCGATTTCGGGTTCGCTCGTCTCCTTGAGTCGCGGATCTTCTTGGATCACTTGCTCCGATGAAGTCCGGCGTCGCTTTCTAAAGGATTGAAGGCTTCTTTCTTGATTTGGTACTCGGAGTTCTTGATTTTTGGCTTTGGATTTTGAATTGGGGATTAGGGTTTACAAGTTTTGTCACTCAACTTGTATTAGGAATTGATGTAGGAATCAACAACCTTTGAGAAGAAGCTTTAGGGTCCCTTTTATAGTCTTGATTAGGATTAGCTTCCTTTAGAAGCTAGGTTTAGTTAGGTAGAACCTTCTAGAGGTAGTTAGTTAGGCTTAGCTTCCTTCATAAGCTTGGAGGTTAGGGAGAAGCTTCTAGGCTTAGGTTGTTAAGTAGCTTGCTTTGGAAGCTTCGACATTCTTAGCTTGATCAAGGAGCCTTGCTGTTCTGGCAGAAGATTCTGGAGTTTTCTAGAGTTTTGAGTGGCTGAAATGAGTGTACACCTTGAGATAAGAATATTGCAGAAGAGCTTTGCTGATGTCACTCCCACGTGGCCGCGGATCCGCCGCGCATGCCATGCTCCGGCCGCGGATCCGCAGCCGTTTAGGAGCCTTAGTGCTTCAATTTTCCAGTGTGGCTTTCTGTTGACTTCTTGATATATTTCTGATATGTAGAATCTTATAATTCCCTCTAGTTCATTGCCAGATCTCAAGTCTTGGAGTTGGTGTATTTTTATCAGCATTTTTTCACAGATTTGGCTTTTCTCCTGGAATTTCCTGCACAGATTCTCGAAACAAGTGTTGCGCTATACAAAGATTATGCGATGCAATGATAAACACTCAATTTCCCTCAGAAATGTCGATTTTAATATATAACACATGTAATTTGGTATTTTACGGCTGTTTTGCTAATATGTGCTATATTAATACCGAACACCTCTAGATGAGTGAAAATGGTAGGGAAATTGACATGTTAAAAATGCAATATTTTCGACCGATCAGGCTCTGTGAGTAAAAACAGCAGGGCTACCGGCGAGTTTTGTGAAAACCAGAAAGGGCACAACCTCGTTAAAAGACACTTGCAAGGTCCTCTCGACCTTGTGAGGAGAAACCACCTGCGTGAGATCCTTACGACTCAAAAGGGAACGACACACTTAGGGATCCCCACGATTCCTAAGGAGAAATTACACTTGTGAGATTCTTACGACTCGTAAGGAGAACCCTCTTATGAGACCCTCACAGCTCATAAGATTCAAAAGCCTTAAGCTACAGGGATCTGAACCTGTTCTTAAGCCATCCCAATCCCCAGATTGCCCTACAAGCGGTTCAGTATTAACCCTTGTATACAATCCACGGGCACGAATAAACATTTCCCTAACAGAGTCCCACCGGCGACTAGGGATATGTTCACACAGTGGACAGCCCTTATAAGTCCTCTCGACTTATAAGGAGAAAATACTCTTGTAAGATCCTTACGACTTATAAGAGAATGCACACTTAGGAATCCTCATGATTCTTAAGGAGAAAACGCACTTACGAGATCCTCACGACTCGTAGGGAGGAATACCTTCATGAGACCCTTACGGCTTGTGAAGTTAAAAGCCTTAGTCGACAGGATCCTAACCCTGTTCGCTAAGCCACCTTTGTTCGACATCGACAGAGGCAAATGATGATTCGCTCCTGGCAATATCCCAGTTGTAGCGATGCTGATGCCTAAATCGGTATAAAATCTTAAATTCGCAGCGAAAAGCAAGCAATCCACAAATGCATATGAAATAGCCGAAATGATGGGACAAATTGCAACAAAATCAGCAAGTAAAAATGTATGCATACAAAATAGCCGAAATGATTGGGCAACTCGCAATAAAAGCAGCGAGTAAAAACAAAAAATAGCCGAAATGATTGGGCACCGCGAAAAATAGCCAAAATGATTGGGCAATCGCGACTTTCGCGATATAAAATCTGAAATGATAGAGCATCGCGGAAAGAAAAATATAAAATGAAACTTTTGCCCTACAGGTGAGATCACATCGATCCCTGTATACAATCCAAAGAGGGAACCATATAATCCTACCAGGCTCCATCAGAAAGAGAGCCAAGTCTCGACGGTCACATCTGCATCCCAGAAGGCTAACAACAGCGTTCCTCCTTATGCCAGCAAGGCATGGGAGCGACACAACGAAACGGAGCCACGCATAGTCCTTAGTTCCAAACCTTAACGGCAATATCTACAGCCTAAGAATCAACAACGGTGATCTTCCTCATTCCAATAGGACTCGGACGCAACATCACCAAGCGGAGTGACGGCAAAATCCTAGCTCCACCTCAACATTCGTCTCGTTACAGCAGACGTAATACCAGCAAACGAAGCGAAGGACAAATTCCTAGGTTCAGGGCCTTGACGGTAACTCATATAAAACCTGAAAGACTACCGGAGATCATCCCACATGGAGTGGTCACCACCTCGACGTTCATATCGATACAGCAGACGAGATGTCACTACAGCGTCCTTCCTCCAACAGGATTCGGACACGCCAAAGCAAACGAAGCGAAGGCCAAATTCCTAGCTTCAGGGTCTTGACGGTAACTCATATAAAACCCGAAAGACTATCGGGGATCATCCCACATAGAATGGTCACCACCTCGACGTTCGTCTCGATATAGCAGACGAGATGTCACCACAGCGTTCCTTCTCCGGCAGGATTCAGACGCGACAATCAAACAACGGAGCCACGGCAAAATCCCTAGTTCCAAACCTCGACGGTTCATCAACAACCTAGAGACAACTGCGATATTCGTCTCAATACAGCAGACGCAATGCCAGCAAACGAAGCAAAGGCCAAATTCCTAGCTTCAAGGTCTTGACGACAACTCATATAAAACCTGAAAGACTATCGGAGATCATCTCACACCAGCGCGGAGTGGTTATGACTCATCGGGGCTCCCCAAACTGAGCCTAACCTCAAGTAAAAAGTAGCATGGCAAAATTCCTAACGCTTGCTCTTCCGACGGTCAAACTGCCTAGGAAGATTGCTTGAAGACGTCTTGTCCAGCCCCCGAAGGGATCAGAGACACGACAGTCGCAAGGCTACTCGAACAGCAAGATTGCCTGTCGAGGGATATATCAGCCAACGCGACGGTACGATGGGCAAAACCCTAGTACCACAGACCCTAATGGACCTCTGTCGTAAAGAGCAAAGGTTAACTGTAACGTTAGGACATTCTTGCGAGAACTCCTCGATTCGTCTTAACCTCCGGGAGATCAGAGTCCTTGATGAGTGCATCTCGATTCGCGTCGGCCCGCAGAGAAATCAGTGTCTCTGCAGGAATATACAACGTCAGAAAAAAGAGCCACGGAAGGGTCCCTGTTCCAAATCTCGATGGTTCACAGGCAGCTTGGAGATCATCTCAACATTCGTCTCATTACAACAGATGCAACACCAGCAAACTGGAACCGCGGCAATTCCCAGTTCCATGACTCGGCGGTGCACAGACAACCGAGAGTTAAACCCCGACTCCGTGAAATGCGGATGTAGTCAAAAATTCCCGGTTTCGTGGAACACGGCCTATGTCGATCCTGACCCTGTGGGAAGTACCCAGAGCAATTCCTGGTCATGTGGAACATGTCCTATGTCAATCCTAACCCCGTGGGAAACGTCCAGAGCGGAGCCTGGTCCTCGCAGAACATGGCTATGTCAATCCTGACCCCGTGGGAAGCATCCAGAGCAAATTCCTGGTCACGTGGAACACGGCCTATATCAATCCTAACCCCGTGGGAAGCGTCCAGAGCAAATCCTGGTCCCATAGATCACGGTTAAAGTCAATCTTGACCCCGTGGGAAATGGCCATAGCAACTCCTGACTCCGTGAAATATGGATAATGGTAACCTTACCCATCACTTACGGGTCCTCACGACTCGTAAGAGAGCAAACTCTCTTGCGAGATCCTTACGACTCTTAAGAGAAAACACACTTAGGAATCCTCACGATTCTTAAGGAGAAATTACACCTACGGGATCCTCTTGACCCGTAGGGAGAAATACCTTTATGAGACCCTCACGGCTCATAAAATTGAAAAGCCTTAGGAGGCAGATCTTAACCTGGCTCCTAAGCCATCGCTGTCCTACAAGGAGATTAAAATAGATTATCCAAAAAATGCATTTACTAAAAGGGACACACCATCATGAAGCAAAATATTTCTTTTATTCATGAATCAAAATGAATACAAAGTACAATTTATGAAAGAATCAAGAATATATTTTCAGTTAAGAACATGTGTAAGAAAGAATAAAAAAAATAATATAATACATCTTTCAAGCTGGCGGATGATTCAAAAGGTTCATCAGTTCATCCTTCCTTTCTTGGGTCTCTGCTTCAAAATTGACTATGGCTGCGAGACGGGCCTCCGCTTCCGAATGTTGGGCCTGATGCAAGACAAGCCGGCCTTCAAGCTCCTGCTCAGTAGCTTTATGAGCATCAACTATCGTCCGGGTAAAGATAACAGCTTTATCAACAGCCACCACGTCCTTAATTGCGGCTTGAAGCTCCTGCCAAAGTCCATATGCGTGGGTGGTCTTAGCTGTAAATTCGGCTTGAAGCTCCCCGAGCGCAGTTGAAGCCAGCTTCCTCTCTGAGAACTTTCGGCGGAGCCTCTTTTCACAAGAAAACGTATTAGCGGCGTACCGCTTAATCAGCCCCTGCAAGCTTGTCTTCGCAGCCACCACCTCCGAAGGAAGGCGCGCGCATTCAATACTATACAAGCAAGCCTCCACTCGACGACAGAATTCGACCCAGACTTGCACCAATGCTTCACTGTGATAAGTGGCAAGAAAGGGAAGAGAACCATTGGCTTCAGCAGCAAATTCTTCGGCCGTGAGCGAGCTACCAACACGAAGGTCTTCGATCAATGCTAACAAAGAGTGAAGGCTTAACTTGGCCATACGTTTGGATGCACGCAGCGCATAAGGGCCAGACGACATGAGAATGCGAGTCTCGAACGGGGTAAAAGTAGGTAGAGCTGTTAAAGATTGACAAATGATCAGCGAAGGTTGAAAACTGAGGATGGATTCAAAGGCGTCGAAACTTTACTTACCCACGTTTATACAAGAAGAGTCTGGAAGATCCCCACTCCCATCGAGGACCTCAACCTCATCATCAGCTTCCAGAACTACAGAAGACATGAACATTGTTATATGAAGAAGTAACAATACTGGAAAAGGAGCGAACAATGCTAACCTTGTCCGGAAGATAGAATGATGCGCTGAGGGGATATCGCCTGTGGAGCATCCAGTTCCAGCAGACACTGGAAAGACTTCCTGGGAGATAGGCCAGCAATGGACGCCGCCAAGCCTCGTAGCTCTGAAAAAGACAAGGAAGGTTCATATAATCAAAATATCGTTTAAAACAAAGTATGGGATAATACCTTCGATACTCCTCCCGCTTTGAACATGAGGGATAGCAGCCTCAGCAGCCTCCTCCGTACCTTCGGGCACATCACCGGAAATGTTTGCTGGTTGAGGCACAGCAGCCACTTCGGGAACGGCAATCTCAGCCACTTGTTCCACCGCCTCTAGGCCGTCACCGGAAAGGTCCATTAAATCTACGACGAGTAAAGGCGCCTCTTCAGGGCCAACGGGCGCGGGAAGAACGGAGGCCGTCAGTGGAAGCTCTATAGCAGGAATGGTAACCGTGGCAATCCCCTCCACACCTACGATTGTCTCATCGGGGATATTGGCAGAGTCCATAGTCAGGGCGCGACTTGGACTCAGATCCTCTGCCATCAGCGAAGTCTCTGCAAAGTTTGCATGAGAATAAGGATATGTATATATATATATATAAGCAGTGCAAAATACTACAAAAGGATATATGAGTGTACCAATGCGCAAAGAAGCTTCTAGTATGGCTTATTCAAGCCGACGCTCCTTCCTCAGGAGGTATGCTCGTCGAGGTTCGAGGGTAGACTCGTGGCCACCGGTCCACAACGAAAGCGTGTCTTCAGCATCGGCCGAGACAGGCTGTTTAAGAGCTCTCTCGCCTCCTTCTTCCAAAGGACCTATAAATATCCGCCATATTGACGGAGGGTCTTCGTAAAAGATGACGGCAGGATAAGTCCTCTTCGGGATCCTTACATTCTCGGTTTCGTCCTGGGAACGCCTTATAGCCTCAGCCAGGTTTGCGGTTTGCTCGGCAGATGAACCAGGAAAAAGAAGACTGTCTTCCGGCGGACTAGTAACGGTCTTCTTCTCCCGCTTAGGCCCATAGCTAGTGACTGTAGAATATTGCTTCCTTCCCCTTGCCACCCGCTTTTTGAGCTGCTTCTCGGTTTTGACAGGGAGGGAAGACTTCTTCAGGACCTCCGCCAAGGGGATATGATCATCAGAGCTAGGTGTTACCTCCAGAACCGTTACGGTATCTGTCATCGGTCATTCAAGCGAAGCCTCTGTTGGCAATGAGGCGCGAAACCTTTCCTCCTCTCCGAAGGTTTTAAGCGAAGCAGCAATGGCTTCTTCTATGGAGGCACCTGTTAAAACAGCAGGCGTCAGTCAAAAGCATGATAAAAAAAATGAACAGCGGAGAGATAAGGGTGAATTATACCTGACCGCGCAAGGGCGGTCAGTTCTTTTTCGAGGATGGCTGACTGTTTGGAAGCTTCGATGGCAGCCTCTAAATCGGTATCATCGAGCGTCCCGAACAAACCCTCATTGGTCCCATATTCGCTCAAGC
Organism: Agapanthus africanus; assembly: GCA_030015575.1. NCBI lineage: Eukaryota > Viridiplantae > Streptophyta > Magnoliopsida > Asparagales > Amaryllidaceae > Agapanthus > Agapanthus africanus. Next base: position 40,724,649 of record JASDDO010000019.1, on the reverse strand, counting down.
CTTCGCTAGACGGAGCAAGGGGCGTCGAGCCTAATATGGCATCCAAAGAAAGTACTTGTTTCTTTTTCTTCTTAGGACGAGCGTCGGTGGCCGATAACACGAGTTTGCGTTTAGTAGGCTCTTTGGACGACGAGTCCTAATTTCTTTTCCTACGTCCGACTCGGGGGACGCGGCAGCCACCTCTTTTTCAGGCGCGCTGGATGGGGGCAACCCGTGCGTAAGGCTTAGCACGTGTGGGGGCTCAACTGCAGTGACCTCTCTCAAAGGATGATGAACAATGTTCCGTCGCTTCAGAGGAATATTTCGATCACCAGCCGGCACTGCGCCCTTGCGATCAAGCAGCAATCGCTTTTCCTCCCTAATGACGGCACCCATCGAGTGTTGGTACCACGCCACATACACATTCAGGGCTTGCGGAACACAACTCGGTTCGCTGATGAAGAAGTTAGACCATGTGTTCAGACGCATAAAATCATGTAGTGCGCTCCGAGTACCCTCTTCAGTGGCAGCCGGTTCTGCCAAGAAAGCCTCGAGTGGGACGCCCGGATTGTAGCCTAACTGCTGGGCGAAGCGAAGCGGGTTATACCTCATAAATAAAGCCGAGTCATTCATCTTAAATACGAGAAAGCCCAGCCGGATAGAGTACAGATGAAGAATCTCCCGAGCTTTCAAGACGGAGGCCCCATCTTTAAATATGTCCTGCAAGGGCAGCACCATCTTCCCCGATTCCTGGCCGACGGTCAAAACTTTATCAGTAAAGGACACGCCATCTCCAACCGTGCGCGGGCGAAGAAGCAAGCCTCTAGCTTCCTGTTGCGTTGTAGTCACAATAGAGGTGCCGATCAGTCGCATGATCCGAGGGAACCTGCACCTGTCATAAAAACCCGGCCTCTTATGGATGCCAAAGACGCCTAGCATGTGCAATTCGAGCCATGACGTGAAATAATGCATCGGGAAATTTACCGACTGCACCCCTGGCTCAGTGGTATCCGCTGCCAAGCTGAGGCCGTGATACACATAGGCTAACCCAGCAATCCTTACAGCCACTTGTATCCCAGCAACCATCCGATGCGCAGGATAGAAGACGGACGGCCTCATACGGCGAGGGTGCATGGGAAGCGCAAACCAACTCAGCCATAACCCAAGAAATCCTAAAAAGAACGTTTCTTCGTTCCCAGGAGCTGCCAACTCTGCAAAAGGGATGACCGAGGTGTCGGGTAAAAAGAAGCTCTTCTGATCCGCCTCCGCCGCCGACAGGTTGCCCAAACCTAAGCCGAAGGGGTCGTCAAGACTGGAGAATTTCTTGGTTTCTTCCTTCAATACTTCTGGGCGAAGAAAATCAGCGATAAAAGCCGTAAAATTAACTCCACGACCTTCGGATGCAAGAGGGAGGTTCTCATAAATATTCAACACCTTTATCAAACTCAGAAATTGGTGTTGAATAGCGTTCTCGGGAGTAAGATCCATTACCACTGATTTGGTGGCGAAAATATACTCATCCGTAGGAAGCAATTCCTCATAATGTTCCCCCCTAACGGGTAAACCCGAGACCTCTGCAAATTCCTCCAAAGAAATGGAGACTTCTCGATCTGATAGGAAGAAGGTGTGGGTCGGAATGTTCCACTGCTCCAGAAATGCCCTGACCCACCATGTAGAAAGTGTGGAATATTGAAACAGAGAAGCATAAACGGCGGGATACAATCCGAGCTTCAGCAACTGTGATTTCTTCGCCGATAAAATATACCGAGCCCACTGCAAATACCCGGCTGAGTGACGGGGAGTTAGTCCTACATTGTATGGCTGTCCCCACGGGCGCGCCTCGCCTTGACAAATGCGCTATCCTGGAATGTCTAAGGCCAACGGCGGCTGCACGGGTATTGCGGCCATAGAAGGCTGAAGGAGACCCTCTGAAGTCCAGTTGAGCTCCTCCACGGCGTAATTTATCGGAGGTGCATCTGCATAAGCGATCGCCGAAATAGGCTCCGAGGGTGTCGCACAGGAAAAGTTCCATCGGCCCATGATAATTTGATCGTACCATTTACCCCATAGATGAAGACTCTTGTGCTCCGGGTCATGGTCTTTGATCAGCGCAAAAACCTTTCGGTCTACGGGTGCTTCAGAGAATCCGCCTTCTGAGCGAATGAACGGGAAGGAAGTGTCGAAAGACATAGTACCTGCGCAGAAAAGAACGAATTTTCATCCACCAATGCTATAAATTAAATTCTATCACTAGGTACTATAAATCCGTACCGCACTGCAATGCAGTCAAAAAGGACCAAAGGGGACCCACAAAATCTATATGACAGTTCCTCATTAATAAAACAGTCTCATCATTGGATAAGGCTGTCATTAAATGAGGAAATCCTCAAGAGATTCTCATTAAATGAGAAATCCCTCGGGCAGAGGAGTAAAACTCCCATTTAGAGAAGCGCTCTTCACTAGACAGACATCTGTCAAAGTCTAATGATGAAGGAATAAAATTCCTCAAGAAAATCCTAAAAGCCTTGCTTTGAGAAGATGATGGAATAATCTATCAAAAATAAAATTTTAATTTGATCTTCAAGATCCATGAACAAACTCTTAAGAGTTCTTCTATATGATCTGAAAGGAGCAAAGCTCCATTAATGGATTAAGAAATCATAAGCAAGATCCTTTTAGATTTGTGATTCCAAGAGAGCAAAGCTCTGTTAATAAAACCCTAAAAATGATTTTCTTTAGATCAAAGATCTATGAAGAGCAAGGCTCTGTTAATGGGTGAAACCCTAAAAGATGTTTCAAAAAGATTTGATCTTTTACCTAAAAATCTGACAGAGTTCTGTCCTTAAGAAAATTCTTAAGAGGAAGAGCTGCACTCTGAAGGAGAATAAATTTTCAAGAAGGATTGAAGATGAACAGAAGTCATCTCAAGGGACAAGGGTTCTATTTATAGGCACTAAGCGCCGTTTCAATTCCTCGGTTGATCCAAGAGTGGAGATGCTGCCACGCTGTACCCACGTGTGGGCCCCGTGAGCGCAACGGTAGGGGGGCATTTGTTTCCCCAATTAGAGCAAAGCTCTGTTCAGAATTCAAAATTAAAACTGCGCTTTTATAAAAGCGCTGCGCTACAACTAGCGCACCCCGTGCAAAGCGCATAGTCGCTAGCGCTAGATGCGCTGCGCTTCAAGTAGCGCACCACGTGCAAAGCACGTGTGCACTAGCGCTAAGAGCGCTGCGCTCCAAGTAGCGCACCATGGGCAGAGCGCATAAGCGCTAGCGCTGGAACTAAATGTTCTTCACCGTTGGATCAAATATCCAACGGATATGATTAAATCATCAAATAACAAGAATGAAATTCTGTTGAATCTTTCCAAACAGAAAAGATTGTGCCCTGAATTTGGAACACCGTTGGATCAATAATCCAGTGGTGATTAAAAATCACTAAAATACAGAACAGATTCTGTAAGGGGGAAAGATTTTCCAATCTTGTTAAAAAAACAAGAAGATTGTCTTCTGTAAACCAGAGGCCCTTGGATCAAATATCTGACAGTAGGAAAATTCCCAAATCAATTAGAGAATAAATCTCTTTAACCGATTGAACAAATCAGCTGGCCCTATATAAAGGCCCCGAGACTTCAAGTCTCAGGGAGAGGAACCCCCCCTAAACTTTGAGAAAATCTCAGGAAGAAGAAGAAGCTCTCGGCAAAAGAAGACGATTCTCTTCAAGGTAAAAAAAAATAAGAATAGAAAGACGAAATCATCTCAATATAAAAGAAGTATTTACTTCTTTTCACAGATCATGGATCTATAAGACAAATTGTCTTTCACAAAAGAGATTATGAACATCTCATTATAAAGGGGAGGAGAATTATTCAATTCTCTTAGAATCACAGATCCATAAAGGCAAAGCCTTTCATCAAAAAGAGATTGAAATATCTCCTATAAACTAATAACTTTGTTCTTAGAATCCTGAGACAAAATCTCTTATCAAAGAAAAGATAATCTTCAGAGCGCAAAGTTAACCTAAGAAGAGCCTTAGCGCTCCTAATTTAAAAGTGTCTTGGTGCTCTTCATCTAGCGCAAAGCGCTGCAGTGCCATAGCGCTTCAAACACAGCGCACTGCGCTCATTGGCTAGCGCTCAGCGCTAACCGCGCTACGTGCTCCTCACGTGTGCGCTGCATTATATGGCACCAGTGTCAAACGCCTCAACGCTTCAACTATAGCACATCAGCGCTCTACATCTAGCGCTAAGCGCATCAGCACTCTTCATTTAGCGCAAAGCGCATTAGCGCTTCATATCTGGCGCAAAGCGCTAAGCGCATTAGCGCTTTAACCATAGCGCACTGCGCTCATCTACTGGCACTAGTGCCAAGTGCGCCACATGCTTTTAAGTGCGCTTGAACAGAACATAAACTGTTCTTTGAATAAGCATGGAGCTATGATAAATGCACAACATTCAACTAAAGACAAAACATTGTCAGAGACCAAACCAATGCTTAGCATTTTTAAGGGGATTGGGCTCTAACAAACACCTAACAACTCAAAAACAAATGTTGAACATTGTAATTGAATGGACTTAGTCCAAATTGGCCATAAGTCCTCAATTCAGATTAATTGAGTTCATATGCTCATAAATCACAGATCTTAGTCCCAATTGGACTACAGGTCTCTCAACCCACATCGGTTTATAGGTACATCTCTGAACTCCTCTGATATTTGTCGTTGTAATTCTTCAACGTCTTCAGAGAGGTGACGGGTCCTAAAAACCATACATTTCATAGACTATGATGTCCTTATCCTTGACTGTGAGGTCTTTAAACTCACGGACTATGATGTCCTTAACCTTGACTGTGAGATCTTTAAACTCACGGACTATGATGTCCTTAACCTTGACTGTGAGGTCTTTAAACTCATGGACTATGATGTCCTTAACCTTGACTGTGAGGTCTTTAAACTCACGGACTATGATGTCCTTAACCTGGACTGTGGGGTCCTTAAGCCCATGGACTATGACGTCTGTAGGGTGTTTTTCGTCACCCCATTGAGATGGGAATACGCGCACGTTTCTCAGGCGTACTACAGATTCCCCCTGCCTAGGGTAGGCCGGGGTTTAATGATTGTGGGGATCCGAATCTCCGGCAGCCGCGGACTAAGCTGCCGTTAATTACCCCTCGCCCTTGGGGCGAGGGAACCTCCGATTAACGGGTTAAATTGGTTATGCGAACTCAATGTGCAGTGTACGTGTGTTTTGTTTTGAAAGGGGGTTTTGGATATATCGGGAGCCACGCAGAGTTTTTACGGGGGTCCCGCTACCTGGATAGCGGGCTGGGGGTTAAGGGGGCTAGCAGCCCCCTTGCGGGGTGCGGGGCAGCGCCCCGTTAGAAATTTTTTTCTAACAGAGACAGTGTCGTGGAGTATGTGTATGTGTACATTTGTATACATATGTATATATATAAAAAAAAAAGGGAAAAAGACATCCAAAGGATGCGTGGGGCCAGCTCCTGGGCGCTTGAGCGCAAGCGCGCCACGTGTCGGCACATGGGCGCTTTGCGCTCGAGCACAGAGCGCTGGAGCGCAACGCGCCACGTGTCGGCACGAGGGCGCTTTGCGCTCGAGCGCAGAGCGCTGGAGCGCAAGCGCGCCACGTGTCGGCACGTGGGCGCTTTGCGCTCGAGCGCAGAGCGCTGGAGCGCAAGCGCGCCACGTGTCGGCACGTGGGCGCTTTGCGCTGGAGCGCAGAGCGCTGGAGCGCAACGCGCCACGTGTCGGCACGTGGGCGTTTTGCGCTCGAGCGCAGTGCGCTGGAGCGCAAGTGCGCCACGTGTCGGCACGTGGGCGCTTTGCGCTCGAGCGCTAGCACACCAGCGAGGAAAAAAGGGGGTTTTTAGCCCCGGAAATTCTCTAAAGAGAAAATAGGGTGGAGTTAAACTCCTAAGATGCTTTGGGTTAAGGAAATGGGTCCTTCTTCTTCTTTTGCTGGCCGGATCTTGGAGATAAAGAGATGTGAGATTTAAAAATCTTTTCTTTTTGAGATCTGATGGCAGATCTGAGTTCCCCTTAATGGGTTTTGTGGTGGAAAACTATTTAGTTTTGAAGAAAGGAAGAGTAAAACTCTTGATTTAATTCAAAAGAAATGAGAAGGTCTTGGAACCTTGAAGAAGGAAGAAAGATCTCAGATCTGAAACTTTTTTTTTTTGGAGAGAGAAGAAGTTGTTGAGATATTTCATTATCTTTGCCTTTATAGGCCATACACTTTACACATAGTCCCTTGGGCTTCACAAAATGGTATTTTGCCCACCCCATGGCTCATGTGCCATTTCTTTATGCACATAAGCCATGGGCTTTACAAAAATTTGGCTTTATGCCTATTTTTCTTATATTTATCCATAAAATAAAATAAAAGAAATACAACAAAATTATTTATTACAAAATTTTTATCTTGGCATGGGGGGAAGCCGGCCGCTTCATGTTCTGGCTCGACCCGGGCATGGGCCCACTGGATCTGGGCTTGGGCCCACTTGGCTTGGGGTTGACTTTGATTTTGACTTGGTCAACCGGGGTGTAAATTTTTACCCCAACAAATTGCCCCCCATCAATAAATGCACACCACATATGTGGGTCGTGTGCATGAAATTGATGGATCTTTTTTCACGTGGAGGCGACTTGATTTGGTTGCCGATTTTTGGGAAGCTGGCACTGCCCTTTTTACGACATGGACGGTCGTTGCTTGACATGTCTCTGAGACGGAGTGTCCATGATAGACGTTTTCCCTGGCCCGGAGTGATCTGGTTCCCGCTTTGTAGGAATCCTGCGCTGCCCTTTTTGCAACTTGGACGGTCGATGCTGCCCTTTTTGCGACTTGGCCGGTCGGTGCTGCCCTTTTTGCCACTTGGACGGTCGATGCTGCCATTTTAGCTACTTGGACGGTCGTTGCTGCCCTTTTAGCGACGTGGACGGTCGTTGCTGCCCTTTTAGCGACGTGGACGGTCGGTGCTGCCCTTTTTGTGACTTGGCCGGTCGATGCTGCCCTTTTTGCGACTTGGACGGTCGATGCTGCCATTTTAGCGACGTGGACGGTCGATGCTGCCCTTTTAGCGACGTGGACGGTCGGTGCTGCCATTTTAGCGACTTGGACGGTCGTTGCTGCCCTTTTAGCGACGTGGACGGTCGTTGCTGCCCTTTTAGCGACGTGGACGGTCGGTGCTGCCCTTTTTGCGACTTGGCCGGTCGGTGCTGCCATTTTAGCGACGTGGACGGTCGGTTCTGCCATTTTTGCGACTTGGACGGTCGATGCTGCCCTTTTAGCGACGTGGACGGTCGATGCTGCCCTTTTTGCGACTTGGACGGTTGGTTCTGCCCTTTTTGCGACTTGGACGGTCGGTGCTGCCCTTTTAGCGACGTGGACGGTCGATGCTGCCATTTTAGCGACTTGGACGGTCGTTGCTGCCCTTTTAGCGACGTGGACGGTCGTTGCTGCCCTTTTAGCGACGTGGACGGTCGGTGCTGCCCTTTTAGCGACGTGGACGGTCGGTGCTGCCCTTTTTGCGACTTGGCCGGTCGATGCTGCCCTTTTTGCGACTTGGACGGTCGATGCTGCCATTTTAGCGACGTGGACGGTCGATGCTGCCCTTTTAGCGACGTGGACGGTCGATGCTTCCATTTTAGCGACTTGGACGGTCATTGCTGCCCTTTTAGCGACGTGGACGGTCGTTGCTGCCCTTTTAGCGACGTGGACGGTCGGTGCTGCCCTTTTCGAGACTTGGCCGGTCGGTGCTGCCATTTTAGCGACGTGGACGGTCGGTTCTGCCATTTTTGCGACTTGGACGGTCAATGCTGCCCTTTTAGCGACGTGGACGGTCGATGCTGCCCTTTTTGCGACTTAGACGGTCGGTTCTGCCCTTTTTGCGACTTGGACGGTCGGTGCTGCCCTTTTAGCGACGTGGACGGTCGGTGCTGCCCTTTTTGCGACTTGGACGGTCGGTTCTGCCCTTTTTGCGACTTGGACGGTCGGTGCTGCCCTTTTAGCGACGTGGACAGTCGGTTCTTGATTTGACTTGCTCTGCTTCTTGCAGTGTCAGGGGTAGACTTGACTTGCTCCACTTCTTGCGGTGTCGAGATTGGATTCTGACTTGCTCCGCTTTCTGCGGTGTCGGAGTGGAAGTTGACTTGTTGATTTTGATTTGGGTTGACATCAGCATCGCTATACTGGAATATGGTACCGGGAGCAAATCATCATCTGTCATTGAGAGGATTTTGGGATTTTGGTTTTTGTTTGGCATCTGCATTGCTGCACTGGAACAATGCCAGGAGCAACTCATCATTTGCCCCGGGAGGATTTTGGAATTGGTTTTTTTTTAATTATTATTTTTTTATTTTTTTGGTGGTACTTTGAATGTGGTCTCACCGGTAGGACTTGGGAGAGGTTGGGATTGTTTTACGCCAGTGGATTGTATGCGGTTTTGCAGGATGTATGATCCAGACCGTAGGGCAGGAAAAATTTTGGGACTTTGTCGGCGTCTGTATCGCTGCACTGGAATATGGTACCAGGAGCGACTCATCATTCGCCGTTGGGGTATGAGATTTGGAATTTGGTTGGCGTCTGCAACGCTGCACTGGAGTATGGTACTAGGAGCGACTCATCATTCGCCATTTGGGGATTGAGGAGCGATGGCTTAGGAGACAGGTTTAGATCCCTATCGCCTAAGGCTTTTCAATTTTATGGGCCGTGAGGGTCCCATAAAAGCATTTTCTCCATGCGATTCATACGAACCCCGCAGGTGTATTTTCTCCTTAGGAGTCGTGAGGACTCCTAAGTGTGTTTTTCCTTTATGAGTCGTAAGGATCCCACAAAGGTTTGTTCTCCTCATATATCGTGAGGACACATGAGTGGGTCTAATCAATGGAGTATCATTCCCCAAAGCAGAGACCAGCCGCGTAACTGGTGATTACGGTGGGGCATGGGTATGATGAGAATTATTTGAGCCCGTGGATTGTATACGATGGTCAACTTGGGGACCCACCATAGGGCCGGAGAATTTTGAGAAATTGGATTTTGGCTGGCGTCTGCATCGCTACACTGGAATATGGTATCAGGAGCGACTCATCATTCGCCGTTGCCCGTTGGGGAACGATGGCTTAGGAGACAGATTTGGGTCCCTATCACCTGAGGCTTTTCAATTTTATGGGCCGTGAGGGTCCCATAAAAGCATTTTCTCCCTACGAGTCGTAAGGATCCCGCAGGTGTATTTTCTCCTTAGGAATCGTGAGGATTCATAAGTGTGTTGCTCCTTTGTGAGTCGTAAGGATCTCACGCAGGGTTTTCTCCTCACAAGGTCGAGAGGACTTTGCGAGTCTATTTCATCTCTTTTCACGAGTTTGCGCCCTTTCGGGTTTTCACGGACTCGCCGGTAGCCCTGCTGTTTTTACTCACGGAGCCCTTTCGGGTTTTCATCCGTGCCCATTTTGCTTGTGGACATACCGTTTATTATTATTTTTCTTCTTCTTCTTCTTTTCTTTTTTTTTTTTACTTTTTTTTTGCCGCTGGTGGGACTTTAAAAGTAGTCTCACCGGCAGGATTTGGGAGAGATAGGGGTCATTTACGCCCATGGATTATATACGGTTTTGCAGGATGTATGATCCAGACCGTAGGGCTGATGTGCTCAATTCGCCTGCGACTTGGAGCATTCACGTGTAGTATTTCTTGAGATATCGGCCATTGATGGGTGGCATGGGCCTTTCTCCCTCGGCACTTATTAGTTGGTAGGATCCTCCGTCGAACACTTTCTCGATGATGTATGGTCCTTCCCAGTTTGGATCGAATTTTCCCTTGGCATGTCGATTGGGGATGATCGGTCTTTTCAGGACCAACACCAATTCACCTTTCTTGAAAGCACGGAGACGGGTTATCTTGTCATAGGCTCGTGACATTTGGGCTCGGTATAGCTCCAGGTTTTGCTGCACCGCGAGCCTCTTTTCTTCGAGCGCGTCGAGCTCTTCAAGCCGAAGGAGCACGTTTTCCTCTTCCGTCAACTCGTGTTGGATGTCCATTCTTAAACTTGGAACCTCGATTTCGAGGGGGAGAATCGCCTCCACTCCGAAGAGCAATGAGTATGGGGTGGACTGAGTTGGAGTACGGTGCGTGGTACGATATGCCCACAACGCCTCGTGAAGTTTGAGATTCCAATCTCTCTTGTTGGCTGAAGCATTTTTCCTCAGGAGCTTGCATGGAGTCTTATTGAAGACTTCGGCTAGCCCATTGGCTCTTGGATTATAGATGGAGGAATATCTCCAGTATATTTTGTGCTGAGTAGCGAACCTTGAGACATTGAAGCTCTTGAAAGAAGGCCCGTTGTCAGAAATGATTCTTCTTGGTGTACCGAAGCGGTATAGAATATTATGCTGGAAGAATGTCAGAATATCTTTTGTCTTGACTTCTTTTAGCGGGACAGCTTCAGCCCATCTGGAGAAGTAGTCTGTCGCGGCCAGTATGAACCGGTGACCTTTGGATGACGGAGGATCAATTGGGCCAACAATGTCGGTGCCCCAGACTTCGAAGGGCCACGACGCCACCGTAGGATGCAACGGATTGGGATGCTTGTGAATGAAATCACCATGGATTTGGCAAATCTGACATTTCTTTGCATGCTCTCCACAATCCCATATCATGGTAGGCCAGTAATACCCAAGCCGTTTGATTTGAAGTCGCATCTTGGGGCCAGATTGGTGAGCACCGCAAACACCCGAGTGAACATCTTTCATGACCTTTTGGGCTTCGGCCAATGACAGACACCTGAGCCAGAGCTGGTCATATGACCTGCGGTATAACGTGTCATTTACAAACACGTATCGGAGAGCTCTTTTCTTCAGCTGAATCCTTGCAGATTTTTCTTCGGGCAGCTTGTCATATCGGAGGTACTCTATGAAGGGTTCTCTCCAATCAGGCTCGTTTTGGATGATCGAAGCTTCTTCCGCAAATCTGCTCTTCTGTTCCGTGTTTTCCACTTCTCGTAGAGAGACTGGGGGTAGAATTTGCCGGCTCCTGACTGTGATCAGAATTTCGTCCATGTCAGGATCAGCCAGCTCCTTGGCCAGGCGAGCGAGTATGTCGGCTTTTCCGTTCAACGCTCTGGGGATTCTCATTAGTTCAATGTGAGTGAACCGTTTCATGAGTTCCACCACCCGGCCTCTGTACCGAGCTAACTCGAGTTTATATATCTTATAGTCGCCGCTTACTTGGTTGACGACAAGCTGGGAGTCACCGTAAACCCGTAGCCGAAGGATTTCCATTTCTATGGCGAGTTACAAACCAGCTATCAGAGCTTCATACTCAGCTTCATTGTTTGTCCGAGGCTCGGTGAGAGCAAAAGAACGCCGTAGGGTTCCCATTGATGGTGTGATGAACAACAATCCTATCCCTGCTTTTATCTCCGGGATGCTTGATTTACTGGAGGTTCTTATCGATGAGGCCCCATCGAAGTAGAGCTCCCAACATGGCTCGTCATTTTCGAGGTGCAGCACTTGTTCATCGGGTAACTCACAATTTAGCGGCGACCCTTCTGGTATGGGATGAGCAGCGAGAAAGTCTGCAAGAGCTTGCCCTTTTACTGCTTTCTGAGGAGTGTAAACTATGTCAAACTCAAGTAGCATAACAGCCCATCTTGCCATTCTACCGGCTAGGCTCGCTCTGGTCATCAAGTGTTTAAGCGGGTCGACCTTGGAGATCAGCATAACCCGATGAGCGAGCAGATAGTGCCTCAGCTTCTTCACAGCAAATATCAGAGCCAGGCATTGCTTTTCGATTGGGGAATAGTTGTGTTCTGCCCCGACTAAAGTTCGACTGAGGTAGTAGAGGGCATTTTCTTTTCCCTCCTCGTTATTCTGGGCAAAGAGCGCACCAAGTGACTCATCTAGCGCAGCAGTGTAGAGAATCAGCGGTTTATTCGGAATGGGGGCGGCCAGCACTGGAGGGTGCAACAAGTATTGTTTGATGCTTTCGAACGCTGCTTGACATTCGGCATCCCAGATAAAAGGAGCTCCTTTCTTCATGAGCTTTGAGAAGGGCCTACATCTCCCCGATAAATTTGAGATGAACCTCCGTATATAAGCAAGCTTGCCTTGAAAAGATCTTAGCTGCGTCAGACTCTTCGGAGGGGGCATCTCCATGATGGCCTTTATCTTTGATGGGTCAACTTCGATCCCTCGATGTCGGACTATAAAGCCCAGGAATTTTCCCGATGACACGCCAAAAGCGCATTTCAGAGGATTCATTGTTCCCGCCAAAAATTTCTGCGCAAAAGAGTCCAAGGTATCAAATGGCAGTGATACGCTTAAGGAAATACGAACCAGTATCTTCCGGGCTGTTTTTTGACAAACTTCCGAAGGAGAAACGGATAAATTCTGATTGTATTGAAAGCGTCTCGAAAAACCCTTCGATTTGATATATTATGGGCTTCATAATTCATCCGGGATCAAAAGTTATGAGGCATTATGTGTTCACACGTGATGGGCTTTTAAGAATCCGCTGGAGCAGTTAGAAGATATAATAAAAACTTAGAAAAGACCCCAACGGGGCATCACGTGCTCACACATGACCATGGGCCACGTGCAGACACGTGATGGGCTCTTAAGGCCTCTAACATAATGAATAGAATTAAATTCTAAAATCTGTTCCCTGATTAAAAATCAGAAGTTATCTCAATGAAATATCACGTGCTCACACGTGACCAATGGTCACGTGTTGACACGTGATGGTTAAAACAACAATATGAACAAGCGACTGTTAAAGGAACCAATTTCGGGGTTACGTGCTCACACGTGACCAAGGGTCACGTGCCAGCACGTGACAGGCTTTGAAAGCCTTACAGATTAGTAGAATTAAAATTCTAAATTTCTCTAAAAATCTTTCGAAATAGAATTAAAATTCTAAAAGCTTCTAAATCTTTCCAAATGGAAAAGGATTATGGGAACCGTTGGATTAAAGATCCAAAGATGATTAAAAATCATCAATTTATGGAAAAATCTTGGACAAGGAAAGATTTCCCTGAAAATCTCACCAGAATAACAAATAGAATATGTTTTGGATTTAAAATCCACGGTGAATAAAATTCACTGAATGATCTAAAGGCCCAGATTAATGATAAATATAAATCAAATCTCTCAACGATCAAATCAAATCTTTCAATGAGAGATTTGCTAAACAAATTGATTCTTTTCCTTCTCCTATAAATAGGAGCCAAGAAGAGAAGAGAAGGAAAAAACATTTCTTGAAAAAAAAAAAATCAAGAGCTTCAAACAGAGAGAACTCTGAGAAAAATTTCAAGAAGAAGGTAAAAACCTTCACGAAAGAAAAGAAATCTCTTTTGATAAATCATTGATCAATGATCTTCACATAATGAATAGTGCTTTGCACTCGTATGAACCACTGGTTCTTTAAAACAAAAAATAAAATAAAAATAAATAAAAATAGTGCTTTGCACTCGTATGAACCACTGGTTCTTTAAAACAAAAAAGAAAATAAAAATAAATAAAAATAGTGCTTTGCACTCGTATGAACCACTGGTTCTTTAAAACAAAAAAAAATAAATAAAATAAAAAAATTGTGCTTTGCACTTTTATGAACCTCTGGTTCTTGAAATAAAGAGAAAAACTCATTTTTCTTTGATCCTAATTAGATCAAAGAAAACAAATAGTGCTTTGCACTTCTGTTCTGGAATCTAAAAAGATTCTTAGTGCTTTGCACTTCCAAACTGCGCTGTTGCGCTCCTGAGAGAACGCCACGTGTTAGCTGCAGAACAACTTGCGCCACGCGCCTTGAAATAGAGCTTTGCTCTCTGGAACTGGCGCAACTCACCAGATCGCGCCACGTGTCAGCTGCAGAACAACTTGCGCTACGCGCCTTGAAATAGAGCTTTGCTCTCTGGAACTGGCGCAACTCACCAGAGCGCGCCACGTGTCAGCTGCAGAACAACTTGCGCTACGCGCCTTGAAATAGAGCTTCGCTCTCTGGAACGGGCGCAACTCACCAGAGCGCGCCACGTGTCAGCAGCGCAACAGCACAGCGCACTAGCGCAGCGCACTGCGCTGTTGCGCTTGCGCTCACCAGAGCATGACACGTGTCCTCACCACAAGCGCTTGCGCTCAGTGATTGGCGCAAAGCGCCTGACAAATACAATGCATTTTACTGAAGGGCCAGGCCCAAATCAGAGGGGCCTAGTAGGCCAAATTAAATTGCAATACAATAAAAAGGGGCAGAGCCCAAAACAAATTGATGCTTTGCATCCTTTCTGGGCAAAGCCCCAAATAAAAATAAAAAGAAATGCAATGCAAAAACAAATAAAAATGCCAAACATTTTCAACTGGACTTAGCCCAATTCTGGCCGTAAGTCCTTAAATTAAATTGACTGAGCAAAATGGCTCTCCTAAATCAATTCACAACCGGTTCGAGGGTACATCTCCGAACTCCTTTGACATCCGTCGTTGTAATTCCTCAACGACGTCAAAGAGGTGACGGGTCCCAACGACCACACATCGATACGGACTGCGGGGTCCTTAAACTCGTGGACCGAAACGTCCGTAAACTAATATCGGACCGAAACGTCCCTAAACTAAATATCGGACCGAGACGTCCCTAAACTAACATCGGACCACCACGTCCCTAAACTGGCGCAATAGAGCCCAAATGCTCTTTTATCGGATCTAAATGGTCCCGTTAAGTTGATCTTAGTCTTAAACTGGACTAACGTATCCTTAACAAACGTTTAAGTTGATCTTAGCCTCAAACACGGCTAACGTATCCTTAAATATTCAAATGGATTATAAAACTCCCAATCAACTCTGGTTCGAGGGTACATCTCCGAGCTCCTTTGACACATGTCGTTGTAATCCTTCAACGACGTCAGAGAGGTGACGAGTCCCGATGGCCATACATTAAATTAATCACTACGTTGAGTTGATCTTAGTCTAAAACAGGACTAACGTATCCTTGACGGACGTTTAAGTTGATCTTAGCCGCAACGCGATTAATGCATCCTTAAACTAAAAACACCAAACCCAAATCTAAGTAAATATGGATTTGGACTAATCCACGTCCTACGGGCGACGGCATTACTCAGTCTCCGTATACAATCCACGGGCAACCACAAACAAAACAAACACACACGACACGAAGTGAAATTCTGGAGAAGGAGAAAGTTGTTACCGTGATGCGGTAGCGTAATTAACTGCAGGGGCTTGCGCCTGCAGGGAAGAGCGTCCCCACAATCAAAAACCCCTCAAGCGAGGGGGAATCTGACAAAGTCTGCTACATCGGCCGCATCCGTCTAAACCTCCGATACACGGTGCCATAAATCAACTTGGCATCTTCGGAGAGGTAGACGGATAAAACCAAATAGCATCTGCCCCGAATCTCAGCGTCAGGACTTCGCGGTCCTGTGCGCCGCCTTTCGGAGGGGAACAGATTCTGGCACGCCCGGTGGGACCTCTTCCTCTTTCCACTCCACACTTCGTGTGTCGTGTTCGCAAACAAATCGCGGTTTGCTGTGGTTGCTTGTGGATTCAAAGTACTTAGATTTGGTGTCTTTCTCCATGCAGAAAACAGAAGATCGATGGCTTCGAACTGCACCGCCTGCAGCTGCAACTCTCGCTCCGTCATTGCTGGAGGAGTGACTTATGGGCCCCAAGCGGCCTCCCTTTTCAAGATGCCAGTGGAGCAAGTAACTCAGGCCACCGCTGGATTATTCTTCGGGACTATGCTCCCATTGATAAGCTTCAATGCCCCAATAACATCGCAAGAAGCTCCAAAGAAGTCGGTCTTCGATCGACTTACCACTGCCGCGATCCCTCTCAACGGGTCGTCCAACTCCACTGCTTCAGTTTTTAACGGATTAGGCCAGAGCTCTAACAAGCTCATGAAGAAGCCTGCCATACCAGAAGGCGTTATCCCGAAGCGGATAGCCATTCCAACTCACGTTCCTGGCAAAATCACCAAGGTTGCTTCCCATGTTCAGAAGTCCACTTCTGACAAGTTGGCCGTCCCCGTTCAACGGACGTCGATCTTTAAAAAGCTGGTACCAGTATATTCTGACCAACACAGGGGGCATGAGGAGGTCACCTCTATAGCTGAAACAACTCCATCAGCACGACACGCTCGACGTCGCCACTGGCGTCGAGTAAGGAAGGCTGGGGGCAACTCCCCCTCTGGGATAACTCCGTCAGCTCCGATGGTGAGGATCGATGCTGCTGTTCCAACCAAGAACAGCTTTGAACTGCTCAATAAGGTGCGCAGAAACTCTCCTACTGCGATGTTGAAACGAACTCCTTCACCTATGGAGAATACTCCAGAGAAGAAGCTAGAGCAGCCCCCTCAACGGCTGTCCTCTAAAATTTACAAAGTCTGGCGACAGGTCCAAGAGTCGGTGATCAATCAAGACTGCCTCCGACGACAGAAAAAGATGAAGGTTCGGCAGGGGAAGGATTACTCTGTCAAACCACAAAAAGCAAAAGCTACTTGGGTGCCCACTACAACGGCTCCCTTAACTCCAATCACTCAAAAAAGGAGGCCACAAAAAGCCCCTATGTCTTCGGCAAATTGCAAAGACACCGAACTCAAACGCCCCAAGTCTGGGGGCATGGTGGTGCACACTATTTATATGGCTTCTGGAAAGGAGGAAAGCCGCACTTCTACGGGCCACCGACCGCTCACCCGATCCGTGACGAAAACCCAGGAGCAACAACAAAAGCTTCAGGAAATGATGACTACAATGGCTGCACTTACCGAGCCAAAAGAAAGTCCAGGGGCATCATCAGATGAGCGTCAAGAACAAGAAACCGACGCTGACTTTTTACGCAGAGTCCTCGAAAAGAGGGACAAAGAAGCTGCAGAGCAAGCGGCTAACATAAAACAGATGGCGCTCCTCTTCCAAGATATGGTAGAGATGATGTTACAGCCGGACCCTCCTGCTGAAGATCCTCCGATCGTCCTTGAAGACGACAGGGGAGAAACGTCAAATCCTCCGCCGGCTCTATCAACAGCCAAGGAGGAGGCAATCTCCAAAGTTGACCTAGACGAATATATAGCTCAGCAGATCCGGGTTCATCAGGCGAATGAAGCGGCTGGGCAAATTGTTAGAACCGGACGACCGTATCCGAGCTGGTATGACCAAATCAGTTACCCGCCAGGATATACGATCCCTAAATTCCACGTATATAAAGGGACAGGGAATCCGCATCAGCATGTCGCTCAATTCAGGGCCTTATGCGGCAATACTGGAGGCGATGACAAATTGTTGCTACGTCAATTCGTCGGCAGCTTAGCAGAAACAGCCTTTGAATGGTATTCGGAGCTACCTAACGACTCTGTCAAAACATTTGCAGAGATGGAACTGCTGTTTACACAAAGATTCGCAAGTGCTAGTGAACGCACCCCGATTACAGCACTGATAAATGCCAGGATAAGGCCCGGCGAAACGTGGGTCCAATACGCAACACGATGGCAAAACCTATGGTCGAAATGCGAACAACGCATAGAAGAGGCACCTGCGGTAGGCATGTTTATGGGCACTCTCGATCCGCAGGCGACCATCTCACAATTCATGATGTTCTTCAGGCCGACCACCTTCCAGGCCTTGATCGACAAATTAGCCCAAATGGACCAGATGGGCCATAGACCGTCTCCTCCAAGACCTGATCCCCGAAATGAGAAAGGAAAAGCGATCATCGTCGCCAATGCTCAACAACAGTCGAGCAACTCAAAGCCGGTCGTTCGCCAAAACAACGTGCGTCCACGCCCATCTCTCGAAGAGAGGCTAGGACGTCCTTACTCGTTTCCTCAGAATAAAACGAGAAGACTGTTTGAGCTGGTAGTGCGTAACAGACTCATCAATCTGCCGAGTCCAAAGCGTCTGTCGCAGCCAGGCGATCTTAATAATCCCAATTATTGCCCTTACCACCAAACGGTAAGTCACCCGATTGAGGATTGTTTCGTCTTTAAGGGATGGATCGAGGATCAATACCTGCAAGGCAAGTTCGCGCTGTCTGAAAGCTGGAAGGTAAACCCACCACAGCCGCACTCTCCAAAGAAAATGGACACGCCGGGGGCAGCTTGTTCTTTAGTCAAGAATGAAAACAATGGAGAAAACTCATCGGATGAATCCGAAGACTACGCAGCGACTTGTCATATGATTTCTCATTCACTGACGGATGATAAAGAGGCTCCTTGCGCTGAGAAACCAATGGTGAATCCTGAGCCGGAGATTCTACAGCCATCAGACGAGTTGATCGATGTCTTCCTAAGTGAAATGCGTCTGAAAGCAAAAGCCAATCAAGAACGTGAAATGGCCATACTAGAAAGAACCAAGGTATTCCCGTCAAATCAAAAGCCATACACTGCGGGTAAAAACAAATTCAAGACGAGGAAACAGTTCGCCAAAGCTCTATCAGTAGGAATGAAGCTACCGCCCTCTGAAGAAAATTCTTTCTTTGAGGTAGAGATGCACCCTAACTTCTGTTTATATCATCAGAAGATCATACATCCTACCGAAGACTGCGAGTCCTTTAACTGTTGGTGGCAAGGGTATGTCGCTCAAAAGCAACACTTCGACAGGACAAAGTGTGAAGCTTGTGGACATCGGAAAAATGCGATATATGAGGGCAAAGGAGCCGCCGCAAACTGTCATATAGCCGACTTCAAGGGATCACAAATTATCACCTTTGGAAGCGACTCTGACGAAGAAGCTATCCCCAACTCTTCTCTCGGGGAATCTATTTCAAAAATAAAGGAATTGAGAAGCTGCGAGAACGTTCAGCCATGCAATCGCATGCTACTCGGAAAAAATCCCGACCCCGTAAGCAAGGGACCGAACAAGAAGAACAAAGGAAAAGGAAAAACGGCCCTCGTCGCCGGCGCTCAACAACAATCAGGTGACCCTAAACCGGTTGCTCGCCAAAGCAACAAGCGGCAATCCCTCCAAGAAAAGTTGAAACGTCCTTACTCGTTTCCGCAAGATAAAACAAGGGGACTGTTCGAGCTGGCAGTGTGCAACAGACTCATCAATCTGCCGGCTCCAAAACGTCCGTTGCGGCCAGGCGATGTTAATAATCCTAACTATTGCCCTTACCACCAAACAGTAGGTCACCTGATCGAGGACTGCTACGTCTTCAAAGACTGGGTTGAAGACCAATACCAACAGGGCAAGTTTGCGCTGTCTGAGAACTGGAAGGTGAGTCCGCCACAACCGCACGCTCCGAAGAAGATGGATACGCCGGGGGCATCATGTTCATTCATGGAGAAAGACTCATAGACCGAAAAGTCAATAAACTAGATATTCGCCTCAAATACGGCGACAACGGACCGAAACGTCCTTAAACTAACAACGGACCGAGATGTCCTTAAACTAATGATGGACCGCAATGTCCTAAAACTTGCAAATGACCGAAATGTTTTTGAACTACTACCGCAGCATTCTCAGGCTGACGAAAAAAAAACGGTATGTCCATAAGCAAAATGGGCACGGATGAAAACCCGAAAGGGCTCCGTGAGTAAAAACAGCAGGACTACCGGCGAGTGTTCGTGAAAACCCGAAAGGGCGCGACCTCGTTATTAAAAAAAAAAACAAAAAAAAAAGAAGAGAAAAAAAAAACAAAAAAAAAACGGTATGTCCATAAGCAAAACGGGCATGGAGGAAAACCCGAAAGGGCTCCGTGAGTAAAAACAGCAGGGCTACCGGCGAGTGTTCGTGAAAACCCGAAAGGGCGCGACCTCGTAAAAAATAAAATAAAATAAAATAAAATAAAAAGAATAAAAAGAAAAACGGTATGTCCATAAGCAAAATGGGCACGGATGAAAACCCGAAAGGGCTCCGTGAGTAAAAACAGCAGGGCTACCGGCGAGTGTTTGTGAAAACCTGAAAGGGCGCAACCTCGTTAAAGAAACACTTATAGGGTCCTCTCGACCCTATAAGGAGAAACCACCTGCGTGAGATCCTTACGACTCACAAAGGAACAACACACTTAGAAATCCCTACGATTCCTAAGGAGAAAATACACTTGCGAGATCCTCACGACTCGTAAGGAGAACGCTCTTATGGGACCCTTACGGCTCATAAGATTTGAAAGTCTTAAGTTGCAGAAACCTTAACCTGTTCTTAAGCAGCCCCCACAACCTTCGATATTGCCCTACAAGCGGCTCATAATGACCCTTGTATACAATCCACGGGCACGAATAAATATTTCCCTAACAAAATCCCATCCGTGACTAGGGATATGCTTGTACAGCAAACAACACTTGTAAGTCCTCTCGACTTATAAGGAGAAAACCCTTTTGTAAGATCCTTACGACTTACAAGAGAACATGCACTTAGGAATCCTCACGATTCCCAAGGAGAAAACACACCTACAAGATCCTCACGACTTGTAGGGAGAAATACCTTTGTGAGACCCTTACGGCTCATGAAGTCAAAAGCCTTAGCCGACAGGACCCTTAATCCTGTTTACTAAGCCACCTTTGTTCGGGATCGACAGAGGCACATGATGATTCGCTCCTGGCAATATTCCAGTTGTAGCGATGCTGATGCCTAAATCAGTATCAAATTCCAAGTCCTTTCATGGCAAATGATGATTCGCTCCTGGCAATATTCCAGTTGTAGCGATACTGATGCCTAAATCTGTATCAAATTCCAAGTCCTTTCATGGCAGATGATGATTCGCTCCTGGCAATATTCCAGTTGCAGCGATGCTGATGCCTAGACCGGTATCAAATCCCAAGTCCTTTTACGGCAAATGATGATTCGCTCCTGGCAATATTCCAGTCGCAGCGATGCTGATGCCAAGATTGGTATCAGATCCCAAATCCCCTACTCGCAAAAAAAAAAATAAAATAAAAAATAAAAAATCAGCGAGCCAAAAAAAATATATATACATATATATATATATATGCATACGAAATAGCCGAAATGATGGGGCAGCTTGCAAACAAAATCAACAAGTAAAAATGTATGCATGCAAAATAGCCGAAATGGTTGGGCAACTCGCAATAAAAAGCAGCGAGTAAAAAGAAAAATAGCCGAAATGATTGGGCACCGCGAAAAATAGCCGAAATGATTGGGCAATCGCGATTTTCGCGATATAAAAAGCTGAAATGATAGAGCATCGCGGAAAGAATAAAAAAAATGAAAAAATGAAACTTTTTGCCCTACAGGTGAAATCGCATCGATCCCTGTATACAATTCAGGGGCACAGATAAAGAGGGAACCATGCCTTCCCAACAGGCTCCATCAGAAAGCGAACCCAAATCTCGACGGTTCATAGACAACCTAGAGACCATCTCAACATTTGTCGTAATATTACAGACACGATGTCAACAAATGAAGCAAAGGAAGGTCCCTAACTTCAGGGTCTCGACGTCAATATCGACAACTTAAAGATCACCAACGGCGTTTCTCCTCACTCCAACTAGATGCAGACATGACGTCAACAACCGACCTCAGAATCGCAACGAAACGGAACCATGACAAAGTCCCTAGTTCCAAATCTCAATGGCCACGTCTAAAGCCTGGAGACCAACAACGGTGTGCCTCCTCATTCCAACAGGACACAGATGTTACACCATCAAGCGGAGCGATGGCAGAATCCCAGCTTCACCTCAGCATTCGTCTCGATACAGTAGACGCAATGTCAACAACAGCGTTCCTCCGCAGTCCAGCTGGAGGCAGATGCAACGTCAACAAAAGACCTCACGGTCGAAACAAAGCGGAGTAACGGCAAAATCCCAACTCCACCTTAGCATTCGTCTCGTTACAACAGACGCAATGTCAACAACGACGTTCCTTCGCAGCCCAGCAGGGTGTACATGCAAAGTTAACAAAAGACCCCATGGTCGAAACAAAGCGGAGTGATGGCAAAATCCCAGCTCCACCTCAGCATTCGTCTCAATATACCAGACGCAGTGTAAGCAAACGAAGCGAAGGCCACATTCCTAGCTTCAACGTCTTTACGGTAACTCACATAAAACCGGAAAGACAATCGGAGACCATCTCACATAAAGTGGTCACCTCCTTGACGTTCGTCTCGATACAGTAGACGAAATGTCAACCCCAGCGTTCTTCCTCCAACAGGATTTAGACACACCAAAGCAAACGAAGCGAAGGCCACATTCCTAACTTCGACGTCTTAACGGTAACTCACATAAAACCGGAAAGACAATCGGAGACCATCTCACATGAAGTGGTCACCTCCATGACGTTCGTCTCGATACAGTAGACGAAATGTCAACCTCAGCGTTCTTCCTCCAGCAGGGATTCAGACATGATAAAGCAAACGAAGCGAAGGCCAAATTCCTAGCTTCAGAGTCTTAACGGTAAGTCATATAAAACCGGAAAGACAATCAGAGATCATCTCATACCAACATGGAGTGATCACCACCTCGACGTTCGTCTCGACACATCAGACGCAACATCACCAAAAGGAGTCACGGCAAAATCCCTGGTTCCAGAGCTCGACGGTTCACCAGCAACCTAGAGACAACCCTGACATTCGTCTCGATACAGAGGACGTGATGCCAGCAAATGAAGCAAAGGCCAAATTCCTAGCTTCAACGTCTTGACGGTAAGTCATATAAAACCGGAAAGACAAACAGAGATCATCCCACATGGAGTGGTCACCACTACGACATTCATCTCGATACAGCAGACGAAATGTCACTACAGCGTCCTTCCTCCAACAGGATCCGGACACACCAAAGAAAACGAAGTGAAGGCCAAATTCCTAGCTTCAGGGTCTTAACGGTAAGTCATATAAAACCGGAAAGACAATCAGAGATCATCTCATACCAACATGGAGTGATCACCACCTCGACATTCGTCTCGATACAGCAGACGAAATGTCACTACAGCGTCCTTCCTCCAACAGGATCCGGACACACCAAAGAAAACGAAGCGAAGGCCAAATTCCTAGCTCCAGGGTCTTAACGGTAAGTCATATAAAACTGGAAAGACAATCAGAGATCATCTCATACCAACGTGGAGTGGTCACCACTTCGACGTCCGTCTCGATACAGCAGACGAGATGTCACCCCAACGTTCGTCTCGACACAGCAGACGTAACGTCATCAAACAAACGGAGCCACGGAAAAATCCCTAGTTCCCACCGCAACATTCGTCTCGATACAGCAGACGCAATGCCAGCAAACGAAGCAAAGGCCAAATTCCTAGCTTCAGGGTCTTAACGGCAACTCATATAAAGCCCGAAAGACTATCGGAGATCATCCCCACACCAGCGCGGAGTGGTTATGACTCATCGGGGCTCTCCAAAATGAGCCTAACCTCAAGTAAAAAGCGGCATGGCAAATTCCTAGCGCTTGCTCTTCTGACGGTCAAACTGCCAAGGAGGATTGCTTGAAGACGTCTTGTCCAGCCCCCGAAGGGATCAGAGACACGGCAGTCGCAGGGCTACTCGAACAGCACGATTGCCTATCGAGGACTATATCAGCTTATGCGACGGTACGATGGCCAAAACCCTAAGTACCACCAACCTTAACGGGCTTCTGTCGTAAAGAGCAGAGGTTAAATGCGACGTTAAGATGTTCTTGCGAGATCTGCTCGATCCGTTTCGACTCGTGAGGAAATTGATGTCTTTGCGAGATTTTCTCGATTCGTCTCGACTCGTGAGATAAAGCCTTAGGCAGTAGGGATTAAAAAACCTGTTTCCTAAGCACTGGGACCCTGCAAGTCGGCCCAAAACGGTCTCTTGCATACTATCCACGGGTCACACTCTCCAAAGTCGAATCTCGATAAGGAGGGAAACAACCGCTTACGGGTCCTCTCGACTCGTAAGAGGGAAAACTCTCTTATAGGATCCTTACGACTTATAAGAGAAAACACACTTAGGAATCCTCACGATTCCCAAGGAGAAAATACACCTACGAGATCCTCACGACTCGTAGGGAGAAAAGTCTTTATGAGACCCTCACGGCTCGTAAAGTTGAAAAGCCTTAGGTGGCAGATCCTACCCCTGTCTCCTAAGCCATCACTGCCCTGCAAAGAAGTCAAGATGGGCCGACCATCTATGGGCCACACTTGCCAAAGCTACATGCCACTGAAATGGAGAACTTACTCATAAGCGTATGAACTACTCCACGCCAGAGTGAGACAAAAAAAGAAATAGAAGGATGCGGCTCATGGAGTTAAGGGTTGGAACTATATCCCTTAAGAGTTGAGATTTGAGTCAATGATAAATGACGACGCTTGTGTCCGCTCGTTATCTTCTCAGATCAAGATTCTGAAAGTGATACATCAACCCAAAACTGGTCATACGCCATGCATCACTCTGCATAACTCTGCACTACTTCACCCACGTACATACTTACGTGGGCAAAGTAGTGGGGGGCATTTGTTCCCGCCAAAAATTTCTGCGCAAAAGAGTCCAAGGTATCAAATGGCAGCGATACGCTTAAGTAAATACGAACCAGTATCTTCCGGGCTATTTTTTGACAAACCCCCGAAGGAGAAACGGATAAATTCTGATTGTATTGAAAGCGTCTCGAAAAACCCTTCGATTTGATATATTATGGGCTTCATAATTCATCCGGGATCAAAAGTTATGAGGCATTATGTGTTCACACGTGATGGGCTTTTAAGAATCCGCTGGAAGAGTTAGAAGATATAATAAAAACTTAGAAAAGACCCCAACGGGGCATCACGTGCTCACACGTGACCATGGGCCACGTGCAGACACGTGATGGGCTCTTAAGGCCTCTAACATAATGAATAGAATTAAATTCTAAAATCTGTTCCCTGATTAAAAATCAGAAGTTATCTCAATGAAATATCACGTGCTCACACGTGACCAATGGTCACGTGTTGACACGTGATGGTTAAAACAACAATATGAACAAGCGACTGTTAAAGGAACCAATTTCGGGGTTACGTGCTCACACGTGACCAAGGGTCACGTGCCAGCACGTGACAGGCTTTGAAAGCCTTACAGATTAGTAGAATTAAAATTCTAAATTTCTCTAAAAATCTTTCGAAATAGAATTAAAATTCTAAAAGCTTCTAAATCTTTCCAAATGGAAAAGGATTATGGGAACCGTTGGATTAAAGATCCAAAGATGATTAAAAATCATCAATTTATGGAAAAAACTTGGACAAGGAAAGATTTCCCTGAAAATCTCACCAGAATAACAAATAGAATATGTTTTGGATTTAAAATCCACGGTGAATAAAATTCACTGAATGATCTAAAGGCCCAGATTAATGATAAATATAAATCAAATCTCTCAACGATCAAATCAAATCTTTCAATGAGAGATTTGCTAAACAAATTAATTCTTTTCCTTCTCCTATAAATAGGAGCCAAGAAAAGAAGAGAAGGAAAAAACATTTCTTGAAAAAAAAAAATCAAGAGCTTCAAACAGAGAGAACTCTGAGAAAAATTTCAAGAAGAAGGTAAAAACCTTCACGAGAGGAAAGAAATCTCTTTTGATAAATCATTGATCAATGATCTTCACATAATGAATAGTGCTTTGCACTCGTATGAACCACTGGTTCTTTAAAACAAAAAAGAAAATAAAAATAAATAAAAATAGTGCTTTGCACTCGTATGAACCACTGGTTCTTTAAAACAAAAAAGAAAATAAAAATAAATAAAAATAGTGCTTTGCACTCGTATGAACCACTGGTTCTTTAAAACAAAAAAAAATAAATAAAATAAAAAAATAGTGCTTTGCACTTTTATGAACCTCTGGTTCATGAAATAAAGAGAAAAACTCATTTTTCTTTGATCCTAATTAGATCAAAGAAAACAAATAGTGCTTTGCACTTCTGTTCTGGAATCTAAAAAGATTCTTAGTGCTTTGCACTTCCAAACTGCGCCGTTGCGCTCCTGAGAGAACGCCACGTGTTAGCTGCAGAACAACTTGCGCCACACGCCTTGAAATAGAGCTTTGCTCTCTGGAACTGGCGCAACTCACCAGAGCGCGCCACGTGTCAGCTGCAGAACAACTTGCGCTACGCGCCTTGAAATAGAGCTTTGCTCTCTGGAACTGGCGCAACTCACCAGAGCGCGCCACGTGTCAGCTGCAGAACAACTTGCGCTACGCGCCTTGAAATAGAGCTTCGCTCTCTGGAACGGGCGCAACTCACCAGAGCGCGCCACGTGTCAGCAGCGCAACAGCACAGCGCACTAGCGCGGCGCACTGCGCTGTTGCGCTTGCGCTCACCAGAGCATGACACGTGTCCTCACCACAAGCGCTTGCGCTCAGTGATTGGCGCAAAGCGCCTGACAAATGCAATGCATTTTACTGAAGGGCCAGGCCCAAATCAGAGGGGCCTAGTAGGCCAAATTAAATTGCAATACAATAAAAAGGGGCAGAGCCCAAAACAAATTGATGCTTTGCATCCTTTCTGGGCAAAGCCCCAAATAAAAATAAAAAGAAATGCAATGCAAAAACAAATAAAAATGCCAAACATTTTCAACTGGACTTAGCCCAATTCTGGCCGTAAGTCCTTAAATTAAATTGACTGAGCAAAATGGCTCTCCTAAATCAATTCACAACCGGTTCGAGGGTACATCTCCGAACTCCTTTGACATCCGTCGTTGTAATTCCTCAACGACGTCAAAGAGGTGACGGGTCGCAACGACCACACATCGATACGGACTGCGGGGTCCTTAAACTCGTGGACCGAAACGTCCGTAAACTAATATCGGACCGAAACGTCCCTAAACTAAATATCGGACCGAGACGTCCCTAAACTAACATCGGACCACCACGTCCCTAAACTGGCGCAATAGAGCCCGAATGCTCTTTTATCGGATCTAAACGGTCCCGTTAAGTTGATCTTAGTCTTAAACTGGACTAATGTATCCTTAACAAACGTTTAAGTTGATCTTAGCCTCAAACACGGCTAACGTATCCTTAAATATTCAAATGGATTATAAAACTCCCAATCAACTCTGGTTCGAGGGTACATCTCCGAGCTCCTTTGACACATGTCGTTGTAATCCTTCAACGACGTCAGAGAGGTGACGAGTCCCGATGGCCATACATTAAATTAATCACTACGTTGAGTTGATCTTAGTCTAAAACAGGACTAACGTATCCTTGACGGACGTTTAAGTTGATCTTAGCCGCAACGCGACTAATGCATCCTTAAACTAAAAACACCAAACCCAAATCTAAGTAAATACGGATTTGGACTAATCCACGTCCTACGGGCGACGGCATTACTCAGTCTCCGTATACAATCCATGGGCAACCACAAACAAAACAAACACACACGACACGAAGTGAAATTCTGGAGAAGGAGAAAGTTGTTACCGCGATGCGGTAGCGTAATTAACTGCAGGGGCTTGCGCCTGCAGGGAAGAGCGTCCCCACAATCAAAAACCCCTCAAGCGAGGGGGAATCTGACAAAGTCTGCTACATCGGCCGCATCCGTCTAAACCTCCGATACACGGTGCCATAAATCAACTTGGCATCTTCGGAGAGGTAGACGGATAAAACCAAATAGCATCTGTCCCGAATCTCAGCGTCAGGACTTCGCGGTCCTGTGCGCCGCTGATTGGTGTATTTTCTGACGTGTATATGTAAAAAATAACGACAATCAAAAAAATTATATTGACCGCAATCAAACTACGGTGTCGGATGTAGTTAATGAATGAGTGCGGATCGTCCACAGGGATTGCACAATTCAATTGTATTTTGATACGTTTGAAATGAAATGTTAAGCAACAATAAACGAAAACATGATTCAGGATGTGATTTGTATTCGAGTGTCACTATTCTTTACTCAAGAATCAAGAAACTATAAACAATCAAGAATCGGTATTTTGATAATATTTCCAATCAACAATCAAGAATATAAGTGAGGCTCGTAGGAATCGATCGGATCTTTAGACGTGATGTAATCTAAAGGGTTTCGTGTTCTTGTCCTTCGAAGAATTGATACTAGATCAATGGTGATCGACGAGAGTTAGGGTTTTCTTGATGAAATTAGGGTTTCATCTCTTAACCCTTGTTCTTTCGAGGATACCATTTATATTCTAGCCTCTAGCAATTTCAAGAAACGATCGGAACTCCCCAATCTCGAGCGATGTCGATCAAGAAAGCATCGCAACGAATTGGGTCGTCGATTCTTGAACTTGCTAGGGTTTACAAACTCGTGGGATTCAAGAATCGATTACAAATTTGTTACATCATCATACTAAAGATCGTCTCGACTCCTCGACGAGCGGAGTTTTATTCACACATCACCACACAGATAATATTCAAGAATTGTAAAGATAACATGATGCGGAATTTAAAGAAAACAAGATAAAAGAATATCACCTTTTATTTAATCAACAATTTCAATACATTCTTTCAAGAATCTACAAGAAGAAGAAATCGATCGTTGACTCGGCTTCGCTCGTCTCCGTGGATCGTGGATCTACTTTGATCTCTTGCCCGATTGAAGATCGGCTCGGCTCATAAAAGGGTTGAAGGCATCTTGCTTGGCTTGCACTCAAGATCTTGAATTGTGGTTGGATTTAGGGTTAGGGTTTCCTACAAGCTCTCTCACTAAACTTGAGGAAGAGGAAGATGAAGAATGGGATTGATTTTTCTAAACTTTCCCAAGGTTGCCAAGGATGTTCTCACATGAGAAATGAGTGAGCCTAGGGTCTTATTTATAGAATTCCCAAACCCTAGGTTTAGGTTTGAATTAGAACTTTCCCTCCCAAAGTTTGTTGAAGAGTTTCTAGAAGGAGTTTGTTAGGAGTTAGCTTAGGGTTTAAGCTAGGGTTTAGGGAAAGTTCTAGAAGTATAAGGCTAATGTAATGAAACTCAAGTGGTTGCTGATCTGGTAGAAGTCTCTGGAGTTTTCTGGAACTTTGGATGTCTTTCTGAACTGAGGCAGATGAATCAGGAGTTGTGGTACAAAATTTGAGAGGTGATCGCCTGGGCCCACCGCGGATCCGCCGCAATGACTAGGCATTGGCCGCTCTTCCGCGGCTAATTGATGGTATTGGGATCTGTGCTTTCTGGTGAAGCTTTGCACTGTAGTTTGGGCTTTTCTATGATGTTTAGAATTTCAGTTTCCCTTCTGTGTTGATACCAGATTTGAGTTAAGTGAGTTTACGAGCAATTGTAATGGTCGAGCAATGTAATGATCGAGCAAGCTTCTCTTTTCCTGCACAGACTTCGAAACACGGGTTGCAAGATATAGAAAATATGCTATGTAATGCAATGCAGTCAATTTCCCTAGAAATGCCGGTTTTAAGGTCGAATACATGTAATCTGATATTTTACGACCGATTTGCTAATATGTAGAATATGAATGTCGAACACTTCTAATTGTATGCAGATGATATGGAAATTGCCTGTTAAAATATGCAGTATTTTCGACTGATCAAATACCCCCAAACTTAATTTCGATCGTCTCGAGCGAATGTTTTATTAAAAAGAGAAGGAGAAACTAAAGAAAGAGAAAAACTAACTAGCACACTTTCGTAGGCAACACGATTGCACTGAGCATGTGCAACAAGCCTTTAAACCTCTAGGTGTCCCTAGTAGGAGGAGTGTTGTCTCCTGAGGGTTTTCAGCGGATTGCACCCACAAAATCCAATAATAAAAGCAAGATCATGAATATTACATTTAAAGAAGAGAATTGTAAAAGAAAGACTTTGAAAATTAGGGTTTCCAACTAAGCTAGCTTTTCGGTTGTCATGAGCCCTATCTTAATGGTCATGAAAAAATGTCAGAAATCACGTCCTCCCTCAATAAAACATCGTCTTATTCTTCATTCCTATCTTTATTCCAAACATCGATCATATCACCCTGCGTGTGTGTAAAGACATCCCTACACCCGGAGAATTCAATTCAAGCTATCATACCCTTGCCCATCGGCCTCAGTACTTCTTGGCAAACGAGATTGCTTACACCCTTTCATGCGACCGTTAATACTTCTTGAGGTACTAACCGACCGATTACTAATGTGCTTGCATGCTTGGTGTATTTTCCTCGTCTTGCACCACCTCAGGCATAGCAGTGACTCCCAGACCAGTTGACCTTAGGACACTAGGTGAAGAAGCACCCTTTTTGCTATATATTTTTATTGCCCTCGGTGATAACAAAACCAGTATCCATTTTTCTCACCACTTTAAAACACATATTTTTTTTTTCCATACTTTTGGCTTTAAGACGAGCATTTCAAGGTATCCTCTACTATCCCAGGCTTCGAGACGTGTGTAAGTGCGACTAGCAGGGTAGCAACGTTCAAAATATTTGGCTTCCAGAATAGAAACTATTTTTCAGACTTATTTTTATCCTCAGATTAGTGACGTCCTTCATCTTACTAACCCTTGGGACAACGGCTCATAACTACTTATTACTAGTTCGTATAAGAAAACTTCTAATTTTCTTGGTTTTCTTAAATTTTTCTAATCTCATGGATGTAACTTTTCACTTTCTAAACTTTCATTATCTTATTTATATACAAAAAAGTGTAAATATTAAAATTATTTTTATATTTGAAAATTTTTTAAATTTTTATGGGTTTTGAAAATTTTTCAATTTTTATAGATTTTTAAAAGAAATGTTTTGTGCTTATGCAGATGATATGCAAATGATGCAAAAATAAGCACAAACCTCTCCAAACTTGTTTTCAACAGTGTCCTCACTGTTGCCGACAGCTATATCTATAAAACCTGTAAATCTGGGAGGAATTATTAATGGAGGCAAAATATATAAGTGAAGAACTTCCCCCAAACTTATCTTTCACTCACCTTCATTCAAAAGATGATGCAATGATATACAGGATATGAAGGTGAGACGGAGGAATTTTAATCCAAATAAACTGGCTCTTGTAAGAACAAGAGCTCCTCCGTGGGGTCAGTGGAAAAATACGGCTTTAATCTATGTCCATTTACTTTGAAAACAGTGCCGTTTTTAACATTTTCAACTTCTACTGCCCCGTGCGGGTATACAGACCGCACAACAAAAGGTCCCTTCCAACGAGATCGGAGCTTACCCGCGTGAAGGTGTAATCGTGAATCATAAAGAAGGACTTGTTGACCAGGTAAAAATGTTTTCCTTAAAATGCTTTTATCGTGAAAAACCTTAGTCCTATTCTTTGTGATTACAGCATTATCATAAGCTTCATCGCGGAGTTCGCTTAGCTCGTTAAGTTGCAGCTTCCGAAAGTTGCAAGCAAGGTTTAGATCAAAATTTATTTCCTTTATAGCCCACAATGCTTTATGCTCTATCTCGACAGGTAAATGACATGCTTTTCCAAACACTATCCTATATGGAGACATTCCTAGGTCGGTCTTATATGCAGTCCTGAATGCCCAAAGAGCATCCGTCAATTTGGTCGACCAGTCTTTTCTATTTTTAGCAACTGTTTTCTCCAGGATAAGTTTGATTTGTCTGTTTGAGATCTCAGCCTGCCCGCTTGTTTGGGAGTGATAGGGTGTAGAAAGACGGTGGTTGATTGAGTATTTTCGCATCAGAGTCTCGAAAGATCTGTTGCAGAAGTGTGTCCCATTATCGCTAATGATAGCGCGTGGGTGTCCAAAT
Organism: Agapanthus africanus; assembly: GCA_030015575.1. Taxonomy (NCBI): domain Eukaryota; kingdom Viridiplantae; phylum Streptophyta; class Magnoliopsida; order Asparagales; family Amaryllidaceae; genus Agapanthus; species Agapanthus africanus. The sequence goes on along the minus strand of JASDDO010000019.1, from coordinate 40,693,126 downwards.
CGCGAAAAGATATTCTCTTTTAAGAACTTAATGACAACTTTCCTGTCATTAGTGCGACATGGAATGGCTTCTACCCACTTTGAGACATAATCAACCGCCAGCAATATGTACAGATTCCCAAAGGAGTTGGGAAAAGGACCCATAAAATCTATGCCCCAAACATCAAACATTTCAACAACCAGAATGGGTTGCTGAGGCATTTCATTCCTCTGGGATATTCTACCCGTATACTGACATTGTGTACAGGTTTTGCAATACTCAAATACGTCCTTGAATAAGGTCGGCCAATAAAATCCACATTGCAAAACCTTTTCCGCTGTCTTTCTAGGACCAAAGTGACCCCCACAAGCCTGATCATGACAAAATGAAAGAACACTCTTGAACTCTTCATTTGGGACGCACCGGCGAATGATCTGATCAGGACAATATTTAAACAAATAGGGCTCGTCCCAGTAATAGTGTTTTACTTGGGAAAGAAAACGGTATTTGTCCTGTTTTGACCAATCGCTCGGTATAAGTCCCGTGGCATGATAGTTCACAATATCCCTGAACCATGGTTCAGCGGATATGCTCAAGAGTTGTTCATCAGGGAATGAGTCATTGATCGGCAGGGTCACAGGGGAAGAAACGATGCGTGAAAGGTGGTCAGCTCCTACGTTTTCACATCCTTTCTTATCTTTGATAATAAGATCAAATTCTTGTAACAGTAGGATCCAACGTATTAGTCGACCTTTTGCATCTTTCTTCGCCAGAAGATGTTTTAAAGCGGAATGGTCAGTATATACAACTATAGGCGAGCCGATTAAGTAAGGCCTGAATTTTTCTAACGCAAATACAACCGCTAAAAGCTCTTTCTCGGTGGTTGTATAATTGATTTGCGCATCATTCAGGGTCTTACTAGCATAGTAAATCACGTGTGGCATCTTTTCGATGTGCTGTCCTAAGACTGCACCTACTGCAAAATCAGATGCGTCACACATCAGCTCGAAGGGGTAGTCCCAATTTGGTGATGATAAAACGGGGGCTGAAGTGAGTGAGTGTTTAAGTGAGTCGAAAGCTGTCTCGCAATCCGAGTCAAAATGGAAGGTCGTATCCTTGGCCAGGAGTAGTGTTAAAGGTCTAGCAATTTTGCTAAAATCCTTAATGAATCTCCTATAAAAGCCCGCATGGCCAAGGAAAGAGCGAATATCTTTGACGCTTTTGGGATGAGGCAGGTTTTGAATGACATCTACTTTAGCTCTGTCAACCTCAATGCCTTTCTGTGAAATGACATGTCCAAGGACTATTCCTTCTTGGACCATAAAGTGGCATTTTTCCCAGTTCAAAGTCAAGTTCTTCTCTTTGCAACGAGTAAGAACAGCGTCCAGATTCGCAAGGCAATCAGAAAAAGAGTCTCCAAAAATCGAGAAGTCGTCCATAAAGATCTCCAAAAAATTCTCTACCATATCAGAGAATATCCCCATCATACACCGCTGAAAGGTAGCGGGAGCATTGCATAACCCAAAGGGCATGCGACTGTAAGCAAAGGTACCAAAAGGACAAGTAAAAGTGGTTTTATCTTGATCCTTTTTGGCGATGGGGACCTGATTGTAGCCTGAGTATCCGTCCATAAAACAATAAAACTCTCGTCCCGCTAAGCGTTCCAGCATCTGATCAATGAATGGTAGAGGAAAATGATCTTTCCTCGTAGCAGCGTTGAGTTTTCTATAATCGATGCATACACGCCACCCAGTTTGGGCGCGTGTCTGAATCAACTCATTCGCCTCATTTGTGATAACTGTGATGCCGGATTTCTTAGGAACGACATGTATAGGACTCACCCACTGGCTATCGGAGATGGGGTAGATAATACCATTATCTAAGCACTTGACGATTTCTTTCATGACAGCTTCCTTCATGACGGGATTCAACCGTCTCTGTGGTTCTCGGGTCGGTCTGGCATCATCCATCACATGTATATGATGTTCCACTATCAAGGGACTAATCCCTTTGATGTCCGCCATACTCCAACCAAACGCCTCTTTGTTAGATCTCAATACCGATAAAAGGGCATTCTCTTGTTCTGATGCAAGAGAAGCGGAAATGATAACCGGTAATGACTCGTTCTCACCAAGATAAGCATATTTTAGGTGAGAAGGTAAAATTTTGAGATCTAACTCAGGCGGAGAAATGATAGAAGGAAGGGTCATAGATTGATTTTTGGATCTACAACGAAGCTCAGAGCCTGTGAAAGATACAAACTCGGGTGGAGAAAAGTCAGAAGTGCAGGACTCATGTGTAGCTAAAGTGTCCTCACTAAGATCTAGTGCAAAGTCAAACAGAGATGTGCTAATGTCATCGAGATCAGTAAAGCAAAGATCCTCAGCTCCACAACTGTCGGGAGCGATCTCATGGACAGAGCACACATCTAAAATATGAGCAGAGGGTTCTGACGGCTGACTTCCAACTTTATAGATATTTAGTTCAATGGTCATATTTCCAAATGATAAATTCATTGAACCATTTCTACAGTTTATAACAGCGTTGGAAGTGGCAAGGAAAGGACGACCTAGAATCACCGGAATTTGGCCCCGAGGGTTTGCTACAGGATGTGTGTCGAGCACAATGAAGTCTACAGGGAAAACAAATTCCCCGACCTTTATCAACACATCCTCTAATTCACCCCTTGGTTTGGTGATAGATCGGTCTGCCATCTGGAGAGTGCAATGAGCAGGTTTCAGCTCTCCAATCCCTAATTGCTCATAGACAGAATAAGGTAACAGGTTAACACTCGCGCCAAGGTCTAAAAGAGCACGATTTATGTTTTTACCCCCAATCGAAATCGAAATTGTAGGACAACCTGGGTCCTTTCTTTTCTTTGGAAGCTGGGGTATAAAAGCAGTGCTGATATTATTAGACATAAAGACCTTCTTCGGCACTTGGGTCTTCCTCTTCCTAGTGCACAAGTCCTTAAGAATCTTCGCATAAGCGGGGACTTGCTGAATCGCATCTAGGAGAGGGATATTGATGTTAACCTGTTTGAACATCTCTAAAATTTTCTCCATATGAGGACTCGTTCTATTAGCCCTTAGCCGGTTCGGGTAAGGTGCTTTCGCAATAAGCGCGGGGTCCATCACAGGAGAAGGAAAGGGGGGTAGACGAGGTCCCAAAGGAGGTGTGGGGACCGTCTGTGGAGAACTATAAGGGTTGGGTGAAGGTGTTGAGCCTAAAGGGAAATGGAGAATAGGCTCGTGCGAAGGTGGTTTGGTAGAAGGATCAGAAGGTGAAGTGTGTGGAGAAGACTCAGCCGGGGTGTTGATATGATTTTCAGTATCATCAATACCTTCCCCGACATGATTGTTCAGCACTCTTCCCGATCTCAACGTTGTAATGGCATTTACATTGTAATGCCCAGGATTCTGTAGGGGTTGAGAGGGAAGTTTCCCTTTTTCTCTCGCACTCATTTCGTCTTTTAAGCGTGCGATTTCAGCTTCCATCGTGCGAATACTCTCAGCTTGGGACGCTGAGTTTTTCTTTATTTCACTGACGGAAGATCTAACCTCAGTCGAAACATCCATGAAATTTGATAAAAGTGATTTCATGGTTTGAGTGAATTGAGAGAACTCGTCAGAACAGGGCTGCATAGGATTAGACTGTGCAGGAGTGTTGCCCTGATTTTGGAAATTTTGTGACTGATAGGGGTGCTGAGTGAGTTGTAGGGATTGCTGTTGTGGTGGAGGAAGAGCCCTTTGAAATTGATTCGTGTTTGGAACCGTGTTTTGAGATTGGTTTTGGTTCCAAGCAAAATTCGGGTGGTTCCTCCAACCCTGATTGTAATTGGAAGAATATGGATCGTTTCGAGGTCTTTGAAATGCGGCATTAGAATGCTCGTGACCTTGAAACGCAGAGTTTAATGGACATTCTTCCGTTAAATGTGACGGATCAGAACAGCACCCACAAACAGTTTTGGGGAGCGACATTGGGTTTAGGGAGGCTGCTGCAAATTTGTGTTCCATAGCGTCGAGCTTCTTTTGCATTGCTGCCATTTCAGCTCGAACACCTATGGACACATCTATTTGGTGTACGCCACCCCTATTCAATGGTTATGTTCCACTCTCCCAAATTAGTGATTTTTCAGCGAACTCTTCTAAGTATCGCCAAGCTTCCCCATCATCTTTGGTCATAAAAGTACCTTGACACATGTTTTCAAGGCTCTGTTTAGTGCTAGGGTTACTGCCCTCATATATGATTCGGCAAAGCTCCCATCTCGGGATGCCGTGATGAGGACATTGAACCAATAGATCCTTGAAACATTCAAAGTATTTTGAAAATGGTTCGGCAGGGAGCTGGGCAAATTGGTTCAGTTCGCTACGGATTCGAGCCGTCTTTTGGACTGGGTAAAATTTCTTAAGGAATGCAGCGACGAATTCTTCCCAATTCGTAATAGAGTGTGCGGTGGTGTTATATAGCCACTTCTCGGCTATATCGCACAATGTAAATGGAAGAAGTCGTAGACGCATCGCATCCACTGAAAGTTGAGACGTACCCATCATTGCGCATACGTTTTCAAATTTGGTAATGAAAACGTAAGCGTCCTCGGTCTCGAGTCCGTGGTATTTGGGTAAAAGATTGATATACTGGGGCTTAATCTCAAAATTATCCCCATTGGCTGGTGGTGTGGATAAGCAGGTCGAAAGAGGACCTCTATGTGGATAGCATCTTTCCTGGAGAGAAATGTGGGGTGGAGTAGGATTCTGCGCACCAACGGACGGTGGCAGATTAGGGTTAAAGAAGTTTGATGGATTCGGATCCATCGGTGTGGGTGTGGTAATGGGTAAAGAAAAGGTAAATGGAGAATTATCGACTTCGGAGTCGATAAAAGGTACGCGGACTAAACGGGCACTAGAATCCCGTGTCCAGCCTATCTTGTACTAAAAAGGGTTAGTACAAGTGGCAGCGTTGACTTATAATTAGGGGTAAAATGAATGCGGTGCTTGCTTTAAAAAGGGACGGATTTTGAAAAAAATGATGCGACAAAACAAATGCAGCACACAAACCCTAGAATCTAGTGGTCACCTAGGTCCGATCTCTAGACCGCTCCTAACTGCCAAAAGACAAGTCGCAGGATAGAATCCTCCACTGCCTCTTTGTCCCCCTGTGGCCGGATAAGTGCCAGGTAAGTGGGAAGGAACCACCACTACAGTGGACCTAATTAATAACCACTAGCCTTAGACACACTCGCCTTAGGCACCACAAGAAAACGCGGATAAGCAATGAATTACCCACGACCTTCTCTTGTCCTATTGAGCGCGACAGTCCTTAGAGTCTTCTCTAGATTTCTTTTAGTTAATGGAGGTAATGCGGATGCAAGTTTGATGATTTTCGGGGCCTAGGAAGGGTAATGAAATCCCCACCTAATTTGGATTTGGCCGTGCCCCTTAAATTTCCGTATTAGAATGCAAACAACCAAGAAATCAAAATCACACACAATTTTATTTTTGCTTTGCGGCGCTGCGATTTATTTGCAAAGAATCCTGCAGCAAGAGAGGGGAGAGAGCAAGAAATCACCTGCTGGAAAATTTTCCAGAGAACCCTCAAGACTGCGGCGCTTCCGCCGCAATAACCATGTATATGCCGCTCTTCCGCGGCCTGTTGATGGGTTCACTGTACCAAACTTCTTCAGCTGCTTCCTGTTCCTATCTCCAGCTCTCTGGTATATCCCAAATGATTTTTCAACAGCACAGAATGCTCCAGATCACCTTGCAGTCAAATCACAACACACGTGTAAGAGTTTGTACGAATTTTGATTTCAAGAAGTAAAATGTAATAATTCTTTCACTTCAAACTATAAATGCAAATGAATTAGCGCGATCCCCGGCAACGGCGCCATTTTGATTGATGCTTTTTCTGACGTGTATATGTAAAAAGTAACGACAATCAAAAAAATTATATTGACCGCAATCAAACTACGGTGTCGGATGTAGTTAATGAATGAGTGCGGATCGTCCACAGGGATTGCACAATTCAATTGTATTTTGATACGTTTGAAATGAAATGTTAAGCAACAATAAACGAAAACATGATTCAGGATGTGATTTGTATTCGAGTGTCACTATTCTTTACTCAAGAATCAAGAAACTATAAACAATCAAGAATCGGTAGTTTTGATAATATTTCCAATCAACAATCAAGAATATAAGTGAGGCTCGTAGGAATCGATCGGATCTTTAGACGTGATGTAATCTAAAGGGTTTCGTGTTCTTGTCCTTCGAAGAATTGATACTAGATCAATGGTGATCGACGAGAGTTAGGGTTTTCTTGATGAAATTAGGGTTTCATCTCTTAACCCTTGTTCTTTCGAGGATACCATTTATATTCTAGCCTCTAGCAATTTCAAGAAACGATCGGAACTCCCCAATCTCGAGCAATGTCGATCAAGAAAGCATCGCAACGAATTGGGTCGTCGATTCTTGAACTTGCTAGGGTTTACAAACTCGTGGGATTCAAGAATCGATTACAAATTTGTTACATCATCATACTAAAGATCGTCTCGACTCCTCGACGAGCGGAGTTTTATTCACACATCACCACACAGATAATATTCAAGAATTGTAAAGATAACATGATGCGGAATTTAAAGAAAACAAGATAAAAGAATATCACCTTTTATTTAATCAACAATTTCAATACATTCTTTCAAGAATCTACAAGAAGAAGAAATCGATCGTTGACTCGGCTTCGCTCGTCTCCGTGGATCGTGGATCTACTTTGATCTCTTGCCCGATTGAAGATCGGCTCGGCTCATAAAAGGGTTGAAGGCATCTTGCTTGGCTTGCACTCAAGATCTTGAATTGTGGTTGGATTTAGGGTTAGGGTTTCCTACAAGCTCTCTCACTAAACTTGAGGAAGAGGAAGATGAAGAATGGGATTGATTTTTCTAAACTTTCCCAAGGTTGCCAAGGATGTTCTCACATGAGAAATGAGTGAGCCTAGGGTCTTATTTATAGAATTCCCAAACCCTAGGTTTAGGTTTGAATTAGAACTTTCCCTCCCAAAGTTTGTTGAAGAGTTTCTAGAAGGAGTTTGTTAGGAGTTAGCTTAGGGTTTAAGCTAGGGTTTAGGGAAAGTTCTAGAAGTATAAGGCTAATGTAATGAAACTCAAGTGGTTGCTGATCTGGTAGAAGTCTCTGGAGTTTTCTGGAACTTTGGATGTCTTTCTGAACTGAGGCAGATGAATCAGGAGTTGTGGTACAAAATTTGAGAGGTGATCGCCTGGGCCCACCGCGGATCCGCCGCAATGACTAGGCATTGGCCGCTCTTCCGCGGCTAATTGATGGTATTGGGATCTGTGCTTTCTGGTGAAGCTTTGCACTGTAGTTTGGGCTTTTCTATGATGTTTAGAATTTCAGTTTCCCTTCTGTGTTGATACCAGATTTGAGTTAAGTGAGTTTACGAGCAATTGTAATGGTCGAGCAATGTAATGATCGAGCAAGCTTCTCTTTTCCTGCACAGACTTCGAAACACGGGTTGCAAGATATAGAAAATATGCTATGTAATGCAATGCAGTCAATTTCCCTAGAAATGCCGGTTTTAAGGTCGAATACATGTAATCTGATATTTTACGACCGATTTGCTAATATGTAGAATATGAATGTCGAACACTTCTAATTGTATGCAGATGATATGGAAATTCCCTGTTAAAATATGCAGTATTTTCGACTGATCAAATACCCCCAAACTTAATTTCGATCGTCTCGAGCGAATGTTTTATTAAAAAGAGAAGGAGAAACTAAAGAAAGAGAAAAACTAACTAGCACACTTTCGTAGGCAACACGATTGCACTGAGCATGTGCAACAAGCCTTTAAACCTCTAGGTGTCCCTAGTAGGAGGAGTGTTGTCTCCTGAGGGTTTTCAGCGGATTGCACCCACAAAATCCAATAATAAAAGCAAGATCATGAATATTACATTTAAAGAAGAGAATTGTAAAAGAAAGACTTTGAAAATTAGGGTTTCCAACTAAGCTAGCTTTTCGGTTGTCATGAGCCCTATCTTAATGGTCATGAAAAAATGTCAGAAATCACGTCCTCCCTCAATAAAACATCGTCTTATTCTTCATTCCTATCTTTATTCCAAACATCGATCATATCACCCTGCGTGTGTGTAAAGACATCCCTACACCCGGAGAATTCAATTCAAGCTATCATACCCTTGCCCATCGGCCTCAGTACTTCTTGGAAAACGAGATTGCTTACACCCTTTCATGCGACCGTTAATACTTCTTGAGGTACTAACCGACCGATTACTAATGTGCTTGCATGCTTGGTGTATTTTCCTCGTCTTGCACCACCTCAGGCATAGCAGTGACTCCCAGACCAGTTGACCTTAGGACACTAGGTGAAGAAGCACCCTTTTTGCTATATATTTTTATTGCCCTCGGTGATAACAAAACCAGTATCCATTTTTCTCACCACTTTAAAACACATATTTTTTTTTTCCATACTTTTGGCTTTAAGACGAGCATTTCAAGGTATCCTCTACTATCCCAGGCTTCGAGACGTGTGTAAGTGCGACTAGCAGGGTAGCAACGTTCAAAATATTTGGCTTCCAGAATAGAAACTATTTTTCAGACTTATTTTTATCCTCAGATTAGTGACGTCCTTCATCTTACTAACCCTTGGGACAACGGCTCATAACTACTTATTACTAGTTCGTATAAGAAAACTTCTAATTTTCTTGGTTTTCTTAAATTTTTCTAATCTCATGGATGGAACTTTTCACTTTCTAAACTTTCATTATCTTATTTATATACAAAAAAGTGTAAATATTAAAATTATTTTTATATTTGAAATTTTTTTAAATTTTTATGGGTTTTGAAAATTTTTCAATTTTTATAGATTTTTAAAAGAAATGTTTTGTGCTTATGCAGATGATATGCAAATGATGCAAAAATAAGCACAAACCTCCCCAAACTTGTTTTCAACAGTGTCCTCACTGTTGCCGACAGCTATATCTATAAAACCTGTAAATCTGGGAGGAATTATTAATGGAGGCAAAATATATAAGTGAAGAACTTCCCCCAAACTTATCTTTCACTCACCTTCATTCAAAAGATGATGCAATGATATACAGGATATGAAGGTGAGACGGAGGAATTTTAATCCAAATAAACTGGCTCTTGTAAGAACAAGAGCTCCTCCGTGGGGTCAGTGGAAAAATACGGCTTTAATCTATGTCCATTTACTTTGAAAACAGTGCCGTTTTTAACATTTTCAACTTCTACTGCCCCGTGCGGGTATACAGACCGCACAACAAAAGGTCCCTTCCAACGAGATCGGAGCTTACCCGCGTGAAGGTGTAATCGTGAATCATAAAGAAGGACTTGTTGACCAGGTAAAAATGTTTTCCTTAAAATGCTTTTATCGTGAAAAACCTTAGTCCTATTCTTTGTGATTACAGCATTATCATAAGCTTCATCGCGGAGTTCGCTTAGCTCGTTAAGTTGCAGCTTCCGAAAGTTGCAAGCAAGGTTTAGATCAAAATTTATTTCCTTTATAGCCCACAATGCTTTATGCTCTATCTCGACAGGTAAATGACATGCTTTTCCAAACACTATCCTATATGGAGACATTCCTAGGTCGGTCTTATATGCAGTCCTGAATGCCCATAGAGCATCCGTCAATTTGGTCGACCAGTCTTTTCTATTTTTAGCAACTGTTTTCTCCAGGATAAGTTTGATTTGTCTGTTTGAGATCTCAGCCTGCCCGCTTGTTTGGGGGTGATAGGGTGTAGAAAGACGGTGGTTGATTGAGTATTTTCGCATCAGAGTCTCGAAAGATCTGTTGCAGAAGTGTGTCCCATTATCGCTAATGATAGCGCGTGGGTGTCCAAATCGCGAAAAGATATTCTCTTTTAAGAACTTAATGACAACTTTCCTGTCATTAGTGCGACATGGAATGGCTTCTACCCACTTTGAGACATAATCAACCGCCAGCAATATGTACAGATTCCCAAAGGAGTTGGGAAAAGGACCCATAAAATCTATGCCCCAAACATCAAACATTTCAACAACCAGAATGGGTTGCTGAGGCATTTCATTCCTCTGGGATATTCTACCCGTATACTGACATTGTGTACAGGTTTTGCAATACTCAAATGCGTCCTTGAATAAGGTCGGCCAATAAAATCCACATTGCAAAACCTTTTCCGCTGTCTTTCTAGGACCAAAGTGACCCCCACAAGCCTGATCATGACAAAATGAAAGAACACTCTTGAACTCTTCATTTGGGACGCACCGGCGAATGATCTGATCAGGACAATATTTAAACAAATAGGGCTCGTCCCAGTAATAGTGTTTTACTTGGGAAAGAAAACGGTATTTGTCCTGTTTTGACCAATCGCTCGGTATAAGTCCCGTGGCATGATAGTTCACAATATCCCTGAACCATGGTTCAGCGGATATGCTCAAGAGTTGTTCATCAGGGAATGAGTCATTGATCGGCAGGGTCACAGGGGAAGAAACGATGCGTGAAAGGTGGTCAGCTCCTACGTTTTCACATCCTTTCTTATCTTTGATAATAAGATCAAATTCTTGTAACAGTAGGATCCAACGTATTAGTCGACCTTTTGCATCTTTCTTCGCCAGAAGATGTTTTAAAGCGGAATGGTCAGTATATACAACTATAGGCGAGCCGATTAAGTAAGGCCTGAATTTTTCTAACGCAAATACAACCGCTAAAAGCTCTTTCTCGGTGGTTGTATAATTGATTTGCGCATCATTCAAGGTCTTACTAGCATAGTAAATCACGTGTGGCATCTTTTCGATGTGCTGTCCTAAGACTGCACCTACTGCAAAATCAGATGCGTCACACATCAGCTCGAAGGGGTAGTCCCAATTTGGTGATGATAAAACGGGGGCTGAAGTGAGTGAGTGTTTAAGTGAGTCGAAAGCTGTCTCGCAATCCGAGTCAAAATGGAAGGTCGTATCCTTGGCCAGGAGTAGTGTTAAAGGTCTAGCAATTTTGCTAAAATCCTTAATGAATCTCCTATAAAAGCCCGCATGGCCAAGGAAAGAGCGAATATCTTTGACGCTTTTGGGATGAGGCAGGTTTTGAATGACATCTACTTTAGCTCTGTCAACCTCAATGCCTTTCTGTGAAATGACATGTCCAAGGACTATTCCTTCTTGGACCATAAAGTGGAATTTTTCCCAGTTCAAAGTCAAGTTCTTCTCTTTGCAACGAGTAAGAACAGCGTCCAGATTCGCAAGGCAATCAGAAAAAGAGTCTCCAAAAATCGAGAAGTCGTCCATAAAGATCTCCAAAAAATTCTCTACCATATCAGAGAATATCCCCATCATACACCGCTGAAAGGTAGCGGGAGCATTGCATAACCCAAAGGGCATGCGACTGTAAGCAAAGGTACCAAAAGGACAAGTAAAAGTGGTTTTATCTTGATCCTTTTTGGCGATGGGGACCTGATTGTAGCCTGAGTATCCGTCCATAAAACAATAAAACTCTCGTCCCGCTAAGCGTTCCAGCATCTGATCAATGAATGGTAGAGGAAAATGATCTTTCCTCGTAGCAGCGTTGAGTTTTCTATAATCGATGCATACACGCCACCCAGTTTCGGCGCGTGTCTGAATCAACTCATTCGCCTCATTTGTGATAACTGTGATGCCGGATTTCTTAGGAACGACATGTATAGGACTCACCCACTGGCTATCGGAGATGGGGTAGATAATACCATTATCTAAGCACTTGACGATTTCTTTCATGACAGCTTCCTTCATGACGGGATTCAACCGTCTCTGTGGTTCTCGGGTCGGTCTGGCATCATCCATCACATGTATATGATGTTCCACTATCAAGGGACTAATCCCTTTGATGTCCGCCATACTCCAACCAAACGCTTCTTTGTTAGATCTCAATACCGATAAAAGGGCATTCTCTTGTTCTGATGCAAGAGAAGCGGAAATGATAACCGGTAATGACTCGTTCTCACCAAGATAAGCATATTTTAGGTGAGAAGGTAAAATTTTGAGATCTAACTCAGGCGGAGAAATGATAGAAGGAAGGGTCATAGATTGATTTTTGGATCTACAACGAAGCTCAGAGCCTGTGAAAGATACAGACTCGGGTGGAGAAAAGTCAGAAGTGCAGGACTCATGTGTAGCTAAAGTGTCCTCACTAAGATCTAGTGCAAAGTCAAACAGAGATGTGCTAATGTCATCGAGATCAGTAAAGCAAAGATCCTCAGCTCCACAACTGTCGGGAGCGATCTCATGGATAGAGCACACATCTAAAATATGAGCAGAGGGTTCTGACGGCTGACTTCCAACTTTATAGATATTTAGTTCAATGGTCATATTTCCAAATGATAAATTTATTGAACCATTTCTACAGTTTATAACAGCGTTGGAAGTGGCAAGGAAAGGACGACCTAGAATCACCGGAATTTGGCCCCGAGGGTTTGCTACAGGATGTGTGTCGAGCACAATGAAGTCTACAGGGAAAACAAATTCCCCGACCTTTATCAACACATCCTCTAATTCACTCCTTGGTTTGGTGATAGATCGGTCTGCCATCTGGAGAGTGCAATGAGCAGGTTTCAGCTCTCCAATCCCTAATTGCTCATAGACAGAATAAGGTAACAGGTTAACACTCGCGCCAAGGTCTAAAAGAGCACGATTTATGTTTTTACCCCCAATCGAAATCGAAATTGTAGGACAACCTGGGTCCTTTCTTTTCTTTGGAAGCTGGGGTATAAAAGCAGTGCTGATATTATTAGACATAAAGACCTTCTTCGGCACTTGGGTCTTCCTCTTCCTAGTGCACAAGTCCTTAAGAATCTTCGCATAAGCGGGGACTTGCTGAATCGCATCTAGGAGAGGGATATTGATGTTAACCTGTTTGAACATCTCTAAAATTTTCTCCATATGAGGACTCGTTCTATTAGCCCTTAGCCGGTTCGGGTAAGGTGCTTTCGCAATAAGCGCGGGGTCCATCACAGGAGAAGGAAAGGGGGGTAGACGAGGTCCCAAAGGAGGTGTGGGGACCGTCTGTGGAGAACTATAAGGGTTGGGTGAAGGTGTTGAGCCTAAAGGGAAATGGAGAATAGGCTCGTGCGAAGGTGGTTTGGTAGAAGGATCAGAAGGTGAAGTGTGTGGAGAAGACTCAGCCGGGGTGTTGATATGATTTTCAGTATCATCAATACCTTCCCCGACATGATTGTTCAGCACTCTTCCCGATCTCAACGTTGTAATGGCATTTACATTGTAATGCCCAGGATTCTGTAGGGGTTGAGAGGGAAGTTTCCCTTTTTCTCTCGCACTCATTTCGTCTTTTAAGCGTGCGATTTCAGCTTCCATCGTGCGAATACTCTCAGCTTGGGACGCTGAGTTTTTCTTTATTTCACTGACGGAAGATCTAACCTCAGTCGAAACATCCATGAAATTTGATAAAAGTGATTTCATGGTTTGAGTGAATTGAGAGAACTCGTCAGAACAGGGCTGCATAGGATTAGACTGTGCAGGAGTGTTGCCCTGATTTTGGAAATTTTGTGACTGATAGGGGTGCTGAGTGAGTTGTAGGGGTTGCTGTTGTGGTGGAGGAAGAGCCCTTTGAAATTGATTCGTGTTTGGAACCGTGTTTTGAGATTGGTTTTGGTTCCAAGCAAAATTCGGGTGGTTCCTCCAACCCTGATTGTAATTGGAAGAATATGGATCGTTTCGAGGTCTTTGAAATGCGGCATTAGAATGCTCGTGACCTTGAAACGCAGAGTTTAATGGACATTCTTCCGTTAAATGTGACGGATCAGAACAGCACCCACAAACAGTTTTGGGGAGCGACATTGGGTTTAGGGAGGCTGCTGCAAATTTGTGTTCCATAGCGTCGAGCTTCTTTTGCATTGCTGCCATTTCAGCTCGAACACCTATGGACACATCTATTTGGTGTACGCCACCCCTATTCAATGGTTGTGTTCCACTCTCCCAAATTAGTGATTTTTCAGCGAACTCTTCTAAGTATCGCCAAGCTTCCCCATCATCTTTGGTCATAAAAGTACCTTGACACATGTTTTCAAGGCTCTGTTTAGTGCTAGGGTTACTGCCCTCATATATGATTCGGCAAAGCTCCCATCTCGGGATGCCGTGATGAGGACATTGAACCAATAGATCCTTGAAACATTCAAAGTATTTTGAAAATGGTTCGGCAGGGAGCTGGGCAAATTGGTTCAGTTCGCTACGGATTCGAGCCGTCTTTTGGACTGGGTAAAATTTCTTAAGGAATGCAGCGACGAATTCTTCCCAATTCGTAATAGAGTGTGCGGTGGTGTTATATAGCCACTTCTCGGCTATATCGCACAATGTAAATGGAAGAAGTCGTAGACGCATCGCATCCACTGAAAGTTGAGACGTACCGATCATTGCGCATACGTTTTCAAATTTGGTAATGAAAACGTAAGCGTCCTCGGTCTCGAGTCCGTGGTATTTGGGTAAAAGATTGATATACTGGGGCTTAATCTCAAAATTATCCCCATTGGCTGGTGGTGTGGATAAGCAGGTCGAAAGAGGACCTCTATGTGGATAGCATCTTTCCTGGAGAGAAATGTGGGGTGGAGTAGGATTCTGCGCACCAACGGACGGTGGCAGATTAGGGTTAAAGAAGTTTGATGGATTCGGATCCATCGGTGTGGGTGTGGTAATGGGTAAAGAAAAGGTAAATGGAGAATTATCGACTTCGGAGTCGATAAAAGGTACGCGGACTAAACGGGCACTAGAATCCCGTGTCCAGCCTATCTTGTACTAAAAAGGGTTAGTACAAGTGGCAGCGTTGACTTATAATTAGGGGTAAAATGAATGCGGTGCTTGCTTTAAAAAGGGACGGATTTTGAAAAAAATGATGCGACAAAACAAATGCAGCACACAAACCCTAGAATCTAGTGGTCACCTAGGTCCGATCTCTAGACCGCTCCTAACTGCCAAAAGACAAGTCGCAGGATAGAATCCTCCACTGCCTCTTTGTCCCCCTGTGGCCGGATAAGTGCCAGGTAAGTGGGAAGGAACCACCACTACAGTGGACCTAATTAATAACCACTAGCCTTAGACACACTCGCCTTAGGCACCACAAGAAAACGCGGATAAGCAATGAATTACCCACGACCTTCTCTTGTCCTATTGAGCGCGACAGTCCTTAGAGTCTTCTCTAGATTTCTTTTAGTTAATGGAGGTAATGCGGATGCAAGTTTGATGATTTTCGGGGCCTAGGAAGGGTAATGAAATCCCCACCTAATTTGGATTTGGCCGTGCCCCTTAAATTTCCGTATTAGAATGCAAACAACCAAGAAATCAAAATCACACACAATTTTATTTTTGCTTTGCGGCGCTGCGATTTATTTGCAAAGAATCCTGCAGCAAGAGAGGGGAGAGAGCAAGAAATCACCTGCTGGAAAATTTTCCAGAGAACCCTCAAGACTGCGGCGCTTCCGCCGCAATAACCATGTATATGCCGCTCTTCCGCGGCCTGTTGATGGGTTCACTGTACCAAACTTCTTCAGCTGCTTCCTGTTCCTATCTCCAGCTCTCTGGTATATCCCAAATGATTTTTCAACAGCACAGAATGCTCCAGATCACCTTGCAGTCAAATCACAACACACGTGTAAGAGTTTGTACGAATTTTGATTTCAAGAAGTAAAATGTAATAATTCTTTCACTTCAAACTATAAATGCAAATGAATTAGCGCGATCCCCGGCAACGGCGCCATTTTGATTGATGCTTTTTCTGACGTGTATATGTAAAAAGTAACGACAATCAAAAAAATTATATTGACCGCAATCAAACTACGGTGTCGGATGTAGTTAATGAATGAGTGCGGATCGTCCACAGGGATTGCACAATTCAATTGTATTTTGATACGTTTGAAATGAAATGTTAAGCAACAATAAACGAAAACATGATTCAGGATGTGATTTGTATTCGAGTGTCACTATTCTTTACTCAAGAATCAAGAAACTATAAACAATCAAGAATCGGTAGTTTTGATAATATTTCCAATCAACAATCAAGAATATAAGTGAGGCTCGTAGGAATCGATCGGATCTTTAGACGTGATGTAATCTAAAGGGTTTCGTGTTCTTGTCCTTCGAAGAATTGATACTAGATCAATGGTGATCGACGAGAGTTAGGGTTTTCTTGATGAAATTAGGGTTTCATCTCTTAACCCTTGTTCTTTCGAGGATACCATTTATATTCTAGCCTCTAGCAATTTCAAGAAACGATCGGAACTCCCCAATCTCGAGCAATGTCGATCAAGAAAGCATCGCAACGAATTGGGTCGTCGATTCTTGAACTTGCTAGGGTTTACAAACTCGTGGGATTCAAGAATCGATTACAAATTTGTTACATCATCATACTAAAGATCGTCTCGACTCCTCGACGAGCGGAGTTTTATTCACACATCACCACACAGATAATATTCAAGAATTGTAAAGATAACATGATGCGGAATTTAAAGAAAACAAGATAAAAGAATATCACCTTTTATTTAATCAACAATTTCAATACATTCTTTCAAGAATCTACAAGAAGAAGAAATCGATCGTTGACTCGGCTTCGCTCGTCTCCGTGGATCGTGGATCTACTTTGATCTCTTGCCCGATTGAAGATCGGCTCGGCTCATAAAAGGGTTGAAGGCATCTTGCTTGGCTTGCACTCAAGATCTTGAATTGTGGTTGGATTTAGGGTTAGGGTTTCCTACAAGCTCTCTCACTAAACTTGAGGAAGAGGAAGATGAAGAATGGGATTGATTTTTCTAAACTTTCCCAAGGTTGCCAAGGATGTTCTCACATGAGAAATGAGTGAGCCTAGGGTCTTATTTATAGAATTCCCAAACCCTAGGTTTAGGTTTGAATTAGAACTTTCCCTCCCAAAGTTTGTTGAAGAGTTTCTAGAAGGAGTTTGTTAGGAGTTAGCTTAGGGTTTAAGCTAGGGTTTAGGGAAAGTTCTAGAAGTATAAGGCTAATGTAATGAAACTCAAGTGGTTGCTGATCTGGTAGAAGTCTCTGGAGTTTTCTGGAACTTTGGATGTCTTTCTGAACTGAGGCAGATGAATCAGGAGTTGTGGTACAAAATTTGAGAGGTGATCGCCTGGGCCCACCGCGGATCCGCCGCAATGACTAGGCATTGGCCGCTCTTCCGCGGCTAATTGATGGTATTGGGATCTGTGCTTTCTGGTGAAGCTTTGCACTGTAGTTTGGGCTTTTCTATGATGTTTAGAATTTCAGTTTCCTTTCTGTGTTGATACCAGATTTGAGTTAAGTGAGTTTACGAGCAATTGTAATGGTCGAGCAATGTAATGATCGAGCAAGCTTCTATTTTCCTGCACAGACTTCGAAACACGGGTTGCAAGATATAGAAAATATGCTATGTAATGCAATGCAGTCAATTTCCCTAGAAATGCCGGTTTTAAGGTCGAATACATGTAATCTGATATTTTACGACCGATTTGCTAATATGTAGAATATGAATGTCGAACACTTCTAATTGTATGCAGATGATATGGAAATTCCCTGTTAAAATATGCAGTATTTTCGACTGATCAAATACCCCCAAACTTAATTTCGATCGTCTCGAGCGAATGTTTTATTAAAAAGAGAAGGAGAAACTAAAGAAAGAGAAAAACTAACTAGCACACTTTCGTAGGCAACACGATTGCACTGAGCATGTGCAACAAGCCTTTAAACCTCTAGGTGTCCCTAGTAGGAGGAGTGTTGTCTCCTGAGGGTTTTCAGCGGATTGCACCCACAAAATCCAATAATAAAAGCAAGATCATGAATATTACATTTAAAGAAGAGAATTGTAAAAGAAAGACTTTGAAAATTAGGGTTTCCAACTAAGCTAGCTTTTCGGTTGTCATGAGCCCTATCTTAATGGTCATGAAAAAATGTCAGAAATCACGTCCTCCCTCAATAAAACATCGTCTTATTCTTCATTCCTATCTTTATTCCAAACATCGATCATATCACCCTGCGTGTGTGTAAAGACATCCCTACACCCGGAGAATTCAATTCAAGCTATCATACCCTTGCCCATCGGCCTCAGTACTTCTTGGCAAACGAGATTGCTTACACCCTTTCATGCGACCGTTAATACTTCTTGAGGTACTAACCGACCGATTACTAATGTGCTTGCATGCTTGGTGTATTTTCCTCGTCTTGCACCACCTCAGGCATAGCAGTGACTCCCAGACCAGTTGACCTTAGGACACTAGGTGAAGAAGCACCCTTTTTGCTATATATTTTTATTGCCCTCGGTGATAACAAAACCAGTATCCATTTTTCTCACCACTTTAAAACACATATTTTTTTTTCCATACTTTTGGCTTTAAGACGAGCATTTCAAGGTATCCTCTACTATCCCAGGCTTCGAGACGTGTGTAAGTGCGACTAGCAGGGTAGCAACGTTCAAAATATTTGGCTTCCAGAATAGAAACTATTTTTCAGACTTATTTTTATCCTCAGATTAGTGACGTCCTTCATCTTACTAACCCTTGGGACAACGGCTCATAACTACTTATTACTAGTTCGTATAAGAAAACTTCTAATTTTCTTGGTTTTCTTAAATTTTTCTAATCTCATGGATGTAACTTTTCACTTTCTAAACTTTCATTATCTTATTTATATACAAAAAAGTGTAAATATTAAAATTATTTTTATATTTGAAAATTTTTTAAATTTTTATGGGTTTTGAAAATTTTTCAATTTTTATAGATTTTTAAAAGAAATGTTTTGTGCTTATGCAGATGATATGCAAATGATGCAAAAATAAGCACAAACCTCCCCAAACTTGTTTTCAACAGTGTCCTCACTGTTGCCGACAGCTATATCTATAAAACCTGTAAATCTGGGAGGAATTATTAATGGAGGCAAAATATATAAGTGAAGAACTTCCCCCAAACTTATCTTTCACTCACCTTCATTCAAAAGATGATGCAATGATATACAGGATATGAAGGTGAGACGGAGGAATTTTAATCCAAATAAACTGGCTCTTGTAAGAACAAGAGCTCCTCCGTGGGGTCAGTGGAAAAATACGGCTTTAATCTATATCCATTTACTTTGAAAACAGTGCCGTTTTTAACATTTTCAACTTCTATTGCCCCGTGCGGGTATACAGACCGCACAACAAAAGGTCCCTTCCAACGAGATCGGAGCTTACCCGCGTGAAGGTGTAATCGTGAATCATAAAGAAGGACTTGTTGACCAGGTAAAAATGTTTTCCTTAAAATGCTTTTATCGTGAAAAACCTTAGTCCTATTCTTTGTGATTACAGCATTATCATAAGCTTCATCGCGGAGTTCGCTTAGCTCGTTAAGTTGCAGCTTCCGAAAGTTGCAAGCAAGGTTTAGATCAAAATTTATTTCCTTTATAGCCCACAATGCTTTATGCTCTATCTCGACAGGTAAATGACATGCTTTTCCAAACACTATCCTATATGGAGACATTCCTAGGTCGGTCTTATATGCAGTCCTGAATGCCCAAAGAGCATCCGTCAATTTGGTCGACCAGTCTTTTCTATTTTTAGCAACTGTTTTCTCCAGGATAAGTTTGATTTGTCTGTTTGAGATCTCAGCCTGCCCGCTTGTTTGGGGGTGATAGGGTGTAGAAAGACGGTGGTTGATTGAGTATTTTCGCATCAGAGTCTCGAAAGATCTGTTGCAGAAGTGTGTCCCATTATCGCTAATGATAGCGCGTGGGTGTCCAAATCGCGAAAAGATATTCTCTTTTAAGAACTTAATGACAACTTTCCTGTCATTAGTGCGACATGGAATGGCTTCTACCCACTTTGAGACATAATCAACCGCCAGCAATATGTACAGATTCCCAAAGGAGTTGGGAAAAGGACCCATAAAATCTATGCCCCAAACATCAAACATTTCAACAACCAGAATGGGTTGCTGAGGCATTTCATTCCTCTGGGATATTCTACCCGTATACTGACATTGTGTACAGGTTTTGCAATACTCAAATGCGTCCTTGAATAAGGTCGGCCAATAAAATCCACATTGCAAAACCTTTTCCGCTGTCTTTCTAGGACCAAAGTGACCCCCACAAGCCTGATCATGACAAAATGAAAGAACACTCTTGAACTCTTCATTTGGGACGCACCGGCGAATGATCTGATCAGGACAATATTTAAACAAATAGGGCTCGTCCCAGTAATAGTGTTTTACTTGGGAAAGAAAACGGTATTTGTCCTGTTTTGACCAATCGCTCGGTATAAGTCCCGTGGCATGATAGTTCACAATATCCCTGAACCATGGTTCAGCGGATATGCTCAAGAGTTGTTCATCAGGGAATGAGTCATTGATCGGCAGGGTCACAGGGGAAGAAACGATGCGTGAAAGGTGGTCAGCTCCTACGTTTTCACATCCTTTCTTATCTTTGATAATAAGATCAAATTCTTGTAACAGTAGGATCCAACGTATTAGTCGACCTTTTGCATCTTTCTTCGCCAGAAGATGTTTTAAAGCGTTCCAGCATTTGGACTTTCTTGGTTAGCTCTTGAAACGTCTTGAGGCCTGCTGTACACAAGAATGGGACCATCCAATTGCTGAGGTTCCCAATGAGAAGGCTGACGGACTGGTCCTGCTCCAGCGGCGGTTCACACTTGACCGTGAGATTACGCCATCGGGCAATAAAGTCGGTGTTGCTTTCATTCTTCCCCGGCTTGGTCCTCACAAGGTCGGCAATGGAGATTTTATCACTGACACTCATGAACCTTTGCCGAAACAGGGACTCCATTTGGGCAAAGGTAATGACGGACCCGTCCGGTATACTCGCATACCAGTCGAAGGCGACGCCGGTCAGGCTGTTGACAAACTGACGAAGAAGGAGCGCGTCATTGCCCCCTGTATTTCCGCACGATGCTTTGAAGTGGGCGACGTGCTGATTTGCATTCCCCGTTCGATCAAATCTTCCGAACTTAGGAATAACATAGCCGCTTGGGAATTCAATCAGATCGTACTGCGCGGGATATGGCCGTCCACTTCTGCCGATTTCTTTCTGAGCTTCAGCTTCGGCCACCAATGTTTTAACCTGCTGGTGACCAAATCCATTATCCGATCCTGTGTTAGCGGGATAGTGCTATCTGGGGCCAAGGCGTCCCCAGAAGCGGAATGTGGTCGGCTTTCATGCGGCTCGACCAGTCTTGGTCCTAAAGGAACAGGCATTGGCTGCCTCGGATTGTCATCACCCGGCTGATTAGTAGCGGCTTGTGTCTGATTGGGAGGCGCTCAAGCAATTTGAGCTGTAAGCTGCATCACCACGTTCGTTAATTCGTCAATCTTCGAATAGAGTTTGGTCATCTTTTTATCATTGCTCCTGAGCTGTTTTCGAAGCTCTTGAAGCAGCTCTTGCTCCGCAGTCCTGGGGCGGAAAGTTGGCTCTTCCTCGCTGTCCGAGCTTGACTCTGCATGGACCGAGGGGTCTTTCTGCCTATCATCCTCATCGAGAGGGTTTTCTTCATCCAGCGGGGGCGGCTGTTCTTCGGCGGCGGCAACCACATTCAGGCTAGATTGGGCTTGGGATGTGGTGGCCCCATCTTTGCTTTTGCTGCGAAGGTTGTCGCTGGGGCGCCCCCCCGCCATATAGACCGTATGGATGATATATCCGGCCGTCTTTCTATCATTGGCGGCTGATTTCACGGATCGCTGTCTTGACCCCCTTGTTTCGGTAGTTGGTAGTCGATTGAAGGCGGCTGGCCTAACCAGGTTCTTGAATGGTGCTGGCGCTTCTTTTCTGGGTTTGCCCCGCAGCTTTCGTGCGGCATAGAGTGTTTGATAGACTCTTGAAGAGACAGTGTCATACTTTTTCTGTTGGGGCCGGGACACGTCTCTTTGTGGCACTGTTCGGACCGCTGTCTTCTTGATTCTGGCGGTCATGGCATTTTTCTGAACCCAC
This sequence comes from Agapanthus africanus, assembly GCA_030015575.1. NCBI lineage: Eukaryota > Viridiplantae > Streptophyta > Magnoliopsida > Asparagales > Amaryllidaceae > Agapanthus > Agapanthus africanus. Next base: position 40,671,191 of record JASDDO010000019.1, on the reverse strand, counting down.
GTCAGAGGCTCGAAGGAATTGCTGATTTTTACGTCCGACTCAGCCGTCGTCGCGGGGCAACCCTGCACTTGGAACTTCACACGATTCCATTTGGCCAAAGCCTTGGCCCTCTTGTTGGCTCGATACCTGAGCCGCTTCTGCCTTAACTTTTCTGTTCTAAGCATCTGGCAGACTTCGGCTCTTTGGGAAGACGCCGCAGACCGAGCGATGGAGGGCCTTGGAGATATGCTCGATTGTGCATTTGTTGGAGTCATCGCCTGAGCTCGTCCGCAACATTTGATGTTGCCCTTTGTACCGAAGTTCTTGCCCCCCGCTGGAGCAACAGAGAATCGTTCAGATACCGTCTTAAGTTTCGGTTGTGGTGCCTTGGCGATCACGACATTCGGCCTCTTACCCCTTGAGATCGGCCTGGCCACCTGTTCCGCCGGGATCTCTGCCAGATGAGCGCTTCCGACAGGGTAGATGATGACAGAGCCAAACTGGCGGGGCGGTTCCTCCCACTGTCGACTGAGGCTTGCGGGGAGAACCACACGAGCGTTGATCTTGACCACGTACGGAATCGGGGTCGCTTTGGAAGTTGAATTCGTCTTGGGAGATATCGTCATTGAAAGTTGATTGCTGCACGAAAAGAAACATCATTTCAGTATAGACAATCAGTATGTATATTAATTGAGTTCACATGAATGCTTAACCCGAAATATGGGAGGAGAGATTGGTCCCACCGGGCGTGCCAGAATCTGTAGGGTGTTTTTCGTCACCCCATTGATATGTGAATACGCGCATGCTTCTCAGGCATACTACAGATTCCCCCTGCCTAGGGGAGGCCGGGATTTAATGATTGTGGGGATCCGAATCTCCGGCAGCCGCGGACTAAGCTGCCGTTAATTACCCCTCGCCCTTGGGGCGAGGGAACCTCCGATTAACGGGTTAAACTGGTCATGCGAACTCAATGTGAAGTGTAGGTGTGTTTTGTTTTGAAAGGGGGTTTTGGATATATCGGGAGCCACGCAGAGTTTTTACGGGGGTCCCGCTACCCGGATAGCGGGCTGGGGGTCAAGGGGGCTAGCAGCCCCCTTGCGGGGTGCGGGGCAGCGCCCCGTTAGAAATTTTTTTCTAACAGGGACAGTGTCGTGGAATATGTGTATGTGTACATTTGTATACATATGTATAAAAAAAAAGAGGAAAAAGACATCCAAAGGATGCGTGGGGCCAGCGCCTGGGCGCTTGAGCGCAAGCGCGCCACGTGTCGGCACGTGGGCGCTTTGCGCTCGAGCGCAGAGCGCTGGAGCGCAAGTGTTCACACCATAATATTGTATTATTATATTCCCCATTCTTATTCTTTTTATAAATAAACGGGTGCTTTTGACGCATGTCTGCTACATGTTACAGGTTACAGGTTCTTGGACAGAAAACAGTGAAAAAGACAAAAGACGATGTAAAAAGGGACTTTTAACCAACAAATAAAAGGATCTTGATCAAGCCGACATGAAAGATAAAGTTCACAAAGTACAAGGCAGCGCAAGGTCTAAGATGTCAGAGAACGGTTAAAAGTCTAATACAAGTATTCACTGGAATATCTGGAAGAAACCTGGAAGCCTATTTGAGAAAATTACCAAAGAAACAAGAAGCCCAAAAAGCCCAGAGCCATATGAAGAAAACTCAAGCAGTGATCTCACTATTGGGCCGCAGAACCGCGGCCCAAAGCCTACCCAGGCCGCGGTTCCGCGGTAGTATGGAGCCTGTATGGAATAAATTTTTTACTATAATTCTTTATGTCTTTGACCGGTCTTTCTAGGGCTATTTTTGTAATTATAAACATGCGGATCAAATGTAACCCTAGGGTTTCCTATTCTCTATAAATAGGAACTCTACAGATTGTAATTTTTTATGCCTCCTTTTATGAATAAAATTTAGTAATCATTTGGAGAGCATCGGTGTTTCTTTTCCATTCAGAAATTCAGATCTGACAACCCTGCATGGATGATTGGAGGGATACATCTGTAAGTAGTTTTATTTAATTGCTCTAGTTTAGATTTTAATTCCTTGCCTTAGATGTTAGCTTTGGGAAAGGCTTTTGAGAGATGAGATCTCTCATCCCTTTCTTACCCATCACATAGAATCTATAGGACTCCATGCATACATGCACATACCGCTCCCTACGGCACCCTATCCCTCGAGGTAGCGGTGATACCGTACTATAAAGGCCCGGTTGTGATGTTTTCTATGGAGGTTAGAGTAAGGATTGATAAAGGAAGGACAAGAACCTAGAGGAAGGAACACTTTCCCGAATGGATCTAATCACCTTTATTGATAATTACCATAACTCCTCTTAGATCCTAATTTGGGTATAGAAAGCGTTGACATTTATTTACATTTCCAAACCATTCCTAAACCTAACGCTAGCAAGAATAGATCTAGATAATTAGTATAGATTAATTAGGTTTTTATATTTAATAATTAATCCGAACACCCTTCGGAATTAACTCGTAAGCGCGAATCGGAAATTCACAACATCCCTGTGGACCGACCCGTACTCATCGGCTAGCTTCATGCGACGCCGTTCTTGATTGCGGTTACAAATATTTTTGATCTATCTTTTAGAAAGCGCGAGCACGCTAAATCACTCAATCAGCAAGCGCGCCACGTGTCGGCACGTGGGCGCTTTGCGCTCGAGCACAGAGCGCTGGAGCGCAAGCGCGCCACGTGTCGGCACGTGGGCGCTTTGCGCTCGAGCGCAGAGCGCTGGAGCGCAGCGCGCCACGTGTCGGCATGAGGGCGCTTTGCGCTCGAGCGCAGAGCGCTGGAGCGCAAGCGCGCCACGTGTCGGCACGTGGGCGCTTTGCTCTCGAGCGCAGTGCGCTGGAGCGCAAGCGCGCCACGTGTCGGCACGTGGGCGCTTTGCGCTCGAGCGCTAGCGCACCAGCGAGGAAAAATGGGGGTTTTAGCCCCGGAAATTCTCTAAAGAGAAAATAGGGTGGAGTTAAACTCCTAAGATGCTTTAGGTTAAGGAAATGGGTCCTTCTTCTTCCTTTGCTGGCTGGATCTTGGAGATAAAGAGATGTGAGATTTAAAAATCTTTTCTTTTTGAGATCTGATGGCAGATCTGAGTTCCCCTTAATGGGTTTTGTGGTGGAAAACTATTTAGTTTTGAAAAAAGGAAGAGTAAAACTCTTGATTTAATTCAAAAGAAATGAGAAGGTCTTGGAACCTTGAAGAAGGAAGAAAGATCTCAGATCTGAAACTTTTTTTTTTGGAGAGAGAAGAAGTTGTTGAGATATTTCATTATCTTTGCCTTTATAGGCCATACACTTTACATATAGCCCCTTGGGCTTCACAAAATGGTATTTTGCCCACCCCATGGCTCATGTGCCATTTCTTTTTGCACATAAGCCATGGGCTTTACAAAAATTTGGCTTTATGCCTATTTTTCTTACATTTATCCATAAAATAAAATAAAAGAAATACAACAAAATTATTTATTACAAAATTTTTATCTTGGCATGGGGAGAAGCCGGCCGCTTCATGTTCTGGCTCGACCCGGGCATGGGCCCACTGGATCTGGGCTTGGGCCCACTTGGCTTGGGGTTGACTTTGATTTTGACTTGGTCAACCGGGGTGTAAATTTTTACCCCAACAACGTCCTTAACCTTGATTATGAGGTCTTTAAACTCACGGACTATGATGTCCTTAACCCACCCCTAAACCCATATCTAAGAAGATACGGATTTGGACTAATCCACGCCCTACGGACGACAACATAAATTAGTCTCCGTATACAATCCACGGGCAACCAAAAACAAAACAAACACACACGACACGAATTGGAGAAGGAGAAAGTGGTTACCGCGATGCGGTAGCGTAATTAACTGCAGGGGCTTGCGCCTGCAGGGAAGAGCGTCCCCACAATCAAAAACCCCTCAACGAGGGGGGATCTGACGAAGTCTGCTACATCGGCCACATCCCTTTAAACCTTCGATACATGGGGTCATAAATCAACTTGGCATCTTCGGAGAGGTGGACGGATAGCACCAATTAGCATATGCTCCGAAATTCAGGCGAGACGACCCGCGTGGTCTCGTCTCCGTGTTTCGGCGGGGAACAAACCTCTTGGGAGGGTTTTGATCCTTAGCACAGACGGGTAAGAAGTTACCCACTAAGGATGGACCGAGCAGGGAAGCTGCTCGGTGGCCTCTTGAAGAGGGCTTTGATCATTGGCGTCGGTGGGTAGTAAACTACCAGCCATGGATGGACTGAGCAGGAAAACTGCTCGGTGGCCTCTTGATGAGGGCTTCGATCCTTAGCATAGATGGGTAAGAAGTTGCCCACTAAGGATGGATTAAGCAGGGAGGCTGCCCAGTGGCCTCTTGACGAGGGCTTCGATCCTTGGCGTCGGTGGGTAGTAAACTACCAGCCATGGATGGACCGAGCAGGGAAGCTGCTCGGTGGCCTCTTGATGAGGGCTTCGATCCTTAGCGTAGATGGGTAAGAAGTTACCCACTAAGGATGGACCGAGCAGGGAGGCTGCTCGGTGGCCTCTTGACGAGAGGTTCGATCCTTGGCGTCGGTGGGTAGTAAACTACCAGCCATGGATGGGCCGAGTAGAGAAGCTGCTCGGTGACCTCTTGGGAGGGTTTTGATCCTTAGCACAGATGGGTAAGAAGTTACCCACTAAGGATAGACCGAGCAGGGAGACTGCTCGGTGGCCTCTTGAAGAGGGCTTCGATCCTTGGCGTCGGTAGGTAGTAAACTACCAGCCATGGATGGACCGAGCAGGGAAGCTGCTTGGTGGCCTTTTGATGAGGGTTTCGATCGTTAGCGTAGATGGGTAAGAAGTTACCCACTAAGGATGGACCGAGCAGGGAAGCTGCTCGGTGGCCTCTTGATGAAGGATTTGATCCTTGGTGTCGGTGGGTAGTAAACTACCGGCCATGGATAGACCGAGCAGGGAAGCTGCTCGGTGGCCTCTTGATGGGGGCTTCGATCCTTAGCGTAGATGGGTAAGAAATTACTCGCTAAGGATGGACCGAGTAGGGAAGTTGCTCGGTGGCCTTTTGATGAGGGCTTTGATCCTTAGCGTAGATGGGTAAGAAGTTACCTACTAAGGATGGACCGAGCAGGGAAGTTGCTCGGTTTTGTGAGACGGGCTCGACCTTCCTTGGTGTGTGAATATCGGGAAGGGTGATCGTTGCGGGCGGCACGTGGCAGAAACACATAGGTGAGGCGAGGCGTTCCAAGATCCGCGTCGTTCCGACTTCGATTCGCCGAGAAATACGGGATGCTCGCCACATGGTGGTATGATATTGGAAGAATGGAGCGAATCCCGGGTCGCGCCCATGCGCGCGCAAAATTAGGCTCTCGAGGATTCTGTGGAGGTTATAAATAGAGAAGGAGATGGGTTTGTTTCAGCATTTCTTCTTCGAGATGGCTGGGCGTATCTACGCGATCGAAGAGATCATTACCCCCGATGGTGTCTACCTATACGACCAGTTCGTTTTCGAGGAGAGGTACCAGGGAGTGGTCCAGCGCCTCGAGGATTACATCAACCGTCTACTTCCTCGCCAGTCGCCCCTCCTCCAATTGCTGATGTACGTAATTTGGAGGAGGTCCCCGGGGCTGTAAACCCCTTCTTTGAGGAGCTGCTGGACGAAGCGCTCGACAAAGTGCGCACGATCTACGTCATCGGCCTCATCTCGAAGGCCAGGTATGACCGATCTGTGGCCCTCATTTTGGAGTGCTTCCAAAAGAGACAGATCGCGAGCCAGGGCTCGGCAGATGGACGGCCCGTCGTTTCCGTGGCATCCCGAGTTCGTAGGGAGCATCAGCGGGAGCGAGCTGAAGAGGCAAGGGCTCGTCTGGCAGAGATCTCCAGAGAGTATCACCAGCAGTGCTTCCTTGACCCTGTTCTCCCTCTTTTGTAATTTCAATTTTTATGTAAGGCTGAGAAGCCTACAATACCTTTTGATAAATAAATAAAGTTTTCCTTTTTTCTCTTCTCTGGCACTCTTCTTTTGATCAGTCTGGTCGGTCCAGGGTAGGTTCGCGTTAACCTCGGACTCGAGCTAGATTTCTCGCTCGGTCCAGGCTTTTACCTCGACCATGGTCTTAGGTTGCGCTAATGGAAAGGAGCGGAGCCACTCCTTGTGCCTAAGACCCGACCTAAGAGTCGTGATGACCGTCTCGTCCCGGTGCTCTGGGACTTCAAGAAGAGCATTGTAGAAGCGGGTGACGTATTTTTTGAAAGATTTCTTGTCCCCGCTCTTTATAATGAAGTGGTGGTCGACGGTCCGCTTCTGCCGTCTGTTCCCGACGAAATGCTCGAGGAACTGGGCGGCCAGCTCATCGAAGGTAGAGATGGAGCGTGGCGTGAGTCCTTGGAACCAATCTCATCCAGCATGGATGAGAGTGGCAGGGACGCTCGGCATTGGGCGGCATCATAGTTGTCCTGGAAGCTAATCCCCGCCGTGAACGCGTCGAAGTGGTCTTTCGGGTTGGACTTTCCGTCGAAGAGGGACACCTTAGGAGGCTTGTTCCTGGAGAAGACGCGGACAACGAGCAACTCTTCGGTGAAGGGCTTCGTAAGCGAGTCGGCGGCATATCTATCCCCCCCCCCCGCTTGAAGGGCGACTCTCCCGATGTATACCTTAGATCTTCTTTTCGTGGGCATCGAGTCGGTCGTGGTATCCCGAGGATTCGGCATACTCGGATTGATGGCCCCTCCTGCTGGTGGCCTGCGCCTGGCTGCGGTTCCGGTTCCATTCTATGAGGTTCCTCAGGTCCCCTGGCGAGGTCGTCCTCGAGCTACCGTGGTGAGTCCCGTCCTCACGACCCTGTCGAAGGAGAGGGCACCGGCCATGCCTGGTAGCAGGCGAGCTGTCCGACACCTCCTCGGGAGGGACAGTAGCGCGATGGGCCACAGGGCGGGGTGCTCTTTCATGAGACCTTGGCGTGGAGCTGTGAGGTTCCCAACGGGTCATCGAATTGGTCGCCATGAAGGATCCGTGGCCCCCAGAGATAGCGAGGCGCTGCTCGGTTGTGCCAGCGTGGGCAGTGTCTTCTTCCCTTCTGTGGAGTTTCCGGTCCCGAGGTGGGGGAGCGGCAACCAGAGGGGTTCGTCCAGCCGTCTGGACACGGACAAGGGCATCCACAATGGACGCAAGCCTGGCGATTCGTGCAGACAGGGCATGAATGACGCTCGGGGGAGGAGAGGATCCGTCCGCGCCTCCGTTGTGGGAAGGGCGGCGGCTAGTGTTTGGATCGTCGCGGTGATCACTCTTCATGAATTCGAGATCGGAAGATCAATTTTCGTTGAGTGGAACTTTCGAATTTCCCACAGACGGCGCCAACTGATGAAGGTCTGGATCTCCTTCAGATATTGTCTTCCGTTGATCTATCGTGAGCGTTGATGAATGGCTGATATTGGGTTTGAGGGTTACCTCCTGAAGCGTGTGGATCTCAGTGGGCTTGGTTTGGAATGAGGCCAAGCTAACTGCAAGGAAGTTCCGAGGTGGTTGTACCATCGTTGACCCTCCGACGATCAAGTTAGTCAAGGGATTTGGGCAGAGTAGCGACCTATTCAGATAGAATTGCCTTATCTGAGTCGTATGAGAGGGGGTTTATATAGTGTCAGCCATGGGCTGACGGGCGTGAGATTTACGCCGGCCGTTACGCCCTTGGAGCTGCGCTTGCGCGAATGGCGGGATCCTCCATTAATGGCGAGATACGCCCGTTAACGGGGGAATGCTCTTATAAAGGACAATTACAGAAAGCAGGTGATGACCTCATCACTCCCTAGCCCTCACTTTCACAGGCAGCCCATGGTCCAATCTAACCCCAACCCCACTAAAATCATCCTCGTAATTCCTAGTCTCGTCGTGGACGCCTTCGATGACAAACCTCTCCATCACGCGGCCGCCACGGCCTTGGTCTGTATATACGCCATCTCTTTCCCCAGGCACATCCTCGGCCCCGAGTTAAACACCATGAAATGATACGGGCTCCTGGCCTGGAACCCGCCATTCTCATCCAACCACCTTTCCGGCCTGAACTCCTTACAGTCCTCTCCCCATACGCTCTCCATCCTCCCCATCGCGTGTATGCTGGGCAGCACTCTGTTTCCTTTCTTTACCTTCGTCCCGTCCGGCAGCACGTCGTCTTCCCTGCACCGCCTCATCAACATCGGCACCGGCGGGTACAGCCTCAGCGTCTCCGACACCGCCGCGTGCAGGTAATCCATCCCTCGGAGCTCGTCAAACGAAAACGCCCCTCCGCTCTCACCCCCGTGGTGGTGGTGCGAAGCCCGTGCACGCCTGACCTCCTCCGCGATCTTCTCTTGCACCTCCGGCCTCTTGGCTACCGACCAGAAAAACCTCATCATGCCGGTCGACGTGGTGTCCTTCCCCACGGTCACGAAGCTGATAACCATGTCCCTCAGGAACTCGTCGCTGTATTCGTCCTCCGAGTCCAGAAACCTGCACAGCAGCGACGTCCTGGCGTCGCCGCCTCCGTTCTTCCTCTTCGCCCTTCTCTCTCTCACCACCCTCGAAGCGAAATCGTTCACGACCTCCATCTCTTTCTTGAGCTTTCTTTCAGATCCTATATTCAGAAACCGCAGGATCCTCCAGAAGTGCGTATTAGATGTCTGGAATCGACCTAAGGTGATCTGGTTCGCGCGCTCGAAGGCGTGCACGAACTCTGCAGCAGCTTTGTGCTCATCGGAATCAGAGATCGCTAGGAGAGACGGATCGATGCCGAAAGCGACCTTACAGACGTTATCGAACGCGAACCGGTCCATGACGTCCTGAAGGTCGAGTGTCTTATCCGCGGCGGCGGCAGACTCAAGAAGTGGGAGCAGCCTCTCGACGACCTCCAAACGTAGGCTGTCGATGACGTATGTCCGGATGGCCTTGGTGGAGAACTCAAGACTGGCGGCCTTGCGCTGGAGGCGCCAGTGGTTGCCGTTGGAGTTGAAGACGCCGTGGCCTAGGAAGTCCGACAGCGTCGAGATGAGATCTTCGCCGCGGGGGTAGTTGTCGAACCTGGTTTTGATGATGTGTTCGACGTTGGCGGGGTTCGAGGTGAAGACTGTACCTTCCGGTTGTTTGAGAGTGTTGGTAAGGAGAGAGAGGACGAGGGCCGAGACGTCGAATCTTTTCGGCTTTTCGGCAAGGGCTCTTTGGAGCCAGAAATACAAGTAGATTGCTAGAGAGAGGAGAGAGGCGAGAGCAACGGAGATGATGATGAGGAGGAGAGATGCCATTTTTTATTTTTTATTTTTTATTTTTTATTTTTAGATGCTAGTTATAAGAGATTCCTCCCGCCCCCCTATGCCATTTTTATATTTTTTTTAGATGCAAGTTATAAGAGATTCCCCCCAAATGACTTTTTTTGAGGGGCCGTGGAGATAATAGATATCCATATTAGGTGTTTGGCCAGGCCAACTTGATGGGACATCCATTCAATAGCAAGCCGGTATGGATATCTTTTTCTTACCGCGTAGCAGAAACGTTATTACCCGGCTTTCCATTTCATATGCATGTGATACTATTAGTATTGAAAATGGTTTCTTTTGAATTACGATAGGTGCAATAATGTAAAAATTCAGGTTTGAAAATCTAATATTTTTCTACCTAGTATGGGAAAAAGAAAGAAACAAAGAAAGAAAAACCAATTAATACTATTTAATTGAAGAACATACAAAATGTGATCGTACCCTAGAGAATTCTATGTGTGTGTGTGTGAATAATGTAGAAAAGAGGCTTTAGGAGATTTATTCTGGCGTCAAAAAAGTACATCTTCAATGATTTTTTTCGACGATCAGCACTCATCATCGTTATCATGTAAGATGTGGATACACCAAATTTCATGTGATTCCACTAATTTTTTACCGTTGAATTAGCAGTGTAAAAAATTCTATTGCCAGTAAACCATTAATTTTGCACCCACTAAATCTATAGTGTATTTTTTCGAGGAAATTTTCACTTATGGCACATTTTCTCCATTATCCTTTTATATATAGAGAGAGAGAATAATGGAGAAAAGAGGCCATAGGAGGAAATTTCCTCCTATGGCGTGGAAAAAATACAACCTCGACCAATTTTTTCGACGATCGGCCCACATCATCTTCATCGTTATCATCTAAGATGTGGGTACACCAAATTTCATGTGATTCTACAACATTTTCACCGTTGATTTAGCAATGTAAAAAGTTCTATTGTCGGTAAACCGTTAATTTTGAACCCACTAAATCAACGGTGAAAAAGTTATGGAATCACATGAAATTTGATGTACGCACATCTTAGATGATAACGATGATGATGATGGGTGCCGATCGTCGGAAAAAATGGCGGAGGTTGTATTTTTTCCACGCCATAGGAGGAAATCCCTTCTATGGCCTCTTTCCTCCGTTAATCTCATATATATATATATATATATATAGAGAGAGAGAGAGAGAGAGAGAGAGTTTATTCTACTTCTAAGAGCGAGCACAGAGGGGGGGGGGGGTGTTTCCAAAATATGTGCTTATTGATGATATCCCAAAAAATTGGTGATGACATCAATTTCAAAATAAGAAAATTGTCACTTTTTTCTATCCGTTTGTTAAGTTAAAATTTGGTATGAACTAAAATATCCTTATAATAAAAAATTCAAATAAAAAATTTAAAATAACAAACATAATGGAGATGATGAGGAGGAGGAGAGATGCCATTTTTTATTTTTTATTTCAAGATGCTCGTTAGAGACTCCGGATACCAATATATATATATATATATATATATATAGATGGATTTGGATAGGAGGGACTTCGGATCCCATATATATATATATATATATATATATATATATCAGCCATAAGAGAGAAAGAACACGATTCTTGCTTTGAAGCTGGCATTTCATATACATGTGATGCTAAGATATTGGAATTGGTTTCTTCAAAATTACAATAATGTAAAATTTCAGGTTTGAAAATCTGATATTTTTCTACCTAGTAAGCAAAAAAAGAAAGAAAAACCAAGACATGCCTTCTTTACTTAATACTATTTAATTGAAGAAAATAGGAATGTGATCGGACCATTGTGTGTGAGAGAGAGAATAATGTAGAAAAGAGGCCCTAGGAGTTTTTTTTTCATAAGGCGGCGTTAAAAAAGTACACCCTTCACGATTTTTTCGACGATCAGCACCCATCATTATCGTTATCATGTAAAATATGGATATACCAAATTTCATGTGATTCCACCACCTTTTCACCATCGAATTAGCAATGTAAAAAATTCTATTGTAAGTAAACCATTAAATTTGCACCCACTAAATCAACGGTGTATTTTTTCGACGCCATAGGAGGAAATTTCCTCTTATGGCACATTCTCTCCATTATCCTTATATATATATATATAGAGAGAGAGAGAGAGAGAGAGGGAGGGAGGGAGGGTGGGTTTATTCTACTTCTCAGAGTAGAGAGATGGGGATTCAAAATTCCCTTTAATCAACTGCTAAATGAAATGATCCAAAGGTTAAAAAAGTGCAAGCATCAGATTCTGATGATGCTCAGAAGTGGGAATTCCCCAGATCATGATACGTAGCAGATGATGAGTCCCGAAGGTTATGAAGTTGGAATAAATATGATACTTTGGGGACGTATCTCGGTACCTCGTCTCCGAGGAGACACCCGGCCTATCAGAGACCTCCCTGAGTACCTTCCATACTCACCTAACAAGCGACCAACAGCTCACCTCTGAGCAGTCCAGCAAGCTTCCTCGGCCCTCCGGCTCATCTCTGAGCCTCCTGACATGCCGAGCTTCCTCGGCTCCCTGGCTCGTCTCCGAGCCTCCTAACATGCCGAGCTTCCTCGGCTCTCCGATCAGCCGAGAACGCGGAGCCTAAGCGCTTCCGCAACGATTCCGCGTATCTCGCCAAGGCGAGATATCCACCGCCCCACACTCCACGTCCCATGCAGACTCGTTCCGCAATTAATGAGCGAATCCCGCCATTAACGTGGGCGTAACGTAAAAGCATAATTGACAGCGAGGATCTCTGCACTGGCTCGCTCCATGCGACTACTATAAAAAACCCTTTTCCAGACGACTCAGGTAACGCAATTTGATTCCAATACGCCGCTACTATGCCAATATTCCTCGGCACTAATTTGATCGTCGGAGAGTGCTACGGTGGCATAACCACCCCGGAACTTCCTTTGCAGATAACTCGGCGCAACACTAACCCATTGAGATCCACACGTCCTAGGAGACAACCTTCAAATCAAATCTCAACCGTTCAACAACGCTCGCTACATATCGACGGAAGACAGCATTTAAAGGAGATCATATCCTCTATCTGTTGGCGCCGTCTATAGGAACCGAAATACTTTTTTTGTTCCACCACTAAAATTGATCTTCCTCCCTTGATCCAATGGCGAGCGACAACCGCGACGATCCGAATACGAGCCGCCACAACGGAGGCGAGAACGGCTCATCTCCCCCTCCTAACGTGATCAACGTCCTATCAGCTCGGATAGACAGGCTCACATCGCTGGTGGACGCTCTTGTCCACGTTCAAGCGGCGGGCCCTACCCGCCAGACCGCCATTTCCCCTCCCCGTGATAACGGCGTCCGCAGAAGGACGGATGGGCTTGCTCAAGACCTCGAACTCACTCGTGCTCGTCCCAGCGTCACCGAGCGCCGGAGTGCCGACTCCGACCACTGTGAACCGCATGTAGCGATTGATTCCATAACCCGTTGGGTGCCGGACAACTCCACGCCTCGATCCCGGGGAAGATTGGGCCGTCGCTCTGACGGCCGCCGCGCATTCTCTCCTTCTGAGGAGGTGTTGGTCAGCTCGCCTGCTTCAAGGCATGACTGACGCCCCCACGCTCCCCGGGACTACTCAAGAAGGACCTCACCCGAGGACCTGAGGAATTTAATAGAGCGGAATCAGAACCACACCATCGCGCAGACCAGGTGTGGGGACAGTCGCTACTCCGACTGTGCTGAATCCTCTGGTTACCACCACCGACTCGAGGCCCTCGAAAAAAGATCGAGGGCATACGGCGAGACAGCCATCCGTCTGGCGAAAGGGTTAGGTATTCCGCGGATTCTCTCATGAAGCCCTTCACCGAGGAATTGCTGGCCGAACATGTCTCATCCAAGAACAAACCGCCCAAGGTGGCGCTCTTTGACGGAAAGTCCGATCTAAAAGATCATTTGGACGTATTTACAGCGGGCATGAGCTTCCAAGATAACTCGAACGCAGCTCAATGCCGAGCTTTCCCCACCACCCTCATCCGGGCTAGCCGGGATTGGTTCCGAGGACTCACGCCATACTCCATCTCGACCTATGATGAGCTGGCCACCCAATTTCTCAGTCACTTCATCGGGAACAGACGACAGAAGAGGACGGTCGATTGCCTCTTCATCATAAAGAGCGGGGACAAAGAATCCTTTAAGGGATATGTCACTCGCTTCTACAATGCTCTCCTCGAGGTCCCTGAGCATCGCGATGAGACAGTTATCACCGCACTAAGGTCGGGTCTTAGGCACAAAGTGTGGCTCCGCTCTTTTGCATTAGCCCAACCTAAGACCATGGCCGAAGTAAAAGCTTGGACCGAGCGGGAGATCCAACTCAAGTCCGAGGTGAACTCCAATATGCCTAGAGGCGACCAAGCAGATTGGAAGAAGAGGGACAGGGAAGAGAAAAAGAAAGATGCTTGTCCGAAACCTTACTCCCCCGAGGTTCCAGGAATACACACCTCTGAACATTTCCCAGATCGAGCTGCTGGAGGAAGCTAAGGGTGAAGAATTCTTCATGCTCCCGCCAGCTATCCGATAGACGAGCAAACAGCTTTGAGGCCCGTATTGCGCCTATCCGATAGACGAGCAAACAGCTTTGAGGCCCGTATTGCGCCTATCATCGAAGGCAAGGACATCAGACCGAGGATTGTAAACAGATGCGTGATTACATCAATGAGCTGATCCGCTCCAATCACTTGGCAAAGTACCTGCGAGATAAACGTCAAGCAGATAGGGGCAAGCCGATCAAATTGAAGACGGAGAGCCGACAATCGGACAGATCATAGTCGTCGCCGACTGACCCAAGTCCGAGCAATAAGGTCACCTACCGAAACCGGTCATTCAATGCAGGAGAATTTAAATTGAATCATATAATTTGTATTTATTCAATAATAAAGATTCTAGCTTCCCTGCAATCTGAACTACTTCTCTTTGTTTCCATGCTAAAACTCCCTGCAGGGCCGACGAATGTTAATTAATCTGTATATTTTTATTGACACGCGGGTGTTAAAAAAGGCATTCATGCATGTGTCCTTTGATCAAGACACAGGGGTACCTATCAAATTTGCCGTATAGGATATTAATAATCAAAATAATCATTAATATGGGATCGAAATCTAGTATAATATGTACATGCCTATAACCTTGGGTCCACCTAAATTCAAAACTTCTCCAAAAAATATTAGGCACTTTTTGCCTTTTCTTTTTTGAAATGGCCCTTAAACCCTATTCACCCACACAACATACACATGCATTCAGGAGACCCACAAATTTGTCCCAAAAGCATTAATTTATGGCTACTTTCTCTCTTGGGGGTTCCAACACACTCTCTCTCCAAAAGAGCAAGTGCCTTACCAACAGAGCTGCTGTTCATTGGTACATTAGGCCCTTTTTTATGCAAGCAAACTGGCCCATCGTTATCGATCATAGAAAAAGTGAATTATTTGCTATAATCGTTTTACAAAATCATATTTCAAAGAATTCTAATTTCATACTATATCGAAATAGGTTATAAATATCGCAGGCAACTGTATAGATATCACAGGCAGGAACATAAATTTTGCATAATAACTAAATACAGCAGGTAACTATACAGATACAGCAGGCAAGAGTATTTTGACAACCGGAAACCTTTTAAAGGGGTTGTCGACATAGGCTTGGGTTTTTTAACCTGCTGGTAGTTTTTTGACAATTTAGTCTAAAAAGAAGCAAATTCTCCAATTGATTAAAACAAATTTCCACCATAAACAAATCAATGCATATATCTGCTCTTATAAAGGACAATTACAGAAAGCAGGTGCTGACCTCATCACTCCCTAGCCCTCACTTTCACAGGCAGCCCATGGTCCAATCTAACCCCAACCCCACTAAAATCATCCTCGTAATTCCTAGTCTCGTCGTGGACGCCTTCGATGACAAACCTCTCCATCACGCCGGCCGCCACGGCCTTGGTCTGTATATACGCCATCTCTTTCCCCAGGCACATCCTCGGCCCCGAGTTAAACACCATGAAATGATACGGGCTCCTGGCCTGGAACCCCCCATTCTCATCCAACCACCTTTCCGGCCTGAACTCCTTACAGTCCTCTCCCCATACGCTCTCCATCCTCCCCATCGCGTGTATGCTGGGCAGCACTCTGTTTCCTTTCTTCACCTTCGTCCCGTCCGGCAGCACGTCGTCTTCCCTGCACCGCCTCATCAACATCGGCACCGGCGGGTACAGCCTCAGCGCCTCCGACACCGCCGCGTGCAGGTAATCCATCCCTCGGAGCTCGTCAAACGAAAACGCCCCTCCGCTCTCACCCCCGTGGTGGTGGTGCGAAGCCCGTGCACGCCTGACCTCCTCCGCGATCTTCTCTTGCACCTCCGGCCTCTTGGCTACCGACCAGAAAAACCTCATCATGCCGGTGGACGTGGTGTCCTTCCCCGCGGTCACGAAGCTGATAACCATGTCCCTCAGGAACTCGTCGCTGTATTCGTCCTCCGAGTCCAGAAACCTGCACAGAAGCGACGTCCTGGAGTCGCCGCCTCCGTTCTTCCTCTTCGCCCTTCTCTCTCTCACCACCCTCGAAGCGAAATCGTTCACGACCTCCATCTCTTTCTTGAGCTTTCTTTCAGATCCTATATTCAGAAACCGCAGGATCCTCCAGAAGTGCGTGTTAGGTGTCTGGAATCGACCTAAGGTGATCTGGTTCGCGCGCTCGAAGGCGTGCGCGAACTCTGCAGCAGCTTTGTGCTCATCGGAATCAGAGATCGCTAGGAGAGACGGATCGATGCCGAAAGCGACCTTACAGACGTTATCGAACGCGAACCGGTCCATGACGTCCTGAAGGTCGAGTGTCTTATCCGCGGCGGCGGCAGACTCAAGAAGTGGGAGCAGCCTCTCGACGACCTCCAAACGTAGGCTGTCGATGACGTATGTCCGGATGGCCTTGGTGGAGAACTCAAGGCTGGCGGCCTTGCGCTGGAGGCGCCAGTGGTCGCCGTCGGAGTTGAAGACGCCGTGGCCTAGGAAGTCCGACAGCGTCGAGATGAGATCTTCGCCACGGGGGTAGTTGTCGAACCTGGTTTTGATGATGTGTTCGACGTTGGCGGGGTTGGAGGTGAAGACTGTACCTTCCGGTTGTTTGAGAGTGTTGGTGGGGAGAGAGAGGACGAGGGCCGAGACGTCGAATCTTTTCGGCTTTTCGGCAAGGGCTCTTTGGAGCCAGAAATACAAGTAGATTGCTAGAGAGAGGAGTGAGGCGAGAGCAATGGAGATGATGAGGAGGAGGAGAGATGCCATTTTTTATTTTTTATTTTTTATTTTTAGATGCTAGTTATAAGAGATTTTTTTCCCCCATATACATGAAGAGAGAAAGAACACGATTCTTATCATGTTGGGGTAACCATTTATACTTTATCGGATTGCATCGGGAGAAGTTTCCATTTGGATAATGTAGGCATGGTTCATTGAGAAATGATTTTTTTTAACGGGACGTGGAGATAAAAGATATCCATATTAGGCTTGCTGTTTGGCCAGGCCAACTTGACGGGACATCTATTCAACAGCAAGCCGATATGGATATCTTTTTCTTACCGCCCAGCAGAACCGTTATTACCCTGCTTTCCATTTCATATGCATGTGATACTAAGCATTGGAAATGGTTTCTTTTGAATTATGATAGGTGCAATAATGTAAAATTTCAGGTTTGAAAATCTAATATTTTTCTACCTAGTATGGAAAAAATAAAGAAACAAAGAAAGAAAAACCAATTAATACTATTTAATTGAAGAAAATACGAATGTGATCTTACAGCAGAGAATTCTATATATGTGTGTGTGAATAATATAGAAAAGAGGCTCTAGGAGATTTTTTTCTAAGGTGGCGTCAAAAAAGTACATCTTCCATGATTTTTTTTCGACGATCGGCACTCATCATCATCGTTATCATATAAGATCTGGATACACCAAATTTCATGTGATTCCACCATTTTTTTACCGTTGAATTAGCAGTGTAAAAAATTCTATTGTCGGTAAACTATTAATTTTGCACCCACTAAATCAACAGTGTATTTTTTCGAGAAAATTTTCTCTTATGGCACATTTTCTCCATTATCCTTATATATATATATATATATATATATATATATATATTGAGAGAGAGAGAGAGAGAGAGAGAGAGAGCTTATTCTACTTTTAAGAGCAAAGAGGGAGGGGGGGGGAGGGGAATTAAAAATATGCGGTTATTGATGATATCCCAAAAAATTGGTGATGACATCATTTCCTTTTATTAACTACTAGATGAACGGTCCAATGGTTAAAAAGGTGCAAGCATCAGATTCCATCTCCTCCTAGAAATAGAATAGTCTTAATCTCTCTCCATACACACACACTCCTATAAGAAAATTGCCACTTTTTTCTATCAGTTGTTAAGTTAAAATTTGGTATGAACTAAAATACCCTTATAATAAAAAATTCAAATAAAAAATTTAAAATAACAAACATAATATAGAAAATCATTGTAAATTATGTATTTATCTTTAAATTTTAACTCAAAGCACTAATATTTTAATATAAAAGTCCTCTTTTTCCTCCAAAATCTTTGTTTTGCCTTCTCACGCTTCGACAAGACCTAACGAAAGAAGGAGATGCAGGCAGTAAGCAACGATGCTCCCTTTGCTTTCTCACGCTGAGCGACCAAACCCTAAAAGAGTTTTAGAGCAAACGATCAATGATTTGAAGGCGGAAGCAGCAATTGTTCAAAATGGTACCGCTTTTTTACTTTTTGATGATTAGGTTTTTATTCCACATGGAATTCGTAATCTTTCGCTGTTTATTGTGATACTTTGTTTACCCTTTACTTTCTAAATTTTATATCTTTACTATTTATTTTGTCTTTAAAACTGCAAATTTTATCTAGATTTGAAGGAATCTAAACATACAATTGTTTTGTTGATTTAATTTGGTTATGAATTGAATTATAATTCTATCAAAACCGTATTTGTCTCCGAAGGTAATTTCGTTTGTCATTCATTGACTAATTTCTAATTTTTAGTGTTTATTTGTCATTAAAGCTGCAATTGTTATCTAAGTTTGAGGGAATCTAAACTTGTCATTTGTTCTGTTGATTTAATTTGGTTACGAAGTGAAATATAAATTCATCAAACCCTAAATTGTTTCCGGAAGTACATTCTTTTCTCTTTACTCTCTTAATTTCTAAGTTCTTGAATTTTAATTTTGCTTTAAAAAAGTTCGAAATGGCAGGAATTTGTTGCATATAGTATCCTTATTTGATAAGAATTCAATCTCATAACAAAGATGAGATTTTATTGGATTGATCAAACCTCTACTTGATTATCTCCGAAGGCACTCTTTTTTATCCTTTAATCTCTAAAATTTTTTTTTTCGAATTTAAATTTTGCTTTAAAAAAAATCAAACTTTATGGCAGGAATTTGTTGCACAGTATCCTTGTTTTAATTTTGCTTTTAAAAAAACCTCAAGGTTTATGTCAGAATTTTTTTTGCATATTATCCTTATTCGATCAGAGTTTGATCTCATGGCAAAAGTGAGAATTTATTGAATTGATCAATCCCTTATCTGATTGTTTTCGGAAGAACTTTCTTTTACTCTTTATTCTTTAAATTTCTGATTTTTATGTTCTTGGATTTTAGGTATGCTTTAAAAAATTTCAAACCTTTTGGCAGGAATTTGTTGCATAAAATCCATATTTTAGTTTTGCTTTAAATTTTTTTTTGAATTTTGTGGCAAGAATTTGTTGTATGGTACCTCGTTCGATCGGAGTCCAATCTCATGACAAAAGTGAGAATTTATTGGATTGATCAAATCTTAGGTGCTTTTCTTTGTCCTTTACACTCTAAATAAATTTATGATCTTTAGGTTCTCGGATTTTAACTTGCTTTACAAAAAACTGTAGCAAGAATTTGTTGCATAGTATCCTTATATGATAGGAGTCCGATCTCATGGCAAAAATGAAAATTTATGTTCTTGCTTTAGAAATTAAAGTGAAACTTTATCAGATCTTTTAGGGGTATATATGCCGTTAGTCTTAAAATTTAATAATTACTACAGCAGCAGTTTGCAACTTTTTAAATGCATTGAAAATTTTGTTTTCATGTTTAAACTATCTTAATGATGAACATTTGGTCATATAATCTATTTATTAGCTGACTATATATTTGTTAGAGTTGGTTCGTATTCAAGAGTCGATGACGAAGAGCGAAGTGGTTTGTTTCAGAGTTTAATACCGCTCATTCTTATGCACGTCTGTATATAGATATGTGTTTTTGATCCGTGTTTGCTATATGATTAGATATTACATGTTCTCAGTCCAGAATAATGCAAATTACGTACATTCTCTACAGTTATGACAAATTCAGAACAACTGCTGACAGATGGATAAAATACATATTCCGGTCATCCACATTCGTCAGGTGCCGCTTACCAGTTCAAGAGACAAGACAAGAACAGTAGTAATTCGTGTCTCGGAAAACACGGAGCTCGAGGGAGGTAGTGCGGAGCTCGAGGAAGATCTAAGGCACAAAAATCAAATGAATCAAATGAGAAAAAAGACAAAAATAGTTGTCATTTTAGATTGTTGAAACTCTGAGAATATTTTGGAAGGATTTTGAAAATATAAGTGTACCAAACAGAAGAAAAGAGCAACACGAGAACCCACAAGAAAAACGGAGCATCAATTCAAAAATTAGAGCGCGGATCAGCGAAATTTTGGTGGGTTTGGCGGTGGATCAGCGACCTTAATAATGTCATTCATGACAAAACTTCATTGTTGTTTTGGTAATTATATAAGGGCTCAGAAAGTATCCCAATAGGTTTCATTTCACTGCCTATAAATGCTCCAGTTCCGAGACAAAGAAACCATACTTTATTTCCTTAGGATTAGTTCTAGTTTAGTGTAAACACCCTCTTTTTCTTCATCTTTTCTCCATTAAAATGTAATTAGAGATTTTGAGTGGATGAATAACGAAGATGAGTGTTTTATCTAGCTTGTATCTTTTGTATTGTTAACTTAGTTTTTATTACTTGTTTGTTATTTTCTTACATTGTCTTTTGATTCTTAGCTTAATTTTATTACATGTTTGTTAATTAGTTGTTGGTTTTTATTTGATCTTCTTCTTCTTTTCTCTTGTATTTATCTTTTGCAAAATTATGATGCTCAAGTGTGATTCTTACTTAGGTGAGATCCCAAGAAACTAGTTTATGCCCTCATTCTCATTTCTTTTCTCCTCTTCGATTTTGTTTTCTTCTTATAATGAGTGAGTAGTTTACTGACTTATTAGGGTTAAGGAAGGGCAGTATGAGAGATGGAAAATTCCCTTGTGCTTCTTTTCGCCAAACAACTTGAATTGAATCTAGACCCTCTTCCTCAGACGCGCTATAAGTGATATATAGTCGCGACTCAAGTTGAAAATTCTTTTAGGTACACTACAACGTAACATGTAGTTGTGACCTAATCGGAGACTTGTTGTGTATGTTTAGCCTAGGGTAGGAAAGAAGAGCATGGAACCGACGGACAAGGGGCACTGGGATTGGATTTAGCGTTGGAAAGCTTGCTAAAACTCGCAAATATCATTTCTATGTCCTCCTAATCCCTATTACTTCCGATTATTCCAACATCATTTCATTGATGGCACAAGACAAGCACAAGAATAATTTCTAACTCTACTAACCAAGTCTAACCCTAACAAGTCCTCTTGAACATATATATACAAAACACTTAGAATAGAATTGAACAATTTGAACATTCTTTACTTGACTCATCTAAAATAAGAACGAAAACACATACCATCTCTCCGTGGATCAACTCGTACTCAACCGGCTAGCTACCAAGCAAAACCGACTTGATTGCGGTAAGTAGAACAAGTAGAACAATATCATATCATAAAAGATTTACCAATCAAATGGCACCGTTGCCGGAGAGATGGTAGCGTATTTCATTCTTATTATTCGGGTTGCTTTGTATATAAATAAAAAAAACTAAAAGATTAAAAATAAGCATCATCTTGTTATTTTTTGATTCTTTTTGTGCGAGTGTGCAGAATAGGAAGAAGAGCAAGTTCAGTGCGAAAGTCGCAGAAAGTTTGACCCACATCCCGTGACTACACCGTGGCAGATAAATGCGAAACCGTGCCAAAATCTAGAGAAAATACAGTGATCCAATCAAGGATCAAAGGCTGAAAAATAGAAGAGAAAAACAAGAGTGCACCCAAGAAATTGGAATCCTAATTCCTCAATTCCACTGTGGATCCGCGGTCCTTCTTTTCAAATTGCCGTGGTTCAGTGGCCAAACTTTGGCTTCAGAGCCCCAATTTTATTATGAGTCCTTCTCTTCTCCAGATTCCCCTTCCGAGTACCAATAAATTGCCTTTTCTGCAGTATTCTTTGCGCGAACTCTCTCTTCCTTTCCAATAAACTGTTTTTGTGTAGGATTCCTTATACCATCGTCAAATATATATTTTTTGTTATTTTAGATTTTGATTGTTTTATTGCTTTGCATACAATAATACAGACATTAAGGGGTTTGAACACCAAGTCAGATTGGGTACAGATTGGGTGGAGATTTCATCATCTTTTTTAAGATCCCAAAAATTAAAAAAAGCATACGCATTATCTTGAATTAATTATAAAAAATATCTAGACTAAACCTATAAAGACTTGTTGCGCTCATTTAAGACAAGTGAATATTGTGGGGAATCAGTCTTTTATCTAAACTTGACTTTATAGTACTTAGGCTAGAAAAATGAGAAGGTAATTTTAAAAGGCTCGTCTCTCGGTGATTCGTGAGCGGAACCCTTCTTAGCTCACTTTTACTTACCTGGCCACAATTGGCAGTGAAGAGGCGACTCGAGGGTTATCCTGCAACTTGTCGTTTAGAAGTCTAGTAGCGGTCTAGTTGGACTTTGAAGATTCTAGCTTTAGGTGTTGATTGTGCATTTTGTGATTGTGATTGTTTAATTTCGTAGTTCCGTATTTTTCAATAAAAAAAACCAAACAAAAATTTCAAAAATCCAAAAATTCTAAAAAAAATTAAAAAATTCACCCACTTTTTACCCTCTCTCACTCTTTTCATATTATGGGTACCCAAAAACGTCCAACTCTTGCCGAACTTTGGTACTCTCAACCAAATATTTTTTCATACGGTTCTTGCATTGGTAGAACTTCTAACAATCCATCCATACCCAAAATTTCTTTGAAGGATCGGATAGACACATCTAGAAACACTAATTGGACATCATAATCCACGTCATATCAACCGTTTTAAACTTTTACCCTTTCTTATGTTGATACCACTTCTGAGAGTAACGTGATAACTCCTAAACCTATGTCCATTGCTGAGCACATTGATCAATCCCATAGCCGATCTTTCAATTCTTTCACCACTCCGAATTCTTTAGGACAACAATTCCAATCATCTCCCTATCACAGTGTTGATCCTAATCCTACTCATTCTACACATCCATTTAATTCCTATCAATCCTACCCGATGATCACACCCTCGCTAGACACTGCTTCTGAACATCAATTTAGGAGTTTCACGTATTCAAATGATTTCGAATCTTTTATTGAAACCCCTTCACAACTTATGTCTAGTCTTGAAAGAATATTAGAAGAATTTCGGGTAGTTTCGTGCCGACAAATTGAGAAATTGAATGAATCCATGGCTGCACTCATATAATCTAATGAACCAGCAACTAATTCCCAACTAGCTCAAAATTTTACAATGTATGATGAGCTGATAGGACAATTTGATGATTTGAGTAGTGAAAGTGAGCAATCCACCCTTCAAAATCAAAGCTATCCATTCCCAATTGAATTCCACAGCTCTAGTTTTGAAAATCTATCGAGTACACCAAATGATTCACCAATTGAGGATAGCATGTTTAATGAGTTTTGCGATTACTGTGTGTTTGATTTACCCGATTGTGAAGGGATTTTTTCAAGTGAAACCACCACCACTCCAGTTGATCTCTACATCTCTGATTTAGAAAAACAACCGATTGACAACCATGCTTTTGATAATATGTCTGAGAAATTGAAGTTTGGCTTGATTGAGGATATTGATATTATGGATAATTTTGATGATGAACACACAGTTATCGATGAGTTTTTCTCAACAATTCAATACTTTCCTTCAGATTCGTATGGACATCATTTCGAACCTTTCACTGTTTTTCCCGAACCCATTTGCTTCTGGATATCATTGATGATGATTTGATCAATTGCATCTATGAGCTTAATTTTGAGCAGAATTTTGAGAATATCTTTGAGGATGAACTCGTTATTTTGGATGAGTCGGATGTTCCGATTAATCATGCCCCTTCCATTGACTATGAATATACTCTTGAACACTTAACCGATAATATTCATCAATCATTTCCTTCTATCTTTCCCGTCATTGCCAAATTGCAAGACAGTTTGTCACGTTTACCTGGTTTACCAAGTTTGGTAGGCCCTTGTTTTCTTGCGAATCTTGAGAAATTTGATTTCATTTTACAAAGTGTTGATAGATTAGTACAATCCAGTTTTACACTTCGATCATTACAGACTGTACTAATTTATTCAATCAATTTTCAAGCTCAAGTTCGTGCTCCATTTCTTTCTCCCCTCTGTTCATCTACCGAGACCGTATCCCATTTCCGCCTACTCACGGTCTCACATATTCCTCATTCTCTTCCTCCACACGTTTTGTCACCAACCCTGGTCTCATCACGATAATTTTTTTTGAATGATCGGTGTTAATTTTTGATATGTGTAATACCTTGTATAAACTGATGATTTTTCCTTCCTCTAACTTTGAACTTCGATGCTTAACAGTAGAAACACCGTTTCACTTAAGTTTGGGAGGGCCTTTTTGTATATATTTTATTTGCTTTGTCTTGTAATAAAAAAAAAAGAAAAGAAAAAAAGAAAAACAAATTCTCCGATAATTTTGAAATCTCAACAATTTTGAGACCTTTTTATGTGGGATGACAGTGAGGACACTGTCAAGTTTAAATTTGAGGGTATCGGTGAGCTTTCTATCTTTGCATTCATATTTATTTTTCACATGCATTAGCATGTTTTCCTTTTTGCAATTCTTCTTTTCTTTTTCATATTTAAAATTCTGCATTGTATCATGTTAAATTCCTCATTGCATTTATAATAAA
This sequence comes from Agapanthus africanus, assembly GCA_030015575.1. NCBI lineage: Eukaryota > Viridiplantae > Streptophyta > Magnoliopsida > Asparagales > Amaryllidaceae > Agapanthus > Agapanthus africanus. Next base: position 40,646,745 of record JASDDO010000019.1, on the reverse strand, counting down.
AATCCAAAAAAAATCATAAAATTAAAAACCACAAAAAAATTTCAAATTTTTTCCAAAAAAACGTAAAAACTTTGTCGTCAAGTTAGCTAGCGGGGAAATTTAGACTCAAATCCGACAGTTTAGATTAATAGGTTAGAAATAACTAAATTCTAGGTTTAGAAATTGAAAATCCTAAAAATAACCCTCTTTGAGTTTAACCGTAGCTAATATATGTTTTTGCAGTTTGTTTAGAAATAAGTAATCATAAGTTCAGTTTTTGAGTTAAGTTGAGATTAAGGGAAAGTATTGAAAGTTTTATTGAAGGATAAGTCTGAATAAAAATTTCTATTCTTGAGTCCAAATTCAGAAAGTATATACCCTATAAATTTCACTTACACAAACGTTAAAACTTGGGATAGTAGAGAATACCTAAAAATACTCTTGCCTGAAAGCCTGAAATGAAAAAAAAACGGTATTTAAAGTTAATCACCAAAAGAGCGTCGCTGAAAAAAAATATATGGTCTTTTTAAAATAAAAAAAGAAGAAAAAAATATATATATTGCAAGACCTGGAAACTGCTATTTACGCCTTAATAAACTCATACATTCAGTAATCACCTGATTAGTATCTCAGGAAGCAGCAGTAGTCGCATGAAAGGTGTGTGAGCGAATCCGACCATTATTAGTAAAAAGAAGTAGTACTAGGTATTAAAGCAAGGGTGCTATGACTTGAATTGAATTCTTGAGTGTATGGATGAATTTAGACACATGTAGGGATATATGATTGATGTTTGGAGAAGAGGTAGGAATAAAGAATAAGTCTTATGTTTTCCTTAATGATGATAAAAATTCCGAATTGGAGACTATGCTTTGGTAGGAAAACTCAAGAGAAACTGAGGTTTTTATAAACTGAAAAAAAACGTTTAGCATCTTAAGTTAAATGAATAGGTGGTGTGAAAAATAAATGGTGGATATTTCTAATTTAGGATGATAGAGTTTCTAACTTAGATATTAAACCGTAGGATTAGAGTTAAGGTTAACTTATGAAACTAGCTTGACGGGATTTTGTGGGGAGTATCCGCTGAAAACTCTTAGGAGACAACACTCCTCCTATTAGGGACACGTAGAGCTTTAACGGCTTATTGCACATTCTAAGTGCAACCGTGATGCCTACGAAAGTTAGGCTTGGACTTTTTGAAAATAAAATGGTTTTGCTCGGAACGAGCAAAAAATAAGTTTAGGGGTATTTGTTCATATCAGAATATTGCATTTAATACCATTCATTCTTATGCACCTTTGTATATAGGTTGGTGTTTTTGATCCGTATTTACTACATGATTAGACATTATAGGTTCTCAGTCAAGAATAATGCAAATCACGCATATTCTCTACAGTTATGAAAAATTCAGAACAACTACCGACAGATGAATAAAATACGGGTTCCGGTTATCCACATCCGTAAGGTGCCGCTTACAAGTTCAAGAGACAAGACAAGAACATCAATCATTCGTGTCTCGGATAGCATAGAACATGAGGGAGGCAGTGCAGAGCTCAAGGGAGGCAGCACGGAGCTTGAGGGAGATCTAAGGCACAAAAATCAAATGAATTAAATGAGAAAAAAGACAAAAAGAGTTGCCATTTGGGACTGTTGAAACTCTGAGAATATTTTGGATGGATTTTGTAAATATAAGTGTACCAAACAGAAGAAGAGAGAAACACGAGAACTCATAAGAAAAACAAAGCATTAATTCAAAAATTAGAATACGGATCAACGAAGTTTTGGTGGGTTTGGCGGCGGATCAGCGGCCTTAATAACGTCATCTGTGACGAAACTTCATTGGTTTTTTGGTAATTGTATAAGGGCTCAGAAAATAGCCCTAGGGTTTCACTTCAATGCCTATAAATGCTCCTGTTTAGAGGCAAAGAAATCATGCTTTTGTTGGCTATAGTGCTCTCAAGGCAATTATCATAATCGCGGACATGTGATTATGATGATTGAGGCAGGACCTATACCGATAAAACATTCTTACTCAAGATGATAGTATGCTATCTGGTTTGTCTTTATCATCATATACATGTTGATAAAGCCCTTAGGATTCTTGCTTGACAGCCAGTATTATGATGGCGATCATATATGTGGGAGCTGGGGTCTATAAGCACATCCTTAAATGTCCCTAGTCGTAGGAGTATCGAGACCGGGCATCGATACTCCAGTATAGACTAGTGTATACTGATCGAGACCCCGATGAGTGGTGGCGGCCAGGTCTTACAAGCCATTGGTGTTAGTTTGTTCACCTAAGATAGTATGCAGGTGCTCATTGGGTTATAAGTACACTGGACGGACTCGCCGGGAACCTGCTAGTTGGTATTATACCTATTATCAGATAGCAGTTCCCAGGTGATATGTGTACAGGTTAGTCTGTCGACCTAAGATCATCATTTGTCTCGTGTGAGTTCCCACTGTGCTTTGATTACTACCTTACCACGGCTCAAAGGAGTCGTGCAAACAGGTTTTAGTTGGGTACAGTCCCGAGCCACATGGAGGCAGTGATCGGATCGTCAGGGATTCGTCTCCCCCGGTATTGGGGGTTGATGTCGCGTTGTGTACGGATGGTCATCACCATAAATCTGTGGCCACGGTGGACGAGAATTATCGATCCAGGATCGATAGTTTCTCAGGTGGTGATGGGTTTCATACCAACACTAAATATCACGTTGTTGGGGGTCTGACTTTATCCACCCTCTAGACTTGATATGCGATACTCTTAGATGAACAGACCGGACTGTGCGGATATTGTCACTGACAGGCTCAGTAGGGGTTCAGGATGAGTTTGCTCATCGGCCTCCCTTTCACTCAATATCTGGGTAGCCGTTACGTACAGCTAGTGCCGCTGACGTGCTTGTGGTTAAACCCACTGCCAGCGTATTGACGAGTCTTTAGAGTCCCACACAGAGGATTTTCACGGTTCAGGCAATATGGTGTACATGGCGTATGTTGGTTCATACAGGTGTCCGATTAAATATGTGCATGCTGCACAGACTTTAATCGGATGGTTGATAATACTAACGGCTTAGAATTAATCCAGTTTATTAAATCAGGTTTTGATTTAATAATTTACATATGTATTTATATATATGTATTCTAGTATTATTGTTCGCTATTTATTTTCTCTCTTGGCTATTCGTATTTTTGTACGAATACGCGTATATGTATTTCGATACATGTACCGGGAAGTATTTCGTATTTTATACGGAATAGCTTCTAGAAGATGCCACCTCATTTATATGATTTTCATTTATGGAAATTCATTTGTTTTTTATTAATGAGGTGGAAAAGGTGATGTGACTTCAAGCATGGCATGAACATGGATTTGAGGTATGGTTGCAATTGTTTAATGAAATTGAAAAGGAAAATGTTTTTTTTGTGTTGAGGAGTGAGGGGGGGCGGCTACTCTTGGATGGGGATTCATTTTCATTTGATTGTTTACACACTTTATTACTCCCACTCTCTCATTCACCCAAAAAGGCCTAGCAAATTTTGCTCATGCCAAAGTTCACCTCCTTTTCCATCTTTCTTGAGTTTCTTATTGAGCTCATGGGTAGAGAGAAAAATATAGTGACACTTCCATACAACTCGACTCTCCATCTCTAGTGACTTTGGAGCATCGGTTATCTCGTTCGACGAGGTTGGAGCTTGCGCCGTTTCTCTCGGATGGATCATCGGAGATGGAGGAAGACCGGCAACCAAACTTCACCAACGAACCGCTAGGAGCTTGGAATGAAGACCGAAGGACTCGGATCAACTCGGTATAATGATTCTAACTCTTAGTTAGCTTGCTAGATTAGGGTTTAAGGTCGATCCGGAAATCGGGTAACGGTAGCGCCAGTTTAATAAATTTTTGTTCCGCATTTTGGCCGCGTTTCGATGGTCAAGACGCTACCGGGACCCTTCATGGTATCAGAGCCACCCTTTAAACCCCTTACTAGCTTGTTTAAACGTGCTTAAAAGATCGATCGACGGAAATTGCCAAAATCACGATTTCATTTTTGTGTTTGCTGTCGATTTTTAAAAGTGTTCAAAAAATTATTTCCAAAGGCTTAAAAATCCGTGCAGGCAATTTTAAGGGGACAGAAAAAATTTGAGCTCCTGAGGCCTTCAAGTCGCCACGGAACCGATGCACTTACCCCTATTGGCAGCAGTTCCGCGGCCATTTAGCGGCGACGAGCTTCCAAATTTTCTCTGTAGCTCAGTTACTTGGAATTGTGATTTTTGTTATATACTGTCTTGGTCCAGGTTTCAGTGAAGTGTTGTTTTTGCTATTGGGGCCAAATTGGAATTTAGTCGATCGATATTTTAAGTGTGCGTTTAACAGTACATACATTTCTATCTGCGACTGTGAATGTCATTTGATCGGTAAACCCGTCTAACCGCTATATGTTCTTTTAGACGAGTTTGCGAACGTGACATTCAAGTTGATATTCTGTGTTGTGCTATGATGTTGGTTGGATCATCGTGGTGGATAGCAATGGTACAATATTAGTACAGTTTTATTTTATTTGTACATTTGATATTGCGGGGCGAGCGTCCGACATGTGGACTGCCGTCACTGCCAGTTTGTATATTATTCTTTTGGGGCACGACCGGGTTGAGGTCGATATCACCCTTGTATATTATTTTCTTTTCTGTATTAGGATTACCCCGCGGTGGGGTGCACGAATAGCCGAATTCTAGAGGGCAACGGGTCCGCATCTCATGGCGTTGGGACGGAGGGGACCTTACTTTAAAATTGGCGGGCTATTCGCCGCACTCGTAGGGGGTATAGGTGACCCAGGAGGGGTGCTCAAGTTACCAGATTCCATGAAGTGCTGGGTGGTCCATTCACGTTGCTGAAGGGGGCTGCCTCACTTTTGGTTTTGGCGGGTAACTTGCTGCGCTCGTAGGGGTCTAGGTTTCATTGCACATGCTATCCACACGACAGGGAACGTCGGGTCTCACTTGCGGCTCAAGTGAAACCCGGGGCTCCAGATTATCCACCATTCTGTGTTGCTTCTGTCATGTTTCTGTGATATTGCTTTATATCATGCCTGGGACGATTGTTATATATATTTATGTCACGCCCCGCTTCCCAGTGTACGGTGAAGGGGACGCGACGAGTTCCGCTACGTATATACTTAGAAGTACATACGCTAAGCGTATCTAAGCAATATAAAAGTAAATCACAAGAGACAAGAGATATAGAAATAACAGCAATTTTATTAATAACATTCTTTTGTACAATGCATGAAAAGTAAATACAATTGGAATGAAAAGCGATGCCTAAACAATGGCATAACAGGAATGAAAATACTGAATAGAACAAGGTACAATGTCTAGAGCTCGAGGTCTTCGTGAAACTGATCCAAGTCTTCACCGGTGGGCTCGATCTCTGCTGGGTCCAAAGCACCTGACGACATTCAAAGAAGAAAGAAATAGAATGTCGTCAGCGAACAGGTCGCTCGGTAAGTCCTAAAGATAAGGGAGAAATAGACAAAGAGTAGGAGAGAGAGAGAGTAGCTTTTAATATTGTATTGTATTGTTGTAATGTTGTATTAACGCTGTTGTTTGTAGCTTGGTACAGAAGAATGCCAGTGTATACGAGAGGGGTCTCTATATGCTAGAGACCATGGCAAACGGAATATAGAGTACAAGGCTCCGTTAGAAGGCCCGGAACAACGGCAATTGGATTCATGTTAGGTATCTTAAGTCTGACCGTCTCGTGCCACTTTTAACATCTTCCGTACCAATCTACCCCTTAAACCCCATAGTGTTTTGATTGTATTGTTGTATTGTATTGTGTAAGTTGGATAACCGACCAAAACCATGATATCAGTAAACAGATTGTAACTGCATAATCAGATAAATGGAATAACGAAATAATGGATGTATATCCATGGTTTGATTCAGTCAAGTTGTATAGATTGTTAACTGGATTCTGGGATTCATGTGTCCATATTGAGTTGGAATATTAAAGAATATAGATTGACTTGAATCATATTCAAGTCAGAAATAATCAGACTCAAACCCGAGTCAGACTAAAAGAAATGTAAGTCAAAGTTCTATATTTGTTAGGGTCATTATTGTAATTTATAAAACTTGAGGGGGTTTTATGTAAAAATACTTTTGTATAGTTTTCAAGATACACCTCAAGTATTTATTATTCGTCTTTATAGTTATAATGAGTGTGATTTATTTTGTGGTATTTCTAAAAATATCATAATTTCATAAATAAAGGTATTAATTTGTAATATTGATTTATTTGAAATTCATGGTATTTTAATGTAACTTTTAATCTTGTAATTTTTAGGAAAAGGTGGAAACTTTATCTTATAATTAAATAGGTGTTTAAATGATAAATATACATATGTTTATACAAGAATAATTTTTAATAAATATTTTATTTTCCAAAAATCTCATTTTTCTTAAATGTCGTATTTTAAACCTTTTAAGACCGAATGCTCCTTGCGGAGGTCTGAATCTCGCACTACTAAGCCCGAGGGTGCACGATAAACCATACTATCCCTAACGAGTTGTCCAAAGGTGGGTTGTAGTGGCGCTTTGCAAAGATTTAATAAATACTAATCATTTAGAAAACGGTTTTATAAAGATAAGGTATTTATTTGTAGAAGGGTGTAAATTTCCGTATTTTAGATTCTAGGGTTTCCTAAGCCAACTAATATATTTCTAAATGTTCTAAACGATAAGTCATTAGAAGGCTCAAATCGCCTCTTCACCGTCAATTGCGGCCAGGTAAGTGCCAGGTGAGTGGGAGGCTCTCCACTACAAGTAGTGGTCCTAATTAAGTAACCACTAGCCTTAGACACACTTGCCTAGACGCCACAAAGTCAGGTTTAGATGAACGATCGATGTCCACGACATATCGTATTTTCCTATTAAAAGATATTGTTTTAAATTTTTTTAAAACTTAGAACTTTTAGAAAAGGTTTTATTAAGAAAAGGGTATTTAAATGTAAAATCTTGTATTGTCGTATTCTAAGTTTTGATGATATCAATTAGGGTTGTATTTGCGTGTGTGTGGAGGTAGGTCATTACCTTGTGATCTACTTTAAGGTATAGCAATGTTAAAGGGTTAAATGTGATAAACTAAACATGGTGGTATTTAAGTGCAAAAATACGGTATATTACAAAAGCTATCATTTCATGTGTGAAAACTTGTTCAAATTAATTTTTAAGTGATTAGTAGTCAACATGAAGATGTTTAAGCATTATGGAATTGGTGATAAGTGAGTTTTGATAGAAAACCGAATCGGAAATCGGGTTGTTCCGATTTCCGTCAGGTTTAAAAAGTCATATTTTAATGGAAGAAAAGAAAGATAGAAAAAGGGGGACTTACGGGTTTGGACAACGTTAGAGAGTAAGAGAGGGGTAGAGGGTTTGCCGGTGCGTCGAATCTTCGTTGAGAGGTCCTAGCACGATCGCCGGGATTTCGCCCTCGATTTCGTCAGCGCTTCGCCTTTCGCTCGTTTTCTCACGTACCAAGTTCTCTTGAAATTTTTAGAGAGTGAACTTAGGAATGTAGGGTGAGAGGGTAGAGGGTATGGGGGTTTATATAGGGTTAGGCTAGGGTTAGGGTTTTTAATAAAAAATATAAAAAATATACAAAATCATAAAAAATTCATTAAACATAGGAGTAAAAGGGATTTATTGGGCAATTTAAAACCGATCTAGGTATAATAAGTGTGCAGGAGGGTTGACCAAGTCAAGAAGCATCTTTTCTCTGTTGGTGACTCGGCCGTCCGGCCAAGTCCGGCCGGCGGCGCCGGACCGAGTCGGCCGAGTCGCTGGCCGGCGGCGCCGAGTCGGGCCGAGTCAGGGCTCCAATTGCCGGAGATTCTTCAGGGGTACAATTTGGTATATTTACTTTTTATTGTCCAGTACATATTTTGTGAGCTATGGCCTTTTGACTGTTGACTTTCCAAAAAATTTAAAACAAAATAAATATAAAAATAATGTGGGGTATGGGATTTGAACTCTGGTGGCTTGGTTCAGTAGTGTAAGGTATTACCAATAAGCTACAAGCTCCTTCTTGTAATTATTATGGTTTTTAATTACTTAAAATGATAGCAGCAAGAATAAATACTTCTAGTATACATTAAATTTAAAGTAATTTCTTGTACACTAAAAATGGAGTTATTACATTCTTTTAGCTTGTAATTAAAAACAAAATAATTACCTATATCTTGTGCTCAGGCTTAAATACTCCTTTATGGATTTTTAAAAATTTTAAATAATTTTGTATAGAAAAGTGTATAGGAAAAATTAGGGTTGTTACATTCTACCCTCCTTAAAAAATTTCATCCTCGAAATTTGAAAAAGGAAAGTGTAACAGTTTCAAGGAAAGTCTGATGACTGTAGTATAGATAGTGTATAAAAATGACAAAGTGATATAAGGGTGAAAAAGGCTTACCAGTGTTATCTTGACCTACAGTCTTGGCTTCTACGGCTTCTAATGTGAATGCCTGTCGCCGTGGTACATTCCTTCTAGCTGGAGGCACATTCTGCCTTTGGGGCCTCTTTCTCTGCCCTCTAGGCATGTCCCTCATTGCTTGTTGAAATTGGCGAGTAGGCTGTGCAGGTGGTGGAGCAGGTAGTGCATAACGAGATGCAGGAGCCTAAATAGTTGGCCGCTGCGGGAGTTGGTGGATGTGTGAGTTGAGTTGCTATTGTAAGGACAGTTCCCGATTCCGTGGTTGGATGCGCCACAAATTAGACACAAGCCTTTTGCGCGCCTACAGTCCTTCCACAAGTGTCCCTTTCTTCTGCAGTAGTAGCAGAAATCTGGACTTGACTGGTTATTGTTTTCTTTTGGTCTCCTGGGTTCAAACGATGGCCTTGGAGAGGCTCTTCCTATCATTTGAGTGGCAGGGCATTTCAAACCAGCAGACTGGGGTCTGCCCCTTGCTTTTATCACCGCTTCATAACTGCAGACAGCTTCCAAAGCATCCTTATGTGTCAGAAATTTTCCCGTGGCTAGAGCAGCCTGAATCTCCGTGTCTAGTCCTTGTTGAAAGCGACGGGCTCTGATCTCATCCGTCGGAATCAGGTGTGCCGCGAATCGGCTTAGCATAGTGAATTCAGCGTCGTATTCATCTACTGATTTATCCCACATCGAACCCTGTTGTAGATGAATAAACTGCTGCTCCATTGCAAACCTGGCAGTCACAGGGAAGTATTTCGCGTCGAACTTCTCGCGAAAGGTCTTCCATTCAATCGGCTGTACCAGATGGTTTTCTTCCGCCTTCCACCAGTTGCGAGCATTGTCCGTGAGCTGTAGTTTTGCCACCCAAGCGATGTCTGGCACTTGAGCTACTGCCAGATCGTCTTCGATGCTTTGTGCCCATTCTTCCGCTTCAAGAGGGATTCCTTTTCCAGAGAACTGCTTGGGGTGTAAAGCCCTGAATTGCTTTACTCCCGGTGCGTCGGTCTCGGGACGGTTCAGAAGTTGTTGTTGTCCCTCGAGAAGGCTGCGAATCGCCTCAAGTAGCACTGTTTGCTCGGTAGTTGGCGCAGGAACAGCCGGTGTGAGAGGTAGTGCTGGAGGTGTGTTGTTGACATTGGTGCTTGTGTTGTTCGGGGGATCCATAACCTTGAAGAAAAATTTGGGTTAGGATAGATTCAAATACATGAAATGATAAGATTCAAGGAATAGAAATTTGTAAGATTCAAGAAACATGAATTGTAAAGAATGTTTTAGTTGCTGGTTATTGTGTTATATTGCTTAGGTTGTTCACGCAGACCAGAACTGCATGATAGGGATTCATACAGCTCGGACCTGCATGGGTCACCAACAAAACCTGTTACGCCCCGCTTCCCAGTGTACGGTGAAGGGGACGCGACGAGGTCCGCTACGTATATACTTAGAAGTAAATACGCTAAGGGTATCTAAGCAATATAAAAGTAAATCACAAGAGACAAGAGATATAGAAATAACAACAACTTTATTAATAACATTCTTTTGTACAATGCATGAAAAGTAAATACAATTGGAATGAAAAGCGATGCCTAAACAATGGCATAACAGGAATAAAAATACTGAATAGAACAAGGTACAATGTCTAGAGCTCGAGGTCTTCGTGAAACTGATCCAAGTCTTCACCGGTGGGCTCGATCTCTGCTGGGTCCAAAGCACCTGACGACATTCAAGGAAGAAAGAAATAGAATGTCATCAGCGAACAGGTCGCTCGGTAAGTCCCAAAGATAAGGGAGAAATAGACAAAGAGTAGGAGAGAGAGAGAGAGTAGCTTTTAATATTGTATTGTATTGTTGTAATGTTGTATTAACGCTGTTGTTTGTAGCTTGGTACAGAAGAATGCCAGTGTATACGAGAGGGGTCTCTATATACTAGAGACCATGGCAAACGGAATATAGAGTACAAGGCTCCGTTAGAAGGCCCGGAACAACGGCAATTGGATTCATGTTAAGTATTTTAAGTCTGACCGTCTCGTGCCACTTTTAATATCTTCCGTACCAATCTACCCTTTAAACCCTGTAGTGTTTTGATTGTATTGTTGTATTGTATTGTGTAAGTTGGATGACCGACCAAAACCATGATATCAGTAAACAGATTATAACTGCATAATCAGGTAAATGGAATAACGGAATAATGGATGTATATCCATGGTTTGATTCAATCAAGTTGTATAGATTGTTAACTGGATTCTGAGATTCATGTGTTCATATTGAGTTGGAATATTAAAGAATATACATTGACTTGAATCATATTCAAGTCAGAAATAATCAGACTCAAACCCGAGTCAGACTAAAAGAAATGTAAGTCAAAGTTCTATATTTGTTAGGGTCATTATTGTAATTTATAAATCTTGAGGGGGTTTTATGTAAAAATACTTTTGTATAGTTTTCAAGATACACCTCAAGTATTTATTATTCATCTTTATAATTATAATGAGTGTGATTTATTTTGTGGTATTTCTAATGAAAATATCATAATTTCATAAATAAAGGTATTAATTTGTAATATTGATTTATTTGAAATTCATGGTATTTTAATGTAACTTTTAATCTTGTAATTTTTAGGAAAAGGTGGAAACTTTATCTTATAATAAAATAGGTGTTTAAATGATAAATATACATATATTTATACAAGAATAATTTTTAATAAATATTTTATTTTCCAAAAATCTCATTTTTCTTAAATATCGTATTTTAAACCTTTCGAAACCGAATGCTCCTTGCGGAGGTCTGAATCTCGCACTACTAAGCCCGAGGGTGCACGATAAACCGTACTATCCCTAACGAGTTCCCTAAAGGTGGGCAGTAGTGGCGCTTTGCAAAGATTTAATAAATACTAATCATTTAGAAAACGGTTTTATAAAGATAAGGTATTTATTTGTAGAAGGGTGTAAATTTCCGTATTTTAGATTCTAGGGTTTCCTAAGCCAACTAACCTATTTCTAAATGTTCTAAACGATAAGTCATTAGAAGTCTCAAATCGCCTCTTCACCGCCAATTGTGGCCAGGTAAGTGCCAGGTGAGTGGGAGGCTCTCCACTACAAGTAGTGGTCCTAATTAAGTAACCACTCGTCTTAGACACACTTGCCTAGACACCACAAAGTCAGGTTTAGATAAACGATCGATGTCCACGACATATCGTATTTTCGTATTAAAAGATATTGTTTTAAATTTTTTTAAAACTTAGAACTCTTAGAAAACGTTTTATTAAGAAAAGGGTATTTAAATATAAAATCTTGTATTATCGTATTCTAAGTTTTGATGATATCAATTAGGGTTTTATTTGCGTGTGTATGGAGGTAGGTCATTACCTCATGATCTACTTTAAGGTATAGCAATGTTAAAGGGTTAAATGTGATAAACTAAACATTGTGGTATTTAAGTGCAAAAATACGGTATATTACAAAAGCTATCATTTCATGTGTGAAAACTTGTTCAAATTAATTTTTAAGTGATTAGTAGTCAACATGAAGATGTTTAAGCATTATGGAATTGGTGATAAGTGAGTTTTGATAGAAAACCGAATCGGAAATCTGGTTGTTCCGATTTCCGTCGGGTTTAAAAAGTCGTATTTTAATAGAAGAAAAGAAAGGTAGAAAAAGGGGGACTTACGGGTTTGGACAACGTTAGAGAGTAAGAGAGAGGTAGAAGGTTTGCCGGTGCATCGAATCGTCGTTGAGAGGTCCTAGCACGATCTCCGGGATTTCGCCGTCGATTTCGTCAGCGCTTCGCCTTTCGCTCGTTTTCTCACGTACCAAGTTCTCTTGAAATTTTTAGAGAGTGGACTTAGGAATGTAGGGTGAGAGGGTAGAGGGTATGGGGGTTTATATAGGGTTAGGCTAGGGTTAGAGTTTTTAATAAAAAATATACAAAATCATAAAAAATTCATTAAACATAGGAGTAAAAGGGATTTATTGGGCAATTTAAAACCGATCCAGGTATAATAAGTATGTAGGAGGGTTGACCAAGTCAAGGAGCATCTTTTCTCTGTTGGTGACTCGGCCGTCCGGCCAATTCCGGCCGGCGGCGCCTGACCGAGTCGGCCGAGTCGCCGGCAGGCGGCGCCGAGTCGGGCCGAGTCAGGGCTCCAATGGCCGAGGATTCTTCGGGGGTACAATTTGGTATATTTACTTTTTATTGTCCAGTATATATATTGTGAGTTATAGCCTTTTGACTGTTGACTTTCCAAAAAATTTAAAACAAAATAAATATAAAAATAATGTGGGGCATGGGATTTGAACTCTGGTGGCTTGGTTCAGCAATGCAAGGTATTACCAATGAGCTACAAGCTCCTTCTTGTAATTATTATGGTATTTAATTACTTAAAATGTTAGCAGCAAGAATAAATACTCCTAGTATACATTAAATTTAAAGTAATTTCTTGTACACTAAAAATGGAGTTATTACATTCTTGTAGCCTGTAATTAAAAACAAAATAATTACCTATATCTTGTGCTCAGGCTAAAATACTCATATATGGATTTTTAAAAATTTTAAAGAATTTTGTATAGAAAAGTGTATAGGAAAAATTAGGGTTGTTACAATTTATATATATATTAGCAGATGTTGTATATGTTTTGTACCCGCGCTAGCCCAGTCCTCGCTCTGTCGTTAGTTAAGTAACCTAACGGGTGATGACGGGACCCAGTGGCGAATGCGGATGGCATATATGTACATTTTATTTTCGTTCTTTTCTGGTGTGATTAATTGATGGGACTGTATTGATTCTTATCAATGCAAGGATAAAACAAACCTATATATGATGTTGTTGGAACCAAGTTTTTTTAAAAAAACTGACATTATAGACGTTCTCTTTTGCTTTGCACAGTGGTATTCGGTTATGAATATCCAGCACCTCATTCGACGAGGCAAGGGCCGAGATCCCTTTATCGGGAGTGACCCCTTGGGTAAAAATTTCCGTCAACGTAATAATTTTACTATAGTCAATTATTTTTGCTTTGCATCGTGGTATTCAGTTTGGAATATCCTGCACCTCATTCGACAAGGCAAGGGCCGAGATCCTTTCATCGGGAGTGACCCCTTGAGTAAAAGTTTGCGTCAACGTAATAACTTCACTATAGTCGATTACTTTTGCTTTGCATCGTGGTATTCAGTTTGGGATATCCTGCACCACATTCGACGGGGAAAGAGCCGAGATCCCTTCACCGGGAGTGACCTCTTTAGCAAAAGTTTTCGCCACTATATATTTATAAAACCACTTGGATTCCTTCAACGATATCAAGTTCATTACGTTAAAGGTTTTTCGCCAAAAACCAGTCGTAGCCCTCCGTCATTTCTTACAGGTATTACTTAGTATTCATACTGTGTATGTTGACCTCTGTCATGGCACAGTGCTTGGTAGCTGGGTAATGCTTGTTTGTTGCATAGATATGCGATTATTTAGGACAGTCACACGGTCATGTTGACCTCTGTCAAGGGCTCGTGCGAGTGGGTCTAAATTAATCCAGGACAATGACGGGTTGAACTTGACTTGCGACTTATGATATGTTGACCTCTGTCAAGGTCATAAGCCGCTTGGGGTAAAAAATCATATCGGGAGTTTCAAACATACAGGAAACTTGCCAGGATTTCGCATACCTTCTGGAGTGTGGTGACTTGAGTGGCTTCCATCAAGTTATCATGCGATGATAGTTGGATCCCGATTCCCACTGATGCGTAGGATTACTCCTTGGGTGATTCCGACTAATTCTCCTTTTGGGTTTGGAGGAGAATTTGAGGAAATAGTGGGAGCCATCCAAGATTAGATAAAGTGATTGACTATTCTGATCTAGGTTAGAGTGCACGCTGAGTGTTTCTTTTCTCTCTCTCTCTGGCTGCGACTATGACCCGACCTTTGACTAAAACTCATGAAACCAAGTTAACCGAACCTTCTTAAGACACTTTGGCTTTTGGAATATCACGGTGTCGCATACATCATTGCCACTTCTATATCACCTTTACATTTCTCTAGAACACCCCGTATCACTATGAATATCCACTTCCATTAGATAAATCTATCGTATAGTTACATACGAACTCGAAGGAACTTTTTCGAGGATGGATTCTGGTTCTGAAGAGATAGAATAGGATTATTTGGTTGTCTTTTCTATTTACCTTCTCTCAGGTTGTGAGGGCTCCTAGGATTAGGAGAGGGTACACCTATTGAGCTTATTGGATAGTCTTCCTCCAGACCATAGGCAGGTGCTGAACGGTAGGGAAGGAAGAAAACCAACAAGCTTAACTGTGGTGTACAGAAGGTAATAAGTAAAGACATATAAAGGGATTAGAATAATGGCAAAGGAAATTGCGATTACCATCATTCACGACAAAGACCGTGTATACCCCTGCCACTCCTACATCCACTTTGCTTTTCTCTAGAACACTCCGTATCACTACGGATATCCATTTCCATTGGATAAATCCATCGTATAGTTACATACGAACTCGAAGGAACTTTTTCGAGAATGAATTCCGGTTCAAGAGAAAAAGAATAGGATTATTCAGATGTCTTTTCTCTTTACCTTCTCTCAGGTTGTGAGGGCTCCTAGGATTAGGAGAGTACACCTATTACACTTATTTGATAGTCTTCTTCCAAATCTTAGGCTGGTGCCGAAAGGTAGGGAATGAAGAAAACCAATTAGCGTAAAGGAGGTGTACAGAAGGTAATGAGTAAAGACATAATAAAGGGATTGGAGTGAGGGCAGGTAAGTATATGGTTACTATCATGATTCAGGATAATGGAAGAGGCGTTACTAGGAATACCAGTTAACCCTTTTGAAACATTTTCATGTTTCAGTTTTACTGTGCGATGTTAATTGAAAACTGTTTTCCCAATAAGAATCTAACTCCAGGATATGTATTAACCAGATCAGTTTCTCACATCTGTATGTTATTATGGATGGTGAGTGGGAGTAAGATATTGGGAATTGGGTGATTAGATCCTCATTATATCGGAATTCGTAGTAATTGGTGATATTTGAGGAAATCATCTGGATTTTGCCGGATGGCAAATATTTGGTTTTGAATATCCCTTGTTATGCACCAATTTCAAACTGATATATCTGTACATTTATTTAATAAAGTGAGATAAAACTTTTTGATATTGTGTCTATGACATTTACCTATATCAGTTGGTGATTGGGTAAGGTGCATTCAACAGCGGTGTAACTCTTCTTAACCAAAGTACAGTTTTTCAACCCACGACACACAGGGTTTGAGTTGTTGAACTCAGGGGACTTATACAAAGTATTGTATGTTGTCCAGTGTCTATTAGGACAATGGGGCTGGTGCTCGAACTGTATTCTGTTTACTCATAACTTCTCTGATTCTAGACATGTATTTCATTGAAATGCAAGGTTCAGATTTTGAGAAGTTATAGGTATAAGAATAAAGTAGAGAACCATTTATTAGAAGTATCGGGATTCTTCGAAGTATTCGAAGATGTAGATACTTGTGTTTGGTATTCCATTGATAGTAATGGTTTTGAGAACTTGCTTCTCTTTCGGGTTACTCATATATGGGTGGACTCCTAGATGAGTAATGTTGATTGTCCTCTTTCCATTTGGTTGATATGCACTGGAGACAGCTGCATGATTTTGAATCCGGTTCCAATTAAATTAGTGCTTTTGTTTCTATTTCAGATATATATAGAATCAATTTATATCTTAATGATGTTAAGGTATAGGGAGTTGTCCGGCTGATACTTAAAACCAGAATCCGGATAAATTCAAGACACATTTCAGTAATGGCAGTTTATGGGTTATCCCGGGCTTTGACGAGGGTTAACTTTCTACCATCATGAAGATCAATATTTATATTGTTCTTGACTCGCCACAGTTTTAGTAAAATGGATTTTTTCAGAAAACAGAAGTGGGAGTATGGTAGAACTGGAAGTGATTCCAGAACCACCAACGATCACTGAAAATTTAATAGAACCTAAGGATTCAATTGGATTTGATGTTCCATTAGCCACTCCGCAGATTTGGTGGGTAACCTCAGGCACCCGAGAGGTACTTCGGTCTTCTCAGAGACGGTGATATGGAGGTTCTTGTTTACCAAGACTTGCCATTGCTGCTGTGCTAGACTATAAGACCCGGCAGGAGGATGAGTATAGCGTCATTCTAAACTAGCTTTAGAAGTGCATGCGTATATGACTCTGCCAGAGGGTTGTTGTAGTCAGTGGGAGCAGCGGAAGTATAGTGGGCAAGTAGCTTGTGTCTATTTATAGACCAATACAAGTATAGCGGAAATAGATCATCTATTTTTGATGTGACAGCCATAGGCTTTGACTTCATCAGAATAGGAGATGGATCTGCTAAGAAGGCAGTATGGTGTGATATCCTGGTATTTGGGATAATATGCAATTGATAGGAAGAGATATTCTTATACTACAATCGGTTATACTGTGGTTGTCACAAAGTTGTTTCTCCACATATGGATATAATATCAGGGTTTCTGGTTACTAGATTTATGGTTTTAGATCTAGATTTGGAAAGTATCCTAATCTGGGTACTTTGACATTAAATGGACGACTCCTGGCATGGTGGTGTATCTGCAGATGATGGAGTCATCCTCTCTAAAGGTGTCTTACAGACTAAATGAGATAGGGGTCTGCATGATTAGCACATCACTTGCTTATGCAATTGAGTTAATCATGAAATGTCAAGTACCACCCCAGATATTGCTTCTGCACTAGATACAATAAGCAGATATATTAATCCAATCCTGGAGAAATATTGGGAAGTAGTTATTGAACATAAGTGAATATTCTAGGGAAATGATTAAGGTAGCCTCCTTCCGGAGACGATTGTCATTTCGGGCTTCCAAGGTGACCTGGATGACAGAGTGACTGTCAGAGTTATAATTTTCCCTCTTTTGAGGGACAGTATGTTGGACAGGTGGTCCAAGCGGTTACTGAGGAAAGGCATAGCGCAGGATACTGATTAAATTCAGTGGACGATACAGTCTAAGTAGTTTGCTGGATTTGGAGTTCATTTGAGAACTGGGTCCCATCAGATATCCAGACAAATTCTAAGACAGGTATTGCTCATTTCGGGAGATAGTTTTTCTCCGCGAAGTTGAGATTAAGAGAGATACAGAAAGAAACATTGGAGCGGATCCACTCACTGAGGCTATTCGAACGCAATCATTTTCGCAAACGGGCTTTGCGAAACTGATTAGTAGAGAAGTTGGGTGTTCGGTATCACACAGGCTGTGAGTAGAGACATCGCAATAATTGGACTTAAGTGCAAGTGGGAGATTGTTGGCTATAGTGCCCTCAAGGCAATTATCATAGTCGCGGACTTGTGATTATGATGATTGAGGCATGACCTATACCGATAAAACAGTCTTACTCAAGATGATAGTATGCTATCTGGTTTGTCTTTATCATCATGTACATGTTGATAAAGCCCTTAGGATTCTTGCTTGACTTCCAGCATTATGATGGCGATCATATATGTGGGAGCTGGGGGTCTATAAGCACATCCTTAAATGTCCATAGTCGTAAGAGTATCGAGACCGGGCATCGATACTCCAGTGTAGACTAGTGTATACTGATCGAGACCCCGACGAGGGGCGGTGGCCAGGTCTCACAAGCCATTGGTGTTAGTTTGTTCACCTAAGATAGTATGCAGGTGCTCATTGGGTTATGAGTACACTGGACGGACTCGCCGGGAACCTGCTAGTTGGTATTATACCTATTGTCAGATAGCAGTTCCCAGGTGACATGTGTACAGGTTAGTCTGTTGACCTGAGATCGTCATTTGTCTCGTGTGAATTCCCACTATACTTTGATTACCACCTTACCATGGCTCAAAGGAGTCGTGCAAACAGGTTTTAGTTGGGTACAGTCCCGAACCACATGGAGGCAGTGATCGGATCGTCGGGGATTCGTCTCTCCCGGTATTGGGGGTTGATGTCGCGTTGTGTACGGATGGCCATCACCATAAATCCGTGGCTACGGTGGACGAGAATTATCGATCCAGGATCGATAGTTTCTCAGGTGGTGATGGGTTTCATACCAACACTAAATATCGCGTTGTTAGGGGTCTGACTTTATCTACCCCCTAGACTCGATATGCGATACTCTTAGACGAACAGACCGGACTGTGCGGATATTGTCACTGACAGGCTCAGCAGGGGTTCAGGATGAGTTTGCTCGTCGGCCTCTCTTTCACTCAATACCTGGGTAGCTGTTACGTACAGCTAGTGCCGCTGACGTGCTTGTGGTTAAACCCACTGCCAGCGTATTGACGAGTCTTTAGAGTCTCACACAGATGGTTTTCACGGTTCAGGCAATATGGTGTACATGGCGTATGTTGGTACATACAGATGTCCGATTAAATATGTGCATGCTGTGCAGACTTTAATCGGATGGTTGATAATACTAGCGGTTTAGGATTAAGCCAGTTTATTAAATCAGGTTTTGATTTAATAATTTACATATGTATTTATATATATTTATTCTAGTATTATTGTTCGCTATTTATTTTCTCTCTTGGCTATTCGTATTTTTGTACGAATACGCGTATATGTATTTCGATACATGTACCGGGAAGTATTCCGTATTTTATACGGAATAGCTTCTAGAAGATGCCACCTCATTTATATGATTTTCATTTATGAAAATTCATTTGTTTTTTTATTAATGAGGTGGAAAATGTGATGTGACTTCAAGCATGGCATGAACATGGATTTGAGGTATGGTTGCAATTGTTTAATGAAATTGAAAAGGAAAATGTTTTTTTTTGTGTGGAGGAGAGTGGGGGGCGCCCACTCTTGGATATGGATTCATTTTCATTTGACTGTTTACACACTTGATTACTCCCACTCTCTCATTCACCCAAAAAGACTTAGCAAATTTTGCTCATGCCAAAGTTCACCTCCTTCATCTTTCTTGAGTTTCTTATTGAGATCATGGGTAGAGAGAAAAATATAGTGACACTTCCATACACCTCGACTCTCCATTGCTAGCGACTTTGGAGCGTCGGTTACCTCGTTCGACGTGGTTGGAGCTTGCGCCGTTGCTCTCGGGTGGATCATCGGAGATGGAGGAAGACCGGCAACCAAATTTCGTCAAAGAACCGCTAGGAGCTTGGAATGAAGACCGAAGGACTTAGATCAACTCGGTATAATGATTCTAACTCTTAGTTAGCTTGCTAGATTAGGGTTTAAGGTCGATCCGTAAATCGGGTAACGGTAGCGCCAGTTTAATAAATTTTTGTTCCGCATTTTGGCCGCGTTTCGATGGTCGGGGCGCTGCCGGGATCCTTCAGCTTTATTTCCCCAGGATTAGTTCTAGTTTAGTGTAAACACTCTCTTCTTCTTCATCTTTTCTCCATTAAAATGCAGTGAGAGCTTTTGAGTGGACGAATAATGAAGATGAGAGTTTTATCTAGCTTGTATTTTTTGTATTGTTAACTTAGTTTTTATTACTTTCTTGTTATTTTCTTGTATTGTCTTTTGATTCTTAGCTTAATTTTATTACATGTTTGATAATTAGTTGTTGGTTTTTATTTGATCTTTTTTCTTCTCTTCTCTTTTATTTATCTTTTGAAAAACTATGATACTCAAGTATGATTCTTGCTTAGGTGAGATCCCAAGAAGCTTGTTATGCCCTCATTCTCATTTCTTTTCTCCTCTTCGATTTTGTTTTCTTCTTATAATGAGTGAGTAGTTTACTTAATTTTTAGGGTTAAGGAAGGGTAGTATGAGGAATGGAAAAATCCCTTGTGCTTCTCTTCGCCAAATAACTTGAATTGAACCTAGACCAAATAAACATAACCCTCTCCCTTAGGCGCGCTATAAGTGATATATAGTCGCGACCTAAGTTGATAATTATTTTAGGTGCACTACAATGTGGCATGTAGTTGTAACCTAATTGGAGACTTGTTATGTATGTTTAGCCTAGGGTTGGAAATAAGAGCATGGAACAGACGAACAAGTGGCATTAGGATTGAATTCAGCATTGGAAAGCTTGCTTAAACTCGCAAATACCATTTCTATGTCCTCCAAATCCCCGTTAGTTTCGATTATTCCAATATCATTTCAATGATGGAACAAGACAAGCAGAAGAATAATTCCTAACTCTATTAACCAACCCTAACCTAACAAGTCCTCTTGAACATATATACGCAACACTTAGGATAAAATTGAACAACTTGAATATTCTTTACTTGACTCGTCTAAAATAAGAACGGAAACAAATGCCATCTCTCCATGGATCGACTCATACTCAACTTGCTAGCTACCAAGCGAAACCGACTTTATTACGGTAAGTAGAATAAGTTGAACACATATCATATCACGAAAGATCTACCTATCATCCGTGACCGCACTTAAATCCCGTGACGTCCTTTGGACGTCGACGTGACCCAAGTAAGCCAAAACCCAAAATCTAAAGCATCAGTAAAAGATTAACGGAGGTGAAGTTTTTCAAAAAGGGGTTTGTTAATTAAAGATTTGTTGTTTTAGAAAAAAATATGTGAAGCTTATTTGAAAACATTGAAAACAAGTTGTTAAAATTTCGGCAGCACCTCCCTTATAAATTTTGAACAAAATCTTGTACAGTAATAATATAATAAGCATCCCCATACGGGAGTTAACTCAACGCCCACACAACGGAGACACAAACCACGCAATTAATATACAACGCCTCTGGCGAAGAATAATACAAGTAATACGCAACAATACTATACATAACTGAAATCAAGTCGGCTCCACATGAGCTCGACACTTAAAAATAAACAACATCTAAGTCTCGTCTCTAAGTCAATAATATACAAATTGTAAGGTTCCTAGGCAGTCATACAAAGGTCTATAAGGCATCAACAATACCCGATTTAAAATTTAGACGTGCCGAACAACCCAAAGCCGGGATCTTTGCTAGATTATTAGGATTTAACATGCAAGTAAACATCTTTACAACTAAAAGTGAGGGATTACAACCTTTGTAGTCCGCTCCTTCGCTTCATAAGCTCCGAGTAGAAGTCCCTTCGCCGCGATCCACGATCTTCCAGACTCAAGAGAGGCTCCACGACTCGAACGATCCATGCTAGCTTGTAGTGTTCCTTTTCTCCGATGATCTACGTCGAAATTTCTATAACTCAATCTCTCTCACTCTAATAAGGTGAACACCCTAATCTAATTGGTTAGATTAGATGAGGATGATAGAGTAGTATTTATGCTTTTTTTATATCAAATTCTCACACTTAAACATCACAAAATGAAAACCTAGTAAGCTTTCTCAAAGCTCAAGGTTGAAGAAGAAGAAGAAATAATGTATTAATCCTTTTGTGATGAATAATGAAAAGATATATGATTAATAATGTAACCATGGTCAACCATGACTAGGCTAACCCATGTAGAGAATTAACTAAGGCTAGGGTTTGGGCTGAGTTAAAGAATGAGTCATAAGAAAATATCAACCATAATATCTTAACTCATGACAAAAGAAAACCTTCTAGAAGGTTCATGAAAGAACTAACCCAATTCAAACCCTAACCTTGTTTAATCTCCACTGAACATGTTTCATTAGCAATCATATCATGTTACAATAATATATATCACATATATATTATATATTTGTAACAAAAGAAAATAACACAATTAACATATATCGCATATATATCAATGTATTATCCGGTGCGAGAATGAAATAATAAAGCGAGCCAATATTAGATAATGTAATGCAATATATCATATATATTATTATACATTAAATTATCGAATCAACACTTGATCCGACAATCCGGCTATATCGAATATAACCGACTAATATATCATGTACCGATTCATCGAATCAACACTTGATCCGATGACCCGGCTCATATCTAAATATCGCGAGAATATAATACGGTATCTCATATCGCATTATCCTCGGTCGTGCACATATCACATATGTGCCCCTACTCCGTTTTTCCTGAGTCAAGAAACCTCTGTGTAGGACTCTAAAGAATCGTCAATACGCTGGTAGCAGGTGATGATCATATCAAACACCCACAAGCTGCAAGCGGTCAGCTAAACGTAACAGCCACCCAGATATTGAGCGATCAGAAGATCAACAAGCTAGCCTGTACATTCTCCTGTGAATCCAATCAGTAACACTCCCGTACAGTTCGGTCTCTTCGTCTGATATGTTGCATATCTAGTCTAGTGGTGGTATACGTCAGACCCCAGTAACCGATAAGTCGTGTCGATGTGAGACTCATAACGGCTCGAGAAACTACTGGCAACACTTACCAGTAAATCTCTATATCAGCCCTGGCCAAGAACTTCCAGTTATAGCCAATCGAACACAGCACAACATCAACTCTCTATACCGGGAGAGACGAATCCTCTCCTATCGCTCATTGCCTCCATGTGATTCGGGACTGTACCCAAAAGCCACCGTTTTGCAACCCCTCTTGGACGTAGTAAGGTGGAAATCAAAGCACAGTGGGAATCACTCAAGACTCTATGATGATCTCGGGTCTACAGACTACCCTGTACCAGTGTCATCGGAGAACTGCCATCTGACGTGTGGTATATCACCATCTGGGAGTTCTCGGCGAGTCCGTCCAGTGTACCCAGTCTCCACTGAGCACCCATACACCATCCTTGATGTCAAACACCGATGGATATAGGATCATCCATCGCCCATCATATGGGTTAAGATGCGTATACGCTAGTCTACTCTGGTGTATCGATGCCCCTGTCTCGACACACCTTCGACTAGGAATAGTTATAGGATGTACTCATCGACTACCGTGGCCCCACTAGTACGATCTCATCATAGTCCCAGTAGTCGAGTACAGATCCTAAGGGCTTTATCAACATGTGAGAGTAAGACAGTAAACATATACAAGTCAACATGTTAAGATAAAGTGAAACCAAATAGCATACTATCATGACGAGCAGGAAAGTCCTCTCTATATATATCCAAGCATCCATTATAATATACATCATATGTACAACAATGGATTCTAGGGCATATACATAACTAACACAAATGGTAGATGGAGTCATACTAGATACAATAATGCAAGTACAAAAGAATGCGGGTGCGATGAAAATTCATAACCCACCTTAGCAAAATAATCATGTCCTAAAAGAAAGACTGTGCCAAGAATCCGCGACTACGCCGAACTGTTGGGGTTAAAATTTACGTCTCATTGACCAAAACTCAAAGTCAAAGTCAAACCGTGAACAAGTAGGCTCAAGCCAAAGCAAACGGACCCTACTGTCGAATCCAAGTCAGGCCCTCGCTCGAACACAGGCTGGGCCCACGTCAGTCCAAGCAGGTGGGCTCAAGCCCAGACCGGTCCCTATGCTAAAGGAATAATCATCAAGCAATAAATAAGTTTGACGAAATTTTCATGAATAAATGTAAAATAAACGGGTAAAAATCCAAATTTTGTAAAGCCAATTTCTCATGTACAAAAAGAAATAAGTACATAGGCATGGGATAGGAAAAACACCAATTTTGTATAGGCCATGAGGCTAAATGAAAAAATTATTAGTGCCTAGAAGCCATTATTGTATCATACTAGTTTATATATTACTTAATGGAAGCTTGGGATATACACGGATATAGTAACAGTCTTGCTCGAAATGGTAGTATACTACCTAGTTTGTTTCTACCTCAATATGTGTATGTTTTCTCAGCATATCGCTTATACATATTGATAGAGCCCTTAGGATCTTTTGCTTGATTATCGGCATTGTGATGGCAGTCACACTAGTGGGAGTTGGGGAGTCTATAAGCACA
Organism: Agapanthus africanus; assembly: GCA_030015575.1. Taxonomy (NCBI): domain Eukaryota; kingdom Viridiplantae; phylum Streptophyta; class Magnoliopsida; order Asparagales; family Amaryllidaceae; genus Agapanthus; species Agapanthus africanus. The sequence continues at coordinate 40,622,492 of JASDDO010000019.1, read as the reverse complement.
TCCTATACAGGTTCTTAGTCATAGGATTATCGAGATGGGGCATCGATACTCCAGAGTAGACTAGTATATACGCTTCTCATCCCAGCAGGGGAGATGGTGTGTCCTACAGCCATTAGTATGCCATACCGGAGATAGTATGCAGGTGCACATTAGGTTATAAATACACTGGACAAGACTCGTCGGGAACTGTTGGTGGGTATTATACCTATCGTTGGGTAGCAATTCCCAGGTGACATGAGTACAGCTTAGTCCGTCGACTTGACACTGCTATTTCGCCTTGAGTGTGTTCCCACTGTACTTTGATTACTACCCTACCACGACTCAAAGGAGTTGTGCAAGCAGCTAGTAGTTGGATGCAGTCCCGAAGCACTTGGAGGCAGTGGCGGTTAGATAGGATTCGTCTTTCCCGGTGTTGGGGGTTGATATCGCGCTGTGTTCGGAAGGCCATTATACAAAGTCCTTGGCCAAGGCAAGCGAGATTTATTGGTAGGTATTCCGGTAGTTTCTCAGGGTGTTTTAGGCTACACTCCGACACGACTTATTGCGCTATTAGGGGTCTGACGATTATCGCCCCTAGGCCCGATATGCGATACTCTTAGACGAACAGATCGGACTGTATGGAGATTGTCACATACAAGCTCAGTAGGAGTTCAGATGAGTTAGCTCATCGGCCTTCTTATCGACACATACCTGGGTAGCCGTTATGTGCAGGTAGTACTGCTTGCGGCTTGTGGTTAAACTCGCTGCCAGCGTAGTGTCAAGTTTTTAGAGTCCCACATAGTGAGTTTTCCTGCACCGGGCAAAAGGTGTAGAGGTCGTATGGTTTTACGGCAGGGCTTCGATCACTAACGTGTACTTGTGCATGTATGACGATCGGACGGATAATACTAGTGGTCTTTGGTTTAGCCGGATCCTAGTATTATATTGATGGATTATTTTTGTCTAATTATATTCGTATTCTTCGGAATGCGGATGCGGGTATGTATATACAGATGAGGGGCATTCTCGTAAATTCCTCGGGAAAGCTTCTAGAAGATAACACCTCATTAGGGTTTTAATTTCTTTTTGGGATTAAAGATAATGAGGTGGAGGAAATGAGGTGTAACTTGACAAAAGATGAGACATGGCTCTTGGTAACTCATGGCTATGACTCACCATTAGATATTTTAGAAGCTCATTAGATATTTGTGTGAGATATTTATCTTACTCATTTTATTTAGTTTGCTTCAACTATTCATCACAAATGAGCAAGCCTTTTCTTTAGTTGAGCTTCTACACTCTCATCTTCCTCAAGTGATCTTCTTCTTCATCAAACCCTAAAAGCTCTCATGTGTTGAGAATCTTAGGGTTCAAAGAGACAAATCACTCCATCTTCTCACTCTACACCCTCTAGGACTTCTAGTTTAGCGAACTAGAAGCTGTAGAAATCTCAGATTCAAGATAGGAGCTCGGACTATAAACTCTTGGCTGGATCGTCTTTGACTCGAGGAGGCCGTCGAGGTTGCCCGATCCATTTCGATCCTTGGAGCTAACGACGAGGTGGAGGAAAACGTAGAAGACATGAAGGACTTGGTATCGTGAGGTATAAATTTCATCCGAATCGTTAAACCTCATTGCAAGTTAGCTAGTTAGGGTTTAGTATCGATCCTGGAGTTCAAGTCGGTGTTGCGAGCTTTGAAAATTCGTTTTTTATATATTCCGCCTCCCCGCGGACACGCGGGATGCGCGACATTGACTTACAATGGTATCAAAGCCTAACTAAACCTTTACTAGCTTATTAGCAACTTATTAGAACTTCGATCGTCGGAAAACTCGAAAACTATACACTCGAATCCTTCAAGTTTCAGTCGAATTTTAAAACTGTGTTAAAAATTATTTTAGAGGCATGAAAATTCACTGCTGGGAATTCTAAGAACTCAGAAGAAAAACGAGACACTAACTCGTCAAAACCACCGCGGAACCGCGGTGAATCGGTCAATTTACCGCCGTTCCGCGACCTAGTTGTGGCCGAGTTGCCTCGTTTTTGCTCTGTGCTTCTTATTTTGGGTGTACAGTTATCTGGTATATTTAGTTTCTGCCCATGATGATCTGAGTGCTGGTTTGCATTTGGGGTAGACACGGAAAATAGTTTTCGATCGAAATTCTAAGTTATTTGCTAATCGGGTTTTATCTATCTTGTGATATATGTGCGGAACATCTGCTAATCGCTATACGCCGATTAGTAGGGGTTGTACATATCTGTGATTTATGATATTGGTTTGTGTATATGAACTTATTGGATCGTCGTGGATGAATAGCCGGGGATGGAGATAAGAGTTTTCATTCTTTCATTCGATATAAATATGTAAAGTGATGTAATATTATTTTGCGGGGCACATCCGGGTTGAGTTTGTAGCCACTGTTGTATTATTTTCTTTTACTGTTTTCTGCTCCTAGGATAGACCCAAGGTGGGGTGCACAAACTACCGGGTATTTTAAAGTGCCGAGTAGCCTACTCACTTTGATGAGGGGGGTTGCTTCACTTCGGGTATTTGTCGGGTAGTTTGCCGCACTCGTAAGGGTCTGGGATGGGGTTTGGCTATGCATCACGACCGTGGAATCTGTCTTTCATTACAGGCTTAAACGAAACACGGAATTCCTAATATATCCAATATGTTCATCTGTGATCTGGAATGCCTATTATTGCGTCAGAAGAATGTTTATTATATATATGCTATATAGTAGATGTTGCTTATGTTTTTCACCCGCGCTAGTCCAGCCCCCGCTCTGGCGTTAGTTAAGTAACCAATGGTGTTAGACGGGACCCAGTGGCGAATGCGGATGGCATAAGTGGACGTGGTATTTTCGTCTTTTTTTGTGATGATAGGTGTAAATGATGGGACTGCATTATATTAATGCAAAGCAAACAAACCAAAACTAAATCGTTGGAACAAAATTTCAAACCACTCGGTTTTTTCAAAACAAGAGACTTTTAAATACGGAGATTAAACCACTCCTTTTAAAATCTATCAGGTTCCTTTGATTATATCAAGTTCACTACATTCATGGTTTTGCCAAAACCATTCATAGCCCTCCATCATTTCAGTTGAATATTCAGTAGTATTCAAGCTGTGTATTTTGACCTTCGCCAAGGCATAGTGTTTGGTAGCTGTTGGATATTCATCTGTAGTATAGATAGAAGTGTTGGTTTGGGACAGTCGTACTACTATTTTGTCCTTCGTCAAGGGTATGTACAGGTGGGTTCAAATTAACCTGGAAAATGACGGGTAGAACTTGACATGTGACTTATGATATGTTGGCCTTCGACAAGGTCATAAGAGCATGGGGCAAAAATCTACATTGGGAGTTTCTAAAGAAACTGAAGCTTGCTAGTGCTGCATACTATTTGGAGTGTGATAATATTGGTAGGATTCTTTCAAGATTATCGCACAATGATATTTGGATCCCGATCCTACTGTGAGTATCTGCTACTCCTCGAGAGATTTTTCACTTAACGATCAATGCTATAAACCAAGTAGGTGTCTAGAACAGTGTTAGCGGGGTTACGCCTCCAGGGAAAAAATGTTATTTAATTAAGAAACTTTGCGAAAGCGTCGAAAAACCTCCCTCGAAGTACCGACACTAGCCTGGCCGAACGGTTAAGCAAGAATTGTACGGTGAGATTAATCCTGACTAATTCTTCTTTGTTTGAGGAAGGATTCGAGAAACAGTGGGAGCCATCCTGTTTAGATAAACTAAAAACTAATCTAAACTTGCAAGAGCATCATGCTGAGTGTTTTCTTCTCTCTCTCCTAATTGCAGCGATCAGGTGACCATATTAGGTTACAGTTAGATAATAAAATGACCGAGTTATACTATATTGACTGGCAAACGTTTGTCCAGATGTCTATTACCTATGACAAGATGGACCACCTCATTACTACTCAAGCCCCCACCGTCCCTGGTCCAGTTTCCACCGTCACGGATGTTGATATCCATAAGACAAGGGAAAAAGGACCGTGCGAATGCCAAGTGCCTCGTGTTGGCCTCAGTTGATGGTGTATACCAGAGGCAGTATAAGAAGATAGACTTAGTTTTCATCTTCCTCCATAACAAAGATTTATATGGAGAGCAATCTCGTATCGCAAGATATAAGATCTTGAAAGAATTGCTTCAAGCGAGGTTGGCTGTCGGGTCATTTGTAGGGGACCACGTCCCTACAATGATCAGCTATATTAAATAGCTCATGGACTTGGAGACCACGTTGGAGAACGAGTCATGTACTGACTTAATTCTACAGTCCCTACCTTTTACTTACGTCCAGGGGAAGAAAGTTGTACTTCCAGTTAAGGGCACCCTGAAGGAAACCAGGGAGACACTTGCTCTTCGTATTGGGGAATTTTCCTCTTCTGGATCCAAGGAGAAAAATAAGGGTGAGAAGAAGAAGACCTCCACAAAGCCGATAAGCAGTGTTAGTAAGGTAGAAGGAAAGGGCAGGGCAAAAGTTTCAGGGTTAACAGTAGGGAAGGAAGGATGTTCCTATTGTCACGGGAAAGGGCATTGGCAGAAAGGATGCAGGGCTTGGAAAGTTAGAATCCAAGATCCGAAGCATGTTGTGGCTTCGATTTCGGGTGTGTTTGTGATTGAAAACTGTATGTCAATTAACTCTACTTCCTGGGTACCAGATACTGAATCAGGATCTCATATCTGTAATTCATTACAGGTTTTGAGAAACCGTAGAGTTATCAGGGCTGGTGATATGACTCTCAGGGTTGCTAATGGAAGGAGCGTGGACGATGTATCCGTAGGGAAGTATCACCTAGGATTAACAAGTGGACAGATATTGATTCTACGTAACTGTTTATGTGAACCTAGTCTAGTTTGTAAGCGATGTGGTCCACATCCACTTAAATCAAAGTTTGATTGGGTCAGGTACACTAGAGGACATTATATACGTGTTAAATCAAGCTCAGGTTTTCAACGTCCAGAACACACTTAAAAGAAAGTCTCCAGAATTAATTAAGGCTTTCTTACGGCATTGTAAACAAGGTCACATCATTGAAACATGGTTGACGAAGTTACATAGAGAGAGATATTTGGATCCGTTCGAATATCAGTTTTATGCAACTTGTCAATTTTTTCTCATACGAAAGATGACAAAGACTCCGTTCACTGGATACGGAGTAAGAGCGAGCGAGCTCTTAGGACTCATACTCAGCGACGTGTATAGTCCAATATCTACAGATGCACGAACTGGTTATTCCTATTTCATTACTTTTTACGGATAATTTCTCTTGGTAAGGACATGTCTTATTGATGAAGCATAAATCCGAGGCCTTTTGAGAAATTCTGGGAATAAAAGAATGAAGTGGAAAAAAAACAAGCAAAAGTATCAAGACACTGAGATCTGATCGATGTAGTGAATACTTGATTGCCGAGTTCCTGGATTACTCAAAAGGGAATGGAATTCTCTCTCAGCTTACTCCTCCGTACACACCACAACACAATGGTGTATCGGAAAGGCGGAACAGAACCCTATTCGATATGGTTCGTTCAATGATGAGTAACGCTGAGTTACCGTGATCCTTCTGATGTTATGCACTAGAATAAACTGCATATCTTTTGAATAAGGTTCCTACTAAGACTGTGCCTACTACACCATATAAGATGTGGAGTGGGAAGAAACCCTATCTTCAGTATCTGAAGATATAGTGATGTCCAGCTTTTGTCAAAAAGCAGTATGCGGACAAGTTCGAGGCACGCTCAGTACTGTGTAGGTTTGTGGGATACCCAAAGAACTCCAGGGGTATCTTTTCTATTACGCAGAGGAACAAATGGTTTTTTGTTCCTCGTCATGCCTATTTTTTAGAAAATCAATTTTTTGAGAAAGGACTAGTGGGAGCGCAATAGAACTGGAAGAAATTCCAGAACCACAAACTATTACTGAAAGTATAGTAGAACCAGAGATTTCAAAAGAACATGACATCCCTGCGCCAATCCGCATGACTAGTAGGCAGTCTCATCCGCCCGAGAGATACTACGGTTTTCTCATAGACGGAGATAAAGAGGATTGTATCATTGACAATGATGAGCCAACTAGCTTCCAGCAATTCATTCAGAGCGGCGACTCGGTAAAATGGCTGGATGCAATGCGGACTGATATGGAGTCCATGTACACCAACAAAGTATGCACTTTGAACATTGCTCCAGAAGGGGTAAAACCCGTAGACTGTAAATGGATCTTCAGAAAGAAGATTGATGTAGATGGACAGGTTGAAACCTATAAGACTAGACTTGTTGCAAAAGGTTTTCGTCAAAGACCTGGTTTGGACAATGATGAAACCTTTTCTCCAGTGGATATGCTCAAATCCATTCGGATCCTTCTTGCCACTGCTGCCTTCCAAGATTTTGAGATCCGGCAGATGGACGTAGTGACGGCTTTTCTAAATGGTAATTTAGAAGAGTGCGTCTATATGGATCAGCCATAGGGTTTCAGTCAGAGTGGGAGCAGCAGGAAAGTGTGCAAGTTGCTTAAATCCATTTATGGACTAAAGAAGGTATCGCAGAGTTGGAACATCTGTTTTGATGAGACGGTCAAAGAATTCGACTTTATCAAAAATCCAGACGAACCTTGCATTTATAGTAAGATTATAGGGAGAACTGTGGGATTCCTCGTCAAGTATGTGGATAACTTTCTCTTGTTAGGAAATGACATTCCTATACTACAATCAGTCAAAGGATTCTTGTCACTAAGGTTCTCTATGAAAGACCTGGGTGATATCAACTACATTCTGGGGATCCAGATTTATCTTGATGGATCAAAGAGGATAGTAGGACTTTCACAGTCAAGGTACATCAACACCATACTAAAAATATTTAGTATAGAAGATTCAAAACGCGGTAGTCACTGGCTTGTCACGGAATCACCCTCTCCAAAGAGATGTCTTCTAAGACTGATTTGGAAAGGGCTCGCATCACATCTATACCCTACGCTTCTGCGGTAGGCTCTATAATGTATGCGATGTTGTGTACCATACCAGATGTTACTTACGCACTTAGGGTGGTAAGCCGGTATCATTCAAACCCAGGGGAGAAGCACTGGATAGCAGTAAAGAACGTTCTGAAAGTACCTGAGAAGGACTAAGGAGAAGTTCTTGGTGTATGGCGGAAAAGACCTCCAGATTGAGGCCTTTGCTGACTCCAGCTTCCAGAGTGATAAGGATAACTCCAAGTCCATGTCAGGTTATATCTTTACCCTCAGTGGAGGCGCGGTCTGTTGGAAGAGCTCGCAAGACACCGTTGCAGACTGGACGATGGAAACGGAGTAGTTCGCTGCATGAGACGCCGCAAAAGAGGCAGTCTGGATGAGGAAGTTCTTAACCGAACTTCAGGTGGTTGCCTCCATTGTTGGTCGAATACTTTAGTATTGTGACAACAACGGTGCTATAGCATTAGGGAAGGAACCCAGGTCCCATTAGAGATCCAGACATATCTTGAGGCGGTACCACCTGATCAGGGAGATCGTTGATCTCCAGGAGATAGAGGTGAGGAGAGTAGATACAGAGAACGATACTGTAGATCCACTCATAGAGGCCATCCCTCAAACACAGTTCGAGAGGCTATTCGAGATCTTCGGTCTGCGATATGCCAATTTATGGCCTTATTGCAAGTGGGAGATTGTTAGTGATATGTGCCCTAGAGGCCATTATTGTATCATACTGGTTTGTATATTATTTAATGGAAGCTTGGGATATACACGGATATAGTAACAGTCTTGCTCGAAATAGTAGTATGCTACTTGGTTTGTTTCTACCTCAATATGTGTATGTGTTTTTTGAGCATATCGCTTATACATATTGGTAGAGCCCTTAGATCTTTTGCTTTATTACCAGTGTTGTGATGGCAGTCACACTAGTGGGGCTGGGTAGTTTATAAGTACATCTTATACAGGTCTCGTAAGATTATCGAGACGGGGCATCGATACTCCAGAGTAGACTAGTGTATACGCTTCTTATCCCAGCAGGGGAGATGTTCTGTCCCACAGCCATTAGTACGTCGTACTGGAGATAGTATGCAGGTGTTCATTAGCTTATAAGTACACTGGACAGGACTCATCGGGAACTATTGGTGGGTATTATACCTATCGTCGGGTAGCAGTTCCCTGGTGACATGAGTACAGCTTAGTCCGTCGACTTGATACTGTTACTTCGCCTCGAGTGTGTTCCCACTGTACTTTGATTACTACCCTACCACGGATCAAAGGATTCGTGCAAACAGGTAGTAGTTGGGTGCAGTCCTGAAGAACTTAGAAGCAGTGGAGGTTAGATAGGATTCGTCTCTCCCGGTGTTGGGGGTTGATATCGTGCTGTGTTCGGAAGGCCATTACACAAATTCCTTGGCCAAGGCAAGCGAGATTTACTGGTAGGTATTCCGGTAGTTTCTCAGGGTGTTTTAGGCTACATTCCAACACGACTTATTGCGCTATTAGGGGTCTGAAGATTACCGCCCTCTAGGCCCGATATGCGATACTCTTAGACGAACAGACCGGACTGTACGGAGATTGTCACATACAGATTCAGTAGGAGTTCGGATGAGTTAGCTCATCGGCCTTCTTATCGACACATACCTGGGTAGCCATTATGTGCAGCCAGTACTGCTTGCGGCTTATGGTTAAACCCACTGCCAGCATAGTGTTGAGTCTTTAGAGTCTCACATAGAGAGTTTCCCTGCATCGGGCAAAAGGTGTAGAGGTCGTATGGTTTTACGGCAGTGCTTCGATCACTTACGTGTACTTGTGCACGTATGACGATCGGGCGGATAATACTAGTTGTCTTTGGTTTAGCCGGATCCTAGTATTATATCGATGGATTATTTTCGTCTCATTGTATTTGTATTCTTTGGAATGCAGATGCTGGTATGTATATACAGATGAGGGGCATTCTCGTAAATTCCTCGGGAAAGCTTCTAGAAGATAAAACCTCATTAGGGTTTTAATTTCTTTTTGGGATTAAAAATAATGAGGTGGAGGAAATGAGGTGTAACTTGACAAAAGATGAGACATGGCTCTTGGTGACTCATGGCTATGACTCACCATTAGATATTTTAGAAGCTCATTAGATATTTGTGTGAGATATTTATCTTACTCATTTTATTTAGTTTGCTTCAACTATTCATCACAAATGAGCAAGCCTTTTCTTTAGTTGAGCTTCTTCACTCTCATCTTCCTCAAGTGATCTTCTTCTTCATCAAACCCTAAAAGCTCTCATGTGTTGAGAATCCTAGGGTTCCAACTGACAAATCACTCCATCTTCTCACTCTACACTCTCTAGGACTTCTAGTTTAGCGAACTAGAAGCCGTAGTTATCTCAGATTCAAGGTAGGAGAGACTCTTAGGTGGATCGTCTTTGACTCGAGAAGGCCGTCGAGGTTTCCTGATCCGTTTCGATCCTTGGAGCTGACGTTGAGGTGGAGGACAGCGAAGAAGATCCGAAGGACTTGGTATCGTGAGGTATAACTTTCATCTGAGTAGTTAAACCTCATTGCATGTTAGCTAGTTAGGGTTTAGTATCGATCCTGGAGTTCAAGTCGGTGTTGCTAGCTTTGAAATTTTGTTTTTTACATATTCCGCCTCCTCGCGGACAAGTGGGGTGCGCGACATCGACTTACAAAAATATAAGGCTATAAAAGGCCCCCATGATGATTTGAAAAAAGAAGAACTAATCTTGATTCTCCAAAAAACAAAATCTTGAGTTTTGAGTTGCTCTTTAGTGCGGAAGTCTCTCTTTCATTTTTCCTTTCTTTTTTTAAGTGCATAAGTCAGGAGGCTTCGAAAAAGGGAAAAGGTGCCCCTTTTGATCTTCAAAAGTCAAAATCTTTCTGTTTTTAGACTATTATTTCATTGGGTTTCGACCCTACTTGCCTTGCTAGTTGTGCACTGTGCTAGATGCCTATTTGGCTAGGTGCGCTGTTTAGACCATAATATTGCATCTTTCATTCCCCTTTTCTTACCCCTTTTATAAATAAACAGGTACTCTTGACGCACGTCTGTTGCATATTACAGGATACAGGTTTCTGGAGCAAATACAGTGAAAAAGACACAAAACAACAGAAAAATGGACTTTTGACCAACAAGTAGACGGATCCTAGTCAAGCCTAGTCGAAGAACAGTGCAAGGTCCAAAAAGTCAAGTGAAACGGTTAAAAAGCCCAATACAAGTCTTCACTAAAAATCTGGAGAAGATCCAGAAGTCCAACAGAGAAAAGAAGAGTAAAAACAGAAGCCCAAAGAGCCAAGGAAAAAGCCCCAAAAATAACAAAGCCCAATTCCCTAGTTTGGCCGCTGATCCGCGGCCAAACCCTACCTGGCGCCGCGGATCCGCGGCCATACAAGGCCCATGTCGGTGGAAAATCTCTGGGTCGGTGCGACGGTTCGTATGTTGGGATTTTACGTGGGCAAATCTGTAATTTTGCATGTGCGAGAGTCTGTAGCCCTAGGTTTTCTATTTTCCTATAAATTGTAATCTTAGATCTAAAAATTGTATGCCTCTTTTCAATAAATAAAATTCAGAAATTCTGGAAGTGACATTCAGATCTGTTCTTTATCGCTTGGAGGGAGCCATCACCATTAGTAAGTATTTTATTCTTTAATTATAATGTCTTCTCATCCCCTAATGAGCGAGTAGTCTCCTCGCTTGTTAGGGTTAGCCTTAGGGAAAGGGTTGAGAGATGAGATCTCTCACCCCTTTCAATGCCTAACCCATTAAGAACTCCATGCATGCGCGCACAACCGCTCCCTGCGGCACCCTACCCTTCGAGGTAACGGTGAACCGCAGTATAAAGGGCCGGTTGCGCGCGTTTTCCATGGGGGTTAGGGTAATTAACGATAAAGAAAGGATACGAATCTAGAGGAAGAAAACATCTTCCCAAAAGAGTCGTATCCATTTTATCGATAATTACTATAACACCTAATGGATCTAAAATACGGCATTGAAAGCGGTGAAGAAACATCAATCTCCAAAACTTCCTCTAAGCCTAACCCTAGCAAGAATTTAAATTAGATTAATTAAGTTTTAGATCTAGATTTTTATAAAACCAAAACGACAAATAGAATCAACTCGTTAAGACACACTAAAGAAATTTACCCGTCTCTGTGGATCGACCCGCACTCACCGGCTAGCTGCGAAGCGACGCCGTCCTGATTGCGGTAATTATATTTTTGATCGTGAAATCCCTACCAATCAAATGGCGCCGTTGCCGTCCTGATTGCGGTAATTATATTTTATCAAACTTGATCTGTTTGAAGGGTGTATTGTTTGAATCTTGCAGAACAGCGAAGAATTGAAGATCTGGAAATTTACAGAGGGCAAAACAAAAATTGGTATATAAGAACAGAGAGGAATTGAATGTACAGAACCACAGAATTTTTTGCAGAGGCTGAACCCACCCACCGACCGCGTTTCCGCCGCATTTGTAGACTCCCGCCGCGGTTCCGCGCTCATTTAGCCACGTCAGCACCTCAAATTTTGTGAGTTTGATCCTCCTCCTCCCCTCTGTAATCTACAATATATCCACTGTAAAAAAAATTCTGCAGGGTTCTTTGCGCTAAAAAATTCTTCTACCCCCTTCTAAATAACAGATCTCTGCAGGTTTCTTTGCGCCGCGCTAAAAATTGAAATTGCAAGTGAAATTTTATCTGTTTTGCATAATTTAACCGGACTCTAAGTGGCTAATTGACCAATCTCAGATTGGGTGGGGATTTCATCACCCTTCCCAGGACCCCAGAAAACACCTAAAGCATTTTTGCATCGACCACCTTTAATTAAAAAAAGATTAGACTCAGACCTAAGGACAGCGAGCTCAATAGGAAAAGGACTAGGGTAGGCATCGGCCGTTTATCCTAACCGACATTGCGGTGTCTAGGCTAGTGGTTATTAATTAGGCCCACTGTAGTGGTGGTTCCTTCCCACTTACCTGGCCGTACTTGTCCGTGAAGAGGCGGTTCGAGGTCTATTTCTAGCCCTAGTTAGGAGCTGTCTAGTAGACCTAGGCAACCCTAGATCTAGGTCTGATGGTGCATGTGTGGTTGACACATTGGTGTCAAGAGTCCCATTTTCTAAAATCTTCTTGCAAAACTCTCCAATAAAAAATTAAAGAAAATTTTTTTAAAAAAAAAAAAAAAAAAACTTGCAAAAATTTTGTCGCTAAGAAATCCTTGCATTCTTCTATCATGGGTACCCCATATCATAAATCTCTTGCCGAATCTTGGTATCCCGAACCTAATTTTGCGTCGTTCGTCAATTGTTTCGGTCAATTTAAAAACGATCCTTCCTTGCCAAAAATTTCGTTGAAAGATCAAATAGAGGCGTCTAGGAGAAATAGTTTGACTTTTCAACCCACTTCGTGTCAACCGAGTCAACCTTTACAACCTACATATGTTGATACCACTTCTTCAAGTCCTTCTGTCACTCCTAGGCCGATGTCCATTGCTGAGCATATTGCTCAATCTCGCAGTCGATCTTTCACCCCCCTCCACTCATCTAGTTTTAGGGATCCACACGATTATTCACCTTCTTATCCATATGTTGACCCTACTCCTGTCTTACCACCCACTTCCTACCAGTCATACCCGACCTTCCCACCTTCACTAGACACTGTTTCGACACAGCCATTAAGGAGTTTCACATACCCAACTAATTTTGAATCTTTTACTGAAACCCCCTCACCACCTAAGTCTAGTTTGGAAGAGTCGTTGGAAGCATATATTGCTGTAACAAATAAAATATTGAGGAATGTGGAAGCATCCATGGCCGCCCTTATGCAGCCTAGTGAACCGGTAGCTAGTGTCCCGCTAGCTCCGAATTTTTCAATGTATAAGGCGGCAGTTGGACAGAGTGAGAATGAGAGAGGATTTTCAAATCAAACCTACCCTTACCCAATTGAAGCCCACAACTCCGGTTTTCCATCGATTGTTCCAAATGATTCACCAGTTGAAAATAAAAATGAGTTGTGCGATTTTGTAGTGTTTGATTTGCCAAATTGTGAGGAACCCCTTTCGAGTGAAACCGCACCTAATCCTTTCGATCTTTACACCTCCACTCTAGAACCTACATTGATAAATATCCATGCTGTGGATGAAGTGTCTAAAGAAATTGATTTTCACTTGATTGAGGATATAGACGCCGGGAATATTTCGGATGATGAACCTGTCGATTTGCTTAAAATTTTATGTTCAAATCATCATCCTGAGTTATTAAATGTTTCTCCCGAATCTCATATGCGTCTAGATTTTGATGACAATGGCATGGATGGGTTGAATATTGAGGATAGTATTGAGGAGAGTCTTGAGGATAATATCGAGGTTGAACCATTTTTAATTGATGTGTCGGATTTTCCAATTCAGCCTCCTGAACCTTTGACTGTTATATCACCCTCCCTCCTTCCTATTGTTCCGACCGAACAAATGACCGTTACGCTTTCATCTCCGATACCAAGTTCGGGGTACCCATGTTTTCTTGCGAATCTTAAGGGATTTGACCCCATCGCACGACGAGTTGGTAGGTTAGCGCAATCGCTTTTAATACATCGGTCATCACAAATTGCGCTAATTTATTCACTTAATTTACACCCTCAAGATCGCACTCCACTTCTTCCTTCTTTCCGTCTTTCTTCTCCCCCACCGAGACCATATTCTACCATTCTTCTTTCCAAACGGTCTCGCATGCTTTTCATCTCTTTTCTTTCCATCCCATTCTTGCACCAACTATACCATTACCACGATAAGATCTTTGAATGGTTGGTGCTAACATTTGGCTTGTGTAAGGCCAAGCTTAAGTTTGGGGGGAACCTTTGTATATATGTATATATCCTTTTGTTTTTTTTTTTTATAAAAAAAATAAAAAAAAAATTCAAAACATTAAAAAAAATTATAAATAAATAAACAGGGAAGTGCCGGTATTTTGACCCTCTTGGTTTAGCATGACAGTGAGGACACTGTCAAGTTCAAGTTTGGAGGTATACTCGGTACGTCTTCTTCCTTCGCATTCATGTGTACATATTTTTGCATTTGCATACTTATTTGAAAACCCATAAAAATTTGAAAAATTTCAAAAATTATAAAAATAAATGTATTCAATTTTGGCTAATTGACTTGAGTTTGACTAATAGGTTAACTGGTTAGGAACAACTAGATCTTAGACTTAGTGAATTAAAAACCCTAAAAATAACATTTCTTAAAGTTTAACGGTAGAAAGTATATGCCTTGTAGTTTATTTAGAAATAGGCAAATTTTGGGTTCACTTCTTGGGCTAAGTCAAAATGAGGGAAGAGTATTGATGTTCTTATTAGAGTATAAGTTTGAAAAATAGTTCCTAGCTTAAGTCTAAATTCTGAAAATGTATACCCTACAAATTGCACATTCACGCACCTTGAAATTTGGAATAGTAGAAGAGACCTTGAAATGCTCTTGTCTAAAGTCCTTAGTATGAAAAAGTGTGAATAAAGAAAAAAAAATGGACACTGGTTTTTGTGATTATTTAAGGCTGCAAAAATAGAAAAGTATTTAGCGAGGGTGCTTCATCACCTAGTGCCTTAGACCAACTGGTTTGGGAGTCACTGCTAAAGCCTTGGGTGTTGCAAAGACTAGGAAGTACGCTTTAAAGTGCAAGCACATTTTGTAATCGGTCGTTGGTACCTCAAGAAGTATTAACGGTCGCATGAAGGATGTGTAAGCAAATTTCATTTAAATTCACCAACTAATTAGTACTTTGGACAATGGACAAGGGCATGATTGCTTGAATTGAATTTCCAAGTGTAGGGGTGATCTATACACACACGTAGGGGTATGTGATTGGAATTTAGATAAGAGAGAGGAATGAAAGATAAAACTTGTATCTTTAATGGAGTTGATAGAAAATTCCTAAGTAGAGATGAAACCCTAGAAGGAAGACTTAAGAGATGCCGAAAGCTAAGTAAGTCTACATAACATATATAATCTTAAGTTAAATAATAAGGAAGTGTGAAGAATATGGGTGGATGATTTACAAGTGGAAGATAATAGAATTCCTTGTTAGAAGACCTAAATGAAGAACAAAAGTCAATGGGCCGAGTTGATAGGATTTTGTGGGTGTAATCCGCTGAAAACCCTCAGGAGACAACACTCCTCCTACTAGGGACACCTAGAGGTTTAACGGCTTGTTGCACGTGCTCAGTGCAATCGCGTTTCCCTGCGAAAGTGCGGTTAGGATTTTAGTGAATAAAATAATAAGTTTGCTCGAGGACGAGCAAAAGGTAAGTTTGGGGGTATTTGTTTAGACCATAATATTGCATCTTTCATTCCCCTTTTCTTACCCCTTTTATAAATAAACAGGTACTCTTGACGCACGTCTGTTGCATATTACAGGATACAGGTTTCTGGAGCAAATACAGTGAAAAAGACACAAAACAACAGAAAAAGGGACTTTTGACCAACAAGTAGACGGATCCTAGTCAAGCCTAGTCGAAGAACAGTGCAAGGTCCAAAAAGTCAAGTGAAACGGTTAAAAAGCCCAATACAAGTCTTCACTAAAAATCTGGAGAAGATCCAGAAGTCCAACAGAGAAAAGAAGAGTAAAAACAGAAGCCCAAAGAGCCAAGGAAAAAGCCCCAAAAATAACAAAGCCCAATTCCCTAGTTTGGCCGCTGATCCGCGGCCAAACCCTACCTGGCGCCGCGGATCCGCGGCCATACAAGGCCCATGTCGGTGGAAAATCTCTGGGTCGGTGCGACGGTTCGTATGTTGGGATTTTACGTGGGCAAATCTGTAATTTTGCATGTGCGAGAGTCTGTAGCCCTAGGTTTTCTATTTTCCTATAAATTGTAATCTTAGATCTAAAAATTGTATGCCTCTTTTCAATAAATAAAATTCAGAAATTCTGGAAGTGACATTCAGATCTGTTCTTTATCGCTTGGAGGGAGCCATCACCATTAGTAAGTATTTTATTCTTTAATTATAATGTCTTCTCATCCCCTAATGAGCGAGTAGTCTCCTCGCTTGTTAGGGTTAGCCTTAGGGAAAGGGTTGAGAGATGAGATCTCTCACCCCTTTCAATGCCTAACCCATTAAGAACTCCATGCATGCGCGCAAAACCGCTCCCTGCGGCACCCTACCCTTCGAGGTAACGGTGAACCGCAGTATAAAGGGCCGGTTGCGCGCGTTTTCCATGGGGGTTAGGGTAATTAACGATAAAGAAAGGATACGAATCTAGAGGAAGAAAACATCTTCCCAAAAGAGTCGTATCCACTTTATCGATAATTACTATAACACCTAATGGATCTAAAATACGGCATTGAAAGCGGTGAAGAAACATCAATCTCCAAAACTTCCTCTAAGCCTAACCCTAGCAAGAATTTAAATTAGATTAATTAAGTTTTAGATCTAGATTTTTATAAAACCAAAACGACAAATAGAATCAACTCGTTAAGACACACTAAAGGAATTTACCCGTCTCTGTGGATCGACCCGCACTCACCGGCTAGCTGCGAAGCGACGCCGTCCTGATTGCGGTAATTATATTTTTGATCGTGAAATCCCTACCAATCATGCGCACCCCAATGGGTGCACCTTTAACCAAGTGCGCACCAGTGAGGTGTGCACCTTGCTAGATGCGCACTTCCCTAAGTGCGCTCCTTACTGGACCTTTTAGCCCATTCGGGACCCTTTGGCCCCCTTTACTCTCTCGCACCTTGTCAATTGCGCACCTTGCTAGGTGTGAGTCTCGGCAAGTGCGCACTTATTATGTGCGCCCCTTGCTAGGTGTGCCCCTTGCTAGGTGCGCGTCTCGGCAGGTGCACACTTGTCAGGCGCGCCCCTTTGCTGGGCACGCACCTTGCTAGGTGCGCGTTTTGGTAGGTGCGCACCTTGCTACACGTGCACTTATCATGTGTGCACCTTACCACGTATACGCTTGATATACATACACTCATCACCTCTCCTTTTAGAAAGGAAAATTTCTAACGGAGCGCTGTCCTGCAACCCGCAAGGGGGCTGCTAGCCCCCTAACCACGGCCCGCTATTCGGATAGAGGGACCTCCATAAAAACTCTGTGAGGTCCTCGATATTCCTGAAGCACCCTTAAAGTTGTTCTGAAACACAACACACACATATTGCATATTGAGTTCACATGATCTGTTTGATTTATTAATCGGAGATTCTCTTACTACAAAAGTAAGAGGTAATTAACGACAGCTTAGTCCGCGGCTGCCGGAGATTCGTATCCCCACAATCTTTAAACCTGAGCCTACCCCAAGGCAGGGGGAATCTTTAATATTCCTGACAAGCGATGCACATTCGTATCTCAATAGGGTGACGAAAAATACTCTACAGATTCTAGCACGTCCGGTGGGGTCTATCTCTCCTCCCATATTTCGGGCTAAACGTTCATACGAACTTAATAAATATATACATCGATTGCCTGTACTGAAATCATGCTTCTTTTTACAAGTTAACCGCTTTCAATTGCAATTTCGAACTCAGTAACCATGTCTCCCAAGACAAACTTTGTCTCTGATGCAACCCCGGTGACCTACGTAGTCAAAATGAACGCACACGTGATCCTCCCAGCAAGTCTCATAAGGCAATGTAAGGAGCCTCCACGACATTTTGCTTCATTCATAATCTACCCAGCAGGCAGCGCTCCTATTGCGGAGCTCTTACCAGAGAAAGTGGCCAAACCAACCTCGAAGGGCAGGAGGCCAGATGTAGTGGTCATGAAGGCATCCCAAATCAATCACAAATTCGTTTTTGGACAGCTCTCTATTGTTCCATCCGAGGGCAAGGCCGTAGAAATAGGAGAAATCATAAGGCGTCGCGAGCAAGCTCAAGCGGTGCCCTCGACCATTGCACGATCAGACGTCTTCTCGAGACTCTCCATCAACCGACCTACGGCGATATCCCGAAAAGCTGATGCCCACCAAGCCCTCTAAGTGGAGAAATTAAGGCAGAAGCGGCTCAGATATAGAGCCAACAGGAGGGCCAGGGCACCAGCCAAGTTGAATTTTGTGAGGATCTAAGAACAGGGTTACCCCGCAACGACAGCAGAGTCGATCGTGAAAGTCAACAATTCCTTCGAGCCTATGAAATGGGTTCATAAGAATGCCATGATCCTAAAAATCAAGAAGACAGCGATCTGAACAATGCTACAAAAGGACGTGTCCAAGCCCCAATATAAAAAGCATGACACCATCTCTTCAAGAGTCTATCAGGTACTTTGGGCCGCATGAAAGCAGCGGGGTGTAGCCAGAAAAGAAGCGCCAGCGCCACTTAAGAGCCCATTCAGGTTAGCCGTCTTCAATCGATTTGCCTTTCCCGAAGCAGAAGGGTCACGACGGCGGTTCGCGAAATCAGCTGCCAGTGATAAGAAGATGGCTGTATATGCGGTCCACAATGTCTATATGGCGGGACTATGCACTAAGAGCAAGGATAGGGCCACCACATCCTAAGCCCAATCTAGCTTGAATGTGGCCGCCACTACCCAAGACCAGCCTCCTCCGAAAAATAATGAAAACCCTTCTAGTAAGGCTGAGAGGCAGAGTGATCTCTCGGTTCATAAGGAATCAGACTCGGAAGCGAAGAGGAGCCGACTTTTCTCCCCAGGACCGCAGAGCTGCAACTCCTTCAAGAGCTCCAAAAGCAGCTTAGAAATAAAGACAAGGAGATGGCCAAACTTTACTCAAAAATCGACGACTTGACAAACGTCGCCTTACAGCTCGCGGCCCAAGTTGTCTATCAACCATCCAATCAAGCGCAATGCTCCACCTATAAACCGGAAAATGGTGCCCCGAAGCAGCCGACGCCCATTCCCTTAAGTCCAAAAGCTGGCGATCCGCACGAAAGTCGGCCACATCCTATCTCAGGAAATGTCTTGGCTACCGATGACAGCAACCCGCTAACGCAAGATCAAATCATGGATTTAGTCACCAACAAAGTCAAAATATTGGTGGCCGAAGCCAAAGCGCAAAAAGATGCCAGCAGTAGTTGGAGACCATATCCTGCTCGGTATGATCTGGTAGATTTTCCTAGTGGCTATGTCATCCCTAAATTTGGAATATTCGACGGGACGAGAAATGCAAATCAGCACATCGCCCACTTTAAAACATCATACAGGAATACTGGGGGCAATGATGCGCTTCTCCTCTGCCAGTTCGTCAATAGCTTAACCGATGTCGCTTTCGACTGGTATGTGAGTATACCGGATGGCTCCGTTACTAATTTTGCCTAAATGGAATCTCTGTTTCGGTAAAAGTTCATGAGTGTTAGCGATAAGATTACCATTGCCGACCTCGTAAGGACCAAGCCAAAGAGCAATGAAAGAAGCACATATTTTATAACCCGATGGCGCAATCTCTCCGTCAATTGTGAGCCACCATTGGAACAAGACCAATCCGTCAATCTCCTCACCGGAAATCTTGGCACATAGATGAATCCTTTTTTGTGCATCGCGGGACTCAAGACATTCCAAGAGCTGACCAAGAAAGTTCAAATGTTGGAGCGCTCAAACCAGGGATCCATTTCAGACCCCCAAACTAACTATAGATTCTGGAGGAACCGAAAGGACGATAATCACAAAGACGGAAAATACGACGATGTTCAATCTTTAAACACTTCGGTTGACCGAAATAAGAAAGGGACAGGCAGGCCCAATGTCAACCAACCCCGAGAGCCAATTTTGGAGGAAAGGAGAAACATGGTCTACTCTTTCAAAAGAAACAAGGTCCATAAAATATTCAAAGATGCTTTTAAGAATGGCCTGCGGCTGCCGGAACCAAAGAGGCCGAGTGAAGCAAACAGGACTGGTCATCTTAATTTTTGCCCATACCACCGAGTGTTGGGACACACTATCAAAAACTGTTACATTTTCAAGGATTGGGTCAAGAAACAATAAAAGGCGGGAGAAATCTCGTTGTCCCCTGGCGTATTGACAAATGATCAAGCCGCGATCGCCAATTTTATACAAATAGAAACCAAGGTACTTCAGGAACTAACTGTTGACCGCCAAAAACAGAGACAGACTGGTGATAGATCTTTTTGCCTGAGTTTGGGGACAGATACTATTTGGATTTATCCATCCTCCTCTCCGAAGATAACAAGTTGATTTATGGCACCATACATCGGAGGTTTGGACAGACGCGGCCGTTGTAGCAGACTTCATCAAATTCCCCCTCATTTTATAAAGGGGTTTGGATTGTGGGGACGCTCTTCCCTACAGGCGCAAGCCCCTGCAGTTAATTACGTTACCGCATTGCGATAACCACTTTCTCCTGCTCCGGCAGTTCACTTCGTGTCGTGTGTGTTTTTGTTAGTTTTGGTTGCCCGTGGATTGTATACGAAGACTAGTTTATGTCGTCGCCCGTAGGGGCACGGATCAGTCCAAATCTGTATATTTTAGATTTGAGTTTGGTTTATTTAAGGACTGTTAATCCGGTTTGAGATTAAGATCGTCTTAAACATATGAGCATTTGGGCCCAATTATTTTAGTTTAAGGACGTCACGGTCCATAATCGCCATGTTTGGGGATGAATGTTAGTTTAAGGACGTTTCAGTCCCACATTCCTATTTTGGGGACAAAAGTTAGTTTAAGGACGTTTCGGTCCCATATCACCATTTTTGAGGCAAATATTAGTTTAGGGACATTTCGGTCCAACATTCATTTTACACGCACGTGTATTTGTTACGTGGCGGAGTAGACGATGGTGACATGAAATGCGCCCGATTTGGGATGCGATCCGACTTAGGGTGTGTACGTCAATTTAGTAGTGCATCAATGTACGACGAAAGAAGTTGTTGGTCGTCGGGACCCGCCACCTCTTTGAATACATTGAGGAATTACAACGACATATATCAGAGGTGTGGAAAGTTGTACCCTTGAACCAAATCCTGTATTTGAAGGAAAAAGGGGTTGTGGTGGATCTAAGAATCGTTAGTCATATTTGACTAAGATTACTTTAGGAGATATGGTATGAATATCATTTTGGATATCATCAATGAAAGACCACTAGTCATATTTTAGACTAAGATCAGTTTGGGAGATCATGAGCAATATGGGCTCGTTTGATTTAAAATCAAAGCGGTTTAACCTCAGGAAACATAGCCAATTTGGGATGAGATTGGGTTTCTATACTACCCAGTAGTGTTAAACACTAATATATGCAATGCTCACATGTATTTCACGTGGAGGGGCTGAAGTAGTGCCGAGCACCGAATTTTTTGGCACTCACGTGTTTTTCACGTGAGGTGATATTATAGTGCTAAGCACTAATTTTCTTTGTTGCTCACGTGTGAAACATGTGAGGCGCTCAGATATGGGCGCCGTCCAATCAATGTTAAGCACTTTAGTTATTTTGACTAATCATAGAGTACTAAGCACTTTGCATGGCACTCACGTGGGAAGCACGTGAGTGCTGAGCATTGATTTTGGGTTTTGTTTGTTCACCCTTTTTTCTTTAGACAGAAGTGCTAAGCACTTAGCTAGATCTCTGGTGCTTACGTGTGAATCACGTGAGGCACTCAGCCTCTTTTTTTTGTTTCACGTGTATTTCACGTGATTGCTTTATTTTTGGGATGCTGGGCTGTTTTATTTGGCGGCTGCCTAATCAATCCAAATGAGTTTTCTTTTATTCTTTGGATGCTCACGTGGGAAGCATGTAATGCATTTTAGCACTTCTTTTGTTTTTTAAGCACTCATGTGGGAAACACGTGAGGCGCTATGATAATGCAAAGCACTAATTTTTCTCACGTGTGTTCCACGTGAGACGCCAAGTTTTTGTTTATAGAGATGTTAATCTCTGTTAATGACATTTTAGTCATTGATGATCACCAAGATCTCTGTTTTGGAGATCTTGGATCATTTTTTTATTGGAGAACTAAGTTCTTCTTTTATTTTTATAAGAACTAAGTTCTTTATGTATGGTTAAACCCTAATTTCGGAAGAATTAAATTTCCATATGTTCCTTTCCTTCCTCTGTCATTTTAACGTAGTTCTTTTCCTTTAAGTTTTGAATTTGAAGAACAGAATCTCCCCGATGAGAATTAAATTCTTAACTTGTGGGGAGATTTGTTTTTGTAAATCTCAACTAGAGGAAGAACTAAGTTCTTATATTAAGGGTTAAACCCTTAGATAGGTAAAAGAGATATTATGAGCTTCGTGTTTTCTTTAATTAGGGTTTTAAGGAGGAAATTCTTCTTCTTTGATAATTAAATTCTCTGTTCTTTTAAGAGCTCACTTTATTTTTTTTTTGTAGAAGCTTGTAGGGCTTTTTTCTATTCTGAGACTTGAAGTCTCGGGTACTTTATATAGTGGAGGCAAGCTTGTTAATTAATTTTGAGAAAATCTCTCATTGAGAGATTCCAATTGAGTTAATTGGACTCAAAATTGATTTGGGGAATTTTACCCACTGTTGGATTTTTGATCCAAGTGTTTCTGTCTCACAGCATATGTTTTCTTATTTTAACAAGATTGAGAGAATATTCTCCCATATATAGAACAAAATTCTATTAAACGGTGATATTTTTATCACCATTGGATTTTTAATCCAATGGTGCTTGCTTTAACAGAGCATAATCTTCTTTATTTAGAAAGATATGGGAAATATTTTCCATCTCATTGGATTTTTGATCCACCAACTTTCTGTTTAACAGAAAATATCATTCCCAATAGAATTTAATTCTATACTTAATCACCATTGGATCTTTGATCCAATGGTCCCTTATTTAACAGAGAGAATCTTTCTCTTTTATAAAAATCTATGGAAGTATTTCCAAAGAGTAGAATTTAATTCTACGTAAGGAGGTGCCTTCACGTGTTTAACACGTGAAGCTTATTTAGCTTCTCTGATTTGGCACCCATATGCATATGGGCGCTCACGTGTTTAACACGTGAGGCCAATTTGGCCTTTATGTTTGACTGCAGCACCTATATGCTTTGTATATAGGCGCTCATGTGTTTAACACGTGAGGCGTATTTAGCCTATTAGTTGTTTGATTGCAGCGCCTATTTGCTTTACATATAGGCGCTCATGTGTTTAACACTTGAGGATTATTTAGCCTATTAGTTGTTTGATTGCAGCGCCTATATGCTTTGCATATAGGCGCTCACGTGTTTAACACGTGAGGCTCATTTAGCCTATAGTTGTTTGATTGCAGCGCCTATATGCTTTGCATATACGCGCTCACATGTTTCACACGTGAGGTTTGAGTTGTGGGGAATTTTCTCCCATTTTTTCTCTTTTATGAGAGAAAAAATGCCCCCAGTGTTTCTCTCACGTGGCTTGCACGTGAGTGCAACGCTGCCCACCGTTGGATTGCCTAGATGAATTAGAAGCTGAACCGCTTCCCATCACATCTTATAAATGGGGTTTTTGGCCCTTGAGATGACCGCTGTTTCTTCATCTTCTTCCTTAACTCTTTTCTTAAGAATTTAATTCTCTTTTCAGATCTTATCTCTCTGCCCATAGAACTTCAGAGTTAAACTCTGCAAAAACTCTTTTTGGGTAAGGATTATGAACGGCATTCACCTCTTAAGAAACCCTTTTTGTTCTTGCCTTGGATTTTAAATTCATCAACAGAGCTTTTCTCTGATCTCTTAGAGATCTAAAAAAAACTCTCTTTTTTTAAGTAGACTCTGGAGTCTTGAATCAATGAGGATTGTTAGTTCTCCTCTTAGGGTTTATCCTATCATCATTGAGGATCCTTGGAATTTAATTCTATTTTCTTTGTTTCCCCCCATGGGGGTTTCTGGGATTTAATCCTACTATTGAAGGAATTTAATTCCATTTTCTTACAGAGCTTAGCTCTGAGAGATCTAGGGACTTTTGGGAATTTTATTCCCCTTCTGTTCTTGAGCATTTTCCTTTTTAGGGTTTTAATACTCTTTTCACAGATTTGAATCCGTTGTCTATTCTTAACAGAACTCACTTTTCGAGGACGTTAAGAGTTTTTTAAACTCCACTGTTTATTTAATGAGAATCCTTTTGGATTCTCACAATGATTATCTTGCCTCATTATTGGTGAGCCGCCATTTTGATTTTGTGGGGCCCACTGGCTTTATAGTTAGTAGTCTCATGAAACAAACTCACACTTTTTATTAATGGTTTTTTTAAGTACAATGGCCTCACTTCCCTACTTCCCTTACACACGCTCGAAGGTTGCTTTCCTACAGTCGCCATCAGACAAGGAAGTTATGGCAATGCTTAGTGAATATGATAAGGACAATAAGAGCCTTCTCCTATGGGGAGTTTGATACGATCATATTATCAGGAGCCGCAGTAGTTTTACATGCGAAGTACCAGCAGAACCCATCCACTCAATGTCATTGACGGAGCATCCGCGTACTGCTTATGTGGTGGAAGCGGCGAATTGGACCCCCGCGGGCCCGCTTGAGCCATCAACAACAGAGATACCCAATTTACCCATGATGGCTATCGATATCTTGGGACGCTGAATATGTCAAGGTGAAGCCTGATCCTGGGGGTAGGTGATTTGTTCAAAAAGAATGGGTCGTAGTAGTACTTACCGCAATCAATAACGGTATCGCGTGTAGCGAGCGTTAATGAGCACGGGTCGTCCTCTGGGATTCAAGGAATTCGTAAATGCTTGCGTTAGATGAGTCGAAAGAACTAGTAAAGAAATTCAAGAAATATCGTTTAAGAATTAGTTGAAGTAATAGTTTCAAGAAAATCAAGAAATTTTTTTCAAGAAAGGAAATCAAGAAATTGTCCAAGATCTAATTATCAAGAAAATATGAAGAAGGCTTGCAGAATTAGATCGGATTTAGTAGCCATGGATGACTAATAAAGGTAACTCATTTTTTCTATTGACAGTTTAACGCTAGATTGATGGCGATGAATCTGGATTAGTGATTTTTGGAAGAAACTAGGGTTTCTTCACTATAGTCCCTTGTCCTTTCATTGATCCCATTCATTTTCTAACCCTTCACAAAAAGATCGTTAATCTTATCTCACATCGTGGTCAAGATAATCAATAATGTGATATCGTACTCAATGAGGATGTTAACGATTCTTTTGCGAAGGTTTGTAAACTTCATAAGACTAAAGAAAAGTATAGAATTCTATCATCCATCGATCTACCATAATCCTACGAATCCTATCAAGCGGAGATTTACTCGCGCATCATGAAAATCGAAGAAAGATTAGAAAAAGAACTCATAATGCGGAATTTTAAAAGAAAGCGAAATTGAAACTAATTATTACCTTTATTATTTAACTTCAAATCACAACTTTTTCAATCCGAGATTACAAGAAGAATTTCTCTCGATCATTCCTTTGAAGAGGTAATTTTTTCGTCGATCTTCACGTTGCTCGATCACCGTGAGTCTTGGACCTGTCGTTGATCACGTGCTGGTTGATGATGATCGGCTTCGTATAAAGGATCTTTTGTTGAATCGCTTGATGAATTTCTCGATGATTCTTGATTTTGGATCATGGATTTGTGTTGAACTGGATGAAAGATTGGACTAAAAGTTGAGATAAAATTAGGAAGTAATTGGGAACCTTTCTCTTCATGACCTTGGTTCTTTGTATAGCCCCATTTTCAAGCTTCCCCAACAAGCTAGGTTATTATAGAGAAGTTTCCAGAACAAGCTTGTTACAACGAGGCTTCCCCAACAAGCTAGGACGTTGAGAAGAAGTTTCCAGAGAGTTCCCGACCCCAAAGCCCATGAATCGGCTACGTATCCGCCGTGAATCGGCCTGACTCGGCCGCGGTTCCGCCGCCAATTGGTGGCTTCATTGGTTGAAACTTCAGGTGTTTTCTTATGTTGGTCTTTGGGTCTTCTTATGATATTTAGAATCTTCTAATCTATTCTGAGTCTTTGCCAGAATTTAATTCTTCGACTTTCTTGTGTTTTATCGGCAGATTCTTGATTCTCGATATCTGACCTGAGCTAATCTTGCACAAGATCTCAACGAAGAATGCGAGATACAAAATATTATGCGTAAAAATATTAAACATACAATTTCCTTCATAATGTTGATTATAATGTATAACACATGGTAAATGATATTTTGTAGATGAACTTCTAATATGTGTTATATTTATAGCAAATACTTTTAGATGATTAAGAAAAGTAAGGAAATTGTCATGTTAAAAGTGCATTATTTTCGACTAAACAAATACCCCCCAAACTTGACTTTGATCGTCCCGAGCAAACTTTATTTATTCAAGAGAAGGAGGAAAAAAACAAAAAAAAGAAAGAAAAAGAAAAACTAATTAGCACACTTTCGTAGGCAACACGATTGCACTGAGCACTTGCAACAAACCTTTAAACCTCTAGGTGTTCCCAGTAGGAGGAGTGTTGTCTCCTGAGGGTTTTCAGCGGATTACACCCACAAAATCCTATAATAAAAGAAAGACTGTGAAAGTTATATATAAAGATAAAAACTGTAAAAGAAGGAACTTGAAAATCAGAGTTTTCAACTATACTAGCTTTTCGGTTGTCATGAGCCCTATCTTAATAGTCCTGAAAAGATATTAGAAATCACATCATCCCTCAATAAAACATCGCCTTTATTTTTCATCCCTACCTTTCCTCCAAACACCGATCATATACCCCTACGTGTGTGTAAAAGACATTCCTACACTCGGAGAATTCAATTCAAGCTATCATACTCTTGTCCATCTACCTCAGTACTTTTTAGTCGGTGAATATTTTATATGGAATTGCTCACACATTCTTCATGCGACCGTTAATACTTCTTGAGGTACTAACCGACCGATTACTAAATGTGCTCAATTATTAGGCGTAATTAACAATTTCCTCGTCTTGCAATACCTAAGGCTTAGCAGTGACTCCCAAACCAGTTGGTCTAAGGCACTAGGTGATGAAGCACTCTCGCTATATTTTTTTATGCTGCCTTGGTGATTACAAAACCAGTATTCATTTTTCTTCATCATTTTATACTTTTATGTTTCATTTTTATTTTCTTCATACTTTGGCTTTTAGACAAGAGCATTTCAAGGTATTCTCATCTATCCCGAGTTACAAGACGTGTGTAAGTGCGTATAGTAGAGTATCAACGTTCAGATGTTTGGCTTTCAGAATAGGAACTATTTTTCAGACTTATTTCTATTCTTAGATTAGTGACTTTCTTCATCTTAGTAACCCTTGGGAAAACGGCTCATAACTACTTATTACTAGTTTCATTTAAGAAAACATCTAACTTTCTTGGTCTTCTTAAATTCTTCAAATCTTTTAAATGTAATTTTTCACTTTCTAATCTTTTATTATAAAAGAAAATTTTTGAAAATTTTGTGCTTATGCAAAGTGTAATGCAAAATAATGCATAAATAAGCACAAACCTCCCCCAAACCTGTTTACAGCAGTGTCCTCACTGTTGTCATCTTTTAAATCTCGAAAACCTGTAGACTTGGGAAGAAAAGTTATTAATGGGGTACAAGAATAATTGAACGTGAAAACCTCCCACAAACTTATTTGTAATCATATGGATATTCAGTTAAGTCCTTTTTAACTCACCTCCATTCTTATGATGAGACAATATTATCGAGTCATGGAGGTGAGGCGGAGGAAATTTAGTTATGATAAAGCGGCTCCTGTAAAAACAGGAGCTCCTCCGTGGAGTCAGTGGAAAAATACGGTTTTAATATATACCCATTCACTTTAAAAATATAACCGTTTTTAATATTTTCAACTTCAACTGCCCCGTGCGGGTATACATACCGCACCACAAATGGTCTTTTCCAACGAGATCTTAGCTTACCCGCATGAAAATGGAGACGGGAATCATAAAGAAGGACTTGTTGTCCTGGGATGAAAGTTTTTCTCAAAATATTTTTATCGTGAAATACCTTAGTCCGGTTCTTTACTATAACCGCATTATCGTAAGCTTCATTGCGGAGTTCACTTAGCTCATTTAATTGCAGCTTCCGAAAGTTGCAGGCTTGATTTAAATCGAAGTTAAATTCTTTATTGACCCACATTACTTTATGTCCGATGTCGACAAGAAGGTGGCAATCCTTTCCAAACACTACGCGGTAAGGAGATATACCAAGATCAGTCTTATAAGCGGTATGAAATGCCCAAAGAGTATCCGTCAATTTGGTTGACCAATCTTTACGGTTTTTAGAAACTGTCTTCTCCAAAATTTGTTTGATTTGCCTATTGGAAATCTCAGCTTGCCCGCTCGTTTAGGGATGATAGGACGTAGAAAGTTTATGGTTGATTGAATATTTCCGCATCAAAGTCTCGAAAGACCGATTACAGAAATGCGTCCTATTGTCGCTAATTATAGCACGAGGGTGTCCAAATCGCGAAAAGATATTTTGTTTAAGGAACCTAATAACAACCTTGTTTTCATTAGTGCGATATGGTATTGCTTCCACCCATTTTGAGACGTAATCAACCGCTAACAAGATATATAAATTCCTAAAAGAGTTGGGAAAAGGACCCATAAAATCAATATCCCAAACGTCAAAAATTTATCAACCGCTAACAAGATATATAAATTCCTAAAAGAGTTGGGAAAATGACCCATAAAATCAATACCCCAAACGTCAAAACTTTCCACAACCAAAATAGGTTGGAGTGGCATCTTATTTTTTTGAGAAATCCGACCCGTGTGTTGACACCGTGGACAAGTTTTGCAATGATCAAATGCATCTTTGAATAATGTAGGCCAGTAAAAACCACATTGCAAAACTTTCTCTGCCGTTTTACGTGGACCGAAGTGACCACCACATGCCTGATCATGACAGAAAGACAAAACACTCTTGAATTCATCATTAGGGACACATCTGCGAATGATTTGGTCGGGACAATACTTAAACAAATAAGGTTCATCCCAGTAAAAATGTTTTACTTAGGATAGAAGTCGATGATTGTCTTGTTTAGATCATTCGCTGGGAATAAGTCCCGTTGCTAGATAATTCAAAATATCCACGAACCAAGGTTCGCAGGATACGGTCAAGAGCCGTTCGTCAGGGAAAGAGTCGTTTATTGGCAATGTCACAGTAGGTGAAGAAGAGATGCATGAAAGATGGTCGGCTACTATGTTTTCATATCCTCTCTTATCTCGTATGAAAAGATCGAATTCTTGTAATAACAGGATCCAACGTATTAACCTAGCCTTAGCATCCTTCTTAGATAAAAGATGTTTTAAGGCGGAGTGATCGGTGTAAACCACAATTGGTGAGCCAATCAAGTAAGGCCTGAACTTTTCTAATGAAAATACAACTGCTAAGAGTTCTTTCTCGGTAGTTGTATAATTAATTTGGGCATCATTCAAGGTCTTACTTGCATAATAAATCGCATGTAGCATCTTATCAATGTGATGTCCTAAGACTGCACCAATATCAAAATCTGATGCATCACACATTAGCTCAAACAGGTGGTTCCAATCAGGAGATAATGGAACAGGGGCTGTAGTGAGAGATCTTTTAAGTGATTCAAAAGCAGCCTCACAATCCGAATCGAAGTGAAATGTAGTATCTTTAGCCAAGAGAAGAGTTAAAGGTCTAGCAATTTTGCTAAAATTCTTAATGAATCTCCTATAAAATCCTGCATGACCGAAGAAAGATCGTATATTTTTGACGCATTTGGGATGAGGAAGGTTATGGATGAGATCTATTTTAGCTCTGTCTACCTCAATGCCTTTTCGTGAAATGACATGTCCAAGCACGTTACCTTCTTGGACCATGAAATGAAATTTTTCCCAATTCAAAATTAAGTTCTTATCCTTATAGCGGGTAAGAACCGAATCAAGATGACGTATGCAATCCTCAAATGAGTCCCCAAATATAGAGAAATTGTCCATGAAAATCTCCAGAAAATTCTCGACCATGTCTGGGAATATCCCTATCATACACCGCTGAAATGTAGCGGGAGAATTGCATAACCCAAAGGACATGCGTTTATAAGTAAAGGTACCGAAAGGACAAGTAAATGTTATTTTATCTTGATCCTTTTCGGCGATAGGGACCTGGTTATAGCCAGAGTATCCGTCCATGAAACAATAATATTCATGTCCAGCCAATCGTTCCGACATCTGGTCAATGAAAGGTAGAGAGAAGTGATTTTTCCTCGTTGCGGCATTGAGTTTTCTATAATCAATACATACACGCCACCCAGTTTGGGTGCGTGTTTGGATCAACTCATTAGCCTCATTAGTTATGACCATGATGCCAGATTTTTTAGGGACCACATGAATAGGACTTACCCATTGGCTATCAGAGATTGGGTAAATTATACCACTATCTAGGCACTTGACGATTTCTTTCTTTATCGCCTCCTTCATGTCGGGATTCAACCGTCTTTATGGGTCTCGGGTTAGTTTATCTTCATCCATCAAATGTATATGATATTGCACAATCAAGGGACTAATCCCTTTGATGTCTGCCATTGTCCAACCAAATGTTTGCCGATTTGATCTCAAGACCATCAAAAGAGCGTCCTCTTGCTCTAAAACTAGAGAAGCGGATATGATCACGGGCAAAAATTCATTCTCACTTAAATATGCATATTTAAGATGAGAAGGTAACTGTTCCCCTCCGAACGGCGGCCGAGACGCGGGGACGTCTATGCCTGAGGTTCGGGGTAGATGCTAATTGGTGCTATCCTTCCACCTCTCCGAAGATGCCAAGTTGATTTATGGCACCGTGTATCGAAGGTTTGAGCGGATGCGTCCGATGTAGCAGACTTCGTCAGATTCCCCCTCACTTGAGGGGTTTTTTTGATTGTGGGGACGCTCTTCCCTGCAGGCGCAAGCCCCTGCAGTTAATTACGCTACCGCGTTGCGGTAACAACTTTCTCCTTCTCCAGATGGTCATTTCGGGTCGTGTGTGTTTGTTTTATTTGTGGTTGCCCGTGGATTGTATACGGAGACTGAGTTATGTCGTCGCCCGTAGGACGTGGACTAGTCCAAATCCGTATTTATCTTAGATTTGGGTTTGGGGGTTTGGTTTGAGGATACGTTAGCCATATTTGAGGCTAAGATCAACTCAAACGTTTGTTAAGGATACGTTAGTCTAACTTGAGACTAAGATCAACTTAACGGGATCGTTTAGATCCGACAAAAGAGCATTTGGGGCTCTATTGTTCCAGTTTAGGGACATAGTGGTCCATTGTATGTATGGCCGTCGGGACCCGTCACCTCTCTGACGACGTTGAAGGATTACAACGACAGATATCAGAGGAGTTCAGAGATGTACCCTTGAACCGAAGTTGATTGGGGGGATTCATAGTCCAGTCTGTTTGAAGGTTTAAGGATACGTTAGCCATCTTTGAAGCTAAGATCAACTTAAACGGGATCGTTTAGATCCAACAAAAGAGCGATTGGCTCTATTGTTCCAGTTTAGGGACATAGTGGTCCATGGGTAGTTTAAGGACATTGCGGTCCATGGGTAGTTTAAGGACATTGCGGTCCATTGTTAGTTTTAAGACATCTCGATCAAGGTTAAGGACGTCGTAGTCCATGGGTTTAAGGACCCCACAGTCCATTATTAGTTTTAAGACATCTCGGTCAAGGTTAAGGACGTCGTAGTCCATGGGTTTAAGGACCCCACAGTCCATTGTTAGTTTTAAGACATCTCGGTCAAGGTTAAGGACGTCGTAGTCCATGGGTTTAAGGATCCCACAGTCCGTATCTTGATTTAAGGACGCATAAGTCCATGAGTTTAAGGACCCCACAGTCCGTATTAATGTGTGGTTGTCGGGACCCGTCACCTCTCTGACGACGTTGAAGGATTACAACGACAGATATCAGAGGAGTTCAGAGATGTACCCTTGAACCAATGAGTTTGTTGAAAGAGCAAGTGTGTTCAGTTTAAGATGATTTGAGGACTTATGGCCAATTTGGGCCAAGTCCAATTATGTTTGAAACATTGACCCTCTGCTGGTCCATTGAAGGAGAGGCTTTGCCTTTGAAACTTAGCCAATTGGGCTAAAGCTAGTGTTAAACACTAGAAACCAACAGTGTTGAACACTGGGAATAAGATTAGCAAGTTAGTGTCAAGCACTAAAAGATAATCAGTGTTAAACACTGGGAGCAGAGTTTTCGCATTAGTGTTAAACACTAAGCAAATCAGTGTTAAACACTGCAAATAGAGTTTTCCAAATTAGTGTTAAACACTAAGAAAATCAGTGTTAAACACTGAGGACAAAGTTTTCAGATTAGTGTTAAACACTAAGGAGAGAGGGTCACATGTGGACACGTGAGAGCGCCCTAATTCCCCTTATTTTATTCTACAGGTAAGTGTTTAACACTTTAGTTCTGGTGGCCATCACGTGCGAGCACGTGATGAAAGCCCATGCTCTGTGCGTTATAATGCTCACTAGAGGTCACGTGGTGACACGTGAGGGCGCCCTAGAGCTCTTTTCTATTCCTTGTGCTTCAGAGGTCACGTGGGTCACGTGAGGCACTGCCTCAAAGGGCTTTATGTAGATCTTTGGGGGCATCACGTGGTGACACGTGACCCCGCTTTTATGTAGTTGTTTAGAAGATCTGTTGATCCCTTTCAGGAATTAAATTCCTCGTAGGGTTGAACCCTGACAATAATTTCAGAGGAATTAAATTCCTAGTTCCTTTTGAAGAGTTAAACTCTGAATTTCCTGTAGGAATTAAATTCCTCATATATGTGCAGAATCGAATAGGGTTGAACCCTAATAAAAGTTTTAAGGAATTAAACCCACACTCTCTGTTAGAGAATTATTCTGGGGAATAAGATTAAGGGAATTAAATTCTTGTTGTTTTAACAGAACTAAGTTCTTAACTAGGGTTAAACCCTGATTCTTTTTGTTCTGAAGGATTAAATTCCCATAACACAGGGTCAAACCCTAATTTTATTTTGAAGGAATTAAATTCCTATAGTTCTGTGAGAATTAAATTCTCGTGCTTCCATGCCCTCTCTATGCTTTGAATCTGCATGGCAGGATCTCAACCCATTGAGAATTAAATTCTCAACTCAAGAGGAGATGTGCACTTTACAGATCCTCCACCAAAGAGAGAAGAAATATGTCCTTCTGTTTTACATCAGAGTTAAACTCTGTTGAGAATTAAATTCTCTTTCTTTCAATGAAACCTTCCCTTTCTTACCTAGGGTTTTCTTTTGCAGAAGATCCAAATTCCTCTCAAGTATCAAGGCTCTCTCTCTTTTCTTCCCTCTCCCTGTATATCTCTTTTTTGTGTCTCTTGGCTCCTATTTATAGGAGAAGCAGCCGAGTTAATTAGTTTTTTGACGAATCTTCATTGAGAGATTTGATTTGCTTCCATCATTCGTTTTGGACCTTTGGATTATTAGGTGAATTTTATTCACCATTGGATTTCAAATCCAGGGATTTTCCTTTGTTATTTCTGTTAGATTTAAAGGGGAAATCTTTCCAAGTTCAGGATTTTCCCATAGGTAGATGATATTCAATCACCTCTAAATCTTTAATTTAATCGATTGCTTTTGGAAAGATTTGAGAGATCTTTTCTCAGAATTTAATTCTGTTGACAAATGGGCTTTGAAGTTGGTCACGTATGGCCACGTGACCCTTGGTCATGTGTGGGCACGTGACCTGATTGACACGAAAAAGAGTGTTTGTTTTGTAGTTAACCGCAATCAGAACGGTGTCGCGCATAGCTAGACCGAGGTGAGTACGGGTCGTCCTCTGGGAAACGTGGAACCTTTTATTTTTACTTTAGATGTGTTGAGAAAGAGAGGAGGGATAAAGAATTTTGTTGAATGGTTTCTAGATCTACGTTAAACAAGAATGTAAAATATAGATCTAGATTATTTTAAAGATGTAGTAAATATAATAAGAAGGCTTGTAGGGTTCGTTAGGATTTAGTAGTTATGGACGATTAATTAAAAGTTACCCTTTTTATCCATTAATAGATTTAGAACTAGAACGACGGTGATGCGTGTAGATTAGGGTTTCTGGAGGGAAAAGGAATCCCACTCTTAACCCTTATCTCGACACGGAACTCCGTTCATATCTAGCCTTTACCGAAACAATCATTAATCTAATCTCTAATCGCGGTCGGAACTAGCAAAGAATTGCTAGCGCGCCCGATTAGGATGTCAATGATTCTTTTGATAAAGTTCCTAAACTTTATAGGACTTTAAAAGGGTTTAGTTATTTTCATCGTCCATTAGTCTACCCTAATCCTACGAACCCTAACAAGCGGAGAATTACTCGCGCATGTTGGGAGAAGAAGATGAAAAGACAAAGAGGGAAAACATAATGTAAAATGCAAAAAAGAATTAAATAAAATAACTACCTTTATTAATCAACTGAACAAACTACACTTTTATTCCGTAGAAAATGATTACAAACTAGTGCTTCTCGATCTTTCCTATGGAGGTAGTCGAACAGTTGATGATCAGCCTGGATGCGTGAGCGTTGGGAGCTTCGTGATCTCTTCGGCTTGATGGCTTTTCCAAGTGGCTCTCGGTGCCTTTATATAGTGCAAACCCAGAATCTTATTGTTGAGAAGTTGGTAAAATTCAGCAGTTGTCAATCTCCCAAAATATTGCCTTCCAACTCATCATTATTGCGGCGGATCCGCGGCCCCGGGGTGGGTTTGGCCGCGGATCCGCGCTCAAGGGATGAGATCTCTCTGTCGTTTTTCTTGGGCTCTCATCTGGTGACATGTGGCAATCTCTGGAATCTTCAGAAATTAGAAATCTTTTCTTTTCTTCTGCCAGACTTGATTTCTTCATTTTGATTTCTTAATTAGGCAAGTTTTCTTCAACAGCCTGATTTCTTCATAACAACTTGGAAATATTCTGCACAACAACTCAAATAAGATTTTAGTAGATTTTGTTCTACTAGGATTAGGCCAATAATATTATTTGCATACATTTTCCTACCAAATGATAATAAAAATATATTAACACATGGAAAATAATGTTTTTACACATAAACCCTCATATGTATAATATATCATATTAAAGTCCTTTTTTAATATAAAATGGTAGGAAAAATGTACTGCAAATGTGCAGTTTTATCGACTGAACAAATACCCCCAAACTTATCTTTGATCGTCCCGAGCAAACTAGTTTATTTAAGAGAAGAAAAAGAAAGGAGAAAACTAAGCACACTTTCGTAGGCAGACACGATTGCACTGAGCACGTGCAACAAGCCGTTAAACCTCTAGGTGTCCCTAGTAGGAGGAGTGTTGTCTCCTGAGGGTTTTCAGCGGATTACACCCACAAAATCCTATAACAAAAGAAAGATGGTGAAATTTACATATAAAGATAAGAACCATAAAAGAAAGACTTTGAAAAGAAGAGTTTCCAACTATGCCAGCTTTTCAGTTGTCATGAGCCCTATCTTAATAGTCATGAAAAGATGTTAGAAATCACATTATCCCTCAATAAAACATCGTCTTTATTCTTTATTCCTACCTTTTATCCAAACATTGATCATATAACCCCACGTGTGTGTCAAGAACATCCCTACACTCGGAGAATTCAATTCAAGCTATCATACTCTTGTCCATCTACCTCAGTACTTTTTAATTTTATGAATACTTAGGTTTGCTCACACCTTTTCATGCGACCGTTAATACTTCTTGAGGTACTAACCGACCGATTACTCAAGTGCTTGCTGATTTGGTGATAATATTTTCCTCGTCTTGCACCACCTAAGGCTTAGCAGTGACTCCCAGACCAGTTGACCTTAGGGCACTAGGTGAAGAGGCACCCTCGCTATATTTTTTTATTGCTGCCTTGGCGATACAAAACCAGTGTTCATTTTTTTCTTTTCACCATTTTTATATTTTCTTCATTTTTTTATTTCCTTCATACTTTGGCTTTTAGACAAGAGCATTTCAAGGTATCCTCTACTATCCCGAGTTTCAAGACGTGTGTAGGTGCATATTGTAGGGTATCAACATTCAAATGTTTGGCTTCCAGAATAGAAACTATTTTTCAGACTTATTTTTATCCTTAGATTAGTGACTTCCTTCATCTTACTAACCCTTGGGACAACAGCTCATAACTACTTATTACTAGTTCGTTTAAGAAACTTCTAATTTTCTTGGTTTTCTTAAACTATTCCTATCTTTTGGATGTAATTTTTTCACTTTCTACTCTTTTGTTATAAAAGATTTTTTTTTTATTTAAATTTTTGAAAACGTTGTGCTTATGCAAAGTATAATGCAAATTGATGTGTAAATAAGCACAAACCTCCCCCAAACCTGTTTACAGCAGTGTCCTCACTGATGTCATCCGTTAAGCTCAAAAAACCTGTAGACTTGGGAGGAAATTATTAATGGGGGCAAGAATATATGAAAGTGAAAATCCTCCCCCAAACTTATTTTAGGCTCACAATTTTGTAAAAATCATTTTCTTTCAAGAGTCAAAATATACCACCCCTCCCCCAAACTTGAGTTAAACATTTTTAATCTTTTAAAATCACATGAGGGGGTCAAGGTTATTGGTCAATGCCAAGCTTTGCAAAGACCGAAGGTCAACACCAACCATTCAAAAATTTTATCGATGAAGCACCAAGGTTGGTGGAAGAACATGTCACCTATTGACGTGAAGAAGTGGGGAGGTGACATGAGGTGTATTGGAAAAGGATTGCGTCTCAATTTGGAGAGATGACACAGTGATAGTAATGATGGATTACTCGTATTGTCATGATTGTCCAAAAGAGGGGGTGGAGGTCCAATTTCTTCATCTTGGAGTTGATTCATCTCAACACCCGTGTCTTGTAAAAATGCGAGTTCATCAGCGAAAATTTTCTCAAAGCTTTCATCGATACCCCGAAGAATAATGTCATCAGAAAAAATGGGGTGATTGTCAGACTCTATAAAAAGTTCCTCATCAGTGTTAGATGTTGACCCGGACAACTCGGTGGAAGAGTCCGTGTCAAGCAACAACATATGAAAAGAGTCGGTATCATGAGGTTGATCAAATTCGCTGCTGTCGATATCCATTAATTCGACAGAACACACATGAGCATAGGGTTCGGAGGGTTCACTTCCCAACTTGTAAATGTTAAGCTCAATTGACTTCTTTCCAAAGGATAGGGTCATAGAGCCGTTTCTACAATTGATTACTGCGTTGGAAGTGGCCAAAAAGGGTCGACCGAGTATCACCGGGATTTGATTGCGTGGGTTTGCTACAGGTTGTGTATCTATAACGATAAAGTCCACAGGGAATATGAATTCCCCGACTTTGATTAACACATCCTCTAGCTCACCCCTTGGTTGGGTGATAGATCGATCGGCCATCTGAAGAGTGCAATGCGCAGGTTTTAACTCTCCGATCCCTAATTGCTCATAAACCGAATACGGAAGCAAGTTAACACTAGCACCTAGATCGAGTAAAGCACGATTGATATTTTTACCCCCAATAGAAATTGAAATTGTAGGACTTCCGGGGTCCTTTCGTTTCTTGGGTAGTTGTTGTGTAAAAGCAGTGCTCACATTACTCGCAAGGAAAACTTTTTTAGGTACTTGAACTTTTCTCTTCCTAGTGCACAAGTCCTTTAGGATTTTCGCATATGACGGAACTTGTTGAATAGCATCTAGGAGAGGAATGTTTATGTTAACTTGCTTAAAAATTTCCACAATCTTCTCCATTTGTGGACTTGGTCTGTTGCCCCTTAACCTGTTTGGATAAGGTGCTTGATCAATAAGTTTTGGGTCCAACGTTTGTGGAGAAGACTGTGGGGATGGATTCGATCCCAAAACTGGAGTGGGAATCGACTTAGATAGATTTGGCGAAATGGGCGAAGGGTTCAAGCCTTGGGGAAAACGGAGAATAGGCTCGGGTGAAGGTGGGAGACTAGACGAATTAGGGGAAGAAGAAGAAGCTGGGGTATCATTGGTGTCACTATCATCACACTGCTCACCCACTCGGTCATTCAGCACTTTTCCCGATCTCAACGTGGTAACAGCACTCACATTATAACTTTGTGAGTGGCCAGGATTAGGTATGGGTTGAGATGGGAGTTTCCCTTTCTCTCTCGCACTCATTGCGGCGTTTAACTGTGCGATTTGGTTTTCTATTGATTTAATACTCTCACCATGGGAGGAGGAGTTTTTCGTTAGGGTATCAATAGAAGACCTTATCTCAGCCGAATTTTGCATGGATTGTTTCATGAACATATCCAAAGTTTGTGCAAGTGAGTTGTCAGTACCGGCCACTTGTGGTGTAGAAATGTTGGCCGGATTTTGGAAATTTTGTGACTGAAAGGGGGGCTGATTCTGTGTTTGTGGTTGCTGTGGAGGAGGTCTTTGATAATTGCTTTGTTGGTTTTGATTCCAAGCAAAGTTAGGATGATTCCTCCATCCTTGATTGTATGTGGAAGAATAAGGATCGTTTCTAGGTCGCTGCTGAAAAGCAACATTAGCTTGAAACGATGCATTCATAGGACATTCTTCCGTTAAGTGTGAAGGATCCGAACAGCAACCACAGACGGTCCTAGGAAGCGTGACCTGATTTAGGGAGAATGTTGAGAACTTGTTTTCAATGGCATCGAGTTTCTTCTGAATCGCTGCCATTTCGGCTTTTACTGCGATAGAAACATCGAGCTGGTGAATACCTCCCTTAGTTGAAGGTGGTCTTACGCTTTCCCACTGCAACGTGTGTTCAGCAAGGTCTTCCAGATATTTCCAAGCTTCACCGTCATCTTTAGACATGAAATTGCATTGACACATTGTTTCAAGCATCTGCTTTGTCGCTGGATTAATGCCCTCATATATAATTCGACATAAATCCCATCTTTGTATTCCGTGATGCGGGCATTGGACAAGCAGATCTTTGAAACGTTCGAAGCACTTCCAAAATGGTTCATTGGGAAGCTGGGTGAACTGGTTGATCTCGCTCCTAATATGTGCAGTCTTATGATTTGGGTAAAACTTCTTAAGAAATGCTACGACGAATTCATCCCAATTAGCGATAGAGTGTGCGGCAGTATTATAAAGCCATTTTTCTGCCAAGTCGCACAGTGTGAATGGGAGAAGACGTAAGCGCATAGCATCTAAGGTCAATTGTGAAGTACCCATCATTGCGCATACGTTTTCGAATTTGGTGATGAAAACGTACGCGTCTTCCGACTCAAGCCCGTGAAATTTGGGCAGCAGATTGATGTAGTGGGGTTTAATTTCGAAATTATCCCCGTTAGGTGGTGGAAGAGATAGACAAGTAGGAAGAGGACCACGAATAGGATAGCATCTCTCTTGGAGAGAGATGCGCGGTGGATTCTGCGCACCTGCGGGCGTTGGCAGCGTGGTGTTATAATTAGATGGAGTGTCGTCCATCACGATCGATGTGGTGTGTGGTGAGGGAAAAGAAGGTGAAGAAGTACCGACTTCGGTGTCGATAGAAGGAACGCGGACAAGACGGGCACTAGGATCCCGTGTCCAGCCGAGCATGCACTAAGCGGGTTTAGTGCAAGTGGCAGCGTGTGTGTGATTTAAAATTGGCTTGTTTTGAAAAATGTGGGACTCAAGACAAATCTCCTAAGATGCACAAGCAACCCTAGAACTAAGGTCACCTAGGTCCAGTCTCTAGACCGCTCCTAGACTTCCAAAGGACAAGCCGCAGGATAAATTCTCTACCGCCTCCGTACTACCCTTGTAGCGAGGTAAGTGCCAGGTAAGTGGGAAGGAACCACCACAACAGTGGGCCTAATTAAAAACCACTAGCCTTTGTCACACTTGCCTAGGCACTACAAAAGTAATGCGGATAAACGATAGATTACCCACTGTTGGATATATGTATGCCCTAGAGGCCATTATGTGATAGTGGATGTATCTATAAATGTATATATATATTCAGTTTGCATTCTTGCTCGACATGATAGTATGCTATCTGGTTCTTCTTTATCTGACATGTTGATTTGATCATGCTTTTATTCATTCATACATGCTGATAAAGCCCTGAGGATATCGGCTTGACTACTCTGATTATGATGGAGATCATACTAGTGGGACATCTGTAGTCTATAAGCATATCCTGGAACGTCCCTAGTCGTAGGTATATCGAGACGGGGCATTGATATACCAGAGTAGACTAGCGTATATGATACTAGACCCATACGATGGGCGATGAATGTTCCCACATTCATCGATGTTTGACATCAAGATCATATACGGGTGCTCAGTGGTGACTGGGTACACTGGATGGACTCACCGAGAACTCCTATATGGAATTATATCTATCGTCGGATAGCAGTTCTCAGGTGACACTGGTACAGGTTAGTCTGTAGACCCGAGATCGTCATAGAGCCTTGTGTGTTCTCCCACTGTACTTTGATTACCACCCTACCACGGCTCTACTGAGTCGTGCAAGCAGGTGGCCGTTGGGTACAGTCCCGAGACACACGAAGGCAATGAGCGATAGGAGGGGTTTCGTCTCTCCCGATATTGGGAGTTGATGCTGTACTGTGCCCGACTGGTTATAACAGCAAGTCCCTGGCCAGGGCTGCTGAGATTTGCTGATAAGTATTATCAGTAGTTTCTCGATCTGTTATAGACCATTCACCGGCACGACTTATTGAGTTATTGGGGTCGACGTGACCATCCCTAGGCTCGATATGCAGCATATCTGACGAAGAGACCGGACTGTACGGTAGTGTTGCCGGATGGCTCGACGGGAGTTGTAACAGGTTCGCTTGTTTTCTTCTAATCGCTCAATACCCGGGTGGCCGTTACGTTTAGCTGACCGCTTGCGGCTTGGGGGTGCTTGATATGATCATCACCCACTGCCGGCGTATTGACGAGTCTTTGAGTCCCACATAGAAGTTACCTAGTCCAGGCGAAAAGTTGTGGTGCGCGTATGCGATATGCGCTTGGACCCGATTAAAATGCGTGTATGGGATACCGTATATTAATTGGGCGGCTTGCTAATGGTCGGGTCATATGTGATATGACCGGATTAGTGAATCAAGTGTTGATTCATCATTAGTTTCTCACTACAAATCCTATCTTGCTTATTTTGGATGTATGCATGCATGTATGCATTCATTCTTGTTCATGCACATATTGATGTGCAAGCACACATGCATACATACATCAATTTTTTTATCATGGTTGTTTATACAATGAGAATGGTGGATATATAAGAATTACACCATGGTTATTTTTGGATTATTATTGGATTTAAATTAAAGCAAAAGGAAATGAAAAATGGGTTAAATCATTTAAGAGTTTCTACACTCTTCTAAACTCTACCATGCTCACCTAACTTTTAACCCATGGTTTATTTTCTTATTATGCTTTTAACTTAAATCAAATGATATCTTTAAATCTAACCATGGTTGGTTATGAGAAAGAAAAATATATATAGTTATTTTTCTTTTCTCTTTCAAGGATAATTCATTCTCTTCTTCACAAAAGACCACCATCTTCATCAACCTCCATGCTTTGCTCTCTAGTTCTTATAAGAGAGTAAAATACTCATAAAAATAGGATTTTTAAGTGAGATCCATAGCCACAACATCATTCTAATCAAGTTTAGCCGACTTGATTAGAGTGTTCTCTTGGTTTTTCCAAATTTGCTAGCTTGGACGGGAAACTCCGGGTGGATCGTCGTGGACGTAAGAGGACAATAAGAGGACCTTCTTCCAACACCCAAGAGCCTAAGGAGTGAAGCAAAAAGGGGAGCTACA
The DNA here is from genome assembly GCA_030015575.1 of Agapanthus africanus. NCBI lineage: Eukaryota > Viridiplantae > Streptophyta > Magnoliopsida > Asparagales > Amaryllidaceae > Agapanthus > Agapanthus africanus. The sequence goes on along the minus strand of JASDDO010000019.1, from coordinate 40,580,902 downwards.
AAGGTTGTAGCTTTCAAACCCTAATCTTTACTAGCTTGTAGTTTTATAACCCTAATTTCTAGGATCGATCCCCTTGCATGTTAGTTTAGCACCTTAAAAATTAAAACTTTGGGTCATGTAATGCTTCAAAACTCTTCATAGGGTGCTACACTAACCTTACATTGGTATCAGAGCCGACCTAGAACATTAGGCGACCTTTTGACGGAGTTAAAACTCCGATCGAACCGAAATACGACTTTTAAGGGTGCTCTCTGGAAATTTTTTAAAAACTGACTTTTTTTCAGAATTAAAAATTCTCAAAAAATAGAGCAGGTAAATATAAGACAAACTGGAAAATTCGTGCCCATGAACAGTACTTTTGGCCGCGGAACCGCGGCATAAGCAAGCTTAGGCCGCGGATCCGCGGCCATATAAGGGGATCTTTGACCAATTTTTGCACAGTGTTTTTCTTTACCTGCTATAGTATATTTTGAGTATGTTTAATCTGAATCTGCTGTTGAAAAATTCTGGAGATGTTTTTGGACTCGTGGTTTCGATCGGAATTTTCATTTCGTTTTCTTTTCCGGGTAAACTAGAAAGTATTGAAGTGTTTGAACGAATATCATTTACTCAATATTCACGGGGTTTAAATAGTTTGGAGATACGTGCAAGTCTTTTTACGGTGGTCCCTCTAGAAGACAACAAACCTTAACTCGATTATGTGACCGTCTCGAACTGCCCTTTGAATCCTAGGGTTTGGGGCAGTACGGCGTGCCACATGTGAGGCGTTAGCTTGACCCTTCTACGGCTGGACCGCCACTACTGTGTCAACTCCGGATCTTTTGAACCCTGCTCAAGTGTTGAGCTTTAGTGAATCTTGGGTGCTTGATTGTTCGTTCGAAAACTTTAATACTGTCTGTTTGTCTGGAATGTGATACAATATGTGGAATTCATATGGTTTAGGCATGAAATACGAAATATGTGATATTTCGCATTTATGATGTCTAAAGAGAATCTGGATTCCAAATATTGTAGTTTTATACTTTCTTTTCTGTGACCGTAAGTGTAGTATGTTAGATATCGCCGGTTTCGTTGCTATACATCAACGACAATTGGGGTATGCATACTTACTTACGTTGATGATATGTGATATTATGTGTTGCTGAGATATGATGTGTAGGATTGTCGCGATCGAATAGCCGGGGGTTTTTGTGAGATGAGAGCTTTATATTTTCATTCATGTAAATTCAAATGTAATGTAATATTCTTTTATTTGGGGCACTTCCAGGTTGCGGTTGTGTCACTAGTGTTGTATATTATTTACTTTTCCGCATTAGGATGGACCCAAGGAGGGGAGCACTGGTGACCGGGTTCTGGGGTTCAGTGGGAGGCCATCTCGAGGAGTCGAGACCGGGTCTCCTAAACTCCAGGATTGGTAGGGTCACTTGCCGCTCTCGTAGGGGTCCAGGGTGTGGGCTTGGCTATTCATCGCGACTGTGGAATCCGTATTTTCTATTCTGGCTAAATACTAAATACGGACGTCCTAGGATATCCCACGTTATATCTATGTTTCTGCCGCCTGTGTTCTGTGATATCTGAGATGAATGACATATTATATATATGATATATAGTAGACGTTGCTTATGTTTTACACCCGCGCTAGTCCCGTCCCGGTATGCCGTTAGTTAAGTAACCTAACGGTGCATAACGGAACATTGCGGCGAATGCGGATGGCATAAGCGTACGTGTTATTTTCGTTTCTTTTCTGTGATTGGCTTAAGGACTTAAATGATGGGATTACATTAATGTGATTAATGTAAAGAAAATAAACCTAAAAAGATGTTGTAGAATCAGATTTAAAAACTACTCGGCTATTTATGAAAAAGCTACATTTCAAAACTGCGGAGCCTAAGCCACTCCTTTTGAAAACTGTTTGATTCTACAACGATATCAAGTTCAAAGCGTTAAAGATTTTCTTAAAAATCATTCGCAACCCTCCGTCATTTTAGGAAGTAGAGTACTTAGTATTCGTGCTACGTTTGTTGACTTTAGTTAAGGCGTAGTGTACGGTAGCTAAGTGATGTCTTCCTACACTGCATATGATGCAGATTAATTAGGACATTCATACGACTTTGTTGACCATAGTTAAGGGTCATATGGGTGGGTCTAATTGATCAAGAAATGACGGGTAGAACTTGACTGGTACTTATGATTTGTTGACCATAGTTAAGGTCATAAGTACTAGGGGTAAAAATTACATCGGGAATTTCAAGTGTTGAAATTTGCAATGAGATTGCATACCTTCCATGTGATGGTTGGATCCCGATCCCACTGTGGGCAATAGTTGCTCCTAGGAGAGTTTTACAGTTTACAATTAGCTAACTCATTAGGTGTCTAGAAAGGTGTTAACGGGGCTCCGCCTCTGGGAAAACGAGGTTTACTCTAATTAGGTCCGTGCGAAAGCACGGGGAACCTCCCTCAAAGTACCGACACTGGCCTGGCTGAACGGTTAGCGAAGTTGTAGACTGTAATTAATCCTGGCTAGTTTTTCTTTTTAAGGTTTGAAAGAAAAACTCGATAAAAAGCAGTGGGAAACATCGATTAGACAAGATAATTAACCAATCTAATCTGTGCAAGAGCTTTCGCTGAGTGTATTCTTTTCTCTCTCTTAATGGCAGATACCAATGACTGGACTTAAGCTTCTACTAGATAAGAACAAACTGAATGGGACCAACTATAAAGACTAGCTGAGGAATCTAAAGATCGCCTTGACTTATGATAAAGTATCATATGTCCTCACGGCTTCAGCCCCGCCCGTCCCAGGCCCAAAGTCCTCAGTTGCGGACATTGAAGTCCGCAAGACATGGGACGCTGACTGTGCCACGGCAAAATGCCTCGCGCTTGCATCGATGGACAACACACATCAAAAGCAGCACGAGGACATGGACATTCACGGGATATTACTCCATACAAAGGAGTTGTATGGGGAACAGTCCCGCGTATTACGATACGAAGCATCAAAGAAACTGTTTCAGATGCGGATGGCCCCTGGCACACCAGTAGCAGACCATGTTTTGAAGATGATAGCTCTTATAGAAGAGCTTGAGGGCCTCGGATGGATAATGGACAATGAACAATATATAGATATTATTCTGCAGTCCCTCCCCTCCACCTTTGCTCGGTTCATAGTGAACTTTAACATGCATGGCATGGAGAAGGAACTCCCTGAACTCCTTAATATGTTAAGGAGTGCAGAGAGCACTATGAAGTCAGCAAAGACTCCCGTTATGACTATTGGACAGTCTTCTTCTTCTCGCCCGAAAGCTAAGGCCAAGGGAAAGAAAAAGAAGAAACCCACTAATCCTAAGGGCGGAGTCAAAAAGGTGAAGGGAAAGGGAAAGTCCACAGCTGGAGACCCGGGGAAAGGCGAATGTTTTCATTGCCACAAGACAGGACATTGGAAGCGCAATTGCACGGAGTACTTAAGTCTCAAGAAGAAGCATGGTGATGCTTCCGCTTCAGGTGTGTTTGTGACTGAAAACTGTTTTTCTATAAACTCTGCTTCCTGGGTATTGGATACCGGTTCAGGTTCTCACATTTGCAATTCTATGCAGGGGCTGAGAAATAGCAAGGTTTTGAAGACAGGTGACCATACTCTCCGCGTTGGAAATGGTTCCAATGTACATACAGTCGCAGTGGGAGAGTATCACTTGGGGTTGCCATCTGGATGTATTTTGATTTTGAATCCATGTTATTTTGTACCAAGTATGCTATGTAATATAATATCCGTTTCTTTGTTGGACAATGAAGGATATAATTTTGTGTTGCAGAACAATGTTATGAACATTCACCTAAATCAAATGTTGGTTGGGTATGGTACGCTTAATAACGGAATATATGTCCTAAATCAACACACAGTTTTCAGTGTACAACACACTAATAAAAGAAAATTTTCAGAATTAAATGAAGCTTTTCTTTGGCACTGTAGACTTGGTCATATTAACGAAACAAGACTAAACAAGTTACATAAAGATGGATATTTAAACTCTTTTGAATATAAATCTTATGCGACTTGCCAGTCTTGTATCAAGGGTAAAATGACCAAAACTCCGTTTACCGGACACGGAGAAAGAGCTACTCAGCTCCTTGGCTTCATACATAGTGATGTATGTGGGCCAATGTCTACACAGGCTAGAGGCGGTTTTTCATACTTCATTACATTCACCGACGATTTCTCAAGATTCGGTCATATATTTTTATTAAAGCACAAGTCCGAAGCTTTCGAGAAATTCATTGAATATAAACAAGAAGTAGAAAAACAAACCGGCTTGAGTATTAAGATGCTTCGATCAGATCGAGGTGGAGAGTATCTCAGTACAGAATTTGCAAACTTCCTAAAAGAGAATGGGATTCTCTCTCAACTCACTCCTCCTTACACACCACAGCACAACGGTGTGTCAGAACGACGGAATAGGACCCTATTAGATATGGTCCGGTCCATGATGAGTGACGCTGAGTTACCAGTCTCGTTTTGGGGACATGCATTGGAGACTGCAGCGTTTCTGCTAAACAGGGTTCCAACCAAACCCGTGTCTACCACGCCATATGAGATATGGAATGGGAAGAGACCATCTCTTAAAAGAATTAAGATTTGGGGTTGCCCGGCCTATGTTAAAAAGCAGAATCCGGACAAACTCGAGACACGGTCAGTCATGTGTAACTTTGTGGGATATCCAAAGAATTCTTATGGATATCTGTTCTACCACAAAGAGGAACAAAAGGTGTTTGTTTCTCAGTATGCCACATTCTTGGAAAAAGAGTTTTTCACAGATAAAGATGATGGCAAGGTAGTAGATCTGGAAGAGGTTCTGGAGACACAAACTACAAATGACGATTTGGTTGAACCGGCTGTTGCAACAGAAACTGAAGAACCTCGGCCACTCCGTAGGTCTGGTAGGACTTCTCGCCCACCGGAGAGGTACTACGGTTTCCTCATTGATGGTGACGGAGAAGATTGCATCATGGATGATGATGATCCTACCAGTTTTCAGCAAGCTATCACGAGTGGTGACTCTGTGAAGTGGCTGGATGCCATGAGATCCGAAATGGAGTCTATGTACACCAACAAAGTATGGACTTTGGACGTTGTACCCCCTGGGGTAAAACCTGTAAGGTGCAAATGGATCTTTAAAAGAAAGATTGGTGTGGATGGGCAGGTAGAGACCTATAAGGCAAGACTTGTGGCGAAAGGTTTTCGTCAAAGACCAGGTTTGGACTATGACGAAACTTTTTCGCCCGTAGCCATGCTTAAATCCATTCGGATCCTACTTGCTATTGCTGCTCACTACGACTATGAAATCTGGCAGATGGACGTTAAAACAGCATTTCTAAATGGAGATTTAGAAGAATGCGTTTATATGGATCAGCCAGAGGGCTTCATTGACAGTGGGAGCAACGAGAAAGCATGTAGATTGCTTAAATCCATATATGGGTTAAAGCAGGCATCTCGGAGTTGGAACATCTGTTTCGATGATGTTATCAAAGAGTTTGATTTCATCAAAAATCCAGATGAACCTTGTGTTTATAGGAAGGCTGTAGGAAGAGCTGTCACATTCCTCGTATTGTACGTGGATGACATTCTTCTGATAGGAAATGATATTCCTATGCTACAGTCGGTCAAATCATTCTTATCACTGAGGTTCTCCATGAAGGACCTGGGTGATGCCACATACATCCTGGGCATAAGGATCTATAGGGATAGATCCAAAAAGTTATTGGGATTGTCCCAAACCAGGTACATCAACACCATCCTAAAAAGGTTTAGTATGGAAGACTCCAAGCGGGGTGCCTTACCCGCTTGCCATGGAGTCACTCTCTCCAAGGATTCTTGTCCAAAGACCGATGAAGAGAGAGCTCGCATGAGCATTATACCTTATGCTTCGGCAGTAGGATCTATAATGTATGCGATGTTATGTACACGCCCAGATGTAGCTTATGCACTTAGTGTTGTAAGCAGGTATCAATCCAACCCAGGGGAGAATCACTGGACAGCTGTGAAGAACATTCTTAAGTACTTATGAAGGACTAAAGAATTGTTCTTGGTGTATGGTAATACAGACCTCCAAATGGAGGCCTTTACCGATTCGAGCTTCCAGAGCGATAAGGATGACAGCAAATCTATCTCAGGGTTTGTATTTACCCTCAATGGAGGGGCGGTAAGTTGGAAGAGTTCCAAACAAGATACCGTTGCAGACTCTACGATGGAAGCTGAGTACATTGCTGCAAATGATGCCGCCAAGGAAGCCGTCTGGATGAAGAAGTTCGTCTCGGAGCTAGGAGTAGTTCCAACCATTATTGATCCAATACCTTTGTATTGTGACAATAATGGGGCAATGGCGTTAGCCAAGGAGCCCAGATCCCATCAGCGGTCCAGACATATCCTGAGGCGCTTTCATTTGATCCGGGAGATTGTAGATCGCCGCGAGATCGAGATTAAGAGAGTTGACACAAAGAACAACGCCGCGGATCCACTCACCAAGGCCCTCCCTCAGCCACAGCATGAGCGACTTTTTGAGATGTTGGGTATGAGATACGCCAATAACTGGCCTTAGTGCAAGTGGGAGATTGTTGGATATATGTATGCCCTAGAGGCCATTATGTGATAGTGGATGTATCTATACATGTATATATATTCAGTTTGCATTCTTGCTCGACATGATAGTATGCTATCTGGTTCTTCTTTATCTGACATGTTGATTTGATCATGCTTTTATTCATTCATACATGCTGATAAAGCCCTGAGGATATCGGCTTGACTACTCTGATTATGATGGAGATCATACTAGTAGGACATCTGTAGTCTATAAGCATATCCTGGAACGTCCCTAGTCGTAGGTATATCGAGACGGGGCATTGATATACCAGAGTAGACTAGCGTATATGATACTAGACCCATACGATGGGCGATGAATGTTCCCACATTCATCGATGTTTGACATCAAGATCATATACGGGTGCTCAGTGGTGACTGGGTACACTGGACGGACTCACCGAGAACTCCTATATGGAATTATATCTATCGTCGGATAGCAGTTCTCAGGTGACACTGGTACAAGTTAGTCTGTAGACCCGAGATCGTCATAGAGCCTTGTGTGTTCTCCCACTGTACTTTGATTACCACCCTACCACGGCTCTACTGAGTCGTGCAAGCAGGTGGCCGTTGGGTACAGTCCCGAGACACACGAAGGCAATGAGCGATAGGAGGGGTTTCGTCTCTCCCGATATTGGGAGTTGATGCTGTACTGTGCCCGACTGGTTATAACAGCAAGTCCCTGGCCAGGGCTGCTGAGATTTGCTGATAAGTATTATCAGTAGTTTCTCGATCTGTTATAGACCATTCACCGGCATGACTTATTGAGTTATTGGGGTCGACGTGACCATCCCTAGGCTCGATATGCAGCATATCTGACGAAGAGACCGGACTGTACGGTAGTGTTGCCGGATGGCTCGACGGGAGTTGTAACAGGTTCGCTTGTTTTCTTCTAATCGCTCAATACCCGGGTGGCCGTTACGTTTAGCTGACCGCTTGCGGCTTGGGGGTGCTTGATATGATCATCACCCACTGCCGGCATATTGACGAGTCTTTGAGTCCCACATAGAAGTTACCTAGTCCAGGCGAAAAGTTGTGGTGCGCGTATGCGATATGCGCTTGGACCCGATTAAAATGCGTGTATGGGATACCGTATATTAATTGGGCGGCTTGCTAATGGTCGGGTCATATGTGATATGACCGGATTAGTGAATCAAGTGTTGATTCATCATTAGTTTCTCACTACAAATCCTATTTTGCTTATTTTGGATGTATGCATGCATGTATGCATTCATTCTTGTTCATGCACATATTGATGTGCAAGCACACATGCATACATACATCAATTTTTTTATCATGGTTGTTTATACAATGAGAATGGTGGATATATAAGAATTACACCATGGTTATTTTTGGATTATTATTGGATTTAAATTAAAGCAAAAGGAAATGAAAAATGGGTTAAATCATTTAAGAGTTTCTACACTCTTCTAAACTCTACCATGCTCACCTAACTTTTAACCCATGGTTTATTTTCTTATTATGCTTTTAACTTAAATCAAATGATATCTTTAAATCTAACCATGGTTGGTTATGAGAAAGAAAAATATATATAGTTATTTTTCTTTTCTCTTTCAAGGATAATTCATTCTCTTCTTCACAAAAGACCACCATCTTCATCAACCTCCATGCTTTGCTCTCTAGTTCTTATAAGAGAGTAAAATACTCATAAAAATAGGATTTTGAAGTGAGATCCATAGCCACAACATCATTCTAATCAAGTTTAGCCGACTTGATTAGAGTGTTCTCTTGGTTTTTCCAAATTTGCTAGCTTGGACGGGAAACTCCGGGTGGATCGTCGTGGACGTAAGAGGACAACAAGAGGACCTTCTTCCAATACCCAAGAGCCTAAGGAGTGAAGCAAAAAGGGGAGCTACAAAGGTTGTAGCTTTCAAACCCTAATCTTTACTAGCTTGTAGTTTTATAACCCTAATTTCTAGGATCGATCCCCTTGCATGTTAGTTTAGCACCTTAAAAATTAAAACTTTGGGTCATGTAATGCTTCAAAACTCTTCATAGGGTGCTACACTAACCTTACACCCACGACCTTCCTCTGTCCTTATTGAGCGCGACAGTCCTTAGAGTCTGGTCTAGATATTTTTTAAATTAATGACGGGTTGATCTATATGCTCGGTTTGTGATTTGTGGGGCTTAGGAAGGGTGATGAAATCCCCACCTAATCTTGATTTGGTCTTTGCCCCTTAAAGTCCGTATTAAATATGCAAAACAAAACCAATCACAAAACTTTTGCAAAAAGATTTTTGAGCGGCGCTATTTTGCAAAGAATCCTGCAGAAAATAAATTTTATTGGATTTGAGGGGAGAGAGAAGGAGTTGAGAATCTTACCAGAGAATTCCGTAGCCCTAATCCCTCCAAGCCGCCGCGTTTCCGCCGCAGGAAGCACCTTTGTGCCGCGGTTCCGCCGCGAGGTGGATGGATCGCTTGCTGAAAATTTTTCTGTGATCTCCTTTGCTCCTCTGGATCTCTAAAAATGTCTCTGTTTCCTGTTTTCCTCAATTCTGTGACTCCAGATTTCCTTGCAAAAAATCCACGCACAAATCGTTAAATATACAATTTGCAGTTTTGTTTTAATAATGATATGACTCGTCTAAGAATTCAACACAAATAGTAAAAATAAAAAATTACGCACGTATCCCCGGCAACGGCGCCATTTGATTGACACGAAAAAGAGTGTTTGTTTTGTAGTTAACCGCAATCAGAACGGTGTCGCACGTAGCTAGACCGAGGTGAGTACGGGTCGTCCTCTGGGAAACGTGGAATCTTTTATTTTTACTTTAGATGTGTTGAGAAAGAGAGGAGGGATAAAGAATTTTGTTGAATGGTTTCTAGATCTACGTTAAACAAGAATGTAAAATATAGATCTAGATTATTTTAAAGGTGTAGTAAATATAATAAGAAGGCTTGTAGGGTTCGTTAGGATTTAGTAGTTATGGACGATTAATTAAAAGTTACCCTTTTTATCCATTAATAGATTTAGAACTAGAACGACGGTGATGCGTGTAGATTAGGGTTTCTGGAGGGAAAAGGAATCCCACTCTTAACCCTTATCTCGACACGGAACTCCGTTCATATCTAGCCTTTACCGAAACAATCATTAATCTAATCTCTAATCGCGGTCGGAACTAGCAAAGAATTGCTAGCGCGCCCGATTAGGATGTCAATGATTCTTTTGATAAAGTTCCTAAACTTTATAGGACTTAAAAAGGGTTTAGTTATTTTCATCGTCCATTAATCTACCCTAATCCTACGAACCCTAACAAGCGGAGAATTACTCGCGCATGTTGGGAGAAGAAGATGAAAAGACAAAGAGGGAAAACATAATGTAAAATGCAAAAAAGAATTAAATAAAATAACTACCTTTATTAATCAACTGAACAAACTACACTTTTATTCCGTAGAAAATGATTACAAACTAGTGCTTCTCGATCTTTCCTATGGAGGTAGTCGAACAGTTGATGATCAGCCTGGATGCGTGAGCGTTGGCAGCTTCGTGATCTCTTCGGCTTGATGGCTTTTCCAAGAGGCTCTCGGTGCCTTTATATAGTGCAAACCCAGAATCTTATTGTTGAGAAGTTGGTAAAATTCAGCAGTTGTCAATCTCCCAAAATATTGCCTTCCAACTCATCATTATTGCGGCGGATCCGCGGCCCCGGGGTGGGTTTGGCCGCGGATCCGCGCTCAAGGGATGAGATCTCTCTGTCGTTTTTCTTGGGCTCTCATCTGGTGACATGTGGCAATCTCTGGAAACTTCAGAAATTAGAAATCTTTTCTTTTCTTCTGCCAGACTTGATTTCTTCATTTTGATTTCTTAATTAGGCAAGTTTTCTTCAACAACCTGATTTCTTCATAACAACTTGGAAATATTCTGCACAACAACTCAAATAAGATTTTAGTAGACTTTGTTCTACTAGGATTAGGCCAATAATATTATTTGCATACATTTTCCTACCAAATGATAATAAAAATATATTAACACATGGAAAATAATGTTTTTACACATAAACCCTCATATGTATAATATATCATATTAAAGTCCTTTTTTAATATAAAATGGTAGGAAAAATGTACTACAAATGTGCAGTTTTATCGACTGAACATGACCCCCTTAGAACGAGCTTTCTTCCTTCTTTTTGCGCTCTGTTTTCTGGTTGCTGCTTAGCTATCACGTGCCACCACGTGACAACTGGTCACGTGTGAGCACGTGACCCTGGCGTGGAGCCTTCTTCTCGATTTAAACGGAGAATGAGTCTGATGTTTTGAGTGTCACGTGCCAACACGTGACCCTGGTCACGTGGGAGCACGTGACCTCTTCTGAAGCCTTTTTCTTGATTTGATCAAGGAACTGTTGTGTCTTTGCCGCTGCTTTTAAATGTCACGTGCCGACACGTGACCCAGGTCACGTGGGAACACGTGACCCTTTCTGAAGCCCCTTTTCTGAATTTGCCTTTCCGATACTTTTAGGTGTCACGTGCCCACACGTGACTGCTGGTCACGTGTAAGCACGTGACCCTCTTCTGAAGCTTTTTCCCTAAGCTTTTCTGATTTTAAATCAGGAAACAAATGCCCCCACAGCGTTGTTCTCACGTGTCCGCACGTGAGTGCAACGCTGTCACCTTTTGTGACCGTTGGATTCCTTTAGGGATTTGGGGAGATGAATCATTTCCATCGCCTCCTATAAATACCCATGTCTCTTCAGAAGAGCCTTCACTTTGCTCATCTTCTTCCCTCGAGAGCTTTTTCCTTTGAGAATTTAATTCTCGTTTCCAGAGCTTAGTTCTCTGTCTCAGACATTTTCCAGAGTTTAACTCTGTTGAAGGATCCCTTTTCCTCAGGTAATAATGTTGAATGGCTGAAGCACCTTCGTTAAAAGAACTCTCTGGATTTTAAATCCACATTAAGGATTTCACAAAGAACCCTTTTTTTTTAATTTCTTTAACCTCCATCAGTAGATCTCTTGGGGTCGGATGATCCTTGGGGAGATGATGATGGCGATTCAACTCTATGGAATTTAATTCCATCCCAAAAATGCTTTCTGGGAATTTAATTCCTTTTTCTTAATAAGGAATTTAATTCCAATGAAGGACTCGATTTCTTCACACGGAGGCTTCTTGGGGTCTCTTGGCCCGAGGTTGTTCTCCTGCAATTAATGAAATAGGAACTTTCTAATGATTCTCATGACCTTTATTTCAGGTATCATGGATGCCCATCTGTATGGTCTTGACGAGATCATTTCCTATGGGAATATTCGTGCACTGGGCCGCAGTCAGAACCAGGAGTTCACCGATGCTCAATGTGCCGAGATCATGAGCCGCTTTGACGAGTACAACCATCGGCTACTCCCCCGTCGTTCTTCTCTTCTGAGGCTGATCGTGCTGGCGATCCGGGAGGCACTTCCTCTCTTTTGCACCGGCATACCGCTCGGGGCCTTGGACACTGCTGAGGATAAGGTGCATTCGGTGTACCTGATGGGTTTGATCTCAAAAAGGAGGCGAGATCACCTCATCGATCTCTTGCGCCAAGTCTTTCAGCAGTCAGCCATACTTGCCGCCTATCGGAGGGTGGAGGACATTCGTGAGGATCCCGACGCTTGAGACCGCGAGAGGAAGCACACTCGGGAGGTTCGAAATGCTTGGAGAATCTTGGACAAAGTTAATCTTGAGTTTCTCAACCCATGCCCCGCGTCTGAAGTCTTACCATTGTAAACGTGTCCTCTTTATTTTGTATGAACTTCTTGAAGGATTCAGTGACAAGTTTATTATGTTTTTCCATGTTTGCATGCCTTTCTCTGGGATTTTATCATTTTGCTACTGTTGTTGTTGGTGCTTTCAATATGCAGGGTGCTACTCCATTTTCTTTTGTTTTAGTGTACATCAGGTTTAGGCCTCACGTATTCTGCATGTGGGGTCCCTTGACGGGGCTGTTCACAAAATCTTCCCATGCCCTATTTTCAGTGCACAATATCAGACGCAGAAAAAAGGGCCTTGGAAATAGTTCCATCTCCTTGATTTTCGATGCCTTTCCTTTTTTGGGCCTTGGAAGTAGCTTCACCATGCATCAAACTCTCGATCCGTAGGGGGTCCCCCCTCCCGATGGGTTCCCTCTGGCTCCGGATGATTCTCACGGCCGTGCTTGCCGACATCCCTCCTCACCCGGCGGAGATGACCCTGGCGATGCTCGACGCGGTGGAAGAAAAGCTCGAGGGCTTTCATGAAGCGTGCCTGATTACTCAGGCTTTGAAGGATTGCTCAATTCATCTGCTGAGCCAGATCAAGGCCCGGCGAGCTATTATGTCTGCTTTCGCGGACGAACACGGCGCCAATCGATGGGGAGCGACTCCTCGTGAGAACCGTCGCTTTGATATGCTGGAGAAAGCAGAGAGAGAGATGGAGAATTTTGTCCTCTGCTTCGTTAACCCCTGTGCCGTTGATCCCATGTTTGGTGACCTTTTCCGTTAGCGTAGAACATTTTTAAATTAGTCCCTCCTTCTTTTTTTTTTACGCTTTATGCCGAACTTCCATGTAGGCTTGGTACTAGTATGTATGTTTCCGCTTGCATAAATAAACTTCATATTCTTCTCATGAGAATTTTCTTTAGTTGCAAATGCTATCATTACTTTCCTGCGCATCAGACCTTTTTGGGTATTATGAACGTTCATGCGATTGCAAATGCTATTATTATTATTATTTTCTTTTTGAATACTCATATGATTGCGAACGCATGCTTGAAATATGTCGGAAATCTTTCTTGTTGCCTTTCACGTCAGGTGATGTGAGCGCGTTTTAGATCGATTATTCCCGTCGACTGGAAGCCCATTTATACGGTCTTGTAAATGTCTTGTTTCCAAGGCTGTGGTCACGAAAACGAGCTTACGTGGCCTGATAGAGCGACACGTAGCGAACATATTGTTGTGCGAGAAAAGGGTTCGGCCGTAAATTTTCGGAGAGAGAGCTAGCTGCTAAGGCGCTGAGCGAGCTTCATGCCAGCTTCACAGCCAAGGCCAACAAAGCATACGAATTCTGGCGAGTGCTCCAGGAGTCCATAAAAGAGGTGGTGGCTCTCGATAAAGCTGCCACGTTCACTCGTGAGAGGGTCGAGGCTCATAAAGCCACCGAGAAAGAGCTCGAAGTTCGGCTTGCTTCGTATCAAGCTCAGCAAGCTCAGGCGGAGGCTCGTCTTCTGGAGATCTTGCGTCATGAAGCCGTGGCTCAGCAACAGAACGATGAGCTGGTGAAATTACTGCACCGCCCGCCGGCTTGAGGACTTGTATCTTTTCCCCTTTTTTGTACGTACTCATGGATAAGAGTATCTTTCTTTTTTGTTTCTTTCATGAATTGTACTTTGTATCCATTTTGGTTTATGAATAAAAGATACATTTTTCTTCTTAACGATGTATCCCCTTTCATTGAATGCGTTTGTGGACAATTTATCTTGATCTCCTCGTAGGGCAGCGATAGCTTAAGACTCAGGGTTAAGATCTGCTTCCAAAGACTTTTGCATTTTAAGAGCCACAAGGGTCTCATAAAGAGCTTTTCTCCCTACAGGTCGAGAGGATCCCATAGGTGTAAGTCCTTCTTAAGAATCGTGAAGGTTCTTAAGTGGGTTTTCCCTTGAAAGTCGTAAGGATCTCACAAGAGAGTTTTTCTTCCTCGCAGGTCGTGAGGACCTGCAAGTGTTGGATGTGGTCGCCCTTATCCGTGTTTCACGGGGTCAGGGGTCGCTCAAGGTATCGTAGTTTAAAGACATCACGGTCAAGGTTAAGGACCTCTTAGTCCGTGGATTTAGGGACTCCACAGTCCGATGCTAGTTTTAAGACATCACGGTCAAGGTTAAGGACCTCATAGTCCGTGGATTTAGGGACTCCACAGTCCGATGTTTGGTTGCAGGGACCCGTCACCTCTTTGAAGACGTTGATGAATTACAACGCCGAGTATCAAAGGAGTGAAGAGATGTACCCTTTAACCAAGGGAGAATCCGTAGGGAATCGGGGTGGTTGATCGTTAGTTTTAAGACATTGCGGTCGAGGTTAAGGACGTCATAGTCCGTGGATTTTAAGGACTCCACAGTCCGGTATCTGCTCTGGATGCTTCACACGGGTTCACTGTCGTGCTTGGCGAGGACCAGGCTCCGCTCTGGACGTTTTCCACGGGGTCAAAGAGTGACATTATCCGCGTTCCACGTAACCAGGAATTTTGCACTAGATATTTCACACGGGTTCACTGCCGTGTTCGGCGAGGACTAGGCTCCGCTCTGGATGCTTCACACGGGTCAAAGAGTGACATTATCCGCGTTCCACGTAACCAGGAATTTTGCACTAGATGCTTCACACGGGTTCACTGCCGTGCTCGGCGAGGACTAGGCTCCGCTCTGGATGCTTCACACGGGGTCAAAGAGTGACATTAGCCGCGTTCCACATAACCAGGAATTTTGCACTAGATGCTTCACACGGGTTCACTGCCGTGCTCGGCGAGGACTAGGCTCCGCTCTGGATGCTTCACATGGGTTCACTGCCGTGCTCTGCGAGGACCAGGATCCGCTCTGGACGTTTTCCACGGGGTCAAAGAGTGACGTTATCCGCGTTCCACGTAACCAGGAATTTTGCACTAGATGCTTCACACGGGTTCACTGCCGTGCTCGGCGAGGACTAGGCTCTGCTCTGGATGCTTCACACGGGGTCAAAGAGTGACATTATCCGCGTTCCACGTAGCCAGGAATTTTGCACTAGATGGTTCACACGGGTTCACTGCCGTGCTCGGCGAGGACTAGGCTCCGCTCTGGATGCTTCACACGGGTTCACTGCCGTGCTCTGCGAGGACCAGGCTCCGCTCTGGATGCTTCACACGGGGTCAAAGAGTGACATTATCCGCGTTCCACGTAACCAGGAATTTTGCACTAGATGCCTCATACGGGTTCACTGCCGTGCTTGGCGAGGACTAGGCTCCGCTCTGGATGCTTCACACGGGTTCACTGCCGTGCTCTGCGAGGACCAGGATCCGCTCTGGACGTTTTCCACGAGGTCAAAGAGTGACGTTATCCGCGTTCCACGTAACCAGGAATTTTGTCAATTGTATCCGCATTTCACGGGATGGAGGTTTGACTGTTGGCGATATGTATACCGCCGAGCCATGGAACTGGGAGTTGCCGCTGTTTCGTTTAGCTTGAAGTTGTGTTCGTCGTTACGAAACGAGTGCTGGGATGATCTCTAAGTCGCTTGCGGCCCGTCGAGATTTTGCTTCTTCTTATGATGAAACCTGGGGGGAGGTATGTTCCCTTTCTTTCTTTTTTTTGTTTGTGCCCTGGATTGTATACAGGGGTTGATGTAACATCACCTGTAGGGCATAAATTTTATTCTTATTTTATTTCTTTGTCCGCGATGCTCTATCATTTCAGCTTTTATATCGCGAAGGTCGCGATTGCCCTATCATTTCGGCTATGTTTTCGCGGTGCCCAATCGTTTCGGCTATTTATTTCATTTTTACTCGCTGCTTTTTATTGCGAGTTGCCCCATCATTTCGGCTATTTTTCATGCATACATTTTTACTTGCTGTTTTTTTTTGCAAGCTGCCCCATCATTTCGGCTATTTCATATGCATTTTTGGCTCGCTGATTTTTTTATATATCGCGAGTGTGGAACTTGGGATCTGATACCAATCTTAGCATCAGTATCGCTGTGACTGGAATATTGCCAGGAGCGAATCATCATTTGCCATGAAAGAACTTGGGATTTGATACCGGTTTAGGCATCAGCATCGCTGCAACTGGAATATTGCCAGGAGCGAATCATCATTTGCCTCTGTCGATGTTGAACAAAGGTGGCTTAGCAAACAGGGTTAAGGTCCTGTCGACTAAGGCTTTTGACTTCATGAGCCGTAAGGGTCTCACAAAGGTATTTCTCCCTACAAGTCGTGAGGATCTTATAGGCGTATTTTCTCCCTAGGAATCGTGAGGGTTCTTAAGTGCATTGTTCCTCTGTAAGTCGTAAGGATCCTACGGGAGGGTTTTCTCCTTGTAAGTCGAGAGGATTTACAAGGGTTGTTTACCATGCAAACATATCCCTAGTCTCGGATGGGACTTAGTTAGGGAAATGTTTATTCGCGCCCGTGGATTGTATACAAGGGTCAATATTGGACTACTTGTAGGGCATTATCGAAGGTTGTGGGGGATTGCTTAAGCACAGGTTTAGGTCTCTGTAACTTAAGACTTTCAAATCTTACGAGCCGTGAGGGTCCCATAAGAGAGTTCTCCTTGCGAGTCGTGAGGATCTCGTAAGTGCATTTTCTCCTTTCTCCTTAGGAATCGTGGGGATCCCTAAATGTGTTGCTCCTTTGTGAGTCGTAAGGATCTCACGCAGGTGGTTTCTCCTTACAAGGTCGAGAGGATCCTATAAGTGTCTTTTAACGAGGTTGCGCCCTTTCGGGTTTTCACAAACACTCGCCGGTAGTCCTGCTGTTTTTACTCACGGAGCCCTTTTGGGTTTTCATCCGTGCCCATTTTGCTCATGGACATACCGTTTTTTTTATTCTCTTTTTTTTTACAAGGTCGCGCCCTTTCGGGTTTTTCACGAATACTTGCCGGTAGCCCTGCTGTTTTTACTCACGGAGCCCTTTCGGGTTTTCATCCGTGCCCTTTTTGCTTATGGACATACCGTTTTTTCATTATTTTTTTTATTTTTATTTTTCTCTTTTTTTTTTATCTCGTCAGCCTAAGGATGCTGCGGTAGTAGTTTAGGGACGTTTCGGTCCGTCGTTAGTTTAAAGACATTTCGGTCCGCCGTTAGTTTAAGGACGTTTCGGTCCATTGTTAGTTTAAGGACGTTTCGGTCCATTGTTAGTTTAAAGACATTTCGGTCCGTCGATAGTTTAAGGATGTTTCGGTCCGTCGTTCAGGGGAAGGCCGGCTGCTGCTTGTAAAGTCTGAGCTTAGGAAGATAGCGAGCGGGCATAGTCGTCGTCATCTATCATTGACCCAGGCTGTGGCTCATTAAGCATAGTACTTCTTTAAGAAACGGCCGTTTATTGGCCTGAAAGGCCTTTCACCGTGCATGTCCATGAGTAGATAGGCTCCACCCTGGTAGACCTTGTCTATGATGTACGGGCCTTCATAGTTCGGCTCAAATTTTCCCCGCTTGGCACGATTGGGGATCATAGGTCTTTTGACTAATAGTACGAGTTCGCCTTGGCGGAATGTCCTCGGCCTGGTCAATCTTTCGTACGAGCGCGTCATCTTTTCTTTGTAGGCTTCTAGATGTTGTTGCGCTATGAGCCGGGTTTCATCGAGGGCATCAAGCTCCTCAAGCCGAAGGTGAGCGTTTTCTTCGTCCGTCAGCTCGTAGTGGACTGCCACTCGTAGAGAGGGTAACTCTATCTCGAGGAGGAGCACTACTTCCGTCCCAAATACCAACGCATACGGCGTTGCGTTCGTGGCCGTCTTGAATGTAGTTCGATAAGCCCAAAGGGCTTCTTGCAGCTTCTCGTGCCAGTCTCTCTTATTCCGGGAAATGGTCTTTTTTATGATCTTCGTCAAGGTCTTATTGAAGGCCTCGGCCAGACCGTTAGCTCGTGGGTTGTAAACTGAAGAATATCTCCAGTCTATATTGTGCTGCTGCGCGAAGCGGCTAATCTTATGGCTTCTGTAGGCTGGCCAGTTATCGGAGATAATCCACCGTGGGGTTCCAAACCGATAGATGACGTGCGTCTTGAAGAAGTGGAGGATATTCTCTGTCTTCACTTCCCTCAGCGGTACTGCTTCTGCCCATTTGGAGAAGTAATCAGTTGTCGCCAGGATGAAACGATGTCCCCGGGACGATGCTGGCTCGATGGGGCCAACTATGTCAGTCCCCCACATTTCGAATGGCCAGCTAGCCACCGTTGGGTGTAGTGGGTTCGGAGGTTGGTGGATAAAGTCTCCATGAATCTGGCACGAGTAGCATTGCTTCGCATACTCGAGGCAGTCCTGGGTCATCGTGGGCCAATAGTAACCCATCCGTTTAATTTTTAACTTCATCTTTGGGCCTGCTTGGTGAGAACCGTAGAGTCCGTCGTGAACTTCCTGAACGACTCTTTCTGCTTCGTCAGGTCCTAGGCATCTCAGCCATAGAGAATCAAATGATCTCTTGTATAGAGTATCGTTGACGAAAGCGAAAGATAGAGCTCGTTTCATGAGCTGATGTCTTGAGGACGCTTCTTCGGGCATTCGGTGGGACTTAAAGTAATCTATGAAGACTTCCCTCCAGTCCTCAGCCTTCTCACGGTCTTTTATTTGTAGGGTCGTCTGCTCAGTCGCCCCCTTTTCTTTGTATAATTTCGGAGGTATTTCTGCCGGGGCGAGCACTCGACGGCTTTGTACCACGATTCTGACGTCATCAAGGTTCTCGTCAGCCAGTTCTTTAGCAAGTTTGGCCAACGCGTCTGCTTTGCTGTTCTCCGCACGCGGTATGTTCTCCAAAGTATAGGAGGGAATTTGTGTCATAGTTGTTGCACCTTTTCGCCGTACTTCACCAATTCTGGTTTGCACGTTTGGTAGTCACCATTTACTTGACTAACGACCAATTGGGAATCCCCGTATATAAGGAGATTTTCGATTCCCATGTCGATGGCGATCTCGAGGCCTGCTATCAGAGCTTCGTATTCAGCTTCATTGTTTGTCCTCGGCTCTGTTAAGGAGAAGGCGAAGCGCATTATCCCTCCTTGTGGAGTTGCGAAGATGAGGCCTATCCCCGATTTGATCATTGGGATACCCTGTTTCTGTTTCTTTAGGGAGGATGCTCCATCGAAATAGAGTTCCCATTGGGTACTACCGCCGCCAATCGCATCAAATGCATGCTCGTCTGGCAACTCGCAGTTCAGAGGAGAACCAGCAGGTACTGGATGCTCAGCGAGGAAGTCGGCAATGGCCTGGCCTTTCACTGCCTTAAGAGGTCGATACGTTATTGAGAACTCCATCAGGAGTAGAGCCCATTTAGCGAGTCGACCCGTCAATATAGCCTTTGACATCAGATATTTAAGAGGGTCCACCTTCGAGATGAGACGGACTTCATGTGCCAACGCATAGTGCCTGAGCTTTGTTATCGCGAAGATTAACGCCAAGCAATGTTTTTCAATGGGAGAGTAGTTGCTTTCTGCCCCCAGCAGAACTCGACTTAAGTAGTAGAGTGCTCTTTCTTTTCCTTGGTCGTCCTCTTGTGCCCATAATGCGCCTAAAGAACCTTCGAGGGCGGTTGTATAAAGAATGAGAGGTTTTTCCTTAACCGGAGCAGCCAACACCGGCGGGTTCTGCAGGTATTGCTTGATCTCGTCTAGCGCGCTTTGGCATTTTTGATCCCAGACGAATGGGGTTCCCTTCTTCATCAGGTGACTGTAAGGACGGCATTTGCCTGAAAGATTAGCGATAAACCGCCGGATGTATGCGAGCTTCCCTTGGAGAGACCGCAACTGTTTGAGGGTTCTTGACGGAGGCATTTCCATGATCGCCTTGATCTTAGATGGATCTATTTCGATACCTCGATGTCGGATGATGAATCCCAGGAATTTACCCGAGGAGACTCCAAACGCGCATTTGAGGGGATTCATCTTCAGATTATATTGACGAAGGCGTTGAAAGACAGTCTCCAGATGCTTTAAATGCTCTTCGTATGACATGCTCTTCACTACAAGGTCATCGATATAGCACTCGACGATGTCATGTATGAGATCGTCGAAGATCTTTGTCATGGCCCTTTGATAGGTAGCACCGGCGTTCTTTAGACCAAAGGGCATAACCCTGTAGCAGAATATACCCAAAGGAGTCCGGAAAGCGGTGTGCTTCTGGTCTTCGGGATGCATCTTTATCTGATTGTATCCTGATGAACCGTCCATAAAAGAGAAAACCTCATGAGTGGACGTGTTATCTATCATTAGCTCGGTTACTGGTACTGGGAAATCGTCCTTTGGACAGGCTTTATTGAGATCCCTGAAATCCACGCATATGCGTACCGTCCCATTTTTCTTCATTACCGGGACGATATTGGCGATCCAGTCGGGATATTGGACTTCTCGAATAAATCCAGAATCGATCAGCTTCTTGACTTCGGCGTTGATGCTCATTTCAAGCTCGAGTCGCATCCTTCTTGGCGCCTGCTTGACTGGCTTGATATCCGGGGATATTGCTAACTTATGCACAGCAATCTTCGGATCTAATCCTGGCATCTCGGAGTAGTTCCACGCGAAGCAGTCTTTATGTCGTAGAAGCACGTTCTTTAAAGCAGCCACCCTTTCTTCAGATAGCAGCTTGCTGACAAATGTCGGTCGCGGGTCATCTGCCGATCCTAACTCAATCTTCTTGAGGTTATCTGCAGTAGTATGTATACCGTCTTCCAGTTCTTTTGGAGCTGGCAGAAATTCTGAGACCACCTCATCATCGCTGTTCTCAAAGCACCAGGGAAGGTCATCCATATTCTCGGGCTCTTCTTTTAATATCGTAATCGTGTAACAGGTGCGAATCCGCTTCCAGGACTGAGGTGGATCTGGTTTTGCTTTTGCGGCTTTGGGTTCGTGCTTTTGTGGCGGCGTTACCCTCCAGCCATCGGATAAGGCGAATCTGCCCTGTTGGTACTGGTCCTCGACCCAGTTCTTGAAGGTGAAGCAGTCTTCGGTAGGATGTCCTATGGCTCGGTGATAAGAGCAATAGCTTAAATGAGAAGCCTTGTTAGCTTGCTCAGGGTGTCTAGACCCTGGAGGCGCGATCATTTGATGTTTTAAAGCGAGCTTAAGTAACCTCTCCGTCTTGTCTCGGGGGAAGGAGTACGCTCGACTCATCTTCTTCATGAGGGACAAATCCGAGCCGTGCAATACCCGCTCACGTGACTCTCTAATCCTGCGTCATTGCTGTCGGCTCCTCTTTCCGCTTC
Source organism: Agapanthus africanus (assembly GCA_030015575.1). NCBI lineage: Eukaryota > Viridiplantae > Streptophyta > Magnoliopsida > Asparagales > Amaryllidaceae > Agapanthus > Agapanthus africanus. The sequence goes on along the minus strand of JASDDO010000019.1, from coordinate 40,559,372 downwards.
TTGATTTATTTCCGTCTCTGCGTCGGGCCTTTCGTACAACGGGTTGACGAGGATGAGCATCTTTGTCTTTTGCAGCCTGTTGAAATAGACGTTGCGTCTTGGCCTTCTCGTAGATGGCCATCTTGCGGTTGTGGTCTTCCCGAGCTTTTTGGCCCATCTTCCTGATGGGCTTATCCATTCGTTCTTCAAACGACGGACTCGGCATTTCAATCGCGGGATCTAGTTTTGACGAGGGGTTGGCATCTCCTGACAGGGCGTCCTCTTCTTCATCAAAAGTATATATAGCGTAGCTGCTGTGGGCCCGTCCCCGTTTTCCGGTTCTCGCGTATCCAAGCCCAAGTGTTTCCATTTTCCCGTTGGGCAATTTGCGTTGAGTCCCAGGGACATCCCAGATCCTGTTGTAGAACCCAGCTTGTTGAACAGTCTGTTTTAAGGGTACTCCTTGGCGCTTCAATAGCCTCTTTAATCCATTTGTATAGTATCTGGGCAGACGGATGGGTTGGAGCCTGTCGAGTGTAGCATCCGCGCCATGCCAGATCTCTTTCTCTACTTTCGACTCTGAGGATCGGTAGAATAGGATCGCCTTCTCACCCCTTTGCCTGGGAAGGACGTAAAATGTTCGCAGGTCCTGCACATTGTGAGCTTGAAGTGTGTCGAGATCCTTGTAGTGTTCTCGCGGTACCATGGTGATTTGCAAACTATGGTCATCGCCAGGGGGTGCTTGTATTGACAGCCGATTGGAGAACACGGCATTAACTTCATCTTCTAAATCACTTCCGAAGACCAACATGGGGGCGGGCGTCCCTAGGTTGTTGCGTTGAGATGGCCCTGCATAAACTATCTCTTCCTCTTCTTCGGTATCGCTCCCGAAAACAGGGATGGTGGTGGCGGTTTTGTTTTCCGGGTTGCGACACCTTTCTGTATCCTCGAAATCTGGCAAAAAGTACTTCGCATCTTCGTATTTGCGGACTTCGTTCACGGAGAATGGGTTCAAATCACCTGTTACGGTATACTCAAAACCATCCTTAAAGTACTTCATACACTGATGTTGCGTAGAAGGGATGATGTTGTACTCGTGTAGCCAAGGACGGCCGAGTAAGGCGTTGTAGCAGGTCTTGGCGTCAATGACATGGAATTTGACGTCTGTGACGAGAAGTCCGAAGCGTAATGTTAGTATCACAGATCCGAGAGTCCGTGACGATTGTGAATCGAAACCGGAGATAGTGATTTTGTCACGAGCGAGGTGCTGCACACTCATGCAGATTTCCTTCAACACCCGAACATTAAGGAGATTGACGGAGGATCCATTATCCACCAGGATCTTGCCTATCTTGATATCATGGCAGTATCCAGAGACATATAGGGGACGGTTGTGGTCGCACGTCCCGAGAAGGAGGTCTTCGTCACCGAAAGTGATGTCGGCGGTATGCACTTCCTCCAGTTCATCCTTCATCCTTTCAGCGGTGAGGAAGGCTTGAAATTGCTCAGGTTCTTGTAACGCCTTAATTAGTGAGTCTCGCGCTTCTTTTGATAATAGGAGGGCATCGAGAATGCTAAGCTGAGAAGGTAGCTTCCTTAGGTGTGCTAGGATGTTATAGTCCACCTTACCCTTTCTAGAAAGGTCTTTGGCAGCCAGCTCTCTCATGACTTGGTCATCTAAAGTGATATCTTCAGTGACCTTTTCCTTTCCCTTATCTTTTCTACTCGCGGGCCCGAGATTCTTTTCTGGGAGTGTGCGATTGCGCAGCTGAATGTTCTCGCAGGCCTCCGATTTCTCCTCTTTCCCTAAAACAGATTCTTTAAAGAGAGGGCCCAGAGCTATTTCTTCATCAGAGTCGCTCCCAAAAGTGAGAACTTGTGACCCCCTGGCGTTAACCATGTAACAGTTGCCAGTAGTTCTGTTGTGCCCATCGACAGTACTTCTTCGCTCCCGACGGATCTTGCGTTTCATGCGCTTAAAATGTTGCCGATGAGCAACATATCCTTGCCACCATATGCTAAAGGCGTCGCACTCCTCCGTGGGGTGTGAAACTTTCCGATGATATGCGCAATAATCAGGGTGCCTCTCCACCCCATCGTGCGTGTTTCCTTCCGAGGGTGGTAGCTTCATTCCCATTGACATGGCTTTGGCAAACCTTTTCCTCGTCTTGAATATCTTCTTATCTACTTCGGATGCCTTTCGCTCTGGCAGGGGTAGTTCAACTCTTTCGTTCAGTCGCCTGCATTTGGCTCCTTCTGACGCGGCCATCTCACGCTTCTGATCCGCTTTACTCTTTAGACGAATCTCGTCTAGAAAAGCGTCGATCATTTCATCTGTTGGCCATGCACGCTCTGGTTCAGGCTCTGCCTCCAGCTTCTTAGTGCCAGGAGTTTTCCCATCATCGGTAAACGAGTGGGAGATTACGTTACAACTCACCACATATCCTTCGGATTCATCCGACGAGCTCTCTCCATCATCTTCCTCTTGAAAGATGTGGTTGAGGAACTCTTGCAGTGTGACAGGAGTTCGCGCCTTTTGATTGTATTCTTCCAGCGCGTCGATTTTCTTCTGCAAGTTCGTGTGCTCGTTTCCAAGCTTCACGGACTTCTTGGATTTCTTCTTCTTTTTCTTTGAAGATTTGACGGTTGGGCGTGAGTATTTGGGCCCTTATCACGAGTCTTCGTAGTTGGGCGGGGCTTCAACATTCCTTCGATAATTTGAGGTTCAAGAGGGTCCTTCCATTCGATCGTAGGGCACGCATGAAGATATCCCAGCATTCTTTTGGTTTTAGTTGATAGCACGACCTCCCACGGAGCTTCTTCAATAAAGGAGCAGGTTGCCCCCGGTGTATCCGCTTTCTTAGGAGGATGCGGCTGTGGTGGGTTCACCATCCACTTTTCTGACAGTATAAACTTCCCTTGGAGGTATTGATCTTCGATCCATCCTTTGAAGACGAAGCAATCTTCAATCGGATGACTTACCGTTTGATGGTAAGGACAATAGTTAGGGTTATTCACCTCCGTGGGTTGCGGCGGTCGCCTTGGATTTGGTAGGTTTATAAGTCTGTTGCGTATTGACAGCTCGAATAACTGTTTCGTCTTGTCTTGTGGGAACGAGTAAGGACGTTTCATCTTTTCATTATAATACTGGCGTCTTTCTTCCAGTTGATCTGCCGGTTTCGGGGCGTTAGGTTGCTGTTGGGCATTCGCGACAAAGGTTGCCCTTCCTTTACCCTTGTCATTCCGAGGTTCCGACTTCGGGGGAGGTGGTCTATGACCCATCTGGTCCATCTGAGCCAACTTGTCGATTAAAGCCTGGAATGTGGTTGGCTTAAAGAACATCATAAACTGGGAGATAGTTGCGTGGGGGTCTAGGGTTCCCATGAACATGCCCACTGCGGGTGCTTCCTCAATGCGTTGTTCGCATCTCGACCACAAATTTCGCCAGCGTATAGCATATTGGACCCAGGTTTCGCCTGGTTTTACCCTGGCGTTAATCAGTGCTGTTATTGGAGTGCGTTCGCTGGCACTTGCGAATCGCCGAGTGAATAACAACTCCATTTCAGCGAACGTCTTGTTAGAATCGTTCGGGAGTTCCGAATACCATTCGAACGCTGGTTCCGATAAGCTGCCCACGAACTGGCGAAGCAACAGTTTATCATCACCGCCGGTGTTACCGCAGAGGGCCCGGAACTGGGCAACATGTTGATGGGGATTGCCGGTCCCCTTATACACGTGGAATTTCGGTATCGTATAGCCTGGCGGGTATTTGATTTGGTCGTACCAGCTTGGATACGGCCGCCCCGTTTTTACGACTTGACCAGCTGCCTCAGTCGCATGATGCACCCGGATTTGATGGGCTATATAGTCAACCAAGTCAGCTTTAGAGATCGTCTCCTCCTTGGCCGATGAGGGGGCTGGCGGTGGATTTGACGTTTCTCCTCGGTCGTCTTCAAGAACGATTGGGGGATCCTCGGCGGGTAGGTCCTGCTGGATCATCATTCCTATCATATCTTGGAAGAGAAGGCCCATACGCTGTATATTGGCTGCTTGTTCAGCAGCCTCTTTGTCCTTTTTCTCCAGTATCCGGCGAAGGAATTCAGCGTCGGTTTCTTCCTCCTGGCGTGCGTCTGAGGACGTTTCTGGGCTTTCTTTTGGCCCGGTAAGTGCGGCCATAGCATTCATCATTTCTTGGAACTTTTGCTGCTGCTCCTGAGCTTTGGTCACCGACCGTGTAAGCGGTCTATGACCCGTGGACGCGCGGCTGTCTTCTTTTCCTGACGCCATGTATACGGTATGGACCATCATGCCCCCAGACTTAGGGCGTCTGGGCTTAGTGCTATTAGCTGTCGTTGCAGGCTGGGGGATCTTCTCTGGCTTCCTCCTTTTATGAGCCATGGAGGTTGTGGGGGCCGTTGAGGTGGGCGTCCAGACAGCCTTTCGGGGTTTAGCCTGGTGACCAGCTTCCGGTTGGATTTTCAGCTTCTTGTGCTGGCGGGAGAAGTTTGGATCGATGATCAAGTCTCGGGCCTGCCGCCAAACCTTATAGATTTTGGAAGACAGCCGCTGAGGGGATCGGGGCTGTTCTGATTTTATTTCCACAACCTTTTTTAATGGGGGAGGAGACCTCTTTAGCACTGCAGTAGGAGAATTCCTTCACACCTTATTTAGCATCTCGAAGCTGTTCCCAGTTGGAACAGCAGCATTAACCTCTGCCATCGGGGCTGATGGAGTTAACCCGGAGGGGGAGTTGCCCCCAGCCTTCCTTACTCGGCGCCAATAGCGACGTTGAGCGTGTCGAGCGGACGGCGTTGGGTCAGCGGTAAGAATGGTTTCGTCTTGCCCCCTGTGTAGGTGGGGGGTTGCTGTTGGTGTTAGCCTGTCAAAGACCGACGTCTTTTGGGTAGCAGGGGCGGGAGCTGAAGCCGTCAATCTTGTAAAGATCGACTTTTTGGCCAGAGAAGCCGCCTTGGCGATTTCGGGAGCAGGAGCAGCCACTTTCTTAGAAGCAGCCTTCCCTGGGATTGTAGACCTCATGATGGGTCTACCGGATTTCTGGCCCAATCTAGAGAAGACCGAGGCGCTGATGTTGGGCGACCCGTTGAGATGAGCCGCGGCAGGGGTAAGACGATCAAAGACCGACTTCTTGGGAGCTTCCTTTGTCAGCACCGGAGCCGTGAAGCTTGTTGGTGGGAGTATAGTCCTGAAGAACAATCCGGTAGTGGCCTGAGTCACCTGGTCCACCGGCATTGTGAATAACGAAGCAGCTTGGGGTCCGTAGGCTATACCTCCTGGCGAGGCAAAGCGTTGGTCGCAATTGCAGTCTGAGCAGTTGGAGAATTTCACGGAAGTAGAAGCCATCGATCCTTTGCTTTCTGCAATAAGCGAGACACCAATTCTTAGTATCTTGAAACCCAAGGGCCACCATTAGCGAACCGCGATTGGTTCGCGAATCACGACACACGAAGTGTGGAATGGAAAGAGGATAAGGTCCCACCGGGCGTGCCAGAATCTGTTCCCCTCCGAACGGCGGCCGAGACGCGGGGACGTCTATGCCTGAGGTTCGGGACAGATGCTAATTGGTGCTATCCGTCCACCTCTCCGAAGATGCCAAGTTGATTTATGGCACCGTGTATCGAAGGTTTGAGAGGATGCGTCCGATGTAGCAGACTTCGTCAGATTCCCCCTCACTTGAGGGGTTTTTTTGATTGTGGGGACGCTCTTCCCTGCAGGCGCAAGCCCCTGCAGTTAATTACGCTACCGCGTTGCGGTAACAACTTTCTCCTTCTCCAGATGGTCACTTCGGGTCGTGTGTGTTTGTTTTATTTGTGGTTGCCCGTGGATTGTATACGGAGACTGAGTTGTGTCGTCGCCCGTAGGACGTGGACTAGTCCAAATCCGTATTTATCTTAGATTTGGGTTTGGGGGTTTGGTTTGAGGATACGTTAGCCATATTTGAGGCTAAGATCAACTCAAATGTTTGTTAAGGATACGTTAGTCTAACTTGAGACTAAGATCAACTTAACGGGATCGTTTAGATCCGACAAAAGAGCATTTGGGGCTCTATTGTTCCAGTTTAGGGACATAGTGGTCCATTGTATGTATGGCCGTCGGGACCCGTCACCTCTCTGACGACGTTGAAGGATTACAACGACAGATATCAGAGGAGTTCAGAGATGTACCCTTGAACCGAAGTTGATTGGGGGGATTCATAGTCCAGTCTGTTTGAAGGTTTAAGGATACGTTAGCCATATTTGAAGCTAAGATCAACTTAAACGGGATCGTTTAGATCCAACAAAAGAGCGATTGGCTCTATTGTTCCAGTTTAGGGACATAGTGGTCCATGGGTAGTTTAAGGACATTGCGGTCCATTGTTAGTTTTAAGACATCTCGGTCAAGATTAAGGACGTCGTAGTCCATGGGTTTAAGGACCCCACAGTCCATTGTTAGTTTTAAGACATCTCGGTCAAGGTTAAGGACGTCGTAGTCCATGGGTTTAAGGACCCCACAGTCCATTGTTAGTTTTAAGACATCTCGGTCAAGGTTAAGGACGTCGTAGTCCATGGGTTTAAGGACCCCACAGTCCGTATCTTGATTTAAGGACGCATTAGTCCAAGAGTTTAAGGACCCCACAGTCCGTATTAATGTGTGGTTGTCGGGACCCGTACCTCTCTGACGACGTTGAAGGATTACAACGACAGATATCAGAGGAGTTCAGAGATGTACCCTTGAACCAATGAGTTTGTTGAAAGAGCAAGTGTGTTCAGTTTAAGATGATTTGAGGACTTATGGCCAATTTAGGCTAAGTCCAATTATGTTTGAAACATTGACCCTCTGCTGGTCCATTGAAGGAGAGGCTTTGTCTTTGAAACTTAGCCAATTGGGCTAAAACTAGTGTTAAACACTAGAAACCAACAGTGTTGAACACTGGGAATAAGATTAGCAAGTTAGTGTCAAGCACTAAAAGATAATCAGTGTTAAACACTGGGAGCAGAGTTTTCGCATTAGTGTTAAACACTAAGCAAATCAGTGTTAAACACTGCAAATAGAGTTTTCCAAATTAGTGTTAAACACTAAGAAAATCAGTGTTAAACACTGAGGACAAAGTCTTCAGATTAGTGTTAAACACTAAGGAGAGAGGGGTCACATGTGGACACATGAGAGCGCCCTAATTCCCCTTATTTTATTCTGCAGGTAAGTGTTTAACACTTTAGTTCTGGTGGCCATCACGTGCGAGCACGTGATGAAAGCCCATGCTCTGTGCGTTATAATGCTCACTAGAGGTCACGTGGTGACACGTGAGGGCGCCCTAGAGCTCTTTTCTATTCCTTGTGCTTCAGAGGTCACGTGGGTCACGTGAGGCACTGCCTCAAAGGGCTTTATGTAGATCTTTGGGGTGGGGGTCACGTGGTGACACGTGACCCCGCTTTTATGTAGTTGTTTAGAAGATCTGTTGATCCCTTTCAGGAATTAAATTCCTCGTAGGGTTGAACCCTGACAATAATTTCAGAGGAATTAAATTCCTAGTTCCTTTTGAAGAGTTAAACTCTGAATTTCCTGTAGGAATTAAATTCCTCATATATGTGCAGAATCGAATAGGGTTGAACCCTAATAAACGCTTTAAGGAATTAAACCCACACTCTCTGTTAGAGAATTATTCTGGGGAATAAGATTAAGGGAATTAAATTCTTGTTGTTTTAACAGAACTAAGTTCTTAACTAGGGTTAAACCCTGATTCTTTTTGTTCTGAAGGAATTAAATTCCCGTAACACAGGGTCAAACCCTAATTTTATTTTGAAGGAATTAAATTCCTATAGTTCTGTGAGAATTAAATTCTCGTGCTTCCATGCCCTCTCTATGCTTTGAATCTGCATAGCAGGATCTCAACCCATTGAGAATTAAATTCTCAACTCAAGGGGAGATGTGCACTTTACAGATCCTCCACCAAAGAGAGAAGAAATATGTCCTTCTGTTTTACATCAGAGTTAAACTCTGTTGAGAATTAAATTCTCTTTCTTTCAATGAAACCTTCCCTTTCTTACCTAGGGTTTTCTTTTGCAGAAGATCCAAATTCCTCTCAAGTATCAAGGCTTTCTCTCTTTTCTTCCCTCTCCCTGTATATCTCTTTTTTGTGTCTCTTGGCTCCTATTTATAGGAGAAGCAGCCGAGTCAATTAGTTTTTTGACGAATCTTCATTGAGAGATTTGATTTACTTCCATCATTCGTTTTGGACCTTTGGATTATTAGGTGAATTTTATTCACCATTGGATTTCAAATCCAGGGATTTTCCTTTGTTATTTCTGTTAGATTTAAAGGGGAAATCTTTCCAAGTTCAGGATTTTTCCATAGGTAGATGATATTCAATCACCTCTAAATCTTTAATTTAATCGATTGCTTTTGGAAAGATTTGAGAGGTCTTTTCTCAGAATTTAATTCTGTTGACAAATGGGCTTTGAAGTTGGTCACGTGTGGCCACGTGACCCTTGGTCACGTGTGGGCACGTGACCCCCTTGGAACGAGCCTTCTTCCTTCTTTTTGCGCTCTGTTTTCTGGTTGCTGCTTATCTATCACGTGCCACCACGTGACAACTGGTCACGTGTGAGCACGTGACCCTGGCGTGGAGCCTTCTTCTCGATTTAACCGGAGAATGAGTCTGATGTTTTGAGTGTCACGTGCCAACACGTGACCCTGGTCACGTGGGAGCACGTGACCTCTTCTGAAGCCTTTTTCTTGATTTGATCAAGGAACTGTTGTGTCTTTGCCGCTGCTTTTAAATGTCACGTGCCGACACGTGACCCAGGTCACGTGGGAACACGTGACCCTTTCTGAAGCCCCTTTTCTGAATTTGACTTGCCGATACTTTTAGGTGTCACGTGCCCACACGTGACTGCTGGTCACGTGTAAGCACGTGACCCTCTTCTGAAGCTTTTTCCCTAAGCTTTTCTGATTTTAAATCAGGAAACAGTAACAGTTTGAGATCTAATGTCGACGGAGAAACAATAGAAGGTAGGGGTAAGGGAATGATATTCGATTCCCTAAGAAGTTCATAACCTGCATAGAATATTGACTTGGAAAGCGCTACTGACTTTTGTGATGAGTCAAAAGGTTCAAACTCAGAGGTGGACTCGTTAAAGGTGTCCTCACTATAATAATGTACTAGATCAAATAATGATGTACTAATGTCGTCGAGATCATTATAGCAAAGTTCATCGACCTTGCAGCTTTCAGGAGCTATCTCGTAGACAGAACAGACATCAAGTAAATGAGCAGAAGGTTCAGATGGTTGACTTCCTAGCTTATAAATGTTAAGCCCAATTGTCATTTTCCTGAAGGTTAGGTTCATAGAACCGTTACGATAATTAAAAACAGCATTGGAAGTGGCTAAGAAGGGTTGACTGAGAATCACCGGAATTTGGTTCTGTGGATTCGCTACAGGTTGTGTATCTAAAACAATAAAGTCCACATGGAATATAAATTCCCCGACTTTTATCAACACATCCTCAAGCTCACCCATAAGTGTGGTGATAGAACGATCTGCCATCTGGAGAGTGCAGTGGGCAGGTTTTAACTCTCCAATACCGAACTGCTCGTAGAAGGAGTAAGGAAGAAAGTTAACACTAGCGCTAAGGTCGAGTAGAGTACGATTAATATTTTTACCCTCAATAGAAATAGAGATTGTAGGACAGCCAGGGTCCTTACGTTTCTTTGGTAATTGCTGGGTAAAAGCTGTGCTAACATTACTCGTCATGAACACTTTTTTCGGTACTTGAGTTCTTCTCTTCCTACCGCACAAGTCCTTAAGTATTTTCGCATAAGCTGGAACTTGTTGGATAGCATCTAAGAGAGAGATATTTATGTTAACCCGTTTAAACATTTCCATAATTTTCTCCATTTGTGCGTTAGGTTTGTTGGCCCTCAACCTATTTGGATAAAGAGCTTTATCAATAATAGTTGGGTCCAACATTTATGGAGAAGTTCGTGTGGTTTGTGTGGGTAGAACGGATCCCAGAATTGGAGTGGGGATCGTTTCAGGTTGTGTCAATGAGGTGGGCATAGGGTTCAAGCTTAGAGGAAAACGGAGAATTGGCTCGGAAGAAGATGGTAGATTAGACGAAATAGGGTTAGAAGTGGAAGTGGAAGCCGGGGTGTCATTCATTGATTCATCATTATCAACCCGTTCACCAACTTGGTTATTCAGTACTCTTCCGGATCTCAATGTGGTAATGGCATTCACATTATTATATTTTGTGTGGCCAGGATTCGGAAAGGGTTGAGATGGAAGTTTCTGTTTCCCCAATCATAGCAAAGCTCTGTTCAAATTTTAAAATTTGAAATAAAGCAACGCTTCATAGCAGCGCCAGCGCTGAGAGTCAAAGACTCTGAGACAGAGCTCACGTGCAAAGCACATGAGCGCTGCATTCTAAGTAGCGCACCACGGGCAAAGCACGTGAGCGCTAGCGGTAAGAGCGCCGCACTTTAAGCAGCGCACCATATGCAAAGCATGTGAGCACTAGCGCTAAGAGCGCTGCAGTGCACCACGTGCAAAGCACGTGAGCACTAGCGATAGAACAAAATGTTCTCGGCCCTTGGATCAAAGATCCAACGAACATGATTAAAAATCATCAATTGACCAGAATAAAATTCTGTTAAGGAAACATTCCTTAGAATCTTTCTAAACAGGAAAGATTATGCTCTGAAAATCAGAGCACCGTTGGATAATTGATCCAATGGTGATTAAAAAATCACCAAAATACAGAATAAATTCTGTATGGCAAAAGATTTCCCAATCTTATTAAAAACAAGAAGATTGCTTTCTGTAAAACAGAAGCCCTAGGATAAAAGATCCAACGGTGGGGAAATCCCCAAATCAATTAGAGAAAAGATCTCTTCAACTGATTCAACAAATCAGCCTATCCTATATAAAGGCCCCAATACTTCAAGTCTCATAGAGAGGAACCCCCCACAAACTTTGAGAAAGTTCAGAGAGAAGAGTAAGCTCTTGGCAGAAGAAGAATTTCTTCAAGGTAAAATAAAGAGATCAAAGAATCTCATTAGAAAAAGAACTTAGTTCTTATGCTAGATCATAAATCTTTAAGACAAATTGTCTTTCACAAAAGAGATCATAACATCTCATTATAAAAAGGGGGGAATAATTCAATTCTCTCAGGATCACAGATCCATAAAGGCAAAGCCTTTGACCAAAAACATAAGAGATTGAAACATTTCCTATAAAATAAGAACTTTGTTCTTAGATCCACGTGACAAAGTCTCTTATAAGAGAGAATTTAATTCTCAGAGAACAGAGTGGCCTTAAAAGAGCCCTAGCACTCCAATTAAAAGAAGCGCTTTAGCACTTCAAAATTTAGCACACATCGCTGCAGAGCTCTAGCGCTCAAATTAAAAGAAGCACTTCAGCGCTCCAAATCCAGCGCACAGCGCTACGGAGCCTTAGCGCTCCAAATTTAAAGAAGCGCTTTGCGCTCATTGACTGGCGCACGGCGCCAAGCGCACCACGTGCTCCTCACGTGTGCGCTACTTCACCAGAAGCGCTTTGCCCTCATTGACTGGCGCACAGCGCCAAGCGCACCACGTGCTCCTCTCGTGTACGCTACCTCACAAGAAGCGCTCTGCGCTCATTGACTGGCGCTCAGTGCCAAGCGCGCCACGTGCTCCTCACGTGTGCACTGAGAGAACATAAATTGTTCTTTAAATGATAAAGCCAAGAGCCATAATGAGTGCTCAGCATTCAATAAATAACAAAAAGTTGTCAGGACCAATACTCTGCATTGTTAAATGAAAAAGGACTGAGCCTAATTAAATGTCTAACATTTTAAATAAATGGGTCGAGCCCAAGTTGGCCACAGATCCCCAATTCAGATTAATTGAGCCCATATGCTCATAAATTTTTGATCTTAGTCCCAAATTGGACTACAGATCTCCCAACCAATATTGGTTCAAGGGTACATCTCTTCACTCCTTTGATATTTGTCGTTATAATCTTTCAACGTCTTTAGAGAGGTGACGGGTCCCAACAACAAGACATTCCACGGACTGTAGGGTCCTTAAACTCATGGACTATCATGTCCTTAAACTTTACAGATTATGATGTCTCTAAACTACCACGGACTATGGGGTCTTTAAACTCATGGACTATGATGTCCTTAAATTTTATAGACTATAATGTCTCTAAACTTTAAAGACTATGATGTCTTTAAACTGTCATAGAGCCCAAATGCTCTTTTGTTGGATCTAAATGATCCTGTTAAGTAGATCTTAGTCTAAAATTAGACTAACGTATCCTTAACAAACGTTAACTTGATTTTAGTCTAGAAACTATAATAACGTAGCCTTAACAAACGTTTAAGTTAATCTTAGTCTCAAATGAGATTAATGATCCTTAAACTCAACCCAAACCCAAATCTAAAAAAATACGGATTTGAACTAATCCACGCCCTACGAGCGACAATATAAATTAGTCTCCATATACAATCCACGGGCAACCAAAAATAAAACAAACACATACGACACGAAGTGACCATATGGAGAAGGAGAAAGTTGTTACCGCGATGCGGTAGCGTAATTAACTGCAGGGGCTTGTGCCTGCAGGTAAGAGCGTCCCCACAATCAAAAACCCCTCAAACGAGGGGGAATCTGACGAAGTCTGCTACATTGGCGGCATCTGTCCAAACCTCCAATATATGGTGCCATAAATCAACTTGGCATCTTCGGAGAGGTGGACGGATAAAACCAAATAACATCTGCCCCCAAAGTTAGGAAATACGTTTGTCTTCCCGGTCTTTTTGGCAGGAAACAGATTCTAGCACGCCCGGTGGGACCTTTTCCTCTTTCCACTCCACACTTCGTGTGTCGTGTTTCGGGAACGAATCGCGGTTTGCTATGCTTGCCCCTGGATTCGAGGTACTAAGATTTGGTGTCTTGCTCCGTGCAGAAAATAGAAGATCAATGGCTTCAAACTGCACTAGCCGCAACAACCCCCACTCCGTCCTCGCTGGAGGAGTAACTTATGGGCCTCAGGCGGCCTCCGTTTTCAAGATTCCAGTAGAACATGTGACGCAAGCCACCACTGGGCTGTTCTTTGGGACCATGCTCCTACCCATAAGCTTCAACGCCCCATTGTTGACGCAGGAGGATCCAAAGAAGTCGGTCTTTGATAGGCTTACAACTACCGCGGCCCCTCTCAACGGGTCGCCCAAATCTAGCACCTCGGTTTTCAACAGACTGGGCCAAAGCTCAAGTAGGCCCATGAAGAAGCCCGCGATACCTGAAGCGGCCATCCCAAAGCGGATAGTCATTCTTGTTCCTGAAGTCATCAGAGCGACTTCCCCTGCTAAGGAGTCGGTCTTTGCAAGACCGACCGTTTTAGCTCCCGTTCCAGGCGAATTCATCAAAACTGCTCCCCCTACGCGAAAGTCTGCCTTCGATAGATTGGCCATCCCCACTCAACAGACGTCAGTTTTCAAGAGGCTAACGTCGGCAGCAACCCTGCACCAGAATAGGGGCATGACGAAACAACTCCCATAACTGAGCCGGTCCCGTCAGCACGACATGCTCGCCGTTGTTACTAGTGCTGAGTAAGGAAGGCTGGGGGCAACTCTCCTTCTGGACTGACTCCGCCAGCTCCGATTGATCAGGGAGATATTTTTTCCCTAATAGAATTCAATTCTATCATTTAATGATTTATTATCACCATTGGATTTTTGATCCAACGGCTCTGTTTAATAGAGAATATCCCAGATTTTAGGGAAATATTTTCCATATAGAATTTAATTCTACCCTTTTTAATTTGGGCCCTAACGCTCATGTGCTATGCACGTGGGTGCCGCCAAAGAATTTAATTGTTATATAAATAGTCACTCACGTGCTTTGCATGCTGGCTCTCACGTATGCTCCACATAAGGCGCCACTATAGGATTTAATCTTAACAGAGGCTGGCGCTAGCGCTCACTTGGGAAACACGTGAGGCGCTTACGTGTTTAACACGTGGGAACCAATATAGGATTTAATCCTATCTGAGGTGGTACCGAATGCTTTGTGTAACGACTCTGATTTTACTGTACGAAATTTTTTAAATTAATGTACAGAATGGAGTTTGTAAGCCTGAGTACATTTTAAATGCTGTTTTTGTTTAAGAACAGTAAGAAAGTACTTGTAGCTCATTGGTAAAGCCTTGCAATGCTCTAACATAGCCCCTGTATTCAAATCCTCTAAGCCACATATTATTTTTACTCATTTTTCTTTTAAACTTTTGGAAGCCCAAAAGTTTATACGTGCATTACACGTAAAAATGAAAAGTCGGAAAAAACAAACATGTGCAAAATATTGTATGAACTGAGATGGACACATGGCAATGATCCAATGGCACCCCCTCACCAAGTGGCCGGTGAGATTAGGCATGGGGTTGGCGCCAACGGGTCCTCCGTCGCCAATGGTATCCGTGCTTTGCACACAACACCCTTTGGCCTACCCCACTACCCCTGTTCTGTTTGTTTTCTCTGCATTTTAACAGAGAATTAAAATTCATCCTTAATCTCATTTTTAATGTTTTTTAATTCAATATTTCAATTCCAAAACCCTAATTTCACACTATAAATACAACTCATACCTAGCCCCTCCTCATTCTGAAATCTCTAGTCAAAATTATCAAAAATTCTCAAGTCTAAGAAGAGTACAAGTGGAGTTAGTCCAAGGTCAAATTCCGCGAGGATTAGAGACGATTCCGGCAACCCCATGACGTCACGAAGGGTACGACATCTTCCTCTACCTCTCCTATCTCCTCTTAGCTTCTAAGTCCCTTCTATTTCCTTGCTCTCTTCGCTGAATTCTCTTTTCAAAACAAAGTATCGGTAAGTGGAGTTATTACCGATGTAAATTTTCTAAACTCTATAATCTCACTTTTCATTTATATATTGTTCAACAAACTTTTACACAATATTTGTAATACTATTATAAAGATTTAGAAACAACTTTCACTCTAAAACTCCATATTAAATAACTTTAATTAAGCTTTTATATTTAAATACCATGAAATTTATATACGTTGTCTTTTAAATATTTTTCTTAGCTTACCTTTAGAAAACTTCATGAGGTAATGACCTACCTCTCACATACACACATATTGACATAGCACGATTCTCTTGATACATAACTTTTGTGGCAAAATACGACTTTTCATAAAAATACCTTGAACTATAAAAACTCGGTTTTCTTTAAATGGTGTTATCAAATTCTTTGCGATTATGCCTCTAAAACCCATTTTGGGAAACATGCTATTGGATGGTGCGGATTATCGCATATCCTCGGGATAGTAGAGCGAGATGCAGATATCCTCACGGAGCATACGATCTCGAAAGAATTTTAATACGATTTTTAAGAAAAATGAGATTTTCTACTTAATAAATAAAATTAATTTTTAATAATTATATAAATATTATCAAACAATATACTTTTAATATAATAAAATTCCATGTTTTCTAGAAAATAAAAGAATGACAAGTTTCATTAAAATACCATCAAGTATCAATACAAGACAAGTTATACTAAAATACAATGAACTATTCAAGCTAAGTTACTATTCACTAATATACCCCACATCTTTAAAATTCACATCCATGGAAACCCTAAAGAACATAGATGATTACTCGAGATTTATTTTGAAAATGTATAAAATATTTTTCATAAAACCCCCTCGAGATATATAAAATTACATTAAGGACCCTAGTAAATATAGGTTTAAGCAGGACTAATTCTCTTGAGCCTTATAGAGCCGGAGAAAGTGGGTGCTTGCCTATTTAAGGCAGAAAACTAAAATGGAGTTATTAATGGTAATTGTTTTGGAAAAAGACACAAATCCTGCCGTCCATATGCAGCAGTTACCGATAACACCCTAATCTAATTCAGGATCCAAATCTGTTTAAAGTGTCTGACTCAAATCTGAGTCTAAGTCTCAATCTGAATCCAAACATGAATCCAATTCAATATGAATCCAATATACCAAACCTGAACCTGAATACCAGAACAAAATCAACATGGCTTGACTTGACCGAACCATGGCTATATCTTGACTTGACTACATGACTACTTAATACATCCTAAAACTGTTTACATGAAAACCTTATACCATGGTCTCGGCAAGTTTGATAATTACCAATCAATACAATATACATTACGGGGTTTAACAGGGTAGAGTGGTATGGAATGTGTTAAAAATGGCACGATTATGGACATTAAAAGATACCTACATGAACATCTTGTGCCATTGACCCATGGGTTTTGACAGGGCCTTGTACTTACATATTATCATAGTCCACATGATAGTTGGACTCTTCTCGTATACACTGATACATTATGTATCAATCTACAAACAACTACGTTAACATAACAAACAAATAATTTATAAGCTCTATTCTTTTTACTTGTCTATTCCATTCTATCTTTTGGGACTTACCGAGCGCTAGTTCGCTGATGACATTCATGTCTCTTCTTTCTTTGGAATGTTCGTCAGGAGGATCCGACTCTCAGGAGACCGAGCCTAGCCAGGACGATTTGGAGCAGTTCACAGAGAAACCAGACTTCTAGGCTTTTACTTGTACTTATTTTCTTTTCAGTTCATATGCCACTAATTAGGTATCGCTTTCTATCATTGTACTTTTCTTTTCAGTTGTATGTAAAGAATGGATATTAATAAAAAGTTAATGTTTATATTACATCTCTTGTTATTTTTGTGTATTCATTTTATATTGCTTATTTACGCTTAACGTGTTTACTTCTGAGTAAATACGTCGCGTCCCGTCACGTCTACGTCTCCGTACAGTGGAAAGCGGGGTGTGACACTTTGCATGTGGGTGCACGTGTTTAACACATGGGTGTTTCCCTTTATTTTTATAAGGGAACAGCAAGCTCTGAGCCAAAAAAATTTGGCGGGAACAATGTGCAAAAAAAAATAAGCACATGGGCATAAAATAGGCAAAATGCCAATTTTGTACAGGCCATGGGGCTAAATGAAAAGATATAAGCCTATAAAAGTCCTCCCATGATGATTTGAAAAAAAAAAAGAATTAATCTTGATTCCCCAAATAACAAAATCTTGATTTTTGAGCTGCTCTTTAGTGAGCAAGTCTCTCTTTCACTTTTCCTTTCCTTTTTTTAAGTGCGCACGTCATGAGACTTCGAAAGAGGGAAAAAGAGTCCCTTTTGATCTTCAAAAGTCAAAATCTTTGTATTTTTGACTGTTACTTCATTAGGTTTCGACTCTACTTGTCGTGCTAGGTGTGCATCGTGCTAGGTGTGCACCGTACTAGATGCGCATCCCGTTAGGTGCACATCGAGCCAAGTGTGCACCGGCCCAGGTGCGCATCTTGATAGATGCGAACTTCCCTAAATATGCGCCTTACTGGACCTTTTGACCCATTCAGGACCCTTTGGCCCCCTTCATTCCCCCGCACCTTGTCAAGTGCGCACTTGTTACATGCGCACCTTACCACATACGCACTTGACATACATACACTCATCACCTCTTCCGTTAGAAAAGAAAATTTCTAATGGGGTGTTGGCCCGCACCATGCAAGGGGCTACTAGCCCCTGACCCCCAGCTCGCTATCCGGGTAGTGGGACCCCTGTAAAAATTCTGTGAGGCCCCCGATATGCTCGAAGCACTCTCAAACTTGTTCCCAAACACAATACACACATATTGCATATTGAGTTCGCATGATCTGTTTGACTTATTAATCGGAGGTTCGCTCGCTCCAAAAGCGAGGGGTAATTAATAACAGCTTAGTCTGTGGCTGCCGGAGATTCGGATCCCCACAATCATTAAACCCCAGCCTACCCTAAGACAAAGAGAATCTGTAATATGCCTAATAAGCGACGCGCATTCCTATCTCAATAGGGTGACGAAAAACACTCTACATGAACAATCGGTCCTGTAAGAAACTATGGCACAACGGGGGTGAGTTGCCAACTCATAAGTAGAAACAACATCTTACTATAGAAATCGAATGCATAGATAATCACCAACTAATCATAAAGTACATTGCAGGCATAAGAAACAATAACATCTATGTTGTTAGGTTGCGTGTGGTCGCGGCGCAACAATTGCGGCCAAGGCGAAATGCTAAATAAAAAATTTGAAGACAACACAAGCTTTAGCTCCACCTTGAGGATTGATTCGCCGAAAATGATCCACCTTGAGGATTCTCCGATCCAAGCTTTAGCTCCATTAGATGCAAATCTTGATGAAGCAACTTGCTAAATAAACTTACTAGAAATATGAAGCAAGAGATGTAGAATGAGCTCACAATTTTTCTCTCATGTATTCTCTTTTTTTTCTCCAAAGAAAAATCGAGAAAGAGAGAGAGGAGGAGGAGGAGAATGAGCTAGAGAGATCAAAGAGAAAGAGAGAGCCATCATTATCCATATAAAGAAAAACCCTAGAAACATCCAATAATCTCTACATTTCTCTCTCTCTTTTACACTTCATTTCTATATTTATCAAATAAATAAAATGAGGTGTCCCTCTAGTATCATCCATGTGTATCATATACACATCAAGTTATGTGTTCAGTATATAAACTAGTATATGTATCAAGTACATAAACTATTATTTGTATCAAACACAAAATGAAAGATAAATTAAGTGAGCATAATACTAGAAATATATATATATATATATATATATATATATATATATATATATATTAAATCAAAACCTGATTTAATAATCCGGCTTAACAAGAATCGGCTAGTATTATGAAACGTCCGATTAAAGTACGTGTATCTTATGCACATATTTAATCGAACTCCTGTACGTAACGCCATACGCACTCTACATCATTTCGCCTGAACCGGAAACCTTGGTGTGGGACTCTAAAGACTCTACAATACGCTAGCAGTAACTTAGGATCATATTCATAACCCATAAGTACGTCAGTGATTGATCTGATTTATGTGTTGTAGTTAACCGTAATCAATAACGGTATCGCGTGTAGCTAGACCGAGATGAGTACGGGTCGTCCTCAGGAAAACATTGAATCTTTTAATCTTACTTTAGGCGTGTTGAGAAAGAAAGGAGGAAGAATAAAGAATGGTTGTAGGTTCTAGATCTACGTCAAACACGGATGCAGGATATAGATCTAGATTAACTACGGATGTAGGTTTTATAGTAGAAGGGGGCTTGTAGGGTTCATTAAGATTTAGTAGCCATGGATGATTAATTAAAGATTTCTCTTTTTATCTTTTAATAGATTTAAAACTAGATCAACAGTGATGTATGTAAATTAGGGTTTCTGGAAGGAATAGGGTTCCCACTCTTAACCCCTATCTTGCCATGGATCTCCGTTCATATCTAGCCTTTACCAAAATAATTGTTAATCTAATCTCTAATCATGGTTGTGACCATCAATGAATTGATAGCGCGCCCTAATAGGATATTAACTATTCTTTTGATAAAATTTATAAACTTTATAGGATTTAAAAAGAGTTTAAGGATCTTCATCTTCCATTAATCTATCATAATCCTATGAATCCTAACAAGCAGAGAATTACTTGCGCATGTTGGGGGAAAAAAGATAGAGAGGGAAAACATAATGTAAAATGCAGAAAAATAAAATGATATAAGAAAACAACTACCTTTATTAATCAACAAGATCAAGAACACTTTGTTTCTTTAGAAAATGATTATAAAACCCTACTTTGCTTCTCGATCTCTTCTAAGGACGTAGATGAACCGTCAATGATCAACCAGGATTCTTGAGTCGTCGTGGACTTCGTGATCGCGTCGGTTTGATGATTTTTCCAAGAGGCTATCGGTCCTTATTTATAGTCACAGAGCCAGAGTCTCTAGTTTCCTAATAAGGCAACTAGTTGTTAAGATCCTACCCAAAAAATCCAAAATCCCTACTCTTCAGAAGTGTGGCGGAACCGCGGCCATTAGGTAGGTTTGGCCGCGGATCCGCGGTTGGTTAGGGGATTTAGGGCTTCATTTTTCTATGGCTTCATCTCTGTAGTACTTGGTGATCTTTTGAGTATCAAGACTTTGAAAATATTCTCTACGTTTCTACCAGAATTGGTTTCTTCAATTTGCTTGAATATTTTCGACAGATTTGATCTCGCCAATTTGAATTTCCTTGAAACTTCAGTCATGATATAATTCCTGCACAATTATCTCAATAAATGATATTAGTAGAATTTGTTTTTATTGAGATATTATCTTAACCATTTGTCATGATATTTTAGTTTTAAGAGAATTGGTCAAAGATATTTAATAAGGTAAACATATTTAAATAGACCAAATATTACATGAATATTATATGCTTATATTTTCCTTCATAATGTTAATTATAATATATAAACACATGAAAATAGTATTTTTACGGATAAACCCTTATATGTGTCATATTTATAATAAACATCTTTTATTATATAGAATAGTGAGGAAAATGTCACATCAATAGTGCAGTTTTATCAACTAAACAAATACCCACAAACTTAACTTTGATCGTCCCGAACAAACTAGTTTTTCAAGAGAAGGAGAAAAAGAAAAAGAAAAAACTAAGCAGCACACTTTCGTAGGCAACACGATTGCACTGAGCACGTGCAAAAAACCGTTAAACCTCTAGGTGTCCCTAGTAGGAGGAGTGTTGTCTCCTGAGGGTTTTCAGTGGATTACACTCACAAAATCCTATAATAAAAGATAGATGGTGGAAGTTACATATAAAGATAAGAACTTATAAAAGAAAGAACTTGAAAATAAAAGTTTCCAACTACACTAGTTTTTCAGTTGCTATGAGCCCTATCTTAATAGTCGTGAAAAAATACTAGAAATCACATCATCTCTCGATAAAATATTGCCTTTATTCTTCCTTCCTATCTTTCTTCCAAACATTTATCATATACCCATACGTGTGTGTAAAAGACATCCCTACACTTAGAGAATTCAATTCAAGCTATCATACTCTTGTCCATCTTCCAAAGTACTTTATAGTTGGTGAATATTTTCGATAAAATTGCTCACATATTTTTCATGCGACCGTCAATACTTCTTGAGATACTAATCGACCGATTACAAAATGTGCTTGCGCATTTAGGCGTAATTTCTCGTTTCGCAACACCCAAGGCTTAGCAGTGGCTCCCAAACCAGTTGGTTTAAGGCATTAGGTGATAAAGCACCCGCGCTATATTTTTTTTATGCTGCCTTGATAATTACAAAACCAGTGTTCATTTTTTTCTCACCATTTATACTCTTCTCTTTTTTTTCTTTCATTCTAAGGCTTTTAGACAAGAGCATTTCAAGGTATCCTTTACTATCCCAAGTTTCAATATATGTGTAAATGCTTATAGTAGGGTATCAACGTTCAGATGTTTGGCTTCAAGAATAGGGACTATTTTCAGACTTATTTTTATCCTCAGACTAGTAATTTCCTTCATCTTACTAACCTTTGGGACAATGGCTCATAACTACTTATACTAGTTTTGTTTAAGAAAACATCTAACTTTCTTGTATTTCTCAAACTATTCCTATTTTTCATATGTAAATTTTCACTTTCAAATTTTTATTATCAATTTTTTTTGTGCTTTATATATAGTATAATACAAAGAAACGCGTGTATAAGCACAAACCTCCCCCAAAGCTGTTTGCAGCAATGCCCTCACTGTTGTCATCTTTTAAATATCAAAATCTGTAGACTTGGGAGGAAAAGTTATCAAAGGGGACAAGAAATAATGAAAGTGAAATTCTCCCCCAAACTTATTTTTGGCTCACAATTTTGTTAAAATCATTTTCTTTCAAGAGCCAAAATATCCCCCCCCCCTAAACTTAAGTAAAATAATATTAAGCATTTAAAATTATTGGAGGGGCTAAAATTATTTGTCAAAGTAAAGCCTTGCAAAGACCAAAAGTCAACACCAACCATTCGAATAATTTATCGATGAAACGCACCGGTTGGTGGAAAATTAGAGATTTGAAGAAGTGGGGAGATATGAGGCGGTATGGTTTACGTCTCGATTGATAGAGACGAAACAGTAATGTGGAACGGAAACGAGAATGTGGATGATTAGGAATGGAAAGAATGGTCACATTCTCGTATGGGATAAGAAGAAATGGTGGTTGTTCAATTTCTTCATGTGGAGGTTGATTAATCACCAAATCCGGGTCATTTAGGAATGCGAGTTCGTCGGCAAAAATGTCATCGAAACTTTCATCAATGGTCCGATTGAACGTTTCAATATCAATAAGTGTTGCGTCATAATTCAACACACTTGATTTGTCAAAAATTATGGAGGTAGGAGACTCGAAAAGCTCATCGACCTCATTCTCAAAAGAATCTAAATCAAGTTGTCTTTCTAGAATTATCGAACCTGAAATATCGGATTATGATTCATCAACACTCGCTATCAATAAAGAAAGATTAGAAGAAGAACCAGAGAAAGTGGGAGATAAAATGGGTAAACAAATTGGTGTGTCGAGTATTGCTGAACCAGATGAAGGAGATGAAGGCTGAACTTCGGTATGCTGTTCGGTTATACAATTATTATCAACTTCAAGACGCATTTGGAGCTCGGGAAGAATAATTAAATGCTCGAGATGATTACCACAAGGAAGTGTCCAAAATTTCGGGTTCATCATTCAATATATCCCCAACGTCAATCTTCTCATTCAAGTGAAGGTTAGAATTCTCAAACACCTCATTAAAAGTATGGTTTTCGATCAATTTTGGTTGTAGAGTGGAGGTGTAGAGATCATAAGGGTTGGGTGTGGATTCACTTGAAATGGACCTTTCACAATCGGGTAAATCAAACATTACAAAGTCACACAACTCATCAGACATTCTATCTTCAATTGGTGAATCATTTGGTGTACTCGATGAATCTGTGAAACCGGAGTTGTGGATTTCAGTTTGGAATGGAGAGGTTTGATTAGGAAGGGTGTACAGTTCTGTCTCACTACCTAAATTCTCACTTTGTCCCATGGCCGTATTGTATACTGAAAAATTTTGGGCTGATTTGAAATTATTAGATTGCATCCACTCTGTTGTTTCCTTTCTAATTTGGTGCGACATTTCCACATATTTTTCTAATGTCCGCTCAACACTAGACTTGGGTTGATAAGGAGTTTCAGTATAAGATTGAAATTCTTGTGGATAATTAAAACTCTCAAATGACGGATTAGAAGGACTGTCTAGAGAAGGTGTAAAAGTCGGATAGGATTGATAGGAATATAGTGGTTGCGAACATTAGGCAGGAGTAGGATCAACATTATGATAAGAAGAATACTGATATTGGTTGGTTGGTTGGCTATTCTCAATAGACATCATATATGCCACAAACCGATTATGAAATTCTTCTTTAGAAAGTGGTAGTGATGATTGATATTGGTCCGGATTGAAATTTGGCCGTTAGCCCTTACTATATGCTCAGCAATGGACATGCGTCTAGGGGATTCCTCACTCGGAGTATCAACTGAAACAGATGTAGAATTATGATATGGTTGATAAGACCTGGACTGAGCCGGCCAACTGTTTCTATCCGCTTGTTCTATCCGATCTCTTAAAGATATGGGAGATTCGGATGGTATACCGAAGCGATTATGAAGACAAGAAATATCTGGTTGTGGATAGCAAAGCTCGGCAAGTGTTCGTCTGTTTGGGTTACCCATTATAAGAAGAAAAGAGGGGGGAAGGGTAAAAAGGAAGAGAAAAAAAATTGGATTGTTTTGCTTTAAAAGTGGACTTGGGGGTTGACTCATAAAATCACAAAAATGCACAAACAACCCTAGAACTATGGTTACCTAAGACAAGTTCTAGACCGCTCCTAGACTTCCAAAGTACAAGCCGTAGGATCAATCCTCTGCTACCTCTTTATAACTCTTGTAGCCAGATAAGTGCCAGGTAAGTGGGAGGTATCCGCTATACGAATCACCGAAAATAGCGGGCCTAATTAAATAACCACTTGCCTTAGACACACTTGCCTAGGCACCACAAAAGAAAATGCAGATAAGCGATAGATTACCCACAACCTTCCTCTGTTCTATTTGAGCGTGACGGTCCTTAGGGTCTTGATCTAGATATTTTTTAATTAATATAGGGTTATGCGGATGCTCGTTTTGTGATTTGCGAGGCCTAGGAAGGGTGATAAAATCCCCACCTAATCTGAATTTTGGTCTTGCCCCTTAAAATCCGTATTAAAATATGAATAAACAAACCAAGTACAAAACTTTGCAAAAAGATTTTTGAGCGGCGATATTTTGCAAAGAATTCTGCAGGAAAGATATTTTATTGGATTTCAGAGGAGAGAGAAAGAGTTGAGAAATTTACCAGAGAAGTTTGGAAACCTAGATCCTCAATTAAGCCGCGGTTCTGCCGCCGAATAGGCCTTCTTGCCGCGCTTCCGCCGTCGACTTGGGAGATCAGGTGGAGATTTTTTGCTACGTGGCCTCCCTTGCTCCTCTGGATCTTGATTAATGTCTCTGGATCTCTGTTTCCTCAATTCTGTGACTCCAGATCCCCTCGCAAAATTCACACAATAATCGTTAAATATACAATTTGTAGTTTTGTTTATTTTTATGATATAAGATCGAATAAGAATTCAACACAAATAGTAAGAATAAAAAATTACACGCGTATCCCCGGCAACGGCGCCATTTGATTGATCTGATTTATGTGTTGAAGTTAACCGCAATCAATAACGGTGTCGTGTGTAGCTAGACCGAGATGAGTACGGGTCGTCCTCACGGAAACGTTGAATCTTTTAATCTTACTTTAGGCGTGTTGAGAAAGAAAGGAGGAAGAATAAAGAATAGTTGTAGGTTCTAGATCTACGTCAAATACGGATGCAGGATAGATCTAGATTAACTACGAATGTATGTTTTATAGTAGAAGGGGGCTTGTAGGGTTCATTAAGATTTAGTAGTCATGGATGATTAATTAAAAATTACT
Organism: Agapanthus africanus; assembly: GCA_030015575.1. Taxonomy (NCBI): domain Eukaryota; kingdom Viridiplantae; phylum Streptophyta; class Magnoliopsida; order Asparagales; family Amaryllidaceae; genus Agapanthus; species Agapanthus africanus. Next base: position 40,534,446 of record JASDDO010000019.1, on the reverse strand, counting down.
CTTTTTATCTTTTAATAGATTTAAAACTAGATCAATAGTGATGCATGTAGATTAGAGTTTCTGGAGGGAATATGGTTCCCACTCTTAACCCCTATCTTGCCCTGGATCTCCGTTTATGTCTAACCTTTACCAAAACAATTGTTAATCTAATCTCTAATCATGGTTGTGACTGTAAATGAATTGATAGCGCGCCCTAGTAGGATACTAACTATTCTTTTGATAAAGTTTATAAACTTTATAGGATTTAAAAAGAGTTTAAGGATCATCATCTTCCATTAATCTACCCTAATCCTATGAACCCTAACAAGCGGAGAATTACTCGCGCATGTTGGGAAAAGAAAAGATAGAGAGGGGAAACATAATGTAAAATACAGAAAAATAAAATGATATAAGAAAACAACTACCTTTATTAATCAACAAGATCAAGTACACTTTGTTCCTTTAGAAAATGATTACAAAACTCTAGTTTGCTTCTCGATCTCTTCTAAAGAGGTAGATGAACTATCGATGATCAACCAGGATTCTTGAGTCATCGTGGACTTCGTGATCACGTCGGTTTGATAATTTTTCTAAGAGGTTCTCGGTCCTTATTTATAGTCACAGAGCCAGAATCTCTAGTTTCCTAATAAGGCAACTAGTTTTTAAGATCCTACCCAAAAAATCCAAAATCCCAACTCCTCAGAAGTGCGGCGGAACTACGGCCATTAGGTAGGTTTGGCCGTGGATCCGCGGTTGGTTAGGGGATTTAGGGCTTCATTTTTCTGTGGCTTCATCTCTGTAGTACTTGGTGATCTTTTGAGTTTCTAGACTTTGAAAATCTTCTCTACGTTTCTGCCAGAAATGGTTTCCTCAATTTACTTGAATATCTTCAGCAGATTTGATCTCGCAAACTTGAATTTCCTTGAAACTTCAGTCATGATATAATTCCTGCACAATTATCTCAATAAATGATATTAGTAGAATTTATTTTTATTGAGATATTATCTTAACCATTTGTCATGATATTTTAGTTTTAAGAGAATTGGTCAAACATATTTAATAAGGTAAGCACATTTAAATAGACCAAATATTACATGAATATTATATGCTTATATTTTCCTTCATAATGTTAATTATAATATATAAACATATAAAAATAGTATTTTTATGGATAAACCCTTATATGTGTCATATTTATAATAAACATCTTTTATTATATAGAAAAAGTGAGGAAAATGTCACATCAATAGTGCAGTTTTATCAACTGAACATTCAGTGGTACTAGCTGCACATAACGGCTATAAAGGTATTGAACGAAAGAAAGTCAACAAGCAAGCTCATTTGTGCCTTGTAGAGCCTATCAGTGACAGTCACCGTATAGTTCGGTCTCTTCGTCTAAGAGTGTCGCATACCGGGTCTGAGAGGTGAAAATTGTCAGACTCCCAATAACCCAATAAGTCGTGTTGATGTCGAGCTCATAACCATCTGAGAAACTACTGATAACACTTATCAGTAAATCTTGTCTGCCCTGGTTAGGGACTTATGATTATAGCCAATCGTGCACTGCACGACATCAAATCCCAATACCGGGAGAGACGAATCCTTTCCGATCGCTCAGTGCCTCCATCTGGCTCGGGACTGTACCTAACTAAAATCTTTTTTCATGGCTCTTTCAAAGCCATGGTAGGGTAGTAGTTAAAGCACGGTAGGAACCGGACAAGACACTATGACGATCTCAGATCTACAAAATACCATGTACTCATATCCCCAGAGAACTACTATCTGACAATGGATATAATACCATCTAGGAGTTCTCGTTGAGTCTGTCTAGTATAACTCATAACTTAATGAGCACATATATACAATCCTCGGTGTTAAACACCAATAGCTGTGGGATCAGCTATCGCCCTCCAACCGGGTCAGGAAACGTACACACTAGTCTAAACTTGATTATCGATGTCTAGTCTCAATACTCGTACGGCTAGTGACATTTAGAAACGTGCTTATAGACTATCCAGGTCCTACCAGTATGATCCCTATCATTAATCCTGGTAGTCAAGCAAAGATCCTATGGGCTTTATCTCATATATTAGTGATACGTGATAACGAGTAAAACATATACACATGAAAGATAAAGAAAAACCAGATAGCATACTATCATCTCGAGTAAAACTATTTTCCGTATAGGTTCACTGTTCCCTTATTAAAAAAAAGAAGAAGAAAAGAAAAGATGAAAGGAAGCACTCACGTGATACCCATGTGCGCACCGGCTTCAGATAGGATTAAATCCTATGATAGCCACTCACGTGATATCCACGTAAGCGCTCACATTCAAAGTATGTGAGCACTGGCTTCAGATAGGATTAAATCTTATAAAATCCCCACGTGTTAAACACGTGAGCACTCATGTGCAAAGCACGTAAATGCTGCTGCTATATATGTATATGGCAGAGCTCACGTGATATCCACGTGAGCGGATTAATTTGAAGCGCTGGCTTCTGGTAGAATTAAATTTTATACAGAATTAAATTCTATTTGGAAAATATTTCCCCTGATCTTTCTAATATTTGAAAGATTTTCTCTGTTAAACAGAGAGCCTTTAGATTTAAAATCCAATGGTGATTATAATATCACTGATCAAATCAGAAGATAGAATCAAATTCTTTGTTAGAAAAATATTTTCCTAATCTTGTTAAAACTAGCAGAAAATATTTTCTGTTAAAATGAAAGTTACTGGATCTTTGATCCAACGGTGAATAAAATTCCCCAAGTGAATTTTAGCATAAATTAAATCAATTGATATCTCTCAATGAGAGATTTTCTCAAACTAATTGATAGTTTTTACTCCCCATATAAAGGACTCGAGACTTCAAGTCTCATATAGAAAATACTACCCACAAGCTTTTGCGAAAGAAAATCCCCTCCTTAAACTTCCATAAAAACAAACTGAGAATTTAATTCTCTTTTTGAAGAAGATCATCCTCCGTTATTCAAACCCTAGGTAAAAATAGAGATAAGAATATCTCCTTCTTGTCTACTTTTATATATGATATAAGGGTTTAACCCTTTATTAAGAACTTAGTTCTTCCTCGGGATCTGAGATGCACAAGATAAATCTCCCACAAGACAAGAATTTAATTTTCATCGGGAATTTCTTGTTCTTTAGACTCAAGATCCAAGGGAGAACTATGATATTGTATCCCCCTACATGAACAAAAAGAAAAGGACATAGAAAAGAGAAAGAAGTAGATGGAATTTATATTTCAGGAACTTAGTTTCCCTAAAAAATAGGATTTTACCTAAAGATAGGTTTTATCCTAATAAGAACTCAGTTCTCATAAAAAGTGGGAAAGAACTTAGTTCTTTCATAAATAAAATCTGCAGATTTTAGAGTTTAACTTTTTTTAGAGTTAATCTCTGCATGAACATGAAAAGGATCGTGTGAAAGACATGTGAACAACCTAAGAAAGCAAAGAAAACGAAGGTTCATGTGAAAACCCTAGAAAACAACGTCTCGCGTGATATTCACGTAAGCATCCACATAAAACAGCATCTCACGTGATGTTCACGTGACCACTCGAAGAAAACATGAAGATAGTGTCTCACATGATATCCACGTAAGCACTCAAAAGAAGCCCTAAAGAAAATCTCACGTGGAAGGCGCGTGAGCATTAAGACTTAAAGTCTCACGTGAAATACACGTGAGTGATAATGAAGATAGTTCTTTACGTGACATTCACGTAAGCGCCAGATGAATTAGTGCTTAGCACTACTCATATGAAAGACACGTGAGCGATCATGAAGGCAGTGCTTCACAAGACATTCACGTGAGCGCTAGTCCTTAGCACTACTTACATGAAAGACACGTGAGCGACCATGAAACATAGCGGTTCACGTGAAAAGCATGTGAGCGTCATACGAATTAGTGCTTAGAACTACTTACGTGAAAGGCACGTGAACACCAAAGAAACCAGGCTACTTACGTGAAAGCCACGTGAACACCAAAGAAACTAGGCTACTCACATGAAGAGCATGTGAACACTGAAGCAAGAAAGGATGTTACATCCTATGATGGAGGTTAAGCTTCTGGGCCCAGTGCTTAGCACTGTTTGGTTATATAAATCCCAAAACAAAATATATAGCCTAGTGCTTAGCACTGTTGGGTAAAAAAAACCCCGGCATTTAGTCTAAATTAGACTAAGTCCCTGAAGTTTCAAACTTCTTTGATTTTCAAAGGAAAATCAACCATGATTATACATGTTTTAAGTCGACCTTCGTCTAAAATAAGATTAATTGTCCTTGATAACATTTTAAGTTGATCTTAATCTAAAACAAGATTAACGATCTTTAAACTTTCGAACTGATGGCACATGTTACACAGGTTCACCCCAAATCTAATATACGGATTTGGACTAATCCGCGCCCTACGGGTGAAAAAATTAGTCTCTGTATACAATTCAAGGGCAACCCCAAAATAAACAATATATAACACGACACGAAACAATGCATATGGAGAAAAAGAAAGTTGTTATCACGTAGTGATAACGTTTAACTGCGGGGGATTGCGACTGCAGGAAAAAGTGTCCCCACAATAAAAAAAACACCTCAAATGAGAGGGAATCTGATAAGTCTGCTACATCAGTCGGATATATCCAAATCTCCGATAGACGATGTCATAAATCAACTTATTATCTTTGGAGAGGTGGATGGATATATTCTATATAGTATCTGCCCCTAAATTCAGGCAAGACGTTCATCTTCCTTACCTTCGACGGTAAACATTCTCCTTCAATTAGTAATTCCCATCTTTCAATTACAGTAATTGCCTTGAGGGCTCCTATATCAAACAATCTCCCACTTGCACTTAAGGTCAATTATTGTGGTATCGTATACACATATCTCGTGTGCTATCATATACCCAACTTCTCTACTAACAGTTTCACAAACAGTGTTCGAGAAACAGCCTCGGTGAGTGGATCCACCACAATGTTTCTAACGTTATCTCTCTAAATCTCAATCTTGCGGAGATCAACTATCTCCCGTATCAAGCGATACCTGTCTTAGAATTTGTCTAGATAGATGATTGGACTAAGTTCATAAATGAACAATTTTATCCAACAACTTCTTAGGCTGTATTCTCTGCTGAGTCATAATCAACATCCAGCGCCATGCCTATCTCAGTATCATGCTTGGAACTCTTTCTAATATGCTACTCCTCAGAAAATGGTTGTAACGACTCTGATTTTACTGTACGAAAATTATCAAGTTAATGTACAGAATGGAGTTTGCAAGCCAGAGTATAAGTTATAAATTTAATTTGTTTAAGAACAATAAAAAACAATTTGTAGCTCATTGGTAAATTCTTGCACTGTTGTGCTATAGCCCCTGTGTTCAAATCCGCTCAGCCACATATTACTTTTTCTGAATTTTTCTTTTAAACTTTTGGAAGCCCAAAAGTTTACACGTGCAATACAGAAAAAAATGAAAAGTCAGGAAAAACAAACATATGCAAACTATTGTATGAACTGAGATGGACACATGGCAATGATCCAACGGCACCCCCTCACCAAGTGGCCGGCGAGATTAGGCATGGGGCCGGCGTCGACGGGTCCCCCATTGCTAATAGTGCCCGTGCTTTGCACACAACACCTTTTGGCCTACCCCCACTACCCCTAATCTGTTTATTTTCTCTGCAAATTAACAAAGACATCAATTTTATCCATTAATCCAATTTTTAATGCTTTTTAATTCAATATTTCAATTCCAAAAGCCTAATTTCACCCTATAAATACAACTCCATACCCTAACCCCTCCTCATTCTGAAACCTCTAGCCAGAATTATCAAAAATTCTCAAGTCTAAAAAGAGTACAAGTGGAGTTAGCCCAAGGTCAAATTCCAGCGAGAATTAGAGGCGATTCCGGCAACCCCACGACGTAACGAAGGATATGACATCTTCCTCTACCTCTCATCTCTCTTCCTAGCTTGTAAGTCCCTTCTATTTCCTTGCTCTCTTCGCTGAATTCTCTTTTCAAAACAAAGTATCCGTAAGTGGAGTTATTACCGATGTAAATCTTCTAAACTCTATAATCTCACTTTTCATTTATATATTGTTCAACAAACGTTTACACAATATTTATAACACTATTATAAAGGTTTAGAAACAACTTTCACTCTAAAACTCCATGTTAAATAACTTTAATTAAGCGTTTATATTTAAATACCATAAAATTTATATACGTTATCTTTTAAAAATTTTGTTGAGCATACCTTTAGAAAACTTCACGAGGTAATAACCTACCTCTCACATACACACATATTAACATAGCACGATTCTCTTGATACATAACTTTTGTGGCAAAATACGACTTTTCATCAAAATACCTTGAACTATAAAAACTTGGTTTTCTTTAAATGGTGTTATAAATTCTTTGCGATTATACCTCTACAACCCATTTCGGGGAACCCGCTATTGGATGATGCGGATTATCGCACATCCTCGGGATAATAGAGCGAGATGCAGACCTCCTCACGGAGCATACGATCTTGAAAGAATTTTAATACGATTTTTAAGAAAAACGAGATTTTCTACTGAATAAATAAAATTAATCTTTAATAATTATATAAATATTATCAAATCATATATTTTTAATATATAATAAAATTCCATGTTTTCTAGAAAATAAAAGAATGACAAGTTTCATTAAAATATCATCAAGTATCAATACAAGACAAGTTACACTAAAATACAATGAACTATTCAAGCTAAATTACTATTCACTAATATATCTCACATCTTTAAAATTCACATCCATGGAAACCCTAAAGAACATAAATAATTACTCGAGATTTATTTTGAAAGTATATAAAATATTTTTCATAAAACCCTCTCGAGGTATATAAAATTACATTAAGAACCCTAGTAAATATAGATTTAAGCGAGACCAATTCTCTTGAGCCTCAGAGAGCCGGAGAAAGTGGGTGCTTACCTATTTAAGGTAGAAAACTAAAATAGAGTTATCAATGGTAATTGTCTTGGAAAAAGATACAAATCTTGTCGTCCATATGCAGCAGTTACCAATAACACCCTAATCTAATTCAGGATCCAAATATGTTTAAAGTGTCTAACTCAAGTCTGAGCCAAGTCTCAATCTGAATCCAATTCAACATAAATCCAATATACCAAACATGAATACTTGAACCTGAACCTGAATACCAGAACAAAATCAACATGGCTTGACTTGACCGAATCATGGCTATATTTTAACTTGATTACATGACTACTTGATACATCCTGAAACTGTTTACATGAACAACTTATACCATGGTCTCGGCAAGTCTGATAATTACAAATCAATACAATATACATTACGAGGTTTAACGGGGTAGACTGGTACGGAATGTGTTAAAAGTGGCATGATGATGGACATTAAAAGACACCTACATGAACATCCTGTGCCGTTGTCCCGTGGGTTTTGACGGGGTCTTGTACTTACATGTTACCATAGTCTACGGGATAGTTAGACTCCTCTCGTGTACACTGATACATTCTGTACCCTGCTACAAACAACTACATTAGCATAACAAACAGATAATTTATCAGTTCTATTCTCTTTACTTGTCTATTCCATTCTATTTTTTGGGACTTACCGAGCGCTAGTTCGCTGACGACGTTCATATCTCTTCTTTCTTTGGAATGTTCGTCATGAGGACCCGACTCTTAGGAGACCGAACCCAGTCAGGACAATTTGGAGCAGTTCACAGAGGAGCCAGACTTCTAGGCTTTTACTTGTACGTACTTTCTTTTCAGTTCATATGCTTCTGTTTAGTCATCGCTTTCTATCATTGTACTTTTCTTTTCAGTTGTATGTAAAGAATGAATATTAATAAAATTTACTGTTTATTTCACATCTCTTGTCGTGCATTTCATTTATATTGCTTATTTACGCTTAACGTGTTTACTTCTGAGTAAATACGTCACGATTCGTCACGTCTACTTCTCCATACACTGGGAAGCGGGGCGTAACAAAGGTAAACTTATAACTCGCGACAGACACACCGTCATCCATGTCACCTTGAAAGCTGGAATCGGCAACCGCCTCCAGAAAGAGGCTATTATTACCATACACTAAGAATTTCTGATATGTTCTTCACTGCTTTCCTATATTTCTTCAGGATTGGATTAATATCTGCTTACTGCATCAACTGAATAAGTTACATCTGTTCTGGTACTTAACATCGTATGATTGACGTTACTGCCATACGTGTGAGCCCCTCTCCTCATCACTATAGAAGACATCTCTTTAGAGAGGATGACTCCACCTCATGCGGGTACACTACTATATTAGGAGTCATCCATTCTAAACTCCTTTAGAATGATGTCCAAGTACCCAGATTTGGACACTCCCAAATCTATCTATATCTATCTTTATAGATCTAATCCTCAGATCGATTGATTCATATTGCTCAAATCCTATATGGAGAAATATCTGCGACAACCATAATTTGACCGATTGTAGTATAGGAACATCACTTCCTATCAAGAGTATGTCATCCATATACCATGACAGTACTCCCTACATCCTTCTTATAAATACCAGGTTCATCTATTATTTTGATGAAGTCAAACACATTGACCGTAACATCAAAACAAATGATCCATTTCCTCTATGCTGCTTCAGTTTATAAATAGACTTAAGCAACTTGCACGCCTTCTGCTGCTCCCACTGAGTATGATAACCTTTTGGCAGATTCATATACACGTACACTTCTAAATTTCATTTAGAAAGACGTTATAGTCATCCACCTATCAGATATCATAGTCATGAAAAATAGCAGGCAAGTTATATCCGTATGGACTTCAACATAAACACTGAAGTAAAAGTTTCATTACAATCCAAATCGGGTATTTAATGAAAAACTTTTTACTATAAGTCTAGCCTTATTAAGTTAATATCTTTCCATCTGCGCTGATCTCGAAAGATCTATTAGCTTTTGATGGGTTTTACCCCTTCAGGAGAATCCAACAAAGTCCATAATTTGCTGGAGTGTGTGAAGTCCAACTTGGATATAAAGCATCCAGCCATCAGTCGGAAGTCACAACTTTCTATGGAGTGCTGATAACTAGTAGGGTCATCATCACCATGATGCAAACCTCCCTGTCACTGTTTACGAGGAAACCGAAGTATCTCTTGGGTGGTTGAGATTATCTACTAAATCCGTAGAGTGGTTAAGGTTTGTCAGGGGAAGCTGTTTCCGGTGCATATCCCTAAATGAAAAAGGTCGCTCAGTATTACTCATCATGGAGCGCAACCTCAGATGAATAATATGAGAGAGAATCAAATTCTCAATACGGAATACCGAGTATAAGTATTCACATCTTCGACCACTTCGAAAAATCTTGATACTTCCAACGTTTGGTTTTCTACTTTATTCTTATACCCTATGAACTTTTCAAAATCTTTGGACTTTACATTTCAACTAGAATGCGTGTCTAAAACCATAGAACTCATAGACGAACAGAATAAAGTATGAGTGCCAACCCCTTATCCGTATGGATATCGGACAACATACATCACCATGTATAAGTCCCCATGAGTTCACCAACTCATACTCCATGTGTTGTAAGTTGAAAACTGTAACATTTCAAAAAAATAAAATATTATTTTTAGAATTTAAATAATAAAATAATATATTTTGCGAAAACTATTCGAATTGCGAATTGGGGTTTTCATAAAATGGTATATTATATACCAATATTTTTGAAAATATTTGGAGATTAATATGTTTTATTTATTTAAAAGATATTTATGGGATTTGATCATTTTACAAATAATTATGCAATTATTTATATGCAAGTTTAAGTTAAACTTGATTAGTGCACTACTAATCACGATTAGGCCAAATCCGTCTTTTTAATTAACCATGGCTAGTACACCATGGCATATTGCATTTTGTTGCATATTGTTCATTTGTGTTTGTTTCATTTGCATTGTGTTTTGTTTTGGGAGAAAAAGAAAAGAGAAAAGGGTGGCATGATTATTGAAGAGAGAGAGAGTGGGGGACAACATGAAGGCATGGGCATGCCATGAGAGATAATGAGAGAGAGGGGGGTATGGCTCATACACATCCATTATTTTTCTTAATCTCATTTCTTTAACTCCTCCTTCTTCATCTCAAGCTCCTCCTTCACCCTTCTCTATCTCATGAAAACATCTCCAAATCATCACTAAAAGCCCACACTCCCTTCACAAAAGTTGATCCCCACCTCATCGTACACCCCATAGTGGAACCAAGTTTGGATTTTGAGCACTTTGGACAACTCAAGAAATTTCTTCAGTTGCAAATGAGGTATAATCCTACACTTCTAGTCTTGTTATTAGTTTTCTTTACGTCCTATAGAAGTTTAGAGTTAAACCGATATCGTTTGGTGATCTTAGAATTTTCCTAGATGAGGATTAAGGGATATTATGGTTTGCGAAGGTGTTATTGAGGTTTAGTAGTGGCCACAGACCCTTTTAATGGTAGAATTCTGGTCTGGACTTGAGCTAGAACCCTATATACGAAAACTGAAATTTTCCGATGTCAGTTTTGTGGAATTCTTGAGGGTTAATTGGAATCTGGAGCAACTTAAGATCTTTACAAGAAATAAAACAACTATATTGACCTAATTAGACCACCAGAAGACCACCACACAAGAACGAGACCAAAATTCTATGATGGAGCCGGCGGGGACGGTTACTGTAGCACTCTGGCCAGCTAAGTTTTGGCTTCTGGTGTTGGGGTTTGTCCTGTAGCTCACACTCCTCATAATCTAGCTACTGTATTGATATAAGCAATTCTTGATATATATATATATATATATATAAGAGATGGCAAGTATGAGATTGATAGTGATATGATAGGAGACCAATATCAATATGATATGAGATCGATAAATACGATATAAAATTGAGGCGGATGTGTTATGAGATCGATGAGATGTGATGTACGAGACCTTAGATCCGTACCTTTGTTGATGAATATGACGATAGAATCCCTATTCTGTTTGATGATCCCGTACGACGGATTACCGTACGCGATGAGTTATACCGGGTAATTGATCCGCCCTCATGATTTGAGAATGATGATCGAGGATATTGCCATATCGAGTATTATGAGGCTAGATCGCCGACGTAAAAGAGTCATCTGAACCATACTTATTTCCAAAACTAATGAATCGTATACATCTTTTAAATGGAAATCTCAATGACGCTACGGATTTTCAAATGATGTCTTTTCCTTAAAAACACTGTAGCCCCCACTTTCAAAACTATGATTCATATCTTCTAAAACTGACCGTATGGTTCATGTGTAGATATATATATACCCGTTGATTATTCATTTTTTTGTGGGATTATCCCTCGTGACATACGTATCATGTTTCCGGTATTTATTGTTATATGATATCAGTTGCTAGTACACCTGCACAATTACCGATGATGTGCATGTTGCATTTACACCGATTTGTCGGCTCACACACATTCATCATCGGTAATTGCTATGCCACTTGCACTGTAGAACTGTCATATCATGATTTATTCATAACCGTAAAGTACATTCATTGTTTAGTACTATCACATGACATGCTTGCATGATATATTTGATATGCTCACATTATTGATCTATGTTTGCATATATCGTATTTTATGGTTACATGCATTGAGATACTGTTTTCATGAGATCTCTGAATTTGAGAACCGCGGTTATATTTCGAAAGGAAATTATATTTTGTTTTAAAAACGTGGTTTTTCTTGATGTGATATTTCGTGTTCACCATGAGTTTTCTCAGTTCTGAGCTATGTGATACCCGACTCGAGGTAGGGAGGAACCGTTTGCGGGTACATGGTGGACCCGGTGATGTATCCCGAGCAAGAAGATCGTAGAGTTAGGCGATGAGCCTGGTGGATGGATGCACTACCCACCGGTGATAGTTTGGACCCGGCAGTTATCCGGAGGATACCGACCGGATTCGTGAGATGGATATGGGAGCCGATCAGAGTATGCGGTGCCTAAGGGCCAATCAGAGGATGTGGAACCTGCGATATGAGGATTTACGTGTCGATATTGGACACGGGTTTCATGATGTTTCGAATGTCGATGTTGGACACTCAAGTTCCATGATATTGATGTGTTGTCGATAGACACATGTTGGTTGATTTTCCTCATACATACAGGCATTTGATTCAGATGATTGCTTTTACATGTCATTGGCATCGATTATATTGTTGATACATATGCATACATGGACACCCTAGATATCATAGTATTACATTCATGATACAGTATGATCTAGGAGTCGCCGTTTATTCGATTTCTATCTGCTGATCTTTTCTACTCACAATTTGGCAACCCATCCCCGTTGTGCCATAGTTTTCTTGCAGGTTCGACCGCTTGGATCAGTAGCGGTATCGCTGGCACACAGTTCTTTCAGGATGTTTTGCTTCGGTAGGTGGGACACAAATTGGATCATGACCATCCTTGTACTTTTATATTCTATTGTATCTAGATAAACTCCATCAATTAGAAACTAGACTTTGTATATTAGTAGACCTAAACAGACTTGTGATTGCGAGATTTAGAGCGATGGGTGTATGTTCGCTTCTTTTGAGGCTTTTGATGTCTTGATGTTTTCATTTATTCTTTATGTGTTGATCTTCACCGTTGGGCGTCGTATATATATGTTATTGTGTGGTTGTGACTCCGCCAATTGGCGAAGAGCTAGCTCCTGTTTGGAGATGTCTATATATATTGTTTGTATATGGTTTTGGATCAAAATATATAAGAGAGGTGCTGCCCAAATTTTAAAGACAGAAAATGTTTCCAACTATAGTATAATCCACTTGCATTTTCATATATCATTATCTATGCATTTAAAGAAAACATTGGTTTCATTATACCTTTATTTCAAACTGCACCTCCACTATTTTCAGAAAAAAGTTTTAGATTTTTGGGCTTCGGCTTACTTGAATTACGTTACGCTTTTAGACGTTGCGTGATTTAAGTGCCGGTCATGGGCTAAATTCTGGGTCGTAACAAAAACTGTATTTTGGTTAAGAACGTCTATACCATTATTTAACGCACCTTACCTAATCATCTAATGACAAAGGTAAATGTTTAGAACATATTTTATAAAATTTATATCACACTTTATGAAATAAAGAGACATATATATCAGTTTTAAAAATTGGTGCATAATAACGGTTATTCAAAACCAAAAGTTTGCCGATAGGAAAAACCAGGTGATTTTCCCCAAATAGCAATAATTGCTCCGATTTCTGATATTGAGCATCAAATCACTCTTTTCCAATACTACTCTTTCTCACCATCTGTAACTTTTTACAGATGTGGGATTATAATCCGGTATGTTTATACCCAGAAGTCAGAGTTAATTGAGAAACGGTATTTAATTACAACCATACAGGAAAACTGAAACATAAAAATTATTTCAAGGGGGTGACCAGATATTCCCAGTAATGTCTCTTTCAATGTCCAGACTCATGGCAGCAGTTACAATTTTCTTTCCCTCATTTCAACCATTTTTAATGTCTCCGTCTTACTTTCTGTATACCGCACTTAGGCTAGCTTGTTGTCTTCTCACCCTTTCTTTCAGCACCAGCCTTAGGATTGGAAGAAGGCTATCCAACAAGTGTAACTGATATATTCTTTTTTTTTAAAAAAGCTATCAGACTTGAGATAAGGTGAAGGGGAGAGACAAATGAACAACTCACTTTCTCCAGAACCAGTGGCCATTTTTGGACTGAAACAATTTCTTTCAGTTCATATCTTACTATACGAGACGACATTTCCAAGAAATATGGATCCCTGTATGTGATATAGAGGGTTCTGGGAAAACAAATTGGAAGTGAGAAGGAAAAGAATATGCGATTTCGCCGTAAATTCGGGAAATCATAAAATTCCAAAGTCAATGATTGTAAAAAGGTTTGATTAATTTGGTTTATGAGTTTTAGTTTAAGGCCAGTCATAAGTCGCTTCCAAAAAGAGAAAAGAAACACTCGGTGTGCACTCTATCACGTTCATATTGATTTATTAATTGATCTAATCAGGATGACCCCCACTGTTTCTTCGAATTCTCCTTCAAATCCTAAAAGAAGAACTGGTCGGGATCATGAACACCCACAATTTCGCTAACAGTTCAGCCAAACCAATGTTGATACTCCAAGAAAGGTCTCCCGTACTTTCGCACGGATCCAATTTAATAATCTCGTTTCTAAAGAGGAATAACCCCATCAACACCTTTCTTGGCACCTAATGGATTACCTAATTGTGACATGAAAATCTCCCGAGAGTAATTATTACTCAAAGTGGGAATCAGGACCCAAACTATCACATAGAATGATATTCAATCACGTTGCAAGTTTTAACACTTGTAACTCCCGATAAAAGTTTTTACCCCTAACGGCTTATAACCTTAACGAGATCAACAAAACATAAGTCACTAATCAAATTCAACCCGTCATTTCGTGATTAATTTAGACTCATCTACACAAGCACTTAACGAAGTCAACAAAGTTGTGCGACTGTTCTAACTAATCGCATCACATGCAAGCAAGAATACATCACCTGGCTACCGTACACTACGTCTTAACGGAGTCAATAAACGTAACACGAATACTAAGTACTCTACTTTCTGAAATGACGAAGGGTTACGGCTGGTTTTGAAGAAAACCTTTAACGTAATTAACTTGATATCATTGAAGGAACCGAATGGTTTTGAAAGTTTATGGTAACATAAACTTTTGCCCCAGAGCGAACTCCCCATGAAGGGATCAAGACTCTTTCCTTATCGAATGAGATGCATGATATTCTTAACCGAATATCTCTATGCATGTCTGCGCGCGCGCATGTAGAATAGTATTTTGGATAGCATATGTTCACTACAGTCAAAGTGAGAAGATTTGAATGTTTTTTAGTTAAAATAGCAGAAATTTCAAATTTTGAAGCAGAAATTTCAAATTTTGAAGAAGAAATTTATAAGTCTTTAAATTGATTTAAATAGTTTGGAATGGTGTTATTAATTTTATTTTCCCTTAAATGAGGATCTTTGTTTCCATGCCTCACACTGAGAATCAAATTGAGATTTCGGCTCGACATTCTCTTCCCTTTTGAGTTAAAGTAGCAGGTAGAAATATATAGTTGTTGTTGTTTAATTTACCCTTTCTAAGTTTGTATGCTGTTCTTTTGTGCTTTTGGGTAGTTAATTGTTCTGTGCTCGTATATTGAGTTGTCTATGATGGTTTTTTTATAGTTGTTGATACTTGTATCGATAGACTGATGGATACAATTGTCTTCAATTAATCTATCAACCAAGATATAATTTTCTTTTCTATCTAGCTGCTAGCAATGGTTTTTCATTGATAAGAGTTATCAGTTGGCAATAACGTTGTTGGTATTGACAGAACATATGATGACAAACTTATGATTGATACCAAGACTTGTCAATGAGGTCTCAAAATCGAGCTTTTTAAACCTGATGTTCTGTCATAATTTTTTCATTTTTTAAAGAAAAAGTTCCTATTGAAATTTCATTTTGCTGAAGTTTGATGGTTTGAGAACCAAGAAAATGTAATCTTATTTGGATTCAGCGAATTTTTTCATGCTCTTTCCGTGAAATTACACTTCTATAAATTAGGGTCCTGTGGATTTATGGTTTAATATGGTTCTTTGCTGCCATCACGTTACTGGTTTACTGAGTTCGGACTGGACAGATGATGCTAAATACTAAAATTTACCGAGACTTATATCTGTGAGGTCTTAAACTTGAGCTTTTTAAAACTGATGTTCAGTCATTTGCCGTACTCTTGAAAGTAGAAACAAGTTCAGATCAACATCTCTTTGGCCGAAATAATCTGAACTCTGAAGAATGGATGAGAAATAGAGGATGAAACGGTTTCATTTTCTTTTATTTTTGTACAACGTTGCTTATTAAAAGCTTGTTGATTTTGAAAAGGACCAGTAATTATATTGATATGTTTTCAATAGTATTGTTACTAAAATATGATGGTTTTATTTGGCTGCTTTGGGGTAAGGACAACCACGTCGGTGGTCACTGTGATACTTATTCTGTATGCTTGGTTTCATTTTCTTGAATGATTGTATAAGAAAATTTAGTAGAATATTAGTTTTTGAAACTGTTTCCCTTGACCAAATGATGAAATAGTTGCAGCTGATTTTTCTTTCTTTTAGATTGTGTGAAGTCAAGGTATTAAATCTCGGTATCAGGATCGGTATTGGATGGTCGCTTTCTGGATCGAAATCAGCAATCTCTGCCGTATTGGATTGTTATATCAGAGTTTATATCTTTTGAGAGAAGAATTTTTAAGAATCAGGAAAATTCTTTAAATAGACATTTAAAGTAACTAAAAACAATTTGTGAAATTCTTTTGTATTTAATAATTTTTAAAGTCGTATTAAAGATGTCAGACGGACCGTAATAACCCAATAACCAATAATAAACCCGTTAAACCATTATTGAATCCATTAATCCATTAATAAACCCACTAACCATTACTAATCTTAACATGAAAGGTCGGTTAGAAAGTGGTAAACACAGCATTATTTGGTATCGGTCAATACCGGTCTCGGAACTCAGATAGTCAGTTTTAGATTGGAATCAACCATCTCGGATCTGGTTCGGATGAGATATATAACCATGGTTAAAATGCTTTCTTGCAAATAAGCATCTATAACTAAAAATTAATATATAAGCTTCAAATGTATAAATGTCTAGTCCGTAGTCATTAACTAGCTTATAAGCCTTAAACTACCTTTGAATGCTAAATATGCTGTGTGTTTCCCTGTTTTGTTCGTCTAAATGATCTTTAACGTTGATGCTAGAATTTCCTTTATGGTATTAGCACCTCTAAATCTTAAATATAAGCTCGCAAACTAGCCTATAAACCCTAAATTATTGATGGTAAATATGCAGTATTCTCCCCCCATTATGTTCATCCAAAGGCCATTTTTTGATATCGGATTTTCCTCTTCGATTTTAGTTTTTTTATCGGATCTCTCTGAAGAGACTATAATTTTTTAGTTTGTCCTTTTGATGTTGAACCAGTAGTTAATTGCAATTTTGAGGATACGTGAAGCATCTATTTTGTTCCATGATTGAAAATCTGTAGTTGAAAAGGTTGTGCTGAAATCTGTTTATTGTTGGGGATGTTTAAGGCAAATAATTAGTTATGCTTGTTTTTATTTTCTTTCCCTTTTTCTTGCTGCTGTAATTCAATTTGAATCTTAAACAGATATGTTTACTCAAATTTGTTTTTGCAATTTTTTTTTGTCAGCAAATTTAGATATCCGATGAAAAATTATCGATGCTATTCAAGGCGATCTCCTGTGTTACCTGTAGTGTTGTAGATAATTCTATTCTTGAAAACATTAACCCACCAGAAGCATTCTAGAATTAGTCCAGGCAGCATGGTCTTGTATATGAATTTTTGAAATTATACATGCCCTTAGGCCGGGGATCATTGCCGCCGATATTGATGTCTCCTTACATTATTGATGTTGCAGGTTTTACATCTTAGATCGATCGCGTTATATGACGTACGGTTATATAGCAATCTTAGTAATTGGTTGTCTGAAAATCACATCCCCGAGAACGGCAGGATGATCAAGATTCTTTGGTTTCTTTACCAAAAGCAGGCCATGCTATGGGATAATTTTCAACTTTGGAAAGTGAACTTGAATCAAACTATGGCGTCAAACCCAATCTACTAGTTTAGATTTTATTATGGGGAAGGGAAAAAAACATGTTTGGATGCTTGGATTTCTTCTTTTATAAATAAATCCCATGGATAGTTGCAGTATCATTCCTATTCCTCCTACAACGACAAAATCTTAAGCTTCGGTTAAAGTTGAGCAACTCTTTTGGTGAGAATACGAATCCAGCAGTTCATGGGTTCTTGAGAGAAGATCTTGAATTAATTGAAAAGGCCAAATAATTAAAGCTAACCCATTTAAATTCATTCACCTTGAAACTCACACTTTTGGGAAGAGAGCCCCTCTCTCCCTCTCTCATCCGTTCAAAACCACTCGTAGTTCCCAATGATATCCCGAATATTCCTCCTCTACAATTAATCAACACCCAATCCACTGTCATCAAGTTTGGAAAATGTCTGTACAATTTGTTTTTATTATGTGCCTCTACTGAATAATAAAAATTTGTTAAATACTGTGTGTGTGTGTGTGAGAGAGAGAGAGAGAGAGAGAGAGAGAGATTTCATGTGCCATTGCAAAAATACTAGTTTGCATACTTTATCTTATCTTTAAAGAAGAAAGAGCTAGTATAATGAGATTATGATGGATTATTTAGAATAAAACTACAAGAATCAGTCAAATGTGGGGTCACATGACCTATAAATCGCCAAAAGTGTTTACAAATCAAACCACCGGGTTTTTTTTGTTCAACGAACTGAAAGTTCATGGGGGGTTTCGGGATGAGTTTAATCTATATGGTGGTTTTGGAAAACTCGAGTAAAGCACAGTGTGATTTCTGTGAAATAAATAAATTTTTGGCCATTGGCAATGATATTTCTGATTTCGTACTTCATCATATAGGCCCTCTCGGTCAAGGCATTGCAAATGCCGTTGGTTTAGCTCTTGCGGAAAAACACTTGGCAGCTCGTTTCAATAAGCCAGACAACGAGATCGTCGATCGCTACACTGCACGTAACTCATTTAAATATACATTCCTTATAGTTATCTGTGGACTGAATTGCTGGAAATACCCCTGCCTTTCGCCATTTTGGAGAATATGCTCCTCTTTTAACATGCACTTTGCATCCTATTTTACTGCCATTAAACTTTTTCGCTGAAGTCAAATTTTTATCCCTAAAATACCCCTCAACAAGAATATTAGAGAACCATTAGTAGAACAATTGCATAAAAATAATTGATGTTTAGGTGTATTTTTGAAAATAAAGAGGAACATTTCCTGTAATAGGCTAATTAAAGAGGGGTATTTCCTGCAGTACAGCCTTATTTGTCTGAAATCTTAGATTAAAATTTGTTAAACTGATGGCCTTAGATATGTGATGCTTGGAGATGGCTGCAATATGGAGGGAATTTCAAACGAAGCTGCTTCTCTTGCTGCACATTGGGGTCTAGGAAAGCTAATTGCATTCTATGGTGACGACCATATATCAATTGATGGAGACACGGAGATTGCATTTACCGAAGATGTTAGTGTTCGATTTGATTCCCTCGGGTGGCACACTATTTGGGTAAAGAATGGCAACACAGCCTATGACGATATTCGCGCTGCGATTAAGGAGGCGAAGGCTGTTACAGACAAACCCGCAATGATTAAGTCTTCATATACTGCTCGCATTTTATTACATTAGGGTTTTCTTTAGTTTCATGGCAACATGACCTTACTAAAGATGCACGGCGGTTTCCAAAAATCAACACCCAAAGAAAGAAACCTCCGTTTCGGTGTAAGAGAACACGGAATGGGTGCAATTTGCAATGGCATCGCCTTGCACAATCCTGGCCTCATCCCCTACTGTGCCATCTTTTTCGTCTTCACTGACTACATGCGCGCCGCAATGAGAATCTCCGGTTTATGTGAAGCCAGAGTTATTTACGTAATGACCCATGATTCAATCGGTTTAGGTGAAGACGGGCCCACTCACACCAACCGATTGAGCATTTGGTGAGTTTTAGGGCAATGCCTAATATTATAATGTTCCATCCTGCCGACGGGAATGAGACCGCCGGGGCTTATAGGGCCGCGGCCCTGAAAACGAAGACACCCTCAGTTCTTGCTCTTTCTCGGCAGAAGCTGCCTCAGCTGGCAGGATCACACTACTACAAATAAAGGTTACCCCTACGGATTTATCCGTAGGAGCAAACAACTGCCCCTACGGATATATCCGTAGGGACAAGAAAATACCCTGTAGGTACAAACGCCGTAGGTGCAAGTCGAAGCCTCGAACTTGCCCCTACGGACTAAAATTTGCCCTTACGGATTTATGTGTAGGTCCAGTTTTCCTTACGGATTGGACAGTAGGGACAAAAAATTTATTTTATTTACGATTTTATAAAATAGATTAGGTGTACCTACGGACGTATCTGTAGGGCCAAGTAGTTGCCCCTACGGATAAGTGCGTAGGTATATATCCGTAGGGGCAAAATATCAGGTATTATGATATTTTGCCCCTACAGATACATGTGTAGGGGCATTTATTTGCCCCTACGGATATATCCGTAGGGGCAAGCTTAACTCCTGATATTGAGATCATAGGGGCAAAATATCAGGTATCATGATATTTTGCCCCTACGAATAAATCTGTAGGTATATTGTTGGGCCCTACGGATTGAAGAGGTCTAGGATAGAGAGAGCATATTGAAGAGAATTTCATGTTTGGGCTCTTGGATACGTTGGAAAATGAAAAGGTTGCAACTGTTTATTGAGTTATTACATAGATTTGATTCTGAATTGTAGCATCAAGTTGTGATCTGTGTATGTTTTACTTCTGAACGGTTAAAAGGGAAAATAAAAGATGGTTTATGCAATGGAGCGATGTCTTTTTTTCGTTTTTTCTTCTTGTTGTTATTGTAAATATCTTCTCTTTCTGCTTGTATTGAGGTGATGTACAATTTTGAAGAGGATCGTGGGTGCCCACTGTCCGATTGGTTCCATTTATCTTAATCAACATATATTAAAGAATACACACACCTTTCGATACCACGACGGTTACAAATTTAATAGGTGACTCAGCAATCAATGTTGCATGTAAGTAAAATGAAAATTGATGTGCCTATACTTTAGTCCATCCAGTTCAATATCGATGATACCGAACATCATTAATAATTAAGAAAATCATGGAGAAATGAACGTTTTGATAAAAAGCAGGGCAGAATTTTTTTTCTCTCTCTTATTCAGACAGTTGGCATTTTTATATCCTTTATGTTATTTTCTGGTTCCTGTTTGATTTTTCTTTTCTATTATAAATTTTTAGAAGATATGATAGAATGAATTTGAAATGTAAAGTTATAGGAGAGTCTGTTAGTTGAATGAAATGGGTGATGGGCATTTGCCATTCAAACAAGCTAAGGGGATCATCTTTCATGGATTTGGTTTCCTACTTGTTCACTTTTCGGTGAAAGAGGAGGTTATGGACTTCATTTTAAGGTGAAGATAGACGTTATGTATGGATGAAATGTGTTACTAGGGGGTCCAAGCTCAGCTCGGCTTATTTTATGCTAGATCAAGTTCGGCTCGAGTTCGTCTTGAGCTGAGCAGCTCTAGTTCATGTTCAGCTCGTTATCTTACCGAGCTTTAAGTCAAGATCGGTCTTCTATTAGACGATCTCTGAAAGAAAGATGACAAAGAGACGTTTAGTGGACGCTGAGAATGGATCAATAGTCATTACAGAAGATTCAGAAGAAAACATGAAATTATTTTGTGAGGAGGTTGGTGACTAAACTTCTTGACTTGAAAGGGAAGTTAGGTCGGAGGCAGCAATCACAAAGCTAAGACCCAAGGTTTTGAGATATGGAAAAATTAAAAAAGAAATAATATCTAGAGTATGGAATGGGTCTAATCTGGGTTTTATATTCGTCTATGTTGCACTTGATATAATGTCCCTTATTAATTGAATTAAGTATCCTAAAAGTCGTATAGAATATGCTCTATATTACATATTACTGTTATTTTTTTCAAACTGTGTAACCGAGCCAAACCTGAGCCAAAACCGAACGAGCCTGGCTGAGCTTGAGTTCGGCTTGTTAATAAACGAGCCAGGCTTTCTGGCTAATGTTTGGTTCATTAATAAATGAAGCGAGCTTGAACGAGCTGATACCAAGCCAAACCCTAATCGAACCCGAGCTGGCTCGTCCAATTACCACCCCTATGTGCAACCTTTATCTTTTTCATTATGTGCAACCTTTATCTTTTCAACCTATATCTTTTTCATTATGTGCAACCTTTATCTTTTTCATTATCCACGTTATCTTGTATCTGTTGTCACAAAGGTTCCATCTTCATCTTATTTCCCCTTTTTGTATGCTTGTCAGCTCGCGGATAAATTATTCTGTACGCTGGGTCTATTATATCCACGTAGGAGAGAGAAAGAAATGAAGAATTTCGGATAGCTCTTGGGCAGTTTGGTGCAGCCAAAAGACCCACGAATTTCTCTGAAAGGACTAATTGCGGCCACTGCCCTCTTGGGAATCGAGCCCCACACTCTTTCCAACAAAGAAGAAAAGTGGCATACCAACTAAGCTATTACTTACGGGTAAAAAATTATATTTATTAATATTAACAATATGGAATCATCGAAATTATCCCATCTTCGGAACATTCGAGTAAGCAGAGCCCCGAACACCATAGAAGAAATTTTTCCTGCTACGACAGTAAAATAGTCAACTTATACATTTAGTTCGATAATTATTCGTTGATCTACATGCTTAAAACATAAGTTCACCAAACATTTTTTCATTAACATAATGTTTTAACTATTATTGGATTGTAACAAGAAATAAAGGTTTTTTATAGTAGGATATTTCTCACAGGCCATGCAGATCAACTTGCATGTGTTAATCATCCAACTAAAATATATAAAGCCATCTTAAAGGAATTTCCTCCTACCTCGGCCGATATTCCATTTTCTCATATAGTTTCTATATAAATATTTGGCTTATTTCATTGAAACCATCTTTTGGTTTACCCGAGTTTTTCAAAACAACACTATAGTTTACACCCATCACGAAAAACTCCCGAACTTTTATTTCGCTACACAGAAACCCCTTACGGTAATTTATTTGAAAAACTGACTAAATTAAGCACTTATTTTAATAAAAATACAGAATCTCTAGATGTAGAGAATCTCTAGATGTATTGAAGGTTATCAATACTCGTAGTGCCATTTAGTAGGCAATTTAGCCTAATTTGAAAAAGGAAGAAGAATACTTGGTTTGAGAATTTGGAGACGACTCGATTTAAGTTCAATCAAAATTTACAAAATAAAGAGCTGATATAATAAGATTAGGATGGATAAAGATTAAGACTATAATTTAAAATAAACCTACAAGAATCGATCAAATGTGAGGTCATAAGATCTGTTTATCACCAAAATCCTTCACAAATCAAACCAAGAGGGTTTTTATACAACGAATTAAAAGTTCGGGAGGGTTTCATGATGGGTTTGAACTATATGAGGGTTTTAAAAATCTCGAGTAAACTACATGATAGTTTGTGTGAAATAAGTCTAAATATTTAGATCCACGATGTTAATGTAAATTCAGACACCGATGCAGCACCAACAACATTAGGTCAGAACTTATGGGTTCATTTACTTCCAATCAAGTTTAATGCTATGTCAAAATAAATTTAAAAATACGACATCAAGTAGCCTGAGCAAAATCTCACACACACGCTAGCGTCAACACAGAAACAAAGATCACAATATTAGAATGCATTATCAGAGAATAGTTCATAATTACTTCATGGGAAAAGATGGATAAAAAATCTGAAGCTAATCCACAACACATTCAGGTGCATCTTTTTTTTCCCCTCGTGTCTAGCACAAGTCATTAACCCCTCAAAAAGGCATGCAAATACAAGAGAAGGGTATGCAAGTATAAACAAACAGCCACGACCTTACTTAGATATTTGTATTTGCTCTCTCCCTGGCCATGTTTCTATCTTCTCGAAATACTCGACAGGCACTACGCCATCAAAGCCCTCCGTCAATATAACTTTGTTATCGGATATGTAAAGTTTCATTCCCTCTAAGAACGAAAATTTAACGAAACATTAGATTGCAGTAACAAGAATATTAATTGTAGAATTCTACAGTACTGATGAGGTAAAAGACTATAGTCATACCTTGTAATGCTTTTCTCACATCCAAGAAAATCAATATATTAACATCCCTTCGCATACCTTCATAGGGAAATAAGTTACAAAAGAATTACAATGAAAACTTCAGTTAGCATATCAACACTTCAATATATTAAAAAACCATATACCGATACTTTTACACAAGGGTTTCTACAATTACACAAATTACTAAAACTAATTTATACTCTAATAAAGATTCCAATAGTCTACTAGGGTATTTATAAAAATATAATTAATAGTAATATGAATAATGATAATAAATTTCAGAAAATATACCACTGATTACTTCTCCATCTGTTGGCAAGCCACTAGAGAAGTGAACATGTAACCTTGACATACGCTTTAGCCCTGATTTTAAGACTGATTCCAAATTCTTCTTATAGGTTCCATGCACACAAACTGCATTACGAAACAGCAACTTCTTTAATGAAAATATTTCGAGTTCCATAAACATAGAAGAAGATTTGAGCAAGTTCCTTGAGTAGCATATTTACCTGATACTTCATCAGCAGAGAGGATGGGCTTCAATAAGCTCTCCGAGCTTATAGTCTGCATAGGAATGAAAAACAGAAGCACCTTAAGAAAGTTGCGGAGGCCAATCATATTGACATATAAAGTCTGGGTTTAACTGCACACAAGTAAAATGGTGAAATTCTTAATAATGTCTAGCTCACTACTCGTTATCTATTATTTAGGGCAAATGATCACAAAACACCCATGTAGTTTACCATCTATACCACTTGTAACCCCCTCATGTGATTAATTAGTGCAAACACCCCTTCTGTACATCAACCAAAACCCCAAAAGACACTCAACTTCTACCCTAAAGAACCAAAAAAAAAGAGAGGGGGTGTTCTAGAGTCGAGTTAGACAATCATCTGAATTTTCTAGAGTTGAACTGGAGTATTTTTAAGGGTTTTGGTCAATGGGCAGAGGGTGTGTGCACGTTAATAAATAACTTAAGGCCGATCTAATTGTCTAAGTGCTGTAATGGAAGCAACAGAGGTGTTTTGTTGAATAACCCTGTTGTTTAATATTAGCTTCTACAAAGGCTGTTAGAACATATATTAAGATTGATATCTACAGATATGATTGATCCGACTATCCAAGCAATCTTCAGTATGTAAAGAATCATAGTTGATAGAATATTTTTCATGATAGAGAGACCGAATTTCACATGAGTATGTAAAACACTAGAGGAAAATAATGGAAGCGGGAACACACTGAAATGCCTTTACAATTCTAGCCTTTGATCTGCAATACTATAAAAAAAACATATTATAGTTTCTCGAATGATATTTACAACATATGTATACTAACTTGTTTGGTAGAAGAAAACAGACGCCAAATAGAATTGAACTAACCTATCATAGGCATCAATCTATTAGATAAATTATAAGAGTTTAGTAAACCCTTTCTCAATCAATCTTCACACTCCGAAAAAGTTTACAGCCAATTGAGCCCCATATATCTATGAAGGAACATCACATACTGTGCCCAACCTTGCTTATGTATTTGCAAACAAGTAAAAAAGGCACATTACTGATCAGACTGCATTATTGGAATTTATACAGGTTTCAATGTGAAAAAAATGGAAAGGCTGAAAACTCACCGTGATCGTGTGGCCCTGATTTGCACGAATAAAGAGTTCCCCATTTTCCTCCAACAGGCTGAACCGCTGCTTGTTGTCCTTCCTAACTGCCTGCGTATTATTATGCACAATAGGTTGGAAATGATGAGCATTTCAGCTATGAACAATGCATGATGTCTTCAAGGAGATCGCTTATGTTACAGTGATTCATCGTCAAGGAGATGTGTCTGTAACAGTTTGTAACCACATCAAATTCTGACGGATTTTTCAAGCATATCTGTGGGACTCTTTTTGGCACATGCTAAAGTTCGTATTGTATACTAGATGTATCTTCCATGTACAAATGAGCAAGACACCTACAATCTATGCATCAAGACTATAGCATATTATTGGTGATTGTAGTTTAGATTTGCAAAAGTGATAATTTTTCTTTATTATGTATAAATTTATTTACACTACAAAATCCTAGTGTATTCAACAAATTATATCGTGCGTGCGTGCGTCCGTGCGTGTATGGTGTCCCGTGTCTATATCCATATCTGTGTTGATTAGGATGACACCATATAAAGTTCACAAGGAGCATTCATATAACTAAATGTTATTCAGAAACCGAGGAAAACAACCCGTCCCCCCCCCCCCCAAACAAAAAAAAAAGAAAAAGGGAAAAAAAGAGGAAAAAAGAAGAGAAAAACATGATGGTAAGCGTTGGCTGTGAAATAGCTATTAAGCATATTAAAGAGAAGAATAGAAGCAACATGGGGTAGGGATAGACCTAAAACAAACATGGATAGATTCAGTTAACAACAATTGTTAATTGTTAATTTAACCGAGAAGACGACACTTAACATAGCAAAATGGAAGAAAAAAATTTATATATCAAGCATATTAAAGACTCGAGGACATGCTACAAAAATAAACCAAATTTGATCATTAATTGGTGTCCATATTCCAAAATAAAAAAAATGGTTCAAAACTAACCTCCTTAACATCTTCAACTGTGTGGGATTTCAATGGAACTTTAGCAAATGTTGTCATATTCAATGACAACAAATCCCTAACTCGAACAAATCCATCGCTTCTCATATCTAACTTCAGCTCCGAAGCCATATGCCTCAATATCCGGGTCCTAATCCAAGCAATCAAAATTATAAAAATTAACAATTTTCTACTTTGTTTTTTTAATGTTGCAGTAAAAATATTCCCTTCACCAAATAACATTTTTATATTCTCCCTTAAATCTATTAAAAGCATTGGAAAATTCCAATAGTAGAGTTCATATTCATTAAAGTATTGAAGTATGTTCTTCAACCCTCACAATATCTGTGGGGTTTTGATGCAAAGGGGAGGACTTTAAGACTGTATCAAAGCAAGGAATTCGAATCCAACCAGGTTCCTATTCAAAGCGAATTTTTAAAATAAAAAAATCGTTGCACTGAAATTTCAGCCCACCAAACGGGCACTCAACCCTTACCATAACTTCAATGGTTTGGTGTAGTGACGGTTAAAATACTAAAATCACTTAGTAATCCATCTATTGGCATAACATTTCCCATTCTATGCAAAAACGATCCTATACAATTTCAATCTTTCTTCCCTTCAAAACTTTGATCACAAATGCAATATAACCATGTTCTAGAATAATAACATCTTTTTTAAGTCACACATTAGCGCACATATAGGATGAGTGCCAAGAATGCATAAACTTCTGCTTCACTATTGTTCTTACGCATTTCATCAAACACATAAAGATCCCCGGATTTTTTTTTAATTTTTATTTTATTTTTGAGAAACCAAAGTTATTGAGAAAATTACAATAATCTCCCAAGGGCAACGATCCGATCAGTTCCAACATTGCCGCCGCTGCCTCGCCCTCTCCCGCTACAAAAATAGAGAATAAAAGAAGCAAACAAAACTACCATCAAAATCATTCCTTTTCAAATTTTTACCTTCTTCTGGGATCAAATGACGCAGCTTTCGAAGAAGAAGCCGCAGCAGCGAAGGGCTTTCCGTGGTCCATGCGAAAACGAGGAGGGCTTTGAGAGAATCGCAGCAGGGGTCGAGGAGTTGATAGAAAGGGAAATGAAGAGAGAGAAAGAGATCGAAGCAAGCTTTTAATGGCGATTGAAGCAGAAGAAGCAGAAGAAGCAGATGCCCACATTTGAGGGGAAAAAATCGAGGAAAAAAGATGGAAATTTTACGAACTAATTCGCATTAGGCTTGCAATCGGGCCGGATTGATTGGATAAGGCTGATAGTTTGTAAGGTTCAATCTCTCTCTTGGATCTAAAACCATGAGATACAAGCAACTATCCTGCCCATTATCAAATATAAATAGAGCACCTTTATATTGATAAATAGAGCTTTTGTTTTGAAATCAACCGCCACACCCCCGAACCCTTCGAGGATCGATCTCGCATTATAGAGGAAAATGGTATCAACTGAGCTAATTCCAGTTGGCTGGTGCTTCGAAATTAATTTAACAGTAACCCATCTGGCTCCGGTGTTCGCTCTCCAAAAAATGTGAGAAAGCTCGAAAATTTTCAAGCAACTCAGACGGTCATGTCTGGTATTATCCTTGATCAAACGATAACAAGCTCTTGGCAAACCTTTTCACTTCACTTTTGATCAAGGAGGTGATATATTAATGAAAAATGCTTAACCTACGGGGCTTGAAATCCTACCACAATCAACACAAAGAGGTGATGATGGAGGTCTTTTTCAGGTCTCCGTCAGATGTTGTCTTCCGTTGATCTCCTGGTGGATTTTGGCGGTGATCTTCTGTTGCGTGTGGATCTCAATGGGGTTTGGTGAGATTGGCGATTTGAGAAGTTTAGCGCCGAGTGCCTGCAAAGAAGTCCTGAGATGGTTTGGTATCACCGAGGACCCTCTGACGATCAAGTTAGTGCTAGATCCGAGCAGAGTAACGGCTCAGTGGAACGAAAAATGGCTTACTTGACACCGCAGTGATGGGGGTTTATATAGCGGCGGCAGTACGTAGCAGCAGGCGCGAGAATCTCGCCGGCAGTGCTCCAGACGTCACGCCCGCGTAAAGTGCGGATCGCCCATTAATGGGGATCGTGATGGCTTGGAACGTGGGACGTTGCTGGCGGAGAATCTGCGCGTGGCGAGATTTGCGGAGCGGCGGTTACGTCTGTGAGTGGTGGAGTTGGTCGGAGGGACCGAGGAAGACGGCCTCGGTTGGGGAGCTCGGAGATGAGCAAGAAGGCCGAGGAGTCCTGGTTCCGTGGCAGCTCGTGACGAGCTGAGGTACCGAGGAGGCCAATTTGCAGAGGGCCCCGAGGAGGGCCAGCTTGTGCTTGCGGGTCAGGTACAGGGGTTATCTGGTCAGCCCCTGTGGCCCTTCCTTCTGAGTTCTGGGATACGTCATCTGCCACGTGCCCAGATCTTGGAGACCGCCAATATTAAGCATCATCATCAGCCCCTCACTCTTGTCCCGACTAGCTAGCGGGTCGAGTCAGGTGTGGTCTGCCAGGCCTCCCGAGGTGAGCTCCTTCCCAAGGCTTTGTCGGGACGAGTCCTCGGGCTGTCGGTTGTCTTTTCTGCTAGGGAATCGGGGCGAGATCTCCGCATTTAAGGAAGATGCGCCGGTTCCTGCACTCTGCCACTGAAGCGACAGTCCACGTGTCAAGCGTCGATTGGCCAACGCGACGTATGCAGGCCTGCGGCTTCTGATGGGACGCGGTCCAGCGCAGGGTCGACACGTGGAGCGATCGGAGCCGCTGGACGCGAGGAGTCGTTTTGGCGGGAGATGACGGGCGTTGTTGGATGAGGTCGCTTACAGCAATAAACAGGGGTGGGGCCCATCCTTGGGCCCCTACTCTTTCATTTTTTCCTCTTCTAAGTCCTGGTTGCTCGGCGCTCGTCTTCTTTCTCCTGCTTTCGGCCCCCGAGGATTCCATTTTTCAAGGTTAGATGTCTTCATTAGTAGAGTCAGTAGATGTTGTGGGAGTAAGTTCTAGGAATCCTTTAGTTGTGTCTGAGTTCCCCCGGGGAGCAGGGGTTGGATCTTCTCCCCGGGATCGTGCGGCGGGGGCAGACCTCGGGGATGAGGCGGCAGATGCGGCCCCTGGTTCCTCGTGTTGGGTGAGGCATGAGGATGAGCTCGCCAATGCTCGGGCCCGCTTCCACATCCCCTCGTGTTACACGCTCCGACTGGCCAAGGAGGGAGAGAGGGCGGATCAAGTACGGGGCAGGGAGATCGCCCTGTATTTGGAAGCTTTTTGGGACGGAATGCGCCTGCCCTTCTCTCCCGAGGTCGTCGCAGCGCTGAATTTTTTCGGTTTGGCCCCCGGCCAGTTAATGCCGAACTCGTGGAGGATCCTTCTCGGGTTCTTGATCCGCCTGAAGTTACAGGCGGTTTCCTTCAGCCTCTCCCTTCTCGATTCTTCCCTCGTCTTCAAAATGCACCCCGGTGGTCGAGCGAGCGACCCGAGAGGGGTCTATCTTTCTTTCAGAAAGCGGCCGGGGGGCGCTGCCGGGACTGGGGTCGTGGCCTTGCCCTCTTCTATTCATGATTGGAAGAAGAAATTTTTCTTCGTTTCCCCTCCCGAAGGCGAGGACTGGCCCGTGCCTAATAAGTGGTCGAGGGAGAAATGTTTGCCGGGGAACCAGACCAATGACCCCGCCGCGGTGAGAGTGGCGTCGTGGGAGCCCATCCCCCGATCTGACGTGCTACTGTCAGAGAGGGTCCTGAGCTGGGCCGGGCTTAGCCCCGTTGAGTTCGTCGGTAAGTTAGGCTAGCTCTTTGGCTTGTGTTTTGCTCGTGTTGTTGACTTATTGGGTATTTGCTTTGTGCAGGGTCCATGGACTTCCACTCGCTTAAAGCCTCCATGTGCCAGCCGAGGAAGGTTACGAAGGCTGGGGGCGCCAGCTCTTCTCGCGCGAAGCCCGCCCCAGCTCCTACTGCTCCGGTGGTGGCGTCCCGTAAGCGTTCGGGGGCGGATCCCGCCCCGGGTCCCGGCAGAGTGTCGGGCCGGAAGCGGGCCCTGGTTCTGGAGGACCCGGACTCGGAGGAGGAGATCGGCTCTCCCTCGGAGCCGCTCAAGAGGAGCTCCCAGAGACCTTCCCGGGGCCGGTCCTCGCCGATCGTGGTGGAGGAATGGGGCCTCCGGTTCGCGGTGCCATCGGGGTTATCCGTTGCGGATAGCTTTTTGCATGAGATAGAGGCCTCGGCCGGGGGTAGAGTTCCTGGGGGGACCTTCAGGGCTCAGCTGGCGTCCATCGCCTAGGAGTCCGTGCAGGTAAGCGTTTGGTTTATTGTGAGATTCGGTGCCTCCTTCGTCCTTCTGATCTCTTTCGTATCTCCCAGGTTCTCCAGCACGTTGCTCTTGCCTTGCGTATGGAAGTCGAGGTGGTAGCCCCGGCGTTGGATGCTACGGGCCGGCTCGCCTCGCTGGAAGAGAGCTCCAGGCGGGAGCTGGAGGCGGTGACGGCGAGGGTTGCCGCCTTGGAAGGCGAGGTGGAGGCCGGGAAACGGGAGGTAGCCCGGCACCGCGAGGCTGCCGTGATTGCCGAGGCCAAGCTCGTGGGTGCCCAAGTGCTTGCCGGCAACCTGAAGAGGACGGTGAAGACCCTCCGAAAGGAGCTTGGGGCGGCGGCCGAACTGAAGGCGGTGGAAAGCTATAAGAAGTCGAAGGACTTCTATGATGACCTGGCCGTGGCTACGACCCGCATCTGGCACGATGTTCATATCATAATTTTGCATTATTATATTCCCCATTCTTATTCATTTTGCAAATAAATGGGTGCTTTTGATCCATGTCTGTTGAATAGTTGCAGGTTACAGGTTCTCGGAACAAAACAGTGAAAATGATGAAAAGACGTTACAAAAGTGAAACTACGACCAACAAATAGAAGAATCTTTATCATGCCTACAGTTTGAAGAACAAACGAAGATCAATGAACAATTTCACAAAGTACAAAGGCAGCGCAAGATTCAAGACTTCAACACGAAGCGAACGGTAAAAGTCCACAACATTATGCACTGTGGAAATCTGGAAGAAACTAGAAGACATTCTGAAGAACCAAGTGAAGAAAAGTCAAGGAAAAAGCAACATGAAATACACATGAGAAACAGAGCTCAAGACCCTCCAAGATGGCCGCGGATCCGCGGCCGTGCTGAGCACGTGTCGGTGCGTTTTAACGGTGGATGTCGGTGCGTTGACCAGACTTCTCAGGGTAGTTTTGTAATTTTAGATATGGATCGGATGTAAACCCTAGGTTTTCTATTATCTATAAATAGGAAACCTACAGCTCTTTTTGGAGCGTGCCTCTTTTTGGGTGTCTCTTTAGAGATGCCTCTTTTAATTTCTAGATCTTAGATTTTCAATTCCTTGTAATCGTCAAAGAGTGCATCAATAAAGAAGTAAGTTTTTTTTATCTTGTCTTAGTTATTTTAATTTCTTTTCTGCCCTATTTATCTCGCAATTTTATTTCTCTGCCATAGTTATAAATTTCTTATCTGCCATAGTTAATTAAAAGAAAACCATAAAAATGAATTCGTTTATCAATTCCCTAATGAGTGAGTAGTTCCTCACTTGTTAGGGTTAGGTTTGGGGAAGGTTTGAGAGATGAAATTCTCCCACCCCTTTCTTGCCCGTTATACATTTTAAATAGGACTCTATGCATACATACACACACCGCTCACTACGGCACCATATCCCACGAGATAGCGGTGATA
This sequence comes from Agapanthus africanus, assembly GCA_030015575.1. Taxonomy (NCBI): domain Eukaryota; kingdom Viridiplantae; phylum Streptophyta; class Magnoliopsida; order Asparagales; family Amaryllidaceae; genus Agapanthus; species Agapanthus africanus. The sequence goes on along the minus strand of JASDDO010000019.1, from coordinate 40,502,265 downwards.
CCATAATTAAAGACCGGTTGTGTATGTTTTCCATGGAGGTTAGGGTAAGAGTTAAGAAAGGACGGACAAGGATCTAGAGAAAGAAACCCAGTTTCTTCCCGATCGTGCTAATCCCCTTTGTTAACAATTACCTTAACACCTAAAAGTTCTTAATTAGGACAAAGAAAGCGGTGAGAATAATTGATTTTCCAAACTAACCTAATCCTAACCTTAGCAAGCATTTTATAAACTTTTATCTCATTCTTAGATCTTAAAATAAAAACACCATTTTTTTGGACTTAACTCGTTAGAACATAAAGAATAGGAATCCATCTCCATGTGGACCGACCCGTACTCAACCGGCTAGCTACCAAGCGACACCGTCTTGATTGCGGTATATAATTCTTTGATCACGAAAACGCATAAGCGAAAAGAACGATCAATCAAATGGCGTCGTTGCCGGGGAGACAGTAGTCTCTTTCTTTGTGTAATTTCGGGTTAATAAAAAAAATTATAAAAAATTTAAAAAATTAAAAATTATAAAAATTTAAAACAATTTTTTTTTAAATAAAATAAAAATAAAATTCATCTTGATCTTTTTGAGAGGTATTGTGTGAATTGCGCAGGAAAAGAAGATAGACAGATTCAGATCTGGAAAATCCCAGTGAACAAATCAAGGAACAGAAAATCTGAACAGACAGAAAAGAATCATAACAAGATAACAGAAAAATTTTAACGGCCTGATCCAACTGAACTACCGCGGAACCGCGGCTAAAAGAGGTGTTTGACCGTGGAACCGCGGTCAAATTGCTGACGTCAGCGCCCAAAAATTCTCTGTAAGTATTTTCTCTTTCCTCCTACCCCCTGAGCTCTACTGAAAATTTTTTCTGCAGGGTTCTTGGCGCAAAATTCTTCTCCCTCTCCAATAAATTGTTTTTGTGCAGGTTTCTTTGCGCTGCAAAATAGAATTTTTTTTTGAAAGTGTTTTAGATTTTTGTGTGTTTACTGCTTTGCATTTTTAAAACGGACTTTTAAGGGGCTATAACACCAATCCAGATTGCGTGGGGATTTCATTACCCTTCAAGACCCCAAAAATCACAAAAAGCATTTTGCATCAACTCTCGAGTTAAATTAAAAAATATTAGACTCAGCCAACTAAGGACTGTCGTGCTCATTAGGACAAAGGAAAGGCTGTAGGCATCGATCGTTTATCTAAACCTGATTTTGTGGTGCCTAGGCTCGACAAGTAGGGAAGGTAATTTTAAAAGGCCCGTCTCACAGTGATTCGTGAGCGGATCCCTCCTTTCTTTACTTGTGCTTACCTGGCCACAATTGGCAGTGAAGAGACGATTTGAGGATCTCACAACGTACCCTTTGGAACAGTTAGGAGCAGTCTAGTTGACTTAGGAGACTCTAGCTCTAGGCTTGATTGTGCATATATAAATTGTGATTGTGCCGTAATTTCGAACAAATTCTTGCAAAACTATCTCTAAAAAAAACACTTTCAAAAATCCAAAAACAAACAATTTTTTTAAAAATAAATAAATTAAAAAATTAAAAAATCAAAAAAAAAATCATCACATTCTTTTTCTTCTCCTTTCTCACATCATGAGTACCCCACCTCCCAAAACTCTTGCCGAACTTTGGTAGCCTCACCCAAACATTGCTTCCTACGCGAATTGTTTTGGTCGAATTACGGACGGCCCCTCCATGCCCAAAATTTCTTTGAAAGATCGAATAGAATCGTCTAGGAGAAACAGTTGGACTCCGCAATCCACTTTGTATCAACCGTTTCAACCTTCACCACCTTCTTACGTTGATACTCCTTTTTCGAGTCCTGTTGTAACCCCGAAACCCATGTCTATTGCTGAACATATTGAACAATCTCGTAACCGATCTTTCACTCATTTCAACACTTCCAGTTCTTGGGATCAACAAGTCCATTCACCTTTTTATCCAAATGTTGATCTTACTCCTGTCTAACCATTCAATTCCTACCAGTCCTACCCGACTTTCGCACCTTCCCTAAACATTGCTTCTACACAGCCATTTGGGAGTTTCCAGAATCCAAATAATTTTGAATGTTTTACTGAAACCCCTTCACAACCCATGTCTAGTCTGGAACAGTCGTTAGAAGCTTATATTGTAGCGACAAACCAACAGATGAGGAATTTGAATGCGTCCATTGCCGCCCTTAATTCATCAAGACAACCTAGTGAACCGGTAGCTGGTTTCCAATTAGCTCCAAATTTTCCAATGTATGATGAGGCGGTTGGACAGAGTGAGAATATGAGTGGTGAGAATGAGCTGTACACACTTCCAAATCAAACCTCCCAATCCCCAAGTGAATCCCACAACTCCAGTTTTGAATGTCCATCGAATGTCCTAAATGATTCACCAGCTGAAAATAAAACGTTTAATGAGTTGTGTGACTTTGTAGTGTTTGATTTGCCAGATTGTGAAGGGTCCCTTTCGAGTGAAACCGTCACCAATCCTTTTGACCTCTACACCTCCACTCTAAAACCTGAATTGATTGATATCCATGCTTTTGATGAGGTGTCTGAGAAAATTAATTTTCACTTGATCAAGAATATTGACGCCGGGAATATTTTGGATGATGAAACCGCAGATTTGATTGAAATTTTCTCTCCAATTCATCATCCCGAATCATTAAATGTTTTTCCCAAACTTCATATGCGTCTTGATTTTGATGAGAATGGCATGGATAAGCTAAATTTTGAGGAGAATATTGAGGAAATTATTGAGGATAAACCAGTTTTGTTTGATGAGTCGGATTTTCCAATTCATCATGTTCCTTCCACTGATTGTGTACACCCTCCTGAACCATTAACTGTAACCCTTCCTAAATCACTCCCCTTCGTCTTTTCCATCGTTCCGACCGCACATGAATCCATTACACTTTCATTTTCAATGTCTGATTTACCAAGTTCGATGTACCCATGTTTTCTCACGAATCTTGAGGGATTTAACCTCATTTCTCAGTGGGTTGATAGATTAGCACAATCGCTTTTTACACATCGGTCATTACAAATTGTGCTAATTTATACACTCCATCCCCACCCTCAAGTTCGTATTCCCACTTTCTTTGGTTCTTCTTCTAATCTTCCTTTAATGATATCGAGTGTTAATGAATCACAATCCGATATTTTGAGTTCGATAATTTTAGAAAAACAACTTGATTTAGAATCTTTTGAGAATAAGGTAGATGAGCTTTACGAGTCTCCTACCTCCGTAATTTTTGAAAAATCAAGTGTATTGAATTCTGGCGTGACACTTATTGACATTGAAACGTTCAATCGGACCTTCGATGAAAGTTTCGAAGATATTTTCGCCGACGAACTCTCATTCTTAAACGACACGGATTTTGTGATTAATCAACCTCCACCCGAAGAAGTCGAACCATCACCACCATTTCTTTTTCCTTTCCGCCATTTTCTCCTCCACCGAGACCGTATACTGCTTCTATCTTCATACGGTCTCGTGTGCTTCTCATCTCTTTTCTCTACACTCCATTCTTTCACCAACCTTACCATTATAACGATAAAATTTTGAATGGTAGGTGCTAACCTTTGGCTTGTGTAAGGCCTTGTATAGCTTGATACTGTGTTTTTTCTTCCCCCCTAACTCTAAACTTTAACGCTTAAACTATGGAAACATTGTTTCACTTAAGTTTGGGGGGACCTTTGTGTGTATAATTTTTTTTGTTTTCTTTTTCTGTTAATAAATAAAAAAAATATATAAAAAAATTAAACAGGGGAGTGCCGACATTTTTGACCCTCTTGGTATAGCCTGACAGTGAGGACACTGTCAAGTTTAAGTTTGGGGGTGTGCTCGGTAAGCTTTCTTCCTTCGCATTCATATGTATATTTTTGCATTTGCATACTAATTTTAAAACCCATAAAAATTGAAATTTTTTTAAAATTATAAAAATTGAAAAGTTCAATTTTGGCCATATTTGACTTAAATTTGACAGACGATTGACTCGTTAGGAAAAACTAGATCCTAAACTTGGTAAATTAAAAACCCTAAAAATAATCTTTCTTAAAATTTAACGGTAGAAAATATATATCCTTATAGATTATTTAGAAATATGCAAATTTTGAGTTCAGTTCTTGGGCTAAGTCAAAATAAGGGAAGGGTATTGAATTTTTATTTAAAATGTAAGTCTGAAAAATAATTCTGAACCTTGAGTCTAAATTCTGAAAATATATACCCTACAATTAGCACCTACATGTGTAAGTGCACGGCGGCGCCCCGGCCGTCAATCCGACGGCCAAATGCGGAAGCGGTGATAAACTTTAATTTTTCTTGAACTGGCAAACCGCCGCGCACTAATACCCGGATCGAACCATTAATTAGTCCTAGCTAACTACAAGAAAGGGAATAGAGATATACCGACAGATCCGAGTCCTCCGGTCTTCTCGTCATCGTCCCGATCTCCCGCGGAAGCTCCGGTCTCCACCTCGTCGTCGGAAGTGCACCACATCGCCTACTTCTTTTACGGGCTCCCACCTCAATGCCGAGGCAACTCGGGCACGAAGCCGGCTACTCGACGTGCCCAAGGTTCGCTGTAGAATATGTAGTCCTCAAGTCTCACTTTGGGGTTGTGGAATTGCCATTTGGTGGAGGAATGATACTTGGAGCTTTTGGGATTGATCTTGTGGGATTTTTGCAACATGAAATGAAGCAAAATCCCACACCAAAATGTTTGGACAGCCCCACCAAGAGAGTGGCCGGCCATGGCTTGGTGAGAGGAGAGAATGGAGTGAGTGCTCAAATGAAAGAGGATAGCCACAACCATAATGCAAGGGAGAGAGAGAAAGGTCATGATATCAAGAGATGATTACAAACCCAAACCCACACTCCACCAACAATCATCAACAACCATGATTGTCAACAAAGTCAAGCCATCATGATAAAGCTAGAAGTCAAGGTCAAGGAAAAGCTATCATGATACAACAAAAAGCAAAGACCCCCTCCACAAATGCTTATTTGCAACAATGCAAATAAGCCCTCCTCCACCAAATTTCGGCCAATGAACGATACAAAGGAAATCGGCCAAAACGGAAAGCAAACTGGCAACTCCAGAAAACTGGTCCCGTAATAAATTACAGGAAAACCCCGATACTGTGCATACACACCCGCATTTGTATTCCGACCGAAATACAAATGCAATGAGACAAAATCTACACTGTACTATACTAGGATCCGGCTTAAACCAAAGCCGGCTAGTAATATCCGTTCGATCCTGATCCGTGCAATACCGCACGTATCTTATCGAACCCTGCCATATAACCATACGGCCTATAGTACAAACTGTCCGATCCTGATCCGTGCAATACCGCACGTATCTGATCGGACCCTGCCATATCTCCATACGGCCTCTACAACCTTTCGCCCGAAAGCTGAGTAACAGAATGTGGGGGACTCTAAAGACTCGTCAACACCTTGGTTGTGGATTTAACCACTAGCACGTCAGAGATATAAGCCAATACGTAACGGGCTACCAGGTATTGACTAAAAGGGACGTCTGTGAGCGAACTCAGCCTGACAACCCTACTGAGCCTGTCAGTGACAATATCCGTACAGTCCGGTCCGTTCGTCTATGAGCATCGCATGGCGGGCCTAGGGGGTTGGTAAAAGTCAGACCCCCAAAAGCGGTACAAGTCGTGTCGGAGTGTAGCCCAGAACACCCTGAGATACTACTGGAATACCTACCAGTAAATCTCCTTGCCTCGGCCGAGGGCTTTGTGTAATGGCTCTCCTAGACACAGCGCGACCTCACCCCCAATACCGGGAGAGACGAACCCCTGAAGATACGCTCACTGCCTCCATGTGGCTCGGGACTGTACCCAACTAAAACCTGTTTGCACGACTCCTTTGAGCCGTGGTAGGGTAGTAATCAAAGTACAGTGGGAACTCACACGAGATAAATGACGATCCCCAGGTCGATGAACTAACCTGTACACATGTCACCAGGGAACTGCCATCTGACGTCTGGTATATGACCAACTAGCATGTTCCCGGCGAGTCCTGTCCGGTGTACTCATAACCCAATGAGCACCTGTATACATCTTAGGTGAACCAACTGACACCAGTGGCTTGTGAGACCGGCCACCGCCCCTCGTCGGGGTCTCGACTGTATACACTAGTCTACTCTGGAGTATCGATGCCCTGTCTCGAAACTCTTACGACTAGGGACCATTTAAGGATATGCTTATAGACCCCCAGCTCCCACTTATATGATCGCCCTCATACTGCTGGTGGTCAAGCAACAATCCTAGGGGCTCTATCAACGTGTAATAGCGACGTGTCAGGTCACCTAAAACAGTACACGATGATAAAGGTAAACCAGATAGCATACTATCATCTCGAGTAAGACTGTCCGACCGGGATAGGTCCTCCCTCAATCATTGCAATCACGTGCCTGTGATCCAATAATTGACTCTGAGGGCACTATCTCCAACAATCTCCCACTTGCACTCAAGGCTAATTATTGCGATGTCGCATACTCACAGCCCGTGTGATACCGAACACCCAACTCCTCTACTAGTCAGTTTCACAAAGCTCGTTTGCGAAACTATTGCGTTCGAGGAATAGCCTCAGTGAGTGGATCCGCTTTGTTGTATCTTTCTATGTCTCTCTATATCTCAAGTTCGCGGAGAAAGCTATCTCCCGAAAAGAGTAATACCTGTCTTAGAATGTCTGGATGTCTGATGGGACCTAGCTCATAAATGAACTCCAAATCATAAATGAACTCCAAATCCAAACTTCTTAGACTGTATCGTCAACTGAACTTAATCAGTATCCTGCGCCATGCCACCCTCAGTATTGCCTTGGATCACCTGTCCAAAATACTGCCCTTCGTTAGAAGGAAAACTATAACTCTGACAACCTCCTTGTCGTCCAGGTCACCTTGGAAGCATGGAATGATAACTGTCTCCTGCATGAGGCTATCGTTATCATATCCCTAGAACATTCACTTATGTTCTAAAACTGCTTCCGACTGTTTCTCCAGGATTGGATCAATGTCAACTTATTGCATCTAGTGCAAGAACAACATCTGGTGTGGTACTTGACATCTCATGATTGACTCAATTGCCTGAGCAAGTGATCTGCCAATCATGCACATCCCTCTCTACTTTAGTCTATAAGACACCTTTAGAGAGGGTGACTCCATCACCTGCAGGTATACTACCGTGCAAGGAGTCAACCATTCTAAATACTCATAGAATGCTGTCTAAGTACCCTGATTGGGAAACCACCCAAATCTAGATCTAACACCATAGATCTAGTAACCAGTTTGTCTGATATAATGTCCAAGTCCCATATGGAGAAACTACTGTGTGACGACCAAAGTATAACCGATTGTAGTATAGGAGTTTCTTTTCCTACTCTGTGTATGTCATCCAAATACCAGGACATCACACCCTACTACCTTCTCAACAGATCCATCCCCTATTATGATGAAGTCAAACCCATGACTGTCACGTCAGAAGTAGATGATCTATCTCCGCTACATCTGCTTTAGTCTATAAATAGACATAAGCTACCTGTCCACCAATGCTTCCGCTGCTCCCACTGACTACGACAACCCTCTGGCAGAGTCATATAGACGTACACTTCTAAAACTAGTTTAGAACGACGCTATACTCATCCTCCCACCGGGTCTCGCAGCCTGGAACAACAGCAATGGTAATTGTGGGTAAACAAGAACTTCCCTGTCACCGTCCTTGAGGCTACCGTAGTACCTCTCGGGTGCCTGAAGTTACCCACCTTATCTACGGAGTGGCCAATGGAATGTCAATCCAGATTGAATCTTTAGGTTCCTTATCAAATCTTCAGTAATCGTTTGTGGTTCTGGAATCACTTCCAGTTCTACCATACTCCCACTACTGTTTTCTGAAAAAATCCATTTTTATTAAAACTGTGGCGAGTCTAGAACAATATTGCTATTGTTCATCCAGATGGTAGAAAGTCAACCCGCGTCATAGCCTGGGTCAACCCACAAACAGCCATTACAGAAACGTGCCTTGAGTTGTCCAGTGTCTGGTTTTAAGTATAAGCCGGACAACTCCCCGTACCTTAACATCGTTAAGATATGAACTGTTCTATATCCCATATAGGACCAGAGGCACTGATTTAATTGAACCAGATTCAAATCATGCAACTGTCTCCAGTGCATGTCAACTAAATGGAAGGAGGCCGATCAGCGTTACTCAACTTAGGAATGCTTCCAATTATGAGTAACCTGAAAAAGAAGCAAGTTCTCTTAGTCATTACTATCAACTTAATACCATACACAAGTATCTACATCTTCGATCTCTTTGAAGAATCCCGATACTTGCTACACCTGGTTCTCTACTCTATTCAAATACCTATAACTTCTCAAAATTCGGACCCTGTGTTTCCGCGAAACACTTGTCTAAAAACTAGAGAAGTCATAAGTAAACCGAATATAGTACGAGGACCAACCCCTCTGTCCTGATGGACCCTGGACAACATACAATACTCTGTATAAGTCCCTTGAGTCTGAAAACTCATTCACCGTGTGTCGTAGGTTGAAAACTGTACTTATGGTTAAGAAGAATTACACCGCTGTTTAATGCTCCTTACCTAACCATCCACTGATATAGGTAAATGTCGTAGACATAATTTCAGAAAGGTATATCTCACTCTATGAAAATAGACGTACAGATATATCAATTTGAAATTGGTGCATAACTGCGGATATTCAAAACCAAATATTTGCCAACCGGCAAACAGCCCAGGTGATTTCCTCAAATATCACCGATTACAACGAATCCCGATATAATGAGGATAATCACCCAATTCCCAATAACTTACTCCCACTCATCATCTGTAAAACCATACAGATGTGAGAATCGTACCTGGTAAATACATACCCTGGAGTAAGTATCTAATCGGGAAATCAGTTTTCCTTTAACATTACACAGTGAAACTGAAACATTGAAATGTTCCGATGGGGTATTCTGGTATTCCTAGTAATGCCTCTTCTAGATTCACGACTGTAACCGTATAGTTCTTTGCCACCTCTCCAAATCCCTTCATATGTCTTTAGTCTTTACCTTCTGTACACCCCTTTAGGCCAAATGGTTTTCTTCCTTCCCTACCGTTCGGCACCAGCCTATGGTTTGGAAGAAGACTATCCAATAAGCATAATGGGTGTACTGTCCCAATCCTAGGAACACTCGCAATGAGAGAGGGTGAAGATAAAAGACAACCGAATAAACCTTATTCCTATTTCTCCTGGACCAGAATCCATCCCCGAACTGGAACAAGTTCCATTCGAGTTCGTATATAACCATACGATGGAGTATCCAAATAAACTGTGGATCTTCGTAGTGATACGGAGTGTCATGGAGAAATACAAAGGTGATGTGGGAGTGGTAACGAAATATTTGGTTTGGTCGTGAATATCTGTTGCAATTTACTTTGCCCTCTTACTAATCCCTTGCTTTGTCTGAACTTAATACCTTCTGTACACCATCGTTAGGCTAATTGGTTTTCTTCATTCCCTACCGGTCGGCACCAGCCTAAGGTTTGGAAGAAGACTATCCAATTTGCGTAATAGGTGTACTATCTGCTAAACCAAGGAGTACTCGCAACCTGAGAGAAGGTAAAAGGAAAAGACAACTGAATAATCCTATCCGTTTTCTCCAGAACCTGAAACCATCCTCGAATAAATTCCTTCGAGTTCGTATCTAACCATACGATGGTTTTTTCCAATGGAAGTGGACGTTCGTAGCAACACGGGGTGTCCTGGAGAAAAGGGTAAAAGTAGGAGTGGCAATGAGGTTTGCAACTTTGACAATCCAAAAGCCAGTGTTAAGAAGGTTCGGTCAACTTGGTCACTGAGTCATAGTCTTAGGGTCGGGTCAAATGGTCGCTGCCAGAGAGAGAGAAAAGAAACACTCAGCGTGCACTCTAACCTAGATCAGAATGGTTACCAATTTATCTAATCTGGAATCCTCCCACTGTACCTCAAATTCTCCTCCAAACCTGAAAGAAGAATTAGTCGGGATCACCCGAGGAGTAAACTAACTCATCAGTGGGAATCGGGATCCAACTATCATCGCATGATAACGTGACGGAATCCGCTCACGGTATCACACTCCAGAAGGTATGCGCATATCTGGCAAGTTTCAGTTCTTTTGAAACTCCCGATGTGATTTCTGCCCCATGCTCTTATGACCTTGACGAAGGTCAACAAATCATAAGTCACATGTCAAGTTCCACCCGTCATTGTCCAGGTTAATTTGAATCCACCCGTACAAGCCCTTGACGAAGGTCAACAAGGCTATACGACTGTCCCAAACCAACGCATCTATCTATGCTGCAGAAAGGCAACAAGCAACTACCATACACTATGCCTTGACGAAAGCCAACAAACATAGCATGAATACTACGTGCTACCCGTCTGAAACGACGGAGGGCTACGAATGGTTTCTGGCGAAAACCTTTAACGTAATGAACTTGATATCGTTGAAGGAACGGATAGCTTTTAAAAATATAGTGACGAAAACCGTTGCTAAAGAGGTCACTCCCGGTGAAGGGATCTCGGCTCTTTCCCCGTAGAATGAGGTGCAGGATATTCCAACTGAATACCACGGTGCAAAGCAAAAGTAATCGGCTATAGTGAAGTTATTGCCCTGACGCAAACTTCTGTCCAAGGGGTCACTCCCGGTGAAGGGATCTCGACCCTTGCCTCGTCGACTGAGGAGCAGGATATTCCAACTGAATATCACGATGCAAAACAAAAGTGAACGTCCTTGCAATAACAGCTTTTTGAAAAGTGTTCCAACAACATCAGATTAGGTTTGTTTTTAACTTGCATTGATTCGAATCAACGCAGTCCCATCAATTGATCACACCAAAAAGAATGAAAATATACTGATGTACGTATATGCCATCCGCATTCGCCACTGGGTCCCGTCATTACCCGTTAGGTTAGCTAACTAACGATAGAGCGGGGACTGGACTAGCGCGGATGCAAAACATATACAACATCTACTAAAATATATACCAATATATTATATTCGCTCAAGGCGTGATAAAATGCAACATCACAGAGAATGAACAGCATCACAGAAACAATACAGATATCTAGGATCCCCGGGTTTCACAGAGCCGCTGAAACCCGACGTTCCCCTGGTCGTGTGGATAGCCTGTGCAATGAGAACCTAGACCCCTACGGGCGCGGCAAGTCACCCGCCAAAACCTGAAGCAAGGCAGCCCCCTTCAGCGCCGTGAATGGACCACCCAGCACTTCACGGAATCCGGTAACTTGGGCACCCCTCCTGGGTCAACCTGTACCCCCTATGAGTGCGGCGAATAGCCCGCCAATCCTAGAGTGAAGCCCCCTCCCTCTCAATGCCATGAGATGAGGGCTTGTTGCCCTCTAGAACCCGGCTATCCGTGCACCCCTCCGCGGGGCAATCCTAGTACAGAAAGTAAAATATACATACAACGGGTACATCGACCGCAACCTGGCCGTGCCCCAAAATAATAATACAAACAGGCAGTGACGGCAGTCCACATGTCGGACGCTCGCCCCGCAATATCAAATGTACATAATACAACCACAACTGTACTAGCATTGCATCCAGGCTATCCCCTACGACCGATCCGCAACATCACAGCAAAAACAGAACATCAACGTGAAAGTCACGTTCGCAAATCCGTCTAACCGGGCTATAGCAGTTAGACCGGATTTACCGATCGAGTGACATTCACGGTCGCAGATATAATGTAAATACTGTGAAATAATGTGTTTAAAATATCCGATCGATCAAACTTTAACAAGTGGGCCCCCAAGTACTACTGTAGCACATCAAGAAATTCTGGGCCCAAAATTAATATTCCAAAACCCCTAAAATCACCCCAGAAGCCCACTGGAGAAATTTGGCCCATTGATCTTTACATACTGCGGCGGAACCGCGGCCCAAGGTGGGTTTTGGCCGCGGTTCCGCGCTCCCCTTGATGGATCAATGACCCGAATTTTTCCAGAAGCCTTATAACTTCCTGTACAGTACTTTTATACAACCTGAAAAATTTTTAGAGACTAAAAAATTTCGACAGAAAACTGTCGTGGGTGATATTGGGTTTTCGGAACATTTGTTCAATCGGAATTGTAAAACACATTAAACGAAGCTAGACTATGTTAATGGCGAGGCTCTGATACCACTGTAAGTGCACGGCGGCGCCCCGGCCGTCAATCCGACGGCCAAATGCGGAAGCGGTGATAAACTTTAATTTTTCTTGAACTGGCAAACCGCCGCGCACTAATACCCGGATCGAACCATTAATTAGTCCTAGCTAACTACAAGAAAGGGAATAGAGATATACCGACAGATCCGAGTCTTCCGGTCTTCTCGTCATCGTCCCGATCTCCCGCGGAAGCTCCGGTCTCCACCTCGTCGTCGGAAGTGCACCACATCGCCTACTTCTTTTACGGGCTCCCACCTCAATGCCGAGGCAACTCGGGCACGAAGCCGGCTACTCGACGTGCCCAAGGTTCGCTGTAGAATATGTAGTCCTCAAGTCTCACTTTGGGGTTGTGGAATTGCCATTTGGTAGAGGAATGATACTTGGAGCTTTTGGGATTGATCTTGTGGGATTTTTGCAACATGAAATGAAGCAAAATCCCACACCAAAATATTTGGACAGCCCCACCAAGAGAGTGGCCGGCCATGGCTTGGTGAGAGGAGAGAATGGAGTGAGTGCTCAAATGAAAGAGGATAGCCACAACCATAATGCAAGGGAGAGAGAAAAAGGTCATGATATCAAGAGATGATTACAAACCCAAACCCACACTCCACCAACAATCATCAACAACCATGATTGTCAACAAAGTCAAGCCATCATGATAAAGCTAGAAGTCAAGGTCAAGGAAAAGCTATCATGATACAACAAAAAGCAAAGACCCCCTCCACAAATGCTTATTTGCAACAATGCAAATAAGCCCTCCTCCACCAAACTTCGGCCAATGAACGATACAAAGGAAATCGGCCAAAACGGAAAGCAAACTGGCAACTCCAGAAAACTGGTCCCGTAATAAATTACAGGAAAACCCCGATACTGTGCATACACACCCGCATTTGTATTCCGACCGAAATACAAATGCAATGAGACAAAATCTACACTGTACTATACTAGGATCCGGCTTAAACCAAAGCCGGCTAGTAATATCCGTTCGATCCTGATCCGTGCAATACCGCACGTATCTTATCGAACCCTGCCATATAACCATACGGCCTATAGTACAAACTGTCCGATCCTGATCCGTGCAATACCGCACGTATCTGATCGGACCCTGCCATATCTCCATACGGCCTCTACAACCTTTCGCCCGAAAGCTGAGTAACAGAATGTGGGGGACTCTAAAGACTCGTCAACACCTTGGTTGTGGATTTAACCACTAGCACGTCAGAGATATAAGCCAATACGTAACGGGCTACCAGGTATTGACTAAAAGGGACGTCTGTGAGCGAACTCAGCCTGACAACCCTACTGAGCCTGTCAGTGACAATATCCGTACAGTCCGATCCGTTTGTCTATGTGCATCGCATGGCGGGCCTAGGGGGTTGGTAAAAGTCAGACCCCCAAAAGCTGTACAAGTCGTGTCGGAGTGTAGCCCAGAACACCCTGAGATACTACTGGAATACCTACCAGTAAATCTCCTTGCCTCGGCCGAGGGCTTTGTGTAATGGCTCTCCTAGACACAGCGCGACCTCACCCCCAATACCGGGAGAGACGAACCCCTGAAGATACGCTCACTGCCTCCATGTGGCTCGGGACTGTACCCAACTAAAACCTGTTTGCATGACTCCTTTGAGCCGTGGTAGGGTAGTAATCAAAGTACAGTGGGAACTCACACGAGACAAATGACGATCCCCAGGTCGATGAACTAACCTGTACACATGTCACCAGGGAACTGCCATCTGACGTCTGGTATATGACCAACTAGCATGTTCCCGGCGAGTCCTGTCCGGTGTACTCATAACCCAATGAGCACCTGTATACATCTTAGGTGAACCAACTGACACCAGTGGCTTGTGAGACCGGCCACCGCCCCTCGTCGGGGTCTCGACTGTATACACTAGTCTACTCTGGAGTATCGATGCCCTGTCTCGAAACTCTCACGACTAGGGACCATTTAAGGATATGCTTATAGACCCCCAGCTCCCACTTATATGATCGCCCTCATACTGCTGGTGGTCAAGCAACAATCCTAGGGGCTCTATCAACGTGTAATAGCGACGTGTCAGGTCACCTAAAACAGTACACGATGATAAAGGTAAACCAGATAGCATACTATCATCTCGAGTAAGACTGTCCGACCGGGATAGGTCCTCCCTCAATCATTGCAATCACGTGCCTGTGATCCAATAATTGACTCTGAGGGCACTATCTCCAACAACATGCACCTTTAAACTTGGAATAGTAGAGGATACCTTGAAATACTCTTGTCTAAAATCCTTAGTATGAAGGAAAATAAAATAAAAATACAAGTGTGAATAAAGAAAAAAAAATGAACACTGATTTTGTAATTACTTAAGGCTGCATAAATAGAAAAATATATAGCAAGGGTGCCTTATCACCTAGTGCCTTAGACCAACTGGTTTGGGAGTCACTGCTAAAACCTTAGGTATTGCAAGACGAGGAATTACGTCTTAATGTGCAAACACATTTTATAATCGGTCGTTAGTACCTCAAGAAGTATTAACGGTCGCATGAAGGATGTGTGAGCAATTTCATCTAAAAATTCACCAACTAAAAGTATTTTGGACAATGGACAAGAGTATGATAGCTTGAATTGAATTTCCAAGTGTAGAGGTGATACATACACACACGTAGGGGTATATGATTGGGGTTTGGATGAGAGATAGGAATGAAAAATAGAACTTATATTTTTAGTAGAAATCATAAAAAATTCCTAAGTTGAGATAGAACCTTAGAAGGAAAACTCAAAAGATGCTAAAAGCTAAATAAATTTACAGAACATATACAATCTTAAGTTAAATAATAAGGAAGCGTGAAAAATATGGGTTGATAATTTCCGAGTTGAAGATAATAGAATTTCTTGCTAGAAAACCGAATTAAAGAATAAAATTCAATAGGCCAAATTGATAGGATTTTGTGGGTAGTATCCGCTGAAAACCCTCAGGAGACAACACTCCTCCTACTAGGGACACCTAGAGGTTTAACGGCTTGTTGCACGAGCTCAGTGCAATCGCGTTTCCCTGCGAAAGTGAGGTTAAGTTTTTTCGAAAATAAACTAGTTTTGCTCGAGAACGAGCAAAAGATAAGTTTGGGGATATTTGTTCATATCATAATTTTGCATTATTATATTCCCCATTCTTATTCATTTTGCAAATAAATAGGTGATTTTGATCCATGTCTGTTGAATAGTTGCAGGCTACAGATTCTCGGAACAAAACAGTGAAAATGATGAAAAGACGTTACAAAAGTGAGACTACGACCAACAAAAAGAAGAATCTTTATCATGCCTACAGTTTGAAGAACAAACGAAGATCAATAAACAATTTCACAAAGTACAAAGGCAGCGCAAGATTCAAGACTTCAATACGAAGCGAACGGTAAAAGTCCACAACATTATGCACTGTGGAAATCTGGAAGAAACTAGAAGACATTCTGAAGAACCAAGTGAAGAAAAGTCAAGGAAAAAGCAACATGAAATATACCTGAGAAACAGAGCTCAAGACCCTCCAAGATGGCCGCGGATCCGCGGCCAAACAAGGCATATAGCCGCGGATCCGCGGCCGTGCTGAGCACGTGTCGGTGCGTTTTGACGGTGGATGTCGGTGCGTTGACCAGGCTTCTCAGGATAGTTTTGTAATTTTAGATATGGATCGGATGTAAACCCTAGGTTTTCTATTATCTATAAATAGGAAAGCTACAGCTCTTTTTAGAGCGTGCCTCTTTTTGGGTGCTTCTTTAGAGATGCCTCTTTTAATTTCTAGATCTTAGATTTTTAATTCCTTGTAATCGTCAAAGAGTGCATCAATAAAGAAGTAAGTTTTTTTATCTTGCCTTAATTATTTTAATTTCTTTTCTGCCCTGGTTATCTAGCAATTTTATTTCTCTGCCGTAGTTATAAAATTCTTATCTACCGTAGTTAATTAAAGGAAAACCATAAAAATGAATTCGTTTATCAATTCCTTAATGAGTGAGTAGTTCCTCACTTGTCAGTGTTAGGTTTGGGGAAGGTTTGAGAGATGAAATTCTCTCACTTCTTTCTTACCCGTTATACATTTTAAATAGGACTCTATGCATACATACACACACCGCTCACTACGGCACCATATCCCACGAGGTAGCGGTGATACCATAGTTAAAGACCGGTTGTGTATGTTTTCCATGGAGGTTAGGGTAAGAGTTAAGAAAGGACGGACAAGGACCTAGAGGAAGAAACCCGGTTTCTTCCCGATCGTGCTAATCCCCTTTGTTAACAATTACCTTAACACCTAAAAGTTCTTAATTAGGGCAAAGAAAGCGGTGAGAATAATTGATTTTCCAAATTAACCTAATCCTAACCCTAGCAAGCATTTTATAAACTTTTATCTCATTCTTAGATCTTAAAATAAAAACACCATTTTTTTGGACTTAACTCATTAGAACATAAAGAATAGGAATCCATCTCCCTGTGGACCGACCCGTACTCAACCGGCTAGCTACCAAGCGACACCGTCTTGATTGTGGTATATAATTCTTTAATCACGAAAACGCATACGCGAAAATCTCTAACAATCACACGACGCCCTCGATGCCGTTAAGGCCCGGATGCCGGAGTTTGCCGACGGAGATCTCCGGGCCGAGTTCCCCCTCACGGATGCCAATGAGCAGGAGGAAGAGGTTCCTGGCGAGGAAACCACCGAGGACCCCGCACGTCATGTGATGGATGTCGAGGACCTCGAGGTCGTACCTGGCCCCGCGGTCTAGAGCCCCCCGTCTTCTTACTTTTATTTCTTTGTTTTTGGAATTTTGTAAGGCCGGGGGGCCCAAAAAATACCCTTTGTAAAGCCTTTGTCTTCGGTAGTAATAAAAATTTTCTTTGGTTTCATCGTATCGCGCTCTACCGTCTGTTTGTGAAGAATGCTCGTAAGATATTTCTGCTTGCACCGTTGTGTTTTCATGTCAGGTTGGCCATCTGTCTAGCGATCGTCCGTCGAGTTGATTTCGATCACTTGCCGACGAGCATGCCAAGCGCTGCCGAGGAGGTATCCCCATGGGCCCCAAAGTCGAGGGGAGATCGTTTAGACCTGGATAGACTTGATGCCCCTCACCGGGGTCTCGGATCCTCTGCGGATGACGGGCAGAGCACTGTTCGCCGTATTTGTGCCGAGCGTGAGTGGGAGGCTGCCCGGTGGCCCCATGGGGGTGCCATCTTTTGACTTCTGGCAATGCGAGCATCGACCACCAGCCGGGGATGAACGAGCAAGGTAGCTGCTCGGTTGCCTCTTGCAAGGGCTTTGATCCTTCAGGACGGATAGCCGAGCGAGAGATCCTCAGGCTCGACTGCCTCTGGGAGGACTTTCTGATCCCTGGCGCTATGGTAGGGAAGCTACCCGCCAGGGACGACCGAGCAGGGTAGCTGCTCGGTCGCCACTTGAGAGGGCTTTGATCCTTAGCGTTGGAGGAGCTGTAAGAAACCCGCTAAGGATGACCGGGCAGTGAAGCTGCACAGTTGCCTCTTGGAGAGGGCTTTGACCTCCGGCATCGTGGGTAGGCAACTACCAGCCTGGGATGAACGAGCGGGGCAGCCGCTCGGGTGCCTCTTATGAGGGTTTTGATCCCTGGCGTCATGGGTAGGGAGCTACCAGCCGGAGTTGACCGAGCAGTGTAGCTGCTCGGTTGCCTCTTGCGAGGGCTTTGATCCTTCACGACGGGGACCGAGCGGGGTTACCGCCCAGTGCCTCTTGGCGAGGACTTTGATCCATGTCGGTTGTGGTAGGAAGCTACCAGCCGCGGATAGCCGAGCAAGGACCCGACTGCCTCTGGGAGGGCTTTGGTCCTTGGCGCGGGAGGGGCTGTAAGAAGCCTACCAAAGACCCTTGGCCGGGCAGGGTTACTGCCCGGTGCCTCTGGGCGAGGGCTTTTGCTCTGAAGGATAGCCGAGCGAGGGATCCTCGGGCTCGACTGCCTTTGGGAGGGCTTTCTGATCCCTGGCGTTGCGGTAGGGAAGCTACCTTCCAGGGATAGCCGAGCAGGGAAGCTGCTGAGCTGCCTCTAAGGAGGAATTTCTGGTCCCAGGCGTTGCGGTAGGGAAGCTACCCGCCAGGGATAGCCGAGCAAGGTAGCTTCTTGGCTGATTCTTCACGAGTTTTCGCCCGACCGTCCAGTCACAGGTATGGGGAACAGGAACAATCGCGGCGATCGCGCGCGCAGCATGCGCATCGAATGTGCGGGGAGGCGAAGCGCCAGGGTCGCGTCGTTTCAGTTTCGCCGGGGAAGGCTCATTGATCGCCACGCGCGGGGGGGAACCGGGGGTAGAGGTTGGACCTCGTGAGGCCCCGGCTGGCGGAGATCTTTACTGAGTATCACGAGCAGTGCTCGCTGCACCCACTTCCCCCACTGTTGTAATTTCCTTTTCCTTTTTGCGTGTATGGCTGAGGAGCCCACGATACCTTTTGAATAAATAAGGTTTTTCCTTTTTTTTCGCAATGTTCCATTGATCTTTATTAAATTAACAACAGATCCTAGGAAGAGTTTACATTGCCCTAAAAGAAAAGTACAGGCTAGTAGATGATTTTATTGGCTCGGCCCGAGCTCCCTAGAGGACTGTTGGCCTCCGTGCATGGCACAGGGTACGGGGCTCCCTGAATTCCGTACTGGCCATCTGCTAAAACGATCATGATCTAACCGATGGTCAGGTCAGCGGGAGGGCGATGCTGCTCCTGCTCGCGGTCGACCTGCCGTTTGTCCCTCAAGTATGCGGCGAGGTGTCCCGGTCGGATGAGCTCTTCGATATAATCCCTGAGTTGCTTGCAATCCTCTGTGGCATAGCCCAGTGTCCGGTGGAAAGCGCAGTAAGGGCCCCTGTTCCCGCCAAATTTCTGCACAAAAGAGCCCAAGGCATCAAATGGCAGCGTTACGCTTAAGAAAATGTGAACCTGTATTTTCCGGGCTGTATTTTGACAAACTCACAAATGAGAAACAACTAAATTCTGATGGTATTGAAAGCATCTCGAAAAAACCTTTGATTTGATATATTATGGGCCTCATAATTTATCCGGGATCAAAAGTTATGAGCAAATATCTATGCACATGTGATCTAAGGAAGAAGATGCGAACCAGTATTTTCCGAGCTGTATTTTTACAAACTCCGGAATGAGAAACAGCTAAATTCTGATGGTATTGAAAGCATCTCGAAAACACCTTCGATTTGATATTTTATGGGCCTCATAATTTATCCGGGATCAAAAGTTATGAGCAAATGACTATGCAAATGTGATCTAAGGAAGAAGATGCGAACCAGTATTTTCCGAGCTATATTTTGACAAACACCGGAATGAGAAATAGCTAAATTTTGATGGTATCGAAAGTATCTCGAAAAATCCTTCGATTTGATATATTATGGGTCTCATAATTCATCCGAGATCAAAAGTTATGAGCAAATGTGTTATGCACGTGTAATTTAAAGTAATGCTCTACTACATGGAGAATGCATTTTTAGTCTCACATCGGGAAAAGGAGAGATGGCTTCTCTACCACTCCCATATAAATAAGAGGGGATACCTATTAGAAAGGGTAGAGTTCAATCCTCAAAGGATTCAATACTCAAAGGAGCTTAGTTCTCCATAGGAGCTTAGTTCTCCATATATAGAAGTCATGCTTCTCCCCATAATGCGCATGTGCGCTACGTGCAACGCACGTGTGTCCGCCACGCGCGCACCACGTGCAACGCATGTGCGCACCACATGAGAATATTTAATAATATTAAAAGGAGCTTAGTTCTCCATAGGAGCTTAGTTCTCCATATATAGAAGCCCTGCTTCTCCCCATAATGCGCATGTGCGCTACGTGCAACGCACGTGTGCCCGCCTCCTGCGCACCACGTACAACGCACGTGCGCACCACATGAGAACATTTAATAATATTAAAAGGAGACTCGTTCTCCATAGGAGCTTGCTCCCCCCTATAATGCGTATATGCGCAAGCTCCATGTGCGCTACGTGCAAATATGAGCGCCCAACACGTGCGACGCACGTGCGTCCAACACGTGCGACGCACGTGCGCGAACGCAAAGAAGCCTTTTTCAGCAGCGAGAAGCTTAAGCTCCAGCCTGTTCTTCCTCCCTAATGAGTGAGACATGGTTCAAAGGGTACATCCCTCCACACCTTCGATATATGACACTGTAATCTCTCAGTGTCGTCGGAGAGGTGGTGGGTCCCAACGACCAATGATCCTTCTTTCTAAAATAAAAAAAAGAAAGAAAAGAGACAGATATACAGAAAAGAGAAAACTCTCTGAAAAATTTGAAAGGCAAGCCTTTGGAGAAAGAAGATCATCGTTTTCATCTTTGAAGGTAAAGAACTTGATTTTTGGAAGAACAGAGATAAAAACATCTCATTAAAAGAAGAATCTCTTCTAAAAAGATCAAAGATCTAACAACAAGATCAAGATCTTCAATATAAAAAAAGAAGATCAAGAAGATCAAGAAGATCTAAGAGATTAAAAAAGAAGTAGTTTACTTTATTCCTAGATCATTTGATCTATATAAAGGCATTGTCTTTTAATGAGAATCAGAACCATTGGTTCTTGAATCTTGAGGTAGAACCTCTTTAGAACTAGAAAGATTCTTTTCTTTGATCTAAATTTGATCAAGATGCGCTCTGCGCTTTTGGACAGTGCCTTGCACTCTTGAAATACGCCTTTGCGCTCCTTGGACTGGCGCAAGTCACCAGAGAGCGCCACGTGTCAATCACAGAACAATCTGCGCTCTGCGCTCCTAAATAAAGCGCACTGCGCTTTTGGTTTGGCGCACTGCACCAGGGCGCGCCACGTGTCAGCAGTGCACTAGCACAGCGCACTGGCGAGCGCACTGGACTAACAGACTTGCGCTCACCAAAGCGTGACACGTGTCATCTCCACATGCGCTTGCGCCTTGCGCTCTTTAAATGGAGCAAAGCGCCTGACAGGCCACGTGGCACATTGTCAGACCACTAAATGCTGTGCATTATTAAGAAAGGGAAGAGCCCAATTAAAAGACCTAACAGGCCAACTGTAAATGCTGAGCATTAATTAAAAAGGGCAGAGCCCAAGTAAAGGCATAACAGGCCAAATATAAATGCTATGCATTTAATTACAGAGCCCAATGCTATGCATTATTAAAAGGGCCGAGCCCAAATAAAGGCTCAACAGCCAGAACAATAAAATGTTCAACTCATATCAACTGAGCCCATATGCTCATAAACCTTCAAACAGGCTTTAGTCCCAAATTGGACTATAAATCTCCCAACCAACTTTGGTTCAAGGGTATATCTCTGAACTCCTCTGATATCTGTCGTTGTAATCCTTCAATGTCGTCAGAGAGGTGACGGATCCCGACGGCCATACATTCCATGGACCACCATGTCCCTAAACTGGCAATCGACCGTAATGTCCCTAAACTAAACAATAGAGCCCAAATGCTCTCTTGTTGGATCTAAACGATCCCGTTAAGTCGATCTTAGTCTGGAAATTGGACTAACGTGTCCTTAACAAACGTTTATGTTGATCTTAGCCTCAAACAAGGCTAACGTATCCTTAAACCAAAACCCCAAATCCAAATCTAAGAAAATACGGATTTGGACTAATCCACGTCCTACGGGCGACAACATAAATTAGTCTCCGTATACAATCCACGGGCAACCACAAACAAAACAAACACCCACGACACGAAGTGACCAGCTGGAGAAGGAGAAAGTTGTTACCGCGATGCGGTAGCGTAATTAACTGCAGGGGCTTGCGCCTGCAGGGAAGAGCGTCCCCACAATCAAAAACCCCTCAGACGAGGGGGAATCTGACGAAGTCTGCTATATCGGCCGCATCCGTTTAAACCTTCGATACATGGTGCCATAAATCAACTTGGCATCTTCGGAGAGGTGGACGGATAGCACCTATTAGCATCTGTCCCGAATTTCAGGCTAGACGTCCATCGCGTCTCCGCCGTGTCCTTCGGAGGGGAACAGCCCCGGGTTCGCTTCGCGGCCTGACGCGGTATCGGAGGGAACTTGAAGAACCCCTCTTCCTGGGCCTCCTCTAGCAATACTGCGAGGGAGGCGTTGAGGGGGGTATACTCCTGGAACTTCGGGTGATAGGGCTGCTGACGCTCCGGCCTCTCTTCCCGAGCCTTCTTCTTCTGTTCGGATCGCTCTGCTCGGGGGAGGTTCGCGTTCACCTCGGATTCCAGCTGAACCTCGCGCTCGGTCCAAGCCTTGACCTCGGCCATAGTCCTAGGTTGCGCCAACGCAAAGGAGCGTAACCACTCCTTGTGCCTCAGACCAGATCTGAGCGCCGCGATGGCGGTCTCGTCCCGGTGCTCTGGGACCTCGAGAAGGGCGTTGTAGAAGCGGGTAATATAGGCCTTGAACATCTCCTTGTCCCCACTCTTAACCGTGAAGAGGTAGTCGACCATGCGCTTCTGCCGACGGTTCCCAATGAAATGGCCGAGGAACTGAGTAGTCAGCTCATCGAAGGTCGAGATTGAGCGGGGCTCGAGCCTCCGGAACCAGTCCCGACTTGCGCAGATGAGGGTGGCCAGGAAGGCCCTGCACTGGGCGGCGTCAGAGTGGTCCTGGAAGCTCATCCCCGTGGTGAAAGCGTCCAAATAGTCTTTCGGGTCGGTTTTCCCGTCGAACAAAGAGACCTTTGGGGGCTTGTTGCCCGAGGAGACGCGGACGGCAAGCAATTCCTCAGTGAACGGCTTTGTGAGTAAATCGAAGGTGTACTTAGCCCCGTCGCTCGAGAGGTGAGCCTCTCGGCGCATGCCCTCGATCTTCTTCTCGAGGGCGTCGAGTCGACCTTGGTATCCCGAGGAATCGTCGCCTTAGGATCCCTGGCCTCCGCTGCGGGTGACCTGCATCTGGGAGCGGCCCCGGTTCCTCTCGATGAGGTGCCTCAGATCTCTGGGCGAGGTGTCTCTCGAGCCGCCGATGTGAACCCCTTCTGTGCGGCCCCACCGAGGGGGGTGGTGTCAACGATGCCCGTGGACAGGCGAGGTGACTGACATCTCCTCAGGGGGATAAGGGTCGTGAGGAGGCTCGAGGCGAGGCGTTCTGGCGGCGGACCTTGGTTTGGAGCCGTGGGACGCCCAGCGGGCCTCACGGAGTACCGGCGTGAGAGATCCGTAGCCCGGAGTCGTTGCCTGCTGGTGGTCGGCCGTCCCGGCGGGGACAGAGCCTTCTGGAGGCGGTGGAGCAGCGATCTGGGGCCCATGCCCGGCCGTTTGGACGCGGACGAGCGACTCCACGAGAGACTGCAGCTGATCTATCCGGCTGGCAAGGGCGTTGATGATTGTCGCTGGAAGAGGCTCATCCACGCCTTCGGTGAGTGGAAGGCGGCGGCTGGTACCGGGATCTTTAGGATGGTTGCTTGCCATGCGGACGGAGATCTGAATGCCAACTTTGTTTTTGTGGAGTTTTGTTTTCCACAGACGGCGCCAACTGATGGAGGTCTTTTTCAGGTCTCCGTCAGATGTCGTCTTCCGTTGATCTCCCTGTTCCCGCCAAAAAAAATTCTGCGCAAAAGATGTCCAAGGTATCAAATGGCAGCGATACACTTAAGGAAATGCGAACCAGTATCTTCCGGCCTGTATTTTGATAAACTCCCGAAGGAAGAACTATTAAATTCTAATGGCATCAAAAGCATCTCGAAAAATCCTTCGATTTGATATATTATGGGTTTCATAATTCATCCGGGATCAAAAGTTATGAGCAAATATGCTATGCACTGTTCCCTGATTAAAAATCAGGAATTACCACAATGAGGTGTCATGTGCTCACACGTGACCAATGGTCACGTGTTGACACGTGATGGTTAAAACAAAAATAAAAACAAACGGCTGAAGGAAATACTTTAATGAGGTATCACGTGCTCACACGTGACCAATGGTCACGTGTTGACACGTAATAGTTAAAGCTGAAGCGTAAATAAACGCTGAGAAAAGGACTCAATTAGGGGTCACGTGCTCACACGTGACCAAGGGTCACGTGTCAGCACGTGACTGGCTTCGAAAGCCTTACAGTTTAATAGAATTAAATTCTAAAAAGCTTCTAAATCTTTCCAAATGGAAAAGGATTATGGGGACCGTTGGATTAAAGATCCAAGGGTGATTAAAAATCACCAATTTATGAAAAAAATCTTAGACAAGGAAAGATTTCCCTTAAATCTCACCGAAAATAACAAACAGAATATCTTTGGATTTAAAATCCAACGGTGAATAAAATTCACTGAATGATCTAAAGGATCATATTAATTATGAAAACAAACAAAATCTTTCAATGAAACATTTACTAAACAAATTGATTCTTTTTCTCCTCCTATAAATAGAAGCCAAGAGAAGAGAAGGAGATAGAGAGTTTAGATATAGAGAATTTTGGCATCTTGAAAATTCAGAGAGAAAAGAAAGAAGAATTTAATTCTCAACAAGAAAAAACCCTAGGTGAGAAAAGAAAGAGGATCAAAATTTCAAACAGAGAATTTAATTCTCAAAGATCTAAGAGCTCAACTCTTTTGAAAAGAACTTAGTTCTTCCTCTGGTTGAGGATCTGCAGAAGCACATCTCTCCATAAGTTGAGAATTTAATTCTCATTGGGTTGAGATCCTGCCATGCAGATCCAAAACTTAGAGGGGGAATTGAGTTTAGAGAATTTAATTCTCCCAAAACAAAACTAGGGTTTAACTCTATATGAGAATTTAATTCTCCCAAACTCACAGGAATTTAATTCCTTCAAGATGAAGTTAGGGTTTAAACCCTATCTGAGAATTTAATTCTCTTAAAATTATAGGAATTTAATTCCTTCAAGATGGACAAAACTAGGGTTTAACAATAATTGAGAATTTAATTCTCTCAGATTAATGGGAATTTAATTCCTCTAAAAGAGATTAGGGTTTCACTCTACACAAGAATTTAATTCTTTCATAATAGGAATTTAATTCCTCCAGAATCATAACTAGGGTTTAACCCTTCAGAAGAATTCAATTCTTAAAAAATGAAGAGACTTAAAAGATCTCCGTGCAAGAAAAGAACTAAGGTCACGTGTCCCCACGTGGCCCGTGAAAAGATCCCCAAAAATGAGAAGAGGAAAGCTTTGAGGCAATGCCTCACGTGCTCCCACGTGACCCTCATTATATATGGAACAAAAGCAAAGGCAGAAACAATTCTGGGCGCTCTCACGTGTTACCACGTGACCCCTAATAAATGTTCTAATAAATCAGAGCATGAGTATACATCACGTGCCCACATGTGATGGCTATGAAAATTAAAAATGTTTAACACTTGTTTGTAGAACAAAATAAAGGGGATCTGGCCCCACTTTTTGATGCCATCTGTGCTCCAACGTGACCCCTTTCTCTTTTAGTGTTTCACACTAATTTCCGGTGTTTAACACTGTTATTTTCTAGTGTTTAACACTAATTTGAGAATTCTGTCTCCAAATTTTAACACTGTTGTTCTTTAGTGTTTAACACTACTTTTAACCAAATTGGCTAATTTTCCAGAGGCAAAAGTCTCTCCTCCAAATGAATCTCAAAATTGAGAAAATCAAAGATGAAAATCTTTAGCATTGCTAAATAATGTGGGCTTGAACCCAGACAAGTGTTAATGGCCCAACAAAGGGCCAATTCTTCAAACTTAATTGGATTTAGCCTAAGTTGGCCATAAGTCCTCAACTCAGACCCAACTGAGCCTATGTGCTCATAATTCTAATTAATTGATCTTATTTCCAAATTGGACTACAGATCACTTAATCCACTTTGGTTCAAAGGTACATCTCTGAACTCTTCTGATATTTATCGTTGTAATCCTTCAACGTCTTCAGAGAGGTGATGGGTCCCGACAGCCATACATTCCACGGACTACGATGTCTTTAATCTTGACCGGGATGTCTTTAAACTAACAATGGACCACCATATCTTTAAACTGGCAATCGACCGAAATGTCCATAAACTAAATAATAGAGTCTAAATGCTCTTTTGTTGGATCGAAATGATCTTGTTAAATTGATCTTAGTCTGGAAATTAGACTAACGTATCCTTAACAAACGTTTAAATTGATCTTAGTCCAAAATGAGATTAACGTATCCTTAAACCAAAACCCCAAACCCAAATCTAAGAAAATACGGATTTGGACTAATCCACGTCCTACGGGCGACAACATAAATTAGTCTCCGTATACAATCCACGGGCAACCACAAACAAAACAAACACCCACGACACGAAGTGACCATCTGGAGAAGAAGAAAGTTGTTACCGCGACGCGGTAGCATAATTAACTGCAGGGGCTTGCGCCTGCAGGGAAGAGCGTCCCCAAAATCAAAAACCCTTCAAACGAGGGGGAATCTGACGAAATCTGCTACATCGGCCGCATCCGTTTAAACCTTCGATACATGTTGCCATAAATCAACTTGGCATCTTCGAACAGGTGGACGGATAGCACCAATTAGCATCTGCCCCGAATTTCATGCAAGACGGACCTACGCAGTCGCGTCTCCGTGATTCGGAGGGGAACACTCCTGGTGGATTTTGGCGGTGATCTTCTGTTGCGTGTGGATCTCAATGGGTTTTGGTGAGATTGGTGATTTGAGGAGTTTAGCGCAGAGTACCTGCAAAGAAGTCCCGAGGTGGTTTGGTACCACCGAGGACCCTCCGACGATCAAGTTAGTGCTAGATCCAAGCAGAGTAACGGCTCAGTGGAATGAAAAATGGCTTACTTGACCCCGCGGTGATGGGGGTTTATATAGCGGCGGCAGTACGTAGCAGCAGGCACGAGAATCTCGCCGGCAGTTACGCTCCCGACGTCACGCCCGCGTAAAGAGCGGATCGCCTATTAATGGGGATCATGATGGCGTGGAACATGGGACGTTGCTGGAGAAGAATCTGCGCGTGGCGAGATTGCGGAGCGGCGGTTACGTCTGTGAGTGGTGGAGTTGGTCGGAGGGACCGAGGAAGACGACCTCGGCTGGGGAGCTCGGAGATGAGCAAGAGGGCCGAGGAGTCCTAGTTCTGTGGCAGCTCGGGACGAGCTGAAGTACCGAGGAGGCCAATTTGCAGAGGGCCTCGAGGAGGGCCAGCTTGTGCTTGCGGGTCGGGTACAGGGGTTACCTGGTCAGCCCCTGTGGCCCGTCCTTCTGAGTTCTGGGACACGTCATCTGCCACGTGCCCAGATCTTGGAGACCGCCAATATTGAGCATCATCAGGTGATATATTATTTGGCACTAGTCTTTAGGTGTTATGGATCCCATCATTTTATCTCTTAAGTAGATTAAAATAGGAATTCAAACTGGTAGGTAAATTATTGATCTATATTAATCACATACCAGTTGGCTATCGCTTGACCATAGGTTGTTATCCAAATAAAACTTTAAAAAGAGAAAATTACATGGCGGAGTGTAGGCATGCATAGATATTGTTCTACAAACATATTGGGGTTTGATGTCTTTCTGCAGAGATGTGATAAACCATATTGGAAATCTATAAAGAATAAAACCCCGAAATTTTATTAATAAAATACCAGCTTACAAATAATCCCAAAGCCTTTAAACAAGCTTATCCTAATAATAGAAAATTACTAAAGAGTTCTTTATTCGAAATACATAAAAATAACTAAGAAAAAAGCTAAATTAAGAAATTGCTACACTGCCGTATAAACTTCAGAACCTTCTAGACCCACTAAATAATGTCAGATCGTGATCCAATGGGCCACCATTATCTGTAGACCCTCTAATTAGAATTCATTCTGCCGTTTTCGAATCACCAAAGAACACATCGATCAGATTTACGGACCAAAAGTTGTAGCATCTCAAACATGGATCTAAAAGCCAGGCTTTCGATCTACCCATTTGGATTTATTACACTCCAAATGAAACTGACAATCTGGTCTCGATTAACACCCCCTCTCAAATGGTCCTAGCAAAAAAGTTTCTCTTTCTACCTTTTCTTTATTCGGTAGCCTCCACATCTCCCCCCCCCCCCCATGTTAGAAATAATAACTATTTTATTCTATAAAACATCAAATATACACATGTACATCACATGTGCAAAACCCTAGTCTAACTAATACTATGATGATTTAGCATCTCCGTGTTTCTATAAGTGGCAAAATGGTGTAATGATAAATTTTCATCAACCCTCGCTTGCATCATATATTCATACATACCGAATGTAATAACCTGATGAAGGTCCTTTTCGGGTCTCCTTCAGATGTTGTCTTTCGTCGATCTCCCGGTGGATTTTAGAGGTGATCTCCTGTTGCGTGTGGGTCTCAATGGGTTTTGAGAAAACTGATGATTTGGGGAGTTTAGCACCGAATACCTGCAAAGAAGTCCCGGGGTGGTTTGGTACCACCGAGGACCCTCCGACGATCATGTTATCACTAGATCCGAGCAGAGTAACGGCTAAGTGGAGTAAAAAATGGCTTACTTGACCTCTCTGTGATGGGGGTTTATATAGCGGCGGCAGCACGCGGCAGCAGGCGCGAGAATCTTGCCGGCAGGCGCGCTCCCGACGTCATGCCCGCGTAAAGAGCGGATCACCCATTAATGGGGATCGTGATGGCATGGAACGTGGGGCGTTGCTGGCGGAGAATCTGCGCGTCGCGAGATTTGCGGAGCGGCGGTTACGCCTGTGAGTGGTGGAGTTGGTCGGTTGGAGGGACCGAGGAAGACGACCTCGGCTGGGGAGCTCGGAGGCGAGCAAGAGGGCCGAGGAGTCTTGGTCTTATGGCAGCTCGGGGCGAACTGAGGGGCCGAGGGGGACAATTTGCAGGGGGCCCCAAGGAGGACCAGCTTATGCTTGCAGGTCGGGTACAGGGGTGGCCTGGTCGGCCTCTGTGGGCCCTTTCTTCTAGGTCTTGGGACACGTCATCTGCCACGTGTCCTGATCTTGAAGATCGCCAATATTGAGCATCATCATTATCCCCCCACTCTTGTCCCAACTAGCTAGTGGGTCGGGTCAGGAGTGGACTGCCGGGCCGTCCGGGGTGAGCTTCCTCCTAAGGTTTCGTCGGGACGCATCCCCGGGCTGTCAGCTGTCTTTTCTTCCAGCGAATTAGGGCGAGATCTCTGCATTTAAGGAAGGCGCGCCGGTTCGTGCATCCTGCCACTGAAGCGACGGTCCACGTGTGAAGCGTCGATTGGCCGACGCGACGTGTGCAGACCTGTGGCGTCTGATGGGGCGCGGCCCAGTGTGGGCCTGACATGTGGAGCGATCGGAGCCATTGGACATGAGGAGGCGTTTTGGCGGGAGATGAAGGGCACCGTTGGATGAGGCCGCTCGCGGTGGTAAATAGGGGTGGGGCCCGTTCCAGGGCCCCTGCTCCTTAATATTTCCCCGTTCCAAGCCCTGGTTGCTCGGCGCTCGTCTTCTTTCTTCCGCTTTCGTTTCCCGAGGATCCTTCTTCTCAAGGTTAGATGCCTTCCTTTTTCGAGTCAGGAGGTGTCGTTGGAGTAGGTCCTAGGGACCCTTTAGTTGATCCTGAGTTCTCCCGGGAAGCAGGGGTCGGATCCTCTTCCCGGGATCGTGCGGCGGGGGCAGCCCCCGGGGAGGAGGCGGTAGATGCTGCCCCCGACGCCTCGTGTTGGGTGAGGTATGAGGACGAGCTCGCCAATGCTCGGGCTCGCTTCCACATCCCCCCACCTTATACGCTTCGTCTGGCCAAGGAGGGAGAGAGGGCAGACTAAGTACGGGGCAGGGAGATCGCCCTGTATTTGGAAGCTTCTTGGGGTGGAATGTGCCTGCCCTTCTCTCCCGAGGTCGTCGAAGCGCTGAACTTTTTCGGGTTAGCCCCTGGCCAGTTAGTGCCTAACTCGTGGAGGATTCTCCTCGGGTTCCTGATCTGCTTGAAGTTACAGGTGGTTCCCTTCAGCCTCTCCCTCCTTGATTCTTCCCTCGTCTTCAAAAATCACCCCGGTAGTCGAGAGGGCGACTCGAGGTGGGTCTACCTCTCTTTCAGAAAGCGACAAGGGGTGCCGCCAGGACAGGGGTTGTGGCCCTGCCTTCTTCCATTCACGACTAGAAGAAGAAGTTCTTCTTCGTTTCCCCTCCTGAGGGCGAGGACTGGCCCATGCCTACAAAGTGGTCGAGGGAGAAATGATTGCCGGGGAACCAGTCCAGTGACCCCGTCGCAGTGAGAGTGGCGTCGTGGGAGCCCATCCCCTAATTCGACGTGCTGCTGTCTGAGAGGGTCCTAAGTTGGGCCGGGCTCGGTCCTGAGTTGGCCCCGTTGAGTTCGTCGGTAAGTTTAGGCTTATTTTTTGGCTTGTGTATTGCTTGTGTCGCTGACTCCTTTACATTTAGTTTTGTGTAGGACCCATGGACATGGACTCGCTCTGATCTTCCATGCGCCAGCCGAGGAAGGTCGTGAAGGCTGGCCAGCTCTTCTCGCTTAAAGCCTGCCCCGGCTCCTTCTCCTCTGGTGGTCGCGTCCCATGAGCGTTCGCGGGCGGATCCTGCCCCAGGGCCTAGCAGAGTGTCGGGCCGGAAGCGGACTCGGATTCTGGAGGACCCAGTCTCGGAGGAGGAGATCGGCTCTCCCTCGGAGCCGCTCAAGAGGAGTTCCCGGAGATCTTCCGGGGGCCCATCCTCGCCGATCATGGTGGAGGAAGGGGGCCTCCAGTTCGCAATGCCTTCGGGGCTATCTGTCGCGGGTAGCCTGCTGCATGAAATAGAGACATCGGCCGGGGGTAGAGTCCCTAGGGGGACCTTTAGGGCTCAGATGGCATCCATCGTCCAGGAGTCCGTGCAGGTAAGTGTTTGGTCTTTTGTGAGATTCGGTGCCTCCTTCATTTTTCTGATCTCTTTCCTATCTTTCAGGTTCTCCAACACGTTGCCCTCGCCTTACGCATGGAGGCCGAAGTGATAGCCCCAGCGTTGAAGGCTGCGGGCCAGCTCGCCTCGCTGGAAGAGAGCTCCAAGCGGGAGCTGGAGGCGGTGATGGCGAGGGTCGCCGCCCTGGAGGGCGAGGTGGAGGCCGCGAAGCGGGAGGTTGCCCAGTACCGCGAGGCCGCCGTGGCTGCCGAGGCCAAGCTTGAGGACGCTCAGGTGCTTGCCGGCAACCTGAAGAAGACGGTGAAAACCCTTCGGAAGGAGCTGGGGGCAGCGGCCGAGTCGGCACAGTCGGCCTACCTGAGAGCGGCGAAGTTGGCCGACCTCTCGGCGGTGAAGGCGGTGGAGGGCTAGAAGGACTTCTATGATGACCTGGTCATGACTACGACCCTCATCTGGCATGAGGCCCTCGACGCCGTTAAGGCCCGGATGCCGGGGTTCGCCGACGAAGAGCTCCGGGCCGAATACCCCCTCACGGATGCCGATGAGAAAGGGAAGGAGATTCCTGACGAGGAAGTCGCCAAGGACCCAGCTCGTCTCGTGGTGGATGTCGAGGGACCCGAGGTCGCGCCTGGCCCCGAGGCCTAAAGCCCCCGTCTTCCTCCTCCTTTTATTTTGTTGCTTCTGGAATTTTGTAAGCCTCCGGGCATTTTGTAAGGCTGGGGAGCCCAAAATACCCTTTGTAAAGACTTTGCCTTTAGTAATAAAACTTTTTCTTTGGTTTCATCGGTTTGCACTTTGTCTTCTGTTTGTGAAGAATGCTTATAAAATATCTCTGCTTGCACTGTTGGGCTTCCATGTCAGGTCGGCCATCTGTCCAGCGATCGTTCGTCGAGTTGATTTCGATCACTTGACAAGCATGCCAAGCGCTGCCGAGAAGGAGGCATCTCCATGGCCCCGAAGTCGAGGGGGGATCGCTCAGACTCGGATAGACCTGATACCCCTTGTTGGGGCCACGGATCCTCTGCATGTGATGGGCAGAGGGACGTCCGTCATATTTGTGCCGAGCATGAATGGTCTCAGAGGCCTCGTTGTAAGGGCTACAAGCCCGCAGCGTCCGTTGGGCATGAACAAGCCGGGAAGCTGCTCGATTGCCCCTTGGCGAGGGCTTTGATCCCTGGCTTTACGAGCAGGGATACTACTGGCCAGGGATAGCCGAGCACGGGAGCCGCTCTGCTGCCTCTACGGATGACTTTGATCCTTAGCGTTGGAGAGGCTGTAAGAAACCCACTAAGGATGACTAGGCAGTGAAGCTGCGCGGCTGCCTCTTGGCGAGGGCTTTGATCTCTGGAGACGTGGATAGGCAACTACCAGCCTGGGATGATCGAGCGGGGTAGCTGCTCGGATGCCTCTTGCGAGGGTTTCGATCCCTGGCGCCATGGGTAGGGAGCTACCAGCCGGAGATAACCGAGCAGGGTAGCTACTCAGCTGCCTCTAAGGAGGACTTTGATCCTTAGCGTTGGGGGGCTGTAAGAAGCCCACTAAGGATGACCGGGAAGTGAAGCTGTGCGGTTGCCTCTTGGAGAGGGCTTTGATCTCTGGCGTCGTAGGTAGGCAACTACCAGCCATAGATGACCGAGCAGAGTAGCTGCTCGGTTGCCTCTTACGAGGGCTTTGATCCTTCAGGACGGGGACCGAGCAGGGTTACTGCCCAATGCCTCTTGATGAGGACTTTGATCCCTGTCGGTTGTGGTAGGAAGCTACAGCCGGGAATAGCCGAGCAAGGACTCGACTGCCTCTGGGAGAACTTTGGTCCTTAGCGCGGGAGGGGCTGTAAGAAACCTACCAAAGACCCTTGGTCGGGCAGGGCTACTGCCCGGTGCCTCTTGGCAAGGGCTTTTGTCCTGAAGGATAGCCGAGTGAGGGATCCTCGGGCTCGACTACTTCTGGGAGGGCTTTTGATCCCTGTCGGTCGTGGTAGGAAGATACCAGCCGGGGATAGCCGAGAAGGGTAACTGCTGAGCTGCCTCTAAGGAGGACTTGGACCCTTAGCGTTTGAGGGGCCTTAGGAGGCCTGCTAAGGATAACCGGGCAGTGAAGCTGCGCGGTTGCCTCTTGGCGAGGGCTTTGATCCCTGGCGTTGCAAGTAGGGGATCTACCGGCTAGGGATAGCCGAGCAGGGAAGTCGCTCGGCTGCCTCTACGGAGGACTTTGAACTTTAGCGTTGGAGGGGCTGTAAGGAGCCCACTAAGGATGACCAGGCAGTGAAGCTGCGCGGTCGCCTCTTGGCGAGGGCTTCGATCCCTGGTGTTGTGAGTAGGGGAGCTACCGGCCAGGGACGACCGAGCAGGGTAGCTGCTCGGCTGATTTTTCATGAGGTTTCGCCCGACCATCCAGTTGCAGGTATGTGGAACAAGAACGGTCGTGGCAAACGCGCGCGCAGCATGCACGTTGAATGTGGGGGGAGGCGAAGCGCCAGGGTCACGTCGTTTCAATTTCGCCAGGGAAGGCTCGATGATCGCCGCGTGGCAACGAATTTTTTGGCGAAGGCGGACGACTGTTGAGTTCTGTTGGGACGCAATGGGCTATATAAGGCTGAAGGAGCATTAGTACTTCCTTTCTTCATAAAAAGATCGTTGAGAATGCAAGACTTCCCCTTTACCATCCCCGAGATCATCCACTTCGAAGACGTATACCTCTATGACCAGAACTGCACCGAGGACACAGTGCAGTTGGTCTATGGAAGCATCGAGGACCACTTCGGCCGGCTGCTCCTTCGACGTTCCTCCCTGCTGCAGCTGCTGATGTACTCCATCTGGAAGGCGTCGCCGGGGCTCTATGACGAGGCCGTGTGCCAGCTGCGGTCTCTGTGGCGCTTCGGCCTGATCTCCGCGAACCGGCTGGCTCGCTCAGAGGCGCTCGTCCGCGAGTGCTACGAGCTGAGGCTCGGGGTCAACGCGCGCGGGGGGAACCGAGGGCAGAGATTGGATCTCGCAAGGCCTCAGCTGGCGGAGATCTTTACCGAGTATCATGAGCGGTGATCTCTGCACCCCCTTCCCCTGCTATTGTAATTTTCTTTTTCTTTTTGTATGCATGGCTGAGGAGCCCATAATACCTCTTTTGAATAAATGAGATCTTTCCTTCTTTTTCGCAATGTTCCATTGATCTTTATTAAATTAACAACAGACCCTAGAAAGAGTTTGCATTGCTCCAAAAGAAAAGTACATGCTAATAGATAACCTTATTAGCGTGGCCCGAGCTCCCCGGAGGCTTGTTGGTCTCCGTGCTCGGCACCGGGTACGGGGATTCCTGAGCGCCGGGCTGGTCATCTGTCGAAACGAGCATGATCTGGCCGATGGTCAGCTCGGCGGGAGGGGACGTTGCTACTGGTCGCAGTCGGCGTGTCATTTGTCCCTCAAGTAAGCGACGAGGTGCCCCGATCGGATGAGCTCCTCGATGTAGTCCCGGAGTTGCTTACAATCCTCCGTGGCGTGGCCCAGCATCCGGTGGAAGGCGCAGTAAGGGCCCCGGGTTCGCTTCGAGGCCTGACGCGGGATTAGAGGGAACTTGAAGAACCCCTCGCCTTGGGCCTTCTCTAGTAACACTGCGAGTGAGACGTTGAGCGGGGTGTACTCCTGGAACTTCGGGTGATAGGGCTGCTGACACTCCGGCCTCTCTTCCCAAGCCCTCTTCTTCTGGTCGGACCGTTCTACTCGGGAGAGGTTCGCGTTCACCTCGGACTCCAGCTGAACCTTGCGCTCGGTCCACTCCTTGACCTCGGCCATGGTCTTAGGCTGTGCCAATGCAAAGGAGCGCAACCACTCCTTGTGCCTAAGACCAGATCTGAGCGCCGTGATGATGGTCTCGTCCTGGTGCTCGGGGACCTCAAGGAGGGCGTTGTAGAAGTGGGTGATGTAAGCCTTGAACGTCTCCTTGTCCCTGCTCTTAATTGTGAAGAGGTAGTCGACCGTGCGTTTCTGCCGACGGTTCCTAACGAAGTGGCCGAGGAACTGAGTAGCCAGCTCGTCAAAGGTCGAGATAGAGCGAGGCTCGAGTCCTCGGAACCAGTCCCGACCAGAGTGGATGAGGGTGGCTGGGAAGGCCCTGCACTGGGAGGCGTCGGAATGGTCCTGGAAGCTCATCCCCGTGGTGAAAGCATCCAAATGGTCTTTGGGGTCGGTTTCCCGTCGAACAGAAAGACCTTCGGGGGCTTGTTGCGTGAGGAAACGTGGACAGCGAGCAGTCCCTCGGTAAACGGCTTGGTGAGCGAGTCGGCGGCATACTTTGCCCCGTCGCCCGAGAGGTTACCTTCCCGGCGCATGCCCTCGATCTTCTTTTCGAAGGCGTCGAGTCGGCCGTGGTACTCCAAAGATTCGGGGCCTTGTGATCCCTGGCCTCTGCTGTGGGAGTCCTGCGTCTTGGCGCGGTCTCGGTTCCTCTCGATGAGGTCCCTCAGATCCCCGGGCGAGGTGGCCCTCGAGCCGTCGTGGCGAACCCCTTCTGTGTGACCCCGTCGAGGGAGGGGTATCGATCATGCCTGTGGACAGGCGAGGTGACCAACATCTCCTCAGGGGGGTAAGGGTCGCGAGGAAGCTCGATGCGAGGCGCTCTCGTGGCGGATCTTGGTGTGGAGCCGTGGGGCGCCCAGCGGGCCTCAGGGAGTATCGGCCCGTGAGATCTGTGGCCAGGGGTCGTAGCCTGCCGATGGTCAGCCGTGCCTACGAGGGCAGAGCCTTCTGGAGGCGGAAGAGCGGCGATCTAGGGCCCTGGCCCGGCCGTTTGGACGCGGACGAGCGCCTCCATGAGGGACTATAGCCGATCTATTAGGCTGGCGAGGGCGTTGATGATGGTCGCCGGGGGAGGTTCATCCGCGACTCATATGAGGGGGAGGCGGCGGCTGGTACCTGGATCTTCAGAATGGTCGCTTGCCATGTGGATAGAGATCGGAAGGCCAAGTTTGTTTTTTGTGGAGTTTTGTTCCCACAGACAGCGCCAACTGATGGAGGTCCTTTTTGGGTCTCCTTCAGATGTTGTCTTCCGTCGATCTCCCGGTGGATTTTGGAGGTGATCTTCTGTTGCGTGTGGGCCTCAATGGGTTTTGAGAAGATTGATGATTTGAGGAGTTTAGCGCCGAATACCTGCAAAGAAGTCTCAGGGTGATTTGGTACCACTGAGGACCCTCCGACGATCAAGTTAGCACTAGATCTGAGCAGAGTAACGGCTAAGTGGAGTAAAAAATGGCTTACTTGACCCCTCTGTGATGGGGATTTATATAGCGGCGATAGCACGCAGCAGCAGGCGCGAGAATCTCGCCGGCAGTTACGCTCCTGACGTCACGCCCGCGTAAAGAGCGGATCGCCCATTAATAGGGATCGTGATGGCGTGGAACGTGGGGCGTTGCTGGCAGAGAATCTGCGCGTCGCGAGATTTGCGGAGCGGCGGTTACGCCTGTGAGTGGTGGAGTTGGTCAGTCGGAGGGACCGAGGAAGACGGCCTCGGCTGGGGAGCTCGAAGGCGAGCAAGTGGGCCGAGGAGTCTTGGTCTTATGGAAGCTCGGGGCGAGCTGAGGGGCCGAGGGGGCCAATTTGCAGGGGGGCCCGAGGAGGGCCAGCTTGTGCTTGCAGGTCGGGTACAGAGGTGGCCTGGTCGGCCTCTGTGGGCCCTTTCTTCTGGGTCTTGGGATACATCATCTGCCACGTGTCCTGATCTTGAAGATCGCCAATATTGAGCATCATCATAACCGGTCCCACCTTGTACTTGAATCCGTAATTAAATAAATATTTTCCAATAATTTCATGTATATAATTCCCATTTAATTTTCCCTTACAGTTTATTTCTTCTATTTTCTTAAACCCTAAATCAGATTATAATGAGAGTATCTTGTTTCCTATCTGTATTTTTGATAATGATTTTCCACAATTCATTTTCTTTTCTATCTATTTTTCTTCTTCTTTTGCTCGGTCCAAGAACCCTAGCCCAACTCCCTTTCTTTTTCTTTTTCTATTACATTTTCTTTTTATTAGCCCAACCGAGTCTTTCTCCCACTCCCCTCTCTCTTTCTTCTCCTTCTTCCTCGTACTCCCCAATGACCCGCTCCTCCTCAACGGCCTCCACGTGAATCGCGCCATCCGTATTCTCCTCCCTCTTCCTCTCAACCGCAAGCTCCTCACCCTCACTGATGATGCTCAATATTGGCGATCATCATTAGCAGGATACGTGGCAGATGACGTGTCCTAAGACCCAGAAGAAAGGGCCCACAGAGGCCGACCAGGCCACCCCTGTACCCGACCTGCAAGCACAAGCTGGCCCTCCTCGGCCCCCCCTGCAAATTGGCCTCCTCGGCCCCTCAGCTCGCCCCAAGCTGCCACATGACCAAGACTCCTCGGCCCTCTTGCTCGTCTCCGAGCTCCCCAGCCGAGGTCGTCTTCCTCGGTCCCTCCGACCGACCAACTCCACCACTCACAGGCGTAACCACTGCTCCGCAAATCTTGCCACACGCAGATTCTCCACCGGCAACGCCCACGTTCCATGCCATCGCGATCCCCATTAATGGGCGATTCGCTCTTTACGCGGGTGTGACGTCGGGAGCGTAACTGCCGGCGAGATTCTCGCGCCTTCTGTCGCGTGCTGCCGCCGCTATATAACCCCTCATCACAGAGGGGTCAAGTAAGCCATTTTTTACTTCACTTAGCCGTTACTCTGCTCGAATCTAGTGCTAACTTGATCGTCGGAGGGTCCTCGGTGGTACCAAACCATCCCGGGACATCTTTGCAGGTATTCGGCGCTAAACTCCTCAAATCATTAATCTCCTCAAAACCCATTGAGACCCACACGCAACAGGAGATCACCACCAAAATCCACCGGGAGATCGACGGAAGACAACATCTGAAGGAGACCCGAAAAGGACCTCCATCAGTTGGCGCCGTCTGTGGGAAACGAAACTCCATAAAAAACAAAGTTGGCCTTCCGATCTCCGTCCGCATGGCAAGCGACCACCCTGAAGATCCACCGAATGTCGTCGATGCCTCCGCCGGCTACCGCCTCATGGACTCCGGCGGCCGCAGACCCCTCGACCCTTCCCATTCAACCTTGAAGTCCCACGTCGGAGAGCCTCGCCTCGAGCCTTATCGCCCTCATGTCCCTACCAAGGCGATGTCGGTCAGCTCGCCTGCTTCCAGGCATGACCGGCATCCCCTCCCTCGACGGGGTCGCGCCCACGAAGCCTGCCAAGGCAGCTCGAGGACCACCCTACCGCAGGGCCCAGGGGACCATGCCGGAAGGAACCGGGGCCCATCGAGAACTATGGTCATGACGACAGGGGGCCTGTCGAGCACCTGCGAGACTCTGCACCCCACGCCGGCAATAAATGCCAACGGCCACCCGAGCAAAAAGGCCCGGGTCCATGAGCCTATCTCCTTAGGCGACGGGGACCTCCACGGCATATCCATGCCCCACAACGACCCTCTGGTGATCACGGCCCGAATCCACCGGTACGAGGTCCACTGGATACTTGTCGACTCAGGCAGCTCGGCAGACATCCTCTTCCACGACTGCTTTCTGCGCATGGGGCTCACCCCAACAGACTTGAAACCGACCTTCCATGTCCTTTCAGGGTTTACCAACCATTCTATCCCGGCACAAGGGGTGGTCACCATGCATTTCAACGTCGGAGAGCCCGGACGCATCCGTACGTTGCCTGTGGACTTCATCGTAGTAAAGGTCCCGTCGGCCTACAAAGTCCTCGGCCGCCCGAAGCTGAACTCCCTCCAGACCCAGATATCGACCTACCACCTGGCGATGAAGTTCCCTCTCAATCAGGGTGGGATAGGTCGGGTCTACGGGAACCAGCGGGTCGTGAAGGTATGCCTTAACGAAACAGTTTCGTCCGAGCAGCCGACCGACGACGCTGCGGTAACTAACGACATCAAGGGTTCTCTAGACACCCGAGACGAGCGGAAGGAGGTCCGGGGGACGCCGGTTGAACCACTAACCGAGGTGCCCCAGACAGAAGGGGACGAGGAAAAAACCGTCCAGGTCGGATCACTCCTGACCGGGACTCAGCGAGATGACCTGGTCAGATTCCTCAGAAATAACTCCGACGTCTTCGCCTGGGCGCCTGCTGACATGCCTGGGATTGACCCAAAAATCATCTCCCACAAGCTCGGGGTCGATCCTGCGGCCTGACCCGTCAGACAGAAAAAGCGAAGCTTCGCCCCGGTCAAACAGAAGGCTATCGAGGATGAGGTCGATCGAATTCTCGCCGCCAACTTCATTAGGAATGTACCCTACTCAGAGTGGCTAGCGAACGTAGTTCTGGTCAATAAGTCAAGCGGAAAGTGGCGCATGTGCGTCGACTTCACCGACCTCAATAAGGCCTACCCCAAGGACAACTATCCGCTCCCTCGGATAGATCAGCTCGTCGACAGTTCGGCCAGCCACGAGCTATTGAGCTTCATGGATGCTTTCTCCGGCTACAATCAGATCCGTATGAATCCGGAAGATGAAGATCTCACCGCATTCACAACGGACCGGGGGGTATATACAGGGTGATGCCCTTCGGCCTCAAGAACGCCGGGGCCACGTACCAACGGTTGGTCAATCGCATGTTCAGGCCACAGATCGGTAGGAACATAGAGGTCTATGTTGACGACATGCTCGTCAAATCCGTCTCATCGGCCGACTATGCCAGGGATCTGGGCGAGGCCTTCGAAGTGCTCCGCAAGTTCAAGATGAAGCTAAACCCTGCCAAATGCGCATTCGGAGTCACCGGGGGAAAGTTCCTCGGTTTCATGGTCACTCACCGTGGAATCGAAGCTAATCCAGAGAAAATCGACGCGATCCTCAACATGGCCGCGCCCAAGACCAACGTCGAGATCATGCGGCTCACGGGACGAGTCGCCGCTCTGAGCCGTTTCATGTACAGGTCAGAGGGGAAATGCCTCCCGTTCTTTAAAGCTCTGAGGAAGATCCTAAGGTTCGAGTGGTCGGAGGAGTGCCAAACCGCCTTCGACCAATTGAAGAAGCACCTCGCGACGCCACCGCAGCTCACCCGACCAGCTGAAGGAGACGAGCTGTCGCTGTATCTGGAGGTATCCGACCAAGCAGCAGGCTCGGTGCTCGTCCTGGAGGTTGGTGGAGCGCAGAAGACGGTGTACTATGTGAACCACGTATTTAAGGACGCAGAAACGAGATATCCGGCCATAGAGAAGATTATCTTAGCCCTCGTAGTGGCCTCAAGGAAGCTGCGGCATTACTTCCAAGCACACACCATCATCGTCCTCACCGAGAGCCCGTTGGGGGCTATCCTTGCATCACCAGAATCCTCGGGCCGCTTAGAAAAGTGGAGGTGGGAACTATCTCAGTTTGACATAAAATATCGTCCGAGGCAGGCCATCAAAGCGCAGGCCCTGGCCGATTTCATCGTTGAATGCACCATCCCTAGCAAGAAACCGGAGTCCACGCCGCCCCTCGCAACTCAGTGTCCCATCGCGGAGAGGCCTGGCTCGGTTCCTGAGTGGATCATCTACGTCGGCAGGTCCTCAACCGAGGAAGGCTGTGGTGCCGGCCTCATTATCCGGGGCCTGAACGAAGCGGAAATGGAGTATTATCTGAAGCTCAGTTTCAAAGCCTCGAACAACGCGACAGAGTACGAGGCCTTCCTGGCTGGACTGCACATGGCCGCCGGGCTGGGACTGAAAATAATTCGAATCCGCAGCGACTCAGCCCTTGTTGTCGGTCAAGTGACCGACCGCTTTGAAGCTCGGGAACCTCTGATGATGAAGTACCTTGACGAAGTGAGGATACTCCGGAGGAACTTTGACGAAGTCCAAGTAGAACAAATACCCAGGCAGCTGAATGCCCAAGCCGACGCCCTGAGCAAGCTGGCTTCGTCATACTCGGCCAACAATAAGCGGTCTATCCTCTTCGAGACCTTGCCTCAGCCCAGCGTGGAAGACGGAGCGACAGCACTCCACGTATATGCGGCGCAGGAAGGCGACCAAGATTGGAGGAGGCCCCTCGTAGAATTCCTGAAGGACGGTACGCTCCCAAAAGATCGGGGAGCCGCCCGCCGTCTCCAGGCCAAATCCCGCCACTTCATCTGGAGCAATGGGAACCTTTATAAGAAGTCCTTCACTCAGCCCCTACTCCGGTGCGTCTACCCCCACGAAGCCGACTACGTCCTCCGGGAAATCCACGAGGGGGTCGGCGGTGCGCCCTAAGGGGCCCGAACCTTGATCCAAAAGGCGCCGCTCCAGTGGTACTACTGGCCCACTATTCATGA
This sequence comes from Agapanthus africanus, assembly GCA_030015575.1. Classification (NCBI taxonomy): domain Eukaryota; kingdom Viridiplantae; phylum Streptophyta; class Magnoliopsida; order Asparagales; family Amaryllidaceae; genus Agapanthus; species Agapanthus africanus. The sequence continues at coordinate 40,460,975 of JASDDO010000019.1, read as the reverse complement.
GGACGCCCAGAAGCTAGTCAGGAGATGCAAGAGTTGTCAGCTCCACGGCAGCATCCCTCGCCTCCCCGCTACTGAGCTGACCGCCCTAACATCCCCATGTCCGTTCGCCCAGTGGGGATTGGACATGATCGGCCAGTTCACTACCGGTACAGGCGGGCACAAATACGTCCTCGTCGTAGTAGACTACTTCACTAAGTGGATCGAGGTCGTCCCCATCAGGAAACCAGACGCCGCCACGACCATCAAGTTCCTGCAAAACAATCTGATACTCCGGCTCGGCATCCCGAGATGTATCATCACCGACCACGGGACGAACTTCGAGAACGAGAAAGTGAAGGACTTCTGCAAAGAATACCATATCCTCATGAAGTTCGCCGCGGTCGCGCATCCCCAATGCAACGGGAAGGCCGAAGTCGCTAATCGAGACGTCCTCCGAGGTCTCTGGACCCACCAAGAAGGGCGACAAGGCAGTTGGGTCGAAGAACTGCCCCGGATCTTATGGGCCCTGCGCACATCAAAGAAGACCCACACCGAGAAAACCCTCTTCAGCCTCTGCTACGGGACCGAGGCAATGGTCCCAGCGGAGATCGGGCTACCAAGTCATCGGGTCGAGCACTTTGACGACGATGCGAACACCTTGGCGCTACAGACCAACCTGGACATCTTGTTGGAGAAGAGAGACCGGGCTCATATCAGGGCTGCCGCTTATCAACAACAAACAGCCCGATACTACAATGCTCGGGTCAAGCACCGCTCCTTCCAGACCGGGGATCTGGTCCTACGGTGAAACGAGTTCATTGATCAAGGCAGGCTACACAAGTTCTCCCCGAGGTGGGACGGCCTCTTCTTCGTGTTTGAGGTGCTCCCCGGCGGGGCCTATCGCCTGCAAGATGCAGACGAACGCAAGCTCCTGTGGCCTTACAACGCCGAGAAGCTCAAGCTATACCAATGAGGCCAAGGCAAACAAGTGTGTACCCCTCCTTTCACAAAGACGATGTAAACGCTTTCTAAAAATCCTTTCCATTAGAATAAAGAAATGTTGAAACATTGCAAGTAGAGTTCTGTATTTGCGATCCAAAGCCCTCACCAAAGAGGCAATCACGCGACTTCACTGCCCGGTTATCCTCAGCAGGCCTCCTGCGCCCCCTCCAACGCTGAGGATCAAAGTCCTCCCTAGAAGCGGCCGGGCGGCTACCCTGCTCGGCTATCTCTGGCCGGCAGCTTCCCTGCACGCAATGCCAGGGATCAAAACCCTCACCAAGAGGCAACCGCGCGGCTTCACTGCCCGGTTATCCTCAGCAGGCCTCCTGCGGCAGCCCCAATGCTGAGGATCAAAGTCCTCCTTAGAGGTAGCTCAGCAGCAACCCTGCTCGGCTATCCCCGACTGGTAGCCGGCTGGTAGCTTCCTACTACAACCGAAAGGGATCACAAAGCCCTCCCAGAGGCATTCGAGCCCGAGGATCCCTCGCTCGGCTATCCTTCAGGAAAAAAGCCCTCGCCAAGAGGCACCGGGCAGTAACCCTGCCCGGCCAAGGGTCCTTGGTAGGCTTCTTACAACCCCTCCCGCGCTAAGAACCAAAGTCCTCCCAGAGGCAGTCGAGTCCTTGCTCAGCTATCCCCGGCTGGTAGCTTCCTACCAAAACCGACAGTGATCAAAGTCCTCGCCAAGAGGCACCGGGCAGTAACCCTGCTCGGTCCCCATCCTGAAGGATCAAAGCCCTCGCAATAGGCAACCGAGCAGCTACGCTGCTCGGACATCTCCGGCTGGTAGCTCCCTACCCATGACGCTAGGGATCGAAGCCCTCGCAAGAGGCATCTGAGCGGCTACCCCGCTCGGTCATCCCAGGCTGGTAGTTTCTTACCCACGACGCCAGAGATCAAAGCCCTCGCCAAGAGGCAACCGTGCAGCTTCACTGCCCGGTCATCCTTGGTGGGCTTCCTACAGCCCCTCCAACGCTAAGGATCGAAGTTCTCCGTAGAGGAGGCTGAGCGGCTTCCCTGCTCGGCTATCCCTGGCCGATACCTTCCCTACTCGCAACGCCGGGGATCAAAGCCATCGCCAAGAGGCATCCACGCGGCTTCACCGCCCGGATATCCTTAGCAGGCCTCCTACGACCCTTCCAACGCTAAGGATCCAAGTCCTCCTTAGAGGCAGCTCAGAAATTACCCTTGTTTACCCCAATCAGAGTAAAGCTCTGTTCAAATTCCAAGGCGGGAGATGAAGCAACGCTTCTGTTTTCCCCAATCAGAGCAAAGCTCCGTTTTAAAAATTCAAATAATAATAAAGGTGAAGCAACGCTTCAGATTCCTTGCGCTGCGCGCAACGCGCCACATGTCAAAATCAGACACGCCAGCGCAAGGAGCGCAGCGCCCTAGGCAGCGCACCGAATAAGAGCAAGGCTCTATTTAAAATAAAATAAAGAAAGAAACGCTTCAGATGATCTGCGCTCTGCGCTGCGCGACACGTTTCAGCGCAGTTGCGCTGCGCTCTGCGCTGCGCGACACGTGTCAGCCCAGTTGCGCTGCGCTCTGCGCTGTGCGACACGTGTCAAGCGCAGGTGCGCTTGCGCCAGCTGTGCCAGCATTTAAACAGAAAAATTCTGGAAAGATCTTTCTAATCTTATTAAAACAATAAAATTCTCTTCTGTAAAACAGGAGCCCTTGGATCAAAGATCCAACGGTGGGGGAAAATCCCTAAATCACTCAGAGAAAGATCTCTTTAACTGGTTTAATAAATCAATTGGCACTATAAAAAGGCCCCTAGACTCCAAGTCTAAAACACAGGGACATCAAGAGAGAAAGATACAGAACTCCTCAAAAACTTTGAGAAGAACTCGAAGAAAAGAAAAAGGTAAAACCTTTGAAAAAAGAAGAAGTTCTTCTAAAAAGATCAAAGATCTAAGAACAAGATCAAGATCTTCAATAAAAAATAATAATAAAGAAGTAATTTACTTCTGTATAAAGGCATTGCCTTTTGATGAACCACTGGTTCTTAAAACTTGAGGTAGAATCTCTTTAGAATCAAAAAGATTCTGTTCTTTGATCTAAAATAGATCAAGATATGCTCTGCGCTTTTAAACAGTGCCTTGCACTACTAATTTGCGTTGTTGCGCTCCTTGGATTGGCGCAAGCCACCAGAGAGCGCCACGTGTCAATCTGCGCCTTGCGCTCCCAAAAACATAGCGCTGCGCTCTTGGATTGGCGCACTGCACCAGAGCGCGCCACGTGTCAGCAGCGCAATAGCGCAGCGCACTGCGCTTGCGCTCACCAGAGCGTGACACGTATCACACCCACATGAGTTTTGCGCCTTGCGCTCTTCAATTGGCGCAAGGCTTCTGACAGGCCACGTGGTGCGCTGTCAGACCATTGAATGCTTTGCATTATTAAAAAAGAAGGGCAGAGCCCAATTATAAGGGCCTAACAGGCCTAATAAAATGCAATGCATTATTAAAAAAGGGGTAGAGCCCAAACAAAGGTCTGTCAGACCAAAACAGATGCTGTGCATCATTTAAAAAAGGGGCAGGGCCCAAATAAAGGTCTAATAGACCAAACAAAAATGCCATGCATTATTAAAAAGGGGCAGAGCCCTAGTAAAGGCCTAACAGGCCAAATGCAAATAAAATGTTAAACATTTTCGAATGGACTTAACCCAATTCTGGCCGTAAGTCCTCAAATTAAATTGAACTGAGCACGACTGCTCTCTCAAATCAATTTACATCCAGTTCAAGGGTACATCTCTGAACTCCTCTGATGTTTGTCGTTGTAATCCTTCAACGTCGTCAAAGAGGTAATGGGTCCCGACAACCACACATCAATACGGACTGTGGGGTCCTTAAACTCATGCGTCCTTAAACCAGTATCCTTCCCCAAAATGGGACCCTAAAACTGGCAATCGACCGGAATGTCATTAAACTAATATTCGTCCCTAAAATGGGAATGTTGGACCACCATGTCCCTAAACTGGCAATCGACCGTAATGTCATTAAACTAAACAATAGAGCCAATTGCTCTCTTGTTGGATCTAAACGATCCTGTTAAGTCGATCTTAGTCTCAAATTAGGCTAATGTATCCTTAACAAACGTTTAAGTTGATCTTAGCCTCAAATATGGCTAACGCATCCTTAAACCAAGACTTTCAAAACAGACTTTAGTCCCAAATTGGACTATAGATCTCCCAACCAACTTTGGTTCAAGGGTACATCTCTGAACTCCTCTGACATCTGTCGTTGTAATCCTTCAACGTCGTCAGAGAGGTGATGGGTCTCGACGGCCATACATTCAATGGACCACCATGTCCCTAAACTGGTAATACGGACTGTGAGGTCCTTGAACTCATGGACTAATGCGTCCTTAATCCAACATTCGTCCCCAAAATGGGAATGTTGGACCACTATGTCCCTAAACTGGCAATGGACCACTATGTCCTTAAACTGGAACAATAGAGCCCCCAAATGCTCTTTTGTCGGATCTAAACGATCCCGTTAAGTTGATCTTAGTCTTAAATTGGACTAACGTATCCTTAACAAACGTTTAAGTTGATCTTAGGCTCAAATATGGCTAACGTATCCTTAAACCAAAACCCCAAACCCAAATCTAAGAAAATACGGATTTGGACTAATCCACGTCCTATGGGCGACGACATAAATTAGTTTCCGTATACAATCCACGGGCAACCACAAACAAAACAAACACCCACGACACGAAGTGACCATCTGGAGAAGGAGAAAGTTGTTACCGCGATGCGGTAGCGTAATTAACTGCAGGGGCTTGCGCCTGCAGGGAAGAGCGTCCCCACAATCAAAAACCCCTCGAACGAGGGGGAATCTGACGAAGTCTGCTACATCGGCCGCATCCGTCTAAACCTCCGATACACGGTTCCATAAATTAATTTGGCATCTTCGGAGAGGTGGACGGATAAAACCAAATAGCATCTGCCCCGAATCACAGGCCTAGACGTACATCGCGTCTCCGCCGCGTCTTTCGGAGGGGAACAGATTCTGGCACGCCCGGTGGGACCTTTTCCTCTTTCCACTCCACACATCATGTGTCGTGTTCGCGAACGAATCGCGGTTAGCTGTGGTTGCCTGTGGATTCGAGATACTTAGATTTGGTGTCTTGCTCCATGCAGAAAACAGAAGATCAATGGCTTCAAACTGCACTACCTGCAACTGCAACTCTCGCTCCGTCCTTGCTGGAGGAGTGACTTACGTGCCCCAAGCGGCCTCCCTTTTCAAGATGCCAGTGGAGCAGGTAACTCAAGCCACCACTGGACTATTCTTCGGGACCATGCTCCCACCGATGAGCTTCAATGCCCCAATGACGTCGCAAGAAGCTCCAAAGAAGTCGGTCTTTGATCGGCTTGCTACTACTGCGGCCCCTCTCAATGGGTCGCCCAACCCCACTGCCTCGGTTTTTAACAGACTAGGCCAGAGCTCCAACGGGCCCATGAAGAAGCCTGCAATACCAGAAGGCGTTATCCCGAAGCGGATAGCCATCCCTGCTCCTGTTCCAGGAGAAATCACCAAGGTTGCTTCCCCTACTCGGAAGTCTGCTTTTGATAGGTTGGCCGTCCCCATTCAACGGACGTCGGTCTTTAAAAGGCTGATACCAGCGAATTCTGACCAACACAGGGGGCATGAGGAGGTCACCCCTACGGCTAAACCAACCCCAATCGCTCGACATGCTCGCCGTCGTCACTGGCGCCAGGTAAGGAAGGCTGGGGGCACCTCCCCCTCTGAACTGACTCCGCCAGCTCCAAGGGTGGAAGTTGATGCCGTTGTTCCAACTGGGAACAGCTTCGAACCGCTTAGGAGGGTTCGCAAGAACTCTCCGACTGCCGTGCGGAAAATATCTCCTCCACCTGTGGATAATGCCCCAGAGGTGAAGCTGGAGCAGCCCCCTCAACGGCTGTCCTCTAAAATTTACAAGGTCTGGCGTCAAGTCCAAGATTCCGTAATGGATCAAGACTATCTCCGCCGACAGAAAAAGATGAAGGTTCGGCAGGAGAAGGACTACTCTGTCAAGCCATAAAGGACGACAGCTACTTGGGTGCCCACTACAACGGCCCCCTCAACTTCAACCGCTCAAAAAAGAAGGAGGTCGGAGAAAATCCCTGTGTCTTTGGCAAATCGCAAAGACACTGAATCTAAACGCCCCAAGTCTGGGGTCATAGTGGTGCACACTGTTTACATGACATCTGGGAAGGAGGATAGCCGCGCTTCTACGGGTCACCGACCGCTCACCCGATCCGTGACAAAAGCCCAAGAGCAACAGCAGAAGCTTCAAGAGATGCTGACTGCAATGGCCGCACTCACCGGGCCAATAGAAAGCTCGGAGGCATCATCAGAACCGCGTCACGAGCAAGAAACCGACGCCGAATTCCTTCGCAGGATACTGGAAAAGAAGGACAAAAAGGCTGCAGAACAAGCAGCCAATATAAAACGAATGGCCCTTCTGTTCCAGGACATGGTGGGTATGATGATCCAGCAGGATCCTCCTGCTGAAGATCCTCCGATTGTCCTTGAAGATGACAGAGGAGAAACGTCAAATCCACCGCCGGCTCTTTCAACGGCCAAGGAGGAGACAATTTCTAAAGCTGCCCTAGATGAATATATAGCTCAGCAGATAAGGGTTCACCAGGCAACTGAGGCGGCCGGTCAAGTTGTCAAAACGGGGCGACCGTATCCGAGCTGGTACGATCAGATCAAATACCCGCCGGGCTACACGATCCCAAAATTTCATGTCTACAAGGGGACAGGCAATCCCCATCAACATGTAGCCCAGTTCAGGGCTCTTTGTGGTAACACCGGCGGCGATGATAAGCTCTTGCTTCGCCAGTTCGTCGGCAGCTTGGCAGAAACGGCCTTTGAATGGTATTCGGAGCTACCTATCGACTCTATCAAAATATTTGCGGAGATGGAGCTACTGTTTACACAAAGATTCGCAAGCGCCAGTGAGCGCACCCCAATAACAGCACTGATTAACGCCAGGGTGAAGCCAGGCGAAACGTGGGTTCAATACGCAACACGATGGCGGAATCTATGGTCGAAATGCGAACAGCGGATCGAAGAAGCGCCGGCGGTGGGCATGTTCGTGGGAACTCTTGACCCGGAAGCGACCATCTCGCAATTCATGATGTTCTTCAAGCCAACCACTTTTCAGGCCTTGATTGACAAGCTGGACCAAATGGACCAGATGGGCGATAGGCCTTCCTCTTCAAAGACAGAGCCTTGGAATGAAAAAGGCAAAAGGAAAGCAATCTTCATCGCCAACGCTCAACAACAGCCGAGCAACTTAAAGCCGGTTGTTCGCCAAAACAACGTACGTCCACGTCCATCCCTCGAGGAGAGACTGGGATGTTCTTACTCATTTCCTCAGGATAAAATGAGGAAACTGTTCAAGCTGGCAGTGCGCAACAGACTCATCAATCTGCCGAGTCCAAAACGTCCGTTGCAGCCAGGCGATGTCAACGATCTTAATTACTGCCCTTACCACCAAGCGGTAAGCCTTCCAATCGAAGATTGCTTCGTTTTCAAAGGCTGGGTTTGTTGGAGATAGTGCCCTCAGAGTCAATTATTGGGTCACAGGCACGTGATTGCAATGATTGAGGGAGGAACTATCCCGGGAGGACAGTCTTACTCGAGATGATAGTACGCTATCTGGTTTACCTTTATCATCGTGTACTGCTTTAGGTGACCTGACAGGTCGCTATTACACGTTGATAGAGCCCCTAGGATTCTTGCTTGACTGCCAGCAGTATGAGGGCGATCATATAAGTGAGAGCTGGAGTCTATAAGCGCATCCTTAAAAGGTCCCTAGTCGTGGGAGTTTCGAGACAGGGCATCGATACTCCAGAGTAGACTAGTGTATACAGTCGAGACCCCGACGAGGGGCGGTGGCCGGTCTCACAGGCCACTGGTGTCAGTTGGTTCACCTAAGATGTATACAGGTGCTCATTGGGTTATGAGTACACCAGACAGGACTCGCCGGGAACATGCTAGTTGGTCTTATACCTGACGTCAGATAGCAGTTCCCTGGTGACATGTGTACAGGTTAGTTCATCGACCTGGGGATCGTCATTTGTCTCGTGTGAGTTCCCACTGTGCTTTGATTACTACCCTACCACGGCTCAAAGGAGTCGTGCAAACAGGTTATAGTTGGGTACAGTCCCGAGCCACATGGAGGCAGTGAGCGGATCTTCGGGGGTTCGTCTCTCCCGGTATTGGGGGTGAGGTCGCGCTGTGTCTAGGAGAGCCATTACACGAAGTCCTTGGCCAAGGCAGGAGATTTACTGGTAGGTATTCCAGTAGTATCTCAGGGTGTTCTGGGCTACACTCCGACACGACTTGTACCGCTTTTGGGGGTCTGACTTTTACCAACCCCCTAGGCCCGCCATGCGATGCTCGTAGACGAACGGACCGGACTGTACGGATATTGTCACTGACAGGCTCAGTAGGGTGTCAGGATGAGTTCGCTCATCGACGTCCCTTGTGGTCAATAGCTGGTGGCCCGTTACGTATTGGCTTATACCTCTGACGTGCTAGTGGTTAAATCCACAGCCATAGTATTGACGAGTCTTTAGAGTCCACCACACTTTCAGTTACTCAGCTTTCGGGCAAAACGCTGTAGAGGCCGTATGGAGATATGGCAGGGTCCGATCAGATACGTGCGGTATTGCACGGATCAGGATCGGACGGTTTGTACTAGAGGCCGTATAGATATATGGCAGGGTTCGGTCAGATACGTGCGGTATTGCACGGATCAGGATCGAACGGATATTACTAGCCGGCTTTGGTTTAAGCCGGATCCTAGTTTAGTACAGTGTAGATTTTGTCTCTTTGCATTTGTATCCGGACGGAATACAGATGCGGGTGTGTATGCACAGTATCGGGGTTTTCCTGTAATTTATTACGGGACCAGTTTTCTGGAGTTGCCAGTTTGCATTCCGTTCCGGCCGGTTTTCCTTTGTTCTTTCCCGGCCGGACTTTTCCGATGGAGGGGGTTATTTGCAAGTTTGCAAATAACATTTTGTGGAGGGGGTTTCTTGCAAATATATTCATTATGATATGTTTAGCATCTTTCTTCCATCACTTGCTTTAAATGAGATTTGAAAGGATTTGATTTGGATATGGGTTTTGTTATCATGATGTCTTTGTATGTGGTCACCCCTTCACTTTACACTACCATCACCTCCCTCTTGTTCTTTTGTTCACCTCCACCATTTTGGAACAAAAAGAAAAGGGGCCGGCCAATTTTAGAAAAAGGAGAGAGAGAGGTTCATTTGTGTGGAGATATATTTGATCATCTCATTTTCTTTGAAAAAGATTGATAGCTTCATTTCCCTCCAAAGCTCATTCTTCCTTCACCTCCATCAAAGGCAACATAACCCCAAAGTGAGACATAGCCTCTACACTACACATTCTACAGCATATCTTGGGCATGTCGACTTGCCGGCTTCATGCCCGAGTTGCCTCGGTATAGAGACGGGAGCCCGTAAAAGAAACAGGCGATGTGGTGCCCTTCCGGCGAGGAGGCGACGACCGGAGTTTCCGCGGGAGATCGGGACGATGACGAGAAGACCGGAGGACTCGGATCACTCGGTATATCTCTTCCCATCTTGTTAGTTAGCTAGGACAAGTTTAATGGCCCGATCCGGGGTTTAGTGCGCGGTGGTGCCGGTTTGCTAAGTTCGCAAAATTAAAGTTTATCACCGTTTCCGCATTTGGCCGTCGGATTGACGACCGGAGCGCCGCCGTGCACTTACAGGGTTGAGGACCAATACCAATAAGGCAAGTTCGCGTTATCCGGAAACTGGAAGGTGAGCCCGCCACAACCATATGCTCCGAAAAAGATGGATATGCCGGGGGCATCATGCTCATTCATAGGGAAAGCCCCATAGACCGAAAAGTCAGTAAACAAGAGATTCGCCTCAAATACGACGACGGTGGACCGCAATGTCCTAAAACTTGCAAATGACAGAAACGTCGTTAAACTACTACCAACCCGCGGCATCCCCAGGCTGACGTGGTATTAAAAAAAACGGTATGTCCATAAGCAAAATGGGCACGGATGAAAACCCGAAAGGGCTCCGTGAGTAAAAACAGCAGGGCTACCGGTGAGTGTTTGTGAAAACCCGAAAGGGCGCAACCTCGTTTAAAAAAATAATAAAAAAAAAGAATTAAAAAAACGGTATGTCCATAAGCAAAATGGGCACGGATGAAAACCCGAAAGGGCTCCGTGAGTAAACACAGCAGGGCTACCGGCGAGTGTTTGTGAAAACCCGAAAGGGCGCAACCTCGTTAAAAGACACTTACAGGGTCCTCTCGACCTTGTAAGGAGAAACCACCCGCGTGAGATCCTTACGACTCACAAGGGAACAATACACTTAGGGATCCCCACGATTCCTAAGAAGAAATTACACTTACGGGATCCTCACGACTCGTAAGGAGAACTCTCTTATGGGACCCTCACGGCTCATAAGAATTGAAAGTCTTAAGTTACAGAGACCTGAACCTGTTCTTAAGCAACCCCCACAACCTTCGATATTGCCCTACAAGCGGCTCAATACTGACCCTTGTATACAATCCACGGGCGCGAATAAACATTTCCCTGACCAAGTCCCATCCGTGGCTAGGGATATGTCCATATGGTGAACAACCCTTATAAGTCCTCTCGACTTATAAGGAGAAAACCCTTTTGTAAGATCCTTACGACTTACAAGGGAACATACACTTAGGAATCCTCACGATCCCTAAGGAGAAAACACACCTACGAGATCCTCACGACTTGTAGGGAGAAATACCTTTGTGAGACCCTTACGGCTCATGAAGTCAAAAACCTTAGTCAACAGGATCCTAACCCTGTTTACTAAGCCACCTTTGTTCAGCATCGACAGAGGCAAATGATGATTCGCTCCTGGCAATATCCCAGTTGTAGCGATGCTGATACTTAAACCGGTATCAAATTCCAAGTCCTTTCATGGCAAATGATGATTCGCTCCTGGCAATATTCCAGTTGTAGCGATGCTGATGCTGAGATTGGCACCAGATTCCAAGTTCCACACTCGCGATAAAAAAATCAGCAAGCTAAAAATGCATATGAAATAGCCGAAATGATGGGGCAACTTGCAACAAAATCGGCAAGTGAAAATGCATGCATGCAAAATAGCCGAAATGAGGGGGCAACTCGCAATAAAAAGCAGCGAGTAAAAATAAAACGAATAGCCGAAATGATTGGGCAACTCGCAATAAAAAGCAGCGAGTAAAAATAAAACAAATAGCCGAAATGATTGGGCATCGCGAAAAATAGCCGAAATGATTGGGCAATCGCGACCTTCGCGACATAAAAGCTGAAATGATAGAGCATCACGGAAAGAATAAAAGAAATGATGAAAGAATGAAACTTTTTGCCCCACAGGTGAGATCACATCAATCCCTGTATACAATCCAGGGGCATAAACAAAGAGAGAACCATACCTTCCCAACAGGCTCCACCAGAAAGCGAAGCAAATCTCGACGGTTCATAAATAACCTAGAGACAACCTCGACATTTGTCGCAATATTGTAGACACAATATCAACAAATGAAGCAAAAAGAAGATCCCTAGCTTCAGGGTCTCGACGTCGATATCGACAACTTAGAGATCACCAACGGCGTTTCTCCTCACTCCAGCAGGATATGGATATAACGCCGGCAAAAGACCTCATGATCAAAACAAAGCGAAGCAACGGCAAAATCCCAGCTTCACCTCAACATTCGTCTCGATACAGCAGACGCAATATCAACAACGGCGTTCCTTCACAGTCCTGCAGGATGCAGATACAACACCAACCAAAGACCTCACGGTCGAAATAAAGCGAAGCAACGGCAAAATCCCAGGTTCACCTCAACATTCGTCTCAATACAGCAGACGCGATGCAAGCAAACGAAGCGAAGGCCAAGTTCCTAGCTTCAGCGTCTTGACGGCAACTCATATAAAGCCTGAAAGACAATCGGAGATCATCCCACATCAGCGTGGAGTGGTCACCACCTCGACGTTCATCTCGATACAGCAGATGAGACGTCACTACAGCGCCCTTCCTCCAACAGGATTCAGACGCGATAAAGCTAGCGAAGCGAAGGCCAAATTCCTAGCTTATATATCTTGACGGTAACTTATATAAAACCTGAAAGACTACCGGAGATCATCCCACAAGGAGTGGTCACCACCTCGACGTTTGTCTCGATACAGCAGACAAAATGTCACTACAGCGTCCTTCCTCCAACAGGATTCGGACACGCCAGCAAACGAAACAAAGGCCAAATTCCTAGCTTCAGGGTCTTGATGGTAACTCATATAAAACCTGAAAGATCATCGGAGATCATCTCACACCATCATGGAGTGGTCACCACCTCGACGTTCGTCTCGATACAGCAGACGATAAGTCACCCCAGCGTTCTTCCTCCAACAGGATTCAGATGCGTCAAAACAAAACGAAGCGAAGGCCAAATTTCTAGCTTCAGGGTCTTAACGGCAAGTCATATAAAGCCTGAAAGACAATCGGAGATCATCTCGCACAAGCGCGGAGTGATCACCACCTCGACGTTCGTCTCGATACAGCAGACGCAACACAACCAAAAGGAGTCACGGCGAAATCCCCAGTTCCAAACCTCGACGGTTCACCAGCAACCCAGAGAAAACCGTGACATTCGTCTCGATACAGCAGACGCAATGCCAGCAAACGAAGCGAAGGCCAAATTCCTAGCTTCAGGGTCTTAACGGCAAGTCATATAAAGCTTGAAAGACAAGCGGAGATCATCTCGCAGCAGGGCAGGATGGTCACCACCTCGACGTTCGTCTCGATACAGCAGACGCAACATCACCAAAAGGAGCCACGACAAAATCCCTAGTTCCAAACCTCGACGGTTCACCAGCAACCTAGAGACAACCGCGACATTCGTCTTGATATAGCAGACGCAATGCCATCAAACGAAGCGAAGGCCAAATTTCTAGCTTCAGGGTCTTAACGGCAAGTCATATAAAGCCTGAAAAACAATCGGAGATCATCTTGCACCAGTGCGGAGTGGTCACCACCTCGACATTTGTCTCGATACAGCAGATGAGATGTCACCCCAGCGTCCTTCCTCCAACAGGATTTAGACGCGACAATCAAACAGCGGAGCCATGGCAAAGTCCCTAGTTCCAAACCTCGACGGTTCACCAACAACCTAGAGACAACCGCGACATTCGTCTCGATATAGAGGACGCGATGCCAGCGAACGAAGCAAAGGCCAAATTCCTAGCTTCAGGGTCTTAACGGCAAGTCATATAAAGCCTGAAAGACTATCGGAGATCATCCCACACCAGCGCGGAGTGGTTATGACTCATCGGGGCTCTCCAAAATGAGCCTAACCTCAAGTAAAAAGTGACATGGAATATCCCAACGCTTGCTCTTTCGACGGTAATATTACCTGGAAGATTACTTGAAGACGTCTTGTCCAGCCCCCGAAAGGATCAGAGACACGAAATTTGCAAGGCTACTCGAACAGCAAGATTGCCTATCGAGAAATATATCAGCCAACGCGACAGTACGACGGCCAAAACCCTAAGTACCACAGACCCTAACGGACCTCTGTCGTAAAGAGCAGAGGTTAACTGTGACGTTAGGATATTCTTGCGAGAAATACTCGATTCGTCTCGACTCGTGAGAAAAAGCCTTAGGCAGCGGGGATTAAAAAAAAAAACCTGTTTCTAAGCACTGGGACCCTGCAAGTTGGTCCAAAATGGACTCTTGCATACTATTCACGGGTCACACTCTCCTAAGTCGAATCTCGACAAGGAGGGAAACAACCGCTTACGGGTCCTCTCGACTCGTAAGAGGGAAAATTCTCTAGTGAGATCCTTACGACTCTCAAGAGAAAACACACTTAGGAGTCCTCACGACCCCTACGGAGAAAATACACCTACGAGATTCTCTCGATCCGTAGGGAGAAAATTCTTTATGAGACCCTCACGGCTCATAAAGTTGAAAAGTCTTAGGCAGCAGATCTAAACCTGCCTCCTAAGCCATCACTACCTCTTGAAGAAGCCAAGACAGGGTACTCGCTCTATCATCCATCGACCATGTTTACTAAGGTAACGTGTTGATAACAAAAGAAGGAAGAAAGCGACAGAAAGAACATCCGATTTGCATTTGATCAAGCGTTCGAGACACATTCATTCATGCATGTGCAAAAGACTCAGAACGACAAATAAGACAAGCTGAAATGAAAAATTTTCCATTCATATTGCAAAGGGTTCTTACAATCATAAAGAAGTAAACAAAGACATTATCCAAATGATTATAACGGCAAAACCTCAGATCCTGGACAGGGATTGAGGAATTCGAAAGTGACCTTGTCCAAGACTTTCCAAGCTTGGCAAACCATCTTGGTATGCTTCCTTTCGTGAGCACGGGCGTCAGGATCCCCACTGATGTTCTCTACCCTCCGATAGGCAGCAAGAATGGCAGACTGTTGAAAGGCCTGGTGCAAAAGATCGACAAGATTGTCTCGCCGTCTCTTCGAGATCAGGTTCATCAGGTACACCGAGTGCACTTTGTCCTCGGCGGCGTCCAATACCCTAAGCGGCACGCCGGTAAAGAATAAGGGAAGCGCTCCCCAAATCGCTCCCACAATAAGCTTCAGGAGAGGGGAGCGTCGAGAAAGCAGTTGACCGTTGTATGCGTCGAAACGGCTCATGATTTCGGCACACTCGGTGTTTGTAAGTTCTCGGTTCTGAGAACGCCCGAGTCGGAGAATGTATCCGTAAGAAATGATTTCATCAAGGTCGTACATGTGAGCATCCATTACTCCTGCAAAAGAAAAATCAACAAAATTAGCAGGCAGACTGATTAAGCAAGGTGATACAATTCATCAAGAAATAAAATCTCATTCTTTAACCTCCAAGATTCATGAAAAACTCTTAAGAGTTCTTCTATATGATTTGGAAGGAGCAAAGCTCCATTGATGAACTAAGAAAATACAAGGAAAATCTTTTAGAGAGCAGAGCTCTGTTAATAGAACCCTAATAGGGTTCTCTTTAGTTCCCTTTAGATTCCTTAGACCTATAGAGCAAAGCTCTGCTAAGTGAAATCCTGAATGAGTTTTCTTTAGATCGGGAATCTATTGAGAGAAATGCTCGTAAAATTAATTTAATCTAATTTAATTTTTACCTAAAGATTCCCTAGAGTTTGAACTCTTAAAAGTGGTTTAAACAAAAGAGCAATGCTCTGAATCAGAGAAAATTCTCAAGAAAGGAGATGAAAATCATCTAAGGGACCAAAAGTCCTATTTATAGGCATTGAGAGCCATTTCAACTTCCAAAAGTTGGCGCAACGGTTGGAATTCTGCCACCGCTGTGCTCACGTTTGGGGCCACGTAAGCACAACGGTGGAGAGAGGGCATTTGTTTACCCCAATCAAAGCAAAGCTCTGTTCAAATTCTAAGGCGGGAGATGAAACAACGCTTCTGTTTCCCCCCAATCAGAGCAAAGCTCCGTTTTAAAAATTCAAATAATAATAAAGGTAAAGCAACGCTTCAGATTTCTTGCGCTGCGCGCAACGCGCCAAGTGTCAAAATCAGACACGCCAGCGCAAGGAGCGCAGCGCCCAAGGCAGCGCACCCAATCAGAGCAAGACTCTATTTAAAATAAAATAAAGGAAGCAAAGCTTCAGATGATCTGCGCTCTGCGCTGCGCGACGCGTGTCAGCGCAGTTGCGCTGCGTGACGCGCTGCGCTCTGCGCTGCGCGACACGTGTCAAGCGCAGGTGCGCTTGCGCCAGCTGTGCCAGCATTTAAACAGAAAAATTCTGGAAAGATCTTTCTAATCTTATTAAAACAATAAGATTCTCTTCTGTAAAACAGGAGCCCTTGGATCAAAGATCCAACGATGGGGAAAAATCTCTAAATCACTCAGAGAAAGATCTTTTTAACTGATTTAACAAATCAATTGGCACTATAAAAAGGCCCCTAGACTCCAAGTCTAAATCACAGGGACATCAAGAGAGAAAGATACAGAACTCCTCAAAAACTTTGAGAAGAACTCGAAGAAAAGAAAAATGTAAAACCTTTGAAAAAAGAAGAAATTCTTCTAAAAAGATCAAAGATCTAAGAAGAAGATCAAGATCTTCAATAAAAAATAATAGTAAAGAAGTAATTTACTTCTGTATAAAGGCATTGCCTTTTGATGAACCACTGGTTCTTAAAACTTGAGGTAGAATCTCTTTAGAATCAAAAAGATTCTGTTCTTTGATCTAAAATAGATCAAGATGCACTCTGAACTTTTGAACAGTGCCTTGCACTACTAATTTGCGCTGTTGCGCTCCTTGGATTGGCACAAGCCACCAGAGAGCGCCACGTGTCAATCTGCGCCTTGCGCTCCCAAAAACATAGCGTTGCGCTCTTAGATTGGCGCACGGCACTAGAGCGCGCCACGTGTCAGCAGCGCACTGGCGCAGCGCACTGCACTTGCGCTCACCAGAGCGTGACACGTGTCATACCCATATGAGTTTTGCGCCTTGCGCTCCTCAATTGGCGCAAGGCGTCTGACAGGCCACGTGGTGCGCTGTCAGACCATTGAATGCTTTGCATTATTAAAAAAGAAGGGCAGAGCCCAATTATAAGGGCCTAACAGGCCTAATAAATGCAATGCATTATTAAAAAAGGCATAGAGCCCAAACAAAGGTCTGTCAGACCAAAACAGATGTTGTGCATCATTTAAAAAAGGGGCAGAGCCCAAATAAAGGTCTAATAGACCAAACAAAAATGCCATGCATTATTAAAAAGGGGCAAAGCCCTAGTAAAGGCCTAACAGGCCAAATGCAAATAAAATGTTAAACATTTTCAAATGGACTTAACCCAATTCTGGCCTTAAGTCCTCAAATTAAATTGAACTGAGCACGAGTGCTCTCTCAAATCAATTTACATCCAGTTCAAGGGTACATCTCTGAACTCCTCTGATATTTGTCGTTGTAATCCTTCAACGTCGTCAGAGAGGTGACGGGTCCCGACAACCACACATCAATACGGACTGTGGGGTCCTTAAACTCATGCGTCCTTAAACCAGTATCCTTCCCCAAAATGGGAATGTTGGACCACCATGTCCGTAAAACTGGCAATCGACCGGAATGTCATTAAACTAATATTCGTCCCTAAAATGGGAATGTTGGACCACCATGTCCCTAAACTGGCAATCGACCGCAATGTCATTAAACTAAACAATAGAGCCAATTGCTCTCTTGTTGGATCTAAACGATCCTGTTAAGTCGATCTTAGTCTCAAATTAGGCTAATGTATTCTTAACAAACGTTTAAGTTGATCTTAGCCTCAAATATGGCTAACGCATCCTTAAATCAAGACTTTCAAAACAGACTTTAGTCCCAAATTGGACTATAGATCTCCCAACCAACTTTGGTTTAAGGGTACATCTCTGAACTCTTCTGACATCTGTCATTGTAATCATTCAACATCGTCAGAGAGGTGATGGGTCCCGACGGCCATACATTCAATGGACCACCATGTCCCTAAACTGGTAATACGGACTGTGAGGTCCTTGAACTCATGGACTAATGCGTCCTTAAACCAACATTCGTCCCCAAAATGGGAATGTTGGACCACTATGTCCCTAAACTGGCAATGAACCACTATGTCCTTAAACTGGAACAATAGAGCCCCCAAATGCTCTTTTGTCGGATCTAAACAATCCCATTAAGTTGATCTTAATCTCAAATTGAACTAACGTATTCTTAACAAACGTTTAAGTTGATCTTAGCCTCAAATATGGCTAACGTATCCTTAAACCAAAACCCCAAACCCAAATCTGAGAAAATACGGATTTGGACTAATCCACGTCCTACGGGCGACGACATAAATTAGTCTCCGTATACAATCCACGGGCAACCAAAAACAAAACAAACACCCACGACACGAAGTGACCATCTGGAGAAGGAGAAAGTTATTACCGCGATGCGGTAGCGTAATTAACTGCAGGGGCTTGCGCCTGCAGGGAAGAGCGTCCCCACAATCAAAAACCCCTCGAACGAGGGGGAATCTGACGAAGTCTGCTACATCGGCCACATCCGTCTAAACCTCCGATACACGGTGCCATAAATCAACTTGGTATCTTCGGAGAGGTGGACGGATAAAACCAAATAGCATCTGCCCCGAATCACAGGCCTAGATGTACATCGCGTCTCCGCCGCGTCTTTCGAAGGGGAACAACCCTGCCCGGCTATCTCCGACCGGTAGCTTCCTACCACAACCAACAGAAGCCAAATGTTGGGCATGAACGAGCCGGGAAGATGCTCGGCACAAATACGACGGACATCCCTCTGCCCATCACATGCAGAGGATCCGAGGCCCCAATAAGGGGCATCAGGTCTACCCAAGTCTGAGCGATCCCCTTCGACTTCGGGGCCATGGAGATGCCTCCTTCTCAGCAGTGCTTGGCACGCTTGGCAAGCGATCGAAATCAACTCGACGAACGATCGCTAGACAGATAGCTGACCTGACATGAAAGCCCAACAGTGCAAGCAGGGATATTTTACAAGCATTCTTCACAAACAGAAGATAAAGTGCAAACCGATGAAACCAAAGAAAAAGGTTTTATTATCAAATGCAAAATCTTTACAAAGGGTATTTTGGGCTCTCCAGCCGTACAAACTGCCCAGAGGCTTACAAAAGAGGGACGAGGAAATATCAAATAGGCCTAAGTCGCAAACTCCCCCTGCGCCTCGCTTCCCTCATCACTGGCATCGCGGCCTGCCGGGGGCTTCACCACCGGAGGTTTTGCCACCAGGGACGCACCTCACTTCCCTCATCGTTGTCTACCTGAGGCCTTGCTACCGGGAGTAAGACCAGAGCACGAAGCTCGCCATTGGCGAACTCGGGAAGCTGCTCCTTCACGGCATCCAGAGCCTTATTCCACGCGACGGCGGAATACTCACCAAGCTCGGCGTAAAACTGCTCTGACACCTTGTAATCGGCCACGGCTTTCCTAGCACGAACCTCGGCAGTCTGGGCCGCCAGAAGCGCCGCCTCGGCATCCCCCCTGTCGGCGTCCCTCTCCTTCTCCATGGGCGCGAAGCGATCGGCCAGATCCGCCAGCTTCCTCTCGGTGACCCGGTGGGATGCACTCAGGCGATGATGGACACCCTAATTCACTGAATTGGCGAGCTCTGTAGCCTTCGCACGGGCTGCCAGGACGTCGGCCCTCGCCCACTCCAGACGCAGGTCACGCCGCAGGACCTCGACCTCCGAAGGAAACACTTCTACTGGCCTCGGTGTGTGGAACGCCCCCTCGGCCTCTATACGAGTAGCGAGGGCGCAGTGTTGAAGGACTTGACGGGAAGCGGATGAGAAACTGGGAGGCGCTCGAGCCAAAGAAAGGAAGGCCAAAAACAACGCGTAGAGGACTTCGTACCTGGACCGCCCCTTGGGCTATGGCCTCCATTTGGGCCATCAAGATGCCATGCGGAAGCTTTCCCCCGGCCGACTCTTCTATCCTGGCGAGCAGGCCGGCAGCGACGGAAAGCCCAGATGGAACCATGAAGACGGCATCTCCCTCCTGCACGGGAATCCCCTCAGGAACCATCGACGGCGGCGCACGAGAAATTGTCCTTTTTCTCTTAAGGGGGGCCCCGTACTCGCCCGCCCCTCTGTCTCCCGTCTGGGGCTCGGATGACCGTGGACGTCTCTGGCCGCCGCCGAAACAATCACCAGGAGCCGTCAACAAAGCGGACGACCCTATCGCCGGCAGAACATTCAACATAGGGCATGAGCCAGCCAGGGGCACGGCCGCGCCGCTGGCCTCCCTCTGGAACGACGACCCAAAGAGTGGGAACGAACCATGTATCCAAAAGAAGAAGAGTGTCGAGCAGCCAAGACTTAGAAGAAAGGAAATTTGAAAGAGTAGGGGCCCTGGAGTGGGTCCAGCCCCTACCTATAACCGCAAACGACCTCATCCTACGACGCCCTTCATCTCCCGCCAAAACGCCTCCTCGCGTCCAACGGCTCCGATCGCTCCACATGTCATGCCCGCACTGGGCCGCACCCCATCAAACGCCACAGGTTTGCACACGTCGCGTCGGCTAACCGACGCTTGACACGTGGACCGTCGCTTCAGTGGCAGGATGCACGAACCGGCGCACCCTCCTTAAATGCAGAGATCTCGCCTTAATTCACAGGCAGAAAAGATGGCTGACGGCCCGGGGACGCGTCCCGACGAAACCTTAGGAGGGAGCTTACCCCGGAAGGCCCGGCAGTCCACTCATGACCCGACCCGCTAGCTGGTCGGGACAAGAGTGGGGGCTAATGATGATGCTCAATATTGGCGATCTTCATTATCAGGACACGTAGCAGATGACGTGTCCCAAGACCCAGAAGAAAGGGCCTACAGAGGCCGACCAGGCCACTCCTGTACCCGACCTGCAAGCACAAGCTGGCCCTCCTCGGGGCCCCCTGCAAATCGGCCTTTTCGGCCCCTCAGCTCGCCCCGAGCTACCACATGACCAAGACTCCTTGGCCCTCTTGCTCGTCTTCGAGCTCCCCAGCCGAGACCGTTTTCCTCGGTCCCTCCGACCGACCAACTCCACCACTCACAGGCATAACCGCCGCTCCGCAAATCTCGCGACGTGCAGATTCTCCGCCAGCAACGCCCCACGTTCCACGCCATCACGATCCCCATTAATGGGCGATCCGCTCTTTATGCGGGCGTGACGTCGGGAGCGTAACTGCCGGCGAGATTCTCGCGCCTGCTGCCGCCGCTATATAAACCCCCATCACAGAGGGGTCAAGTAAGCCATTTTTTACTCCACTTAGCCGTTACTCTGCTCGGATCTAGTGCTAACTTGATCGTCGGAGGGTCCTCGGTGGTACCAAACCACTCCGGGACTTCTTTGCAGGTATTCGGTGCTAAACTCCTCAAATCATCAATCTCCTCAAAACCCATTGAGACCCACACACAGCAGGAGATCACCTCCAAAATCCACCGGGAGATCGACGGAAGACAACATCTGAAGGAGACCCGAAAAGGACCTTCATCACTCACCCTCTCTCTTAATTTCACTCGAACCCTCTATCTCTCTCTCTCCCTCTCCATCCCTCTCGTTCTCACTCTAACTCCTCACCACCACCGAAACTCCACTGTCGACGAGCCTCGAGCACCATCAACAAACCACCACAACCTCCTCCAGAAACCAACACCGACTACCATAACGAGCTCCCCACTTCTTCCCTCCCCTCAACCCAGCACCGAGCTCCACCCATACCCACTACACCTCAAGCCACGAGCCACCACCGGGCCCTCGACCTCGCCACCGGTAACCCACCAAGACACCACCGCCACAACGCTACTGCACCATCCCTAGCCTTCAAGCTCAAGCCAAACAGCCCATCATTTCATCGAACACCCGTGTTGCTGTTGCTGCCGCCATTCACCTCTGTCAGAGTCATCGCCATCTCGGCCATCGAACCATCGCAGGCCAGTGAATTCCATTTGCTTATCATGCAATATATATATATATATATATATATATATATATATATATATATATATTAGTTAGGATTGTTTCGTACCTAGCGTCGTTATAAAATGAGTTTTGAGTACCAACCAAAATTTTGCTATTGGATTGCGTGGGATTGATAGCGATTGGGTCAGAACTCAATTAGGAATTGTATGCAATTTGTAGGAATGAATTTCCGTTCCGTTTGAGCAGTTAAAACCTAAATTCTTGATTAAAATGAATGCCCACGTAACCTGCTCGATGAATTGTCCAAACCAAACTTTTAAACTCGGAATCGCCGACAAACCGTGGTGATGACTCATTAATACATTTGCCCAACACCCACTGTGCGAATGCCCCGTACAACTCGCAAATCGTGTACTTGTTTTTCTAAATATCAATTCAGTAAATAGTACATGTATCTCTTTATTTTACTAATACTTAAAAAACAAAACAAATATAAATATATACAGTATATAATATTAGTGAAATATTTAATTATACATTTATGCAATCTTACATAGTTTTGCCTATTTGATAATATTTAAGTTATTAGAGGTACAATATTCCTTAATTATTTAGTTCCCAAATTTTACTTCGTATTGATGTCAATCTTCGGTAGTAACTGCATATAACCTTTAGTTTTGTAGTATTTTAAAAGTTTAATGAGATTATCTTAAAAAATCTAAAAGATGGATGGGGTTTAATAAAATTTAGCCTATAAAATGAAGGCCTGTGGAATGAAAGTTAGACGGATTTTTTTAGTGAAATGAAAGTTTGACGGTTCAATTTCCAAGAGAATTGCATAAAATAAAATAAAATGAAATGTAAAATAAAAACAAAACACTTGTCCTCCATATTTGGAGTGAAGTGCTCCAACTAAACAAATGGGTAAGATCACTCTCTTGAACTTAAAATCCTCGATTTAATTTTCCCAACCCTATGCTAGAGCAAACACCTACCTCAATTTTCTAAACGATGGGACTGCATGTTGCTATATTTTTAATCATCGACTTTCTCATCCTTGTGTTTTCCATCAAAAACTTTTGAAATATCAATTAATTAGGTTAACAATAACAAGACATGATTAACTAATTAAAAGAAACACTATATTAAGACCGTAGTATATATCATCAGCAATAATACTTTCTCGGGCCTCATGCCCAACTCTTTCATGCACGAGAACACCAACAATTATATAATCTAATAAAACAAAGCCTATCGAATCAATCATTAAATCTGCATCCTAAGTTCTCAAAACATAACATCTTTGGCTTTTTCTTCACAAAATAATATTATCCTCGAGCAGGATGCTCTCGCTAGCTTTTGTCTATGCTCAGAGACGTGCTTATCATGTTCTCTCAGAATATATAGTGCCACTATGGGATATAGGATGGTGGTGATCATATTGCATGTTTAATTTACAAGTAGGATACAATAATTTTATCATTTTAGAATGGAAAAAGGATAAAGAGACATGCATAGCTGTCAATATCTTACGATATACAATTCGCATCCTACGATACGATAACTTTTTAATACGATATAAAACGTTACGATATAGAATAGTGCATGATACCAAAAATTTGGTTCTAAATTTTACGATCAGTTCGGTTTCACTCATATTGGTTAATTTTCTTATGAACTAAAATTGCACATTTGAATATTTTTTGATTTACTTATTTTATATTTGCATTTATGTGTTTGTTTGACTTACCGGGCTAACACTTTAGTAACCATCATATTGCTCTGTATCATTCCATATTTACTAATTTGAACATATGTTAATGAAATATTTAGTTGGATATTTAGTTGTATAACTATTAAAAAAAATATCTTACGATATAATACGACACGATACGATTTCCGATATGATATGAAAGGGAAACGATATGCGATAACTATCATGATTTGACCGCTATGGAGATATGGATCAATAAATAATGTGATGTCATATGTCCCACCACTCCTACAGTGGCATTGTATAATCTGCATTCTCGTATACTTTTAGGTTTTATTATGTAATATTTTGGGTGAATATGGACTTGGATGTTGCTCCATGTATGATTGGATTTGCGCCCCCCCCCCCTAATGTTCTCTTTATGAAACATGACGGGTAATTTGCCAGCCGTTTTATTTCAGAAAGGAAATGAAAAAGATTATTTGCCCTTAAATATTAATGTTCATATTCATTTCATTTATAAATTCTCGATTATAAAATAACTCGGAGCTAACATCCCTTCAAAGAATCATTAGGGGGTAATTGTCTCTCAACGAATGGGTTTTATAATTAATTGAGAAATTTTAGAGGGTATTTCTATAATTTCCATTTCAGTCAAATCCCTCCGAGCAAGAATATTCAATTGAAGATTACCATGTACTTAGTTCTCCAACCCAAACACAGTAGGGCTATTCGTGTGCCATATATGTCATAATATATGAGATGACTGCTAATTATCAAAACAAACGAGGATTGACTTTTGGAACAAATGCGATAAATTTTCATAACTCCAGGAGAAGCCAATCATGCACATCCTTGTACACTCCATCACATATTCTAGTGTGAACAAAAATAATAACTAAACTATTATATATAGTGCAAGGTGGGGCAGAAGATCTCTCCAACTGTAATAATTTCCTGGCCGAAATAATAATTATTCCGTCCACGTGCATGTGTATATATATAATGTTTGTACACGCCATAAGCTTTTGTCTAAATTTCACAACAAACTAATAATGAATCTTTCGGAATAGCCATGCATCTCTCTCTCTCGCTCTCGCTTTCACACACACACACACGTGAGAGAGAGAGAGAGAGAGAGAGAGACGCAGACAACCAAACACGCTCACACTGTTGGTTTTGATTACATATATGGAGGAGGCTGATAGCAAAGGAGTAGAAGGAAGGAAGAGCAATGATGGAGCTCTCGATCTCCTTCAGATGTTAGGTTGGAGGGTGATTACCCCCTCTGCCGGGATAGAGTGGTTGGCGAACCCCGACAGGATGTGGACGGTCGGTCTTAGGTCCGACGGGGTGAATCCCATGTAGGGTGTTTTTCGTCACCACATTGAGATGAAAATACGCGCGCGCTTGTCAGGCGCATTACAGATTTTCCCTGCCTAGAATAGGCTGGGTTTATTGATTGTGGGGATCCGAATCTACGGCCGCCACGGACTAAACTGCCGTTAATTACCCCTCGCTTTTGGAGCGAGAGAACCTCTGATTGACGGGTCAAACATGTCATGCGAACTCAATGTGCAGTGTCGTGTTTTGAAGGGTTTTAGGTATATCGGGGACCCCGCAGAGTTTTTACAGAGGTCCCGCTACCTGGATAACGGGCTGGGGGTCAAAGGGGCTAGCAGCCCCTTGCGGGGTACGGAGCAGCGCCCCGTTAGAAATTTTTTTCTAACAGGAAAGGTATTTTTAGTGTGGAGTGTGTGTACAATGGGAGAAAAATGGCGTTCAAAAGACGCATGGGTGTCAGCACCTCACGCGCCTAGCACGCAGACGCTGAGCGCTAGCGCTCACGCTCGGACACAGGCGCTGGGGCACTGGCACATGGGCGCTGGCGCCTCACGTGCCCGGCACGTGGGCGATCGGGCGCTAGCGTTTTGGGCGCTAGTGAAAGAAAAGGGTTTTTGCCTCCAGAAATGGAAGTTAAATTCCTAAAGAGGATTTTGGGTGGAGTTAAAACTCCAAAAGATTTAGATTTGGAGTCAAACTCCTAACGATCTGGATTAGAAGTTAAACTCCTTTGAGGATTTGGGCCTTGGAGTTGAACTCCCTAAAAATCTTCAGAGGTTCTTCTCTCTTGAGTCTTAGATCTTCTCTTGACTGGGATTTTGTCCAAAGTTGAATTTTTGGAGATGAGTCTCCTTCTTCCTCTTTTTGATCGGCTGGATCTTGGAGAAAAAGGGGGTGAGACTTAAAAGTCTCCCCTTTTTGAGATCTAATGGAAGATCTGACTCCCTTTTGTGGGTTTTGTGGTGAAAAACTATTTAGTTTTAGAAAAGGAAGAGTAAAACTCTGGATTTAATTCAAAAGAAGAAAAAGGTTTTAGAACCTTGAGGAAGGAGAAGGAGGCACCAGAACCCTAGAATTTTAGGGGAATGAAAATGTTGTCCTTTATTCATCATCATGTTGCCTTATATAGACTTACACATTTACATATAACCCCTTGGGCTTTACAAAATGGTATTTTGCCCATCCTATGCCTCATGTGCTCATTTCTTTTGCACATAAACCATGGGCTTTACAAAAATTTGGCTTTATGCCCATTTTGCTTACATTCATGCATAAAAAATTATATCAAAATTATTTATTACATGATTTTTTTATTTGCATAGGGGAAGCCGGCCGCTTCATTTTCAGGATCGACTCGGGCATAGGCCCACTTGATCTGGGCTCACCTGGCTTGGGGTTGACCTTGACTTTGACCCGGTCAACTAGGGTGCAAATTTTGACCCCAACAAAGTGCTCCCCCATCAATAAATGCACCCCGCACATGGGGCGTGTGCATGAAATTGATGGATCTTCTTTCATGTGGAGGCGACTTGATTTAGTTCCCGCTTTTTGGGAAGCTGGCACTGCCCTTTTTACGACATGGACGGTCGATGCTTGACGTGTCTCCGAGACGGAGTGTCGGTGGTTGACGTGTCCCCGGCACGGAGTGTCGCTGGTTGTTCGACTTGTCCCCGGCACGGAGTGTCGCTGGTTGTTCGACTTGTCCTCGGCACGGAGTGTCGCTGTTCGACGTTTCCCCGGCACAGAGTGTCGCTGGTCGACTTGTCCCCGGCACGGAGTGTCGCTAGTTGACCTGATTCCGAGGCGGAGCATGATTCCGACAGGGAAGTCGCTGGTCGACTTGTCCCCGGCACGGAGTGTCGCTAGTTGACCTGATTCCGAGGTGGAGCATGATTCCGACAGGGAAGTCGCTGGTCGACTTGTCCCCGGCACGGAGTGTCGCTGGTCGAGTTGTCCCCGGCACGGAGTGTCGCTGGTTGACCTGATTCCGAGGCGGAGCATGATTCCGACAGGGAGATCGCTGGTCGACTTGTCCCCGGCAGGGAGTGTCACTGGTCGACGTTTCCCCGGCACGGAGTGTCGCTGGTCGACTTGTCCCCAGCACGGAGTGTCGCTGGCTGTTCGACTTGTCCCCGGCACAGAGTGTCGCTAGTTGATTTGATTCCGAGGCGGAGCATAATTCCGGCAGAGAAGGTAGATACTCTGAGGTGAAACATAATTTCGACGCGGGGTACATTCTGAGACGAAGCATGATTTCGCCGCAGAGGTTGTTGGTTTGATTTGATTTGGGTTGACATCATCATCACTACACTGGAATATGGTACCAGGAGCGAATCATTATTTGCCATGAATGGATTTGGGGATTTTGGTTTTGGTTTGGCATCTGTATTGCTGCACTGGAATAATGCCAGGAGCAACTCATCATTTGCCCCGGGAGGACTTGGGAATTGGTTTTTTGGGTCGGCATCAGCACCGCTACATTGGAATATGGTACCAAGAGCGAATCACCATTTGCCTTTCCCTGTTGAGAAGCGATGGCTTAGGAGACAGGTTTAGATCCCCATCACCTAAGGCTTTTCAATTTTATGGGTCGTAAGGGTCCCATAAAAGCATTTTCTCCCTACGAGTCGTAAGGATCCCGTAGGTGCATTTTCTCCTTAGGAGTCGTGAGGACTCCCAATTGTGTTTTTCCTTTGTGAGTCGTAAGGATCCCACGAAGGCGTTTTCTTACGAGTCGTAAGGATCTCGCAAGTTTTTTTCTCCTCATGCATCGTGAGGACACATGAGTAGATTTCCCTCATTCCCAGTTTAACGACTTAGGGGTTATTTGTTTCCAGTTTAACAACTTAGAGGTCATCTGTTCCCAGTTTAAAGACTTAGGGGTCTATTGTGCCCAGTTTAACGACTTAGAGGTCATCTGTTCCCAGTTTAACGACTTAGAGGTCATCTGTTCCCAGTTTAATGACTTAGGGGTCTATTGGCTGGGAAGTTTGGAATTTTGGGGTAGGGGTCGGCATCAGTGTTGCTAACACTGAAACGCAGGTGCCAGGAGCAATTCATCATTTGTCGTTCCCTGTTGGGGAGTGATGGCTCAGGAGACAGGTTTAGGTCCCTATCACCTAAGAGTTTTTCAATTTTATGAGCCGTAAGGGTCCCATAAAAGCATTTTCTCCCTACGAGTCGTAAGGATCCCGTAGGTGCATTTTCTCCTTAGGAGTCGTGGGGACCCCCAAGTGTGTTTTCCTTTGTGAGTCGTAAGGATCCCACGAAGGTGTTTTCTTACGAGTCGTGAGGATCCCGTAAGTTTGTTCTTCTCATGTATCGTGAGGACACATGAGTGGGTCTTCCCAAATGGAGCATAATTCCAAGAGCGGAGACCAGCCGCTTAACTGGTGATTGCAGTGGGGCATAGGTATGATAAGAATTATTTGAGCCCGTGGATTGTATACGGTAGTCAACTTGGGGACCAACCGTAGGGCTGGAAGAATTTTGGGACATTGGATTTTGGTTGGCGTATGCATCGTTGCACTGGAATATGGTACCAGAAGCGACTCATCATTCACCGTTTGAGAACATGGATTTTGGTTGGCGTCTGTATCGCTGCACTGGAATATGGTACCAGGAGCGACTCATCATTCGCCGTTGAGACATTCAGAGTTTGGTTGGCGTCTGCATCGCTGCACTGGAATATGGTATCAGGAGCGACTCATCATTCGCCGTTGGGGATTTGAGTTTTGGACGGCGTCTGTATCGCTGCACTGGAATATGGTACCAGGAGCGACTCATCATTCGCCGTTGGGGATTTGAGTTTTGGACGGCGTCTGCATCGCTGCACTGGAATATGGTACCAGGAGCGACTCATCATTCGCCATTTTTTTAACCTTGATTGCTCTATCATTTCAGCTTTTCTTATCGCGAAGGTCGCGATTGCCCTATCATTTCGGCTATTTATTCGCGGTTGCCCAATCATTTCGGCTTTATTTTCATTTTCACTCGCTAATTTTTATTGCGAGTTACCCCATCATTTCGGATTTTTATTTATTTATTTATTTTTATTTTTTATTTTTGTTTTATTTACACATTTTTACATCCCCAGTTAACGACTTAGAGGTCGATTGTTCCCATTTTAACGACGTGGTGGTCGTATGCTCCCAGTTTAATGACATGGTGGTCATATGTTTTCAGAGAAAGGCAGATGTCTGAGAGAATCAGTTTCACGAAGGACTTCAGTCCCCGTTTCTATGAAATTGGCGGTCGCAGCTTGACTGTTTGTTAACACGCCTTTAGACAGTTCTATCTCTCCTGCCTTGTTTTGCTTTTAGACCCAATCTTTGAAGACGAAGCAGTTCTCAATTGCATGACCTATCACTCTATGATAGGGGCAATATTTGGGGTCGTCGGTCATATTCGCTTCCTGCGGTCTTTTTGATTCTGGCAATTGTAGACCGTTTCTTAGGGCTTCCTTGAATATCTTGTGGACTTTGTCCCTTCGAAAGGAATAGACTTTATCCAGCTTCTCTTTCAGTGGAGATTCTCCTCCCTCTCCGAACACTGGCTTCCGAGGCTGGTTGGCATTAAGCCCGCTCAACCTTTGCTTATTTCGGTTAGCCGAGATATTGAAAGATTAAGAATCGTCGGAATTCCCCCTTTGCGATTATCGTCCTTTCGGTTTCTCCAGGACCTACTGTTATTTTGGGAATCAGAGGAGGACTCCCGTTTTGAGCGCTCCAACATCTGAACTTTCCTGGTCAGCTCTTGGAATGTTTTGAGACCCGCAGTACATAGAAACGAGGCCATCCAATTGTTGAGATTTCCGACGAGGAGACTGACAGATTGGTCCTGCTCTATCGGCGGTTCACATTTGACGGAGAGATTGCGCCAT
This sequence comes from Agapanthus africanus, assembly GCA_030015575.1. Lineage (NCBI taxonomy): Eukaryota > Viridiplantae > Streptophyta > Magnoliopsida > Asparagales > Amaryllidaceae > Agapanthus > Agapanthus africanus. The sequence goes on along the minus strand of JASDDO010000019.1, from coordinate 40,431,551 downwards.
CAGGTTATAAAATCCGTGTTGCTTTCGTTGTTCTTTGGCTTGGTCCTTACGAGATCGGCAATTGTGATCTTATCGCTGACGCTCATGAACCTCTGCCGAAACAGAGACTCCATTTGGACGAAAGTTGTGACGGAGCCCTCCGGTATGCTTGCATACCAGTCGAAAGCAACACCGGTCAAGCTATTAACGAACTGGCAGAGGAGAAGCGCATCATTGCCCCCGGTATTCCCGCATGAGACTTTAAAGTGAGCGATGTGCTGATTCGCGTTTCCCATCCCATCGAATCTTCCGAATTTAAGGATGCCATAGCCGCTAGGAAATTCTACCAGATCATACTGAGAAGGATATGGTCTCCCGCTTCTGCTAACATCTTTTTGCGCTTCGGCTTCGGCTACCAATGTTTTGACTTTGTTGGCAATCAAATTCATGATTTTATCTTGAGTTAGCGGGCTACTGTCATCGGTAGACAAGACATTTCCCGAGATAGAATGCGACTGACTTTCATGCGGTCCGCCCACCTTTGAATTTGAGGGAATAGGCGTCGGCTGTCTCGGGACACCGTTTCCCGGTTCATGAGCAGAACCCTGCACTTGATTAGACGGCTGAGAGGCAAGTTGGGCCGTGAGCCGTAAGACGACGTTTGTCAAGTCGTCAATTTTTGAGTAGAGGTTGGCCATCTCCTTGTCTTTGTTTCTGAGCTGCTTTCGGAGCTCCTGGAGAAATTGCTGCTCTGCGGTCTTAGGATGGAAAGTTGGCTCATCTTCGCTTTCCGAGCCTGACTCCTCATGAACTGAGGGCTCTCTCTGCTTATCAGCCTCACTGGAAGGGTCTTCATTACCTTCCAGAGGAGGCTTGTCTTGGAACGTGGCAGCCATATTCACACCAGATTGGATTTGAGATGCGGTGGCCATATCCTTGCTTTTGTTGCGAAGGTTGTCGCTGGGACGCGTGCCCACCATGTAGACGGTGTGAATAACACATTCAGCCATCCTTTCATCACTGGCAGCTGGTTTCGCGGAGCGGTCCGGGCTTTGAAAATTCATAAATTTTAACATGGCCGGAGCCCTAGCTCTTTTGTTGGATCTGTATCTGAGCTGCTTCTGCCTCAGCTTCTCTGCCTTGAGCGCTTGGCAGGCTTCTGCTCTTCGGGAAGCCGCTATAGGCCGAGTGATGGTGAGGCTTGAGAAGACATCCGCCCGCGTGTCCGTCGAAGGTATCGCCTGGGCTTGCCCGTGACGTCTGGCAACTTCTTTTGTTCTGACGGTTTTGCCCCCAGCTGGGGCCATGGAGATCCATTTGAACACTGACTCGCGTTTAGGTTGGGGCGCCCTCGGGATCACCACATTTGGCCTCTTGCATTTCGAGGCCGGTTTGTCGGTTACCTGAGCTTGAAGAGCAGGGACAACGTTAGCTGGCACGAACAGAATTGAGCCAAATGGTAGTGGTGGCTCCTCTCACTGTCGCCCGAGACTGGTCGGAAGAACCGTCCTGGCGTCCATCTTCATCGTGTAGGAGATGAGAGCTGAGTTCATCTTTGGAGACATTGTTGAAAATTGATTGGTTGGAAACCTGCATGAAAGAGTATTATTTTAGTATAAATATAGATATGTATATTGATTGAATTCGCATGAATATTTAACCCGAAATATGGGATGAAAGATAGGTCCCACCGGGCGTGCCAGAATCTGTAGGGTATTTTTCGTCACCCCATTGAGATGGAAATATGCGCGCGCTTATCAGGCGCATTACAGATTCCCCCTGCCTAGGGTAGGCTGGGGTTTATTGATTATGGGGATCCGAATCTCCGGCAGCCGCGGATTAAGCTGCCGTTAATTACCCCTCGCCTTTGGAGCGAGAGAACCTCCGATTGACGGGTCAAACAGGTCATGCGAACTCAATATGCAGTGTCGTATTTTGAAGGGGTTTTGGATATGGTGGGGGCCCCGCAGAGTTTTTACGGGGGTCCTGGTATCCGGATAGCGGGCTGGGGGTCTAGCAGCCCCCTTGCGGGATGCAGGGTAGCGCCCCGTTAGAAATTTTTTCTAACTGGGGAGGTTATTTTAGTGTGGAGTGTGTGTACAATAGGGGAAAAATGGCGTCCAAAGGACGCATGCGTGCCGGCGCCTAGCACGCTGGCGCTGGGCGCTGGCGCTGGGCGCTGGCGCCTCACGTGCCCGGCACATGGGCGCTCGGGCGCTAGCGCCTCACGTGCCCGGCATGTGGACTCTCGGGCGCTAGCGCTTTGGGCGCTCGAGCGCTAGCGCTTTGGGCACTCGGGCGCCTTACGTGCCCGGCATGTGGGCGCTCGGGTGCAAGCGCTTTGGGCGCTAGCGCCTCACGTGCCCGGCACGTGGGCGCTCGGGCGCTAGCGCTTTGGGTGCTAGCGCTTTGGGCGCTAGTGAAAGGATGGGGATTTTACCCCCAAAAATGGGAGTTAAACTCCTAAAGAGGATTTTGAGTGGAGTTAAACTCCAGAAGATTTAGATTTGGAGTCAAACTCCTAAAGATCTGGATTAGGAGTTAAACTCCTTTGAGGATTTGGGCCTTGGAGTCGAACTCCTTAAAAATCTTCAGAGGTTCTTCTCTCTTGAGTCTTGGATCTTCTCTTGACTGGGATTTTGTCCAAAGTTGGATTTTTGGAGATGGGTCTCCTTCTTCCTCTTCTTGATCGGCTGGATCTTGGAGAAAAATGGGGGTGAGACTTAAAAGTCTCCCCTTTTTGAGATCTAATGGAAGATCTGAGCTCCCCTTTGTGGGTTTTGTGGTGAAAAACTATTTAGTTTTAGAAAAGGAAGAGTAAAACTCTTGATTTAATTCAAAAGAAGAAGAAGGTTTTAGAACCTTGAGAAAGGAGAAGGAGACACCAAAACCCTAGAATTTTGGGGGAATGAAAAAGTTGTCCATTATTCATCATCATGTTGCCTTATATAGGCTTACACATTTACATATAGCCCATTAGGCTTTACAAAATGGCATTTTGCCCATCCCATGCCTCATGTGCTCATTTCTTTTACACATAAGCCATGGGCTTTACAAAAATTTGGTTTTATGCCCATTTTGCTTACATTTATACATAAAAAATTACATCAAAATTATTTATTACATGATTTTTTTATTTGCATAAGGAAGGCCGGCCGCTTAATGTTCGGGCTCGACTCGGGCATGGGCCCACTTGATCTGGGCTCACCTGGCTTGCGGTTGACCTTGACTTTGACCCGGTCAACAAGGGTGCAAATTTTGACCCTAACATCCCATACGCAGAAAGCAGTCATAAAAGAGAATGTCCGCTAAGCTTCCCGAGTCGACCAATATCCTCTTCACTTCGTAGCGGTGGACCCGGGCTATAATCACCAGAGGGTCGTTGTGAAGCAGGGATATCCCGTGGAGGTCCTCGTCGGTAAAGATGATCGGCTCAGCCGCTTTAGCCCTTTTCCTTGGGTGGCCGCCAGTCCCCTCGACGTGGCATTGCTAACTCCTTCTTTGTATTTTTGCTTTCTTGCAGAACCGATGGACCGAGCTAAATTTCGGTCAGCCATGGTCGAACAGAAGAAAGGGAGGAAGGCCGGAGGCATCGGCCCATCACGTCCTGCTTCGAGCCCGGCTCCACCGGCGGCCGCTCCGGCCAGGCGCTCGAGCACGCCCTGGACCTCGGAGCCCTCCCGCGCGCAGGGCCGCAAACACGCTCGGGAGTAAGAGCCCCGGGTCCTGGAGGTTAGAGACGAGGAAGATGTTCCCGCGCCCCTCCTCAAGAGGCACCATAGGATGGTGCCCCGTACCCCGGCTTCCCCGATCTTCGTGGATGAAGGGGAGCTTCGCTTCGAGGTGTCCTCGGGGATTTCCGTCGCCGACAGCCTGCTCTCGGAAATGGAAAGGTCGGCTGGGGGCAAAATCTCTCGGGGGGACCCTCAGGGCCCAAATGGCATCCATAGCCCAGGAGGTCGTGCATGTCAGTGTTCGCCCCCCACTCGGGTTTTTATTCAGTACTTTTTGTTCGCAAGATTGGGTGCCCCCCTTTTCTTTTTAACCCCTACTTTTGTTTTCTTCAGGTCCTCCAGCACTGCGCCCTCGTTGTCAGCATGGAGGACGAGGAAATTGCCCCGGCGATGCAGATCGCGAGTGAGTCCTCCTCGCGGGAGGAGAGCTCGAGGCTGGAGCTACAAGCGACGAAGGAAAGGATCGCCGCCCTCGAAGACCGGACGGCGGCCAGGGATCGGGAGATCGCCAACTGCCGAGAGGCCGTCCGAGTCTTGAGGGAGTCCAACAAGGCTACCAAGGCCAAGTTGGAAGATGCCAGGGTGCTTGCCACCACCCTGAAGAAGACGGCGAGCACCCTCAAGAGGGAGAACGAGACGGCGTAGGAAAGAGTTAGGCGTGCCGACCTCCGAGCGGCGAAGGTGATGGAGAACTACAAAAACTCGGACCAGTACTACACCGACCTAGCTGAAGCCGATGCCCTCGTTTGGCATGGGACCTTTGACGCCGTCAAGGCCACGATGCCGGAGTTTCCTGACGGCGATCTCCAGGGTGAGTACCCCCTCGAGGGCGAGGCGCAGGGGAATGCCCCAAGAAGCGCCGCCAGGGGAAAGGCCTCTGATGGGAGCGTCGGGGAGAAGTCGGTCAACCCCGCCCCCAACGTCGAGGCTCCTACGGTAGGCGCCGACACTCAAGCCGCCATCCCGGCTATCGTGGTGGAAGCGAAGCTCGTCGAGGTTCTCCCCGGCCCCGAGGCCTGAATCTCCTCGCCTCCTTCTTCTTCTTTTTTTTGCGCTGAAATTTTGTAAGCCTCCGGGCGTTTTTGTAAGGCTGGGGAGCCCATAATACCTCTGTAAAGACTTCCGACCTTTGTGAATGAAATCATTTTGTAGGAATCTTTGCGTACATATATTCCCTTTGTTTATGGTAAAATCTCCATTTGCGCGGTACTGCTTTCACGATGCGTTAGGTCGGAGACCGGTCCTTCATCTGCCGATCGCACGTCGAGTTGAACTCAACCATTTGCCAAGTGTGCAAAGATCGGTGCATGGTCGGTATCTCCATGGCTCCGAAGTCGGGGTGGGGATCGCTTAGTAAAGACGGATAGGAAGTTACCCTTTAAGAATGGATTTAGCAGGGAAGCTGCTCGGTGGCCTCTTGATGAGGGCTTTGATCCTTAGCGTACGTAGGTAAGGAATTACCCGCTAAGTATGGACCGAGCAGGGTAGCTGCTCGGTTTCCTCTTGGGGAGGGCTTTGATCCTTAGCGTGGATGGGTAAGAAGTTACCCGCTAAGGATAAAGCGAGCAGGGAAGCTGCTCGGTGACCTCATGATGAGGGATTTGATCCTTAACATATGTGGGTAAGGAATAACCCGCTAAGGATGTACCGAGCAGGGAAGCTGCTCGGTGGCCTCTTGATGAGGGCTTTGATCCTTGGCGTCGTTCGGTAAGAGATTACCAGCCAAGGATGGACCGATCAAGGAAGATACTCGGTGGCCTTTTGATGAGGGCTTTAATCCTTGGCGTCGCTGTGTAAGGGATTACCAGCCAAGGATGGACCGAGCCGGGGAGCTGCTTGGCGGCCACTTGATGAGAGCTTTGATCCTTGGCGTCGTTGGGTAAGAGATTACCAGCCAAGGATGGACCGAGTAGGGAAGCTTCTCGGTGGACTCCTGATGAGGGCTTTGATCCTTAGTATCGCTGGGTAAGAGTTTACCAGCCAAGGATGGACCGAGCAAGGAAACTGCTCGGTGATCTCTCGTTGAGGGCTTCGATCCTTGGCATCGTTGGGTAAGAGAGTACCAGCCAAGGATGGATTGAGCAGGGAAGCTGCTCGGTGGCCTCTTGATGAGGGCTTCGATTCTTGGCGTCGCTGGGTAAAAGATTACCAGCCAAGGATAGACCGAGCAGGGAAGCTGCTCGTTGGCATCTTGATGAGGGCTTTGATCCTTGACGTCGTTGGGTAAGAAATTACTAGCCAAGGATGGACCGAGCAGGGAAGCTGCTCGGTGGCCTCTTGATGAGGGCTTCGGTCCTTGGCGTCGTTGGGTAAGAGATTACCAGCCAAGGATGGACCGAGCAGGGAAGCTGCTCGTCTTTGCGGGGTTTTGTCCGACCTTCCCTGGTGTGTGAACATCGGGAAGAGTGACCGTCGAGGGCGGCACGTGGCAGAAACGCATGGGGGAGGCGAAGCGTTTCGAAGAGCCGCGTTGGTCTGACTTCGGTTCGTCGAGAAATAAGGGATTTCCGCCACGTGGCGGTGCGGTGTTGGAGTAATTTGGGTAGATCCCAGGATTCGCGCCCATGCGCGCGCAACTTTGGGTCCTTAGGGATTCTGTTTGGGTTTATAAATAAAGAAGGGTGTGTTGCCCATACTTAGCTTTACAGCCCGAAACATAATAATGGACGGATTCCCTTTCTCCATTTCAGAGATCATTTCCTTCGAAGGCGTATATTTGTATGATCAGCGGAGCTCCGAGGAGACGTTGCAGGCGGTGGTTCGGTGTGTGGAGGATCATGTCGGCCGCTTACTTCCCCGGCGATCACCCCTGCTCCAATTGCTGATGTATTCGATTTGGAGGGCGTCGTCAGGGCTGCATAACCCCTTTTCCGAACAACTGAACGATGAGGCAGTTGGCAAGCTGAGATCGCTATGTCATTTCGGCCTGATCTCGATGAGTCGGCGGGATCGCTCGGTGGCACTCGTCCTCGAGTGTTACCAACTGAGGCATCTCTCCGATGGGTGCCCGGCCGTAGAGCCTTCCGGCCCGTCCGTGGCCTCGAGGGTTCGTGGACAGCATCAGTGGCAGAGGTCCGAGGCGGCCAGGGCTCGGCTGACTGTAGTTTCTTCGGAGTACCACGAGCAATGCTTCTTGCACCCCCTCCCCCCGCTGTTGTAAAATTCTTCTTTTTCTTTTTGATGTAAGGCCGAAAAGCCTACAATACCTTTCGAATAAATAAAATTCTCCTTTTTGCGATACTCTATTGTTTCCCTCTTATTATTAAATAAAAAGAACTTTAGAAAAATTTACATCGCTTTTGTGAAAGAAGAAATATACATTCATAGATATTCTTTTCAGAGGTACAGCTTGAGCTTCTCGGCGTTGTAAGGTCATGGAAATTTACGACCATTCGTACCTTGTAAACGATAGGCTCCGCCGGGCAGAACCTCGGAGACGTGGAATGGACCGTCCCATTTCGGGGAAAACTTATGCAGCTTGCCTCGATCGACGGACTCGTTCCGCCTTAGGAGTAAATCTCCGGTTTTGAAGAAGCGAAGCTTGACTCGCGCGTTGTGGTACCGGGCGGTTTGTTGTTGATAAGCGGCAGCTCTGATCTGAGCCCGGTCCCGTTTCTCTAACAACACGTCTAGATTAGTCCGGAGAGCCGAGGTGTTGGCTTCGTCGTCGAAGTGCTCAACCCTGTAACTGGGCAGCCTGATCTCCGCTGGGACCATTGCCTCGGTGCCATAGCAGAGGCTGAAAGGGGTCTCTCCGGTGGGGGTCTTCTTCGACGTGCACAAGGCCCATAAGACCCGGGGTAGTTCCTCGACCCAACTGCCCTGTCGTCCTTCTAGGCGTGTCTGAAGACCTCGGATGACGTCCCGGTTAGCGTCCTCGTCCTTCCCGTTGCACTGGGGATGCGCGACCGCAGCAAACTTCATAAGGATATGGTATTCGCTGCAGAATTCCTTAACTTTTTCATTCTCGAAATTTGTCTTGTGGTCAGTGATGATACACCTCGGGATACCGAACCAGAGTATTACGTTGTTCTGCAGGAACTTGATAGTCGTGGTGGCGTTCGGTTTCCTGATGGGAACGGCCTCGATCCACTTCGTGAAGTAGTCCACTGCGATGAGGACGTACTTGTGTCCACCCGTACCGGTAGGGAACTGGCCTATCATGTCCATTCCCTACTAGGCAAACGGCCAGAGGGAGGTTAAGGCCGTTAACTCTGTATCCAGAAGGCGAGGTATGCTGCCATGGAGTTGGCAACTTTTGCACCTCCTGACGAGCTTCTGGGCGTCCTGATGAATTGTCAGCCAATAGTACCCTTGGAACAGTGCCTTCTGGATTAAGGTGCGGGCCCCTTGGTGTGCACCGCCGACCCCTTCGTGAATCTCACGGAGGACGTAGTCTGCCTCGTGGGGGTCGACACACCGGAGCAGGGGTTGAGTAAAGGATTTCTTGTAGAGGTTCCCATTGCTCCAGATGAAATGGAGGGCTTTGGTTCGGAGACGGCGGGCTTCCCTTCGATCTTCTAGGAGGGTACCTTCCCTCAGGAATTACATGAGGGGCTTCCTCCAATCCCGGTTTTCTTCCCGGGCTGTGGACACTTGGAGTGACGTCGCCCTGTCCTCCATGCCGGGCCGTGGTAAGACCTCGAAGAGGATGTTTCTCTTGTTGTTGGCCATATAAGATGAAGCCAACTTACTCAAGGCGTCGGCCTGGGCGTTTAGTTGTCTGGGGATCTTCTCCACTTGGACTTCGTCGAAGTCCTTTCATAATCTTCTCACCTCGTCCAGATACTTCACCATCAGAGGCTCCCGTGCCTCGAATCGGCCGGTCACTTGGCCAAATGACTAGGGTGGAGTCGCTGCGGATCCGGATCGTTTTCAGCTCCACTCAGGTGGCTATCCGTAGTCCGGCCAGCAAGGCCTCGTATTCCGCTGCATTGTTTGAGGGTTTGAACCCGAGCTTCAGAGAATACTCCATCTATACCTCGCTCGGGCCCCGAATGATGAGGCCGGCACCACAGCCTTCCTCGGTTGAGGACCCGTCGATATAAATGACCCAATCGGGGACGGAGTCGGGCCTCTCATCGATTGAGGGTTGAGCTCCGGGGGCCAGCATGGATTCCGCCTCTTTACTGGGGATGGTGCACTCGACGATAAAATCGTCCAGGACTTGTGCCTTGATAGCCTGCCTCGGGCGGTATTTTATGTCGAACTAAGACAACTCCCACCTCCATTTCTCCAAACGACCAGAGGACTCGGGGGAGGCGAGAATAGCCTCTAAAGGCCGCTCGGTAAGAACGAGGATGGTGTACGCCTGGAAATAGTGTCATAGTTTCCCGGGCCGGTATACCACTATTTCCAGGCGCACACCATCCTCATTCTTACCGAGCGGCCTTCAGGGGCTATTCTCGCCTCCCCCGAGTCCTCTGGTCGTCTGGAGAAATGGAGGTGGGAGTTGTCCCGGTTCGACATAAAATACCGCCCGAGGCAGGCTATCAAGGTATAAGTCCTGGCCGATTTTATCGTTGAGTGCACCATCCCCAGTAAAAAGGCGGGATCCATGCCAGCCCCCGGAACTCAACCCTCAATCGATGAAAGGCCCGACTCCGTCCCCGATTGGGTCCTTTACGTCGACGGGTCCTCAACCGAGGAAGGCTGTGGTGCCGGCCTCATCATTCGGGGCCCGAACGAGGCAGAGATGGAATATTCTCTGAAGCTCGGGTTCAAAACCTCAAACAACGTAGCGGAATACGAGGCTTTGCTGGCCAGACTACGGATAGCCTCCGGAGTGGGGATGAAAACGATCCGGATCCGCAACGACTCCGCCCTAGTCATTGGCCAAGTGACTGGCCGATTCGAGGCACGGGAGCCTCTGATGGTGAAGTATTTGTCCGAGGTGAGAAGATTACGAAAGGACTTCGATGAAGTCTAAGTGGAGCAGATCCCCAGACAACTAAACGCCCAGGCCGACGCCTTGAGTAAGCTGGCTTCATCTTATACGGCCAACAACAAGAGAAACATCCTCTTCGAGGTCTTACCACGGCCCAGCGTGGAGGAAACGGCGATGTCACTTCAAGTGTCCATAGCTTGGGAAGAAGACCGGGATTGGAGGAAGCCCCTCGTGGAATTCCTGAGGGAAGGTACACTCCCAGAAGATCGAGGGGAAGCCCGCCGTCTCCAAGCCAAAGCCCGCCATTTCGTCTGAAGCAATGGGAACCTCTACAAGATATCCTTCACTCAACCCCTGCTCCGGTGCGTCGACCCCCACGAGGCCGACTATGTCCTCCGTGAAATTCATGAAGGGGTCGGTGACGCGCACCAAGGGGCTCGCACCTTAATCCAGAAGGCACTGTTCCAAGGGTACTATTGGCCGACAATTCATTAGGACGCCCAGAAGCTCGTCAGGAGGTACAAAAGCTGCCAACTCCATGGCAGTATACCTCGCCTTCCGGATACAGAGTTAACGGCCTTAACCTCCCCCTGGCCGTTTTCCCAGTGGTGAATGGACATGATAGGCCAGTTCCCTACCGGTACGGGCGGACACAAGTACGTCCTCGTCGCAGTGGACTACTTCACGAAGTGGATCGAGGCCGTCCCCATCAGGAAGCCGGACGCCACTACGACTATCAAGTTCCTGCAGAACAACGTAATACTCCAGTTCGGTATCCCGAGGTGTATCATCACCGACCACGGAACAAATTTCGAGAACGAAAAAGTTAAGGAATTCTGCAGCGAATACCATATCCTTATGAAGTTTTCCGCGGTCGTGCATCCCCAGTGCAACAGGCAGGCCGAGGTCGCTAACCGGGACGTCATCCGAGGTCTTCGGACATGCCTAGAATGACGACAGGGCAGTTGGGTCGAGGAACTACCCCGGGTCTTATGGGCCTTGGGCACGTCGAAGAAGATGCCCATCGGAGAGACACCTTTCAGCCTCTGCTATGGCACCGAGGCAATGGTCCTAGCGGAGATCGGGCTGCCCAGTTACAGGGTCGAGCACTTCAACGACGAAGCCAACACCTCGGCCCTCCGGACTAATCTAGACGTGTTGTTAGAGAAACGGGACCGGGCTCAGATCAGAGCTGCCGCTTATCAACAGCAAACCACCCGCTACTACAACGCATGAGTCAAGCGCCGCTTCTTCAAAACCGGAGATTTACTCCTAAGGCGGAACGAGTTCGTCGATCGAGGCAAGCTGCATAAGTTTTCCCCGAAATGGGACGGTCCATTCCTCGTCTCCGAGGTCCTGCCCGGCGGAGCCTATCGTTTACAAGATACGAAAGGTTGCAAATTTCCACGGCCTTATAACGCCGAGAAGCTCAAGCTGTATCTCTGAAAAGAATATCTATGAATGTATATTTCTTCTTTTACAAAAGCGATGTAAATTTTTCTATAGTTCTTTTTATTTAATAATAAGAGGGAAACAATAGAGCATTGCAAAAAGGAGAATTTTATTTATTCGAAAGGTATTATAGGCTCCTCAGCCTTACATCAAAAAGAAAAAGAAATTTTTTTACAACAGCGGGGGGATGGGGTGCAAGAAGCATTGCTCATGGTACTCCGAAGAAACTGCCGTCAGCCGAGCCCTGGCCGCCTCGGACCTCTGCCGCTGATGCTGTCCGCGAACCCTCGAGGCCACGGACGGGCCGGAGGGCTCTACAGCTGGCACCCATCGGCGAGATGCCTCAGTTGGTAACACTCGAGGATGAGTGCCACCGAGCGATCCCGCCGACTCATCGAGATCAGGCCGAGATGGCATAACGATCTCAGCTTGCCAACCGCCTCATCCTTCAGTTGTTCGGACAAGGGGTTGTGCAACCCCGGCGACGCCCTCCAAATCGAATACATCAGCAGCTGGAGCAGGGGTGATCGCCGGGGAAGCAAGCGGCCGACATGATCCTCTACACGCCGAACCACCGCCTGCAACGTCTCCTCAGATATACGTCTTCGAAGGAAATGACCTCGGAAATGGAGAAAGGGAATCCGTCCATTATTATGTTTCGGGCTGTAAAGCTAAGTATGGGCAACACACCCTTCTCTATTTATAACCCCAAACAGAATCCCTAAGGACCCAAAGTTGCGCGTGCATAGGCGCGAATCCTGGGATCCACCCAAATTACTCCAATACCGCACCGCCACGTGGCGGAAATCCCTTATTTCTCGACGAGCCGAAGTCGGACCGACGCGGCTCTTCGAAATGCTTCGCCTCCCCATGCATTTTTGCCATGGGCTGCCCATGACGGTCACTCTTCCCGATGTTCACATACCAGGGAAGGTCGGACAAAACCCAGCAAAGCCGAGCAGCTTCCCTGCTCGGTCCATCCTTGGCTGGTAATCTCTTACCCAACGACGCCAAGGACCGAAGCCCTCATCAAGAGGCCACCGAGCAGCTTCCCTGTTCTGTCTATCCTTGGCTGGTAATCTTTTACCCAACGATGCCAAGGATCAAAGCCCTCATCAAGAGGCCACCGAGCAGCTTCCCTGCTCGGTCCATCCTTAGCGAGTAATTCCTTACCCACGTACGCTAAGAATCAAAGCCCTCATCAAGAGGCCACCTAGAAGCTTCCCTGCTCGGTCCATCCTTAGCTGGTAATCTCTTACCCAACGACGCCAAGAATCAAAGCCCTCATCAGGAGGTCACCGAGCAGCTTCCCTGCTCGGTCCATCCTTGGCTGGTAATCTCTTACCCAACGACGCCAAGGATCAAAGCCCTCATCAGGAGGCCACCGAGCAGCTTCCCTGCTCGGTCCATCCTTGGCTGGTAATCTCTTACCCAACGACGCCAAGGATCAAAACCCTCATCAAGAGGCCACCAAGCAGCTTCCCTGCTCGGTTCATCCTTGGCTGGTAATCTCTTACCCAACGACGCCAAGGATCAAAGCCCTCATCAAGAGGCCGCCAAGCAGCTCCCCGGCTCGGTCCATCCTTGGCTGGTAATCCCTTACACAGCGACGCCAAGGATTAAATTCCTCATCAAGAAGCCACCGAGCATCTTCCCTGATCGGTCCATCCTTGGCTGGTAATCTCTTACCGAACGACGCCAAGGATCAAAGCCCTCATCAAGAGGCCACCGAGCAGCTTCCCTGCTCGGTACATCCATAGCGGGTTATTCCTTACCCACGTACGCTAAGAATCAAGCCCTCATCAAGTGGCCACCGAGCAGCTTCTCTGCTCGCTCTATTCTTAGCGGGTAACTTCTTACCTATCTACGCTAAGAATCAAAGCCCTCGCCAAGAGGCAACCGAGCAGCTACCCTGCTCGGTCCATCCTTAGCGGGTAATTCCTTACCCACGTACGTTAAGGATCAAAGCCCTCATCAAGAGGCCACCGAGCAGCTTCCCTGCTCAATCCATTCTTAGAGGGTGACTTTCTACCCGTCTTTACTAAGCGATCCCCACCTCGACTTCAGGGCTATGGAGATACCGACCTTGCACCGATCTTTGCACACTTGGCAAATGGTTGAGTTCAAATCGATGTGCGATCGCCAGATGAAGGATTGGTCTCTGACCTAACGCATCGTAAAAGCAGTACCGCGCAAATGGAGATTTTACCACAAACAAAGGGAAAATATGTACGCAAAGATTCCTATAAAATGATTTCATTCAGAAAGGTCGGAAGTCTTTAAAGAGGTATTATGGGCTCCCCAACCTTACAAAAACACCCGGAGGCTTACAAAATTTCAGCGCAAAAGAAAATAAGAAGGAGGCGAGGAGATTCAGGCCTCAGGGCCGGGGAGAACCTCGACGAGCTCTACTTCCACCACGATAGCCGGGATGGCGGCTTGAGGGTTGGCGCCTACCGCAGGAGCCTCGACGTCGGGGGCCGGGGCGACCGACTTCTCCCCGACGCTCCCACCAGGGACCTTTCCCCCGGCGGCGCTTCTGGAGGCATTCTCCTGTGCCTCGCCCTAGAGGGGGTACTCACCCCGGAGATCGCCGTCAGGAAACTCCAGCATCAGGGCCTTGACGGCGTCGAGGGCCTCATGCCAAACGAGGGCAGCGGCTTCAGCGAGGTCGGTGTAGTACTTGTCCGACTTCTTGTAGTTCTCCACCACCTTCGCCGCTCGGAGGTCGGCACGCCTAACTCCTTGCCTCTTCGTCTCGTTCTCTCTCTTGAGGGTGCTCGCCATCTTCTTTAGGATGGTGGCAAGCACCCTGGCATCTTCCAACTTGGCCTCGGTAGCCTTGTTAGACTCCCTCAAGACTCGGACGGCCTCTCGGCAGTTGGCGATCTCCCAATCCCTAGCCGCCACCTGTCTTCGAGGGCGGCGATCCTCTCCTTCTCCGCTTGCAGCTCCAGCCTCGAGCTCTCCTCCCGCGAGGAAGACTCGCCCGCGATCTGCATCGCCGGGGCAATTTCCTCGTCCTCCATGCTGATAATGAGGGCGCAGTGCTGGAGGACCTGAAGAAAACAAAAGGAGGGATTAAAAATAAAAGGGTGGCACCCAATCTTGCGAACAAAAAGTACTAAATAAAAACCCGAGTAGGGGGCGAACACTGACTTGCACGGCCTCATGGGCTATGGCCGCCATTTGGGCCATGAGGGTCCCCCGAGGGATTTTGCCCCCGGCCGACCTTTCCATTTCTGAGAGCAGACTGTCGACGACGGAAAGCCCCTAGGGCACCTCGAAGCGAAGCTCCCCTTCATCCACGAAGATCGGGAAAGCCGGGGTACGGGGCACCATCCTATGGTGTCTCTTGAGGAGGGGCACGGGAACATCTTCCTCGTCTCCAACCTCCAGGACCCGGGGCTCCTGCTCCCGAGCGTGTTTGCGGCCCTGCGCGCGGGAGGGCTTTGAGGTCCGGGGCGTGCTCGAACGCCTGGCCGGAGTGGCCTCCGATGGAGCCGGGCTCGAAGCAGGACTTGATGGGCTGGCGCCTCCGGCCTTCCTCCCTTTCTTCTGTTCGACTAGGGCCGCCCGAAATTTAGCTCGGTACATCGGTTCTGCAAGAAAGAAAAAATACAAAGAAAGAGTTGGCAATGCAAAAAAAAAAGGGAGTGGAAGAATACACAAGTCTAAGCAGGTCGCCTAAAACTCCTAAACTTACCCGCAAACTGAACGGGGCTGAGCCCGACCCAACTGAGGGCCTGCTCAGACAGCAACACATCGGCCCGAGGAACGAGCTCCTACTCCGACACCGCCACCGCGTCGGGATCATTAGAACGCCTCACCCCCGGGCAGTTGCCCTGTGCCACTGGATGGGCACAGGCCAATCCTTACCCTCGGGTGGCCCGACAAACAAAAACTTCTCCTTCCACTCGTGAATGGAAGAAGGTACTGCGACGACCCTCGACCCGGCCGCACCTCCCCAGTGCTTTCTAAAGGAAATGTATACTCAGCTCGGCTCGTCCTTGTGAGTGCCGGGGTGGTTTTTGTAACAGAGAAAGGAAAGGATAAGGTTCAGACTGAAAGGGATCTCCCGCAATTTCAACCGGACCAGGAACCCGAGGTGAATCCTTCAGGAGTTCGGCACTAACTGGCCCGGGGCTAACTGAAAACAATGCAACGCCGCATTCACCTCGGGAGAGAAGGGCGGGCATATTCCGGCTTAAAAGGCCTCCAAGTACAAAGCAATCTCCTTACCATGTACCTCATCTGCCCTCTCTCCCTCCCCGGCTAAACGAAGCGAGTAGCCGGGGGGAATATGGAACCGAGTCCGGATTGTGGTGAGCTCATCCACATAACTCATAAGGGAAACTACGTCACGGACACTCCTGGCGCTCGCTTTGGGGACCGTCCCCGCCGGACGACCCCGGGAAGCGCGACTAACCCTAACTTCCCGGGAAGATTCCAACCCGGACGAAGAAGAGGAAGTTGCAGAAGACTCCCTAGACTCTACCCGAACTATTTCTACGGACTCCTCAAAGGAAGACATCTAACCTGATCAAGAGAAGGGGTCCTCCGAAGAAAGAACACAGGAAATCCGATCTAGAGGGAAGAGCGCCGAGCTAACACACGAAGGGAAGAGGAAATTATGGCGAAGTGTGGACCCTCGGAGGGATCCCACCTCTATTTATAGCAATCGGCGAACACATCCAGCGGCGCCAATCGTCTCCCGCCAAAATGACACTTCGCATTCAACGGCAATCAATGCTCCACCTGTCGCACACGTATTGGGCGCGTCCCATCGGGCGCAAAAACACCGGCGGCCCGTCACGTCAGCCAACCAGCGTCGGACATGTGACCTGGCGCTCCGATGAACGTACGCCCGAATCGGCGCTTCCTCTTTAATGCAAGATCTCTTCCCTGATCCGCTGATGTCATAAAAAAAACACGACTAACTGTCCGGGAATCCGAGTCGACGCCGTCTTCAAATAAGAACTTAGCCCGGGTGACCGATTAGACCACTCTCGACCCGACCCATAAATAGGTCAGGACGAGAGTGGGGGGGCTAATGATGATGTTCGGTACTGAGCACTCCCCAGATCATGACACGTGGCAGATGACGTGTCCCAAGGCTTACAAGAAAGGAGCAGGAACGGTACATTGGAAGCATGCCCCGGGCCTTCGACCCGAGAATGTTCCCGACCTTCAGTGGCCTTCCCGACCACTTCTGTGCCCGCCTTACAAACAACTAATGGCTCGCCTCCGAGCCTCCCGCACGCTGAGTTCCCTCAGCCCTCCTAGCTCGCCTCCGAGCTATCACACGAACCAAGCCTGCTCAGCCTCCCGCTCGCCTCCGAGCCTCCCGCCGAGCTTAGTTTCCTCGATCTCATCAACCGACCTATAGCACGGATCACAAGCGTCTCCGCCACGGCTCCGCGAATCTCGGCCGACGCGAGATATCCGCCGCCCATGATCCCGCGTTCCACGCCATCTCGTTCCCCCATTAACGAACATATCTCGTCATTAATGGGAAATCCCGTCTTTCACGCAGGTGTAACGCCAGGGACGTAACGGCCGGCATGAATCTCGCGCCCGCCAACCCACGGCTGCCTCTATATAAACCCCTCTCTCAGATGGCTCAAGTAAGACAATTTTACCCCAATAAACCGCTACTCTGCCCAATTAGCCCGTCTAACTTGATCGTCGGAGGGTCCTCGGTGGCACAACCACCTCGGGACTGTCTTGCATGGAGCTCGACTTCATCCACATCAAACCCACTGAGATCCACACGTACCAAGGGGAAACCCTCAGATCCAATCTCAGCCACTCATCACCCCTCGTTGCGGATCAACGGAAGGTAACGTTCGAAGAAGATCCAGAGCTCCATCAAACAACAAGCTTGGAAAGATGTGTTTTTGTTACCCCCTCGCTCACCCCTACCCCCACCCCCACCCCCATCCCCACAAAACGAAAAAAAGAGAAAAAAAGGAACATCACTTGATGGGATTTAGCGTTTTACAATATTAAACTATATATTTATTTTCTCTACAAATAATCTGATATTTTCTCAAACAAATAATCTAATACATACGCACACATTGAACATGCAAACATCAAAGGAGCTCTCTCTCTCTATATAGAGAGAGTGTATAATATATATAAAGAGAGAGAGAGAATATAATAGAGGAAAGATGCCGTAGGAGAGAATTTCCTCCTATGGCGTCGAAAAAATACTCCCTCGCTTATTTTTTTCGACGATCGGCACCCACCATCTTCATCGTTATCATCTAAGATGTGGGTACACCAAATTTCATGTGATTCTACAACTTTTTTACCGTTGATTTAGCAATGTAAAACCTCCTGCTGGTCTATATAAAAAGCCAGCTTTCAATTTTTCAAGTAAACTTTTGTTGTCTTGCGGAAAATTTTGGTAAACCCATCATTTTAACTATATATATATATATCTTTTTGTCATCTACCGGAAAATTGTACGTAAGTCCCTCAGTTTCATAATTTAGTCATGGTTGCAAAATTTTGCAAATAAACTCCAGCAATACACTTTAAAAAAATTCCTTTAAAATTCCGCCAAGATATTAGACAATTTGGATGTATTTTCATTATTTTTATGCTCATGAAAAATTTTAAATTTGGATTTAATACGGTTATATTGGGAAATCGTTGCTTAATGCATTATTAATTTTACTTTCAAGTGCAATTTTCATTCTCGTGTCATTTAACGGAAAATTGTAGGTGTGCCCCTCAATTTCAAAATTTTGTAATGGTTGCAAAGTTTTGCAAATAAACTCAAATAATAGACTTTCAAAAAAAATTCCTTCACGGTATTAGACTATTTGGATGTATTCCGGTTATTTTTGTGGTTCATGGAAAAATTTTAATTTGCGACTTACTACGGTTATATTGGGAAAACGTTGCTTAATACATTGTCCATTTGGATTTGGATGTATTCGGATTTTTTTGGTGTTCATTGAAAATTTTAAACTTGTGATTTTATGCGACTATATTGGGAAATTGTTGCTTAATGCATTGTCCATTTGAATGTATTCTGAGTATTTTGGCGTTCATAGAAATTTTAAACTTGTGATTTGAATCGGGTAGATTGGAAAATCGTTACTTAATGTATTATTCATTTTGCTTTCAAATGCAATTTCATTCTCCTTTTTGCCATCTAGCAGAAAAGTATAGATGAGCCCTTCAATTTCAAAATTTTGTCGCGGTTGCAAAACTTTGCAAACGCATTCCATTAATACACTTTCAAAAAAAATCTATTAAAATTCCGTCAAGATATTAGACCATATGGATGTATTTCGATTATTTGATGGCTCATTCAAAAATTTTAATTTGCCATTTGCTGTGGTTATATTGAAAAAACGTTGTTTAATGCATTGATCATTTTGCTTTCGAATATATAAATGAAAACTCCTTGTGAGGATCCTGCTAGTTCGATTAGAAAGAGAAAGTATTTTAGAAGAGAGAGAAAGGGAGATGATTGGTTCCCATTTTTACTTTATTGCTAAATCAAATAAATCATTAGTTTGTTGCCCAATGTGTCGTAGTTTTCTTATGTTTTCAGCAATTTTAGTTCTGAAAAGCTTTTCGGCAGAAAGCTCAGTGTCTATTTTTTCACTTTTCCATTGCCTTTACGAACAAAACAAATGAGTAATACTTTACATGCGTGGATTGAACTCTATCACAATCCATTTAAGAAACGAAATGACGGGATCCACAACTCTTAGATACTTGTGCCAAGCAAGTGGACGCATGATTCTTATATCTTGGATATATTGTGGTGGATTTCAAGCCTCTAGGTAAGCATTTTTCATGAACAAATAGCCCATAAAATAATTGTCCGATAGCCCATAAAATAATTGTCCGAAGAATGACTTTTATGTTTTAACCAATGTACATGGACTGATGGAGTGGAGTTGGGTGCAATCTTTTCATACAATCATTGTAAGAGGCAGGTACACAAATTAAGAAGCTTGTAAATGCACTTCATATAAATATAGATAAATGAATAAAAATTAAAAATACACACAAGTTTTCAGCTTTTGTCCATTTATATCTTTGGGTTGAAGTGCCACAAATAAAAACATAAAAATATCTCTCTTCAACTTAAAACTCTCCACTTTGCAACAAAAGCATATCTTTAGATTCTTCACCATGGTATCATATATACCGCAATGTATTTAATCATTGAGTTTGACATCCTTGTGTATTCTATCAAAAAATTTTGTAGTATCACTTAGGTCAACAATAACAAGACATGATAAACTAATTAAAGAATTGTAAATTGAGACCATAGTATTATGGCTGATAATATAATCTCAAGCCTAGCTAGTGCTAATCACTTTCGTAAGGGAAAAAAAAGACTATAATTATATAAGTTAATAAGATAAAGTCCATCATTTTCGCATCAAGTTCCCAAATATAATACTCCCTCCAATATTTCATAATAATTGTCTTTTTTTTTATCTTAGTTTTCTCTCTAATTATTTGTCCCATCACACGAATCGATCAAGAAGAATGTTTCATTTATCGATACATTTAAAATATGAAGTTCAAAATCTAACGCGCATTTAAATCACTACTACAAATAAGGGTTGTCCCTACGGATTTATCCGTAGGGGCAACCCACTGCCCCTACGGATATATGCGTAGGGACGAAAAAATACCCCGTAGGTGCAAAGGCCGCAGGTGCAAGTTGAAGCCCTGAACTTGCCCCTACGGGCAAATTCTTGCCCCTACGGATATATCTGTAGGTCCTGTTGCCCCTACGGAGTAATACGTAGGGTACAAAAAAGTTATATTATTTATGGTTTTTTTAATATATTAACTGTACCTACGGATATAACCGTAGGGGCATGATATAACGCCTACGGATAAAGGCGTAGGTACCTGTCCGTAGGGACCGTATATCAGGATTTCTGATATTTAGCCCCTACGGATAACACTGTAGGAGCTAGTCTTTTGGCCCTACGGTTTAGTCCGTAGGGGCACTCCCAACCCCTGGTTCTGCGATCAGTGGGAAAATATCAGTTACTGCTGTTATTTGGCCCCTACGGGCTTAGCCGTAGGGGCAAAATGTGTACCTACGGTTTAATCCGTAGGTACATAATATTTGTATTTTTTTTTTAAAATGGGTTGCTTGATTTTTTTCCGTCCCGTGCACAATAATATATACATCAATCAAATATAAAATTAATCATCACACAACATATATCGCAGTATTCATATTCATATCTCACGCATATAATATACAAAAGAAACCAAAAAACTGAATATGATATAAATATAAACCAAAATCAATATCGCCCAAAATGTTTCAAAATGTAGTACAATATGTATCATATAAATAAATACATGTTTAAAAAAATAAGAATCAAAATGCTAGCCTAGCTCGGTCCAGCTCCACCTCTGATAAACGCTAGAATCTTGCGCCTACCCCGTCGCGTCAGGACCTAACGTGTGCAATAAGCGTGTAAGAACTGTGTTTTATTCGAATTCTTATTATTATCGAGTTATTTCGAAACCCCATTTGGATATCTAGTTTGGAAAACTGTAGTTTATTTTAATTAGATATGTACATGTATGATTAATAAAACCTAAGTCTACAACCAAATAAGCTCAGGCTACGTACTGATATTGGATATGTTGATATCTATAATATGACATGATATTTTACTATTAAGTAGTATACATACCAGCATCTCCTTCAACTCCTGAACGGTGGCCTTCAAGCTCTCCAGTTCCTGCTGGATACATCGCTCACTGGAGACGGAGGAAGTAACCACCGGGGTGGAGTCCAACCTCATATGGGCCCTGCTAGAGCCCAGTCCTCGGCCTCTCCCAACCTCCGTGGTGCCGTCCGTGTGCGGCGTCCAGGACTGGGGTCAGCAGCCTCGAATGCTGCCTTCCCCCTAGCAACTGTCAGAACATTATATTTAGCACATACTGGTCTATAAAATTGACAAGAAATACCAAAATCAACAAATTCAAAGCCTTACCTACAGAGATAGAAGATGTGCTCCTCTGGTATCTGCATGTATCAAAATTTGAATAATATTAATTAATTTCAGTACATACATATTAACAAAGTAAACTCGCATATAGCGCTGCTTACACATAAGACAGGGAGTGAACAAGCTCTTGTAGATCATCAAGCGCAAATCTAATCTCATCAAGCAGCCCATGATAATGAGTTGGACGACTAGACAAGGTCCACGACTTACAATCATTCCCGCATACGAGCATATATAAAAATCATAGTTTCTAGGATGACAAATTTTATTGTCAACTACTGTCACCACCTACAGCTAGACAATAATAAAAATTACCAAGAGCAAAAGGAATGTGTGTATATTTATGATATAGCATTCTAAATCAATATACATGCCCTATATGATATATAAACATACCTGGAGGAACGGGAGTGGCCTCTGTCCCTGATATGGACGCATCACCAACAACTAAACAATCAAACATTGACAATATAAGTAATTTTGACATAAACATGCATGGATATCTATAATATTATATTCAAAATGGATATTAGAGAGCGCACCTGCAGTGAGAAGTGATAAAAGTATCACCCAACAAGGGTGTAATTTACAGAATCAGTTGAGACTCTTGAAAGTCATAGAAGAACCTGACCTGCACAAATCTGATGTATGCTTTCCATTCGACACTAAGAAGTCTCTAAAGGGAAAAGCCTATGTGAAAGCCATCATTAGTTCATATCAGAAGATTGATGCTGAAACAGAGAACAAGGAATGCCATTTTCTTCTTCTTCTGCCACATTACTGTCTTCTCCTTCTTCTTCTGCCACATTACTGTCTTCTCCTTCTTATTATGTGCGCGTGCAAATTCAATGACTATATTGAGAATACGGATTAATAGTGGGTAGGAAAAGTATTTCTCAAATTGCTTTTGCGTCTAAAAACCATAAACTACTAAGTAATAGCATACATAATTTTTTTAGTATAAAGGTTGTTATTTTAAGTTTTCCCTTATAGAGATATGATCTAACTGCCTTTATAAACTATAAGTGTGCAGAAAATTATGATAAGAAACCATAAGAAAGGGTCATAGCCATGCATAACCTTGAATCTACATACCAAATCATGCACAAGCATGCAATTATTGTCACCTTGCCTTGGAATATAAAATATCTTGGAAGACTATAAGCGAGCATTTAAATCTTGATAGCTTTTGACTTCAACATATATTTTTCTCAAGTACCATGAAATATACTTCCTCCGTATAAACCGTTTTCAGAAAGATGGATTAACAATGACAAATTATCCATTGTGGCTCACTAGGTTAGCATTTTCTCTTCTATTGACCATCTTACTAATCTGCTTGGTAAATTTATTCGGAACCGGCTGTGAATCATTAAAAGACATGCATAAGAAAGAAAGCTAAATACAGATATATAGCATACCGATACATCGAAACTTCAAAGTTGCGATGACAATCCAGAGATATTTATTTCTACACACGTGGTGCGCATGCGAATGCATCAGGCACATGGACAAATATTTGAGAACATGGAAAGTATTATTAGTATAAAGTAATTAAAGCTTTTAAACGCGTTGGGTAGATATTTTCTTAGTTGATGCAATCATATCATGAGGACTAAATTTAAGCTATTATACATATGCATATGTATTTTTCTAACCTAATATATCACACACACACACACACACACACACACACACAGAGAGAGAGAACACCAGTTTGGTAGAGAAATCAGGTAGCAGGATCGTGAAGAAATGGAGTCCATAGTATTGCTCATCATCATCATCCATGATCCTTT
Organism: Agapanthus africanus; assembly: GCA_030015575.1. Lineage (NCBI taxonomy): Eukaryota > Viridiplantae > Streptophyta > Magnoliopsida > Asparagales > Amaryllidaceae > Agapanthus > Agapanthus africanus. The sequence continues at coordinate 40,408,678 of JASDDO010000019.1, read as the reverse complement.
TGAAAAAATATTATCAAAAGGATCATGGATGATGATGATGAGCAATGCTATGGACTCCATTTCTTCAGGGTCCTGCTATCTGATTTCTCTACCAAACTGGTGTTCTCTCTCTCTCTGTGTGTGTGTGTGTGTGTGATATATTAGGTTAGAAAAATACATATACATATGTATAATAGCTTAAATTTAGTCCTCGTGATATGATTGCATCAACTAAGAAAATATCTACCCAACGTGTTTAAAAACTTTAATTACTTTATACTAATAATACTTTCCATGTTCTCAAATATTTGTCCATGATGCCTGACGCATTCGCACGCGCACCACGTGTGTAGAAATAAATATCTCTGGATTGTCATCGCAACTTTGAAGTTTCGATGTATCGGTATGCTATATATCTGTATTTTAGCTTTCTTTCTTATGCATGTCTTTTAATGATTCGCAGCCGGTTCCGAATAAATTTACCAAGCAGATTAGTAAGATGGTCAATAGAAGAGAAAATGCTAACCTAGTGAGCCACAATGGATAATTTGTCATTGTTAATCCATCTTTCTGAAAACGGTTTATACGGAGGAAGTATATTTCATGGTACTTGAGAAAAATATATGTTGAAGTCAAAAGCTATCAAGATTTAAATGCTCGCTTATAGTCTTCCAAGATATTTTATATTCCAAGGCAAGGTGACAATAATTGCATGCTTGTGCATGATTTGGTATGTAGATTCAAGGTTATGCATGGCTACGACCCTTTCTTATGGTTTCTTATCATAATTTTCTGCACACTTATAGTTTATAAAGGCAGTTAGATCATATCTCTATAAGGGAAAACTTAAAATAACAACCTTTATACTAAAAAAATTATGTATGCTATTACTTAGTAGTTTATGGTTTTTAGACGCAAAAGCCATTTGAGAAATACTTTTCCTACCCACTATTAATCCATATTCTCAATATAGTCATTGAATTTGCACGCGCACATAATAAGAAGGAGAAGACAGTAATGTGGCAGAAGAAGAAGGAGAAGACAGTAATGTGGCAGAAGAAGAAGAAAATGGCATTCCTTGTTCTCTGTTTCAGCATCAATCTTCTGATATGAACTAATGATGGCTTTCACATAGGCTTTTCCCTTTAGAGACTTCTTAGTGTCGAATGGAAAGCATACATCAGATTTGTGCAGGTCAGGTTCTTCTATGACTTTCAAGAGTCTCAACTGATTCTGTAAATTACACCCTTGTTGGGTGATACTTTTATCACTTCTCACTGCAGGTGCGCTCTCTAATATCCATTTTGAATATCTTGATATTTTGAATGTAAAGATATTCAAAATGGATATTAGAGAGCGCACCTGCAGTGAGAAGTGATAAAAGTATCACCCAACAAGGGTGTAATTTACAGAATCAGTTGAGACTCTTGAAAGTCATAGAAGAACCTGACCTGCACAAATCTGATGTATGCTTTCCATTGGACACTAAGAAGTCTCTAAAGGAGAAAATCCGTGTATATGCTTTGTGTGTGCGTTTGTCGTTGAAAAGAATAAATTATCGATAATTAAAGTTAGATTTGAGGATACCCATGTATGAGTTGTATTCTATATATGTGTGTTTCGATTTATGATTTCGCTTAAGTGTAGGGTTGTTTTTACTTAAAGAAGTATCACCATCTACTATATATAAAAAAAATATAGCAAACTAGGACTAGAACTCATTTAACATTATCAACTAGTGAGATTTCAATGTCGAAAACTCCCTAAAGAGGAAAATTACTAAAAGGAAAAGACTCTTTGAACAAAACGCATCCACTAGCAATAATATGGAACTGAGACTTGATCAAGATTCTCTGGACTAAAAAATTCCAAGGAATTCCTATTTGAATTACGTTAATTTGGAACACGATCGTTGTAAGTTGTACTTTTCCCGACTTGTGTCATGCCCATGAGCACACAAACTTCTCCCCAATCACAAATCCCAGTCCAGTTTGGTATTCAAAATTTATTTAATTAGTTTGTGATCCACATCATTGATTCATTGCTTGAGGCATCAATGTAGGCACAAATATCACTGAAGCAGCCTAAATCACCATATGAACCGGTTATCGGTTTCAATTTTACCAGAATTAGAATTTCATCCGAACAACTTTCACACAGTAATCGGAACCTAGTCAACAAATTTGTCATGCCCGTTGTCGTTTTACTTATGTACAGTACTTCCACAAAATACGTGTTGTCATTTCTAAATGGAAGTTTCTCAGTGCCACCATAGTAGCAGAAGATGGAATTGTTTATCGCAACTAGATTATGCTAAGCCTCGGATAGATTAGGCAAACATGATCTTGAAGAATATAATTAGCAGAGGAAAAATATAATAAAACAAAACAAAGCGTAGCAAATAAGATAAAATAAAATAAAGATATAGAAAATAAAACATTGGGCTTAGGATTTGTAAGCTAGAAGTACAAAATGAAAACAAGTAGTACCTTTCTAACTACGGCATAGTCTACAAGAGACAAGTTAAGCTCTACATCTGACTCAGCCTGATATGAATGTACAACCTACAGAACTGGGCTTGGACATGCTTCAATTCTTGGCCGCTCTGATGCCATTTGTTTATCAAACATAGAGATGTGCAAACATTGTTGGCAAATTACTCGGCAGAACTTAACTTGCATTTATTTCTAATGCCTGCAAAAAGCAGCCTTAGTTTTAGGCTAAACAGAAAAGTGGTTTGTTTGATTACCTCAGCTTCAAGCTGGTCAAGGATTTGTAAGATTCTCTGATGGTAAGTCTGTTCTGATTCAGCCTTAACTGCACAAAGTGCAACAATACAAGTCAAATATGATAACCATGACATGCTAATTCAATGCAGGTAACATAACCAGTAAATGGTGAATTAAGTACCATTGCAAGTGGATGCGTTTTTTTGAATCAATATGATCCTGAGACTCGATCAAGATTCTCTGGACTAAAAAATTCCAAGGAATTGCTATTTGAATTACGTTAATTTGGAACACGTTTGTATGATTGAAGCTAAGAAACAAATATATTTCCATATTATATCATGCATTGTTTTATCAAAAATAATTTTATCGCATACCTAGCTATGTGCTGAAGTAGGCTATATATCTCAACAGAGAGAGAAATTTATAACCAACATGCCACGAATATTGAGATTGTATATATATATATATATATATATATATATATATATATATATATATATAAGTAGACATTTGAATCTAGACAAATAGAAAACAAAACTTTATTGCTCCCTTGTCTCTTATCAAAATCATTAGAAATGTTCATTTTTTCGGGGCTCAAAATTTCCTTCACAAGCTTTAAAAGAAACCTAGAAAAATTCTCACCCCCTGCCGCAACCCCCTGCCCCAACCCTAACCCTAACCCTAACCCTAACCCCAACCCGAGCCCCGGCCAGTACCCCAACCCCAACCACAGCCCTAGCCGCAGCCCGAGCCCGAGCCCCAATCCCAACCATATATGAAAAACAACCTATGTTCGGTCTTTGAGCATATATGCAAACGAGGCTATGCACAGGAGGCCGCGGTGAGAGACCCACTCGTGCTTAGTTTTTGAGCACGAGTCCTTTAGAACGTTTGCGTTTGGTTTTTATATTTCAAAACGTTCAAATTAATTCTGAACTGGGCATTGATTAATTTTTCAAATTCAATTCTTTTTAATGTCATTTTCACTACATTCGCTCTTCAATCGCTTCTTCGTCCTCCAATTCCACAAAATTCTGCAGCCATCTCCATCAAAACTGACTAGTATTATCATCAACAGCCCCACCCCAGCAGCACCCTAGCAGCAACCCTAAGGCAAACCCTAACCCCAGCAGCACCCCAGCTAGCTAAACCCCAACACCAACCCTAAGGCAAACCCTAACCCTAGCCCCATCCCAGCAGCAGCCGAACCTCAACCCTAACCCTACCCCGACCCCGACCGCGACCACGACCCCTGCCCAACCCCAACTCGAGCGCGCAACCTCAGACCCAACCATGAACCCTAAGCCCAAAATAATCCAAAAATTCTTTAATTTAGCTCGAGATTTCCTCACCTGAACGGCTGCTGCTGGGGCGGTGGTGATGGCCTGAACTGCGGTGGCGACGGCCTGAACTGCGGTGGCGACGAGAACTGCGGTGGCGACGAAACCGGCGGTGGCGATGAAACCGGCGGTGGCGACGAGGAGAACGACGGTGGCGACGACCGCGAGGCGATTTGGGGTTTTTTTTCGCGCGCGATCGAGAGAGAGAGAGAAATTGGGCGTAGGCGATCGATCTGGGTTTTTGTTAAATCGATATTTACTTGCCCCTACGGATATACCCGTAGGTCTTTTGTTTGCGGCTCCGTAGGGAAAAACACCAAATTAAGAATTAATATTTTTATTCTTGGACGTCTGTACCTGTAGGGGCAACCACTTAGCCCTACGGATTAATCCGTAGGGCCAAGTTAAATCTGTCCCTACGGATTCCAATATCCGTAGGGACAACCCCTATTTTACTAGTGAATTTTTTTTAGTTAAGTATCTTCCTCATGGATGTTCAAATCTCAAGAAATTAACGAAAAGTGTGCTAAGATTAATTATTGCAATGATTTCAGACACAATCGATTCAAAAAAGAAATATCCATCAACAATGGTGTGGAAGAAACAGATGGAAGGTTGATGTTTTTGAATCAGATGCCATAAGAAAAAACATGGAAATTAATGGATTATCGCAATTAAAGACAATAAGAAAAAACTTTAAATCGTTAACTTGACAGCGTACATATACCTATGATTATTCAAATTTTGAAACATACATTATTATTAGGCAACCATATATACTTTAATTTTACAATTATTTTTTAGACAGCAACTATTTTTTGGTAAATGTATAATTCTATTAGTATGATTAGTGCTTTTTTTTTAATTAAAAGCAGCAGTAGATTATAAAATAATGGCTTAAAAAAAGCATACATCCATTTCATTGTTTGAATAATCAAATCTAGTTTGGATTGTAAAAAGAAAGAATATATGTGTATTATACAAATTGAGAGCGAGAATATAAAATTGTTATAGAACTACCAGCCTACTCTAATTTTGTATCTACTATTTACACCAAATAGTTTTTAGCCATGAAAAACAAATATAGGCATGAATATATAAAAATGAGCACCAAAAAATGGTATGCTTATCCATGATGGGTATTATTACCATCTAGTTTTACTTTACATCAAATTTTTCGAACATATAGAATTTTTATAATAACCATTAAACAATAAAAACAAGAGAGTGAAAATATAGAGAAGACTAACAAAAATGTGTTGCTCATTTTTGTTAGAGCACTTTAGATATAGATTTAAATTTGATTAATTTGATTAGTAGAGTATCGTAGATGTAGAATAAAACCATAAATTTCATAGACAAAAATATAATGCCATAATTTTATTTGTTACATGCATAAGGATGTGATTATAGAAAAGAAAGGATTGCAAAATTAAAAAAAAACTATTGATTATGAATCAAATGTTTGATTAAAAAAGAAATCTCAAAACACATTTGCGTGGATTTTTTTCCAAAAAATATCCGGCGTCAATCATGAAGTAAAATATCTCATTAAAATAAAACATGTAAAACTATTTTTGAACTGTTGCCATATAATTTATATAAATAAATTAGGTTTACTGAAAAGACACCCAAATAACTATACCTTTCAATATTGAATGCTCATATTTATTGGAATGGAGGGAATGAACAATAAATCATACAATTCATTTCTTATTTTCATTCCTTTTTATTTAATTACACTCTAACTAACACATATATTGTAAAGATAATTAAAACATACACCAATAGAAGGAGGGGAGAATATAGAAAAAGGAACTACAAAGACTACCAAAACTTATTGATGGAGGTCCTTTTCGGCTCTCCGTCAGATATTGTCTTCCGTCGATCTCCCGGTGAATCTTAGCAGCGATCTCCTGTTGCGTGTGGGTCTCAATGGGTTTTGAGGAGATTAGGGGTTTTGAGGAGTTTTACGCCGAGTACCTGCAAAGTAAGTCCCGGGGTGGTTTAGTACCACCGAGGACCTCCCGACGATCAAGTTAGTACTAGATCCGAGTAGCGTAACGACTAAGTGGAGTAAAAAATAGCTTAGTTGACCCCTTTGTGAGGGGGGCTTATATAGTGGTAGCAGCACGCAGCAGCAGGCGCGAGAATCTCGCCGGCAGTTACGCTCCCGACGTCATGCCCGCGTAGAGAGCGGATCGCCTATTAATGGGGATCGTGAAGGCGTGGAACGTGGGATGTTGCTGACGGAGAATCTGCGCATGGCGAGATTTGCGGAGCGTCGGTTACGCTTGTGAGTGGTAGAGTTGGTCGGTCGGAGAGACTGAGGAAGATGGCCTCTGTTGGGGAGCTCGGAGGCAGCAAAGAGGGCCGAGGTATCTTGGTCCTCTGGTAGCTCGGGGGCGAGCTGAGAGGCCGAGGAGGCCTGTTTCCTGATTTAAAATCAGAAAAGCTTATGGAAAAAGCTTCAGAAGAGGGTCATATGCTTACACGTGACCAGCAGTCACGTGTTGGCACATGACATCTAAAAGCATCATCAAGGCAGATTCAGCTTCCTGACTACATCAAAGAAAAGGGCTTCAGAAAGGGTCACGTGCTCCCACGTGACCAGGGTCACGTGTTGGCACGTGACATTTTAAAGCGGATTCAAAGGCACATCGGTTCCCTAATCAAATCAAGAAAAAAGCTTCAAAAGAGGTCACGTGCTCCCACGTGACCAGGGGTCACGTGTTGGCACGTGACGCTCAAAACATCAGAATTGTTCTCCAGTTAAATCAAGAAAAAGAGTCCAGACAAGGGTCACGTGCTCACACGTGACCAGGGGTCACGTGGTGGCACGTGACGGTTAAGCAGCAACCAGAAGACAGAGCGCAAAAAGAAAGAGGAAGGCTCGTTCCAAGGGGGTCACGTGCCCACACGTGACCATGGGTCACGTGGTCACACGTGACCGGCTTTCAAAGCCCATTTTGTTAACAGAATTAAATTCTGAAGGAGATTCAAATCTTTCCAAAGGAAAGCGATTATCTGGAACCAATCGAATTAAAGATTCAAAGATGATTAAATATCATCTATCTATGGGAAAATCTCGAGCTTGGAAAGATTTCCCCTTTAAATCTAACCGAAATAACAAAAGAGAATCCCTGGATTTGAAATCCAATGGTGAATAAAATTCACCTAATAATCCAAAGGTCAAAAACAAATGATGGATGCAAATCAAATCTCTCAATGAAGATTCGTCAAAAACTAATTGGTTCGGCTGCTTCTCCTATAAATAGGAGCCAAGAGATAGAGGGATAGAGATAGATACGCAGAGGGAAGAAAAGGGAGAGAGCCTTGATACTTTGAGGAATTTGGATCTTCTGCAAAAGAAAACCCTAGGTAAGAAAGGGAAGGCTTTTTGAAAGAAAGAGAATTTAATTCTCAACAGAGTTTAACTCTGATATATAAAACAGAAGAACATATTTCTTCTCTCTTTGATAGAGGATCTGCAAAGTGCACATCTCCCCTTGAAGTTGAGAATTTAATTCTCAATGGGTCGAGATCCTGCCATGCAAATCCAAAACATAGAGAGGGAACGGAAGCACGAGAATTTAATTCTCACAGAACTATAGGAATTTAATTCCTTTAAAATAAAATTAGGATTTGACCCTGTGTCATGGAAATTTAATTCCTTCAGAACAAAGAGAAACAGGGTTTAACCCTAATTAAGAACCTAGTTCTGTGGAAACAGCGGGAATTTAATTCCCTTAATCATAATTTAACAGAGAATGGGAGTTTAATTCCTTAAAAGCTTTTATTAGGGTTTAACCCTATTCAGTTCTTCACATATATGAAGAATTTAATTCCTACAGAAAATTCAGAGTCCAACTCTACTCCAGAATATAAATCTTCGAAAGGAAGTAGGAATTTAATTCTTCTGAAATTATTGTCAGGGTTCAACCCTACGAGGAATTTAATTCCTGGAAAAGATTAACAGATCCTCTAAACAACATACATAGAGGCAGGGTCACGTGCCACCACGTGACCCCCCCAAAAGACCTACAGAAAGCCCCTTTGAGGCAGTGCCCCACGTGACCCACGTGACCCTTGACAGAAGCTTTAACACACAAGCATTTGAATGCCCGTCACGTGATGGCACGTGATGCTCTGAAAGATGCGATAATCTCCGCAGAATAAATGAAGGGAGGGCGCTCTCACGTGGCGAATAAATGAAGGGAGGGCGCTCTCACGTGTCGCCACGTGACCCCTCTTGCCTTAGTGTTTAACACTAAATTGAAACTCCCGAACCCAGTGTTAAAACACTGTTGGGCCTTAGTGTTCAACACTAATCAAAAAACTTTATTTGCAGTGTTCAACACTGACTACCTTAGTGTTTAACACTAATTTGAGATCTCTGTTGCCAGTGTTTAACACTGATCTGTTTTAGTGTTTAATGCTAATTTGAAAGCCTTGTTGCTGGTGTTTAACACCAATTATCTTTTAGTGTTAAACACTAACTTGTCAATTTCATTCCCAGTGTTCAACACTGATTGGTCTGTAGTGTTTAACACTAGACTTTGGCCCAATTGGCTAAATGGTCAGAGACAAAGTCTCTCCTTCAATGGACCAACAGGAAGCCAATATTCCAGACATGATTGGACTTAGCCCAAGATGGCCATAAGTCCTCAATTCGTAATTAACTGGGCTAATGGGCTCATAACATAATTAATTGGTCTTGATCCCAAATTGGGCCAAGGACTATTTAATCCACTCCGGTTCTAAGGTACATCTCTTCATTCCTTTGATACTTGGCGTTGTAATCCCTCAACGTCTTCAAAGAGGTGACGGGTCCCGATGACCACACATTGATATGGACTGTGGGGTCCTTAAACCCATAGACTACGACGTCCTTAACCTCGACCGAGATGTCTTTAAACTAACAATGGACTGTGGGGTCCTTAAACCCATGGACTACGACGTCCTTAACCTTGACCGAGATGTCTTAAAACTAACAATGGACCGCAATGTCCTTAAACTACCCATGGACCGCAATGTCCTTAAACTAGCGATGGACCACTATGTCCCTAAACTGGAACAATAGAGCCCAAACGTTCTTTTGTCGGATCTAAACGATCCCGTTTAAGTTGATCTTAGCCTCAAACCTTCAAACAGACTGGACTATGAATCCCCCCAAATCAACTTCGGTTCAAGGGTACATCTCTGAACTCCTCTGATATCTGTCGTTGTAATCCTTCAACGTCGTCAGAGAGGTGACGGGTCCCGACGGCCACATATTCAATGGACCACTATGTCCCTAAACTGGAACAATAGAGCCAAATGCTCTTTTGTCGGATCTAAACGATCTCGTTAAGCTGATCTTAGTCTCAAGTTAGACTAACGTATCCTTAACAAACGTTTGAGTTGATCTTAGCCTCAAATATGGCTAACGTATCCTCAAACCAAACCCCCAAACCCAAATCTAAGATAAATACGGATTTGGACTAGTCCACGTCCTACGGGCGACGACATAACTCAGTCTCCGTATACAATCCACGGGCAACCACAAATAAAACAAACACCCACGACACGAAGTGACCATCTGGAGAAGGAGAAAGTTGTTACCGCAACGCGGTAGCGTAATTAACTGCAGGGGCTTGCGCCTGCAGGGAAGAGCGTCCCCACAATCAAAAACCCCTCAAACGAGGGGGAATCTGACGAAGTCTGCTATATCGGCCGCATCTTTTTAAACCTTCGATATATGGTGCCATAAATCAACTTGGCATCTTCGGAGAGGTGAACGGATAGCACCAATTAGCATCTGCCCCGAATCTCAGTGTCAAGACATCGCAGTCTTGTGCGCCGCCGTTCGGAGGGGAACAGATTCTGGCACGCCCGGTGGGACCTTTTCCTCTTTCCACTCCACACTTCGTGTGTCGTGATTCGCGAACCAATCGCGGTTCGCTAATGGTGGCCCTTGGGTTTCAAGATACTAAGAATTGGCGTCTCGCTTATTGCAGAAAGCAAAGGATCGATGGCTTCTACTTCCGTGAAATTCTCCAACTGCTCAGACTGCAATTGCGACCAACGCTTTGCCTCGCCAGGAGGTATAGCCTACGGACCCCAAGCTGCTTCGTTATTCACAATGCCGGTGGACCAGGTGACTCAGGCCACTACCAGATTGTTCTTCGGGACTATACTCCCACCAACAAGCTTCACGGCGCCGGTGCTGACAAAGGAAGCTCCCAAGAAGTCGGTCTTTGATCGTCTTACCCCTGCCACGGCTCATCTCAACGGGTCGCCCAACATCAGCGCCTCGGTCTTCTCTAGATTGGGCCAGAAATCCGGTAGACCCATCATGAGGTCTACAATCCCAGAGAAGGCTGCTTCTAAGAAAGTGGCTGCTCCTGCTCCCGAAATCGTCAAGGCGGCTTCTCTGGCCAAAAAGTCGGTCTTTACAAGATTGACGGCTTCAGCTCCCGCCCCTGCTACCCAAAAGTCGTCGGTCTTTAACAGGCTAACACCAACAGCAACCCCCCACCTACACAGGGGGCAAAACGAAACCATTCTTACCGCTGACCCAACGCCGTCCGCTCGACACGCTCGACATCGCCATTGGCGCCGAGTAAGGAAGGCTGGGGGCAACTCCCCCTCCGGGTTAACTCCATCAGCCCCGATGGCAGAGGTTAATGCTGCTGTTCCAACTGGGAACAGCTTCGAGATGCTAAATAAGGTGCGAAGGAATTCTCCTACTGCAGTGCTAAAGAGGTCTCCTCCTCCATTAAAAAAGGTTGTGGAAATAAAATCAGAACAGCCCCGATCCCCTCAACGGCTGTCTTCCAGAATCTATAAGGTTTGGCGACAGGCCCGAGACTCGATCATCGATCCAAACTTCTCCCGCCAGCACAAGAAGCTGAAAATCCAACTGGAAGCTGGTCACCTGGCTAAACCCCAAAAGGCTGTCTGGACGCCCACCTCAACGGCCCCCTCAACCTCCATGGCTCATAAAAGGAGGAGGCCAGAGAAGACCCCCCAGCATGCAACGACAGCTAAAAGCACTGAGCCCAGACGCCCTAAGTCTGGGGGCATGGTGGTGCACACTATTTACATGGCCTCTGGAAAGGAGGAAAGCCGCACTTCTACGGGCCACCGACCGCTAACCCGATCCGTGACGAAAGCCCAGGAGCAGCAACAAAAGCTTCAGGAAATGATGAATGCTATGGCCGCACTTACCGGGCCAAAAGAAAACCCAGAAACGTCCTCAGACGCACGCCAGGAGGAAGAAACCGACGCTGAATTCCTTCACCGGATACTGGAGAAAAAGGACAAAGAGGCTGCTGAACAAGCGGCCAACATACAACGTATGGGCCTTCTCTTCCAAGATATGATAGGAATGATGATCCAGCAGGACTTACCCGCCGAGGATCCCCCAATCGTTCTTGAAGACGACCGAGGAGAAACGTCAAATCCACCACCAGCCCTCTCAACGGCCAAGGAGGAGGCAATCTCTAAGGCTGACTTGGTTGACTACATAGCCCAACAAATCCGGGTTCATCATGCGACTGAGGCAGCTGGTCAAGTCGTAAAGACGGGACGGCCGTATCCAAGCTAGTACGACCAAATTAAATACCCGCCAGGCTATACGATACCGAAATTCCACGTGTATAAGGGGACCGGCAATCCCCATCAACATGTTGCCCAGTTCCGGGCCCTCTGCGGTAACACCGGCGGTGATGATAAACTGTTGCTTCGCCAGTTCGTGGGCAGCTTATCGGAAACAGCGTTCGAATGGTATTCGGAACTCCCGAACGATTCTATCAAGACGTTCGCTGAAATGGAGTTGTTATTCACTCAGTGATTCGCAAGTGCCAGCGAACGCACTCCAATAACAGCACTGATTAACGCCAGGGTAAAACCAGGCGAAACCTGGGTCCAGTATGCTATACGCTGGCGGAATTTGTGGTCGAGATGCGAACAACGCATTGAGGAGGCACCCGCAGTGGGCATGTTCGTGGGAACCCTAGACCCCCACGCAACTATCTCCCAGTTTATGATGTTCTTTAAGCCAACCACATTCCAGGCTTTAATCGACAAGTTGGCTCAGATGGACCAAATGGGTCATAGACCACCTCCCCCGAAGTCGGAACCTCGGAATGACAAGGGTAAAGGAAGGGCAACCTTTGTCGCGAATGCCCAACAGCAACCTAAGGCCCCGAAACCGGCAGATCAACTGGAAGAAAGACGCCGGTATTATAATGAAAAGATGAAACGTCCTTACTCGTTCCCACGAGACAAGACGAAACGGTTATTCGAGCTGGCAATACGCAACAGACTTATAAACCTACCAAATCCAAGGCGACCGCCGCAACCCACGGAGGTGAATAACCCTAACTATTGTCCTTACCATCAAACGGTAAGTCATCCGATTGAAGATTGCTTCGTCTTCAAAGGATGGATCGAAGATCAATACCTCCAGGGGAAGTTTATACTGTCAGAAAAGTGGAAGGTGAACCCACCACAACCGCATACTCCTAAGAAAGCAGATACCCCGGGGGCAACCTGCTCCTTTATTGAAGAAGCTCCATGGGAGGTCGTGCTATCAACTAAAACCAAAAGAATGCTGAGAGACCTTCATGCGTGCCCTGCGATCGAATGGGAGGACCCTCTTGAACCTCAAATTATCGAAGGGATGCTGAAGCCCCGCCCAACTACGAAGACTCGCGATAAGGGCCCAAATACTCACGCCCAACCGTCAAAATCTTCGAAGAAAAAGAAGAAGTAATCCAAGAAGCCCGTGAAGCTTGCAGACGAGCACACGAACTTGCAGAAGCAAATCGACGCGCTGGAAGAGTATAATCAAAAGGCGCGAACTCCTGTCACACTGCAAGAGTTCCTCAACCACATCTTTTAAGAGAGAGATGATGGAGAGAGCTCGTCGGATGAATCCGAAGGGTATGTGGCGAGTTGTAACGTAATCTCCCACTCGTTTACCGATGATGAGAAAACTCCTGGCACTAAGAAGCTGGAAGCAGAGCCTGAACCAGAGCGTGCATGGCCAACAGACGAAATGATCGACGCTTTCTAGACGAGATTCGCCTAAAAAGTAAAACGGATCAGGAACGTGAGATGGCCGCTTCAGAAGCAGCCAAACGCAGGCGACTGAACGAAAGAGTTGAACTACCCCTGCCAGAGCGAAAGGCATCCGAAGTAGACAAGAAGATATTCAAGACGAGGAAAAGGTTTGCCAAAGCCATGTCAATGGGAATGAAGCTACCACCCTCAGAAGGAAACACGCACGATGGGGTGGAGAGGCACCCTGATTATTGTGCATATCATCGGAAAATCTCACACCCCACGGAGGAGTGCGACGCCTTTAAGATATGGTGGCAAGGATATGTTGCTCATCGGCAACATTTTAAGCGCATGAAACGCAAGATCCGTCGGGAGCAAAGAAGTACCGTCGATGGGCACAACAGAACTACTGGCAACTGTTATATGGCTCACGCCGGGGGGTCACAAGTTCTCACCTTTGGGAGCGACTCTGATGAAGAAATGGCTCTGGGCCCTCTCTTTAAAGAATCCGTTTTAGGGAAAGAGGAGAAATCGGAGGCCTGCGAGAACATTCAGCTGCGCAATCGCACACTCCCAGAAAAGAATCTCGGGCCCGTGAGTAGAAAAGATAAGGGAAAGGAAAAGGTCACTGAAGATATCACTTTAGATGACCAAGTCATGAGAGAGCTGGCTGCCAAAGACCCTCTTAGGAAGGGTAAGGTGGACTATAACATCCTCGCACACCTAAGGAAGCTACCTTCTTAGCTTAGCATTCTCGATGCCCTCCTATTATCAAAAGAAGCGCGAGACTCACTAATTAAGGCGTTACAAGAACCTGAGCAATTTCAAGCCTTCCTCGCCACTGAAAAGATGAAGGATGAACTGGAGGAAGTGCATACGGCCGACATCACTTTCGGTGATGAAGACCTCCTTCTCGGGACGTGCGACCACAACCGTCCCCTATATGTTTCCGGATACTGCCATGATATCAAGATAGGCAAGATCCTGGTGGATAATGGATCCTCCGTCAATCTCCTTAATGTTCGGGTGTTGAAGGAAATCTGCATGAGTGTGCAACACCTCGCTCGTGACAAAATTACTATCTCCGATTTCGATGCACAATCGTCACGGACTCTCGGGTCTGTGATACTAACATTACGCTTCGGACTTCTCGTCACAGACATCAAATTCCATGTCATTGACGCCAAGACCTGCTACAACGCCTTGCTCGGTCGTCCTTGGTTACACGAATACAACATCGTCCCTTCTACACAACATCAGTGTATGAAGTACTTTAAGGATGGTTTCGAGTATACCGTAACAGGTGAGTTAAACCCATTTTCCATGAACGAAGTCCGCAAATACGAAGATGCGAAGTACTTTTTGCCAGATTTCGAGGATACAGAAAGGTGTCGCAACCCGGAGAACAAAACCGCCGCCACCATCCCTGTTTTCGGGAGCGATACCGAAGAAGAGGAAGAGATAGTTTATGCAGGGCCATCTCAACGCAACAACCTGGGGACGCCCGCCCCCATGTTGGTCTTCGGAAGTGATTCAGAAGATGAAGTTAATGCCGTGTTCTCTAATCGGCTGTCAATACAAACACCCCCTGGCGATGACCATAGTTTGCGAATCACCATGGTACCGCGAGAACACTACAAGGATCTCGACACATTTCAAGCTCACAATGTGCAGGACCTGCGAACATTTTACGTCCCTCCCAGGCAAAGGGGTGAGAAGGCGATCCTATTCTACCGATCCTCAGAGTCGAAAGTAGAGAAAGAGATCTGGTATGGCGCGGATGCTACACTTGACAGGCTCCAACCCATCCGTCTGCCCAGATACTATACAAATGGTTTAAAGAAGCTATTGAAGCGCCAAGGAGTACCCTTAAAACAGACTGTCCGGCAGGCTCGGTTCTACAACAAGATTTGGGATGTCCCTGGAACTCAACGCAAATTGCCCAACGGGAAAATGAAAACACTTGGGCTTGGATACGCGAGAACCGGAAAATGGGAACGGGCTCACAGCAGCTACGCTATATATACCTTTGATGAAGAGGAGGACGCCCTGTCAGGAGATGCCAACCCCCCATCAAAACTAGACCCCACGATTGAAGCGCCGAGTCCGTCGTTTGAAGAACGAATGGGCAAGCCCATCAGGAAAGTGGGTCAGAAAGCTCGGGAAGACGACAACCGCGAAATGGCCATCTACGAGAAGGCCAGGACGCAACGTCTATTTCAACAAGCTGCAAAAGACAAGGATGTTCGTCTTTGTCAACCCGTTGTACGAAAGGCCCGATGCGGAGACGGAAATAAATCAAGAAGCGGAAAGAAGAGCCGACAACAACGACGCAGGATTAGAGAGTTACGTGATCGGGTATTGCGCGGCTCGGATTTGTCCCTCATGAAGAAGATGAGTCGAGCGTACTCCTTCCCCCGAGACAAGACGGAGAGGTTACTCAAGCTCGCTATAAAACATCAAATGATCGCGCTTCCAGGATCTAGACACCCTGAACAAGCTAACAAGGCTTCTCATCTGAGCTATTGCTCTTATCACCGAACCATAGGACATCCTACCGAAGACTGCTTCACCTTCAAGAACTGGGTCGAGGACCAGTACCAACAGGGCAGATTCGCTTTATCCGACGGCTGGAGGGTAACGCCACCACAAAAGCATGAACCCAAGGCCGCAAGAGCAGGACCGGATCCACCTCAGTCCTGGGAGCGGATCCGCACCTGTTATACGATTACGATATTAAAAGAAGAGCCCGAGAACATGGATGACCTTCCCCGGTGCTTTGAGAACAGCAATGATGAGGCGATCTCAGAATTTCCGTCCGCTCCGAAAGAACTGGAAGATGGTATACATACTACTGCAGATAACCTCAAGAAGATTGAGTTGGGATCGGCAGATGACCCGCGACCGACATTTGTCAGCGAGCTACTATCTGAAGAAAGGGTGACTGCGTTAAAGAACGTGCTTCTACGACATAAAGACTGCTTCGCGTGGAACTACTCCGAGATGCCAGGATTAGATCCGGAGATTGCTGTGCATAAGTTAGCGATATCCCCGGATATCAAGCCAGTCAAGCAGGCGCCGAGAAGGATACGACTCAAGCTTGAAATGAGCATCAACGCCGAAGTCAAGAAGCTGATCGATTCTGGGTTTATCCAAGAAGTCCAATATCCCGACTGGATTGCCAATATCGTCCCGGTAATGAAGAAGAATGGGACGGTACGCATATGCGTGGATTTCAGGGATCTCAATAAAGCCTGTCCAAAGGACGATTTCCCGGTGCCGGTAACCGAGCTAATGATAGATAACACGTCCACTCACGAGGTTTTCTCCTTTATGGACGGTTCATCAGGATACAATCAGATAAAAATGCATCCCGAAGACCAGAAGCACACCGCTTTCCGGACCCCTTTGGGTATATTCTGCTACAGGGTTATGCCCTTTGGTCTAAAGAACGCTGGCGCTACCTATCAAAGGGCCATGACAAAAATCTTCGATGACCTCATACATGACATCGTCGAGTGCTATATCGATGACCTCGTAATAAAGAGCATGTCATACGAGGAGCATTTAAAGCATCTGGAGACTGTATTTCAACGCCTTCGGCAATATAATTTGAAAATGAATCCCCTCAAATGCGCGTTTGGAGTCTCTTCGGGCAAATTCCTGGGATTCATCGTTCGACACCGAGGTATTGAAATAGATCCGTCAAAGATTAAAGCGATCATGGAAATGCCTCCGCCGAGAACCCTCAAACAGTTGCGGTCTCTCCAAGGGAAGCTCGCATACGTCCGGCGATTTATCGCCAATCTTTCAGGAAAATGCCGTCCTTACAGCCACCTGATGAAGAAGGGAACTCCATTCGTTTGGGATCACAAATGCCAAGGTGCACTAGACGAGATCAAGCAGTACCTGCAGAACCCTCCGGTGTTGGCTGCGCCGGTCAAGGGAAAACCCCTCATTCTTTATACAACCGCCCTTGAAGGTTCTTTAGGCGCATTATGGGCACAAGAGAACGATCAGGGGAAAGAGAGAGCACTCTACTACTTAAGTCGAGTTCTACTGGGGGCAGAAAGCAACTACTCTCCCATTGAAAAACATTGCTTGGCGTTAATCTTCGCGATAACAAAGCTCAGGCACTATGCGCTGGCACATGAAGTCCGTCTCATTTCAAAAGTGGATCCCCTTAAGTACTTGATGTCGAAAGACATATTGACGGGACGACTCGCTAAGTGGGCCCTGCTCTTGATGGAGTTCTCGATAACGTATCAACCTCTTAAGGCAGTGAAAGGCCAGGCCATTGCCGACTTCCTCCCTGAGCACCCGATACCGGCCGATTCTCCTCTGAACTGTGATTTGCCGGACGAACATGCATTTGATGCGATTAGCGGCGGAAGCACCCGATGGGAACTCTATTTCGATGGAGCGTCCTCCGTAAAGAAACAGAAACATGGTATCCCAATGATCAAATCGGGGATAGGCCTCATCTTTGCAACTCCACAAGGAGGGATAATGCGCTTCGCCTTCTTTTTAACAGAGCCAAGGACAAACAATGAAGCTGAATACGAAGCTCTGATAGCAGGCCTCGAAATCGCCATCGACATGGGAATTGAAGACCTCCTTATATACGGGGATTCTCAGCTGGTCGTTAGTCAAGTAAATGGTGACTACCAAACGTGCAAGCCGGAGTTGGTGAAGTACGGCGAAAAGGTGCAACAACTGTTGACCCAAATTCCCTCCTATATTTTGGAGAACATACCGCGCGCGGAAAACAGCAAAGCAGACGCGTTGGCCAAACTTGCTAAAGAACTGGCTGACGAGAACCTCGATGACGTCAGAATCGTGGTACAAAGCCGTCGAGTGCTCGCCCCGGCAGAAATACCTCCGGAATTATATAAAGAAAAGGGAGCGACTGAGCAGACGACCCTACAAATAAAAGACCATGAGAAGGCCGAGGACTGGAGGGAAGTCTTCATAGACTACTTTAAGTCCCACCGAATGCCCAAAGAAGCGTCCTCAAGACATCAGCTCATGAAACGAGCTCTATCTTTCGCTTTCGTCAACGATACTCTATACAAGAGATCGTTTGATTCTCTATGGCTGAGATGCTTGGGACCTGACGAAGCAGAAAGAGTTATTCAGGAAGTTCACGACGGACTTTGCGGTTCTCACCAAGCAGGCCCAAAGATGAAGTTAAAAATTAAACGGATGGGTTACTACTGGCCCACGATGATCCAGGACTGCCTCGAGTATGCGAAGCAATGCCACTCGTGCCAGATTCATGGAGACTTTATCCACCAACATCCGAATCCACTACACCCAACGGTGGCTAGCTGGCCATTCGAAATGTGGGGGACTGACATAGTCGGCCCCATCGAGCCAGCATCATCCCGGGGACATCGTTTTATCCTGGCGACAACTGATTACTTCTCCAAATGGGCAGAAGCAGTACCACTGAGGGAAGTGAAGACGGAGAATATCCTCCATTTCTTCAAGACGCACGTCATCTATCGGTTTGGAACCCCACGGCGGATTATCTCCGATAACGGGCCAGCCTACAGAAGCCATAAGATTAGCCGCTTCGCGCAGCAGCACAATATAGACTGGAGATATTCTTCAGTTTACAACCCACGAGCTAACGGTCTGGCCGAGGCCTTCAATAAGACCTTGACGAAGATCATAAAAAAGACCGTTTCCCGGAATAAGAGAGACTGGCACGAAAGGCTGCAAGAAGCCCTTTGGGCTTATCGAACTACATTCAAGACGGCCACAAACACAACGCCGTACACGTTGGTATTTGGGACGGAAGCAGTGCTCCCCCTCGAGATAGAGTTACCCTCTCTACGAGTGGCAGTCCACCACGAGCTGACAGACGAAGAGAATGCTCACCTTCGGCTTGAGGAGCTTGATGCCCTCGATGAAACCCGGCTCATAGCGCAACAACATCTAGAAGCCTACAAAGCAAAGATGACGCGCTCGTACGAACGATTGACCAGGCCGAGGACATTCCGCCAAGGCGAACTCGTACTAGTGGTCAAAAGACCTATGATCCCCAATCGTGCCAAGCGGGGAAAATTTGAGCCAAACTATGAAGGCCCGTACATCATAGACAAGGTCTACCAGGGTGGAGCCTATCTACTCATGGACATGCACGGTGAAAGGCCTTTCAGGCCAATAAACGGCCGCTTCTTAAAGAAGTACTATGCTTAATGAGCCACAGCCTGGGTCAATGATAGATGACGACGACTATGTCCGCTCGCTATCTTCCTAGGCTCAGACTTTACAAGCAGCAGCCGGCCTTCCCATAACAATGGACCGAAATGTCCTTAAACTAACGATGGACCGAAACGTCCTTAAACTGACAACGGACCGAAACGTCCTTAAACTAACAACGGACCGAAACGTCTTTAAACTAACGACGGACCGAAACGTCCCTAAAACTACTACCGCAGCATCTTTAGGCTGACGAGATAAAAAAAAGAAAGAGAAAGAAAAAATAAAAAATATATGAAAAAGAATAAAAAAAACGGTATGTCCATAAGCAAAATGGGCACGGATGAAAACCCGAAAGGGCTCCGTGAGTAAAAACAGCAGGACTACCGGCGAGTGTTTGTGAAAACCCGAAAGGGCGCAACCTCGTTAAAAGACACTTGTAGGGTCCTCTCGACCTTGTAAGGAGAAACCACCTGCGTGAGATCCTTACGACTCACAAAGGAGCAACACACTTAGGGATCCTCACGATTCCTAAGGAGAAAATGCACTTGCGAGATCCTTACGACTCGTAAGGAGAATTCTCTTATGGGACCCTCACGGCTCATGAGATTTGAAAGTCTTAAGTTACAGAAATCTAAACCTGTTCTTAAGCAAATCCTCCACAACCTTCGATATTGCCCTATAAGGGACTCAATACTGACCCTTGTATACAATCCACGGGAGCGAATAAACATTTCCCCAGCAAAGTCCAACCCTTGTAGGTCCTCTCGATCCATAAGGAGAAAGCCCTCTTGTAGGATCCTTACGACTCACAGAGGAGCACACACTTAGGAATCCTCACGATCCTTAAGGAGAAAATACACCTGCAAGATCCTCACGACTTGTAGGGGAAATACCTTTTGTGAGACCCTTACGGCTCATGAAGTCAAAAGCCTTGGTCGACGGGACCCTTAACCCTGTTTGCTGAGCCACCTTTGTTCATCATCGACAAAGGAAAATGATGATTCGCTCCTGGCAACATTCCAGTTGTAGCGGTGCTGATGTCGAAATCGGTGTCTAAAATCCAAGCTTGCGACGAAAAAGCTAGCAAGCCACACATGCCTACAAAATAGCCGAAATGATGGAGCAACTTGCAATAAAAAGCAGCAAGTAAAAATGTATGCATAAAAAATAGCTGAAATGATGGGGCAACTTGCAATAAAAAGCAGCAAGTAAAAATGTATGGATGAAAAATAGCCGAAATGATGGGGCAACTCGCAATAAAAAGCAGCGAGTAGAGAATAAATAAATAGCCGAAATGATTGGGCACCGCGAAAAATAGCCGAAATGATGGGGCAATCGCGACCTTCGCGACATAAAAGCTGAAATGATAGAGCATCGCGGAAAAAAAAATAAAATAAAAATGAAATCCACGCCCTACAGGTGATGTTACATCTATCCCTGTATACAATCCAGGGGCGCAAGCAAAGAAGGGATCATACTCCTCCCTCAGGTTTCATCATAACAAGAAGCCAAATCTCGACGGTTCACAGATAGCCTAGATCATCTCAACGTTCGTCTCATGGCAGCAGACACAACATCAAGCGAAACGGAATAGCGGCAACCCCCAGTTCCATGGCTCGACGATATACATATCACCAAGAGTCAAACCTCCATTCCGTGAAATGTGGATATATTCAGCAAAATTCCTGGTTACGTGGAACGCGGATAACGTCACTCTTTGACCCCGTGGAAAACGTCCAGAGCGGATCCTGGTCCTCGCAGAGCACGGCAGTGAACCCATGTGAAGCATCCAGAGCGGAGCCTAGTCCTCGCCAAGCACGGCAGTGAACCCGTGTGAAGCATCTAGTGCAAAATTCCTGGTTACGTGGAACGCGGATAACGTCACTCTTTGACCCCGTGGAAAACGTCCAGAGCGGATCCTGGTCCTCGCAGAGCACGGCAGTGAACCCGTATGAAGCATCCAGAGTGGAGCCTAGTCCTCGCCGAGCACGGCAGTGAACCCGTGTGAAGCATCTAGTGCAAAATTCCTGGTTACGTGGAACGCGGATAACGTCACTCTTTGACCCCGTGGAAAACGTCCAGAGCGGATCCTGGTCCTCGCAGAGCACGGCAGTGAACCCGTGTGAAGCATCCAGAGCGGAGCCTAGTCCTCGCCGAGCACGGCAGTGAACCCGTATGAAGCATCTAGTGCAAAATTCCTGGTTACGTGGAACGCGGATAACGTCACTCTTTGACCCCGTGGAAAACGTCCAGATCGGATCCTGGTCCTCGCAGAGCACGGCAGTGAACCCGTGTGAAGCATCCAGAGCGGAGCCTAGTCCTCGCCGAGCACGGCAGTGAACCCGTGTGGAGCATCTAGTGCAAAATTCCTGGTTACGTGGAACGCGGATAACGTCACTCTTTGACCCCGTGGAAAACGTCCAGAGCGGATCCTGGTCCTCGCAGAGCACGGCAGTGAACCCGTGTGAAGCATCCAGAGCGGAGCCTGGTCTTCGCCGAGCACGGCAGTAAACCCGTGTGAAGCATCCAGAGCAAATACCGGACTGTGGAGTCCTTAAAATCCACGGACTATGACGTCCTTAACCTCGACCGTGATGTCTTAAAACTAACGATCAACCACCCCGATTCCTTACAGATTTTGCCTTGGTTTAAGGGTACATCTCTTCACTCCTTTGATGCCTAGCGTTGTAATTCCTCAACGTCTTCAAAGAGGTGACGGGTCCCTGCAACCACACATCGGACTGTGGAGTCCCTAAATCCACGGACTATGAGGTCCTTAACCTTGACCGTGATGTCTTAAAACTAACATCGGACTGTGGAGTCCTTAAATCCACGGACTATGAGGTCCTTAACCTTGACCGTGATGTCTTAAAACTAACATCGGACTGTGGAGTCCCTAAATCCACGGACTATGAGGTCCTTAACCTTGACCGCGACGTCTGTAAACTACAATACCTGGAGAGACCCCTGACTCCGTGAAACACGGATAAGGATGATCACATCCGACACTTGCAGGTCCTCACGACCTGTAAGGAAGAAAAACTCTCTTGTGAGATCCTTACGACTCTCAAGGGAAAACCCGCTTAAGGATCCTCACGATCTTTAAGAAGAACTCACACCTATGGGATCCTCTCGACCTGTAGGGAGAAAAAAACTCTTTATGAGACCCTCGTGACTCGTAAAATGCAAAAGTCTTAGGAAGCAGATCTTAACCCTGAATCCTAAGCCATCACTGTCCGGCAAGGAGATCGAGGTAGAATATCCACATAATACATTCAATAAAAAGGGGGACACACCATTGAGAAGAAAAATGTATCTTTTATTCATAAACCAAAATGGATACAAAGTAAAATTCATGAAAGAAACAAAAAAGAAAGGTACTCTCATCCATGAGTATGTACAAAAAAGGGAAAAAAGATACAAGCCCTCAAGCCGGCGGGCGGTGCAATAATTTTACCAGCTCGTCATTCTGTTGCTGAGCCACGGCTTCATGACGCAAGATCTCCAGAAGACGAGCCTCCGCTTGAGCTTGCTGAGCCTGATACGAAGCGAGCCGAGCTTCGAGCTCTTTCTCGGTGGCTTTATGAGCCTCGACCCTCTCACGAGTGAACATGGCAGCTTTATCGAGAGCCACCGCCTCTTTTATGGACTCCTGAAGCACCCGCCAGAGTTCGTATGCTTTGTTGGCCTTGGCTGTGAGGCTGGCCTGAAGCTCGCTCAGCGCCTTAGAAGCCAATTCCCTCTCCGAAAATTTACGGCCGAGCCCTTTTCTCGCACAATAATATGTTCGCTACGTGTCGCTCTATCAGGCCACGTAAGCTCGCTTTCGTGACCGCGGCCTTGGAAACAAGACATTTACAAGACCGCATAAATGGGCTTCCAGTCGACGGGAATAATCGATCTAAAACGCGCTCACATCACCTGACGTGAAAGGCAACAAGAAAGGTTTCCGACATATTTCAAGCATGCGTTCGCAATCATATGAGTATTCAAAAAAAAATAATAATAGCATTTGCAATCGCATGAACATTCATAATGCCTAAAAAGGTCTGATGCGCAGGAAAGTGATGGTAGCATTTGCAATTAAAGAAAGTTCTCATGAGAAGAATACAAAATTTATTTATGCAAGCGGAAACATACATACTAGCACCAAGCCTACATGGAATTTCGGCATAAAGCGTAAAAAAGGAGGGACTAATTTAAAAATGTTCTACGCTAACGGAAAAGGTCACCAAACATGGGATCAACGGCACAAGGGTTAATGAAGCAGAGGACAAAATTCTCCATCTCTCTCTCTGCTTTCTCCAGCACGTCAAAGCGACGGTTCTCACGAGGAGTCGCTCCCCATCGATTGGCGCCATGTTCGTCCGCGAAAGCAGACATAATAGCTCGCCGGGCCTTGATCTGGCTCAGCAGATGAATTGAGCAATCCTTCAAAGCCTGAGTAATCAGGCACGCTTCATGAAAACCCTCGAGCTTTTCTTCTGCCGCGTCGAGCATCGCCAGGGTCATCTCCGCCGGGTGAGGAGGGATGTCGGCAAGCACGGCCGTGAGAATCATCCGGAGCCAGAGAG
Organism: Agapanthus africanus; assembly: GCA_030015575.1. Taxonomy (NCBI): domain Eukaryota; kingdom Viridiplantae; phylum Streptophyta; class Magnoliopsida; order Asparagales; family Amaryllidaceae; genus Agapanthus; species Agapanthus africanus. The sequence goes on along the minus strand of JASDDO010000019.1, from coordinate 40,384,789 downwards.
AACCCATCGGGAGGGGGGACCCCCTACGGATCGAGAGTTCATGCATGGCTGAGTCGCATTCGTTGTCGGTAAGGAGGGGATCCACCAACCGAGCAGCAAAGCGGGGGACCATCTCCTCAATAGGAACTTCCCATGGCTGTCGACGAGCATGAGGGCGATTGCAGGCCATGGCGCTCGTTTGTTTCTCAAGACAAGTTACTCCAAGATAAAAAAAAATAATAATAATATAAATCTCTTTGTGAGGGGAAAAGGAAGCTATAGCCTCATATATAAAGAAATGCATTAAGTGCTGTGCGCGGAAAATCCTGCATGGTGAAGCTATTTCCAAGGCCCAAAAAAGGAAAGGCGTCGAAAATCAAGGAGATGGAACTATTTCCAAGGCCCTTTTTTCTGCGTCTGATATTGTGCACTGAAAATAGGGCATGGGAAGATTTTGTGAACAGCCACATCAAGGGACCCCACGTGCAGACTACGTGAGGCCTAAACCTGATGTACACTATAAAAAAATGGAGTAGCACCCTGCATATTGAAAGCACCAACAACAACAGTAGCAAAATGATAAAATCCCAGAGAAAAGCACGCAGACATACAAAGACATAATAGAACTTATCATTCATACTTCAAGAAGGTCATACAAAATAAAGAGAAAAATTTTACAATGGTAAGACTTCAGACGCGGGGCACGGATTGAGAAACTCAAGCTTAACCTTGTCCAAGATCCTCCAAGCATTTCGAACCTCCCGAGTATGTTTTCTCTCACGATCGCAAGCGTCGGGGTCCTCGCGGATGTCCTCCACCCTCTGGTAGGCGGCAAGTATGGCCGACTGCTGAAACGCCTGGTGCAAAAGGTCGATGAGGTTGTCACGCCTTCTTTTCGAGATCAGACTCATCAGATACACCGAATGTATCTTATCCTCTGCAACGTCCAATGCCCTGAGTGGCACACCGGCACAGAAGAGAGGAAGTGCCTCCCAAATCGCCAGCACGATGAACCTCAGAAGAGAAGAGCGACGGGGGAGTAGCTGATGGTTGTACTCGTCAAAGCGGCTCATAATCTCAGCACACTGAGCGTTGGTGAACTCCTGATTCTGACTACGGCCCAGGGCACGAATATTCCCATAGGAAATGATCTCGTCAAGACCATACAGATGGGCATCCATAATACCTGAAATAAAGGTCATGAGAATCATTAGAAAGTTCCTGTTTCATCAATTGCAGAAGGACAACCTCGGGCCAAGAGACCTCAAGAAGGCTCCACGTGAAGAAACTGAGTTCTTCACAGGAATTAAATTCCTTTTAGAAAAGGGAATTAAATTCCCATAAAACATTTTGTTGAAACGGAATTGAATTCCACAGATTGTCATCACCACTTCCCTAAAGATCATTTAAACCCTAAGAGATCTACAGTTTGAAGGTTAAGCGGTTTCATGTTCTTATGGAAAAACATGAAGAAAAAAGGGTAAAAACCCTTGTTTTGGATTTAAAATCCAGAGGAATGTGAAGGTCCATCGTTTGTCCAAGAACATTACCTGAGGAAAAGAATTCTTTTCGAACAGAGTTAAACTCTGAAGATTGTTTCAAGACAGAGAACTAAGCTCTGGAAGCGAGAATTAAATTCTCAAGGAAAAAGTTCTCAGAAGAAGAAGATGAGCAAAGTGAAGGCTCCTATGAAGAGACAGAGGTATTTATAGAAGGCAATGGAAACGTTTCATCTCCCCAGATCCCTAGAGGAATCCAACGGTCACAAGAGGTGACAGCGTTGCACTCACGTGCAGACACGTGAGAACAACGCTGTGAGGGCATTTGTTTCCTGATTTAAAATCAGAAAAGCTTATGGAAAAAGCTTCAGAAAAGGGTCACATGCTTACACGTGACCAGCAGTCACGTGTTGGCACGTGACATCTAAAAGCATCATCAAGGCAGATTCAGCTTCCTGACTACATCAAAGAAAAGGGCTTCAGAAAGGGTCACGTGCTCCCACGTGACCAGGGTCACGTGTTGGCACGTGACATTTTAAAGCGGATTCAAAGGCACATCGGTTCCCTGATCAAATCAAGAAAAAAGCTTCAAAAGAGGTCACGTGCTCCCACGTGACCAGGGGTCACGTGTTGGTACGTGACGCTCAAAACATCAGAATTGTTCTCTAGTTAAATCAAGAAAAAGAGTCCAGACAAGGGTCACGTGCTCACACGTGACCAGGGGTCACGTGGTGGTACGTGATGGTTAAGCAGCAACCAGAAGAAAGAGCGCAAAAAGAAATAGGAAGGCTCGTTCCAAGGGGGTCACGTGCCCACACGTGACCATGGGTCACGTGGTCACACGTGACCGGCTTTCAAAGCCCATTTTGTTAACAGAATTAAATTCTGAAGGAGATTCAAATCTTTCCAAAGGAAAGCGATTATCTGGAACCAATCGAATTAAAGATTCAAAGATGATTAAATATCATCTATCTATGGGAAAATCTCGAGCTTGGAAAGATTTCCCCTTTAAATCTAACCGAAATAACAAAAGAGAATCCCTGGATTTGAAATCCAATGGTGAATAAAATTCACCTAATAATCCAAAGGTCAAAAACAAATGATGGATGCAAATCAAATCTCTCAATGAAGATTCGTCAAAAACTAATTGGTTCGGCTGCTTCTCCTATAAATAGGAGCCAAGAGATAGAGGGATAGAGATAGATACGCAGAGGGAAGAAAAGGGAGAGAGCCTTGATACTTTGAGGAATTTGGATCTTCTGCAAAAGAAAACCCTAGGTAAGAAAGGGAAGGCTTTTTGAAAGAAAGAGAATTTAATTCTCAACAGAGTTTAACTCTGATATATAAAACAGAAGAACATATTTCTTCTCTCTTTGATAGAGGATCTGCAAAGTGCACATCTCCCCTTGAAGTTGAGAATTTAATTCTCAATGGGTCGAGATCCTGCCATGCAGATCCAAAACATAGAGAGGGAACGAAAGCACGAGAATTTAATTCTCACAGAACTATAGGAATTTAATTCCTTTAAAATAAAATTAGGGTTTGACCCTGTGTCATGGGAATTTAATTCCTTCAGAACAAAGAGAAACAGGGTTTAACCCTAATTAAGAACCTAGTTCTGTGGAAACAGCGGGAATTTAATTCCCTTAATCATAATTTAACAGAGAATGGGAGTTTAATTCCTTAAAAGCTTTTATTAGGGTTTAACCCTATTCAGTTCTTCACATATATGAAGAATTTAATTCCTACAGAAAATTCAGAGTCCAACTCTACTCCAGAATATAAATCTTCGAAAGGAAGTAGGAATTTAATTCCTCTGAAATTATTGTCAGGGTTCAACCCTACGAGGAATTTAATTCCTGGAAAAGATTAACAGATGCTCTAAACAACATACATAGAGGCAGGGTCACGTGCCACCACGTGACCCCCCCAAAAGACCTACAGAAAGCCCCTTTGAGGCAGTGCCCCACGTGACCCACGTGACCCTTGACAGAAGCTTTAACACACAAGCATTTGAATGCCCGTCACGTGATGGCACGTGATGCTCTAAAAGATGCGATAATCTCCGCAGAATAAATGAAGGGAGGGCGCTCTCACGTGTCGCCACGTGACCCCTCTTGCCTTAGTGTTTAACACTAAATTGAAACTCCCGAACCCAGTGTTAAAACACTGTTGGGCCTTAGTGTTCAACACTAATCAAAAAACTTTATTTGCAGTGTTTAACACTGACTACCTTAGTGTTTAACACTAACTACCTTAGTGTTTAACACTAATTTGAGATCTCTGTTGCCAGTGTTTAACACTGATCTGTTTTAGTGTTTAATGCTAATTTGAAAGCCTTGTTGCTGGTGTTTAACACCAATTATCTTTTAGTGTTAAACACTAACTTGTCAATTTCATTCCCAGTGTTCAACACTGATTGGTCTGTAGTGTTTAACACTAGACTTTGGTCCAATTGGCTAAATGGTCAGAGACAAAGTCTCTCCTTCAATGGACCAACAGGAAGCCAATATTCCAGACATGATTGGACTTAGCCCAAGATGGCCATAAGTCCTCAATTCGTAATTAACTGGGCTAATGGGCTCATAACATAATTAATTGGTCTTGATCCCAAATTGGGCCAAGGACTATTTAATCCACTTCGGTTCTAGGGTACATCTCTTCATTCCTTTGATACTTGGCGTTGTAATCCCTCAACGTCTTCAAAGAGGTGACGGGTCCCGATGACCACACATTGATATGGACTGTGGGGTCCTTAAACCCATGGACTACGACGTTCTTAACCTCGACCGAGATGTCTTTAAACTAACAATGGACTGTGGGGTCCTTAAACCCATGGACTACGACGTCCTTAACCTTGACCGAGATGTCTTAAAACTAACAATGGACCGCAATGTCCTTAAACTACCCATGGACCGCAATGTCCTTAAACTAGCGATGGACCACTATGTCCCTAAACTGGAACAATAGAGCCCAAACGCTCTTTTGTCGGATCTAAACGATCCCGTTTAAGTTGATCTTAGCCTCAAATATGGCTAACGTATGCTTAAACCTTCAAACAGACTGGACTATGAATCCCCCCAAATCAACTTCGGTTCAAGGGTACATCTCTGAACTCCTCTAATATCTGTCGTTGTAATCCTTCAACGTCGTCAGAGAGGTGACGGGTCCCGACGGCCACATATTCAATGGACCACTATATCCCTAAACTGGAACAATAGAGCCCAAATGCTCTTTTGTCGGATCTAAACGATCCCGTTAAGCTGATCTTAGTCTCAAGTTAGACTAACGTATCCTTAACAAACGTTTGAGTTGATCTTAGCCTCAAATATGGCTAACGTATCCTCAAACCAAACCCCCAAACCCAAATCTAAGATAAATACGGATTTGGACTAGTCCACGTCCTACGGGCGACGACATAACTCAGTCTCCGTATACAATCCACGGGCAACCATAAATAAAACAAACACCCACGACACGAAGTGACCATCTGGAGAAGGAGAAAGTTGTTACCGCAACGCGGTAGCGTAATTAACTGCAGGGGCTTGCGCCTGCAGGGAAGAGCGTCCCCACAATCAAAAACCCCTCAAACGAGGGGGAATCTGACGAAGTCTGCTACATCGGCCGCATCTATTTAAACCTTCGATATATGGTGCCATAAATCAACTTGGCATCTTCGGAGAGGTGAACGGATAGCACCAATTAGCATCTGCCCCGAATCTCAGTGCCAAGACATCGCAGTCTTGTGCGCCGCCGTTCGGAGGGGAACAAGGCCAATTTGCATGGGGCTCTGAGGTGAGCCGGCTTCTGCTTGCAGGTCGGGTACAGGGGCGGTCTGGTCGGCCCCTGTGGGCCTTTTCTTCTAAGTTCTGGGACACGTCATCTGCCACGTGTCGTGATCTTGGAGGTCGCCAATATCGAGCATCATCATTAGCCCCCCACTCTTGTCCCGACCATCTAGCGGGTCGGGTCAGGAGTGGACTATCGGGCCGCCCGGGGTGAGCTCCCTCCTAAGGTTTCGTCGGGACGTGCTCCCGGGTTGTCAGCTGTTTTTTCTGCCAGCGAATCAGGGTGAGGTCTCTGCATTTAAGGAAGGTGCGCCGGTTCGTGCACCCTGCCACTGAAGCGACGGTCCACGTGTCAAGCATCGGTTGGCCGACGCGACGTATGCAGGCCTGCGGCGTCTGATGGGATGCGGCCTAGTGCGCGAACGACACGTGGAGCGATCGGTGCCGCTGGACATAAGGAGGCGTTTTTGCGGGAGATGACGGGCACCGTTGGATGAGGTCGCTTGCAGCGATAAATAGGGGTGGGGCCCGTCCCTAGGCCCCTAATCCTTTATATTTCCCGCTTCTAAATCTTGGTTGCTCGGCGCTCGTCTTCTTTCTTCCGCTTCCGTTTCCCGAGGATCCCTTTTCTCAAGGTTAGATGTCTTCCTTTATAGAGTCGGTAAATGTTGTAGGAGTAGGTTCTAGGGACCCTTTAGTTGAGTCTAAGTCCTCCCGGGGAGCAGGGGTCGGATCCTCTCTCCGGGATCGTGCGGCGGGGGCAGCCCCCAGAGAGGAGGCGGTAGATGCGGCCCCCGGCACCTCGTGTTGGGTGAGGCATGAGGACGAGCTCGCAAATGCTCTGGCTCGCTTCCACATCCCCTCACATTACACACTCCGACTGGCCAAGGAGAGAGAGAGGGCGGACCAAGTACGGGGCAGGGAGATCGCCCTATATTTGGAAGCTTTTTGGGGTGGAATGTGCCTGCCCTTCTCTCCCGAGGTCGTCGAAGCGCTGAACTTTTTCGGTTTGGCCCCTGGCCAGTTAGTGCCGAACTCGTGGAGGATCCTCCTCGGGTTCCTGATCCACCTGAACTTACAGGCGGTTCCCTTCAGTCTCTCCCACCTCGATTCTTCTATCGTCTTCAAAAATCACCCTGGTGGTTGAGCGGGCGACCCGAGGTGGGTCTATCTCTCTTTTAGAAAGCGACTGGGGGGCGCTGCCGGGACAGGGGTCATGGCCCTGCCCTCTTCCATTCATGATTGGAAGAAGTTTTTTTTCGTTTCCCCTCCCGAGGGCGAGGACTGGCCCGTGCCTACAAAGTGGTCGAGGGAGAAATGCTTGCCGGGGAACCAGTCCAATGAACCCCGCCGCGGTGAGAGTGGCGTCGTGGGAGCCCATCCCCCGATCCGACATGCTGATGTCTGAGAGGGTCCTGAGTTGGGCCGGGCTCAGTCCCGTTGAGTTCGTCGGTAAGTCAGGCTTGCTTTTTGGCTTGTGTATTGCTTGTGTCGCTGACTTCTTTGCATTTGCTTCTGTGCAGGACCCATGGATATGGACTCGCTTAAAGCCTCCATGCGCCAGCCGAGGAAGGTTACGAAGGCTGGGGGTGCCAGCTCTTCTCGCGCGAAGCCTGCCCCGGTTCCCCCTTCTCCGGTGATCGTGTCCCACGAGCGTCTGGCGACGGATCCCACCCCGGGTCCCAGCAGAGTGTCGGGCCAGAAGCGGGCTCTGATTCTGGAGGACCCGGTCTTGGAGGAGCAGATCGGCTCTCCCTCGGAGCCGCTCAAGAGGAGTTCCCAGAGATCTTCCCGGGGCCGGTCCTCGCCGATCATGGTGGAGGAAGGGGGCCTCCGGTTCGCAGTGCCATCGGGGCTATCCGTTGCGGATAGCCTTCTGCATAAAATAGAGGCATCGGCTGGGGGTAGAGTCCCCGGGGGGACCTTCAAGGCTCAGATGGCATCCATCGTCCAGGAGTCCGTGCAGGTAAGTGTTTGTTTTTTTTGTGGGATTTGGGGCCTCCTTCGTCTTTCTGATCCCTTTCCAATCTCTCAGGTTCTCCAGCACGTCGCCCTCCCCTTACGCATGGAGGCCGAGGTGATAGCCCCGGCGATGAAGGCTGCGGGCCAGCTCGCCTCGCTGGAAGAGAGCTCCAAGCGGGATCTGGAGGCGGTGACGGCGAGGGTTGCCGCCCTGAAGGGCGAGGTGGAGGCAGGGAAACGGGAGGTCGCCCGGTACCGTGAGGCTGCCGTGACCGCCGAGGCCAAGCTTGGGGACGCTCATGCTCTCGCCGGAAACCTGAAGAAAATGGTGAAGACCCTCCGGAAGGAGCTGGGGGCGGCGACCGAGGCGGCCAAGTCGGCCGACTTGAAAGCGACAAAATGGGCCGACCTCTCGGCGGCGAAGGCGGTGGAGGGCTACAAGAAGTCGAAAGACTTCTATGATGACTTGGCCGTGGCCACGACCCGCATCCGACACGAGGCCCTTGACGCCGTTAAGGCCCGGATGCCGGGGTTCGCCGATGAAGACCTCCGGGCCGAATATCCCCTTGTGGACGCCGATGAGCAGGGGGAAGAGATTCCTGACGAGGAATTCGCCGAGGACCCTGCCCGTCACGTGGTGGTCGTCGAGGACCCCGAGGTCGCACCTGGCCCCGAGGCCTAAAGCCCCCGTCCTCTTCCTTTATTTCTTTGTTTTTGGAATTTTTGTAAGCCTCCGGGCATTTTGTAAGGGTGGGGAGCCCAAAATACCCTTTGTAAAGCCTTTGCCTTTGGTAGCAATAAAACTTTTTTCTTTGGTTTCATCGATTTGCACTTTATCATCTGTTTATGAAGAATGCTTGTAAAATATCTCTGCTTGCACTGTTGGGCTTCTATGTCAGGTCGGCCATCTGTCTAGCGATCGTTCGTCGAGTTGGTTTCGATCACTTGCCAGGCGCTGCTGAGGAAGAGGCATCTCCATGGCCCCGAAGTCGAGGGGGGATTGCTCAGACTTGGGTAGACCTAATGCCCCTTATTAGGGCCTAGGATCCTCTACATGTGATGGGCAGAGGGCTGTTCATCGTATTTATGCTGAGCATGAATGGGAAGCTGCTCGGTTGCCCCTAGGTAGGGGCCTTTTGACTTATGGCAATGCGAGCAGGCAATTATCAGTCGGAGATGACCGAGCAGGGTAACTGCTCGGTTGCCTCTTGCGAGGGCTTTGATCCTTAGCGTTGGAGGGGCTGTAAGAAGCCCACTAAGGATGACCGGGCAGTGAAGTTGCGCGGTTGCCTCTTGGCGAGGGCTTTGATATCTGGCGTCATGGGTAAGCAACTACCAGCCTGGGATGACCGAGCGGGGCAGCAGCTCGGATGCCTCTTGCGGGGGCTTTGATCCCTAGCGTCATGGGTAGGGGCTACCAGCCGGAGATGACCGAGCAGGGTAGCTGCTCGGTTGCCTCTTGCGAGGGCTTTGATCCTTCAGGACGGGGACCGAGCAGGGTTACTGCCCAGTGCCTCTTGGCGAGGACTTTGATCCCTGTCGGTTGTGGTAGGAAGCTACCAGCCGGGGATAGCCGAGCAATGACTCGACTGCCTCTGGGAGGACTTTGGTCTTTAGCGCGGGAGGGGCTGTAAGAAGCCTACCAAGGACCCTTAGCCGGGCAGGGTTACTTCCCGGTGCCTCTTGGCGAGGGCTTTTGTCCTGAAGGATAGCCGAGCGAGGGATCCTCGGGCTCGACTGCCTCTGGGAGGGCTTTCGATCCCTGTCGGTTGTGGTAGGAATCTACCAGCCGGGGATAGCTGAGCAGGGAAGCTGCTGAGCTGCCTCTAAGGAGTGCTTGGATCCTTAGCGTTAGAGGGGCCGTAAGAGGCCCGCTAAGGATAACCGGGCAATGAAGCCGTGCGGCTGCCTCTTGGCGAGGGCTTTTGATCCCTAGTGTTGCGAGTAGGGAAGCTACCGGCCAAGGATAGCCGAGAAGGGAAGCTGCTGAGCTGCCTCTAAGGAGGGCTTGGATGATCGCCGCGTGGTGGGAATCGAGGGCAGGGGCTGGATCTCGTGAGGCCTCGGCTGGCGGAGATCTTCACCGAGTACCATGAGCAGTGCTCTCTGCACCCCCTCCCCCCGCTGTTGTAATTTTCTTTTTCTTTTTGTATGTATGGCTGAGGAGCCCATAATACCTCTTGAATAAACAAGATCTTTCCTTCTTTTTCGCAATGTTCCATTGATCTTTATTAAATTAACAACAGACCCTAGGAAGAGTTTAAATTGCCTTAAAAGAAAAGTACATCTTAGTAGATGACCTTATTAGCACGACCCGAGCTCCCTGGAGGCTCGTTGGCCCCTGTGCTCGGCACCGGGTACGGGGCTCGCTGAGCGTCGGGCTGGTCGCCTGCCGAAACGAGCATGATCTGGCCGATGGTCAGCTCGGCGGGAGGGGGATGCTACTCCTACTCACGGTCGGCCTTCCGTTTATCCCTCAAGTAGGCGGCGAGGTGCCCCGATCGGATGAGCTCCTCGATGTAGTCCCGGAGTTGCTTACAATCCTCCGTGGCGTGGCCCAGTGTCCGGTGGAAGGCGTAATAAGGGCCCCGGGTTCGCTTCGCGGCCTGACGCGGGATTGGAGGGAACTTGAAGAACCCCTCGCTCTGGGCCTCCTCTAGAAACACCGCGAGGGAGACGTTGAGTGGGGTATACTCCTGGAACTTTGGGTGATAGGGCTGCTGACGCTCCGGCCTTTCTTCCTGGGCCCTCTTCTTCTGGTCAGGCCGATCTGCTCGAGGGAGGTTCGCGTTCACCTCGGACTCCAGTTGAACCTCGCGCTCGGTCCACGCCTTGACCTCGGCCATGGTTTTAGGCTGTGCCAACGCGAAGGAGCGTAACCACTCTCTGTGCCTGAGACCATATCTGAGCGCCGTGATGACGGTCTCGTCCCGGTGCTCCGTGACCTCGAGGAGGGCATTGTAGAAGCGGGTGATGTAAGCTTTGAAAGTCTCCTTGTCCCCGCTCTTAATTATGAAGAGGTAGTCGACCGTGCGCCTCTGCCGACGGTTCCCGACGAAATGACCGAGGAACTGAGTAGCCAGCTCGTCAAAGGTCGAGATTGAGCTAGGCTCGAGTCCACGGAACCAGTCCCGACCAGAGCGGGTGAGGGTGGCAGGGAAAGCCCTGCACTGGGCGGCGTCGGAATGGTCCTGGAAGCTCATCCCCGCGGTGAAAGCGTCCAGATGGTCTTTTGGGTCGGTTTTCCCGTCGAACAGAGAGACCTTCGGGGGCTTGTTGCGTAAGGAGACGTGGACGGCGAGCATTTCCTCGGTAAACGGCTTGGTGAGCGAGTCGGCGGCATACTTAGCCCCGTCGCTCGAGAGGTGTCCTTCCCGGCGCATGCCCTCGATCTTCTTCTCGAGGGCGTCGAGACGGCCGTGGTACCCCAAGAATTCGGCTCCTGGCGATCCCTGGCTTCTTCTGTGCGAGATCCGTGTCTGGACGCGGCCCCGGTTCCTCTCGATTAGGTTCCTTAGGTCCCCGGGCGAGGTGGCCCTCGAGTCGTCGTGGCGGGCCCCCTCTGTGCGACCCCGTCGGTAGAGGGGACGTCGATCATGCCTGGGGATAGGCGAGGTGACCGACATCTCCTCAGGGGGGTAAGGGTCGCGAGGAGGTTCGAGGCGAGGCGCTCTGGCGGCGGATCCCGGTGTGGAGCCGTGGGGCGCCCAGCGGGCCTCAGGGATCATCGGCCCGTGAGATCCGTGTCCAGGAGTCGTAGCCTGCCGGTGGTCAGCCGTGCCGGCAGGGGCGGAGCTTTCTGGAAGTGGAGGAGCGGCGTCTGGGGCCCTGGCCCGGCCGTCTGAACGCGGATGAGCGCTTCCACGAGGGACTGCAGCCGATCCATTCGGCTGGCGAGGTCGTTGATGATGGTCGCCGGGGGAGGTTCATCTGCACCTCCGGTGAGGGGGAGGCGGCGGCTGGTACCTGGATCTTCAGGGTGATCACTTGCCATGTGTATGAAGATTGGAAGGCCAACTTTGTGTTTTGTGGAGTCGGTTCTCACAGACGGTGCCAACTGATGGAGGTCCTTTTTGGCTATCCGTCAGATGTTGTCTTTCGTCCATCTCCCGGTGGATCTTAGTGGTGATCTTCTGTTGCGTGTGGGTCTCAATAGGTGTTGAGGAGATTAGGGGTTTTGAGGAGTTTTACGCCGAGTACCTGCAAAGTAAGTCCCGGGGTGGTTTAGTACCACCGAGGACCCTCCGACGATCAAGTTAGTACTAGATCCGAGCAGCGTAACGTCTAACTGGAGTAAAAAAATGACTTACTTGACCCCTCTGTGATAGGGGCTTATATAGTGGTAGCAGCACGCAGCAGCAGGCGCGAGAATCTCGCCGGCAGTTACGCTTCCGACGTCACGCCCGCGTAGAGAGCGGATCGCCCATTAATGGGGATCGTGAAGGAGTGAAACGCGGGATGTTGCTGGCGGAGAATCTGCGCATGGCGAGATTTGCGGAGCGTCGGTTACGCTTGTGAGTGGTGAAGTTGGTCGGTCGGAGGGACCGAAGAAGATGGCCTCGGTTGGGGAGCTCGGAGGCGGTAAAGAGGGCTGAGGTATCTTGGTCCTCTGGTAGCTCAGGGGTGAGCTGAGAGGCCGAGGAGACCAATTTGCATGGGGCTCTGAGGTGAGCCTGCTTCTGCTTGCAGGTCGGGTACAGGGGCGGCCTGGTCGGCCCTTTCTTCTAAGTTCTGGGACACGTCATCTGCCACATGTCGTGATCTTGGAGGTCGCCAATATCGAGCATCATCACTTATATATCTTTTTTACTCAGTAAACACTAGTAAAATAGGGGGTTGCCCCTACGGATGGGATTATCCGTTGGGGCAGATTTTACTTGGCCCTACGGATTAATCCGTAGGTCTAAAGGGTTGCCCCTACGGGCACTGACTTTCAAGAATAAAAAATTTAATTCTTAATTTGGTGTTTGCCCCTACGGTGGCGCAAACAAAGGACCTACGGACATATCCGTAGGGGCAAGTAAATATCAATTTAAAACAAATCCAGATCGAAAAGCCTACGCTCATTTTCTCTCTCTCCCTCAAACGCGCGCGAAAAACCCTAAATCGCCACCGTCACGTCGCCACCGTCGCCGGCCGTCGTCGCCACCGTCGTCGCCACCGCCGATTTCGTCGCCATCCTCGTCGCCACCGCCAGTTTCGTCGCCACCGTCGTCGCCACCGCCGGTTTCTTCGCCAATTCGACGCCGTCGTCGCCATCGCCCGTTCAGGTATAAATCTCGAGGTAAATTAAAGCATTTTTGGATTATTCATGGCTGGGTCTGGGTTGCGCGCGCGAGAGTTGGGTTTGGGCAGGGGCGCGGTGGCGGTCGGGGTCGGGGTCGGGGTCGGGGTAGGGTTAGGGTTAGGGTTGGGGTTCGGCTGCTGCTGTGGTGGGGCTGGGGTTAGGGTTACGGTGGGGCTGGGGTTAGGGTTACTGTGGGGCTGGGGTAGGGTTACGATGGGCTGGGGTTAGGGTTGGGGCTAGGGTTAGGGTTACTGTGGGGCTGGGGTAGGGTTACGGTGGGCTGGGGTTAGGGTTGGGGCTAGGGTTAGGGTTACTGTGGGGCTGGGGTTAGGGTTATGAGAGGCATGTCAGCATATTTATGTGTAATAATTGAGAGGATCAAGCTAAGTTCTATGCAAGCAGTCCCTCAGAATACATAGAAAGCTAGCCTTACATTTTAAATTAACATATTCCATAGTTGTCTTAATCGTAAGGCAGATACCCATATTGTGTAAGAGCTGACATTAATACAACCATAGGGAGCTGACTGATTACATCTCATGTGGCATTAAAATCTATAAATGGACATACGAGATAATGCAAAGAAAGAGCAATAGATCAAGACTCAATCAACTTTCCTATGCTTTATGATTTCAGCGGATAGCTCAACTTTAGTTTCAACTTTATATTCTTATTTTTCTCTCTTTTTTCTTTAGTGCTTCTTCCTCCATTTCTTTGAAGAGTCTCTCACAGCGAAATACACTCCATTTTTTCTTAATGGGATAGAATCCTACCCCCGACAGCCGGAACACATACATACAAACGCATAATTAGAGAGCGACTCGAGATGTTCGGGTTAAAACCAATATATGATACTCGATGATGATATGAAACTTTCATATTCCCATCGATACCCGTATATGAAACTAAAACGCCACTTAGTCCCCGTCTATCGGTTAACATACGTGCGATGCTCGTCGTGACCTAGAACTATACGAAGGTTGTTAAATATCGGACAGTATAGCTCGATACTAACAACCGTCGTATAGTCTGCGCGACAAGAAAATTCAATCGTATGGTAACCCATAGATTTGTCCCGTGTGGACAAGTTAAGAATGTATAAAGCAAACGCCTTCATGCACTTGTGTTTTCATCCGTTTCGAGATATTTCGTCGGTACCTTTCCGCTGGTTCTCCGTGTACAAAGATAGATTAGATGTTCATTTCAACGTTGTTTCACAGCTTTGAAATGATTATCTATTCTATTACAGTGTACTCGGAGAACAGCGGGGAGGTGCTGCCGAAATTTACTCGAAACGGTTGAAAGCACAAGTGATGGGCGTTCGCTCTATACATTCTTAATGGGATAGAAGCCTACCCCCGACAGCCGGAACACATACATACAAACGCATAATCAGAGAGCGACTCGAGATGTTCGGGTTAAAACCAATATATGATAATATGAAACCTTCATATTCCCATCGATACCCGTATATGAAACTAATTAAAAGCGCCACTTAGTCCCCGTCTATCGGTCAACATAACGTGCGATAATTTATTCTTTTCAACGACAAACGCACACACAAAGCATCTACATGGATTTTCTCCTTTGTCAGTAACTATCCCGTTCTTATATTTCTCAATATAGTCAGCATAACCTACAATTTATATGTTATTCAGTCTAACATGGCCCATGAGTACATCAGAGTTAAGGACTGGATGTATGTGGATTGGAAACAACGTATGCAACCTACGTTTGTCGCAGGGGTTGCTGCTTTCCTTGAATTTGCACGAGCACATAATAAGATCATATTAGAGAAGATTCTCTGTCCGTGCGATAGATGTGGCAATAAGTACTGGCAGAAGGTAGAATTGGCAGAGCTTCATATTGTAAAACATGGGTTTACTAGACTTTATTCAATTTGGAAATATCACGGGGAAGGAGAAGAATGCAGTACTGCGGTAGAAGAAGGAGAACACGATAATGCGGCAGGAGAAGAAGAAGAATTCGGTAATACGGCAGGATACGGAAATTTATTTCCATCAGAAGAAATGGAGGATATGGTAGAGGCTGCCCTAGGTGAATCTATTCGTACCGAAGATGACATTCCTTCCGGTCAAGGACCGCGTGCGGATAAATATGAAAATTTCATGAATGATGCTAGGAAACCAGTTTATGAGAATGCGAAGTATTCCACCCTCTCATGGTTCGTCCAACTTTTCCAAATTAAGTGCCTAAATGGATGGAGCAACAAGTCATTCACAATGCTTCTTTCGTTCTTGAAAGATTCTATGCCTCCGGGAAATAATGTGCCCGAAAGCTGGTACGAAGCCCAGAAAATGATGTCTGATTTGGGTCTAAAGTGCGAGAAGATTCAAGCATGTCCTAAAAATTGCGTGTTGTACCGGAAAGAGAATTCAGATTTGAAAGAGTGTCCAACATGCGGAGAGGCCAGGTATAAGCCGAAAGATTCTGATAAGAAGCCTGATATACCTGTGAAGATAGCACGATATTTTCCCATAACACAGAGGCTACAGAGGCTATTCAGGTGCAAGAAAACAGCCGAGGCAATGATTTGGCATCATCGTGCTCCTCCAAGCGAAAATGGAAAAATGAGCCATCCAAGAGATTCACCGGCATGGAAGGATTTCGATAGGAGGCACACAATATTCAGTAGCGATCCCCGCAATGTCCGGCTCGGACTGGCTGCCGATGGCTTCTGCCCATTCAACTATATGGCTGGAAGTCACAGTACATGGCCCGTTGTAATGATAATTTATAATCTGTCGCCTTGGTTGGCTATGGACCAATCATACTTTATGATGCCTCTTCTTATCGACGGACCAAACTCACCGGGGAACAATATCGACGTCTATCTCCGACCTCTGATTGAGGAGCTGAAAACTTTGTTTATTGATGGTGTAGAGACATATGATTCAAACACAAATACAACCTTCATACTGCGTGCGGCTTTAATGTGGACAATTAATGACTTTCCTGCATATGGAATGCTTTCAGGTTGGTCCGTACATGGTCACAAAGCATGTCCTCATTGCCATGAACACACAACATCAAAATTTTTGAATTTTAGCAGGAAGGTTTGTTATTGCGGCCATCGACGTTTTCTGCCTCCAGACCACCCCTACAGGTTAGACACGGTTCACTTTGATGGTCATCAGGAGCTTCTTGGGCCTCCATCCCCATTGTCCGGAGAGGACGTGACTGCTAAATGGGATGGTTACAATAACGTGACCTTCGGGATGGATCCGACGAGACAGGTCAAACCACAATATTGGAACAAGTTAAGCATTTTCTTCGAGCTTCCGTACTGGTCTACAAATTCAGTGCGTCATTGTCTAGACGTCATGCATATAGAGAAGGGAGTATCAGAGCACATACTTAACTTGCTTCTGTGTAAAGACGGGAAATCGAAAGACAACATGAATGCCCGGATGGATCTACAAGAGTGGGGAATAAGAAGTGAACTGCACCCTAAACCGGTAGCGGGTAAACCGGGCAAGTTTGTACTTCCCAATGCCGCTTATCATATGTCACAACCGGAGAAGAAAAGATTCCTGCAGGTGTTGCATGATTTGAAAGTCCCCACAGGTTTCTCAGGATCATTCAGCAAGAAAATAAAAATTGTGAAGGGCAAGATCGATGGGCTGAAAAGTCATGACCACCATGTTATCGTGGAGCACCTTCTTCCATTAGCCCTCAGGACTTCTCTCCCCGACTCGGTTGGTCTAGTAATCAACGACCTATGTTGTTTTTTCAGGGAGTTGTGTGCTAAAACGCTGGAGGTTGCGACGCTGGATAAACTACAAAATTCTATTGCGTTGATACTTTGCAAGTTTGAGCGTATTTTCCCACCGTCATTCTTCGATATCATAATACACTTGACGGTTCATCTTGCAACTGAGGCGAAGTTAGCCGGACCGGTACAATATCGATGGATGTATCCCGTCGAGAGGTACGTGTAATTTTTCGTTTCGCGCAATTTATAAATTTATTTTTGTCATGTATGCCCGTGTTTATTTATTCAACATATTCTCATTAGGTACCTTTACACTCTTAAGAAGTATATACGCAATAAAAATCGACCAGAGGGTTCTATCATGCAAGGTTATCTTCTTGATGAAGCAACCACATTTTGCTCCCGCTATCTGGACGAGAACATTGAGACAAGGCTTAACCGACCTCGAAGAATTCAAGACGGGCCATATGGTAAAGCCGAGTATAAGAGGGTAGACACTATGTTTATCAACAAGATATACCGGTTTATCTTGCTTAATTGCGAATGTCTTGAACAAATTAGAGAGTAAGTTCTTTTGGATTAATTGTTATATCTGTGTTTGTGTGTGTATGAAATGACATAATATTAATGTCACAATTATTTGTCGAAAACAGAACTCATTTTAACGAGGTACGTGAGGGGCATCCTGATTGGAACGAAGAGCGTTTGGAAAAATACCATCAGGATAATTTTTGTGATTGGGTCACAGAGCATGTAAGTTATTCGAATTACATTTTATTGCTATCAGTTTTAATCTAAACTTGTATCGTTATGTATTTATCGTAAAATTTGTTTTGTTAGATCCACGATCCGAACTTGTCTGCATCATTTGAGAGTGATTCAAGATGTTTAGCTCAATTTCCTAGTATGGAGGTTGCACATTACAAAGGATTTGGTGTCCTTGGATACAAATTCGAAATTAAGGACATAGAAACATCTAGAATCACTCAGAATAGTGGAATTGCGACGGTAGGATCGGACGGTGTGATTTACTATGGGTACTTAAATTGTATACTCGGCATCCACTATCCCGGACGATCAGAACCCTTTTATATATTCCACTGTACTTGGTACGATCCGCGAACCGATACAGACAGGTGGAGAAGCAGTCTTGGGACTTGGAAAGATGAATATGGATTGACCAGTGTGAACACACTTCGATTTTACGGTCAAGACGATCCGTTCATCTTTCCGAACCAAGCGTTCCAAGTATACTACTCACAGTGTTTGAAGCATCCGGGGTGGAGTGTTGTATGCCGATGGAAACCTAGAGATGTCTACGATGTCCCAGAATACGAGGACAGCGATGAGGACGAAGAAGAGAGAAGACTTAAAGTGCTCCGACCGTTTGTTTCGAAGGACGGGTTGTCTTCGACCGATCATGAAGTTACGTGGGTTAGAAATGACATCGACGATGAAATCCAAGTAGATATGTATGATGCGCCCACGAAACGAAAAAGGTTATCAGTAATGTTATATTATTACTTCACATTTTACGCTCTAGAGCATATATAGTCAATACTTTTAATGATTGTCTAATGCGTCCACGAACCGTTTATCTAGATTGGATGACGATGTCGGGAGCAGCGAGGGGCGGCAGGAGCTCCAGCCGCGGCAGAGGCAGAGGCAGAGGCAGAGCGGTTCTGCCGCCCGGAGAGCTCCGTAGGGAGCTTCAGAGGGCCGGTCTTGCACCCAGATCGGAGACCCCTTCGGATGCCTCCTTCCGTGTGGATTTTTCCACACCTCCAGGTATACTGCACGCATATCCATTTTCAATTTAATATTACAGATATTCATGCCTGTTTATGTCAAAATTACTTATATTGTCAATGTTTGATTGTCTAGTTGTTGGTCCTGCGTCCACATCTGGGACAGAGGCCACCCCCGCTCCTCCAGGTATGTTTATATATCATATAGTGCATGCATATTGATTTAGAACGTTATATTATTGATCTACACATTCTTTTTGCAATTACTTATCAAATCTATTTTTAATTGTCTAGTTGTTGGTCCTGCGTCCACATCTGGGACAGAGGCCACCCCCGCTCCTCCAGGTATGTTCATATATCATATAGTGTATGTATATTGATTTAGAATGCTATATCATAAATATACACATTCCTTTTGCTCTTACTTAGCAATTTTTATTATTGTCTAGCTGTAGGTGGTGACACCACCGCACCTGCGGGTATGTTTATATGTCCTATAGTTCATGCATATTGATTTAGAACGTTATATTATTGATCTACACATTCTTTTTGCAATTACTTATAAAATCTATTTTTAATTGTCTAATTATAGGTGGTGCGTCCACACCTTCCACAGGGGCCACTCCTGCCGCTTCCGTACCCTCCGCATCGTCTGCAGGTTAGTATGAATAAATTTAAAATATTTATTTATTTTACATATGCTCTATAGAATAAATATGAACTTCATGGAGATTTAGCGTCGATGTTTATTTTATAGTTGGAGGGGATGCGTCCGGGTCCGGGACCCCGGTTGTTCCTCACCGGAGGAACTATCGTCCCGCTCGTGCTGCTGCTCGGGCCCAGGCTCGTGCGTTATTCACCGGAGGTATATATCACACTTGAATTTTTGTTTAACCTTGATTTCTTAATACAACTTTGTATTATTATTGATTGTCTTGATATTTCGTGCAGACGCAGGGCCTCTCCATCCCCAGAGGGGGACTCGAGGCCCGAATCAGTCCCATAGGCTGAGGCCTAATAGAGCTAGGGGGGAGGCAGCATTCCCCCTATTTTTTACCCTTGACTATCGCTATACCGGTCCTCATGCCGAGAGGTTCGGCCGGTATTTGGGGGACGAGAGCCGGATCGTGAAGAACTATCCACTTCACGTTGAGTGGGGCGAGCAGCACCAGCGCTCATTCGCCCTCTTCTTTGAACAGGCTCGGGTATGTATTAATATATATTTTCATTTGATCTATCCAATATATTTATTATTAACACTTGCAATCTAATAACAATGTTTTTTTTTTGTATTTTCAGTTGGATTACGATTTTCAGCCTGTAGCCGACCCTGATCACTCGGGGAGGGTGCTCGACCTTCATGCTCTGTACAATGGCCTGATGAAGAACATGCAGGCCAAGGTCCGATACAACAGGAATGAGCTGAAGGCCGACTGCTACTCCCTATGGATAGCGACCCCCGAGGCAGAGAGAGCGGCCCTCCTATCTACTCCGGCGTTTGCGAGAGTCGACGTAGAGACATGGCCTCTATTGTGCGCTTATTTCGACTCCGAACGCAAACAAGTATGTATTTTAAATTTAATTCATTATTTATGATATAATTTATTTCTTTGTGTTTCTTAATTAGAAAACTAAATGTTAATGCGTTGTGCAGAAACAGGCCGCTCAGAATACGGAGAACAGGAAGTCGGCGAAGAGGGGTCGCCCCACTTACACAGGTGGCTCGAGGAACATTACTCGAGCCATGGAGTTATCGGTAAATTAAGTGTTATTCTCTAATATTCTGCAATATTAAGAGTTATTCTCTAATATTTCTAATATTAAGAGTTACTTTCTAATATTGCAGACATCTCGGACCGTGGCGTCAGGTGGTACACCGAGCGTGCTGTCCGCATATCTTGCCGTCCACGGCACCTCGACAGATCCCGCCACGGGCGAGCTTCGATGTCCCGACGTCGCTACCCAGGAGTACTGCGTAAGTGTTAATATTTTTTCTACCCAAATTTGAAATTTTAGTTTTGGAAGGTTCAAGTTTAAATTTTATACTTATACTTTACTGCTTAATGTGGGTGTAGGAGCGGGTGGTTGAGCAGGCCCAGGCCTCGGGGATCGATTTTACCGGACAGAACGATCCGAGGCTGCTGACCCCAGTTCTGGACGCCGCACACGGAGGGCACCACGGAGGTTGGGAGAGAGGCCGGGGATTGGGCCCTAGCAGGGCCCATATGAGGTTGGACTCCACCCCGGCGGTTACTTCCTCCGTCTCCAGTGGCCGGCATGTCCATCAGGAACTGGATAGCTTGAGGGCCACCGTTCAGGAGTTGAAGGAGATGCTGGTATGTATACTACTTTATAGTAAAATATCATTTCATATTATATACATATCAACACAACCCTTATTAGTACGTAAGTCTGATTAATCATACATACATATGTAATTAAAATAAACAACGCTTTTCCAAACTAGATATCCAAACAGGGTTTCGAAATAACTTAATAATGAAACGAATTCGAATAATACACCGTTCTTAGACGCTTCTTACACACGTTATGTCCAGACGCGACAGGGTAGATCGGCCGAGCCTCCACATGCATCTCCTTCGGCTGCGGCTCCGCAAGCCACTACATCGGCTGCGGTTCCGCAGACAGCTCCTGTAGCTCCACCGCCCACTCAGACTCCCGCAGCCGCGGCTCCGCAAGCGACTACCTCGACGGCGGCTGCGCAGACCACGACGCCAGCTCCACATGCCGCTCAGACTCCTTTATTTGCAGTATTGGATAGTGTATTTACCGAGGAGCAGGCGCGCGTTATTCGAACGTTACTCGGAGGTGGAGCTGGACCGAACTAGGGTAGCTTTTTGGTTCTTATTTTTTGAAACATGTATTTATTTATATCACATTGTACTACATTTTGAAACGATATTGATATTGGTTTGAATTTATATCATATTCAGTTTTTGGGTTTCTTTTGTATATTATATATATGCGTGGGATGTGATTATGAATACTGCAATATATGATTTGATTGATGTATATAGTATTGTGCACAGGGCGGAAAAAAATCTAGCAGCCCTTTTTTAAAAAAAAATACAGAAAATATGTACCTACGGATTACACCGTAGGTAAATATATTGGCCCTACGCAGTTATCCGTAGGGGCAAAATATCAGGAAACCTGATATTTTCCCACCTGATATCAGTGCAGGGTGTTGGGGGTGCCCCTACGGATATATACGTAGGGGCCAATACTTATCCCCTACGTATATATCCGTAGGGGCAACATATCAGGTCCCCTGATATTTCCCCCCGATCTCAGTTCATTGTGTTGGGAGAGGACCCTACGGAAACAGCCGTAGGGGCTACTTTATATCCCCTACGGCTTTATCCGTAGGGGACTAAATAGGACCTACGGATATATCCGTAGGTATATACAATATATTAAAAAAAAAAATTAAATATATGATTTTTTTACCCCTACGGGGTACTCCGTAGGGGCTATAGCACCTACTGATTTATCCGTAGGGGAATAATTTTATCCGTAGGGCCAAGTGCAGGACCTCAACTTGCACCTGCGGCCTTTGCACCTACGGGGTGTTTTTTCGCCCCTACGCACTAATCCGTAGGGGCAGTGGTTTTCCCCTACCGACAAATCCGTAGGGGCAACCCTTATTTGTAGTAGTGAAAGTACTATAGATATAAATATAGATATAGATAGATATAGATACGTGTGTGTGTGAGAACATAAGAAAATGCAGGGGTATATATAAATTTCAAGTTTTCGACGGGATAAATAGATGAGAAATACTAATACGAGTATATACAAAAAACCACTCATTAAAAAGTGAAGAAATTTTGCAAAATGCAAACAAAATAGTTTGATAATCTCCAAGACATACAACGATTATATAACGATCCTTGTGTATAGATACATCATTGACTTTTGGAGCAATAATCAACAATTTTTAATGATCGTAGGTCGTTCACATCCTTGCATGCTCCGTCACATCAACAAATATAATATTTAGGGTAAATTGTTGAAAAAACCCTATCTCAAGTAAAACCTGTTAAAAAGCCCCTGAGCTTTTTGAACATGTTAAAAACACCTAGGCCCATCACTTTTTCCATCACATACTCATAACAGTGGGTATTTTAGTATATCCAAAAAATACCCTTAGAGACTCATGTGCCTAAATACAAGTTGATTGCTGGGAATTTTGGAGCAAAAATTCTGATATTGCAGTTGTCTGTAACTTCTATCCTGAGTTGAGTTTTATTTATTTTTCCTCCAAGAACTAAGCATTAAATGCTCCAACAAAGTCATTTTCCCTCCAAATGCACTACTAAAAAAAACATATTTGCCCACTGAACCACAATTATCCCTTTCGTTTTCTCCGTTATCCTTCTCTCATCTTCTCCATTTTCATTTAACTTCTAATAACTTGACTGTAATTTCTAATAAGTTGCATGTAATTTCTAAGCGGTTGCCGGTAAGTTCTAATAGGCCGCATGTAACTTCTAAGCAGTTCCCTCTAACTTCTAATAACCTGTTTGTAATTTCTAATAAACTGCATGTAAGTTCTAAGTAGTTGCATGTAATTTCTAATATTCTGCATGTAATTTCTAATAAGCTGCATGTAACTTCAATAATATGGTGATTCAAGCGATATTTTTGCTGGATACTTTGGATAAGAATGTTAACTCATTCTCAAGGAGGGTCAAGTCTGTTTCTATTCTTTGAGCTTTATGCTCATAAATCAAGTTAAATGTAGTGTTTAAGGATGAAATAATTATGAAGTATGTCTATACATTATGTATATTTGTCTTTAGGCTGACATTGGACAACCTTTTTTAGTCTTCATGATACTTTTGGGCTAATTGCATGATACTCATTTCAAACTTGTTAAAGGATAAATATATACGTACATTATGCTCATGAATATTTCCTTTTTCTAGTGTTTAATTTATTTATTTTTCCCCTTTTGTGGCTATACATAGATTATTAAAACTTGAATTGATGAATTGAAGCCTTGCATTAGAGATGCAGAGAGCTTCAGAGTGTGTAATATTTCTTAATTAACTGCATGCATCAATTTAAACAACTTTGATTTGTTGTATTTCTCAAAACTTTTGTTCCTGTCCAAACTGCTAAAAATCAATTAGACAGGACTAGGAGATTACACCTGAACTATTTTTGTTCTGTGGTCCGTCCCAATTGCAACGCAAATTAGTTTAGTATAGGTTACATAAGTATACATTTAAACCGTGATTTCTAATAAGCTGCATGTAACTTCTAAGCAGTTGCATGTAAGTTCTAATAATTTGCATTTAACTTCTAATAAGCTGCATGTAATTTCAAAACACTTGCATTTAACTTCTAATAAATTGCATGTAACTTCTAAACAATTGCCTGTAGTTTCTAATAACTTGTCTGTAATTTCTAATAAACTAACTTCTAAGCAGTTGCTTGTAACTCCTAATAACTTGTCTGTAAATTCTAATAAATTGCATTTAACTTCTAAGCAGTTGTGGCTATACTTTAGGTTGGATAATATGGTGATTCAAGCGATATTTTCGCTTGATACTTTGAATAAGGAGGTTAACTCATTCTCAATTTGGGTCATGTCTGTTTCTATTCTTTGAGCCTGCTCATACATCAAGTTAAATATAGTGTTTGAGGATGAAATAATTATGAAATATGTTTATACATTACAAATATTTGTCTTTATGCTGACATTGGACAACCTATTTTAGTTTTCATGATACTTTTGGACTAATTGCATGATACTCATTTCAAACTTGTTAAAGGATAAATATATACCTACATTCTGCTCATGAATATTTCTTTTTTCTAGTGTTTAATTTATTTATTTTTCCCATTTTGTGGTTGTACATAGATTATTAAAACTTGAATTGATGAGTTGAAGACTTGCATTAGAGATGCAGAGAGCTTCAGAGTGTGTAATATTTCTTAATTAACTGCATGCATCAATTTAAACAACCTTGATTTGTTGTATTTCTCAAAACTTTTGTTTCGGTCCAAACTGCTAAAATGAAGTAGACAGGACTAGGAGATTACACCTGAACTATTTTTGTTCTGCGGTTCTTTAGATGGCCCACTTCCCTCCCAAAATTAGTTTAGTATAGCTTACAAAAGAATACATTTAAACCGTGACTTCTAACAATTTGTCTGTAATGTAACTTTTAATAAGCTGCATGTAATTTCTAATAAAGTGCATGTAACTTCTAAACAGTTGCCTGTAAACATTAGCCTCATCAAAAATACATCAACAATTTTTGTTAATTTTTTTTTTCAATATTAGCTATATAAAACCAATAATATCAACAAAAATATCATTCATAACACAGTATCGGCCAATATCGGCTTTATAAAACTAATAAAATCTACAAAAATATCATTTATAACACAGTATCAGCCAACATCGGTCTATAATATCATTCATATAACAGTATCGGCTAATATCGGCTATATAAAATACATAATATCAACAAAAATATCATTTGTATCACATCGGCGATATTAAAGTAAACACGTCAATAATTTTTGGCATTCATTAGAAAAACCAGTAACATATAAGCAATTTGTCATTCTCGCTCAAAACAAGTAATAATATCGGCGAATATTGACCAAATACAAATAGATGAATACATGTACGAATAACAAAGAGTTCAAATTTCGACCAAACAAAACCTGAAACAATATCAAAGTCATTTCTTCCTCTTTCGCCAATAGAATTTGTGCCGTAAGTATCGGTCTCGGCCGCAACTACTTCGACCCTTTTCTCTCCAGGGCATTCGGAATCCGTCGACCCTCGATCGATGCCTTCGTGAATAAATAGACGAACACGCCGCAATCAGAAAGGTTAACCAATAACGTTAACAAACGCATATTGTTATAACCATTAACAATCAGAAATGTTTAAAAAAACTTGTAAAGAAAATACTGCTTATGAATTCTTTTGTATCAGGCAAGGAACACTAGTAAAATGAAATGCATTGAAATCCCCATATTTATCGAATTTCTTTGCCCTAAAATTGAGTAGATATCGCAAATATAGCCTAACGCCTACATCTTAATGGGGGGCACGCGCAAGTAAAGAATAATGCTGCAATTCCTTTTCGGCAAAATCTATAACGAGCAACGTCCAATGAGAGTTATGACGTATCGGGGTCATAAGAGGAGTAGATGGGAAATGCCATACATCGTCAACGTATAAAGTCCACCCTATGTCTGTCGTTTTTCCAAATAGTTCTACCGCAGAACCGACTTCAAATGAGTTGCATAATAAGCTTTGAATCATAACATAATGAACAGCAATTACCTGCTACCAAATATCATGCCAAATAATTGCCAAAATCAAACAATACATGCACCATGTGCAAATAAAACAGACTAATCTAAACAGACTAATCGAACAAATGATATAATTTTAGCAACTAAGAAAATACTCGCTCCTAAGGATAATGGAACTTAACACACTAAAGGTCACAAGATAGGCACACAAAACCAATACATAATGTTTAGATCATGGCCACGAGAGTGAATTGGTAATTTATTACACAGAATCGATGACTCTGGTTATAAACTGAACACAAACAAATAATAATAATAAATGCAAATAGCAATTAACAAGATATTTTCACGCTATACATCATGATATCTATAACAGCTGCTAAGAAATTCAAAAAACAGAAGAACCGAAAAAGATGAACATGCCTAACATGAAACATTACGATTCAAAACAACCCTAGGTATCTCCATTAGCATAATTTTCATGTCATATGTTTGTCCTACATGAATTCAATAAAACTCATGTATTAAGAAGCAATGAAAATAATAAGGAAGCTCTTCATGAGGGCTTTCACGGAGCATAGACAAGATTTGTGTGAAATGATCCTCCATCAATACTTTCACTTCGAATGTGAAAATTTTCATGGTACTGCATGTCAAAAATCAATATTTGGTGAATATGTCAAGATAAAACAAAACATGTTTTTAAAGAGGCCATACCCAATGTACAGGTAACCCCAGCATATGAGCTTTAACCCTTGGAATCTCCATTATCTTCATCAAGTAAGACAAGTAAGATGGTAGGAGTGAAAGAATTGAAGCCTGGGTAAATATTAAATCATTTTAGCTGCATAATATCAATTTATAAAGAAAGAGAATGTTAAACAAGAGGGATCCAAATGCATTTCCTAAGGAATGCTATTATCTTTCCACTTCTTTCAAGATTCATCTAGCAGAACTTGGAAAATACTGCTCTTTCGTTGCAAAAGCATTATGTTTCCTGAGAAAATAAGTATATTTTTGTAGCCAACTGGCTTAACAGGTGAAATGGAACCGATCGCTTATTTCCCATATATTTATATGCCATCTTTGTGATGCTTCAGATTCTCATGTAAGTATCGTGGGTTATCTACAAATCATTCAAGGTCAATTTCAAATTTCTAGATGGTCCATCAAGTTAGTCCTGATTGAAAATGTACGTGAATGAAATCAGTTAGACAATTCAATCCGATAATTTCAAGTAGGTCTTATAGTCTTATGCTAGCAA
Source organism: Agapanthus africanus (assembly GCA_030015575.1). Lineage (NCBI taxonomy): Eukaryota > Viridiplantae > Streptophyta > Magnoliopsida > Asparagales > Amaryllidaceae > Agapanthus > Agapanthus africanus. The sequence goes on along the minus strand of JASDDO010000019.1, from coordinate 40,358,215 downwards.
CCTGATGCACCATAATGTTATAAGAATGATTTAATACAATATAAAAAACCAAAAACCAAATAAGGAGTCATGATGTTAGATGATGAAATAACCTATATGGTTTCAACTTATCAAAAAAGCCTACAAAGTGAAACATGCAACAATTAAGAGATGCCACAAAGCAGTAAATTAATGCATGTAACTTATTAAAAGTTACAGACGACTTATTAGAAGTTACATGCAGTTTATTAGAAATTACAAGCTAATTATTAGAAATTATAGACAACTGCTTAGAAATTACAGGTAAGTAATTAGAAATTACATGAAACTGCTTAGAAGATTATAAGTTACATACAACTGTTTAGAACTTACATGCAGCTTCTTAGAACTTACATACAACTGTTTAGAAGTTACAAACAAATACTAATTATATTTCCATATGCAGGAAACAAATTCTTCCAGAATGCCATTCTTTTGCTTTCTATAGCAAAAACCGCAGCAAGTTTCAAACAATATCAAAACGCATGATAAGTATTTATCTAAGCTACAAAAAGACATCGAGCAAATGAGTATTGCACAAATAAAAAACAAAGTAAAACTTCAACAAATTGAAGTTGATGTATAAAGAAACAAAAACCTTATCTTTCGAGGGCCGTCCTTTCCCTTTCCAAGAGTTGGCTCGATTGAGAAGCGTGCCTACAGCCTCCTTTGAGATTTTCGCAAACGAACCTATCGTAAAAATCAAAAACCCAATTAATAGTTAAAACGAATCGAAACCCAGAAAGATTAAGCGAAGATGATGCAAACATCTTAAGCTTTTACCTTCATCATGGGATTTTGCGGCAGAATTTGAACTGGTGCCCAAATTGCCTGCCGTTAATGAAATTAAAATGGTTAAAGAGGGTTAAAGAGAGGTTTTGAGAGTTGGGTACTTGATGGGTCTTCTTCCTTCCTTTGTTTGGATTGGTTTCTGGCGGTGGTGGAAGTTGTCGATAACGATGGCAGCTACGCAGAAGGTGAAAAGGGTTGCGAGGGCGAGAAAGAGAAAGACGGAGAAGTTAATTGATTGAGAAAAAGGGTAATTTGATAACTTCGTCTAATTGAAAATATCAGGCCTGGCCTGTTTTAAATATAGCCCGGGGGTTTTCTCACAAATATTTATGAACGGTATCCCTTCGCAACCATTTTGACCGGGGGCTTTTCAACAATTTACCCTAATATTTACACTAGCTAATAAAACAGTGTATTTTAGCATAAGATGCTTGCATATCCACTATATCTCAAAGTGCCGAAACAATGATTATTCCCTCCATGCATATATAATATGCTTACATGCTTTAATGTGTCTCACTTTCACAACAACAAACCGCATTTTCATCTTCAAGCCATGGTTCCCCCCTCTCTCTCTCTCTCTCTCTCTCTCTCTCTCCGCTAATGTTTTGATTGCATGCATGCAGGAAGAGGAGTACAAAGTAGTACAGGGGAAGGTGAGCAGCAAGAAAAGATGAAGATGGGGGAGATCTTGGTGCTCTTTTTGTACACTGTAAGGACTAGTTACATGTATTAAAACAAGATTAGTTATAGATTAAATGCACTGTAAATTTTTTGTTAAAACACGCATATATATGCTTCACTTCTATAAATAAATAAATAAATAAATTCTTAAGTTTAAGTGCAATTTTGGACGCCCTTAACTTGTTATTATAATGACAAAAAAAGGACTCCATTGCTAAGAAAATAGTGTGTGGGCAAATATGGATATGGGTTAGTGAAGAAGCTTAGCTAGTGATATTACATATATCACACACTACTACAAATAAGGGTTGCCCCTACGGATTTATCCATAGGGGCAAACCACTACCCCTACAGATATATCCGTAGGGCCAAGAAAATACCCTGTAGATACAAACGCCGTAGGTGCAAGTCGAAGCCTTGAACTTGCCCCTACGGACAAAAATTTGCCCCTACGAAGTTCTGTGTAGGTCCCGTTTGCCCTACGGAATAAGCCGTAGGGGCAAAAAATTTATTCTATTTACGGTTTAATAAAATAGATTAGTTGTACCTACGGGTGAATCCGTAGGGCCAAGTAGTAGCCCCTACGGATAAATGCGTAGGTACCCATCCGTAGAGGCAAAATATCAGGATTCCTGATATTTTGCCCCTACGGATCACTGGATAGGGGCATCTATCTGATACTGAGATCACAGAGGAAAATATCAGTTATCATATTTTGCCCCTACGAATTAATCCGTAGGGGCAACGTTGGGCCCTACGGATTAATCCGTAGGTACATATTATCAGTTTTTTTTAAAAAAAGGCTGCCTATTTTTTTCTCGCCCTGTGTACAATAATATATACATCGATCAAATATAAAATTAATCATCACACAGCATATATCACAGTATTCATAATCACATCTCATGCATATAATATACAAAAGAAACCAAAAAGCAGAATATGATATAAATATAAACACGCAAACACCACCAATATCAATATCGTCCAAAATGTAGTACAATATGTATCATATAAATAAATACATGTTTCAAAAAATAAGAATAAAAAAGCTACCCTAGCTCGGTCCAACTCCACCTCTGATAAACGCCAGAATCTGACGCGCCTGCTCCTCGGTCAATAAATCATGCAATGCGGAGCGTACGGGAGTTTGAGCGGGCTGTGGAGCTGGCGATGTGGTCTGCGTAGCCGCCGTCGAGGTAGTGGCTTGCGGTGCCGCGGCTGCGGGAGTCTGAACGAGCGGTGGAGCTATAGGAGCTGTCTGCGGAACCGCAGCCGATGTAGTGGCTTGCGGAGCCGCAGTCGAATGAGATGCATGTGGAGGCTCGGCCGATGTATCCTACCGCGTCTGGACCTAACGTGTGTAATAAACGAGTAAGAACTGTGTATTATTCGAATTCGTATCATTATCAAGTTATTTCGAAACCCCATTTGGATATCTAGTTTGGAAAATCGTAGTTTATTTTAATTAGATATGTATGTATGATTAATCAAAGCTAAGTCTACAACCAAATAAGCTCAGGCTACGTACTAATATTGGATATGTTGATATCTATAATATGACATGATATTTTACTATTAAATAGTATACATACCAGCATCTCCTTCAACTCCTGAACGGCGGCTTTCAAGCTCTTTAGTTCCTGCTGGACACGTCGCTCACTGGAGACGGAGGAAGTAACCGCCGGGGTGGAGTCCAACCTCATATGGGCCCTGCTAGGGTCCAGTCCCCGGCCTCTCTCCCAACCTCCGTGGTGCCGTTGGTGTGCAGCGTCCAGGACTGGGGTCAGCAGCCTCGGATCGTTCTGTCCTGCAAAATCGATCCCCGATGCCTCGGCCTGCTCAACCACCCGCTCCTACACCCACATTAACCAGTAAAATATAAGTATATCATTTAAATTTAAACCTTCCAAAACTAAAATTTCAAATAGAAGTTGAATAAATATTAACACTTACGCAATACTCCTGGGTAGCGACGTCGGGGTATCGAAGCTCGCCCGTGGCGGGATCTGTCGAGGGGGCGTGGGCGACAAGATATGCAGACAGCACGCTCGGTGTACCACCTTGCGCCAGGGTCTGAACTGTCTGCAATATTAGAAAATAACTCTTAATATTAGATATATTAGAAAATAACTCTTAATATTGCATTATATCACAAAGGCCGGTCTATTGTAATTTACCGATAACTCCATGGCTCAAGTAATATTCCTCGAACCACCTGTATAAGTGGGGCGACCCCTCTTCGCCGACTTCCTATTCTCTATATTTTGAGCGGCATGTTTCTGCACAACACATTCACATTTAGTTTTCTAATTAAGGAACACAAAAAAAATTATATACTAAAAAATGAATTACATTTAAAATACATACCTGTTTGCGTTGAGAGTCAAAATATTCGCACGATAGAGGCCATGTCTCTACGTCGACTCTCGCAAAGGGCCGGAGTAGATAGGAAGGCCGCTCTCTCTGCCTCGGGGGTCGCCATCCACAGGGAGTAGCAATCGGCCTTCAGCTCATTCCTGTTGTATCGGACCTTGGTCTGCATGTTCTTCATCAGGCCATTGTACAGAGCATGAAGGTCGAGCACCCTCCCAGGATGATCAGGGTCGGGTACAGGCTGAAAATCGTAATCCAACTGAAAATACAAAAAAAACATTGTTATTAGATTGCAAGTGTTAATAATAAATATATTGGATAAATCAAATGAAAATATATATTAATACCCGAGCCTGATCAAAGAAGTGGGCGAATAAGCGCCGGTGCTGGTCGCCCCACTCAACGTGAAGTGGATAGTTCTTCACGAGCCGGCTCTCATCCCCCATACACCGGCCGAACCTCTCGGCATGAGGACCGGTATAGCGATAATCAAGGGTAAAAAAGAGGGGGAATACTGCCTCCCCCTAGCTCTGTCAGGCCTCAGCTTATGGGACTGATTCGTGTCTCGAGCCCCCCTATGGGGATGGGGAGGCCCTGCGTCTGCAAGAAATATCAAGACAATCAATATTAAGACAAAGATGTATTAAGAAATCAAGATTAAACGAAAATTGAAGTGTGATATATACCTCCGGTGACTAAAGCACGAGCCTGGGCCCGGGCAGCAGCACAAGCGGGACAATAGTTCCTCCGGTGAGGAACAGCCGGTGTCCCGGATGCGGACGCATCCCCTTCAACTAGAAAATAAACATTGACGCTAAATTTCCATGAAGTTCATATTTATTCTATAAAGGATATGTAAAATGAATAAATATTTTATATTTATTCATACTAACCTACAGACGATGCGGAGGGTACGGAAGTGGCAGGAGTGGCCCCTGCGTCAGATGTGGACGCACCACCTATAATTAGACAATTAAAAATAGAATATATAAGTAATTGCAAAAAGAATGTGTAGATCAATAATATAACATTCTAAATCAATATGCATGCACTATAGGATATATAAACATACCCGCAGGCGCGGTGGTGTCACCACTTACAGCTAGACAATAATAAAAATTACTATCTAAGTAAGAGCAAAAGAAATGTGTGTGTATTTACGATATAGCATTCTAAATCAATATACATGCACTATATGATGTATAAACATATCTGGAAGAGCGGGAGTGGCCTCTGTCCCTGATGTGGACGCATCACCAACAACTAGACAATCAAACATTGACAATATAAGTAATTTTGACATAAACAGGCATGAATATCTATAATATTATATTCAAAATGGATATGCGTGCAATATACCAGAAGGTGTGGCAAAGTCCACACGGAAGGAGGCATCCGAAGGGGTCTCCGATCTGGGTGCAAGACCGGCCCTCTGAAGCTCCCTATGCAACTCTCCGGACGGCAGAACCGCTCTGCCTCTGCCTCTGCCGGTGGCGCGGCTGGAGCTCCTGCCGCCCCTCGCTGCTCCCGTCATCATCATCAAATCTAGTCCTGCATATTCTCTTATAAGAAATCCTTGAAACTTCTATAAGAAACCTTGGAACTCCTATAAGAAATCACCTAATATTCTCATAAATTCTTGAAAGGAATAGGACTTTGAATATACAAAAGAAGAAAGTGAAAATTCTGATCAAGCATCATACTCAGATTTCAGATGACCCCCATCAAAAGACTTCTATAAAGCCAAAGAAGGCAACAGAAAACCCTTTTAGTCAATTAGAGAGTGCACCTGCAGTGAGAAGTGGTAAAAGTATCACCCAACAAGGGTGTAATTTACAGAATCAGTTGAAACTCTTGAAAGTCAAATAAGAACCTAACCTGCACAAATCTGATGTATACTTTCCATTGGACACTAAGAAGTCTCTAAAAGGAAAAGCCAATGTGAAAGCCATCATTAGTTCATATCAGAAGATTGATGCTGAAACAGAAAACAAGGAATGTCATTTTCTTCTTCTTCTGCCACATTACTGTCTTCTCCTTCTTCTTCTGCCACATTACTGTCTTCTCCTTCTTCTTCTGCCACATTACTGTCTTCTCCTTCTTATTATGTGCGCGTGCAAATTCAATGAAAACAGAAACTCCAGTGACAAACTTAAGTTGCATACGTTGTTGTCAATTCACATACATCCAGTCCTTAACTCTGACGTACTCATGGACCATGTTAGACTGTATCATATAAATTGTAGGTTATGATGACTATATTGAGAAATGTAAGAACGGGATGGTTACTGACAAAGGAGAAAATCCTTGTATATGCTTTGTGTGTGCGTTTGTCGTTGAAAAGAATAAATTATCGATAATCAAAATTAGATTTGAAGATACCCATGTATGAGTTGTATTCTATATATGTGTGTTTCAATTTATGATTTCGCTTAAGTGTAGGGTTGTTTTTACTTAAATGCATACATACGCACATATCACATAAACACATGCATACATATCACATGTCACATATGTTCTCCGCCGAAAGACGCGTCCGGGACGTTAGGACGTCCGGGCCTGAACTTCGAGGCAGATGCTATTTGGTTCTATCCGTCCACCTCTCCGAAGATGCCAAGTTGATTTATGGCACCGTATATTGAAGGATTAAACGGATGCGGCCGATATAGCAGACTTCGTCAGATTCCCCTTCGTTGAGGGGTTTTTGATTGTGGGGACGCTCTTCCCTGCAGGCGCAAGCCCCTGCAGTTAATTACGCTACCGCATAGCGGTAACAACTCTCCTTCTCCAGATGGTCACTTCGTGTCGTGGGTGTTTGTTTTGTTTTTGGTTGCCCCTAGATTATATACGGAGACTAATTTATGTTGTCGCCCGTATGGCGTGGATTAGTCCAAATCCGTATTACCTTAGATTTGGGTTTGGGTTGGGTTTAAGGATCGTTAATCTCATTTGAGACTAAGATCAACTTAAACGTTTGTTAAGGATACGTTAGTCTAATTTTAGACTAAGATCAACTTTGTATAGTTCTATGTCACGACGAACATCGAATGTATGTTAACCGATAGACGGGGACTAAGTGGCGCTTTGAGTTTCATATATGAGTATCGATGAAAATAGGAAAGTTCCATATTATTATCGAGTATCATATATTGGTTTTAACTTGAACATCTTGAATCACTCTCTAATGATGTGTTTGTTGTGTATTCTTGTGTGTGTGTGTTTCGGCTGTCGGGGGTAACCCTTATTTGTAGTAGTGACACACACACACATAAATAATGCAAAATGTTTAAGCAACCCCCTATTTTAGTAGTGTTTGCTATGCTATTGTTCTGAAGAAAAAAAGAAAACTTATATGCATCTAAAGCATTAAAGGAGAAAAGATTGAAAAGTTGTAAATGAACTGAATAATACAATCTCTATTACTTATGAAATCATTGGTATGAAAACGTGTCAGAAAAAAATGATCATCACAGGTTAATACCATGGATAAGCACATATAAAAACTAAGAAATATATATACTCATTGGATCTAATTAATAGACAACAAGATATAAATAATTAAATTTTAGATCTCCTACGCATACAAAATGTTTAAGCAATTACCTAACAAGCCTAGTTACTATTATTCACATGTCATCTTCAACAACACAAATCAAGCTCATTTTTCAACTCCAATTATAAAGTTTTGCAGTATTCTTTCATGGCCATTTCTTGCAAGCTATTGAAACTCAACAAAGCATATGTAGCATGCAGACATAAGGCATTCCCCACTTTACCCTAAAAATATAAATCAATTCTCCAACTTCGTTCTTCTTGTGCATTCATGTCGATCTTCATATATGGTACTTGCTCTACTTCCATAATATTCATTATCACATTTAGATTTATATTTTGTATAAAAAATACAGTTCCAATCATGATCTTAATTTGTTAGCCAAATGGATGTCTAATGCATCTAAAGTATTTTGTAACCAGTACCGTGCATGATGCAGGTACAAAAGAATGCATATCAATTAAATAATTGGTCCATTATCATATAACACTATATATATTGAACATATATTTTAATATTATATTGTATCACATATAGCTTAAGCATGAATTGAAGTCTAAATCCAAATTGTCGTTTGCTATTAAAGATATTGTTGCACTCACATAAGAATATATCTGAAAATATGATAGTAATTAACTATTTGTTTGTAATGTTGATATTGAAATTTAAGGAAGGCTTTAGAAAGAAAAATTAGAGACAATACTTAAAATTATCGCTATAATACAACTAATCTTCCTAATGGGAGCGTGCATGAATCAAACTGAGGCTAAAATGTACATTAATGACATTTGCTTTACTTGTTCCTAGATATAGTATGTTTAGCATGATATATATGATAATCTTTTGAAATGGTACTAGTTAAGTCTTGAAAGATTTGCATGATACCATATATATCATAATAAAACACTATATCACCAACATTGCCACCATCATTCATTACCTTAATCTCACAAATTAATTTAAGGGCACCCATTTATTAGTTTATTTGATTTTCCATGATAATAACTGTAGTGTAGTGTGCTCCCTATAGTTATATCATTAAATAATTTTATTTTATATATAATGGGCAGTGTTCTACTCCATTTTTTTCTCAGACGGCTTGTTTGCCTCAACATAGTATTCTATTCTAAAAGGTCTTCTATCAACAGTATCCTCCTTCATAAGTAAAATATGCTTAATAGCAATGTAACAACAAATAAAGGAAGAGACACAATTAATAGCATTAATAATGGATTACACTCATGTGATCAAGCTTTAATTTTGAGAGCATTATTTATGTGTGTATGTGTCACTGCTATCAATAATGTCAAGAAGTGGTTTCTAACCCTAGCCCCAGCCCCAGCCCCAGCCGGACCCCAGCCCCAGCCCCAGCCCGCAACCCCCTGCCGAACCCCAACCCCAGCCCCAGCCGCAACCGCAACCGCAACCGCAACCCTAACGCTAACCCCAACCGATGCCTCATCGGTACCCAAACCATGAACCCTAGCTTTAAAATAATCAAAAATTTGTTTAATTTAAGATCTCCTAACCTGTGCAGTGGAGGCGACGATCGATCGGAGGCGACGACGAAAACGGAGATGAGGAAGAACCAGGCGGTGGCGACGACGAATCGGCCTGTGCTGGCGACGACGAGAACGGCGACGAAACACAGGCGATCGGCGGGAACGAGGGTTTGGGAATTTTGGGTTTGCGCGCGATGGTAATCAGCGTAGGGATCGATCTGTGCATTTTTAATTAAATCCCTATTTAGATGCCCCTACGGATAAGTCCGTAGGTTCTTGGTTTGCGGCTCTGTAGGGGCAAACAACAATTTACGATTTAATATTTTTTAAATTAATATGCATGGACCGTAGGGGTCCGTAGGGCCAAACTAAATCTGCCCCTACGGATTTCTTTATCCGTAGGGGCAACCCCCTATTTTAGTAGTGACAATATATTTACTCCTATATAGCCGTCATCGAAACTTAATTTATATAGTATTGATTCAATGACAGATGACTATAGTATCGATTCCCGCAGAGACATCAAGATGATGTGACATGCCTAAGTTCAATACCAACTGGGCTCAGCTCAGTTTTGGTACTAATTTTCTCTCCAATATGAGAGGTCGCAAGTTTTATTCCCGAAGATGATTGATTTTCCAAAAAAAAAAACCCATGCGGGTTTACATCAGATTATATCACAGCACAGCGCCAAATTAAACGAAGCGCTTAGCATGCAGTGTTAATATATGAGTCTCAGGGCGTTGGCGAGGCTAGCGGCTATTGAACACGAAACTTCTTTTGATCATATGCGCATATAAAAAGTTTAGTGAGATAAAGCATAGAAAATTTTATTACTCAAATTATGAGTTCAAAAGGGTTACAAATCCTGGATTTGTAACCCTTTTGAATTCATAAGCAAACTAATATACTAGCTAAAGCAAATATTATTCTACCTTCAACGAAAGTTTCTAATTAATAAGAGTTCTTTGGGATTGCCCTACACCAATGCGCTTAGGATACTCACCTTGCAGAAAATTATTACTAAATCGCGATTGACCTCTCCACCAACATATACTTAATTAATCTTCTTCGAGTGCTGGAGCGGCGGTCCTAGAGACTTCTTGTATATTGCTTTGTGCCATCATCAAGTTCAGATCATCGATCAATAATCTACCATCAACCAACTTCAATTCTTTCAATCTGTTCAGTTTTTAGTACCCATCAGACCAGGCTGGATCAACACAATGAGATATATATCACAAGATAAATCTAGAAACTACTAAAAATTGAGATGGAAACTCGAGAAATTTCATTAATAAAATTTTGAATTCAGAAAGCTTGCCACTAAATGGTTTTATAACCTTATAAAATGTATAAAATAAAACGAATAAGTTACACTAAAGAACCCTTAACATCTATCTTTGTTTCTTCCTAAACTACTTCAAGTTTTGTGACCAGTAGCCTTCAGTAAAGTGCTACATTGAACTTAATTTGTTTCTAATAAAAAACTCTAAGGCAGTTTAGTGAAAATAGATATTTTTAAGTTATTATAGTATGATTTAGCCAGATAGAAAATTAGACTTGATATTATGGTATCGCATGCACATCCTACATCAATATAAAAAAAATGTCTTTCATGCAGTCTCACCAAAAGTATGCAATAATCAATCCTAACTAATTTTAGGTTTGTCAACTCTTAATAATTATGCTCTAATAATTAATTATATTGCAATATTAATTTTACCCATATGCATGAATCATTGATTTGTTACCATATGTTGTACTGTTGCAGTATTTTTTGGAGTTCATTGTTTTGCAACCATCGCGCTGTATTCGTAAACTTGGTGACATACTTCAGTGACGTAATGCACTTGAACATCGCAGCGGCTGCAAACATGGTGATGAGTTGGTTACGGACGAGCTTCATACTGTATGTTGTTGCCTGCTTTGCTGATACATTTGTGGGTAGATACAAAGCTGCCCTCATCTCTGCATGGATTGAGTTGCTGGTATTAGTAATATTTATATTATGATTTTGGCATCTCATGTATGCTGCTTTCAATTTCATTAGAAAGGATATAATAAAACAAATTCATAAAAAATAGCCCCTTGCCAGCTGAAAGCCCTACAAGAGCTCTTCAGATGAAACACGTTCTACAAAATCTTCTCTATTTTATTGGGATTTTTTTACATATATCCGCTAATCTCTTATATTTATATATACCCCATTCTAATCTTTATATTTGTATATACCCTTCTCAAATCATATATGTTGCTTCAAAAAGTGGATGCACACAAAGCTGGCATCAACTTAGTTAACACAAAGATTATTATATTTATATTATAAATTTTAACTTATATAAAAAATGCTTAACCAACCGGGCTTGAAATCCACCACAATCCATCCAAGAGACAAACATCATGGGCCCACTTGTTTGGCACTAGTATTTAGGTGTTGTGGGTCCCACCATTTTGTCTCTTGGATGGATTGTGGTAGGATTTCAAGCTCCGTGGATAAAGTATTACTCCTTATGTAACCCTTTGTTTTCATTGATGAACATTGTCACATTTAATCTTCAGATGTGCTACCCAAATCTCCATAACTCTGGTTGTATTCATGGAAAATGAAAATACATTAGGGCCATTGGAACACATCTCTAGCTTGATAAAAATGCCCTTCTAGATTAATTCTTCAACATATATTGCACTCTCTCCAAGTTCTAAGATTCGAACTGTTACTTTTATGTATATAGCATTGCCAATTACAAGACATATACCAATGGGCGGTAGCTCAGTTGGTATGGGCACTTCCCCTCTTGGGGAAAGTGCGAATCCAAGAGAACCCCAAGTAAGAAAATGGCCACAAATTAACGCTTTCGGGGCGAATTTGTGATTGAATTGATGTATCTCATGTAATTGAATTGATGCCCATCTTTTAAAATGGAAAACAAGAGAAATCCCCAATGGATTCCCTCATTTCAACCTAGAGTTCAATTTTACAAACTAGCCCTTTGCCCCCTACCAACCTTTACCAAAGGGTCTAACATGAGGAGTTTCTGATTGGTACGGCCCTTCATCCCATCAATAGGGCATTCTTGTTATCCGCATAACATATTGTTGAGATGCTAGTAGGAACAAGTGCTTGTTGAAAAAGAATTTTTCTTCAACCTGTTCATACGATCGACTTTTCAAAATTTTAAACCCTCTCTCTCTCTCTCTCTCTCTCTCACACACACTATTGTTCCTTTAGATATCCCGGTGGTAAAGCACCACAAGCGCACACGCACGCTTTCCAAAGCTATGTAGAGTGCGACACCATCATTATTCTTTATTTTCTAAAATTTTAAATTGACTTCTTCATTTGAGCCGTCTCTCTCTCTCTCAAATGTTATTTAAAAAAATCCTAATAACAAAAACACTGTCATGAAATTATATATACATTGCTTTTGTCTTCTCTCTAGCTAGTAATCTTGTTCTCAAGCACTTATATACATCTTTGTCTCTCTTGTAGGGACATGGAATGCTAAACAATGCAATCCCACTACCCATCCCTAAGACCACCACCATGCAACAAATCCAACCCAAACTCTCGATGTGAACAAATCAAAGGAAACAGTGCACTACTTCTATACATAGCTTCACCCTTTGGCATGGCTGGTGTGAAAGCAGGGTTACCAACACATGGAGCTGACCAATTTGATGACAAAGATGAGGCACCAAAAGTCTCAACCTTTCTCAATTGGCTCTAAATGATTGCGTTGGTGGGGCTTTTAGCTTGATACTTGTGGTTTGGATCCAAAACAATCAAGGATGGGATTGGGGTTTTGGTGTCTCCGCTGTTGGAGTTTTCTTGGGGATATTTGTTTTTATTGCTGGGGTTTCTAAGTATCGTTTTCATATCATTGGAGCAACTCATCCCATAGTAGAGATCATTCAGGTTTGTTTTCAAATTGAAATGCCAATTTTTAATGCTCAGCTTTACATTTGACAACTATAGACTTTTAAGGTGAAAAAATTGAATTATTTGTTTTTGTGAACCTTTAAATGTTCACTTGTTCTCGAACCCTGTAAAATCTCTAATACTCTAACATGATTTTTGTCTGAGCGCGCGTGAGCATGTGTGTGTTATATATACGTACATCGCAATATATTATGCATGCAAAGAACTAGTACTAATTGACTTTTAAGAAAATAGCATTTTTATTTGTTTTCCTATTTCTAATTGTTGATCTCTTCACGAATATTCAAAAATCTCTAATACACTTAATAGAAATGTACAGGCATTTCTTGCTGATATAACATAAATAATGCACGGACATCACACATACAATACATTACACATGCAAAACCTAATACTATATATTTAACCAGCAAGAAGTGTATGAAAGTGTGATTTTTCAAGTTTCATACTAAATAAGGTGAATAGCTTGCTCTTCTCAAGTGATAGGTCTAACATCATCTCCCCATAGGTTTGCTTGATATGGGTAATTAAATAGAAAATCTTGCATTCTCATGAAATATTACTATACTTCTTATATAGGCGATATATAATACCATGAATCATCACCTGCAAGCTCTCTCCGAAGAGGAGAATATGGTCCCATAAAAAATGTGAACATTCAACATTCCCCAGTTATGCAAGTCTTATATCATCTTACCACAACCACTCTCATGACTGTTCTTGCTATTGGTCACTGCCGCCTCTCACCTCTCGTCGGCCAGCAGCCGTTGTCACTGCCTATCATTGCCGCTGGTCACCACTTGCTGTCAATACGGATGTATATGCAGTCACAAGCTGCTAGTCGCCTACCGTGCCTACCACTGCTTATCATTAATCATTATCGTTCCTACCCGTCGTCGTCCATCCCTATTATCGCCTCCACTGTTATCATTATCAGCCCTGACTTTTTTCATTTTGGAAATAAGATCCTTGGAACTCACTCCCAATTTCCTAGATAAAAGAGAGAAAACCGCAAAATTCCTTTAATTTCTGTGGAATTTTGATTTCAGTTTCAATATATTTGCATTTCTGCACTCTTATACCAGTTAATCTTCCATTTACTTTCTTCCATAATTTTGACATCGAAATGATGAGAACTCAAAATCACTTGATTTAATTTTTATCTCAGCCGCTTACCGAATTAATTTATGCAGGTATCTGTTGCATCAATCAGGAACAGAAAGCTTGATCTCCCAAAAAACTCAGATCACCTATATGAGCTCATCCAAGACAAAGAATCTGCACTTGAACTTGAATTTCTCCCACACTGATACCTACTAGTCACAGATTAAATTTCACAAGATTTCAACCGTCAGCTAATTAGAAATTTCAAACTGATTTACAAAATTCAATTTGTACGGATTTTTAGACAAAGCAGCAGTTCAACCAACTTCAGACTCAACTGTCAACGACCAAAGCCAATGGAAACCATGTAGAGTGACACAAGTAGAAAAGGAAAAAACAATCTTAGGAATGCTCCCATTTTTTTGCAGCTCAATCATAGTCGGCACATGTTTAGCTCAACTACAAACTTTTAGCATCCATCAAGGATCAACCATGAACATTAACCTCACAAAAGACATTAAAATCGCGCCGGCTTCTTTACCCATCATCCCTACTCTCTTCCTCATCATTATAGTCCCAGTCTACGATGGAATCAAGGTCCCCATAACCCGAAAATTCACCGGGCACAACACAGGCATCACTCATTTGCAAAGGATAGGCGTCTACTTTCAGGGATTTCAATGGTTGTGGCCTCAATAGTGGAAATTAAGCGAAAAAATTGTGCAAAAGATGACAATATGATTGACTCGATTCATTGCCAATTAGCATGTTTTGGCTTTCGTTTCAATATTTTATTTTGGTGCTGCGGACTTTTTGACGTGCGTGGGGTTGCATGAGTTCTTCTACTCCGAGGCACCAAACACATTGAAATCGACGACGAACGTGGGGTTGCTTGAGTTCTTCTACTCCGAGGCACCAAACACATTGAAATCGACTGCCACTTCGTTTCACTGGTGTTCCTTGTCGCTTGGGTACTTTTTTAGTAAGAGATTGATGCAGTTGGTTAATCTGGCGACGAAAAGGTTCACAAGTAGTGGTGGTTGGGTGGGTGGGAACAACTTGAATAGGGGACTTTTTGAACAATTTTTATGGGTTGCTAGCGGTGCTTTGCTTTATTAACCTTTTCATTTATTAGATTTGGGCTTTACGGTACAAGTACAAGACTCAGGCATCTATTGATCATGATAGTGGAGCTTAAACTTTGAAAACAATGTCCATAGGCGAATTCATATGTAAACTTCTTATGCACGATAACTCGGTAGACATTTTGTACTCCGATTACATATTTTTTCCAAGATCTTGTATGATATTGTATATTATTTATGCATTTGCGCATAAATTAAACTAAGACAATATCGCTGACATTATCCTATATGTGCATTCTTGCATCCTTTCGATAATTGTTGTACATTGGAACATGATTGACACCCAAATCGGCAAACTTGATTCATTAACCCAAAAGAGTTTCCCAATCTGCAGGTCGCCTTAATTTTGGTTATGTCCTTGGCATTAACTAGCCAACATTATATGTTTTGATTATTTTCAATGTACACTAATAAAATCCGACCGATCATTTATGTAATTGCTACTTCCGTATGACCAAAGGAGCATTAGCTTTTGAGGTTAAACTTTCATCTCCAAAACAGGATGTCGCCCGTTTGATTCTCAATGGGATCGCATCCCCAAAATAAAAACAGCTCGCCATTCTAAAATCCCACACATGCATCAGGTCATGAGCCATTGATTTTATATTTTTCAATACAGAAGATCTAGTTTCGACAACAATTGACTTTACATAATCTTCCTATGAGACAAATTAGCTCTAATTATCACTGCTATGTCACCTCCTTCTTTGTCCCAGACAAAAAGTTTGCTTATTTTTTTGACTTTATACGTATCATTATCTCGCATCTGGGACATGCTTCAAGGTCCTGTATTTTACTTAATAAAATATGAAACAATCCATATGACATGAGCCAACTTTTGTTTCATATTTTTTTCCTTAATAAAATATGATATAATCCATTGCGACATGAATCAATCTTTGGTTTCATATTTTTCACCGCTTGGCATTACCAAGCTAATGTTCTTCTCGCACATGATCAAGAATGCCTATATTCTTTTGAATTCTGCTCTCAAGTCATAGTGCCTAAATTTCGTACTAGATTTTATTCGGTTGATTTAAGAACGATTTTTTTCAAAAATTTGAAAAAAATCCTCATTAAATATTTAATAAGTAAATCCGACCTTCCCATTTTTTAATTATCAAAATCGACCTTAATCATTACCACGTCATAATCTAACACTAATCGTGTCAGGTTAATATTTTTATTAACGTTAATTAAAAACCGGTGCAACCCCGGTGTTGGGGTTAAAAATTACACCACATTGACCAAGTCAAAATCAAAGTCAACATCCAAGCCAAGTAGGCTCGAGCCTAAGTCATACCCAAGCAAGGGAAGGGGTGGCCCCATGCCATGAACAGACAAAATTATGTAATGAATAAATTTAAGTATAATTGCTAGAAAATAAATGTAAAGTAAATAGACAAGAAGCCTAATTTTATAAAACCCATGGATTATATGCAAAAAGAAATAAGCACATAACCATGGGAAAGACACAAATGCCATTTTATAAAACCCAAGGGACTATATGTAAACTTGTAGGCCTATAAAAAGCCAACATGATGAATGATAACTAACAACTATTCTCTCAATCTTTCTAGGGTTTCGTATCTCCTTTCTCTCTTTCTTCAAGGTTCATTTCCCTGCTCTTTTTTCAGTTAAATTATGGGAAGACCTTTCTTTTTTTCAAAAATAAATAGAATTAAACCACAAATCCATTAAAGGGAAACATCAATCCCCATTAAGTCCCAAAAAGGGGAGGTTTTTAATTTTCTCCATCTCCTTCTTCAAGATCCAAAAGAGAAGAAAGAGAACACATCTCCGAAACCTCATTTTTGGCAAGATTCAAGGCATGGAAAAGGGAAAAAGGGCCCCTTTTCAACATTCAAGACCCATGATCAAACTTTTGAAGATTCAAGAGAACCTCACTAGATCAAAAGAGGAGAAGAGGACCCTCTCTTGGAGCTCAAGCTCCAAACCCGGGTAAAGGCCCATTTGCGTGTGCACCTGCCCCCGTGCGCGTGCCCGCCGCGGGCGCAGCCACTCACCACTCTTATAAACCTTTTTTAAAAAAGCGGGAAAAGAAAAAAATGATTAATAAAATTTGCTTTTAAAGTTGCCTTTTTTATTATTCCCAATTTTCTTATAAATATCTACAAAATAAAAAAATGAAATGAACACGTCCATTCGCATTATTTTTAAGGTACAACACACTTTGCACATTGAGTTCGCATGATATGTTCGACCCGTTAATCGGAGGTTCTCTCACTCCAAACGCGTGAGGTAATTAACGGCAATTTTGTCCGCGGTTGCCGGAGATTTGGATCCCAACAATCAAAAAACGCCAACCTAATCTAGGCAAGGAGAATCTGTACACGCTTAACAAGCAAGCGTATTCATGTCTCAATAGGCTGACGAAAAACACTACACCCGATTTCAAATTTTGACGATTTTTAAGCGGATTAAATTGTACACCGGGGTTGCCCCGGTTTACAAATTTTGACAATTTTTTTTATTTCTTCAATTGGTCATGGACTTTTAATACTATCCTATAAATCGAAAAGCCATATCAATCCATCAAATTGGGAAATTGAAATGTTTATAAATAAATCAAAACACAAGTTTTTCTTATATTTCTATTGATGAATCTATTGGTTCTTGTATTAATATTTACAGAAAATTGATTAAATTTTGTTTAAGACAACTCAAAATCAAAGTTTCAGCCATGTAGATGATAAAATGTTTAGATAATGAAAAGTAGTAGGAAACTTATATATGATTTAGCTTTTCCTTTTAATATAAGTGGTATTTGTTATTTTACTTTGTTCGTAGGTATATGTTTTGTCATACATAAAAAATATTGTAAGCTGTTACCTAAATTGTTTAGCTTGAAACTGAGGTTGCCAGATCTGATTTCTAACTTGTACGCTTAAAAATTGTCGAAATCATATATAAGTTTCCTACTATTTTTCTTTATCCAGACATTTTACCATCTACATAACCCAAACTTTGAGTTTGGGTTTTCTTAAATTAAATTTAATCAATTTTCTTTACATATTAATAGATTTATCAATAGAAACATCTGAAAAACTTGTGTTTTGGTTTATTTATAAATATTTCAATCTCTCAATTAGATTGATTGACATGGCTTTTCGATTTATAGAATAGTTCTAAAAGCCCATGAACCGATAGAGAAATTTGAAAAAATTGTCGATTTGAAAACCGGTGTTGCTAACCCCAGTTTACAATATAATCCGCTTCAAAATTGTCGAAATTTGAAACCGTGGTTTCCAATCCCGGTTATTAATTAACATTAATAAAAATATTAATCTGACGTGATTAGCGTCAGATTATGACGTGGCAATGATTGAGATCGATTTTGATAATTAAACAACGGAGAGGTCAATTTTACTTATTAAATATTTAATGAGGGCTTTTTTTTATAAATTATCCTTAATTTAATGTTGAGTACGAAATCTTCAAGCATTATGAATCAATTCTTTAGATCTTTGAGTCAATTGAATTTATTTTGACGAACTTGTTTTATATGATTTATTAATCGCAAATAATTATCGTTGGATTGGATTTCTTTTATGTGCTTCCTCATATAGATTAGCCCTTTCATTCCAACTTTGCGTCATAAGTAGTGTCCACTAAAATTTTCCATTTCATATTTAAACTTTATTTCAATACACCCACATTTGTCTCCCTAGACAAATATGTAGGTATAATTAATGGTGACATCATCCGCTACAAACAATCAGGAGATACCATCTCCCCTCCCCCCCCCCCCCCCAAAAAAAAAGAAGAAAAAGAAAAAAAGAGCACACACACACACATGGATTGGTAACCGATTCTATCGCTAAAACCGGTAACCATTTGATCCGGAGATTCATATTGAATTCGTACAACTAATAAAACATAATTAAAAAGTATCGAAGGTGGGCTCTTATATTTTGTTGTAGTTACCATGCAAATATGCACACTTCAATACTGGACAGCCCTATTGTATAAGATGGTGAAGAAAACTAGATTTCAGAACCTCAGAGTTGCCACCAAAGCTAAACAACGAAACTTCCCAAAGCTAAACAACGAAACTTCCCTTGATGATCCTGCCATCTTGACACCACTTGCTTCGAAATTATATGTATCCAATTAAGTGATCTATGCATAATTAACTGCATCGAAAGTAAATTGAAGGATAAAATCAAAAGATTCAAAACATTAAAAACAACTGGTGTTGAATAGGGAAGGAAAGTGCAGGTTTATTTGGAGTCGGGATAGTTTATGCATTCTTCATCTAAAAGTGAAGAAGATTCCTGAAGTTTACCTTTACCCTAAATTAATTTATCGTCTAAATTATAATTTATCCTTTAGACATAAGATGAAAGGAAATTAATAAATATGTTCTACTTTGCACCACATGCAGATGGTTCGAGAAAGGCATCAACCCATTGGATGCCGAGCTGCAGAACTCCTCAGGAGTGCAACAGGATAGCACATGCTCCTGTCGCTCCATAATTCAACACCAGTTCAACTTCATCTCCATGGAGTTTAGCAATATAAACCCTAATAGGCTAATAATGTTTGCTCAGAACTTTGCATAGACTAGTGGCTTTTTATTGATGAAAAGTGCATGCAAGGTCAATCTTATTTGCTTTCAAGTTCAAGTCTATATGTTTTGAATAAAGGGGTATTGGTTTCTCTCTCCAGCATAAGTGTACATGCCCTTCATTTGCCATTCTAAGTATGTGAGTTTGCGTTGTGAGCCAACACTCCCCCAAAAAAGAGAGATGAATTTGGGTTATGAATGAACCTTAACTAATTTAACCATGAATTATGGCAGTAAGCTTTGAAATTATGGCGACGCTGAAAATTATATAATAAACATATGAAGAGACTAGACAGCAGACGAGCACTTATCAAAACATTGATAATATCTGATAAAATGAATTAAAACACATCGAGAATGTTGGTAACATACCTATGGGTCTTTCTTTTGCTCTGTAGCATTTTGGATTCAGCTTTACCCAGCATTTATATCTCCTTTCAGAAGCATAAACCTGCAGTGTAACAAGCAGAAGCAATAGCTCATTTGTTGCTTTGTGAGGCTCTGTTCATAGGAATCAAACCTAATCAATCTTAAACATAAGTGTGAAAAAGACCCATATAACCTTTTTTCATCTCCACTCACTTACACCAGAACTTATACCGTTCGATCCATACTCCTATAAAATGACTGGACAACTTTCAATTTTGAATAAAGATATCAAGCACAAAGAAGCGAGCTATGAAATTGGAAACATTAACTCAATATTCACCTGCAGAATTATTTATAAATACAGAACTTTCAACTTGATTTACATACAACAGAACTGCCAGACTAAATTGGCTCAAACTTGGAATATCTTAGCTCTATAGGTTGGATATGACAGGTTTGGCTTGTTTCCTCGCTCATGAATTCATTGCTGGTTCGCCCTAAATATACTAAAATTTGGCACACAACTGCCACTATAGCTCAGCGGTAGAACTTCTCGCAGTTGAGCAACACGTCTAAGGTCCAAAACTCAAAACCTCCTTGCATTAGGTTATGCCCTATTATTCTGAAAAAATTTAGACCCCAAAACGTGCTTCCATTAGGTTACATCCTATTATTCCCAAAAAAGACAAAAACTAAATTCGGAATTTTGATATTTTAAAGAGCTGCCTTTTGCTATTCATGCAATTGTGTCCATTCATCTGGCCACCAATCTGGTCTAATAACTTTCACTTTCACCTTGCCCTTATCTTTGATGCTTAACATGGCCGATTTCTTTAAAGCATCTTCAAGTTTCAATAAACCCATTCCGCGGCTCCCAAGAGCTGTGCTCACAATTCCAACCTTTTTGTTTGAAGTGGAATCTACGACTTCCGAGCCTGGAGAAACCTCTTGCTCTACGTCTGTTTAAATAATAAATATAAATGTGAGGGCCAAGAAAGAGAATATAAGCCAAGTCTAAAGGGAATTTAAAGCCGCCATGTGAAGATTGATACCTTGTCCACTGTCGTCCGTAAATTTCATGGGAAGCAAGCGCTTGCGAATAACGCCACGATGGTGAGTACGAGCAACCAGCTCTTGACCGACGTAGCATCCTTTGTCAAAGGAGATGGCATTTAATCCCACGAGATTGTATTCAAGAGGAATCACCTCACCTGTATAGATGAATAAAGTCGATAATATGATACATCACAAAGGGAGAACTTGAAAATGATCTAACAAGGTAAAGCTTGACAAACTTCAAGGAAGAACTAAAAGCCTAATGATGAACAATGACGTGTAAATGTATAAATACTATAACTACTGAAAAGAGCATTTATAAAACCTAGATATTAAGGCCACTGTCATAACAGTGCAAATTGACAGAAGAATGTAGGAGAGCATACACTGTCGGGGACAAGAAATGGAATGTTAAAACTATTTACAGAACTACATGATTAATGTGATGCAGTAGAGTGGATAAAGGACGATAGTCCATATTTGATATTTCAAAGAAACTCTTGAGCATCTCATTAGAAAAACAGTGTATGCTCTCCTAATATGGACACGCAACTCTTGAGGGAAAAGTTAAAAGTTTCTCAGAAAAATAAAAACCCAAATAAGAATAACAAACTTCTCAGAAATTGAGCATCTCATTAGAAAAACATCCAAGCAACTCTTGAGGGAAAAGTTAAAAGTTTCAGTCATTAGATTTTCAATATTAAATGTTTATTGGGTGCTTCATGATAGAAATATAAGAGTGTGAAAAATTTAAAAGATAATGGTTAATCATCATCCTCCTCATAGGGGAAAAAATGCAAAACAATAAAAAGATTGCCTGCGTATAGCTCCTGAGTCCTGACTCATTGTATACACTACTGTTTCTAAGAGTTTTCGCTTAGAGCTCCTGAATCATTTCATATACTACTGTTTCTAAGTATTTTCTGCGCCCCCCACCCCCCAAAAAAAATTTAAATAAAGAAATAAAAATAGATTGAATGTAAATAGCTGATGCGAAGGTTAATGTTAATTTTGTTTTGTGCCTCCAAACTACAACATGATCACTAAATTGCATAACCACATAAATCCAAAATCTTGTAACATGAATGCCCATATGAAAGTAGATAATTTCAATAAAGGCATGCTCAGATAAAAAAAGGATACCTTTAGGAATCTCAGTGGAGCCTTCTGCAACTCCTCTCTCTACTCTCCACAGCAAGTAATGTTGTTCATCGGCTTCCTTATCAGCCTCAACCAATGGTGCTGTAACCGAAGACAAGTAATATAATAAAATTAAATTAAATAGA
Source organism: Agapanthus africanus (assembly GCA_030015575.1). Taxonomy (NCBI): domain Eukaryota; kingdom Viridiplantae; phylum Streptophyta; class Magnoliopsida; order Asparagales; family Amaryllidaceae; genus Agapanthus; species Agapanthus africanus. The sequence continues at coordinate 40,335,796 of JASDDO010000019.1, read as the reverse complement.
AAGGAAATAAATATACAAATTAGAAAACTAATTATGCAAATAGCAATTTTGATGGGCACAAGTTCTTACGAGTTGTGCTCGATGGGAAAATTCCCCTATATCCTAAGCAATCCAATCTAGGATCCTTGAACCATTGCCAACCAATGCTATTTCCATGAGCAGCAGATTCGCCAGCCCGATCAACGCCAGTGCCCCAGCCAATTGCGCCGGCCTCTGGTTCTTGATCCTGTGGGTCATTGTTAGAGAGATTGCCACCGAAGCGTTGCCAACATGAGAATTCGTCCGCACCATTATCTATCTCAACTTTGGATCTTAAGCGGTATCTACATCATAAGAACGGAAATATTAACAAAACTCACTCTGTGATTGCTGAGCTAAAGAGCCAAAAACCGGCATCTGTTAATAACATTATGCAAAAACGGAAGCAGGATAGTTACATGATGCTAATGGCAAGTGGGAAAATTACGCCCAACATCAATTAATCTTTAAATCCAAATATCTCAATAAGGATTTCGTTGTTGACATTTATACACAGCGATCTGCAGACTTGCCATGCATATTTGTCTCTTAATCATCTCAAATGGTTCCAAGCACCAAACTTTTATCAGTCTTTTCAACTTTCAGTGTGTTAAACTGTTTATGGAAAGTCATTCTTCCTAAAACGTTCACTGATTGATTCGACTTTGAGTCCTCAAATTGAGGCATTTTTTTATTAAAAAAAATTACTTATGCAAATCTGGAGGATGTATAACTGTGAAGGAGCAAGAGGAAGTTTTCCAAATTCAGACTCCTAAAAAGATAAAACAAACAAAAGCACATTGCATTCAAATGTTCATAATTTTATGTTAGCTAAACTAAACATTCAAACATGCATAAAAGAGCCAACTCAAATTCTAATAAATGATAACAACTACTATTAGTTTCTAATCTAATGCAATTAACATTTATTGCAACAAATGCGAAATAAAAGGCAAAACTTTTCAAATACAATCTCCTTTAAAAAATCCCTTTTTTGATTACTTGCATCAGCCAAACTAAACATCCAGATACGCACACACAAGCTAAGCTCAATCTCTACAAAGCAATCCAACAAGCACCTAGCCTACGAAAAAGAAACAAACCGTTAGATTACAGAAAACTCTACCTCTTGAAGCAATCCAGGACCTCATCCGCCACCGCGGAGTCCACATCGGCCAAAACCCTAAACGGCTCCTCCGGGTTATCGGATCCGGGTCCGGACCCGGTCCGATCCAGCCTCGTCTCCCCGCTCGGCGGCCGATACAGGAACAAGTCGTACAAGAACCTCCCTTGGGGCGTGAGCATCGCCGCGTAGATCGGAGGCGACGTCCTAAAGGGAACGTTGGGGGTCGACAGATACGAAGCGGATGTAGGGTCCTGGCCATCGCCGGCGGCGGCGGACTTAAGGGGGTGAGCGAGAGGGCGGACGTCGTTGGTCAAGAGGCCTTGGAGGAACTTGACGGTGTCGGGGCCTTGGAAGCGGATGACGCAGCGGGAGGCGAGGCGGCAGGCGAGGGGGCCGAACTCCTCTAATGGCGGATTAGGGTTTGGGTTTTGGTGAGAGAGGGGCCTTGAAGGAGGAATGCGGACGAGGGAGCGGCGGAATTTGGAGGCGAAGCGAAAAAGCAGCATTTTTTTCTTCCCTTCTTCCCAATTTTGGGTTTGTTTGTAAGAGACGGAGTTCTCTGGGTTCTTTGGGTTTTAAGAGCTGAAATGAGAGTAAGAGTTAAATGTGGCGGCCAACTGACGCGTGTGTTGCACGTGTCTTCTCGGCAACAGAGGTAAAACAAAGCATATTTTGATTTTTGAGAAATGAGAAATGCAGGGGTCAAGTGGCTTGGGATAGAATTTCTGATCAAAAGACGACTCTCCACATCTTACCATGATGCGTTTTGATTTTTGCAACATCCATCAATAATGGAGGTCGGAATCTCTCTCAGACGTCGTCTTCTGTCTATCTTCCTGTCAGCGAGACTGAACGCTTGAGATCTGAGGTGAGGATTGAACGTGTGGGTTTCAATGGGTTGTTGGTTGTCGTTGACACTGAGCTACCTGTAAGGGAAGTCCCGAGATAAGAAACCACCGTAGAACCCTCCAACAATCAATTAAGTACCGGAAAATGATAATGGCAGGGTAGTGGCGTATTGGAAATGAGTTCAAGATACCTGAGCCGTCTGGAAGAGAGGGTTTATATAGTGGTCGCATGGAACGAACCGGCGCGAGATTCTTGCCGTCCGTTACGCTCCTGCCTCACGTTCACGTTGATGGCAGGATACGTTCATTAAGGACGGGATACGCCCATTAATGGAGAGACGTGTCAGCGTGGGATGCGGGACGTGGAGCGGCGGAAATCTCGTTTTGGCGAGATACACGGAACCATTACAGAGGCGCTTGGGCTCCATGCTCTCGGTTGAACAGGGAAGCCGAGAAAGCTCAACTCGGTGGATAGCTCGAAGGCGAGAGAGAAGGCCGAGGAAGCTTATCTCTGTAACAGCTCGAAGATGAGCAAGGAGGCTATGGAAGCTTGGCCGTAGGATTGCTCGGAGACGAGCCGTCGACTGATTGCTAGGCGAATGGGGAAGGTCTCCAAAAGGTCGGATGCAATCTCAAAGACAATGCGCTAAGGAGTGTCCCCAATGCATCGTACTTATTCCAACTTCATAACCTCCAGGAATCTAGTAGGTATGTCATCTGCTACGTGTCGTGATCTAGGGAATTCCCACTTATGAGTATCATCACTAGCCCCCCACTCTCGTTCCGATCTATTTATGTGTCGATCGAGAGTGGTCTGCTCAGTTTTCTTCATTCAGCTTGGTGCCGAGGAATCTTCGTGGTGGATTGTCTGGGAACGATGTGGCATTTGGCGGCTGTGTCTCTTCGATCTCTGGATCCATGCGACGATTCACGGTACGTCTAGGTTTCTGTTCGTATCCTTGATGACGTCAGCGGATCAGCGAAAATGATCGCACCATAAAGGAGATGTCGCTTCGCTCGCTCAGGCAGTTGATCTTCGTGCCACGTGGCCACCATTAGGTGGCGGACTACGAGACATCGCCGGTCGGATCCATGTGAGGGGGAAATGTCCAATGATCAGTTGCCACGTGGCGTTATCGAGGCCGTGGGGTGCGACGCTTTGTTTTAGCGGGAGAGGATTTAGACCGTCGGATGGCTTTTGCTGAGCGTATAAATATGAGAGGCCTTTCCTTAGGAAACACTTTTGTTTTAGTTGCTTCTGGTTGTCTAAAGACTGTCCGGCGCTCCGTCACTTAGGTCGGATCTTCAGCTTAAATCCATTTTCAGCCGACATTTCCTTGAATCAGGTTAGATATCTTCTTCTGAAGCTTCCGTTGATGTAGTTAGGGTCGAGTTGGACAATGAGATTTCAGCTTCTGAAGCCGAGTCCAGTGGGTCATCTTCTTCCTCCTCGGCTTCCGATAGCCGAGCAAGTTCTTCCTCTTCTTCGTCTTCTTCTCCATTGGGCTCACCCCCAAGGGGTGGCGACGCCCTTGTTCTTCGTCGTCGGGTGGCAAAGAGGACCCCCAAGACGCGCATCGAAAATACTCGCGATGCGCCCCCGGTGTTAAATAGATTGGATGAGCTCTCCGATATCCGGGCTCATTTCTATATCCCCTGGCTATTCACTTCATCTGGCTAGGGAGGGTGAACGGGCAGACCAGGTACAGGGCAATGAGATTGCTCTGTACCTAGAAGCATTCCGTTCGGGAATGCAACTGCCGTTCTCGTCTGAGGTTTGTTGTCATGCCCCACTTCCCAGTAGATGGAAACTGTGACGTGGAAAGCCCACAACGTATTTTCTATAAAAATACGTTAAGCCTAATTAAGCAATATAATAATGTGTAAGAATAACAAGAGCAATGAAATAAAACAGCAATTTTATTTACATTCAACTTTACATACAGTTATCTGAAAATAAAAGATACAATAATAAAAACAAATGCCTAAACAATGGCATACTGAAAGTAAGTGCAGGCAAGAAGAAACTAGTAGTCTGGCTGAGTAGCAAACTGGTCCAAGTCCTCCGAGCTCGGCTCTATTTTCTCAGAGTCCGGTTCTCCTGACGAACCTTCTAAAGAAAGAAATAGAAAGGAATGTCGTTAGTGAACTAGCGCTCGGCAAGTCCCCAAAAGGAATAAGAGAAGATAGTATATAATGTGATTAGAAATCAAATGAACAGAGAACAGGTAAAGTTGTATATGATCATTCACAAGTATAGAATAGTTATTCTAACATGGTTATTTGTAGTTTGATAAAGAAGATATTCATGTATACGAGAGGAGTCCATCTTACCCCGTAGACTATGGTAACATGTAGTATAAGGCCCTGTCATAACCCACGGGACAACGGCACGTGAATTCATATAGATGTCTTTTAAGTGACCTCTCGTGCCCCTTTTCCTGATCGTGTGAACCACGTCCACAGTTGCCACGATCATCTCTGGTCCAAGGAGTTCACGATCTCCAACGTCGTCCCTACTCAACAGGGAACGACACTTCCATCCATAGAGTGCTGTGAAAGGTGCCATCTTAATTCTTGTCTGATAGCTGTTTTTGTATGAAAACTTCATAAAGTGTAGGTGATCTTCCCACGAACCTCCTAAGTCTAACATATAGGCTCTCAGTATATCTTCTAATATCTGAATTGTTCGCTAGGACTGTCCATCTGTTTGTGGATGATACGCCGTGCTGAAATTCAGACTCGTTCCCAGGCTAACTTGCAGACTCTGCCAAAATTATGATCGGAATCTTGTATCACGATCGGAGATGATGCAAACAGGTACCCCATGTAATCCACGATCTTCTTCATGTACTTTCTTGCTAACGTATCAGTTGACTGGCCAACTCTGAATGGAATAAAGTGAGCCTACTTGGTGAGTCGATCAACAATAACCCAAATCGCGTTGTTACCCTTCGTGCTACGAGGAAGAGCAGTCACGAAGTCCATGGTAATGTGCTGCCATTTCTATTCCGGAATTGATAACGGCTGAAGTAGACCAACAGTTCTGTAATGTTCAGCCTTCACTTGCTGACACACCAAACACTTGGCTACGCTCCTTGCTACTTCGCGCTTCATTCCATACCACCAGTAGTGTTGCCGTAGATCCTTGTACATCTTTGTACCACCGGGATGTACCGAATACGGAGAGCTGTGAGCTTCTTTCATTAACTCTTCTCGAACAGAACCGACTGGTACACATAAAAGGCTTCCATATCGCAAGGATCTATCTTCATGAATGATGAAGTCAGTTCGTAGTCCACTTTCTACTTGTTCTCGGATCTTTTGTAGCTTGGCATCATTTGCTTGAGCTGCCTTGATCTGATTTAAAAGAGTGGACTGGACTTGTAAGTTCATCAAAAATGAAACGTTATCTGGCATAACTATTTCGATCCCCAATCCGTGCAATTCTTGCTGTTGCTTCCACTGAGCAGTGAGATTCATTGCTAATGGCTGGTGACTAAGTGCATCGGGAACTACGTTCACCTTTCCAAGATGATACTGTAGGTTGATGTCGAAGTCCACCATGAGTTCTAGCCATCTTCTCTGCTGCATGTTGAGTTCCTTCTGAGTAAATACATATTTCAAACTTTTGTGGTCGGTGTATATTGTAAGTCGATGCCGCGCACCCCGCGGGTTCGCGGGGAGGCGGAATATTTAAAAAACGATTTTACAAAGCTCACAACACCGACTTGAACTTCAGGATCGATACGAAACCCTAACTAGCTAACCTGTAAAAGGTTAACTACTCGGAAAGAAGTTTATACTTCACGTTACAAGTCCTTCGGGTCTTCTTTGTTGTCCTCCTTCTCGTCATAAGCTCCGAGGATCGTAACGAATCGATACTTCCTCATCGGCCTCCTCGAGTCAAAGACGATCCACCCGAGAGTCTATATTCCGAGCTCCAACCTCAAATCTGAGGTAACTAGGACACCTAGTTCGCTATACTAGATGACCTAAGTGATGTAGAGAGTGAAGATGGATTGGTGTCTCTAATAACCCTAGGATTCTCAACACATGAGAGGATTAGGGTTAGAGAAAGAAGAAGATGACTTGAGGAAAAGTTAATGAAAAATGAGCTTAGAAAAGAGATGGCTCAAGTGAAGAATTGTAACATTTCAGAAAATATAAAATATTATTTTTGGAATTTAATATTAAAATAATATATTTCCCGAAAAACTGCCCGATTTGCGAAATTGGGGTTTTCGAAAAAGGGTATAAATATATACCAATATTTGTGAAATAATTGGAAATTAAAATGATTTATTTATTTAAAAATATATTTAATAGATTTGGCATTTTTAAAATTTATTATATGCAGTTTTGATAAAAAACCGATTAGTGCACTGCTAATCGCGATTAAACCAAATCCATGTTTCTACAGTTTTTCATGGTAAGTGCACCATGACATGTTACATGTTATTTCATGGTGTTGTTTTATTTGGGTGTATGTGTTTTGCTGAGAAAAGAGAAAGAAAAAGGTGTCATGACAAGTGAGGAGAGAGAAATGAGACATAATGATAACTTGGAGAGAGAGGGAGTGAGAATAATTGAGAGAGAGGGAGGGGGGCTGCCTCCATTTTCATTCCTCCACCATTTTCATCTCCTTCTTCATTTTACTCACCCTCATCTCCCTCCACCTTCAAGCCCTAGATCCATCTCCAAAACTCCATCCAAACTATATACCTCTTTTACAAAAAACGATCCCCTCTTCATGCTCATCAGATTGAACCAAGCAAAATGGGATTTTGGCAACTTTGGGACTACTAGGGTTCTCTTGAGTTCATCCATGAGGTATAATCATTTCCACTTAGTTAGTTTTTAGTTTTCTTGTGTTTTAGATAAATTAGAAGTTGAATTGGTTTAGTGGTTGTGGAGATAGAAATCCCTAGAGAAGGTTTAGGTTTAAAGGTGGTTTTAGTGAACTCTTGTGGCTGTTTAAGACCTGAGATTTAGTATGGGAAACCAAAATACAGATTTAGGATTTAGTTCATGTCGGTTTTGTGAGGATATAGGGTGTGCAGGGAAATCTGGAGCAGCCCGGGGACTTTCTGAGCTTCGCAAACAATACCAGGGACCAAATTTGACCAATAGGAGACCCCCAAGACAAGACGAAGCCAATTGGAGCCTGGGGGGCCGAGGAGGCCGGATTTTATAGGGATGTGCTCGGCCACTTGGTGGTTTTTGGTGTCGGGGTTGATACAGTAGGTCAAATACCCAATATACAGCACCCTAGACTTGTTTGTGCACCTTGTTTTGGCCTGAGTCAAAATCTGGAAGCACTTTGGTGTGATTTTTGGCTATGTTTTCCGTATTTTGGAATGTTTGATTTTGCGATTTGGGTTTGTTTTTGGTTGTTGGATGTTTGTACATCAACGACTAGGGAAAATTTTTTGGTTTTGCGTACGTGGGCTATAGGTTATAACCTATAGGCGATCCGTGTGCCGTTTTGGATTTCAGAACTTGATTTTAATGGCGTTGCGATATGTGTTGTTATTGTAGGTACCTTTGCGTGGATTCCGAGGCGACGGAGTGTGGCGTCATCGACTTCAGCAAGCGAAAACCAAGGTGAGTGGATCTATATCCACGGGGGAAGTCGGGTGGATGGCGTATAGCACCCCCGCAAGTCTTTGATGGAAACCGACTCATCGTAAATGGTTAAGGAAACCTTTAATAGAAAACTATAGATAGAGTTAAAAGATAGTTAGAGAAACTATATTAGAAACTAAAGGATAGTTGGAAGTGATATGATACGGCTAATATGTCATGACGGAATTTGAGGATGATGTTTGATGATATTGCCGTTTAGGGAACTACGGGACTAGATAGCCGACGTAGATGTGTCATCCGAACCATACCTATTTCCAAACTGAAGAATCGTATGCATCTTTTAAACAGATACCTTGAGGGACGTTACGGATTTTCAAATGATATCTTTTTCTTTAAAAACACCGTAGCCCCTACTTTCAAAACTACGATTTGCATCTTTCAAAAACTGTTTGTATGGTTCGATTGTGTATGTTAGATTAGATACGTATGCTTATAGTAAGATAAAATATTTATGTAGAATTGATTTGATGTGAGAGATAAATGTGATGAAAAGAAAGTACGATGCGATATGATGACTTGGTGATATGTTGGTATACGGATGCGAGTCGATTGTGGTGATTGATACCTTGCCGGTCCCCTGATACAAGATTGTTATGGATGTGACCTAGGACTTAGGTATATAGATATATATATAATGTCGTGAATCATGTGTGATAACCGTACGAGACGTTAGGTCCGTACCCTCCTCGTCTTATAGGTTGATAGGATCCCTGATAGCTTAATGCCGCCGTACGATGATTTTCCGTACGTGATGAGTTTGACTTGAGGTTTGATCCATACCCTTGACTAGAGGCTGCCGTACGATGGATTATACCGTGCGTGGTGTTGTCTGGCTAGATACCGATTGATTGATTCACCGACTCGATCATGTTAGATACGTATACCCGTCAGCATTTGCATATGATTTACCTTATGCTGCATTCATGTTATTCACATTGCATTACTTATACTTGTACTAGTACACATGCACCATTATCGATGATGCGTATGTTACACTTACACAGATTTGCCGGCTTACACACTTCATCATCGATAATTGCCATGTCACTGCACAGTAGAATTGCTACATCCATATTGGCGCACATACACATTCGCGCATCCATACTTGCTTACTTACACATATGCACCTTTATATGATATTGCATTAGATTTTGGAGATTTGGGAACCACATGATATATTTTAAAACTGGATTCATTTAAAAGAGCGGTTTTCCCTCGATATGTGCATATTACTGTTCCATGTTGCATGATATACTGATATGCTCACATTTCTGTCATATGTCGCATACATCATGCTTTATGATTTTACGCATTGAGATATGCTGTTTACATGAGATTTCTGGATTTGAGAACCGTGGCTATTTCAAAAGAAAGTATGTACTGTTTTAAAAAAAACCGGTTTCTCTTGATATGATATTTCAGTGCGTCCACCATGCGTTTTCTCGGTTCTGAGACGTGTGACATGTGAAACCTGATTCGAGGAGCTGGATGAGGCCGATTGGGTACATGGTTGACCCGGTATGGTACCCGGGGCGAGAACGGATCGCTGTGCAGTAGACGGTGAGCCTGGCAGAGGGACTACTACCTACCGGTGATAGTATTTGGGCTCGGCGGATATCCGGAGGATACCGACCGGAGTCGAGAGATGATATGGGCCGATCCGGACTGACGGAGCCCGTGGGTCGATCCAGACTGACGGTGCCCGAGATATGAGGATTTACGTGTCAATGCTGGACACGGGTTTCATGATGTTTTCAGGTGTCGATGTTGGACATCCAGATTCCATGATTTTGATGTGTCGCGAGGGATACCGTTGATTTATATGCTCATACTTTCATGCACGCTCTTTTATGATATTTACATGCATACAGACATTGATCATATGGTTGGACGAGGTCCACATGCATACATATATTGATTATATGATTGGATGATATCAACATACTTATAGACTTGAGTTTATTGTTGGCACATATACGACCCGGTCACCCTAGATATCATAGTATTACTTTTATGATATGGTTGACCTAGGAGTCGTTGTTTATTCGATTTCTACTTGTAGATATTTTTCTAATCACGAGTTGGCAACTCACCCCTGTTGTGCCACAGTTCTTGCAGGTAGACCGCATGGATCAGTAGCGGCTTCGCTGGCACACAGTTGCATTCGGGTGTTTTGCTTTGCTAGGTGGGACATTTGTATTGTACCCACTCTTGTATTATATTTCATTTTGTATCTAGTCAACTCCATCAAATCGAAACTAGTATTTGTATAAGAAATGAGACGTAGCAAGACTTGTAGTTGCGAGATTTGAGCGATGGGTTTTATATTCGCTTTTGGGGAATTATGTCTTGCTTTATTCTTTATCTGTTGTGTTGATCTTCGCCGTTGGGCGTCGTATACTTATATTTATACTGTCTTGCATGGTTGTGATCCGCCGGTTGGCGAAGAGCTAGCTCCCGCTTGGGGATGCTTTTACTTTATCATGTATGTGGTTTTGGATCAAAATATACAAAGGAGGTGCTGCCCAAATATAAAAAAAACGAAACATGTTTCAAACTAGTAAAATTCTTTTGCATTATTTATGACCCTTTTCCATGCATTTAAGAAAACTCGATTTCATTATACCTTTATTTCAAAACTTCACCTGCTTTATTTTCTTAAAAGGGTTTAGATTTCTGGGTTTCAGCTTACTTGAATTACGTTACGCCTTTAAACGCTGCGTGATTTAAGTGCTGGTCACGAGCTAATATTTCGGGTCGTGACAAGAATAATGAAGCATGCTAATAATTGATGAGATAAAAATATCTCCCAAATATCAAGCAAGCTTCTAAAATATTTAAGTGATGAGTCATGACCATGAGTCACCAAGTGCTATGCCTCTCTCAACTGTAGGGTGTTTTTCGTCACCCCATTGAGATGGGAATACGCGCGCGCTGGTCAGACGCATTACAGATTCCCCCTGCCTAGGGTAGGCTGGGGTTTATTGATCGTGGGGATCCGAATCTCCGGCAGCCGCAGACTAAGCTGCCGTTAATTACCCCTCGCCTTTGGAGCGAGAGAACCTCCGATTGACGGGTTAAACTGGTCATGCGAACTCAATGTGCAGTGTTGTGTTTTAAAGGGGTTTTGGATATATCGGAGGACCCGCAGAGTTTTTACGGGGGTCCCGCTACCCGGATAGCGGGCTGGGGGTTAAGGGGGCTAGCAGCCCCCTTGCGGGGTGCGGAGCAGCGCCCTGTTAGAAATTTTTTCTAACGGGGGACAGTGTTATAGAGAGTGTGTGTGTGTGTGTGTATGAAAGGGAAAGGGCATCCAAAGGATGCGTGGGAGAAAGCGCCAGCGCCTCACGTGCGTGGCACGTGCACGCTCGGGTGCTGACGCGAGCGCTTTGGGCACGAGCGCCTTACGTGCCAGGCTCGTGGACACTCGGACACTCGCGCTTTGGGCGCTAGCGCCTCACGTGCCAGGCACGTGGGCGCTCGGGCGCTCGCGCTTTGGGCGCTAGCGCCTCACATGCCAGGCACGTGGGTGCTCGGGCGCTTTGGACGCTCGGGCGCTAGTGCTTTGCGCGCTAGCGCCACACGTGCCAGGCACGAGGACGCTAGCGCCACACGTGCCAGGCACGTGGGCGCTCGGGCGCTAGCGCATCACGTGCCAGGCACGTGGGCGCTTAGGCGCTCGGGCGCTCATGCTTTGGGAGCGCTAGCGCCTTACGTGCCAAGCACGTGGGCGCTCGGGCGCTGGGCGGCAAAAGGGACTTGGTCCCTACACTGGGAGTTGTACTCCCAGAAAAAAAAACTTATTATTTTATGTGTGTGTGTGTGTGTGTGTATGAGGAGTTAAACTCCTAAGATATTTTTGAAGCTGATGAAGGGGCTTCTCCCCTTGAGCTCTGGATCTTTCCCAAAGTGGGGTTTTTGGAGATGAGTCTCTTTCTTTCTCCTTTGTTGGCCGGCTCTTGGGTAACAAGAGGGGTGAGATTTTTAAAAATCTCTCCTTTTTAAGATCTGATGGAAGATCCAAGTTCCCCTTTGTGGGTTTTGTGGTGAAAAACTATTTAGTTTTGGAAAAGGAAGAGTAAAACTCTTAATTTAATTCAAAAGAAAGAAGAAGATTTTAGAACCTTGAAGAAGGAGAAGATCACAGATCTTGATTCTTTTTGGGAGAGAGAAAATGTTGTTGAGATATTTCATTATCTTTGTCTTTATAGGCTATACACTTTATATATAGACCCTTGGGATTTACAAAAATGGCATTTTGCCTATCCCATTCCTCATGTGCTATTTCTTTTTGCACATAAGCCATGGGCTTTACAAAAATTTGGCTTTATGCTCATTTTTCTTACATTTATTCGTAAAATAAAATAAAAGAAATACAACAAAATTATTTATTACAAAATTTTTATTTTGGCATGGGGGGAGGCCGGCCGCTTCATGTTCGGGCTCAACTCGGGTATGGGTCCACTTGACCTGGGCTTGGGCCCACCTGGTTTGGGGTTGACTTTGACTTTGACTTGGTCAACCGGGGTACAATTTTTGACCCCAACAAAATGCCCCAAATCAATAAATGCACACCACATATGTGGGTCGTGTACATGAAATTGATGGATCTTCTTTCGTGTGGAGGCGACTTGCTTTGGTTCCCACTTTTGGGATGCGCTGCCCTTTTTACGACATGGATGGTCGACGCTTGACGCGTCTCCGAGACGGAGTGTCCGTAGTAGACGTTTTCTCGGCACGGAGTGATTTGGTTCCCTCTTTGTAGGAAGCCTGCACTGCCCTTTTTACGATATGGACGGTCGACGCTTTGACCCGGAGCGATTTGGTTCCCGATTTATGGGAAGTTAGCACTGCCCCTTTTACGACATGGACGGTCGACGCCCTGACCCGGAGCGATTTGGTACCCGATTTGTGGGAAGCCTGCACTGCCCTTTTTACGATATGGACGGTCGACGCTCTGACCCAGAGCGATTTGGTTCCCGATTTGTGGGACGCCTGCACTGCCCTTTTTACGACATGGACGGTCGACGCTTGACACGTCTCCGAGACGGAGTGTCCGTAGTAGACGTTTCCTCGGCACGGAGTGATTTGGGTCACCTATTGTAGTATACACTGCCCACTCCGCCTTGAAATATCTTTTGGTGAAGAAAGATGCTAAAGGTAGGCTAATACGTTGGATCTTTCTATTACAAGAATTTGATCTTATTATTAAAGATAAGAAAGGATGTAAGAACGTTGTAGCCGATCATCTGTCGCGCATTTCTTCTTCACCTGTGACCCTGCCGATCAATGATTCTTTTCCGGACGAACAACTTTTGAACGTATCCGATGAACCTTGGTTCAGGGATATTGTGAACTATCTTGCTACGGGACTGATACCCAGCGATTGGTCAAAACAGGACAAACATCGATTTCTATCCCAAGTAAAACACTTTTACTGGGATGAACCATATCTGTTTAAGTATTGTCCTAACCAGGTCATTCGCCGGTGTGTCCCGAATGAGGAATTCAAGTGTGTTCTATCTTTTTGTCATGATCAGGCATGTGGGGGTCACTTCGGTACTAGAAAGACGGCGGAGAAGGTTTTGCAATGCGGTTTTTATTGGCCGACCCTGTTCAAAGACGCATTTGATCATTGCAAAACCTGTACACAGTGTCAACACACGGGTAGGATTTCCCGGAGAAATGAGATGACACAGCAACCCATTTTAGTGGTTGAGATTTTTGACGTTTGGGGTATTGACTTTATGGGTCCCTTTCCCAACTCCTTTGGGAATCTGTACATACTGCTTGCGGTTGATTACGTCTTAAAGTGGGTTGAAGTTATTCCTTGTCGCACTAATGACAAAAAGATTATCATTAAGTTCTTAAAAGAAAACATCTTTTCACGATTTGGACACCCACGCGCTATCATTAGCGATAACGGGACACATTTCTGCAACAGGTCTTTCGAGACTTTGATGCGAAAATATGCAATCAACCATAAACTTTCCACACCTTATCATCCCCAAACGAGCGGGCAGGCTGAGATTTCAAATAGACAGATCAAACAAATTCTGGAGAAGACTGTTGCTAAGAATAGAAAAGATTGGTCGACCAAATTGACGGATGCTCTTTGGGCATTCCGAACTGCATATAAAACCGATCTAGGGATGTCTCCTTATAGGTTAGTGTTTGGGAAGGCTTGTCACTTACCAGTCGAGATTGAGCACAAAGCAATGTGGGCTATTAAAGAAATCAACTTTGACTTGAATCAAGCCTGCAACTTTCGGAAGCTGCAATTAAACGAGCTAAGCGAACTCCGCGATGAAGCTTATGATAACGCTGTAATTGTAAAGAATCGGACTAAGGTATTTCACGATAAAAACATTTTGAGGAAAACTTTTACACCTGGTCAACAAGTCCTTTATTATGATTCACGACTACACCTTCACGCGGGTAAGCTACGATCTCGGTGGAAGGGACCTTTTGTTGTGCGGTCTGTATACCCGCACGGGACAGTTGAGGTAGAAAATGTTAAAAACGGTACATTTTTCAAAGTGAATGGACATAGATTAAAGCCGTATTTTTCCACTGACCCCACGGAGGAGCTCCTGTTCTTACAGGAGCCATTTTATCTTGATTAAAATTTCTCTGTCTTACCTCCATGTCCTGTAAATTACTGCATCATCTTTTGAATGGAGGTGAGTGAAAAGAATAAGTTTGGGGGAGGATTTTCACGATCATATTTATTGCCTCCGTTAATAAATTTCCTCCCAGGCTTACAGGTTTTTGAGAGTTAGCGGATGGCAACAGTGAGGACACTGTTGAAAACAAGTTTGGGGGAGGTTTGTGCTTATTTGCGCATCATTTGCATCATACTTTGCATAAGCACAAAACATTTTTCTAAAATCTATAAAAATTTAAAAAAATTCAAAAATATAAAAATATTTTGTACATAAATAAGATAATAAAAGATTAGATAGTGAAAAATTACATCCAAAAGATTGGAAAAATTTAAGAAAACCTAGAAAATTAGAAGTTTTCTTAAACGAACTAGTAACAAGTAGTTATGAGCCGTTGTCCCAAGGGTTAGTAAGATGAAGGAAGTCACTAATCTGAGGATAAAAATAAGTCTGAAAAATAGTTCTTATTCTGAAAGCCAAACATTTTGAACGTTGATACCCTACTATTCGCATTTACACACGTCTTGAAGCTCGGGATAGTAGAGGATACCTTGAAATGCTCTTGTCTAAAAGTCAAAGTATGAAGGAAATTATAAATGAATAAAATATAAAAATGGTGAAGAAAAGAAAAATGGACATTGGTTTTGTTATCGCCAAGGCAGCAATAAAAAAATATAGCGAGGGTGCCTCTTCACCTAGTGCCTTAGACCAACTGGTTTGGGAGTCACTGCTAAGCCTTAGGTGGTGCAAGACGAGGAAAATACACCTAATAAGCAAGTACATGAGTAATCGGTCGGTTAGTACCTCAAGAAGTATTAACGATCGCCTGAAAATGTGTGAGCAATCTCATCTAAATATTCATCAAATTAAAAAGTACTGAGGCAGATGGACAAGAGTATGATAGCTTGAATTGAATTCTCCGGGTGTAGGGATGTCTTTTACACACACGTAGGGTTATATGATCGATGTTTGGAAGAAAGATAGGAATGACGAATAAAGACGATGTTTTATTGAGGGATGATGTGATTTCTGACATTTTTTCATGAATATTAAGATTGGGCTCATGGCAACCGAAAAGCTAGCATAGTTGGAAACTCTAATTTTCAAAAGTCTTTATTTTACAATTCTTATCTTTATATGTAATTTTCACGGTCTTCATTTTGTTATTGGATTTTGTGGGTGCAATCCGCTGAAAACCCTCAGGAGACAACACTCCTCCTACTAAGGACACCTAGAGGTTTAAAGGCTTGTTGCACGTGCTCAGTGCAATCGTGTTGCCTACGAAAGTGAGCTAGTTAGTTTTTCTCTTTCTTTATTTTCTCCTTCTCTTTTTAATAAAACAATTCGCTCGAGAAGACCGAAAACAAGTTTGGGGGAATTTGATCAGTCGAAAAAATTACATTTTTAACACATCAATTTTCCTACCATTTGCACTCATCTATAGGTGTTCGGTATAAGTATAACACATATTAGCAAAACATCCGTAAAATACCAAATAACTTGTGTTGTATACTAAAACCGGCATTTTTGAGAGAAATTGAGTGTTTATCATTGCATCGCATAATTTTTGTATAGCGCAACACTTGTCTCGAGAATCTGTGCAGGAAATTCCAGGAAAAGAGCCGAAATTGTCAAAAGTGCTGAGAAAAATACGCCAAGTCCAAGACTTGAGATCTGGCAGTGAACTAAAGAGAATTATAAGATTCAACACATAAGAAAGTACACCTACAGTCAGCACCAACATTATCCAGAAAGTTCATGCACAGAAGCCTCTAATTGGGCCGCGGATCCACGGCCAAAGACCCCTTCCCGCGGCGGATCCGCGGCCACTTGGTGATGACGTCAGCATCTCTTCAGCTCAGGTTTCTCATTTCACTGGATAAATGTCTTCAAGCCACTTCAAAGTCCAGAGATCTCCAGAAGCTTCTGTCCGAACAACAAAGCTCCTTGTTCAAGCTAAACACCCTCAAGCTTCCAATGCAAGCCACATAACTACCTAAGCCTAGAAGCTTCTCCCTAACCTCCAAGCTTATGATGGGAGGTAACCCTAACTAACTACCTCTAGAACCTTCTACCTAATTACCAAGCTTACAAGGGAAGCTAAACTAAGCCTAGCTTCTAAAGGAAGCTAATCCCAATCCTAAGGCTATAAAAGGGACCCTAAAGCTTCTATCTAAAGGTTGTTGATCATTACATCAATTCCCAACACAAGTTGAGTGACACAACTTTTAACCCTAATCCAGATCCAAAGCCAAAATCAAGATCACAGAGTACCAAATCAAGCGAGAAATCAACAATCCTTTTTGGAGCGAAGCCGATCTTCATCCGAGCAAGTGGTCTAAGACGATCCGCGACTCACGAAGATGATGCGACGCTCAATTCGACGATCTAGTTCTTTCCTCAATTTCTTGTAGTCTTTGAGCGAAGTGTAACGAATTGTTGAATAATAAAAGGTGAAGATCTTTAATCTTGCTTTCTTTACATTCTTGCATTTGTGATGGGATCTCAATTCTTGATTGTGTTTCTTGTTATGATGCTTGAGTAAAAACTCCGCTCGTGGAGGAATCGAGAAGATTGATAGTTAATGATGATTAGATTCTTGTACGATTCTTAAGTCCTATGAGTTTTGTAAACTTTAGTAAATTGAAGTATCGACAACCTAGTTTTGAGCGATACTTTCTTGAATGTTTTCGCTCTTAATTAGTGATCCACGATCGATTCTTGAATTTACTAGAGGCTAGAGTGTGAATGAAATCAACGAAAGGACAAGGGATAGATGATGAAACCCTAGTTTCCGCAAGAAATTCCTAATTCTCGTTGATCATCATCGATCTAGCATCAAATCATCAATGGATAAGAAAACATAATCACAAGTTTTCATCACTACTATCGATTCGATCGATTCCTACGAGCCTCACTTCGATTCTTGATTACTAATTGGATTGGATATCATCAATTCTTGATTCTTGATTTTAATGTTTTCTTGTTATTAGATCTAGATTTTGATAATTCTTGAAATTCACTTTTAAATCTTGAATTGAATTGTCTTTTCTTTTCTCTTTAATTTTCAATTCATCTAAATCAAATTCGAACGGATCACATTTTCCCTGAGGACGATCCGTATTCACTAACGCGCTATATAAGACACTGTTATTGATTGCGGTTAACAAAAATTCTTTGATTGTGATCTTTATATACAATTTCAAAACACGACACACGAAGAATCGATCTAACCAAATGGCGCCGTTGCCGGGGATAGTGTGCTAATTTGTTCGTTTTTGAAATTTGAGTTGAAAAATTTATTCCATCAGAATTTTTAGATCAAAATTCGCGCAAACACTAAACGATTCGTTGTGATTTGTTGCAAGGAAATCTGGAATCTGTGGAGCTTGAGAAAAGATTTTCT
This sequence comes from Agapanthus africanus, assembly GCA_030015575.1. Lineage (NCBI taxonomy): Eukaryota > Viridiplantae > Streptophyta > Magnoliopsida > Asparagales > Amaryllidaceae > Agapanthus > Agapanthus africanus. The sequence goes on along the minus strand of JASDDO010000019.1, from coordinate 40,318,084 downwards.
GAATATTCCAGAGAGCTCAGGGAGTGAACAGAAGCAGTACCAAGAATTTTTGTGCAGGTTTTATATCAACACGCGGCGGATCCGCGGCATTAACAGTTTAGCGCGGCGGAACCGCGGTGACACTGTAGCTTCGCTGTACGGAAATTGCTCGGTGACTTCTTGACTTTCTTATCTCCTCCCTCATCTGCTCCAATAACAAATTTCTGCAGGTTTCTTTCCAAAAATTCGCAGCGCCGCAAAAAGCAAAAAAATTGTGCGTGTTTGATCTTGGTTGTTTGCATTTTTAATACGGAAATTAAGGGGCAAAGAACAAATTCAGATTAGGTGGGGAGTTCATTACCCTTCCTAAGCCCCGAAAATCACAAAACTGCATCCGCATTACCCTCATTAACTAAAAGAAATCTAGACATAACTCTAAGGACCGTCGCACTCACTTAGGACAGGAGAAGGTCGTGGGTAATCTATTGCTTATCCGCGTTTCTTTTGTGGTGTCTAAGGCAAGTGTGTCTAAGGCAAATGGTTACTTAATTAGGCCCACTACTTACGTAGTGGAGAACCTCCCACTTACCTGGCCACAGGAGAGACAAAGAGGTAGTAGAGGATTGATCCTGCGATTTTTCTTCTGGCAGTCAGGAGCGGTCTAGAGACTTGACCTAGGTGACCATTAGACTTAGAGTTTTGCTTGTGCATTTATTGTGATTTGCATCATTTTTTTCAAAAATCCGTATTTTTTTCAAAACAAATACCATTTCACATTTTCCTTAATTATCTTAACGCTGTCACTTGTGCTAAACCCTTTAGTGCAAGATAGGCTGGACACGGGATTCTAGTGCCCGTTTAGTCCGCGTTCCCCCAATCGACTCCGAAGTCGGTAATTCTACATTTACTTCTTCTTTACCCACCACCACACCCATATCGATGGACGGTTCTCCATCGAACTTCTTTACCACTACTCTGCCGCCGTCCGCAGGTGCGCATAATCCACCCCGCATCTCTCTCCAAGAGAGGTGCTATCCTATGCGAGGTCCTCTTTCGACCTGTCTCTCCATTCTACCAGCCAACGGGGACAATTTTGAGATTAAACCCCAATACATCAACCATCTACCTAAATATCACGGTCTCGAGTCTGAAGACACATATGTCTTTATTACAAAATTTGAAAATGTATGCGCAATGATGGGTACCTCACAGCTTTCTGTAGATGCTATGCGTCTACGTCTTCTTCCATTTACCTTGTACGATATAACCGAGAAGTGGCTGTATAACACAACCGCACATTCCATTTCGAATTGGGAAGAATTCGTTGCAGCATTCCTTAAGAAATTCTACCCTAATCATAAGACAGCTCGAGTCCGTAGCGAAATAAATCAATTCACCCAGCTTCCGAATGAACCATTCTCGAAGTGTTTTGAACGCTTCAAGGATCTGTTGGTTCAATGTCCACATCACGGAATCCCTAGATGGGATCTGTACAGAATCATATATGAGGGCATTAACCCTACCACTAAACAGATCCTTGAATCCATGTGTCAAGGCACTTTTATGACCAAAGATGATAGCGAAGCTTGGAAATTCTTAGAAAATTTCGTTGAAAATCCTTACAATGGGAGAGTGTAAACCAGTCATCGTCTAGGGGTGGCATACACCAAATTGATGTGTTCATAGGTGTTCGAGCTGAAATGGCAGCAATGCAAAAGAAGCTCGAAGCTATGGAACATAAATTTCTAGCAGCCTCCCTAAATCCGATGTCGCTCCCCAAAACTGTATGTGGATGCTGTTCCGATCCTTCTCATTTGACGGAAGAATGTCCATTGAATTCTCCGTTTCAAGGTCAAGAGTATACCAATGCTGCTTTTCAAAGACCTTGGAACGATCCTTATTCTTCCACATATAATCAGGGTTGGAGGAACCACCCTGACTTTGTTTGGAACCAACAACAGAATCAAAACACGGTTCCAAACCAAAATAATTTTCAAAGGGCTCCTCCACCACAACAACATCCATTTCAACTAACTCAGCACCCCTACCAATCCCAAAATTTTCAAAATCCAGTCAACACAGCTGCACCGTATAATCCTTTGCAGTTGATCGGTCCTGATAATTCCTCTTCACTCGAAAGAACTTTTGAAATGTTCATGAAACAAATGTCGGCTGAATTTAAGTCTTCCCTCGAGAAATTCCAGAAAAGCTCTGACCTTCAAAGTGAGAGTATTAAATCGATGGAAGCTCAAATTGCTCAATTAAAAGCCGAAATGAGTGCGAGAGAAAAAGGGAAACTTCCGTCTCAATCCTTACCGAATTCTGGGCATTACAATGTAAATGCCATCACAACGTTGAGATCAGGAAGAGTGCTGAACAATCATGTTGGGGAAGAGATTGATGATACTGAAAAATCTATCAATAATACCCCCGCTGAGACCTTTCCTTACACACACACTTCTACTTCCGATCCTTGTTCTTTTACCCCACCGCCTTCTCACGAGCCTATTTTCCGTTTCCCTCTAGGCTCGACATCTCAGCAACCCCCTTCTATTCCACCACAGACGATCCCTACTCCTATTCTGGGATCACGTCTACACGCATCACCTTCTCCTATGATGGACCCAGCTCTTATTGCTAAAGCACCTTATCCTAATCGGTTAAGGGGTAACAAATCAAGTTCACATATGGAGAAGGTTATGGAAATGTTCAAACAGGTTAACATCAACATCCCTCTCCTAGATGTTATTCAACAAGTCCCCGCTTATGCGAAAATTCTTAAAGACTTGTGCACTAGGAAGAGGAAGACTCATGTGCCAAAGAAGGTCTTCATGACTAATAATGTTAAAAAGTTTGTGTGGACGGAGGATATTCACATGTTGTATAGGCGAAGTTAAAAAGTTTGAACGAATTTCAGAAACCCAATTTTTTCCAAGTTTAAGTATTCGGAAGAACATGCAGGTAATTCTGTGGACCCTCTAGATGAATGAAACCCTAACTCGACATGATGACCATGGAACCACTTTTGAACCTTAGGGTTTGCGGCAGTTTAGCGGTGCTATCAGTGAGGCTTGGGTTTGCCCTTCTACGGCTGGTCCAGAGGTACTGTGGTATGTACCAGATATTATTAGACTGTGCTCAAGTGTTGAACTTTTGGGAAATTACGGGACTTTGATGACTCGATCGAAAGGTTTGTCGTCGTCCGGATATCATGTAATAAGAGACCAGTAAGCTGACCAGTTTCGGATAGAGGACCTCACCTAGATGCGTTTTGAGTTGATTGAGAACGGACGAGTATTGAGTATTCTTCCGATGGTTGGGACGAGTTCCCGATATCTTCCACAGAGTGATGAAGATACCGAGTTCGTGACTTCGAATACGTGTGAGAGACTTCAGATTGACCGTGGCCGAGAACAGTTACAGCGCGCAGATGGCATAACGTGACGTCAAGATGGACGATGATAAAGACGAGCGGAACCAGAGTTTCGTGCGAGATGCTGGCGAGCTTTTGTTACTCCCCATTGATGCCGGAGGATCTGATATACATACAGAGGCGTTGGGATGCGGCCAATTCCCGAAGAAATGTTGTGCTGAGAACGCAGATGTCCAGAAAACGAGAACAGATTATGTAAGAGTACCAGCCTCTGTACAGTTCGGCATAAGCGAGATCGGAAGAGACCTTGAGCAGGATTCCTTCCAGGACACTGCTGCAATGAGATTTGCACCAGGATCAGTTGTGTCACGTGTATTCAGAGAGCCAGAGGCCGACGCCAGTGACGTGCTGCATTACGAGTGGTCATGATGATTGACCAAGAGATGACATGAGAAGTGCCAGAACGGAATCGTCCCCGTTAGCACACCTGACTGGGCCGATAAGCCAATGGATTGCGAGATAGGTAAGTCCAAAGAAAAAATGAGGACCCAAAGACAGAGGACGCCAGACTGTAAGCAGGAGGAAAGCAGATGTTCTTGTTCTGCCAGTTTTAGGCGCACCGACATTTTTCGACATTGTAGGAGGTGCACTCCAATGTCATTTGTTGCGATTTGCGTTTGTGATCCGAGTATCACGCTTATATCGCTTGGATTGAGTTTCATGATATTGTTTTCGTGCACCATGGCTGCACCTACTGGGTATTTACATTTTTGTGCATAGTTATTGCACTTGAGATATGTTTTTATACACCGTTGTGCTGGTTTTTGATTTGTGCATATCCATTGCACTTGATATTGGTTTTGTGCCTTGGCTGCACATGTTTATGATTTCTTGGATTTTACACAGTTGATTTGATTTTGTGCGTGTGGTACGCACTCGATTTGATTTTGCACTCGGCATAGCTTATATGTGCTTGTAGTGCATCAAGATGTGATTTTGTGCACACCGGATGCACTCAATTTGGGATTTTTCATTCGTGCCTGTTAGTTGCACCGGATTGAGATTTTCGTGCACTCTAGATGCACTAGATGATGTTGTCGTGCACACCCGTTGCACTGGACAGATGTTTTCGTGCACACCTGTTGCACCTAGGTTTACTTTTGTGCATATTGAGGCACATGTGTTTGGATTTGATTTCCGTGCGCACCAGACGCACGTAATGGTTAGATACACCTTTTGAGGCTGATTTTGCTTTTAAGCACTTTGTTTTCATGTTGGGCACTATGTTATGTAGTAGCCGAACAGGACTGATCCGAGGACAGTACCTGAGTATTTTGCATGCATTAAAAGTTTACCAAGAGGTTTTTGAAAAAGAGTTATAGTCTCGCTATTTCCTACGTGTCCGTGAGCGACACGAACGTTTATAAAGGAAAACCTTTTGGGATATTTTGAAAAACGACGGAACGTATATTTAGCAAAACATATGTGGACATATATTATTATTTTACAAATGAGCGTTTGTCACTTAGGCCGTGAGTACGCATCACACGGCGATTTAGAAAAGATTTTTGCATGAGTTTTATTTAGTTCTTGAAAGTTTTTCAAAGATGCGTATTATACACGTATTATAGTATTTGACTAGTGTATATTGGATTTCAGTAGTGGATTTTGATATCTGTATCTCTATTGTAACTCCGAAGATATGCATGCAAATCTGATGATTTGCTTGACGCTTGACGGAGTTCGATTTTGAGTTTTGGTACTCGTTTTCATGCGCACTTGACGCACTGTGTTGTTTTTGCATCTTTCGTGATTTCGGAGCCCCATAGATTGAGCTGATTATTGAAATGATTTAGATTTTGGGGGTTTAAATTTAAATTCGGGGACCGAATTTCTTTAAGGGGGGAAGATTGTAACATTTCAGAAAATATAAAATATTATTTTTGGAATTTAATATTAAAATAATATATTTCCCGAAAAACTGCCCGATTTGCGAAATTGGGGTTTCCGAAAAAGGGTATAAATATATACCAATATTTGTGAAATAATTGGAAATTAAAATGATTTATTCATTTAAAAATATATTTAAAGGATTTGACATTTCTAAAATTTATTATATGCAGTTTTGATAAAAACCCGATTAGTGCACTGCTAATCGCGATTAAGCCAAATCCATATTTCTACAGTTTTCATGGTAAGTGCACCATGACATGTTACATATTATTTCATGGTGTTGTTTTATTTGGGTGTATGTGTTTTGGTGAGAAAAGAGAAAGAAAAAGGTGTCATGATGAGTGAGGAGAGAGAAAGGAGACATAATGATGACTTGGGGAGAGAGAGAGAGTGAGAATAATTGAGAGGGGGGAGGGGGGGAGGGGTTGCCTCCATTTTCATTCCTCCACCATTTTCATCTCCTTCTTCATTTTACTCACCCTCATCTCCCTCCACCTTCAAGCCCTAGATCCATCTCCAAAACTCCATCCAAACCATATACCCCTTTCACAAAAAACGATCCCCTCTTCAGGCTCATCACATTGAACCAAGTAAAATGGGATTTTGGCAACTTTTGGACTACTAGGGTTCTCTTGAGTTCATCCATGAGGTATAATCATTTCCACTTAGTTAGTTTTTAGTTTTCTTGTGTTTTAGATAAATTAGAAGTTGAATTGGTTTAGTGGTTGTGGAGATAGAAATCCCTAGAGAAGGTTTAGGTTTAAAGGTGGTTTTAGTGAACTTTTGTGGCTGTTTAAGACCTGAGATTTAGTATGGGAAACCAAAATACGGATTTAGGATTTAGTTCATGTCGGTTTTGTGAGAATATAGGGTGTGCAGGGAAATCTGGAGCACCCCGGGGACTTTCTGAGCTTCGCAAACAATACCAGGGACCAAATTTGACCAATAGGAGACCACCATGACAAGACGAAGCCAATTGGAGCCTGGGGGGTCGAGGAGGCCGGATTTTATGGGGATGTGCTCGGCTACTTGGTGGGTTTTGGTGTCGAGGTTGATACAGTAGGTCAAATACCCAATATACAGCACCCTAGACTTGTTTGTGCACCTTGTTTTGGCCTGAGTCAAAATCTGGAAGCACTTTGGTGTGATTTTTGGCTATGTTTTCCGTATTTTGGAATGTTTGATTTTGCGATTTGGGTTTGTTTTTGGTTGTTGGATGTTTGTACATCAACGACTAGGGGAAATTTGTTGGTTTTGCGTACGTGGGCTATAGGTTATAACCTATAGGCGATCCGTGTGCCGTTTTGGATTTCAGAACTTGATTTTAATGACGTTGCGATATGTGTTGTTATTGTAGGTACCTTTGCGTGGATTCCGAGGCGACGGAGTATGGCGTCATCGACTTCGGCAAGCGAAGACCAAGGTGAGTGGATCTATATCTATGGGGGAAGTCGGGTGGATGACGTATAGCACTCCCGCAAGTCTTTGATGGAAACCGATTTATAGTAAATGGTTAAGGAAACCTTTAATAGAAAACTATAGATAGAGTTAAAAGATAGTTAGAGAAACTATATTAGAAACTAAAGGATAGTTAGAAGTGATATGATACGGCTAATATGTCATGACGGAATTTAAGGATGATGTTTGATGATATTGCCGTTTAGGGAACTACGGGACTAGATAGTCGACGTAGATGTGTCATCCAAACCATACCTATTTCCAAATTGAAGAATCGTATGCATCTTTTAAACAGATATCTTGAGGGACGTTACGGATTTTCAAATGATATCTTTTTCTTTAAAAACACCGTAGCCCCTACTTTCAAAACTACGATTTGCATCTTTCAAAAACTGTTTGTATGGTTCGGGTGTGTATGTTAGATTGGATACGTATGCTTATAGTAAGATAGAATATTTATGTAGAATTGATTTGATGTGAGAGATAAATGTGATGAAAAGAATGTACGATGCGATATGATGACTTGGTGATATGTTGGTATACGGATGCGAGTCGATTATGGTGATTGATACCTTACCCGTCCCCTGATACGAGATTGTTATGGATGTGACCTGAGACTTAGGTATATAGATATATATATATAATGTCGTGAATCATGTGTGATAGCCGTACGAGACGTTAGGTCCGTACCCTCCTCGTCTTATAGGTTGATAGGATCCTTGATAGGTTAATGCCGCCGTACGATGATTTTCCGTACGTGATGAGTTTGACTTGAGGTTTGATCCATACCCTTGACTAGATGCTGCCGTACGATGGATTATACCGTGCGTGGTGTTGTCTGGCTAGATGCCGATTGATTGATTCACCGACTCGATCATGTTAGATACGTATACCCATCAGCATTTGCATATGATTTACCTTATGCTGCATTCATGTTATTCACATTGCATTACTTATACTTGTGCTAGTACACATGCACCATTATCGATGATGCGTATGTTACACTTACACAGATTTGCCGGCTCACACACTTCATCATCGATAATTGCCATGTCACTGCACAGTAGGATTGCTACATCCATATTGGCGCACATACACATTCGCTCATCCATACTTGGTTACCTACACATATGCACCTTTATACGATATTGCATTCGATTTTGGAGATTTGGGAACCACATGATATATTTTAAAACTGGTTCATTTAAAAGAGCGGTTTTCCCTCGATATGTGCATATTACTGTTCCATGTTGCATGATATACTGATATGCTCACATTTCTGTCATATGTCGGATACATCATGCTTTATGATTTTACGCATTGAGATATGCTGTTTACATGAGATTTCTGGATTTGAGAACCGTCGCTATTTCAAAAGAAAGTATGTACTGTTTAAAAAAAAACCCGGTTTCTCTAGATATGATATTTCAGTGCGTCCACCATGCGTTTTCTCGGTTCTGAGATTTGTGACATGTGAAACCCGATTCGAGGAGCTGGATGAGGCCGATTGCGGGTACATGGTGGATCCGGTATGGTACCCCGGGGCAAGAACGGACCGCTGTGTGGTAGACGGTGAGCCTGGCAGAGGGACTACTACCTACCGGTGATGGTATTTGGGCTCGGCGGATATCCGGAGGATACCGACCGGAGTCGAGAGATGATATGGGCCGATCCGGACTGACGGAGCCCGTGGGCCGATCCGGACTGACGGAGCTCGAGATATGAGGATTTACGTGTCGATGCTGGACACGGGTTTCATGATATTTTCAGGTGTCGATGTTGGACACCCAGATTCCATGATTTTGATGTGTCGCGAGGGACACCGTTGATTTATATCCTTATACTTTCATGCACGCTCTTTTATGATATTTACATGCATACAGACATTGATCATATGGTTGGACGAGGTCCACATGCATACATACATTGATTATATGATTGGATGATATCGGCATACTTATAGAGTTGAGTTTATTGTTGGCACATATACGACCCGGTCACCCTAGATATCATAGTATTACCTTTATGATATAGCTGACCTAGGAGTCGTTGTTTATTCGATTTCTACTTGTAGATGTTTTTCTAATCACGAGTTGGCAACTCACCCCTGTTGTACCACAGTTCTTGCAGGTAGACCGCATGGATCAGTAGCGGCTTCGCTGGCACACAGTTGCATTCGGGTGTTTTGCTTTGCTAGGTGGGACATTTGTATCGTACCCACTCTTGTATTATATTTCATTTTGTATCTAGTCAACTCCATCAAATCGAAACTAGTATTTGTATAAGAAATGAGACGTAGCAAGACTTGTAGTTGCGAGATTTGAGCGATGGGTTTTATATTCGCTTTTGGGGAATTATGTCTTGCTTTATTCTTTATCTGTTGTGTTGATCTTCGCCGTTGGGCGTCGTATACTTATATTTATACTGTCTTGCATGGTTGTGATCCGCCGGTTGGCGAAGAGCTAGCTCCCGCTTTGGGATGCCTTTACTTTATCATGTATGTGGTTTTGGATCAAAATATACAAAGAAGGTCTGCCCAAATATAAAAAAAACGAAACATGTTTCAAACTAGTAAAATTCTTTTGCATTATTTATGACCCTTTTCCATGCATTTAAGAAAACTCGATTTCATTATACCTTTATTTCAAAACTTCACCTGCTTTATTTTCTTAAAAGGGTTTAGATTTCTGGGTTTCAGCTTACTTGAATTACGTTACGCCTTTAGACGTTACGTGATTTTAGTGCTGCTCACGAGCTAATATTTCGGGTCGTGACAAGAATAATGAAGCATGCTGATAATTGATGAGATAAAAATATCTCCCAAATATCAAGCAAGCTTCTAAAATATTTAAGTGATGAGTCATAACCATGAGTCACCAAGTGCCATGCCTCTCTCAACTGTAGGGTGTTTTTCGTCACCCTATTGAGATGGAAATACGCGCGCGTGTTCATACCATAATATTGCATTATTATATTCCCCATTCTTATTCTTTTTATAAATAAACAGGTGCTTTTGACGCATGTCTACTACATGTTACAGGTTACAGGTTCTTGGACAGGAAACAGTGAAAACGATGTAAAGACGATGAAAATATGGACTTTTGACCAACAAATGGGAGGACCTTAGTCAAGCCTACATCGAAAGACAGTTCATAATGTACAAGGCAACGCAAGGTCCAAGATTGCGATGCGAACGGTTAAAAGTCCCCTACAAGTATTCACTGGGAGATCTGGAAAGAACCTAGAAGCCAATTTGAGAAACAACCTGCAGAAACAGGAAGACCAAGTCAAGAAGAGACAGTACAATAAAACTCAAAGCCCAAGCTTCCAAGATGGCCGCGGAACCGCGGCCAAACCAGGCCTTGGGCCGCGGTTCCGCGGCGGAGTTGAGTCTGAAGAGAATAAAAACTCTACCAAAATTCTTGCGGCGCTGACCAAGTCAACCTAGGGCTATTTTTGTAAATTTAGACACGCGGTTCAAGATATAACCTAGGGTTTCCTATTCTTTATAAATAGGAACTCTAATCATTGTATTTTCTTATGCCTCCTTTTAATAAAAATTCAGAAATTCTTTAGGAGAGCATCGGTGTTTCTTTTCCATTCAGAAATTCAGATCTGACAACCCTGCATGGATGATTGGAGGGATGCATCTGTAAGTAGATTTAATTTCTCGCCCTAGTTTAGACTTCAATTCTTTGCTCTAGGTAGATTTAATTTCATGCCATAGGAACTTGTTTCGGGTTTAGCTTTGGGGAAGGATTTTGAGAGATGAGATCTCTCATCCCTTTCTTACCCACCAAATATTTACAATAGGACTCCATGCATACGCGCACACACCGCGCCCTACGACATCCTACCCCTCGAGGTAACGATGACACCGTAGTGTAAAAGCCCGGTTGCGCGCGTTTTCCATGGAGGTTAGGGTAAGGATCTCTAAAGGAAGGACAAGAACCTAGAGGAAGGAACACCTTCCCGAATGGATCTAATCCCCTTTATTGATAATTACCATAACTCCTCACAGATCTTCATTCGGGTATAGAAAGCGTTGAGATTTAATTGCATTTCCAAACCATCCCTAAACCTAACCCTAGCAAGAATAGATCTAGATAATTGCCCTAGGTTAATTAGATTTTTAGATTTAATAATCAACCGAACACCCTTCGGAATTAACTCGTAAGAACGAATCGGAAATTCACAAAATCCCTGTGGACCGACCCGTACTCACCGGCTAGCTTCATGCGACGCCGTTCTTGATTGCGGTTACAAATATTTTTGATCTATCTTTTAGAAAGCGCAAGCACGCTAAATCACTCAAATCAGCGCGCTGGTCAGGAGCATTACAGATTCCCCCTGCCTAGGGTAGGCTGGGGTTTATTGATCGTGGGGATCCGAATCTTCGGCAGCCGCAGACTAAGCTGCCGTTAATTACCCCTCACCTTTGGAGCAAGAGAACCTCCGATTGACGGGTTAAACTGGTCATGCGAACTCAATGTGCAGTGTTGTGTTTTAAAGGGGTTTTGGATATATCGGGGGACCCGCAGAGTTTTTACGGTGGTCCCGCTACCCGGATAGCGGGCTGGGGGTCAAGAGGGCTAGCAGCCCTCTTGCGGGGTGCGGAGAAGTGCCCCGTTAGAAATTTTTTCTAACGGGGGACAGTGTCATAGAGTATGTGTGTGTGTGTGTGTGTGTGTGAAAGGGAAAGGGCATCTAAAGGATGCGTGGGAGAAAGCGCCAGTGCCTCACGTGCGTGGCACGCGCGCTCGGATGCTGGCGCTAGTGCTTTGGGCGTGAGCGTCTCACGTGCCAGGCACGTGGGCGCTCGGGCGCTCGCGCTTTGGGCGCTAGCGCCTCACATTCCAGGCACGTGGGCGCTCGGGCGCTCGCCCTTTGGGCGCTAGCGCCTCACGTGCCAGGCACGTGGGCGCTCGGGCGCTTTGGACGCTCGGGCGCTAGCGCTTTGGGCGCTAGCGCCACACGTGCCAGGTACGTGGGCGCTCGGGCGCTAGCGCATCACGTGCCAGGCACGTGGGCGCTCAGGCGCTCACACTTTGGGCGCTCGGGCGCTCACGCTTTGGGTACTCAGGCGCTAGCGCTTTGGGCGCTAGCGCCTCACGTGCCAAGCACGTGGGCGCTCGGGCGCTGGGCGGCAAAAGGGACTTGGTCCCTACACTGGGAGTTGTACTCCTAGAAAAAAAACTTATTATTTTGTGTGTGTGTGTGTGTGTGTGTGTGTGTGTGTGTGTGTGAGGAGTTAAACTCCTAAGATATTTTTGAAGCTGATGAAGGGGCTTCTCCCCTTGAGCTCTGGATCTTTCCCAAAGTGGGGTTTTTGGAGATGGGTCTCCTTCTTCCTCCTCTGTTGGCCGGCTCTTGGGTAACAAGAGAGGTGAGATTTTTAAAAATCTCTCCTTTTTAAGATCTGATGGAAGATCCAAGTTTCCCTTTGTGGGTTTTGTGGTGAAAAACTATTTAGTTTTGGAAAAGGAAGAGTAAAACTCTTGATTTAATTCAAAAGAAAGAAGAAGATTTTAGAACCTTGAAGAAGGAGAAGATCACAGATCTTGATTCTTTTTGGGAGAGAGAAAAGGTTGTTGAGATATTTCATTATCTTTGTCTTTATAGGCTATACACTTTATATATAGACCCTTGGGATTTACAAAAATGGCATTTTGCCTATCCTATTCCTCATGTGCTATTTCTTTTTGCACATAAGCCATGGGCTTTACAAAAATTTGGCTTTATGCTCATTTTCTTATATTTATTCATAAAATAAAATAAAAGAAATACAACAAAATTATTTATTACAAAATTTTTATTTTGGCATGGGGGAGGCCGGCCGCTTCATGTTCGGGCTCGACTCGGGCATGGGCCCACTTGACCTGGGCTTGGGCCCACCTGGCTTGGGGTTGACTTTGACTTTGACTTGGTCAACCAGGGTACAATTTTCGACCCCAACAAAGTGCCCTCCATCAATAAATGCACATCACGTATGTGGGTCGTGTGCATGAAATTGATGGATCTTCTTTCGCGTGGAGGCGACTTGCTTTGGTTCCTACTTTTGGGATGTGCTGCCTTTTTACGACATGGACGGTCGACGCTTGATGCGTCTCCGAGACGGAGTGTCCGTAGTAGACGTTTCCTCGGCACGGAGTGATTTGGTTCCCTCTTTGTAGGAAGCCTGCACTGCCCTTTTTACGACATGGACGGTCGACGCTTTGACCCGGAGCGATTTGGTTCCCGATTTGTGGGAAGCTAGCACTGCCCCTTTTACGACATGGACGGTCGACGCCCTGGCCCGGAGCGATTTGGTTCCCGATTTGTGGGAAGCCTGCTCTGCCCTTTTTACGACATGGACGGTCGACGCTCTGACCCAGAGCGATTTGGTTCCCGATTTGTGGGAAGCCTGCACTGCCCTTTTTACGACATGGACGGTCGACGCTTGACACGTCTCCGAGACGGAGTGTCCGTAGTAGACGTTTCCTCGGCACAGAGTGATTTGGTTCCCTCTTTGTAGGAAGCCTGCACTGCCTTTTTTATGACCTGGACGGTCGACGCTCTGACCCGGAGCGATTTGGTTCCCGATTTGTGGGAAGCCTGTACTGCCCTTTTTACGACATGGACGGTCGACGCTTGACGCGTCTCCGAGGCGGAGTGTCCGTGGTAGACTTTTCCCTGGCCCGGAGCGATTTGGTTCCCGATTTGTGGGAAGCCTGCACTGCCCTTTTTACGACATGGACGGTCGACGTTGGAATTGGTTGGTTTGATTTGTGTTGACATCAGCATCGCTACACTGGTATATGGTACCAGGAGAGAATCATCATTTGCCTTTGAGAGGATTTGGGGATTTTGGTTTTGGTTTGGCATCTGCATTGCTGCACTGGAATAATGCCAGGAGCAACTCATCATTTGCCCCGGGAGGATTTGGGAATTTTGGTTTTAGTTTGGCATCTGCATTGCTGCACTGGAATAATGCCAGGAGCAACTCATCATTTGTCCCGGGAGGATTTAGGAATTGGTGGCTTAGGAGACAGGTTTAGATCCCTATCACCTAAGGCTTTTCAATTTTATGGCTCATAAGGGTCCCATAAAAGTATTTTTCCCTACGAGTCGAAACGATCTTGTAGGTGTATTTTCTCCTTAGGAGTCGTGAGGACTCCTAAGTGTGTTGCTCCTTTGTGAGTCGTAAGGATCTCACGCAGGAATTTTCTCCTCACAAAGTCGAGAGGACTTTGCGAGTGCATTTCATCTCTTTTTTACGAGTTTGCGCCCTTTCGGGTTTTCACAAACTCGCCGGGAGTCCTGCTGTTTTTACTCACGGAGCCCTTTCGGGTTTTCATCCGTGCCCATTTTGCTTGTGGACATACCCCCTTTTTTTAATCTTCATCGCCGACGGGACTTTGAATGTGGTCTCACCGGTAGGATTCGGGAGAGATTGGGATCGTTTTACGCCCGTGGATTGTATACGGTTTTGCAGGATGTATGATCCAGACCGTAGGGCCGGAAAAATTTCGGGACTTTGTTGGCGTCTGCATCGCTGCACTGGAATATGGTGCCAGGAGCGACTCATCATTCGCCGTTGGGGTATGGGATTTGGAATTTGGTTGGCGTCTGCATCGCTGCACTGGAATATGGTACCAGGAGCGACTCATCATTCGCCATGGGGATTTGGATTTTGGAATTTGGTTGGCGTCTGCATCGCTGCACTGGAATATGGTACCAGGAGCGACTCATCATTCGTCGTTTGGGGACTTGGAATTTGGATCTTGTTTGGCATCAGCATTGCTGCACTGGAATAATGCCAGGAGCAACTCATCATTTGCCTCGGGAGGACTTGGGATTTGGGTTTTTGGTCAGCATCAGCACCGCAAACACTGAAGCGAAATGTCAGGAGCGACTCATCATTTGCCGTTGCCCGTTGAGGAGCGATGGCTCAGGAGATAGGTCTAGATCCCTATCACCTAAGGCTTTTCAATTTTATGAGACGTAAGGGTCTTATAAAAGCATTTTACGAGTCAAGAGGATCTCGCGGGTGTATGATTCCTAAGTGTGTTGCTCCTTTATGAGTCGTAAGGATCTCACGCAGGGATTTTCTTCTCACAAGGTCGAGAGGACTTTGCGAGTGTGTTTTATCTCTTTTCACGAGTTTGCGCCCTTTCGGGTTTTCACAAACTCGCCTGCAGTCCTGCTGTTTTTACTCACGGAGCCCTTTCGGGTTTTCATCCATGCCCATTTTGCTTGTGGACATACCTTTTTTTTTCGCTGGTGGGACTTTAAAACTAGTCTCACCGGCAGGACTTGGGAAAGATAGGGGTCGTTTACGCCCGTGGATTGTATACGGTTTTGCAGGATGTGTGATCCAGACCGTAGGGCCGGTATGCTCAATTCGCCTGCGACTTGAAGCATTCACGCGTAATATATCTTGAGATATCGGCCATTGATAGGTGGCATGGGCCTTTCTCCATCGGCATTTATTAGTTGGTAAGATCCTCCATCAAACACTTTCTCGATGACGTATGGTCCTTCCTAGTTTGGCTCGAATTTTCCTTTTGCATGTCAATTGGGGATGATTGGTCTTTTGAGGACCAACACCAATTCATTTTTCTTGAAAGCGCGGAGACGGGTCATCTTGTTATAGGCCCGTGACATTTGGGCTCGGTATAGCTCCAGATTTTGCTGCACCGCGAGCCTCTTTTCTTCGAGGGCGTCAAGCTCTTCCAGCCAAAAGAGCACGTTTTCCTCCTCCGTCAATTCGTGATGAATGACCATTCTTAAGTTTGGAACTTCGACTTCGAGGGGGAGGACCGCCTCCACTCCGAAGAGCAATGAGTATGGAGTGGATTGAGTTGGAGTACGGTGCGTGGTACGATAAGTCCACAACGCCTCGTGAAGCTTGAGATTCCAGTCTCTCTTGTTGGCTGAAGCATTTTTCCTCAGGAGTTTGTATAGAGTCTTATTGAAGGCTTCGGCTTGCCCATTGGCTCTTAGATTATAGATGGAGGAATATCTCCAGTCTATTTTGTGTTGAGTAGCGAATCTTGAGACTTTGAAGCTCTTGAAAGAAGGCCCGTTGTCGGAAATGATTCTTCTTGGTGTACCGAAGCGGTATAAAATATTATGCTGGAAGAACATAAGAATATTTTCCGTCTTGACTTCTTTTAGCGGGACAGCTTTAGCCCATCTGGAGAAATAGACAGTTGCGGCCAATATGAACCGGTGGCCTCTGAATGACGGAGGATCAATTGGGCCAACTATGTCGGTGCCCCAAACTTCGAAGGGCCACGACGCCACCGTAGGATGCAACGGATTGGGATACTTATGAATGAAATCACCATGAATTTAGCAGAGATGGCATTTCTTTGCATGCTCTTCACAATCCCTTATCATGTGGGCCAGTAATATCCAAGCCGTTTGACCTGAAGCCGCATTTTGGGGCCGGACTGGTGAGCCCCGCAGACACCTGAGTGAACTTCCTTCATAACTTTTTGGGCTTCGGCCGATGACAGGCACCTGAGCCAGAGTTGGTCATATGACCTGCTGTAACATTTCAGAAAAATAAAATATTTTTTTGGGAATTTTTATAATTAAATAATAAATATTATGAATATTTTAATAATGCGGTATAATTAAATACCGATAAATTGGGAAATATTTGGAAAATTATAGGAATTACAAAAAATGAAGGTGTTTTATATGAATTAAGCAAATTATAATTTTTATGACTAATTATATTTGTAACAACCCTAATTTTCCTATACACTTTTCTATACAATTTTTTTCAAAATCAATAAAGGGGTATTTTAACCTGAGCACAATATATAAGTAATTATTTTGTTTTTAAATAACTCCATTTTTAGTGTACATAATTTTTTTTTAAAATTAAAGTATACTTGGGGTATTTAATGTTGCTGTTACCACTTTAAGTAATTAATTTCCCACAATAATTACAAGAAGGAGCTTGTAGCTCATTGGTAACACTTTGCACTGCTGAACCAAGCCACTAGAGTTCAAATCCCCTGCCCCACATTATTTTTGTATTTATTTTGTTTAAAATTCTTAGGAAGCCTAACAGTCCACACGCCATAACTCCCAAAAGTTGAACTAAACATAACAAACTAAATATACCAGTGTCTTAACCCGGAGACCCCCCACCTACCCACGCCTCGACTCGGCCAGACTCGGGCCGGCGCCGCCGGCCGGACGGCCGAGTCCCCAACACAAAATTTGTGTCTTTTGGCCTACCCTACCCCCTGTATACTTTAAATCTTCAGATCGGTTTCAGAGAAGCCAGAAAGCCTCATTTACTACAATTTTTAATACATTTTCATATATTTTTACATTTTTTTTCAAAAACCCTTTACCTACCCTACCCTATCCTACCCTATAAATACACCCCCTACCCTCTAACCTCTCACCCTAAAAACCCTAAGCTCACTCTCTCAAAATCTTCTCAAGAGTTGTGTAATTTGAAATCAAGTGCGCGACGAAGCTCCGGCGAAATTCCGGCGACGTTTTTAGGAACTACCGGCGACGACGCAACGCCAAGGCAACCCTTTTAGTCCCCCCTTCACTCCTTTGCTTAATCGAAACCCATAAGTCCCATTCTATCTCTCTTTCTTATTCTCTAAAATACGAAATTACGAAACCCGACGGAATCGGAACAAATCCGATTTCCGATTCGGTTTTCTATAATATTTCACTCTCACCAATTCAATCATGCTTAAATATCTTATTGTTGACTATTAAACATTTAACAAACATTTTGAACAAGTTCCATCACATGAAATGATAGCGTTTTCAATTTATCGTATTTTTCACTTAAGTACCACAATGTTTCGATTTAACATTTAACCCCCTTAAGTTTGTTATACATTTAAAGTAGAGCACGAGGTAATGACCTACCTCCACACACACGCAAATACAACCCTAAACGATATCATCAAAACCTAGAATACGATAAAACAATACTTTCATTTAAATACCATATTCTTAATAAAATCATTTCCAGAAGTTTTATACACTTTTAAATAAATACCTCTTATTAGGAAAACATGATAAGTTATGGACATCGATCGTTTATCTAAACCTGACTTTGTGATGTCTAGGCTAGGCAAGTGAGCAAATGTAACTTTAAAAGGCCCGTCTCACGATTCGTGAGCGGATCCCTCCTTCCTCATTTGTACTTACCTGGCCACAATTGGCAGTGAAGAGGCGATTTGAGACTTCTAACGACTTGTCATTTAGACCCTTTAGAAATAGGCTAGTTGGCTTAGGAAACCATAGAATTTAAAATACGGAAAATTACACTTTGCAAATAAATACCTTTTACTTTATAAAACCGTTTTCTAAACGATTAGTATTTACAATGTTTGTAAAGCGCCGCTACAACCCATTTTTGGGGAACTCGTTCGGGATTGTTCGGTTTATCGCGCACCCTCGGGCTAGTAGTGCGAGATTCAGACCTCCGCAAGGAGCATTCGGTCTCGAAAGGTTTAAAATACAATATCTTAAGAAAATGAGATTTTTGGAATATAAAATATTTATTAAAATTATTTTTTGTATAAACATATGTATATTTATCAATTAAATATCTATTTTATTATAATATAAATTTTCCACATTTTCCTAAAAATCACAAAGAATAAATTTTACACTAAAATACCATGAACTTCAAATAATCAATATTACAGATAAATACCCTTATTTATAAAACTAGAATATTTTCACTAGAAATGTCACAACATAAAATCCACCCTCATTACAACTCTAAAGACGAACAATAAATACTTGAGGTGCATTTTGAAAAGTATATAAAAGTATTTTACATAAAACCCCCTCAAGTTTTATAAATTACCCTAAGGACCCTAGCAATTATAAGACTTCGATTCATATTTCTGATTGTCTGACTCGGGTTTGAGTCTAACCAATCTGACTTGAATATGATTCAAGTCAATCTACAATCTACAATCTTCAACATGAATCTATGAATCCAGTTTTTAATCTAGACAATTTGACTGAACCAAACCATGGATATACATTCCACTTACATAGTTCTCCAGTTATTCCATTTACATGATTATGCAGTTACATCCGTTTACTGATATCATGGTTTTGGTCAGTCAATCAATTATACAATCAATACAATTTACAAGACAATACAATGCAATACAGTACTAACAATAACATAACTACACGGGGTATTGGGGTAGTTCATTCATGAATCCAATATAATCTCAAGAGTCCCCCTAGATCATGAATCCATGTCTACTAATACAAGCAAGCAATCATGAGGGCTCGTGTTTCCATGCTCCTGGACTGTGGCCTGTTGAGTTTGGAATACTTCGGCGACGGTCTAAGTCCCGCTACTAACATTTGATTCGGGCCCGTGGTTCCTTACCCCTGGACTGTGGCCTGTTGGGTTTGAGAACACTCTTGAGATTAGTTGACATTCACCCTTGAACTTACGATAACAACAGCTTAACGCTAAAACAATATAATACAACTGTAAAAGCTACTCTCTCTATCTTACTCTCTGTCTATTCTCCTCTTACCTTTGAGACTTACCGAGCGACCTGTTCGCTGACGACATTCTATTTCTTTCTTCTTTGAATGTCGTCAGGTGATTCGGACCCGGCAGAGATCGAGCCATCTGCAGAAGACTTGGAGCAGTTTGCCGAAAATCCAGCACTTTAGTTTCATTGTACACTTTTCCTCTCTGTACTTTTCATGCCACTGTTTAGGCATCTTTTTATTTCAGTTGTATTTCCTTTTCATGCACTGTACAAAGAATGTTAATAAATAAAAGTTGCTATTCCTTTTATATCTTGTCTCTTGTGTATTTATTTTATATTGCTTAGATACGCTTAGCGTATGTACTTCTGAGTATATACGTAGCAGACCTCGTCACGTCCCCTTCGCCATACACTGGGAAGCAGGGCATGACAATATTCCATTTTAATGCTAATCGCGATTAGATATCGCTAATCTTGCATTAATCCGGTTTTGTGCACATGACATGCACCATATCACATCTATAAATACTTGTTACATTTTTTTGTAACCATGGTTTCATTTGGGTTTCCTATTTCAAAATAGAAATATAAAGCAAAAGAAAAGAAAAGAAAAAGAAAAAGAAAAAGAAAAAGAAAAAGAAAATACTAAACAATGAGGCATGGGCAAGAGAGAGAGAGAGAGAGAGGGTGAGGGGTCAACCTTGGCATGGCTCATGTCCCCTTCATTTTTTCCTTCATCTTTATTCCTCTTCTTCTTCCTCCTTGGCTGCCCTCTCCCTCCACCATCTCCACCTCCTCATAACAACACCAAAAACTCATCAAAAGTCTATCCCCACTTCATTAAAAACATGCACAAGCTCACTACAAGCACTTTGGACCAAGAAAGGATGAATTTTGAGCACTTGGGGCAACTCAAGAAAATTCTTGAGTTGCCAAATGAGGTAATTCTTTCACATTAAGTGTAGTATTTCATTTGCTTTAGCACCTATTTTAGTTTAGATGTGATTTAGTGGGGTTTTGTGACATAGGAAAATTCCTAGAGAGGGTTGAGGAATTTCTGAGTTGTGGTTGTGCTAATGAGCCTTATTAGTGACCTTAAACCCCCCATGGTGCTAAAACCTGGACCAAACCAGTGACTTAACCCAGATTACAAGTTTCATATCGATATGTCGGTTTTGTGTGCAAATTGAGGGTGCAGGGAATCTGGGTTGACCTGGGGATTTTTCTGGATAAGCAAACAACTCCAGAGACTAAATTAAGACACTACGATGCCACCCTACCAATACGAGACCAATCCATGCCTGTTGAACAGAGCTTGCCGGAATTCTGGGGGTAGGGGCCGGCTACTTTGATGAATTGGGTGCCCAGGTTGCTTCTATAGTTCATAGGACCCCTATACAACACCCTAGTACTGTTTGTGTCACCTATATTCACCTGAACTAAAATCTGGGACTAGTTTTCATGGGCTGCTGCCTTGTTTTATAACTTTTCATGGATTCAAGTTTTGATATTGTGTTTTGTATTCGGTCACTTGACGTTTGTACGTCTATATCGAATGTTTTTTGGTTGATTTGCGTGAGTAGACCATAGGTTTTAACTTATGAGTGTTTCGTGTGTCGTTTCGATTGCGAATTGGATTTTAATACGATACGATATGTTATGATGTGTAGGTACCCCCACGAGGACTTCGAGACGACAAGCAAGCGCGTGGCGACATCGGTATCGGCAAACGTAGATCAAAGTGAGTAGATATATATCTGCGGGGGAAGTCGGGTGGATGACGTATAGCACCCCCGCAGTTTCGTAGAGTTGTATACGAATACGTATACATATATATATATATATATATTATATGTTTATTGTGAGTTTAGTGATTGTCTAGATAGGTTATAGGGTTCATGATATAGTCTTAGTGTAATTAGAAGTAGCATAGTTTAACTTCTTAGTCATGAAACCTTACATTAGAGATTACACCCACACGCACATACGCACTTGCATATATTTTATTACTTGTGCGTATATGGGGACACACACACACATACATAGGTATGGGACTATGTATATATATATATACATATATACGTATACATATACATGGATTATGAGGATAGTAGATGGTATTTGGAGATGAGTCGATGAGATTGGGCTTGATGCCATGAGATCGGTGATATGTTTTGGTTCGTATTATGAGATACGACATGATATTATAGCAGGTCCTTTAGGCGTGGTGTTTTCATACACATGCATACATATATGTATATGGTATCAGTATGTACTAGACGTAGATCAGTACCCCCAGATCATGATATATGATTAAAAGGATACCTGATGAATAATGAGATAAATGTGATATTTGCCCCGTACCCAAATTTGGGATGTCGTACGATGGATTTACCGTACGAGCTATACATTGATGATAGATCCGCACTCTTGACTCGAGGATGTCACGTTATATATTGTATTATATGTGATACTATTGAGGCGGGATCACCGACTATTATATATATCGACTCTGACTTAGGTGGTTTTTCCTTACCCTTTTGATCAGTCTGTTAGTTTAGTCCAGTAGTTTACTTGTAGATGTTAGACTAGACTCGGTCCGGATAGCCGGAGTCCCAGATACCGAGATATTGAGATTTTGTGTCGATGCTAGACACTGATTTCTGTTGATTTCATTGATGATATTTCGATTTATATATAGATATCTCCCTGAGATAAGAAAACAGTTTCTCATTTATATATATTCTGTTTTCATGCATTCATACCTCATATTATGATATGTTGCTACCTGAGGCACTGACACGAGCACTTGGTTTTACACTTATGTATAGATGTTTACCCTTGCCACCTTAGCATGCTTCAGACTTTATCATTTTGAGGTTATATATTTTTTATTTGATCGTACGGACCTAGGATTTGAGTCATACATACGATTTCTGCTAGGTAATATTTTCTACTCACGAGTTGGCAACTTACCCCCGTTGTGCCATATTCATGTCATAATTTTGCATTATTATATTCCCCATTCTTATTCATTTTACAAATAAACAGGTGCTTTTGATCCATGTCTGCTACATAGTTGCAGGTTACAGGTTCTGGGAACAAAACAGTGAAATTGATGAAAAGACGATACAAAAGTGAGACTACGACCAACAAATGGAAGGATCTTGATCATGCCTACAGTTTGAGGGACAAATGAAGATTAATGAACAAGTTCACAAAGCACAAAGGCAGCGCAAGGTTCAAGACTTCGACACGAAGCAAAGGGTAAAAAGTCCACGACATTATGCACTGTGGAAATCTGGAAGAAAACTAGAAGACAATCTGAGAAACCAAGAGAATAAACAAGAAGCCAAATGCAACTAGAAGAAACCCAGAAAAATGCAGTCAACAAGCCTTCAACATGGCCGCGGAACCGCGGCCAAACATGCCTTCTGGCCGCGGATCCGCGGCCATTTGAAGCCCGTGTCGGTGCGTCGTTTGATGGTTTGGCGGTGCGTTGACTGGGCTTCTTAAGAGCAAATTTGTAAATGCAGATATGTATCGAATGTAACCCTAGGGTTTTTATGATCTATAAATAGAAACCCTAAACCTCTTTTTGGAGGTATGCCTCTTCTTGTGCCTCATTTTATTTATCAAAATTTAGAATTTTAATTCTTGTAATATTTGAAGAGTGCATCAAATAAAGTAAGTCTTTCTTTTCTTGCCCTAGTTAATTTTCCTTTCTGCCCTAATTAATTTTATTTATCTGCCATAGATTAGATAATTAGGTTATTAAAAACAATCATAAAAATATTTCTTGTTATCAATTTCCTAATGAGTGAGTAATTCCTCACTTGTTAGGGTTAGGAATAGGAGAGCTTTGAGAGATGAAAATCTCTCACCCCTTTCTTGCCCATCATATATTTTTATAGGACTCCATGCATACATACACACACCGCTCACTACGGCACCCTATCCCACGAGGTAGCGGTGATACCGTAGTTTAAAAGACCGGTTGTATATGTTTTCCATGGAGATTAGGGTAAGAATTAAGAAAGGAAGGACAAGAACCTAGAGGAAGAAACCTAGTTTCTTCCCGATGGTACTAATCCACTTTATTAATTATTACCATAACACCTAATAGATCTTAATTAGGGCATTGAAAGCGGTGAGACTTATTGAGTTTCCAAACTTAACCTAAACCTAACCCTAGAAGATTAATCAAACTCATTTCAGTTTTTAGTGATAATTGATCCAACACCGTTTGGAATTAACTCGTTAGAACAATTAGAAAATACACAAAATCCCTGTGGACCGACCCGTACTCACCGGCTAGCTACCAAGCGACGCCGTTCTTGATTGTGGTAAACAATTCTTTGATTCATTTTTCGAAAGCGAAAGCGCACTAAAACTAACATTCAATCATGCCACAGTTCTTGCAGGTTTTGCCGTACAGGTTTCGTTGCGGCTTTGCTGACACACTGCTTCCTTTCCGGGTGATTGCTTTGGTAGGTGGGTTCACTTGCATCGTGACCACCATTGTACCTTTTATTTATTTCAGTTGTATCTAGAAACTCCATCAACCAAACTTGTATATTTATTTCAGACTTAGAGACCAGTTGTATTTTATTTCGACCTTAGAGTCGCGCGTTGTATTATTATGGTTTTCATGTTGATTTTTGAGTTTCCTTTTGAGTTTTGATCCTCGCCCTTCGGCGTTGTATATTATATTTCTTGCGTGGTTGTGACCGTCGATTGACGAAGAGCTAGCTCCCGCTTGGGGATTCCTTTTATCATTGATGTATATATTATTCATGTTGTACCCCGTTTGGGGCCAGTTTTTACAAAGAAAACTCTGCCGAAATTTTCAGAAAAGACTTGATGTTTTAAAAACGCATAATTCGGCTTATGCTATTAAAACCACTTGCTTTAAAACAAGTTTTCCTTCACTTATTATTTAAAATGGTTTAGATTTCTGGGATTTTGGCTTACTTGAATTAGATGGGGTCGTATAGACTTCATATGATTCAAGTGCCAGTCATGTGCCATTTCGGCTCGTGACAAAGTTGGTATCAAAGCGCTAGGTTAACCTTGGTTCGAGTCTATGTTTGACTATGCGGAGTCTAGGGCGTATGTATATATACGGAATCTAGGCTTGACCTTACGGAACTTAGACTTAGTCGAGGGGGTATTAGACCCGAACTTTCGTCGCGTAGGTTGACCTTGGTTGATGGAGTAGGTGACTTAAGGAGAGTGACGTACCGTGTGTATATTCCGCGGCATACTTACGATACGCTGCTCCGCTTAAGAAGCCTTAGGATGTACATTTCCTTGCACAGTATTATATTCATTCATGATCTATCCTCATCGATATCGGTTTATGGTTTTGCTACCACGATTACACGGGCAGAGAGAGAGAGAGAGAGCTGCGGCTAGAGTTGCGGTCAGCACGAGCTCGTCACGGACAAGGACTGACCACGGCATGATTCCAGGGACATACGATTGCATAGAGGCGTCGTTTTATTGTGTTTTCGCGCCATGAGCGTTTGGTGGATCGCTTTTACAAGATTTCTCGGACGTGCAGATCAGCACCAGAGGATTGAGCCACTGCTAGAGGCCAGCCAGAATGTGATGACCATTAATGTATCGCTTATTTATGATGATTGAGGCACTGTTCAGCATGCAGACGAATGAGCCAGTTGTTGCTGCAAATGACGAGATATCGCCCCAGATGTTTGGGGCTAATGCAGTACGAGCATATACTTAGAGATATGATAGAAGATTGCTAGTCACCAAGGATGAATGACTAAGACATGTGGATCGTTTGCACACCCCGATGCGAGGTCATCAGATTGATTGATTCTAGCTTGAGAGGACTTCACGCAGATACGTTGCGAGTCGAAAGATAACGATCGAATGTCAGAAACCCATTTTCCAAGTTTAAAGTATTCGGAGAAGTATGCAAGTAATTCTACGGACCCTCTAGAAGAATAAAACCCTAACTCGACATAATGACCATGTGAAACCCTTTGAACCTTAGGGTTTGCGGCAGTTCCGCGGTGCCATTAATGAGGCTTGGGTTTGCCCTTCTACGGTTGGTCCATAGGTGCTATGGCATGTACTCGATATAATTAAACTGTACCCAAGATGTTGAGCTCTTGGGGGATTATGAGGTTTTGACGAATCGATCGAAAGGTTCGACTTCATTCGGATATCATGTGATGGGATGCATTGCTTGGGAGACTCCAGATACGAGTATAGCCGTTGGAGCGCAGTCCATGCAGCCACGAAGAGACGAGTCCGAAGCAGTCGACATTAGAGAAAAGTGGAGTAAGAGGTTCGTACGAGATCTTGATGATATGACGTTCCACTTCGCTGACATTAGAGATGTGATACGCATGCAGAGGCGTTGTACATGGATATATCTTCCAGGAGGAGTCGTGAGGAGTATGCAGCCGTTCCGGAACAAGAAACAGATTTAGTAAAGGATGATAACTTCCGGGCAGTTCGGCAGAAACGAGATTTGGAAGAGACCCCGACAGGACCTTTCTGGAATACTATACGAGAAGACTTGGACCCAGGATCGGTCATATTACGCACACCCAGTAGGCCAGAGTTCGGCATCGTCGATGAGACATGTTATGAGTGACCATGACAGTTGTCCAGAGATCATTAGAGGATGTGCTGGAGCGGGACTGTTTCCGCCATATTGGATTTTGATATTTTGGGCGATTTATTTGCATGATTGAGATTTTGTGCACCACAGTTGCACTTGACCTCGGTTTGATGTCATTTGAGATATTGATTTTGATTCCATGCCTATGGTATGCATGTGATTTGACTTCTGTTTTCGGCATTGTTTTCATGCACCGTTAGTATTTTAATTTGCTTTTATGCACGCTGATGCACATAGTTGTGAGATTATATACCACGGTATACCTGATTTGGAGTTGGACTGAAATGTGTTGTATACCGTCGATTCTGATTATTTTATTCGATATTTCGTGCACCTTGTGCACTGGATTTGGATTATTGTGCATACTTGACGCGCTTGATGCGATTTTGGTGCACGCCAGATGCACTAAATCGAAATTCTTCGTGCATATCAGATGCACCTGATATTGCTGTCAGGCACACCCGTTGCCTATGACAGGTGTTTCGTGCACACCCGTTGCACTTAGATTTTGTTTCTGTGCACATGTATGACACATTTATGGATTTCAATTTCCGTGCGCACCAGACGCACGCGGCATTCTTATGCACATTTTGGGATTGATTTCTGTTAGAGCAGTATGTTTTATGATATTTACTATTTGGTATAGTAGCTGTGCAAGACTAGTCCGAGGACAGTACCTGGATATATTTTTGCACGCATTGATAGTTATCGAAGGGATTTCCAAAAAGGAGCTATAGTCTCAGTATTTACCTACGTGTCCGAGATGGCGTGAGACATTTTATCAAAGGAAACCCTTCTAAATTATTTTCAAAACGGCGGGACGTGTATGTTAAACAAAGGATATATATATACATACATATAGTTATTTTCTTACAATAGACGTCCGCCACTGTGTAGTAATACGCGCATCACACAGCGATTTGAAAAGAGTTTGGCATGAATTCCTTTCAGATGTTTTAATGATGTTTACTTGCATTGTTGATGGATATCATGTTGGTTTTCGTTTTGGTCTTTGACATTGGTGTCTTCGCTATAACTCCGATCATTGCAAGATCCTTGATAGAGTTTTGATTTTGAGTTATCTGCTTATTTTTCATGCGCATGCATTGCGCTACAATGCGTTATATGTATTCATAGTTTCGGAGCCCCGACGACTTGATCATTTTACTGAAATGTTTTAGTATTGAGGGATTTAAATTTAAATTCGGGGACCGAATTTCTTTAAGCGGGGAAGATTGTAACATTTCAGAAAAATAAAATATTTTTTTGAGAATTTTTATAATTAAATAATAAATATTATGAATATTTTAATAATGCGGTATAATTAAATACCGATAAATTGGGAAATATTAGGAAAATTATAGGAATTACAAAAAATGAAGGTGTTTATATGAATTAAGCAAATTATAATTTTTATGACTAATTATATTCCATTTTAATGCTAATTGCGATTAGATATCGCTAATCTTGCATTAATCCGGTTTTGTGCACATGACATGCACCATATCACATTTACAAATACTTGTTACATTTTTTTGTTACCATGGTTTCATTTGGGTTTCCTATTTCAAAATGGAAAGATAAAGCAAAAGAAAAGAAAAGAAAAAGAAAATACTAAACAATGAGGCATGGGCAAGAGAGAGAGAGAGAGGGTGAGGGGTTAACCTTGGCATGGCTCATGTCCCCTTCATTTTTTCCTTCATCTTTATTCCTTTTCTTCTTCCTCCTTGGCTGCCCTCTCCCTCCACCATCTCCACCTCCTCACAACAACACCAAAAACTCATCAAAAGTCCATCCCCACTTCATTAAAAACATGCACAAGCTCACTACAAGCACTTTGGACCAAGAAAGGATGGATTTTAAGCACTTGGGGTAACTCAAGAAAATTCTTAAGTTGCTAAATAAGATAATTCTTTCACATTAAGTGTAGTATTTCATTTGCTTTAGCACCTATTTTAGTTTAGATGTGATTTAGTGGGGTTTTGTGACATAAGAAAATTCCTAGAGAGGGTTGAGGAATTTCTGAGTTGTGGTTGTGCTAATGAGCCTTATTGGGGACCTTAAACCCCCCATGGTGCTAAAAACTGGACCAAACCAGTGAATTAACCCAGATTACAAGTTTCATATCGATATGTCGGTTTTGTGTGCAAATTGAGGGTGCAGGGAATCTGGGTTGACCTGGGAATTTTTTTGGATAAGCAAACAACTCCAGAGACCAAATTAAGACACTACGAGGCCACCCTACCAATACGAGACCAATCCATGCCTGTTGAACCGAGCTCGCCGGAATTCTGGGGGTAGGGGCCGGCTACTTTGATGAATTGGGTGCCCAGGTTGCTTCTATAGTTCATAGGACCCCTATACAACACCCTAGTACTGTTTGTGTCACCTATATTCACCTGAACTAAAATCTGGGACTAGTTTTCATGGGTTGCTGCCTTGTTTTATAACTTTTCATGGATTCAAGTTTTGATATTGTGTTTTGTATTCGGTCACTTGACATTTGTATGTATATATCGAATGTTTTTTGGTTGATTTGCGTGAGTAGACCATATGTTTTAACCTATGAGTGTTTCGTATGTCGTTTCGATTGTGAATTGGATTTTAATGCGATACGATGTGTTATGATGTGTAGGTACCCCCACGAGAACTTCAAGACGACAAGCAAGCACGTGGCGACATCGGCATAGGCAAGCAGAGATCAAAGTGAGTAGATATATATCTACGGGGGAAGTCGGGTGGATGGCGTATAGCACTCCCGCAGTTTCGTAGAGTTGTATACGAATACGTATACATATATATATATATTATATGTTTATTGTGAGTTTAGTGATTGTCTAGATAGGTTATAGGGTTCATGATATAGTCTTAGTGTAATTAGAAGTAGCGTAGTTTAACTTCTTAGTCATGAAACCTTAGATTAGAGATTACACCCACACGCACACACACACTTGCATATATTTTATTACTTGTGCGTATATGGGGACACACACACACACACACATACAGGTATGGGACTATGTGTGTGTGTGTATATATATATATATATATATACGTATACATATACATGGATTATGAGGATAATAGATGGTATTTGGAGATGAGTCGATGAGATTGGGCTTGATGCCACGAGATCGGTGATATGTTTTGGTTCGTATTATGAGATACGGCATGATGTTATAGCGGGTCCTTTTGGCCTGGTGTTTTCATACACACGAATACATATATGTAGATGGTATCAGTATGTACTAGACGTAGATCAGTACCCCAGATCATGATATATGATGAAAAGGATACCAGATAAATAATGAGATAAATGTGATATTTGACCCGTACCCAGATTTGGGATGCCGTACGATGGATTTACCGTACGAGCTTTATATTGATGATAGATCCACACTCTTGACTCAAGAATGTCATGTTATATATTGTATCATATGTGATACTATTGAGGCGGGATCACCGACTATTATATATATATATATATATATATATATCGACTCAGACTTAGGTGGTTTTTCCTTACCCTTTTGATCTGTCTGTTAGTTTAGTCCATTAGTTTACTTATAGATGTTAGACTAGACTCGGTCATACCTATTTCAAAACTAACGAATCGTGAGTATTTTAAATACAGGCCAAGGGATTCTACGGATATTTCAAAGGACGTACTTTTCTTAAAAACACCGTAGCCCTATTTTCTAAACACCACTGATTGAATTTATTTTCCGATTGTGTGATATGGAAATTGTGTAGAAATCACAACCAAAAATTATTTTGACCGCAATCAATAACGGTGTCGATTGTAGTGCGTTAGTAAGTGCGGATCGTCCACAGGGAAAGTGTAATCGTTCGTGTTTCGATTTAGATGAGTTGAAACTTTAAACGAAAGAAAACAAAACAATTCATGATTTATATTTGAAGTTCAAGAATTAGAAAATCTAGATCTAATAACAAGAAAAAGATAGAATCAAGAATTGATAGTTTGATGATTTTTCCAACCAAATATCAAGAATCGAAATGAGGCTCGTAGGAATCGATCGGATCTATAGATGTGTTGTAATCTTACAATGACGTATTCTTATCCTTCGATGGATTAATACTAGATCGATGATGATCGATCGAGAATTAGGGATTTTTTATGAAACTAGGGTTTCATCTTATCCCTTGTTCTTTCGTCGATATCATTCACATTCTAGCCTCTAGTAAATTCAAGAAACGATCATAGATCTCTAATTTTGAGCGATCACAATCAAGAAAGCATCGTAATGAAACTAGGTCATCGATTCTTGAACTTACTAGGGTTTACAAAGCTCGTAGGACTCAAGAATCGTATTAAGATTTATTACATCATCATTCTATTGATCGTCTCGACTCCTTAACGAGCGGAGTTTTACTCAAATATCACAACAAGAACTACAATCACAAATTGAGATCTAATCATGATGCAAGAATTAATAGAAAGCAAGATTAAAGAATTTCACCTTTTATTTATATCAACAATTTCGTTACATTCGCTCAAGAACTACAAGAGGAAGAACTCGATCGTCGATTTGGCTTCGCTCGTCTCCGTGAGTCGCGGATCGGCTTGGATCACTTGCCCGATTGAAGATCGGCTCGGCTCATAAAAGGTTGAAGGCTTCTCACTTGATTTGGTACTCGAGATCTTGAATTTGGAGTGGAATTAGGGTTAGGGTTTCACACAAGTCTTGTCACTAGACTTGTGGAAGAAGATGAAGAAAGAGGTAAAGATTAAGGAACTAATGAAGAACTATTGATGAACTAAGGATGAACAACCTCTTCCCTTAGATCTAGGTTCCTATTTATAGACATCAAAACCCTAGATCTAGGATTTGAATTTTAAGTTTCCCTCCAAAAGTTTATTGAGGAAATTTGAATTTCCCTCCAAAAGTTAGTTAGAGGAGAAGCTTCTAGATGTGATTAGTTAGGAGCTTAATCAAGATTAGCATGCTTAATGATCTTTGCTGATCTGGCAGAAGACTCTGGAGAATTCTGGAATTTGACGTGTCAAAATGAGGTGTAGCCACTGAGAGAAGAATTATGCACCAAAATTCAAGCGATGATGTGGCAAAAGCGCCGCGGTTCCGCGGCATAAGCTGGCTCCCGCAGCGGTTCCGCGGCACTTTGGGGGCTTCAGGGCTTGGGCTCTCTTCTGTTGCTTTGGGCTGATGTATGGGGCTTTTATTGATATGTTGAATTTTATATTGCCTGTTGAATTGCTACCAGATCTGAAATCATTGAGTTGGCGTAATGTTTGATCAGCTAAATAACAATTTTGGCCTGTCTCCTGGATTTTCCTGCATAAATCTCGAAACAAGTGTTGCGCAATATAGGGATGATGCGATGCCATGAAATGCGGTCAATTTCCCTTAAAGTGCCGGTTTAACAGTCTAACACATGAAATCTGATATTTAACGACTGATTTGCTAATATGTGAAATATGAATACCGAACACTTCTAAATGAGTGCAAATGATAGGGAAATTGCCGGTTAAAAAATGCAATATTTTCGACCGATCAACCACGATTCGTGTTATTTCAAACGGCAAACTGTATGACCAATATATATTAATATAGATTATTTATTGTTGTATTTGTTATTCAGCTCCCGCATATTCATGCTGTTCGCATCGCATTGCATGCTTATATTGTGTTCATATGCTATTATCGAAATCATGCTGTTAGAACACCAGCACCATTACCGATGATGCGTATGCTCCACGTACACCTGTTTGCCGGCTCACACACATCATCATCGGTAATTGCCATGTCACATACACATTAGAAAATACTATTCATTAGTACAAATCGTTAGTTGATAGTTTCGACATGGTATTAGTGTACTTGCTTTATATGATAGCTTAGACATTGCATTTATTACCGTGTTTTGCATGCATATTTACATATTCATTGTCATGCATTTTTAGGGCCAGTCCGTATTTGCCGGAGCCCAATACATTTTAGATTCATTGTTTATTTATTCTCAAGATTCAGATTTTTCATTAGATTTATGGATTTGGAGAAACCGCAAGATTTTATAAACTTATTATCATTTTAATTGAAAGTTGCGGTTTTCTCATGATATGATTTGAGATATGTCCACCATGAGTTTTCTCGGCTCTTGAGCGATATCATACACCCGATTCGAGGAGGAGGAGGAACCGTTTGTGGGTGCATGGTGGACCCGGTGCTGTACCCTGGGACGAGAAGGTCGCAGATGATGGAGTTGAGCCTGGCAGGGGAACACTACCTACCGGTGACTTTATTATGACTCATCGGATATCCGGAGGATACCGATCGGAGTTTGGTCCAGTCCGGATAGCCGGAGCCCAGGGGCCAGTCCGGATAGCCGGAGTCTCAGATACTGAGATATTGAGATTTTGTGTCGATACTAGACACTGATTTCTGTTGATTTCATTGATGATATTTCGATTTATATACAGATATCTCCCTGAGATAAGAAAACAGTTTCTCATTTATATGTATTCTGTTTTCACGCATTTATACCTCATATTATGATATGTTGCTACCTGAGGCACTGACACGAGCACTTGGTTTTACACTTATGTATAGATGTTTACCCTTGCCACCTTAGCATGCTTCAGATTTTATCATTTTTAGGTTATATATTTTATATTTGATCATATGGACCTAGGATTTGAGTCATACATACGATTTCTGTTCGGTGATGTTTTCTACTCACGAGTTAGCAACTCACCCCCATTGTGCCACAGTTCTTGCAGGTTTTGCCGTACAGGTTTCGTTCCCACTTTGCTGGCACACTGTTTCCTTTCCGGGTGATTGCTTTGGTAGGTGGGTTCACTTGCATCGTGACCACCATTGTGCCTTTTATTTATTTCAGTTGTATCTAGAAACTCTATCAACCAAACTTGTATATTTATTTCAGACTTAGAGACCAGTTGTATATTATTTCGACCTTAGAGTCGCGTGTTGTATTATTATGGTTTTCATGTTGATTTTTGAGTTTCCTTTTGAGTTTTGATCCTCGCCCTTCGGCGTTGTATATTATATTTCTTGCGTGGTTGTGGCCGTCGATTGACGAAGAGCTAGCTCCCGCTTAGGGATGTCTTTTATCATTGATGTATATATTATTCATGTTGTACCCCGTTTGGGGCCAGTTTTTACAAAGGAAACTCTGCCGAAATTTTCAGAAAAGACTTGATGTTTTAAAAACGCATAATTCGGCTTATGCTATTAAAACCACTTGCTTTAAAACAAGTTTTCCTTCACTTATTATTTAAAATGGTTTAGATTTCTGGGATTTTGGCTTACTTGAATTAGATGGGGTCGTATAGACTTCATATGATTCAAGTGCAAGTCACGTGACATTTCGGGTCGTGACACCTGCGGTATAGCGTTCCATTTATAAACACGTATCGGAGAGCTCTCTTCTTCAGCTGAATCCTTACAGACTTTCCTTTGGGCAGCTTGTCGTATCGGAGGTACTCTTTGAAGGGTTCTCTCCAATCGGGCTCATCTTGGACGATCGGAGCTTCTTTGGCAAGACTGCTCTTTTGTTCCGCACTTTCCTTTTCTCTTAGAGAGACTGGGGGTAGAATTTGCCGGCTCCTGACTGTGATCAGAATTTCGTCCATGTCAATATCAGCCAGCTCCTTAGCCAAGCGAGCGAGTACGTCAGCCTTTCCATTCAACGACCCAGGGACTCTCATTAGTTCAATGTGAGTGAACCGTTTCATGAGTTCCACCACTCGACCTCTATATCGAGCTAACTCGGGTTTATATATCTTTTAGTCGCCACTTACTTGGTTGACGACAAGCTGGGAGTCACCGTAAACCCGTAGCCGAAGGATTTCCATTTCTATGGAAAGCTCCAAACCAGCTATCAGAGCCTCATACTCAGCTTCATTGTTTGTTCAAAGCTCGGTGAGAGCAAAAGAACGCCGTAGGGTTCCCATCGATGGCGTGATGAACACCAATCCTGTCCCTGCTTTTATCTCCAGGACGCTTGATTTGCTGGAGGTCCTTATTGATGAGGCCCCATCGAAGTAGGGCTCCCAATATGGCTTGCTATCCTCGAGGTGCAATATCTGTTCATCGGGTAACTTGCAATTGAGCGGTGACCCTTCCGGTATGGGATGAGCAGCGAGAAATTCTGCAAAAGCTTGCCCTTTTACTGCTTTCTGAGGAGTATAAACTATGTCAAACTCAAGTAGCATGACAGCCCATCTCGACATTCTACCGGCTAGGCTTGCTTTGGTCATTAAGTGTTTGAACGGGTCGACCCTAGAGATCAGCATAACCCGATGAGCGAGCAGATAGTGCCTCAGCTTCTTCACAGCGAACATCAGAGCCAGGCATTGCTTTTCAATCGGGGAATAGTTGTGTTCCGTCCCAACTAAAGTTCGGCTGAGGTAGTAGAGGGCATTCTCTTTTCCCTCCTCGTTGTTCTGGGTAAGGAGCACACCAAGTGACTCATCTAGCACGGCAGTGTAGAGAATCAGCTATTTATTTGGAATGGGAGCGGCCAGCACAGGAGGGTGCATCAAGTACTGTTTGATGCTTTCGAACGCTTCTTGACATTCGGCATCCCAGACAAAGGGAGCTCCTTTCTTCATGAGCTTTGAGAAGGGCCTACATCTACCCGATAAATTTGAGATAAACCTCCGTATATAAGCAAGCTTGACTTGAAAAGATCTTAGCCGCGTCAGACTCTTCGGAGGGGGCATCTCCATGATGGACTTTATCTTGGATGGGTCAACTTCAATCCCTCGATGTCGGACTATGAAGCCCAGGAATTTTCCCGATGACACGCCAAAAGCACACTTCAGAGGATTCATTTTCAGATCGTACTCCCTCAGTCTGGTGAGAACGGTCCTAAGATCTTGGATGTGATCGGCCTTGGCTTTAGCCTTGACGACCAGATCATCAACATAACATTCGACGACTTTGTGAATTAGGTCATCAAAGACATTGGTCATTGCCCTTTGATATGTAGCACCTGCGTTCTTCAGTCCGAACGACATCACTTTGTAGCAGTATATTCCGATCGGGGTTTGAAATGCTGTGTGTTTCTCATCCTCAGGTGACATCTTGATCTGATTATATCCAGACGAGCCATCCATAAAGGTGAACAGTTCATAATTTGAGGTGTCATCGACCATCATTTCCATGACCGGTAGCGGGAAGTCGTCTTTAGGACATGCCTTGTTGAGGTCCCTGAAATCGACACAAACTCGGATCTGCCCATTTTTCTTCTTCACCGGGACTATGCATGGGATCCAGTCCGCATATTTCTCCTCCCTGATGAAGCCGGCATCGATGAGTTTCTTGGTTTCCTCGATGACCTTCTCTTCTAATTCCCTTCTCATTTTTCGAGGAGCTTGTTTGACTGGCTTAGCATCAGAAGATATAGCCAGCTTATGCACGGCCACTTCAGGGGAAAGGCCAGGCATTTCTTTGTACGTCCACGCGAAGCAGTCGACGAACTCGTGTAGGAAGGAAATTATCTACGCTTTTATTTCCTCTGACAAGAGTGAGTTGATGTAGGTCGGCCTTGGATTATCGGGCGTTCCTAAGTCAATTTCGTTTAGCTCGTCAAAGGTTGCTTGTCCGCCATCTTCGAGCTCTTGACGAGCTTCTTCTGGCTCGGCTATCTCGTCATCATCATTTGATCTTTCGCTGGCTTCACCAACATGGATCATATAGCATGCCTTGGAATCAGGTTGAATGAAACCTATGCCCCGTCTATCTGGAATTCGCCCATCGATGAGAGCTCGGACCTGAGGCGGATGCCATAGCCCTTCATAAAACTTTTCTTCAGACTCCGTTTGATATAACTAGCATCCGCACCTTTTGAAATATTCCCTCATCTCGGGCACATTGTATCAGGGATTGAGGATGGCCCTTATGCCTCTCTCATAGGGAAGGCATGCGACGGACAAATCGTCCGGGTGCACAACAGGGTTTGACCCATAAAACTGGATGCCCTTCTGTCCACTTTTCCTTTCGGGAACGTAGAAAGTTTTCAGCTGGTCCACGGTGGAGACTGAAAATGTATCGATCTCTTTGCACATCTGCTCCGACACCCTTGTGACGGCTAGGGACCCTTCTGTAACTTCGAAGGTCTCTCGTAGCTTCGCTGTTCGCACGATAGCCCGATTTGCACAGCTGTTGCAAGATGGATCCTCTTCTTCTGATTCTTCAGTGTCACTGCCTAAATGAGGGCGGATTTTGCTGTCGGATGGGCTTCAGTATCAGATTTGTCCGTATCGCTACCGAAATGAGGGCGAGTTTTACGGAAGGACGAACTTCCAGCGTCGGACTCATCAGTGTCACAACCGAAACTTAAGACGGTGTCTGAACGACTCTCTGGTGCTCTAGCTGGGGGTAAGACTTCCGGTACAAAGGGCAACATCAAATGTTGCGGACGAGCTCAGGCGATGACTCCAACAAATGCATGATCGGGCGTCTCCTCTGGCCTCTCTATCAATCGGTCTACGGTGTCTTCCCGAAGTGCCGAAGTCTGCCGAGTGCTTAAAACAGAAAAGTTAAGGCAGAAGCGGCTCAGGTATCGAGCCAACAAGAGGTCCAGGACTTCGGCCATGTGGAATCTTGTGAGGTTCCAAAAGCAGGGTTACTCCGCGACAACGGCTGAGTCGGCCGTAAAAATCAGCAATTCCTTCGAACCTCTGAAGTGGGTTCAGAAAAATGCTATGACCGCCAGAATCAAGAAGACAGCGGTCCGAACGTTGCTACGAAGAGACGTGTCCCGGCCCCAACAGAAAAAGTATGACACTGTCTCTTCAAGATTCTATCAGGCGCTCTGTGCCGTACGAAAACAGCGGGGCAAAACCAAAAAGGAAGTGTCAGCACCATTCAAGAATCCGGCCAGGCCAGCCGCCTTCAGTCAACTGCCCGTTACCGGAACAGGAGGGTCAAGACAGCGATCCGTGAAATCAGCCGCCGATAATAAAAAGACGGCTGGAAATGTTATCCATACGGTCTATATGGCGGGTGGGCGCCCCAGCGACAACCTTCGCAGCAAAAGCAAGGATGGGGCCACCACATCCCAAGCCCAATCTGGCTTGAATGTGGTTGCCGCTTCCCAAGAACAGCCGCCTCTACTGGATAATGAAAACCCTCTCGATGAGGATGATAGGCAGAAAGACCCCTCAGTCCATGTAGAGTCAAGCTCGGACAGCGAGGAAGAGCCGACTTTCCGCCCCAGGACCGCAGAGCAGCAGCTGATTCAAGAGCTTCGAAAACAGCTCAGGAGCAAAGATAAAGAGATGGCCAAACTCTATTCGAAAATTGACGACCTAATGAACTTTGTGATGCAGCTTATGGCTCAAATTGCTCGAGCGCCTCCCAATCAAGCATAAGTTGCTACTCATGAGCCGGAGGATGACAATCCGAAGCGGCCGATGCCTGTCCTTTTGGGTCCAAGATTGGTCGAGCCGCACGAAAGCCGGCCATATTCCGCTTCTGGAGACGCCTTGGCCCCAGATAGCACTATCCCGGTAACACAAGATCGGATAATGGATCTAGTCACCAGCAAGGTTAAAACATAGGCGGCCGAAGCTGATGCTCAGAAAGAAATTGGCAGTAATGGGCGACCATATCCCGCACAGTACGATCTGATCGAGTTCCCGAGCGGCTATGTCATTCCTAAGTTCGGAAGATTTGACGGGAAGGGAAATGCAAATCAGCACGTCTCCCACTTTAAAGCATCGTGCGGAAATACAGGGGCAATGATGCGCTCCTTCTTCGTCAGTTTGTCAATAGCTTGACCGGTGTCGCTTTTGACTGGTACGCGAGTATACCGGACTGGTCCGTCATTACCTTTGCCCAAATGGAGTCCCTGTTTCGGCAAAGGTTCATGAGTGTCAGCGATAAAATCTCCATTGTTGACCTTGTGAGGACCAAGCCGGGGAAGAATGAAAGCAACACCGACTTTATCGCCCGATGGCGTAATCTCACGGTCAAGTGCGAACCACTGCTGGAGCAGGACCAGTCCGTTAGTCTTCTCATTGGGAACCTCAGCAATTGGATGGTCCCATTCTTGTGTACAGAAGGCTTCAAGACGTTTCAAGAGCTAACCAAGAAATTCCAAATGCTGGAACGCTCGAAGAAAGAGTCTACCCCGGACTCTCAGAGAGAAAAGACTTGGAAAAGCAAGCGGGACGACAACCGTAGGCGCGGGAGTTCCAGCAGTACTAATGTCTTCAATGCGTCCGACAATGAAGACAAGTGAAAGGCAGGCGATTCCAAAACCAACCGGCCTCGAAAGCCATTGCTGGGAGGAGAAGGGCTTTCCCTAGGGGAGAAAAAGAGCAAGGTTTACTCTTTCAGAAGGGATAAGGTCCGCAAGATATTCAAAGATGCCTTGAACAATGGTCTACAATTGCCGGAGTTGAAGAGACCCCACGAAGCAAAAATGACCGACAATCCCCTGTATTGTCCATACCACAGAGTAGTGAGCCATGCGATCGAGGATTGCTATATCTTCAAAGACTGGGTCGAGAAGCAGTACAAGGCTGGAGAGATCGAGCTGTCCAAAAGTGTGTTGGTGAACACTCAAGTTGCAACCACCAACTTTATACAGATAGAAACTGAAGCCTTTTGGGAGCAAACAGCTGAACCCGCTGTCCTGAGAAACGAAGCTGACTCACCGCAGCCTCCGTGAAGTACGCACATATCCAATAAGACAAAGAAGATGAGAAAGCTACTTCGGAATCTGTAGGGTGTTTTTCGTCACCCCATTGAGATGGGAATACGCGCGCACTGGTCAGGTGCATTACAGATTCCCCCTGCCTAGGGTAGGCTGGGGTTTATTAATCGTGGGGATCCGAATCTCCGGCAGCCGCGGACTAAGCTGCCATTAATTACCCTTCTCCTTTGGAGCGAGAGAACCTCCGATTGACGGGTTAAACTGGTCATGCGAACTCAATGTGCAGTGTTGTGTTTTAAAGGGGTTTTGGATATATTGGGGGCTCCACAGAGTTTTTACGGGGATCCCGCTACCCGGATAGCGGGTTGGAGGTCAAGGGGGCTAGCAGCCCCCTTACGGGGTGCGGGGCAGCGCCCCGTTAGAAATTTTTTCTAACGGGGGACAGTGTCATAGAGTATGTGTGTGTGTGTGTATGTTTATATATATATATATATATATGTATATATATATATATGAAAGGGAAAGGGCATCCAAAGGATGCGTGGGAGAAAGCGCCAGCGCCTCACGTGCGCGGCACGCAGGCGCTCGGGCGCTGGCGCTAGCGCTTTGGGCGCTAGGGCGCTAGCGTCTCACATGCCAGGCACGTAGGCACTCGGGCGCTAGCGCCTCACGTGCCAGGCACATGGGCGCTCGGGCGCTCTCGCTTTGGGCGCTAGCGCCTCACGTGCCAAGCAAGTGGGCGCTTGGGCGCTTTGGGTGCTCGGGCGCTAGCGCCACACGTGCCAGGCATGTGGGCATGATTGATAGAGTTTTGCGTGCTTAGTTAATTACCGCAATCAAGACGGTTTCACTTGTAGCTAGCCGGTTGAGTACGGGTCATCCGCAGGGAGATGGGAATCTTTTTCTATGTGCTTTAACGAGTTAAGTCCAAATGTCTAGGTTTGTTTGAGATTAACTATGTGCTACAATGTTATATAAAGAGAGCTTGTTAGGGTTAAGATTAGGTTAGTTTGAGTTAGGAGTCGCTCACTTCTTTCGTTGCCACTCCTAATATTGGTGTTACGGTAATCGGCAACAACGGGGATTAGCACGACTAGGAAGGAACTTGCGAGTATAAGCTAGGCTTTCCAACGCTTAAGTTCTTCCTTTTGGTGCTTGTCCGTCCGTTCTTGGCTCTTAGCCTTAACCTCCGGTTAATTCAACCACAACCGGTCTCACTAAGGAATCACCGCTATCATGTAGGATAGGGTGCCGTAGGGAGCGGATTGTGGTTCAATTAACAAGAGTCTGAATTAAGATGTTGGGCAAGGAAAGAGTGAGAGAGATTTTCTTCTCTCAAACTTTCCTTATCCTACCCTAACAAGTAAGAAAACTACTCACCCATTACAAGAAAAAGAAAATACAACAAAAGGAGGAAGATAGAAAGAAAGAGGTTAGGAGATTACAACTAGTTATTTGAGACCTCACCTTGGCAAGGATCAAACTTAAGCATCATTGTTGTTAAGGATAAAGAAATAGAGAACAAAAAAGAAACAAACAATAAATAACAACAACTAGATTAGCAATTGAAGATTACAAGCAATTATAATTAACAACATAACAAGACAAGCATGATGACAAAAAGAACTCTTTTATTCATCACTTCACTCATGAAACCTCACTACAAGATTTTAATGGAGAAAAGATGAAAAGAGGAAGAAGAACAACAAAGTATATCTAAAACCTAATACAAGAATTAAGCACACTTTTGCTTGGCATGTTCTGGGCTATTTATAGGCAGGAAACAGAGAACCTAGGGCAACATTCAGGACCAAAATGAATGTACCAAACCGCCCCTGAAAAAGCTTCAGTTGACGTGTCTATTAGGCCGCGGATCCGCGGCCTAACCCCCATGTTGGCCGCGGATCCGCGGCCGTCTTGATGAGTTAGGTCATGAGATTTTGTGGGTTTCCCTGTTTAGCTGTACTCTTCAGTGTGGAATATGTTGTTTCTCAGAAGCTCTTCACAATTTTTCCAGAATTTCAGTAGATCAAAAGGTGATGTGATGTAGATCTTTTGCCATGATTTTTCTTGAGCTCCGCGTAGACATGTTGAATATTGTGTTGACATTGTGCTTTGTGCATGAAAATGACATCGATTTGCCATTTTGTCCCTTAAACTGGTGTGCGACAACATACGGATAGAGAGCGGAGACCCGTGTTTTATCTGTGGTTGGCAGTAATCCAGAATTTGTCGTGCTTTTTCATGAATTTCATTGTTTAGAGCTGAGAACCTTTATCCTGCAATTAACTAGCAACCACGGCTCAAGAGTACCTACCGATAAGCAATGTGATAAAAATTGGGCGGTATAAAAATGCAAAAGTCTGATATGAACAAATACCCCCAAACTTATCATTTGCTCGTCCCGAGCAAAGCCAATTTATTCACAAAAATTCCTAACCTCACTTTCGCAGGGAACGCGATTGCACTGAGCATGTGCAACAAGCCGTTAAACCTCTAGGTGTCCCTAGTAGGAGGAGTGTTGTCTCTTGAGGGTTTTCAGCGGATACTACCCACAAAATCCGGTCAAGCTAGTTTTGCAAAATAACTATGATTCAAACCCTAAAGTTTTGTTTCAGAAAATAACAATTCTATTATCCTAAGTCTAGACTATCGAACCTTTATTTTTCACACCTCGCTTCTTATTTAACTTAAGATTTTATATGTCTTTACGTGCAATGCAAATAGTGTCGTTAAGTTCCAGAAGGATCGATTAAAGTCATCATGTCACAAAATAAAGCCCAGATAAATTTTTTAAAAGGATCACATAAGTTTTATAAAGAGTTAAGTATTTTTCAAGTTTCGTTTTCCAGTAAGGTTTCAATTTCAGAATTTCTATCTTCCTTAACAGGAAACTAGGTCTTATTTTTCACTCCACATTTTTCTTGTTTTCATTTCATACACACCTCTGTGAACGTACAATAGTCTTTATCATAAAATAAAACCTTCATATCTCCGCTAGAAAACCTGTCTTTTATCAAGATTATTCTCACACAAAGAACCGTTAGGAATTTTAACTCGGAGAGAACACTTGCTTGACTTTGTTTTAATCTGGACTTTCTAGGCTTCTTAACGAGCTTTGGGCCAATGCACCCAAACCAGTTGGCTTTAGGGTATTAGGTGTAGAGACACCCCCAGCGGACTTAATTACTCAAGTTACCTAGGCCCAAAAACAAAAGACAATTTAGCGTGAAAATCATGATGATTTAATGCGAACGGAGATATAACCGGCAGTTCAATTATTTTTTGGATAAAAGACGTGTTTAGTGGGTTCGGTGTGTAATCATTCCAATCAAGTTCCAGATGGGTTATTTTTCAGAATTAGTTCCAATTAAGGCATTAATAACATTCCTTCATATTCGTTTCACTTCATAAACTATTCTTGATATTACTTATTTCAGAACAAACCTATTTGATCCTCAGAAAATAATTTATCCATTTAAAAGTTTTTAGACACAATAGACTTGTCATCTAATTTTCAAAACTCACGACACGTGTAGTGTGATGTAAAGACATATATCAGCTATAGTTAACATCAAAGGAGAGTTATCTTTCAGGTTTTCAAAATCTAAAAATAAGATTTAGTTATTCTTATCTTATCAAACAAAACCGTCGAAATGTTGAATCTGAGTTCTCCCACTAGCTAACTTGACAAAAAAGTTTTTATGTTTTTAGATTTTTTTTTGATTTTTATGGGTTTTATGGATTTTAGTATGCAGATGCAAAATATACATATGAATGCGAAGGTTAGAAATGCGTACCGAGCGTACCCCCAAACATAAACTGGATAGTGTCCTCACTGTCATTGCCTGAAGAAATCATTGAAGGGTCAAAATTGTCGGTTAGATATACAAAATTTTTTTTAAAAGAAAAGAAAAATAATAAAAATGGATATGCACCGGATAAGAATATCCACATATATATACAAAATGGTATATACATACCCCCAAACTTATTTGAAACAGTGTCCACTGTTTTGGCTGGATAACCGAAGTTTGGTGGTAGGCAGAGGAAGATTATGCCGGGTAAACCGGCTCCTGTAAGACCAGGAGCTCCTCTGTTGGTTCGGCGCTAAGGTACGATTTTATTCGGTGTCCGTTTACTTTAAAAAATGAACCGTTCTTTGGATTCTCCAAATCCACAGTGCCATGCGGATACACATTCCGCACAAAATATGGCCCTTTCCAGCGAGATCTGAGCTTACCTGGATGGAAATGTAGCCGGGTGTCGTAAAGAAATACCTGTTGACCAGGTGCGAATGTTTTGCGCAAAAGGTGTTTATCGTGAAACACCTTCGTTCGGTTTTTAACGACAACCGCGTTTTCGTAAGCCTCATCCTGAAGCTCGCTTAATTCGTTCAACTGCAGCTTCCGATGGCTGCCCGCATCTTCGAGAGATAGATTCAGCTCCTTTATCGCCCAAAATGCGCGATGCTCTATTTCCACAGGGAGGTGGCAAGTCTTTCCGTAAACAAGACGATAGGGAGACATGCCAAGATCGGTCTTATAAGCCGTTCGAAATGCCCAAAGGGCATCAGTGAGTTTTAACGACCAATCTTTACGGTTCTTGGAAACCGTCTTCTCCAGTATCTGCTTGATTTGCCGATTTAAAACTTCGGCTTGCCGACAGGTTTGGGGGTGGTAGGGCGTAGATAGCTTATGATTAATGGAATATTTCCGCATCAAGGGCTTGAAAGTCTTATTGCAGAAATGAGTTCCATTGTCGCTAATGATCGCTCGGGGGTGCCCAAACCGGGAGAAAATGTTTTTCTTAAGAAATCTAATGACAACCTTGTTGTCGTTAGTCTGGCTGGGCACAGCCTCGACCCACTTAGAGACGTAATTAACAGCGAGAAGGATGTACAAGTTCCCAAAAGAGCTGGGAAACGGCCCCATGAAATCTATCCCCCAAACATCGAAAATCTCCACAACCAAGATTGGTTGGAGCGGCATCTCGTTTCTCCTGGATATCCGGCCCAAGTGTTGGCACCGGGAGCAAGTTTTGCAGTAGTCATGAGCGTCTTTGAAGAGTTGTGGCCAGTAGAAACCACACTGCAAGATCTTCTCAGCTGTCTTTCTGGGGCCAAAATGCCCGCCACATGCTTGATTGTGGCAAAATGACAGCACACTCTTGAATTCATCGTCAGGGACACACCGACGAATAATCTGGTCGGGACAGTATTTGAACAGATAGGGTTCATTCCAGTAAAAGTGTTTTACTTGGGATAAGAAACGAAGTTTGTCCTGACTTGACTATTCAGTCGGTAGTAATCCTGTGGCCAAATAGTTCACAATA
This sequence comes from Agapanthus africanus, assembly GCA_030015575.1. Classification (NCBI taxonomy): domain Eukaryota; kingdom Viridiplantae; phylum Streptophyta; class Magnoliopsida; order Asparagales; family Amaryllidaceae; genus Agapanthus; species Agapanthus africanus. The sequence goes on along the minus strand of JASDDO010000019.1, from coordinate 40,274,151 downwards.
TCTGCGAACCAGGGTTCGCAAGATACTGTCAAGAGCTGTTCATCCGGAAAAACGTCGTTGATCGGAATTTGAAGCGACGGCGAAGAAGGAAGTCGTGAGAGATGGTCGGCGACTACATTTTCACATCCTCTTTTGTCCTTGATGATAAGGTCAAACTCTTGAAGCAAAAGGATCCAACGTATCAGCCGAGATTTTGCATCTTTCTTCGCAAAAAGATGGCGCATAGCAGAATGGTCCGTGTAGACGATGACTGGAGAGCCGATGAGGTAGGGCCTAAACTTTTCTAAAGCAAATACAACTGCCAAGAATTCCTTTTCGGTTGTTGTACAGTTCAGTTGGGCGTCGTTCAGGGTTCGGCTAGCATAATAGATTACGTGCGGCATCTTGTTGATGTGTTGTCCAAGGACCGCACCGATGGCAAAGTCGGATGCATCGCATATAATCTCAAATGGATGCGTCCAGTCAGGAGAAGAAAGAACGGGAGCAGAAGTGAGTGAGCTTTTTAATGACTCGAACGCAGTCATACAGCTCGAGTTGAAGTCGAATGTCGCGTCCTTGGCCAGCAAAAGAGTCAAGGGCCTAGCAATCTTGCTAAAGTCCTTAATGAACCGTCTATAGAAACTGACATGGCCAAGGAAGGCTCGGATGTCTCTGACGCATCTGGGAGGAGAGAGATTGGAAATGACTTCAATCTTTGCTTTATTTACCTCAATGCCATTTCGCGAGATAATATGTCCTAAGACAATACCTTCGCGCACCATGAAGTGGCACTTCTCCCAATTCAAAGTGAGGTTCTTTTTCTTACACCGGGTAAGGACAGCGTCGAGATGCAGCAAACACTCATCAAAGGAATTGCCGAAAATGGAGAAATCATCCATGAAGATCTCCAAGAATTTTTCCACCATGTCTGAGAAGATTCCCATCATACACCGCTGGAAGGTAGCGGGCGCATTGCATAACCCAAAGGGCATGCGACGATATGCAAACGTGCCGAAAGGACAAGTGAATGTGATCTTGTCCTGGTCTTTTTCGGCGATGGGAATCTGATTATAGCCGGAGTAGCCATCAAGAAAGCAATAGTACTCGTGTCTGGCGAATCTTTCAAGCATCTGGTCAATGAAACGTAGCGGAAAGTGGTCCTTCCGCGTTGCGGCGTTGAGTTTTCTGTAATCGATGCATACTCGCCACCCAATCTGGGTGCGAGTAGGGATTAACTCGTTCGCCTCGTTGGTTATGACCGTTATTCCTGATTTCTTGGGGACAACGTGAATGGGGCTAACCCACTGGCTATCAGAGATAGGGTAAATGATACCACTATCCAGACACTTTACGATCTCCTTTTTACAGCCTCCTTCATGACTGGGTTGAGTCGCCTTTGTGGATCCCTGGCTGGTTTGGCATCATCCATCAGATGAATGTGATGTTCAACGATCAGGGGACTAATCCCCTTGATGTCCGTCATTGACCAGCCAAAAGCTTGCCTATTACTGTGCAAGACTGCAAGAAGGGCTTTCTCTTGCTCTGGAGCTAGAGAAGCCGAGATGATAACAGGGAGGGTCTCGTTTTCACCCAAGTAAGCGTACTTAAGGTGAGACGGCAAAGGCTTGAGTTCGAGTGTTGGAGGTGAAACGATGGAAGGCAAGATTGGTGAAAAGGTCTCGAACTCAAAGGATTCCAGCAAAGGTTCAAAATGAGTGTAAGCGACCGAGTTGGATGGTTCAGGTAACTCATCCGGAAATTCAAAGGATTCCAACTCGGGTGGTGACTGGCTAAGATCGGTCGAGAAAGTGAAACACTCGTAGTCATTGTCGGGCGCAGAAGCAGCAGCAGGTTCGAAGAGGAACGCACTAGTGGCGTTAAGGTTATCATGATCGAACAAAAACTCCTCGAATTCAGACTCCTCTGAGGTGATCTCCTGGATTGAGCAAACGTCTAGTATATGAGCATTAGGTTCGGAGGGCTGATTCCCCAACCTAAAAATGTTGAGTTCAATTGTCATGTTTCCAAAAGATAGGTTCATCAAACCATTTCGACAATTGATCACAGCATTTGAGGTTGCAAGGAATGGGCAACCGAGTATCACCGGAATTTGATTCCGGGGGTTAGCTACAGGCCGTGTGTCTAAAACAATGAAGTCAACGGGGAATATGAAGTCCCCAACCTTGATTAACACATCCTCTAGCTCACCCCTAGGATGGGTGATCGATCGGTCGGCCATTTGGAGAGTGCAGTGTGTAGGTTTCAGCTCTCCTACACCTAGTTGCTCATATTCTGAGTACGGAAGCAGGTTAACACTGGCACCAAGATCTAATAGTACGCGGTTGATGTTCTTATCCTCAATGGTAATAGAAATCGTAGGACAGCCAGGGTCCTTCCGTTGCATCACTCACAGCACTAGCCAAGAAAACTTTCTTGGGTACCTGAGATTTTCTCTTTTTCGTGCACAAGTCCTTTAAGATTTTCGTGTAGGAAGGAACTTGTTGGACAGCATCTAAAAGGGGAATGTTGATGTTAACCTGCTTAAACAACTCCAGAATCTTCTCCATTTGTGGATTTTGTTTATTGGACCTCAACCGGTTTGGAAATGGAACGTTTTTAAAATTGGTTGAGTCCAATACTTGTGGAGGAGATTGTGGAGTTGGAACGGATCCCAGAGCTGGTGTTTTCGTGGAGTGAGAAATGGGTCCGTTTAGAGCAGAAGAAGAGGAAGAGCCTTTTGAAGAATGGAGAATAGGCTCAGAAGACGAAGAAGAAGAAGAAGCGGCCGGGGTGTCATCGTCGATCCGTGTGCCAATGTTGTTTTGCAGTATCCTTCCCGATCTCAATATAGTCACGGCACTCACATTATGGTTCTGTTGTTCAAGAGCAACATGTACATTATGTGGGTGACCGGGATTTGGGAGTGGTTGAGATGGAAGCTTCCCCTTCTCTCGCTCGCTTAAGGCCGCATTCAGTTGTGCTATCTGGGCTTCGATGGTTTTGATGCTTTTCCCGTGAGCGGCAGTGTGTTGAACTAAGGACTGAATGGAAGACTGGATGTTGGCGGTAGACTGAGTTGATTGCTTTACAAACGCCTCCAGATTTTGTTCGAGCGAGGAAACCTTATCGTTGTTTGACGGAACAAAGTTGTTTTGGGGAAAAGAATTGTTGGGTGCAAAGTTGTTCGTCTGATTTTGAAAAGGTTGGGGTTGGAAGGGCTGCTGAAATTGATGTTGAGTTTGTTGCTGAGCTTATTGTTGCGGAGGAGGGGGCCTTTGGAAATTGTTGCCTTGGAATTGATGCTGGTTCTGATTCCAGGCGAAGTTGGGGTGGTTCCTCCAACCGGGATTGTAGGTGGAAGAGTATGGATCGTTTCTTGGTCTTTACTGAAATGCAGCATTAACCTGATCCTGTCCTTGAGATGCTGGATTGTAAGGACACTCTTCGGTTAAGTGAGAAGGATCAGAACAACCAGCACAAATGGTACGAAGGGGAAGAACAGGGGAAGGAGCAGGAGATGAAAATTTGCTCTCTATCGCTTCAAGTTTTCTCGTTATTGCAGCCATTTCAGCTTTCATTGCAATAGAGACATCAAGTTGGTGAATTCCTACCCTAGACTGACCAGTAGAAGTGGAGGAAGAAGAAGAAGAAGTTGGTCTGGTGCTCTCCCATTGAAGCGTTTGTTCCGCAAGGTCGTCGAAGAATTGCCATGCTTCCTCGTCAGATTTGGACAGGAAGTGGCCCTGACAAATGGTTTCCAATAACTGCTTGGTTGCTGGGTTCAGGCCCTCGTATAAGGTTTGGCAAAGTTGCCATTTCTCAATACCGTGGTGAGGGCACTGAACAAGAAGGTCTTTATACCGGTCAAAGCACTTCCAAAAAGGTTCATTAGGAAGCTGGGAGAATTGGTTGATTTCGTTACGGATCCTCGCGGTTTTATGATTCGGATAGAATTTCTTGAGAAACGCTTTCACAAACTCGTCCCAACTGGTTATGGATTGGGAAGCGGTGCTATACAGCCATTTTTTTAGCAAGATCGCACAAAGTGAACGGAATGACCCGTAGCCGTATAGCATCGTCTGACAGCTGGGTTGTTTTCATCATGGCACAAACATTTTGGAACTTGTTGATGAAGATATAGGCATCTTCAGATTCAAGCCTATGAAATTTCGGAAGCATGTTAATGAAGTGGGGCTTAATTTCGAAATTATCCCCATTGGCCGGTGGAAGGGAAAGACAGGTGGGAAGTGCAGAGCGGGTGGGATAGAAACGATCCTGGAGCGTGATTCGCTGTGGCGCTACAACAGGCGGTGGTGGTGGGTTATTCGCATCCATAGGAGGTGGAATCAATCCCGGGGGATCAAAGGGATGTTTGGATTAAATCCTGACATTGCGGAAGAAGAGGTTGGTGATGGTGAAGGTGAGGATGTATGAACAGAATTCCGGTCAACGTCGAAGTTGGCCGGCAAAGGTAAGGGTGAAAGAGGCGTGGAAGGAGTTTCGACATCTGAGTCGATCGCGTAGTCGGTAACGACTAACGTAACGCGGACTAGGCGGGCACTAGTATCCCGAGTCCAACCGGACATACACTAAACGAGTTTAGTGTAGTTAAAACGGAGAAGGTGAGGGTAAGAAAACGTCAATGGAGAAATATAATGGGAGGTGGGCGAGAAAATGGGATTCTGGCGACAAAGGGCAAGTTTTTATAAAAGTTTTTGTTTTGTGTTTTTTTTCATTTTAGAAAGAGCTTTATAGAAATATGTACGGACTTACGGCTTCAAACAATCACAGACAAAATATGCGCAATCACACCGAGATCTAGGGTCACCTAGGTCAGCTAGACAGCTCCTAACTGTTCCAAAGGGCTAGAAATAGGACCTCAAACCGCCTCTTCTCCGCCAATTGCGGCCAGGTAAGTGCCAGGTAAGTGGGAGGCTCCCCACTACGTAAGTAGTGGTCCTAATTAAGTAACCACTTGCTTTGGACATACTTGCCTAGACACCGCAAAGTCAGGATAGGATAAACGGCCGATGCCTACAACCAATCCTCTGTCCTATTGAGCGCGACGTCCTTAGGGCTGAGTATAGTATTTTTTAATTAAATAATGGTCAATGCATATGCCTTTTGTGATTTCTGGGGTCCTGGGAAGGGTGATGAAATCCCCACCCAATCTGGATTGGTTTTAAGCCCCTTAAAGTCCGATTAAAATATGCAAAGCAGTAACAATCAACTGCAATCAATTTTTTTATTTTTTAAGCGCGGCGCAAAGAATCCTGCACAAAAACAATTTATTGGAAGGGGGAAGAGAGTTTGCGCTAAGAATGCTGCAGAAAACACAGTTCAGTGGAGTTCAGAGTAGTGGGGAAGGAGGAAGAAATACTCACAGAAATTTTGAGATGCTGAAGGCATCAAGTGGCCGCGGTTCCGCGGCTAGAGCCTGCTTATGCCGCGGTTCCGCGACAATAAAGTGGAGTTGGGCCTCTGGATTTCTTGTGTGTGCTTTCTGGGGTGTCCTCTTCTTGTCTGGAGCTCTTGAATCTTGATTTGCTCACTGGGTCTGCTCCAGAATCTTTCTGCAAACCGTTTGTTCCGTCTTGATCACCCGCGGTGTAGCCGCAAGATATGGGTCTAACTTCCCACGTCTTTGGCACTGAACTCGACCTTTTCTTTTCTCCTGCACACTTGCACAAAAACTAATCAAAAATAACAAGATGGTTTTTACAATATATTTTTTTTGTTGTTTTGTTTTTCGGTTATATTTATATTCACAAATTAACCCGAAATTACACAAAGAAATAAACTACCGTCTTCCCGGCAACGCCGCCATTTGATTGATAGAGTTTTGCGTGCTTAGTTAATTATTGCAATCAAGACGGTTTCACTTGTAGCTAGCCGGTTGAGTACGGGTCGTCCGCAGGGAGATGGGAATCTTTTTCTATGTGCTTTAACGAGTTAAGTCCAAATGTCCAGGTTTGTTTGAGATTAACTATGTGCTAAAATGTTATATAAAGAAAGCTTGTTAGGGTTAGAATTAAGTTAGTTTGAGTTAGGAGTCGCTCACTTCTTTCATTGCCACTCTTAATATCGGTGTTACGGTAATCGGCAACAACGGGGATTACCACGACTAGGAAGGAACTTGCGAGTATAAGCTAGACTTTCCAACGCTTAAGTTCTTCCTTTTGGTGCTTGTCCGTCCGTTCTTGGCTCTTAGCCTTAACCTCCGGTTAATTCAACCACAACCGGTCTCACTAAGGAATCACCGCTATCATGTAGGATAGGGTGCCGTAGGGAGCAGATTGTGATTCAATTAACGGGAGTCCGAATTAAGATGTTGGGCAAGGAAAGAGTGAGAGAGATTTTCTTCTCTCAAACTTTCCTTATCCTACCCTAACAAGTAAGAAAACTACTCACCCATTACAAGAAAAAGAAAATACAACAAAAGGAGGAAGATAGAAAGAAAGAGGTTAGGAGATTACAACTAGCTATTTGAGACCTCACCTTGGCAAGGATCAAGTTTAAGCATCATTGTTGTTAAGGATAAAAAAAAGAGAAAAAGAAAGAAACAAACAACAAATAACAACAACTAGATTAGCAATTGAAGATTACAAGCAATTATAATTAACAACATAACAAGACAAGCATGATAACAAAAAGAACTCTTTTATTCATCACTTCACTCATGAAACCTCACTACAAGATTTTAATGGAGAAAAGATGAAAAGAGGAAGAAGAACAACAAAGTATATCTAAATCCTAATACAAGAATTAAGCACCCTTTTGCTTGGCATGTTCTGGGCAATTTATAGGCAGGAAACAGAGAACCTAGGGCAACATTCAGGACCAAAATGAATGTACCAAACTGCCCCTGAAAAAGCTTCAGTTGACGAGTCTATTAGGCCGCGGATCCGCGGCCTAACCCCCATGTTGGCCGCGGATCCGCGGCCGTCTTGATGAGTTAGGTTACAAGATTTGTGGGTTTCCCTGTTTGGCTGTACTCTTCAGTGTAGAATATGTTGTTTCTTAGAAGCTCTTCACAAATTTTCCAGAATTTCAGTAGATCAAAAGGTGATGTGATGTGGATCTTTTGCCATGGTTTTTCTTGAGCTCCGCATAGACATGTTGGATCTTGTGTTGACATTGTGCTTTGTGCATGAAAATGACATCGATTTGCCATTTTGTCCCTTAAACTGGTGTGCGGCAACATACGGATAGAGAGCGGAGACCCGTGTTTTATCTGTGGTTGGCAGTAATCTGGAATTTGTCGTGCTTTTCCATGAATTTTACTGTTTAGAGCTGAAAACCTGTATCCTGCAATTAACTAGCAATCACGGCTCAAGAGTACCTACCGATAAGCAATGTGATAAAAATTGGACGGTATAAAAATGCAAAAATCTGATATGAACAGGGCGCAAGCGCATCACGTGCTAGGCACGTGGGCGCTCAGGCGCTCACGCTTTGGGCACTAGTGCCTCACGTGCCAAGCACGTGGGCGCTCGTGCGCTGGGCGGCAAAAGGGACTTGGTCCCTACACTAGGAGTTGTACTCCCAGAAAAAAAACTTATTATTTGTGTGTGTGTGTGTGTGTGTGAGGAGTTAAACTCCTAAGATATTTTTGAAGCTGATGAAGGGGCTTCTCCCCTTGAGCCCTGGATCTTCCCCAAAGTGGGGTCTTTGGAGATGGGTTTTCTTCTTCCTCCTCTGTTGGCCGGCTCTTGGGTAACAAGAGGGGTGAGATTTTTAAAAATCTCTTCTTTTTAAGATCTGATAGAAGATCCAAGTTCCCCTTTGTGGGTTTTGTGGTGAAAAACTATTTAGTTTTGGAAAAAGAAGAGTAAAACTCTTGATTTAATTCAAAAGAAAGAAGAAGGTTTTAGAACCTTGAAGAAGGAGAAGATCACAGATCATGATTCTTTTTGGGAGAGAGAAAAAGTTGAGATATTTCGTTATCTTTGCCTTTATAGGGTATACACTTTACATATAGCCCCTTGGGCTTTACAAAAATGGCATTTTTCCTATTTCATGCCTCATGTGCTATTTCTTTTTGCACATAAACCATGGGCTTTACAAAAATTTGGCTTTATGCCCATTTTTCTTACATTTATTCATAAAATAAAATAAAATAAATACAACAAAATTATTTATTACAAAATTTTTATTTTGGCATGGGGGGAGGCCGGCCGCTTCATGTTCGGGCTCGACTCGGGCATGGGCCCACTTGACTTGGGCTTGGGCCCACCTGGTTTGGGGTTGACTTTGACTTTGACTCGGTCAACCGGGGTACAATTTTCGACCCCAACATCAACAAATATCTCCACCTCATTTCCTCCACCTCATTAATCTTTAATCAAAAAGAATAAAAATCCTAATGAGGTGTCTTCTTCTAGAAGCTTTCTCGAGTAAATTACGAGAACACCCCTCAACCGTATATACATACCCGCATCCGTATTTCGAATAATACGAATACAAAAGAGATGAAAATGATCCATCAATATAATACTAGGATCCGGCTTAAACCAAAGCCCACTAGTATTATCCGCCCGAACATCATACATGCACAAGTACGCGTATGTGATCAAAGCCCTGTCGTAAAACCATACGACCTCTACATTTTTCGCCTGATGCAGGGAAACCCTCTGTGTGGGACTCTAAAGACTTGACACTACGCTGACAGTGGGTTTAACCACAAGCCGTAAGCGGTACTGGCTGCACGTAACGGCTACCCAGGTATATGTTGATAAGAAGATTGATGGGCAAACTCATCCGAACTCCTACTGAGCCTATCTGTGACAATCTCCGTACAGTCCGGTCTGTTCGTCTAAGAGTATCGCATATCGGGCCTAGGGGTGGTAATTGTCAAACCCCTAATAGCGCAATAAGTTGTGCCGGAGTGTAGCCCAAAACACCCTGAGAAACTACTGGAGTACCTACCAGTAAATTTCGCTTGCCCTGGTCAGGGACTGTGTGTAATGGCTTTCCGAACACAGCGCGATATCAACCCCCAATACCGGGAGAGACGAATCCTATCTAATCGCCACTGCCTCCAAGTGCTTCGGGACTGTACCTAACTACTACCTGTTTGCACGACTCCTTTGAGCCGTGGTAGGGTAATAATCTAAGAACATTGGGAACACATTCGAGGCGAAGTAGCAGCGTCAAGTCGACAGACTAAGCTGTACTCATGTCACCTGGGAACTGCTACTCGACGATAGGTATAATACCCACCAGCAGCTCCCGACGAGTCCTGTCCAGTGTACTCATAACCCAATGAGCACCTGCATACTATCTCCAGTACGACATACTAATGGCTGTATGACAGACTATCTCCCCTGCTGGGATGAGAAGCGTATACAGTAGCCTACTCTGGAGTATCGATGCCCCATCTCAATAATCCTATGACTAGGGACTTGTATAAGGATGTGCTTATAGACTATCCAGCCCCCACTAGTGTGACTGCCATCACAATGCTGGTAATCAAGTAAAGATCCTAAGAGCTCTACCAATATGTATAAGCGATATGCTAAAAGAAACACATGCACATATTGAGATAGAAACAAACCAGGTAGCATACTACTATTTTGAGCAAGACTGTCAATACAACTGTGAATATCCCAAGCTTCCATTTAGTAATATACAAACTAGTATGATACAATAATGGCCTCTAGGGCATATATCACTAACATATAAATCTACTTGCTCTGCCAAAAGATAGTGACGCCAAATCTTGAGTGCAAAGACCTCTGCTACCATTTTCAGATCATGTGTTGGATAATTGCGTTCATGAACTTTTAATTGCCTTGATGCAAAAGCCATAACTATTCCATGCTGATGTGTCCTAATCCTTTACCAAACGCATCATAATGCACATCGAATCTGCCAGATCGATCCGGTATTACGAGGATAGGAGTAGAGGTTAATCTCGACTTGAGTTCTACAAAAGCCTTCTCATATGCTTCTGACCACACGAATGCTTCGTCTTTACGTGTGAGCTTGGTCAGGGGTGCTACGATCTTTGAGAATTCTTCGATGAAGCGTTGGTAGTATCCTGCTAAGCCCAAGAAACTTCTTATATCTTTCACAGTCTTTGGTGTCGGCTACTCGCCGATAGCTGACACCTTAGCTGGATCCACCGAGATTCCTTCGCCTAAAACAATATTTCCGATAAATACGACTTGATCTAGCCAAAATACATACTTGCTGTATTTGGCGTAGATTTGATGTTGTCGTAATGTCTCCAGAACAATATGTAAGTGCTCGGCTTGTTCTTTCCAATTCTTTGAATACACCAGGATATCGTCGATAAAGATAACAACAAACCTGTCTAAATACTCTCGGAAAACTTGGTTCATCTGGTTCATAAAGATGGCAGGTGCATTGGTCACTCCAAATGGCATTACGAGATATTCATAATGGGCATAACGGGTCCTAAACGCCGTCTTCGGAATGCCGGACTCTTTGACCTTCACCTGATGGTAACCCGAATGAAAATCTAGTTTTGAAAAGACACAAGATCCACTTAACTGATCGAAAAGGTTATCGATGCACGGTAGAGGATACTTGTTCTTAATTGTCACTTCATTCAGAACTCGATAATCCACATATATCCAGTAGGAACCTTCCTTCTTCTTCACTAGTAACACCGGAGATCCCTGTTCACCGCCGAAAGACGCGATCGAGACGTTAGAATGTCTGGCCTGAATTTTGGGGGTAGATGCTATTTGGTTTTATCCGTCTACCTCTCTGAAGATGCCAAGTTGATTTATGGTACCGTATATCGGAGGTTTGGACGGATGCGGCCGTTGTAGCAGACTTCGTCAGATTCCCCCTCGTTTGTGAGGGGTTTTTGATTGTGGGGACGCTCTTCCCTGTAGGTGCAAGCCTCTGTAGTTAATTACGTTACCGCATCCCGATAACCACTTTCTCCTGCTCCGGAAGTTCACTTCGTGTCGTGTGTGTTTGTTTTATGTTTTGGTTGCTCGTGGATTGTATACGGAGACTAATTTATGTTGTCGCTCGTAGGGCATGGATTAGTCCAAATCCATATATCTTAGATTTGGGTTTGTTTTATTTAAGGATCGTTAATCTAGTTTGAGGTTAAGATCAACTTAAATGTTTATGAGCAGTTGGGACTCGGTTGGTTTTTTGTTAAGGATACGTTAGTCCAATTTAAGACTAAAATCTACTTAACAGGGTTTTAGGATCATTTTTGTTTCAGATCCAACAAGAGAGCATTTGGGCTCTGTTGTCTTAGTTTAGGGACATTTCGGTCTAGTGTCGCCATTTTGGAGGCAGAGTTTTAGTTTGAGAACATCTCGGTCTGTTGATCACCATTTTGGAGGTGAGATTTTAGTTGAAGGACATTACGGTCCGTTTATCACCATTTTGGAGGTGAGATTTTAGTTTAAGGATGGTACGGTCCATTGTTGCCATTTTGGAGACAGCGTTTAGTTTAAGGGCATTACGGTTTGTTGATCACCATTTTGGAGGTAAGGTTTAGTTTGAGAACATCTCGATCAGTTGCTCACCATTTTGGAGGTGAGGTTTTAGTTTAATAACGTTACGGTACGTTGTTAGTTTAAGGACGTTTCGGTCCATTGTTAGTTTAAGGACGTTTCGGTCCATTGTCCATCTTGCGTGTACGTGTATTTGTTACGTGACGGGATGAGCAACGATGATATAGGATGCATCCAGTTTGGGGTATGGTTTGATTTGAGATGTGCACGTCAGTTTGGAAAGTGCATCAAAAAGCAGTTGGTTGTCGGGACCCGCCACCTCTCTGATGACGTTGAGGAATTACAACGACATGTATCAAAGGTATAGAGAGATGTACTCTTGAACCAATTCCCGTATTTAAGGGAAAATGGATTAATGATAAACCCAGAAATCATTAGTCGTATTTTGAGACTAAGATTTCCTCAGGGGAATGTGGGACGAATATCATTTTGGGATATCATCAGTTGGAAGATCGATAGTCGTATTTGGGACTAAAATCAGTTTGGGAAGTAGCGAGCACATGGGTTCGGTTGATCTTAATTAGGGAGTTTCTACTCTCAAGGGACCTAGCCAACTTAGGCTTGGTCCATTCGGTTTTCTTTTTATCTGAGAAAAAAAGTGCTAAGCACTTGTTTGGGCTCAGTCCCCCTTTTTTGTGCAAAAAGTGCTGACGCTCACATATAATCATGTGGGGTTTTCAGTCATGGGAATTGCCCAATAAGTGTTAAACACTTTACCCCTTTTGTCTTTATATAGAGTGCTAAGCACTCTTTATGGCGTCCACGTGCGAAGCACGTGAGGAGCTAGGCGCTAGGCGCTGCCTAGTTAGTGCCAAACACTTTTTTATTCTGTGGCGCCCATATGAGGGTCACGTGAGGCGCTGGGCTCCGCCCACTGAGTGCTAAGCACCCCTTTCTTTTGTAGCGCCCACGTGAATGGCACGTAGGGCGCTGGGCGCTGAGTGTCACCCACTGAGTGCTAAGCACTCATGAGTTCTTTTGTAGCGCCCATGTGAGAGGCACGTGGGGTGCTGGGTGCTGGGCGCTGAGCGCCACTCTCCGAGTTCTTTTTATTCTGTGGCGCCTACGTGAGGGTCACGTGAGGCGCTGGGCGCTGAGTTCTTTTCTTCCTTGACGATTAATAGGATTTTTTTGTAGATGAATTTTTGATTCTTAAGAACAAGTTCATCCCAATGAGAATTAAATTCTCATCATATGGGAGACTTGCCTTGTGGATTTCAGATTCAAAGAAAGAACTTAGTTCTTTGAGAAGGGTTAAACCCTTCAATAGGTAAATGAGATATATTTTTTGTGCATATATATCTTTTTTTTTTCATTTACCTAATTTTCCAAGAAGAGAGTTCTTCTTCCTCGAGAATTTAATTCTCTGTTCTCTTTGAAGTTTGGGGGGGTTTCTATATTAGACTTGAAGTCTTGGGTCCTTTATATAGTAGAGGCAGTTTGTTGATTAGCTCTGAAGAAATCTCTCATCAAGAGATCCCAATTGATTTGGGAATTTTACCCACCGTTGGATATTTGATTCAAGGACTTCTGTTTTACAGAAAGTATTTTCTTGTTTTTAACAAGATTAGGAAAATATTTTCCCATACAGAATTTATTCTGTAGAATGGTGATTCTTTAATCACCATTGGATTTTTAATCCAACGGTACTCTGTTTTACAAAGGGCAATCTTTCTTGTTTAAAAAGATTTGAGGAATGTTTCCTCTCAACAGAATTTAATTCCGCATCCTGATGATTTATCATCTCCGTTGGATTTTTGATCCAACGGCTCTGTTTAACAGAGAGTAGAATTTAATTCTACTAGGTGCCGACGTTCACGTGTTGTGCATGTGGGCGCTACTTAAGATTTTTGTGTGCTTTGCATATTGGCGCCGCTCATCTAAGAGTTTTTAACTCTGGCGCTGGCGCCATCGTGGAAGGCACATGAGGCGCTTGAGCGCTGGGCGCTGCCTCACAGAGCTTTGCTCTTTCATTAGGGAAACAATCCCCAACTTGAAATACTGGGATGGATCCAACCTTTCTTCAGAAGTTCGTCCAACTGAATACGGATCTCCTTCAATCCTTTCAGACTTAATTGGTATGGAGCTTTAATTACAGGTTGTGCACCAGGTTGTAAATCAATACTAAATTCAAGAGCTCGATCGGAAGGCAAACCTGATATGTCTTCAGGGAACACATCCTCGAACTTTCGAACTACCTCAGGTTTTTCTTCTTCAGCTGGTAAGGGGAACACTTCATCATTCTTTGGTTTAGCACGATAGCTTCCTGATTCCAAGTTTCTGTCTCCACTTTTGAAATAGAAGATTGGGTGATCTGGTATCTCAAATACTATCCTCCTTTGACGGCAGTCAATGGTAGCATAAAATACTCTCAGCCAATTCATTCCTAACACAACATCGAAATTTGGTATGTCCAGTACTTTGAAATTTGTGAAGAATTCTCGATCGCAAATTACAACTGATCACTGATCATATCCCAAAGTTGCCTTCAAGACTCCATTCCCGGAACTGACATTCCAGCTTGAAATGAGTGGCTTCACCGGAATCGCGTGCATTCTTACGAATCGTTGTGACATGAAGCAGTGTGAAGCTCCAGTGTCGAAAAGTGTGAGTGCAGGAAGGGTGGCTACTAGTATAGTACCTAAGTTGTGTGAGGTTGTGTTTAGATATAGGGAAAGTATAACAATACACAAGAATTGAAAGGTTGAAAGGATGGGGGAATTTACCTGTAACGATTCTATTTATAATGTACAAAATTGTTTAAAGTTAAAGTACTAAATGGAGTGTTTGCAACCCTGAGTATGCTATAAGTATTTAAATTGTTTTTAAACAGCAAGAAAACACTTGTAGATCATTGGTAAAGCCTTGCACTGCTGTGACATAGCCCCTGTGTTCGAATCCCTTCAGCCACATATTATTTTTATTGATTTTTCTTTTAAACTTTTTGGAAGCCCAAAAGTTTACACGTACAATACACGTAAAATGAAAAGTCAGAATAAATCAAACATGTGCTGAAGGATATATGAAACGACCCCGACACGTGGCAAGAATCCAAGACCCAACCCCCTCATCATGACCAGCGAGATGAGGCTCTGGGCCGGCGTCGTCGGGCCTCCCGTCCCTAATGCCTTCAAATTTTGCCCTAACACCTCTTGGCCTCCCCCCACTACCCTAGTTCTGTTTGATTTTCCTGTACATTAACAAAGAATTAAAATGAGCTTTAAAACCAAATTTTAATGCATTTTAATTCTCATTTTTAATACCCTAAAGCTTAATTCTATCCTATAAATACCATCCTACACCCTAGCCCTCTCCATTCTGAAATTTATTATCAAAACTCTCAAAATTTTCTAAGTCCAAAAAGTTGTACAAGTGGAGTTAGCTCAAGGTCAAGTTCCGGCGACGATTCAGGACAAATCCGGCGACACCGCGACGCCTTCAAAACTTTCCTCCAGCTCTTCCCTCTTTTCTCAACCAGTAAGTTTCCTCTCCTCTCCTCTCTTTCTAATCTAAAACGATTTTTTATTAAAACTCGTCGGAAGCGGGGTTATTCTGACTTCCGATTCTAATTTCATTAAAAATTCAACTTGTCTTAACAACAAATCAACCATTTCTTTATATCTTGTTTAGCAACCATAAAACAATATTTAGAACAAATTTCAATTCAAAATACCATGTTATGCAACTTGTATTACACTTTTTTTTATTAAAATACCACAAAGTTTATCTACGATATTATTTCATCATATTGCTCATATTACCTTTAGAAAACCTATGAGGTAACACTCATCTTGATATAGCACGATGGCTTGAAACAATATTTTGCGGTTAAGATGAATTTTACAATTAAATACCTTAATCTATCAAAAACCGTATTCTTTAAATTGTTTTAATTAAATTCTTTGCAATTAAGCCTCTGCAACCCATTTTGGGGAACCTGATCGGGATGGTGCAGATTATCGCACGTCCTTGAAACTAGTAGAGCGAGATGCAGACCTCCTCACGGAGCATCCGATCTCGATGGAATTTTTATTACAATTTTTAAGAATAATGTGATTTTCTATTTAATAAGTAAATTTTTTTCCTAATAATTATATATAATATTATCAAAATATCTATTTTAAATATATATAATAAATTCTATGTTTTTCTAAACAAAAGAATCACAAGTTTCATAAAAATACCATCAAGAAATCAATACAGGTCAATTTACATGAAAATACTTTATACTATTCAATTTAGATTTATATCCACTAGAATATCTCATCTTATAAAAATTACATCTATGAAAACCCTAAAGATGATAAATAAATACTTGAGGTTTATTTTGAAAATATATCAAAACTATTTTTTCATAAAACCCCCTCAAGTTATATTAATTACAATAAAGACCCTAATAAATATAGGTTTAAGCGGGACCAATTCTCTTGAGTCTCAGGGAGCTAGAGAAAGTGGGTGCTTGCCTATTTAAGATAGACAACTAAAAATGGGGTTATCAATACGGTAATTGTCTTGGAAAAAGACACAAATCATGCCATTCATGTGCTGCATTTACCGATAACTCCAAAACTAATTCAGAACTTCAATTCTGTTTAAGTGTTTGACTCAATTTGAGTCTCAGTCTAATCTGAAATCAATCCATTCTTGAATACAATTCAAATATAACTCTAATACAACATGAATCCATTTATACCAATCTATATCAACATGAATTGATTTGACCGAACCATGGATCTACAATGACATTGTTTACATGACTATCCGTTTATATCCTTTCCATTTACATGAACAATTAATATCATGGTTTCGGCAAGTTTTACATCTATAAAACAAAACAATACAATCAATACAATAAATATTACGGGGTTTTTAAAGGGGTAGATTGGTACGGAATGTGTTAAAAGTGGCATGAGACGATCATTTTAATACACCTAACCTGAATATACGTTGCCGTTGTCCCGTGGGTTTTGACGGGGCCTTATACTCCATATACCATAGTCCACGGGGTAAGTTGGACTCCTCTCGTATATACTGGCATATTCTGTACCAAGCTACAAACAACCACGTTAACATAATAATCATACATTATACCAGATATATTCTCTTTACCTGTTTATTCTATTTCTATCTCTCTTTGGGACTTACCGAGTGATTATTCGCTGACGACATTCCTTTTCTCTTCTTTCTTTGGAATGTTGTCAGAGAGATCTGACTCTCTGGAGATCAAGCCCAGCTCAGAAGACTTGGAGCAGTTCGCAGAAGACTCAGAGCTTTAGTCACTTGTATATACCTTTACTTTCAGTTCATGCCATTGTTTAGGCATTTCTTTCCTCATTGTATTTATTTTCCAGCATTGTATTGTAAAGAATGTTTAATAAATAAAAAGTTGCTGTTCATTTACATCTGTTGTCTTTCTTGTGTACTTTTACATTATATTGCTTATTTATGCTTAGCGTATTTACTTCTGAGTAAATACGTTGCGGGCTGTGTCACGTCTCCTTACCGTACACCGGGAAGCGGGGTGTGACATTACCAGTGATGACTTGTCCTGTGGTTTCGGCCTCCTCGACTATCATTGTAAAAGCTTGTCGTCTCGGTACATTCCTCCTTGCCGGGGACACATTTCTCTGCCCTTGAGGCACGTTTCTTTGTGTCTGGTGGAATTGACGCTGAGAATGTGCAGGTGGTCCATATGGGGCTAGTGCAGGAAGAGCTAGGCGGGGTGTAGGTGCCTGAATGGCTGGCCTCTGCGGAGCTGTAATTGCAGGTCTGGGTGCTGGTATTGTGTTAATACGATATAGGCATGCTCCTATAACGTGAGTAGATGCACCACAAATCAAACACAGGTCATTTGCACGCATGCAGTCTTTCGCCAAGTGTCCAGTTCTCTTGCAGTAGAAACAGAAATCTGGACTGGACTGGTTAAACGATCCTCCTGGCCTCTTGGGTGCAAAAGTCGTCCTAGAAGAGGCTCCTCCTGTCATCTGGGTAGCAGGGCGTTTGATTTTGGCTGTTTGAGGCTTACCCTTCTTCTTGACCATAGCTTCATAACGACGTGCTGCCTTCAGTGTGAGTTCATGAGTTGGATAGTCGCCTATGGCTAAAACTGCATGAATCTCCGGGTCTAAGCTCTGTTGGAACCGTTTAGCCCGAATCTCATCGGTCGGATCAAGTGTGCATCGAACCTGATAAGATGTTGATGTCAGGATAATGATGTGTTTTACGGAACAGAATTTGATACGAATTCTTTACCTGCTAAGCATGATGAATTCGGCATCATATTCATCCACTGATTTTACCCACATAGAGCCTTGTTGTAGGTGGATGAACTGTTATTCCATCTCAAAGTGAGCAGTCTCGGGGAAAAACTTTGCATCGAACAGATCACGGAACGTCTTCCACTCTATTGGTTGTGTGAGACGGGTTTCCTCGGCCTTCCACCAGATTCTTGCATTGTCGGTGAGCTGGAGCTTGGCCACACGAACCCAAGTTATGTCTGGTACCTGCGATGCTGCAAGGTCGTCCTCGATACTTTAGGCCCAGGCCTATTCTTCAGCCTCAAGAGGACTCTCTTTCCCTGAAAAGTTCCTTTGATGCAACGCACGAAATCGCTTTACTCCAGGTGCTTCGGTTTCCGGGCGGTTCATAAGAATAGCAGTCTGCTGCTGCTGGCCCTCTAGAAGACTTTTGATGGATTCTAAAAGTACCGTCTGTTCATTGATTGGAGCAGTAACGGTAGGGGGGGTGGTAAGGTAGGTGGCGGCATGTTGCCATTGACGTTGGTGCTGGTGCTGGTGTTGTTGGGAGTATCCATTACCTTGATAGAAAAGGAAAGGTTATGATAGATTCAAGAAATTTGAAATGCAAGGAATGTATAGTTGCCGATTCTTATAATTCTTGTGATATATTGCTTAAGATTTCATGCAGAACTGACATGCATGGGCCACCAACAAAACCTGTCACGCTCCGCTTCTCAGTAGATGGAAACGGTGACGTGGCAAGCCCGCAACGTATTTTCTATAAAAATACGTTAAGCGTAATTAAGCAATATAATAATGTGCAAGAATAACAAGAGTAATGAAATAAAACAGCAACTTTATTTACATTCAACTTTATATACAGCTGTCTGAAAGTAAAAAATACAATAATAAAAACAAATGCCTAAACAATGACAAAGTGAAAATAAGTGCAGGCAGGAAGTAGCTAGTAGTCTGGCTGAGTTGCAAACTGGTCCAAGTCCTCTGGGCTCGGCTCTATCTCCTCAGAGTCCGGTCATTTTGACGAACATTCCAAAAAAAGAAATAGAAAAGAATATCGTCAGCGAACTAGCGCTCGGTAAGCCCCAAAAAAATAAGAGAAGATAGTATATAATGTGAATAGAAACCAAATGAACAGAGGACAGGTAAATTTGTATATAACCACAAGACCTAACCCAACTCATAACCCAAATCCAATTTCAATTTCACTTTCTTTTATAAAACTATGATCCCAAAAGCCCACTTTCTTTTCAAGCAACACTATATATTTAATTCTTGTTAAATATGTGTATGAACAATTTTATAACCCATTGGTTAAGTCCTTGCATTATTATTGTATAGGCTACAAGTTCTAATCTCAGGTCTTGCAATTATTTTTATTTATATTTTAATCTCTCTTATAACCTACAAATGAGACCTTTCATTTCATCTTTCTTTTAACTCTCAAAATGAATTCATATAATAATTAGTATAGTTATGGTTATGAATTATTATAATGACCATATTAATATTCTTTTATATGTTCTCTCCTTCATTATTCATCCTCCTTCAAAAAATTATTTCAAATCTTCATCCTTACAGCTCTCAAAGATTCGGCATCAAAGTATTGTACCATTCACAAACTTCGTAAGTGTCTTTTTACTTTTCTTTTCTTTCCTCTCAAAATCTCCATAGAGAATATTTTTAGAAACTAACTTGATCCTTATCTTGGTTGCTCGAACATAGGTCACCTAGACTTATTTTTGCCACTAGAAATCGAATCGATGAGCCGGTTGTTATACCGACTCACACAATTCGTAAGTCCCTTCTCTCTTTCTCTAGCTCCATCTCTTTCTCTTTATCATTCTCTTGTCATATTACCATGAACCGCTTCCCTTATCATATCATAGTCCCTAAATGAATAAAATATTGTTACATATATAAATATTGGAAACACACCAAAACACACACATAGTTATATAATTTCAATTATACTTGTGATTGCCTATTATTCAAGTTACGTTGCCGTCTAATTGTATTATAACATTCCTCTATATCTTGCATATAGATTTACCCTAATTAAAAATACAATAAATCTAGAGGAAAATGATATGGCATGATATACATTCATATATAAGTTCTTAGGAAAATATGTATTGTATCAGTTTTTTCGCTATTAGCAATTCATATGTTAAGATTGCGGAGACCAATTAGGATACATCATTTGTCACTGCATTTTAAATTACTTTATTTAAATATTGTAAAAGAAAATGAAGTTATAAGTAAATACCATGGTTTTCTCATTCTCATATATGACATATTAATATCTTTACCTTTAAAATATTTTTTAGAAATTAATTTTTAGTTTTGGAAATTTCAAGAAATTTATATATGATAAAATATATTTTTTTGTAAACGCTGTAAAAATTTTAGATTGAATTGCTTAATGGTTTAGGAATTACATCATTTTTATTCACTATTCGTAAAAACAGAAATCTGTATTTATCGGTCAACTTCTAAAACACATAATTTAGTTTATCGATATCCAAATTGAACAAAATCAAGTGTTTTGGATATCTAAATCGAAAGATATAGATTTCCATAGTTTTAAGTTTTTACTGAAAACTGACGTAAAATATAGAAAAATACGTTACAATATTTAGTGACGGATCTGGACAGATCTGTCCTGATTTGCACATTGTTTTTAAATAGGACATAACTCAAACTCTTGATATTTGTTCATGGCAAAATTTAGTTGCGTAGATGAAAAATTGATATAGCTATAATTTTCTGTATATTATATTACTTAGAAACGTATGAAACAACCCGTTATAAGCTTTGCAATATAATATATAGTTGCTGTCCAGAAATTTCTGTTTTAAACGCTGATATTAAAATGATTATAACAAGAGCTTCAGACATCCAAATTGCGCGAACCTTAGTTGTTTGGATATTTAAACCGAAAGACCTATAATTTTCTAATAATCTTCGTAACCTAAAACCTGATGGAAATTGACCCAAACTGTATTTTTAAAATGTGTGACGGTGCTGAACAGATTCTAATCTGTTTTGCGCGACGATACGAAAGCATGTATATCTCCCAAACTGGTAGTCGTATTTAGGCGAGACTGGAACTCACGTGTGCATAACACTTAAGGCTATGTTTTCGTTTATATTCTGACTTTAATTGACTTGATTAATTAGTCGTACATATCGCATATTTACAACATTATTTTTGGACGTTACTTGTATACTTATCTCATATCATGTTCTGTGATTACTTATATATTTTTATCTATATAATTTGTGATTAAACCATTACATGCTAGAATTTAATTTATCTTGAACTTGAACACTTAATTTGACTCGACCCAGGATTGCAACTGACATGACTCGCACTTCTACTTGACTTACTCGACTTTATTTTTCACCTTTTGCAATCTATGGTTTCGATCAAGACATGTTATAATCAACCAATCAAATCAACAAAAGTCGATACAATAGTTATAATCTATTATACTCAGGGTGTTTGGGATAACTTCTTATGTGAATCCAACGGAGTTTCAGGAGTCCCGTATTAACCTATTTTTTTCTATTTACTCGAATCTCAGTCGGGTCGACTCCTCCACAGGTTGGAGTCCCGATACTAACACATGAAATGGGCCCATGTTTCCTTACTCCTGGGGCTCCACTCTTGAGCTTGTGAATACTTCTACAGTTGCGTTGACATTCACACTTGGAACTTAACATTAATATAGTGACCATATAGAGACCCATAGGACATATACCCATGTTCAGTTCCACATATTTTTTACTTGTCATTACATTACTTCATGTTCACTATACCTACACTACACGGCCATGTTATACTTGTTTGCCATGCTGATATAGTTGACATACATATTACCATGCACGCTACTATACCTATTTACATGTTCATGGTTTATATCCATGCTATATCATATATCACATTACACCTTGTATTTCATTTATATATATCACACCATCCCTTTGGGGACTTACCGAGTGTTAGTTCGCTAATGGGCATTCCACCAACTTCTTTTTTTCTTGAAATGTTCGTCAGATGGTATTGGGACAGAGAAGATAGAAGCGGTCGAAGAGGAGTACAACCAGTTTGCATCAAAACCGGATGTCTAGTTTCATTAAGTTTTTCATTTTATTTCAGCTTATTTATGAATGCCTCCTTATTAAGGCTTATCATGTTATCGTATCTTGATTCAGATATTTTATCATTTCTGAATCTTGAATATAATAAATCAAACTTGGATTTCATTCTTTTGTTTATTCTTTTTACTTTATGTTGGTTATAGACGCTTAGCGTATTTATTTCGAGAAATGACCTTCTTGGAATAAATACGCCGTGGGTCTCGTTACATGCCATCACCACTCTTTTAAGAAGTGGGGCGTGACAAGCTTCCTGCTCGGCCCATCCACAGTGGGTAGCTTCCTGCCCAACGAAGACGTGGAGCCAAAGACCTCATCACAAGGCGGCCGGGTAGCTTTCTGTTCGGCCCATCCACAGCGGGCAGCTTCCCGCCTGACAACGCTGTAGATCCAAAGCCCTCATCACGAGGCGGCCGGGCAGCTTCCTTCCCGACAACGTTATGAATCCAAAGCCCTCATCACGAGGCGGCCGGGCAGCTTCCTGCTCGGCCCGTCCACAGTGGGTAGCTTCCTGCCCAACAAAGACGTGGAGCCAAAGCCCTCATCACGAGGCCGCCAAGCAGCTTCCTGCTTGGCCCATCAGCAACAGGTAGCTTTCTGCCCGACAACGTTGTGGATCCAAAGCCCTCATCATAAGGAGGCCGGGTAGCTTCCTGCTTGGCCCATCCACAATGGGTAGCTTCCTGCCCAACAACACCGTGGATCCAAATCCCTTATCAAGAGGCGGCCAGGTAGTCTCCTGCTCGGCCTGTCCACAGTGGGTAGTTTCCTGCCTAACGAAGACGTGGAGCCAAAGCCCTCATCACAAGGCCACCAAGGAGCTTCCTACTCGGCCCATCCGCAGCGGGTAGCTTCCTGCCCGATAATGCTGTGGATCCAAAGCTCTCATCACGAGGCGGCTGGGTAGCTTCCTGCTCGGCCCATCCACAATGGGTAGCTTCTTGCCCAACAACGTTGTGGATCCAAAGCCCTCATCACGAGGCGGCCGGGTAGCTTCCTGCTTGGCCCATCCACAGTGGGTAGCTTCCTGCCCAACGAAGACGTGGAGCCAAAGCCCTCATCACGAGGCCGCTAAGCAGCTTCCTGCTCGGCCCATCCGCAGCGGGCAACTTCCAGCCCAACAACGCTGTGGATCCAAAGCTTCCTTCATGAGGTCGCTGGACAGCTTCCTGCTCAGCATATCCATAATGGGTAGCTTCGTGCCCAACGAATACGTAGAGCCAAAGTCCTCATCACGAGGCCGCCAAGAAACTTCCTGCTCGGCCCATCCGCAGCGGGTAGCTTCCTGCCTAACAACGCTGTGGATCCAAAGCTTCTTTCATGAGGCCGCCGGGAAGCTTCTTGCTCGGCCCATCCATAATAGGTAGCTTCCTGCCCAACGAAGACGTGGATCTAAAGCTCTCATCACGAGACGACCGGGTAGCTTCTTGCCCTACAATGCGGTGGATCCAAAACCCTCGTCACGAGGCCGACGGGCGGATTCATGCTCGACCTTAATGGCGGAACATGATGCCACACGTCAATGTCGGTAGGCCAACCATACCCGAGCACGAAGTAGACAAACTCCTAACCCGACCCAAGAACATAAAGCTCGGATTCGGTCGATATTCGGCGCAACTTCAACCCCACTCGGATCTGAGGGAGCGATGGCGCTAAGCTCTACTAAGGTCTATTTCTACTTAATATCCGTGTTGGGTGTTCGCTCGATCTATGTCACCTCGACTCCGGGGTGAGTAGGGACACCGGTCTATCCATACTTATGAAATAAACAAGGATGAAAACATTATAGCCATGCACATTATAGACGAGCTAAAAATACTTTATTGACGTTCTAAATTATATACAAGGTATTATAAGCTCCTCATCTTTACAAAATGCCCGAGGGTCTATAAAAAAAAGGGGGGGGCAGGAAGAACGACGTTTTCAAACGGCGTTCTCAGGAAAGGCCTCCTCACCATCCGTCCGCCCGGTGCCTCCGCCGGCAGCCTCACCTTCACCTGCCTGCTCGGTGCCTCTGCCAGCAGCAACGGCCCATCCCGCCGGCTTGGTGCCACCGCCCTGGGCCCCTTTCTCCGCAAGGGGTTACCTCGCACGGAGCTCTTGGCGGTCAACCCCGGGCGCTATCTCCTTGAGGGCGATGTGCCACCCGACGGCCGTGGAGTCTGCAAGGTCGACGTAGAATTACTCTGACGCCTTGTAGTCTTCCACGAGCTTCTCCGCCCTAGCCTTGGCTTGCTTCGTTGCCTCATGAGCCGCCCGGGAATCCCCTTACAGAGGTCCCTCTGCTTCCTCATGGCTTCGAAAAGCTCATTGACCTCGTCGACCCAAGCCTGAAGAGCCCGGTTAGACTCCGTCAAGGTCCGGTGAGACTCCTTCAGCCTCGTAGCCTTCAAGCCCTCTGATACCAGTCTAGACTCAAAGGAGGCAGCATTTTCCTCAGCCTCCTTCAGCTTGGAGAGGAGCTCTTCCTCGCGCGTGGATGACTCCACGGCCTTTTTCATTGCTGGGGCAACCTCCTCGACCTCCATGGCGGCTTGAAGGGCGCAATGTTGGAGGACCTGCGAAATAACAAGAACATCATTTTTCAGAGACTAGACAGGAAAAAGTACTTGGAATTTTTTTAGAAGATTACTAACTTGGACTGCCTCCTGGGCTATTGACGCCACTTGGGCCTTCATGGTGCCCCAGGGAATCTTGGCCCCCGCTGTTTTCTCCATGTCCGCCAAGTTGTCGGCCACGGAGAGCCCCGACGACACCTCAATGCAGAAGTCGCCTTCCTGCACCTGTATCCCGGCCGAGGGTGGCCAGGAAACCACTCTTTTTAGTCTCTTAGCCGGAGACTCAACAGAGGGCGGCGTTTCCGTCCAGGCCAGGCGAGCCTGATCTCGGGCGTGCTTCTGCTCTCCACTCCGGCATTCCTCCGAGACGGAAGGAGCAACAGCTACCTTGGCGGGAGGAGCTTGCCGGGGGACCGCACCGGGTGCGGTCTTGGATGAACTAGCGCCGCCGCCCTTCCACTCCTGCGCCTTGGCGGCCATGTGGCCATGATCTTTATCGAACCTTTGGCTCTGCGAAAGCAAACGAAGGAAAAAATCAGCAGCAGGAATGACAAAATTTTGCTAATTCTAAATTAATCAGCAAAGTCCTAACTTACCCTTGAAACGCGCGGGGCGGAGTCCCGCCCATCTCAAGGCCTGCTCACAAAGCAGAACATCGGCCCGCTGGATCGGCTCACACTGCGACACTATCTCCGCCTCCGGAGTGTTTGACTGCTTGACCCTTTGGAAATCCGCCCTATGCCATTTGGTGGGCACTGGCAAATCTTCTCCTTCTAGAGGACCGACGAAAACAAACTTCTCCTTCCACTTGTGGATGGAAGAATGGACGACCACTACCCTTGACCCAGCAGACCCACCCTTATATTTTTTAAAAGAAAGATAAACTCAGCTCGGCTCGTCCTTGCGAGTGCCAGAGTGATTTTTGTAGCAAAGGAAGAAAAGAAGGAGGCTCAAATTGAAGGCGATCCGATCAATTTTCAACCGGATTAGGAACCCGAGGAGAATTCTCACGAGTTCGGTGCTAGCCGGCACGAGGCAAGCCGGAAGCAATGGACTATAACACAAATGTAACAACTCTGAAACCCTGTACAGAATTATTTGTTTAAATGTATAGAAAGGGGTATTTCAGCCTGTATAGGATTTATAAGTTATTTTTGTTCAATAAAAGTAAGAAACAAGTTGTACCTCACTGGTAAATCCTTTACACTGCCGCGACATAACTTGTGCGTTCAAATTCCATTAGACCTAATTATTTTTTAGATTTTTCTTTTTAATTTTTCGGAAGCCCAAGAGTTGTACGTGCAATTCACAGAGAAACGAAAAGTTTCAGAAAAATCAAACATGCGCAAAAAGGAGTAAATACTGTTTAAAGCTGGTAGCATGAATCTCGAGGCGATTAGGCCAAATCCAACTGCCCATTCTTTGATCTTGGTCGCCGCTGACGGTCCGTCTTGCTCCAAATCCCTCCGTTCTTTACACACACCCCCTTTAGCTCCCCTCAACTCCCCTGCACTGTTTGATTTCCCTGCAATTAAACAGTGACCATTCAATTCACCATTTAACACCATTTTAATTTTTTTAAGCCAAATTTTTAATTTTCAAACCCTAAATTCTTCACTATAAATACCACCCCATGTCCTATCTCCCCTCTATTCTAAAAATTTCTAGCAAAATTATCCCAAAAGTTCCTAAGTGTAAGTGGGGTCAAGTAAAGTTAGCAACCAAGCTCTTTCTGTCGAAGATCGAAGTCGTTTTCGGAGTTTCCGTGAAGCTACGAAACCCTCTCTCTCTTCTTTAACCTCTTCTCAACGCTACACAACGAGTAAGCCCCTTTTCTCTCTTCTTCTTTCATCTAAAACCATATTCTAAAAACATATCGGTAAAATAGAGTTAACTCCGATATGTGTGATTTTAACCTTTGTACTCCCCTTTTTAAAGCAAAATATGTCAAACTAACTTTCTCACACTACTCATAACTTTATTTACAATCATTTAGTTTTTAGTTTAACCAAAATTTTCATGTGAAACAATCATATAACGAACTTTTCATTAAAATATCATGAACTTTAGTATAACCCTTATTTCGATAATTGTTAAAAATATATTTAGGAAAACTTCACGAGGTAACGACCTACCCCACATACACACTATGATTTCAAGCACGGTATTCTAAACATATGGCTAATTTAAAGGATAAGTTTTACATTAAAATACCACACCTTTTCAAAATGGGTTTCTTTTAATCGATATTTTTGGAATCCTTGGCAATTACGCTTCTACAACTCTCGTTAGGAGACCCGCTAATGGATGGTGCGGATTATCGTACATCCTTAGGATAGTAGAGCGAGATGCAGAACTCCTCATGGAGTATTCGGTCTCGAAAGGAAATAAAAATACGGTTTTAAAGAAAATACGACTTTTCTAAACAAACTAAATTTTGGAAAATTATATAAAACCGTGAATTTGTATTTTCAATAAAAAAACATATTATGAAACTATATTTTTAAAATGAAAGATTAGAATTTTTAATAAAATACCACCAAGTTTCCAAACGTAGTATTTTTCATAAAAATACCATAAACTTTTAAAAAGTTAGGTTTTACCACTAAAATACCACAACAATTAAAATATATGTTTATGAAAATTCTAAATATTATAAATCACCATCGATGTTGTATTTTAAACTATATAAAAGTATTTTTCATAAAACCCCCTCGAGATATACAAAACAATATTTTAAAGACTAAAGACTAATATAGGCTTAAGCGGTATCATTTCTCTTGCGCTCCGGGGTGCCGGAGAAGCTAGTGCTTGCCTATTCAAGCTAGAAAACTTAATGGAGTTATCAAATATCAATTGTCTTGGAAAAATATATAAATCCTGCCGTCCATGTGCAGCAGTTGCCGATTACTCCTGAACCTGAGAATTTCAATAGCTAAATCCGTCCATAAGTTTCTGACTTCAATCTGAATCCAAACTCAAACTAGAATCCTAAAATCAAACACGAACTTGAATACTTGATCATGAACCTGAACACTCGAATTCAAATATCAAACTCAAACTTGAATACTTGACACGACTTGACCGAACCATGATTATAACTTGACATGAACGTGACATGAATATCTGAACATATGATTACATCTTGAACATGAACCTGAACAGTTTATATCCATAGTTTCAACCATGACCTATAATCTTAAAACTATACAATACAATACGCGGGGAAAGGGGGTAGATTGATACGGAACGTATATCGTAGCACTAGAGGTTACTTAAAAGACACCTACATGAATTCACGTGCCGTTATCCCGTAGGTTATGACAGGGCCTTGTACTATATGTTACCATAGTCCACGGGGTAAGATGTGTTGGAGATAGTGCCCTCAAAGTCAATTATTGGATCGCAGGTACGTGATTGCAATGATTGAGGCAGGACCTATACCGATATGACAGTCTTGCTCGAGATGATAGTATGCTATAAGGTTTGTCTTTATCATTGTATACATGCTTTAGTTCGCTATTGCATGTTGATAGAGCCCATAGGATTCTTGCTTGACTGCCAGCAGTATGATGGCGATCATATACGTGGGAGCTGGGGTCTGTAAGCATATCCTTAAAGTGTCCCTAGTCATGGGAGTTTTGAGACAGGGCATCGATACTCCAGAGTAGACTAGTGTATACAGTCGAGACCCCGATGAGGGGCGGTGGCCGGTCTCACAAGCTACTGGTGTCAGTTGGATCACCTAAGATGTATACATGTGCTCATTATGTTATGAGTACACCGGACATGACTCGCCAGGAACATGCTAGTTGGTATTATACATATCGTCAGATAGCAGTTCCCTGGTGACATGTGTACATGTTAGTTCATCGACCTGAGGTCGTCATTTGTCTCGTGTGAGTTCCCACTGTGCTTTGATTTCTACCCTACCACGGCTCAAAGGAGTCGTGCAAATAGGTCTTTTTTGGGTACAGTCCCGAGCCACATGGAGGCAAGTGAGCGGATTGGCAGAGGATTCGTCTCTCCCGGTATTGGGGGTGAGATCGCGCTGTGTCTAGGAGAGCTATTACACAAAGCCCTCGGCCGAGGCAGGAGATTTACAGGTAGATACACCAGTAGTATCTCAGGGTATTCTGGGCCACTCTCTGAAACGACTTATACCGCTAATGGGGGTCTGACGTTACCAGCCCCCTAGGCAGATATGCGATACTCATAGACGAACGGACCGGACTGTATGTATATTGTCACTGTTAGGCTCAGTAGGGTTTATGGATGAGTTCGCTCATCAGCTTCCCTTCCAATCAATACATAGGCAACCGTTACGTACAGCCAGTACCTCTGACGTGCTAGAGGTTATACCCAGTGCCAGTGTGTTGATGAGTCATTAGAGTCC
The DNA here is from genome assembly GCA_030015575.1 of Agapanthus africanus. Taxonomy (NCBI): domain Eukaryota; kingdom Viridiplantae; phylum Streptophyta; class Magnoliopsida; order Asparagales; family Amaryllidaceae; genus Agapanthus; species Agapanthus africanus. The sequence continues at coordinate 40,245,287 of JASDDO010000019.1, read as the reverse complement.
CCCACAGACACTTTACCAAGTTCGGGCGAAATGTTGTAGAGGCCGTATGGTTTTATGGCAAGGTTCGGAAAATGCACGTGCGTTTTCGCACGTGTCATTTTTCGGGCAGATAATACTGGTCGGCTTTGGTTTAGCCGGATCCGAGTATTATGCTGTGTAGATATAATATCTTTGTCTCAGTTGCATTTGTATTCGGTCGTAATACAAATGCGGGTATGTTTATACTGATACGGGGTTATCCTGAAATTCATTTTAGGATCACTTTTGGAAGTTGCCAGTTTCCAGTTTTCTATCAGCCGTATTTAACATTCGGTTTAATACGGATTTATCTTTTCTTTAGATGAGTGTGGAAGCTTTTAGATGATGACTAGGATGGTGAGATGTTAAGTGACCCATTAGTGCATTTAATGATTCATTTAATGCAAGGGTGACTAGGTTAATGACTAGGTTTATGTTCATTGGTTTGCTTTTAATGAGTTCATACAAGGTGAATCATGACTCATTCTTTCATTCATGGTAATGGTCACCCCCCTCTCATACACTCACCTCCCTCATCCTCTATATATGGCCGGCCCTCCCCTCCTCTTCTCACTCACTCTCACTAGGGAAAAGATTATGATAGATTTGTGTATGGAAATTTCATATAGCTCAAATTCTTATCACCCGATTCCAAAAGGCAACTTCATTAACCGTTCGTCCATAGCTTTGGATGTAACGAGACAAAGTGTTCTACTCATTCTCTACATCAATCTTGGTCATCTCTTTTAGCAAACTTGATGATCGAGTTGCCTCGGTTCAGAGGCGGGAGCCCGTTTAAAGATCCGTCGACGTGGTGCCACCTGGACGAGAAGACTGGAGATTCAGGAGATCGGAGCAGCCGTAACAAAGCGTTGGATGATGGTTGAAGACCGAAGGACTCGGATCGTTCGGTATAACATTTCTACCCACTTTGTAATTTGTTAGTTTAGCTTTAATGGCAGATCCGGGTTATAGTACGCGATAGCGCCAGTTGTAAAAAGTTTTTGTTCCGCATTTGGCGTCTGTTAGACGGCCGGGGCGCTACCGTGGACTTACAAGATGGACTCCTCTCATATACATGAATATCATTTTTATCAAACTATAAATAACCATGTTAGAATAACTATCCTATACTTGAAATAGGATATTCCATTTCATTTGGGTTATGAGCTGGGTTAGGTCTTGTGTTTAATTTGAAATAGATTAAGATTTAGTTTAAAGAAATGGTTTGGAAAAAATCGATGGAATAATAAAATAATATATTTAATAGAAGACAAAATATACAGAAAATACTAAGAATAAATAAATATAATATTTTATTAAATAAAAAAAACACGAAGGTATAGTAATATTGGGTTCGTTACAAAGATACCCGGCTGCCTCGTGATGAGGTTTTTGGATCCACAGCATTGTCGGGCAAGAAGCTACTTGCTGTAGATGGGCCGACCAGGAAACTGCCCGGCGGCCTCATGAGGAGGGCTTTGGCTCCACGTCTTCGTTTGGCAGAAAGCTACCCACTGTGGACGGGCCGAGCAGGAAGCTACCCGGCCGCCTCGTGATGAGGGTTTCGGATCCACAGCGTTGTCGGGCAGAAAGCTACCCGCTGTGGTAGACTACCTATAGGCACATCCGAGCTTCATTTACTTGAGTGAAGGGCCGGTCTTGTTCATCAGACTCGAGTTAGTCGGTGACGACCATGATCTGCCCGATCGTCAGCTCTCCGTCTTCAAGTTGGTTGGCTTGCCTCCTATCCGCTTGACGTTTATCTCGCAGGTATTTTGACAAGTGACCGGAGCAGATTTGCTCCTTGATGTGATCGCGTAGCTGCTTACAATCCTCGGTCGGGTGCCCTTGCGTCCGATGATAGGGATAATACGGGCCGCGGAGTCGCTTGCCCGGCTTTTGTGTCATCGGTGGTAGCTTGAAGAATCTTTCGCTCTTCTCCTCCTCTAGCAGCTCGGCCTGCGGGACATTGAGAGGCGTGTACTCATGAAACCTCGAAGTGTAAGGTTTCGACCTATCAACCTTCTTCTCACTTTCTTCCAGGTCCCTTTTCTCTTGGCATGTCCGGTCTCCCCGGGAAAGATAAGCGTTAACCTCTGATTCAAGCTTGATTTCCCGTTCTGTCCAGACTTTCACCTCGGCCAAGGTCTTAGGTTGCGCCAATGCAAAAAAGCGGAGCCACTCTTTATGCCTAAGGCCAGACCTCAGGACGGTTATGACTGTCTCATACCGGTGCTCGGGTACCTCTTGAAGGGAACTGTAGAAACGGATAACGTAACCCTTGAAAGATTCCATATCCTTGCTCTTGATGGTGAACATGTAGTCAACCATTCTTTTCTGCCGTCGGTTGCCAACGAAATGGCCGAAGAACTAAGTAGCCAGCTCATCAAAGGTCGAGATTGAACATGGAGCAAGGCTACGGAACCAATCTCGCCCGGCCCGGATGAGGGTGGTGGGAAAGGCTCGGCACTGAGCTACGTCCGAGTTGTCCTGAAAGCTCATGCCCGCTGTGAACGCTTCCAGGTGGTTCTTTAGGTTGGACTTCCCGTCGAAGAGGGCCATCTTGGGCGGTTTGTTCCAAGATGAGACACACTCACATAGTAACTGCTGTGTGAAGGGTCTCGTGAGAGAATCCGCGGAGTATTTCGCCGACCCTCCAGGCGAGCGGGTGGCGAGCCGCATGTCCCCAATCTTCTTCTTGAGGACCTCGATTTGCTGTTGGTACCCCGAGAATTCTCCATAGTTAGAGTGCCTGCTATCTCTGCTCCGAGATTGCGCGATAGAGCGGTTTTGATTTCGTTCTATCACATTCCTCAGATCCTTGGGGTGGACCCTTCATGGTTGGCCCCGACGTTTGCCGTGTGCACGGTCTTGTTGAGTGTGGTGACGTCGGTCTTGTCTGGAATCAGGTGACCTGACCGACATTTCTTCAGGGGGTAAGAGAGTGCGACGAGTATTGAGGTGGTAGTCCGATCGCTCCTGAGATCTTGGTGTCGAACTGTCTGGCGCCCAACGAGTTGTAGAATCATTCCTCGTGTGGGGGTCGTGACTGCCGGAATCTGCACACCGGTGTTCCGTGACATCGAGATGGGCATGAGTGAGGTCGAAGGCTTGAATGCGCCCCTCCCCCCTTCCGTCGCTCCACCCGCGTCGCCATTTAGGAGAGCGAAGGACGGCGATTTGGTGGGCATGGCCGGCCGTTTGAACATGAGTGAGCGCATCCACCATCGCCGTAAGCCTGTCGATCCGTGCAGATAAAACATCGACGATATTGGGAAGTGGAATAGAACCGCCCCCACCTCCATTATGGAGGACGGGGCGGCTCGTGCTGGGATCGTTGCAATTATCGATGGCCATCGAATCAAAAATGGAAGATCAACTTTCTTAGATGGGAAGGCCGTTTCTCACAGACGGCGTTTACTGATGGAGGTCAGAATCTCCCTCAGATGTCGTCCTCTGTCGATCTTGCTGCTAGCGAGGCTGAACGGTTGAGATCTGAGGTGAGGATTGAACGTGTGGGTTTCAATGGGTTATTGGTTGTCGTTGACACCGAGCTACCTGCAAAGGAAGTCCCGGGATGGAAAACCACCGTAGGATTCTCCGACGATCAAGTAAGTACCAAGGAATGATAATAGCAGGATAGCAGCGTATTGAAAATGAGTTCGAGGTACCTGAGTCATCTGGAAGAGAGGGTTTATATAGCGGTCGCATGGAGCGAACCGGCGCGAGATTCTCGCCCTCCGTTACTCCCTCGCCCCACGTTTGTGTTGATGGCGGGGTATGTCCATTAATGGCGTGGTACACCCATTAAGGGAGAGACACGCCTGCGTGGGATGTGGGACGTGGAGCGGCGGAGATCTCGTTTTGGCGAGATACACGGAGCCATTACAGGGGCGTTTGGGCTCTGTGCTCTTGGTTGAACAGGGAAGCCGAGGAAGCTTAGCTCGGTGGATAGCTCGGAGGCGAGCGAGAAGGCCGAGAAAGCTCAGCTCTGTAACAGCTCGGAGACAAGCAAGAAGGCTGTGGAAGTTTGGCCGTAGGATTGTTCAGAGGCGAGTTGTCGGCTGGTTGCTAGGCGAATAGGGAAGATACTCCGGAGAGATCTCCAAAAGGTCGGATGCAATCTCGAAGACGAAGTGCTGAGGAATATCCCCAATACATTGTACTTATTCCAGCCCTGTAGCCTCAGGAATCTAGTGGGCTTAAACGGATGGCACGTCATCCGCTACATATCGTGATCTTGGAAATTCCCACTTATGAGTATCAACAATCTTAATCATGGAGTGCTTTGACTCTGTGAGGGAAAATATTTTATCAACGAGCCATCAAATTTGCAAACTTCCTGATGAAAGTACCAAAAGTGTTGAAATCGCACTATTTATTATGATTATGCCTTGGAACATTATTGATCTACTTATTATGATTATGCCTTGGAACATGTTGATCTAAGTAAACATTACCGACCATCAAAGAAAAATTGATTAATTATTGATTTATTAACTGACTAAGATTTCCTTTCCAATCCCCACATTTCTCAAAATTTTGCTTCAATGGTTGCTTTTTAGGTTTCAAATTCTTCCAAAGGAGCAAAATTTTGTTGGTTTTGTCTTCAACTCAGTAGTTAGCACACTCAACTGAAATTGCAAAGGAAAAGTTTCAACATTATTCGGGTTCGAGTCCGGGATATTCCATTAATGAGAAGGGATGACTAATTTATTCCACCTATCATCTCAGGATCGGGCCTGGGATTTAATTTTTTTTGTGGTTAAATTTATTCCATCTGTTACCTTAAAAAACTTCATGAGAAGATACACAAATTAAACACCGAACAATAACAATATTACATTATAATTCACTAAGGGGAAAAAACCAAGATGGGAGAACAAAATGGAAGCCTCATCAAGCAACATCGAGTTAAAACCGAGAATTCTTTAATCATATGCACGTTCTCTAATATGCTATTGATAATCCTCAGGGATTGGCGGCACAAAACTAGAAAAAACATACTGCAAAACATGATCATATAGAACAAAGCAGTTGTTGGAAAAATTGAGAATAGAAATGGAATTGAGTTGTTGCTTCGAATCACGATATTGGGGTCAACAACTCAATTCCACTTCTATTCCACCAAATAGAAGTGGATTTGAGCTGTTGCTTTAAATTAAGAATAGAAGTGAAATTGAGTTGTTGCTTTAAATTGAGAAGATCGATATTTCTTAGTTTCAGTCACACCAAACATATTTGTCCTAATAATGAGCATATCATCAATATAGAGATAAATTATGACACCATATTCACTTGTGAATTTGGAGTAAATATATTTATCAGCATTATTATGCTTAAACCTATTTGACAATATTACAGAATAAATTTTTCGTGCCATTATTTAGTGCCTGTTTTAATCCATACAATGACTTAATTAACTTGCAAACTTTCTTTTCATTACCCTGTAGAACAAACCCTTCAGATTGTTCCATGTAAACCTCCTCGATTAGGTTACCGTTTAAAAAAGCAGTTTTAACGTACATTTGGTGCACAAATAAATTATAAATTGAGGCTAATGGTGGCAACACTCTTGTTCCCCCAATATTCAAACATAATAAAAAGAGCTAAGCTCTGTTAAATTTTGTTGAAGCAGCGCCTCATGAAGGCGCCGGTGCCAACCCCTTAGAGTTAAATTCTAAGACGGCACTGCACGTGAACCTCACGTGGGCGCCAATGTGCAAAGCACAGGAGCGTCTATCATAAATAAGAATTAAATTCTTAAGTGACATCTACGTGCACATCACGTGAGTGCCGACGCCCAAATTTATATTAGTAGAATTAAATTCTATAGGGGGATATTTCTCTAAAAATTGGGATACTCTCTGTTAAACAGAGCCATTGGATCAAATATCCAATGGTGGTGATAAATCATCAAATAATAGAATAAAATTCTATCAATATTCCCCTAAGCATTCTAAATGAACAGAAAATTGTTGGATCAAAAATCCAATGAGATGAGAAAATATTTCTCTATGATGTGCTCTGTATAACAGAGAGCCCTTTGATTAAAAATCCAATGGTGATTAAAAATCACCGTTTGACAGAATAAAATTCTGTATATGGGAAAAATATTTTCCCAATCTTGTTAAAAATAAGAAAATATATTCTGTAAAACAGAAATCCTTGGATCAAAAATCCAACGGTAGGTAAAATTCCCCAAACCAATTTTGAGACCAATTAAATCAATTGGAATCTCTCAATGAGAGATTTTCTCAAAACTAATTAACAATTTGCCTCCACTATATAAAGGACCCGAGATTTCAAGTCACACACACACAGAGTCATATAAAGAAAACCCTCCATAAGCTTATGAAAAATACAGAAAGCTTTCAAAATAATAGAGAATTTAATTCTCAATAAAAGAATAAGACTTTTCTCCTCAAAACCCTAGGTAAGGAAAACACAGAGATCAAAATATCTCCTTTTATCTATTTAAGGATTTAAGCCTTCTCAAAAAACTTAGTTCTTTCTCTGGATCAGAGATCCACAAGACAAGTCTCCCACAACTTGAGAATTTAATTTTCATCCGGAAAATCTTGTTCTTAAGAATCAAAGATTCAGAAAAGAATTAGGTTAAAAGGAAAGAAAAAAAGAACATATGTTCTGAGAATTTAATTCCTCCGAAATTAGGGTTTAACCCCACATAAAGAACTTAGTTCTTAGTTCTTCAATGAAGGAAAAAAAAATCCAAGGTCTTCAAAATAGAGATCTTGATATCATTAATGGCCAAAAATGGCATTCATAAAAAAAAAAGCTTAGTGCCTCACGTGTTTCCCATGTGAGCGCCCTCCCAATAGCACCTCACGTGAAAAACACGAGGGTGCCCAAAGCAGAAGGCCAGCGCCTCACGTGAAATACACGTGAGCGCTGAATATAAGTGTTTAGCACTTCATATACAGCCAAAACGACTGAGTGTTTAGTACTGATTGGGCAACGCCCAGCGCCTCACGTGCTCCTCATGTGGGCGCCACACAAAATGCTTAGCACTTCATATATAACCAAAACGGTTGAGTGTTTAGCACAGATTGGGCAGCGCCTAGCGCCGCACGTTCTCTTCACGTAGACGCCATATAAAAAAGTGCTTAGCACTATATATATAACTGAGTGCTTAGCACTGATTGGGCAGCATCCATAACTGAAGGCTTCACATGATATCCATGTGAGCGCCAGAGCATCAAACAAGTGTTTAGCACTTTTGCATAAAAGGGGAGGGGGGCTGAACAAGCAGAGCCCAAATAAGTGCTTAGCACTTTTGAACAAAAAAAGGACTGAGCAGACTAAGCTCAAATTGGTTAAGTCTCTCTGAAAAAGTTTTCTTACAGCTGAGCCCAAATACTATGTTGTTGGATCTTAAATATAAACGATCCTTAAAATTTTGCTAAGTTAATCTAAGTCTCAAATAAGACTAACGTATCCTTAGTCAAAATAAATTGAGCCCAAATACTCATATATTTAATTTGATCTTAATCTCAAACTAGATTAACGGTCCTTAAATAAAACAAGCACAAATCTAAAATATACGGATTTGGACTGATCCGCGCCCTACGGGCGACGACATAAATTAGTCATCGTATACAATCCACGGGCAACCTTAACAAACAAAATAACATACAACACGAAATGAACTACTGGAGCAGGAGAAAGTGGTTATCACAATGCGATAACGTAATTAACTGCAGGGGCTTGCGTCTGCAGGGAAGAGCGTCCCCATAATCAAAAACCCTTCACAAATGAGGGAGAATCTAATGAAGTCTGCTATAATGGTCGCATCTATCCAAAGCTCTGATATACGGTGCTATAAATCAACTTGGTATTTTCGGAGAGGTGGATGGAGAAGTCCAAATAGCATCTGCCCCCAAATTCAGGAAAGACGATCTATCCCAGTTCGTCACTATTTTCAGCGGTAAACAGATTCTGGCACGCCCGGTGGGACCTTTTCCTCTTTCCACTCCACACTTCATATGTTGTGTTTCGCGAACAAAATCGTGGTTCGCTATGGTTGCCCTTGGATTCGAGGAACTAAAACTTGGTGTCTTGCTCATGTGCAGAAAAAATCAATGGCTTCTCAATGCACTGCATGCAGCAACAACTCTCGCTCCATCCTAAATAGAGGAGTGACCTACGGGCTGAACGCGGCCTCTATTTTCTCAATACCAGTGGGGCAAGTTACACAAACTACTACTGGATTGTTCTTTGGGACCATGCTCCCACCTGTGAGTTTCGGTGGCTCAGCGCCGCAAGATGAAGCTCCTAAAAGGTCGGTTTTTGATCAACTGACAACCACAATGGCCCCTCTCAATGGGCCGTCCAAATCCGGCGTCTCAGTCTTCAACAGGTTGAGCAAAAGCTCAAATGGGCTTGCAAAGAGGCTCGTGATACCTAAAAATGGATAGCCCTCCCAACTCCCACTACAGGCGAAGTCGTCAAAAGTGCTCCCCCCATCAGAAAGTCGGTCTTCAAAAGATTGGTCGTCCCTCCTCAAACTTTAACAAGGATGTCGGTCTTCAACAGACTGACACCGATTGAAACTCCTCAGCAAAACCAGGGGCATCATGAAGCCGCTTCCAAAACTGAAGCGGTCCCTTCTGCGAGGCACGCTCGACGCGCCACTGGCGCCGAGTAAGAGAAGTTAGGGGCAACTCCCCTTCTGGACTCACCCCACCAGCTCCAATGGTGGAAGTCGACGCTGCTGTTCCAACCGGGAACAGTTTTGATCCGCTCAGGAGGGTTCGTAAGAACTTTCCGACGGCGGTGCTGAAGAAATCACCTCCGCTAGTAAAGGTCCCTGTGCAGGCAAAGCCGGAGCGACCTCATCAGCGGCTCTCCTCGCAAATTCATAGGGTCTGATGGAAAGTCCAAGACTCTGTAATTGATAAAGATCATTCTCATCGACCTGAGAAATCTAAAGGCCGACAAGAAAAAAGTCATTCCTCCGCTCTACAACGAGAGACTTCTTCTAAGCAGGTACCTATCATAACTGCTCCTTCAACTCCAATCTTCCTTAAAAGAACGAGGCTAGAGAAAACTCTCCCACCCGCGGCAAATTACAAAGGCGATAGACATAAACGCCCCATGGCCGGGGGCATAACAATGCATACGGTCTACATAGCTTTGGGAAAATAAGAAAGCCGTGCTTCGGTGAGTCACCAACTGCAAACTCGGTCGCGGACTAAAGCTCAGGAGCAACAATAAAAGCTCCAGGAAATGTGACCAAAATGGCAGCACTCACCGGACAAAAAGAAAGTCCGGACAAAGAAGCTGAACAACGCCAAGAGCAGGAGACCAATACAGAGTTCCTGCGAAGGGTGCTCGAGAGAAAAAACAAAGAAGCCGCTGAGTATGCCGCTAACATAAAGCAGATGGCTCTCTTGTTCCAAGACATGGTTGGAATGGTGATCTAGCCAGAACCCCCGGCCGAAGATCCGCCGATAATCATCGAGGATGACAGAGGGGAAACATCATACCCTCCTCCGGCCTTATCAGCAGCCATGGAGGAAACGATCTCCAAGGCCGCCCTTGATGATTACATTGCTCAACAAATAAGAGCTCATCAAGCTAATGAAGCCGCCGGCCAAATTGTCAAAACAGGGCGACCGTATCCAGACTGGTATGACCAAATCAAATACCCGCCGGGATATACGATCCCCAAGTTTCATGTTTACAAAGGAACAGGCAACCTTCATCAACACGTCGCGCAATTCAGAGCTCAGTACGGCAACACTGGAGGCGACGACAAATTGTTGTTTCGCCAATTCGTTGGCAGCTTGTCAGAAACGGCCTTTGAATGGTACCCGGAGCTCCCAAATGACTCCGTGAAAACATTCGCAGAAATGGAGCTGCTATTCACACAGAGGTTCGCTAGCACGAGCGAACGTACTCCAATCACGGTATTAATCAATGCCAGGGTAAAGCCGGGAGAAACTTGGGTCCAATACGCTATCCGGTGGAGGAACCTATGGTCTAAGTGCAAACAGCGCATTGAAGAATCTCCCGTCGTGGGCATGTTCATTGGGACCCTGTTCCCTTACGGAAAATAAATAAATAAATAAAGCAACGGGAAAAAGTCCCCAAGTGGAGCATCACGTGCCCACACGTGATAGGCGCTGCGCTTGACAAAACTAAGCTAAAACTGGGCCTCACGTGACTTCTATAGACAAAGTATATGGGTGCCTGAATAAAGCAAATAATTGGACAAAAAAACACTCATGTGATAGCACGTGACACCTTTTGGTGGGCTTAATTTGGTGGGATCATGTGCTATACGTGATAGACTCCTATGCCTTCTGAACCGATAGAAGCAAATTATAATTAAAAGGGACCAAAAGCCTTATTTGGAAAATATTTCCTTAGATCTTTCTAAACAAGAAAGATTACGCTCTGTAAAACAGAGCGCCGTTGGATTAAAGATCCAATGGTGATTAAAAATCACCAATCTACAGAAAAATTCTGTGCAAGGAAATATCTTCCTAAACTTGTTAAGAACAACAAAAGAAATATCTTCTATAAAACAGAAGTCCTTGGATTAAAAATCCAACGGTGAATAAAATTCACCGAGTGATCTAAAAGATCATGTTGGTTGATTAGAAAATCAATCAAAATCTCTCAAGGAGAGATTTTCTAAACAAATTGATTCCCTTCTTTCTCCTATAAATAAGAGCAAAGAAACACACAGGAGAAAGGGGAGACGGATAAGAAAACAAAGAGAGAGAGAGAAACCCCTCGTAAGCAAAAGAAAAGAGAATTTAATTCTCCAGAAAAAAAAAGAGAAAAAGAAACTCTAGGTAAGAGAAGGAACAAAACACAGAGAGAATATCTCATCCCCTTTTTACCTCCATAAGAGTTTAACTCTTCTAAACAGAACTTAGTTCTTCCTCTGGTTGAGATCTGCAGAAGCAGATCTCCCCACAAGTTGAGAATTTAATTCTCATCGGGGAGATTCTGCCATGAAGATCCAAAACCTAGGGGAAGATCTAAGTTCAGAGAATTTAATTCTCCCAAAAAATATATAGGAATTTAATTCCTCTGATAAAAGAAGGGTTTAACCCTTCATATAAGAACTCAGTTCTTCCTTATGGTGAATGATCTGCAGAAGCAGATCTCTTCACAAGTTGAGAATTTAATTCTCATCGAGGAGATTCTGCCATGAAGATTCCAAACCTAATATAAAAACTAAGTCCTAAGAATTTAATTCTTACAAAACAGTGGGCTTGAAAGTCTCGAAATTCAGGATCTCCATGCACGTAAAAAAAAAGATTGGCACCCAACATGATAATAACCGATCACGTGCTCCCACGTGAGCACCCTTGATGAACAAAAGAGGACAACTGAGACTGGCTCACGTGATCCCACGTGATCCCCCCAAGTAGTGCTTAGCACTTATAAAAAGGGAGTAAATCAAAGGGCAATTTCCATTCTTGTGGCGCCTCATGTGATCCCATGTGACCCAATAGTGTTTAGCACTCAGAAAAGAGAAGGGAATAACTCCAAAGAAGCTGTGCCAACTTTCAGGCGCCTCATGTGAGCGCCGCAAGTTCTTAGTGTTTAACACTATTTTATGGCCTCACGTGACCCCACGTAAGCGCCAAACATACGCTGGTGTTTAACACTATGATAGGCTAACCGTAGCTCAAATCAGCTAAGTCTCAGCGCCAAGCGCTCTACGTGCTCCTCATGTGGGCGCTGAGGGAACACAAAGTGTTCTTTAGATAAAGCCCCAGTGCCATAAAGAGTGTTCAACACTCAATAAAAAAACAAAAAGAAAAGAAGGGTGTAAGAACCCAAATCAATGCTCAGCATTATTGAATAAAAAGGGGCCGAACCCAAACAAATGTTCAACATTTTATTCAAAATTAAGTGGACCGAGCCCAAGTTGGACCACAAGTCCCCCAATTCAGATCAACCGAGCCCATGTGCTCACAATCTCTTTAATTGGTCTTAGTCCCAAACCTGACTATAGATCTCCCAACCAACATTGGTTCAAGGGTACATCTCTTCATACCTCTGATACATGTCATTGTAATTCTTCAACATCTTCAGAGAGATGGAGGGTCCCAATAACCAATAATTTTTGGTGCATCCTAAAACGGCTAAACCAAAACCTTACAGACTACGATATCTTTAAACCAGACTACGATGTCTTTAAATCAGACTATGATGTCTTTAAACTATACAGACTACGATGTCTCTAAACCTTATGGACTATGAGGTCCTTAAACTCATGGACTACGATGTCCTTAAACCCAATGGACCGTAACGTCCCTAAACTAAACTCTATAGACTATGACATCTTTAAACTATGGACTATGAGGTCCTTAAACTTATGGACTATGATGTCCTTAAACCCAATGGACCGCAATGTCCCTAAGCTAAACTCTATAGACTATGATGTCTTTAATCTATGGACTATGAGGTCCTTAAACTCATGGACTACGATGTCCTTAAACCCAATGGACCGTAACGTCCATAAACTAAAACGATAGAGTCCAAATACTCTTTCGTTGGATCTAAATGATCCCAAAACCCTGTTGAGTAGATCTTAGTCTAAAATTAGACTAACGTATCCTCAACAAACGTTTGAGTTGATCTTAGTCTAAAACAAGACTAACGATCCTTAAACCAACCCAACCCAAATCTAAGAAAATACGGATTTGGACTAATCCATGCCCTACGGGCGACAACATAAATTAGTCTCCGTATACAATCCACATGCAACCAAAAATAAAACAAATACACACGACATGAAGTGACCATCTGGAGAAGGAGAAAGTGGTTACCGCGATGCGGTAGCGTAATTAACTGCAGGGGCTTCCGCCTGCAGGGAAGAGGGTCCCCACAATAAAAAACCCCTCACAATGAGGGGGAATCTGACGAAGTCTGCTACAACGGCCGCATCCGTCTAAACCTCCGATACATGGTGCCATAAATCAACTTGGCATCTTCGGAGAGGTGGACAGATAAAACCAAATAGCATCTGCCCCCAGGTTCAGGCAAGACGATCCATCCCGGATCCGTCTATGTTTTCGGCGGCGAACAGATTCTGGCACGCCCGGTGGGACCTTTTCCTTTTTCCACTCCACACTTCATGTGTCGTGTTCGCGAACAAATCGCGGTTTAATATGGTTGCCTGTGAATTCGAGGTACTAAGATTTGGTGTCTTTCTCCCGTGCAGAGGAAGGAAAAGCAATGACCTCCAGCTGCACTAACTGCAACAGCAACTCCTACTCCGTCCTCGCTGGAGGAGTGACCTATCGGCCCCAAGCGGCCACCATCTTCGCCATGCCAGTGGAACAAGTGACTCAGGCCACCACTGGATTGTTCTTTGGTACCATGATCCCACCGGCAAGCTTCAGCGTCCCAATGCCGTCATAAGAAGCTCCGAATAAGTCGGTCTTTGATCGGCTTGCAACTACCACGGCCCCTCTCAACGGGTCGTCCAAATCCAGCACTTCTGTCTTTGACAGGCTGAGTCGAAGCTCAAGTAGGCCCGTCAAGAAGCCTACAATACCCGAAGGAGTTATCCCGAAGCGGATAGCCATTCCAGCTCCGGTAAACGAAGTCATCAGAGGGGATTCTCCTGCTAAGGGGTCGGTCTTCGCAAGGCTGGCCACTCCAACTCCCACTGCGGGTGAAGTGGTTACAAGTGCTTCCCCACCAGAAAGTCAGTCTTCGACATGTTGGACGTTTCTTTTCGGAGGACGTCGATTTTTAATAGGCTCGCACCAACGGCAACCCTTCACCAGAACAGGGGGCATGATGGAGCCACCCCCATAACTGAGCCAATACCATCTGCAAGATAAGCTCGACGTCGCCACCGGCACCGAGTAAGGAAAACTGGGGGCAGCTCTCCCTCTGGACTGACTCCACCAGCTCCTACGATGGAAATTGACGCTGCTGTTCCAACTGGGAACAACTTTGAGCAGCTTAAGAGGGTGCGCAAGAACTCTCCGACCGCCGTGTTGAAAAAGTCTCCTCCACCCACTGAAAATGTTATAAAGGCGAATCCGGAGCAGTCTCCTCAGCGGTTGTCCTCCAAAATCCACAGGATCTGGTGAAGGGTCCAAGACTCTGTAATCGACAAAGACTACTCCCGCCGACAGAAGAAAATGAAGGTTCGGCAAGAGGAGGACCATATCACTGCCGTCGTACCACGGAAAGCATCGGCTGCAACAGCCCCCTCAACTTCGACCGTCCATAAAAGGAGAAGGCCGGAGAAGATCCCTGCGTCTACGACGAATCGCAAGGGCACTGAATCCAAACTCCCCAAGTCTGGGGGCATGGTAGTGCACATCATCTACATGGCTTCCGGGAAAGATGATACCCGTATCTCCATGGGTCATCGACCACTTACATGGTCTGTGACAAAGGCTCAGGAGCAACAACAGCAAAAGCTCCAGGAGATGCTAATGAAGATGGCCGCACCCACTAGGCCGAAAGAAATCCCGGAGACATCGTCAGAGCAGCACCAGGAACAGGAAACTGACGCCGAGTTCCTTCGAAGAATGCTCGAGAAGAAAGACAAAGAGGCCGCGGAACAAGAGGCCAACATAAAACAAATGGCGCTATTGTTCCAAGATATGGTGGGCATGATGATCCAACCGGACCCTCCAGCCGAAGACCCTCCAGTAATAATTGAAGACGATAGAGGGGAGACATCAAACCCTCTTCCGGCCTTTTCAGCTGCAAAGGAGGAAACAATCTCGAAAGCTGCGCTCGATGATTATATAGCTCAACAGATACGAGCTCATCAAGCGAACGAAACCGCTGGCCAAGTCGTCAGAACTGGGCGACCATATCCAAGCTGGTACGATCAGATTAAGTACCCGCCAGGATACACGATTCCTAAGTTCCACGTATACAAGGGGACAGGCAATCCCCATCAACATGTCGCTCAGTTCAGGGCTCTGTGCTGCAACATTGGAGGTGACGATAAGCTACTGCTTCGCCAATTCGTCGACAGCTTGGCGGAGACGGCGTTCGAATGGTATTCAGAGCTTCCTAACGACTCCGTCAAAACTTTTACGGAGATGGAATTGCTATTCACCCAGCGTTTCACAAGCGCTAGCGAACGCACCCCAATCACGGCATTGATCAATGCCAGGGTGAAGCCGGGAGAAACATGGGTTCAGTATGCAATCCGGTGGCGGAACCTATGGTCGAAATGTGAGCAACGCATCGAAGAAGCTCCTACAGTAGGCATGTTCGTGGGAACCCTCGATCCGCAAGCGACCATAACCCAGTTCATGATGTTTTTCAAGCCGACTACCTTTCAGGCCTTGATTGACAAGCTGGCCCGAATGGATCAGATGGGCCATAGACCGTCTTCCTCGAAAATGGAGCCTCGAAACGAAAAGGGAAAAGGGAAAGTGACCTTCGTCGCCAATGCTCAGTAGCAGCCCAGTGGTCCAAAACCAGCTGATTGCCAAAACGATAGACAACGATTCTTCAACGAGAAGCTAAAACGCCCTTATTTGTTTCCCCGGGATAAAACGAGGAGACTGTTTGAGCTGGCGGTGTGCAATATGCTCATCAGTTTGCCAGATCCAAGATGTCCACTGCAGCTGGGCGATGCCAACAATCCTAATTACTGCCCCTACCACCAAGCAGTAGGCCATCCAATCGAAGATTGCTTCGTCTTCAAAGACTGGATTGAGGACCAATACCAACAGGGCAAATTCGCGCTGTCTGAGAATTGGAAGGTAAGCCCGCCCCAGCCACACGCTCTTAAAAAGATAGATACGCCACGGGCATCATGCTCTTTTATAGAAGAAGCTCCATGGGAGGTCGCTCTTTCAGCCAAAACAAAACGAATGCTGAAGGATCTCCAAACATACCCGGCGATTAGGTGGAGAAGCCCGCTGGAACCTGAGATCATTGAGGGAATGTTGAAACTGCGCCCGACGCCAAGAATTGGTAGCGATGGTCAAAACGCTCAGGCCCAGCCGTCAAAGTCTTCGAAGAAGAAGAAGAAGAAGACCAAAAAGCCCATGAAGCCTGATGACAAGCACACGGACCTGCAAAAACATATTGACGCGCTGGAGGAATACAATTAATAGGCGCGAACCCCGGTCACACTCCAAGAATTTCTCAACAATATCCTTGAGAGCGGAAATAACGACAATGACGACGGAGATGACTCGTCAGAAGAATCTGAGAATGATGTAGCAAGTTGCCACATGATCTCTCATTTGTCGCTAACTAACGAAGAAGCCCACTCGGTGTTAGAAGACAACATAGAGGAGCTGGGGGCAGGATCGGTGCCAAAACCCTTAGATTCGTATGATGAAATGATCGACATGCCGCTGAACGAAGCCCGTCAAAAGAGCAAGGATGATCAAGAACGCGAAATGGCCATATTCGAAAGGGCCAGGAATCGGCGTCAATTTGAAGAAGTCGCGGTAGGGATGGATCACAAAACACTCCCACCAGATCAAAGCACATCCACTGCAGACAAAAGCAAACTTAAAACGAGGAAACGGTTCGCCAAAACCTTGTCCATGGGAATGAAGCTGCCACCTTTCAAAGGGAATACTCCCGGCAATATACACCCAGACGAAGAGGATGTACATCCCACCTATTGCTTATACCATCAGAGGATTGCACATCCTACCGAAGAATGCACGGCCTTTAAAAAATGGTGGCAAGGGTATGTTGCTCACAGGCAACACTTTAAGAGGATGAAGCATGAAGCTCGTCGACAGCGAAAAAGTGCGACGGAAGAATGTGAAAGAACTACCGGCAACTGTCATATGGTTGAATCCGGGGGATCACAAGTTCTCACCTTCGGAAGCGATTCTGACGAAGAAGTAGCCCTCGTCCCTCTCTTCAAGGAATCCACCTCCGAGACAGAAGAAATGAAGAACTGCGAGAATATTCAGCTGCGCAGCCATACGTTGCCTGAAAAGAATCTCGGACCCACAAACAAAGGGACGAACAAAAAAATAAAAGGAGGAAAAAGTCCCTGAGGATATTGCCCTCGATGATCGAGCCGTCGAAGAGCTTGCAGCCAAGGACCCGCTTAAGAAAAGCATGGTGGATTACAATATCCTAGCGCATTTGAGAAAGATACCCTCACAATTGAGTATCTTGGATGCCCTCCTCCTATCCAAAGAGGCACGAGATTCCCTGATCAAGGCGTTACAAGAGCCCGACCAGTTTCAAGCCTTCCTGGTGGAAGAAAAGATGAAGGACGAATTGGAAGAAGTCTACATGGCCGATATCACCTTCAGCGATGAAGATCTCCTCCTCAGAACGTGCGAGCACAACCGTCCCTTGTATGTCACTGGGTATTGCCATGACATCAAGATAGGGAAGATCCTAATTGACAACGAGTCCTCTGTCAACCTTCTCAACGTGAGGGTGCTAAAGGAAATTTGCACGAGCGTGCAACACCTAGCTCGAGATAAAATCACCATCTCCGGTTTTGACTCCCAGTCATCACGGACGCTCGTGTCTGTAATTCTCACATTACGCTTCGGGCTGCTCGTCACTGACTTCAAATTTCATGTCATTGACGCCAAGACTTGCTACAACGCTTTGCTCGGCAGACCTTGGTTACACGAGTACAACATCTTCCCTTCTACACAATATCAGTGTATGAAGTATTTCAAAGATGGTCTCGAGTACACCGTTACGGGGGAGCTAAACCCATTCTCTGTGAGCGAAGTCCGAAAATATAAAGACGCCAAGTACTTCCTTCCAGACTTCAAAGACATGGAGAAGTGTCATAAGCCGGAACTTAAACAGAAGCCCGTCACTCCCATTCCTATTTTTGGAAGCGATACCGAGGAGGATGAAGAGATAGTCTACTCGGGACAGTCTCAGAAGCGGAATGATAAACCCGGACCATCCGCTCCGATCTTGGTCTTTGGCAGCGACTCCAAAGATGAAACCAACGCCGTATTCTCCGTCCGCCCGTCGATGCAAACCTTCGTTGGAGTAGACCAGAGTTTACAAATCACAATGGTTCCGCGGCAACACTATAGAGAGCTTGAGGTGCTTGAGACATATAGTGTGCAAGAGCTGCAGACATTCTACATCCCTCCCAGGCGAAGAACTGAAAAGGCAATCCTATTCTATCGGTCCACGGAGACTAAAGTCGAAAGAAAAGTCTGACATGGTGCCGATCCTGCGCTCGACAGGCTCCAACCCATTCGTCTGCCCAGGTACTACACCGAAGGATTGAAAAGGTTATTAAGATGCCAAGACGTAGCTTTCAAACAGACTCCTCGACAAGCTCAGTTCTACAACAGGATTTGGAATGTCTCCGGAACTCAGCGAAAATTGCCCAACGGAAAAATGAAAACGATTGGGCTTGGAAATGTCCAGTCCAAGAAACGGGAGCAATTCCACGACTGCCATGTCATAAAGGACCTTGATGAAGAAGAGGATGCCTTTTTAAAAGATGCTGACACTAAATCAGAACGAGATCCTGCCATAAAAATGCCAAGTCCGTCGTTTGAAGAATAGATGGACAAGCTAATAAGGGAAGCGAGTCAAAAGGTTCGGAACAACTATAGCCACGAAATGACCATTTACGAGAAGGCCAAGATGCAACGTCTCCTTCGGCAGGCTACGAAGGAGGATAATGCCCTTCGCCGTCAGCCCTCAATGCATTCCTAAGAGAAGAAAAAGGCCCGTCGCAGAGGCAAAAACAAGTCAAAGAACGGAAAAAACGTTCGACAGAAGCAAAACGGATCCAAAAGGCCACGCGATCAAGAAAATGTTAGCTAAAATCTGTCTTTAACGAAAAAGATGGGTCGAGCATATTCTTTCCCTCGAGAAAAAACAAGGAAAATCTTTGACCTCGTCATGAAACATCAAATGATGACACTCTCGGAGTCTCGGCATCCCGATCAAGCAAACGAGGTTCATCACCCAGACTACTGCTCCTATCACTGAGCGATAGGACATTCTTTTGAAGACTGCTTCACTTTCAAAGACTGGGTTGAAGACCAGTATCAGCAAGGCGGGTTCGCTCTATCCGACAATTGGAGGGTAACCCCACTACAAAAACATGAACCAAAAGCAACGTATATAGCGAAAGTAGAACTAGATCAACATCGGTCTTGGAAACGGTCTCGTACCTGCCATGTGATAACGCTGTCAGAAGAAGGAGAGCGCGAGAATATGGATGACCTATCCTGGTGCTTCGAAAACGAGGATGAAGAGGAATTGATCTCGGAATTTCCACCGGCGCCAAAAGAGTTGGAGGATGGGATACACACCACTGCAGACAACCTAAGAAAGATCGACTTGGGTATGGCAAACGATCCACGACCAACGTTCGTCAATGAGCTGCTATCTGAAGAAAAGGTGGCTACGCTAAAAGATGTCCTCATGCAGTATAAAGACTGCTTTGCATTGAACTACTCCGAGATGCCGGGACTAGATCCAGAGATTGCTGTGCACAAATTGGCGATATCTCCGGACGTCAACCCAGTCAAACAGGCACCGAAAAGAATGCGACTCGAACTTGAGATGGGCATCAACGCCGAGGTCAAGAAACTAATCGACTCCGGCTTCATCCAAG
Organism: Agapanthus africanus; assembly: GCA_030015575.1. Classification (NCBI taxonomy): domain Eukaryota; kingdom Viridiplantae; phylum Streptophyta; class Magnoliopsida; order Asparagales; family Amaryllidaceae; genus Agapanthus; species Agapanthus africanus. The sequence goes on along the minus strand of JASDDO010000019.1, from coordinate 40,225,693 downwards.
AAGTTCAGTACCCTGACTGGATCGCCAACATTATCCCAGTAATGAAGAAAAATGGAACGGTGCGCATCTGCGTAGACTTTCGGGACCTTAACAAAGCCTGTCCGAAGGATGACTTTCCCGTACCGGTCACCGAGCTGATGATAGACAACACGTCCACTCACGAAGTTTTCTCCTTCATGGACGGCTCGTCAGGGTACAATCAAATAAAGATGCATCCCGAAGACCAGAAGCATACCGCTTTCCGGACTCCTCTGGGTATATTCTGCTATAAAGTGATGCCTTTCGGTCTGAAGAACGCCGACGCTACCTATCGGAGGGCCATGACGAAGATCTTCGATGACCTCATACATGAAATCATCGAATGCTATATCGATGACCTCGTGGTGAAAAGTAAATCGCACGGGGAGCATTGGGAGCATCTGGAGATAGTGTTCCAGCGCCTTCGGAAATACAACCTGAAGATGAACCCTCTCAAACGCGTTCGGAGTTTCCTCGGGCAAATTCCTAGGATTCATTGTACGACACTAGGGCATCGAAATAGACCCATCAAAGATCAAGGCGATCATGGAAGTGCCTCCGCTAAGAACTCTCAAGCAATCGCGGTCTCCAAAGGGAAAGCTCGCGTATATCCGGCGGTTCATAGCCAATCTCTCCGGCAAATGCCGTCCCTACAGTCATTTAATGAAGAAGGGGACCCCTTTCGTCTGGGATCGTAAATTCCAGAGCGCACTAGACGAAATCAAGCAATACCTGCAGAATCCCCCGGTACTGACCGCTCCAGTCAAAGGAAAGCCCCTCATCCTGTACACAACAGCCCTTGAAGGTTTATTAGGCGCGCTATGGACACAGGAAAATGATCAAGGGAAAGAGAGAGCCCCCTACTATTTGAGTCGATTTCTCCTGGGGCAGAAAACAACTACTCCCCCATCGAAAAACACTGCCTGGCGTTAATCTTCGCGATAACGAAGCTCAGACACTATGCGTTGGCGCAAGAGGTCCATCTCATATCAAAGGTGGATCCTCTCAAGTATTTGATGTCAAGAGCCATACTAACAGGACGACTCGCTAAATGGGCCCTCCTCATGATGGATTTCTCGATAACATATCGACCTCTCAAGGCGGTGAAAGGCCAGGCCATCGCCGACTTCCTCGCTGAACATCCGATACCTGGCGACTCACTTTTAAATTGCGAACTGCCAGACGAGCACGCATTCGACACGATCAATAGGGAAAAAGGAGGGAGTGATACCCGATGGGAACTCTATTTCGACAGGGCATCTTCCATGAAGAAGCGAAAGCACAGCTCCCCCATAATCAAATCTGGGGTAGACCTTATCTTCGTGACTCCGCAAGGAGGGATAATGCGCTTTGCATTTTCCTTAACAGAGCCGAGGACAAACAATGAAGCAGAATATGAGGCTTTAATAGCAGATCTTGAGATCTCTGTCGACATGGGAATCGAAAACCTCTTCATATATGGAGACTCCCAGCTAGTCGTTAGTCAAGTAAACGACGACTATCAAACGTGCAAACCAGAGTTGGTGAAGTACGGTGAGAGAGTGCAACAATTGCTGACTCAAATCCCTTCCTACGCCTTGGAAAGCATACCGCATACAGAAAATAGCAAGGCGGATGCATTAGCCAAACTCGCTAAAGAACTGGCTGACGAAAACCTCGATGACGTAAGGATCGTTGTGCAAAGCCATCGGGTCCTGGCACCAGCGAAAATATCTCCAGAGTCGCCTGAGGAAAAGGAAGCGACCCAGCAAATAGCCTTCCAAATAGAAGACTAGGAAAAGGCTAAGGATTGGAGAGAAGTCTTTATAGACTATTTCAAATCCCGTCGAACACCTGAAGATGCATCCTCAAGACATCAGCTCATGAAACGAGCTTTGTCTTTTGCCTTCGTCAATGATACTCTATATAAGAGATCATTCGACTCTCTATGGCTAAGATGCCTGGGACCGGAAGAAGCAAGGAGAGTCGTTCAAGAAACTCACGACGGACTCTACGGTTTTCATCAAGCTAGGCCAAAGATGAAGCTGAAGATCAAAAGAATGGGCTACTATTGGCCCACGATGATTCAGGACTGTCTCGAATACACGAAGCAGTGCCACTCGTGCCAAATTCACGGGGACTTCATCCACCAGCACCCAAATCCGCTACATCCGACAGTGGCCAGCTGGCCGTTCGAAATGTGGGGAACTGACATAATTGGGCCCATCGAACCAGCGTCATCTAAAGGACATCGGTTTATATTGGCGACAACCGATTATTTCTCCAAGTGGGCAGATGAAATACCGCTAAGAGAAGTAAAAACGGAGAATATTCTCCATTTCTTCAAGACACACGTCATCTACCGGTTCGGCACTCCGCGACGGATTATCTCTGATAACGGGCCGGCCTACAGAAGTCATAAGATCAGCCGCTTCGCACAGTAGCATAATATAGACCGGAGATACTCTTCAGTTTATAATCCCCGAGCTAACGGTCTAGCTGAGGCTTTCAACAAGACCTTGACGAAGATCATAAAGAAGACGGTGTCCAAAAATAAAAAGGACTGGCACGAGAGACTGCATGAAGCTCTTTGGGTGTATCGAACCACATTCAAGACGGTGCGAATACAACACCATATGCATTGGTATTCGGTACAGAAGCGGTACTCCCCTTGAAAATAGAGCTACCCTCTTTACGAGTGGCGATTCATTACGAGCTAACAGACGAAGAAAATGCTCATCTTCGGCTCGAGGAGCTTGATGCCCTCGATGAAACTCGTCTTATAGCGCAGCAAAATTTGGAAGCTTACAAAGCAAGGATGACGCGCTCATACGAAAGGTTGACCAGGCTGAGAACATTCCGCCAAGAAGAACTTGTCCTAGTTGTAAAAAGACATATGATCCCCAATCGTGCTAAACACGGGAAATTCGACCCAAACTATGAGGGCCCATACATCATAGACAAAGTCTACCAAGGTGGGGCTTACTTGCTCATGGATATGCATGGCGAAAGACCCTTCCGGCCAATAAACGGTCGATTCCTGAAGAAGTAATACGCCTGACGAGTCACGACTCAGGTCAATGATAGATGACGACGCCTATGTCTGCTCGCTATCTTCTTGAGTCGAGACTCTGAGAATAGTATCCAGCAAAACCGTTGTCTCCAAAACGGCAACAATGGACCGCAACGTCCTAAAAACTAGCTAGGGACCGCAATGTCCTAAAACTAACGACAGACCGAAACGTCTCTAAACTACTGCAAACCGCAGCATCTTAGGGCTGACGCAAAAAAAAGGGTACGTCCATAAGTAAGATGGGCACGGATGAAAACTCGAAAGGGCTCCGTGAGTAAAAACAGCAGGGCTACCGACGAGTTTGTGAAAACCCGAAAGGGCGCAGACTCGTAAAAAAAGGCATGCACACTTGCAAGGTCCTCTCGATCTTGTAAGGAGAAAATACCTGTGTGGGATCCTTACGACTCACAAAGGAGCAACACACTTAGGGATCCCCATGATTCCTTAGGAAAAATTACACTTATGAGATCCTCACGACTCGTAAGGAGAACCCTCTTATGAGACCCTCACGGCTCGTAAGATTTAAAAGCCTTAAGCTACAGAGATATGAACCTGTTCTTAAGCCATCATATCCCTCGACTGCCCTACAGGCGGTCAATGTTGACCCTTGTATACAATCCATGGGCAAAAATAAACGTCTTCCCCACCAAGTTCCACCAATAGCGTGAAAGTGCTCATTTGGTGAACAAACACTTGTAGGTCCTCTCGACTTGCAAGGAAAAAATGCTCTTATGAGATCCTTATGACTTATAAGAGACCATACACTTAAGAATTCTCATGATTCTTAAGGAGAAAACACACTTACGAGATTCTCACGACTCGTAAGGAGAAACATCTTTATGAGACCCTTACGGCTCATGAAGTCAAAAGCCTTAGTCGACAGGATCTTAACCCTGTTTGCTAAGCCATCTTTGATCGAGCCGACAAAGGCAAGTGATGATTCGCTCCTGGCAACGTTCCAGTAGTAGCGATGCTGATGCCAAAATCGGTGACAAATTCCAAGTCCATAAATGGCAAAAGATGATTCACGCCCGGCACTATATTCCGGTACAGCAATGCTGAAGTCGAATCCAAATAATGACCTCCCTGTCGTCAAGCAACGCTTCGACTCGGAAACATGTTAACCCCTGACCTCCCTGTCGTCAAGCAATGCTTCGACTCGGAAACATGTCAAACCCTGACCTCCCTGTCGTAAAGCAATGCTTCGACTCGGATACATGTCAAACCTTGACCTTCCTGTCGTAAAGCAACGCTTCGACTCGGATACATGTCAACCCCTGACCTCCCTGTCGTCAAGCAACGCTTTGACTCGGATACATGTCAAACCCTGACCTCCCTGTCGTAAAGCAATGCTTCGACTCAGATACATGTCAAACCCTGACCTCCCTGTCGTAAAGCAACGCTTCGACTCGGATACATGTTAACCCCTGACTTCCCTATCGTAAAGCAACGCTTCGACTCGGATACATGTCAACCCCTGACCTCCTTATCGTAAAGCAACGCTTCGACTCCGATACATGTCAACCCCTGACCTCCCTGTCGTCAAGCAACGCTTCGACTCGGATACATGTCAAACACTGACCTCCTTGTCGTAAAGCAACGCTTCGACTCGGATACATATCAACCCCTGACCTCCCTGTCATCAAGCATTGCTTCGACTTGGATACATGTCAAACCCTGACCTCCCTGTCGTAAAGCAACACTTCGACTCGGAAATATGTCAACCCCGGATCTCCTTGTCGTAAAGCAACGCTTCGACTCGGATACATGTCAACCCCTGACCTCCTTGTCGTAAAACAACGCTTCGACTCGGATACATGTCAATCCCTGACCTCCCTGTCGTAAAGCAACGCTTTGACTCGGATACATGTCAACCCCTGACCTCCCTATCATAAAGCAATGCTTAGACTCGGAAACATGTCAACCCCTGACCTCCTTGTCGTAAAGCAAAGCTTCGACTCGGAAAAATGTCAACCCCTGACCTCTCTGTCGTAAAGCAACGCTTCGACTCGGAAACATGTCAACCCTTAACCCTCTGCCGGAGCAATGCTCCGTCTCGAAAATACATCAACCCATGATCTCCTTATCGTAAAGCAATGCTTCGACTTGGAAATAAGTCAACACACGATCCTATCAACCCATAAAAAGAAAGTTCTCTTGTGAGATCCTTACGACTCTCATAAGAAAATGCACTTGGGAGTCTTCACGACCCCTAAGTAGAAATTGCACCTACGAGATCTTCTCGACTCGTAAGTGTTAGTTATATGTATAACCTAGAGGCCATTACTATACATAGGATGTATATTGTAGTGGATGCTTGGACATATATAGGGAGGACTTTCTTGCTCGACATGATAGTATGCTATCTGGTTGCTCTTTATCTTAACGTGTACACTGATTGTCTCTCTGTTACATGTTAGTAAAGCCCTTAGGATGTGTACTTGACTACCTGGACTATGATGCGGATCATACTAGTAGGAACATGGTAGTCCATAAGTACATCCTTCAAGGTCCCTAGTCGTGGGTGTATCGAGACGGGGTATCGATATACCAAAGTAGACTAGCGTATACCTTCTCGACCCATACAGATGGGCGATGGATGATCACATATCCATTGGTGTTTGACATCAGAGATGATATACGGGTGCTCAGTGGAGACTGGGTACACTGGACGGACTCGCCGAGAACTCCCAGATGGTATTATACCTCACATCAGATGGCAGTTCTCTGGTGACACTGGTACAGGTTAGTCTGTAGACCCGAGATCGTCATAGAGTCTTGTGTGATTCCCACTGTGCTTTGATTTCCACCTTACCACGTCCAAGAGGGCGTGCAAAACGGTGGTTTTTGGGTACAGTCCCGAATCACATGGAGGCAATGAGCGATAGGAGGGGATTCGTCTCTCCCGGTATAGGGAGTTGATGTTGCGCTGTGTTCGATTGGCTATAACCGGAAATCCCTGGCCAGGGTTGCTGAGATTTACTGGTAAGTGTTACCAGTAGTTTCTCGAACTGTTATAGACCTCATATCGACACGACTTATCGAGCTACTGGGGTCTGACGTTTACCACCCCTAGACGAGATATGCGACATATCAGACGAACAGACCGGACTGTACGGTAAGTGTTACTGGTTGGATTCACAGGAGTGTGAGCGGGCTTGCTCGTCGATCTTCTGATTGCTCAATATCCGGGTGGCCGTTACGTTTAGCAGACCGCTTGCGGCTTGTGGGTGCTTGATATGATCATCATCTGCTGCCGGCGTATTGACGAGTCTTTAGAGTCCTATACAGAGGTTTCCTGGCTCAAGCGAAACGAAATAGGAGCGCATATGAGATATGTGCGGGACCGAGAATAATACCAGTATGTGATACTGTATTCTATTCTCGCGATTTGTATCATTGGACGGTTATATGAGATATAGCCGGGTTACCGAATCAAGTGTTGATTCGATACATTGATACACTAAATATTAGTCGGTTATATGCAGTATGACCGGATCATTAAATCAGGCGTTGATTTAATGATTTAATGCATAATTATATATTTGATATATTACTTTGCATTAACTAGTATTGGTTCACTTAAGATGGATTTTCTCACTTGATGTGCACATTGTATATGTGATATATTTTTGTGCACTTGATTGTATCATGTTTGATGATACATGCAAACTTGGGTGTGTGTATGCTTTAAACTATGTTTAGTAAATGGTTAGGGTTTCATTTCATTTGCTTTATTTACTTATTTATTTATTTATTTATTCATTTTGGTAAGAAATAAAATGGTGACTTTATTTGGATTTCACTTGAAGCTTCATGAAGCTTTGAAAGTCAAACCATTTTGTTTCTTTCCTAAACCCTAACCCTTTAACTAAACCCTAGTTCATTCTCTACATGAGTTAGCCTCACCCATGGTTGGATTATGATAACTCTTCACTTGATTTTTATTTTAATGATATTCTTTTCTTCTTCTTCTTCTTCTTGAAAAAGAAAAGAAAAACTTGCTTCAAAAATGTCAAGTGATCATTCCAAGTGAGAAATCCAAATCCAAAGTGAACCCACTTCCTATTTCTTCATCCTCTACCACTTGCCAAGTAGTATAGGGTGTTTTCTTCACAAGTTTCATGACTTGGCGAAGTTGGAGCTTGATCTTGAGTTGCCTCGATGTAGATCATCTTCGGCATCGAAGTCGACGACCTAGCCTGATCATTTCTTCGACGAAACCATCGCTAGAGTCTGGGATCCGATGATCGCAGTGTAGGGACATCATCACGGAGCTAAGGAAGTGGAGGACCGGATCTACAAAGGTTGTAGTCTCTTTCACTTAGCAGTAAAATTGTTTACTACTTGCATGTTTCGCCTAATCTCTAGTTAACGATCTATATAAGGGTTTCTCGGCACCGGAAAATTTTGAAATTGGCATGGTTGATGCCTTGTGAGACCTCATTAGTGTGCCTAGGAACCCTACAGTAAGGAGAAAAGTCTTTATGGGACTCCCACGGTTCATAAAGTTGAAAAGTCTTAGGCGATAGATCTGAACCTGTTTCCGAAGCCATCGCTGCCCGGCAAGAAAACCAAGATAAACTACATATGGACCACATCCACCAGAGCTACATGCAAGCATGAGATGAAAAAAATATTTGTCTTTTATTCATGAATTCAAAATGAATACAAGATACATCTCATAAAAGAATGAATACAAAATATTTTTATTCATAAGTGGATAAAAAAATGATAATAAAGAAAATACAATAAAGAAAAAATCTTTAAACCGGCGGGTGGCACAATAAGCTCCTTAATTCATCGCTCTTCCGCTGGGCCTCGGCATCAAACTTGGTTATTGCCACAAGACGGGTCTCCGCCTGAGACTGTTGGTTCTGATACGAGACGAACCAGCTCTCGAGCTCCCTTTCAGTTGCCTTATGAGCTTTAACCATCTCACGGGTAAAGATGACGGCTTTGTCGAGAGCGACCACTTCAGTGATAGCTTCTTGAAGTACTCGCCAGATTTCATATGCATGAGTTGTTTTGGTAGTAAGCTGAGCTTGAAGTTCCCCTAAAGCACTCGAGGCCAATTCCCTCTCCGAGAATTTCCGGTTAAGCCTCTTCTCACATGATTGTAGATTTGCGGCGCACCGTTCAATCAGCCCCCGCAAGCTCGTCTTTGCAGCCACGACCTCTGAGGGAAGACGTGTGCACTCGAGACCATCTAAGCAAGCCTCCACTCGACGACAAAACTCGACCTAGACATGCACCAATATTTCATCATGGTAAGTGGCGAGACAAGGCAAAGAAATGTTGGCTTCGGTAGCAAATTCTTCGGCTGTGATCGAACTACTAGCACGAAGATCTTCGATAAGAGCCGACAAGGAGTGAAGGCTTTGCTTCGCCATCCGTTCAGATGCGCGCCGGGCATAAGGGCCTGGTAGCATAATGATGCGAGACTCCAGCGGGGTAAGAGCGGGCAAGGGTGTCAAGATCCATGAACAATCTATGAGATTTACACCCAAAGAATATATAAAGCAATGTCAAAATCTTACTTACCCACAGTCATGCAAGGAGGATTGGACAGATCCCCAGGCCCGTTGAGGATCTCAACTTCGTCATCAGCTTCCAGAACTGCAGAAGACATTTCAACATCGTTATACGAAATAATGATAATACAATGAAGGGGTCAAACAACACCAACCTTGCCCAGAAGAGAGGACGATACTTTGCGGGGATATTGCCTGTGGGGAGGCCATCTCGAGCAGACGCTGAAAGGACTTTCTAGGAGATAAATCCATGATGGACGCCGCCAATCCTCGCAATTCTGAAAAGATAGAAAGAGTCAGATAATAGAGAGATCATTAAAGCAAAATATAGAAGACTACCTTCGATGCTCCTCCCGCTTTGAACTGGAGGGATGGCAGCTTCGGCAGCCTTCTCCGTGCCCTTAGGCACATCACCGGGGACGTGTGCTGGCATAGCAGCTTCCAGTCGCGAAATGACATCTGCCATTTCGGGCTCCAAAGAGGGAACAGTGGCCATGGCGGTGCTTTATACAACCTTCGAGGCACCACCAGAAAGATCCATCGGGTCTATGACTGGCAAGGTCGCCTCTGCGGAAAGTATATACGATGGAGAAGAGGAGGCCATCACCGGGAGCTCCAAGATAAAGCCAACTGCTTCGACAATCTCTCCTACACCTTCCGGTGCGTCATCAGAGACATCCATAGGATCCGTGGCCAATGGGGCTACCTCCACCGAAGGAATTGACACCGAAGGGACAGGGGCTATCATCGGAAGCTCCGCGACAGGGATAGCAGCTATAACGATCTCCTCCACACCTGCCAGTGTCTCATCGGAGACATTTGTGGAACCCACGGTTGGGGCACGACTTGGGCTCAAATCTTCTGTCATCGTCGAAGTCCCTGCAAAGTTTTACGAAGATAAGAAAAAAAGCGATACAAATTACTTGCCAAAGGAAAAATACTGAAAACAAGCATACCGATACATCAGGGTGCCTCTGTATGGCTTTTTCAAGCCGTCGTTCCTTCCTCAGGAAATGTGCTCGCCGGGCGTCAAACGTAGACTCATGCCCACCGGTCTTCGCTGCTAACTCATCTTCGGAGGCGGCTGAGATGGGCTGCTTGAGGGCTATATCGTCTTCCGGTCGCAGGGGACCCATATGCACCCTCCGTAGTGATGGGGGATCTTCGTAAAAGATAACCGCGGGATGCGCACACTCTCGGTCTCATCCTGTGAACGCCTTATAGCCTCAGCCAATTGTGCGGCTTCCTCGGCAGATGAACCCGGAAAGAGAAGACCATCATCCGACTCTTGTATGGATATTGGTTCATCTTGAACAATAGGCTCAGATTCCAGCAAAAGGTCAAGCAGACCGATGACCGTCTTCTTTCTCCACTTCGACCCGGAACTAAGGCTGGAAGAAGATCGCTTCCTTCCCTTCGGCACTTCGGTGCGACATTGGCCCACTTCACCTCCACTATCCCCTTTTGGCGACACCACTGCTGATAGCGTCGCCACTAATGGCACTGCCGCTGGCACTTCGGCGGAAGCCTTTACTTGAGCTCTAGTGCGCATTGGCATCCCTGTAGTGGGAGGAATCGATTCGGTTTCTGCGACTTGCGAGATAAGGACCATACCGCCATCCCTCAAGAGAGGGCGAATGACTGACCGCGGTCTCAACGAAACGCTGGCAGCTTGGGTTGGAGCAGGAGTCTTATACTCGAATAGTACCCGCCTTTCCTCAGTAATAACAGGACCAACCCGGTGGCGATACCAGCCCACAAAGGACCCCACAGACCTTGGGAGGTAGTCAGGTTCTGGGATCATGAACACAGAGCCAGTGTTCAGCCACATGAAGTGATGAATGACGTCGCGAATAACTCCCAGAGATGAGGTAGGCTTAACCAAAAATGCTTCGAAGGGGACGCCCTGATTATAGCCCAACTGCCGAGCGAAGCGGTGCGGATTATACCGCATGAGGAGAGCCGTATCATTCCGGCGGAACACCAAATAGCCCGGCCTAATCGAATACAAATGCATAATCTCCTTAGGCTTTAAAGATGGTGCTCCTCCTTTCGACAAGTCGAATAGCTGTTGGATGGGCCCCGCCGGGGAAGAAAGAACTCGATCAGTAAACACCATCCCACCCTCATTAGCATATGTATTGAGCAGAACGCGGAGGGCCCCTAGCTGAGTCGGATCGGAAGCGGAGGCATCCACCAATCTCATAACTCGCGGAAAGGTGCAGGAGTCATAGAAATTCAGCCGTCGATGTGCTGCGAATGCCCCCAGCACATGCATTTCGATCCAAGATATGAAGTAATGAAGGAGGAGATTCACAACATCTACACCTGGAGTCGAAGTGTTGGCCGTAACACTTAAACCATGATAAAGGTGCGATAGTCCCGCAATGCCAACGACCAACTTTGCCCCTTCAGCTGCATAATGGGCGGGGTAGAAGGCGGAAGCTCTCATGAAGCGTCGGTGGGTTGGTATCGCAAACCAACTGAGCTAGAGGCTAATAAAGCCGACGAAGAAGGTATCTTCGTCTATGCCGGGGGCCGCAATTGCATCAAAAGGCACAGCCGACGTGGCTGGAATATAAAATTGCGGAAAATCTTCTTCTTTGACCGGCAGTTTGTCCAAACCAAACCCAAAAGGGTCGTCGATGCTTGCAAACATCGGGGCCTCCTTGGATAGAGCATCCTCCCAAATAAAGCAGGCAATGAAGCTCTCGAAAGTGACGTCCTGCCTCTCTGACTTCGCAAACAATCTGTCGAAAATACCCAGGGCCTTGATTAGGCTGGGGTGCTTATGATGGACGGCAGTTTCGGCCGTCAGGCCGTCAAGTGTAGCTGGCACAGTGGAGAAAATATATTCATCGGGAGGCAGCACTCCTCGTAATGCTCTCCCCTGATGGGCAATCCTGAAATCTCACGGAATTCATCCAATGATATAGACACCTGATTGATTCGAAAGAGAGTGTTTGTAGTAACCGCAATCAGAACGGTGTCGCGTGTAGCTAGACCGAGGTGAGTACGGGTCGTCCTCTGGGAAACGTTGAACCTTTTATTCTTACTTTAGATGTGTTGAAAAAGAGAGGAGGGATAAAGAATTTTTAAGAATGGTTTCTAGATCTACGTTAAGCAAGAATGCAAAAATATAGATCTAGATTATTTTAGGGATGTAGTTAATATAATAAGGGGGCTTGTAGGGTTCGTTAGGATTTAGTAGTCATGGACGATTAATTAAAAGTTACCCTTTTTATCCTTTAATAGATTTAAAACTAGGGTTTCTGGAGGGAAAATGAATCCCACTCTTAACCCTTATCTCGAGACGGAACTCCGTTCATATCTAGCCTCTACCAAAACAATCATTAATCTAATCTCTAATCGCGGTCGGGACTAACAATGAATTGTTAGCGCGCCCGATTAGGATGTTAATGATTCTTTTGATAAAGTTCATAAACTTTATAGAACTTAAAAACGGTTTACGGATCTTCATCATCCATTAGCCTACCCTAATCCTACGAACCCTAACAAGCGGAGAATTACTCGCGCATGTTGGGAGAAAAAGAGATGGAGAGAAAATGCATAATTAAACTACGAAAAAATAGAATAAGAAAAAGAAAGCTACCTTTATTAATCAACAATATTCATTACATTTTGATTCCTTAGAAAATGATTACAAAGACTAGTTTGCTTCTCGATCTCTTCCAAGGAGGTAGACGAACGGTTGATGATCAGTCTGGATGCGTGAGCCGTCTTGGACTTCGTGATCTCGTCGACTTGATAAATTTTCCAAGAGGCTCTCAGTCCCTATTTATAGTCCAAAGCTAGAAACATTTGTTTCCTAATTTAGAAGTTAACAGAAAAGATTATCCCAAAAAATTCTCAGCTTCTATCTCCAAAATAATGCGGCGGATCCGCGACATCAAGGAGCTTGGGCCGCGGATCCGCGGCGTGATGATCAGGTCCGCTGATCAATTTTCTGGGGCTGGCTTGTTGTGACATTTGGCGATCCTTGGAACTTTCAGAATTTGGAAATCTTTTCTTTTCTTCTGCCAGAATTGATTTCTTAATTTTGATTTCTTAATTAGGCAGGTTAGCTTTAACAACTTGATTTCCTTGATTTAAGACCTGAAAATTCTGCACAACAACTTATATAATATTTAGTAGACTTAGTTCTACTAGGATTAGGTCAATAATATTATATACATTTTTCTACCAAATACTAATTATAATATATCAACACATGGAAAATATTATTTTTACACATAAACCCTCATATGTATGATATATTATAATAAAGACCTTTTTTAATATGAAAATGGTAAGAAAAATGTAATAACAAATGTGCTGTTTTATCAACTGAACAAATACCCCCAAACTTATCTTTGATCGTCCCGAGCAAACTAGTTTATTCAAGAGAAGGAAAAGAAAGGAGAAAACTAAGCACACTTTCATAGGCAAACACGATTGCACTGAGCACGTGCAACAAGCCGTTAAACCTCTAGGTGTCCTTAGTAGGAGGAGTGTTGTCTCCTGAGGGTTTTCAGCGGATTACACCCACAAAATCCTATAATAAAAGAGAGATGGTGAAATTTACATATAAAGATAAGAACCATAAAAGAAAGACTTCGAAAATAAGAGTTTCCAACTATACTAGCTTTTCAGTTGTCATGAGCTCTATCTTAATAGTCATGAAAAGATATTAGAAATCACATTATCCCTCAATAAAACATCGTCTTTATTCTTCATTCCTACCTTTCGTCCAAACATTGATCATATAACCCTACGTGTGTGTAATGAACATCCCTACACTCAGAGAATTCAATTCAAACTATCATACTCTTATCCATCTACCTCAGTATTTTTTAACTTGATGAATATTTAGATTTGCTCACACATTTTTATGCGACCGTTAATACTTCTTGAGGTACTAACCGACCGATTACTCATGTGCTTGCTGATTAGGTGATAGTATTTTCCTTGTCTTGCACCACCTAAGGCTTAGCAGTGACTCTCAGACCAGTTGGTCTTAAGGCACTAGGTTATGAAGCACCCTCGCTATATTTTTTTATTGCTGCCTTGGCGATAACAAAACCAGTGTTCATTTTTCTTTTCACCATTTTTTATATTTTTCTTCATTTTTTTTCCTTCATACTTTGGCTTTTAGATAAGAGCATTTCAAGGTATCCTCTACTATCCCGAGTTTCAAGACGTGTATAAGTGCGTATAGTAGGGTATCAACGTTCAAAATGTTTGGCTTCTAGAATAGAAACTATTTTTCAGACTTATTTTTATCCTCAGATTAGTGACTTCCTTCATCTTACTAACTCTTGGGACAACAGCTCATAACTACTTATTACTAGTTCGTTTAAGAAAACTTCTAATTTTCTTGGTTTTCTTAAACTATTCCTATCTTTTGGATGTAATTTTTCACTTTCTATTCTTTTATTAAAAAAAAATTTGTGCTTAATATAGTATAATGCAAAGTATGCGTAAATAAGCACAAACCTCCCCCAAACTTGTTTTCAACAGTGTCCTCACTGTTGCTATCTGCTGGATCACAAAAACCTATAAACTTGGGAGGACATTATTAATGGGGGCAAGAATATATGAAAGTGAAAATCCTCCCCCAAACTTATTTTTGGTTCACAAATTTGAGGACAAAAGTTATGTTCAAGAGCCAAAAATATACCCCCCTCAAACATGAGTTAGACAATATGAAGCATTTTAAGAGGGGGTGAGTCATTTGGTCAAAGTAAGACTTTACAAAGACCAACAGTTAACACCAACCATTCAAACATTTTATCAGTATAGCGTATAGGTTGGTGGAAGAATGTGTTGTATCGAGTCAAGAAAAAGTGGAGAAGGGATAAGAGGTGGTCTGGAAAGGATTTGAAATTAGAGAAAAGAAAGAATGAGGAATGTGAATGATTAGGAAGAAGGAATGGTGATGGTTCAACCTCTATAGGTGGAGATTGATTAATCACAAAGTCCATATTGTTTAAAAATTCAAGTTCGTCAGCAAAAAGTTCTTCAAAACTTTTATCAATGGTGTGATTGAACATTTTGCTGTCAAAGAATTTTGTGCCAGAATTTATCCTACTTGATTCAAAAATTATTGAGGTAGAGGACTCGAAAAACTCATCTATCTCATTTTCAAAAATATCCAAATCAAGTTGAATTTATGGTATTATTGAACTTGAATTAACGGATTGTGATTTATCAAAACTCACTGAAACTATAGGAACAGAAAAGGAACCGGAGAAAGTAGAAGGTGAAATGGGTAAACAAATTGGTGTGTCGGGTGTTGCTGAACCAGATGTGGAAGATGGAGGCTGTATTTCGGTCTGATCTTCGGGTATACCATTATCATCAACTTCAAGACATATTTGGGGTTCGGAAAGAATTAAAGGCTCAAGATGATGACCACAAGGAAGTGAAAGGATTTGATGAATTGGTGGGACAAAATGATCCAAAATTTCGGGTTCATCAATCAATATATCCCCAACGTTAATCACCTCATTCAAGTGAAGGTTAAAATTCTCAAACACCTCATCAAAAGTATGGTTTTCAATCAGTTTTGGTTCAAGAGTGGAGGTGTAGAGATCACAAGGGTTGGGTATGGTTTCACTTGAAATGGACCCTTCACAGTCGGGTAAATCAAACACTACAAAGTCACACAACTTATCAGTCATTCTATTTGGTGTACTTGATGAATCTATGAAACTGGAGTTGTGGATTTCAGTTTGGAAAGGGGAGGTTTGATTAGGAAGGGTGTACAATTCTGTCTTACTACCCAAATCCTTCCTAATTTGGTTCGACAGTTCCAGAAATTTTTCTAATGTCTGCTCTAGACTAGTCTTGGGTTGATAAGGGGTTTCAGTATAAGATTGAAATTCCTGTGGATAATTAAAACTCCCAAATGACCGATTAGAAGAACTGTCTAGAGAAGGTGGAAAAGTCGGATTGGATTGATAGGAATAGAATGGTTGCGGAACTTGAATAGGAGTAGGATCAATATTATGATAAGAAGAATATTGATATGGGTTGGTTGGTTGGCTATTTTCAACAGACATCTTATATGGCACAAACCACATATCAAACTCTTCTCCGGACAGTGGTGGTGATGGTTGATATTGGTCCGGATTGAAACTTTGGCCTCTAGACCTAGCTATGTGCTCAGCAATGGACATTCGTCTAGGAACTTCCTCACTCTGGGTATCAACTGAAACAGGTGTAGGATTAGGATACGGTTGATAAGACCTAGACTGAGGTGGCCAACTGTTTCTTCCTGCTTGTTTTATATTATCTCTTAAGGACATGGAAGAGCCGGACGGTATACCAAAGGGATTTCGAAAACAAGAGATATCTGGTTGTGGACAGCAAAGCTCGGCAAGTGTTCTTCTGTTTAGGTCACCCATTATAAGAAGAGAAGAAGGGGGAAGGGGTAAAAAGGGGAGAAAATAATTGGTTTGTTTTGAAAAATGACGGATTTAGACAAATCACACAAAAATGCACAAACAACCCTAAAACTAAGGTTACCTAGGTCCAGTCTCTAGACTGCTCCTAGACTTCCAAAGGACAAGCCACATGATCAATCCTCTACCGCCTCCGTACTGCCCTTGTAGCCAGGTAAGTGCCAGGTAAGTGGGAAGGAACCACAGTAGTGGGCCTAATTAAAAACCACTAGCCTTAGACACACTTGCCTAGACACCACAAAAGTAATGCGGATAAACGATAGATTACCCACGACCTTCCTCTGTCCTTAATGAGCGCGACAGTCCTTAGAGTCTGGTCTAGATATTTTTTAAATTAATGTAGGGTTGATGCGGATGCTCGGTTTGTGATTTGTGGGGCTTAGGAAGGGTGATGAAATCCCCACCTAATCTGGATTTTGGTCTTGCCCCTTAAAAATCCGTATTAAAATATGCAAAAACAAACCGCAAAACAAAACTTTGCAAAAAGATTTTTGAGCGGCGATATTTTGCAAAGAATCCTGCAGAAAAGATATTTTATTGGATTTCAGAGGAGAGAGAAAGAGTTGAGAAAGATACCAGAGAAGTTAGGACCCCTAACTCCTCTCTCCCGCCGCGCTTCCGCCGCCAAAAGAGCTCCTTTGCCGCGGTTCCGCCGCTGGGTGGAGGGATCTGGTGGTGAAAGTTTGCTCTGTGGCCTCCTGTACTCCTCTGGATCTTGATGAATGTCTCCGTCTTCTGTTTCCTCAAGTCTGTGACTCCAGATTTCCTCGCAAAATTCATACAATAATCGTTAAATATACAATTTGCAGTTTTGTTTTAATTATGATATAGATCGTATAAGAATTCAACACAAATAGTAAGAATAAAAAATTACGCATGTATCCCCGGCAACGGCGCCATTTGATTGATTCGAAAGAGAGTGTTTGTAGTTACCGCAATCAGAACGGTGTCGCGTGTAGCTAGACCGAGGTGAGTACGGGTCGTCCTCTAGGAAACGTTGAACCTTTTATTCTTACTTTAGATGTGTTGAAAAAGAGAGGAGGGATAAAGAATTTTTAAGAATGGTTTCTAGATCTACGTTAAGCAAGAATGCAAAAATATAGATCTAGATTATTTTAGGGATGTAGTTAATATAATAAGGGGGCATATAGGGTTCGTTAGGATTTAGTAGTCATGGAAGATTAATTAAAAGTTACCCTTTTTATCCTTTAATAGATTTAAAACTAGAACGACGGTGATGCGTGTAGATTAGGGTTTCTGGAGGGAAAAGGAATCCCACTCTTAACCCTTATCTCGACACGGAACTCCGTTCATATCTAGCCTCTACCAAAACAATCATTAATCTAATCTCTAATCGCGGTCGGGACTAACAATGAATTGTTAGCGCGTCCAATTAGGATGTTAATGATTCTTTTGATAAAGTTCATAAACTTTATAGGACTTAAAAAGGATTTACGGATCTTCATCATCCATTAGCCTACCCTAATCCTACGAACCCTAACAAGCGGAGAATTACTCGCGCATGTTGGGAGAAAAAGAGATGGAGAGAAAATGCATAATTAAACTACGAAAAAATAGAATAAGAAAAAGAAAGCTACCTTTATTAATCAACAATATTCATTACACTTTGATTCCTTAGAAAATGATTACAAAGACTAGTTTGCTTCTCGATCTCTTTCAAGGAGGTAGACGAACAGTTGATGATCAGTCTGGATGCGTGAGCCGTCTTGGATTTCATGATCTCGTCGACTTGATAAATTTTCCAAGAGGCTCTCGGTCCCTATTTATAGTCCAAAGCCAGAAACATTTGCTTCCTAATTTAGAAGTTAACAGAAAAGATTATCCCCAAAAATTCTCAGTTTCTATCTCCAAAATAATGCGGCGGATCCGCGGTATCAAGGGGCTTGGGCCGCGGATCCACGGCGTGATGATCAGGTCCGCTGATCAATTTTCTAGGACTGGCTGGTTGTGACATTTGGCGATCCTTAGAACCTTCAGAATTTGGAAATCTTTTCTTTTCTTCTGCCAGAATTGATTTCTTAATTTTGATTTCTTAATTAGGCAGGTTAGCTTTAACAACTTGATTTCCTTGATTTAAGACCTGAAAATTCTGCACAACAACTTAAATAATATTTAGTAGACTTAGTTCTACTAGGGTTAGGTCAATAATATTATATACATTTTTCTACCAAATACTAATTATAATATATCAACACATGGAAAATATTATTTTTACACATAAACCCTCATATGTATGATATATTATAATAAAGACCTTTTTTAATATGAAAATGGTAAGAAAAATGTAATAACAAATGTGCAGTTTTATCAACTGAACAACACCTCTCGATCCCCTAGCAGAAAGATGTTGGTAGGCAAGTTCCATTGGTTTAAGAAGGCTTTGATCCACCAGACATGAGGAGCCTGGTAATGGAATAGCGATGCATATACTGCCTGATACAACCCAACCTTCTGCAATCTTGCACGGTGGGCGGAAAGAATATAGCGAGCCCAAATAAGATAGCCCACTGGGTACCGGAGAGTAACACCCACTTTATAGACCTGCCCGCAAGGTCGAGCTTCACCTTGGCAAATCCGACGCCCCAAGATGTCTATAGTCGGCAAGGACTGGTTGGGTATCCCGGGTGTAGAGGGCTCCAGCCGGCCCGAAGAAGTCCAATTGGTCACCTCCACCGCGTAAGCAGTCTGTGGGCATTCCATCGGCAGTATAGGGCGAAGAGGTTCTGCTGGCTCTTCGCAAATAAAACTTCGACGCCCCCGGATGATGTGGCCATACCAAGTGCCCCATAAGAGCAGACTTGTCCGGTCTTTATCATGAGCTCTGATCATCGCCATTGCCTCCTCATCCGACGACGATTATAGAAAGGCGGCATCCGAGCGGGTGTAAGGGAAATAAGGAAGAGAAGCTATTGTTCCTGAAATAAGGAAAAGAAGAAGCATTAGTGAAACCCATGCACATACATATATATATATATATATATATATATATATATATAATAATAATAATAATAATAATAATAATAATAATAATAATAACAAAAGGAAACGATAGGATATCTGTCTTGCGGGACCACTTCCTACAAAACACATGGACCCCACAAAATCAATATGGCGGCTCACTAATGATGAGACGGGGCAATCATTGTGAAAATCAAAAAGATCCTCATTAAACAGACATTGGAATTCAAACAATTCTTGGGAAAACAAGTTTTGTTAAGTTACCAACAAATTCAATTTGTGCGAATAAGGGTAAAACCCTATGAAAAGATTTTCAAGAACACCAGGGAATAAAATTCCCAAAGGGTCCTCCTGATCTTTCAGAACTAAGCTCTTCGCTTTAGGAATTAAATTCCTTTTATATGATGGAATTAAATTCCAGAAACTCACAAAAAAACATATATGAGAAATAAAATCCCATGAATCCTCAAAAAATAGAGGTGAATGTTCGAGATATGGAAGTTTTCTACTCAAAGATCACATCTTTGGATCCCTAAGAGGATGGGTTTCTGAGGAGAGCAAAACTCTCATGATGGATTTAAAATCCAGAAATTTTTTGTTCAAAAAGGAAAGTTTTCTGATGTACAAAAGCTTTACCTAAAAAGGGTTTCTTTTGATAGAGTTTAACTCTGGAATTACAATGGCAGAGAACTAAGCTCTGAGGAAGAGAATTAAATTCTCAAAGAAAATGAAGAAAGAAGAAGATGAAGGAAACAATGGCTGCGTAAGAAACTAAACCCTTGCATTTATAAGACGTGACAAGGGTGGTTCATCTCCCCGTTCTCCTAGGCAATCCAACGGCTATAAAGGTGACAGCGTTGCACCCACGTGCAAACCACATGAGAACAACGCTGTGGGGGTATTTGTTCTCTTACGGAAAATAAATAAATAAATAAAGCAACGGGAAAAAGTCCCCAAGTGGAGCATCACATGCCCACACATGATAGGCGCTGCGCTTGACAAAACTAAGCTAAAACTGGGCATCACGTGCAGACACGTGACCTCTATAGACAGAGTATATAGGCGTCTGAATAAAGCAAACAATTGGACAAAAAAACACTCACGTGATAGCACGTGACACTTTTTGGTGGGCTTAATTTGGTGGGGTCACGTGCTACACGTGATAGACTCCTATACCTTCTGAACCGATAGAAGTAAATTCTAATTAAAAGGGACCAAAAGCCTTATTTGGAAAATATTTTCTTGGATCTTTCTAAACAAGAAAGATTACGCTCTGTAAAACAGAGCGCCATTGGATTAAAGATCCAATGGTGATTAAAAATCACCAATCTACAAAAAAATTCTGTGCAAGGAAATATTTTCCTAAACTTGTTAAGAACAAAAGAAATATCTTTTATAAAACAGAAGTCCTTGGATTAAAAATCCAACGGTGAATAAAATTCACCAAGTGATCTAAAAGATCATGTTGGTTGATTAGAAAATCAATCAAAATCTCTCAAGGAGAGATTTTCTAAACAAATTGATTCTCTTCTTTCTCCTATAAATAAGAGCAAAGAAACACAGGAGAAAGGGGAGACGGAGAAGAAAAAGAGAGAGAGAGAGAAATCCCTCGTAAGCAAAAGAAAAGAGAATTTAATTCTTCAGAAAAAAGAGAAAAAGAAACTCTAGGTAAAAGAAGGAACAAAACACAGAGGGAATATCTCATCCCCTTTTTACCTCCATAAGAGTTTAACTCTTCTAAATAGAACTTAGTTCTCCCTCTGGTTGAGATCTGCATAAGCAGATCTCCCCACAAGTTGAGAATTTAATTCTCATCGGGGAGATTCTGCCATGCAGATCCAAAACCCAGGGGAAGATCTAAGTTCAGAGAATTTAATTCTCCCAAAAAGTATATAGGAATTTAATTCCTCAGATAAAACAAGGGTTTAACCCTTAATATAAAAACTCAGTTCTTCCTTATGGTGAAAGATCTGCAGAAGCAGATCTCTTCACAAGTTGAGAATTTAATTCTTATCGAGGAGATTCTGCCATGAAGATCCCAAACCTAAGAGAAAAACTAAGTCCTAAGAATTTAATTCTTACAAAACAGTGGGCTTGAAAGTCTCGAAATTCAGGATCTCCATGCACGTAAAAAAAAAGATTGGCACCCAACATGATAATAACCGATCACGTGCTCCCACGTGAGCACCCTTGATGAACAAAAGAGGACAACTGAGACTGGTTCACGTGATCCCACGTGACCCAATAGTGTTTAGCACTTATAAAAAGGAGTAAATCATAGGGCAATTTCCATTCTTGGGGCGCCTCACGTGATCCCACGTGACCGAATAGTGTTTAGCACTCAGAAAAGAAAAGGGAATAACTCCAAAGAAGCTGTGCCAACTTTCAGGCGCCTCACGTGACCTCACGCGAGCGCCTCAAGTTCTTAGTGTTTAACACTATTTTAAGGCCTCATGTGACCCCACGTGAGCGCCAAACATACGCTAGTGTTTAACACTATAATAGGCTAACCGTAGCTCAAATCAGCTAAGTCTCAGCGCCACGCGCTCCACGTGCTTCTCACATGGGCGCTGAGGGAACACAAAGTGTTCTTTAGATAAAGCCCCAGTGCCATAAAAAGTGTTCAACACTCAATAAAAAAACAAAAAGAAAAGAAGGGTGTCAGAACCCAAATCAATGATCAGCATTATTGAATAAAAAAGGGCTGAACCCAAACAAATGTTCAACATTTTATTCAAAATTAAGTGGACCGAGCCCAAGTTGGACCACAAGTCCCCCAATTCAGTACAACTGAGCCCATATGCTCACAATCTCTTTAATTGGTCTTAGTCCCAAACCTGACTATAGATCTCCCAACCAACATTGGTTTAAGGGTACATCTCTTCATACCTCTGATACATGTCATTGTAATTCTTCAACGTCTTCAGAGAGATGGAGGGTCCCAATAACCAATAATTTTTGGTGCATCCCCAAACGGTTAAACCAAAACCTTATAGACTATGATGTCTTTAAACCAGACTACGATGTCTTTAAACCAGACTATGATGTCTTTAAACCATACAGACTACGATGTCTCTAAACCTTATGGACTATGAGGTCCTTAAACTCATAGACTACGATGTCCTTAAACCTAATGGACCGTAACGTCCCTAAACTAAACTCTATAGACTATGACGTCTTTAAACTATGGACTATGAGGTCCTTAAACTCATGGACTACGATGTCCTTAAACCCAATGGACCGCAATGTCCCTAAACTAAACTCTATAGACTATGATGTCTTTAAACTATGGACTATGAGGTCATTAAACTCATGGACTACGATCTCCTTAAACCCAATGGACCGTAACGTGTAAGTCTACGGTAGCGCCCCGGCCGTCAACAGACGCTAAATGCGGAACAAAAACTTTTTAACCGGCGCTATCGTATACTGTAACCCAGATCTGCCATTATTGCTAAACTAACAAACTACAAAGAGGGTAGAAAGGTTATACCGAACGATCCGAGTCCTTCGTTCTTTAACCATCATCCCACGCTTTGTTGCGGCTGCTCCGATCTTATCGATCTCCGATCTGCTCGTCCAGGTGGCACCACGTCAAGGGATCTTTAAACGGGCTCCCGCCTCTGACTCGAGGCAACTCGGTCATCAAGTTTGCTAAAAGAGATGACCAAGATTGATGTAGAGAATGAGTAGAATACTTTGTCTCACTTCGTCCAAAGCCGTGGACGAACGGTTAATGAAGTTGCCACTCGAAATGAAATGGAATGAGAAAATGAACTATGAAATTTCCATACATCCAAAACTTTATTCTTTTTCTAAATGAAATCAATCTCACTCTCTCTCTCTTAAGGGGGCCGGCCATAATATAGAAGGGGGGTGAGTGTAGGAACCATGTGGTGACATTAAGGATAAAAGATCATGAAGAAAATATCTAAGCAAGAACAAAATGCATTAATGTAATGAATGACACATCTAAACCTAGTCATCATATAATTAATGCAAACAAAGGTTCATGAACCTAGTCACAAATCTAGAAGCTTCTAGAAGCACGACTCACCCTCATGACTCACCCGAGTGATGGAAAGATAAATCCACATTTAACCGAATATCAAATACAGAAACTGGAAACTGGCAACTTCCAAAAAGCGATCCTGAAACGAATTTCAGGACAACCCCGTAACTGTATAAAAATACCCGCATTTGTATTACGACCGAATACAAATGCAACTGAGACAAAGATATTATATCTACTCAATATAATACTCGGATCCGGCTTAAACCAAAGCCCACCAATATTATATGCTCGAAATATGACACGTGCGTAAACGCACGTGCATTTTCCGAACCCTGCCATAAAACCATACGGCCTCTACAACGTTTCACCCGAACTTGAGAAACTATCTGTGGGGGACTCTAATGACTCGTCAGTACCCTGGCAGTGGGTTTAACCACAAGCCGTCAGCGGCACTAGCCGTGCGTAACGGCTGCCCATGGACTGACCTCAAGGGAGGCCGATAAGCGAACTCATCCGGAAACCCTACTGAGCCTAACAGTGACAATGTATATACAGTCCGGTCCGTTCGCCTATGAGTATCGCATATCGGCCTAAGGGGCCGGGAACGTCAGACCCCCAATAGCAGTATAAGTCGTGTCGGAGTGTAGCCCAAAAAACACCCTGAGATACTACTGGAGTACCTACCAGTAAATCTCCTGCCACGGCCATGGGCTTTGTGTAATGGCTCTCCTGGACACAGCACGATCTCACCCCCAATACCGGGAGAGAAGAATCCCCTGCCGATCCGCTCACCTGCCTCCATATGGCTCGGGACTGTATCCAAAAAATACTTGTTTGCATGACTCCTTTGAGCCGTGGTAGGGTAGAAATCAAAGCACAGTGGGAACTCACACGAGACAAATGACGACCTCAGGTCGATGAACTAACCTGTACACATGTCACCAGGGAACTGCTATCTGACGATAGGTATAGTACCAACTAGCAGGTTCCCGGCAAGTCCTGTCCGGTGTACTCATAACCCAATGAGCACCTGTATACATCTTAGGTGATCCAACTGACACCAGTGGCTTGTGACCGGCCACCGCCCCTCGTCGGGGTCTCGACTGTATACACCAGTCTACTTCGGAGTATCGATGCCTTGTCTCGAAACTCCCATGACTAGGGACCACAATTAAGGATATGCGTATAAACCACCCAACTCTCACGTATATGATCGCCATCGTACTGCTGGTAGTAAAGCAAGATCCTAAGGGCTCTATTAAAGTGTAATAGTGACCAGTCACCTGAACCTGTACACGACTGATAAAGACAAACCAGATAGCATACTATCATCTCGAGTAAGACTGTCCTACCGGTATAGGTCCTCCGCAATCATTGCAATCACGTGCCTGCGATCCAATAATTGACTTTGAGGGCACTATATCCAACAATCTCCCACTTGCACTTAAGGCTAATTATTGCAATGTCGTATACTCACAGCCCGTGTGAAAACGAACATCCAACTCCTCTACTAATCAGTTTCACAAAGCCCGTTTGTAAAACTATTGTGTTCGAGAAATAGCCTCAGTGAGTGGATCCGCCCTGATATTTCTTTCTATGTCTCTCTTAATCTCAAGTTCGCGGAGAAAGCCATCTCCCGAATCGAGTAATACCTGTGTTAGAATATGTCTGGATATCTGATGGGACCTAGTTCATAAATGAACTCCAAATCCAAACTTCTTAGACTGTATCGATAACTGAACCTAATCAGTATCCAGCACCTTGCCTCCCACAGTATCCTCTTGGACCACCTGTCCATAATACTGTCCCTCGTCAGAGGGAAAACTATAACCCTGACAATCTCTCTGTCATCCATGTCACCTTTGAAGACTGGAATGATAACCGTCTCCCGAAGGAGGCTGCCGTCATCAAATCCGTAGAACATACACTTATGTTCTAAAACTGCTTCCTTATATTTCTCCAGGATTGGATTAATACAAGCTTATCGCATCTAGTGAAAAAACAATATCTGGTGTGGTACTTGACATCTCATGATTGACTCAATTGCCTAAGCAAGTGATAGATGCCAATCATGCACATCCCTCTCCCCTTTAGTCTGTAAGACACCTTTAGAAAGGGTGACTCCATCACCTGCAGGTACACCACCATGCCAGGAGTCATCTATTCTAAAAACCATTAGAATACTGTCAAAGTACCCACATTGGGAAACTACCCAAATCCAGATCTAAAACCATAGATCTAGAAACCAGAATGTCTGATATTATATCCATATCTTGTCTGGAGAAACAACTGTGTGACGACCACAGTACAACCGATCGTAGTATAGGAATTTTACTTCCTACTCTGTGTATGTTATCCAAATACCATGACATCACACCCTACTACCTTCTTTACAGATCCATCCCTTATTCTGATGAAGTCAAACCTATGATTGTCATATCAAAAATTAGATGATCTATCTCCGCTATATCTGCTCAAGTCTATAAATAGACATAAGCTACTTGCCCACTATGCTTCCGCTGCTCCCACTGACTACGACAACCCTCTGGCAGAATAATATATACGTGCACTTCTAAAGCGAGTTTAGAACGATGCTATACTTAACCTCCTGCCGGGTCTCATAGCCTGGAACAACAGTAGTGTCAAGTCTTGGTAGATAAGAACCTCCCTGTCACCGTCCTTGAGGCTACCGGAGTACTCTCGGGTGTCTGAGGTTATCCACCATGTCTGCGGAGTGGCTAATGGAATGTCAAACCTGATTGAATCTTTAGGTCCTATTAAATTTTCCGTAATCGTTTGCGGTTCTGGAATCACTTCCAGTTCTACCATACTACCACTACTGTTTTCTGAAAAAATCCATTTTACTAAAACTGTGGCGAGTCAAGAACAATATCACTATTGATCTTCCAGATGGTAGAAAATCAACCCTCGTCATAGCCAGAGTCAACCCACAAACAGCCATTACAGAAACGTGCCCTGAGTTATCCAGAATCTGGTTTTAAGCATAAGCCAGACAACTCCCCGTACCTTAATATCGATAAGATATGAACCATTCTATATCCAATATAGAAACTTTGGCACTTATTTAATTGGAACCAGATTCAAATTATGCAGCTGTCTCCAGTGCATATCAACTTAATGGAGAGAGGCTAATCAACATTACTCAACTTAGGAATCCATCCAATTATGAGCAACCTGAAAGAGAAACAAGTTTCTCAAAACCATTACAATCATCTGAATACCAATCACAAGAATCTACATCTTCGATCTCTTTGAAGAATCCCGATACTTGTGACACCTAATTCTCTACTTTATTCTTATACCCACAACTTCTCTAAACTTAGACCTTGTATTTCTACGAAACACTTGTCTAAAAACTAGAGAAGTCATAAATAAACAGAACATAGTACGAGGACCTACCCTTTTGTCCTGATGGACACTTGGACAACATACAATACTCTGTATAAGTCCGCTGAGTTGAATAACTCAAAACCTGTGCGTCGTAGGTTGAAAACTGTACCCAGGCGATTTCCTCAAATATCACCAATTACAACGAATTCCGATATAATGAGGATGATCACCTAATTCCCAATAACTTACTCCCACTCATCATTGTAAAACCATACAGATATGAGAATGAAACTTGGTAAATACATACCCTGGAGTAAATATCTAATCGGTAAAACAGTTTTGCTTTAACAATGCACTGAAACATGAAAATGTTTCGTAGGGGTATCCTGGTATTCCTAGCAATGCCTCTTCCATAATCCAATTCATGACTTCAACCGTATATTTTATTGCCATCTCTCCAAATCCCTTTATTTGTCTTTAGTCATTACCTTCTGTACACCATCGTTAGGCTAAATGGTTTTCTTCCTTCCCTACCGTTTGGCACCAGCCTATGGTTTGGAAGAAGACTATCCAGTAAGCATAATAGGTGTACCCTCCTAAACCAAGGAGCACTTACAACTTGAGATAAGGTGATGATAAAAGACAACCGAATAATACCTTATTCTTTTAAAGGTGAAATAGGAGTGGCGATGAAGTACGCGGTTTGGTCGTGAATGATAGCAGTCGCAATTTACTTTGCCCTCTTTCTAATCCCTTTATTTTGTCTTTACATATTACCTTCTGCGCACCCTACTTAGGCTAATTGGTTTTCTTCATTCCCTACCTTTTGGCACCTGCCTATGGTTTAGAAGAAGACTATCCAATAAGCGTAATAGGTGTACTCTCTTAAACTAAGAAGCCCTCACAACCTGAGAGAAGGTGATAATAAAAGACAACTGAATAAACAAATTCTATTTCTCCTGAACCTGGATCCATCCTCGAAGAAGTCCCTTCGAGTTCGTATATAACCATACGATGGATCTATCCAATGGAAGTGGATGTCTGTAGTAATACGGGGTGTTCTGAGAAATGCAAAGGGTAAAACAAGGAGTGGCAATGACTTATGCAACTCGGACAATCCAAAAGCCAGTATTTTAAGAAGGTTCGGTCAACTTTGGTCACTGAGTCATAGTCTAGGGTTGGTCAAAGGTCGCTGCAAAAGAGAGAGAGAAAAGAAACACTCTGCGTGCACTCTAACCTAGATCAGAATGGTTATCACTTTATCTAATCAGGAAACCTCCCACTGTACTGTCAAATTCCCCTTCAAACCTGAAAGAAGAATCAATCGGGATCACCCGAAGAGTAAACAACTCATCAGTTGGAATCAGGATCCAACTCTCATCGCATGATAACGTGACGGAATCCACTCACGTTACTCACACTCCAGAAGGTATGCGAATACTTAGCAAGTTTTAATTTCTTTAGAAACTCCCAATATGATTTTTTCCCCATGCTCTTATGACCTTGGCTTTGGTCAAAATGTCATAAGTCACATGCCAAGTTCTACCCGTCACTATCTTGTCAATTTGAACCCACCCGCACATGCCCCTGACTTTGGCCAATTGGCAGAACGACTGTCCCAAACCAACTCATCTATCTATGCAACAAATGAATACCCAGCAGCTACCAAACACTATGCCTTAACTTTGGCTAAAATGCATAGCTTGAATACTACTGAATACCCAAAAGAAATGACGGAAGGCTACGGCTGGTTTTTGGCGAAAAACCTTTAACGTAATGAACTTGATATCGCTGAAGGAACCTGATAGCTTTTATAAAAAAAATAGTGGCGAAAACCTTTGCTAAAGAGGTCATTCCCGATGAAGGGATCTCGGCTCTTTCCTCGTCAAATGAGGTGCAGGATATTCCAACCGAATACCGCTATGCAAAACAAAAGAAAACGTCTTTGTAATAACACTTTTTTAAAATTGTTCCAACAACTGCCAAATAGGTTTGTTTTCCTTTGCATTGATCAGAATCAACGCAGTCCCATCAATAAATCACACCAGAAAAGAACGAAAATAAAATGTACGTATATGTCATCCGCATTCGTCACTGGGTCCCGTCATTACCCGTTAGGTTACTTAACTAACGACAGAGCGGGGACTGGACTAGCGCGGGTGCAAAACATATACAACATCTAATAGTATATATACCAATATACAATAATCGCTCCAGGTGTGATAATATGCAACATTACAGAAAAGTAATAAGCATCACAGAACAATACAGATAATCTGGGATCCCCGGGTTTCACAGAGCCACTGCTGAAACCTGACGTTCCCCTAGTCGTGTGGATAGCCTGTGCAATGAAACCTAGACCCCTACGGGTGTGGCAAGTTACCCGCCAAAACTTGAAGCGAGGCAGCCCCTTACAACAAAGTGAATGGACCACCCTGCACTTCACGGAATCCGGTAACTTGAGCATCTCTCCTTGGGTCAACCTGTACCCCCTACGAGTGCGGCGAATAGTCTGCCAATTCTAGAGTGAAGCCCCTCTGCCTCTCAAAGCCATGAGATGCGGACCCATTGCCCTCCAGAACCCGGCTATCCGTGCACTCCGTCGCGGGGTAAAACCTAATACAGAAATGAAAAATATGTACAACGGGTACATCGACCTCAGCCCGGTCGTGCCCCAAAAGAATATTATACAAATAGGCAGCGACGGCAGTCCACATGTTGGACGCTCGCCCCGCAATATCAAATGTACAAATAATTCAAACTGCACTACCATTACACACTGCTATCCACCACGACAAATCCGCAACATCACAGCACAACACAGAACATCAACGCGAATGTCACGTTCGCAAACCCGTCTAAAAGAACTATAGCAATCAGACGCAGTTTACCGATCGAATGACATTCACGGTCGGAGATATAATGTAAGTACTGTAAACTAACATGTTTAAATTTCGATCGACTAAATATCACGAAGTGGGCCCCACGTACATCTGCTGTACAGTAACAAAATCTGGGCCCAAAAGATATATACCAAAAACCACAATTTCTACAGAAGAAGACACTGTACAAACTTGGAGCAATGATCACACAGACTGGCCGCGGATACGCGGTCAAACCCCAGGTTTGACCGCGATTCCGCGGCGGTCTTGTAGGGTCACGTGCCCAAATTTGTACCACGTGCTTATAAAACCCTGCTGAATTTTCTGTGATATGTAAAATTATTTTTAGAACCCTTTTAAAATCGACAGAAACTCAGAACTTGGAATTTGCGGTTTTCGAAAATCCGTTCGATCGATATTTTAAACGTGTTAGCACAAGTTAGTAAAGCATAATGGTGAGGCTATGATACCACTGTAAGTCTACAGTAGCACCCCGGCCGTCAACAGACGCTAAATGCGGAACAAAAACTTTTTAACTGGCGCTATCGTATACTGTAACCCGGATCTGCCATTATTGCTAAACTAACAAACTACAAAGAGGGTAGAAAGGTTATACTGAACGATTTGAGTCCTTCGTTCTTTAACCATCATCCCATGCTTTGTTGCGGCTGCTCCGATCTTGTCGATCTCCGATCTGCTCGTCCAGGTGGCACCACGTCAACGGATCTTTAAACGGGCTCCCGCCTCTGACTCGAGGCAACTCGGTCATCAAGTTTGCTAAAAGAGTTGACCAAAATTGATGTAGAGAATGAGTAGAATACTTTGTCTCACTTCGTCCAAAGCCGTGGACGAACGGTTAATGAAGTTGCCACTCGAAATGAAATGGAATGAGAAAATGAACTATGAAATTTCCATACATCCAAAACTTTATTCTTTTTCCAAATGAAATCAATCTCACACACACTCTCTCAAGGGGGCTAGCCAAAATATAGAAGGGGGGTGAGTGTAGGAACCATGTGGTGACATTAAGGATAAAAGATCATGAAGAAAATATCTAAGCAAGAACAAAATGCATTAATGTAATGAATGACACATCTAAACCTAGTCATCATATAATTAATGCAAACAAAGGTTCATGAACCTAGTCACCAATCTAGAAGCTTCTAGAAGCATGACTCACCCTCATGACTTACCCGAGTGACGGAAAGATAAATCCGCATTTAACCGAATGTCAAATACGGAAACTGGAAACTGGAAATTGGCAACTTCCAAAAAGCGATCCTGAAACGAATTTCAGGACAACCCCGTAACTGTATAAAAATACCCGCATTTGTATTACGACCGAATACAAATGCAACTGAGACAAAGATATTATATCTACTCAATATAATACTCGGATTCGGCTTAAACCAAAGCCCACCAGTATTATCTGCCCGAAATATGACACGTGCGTAAACGCACGTGCATTTTCCGAACCCTGCCGTAAAACCATACGGCCTCTACAACATTTCGTTTGAACTTGGGAAACTATTTGTGGGAGACTCTAATGACTCGTCAGTACCCTGACAGTGGGTTTAACCACAAGCCGTCAGCGGCACTAGCCGTGCGTAACGGCTGCCCATGGACTGACCTCAAGGGAGGCCGATGAGCGAACTCATCCGGAAACCCTACTGAGCCTAACAGTGACAATGTATATATAGTCCGGTCCGTTCGTCTATGAGTATCGCATATCGGCCTAGGGGGCTGGGAACGTCAGACCCCCAATAGCAGTATAAGTCGTGTCGGAGTGTAGCCCAAAAAACACCTTGAGATACTACTGGAGTACCTACCAGTAAATCTCTTGCCACGGCCGGGGGCTTTGTGTAATGGCTCTCCTAGACACAGCATGATCTCACCCCCAATACCGGGAGAGACGAATCCTCTACCGATTCGCTCACTTGCCTCCCTGTGGCTCGGGACTGTACCTAAAAAATACCTGTTTGCACGACTCCTTTGAGCCGTGGTAGGGTAGAAATCAAAGCACCGTGGAAACTCACACGAGACAAATGACGACCTCAGGTCGATGAACTAACCTGTACACATGTCACCAGGGAACTGCTATCTGACGATAGGTATAGTACCAACTAGCAGGTTCCCGGTGAGTCCTGTCCGGTGTACTCATAACCTAATGAGCATCTGTATACATCTTAGGTGATCCAACTGACATCAGTGGCTTTTGAGACCTGCCACCGCCCCTCGTCGGGGTTTCGACTGTATACACTAGTCTACTCCGGAGTATCGAT
The DNA here is from genome assembly GCA_030015575.1 of Agapanthus africanus. Lineage (NCBI taxonomy): Eukaryota > Viridiplantae > Streptophyta > Magnoliopsida > Asparagales > Amaryllidaceae > Agapanthus > Agapanthus africanus. Next base: position 40,194,114 of record JASDDO010000019.1, on the reverse strand, counting down.
ACCCTGTCTCGAAACTCCCACGACTAGGAACCACAATTAAGGATATGCGTATAAACCACCCAACTCTCACGTATATGATCGCCATCATACTGTTGGTAGTAAAGCAAGATCCTAAGGGCTCTATCAAAGTGTAACAGTGATCAGTCACCTGAATCTGTACACGACTGATAAAGGCAAACCAAATAGCATACTATCATCTCGAGTAAGACTGTCTTACCGGTATAGGTCCTCCGCAATCATTGCAATCACGTGCCTGCGATCCATTAATTGACTTTGAGGGCACTATATCCAACATAACGTCCCTAAACTAAAACGATAGAGTCTAAATACTCTTTCGTTGGATCTAAATGATCCCAAAATCCTGTTAAGTAGATTTTAGTCTAAAATTAGACTAACATATCCTCAACAAACGTTTGTGTTGATCTTAGTCTAAAACAAGACTAACGATCCTTAAACCAACCCAAACCCAAATCTAAGAAAATACGGATTTGGACTAATCCACGCCCTACGGGAGACAACATAAATTAGTCTCCGTATACAATCCACGGGCAACCAAAAATAAAACAAACACACATGACACGATGTGACCATCTGGAAAAGGAGAAAGTGGTTACCACAATGCGGCAGCGTAATTAACTGCAGGGGCTTGCGCCTGCAGGGAAGAGCATCCCCACAATCAAAAACCCCTCACAATGAGGGGGAATCTGATGAAGTCTGCTACAACGGCCGCATCCGTCTAAACCTCCGATACATGGTGCCATAAATCAACTTGGCATCTTCGGAGAGGTGGACGGATAAGACCAAATAGCATCTGCCCCCAAGTTCAGGCAAGACGATCCATCCCGGATCCGTCTCTGTTTTCGGCGGCGAACAGACCCTTGATCCTCAAACGATGGTGTCTCAATTCATGACATTATTCAAACCAACTGTAAGTCTACGGTAGCGCCTCGGCCGTCAAACTGACGCCAAATGCGGAACAAAAACTTTTATAACTGGCGCTATCGCATACTATAACCCGGATCTGCCATTAACGCTAAACTAACAAACTACAAAGTAGGTAGAAAGATTATACCGAATGATCCGAGTCCTTCGTTCTTTAACCATCATCCCACGCTCCGTTGCGGCTGCTCCGATCTCTTGGCTCCTCGTCGAGGTGGCACCACATTTACGGATCTTTAAATGGGCTCCCGCCTCTGACCCGAGGCAACTCGGTCATCAAATTTGCCAAAAGAGATGACCAAGATTGATGTAGAGAATGAGTAGAACACTTTGTCTCACTTCGTCCAAAGCTATGGACGAACGGTTAATGAAGTTGCCATTTGAATCGGGTAATGGAAATGAACTATGAAATTTCCATATACAAAAACTATCATCTTTTTTCCAACAACCATAATCTTTTACAAAGTGGCTAGCACACATGAAGAAGAGGGGGCCGGCCACATATCAAGAGGGAGGGGTGAGTGTAGGAGAAGGGGAAGGTGACTATTAGCACTAAGTAAAAAGCATGAGTCAAAAGAACACCTCACTTAATCAATTAATGCAAACCAAGAGTCACCAAAACACATCATCTCTCGTTTAATGCAAACTATGAATCATTAAACCTAGTCACCAATTCTAGAATCTTCTAGAAGCTCTCTCATGACTCACCCTCAAGAAAAGATAAATCCGTATTTAACCGAATGTTAAATACGGGTGATAGAAAACTGGAAACTGGAAACTGGCAACTTCCAAAAGCGATCCCGAAACGAATTTCAGGATAACCCCGTAACAGTATAAACATACCCGCATTTGTATTACGACCGAATACAAATGCAACTGAGACAAAAATATTATATCTACTCAATATAATACTCGGATCCGGCTTAAACCAAAGCCCACCAGTATTATCTGCCCGAAATATGACACGTGTGTAAACGCACGTGCATTTTCCGAACCCTGCCATAAAACCATACGGTCTCTACAACGTTTCGCCCGAACTTGGAAAACTGTCTATGGGGGACTCTAATGACTCATCAGTACCCTGGCAGTGGGTTTAACCACAAGCCGTCAGCGGCACTAGCCGTGCGTAACGGCTGCCCATGTACTGACCTCAAGGGAGGCTGATGAGCGAACTCATCCGGAAACTCTACTGAGCCTAACTGTGACAATGTATATACAGTCCGGTCCGTTCGTCTATGAGTATCGCATATCTGGCCTAGGGGCTAGTAATGTTAGACCCCCAATAGCGGTATAAGTTGTGTCGGAGACAAGCCCTGAACACCCTGAGAAACTACCGGAGTACCTACCAGTAATTCTCACCTGCCTTGGCCAAGGACTTGGTGTAATGGCTTTCCTAGACACTGCGTGATCTCCACCCCCAATACCGGGAGAGACGAATCCCCTGCCGATCCGCTCACTTGCGTTCATGTGGCTCGGGACTGTACCCAAAAACTACCTGTTTGCACGACTTCTTTGAGCCGTGGTAGGGTAGAAATCAAAGCACAGTGGGAACTCACACGAGACAAATGACGACCTCAGGTCGATGAACTAACCTGTACACATGTCACCAGGGAACTGCTATCTGACGATAGGTATAATACCAACTAGTAGGTTCCCGGCGAGTCCTGTCCAGTGTACTCATAACCCAATGAGCACCTGTATACATCTTAGGTGATCCAACTGACACCAGTGGCTTGTGAGACCGGCCACCGCCCTTCGTCGGGGTCTCGACTGTATACACTAGTCTACTCCGGAGTATCGATGCCCTGTCTCGAAACTCCCACGACTAGGGACCACTTTTAAGGATATGCTTATAGACTACCCAGCTCTCACATATATGATCGCCCTCATACTGTTGGTAATCAAGCAAGATCCTAAGGGCTCTATCAACGTGTAATCATAATCAGTCACCTGAACCTATACACGACTGATAAAGGCAAACCAGATAGCATACTATCATCTCGAGTAAGACTGTTCTACCGGTATAGGTCATCCTCAATCATTACAATCACGTACCTGCGATCCAATAATTGACTTTGAGGGCACTATATCCAACAATCTCCCACTTGCACTTAAGGCTAATTATTGCGATGTCGCATACTCACAGCCCGTGTGATACCAAGCACCCAACTCCTCTACTAATCAGTTTCACAAACCCGTTTGTAAAACTCTTGTGTTCGAGAAATAGCCTCAGTGAGTGGGTCCGCCCTGATGTTTCTTTCTATGTCTCTCTTAATCTCAAGTTCGCGGAGAAAGCCATCTCCCGAGTTGAGTAATACCTGTCTTAGAATATGTCTGGATATCTGATGGGACCTAGTTCATAAATGAACTCCAAATCCAAACTTCTTAGACTGTATCGATAACTGAACCTAATCAGTATCCTGCACCATGCCTCCCACAGTATCCTCTTGGACCACCTGTCCATAATACTGCCCCCTTCGTCAGAGGGAAAAACTATAACTCTGACAATCACTCTGTCATCCATGTCACCTTTGAAGCCTGGAATGATAACCGTCTCCCGTAGGAGGCTGCCGTCATCAAATCCGTAGAACATGCACTTATGTTCTAAAACTGCTTCCTTATCTTTCTCCAGGATTGGATTAATATAAACTTATCGCATCTAGTGCAAAAACAACATCTGGTGTGGTACTTGACATCTCACGATTGACTCAATTGCCTAAGCAAGTGATCTGCCAATCATGCACATCCCTCTCCCCTTTAGTCTGTAAGACACCTTTAGAGAGGGTGACTCCATCACCTGTAGGTACACCACCATGCCAGGAGTCATTTATTCTAAAAACCATTAGAATACTGTCAAAGTACCCACATTGGGAAACTACCCAAATCCAGATCTAAAACCATAGATCTAGAAACCAGAATGTCTGATATTATATCCATATCCTGTGTGGAGAAACAACCGTATGACGACCACAGTACAACCGATCGTAGTATAGGAATTTTACTTCCTACTCTGTGTATGTCATCCAAATACCTGGACATCATACCCTACTATCTTCTTAACAGATGTTAGTTATATGTATGCCCTAGAGGCCATTACTGTACATACGATGTATATTGTAGTGGATGCTAGGACATATATAGGGAGGACTTTCTTGCTCGACATGATAATATGCTATCTGGTTCTACTTTATCATAACATGTACTCTGATTGTCTCTATATTACATGTTGATAAAGCCCTTAGGATGTGTACTCAACTACTGGGACTATGATGAGATCATATTAGTGGGGCCACGGTAGTCGACGAGTACATCCTATAACTGTTCCTAGTCGAGGGTATATCGAGACAGGGCATCGATGCACCAGAGTAGACTAGCGTATACGCATCTTGACCCATATGATGGGCGATGGATGATCCCATATCCATCGATGTTTGACATCAAGGATGGTGTACGGGTGCTCAGTGGAGACTGGGTAAACTGGACGGACTCGCCGAGAACTCCAAGATGGTATTATACCTCACGTCAGATGGCAGTTCTCCGGTGACACTGGTACAGAGTAGTCTGTTGACCCGAGATCGTCATAGAGTCTTGTGTGATTCCCACTGTGCTTTGATTTCCATCATACCACGTCCAAGAGGGCGTGCAAAAAGGTGGCTTTTGGGTACAGTCCCGAATCACATGGAGGCAATGAGCGATAGGAGGGGATTCGTCTCTCCCGGTATAGGGAGTTGATGTTGTGCTGTGTTCGATTGGCTATAACCGGAAATCCCTGGCCAGGGTTGCTGAGATTTACTGGTAAGTGTTATCATTAGTTTCTCGAACTGTTATAGACCTCATATCGACACGACTTATCGAGCTACTGGGGTCTGACGTTTACCACCCCTAGGCGAGATATGCGACATATCAGACGACGAGACCGGACTGTACGGGAGTGTTACTGTTTGGATTCACAGGAGAATGTACAGGCTTGCTTGTTGATCTTCTGAGCGCTCAATACCTGGGTAGCTGTTACGTTTAGCTGACCGCTTGCAGCTTGTGGGTGTTTGATATGATCATCACCTACTGCCGGCGTATTGACGATTCTTTAGAGTCCTACATAGAGGTTTCTTGGCTCAGGCAAAACGGAGTAGGAGCACATATGTGATATGTGCGGGACCGAGGATAATGCGGTATGTGATATCGTATTGTATTCTCACGATATTTGATATCAGCCGGGTCATCGGATTAAGTGTTGATTCGATGAATCGGTACGGATAAATATTAGTCGGTTATATGCGATATAGCCGGATTGTCGGATCAAGTGTTGATTCGATAATTTAATGTATAATAATATATATGATATATTAAATTACATTATCTAATATTAGCTCACTAAAAGATTCTTTTTCTCACTCGGGTAATACATTGATATATATGCGATATATGTTAATTGTATTATTTTATTTGATTACAATAAATATTATATATATGATATATAATATTGTAACATGATATGATAATTAATGCAATATGTTTAGTAGAGTTTAAACATGATTAGGGTTTGGATTAGGGTTAAGACTTCTAGTAGATTCTAGAAGGTTTCTTTTTGTCATGATAAAGATATTTGTCTTGATATTTTTGTGTGACTCACTCTTAACTCAACCCAAACCCTAACCCTAGGTTAATTCTCTACAATGGTTAAGTCAACCATGGTTGCATTATTTATCATATTAATCCTTTCATTATTCATCACAAAAGAAAATGGATCACTATTCTTCTTCTTCCTTGAGTTCTTCATGCAAAGCTTTCTTGCTTTGATATTTGTGATGAAAATATGTGAGAAAAAGATAAATAAAGAGAGCAAAAATCCTACTTCATCATCCTCATCTTCCCTTGCCCTTTAGATGAGAGTGTTCACTCAATTTTAGTGAGTGTTAGCTTGTGTTAATGAAACTTCAAGGTAGATCATCTTTGTATCGAAGATCGGAAGCAAGACTGCATCTTTCTCTTCGTGGAACCTCTCGAGAGTCCGGAACCCGATGATCGCAGCGAAGGGACCTCAACACGGAGCATATGAAGTCAAGGACCGGATCTACAAAGGTTGTAATCCCTCTCACTTAGTGTTAAAGTGTTTAGCATGTTAGTATTCGCCTAATCTCTAGTTTAAAGATCCGTATTCGAGTTGTTCGACACGGCTAAATTTTTAATCGGGCATGGTTGATGCCTCGTAGACCCTTGTGCGCGTGCATAGCAACCCTACAGTGGTATCAGAGCCAAGCTAGAGCTTTAGGCGAAGTTTAGACGAAGTTTAAAGTCCGATCGAACCCGGAAAACCCGATATACCCTAGTTTCTGGAAATTTTTCAAAACTGTGATTTTTTTTCATATTAAAAATACCCAAAAAATTCAGCAGGGTATTTTAGGAATTACTGTGAAACCCGACCCCCTAAATCATCCAAAGCGCTGTGGAACCGCGGCCAAACCCTGGTATTGGCGGCGGTTCCGCGGCAAGAATGAAGGATTGAGGGATAGGGTTTGCACAGTAACCTCCGTAGCTAATTCCTGATTCTTCTGGGCATTTTTAATTATACTCAAGTGTTGGGTTTTCTGGGGTGTATTGGGGACTCGTTGTTTCGATCAGATATTTTAACTTTGTTTAGTTTGTCCGGATAATTTTTAGAAACTGTTAAAAAGTTCGAACGGATATCAATAACTCACTTTTTCCCCTGTCGGAAAATTTTTCAAAAGTTGTATTTTTTCTCATGTTTAAGAACGTCCTAAGTCGTGCAAGTAACGCGGTGGACCCTCTAGAAGACAACAAACCTTAACTCGATTATGTGACCGTTATGAACTGCCTTTTGAACCTTAGGGTTTGGGGCAGTACGGCGTGCCACATGTGAGGCGTTGGCTTGACCCTTCTACGGTTGGACCATTGGTACTGTGGCATGTGATGGATGTTTTTAAACTAATTTCAAGTGTTGAGATATATTGGGGAAATCTTGGGTGTTTGATTATTCGATCGGAAAGTTTAACTTTGTCTATTTATCTGGAATGCGATACAATAATTGGAATTCACAAGTAGTTATGAGATAACTAATATGAATGTTATAAACACAGCACTTTAGTCTCAATTGATCGGTTGCCACGGAATTTTGATGTGATCAAAAGTCCGTCGCAATCACGTAGCGTACGCGGATACTCGCCGGGTAAACTTAACAGACAGCCACGCCCCATAGCCCCGACCAAGTGACTGTAGGAGAACCCCATCGCCAAAAGCATCCGTTCGGGTGCTCGCGGCAGCGGTGTTCCGCCTTAGTGCACTTCGTTGACGGCCTCTGGGGGTGCGGCCGTCTACTAAAGTTTGCGACGAGTATTCGATCAGTATGTCGGGAATCTTGTTGAATTGCCCTACTTGACATTGAAAAGAGTTTTCGATAAATGAGACTAAAATGAGGGGTTTATAATAGTTAGGCATACGATGTCTAAGGAATTCATTTGGTTAGGCATGCGATGTCTAAGGAGCTTGCGGATTCCAACTGTTGTAGTTTTACACTTTCTTTTCTGTGACCGTAAGCGTAGTATGTGGTGTATCACCGGCTTCGTTGCTATACATCAACGACAATCGGGATACGCATACTTGCTTACGTTGATGATATAAGATATTATGTGTTGCTGTGATATGTTATATTGGATCGTCGCGTTTTGAATAGCCGGAGGTTTTATGTGAGATGAGAGTTTTTCTTTTTCATTCATGTAAAATTTATTGTATGTAATATTCTTTTATTGGGGCACTTCCAGGTTGCGGAAGATGTCACCGTTGTATATTATTTACTTTTCCGCATTAGGTAGACCCAAGGCGAGGAGCACAAGTAACCGGGTTCTAGGGTCCAGTGGGAGACCATCTCGAGGAGTCGAGACCGGGTCTCCTAACCCTAGAATTGGCAGTGTTGCTTGCCGCTCTCGTAGGGGTCTAGGGATATGGGTTTGGCTATTCATCGCGCCCGTGGAATCCGTGTTTTATACAGGCTCGTATTGAAAACACGGACGTCCTAGTATATCCAATATTTCATATATGTTCTTCTGCTGCCATGTTCTGTGATGAGATCATATTACTGCCTGAGATGAATGTTTATATTATATATATGAGATATATGTTATATTGCAGATTTCGTTTCAAAAATGTGATGCTTGCGAAGCATAATAAAATGGGACTTCATTAATGAGATTAATGAAATAAAAGAAACCTAAGATCTTGTAGAAACTTGTTTAAATTAAAAACTGGTAGCTCTAGTTCTTGCTTTGCATAGCGGTGTTCCTTGTAGAACATCCAGCACCTTATTCGATAAGGAAAGGACCGAGATCCCTTCACCGGGAGTGACTTCTTTAGCAATAACTGGCAGATACTACAAACTCGGTTTGTCTTTTGATTGCTTCTATAGTTCTTGCTTTGCATAGTGATATTTGTGAAATATCCTGCACCTTATTCGATGAGGAAAGGGCCGACGATCCCTTCACCGGGAGTGACCCCTTTAACAAAACTAGAAAAGCCTAAAAAACACTCCATTTAAAATCACTCGATTCTACAACGATATCAAGTTCATTACGCTAAAGGTTTTCATAAAAACCTGTCGTAGCCCTCCGTCATTTCAGATAAGTACTTCTTAGTATTCGTGCTGCGTTTGTTGACCTTAGCCAAGGCGTAGTGTGCGGTAGCTAATTAGTACTTATCTGTATAAGCATATGATGCGATTGAGTTAGGGTAGTCGTGCGACTTTGTTGACCTTAGCCAAGGGTCGTGCGGGTGGGTTTAATTCAATCGGGAAATGACGGGTTGAACTTGGCTAGCACTTATGATTTGTTGACCTTAGCCAAGGTCATAAGCTGCTAGGGGCAAAATTATCGGGAATTTCAAGTGTTGAAATTTGCAATGAGATTGCATACCTTCTATGAGATAGTTGGATCCCGATACCCGCTGCGAGTAAGAGTTACTCCTGGGAGAGTTTTACATATTATAATTAGCCGATCAAGTAGGTGTCTAGAAACGTGTTAACGGGGTTACGCCTCTGGGAAAACGAGGTTTACTTTTATTAGGTTCGTGCGAAAGCACGGGGGACCTCCTTCAAAGTACCGACACTAGCCTGGCTGAAAGATTTGCGAACTTGTAACGTGTAATTAATCCCGGCTAGTCTTTCCTTTTAGGGTTTGAAGGAAGATTTGATTAAAACAGTGGGAGACATCCTGATTAGATATATTAGATAACCAATCTAATCTTGCAAGAGCATACGCTGAGTGTTTTCTTCTCTCTCTCTCCAGGTAGCGACCATATCACGCCTTAATCAAGATAATAATACGGATGAATTGTCCGAACCCGCTTGTTATACTGAGCTGGGGAACGTTGGTCCCGCTCCAACTTATAATTGTTATAAGACAGAGCAGGAAATTAGGGAATGCCAGATTTCCCGTACCGCCCAAACGAAGAAAGTGCATGCTGATGCATCTTTTTCGGGTGTGTTCATTACAAAGAACTGTTTCTCAGTATCCTTTACGTCCTGGGTATGTGATACCGGATCAGGATCCCGCATATGTAATCTGTTACATGGGCTACAGAAAGGTAGAGAACTGAGAACGGGTGATAAGTTTCATGAGACAGAAAATGGTGCAAGTGTTGCAGCCAAGTCTGTTGGTCACTATCACCCTGTATTACCAGAATACATTGATTCTGAACACATGTTATTAGATACCGAACCTGATATACAAAATCATATCAGTCTCTTTATTAGTAAAGAAAGGATATAATTTTGTATTGTTGGATAATGTTTTGAACATTTCCTATATCAAGTGTTGATCGGATCAGGCACGTTATCTAAAAGCATAGACGTTCTAAATCAAACTACAGTTCTTAGTATAAAGAACACACACAAGAGGAATAGTTCAGAAATGAACGAATCCTTCTTGAGGCATTGTAGACTAGGTCATATCCATGCGACCCGACTAGCTGAAGTTACATTTAGATGTATATTTAAATCTGTTTGAATTTACATCTTGTGAAACTTGCCGGTCATGTCACAAAGATAAGATGACCATAGCTCTGTTTATTGGAAACAGAGAAAGAGTTAGTGAACTCTTGGGATTGATACATGCTGATGTATGAAAATCTCTTGTCTACACATGCCAAGACCGGTTCTTTGTACTTCATTACATTCTCTGATGATCTCTCAAGATTCAGACATATGTTCCTGCTGAAACACAAGTCCGAACCTTTTGAGATATTCACAGAATATAAGTTAGAAGTAGAGAACCAAAATACAGGTATAAGTATTATGTCCTTTGATGAGATCAAGGAGGAGAATAATTGAGCACGGAAATCCTGGACTATTCTAAAGGAGAATGAGATTCTCTCTCAGCATTACTCTTCCGTATACACCATAGCACGATGGTATATCGGGGCGGAGCAATAACACCCTATGTGATATGGTGCGCTCTATGATGAGTACTACTGAGTTTCTTATTTCCTTTTGGGAATTATGCACTTGAGAAGCTGCATACCTATTGAATAGGGTTCAAATCAAATCAGATGCTTACCACTTCATATGTGATATGGAAAGGGAAGAGCCCATATCTTAAGTTAGTTAAGATTTGGGGTTGTCCGGCCTATGTCTAAAAGGCAAAATCCGGACAAGCTCGAGGCAAGGTCTGTTATGTAGAACTGGAAAGGTTCTAGCTATACAAACTGCAGCTGATGATTTGGTAGAACCAAAGGATTCAATAGTTTCCAACGAACCTCAGCCTCTCCGCCGATCTAGTAGGGTTCCTCACCCACCTGAGAGATACTTCGGTTTCTCTATGACAGTGGGAGCGAGGATTGCATCATGAGATGATGACCCAACTAGTTTCGAGCTGGCCATCAGGAGTGAGACTCTGTAAGAATGGCCGGATGCGTATTGATCTGAGATGGAATCCTTATACACCAACAAAGTATGGACTTTGGTTGCTTTATCTGAAGGGTTAAATCCCCATCAGGAGCTAGTATATCTTGAGAAGATTACTTGGTGTACATGGAAAAGTTGAGACTTTCAAAGCTATGCTTAAGTCCATCCAGATCCTACTTACCACGGCTACATACCATGACTACGATATCTGGAGGTTGGGGGTCATGACTGCTTTTCTAAATGATGTTTTAGAAGGGAGCATCTATAAGTACACAGCCAGAGGGCTTCGTAGACAGTGGGAGTAGCGGAAACGTGTGCAAGTTGTTTTATATGATAAAACAGGCATCGCGGAGTGATACCTCCTAAATCCTGGGTTTTTGGATGTATGAGATAGATCTAATTGGATGTTAGGAATCTCACTAGTTGTAGTGAGATGGTATCAATCGATCCTGGGGAGAATCACTGGAAAGGTTCCAGGGTGATAAGGACGACTGAATGTCAGTCGCAGGCATTGTCTCTACCCTCAGTGGAGGGACGGTATGTTGGAAGAGTTCCAAGCTAGATACCGTGACATACTAGACGATTAAAGGCAAGATACATCGTTACCAAGGATGCTACCAAAGAGGCAGTCTGGATATATATAAGTTCATGAGATGAACTTCGTTCCTACCATTGTGTGACAATGGAGTTGTGGCTTTAGCCAAGGAACTACCGTCCCATCAGAAATCCAGATATAATTCTTAGGAAGTATCACCTGATCATGGAGATGGTTGATCTCCAGGGAGATCGAGGTTAGGAGAGTAGACATAGAGGACAACAGCACGGATCCACTCACAAAGGCCTTTTTCCCAGTAGAGACTTTTATGGGATGGTTGAGTATGAGATACTTCAACCGCAGCTAATTGTTGGGTATGTGATACCACAACAGATAGCCTTAGTGCAAGTGGGAGATTGTTAGTTATATGTATGCCCTAGAGGCCATTATTGTACATACGATGTATATTGTAGTGGATGCTAGGACATATATAGGGAGGACTTTCTTGCTCGACATGATAGTATGCTATCTGGTTCTACTTTATCTTAACATGTACTCTGATTGTCTCTATATTACATGTTGATAAAGCCCTTAGGATGTGTACTCGACTACTGGGACTATGATGAGATCATACTAGTGGGGCCACGGTAGTCGATGAGTACATCCTATAACTGTTCCTAGTCGAGGGTATATCGAGACAGGGCATCGATGCACCAGAGTAGACTAGCGTATACGCATCTTGACCCATATGATGGGCAATGGATGATCCCATATCCATCGGTGTTTGACATCAAGGATGGTGTACGGGTGCTCAGTGGAGACTGGGTACACTGGACGGACTCGCCGAGAACTCTCAGATGGTATTATACCTCACGTCAGATGGCAGTTCTCCGGTGACACTGGTACAGAGTAGTCTGTTGACCCGAGATCGTCATAGAGTCTTGTGTGATTCCCACTGTGCTTTGATTTCCATCATACCACGTCCAAGAGGGCGTGCAAAAAGGTGGCTTTTGGGTACAGTCCCGAATCACATGGAGGCAATGAGCGATAGGAGGGGATTCGTCTCTCCCGGTATAGGGAGTTGATGTTGTGCTGTGTTCGATTGGCTATAACCGGAAATCCCTGGCCAGGGTTGCTGAGATTTACTGGTAAGTGTTATCAGTAGTTTCTCGAACTGTTATAGACCTCATATCGACACGACTTATCGAGCTACTGGGGTCTGACGTTTACCACCCCTAGGCGAGATATGCGACATATCAGACGACGAGACCGGATTGTACGGGAGTGTTACTGTTTGGATTCACAGGAGAATGTACAGGCTTGCTTGTTGATCTTCTGAGCGCTCAATACCTGGGTAGCTGTTATGTTTAGCTGACCGCTTGCAGCTTGTGGGTGTTTGATATGATCATCACCTACTGCCGGCGTATTGACAATTCTTTAGAGTCCTACACAGAGGTTTCTTGGCTCAGGCAAAACGGAGTAGGAGCACATATGTGATATGTGCGGGACCGAGGATAATGCGGTATGTGATATCATATTGTATTCTCGCGATATTTGATATCAGCCGGGTCATCGGATCAAGTGTTGATTCGATGAATCGGTACGGATAAATATTAGTCGGTTATATGCGATATAGCCGGATTGTCGGATCAAGTGTTGATTCGATAATTTAATGTATAATAATATATATGATATATTAAATTACATTATCTAATATTAGCTCACTAAAAGATTCTTTTTCTCACTCGGATAATACATTGATATATATGCGATATATATTAATTGTATTATTTTATTTGATTACAATAAATATTATATATGTGATATATAATATTGTAACATGATATGATAACTAATGCAACATGTTTAGTAGAGTTTAAACATGATTAGGGTTTGGATTAGGGTTAAGACTTCTAGAGATTCTAGAAGGTTTTTTTTTGTCATGATAAAGATATTTGTCTTGATATTTTTGTGTGACTCACTCTTAACTCAACCCAAACCCTAACCCTTGGTTAATTCTCTACAATGGTTAAGTCAACCATGGTTGCATTATTTATCATATTAATCCTTTCATTATTCATCACAAAAGAAAATGGATCACTATTCTTCTTCTTCCTTGAGTTCTTCATGCAAAGCTTTCTTGCTTTGATATTTGTGATGAAAATATGTGAGAAAAAGATAAATAAAGAGAGCAAAAATCCTACTTCATCATCCTCATCTTCCCTTGCCCTTTAGATGAGAGTGTTCACTCAATTTTAGTGAGTGTTAGCTTGTGTTAATGAAACTTCAAGGTAGATCATCTTTGTATCGAAGATCGGAAGCAAGACTGCATCTTTCTCTTCGAGGAACCTCTCGAGAGTCCGGAACCCGATGATCGCAGCGAAGGGACCTCAACACGGAGCATATGAAGTCAAGGACCGGATCTACAAAGGTTGTAATCCCTCTCACTTAGTGTTAAAGTATTTAGCATGTTAGTATTCGCCTAATCTCTAGTTTAAAGATCCGTATTCAGGTTGTTCGGCACGACTAAATTTTTAATCGGGTATGGTTGATGCCTCGTAGACCCTTGTGCGCATGCCCAGCAACCCTACAACAGATACATCCCCTATTCTGATGAAGTCAAACCCATGACTGTCACATCAAAATTAGATGATCTATCCCCGCTATAACTGCTCTAGTCTATAAATAGACATAAGCTACTTGCCCACTATGTTTCCGCTGCTCCCACTGACCATAACAACCCTCTGGAAGAATAATATATACGTGTACTTCTAAAGCTAGTTTAGAACGACGCTATACTTATCCTCCTGCCGGGTCTCATAGCCTGGAACAACAGTTGTGTCAAGTCTGGGTAGATAAGAACCTCCATGTCACTGTCCTTGAGGCTATCGGAGTACCTCTCGGGTGTCTGAGGTTACCCACCATATCTGCGGAGTGGCTAATGGAATGTCAAACCTGATTGAATCTATAGGTCTTATTAAATTTTCTGTAATCGTTTACGGTTCTGGAATCACTTCCAGTTCTACCATACTCCCACTACTATTTTCTGAAAAAAATCCATTTTACTAAAACTGTGGCGAGTCAAGAACAATATCGCTATTGATTTTCCAGATGGTAGAAAGTCAACCCTCGACGTAGCCCGGGCCAACCCACAAACAGCCATTACAGAAACGTGCCCTGGGTTATCCAGAGTCTGATTTTAAGCATAAGCCGGACAACTCCACGTACCTTAACATCGTTAAGATATGAACCATTCTATATCCAATATAGAAACTTTGACACTTATTTAATTGGAACCAGATTCTGTTAGTTGTATGTATGCCCTAGAGGCCAGTATTGTACAGATGATGTATATTATATTGGATGCTTGGACATATATAGAGATGACTTTCTTGCTCGATATGATAGTATGCTATCTGGTTGCTCTTTATCTTAACATGTACACTTGTCTCTTTAAACTGTCTTATAGTTACATGTTGATAAAGCCCTTAGGATGTGTACTTGACTACCTGGACTATGATGCAGATCATACTAGTGGGGACATGGTAGTCGATAAGTACATCCTTCAAGGTCCCTAGTCGTGGGTGTATCGAGACAGGGCATCGATATACCAGTGTAGACTAGCATATACGCTTCTCGACCCATGAGATGGGCGATGGATGATCTCATATCCATTGATGTTTGACATCAGAGATGGTATACGGGTGCTCAGTGGAGACTGGGTACACTGGACGGACTCGCCGAGAACTCCCAGATGGTATTATACCTCACGTTAGATGGCAGTTCTCAGGTGACACTTGTACAGGTTAGTCTGTAGACCCGAGATCGTCATAGAGTCTTGTGTGATTCCCACTGTGCTTTGATCTCCACCTTACCACGTCCATGAGGGCGTGCAAAATGGTGGTCTTTGGGTACAGTCCCGAATCACATGGAGGCAATGAGCGATAGGAGGGGTTTCGTCTCTCCCGGTATTGGGGGTTGATGTTGCGCAGTGCTCGATTGGCCGTAACAGGGAAGTCCCTGGCCAGGGCTGATCAGAGATTTGCTGGTAAGTGTTACCAGTAGTTTCTCGACCCGTTATGAGCCTCACATCGGCATGACTTATCGGTTATTGGGGTCTGACGTTTACCACCCCTAGACTTGATATGCGACATATCAGACGAACAGACCAGACTGTACGGTAAGTGTTACTGGTTGGATTCACAGGAGTGTGAGCGGGCTAGCTTGTTGATCTTCTGATCACTCAATACCCGGATGGCCATTACATTTAGCAGACCGCTTGCGACTTGTGGGTGCTTGATATGATCATCATCTGCTACCGGCGTATTGACGAGTCTTTAGAGTCCTACACAGAGGTTTCCTGGCTCAAACGAAACGAAATAGGAGCGCATATGAGATATGTGCATGACCGAGAATAATGCGTGTATGTGATACCGTATTTCATTCTCACGATGGATGTATCGATTGGTTATATTCGATATGACCTAGTTATCGAATCATTGATTCGATAAGCCGATACATAGAATACCAGTCGGTTATATGCGATATGACCGGATCGTTAAGTCAAGTGTTGATTTAATGATTTAATGTATAATTATATATTTGATATATTACTTTGCATTAGCTAGTATTAGTTCACTTTATATGGATTTTCTCACTTGATGTGCAAGAAGTATATGCGATATACTTTTGTGCACATATTAGTATCATGTTTGATGATACTTGATCATTTAGTTAAGTGTATAGAATTAAACCATGGTTAATTTGATAATTAGGGTTTTGCATATTCATTCATTTATTTATTTGTTTATTTATTTATTTGGAAAAGATAAAGATGAGAATGGTGGCTTTCTTTGTTTCTAGTTGAAGCTTCATGAAGCTTTGACTTCTTAACCATTCTTGTCTTCATGCTTAACCCTAACCCATCCAAGTAACCATGGTCTATTCTCTACACTCAACTATGGTTTGCTTATGATAAGTATTGAATTATTTTTCATTTTAATTCAACACTTATCATATTCTATCTTCTTCTTCATCTTCTTCTTCAAGATAGAAAGCTTGATGCCATCAATGGCAACTTGAGATCTAAAGTGAGAAATCCAATTCTAAAGTGAACCCACCTCCTATTTCTTCACCCTCTACCTCTTGCCAAGTTGTTTTGGGTGTTTTCTTCACAAGTTTCACAACTTTGTGAAGTCGGAGCTTGAACTTGTGATGCCTCGACGTAGATCATCTTCGGCACGAAGCCGACGACCTAGTCCGCCCATTTCTCCGATCAAGCCGACGATCGAGTCCGGGATTCGAGATGGACAGCGAGAGGACACCTACGTGGAGCCAAGGAAGTGGATATCCGGATCTACAAAGGTTGTAGCTTCCTATCTTTAGTTAAGTTTTTAACTAGTTTACTGTTTCGCCTAAATTTCTAGTCGACGATCCGTATTAGGGCTTCTCGGCACCCATAAAATTTGAAATTGGCATGGTTGGTGCCTTATGAGACCTCTATAGTGTGCCTAGGAACCCTTCAGTGGTATCAGAGCCTAGCTAGAGCCTTAGGCGAAGTCTAGACGATGTTTGAAACCCGATCGAACCCGAAAACCTAACTTTTTGATGCTCTCTGGACTTTTTCTAAAAACTGGGATTTTTCCAGATTAAAAATTGCTAAAAAATTCAGCAGGGAAATCTATGAATTACGGTGCAAAAATAACTTACTGAAGAGTCTACAGTGCGGCGGAACCGCGGCAAATTTATTGAATTATAAAATAATTTTTGCACAGTAACTGATTGATTCTGGTGTTGGATTTTCTGGGAATTTTTAAAATTTATTCAAGAGTTGAATATTCCAGGTTGTTTTGGGGATTCGATGATTCGATCGGATTATCAGATTTTGTCTATGTGGATTCCGGATAATTTTTTTGAATTTGTTAAAAAGTTCGACCGGATATAAATACCCAACTTTTCCCCTGTCGGGAAATTTCCAAGTGTTGGATTTTTCCGTAGTTTAACGACGTTCTAAGTAGTGCAAGTAACGCGATGGACCCTCTAGAAGACAACAAACCTTAACTCAATTATGTGACCGTCTTGAACTGCCCTTTGAACCTTCGGGTTTGGGGCAGTACGGCGTGCCACATGTGAGGCGTTGGCTTGACCCTTCTACGGCTGGACCGTTGGTACTGAGGCACGAACTGAATGTTGTTAGACTTATTTCATGTGTTGAGCTGTATCGGGAAAACTTGGGTATTCGACTGTTCGATCGGAAAGTTTAACATTTTCTGTTTATCTGGAATATGATACAATAATTGGAATTCACAAACAGTTATGAGATAACTGAATGAATGTTATAAATCTAGCGGTTTAGTTTCACTTGATATTGAAAAGAGTTTTCGATAATGAGACTAAAATGCGGGGTTTATAACTGTTAGGCATGTGATGTCTAAGTATTTCATTTGATTAGGCATGTGATGTCTAAAGAGGTTGCGGATTCCAACTGTTGTAGTTTTACACTTTCTTTTCTGTGACCGTAAGTGTAGTATGTTCATATCGCCGGTTTTGTTGCTATACGTCAATGACAATTGGGGTATGCATACTTACTTACGTTGATGACATGTGATGTTATGTGTTGCTGGATATGTTATACTGGATCGTCGTGTTTGAATAGCCGGGGTTTTTTATGTGAGATGAGTGTTTTTCATTTTCATTCATATAAAAACTTGTATGTAATATTCTTTTATTTGGGACACTTCCAGGTAGCGGAAGTTGTCACCTTTTGTATATTATTTACTTTTTCGCATTAGGATAGACCCAAGGAGGGGAGCACAAGTAACCGGGTTCTGGGGTCCAGTGGGAGACCAACTCGAGGAGTCGAGTCCGGGTCTCCTAACCCTAGAATTGGCAGGGTTGCTTGCCGCTCTCGTAGGGGTCTAGGGGTGTGGGATTGGCTATTCATCACGACCGTGGAATCCGTGTTTTATACTGGCTCGTATTGAAAACACGGACGTCCTAGTATATCCAATATTTCATATGATTTTTTCTGCTGCGATATCTGTGATGTGATCATGTGATGTTCTGTGATAGATACAGTATATAGTATATATGATATATTATATAGACGTTACTTATGTTTTGCATCCGCACTAGCCCTGCCCTGCTCTGTCGTTAGTTACCTAACCTAACGGTGCATGAGGGGACATCGAGGCGAATGCGGATGGCATAAGTGTCCGTCGTATTTATCTGTGATGTTTAGGTATTTAAATGATGGGACTTCATTAATGTGATTAATGAAAGAAAAGAAACCTAAGATGTTGTAGAATCAAATTTTAAACAAAACAGGTAGCTACAGTTCTTGCTTTGCATAGCGGTATATATGATATACCCTGCACCTTATTCGATAAGGAAAGGACCGAGATCCCTTCACCGGGAGTGACTCCTTTAGCAATAACTGGCAGATGATACACACTCGGTTTTCTTTTGATTGTTTTTGAGTTTTGCTTTGCACAGTGATATATATGATATATCCCGCACCTTATTCGACGAGGAAAGGGCCGACGATCCCTTCACCGGGAGTGACCCCTTTAGCAAAACTAGAAAAGCCTCAAAATCACTCCATTTCAAAACTTCATTTGATTCTACAACGATATCAAGTTCATTACGCAATAGGTTTTCAGAAAAACCTGTCGTAGCCCTCCGTCATTTCAGATAAGTAGTAGTTAGTATTCGTGCTACGTTTGTTGGCCTGCGTCAAGGCGTAGTGTGCGGTAGCTAACTAGTATTTATCTGCTTATGCATATGATGCAGATTGGATTAGGGTAGTCGTACGACTTTGTTGGCCCGCGTCAAGGGTCGTGCGGGTGGGTTTAATTCAATCAGGAAATGACGGGTTGAACTTGACTAGCGCGCTGTGATTTGTTGGCCTGCGTCAAGGTCATAGGACGCTAGGGGCAAAATATTATCGGGAATTTCAAGTGTTGAAATTTGCAATGAGATTGCATACCTTCTATGAGATAGTTGGATCCCGATACCCACTGCGAGTAAGAGTTACTCCTGGGAGAGTTTTACACATTACAATTAGCCGATCAAGTAGGTGTCTAGAAAGGTGTTAACGAGGTTACGCCTCTGGGAAAACGAGGTTTACATTAATTAGGTTCGTGCGAAAGAACGGGGGACCTCCCTCAAAGTACCGACACTGGCCTGGCTGAAAGATTGGCGAACTTGTAGTATGTAATTAATCCCGGCTAGTCTTTCCTTTTAGGGTTTGAAGGAAGATTTGATAAAAACAGTGGGAGCCATCCTGATTAGATAAGATAATAACCAATCTGATCTTGCACGAGCTTACGCTAAAGTGTTTTCTTCTCTCTCTCTCCAGGTAGCGACCATTTCATGCCCTAATAAAGATAATAATATGGATGTATTGACCGAACCCGCATGTTATACTGTGCTGGGGAACGTTGGTTCCGTTCTTTCCTATAAGAGTTATAGGACTGAACAGGATATAGGGGAATACCAGGATTCCCATGCCACCCGAATGAAGAAAGTACATGTTGATGCATTTTCTTCGGGTGTGTTCGTTACAGAGAACTGTTTCTCCATTTGCCCTACGTCCTGGGTATTAGATACCGGATCAGGATCCCATATATGTAATCAGTTACATGGGCTTAGGAAAGGTAGAGAACTTGGAGAAGGTGATAAAGACATTAGAGTTGGAAATTGTGCAATTGTTGCAGCTAAGACTGTCGGGGAATATCACCTTGAATTACCAACTGGTAATACATTGGTTCTGAACGAATGCTATTACATACCGAACCTGATATGCAACATTATATCAATTTCTTTATTAAGTAAAGAGGGATATAATTTTGTATTACAGGACAATGTTATGAACATTTTCCGTAACCAAAAGTTGGTTGGATCAGGCATGTTGTGCAATGGCATTTATGTTCTAAATCAATCAACAGTTCTGAGCATAACTAACACACACAAGAGGAAGAGTTCTGAAATGAACGAATCCTTCTTGTGGCATTGTAGACTGGGTCACATCAATGCGACACGACTGGCTAAGTTGCATAAGGATGGATATTTGAATCCGTTTGAATTTTCATCCTATGACACTTGCCAGTCATGTCTCAAAGGCAAGATGACCAAAGCTCCGTTTACGGGACACGGAGAAAGAGTTACCGAACTCTTGGGACTGATACATAGTGATGTATGCGTTCCCATGTCTACACATGCCAGGGATGGTTCTTCGTACTTCATTACATTCACTGACGATCTCTCTAGATTCGGATATGTGTTCCTGATGAAACACAAATCAGAAGCTTTTGAGAAATTTAGAGAATATAAACAAGAAGTCGAGAACCAAACCGGAAAAAGTATTAAAATCCTTCGATCTGATCGAGGAGGAGAATACTTAAGCAATGAATTCCTGGACTTCCTAAAAGAGAATGGGATTCTCTCTCAGCTGACTCCTCCATATACACCACAGCACAACGGTGTATCAGAACGGAGGAACCGTACCCTATTGGATATGGTGCGCTCTATGATGAGCACAGCTGAGTTACCTATTTCCTTCTGGGGATATGCACTGGAAACAGCTGCAGATCTATTGAATATGGTTCCCACCAAAACCGTGCCAACCACTCCATATGAGATATGGAAAGGAAAGAGACCATGTCTTAATTATGTTAAGATATGGGGTTGTCCGGCATATGTAAAAATGCAAAATCCGGACAAACTCGCGGCAAGGTCCATTCTGTGTAAGTTTATTGGATATCCCAAACATTCGCGCGGGTATATCTTCTACCACACCGAGGAACAAAAGGTGTTTGTTTCTCGACATGCCACCTTTTTAGAAAAGGAATTTCTTGAAAAAGAGATTAGTGGCAAGGAGGTAGAACTGGAAGAGGTTCCAGCAATACAGACTACAACAGAAGATTTGGTTGAACCAGAGGATTCAGTAGTTCCCAATGAACCTCAGCCTCTCCGCCGATCTAGTAGGGTTCCTCGCCCACCTGAGAGATACTACGGTTTTCTCATGGATGGTGGGAGCGAGGATTGCATCATGGAGGATGATGACCCAACTAGCTTCGAGCAGGCCATCACGAGTAGGGACTCAGTGAAATGGCTGGATGCTATGCGGTCCGAGATGGAATCCATGTACACCAACAAAGTATGGACTTTGGAAGTTGCTCCTGAAGGGGTAAAACCCATCGGGAGCAAGTGGATCTTCAAGAAGAAACTTGGTGTAGATGGGAAAGTGGAGACTTTCAAAGCTATACTTGTAGCAAAGGGTTTTCGTCAAAGACCAGGCGTGGACTATGACGAGACCTTTTCTCCAGTGGCTATGCTTAAATCCATCCGGATCATGCTTGCCATCGCTGCATATCATGATTACGAAATCTAGCAAATGGATGTTAAGACCGCCTTTCTAAATGGTGATTTAGAAGAGTGCGTGTACATGACTCAGCCAGAGGGCTTCGTAGACAGTGGGAGCAGCGGCAAGGTGTGCAAGCTGCTTAAATCCATTTATGGATTAAAGCAAGTATCGCGGAGTTGGAACATCTGCTTTGATGTCGTTATCAAAGAGTTTGATTTCGTCAAAAACCCAGATGAACCTTGTATTTACAAGAAGGTGGCAGGGAGTAAGGTTGTCTTCCTCGTATTGTACGTGGACGACATACTCTTGATAGGAAATGATATTCCTATGCTGCAATCGGTCAAGCTCTTCTTATCACAAAGATTCTCAATGAAAGATCTTGGTGATGCCTCCTGCATATTGGGAATCAGGATCTATAGAGATAGATCCAAACGGATATTGGGATTGTCCCAATCCAGGTACATTGACACCATACTAAAGAGGTTTAGTATCGAAGAATCCAAGCGTGGGAACTTGCCCACGATCTCTGGAGTCACTCTCTCCAAAGAGATGTCTCCCAAGACTGATTTGGAGAGAGCTCGCATGCAAGGGATACCCTATGCTTCAGCTGTAGGCTCTATCATGTATGCGATGCTATGTACCAGACCCGATGTTGCATACTCACTAAGTGTAGTGAGCAGGTATCAAGCTGATCCTGGAGAGAGTCACTGGACAGCTGTGAAGAGCATTCTCAAGTACTTACGAAGGACTAAAGAGATGCTCTTGGTGTATGGTAACGGAGAACTCCAAGTGGAGTCCTTTACCGATTCGAGCTTCCAGAGTGATAAGGACGACTCTAAGTCGCAGTCGGGATTTGTCTTTACCCTGTACGGAGGGGCGGTTAGCTGGAAGAGTTCCAAGCAGGAAACCGTGGCAGACTTGACGATGGAGGCTGAATACATCGCTGCCAACGATGCTGCCAAAGAGGCTGTCTGGATCAAGAAGTTCATTACTGAACTTGGAGAGGTTCCATCCATTGAGCATCCAATACCTTTGTATTGCGATAACAATGGAGCGGTGGCTTTGGCCAAGGAACCCAGGTCCCATCAGCGATCCAGGCATATTCTGAGGCGGTATCACCTGATCCGGGAGATAGTTGATCGCCGGGAGATCGAGGTCAGGAGAGTTGACACGAAGAACAACACGGCGGATCCACTCACGAAGGCCATTCCCCAGATACAGTTTGAGAGACTCTTCGGGATGCTCGGTATGCGATACTACAGCAGCTGGCCCTAGTGCAAGTGGGAGATTGTTAGTTGTATGTATGCCCTAGAGGCCAGTATTGTACAGATGATGTATATTATATTGGATGCTTGGACATATATAGAGATGACTTTCTTGCTCGATATGATAGTATGCTATCTGGTTGCTCTTTATCTTAACATGTACACTTGTCTCTTTAAACTGTCTTATAGTTACATGTTGATAAAGCCCTTAGGATGTGTACTTGACTACCTGGACTATGATGCAGATCATACTAGTGGGGACATGGTAGTCGATAAGTACATCCTTCAAGGTCCCTAGTCGTGGGTGTATCGAGACAGGGCATCGATATACCAGTGTAGACTAGCGTATACGCTTCTCGACCCATGAGATGGGCGATGGATGATCTCATATCCATTGATGTTTGACATCAGAGATGGTATACGGGTGCTCAGTGGAGACTGGGTACACTGGACGGACTCGCCGAGAACTCCCAGATGGTATTATACCTCACGTTAGATGGCAGTTCTCAGGTGACACTTGTACAGGTTAGTCTGTAGACCCGAGATCGTCATAGAGTCTTGTGTGATTCCCACTGTGCTTTGATCTCCACCTTACCACGTCCATGAGGGCGTGCAAAACGGTGGTCTTTGGGTACAGTCCCGAGTCACATGGAGGCAATGAGCGATAGGAGGGGTTTCGTCTCTCCCGGTATTAGGGGTTGATGTTGCGCAGTGCTCGATTGGCCGTAACAGGGAAGTCCCTGGCCAGGGCTGATCAGAGATTTGCTGGTAAGTGTTACCAGTAATTTCTCGACCCGTTATGAGCCTCACATCGGCACGACTTATCGGTTATTGGGGTCTGACGTTTACCACCCCTAGACTTGATATGCGACATATCAGACGAACAGACCGGACTGTACGGTAAGTGTTACTGGTTGGATTCACAGGAGTGTGAGCGGGCTAGCTCGTCGATCTTCTGATCGCTCAATACCCGGATGGCCGTTACGTTTAGCAGACCGCTTGCGACTTGTAGGTGCTTGATATGATCATCATCTGCTACCGGCGTATTGACGAGTCTTTAGAGTCCTACACAGAGGTTTCCTGGCTCAAGCGAAACGAAATAGGAGCGCATATGAGATATGTGCAGGACCGAGAATAATGCGTGTATGTGATACCGTGTTTCATTCTCGCGATGGATGTATCGATTGGTTATATTCGATATGACCTAGTTATCGAATCATTGATTCGATAAGCCGATACATAGAATACCAGTCGGTTATATGCGATATGACCGGATCGTTAAGTCAAGTGTTGATTTAATGATTTAATGTATAATTATATATTTGATATATTAATTTGCATTAGCTAGTATTAGTTCACTTTATATGGATTTTCTCACTTGATGTGCAAGAAGTATATGTGATATACTTTTGTGCACATATTAGTATCATGTTTGATGATACTTGATCATTTAGTTAAGTGTATAGAATTAAACCATGGTTAATTTGATAATTAGGGTTTTGCATATTCATTCATTTATTTATTTATTTATTTATTTATTTGGAAAAGATAAAGATGAGAATGGTGGCTTTCTTTGTTTCTAGTTGAAGCTTCATGAAGCTTTGACTTCTTAACCATTCTTGTCTTCATGCTTAACCCTAACCCATCCAAGTAACCATGGTCTATTCTCTACACTCAACTATGGTTTGCTTATGATAAGTATTGAATTATTTTTCATTTTAATTCAAAACTTATCATATTCTATCTTCTTCTTCATCTTCTTCTTCAAGATAGAAAGCTTGATGCCATCAATGGCAACTTGAGATCTAAAGTGAGAAATCCAATTCTAAAGTGAACCCACCTCCTATTTCTTCACCCTCTACCTCTTGCCAAGTTGTTTTGGGTGTTTTCTTCACAAGTTTCACAACTTTGTGAAGTCGGAGCTTGAACTTGTGATGCCTCGACGTAGATCATCTTCGGCACGAAGCCGACGACCTAGTCCGCCCATTTCTCCGATCAAGCCGACGATCGAGTCCGGGATTCGAGATGGACAGCGAGAGGACACCTACGTGGAGCCAAGGAAGTGGATATCCGGATTTACAAAGGCTGTAGCTTCCTATCTTTAGTTAAGTTGTTAACTAGTTTATTGTTTCGCCTAAATTTCTAGTCGACGATCCGTATTAGGGTTTCTCGGCACCCATAAAATTTGAAATTGGCATGGTTGATGCCTTGTGAGACCTCTATAGTGTGCCTAAGAATCCTTCAGATTCTAATCATGCAACTGTCTCCAGTGCATATCAACTTAATGGAGAGAGGCTAATCAGCATTACTCAACTTAGGAATCCATCCAATTATGAGTAACCTGAAAGAGAAACAAGTTTCTCAAGATCACTACTTGAATACCAATCACAAGAATCTACATCTTCGATCTCTTTGAAGAATTTCGATACTTGCGATATCTGGTTCTTTACTTTATTCCTATACACACAACTTCTCAAAACTTAGACCTTGTATTTCTACGAAACACTTGTCTAAAAACTAGAGAAGTCATAAGTAAACAGAACATAGTACGAGGACCAACCCCTTTGTCCTAATGGACACTAGACAACATACAATACTCTGTATAAGTCCGCTGAGTTGAATAACTCAAAACCTGTGCATCGTAGGTTGAAAACTGTACTTATGGTTAAGAACTACTCCGCTGTTCAATGCTCCTTACCCAATCGTCAACTGATGTAGGTAAATGTCATCGACATAATATCAAAAAGTTATATCTCACTTTATAAAAATAAACGTACAGATATATCATTTTGAAATTGGTGCACAACAACGGATACTCAAAACCAAATACATACCTGCCGGCAATAACCTAGACGACTTCCTCAAATATCACCAATTACAACGAATTCCGATATAATGAGGATGATCTCCTTATTCCTAATAACCTACTCCCTCTCATCATCTGTAAAACCATACAGATGTGAGAATCATACCTGGTAAATACATACCCTGGAGTAAGTATCTAATCGGGAAATCAGTTTTCCTTTAACAATGCACTGAAACATGAAAATGTTTCGTAGGAGTATCCTGGTATTCCTAGTAATGTCTCTTCCATAATCCAATTCATGACTATAACCGTATATTTCTTTGTCATCTCTCCAAATCCCTTTATTTGTCTTTATTTATTACCTTCTGTACACCATTGTTAGGCTAAATGGTTTTCTTCCTTCCCTACCGTTCGGCACCAGCCTATGGTTTGGACGAAGACTATCCAGTAAGCATAATAGGTGTACCCTCCTAAACCAAGGAGTACTCGCAACTTGAGAGAAGGTGATGATAAAAGACAACTGAATAATACCTTATTCTATTTATCCCGAACTGGGGAAAAAAGCAAAGGTGAAATAGGAGTGGCGATGAACTACGTGGTTTGGTCGCGAATGATAGCAGTCGCAATTTACTTTACCCTCTTTCTAATCCCTTTATTTTGTCTTTACATATTACCTTCTGTACACCCTACTTAAGCTAATTGGTTTTCTTCATTCTCTACCTTTCGGCACCTGCCTATGGTTTGGAAGAAGACTATCCAATAAGCGCAATAGGTGTACTCTCCTAAACCAAGGAGCCCTCGCAACCTGAGAGAAGGTGATAATAAAAGAAAACTGAATAAACCAATTCTATTTCTCCTGAACTTTGATCCATCCTCGAAGAATTCCCTTCGAGTTCGTATATAACCATACGATGGATCTATCCAATGGAAGTGGATGTCCGTAGTAATACAGGGTGTTCTGAGAAATGCAAAGGGTAGAAGAAGGAGTGGCAATGACTTATGCAACTCAGACAATCCAAAAGTCAGTATTTTAAGAAGGTTCGGTCAATTTGGTCACTGAGTCATAATCTAGGGTCGGTCAAAGGTCGCTGCCAAAGAGAGAGAGAAAAGAAACACTCTGCGTGCACTCTAACCTAGATCAGAATGGTTATCACTTTATCTAATTAGGAAACCTCCCACTGTACTGTCAAATTCTCCTCCAAACCTCAAAGAAGAATCAATCGGGATCACCCGAAGAGTAAACCAACTCATCAGTGGGAATCGAGATCCAACTCTCATCGCATGATAACGTGACGGAATCCACTCACGTTATCACACTCCAGAAGGTATGCACATGCCTGGCAAGTTTCAGTTTCTTTAGAAACCCCCGATATGATTTTTACCCCATGTTCTTATGACCTTGATGAAGGCTAACAAATCATAAGTCACATGTCAAGTTCTGCCCGTCATTATCTTGTTAATTCGAACCCACCCGTACATACCCTTGACGAAGGCCAACAAGGTAATACGACTGTTCCAAACCAACTCATCTATCTATGCAACAAATGAATACCCCAGCAGCTACCAAACACTATGCCTTGACGAAGGCCAACAAATATAGCTTGAATACTACTGACCATCCATCAGAAATGACGGAGGGCTACGGCTGGTTTTTGGCGAAAAACCTTTAACGTAATGAACTTGATCTCGTTGAAGGAACCTGATAGCTTTTTATAAAAATATAGTGGCGAAAACCTTTGCTAAAGAGGTCACTCCCGGTGAAGGGATCTCGGCTCTTTCCTCGTGGAATGAGGTGCAGGATATTCCACTGAATACCACGATGCAAAGCAACTTGTAATCGACTATAGTGAAGTTATTACCCTGATGTAAACTTCTGCCCAAGGGGTCACTCCCGGTGAAGGGATCTCGACCCTTGCCCCGTCGAATGAGGTGCAAGATATTCCAACCGAATACCACTGTGCAAAACAAAAGGAAACGTATTTGTAACAACACTTTTTAAAACTGTTCCAACAACATCCAAACAGGTTTGTTTTCCTTTGCATTGATCAGAATCAACGCAGTCCCATCATTTAATCACACCAGAAAAGAACGAAAATAAAATATACGTATATGCCATCCGCATTCGTCACTGGGTCCCGTCATTATCCGTTGGGTTACTTAACTAACGACAGAGCGGCGACTGGACTAGCGCGGGTGCAAAACATATACAACATCTACTAGTATATATACCAATATACAATAATTGCTCCAGGCATGATAATATGCAACATTACAGAAAAGTAATAAGCATCACAGAACAATACAGATAATCTGGGATCCCCGGGTTTCATAGAGCCGCTGCTGAAACCCGACGTTCCCCTGGTCGTGTAGATAGCATGTGCAATGAAACCTAGACCCCTACGGGTGCGGCAAGTTACCCGCCAAAACCTGAAGCGAGGCAGCCCCCTACAGCATAGTGAATGGACCACCCTGCACTTCACGGAATCCGGTAGCTTGAGCACCCCTCCTTGGGTCAACCTGTACCCCCTACGAGTGCGGCGAATAGTCTGCTAATTTTAGAGTGAGGCCCCTCTGCCTCTCAAAGCCATGAGATGCGGACCCGTTGCTCTCCAGAACCCAGCTATCCGTGCACTCTGTCGCGGGGTAAACCTAGTACAGAAATGAAAAATATGTATAACGGGTACATCGACCTCAACCCGGTCGTGCCCCAAAAGAATATTATACAAACAGGCAGTGACGGCAGTCCACATGTTGGACGCTCGCCCCGCAATATCAAATGTACAAATAAATCCAAACTGCACTACCATTGCACACTGCTATCCACCAAGACAAATCCGCAATATCACAGCACAACACAGAACATCAACACGAATGTCACGTTCGCAAATCCGTCTAAAAGGACTATAGCAATTAGACGGAATTTACCGCTCGAATGACATTCACGGTCGGAGATATAATGTAAGTACTGTAAACTAACACGTTTAAATTTCGATCGACAAATTTCCCGAAGTGGGCCCCATGTACATCTGCTGTACAGTAACAAAATATGGGCCCAAAAGAAATATTCCAGAAATCACAATTTTCAATATAGAACCTACTGTAGAAAACTGGTTCACTGTAGCTCTAAAACGGCCGCGGAACCGCGGCCAAACTAGGGTTTGTGCGGCGGTTCCGCGGTGCTTTGGAGTCAACAGTTGACCAAATTTCACCAGTATTCTTAGAAAAGCCTGCACGATTTTCTGAGATGCTCAGAATGATTTTTAGACCTGTTTAAAAATTCGACAGAAACTTTAACATGAAAATCGCGATTTCGGAAATTTCGTTCGATCGATATTTTAAACGCAATAGAACAAGTTAGTAAAGCTTAATGGCGTGGCTTTGATACCATGTAAATCTACGGTAGCGCCCCGGCCGTCAAACTGACACCAAATGCGGAACAAAAACTTTTATAACTGGCGCTATCGCATACTATAACCCGGATCTGCCATTAACGCTAAACTAACAAACTACAAAGTGGGTAGAAAGGTTATACCAAACGATCCGAGTCCTTCGTTCTTTAACCATCATCCCATGCTCCGTTGCGGCTGCTCCGATCTCTTGGCTCCTCGTCGAGGTGGCACCACATGTACGGATCTTTAAACGGGCTCCCGCCTCTGACCCGAGGCAACTCGGTCATCAAGTTTGCCAAAAGAGATGACCAAGATTGATGTAGAGAATGAGTAGAACACTTTGTATCACTTCATCCAAAGCTATGGACAAACGGTTAATGAAGTTGCCATTTGAATCGGGTAATGGAAATGAACTATGAAATTTCCATACACAAAAACTGTCATCTTTTTTCCAACAACCATAATCTTTTACAAAGTGGCTAGCACACATGAAGAAGAGGGGGCTGGCCATATATCAAGAGGGAGGGTGAGTGTAGGAGAAGGGGAAGGTGACCATTAGCACTAAGTAAAAAGCATGAGTCAAAAGAACACCTCACTTAATCAATTAATGCAAACCAAGAGTCACAAAAACACACCATTTCTCATTTAATGCAAACTATGAATCATTAAACCTACTCACCAATTCTAGAATCTTCTAGAAGCTCTCTCATGACTCACCCTTAAGAAAAGATAAATCCGTATTTAACCGAATGTTAAATACGGGTGATAGAAAACTGGAAACTGGAAACTGGCAACTTCCAAAAGCGATCCCGAAATGAATTTCAGGATAACCCCGTAACAGTATAAACATACCCGCATTTGTATTACGACCGAATACAAATGCAACTGAAACAAAAATATTATATCTACTCAATATAATACTCGGATCCGGCTTAAACCAAAGCCCACCAGTATTATTTGCCCGAAATATGACACGTGCGTAAACGCACGTGCATTTTCCGAACCCTGCCATAAAACCATACGGCCTCTACAACGTTTCTCCCGAACTTGGGAAACTGTCTGTGGGGGACTCTAATGACTCGTCAGTACCCTGGCAGTGGGTTTAACCACAAGCCGTCAGCGGCACTAGCTGTGCGTAACGGCTGCACATGTACTGACCTCAAGGGAGGCCGATGAGCGAACTCATCCGGAAACCATACTGAGCCTAACAGTGACAATGTATATACAGTCCGGTCCGTTCGTCTATGACTATCACATATCCGGCCTAGGGGCTAGTAACGTCAGACCCCCAATAGCGGTATAAGTCGTGTCGGAGACAAGCCCTGAACACCCTGAGAAACTACCGGAGTACCTACCAGTAATTCTCACCTGCCTTGGCCAAGGACTTGGTGTAATGGCTTTCCTAGACACTGCGCGATCTCCACCCCCAATACCGGGAGAGACGAATCCCCTGCCGATCCGCTCACTTGCCTCCATGTGGCTCGAGACTGTACCCAAAAACTACCTGTTTGCACGACTCCTTTGAGCCGTGGTAGGATAGAAATCAAAGCACAGTGGGAACTCACATGAGACAAATGACGACCTCAGGTCGATGAACTCACCTGTACACATGTCACCAGGGAACTGCTATCTGACGATTGGTATAATACCAACTAGCAGGTTCCCGGCGAGTCCTGTCCGGTGTACTCATAACCCAATGAGCATATGTATACATCTTAGGTGATCCAACTGACACCAGTGGCTTGTGAGACCGGCCACCGCCCCTCGTTGGGGTCTCGACTGTATACACTAGTCTACTCCGGAGTATCAATGCCCTATCTCAAAACTCCCACGACTAGGGACCACTTTTAAGGATATGCTTATAGACTACCCAACTCTCACGTATATGATCGCCCTCATACTGTTGGTAGTCAAGCAAGATCCTAAGGGCTCTATCAACGTGTAATCGTGATCAGTCACCTGAACCTATACACGACTGATAAAGGAAAACCAGATAGCATACTATCATCTCGAGTAAGACTGTACTACCGGTATAGGTCCTCCTCAATCATTGCAATCACGTACCTGCGATCCAATAATTGACTTTGAGAGCACTATATCCAACACCAACCACCTTCCAGGCTCTGATAGATAAATTGGCCTAAATGGACCAGATGGGCCATGGGCCTTCCTCCTCAAATAAGGACCCTCGAAATGCCAAGGGTAAATGGAAAGCAGCCTTCGTTGCTAACACGCAACAATAGACGAGCGGCCCAAAACCGGATGTTCACCAAAACAACGCGCGTCCGCGCTCGTCCTTAGAGGAAAGACTAGGACGCACTTATTCATTTCCCCGAAATAAGACGAGGAGACTGTTTGAATTGGCAATGTGTAATAAACTCATCACATTGCCAGACCCACAGCGTCCACCACAACCCGGCGACGTCAACAACCCTAATTACTGCTCCTATCACAGAATGGTGAGCCACCCAATTAAAGATTGCTACGTTTTCAAAAACTGGGTCGAAAACCGGTATCAATAGGGGAAATTCATGCTGTCTAAAAACTGGGGGGTAAACCCACCCCAGAAGCACACTCCAAAAAGGTGGATGCATAGGGGGCATCATGCTCACTCGTGGAAGAAACTCCATAGGAAGTCGTTCTTTCAGCAAAAACAAAGAAAAATGCTGAAGGATCTACAAGCATGTTCGGCAGTAAGGTGGAAAATCCACTTGAATCCAAAATCATCGAAGGGATGCTAAAATCTCGTCCCGCACCGAGAATTGTTGATGAAGGGAAAACCCCCCAAGTCATGCCTTCGAAGTCTTCGAAGAAAAAGAAGAAGACCAAGAAGCCCGTGCAGCCAGCTGAGTATGACGACAAGCGCACAGATCTACAAAAATACATTAACGCGATGGTGGAGTACAACCAGAAGGCGCAGACACCGGTCATGCTCGAAGAGTTCCTCAGGCATATTCTTGAGGACGAAAATAGTGACAACGATGAGGAAAATGACTCATCAGAAGGCACCAAAGACTGTGTAGTAAGTTGCCACATGGTCTCCCATTCGTCGTTATATGACAAAGAAGCCCCCTCAGCGTCAGAAAACAACGCAGAGGAACTGGGGGCAGAATCGGCGCTAAAATCTCCGGAACTGCTAGAAGACCCGATCGATAGGCAGTTAAACAAAGGCTTTCAAAAAAGCAAAGTTGACCGAGAATGTGAGACAGCCATATACGAAAAGACTAAGCGTCAGCGTTAGGACAAAGAAGCCGCAGTAAGGAAGAGTCGTAAAGTACTCCAACTAAATTAAAGCACACCTGCTACAAATAAGAGCAAGATCAAAATAGAGAAATGGTTCGTCAAAGCTCTGTCAATGGGGATGAAGCTGCCACCTCTCGTAAGGAACACTCCCGGGGTCATATGCCTCGGTGGAGAAGATGCATGCCCAAACTGCTGCTTATATCATCGGAGGGTCACTCATCCCACCGAGGAATGCAGCGCCTTCAAGAAGTGGTGGCAAGGATACGTTGCCCATCAAAAACACTTCAAGAGGATGAAGCGCGAAGCTCATGCTCGTCGACGCCAAAATCTCCGGACTAGCACGCATGAAGAAACGACTGGCAACTGTCATATGATTGGCACCAGTTCAGAAGGGGGAAAACCCCAGGTTCTTACCTTCGGGTGAGATTCTGAGGACGAAATACCCTTCACCCTCTCTTCAAAGACTCCACCTCCGAAAAAGAAGTGGAAGAGAAGAACTGCGAGAATATTCAGCTACGTAACCGCACGCTACCTGAGAAGAACCTCGGTCCTACAAACAAAGGTTTGAATAAAAAAGATAAAGGAAGGGGAAAATCCCCGAGGAAATCGCCCTTTATGAAACAGCAGTCAAAGAGCTCACCGCAAAGGACCCGCCTAAAAAAATATGGTGGATTACAATGTCCTAGCACATATGAGGAAAATACCCTCACAACTAAGCATATTGGATGCTCTCCTCCTATCCAAGGAAGCACGAGATTCCCTGATCAATGTATTACAAGTGCCCGATCAGTTCTAAGCTTTCTTCGCAGAAGAGAAGATAAAGGATGAGCTGGCAGAGGTCCACACGACTGATATAACATTCAGCGATGAGGATCTCCTCCTCGGTACATGTGAGCATAATCTCCTGTTATACGTCACTGGGTACTGCCACGACATCAAGATAGGGAAAATCCTTGTCGACAATGGATCCTCCGTTAACCTTCTCAACGTAAGAGTGCTGAAGGATATTTGCATGAACGTTCAGCACCTCGCCCGAGATAAAATTACCATTTTTGGGTTCGACTCACAGTCATCACGGACACTTGGATCCGTAATATTGATGCTACGCTTTGTACTGCTCATCACTGACATCAAATTTCATGTCATTGATACCAAGACTTGCTATAACATTCTGCTCGGCAGGCCTTGGTTACATGAGTACAATGTCATTCTTTTTACACAACATCAATGTATGAAGTATTTCAAGGATGGATCAGAGTACACCGTCATGGGAGAGCTAAATCCGTTCTCCGTAAATGAAATCCGGAAATATGAAGACACAAAGTACTTCCTACCAGATTTCGAAGATACGGAAAGGTGTCATAAGCCGGAGGATAAATAGAAGTCCGTCGCCGCTATCCCGATCTTTGGGAGCGTGATTGATCTGCGAAAAGTGTTTGTAGAATAACCGCAATCAATAACGGTGTCACGTGTATCTAACCGCAGTGAATATGGGTCGTCCGCAGGGATGCATGGAACTTTTAATCTTGCTTTAGACGTGTTGAATAGAAAAAAAATAGGGGAGAATAGTTTTAAGATCTAGTTGAAATACGGATGTAGAATATATAAAGAAGAGGCTTGTATGGTTCGTTCGGATTTAGTAGTCATGGATGACTAATAAAGATGACTCTTTTTATCTATTGATAAATTTAAAACTAGATAGATAGCGATGAATGAGAAGTAGGGTTGTTGAAAGAAACTAGGGTTTCCCCACTATTGACCCTTGTCCCTTCATTGATCTCTATTCATGTCTATCCCTTAACAAAATAATTGTTAATCTAATCTCAAATCGCGGTCAAGACTATCAATAAATTGATAGCGCACCCGATAAGGATGTTAACAATTCTTTTGCTAAAGTTTATAAACTTCATAAGACTTAAAAGGAGTTTAGAAATTTTCATCATCCATTGATCTACCCTAATTCTACGAACCCTAACAAGCGGAGAATTACTCGCGCATGATGGAAGTAGAATAAAGGATAGAGAAGGAGATCATAATTAAAGTGCAGAAATAAAAGTAAATGCGAATTAAATAAAATAACTACCTTTATTAACCAGCTTAATCAATTACACTTTTTGTTCCTTTAGAAAGTGGAATACAAATTCTAGTTTGCTTCACGATCAATCTTGAAGGAGGTAGATGACTGCTGATGATCAACCTAGATGCTTGAGTCGACTTGGACTTCGTGATCTCTTCCGCATGATAATTTTTCCAAGTGAGGCTCTGGTCCTTTAAATAGTCACTGAAGATACAAACCCTAGATCTCAAGTATTAGGGTTTGTTGATATAATCCTACCCAAAAAATCCTAACTCCTAAGTCTTCATATACACGCCGCGGATCCGCCGCAATTACCATGCTTTGGTCGCGGTTAGGCGGCACTTTGGGTGAGTTAGGGTATAAAAATTCTGGAGCTTCATCTTGTTGACACGTGGAGATCTTCTAGATATCTGGATTTTGGAAATCTTCTTTGAGTCTCTGCCAGAATTGATTTCATAATTTACTTCAATTTTTCGGCAGATTTTATCTCGATATCTCTGATCTCCTTGATTCCAGTCCTGATCTAATTTCTGCACAATATCTCACATCAAAGAGTTAGTAGTATTTGGTATTATATTGAGATATTCTCCTAATCATTTATATGATATTATATCATTTAAGAATATTGATTAGAATAATTGATATGACGTGCATATTTTAATTAATAAAATATTATATTAATATTATATGCATATATTTTCCTTCATAATGTTAATTATAATGTAGAAACATATGATAATAATTATTTTACAGATAAACCCTCATATGTTCTATATTTACAATAAACACCTTTAAGTATTTAACAAAAGTAAGAAAAATATCATATCAAATGTGCAATATTTTTAACTGAACAGAGCGATACCGAGGAAGATAAAGAAATAGTCTACTCGGGGCAGCCCTAGAAAGAAAACAATAAGTCCGGACCTTCTACTCCTATTTTGGTCTTTGGCAAGGACTCAGAGGATGAGGCAAACGTAGTATTCTCCATCCGCCCGTCAACGCAAACTTTTGCCTGAACAGGTCAGAGTCTACAAGTTACAATGGCTCCGCCTCGGTATTATAAGGAACTTGATGTGCTCGATACATATAGCGTACAAGAGCTGCAAATTTTCTACGTGCCTCTTAGGCGAAGGGGTGAAAAGACGACCCTCTTCTGCCAATCTGCGGTGACCAAAGTAGAAAAAGAAGTCTGGCATGGTGCTGATTTTGCGCTCGACAGGTTTTAACCCATCCATCTGCCAAGATATTATGCGGAAGGATTGAAAAGGTTGTTAAGATGCCAAGGTGTACCCATCCAAAAAATTGTTCCACAAGCCCAATTCTACAAAAAGGTTTGGGATATTCCCAGGACTCAGCGAAAGATGCCCAATGGGAAGATGGAGACAATCGGGCTTG
This sequence comes from Agapanthus africanus, assembly GCA_030015575.1. Taxonomy (NCBI): domain Eukaryota; kingdom Viridiplantae; phylum Streptophyta; class Magnoliopsida; order Asparagales; family Amaryllidaceae; genus Agapanthus; species Agapanthus africanus. Next base: position 40,158,192 of record JASDDO010000019.1, on the reverse strand, counting down.
AATATGTTCGGTCTAAGAAACGGGAGCAGATCCACGGTTGTCGCGTCATAAACAGCTCCAGCGAAGCGGAAAACGCTCTTCCAAGTAGCCGTGACGTCAAATCGGAGTGAGATCCCGCTCTAAAAATATTAAGTCCGTCGCTGGAAGAACAAATTGACAGGTTAATAAAAGAAGCTTGTCAAATGAGCTGGGACAATCACAGCCGCGAGATAGCCATTTATGAAAAGGCCAGGATGCAGCGTCTCAGTCAGCAATCTGCGGAGAAAATAGATCGTAATGCTCTTTATCCCTGGCCCAATATATGTTCTCGCGAAAGGGGAAAATCCCAAAATGGAGACAAAAACAGGGCATAGAACGCAAATAATGTTCGAAAACAACAAAGCGGATCCAAGATACCGTGCAATCGAGGAAAACTCGATTGGAGCCCATTATTTATAAAGAAGATGGGTCGGGAATACTCTCTCGCTCAAGACAAGACAAGACAAGGAAAATATTCAACCCTTTCATGAAGCACCAAATGATGACACTTCTGGAGTCTCGGCACCTCGAACAAATAAATGAGGTTCATCATCCGGATTATTGCTCTTATCACCAAGTAATAGGTCATCCCCTTGAAGAATACTTCACCTTCAAAGACTGGGTAGAAGACCAGTATCAACAAGGCAGGTTTATGTTATCCGACAGCTGGAGGGTAACCCCTCCACAAAAACACGGGCCAAAAAGGATCTATACCGTTAGGATAGGACCGGCTCAACATAAAAAAAGGGAAGCGAATTCATACCTGCCATATGATAGCACTCTTAAAAGAGAGAGGGCACGAGACTATGAATGACCTTTACAGGTGCTTCGCAAATGAATACGAGGAAGAGATGATCTTAGAGTTTCCACCAGCACCAAAAGAGCTGAAAGATAGGATACACATTGCGGCGGACAACCTAAGAAAAATTGACTTAGGAATGGAAAATGATCCGAGGCCAACATTCGTCAGTGAACTACTATCTGAAAAACAGATAGCCACGTGAAAAGACGTGCTCATGCAATATAAAGACTGCTTCGCCTGGAACTACTATGAAATGCCGGGTCTAGATCCAAAGGTGGCAGTACATAAACTGGCTATATCACCAGGAATAAAGCCAATCAAACAGGTACCAAGAAGGATGCGACTCGAACTTGAGATGAGTATCAACGCTGAAGTCAAGAAACTAATCGACTTCGGCTTCATCCAATAAGTTCAATATCCCGACTGGATCGCTAACTGTCACGACCCGAAAGGTACGGAACGTGACTGGCACTTAAATTACGAACGTCTCAAGGCAGACGTAATCTAAGTAAGCCAAAGCCTAGAAATCAAAACAAAATAAGCAGTAGAGTGAAGGAAAACAAATTATTGAAAGCGAATTTAAATCAAATAGTCACATCAAGCTCTTTCAAAGCAACATCCATTTTTCCGAAAATTTCACCAGAGTCTCCTTTGTAAATACTGGCCCCCTAAACGGGTACAAAACAGGAATATATCAATAACATGAAATAAGGCATCCCCAAGCGGGAGCTAGCTCTTCGCACCAAGGCGGATCAAATCCCACGCAATATAAATCAGCAATATGCAAAATAAGCATGAAAAGGCATAGGTAAAAAAGCAACATGTCGGCTCAAGTGAGCGCGACCCATAGAAACAACATACATGCCCACAAATCTCATTGTCTCGCTTCTAAGTCAATATACAACAAACTGGTGGTAGATACAGTAGATGGAGTACACTAGATACAAAGAATATACAAGGTGGAAACAAAATAAAACACATAACCTACCTACGAGCAAAAACCCTCAATCCACGCAAAAGGAGGAAGTGCGTCCGCCGCTATAGTACTGACGGCTCGGACTTGCAAAAAGACTGTGGCACAACGGGGGTGAGTTGCCAACTCATGAGTAATATGTAACATCTATAAGACTATCATAAGCATGAACGAAAAGTACCACAATTCTACAATATTGATATGGTGTGAAGTGCTAGCATGTATGCGATATGAATGCAATATAACACGTGATCTGAATATGCTGATATGAGGAAATCATTATTTTCATCTTAGGAAAATTTCTGTGAAATATCAGAGGAAATATCATATGAAATCAACAGAAATCCGTGTCAAGCATCGACACCCCAACTGAATAACTCAATGTCCCAAAGTATCTATATCCAATATCCCGGCCCCAGCCGTCCGGCTGGTCCATCTCAAAATATCAATATCTCAACATCTCATGGCCACGGTCGGTATCCTCTGGATATCCGCCGCGCCAACAATCACCGGTAGGTAGTCTGCCCCTGCCAGGCTCATCGTCTACTACTCGAACTTCTTGTCCCGGGGTACCTTACCGGGCCCACCATGTACCCAAGACGGATCATCCTACTCCTCAAAACGGGTCTCGAAAACCAACTGAAAACTCATGGTGGACGACACAAGTATCATGTCACGAGAAAACCGCAAATTTGCAATATTTAAAATGGTATCAATTTCATTAAATCCTTACGGTTTCTCCAAAATCTCATAAATCTCAAATAATGAAATCCTCCAGAAGAAGTACCATAAGTATGCATGTCTATGATGATGAATGCCTATGGTATCAACAGTGCGAACTGCAATATATGACATAAAGACTATGTATGATCGAATGATGTAATAAAGTACATGCACATGACTAGCAATTTTACATGTTCATTTTGAGGAATTTAGTATATTGGTGCTGGTTTATACGTCCTATATAGTGAAATTATTCTAAATTCCTTTTTAAACAAGTTATCTAATGTGTGGGGCATAGCAATTACCATGGCGTGTGTGTGTGCACATGAAATAGTGTGCGTGCGACATGAGCCAATGGTAATGGTGTATGTGTCCTAAAAGGTGATATCGCACATGAATGAGATGGTTAACTAGCTAACTATGCAATATGGTAGCAGGTAATAAAGTGATCCTAACTATGGGGTGCTTCGCGCCATCCAGACGATTTCCCCATAGATGTAAACATCTACTCACCGGAAATCCCCAACTAGCTATGTCCAATCACCGCTTTCCCTTTTCGTGCCGCGTCCGAAGTCTCCGCGACCGATCCTGGAATTTGCAACATACAAAACATAAGGTTACATATCATGAAATGACGTAAATCACCATACGAAAAGATCAATGTTCACAAGCTAGGCACAACGTGCACTAGGTGCGCAGAACACACACGAAAATCACAAAAACCCTAACTAGAATCGTCGTTTTGGAGAGCCCGGCAAAACTAAAACCCGATCAAACAAAATTCCGCATTCACATACCCTACAAGTCGTAGGAGATGCTAAAATATCATCAAGGTATCACAAATAATTCACCACTTAATTTTTATAAAAACCTAGTAAGCACTAAGAATCTCCAAATTCGTGCAAACATCACGGATTTGCGATAAAGTGCTCACATCATCGCACAAACATCCAATCCACACGACTAGCTAGCCACAACACTCAATTTAACCCATTTACCATGCTTCAAAACCCATTTTCCATAAACAAACCCTTTCTAGAATTTATAAACTATCAATTCCAAACAATTTCCATACTAGAAAAACCTAGATTAACACTAATTTGAAGCCCAAATAGCAAGTTAACCTCTTGGAGTAAGTTAGCATAACAACTAGATAGAAAAATAGAATTAATTAACTTAGCAATTGTTTTCTAAAACCCTAGTTTAAAACAAACTACTCTCTTTAAAAACCTAGAATGAGATTAGCAACAAAATAACACTTCAAAGTTCTAATTTAGCAATATTTAAACTACTAATTAACCAAAGATTGAAATTATACCTCACAAGCCCAAACCCTACGTTGCTCTAGCCTCCTAAGATATCATCTTTCTCCTTGTTTTAAAATAATAGGGGTGTGAGAAGATGTAGAATAGGGATTTGGGTTGAATTTGTGAAGGATTTGTGGATTTTTTTCTTGGATTTTGAGATGAAATTGAAGCAAAAAGAGATAGAGAAATGAGGGAAAATTTGGGGCTGTTGCTGCAGGTGGGTTTCGGCAGTGGAGGGAAGGATGGGGGAGAGTGAGGGAAGTGTGGAAATTTGTCCAAGTCAACCCCTCAAATATCAAGTACACCATACCTCTAAATCAGTATATATAAAACCTTATTAAAACCTTCCATTTTTCAAGATTTGAAGTCAAATAAGAGGGAAAAAAATGTGTGCTGCAGTCGGAGGTGGGGCCGGCCAAGTGGAGGTGAGGGTGTGTGAGAGTGAACAAAAAAAATTGCTATGCAAAAAGACCCCCCCCCCAACCCAAGCTCAAAATTGCAAGTTTTAGTTTAATTATTTAAAATTTTAATTTCCTTTGATTATAACTAAATAGAACTTGAAATAAAATGCTAAAAATTTATTTTACAAACTAGATTTTAGTTGTCATGGTTCTAAAACAAGTAATTAGCCCATTCAAATTTGTATTTATCGCTAATTTAATGTATTTTTAACAGCTTAAAATAATATTAAAAATAGTAAAATAGGGAAAAAAATTTAAACGACTAGAATTTTATAAGCGACCCATTAGCTACTAAAAACTAGCAATTACCTATCCAAATTAGGTATAAATAGGCCTATATTGCAAAATAATTATAATGACGATTTACAGAAAAATACCAAATATTTACCGATTTTTCGGGAAAATACCAAAACGACTTTTCAAGGCGTTACACTAACATTGTTCCAGTGATGAAGAAAAATGGGACGGTGCGCATCTGCATGAACTTCGGGACCTCAACAAAACTTTCCCGAAGGATGACTTCCCAGTACCTGTTACCGAGCTGATGATCAATAACACGTCCACCCTTGAGGTCTTCTCCTTCATGGATAGATCTTCAGGATATAACCAAATAAAAATGCATCCAGAAGACCAAAAGCATACCGCCTTCCGGACCCCATTGGGCATATTCTTCTATAAAGTGATGCCCTTCAGTTTGAAGAACGCCGGCGCTACCTACCAGAGGGCCATGACAAAGATCTTCGATGACCTCATCCATGAGATTGTCGAATACTACATCGACAACCTTGTAGTAAAGAGCAAATCTCACGAGGAACGTTGGGAACATCTAAAAATAGTGTTCCGACGTCTTCGGAAGTATAATCTGAAAACGAATCCTCTGAAATGCGCGTTTGGAATCTCCTCAGGCAAATTTCTAGGATTCATCATACGTCACCGGGGTATCGAAATCGATCTCTCAAAGATCAAGAAGGTTATGGAAATGCCCACGCCAAGAACCCTCAAACAACCGCGGTCTCTCCAAGTAAAGCCCGCATATATCCGGCGGTTCATAGCTAACCTCTCCGGAATATATCGTTCCTACAGTCATTTGATGATGAAGGGGTCCCCGTTCATCTGGGATCAAAAATGCCAAAACGCACTGGACGAAATCAAGTAATGCTTGCAAAATCCGCTGGTATTGACCGCTCCGGTTAAGAGAAAACCCCTTATCCTATTGTCGGGACCCGGTTCTTGCTCACGGAGTAAAGTGCCACACGGAACAAAGTGCCACGCCAATTGTCATGCCAAGGGGGCGGGGGCCACCTCTTGAATCCATGGGGGCCATCTCTAGAGTCTGTGGACCCATTGTAGAACAATGTGGAATCTTCGGAACACATTCCGAAAAAGGACTGAACTGTATTATAAATGTAATGATACCACCCTTAATTACAGAGGCGTCTTTTAAATGAATCGAAACTACAGGAGCTTGAGAACTCCATACTTAAACATGTTCGGGCCAAGGAAGTCTTGGGATGGGTGATCTCCTGGGAAGTGGCCCCTTGTCGGGTCCGGTTCACTCAAAAGGGTGAAACCGTGCAGCTTCAGCCAGAGCGAATAATACCATCTGTACTGGGGCATGGGACGTTACATTTATAGTGGCCCATGCAGATCTTTCAGTAGTAGGTCTGTGGTTCGAGGACGAACCATTATTCAAAGGTGGGGAGAATGTCGGGACCCGGTTCTTGCTCACGGAGCAAAGTGCCACACGGAACAAAGTGCCACGCCAATTGTCATGCCAAGGGGGTGGAGGGCACCTGTTGAATCCGTGGGGGCACCTTAAGAGTCCGTAGGACCCACTATAGAACAATGGGGAATCTTCGGAACACATTCCGAAAGAGGACCGAACTACATTATAAATGTAATGATATCACCCTCAATTATAGAGGCGTCTTTTAAGTGAATCGGCACTACAGGAGCTTGAGAACTCCATAGTTAAGCATGCTAGGGCCAGAAAAGTCTTAGGATGGGTGACATCTTGGGAAGTGGCCCCTAGTCGGGTCCTGTTCACTCAAAATGGAAAAACTGTGCGGCTTCGGCGAGAGCGAATGATACCATATGTACTGGGGCATGGGGCGTTACACCTATATACAACGGCACTTAAGGGTTCTTTAGGCGTATTATGGGCACAAGAGAATGATCAGGGAAAGGAGAGGGCTCTGTGCTATTTGAGTCAAGTTCTCCCGGGGGCAGAAAACAACTATTCCCCTATCGAAAAGTATTGCCTGGTACTGATCTTTGCAATAACGAAACTCAGACATTACGCCTTGGCACACGAGGTCCATCTCATATCGAAGGTGGATCCTCTCAAATATCTAATTTCAAGGGCCATATTAACAGGAAGGCTTGCCAAATGGGCCCTTCTCCTGATGGAGTTCTCGATAATGTATCGTCCTCTCAAAGCAGTGAAAGGACAGGCCATTGCCGACTTTCTTGCGGAGCATCTGATACCGGCTGACTCCCCCTTAAATTGCAAGTTGCCAGACAAACATGCGTTCGATACAACCAAAGAAGAAAATGATTCCCAATGGGAACTCGACTTTGATAGAGTATCTTCCATGAAGCAGCGAAAGAAGAACACCCCTATAATCAAAGCCGGGGTGGGTCTTATCTTTATGACTCCGCAAGGAAGAATATTGCTTTATGCCCTCTTCTTAATAGAGCCAAGGACTAATAACGAAGCTGAATATGAAGGTTTGATAGAAGATCTAGAGATCGCTATCGACATGGGAATCAAAGAGCTCCTCATATATGAAGACTCCTACCTGATCGTTAGTCAGGTAAATGGCGACTATCAGACATGCAAGCTAGAGCTGATAAACTATGGCGAAAGAGTGCAGCAACTGCTGACATAAATCCCCTCCTACATCCTGGAGAGTATACCGCGTACAGAAAACAGCAAGGCAGATGCATTGGCCAAATTGGCTAAGGAACTGGCCGATAAAGACTTCGATGACGTAAGGATCATTGTGCAAAGTCGCAGGATTCTCGCGCCAACAGATATATCTTCGGAAGACTTAATAGAGCCATCAGAAAGAAAAGAAATGACCGAACAAGTAGCCCTTCGAATAGAGGACAAAGAAAAGGTCAAAATTTGGAGGGAAGTCTTTAAAGACTACTTCAAATCCCAACGAACGCCCGAAAATGCGTCATCTAGACATCAGCTCATGAAACGGGCTCTGTCTTTCGCCTTCGTCAATGATACTCTATATAAGAGATCGTTCGACTGTCTGTGGCTAAGATGCCTGGGACCAGAGGAAGCAAAGAAAGTCATCCAAGAAACTCACGACAGACTCTGCGGTTATCATCAATCCGGGCCAAAGATGAAGCTGAAGATAAAAAGAATGGGTTACTATTGGCTCATAATGATTCAGAACTGCCTCGAATATGCGAAGCAGTGTCACTCGTGCCAAATTCATGGGGACGTCATCCATCAACATCCAAATCCGCTACACCCAACAGTGGCTAGCTGGCCGTTCTAAATGTGGGGAACCGATATAATTGGCCCCATTAAACCGGCATCGTCCAAAGGACATTGGTTCATATTGGCAACGACCGATTACTTCTTTAAGTGGGCAGAAGCAGTACAACTAAGGGAGGCGAAGACAGAAAATATCCTCCATTTTTTCAAGACCCATATCATCTATCGGTTCGGCACTCCGCAACGAATTATCTCGGATAATGGGCCAGCTTACAGAAGTCATAAAATAAGCCGTTTCGCACAACAGCATAAAATAGATTGAAGATATTATTCAGTCTATAATCCTCGGGCCAACGGTATAGCTGAAGCTTTCAATAAGACCTTATTAAAGATTATAAAGAAAACGGTGTCCAGAAACAAGAAAGACTGGCATGAAAGGCTGCACGAAGCTCTCTGGGCGTACTAAACAACATTCAAAACGGCAACGAATACAACACGTACCTATTGGTGTTCGGCACGGAAGCAGTGCTCCCGTTGGAGATAGAACTCCCCTCTCTACGAGTAGCGGTTCGATACGAGCTGACAGATGAAAAAAATGCTTATTTTCAGCTTGAGGAGCTCAATGCCCTCGATGAAACTCGCCTTATAGCACAACAAAATCTGGAGGCTTATAAGGTAAGGATGACACGGTCATACGAAAAACTGACCAGGCTAAGAAAATTCCGCCAAGGCAAACTCGTGCTAGTCATCAAAAGACCAATGATCCCCAATTGTGCAAAACGGGGGAAGTTTGAGCCGAATTATGAAGGCCCGTACATCATAGAAAAAGTCTACCAAGGTAGAGCCTACCTGCTCATGGATATGCATGGCGAAAAACCATTCCGTCCAATAAACGGACGATTCCTCAAAAAATACTACGCCCAACGAGTCACGACCTAGGTCAATAATAGCTGACGACGCTTATGTCCGCTCGTTATCTTCCTGAGTCAGAATTTCGAGAGTAGTATCCAAAAAATTCCGTCGCCTCAAACATGGCGATAATGGACCGAAACGTTCTTAAACTAATATTCATCCCAAAAACGGGAACGTTGTACCGGAACGTCCTTAAACTAATACTCGCCTAAAAATGGCAATATTGGACCGAGAAGTTTTTAAACTAAAAATCCGCCTTAAATATGACGATAATGAACCAAGAAATCCTTAAACTAAAAATTCGCCTCAAACATGGCAATAATGGACCGAGATGTCCTTAAACTAATAACGAACCGAGATATCCCTAAACTAACAATGGACCGAGATGTTCTTAAACTAGAGCGTCGCCCCAAACATGGCGATGTTGGACCGAAACGTCCCTAAACTAGTACGTCGTCTCAAACGCGGCGCGTCGTCCCAAATACGACGATAATGGACCGAAATGTCCTTATACTAAATTGCACCGCCAAAATGGAAATGTTGGACCGGAACATTCCTAAACTAGCGTATCGCCCCAAATACGGTGATATGCTCCCTTGAGATCTATATTGCAATCGAAGTCCTAACGGCGAAAATTGCAACTCAAGTCCCACTGGCTACACAGCTACTCCAGTGATGAAGCCACCCCCAAATCGCACCGGCAAACAGATGGGTCACCTGCGACGAAGCTACTTTCGAGAGTTTCACCGTTAAAAAAAATGGTATGTCCATAAGCGAAATGGGCACGGATGAAAACCCGAAAGGACGCCGTGAGTAAAAATAGCAGGACTGCCGGCGAGTTTGAGCAAACCCGAAAGGGCACAATCTCGTTAAAAAGAAGTATGTTCACAAGCAAAATGGGCATGGATGAAAACCCGAAAGGGCACCGTGAGTAAAAACAGCAGGACTTCCGATGAGTTGTGAAAACCCGAAAAGGGCACAAACTCGTTAATTTTTTTTTCATGTGCACTAGCAAGGTCCTCTCGAGCTTGTGAGGAGAAAATACCCGCGTGAGATGCTTACAACTCTCAAAGGAGCAACACACTTAGGAATCCCCACGATACCTAAAGAGAAAACACACCTACGTGATCCTCACGACTCGTAGAGAGAAATACCTTTATAAGACCCTTACGGCTCAAAAAATCAAAAGCCTTAGTCGATGGGATCCTAACCCTGTCGACTAAGCCATCTTTATTCAAATCAACAAAAGCAAATGATGATTCGCTCCTGGCAACATTCCAGTTTTAGCGATGCTGATGCCTAAATATGTGTCAAACTCCAAGTCCTCTCACGGCAAATGATGATTCACTCCTGGTAATATTCCAGTTGTAGCGATGCTAATACTACAATAGGTATCAGGACCAAGTCCCCGACTTGTGGCAAAAATCAGCAATATGCATAGACAACCGAAATGTTAGGGCAACTCGCAATAAAAAGCAGCGAGTAAAAAAATAAAAAAAAAACGAAATGATTAGGCACCGCGATAAATAGCAGAGATGATTGGGCAATCGCGACTTTCGCGATATAAAAAGCTGAAAAGATAGAGTATCGCGGGAAAAAATAAATAAATAATAATAAAAATGAAACTTTCTGCCTTGCAAATATGTCCATATTGACTCTTGTATACGATACATGGGCATAAATGAAAGAAAGGGAACCGTATTTTCCCACCAGGCCCTGTCAAAGGGAGAGCCAGATCTTGATGGCAATATCTACAGCCTAAATATCAGCTCAGCTCGACGTTCCTTCTCGGTGCAGATGCAACGTCAATAAAGACCTAAGGGTCAAATAAAAGAGAGTAATGACAAAATCCTAACTCCAAGTATTGACGGTTCATATACAATCCAGAGACTATCCTTGTGTCCCCCCTTCCTCATTCTAGTAGGGGCAGACACAACAATCAAATGAAAGTGAAGTAACGGTAAAATCCTAAGTTCAGGTCTTAATGGCAACATCTAAAGCCTAGAGATCACAACAACATTTTTCTCATTCCAGCAGAATGCAGACGCAACGTCAACAAAAGACCCAAGGGTCAAAGCAAAATTAGAGCCGTGGCAAAATCCTACCTTCAAGTCTTGATGGTACATATACAACCTAGAGACTATCCCAGCGTTCCCTCTCATTTCAGCAGGATACAAACGCAGCTATTAAATGAAACTGGAGCAATTCCATTGTTCCCGCCAAAAATTTCTGCGCAAAAGAGCCCAAGGTATCAAATAGTAGCAATACGCTTAAGAAAATGCAAACCAGTATTTTCCGGACTATATTTTGCCAAACTCCCGAATGAGAATCAAGTAAATTATGATGACATCGAAAATGTCTCAAAAAATCCTTCGATTTGATATATTACGGGCCTCATAACTCTTCCGGAATCAAAAGTTATGAAAAAATGTGCTATACACGTATAGTCTAAGTAAATCTCTACCACATGGGGGATACATTTTTAGTCCCACATCGGGAAAAAGAGAGATCACTTCTCTACCACTCCTATATAAATAAGAAAAGATACCTCTTAGAAAAAATAGGATTCAATCCTCAAAGAAGCTTAGTTCTCCATAGGAGCTTAGTTCTCTAATTTAGGGCCTTAGCTGCCCCCCATAATGCGTATATGCGCAAGCGCCATGTGTGCTACGTGAAACGCACGTGCATCTGCCACGTCTGTACCACGGGCAACGCACATGCGCCTGCCACTTGCGCACCACGTGCGAGAATTCAATCCTTAAAGGATCTTAGTTCTCCATAGAAGTTTAGTTCTCCAAGTTAGGGCCTTAGCTGCCCCCCCATAATTCGCATATGCGCAAGCGCACGTACGCACCACGCTCAACGCACATGTGCCCGCCACGTGCAAACCACGTGCGAGGATTTATTCCTCAAAGGAGCTTAGTTCTCCAAGTTAGGGCCTTAGCTACCGTCCATGATACGCAAGCGCCACGTGTGACGCACGTGCGCCTGCCATTTACGCAACACGTGAGACGTACGTGCGCCTACGCCGTGATTCCGCCACGTGCGGCGCACGTGCGCCCAACACGTGCGACGCATGAGCGCCCAACATGTGCGACGCACGTGCGCGAACGCAAAGAAACCTTTTTCAAGCAGCTAGAAGTTTAAGCTCCAACATATTCTTCCTCCTGATGAATGGGACATGGTTCAAAGGGTACATCCTTCTACACCTTCGATACATAACGCTGTAATCTTTCAGCGTCGTCGGAGATGTGGTAGGTCCCAACAACCAATGATCCCTTTTTCCAAAAAAAGAGGAGAGGAGGAAAAAAAGGAGACCCCCATAAGCTTCTGTAAAAATACAGAAGGCTCTTAAAACAACAGAGAATTTAATTCTCTAAAAGAAGAAGATCTCCCTCCTTGAAACCCTAGGTAAAGAAAAAAGAAGTTATCAAAATATCTCATTTACCTAACATACCATATCTAAGGGGTTTAACTCTTCTTAAAGAATTTAGTTCTTTCTCTGGATCTGAGATCCACAAGATAAGTCTCTCACAAGTTGAGAATTTAATTCTCATCGGAAAGATCTTGTTCTTGAGAATCAAAGAATCAGGGAAGAACAAGATTGAACGTGAAGAACATGGAGTTCATAATACTCTAGAAACTTAGTTCCTTTAAATCAAGAACTTAGTTCTAAAAGAACATGATCTCAGATTCTCAAAATAATGATCTTGGTGATCGTTAATGGTCAAAATACCATTAACAGAGATTTAAGTTCTCTAAAAATATAAACAGAGATTAAATCTCCAAAAGAACAATCACTTCACGTGAAACACGCGTGAGCACCGGGAAAATTTAGAGCTTAGCACTATTAGAGTGCCTCACGTGAAACACACGTGAGCGCCGATTGGTAGGGATTCTGCGTGTTCAAGTTTAGTTAATTACCGCAATCAAGACGGTTTCGCTTGTAGCTAGCCGGTTGAGTACGGGTCGTCCGCAGGGAGATGGGAATCTTTTTCTATGTGTTTTAACGAGTTAAGTCCGAAGGTCCAGATTTGTTTGTGATTAACTAAGTGTTAAAATGATATGTAAAGAGAGCTTGTTAGGGTTAGGATTAGGTTAGTTTGAGTTAGGAGTCGCTCACTTCTTTCGTTACCACTCTTAATATCGGTGTTACGGTAATCGGCAACAACGGGGATTAGCACGACTAGGAAGGAACTTGCGAGTATAAGCTAGGCTTTCCAACGCTTAAGTTCTTCCTTTTGGTGCTTGTCCGTCCGTTCTTGGCTCTTAGCCATAACCTCCGGTTAATTCAACCACAACCGGTCTCACTACGGAATCACCGCTATCATGTAGGATAGGGTGCCGTAGGGAGCGGATTGTGGTTCAATTAACGGGAGTCGATTTAAGATGTTGGGCAAGGAAAGAGTGAGAGAGATTTCCTTCTCTCAAACTTCCCTTATCCTACCCTAACAAGTATGGAAACTATTCACACATCATAACGAAAAGAAAACAAAACAAAAGAGGAAGATAGAAAGAAGGAGATTAGAAGATAACAACTAGCTATTTGCGACCTCACCTTGGCAAGGATCAAGCGTAAGCGTCATGGTTGTTTAAGGATAAAGGAAAAGAGAAAAGAAAGAAACAACAAGAAATAACAACTAAGTTAACAAATGAAAATTACAAGCAATAATAATTTAACTAAAGAACAAGACAAGATATAATAACAAAAGGAACTTCTTTATTCATCATTCTTCACTCACAAAAGCTCACTACAAGTTTTTCAATGGAGAAGAGATGAGAAGAGGAAGAAGAAACAAGTATTCTAACCCTAGAAAAATACAAGATTATGCACCCTTGGCTTCACAAGGTTCTGGACTATTTATAGGCAGGGAAATGGAAATCTAGGGCAAAATTCTGCCTGTACATAGAAATACCAAAATACCCCTGAAAACTGGACTTCTGACGACTCCGTATGGCCGCGGTTCCGCGGCCTAAGCATGCTTAGGCCGCGGTTCCGCGGCCCTATTGGGGAATTAGGTCACCAATTTTGGTGACTTCTCCTGGATAGCAGTGCCCTTCAGTATGGTATATGTTTTTTCTCATATTTTCTTCACGATTTTTCCAGAATTTCTGTTGAACAAAAGGTGATGTGATGTGGATCTTTTTGTCATGATTTTCTCGAGCTCCGTGTAGATTTCTTGGATCCTGTGTTGCCATTGAGCCTTGTGCATGAAAATGACATTTGATTTGCCATTTTGTCTCCTAAACTGGTGTGTGGGAACAGACGGATAAAGAGCGGAGATCCGTGTTTTATCTGTGGTTGGCAGGAACCCGGATTTTGTCGTGTTTTTCCATGAATTTCATTGTTAAGAGCCGAGAACCTGTATCCTGCAATTGACTAGCAAACACGGCTCAAGAGTACATACCGATAAGCAATATGATAAAAATTGGGCGGTATAAAAATGCAATAATCTGATATGAACAAATACCCCCAAACTTATCATTTGTTCGTCCCGAGCAAAGCCAATTTATTCACAAAAAAATTTCCTAACCTCACTTTCGCAGGGAACGTGATTGCACTGAGCATGTGCAACAAGCCGTTAAACCTCTAGGTGTCCCTAGTAGGAGGAGTGTTGTCTCCTGAGGGTTTTCAGCGGATACTACCCACAAAATCCGGTCAAGCTAGTTTTGTAAAATAACTATGATTCAAACCCTAAAGTTTTGTTTCAGAAAATAACAATTCTATGATCCCAAGTCTAGATTATCAAACCCTTATTTTTCACACCTCGCTTCTTATTTAACTACAGATTTTATATGTCTTTACGTGCAGCGCAAATAGTGTCGTTAAGTTTTCAGAAGGATCGATTTACGTCATCATGTCACACAATAAAGCCCAGATAAAAATTTTGAAAGGATCACATAAGTTTTATAAAGAGTTAAGCATTTTTCAAGTTTCGTTTTCCAGTAAAGTTTCAACTTTAGAATTTCTATCTTCCTTAACAGGAAACTAGTCTTATATTTCACTCCACCTTTTTCTTGTTTTCATTTCATACACACCTTTGTGAACGTGCAATAGTCTTTATCATAGAATAAAACTTTCATATCTCCGCTAAAATTTTTATAAAAGCCTGTCTTTTATCAAGATTATTCTCACACGAAGAACCGTTAAGAATTTTAACTCGGAGAGAACACTTGTTTGACTTTGTTTTAATCTGTACTTTCTAGGCTACTTAGCGAGCTTTGGGCCAATGCACCCAAACCAGTTGGCTTTAGGGCATTAGGTGTAGAAACAGCCCAGCGGACTTAATTACTCAAGTTACTTAGGTCCAAAAACAAAAGACAGTTTGGCGTGAAAATCATGATGATTCAATACGAACGGAGACATAACCGGCAGTTCAATTATTTAATTTTTTTGGATAAAAGACGTGTTTAGTGGGTTCGGTGTGTAATCATTCCAATCAAGTTTCAGATGGGTTATTTTTCAGACTTAGTTCCAATTAAGGCATCAATAACATTCCTTCATATTCACTTCACTTCATAAACTATTCTTGACATTACTTATTTCAGAACAAACCTATTTGATCCTAAAAAAAAATCATTTATCCATTTAAAAGTTTTCAGACAGAAAAGACTTGTCATCTAATTTCCAAAACTCACGACACGTGTAGTGTGATGTAAAGACGTATATCAGCAATAGTTAACTTCAAAGGAGAGTTATCTTTCAGATTTTCAAAATCTAAACATAAGATTTAGTTATTTTTATTTTATCAAACAAAACCGTCGAAATGTTGAATCAGAGTCCTCCCACTGGCTAACTTGACAGAAAATTGACAGAAAAGTTTTTATATTTTTAGAAAATTTTTAGATTTTTATGGATTTTATGGATTTTAATATGCAGATGCAAAATATACATATGAATGCGAAGGTAAGAAATGCGTACCGAGCGTTCCCCCAAACTTAAACTGGACAGTGTCCTCACTGTCAGTGCATGAAGAGATCATTTGAAAGGTCAAAATTGTCGGTAAACAAAGTGTTTTATTTTTTTTGTGTTTTTGGTTTTAAGAAAAAGAAAAAGAAAAAGAATATAAAAATGTACAGAATGGTATATACATACCCCCAAACTTATTTGGAACAGTGTCCACTTGTTCTTAGCTGGATAACCGAAGTTTGGAGGTAGGCAGAGGAAGATTATGCAGGGTAAACCGGCTCCTGTAAGAACAGGAGCTCCTCTGTTGGTTCGGCGCTAAGGTACGGTTTGAGTCGGTGTCCATTTACTTTGAAAAATGAACCGTCCTTTGGATTCTCCAAATCCACAGCGCCATGCGGATACACATTCCGCACAATATACGGCCCTTTCCAGCGAGATCTGAGCTTTCCTGGATGGAAGTGTAGTCTGGTGTCGTAAAGCAGTACCTGTTGACCAGGTACGAAAGTTTTGCGCAAAAGGTGTTTATCGTGAAACACCTTCGTTCGATTCTTAATGACAACCGCGTTATCGTAAGCCTCATCCCTAAGCTCGCTCAATTCGTTCAACTGCTGCTTCCGATGGCTGCCCTCATCTTCGAGAGACAGATTCAGCTCCTTTATCGCCCAAAATGCGCGATGCTCTATTTCGACAGGTAGGTGGCAAGCTTTTCTGTACACAAGCCGATAGGGAGACATGCCAAGATCGGTCTTATAAGCGGTTCGAAATGCCCAAAGGGCATCAGTGAGTTTCAGCGACCAATCCTTACGGTTCTTGGAAACCGTCTTCTCCAGTATCTGCTTGATTTGCCGATTTGAAACTTCGGCCTGCCCGCAGGTTTGGGGGTGGTAGGGCGTGGATAGCTTATGATTAATGGAGTATTTCCGCATCAAGGCCTCGAAATTTTTGTTGCAGAAATGACTTCCATTGTCGCTAATGATCGCTCGGGGGTGCCCAAAACGGGAGAAAATGTTTTCTTTAAGAAACCTAACGACAACCTTGTTGTCGTTAGTCCGGCTGGGCACAGATTCGACCCATTTAGAGACGTAATCAACAGCGAGAAGAATGTACAAGTTTCCGAAAGAGCTGGGAAACGGCCCCATGAAATCTATCCCCCAAACGTCGAAAATCTCTACAACCAAGATCGGTTGGAGCGGCATCTCGTTCCTCCGGGATATCCGGCCCAAGTGTTGGCACCGGGAGCAAGTCTTGCAATAGTCATGAGCGTCTTTGAAGAGTTGTGGCCAGTAGAAACCACATTGCAAGATCTTCTCAGCTGTCTTTCTGGGGCCAAAATGCCCGCCACACGCTTGATCGTGGCAAAATGACAGCACACTCTTGAATTCCTCGTCAGGGACACACCGACGAATAATCTGGTCGGGACAGTACTTGAACAGATAGGGTTCGTCCCAGTAAAAGTGCTTTACTTGGGATAAGAAGCAAAGTCTGTCCTGACTTGACCATTCAGTCGGTAGTAATCCTGTGGCCAAATAGTTCACAATATCTGCGAACCAGGGTTCGCAAGATACTGTCAAGAGCTGTTCATCCGGGAAAACGTCGTTGATCGGAATTGGAAGCGAAGGCGAAGAAGGAAGTCGTGAGAGATGGTCGGCAACTACGTTTTCACATCCTCGTTTGTCCTTAATGATAAGGTCAAACTCTTGAAGCAAGAGGATCCAACGTATTAGCCGAGATTTTGCATCTTTCTTCGCAAAAAGATGGCGCAGAGCAGAATGGTCTGTGTAGACAATGACCGGAGAGCCGATGAGGTAGGGCCTGAACTTTTCTAAAGCAAATACAACAGCCAAGAATTCCTTCTCAGTTGTTGTATAATTGAGTTGGGCGTCGCTCAGGGTTCGGCTCGCATAATAGATTACGTGCGGCATCTTGTTGATGTGTTGTCAAAGGACAGCACCAATGGCAAAGTCGGATGCATCGCACATAATCTCAAATGGGTGCGTCCAGTCAGGTGAGGAAAGAACGAGAGCAGAAGTGAGTGAGCGTTTTAATGACTCGAATGCAGTCACACAGCTCGAGTTGAAATCGAATGGCGTATCCTTGGCCAGTAAAAGAGTCAAGGGCCTAGCAATCTTGCTAAAGTCCTTGATGAACCGTCTATAGAAACCGGCATGGCCAAGGAAGGCTCGGATATCTCTGACGCATCGAGGAGGAGGTAGATTGGAAATGACCTCAATCTTTGCTTTGTCAACCTCTATGCCATTTTGCGAGATGATATGTCCTAAGACAATACCTTCGCACACCATGAAGTGGCACTTCTCCCAATTCAAAGTGAGATTCTTGTCCTTACATCGGGTAAGGACAGCGTCAAGATGCAGCAAACACTCGTTGAAGGAATCGCCGAAGATGGAGAAATCATCCATGAAAATCTCCAGAAATTTTTCCACCATGTCTGAGAAGATTCCTATCATACACCGCTGGAAGGTAGCGGGCGCATTGCATAACCCAAAGGGCATGCGTCGATATGCAAACGTGCCGAAAGGACAAGTGAAAGTGGTCTTGTCCTGGTCTTTTTCGGCGATGGGAATTTGATTATAGCCGGAGTAGACATCAAGAAAGCAGTAGTACACGTGTCCGGCCAATCGTTCAAGCATTTGGTCAATGAAAGGTAGCGGAAAGTGGTCTTTCCGCGTTGCGGCGTTGAGTTTTCTGTAATCAATGCATACTCGCCACCCAGTTTGGGTGCGACTAGGGATTAACTCGTTCGCCTCGTTGGTTATGACCGTGATGCCCGACTTCTTGGGGACAACATGAATGGGGCTAACCCACTGGCTATCAGAGATAGGGTAAATGATACCACTATCCAGACATTTTACGATCTCCTTCTTCACAGCCTCTTTCATGACTTGATTGAGACGTCTTTGTGGATCCCGGGCTGGTTTGGCATCATCCATCAGATGAATGTGATGTTCAATGATTAGGGGACTAATCCTCTTGATGTCTGCCATGGACCAGCCAAAAGCTTGCCTGTTGCTGTGCAAGACCGTGAGAAGGGCTTTCTCTTGCTCTGGAGCTAGAGAAGCCGAGATGATGACAGGGAGGGTCTCGTTCTCACCTAAGTAAGCGTACTTAAGGTGAGACGGCAAAGGCTTGACTTCGAGCGTTGGAGGTGAAACGATGGAAGGCAAGATTGGTGAAACGGTCTCGAACTCAAAGGACTCCAGCAAAGGTTCAAAACGAGTGTAAGCGACCGAGTCGGATGGTTCAGGTAACTCATCCGGAAATTCGATGGATTGAAACTCGGGTTGCGAGCGGCTAAGATCATTCAAGAACGTGAAACACTCGTAGTTGTTGTCGGGCGCAGAAACAGCAGCAGGTTCGAAGAGGAACGCACTAGTGGCGTCAAGGTTATCATGTACGAACAGAAACTCCTCGAATTCACACTCTTCAGGGGTGATCTCCTGGATTGAGCAGACGTCCAGTATATGAGCATTAGGTTCGGCGGGCTGATTCCCCAACCTAAAAATGTTGAGTTCAATCGTCATGTTTCCAAAGGAGAGGTTCATCGAACCATTGCGACAATTGATCACAGCATTTGAGGTTGCAAGGAATGGGCGACCGAGTATCACCGGAATTTGATTCCGGGGGTTAGCTACAGGCTGTGTGTCTAATACAATGAAGTCAACGGGGAATATGAAGTCCCCGACTTTGATTAACACATCCTCTAGCTCACCCCTAGGATGGGTGATCGATCGGTCGGCCATTTTGAGAGTACAGTGTGTGGGTTTCAGCTCTCCTACGCCTAATTGCTCGTATACTGAGTACGGAAGCAGGTTAACACTGGCACCAAGATCTAATAGTGCGCGGTTGATGTTCTTATCCCCAATGGTAATAGAAATCGTAGGACAGCCAGGGTCCTTCCGTTTTTGTGGTAAAGATTGGGTAAGAGCATCACTCACAGCACTAGCCAAGAAAACTTTCTTTGGTACCTGAGACTTCCTCTTTTTCGTGCACAAGTCCTTTAAGATTTTTGCGTAGGATGGGACTTGTTGGACGGCATCTAAAAGAGGAATGTTAATGTTAACCTGCTTAAATAACTCCAGAATGTTCTCCATTTGAGGATTTTGTTTATTAGACCTCAACCGGTTTGGAAATGGGACGTTTTTAAAATTGGTTGAGTCTAATGCTTGTGGAGGAGATTGTGGAGTAGGAACGGATCCCAGAACAGGTGTTTTCGTGGAGTGAGAAGTGGGTTCATTCAAAGCAGAAGAAAAGGAAGGAGTGCCTTGCGAAGAACGGAGAATAGGCTCAGAAGACGAAGAAGCAGGAGACGAAGAAGAAGAAGAAGTAGAAGAAGAAGCGGCCGGGGTGTCATCATTGATCCGTGTGCCGATGTTGTTTTGCAGCATCCTTCCCGATCTCAATGTGGTCACGGCACTCACATTATGATTCTGTTGTTCAAGAGCAACATGTACATTCTGTGGGTGACCGGGATTTGGGAGTGGTTGGGACGGGAGCTTCCCCTTCTCTCGTTCGCTTAAGGCCGTATTCAGTTGTGCAATCTGGGCCTCGATGGTTTTGATGCTTTTCCCGTGAGCGGCAGTGTGTTGCACTAAGGACTGAATGGAAGATTGGATGTTTGCGGTGGATTGAGTCGATTGTTTGACGAACGCCTCCAGACTTCGTTCAAGCGAGGAAACCTTATCGTTGTTTGACAGAACAAAGTTGTTTTGGGGAAAAGAATTGTTGGGTGCAAAGTTGTTCGTCTGATTTTGAAAAGATTGGGGTTGGAAGGGCTGCTGAAATTGAGTTTGTTGTTGCGCTTGTTGTTGCGGCGGAGGGGGCCTTTGGAAATTGTTGCCTTGGAATTGATTCTGATTCTGATTCCAGGCGAAATTGGGGTGGTTCCTCCAACCGGGATTGTAGGTGGAAGAGTATGGATCATTCCTCGGTCTTTGCTGAAATGCGGCATTAACCTGATCCTGTCCTTGCGATGGTGGATTGTAAGGACACTCTTCGGTTAAGTGAGAAGGATCGGAACAACAAGCGCAAATGGTACGAAGGGGGAGAACAGGGGTAGGAGCAGGAGAAGAAAATTTGCTCTCTATCGCATCAAGCTTTCTCGTTATTGCAGCCATTTCAGCTTTCATCGCAATAGAGACATCAAGTTGGTGAATTCCTACCCTAGACTGACCGGTAGAAGTGGAGGTAGAAGAAGAAGAAGTCGGTCTGGTGCTCTCCCATTGTAGCGTTTGCTCCACAAGGTCGTCAAAGAATTGCCACGCTTCCTCGTCAGATTTCGATAGGAAGTGGCCCTGACAGATGGTTTCCAACAACTGCTTCGTTGCTGGGTTCAGGCCCTCGTATAAGGTTTGGCAAAGTTGCCATTTTTCTATACCGTGGTGGGGACACTGAACAAGAAGGTCTTTGTACCGGTCAAAGCACTTCCAGAAGGGTTCAAAAGGAAGCTGAGAGAATTGGTTGATTTCATTGCGAATCCTTGCGGTTTTATGATTCGGATAGAACTTTTTGAGAAACGCTTTAACAAACTCATCCCAACTGGTTATGGAGTGGGAAGCGGTGCTATACAGCCATTTCTCAGCAAGATCGCATAAAGTGAACGGAATGACCCGTAGGCGTATAGTATCGTCCGATAGTTGGGTAGTTTTCATCATGGCACAAACGTTTTGAAATTTATTGATGAAGATATAGGCATCTTCAGATTCAAGCCCATGAAATCTTGGAAGCATATTGATGAAGTGGGGCTTAATTTCAAAATTATCCCCATTGGCCGGTGGAAGAGAAAGGCAGGTGGGAAGTGCAGAACGGGTGGGATAGAAACGATCCTGGAGCGCGATTCGCTGCGGCGCTACAACAGGCGGTGGTGGTGGGTTATTGGTCTCCGTAGGAGGTGGAGCCAATACAGGGGTAGTCAAAGAGATGTTCGGATTAAATCCTGACATCGCGGAAGAAGAGGTTGGTGATGGTGAAGGTGAAGATGTATGAACAGAATTCCGGTCAACGTCGGAGTTGGCCGGCAAAGGTAAAGGTGAAAGAGGAGTGGACGGAGTTTCGACGTCTGAGTCGACCGCGTAGTCGGTAGCGACTAACGTAACGCGGACTAGACGGGCGCTAGTGTCCCGAGTCCAAGCGGACATACACTAAACGAGTTTAGTGTAGTCAAAACGGAGAAGGTGAGGGTAAGAAAACGTCAATGGAGAAAGGCGATGGGTGGTGGGTGAAAAATGGATTCTGGCGACAAAGGGCAAGTTTTTATAAAAGTTTTTGATTTTTTGTTTTTTTTTTTTGTTTTTTTTATTTTTTTAGGAAGAGCTTTACAGAAATATGTACGGATTTACGGCTTTAAGCAATCACAAACAAGATATGCACAATCACACCTAGATCTAGGGTCACCTAGATCAGCTAGACAGCTCCTAACTGTTCCAAAGAACTAGAAACAGGACCTCAAACCGCCTCTTCTCCGCCAATTGCGGCCAGATAAGTGCCAGGTAAGTGGGAGGTTGTCCAACGCTTTCGCGAAGTTCCTTAATTAAATAACCACTTGCCTTCGTCACACTTGCCTAGACACCGCAAAGTCAGGATAGGATAAACGGCCGATGCCTGTAATTAGTCCTCTGTCCTATTGAGCGCGAAGTCCTTAGGGCCGAGTCTAGTATTTTTTAATTTAACGATGGTCAATGCATATGCTTTTTGTGATTTCTGGGGTCCTGGGAAGGGTGATGAAATCCCCACCCAATCTGAATTGGTTTCAAGCCCCTTAAGTCCGTATTAATGAATGCAAAGCGGTAACAAATCAACTGCAAACAATTTTTATTTTTAGCGCGGCGCAAAGAATCCTGCACAAGAACAGTTTATTGGAAGGGGGAAGAGAATTTGCGCAAAGAATGCTGCAGAAAACACAGTTTATTGGAGTCCAGAGGAGTGGGAGAAAGGAGAGAAAGAATTACCCAAAATTTGGGCTCCTGAAAGCTTCAAACCGCCGCGGTTCCGTGGCCTTAGTGTGCTAATGCCGCGGTTCCGCGACTTGAAGGTGCCTTCGGAGCATCATTTTTCTTGTGGGTGTTCCCCTGGCTGTCCTCTTCTTGTCTGGTTATCCTGAATTTTGATTTGCTTCCTGGATCTGCACTAGAATTTTTCAGTAGACCGTTTTATCTGTCTTGAACCGTCGCGGTGTAGCCGCGAAATGTGGGTCTATCTTCCCACGTCTTTGGCACTGAACTCGAACTTCGTATTATCCGGCACACTTGCACAAAAACTAATTAAAAATAACAAGATGGTTTTTCTTTACAAAGTATTTTTTTTTGGTTATATTTATATTCACAAGTTAACCCGAAATTACATAAAGAAATAAACTACCGTCTCCCCGGCAACGGCGCCATTTAATTGGTAGGGATTCTGCGTGTTCAAGTTTAGTTAATTACCGCAATCAAGACGGTTTCGCTTGTAGCTAACCGGTTGAGTATGGGTCGTCCGCAGGGAGATAGGAATCTTTTTCTATGTGTTTTAACGAGTTAAGTCCGAAGGTCCAGATTTGTTTGTGATTAACTAAGTGTTAAAATGATATGTAAAGAGAGCTTGTTAGGGTTAGGATTAGGTTAGTTTGAGTTAGGAGTCGCTCACTTCTTTCGTTGCCACTCTTAATATCGGTGTTACGGTAATCGGCAACAACGGGGATTAGCACGACTAGGAAGGAACTTGCGAGTATAAGCTAGGCTTTCCAACGCTTAAGTTCTTCCTTTTGGTGCTTGTCCGTCCGTTCTTGGCTCTTAACCATAACCTCCGGTTAATTCAACCACAACCGGTCTCACTACGGAATCACCGCTATCATGTAGGATAGGGTGCCGTAGGGAGCGGATTGTGGTTCAATTAACGGGAGTCGATTTAAGATGTTGGGCATGGAAAGAGTGAGAGAGATTTCCTTCTCTCAAACTTCCCTTATCCTACCCTAACAAGTATGGAAACTACTCACACATCATAACGAAAAGAAAACAAAACAAAAGAGGAAGATAGAAAGAAGGAGATTAGAAGATAACAACTAGCTATTTGCGACCTCACCTTGGCAAGGATCAAGCGTAAGCGTCATGGTTGTTTAAGGATAAAGGAAAAGAGAAAAGAAAGAAACAACAAGAAATAACAACAACTAAGTTAACAAATGAAAATTACAAGCAATAATAATTTAACTAAAGAACAAGACAAGATATAATAACAAAAGGAACTTCTTTATTCATCATTCTTCACTCACAAAAGCTCACTACAAGTTTTTCAATGGAGAAGAGATGAGAAGGAATAAGAAACAAGTATTCTAACCCTAGAAAAATACAAGATTATGCACCCTTGGCTTCATAAGGTTCTGGGCTATTTATAGGCAGGGAAATGGAAATCTAGGGCAAAATTCTGCCTGTACATAGAAATACCAAAATACCCCTGAAAACTGGACTTCTGACGACTCCGTATGGCCGCGGTTCCGCGGCCTAAGCATGCTTAGGCCGCGGTTCCGCGGCCCTATTGGGGAATTAGGTCACCAATTTTGGTGACTTCTCCTGGATAGCAGTGCCCTTCAGTATGGTATATGTTTTTTCTCATATTTTCTTCACGATTTTTTCAGAATTTCTGTTGAACAAAAGGTGATGTGATGTGGATCTTTTTGTCATGATTTCCTCGAGCTCCGTGTAGATTTCTTGGATCCTGTGTTGCCATTGAGCCTTGTGCATGAAAATGACATTTGATTTGCCATTTTGTCTCCTAAACTGGTGTGTGGCAACAGACGGATAAAGAGCGGAGATCCGTGTTTTATCTGTGGTTGGCAGGAACCCGGATTTTGTCGTGTTTTTCCATGAATTTCATTGTTAAGAGCCGAGAACCTGTATCCTGCAATTGACTAGCAAACACGGCTCAAGAGTACCTACCGATAAGCAATATGATAAAAATTGGGCGGTATAAAAATGCAATAATCTGATATGAACAAGCGCCACAAAAGTTAGTGCTTAGCACTATTGGAGCGCCTCACGTGATATACACGTGAGCGCTATATGCAGCCGAATGCTTAGTACTACTGGGTGTTACAGAAACCCAATCTTAGCCCAAACTGGCTAAGCATATATTTATGATATCTAAACTGATTTTAGTCTCAAACATGACTAATGATCTCTCATCGATGATATCTAAAATGATATTCATCTCATATCTCCTACGTTAATCTTAGTCTCAAATATGAATAGCGATTCTTAGGTCCATCACCATCTTTTCCCTCAGACATGGGATTTGGTTTAAGGGTACATCTCTTCACACCTCTGATATATGTCGTTGTAATTCCTCAACGTCTTCAGAGAGGTGGCGAGTCCCGACAACCAACGACTCCTTTCATCTCACATTGATGCACTTCCAAATTGACGCGCATGCCTCAAATCGGATCGTGCCCCAAATTGGGCACACTCCATATCACTATTGTTCACTTCGTCACGTAAAAAATACACGTGAACGCGAAATGAATAACGGACCGAGATGTCCTTAAACTAATATTCGCCCCCAAATACGGCGATAATGGACCGAAATGTCCTTAAACTAATATTCGCCTCCAAAATAGCGATAGTGGACCGAAATGTCCCTAAACTAAAACATTCGCCTCAAACATGGCGATAATGGACCGAGACGTCCTTAAACTAAAATAATCGAGCCCAAATGCTCATATGTTTAAGTTGATCATAATCTCAAACCAGATTAACGGCCCTTAAATTAACCCAAACCCAAATATAAAAATATACGGATTTGGACTAATCCACACCCTACAGGCAACGACATAAATTAGTCTCCGTATACAATCCATGGGCAACCCAAAATAAAAACAAACATACACACGACATGAAGTGAACTTCCAGAGCAGGAGAAAGTGGTTATTGTGATACGGTAACGTAATTAACTGTAGGGGCTTGTGCCTGCAGGGAAGAGTGTCCCCACAATCAAAAAACCCCTCGTGAAAATGAGGGGGAATCTGACGAAGTCTGCTACAACGGCCGCATCCATACAAACCTCCGATATATGGTGCCATAAATTAACTTGGTATTTTCGAAGAGGTGGACGGATAAATCCAAATAGTATCTGCCCCCAAATTCAAGTAAGACGATCCTTCCCAGTTCGTCTCTGTTTTCGACGGTAAACAGATTCTAGCACGCCCGTTGGGACTCTTTTCCTTTTTCGACTCCACACTTCGTGTGTCATGTTTCGCGAACAAAATCACGGTTTTCTATGGTTTCCCTTGAATTTGAGGTACTAAGATTCAGTGTCTTGCTCCTGTGCAAAAGAGAACATCGATGGCTTCCAACTGCACAACTTGTAACAGCAACTCCCGCTCCGTCCCAACTAGAGGAGTGACCTATGGGCCCAATGTGGCCTCCATCTTTTCAATGCCGTGGAGCAAGTAGCTCAGGCTACTACCGGATTGTTCTTCGGGACTATGCTCCTACCAACGAGTTTCAACACCCCAGCACCGCAGGAAGAAGCTCCCAAGAGGTCGGTCTTCGATCGACTTGCAACCACAACGGCCCCTCTCAACGGGTCGTCCAAATCCGATACTTTAGTCTTCGACAGGTTAAGCCGAAGCTCAGACGCCACAGTCTTCAACAGGCTGGGCAAGAACTCAAACGGGCCCGCAAAGAGGCTCGTCATATCTGAAAGGGCTGCCCCAAAATGGATAACCCTCCCAACTCCTCCTGAAGGTGAAGTCCTCAAAAGTGCTTCCCCTACCAGAAGATCGGTCTTCGAAAGATTGGCCGTTCCTCCTCAAACTCTGCCAAGGACGTCAGTCATCAACAGATTGACGCCAACAGCATCCCCTCAACAAAGCTGGGGACATGAAGAAGCCGCTTCCAAAACCGAGGCGGTCCCCTATGTAAGACATGCTCGACATAGCCACTGGTGCCGAGTGAGAAAAGCTGGGGGCAACTCCTCCTCTGGACTTACGCCACCAGCTCCAATGGTGGAAGTTGATGCTGTTGTTCCAACCGGGAACAGCTTTGATCTACTAAGGAGAGTGCGAAAGAACTCTCCAACGGCGGTGCTGAAGAAATCGCCCCCGTCTGCAGAAGCTACGGTGCAGGCGAAACCGGAGCGCCCCCATCAACGGCTCTACTCCCAAATTCACAGGGTCCGGCGAAAAGTCCAGGACTCTGTGATTAACCAGAACTACTCTCGTCAACCGAAGAAATTAAAGGCTCGGCAAGAGAAAGGCTATCCCTCCATCATACAGCGAAGGGTGTCTTCTACACAGGTGCCTGTTACAACGGCTCCTTCAACTTCGACCTCCCATAAAAGGACGAGGCCGAAGAAAATCCCACTGCCTGCGGAAAATTCCAAAGGCGCTGGACCCAAACGCCCTAAATCTGGGGGCATAATCGTGCATACGGTCTATATGGCTTCTGGGAAAGAGATAAGCTGTACTTCCGTGGGTCATCGGCCGCAAACTCGTTCGTTGACAAAAGCTCAAGAGCAACAACAAAAGCTCCAGGAAATGCTGATCAAAATGTCAGCACTTACCGGATAGAAAGAAAGTCCGGAATCAGCATCTGAACAGTGCCAAGAGCAGGAGACCGATACAGAGTTCCTGCGAAGGGTGCTTGAAAGAAAGGACAAGGAGGCCGCGGAACAAGCTGCTAACATAAAGCAAATGCCGTTTTTGTTCCAAGACATGGTTGGAATGATGATTCAGCCAGAACCTCCAGCCGAAGATCCGCCGATAATCATCGAGGATGACAGAGGGGAAACATCAAACTCTCTTCCGGCTTTATCAACAGCTAAGGAGGAAACAATCTCCAAAGCTGATCTTGATGACTAAATTGCTCAATAAATACGAGCACATCAAGCTAGTGAAGCGGCTGGCCAAATCTTCATAATTGGGCGACCGTATCCAGGCTGGTATGATCAAATCAAGTACCCGCCGGGATATACGATCCCCAAGTTCCATGTATACAAAGGGATGTGCAATCCCCACCAGCACGTCGCGCAGTTCAGAGGTTTGTGCGGCAACACTGGAGGCGACGACAAACTGCTGCTTCACCAATTCGTTGGTAGGCTGTCGGAGACAGCCTTTGAATGGTACTCAGAGCTCCTAAATGATTCTGTAAAGACATTCACAGAGATAGAATTGCTGTTCACACAGCGGTTCTCCAGCGCAAGCGCGTGCACCCCGATCACGGCATTAATCAATGCCAGGGTGAAGTCAAGAGAAACCTGGGTCCAATACGCGATACGATGGCGGAACCTATGGTCAAAATGCAAACAGCGCATCGAAGAATCTCCCGCCGTGGGCATGTTCATCGGGACCCTTGATCCTCAAACGACTATGTCACAGTTCATGACGTTCTTCAAGCCGACCACCTTCCAAGCTCTGATAGATAAACTGGCCCAAATAGACCAGATGTGCCACGGGCCTTCCTCCTAAAAAATAGACCATCGAAATGCCAAGGGTAAAGGGAAAGCGTCCTTCGTTGCCAACACTCAACAGCAACCGAGTGACCCGAAACCGGTTGCTCGCCAAAACAACATGTGTCCACGTCCATTCCTGGAAGAAAGGCTAGGACGCGCTTACTTGTTTCCCCGTGACAAGACGAGGAGACTGTTCGAGCTGGCGGTGCGCAACAAACTCATCACATTACTAGACCCATGGCGTCCAGCGCAACCCGGCGACATCAACAACCCCAACTACTGCTTCTATCACAGAATGGTGAGCCACCTAATTGAGGATTGCTACGTCTTCAAGAACTGGGTCGAGGATCAGTATCAACAGGGGAAGTTTGCGCTGTCTGAGAACTGGAGGGTGAATGCACCACAGATGCATGCTCCTAAAAAGGTGGATACGCCGGGGGAATCATGCTCGCTCATGGAAGAAGCTCCATAGGAAGTCGTTCTTTCAGCTAAAACCAAAAGAATGCTGAAAGATCTCCAGGCATGTCCGGCAGTCATATGGAGAAGCCCACTTGAACCAGAAATGATCAAAGGGATGCTGAAACCGCGTCCCATACCGAAAACTGTCGAAAAAGGGCAAAATCCTCAAGTCAAGCTTTCAAAGTCTTCAAAGAAAAAGAAGAAGACCAAGAAGCCTGTGCAGCCTGCCGAGTATGACAACAAATACACAGACCTACAGAGGTACATCGACGTGCTAGAGAAATATAACCAAAAGGCGTAAACACCAGTCACCCTCGAAGAGTTCCTCAAGCATATTCTTGAGAACGAATATAGTGACAACGATAAGAAAAATGACTCACCGGAAGAAACCGAAGACTATGTGGCAAGTTGCCATATGGTCACCCATTCATTGTTAAATGGCGAAGAAGCTCCCTCAGTGTCAAAAAACAACGCAGAGGAACTGGGGGCAGGATCGGCGCTAAAATCCCTGGAATTGCCAGAAGACCCGATCGATAGGCTGTTAAATGAAGCCTTTCAAAAAAGCAAAGCTGACCGAGAACGCGAAACAATCATATACGAAGGGGCTAAGCGTCAGCGTCAGGACAAAGAAGCTGCGGCAAAGAGGAGTCGTAAAGTACTCTGACCAGACCAAAGCACACCTGTGGCTAACAAGAGCAAGATCAAGACAGAGAAGCGGTTCGCCAAAGCCCTGTCCAAGGGAATGAATTTGCCACCTCTCATGAGAAATATTCCCGGGATCATATGTCTCGACGAAGAGGATTCACACCCAAACTACTGTCTATATCATCGGAGGGTTACCCACCCCACCGAGGAATGCAGTGCCTTCAAGAAGTGGTGGCAAGGATACGTTGCCTATCAAAAACACTTCAAGAAGATGAAGCACGAAGCTCGTCGACAGCAAAAGAGTGTGACAGATGCGTATGAAAAAACGACTGGCAACTGTCATATGGTTGATACCAGATCAGAAAGGGAAAACCCCCAGGTTCTTACCTTCGGGAGCTATTCTGAGGAAGAAACAACTCTCAGCCTTCTCTTCAAGGACTCCACCTCCGAAAAAGAAGAGGAGGAGAAGAATTGCGAGAACATTCAACTGCATAACCGCACGCTGCCTGAAAAAAACCTCGAACCTACAAACAAAGGTTCGAACAAAAGAGACAAAGGGAAAGAGAAAATCCCTAAGGAAATTGCCCTCGATGATCGAGTTGTCAAAGAGCTCATAGCCAAGGACCCGCCTAAGAAAAATAAGGTGGATTACAATATCCTAGCACATCTGAGGAAAATACCCTCACAGCTGAGCATATTGGATGCTCTCCTCCTGTCTAAGGAGGCACGAGATTCTCTGATCAAGTCATTGCAAGAGCCTGATCAATTCCAAGCTTTCTTAGCTGAAGAAAAGATGAAGGACGAGCTGGTAGAGGTTCACACAGCTGACATCACATTCAGCGATGAGGATCTCCTCCTCGGAACGTGCGAGCACAAACGTCCTCTATACGTCACTGGGTATTGCCACGACATCAAGATAGGCAAAATCCTTGTCGACAATGGGTTCTCCGTAAACCTCCTCAACGTGAAGGTGCTGAAGGAGATTTGCATGAGCATTCAGCACCTGGCTCGGGACAAAATTACCATCTCCGGGTTCGATTGACAGTCATCACGGACGCTTGGGTCCGTAATTCTGACGTTACGCTTTGGCTTGCTTATCACTGACATCAAATTTCACGTCATTGACGCCAAGACTTACCATAATGCTCTGCTCGGCAGGCCTTGGTTACACGAGTATAACGTCATCCCTTCTACACAACATCGGTGTATGAAGTATTTCAAAGACGGCTTGGAATACACCGTCACGGGAGAGCTAAACCCATTCTCCGTAAACGAGGTCCGAAAATATGAAGACGCAAAGTACTTCTTACCAGACTTCAAAAATACATAGAGGTGTCATAAGCCGGAGGATAAACGGAAGTCCGTTGTCACCATCCCGATCTTTAGGAGCGACACCGAGGAAGATGAAGAAATAGTCTACTCGGGACAACCCCAAGGAAACAGGCCCGGACCATCTACTCCTATTTTGGTCTTTGGCAGTGACTCTGAGGACGAGGCCAACACCGTGTTCTCCGTTCGCCCGTCAGCACAAACTGTTACTGGAGCTGATCAGAGTTTACAAGTCACCATGGTTCCGCCTCGGCATTATAAAAAACTCGATGCACTCAATACATACAATGTACAAGAACTACAGACTTTCTATGTGCCTCTCAGGCGAAGAGGTGAAAAGGCGATCCTCTTCTACCAATCGATAGAGACTAAAGTAGAAAAAGAAATCTGGCATGGTGCGGATTTTGCGCTCGACAGGTTTCAACCAATCCATCTCCCAAGATACTATTTGGAGGGATTGAAAAGGCTATTAAAATGCCAAGGTGTACCACTCGAACAAACTGTTCGAAAAGCCCAATTTTACAAAAAGATTTGGGATATTCCCGGGACTCGGTGAAAGATGCCTAACGGGAAGATGGAGACAACCGGGCTCGGATACGTTCGGTACAGGAAACGAGAGCATTTCCACAGTTTCCGCGCTATAAACAGCTCTGGTGAAGAAAGTAATGCACTTCCAAATAGCTGTGACGTTGAAACATAGCAAAATCCCGCTCTAAGTATGTCAAATTCGTCGTTCGAAGAACAAGTTAACAAGCTAATATAAGAAGTTTGTCAAAAGATTTAGGAAGACCACAGCCGCGAAATGGCCATTTACGAAAAGGTTAGGGCGCAGCGCCTCAATCGGCAATATGCGGAGAAAGAAAACTACAATACCCTTCATCCTCAGCCAGATGTACGTTCTCGCCTCGAAGGAAAATCCTGAAATAGAGGCAAAAACAAGGCGAAGAAAGCAAACAACGCTCGAAAACAGCAAAACGGATCCAAGAAGCCATACAATCGAGGAAAAGCCAGCTGGAATCCGTCCTTTATGAAGAAGATGAGCCAGGAATACTCTTTCTCTTAAGACAAGACAAGGAAAATATTCAACCTTGTCATGAAGCACCAAATGATGACGCTTCCGAAGTCTCGGCATCCCGAACAAATAAACGAGGTCCATCATCCGGATTATTTCTCCTATCACCGAGCAATAGCTCATCCCCTTAAAAAATGTTTCACCTTCAAAGATTGGGTCAAAGACCGGTATCACCAAGGCATGTTCGCTTTGTCTGACAGTTGGAGGGTAACCCCACTGCAAAAGCATGAGCCAAAGAGGACCTATACCTTGAGGACAGGACCAGCTCAACGTCAAGAATGGAAGCGGACTCGTACCTACCATGTGATAACACTCTCAGAGGGGGAAGGGCATGAGAATATGGATGACATCTTCAGGTGCTTCACGAATGAAGACGAGGACGAGGTGATCTCAGAGTTTCCACCAGCCCCGAAAGAGCTGGAAGATGGGATACACACAACGGCGCATAACCTAAGGAAAATTGACTTAGGTAAGGAAAACGATCCGAGGCCGACGTTTGTCAGTGAGCTGCTATCTAAAAAGCAAGTGGCCACTTTAAAAGATGTACTCATGCAGTATAAAGATTGCTTCGCGTGGAACTATTCCGAAATTCCAGGTCTAGATCCAGAAGTAGCAGTACATAAACTGGCCATATCACCGGACATCAAGCCAGTCAAACAAGCGTCGAAGAGGATGCGACTCGAACTCGAGATGAGCATCAACGTTGAAGTCAAGGAGCTAATCGACTCCGGCTTCATCCAGGAAGTTCAATACCCTGACTGGATCCCTAACATTGTTCCGGTGATGAAGAAAAATAGGATGGTACGCATCTGCGTGGACTTTCGGGATCTCAACAAAGCTTTCCCGAAGGATGACTTTCCAGTACCTATTACTGAGCTGATGATCGATAACACGTATACTCATGAGGTTTTCTCCTTCATGGATGGACCTTCAGGATACAACCAAATAAAAATGCATCCTGAAGACCAAAAACATACCTCCTTCCGAACTCCACTGGGCATATTCTGCTACAAGGTGATGCCTTTCGGTTTAAAGAACGATGGCGCTACCTACCAGAGGGCCATGATGAAGATCTTCGATGACCTCATCCATGAGATTGCCGAATGCTACATCGACGGCTTGGTGGTGAAAAGCAAGTCTTACGAGGAACATTGGGAACATCTGAACATAGTGTTCCAACGTCTTCGGAAGTATAATCTGAAGATGAATTCTCTAAAATGCGTGTTTGGAGTCTCCTCGGGAAAATTCCTATGATTTATCATACGGAACCGGGGTATCGAAATCGATCCATCAAAGATCAAGCCGATTACGGAGATGCCCACGCCAAGGACCCTCAAACAGTTGCGATCTCTTCAAGGAAAGCTCGCATATATCTGGCGGTTCATAACCAACCTCTCCGGAAAATGTCGTCCCTACAGTCATTTGATGAAGAAGGGGACCCCGTTCGTCTGGGATCAAAAGTGCCAAATGCACTAGACGAAATTAGGCAGTACCTGCAAAATCCACCAGTATTGACCGCCCCGGTTAAGAAAAACCCCCTCATCCTGTACACAACGGCCCTTGAAGGTTCTCGAGGCACGCTATGGGCACAGGAGAACGATCAGAGAAAGGAGAAAGCTCTATACTATTTGAGTTGAGTTCCCTTGGGGGCAGAAAACAACTACCCCCTATCGAAAAGCATTGTCTGGCACTAATCTTTGCGATAACGAAGCTCAGACACTACGTCTTGGCACATGAGGTTCATCTTATATCAAATGTGGATCCTCTCAAATATCTAATGTCGAAGGCCATACTAACAGGAAGGCTTGCCAAATGGGCCCTCCTCCTAATGGAGTTCTCGATAACGTATCGTCCTCTCAAAACAGTGAAAGGCCAGGCTATCGCTGACTTTCTTGCTGAATATCCGATACCAACCGACTCCCTCTTAAATTTTGAGTTGCCAGATGAACATGCGTTCGACACAATCGAAAGAGAGATGGAAGAAAATGATTCCCAATGGGAACTCTACTTCGACGGAGTATCTTCCTTGAAGAGGCGAAAACAAAACACTCCCATAATCAAAGCTGGGTGGGTCTTATCTTCGTGACTCCGTAAGGAGGGATACTGCGTTATGCCCTTTTCTAACAGAGCCAAGGACTAATAACGAAGCTGAATATGAAGCTTCGATAGCATGTCTCGAGATCGCTATCGACATGGGAATCAAAGACCTCCTCATATACGGAGACTCCCAGCTGATCGTTAGCCAAGTAAATGGCGACTATCAGACGTGCAAACCAGAGCTGATAACGTACAGCGAAAGAGTACAGCAACTACTGACATAAATCCCCTTCTACATCCTGGAGAGCATACCGCGTGCATAAAATAGTAAGGCGGATGCATTGGCTAAGCTGGCTAAGGAATTGGCCGATGAAGACCCCGACGATGTAAGGATCATCGTATAAAGCCGTAGGGTTCTCGCGCCAGCAGAAATATCTTCGGAGGATTCAATAGAGCCATCCAAAGGAAAAGAAATGACAAAACAAGAAGCCCTCTAAATAGAGGACGAAGGAAAGGTCAAGGATTGGAGGGAAGTCTTCATAGTCTACTTCAAATCTCGACGAACACCCGAAAACGCGTCGTCTAGACATCAGCTCATGAAACGAGCTCTGTCTTTCGCGTTCGTCAATAATGCTCTATACAAGAGATCGTTTGACTGTTTGTGGCTAAGGTGCTTGGGGCCGAAAGAAGAAAAGAGAGTCGTCCAAGAAACACACGACGGACTCTGCGGTTCTCATCAAGCTGGGCCAAAGATGAAGCTGAAGATTGAAAGAATGGGTTACTATTGGCCCACAATGATTCA
The DNA here is from genome assembly GCA_030015575.1 of Agapanthus africanus. Taxonomy (NCBI): domain Eukaryota; kingdom Viridiplantae; phylum Streptophyta; class Magnoliopsida; order Asparagales; family Amaryllidaceae; genus Agapanthus; species Agapanthus africanus. The sequence continues at coordinate 40,123,853 of JASDDO010000019.1, read as the reverse complement.
GAACTGCCTCGAATATGCGAAGCAGTGTCACTCGTGCCAGATTCATGGGACTTCATCCACCAACATCCAAATCCGCTACACCCAACGGTACTGGCCGTTCGAAATGTGGGGAACCGACATAATAGGCCTCATTGAACCAGCGTCTTCCAAAGGATATCGAGTCATATTGGCTACGACCGACTACTTTTCTAAGTGGGCAGAAGCAGTACCACTAAGTGAGGTGAATACGGAGAATATCCTCCATTTCTTCAGGACACATATCATCTACCGGTTCGGCACTCCGCGACGGATAATATCGGATAACAGGCCAGCTTACAGAAGCCATATTCGCGGAACAACATAAAATAGATTAGAGATACTCTTCAGTCTATAATCCCCAAGCTAACGGTCTAGCTGAAGCTTTCAACAAGACCTTGACAAAGATTATAAAGAAAACGGTGTCCAGAAACAAAAAAGACCGGCACGAAAGGCTGCTCAAAGCTCTTTGGGCGTACCGAATGACGTTCAAAACAGCCACGAATACGACCCCATATGCGTTAGTATTCGGCACGGAGGTGGTGCTTCCCCTGGAAATAGAACTCCCTTCTCTTCGAGTAGCAGTTCGATACGAGCTGACAGATGAAGAAAACGCTCATCTTCGGCTTGAGGAACTCAACGCCCTCGACGAAACTTGCCTTATAACGCAACAAAACCTGGAAGTCTATATGGCAAGGATGACGCGGTCATATAAAAAATTGACAAGGCCGAGAAAATTTCGACAGGGAGAACTCGTGCTAGTCGTCAAAAGACCTATGATCCCCAACCGTGCAAAACGGGAGAAATTCGAGCCGAACTATGAAGGCCCATACATTATAGACAAAGTCTACCAAGGTGGAGCCTACCTGCTCATTGATATGCATGGCGAAAGACCCTTCAGGCCAATAAACGGCCGATTCCTCAAAAAAATACTACGCTTGACGAGTCATGACTTAGGTCAATGATAGATGACGACGCTTGTGTCTGCTCGCTATCTTCCTGAGTCAAAACTCTGAAAGTAGTATGCAAAGAAGCCCCGTCACCTAAAAAATGGCGATAACGAACCGAGATGTCCTTAAACTAAAAATTCGCCTCAAACATAGCGATAACGGACCGAGATGACCTTAAACTAAAACCTCGCCTCAAATAATGCGACATCGGACCGAGATGTCCTTAAACTAAAAATTCGCCTCAAATATGACGATAACAGAGCGAGATGTTCTTAAACTAAAACCTCGCCTCAAATATGGCGGCATTGGACCGAGAAGTCCTTAAACTAGAAATTATCTGCCTCAAACACGGAGATAACGGACCGAGATGTTCTTAAACTAAAAATTTGCCTCAAACATGGCGATAACAGACTGAGATGTCCATAAAATAAAAATTCGCCTCAAACATGGCGATAATGGACCGAGATGTCCTTAAACTAAAACCCCGCCTCAAATATGGCTACATTGGACCGAGACATCCCTAAACTAATACTCGTTCCCGAAATGGGAATTACGAAACGAGATGTCTTTAAACTAAAACCTCGCCTCAAATATGGCGACATCGGACCGAGATATTCTTAAACTAAAAATTCGCCTCAAACATGGCGATAATGGACCGAGATGTCCTTAAATTAAAACCCCGCCTCAAATATGGCGACATTGGACCGAGAAGTCCTTAAAATAGAAATTATCGGCCTCAAACATAGCGATAACAGACCAAAATGTCCCTAAACTAGCACATCGCCTCCAAAATGGTGATGTGCTCCCTTAAGATCTATATTCCAATCGAAGCCCCAACAGCGAAGACTGCAACTCAAGTCCTATTGGCTACACAGCTACTCCAGCGGTGAAGTCACCCCCAAGTCCTATTGGCAAACAGATGGGTCACTGGAAAAAAAAATGTTATGTCCACAAGCAAAATGGGCACGGATGAAAACCCGAAAGGGCGCCGTGAGTAAAAACAGCAGGATTACCGGTGAGCTTGTGAAAACCCGGAAGGGTGCAATCTCGTTAAAAAAATAGGTATGTCCACAAGCAAAATGGGCACGGATGACGATATGTCTACAAGCAAAATAGGCACGGATGAAAACCCGAAAGGGTGCCGTGAGTAAAAACAGCAGGATTACCGGCAAGCTTGTGAAAACCCGGAAGGGTGCAATCTCGTAATTTTTTTTTACACTTACAAGATCCTCTCGACTCGTAAGGAGAACTCCCCCTATGAGACCCTCACGGCTCATAGGATTCAAAAGCCTTAAGCTACAGGAACCTGAACCTGTTCTTAAGCTATCACATTCCCCAAGTTTATCTACAGGAGGTTGAATATTGACCCTTATATACAATTCACGGGCACAAATAAATATAGCCCTCACCTAGTTCCACCAATGGCGTGAAATGTCCCCATATGGTGAGCGATGCTTGTAAGTACTTTCGACTTATAAGGAGAAAACGCTCTTGTAAGATCCTTACGACTTGCAAGGGAGAACACACACTTAAGAATCCCCACGATTCCTAAGGAGAAAATACACCTACGAGATCCTCATGACTCGTAGGGAAAAATAATTTTATGAGACCCTTACGGCTCATAAAGTCAAAAAGCCTTAGTCGACAGGATCCTAAACCTGTTTACTAAGCCATCTTTGTTCAAATCGACAAAGGCAAATGATGATTCGCTCCTGGAAATATCCCAGTTGTAGCGATGTTGATGCCTAAAAAAGTGTCAAACTTCAAGTTCTCTTATGGCAAATGATGATTCGCTCCTGGCAATATCTCAGTTACAGCGATACTGATGCTTAAACATGTGTCAAACTCTAAGTCTTTTCACGGCAAATGATGCTTCGCTCCTGGCGATATTCCCGTCATAGCTATGCTGATGCCAAGGTTGGTATCATATTCCAAACTCGCAAAAAAAATCAGCGAGCAAAAAAATATGCATATAAAAATAGCCGAAATGATGGGGCAACTCGCAATAAAAATCAGCAAGCAAAAAATATGCATATAAAAACAGCCGAAATGATGGGGCAACTCGCAATAAAAATCAGCAAGCAAAAAATATGCATATAAAAACAGCTGAAATGTTTGGGCAACTCGCAATAAAAAATAGCGAGTAAAAACATAAAAACAGCCGAAATGATTGGGCACCGCGAAAAATAGCCGAAATGATTGGGCAATCGCGACTTTAGCGACATAAAAGCTAAAAAGATAGAGTATCGCGGAAAGTAATAAAAAATGAAAATGAAACTTTTCTACCCTGCAGGTGAGTCCTCACCGACCCCTGTATACAATCCATGGGCACTAATGAAAAAGGAACCATATTTTTCCACCAGGCTCCGTTAAAGGAAGAACCAGATCTCGACGGCAACATCCACAGTCTAAAGATCAGTTAGGCATTCTTTCTCATTCCAGCAGGATGCAAACGCAATGTCAACAAAGATCCAAGGGTCAAAACAAAATGGAGATATGGAAAATTCCTAGCTCCAAGTCTTGACGGTTCATACACAACCTAGAGACTACCCCGACGTTCCTTCTTATTCTAGCAGGATGCAGATGCAACGTCAACAAAAGCCCAAGGGTCGAAACAAAACGGAGCCATGGCAAATTCCTAGCTCCAAGTCTTGACGGTTCATATACAACCTAAAGAGTATCCCGATGTTCCTTCTTATTCCAGCAGGGTGCAGACGCAACGTCAAAAAAGGCCCAAGGGTCGAAACAAAATGGAGCCAGGGAAAATTCCTGGCTCCAAGTCTTGACGGTTCATATACAACCTAAAGACTATCCCGGCGTACCATCTCATTCCGTCAGGGTGCAGACGTGACGTCAACAAAGCTCCAGCGAGCCATATCAAAAAAAAGGAGTGACGGCAAAATCCCAGCTCCAGCCCGGCATTCCTTCTCATTCTAGCAGGATGCAGACGCAACGTCAACAAAAGGCCCAAGGGTCGAAACAAAACGGTGCCATGGCAAAATCCTAGCTCCAAATCTTGACGGTTCGTATACAACCTAAAGACTACCCCGGCGTACCTTCTCATTCCGACAAGATGCAGACGGGACGTCAACAAAGCTCTAATGAGCCAAATCAAAAAAAGGAGCCATGGCAAAACGCTAGCTCCAAATATTAACGGTTCATATACAACCTAGAGACAATCCCAGCGTTCCTTCTCATTCCATCAGGGTGCAGATGCGACATCAACAAAGCTCTAATGAGCCAAGTCAAAAAGGAGTGACGGCAAAATCCCAGCTCCAGCTCGACATGTTTCTCATTCCGGCAGGATACAGACACAACGTCAACAAAAGACCCAAGGGTCGAAACAAAATGGAGCCATGGTAAATTCCTAGCTCCAAGTCTTAACGGTTCATATACAACCTAAAGACTACCCCAGCATACCTTCTCATTCCATCAGGGTGCAGACATGACTTCAACAATGCTTTAACGAGCCAAGTCAAAAAGGAGTGACGGTAAAATCCCAGCTCCAGCTCGACGTGTTTCTCATTCCGGCGGGATGCAGACACAACGTCAACAAAAGACCCAAGGGTCGAAACAAATGGAGTCATGGCAAATTCCTAGCTCTAAGTCTTGACGGTTCATATACAACCTAAAGACTCCCCCGGCGTACTTTCTCGTCCCATCGGGGTGCAGAAGCAACGTCTACAAAGCTCCAACGAGCCAAATCAAATTGGAGCAAAGGTATATTCCTAGCTCCGAACTTCAACTGCAATACATACAGCATAGAGGTCCTACATATGTCTACCCTACTTCAGCAAAGAAACGGCATAGCATCGTCAAAACAAAAATCGGGTCTCGACGGCAACTCATATAAAACCTAAAAGACTATCGGAGATCATCCCACACCAGTGCGGAGTGGTTATGACTCATCGGGGCTCCAAATTGAGCATAACCTCAAGTAAAAAGCGACATGGCAAATTCCTAACGCTTACTCTTCCAACAGTAATATAACCTAAGGAGATTACTTGAAGACGTCTTGTTCAGCCCCCGAAGGGATCAGAGATACGACAGTCACGGGGTTACTCGAACAACAGCTTAAATACTGCATATCGAGGAATACATTAGTCAACGCGACGGTACCACGGACTAAAATCTTAGTACCACAAAACCTAACGGACCTCTGTCTAAGGGTTATCTATATTTCACGTTAGGATATACCTGCGAGATCTTCTCGACTCATCTCGACTCGTAGGGAAAAATATCTTTATGAAACCCTCACGGCTCATGAAGGTGAAAAGCCTTAGGCGATGGGGATATCAACCTGTTTCTTAAGCACTGTGGCCCAACAAGTAGGTCCAAATTGACTCTTGTATATTATCCGCAGGCCACATTCTCCAAAGTCGCATACCGATGAGGAGATAAAACCACTTACGAGTCCTTTCGAATCGTAAGGGGAAAATTCTCTTGTGAGATCCTTACGACTCTCAATAGAAAACGCACTTAGGAGTCCTCACGACTTTTAAGGAGAAAATACACCTACGAGATCCTCTGGACTCGTAGGGAAAAAAGTCTTTATGAGACCCTCACGGCTCATGAAGTTGAAAAGTCTTAGACGACAGATCTAAACATGTCTCCTAAGCCATCGCTTTCGTATAAGGAGGTCCAAACTGACTCTTATATACTATCCACGGGCCACGTTCGCTAATAAAGTGAAGAAACCACTTGCGGGTCCCCTCGACTCGTAAGGAGAAAATACTTACGTGAGATCCTTACGACTCACGAAAGTGAAAGACACTTAGGAATCCTCACGATTTCTAGGGAGAATACATACTTATGAGATCCTCACGACTCATATGGAGAAAAAAACCTTCTTGAGACCCTTACAGCTCATGAAGATGAAAAAGTCTTAGGCGACAGGGACCTGAACCTATCTCCTGAGCCATCAATTCTACGGAGATGCATAACTTTGCACTACTTAACCCACATACATATCTACATGGGCAAAGTAGTGGGGGGCATTTATTCCCGCCAAAAATTTCTGTGCAAAAGAGCCCAAGGTATCAAATAGCAGCCATACGCTTAAGAAAATGCAAACCAGTATTTTTCGGGCTATATTTTGCCAAACTCCTAAATGAGAATCAAGTAAATTATGATGGAATTGAAAGCATCTCTAAAAATCCTTCGATTTGGTATATTACGGGCCTCATAACTCTTTCGGAATTAAAAGTTATGAGCAAATGTGCTATGCTCGTATAGTCTAAGTAATGCTCTACAACATGAGGGATATATTTTTAGTCCCATATCGGGAAAAAGAGAGATCCCTTCTCTACCACTCCCATATAAATAAGAGGGGATGTCTCTTAGAAAAAATAGGATTCAATCCTCAAAGACGTTTAGTTCTCCAAGTTAGGGCCTTAGCTGCACCCCCATGATGTGCAAGCGCCACGTGTGACGCACGTGCGCCTACCAAGTGCACAACACGTAAGACACAAGTGCGCCCACGCCGCGCGTCCACTATGTGCAACGCACGTGCGTCCAACACATGCGACGCACGTGCGCGAACGCAAAGAAACATTTTCAAGCAGCTAGAAGTTTAGGCTCCAACCTGTTCTTCCCCCTGAAAAATGGGACATGGTTCAAAAGGTACATCCCTCCACACCTTTGATACATGGCGCTGTAATCCCTCAACGTCGTCGGAGAGGTGGTGGGTCCCAACAACCAATGATCCCTCTTTCCAAAAAAAGAGGAGATGAGGAAAAAAGGAGACCCCCAATAAGCTTCTGTAAAAATACAGAAGGTTCTCAAAACAACAGAGAATTTAATTCTCTAAAAGAAGAAGATCTCCCTCCTAAAAACCCTAGGTAAAAAAAGAGAAGAAATCAAAATATCTTCTTTACCCAACATACCATATCTAAGGGTTTAACTCTTCTCAAAGAACTTAGTTCTTTCTCTGGATCTGAGATCCACAAGACAAGTCTCACACAAGTTGAGAATTTAATTCTCATCGGGAAGATCTTGTTCTTGAGAATCAAAGATTCATGAAAGAACAAGATTGAACGTGAAGAACATGGAGTTCATAATACTCCAGGTGTAGGGTTACTAGGCACACTAACAAGGCTCTACAAGGCATCGACCATGTCCGTTTAAAATTTTTATGTGCCTAACAACCCTAAGCAAGATCGTGTACTAGAGATTAGGCGAATCTAATGGCAAGTAAACAACTTTACTCTAAAGGGAACACGAAATACAACCTTTGTAGATCGGTCCTCCACTTCATTTGCTCCTTGTTGAAGTCCCTTCGCTGCGATCAAGGTTCTCCCGGGCTCTTGCATGGCTTCACGACGCGAAGGATGCGACCTTCCTTGAAGTCTCCGAGGCCGAAGATGATCTACGTCGAGGGAATACCGACTCAAGCTACCACTTCACTAATTTGAGAATTAGTGAAGCAAACACCCTATACTAAAGTGCTAGTCTTCTAGTAGAGGATGGAGAAATAAGAAGTGGGTTCTCTTTAGAATTTTGTTTCTCACAAGAATTCTCACTTTGGATCAAACCCTAGCTTGCTTTTTCTTTTTGTTCAATGAAGAAGATGATGAACAAAAGAAAAGAATGAGGATAATGATCAAGTATGAAGGGTAACCATGGTGAGTGAGTATCATATACTAACCCTTGTAGAGCCATAACCATAGCTAATTGTGTGATGGTTAGGTTAAAGTCCAAAGTAAAAACAAATCTAGTGGACTTTAGTCAATGCATCCACAAGCTTCCACAAGCTTCATGCATTTTCCAATTTCCCACTAATTTTGTAATTGCTTTTAAACATTAAACCCAATCATAACAATTAGGATGGTGTATGTCTCATACACACAAGTCATGTGTATCATCAACCATGATCCAATATGATAACACATTTTAACATATATCATATACATGTTAAAGTAGTGTACATGTGAGAAAACCCTAAAGTGAACAAGTGTTAGCAAATATAAATTAGTATATCTAATATACAATTATACACTTAATTATTAAATCAACACTTGACTTAATAATCCGGTCATATCTCATATAACCGACTAACATCCATCGTATCGACTTATCGAATCAACACTTGATTCGATAACCCGGCCATAACATATATAACCGACCGATACAAAAAGTCGCGAGAATAGAATACGGTATCACATACTCGCATTTATTCTCGGTCTAGCACATATCACATGTAAGTGCACGGCGGCGCCCCGGCCGTCGATCCGACGCCGGAATGCGGAAGCGGTGAATAACTTAAATTTTGCGGACTTTGCAAACCGGCACCACCGCGCACTAATACCCGGATCGGGCCATTAAACTAAATCTAGCTAACTACAAAGAGAAGGGGAAGAGATATACCGACGATCCAAGTCCTCCGGTCTTCTCGTCATGGTCCCGATCTCCTGCGGAAAGTCCTGTCTCCTCCTCGTCGCCGGAAGTGCACCACATCGCCTACTTTGTTTACGGGCTCCCACCTCAATGCCGAGGCAACTCGGGCACGAAGCCGGCTACTCGACGTGCCCAAGGTTCGCTGTAGAGTATGTAGTCCTCAAGTCTCACTTTGGGGTTCTTGGAGATGCCATTTTAGGTGGAGGGATGATACAAGAACAATGTGGAGGAACTTGGGGATTTTTATAACATCAAGAGAGCAAAAATCCCCACTACAAAAATGGGCAACCCCTCCTCCAAGCTTGGCCGGCCATGAGAGGTGAATGGAGAGAATGAGAGAGTGTGAGCCAAGGAATGAGTGGTGCAACCATAACAATAATGCAAAAGGGAATCATGAAAGAACATGATAACAAAATACATCCACACTCAATCACCAACCATCATCAAACATGATGGCTTAAAAGTCATGCCATCATGAAGATACAAGTCAAGGTCAAAAGAATGGTGCACCATCATGATACAAGAAAACATGCAAAGACCCCCTTCCACAAAAGCTTATTTGCAACAATGCAAATAAGCCCTCCTCCACCAATCTTCGGCCAATGAACGGAACAATAGAAATTGGCCGAAACGGAAAGCAAACTGGCAACTCCAGAAAACTGGTCCCGTAATAAATTACAGGAAAACCCCGATACTGTGCATACACACCCGCATTTGTATTCCGACCGAAATACAAATGCAATGAGACAAAGTCTACACTGTACTATACTAGGATCCGGCTTATACCAAAACCGGCTAGTAATATCTGTTCGATCCTGATCCGTGCAATACCGCACGTATCTGATCAAACCCTGCCATATAACCATACGGCCTATAGTACAAACTGTCCGATCCTGATCCGTGCAATACCGCACGTATCTGATCGGACCTTGCCATATCTCCATACGGCCTCTACAACCTTTCGCCCGAAAGCTGAGTAACTGAATGTGGGGGACTCTAAAGACTCGTCAACACATCGGTTGTGGATTTAACCACTAGCACGTCAGAGGTATAAGCCAATACGTAACGGGCTACCAAGTATTGACTAAAAGGGACGTCTGTGAGTGAACTCAGCCTGACAACCCTACTGAGCCTGTCAGTGACAATATCCGTGCAGTCCGGTCCGTTCGTCTATGAGTATCGCATGGCGGGCCTAGGGGGTTGGTAAAAGTCAGACCCCCAAAAGCGGTACAAGTCGTGTCGGAGTGTAGCCCAGAACACCCTGAGATACTACTGGAATACCTACCAGTAAATCTCCTTGCCTTGGCCAAGGACTTTGTGTAATGGCTCTCCTAGACACAGCACGACCTCACCCCCAATACCGGGAGAGACGAACCCCTGAAGATACGCTCACTGCCTCCATGTGGCTCGGGACTGTACCCAACTAAAACCTGTTTGCACGACTCCTTTGAGCCGTGGTAGGGTAGTAATCAAAGTACAGTGGGAACTCACACGAGACAAATGACGATCCCCAGGTCGATGAACTAACCTGCACACATGTCACCAGGGAACTGCCATCTGACGTCTGGTATATGACCAACTAGCATGTTCCCGGCGAGTCCTGTCCGGTGTACTCATAACCCAATGAGCACCTGTATACATTTTAGGTGATCCAACTGACACCAGTGGCTTGTGAGACCGGCCACCGCCCCTCGTCGGGGTCTCGACTGTATACACTAGTCTACTAATGGAGTATCGATGCCCAGTCTCGAAACTCCCACGACTAGGGACCTTTTAAGGATAAGCTTATAGACCCCCAGCTCCCACTTATATGATCGCCCTCATACTGCTGGTGGTCAAGCAAGAATCCTAGGGGCTCTATCAACGTGTAATAGCGACGTGTCATGTCACCTAAAGCAGTACACGATGATAAAGGTAAACCAGATAGCATACTATCATCTCGAGTAAGACTGTCCTACCGGGATAGGTCCTCCCTCAATCATTACAATCACGTACCTGTGACCTAATAATTGACTCTGAGGGCACTATCCCCAACAATCTCCCACTTGCACTCAAGGCTAATTATTGCGATGTCGCATACTCACAGCCCGTGTGATACCGAACATCCAACTCCTCTACTAGTCAGTCTCACAAAGCTCGTTTGCGGGACTATTGCGTTCGAGGAATAGCCTCAGTGAGTGGATCCGCTTAGTTGTTTCTTTCTATGTCTCTCTATATCTCAAGTTCGCGGAGAAACCTATCTCCCGAAATGAGCAATACCTGTCTTAGAATGTGTCTGGATGTCTGATGGGACATAGCTCATAAATGAACTCCAAATCCAAACTTCTTAGACTATATCGACAACTGAACTTAATCAGTGTCCTGCGCGCCATGCCTCCCTCAGTATTGCCTTGGACCACCTGTCCAAAATACTGCCCCTCTTCAGAAGGAAAACTATAACTCTGACAACCTCCTTGTCGTCTATGTCACCTTGGAAGCCTGGAATGATAACTGTTTCCCGAATGAGGCTGTCGTTATCATATCCCTAGAACATCCACTTATGTTCTAAAACTGCTTCCGACTGTTTCTCCAGGATTGGATTAATGTCAACTTATTGCATCTAGTGCAAGAACAATATCTGGTGTGGTACTTGACATCTCATGATTGACTCAATTGCCTAAGCAAGTGATCTGCCAATCATGCACATCCCTCTCCCCTTTAGTCTGTAAGACACCTTTAGAGAGGGTGACTCCGTTACCTGCAGGTACACTACCGTGCCAGGAGTCGTCCATTCTAAATACTCTTAGAATGCTATCAAGTACCCTGATTGGGAAACCACCCAAATCTAGATCTAAGACCATAGATCTAGTAACCAGTATGTCTGATATAATGTCCAAGTCCATGTGGAGAAACCACTGTGTGACGACCAAAGTATAACCGATCGTAGTATAGGAGTTTCCTTTCCTACTTTGTGTATGTCATCCAAATACCAGGATATCACACCCTACTACCTTCTCAACAGATCCATCCCCTATTCTGATGAAGTCAAACCCATGACTGTCACGTCAGAAATAGATGATCTATCTCCGCTACTGGTGCTTCAGTCTGTAAATAGACATAAGCTACCTGTCCACCAATGCTTCCGCTGCTCCCACTGACCACGACAACCCTCTGGCAGAGTCATATAGACGTACACTTCTAAAACTGGTTTAGAACGACGCTATACTCATCCTCCCGCCGGGTCTCGTAACCTGGAACAACAGCAATGGCAATTGTGGGTAAACAAGAACTTCCCTGTCACCGTCCTTGAGGCTACCGGAGTACCTCTCGGGTGCCTGAAGTTACCCACCTTATCTGCGGAGTGGCCAATGGAATGTCAATCCAGATTGAATCTTTAGGTTCCTTATCAAATCTTCAGTAATCGTTTGTGGTTCTGGAATCACTTCCAGTTCTACCATACTCCCACTACTGTTTTCCTGAAAAAATCCATTTTTAATTTAAAACTGTGGCGAGTCAAGAACAATATTGCTATTGATCTTCCAGATGGTAGAAAGTCAACCCGCGTCATAGCCTGGGTCAACCCACAAACAGCCATTACAGAAACGTGCCTTGAGTTGTCCAGTGTCTGGTTTTAATCATAAACCGAACAACTCCCCGTATCTTAACATCGTTAAGATATGAATTGTTCTATATCCAATATAGAAACAGAGGCACTGATTTAATTGAACCAGATTCAAATCATGCAGCTGTCCCCAGCGCATGTCAACTAAATGGAAGGAGGCCGATCAGCGTTACTCAATCTTAGGAATACTTCCAATTATGAGTAACCTGAAAGAGAAGCAAGATCTCTTTATCATTACTATCAACTGAATACCATACACAAGTATCTACATCTTCGATCTCTTTGAAGAATCCCGATACTTGCTACACCTGGTTCTCTACTCTATTCAAATACCTATAACTTCTCAAAATTCGGACCCTGTGTTTCCACGAAACACTTGTCTAAAAACTAGAGAAGTCATAAGTAAACCGAATATAGTACGAGGACCAACCCCTCTGTCCTAATGGACACTGGACAACATACAATACTCTGTATAAGTCCCTTGAGTCTGATAACTCATTCACTGTGTGTCGTAGGTTGAAAACTGTACTTATGGTTAAGAAGAATTACACCGCTGTTTAATGCTCCTTACCTAACCATCCACTGATATAGGTAAATGTCGTAGACATAATTTCAGAAAGGTATATCTCACTCTATGAAAATAGACGTACAGATATATCAATTTGAAATTGGTGCATAACAGTGGATATTCAAAACCAAATATTTGCCGACCGGCAAACAGCCCAGGTGATTTCCTCAAATATCACCGATTACAACGAATCCCGATATAATGAGGATGATCACCCAATTCCCAATAACTTACTCCCACTCATCATCTGTAAAACCATACAGATGTGAGAATCATACCTGGTAAATACATACCCTGGAGTAAGTATCTAATCGGGAAATCAGTTTTCCTTTAACATTACACAGTGAGACTGAAACATCGAAACGTTTCGATAGGGTATCCTGGTATTCCTAGTAATGCCTCTTCCAGATTCACAGCTGTAACCGTATAGTTCTTTGCCACCTCTCCAAATCCCTTCATATGTCTTTAGTCATTACCTTCTGTACACCCCTTTAGGCCAAATGGTTTTCTTCCTTCCCTACCGTTCGGCACCAGCCTATGGTTTGGAAGAAGACTATCCAAAAAGCATAAAGGGTGTACTGTCCTAATCCTAGGAGCACTCGCAACGCGAGAGAAGGTGAAGATAAAAGACACCTGAATGTACTTTATTCCTATTTCTCCTGGACCAGAATCCATCCCCGAACTGGAACAAGTTCCATTCGAGTTCGTATATAACCATACGATGGTGTATCCAAATAAACTGTGGATCTTCGTAGTGATACGGAGTGTCCTGGAGAAATACAAAGGTGATTTAGGATTGGCGAAGAAATACTTGGTTCGGTCGTGAATAGCAGTCGCAATTTACTTTGCCCTCTTACTAATCCCTTGCTTTGTCTGAACTTAATACCTTCTGTACACCGTTTAGGCTAATTGGCTTTCTTCATTCCCTACCGGTCGGCACCAGCCTATGGTTTGGAAGAAGACTATCCAATTTGCGCAATAGGTGTACTACTCCTAAACCAAGGAGTACTCACAACCTGAGAGAGGGTGAAAAGAAAAGACAACTGAATAATCCTATCCGTTTTCTCCAGAACCGGAAACCATCCTCGAATAAATTCTTTCGAGTTCGTATCTAACCATACGATGGTTTTGTCCAATGGAAGTGGACGTTCGTAGTAATACGGGGTGTCCTGGAGAAAAAGGGTAAAAGTAGGAGTGGCAATGAGGTCTGCAACTCTGACAATCCAAAAGCCGGTGTTTAAGAAGGTTCGGTCAACTTGGTCACTGAGTCAAAGTCTTAGGGTCGGGTCAATGGTCGCTGCCAAAGAGAGAGAGAAAAGAAACACTCAGCGTGCACTCTAACCTAGATCAGAATGGTTACCAATTTATCTAATCTGGAATCCTCCCACTGTACCTCAAATTCTCCTCCAAACCTGAAAGAAGAATTAGTCGGGGTTACCCGAGGAGTATACCAACTCATCAGTGGGAATCGGGATCCAACTCTCATCGCATGACAACGTGACGGAATCCGCTCACGCTACCACACTCCAGAAGGTATGCGCATATCTGGCAAGTTTCAGTTCTTTTGAAACTCCCGATGTGATTTTTACCCCATGATCTTATGACCTTGACTAAGGCCAACAAATCATAAGTCACATGTCAAGTTCTACCCGTCATTATCCAGGTTAATTTGAATCCACCCGTACAAGCCCTTGACTAGGGCCAACAAGGCTATACGACTGTCCCAAACCAACGCATCTATCTATGCAGCATATGAATACCCAATAGCTACCAAACACTGTGCCTTGACTAAGGCCAACAAACACAGCTTGAATACTATTGACTACCCATATGAAACGACGGAGGGCTACGAATGGTTTCTGGCGAAAACCTTTAACGTAAAGAACTTGATATCGTTGAAGGAACTGATAGCTTTTTGAAAATATAGTGACGACAACCGTTGCTAAAGAGGTCACTCCCGGTGAAGGGATCTCGGCTCTTTCCCCGTAGAATGGGGTGCAGGATATTCCAACTGAATACCGCGATGCAAAGCAAAAGTAATCGGCTATAGTGAAGTTAATGCCCTGACGCAAACTTCTGTCCAAGGGGTCACTCCCGGTGAAGGGATCTCGGCCCTTGCCTCGTCGACTGAGGAGCAGGATATTCCAATGAATACCACGATGCAAAACAAAAGTAAACGTCCTTGCAATAACAGCCTTTTGAAAAGTGTTCCAACAACATCAGATTAGGTTTGTTTTAACTTGCATTGATTCGAATCAATGCAGTCCCATCAATTGATCACACCAAAAAGAACGAAAATATACTGATGTACGTATATGCCATCCGCATTCGCCACTGGGTCCCGTCATTACCCGTTAGGTTAGCTTACTAACGACAGAGCGGGGACTGGACTAGCGCGGATGCAAAACATATACTACATCTACTAATATATATACCAATATATTATATTCGCTCAAGGCGTGAATAAAAATGCAACATCACAGAAAATGTACAGCATCACAGAAACAATACAGATATCTGGGATCCCCGGGTTTCACAGAGCCGCTGAAACCCGACGTTCCCCTGGTCGTGTGGATAGCCTGTGCAATGAAATCCTAGACCCCTACGGGCGCGGCAAGTCACCCGCCAAAACCTGAAGCGAGGCAGCCCCCTTCAGCGCCGTGAATGGACCACCCAGCACTTCACGGAATCCGGCAACTTGGGCACCCCTCCTGGGTCAACCTGTACCCCCTACGAGTGCGGCGAATAGCCCGCCAATCCTAGAGTGAAGCCCCCTCCGTCTCAATGCCATGAGATGCGGGCTTGTTGCCCTCCAGAACCCGGCTATCCGTGCACCCCTCCGCGGGGCAATCCTAGTACAGAAAGTAAAATATACATACAACGGGTACATCGACCGCAACCAGGTCGTGCCCCAAAATAATAATACAATCAGGCAGTGACGGCAGTCCACATGTCGGACGCTCGCCCCGCAATATCAAATGTACATAATACAACAGCACAGTACTAGCATTGCATCCAGGCTATCCCCCACGACCGATCCGCAACATCACAGCAAATACATAGAACATCAATGTGAAAGTCACGTTCGCAAATCCGTCTAACCGGGCTATAGCAGTTAGACCGGATTTACCGATCGAGTGACATTCACGGTCGCAGATATAATGTAAATACTGTGAAAAATGTGTTTAAGATTTTCCGATTGACCAAAAATTAACAAGTGGGCCCCAAACTAATACTGTAGCACTCACAGAAATAATTGGCCCAATTTTAATATTCCAAAACCCACAAAATAATCCCAGAAAGCCTCTGTAAAAAATTGGTGCAGTGAACTCCACAGTGCGCGGCGGAAGGGCGGCGTAATGGGGGTTCATGCGGCGCTTCCGCGCTCCCACTGTAGAATCATTTCATCGAAATTTTACAGAGTTCTTAGAATTTCCAGTACATCAATATTTTACAACCTGAAAAATTTTTCGAGACCAAAATATTTCAACAGAAACTGATGTGAACTAGAAATGCAAGTTTTGGAATTTTGGTCGATCGGAAATGCAAAACACATCAAACGAAGCTAGACGAAGTTAATGGCGAGGCTCTGATACCACTGTAAGTGCACGGCGGCGCCCCGGCCGTCGATCCGACGCCGGAATGCGGAAGCGGTGAATAACTTAAATTTTGCGGACTTTGCAAACCGGCACCACCGCGCACTAATACCCGGATCGGGCCATTAAACTAAATCTAGCTAACT
Source organism: Agapanthus africanus (assembly GCA_030015575.1). Lineage (NCBI taxonomy): Eukaryota > Viridiplantae > Streptophyta > Magnoliopsida > Asparagales > Amaryllidaceae > Agapanthus > Agapanthus africanus. The sequence continues at coordinate 40,107,582 of JASDDO010000019.1, read as the reverse complement.
ACAAAGAGAAGGGGAAGAGATATACCGACGATCCAAGTCCTCCGGTCTTCTCGTCATGGTCCCGATCTCCTGCGGAAAGTCCTGTCTCCTCCTCATCGCCGGAAGTGCACCACATCGCCTACTTTGTTTACGGGCTCCCACCTCAATGCCGAGGCAACTCGGGCACGAAGCCGGCTACTCGACGTGCCCAAGGTTCGCTGTAGAGTATGTAGTCCTCAAGTCTCACTTTGGGGTTCTTGGAGATGCCATTTTAGGTGGAGGGATGATACAAGAACAATGTGGAGGAACTTGGGGATTTTTATAACATCAAGAGAGCAAAAATCCCCACTACAAAAATGGGCAACCCCTCCTCCAAGCTTGGCCGGCCATGAGAGGTGAATGGAGAGAATGAGAGAGTGTGAGCCAAGGAATGAGTGGTGCAACCATAAAAATAATGCAAAAGGGAATCATGAAAGAACATGATAACAAAATACATCCACACTCAATCACCAACCATCATCAAACATGATGGCTTAAAAGTCATGCCATCATGAAGATACAAGTCAAGGTCAAAAGAATGGTGCACCATCATGATACAAGAAAACATGCAAAGACCCCCTTCCACAAAAGCTTATTTGCAACAATGCAAATAAGCCCTCCTCCACCAATCTTCGGCCAATAACGGAACAATAGAAATTGGCCGAAACGGAAAGCAAACTGGCAACTCCAGAAAACTGGTCCCGTAATAAATTACAGGAAAACCCCGATACTGTGCATACACACCCGCATTTGTATTCCGACCGAAATACAAATGCAATGAGACAAAGTCTACACTGTACTATACTAGGATCCGGCTTATACCAAAACCGGCTAGTAATATCTGTTCGATCCTGATCCGTGCAATACCGCACGTATCTGATCAAACCCTGCCATATAACCATACGGCCTATAGTACAAACTGTCCGATCCTGATCCGTGCAATACCGCACGTATCTGATCGGACCTTGCCATATCTCCATACGGCCTCTACAACCTTTCGCCCGAAAGCTGAGTAACTGAATGTGGGGGACTCTAAAGACTCGTCAACACATCGGTTGTGGATTTAACCACTAGCACGTCAGAGGTATAAGCCAATACGTAACGGGCTACCAAGTATTGACTAAAAGGGACGTCTGTGAGTGAACTCAGCCTGACAACCCTACTGAGCCTGTCAGTGACAATATCCGTGCAGTCCGGTCCGTTCGTCTATGAGTATCGCATGGCGGGCCTAGGGGGTTGGTAAAAGTCAGACCCCCAAAAGCGGTACAAGTCGTGTCGGAGTGTAGCCCAGAACACCCTGAGATACTACTGGAATACCTACCAGTAAATCTCCTTGCCTTGGCCAAGGACTTTGTGTAATGGCTCTCCTAGACACAGCACGACCTCACCCCCAATACCGGGAGAGACGAACCCCTGAAGATACGCTCACTGCCTCCATGTGGCTCGGGACTGTACCCAACTAAAACCTGTTTGCACGACTCCTTTGAGCCGTGGTAGGGTAGTAATCAAAGTACAGTGGGAACTCACACGAGACAAATGACGATCCCCAGGTCAATGAACTAACCTGCACATATGTCACCAGGGAACTGCCATCTGACGTCTGGTATATGACCAACTAGCATGTTCCCGACGAGTCCTGTCCGGTGTACTCATAACCCAATGAGCACCTGTATACATCTTAGGTGATCCAACTGACACCAGTGGCTTGTGAGACCGGCCACCGCCCCTCGTTGGGGTCTCGACTGTATACACTAGTCTACTAATGGAGTATCGATGCCCAGTCTCGAAACTCCCACGACTAGGGACCTTTTAAGGATAAGCTTATAGACCCCCAGCTCCCACTTATATGATCGCCCTCATACTGCTGGTGGTCAAGCAAGAATCCTAGGGGCTCTATCAACGTGTAATAGCGACGTGTCATGTCACCTAAAGCAGTACACGATGATAAAGGTAAACCAGATAGCATACTATCATCTCGAGTAAGACTGTCCTACCGGGATAGGTCCTCCCTCAATCATTACAATCACGTACCTGTGACCTAATAATTGACTCTGAGGGCACTATCCCCAACATCACATACGTGCTCCTATTTCGTTTTGCCTGAGCCAGTAAAACCTCTGTGTAGGACTCTAAAGACTCGTCAATACGCCGGCAGTAGGTGATGATCACATCACGCACCCACAAGCCGTCAGCAGTACTAGCTGGACGTAATGGCTACCCGGGTATTGATCGATCAGAAGATCAGCAAGCAAGCCCGCTCCAACTCCTGTAAAAGCCTGCCGGTAACACTTCCCGTACAGTCCGGTCTCCTCGTCTGATATGTCGCATATCAAGTCTAGGAGTGGTAAACGTCAGACCCCAATAACCGATAAGTCGTGCCGATGTGAGGCTCATAACAGGTCGAGAAACTACTGGTAACACTTACCAGTAAATCTCTAAATCAGCCCTGGCCAGGGACTTCCCTGTTACGGCCAATCGAGCACAGCGCAACATCAACCCCCAATACCGGGAGAGACGAAACCCCTCCTATCGCTCATTGCCTCCATGTGACTCGGGACTGTACCCAAAAACCACCATTTTGCACGCCCTCATGGACGTGGTAAGGTGGAAATCAAAGCACAGTGGGAATCACACAAGACTCTATGACGATCTCGGGTCTACAGACTAACCTGCACAAGTGTCACCAGAGAACTGCCATCTGACGTGAGGTATAATACCATCTGGGAGTTCTCGGCGAGTCCGTCCAGTGTACCCAATCTCCACTGAGCACCCGTATACCATCTCTGATGTCAAACACCAATGGATATGGGATCATCCATCGCCCATCTCATGGGTTGAGAAGCGTATACGCTAGTCTACTCTGGTATATCGATGCCCCGTCTCGATACACCCACGACTAGGGACCTTGAAGGATGTACTTATGGACTACCATGTCCCCACTAGTATGATCCGCATCATAGTCTAGGTAGTCAAGTACACATCCTAAGGGCTTTACCAACATATAACTATAAGACAGTATCAAGAGACAAGTATACATGTTAAGATAAAGAGCAACCAGATAGCATACTATCATATCGAGCAAGAAAGTCCTCTCTATATATGTCCAAGCATCCAATATAATATACATCATCTGTACAATATTGGCCTCTAGGGCATACATACAACTAACAATCTCCCACTTGCACTAGGGCCAGCTGCTGTAGTATCGCATACCGAGCATTCCGAAGAGTCTCTCAAACTGTATCTGGGGAATGGCCTTCGTGAGTGGATCCGCTGTGTTGTTCTTCGTGTCAACCCTCCTGACCTCGATCTCTCGGCGATCAACTATCTCCCGGATCAGGTGATACCGCCTCAGAATATGCCTGGATTGCTGATGGGACCTGGGTTCCTTGGCTAAAGCCACCGCTCCATTGTTATCGCAATACAAAGGTATTGGATGCTCAATGGATGGAACCACTCCAAGTTCAGTAATGAACTTCTTGATCCAGACAGCCTCTTTGGCAGCATCGTTGGCAGCGATGTATTCAGCCTCCATCGTCGAGTCTGCCACGGTTTCCTGCTTGGAACTCTTCCAGCTAACCGCCCCTCCGTAAAAGGTAAAGATAAATCCCGACTGTGACTTAGAGTCGTCCTTATCACTCTGGAAGCTCGAATCGGTAAAGGACTCCACTTAGAGTTCTCCATTACCATACACCAAGAGCATCTCCTTAGTCCTTCGCAAGTACTTGATAATGCTCTTCACAGCTGTCCAGTGACTCTCTCCAGGATCATCTTGATACCTACTCACTACACTTAGTGAGTATGCTACATTGGGTCTGGTACATAGCATCGCGTACATGATAGAGCCTACAGCCGAAGCATAGGGTATCCCTTGCATGCGAGCTCTCTCCAAATCAGTCTTGGGAGACATCTCTTTGGAGAGAGTGAGCCCTGAGATCGTGGGTAAAAACCCACGTTTGGACTCTTCCATACTAAACCTCTTTAGTATGGTGTCAATGTACCTGGATTGGGACAATCCTAATATCCTTTTAGATCTATCTCTATAGATCCTAATTCCCAATATGCAGGAGGTATCACCAAGATCTTTCATTGAGAATCTTTGTGATAAGAAGAGCTTGACCGATTGCAGCATAGGAATGTCATTTCCTATCAAGAGTATATCGTCCACGTACAATACGAGGAAGACAACCTTACTCTCTGCCACCTTCTTGTAGATACAAGGTTCATCTACGTTTTTGACGAAATCAAACTCTTTAATAACGACGTCAAAGCAGATGTTCCAACTCCGCGATGCTTGCTTTAATCCATAAATGGATTTAAGCAGTTTGCACACCTTCCCGCTGCTCCCACTATCTACGAAGCCCTCTGGCTGAGTCATGTACACGCACTCTTCTAAATCACCGTTTAGAAAGACGGTCTTAACATCCATCTGCCAGATTTCGTAGTCATGATATGCAGCGATGGCAAGCATGATCCGGATGGATTTAAGCATAGCCACTGGAGAAAAGGTTTCGTCATAGTCCACACCTAGTCTTTGACGAAAACCCTTTGCAACAAGTCTAGCTTTGAAAGTCTCCACTTTCCCATCTACACCAAGTTTTTTCTTGAAGATCCACTTGCTCCCAATGGGTTTTACCCCTTCAGGAGCAACTTCCAAAGTCCACACTTTGTTGGTGTACATGGATTCCATCTCGGACCGCATTGCTTCCAGCCATTTCACTGAGTCCCCACTCGTGATGGCCTGCTCGAAACTAGTTGGGTCATCATCAACCATGATGCAATCCTCGCTCCCACCATCCATGAGAAAACCGTAGTATCTCTCAGGTGGGTGAGGAACCCTACTAGATCTGCGGAGTGGCTGGGGTTCATCGGGAACTACTGAATTCTCTGGTTCCACTAAATCTTCTGTTGCAGCTTTTGTAGCTGGAACCTCTTCCAGTTCTACCTCATGACCACTAATTTCTTTTGCAAGAAATTCCTTTTCTAAAAAGGTGGCATGCCGAGAAACAAACACCCTTGTTCCTCAGTGTGGTAGAAGATATACCCTTGAGAATTCTTAGGATATCCTACAAATTTGCATAGAACAGACCGTGCCTCGAGTTTGTCTGGATTTTGTCGTTTGACATAGGCTGGATAACCCCATATCTTTACATAGTTAAGACATGGTCTCTTCCCTTTCCATATCTCATATGGAGTAGTAGGCACAGATTTGGTGAGGGCCATATTCAACAGATGTATGGCTGTCTCTAGCGCATACCCCTAGAAGGAAATAGGTAACTCAGCTGTGCTCATCATAGAGCGCACCATATCTAATAGGGTGCAGTTCCTCCGTTCAGATACACCGTCGTGTTGTGGTGTATATGGAGGAGTCAGCTGAGAGAGAATCCCATTCTCTTTTAGGAAGTCCAGGAATTCATTGCTCAAGTATTCACCTCCTCGATCAGATCGTAGGATTTTAATACTTTTTCCGGTTTGGTTCTCGACTTCTTATTTATATTCTCTAAATTTCTCAAAAACTTCAGACTTGTGTGTTATCAAGAACACATGTCCGTATCTTGAGAGATCGTCAGTGAATGTAATGAAGTACGAACCATCCCTGGCATGTGTAGACATGGGACCGCATACATCACTATGTATCAGTCCCAAGAGTTCGATAACTCTTTCTCCGTGTCCCGCAAACGGAGTTTTGGTCATCTTGCCTTTGAGGCATGACTGGCAAGTGTCATAAGATGAAAATTCGAACGGTTTCAAATATCCATTTTTATGCAACTTAGCTAGTCGTGTCGTATTGATGTGACCCAGTCTACAATGCCACAAGAAGGATTCGTTCAGTTCTGAACTCTTCCTCTTGTGTGTGTTTGTTATGCTCAGAACTGTTGATTGATTTAGAACATAAATGTCATTGCACAACGTGCCTGATCCAACCAACTTTTGGTTTAGGAAAATGTTCATAACATTATCCTGTAATACAAAATTATATCCCTCTTTACTTAACAAAGAAACCGATATAATATTGCATATCAGGTTCGGCATGAAATAGCATTCGTTCAGAATCAATGTATTACCAGTTGGCAATACAAGGTGATATTCCCCGACGATTTTAGCTGCAACAATTGCACCATTTCCAACCCTTATGTCTTTATCACCTTCTCCAAGTTCTCTACCTTTCCTAAGCCCATGTAACTGATTACATATATGGGATCCTGACCCGGTATCCAATACCCAGGACGTAGAGCAAATGGAGAAACAGTTCTCTGTAACGAACACACCCGAAAAAATGCATCAACATGTACTTTCTTCATTCGGGCGGCATGAGAATCCTGGTATTCCCCTATATCATGTTCAGTCTTATAACTCTTATAAGAAAGAACGGAACCAACGTTCCCCAGCACAGTATAACATGCGGGTTCGGTCAATACATCCATATTATTATCTTTATTAAGGCATGATATGGTCGCTACCTGGAGAGAGAGAGAAGAAAACACTTTAGCGTATACTCTTGCAAGATCAGATTGGTTATTATTTTATCTAATCAGGATGGCTCCCACTGTTTTTATCAAATCTTCCTTCAAACCCTAAAAGGAAAGACTAGCCAGGATTAATTACACCCTACAACTTCGCCAATCTTTCAGCCAGGCCAGTGTCGGTACTTTGAGGGAGGTTCCCCGTGCTTTCGCACGGACCTAATTAAAGTAAACCTCGTTTTCCCAGAGGCGTAACCTCATTGACACTTTTCTAGACACCTACTTGATCGGCTAATTGTCCTGTGTAAAACTCTCCCGGGAGTAACAATTACTCGCAGTGGGTATCGGGATCCAACTATCTCATAGAAGGTATGCAATCTCATTGCAAATCTCAACACTTGAAATTCCCGATAATATTTTGCCCCTAACGTGCTATGACCTTGACGAAAGCCAACAAACCATAGCCCGCTAGTCAAGTTCAACCCGTACATTTCTTGATTGAATTAAACCCACCCGCACGACCCTTGACGAAAGCCAACAAAGCCGTACGACTACCCTAATCCAATCGCATCATATGCAGCAGATAAGCAGTATATAGCTACCGCACACTACACCTTGACGAAAGCCAACAAATGCAGCACGAATACTATATACAACTTATCTGAAATGACGGAGGGCTACGACAGGTTTTTCTGAAAACCTATTGCGTAATAAACTTGATATCATTGTAGAATCAAGTAAATTTTGAAATGGAGTGATTTTGAGGCTTTTATTAGTTTTGCTAAAGAGGTCACTCCTGGTGAAGAGATCTCGGCTCTTTCCTTATGGAATAAGGTGCGGGATATATCATATATATCACTATGCAAAGCAAAACTCCAAAAGCAATCAAAAGTCAAACCGAGTGTTGTCTGCCAGTTTTGCTAAAGAGGTCACTCCCGGTGAAGGGATCTCGGCTCTTTCCTCATCGAATAAGGTGCGGGATATATCATATATATCGCTGTGCAAAGCAAAACTGTAGCTACCCTTTTTATTAAAATTTGATTCTACAACATCTTTTAGGTTTCTTTTCTTTCATTAATCACATTAATGAAGTCCCATCATTTAAGTCACCTAAACATCACAGATAAATACGACGTACACTTATGCCATCCGCATTCGCCTCGATGTCCCCTCGTGCACCGTTAGGTTAGGTAACTAACGGCAGAGCAGGGTAGGGCTAGCGCGGGTGTAAAACATAAGCAACGCCTATATAATATATCATATATACTATATACAGTATTTATCACATCTCATCACATGATCACATCACAGATATCACAGCAGAAGAAACATATGAAATATTGGATATACTATGACGTCTGTGTTTTATTTTGAGCTTCTATAAAACACGGATTCCACGGTCGCGATGAATAGCCAAACCCACACCCCTAGACCCCTACGAGAGCGGCAAGCAACCCTTCCAATTCTAGGGTTAGGAGACCCAGACTCGACTCCTCGAGTTGGTCTCCCACTGAACTCTAGAACCCGGTTACTTGTGCTCCCCTCCTTGGGTCTATCCTAGTGCGGAAAAATAAATAATATACAAAAGGTGACATCAATCTCAACCCGGAAGTGCCCTAATAAAAGAATATTACATACATTTAATTTTACATGAATGAAAATAAAAACTCTCACCTCACATAAAACCCCCCGGTTATTCTGAACACGACGATCCAATATAACATATCCAGCAACACAGAACATCACATGTCATCAACGTAAGTAAATATGCGCATCCCAATTGTCGTTGACATATAGCAACGAAACCGGTGATATCACATATTACACTTACGGTCGCAGAAAAGAAAGTGTAAAACTACAACATTTGGAATCCATAATCTCTTTAGACATCGTAAATCCGAAATATCACATATTTCGCATTTCATGCCTAACTGTATGAATTCCACATATTGTATCACATTCTAGATAAATAGACTGTATTAAACTTTCCGGTCGAATAATCAAATACCCAAGATTTCCATAATAGCTCAACACTTGAGCGGAGTTCAAAAATTCCAGAATACGTCACAATAGCAACGGTCCAGCCGTAGAAGGGTCAAGCCAACGCCTCACATGTGGCATGCCGTACTGCCCCAAACCCTAAGGTTCAAAGGGCAGTTCAAGACGGTCACATAATCGAGTTAAGGTTTGTTGTCTTCTAGAGGGTCCATCGCGTCACATGCACGTATTTCCGAAAGATTTAAACCCGAGAAAAATTCAACACTTGAATGTTTTTCGTGCCGGGAAAAATTGAGTTAAGGATATCCGTTCGAACATTTTAATACTTTCTAAATTATCCGGAATAACAAAACAAAATTAAATTCTCCGATCGAATCGACGATTACAAAATGAACCCATGAATAATCAACACTTGAGTCAAATTAAAAATACCCAGAAAATACCAATCACAGAATCTAGAATTACTGTGCAAACAGAGAAGCCAAATGTCACCATACTGCCGCGGTTCCACGGCACAAGCAGGGATTTGCCGCGGAACCGTGGTGTGCTGTACGAATCATGTCCTCGTTTTGCACAATAATTCTTAGAAAACCCTGTTGATTTTTTTAGATATTTTTAATTCACAAAAACCCCAGATTTTAAAAATTGTCCAGAGAGGGGGTTATCTTGACGTATTCGGGTTCGATCGGGGTTTTAACTTCGTTAACACATCGCCTAACACTCTAGCTAGGCTCTGATACCACTGTAGGGTTATTAGGCACACTAACAAGGCTCTACAAGGCATCGACCATGTCCGTTTAAAATTTTTATGTGCCTAACAACCCTAAGCAAGATCGTGTACTAGAGATTAGGCGAATCTAATGGCAAGTAAACAACTTTACTCTAAAGGGAACACGAAATACAACCTTTGTAGATCAGTCCTCTACTTCATTTGCTCCTTGTTGAAGTCCCTTCGCTGCGATCAAGGTTCTCCCGGGCTCTTGCATAGCTTCACAACGCGAAGGATGCGACCTTGCTTGAAGTCTCCGAGGCCGAAGATGATCTACGTCGAGGAAATTCCGACTCAAGCTACTACTTCACTAATTTGAGAATTAGTGAAGCAAACACCCTATACTAAAGTGCTAGTCTAGTAGAGGATGGAGAAATAGGAAGTGGGTTCTCTTTAGAATTTTGTTTCTCACAAGGATTCTCCCTTTGGATCAAACCCTAGCTTGCTTTTTCTTTTTGTTCAATGAAGAAGATGATGAACAAAAGAAAAGAATGAGGATAATGATCAAGTGTGAAGGGTAACCATGGTGAGTGAGTATCATATACTAACCCTTGTAAGGCCATAACCATAGCTAATTGTGTGATGGTTAGGTTAAAGTCCAAAGTAAAAACAAATCTAGTGGACTTTAGTCAATGCATCCACAAGCTTCCATAAGCTTCATGCATTTTCCAATTTCCCACTAATTTTGTAATTGCTTTTAAACATTAAACCCAATCATAACAATTAGGATGGTGTATGTCTCATACACACAAGTCATGTGTATCATCAATCATGATACAATATGATAACACATTTTAACATATATCATATACATGTTAAAGTAGTGTACATGTGAGAAAAACCCTAAAGTGAACAAGTGTTAGCAAATGTAAATTAGTATATCTAATATACAATTATACACTTAATTATTAAATCAACACTTGACTTAATAATCCGGTCATATCTCATATAACAAGCTAACATCCATCGTATCGACTTATCGAATCAACACTTGATTCGATAACCCGGTCATAACATATATAACCGACCGATACAAAAAGTCGCAAGAATAGAATACGGTATCACATACTCGCATTTATTCTCGGTCTCGCAATATCACATGCGTGCTCCTATTTCGTTTTGCCTGAGCCAGTAAAACCTCTGTGTAGGACTCTAAAGACTCGTCAATACGCCGGCAGTAGGTGATGATCACATCACGCACCCACAAGCCGTCAGCGGTACTAGCTAGACGTAACGGCTACCCGGGTATTGAGCGATCAGAAGATCAGCAAGCAAGCCCGCTCCAACTCCTGTAAAAGCCTGCCGGTAACACTTCCCGTACAGTGTCGCATATCAAGTCTAGGGGTGGTAAACGTCAGACCCCAATAACCGATAAGTCGTGCCGATGTGAGGCTCATAACAGGTCGAGAAACTACTGGTAACACTTACCAGTAAATCTCTAAATCAGCCCTGGCCAGGGACTTCCCTGTTACGGCCAATCGAGCACAGCGCAACATCAACCCCCAATACCGGGAGAGACGAAACCCCTCCTATCGCTCATTGCCTCCATGTGACTCGGGACTGTACCCAAAAACCACCATTTTGCACGCCCTCATGGACATGGTAAGGTGGAAATCAAAGCACAGTGGGAATCACACAAGACTCTATGACGATCTCGGGTCTACAGACTAACCTGCACAAGTGTCACCAGAGAACTGCCATCTGACGTGAGGTATAATACCATCTGGGAGTTCTCGGCGAGTCCGTCCAATGTACCCAGTCTCCACTGAGCACCCTATACCATCTCTGATGTCAAACACCAATTGATATGGGATCATCCATCGCCCATCTCATGGGTCGAGAAGCGTATACGCTAGTCTACTCTGGTATATCGATGCCCCATCTCGACACACCCACGACTAGGGACCTTGAAGGATGTACTTATGGACTACCATGTCCCCACTAGTATGATCCGCATCATAGTCCAGGTAGTCAAGTACACATCCTAAGGGCTTTACCAACATGTAACTATAAGACAGTATCAAGAGACAAGTATACATGTTAAAATAAAGAGCAACCAGATAGCATACTATCATATCGAGCAAGAAATTCCTCTCTATATATGTCCAAGCATCCAATATAATATACATCATCTGTACAATACTGTCCTCTAGGGCATACATACAACTAACACCAGGAACTTAGTTCCTTCAAATCAGGAACTTAGTTCTTAAAGAACATGATCCCAGATCCTTAAAATAATGATCTTGGTGATCGTTAATGGTCAAAATACCATGAACAGAGATTTAAGTTCTCTAAAAATATAAACAGAGATTAAATCTCCAAAAGAACAAGCGCCTCACGTGAAACACACGTGAGCGCCGGGAAAATTTAGTGCTTAGCACTATTGGAGTGCCTCACGTGAAACATACGTAACCGCCACAAAAGTTAGTGCTTGGCACTATTGGAGCGCCTCAAATGATATACACGTGAGCGCTATATGCAGCCGAGTGCTTAGCACTGCTGGGTGTTACAGAAACCCATCTTTGCCCAAACTGGCTAAGCATATATTTATGATATCTAAACTGATCATAGTCTCAAACATGACTAATGCTCTCTCATCGATGATATCCAAAATGATATTCATGTCATATTTCCTAAGTTAATCTTAGTCTCAAATATGACTAGCGATTCTTAGGTCCATCACCATCTTTTCCCTCAGATATGGGATTTGGTTTAAGAGTACATATCTTCACACCTCTGATATATGTCGTTGTAATTTCTCAACGTTTTCAGAGAGGTGGCGGGCCCCGACAACCAATAACTCCTTTCATCCCACATTGATGCACTTCCAAATTGACGTGCATGCCTCAAATCGGATCGTGCCCCAAATTGGGCACATTCCATATCTTCATTGTTCACTTCGTCACGTAACAAATACACGTGCGCGCGAGATGAATAACGGACCGAGATGTCCTTAAACTAATATTCGCCCCCAAATACGGTGATAATGGACCAAATTGTTCTTAAACTAATATTCACCTCCAAAATGGCGATAGTGGACCGAAATGTCCCTAAACTAAAACATTCGCCTCAAACATGGCGATAATGGACCGAGACGTCCTTAAACTAAAATAATCGAGCTCAAATGCTCATATGTTTAAGTCGATCTTAATCTCAAACCAGATTAACGGTCCTTAAATTAACCCAAACCCAAATCTAAAAATATACGGATTTAGACCAATCCACGCCTTACGGGTGACGACATAAATTAGTCTCCGTATACAATCCACGGGCAACCCAAAATAAAAACAAACATACACACGACACGAAGTGAACTTCCGGAATAAGAGAAAGTGGTTATCGCGATGCGGTAACCTAATTAACTGCAGGGGCTTGCGCCTGCAGGGAAGAGCTTCCCCACAATCAAAAAAACCCTCATGAAAATGAGGGGGAATCTGACGAAGTCTGCTACAACGACCACATCCATCCAAACTCCAATATATGGTGCCATAAATAAACTTGGCATCTTCGGAAAGATGGACGGATAAATCCAAATAGCATCTGCCCCCAAATTCAGGCAAAACGATCCATCCCAGTTCATCTCTTTTTTCAGCAGTAAACAGCCATATTCCTAGCTTCGGACTTCAATTGCACACAGCATAGAGATCCTACAGATGTCTACCCTATTTCAGCTAAGAATCGGCGCGCCATCGTCAAAGCAAAAAAAAGGAATTAACAGCATATTCCCAGTTTTGGGTCTTGGCGGCAACTTATATAAAGCCTAAAAGACCATTGGAGATCATCCCACACCAGAAGGGTGCGGTTATGACTCATCGGGGTTCCAAATTGAGCTTAACCTCAAGTAAAAAGTGTCATGGAAAATACTTAACGCTTGTTCTTCCAACGGTAATATGACCAAAGAAGATTATTTGAAGACGTCTTGTCAAGTCTTAGAAGGGATCAGAGACACGACAGTCACGGGGCTACTCGAACAGCAGTTTAAAGACTGCATATCGAGGAATACATCAGCCAACGCGACGGTACCACGGACTAAAACCCTAGTATCACAAACCTAACGGACCTCTGTCGTAAAGAATGGGGTTATCTACATACAACGTTAGGACAAGTTTGCCTATAAACCCAAGGGAGGTAAACTAAAGATACTCCGAAATGAGTACGTAAACTACAAACTCCAAAAAAACTAAAGAATCCGAAACGAGTGAATAAATTACAAACTTCGAAATGAGTGAATAAACTACAAACTCTGAAATGGGTATATAAACTAGAGACTCCGAAACGAGTGAATAAACTACAAACTCCAAAATGAGTAAATAAACTAGAGACTCCGAAACGAGTGAATAAACTACAAACTCCGAAACGAGTAAATAAACTAATTAGCGCTAAATTAAGACATCAAACACAGAGGAGCGCATGCAAAAAAATGTATATTCTTTATTCATGAATCGAAATGTTCGAAAGATACAATTTATATAAAAAAAAAAGGGATACAATTCTAGCCTCTAAGAGGGCGGGGCTTTCAATAAAGTGGAAACCCGTTCACTCTCTTGTCGCAGCTCCTCCTCACGCTCTACTATTGCAGCCAGTATTTTTTCGACTTGAGCCCATTGTTGCAAGTATGAAGAAAGCTTCTCAGTAATTTCCTTCTTAGCAACTTCGCAATCTCGTATTCCCCACTCAGTAGAGTCAAGGTTCTGTCTCAGCGTCACTCCTTCAGAAATGCATTGTTGAAGATTTTCAAAGATAACTTGCAGTTGCGCGGCATTTGCTTAGACCTAGGCATACAATCGGCTGGATTCGCCAAAAGTCGTCTCATGCTCCTTCTGCTTCAGGACCAACTCCTGCTAGAAGTATTGAATGGAAGCGGCACTTTGCTCGATCCATGCGACCAGTTGAGTCTTCGAGGATAATGCCTCTGGCGCAAGACATTTGTGCTCAATCTCAGGGAGGCAAGCCTCAATTCGCTTACAGTAGTCAACCCAAATACCGACGAAATCTTCATTGTGCAAAGTCACAAGGGTCGCCAGCATAGGGTTAACTTCGTCCGCAAAGTCTGCAGCAGAAGTGAGAGCTTTGACATTAAGGCCTTCAATAAATTCGCTTAGCATTCACCTGCTATTTGCCGCACCCTTGGAAGACCGATGCTTAGCGAAGGGCCCTGCAGGCATAGAAATGCGAGATTCAAGAGGAGCTAAAACCGTAATAGCTGCTACAGAGTAAGACACGTACAAAGAAGGGTCAGATTTCAACCTAAAAATAAAAAAGAATGATGATGAATGAGATCTAACATACTAATAGTCAAAAGTGGCAAATCAGGGAGCATAGGAGGCTCGGTTATTCCTTCGTTCTCTCCCTCGAACCGTAAGACTGTGGTCAATATGAGAAAAGCTTAGCAATAGAAAAATTACTCGTAGAAAGATGAAATAAGAAATGAAGAATATACTAACCAACACCCGAAGTAGGGACGAATTCCGATTGGAAGGCGAAGTGCGAGTTTAACATTTGGCATAAGCTGTCGAAAAGCACTCCTACAGAATTGCAACAATATACGATAAAGAAATTAATCCAAGAAATAATATCAATACTGAGATAAGGAAATGAAAAATCTTTACCTTCCATCATTGAACCCAAGAGAACTCGAGGGGATGCAAAAGAGATAAGTGGAGCAGCGACAGTCATGGCAACGGCTGACGGTGATTCTTCAATCAATACAGCGTCGGGGTTTACTGCAACTATATTCATAATAAAAGAGATATCAGCGAATATGTCTAGCAGGACTGAAAACCCAAAAGTAATAACACGAGCAATACCTGACGGGGCAGAAACCATAGGGGTATCTGGAGCGCTACTAACTATGATGGCTTCCTCGATTTCCACCATCACCGAGAAGATGGATTCAACGTCTACACCTTCGTCCCCCAAATCACTAAGAGCCGTCGTCATGCTCACATCACCCGCCGATGTCGGGGATCCACAAGGGGAGGAAGCGGCAGTTGGAACAGTCCTAGATTCGTAATGAAGGCCCGACACCCCAGACTCTTCAAACACTGGCACTTCACCCGCCACGTTAACACCTAAACCCAGCCCTGCTGCACCATTCAAAGACAAATGTGTTATAATTCAAGAAAAACTGCTGTGGGAAGAAACTTGGAAAAGTAAATAAGTCCTACTAGGTTTCAATAAGGGATCGTACGCTGTTTTACCTTGAAGTAACTGCTCAGCCTCTTCGCGAGCCGCACGCGCAATCTGCCTATGAGCAGTTGACAAGGCAGAAAGAATGTCCTCCATGGGAACATCAGGGGGTCGTGTATCACTCGAACCCTCGCCCGTGGCCAAGTTAGCCTGACGCTCCGTTGCTGCGTGCTTTCAGCGCTTCTTCTCAGCTTTAGCTGTACGAAGAGATTGTTTACCGCCGGAAACCGGGAAGACGGACTGTCTTACCTGAATCTGGGGGCAGATGCTATTTGGTGCTATCCGTCCACCTCTCCGAAGATGCCAAGTTGATTTATGGCACCAGGTATCGAAGGTTTAAACGGATGCGGCCGATGTAGCAGACTTCGTCATATTCCCCCTCGTCTGAGGGGTTTTTGATTGTGGGGACGCTCTTCCCTGCTGGCGCAAGCCCCTGCAGTTAATTACGCTACCGCATCGCGGTAACAACTTTCTCCTTCTCCAGCTGGTCATTTCGTGTCGTGGGTGTTTGTTTTGTTTATGGTTGCCCGTGGATTGTATACGGAGACTAATTTATGTCGCCCGTAGGACGTGGATTAGTCCAAATCCGTATTTTCTTAGATTTGGGTTTGGGGTTTTGGTTTAAGGATACGTTAGCCCTATTTAAGGCTAAGATCAACTTAAACTTTTGTTAAGGATACGTTAGCCTAATCTCCAGACTAAGATCAACTTAACGGGATCGTTTGGATCCGACAAGAGAGCAATTGGCTCTATTGTTCCAGTTTAGGGACATAGTGGTCCATTGAATGTATGGCCATCGGGACCCGTCACCTCTCTGACGACGTTGAAGGATTACAACGACAGATATCAGAGGAGTTCAGAGATGTACCCTTGAACCAAGGTTGGTTGGGAGACCTGTAGTCCAATTTGGGACTAAAGTCTGTTTTAGGGTTTAAAGATACGTTAGCCGTATTTGAGGCTAAGATCAACTTAAACATTTGTTAAGGATTTGTTAGTCTAGTTTGAGACTAAGATCGACTTAACAGGATCGTTTAGATCCGACAAAAGAGCAATTGGCTCTATTGTTCCAGTTTAGGGACATAGTGGTTCATTTCCAGTTTAGGGACATGGTGGTCCATTGAATGTATGGACGTCGGGACCCATCATCTCTCTGACGACGTTGAAGGATTACAACAACAGATATCAGAAGAGTTCAGAGATGTACTCTTAAACCGGATGTAAATTGATTTAAGAGAGCAGTCGTGCTCAGTCAATTTTAATTTGAGGACTTACGGCCAGTATTGGGCTAAGTCCAGTTGAGAATGTTCAACATTTATTTGCATTTTGGCCTGTTAGGCCTTTGATTGGGCTCTGCCCTTTGTTCAATAATGCAGTGCATTTTTCTGGCTTATTAGGCCCTTTTAATTAGGCTCTGCCCCTTTCTTTTAAATGATGCACAGCATCTGTTTTGGTCCATTGGACCTCTTAATTAGGCTCTGCCCCTTTTAATAGTGCATAGCACTTTTGTTTGGTCTGATAGACCTTTTTAATTGGGCTCTGCCCTTGATAATGCATTGCATTAAATGCTCTGACAGCGCTTCACGTGGCTTGTCAGGCGCTTTGCGCCAGCGCAAGGCGCAAGCGCATGTGGAGGTGCCACGTGTCACGCTCTAGTGAGCGCGAGCGCAGTGCGCTGCGACAGTGCACTGCGCTGTTGCGCTGCTCATACGTGGCGCGTTCTGGTGACTTGCGCCAATTTATGAGAGAAGTGCTCTGTTTTAGAAGCGCATAGCGCAGTTTGTTCTGGGGCCGACACGTGGCGCTCTCTGGTGGCTTGCGCCAACCCAAGAGCACAACAGTGCAACTTTTTCAAGTGCAGGGCACTGTTTTATATTTTGATCAGATTCAGATCAAAGAAAACAAGTTTTTCTTGTTTTCCAGAGAGGTTTTACCTCAAATATCAAGAACCAGTGGTTCATCAAAAGGCAATGCCTTTATTATTATTATATATTTTTTATTGAAGATCTTTGATCTTGTTCTTTGATCATTGATCTTTTTAGAAGAAATTCTTCTTTTATTCAAAGGTTTTTACCTTTTTCTTTTTCTGAGTTCTTTCTTAAAGTTTTCAGAAGATTTCTGTGAGTTCTCTCTGTGCTGATGTCTTTTAGACTTGGAGTCTATGGGGCTTTTTATAGTGCCATTTGATTTGTTAAATCAGTTACAGAGATCTTTCTCTGAGTAATTTAGGGATTTTTCCCCACCGTTGGATCTTTGATCCTAGGGCTTTTGTTTTACAGAAGACAATCTTCTTGGTTTTAACAAGATTGAGAAAGATTTTTCTAGAATTTTAATTCTGTTTAAATGCTAGCACAGTTGGCGCAAGCGCACTTGCGCTTGACACGTGTCGCGCAGCGCAACTGCGCTGCCACGTGTCGCGCAGCGCAGAGCGCAAGTCAACTGAAGCATTGCTTCTTTTATTTTAAAATTTTATCATCTTTTTAAAATAGAGCCTTGCTCTGATTGGGGGAAACAGAAGCGTTGCTTCATTTCCAGCCTTGGGATTTGAATAGAGTTTTGCTCTGAAAGGGAGATTTTCTCCTTTATTATTTATTTATTTATTTATTTATTTATTCTTTTATTGTTATTATATTATAAGGAGCGGGTTTTGAGCCAAAATTTTGGCGGGAACAAATGCCCCCCACTACTTTGCCCACGTAAGTATGTACGTGGGTGAAGTAGTGCAAAGTTATGTGTATCCATGGAACTGAGGGCTTAGGAGACAAGTTTAGGGTCCTTGTAGCCTAAGACTTTTCAACTTTATGAGCCGTGAGGGTCTCACAAAGACTTTTCTCTCTACAGATCGAGAGGATCTCGTAGGTGTATTTTCTCTTTAGGAATCGTGAAGATTCCTAAGTGCGTTTTTGTTACTTATATGTATGCCCTAGAGGCCATTACTATACATAGGATGTATATTGTAGTGGATGCTGGGACATATATAGGGAGGACTTTCTTGCTCGACATGATAGTATGCTATCTGGTTAATCTTTACCTTAACGTGTACACTGATTGTCTCCCTGTTACATGTTGGTAAAGCCCTTAGGATCTGTACTTGACTACCTGGACTATGATGCGGATCATACTAGTGGGGACATGGTAGTCCATAAGTACATCCTTCAAAGTCCCTAGTCGTGGGTGTATCGAGACGGGGCATCGATATACCAGAGTAGACTAGCGTATACCTTCTCGACCCATACAGATGGGCGATGGATGATCCCATATCCATTGGTGTTTGACATCAGAGATGATATACGGGTGCTCAGTGGAGACTGGGTATACTGGACGGACTCGCCGAGAACTCCCAGATGGTATTATACCTCACGTCAGATGGCAGTTCTCTGGTGACACTGGTACAGGTTAGTCTGTTGACCCGAGATCGTCATAGAGTCTTGTGTGGTTCCTACTGTGCTTTGATTTCCACCTTACCACGTCCAAGAGGGCGTGTAAAACGGTGGTTTTTGGGTACAGTCCCGAGTCACATGGAGGCAATGAGCGATAGGAGGGGATTCGTCTCTCCCGGTATAGAGAGTTGATGTTGTGCTGTGTTCGATTGGCTATAACAGGAAATCCCTGGCCAGGGTTGCTGAGATTTACTGGTAAGTGTTACCAGTAGTTTCTCGAATTGTTATAGACCTCATATCGACGCGACTTATCGAGCTATTGGGGTCTGACGTTTACCACCCCTAGGCGAGATATGCGACATATCAGACGATCAGACCGGACTGTACGGTAAGTGTTACTGGTTGGATTCACAGGAGTGTGAGCGGGCTTGCTCGTCGATCTTCTGATCGCTCAATACCCGGGTGGCCGTTACGTTTAGCAGACCGCTTGCGGCTTGTGGATGTTTGATATGATCATCATCTGCTGCCGGCGTATTGACGAGTCTTTAGAGTCCTACACAGAGGTTTCCTGGCTCAAGCGAAACGAAATAGGAGCGCATATGAGATATGTGCGGGACCGAGAATAATGCGTGTATGTGATACCGTATTTCATTCTCGCGATGAATGTATCGATTAGGTTATATGAGATATACCCTAGTTATCGAATCAAGGATTGATTCGATAAACCGATACATTGGATACTAGTCGGTTATATACGATATGACCGGATCGTTAAATCAAGTGTTGATTTAATGATTTAATGCATAATTATATATTTGATATATTACTTTGCATTAACTAGTATCGGTTCACTTTAATTGGATTTTCTCGCTCGGATGTGCACATTGTATATTCGATATAGTTTTGTGCACATGATTGTATCATGTTTGATGATGCATGCTTACTTGGTTTGTGTTAAAGATTGATCCATGGTTATTTAAATGGTTAGGGTTTTGTCTTTCATATACATTTATTTATTCATTTATTTCTTTGGAAAATATAATGCATAAAGATAAAATGGTGGCTTTTATTTTTGTTTCTTTCATGAACATTCATGAAGGTTTGAATAAAGTGACCATTTTGTCTCATGCTTAACCCTAACCACTACACCTAACCATGGTCCTCTCTCTACGCTTAACCATGGTGTGATTATGATAAGAATAGATTTTATTTTCCATTAACATTACTCTTATCATAACATTATTCTTCTTCTTCTTCCTTTCTTCACTTGAAGAAAGCAAGCTCCATCAATGGTGATTGATGGAAATGAGTGAGAAATCCAATTCTAAAGTCTACCCACTTCCTATTTCTTCATCCTCTACCTCTTGCCAAGTAGTAGAGTGTGTTTCCTTCACAAGTTTTCATGGCAAGGTGAAGGTGGAGCTTGATCTAGCGATGCCTCGACGTAGATCATCTTCGGTATGGACATCGACGACCTAGCTCGCCTATTCTCCGATGAAGCCGACGCTAGAGCCCGGATTCTTTTTGGACAGCAAAGGAACTTCGTTGCGGAGCTATGGAGGTGGAGCACCGGATCTACAAAGGTTGTATTTCCGTTTCCCATTAGTTAAGTTGTTAACTACTTTATTGTTTCGCCTAGATTTCTAGCCAACGGTCCGTAGTCTAGGATTTCTCGGCACCGTTAAATTTTGAAATTGGCATGGTTGATGCCTTGTGAGACCTCTTGGGAGTGCCTAGGAACCCTACAGTGGTATCAGAGCCTAGCTAGAGCCTTAGGCGGAGTCTAGACGGAATTTGAAGTCCGAACGAACCCGAAACACAATTCTAAACATGCTCTCTGTCCTTTTTTCAAAAACTGGGATTTTTCAATATTAAAAATATGCAGAAAATTAAGCAGGGTTTTTTATGAAATACTGTGAAAAACGGAGACCTAACTCCGTCATAACGGCGCGGAACCGCGGCCTAAGCCCACGTGGCGCGGCGGTTCCGCGGCCATAATGTTGACTTTTTGACTCCTCTTTGCACAGTAATGTTTATAATTAACTCCTGTGTTTTCTGGGTAATTTTAATGTATACTATACAGTTGAGTATTCTGGGTTTGTTTTGGGGATTCGGTGTTTCGATCGGAGTATCAGATTTTGTCTATGTGGCTTTCCGGATAAATTTTTTGAATATGTTAAAAAAGTTCGACCGGATATAAATACCCAATTTTTCCCCTGTCGGGAAATTTCCAAGTATTGGATTTTTCCGTAGTTTAAATACGTTCTAAGTATGGACCCTCTAAAAGACAACAAACCTTAACTCGATTATGTGACCGTCTTGAACTGCCCTTTGAACCTTCGGGTTTGGGGCAGTACGGCGTGCCACATGTAAGGCGTTGGCTTGACCCTTCTACGGCTGGACCGTTGGTACTGAGGCACGAACTGGATGTTGTTAGACTTGTTTCATGTGATGAGCTGTTTTGGGAAAACTTGGGTGTTCGATTGTTCGATCGGAAAGTTTAACATTTTCTATTTATCTGGAATGGGATACAATAATTGGAATTCACAAATAGTTATGAGATAACTGAATGAATGTTATAAACATAGCAGTTTAGTCTCACTTGATCTGTTGCCACGGAATTTTGATGTGATCAAAAGTCCGTCGCAATCAAGTAGCGTACGCGGATACTCGCCGGGTAAACTTAATAGACAGCCTCGCTCCATAGCCCCGACCAAGTGACTGTAGGAGAACCCCGTCGCCGAAAGCATCCGTTCGGGTGCTCGCGGCAGCGGTGTTCCGCCTTGGTGCACTTCGTCGACGGTATCGGGGGTGCGGCCGTCTACTGAAGTTTGCGACGAGCATTCGATCAGGATGTCGGGAATCTTGTTGAATTACCCGACTTGATATTGAAAAGTGTTTTCGATAATGAGACTAAAATGCGGGGTTTATAATTGTTAGGCATGCGATGTCTAAGGAATTCATTTGGTCAGGCATGCGATGTCTGAGGTGGTTGTGGATTCCAACTGTTGTAGTTTTACACTTTCTTTTCTGTGACCGTAAGTGTAATATGTGATATCGCCGGTTTCGTTGCTATATGTCAACGACAATTGGGATGCGCAAATTTACTTACGATGATGACATGTGATGCTATGTGTTGCTGGATATGTTATATTGGATCGTCGTGTTTGAATAGCCGGGGGGTTTTTATGTGAAATGAGTGTTTTTCATTTTCATTCATGTAAAAACTTGTGTGTAATATTCTTTTATTGGGGCACTTCCTGGTTGCGGAAGTTGTCACCCTTTGTATATTATTTACTTTTCCGCACTAGGATAGACCCAAGGAGGAGGGCACAAGTAACCGGGTTCTGGAGTCCAGTGGGAGACCAACTCGAGGAGTCGAGTCCGGGTCTCCTAACTCTAGAATTGGTAGGGTTGCTTGCCGCTCTCGTAGGGGTCTAGGGGTGTGGGTTTGGCTATTCATCGCGACCGTGGAATCCGTGTTTTATACTGGCTCGTATTGAAAACACGGACGTCCTAGTATATCCAATATTTCATATGTTTCTTCTGCTGCGATATCTGTGATGTGATCATGAGATGTTCTGTGATAGATACAGTATATAATATATATGATATATTATATAGATGTTACTTATGTTTTACACCCACGCTAGCCCTGCCCCGCTCTGCCGTTAGTTACCTAACCTAACGGTGCACGAGGGGACATCGAGGCGAATGCGGATGGCATAAGTGTACGTCGTATTTATCTGTGATGTTTAGGTACTTATATGATGGGACTTCATTAATGTGATTAATGAAAATAAAAGAAACCTAAAATGTTGTAGAATCGAATTTCAAAATAAACAGGTAGCTACAGTTCTTGCTTTGCACAGAGGTATATGTGATATATCCTGCACCTTATTCGATGAGGAAAGGACCGAGATCCCTTCACCGGGAGTGACTCCTTTAGCAATAACTGGTAGATGCTACACACTCGGTTTGTCTTTTGATTGCTTTTAAGTGTTTTGCTTTGCACAGTGATATATATGATATATCCCGCACCTCATTCGACGAGGAAAGGACCGACGATCCCTTCACCGGGAGTGACTCCTTTAGCAAAACTAGAAAAGCCTCAAAAACACTCCATTTTAAAAATCATTTGATTCTACAACGATATCAAGTTCATTACGCAATAGGTTTTCAGAAAAACCTGTCGTAGCCCTCCGTCATTTCAGATAAGTACTAGTTAGTATTCGTGCTGCGGTTGTTTGGCATGCGTCAAGGCGTAGTGTACGGTAGCTAACTAGTGCTTATTTGCTAGCATACGATGCGATTGGATTAGGGTATTCGTACGGCGTTGTTTGGCATGCGTCAAGGGTCGTGCGGGTGGGTTTAATTCAATCAAGAAATGTACGGGTTGAACTTGACTAGCAGACTATGGGTTGTTTGGCATGCGTCAAGGTCATAGCGAGCTAGGGGCAAAATATTATCGGGAATTTCAAGTGTTGAAATTTGCAATGAGATTGCATACCTTCTATGAGATAGTTGGATCCCGATACCCTCTGCAAGTAAGAGTTACTCCTGGGAGAGTTTTACACATTACAATTAGCCGATCAAGTAGGTGTCTAGAAAGGTGTTAACGAGGTTACACCTCTGGGAAAACGATGTTTACATTAATTAGGTTCGTGCGAAAGCACGGGGAACCTCCCTCAAAGTACCGACACTGGCCTGGCTGAAAGATTGGCGAACTTGTAGTGTGTAATTAATCCCGGCTAGTCTTTCCTTTTAGGGTTTGAAGGAAGATTTGATAAAAAGCAGTGGGAGCCATCCTGATTAGATAAAATAATAACCAATCTATTCTTGTAAGAGCGCACGCTGAGTGTTTTCTTCTCTCTCTCTCCTGGTAGCGACCATATCACGCCTTAATCAAGATAATAATACGGAATATTGACCGAACCCGCTTGTTATACTGAGCTGGGGAACGTTGGTCCCGCTCCAACTTATAATTGTTATAAGACAGAGCAGGAAATAAGGGGAATACCAGATTTCCCGTGCCGCCCAAACGAAGAGAGTGCATGCTGATGCATCATCTTCGGGTGTGTTCATTACAGAGAACTGTTTCTCAGTATCCTTTACGTCCTGCGTATGTGATACCAGATCAGGATCCCAGATATGTAATTTGTTACATAGGGCTACAGAAAGGTAGAGAACTGAGAACGGGTGATAAGTTTCATGAGGCAGAAAACGGGGCAAGTGTTGTAGCCAAGTCTGTTGGTCACTGTCACCCTGTATTACCAATACATTGATTCTGAACGAATGTTATTAGATACCGAACCTGATATACAAAATCATATCAGTCTCTTTATTAGTAAAGAAATGATAAAATTTTGTATTGTTGGATAATGTTTTGAACATTTCCTATATCAAAAGTTGATCGGTTCAGGCACGTTATCTAAAAGCATTGATGTTCTAAATCAAACTACAGTTCTTAGTATACGGATCACACACAAGAGGAAGAGTTCAGAAATGAACGAATTCTTCTTGAGGCATTGTAGACTAGGTCAGATCAATGTGACCCGACTAGCTAGAGTTACATATAGATGCATATTTAAATCAGTTTGAATTTACATCTTGTGAAACTCGCCAGTCATGTCACAAAGATAAGATGACCATAGCTCCGTTTACTGGAAACAGAGAAAGAGTTAATGAACTCTTGGGACTGATACATGATGATGTATGTAAGGTCTCCTGTCTACACATGCCAGGACTGGTTCTTTATACTTCATTACGTTCTCTGATGATCTTTCGAGATTCAGACCTATGTTCCTGTTGAAACACAAGTCCGAACCTTTTGAGATATTCACAGAATATAAGTTAGAAGTAGAGAACCAAAATACGGGTATAAGTATTATGTCCTATGATGAGATCAAGGAGGAGAATACTTGAGCACGGAAATACTGGACTATTCTAAAGGAGAATGAGATTCTCTCTCAGCATTACTCCTCCATATACACCATTGCACGATGGTATGTCGGGGAGGAGCAAATACACCCTATATGATATGGTGTGCTCTATGATGAGTACTGCTGAGTTACCTTTTTCCTTTTGGGAGTTATGCACTTGAGAAGCTGCATACCTATTGAATAGGGTTCCAATCAAATCAGTTGCCTACCACTTCATATGTGATATGGAAAGAGAAGAGCCCATGTCTTAAGCTAGTTAAGATTTGGGGTTGACCGACCTATGTCTAAAAGCAAAATCCGGACAAGCTCGAGGCAAGATCTGTTATGTAGAACTGGAAATGTTCCAGCTATACAAACTGCAGCTGATGATTTGAAAGAACCAAAGGATTCAATAGTTACCAACGAACCTCAGCCTCTCCGCCGATCTAGTAGGGTTCCTCACCCACCTGAGAGATACTTCTGTTTCTCTATGACAGTGGGAGCGAGGATTGCATCATGAGATGATGACCCAACTAGTTTCGAGCTGGCCATCTGGAGTGGGACTCTGTAAGAATGGCTGGATGCTTAGCGATCTGAGATGGAATCTATGTACACCAACAAAGTATGGACTTTGGTTGCTATATCTGAAGGGTTAAATCCCCATCAGGAGCAAGTAAATCTTGAGAAGATTACTTGGTGTACATGGAAAAGTTGAGACTTTCAAAGCTAGACTTGTTAAAGTTTGCATCATTGACCAGGTGTGGATAATGATGAAACCTTTTTCAAGCAACTATGCTTAAGTCCATCCAGATCCTACTTGTCACGGCTACATACCATGACTACGATATCTGGTGGTTGGGTGTCATGACTGCTTTTCTAAATGATGTTTTAGAAGAGAGCGTCTGTAAGTACACAGCCAGAGGGCTTCGTAGACAGTGGGAGCAGCGGAAACGTGTACAAGATGCTTTATAGGATAAAGCAGGCATCGCGGAGTTGGAACATCTGTTTTGATGAAGTAGTCAAAGAGTTTGACATCATCAAAATGGTAGATGAACCTTGTATATACAAAAAAGGTAGTAGGGAGTATGGTGACGATCCTCGTAGAGTACATGGATGACATACTCTTGATAGGGAAGTAGTTTCCTATGCTACGCTCGATCAATCTCCGATTATCACAAAGATTCTCCATATAGGATCAAAGTGATACCTCCTAAATCCTGTATTTTGGATCTATGAGATAGATTTAATTGGATGTTAGGATTCTCACTAGTTGTAGTGAGATGGTATCAATCGATCCTGGGGAGAATCACTGGAAGTGTTCCAGGGTGATAAAGACGACTGAATGTCAGTCGCAGGCATTGTCTTTACCCTCAATCGAGGGACGGTATGTTGGAAGAGTTCCAAGCTAGATACCGTAACATACTAGACGATAAAGGCAGGATACATCACTACTTAAGATACTACCAAAGAGGCAGTCTGGGTGTATATTAGTTCATAAGATGAACTTTGTTCCTCCCATTATGTGACAATAGAGTTGTGGCTTATGCCAAGGAACGCCGGTCCCATCAGTGATCCAGACATATTCTAAGGCAGTATTACCTGATCATGGAGATGGTTGATCTCCAAGGGATCGAGGTTTGGAGAGTAAACTCAGAGGACAACACAGCGGATCCACTCACGAAGTCCTATTCCCAGAGAGAGATTTTTATGGGATGGTTGAGTATGAGATACTGCAACCACTGCTATCAGATGGCTCTAGTGCAAGTGGGAGATTGTTAGTTATATGTATGCCCTAGAGGCCATTACTATACATAGGATGTATATTGTAGTGGATGCTGGGACATATATAGGGAGGACTTTCTTGCTCGACATGATAGTATGCTATCTGGTTAATCTTTACCTTAACGTGTACACTGATTGTCTCCCTGTTACATGTTGGTAAAGCCCTTAGGATCTGTACTTGACTACCTGGACTATGATGCGGATCATACTAGTGGGGACATGGTAGTCCATAAGTACATCCTTCAAAGTCCCTAGTCGTGGGTGTATCGAGACGGGGCATCGATATACCAGAGTAGACTAGCGTATACCTTCTCGACCCATACAGATGGGCGATGGATGATCCCATATCCATTGGTGTTTGACATCAGAGATGATATACGGGTGCTCAGTGGAGACTGGGTACACTGGACGGACTCGCCGAGAACTCCCAGATGGTATTATACCTCACGTCAGATGGCAGTTCTCTGGTGACACTGGTACAGGTTAGTCTGTTGACCCGAGATCGTCATAGAGTCTTGTGTGGTTTCCACTGTGCTTTGATTTCCACCTTACCACGTCCAAGAGGGCGTGTAAAACGGTGGTTTTTGGGTACAGTCCCGAGTCACATGGAGCCAATGAGCGATAGGAGGGGATTCGTCTCTCCCGGTATAGGGAGTTGATGTTGTGCTGTGTTCGATTGGCTATAACAGGAAATCCCTGGCCAGGGTTGCTGAGATTTACTGGTAAGTGTTACCAGTAGTTTCTCGAATTGTTATAGACCTCATATCGA
The DNA here is from genome assembly GCA_030015575.1 of Agapanthus africanus. Classification (NCBI taxonomy): domain Eukaryota; kingdom Viridiplantae; phylum Streptophyta; class Magnoliopsida; order Asparagales; family Amaryllidaceae; genus Agapanthus; species Agapanthus africanus. The sequence goes on along the minus strand of JASDDO010000019.1, from coordinate 40,080,292 downwards.
CGCGACTTATCGAGCTATTGGGGTCTGACGTTTACCACCCCTAGGCGAGATATGCGACATATCCGACGATCAGACCGGACTGTACGGTAAGTGTTACTGGTTGGATTCACAGGAGTGTGAGCGGTCTTGCTCGTCGATCTTCTGATCGCTCAATACCCGGGTGGCCGTTACGTTTAGCAGACCGCTTGCGGCTTGTGGATGTTTGATATGATCATCATCTGCTGCCGGCGTATTGACGAGTCTTTAGAGTCCTACACAGAGGTTTCCTGGCTCAAGCGAAACGAAATAGGAGCGCATATGAGATATGTGCGGGACCGAGAATAATGCGTGTATGTGATACCGTATTTCATTCTCACGATGAATGTATCGATTAGGTTATATGAGATATACCCTAGTTATCGAATCAAGGATTGATTCGATAAACCGATACATTGGATACTAGTCGGTTATATACGATATGACCGGATCGTTAAATCAAGTGTTGATTTAATGATTTAATGCATAATTATATATTTGATATATTACTTTGCATTAACTAGTATCGGTTCACTTTAATTGGATTTTCTCGCTCGGATGTGCACATTGTATATTCGATATAGTTTTGTGCACATGATTGTATCATGTTTGATGATGCATGCTTACTTGGTTTGTGTTAAAGATTGATCCATGGTTATTTAAATGGTTAGGGTTTTGTCTTTCATATACATTTATTTATTCATTTATTTCTTTGGAAAATATAATGCATAAAGATAAAATGGTGGCTTTTATTTTTGTTTCTTTCATGAACATTCATGAAGGTTTGAATAAACTGACCATTTTGTCTCATGCTTAACCCTAACCACTACACCTAACCATGGTCCTCTCTCTACACTTAACCATGGTGTGATTATGATAAGAATAGATTTTATTTTCCATTAACATTACTCTTATCATAACATTATTCTTCTTCTTCTTCCTTTCTTCACTTGAAGAAAGCAAGCTCCATCAATGGTGATTGATGGAAATGAGTGAGAAATCCAATTCTAAAGTCTACCCACTTCCTATTTCTTCATCCTCTACCTCTTGCCAAGTAGTAGAGTGTGTTTCCTTCATAAGTTTTCATGGCAAGGTGAAGGTGGAGCTTGATCTAGCGATGCCTCGACGTAGATCATCTTCGGTATGGACATCGACGACCTAGCTCGCCTATTCTCCGATGAAGCCGACGCTAGAGCCCGGATTCTTTTTGGACAGCAAAGGAACTTCGTTGCGGAGCTATGGAGGTGGAGCACCGGATCTACAAAGGTTGTATTTCCGTTTCCCATTAGTTAAGTTGTTAACTACTTTATTGTTTCGCCTAGATTTCTAGCCAACGGTCCGTAGTCTAGGGTTTCTCGGCACCGTTAAATTTTGAAATTGGCATGGTTGATGGCTTCTGAGACCTCTTGGGAGTGCCTAGGAACCCTACAGTTTTCTCTTATAAGTCGTAAGGATCTTATAAGAGAATTTTCCCTCTTACGAGTCGAGAGGACCCGTAAGCGGTTGTTTCCCTCCTTGTCGAGATTCGACTTTGGAGAGTGTGACCCGTGGATAGTATGCAAGAGACCATTTTGGACTGACTTGCAGGGTCCCAGTGCTTAGGAAACAAGTTTTTTTTAATCCCTGCTGCCTAAGGCTTTATCTTGCAAGTCGAGACGAATCGGTAAGTCCTCGCGAAGACACTAATTTCTTCATGAGTCAAGACGAATCGAGCAGCTCTCGTCAAGGACACTAATTTCCCTGAGTCGAAGTATTTTGCCGAGGACACTGGTTTCCTTGAGGTTGAAACGAATCGGATTATTCCTGCAAAAACACTGGTTTCTCTGCGAGTCGACGCGAATCAAGATGTTCTCGTCAAGGACACTGGTTTCCCTGAGTCGAAGTATTTTGCCGAGGACACTGGTTTCCTCGAGGTTGAAACGAATCGGAGTACTCCTGCAAAGACACCGGTTTCTCTACGGGCTGACGCGAATCAAGATGCTCTCGTCAAGGACACTAGTTTCCCTGAGTCGAAGTATTTTTCCGAGGACACTGGTTTCCTCGAGGTTGAAACGAATCGGAGTATTCCTGCAAAGACACTGGTTTCTCTGCGGGCCGACGCGAATCAAGAAGTTCTCGTCAAGGACACTGGTTTCCCTGAGTTGAAGTATTTTGCCGAGGACACTGGTTTTCTCAAGGTTGAAACGAATCGGAGTATTCCTGCAAAGACACTGATTTCTCTGTGGGTCGACGCGAATCAAGATGTTCTCGTCAATGACACTGGTTTCCCTGAGTCGAAGTATTTTGCCGAGGACACTGGTTTCCTCGAGGTTGAAACGAATCGGAGTATTCCTGCAAAGACACTGATTTCTCTGCGGGCTAACGCGAATCAAGAAGCTCTTATCAAGGACGCTGATTTCTCTGAATCGAGGTATTTGCCAAGGACGCTAATTTCCCTGTGGTTGAAATGAGTCGAGGTATTCCTACAAAGACACTGATTTCTCTGCGGGTCGACGCGAATCAAGATGTTCTCGTCAAGGACACTGGTTTCCCTAAGTCGAAGTATTTTGCCGAGGACACTGGTTTCCCCGAGCTTGAAACAAATCGGAGTATTCCTGCAAAGACACTGGTTTCTCTGCGGGCCGACGCGAATCAAGAAGCTCTCATCAAGGACGCTGATTTCTCTGAATCGAGGTATTTTCCAAGGACGCCGATCTCCCTGGGGTTGAAATGAATCGAAGTATTCCTGCAAAGACACTGATTTCTCTGCGGGTCGACGCGAATCAAGATGTTCTCGTCAAGGACACTGGTTTCCCTGAGTCGAAGTATTTTGCCGAGGACACTGGTTTCCTCGAGGTTGAAACGAATCGGAGTATTCCTGCAAAGACACTGGTTTCTCTGCGGGCCAACGTGAATCAAGAAGCTCTTATCAAGGACGCTGATTTCCCTGAATCGAGGTATTTTCCAAGGACGCTGATTTCCCTGTGGTTGAAACGAGTCGAGATATTCCTGCAAAGACACTGATTTCTCTGCGGGTCGACGCGAATCAAGATGTTCTCATCAAGAACACTAGTTTCCCTGAGTCAAAGTATTTTGTCGAGGACACTGGTTTCCTCGAGCTTGAAACAAATCGGAGTATTCCTGCAAAGACACTAGTTTCTCTACGGGTCGACGCGAATCAAGATGTTCTCATCAAGGACACTGGTTTCTCTGAATCGAGGTATTTGCCAAGAACGCTGATTTCCCTGGGGTTGAAACGAGTCGAGGTATTCCTGCAAAGACACTGGTTTCTCTGTGGGTCGACGCGAATCAAGAAGCTCTCATCAAGGACACTGGTTTCCCCGAAGTTGAGACGGTTGCCAAGGACACTGATTTCCCTGGAGTTGAGATGATCTCTGGTGGTCTTTCAGGTTTTATATGAGTTGCCGTCAAGACCCTGAAGCTAGGAATTTGGCCTTTGCTTCGCTTGCTGTGATGTGTCTGAATCCTGTTGGAGGAGGGACGCTGTAGTGACATTTCGTCTGTTGTGTAGAGATGAACGATGAAGTGGTGATCACTCGACGCAGGGGTGAGATGACCTCCGATTGTCTTCAAGATTTATATGAGTCGCCATCAAGACTTGGCTCCGTTTCCTGATGGAGCATGGGGAGGAAAGATGTGTTTCCTTCTTTGTTTACGCCCCTGGATTGTATATAGGGATTGCTGTGATATCGCCTGTAGGGCAAAAGTTTCATTCATTTTCATATCATTATTTTATTTCCGCGATGCTCTATCATTTCATATTTTATATCGCGAAGGTCGCGATTGCCCAATAATTTCGGCTATTTTTCGCGGTGCCCAATCATTTCGGCTATCTATTTTATTTTTACTCGCTGTTTTTTATTGCGAGTTGCCCAATCATTTAGGCTATTTTGCATGCATACATTTTTACTTGCTGATTTTTATTGCAAGTTGCCCCATCATTTCGGCTATTTTGCATGCATACATTTTTACTTGCTGATTTTTATTGCAAGCTGCCCCATCATTTCGGCTATTTCGTATGCATGTATGGCTCGCTGATTTTTTTTTATCGCGAGTGTGGAACTTGGAATCTGACGCCAATCTCAGCATCAGCATCGCTATAACTGGAATATTGCCAGGAGCGAATCATCATTTGCCATGAAAGGGCTTGGAATTTGATACCGGTTTAGGCATCAGTATCGCTACAACTGGGATATTGCCAGGAGCGAATCATCATTTGCCTCTTTCGATGTTGAACAAAGGTGGCTTAGTAAACAGGGTTAGGATCCCGTCGACTAAGGCTTTTGACTTCATGAGCCGTAAGGGTCTCACAAAGGTATTTCTTCCTACAAGTCGTGAGGATCTCGTAGGTGTGCTTTCTCCTTAGGGATCGTGAGGATTCCTAAGTGCATGTTCCCCTGCAAGTCGTAAGGATCTTACAAAAGGGTTTTCTCCTTATAAGTCGAGAGGACTTACATGGGTTGTTCACCGTATAGACATATCCCCAGTCACGGGTGGGACTTGGTTAAGGAAATGTTTATTCGCGCCCGTGGATTGTATACAAGGGTCAGCATTGAGCCGCTTGTAGGGCACTATCGAAGGTTGTGGGGGTTGCTTAAGAACAGGTTCAGGTCTCTGTAACTTAAGACTTTCAAATCTTATGAGCTGTGAGGGTCCCATAAGAGAGTTCTCCTTACGAGTCGTGAGGATCTCGCAAGTGTAATTTCTCCTTAAGAATTTGAGGATCCCTAAGTGTGCTGCTCCCCTGTGAGTCGTAAGGATCTCACGCGGGTGGTTTCTCCTTACAAGGTCGAGAGGACCCTGTAAGTGTCCTTTAACGAGATTACGCCCTTTCGGATTTTCACAAACACTCGCCGGTAGCCCTGCTGTTTTTACTCACGGAGCCCTTTCGGGTTTTCATCCGTGCCCATTTTGCTTATGGACATACCTTTTTTTTATTCTTTTTATTCTTCTTTTCTTTTTCTTTTTTTTCTAACAAGGTTGCGTCCTTTCGGGTTTTCACAAGACTCGCCGGTAGCCCTGCTGTTTTTACTCACAGAGCCCTTCCGAGTTTTCATTCGTGCCCATTTTTCTCATGGACATACCGTTTTTTATTCTTTTTATTATTTTTTTTTTATTCTTTTTTTTTTGCGGCTTTGGGATGTTGCAATCCACCGTAGTTTATCGACATCTCGGTCAACAGCTAGTTTTAAGACGTGGCAGTCCATCATTAGTTTAAGAACATTTCGGTCCGCCGTCGCCGTATTTGAGGCGAATCTCTAGTTTACTAATTTTTCGGTCTATGGGGCTTTCTCTATGAAAGAGCACGATGCCCCCGGCATGTCTATCTTTTCAGGGGCATGTGGTTGTGGCGGGCTCACCTTCCAGTTTTCAGACAGCGCGAACTTGCCCTGTCGGTATTGGTCTTCAACCCAATTTTTGAAGACGAAACAATCTTCGATCGGATGACTTACTGCTCGATGGTAGGGGCAGTAATTAGGATCGTTGACATCGCCTGGCTGTAGCGGACGTTTCGGACTCGGCAGATTGACGAATTTGTTGCGCACTGCCAGCTCAAACAGTTTCCTTGTTTTATTCTGAGGAAATGAGTAAGGACATCCCAGCCTCTCCTCGAGGGATGGGCGTGGACGCACGTTGTCTTGGCGAATAACCGGCTTTAAGTTGCTCAGTTGTTTTTGAGTATTGGCGACGAAAGTTGCTTTCTCTTTGCCTTTTTCATTCCAAGGCTCTGTCTTTGAAGAGGAAGGTCTATGGCCCATCTGGTCCATTTAGGCCAGCTTGTCAATCAAGGACTGGAAGGTAGTCGGCTTAAAGAATATCATGAACTGTGAAATAGTTGCATGAGGATCTAAGGTGCCCACGAACATGCCCACCGCTGGTGCTTCTTCGATCCGCTGTTCGCACTTCGACCATAAGTTTCATCACCGTACTGCCTATTGGACCCGTGTTTCGCCTGACCTTACCCTGGCGTTGATCAGTGTTGTTATCGGGGTGCGCTCCCTGGCGCTGGCAAACCTTTGTGTAAACAGCAGCTCCATCTCCGCAAATGTTTTGACAGAGTCGTTAGGTAGCTCCGAATACCATTCAAATGTCGTTTCCGCTAAGCTGCCGACGAATTGTCGAAGCAACAGTTTGTCATCACCTCCAGTGTTGCCGCATAAGGCCCTGAATTGAGCGACATGCTGATGTGGATTCCCTGTCCCCTTGTACACATGGAATTTAGGGATCGTATATCTCGGCGGGTAACTGATTTGGTCATACCAGCCCGGGTAGGGTCATCCAGTTCTAACAATTTGCCCAGCCGCTTCATTCGCCTGGTGAGCTCGTATTTGCTGAGCTATATAGTCATCCAGGGCGGCCTTGGAAATAGTTTCCTCTTTGGCTGCTGAAAGAGCCGGAGGAGGATTAGATGTCTCCCCTCCGTCGTTTCCAACAATGATCGGAGGGTCTTCAGCTGGACGGTCCGGCTGTAACATCATCCCTACCATATCTTGGAAGAGGAGCGCCATTTGCTTTATGTTAGCCGCTTGCTCTGCGGCTTCTCTGTCCTTCTTTTCGAGGACTCTGCGTAAGAAGTCAACATCAGTTTCTTGTTCGTGACGCTGCTCTGATGATGCCTCCGGGCTTTCTTTTGGCCCGGTGAGTGCGGCCATTGCAGTCATCATCTCCTGAAGTTTTTGTTGCTGCTCCTGGGCTTTTGTCACGGATCGGGTGAGCGGTCGGAGACCCGTCGAAGCACGGATTTCCTCCTTTCCGGAAGCCATATAAACAGTATGCACCACCATACCCCCAGACTTGGGGCGTTTGTGCTCAGCGCTTTTACGGTTTGCCACGTTCATAAGGGCTTTCCTTGGCATCCTTCTTTTTTGAGCAGTTGATGTTGAGGGAGCCGTTGCAGTGGGCACTCAGCCAGCTGTTGCCTTTTGTGGCTTGATAGGATGGTCCTCTTCCCGCTGAACTTTCATATTTTTCTGTCGGCGGGGATAATCTTGATCAATCACAGAGTCTTGGACTTGACGCCAGACCTTGTAAATTTCAGAGGATAGCCGTTAAGGAGGTTGCTCCGGCTTCTTCTCTGTAGCATTCTTCACAGGTGAAGGAATTCTCTTTAGCACTGCAGTAGGAGAGTTTCTGCGCACCTTGTTGAGCAGTTCAAAGCTGTTCCCGGTTGGAACAGCAGCATCAACTTCCATCGCTGGAGCCGGCGGAATCAGTCCAGAAGGGGAATTGCCCCCAGCTTTCCTCACTCGGCGCCAGTGGCGACGTCAAGCATGTCGTGCGGATGAGATCACCTCCGTTGTTGGATAAGCTTCTTCATGCCCCTTGCTTTGAGGAGAGGCTGTTATTAGTGCTAGCCTTTCGAAGACTGACACTCGTTAAGAAGTAATGTCTAATCTGTCAAAGATAGACCTCTGGGCAGGGGAAGCAGCTTTGAGGACCTCGCCTGGAGCAGAAGCCGGAATGGCCATCCTTGTAAAAATTGACTTTTTGGAAGGAGAAGCCTTTCCAATGATTTCGTCCGCTTGAGCCGGGACGGCTATCCGCTTTGGGATGGCAACTTCGGGTATCGCGGGCTTGTAGACGCTCTGGCCCAGTCTGTTGAAAACTGAGGTATTGAAGTTGGGCGACCCGTTGAGAGGGGCCGCAGCAGGGGTAAGTCGATCAAAGACCGACTTCTTTGGGGCTTCTTGCAACGTCATTGGGGCATTGAAGCTCATCGGTAGGAGCAAGGTCCCGAAGAATAATCCAGTGGTGACTTGAGTTACCTGCTCCACTGGCATCTTGAAAAGGGAGGCCGCTTGGGGCCCATAAGTCACTCCTCCAGCAGGGACAGAGCGAGAGTTGCAGTTGCAGATAATGCAGTTTGAAGCCATTGATCTTCTGCTCTCTGCACGGAGCAAGAAACCAAATCTTAGTACCGCGAATCCACAGGCAGCCACAGCAAATCGCGATTCATTCGTGAACACGACACACGAAGTGTGGAGTGGAAAGAGGAAGAGGTCCCACCGGGCGTGCCAAAATCTGTTTACCGCCGGAAACCGGGAAGACGGACTGTCTTGCCTGAATCTGGGGGCAGATGCTATTTGGTGCTATCCGTCCACCTCTCCGAAGATGCCAAGTTGATTTATGGCACCAGGTATCGAAGGTTTAAACGGATGCGGCCGATTTAGCAGACTTCGTCATATTCCCCCTCGTCTGAGGGGTTTTTGATTGTGGGGACGCTCTTCCCTGCAGGCGCAAGCCCCTGCAGTTAATTACGCTACCGCATCGCGGTAACAACTTTCTCCTTCTCCAGCTGGTCATTTCGTGTCGTGGGTGTTTGTTTTGTTTATGGTTGCCCGTGGATTGTATACGGAGACTAATTTATGTCGCCCGTAGGACGTGGATTAGTCCAAATCCGTATTTTCTTAGATTTGGGTTTGGGGTTTTGGTTTAAGGATACGTTAGCCCTATTTAAGGCTAAGATCAACTTAAACTTTTGTTAAGGATACGTTAGCCTAATCTCCAGACTAAGATCAACTTAACGGGATCGTTTGGATCCGACAAGAGAGCAATTGGCTCTATTGTTCCAGTTTAGGGACATAGTGGTCCATTGAATGTATGGCCATCGGGACCCGTCACCTCTCTGACGACGTTGAAGGATTACAACGACAGATATCAGAGGAGTTCAGAGATGTACCCTTGAACCAAGGTTGGTTGGGAGACCTGTAGTCCAATTTGGGACTAAAGTCTGTTTGAGGGTTTAAAGATACGTTAGCCGTATTTGAGGCTAAGATCAACTTAAACATTTGTTAAGGATTCGTTAGTCTAGTTTGAAACTAAGATTGACTTAACGGGATCGTTTGGATCCGACAAAAGAGCAATTGGCTCTATTGTTCCATTTTAGGGACATAGTGGTCCATTTCCAGTTTAGGGACATGGTGGTCCATTGAATGTATGGACGTCGGGACCCATCATCTCTCTGACGACGTTGAAGGATTACAATGACAGATGTCAGAGGAGTTCAGAAATATACCCTTGAACCGGATGTAAATTGATTTAAGAGAGCAGTCGTGCTCAGTCAATTTTAATTTGAGGACTTACGGCCAGTATTGGGCTAAGTCCAGTTGAGAATGTTCAACATTTATTTGCATTTTGGCCTGTTAGGCCTTTGATTGGGCTCTGCCCTTTGTTCAATAATGCAGTGCATTTTTCTGGCTTATTAGGCCCTTTTAATTGGGCTCTGCCCCTTTCTTTTAAATGATGCACAGCATCTGTTTTGGTCCATTGGACCTCTTAATTAGGCTCTGCCCCTTTTAATAGTGCATAGCACTTTTGTTTGGTCTGATAGACCTTTTTTATTGGGCTCTGCCCTTGATAATGCATTGCATTAAATGCTCTGACAGTGCTTCACGTGGCTTGTCAGGCGCTTTGCGCCAGCGCAAGGCGCAAGCGCATGTGGAGGTGCCACGTGTCACGCTCTAGTGAGCGCAAGCGCAGTGCGCTGCGACAGTGCACTGCGCTGTTGCGCTGCTGACACGTGGCTCGTTCTGGTGACTTGCGCCAATTTATGAGAGCAGTGCTCTGCTTTAGAAGCGCATAGCGCAGTTTGTTCTGGGGCCGACACGTGGCGCTCTCTGGTGGCTTGCGCCAACCCAAGAGCGCATCAGTGCAACTTTTTCAAGTGCAGGGCACTGTTTTATATTTTGATCAAATTCAGATCAAAGAAAACAAGTTTTTCTTGTTTTCCAGAGAGGTTTTACCTCAAATTTCAAGAACCAGTGGTTCATCAAAAGGCAATGCCTTTATTATTATTATATTTTTTTATTGAAGATGTTTGATCTTGTTCTTAGATCATTGATCTTTTTAGAAGAAATTCTTCTTTTATTCAAAGGTTTTTACCTTTTTCTTTTTCTGAGTTCTTTCTCAAAGTTTTCAGAAGATTTCTGTGAGTTCTCTCTGTGCTGATGTCTTTTAGACTTGGAGTCTAGGGGGCTTTTTATAGTGCCATTTAATTTGTTAAATCAGTTACAGAGATCTTTCTCTGAGTGATTTGGGAATTTTTCCCCACCATTGGATCTTTGATCCTAGGGCTTTTGTTTTACAGAAGACAATCTTCTTGTTTTTAACAAGATTGAGAAAGATCTTTCTAGAATTTTAATTCTGTTGAAATGCTGGCACAGCTGGCGCAAGCGCACTTGCGCTTGACACGTGTCGCGCAGCGTAGAGCGCAGCGCAACTGCGCTGCCACATGTCGCGCAGCGCAGCTCAACTGCGCTGCGTAACTGCGCTGCCAAGTGTCGCACAGCGCACCTGCGCTAGCGCAACTGCACTGACACGTGTCGCGCAGCGCAGAGTGCAAGTCAACTGAAGCATTGCTTCTTTTATTTTAAAATTTTATCATCTTTTTAAAACAGAGCCTTGCTCTGATTGGGGGAAACAGAAGCGTTGCTTCATTTCCCGCCTTGGGATTTGAACAGAGCTTTGCTCTGAAAAGGAGATTTTCTCCTTTATTATTATTATTTATTTATTTATTTATTTATTTATTTATTTTTTCTTTTATTGTTATTATTTTATGAGGAGCGGGTTTTGAGCCAAAATTTTGGCGGGAACAGAGATCTCCTCAGAACATTCGACAGAGGAACATCTTTATCTAAATCAGGCCCGGCCTCCGGATCTGCTGCAACGTTCATCATCGGCTGCTTTAGCGACACTTCCCGTAGCGGCCCTGGGGTGACCTCAACTGTAGCCGGTAGCTCTGAAGGCTCCTCCGTACCACCACCTAAGGAAAGCATCGCACTCGAAACAACATAAGTTACGGTGGTTCCTGTAATAAAAAAAGAAAGAGAGAAGAGAGTCAAGGTGTGAATGAAGTGAGCTTAACATGTGAATTCAAAGGCATCGTAAAACGAATCATACTGAGACCCATAAAAGTGCGAAGCCTCTCCTCTTCCTCAAATATTTTGAGGGACGCCAAAAGAGCATCTTCAGTGGAGATGCCTATTAAGAAAAGAGCGTTAATAAAGTATAATAAATTCAAAAATATATATACAGAAGAATGTAAATGAGATATACCTGACGCCGCAAGAGAAGGAAGCATTGCTTGCTCGCGGGCTAATCTCTTAGAAGCCTTAATAGCGGCTTGAAGATCAGTAGCGGCATTCTCATCAGTAGAAGCCCCGAACAGACTGTCGTTGGTGCCGTATTCGGAAAAGCCCTCGTTGTAGAGAGCACGCGGCTCCTGACCGAATACAACATCAGCCAAAAATAAAGATTTCTTCTTTTTCTGCAAGCCGGCAACAACACCCGACGATAAAAGCTTACGCTTTACGGGCTTCTTTGGGCGGCGAGTCCCGATTTCTGAACCAATACCCGACTCAACAGATGCGGCAACCACCACATTCCCAGGAGCACCTACGTCTGGCCCTGACTTAGCCGGAAAGGCTCGCGGAACTACAGCCGCGGTGCTCTCTCTCAAAAAAGGACGAACAACTGCCCGTCGCTTCAGCGGAACTGCAGGATTACTGGCCGGGACAGAATCCTTATGGTCAAGAAGCATCCGTCTTTCCTCCTTGACAACGGCACCCGTCGCATGCTGATACCAGGCAATGTAAGCATTCGAAGCCTTCGGGATATGACTCGGCCCACTGATCTAGAAATGAGACCCCGTATTCAGCCGTATAAAATGATGTGCCGCGTTGCGAACGCTCTCCTCTTTAGCGATCGGATCAATGAGAAATGCTTAAAAGGGAACACCTTGGTTATAACCAGATTGCTGCGCAAAGCGATGCGGGTTATATCTCATGAACAACACCGAGGCATTTTGTCTGAATACAAGGAAACCCGGCCTGATAGAATACAAATGCGCAATCTCCCGGGCCCTCCTAGCAGAAGCTCCATCCTTGAAGACATCGTGGAGTGGCTGGATCACTTTGGAGGGTTCCTTACCAATGGTCAGAACCTTATCAACGAAGGTCATGTTGTCCCCAACCATGCGCGGACGTAGAAGCAATCGCCGAGCCTCTCGCTGTGTTGGGTCTGGAGAAGAAGCATCGACCAATTGCATGACCCAAAGGAAGTTATACCCTTCGTAAAATCTAGGCCTTTTATGCATGCCAAAGGCACCCAACACTTGCATCTTGATCCATGAGGTGAAGTAGTGCAAGGGGAGATTTATAGGCTTCAAACCCGGCTGGACGGTGTCAGCCGCTGTACTTAGGCCATGATATAAATGGACCATTCCGGCAACCCCAACAGCCATACGCATCCCCGCCGCAATACGATAAGCCGGATAGAAGACAGACGGTCTCATATAGCGAGGGGCATTGGGAGCGCAAACCAGTTCAGCCACAAGCCAATAACGCCTATGAAAAACGTCTCCTCATCAATATCCGGAAAGACAATCTCTGCAAAAAGGACGATAGGGGTATCCGGAATAAAAAAAAACTACTTTAAATCCGCCTCTGCAGTTGGCACTTTGTCCCCGAACGAATCATCGAGCTTGGCAAACTCCATAGCTTTCTTCGATAGAACCTCCGGACGAAAGAAACGGGGGACAAAGTCCGTAAAGCTAACTCCATGCCCCCCGAACGAAAGAAACGGGGGACAAATTCCGTAAAGCTACCTCCATGCCCCCCGGACTCCAGAAACAAGCTCTCATAGATATTCAACACTTTGATCAAACTTAGAAACTTGTATTGAATAGCATTTTCCGGGGTAAGTCCCATGACTACCGATTCAATGGCGAAGATGTACTCATCAGGAGGAAGTATCTCCTCGTAATGCTCCCCTCTGACGGGTAACCCGAAAATTTCTGCGAATTCTTCCAGCGAGATCGATACTTCATGGTCCGATAAAAGAAATGTGTGGGTAGGAATATTCTACTGCTCCAAGAAGGATTTAACCTCCCACATATGAGGAGTATGATAATAGAAGAGAGATGTGTAGACAGCTGGGTACAACCCGGTCTTCAGCAGTAACGTTTTCTTGGCCGATAAAATGTAACGGGCCCACTACAGATAACCAGCCGGATGTTAAGGGGTCACTCCTATTGTATAAACCTGACCCTAAGAACGCACTTCTCCTTGACATATGCGACGCCCCAGAATATCTAGGGCCATCGGCGGCTGGACTAGTATCGACGCCATGGAAGGTTGGAGACGACCTTCTGCGGTCCAATTGACCTCTTCCACTGTATAAGCGACCTGCGAAGGGTCGGCATAATGAATCGACGGGATTGGTTCCGATGGCACCGCACAAGCAAAGCGGCGCCGACCCCGGATAATATAACTATACCACGATCCCCATAGATGAAGAGGCTTCTGCTCTGGGTCGTAGTCCCGGATTAAAGCGAAGACTTCCCGATCCGTAGGCACAACGGCAAAAGCGCTCTCCGAACGGACATAAGGAAAAAAGGAATCGAAAGCCATAATGCCTAAAAAAACTCGTAGAGAGTTAGTGATTGGCATAATGTAATTAACTGCAACTGAGGGCCTTAGCATTTTCAGTACACCCAAATCTGCACTCCATTAGCATATTAAAATCACTATAGTAGGCCCCACAAAATCAAGATGATGACTCATCAATGATGAGACATGTGCCCATTGTGAGAATCCGAAAGGATTCTCATTAAATAAATAGTGTCCATTAAACAGTGGAGTTAAAAACTTCCAATATTCCCCAAAATGCAAGCACTTTAAAATAAATAACAGATTAAAATCTGTGGAAAAAAAGAAGGGATTAAAACCTAAAAAAATAGAAAAAACAATAATAAAACATACAAGAATGGTAAAGGGAATAAAATTCCCAAAGTTCTTAAGATCCAAATCCAAGCCAAGCTCTGTTGTAATGACTCTAATTTCACTGTACGCAAATTTTTAAAGTTAATGTACAGAATGGAGTTTGCTATCTTGAGTATAAGTTATAAATTTAAATTGTTTAAGAACAACAAGAAATAGCTTGTAGCTCATTGGTAAAACCTTGCACTGCTGTGGCGTAGCCCTGTGTTCAAATCCCATCAACCACATATATTTTTTCTGATTTTTATTTTAAACTTTTTGGAAGCCCAAAAGTTTACACGTGCAATACACGTAAAAATTAAAAGTTAGATAAAACAAACATGTATAAAATGTTGAGTACATAGCCGAGGACACGTGGCGAGAATCCAATGGCTTTCCCTCACCAAGTGGCCGACGAGATCAAGCCCACGGCCGACACCGCCGGGCCCCCATAGGGGATGGTCCCCATTCTCTGCACTCTAGACCTTTGGCCTACCCCCACTACTCCTGTTCTGTTTATTTTCCCTGTAATTATCCAGAGAATTAAAATTTAGCTTTAAATCTAATTTTTAATGCATTTTTAATTCTTTCTTCAATTCCAAAACCTTAATTTTACACTATAAATACAATCTCATACCCTAGCCCTCTTCATTCTGAAATCTATTGCCAAAATTCTCAAAAAAATTCTATATCTAAGAAGAGTACAAGTGGAGTTAGCCCTAGGTCAAATTCCGGCGAGGATTCGAGACAATTCCGGTGATCCCGCGACTACACGAAGGCTACCTTTATCTTCCTGTGCCTCTCCTCTATTCTTTTAGCAAGCAAGACCAATCTCCCCACTTCTCTTTCTACCATAAAAAATTCTTCTTTTCAAAACTTGTCGGTAAGTGGAGTTATACCGACATTCAATTCTATAATCTTTAAAAATTATAATTTTCTTAAGAATCACTCATCCATATCACTATACCTTGCTTATTAATTATGAAACAAATAATTAGAACAATTATCATCTTAAAATATCATGTTTTGTAACTTTAAATTGCGTTTTTCGTTTAAATACCATGAAGTTAACAAACGACATCTTTTAATTATTTTGCTTAGCATATCTTTAGAAAACCTCACGAGGTAATGACTTACCTCTCACATACACACATCTTGACATAGCACGATTCTCTTGAACAATATTTTTGTGGCAAAATACGACTTTTCATCAAAACACCTTAAACTATTAAAAACCCGGATTTCTTTAAATTGTGTTACTTAATTCTTTGCGATTATGCCTCTACAACCCATTTCGGGCAACCCGCTATTGGATGGTGCGGATTATCGCACATCTTCGGGACTAGTAAAGCGAGATACAGACCTGCTCACGGAGCATACGATCTCGATGGAATTTTAATACAATTTTTAAGAAAAACGAGGATTTCTATTTAATAATAAAAATTTATTTTTAATAATTATATAAATATTATCAAACCGCATATTTTAAAGATATTATTAAATTCCATGTTTTCTAAACAAAATAAAAGAATTACAAGTTTCATGAAAATACCATCAAGTATCAATACAAGACAAATCACACTTAAATACCATGAACTATTCAAGCTAAGTTAATTTTTACTAAAATACCTCAAATCTTAAAAGTTATATCCATGAAAACCCTAAATACGATAAATAATTGCTCGAGCTTTATTTTGAAAGTATATAAAATATTTTTCATAAAACCCCTTCGAGTTATATAAAATTACATTAAGGACCCTAATAAATATAGGTTTAAGCGGGACCAATTCTCTTGAGCCTCAAGGAGCCAAAGAAAGTGGATGGTAGAAAACTAAAACGGGGTTATCAATGGCAATTGACTTAGAAAAAGACACAAATCCTGCCGTCCATGTGCAACAGTTACCGATAACACCAAAATCTAATTCAGGATCCAAATCTGTTTAAGTGTCTGACTCAATCTGAGTCTCAGTCTAATTTAAATACAATCCATATATGAATCCAATCATAACTCCAATTCAACATGAATCCAATATACCAAGCATGAACATTTGAACCTGAACATGAATACCAGAACAATATTAACATGACTTGACTTGACCGAACTATGGCTATATCTTGAATTTTATTACATGCCTACTTGATATATCCTGAAACTGTTTACATGAACAAATGATACCATGGTCTCGGCAAGTCTGATAACTAAAAATCAATACAATCAATACAATATATATTACGGGGTTTAAAGGGGTAGACTGGTACGGAATGTGTTAAAAGTGGTATGGTGATAGACACTAAAAGACACCTACATGAACATCCTGTGCGGTTGTCTCGTGTGTTTTGACGGGGTCTTTTACTTACATGTTACCATAGTCCACGGGATAGTTGGACTTCTCTCGTATACACTAATACATTCTGTACTAAGCAACAAACAACTACGTTAACATAACAAACAGATAATTTACCAGCTCTATTCTTTTTACTTGTCTATTCTATTCTATCTTTTGGGACTTACCGAGCGCTAGTTCGCTGACGACATTCCTGTCTCTTCTTTCTTTAGAATGTTCGTCAGGAGGACCCGACTTTCAGAAGACCGAGCCCAGCCAGGACAATTTGGAGCAGTTCACAGAGGAGCCAAACTTCTAGGTTTTTACTTGTACTTATATTCTTTTCAGTTCATATGCCATTATTTAGGCATCGCTTTCTATTATTGTACTTTTCTTTCAATTGTATGTAAAGAATGGATATTAATAAAAAGTTGATGTTCATATTACATCTCTTGTCATTCTTGTGCTTTACATTTATATTGCTTATTTACGCTTAACGTGTTTATTTCTGAGTAAATACGTCGCGGCCCACCACATCTTCTTCTCGTACACCAGGAAGCAGGGCGTGGCAGGTTTTGTTGGTTGCCCATGCAGGTCAGTTCTGCGTGGAATTCCAAGAAATATATATCACAAGAATTATAAAATTCAGCAACTATATATTCATTGCATTTCAAATTCCTTGAATCTATCCTAACCTTTCTTTTCTATCAAGGTTATGGATCCATCCAACAACCCGAGTATCAACGTGAACGGAAACACTCCACCACCTACACTACCATCCATTACCATTGAGGACTTACTGATAAGATCAACAGCGTTCCTTGAAGCAACCAGGAGTCTGGTTGAAGAACAGCAGGAGCAGGCTGCTTTCCTTCACCAAGGACTAATTCACACTAAGGCAGCCTTGAGGGCAACCCATAGTTATATAAAGAAGAAGGAGGTAACACTGCCAGTAAAGACTTGCTATTATTGTAAGAGACTCAGACATGAAGTAAAGGACTGCAAACATGCAATTGGTCTATGCTTAGTTTGTGGCGCATCCACTCACGCCATCGAAGCTTGCCCACATCGTCTCACCCCAGCTCCTGCACCCTGACCAGCGATCATTTTTCCGCAGCGGCCAGCTATTCAGGCTCTTGCACCTCGTCTTGCCCTACCTGTTTCACCTCCTCGTGGACCTCCTGCACAGCCTTCCCGTCAGTTCCATCAAGCACAAAGAAAAGTGTCAGGAGGCCATACATCCACAATGCCAGTTGGAGAAGCTAAAATAATTGGCCAAGTTATCACTGGTAATTCCAAAACCTTTCATCTTTTCAAATCCTTATATACCTCTATATTTCCTTGTATCTCAAACCAACTCCACACGACTTAAGCCACTATTCCTGCCCTTGCACTCTTCAATACTAGAGCATCACATTGCTTTATGTCGGAACGGTTCATCCGAACTCATGTGATTCCAGTTAAACCGCTCGTATCCAGCTGGAATGTCAGTTCAGGGAACAGCGTTCTAAAGGCAACTTTGAGATACGATCTGTGTTCAGTGATCGTCTACAGAAGAGAATTTTTGTTAGTTATATGTATGCCCTAGAGGCCATTATCGTACATATGATGTATATTATAGTGGATGCTTAGACATATAGAGAGAGGACTTTCTTGCTCGATATGATAGTATGCTATCTGGTTGCTCTTTATCTTAACATGTATACTTATCTCTTTATACTGTCTCATGGTTACATGTTGGTAAAGCCCTTAGGATGTATACTTGACTACCTGGATTATGATGCAGATCATACTAGTAGGACAAAGGTAGTCCGTGAGTACATCCTTTAATGTTCCTAATTGTGGGTATATCGAGACAGGGCATCGATATACCAGAGTAGACTAGCCTATACGCTTCTCGACCCATGAGATGGGCGATGGATGATCCCATATCCATTGGTGTTTGACATCAGAGATGGTATACGGGTGCTCAGTGGAGACTGGGTACGCTGGACGGACTCGCCGAGAACTCTTAGATGGTATTATACCTGACATCAGATAGCAGTTCTCTGGTGACACGGTACAGGTTAGTCTATAGACCCGAGATCGTCATAGAGTCTTGTGTGATTCCCACTGTGCTTTGATTTCCACCTTACCACGTTCAAGAGGACGTGCAAAATGGTGGTTTTTGGGTACAGTCCCGAGTCACATGGAGGCAATGAGCGATAGGAGGGGATTTCGTCTCTCCCGGTATTGGGGGTAGATGTCGTGCAGTGCTCGATTGGCTATAACTGGAAGTCCCTGGCCAGGGCTGATTCGGAGATCTACTGGTAAGTGTTATCAGTAGTTTCTCGACCCGTTATGAGCCTCGTATCGGCATGACTTATCAAGTTATTGGGGTCTGACGTTTACCACCCCTAGACTAAATATGCGACATATTAGACGAAGAGACCGGACTGTACGATGGTGTTACTGACAGGCTTTACAGGAGTTAGAGCGGGCTTTCTTGTTGATCTTCTGATCGCTCAATACCCGGTAGCCGTTACATCCAGCTAGTACCGCTGACGGCTTGTGGGTGCTTGATGTGATCATCACCTACTGTCGGCGTATTGACGAGTCTTTAGAGTCCTACACAAAGGTTTACTGGCTCAGGCAAAATGAAGTAGGAGAGCATATGTGATATATGCGGGACCGAGAATAATACGAGTATGTGATACCGTATTCTATTCTCGCGATTTATTCGTATCGGTCGGTTGTATGTGATATAGCCGGGTTATCGATTCAAGTGTTGATTCGATAACATGATACATATGATATTAGTCGGTTATATGTGATATAGCCGGATTATTAAATCAAGTGTTAATTTGATAATTTAATGTATAATTGTATATTTGATATACTAGATTACATTAACTAATATTAGCTCACTTAAACGTTTCTTTTTCTCACTTGTGTGCATAAGTATATATGTGATATATATTAATGTACATTTTTTAATGTCATGCTTAATGATACACACTACATGGGTGTATGAGACTTACACCATGCTTATGATAATTGTGAGGATTATTTATTTTAAGTAAATCCAAATTAGATGGAAAATGGTCACATGCATGAAGCTTGTGGAAGCTTGTAGATGCATTGACTTAGTCCACTAATTTTGTTTTACTTAAGATATTTATTAACCTAACCATTATAATTTATCCATGGTTATGTCTCTACATGAGTTAGTATATGATAAAAACTCACCCATGATTGCCTTTCACTCTCTCATCCATTATTTCTTCATCTTCTTCTTCCTCAAGAACTAAGCTCTCTAGCTTTTGAGCAAGTGAAGAAAAATTGTGAGAAAATAAATTCTAAAGTGAGCAAAATTCCTACTTCATCATCCTCTACTAGATTAGCCATTTGGTTTAGGGTGTTAGCTTCACTAATCCATCATTAGTGAACAAGTAGCTTGGGTTAGTGTCTCCTCGACGTAGATCATCTTTGGCCTCGAAGACTTCGTGCAAGCTTGTTCTTTTCTTCTTGTGAAGCCATGCAAGAGTCCGGAAGATCACTACTTGGAGCGAAGGGACTACTGCACGGAGCTATTGAAGTGAAGGACCGGTCTACAAAGGTTGTATTCCTAGTTCACTTAGTTGTAAAGTTGTTTACATTATGTTTTCATATGATTCTCTAGTTAAACATCCTAGGTTAGGGTTCTTTTAGCATGGAAAAATTTGAATTTGGCATGGATGATGCCACCCGAAACCTTGCTGTCGTGCTAAAGAACCCTACAATTTTATGCGGACCTCAAGGTGCTGGACATACCGAACTTCGACGTAGTCTTGGGAATGGACTGGCTAGGAACTTTCTACGCTACCATCGACTGTCGTCAAAGGATGGTAGTGTTTGAGATACCAGATCATCCGGTCTTTTATTTCAAGAGTGGAGATCCGTACTCAATTGGACGAACTTTTGAAGAAAGGATAGATTCGTCCCAGTACTTCAAGTTGGGAATCTCCAGTTTTGATCGTGAAGAAGAAAGAAGGTTCATACAGAATGTGTATAGATTACTGAGCTCTGAACGAAGTGACAATAAAGAACAAGTATCCACTACCGTGCATCGACGATCTGTTAGATCAGTTAAGTGGGTCTTGTGTTTTCTCAAAGCTAGATTTTCGTTCGGATTATCATCAGGTGGAGGTCAAAAAGTCTGATATTCCGAAAACAGTATTTAGGACTCGCTATGGTCATTATGAGTTTCTCGTGATGCCATTTAGAGTGACCAATGCACCAGCCATAATTATGAATCTGATGAACCAAGTTTTCTGAGAGTGCCTAGACAGGTTCGTTGTCATTTTCATCGACGATATCCTTGTGTATTCAAAGAGTCGGAAAGAACGCGCTGAGCATTTACGGATTGTCCTGGAGACATTGCGACAGTATCAACTCTATGCCAAGTAAAGTAAGTGCGAATTTTGGTTAGATCAAGTCGTATTTCTCGGACACATTGTTTCAAGCGAAGGAATCCCAGTAGATCCAGCTAAAGTGGCAGCTGTCAGCGAATGGCCGACACCAAAGATGGTGAAAGACATTCAAAGTTTCTTGGGTTTAGCAGGATACTACCAAAAATTCATAGAAGGATTTTTGAAGATTGCAGCACCCCTGACCAAGTTCACACGTAAAAATAAAGCATTCTGTGATCAGAAGCATGTGAACAAGCTTTTGTAGAACTCAAGTCAAGATTGACACCAGCACCTATTCTCGTAATACCGGACCAATCTGGAGATTTCGTTGTGCATTGCGATGCATCCGGTAAGAGATTAGGATGTGTTCTACACCAGCATGGAAAAGTTGTAGCCTTTGCATCAAGACAACTAAAGGTTCATGAGCGCAACTATCCAACACATGACTTGGAGTTGGCGGTCGTTATCTTTGCACTTAAGATTTGGCGTCACTATCTTCTTGGAGAACGAGTGGATATATACACGGACCACAAGAGTCTGAAGTATGTATTTACTCAGAACAAGTTGAACATGCGGCAGAGAAGATGGCTAGAACTTATGGCGGACTTCGACATCAACTTACAATATCATCCAGGATAGGTGAATATAGTTCCTGATGCACTTAGTCGCCAGCCGTTATCAATGAACCACACCACACAGTGGAAACTACAACAGGAATTGCACGGGATAGAAATAGAAGTGGTTGTGCCATGTAATACTTCAGAGTTGATGAACTTACAAGTTCAATCTACTATTGTCAATCAGATTAAAACAGCTCAAGCAAGTGATGCTAAGTTGCAAAAGATCCGAGAACAAATAGAAAGTGGACTTCGAACAGACTTCATCATCCACGAAGACGGATTTTTGAGATACGGAAGTAGGTTGTGTATACCACAAGGTTCTGTTCGGGAAGAGTTGATGAAAGAATCTCATAGCTCTCCATACTCAGTACACCCATTGTTGGATATGTATGCCCTAGAGGCCATTATTGTATAGTACTAGTTTGTATAATACATTTTGGAAGCTTGGATATATACACGGATTTACGACAGTCTTGCTCGATATAGTAGTATGCTACTTAGTTTGTATCTATCTTAATATGTGTATATGTTTCTTTTAATATATCGCTAATACATATTGATAGAGCCCTAAGGATGTTTGCTTGACTACCAGCGTTGTGATGGCAGTCACACTAGTGAGGGCTGGGTAGTCTATAAGTGCATCCTTATACAGGTCCCTAATCGTAGGATTATCAAGACAGGGCATCGATACTCCAGAGTAGACTGGTGTATACGCTTCTCATCCCAGCAGGGGAGATGGTCTGTTCCACAGCCATCAGTACGTCGTACTGGAGATAGTATGCAGGTGCTCATTGGGTTATGAGTTACACTGGACGGACTCGTTGGGTACTGCTGGTTGGTATTATACCTATCGTCAGGTAGCAGTTCCTAAGTGACATGAGTACAGCTTAGTCCGTTGACTTGACACTACTACTTCGCCTCAAGTATGTTCCCACTGTTCTTAGATTGCTACCCTACCATGGCTCTATTGAGTCGTGCAAACAGGTAGTAGTTGGGTGCAGTCCCGAATCACTTGGAGGCAGTGGCGATTAGATAGGATTCGTCTCTCCCGGTATTGGGGGTTGATATCACGCTATGTTTGGAGAGCCATTACACAAAGTCTCTGGCCAGGGCAAGTGAGATTTACTGGTAGGTGTTCCGGTAGTTTCTCAAGGTGTTCTGGGCTACACTCCAACACGACTTATACCGCTATCAGGGGTTTGACGTTTACCACCCCCTAGGCCCGATATGCGATACTCTTAGACGAACAGACCGGACTGTACGGAGATTGTCACATATAGGCTCAGTAGGAGTTTGGATGAGCTTGCTCGTCGACCTTCTTATCGACAGATATCTGGGTAGCCGTTACACACAGCTAGCGCCGCTGACGTGCTTGTGGTTAAACCCACTGCCAGAGTACTGTCGAGTCTTTAAAGTCCTACACAGAGGGTTTCCCAGCTTCGGGCGAAACGAGTAGAGGTCGTATGGTTTTACGACAGGGTTCGATCACATACGTGTACTTGTGTGCGTGAGATGTTCGAGCGGACATTACTAGTGGGCTTTGGTTTAAGCCGGATCCTAATATTTGATTATTGGATTAGCTTTGTCTCATTGTATTCGTGTTTCTCGGAACACGGATGCGGGTATGTATATACGGATGAGAGGAGGTATAGAAGGAGACACCTCATTAGGGTTTTTGACCATTGACTTGGTCAAAACAAAAATGAGGTGGAGAAAAGAATTTGTTATTTTTGGTAAATGATAATTATATATGGCATGGCTACTTGGGTTGACCTTTTGACTTGACTTAACTTATTGACCTTAGATATTTTGATGCGATATTTTTGACCTAAATATTTTGGTGAGATATTTTCCATGCCATGCTTGAGGTCATATAAAAGATAGCCATTACATTTTTTATTATCATTATCACAAATACTTTCTCTTTCCTCAAGCTTGCTCTCTCCTTCTTCCTCTCAAAACCCTAAGTGTATCATGTGTTGATAATTAAGGGTTAGTGAGACTAAGCCACTCTAAATCACACTCTACTCACTCTAGTCTACTTAGATTAGCAAGCTAAGTATTCTAGTTACCTCAACTTGGAGGTTTAGCTCAAGGTTGGAACTCTCGGGTGGATCATCGTTGACACAAGGAGGCCGAAATTCAAGCACGATCCATACTTCCATCGAGGAGCTTAAGGAGAGGATCGAAGACCCGAAGGACTTGGTTTCTTTAGGTATACTTTCTATCATAGTAGATAGAACCCTAATTTGCTAGTTAGGTTTATGGTAAAGATCTGGTTTTTGTGTTATCGTAGCGCCAAGTTTCTACTCGTAGTAAAAATTTTGTTCCGCATTTGGCCACAGAAGTTGGCCGGGGTGCTAGCGTAACCCTTCATGGTATCAGAGCCAGCCTATAAACCCCAAACTAGCAAGTTTAAATAATGTTAAAATAACGAAACCGAAACGAATCCGTAACATCGAAACCAAACTGTAGTTTCTGTCGATTTTTTAAAGGCTTCAAAAAAATTTTAAAACAACTGCAGAGTGATCCTTAGACTGTGAGATGTACCCAGAACAAAAACGATGCAATTCTACCATCATTTGGCCGGCCACAACCTCAGAAAAACCGGCCTCCTCGATTTTGTGGTGGAGAAATGCGTCGAGTTTTGTTCTGGGTTCTTATCTCGAGGAGTTTGGTTTTCAGGTGTTGCTAGTTTTTTTGCCCAAATTTGATTCTCTGTTGTTTTCAGTATGGGGCAATTTGGAGTGTTTCGAAGTCGTTATATTTGACACTGTTTAATAGTTTACAGTACATTCACTTTTATCTGCGACCGTGAATGTCATTCGATCGATAAACCCGTCTATCTGCTATATGTCCTTTTAGACGAGTTTGCGAACGTGACATTCGCGTTGATATTTTGTGCTTGTGCTGTGATTATGGTTGGATAGTCTTGATGGATAGGTTACCAGTACAGTTTATATTCATTTGTACATTTGATATTGCGGGGCGAGCGTCCGACATGTAGACGGCCGTCTTTGCCGGGTTGTATATTATTTTGGGGCACGACCGAGGTGAGGTCGATGTCACCATTTGTACATATTATTTTCGTTTTCTGTACTAGGATTACCCCACGGTGGAGTGCACGGATAGCCGGGTTCTAGAAGGCAACAAGCCCGCATCTCATGGCGTTGAGACGGAGGGGGCTTCATTTTAGAATTGGCGGGCTATTCGCCGCACTCGTAGGGGGTATAGTTTGACCTACGGAGGGGCGCCTAAGTTACCGGATTCCGTGAAGTGCTGAGTGGCTCATTCACTTTGTTGAAGGGGGTTGCCTCACTTCTGGGATTGGTGGGTAACTTGCCACGCTCGTAGGGGTCCAGATTTTCATTGCACAGGCTATCCATACGACCGGAAACGTCAGGTTTTATTTGCGGCTCAAATGAAACTCAGGGCTCAAAGATTATCCACCATTCCGTATTGTTGGCTAAGATTCTGTGATGTTGATTATTATCATGCCTGGGACAAATGTTATATATACTTATATATATACTAGTAGATATTGTATATGTTTTGCACCCGCGCTAGTCCAGCCCCCGCTCTGTCGTTAGTTAAGTAACCTAACGGGTGATGATGGGGCCCCATGGCGAATGCGGATGGTATATACGTACATTGTATTTTCGTTCTTTTTGTGGTATGATAGGATTAAATTGATGGGACCACATTAATTTTGATTAATGCAAGAAAATAAACCTAAAAGATGTTGTTGGAACAAATTTCGAAAAACTACAGTTATATTCTTTCTCTTTGCATAGTGGTATTCGGTCATGAATATCCAGCACCTCATTCTACGAGGCAAGAGCCGAGATCCCTTCGCAGGGAGTGACCTCTTGAGCTAAATTCTATACTATAGATTACTCAGTTTTTTTCAAAACCAGAAAATTTCAAAAAGGCGGAGCTTAAACCACTCCTTTTCAAAATTGCTCAAGTTCCTTCAACGATATCAAGTTCATTACGTTAACGGGTTTTTTGCCAAAAACCCAGCCGTAGCCCTCCGTCATTTCAAAATAGTAATATTTAGTATTTGTGCTGCGTTTGTTGACCTAGTCAAGGCGTAGTGAACGGTAGCTAAGTGGTATTTTTCTGTGCATTGCAAATGCGATTGGTTAGGACAGTCGTGCAGCCTTGTTGACCTAGTCAAGGGCACGTACAAGTGGGTTTAATACAATCAAGAAAATGATGGGTAGAACTTGACTAGCGGTTTATGGTTTGTTGACCTGGTCAAGGTCATAAACCGTTAGGGGCAAAAACCACATCGGGAGTTTCAAATATACAGGAAACTTGTAGATTTAGCATACCTTCTGGAGTGTAGTAACTAGAGTGGATTCCATCTAGGTCATTACACAATGATAGTTGGATCCCAATCCCACTGATGAGTTGGATTACTCTCGGGAGATTATTTCACTTAACAATCAATTCTATAAACCAAGTAGGTGTCTAGAACGGTGTTAGCGGAGCTACGCCCCAGGGAAAAGAGGTTATATAATTAAGGAACTTCGCGAAAGCGTTGGAAAACCTCCCTCGAAGTACCAACACTAGCCTGGTTGAAAGGTTAAGCAAGTATTGTGACGTGCGATTAATCCTGACTAGTTCTTCTTTTAAAGGTTTGAAGAAGAATTCGAGGAAACGGTGGGAGCCATCCTGGTTAGATAAATTAATAACCAATCTAATCTTGCAAGAGCGCACGCTGAGTGTTTCTTTTCTCTCTCTCCAGGTCACAACCATTTCACGCCCTAATCAAGATAATAAAATGTATCGCTTGACCAATCCGAATTCTTATTCAAGGCTGGGGAACGTCGGTTTGGCTCTAACTTATGATGGCGATCGTAAGTATGAGCAGAGGAAAGAGGATAGTCTGGATTCCAATGAGACCCCATTGAAGAAGAAGCATACTATTGCATCTACTTCAGGTGTTCTTGTAGTTGAGAACTGCTTTTCGGTCAGTCCTACCTCCTGGGTACTAGATACCGGATCAGGATCTCATATCTGTAATTTATTGCAGGAACTGAGAAAAAGTAGGATAGTTGCACATGGTGATATGTCCCTCAGGGTAAGGAACGGAGCACAAGTTAATACTGCAGCCGTCGGTGAATATCACCTAGTGTTGCCAAATGGCAATACTATGATTTTGAACCATTGCTACTATGTACCTTCCATGGTTTGCAACATCATATCAGTTTCTTTACTTGATAAAGATTGATATAACTTTGTTCTTGATAGAAATATCATGAACATTTACCTTGATAAGGTACTGGTTGCAGAAGGTACACTGTGTAATGGTATCTATGTTCTAAATCAGAATACAGTTCTCAATGTACAAAACACATGCAAGAGGAAGAGTTCAGATACGAATGAATCCTACTTGTGGCATTGTAGAATTGGTCATATCGGAGAGAAAAGACTAAGTAAGTTACATAAAGATGGACACTTGAATACGTTCGAATTTTCATCTTATGAAACTTGTCAGTCTTGTCTCAAAGGAAAGATGACTAAATCTCCGCTCACCGGACATGGAGAAAGAGCAGCAGAGCTCTTGGGACTCATACACAGTGATATGTGTGGTCTGATGTATATTCATGCAAGGGGTGGGTTCTCATACTTCATCACATTCACTGACGATCTCTCAAGATTCGGATATGTGTATCATATGAAACATAAATCTGAAGCTTTTGAGAAATTCAAAGAATTCAGAAATGAAGTAGAGAACCAGGTTGGTAAAAGTATCAAGATCCTCCGATCGGATAGAGGAGGGGAGTACTTAAGCACGGAATTCCTAGAATACCTAAAAGAGAATGGAATTTTCTCTCAGCTTACTCCTCCTTACACACCACAGCACAACGGTATATCGGAGCGGAGGAATCGTACCCTATTGGATATGGTTCGCTCCATGATGAGTAATGCTGAGTTGCATCATTCATTCTGGGGACATGCGCTTCAGACAGCGGCATACCTATTGAATGATGTTCCATCCAAATCAGTGCATAAGACACCGTTCGAGATATGGAATGGAAAAAGGCCATATCTTAAAAGATTTAAGATATGGGGTTGTCCGGCTTATGTTAAAAAGCATAAACCAGATAAACTAGAGGCACGGTCAGTTTTATGTAAGTTTGTGGGATATCCAAAGAATGGTTATGGATATCTGTTCTACCGCACCGAGGAACAGAAGGTGTTTGTTGCTCAATATGCCGTTTTCTTATAAACGGAGTTTCTAGCAAAAGAAATTAGTGGGAGCACGGTAGAACTGGAAGAAATTCAGCGACCACAAACTGAAACTGAAGATTTAATAGAACCTCAAGATTCAATAACTCCAGACGAACCTCAGCCACTCCGCAGATCTGGTAGGATTTCTCATCCGCCCGAGAGATACTACGGTTTTCTCATAGACGGGGATCGAGAGGATTGCATCTTGGAAGAAGATGACCCTACCAGTTTCAGGCAGGACATTATCAGTAGTGATTCTGATAAGTGGCTGGATGCTATGCGATCCGAAATGGAGTCCATGTACACCAATAAAGTGTGGACCTTAGATATTGCTCCACCTGGGGTAAAACCCGTTGGATGCAAATGGATCTACAAAAGGAAACTTGGTGTAGATGGGCAGGTAGAAACCTATAAGGCTAAACTCGTTGCAAAAGGTTTTCGTCAAAGACCAGGTATGGACTATGACGAAACCTTTTCTCCAGTGGCAATGCTCAAATCCATTCAGATCCTACTTGCCATTGCTGCCTTCCATGACTATGAGATCTGGCAGATGGACATAAAAACGGCTTTTCTAAACGGCAGTTTGGAAAAGTGCGTTTATATGGATTAGTGTTCATACCATAATATTGCATTATTATATTCCCCATTCTTATTCTTTTTATAAATAAACAGGTGCTTTTGACGCATGTCTGCTACATATTACAGGTTACAGGTTCTTGGAGCGAAAACAGTGAAAACGATGAAAAGACGATGCAAAAGTGGACTTTGACCAACAAACAGAAAACTCTTGATCAAGCCTACATCAAAGATAAAATTCAAGGCAATGCAAGGTCCAAGATTACAAAGCGAACGGTTAAAAGTCCACCGTAATTATTCACTGGAAATCTGGAAGAAACATAGAAGCTATTTTAATAAAAGAACCAAATAATAAGGAAGCCCAAAGACAGAAGAGCCCACAAAGGAAATTTCAAGGCCCAATACTTCCTTTTAAAGAGACAGACATAAAATTTTACCAAAACTTGAAGTCTACTTTGACTAGGTCTTCCTAAGGATATTTTGGTAAATGTAGACGTGCGAATCAATTGTAACCTAAGGTTTCCTATCCTCTATAAATAGGAACTCTAAATCATTGTAAAAGTTATACCTCCCTTCATTAATAAATTTTAGAATTCTTTTGGAGAGCATCGGTGTCTCTTTTCAAATCATGAATTCAGATCTGACAACCCTGTGTTGATGTTTGGAGAGAGCCATCTGTAAGTAGTTTTATTTAATTGCTCTAGTTTAGATTTTAATTCCTTGCCTTAGATGTTAGCTTTGGGGAAGGCTTTTGAGAGATGAGATCTCTCATCCCTTTCTTACCCATCACATATAATCTATAGGACTCCATGCATACACGCACACACCGCGCCCTACGGCACCCTATCCCTCGAGGTAGCAGTGATACCGTAGTATAAAGGCCCGGTTGCGCGCGTTTTCCATGGAGGTTAAGGTAAGGATCTCTAAAGGAAGGACAAGAACCTAGAGGAAGGAACACCTTCCCGAATGGATCTAATCCCCTTTATTGATAATTACCATAACTCCTCTTAGATCCTAATTTAGGTATAGAAAGCGTTGAGATTTATTTGCATTTCCAAACCATTCCTAAACCTAACCCTAACAAGATTTAGATCTAGATTAATTTAGTTTTTAGATAGATTTAGTTTTTAGATTTAATAATCAATCCGAACACCCTTCGGAATTAACTCGTAAGCGCGATTAGGAGATTCACAACATCCCTATGGACTGACCCGTACTCACCGGCTAGTTACCGAGCGACGCCGTTCTTGATTGCGGTAAATTATTTTTGATCGTTAAAATCCTACACAAATTAAATGGCGCCGTTGCCGGGGATGGCGTAGTTTTTCCTTTTTGCAATTTCGGGTTAATCAAAATTCAAAAAAATCTGAAAAATCTGAAAAATCAAAAAAATATAAAAATATATCATCTGTTATTTTTGGAAGGGTATTTTTTTTTAATCTCTGCAAGATCGACGGATCTGGAAAAATCCAGAAGGCGAATCAGAAAAGGACATATCAAAACAGAGAGGGATTGCAAATACAGAACAGCAGAAATTTTTTGGAGCCCTGAAGTCTCCATCCCACCGCTAAACCGCGGCCTAAGAGCGCTCCAACCGCCCTTCCGCGGCCCTATTGCATCATCATCGCGAAATTTTTGCACGGTTTGTTTCCTATTTCATCCCTCTGCAAATCCGCATATATCTTCTGTCAAATATTCTGCAGGATTCTTTGCGCTAAAAATCTTCTTCCCCTTCCAATAATTGATTTTCTGCAGGATTCTTTGCGCTGCATAAAATAAAAATCTTTGATTGCAAGTGATTTTTTCTGTTTTGCATATCTTTAAAACTGACTTTAAAGGGCTTTTGACCAAATCAGATTGGGTAGGGATTTCATTACCCTTCCCAGGACCCCAGAAATCACATAAGGCATATTCATTGACCATCTATTAATTAAAAAATACTAGACTCAGCCCTAAAGACTTCGAGCTCAATAGGACAGAAGACTAGTTATAGGCATCAGCCGTTTATCCTAACCTGACTTTGCGGTGTCTAGGCAAGTGTGTCAAGGCAAGTGGTTACTTAATTAGGACCGCTACTTGTAGCGGGGAGCCTCCCACTTACCTGGCACTTACCTGACCGTAATTGGTGGTGAAGAGGCGGTTTGAGATCCTATCTCTAGCCCTTTGGAACAGTTAGGAGCTGTCTAGCTAACCTAGGTGACCCTAGAGTTAGGCCTGATTGTGCATTTTTGGTTGATCGAAAGTGTGTCTTAGCCCTTTATCAAAAATCTTTTTTGCAAACGGTTCCAAATATAAAAAAAGGGAAAAAGAAAAAAAAATCTTTTATAAAAACTTGCAACTTGTCGCGTAAAATCCTTGCACCCCACCACCACTCACTTTCTTCTCATTGACGTTATCTTACCTCCACATTCCTTTTTTCTTTTTTTTCTGACTACACTACCCCTTTAGTGTATGTCACTTTGGACTAGGGACACTAGCGCCCGATTAGTCTGTGTTTCGTTGGTACCGACCGACGAACCTTTCGACACCGAAGTCGAAATTCCCTCCATTTCCTTACCTCCACCTTCAAATTCTTTTTCCGAAGGTATATCGGGATATAATCCCAACAACACCTTACCCACGGAACTGATTCCACCTCCGTTAGGTGTGAATAACCCGAATCTCTCGCCTGTTGTAGCGCCCCCAACGAATCGCGCTCCAGGATCTCTTCTACCCTGTCCGCACTTCTTTACCTACCTGTCTTTCACCCCCACCAGCAAATGGGGACAATTTTGAAATAAAACCCCACTTCATCAATATGCTGCCAAAATTTCATGGATTGGAATCTGAAGGTGCTTATATCTTTATCAATAAATTCCAAAACGTTTGCGCCATGATGAAAACTACCCAATTAAGTGATGACGCTATAAGGCTAAGGGTCATTCCTTTCACCTTATGTGACTTAGCCGAGAAGTGGCTATATAGCACAGCATCATATTCAATTCGAAATTGGGACGAGTTTATTAAAGCTTTTCTTAAAAAGTTTTATCCTCATCACAAGACCGCGAGAATTCGCAATGAGATAATACAATTTTCCCAGCTTCCTTCCGAACCATTTTGAAAGTGTTTTGAAAGATTCAAAGACCTACTTGTTCAATGCCCTCATCATGGGATCGAAAGTTGGCAACTTTGCCAAACATTATACGAGGGATTGAACCCGGCAACGAAGCAGTTGCTAGAAATCATTTGTCAAGGTCACTTTCTAACCAAATCTAGTGAGGAAGCATGGCAGTTTCTCGAGGATCTTAGTGAACAAACAATTCAGTGGGAGAGCACAAAGACCACCTCATCTTCTTCTATTGGTCAATCTAGGGCAGGCATACATCAATTAGATATGTCGATTGCTATGAAGGCCGAGATGGCCGCACTTATGGAAAAGCTAGAAGCCATTGAGACCAAAATCTCATCGTCTTCTCCTGCCCCTGCTTTACCCCAACGAACTGTTTGTGCTTGTTGTTTGGATCTATCACACCTTACCGAAGAGTGTCCTTACAATCCACCTGTTCAAGGACAAGATCAACTCAATGCTGCCTTTCAGCAACGACAAAGAAATGATCCTTACTCTTCGACCTACAATCCGGGTTGGAGGAGCCACCCAAACTTTGCTTGGAATCAAAACCAGCAAGGAAACAACAACTTTCAAAGGCCTCCTCCACAACAACAAGCATCCCAACAAACTCAAAACCAGCAACCTTTCCAACCACAACCTTATCCAAATCAAACGAACAATTTGGTTCAACCAAATGATGATAGCGTTTCTCAAGCAATCTACAGAATCCGCAGCAAGATTGGAAAATTGCGTCCAATCTTTAGTGCACAGCAATGCTTCACAAGATCAAAGCATCAAATCTATTGAGGCACAAATTGCACAATTAACTGCTGCGTTGAGCGATAGAGAAAAGGGAAAGCTTTCATCTCAACCACTGCCAAATCCCGGTCACACACAAAACGCATATCACAATCACAATGTAAATGCGGTGACCACATTGAAAACCGGAAGAGTGTTGCAGAATAATGTGGGTACTAGTGATGACATCCCCGCCGGTGGTTCTTCTCCTTCTTCTCCTTCTTCTTCTTCTTCACCCTTACCTCCTCCGCTAGAGCCTATTCTCCATTCTTCAAAAGGCTCTTCTTCTTCTAATCCGAACGGACCCACTTCTCACTTCACGAACACACCCACACTGGGATCCATTCTAACTCCACATTCTACTCCACAGACATTGGACTCAACAGATTTTACAAATGCTCCATTTCCAAACAGATTGAGTCTCAATAAACCAACTGCACAAATGGAAAAGATTGTGGAGTTATTTAAACAGGTTAGCATAAATATACCTCTCTTGGATGCAATCCAACAAGTCCCTTCATACGCGAAAATCTTAAAGGGCTTATGCACATCAAAGAGAAAGTCGTCTCAAATACCCAAGAAAGTGCTAGTGGCTAGTGCAGTGAGCAATGCTATTAACCAACCTCAACCCTTACCCCAAAAACGAAAGGACCCCGGCTGTCCTACGATTTCAATAACAATTAGGGATAAGAAAATTAATCGAGCACTTTTAGATCTTGGGTCTAGTGTTAACCTGCTTCCCTACTCCGTGTACGAGCAATTAGGGGTTGGAGAGTTGAAACCCACT
This sequence comes from Agapanthus africanus, assembly GCA_030015575.1. NCBI lineage: Eukaryota > Viridiplantae > Streptophyta > Magnoliopsida > Asparagales > Amaryllidaceae > Agapanthus > Agapanthus africanus. Next base: position 40,047,654 of record JASDDO010000019.1, on the reverse strand, counting down.
CGTTGTACTCTCCAAATGGCTGATCGATCAATCACCCATCCAAGGGGTGAGCTAGAGGATGTGTTGATCAAAGTTGGGGAGTTCATATTCCCCGTTGATTTTATTGTTATGGATACACAATCTGTTGCTAAATCACGGAACCAAATTCCGGTGATCCTCGGTCGACCATTTTTGGCCACTTCCAATGCCGTAATAAACCGTCGCAATAGCTCCATGACTCTATCCTTCGGGAAGACGTCTAGTGAGTTCAATATTTACATGTTAGGAAGTCTGCCCCCCGTGCCTAAAACTAGTACACGAGAAGTTTGCTCTATTCACGAAATCACGCAGGAGAACTGCGAGCTTGAAAGATTTTTGTTTGATGAGAACAGTTTTGACGCCACTAGTGCGTCCCTCCTTGAGCCTACAACAATTGACACAACCGATATTGATTATGAATGTTTCACTTTTTCGGATGATGACGACCCACAGCCCGAACATGAGTCTTTTGAATTTTTGGATGAGTTAGTTGAACCATCTGAATCGGTTGTTTGCAGTGATTTCGAACCTGTGTTGGAGTCCTTTGAGTTCGAGGTAGGTTCCCCAATGATTCTTTCGTCTCCGAAACTCGAACTCATGCCCTTGCCGTCTCACCTTAAATATGCTTACATAGGTGAGAATGAGACCTTTCCCATTATCATATCAGCCTCTCTAGCTTTCGAGCAAGAGAACGCTCTTTTAATGGTCTTACAAGATAGACGGCAAGTTTTCGGCTGGACTATGGCGGACATTGAGGAGATTAGTTCCCTCATAATTGAATAGCATATGCATATGATGGATGATGCCAAGTCGATAAAGGATCCACAGAAATATCTTGGGGATGGTGTGGTTAGTCAACCTCCTCCTTTAGAGGTTGAACCACTCCCATTTCTTTTAATAAGCTACGAGAATGCCAATATTCCACTGATTGCTGATCATTACCATTCTCGTTTTGATTCATCACCACCTCATATCTATTCACTTCCACACTTTCCATACCACCACTTCTATCTTCCCCAATTCTTTTTGGATCGGTACAATATGTTCTTCCACCAACCGAAACTCTTTATTGATAAATTTTTCGACTGGTTGGTGTTGACGTTTGGTCTTTGCAAAGTTTGGCAATAACGTTCAACATTGTTTCAATGAAGTTTGGGGGGGCCTTTCTGTATATAACAATTCAAATAAATAAATAAATAAAGTTGTAAATAAATAAACAGGGGAGTGCCGACATTTTGACCCTCTTGGTATAGCATGACAGTGAGGACACTGTCAAATTTAAGTTTGGGGGTATGTTCGGTACGTCTTCTTCCTTCGCATTCATTTGTACATATTTTTTGCATTTGCATACTTATTTGAAAACCCATAAAAAATTGAAAATTTTTTGAAAAATTATAAAAATTATTATATTCAATTTTGGCTTATTTGACTAAAGTTTGACAGATATGTTAACTAGCTAGGAATAACTAGATCTTAGACGTAGTAAATTAAAAACCCTAAAAATAACATTCCTTAAAGTTTAACGGTACAAAGTATACGTCTTTGTAGTTTATTTAGAAATAGGCAAATTTTGAGTTCAGTTCTTGGGCTAAGTTGAAACAAAAGAAAAGTATTGATGTTCTTATTATAGTATAAGTTTGAAAAATAGTTCCTAGTTTAAGTCTAGATTCTGAAAATGTATACCCTACAATTTGCACAATCACGCACCTTGAAACTTGGAATAGTAGAGGAGACCTTGAAATGCTCTTGTCTGAAGTCCTTAGTACGAAGAAAATGAAATAAAAAAATTACAAGTGTGAATAAAGAATAAAAAAAATGAACACTGGTTTTTGTGATTACTTAAGGGTGCAAAAATAGAAAAATATTTAGCGAGGGTGCTTCATCACCTAGTGCCATAGACCAACTGGTTTGGGAGTCACTGCTAAAGCCTTAGGTGTTGCAAGACTAGGAATTACGCTTTAAAAGTGCAAACGCATTTTGTAATCGGTCGTTGGTACCTCAAGAAGTATTAACGGTCGCATGAAGGATGTGTAGCAAAATTCATTTAAAAATTCACCAATTAATAAGTGCTTTGGACAACGGACAAGGGTATGATTGCTTGATTTGAATTTCCAAGTGTAGGGGTGACTTATACACACACGTAGGGATATATGATTAGAGTTTAGATGAGAGAAATGAGTGAAGAATAGAACTTGTATCTTTAGTAGAGTTGATAGAAATTCCTAAGTGGAGATGGAACCCTAGAAGGAAAACTTAAGAGATGCCGAAAGCTAAGTAAGTCTATAGAACATATATAATCTTAAGTTAGATGATAAGGAAGTGTGAAGAATATGGGTGGGTAATTTGCAAGTCGAAGATAATAGAGTTCCTTGTTAGAAACCCTAATTGGAGAATTAAAGTCGAAAAAGCCAAATTGATAGGATTTTGTGGGTAGTATCCGCTGAAAACCCTCAGGAGACAACACTCCTCCTACTAGGGACACCTAGAGGTTTAACAGCTTGTTGCACGAGCTCAGTGCAATCGCGTTTCCCTGCGAAAGTACGGTTAGGTTTTTGTAGAGAATAAAAAAATAAGTTTGCTCGAGGACGAGCAAAAGATAAGTTTGGGGGTATTTGTTCATACAATAATATTGCATTATTATATTCCCCATTCTTATTCTTTTTATAAATAAACAGGTGTTTTTGACGCGTGTCTACTACATATTACAGGTTACAGGTTCTTGGAGCGAAAACAGTGAAAACGATGAAAAGACGATGCAAAAGTGGACTTTGACCAACAAACAGAAGACTCTTGATCAAGCCTACATCAAAAATAAAATTCAAGGCAATGCAAGGTCCAAGATTACAAAGCGAACGGTTAAAACTCCACCGTAATTATTCACTGGAGATCTGGAAGAAACATAGAAGCTATTTTAATAAAAGAACCAAATAATAAGGAAGCCCAAAGACAGAAGAGCCCACAAAGGAAATTTCAAGGCCCAAAACTTCCTTTTAAAGAGACAGACATAAAATTTTACCAAAGCTTGAAGTCTACTTTGACTAGGTCTTCCTAAGGATATTTTGGTAAATGTAGACGTGCGAATCAATTGTAACCTAGGGTTTCCTATCCTCTATAAATAGGAACTCTAAATCATTGTAAAAGCTATACCTCCCTACATTAATAAATTTTAGAATTCTTTTGGAGAGCATCGATGCCTCTTTTCAATTCATGAATTCAGATCTGACAACCCTGTGTTGATGTTTGGAGAGAGCCATCTGTAAGTAGTTTTATTTAATTGCTCTAGTTTAGATTTTAATTCCTTGCCTTAGATGTTAGCTTTGGGGAAGGCTTTTGAGAGATGAGATCTCTCATCCCTTTCTTACCCATCACATATAATCTATAGGACTCCATTCATACACGCACACACCGCGCCCTACGGCACCCTATCCCTCGAGGTAGCAGTGATACCGTAGTATAAAGGCCCGGTTGTGCGCGTTTTCCATGGAGGTTAGGGTAAGTATCTCTAAAGGAAGGACAAGAACCTAGAGTAAGGAACACCTTCCCGAATGGATCTAATCCCCTTTATTAATAATTACCATAACTCCTCTTAGATCATAATTTGGGTATAGAAAGCGTTGAGATTTATTTGCATTTCTAAACCATTCCTAAACCTAACCCTAGCAAGATTTAGATCTAGATTAATTTAGTTTTTAGATAGATTTAGTTTTTAGATTTAATAATCAATCTGAACACCCTTCGGAATTAACTCGTAAGCGCGATTAGGAGATTCACAACATCCCTGTGGACCGACCCGTACTCACCGGCTAGCTACCAAGCGACGCCGTTCTTGATTACGGTAAATTATTTTTTATCGTTAAAATCCTACAAAAATCAATTAGCCAGAAGGCTTTGTAAACAGTGGGAGCAGCGGGAAGGTGTGCAAGTTGCTTAAATCCATTTATGGATTAAAGCAGGCATCGCGGAGCTGGAACATCTGTTTTAATGAATCATTCAAGGAATTTGACTTCATCAAGAACGAGGATGAGCCTTGTATTTATAAGAAGATTGTAGGACGAACTGTCGTATTACTAGTCTTGTACGTGGACGACATTCTTTTGATAAGAAATGACATTCCTATGCTACAATCGGTCAAGCTATTCTTGTCACAACGGTTCTCCATGAAGGACCTGGGTGATGCCTCGTGCATTCTGGGGATCAAAATCTACAGAGATAGATCTAAGAGATTACTGGGACTTTCGCAGTCCAGGTACATAGAGACCGTACTAAAAAGATTTAGTATGGAAGATTCCAAGCGCGGTAATATACCCGCATGGCACGGAATCACCCTCTCTAAGAAGATGTCTTCCAAGACTGACGAGGAGAGGGTTCGCATGAGCACTATACCCTAGGCTTCGGCGGTAGGATATATAATGTATGCGATGCTGTGTACAAGACCAGATGTAGCTTACGCGCTAAGCGTAGTGAGTCGGTATCAGTCAGACCCAGGTGAGAACCATTGGACAACAGTGAAGAACATTCTCAAGTACCTGAGAAGGTCTAAGGAGATGTTCCTAGTTTATGGTAATGGAGACCTCAGGGTCGAGTCCTTTATCGATTCAAGCTTCCAGAGTGACAAGGACGACAGCAAGTCTGTCTCGGGTTTTGTGTTTACCCTCAACAGAGGGGCGGTATGTTGGAGGAGTTCCAAACAGAACACCGTCGCAGACTCGACGATGGAGGCTGAATACATTGCTGCAAGCGATGCCGCAAAAGAAGCAGTCTGGATGAAGAAGTTCATTAGTGAACTTCAGGTAGTTCCATCCATTGTTGACCCAATACCTTTGTATTGCGATAACAATGGGGCTATAGCTTTAGCGAAGGAACCACGGTCCTATCAGAAATCCAGACACATCTTAAGGCGGTATCACCTGATCATGGAGATCATTGATCGCCAGGAGATCGAGGTACGGAGAGTGGACACTAAAGATAACACGGCGGATCCATTCACAAAGGCCCTCCCTCAAGCACAGTTCGAGTGACTTTTTGAGCTATTGGGTATGCGGTACGCCAGCAGCTGGCCTTAGTGCAGACGTTGGGTATGCGGTACACCAATTACTGGCCTTTAGTGCAAGGGGGAGATTGTTGGATATGTATGCCCTAAAGGCCATTATTGTATAGTACTAGTTTGTATAATACATTTTGGAAGCTTGGGATATATACACGGATTTACGACAGTCTTGCTCGATATAGTAGTATGCTACTTGGTTTGTATCTATCTTAATATGTGTATATGTTTCTTTTAACATATCGCTAATACATATTGATAGAGCCCTTAGGATCTTTGCTTAACTACCAGCGTTGTGATGGCAGTTACACTAGTGGGGGCGGGTAGTCTATAAGCACATCCTTATACAGGTCCCTAGTCGTAGGATTATCGAGACATGGCATCGATACTCCAGAGTAGACTAGTGTATACGCTTCTCATCCCAGCAGGGGAGATGGTCTGTCCCACAGCCATCAATACGTCGTACTGGAGATAGTATGCAGGTGCTCATTGGGTTATGAGTTATACTGGACAGACTCGTTGGGTACTGCTGGTTGGTATTATACCTATCGTCAGGTAGCAGTTCCCAGGTGACATGAGTATAGCTTAGTCCGTTGACTTGACACTGCTATTTCGCCTCAAGTCTGTTCCCACTGTTCTTAGATTGCTACCCTACCACGGCTCTATTGAGTCATGCAAACAGGTAGTAGTTGGGTGCAGTTCCGAAGCACTTGGAGGCAGTGGCGGTTAGATAGAATTCATCTCTCCCGGTATTGGGGGTTGATATCGCGCTGTGTTTGAAGAGTCATTACACAAAGTCCCTGGCCAGGGCAAGTGAGATTTACTGGTAGGTGTTCCAGTAGTTTCTCAGGGTGTTCTGGGCTACACTCCGACACGACTTATACCGCTATTAGGGGTCTGACGTTTACCACCCCCCAGGCCCGATATGCGATACTCTTAGACGAACAGACCGGACTGTACGGAGATTGTCACAGATAGGCTCAGTAGGAGTTTGGATGAGCTTGCTCGTCGACCTTCTTATCGACAGATACCTGGGTAGCCGTTACGCCCAGCTAGTGCCGCTGACGTGCTTGTGGTTAAACCCACTGCCAGAGTACTGTCGAGTGTTTAGAGTCCCACACAGAAGGTTTCCCAGCTTCAGGCGAAACGAGTAGAGGTCGTATGGTTTTACGACAGGGCTCGATCACATACGTGTACTTGTGCGCGTGTGATGTTCAAGCGGACAATACTAGTGGGCTTTGATTTAAGCCGGATCCTAGTGTTTGATTATTGGATTAGCTTCGTCTCATTGTATTCATGTTTCTCGGAACACGGATGCGGGTATGTATATACGGATGAGAGGAGGTATAAAAGGAGACACCACATTAGGGTTTTTGACCATTGACTTGGTAAAAACAAAAATGAGGTGGAGAAAAGAATTTTTTATTTTTGGTAAGTGATAATTATATATGGCATGGCTACTTGGGTTGACTTTTTGACTTGGCTTGACTTGTTGACCTTAGATATTTTGATGAGATATTTTTGACCTGGATATTTTGGTGAGATATTTTCCATGCCATGCTTGAGGTCATATAAAAGATAGCAATTCCATTTTTTATTATCATTATCATAAATACTTTCTCTTTCCTCAAGCTTGCTCTCTCCTTCTTCCTCTCAAAACCCTAAGTGTATCATGTGTTGATAATCAAGGGTCGGTGAGACTAAGCCACTCTAAATCACACTCTACTCACTCTAGTCTACTTAGATTAGCAAGCTAAGTATTCTAGTTAGCTCAACTTGGAGGTTTAGCTCAAGGTTGGAACTCTCGGGTGGATCATCGTTGACACAAGGAGGCCTAAGTTCAAGCACGATCCATACTTCCATCAAGGAGCTTAAGGAGAGGATCGAAGACCCGAAGGACTTGGTTTCTTTAGGTATACTTTCTATCATAGTAGATAGAATCCTAATTTGCTAGTTAGGTTTATGGTAAAGATCCGGTTTTTGTGTTATCCTAGCGCCAAGTTTCTACTCGTAGTAAAAATTTTGTTTCGCATTTGGCCACGGAAGTTGGCCAGGGCACTAGCGTAACCCTTCACCCTGGTGGTACAAATTTCTACGTCAACATTACTGGTGGTATGAAATGAAGCGTGAAGTAGCCAGAAGCGTAGCAAAATGTTTGGTGTGTCAGCAAGTAAAGGCTGAATATCACAGAACTGCTGGTTTACTTCAACCGTTATCTATCCCAGAATGGAAATGGCAACACATCACCATAGACTTCGTGACTGCACTTTCTCGCAGCACGAAAGGTAACGATGCAGTATGGGTTATTGTGGATCGACTTACCAAGTCGGCTCATTTCATCCCATTTCGAGTTAGCCAATCTACTGAGACACTAGCAAAGAAGTATATGGAGGTAAGCATGAATCTAATGTAACATTTAACCTCAAGATGTACTATTTCTGATACCCATGAACTCATGCAGGAGATCGTGAGATTATATGGAGTACCAGTTTGCATCATCTCCGATCATGACACCAGATTCCAATCACAGTTTTGGCAGAATCTGCAAGCTAGCCTGGGAACGAGTCTAAACTTTAGCACAGCTTACCATCCACAAACAGATGGACAATCTGAGCGAACAATTCAGATTCTAGAAGATATGCTAAGAGCTTGTATGCTAGACTTCGGAGGATCATGGGAAGATCACATAAATCTTATGGAGTTTTCATACAACAACAGCTACCATACGAGTATTGGCATGGCACCCTTTGCAGCTCTCTATGGAAAGAAGTGTCACAACAGCTACCATGCGAGTATTGGCATAGCACCCTTTGCAGCTCTCTATGGAAGGAAGTATCGTTCACCACTAAATTGGGACAACATCGGAGATCGGGAACTCTTTGGACCAGAGATGATCGTGGCAACTGTGGACGTAGTTCGCACGATCAGGGAAAGAATGCGCATAGCCCAAGACAGACAGAAGCACTCGGTTGATGCAAAGCGCCGACATCTGGAGTTCTAACCGGGAGATCATGTGTTCTTGAAGATCTCTCCAAACCGTAGAGTAATTCGCTTTGGTAAGAGGGGTAAGCTCAGTCCAAGATATATTGGACCGTTAGAGATTCTCGAACGATTCGAAGAAGTGGCATTATTTGGCACTACCACCCTCATTGGAAGAAGTGCACAACGAGTTCCACATATCCCAGCTTCGAAGATATGTGAGCGACCCCAGCCATATTCTTGATTATTCTGAGCTCACTATACAGACAGATCTATCTTGTGAGCAGCAACCCGTTGAAATCCTGGACTGAAAGGTAAAGTAACTAAGGAACAAGGAAGTAAACTTGGTCCGAGTGATGTGGAGAAAATATTCAGCAGGAGAATCAACGTGGGAACGATAAGACGACATGCGTGCAAGATACCCTTACTTATTTGTAAATTAGTCCTTATGTAAATATAAATTTCGAGGACGAAATTTTTGTAAGGAGGGTAGAATGTAACGACTCAAATTTCACTGTACGAAAATTTTTAAAGTTAATGTACGTAATGGAGTTTACTAGCCTGAGTACAAGTTATAAATTTAAATTGTTTAAGAACGGAAAGAAATAGCTTGTAGCTCATTGGTAAAGCCTTATACTGCTATGACGTAGCCCTGTGTTCGAATCTCATCAGCCACATATATTTTTTCTGATTTTTATTTTAAACTTTTTGAAAGTCCAAAAGTTTACACGTGCAATACACGTAAAAATGAAAAGTCAGATAAAACAAACATGCGTAAAATGTTGAGTACACAACCGAGAACACGTAGCGAGAATCCAACGGCTTTCCCTCACCAAGTGGCCGGCGAGATCAAGCCCACGGCCGGCAACGCCGAGCCCCCCGTAGGGGATGGTCCCCGTTCTCTGCACTCCAGACCCTTGGCCTACCCCCACTACTCTTGTTCTGTTTATTTTCCCTGCAATTATCCAGAGAATTAAAATTTAGCTTTAAATCCAATTTTTAATGCATTTTTAATTCTTTCTTCAATTCTAAAACCCTAATTTTATACTATAAATACAACCCTATACCCTAGCCCTCTTCATTCTGAAATCTATTGCTAAAATTTTCAAAAAAATTCTAAGTCTAAGAAGAGTACAGGTGCAGTTAGCCCTAGGTCAAAATCCGACGAGGATTCGAGACGATTCCGGCGACCCCGCGACTACACGAAAACTACCCTTCTCTTCCTTTACCTCCCCTCTATTCTTTTAGCATGTAAGTCCAATCTCCCCTCTTCTCTTTCTACCATAAAAAATTCTTCTTTTCAAAACTTGTCGGTAAGTGGAGTTATACCGACATTCGATTCTATAATCTTTAAAAATTACAATTTTCTTAAGAATCACTCATTCATATCACTATACCTTGCTTATTAATCATGAAACAAATAATTAGAACAATTTTCATCTTAAAATATCACGTTATGTAACTTTAAATTGCGTTTTTCGTTTAAATACCATGAAATTTACATACGACATCTTTTAATTATTTTTCTTAGCATACCTTTAGAAAACCTCATGAGGTAATGACCTAATTCTCACATACACACATCTTGACATAGCACGATTCTCTTAAACAATATTTTTGTGACAAAATACAACTTTTCATCAAAATACCTTAAACTATTAAAAACTCGGATTTCTTTAAATTGTGTTACTTAATTCTTTGAAATTGTGCCTCTACAACCCATTTCGGGGAACCCGCTATTGGATGGTGCGGATTATCGCACATTCTCGGGACTAGTAGAGCGAGATGCAGACCTCCTCACGGAGCATACGATCTCGATGGAATTTTAAAACATTTTTTAAGAAAAATGAGAATTTCTATTTAATAATAAAAATTTATTTTTAATAATTATATAAATATTATCAAACCACATATTTTTAAGATATTATTAAATTCCATATTTTCTAAACAAAATAAAAGAATTATAAGTTTTATGAAAATATCATCAAGTATCAATACAAGACAAGTTACACTTAAATACCATGAACTATTCAAGCTAAATTAATTTTTACTAAAATACCTCAAATCTTAAAAGTTACATCCATAAAAACCCTAAATACGATAAATAATTACTTGAACTTTATTTTGAAAGTATATAAAATATTTTTCATAAAACCCTCTCGAGTTAGATAAAATTACATTAAGAACCCTAGTAAATATATGTTTAAGCGGGACCAATTCTCTTGAGTCTTAGGAAACCGGAGAAAGTGAGTGCTTACCTATTTAATATAGAAAACTAAAACGGGGTTATCAATGGTAATTGTCTTGGAAAAAAACACAAACCTACCGTCCATGTGTAGCAGTTACCGATAACACCAAAATCTAATTCAGGATCCAAATCTGTTTAAATGTCTGACTCAATCTGAGTCTCAGTTTAATCTGAATACAATCCAATCATAAATCCAATCATAACTCCAATTTAACATGAATCCAATATACCAAACATGAACACTTGAACTTGAACATGAATACCAGAACAATATCAACATGATTTTACTTGACCGAACCATGACTGTATCTTGAACTTGATTATATGCCTACTTGATACATCCTGAAACTGTTTACATGAACAACTGATACCAAGGTCTCGGCAAGTCTGATAACTAAAAATCAATACAATCAATACAATATACATTACGGGGTTTAAAGGGATAGACTGGTACAGAATGTGTTAAAAGTAGTACGATGATGGACACTAAAAGACACCTACATGAATATCCTGTGCCGTTTTCCCGTGGGTTTTGATGGGGCCTTTTACTTACATATTACCATAGTCCACGGGATAGTTGGACTCCTCTCGTATACACTGATACATTCTGTACCAAGCTACAAACAACTACGTTAGCATAACAAACATATAATTTACCAGCTCTATTCTATTTACTTTTCTATTCTATTCTATCTTTTGGGACTTACCGAACGCTAGTTCGCTGACGACATTCCTGTCTCTTCTTTCTTTAGAATGTTTGTCAGGAAGACCCGACTCTCAGGAGACCAAGCCCAGCCAAGACGATTTAGAGCAGTTCACAGAGGAGCCAAACTTTTAGGTTTTTACTTGTACTTATTTTCTTTTCAGTTCATATGCCACTGTTTAGGCATCACTTTCTATCATTGTACTTTTCTTTCAGTTGTATGTAAAGAATGTATATTAATAAAAAGTTGGTGTTTATATTACATCTCTTGTCATTCTTGTTCTTTACATTTATATTGCTTATTTACGCTTAACGTGTTTATTTCTGAGTAAATACGTCGCGGCCCGCCACGTCTCATTTCTCGTACACCGGGAAGCGGGGCGTGACATCTGTAGAAAAATGGAATTAAATTCCCCTAAACAGTAGGATCAAATCCCAGAACAATCCCCATGCTAAAAGAATTCATGGGTTAATTGATAGAATCAAATTCCAGAACAAGTGTTAAGATTGACAGTAAGGTAAAACACTAAATAAGAGAATTAAAAATTCTCAAGTCTTGAATGAGAACATTAAGATCCATGATCTGTAAAAAGAAAGTTTTTTTAGATCTCTAAGAGATCGAATCAAAAAAAAAGGCTCTGTCGAAACTGATAATGGACTTAAAATCCAAAACTAAGAAAATATATATGCTCAAAAGGAGTTAAGAGCCAAGCTTTGTTCATAATTCTTGCCAAGAAATATGGCAGAGTATACTCTGTTCAAAAGAGTTCGGGAGACAGAGATCTAAGTTCTGGGAAACAAGAATTAAATTTTCCAAAGAAAGGAAGACTCAAGAAAGATGATGAGACGACAGTCATCTCAAGAGCCAAAGGCTCTATTTATAGGATGTGAAGGGACAGTTCAACTCCCTAAAAGATCAAACGGTGGAAAAAGCGTGTGATCCACGTGAGAACAACGGTGGGGGAATTTGTTCCCCCAATATTTAAACATAATAAAAAGAGCTAAGCTCTGTTAAATTTTGTTAAGACAGCGCCTCACGTGACCCTCACGAGAACGTCGGCGCCAACCACTTAGGGTTAAATCCTAGGGTGGCGCCTTATGTGAAGCTCACGTGGACGCCAATGTGAAAAGCACAGGAGCGCCTATCATAAATAAGAATTAAATTCTTAAGTGGCGCCCACATGCACAACACGTGAGCGCTGGCGCCTAAATTTATATCAGTAGAATTAAACTCTACAGAGGGAAATTTCCCTAAAAATTGGGATACTCTCTGTTAAACAAAGCCGTTGGATCAAAAATCTAATGGTGGTGATAAATCATCAAATAATAGAATAAAATTCTATCAAGGGAAAATATTCCCCTAAGCTTTCTAAATGAACAGAAAATTGTTGGATCAAAGATCCAATAAAATGGGAAAATATTTCTCTATATCTTTCTAAACAAAGAAAGATGTGCTCTGTATAACAGAGAGCCCTTGGATTAAAAATCCAATGGTGATTAAAAATCACTGTTTGACAGAATAAAATTCTGTATATAGGGAAAATATTTCCCCAATCTTGTTAAAAACAAGAAAATATATTCTGTAAAACAGAAATTCTTGGATCAAAAATCCAATGGTGGGTAAAATTCCCCAAACCAATTTTGAGACCAATTAAATCAATTGGAATCTCTTAATGAGAGATTTTATCAAAACTAATTAACAATTTGTCTCCACTATATAAAGGACCCGAGACTTCAAATCTCACACACACAGAGTCACATAAAGAAAACCCCTCATAAGCTTCTGAAAAATACAGAAAGCTTTCAAAACAACAGAGAATTTAATTCTCAATAAAAGAATAAGACTTTCCTCCTCAAAACCCTAGGTAAAGAAAACACAGAGATCAAAATATCTCCTTTTACCTATCTGAGAGTTTAACCCTTCTCAAAGAACTTAGTTCTTTCTCTGGATCAGAGATCCATAAGACAAGTATCCTACAAGTTAAGAATTTAATTCTCATCGGGAAGATCTTGTTCTTGAGAATCAAAAATTCAGAAAAGAACTAGGTTAAAAAGAAAGAAAAAAAAAGAACATATGTTCTGGGAATTTAATTCCTCCGAAATTAGGGTTTAACCCCACATAATGAACTTAGTTCTTAGTTCTCCAATGAAGAAAAAACGATCCAAGGTCTTCAAAATAGAGATCTTGATGATCATTAATGGCCAAAAATGGCATTCACAAAAAAAAGAGCTTAGCGCCTTACATGTTTCCCACGTGGACGCCTTCCCAATAGCGCCCAGCGCCTCACATGAAAAACACGAAGGCGTCCAAAGCAGAAGGTCAACGCCTCACGTGAGCACTGAATATAAGTGCTTAGCGTTTCATATACAGCCAAAACGGCTGAGTGCTTAGCACTGATTAGGCAGCGCCCAGCGCCTCACGTGCTCTTCATGTGGGCGCCACACAAAAGTGCTTAGCACTTCATATACAGCCAAAATGGCTGAGTGCTTCGCACTAATTGGACAGCGCCCAGCGCCGCACATGCTCTTTACGTGGACGCCATATAAAAAAGTGCTTATCACTATATATATAACTGAGTGCTTAACACTGATTGGGCAGCGCCCATAACTGAAGGCTTCACATGATACCCATGTGAGTGCCAGAGCGTCAAACAAGTGCTTAACACTTTTGCATAAAAAAGGGGAGCTGAACAAGCAGAGCCCAAATAAGTTCTTAGCACTTTTGAACAAAAAAAGGACTGAGCAGACTAAGCCCAAATTGATTAAGTCTCTTTGAAAAAGTTTTCTTACAGCTGAGCCCAAATGCTCTGTTTTTGGATCTTAAATATAGATGATCCTTAAAATTTCGCTAAGTTAATCTTACTCTCAGATAAGACTAACGTATGCTTAGTCAAAATAAATTGAGCCCAAATGCTCATAATTTAAGTTGATCTTAATCTCAAACTAGATTAGCGGTCCTTAAATAAAACAAACCCAAATCTAAAATATACGAATTTTTGATCAACCGACTTAATCGCCGAATTAATCGGCGGGCCGAATAATTCGCGAATTATTCGCGAATAATTCTCGAATTATTCCCGAATTATGTGAAAAAATATCGAATAATTCAAAAAACAGCAAATAATTCACAAAATCAAAACCTAGCGTCTCATATATTAATTTCTTGCTCGAAATCCTTCCCGAACATTTCCCGAACACTTACCGAATCTTTCCCGAATACCTGCCGATTTTTTCCGAATAGTTCGCCGAATCCGAATTTTCGACCTCGCCGAATTATACCCGAACGACGAATTTATGACTATGCAGGAGACGACATAAATTAGTCACCGTATACAATCCATGAGCAATCTTAACAAACAAAATAACACACAACACGAAGTGAACCACTGGAGCAGGAAAAAGTGGTTATCGCAATGCGATAACGTAATTAATTGCAGGGCTTGTGTCTGCAAGGAAGAGCGTCCCCACAATCAAAAACCCCTCACAAATGAGGGGGAATCTGACGAAATCTTCTACAATGGTTGCATCTATCCAAACCTCTGATATACGGTGTCATAAATCAACTTGGTATTTTCGGAGAGGTGGATGAAGAAGTTCAAATAGCATCTGCCCCTAAATTCAGGCAAGACGATCTACCCCAGTTCGTCTCTGTTTTCGGCGGTAAACAACTCTAATGGACGTTATCCTAGCCATAGGTGTGTATGTGTCAAAATAATCAATCCCCTCTTTCTGTCTAAATCCTTTAGCCACTAATCTAGCCTTGAAAGTTTGAATGGATTCATCCGTGCTATACTTTCTCTTGAATACCCACTTACACCCAATGAGTTTTGATCCTGGAGGCAAGCCTGTCAACACCCAAGTATTATTTGATAAAATGGAGTCCATTTCATCATTTATTGCCTCCTTCCAGAAAGCAACATCTCTTGATGCCATTGCTTCACCAAATGATTTTGGATCTTCTTCTATATTTAGTAAAATGGGTATATTTTTTTCTACAACATCTCTAATTCCTATAACAAGAAAGACTATTGCTTATGAAGAAACAAAATCTGGAGCCAAATTCTTCTCTCTTCTAACCCTCTGACTACTCCTTGGTTCAGGAAGAGCTTCAGAAGACTTCCTTTATTGCTATAAGAAGAACCGGAATTAGTGTTATTTTCTTATGTTCGAATTAGCTCTGCAGCAATTTAGGAATCATTTACAAATTTACCTTCGATAAATTCTACATCTCTTGATTCCACAATCACATTTGAATCCAAATCCAGCAATTTATATGCTTTGGAATTTTCTGCATAGCCTATGAAAACACTCTTTAGAGTCCTTGATCCTAACTTTGTTGTTTTAAGATTTGGAATTCTATAAAATACCAGACAACCCCAAACTCTGAAATAATTCAGATTTGGTTTTCTTCCTTCCCATAGTTCATATGGAGATACTTGAGTTTTCCGAAGGGATACTCTATTATGCACATGACATACTGTAAGTAATGCTTCCCCTCATAAATTTATTGGAAGTCCAGCATTTAGAATCATGGCATTTAACATGTCAACCAGTGTCATATTTTTCCTTTCTGCCACTCCGTTCTGTTGTGGGGTGTATGGTGCACTAAACTGATGTATAATGTCATTTTCTTCACAATAGGAAGAAAATTCAGCGGAAAAATATTCTCCACCCCTATCACTCCTAAGGTCTTTAATTTCTTTTTCTTTTGATTTTCAACTTTGGATTTATAACATTTGAACATATCAAAAGCTTGATCCTTAAACTTCATAAGATAAACATAAGTAAAACGAGAGTGATCATCTATAAAAATAATAAAATATCTATTTCTTTCCCTAGTAAGCATGCCATTCAATTCACATATATCAGAATGTATAAATTCTAACAATTTTGAATTTCTTTCAACCAAGAAAAAAGGTTTTCTAGTTATTTTTGCTTGAATGCAAATTTCACATTTCCTATTTTTCTCGTTTTTGTAAGAAATCAAACCATATTTAGACATAAATTTTAAAGTGTGAAAGTTAATATGTGCTGATCTACTATACCATAAAGAAAAAGAAGGCTCAACAATATAAGCAAAAACATCAACTTTATTGATACCGAGTTTAAACATTCCATCGCAAGAGTATCCCTTCCTATCACGCCCCGCTTCCCAAAATACATAAAATCGGGAATATAACAAAACCAACCATGCTACCTATGGTAAGGAAATATCCTGCTATAGTCACATTACGGTTGTCAATCAGTAATCAAGAACAACAATATAACTATCTATCTCTAAATATATCCAAATAGCCACAAACGACAATAAGAAATAGTAGCAGAAGAAATAAAGATTTAAGGAATAACTAACCGTCAATAAGAGCTGTATTAATGAGACGGTCCTCCCTGATCGGTAGTCCTGTCAAAGTACTCACGTGCTAAGTCAAGTATCTGGGCCATGCAAAACCCAGACGTCAGTGCGTCATAAATATCATAATAATAATAACTGAGCAATGTATTATATAGGGTGTTATATACAAAATAAGATATAATTATAAACAAACAATCACAGGTGATATAACGGCAGCCTATAGGTATCTCACGTGTATCCTAGAGTCTGTATTTCTAGGCTATCTATCCTAACGGTATTTGAAACCAATTAATGTAATTCTCATCGTAACTCAATAGTATCCCGTGGGTGTCCGGAACCACGGTCATGATTCTCGGGGCTGAATCCGAGATGTGCCGCTAGGCAGTAAAACAATGTCATGTACAGATGAATGATGTCAACATCATCATTCCGGAGCCAGAAGTCCGTATCGACTGATCAGTCTATGTAAAGTAGTGAATTGTTAAGTTACAAATCGGTTTTCATTATTGATTTCCCCTTTCTCCCCAGATTTCGTGTTCGAGTCAGGTATCACTATAATGTATACCTAATACCAACACAAGAATAATCGTGAGCAGGTCTTGTCTAGCAAGACAACAAGTCAGGTCAATCAGAATAACATGTCAATATTGTTGACATCGGTAAGTATTACAGGCAACAGATATTAACATGATAACAACAATAGTACATTCTGGCAGGTTGCAAACATGTCAAGAATAATATAATCATATCATGTACAAGACCAAGATAATATAATTAATAGGGATAGCATATTCAATCCGATTAATAACTATAAACGTGGTGTTAATTAACCATGCATAAAAAAGTTTTGTTCAGAAATTCAGCGTCGCCCTTATTTGTAAAATATCTTTAAAATAACAAACGTCCTCCAAAAGGGATGTGTCATATACCAAAACAAAGATAATTCAATAAAATTTTCATTTTTATAAGTTAAAATATCTCAGGTTGTTCCTATAAAAATTTATGAACGTTCAAATTTGAAAGTTTGCTGCTGGAATTTCCTTGGACAGCAGTTCATAGGTACTTTCATTTACAATTTATGTTATTTAAACAATTTATTTTATAAGTAAATATTTCACAGGGTTATAATATTCTGAGTCAGCTTCGTAAAAAACCAAAAAACATTTGCTAATGATTTTTCTATAATTTATAATGAATTTTATAAGGTAAGATGTACAGTAAATTCCAGATTTGTCGTATCCGCTTGGCGACGACGTCTCATGTGTAAATTATAATATTTTCAAACTATATTTTGCATAACGTTATAAAATGCAGATTATAAACTAATTAATGATATACGGATTACATAGATATAAACGGTATGATGATAATAATAAGAAATATTACGACGATATATATATTTACAGATATAATTATAGCATGTCGCAAGTTGTAAACTTACATACACTGTATATTATAAAACTGATTAATATTAAATAATTACGGTGTATAAATTATATAAATATAGTTGTATGATAATAATAATAATAATAGTAGTACGACAACATATAAGTAAATTGCGAAAACCATAACATGTAGCAAGTTGTAAACTTGCCTCGAAACAAACGAGATGAACGGAAGCAACACAACGCTATACAAATCAACACCAAGTTTTGATGGCTAGGTTAAGATTCTAGGATGCGACTGGAGTTACATCGGCGAAGATAGGTGTGGGTTTGAAGAACGAAAAAGGAGAATATATAAATTGATGAGAGAGAGATTTAGTTAAAGGAGAGAGAGAGGGAGAAAGTTTTCTGTTTTGTTTTATAAAATGTAAAGTATATAATAGTGTGTTTATATATATATATATATATAATTTATATTAGGTTATAAATATATATTATAGTTTAATACTACTAAAAATAATATCAAACTATACTTTGTCTCCACCAAAATCTCACAACAATATATTTTGGAAAAATAATACATATACGTAACTTTTTTAACCATATTCTATTAGATTTAAGCGTAATAAATAAAAGTGAAAATAAAATATGGGATGCTTAACCATATGATGGTAGTTAACAAATATAAATTATCCTTAACGTGTGGCTACCAGAAAATATAAGCATATGATTTAGATATTACACACACACACACACACACACACACACACACACACACATACACACATACACACATATATATATATATTATACTAAATTCACATGGATTTAGTTTACAGATAAATATTAATAAAATATAACCATAATAGGTTTCACACATGCGGGTCGGGTCGGATAACCATTTCTACTATTCAAATCAATCACAACCCAAATAAATAAAATATAAAGTACGATTTAAAATACCGATTAGTGTTGTATGAACATGCTAGGGTGTTACACTTCCCAACACACCATTCTTTAACAAAATTAATTTGTCTGACTCAAGTACACACTTAATCCCTTCTTACACAATAAATTTGCAGACACAAGATTCTTCCTGATTTCCGGGACATGAAGGATATTGGTTAGTACCAGTTTCTTTCTAGAAGTAAAGTGAAGTTCGACACTACCCTTGCCGAGAACCTTAGCCTTGTCATAGTTTCCCATCAAAACTTCTTGTCCCTCCCCAACATCTTCATAGTTCTTGAATTAAGATTTATTGTTGCAGACATGGATAGTTGAACCGGAATCGTACCACCAGTTATGAGACTTGATTGCAGCAGTTGCATTGACTTCAGATATCATGCCGATGTGCTGTCAAGCCCCACCTCCAATACAGAGAGTATTGTCCGCTTTGGCCGAAACCGCACGGTTTTGTCCTTCGGAGCAAACCGGACCCGACCAAGGGCCACTTCCCAGGAGGTCACCCATCCCAAGACTTCCTTGGCCCGAGCACGCTTAACTACGGAGTTCTCAATCTCCTGTAGTGCCGGTTCACTTAAAAGGCGCCTCTATATTGAAGAGTAGTATCATTCCATTTATAGTACAGATCTGCCCTCTTTCGGAATGTATTCCGAAGAGTCCCCATTGTTCTATAGTGGGTCCCACGGACTCAAGAGGTGGCCCCCACGGATTCAAGAGGTGGCCCCCGCCCACTTAACACGACACTTGGCGTGGCACTTTGTTCCATGTGGCACTTTGCTCCGTGAGCAAGAACCGGGTCCCGACATGTGCAATTCAGAGACCATGGCCACGATTACAGATTCTGCTGGATATATATGCCCTAGAGGCCATTATTGTATATGTATACATATGGATGCTTGGACATATATATGTACAGGACGGTCTTGCTCGATATGATAGTATGCTATCTGGTTTGTCTTTATATTAACATGTGCATGTTTGAGCTAACGAAGAGGAAAGAAGACCAAAGGACTAGAATCGTTTGGTGAGACTTCTGTTATAGTAGATAGCACTACAAGTTTTGCTAGATAGGTTTATGGAAAGATCCGGGTTAAAGGTTATTCTGCCGCCATGTTCTAATCGTTAGAAAAAATTTTGTTCCGCAAATCGCCACGGTAGTTGGCCGGGGCACTAGCGTAACCTTTCATGGTATTAGAGCCAGCCCATAAACCCTACACTAGCAAGTTTAAACAATGTTAAAACAACGAAACCGAAACAGCTCCAAAAGATTGAAACCAAACTTCCAGATCTGTCGATTTTTCAAAGGCTTCAAAAAAATTTTTAAGCAAGTGCAGAGTGATCCTTTGACTATGAGATGAACCCAGAACAAAAAAGATGCAATTCTACCAAGTTTGGACCAGCAAAACCATGAATATTTTCGGCCTCACTGGTTTTAGAGTGGAGAATTGGGCCAAGTTTTGTTCTGGGTTCTTATCTCGTGGAGTTTGGGTTTCAGGTGTTGTTTGTTTTTGCCCAAGTTTGATGTTCTGTTGTTTTTCAGTTTGGGGCAATTTGGAGTGTTTCGAAGTCGTTATATTTTAACAACTGTTAATTGTTATCAGTACTTAGATTAGCATCTGCGACCGTGAATGTCATTTGATCGGTAAACCCGTATATCTGCTATATGTCCTTTTAGACGAGTTTGCGAACATGACATTCACGTTGATATTCTGTGATTGTGCTGATATTGTGGTTGGATTGTCGTGGTGGATAACCGGTGGTGCAATGATTTAGTACAGTTTGTATTCATTTGTACATTTGTTATTGCGGGACGAGCGTCCGACATGTGGACTGTTGTCTTTGCCAGGTTGTATATTATTTGTTTGGGGCACGATCGGGTTGAGATCGATATCACCATTTGTATATATTATTCTCATTTTCTGTACTAGGATTACCCCACGGTGGAGTGCATGAATAGCCAGGTTCTAGAAGGCAACAAGCTCGCATCTCATGGCGTTGAGATGGAGGGGGCTTCATTCTAGAATTGGCGGGTTATTCGCCGCACTCGTATGGGGTATAGGATGACCCACGAAGGGACGCCCAAGTTACCGGATTCCGTGAAGTGCTGGGTGGCCCATTCACTTTGTTGAAGGGGGTTGCCTCACTTCTGGGATTGCCGGGTAATTTGTCGCGCTCGTAGAGGTCCATGTTTCCATTGCACAGGATATCCACACGACCGGGAACGTCGGGTTTTATTTGCGGCTCAAATAAAACCCGGGGCTTCAAGATTATCCACCTTTCTGTATTGTTGGCTGAGATTCTGTGATGTTGTTTATTATCATACCTGGGACGAATGTTATATATACTTATATATATTCTAGTAGATATTGTATATGTTTTGCACCCGCGCTAGTCCAGCCCCCGCTCTGTAAGTAACCTAACGGGTGATGACGGGGCCCAATGGCGAATGCGAATGGCATATACGTACATCATATTTTCGTTCTTTTCTGGTGTGATAGGTTAATTGATGGGACCGCATTAATTTTGATTAATTTAAGAAAAGAAACCTAAAAGATGTTGTTGGAACAAATTTCGAAAAACTATAGCTATATTCTTTCGCTTTGCATAGTGGTATTCGGTTGTGAATATCCAGCACCTCATTCCAGGAGGCAAGAGCCGAGATCCCTTCACGGGAAGTGACCTCTTGAGCAAAAGTCTATACTGTAGATTACTCGGTTTTTCCAAAACCACAAATTTTCAAAAGCGAAGCTTAAACCACTCTTTTTCAAAACTGCTCAGGTTCCTTCAACGATATCAAGTTCATTACGTTAACGGGTTTTTCGCCAAAAATCCAGCCGTAACCCTCCGTCGTTTCAGATAATTAGTACTTAGTATTCGTACTGCGTTTTTTGATTATTCGTCAAGGCGCAGTGAACGGTAGCTGAGTAATGATTCTCTGTTGCATAAATAGATGCGATTGGTTAGGACAGTCGCATGATTTTGTTGATTATTCGTCAAGGATCATACAGGTGGGTCTAATGCAATCTTAGATAACGACGGGTTGAACTTGACTAGGACCTTTTGATTTGTTGATTATTCGTCAAGGTCACTTGGGTCCTAGGGGCAAAAACCACATCGGGAGTGTAAATCCCCGTTACCATCTTAATAGAAGTTTTCTAATTTTTCTAAATCCCAGAGATTTCCTTTCTTGTTCCTCGTATTTTATTTTTGTGGAAAGGTGGTTGCTTGAATTCCAATATTTAAAATTTCCCTAACCCTAAAAGTCAAGACCTAGAATTAAAACCAAAACTAAAACCAGTAAAATATTTTACTTTAAACCCTAACCTTACTTAAGCCCATTCTCCTTTAAGTTAAACCCTCAGCCCAATTCTTTTCAAACAAAAATAAATTAACGTTTTTCAGCCCAACAAAACTTTCCCAAAACCAAAAATCAAAACCTTTAAATTAACCCCAGCCCATTTCCTTTCCTCAGCCCACTCACCATTTTTTTTAAATAAATTCTTTATTTAATCCCCCAGCCCATTCTCACCCTCGGCCCACAAAATTTTTAAAGGAATTATTTTAAAACTCAGCCCAGCCCACTCCCTTCGGCTCGTGACTCGACCCGCTCCACTCCCTCTTCCCCAACGGCTCTCCTTCTTTCCCGCTCATCCCCTTCAATCCGCGACCCGCCTCCTCCGCCGCAGCTCGCGCCCACGCCCTCGCAGTGCCGTTGCCCCGTCGCTTCCTATCACAGCCTCACCTCTCTCTTCTCTTTCATTTTCGAAATCCCTAACTCTCTCCATCCACCAAAAACCCACCGAGCACCCAACTTCCCTCGAACCCACTGCAAACTCGACGCCGGCGATCACCCATCTCTTCGTCGACCCCACCATTCTCCCTCGCTCACTTCTCTCCGCAAACTGAGCTCCCTACACTACCCTTCGCCTCCAGCCCACCATCAACCCAACCCCCTGCACACCAACCCCTGCACACCAACCCCACACCTGAGCTCGGCCACCTACGCTCGACGCCGGCGAGCTCTCCACTGCACTCAAACCCCTCGTCGACACCTCCACTGGAACTCCCGCATCATTATCACCACAGCCAAGCCCCACTACCTACCCTCTCTCTCTCTAAAACCACACCAAAATCACCCAACTCCAAACATCCTTGCTGCTTCCCATCGCCGGAGCGACGCCGTCGACCGTCGGCGACCCCAACACTTCTCAGGAGATCCACAGAGCCTCCTTCACGCTTCTAGCGAGCACAAGAAGTCTCCGGGCAATTCCGACACCAATTCCGTATCGCGAGCCAAACTCGCGCAAATCGTTTCACGACGTACATCGCGCGTTCGTGATGCCGCTGCTACCGTGCAACCCCGAGACGTTTCCAGGCAAGTGTTTTACTTGCTACATGCTAATATAATTGTGATACAAACTTAAATCATTTAGTTTATAATTTACCGATTCCCGATATATCTTGCGACCTATGTGTTCGATGCTAGACCCCAATGAAAATACTTGCTTAATTTGACGGAAATAGATGTTTTCTGTTGGCCCATATAATGACGAATATCTTGTATAAATATCACTGGAAAATACGATTGTTAGTGACTAAAACTGATACCCCCAAATATGCCGATAAAACTAGAATTTTTCCGCATCTGAAAACGATTAAAATCACTGTAAATTATGTACATACTGGAATGATGCGTTCGAGGGCTTAAATCGAAGCCGAATCGACGAACTTTAATTCTATGTAAACTTATAATGTTTTCTGTACATTAAATGCGATGATATTTAGATCGGAGTGCGACTCTGGACTGCAGTCCAGAGCGACTCTGATTACTGTGTACTGTCCCAAAATGTGTGTCACTTTGTTTCCTAAATTCATATGTTACGGAACTCTGTATTGGATTAAAGATGGATCTGTTAGCTAAACAAAACAAGTGGTTTCATTCCGTTTAATTTCCGTTTGCTATTTAAATTTTAAATAAAAGGGCAGAACGTATAACTGTCCAGAACAAATTCAGAAGTGACATACTGATGTTAAAATGTGCATAACTTTCGACGTACAGACGCGATTGAGGATCCGTCTGTTGAGTTGAATACTCTATTGAAAACCCTAGATTTTATTCAACTGTAGCATCGCTAAATTATGAACCCAACTGGGTGCAATTCGTGTCGCAAAACGGACGTTCAGTTCTGAAACTGAATTTCCAGCCGCGAGCACTTTAACTGAAACAGCTGTATCTTGAAAACTGGAATCCCGATTGAACTGAAACTAATTTTGATGAATTGCTGACTAAGTGTTCTATTTATCTTACTTGTATCATTTTGTTGAATTCTTAACAGATGAATTTATGCAATTTTTGTAAGATAATGACATGCATATTGATTCATAATACACTTAGCTTAATGATGGCATACATACATATATCATACCCCATTTGCCATATACTTAGTGTTAGTACGTGTTAGAGTCAGCGGACATTGCATTATCGTGCATGGTTGATGTTGGTTTAGGAGTGACGAGTACACCATTGGGAAGTGAATATTCGTGACAGTGATTGATACAGTGAGCAGTGATAAAACCGTACCATTGGTATACTTGTACACGACTGAATCAAGATCATAAATAATGTAAACCTGGAGATAAAGGGGAAATCGAAGTGGAAAGAGAATCGTATTTAGCGGAACCGTATTTTAGAGGATGGTCATTCGAGCAGCGATATATATATTAGATAGGATCTAGCGATCCGGCTGATAGGGTTATGTCCCGGGCATGTGGGCCGTTGTCTCGGATATGTACGAGACTCCTGTTATTTGGCAAATGGGGTGATTACTTGCATTGTTCTTGGAAGTATAGTGCCATGGTGATTACTTGCATTGTTCTTACACTAGTATTACCTCATTTACCTGTTTCATCTTATTATAATAATATTGTTATTGTGTCGCTTTGACGACCTGAGTATACATGCTCAGATTCCGTGGAAGGACCAGCACAGGAGACGGGTCTACCTTTCGAGTTCATGGAGATATAGTCTGGTGTACTTTCTTCCTTTACTGCTTTCCATAAAAGTGATCGTGAGATTGAACTTGGTTAGTAACTATTCTTGTTATTTGTAAAATTGTGAACAATGGATTTTAATGTAATAAATTAGTGATGTGATTCCTATACTACTGTGCTTTATTTACTGATTACCATGTAATGCTAGAAGCCGAAGTGTGACTACGGCGGGATGATTCCTTGACCGTAGGAGTATGGCTGGCCTAGTCATCCCTCGTTTTCCGTATTTTGGGAAGCGGGGCGTGACATGGTTTAGTTGGTATCAGAGCCGCGTTTAGTATCAAGAGATAACATTAACTATACTGTATTACATTATTCTCGTTTCACTACTCTTGATTTTCATCCTTGAATCTGATCTTATCCTTTAAATCTTTCAGTGATATGACGTCCCCGAATGACCCCTCCTCGGACTCCAGCTCTCAGGACCGCACGGAAAGAATACTTAGTGCACTGACCTCTCTCGCGGAAGCTCAGGAGAGGAAGACAGATTTACTCGCTGAGGGACTCAGGGCGATTACCGCCGCAGGAGGACCCTCCACACTCATTACCGCCCCCGAGGGCGCTACTCCACCAGCTTATCATGCTAGGGCTGGTACCGTATCCGACTTCCGACGGTTACACCCAGCTGCATTCACAGAGCTAGCTGAACCCTTTGAGGCTGAGCAATGGCTGGTGAACATGGAGAACTTACTGACAGCTGCCAGGGTTCCAGAGGAAGATAGGGTGGACGTGATAAAGATTCAATTGGAAGATGAAGCCCGTACATGGTGGTCGGTGGAAGAAAGCAGGCTAGACGGGCCGATTGAATGGAGCAAGTTTAAGTAGTGCTTCCTAGATCATTATTTTCCTTCCACAGCCAAGGCAGAAATGGAGGAAAGGTTTATTCTTTTGAAGCAGAATAGACGCCCAGTGAACGTTTATGCGGCAGAGTTCAACCGTCTGAGCCGTTTTGCTCCATACATGGTCGTCTCGGAGGCCACCAGGGCCAGACGCTTCCTTCAGGGGTTAGATTTCGAGTTGCAGCAGTTGATTGCATCGTTGGATTTGCAGACTTTCGCACAGGTACTCAACGCGGCGAGAGTTCAGGAGCAATTGATTAACAAATTCAGGAGACCCCCAGTCGTTCCAGCACGTACCCACACGCCTTCTCGAGGAGCCATACCGGTTCACAGGCCAAAAACGACACAAATGAAGCGCCCGTTCGTACCACAACATCGCCCCCATAGACAGGGCGTAGTTTATGGCTATTGCGGTAGAGGTGAGCATACCCAGAAGGACTGTCGCCGTGCCAAGGGACAGTGCTTGATTTGCGGATCCAGTCAGCACAAGATTAGCAGTTGCCCTGAGCGAGCAGAGTTACAGGGAGGTTCTGGACCGCCACAGCAGAGGCCACAGGAGCAGAGGCAACCCTTTACAGGTCGCGGTCAGGGACGGGCTTTCACCTTGACCGCCGAGCAGGCAGAGGCGTCAGGAGACGTGGTTACAGGTACTCTACTCATACATTCCTTGCCAGCTAGAGTACTATTTGATTTGGGAGCATCGCATTGTTTCTTGTCTGAGCATTTCACTGATACACACTCCATACCGCATAAACCACTGACCAAGGGATGGAAAATACATACGGGTAACGGCATTATAATATCTAGTCGAGAATGTAGGTTATGCCCGGTTGTAGTGTGTGGCAGAGAATTCTATGCGAATTTCCTTCTGATTGGGACAGGCAGTTACGACGCAATTCTCGGGATGGATTGGATGAGCACTTTCCATGCAGTTATCGATTGTCATGCAAGGAATGTGATCTTCCGCATTCCCAATCACCCGGAGTTTATTTTCGAGGGCGGAAGCAAATCTTTGGAGCCAGCCAAGTACAGAGCCAAGCCCAAGGAGCTGACAGCTATGGAGATTGATAAGAGCCCAGTCCCAGTAATTGTTCGGGACTTTCTGGACGTATTTCCTGAAGATCTACCAGGTCTACCACCTCACCGAATCTTGGAGTTCTCGATCGATTTGACTCCAGGTACAGCCCCAGTATCCAGAGCCCCATACAGAATGGCACCAGTTGAGTTGGCGGAATTGAAGAAGCAGGTTGAAGAACTATTGGAGAAGGGATTTATTCGGTCAAGCGCTTCACCGTGGGGTGCACCAGTTCTGTTAGTAAAAAAGAAGGATGGATCGCTGCGAATGTGTATAGATTATCGGGAGCTGAACAAGGTCACAATAAAGAACAAGTACCCAACCCCGCGCATTGACGACCTATTCGATCAGCTAAGTGGAGCCAAGGTATTCTCGAAGTTGGATCTCCGTTCTGGATATCATCAAATCAGAGTAGCAGCCGAGGATGTAGGCAAGACGGGTTTCAGGACCCGATACGGACATTACGAGTTCCTTGTGATGCCGTTCGGTGTTACCAATGCCCCAGCAATATTCATGGACTTGATGAACAGGGTGTTCGCAAAGTACTTGGACACGTTTGTCGTTGTGTTTATCGACGACATACTTGTCTACTCGAAGACCCAGGAAGAGCACGCTGAACATTTGCGCACGGTCCTACAAATTCTTCGGGAAGAGAAGCTGTATGCGAAGCTAAGCAAGTGTGAATTCTGGCTCGATAAGGTTCAGTTTTTAGGACATATCGTTTCGGGAGAAGGCATCTCGGTGGACCCAGCAAAGATAGAATCTGTCAGAGATTGGCCAACGCCGAAGTCAGTGGCCGAGATCAGGAGTTTTCTGGGATTGGCAGGTTATTATCGGAGATTCGTCCAAGATTTCTCAAGAATCGCTGAACCATTGACGAGGCTGACATGGAAGGACGTACCGTTTACGTGGACAGAGGAGTGCACTCAGGCATTTGACACACTGAAGCAGAAGTTAACCACGGCGCCTATTCTTACAGTACCAGATGATTCCGGTGGTTTGATGATACACAGTGATGCCTCAGGGAAAGGTTTAGGCTATGTTCTAATGCAGCACGGCCGAATGGTTGCTTATGCCTCTCGACAACTGAGAAACCACGAGAAGAACTACCCTACGCATGACTTGGAGTTAGCTGCGGTGGTCTTTGCGTTGAAGATTTGGAGGCACTATCTATTGGGTGAGAAAGTGGAGGTGTACACAGATCACAATAGTTTGAAGTATGTTTTCACTCAGAAGGAACTAAACATGAGGCAGCGCCGATGGCTAGAGCTGATGGCAGATTATGACTTGGACCTTCAGTATCACCCGGGGAAGGTCAATGTTGTACCAGATGTGCTCAGTCGCAAGCCAGCGGTCATGATGTTGACCGATCAGAGGAGCATTATTGAGGACTTCCAGAGACTTGAGATTGAAGTCGTTACGCCGAACGCACTCAGTCAACTTTGGCAACTACAAGTGCAATCCTCTCTGGTGGATCGCATCAAGACTGCACAAGCGGATGATCCCCGATTGCAAAAGTTCAGAGAGCAAGTGGAAGCTGGACTGAGAACGGACTTGATTATACATGAAGATGGCTCTCTGAGATTCGGTAGCAGGCTCTGCGTACCCAAGAGAGATGTTCGAGAAGAAGTATTGGCTGAAGCACACAGTTCAGCTTATTCTGTGCATCCGGGAGGTACAAAAATGTATCAGGACCTAAAGCAGCACTTTTGGTGGAACGGGATGAAGCGGGAAATTGCGAGGTTCGTATCCAGGTGTTTGGTATGCCAGCAGGTGAAGGCGGAGCATCAGAGGACAGCAGGATTGTTACAACCACTGCCGATACCAGAATGGAAGTGGAGCACATTACCATGGATTTTGTTACGGCCTTACCACGGAGCCCTAGGGGCAATAACGCCATTTGGGTTATCGTCGATCGCCTCACAAAAACTGCACACTTCCTACCTTTCCGAGTGGGACAGTCGACAGAATCACTGGCAGAAAGATATATGCAAGAGATTGTACGACTTCACGGTGTTCCAGTCAGTATTGTGTCAGACCGGGACACCAGATTCTTGTCGCACTTTTGGAAGAGCTTACAGGAGAGTTTGGGAACCGGCCTTAAATTCAGCACGGCTT
This sequence comes from Agapanthus africanus, assembly GCA_030015575.1. Taxonomy (NCBI): domain Eukaryota; kingdom Viridiplantae; phylum Streptophyta; class Magnoliopsida; order Asparagales; family Amaryllidaceae; genus Agapanthus; species Agapanthus africanus. Next base: position 40,018,878 of record JASDDO010000019.1, on the reverse strand, counting down.
ATCACCCACAGACGGATGGACAATCCGAGCGTACGATTCAGACACTCGAGGATATGTTGAGAGCCTGTATGTTGGACTTTCAGGGTTCCTGGGAGGACCATCTGCATCTAGTCGAGTTCTCTTATAACAATAGTTATCAGGCTAGTATTCAGATGGCTCCTTTTGAAGCACTTTACGGGCGGAAGTGTCGATCCCCAGTATGTTGGGATGATGTGGGAGAACGAAGATTACTGGGCCCCGAACTCATTGTTCAGACAGTCGACAAGGTCCAAATGATCAGACAGCGTATTAAGACGGCTCAGGATCGACAGAAGAGTTGGACAGATACCAGCAGGAGGGCTCTAGAGTTTGAAGTCGGAGATCACGTGTTCTTGAAGATTTCCCCTACTCGTGGAGTTATCAGGTTCGGAGGCCGAGGAAAGCTCAGTCTCCGTTTTATCGGACCTTTTGAAGTGCTAGAGCGAGTAGGAGAGGTGGCCTATCGACTTGCCTTGCCTCCATCGCTAGCTGGTGTGCACAATACCTTCCACGTGTCACAGTTGCGGCGTTATGTTGGGGATGAGAGCCATGTCCTGGACCATTCGGAGCTAGTTTTGGGTACCGACCTATCGTACGAGGAGCAACCCACTACCATCCTCGACCGCAGAGAGAAAGTGCTGAAGAATAAGGTCATTCCGTTAGTCCGAGTGTCTTGGGACGGTCGTTCCCCAGGAGAATCCACCTGGGAGCGGGAGGAAGATATCCGTGCTCGTTATCCACATCTCTTTGTTTAGTATATTGTTTCTTTGTATCCTTGTTAAATTTCGAGGACGAAATTTTTGTTAAGAGGGATATGATGTAAATCCCCGTTACCATCTTAATAGAAGTTTTCTAATTTTTCTAAATCCCAGAGATTTCCTTTCTTGTTCCTCGTATTTTATTTTTGTGGAAAGGTGGTTGCTTGAATTCCAATATTTAAAATTTCCCTAACCCTAAAAGTCAAGACCTAGAATTAAAACCAAAACTAAAATCAGTAAAATATTTTACTTTAAACCCTAACCTTACTTAAGCCCATTCTCCTTTAAGTTAAACCCTCAGCCCAATTCTTTTCAAACAAAAATAAATTAACTTTTTTCAGCCCAACAAAACTTTCCCAAAACCAAAAATCAAAACCTTTAAATTAATCCCAGCCCATTTCCTTTCCTCAGCCCACTCACCATTTTTTTTAAATAAATTCTTTATTTAATCCCCCAGCCCATTCTCAACCTCGGCCCACAAAATTTTTAAAGGAATTATTTTAAAACTCAGCCCGGCCCACTCCCTTCGGCTCGTGACCCGCGCCGACCTGACCCGACCCGCTCCACTCCCTCTTCCCCAACGGCTCTCCTTCTTTCCCGCTCACCCCCTTCAATCCGTGACCCGCCTCCTCCACCGCAGCTCGCGCCCATACCCTCGCAGTGCCATTGCCCCGTCGCTTCCTATCACACCCTCACCTCTCTCTTCTCTTTCATTTTCGAAATCCCTAACTCTCTCCATCCACCAAAAACCCACCGAGCACCCAACTTCCCTCGAACCCACTACACCCTCGACGCCGGCGATCACCCATCTCTTCGTCGACCCCATCATTCTCTCTCGCTCACTTCTCTCCGCAAACTGAGCTCCCTACACTACCCTTCGCCTCCAGCCCTCCATCAACCCAACCCCCTGCATACCAACCCCTGCACACCAACCCCACACCCGAGCTCGGCCACCTACGATCGACGCCGGCGAGCTCTCCACTGCACTCAAACCCCTCGTCGACACCTCCACTGGAACTCCCGCATCATTATCACCACAGCCAAGCCCCACTACCTACCCTCTCTCTCTCTAAAATCACCCAACTCCAAACACCCTTGCTGCTGCCCATCGCCGGAGCGACGCCGTCGACCGTCGGCGACCCCAACACTTCTCAGGAGATCCACAGAGCCTCCTTCACGCTTCCAGCGAGCACAAGAAGTCTCCGGGCAATTCCGACACCAATTCCGTATCGCGAGCCAAGCTCGCGCAAATCGTTTCACGACGTACATCGCGCGTTCTTGACGCCGCTGCTACCGTGCAACCCCGAGACGTTTCCAGGCAAGTGTTTTACTTGCTACATGCTAATATAATTGTGATACAAACTTAAATCATTTAGTTTATAATTTACCGATTCCCGATATATCTTGCGACCTATGTGTTCGATGCTAGACCCCAATGAAAATACTTGCTTAATTTGACGGAAATAGATGTTTTCTGTTGGCCCATATAATGACGAATATCGTGTATAAATCTCACTGGAAAATACGATTGTTAGTGACTAAAACTGATACCCCCAAATATGCCGATAAAACTAGAATTTTTCTGCATCTGAAAACGATTAAAATCACTGTAAATTATGTACATACTGGAATGATGTGTTCGAGGGCTTAAATCGAAGCCAACTCGATGAACTTTAATTATATGTAAACTTATAATGTTTTATGTACAGTAAATGCGATGATATTTAGATCGGAGTGCGACTCTGGACTGCAGTCCAGAGCGACTCTGATTACTGTGTACTGTCCCAAAATGTGTTTCACTTTGTTTTCTGAATTCATATGTTACAGAACTCTGTAGTGGATTAAAGATGGATCTGTTAGCTAAACAAAACAAGTGGTTTCATTCCGTTTCATTGCCGTTTGCTATTTAAATTGTAAATAAAAGGGCAGAACGTATAACTGTCCAGAACAAATTCAGAAGTGACATACTGATGTTAAACTGTGCATAACTTTCGACGTACAGACGCGATTGAGGATCCCTCTATTGCGTTGAATACTCTATTAAAAACCCTAGATTTTATTCAACTGTAGCATCGCTAAATTCTGAACCCAACTGGGTGCAATTCGTGTAGCGAAGCGGACGTTCAGTTCTGAAACTGAATTTCCAGCCGCGAGCACTTAAACTGAAACAGCTGTATCTTGAAAACCGGAATCCCGATTGAACTGAAACTAATTTTGATGAATTTCTGACTGAGTGTTCTATTTATCTTACTTGTATCATTTTGTTGAATTCTTAACATATGAATTTATGCAATTTTTGTAAGATAATGACATGCATATTGATTCATAATACACTTAGCTTAATGATGGCATACATACATATATCATACCCCATTTGCCATATACTTAGTGTTAGTGCGTGTTAGAGTCAGTGGACATTGCATTATCGTGCGTGGTTGATGTTGGTTTAGGAGTGACGAGTACACCATTGGGAAGTGAATATTCGTGACAGTGATTGATACAGTGAGCAGTGATAAAACCGTGCCATTGGTATACTTGTACACGACTGAATCAAGATCATAAATAATGTAAACCTGGGGATAAAGGGAAAATAGAAGTGGAAAGAGAATCGTATTTAGCGGGACCGTGTTTTAGAGGATGATCATTCGAGCAGCGATATATATATTAGGTAGGATCTAGCGATCCGGCTGACAGGGTTATGTCCCGGGCATGTGGGCCGTTGTCTCGGGTATGTACGAGACTCCTGTTAAACATGATCCTCCTTCCACTATGCGATTTCAAACATGACCTAAAGACCGATAGGGACACAGAACATATTCTGCATCATATAGTGACATAGTGATTACTTGCATTGTTCTTACACTAGTATTACCTCATTTATCTGTTTCATCTTATTATAATAATATTGTTATTGTGTCGCTCTGACGACCTGAGTATGCATACTCAGATTCCGTGGAAGGACCAGCACAGGAGACGGATCTACCTTTCGAGTTCACGGAGATATAGTCTGGTGTACTTTCTTCCTTTACCGCTTTCCATAAAAGTGATCGTGAGATTGAACTTGGTTAGTAACTGTTCTTGTTATTTGTAAAATTGTGAACAATGGATTTTAATGTAATAAATTAGTGATGTGATTCATTTACTACTGTGCTTTATTTACTGATTACCATGTAATGCTAGAAGCCGAAGTGTGACTACGGCGGGATAATTCCTTGACCGTAGGAGCATGGCTGGCCTAGTCATCCCTCGTTTTCCGTATTTTGGGAAGCGGGGCGTGACAGGGAGTTTCAAATATACAGGAAACTTGCTGGTGCTGCATACCTTCTGGAGTGTGGTGACTAGAGTAGCTTCCATCTAGTTTATCATGCAATGATAGTTGGATCCCGATCCCACTGATGAGTAGGATTACTCCTGGGAGATTTTCTCACCTAGCAATCAATGCTATAAACCGAGTAGGTGTCTAGAATGGTGTTAGCGGGGCTACGCCTCCGGGGAAAAAGAGGTTATGCAATTAAGGAACTTCGCGAAAGCGTTGGAAAACCTCTCTCGAAGTACCGACACTAGCCTGGCCGAAAGGTTAAGCAAGTATTGTGACGTGTGATTAATCCCAACTGATTCATCTTTTAAGGTTTGAAGAAAAATAGGAGGAAACAGTAGAAGCCATCCTGATTAGATAAACTAATAACCAATCTAATCTTGCAAGAGCGCACGCTGAGTGTTTCTTTTCTCTCTGTCCAGGTAGCAACCATTTCACGCCCTAATCAAGATAATAAAATGTATCGCTTGACCGATCCGAATTCTTATTCGGGGCTGGGGAACGTCGGTTCGGCTCTAACTTATGACAACAGTTATAAGTATGAGCAAGGGAAAGAGGATTGTTTGAATTCCTTGATGACCCCATCGAAGAAGAACATACTATTGTGTCTTCTTCAGGTGTTCTTGTTATTGAGAACTGTTTTTCGGTCAGTCCTACCTCCTGGGTACTCAATAGCTGATCGGGATCTCATATCTGTAATTTATTACGGGGACTGAGAAAAAGTAGAATGGTTGGACCTGGTGATATGTCCCTCAGAGTAGGGAATGGAGCATAGGTTGATGCTTCTGCCGTCGGTGAATATCACCTAGCATTGCCAAATGACAATACTATGATTTTGAACAACTGCTACTATGTACCTTCCATGGTTTGCAACATCATATCAGTTTCTTTACTTGATAAAGATGGATATAAGTTTGTTCTTGATAGAAATATCATGAACATTTACCTTAATCAGGTATTAGTTGCAGAAGGTACATTGTGTAATGGTATCTATGTTCTTAATCAAAATACAGTTCTCAGTATACAAAACACACGCAAGAGGAAGAGTTCAGATGTGAACGAATCCTACTTGTGGCATTGTAGACTTGGTCATATCGGAGAGAAAAGACTGAGTAAGTTGCATAAAGATGGACTTTTGGATACGTTCGAATTTTCATCTTATGAAACTTGTCAATCTTGTCTCAAAGGAAAGATGACCAAATCTCCGTTCACCGGACACGGAGAGAGAGCAGCAGAGCTCTTGGGACTCATACACAGTGATGTATATGGTCCAATGTCTATACATGCAAGAGGTGGGTTCTCGTACTTCATCACATTCACTGACGATCTCTCTAGGTTCGGATATGTGTATCTTATGAAACACAAATCTGAAGCTTTTGAGAAATTCAAAGAATTCATAAACGAAGTAGAGAACCAGACTGGCAAAAGTATCAAGATTCTCCGATCTGATAAAGGAGGGGAGTACTTAAGCACGGAATTCCTAGAATACCTAAAAGAGAATGGAATTCTCTTTCAGCTTACTCCTCCGTATACACCACATCACAACGGTGTATCGGAGCGGAGGAACCGTACCCTATTGGATATGGTTCACTCCATGATGAGTAATGCCGAGTTACCTCTTTCATTTTGGGGACATGCGCTTCAAACAGCGGCATACCTTTTAAATCAAGTTCCTTCCAAATCTGTGCCTATGACTCCATATGAAATATGGAGTGGAAAAGGACCATGTCTTAAATTCATTAAGACATGGGGTTGTCTGGCATATGTGAAAACACAGAAACCGGACAAATTTCAGGCACGATCAGTTCTATGTAAATTTGTGGGATATCCTAAGAATTCACTAGGATATCTGTTCTACCATACTGAGGAACAGAAGGTGTTTGTATCTCGCCACGCTACCCTCTTGGAAAGGGAGTTTCTTGCAAAAGAAACTAGTGGGAGTACGGTAGAACTGGAAAAAACTTCTGAACCATAAAATGTAACTGATGATTTGGAGGAACCGCTGGATTCAGAAGTCCCAGACGAACCTCAGCCACTCCGCAGATCTGGTAGGATTTCTCATCCGCCCGAGAGATACTACGGTTTTCTCATAGACGGGGATCGAAAGGATTGCATCTTGAAAGAAGATGATCCTACCAGTTTCAAGCAGGCCATTATCAGTAGGGACTCTGATAAATGGCTGGATGCTATGAAATACGAAATGGAGTCCATGTACACCAATAAAGTGTGGACCTTGGATATTGCTCCACCTAGGGTAATACCCGTTGGATGCAAATGGATCTACAAAAGGAAATTTGGTGTAGATGGGCAGGTGGAAACCTATAAGGCCAGACTCGTTGCAAAAGGTTTTCGTCAAAGACCAGGTGTGGACTATGACGAAACCTTTTCTCCAGTGGCTATGCTCAAATCCATTCGGATCCTACTTGCCATTGTTGCCTTCCATGACTATGAGATCTGGCAGATGGACGTAAAAACATCTTTTCTAAATGGAAGTTTAGAAGAGTGCGTTTATATGGATCAGCCGGAAGGTTTCGTAAACAGTGGGAGCAGCGGGAAGGTGTGCAAGTTGCTTAAATCCATTTATGGATTAAAGCAGGTATCGCGGAGCTGGAACATCTATTTTGATGAAACAGTCAAGGAATTTGACTTCATCAAGAACGAGGATGAGCTTTGTATTTATAAGAAGATTGTAGGACGAACTGTCGTGTTCCTAGTCTTGTACGTGGACGGCATTCTTTTGATAGGAAATGACATTCCTATGCTACAATCGGTCAAGCTATTCTTATCACAAAGGTTCTCCATGAAGGACCTGGGAGATACCTCGTACATTCTGGGGATTAAGATCTACAAAGATAAATCCAAGAGATTACTCGGACTCTCGCAGTCCAGATACATAAAGACCATACAAAAGAGATTTAGTATGGAAGATTCCAAGCGCGGTAACATACCCGCATTGCACGGAATCACCCTCTCCAAGGAGATGTCTCCCAAGACTGACGAGTAGAGGGTTCGCATGAGCACTATACCCTACGCTTCGGTGGTAGGATCTATAATGTATGTGATGCTATGTACAAGGCCAGATGTAGCTTATGCGCTAAGCGTGGTGAGCCGGTATCAGTCGAACCCAGGTGAGGACCACTTGACAGCAGTAAAGAACATTCTTAAATATCTGAGAAGGACTAAGGAGATGTTCTTGGTTTACGGTAATGGAGACCTAAAGGTTGAGTCCTTTACCGATTCAAGCTTCCAGAGTGACAAGGATGACAGCAAGTTCGTCTCGGGTTTTGTATTTACCCTCAACGAAAGGGTGGTGTGTTGGAAGAGCTTCAAACAGGATACCGTTGCAGACTCGACGATGGAGGTTGAATACATTGCTGCGATCGATGCCGCAAAAGAGGCGGTCTGGATGAAGAAGTTCATTAGTGAACTTCAGGTAGTTTCGTCCATTGTTAACCCAATACCTTTGTATTGCGATAACAATGGGGCTATAGCTTTAGCGAAGGAACTACGGTCCCATCAGAAATCCAGACACATCTTAAGGCGGTATCACCTGATCAGGGAGATCGTAGATCGCCAGCAGATAGAGGTCCGGAGAGTGGATACAAAAGACAACATTGCGGATCCATTCACCAAGGCCCTTCCTTAAGCACAGTTCGAAAGACTTTTTGAGATGTTGGGTATGCGGTACGCCAACAGCTAGCCCTAGAGCAGACATTGGATATTCGGTATGCCAATATATGGCCTTAGTGCAAGTGGGAGATTGTTGGATATGTATGCCCTATAGGCCATTATCTTATATGTATACATATGAATGCTTAGACATATATATGTACAGGACAGTCTTGCTCGATATGATAGTATGCTATCTGGTTTGTCATTATCTTAACATGTGCATGTTTTACTTGCTATTACATATCTTTTATACATGTTGATAAAGCCCGTAGGATCATTGCTAGACTACCTGCGTTGTGATGGCGACCATACTTGTGGGAGCTGGGTAGTCGGTACACATATCCTTAAATGGTCCCTAGTCGTGGGAGTATCGAGACTGGGCATCGATATTCCGAAGTAGACTAGTGTATACGTTTCTAGACCCCGACGAGGGGCGATGGTTTGGTCCCGCAACCATTAGTCTTTAGACCTAAGATCGTATACAGGTGCTCACTGGGTGAGTACACCGGACGGACTCGCCGAGGACTTCCAGATGGTACCATACCTATCGTCAGATGGAAGTTCTTAGGTGACATGAGTACAGGTTAGTCTTTAGACCTGAGATCATCATTTGTCTCGTGTGAGTTCCCACTATGCTTTGATCACTACCCTACCACGGCTCTACTGAGTCGTGCAAACAGGTTTTGGTTGGGTACAGTCCCGAGCCACATGGAGGCAGTGAGCGATTGTCGAGGATTCGTCTCTCCTGGTATTGGGAGTCGATATCGCACTGTGTTTGATTGGTCAGGACCATAAGACCTTGACCAAGGCAGTTGGGATTTACTGATAGGCTGATCAGTAGTTTTCCGGATTGGTCCTGAACCACATCAGCACGGATTACCAGGTTATCAAGGTCTGATGTTTACCACCCCCTAGACCCGGTATGTGATACTCTCAGACGAAAAGACCGGACTGTACGGAGATTGTCACACATAGGCTCAGTAGGGATCCAGATGAGTTTGCTCGTCGGCCTTCCTTTTCGACAAGTACCCGGGTAGCCGTTATGTACAGCTAGTGCCACTGACGTGCTTGTGGTTATGGATTTATCCAGTAACTCACTGCCGGCGTACTGTCGAGTCTTTAGAGTCCCACACAGAGGGCTTCCCTGGTTCAGGAGAAATGATGTAGTAGCCATATTGGATACGTGCAGGGTCTCGATCGATTGATGTACTTTGTATTCGGACTTTCGATCGGACAGTTGGTAATACTAGCCGGCTCGGGTTTGAGCCAGATTATTAAATCAGGTATTGATTTAATAGTTTATATATATGTATTTCGATATGTATATTCTAGTATTACATTCTTCGTGTTATTCTATCTCTTTGGGCATTCGTGTTTTTATCCGAATACAGGTATGTATATACAGCAGACTGTAATACGTATTTTATTACAGATTACCTTCTAGAAGGTGGACACCTCATCATGGACTTTTCCATTTATTGATAAATGGAAATGAGGTGGAAATTAAGGAAAGGGAGGCATGGTGAGTGGCATTGCTTCAATAGTTCACAAATTAATTCTTTATTCATTTGTGATTACTATTGAAGCATGGCTACACTTATTTATTGAAAAAATTCGTACACAAAACCTTTTGCGTTGATTTTCTCTCACATGCATACTTCATTATTCTTGAGCTCCCATTTTTGCTCCACCCTACTCCTTCCTCTTGAGTTTCCTCCACCTCCATCATCTTCCTCTTCACTACCGTCTCATGAGTTGAGAAACAAGTGAAGAGGTAAGAAAGAAATAGCAAAACACTTAGATCATCACACTACATTCTAGACTACTTGGTTTAGCAACCCAAGCTCTCTAGTTGCTCCACTTGACATATAGTGTGGAGCTAAAACCATGAATCATATCTCTCGGGTGGATCATCTACGACAAAGGAGGACCGGAGAGCAAGATCGATCACGGAGAACCGAAGGAGTCAACAAAGAAGATCAAGCATGTTCAAGGTGGCCACTTGGAGCTAACGAAGAGGAAAGAAAACCGAAGGAGTTGGATTGTTTGGTAAGACTTCTTTCATAGTAGATAGCACTACAAGTTTTGCTAGATAGGTTTATGGAAAGATCCGGGTTAAAGGTTATTCTAGCGCCATGTTCTAATCGTTAGAAAAAATTTTGTTCCGCAAATCGCCACGGTAGTTGGCCGGGGCACTAGCGTAACCTTTCAGATTCGTCATTTTGAACCATGTTTGCAGTACTGACGTTCTCCCTCTTCAGTTTCTTCCTGTTCCTGCAATCAAGTTTGAAGTGTCCTGGCATCCTACAGGAATAACAATTTTTATTCTTGCTATTCTGTTTGCCATAGTTATTGTTGTACTAAAAGTGTTTCCTCTTTTGTCCAGCCCCGTATTTTTTTGGACTGATTATTCCCATCAACCATCTTCACCTTATAAATAGATTGATTATTTTGTTTTTGTTTTTGTTTTTTTGCAGATTTCAAGTTTCCTCTTCAATCCGCAAATATTTTTGAATCTGTTCCAAAGTGAAAGCCTCAATAATGTGCAAAAGTTTTTTTCTATAATTATTCCAATTAGAAGAGAGTTTGGCTATTATAGCCTCCACTTGCAATTTTTCAGAAATGTCAACTTTCAGATCTTTAAGTTTAGAATAGCACTTATAGGTCATGGACTTGATCCATAATGGAAATATAATCAACCATGGAGAATTCAAAATACCGCATTGTAGGGTGTTTTTCGTCACCCCATTGAGATGGGAATACGCATCGCTTGTCAGACGTATACAGATTCCCCCTGTTTAGGGTAGGCTGGGATTTATTGGTTGTGGGGATTCGAATCTCCGGCAGCCGCGGACTAAGCTACCGTTAATTACCCATCGCTTTTGGAGTAAGAGAAGTTACGATTGACGGGTAAAACTAGTCATCCTAAGTACATGTGAGACAACACGTGACCGCGTGTCACGCCCCGCTTCCCAGAGTACGCAAGATTGGGCACGTGACATAGCCAACCATGCTACCTGTGGGTAGGAAGTATCCATCCACAGTCACATTACGGTTGTAAGGATATCAAGAACAAGATAAAAACTAATCTAATACATGTCCAAATCCATAATAACAAGAATCAATAAACAATAAGTGCGGAAGCTAATGATCCAATACAATGAATAAACAGTACGTCCCATAATGCGGACTCACATCTGGAAATGAAAAGAAATAAATAAACTAAACCCTAAGGACTCACTGTTCAGCCTGCTGGCTGAAGTACTCCTGCTCGGTCGTCGACAATGGTACGGAATCTGGGCCATGCAAAACCCAGACGTCAGCGCGTCATGACATCAAGTATCTAGTATAAACATGGTAATAAGCAATGCAAGTATGAACATGAATAAAGCAGTAGTAAGAAATAACAAGCAGGGTAATGTGCAATGGTGACTAAACTGTCCTACAGGTTTTCTACTCTATAGTCTTTGAAACCAATTGATGAATCGTCGATGTAACTCAATAGTATCCCGTGCGTGTCCGGGACCACGGTCAAGATCCTCGGGGCTGAATCCGAGACGTGCCGCTAAGCAGTAAAAGGTAGTAGGATGGACGAGTGTTGTCAGCATCAACACTCCGGAGCTGGCCAAGCCCGTAAGACTGATCAGAACAATGTATCGAACTGTTGAGTTACAAGTCGGTTTCACCTTTGATTTCCCCATACCCCCAAGCTATGTATGTCAGGTCAGGTATTCAGTAGTCAAGGACTAATGCCAACAGAAAATCCGGTAAAAGTAGGTCCGTCTGGATAGACAGCAGGGATGGTCGGGTCTGTCAGCATTAGGCATGAAATCATGAAACAAGTCATGTCACGGTACAACAGGATGAGTCGGTATGTATGTATATGTCATGTGTAGCAGGGTCAGGCCAATATGTAGTGCAATCGAGTAGGTGCTCACAACAGGTATGCAATCAAATAATGAACAGCAGCAGGAAACAGTAAATAACCATATTATTCCATGTAAACACAATGATGTTTTGTATTCTCTTATTAACAGGTTCACGCACCTTTGAGGTGCAACAATCACAGAGTAAAACGATATTAATAACACGAAGCAATGAAGCCATTAAAACTACAGCATACTAATAGTTACAAGGATAATCTAGCAATTTAAGCAATGACGTGCTAATTGGTTAATTAGTTAAAGTGTGGATTGATAGCATACCGATTAACTACAAGTAACTACTATAATGATTTAACGTTACGGATAATTGTAACTATCAATTCTAATCGATGTTACCAAGCCGTGTGGTTATAACAAATAATATGATGATTAAGTTTGTAGCATGTTAAAGCAAGTATTCGGATACTTGCCTCGACGGTTTCGCAAACCGGAAAGCACGGATGCGACATCGGCAGAAAACACGAGACGGGTGCACGGATCTCGGATTGAGTCCCAACAGCGAACAACGGGATCACACGGACCAGGGTACTTCGCTGGAGCGTCGGGTTCGCCAAGACGGCACGGTCGGATTCCGGCAACAACAAAAGTAGCGAAGTTAGCAATTACGATATGATACACGCAAAACGACCAGCAAGGGGGATTGTACCAAAAGGAAGGACAGGGAAAACTTACAGGGAAGAAGCAGGGTGCAACCACGATGGCTCGACGGCACTGGAACGCCGGCGAGGCAACGTCGGCGGCTGCAAGGGCTGAATGACCTCGGGGTGCGCGGGAGAGGGTGCTGCAGCGAGTGGATGAAAGGGTGGTCGGCTCTGGTGGTCGAGGGGGAGACGGAGGTGGCCCTGGTGACGACGGCGAGGTCGCCGGCGCGTTCTCCGGCGAACAGCGGAGGGTAGGGGATGGGTGAAGGGCTCGGGTTGGTGGTCCGGCGAGGGGAGGAGGGAAGCGACGACGAGGTCGGGACGAGGAGGGTGAGAGGGAGTCGTGGGAGTCGTCGGCGACGAGAGGTGGCGTCGACGGCGAGGTCTGCGGGGGTTGGAGGCGTCGTCGGGTTGGGTGCAGGTGCGGGAATCGGCGGGAGAACGAGAGGAGGAAGGTGCGGCTAGGTCGAGGAGGTGTTGATGGCGGCGACGAGGTCACGGGGAGGTCGGCGGTGAGGTCGCGAGGGCTAGGGTTAGGGTTTCGTGTGGGTTTCTCGCGATGGAGGAAAAGCGAAGGGGCGGCTGCATGGGAAAATTTATATAGGGGAAGAGAGAGAGGGAGAGATTGGAGAGAGAGAGGGAGAGATTCGATGAGATAGAGAGAGAAGGAGAATGAGGAGAGAGACAGAGAGAGAGTGGGAACGGTGGGGCCCACGAGAGGAATCGTATGCTTGCGATTGGCTGAGGGAAAGGTAAAGGAATTATAAGAAAGATTTTAAGAAAGATTTTAAGGGATTTGAACTGTTAGAATATATATATTCGTAAAATATATTAACTTTAGATATTAAATTAAATGGGCCTTTTTGGCGCGAAATGAAACATTTCCAAATCGCGCCCGGATTGCGCCCAAATGTTCCAAATTCAAATTATAGGATTTTAAGCGGGTTCCAAATTTTGAAAAGAGGTGTTTGGTGATTAAAATGCATGCCCCCAAGTCGGACACTTGCACGCGCGCGTAGTCGTCCAAACTTGCCCGTTTAGCCAAACGAAACGGAATCTCGACACGCGGACGCTACCACGCGACTAGTGGCGACGAGTAGGCCAACATGGACACTTTAAATTTCATTTTAGGAGTTAAAATTTGTTATGTGCCAAAATGACTTAACCGGTTAAAATTTTGCAAAAAGCACCAAACAAACAGGATAATTGGAAAGAGCAATATAAAACCCTCAACTTGTAATATAAATAGTATTATTGGGCTCGGGTGTTACATCATACCCAACTACAAAAAGAATTTCGTTCTCGAAATTCCAAGAATACAAGATAGCTAACTACTGGAAAAGGTGAGGGAAATTCTGCCGGATCTCGTCTTCTCGCTCCCAAGTGGATTCTCCATGCGATCGATTACCCCAAGAAACTAGCACAAGAGGGATAACCTTGTTCTTAAGAACCTTTTCTCTCCGGTCCTTGATTTCAACTGGTCGCTCCTCAAAAGTCAGGTCCTCTCCTACAGTCAACTCCGAATGATCCAAGACATGAGTCTCATCACGAACATACCTCCGTAGTTGAGACACATGAAACACATCGTGAACTCCTGCTAATGACGGTGGTAACGCCAACCGGTACGATACCTCTCCAACACGCTCCAAAATCTCGAAGGGTCCAACGAATCGAGGACTAAGCTTTCCCCGACTTCCAAAGCGAATCACCCCTCTAGTCGGTGATATCTTCAGGAATACCAAATCACTCACGGCGAACTCTAGAGGTCTTCTTGACGTGTCGGCCCAACTTTTCTGTCTGTCTTGAGCTGCCTTCATATGCTTCCTGATGGTATTCACCTTCTCGACTGTCTGTACCACCAAATCTGGTCCTAGTAACCTTCGTTCACCAACATCATCCCAACAAACCGGCGAACGGCACTTACGACCATACAACGCTTCAAACGGAGCCATCTGAATTGTCGCCTGGAAGCTATTGTTGTACGAAAACTCCACCAGGTGTAGATGATCTTCCCAAGAACCTTTGAAGTCCAACATGCAAGCTCTCAACATATCTTCGAGGGTCTGGATCGTTCTCTCTGATTGTCCATCAGTCTGAGGATGATAAGCTGTGCTAAACTTCAATCGAGTCCCCAAACTTTCTTGTAAACTCCTCCAAAAGTGCGACAAGAACCGAGTGTCCCGATCGGACACGATGCTTACCGGCACTCCATGCAATCTGACAATCTCCTGCATGTATCGCTCTGCCAAAGTCTCTGTCGATTGACCAACCCGAAAAGGAATAAAGTGAGCTGCCTTGGTCAACCGATCGACGATCACCCATACTGCATTGTTGCCCTTTGGACTCCGCGGTAAAGCTGTCACGAAATCCATGGTTATATGTTCCCACTTCCACTGAGGAATCGGAAGTGGTTGCAACAAACCAGCAACCCTTTGGTGTTCAGCCTTGACTTGCTGACACACCAAGCACTTAGCCACGAAGCGAGCAATTTCCCGTTTCATACCTTCCCACCAGAAATGCTGTCGAATATCTCGGTACATCTTTGTCCCTCCTGGATGTACAGAGTAAGCTGAACTGTGTGCCTCCTTCATAAGCTCTTCACGCACATCTCCTTTTGGCACACACACACGGCTACCATATCTCAATGAACCGTCTTCATGGATCAGTAAATCGGTTCGTAGTCCGGCTCCAACCTGCTCTCGAAACTTTTGCAGTCTAGGATCCTGCGATTGCGCCACTTTAATCTTCTCAACTAGGGACGACTGTACTTGCAATTGCATCAACTGTCCTGTAGCCTGTGGTAGCACAACCTCCAAGTCAAATCTCTGAAAATCCGCAATGATCTCCCTTTGTGCGGTCAATACCTGAATGGCTGGTAACCGGCTTAGCGCATCCGGCACGACGTTAACTTTTCCCGGATGGTACTTAAGATCAAGGTCGTAGTCGGCCATCAGCTCCAACCATCTGCGTTGCCTCATGTTCAACTCCTTCTGAGTGAACACATATTTCAAACTCTTGTGATCCGTAAAGACTTCAACTCTCTCACCCAGAAGGTAGTGTCTCCAAATCTTCAGGGCGAAGATCACGGCTGCAAGCTCCAAGTCGTGAGTCGGATAGTTCTTCTCATGAGTCTTCAGTTGTCTCGATGCGATAGAGAGAGGGAGAACGAGGAGAGAGACAGAGAGAGAGTGGGAACGGTGGGGCCCACGAGAGGAATCGTATGCTTGCGATTGGCTGAGGGAAAGGTAAAGGAATTATAAGAAAGATTTTAAGAAAGATTTTAAGGGATTTGAACTGTTAGAATATATATATTCGTAAAATATATTAACTTTAGATATTAAATTAAATGGGCCTTTTTGGCGCGAAATGAAACATTTCCAAATCGCGCCCGGGTTGCGCCCAAATGTTCCAAATTCAAATTATAGGATTTTAAGTGGGTTCCAAATTTTGAAAAGAGGTGTTTGGTGATTAAAATGCATGCCCCCAAGTCGGACACTTGCACGCGCGCGTAGTCGTCCAAACTTGCCCGTTTAGCCAAACGAAACGGAATCTCGACACGCGGACGCTACCACGCGACTAGTGGCGACGAGTAGGCCAACCTGGACACTTTAAATTTCATTTTAGGAGTTAAAATTTGTTATGTGCCAAAATGACTTAACCGGTTAAAATTTTGCAAAAAGCACCAAAAAAACAGGATAATTGAAAAGAGCAATATAAAACCCTCAACTTGTAATATAAATAGTATTATTGGGCTCGGGTGTTACACCGCGCGTCACACGCGTAGCGCGTGGACGCCGGACACCAGCGGGTCACGTGTGTTGCGCGTGGGCGCCGGAGGCCAGCGGGTCACGTATGTAATGTGTGGGCGCCAGCCGGTCACGTGCCCTGGCATGGGCACTAGGCGCCAGGGTCACGTGCGCGGCGTACGGTCACTGGACGCCAGCGGGTTACGTGCGTAGCACGCGACCGCTGGAAACACCAGCGGAAAAAAGGACTTAGCCCCTAGGCTGACAGTTGAACTCCCGATGGGCTTTGGAGTTGAACTTCTGAACCGGAATTGGGTGTAGATTTGAAGTTAAACTCCCAAAAGATCTGAATTTAGAGTTAAACTCCTAAAATATCTGGATTTGGAGTTAAACTCTTTTGAGAATTTGGATCTTGGAGTTGAACTCCTCAAGGATTTTCGGGGATAATCAAAGGGGACCCATTTCTTCTCCCTTGAGCCTTGGATCTTCCCAAAGTGGGATTTTGAAGGTGGGTCTTCTTCCTCCTCCTCTCTTTTCGCTGGATCTTAGAGAAAAAGAGAGGTGAAATTAAAAAAATCTCCTTTTTAGGGATTTGATGGGAGATCTAAACTCTCCTTCGAGGGCTTTATTGTGAAATTTTATTTAGTTTTGAGAAAAAGATAGCTAAGCTCTTAATTTAATTGGAAATGAAAAGAAAGAGGGAGAACTTGAGAGAGGAAATGGAGACACAAACCCTGGAATTTTTTTGAGAGAATGAAAAGTTGTTGTTGATTTTTTTCATCATGTTTGTCTTTTATAGGCTACACACTTTACATATAGCCCCTTGGGCTTTTCCATATGACATTTGTGCATCCCTGTGTCTCATGTGCCTATTTCTTTTTGCACATAAGCCATGATGTTTACAAAATTTTAGGCTTTTTGCTCTTTTTCCATACATTTATTTTTAAAAATATATTAAACTGATTTATAGCTTCATTCTTTTTATCATGGGGCCGGCTCCTTCCATGCTTGATCTTGACTTGGGCTTGGACCCACTTGGATTTTTCTTGAGACCGCTTGCTTGGGCTCAGGCCCATTTGGCTTAGACCCGGTCAACCGAGGTATAATAATTGACCCCAACATGCATAATTAAAAACTTATTTACGTCTTTTTCGGTGTTGTATTTGAATTCCAAGACCTCCCATATCTCCATTGGAGTTTTGATCGAAATGAAGAGATCATACAATCAATCCAACAAAGTGTTGAGGATGTAACCTCTGCACAGCAACTCGTCTTCTATGCGCTTCTTGCGGAGTGCCTTCAAATTCTCGGACTTTCCCTCTGTAGGTTCTGGAATCTCTATTAAATTAGGATCCGGAACATAGGTGAATTTCAACGCTGTGAGCAGGAACAACATCTTGTCCTTCGAATAAGAAAAATTTGTCCCATCAAACGGGTTCAATTTCACAAAGTCTTGACTCATCATCTTGAACACAGTCTCTGATCCCATTTCCATTGCAGACATCGTATTAAGATTGTTGGAAAAATTAAGAATAGAAATGGAATTGAGGAGTTGTTTCGAATCATGATATCATTGTCCTTAAGGTGAAATTTGCCCCCACTCAAAAGAGTTCGCTGATAGGTTCGTAGCAAATCACCTTTAGAATATATTAAAGCAACCCAAAAATCGGTAGTCTGCAAAACTGAAGATTCTCCTTATAATTTCAAAATTAGAAATTGGGTATTTTAGATAATACAAGTATGAGAGAGAGAGAGAGCACGCACACGCTTTTGAAGGAAAATGCGATTTGCGATTGTTAATGGCACTCATTTAAATAAACATAAATGCATATTTTCATTACATCCTTTCAATCCAATATTCACCAACTCTCAATCCAAACAATACGAATGTTGGTATAAATGTACATTTTCAAGACATCCAAAGGCAACTCTTCCAAACAATATGAATGTTGGTATAAATGTACATTTTCAAGACATCCTCTCAATGCAAAGACAACTCTTCCAAACAATATGACTATCGGCATAAATGCACCTTTTCATGGATTAAAAATATCCACTCTGTATGTCTATCTCATCTTTTCTATTTAACAAACTAATAAATTCAACAACAGTAACATCCAGGTTTCGATTGTGTGAAATCATGAAAACAGCAATTACAATACACTAAAACAAATTTTAACTCTGATGGCCTAAAAATTCATTATACATAGACTTGCCTTGTCTTGCTCCGCCATGGCTTAGTAAAAATGCCTGAATTAGAACCACCTCACATTATGGCATACAGCTAAAAATAAATATTAACGGTTACACAAATAATACAAATCAATTTTGCATAGTGTACATATATGATTAAACCTGAGAATGTTACTAGTATAGAATATACCCAGGCTGAGGCGGGGGCCCACGGTGTGATCCGCCTCTACTTAATGCAGAATAACGATTGGTCATTTGTTGGCTATTATTGCCATAGGCTCCCCTATTAGGGTCGTACCTCGGCTGCCATTGCTGGGCCCCATAAGCTTGGTAGCCCCCGTAAACCCTTGGGAGGTTCTGAACATAGGGGCCTGCTACAGGTATTTGGGTAACGAGCGGGGGATACCCGTACCCGCTACTTTGGGGGTAGGCTTGCACAGGTGCAACTCTTCGTGGATCAGGTTGATGCTCTCTCCCATAGCGGGGATTGCTATGAGATCTGCTGTATCGAGTTCTTTCGAAATGTGAATGTTGATCTGGTCGTTCATACCCAGGCCCGTGCATGTAGCCGTTGTTCGGGTGAGCCCCGGAAGAAGGTTGCCACTGCATGTGAGTAGGGCCTTGATGAGGATGATGAGGATGTTGTTGATGTCGACCATTGGAATATGGGATGCCGTTGGGGCCCACATCACGAGGTGAATGTGAAGTATGTCTTGGTTCACCTACACTGTGTCGTCCTGATTGTATCTGTAGGCTGTTCCTTACGAGCCGATGAGCTGCATCACCAAGTTGCCGGCCTGAGATTGCTACAGGGGGGTTTGGTCTGCAAAAAGAATTGTGATCATATAAATTTATTAGGAATTGAATTTACGAAGGGGGTTGTTCAGTTGTTAAAAAATCAAACGTCTGCTACATTTGCTGCAAGAACAGTGGCAAGGATGTCCAATTTTTCCTAAGTTTTAATCAGGGAGTTTTTCCTAAGTTTTAATCAGGGACATTTTGGCAACAATTTGAATAGAGTTGCAAAACACAGCAAACTTAGGGGTATCTACTGAAACCAATTTAGCTACAACAGATGATGCAATTTTTAGAAAGGTGAGCATGGCATTTATTAGGGGCGCAGCATCAGCCCCTTGATTAGATGTAGTTGGTAATTTGCAGCAGATGTCGCGATTCCGCTTGTTTTTTTTGTTCAACCAAACACAAAATGTGCTTTGGCTTTAGGAATCCTTCAATGTAACTTGAAACAAACTTCTGATGGATTTTGGGTGCTTTAATTGCAACAACTGCTGCATTTCTATTATAGCAAAACCAAACAGACCCTAAATTCTCACTACCTTCTATTATCCATTGGCCTCCTTCCAGTGTCATCATGCCATAAAACAGGCGGTGGCTTCAAATCACCGCTAGTAACAGTCTGCATTCAGAAGGAAAAACATAGACTTAAGGTGACTAATAATGAAGAGATATTGCCATTGCAAAATAAGAAACTTTTATGAGACTATGGATCATTCCCCTTGTAAAGAGCTTTCAGGGGTATGCTCAGAATTATTGCATTACCATATTGGCATAATATAGATGCTTAAAATGGAAAACAGTGCAGAATATAAGACAAAATTCGAATGCATGGAATAGGGAACTGTTATATTGGCTTATGAATTGCCTCTTCCTAAAACATCAAATGTAACATAACGTCGACAGGCAGCTTTACAAACCCTATTTTTGGCAAAAATTATAATTTCGCATTGCTAAGCAATGGACGTTTGAATTGCTCCAGTTTCTACTAAACTAGGTTACTGGAACAAGCTTTGAACATGCATGAAAACAAATTTAGAAATTGTTCACCCAGCACAATTGTAATTTTCATCTTATATTGATTCTACTTTTTAAAGGATTGGTGTGCAAAAAAGGAATAAACTAAAAGACACATTTTCCTATAAAATGTTCTTACTGCAAACTTAATATATTCCGGAGTGCTTGTATAAGAATAAAAATAGTTCATCATGGACTTTTCATCATGGCCTTTGCCTGTGTAGACGCCGCCGATGATTTCATGACATTCAACAAGATGCATATATGAAGACTATTTCTAATATCAGAATAGAAAACCCAGAAGTTTGCATTATAATAACTGATGTTCAGCACATGTGACTCGTGTGTATATTATGTTAACATCATGGACAAGGATTTGAGAATATTTTTAAAAGAATTTTAATTAACATAATTTAGGTTTGTAATGCTTTTAGTATGATACTTTACAATTTCAAAAGATTTATACAAGTTAGCTATTTATATCTTAATATTTTTTTCTCAAAACTACAAGAATTTTTCATGTAATCGCTATTAATGTTGGGTTGTATAAAATTAGTCTATTGGTGGTGTATGAAGATCTGAAATGGAGATTTGGCTCCTATATTGGGTTTGAATTTGAATTTTAATGTTTGGAGCTAGTGGAGGAAAGTTGTCTCTTTTCTGTGTTTATTGTAATGAAATAGCTAGGTCTAGCTCATTATAAGTAGTGATCTTCTTTTATCTCTTCTTTTCCTTGTATTTCCATAAAATCTTCACATGTTGATTAGCCGCAAATCAATTTGGCATCTCAATTGAAAGTTGCCGTAATATTGGTAGAGATGATGATTATGATCATTGAATTAAGCATATGTGATGGAACAAAGATGTATGTAATGAATGGAAAGAATGAAAATCTCTAAGAGAAAATTGACATATTCCTCTAAGAACCAAATTACCCTAGATCACATAAACAAAAGCACCACAGAACAGAAGGTTCCATAAACTGCCATTTGATAAAGAATGTTTAGGTACTGCAACATATAATTGGATAACAAAAACTCAACTACTCACGCCAATTCATACCTTTTCGGGGAATATAACACCAGCAGGTGGTCGAGTAATATGTTTATGTGAATCTGGAAGTGTGTATATAGAGCATCTGGAAATGGTGAAGTTACAAATATGATTAAAGAATGAAAGTCGAACTGCAATCATAAAGACACGTTAATTAGCTTACATGACTTGATTGTCCATTATATCTTCCATTCCGTTGACAGGAGACCTAAAGACTGGGGGACAAGGATCCCCATTACAAAGGGATAGATACCCGTTCATCCCACCACTGCATAAAAGTGAATCAGATGTGAAACACCCTCAAAAAGACGTATTGCAGTTTTTGCACATGTATTTGTGCAGTTTATCATATACATGTATACACACATGTGCATATTGTGTATAGACTTGGCTCCATAAAGCATTGGAGCCTAATCCTTCTAATTAATATTCTAATGTCAAACAATTTTCCCAAAAAAAAAACTAATTCTGTATTTGGGTCCCTATTTAATGCAGAAGTTATATAAAGCTTGTATATCAACTAAAATTGTCTATATCCTCACTTATATCATTAGTTTTTTACATTTTTAACTTCAGGATTACAGTGTAAAATTAAAATGCATACCACTTAGGGTCAACAACGGCATTGTTCACCAATCGCCAAAATTTAATCAGTGGTAATATATCAAATGGAATAATACTGCTTTAAACATGATGGCATTTACCTTGCTACAGGATCAAGTATTTCCTTGATATTGGCTCGTTCTTTGTCTGAGAGTTGTCCAAATTGGTTATTGAGTGAAAATATACAAGGGGAAAGAGGGTGGCACAAGTTAATAAAAAGCATGTCAAACATCACACTGTTCCGCCGCACTTCCTCTTCCTACATTGAAATCCAAAATTTTCCACAATGAAAATTTTCCATCAATGGGTAGATTGGAGCATGTGTAGCAATATCTCTAGGTTAGAAACATACTGTTAGAGTGTGTTCTATTTTTTTAATCTCAGCAAGTAAGCGGTCCTCGTCAATAAAAGGAAGTTTTGCAATACCCTTGATTATAGACAATACAAGAAAAACTCAACCAGATGGCCCTATAATCGAGAAACCATTTCCAGAAACTCATAATTAAACATAACTTACCTACCAAGCAAACCTCTTCCCATTCATGTCTACCTCAAAATCTGGTGAGTTAAGGATAAAAGGGGTTATGCTTGTTCGGGGAAAGATAGTAAATCATTATGCGAGAAACATACCAGTTGGATAGAAATCAATAATAGGTGAGTTTGGATCGCTCATCAATTTCCGATAATGGAAAGGAAGTGCGTGGGAACTGTAAATGCTTAAGCTTGTTAGGGATGCATGTACAAGTTCATCAAAATGCGAATTTAATAGAAAATTTTCAAAATATCTAACCTTGCAGCAGGAAATACCCCCATTAACTGATTGAATGGCTTAAAAGGTGAACCAAGGTCAAAACTAATATTCAGCTCGCTCAAACCCCTTGAGGTCAGAAGCAAAAGGCGCATAATGATATGGATAGAACCTGGAAATAATACATGAGTTCATTAACAAGGTAAAATATTATAAGAAGGGTATGTAAAACTCGGTTTGGGCCCACAACACATGGGCCCACACATGGATGCACATGGGCTTTTAATATAGTGGGACTCCATCCAAAAGACTCAAGCCTTGTGAAGGTTTATCCCAACTTATATCTTATACCCATATGCATCTCATAGTTTTTCCAATGTGGGACTAACTGTTAACAACATTCTCAACACTCTCCCTCACATGCAACGCACGTGGACAGAAGACTTCACGTGCCAAGGCTCAAACCTTATGCACAACATGGAACAAACAAGCACCCGAGCTTTAATACCATGTAAAACTCGGTTTGGGCCCACAACACATGTGCCCACACATGGATGCACATGGGCTTTTAATATAGTGGGAGTCCGTCCAAAAGACTTGAGCCTTGTGAAGGTTTATCCCAACTTATATCTTATACACATATACATCTCATAGTTTTTCCAATGTGAAACTAAATATTAACCACATTCACAACAGGGTAAATTGTCAAAAAGCCCCTGGCCCGCTTCAAACTTGTGTAAAAACCCTGGGCCTTTTGCACTTGTTAAAAAAAACCTGGGCCCAATTAAAAAACCCTTTATACTAGTTGCATGTAATATCTAAGCAGTTGGAGAGAATAAAGACCTAAATGAAATATGACCCAGGGGGTTTTTTCACAAAGATTTTGAACAGTATGCTCTTCCCAACAATTTTGAAAATACAAGGGGTTTTTAGAAAGCTCTCGAACGGACCGTTTTTTTTTTGTTTGACAATTTACCCTCATAAGAATCACCATATGAATATCAATATTCACCTTAATATAGGCCCATGATCATATTGTCTAAGAAACATACTGAAAAATCAAATAATCATATAACAGTTCAGTACTCCCCCACCCCCCACCCCACTCCCCACCCAATCGAAAAAAATTAAAAAGGCTAACAGTTCACTAACCATTGTGCAAAGAATAGAAGGAAAGGAAAGGAAAGGGGAGTTAGGGACCTAAGGGTACTCTACAATTATCCAAAAAATATTCCAAGAACCCTCACAACTAGGCAAATAAGCCACTGCAGTCCTTTTAAAAATAAGACAACATGTTATATGCATACAGCTAAAGAATTAGACCATATGGTAAGGATAACATCTCCTTTTTTCTAGACTATTATGTATACTATGCATGTAAATAGACTAAGATTCTTTTTCTGTATTATGAAAATAAGTAAGCTTTTCATGTAACTATTTAAGTGCCTTCTTTTAAACCACCATGGAAGAATTTAAAAACTCAAGTTTATGAGTAAAAAAAAATCTCTCTTTGTACAGAATAACGTGGTATAGCAATCTATATGACAACTCACGGAAAAATATTTAGGACTAATCCAATGAGAATAGAAAATTCAACCCAATGCAAGCCCATAGCCAGCAAGATAATATCTGAGTCAATATTTTAGTCTGTATTTTATGGATATCATATACAGCTCTGACTAATCCACTCCAGCAAAATGGAAAAAAGTTCTCCAGAAGGACCAGAACTAATAAGAGTACACAGATTGTTCCATGTATTCCAAGTCTGTCATGATCTTCATAGAAAAATAGAAATCCTACTTGCACCACCAGTATCATCTAAGCCTTTTACTTGAGGGGGGGGGGGGGGGGGAAAGGGGCAGATTGTGGAGCAACCCAAAAAAGAAGAAGATGACGTTCTATGGCCAGCTGTCTAACTATGCCAACCCTATTAAATAGTGTGAAATTCATTATTGAGAAATTGTGGAGAGTTGAGGGGATTGTCAAATTCATACTGAGAAATTGTGGAGAGAAATACCCTAACCTTATGCCCTCACAATTTATGCATGCAGCATTCACAACCACAAATTTTGAATATCTCAATATATAAATATATAGACCCCATATTAGAGGTGGAAGACATGACATTCAAACATAGATTTAAACCTAGTGGAGCTTGACTATGTCTAAAGAAAAAATAATATTAAAAAATGAAGGAAAAAATTTAAGATCAACAGACACAACTGTACCTCACGGCTCGATATTCTAAACGTCAGATTTTCCCTAAGAAGCAAATATTTCAAAATATTCTAGTTAGACCACATAGTCTATGCTGTTCATGATAGCTCATTTAATCTTGCAACTTTGTGTAATTCGAGGGGAAAGATGGTCAACAGGATTAGAAGTAAACTAAAATTTCTTGTTTGTTTTTAAATTAGTTGGTTTGAACTTATGCTCAGAATGAATGATGACAAAACCTGCTCCTCCGAAGAAGGCCCTGCGATTAAAACAACACCCAACTTAAGGAATCATTTTCTTCTTGAATTAAATAATCAACTAACATATCTTTTTTTTTGCTGTCTCCATTCATGCTCATCTAGGTCTACCTCTAGTCCAAGAGGCTTTATTAACTACAAAATTTTCACCCACCAAACAGGGGTTCTTAAAACCACAGTAGAGAATAGCATACATCATAGCATAAATAACGTGTTTTATAGTGTAGCAAGGACCATTTCCCTACATAGCATTGCACATAGCGCAAATGCATCGTAGATCATGCATTTTTTATAAAAAGCTTACGCTACATAACTTAAGCTGTATAGCTTAAGCGATTTAAATTATGGAGCATAGGGCTTTTAGCGGTTTCTTTTTTTTAAAATCCGGTATGAATCTCTTAAACCCATAAACAAAACCATTCAAAAACCCAAATCAATCATCTAGGACATCAATGCTGCACTTTCTTCTCTCCCCTAAATCGATCTTCCCAACCAAGGCCATCACCGTCCATCCAAGGCTTGTCACATCGTCTGCCTTTGAGGCCATCGTCTACCTTTTTCTAGGCTAAGGCCATTAATGCATATATTGCATTCTAAGTACTGAAGTTATTTGCTTATGTTATTTTGTTTTCTAAATACTTAAGTTGATTGTCGATTTATATATCATATATGGGTATATTACGTTCTTGTGAACTATTGAAAATGGATATAAGTGTGAACTCATGGATTAAATATTAGGAATATTGTTTGTGTGTGCTGCTTAGTTAGATTTTTTTATCAAAAAATTATTCCTTAATTTGTAAAGTAATTTTACTATTTTTTACATTAGTTTAACAATATTTATATTCTTAAATTAAAATACTAATAAACTTAGTAGCTTACACTATACATTACTCTATTTACTCATTTTCCTATGCCGGAGCGCTACGCTTTATATTATCGCTATTTCCAACATTGCTTAAAATTTAATAGCATCCATCACACATGCCCAAATCACCTTATTCAGTTCTCCCTTGTAGCATTTTCCACTATGGAAGCCACCTCTGACTTCTTATGGATGATTATTTCATTTATTTGTAATGCTACATCTTTCAGTATTGTCACGCATCCATCTCAACATCCTTAGTCTATCCATTTCAACATCCTTAGTTTCGCTACACTCGTCCTAAACATATTTTCTTCCCAACATTCTAAAACAGTTCAATGTACAACAGTTAAAGAGAACTTTCCTCCAAGTTCTTCGTGATCCATAATCACATAATATCCGGAAGCGTATCTCTGCATTAACCATTTTGATTTAATTTAATGAACCACATCATCCTCGATCTAAAATTCATATGATGAATAATGGATTCTTTGTAGAGAAACAAATTAATCCATGTATTTCTTAGCATCAACCTGCACTATATGCTTATTAATTCTCACAATTTCGCTCAAGTGAAACTAGGTTAGTGGAGCAGCAAGTAAAATTAACATAGCACTAGGTGATTTGAAAACGGTGAAAGGAGAATTTCTAAAGTGAGTAAAATAGAATTTCATGCAAAAGCTAGCTGCACAAAGTGCAGCATATAGCTCCAATGAATGTGGTAAAAATATCATGTTACCTAATGCAAATATAGAAGGTAAATGTGAAATTATAGGTTTCAACAAAAAAGGAATCGATGCAAACCATTGCCATGAACAGACCCCTTCGTAGTAATAGTGCATAACCCAGCACAAGCCTTCTGTGTACCTTAAAACCTGATAGAACATGAAGCAATAATTGTTAATAAACATCAACCAAATAAATTTTAAGTTACAGTACAAGGGAGGAAAAAACAGCACACTATTCTAGCAATAAAAAAGACTAGCTAAGCAACGATAACCAAGTTGAGCATGTTAAATGGCAGAAAAAATTAAATCAAAATTTTAATTATTTGAATAGGCATAAAACAGACAAGAAGACTTGCACTATAATTTTACAAAGGTAAATTTGTCAGACTGTCAAAAAGGAAATGAAGCAACAAGGAGAACAAATCGACCAAAATATAGAAAGAAAAAAATCATGAGCAATACATATTACATTAACATTTGAAAAGAACAAATTAACCTTAATAATTAAATACCATAAGCTATACATGTTACATTCATTTCAACATTAGAAAAAAGTGATATGCAAAAAGGTTACAATACAGTACGGCAACATCCTTAAGATATAGAATGGGCAGCAGATGTCATATTAGTCAGCAGTTTAAAAAAAAACCGGCTGGCAGATATCAAGCAATCAAGAACAAATAAGTTATTATGCTCTGCAATTGACTCACAACATCTTTCCGAATCGATTCAATTTCTTCAGGAGTTTTTGCACAAAACTTTTCTTCATAGTACCTTTCTTTCCATCCTTCCTCTCCCAACTTAACCTGATAGAATCAGCATTGGATACATAAGAAATAGTAGTCTTTGAAGCACAAAAGTTATTATGCACTAGAAGCAGCTCTTTCACATAAACAGCCATAATATATGAAACTTAAGGATCTCAAAAGTAAAGTAGCCATAGAGAAATATGGTTTTCCCAAAATGGGGAGAGAGAGAGAGAGAGAGAGAGAGAGAGAGAGAGAGAGGTTACAGTACAGCAGCTAAGAGGGAGTAAATTTTTGGATATAAGATAAGCAAGCAAAGAAGTCATGAATTTATTCTCTTTAGCTCTTCACTTTATTAGTGCCTCAATGCTGAAAGCATATCGTCTATAGCAAATCTATTGTGCTTCCCCTTCAACACGACCTTTTCAGTCTGAGAAACTGGAAAATGGGAGCATTCAGGATTATGGCAACCATAGATCCCTAGGCAATGAACTTCGCAGTAATTAAGAGATAGTGTCATGTTGTCAGCATTCAAAACATTAACAGCGTCTTGTTTCGAGAATTTCCTCCATATCTAACCCCATTTCATAAAGTTGATTATCATAGACAGCAAAGTGATAAAGAGTTTAATTGCTACCATACATATTAACAAAAAAATCTAGAAATAATCTACCGACCTTGTCTTCTTCTGGATTTTCGGTATTGAAAAGATCAGATTTCTCACGGAGCACTTCCTTAAGCATTGCTTTCAAGTCATCTTTGTTTTCCTTTACCTGAAAATTGAGGAAAAGAAATATAACAAAGACCTCATGAAAATTTTAAATGGCACGGAAAGACGATTATAAACTTGAAGAGTCAATGTTATTTTTTGGTTACTTTTTTATTTTTGATCAAAACGGATGCATAAGCCGCCGCGTTTCATTAAATAAAGTTTTTAACGAAACTAGTAATAATGAGGAAATAATAAACTTGAACTTGAAGAGCCTATAATCAACATAGCATGAGTACAACCAAAGCAATATAAGCTTGAAGAGTCTATAATCAATAAATTCACACTTTAAACGTTCGCTATTCAAAAAAGATATATTTACTGCTATTTCAAGGCTATTCTCAGCCTCAACAATGGCAGCACCCACTGATGCCCCTGAAGAAGATATGCATGAAACTTTTTGGGCTGTGTGGAGTGTATCTTTGCTGTCTTTCCGGACCCACTGTTGTGCCTTAATCTCCAGCCTAGACATTGCATTAGTCGCTTTCCCAATTTGGTTGTCTTTTCGGGCAGATCTAGTACTGTTGAACTTGCCAGAAGATCCATTCTGCTGATAGGGTGAGGGAATAACCCCAGAAGCAAGTCGTGAACCCCGAAAATGAGTAACAGGAACTAAATCTTCGGGCCTAACTTGTGGGTCTACATCATCACGTCGCTTCGCCTGTGTTTTTTCCCGCTTAATTCTTTCTGCTTGACACTGGAAAAGAAAATTCAAGAGCTTAAGAAGAAATCACCTCCAGGAAAACTTACTGAAAACTTGGAAAAAAAAATCTTGAGACGGATAAAAATAACACTTGTTCAAGAAAATCACCACGATATTAGCATTGATGTATTGCCGGCTGTATAAGAATCTTTTAAGAAAGTTCCCCAACAAAATATATTTATTATCTGCTATATACAACACAAGTAAACCTAAAAGGTTCAGGGAACATGTTGTGTTGTTTGTAGTATGCAGTTGCTTTCTAGGTTTTATTAAGTACATGATCAGGACTGGCTTTATATATATTGCAAGATCTTCTACTATAGTAGTACTATCGTAATCCTTTTGCATGTCACCAGATGTATATAGAAGTATAATGTGCGTTGTGTATATATACACGTGCATGCATGCAACACATACAAATTACCAGAAGATTGCTCCTAAAAGAGTATCAGATCACAATACCCAACTGATTAAGCCTGCTGCCTACCGTTTCTTATTGTGTACCCTCACTGTAGCATACCCATCCCTATCCCAAGCAACACTAGTAACAAGGAAAAGGAATAAGAACTACATGACAAAACTACATCCTGCTAACTGTCGAATTTTAAATCAAGCATGAGAATATCTCAGAAGTGCATCATGCAAATATTTAATTCATAGCTGAACACAATAAAATGCAGCATAATTTCAATAATGAATAAACAATTCACCTCGCATAAGCATGGGCAAAAATTGTAAACTATATACTGACTTTACCCCTATAATCACTGCGAATTAGAAGATCAAAATAAAAATCAACCTATATTACTAATGCATGTGTCTAAATTTGAGGCATCAAAAATATGGACCTGATGCAGGCGAGCTCTATTTTGGAATATCCTGTCCTCGAACAACCCTACAGCTTGAATAAAATGCTCGACTTTGCTCAAATCCGGCTAACAGAAAAAGAGGAATTGTCATTTGTCACTCGTTAAAGAGAAACCTAAATTCATAAACGGTAAAACATGTATTCTATTTTTAATAGAAAAACTGATCATATTATGCATAGAAAGAAATTAGAGTTGCACACCGTGCATCCGTCAGTCAAATATCCACCCATCATCCTCAATTCCTTTTTATAGACGGCCATTAGCAAATTTATTGCACCCTGCCACAAAGTACAAAGGAGCACACCTATGATTTCCAACTGCATTATTTTTTATTTAAAAAAAAAAAAAGAAAAAGGTTCATCTGCACTGGGTGAAATAACAATCAGAAAGTGTCAAAATAGTAAAGAAACAAGTGATAGCATTGCTCATTAATAACCTGAAAAGGGACCAAAAAGAAATCATGGGAAAGAAAGTGATAGTTTGATATATATAAAAGAAAAAGAAAAATAAAAAAACAAATTTGATCATTAGAGATTCTAGAAATACCAGAGATAATGTGGGGATTTAGCAAACCTCGTGAATTTCTAGTGTAGGCATGTGTGGGAGGAAATCATTGCCGACAAAGAAGCACATGAATATGAAATCATCAACTATGCGCTCAAAGTCGATCTCAAAAGGTGGATTAGGAATTCTAAACTCATAATCAAGATACTCCCGAAGCGTCCAAATGTGGACAAACTGCAAATATTAAGATAAACGGAAAAAAGCTATCAAAAGTTGCAAACATGAACCAAATATAAAATCGAAACAAACATAACTTTTTAATTCACACCTGGTAAGGCTTTTTTGCAACAGTCACATCATCGGTTTTCTCATCAAATTCACCAGATTTCCTTTTTGCGTTACTGTGGCAATCTGCTGCTAAATGGCCCATTTGACCACACAGGAAGCACTTACCCTGCTGCCCCGGAGTGAACACAATCTGACAATAATACATGAATGCATATATCAAAGGGATTGCACAGAAAAATACAAGAGCACAGTAAAATTCTAACCAATATACAGGCTATGCCAACAACAAGAACTAAGGTAGGACCCAGAAACACAAGGAACATATAAACACACTTATGAGGAGAGAGAGAACCACCAACAGATTACCATTGAAAACAATATGAAGAAAACGGAAACTAAGCAACAAACTGTTTATTTTCAATCAGACATGAAGTAGCGCTTACCCTTCATGCCTGAAAAAGTATTTAAAAGTGTTAAAGTTATTTTTAAAGTAGGATAGAGTTTAAAATTAGAGAAGAGTTGGAGTGATGGATTTTTACACATGGGCTTTTAATGATAAGTGGGTTCCAACAATAAGACTCAAGCCTTGTTGAGGTGTTTACCCATTTTATATTCTATACCCATATGTTTCTTTTGTTGTTTCCAATGTGGGGCTATCTTTAAAGTCCCATCATTTGATTTTATTTACTTTCAATACTCCCCCTCATGTGCAACCATCATTTTTTTTTGGTGTGGTTGTCATGTGGAAAATACAACACTTGCAGTATTGTCAGGTCGAGTTTGGATCAAACCATTGGCTCTGATACCGTGTTAAAGTTATTTTTAACGCAGAATAGAGTTAAAAGTTAGAAAAGAGTTGGAGGAGTGAAGGGCTTTTACACATGGGCTTTTAATGATAAGTGGGTTCCAACAATAAAACTCAAGCCTTGTTGAGGTGTGACCCATTTTATATTTTATATCCATGTGTTTCTTTTGTTGTTGCCAATGTGGGGCTATCTTCCATCATTTGGATTTTTTACCTTCACAAAAAGAAGAGTAGAAGATAACCTCTCTCAAGATGGAAAAGTGCACTTCATGTGTGGCCAAAGCTAACATGATCAAATCTGCATCCTGTACAAAAAGGTAAACCAAGAAAAAAAACAGGAAACATAAAGTGAGAGCGCAGAAACTTTGACTGAAAAAAGGCCCCGATCATGGAAAAAGAGGGTTAATTTAAATGATGTTGGACATCAGCATCAAATGGAAGACCATTTTCAGTGATTTTGAAAAATCCAAACAGTTGTAGTCTAAAATATTTAAAATATTCCTAAAGCTCATAATATTGAAATGGAAAATAGAAGCACAGGTCAGCACTCCGCGCTAGCCGAATTAACAGCACTTGCATACAGCACAAAGGAAGAAGGGATAATTTGACAATTGGTGCTTCAGAGAAAAAGAAGGATAAAATGAATGATAAGTGACAACCCTAAAAGAAGAAAGTAATATTGCTCATAGATACCTTATAAGTTGTTAAACTGAAGAAAGGGGCAAAAGAAATAAAAGAAAGAATTCAAAAAAGCACAAGATGGACTAGAGCAAATTTATGTGGCATCTATAATGAACTGCTCAAGCAGCAATAGGAGAGTTGATAACAGATTTAAGTTACGAAACAAGCACAAATGAATAGATAAATTTCTAATGGTATTATAGTTGACTATTCCTGACCTTATATTTCTAAGCAAAGAAAAGGTGTCAGAAAATGAGATGGGTTTAAATGGGATATTATTTGATATATCAACAACAAAGGGAAAACATGTAAACATGTTTGAAAATGAATAAAGAAAATCCATATGAAATTGCAGAAACAAGTAAATCTATGAAATGGAAAATATATCATCATTGTCATCTAAGCCTTTTCCTATCAAATGGGATCAGTTCCCAAGCCATGATCAATGAAGAATGTAACAAGATTTTATGGCCGGTTGTCAACCGAAAGCAAACCCACTCATAATGCTAAATTCTTGGTCAAGGAAATTATGGGCAATTGATGGGCTTTCCATAACTCCTTAATCACACATGCACGGACGCACACTAAATGCAATTTCTTCATGTATGAAATGCAATACAAGGGCCAAAAGAACTTTTTTTGCTTTAATGCAAGCATGCTAGATAGGAAATTGTAACACTTACCAAGCCATATAAACAATGACGAGTATTTGGGTCATGACCAGGAAGATTTCTCTGAAGTCGGATGTATGACATTATTTTTTGCTCCCCTTCACCAGGAACATTGGCATCAGAAAGAATAACCTTCAAGAAAATAAATAATAGAAATATATTTGAATTTAGCCAGGCTAAAATGTGGTATAACAAGGTTAAAATATATAGATATAATGATAATACTAATAACAAAATAAATGCTGTAAAATTGTCAAAAGGGACTCTGGAAGCAAATAAATTGCCGTTACCAATTTTTCATCATTCTTACCTTTATCTGCCTCCACCCAGGGTCATAATTAAGCCTCATGTGAATGTAATACTGCAATGCAGTGGATAATACAGCCATAAATTCAGTCCCAGGAGTAATGACGTTAGAATCACAAACTTGAGATGTTTGTTTTGGAGGAAGTTTTCTGCCTTCACTCTCAAACTCTCGGCGCAAATGCTCCTCTTCTGCAGCCTGAGAACAAGAGCAATGGGTGTTCAAGCACCATCAGATAATTGTAATTATGAATGGGTTGAGATTTCATTCGTATATCAAATATGTAAATGGAAACATGAGTATAGAAAGAATATTTGCATCTACCCACTGCATCTGCTGCATCTTTAGCTGCTCTGAAGCGTCTTGATCGCTGCTGATTCATTTTAGCCCTTGGTGCAACGCCATCTCCAATCATTATTATTCAAATAAATATGTGTACACAGAAAAAGCATTAGATCTAAACAAGTATCTACAAGTTGTATCAAGAAAATAGCAACATCGACTTCAACCAAACAGTTCGACCTTATATATTACCTACAAACCATGAATGATATATGAAGGCAAAGTAAAATCAGAGTACTCTCAAGAAAAAGGAAAGACGTCATCAGATGAACCATCAGCCTACATATAAAAATTGCACAAAAAGGCTCCAAGATACACTCACCAATTGCCATAAATAAAAGCTTACGAGGCCGAACCATGACAAAAAGCCTGTCAATGTAGTCGAACATGCACTGGAAGACCTCCTCAAAAGTTGTCGGGGCTGGCTGTTGGAAACAATTAAATAAGAATCAGTTGAAAAGCCACATGACAGAACCGAACAGTTAAACCAATGTGTGAAAATTAACAAGCACTGTCTTATATAATCACAAGCACACAACATTAGGCACATGTCATCAAAACAGAGAAGGTAATATGGAAGGATTGATGAAATCATGGAGATGACTGCCATTGAATCAACTCTCTAGATAGTTGTCATATTGCTGTCAAGACCTAGGGAGAAAAAAGAAATCTGTACTAGGAAGCTAGTAGGACAATGTGATGTGCTCCATTCTGCAAAGATTAACGAGATGTACTAGAAGGTCTTTAATTCATTTATAAAAGAAACTGTATGAATGATAGTGAATTACAAGTAACGTACATAATAGATTGAGCTGTCTGTTATGTCAGAACATGCGAAAAAACCACACAAAATAAACGGCACAAACAACAACACAAGAGTTCTCGCTCATATGTTTTCCCTTGATGGCACATCAAAAGAAACGACAAGTCACCAATTGCTGTAAAGTAACAAAATGTTGGTACTAGTGAGTTATGACCCTATGCTGCTCGCTTCCTCTCATTAAATGGAATAATACACCATGGCATTGATTATAATTACTTTTGCTCTCCGCTCAAGTGTCTTGACTTCACAAGGTAACATTTCTAACTACCTAAATACCTAACTAGGGGACATCACCTAACTAACAGAAGGATGATGCCGTTCTGTCAGTTTTTTTCCACTTCTCTGTACTTTCTTATCGAGTCTCCAGACATTACCAAGGAAATTTTTCTAAATCATGGACAGGGAAACTACATATGCAGGCGGGGGCAACCGAATAACCTATGTTGCACAGATTCGTCATCGAGCTGACGTATCCATATCGGACTAATGGACCTTTATTTCACACCTCGTAAAAAAATTATTGTATTATGTATATATCAAATATGTATCAATGGCTAGGACACCAACAATATGCATCAAAATTAACGCAGGACTTGCAGTATAAGTTTTTATTCGTTTAAATAAATTTTTTTTTACTATTATGTATTTATAAATGTTAACGTGTCCAAACAAATCGTATCCAAGATTTGGAAATTGTGATAACCTCGAATGTGACTCATATCATGTCCCGTATGTGTATCCGAATCAATGCTACATAGGGGACAACCTGTCCCGCCACTACCACCTCACCCAAAAGAAAAGAGAAAGAAGTTTTAATTTTAAAATTCTACTTATCCGCTTTACTTCAAGGAAATTATCTAATCATATGAAATATTAACCCCAAATAAAACAGCTTTTCTCCATGTAGCAACATATCTTTATCCCAAAGTGTTAGGCTCAGCTACATAAATACCTCTCTTTTGTGAATCATAAACATATACACAAATACGGCTATGACATGGAGATTAAACAGAATTGTGTTCATGTAGTACACATGGACCCGGATAAGCATGCATGCATGCACGGACATATACAAACTATGTTGCACAAATTCATTGCAAATGCCTTTGAGTTGAGCATAATTCCAT
Organism: Agapanthus africanus; assembly: GCA_030015575.1. NCBI lineage: Eukaryota > Viridiplantae > Streptophyta > Magnoliopsida > Asparagales > Amaryllidaceae > Agapanthus > Agapanthus africanus. The sequence goes on along the minus strand of JASDDO010000019.1, from coordinate 39,983,675 downwards.
ATAGCAAAAATATCTACATTTTCCCTTCTTTTAGACTTCTCCAGTCTAAGATAATTTGGAGGATGCTAACCAGTAATCTACAACCAATGTTACCAGAAATGCAAAACGATTCCGTGCAGAACAAAAACGAGAACGCGGACCGCCACTTGCCATGGAATGTGGTACGAAGGGGTAGTTTCTTCGATACACTTTTTCAAAATGGAAAATGTAACTCCAAAAAGTGGAGTGTTTTTTGGATCATATGTGTTTATATGGGGTGTGTATATGTAGTATATATATATATATATATATATATATATATATATATATAATTCAATTTCTTTGCTATCTATGAAGTTCTTGAAGAAGAATTAAATATCATTTTAGTATATATAAACACAAAGCCGACTTCATGCCCATTTAATTTAAGTACTTAATGGGTTAGATAGGAACAATGATTTTTCTGATTTGAAACGCTAGTGTTCCTGGTTAGGAACGACCATTTCAAATCAAAATCGCTAATGGTTTAGTGATTTATGGTAACTCTTGTCATAGTTTCCCGGACCGGGAATTTGGCACTTAGAGAGGGATGTCATCAGGTTGGTAGCCAATCGTAAAACTTTGTCAAATTTTTGCTAAACCTTTGATACATCGTTGACCCCATTTGAATGGGGGAAGGCTTTGGAGGATGATGATGATGATAATGATATTGTTGCACAAATTGGTAATTAAGCAGGCATGTCCATTTCAAATTTGTAATTGACTATTATCTATATCTGATTCTTTCGGATTCGTCGGGAATACTGGTGAAACTGTTTTGGCCCATCTAAAATTTATATTGTATTCAAGATGCATCTACCATGTCTCAATGGCTAAGACACCAACTATCTATGCATCAACAACAACAAATTATTTGTATCCTTACTTTAGGTTTCCTAGAATTATATTTTTATATGTATGTAAATAGACAAACATACATAGCGAGAGACTATAATCCTCCCAATAGCATTTAGAAACAAATACTACATGCTCTTTAACCTTTTGATTAGTTTGGAATATAAGCTAGTATTTATGAAGAAAAGCTTTCGTTTTCCTTAATAACGAATTGCTATCACACATCTCAAAACGCATCTAATGGTTAAAAGGATTTATGCTTATAGGATCCTAATCAACAAATATATAACCAACAAAAAAAAGTGTAACCTTACAAAAAAACTTTTGCAATATTATGAATTAGTGATCGCAATTCGTGTTATGTCCCAGATCCATGTAGGATGTACTTAGGTATAAATATATAAAAATCAATGTTGAAAAAACTCGCTAAATAACTTGTTAATTTGCACTATGTAGCATAGCTCAACCTATTTATCATGTAATTCACAAGATAACTTACGCTATTTCTACAAATAGTTTACGCTACGCATTGATAACATAGCCTATAGTCTTTGTAAATAAGATTTTACACAGGTTTTTTGTTTTTAAACTGGATTTGAATTTTAATAGATCAAGGGAACCTAATATTTATGTTAACACATCCAATAAGTTTCAATTCTTCATAACTTAAAGATATTTTAAAAACAAATTTTATTTGTTGACTTTAAATACCTAAATATGATTGTATGCTTGTAAAATTGAAAAATATAAATTTGTTATGTTAATTGCCGGTAGATTTTGCATTTTCTTAAATTTTTAAAAAAGGTAAATCTATTTTATATTTTGAAGACTAATTTATTTATATTTGTCATTTAGTATGAATATATATAATTATTAAAATTAATTAATAATCTATATATCTTATGCCTTACACAATGCTTTTTGCGCTTCTCTTTTCAAAGATGGAACGCTGCACTTTAGTTTCAACAGTAATAAAAATATACACTCTCACTCAAACTAGTGTATGAAATAAATAAATGGCTGTAAGATTTTAGTTATTTTACTATATACGACTTGTTTTGCATGTTTGGTTTGCTATAATTGAATAATATAAAACCATGGCATATCATTACCACATTTGTTTGACGTTTAACATGTGAAAAATAATTGTACTTACAACTTAGTTAGGTTATATTCAATAAGTTGCCGCCGAGTAAATTTGATTTCTCATCATCAAAAAGTCCCAACTCCCAAAAAATTATTGAGATGAAAACGTTAATAGTTCTTCGTTCAAGCAAATACATTATCGAACAATTTTTCAAGCATCCTGCAAATTATCAATTTCTTCATTTGATGCCATCAGAGAGAATATGATAGGTCGAGAAGGAGACGAGTAAAATTATTTGATCTAAGGATGAGGAAGAAAAGAGGACTGCAAAGTGCCATTAAAAAATAAAGGTAAAGGATGAGAAGAGAAGATGGATGTTAGTAGTGAAAATACCTTAGAGAGGGGGTGAATAAAGTGACTTCGTGTAATACGGCAAATTTAAAAACTTAATTACTATACCGTGTTTTGATTAGTAAGTTTCTGCGGAATAATCTAAACAAGTTAAATAATGAAACTTATTGCAATAATCAAAACAGCACATAAAATAAGATTAGAGTCAAGAGCAATGCAAACACCGGAAAATTGTTGACTAGGGTTCACCACTCTCAGTGGCTAGTCCCCGCATGAAACCCTTTTTCAGGATTTCCCACTATTTTAAAAATGTGAAAAACACGATCTTTCTTCACAAGGATGTGAAGAACACAATCCCTCTTCACAAGAGCATCCCGCTTGAACTCATGATTCCCTAGAAAAAGTCTATTTCCTCTCTAATCCGTGATTCCCTAGAAAATCCACATTTTCTCTTGAACCCGTGATTCTCTAGGAAAATCTCTTTTTCCACTTTGAATCCGCAATTCAAACAATGAGAGACCCCTTCTCTCGTAGGGAATAATATCGAACTTTCTTCAAGGATTTACAATCGTTTATAACGACCAAATGCTCACTCACAATCCTATGATCTCAAAAGATTAATACCAGTTTGGCACAGGGATTGTTTTGAGAGATTATTGCAGGTTTAGGCTCTGGAAGAAAATAAAAAGATTAAGACCTTTTAGGCATAAGAATTTTAAAAAGATTTCCCGATGAATTGATCAATGAATGTACATCCAAGTGTTTGATCTCTAGGAAATTTATAGAAGCAGAAATGGTGGTTATCATAACTGCTAATGACTGCCAAAAACAGTTAATGACCGTTGGAAACGATTTGAAATCAAATTGGCATAAATATCCGTTCATTTGAATATTCAAACAGAAAATAACAGCCAAAAACTATCAAGGCAAACGTCTAGTGCTAGACATCTGTAGTTCAAAAATAAAAAATGATATTTGAAAATTTCCTCGATCAGACGTTTGTATGAGACGTCTGGTATTCAAAAATTTCTCAAGGAGACGTCTGATGAGTCGTCTATGAGAGATAAACAGAAAATGGAAATTTGAAATTTTTTTCTACAAATGTCTGGTGATTCAAAATTGCTTAAGCAGATGTCTGGTACAGACGTTTGCAGTTTGACATGTTTGAATATCAGTTTTGAAAGTTTGAGCAGTTTAAATTCCAACGAATATGTTAGACGTCTATTGATAAAAAGGGAGACGTCTGAAAGATAGAAATATGTAGAAAGTTGTTTCTAATCTAGAAACAAAATTTATTTAAAGTATTCATGATATATATAAAAATTAGAGTTAAATACCCCCCTCAATTCATGCCCAGTTGAAAAAAATCTTTGAACTCATATTAGTGTCCCATACCACTAATACTATTTTTCAAGAAGCACTTTGTGAAGACGGGTGTTATAACTCAAATTTTATTGCTATTGAATCATATGATAAATGATATTCATGAAATATTTTCTCCCCCATTTTGAAAAATATCAAAAATTTAAAGATAATCAGAGCAAGGGGTAAAAAAATAAACTTGAATATATAACTTTGTTCTTTGAAATTTCATTTGATAATAAGATGACATGATTAAAGCATAGCAAATGAATAACATTAAACGGAATATTTAGGCATGATGAACCGATTCAGAATAATAGCTATAATAACATAAGGTTCAAAATGACATAATAAAACAGAGTTCAAAGTGACAAAAAATAAACTAACACAAACTAAAATACTAACCAAAAAAAATTTAAACTGATCGTTTCGAATTTAGCCTATGCAAACATCTAGTGCCTAGAACCAGACGTCTCTCAGATCAATTATCAGAAACATATTTGAACTGGAGACGTCTGCCACAGACGTCTGTAGGTCAAAAGTTTTGGACCAGGCGTCTGCAATAGATGTCTGATGTGGATTTTCAGAAAGTTTATTTATGGTTGTTTTAAACAAAGTTTTGAAAAGAACATAAAACATTTTTATTAATCTTAAAAACAAACATACAGTACATGGAAATAAAAACAAACAATACATTTATACAAACAAATACAAACATTAATTAACTAAACTATCCTAGTCTTCCTTTTTAAACTTCTCCATGACGTCGGTAGTCCGCTTTTTGATTATTGTATCATCTTTAGGGTCGAAGAAAATAACGAAGTCGTCAGTTAAGGTCTGCCTAAAGATCGACACAATCCCACCCACTGTAGAAGGGTATGGTGGAGTTGGGTGGTAGAATGGGAGATGGTGAATTTTCACTCGAATTCTCTTCGGAACGAGAAGTCGGCGGTTCGGATTTCACATTCTTTAAAGTCTCCATTCTTAAATTTCATCTTCCTCTTATACACATGAGTGTTCTTCATGTCTTTATCAAAGCAAAAGCAAGAATATGATGTTTGATTCAAAAATGAATTAAATCCTATTTATGGAGAAGGAAGAGAAAACTACCAAGAAGTTTTTTTAAAACTTTAAATTTTTCTAACTCCCCTTTTGGTTTGAATTTGAATTCTTACATTTGAATTTGAATTACAGATAATTAATCACCTATTAATTTTTTTATTTGTTTTAGAATTTAATTATTTTTGTTAATTAATTACATTATTTATTAATTAATTATTAATATATAGAGTCAGTTAGGGCAGACGTCTGTGGGTGCCTAAAATTGTCTAATTGTTATGTCTTTTTAAGATTGTTTAAGTATTTAAAACATGATTAACTCTATCATATTAGGTTCTCCTCTAAGATGAGAAAACCTAGTTTTATCTAGTAACTTAGTAAATATATTTGCAAGTTGACTATCAATTGACGCATATTCCATAACGCTCTCCCTTATAAAAATGATCTCTAAGGAAGTGATATCGTATATCTATGTGCTTAGTCATAAAATGTTGATCAGAATTTTTGGTCATTGAACTGTACTTTGTATTGTCACAAAGCATAGAAACCTTTGAAATACTTTCTTGATAATCTTTAAGTATGTATTTCATTTATAAACTTTATACACAACAAGCACTGGCAGCAATATATTCTGCCTTGGTTTTCGATAGAGCCACTGAATTTTGTTTCTTGAAAATCCAAGAGACAAAACAGTTTCCTAGAAAGTAACGAGTATCATTTGTGCACTTTCGATCTTTTAGGCTTCCAGCATAATCAGCATCTGAATAACTGGTTAGGTGGAACAAGTTATTCTTTGGATAGCATAAGCCAAAATTTATGGTTCCTTTGAGAAATCTAAAGATTCTTTTCAGAGCTGTCAAGTGTGATTCTTTAGGATTTGTCGGAAACCTAGCACCCAAACACACACTAAACATGATATCTGGTCTACTAGCAGTCAAATATAGCAGACTTCCTATCATATCACGATAAAATCTAGTGTCAACTTCTTGACCATCTTTATCGTCTGTGCGTTTAGTGTTAGTAGCTATTGGTGTTTCATAAGTTTTTGCATTTTCTAAACCAAATTTTTTTATTAGTTCTCTAGTGTATTTGGCTTGATTAATGAAGATGTCATCATCCATTTGCTTTATTTGAAATCCGAGAAAGAAATTAAGTTCTCCACTTCTTCCATCATGCTCATTTCAAATTCATCTTGCATAAACTTGGCAAATTCTTCAGACTTTCATTTGTTGAGCAAAAAATAATACCGTCAATATATGTCTGGACTATTAAAATGTTAGTTTAAGAATTTTAGTAAATAATGTTTTATCTACTATCCCCTTAGTGAAACCTATATTTTCTAGAAATGTACTTACACGTTCATACCAAACACAAAGAGCCTGTTTAAAACCGTATAGTGCTTTTCTTAATTTATATACATGATCTGGAAATATATGATTCTCAAAACCGGAAGGTTGAGATATATACATTTTCTCGTCTATTTGACCGTTTAAGAAAGCACTTTTAACGTACATTTGAAAAACTCTAAAGTTTTTATAGCAATTGTATGCTAGTAAGATGCGTATGCCTTCTAATCTAACGACGGATACATAAGTTTCTTCATAATCTATACCTTCAATTTGATTATATCCTTAGGCTACTTAACTGGCTTTCTTTCTAACTACTTTGCCTAATTCGTCAAGTTTATTTTTGAATACGCATTTAGTACCTATTATTAGTCTTGTTGCAAAAAGATGCATAGATACATAAACATGACACAATCATGGCAGCGGAAATGCAAGGGATTTACTGGAATACCTGATCCGATGGTGGGATTGTTATCCTCGCCCACGTCACGTTCTTGATCCTGATTCTCTTACCTCCACGCAACGGCCGGAAGAAACCACTCTAATCAAGCGAGAATCCCCACATAATCACCCCGTTAACCAACCGTAGTAGAACAAGGATGATGGAAGAAGACGACGACGGCTCACAAATTGGATCTCTTTAGGTTTCTCTTAATTAATCTCTTAATTAATTAACCCCCTTAGATAATTCACCCTAGCACCATATATCATATCTATATAGAGAGGCCACTAGAAAGGAGGAAATTGGATCGAGTGAAGCCCAATAGCCAACAAACTCCCACTCGCACCTTCGAGTGGGCATCGTCCATAGCTCCTTGAGCCGGTTCCCTGAACCGTTGACTCCATAAGTCAATTGTTTCCCTGAGAATCACCTCCTTCAGTCCTCGTTCTTACCCATACATGTTGGTGCGGCGTGGACCGTTGAGAACCTGCAAGCGGGTAACCTTGCAGCCAAATCCGTTAGGACCGACACAAGGATCTCCCTAAAAGAAAAACAACATAAACTAGATATATGTTAGGCTCGTGAATTTCATACCTTAGATCCGAACAGACATTTCAGCCTAAGTACCTTCGATCCCTCTCAAAGGCGTACTTGAACACCTAGGTCTTCCTTCGATTCATCACACTCTTAAACCTCACTCTCGGCATTAACAAGAGTTGGCCATGCGATGCAATCGGGAGACATTCCAATCGATCTTCCTCCTGCTCTGAATAGTTAGGTCTGCTATTTATACGCTTTACTAACACTGCCCCCAATGTTCGGTATATTGTCATCGCAGCAGGAAACATCAGCCAAAGTAACACACTCATAACATGACTATCCAGACAGCCCAATGTCGCTAAGGGTATATTGACTGCTCGTCCTTCCGTAAAGGAGGTCGTCATAAAAGGTCACACAGTGAGGAAGATGGGATCCATCCCTCAACCTCCTTATGTGCACGGTCCCAGCGCACGTCGTATAGCAACGAGCTACGGTATAAAATTCTCTCCCTGAGGGCATACGCCATTAAAGTTATACCGTATGGACCAAAGTCCAATCACCCTGTGATTGACTTGCCTGGCTATATCGTCGCCCTGGTGATATGCCTGCAATCTCCCGATAAGATTGCACCCAGTGCGATGGGTCAGATCCCTAGTCCGGTTATATGTAAAATAGGTAAAGTGGCCATAGGATAACCACTTCGGTCGCTTGGCATATAGTACATCACAACCTCATCATGACCCAGTCAAGGTGACTCTGTTAAGTGCTCCCAGTATCATACCCTGTATGCAACAATACGGTCACTGCTCCGAGCAGATGACGTCTAGCACTTAGTCTCAACTTCATATGCTTCCCTAGCATAAAAAGAATCTCTCGTATGAGGGAGGTTCCTACCTGCTGACGTATCTTTGTTAAATGTGTGCCCTTTACACATCGTGTACCCCGTACACTTCGTGTACCTTGTACACTTGTACTCCATGCCAGAAATAGTCAAACAAAATAGACATATCTATCCCAGATAATAAAGAAAGAAAGCTACATACCATCAATCTTAAAATATGCATCAATAAAAGTCGCCACCCACAAATGTCAAATACAAGAGTAAGATTTATCAAGCTATTTGAAATGCAACATGTCACCCAGGACGAAGTCCATACGCACAGCGTTACTCAGCTATTTCCTTCGTTATCGGAACCCCGGTCGTCTGACATGAAGGAAGACCCTATAGCTTAGACCACCTTCTCGTGTATCTTACTTCTTGATAAAGTGTCGTTAGATCTGTAAGTGCTTCAACTTTCCACATATATGAGATTCTTCGAGTATGTTATCGTTGAACTGGTATCACGATCGAGAGAAACCATATTTCCCTTGCGTGCGGAATCACGCGCAAAGTCCCAAAAAATCACTGCAGCTTAGCAACCTATTTGGCTGCTTCTGAAGTAGCCACATGTTCCACCTCTTGGTAAAAATGTTACACAAGTTGGTTCTGACTGCTTCAAGTGATTTCCCTACCATTATGGAACAAAGCACGTGTGGACATGGATACTATCATATCCAGATTGCCGGCCGAGTCGGCATTTGTATATCCATATAACTGCAAGTTTGATCCCTCATAGCACAAGATATGGTGGATCAATTCCACGTAAATACCTGAAAAATCCTGTCACTTCATCCCAACAAGCAGACCGTCAACACCAAGTCCAACAACAAGGGTTATATGTCTGGGCAAGTACACACCATGCATACATTTAACTATCGACTTTGCAAAATGGAAACCATAAAATCTGTCTCTTCGTCAAGAGTCTTATAGCAAAAATCAAGGCTAAAAACATGTTCATTAATGACTAGAATAATAAATTAGAGAGTGATCGTACGGGCTGAACCGTTTTAAAACATACCTCCTGTGAGTCTCCGAACACAAGCATAGGACACTCTTGAAACGGCTCATCATGGATTAAATTCCCAAGCACAAACTCAATATCTCACGCGTTCTCTATAGCGAGAACCACTCCAAGTGGCATTCATTATCTCAAAGTCACTTTTGGTAATCACAACATCGTTCACAACAAGATCTCTGAACTTACAGTTGTCGCATTCAATTATCGTCAGTGCATATCCAATATAGATTGATGATATCGAACCGACAACTGCTTGAATAAGTGTTTCAAGCCATAAATGGACTCTCTAAGTCAACTTGAGTCAAGTTGGTTTTGAAATCCGTAGGTTGATCTCCCAGATCTCCTTATCCAAATCTCCATCGAAAAAACAATCTAAGTTTTCAGGACTAGTTCAAGATCTTTATGTGTAACGATTCGTTAAGGTAAAATAGATATAATCATCACCCCGGATGAAAAGTGTCTATTCGTTGTTCACCTACGCTAGATGAATCCCTTCGCCAACAAACGTGCCTTGTATCTCTCTGCAGTTTCCTCCTCTCGCATGACTTCGAAAAAACCTAAATTTTTTATCACCGGTTTTTGCATCCGGCAGGAAAATTGACCAAATCCCAGACTTAATCTTTTAATGTTGACTCTTGCACCCCTTCCATTATCGTTATTCACTCCTTCGCAGTAGGTCCAGAAATGGCGTCCTCAAATGACTTGGGTTCCGCAACCAATGCGAATTTACCATATATGCATCCCTTTCGATATCGAAACGTCGTTGGGGTATCAATCCACGGCACTATCTACAAGTCTCTTAAGGATTCGTGATAAGCTCCAAACCATCAACGGAAATATCGCTCCCACTGTCGCCATCTACTGAAGGAACTAATTCCCTCTGCACTACTGACGATTAAGAGTCTCCTCAATCTCGTGGAATCCCAAATCTTGACTTCTGCCTTTTGCGAAAACTCATCCATGAGGAAATCGTTTGTTGTTTCCTCCCTGACGAAATCAACATTGCACGACCAAATGCCAGTCACGGTCCTATCACATACTCATAGACACAAGTGACCTCTAAAGTCTCTCGTTCGTTCGCTACTCATAGGATATTGACTGTACTGACTTTAAAAACACATGATCAAGAACATAAGCTGCTGTCAACGGCACATCTCCCAAACAGTGTAAGATTGGCCCTTTCCATCATGTTCTTCGTCATATCTAGCGGTTTCCTAATTCTTCTCTCCACAATATTATTTTGTTGTATAGTTTACAGTGTCAGGTATATGATGACTTCTTTTCTTTAATACAGTTCCCTGAATTGCTCAAATAAATACTCATGTCTTGCATACAGTTCCCAGAACTGCACCATAAAACACGCATAACCCTGTTTGTATGAATTGACTCTACACTTTATTGACCCAGCGCTTGATACAAATCAACGCTTCAGTTCCGTATAAGATCGGTAGCCGTATCAAGTAATTATTAATGGTGTCGAATTAGGAAACTCCACTACATGTCTTCACGTTTATTGGTTTGTATTTATCGGAGTGGATTATTTGCAATGGATGTCCAAATGGTTTTCCTTTGATAGTTTTGCCTCCAAGGCAACTCTCACAAGTCGATGGTTTGACTTTAACTCAAATGCCAACTAATCCACCTCTGGTGGTTAAGTCATCTCATCTACTTGTTGACTTAATTTATTATGTCACTCATATATTTATAGAAGAGTCAATCCTCAAAACCATAAGGAATTCATAAGATAGATTGTCTCATTATGCTAACCAAATACCCTAAGTCGAAACTAAAACTATAACTGACAGAAAGATAATTTATGGATAGCTATCTGCATGCATAATAGACCTATATGTTCTCGACATATGATTTGCTTCCACAAACTTTTCTGCACCTAGCAGAAGGCCTACTTTCATTCAGTACCCTGACGAGTGAAGCGGCTCAAATTCCCACGGCCAAAGGCTTGGGCTTATTATTTTCATTATTGTCATTTCCCTATTTCAGATCACTTAAATTGTTGGCGCATTATTCCTGGTTTCTTAACTCGATTTAACTCTTCTTACGTTAGGACGCCTGCCCTTGAGCACTGTTGACCTCGTCAACATATCAGCAGTGCTCTTCGTTCAATCGCCCCTAGCGATTAAACCTTAAGCCTCAATTACTCAAACGTACTAGCAAACGTGTCACGCCCCGCTTCCGAAAAGAAAGTGAAGAGGTAATGTGGCACGGTCTACAACCTAACTGTATTGAAGGTGGTCTATTCAATACAGTTGCGTTAAGCGTATGAATATCTATAATATGCAGAATATGTACCAAAATGAAATAATAAAAGCTGAAGGCATTTATTTCCATTAACAAAAACTTTATTACATCCCAAGGGAAAAGTAAAATAAACTAAATAGTTTAATTACATCGAAAGAAAGAAGCAAAGCCCTAAACATGTGGACAACAAACAAAAAATATAACTAGCTACTCTTCCGTCGCCAAGTCCGCATAATCTTCATTAGTATGCTCCACAGCTTGATCCTCATCATGATACTTGTCTTCGTCTAACGGACATTCCAAAGATAGAGAAAAGAGGAAAGGAAAGTCCGTCAGCGAGTTACACTCGGATAGGATTGCCTCATAAGGAAGTAAGGTTACAGGAGAAACAAACAAGTGTATATCGGTGTGATATATATATATAGGTATGATGTATATGTGTAAAAGGGTATGTGGTATATAGGGGTATGTTGTATATAAGGGTATGTTGTATGATGTATCTACCATGTTCGCATTAGCTTGTTAAAGAAATGTCCGGATACTCGCAATTATTCCGTTATGGCCACAGAACAACAACTGGGAAAGTAAAATGTACGGTTTCAACTTCCCGGGATCATGATCGAGTGTAGGGGAATCTGAGTTCCGCACATCCTAACCTAATCAAACTACCCATCCTCGTTGTTCAGTATAAGGATTTTAACGAATTAGAGTTAGTGCGTATATCATCTAGGCATGAATTTCCATATTGTATGCCATCCACTTTTTGGAATTATTTGCCCTTAAGTAAGGTTAGTATTCGCCCGAGTATCGGGTTAGTAGTCGTCCACATATTAGACTATTCACCCTGCCTGCAGGGATCTTCATTTATAAAGTATTTCATACCTAGATTCACGCATTCTAACCCTAACCGTATCATGTGTCAGGTATGTCGTAAGTTCGTATTCAAATAGTTAATCTCATTTAATATGGTCTTTTACAACCACTCATTTTATCTTGTTACCTTTTAAAGTTTGTAAGGTGTATCATATTATTTTATAAAAACCTTAATTAATAAAGATCATGGTATTTAATTGTAGTTATTGTTTACCAGAGAACCATAGTATTTTAGAGTAAATATAATTTGGAAACCCATGGTATTTTAATGAAAATATCTTTTAATGAAAGATTATGGTATTTATTTGAAACTATCTTTTAATAAAGATTTAGGTATTCTTTTGGAAAATATTTTTTTATAAAAGGTTTTAAGTTTTGTTGAAAATAGCCTTTTAGTAAAGGTCAAGGTATTTAAATGAAATTATATCCTTTTAGGAAGGATTAAGGTATTTTATTGTAAATAATAATTTATAAAGTTATGATGTTTATTTGAAGGTAACATTTTAAAAATGCGTCCGTGTTGACAACCGTTGCATATATACGGCAGGATTTGTATCCTTTTTAAGGACGATTGTCTATCAACCACGAGGTATTTAGTAAAATATTATCCTATTTAGATTAGGGTATTTTATTAAAGGTTATTCTTAAAAAACAACTCCGCGTTGACAACCGCTGCACATAGACGGCAGGATTTGTGTCCTTTTCAGAGACGATTGTCTAGTAACTACGGGATGTTTCATGCAAAATATTACCCTATTAAAGTATTTTATTAAACATTAGTTAATAGGCTGAAAAAATATTAAAATAAAAATATTCTCCCTAAATGAAAGGGGGTTAAGTTGGAAACCATAATGTAATTATTTAGATTAGTATTACCCTTTTTCAAAAGGTAAAAAGATTTTAATAAAACTAAAGTAATTAGTGGATAAGAGTACAAGTAAAAAATATCATTTTAGTGTGACTAAAGTATTTTATTCAAATCGTCTCATATCATATGGGTATTTTAATTAGATACAACATATTAATAAAATGAGGGTGTTTTGTGGAAACAGCCTATTTTGAGATCTAATTGGTATCATAGGTAAGTGTGTACATAAGGGTGGATTGATACCCCACGGTTATAACATCCTACATATCATTTTCCATGTAGAACGGTAGTACAATTTTTTTACGCATATAAGAATAATTTAATCATCATGTGTCGAGTCTATAATTATGAGGTATCATAAAAGGCATACAAAATTATTTTTAACATCATTTTAAAGCAAGGTTGGAGATTAGAATTTGAAACTAAAAATCCTAAATGAAAAAAGGTGACAGACAAGTGGTGAAAGGCGGATCCTACCTTTGTTTTGAGATGATGAACCCGAATCGACTCGTTGCACTAAAACACGAATACCTCCGTGTTCTGATTTTTCCTCGACGTTCGGGTGGAACAACAGCGTCGGCATCGTCGATACGAAGGTCTGGGTAATTTTTTTCAGAATTTTCGAAGTTTTGTGGTGTGAGAAAAGTGATTGAGAAGGGCTGTATTCATAGGGATTCAACTGGTAACAATTAAATCCCCAGTTGTTAAAAAAATCCCATCAGAACCGTAAAAATCCGTGCCCAGATCATTCCCCCGATTATTGAGAAACGGCCTGCATCAATTAGCCGACGCCACTAGTGATCGAGAGTCGTTGGATTTAAACCCAACAGCTCTCGCGAGCCTCATCTCGTGGCCACGAGAATTCACGTGCCTGTGATCGCAGGCACATGGGCCGCGTGCTCATGGTCGCTGCCATGATTCCCTGGCCGTTGAATTTGAGATTCAAAGATCCAGGTTAATCTCTCTTTATATATTATTATATATTTTTTCTTTTAATTTCTAAATCATTTTTAAAACAGTTTTTATAATATCGAATTGGTTTCGAAAAATTTGTTTAAAATATTATAAAATACAAAAAATTTATGGAAAAAATTTCAGAAAATATAAATTATTGCTATCTTCGGTTTAAAAATGATTTTGAGCTAAAACTAAATAATATTCTCATATCTAAAATATTTGTTGGTTATTATAATTATTTTTTTAAAAAAAATTGTTTATCTTTGAAAATCATTTTAAGGATGAAATGATAATTATTTTAATTGTAAACTTTTTTTGGACATTATAAATTATATGAAAATATTTTTCCAAGTTTTCGTAAATATAATAACCTTATAAAACTTATATACCTATGTTTTAAATGCTTGAAAAAAGTTCTAATATACCTTTGAAAATATAAACATTATTTTTCAAAGGTATGTTACATAAACAACTCTCAAAGAACACACGATATTAGGAAAATTATCAAACGACTTTTTATTTAAGATAGAACAAAACACGGTCGTTACAAAACATCATCACATTCGCTTTCCGTATAACTGCATCATATATCGAGTAGAAAAACATGTAACCATCTATTGCTATCGCTCAACAGTCTAACTCGAGCAGCACTCTTCAGATCCCGAATCGATAAAGATATAACTCTTAAGTGTATCCACATCATGTGGTTCGACTCCTTACGTGAAAATAAGGTCAAACCGGAAAATAATGCAACGTTAGCACGTCGCGTTGATTACCCTGTAACCATCGCATAACTTATCCCTTGGCGTGTAGATAACCTGTAACTACCGCTCAGTATAAACTGCGAGTGCTCGGCAATAAATCCTATGATCACTAATGATATCGCTCTTCATCACGTCCAACGCGTACAACGATCCTAGATGTGCCAATCCTTCAAAAATCGTTGCATCTCGATGGTGCTGCGTCGTGAAGCCCCGCTACAGTGCTGCCACCCTGTTGTCACTAGAGTCCAAGTCTTTCAGCCTGTTCAAGCAAACTGATATTTATTTTTATTATGGCTATCGTCATATGCCATCTCACCCCTGGTGAGGCTGACGATAACATAATTTTATTATGGATGTGTTAAAACTGTGGCATTTAATGGAGTATCGTTCTTTTTCAAAGAACGTTTCGTCTTCAACCCATCTTAACAACTATAATAAACTTATACCCAGAAGAAAGAGAAGGCCTACAGTCCCAACCACATCCTTCTAAACTATAAAATTTAAGATTTTGTTAAAATTATTGAACGGTTTAAGGATTTCTAGAGGCAGAATAGATACGGTAGTTGAATCTTAATGGACGCTTCTATCATGAAATCTCTCACTTAAAACTTGTAAGATTTTATTAATGAATGCAGTATGCGTCTTTATTCATTAAGTATGCCATGCACATCACAATATGCAGCAAAAAGCAATGTAACAAATTTCACTTTTTTTTACCGGACCGACCCAGCAAGCCCAGCTTGCTAGTCTCGACCTGGCCTGCCACACGCAAGCCCAGCCTACAGGTAGGCCAGGGCATTATCCTGGGCGTGGCAGGCCCAGCCTGCGGTGCTCAGTCCGCCCCCCTTTTTTAAAAACAATTTTTTTAATGAAAACTGGTTTAAATTATGGACAAAACCCCAAAAAAATAAAATCCAGAAAAAATCTTATCTTGATTTTAAATTTATTTTTCTTTTAAAAAAATATTTGGCCTTGCCAAATAAAAAAACAAGAAAATTTCCTTTCATCCAGAAATATATTTTTGTTAAATAAAATATTTGGATCCTGCCAAAATCCAAAAAAAAATCCCACAAGTTTATCTAAAAATAGGGTTAGGGTTTTGAAACTTTTGCAATTTAGCCGCCATAAAATTCTCACCAGAAGAAATAAAAATTTTACACAAAACCAAAATCCAAACTTTTTGAAAATTATTCTCACAATTTGTTCCATGGGCAATCCCACATCAAGAAACAAGTATTATACATCAACAAAAAAATTAGTCCTGATCTAGTATGACCTATAATGCAATAAAAATTGATAGATCTATAAAGATCCTTCACAAACGTTAACCCTAATAATCATAGATCTGTCAAATCAATAAAAAATAAAATTTTGATCTAACTTTTTACCAAAAAAACGCGCAACTTTCAAGTTGTAACATTTAAAAAAACAGATCTAAGATCTACGAACGTGGGCATACATGGCTCTGATACCAGTGTTGCAAAAAGGTGCATAAATACATCAACATGACACAATCATGGTAGCGGAAACAATTACATATCTATGCAAGAGTTTTACCGGAATACCTGATCCGATGGTAGGATTGTTATGCTCGTCCACGTCACGTTCTTGATCCTGATTCTTTCATCTCCAGATAACGGCCGGAAGGAAACCATACTCTAATCGAGCGAGAATCCCCACGTAATCATCCCGCTAATCAACCGTGGTAGAACAAGGATGATGGACGAAGACGACGGCTCACAAGTTGGATCTTCTAGATCTCTCGAGATTTCTCTTAATTAATCTCTTAATTACTTAACCCTCTTGGATAATTCACACTAGCACCATATATCATATCTATATATAGAGGCCACTAAAAGGGACGGATATTGGGCCAGGTGAAGCCCAATAGCCAAGTCTATCATCGGGTTTTCGTACTAAATACCATACTTTGTTTCTTTCAAATTGATTTAATTCCTCATGCATAGATATTAACAAATTTTCATCTATTATGTTGTATTCCCTATCACAAAATCGACTAATACTGAATAAATTATGTTTTAAATTATCTATATACAACACATCATTAATAATATTAGTATCAGAATTATTAATAAATTAAATGGTACTTTTACCGATTAATTTGGCTGTTTATTGTTTCCAAAAGTGATGGTACCACATTCTTGTTTTGATAGCGTTTGGAAGCAATTGATATTTCCAATCATGTATCTCGACCAACAGCAATCAAGGATCCCCTTCTCACTATATTGTTTGGAATCCTGCAAAACAAGATTACATTGGTGTGACCTAGGAACCCATTTCATTCCAAGTCCACTGGGGGGTTAGGAGTAATATGATATTTATAAATTTAATATAATTTAATACTACAATACCAAGAAATGTGTCCTAACGTACAACAACAATTACATGTAACATTTGCACATTTATTACCATATCTATATGTGTTTGAACTTCTAACAAATTTATTAGGTTTTTCATATTTTGAATCATCGTGAAAACCTACACCTTGACGTCTATAATGATTTATACAAGTTCTAACATAACGTCAAGATTGTCATTAGTTTTAGTAAATTTAAGAAGTATATTATCTTTAATTTCTAATTTCTTTTTAAATCAAAATTTTCATTGTTTTTTTAAGTTCCTATTGAGTTTAGCGTATTCAAATATGATTATTCTTTTAAGACTAATTTTTCCTTTAAATCACTATTTTCTAAAATTAACTTTTCACATTCAACTTTAATTGGATTATCATTTTTATTATTACTTTCCTTTAGTTGTTTATATTTAGAATGAATCCTATCATAATTAGATTTCAAGTAAAAACATAAATTAACTAAGTTTTCTTTAGATAAATTTTCAATATCAAGAATATTATCACTAACCTCATCATCATTTATTGCCATGAAGCATATGTTCACGACTTCCTCATCTTCTGACTCGCTTAGGTCAGATTTATCCGTGTTGAAAGTAAAAAACCAAATGATGGAACTTTAAAGATAGTCTCACATTAGAAACAACAAAAGAAACACATGGGTATAAAATATAAGATAGGCAAAACCTCAACAAGGCTTGAGTCTTATTGTTGGAATCCACTTATCATTAAAAGCCTATGTGTAAAAACCCATAACTCCTCTAACTTTTCTCTAATTTAAACTCTACTCTACTTTTTTTAAAAATAACTTTAACATGGTATCAGAACCAATGGCTTGATTCTCCACGTGACAACCACACCAAGAAAAAGTGATGGTTGCACGTAACTCTTCTCGTACTTTCCACGTAACCACACCGAGAAAAAACGATGGTTGCACGTAACTCTACTCATACTTTCCACGTGACAACCACACCAAGAAAAAGTGATGGTTGCACGTGAGGAGGGAGTGTTTAAAGTAAAAAACCAAATGATAGAACTTTAAAGATAGTCCCATATTAGAAACAACAAAAGAAACACATGGATATAAGATATAAGATGGGCCAAACCTTAAAAAGGCATGAGTCTTATTGTTGAAACTCACTTATCATTAAAAGCCCATGTGTAAAAGCCCATCACTTCTCCAACTTTTCTCTAACTTTAAACTCCACTCTACTTTAAAAAAAATAACTTTAACCACCCAAATGGCTTGAATGGCGCGTCTTTCCGAACCTTTTTTCCATCTGAATTTATCCTTTTTGCTTTTAAGGTTCGGACAATCTGCCCTTACGTGACCTTCTTTGTCACATTCAAAACATCATAATCATTTCTTTGAACTCAACTGTTTCTTTAAAGAGTTGTCTATATTCTTAAGAAACATTTTAAAGTGCCTTGCGATATTAGTCATTTCTTCATCCTTGGAGATTCTTTGATTTTGCTTGTTGATGCCTTTAAAGCGAAATTCATGTGTTGGTTGTCTTCTTTAATCTTGATGACTCCAAGTTGCATCTCATAGGTTTTTAAGTTACTGATGAGAGTATCAACGCCCATTGTGCTCATGTCGTTTGCTTCTTCTGTCGCTATGATCTTAGGCTGCCAAGATATGGTTAGTGATCACAGAATTTTATAATTCTTTTTTTCTATAAATTTCTTTTCTAAGTTAAATAATTCAGTTACTATGTTATTAAAGCTAGAGTACATGGAATCAATTCTCATTTTTTTCATAGAAAACATTTTATATTCGTGCATTAGACGATTGATTTTATTTTCTTTAACTTGATTAAGCCCTTCATTTGCAGTCTCAAGTGTATTCCAAATATCATATGTCGTTTGGCACATAGAAATTCTATTGAATTCCTCTGGAACATGTGAGAAATGGAGGGCGTTCATAGCTTTTACATTTAAAGTCATGGAACACATTTAAAATCATGAAACGTTTGTCGGTGTCAAAAAAAGTCGTGTAGTAGGAATTACATATGGCATGTCTAAAATATCTAGTATTTCTAAGCCAATGCATTATAAAAATATTCTCATTTTAGTTTTCCAAAATTGAAAGTTTGTTCCGTTGAAAAATGGAGTTCGTGTGGTGGATTGTCCCTCTAATTGATTTGTCATTATAGCATCTAAAAACTCAAGATGTTAATCTTTAAAATACGAGCAACCTGCTTTAATACCAATTGAAAATACCTTAAAGGGGGTGAAAAGGTAACTACACGTTATAAGGCAAATTTAAAAACTTAATTACTATATTGTGTTTTAATTAATAAGTTTCTGCAGAATAATTTAAACAAATTAAATAATGAAATTTATTGCAATAATCAAAATACAGGAAATAAAATGAGTTAAGAGCAATGCAAACACAGAAGAATTGTTAACTAAAGTTCCCCGCTCGCAGTGGCTAGTCCCTGCCTAGACACCTCAGAATTTTCCACTATTTTCAAAATGTGAAGAACACGATCCTTCTTCATAAAGATGTGAAGAACACGATCCCCCTTCACAAGGATATCCCGCTTAAACTTATGATTCCCTTGGAAAATTATTTTTCCTCTTTAATCCGCGGTTCCCTAGGAAAACAACATTTTCTCTCAAATCCGCGATTCTTTAGAAAAACCTCTTTTTCCACTCTGAATCCGCAATTCAAACACATGTGGCCCTTTCTCTCGTAAGGAAGAATATCAAACCTTCTTCAAGTATTTACAATCGTTTACCACGACCAAATGCTCACTCACAATACTATGATATCAAAATATTAATACCAGTTTGGCACGAGGATTGTTTTGAGAGATTATTGCAAGTTTAGGCTCTAGAGGAAAATGAAAAGATTAAGACCTTTTAGGCATAAGAAGAACAAGAATATTTCTCAATGAATGAATATCCAAGTGTTTGATCTCTAGGATATTTATAGGAGTAGAAAGGGGTAGTTATTATGACTGCCAATAACTTCCAAAAACAGTTAATGACTGTTGGAAACGGTTTGGAATCAAATTGACGTAAATATTCGTTCATTTGAATATTCAAACAGAAAATAACTACCAAGGCAGACACGTCTAGTGCCAGACATCTGCAGTTCAAAAATAGAAACTGATATTTGAAAATTTCCTCGATCAGACATCAGTAGAAGCATCTGGTATTCAAAAATTTCTCAAGAAGACGTCTGATGAGTCGTCTCTAAGAGATAAACAGAAAATGGAAATTTGAAATTTTCTTCTGCAGACGTCTGTGCCTTGCCATATTAGTCATTTCTTCAAAATTGCTTAAGCAAATGTAGACGTCTGCAGGTTGACATGTTTGAATATCAATTTTGAAAGTTTGAGCAGTTTGAATTTCAACGGATATGTAAAACGTCTCTTGATGAAAGGGGAGACGTCTGAAAAATAGAAATATGTTGGAAATTGATTTCTAACCTTATGAGGTCAACACTAGACTCTATTACAAAACTCATATCTCCTTTCTTCAACTTGGTTATTCTTTGGTATTCATTTACTTGAGTTGTTATTTTGAGACGTCTTTGTATCTTAATTAAGCTTGCATCATGTTTTTTGCTTGTGTCAAGTCTTCATGCTATATCAACATTTTGAGTGCATATAATATTGTAAGCAATCTTGGTTGATACTAAGATATTATGCTTGTTGTTCTCAAGAATAAAAACTTGGAAATGTTGTTAGTAACATATTCTTTAAATAAAGTTTTATTCTAAAACTGAAAATCGTATGACACGGTGTCAACAAGTAGGAATGTATACTATATGTTTCTTGGAAAATTAGATGTAAAGACGTAGGGTTTTTTCTTTGGAAAATTATTGATGACACTATTAACTGCTTTTTCATACTATGACAACTATGTTTTTTCTCCAAACTTACAATTTGTTGGGTAACAAATATTAGACTTTACAATGTTATGACAACTTTTTTCTCGAGAATTATAATTTAATGCATATATGCATTGCTAACAAAGATTAGACTTCACAAATAACCTAATATGGTTGGATATGAAAAAGATTAAATAACTAAAACATCAACAAACCATAAATTATTCTAATCCTAAACAATATGGATAATTCCAAAAAAAATCTATAAATTGTCATGTAGACATCTCATTTTGAATATTAAAACTTAAGATAGAAAGAACCTGGTGTATAATCCAAAAGAAGGGAATGCTCACAAACCATACATGTTAGTTTATACGATAATCATGTAGATGTTTTTTTTATTTACAACAAAAATATATTGTCTTCAACGACCATAATTATATGAGGTGCAATTGAAGAATTTGGTTCAAAATATAGATTGTGTGCACTTACTTATGTGTACTTTCAATAATCTACCTCTACTGAAGAATTTAAGTTTCTTGATCATTTAAAAACCTTGATGTTACATAAAATTCCGTCAAACAAACTATATATTAAATGAAGCTAAGTTGTCTTTTGAAAACATAAAGAAATTTATCTTAATAACTTTTTAGAAGCTTCTAATGTTTAATCTTAGGAGTTAGATTAGAACAAAGAGGTAGAACTGGAACATACTGGAACAATATATTAGTTAGTGTTAGTCAATTAGAACTGGAACTTAAAGTTCTAAATTTATTGTTAGTCATGAATACAACTGGAACTGGAACTAAAATAAAAAAAATTCAAATTAGAACATTATATATATAAAATGAATATTCCACCCTTAAAAATTATCCAAACCATTTGAATAGAACAAAAATTAAAAATCGGAACTACAAACCCTAATCTCCCCCATCTCCCTCCTCCTTTTCTTTCAGTAAGCTTTCAAATCTCTTTTGTCCTTCTCTTTTATTGACCAGATCTAATTGATTCAGCACAAAGTTTCTCGATCTCCTCTCAATCCAATTAATTTAAAGATGCCCAAAATTAATCAGAAAATATAAAAAATTATATAAACGTGTATCTATCCCTAATTTGATCAAATTAAAAGAAAGACAGGTTTAATTATGTTTTATCGGTATACAAAAATCTTATTTTCAATAACTAAAGCAGTAAAATAGTTTTTTATCTTGCAGCCTTTTAGAAACAATTAAATATTTTCTAGTTGATTGGTCCAAAAGAAATTCATAAATCTTTCAAACATATCATTACAACTATTATTTTTATTTGATATAAACTTGCAATGATTTAATTCGCATATATAACCATGAGCATAGCTCGGTTGTCATAGCGATCTACTAGTTAGCGATAATTAATTGACATTGAATTTCTTAAAAATAAAATAGTATCTCGTGTTCTTGTTTAGATTGGCTGCAACAATAAAAAAAACTGATCTAATATGGTCTCTATTTTTAGTTCCAGTTTACTTCTAGAATCCTATAAAAAATTCCTCGTTCTATAAAAATTCTATGAAAGTGATCTGATTTCAAAAGTTCTATTTTTATTTAAATGTCCCAATTGACTAACAGGCCCTTAGAGCATTTGACACTAACTTTGGACCCCCAAAAAAATTCCCTAAACAATAAAAGAGAAAAAAATCATAATAATCTACAAGCCTTAAGCTTTACTTGTACAGTTATATCAATCATTTGTTTAAAGGAGCATGTGTTTGTTGATTCAACACTTGGCGTTTATATACATTGTAATAATTAACCATGTTTAATTCAAAAGTAATCTACATTTTTTAGCTATATGTAACCAAATATATGTCTATGACTTGCTTCAAGTACAAGGTCATGCGAGGACTAAGGAGATGGCAAAAGTCAAGGAGAAATATGTAATATCTCAATACCTTGAGTACAAATGCTAATAACCCTCAACTAATTACATATAATATATTAGGAGATTTGGATATTGTCAGCTTGACTCGTTTTTTCTATGTGCATACAAAAGCGCATGTTATGTCTTCCCAATAGATAACTTCTCCCACTCATAATGATCAACATACCTTACAACATCTCTACGCTATGTCACATCCATCGTTTTCAATGGAAGATTTGCTCTATTTGTTGAACACAAATTGGGAAAATATGTCTCTTTGAAATTTTTCCAATGCATAACTTAGTTGGATCATTGAACAATTTTTCAATAACATAACAAAATTGAGATGACAAGCTTCATAAGGAAAAGGCGACGACTAAACTAAAGGAAGTACCAAAACGGTTTTACGCCCCTGCTCATAAAATATCCCATTTTTCATTGCTTGCTTCCAGTTTCCTTACATATCCAAGACATGTCTTATCTCTGGACATTTGGTTACACTCTAGTTTATATAACCTATGGACACGTCTGACCTCCTCTTCAAGCTCCACACTTCTTACCCTTTCTAATAAAAACCCTTACCCTATAAATTCTAAAAGAAACAAATTGAATCAACCAAGAACAAAAGATTTAATGTCAAAGAAAGAACCAAAGAAAAAAGGGGGAACTTTTCCAATCTCAAAGTGCCATTTTGATGACTAAAACTACGATCATCCATTCAATTTTCCACCAAATTAAACGAAAAGAACACAAAATGTTTGCGCTTACACGATCCTCGGGATGAAAGCAATGGTGAATGGTGCAGTTCATATCGAGATAGAGGTTATCGAACTCGAGCTTGTTAGGGTTGGGCTTCGACGTGTCGACAGGGACCGATACGCCTTCGATCTCGACCGGCTCCTCTTCAACGACGTCGACCACCGCCATCGGGTACTTCTCCGCCAACCAGCGGTAGAACGCTGGAACTCCCATGGCGCCTTGGTTTCTTCTTTCTCCTTAAGGATCTCCTCTTTTTTCTTCTTCTCTCGATTGAGAGAGAGCGAGCACGAGAGAAGAAACCCTAACCCTAGGGGCCTGTTTGGTTGCAGGATTCTTCAAGATTTGGATTCTCGAATATGAGGATTCCATAATTTTGTGTTTGGGTGCTGAATTTGGATTTCCAGGATTCCTCTATTGTTTTTAATAAGGGCTCAAAATAAGTATTCATAAATTCTAAATTTTTTTGAGAATTTGCAAGGTTTTGACACTATTCATTGTACTTTTAGATGGCACTCGTGTGCTTTATTTATTTAATAATTCTCTCTCTATCTATCTCTTTCTAAAATCCTCAAATCCAAATTCCATTTTCTTTTCACCAACCAAACAAAGATTATAAGGATCTACAAATCCAATACTAGAAATCCAAAACCAACCAAACAACAAATTACCAAATCCAGAAATTTTCAACCGTACTATTTTGGAATCCAAATTTCATAGTCTTGCAACCAACCAGACCCTAGGTGGCACGCTCGAAGAGAAAGAGGAGAGAGAGAGGGAATCTTTCGGGTACGGTTTTGAGATCTCAGGGTCCGCGTGGCAGCATGAAATATTACTGCCTATTTAGATTAATGCAAAAGATATTTCCGGAAATATAGGATTATCATAGTAATTAAATGACCACATTTCATGGCAATCTTATTCCTAAAAACATGTGTCTGTCCTAAATTACCACAAATCAGGATCTACATAATTTACCAATTGGGGAGAATCAAGTGGTGTCAGAATCACATTGAATAAGGAACCTACCCGACATATATTTTGATACGGAAAAACTTTTGTTAAGTGTAAAGATTCATGACAAACTTTGGGTGCTCAAGGGTATCCACTCCCTGCGCTCCAGAGGTGATGAGCAACAAAAGTATGAGTAATGAATTTCAACCTATTTTGGAAGGATCTAAGCCTGTAAACATCAGACCCTACAGACATCCTTGGCATCAGAAAAATGAAATTGAGAAGATGATCAAAGACATGCTTAACTGCAGGCACCATCAGAGACGGCTCTAGTCCTTTACTCATCTCCTATTGATACGGTGAAAAAAAGCGATGGCTCGTGGAGATTATGCATTGATTATAGGGCCCTAAACAAGATTACTGCTAAAGATAAGTTCCCTTGTTCCCCCTCATTGATGAACTGTTAGATGAATTAAATGGGGCCAAATATTTCTCAAAATCAGATCTCAGAAGCGGATATCACCAAATTAGAGCGTGTGAAGAAGATATCCCCAAAACAGCCTTCAAAACTCATCAGGGCCATTATGAATTCTTAGTTATTCCTTTTGGCCCAACAAATGCTCCATCTGCTTTTCAGTACTTAATGGATGACATTTACAAAACAGTGTTGAGAAAACATGTCTCGGTTTGTTTTTTGATGACATATTTGTATATAGCCATTCCTGGGAATCTCACTTGTTGCATCTCAGGTCAGTGCTAACTACTCTTTCAAGACTTTCTATATACGCTAAGATGTCCAGGTGTGCATTTGGGGTCGAGCAAGTTCAATGCCTGGGGCACTTGGTCTCAGGGAATGGTGTCTCAGTGGACTACAACAAGATCAAGGCAATCCTGGAGTGGCCGAGACCTCAAACTGTCAAGGCTCAAAGGGAAGTCATTGTTTTTATCTGCCTATGAGAGAGAAATGTTGGCCATACTATTGGCTATCAAGAAGTGGAGGAGACAATACCTCCTGCGAAGAGATATTGTGATTAAAACAGACCATAAACCTCTGAAATACTTGGTAGAACAAAGGATTTACGCTGAAGCCCGGTTCACTTGGCTCATGAAACTCCATGGCTGGCTACAACTTCACTGTTGAGTACAAAAAGGGAATTGAAAATAAGGTGGCAGATGGGTTGTCTAGAAGAAATGAAGACGGTGTCCACTTCTCATTAACCACCCTCAAAGAAGAAGTCATTAGTGATCCCTACTATGCAAACTTGGCAAGGAAATTAGAGAAAGGAGAAATAAAAGTAGAAAACTATTAGTCCCTACTTCCTCACTCAGGGAGAAACTCATCTCTATCCACCATGATACAGCCATGGATGGCCACTCAGGTTATGAAAAGACCATACAAAGGCTAAAGAAGATCCTTTAATGGACAGGAATGAATGGTGCTCGGATATTTCTTAGTCTTAAAATTATACCGCAATTGCACGGTCAATTGATATGGCACTTGCGGGTCGATCCAAAGAGAGGATGGTGGTTTTAGTTGAATTAAGCGAATTAAAGGAGATAACTTGATTTGAAATAATTAACCTAATAAATTAAATGAAATAATTAAGAAAGTAAATTGCAAAGACTAAGAAAAATAATTAAAGCTGAATAAAAGCAAGTTTTATAAAATATGAAATAAGAAAAATATAGGGTTTTCGAAAAATAATTAAAGCTGAATAAAAGCAGGTTTTATAAAATATGAAATAAGAAAAATATAGGGTTTTCAAATCCATTAGACCTAATCATGATGTTATTAAATAAAAACGTTTTTCTTTCTATTGATTTCCACCCTTACAACGAATATCAAATCAAATGTGAGGATAATTATTATAAAGATTAGTTGTTAGTGAATTAAGAATTAATTCGATCTACCCTTCTACTAAGCAAATCTAACGGTTGTCAAGCAGAGATCTACCTAGCTTAATTGATTAGTCAAAATTAATCCTAATTAATTAGATCGAATATAAACAATAAAAATATGAACTTTACTTTCCATAGATAACTTTCATGGTTGCCAACCGATTATCAAATTAACTAGTTTATCAGCAATGCGTATTCTTTCCCTAAATAAACCTCATGGTCATCAATCACTCATCGATCTATCTAGTTTATCGGAATTACAAACAAAGAACTTATTTTTATCGTTAAGTATCCGTTATTAAGATCATAGAAGAAAAATTAGAACAATAGAATCGAGCATCAATCATAGATCCAATTTCATCTAAACCCTAAATAGAAAAATTTGCTACTCATAACATAAAAATAAAAACAAGAAATAAAAAATCATAATTAAAATAAAATAAAGATAAAATGCTTACAATCTAGATGTTGCTCTCAAATCCTACCCACCAAAATAAAAAGAGAAGAAGAGAGATCCCTTAAGAGAGGATGATTTTAACCCTCTATATTCGATATCTTTAAATAGCTTTTTAATCGAATACATGGTACCAATAGAATCACAAGAAAATAACAAATCTTCGGAGAAAAATCGAGAATATTTTGCCAAAGAAGGTCGGCTAAAAGCCGGCCATTTTTGGCAAAGTGGCCCCACTTTGGTCTCTGGCTTTCTTGCTCTGAATTGATCGTTTTAAACCCTTTATTTCTCTGTAAATCTTTCCATACGCTTATGTTCTCTTTTTAACTCATTTTATTGATGTGAACCGTGCATGTTGGTCTCTTTTCTTTTCTTTTTTTGCAATTAAACCCCTGTCACCTACAAATATCACAAAAATACATCTGCAAAGCATGAAGTGTGACATAATAAGGATAAATATGGATATATAATATACATTAAAATACACCAATCAAATGGTCAAGTGAAATCCTTCATCAGGGGTTTTGATATTTGCCAAAGGAATAAGTATGAGACTATTTCCCCACCAGGACTTCGACAACCTATTCAAATACCTGATCACATTTGGGAAGTAGTAACCATGGATGTCATAGATGGATTACCCAGGAGTGAGGGTAAGTATTCTATCTTGGTGATTGTTGATAAATTATCCAAGTTTGTACACTTTATAGCTTTATCTCATCCATATACTTCCAAGGTTGTAGCTATTGTCTTCATGGAAGCTATATGCAAAACTTATGTATTTCCTCGAGCCATAATCTCAAACAGAGACCCACCCCATTTTTACAAGCAATTTCTGGACGGAGCTAATGATGTTACAGGGGATACAACTAAGAATGAGCACTGCAGATCACCCTCAAACCGATGGTCAGGCAGAGGTTGTGAATAGATGTCTAGAAACATATTTGAGATGTTTTTGCTCCGACAACCCTAAGGAGCGGGTCAAGTCGCTTTCTTGCGCTGCTGCTTATAGGCGTAACACAAATTGGCATAGTGCTACCAAAATTACACCTTACCAGGCTGTCTTTGGCAAACCACCTCCTACCGTTTTGTCCTATGTCCCCCAGAACCACTTGTAAACCACCTCAGCTGCTTCTTTTTCTCCTCTGTGCAACAATACTCTCCCCGGCAAAAAACTGCGAAGTTGGAATTCAAAAGTAAAACGGGTCAAATAATTGGAAATGAACTCAGCCCAAATTCGATCCGGTTCCTTTAGTTCCGTAACTGACTGAAGAGTGTGGGACCCACGACCATTTTTGCTGTTATGCTGTTGCATAAATAGAAACAGAGAGAGTGAGGTGAGGGTTTCATGTTACAAATTGTTTGTTAAAAACACCAACAAAACAAATATAGATCTGGTGTTCTCTTTGTAAAAGTTTCTTAGGGTTTCTCAAACCCTAATCAATTGAGTTCTTGTGCTATTCTTCTTTTGTTCTCCTTGTGAATATTTAAGGATCAGGTTGGGATATTGACAATGGCCAAAAACAATCGACACAGGGTGCAGACGAGGTGGTTGCCCCTATAAGCTGTATTTTTAGACCAGCGATGCAGGAGGTTCTGAGGCTACAAATTAAATAGAGATTTGGCAAAGAAAATCACAATGAACTTTATATTTTGAAAGACGCATTAGAAATATTATTTTTCCTTGTTAGGAGAGTAAGTTATTTCTTTCGAATAAAAGTCCCCAGTTAGAATAGCTTAACTCTTTATAATCACATTAAAGCTGCAACACAACAGAATACCTGGGTTTAATAAGCTTAAAATAACCGCATAACGCTTTCGAACAAAAGTCCCCAGTTAGAATAGTTTTAAGAAGGGCAATGAAAAAAGTTTAAATTATAATCACAACCTGATAGCAGACAAGGATGTGGATGATAAGGAAAAAGAAAACAATAAGAAGGTGAAAGGAGGAAAAAGAAGATTAGTTTAAAATAACCACCTTTGACATCAAGTAACTTTCACAAGATTCAGATTTGACTCAGCAAGGGGGGAAACCCCTTCTAGTAATTCAGTAAATAATAATTCCTTAGATTCTGAGAGTAAACAGAAACTAGAATTTAACCTTTCATGGAATACTATTTTAACACAACAAAAAGAAAGCCCCTACATATGGTCTACTTGTATCAGTCACAAATAACTCTAATCCACACAACGGCAACAATATCAACAATACAGATACAAGACTACAATAGAAAACAGCCTGTATTAGAACCCCTATAACGTTGGAGAACTCCGCTGTTGGCTCACATAAAACTGCAAAGACATCAGCTACAAATTCTCTCTCACAACATAATCGAGATCTAACACCAATCAAGACATCAGTTGACACATACACCCTCACAGATGCATAACATACAAACATACAAGAGTACCGACTGTCATACAAAAATCCATAACCATAGTTTCAACAAAGCCATATAAACTTCTAATCAATATGCAGGAGTAGAATTAAGTACTGCTGGCATATCATATTTAAAAGTAATGATAAATTGAAAGCCTAGAATACTCTCCCATATTTAACAAGCCTTTCTTCCAAAAGAATTTGCCCTAGCCGAAGTGCCTGGCTGCCCTGTTGACGGAAGCGCCCACCCCCTCTGTGGCTGCTCTCGCCTATTACTGCTCATGCCACGACCTGCATTGCAACAATGATCAGCAATTCCCAACTAAGTTCTAGATACGTCAACCAAATGTATAATATAACCTCAATTTCAATAACAACATATCAAAAACCAATTCGGGTAAATTTCTTTTCTTTGGTGACCTGACCCGCATTATTCTGAAGCTCTAGGATACGATATATTGGAATAGATAAAACTCTATATTGTTAGACATATGTGTGAAATAACAGAAAATATTATTTTTTTAAAAATAAAAAAAGTCAAAATTTCACTAGTCTAGTCTAGGGCATAAAGACGACAATAAATAGCTGACGTCTAAGTTATTGGATGCATGTTAGCAATCTCTATATTACACTATAAATTTTAGTGAATTTGAATTTTTAATGAATCTGACAGAATCCACTAGGGATACAAATCTTTGCAGCATAATTAGTGCGAGTCTATATCATGATATTTACAGTATTTCAAGGGAAATCTACACACACTTTGAGGGCTCACTCCAAATTATTTAGATGATCCAAATATACAATCTCTGCTCCTATAGGCAAGAGCGATATAAACCGCTCCCAAAAAATACAATTATAAACATGAGATCGAATAAATACAATAATCAAACAAAAACGCTCTGGTGGAAGAATACTAGACAATCCACCATCATTTTTGTAAAATAGCTTCCTACATGTGTGCGCCAAATAATATGCAATTGTCCATGACACGTCTCAAGTGGCATCTAACATAGCATTTACATTCTCCGTTTAAATATTTCCCTAGCATAGATCCATCATGCTTCTTTTGTTCTTTTCAATGGGCAACTTTCTCATCCATTGACGGGCATAAACCGACTGGTGCTAGGGAACTACTCAAATCAAGATTGTTACCTTTGGATTCTTCTCTAACTATTAGAGCTATTGGCCCATATTTTCCTTTATCAAATACCACTTTTAGAAAAAGCTTATTGTTGCCTTACTTAGAATCTTATTTAATTTTGTTAAATAGTATAATGTTTTCTCAATATGAACTCCTAAGGATGCCAAGTTTCCAAAGAATATGTAAGCAGAAAATTCTCTTTTTTCAACAATCAAAATTTTTCCCAGTTTACTTGTAGTCATAATACAAACATATCCTTGTACTTAATCTCTATTTTTTCCAAATAAGTTTCAAAGACTAATCCTTCTATAACATGTTCAATATAATTTTCTTGAAATTCTTTACTTATAGGTCTTTCTTGCTTATAACAAAGGTTTCCTCTGCTCTTTCTAATTTAGGATGCTAAAGAAAAATAGTTCTTGAAAAACTCGGTACCTTCAATGGTTATATTTGTGGTATCAATTGTTCTGCAGTCGATTCTTTTTGTAAAAGAGGAGGAAGTTTCGAATGCGGATTTGTTAAGAATTCAACCATTCTGGACAAGAATCCCAACATCCCAAAACTTTTAATTTTTCCCACAATTATATTTTTTCATTGGGAAAGATGTATTGAATGATTAGTATAATCGGGATAACTAATGCCCCATAAAACTATAGTAAAAATATTACCTCGTAAAACTATAGTAAAAACATTTTCTTCATGGTCGGACAAGTAATATTGCATCCATATTGAATTGGTTTTTAGGCTTGTTAAACAAATAAATAGCACACATTTACATCAAACAATACCTAATGGAGATGTGTCTATGTGCGAAAGCACGTTATTCTGCATGCAAGACGCATAAAAAGCTAATTTACAAAAGTGGGCATGAATTGTTTAGTAACATCCTACCAGGACATATATGTTCAATTATCACACTTGTTTGATCTTATCTAGTACTTTTTGATCTACTATTTATAACCGGTTCAAATAAGAATCAGTTTCGCTCTTACCTATATAAGAAGATGCACTTTTCTATTTAGATTGAAGCGCTTTCTCACACTTTTTTCGATTTCTCTCACATTTGCTTACTCCCGTCGCCACTCTGTTCTACATTATTATTTATATGAGTTTCTATACACATGATTTATTCAACATTTATAAACGGGTGTATTTTGCAACTCCAAATTAGTTGTCATAAAAAAATATCACAAATCCCAAAAGGTGTTGTGCTTAACTTAGGAAGCATGGACTTCAAAAAGTGTTGTACTTAATTTAGAAAGCACCGACACATGATAAATCTCCTCCTAACTTAGCTCCCCACCACTAGTTTATTTATCTACTGTAACGCCTATTACAAAATATAAAAATCGAGTGTTGTTCTAAACCATTAAGTATCTTCAAGTATTCTGAGCCATCAAGTATCTTTAAGTACAATATTCCGTTCTTGCCAATTTCCGAGGAAAGTTCTATAACGTATGCGTGCAAATCCTTCCCCGTCCAATCATAACGTCACAAACTTCTTTATTTATTAAACACACATACCATTAAGTGTTGTATCCTGATCTAACTCGCCGCAGTGAACCTCGAAGGGATCACTCATAAGCCGAGCAAGAAAAAGCGATACGGTGCAGCGGAAATATACCGCGTAAATAAAAAATAATGAAAAAGATTTATCAACGACTATTGAATCACACCACAAGCAAATAGAAAAGTATACCAAACAACCGAATCATTTCCTTGTATCTGAGAAGAACTTCCAGATTAATAGGAAGGAAGTTTGATCCGAATGAATCAGAATTTCTATTCTATAATCGACCGGTATAAATATCAACTTCGAATTGGACCAGTGTCTTCTCAACAAATAAAGGCTTGGGCCAACAAAATCCTACCCAACAGAGAGATAGTTGAAGAGGTGACAAAACCTTTCCTCCTGCCGAAACATCAGGGACATGGAATCACATTACCGTAATGAATGAAAATGTTGGGTTGTCGAGTGATAAGGGTGATGAGTGGAGCTCCCAGACAGCGAGTGATCTATTTTATTTGATTGACGGATCCAAGAATCAATTTTAATGAATTAACTAGTGGTTTTATTCTTTCAACAGATCCGGGTGAAGACCAAAGATCTTGAGCGAACGATCCGGCAGAACTCAAAAAATAAAGAAGTATCGTTAATTTCTTCACTTGGAAAGGAATTAACCTAATAAGATTCGGATGATCCCAAACGACTAACCCCGACTCGCTAAGCTTTCTCACGCTCACCATGAGGCCATCGCCACTCGCGCGTCGACACGTGGTAAAGAAGTGCACAATAATCTCGTGCTCGAGCTCCCCGCGTGCAATGCACACGCCTATTTGGCTCGTAGGCTTCGACTTTGGGTTGGATCTTGAGCTTGAGTTTAAAAACAAAATCAACATTAAGCATCTTGTTTCTTTTAAATCTAAAACTACCCCACAAACTTCTAAAACACAATTAATTTTTAAACCAACCACAAAACTCTCATTACGAGTCGAGCCACAAGAAAATTGTCTCTCAAACTTTCCCCTTAGTCACTATCATTTTTTTGCCTAATAATGTAAGACGCATCAAGGCCAATTAATGAATAGAAAATTTGGTCAAAGATTATAATAAAGTTTATTTCCTTTTTAAGAAATGGTTTTAGAATTATTAGATTTTTAGTTTTAGATTTTCTTTTTTAAGACAATAGTTTATTTGTTTCTTAATAAGTTCCTAATTAACCAAAAGTAGATTTTATGGATCCTTTAAAATCTTTTTGATTTTAATGCTATCTAAATTTAGTCTTTTGTAACCCTTAATAAAAGGCGATTAGTACTATGATATTCTTAAATTTTTAATAATTAATAAAATTGAAGTTTTCTTCAACTAGAAACTTATTGCATATCAAGTGTTTGCCTTGGAAAAAGTAATTAGTCAAAGAATGAAGGACGCAAAGAAAAAAGATGATGCTTCAAAGGAAACGCGGAAACAACAAAAAGAATACCGTAGCACCAAGAATACAGCTTAAAATATGATTAAATATTATTCTACATCGGCTGCTCCTGTGCTCTTAAAAAAAGGAAACACTAATCAACGAAAACAATGCTAAGAGAAAACAATTAAAAGATATGGCAAAGATTTAGACGATTTTGCTATAGAAAATAGTAACAAAAAAGATTTCACCAAATTTGCTGACAATTTTAGATTTGTGAACGAAAGAAATGAAAAAATAAGATTAGAAAAGAAGTTTTGTTAGCTCGCGGAGCTATACGCATAGAATTTAGTTCCCACTAATAGAAGATGAGAAAGAAAAAAATATTGAAAAGAGAACAATTAATAAAATAAAATAAATCAAAATTTTTAGCATGTTCCAATAAAATCCCAAAACATCAATAAGTGAAAAAAGAAATTGAACATGAAATTTATATTGGCAAAGATCAAGAAAATAGTTATAAAGGGTATATACTAGATATTTGTTATACAGCTCTAGAGGATATAGTATGAGTAAATTCAAAAAACTTATATGTTTAAATTCTGGTCAATATAGGAAGAACGACAATACATAAAACTATTCAAGTCTTTCCAGCTATGAAAATTACACTAAAGATTACTTCTAAGCAAGAATCTTAAGATGTTCATCGGGGGTCGACACGCAGCGACGAAGGAATTTTCAGAAGTATTGGTTATTCTATTATTCTTTTGTGTTTTCCCCTCTTATGTGTTCTTCAAAAAGTTTGATTTCTATATGTCCGTGGAAATGCCAAGTCAACAATTTGTCTCTATAAATAATATGCTTATATCATGTTTTGCCCTCTATGGTTTTAAAGAAATATATTCTTTTCTATGTTTGTTAAAAATTCAAATTAGAAATATTTGATTTTCCTTATATACGTCTCTTAATTCTTCATCATATTAGCAATAATTCTTTCTAAATCATAATTCATTGTAAATTCAATATAGCTTTAGTTTTAAAAGCATAAACGTGGTTGGAGATGTTATGGAACCTTTAACAGAGATTGGAACATCAACGGCGCTGATGTTTTGCCGACTTATGTACACTACAGCCAACCTTTAAAATTTTTGCTGCAATAATCTTAATGGATGAAGCAACATCAACTAATGAATGGAAATAGAAGAAATTTGTATGAGCAAACTCTAGTTGAGATGAGAGAGGAACAACTTGAGGAAGAGAGAATGAATAGACAAGTTTTTTTACTCTAAAGATTGCATTTATGCTTGGCGTGTTATTCAACTTAACCCGATTTAAAATACTAAATCTACTCTACTAAATGAAAATGAGGAACCCATTTTTGGTAGTGCTTTTCCTATTCATCATGTTTTTGGTGTACACCATTTATTATAGAGGGTTAAAATAATTGTTTCTATAAAAAGTATAATTCAAATAATAGAGTAGAAATATAATTTAAAGACAATCATTGAATCTAGTCACCACCCAGCTTGCACTTAGGGAAAAATCACGGCACCTCTAATCTAAACTCAAATATAAAAGGCCAAGTTATTATTTTGTTTGCTTGCAACCCCAATCACCAAAATAGCAAAATCGAAAGGCAAATTATTATTCTCTTTGCCCGAAACACCCAGTTGCCAAAATAGAAAAATAGATCTTAAATCAAAGCCAAACCATAGGTATATGAGAACTTGACGAAAATGCCAAATCAGGATCGTTCCGCTAGAGATCCCGTCCTAAGATCAACATCAAATCGATGCGGAAGACCTATAGGTCGGCTATCACAACCGCCTCGAGACAACTTCTATCCCTCCCCTCTCATAACCACCTCGCCCCACAACTCCCCCATCTGATCTCATAACCACCTGCCCATCTTCAAATCGCTAAGCCGCCGATTAGCAAAAGCCCCATATAATAGACAGTGATTACAATTTTCAATTCATCTTTACTCTCTGACTAACTGCTATCTACATTTTCAAGGTAAAAATAATAATTTCCCAGTATTCTCTCTTGCTCTCTGAAATAATTCTAACTCACTCATCCATATCAAGAATAGCTTTCTGGGCTTGATGTTCTCTTTTTACTACTCAATTTTATAGCGAGGGAAAGAATAGGTAATTTCATTCTCTTTGTTTAATAGGAAGAGGTGATGCCAAATAATTGTTAAGTTTGCAAGTATTGGTTGATCATGTTTGATTGGGTAATTGCAGTTTTGTTTCCGTTGGCCAAATAATCGTTAGGTTTGCAAAAAAGGCTTTAGATTTCCAAGGCAAAAAAGCATGTAGAAATGCGATTTGTAACCAATCAACCATGCAAGGTTTTTTTTTTTTGGCCATACGCAAGGGCAAAAGCCCAAATTTCAACTGTGCAAGTTACTTATAGGTATTATCAATCTAAAATAATTATATTTTTTAATTTAAATTATATATTAAGATAGCTTCACTATTCTAAAAATAAATTTTTTATACGTGTATGTTGGGACTAACGATGCAAGATGAAAGTAGTGTCCTTTAGATTTCCTTGTTTGACAAAGAGGTGGAAAATTATTTGGTTGTCAAGTTGACGAATTACGTAAATTAAAGGTTAGATTCAATGTCAATTTAATATAACTATTTAGAGAAGATCATTATGGATATAATATTAGTAATTTAATATAACAATTTAGAGAAGCGATCATTATGAATATAATATATAGGAACAAGACATCCAAGAGTTATCGCATTCATAGAAAAATGCATTCACAATCAATATTATTTTACGATAAAAGTTTCAGGGACTGAAATAGACAATCAGAAGAAATATCAATACCACTTGTATTGCATTGAAGCAAACTGCTCATGATTCAAACGGAAAATCAATAGACACTGACAGCATTGTCCCTGAGGTGCTCTTTGTCTATATGACCAAATGATGGTCCAAAGGCAACTTCAACCTCGACGAAAAGAAAAAGAAAGGTTTTTTAAGCAAAGAGGATGGAGAAGTTTAAAATTATACTTTGGTTCTTACAAGTTTGTTGTTTTTTCGTGTTTTATAAGTTGTGCTGCGACTTTGATGAAACTATGTTGCAAGTAATTTGGATTGTTTTCAGGTGTTTTGAAGTTTAATTCCGTGTGACCTAACTAATGATCATGTTTCGTGTATTTCTATGGTTGTACTCGTGTTTTGTAGATGCACGCATATTACGTGTTTTCTGGGACAATATTTTTTCTGGGACAATATTTTTTATTGATATTACATTGCAGATTATATATCCACATGCATGGCATGTGTGACCTAACTAATGATCGTAAGTTTCATGTGTTTCTATGGTTGGACTTATGTTCTGTAGATGCATGCATATTGCGCGTATTCTGGGACAATATTTTTTATTGCTATTACATGGCAGATTATATATCCACGTGCATGGCATGTGCATAACACTAGTTTGACCCAACCAAATTGATAATTCAGCTTTATGCATCCGCATAATGCAATATGTGGCCAGATATTGTATTATGCATCCATATCATCATCTCTATACATCCAAGCCTATTTTTTCCTAGCATATAGAAGAGAGATACATTTGCACCCAGCACAGTTTTCAACACCAATCTTCTCTACCCAAACATTTCTCCTACAAGCTTTAATGGTGGTAAAACTTGAAAAGATAGGTTTCCATCGGCAGTTAAACTTGCAGGTTTCCAATAGAGCTTTGTCCACGGTTGTCTCAAGGGCTTTTTGCTTTTCAGTGAAGCAAAATAATGAGCTAAGAAAAGCCAACCATCATCTTTCATGACTTCTACTTTTCTTGTTTGAACTATGGATCAAAGTCTCAAAGCATTGTCCTCCTAACTTTTCATTTGTTATGACACGACATTTAATAAAATAAGAGATTGGATAGGCTTAGTTAACTTTTTATTTAAAAGGACGATCTCTACCCTCCCAATGACCTATTTATTAGCTACCTTATATGAATGTGTTAATGCTCTAAGTGATTCCATTGCATTAAGAACCAAGGGATTGAATTTTCCCAATTTGGGTGAATGGAAGCTAAGCAGCACATATATATAATATGATGCCATAAGTGATATGAGTAGGGTTTATGAGTTTGTAATTTACCAAAAGTTACGATTCATTTAAATAAATATACATACTACAAAGGCTAACCATCTCTGTGTGTGAACACACAAACATACATACTAACAAAAAATGATTATTAGCAAATCTAAACTAAAAATACAAATAAATTGTTGGTCATCGACACATGTTTAGTACATCTAAAATATGATTTATTTAAGATGTGCCAAAAAGAGTTCTACAAGTAAACTCGACGAATTTAAATCAGATTCGGTATGGATACATGTCTAATACAAGTCCAAAACAGACATGTCTCCTGACATGACTCCCTACAATATCAAATAGAAAGTTGCGAACTAGAATATAGGAAGAAGCAATTCATTCAATACAATCATGGGAAAACTTATTTAATAAAGAGTAAACAGATATGAATAATCTGATTTGACTCCATTCCTGTATCCGATTTTAATCAAATATGGATATTATTTCTCATTTCTCATCGTACACATATTTGCAAACGTGAACAGCCACCAACTATGGTCATGGTAACACCAATATCCGATCCATATACGCATTTGATTTTAAATGCAGATATAACAGGTGGAAATAGTAATATTTGATTTTACCAAGTATAATTTTTCCATTATTTGTTTTATATCCATATCTATATCTGACTTCTATCATATATCCGACATCTATCAAATACGGATAGTAATTTTCAGTTCCGATCACTATTCATATCCATATTCATACTCGTAACCTACAATTGGATACGGATGTGGTAGCACCTACATCGGCTCAGTATACGATCTGTTTACATCCATATTATTTAAACAATCAAAAGTGCAGGTCATTATATTTCTCTTTTTGAAACACTACGAAACACACAGGCCCTTACCTACGAACTAGGCATCAAGTATCACCTATAAAAGGTTGGTAGCTAGTCATCAAAGTTAGAATTGAAGGTTTATGATGAGAACAAAGCAAACATAACTGATATTTTACTAACAAATGATATTTATAAAATGCCAAACTCCTATAGCAAATTTCATCATCTCGACTACTTTTTACTAAGACCATGATCCAATAAATAGTTGTGGTTGCTTAAATGGTTCTGCGAACTTAAACTCATTTCAGAAAAAGAAAGTGTATTATACGACGTTCATGGCTCCACGGATAGGCCCTCTCTCATTCTGATCAGGCATTTAGCACCAACTAATAAAGGGATAGCAGCCATTGCAAGAACTTGCTGAATTATTTTGGCAAAATTTCTCTAGATTGAGTCATCATAACCAACCACTTCTCATGATAGAGAGGACAATGATCATATTCAAACAAGTGAATAATACAGATAAATATCTTCACCGATCCAACCCAATCCCATCTATGTCAACTACTGATGAGTTTCAAGCTCTATTGATTTGAATAGTATTAATTCACACAAGGCTTCACAAAAAACAATGGACACCACATCACCTCTTCGAGAAAAACTAAATTTGTAACAGCTTAAAAATATCACAAAAATGATGGGATCAAAGAGTTCTTCTCCACTAACAGTAAGAAAGAATAATAGCCTCCACCACCCTTCGAAACTACGACAAAGGGAAACATAAAATAATACACAACTAAATAAATCTAATGCATCCTAAAGCCATGTCTTAATGTCTCAAACACTTGATAATGATGATGCAAGCTGTGTTAAATACCATAGAAATTAGACTCAAACTAATTGCCTAATATCATATTCCGTAGCTCTGCTTGTTTCTACTCATCTATTTTACTTCCAATAAAGATTAAATAAGACCCTATCCATGCAATAAAAAATATCTGATTGACCTTGCACCTTGCCCTTTATTGGAAAAAAAATTAATATCCTCCAACCATTTTTAACTTCCACTGGAGTTGTGCCAACTCTATTTATATCATACGACATTCAATACCCAAATTCCACTGAATTGAAAACTTCCTTGGTAGTTGAGACCAGCAAATAATCAATATTACACGACCTATCACTTTTGCAGCTAGGAATAAGTGGGTACTTACTAGTATTACCGTTATCAAGCATGTCATGATCCGGGTTCCAACCAGGCAAGTGTTGTCTAGCTTCCCCCTTCCATTTTTCATTAAAGCCTGCTAGTTCATCTGAAAATCACCAACCACATGTAACACCAAGCAAATGCATGCAGAAAACAATTTGTTTGACCAATATCACCATCATTACAAACCTTCATCCAAGTTGTGTAATGTTTGTAAAGAGTCCACCCTCCCATCTGAGTTCAATTTCCTTGTAACTGTGTGGCCCTACAAGAAAGACACAAATTGAACTTAATGTCACATCATCTCAAATAGTTTACAAAGCACCAAAAGCAGTAATAACAATCCACTAAGACATAAAAAAAGTATGCTTTAACATACCTTATCATGGATTCCTTTAGCGATCCTATGCGTAGCTCTACCAGTAGTTGAGTCGGCTTCTTTACTCTCCTCCATAACAACCTACCAAAGACCAATAATTAGAAATCATCGATAAGTCCAGTGAGGAGTCAAACCTTCACAGGCCGATGTACTTACCCCATCCCCACCCGTCTTCCTTGTTGTAGACGCTGTATAATATGCTCCATTAACACCACCATAAGTCACAGTTGAGCTCTGGAAACTGTAAGTTTGAGCCTGAGGACGCATCGTCCTGGCCCTTTCACTTCTATGCTGCACACTTCTGCTCTTCTTTTCTGCATTGTTGTTTAACCCATGTCAATTTCTCAAGTTGACCTATTACACTAATACAACTAACCTCTGTATCTAACGCGAACCCCTGAGTTTGAGCTTGATTTGATCTCAAACAA
Source organism: Agapanthus africanus (assembly GCA_030015575.1). NCBI lineage: Eukaryota > Viridiplantae > Streptophyta > Magnoliopsida > Asparagales > Amaryllidaceae > Agapanthus > Agapanthus africanus. The sequence goes on along the minus strand of JASDDO010000019.1, from coordinate 39,943,448 downwards.
AACACAGAACGGACCGCATGGGGCCTCATCTAATGGAGAAAAGGTAGGAAAACAAGGGACCTAATTCCAAGCAAACCCACTATAGACTACTTATTGAGTGGGTACCACGTTCTTTTCGTTTTTAAGCCACCATATAATACACAAGCACCCGTCTATCAGCCCTCCGATCTCATTATAATCAATGGAATTTATTTTCCAAACGATTTGCACAGCACATAACTCCCCCGTAAAATGTAGCTATTAACAACTTAAAAGGGAGTTGCTAAATGTACACTCCTTCAAAGTACGTAATTTTACATGTGTGATGTGTGTACACACAAATCAGGCCAGATATCCATCAATCAAACTCAAATTGTCGGCTATATCATCAAATTTGTCAAAAATTAAGACAATAAAGTAGAAGTCTTTAATCTACACGTGCAAATCACACGTACTCAAAATCAAGAACAAATAACTGAATCTCACAATCTCAAATAAAAAAGGAGACTAAAATAAAATAAAAAAGTAAAAATAACTGAAGCTTACAAGAGCAGAAAGTACCTTCAACTTCTTCATCTGGGTCCTGAACGTAAGGCTCTTTATTCGACCTGGAATGCTTCCGGGAGTTCTCCCTCTTGTCCTCGGTTTTCTTTCCCTCCTCATCCTCATTTTCTTCTTCACCGTCAGATGGTATCTCTTGGATAACTGGTCCACTGGATCTAGTAGCTGGCAGTGGAGCTTGTTGTTCCAAAAAACCAGCGTTGCTAGTTTCACCAAAAAGGCTTCCCCTAGAACCAAACATGCTCGGTCCAAACAGGCTCGGGCCCATCATGTTTCCAAAAGGTTGAGTGAAGAAAGGGTTATCAAAGGGATCTCTCCCACCAAACATGCTAGAAATCAGGCTTCGAGGTCTTCCTCCAAAAGAAGACCCTCCAAAGCCTGGAAATCCTGCAAATGGGTCCCCAAATCCGCCGAAGAAGTCATCCCCTCCACCCCGGCCCCTCTGCATTTTCTCAGCAAACTTTTTGTCGAATTAAACTGCAAAAAGGAAACCAAATAAAAACAAATTCAGACCCTTCAAGACAAACATCTATATAGAGGAATTCCAGTGTCCCCAATCGTTCTCCTAACCATGAGGAAAAAAGAGATAAAAAGTTGGCTGACCTCCATGTCCCAACACACTTAGGGTTAATTTCATCAGAGGCAGTCAAGTGTATGAATATGCAGGTATCAAAAATCTTATATGTGCAGAATTAACTAGGTTGTAATTTTTGCCAAGATATTAAAATTTAATGGAGTATTGTAAACCAGCACTACTAGCGTAATTGCTTACAAATATAAGTTTAGCAAATATTAGAACACCGTTTCTTAAATCATTTATAAATTATGTCCAATGTTACAAACTTAATGGAGCATTCTTAGAACATCGTTTCTCAACTAAACGTGTATTCGTTTTTTGGTCCAAATTCCAAAAAAGATTACACATCTGTCAAATTTTGAAACTAAATTATGCATCCGGCATGCGAACCTCTTACAATTTCATAAGTATTACTCTGTGTATTTACACAAAAACAAATGGATTCTACTGATAACCTACTATATATGACACCTCAGCAAAAATAAAAATAAAAAACAGACATCTTGGTTGAATTTACATGTTTCGATTCTAATAAATGCAAAAATTTAATAGTCAGCAGAACTCCCAAAGTGCTCCTAGTTCTGAACTTAATCCCCAAATACTGTTAAAATTCAAAAGCTTGACCAATTTCTAGGTCATGCTCCCGGTTGATGGTTCGAAATCAATTCTAGAGGCAAAATAAAATGATCAGATGAAATACTTTCATCAATCTTCAAATGGTAGTAGCCCTAGTTGTTAAAATCATATGATTCACGATTCAAATCTTATGATTCCATACGATACGGATGGATTCTGATACATATCGTACGGTCATGTCGCATAAATAAGTGTATCATACGATTCGATGCGAAATTTACGATTTATGATATGATACGATTTGGGAATAGGTCAGATCTGAACTTTTCAGGTCGGGTCTATAATATATAAAGATTCAAGACATTTAACACCAATTTCTTCCTCAAAAGCTGTAATTTTTCCTTTGATGCCTACCTCTTTGCCTCGTAAATCCCTTTGACCATTAGGTTCTATGATTTATGAACTTGATTAGGAAGTATAACTGTTTGTGAAGCTTAAGTTAATGTTTAAGTAATGTCCTTTACACTTTAGACTATATAGCATCATTTTGCTTCATTATCTTACAAATTATGATTGTTCACACGACTTATTAATTCATTTATCTTGTGTTTTCATATGTAAGTGCTTATTCCTTTATTGTGTCAGCTTTGTCATCAACAATTTACTAAACATTATATTTCCTCCAATGTATTGTTTTATATAGCTAATTTAAATATATAATTATGAAATATATAGTTATATGCTTAATTGCTTAGTTACTGCGCAATTGAATATCATATCTTACACTATATGATCCGATACAATATACGATACGAAAGAAAAACGACATACAATTCATATCACGATTTGACATCTTTGGTAATAGCATTAAAAACAATTGTGCCGAAGATTCGGTTTTCCCCCTCTTTTTTCTTCCTATCCTTTTTTGGTGGTGGTGGGGTGGTTTTTGTGATCAGCTGAATAAAACTAGTTTGGTTACACTATCAAAATGTCAAAAGAGTATTAAATACAGTAGTTTGCATTTATAACCCAACACGATATTTAACTTTTGCAGTTATTACAGAATACAATAACAGAAACTTAAAGAATCACTTATTTCACATATAGTACAGATTCTTTATCCACCCGGATATTTTATTTTTCCATTAATTGTATCCTACTTCCTAATAAAATTCAGAAATTCTACAATCCCTAAAAGAGCCGTCATATTAAAAATCGGTATCATTAAGAATTAAAACATATCCAATCAACCCACCCACCCCACCCACCCCACCCACCCCACACACACACAAATTAAGATATGATTTCCCCAACCTTGGCTAAAATCACAAAATTTTATTCATATCGCCACTGATTCAGAAATCCCAACAATTTGTAAAGCCCTGATTCCAACTAAGGCAAAACGATCGCTATCCCCCAAATAATCAAAATTCAGCATAACAGAATCCAATAACAAAACGATCGCAGGAACGAAACCCTAACTCCTAAACGAATCAGCAATTCAAATAACCTGAAATTAATTAAATAATCAATTCAAGAAATTAAAGAGGGGGGAAGAAATCACCTCAAAAAATGCGTAAAAGAGGCAGATATTTTTTTATCGATGCTCCTCAGCGAATTGGAAAAAGGCAGTGGAAGAACGTTTTGATCTTAAGAGAATTTGAGGCGAATAGAGAGGGTTAAAATTGGAATATTCTAGAGAAGACGCGTCGCGATTAATCCGGCAAAAGTACACATGTATAAAATTACCTCTGAGCCCTCCATTTGAAATGTTTTTCCTCTTGGTAGGTCCATGCTTTTTAGGGATGAAGGAAAGGTTACAGCTTCGCAAAAACTCATGTTTGATAGTTTTAGAAATCCTACCAAATCTTCATCCATACTCATTTATCTTTTGCTGGTATTTTGCATATACGATGCAAGTGTGTATATTTTTAACTACATATTTACTGAAAACGTGTGTATTTTTTATCCTGCCTATTACATGAATATTTCGAAAGATATCTATAGGTTTTTAAAATTTAAATTAAATGAATGTGATTAGTGGTAATATTAGAATTGAGAATTTTGTGTGTTATGCAAAATAATAAAGATATAAAGGCTTATGTATAAATTTATAAGGCATGAGAGAGAATATGTAATGAATGAGAGAGAGAGTTGTGACTTTTTATTTTCTTATTTTTGTCTTTGTAATGGATAATGTGAACATCTCCAATTCTAAACTTTGGCTACTGGAATTATATCATTTTTCTATTTTTTTATTTTGTTAATTAATGACATCATCTAAGAATTTTCAGTTACAAAAATGAAGATCTTTATCTTTTCTTTACTATTAAAACTAGAACACATAGAGATATCCAAAAAGTTTTTCCATTTTTTCAATAAGGTAATTCAAAAAATCAAGAAAACTAATGAAAACTCAAGACTCAAAGCATCTAAATTCATGCCCTTAAATTCCTTTTTAACATTAAAAGCAATGATAGCTGGTCAACTTTGTTCAATTATTTTTTCCAAAAGAACCACAATAATTAATATATTTGTAAATAGCTGATCACCTAAAGTAACCTGCAAATGACTCATATTAATTTTTTAAAACATTATAAATATCTTATATTCAACTAAATTCATGTAATTACATTCATAATAACCCTTTTTCAAGGATATTCATTTCCATAATACCTTTTTCGTTTTATTATATGTAATACAATAATTCTAAAGAACTAAATCGGTGTTAATTTAGATATTTGTCAGTGTAACCAAAAACAAAATTGGTCATAAAAATACAAAAAAGCTTATTTCTTATAGAAATTAGATTTCATATATTTCAAGAATAAAAAATAATTAAATATGTATTTTATGTTTATATTTCATACACATCTTAATATACATATACATCGCACGTGCAAACTATCAGTAACCCAAACTTACCAGGATATGTCTAACAGTTTCTCACATATTCATAGAAAATGCCAAAAAAAAAGAAGAAAAATTTATGAGAGGATTCAAGAGTGAAAGCATGTCATGTCATCCTTTCATACACATGTTATTATCTTTATACCCTTCATCAATATCCATAACAAGATACATTCTTTCTAAAAAATGAACAAACTTAATTAAAAAGTCTTTGAATTAATGACCATCAATAAAATTTACAAAAAACATTGGTATGGCAATTTTTTCTTCCCGCACACGTGCATCGCACATGAATAAATTCTGCGATAGATAATCCAAATCGATGTTGTTTTTAACATGCATATAGCGCGGCGAGCATACTGAATTAGCATAACTCGTTATCATCCAAAGAAGTTGATGAAAACAGAAATAGAATACTAAAATATTACCATTCACTTTTAGCTATATGACATGAAATACTTCACTTGTCAAAACCTACATTTTGCCGTGGTATCCTCGGTAATCCTGCCCAATCTTCTATCGTTTAACCCTCACCAAACTTTAGATTATTGATGCATGGTTGATACTTCAAGAGAAGCAAGCCTAACATCATAAAGGGTATGATAAAATTTCACAACTAGATATCAATAGGACGTTAATACTTCAATGATTAATGCAAAAATTCTATCTTGAAAAAGCCAAGACGATGGAGAAGCTACTGGCTACCTCCATATCATCTACACCAATAAAACCATGGCAAAAATAAAACAAAAGGGCCTAGAAAACACACTAACGAATTATTATATGAAATTTATGTTGGTAAGAGGATAAAGCTCCAAACGAGTAAAAAAGGCTGCCTGAGATCAATGCTAGCATATATTTTACACAAAATCACCAACATCCAACATCTTAGACAAAGTTGAGCAAACAGCATTAAATCTAAAGAGCGAAAAAAGCAACAAGCTAAATTGTATAATACATCATCAGTATACAAACAAGGAGCTGCAAGCTCGCTTGCATGCCTACTCTATACAACAACAGCATAGATTGAATGATACATCAACTAAGATCACCTAAACAGAACATTCTCATAATCTACACAAGCCTACCTCAATTTCATAACTCATATTATTCTAACCCTAGATTAGGCCTAGAAACTTTTCCAGCCTCCACCAAATTAAGATTCAACTACTGAGCATCCAAATCGGGCTTCAATGGATAATCGAGACCCTGAAGGACTGGCATTCTTCTTAAATCTTCTTCTGAATACGCCGGGATGAACCAGTATCTTTTATCCGCTCCAAAAACCTAATTACAAGGAAAATTGTAACCATGTTATATCACTGCCAAAAGTCAGAAATACTTCTAGATTTCTATCATAAGAAAATGCTAAGAAAGAATCATCCATAAGCAATTGAGGGGATGTTTGGTTGTTAGGAAATGGATTGATATGCAAAATTTACTGGGGAAAAACTTCCATGTTTGGTTAGCAACATTTTAACAATTATTCCGGAATGACATTGTTAAATAAAAGAAGTTTTCTAGCATTTGTTGCACCCAGTTTGGATGCAGAAAATACTCCAAGTTTGAGAAATGTGATTCTGACATTTGCACCATGTCGAGTTGGAAGCAAACTTTGCTAAAAAATATCTAGTTCCTATATTTGGTCAAAACAGTTTATTTATTTATTTATTTAGGAAAATGGTTGGCAACATTTTAACAAGAATTTGGATGTATGTAGTAAAATACAACAATTTTTGCATCATTTGTTGCAGCCAACTTGGTTCAGCAAATGTTGCAACTTTGAGAAATGTGATTATGACATTTATTCAGGGGTTCCACCCCGTCCATTTATTTACTCTCATTGCAAAATTTCATTTTCATTTGCATGCTCTTCAATCAAACACAAATTTTAATTTCGAATTGAAAAACCTACAACAAAAATTGAGCCAACCAACAATGAATTTGGAGTTATCTACTTGCAACAAATATTGCATCTTCTATTGCTAAAATTCAACAGAATAGTTTGGAAGCTCTCTCTAAGAGATAACCACTGGAAAGACAGAAAACAAAGATATGAATGGCGCCTTGGAGGAATAAACAGACCTGCTCGAAATCCTTTTTACGGCCAAGATCATACCTCCACTTTGGAGTGGTTTTCTTCTCATACGCCTGATTGCAAAACAATAATGTTAAATATGCCAAACCTATAAAGAAGAAACAAAAAAGGACGACGATTGCAAAGCACTTACCTCAATAGTTGTGGTGTTTCCGGACACCAGTGAAATATGCATAATCAAAAACCCAAGAACGCTAAGGGCAAAAGCCAAGTTCAACACTAATAAAAGAAGAGAATAGAATGCTCAGAATCACAACTCAATTTTGATATTGGTCGACGGTTAAGGGTAAATGACATAAAAAGCACCAGTAAACCTTTTTCACTTATTACAACTTTTTTTATATTAAACTTCAAGAACCAGTGAGCTTAATAAAGACCAATAAAATTACAGAAAACGCCATTAAAAATCGCGTTAAACACCCTTTCAGTAAGTTCAATGGTGTTCAATAAGAAACTGAAAATACTCCATGGGGATTTATGTAATTTACCTTAAACAAAACATTGGTGTACTTACCAAATGTTAAAAAAGTGGTTGCAAGTGTTCCAGGAGTACCGGGAATCTCCCCATCATTGAAGAATGCGATAAAGTTGGATAACAAAGAAAGTGTAACAAGAGTTGTCTCAAGAAATGTGTAGAACTGCAGAAAACGATTCACCGTCAAAAATTAGCCAGATAACAATGTTGGAGCACAAGCAAGTACAAAGAAATTCAAGGCACAATACGGGGGCATAAGGCTATTACCTTCTTCTATGCTAGCAAGATGTTAAAAGTAATATGGGAATAAGATGCGTCATGCAATTGAAGTTTATAAGCATAATACGAAACTTTGATCTTTGTAAGTCAAAAGACTTGTTCAGTAGCATGCCCTGAAATTTAAGAAACTTTAAAGCATGTTCAAGATTCTGAAATGTCCCATCCACTACACCAAAACTGCGAAGTTATGATAGGGGTTGAGCGAATATATTTTATATTCTAACACGCCCCCGCAGGTCGAAGGCCCTTTGGGCCGAAACATGGGCTTTCAAGCAGCGGTATTTTTAATTTAATAAACTCGCATTTAATGCGTGCCCAGTGGAAATCGAACCTGGTTGCTCTAGTATCATATGAAATGTACCTTCCACTACACCAAAACTGCGAAGTTATGATAGAGGTTGAGCGGATATATTTTATATTCTAACAAGGATAATGTGCTCGGACTTGACATAGGAAAAAGGATTATATTTGGGTGCTTGTGGATCACAAGATTGCAACCTTTAGCTCCAGCCACTACAAATGATGAGTCCTCACATCAACTTGAGGAACTTGCATAAAATACATAATATTGGTGTCATTGATTTGAAGAATTTCGATTTCCATAATCATACATCTATAAAAGTTAATGAAACAGTATGTGGTCATCCTTACTTCCTCAACAAAGTCCCAGCTATTTTCATCAGGAGGCCAATGAAAAATATGTATATATTTATATACTACTTTACCGCGTTGTATTTCCAATGACACTTGGATGCCAGCAATTTTTTGTTTCCCATGGTGCTTAAAAGACAATTTCTCAACAATTATAATATATACCATAACCACAACTCATTAAAAACCTCTAAATAAAACCTCTGGAAAGAAAATCTAATCTGTAAAATATAACCCATTTCAAATCTAAATGTTTGAAAATAGTCCCAGTTTGCTAGGGCTGTTCATCGAACGACATCTTCATTTGGAAAGAGTGACAGCTTTTATCCAAATGTTCTGAGAAAAAAATCTCTTCTTGAGAACTCTGATATTATTGCTTGCGAAATTTTGTTTGGCATCTATTGTCCATTCCCAAAAACAAGTTTGGGAATTGGATTATCCAATGTAAACTTGAAAGCCAGGGCACCCTCATATCTACTAGATTGACAAGCATAACGGCCGCTTATTTTGGTATATCTCCAGTGAAAGCTATGAGCTCATCTTCTCTTACCACTTATCAAATAGGGTGATTCCAGTGACTCTAGAAGTGACAATCTGCAAGATTTGGCACCTTCTATCTCCTTCAAATACAAATTCGAAGGTACACTGAAGCTCCTTGCTCTTTGTGGACGTTAACAATGCCATTCAACAAATTTGGCAGGAGAAAATTTCAAATTTCATCATGAGATTAGCATATCAAAAAAGAACGTACTATGAAATGTGTTCTTTGATGCCTCTGTCGCTGGTTTGATACTCTTTCTGCCCCTATTGTCAGAAATTGAAATGCTATTCCAGACTTTCATAGTATTTATCATTTATTAATCCATATAGCTTCTAATTATTTGTTCTCATCTTTCATTTTCATCTTAAACCAGCATGAGGTCATATGTTAACAATGTTACTTTGTTTTTCTGTATATTTAACATGGGATTATGCTTTGGCACAAAGATTGTGCAGAACACTACCGAGGAATGATTTTAAAGGAAAATGTCAAAGCTGGTTGAACATTGACCAGCTACCATGAAATAAAATTTAACAAAGAAAGAGGAAACAAAGTCACTAGACAAAAGAACAAAATTGTAAACAATAAGTTGAGATGGAATGAGCCTCAGTACATGAAATCAAAGGGAGACCGTAAGGTGTGAAAATAAATAGTTGAGAAGTTTCTTTTAAAAAAAATTATTGTTGGGGGCTTAGCATAGCATTTGGATGAAAGCTTTCAGAAAGATAGAAAAGCTAGTGATGCAATAAATACGGCAATGAACAGGAAAATAGCAGATATGATTTCATATAACTAGCTCCTTAAGTTGAAGCGGTCGTGATATAGTTAGGCCCTTCCGACAACTAATCATGACAATTTAAAGAAGATTCATTAGGAGATATAACAGGTGATTCACCCCAGCTATGAGCCTACGATCAATATAGTTACTAAGTAAATGTAAAAAGAAAAACTGTTTCGTAGAAGAGAAAAATGGAGTTAAGGTATGCCTTGGCTAAGTTACCTAAAGTATGTGAGAAAAGAAAAGGGGATGGGCCCCATTGTTTTTAAGTTGGGGCTTTTACTTGTAGCCCCCCAAAAATAAGCAAATTCCTTTCTAACCTCCCAAAACTTGGTATTTATTTTTTACCCCCCAAAACGAATAAGATACATCATTTTACCCCCTTACGATTTCCGTCAGAAGAAACCACCGTTAACTTTAGTTTTCATTTTTCTCCATAGATTTTTATGTTTACCATTTACCTGAAGATAACAAGTAAGACCGCAGAAGCATTCAACTTCTTCATAGCTAGAGAAGGATGTTGAAGGTGCAGCAATTTGGGGAAGAAATTATGTATTTCCAAAGAAGAAGAGAGGTCGGGATATTTTAAAGAAAAACATGATATTATGCAATTAAAAGTTGACGGAAATCGTAACGAGTGGTAAAATGATGTATCTTATTAGTTTTTTGAGGAGGGTAAAAAGTAAATACCAAGTTTTTGGGGTAGAAAGGAATTTGCTATGTTTTGAGAGGCTACAAGTAAAAAACCCTTTTAAGTTATATCTTTTTTAGTTGGCTGAGCTTCTCTTCCTTCTCTCGCATACCTTAGGTAATTTAACTAAGGCATACCTTAGCTCCATTAACCTCTTCGTAGAATTACATTAGCACCGACTTAACTTTGTCCATTACCTAAATCAAAGATAAAATATGTAAGTTCAAGGAGATTGATTGAGACAACTTACCAGAAAAAGAAGAAAGTACTTGTAGTTTAAAGCTCCAACACAGTTTACAACCCACACACAATGGTGATCCATTTTCAGTATGCACCTTCCACCTACAGCATAAAATATACTTTAATCAAGACAGATATGGCACAACGTATTCCATATTAATAACATGAGCATAAAATCTGACTAAACGCAATAGCTCACAAACAGAACAGTGATGGCAGCGAGGTGGCTTTAACTGGTTGCACTTCCTGCAGTATCTGATCCTTGAGTTTCCCGAATCAGCAAGACTAGAAGATTGCTGTAAGCTTAAGATTGAGTTACTGAAATCTGAGCTCGTCAATGCAATAGCTTCTCCATTCTCCTCATCCACTGAAGGCCTCCAATTTGGTGGAACAGTACCGGGGTCTGTGAGGACAACTGAGAAGTAGCACCATAGGAGCATCCCCAACTGTACACAAAAAATATTTAGATAATCTTCACAACGTACGTTTTATTCAATCGGAAAAGACCATAAGAACAAAACTAAAACATCATTTTCCCCCTTGTTGACCCTCAAATTTATTTTCAGCCCATTATCCCCTTTAATGTGCCCCTAGAACTAGCACATATATAACAGGGATAAGTAATGGCTCTTTATTGTTTTTAATGATCCAAAATGTTGCAAACATAGATTATGCTAAGTGGGCACATTTCTGATGTGACCAAACCCCACAGGAGACCATATATTTCCATTAGAATTGCAAGATATTAACAAAGGAGATCACCTACTAAGTAAGAGCACCAACACATGACACAACAATGATACTTCCAAAACACACAATCACCAAGCCGAAGTTTTTCTAGGATCCACCCCGTTATGTAGATTTATTACTCGCAATCACCAAACAAACATATAAAGCACAATGCACAAAGTCTTATATAAATGACAAAATATATTTAAGTAAAAATAATTCTAGAGAGCCTATTTTTTCGTTAAGTAGGTTACTTGAAAACATGGTTTCAAATCTCACCCGATCCCGATCCAAAATGACCGGTTCTGATTAAAAATGATTGTCTGGGTTACAATCCTGGCATCAATGCCAAGATTTCAAATCTTGGCACAAGGTTTACCAACTGATTATTGGGGACTAAGAATCAACTTTATTAATGGGTTAAAGGGTTTATTAATTGGTTATTAGTTTATTAGTAATATTGATAAGTAGTACAAAGTCAATAAGTTTATAGTTATCGTTACAAATATAATTCCAAAAAAAAATAAACTCTAGCCATCACTAATTACAAAAAAATACGTCAAATTGTTGATAGCTAAGCTATTTTTACTATTTATCTAAAACTTTAACCAAGTTTTAGAAAATTATTTAGTCAATAAAAAAATCCGATATTCTGATTTGAGATGGCTAATACAATCAAGATGGATGATTCCGATACAAAAAATGATCGTCCAATACTGGTAATCTTACTCCATAATGTTTTGATTATTGCCAAATTTGTTTCGTGTTACGTGATTATTTTGCAGATTTGTTTATAAGAAATATCAGATGGAGGACGGCGGACCTAACTTTAAATATCATATCCAAAAGAAGTATGAAGATAAATGTTTGGACTTCACAAGACCAATATTTTCAAAATCAAGTTTTAAGCCAACAAGTAACAAAAGTCGGTAATTGGCTCATCGGATTTTATCTTTTATTTGTTTCATTAAGGACCTAATTGTAAAGAGTTAGGATTTAGAGCATGTTCGGTTAGAAACAAAAAAAAATTGCCTCATGCTTTCATGCAACAGATGATGCATGTGGCATTTGTTGCAACAAAAGAGCCCGTATCCATTGTTTGGTTATCTTCAAGTTTTGTATTTGGATTTCCAAATCCAAACCATCTCTTGTATTTGGTTGAACAAAAAACTAAAGAAAATACATTTGTTGTAAATTTGCATATGTGGCATATGCAAAGCTTATGTAGCACCCATAATAATTAACATGCTCACCATTTCCAAAGTTGCAACTCTTATTATAACCAAAATGAATGCAGCAAATGTTGCAAGATCTTGATGTTGTTTGCATCTCCATTTCCATTTCCAACTCCAGTTTGTTGCTAACCAAACATAGAAAATGAAGATTTTTTGCAATAAATGTAGTATGCATATCTAAATCCTATCTACCAAACAGCTCCTTAATGAGCTTGAGAATACACACATAAATTTTCATGCTGCTTAATGTGTTGACAAAATATCTTTTTGAGATGGTATTTTTCATAAAAGTTATTAAAATATATTTTTATATAATTAAAAATAGAGCTAAAAGTTCTTTATTTGTTTTATATCATAATTAATGTCATTAGAACATTGTTATGAAACTTAATATAATTTTATTATAACTTTTTGAAGTCTCTTTTATAGCAATTTTACCTATTTAAACATACATGCAAAAATATATTATTTTATTACTATGCATGTCCTAGATATACCTTATTGGTTCCAAATACATCCCTGGGCTATTTTGATTGGTTCTAATTGTTTAGTTCATACAATTTAAACCCACATGCTTTTTAAGATTGATCTCAAACGGCTACTTTATGTATTTATGGTAAATTGTTCCAATTAGCTGTAACTCATGGTTAATTAATTTGCACAAGTTTTTGAATTAAGAATAGATTCTTTAATCTTTGAAATGGCTAATCATTTTTTACTTAGCAAGATCTTTCTTTAAGCTGTGAATGATATGCAAACTATTTGCTAAAAGATCTATAAATACCACAAACTACTCACAAAGTAATACTTTCTTTACAATATACCTCACTTGCTCAATCACTTTAAAATTTCTACCGTACATTGTATATCACTCTCAGGCTCAATTGTTCTTCAACCATATAGAAAGATTGTAAAGTCATTATACTACAACATATCATTCATCTTGTTCAAGAGAGAGAAAAATTGTAAACTTAGACTACTTGTAAGCGGTCGTGAGCTTTGTGGTAAGAAGCAGAAAAGTGTACGGGGTTTCTCCGTCCAGTTAAAGGAGGGTGTAGTGATGTTCGTCACCCAATGGAGATGGATGCGCTCGCGTATCGGGCTTTTACAGATTCCCCATGCCCATGACAGGCAGGGGTTTACTGATTGTGTGGATTCTAATTTCTAGCGGCTGTGGACAAAACTGCTGTTAATTATCCCTTGTATTGACACGAATGCACCTCCAATTAGCGGGTCGTATAGGTCATGTGAACTCATTATGTGCTATGTATGTTGTGTTTGAAAACAATTTTAGACCTCTTCGCATATATCAGGGGCCATCACACGAGGTCCCGCTGCCCGGTTAGCAGGCTGGGGGTCCCTTGCAAGGCTCGGGGCAGCGTCCCAAAACGAATTTTTTTAGGAGAGTGTTTTGAGTGTGTCGATGAGCTCCAGGATGGGAAAAAGAGAGGGAAACGATGAAGAGTAAGCGGGGAACCCCCTTTGGAAGGGTCCCGAAGGTGGTAGACCCCTTTGGGGTGGTCTCGACAGCGGGAGCCCTCCTTGGGGGCCGACAAGGGAACATTCCGAAACGGGAACCCCCTTTTGGAGGGATTCCGAAATAAGCACCACAAAGAGGGTCCCGATGCGGGGATCCCAAAGGGGATCCTGAAGCAAGGACCCCTGGGGTTTCCGACTTGGATCCCAAAGGGGATCCCGAAGCGAGGACCCTTTTTAGGGGGATCCCGAAGGCGGCGCAAACACAGGTGTATCTCATGTTCGCGCCTTTGGTCAGGACATGAGTTATGACCATGTTCTCATGAATCTAGCGAAAGATCCAGCGTCGTAGAAGCTTCAAAGGGTGAAAGCCATGGAGAAATGGCTCACCCCAAAGTTGTCAATTTCGCGAGTTTCGAGGGTGAAACCAATGGGTTTCACCATGGTTTTTCATCCATGGTACTAGCTTGGGACCTCTTCTTCTCTTTTCCTTAGATTTGATGAAGAAAAGCAATGTCTTCTCCCATGTTTTAGGTCTTAGTGTAGTTTTATTTAGGTTTTTGAGAAGAAAAGAACTCTTTTTCTGGGTTTTCTTGAGGTTGAAGTTTAAGTGAAGGATGAGAGAGAAAATCATCTCAAGAGAGGTGGCGGCTCAAAACCGAGATTGCGAGAATGAAAGTCGTTCTTATTTCTTCATTTGGGTGGGGTTTAAATATCCTTTCCATGTTTGCACTTGGGCCCTTGGCCTTTACAAAATTGGCTTTTTGCCTATTTCTTTGACACATGTGCACATATTTTACACCTTAGCCCTTTGTCTTTTTGCCTATTTTTTTTTACATTTTATCTAAAATTTACATTTAAATTTATTTATTACATTCTTTTCTTCCCTTGGCATGGGGCTGGTCCCCATGCTTGAGCTTGGCCTTGGCTTAGGCCGGGCTTGGACCCACTTGGGATCGGGCCCGGGTTGGTTAGGCTCAGGCTCAGGCCTGGGTTGGTGGGGCTCGGGCCCGGGTTGCTTGGGCTCGGGCTCGGGCCCGGGTTGCTTGGGATTGGGCTCATTTGTGTGGACGCTGACTTAGGCTTTGGCAGTGGGGTGTAATTTTCGACCCCAACAGAGAGATAGTGAATATGGAAAAGTCCTAAAGACGGGATCTTTAGGTGGTGGATTAGGCGATGGGCGTCGAACCACTCAAACATCGTTGTGTTTGAGTTTGCATTTCTCGTCTCCTTATTTTATCCTTACCGCAATTATATATGTGCTAAATTCATTATCATTATCATTTAACTGTGCTTAAATTGCTCGAATATATTGCTATAAGTTTTAAAGTTTGAGACATTTATTATACAAACCCTATTCACTCCCCCTCTAGGGTTTAACTAGCGCACTCTCAGTTACCAATATTGAGATTATACTTGAAAGGAGCTACAAGCAAACAGCTGAAAGAAAAAGAGGAAACCCTAGTACAGAATAAACCTAAGAACCAACAACAAGCAATAACTCAAACCGAAAACAAACCATAACAAGAATTTCTCATGATCTTCCATCTAAGAAAGGACCAAGTCCCAAATTTTAAAGAGGAGCAAGATATATCACTTATTAGTCAGTGTATTTATGGCACAACCACCTAAGCTAAAAAGAGGAAAACCAAATAAAAAGAATAAACCAAAAAAGTAAAAACTAAGCAACTAATTATAGCAAACACGGACTTTCCTGATCAACAATAACAGCCGTTTACATATTCGTGAAATGTGTTCTCATTGCCCATTCATTACAACGCAAAAACTTCATTCTCATTATAGTTATAAAAACAGGAGCTTTCCAAGAAAATCCAGCTAAAAGAGGGGGGGAAACCAAGATATCATCTGCTAGAAATAGATCACATGCTCTAATGGAGCTTACCTAAATTAAGCAGAATTTTTCACGTTGAAAAGCCTCAACTTAACAGATGTGTTATCATCACCTATTCATAACGCAATTTTTTTATTAAAAAAAACAAATTCGTTCCCAAAATAGCAACATAAAAAGGTTTTCCAAGATGATGCGATGCAGCTAAAAGAGGGAAAAATTAAAGCATGCAGTGACAAAACTTTACTTTAATCAGGCGAAATTCCTCCAAAATTCAAACCTCAAACTATGCTAAATTCCTCCAAAAACCCAAAATTTTCACATCAAAGCCCCTCAACCTAACAGTAGCAGCTCATTCCTCAACGATCACGATCTCAACTTGCCAAACCCACACAGATTCAAGATCTATCAAACAAAACCTAACAGAAAATTCAAACTGAGAGGAGCCGAAATCACCAACCAGGCCATGGAACAGAAGCAGCACGACCACCGCAGTGGCGGAGTCGACGCCGCCGGCGACAAGGGCAGGGACGTAATTTGTGATGACCACAGAGTAGTAGGTGACGCCGACGATGGCGAGAACGAGCAGGATCATGAGAGATCCAAGGCCTCGAAGCGCGGTGCAGAACTTGAACACGTTCCACGCCATCACCACGCCCAACCTCTGCATCACTGATCGCAGAAATTCGACCGATCTCAACAAATTTGGGGATCGAAATTTCAAATTGATTTGTTTTCGATTTTTTCCCTAGGGTTTTAAGGGGAAGAGAGAGAACGTAGAATTCAATTTCGCGGATTTCTTTCGCTTTCTTTCTTCGGATTTTTTTTGTTTGCTCGGACGGTGATTAAACCGGCCGGTTCTGTTCTGTCCTTTGTTGTCCTATTCAGTATTTTAGTTGCTATGAGCGAATTTTGCCTCCAAAAAATACACCATCCACGGTTTTCTTCGGCCATCGACACCTATTATCATCATCTTTATCATATAAGATGTGTATATACCAAATTTCATATGATTCCACCATTTTTTCACCATTAATTTAGTGGACGCAAAATGAACGGTTTACAGACAATTCAACTTTTTACGTTGCTAACTCAACAGTGAAAAAGTAGTGGAATCACATGAAATTTAGTATATCCATATCTTACATGATAAAAATAATGATGATGAATGTCGATCGCCGCAAAAAAATCATGAACGATATAGATTTTTGATCCTAACAAAAATGCCTCATAGGATCTCTTTTCTACATTATTCTCTCTCTTCTCTCTTTATATATATAAAAAGAAAAGTTAAAATAGAATTAATTGAGCTCCCAGATGAGAAAAAGATTTCACAACGACGCGTAGAACCATTTTAATCGAGGAAGTTTTCCAGTGTGAAGGGAGTACCGTGTTTATGTATGTTCAACTATCCATTCTTTAATGAATCAGGGTGGCGATCCCACCTTATACTACAAAAATAGAGGAAATGGCGTTACATGGCGGGCAGGGTGCAGGGTAGAGTCATCGCTTGAAAGAAAATTTGTATAACAACCCAAATTCCTCAAGAATTCGGAATATCTCTTAAACTGTTGATACTTGTATGTAGCCTCTTGAAATGTTTTAAGGTTTTTTGAAATACTTATTCATTAGTCTTGTTCAGACTATATTCAATACAAAAGGCAAAATCTACACCACCCTCCCCCCCACCCAAAATACACGCGTACACACACACACTAAGCCTTTTCTTGTTTTTGATACCGTGTATAACAAAAATCTTTTGCAATGTGACATAAAATAATTATTCTAAACGAAAATTGATCTACAGCTATAAATAATCTCAAGGGCTTGAAGTAACCTATTGGTGGAGCTTGGAGTAGCCCACGAAGGGAGATCCGGATTCGAGCCCGGGATATCCTCTTAATTAAGGGGTTTGCTAATTTATCCCACCTATTATCTCCACAAAAAAAAAAAAAATCTCTTTCTTAAGCAATCCTTTTTTTTTAAGATTTAGTTTTACATTAAGAAGCTTGTTTGGCTTTTAACCCATTAGGCCAGCTTGTTTCGCTTTTAATGCCCTAGGGTTCAAGCATAATTTCCTTTACAAAAGTTATCATTTTTCCTCTTTTATTGATTGTTATCAATGGTCTAGGAGAATTTTGAGGATGCCGACTAGTCGCTTGGAATTGTGACAAGCCCATCACTTGTCCATAATTTTCTTGGCAAGACATCGACACCGACTAAGGAACCTTTATAAATAGCCTCTTTTGATGGGAAAAGGGCTTAGATGATAATCAATGCACATCCTCTATGTCTATCTACAACGCTAGAGTTCAGTCCACATGCATCACACATGCCCAACTTAGTACATATAATTGCTAGCTTTACTCCAGTACCTTGAGCATCCATCATCGGAATTGTGTGGCTTAGCCCAATTAGAGGTCCGTCTCGATCTCATGGAAGGGGCAGGGGCAGAAGCTGTTCTTGTCGATGGAGCTTTGATTATTATGTCCAGAACCGCTACTTGAGGTTCCAGCAGGTGCAGGACTAGGCTCATTAATACACGGGTACTCGTTATCAGGTAGCTCGCCTTTGTTAAGTTTCTCGACTAACTCCTGCAAAGAGGGAAAAAAGTATTTGAAATTTTGAATGTTCGGTAAGCTAATATATGTTTCCCTTCTTCCCGACTGCTCTATTCTAGGAGAATCAGAAGGATAGCAACTGATTAATTAGAAGGCTAAATTAGTAAATTACACTAAATGGCCCTTCGCTTTGAGCGTTTTTCACTAAATACTACTGAAAGTTAATTAAATAAGAGTATTTAGAGAGAGAGAAACTTCCATAAAATCAAAGTCTGAGGTGATGTTATAATTTAAAAAGGAACTTGAGGTAGTTTGGTGAACAATAGCTAATGTGGTTACTTCTCTAGTGTAATTTAGCATATACAGAATTATGGATCATCTCTCTCGTCATAGTTTTCTCGAACAAGAATTTAACACTAGTTAACAGCGGTTTGACATGAGATGTAGCCAGTTGTAAAAAAATTTCAAATCTCTCATGAAGCTTAGCTTCAAAAGCTAGCCAACACCATTTTTTTAAGGAAAAAGGTCCAAAAATGATCATGACGAATTGACAAGTTAGAACATGCAAATGCAATTCACGTTAGCACTCTATTCCTTTTGGTATAGTTGTTTCTGAATAATTTCAGCATAACTTAATGTTACGGTTGCACTTTGTAAAATAACACATGACTAGGGATTACAGAATTTAAAGCTACAATTCAGGCATAGCTATATAAAAGAGTTTGTGGACTAGTGTATATATATATATATATATATATATATATATATATATATACACACACACTAGCATTGTACCCGTGCTACGCGCGGGAATAGCATGAATCAAAGAAAAATGAGACGATGAAGTAGTTTTCAAGTAAAAATTTAAATTCTATTTAGTCTCTCGTACTCTCAACCTATCTTGGTTATACTCAATAATTAATAGATACTTAAGAGACTATAAATTATATTTTTATTTTAAATAAGAATTAAGAATGTGTTTTTTTGTTTCTCTGAATTGAAAAGACATGCAAGGCATTAATGGATGATAGCATAATAAGGTACATGATATTTATTAGTCATCCATTTCATTGAAATAGACATATAATATAAGCAAAAATTCATGTCCTAAGTATTCATAAAGTACATCACCATATCCGTATTACATAAAAAAAATAAAACAACACTAAATAACAAACTGAAAAAACTTACAATCTCACAGCGGCCTAATATAATGGAATACTTGGAAAATGAATAAAGTGACCTTATATAGGAGAGTAAGAGTTCAAAAAGTAATAACAAAATAAAATATTAATAAATATATCATTTTAGTTTGTTAATAATGTGTTACTTTTTGAACTCTTACTCTTATCATAATTCACTCTGTATTTGAACGGTTTTCAATAAAGTAGATTTGACAAAACATAACTTGACTGATTTAATAGCATTGTAACTTGAGTAAATTAAATAAAAATATTTGAAAAAGATAATATTTGATGTTGTTTAGTGATGAAGAACACAACAAAAAATGAATGGCGCCAATATTTCCGATTTCAATGTTTTCTGCTGAGACTATTATCATTCAACGGCAAACTAAAACCGGTTACGATATGAAAATTATATTTAGCAACAAAAGGAGGTGTTGGTTTCTTACTTACAAAAACGAACCATTGCAAAGTGATCACAGATTTCAACATCCTACCCAGCAAATATGACACATACTTCTGAAACCTAAAAATCGAAAAAAAAAAATCGAAAACACAATCAGTTAAGAGATGGTAGCAATGTTTCCATTGGCATTAATTTCCAAAAAATTTATAGCACTCGTCCATCCATCGACAAAACTGACCGCAAAATGCCCTCGGAAGTAGATCATTATCAACCCAGTAGCCATCACTTTTTTCCTTCACAGCCCTTCCACACAGCTTATCCTTGCAGGGAGATCTCGGTTCCATCTTCAACATCATCCTCGTCCAACTTTTATTCGTAATCTGCGAAGCATCTCTTCTGCATCAATTTATTATCGGATTTTCCAATCTCATGCACTCTTTAACTTCATGACCAGCGTATAAAAGATCGCCGCAAGAAACCTTGTTCAGAATTTCCATGGCGTGTGCCCGTGTATATGCATCAAAAAACAGTATGATCCCGACCACATATGCCGCTGCAAAGTGGCCACCAGTCATCGCTGTCTTGAGATGCTCCATACCCAAAGTCATCCTTCCTAAATTTTATATCTCTTCCTATAGGTTTAAAGAAAAACCCAACATCGATGAATTAGACAATTTATATATATATATAGGAAGATATGTATTAAATCAAATTATTTACCAGTCCAAGAATAAAGTTGGCATCAAGATTGCCGCTATTTGCACAGTTTCGAAGTAAAATTAGACATGCACCTTTTTCCCACCAATACATTCTCAAGTACTCCTTAATCACCGAGATTGAACGCCCAACCATTTTATCTTTGGAGGCACGGCAAAAACTCTTACATCTAAAATGCATACAAAACGATATTAGATAATTTATATGTAGGTTCTGAAATTATAAAAAGTAATAAATGCTTACGTTGCACGTAGGTTTTTAATATCATCGAGAGGAGACGAGGACTTGGAGACGACTTGCATGGCTATTTCGATGAGAATATCTTGTGGGAGAGAGGTCACGGTCGACGTCTTACTTTTTTTATGGCCTTTCTTCATTACCGACGGACTAAGCTTAAGCTTCATCATGGACAACTTGAGTATTTGAAATAGTCAGGCACAAGTGTTTGTGAGAAAATGCATGATCATGGTTTATATATATATAAGAGTCACCAAGTCAGTTTGAAATTTAAAATTAGCAAGTAGCGAATGCAATTATGGTGATTTGGAAATGTATAGCTGCATGTGGTCTTATCATGTATTTTTTTCATTTTAATGTCATATCATATATAAATATGCATGAAGAAAATACACATAATTGGATGGATGAAATATATGCATTTATAGCTCATATCATAATTGCACTATACATATGAAAAATTCTCAATAAAATATATTCTGATAAAATATAATTTGACTGGTTTGATAGTATCGTAAGTTGAGTAAATTAAATAAAAATATTTGAAAAAGACATTACTTTATGTTGTCTGGTGACAGAAAAGACAACAAAAAGTGCTTCAGCCGCGAAAAAATGGAATGCAATTAGGGTGAACTGGAAATGCTGGCTTCATGTGTCCAATCATGCATTTTTCTTCATTTTAATATATATATATATATATATATATATATATGCAAAAACGCATGATTGGACGGATGAAGTATATGTATTTATAGATCATATCATAATTGCACTATACATGCGAAAGATTTTCAATAAAGTATATTCTGGTAAATGTATAATTTGACTGATTTGATAGCATCGTAACTTGAGTAAATCAAATAAAAATATTTGGAAAAGATAATACTTGATGTTGTCTAATAATAGAGAAGACAATCAAATGCGTCTCAACCACAAAAATAGGGAATGCAATTATGGTGAATTAGAAATACTGGATTCATCTATCCCATCATTCATTTTTCTTCATATATCTATATATGATATTGTACAAACAATCATCTGTCCAATCAATGTTATATTTCTATTCAGTATATAACTTAATATTTAGAATAAATGAATATATATTGTTTGGCTTATTGATTTTTATTTTCTTTTAGACTTATTATTTTTAATTTCTTATTAAGAACAAATATTATATAGCAAGTAAGGTATCATAAGTATAATGATTGCAAGAATTTATAAAATATTCATATAACTAAAGTTTACATAATTGTATAAAAATAACTTATAACTGATATGATAAAAAATGATAGATAAATATCACTTAAACTCTGCGATATTACATCTTGATTTTAGAATTTCATTATACATAGCAAAATACTTTTACATCAAGGATAATCTCCACGCATTAAAGAAGCAACAGTTATTGCATGCTCAAACACTTCATAAGACGGAGTGATAAATGTGGAATGATGGTCATTCTTACGAACATCACTTTCACGATATATTCGGACCGGACAGGTTCCTTGATAGCAATAAAACATGCAGAAGATATCAAGATCCGATCGCAAAGAAACATAACTATGATTTTCAGACAACTGATAGCATATCCCACCTAAACTAAATCCAACTGGATGGTATCCATTGGTTATGAAATCACGAAACATAAAGCATAATATACTAAAATTGACAATATCAACTCTCGCTGTCCATTTAGCAATATATTTTTCTGTAATGCACAATTCCAATTGCATTCTGAGTACATCCTTATGCCCATCCTGAAATTAAAAATTTGAAGTTATATATAGTTAAGATTTTTTTTGTTATTAAATTTTTTTTCTTTCTAGTAGAAATTTTAATATAATAAAGTTGAGCTTAACATATTTCATGATTTTTATAAAAATAGTATTAGAAAATTATAGAATAATACAGAAATTGTTAATTATACTCTACCGTTATACAATTCTATATATGGAAGAGAACTTACATTTCCGGTTGATGGAGATGACATTCCAAAGAGCCCAATGGTTAGATCCATTCAATGCAATACTAATCGTATATCTGAATCCATATCATTGTATTAATATTCCATTAAACTGATTTTAGATACTGCTATGTAGTTGAAATCATATATATATATATATATATATATATATATATATATATATATATATATATATATACGCTTTTTCCATCATCCAGAAGTCACATTTACTGATATTGATTTATTATTGTTCTTCGTTTCAGCAAGTATACTCAACTAAGTAAATATTGTTACCTCAAAGAAGTAAAAATGAGTTGTATAGGCAAATAACAAAAAAATATCAAAATGGATATTACTTCAAAGAAATTAAATGAACGATATAAAAAAACAACACAAAGTACCATATATGAACTTAAATAAAAACATTTAAATAAGCATAATGTTTTTATAATATCAAAATTGAACTCTAGAAGAAAAAAACTATGCATCCAAAGTCAGTGGGATATTTTTTTATGAAACTTAAGAGAATTTTAAACTCTTCATTTCAAACTCTAGCATAGAGACATAATCGACTAAGAAGGCAGTTGAGTAAAAAATAAAAAAAACCTTTAAATTTTATTCAAGTATAATAAAAATTGACTTACAATAATATCCGTTAAG
Organism: Agapanthus africanus; assembly: GCA_030015575.1. Taxonomy (NCBI): domain Eukaryota; kingdom Viridiplantae; phylum Streptophyta; class Magnoliopsida; order Asparagales; family Amaryllidaceae; genus Agapanthus; species Agapanthus africanus. The sequence goes on along the minus strand of JASDDO010000019.1, from coordinate 39,920,075 downwards.
TTGTTGAACTTTGAAAAGGCAATAACTAAAATTACCTCCCATATATATAGATAGAAGTATAACTATAGCACAGAAAGAGTTGGTTGTATTTGTTAATAGGAATCTTTGAAAAAGTAGAGTTATTTTAAAACGACTTTCTAGGTAACTCATAAAAGTTACATCAACTTATAATATTACGATACCCAGTTTATGATTTATATGAACTCTCTGATATGTAATATTTTTATCTTATATCTTATAAATCGAAAAATCAAGTATGGATAGTCCCGACAACTTTTTATCCAACACTTATGTGTTTTCTTTATGCATTAGTTGTTTTTGCTCTACTTATGATAACCTCTCTATGTTGAGGACGGTTTTCAATAAAATATAAATAGGCATAAAAAATTAATGCATTCTCCGTTAAAAAGAGAAAAGAAAACCGAAATATGCTCTAATCTAAACGACTATTTTCGATGTCATATCATGTATAAATAGGCATAAAGAAAAAATGCTTGATTAGACGGATGAAATATATGCATTCAACTCATATCATTAATACACTCTGTATATAAACGGTTTTCAATAAAATATATTTTGACAAATGTATGATTTGTCTGATTTGATAGTATCGTAATTTGAGTAAAAAAATATTTAGAAAAGATAATCCTTGATATTGCCTAATGATAAAGAAGAGAACCAAACGTGCTTCAACCGTGAAATCAGGGAATGCAATTATGGTGAACTAGAAATGCATAGCTTTATCTGTCCCATCATGCATTTTTCTTCATATTTCTTTTTATGATATTATACAAATAATTATCTGTCCAATCATGCATTATCTATCCAATCGTTGTCTCCAATATCGCTTTCACAATCTATTCGAAATTGGACAGATTTCTCGATAGTAATAAAATATGCAGCATACATCAAAATCTGATTCCAGAAAAGCAAGTATTATTTGTCATAGCAACCAAGTGGTGAATTTTGCAACAAAGTTCTTTTGAATACATGAGGTAATAAGGGAATAAAGAGATAAAAACAATTAATGCATTCTCTATTAAAAAGAAAAATTAAAGTCCAGTTATGCTTTAGTCTAAATGACTATTTCGATGTCATATCATTTATAAACAGGAATGAAGAAAAAATACATGATTGGACAGATGAAATATATACATTTACAGCTCATATCATTATTGCACTCTGCATATAAACAGTTTTCAATAAGACATATTTTGACAAATGTATGGTTTGATTGATTTAATGGCATCGCAATTTGAGTAAATTAAATAAAAAATATTTGGAAAAGACAATTCTTGATATTGTCTAGTGAAAAAGAAGACAACCAAACATGCTTCAACCGTGAAAATAGAAAATGCAATTATAGTGCATTGGAAATACATTGCTCCATCTATCTCATCATACATTTTTCTTCATATTTCTATATATGATATTATACAAATAATCATCTGATCAATCACGCATCATTATAACTATATCACAGAAAGAATTGATTGTATTTGTTAATAGGAATCTTCGAAAAAGTAGAGTTATTTTAAAATGACTTTCTAGGTAACTCATAAAAGTTACATCAAGTTATAATATTACGATACCCAGTTTATGATTTATATGAACTTTCTAGCATATAATACTTTTATCTTATATCTTATAAATCGAAAAATTAAGTATGGATAGTCCCGACAACTTTTTATCCAACACTTATGTGTTTTCTCTATGCATTAGTTGTTTTTGCTCTACTTATGATAACCTCTCTATATTTAGGACGGTTTTCAATAAAATATAAATAGGCGTCAAGAATTAATGCATTCTCCGTTAAAAAGAGAAAGGAAAACCGAAATATGCTCTAGTCTAAACGACTATTTTCGATGTCATATCATGTATAAATAGGCATAAAGAAAAAATGCTTGATTAGACGGATGAAATTTATGCATTCAACTCATATCATTAATACACTCTGTATATAAACGGTTTTCAATAAAATATATTTTGACAAATGTATGATTTGTCTGATTTGATAGTATCATAATTTGAGTAAATTGTATAAAAATATTTAGAAAAGATAATCCTTGATATTGCCTAATGATAAAGAAAAGAACCAAACGTGCTTCAACCGTGAAATCAGGGAATGCAATTATGGTGAATTGGAAATGCATAGTTTTATCTGTCCCATCATGCATTTTTCTTCATATCAACCGTGAAATCAGGGAATGCAATTATGGTGAATTGGAAATGCATAGTTTTATCTGTCCCATCATGCATTTTTCTTCATATTTCTATTTATGATATTATACAAACAATTATCTGTCCAATCATGCATTATCTATCCAATCGTTGTCTCCAACATCGCTTTCACAATCTATTCGAAATTGGACAGATTTCTCGATAGTAATAAAATATGCAGTATACATCAAAATCTGATTCTAGAAAAGCAAGTATTATTTGTCATAGCAACCAAGTGGTGAATTTTCCAACAAAGTTCTTTTGACTACATGAGGTGATAAAGGAATAAAGAGATAAAAATAATTAATGCATTCTCTGTTAAAAAGAAAAATTAAAGTCGAGTTATGCTTTAGTCTAAATGACTATTTCGATGTCATATCATGTATAAACAGGAATGAAGAAAAAAACATGATTGGACAGATGAAATATATACATTTACAGCTCATATCCTTATTGCACTCTGCATATAAACAGTTTTCAATAAGGTATATTTTGATAAATGTATGATTTGACTGATTTAATAGTATCGTAATTTGAGTAAATTAAAAAAAAAATATTTGGAAAAGACAATCCTTGATATTGTCTAGTGAAAAAGAAGACAACCAAATATGCTTCAACCGTGAAAACAGAAAATGCAATTATGGTGCATTGGAAATACATTGCTCCATCTATCCCATCATACATTTTTCTTCATATTTCTATATATGATATTATACAAACAATCATCTGATCAATCACGCATCATCATAACTATATCACAGAAAGAGTTGGTTGTATTTGTTAATAGGAATATTTGAAAAAGTAGAGTTATTTTAAAATGACCTTCTAGGTAACTCATAAAATTTACATCAAGTTATAATATTACGATACCCAGTTATGATTTATATGAACTTTTTAACATGTAATAGTTTTATCTTATATCTTATAAATCGAAAAATCAAGTATGGATAATCCCGACAACTTTTTATCCAACACTTATGTGTTTTCTCTATGCATTAGTTGTTTTTGCTCTACTTATGATAATCTCTTTATGTTAGGACGATTTTCAATAAAATATAAATAGGCGTCATGAATTAATGTATTCTCCGTTAAAAAGAGAAAAGAAAACCGAAATATGCTCTAGTCTAAACGACTATTTTCGATGTCATATTATGTATAAATAGGCATAAAGAAAAAATGCATGATTAGACGGATGAAATATATGCATTCAACTCATATCATTAATACACTCTGTATATAGACGGTTTTCAATAAAATATATTTTGACAAATGTATGATTTGACTGATTTGATAGTATCGTAATTTGAGCAAATTAAATAAAAATATTTTAAAAAAAATAATCCTTGATATTGCCTAGTGATAAAGAAGAGAACCAAACGTGCTTCAACCGTGAAAGCAGGGAATGCAATTATGGTGAATTGGAAATGCATAGCTTTATCTGTCCCATCATGCATTTTTCTTCATATTTCTATTTATGATATTATACAAACAATTATATGTCTAATTATGCATTATCTATCCAATCATTGTCTCCAACATCGCTTTCACGGTCTATTCGAAATTGGACAGATTTCTCGATAGTAATAAAATATACAGTATACATTAAAATCTAATTCCAGAAAAGCAAGTATTATTTGTCATAGAAACCAAGTGGTGAATTTTGCAATAAAGTTCTTTTGACTACATGAGGTGATAAGGGAATAAAGAGATAAAAACAATTAATGCATTCTCTGTTAAAAAGAAAAATTAAAGTCGAGTTATGTTTTAGTCTAAATGACTATTTCGATATCATATCATGTATAAACAGGAATGAAGAAAAAATACATGATTGGAAAGATGAAATATATACATTTACAGCTCATATCATTATTGCACTCTGCATATAAACAGTTTTCAATAAGGTATATTTTGACAAATGTATGATTTGACTGATTTAATAGTATCGTAATTTGAGTAAATTAAATAAAAAAATATTTTGAAAAGACAATCCTTGATATTGTCTAGTGAAAAAGAAGACAACCAAATGTGCTTCAACCGTGAAAACAGGAAATGCAATTATGGTGCATTGGAAATACATAGCTCCATCTATCCCATCATACAATTTTCTTCATATTTCTTTATATGATATTATACAGACAATCATCTGATCAATCACACATCATCTATCCAATCGTTGTCCTGAACAACGCTTTCACAATCTATTCGGAGTTGGACAAATTCCTCGATAACAATAAAATATGCAGTATACATTAAGATCTGACTGCAGAGATGCACAAGTATGACCCTTTCCTGATAGCTGATAACATAACTCATCTAAACTAAACACAACAGAATGGTACCCATTTGTTATGAATGCATGAAGCTGCAAAATATGTTGAATCTTATAAGTCAATATCTCTTTTGGAAAAATGATAAGCGAGAACGCATTAAGTAAACCCAGTTAATGATAAATCTAAAATTTGTTTAACAGTGTAAAGTTCGATTAAGAGTTTTCAAGATGATCTTGAAATTTTGGAATCTAAATTTTTTGAGTAAACAAATAAATTGGGCGAGAGGGGGTTCTCATGGAAATAGAATTCTAAATCAAATATTTCTATAAATTTTTACTTAGTAACTAAAAAGATCCTCTATATGCATAGGCAATGTATAACATAAACCAATTTAAAATTAATCTGAGGCATCCTAATAATTTGTTTCATTCAGCAATTAAGAATTATTGTTTTCCTAGAAGAAGACATGCACAAAAACCTAGTAAAACACAATTTAAACATGAATATACAACTGCTTTACCAAAACCCTAAATTTAAATGCAAACGACATTTAGAACTCTACTGTTCTTAGTTGAGAACTATAAAAATTCGTTCATATGCTAATGCCATATCAAAACTTTAGCCTTTCAACTATACCAAATATTCGATCATCTTACAAAACCATAATCTAAATTAATGCAATCCACATCATCACTTATATATTAAAGATTTTTCTATATTTCAACTAAGACACATTCACATAAGAAAACCCCAATCTAAATTACTGTATATTCTACTTTGTAGCCTATATATAGATTGATCACCTCATAACCCTTACCATCTTCACTCTCATATCCGGTAGCCAAATGGAAGATCACCTTTCACAAATGCAACATCCCAACCAAAACCAACCACAGAGAAGAACAACCCGAGGCTCCACCGGATACTTAGGCGTCCGCAAACGTAATTGGGGACGATATTCAGCAGAAATCCGAAACCCACACACCAAAAAAGGCACTGGTTAGGCATATTCGACACGGCTGAGGGTGCCACTATAGCTTACGATCTCTATTCGATATCGTTCAGTGGGCCTGAATGGGCAAAGACCAATTTTGTTCATTACTCAGGTTTTTCCAATTCCCATGCTTCTTATTCACCGTCTCCTCCACCGCCGCCATCGGAGGAGTTGATCGTGAATGACAGTCTCTCTTCGATATCGTTCAATGGATCTGAAGGGGCGAGAAACAATTTTCATTATCTGTGTTTTTCCAATGACCGTGTTTCTTATTCACCGCCTCCTCCACCGCCACCGTCGCCAGAATCAATGGAGATTTATGGAGGTTTAGATGAGAAGAAAGACGATGAATTTATGACCATTGCGGCTATCTTGCAGACCTTTGGACAATCAAAAGATATTTCTTCTTTTTATATATGAAGAACTTAATGATTATTGTTTGACAACTTTGTATTGGAGAACCCACACCACTCAATGATTGAGTGTTCTAGTTGTTGGTGGTGTTGCTGATATCTTATCTATAATATGAATTTTCTTTCTATCTCATTTTACTTTTTTTGGGATATTGCAATCATAAGTTTTTAAGTATATTTTATGCGTGGAACATATTTTCAGATCCATTTATCATAAGTACATGATTTGTTTTAAAATGTTAAGATGAATTAGCTTTATTTTAGCGATTACTTAATTGAATCCTAAGTATAAGAAAGTTATGTTATTAATGATAATGTATTTTGATGAATTGAGAGGTTCAAGCTAGTAAACTAAGGTTCTAATTTGAACTATAGAAATTTTTTTCAAAAAATATATTGATAAATACCGAGAAGTTTCCTTCACAGACAAAAGAGGACAACAATCGTTTGGAGATAAGGTAACTTTTAAAGCACAAAAACACACGATATCAAAAATATTGTTTAATGGATTTTTTACAAATTTTTTCAAATGGAAAATTTAACAGAACAAACACAATTTCAAAATATTTCATGATTTTCATTAAAAAAAAATGTGTTAGAAGATTTTAGAATAATAAAGGAACTATTAACCATATTTTGTTGTCATACAATTTTATATATTTTTGATTGGAAAAAATGAAATTCCAGAAATACCAATACTTAGATCCATTTACTGTATTTATGTTTTTCAGCGTTTGTTATCTTTACTCTACTTGTAATAATTTCTCTGTGCTGATCATTGCTTGTAAAATTCTGTTACTTTTTCTTTTCTTATTTGGATAGACTATTGAAACTTTCTAGGCTTATAATAATGTAACGGTTGTTAGTTGTATATAACAACCATTTGGAGATAAGACAACTCTGAAGACACAAAAACACACACTTCAAAGATATTGTTTAAGTGGAGATATGGAGTTACGAATTAATTCTAGTTTGCATACGCCATTAGATATCTATTATAACTAATTGTTTAATTGAGGGTTTTGGAATATGATATTGTGTAATTATATTCTCCCATAATACAGAGTTTTAAATCTATTCTGATAGAACTTTATGCTCATCCTGAAATTAAAAACTCAGAGTCGCATGCTATTATTGATTAAAAAGTATATTATAAATTATCATCACCCTATATGCCCGCAATATGAATAAAAGCAAGTATAATTTTGCCCAGACTGCACCATTATACTTCGCTTGCATTTAGAATATATATAACATAGTTTATCGAGAAACATGTAAGAAACTGTGGTATTAACTATAAAATCCAGAACCGATATAGAATTATAGAGTTTTTAGTCTTAATTAGTTTCCTCTTCACTTTCTTGGCATTTTTTTAACGAAACTAGGAAAGCCCGGTTATTTTATTAAAAATTAATAGATTTTGTGAGCCAGGCCCAATACATCAACGCCCAAATATGGGTTATACATACATATGAAGAGAGTTGGGGTTTATTAAATAGATCGAGAGAGGTGGAAGAGAGAGAAAAATATCCGCTCTCTCTCTATTTCTCACCTTTTCTCTTAAATGAAAAAATAACCCAATATCTCAGTTTTCGTCTTCTTTCCACCATTTTATTTGTAAATCATTGCAATCTTTACTTTCTTGCCATTAAAAAGGTTTTAATCAAAATTTTGATAAATAAAGAAGCTCTTTTTTTCTCAAACGGTCTTCCAATTTATATTTTTTTAAAATTAAATCGGGAGTAGACCCAGCTTAATTTTATTAAGAAAAATATTAAGTGGGCTTTAGCCCATACACCATGACCCTTAAAAGGGATATATATATATCGTGGGAATTAGGGTTCCCGTAGAAAAACCTAGAGGCAGAAAATATCTCCATCTATCTTTTTCTTCATGGTCTTCGCCCCATTCTAACTCCAAAGTTTACAAATTTCCACCAGTCTTCAAAAATCTTTTTAGTAGATCTGATCTCTCCACACCGATATCACTCATCTCTCCTTTTCTTCGTCCGTTTCGCCTCACCCCAACTTCAGATCTTAAAATTTTTCATTATTTTTCAAGAGTATTTTAAGATATCTGAGCTTTTCAATCTTGGTAACTATATAGGTAAGCATAAAATGGGCAAAAATACTTGGCTTGCTAAACTTTTTTTCATCTCCAGTATTGTGATTATCAGATCCAGTCTCTACTCTTAACGATCTCTCTTCTAAGCAACCAAATTACAAAATTCCACCTGTCTTTAAAAATCTTTTTAGTAGATCTGATCTCTCCACACCAATATCATTCATCTCTCATTTTCTTCGTCCGTTTCGCCTCACCCCAACCTCAGATCTTAAAATTTTTCATTATTTTTCAAGAGTATTTTTAGAGATCTGAGCTTTTCAACCTTGGGAACTATATAGGTAAGCATAAAATGAGTAAAAACACTCGGCTTGCTAAATTTTTTTTCGTCTCTAGTATTGTGATTATCAGATCCAGTATCTACTCTTAACGATCTCTCTTCTAAGCAACCAAATGTCCAACCTTGAGGCTTTTTGTGATTTCTCCTGCTTTATAAATCATTAGATCTGTACTTTTTCTCAACAATTTTTTGACGCTAAAATCAAAAATGCAAACTTAAACTTCAGAATTTCAGAATCCGCAAAGAAAATCCTCAAAGCTGACATTTTTGACTCTAAGAACTAATTTTTATTCTCCTCGGCTTAATAAAACTTGATTTTTGATTTTTGCAGCATTCTTCGTGCTACCCAGTTTCCTAATCAAAGAAAAAAAGAAACTCTTTGCTTCATTCGTCTCAATCTCGGCAGGTGAGATAAATCCAACTTTATAAATATTTTTATCTCCTCTAGAAAAGATAAGTAATTATTTAGAATTTTCAAATCATGTCTACTCTAGTTTTTTTGATTCTTCATTGTTTGTCCCTTTCTTTTATTGTTGGGATACTGATGATACCTGTTTTTGGATTAATCTTTCTTTGGATTACTCGTAATGATGGTAAGCGTAGTGATGCTCATCGCAAGGATAGTAAAAAAAAAGTTAATAATTATTATTTGCTTGCTAGATGAGAGGATGTGGTTTAAAGGATTGGTTTTGATTTCTCACAATTCTTTGATCCAACTTTTTAGAGAATCGAACTTGAATTCGGTCATGGACAAGATAATCGCATGGGTTTCCAAATTACTTCGTCAATCTGTATTTATATATTTTTCAATGTTTATTGTCTTTACTCTACTTGTAATAATTTCTATGTGTTGAGAATTGCTTATAAATTTCTGTTACTCTTTCTTTCTTTATTGGGATATACCATTGGAACTTTCTAAGCTTATAATAATGCAACAACTGTTAAATGTGATTGATGACAAAAGATTCTCATAAACACCCTTATAATAACCACAACTCCACACATAATTATACAATATCATACTGAAATACCGAAAGCAATAATACTTAATTAAACATCATTATATAAATGCCCTAATCTTAGCACTAATCTTCACCATCATCTTCTCCAGTTGGCTCCAAAGCTGGGGCTTTATAAAATTGGCGGACAACCCTTTCCAGACTATTGACGGTAAATCCTCCACTTTGGATAAATTTATGATTATTATTAGTCACTCTTATCTTTATCTTATATGCAATAGATACACACTTATCAAAATGTTTCTCATAGTCATACGAATCTTTACCCTGCATCAACGGAAAAATAATTGTTAGACATACATTGATTATTATGTTGCATTTGAAATTATTTTAACAATCTATGTCATACCGATGAATAAAGTTGCATCATATCATCCAATAGATAATGGAGAAGTGTCTGAGCATGCTGATCAAAAGCTACAATATTTGTTTCATCAGTTTTGTCCTCAATTCTTACTTTAATTCGGTACCTACAATATGTATATATTGATCAAATAATATGTATTAATTTTATTCAGCAACCTATAAGGTTTTCTTTAAAAAATACCTTTTCCTAGAATCCGACCCCATATGCCCGCAATCCGAATAAATGCAAGTATAATTTTGCCCAGGCTGAACCTTTACACTTCGCTTGCATTGAGAACATACATCATAGCATGGTTCATCGGGAAAGATGTAAATAATTGTGGCATTAACCATAAAATCCAGAACCTATATAGAAAAATAGAGATAAACAAACCCTTTTAATAAAACAAAAATATAAAAATATAACTTACTTTAGATTATATGCTAAATACATGTTAATATTAAATTATATATCATATATATTACATATAAATTATCATTTCATACCGTATTAGGTGGAGGACAGATTCTTGTTTCATTGATTAGATGTTCAATGGTACACGTTTCTACCATCTGATTTGCATTATTGCTGCTGCTTCCTACTTGTCTCGAATACCCAATTTGCTTTGTTGGCAGATCAAATCGAACCCTAAAAGCATGACACTCTTATCAACATTGCCTTTAACAAATGTAAAAATATATACTCGAAATATAATAAATATATGATATACTACCATCTCATCAGCCGTTCTGCTTCGGGGATACCATCGGCTTTAAATCTCATTTTCGTAAAGCCTGTTGTTTCTAACATGTAACTTCCTATAATTGTATCATTTACCATATTAATAGTGCTACACTTGTAAAAACTTAATAACTATTGATAACCACTAAACTTTAATTTTATTTTTAAAATAACAAAAATTATATGGGTGCAAGTAAAAAATTTACCTCTGAATTCTTTTGCACGCACACCTATCGCGGCAATTAAGAAACTATCAGTGTATCCTTCCCCAAAAATACCCATGTGCTTTGTCAGAAAATTCTCCCAGATCGTTAAAGTGACCGGTTTCTCGTAACAACCATCATCAATGAGTGATACTTCAACTAATTTACTTGTACCTCCAGACTTTAAATAGATTATACGTTCATGGCTCACATCAACGACATATCCTACTATATCTGCAATTTACATAATGAATATAAAAGGTCATGAATATATAAATATTGTAATGACTTATAGTAAAAATTAAAAAGCTTAACGGTTATGAGTACACATTATCTTACCATAAACACATTCAGGCTTACGCGCAAGATCGCGTATTTTGCACAACTTTTTAAAATGGTAAGTACGGCCAGCCGATATTTCTTTCACAGAAACTTCATCAACCTCTGATTGTCTTGTCAATGATAATTGCCATCTGTTTTCCAAAACTTTAATAGATTTACCGGTTATCATAGTCACAACATTTTTTATCACGTATACTTTATCAACGAATATTATGTTTTTCCATTTGTCAGCATATAGATCATCAACTAACACCTCTCGTTCAGCGCCCTGCATAAAGCCGTAAAATTAATATTTAAATAATAAATTTTACGTTGAAAAGATAACTGCTGTTGTAAACAACAACTCACTTGTTCGTCTCTAGCCACAAATGTAAGCGAGTTTGATGAGTTTGCATACAATCGACCATACCACAATCGCGTGATACGTAGCTTAATACTATACAATTTATCTCGTTCTACAATTTTTTCAAAAGCGGTGATCTTTAAAGATGTAGGCAGCATTTTCTTCTTACTTTCTGGATAAGATTCGTCAGAAATCAAAGTCGATAGATTCTTTTCTTTCTTTCTTTTGCTTTCATGTTGGCTACTGGTTTCTTCGTCTTTTAGTATAAGAAAATACGTTAGTAAAATTAGAACGAAGTTTTCTTTACAATAAATAAAACAAATAATCGGTATACACATACCGTTTTTATAATCCTTCTTTAAAGGAGTCACAAGAGCAATTTCTTTTTTACTACTTTCACTTTGTCTCCATGATCCTTTTGCTCTCTTACTTGCAAATTTTCCTTTGTTTTCACCTGCACAATGAGCTTGAATATTACCAATATCACAGTCGTCACGATTCTCCAAATCTGAAACTGACATGCACAATAAAATATAAGTAATTTATTAAAATTCAAATATAATAAAATATAAAATTTGAAATAATATTGTAGGAGCTCATACCTTTTTTTGACTTATGAACCGGTTTAATTTTTTTCCCACGTTTATTCAATGTTTTCTCTCCTTTTAAAACGTCATGCTCTCTTTTCCGAGATTTCTTATCATTGATACATTTATTTTTTATTTCCCCAATGGTAAGATTAACACCATCACTGTCATCCCCACCTTCATTACTACTGTATTGATAATTGACCTCATCTTCAAAATTTTTAAAAAGAACAGACTCTTCATTTAAGAATATATTTCCATCACAATCATTTGAATTATTCTTTTCCATCCTACACAGAAAATAGAACAAAAAATCAATAACAATAAACATCACGATATAAAAAAATCTGACAAAAATAAATAGATCAAGTGAATGCATATATTATATAAAATTTAATGTAAGAACTACATATATACAATAAATGAAATCGAGTATTAATTCAATATTGGAAAGCAACACTCTGATTTAAAAATAAATTTATTGTAAAAGTATATTTAAATCAAAGTGATACTTTCCAATATTGGGATTAATACTCGATTTCATTTGTTGTGTATAGTTCTTATGTATCTTTACCTTTGTGAGAACGCTCTATAGAACTTCTTTATAAACAACATTTTGTGTACAATTTTTTGGAATGTCAATTTGTTCTTCTAGAAAAACTTTTAAGGATGAAGCGGATCTAGCTCTTGAGAATGCAACATACAATTGCCCATGACAAAAAACTGGTGTACGTAGATATAGTCCAACTTTTCCCAAGGTTTGTCCTTGACTTTTGTTTATAGTCATAGCATAAGCAACACGAAAGGGAAATTGACGCCGTTTAAGAACGAAAGGGAGATCTTCATTATCACTTGACATAATTATTCTTGGGATTGCCACACATTTTCCAATATTTGTACCAGTCATGATTTCTGCTTTTATGACCCTTTCACCTACCTGTTTAATGATAAGACGTGTGCCATTACATAAACCAATATTTTGATCTAAATTACGAAGTAGCATAATCGGTGTATTTACTTTAAGCTCAAGCGAATGAGGAGGCAATCCAGAGCATATCAACGAATTTAAAAATTCCGTTGTATGTAAAAAATCATTGCAAGCAGAATCATCAGCAACAGAAACCTTCGTGTCTGCACTCAAGTAAATCCGACTTTCTTCACTAATTTGAGATATGACTTTCCTATTAATTTCATCAACTTCTTCATTTCTACATGCAAGTATTGCTCTTGATTCCAAATACCGCGGATTTTGATAATTATCATTTAAATCTGTATATATTTCATTTATTAATCCACTAATACCAAGTCTGTGATTAGATAACATTGAATCCGGAATCTCTATCCAATTATCATCACAATCGTTGCCCATTTGAATTTCTTTAACATCACCATTACCAATATCGATTAGTCATTTTGCAAAATTTCGCTGTCTTCTTCTGACCTCGTATTCGTATGAACACGCATATTTTTTGTCAGTATAAACAGCTTACATTGATCCCATAAATATGATTTATGTAATGTAGCGGACACAATTTGTTGTCTCCTATCTTTACGGACGACTGGTAAAATCTGTCGAAAATCACCACCAAGAACAACAGTCTTTCCACCAAATGGTTTATTCTCAAGTTGTGGATTAATATTAGATAGAATATCTTTGAAAGTTCGATCTACGGCTTCAAATGCAAAGCGATTTATCATCGTAGCTTCATCCCAAATAATCAGTGTTGTTTCTTTGATTAGAGAAGAAAGATTAGATTGGCGAGATATTGCGCAAGATGAAAACTCATGAAGATCGATAGGAATTTTGAATCTTGAATGTGTTGTACGTCCTCCCAGTAGTAACAAAGAAGCAATGCCAGAAGATGCAACTGCAAGAACGATTTGTTTCTTACTACGCAACTTCGCTAAAATTGCATTCCATAAGTATGTTTTGCCAGTTCCACTACCTCCATACATAAAAAATAGCCTTCCAATATTTTTTTCGCACGAATTTATAACCGCATCAAAGATTTTTCTTTGTTCATCATTTAAACCACATTCCAATTCAATAGATTTTTTCGACAACTCAAAAGTATCATAATTTAGCTCTTCAAATATCAATCTATTGTTCTTGTTTAAATTGCTAGGAGAGTGTATCGGCATAAATGGAAAATCTCTCAAGCTTTTATTATTATATGACAAAATCACATTTAGATCATGAAACGCAAAATCTCTTAATTGTTCGTTACCGAGTACAATTTTTAAATCAGGATGCAAATTTTCCAAACGTCTTTCATAATCATCACTCATGGCCTCCCAATGTAAATCCCATAGTTCTCGAGGATTCATAACTTCGTTAAAAAGTAACATCGTGCAAAACATGCGACGAAATTGATTAGCCGTAGCCCACTTAGACGTTTCTTGGAGTGCTAAGTTCTATTCATTATCATCATCAAGAAGTCTAAGTGCTATACATGCTGCCTTATAAGTTTCATGTTCAACACCATTAATTGTTCTCATATCAATAAAATTAATCCTTCCTTTCACTATTGTCAACAACATCCTGAAATAATATCTTTCACCAGCGGCAGGATGTGCATAAGGTAATCTACTTATCGCTTTCCTTCTTTTTCGTTGCTTCCAACATAAGTTTTTTTTGTTCCAAACAAAATGATTTGGAAACTCAACATAAGTATAGTTTCTTGCATGAGGAAATTTAAGATTCATGGTAAACCATTTAGTTAACATTGTTTTATTAGCTCGCTCAGACTCCATTATTTCTTGAACGGTTCCATCTTCTCTAAAAAAAACCATTTGTTCACCAAAAAGATGATACTGCAACCGTTCAACGGCAGTATGACGTTTATTTATTTTAAATTCAAAAAACCTCCATGAAGCTTCAGATGCTGCAATATATCTAGAATCTAAATATAATTTGACCTCGTCATATCTTTCGACCACATTTTGATGAATGATAGCTGTTGCAAAATCAGATCCTTTATTCACATATTTAAATAAATATTTTATTGCCGTCTATGATTGCATATTTCAACATTAATATGTGATTGATATTTCAGTAGCAGATTTGCATTATAAGGCACAACCCAACTGTTGTCAATATCCTTTCCATCTACCGTGTAGGATCTTGATTTGCGTCTCCGGTAAATTGCATATCCTTTTTCACCAATAATAGTATGGTCATTGAATATTTTAGGGAATTTTTTTGAGTATTTATTATTTTTCATGCAAACACATTTTGGATTATGTGTACCACATGGTCCATGAATCATATAGGTAACTACCAAATTATGAAATAAAGGTTCCATTTTAATGTCAGGAAGCTCAGCTCTAATTAAATTATCAATATCCTTTGCGAGTTTTATTTTTTTTGAACTTTCCAATGTAATAAGGATATGAGAATGTGGTAATCATCGTTTTTGAAATTCTACCACAGATAGATCTACAAATGGAAAAATTAAACTTTTAAATAGAAACATATAACAATATACAAAACATATATCAACAAATAATGACAATAACCTACCAGAAATTACTCGTCCAAAATATTTATGTTTAATCAAATCATCAAAAAGCTGCATAAGTTTTAAGTGAAAAACTCTGGCAACAATATCAGGCCTATCAGATGCACTTTGACCACCAGCAATCAATAAAAAATCATGTATTTCTTTCCAATTAGGATTGCATGTAAAAGTAATGAATAAATCCGGAGGCCCGGCCCATGCATAAATTGCCATAGCATCTTGATAGTTTTGAATCATGTATCGTGGACCTCCAGTAAAGGATGAAGGCAAAATGATTTTTTTACCAATTGTGTGAGCATCATTATCACCATCGTCAACAGCATCCTGCAAGCCTTGATATAACTCACATCGTAAAGTTTTTTGATTATTACGAATCCATCCAAGACGATTCCCTTCAACAGACGCATAAGCATCAACTATATATTGCTGTTATAATTTTCCACCTCTCAACAACGTTGTTCCTTCATGACAACGCTGTTGTAACCTAAATGCGTAAAAGTCCTTAATTGAAACTTTATTCCTTTTTCTTTTCGTATTGTTACCTTCAATATAATTGTCGGGACCCGGTTCTTGCTCACGGAGCAAAGTGCCACACGGAACAAAATGCCACGCCAAGTGTCGTGTTAAGTGGGCGGGGGCCACCTCTTGAATCCGTGGGGGCCACCTCTTGAGTCCGTGGGACCCACTGTAGAACAATGGGGACTCTTCGGAATACATTCCGAAAGGGGGTAGATCTGTACTATAAATGAAATGATACCACTCTTCAATACAGAGACGCCTTTTAAGTGAACTGGCACTACAGGAGCTTGAGAACTCCGTAGTTAAGCGTGCTCGAGCCAGGGAAGTTCTGGGATGGGTGACCTCCTGGGAAGTGGCCTCCATAGTCACAAATTCGTCGTTCGGAAATAATTCGGCGAGGTCGAAAATTCGGATTCGGAGAACTATTCGGAAAAAATCGACAGGTATTCGGGAAAGATTCGGTAAGTGTTCGGGAAATGTTCGGGAAGGATTTCGAGCAATAAATTAATATATGAGACGCTAGGTTTTGATTTTATGAATTATTTGCTGTTTTTTGAATTATTCGCTGTTTTTCACATAATTCGGGAATAATTCGCGAATTATTCGGCCAGTTCGGCAATGACGATTAATTCGGAGATTAATTCGTCTGATAAAAAATTCACGAATTATTCGCGAATTCGGCGAATAATTCGCGAATTATGTGACTATGGTGGCCCCTGGTCGGGTCCGGTTCTCTCCGAAGGACAAAACCGTGCGGCTTCGGCCAGAGCGGACAATACTCTCTGTATTGGGAGTGGGGCGTGACAATAATTATGCCAACTATCTTCTCTATATGGGAATAATAAGGGATATTGCAATGGCATGTATGCTGGATGAATGTGGGGAGAATGTCGGGACCCGGTTCTTGCTCACGGAGCAAAGTGCCACACGGAACAAAGTACCACGCCAAGTATCGTGTTAAGTGGGCGGGGGCCACCTCTTGAATCCGTGGGGGCCACCTCTTGAGTCCGTGGGACCCACTGTAGAACAATGGGGACTCTTCGGAATACATTCCGAAAGGGGGTAGATCTGTACTATAAATGAAATGATACCACTCTTCAATACAGAGGTGCCTTTTAAGTGAACTGGCACTACAGGAGCTTGAGAACTCCGTAGTTAAGCGTGCTCGAGCCAGGAAAGTTCTGGGATGGGTGACCTCCTGGGAAGTGGCCCCTGGTCGGGTCCGGTTCGCTCCGAAGGACAAAACCGTGCGGCTTCGGCCAGAGCGGACAATACTCTCTGTATTGGGAGTGGGGCGTGACAATAATTATGCCAACTATCTTCTCCATATGGGAATAATAAGGGATATTGCAATGGCATGTATGCTGGATGAATCTCACTAATTCTTTGATATCCTTTTTTTCGATCGTTGACAATAACATCTCGAGTAGATGAAGGAAAAAATTCATCATCAATCATCAGAGCGGCTATTTCTATTGAATTTGGTTTATTATATTGTTGACCCTTATGATTTCTATCCTCAAGAATGCGCAAACTAAACTCTTTATCCTTATTGTTCTCATACCAATCACGTACGCATCGAAATTTCTTAACATATTTGTTGTATTTATCCAACATTTCCTTTAAACTTTTCACAGTTTCTGAATCATATTCCGTAGCATTACAATTATCTCCAATAGATGCAATTCGATTTTCAATTTCATGCTCGGTATCATATATATAAAGCTGTGCATATTTAGGTCGACTTCCGATAGCCGGTAGCAATGAACCTATTCTATGATAGTTTTGTCCATGAATTCGAAATGTATATGGTCCCCTTCCTTTCAAAATTTGATAATCTATCTTTGCACCAATAGATGTAAAAGCAAACATAGAGTTGAGCGAACGAATTTTTTCCCGAAATTGTTTAGCTTGTTCAGGAACATTTTGATAGTTCAATAAAGAGTCCAGCATTTCAGGTGTCTTCTCAAGAAGAGGCAGAGAAACTTTTCCACTCTTACAACAAAGTGAATAATTTATTTTTTTCTTATCATTAGTTCTAACCCTTTCTTCTTTCCATACAATTGCATCACATCTAGAACATTTTTCAGTAGGAGGTCCCAAATAATGGAAACGACTACGCCAATCTGTTAAATAATTATCGTTAAAACTTTCTTATCATGTATCATTATAAGACATACATTAGAATTTAATCAGCAATAAGAAAATGTAATATATTATATTATTATATTTATAGAGGGTTTTATTTAAAATAATCTTATATCTTTTAAAACATGTAAAATATTTGTAAATCAAAAAAATTAAAAAAATTTAAGTTTTTTGAGTAATATGTTCTTTAAATATAATTAATATCAAACATTCAAGTAAAATTAGATAAAACTTTGTGTTTTATAAGAATATATAATGAGAATGAAGCGTGCTCTTACTATCATTATCGTTTTTTTGACTGCATGACAAATCTTGATGAATATCTTTATTAACTATATGATGATTATTCAAAAAGCCCACTTCCGTAGAATGATACAAAACGGTATCATCTTCCATCAAAGATGTGTTGCATTCAACATTGGTAGAAAAATTATGAATTTGTTCTAATGGTCTTTTGAAGTGCGGGATACCAAAATCAAATGCCTCTCGCTTTCGCTTGAAAGAAAATTCATCATTTTTAGTATTAGTGTTGGATGACTGTTTTTTTTGATATCTTATTCTTTCACGTTCACGTTTACGTTGTTTTTGTGTTTCTGATAACGGTTTGCGAGTGTGTTTTGATTTATTCCCATACATAGCTAAATAAAAGACAAAAGATAATATCACAATAGAAACAATTATAGAGATCAACATAAATGATTAACTAACAACAATAAATATGTCACATCATTTATTAATAATTTAAATGGAAAACTGTACAGATACCAATAGGAATTTAAATTTAGAGAACAAATAATTTACTTCTACATATAAGCATAAATAAATAAAAATCTTAAATATTGAATTTTTCAAATAATAGATTTTTTGTTACCTTAGTTTTACTCCAATTTTATTGTTGACCAAATCAAACGAACGCTTTCCTGCAAATGGAAAAAAATATCAATTCAAGTCAAGTATTGCATTAATAATGACAAATTTTAAAAATATTCCCATCAGTTAAAAAAATACTAAATGAAGAATGAAAAATAATATGTTGAAAAAGAAAAGTTTAGTTATGGAAAAAAAAGTTTAGAGCAAACCATCCTGATTGATGATCATATATGTTGAATAAGAAAACAAAGAAAGACATAAAAATACTTACTGAAAATATGGTGCTTTGAAACGATCCAAGCCAAGGATTTAAGTTTCAAAAGTGTTGGAAAATCCAGAATTTGGTAAGAATGGGATCTCTCTCTTTCTCTATTTTCTCTTTTTTTCAATATTTTCCCTTTTTCTTCAAGTGAGAAAGAAGATGAAAAACGCTGGATTAAATAGGGGAAAGAGATGACGAGGCATGACGTCAATAGGAGGTGGAGATAAAAACAAATTCAATCATTTTTATTTTTTTAAATTTCTGATAAAATATTTTGATTTTATCATATGAATTTATTTTATTTACTATGTCTCATCACTACTAACGTTTTTATTTTTCTACCGTTCTTTTACATCTGGTAACGTGTCTCTCTTCTTCATTACATCAGCACTATTTTTCTACAGTCGATCGTGACTGATTTCTTTTTCTGTCAAATCATTTTCTGTGAAATCACGGTCAATATTAACGTCACTGTTGTTCTGCAGTCCGATGTCCTTTTTCTGTCAAATCACGACCAATATTAACGCCACTGTTGATCTGCAGTCCGTCATGACTGATGTCCTTTTGCTGTCAAATCATGAATAACGTTGACATCACTGTTATTCTACAGTCCGTCATGGCTGATGTCTCTTTCCTGTCAAATCATGAATAACGTTAACGTTACTGTTGTTCTACAGTCCGTCACGACTAATGTCATTTTTCTGTCAAATCGTTACCAATGTTCAGGTTACTATTTTTCTACAGTCCGTCATGACTATTGTCATTTTTCTGTCGTCAACAGTATTTTGCTACAGTCCATCATGACTAATGTACTTTTTCTGTCAAATCATGAATAACGTTGACGTTACTGTTCTTCTACAGTCCGTCATGACTAATGTCCTTTTTTGTCAAATCGTTACCAATGTTCAGGTTACTATTTTTCTACAGTTCGTCATGACTATTATCCTTTTTCTGTCGTCTATAGTCCATCATGACTAATGTACTTTTTCTATCAAATCATGTCAAATGTCAACGTCACTATTTTTCTACAGTCCGTCATGACTAATGTCCTTTTTTGTCAAATCGTTACCAATGTTCAGGTTACTATTTTTCTACAGTTCGTCATGACTATTGTCATTTTTTTGTCGTCTACAGTCCATCATGACTAATGTAACTTTTCTATCAAATCATGTCAAATGTCAACGTCACTATTTTTTACAGTCCGTCATGACTATTGTCCTTTTTCTGTCATCGGCACTATTTTTCTACAGTCGATCGTGACTGATGTCCTTTTTCTATCAAATCATTATCAATGTTCAGGTGACTATTTTTCTACAGTCTGTCATGACTATTGTCCTTTTTCTGTCATTAGCACTATTTTTCTACAGTCTATCATGACCGATGTCCTTTTCCTGTCAAATCATGAATAACATTAACGTCACTGTTGTTCTGCAGTCCTTCATGACTGATGTCCTTTTTCTGTCAAATCATGAATAATGTTAACGCCACTGTTGTTCTGCAGTCCTTCGTGACTACTGTTCTTTTTCTGTCAAATCATGAATAACGTTAACGTCACTGTTGTTCTACAGTCCGTCATGACTACTGTCATTTTTCTGTCAAATCATTACCAATATTCAGGTCGCTATTTTTCTACAGTCCGTCATTACTAATGTCCTTTTTCTGTCGTTACCTTTTTATGTCAAATCACTATCAATGTTAACGTCACTATTTTCTACAGTCTATCGTGACCAATGTTTTTTTCTGTCAAATCAAGACTAATGTTAAGTTCACTATTTTCGTATCGTTAACACTATTTTTCTTCCATCGTGACCAATGTCCATTTTCTGTCCTGTCTGTACCTGGTAACGTTTTTCCACATATACGTACTCAATTGGATGCACATGCACGTGAGCCTTTGTCCTTTATCAATTTATGCGCTAGTATTATGCCTCATTGATGCACGTCACGTTTAGTTCAACCCGAAAATTCCGAAGTTGGTTTTATGCCTTATTTTTAGCAATTTTTTCTATTTTTAGCAGTTCTTCTTTTATTAGAAAATTAGTTGTGATTTACATTTTGGAATTATAAGAGGCAAATTTTAATTAAATAAAACCCTAGTTTGGTGAAATTGCCATTGTCATCTTTCTTTTCTTTCAATTTCTCTTAAATCTGTTTAGAAGCGCTGCATCCCAAAGCAGAGCTGCACTACTTACCAATTAAAAAAGAGCATCATGACTAATGTGTT
This sequence comes from Agapanthus africanus, assembly GCA_030015575.1. Classification (NCBI taxonomy): domain Eukaryota; kingdom Viridiplantae; phylum Streptophyta; class Magnoliopsida; order Asparagales; family Amaryllidaceae; genus Agapanthus; species Agapanthus africanus. Next base: position 39,898,652 of record JASDDO010000019.1, on the reverse strand, counting down.
TTCTGTTTAATAATACTTAATTATGATTGTTACGAATTATGATTATAACATGCATGTTTTCCAACCAAAGAAGTATCCGTTGAAACCATTTGGTGATATCATTATTCCTTTTTATTTGAGTTTTTCTATACCTAGACGCTGTCACCTTCTCAATTTTTTGTCCTTTTCTGTCCTTTGTCAAAATTGATTGCAAAAATACGACCGAGTTAGAAAATTAAGTGATTTATACTATATATCCAAATATATCATATGATCATCATATTAAATATATTAAACCATTGAAAATATTTGAAAACACAATCAAAACTTGTGAACATTGTTCATCCCTTCTTCGAAACTTACATGCCAAAATAACAGAAATAACAGAAGGTTGACCAACAAAGAAAAACTAAAATTAACATCCTAATCTATTTTACATGGGTTCTCATATCGACATAGCGGATATGAGTTATTGTTAAACAACCAAGGAACAATGCAATTCATATGGAATGCATGGTCACAACACAACTGCACTCCTTCGAACAAATCACCACTGCTATTCTTCTCAATTTCTTCGAAGCACACCGCACAAACAATATCGTCAATCCCGTCCTTCAACTCTTGTCTCTTTCGCTTACGTGATCTTTTAATTGTCACAGTCCTATCAACGCTAGTATAAACATATATCTTGATATGAAATTTAGCATTTGCTACCTCCACAGCTTCATGGACGAATTTGCTGATCTCCGTTTCAAGATACATGCGATGCTGATCTTGGATGGGGCATTTACGATGCACCACCCAGCCGGCGAAGCTACGACAGTTCTCGGGCGAACGTAATTTAGGGGCTACATATTTGCGATGCTTAAAAGATGGCATTTCGTCCAAAATACACTTTGTACCATCACGAGGGCCAACGGGAGAGGGAATGATCACTTGGGCGGAGTCTTCAATGTACCCGTGAGTCCAAACGGAAGGATCAACACCGTCGGCATCCGACGACATGGGCGTCAGCTTTGCATGGAGTAGGAGAAACAACGACGGTTTGATATACTCTTTGACCATTGAGAGAGGCAACATCAAGATTTTGTGCCATTAAGAGATGCAAAATATTTCTGGCTTACCCTCTCTTTTGTAAGGATCGAAAATGAAGTGCCTTGGTTTAAATAGAGTAGAGGTGGGGATAGGTGCCAATAAGAGATGGGACATGTGGCAATAGGAGGTGGACATGACTAATGTCCTTTTTCTGTCAAATCATGACCAACGCTAACGTCCTTTTTTTTCTACAGCGCGTCATGACTAATGTCCTTTTTCTGTCAAACGATAGCCAATACCAACGTCACTATTTTTCTACAGTCCATCATGACCAATGTCCTTTTCTGTCAAATCATGCTTAATGTCTTTTTTCTGGCCGTCATGACTAATGTCTTTTTCTTTTTCTGTCAAATTATGACTAATATTAACGTCACTATTTTGCGACCGCATGCACTTGCACGTGGGCCTTTGTACCCTCTCAGTATATGCGCCGGTATTATGCCTTATTGACGCAACCCTAGCCTACTTGGAGTTGCTCGACCGATCCAAAACACGTCGGGTCTAGTTCAACCCGAGAATCGCAAACGGTCAAATCTTGTCCGATTCGTGCATTCCACCAGCCAAATCGAAGATCTCGCAAAATCGTCTGGGTCAATAGATTTCCATGTCTCCCGGAATCACGAAAATCCATCATTTAAGGCCCCGAAATCGCGGTCAAAGATTTGCTCCGAACTTTGACTTTCGAATTAGGAGTGAAATTAGCACCCGAATCAGTTAAGATTCGACAGGAAGTATCGGGAATCAATTTGGGACGCAATCAAATAATTAGTTTTTCGTTCTAACAACTTTTATTTTTAGCAGTTTTCTAATTTTAGCAGTTTTTCTTTTGATCTATTCCGTCCGACTTGTCATTTCTGTCATATTTCTATCTGATAACGTCCTTATTTTTTTACAGTCTTTTTGGAAATGGTAACTTCTTTCTCTTTTTTCATGACTACTGTCTTTTTCGGTTTAATAATTCTTACTTATGCTTGTTACGAATCATGATTATAAACCCGTTGTTCCTAACAAAGAAGTACCCATTAAAACCAATTGGCAATCTCATTGTTTTTTTTCATTTGAGTTTTTTCTACACTTCCATGCTGGCATCTTCTCAATTTTTTCCTTCTTTTCCGTCATTTGCCAAATTTAATTGCAAAAACACGACCGAGTTAGAAAATTAAATGATTTATACCATATATCCATAAAATGTATCATTTGATCATCGTATCAACCATATTAAACCAATTGAAAATATTATAAAACACAATCAGAACTTGTTAACATTGTTTATTCTTTTTCGAATTTTACATGTCAAAATAACAGAAACAACAGACGATCGATCAATAAAGAAAAACTAACAGTGACATCTTAACTTATTTGACGTGGCTTCTCACATCGGCATAGTGAGCATGAGTTTTTCTTGAACAACCAAGAAACAATACACTTCATGTGGAATGTATGATCACAACACAACTGTACTCGTTCGACTAAATCACCGTTGCTATCCATCTCAATTTCTTCAAAACACACAGCACAAATATTGCCATTCTCGTCCTTCAACCCTGAATGCAAAATAGGAAAAGAAGATCGGTAGAGTTTTAAAGGTCTTTCTCTCTCCACTCTCTCAACTTTTTTTTATTTTTGGTTTTTCTCTTTTGAGTAGAGAATGGGGATGAAGTGCTCCATCTTAAATAGAACAGGAGGTGGGTAAAGACGCCAATAGGAGATGGGACATGTGGCAATAGGAAGTGAAAATACCAAAATTTGTGAGGGCAAAATTGACATTTTGAAAAGGAGATGAGACAGACGGCAGTAGAAAATGGAAATAATAAAATTTATGAGGGCAAAATTGGCATTTTGAAAATTCTGCCACCTCTCTATACCTTTACACTATGCATATAGGATACGTATGACTTTTGATTTCTAATCTAAGTAAAAACAGTACGTTGTGATAAAACATGCATGATAAGAAATGTATCAGCATCCAAACACACCTGTACATGCACACACATGACCCAAGTGTCAACCAAGCCAAACTAACTATAGCTTCATGCAAAATCATCAGGTTCTTCGTTTTTTATATTGTAGAAAATTTGTATAAATACCTTTTTAATGCTTGATCTTAAAGGAAAAGTCGTACGTCAGGCATCAGAGTACAAGACATGTCGACAAAGAAGAGAATTGAGTAGGCAACTCTATGCTGTTTCGGTTTCAATCCATATCTATGCCACATTTTCTCCTAGCCGTACTCATTTGCCCATTTCAAAATTGAGAAATGGTAATTTGAAAACTCAGGAAACAAATATATCATAATAATGATAGCAATAATAACATCAAGAATGGTGACAACCAAGATAAACAACTAACTCAGCTTCAACAGTAACACTAAGTACATTCTTCTCTGGTTATTAGTATGCCAACTGCGTTTAGCTATCTCAACTTTGGACTATAGTCGGAGGGAGCATTCAGTTTAATGTCATGCATTTTTACACATTCAAGTAATTGAAAATAGGTAAAGCTATTTACTGCATTACACCCTTTCCAAAAATTGGAATTCATCTGTTGAGAAAAAGGTGGGATGACTAAGCCTACCATGTTTCATTAAAAAAGCATTTTATGAACTAGTACAAAAGCACTCAAAACTGATGCATCAACCAAACATAAGGGGAAGACACTACTTAAACCAAAATACAACCAAAACTAGAGAGACATGCCACCAATGCTTCCTCGCGATCATGGTTAGCAAGCTCGCTTTTATCTTCCTACACATCCACATCCATCACTGACAATTCATATATGACATGGATTCAGACTCCTGGTTGTATAGACTGACCTCTGTTGGATCGATAACTCATACACGGATCCTATCCCATTGTCGTCGGATTGAGCTCCTCATGACCTTGTAGAATCAGGCTTTCTTATGGCCGAACCCAACCTCGTCGTCATCAAATCGGGCTCCTACCTCCACGTTGTCGGGTAGGCTCTCATAGCCTAATCTGACATCCGCATAGCCAACCAGGCCACTTCTGCCGGTTTGGACTTCTCATGGCCAGGGCCAACCTTCACGTCGCCAGAACGGACTCCACTTTCCGATTTGGCTTCCTCATGCCCACATCCAACCTTCACATCTTTCGATCGGACTCCATGATTGCGATAATTCAAATTTAACTTTAGGCATCTCTGTTGGGAGGGAGAGTCGATCCACGGAACAGTGCTCGCGACAAAACCCAAATCACGCAAAAATACAATCACGCAATTAAACGACGAAAGACAATATAAATTAAAGTGCAGGAATAAGAAAACAATCAATCACAAACAAGATAGATTTGTTAACGAGGTTCACCTACCGTATGGCTAGTCCCCGGTAGAGCGGAATCTGCAAACGTCTACTATACTTGAATCAATTTTACACACAAGAACAACCCTAGGAGATTTCTCTCAAATCTCTCTATACAAATCTCTCTTAGCCTTAGCCTCTTGTGATGATGCTTGCGATTGATTCAAAATGCCCCACTCATAAGATGTTCTTTTATAGCACCCAGGACAATATCACTATCTAACAAACTCACCAGCTTTCATTGTCACCACCTAACAATATCATGCATGTCAAAAGTAGCACCTAATAAAATCACCAGCTTTCATTGTCACCACCTAACAATGTCATGCATGTCAAAAATAACACCTAACAAAGTCACCACCTATCATTGCCACCATCTAAAAATATCATGCATGTCAAAGTAGCACCTAACAAAGTCATCACCTAACATTATTACCACCTAACAATGTCATGCATGTCAAAAGATGACACCTAACCCTAGACTTTAATTTGCATCAATTTTCAACAAACTCCACCTTGATGCAAATTCATCACAATCTCGACATTGTCCCACTTCGTGTATTTTTTAGCTTGATTATCAACACTAGTAAACTTCACACGATTCCGCTGCTGCTCTCCTCATCAAATTTTCATGGAGAGATTCACCGTTCTGCAACAGAGATTCAGATCTCTGTCTACAATTTTGGTGAACATATCTACCGGATTCTTTTCTCCCGCGATCTTCTGCAGTGTCAACTCACCATCTTCCAACGCTATGCGTATGAAATGGTATCACACCTTGATATGCTTCGTCTGAGAATGATATGCTGCATTCTTCGCCAAATGTATTGCACTTTGGCTAACGCTCCACAAGATATTGAAGTCTTGCTTCTTACTCAACTCTTCGAGTAACCCTTGTAACCATATCATCTCTTTGCTGGCTTCCGTGATCGCCACATACTCAGCCTCCGTAGTTGACAATGCTACCACTTTTTGCAGTTGAGATACCCAACTCACCGCTGTTCCCCCAACTGTAAATACGTATCCTGTTGTGCTCTTTACACTATCTCGATCACCCGAGTAGTCCGCATCAACATAACCTTGCACCTTTAGAGAGTCACCGCCGAAACATAAACAATGACTAGACGTATCTCTAAGATACCTCAAAATCCACTTCACCGCATTCCAATGCTCCTTTCCCGGGTTTTGCATATACCGGCTCACAACTCCCACTGCATGTGCAATATCTGGTCTCGTACTCATCATTGCATACATTAAACTCCCCACCACAGAAGCATAAGGCACTCTTGCCATCTCGTCTTTCTGCTCTTGAGTTGTCGGGCAAAACTCCATGAGTTTGAAATGTTTTGCTAAAGACGTACTCACCGATTTTGACTTGTCCATGTTGAACCGTTTCAAAACCTTCTCGATATAGTCGCTTTGCGATAACCACAGCTTCCACTGCTTCCTATCTCGAATGATCTTCATGCCCAAAATTTGTTTGGCTGCTCCCAAATCTTTCATGGAAAACTTTTCAGCCATCATCTTCTTGAATTTTCTCGAAGTTCGAACCCGCTACCAATTAATCATCTAACATAGAGTGATAGAATGATATAGTCACCGTCCTGAAAAGTCTGAATATAGACACAGTGATCTGACTCACCACGCACAAATCCCGTCTCTAACATGAACTGATCGAATTTGAGATACCACTGTCTTGGAGCTTATTTAAAGCCGTACAAACTCTTTCGCAGTCTACACACTATAGTTTCTTTTCCCTTCACCTCATATCCCGGTGGCTGCATCATATAGATCTCCTCCACCAAATCTCCATGAAGGAACGCATTCTTCACATCAAGCTGCTCCAAGTGCAGATCCTCTACCACCACAATACTAAGGATCATCCGAATTGATGTCATTTTCACCACAGGGGAAAATATATCTTGATAGTCAATTCCTTATATTTGCGCATATCCCTTGACTACCAAGCGAACCTTGTACCGCTTCACACTATCGGCCTCATCTTTTATCCTGTACACCCATCTATTCAGCAACACTTTTCGACCCTTGGGTAGCTTCACTAGGTCCCACGTGCGGTTCTTCTTCAAAGAATCCATCTCCTCGTTCATAGCTCGCTCCCACTGCTTACTAGCACCGTCTTGCGTCGCCTCTTCAAGGGATTCAAGCTCTTCCGAATCCGTGTATAAAATGAAGTCGGTCACAAGTCTTTCAGGTAGCCTCCTTTCTCTCGTAGATCTCCTCAGAACTGGCACATCTGGTTGCTGAACATAGTCACCATTATGTTCTTGAGTCTGATCCTGCACTGCAGCTTCTTCCATGTTTTGATCCCCACTTGTGGGCACCTAATTGTTCTCTTGAGTTCCGTCTAACTCCATGAACTCAGATACAACACCATCTTTGGCTTGCTTTTCTTCTCTATATAAGTGTTGCTCATCAAAGACAACGTTCCGGCTTCGTATTACTTTCTTACTTGTGTAATCCCACAGCTGATATCTGAACTCGTCTCCACCATACCCGATGAAAGCACACTTCTTAGATTTGGAGTCAAGCTTATTCTTTTCTGCCTTATCAATCAAAGAATACGCGATACAGCCAAATACTTTAAGGTGCGAATAGTTGATCGGTTTACCCGACCAAATTTCTTCTGGAATGCCTCCATCAAGCGCACTTGCCGAGTTTCTGTTGATTAGATACACAGCAGCATCGACCGCTGCTGTCCATAAGAATTTTGGCAGATTCGCATCTAAGGTCATGCTTCGCACTCGCTCTAGGATCGTTCTGTTCATCTTTTCAGCGATACCATTTTTCTGTGGCGTTCCAGGTACCGTCTTCAACCAACGAATACCCTTTTGCGAGCAAACTCCTCGAACTCTTGGGTGCAGTATTCCCCTCCATTATCGGACTTTAGGCGTTTAACCTTCATCCCCATTTGGTTCTTCACCTGCGCAATCCAGTGTTTGAAGATACCAAACACATCGGACTTTTTCTTCATCGCGTATACCCATGTCTTTCGACTTGTATCATCGATGAACGTCACAAAATACCAATTTCCTCCATAAGACTTCACCGAGGCCGGACCCCACACGTCCGTATGCACCATCTCCAGTTTTTTTGTCTTTTTCTCTACGCCTCCAATTTGAAATCTGAGCGCGCTTTGCTTCCCATAAACGCAGCTCTCGCAAAACCCCAACTCCACATTTTTCAGCCCCGAAAGAACCCCTTAGCTTGAAGAATTTTCATGTTCTTCTCGCTGATGTGTCCCAATCTTTTATGCCACAACGAAGTCTCCGAATCTTTCTCCGAACTTGCCGTCAATGCAACCGAGCCTTCGCTGCTCCCATTGAATGAGTACAACGAACCGCTCAACTTGTCCCTTGCGACCACCAACGACCCTTTGGAAATCTTCCATTGAGAATTCCCAAACATTGTAGTAAACCTTTCGTTGTCTAGCTGACTTGTGGAAATCAAGCTTATCTTCAAATCCGGAATGTGACGAGCATTCTTCAATTTGATTTGACCATCTCCTGACGGTTGCAAGATGATCGTCCTCTTTCCAACGATCTTACACGATTGACCGTTCCCCACCGTCACATGTCCAAGATCGTCCTGAACATACTCGCTAAAGTGATGTCTGCCTGAAGTGCAATGAAAAGAAGCCCCTGAATCTAGGAACCAAGTATCCGTCTTTGTGTTCTCGCTCGCCGATAGACAAAGACCTTGTTCCCTTGTTCTTGTATAGACACTACATTCGCTTCCTTTTCATCCGTCTTCTTATCTGAGCCTATCTTCGGAAGCCTGCATTCACTTCTTCTGTGGCCCTTCTTTCCGCAATTCCAACAGACGCCCTGGATTTTTCCTTGAGATTTACCCCGGCTTTTAGACTTGCCATTTTTCCACTTTCCCCTTTCCATTGTTCTGCCACGATTCTCCACCGAAAGTGCAGAAATTCCAGAACTCCCATTCACAGACTTTCTTCGCATCTCATCATTTAATATGCAGCTTACCGCATCATTAAACGTGAGAATTCCCGAGATAGAATTGCTAACCGCCATCACTAGGTTCTCCCAACTCTCTGGAAACGAACATAGAAACAGTAGGGCTCGAATCTCGTCTTCAAAGATGATTGAAACGGACTCAAGTTGGCTTGTCACGCTGTTGAACTCGTTCAGGTGCTCTATCACCGAACCATTCTCTACCATCTTCATGTTGAAAAGCTTCTTCATCAAAAATATTTTATTTGATGTCAATGGCTTCTCATACAACTTCGCTAACGTCGTCATTAGCGTCTTAGTTGTTTTCTCTTTTGAGATATTAAAGACCACCTGGGGAGTCAACGACAATCTGATCGCCGCCAGGACTTTCCTATCCAAAAGGTTCCATTCCTCATCGGTCATCTTCTCGGGCTTTTCTCCTAGCAACGGAAGATATAGATCCTTTTGGTATAGACAGCCTTCTAGCTGCATGCGCCACCAACCAAAATTATAACCATTGAATTTCTCGATTCTTATCTTATCCTCTGCCATCTTTCGTCTGTATTGCAGCAAACCCGACTTCCTCCTAGATCTGAACCAACGCCTTCAAAACTACAATCTAAGAAAGTGGGGAAGAGGACACAAGCGTCATTACCCACCATTACCTAGATTATAGAATCGAAGAACCCTAGGTTATCTTAACCTTGCTCTGATACCAGTTGTTGGGAGGGAGAGTTGATCCACCGAACAATGCTCGCGACAAAACCCAAATCACGCAAAAATACAATCACGCAATTAAACGACGAAAGACAATATAAATTAAAGTGCAGGAATAAGAAAACAATCAATCACAAACAAGATAGATTTGTTAATGAGGTTCACCCACCGTATGGCTAGTCCCCGGCAGAGCGGAATCTGCAAACGTTTACTATACTTGAATCAAGTTTACACACAAGAACAGCCCTAGGAGATTTCTCTCAAATCTCTCTATACAAATCTCTCTTAGCCTTTGCCTCTTGAGATGATGCTTGTGATTGATTCAAAATGCCTCACTCATAAGATGTGCTTTTATAGCACCTAGGACAATGTCACTGTCTAACAAAGTCACCACCTTTCATTGTCACCACCTAACAATGTCATGCATGTCAAAAATAGCACCTAACAAAGTCACCACCTTTCATTGGCACCACCTAACAATATCATGCATGTCAAAAGTAGCACCTAACAAAGTCACCACCTATCATTGTCATCACCTAACAATATCATGCATGTCAAAGTAGCACCTAATAAAGTCATCACCTAACATTATTACCACCTAACAATGTCATGCATGTCAAAAGGTGGCACCTAACCCTGGACTTTAATTTGCATCAATTTTCAACAATCCCTGCCATATGCAAGACTTGATTAATCTAGCCAAACCTAGAGAATCTTACAACAAAATAATACACTAAACCATATTCATACCGGTGGAAATATTAATATTATCCAGTAAGTCGGCTTTCTGAAGCACCAAGAAGGTAAAAATTATTCCATGTGCCGGCCGTATACATCCGGATAATAGAGAGAAGAAATAGAAGTGTGGACCCAACACGCTGTCCGAAACTTTCCCCTCTTTCTCAATAATGAAGATCGCAATAATGTTACCTTATGAACATGAAATTTGAGATGGAAACCCACTCCAGATGTCTTTTTGGCATCAAACCCTCCCAAGTATTTCAGGTTATTCATAGTATTCATGTCATCAGACGATAGTTTTGCAAGCTGAAAAGAGATTAAACATTTTCATTTGTAAATATTGTGGATGCTATGATATCACAGAAAGGTAAAGGAGTCCACCAAATTCAACTTATAAACTATGTAAGTTCTAACTTAAGAACATACAATCAAAAGTTTGATAGAGCTATGCTCACAATAGATAAAAAATATTACAATCTTTTACCATACAAATATATGTCTGCGCATATTCCAATAATGAGGAATATATCCCTTACAAACTAATTGAATAAACACATCGTAAAGCATTAACACTGTGAACTAGAACAAAAGTAAAAAACCAACAATAAACTAGAACTCTAGAATATGCCGAAAGCTAGTAGGCCCATATTCTTGATCTCTTTTAACAACATAAACAAGCTCAGTATATTGTAATCAGTAACATTTTGCAGGTGAACTATACACATAAGCTATATTTACGGTTAGCATTTAACATCTGTAATTACCAAAAGTATATTTGAAGCTTATAGCTTTATAGTGAAAAACATTTATAAGAAAAAAGATCACATGCTAATTTTAATAATAAAGGATAGTTGTGTAAATACCTGCATCAACTTTACACCTTTGTCGCCTTCAAATTTCTCTGGATAAACAATTGAGTAGATCATCAGCAAACGCTACTTATTTTCAGGGGAGACATCCTGCATTATGTAAGGGTTATATCATGTCAGATAAGGTATTCAATTTTTAATGTAGCAATGGTACATAAGCATTTCCATAATCTGTATAAAACCAGTTTTGTCCTAAAGAAATTAGTAACTTCTTTAGCTCCTGCATCCCCAAAGACAAGATCTTGCTCTAACTGTCCAATGTCTTGAAGTCCCGGATCTCTAATCAATTTATTAATTTTTCCTGCAATCTGCATGAACACTAATGTTGCGTTAAGGGGATATTTCTTTGTAGGCATATTATCTACTTCAGCAGCATGTGTCACGAAAAGAATTACTCGAGCAACTTTTCTCTAATACATCGAAAGTAATTATTCAGTAAGATGAAGTTAAATGCTAGACTTTCCTATTGAACTTTAATTTTTTATTTTAAATTTTTTTTGGGAGAGAATGGATAGGGTCGAAGTGACCCTAGCCAAATACGTACAGCACTTCACCGAAAGTATGAGCGGTACACAATTTTAAATCTTTAATTGTCATTTGTGGTTGATCAATGCTACCTTTCTCCTTTGATTCCACTATAACCTTTGGAACCAGAGGCAATCCGGTTGCAGGTTGTTTGGATTTTCTGTGAATTTTTTAATTCATGTAATCGAGGAGAATTGGTAAAATGACATGATAGATGTGAATAGAACCTCTGTGTAATTTATGTGACTAATGACCATGTACTGTAGAACCTATCTTTTGAGGATTTTGGAATTATTTTTTTCTTAATAAGATTGGATTTAGGGTCATGCAAAAGGCTATATAAGGGCTGTAAGCCTGTAAGAACCTAAGTTGGAGTCTCTTTTTAGTATCATCAGTTATGGTACTGTTTCCGGAATGTAGTACACTATTTTAATATTATTCACACCAGCAGATCTGAGAGCATGTCACCGGTCAAAATTTTAATATGTTCCATAATTTGCAATCTAAGGTCTATAATTAAATGAACCTGCAGAATATTGTAGTTTGAGAACAAAACTTTTAAAATGATGATAAAACTTTGTCCACTGAATTTGCTCGCGAACTTAGGCAGCAAGGTTGGAGTATTGCATACATATTCTAAGATGAAGAAACCCAGATCCAGTTCATAATGCATAAAGTTTGACTCTATGTCTGAGATAACTATTTATAAGATATACAGCCAGTAAAATGTATTATAAACAAAGCAGATGGCACTTCAAGGCAACAAAGAAAACATCAAAACAATATGGAAAGGAAAGGAAAGGAAAGGATATTATCTTCTTCTTTTTTTCTTTTTTTTTGGGTGGGTGTTGTTGGTAGGCCGTAAATGGAATAAGGGAATTAATATAAGATTTAAATACGTGATAAACTGAATTCAGTGCAACTATATCTGGCACGACAAATCTTGGAACATTAAAAGCACAACATATACAAAACAGTTACTGGGATATGTGATATGTGCCTGGGGAAATCAAAATGTTTGAACAATAATTTAAGGTAAGTTGAAAAAGAGAACTATATAAATCAAACTGGTATCAGAAAAAAAAATATTCTCCCAAATAAAATTAATAGATTAGTCATTGTGTATATAATTATGGTTGAACTATTTTTTTCTATTAAGAGCTAACCTCTACATGGAGAGAGAGAGTTTCTCCATTTGTTCGCTGTATTGTGGCAAAGCTTGAACCATCTTTTGCAAGTCTCGTCGGTATCTCACCGCCGTCTCTTTGTGCAAACATATGAATATGGTGAGAAGCATGCAAGAAAATGCAGGTCTAAGAAATAATAGAGCAACAAAATGTCATTGACAATGCTAAAAATAATAGAGCGACAAGATGTCATTGAATGAAAATGCTAACAAATGGAAAATGGTGACAAGCTTCTCTCTATCTAACAAATGGAGAGATGAGGGTCTCGATAAAATGTCACCAACTGAAAAGGAATACTACTATACAAATGGAGAAACAATAGATGCTACTATGTACAAACCAAAAAAAATGCAGCAAAGCTTGAACCATCATTTGCAATGACTTGAAAAATGGAGAAAATCATTTCGATAATTATTTCAAAATTAGAAGATACTTGATCTCCATACATTTGTATTTAATATGTGATCCTCAAAAGCAGTCAAGCATCTCACCTTGCGCTTTGCTGAAGTTGTGCAGCTTTATTCTTCGATACAAAGTTAGCCATCTTGTCATGTAACCTTTCACTACCCTATCATTAAAGGTAATTATCAAGCAGGCCTGATGGCAGTTCGAAACATAAGAAAATGATTCTCTTCAATAGTGCAACTAACATCAGCAACATGTGCATGCCGAAGCTCAAGCCAAACAGGATCATGATCCTCCAAAAGAACCTCTTTCTTTTCAGGTGAAGACCCAGATTTACTTGTGACCTGAAAGTATATTATTTGCAGCAACATTATGATATACATATAATTTAGTATAAAATAGGGTCAATTGCACAAAACCCCCTAGTTAACCCAGTATTGCAATAGCCCCTTAAGTGATTTACCATCGCAAACCATCCCTTTGTTCATCGACAAAACCCTTAAAAGCACTCAACTTCTGTCCTAAAAAAGAAGTTCTAGAGTTAAATTATACAATCATTTAACTTGTTTAATGTAGACTTTGAATCTTTTTGTAGGGTTTTGTTGATGACGAATAAGGGGGTAATTGTGCTAATAAATCGCTTGAGGGGGGATGCTCTACACAGGTTAACCTACAGGAGGCTTCTAAGAAATTAACTCATAATAATATCATACAATGGTAGCCATACCTCATGTACATATTTGTTACCCATCCATACTTAGTAAATCATGGCACATGGCATCATACGTCCATTCATAAATAACAGGAGCAATCTTTTGGAGTTGGTATTTGGTAAAGAAGATCAAGCAAATCAGTGAATTTTCTGCAAAAAGAGAGGATCTAACCAACTATAGTTAAAAAAAATACCTGGTCTATTGAACAATCAACGATCAATAACTTACAAGTCTCCTTCTTGGGAAAATCTGGAATTGTGGTTTTGTACTTGATAATACAATTCCAAACTTCAGCAGCAAGCTTAGTAGGAACTAGGTCATGTAGTGACGTGACAGCAGAAGCATCTGAAGATGACTTAGCAGCACGGTAGCGCACATAAGGAAACTCCTATTAATAAATGCAAATTTGATCACGATAACCGAAAATTCCTATTAATTAAAAGTAATTTCTAAAAGCAAACAAGCAGTCATATAAACATCATATTTGTGTGAAACTACATTTGTATACTGTATAGTATAAAGTAATTGAAACTACATGAGCACCGGGTTTGCAAAAGTAACGAATAACATCTGATGAAAAGAAGGAAATCTACCCCATCACACTGTCAGTTCATACAGTTAAGTTGACATAGCGCACTGTAGCTGAAGTCAATAATATAGATATTGACAATATCCTCAAATTCAATACAGAAATGTACAGAAGCCATTTATATACATCTTTTGGCATTAGATATTGGAATATTACATCAAGAACATTTTAAGATCAATGAGTACTGCATAATTATCGTCATAAAAAGTCTTTTAACAAGCCATTCATAACACTTGGAAAGAATGTGTAGAGGTTTAGTTAGTCTACAAGTCACCACTGATAAGCTTTATGTTTATACCTTAAATGAAGCAAATGCAGCGGCACGAGTAGCCATTGTGGATAAGCATGTTTTGTATTTGTGAGACTTTTCTGCATTTTGCTCATATAGTTCCTCAAGAGCCATATCATGGTCAGTGACAAAGCCCTACACATTTAAGTCAAATATTAGGCAGAATTATAACAATTGTTGGATTATTTTCGGTTTGGAACAAAACAAAAAAAGAAGAAGAGTGCATATCTATTATCATCTTATAACAAATATTTGACAGTTAAATACAAGGGTAGTAACACCATAAGAGATTGACATAAATTATCTGACTATCTATAGCAAAATATTCCAAATTCATCAGCAAATGTACCCCAAAAATTACCATAGTATTAAATAAGCCTGATAAAAAACATCAAGTTTTTTTCATATAGGCCCCCTAAAATATTGCTATTTTGAAAAACACCCCCTAAAACTTCATATTTTTAAAAAACTCTTAATTAACCTAAATTGGCCCCTATGCTTAATTATCATCCCTAACTCTGTTAGAAATCTCTCGGTAAAGAAGCTAAAATGGCAAGTATGCCCTTCTAATGGTTTTATATTTGCATTGGAAAGAGAGAAAGAGAGATTATTCTGTAATATTGATGGTATATAAGACTTTTTATCTTCCAAACCATTTTATTAGCTCTAATCCAATTATTAATCCTAATTAATTTAAGAAAAGGGGTATTTTTAGTTAACGGAGAGGTTTTAATGGGTGCATTTCAAAATATAAAGTTTTAGAGGGTGTTCTTCAAAATACCAATGTTTTAGGGAGGCCTACATAAAAAAAAGCCACCAATCAAAATAAGTGGGCAAAATATAGAGATAAGAATACCATATAACTGACCTCACTTAGTGCACCTATGTAAGACACTGGTATCCATCTTGATGTGAGCCACTACTTCCTTGTGTATGGGGGAACTGAAGAAAACATATGCCCTAAAACAATAAAATCAGTTCAAATTACAAATTGTTTCAAGCTTTCAAAGTTGAGGATCTTTCACATATCTGAGATACAAACATACTTTTTGTACAGAGGGCATCTTCCAGACATGTCTGATAAAAACATGACCACACTGCATATTACCAGGAATTCATATTACAGAGGCAAAAACATATGAAATTTGAGGATATAGTGCCTAAAGCGGCACTGTAGGGTGCACCCTACAATTGAGCAGGTGTGGCAATACCTCATCGAGTGTTTCCTATAAAATAAAGTTATGTGGCATAAAGTGAATCCAATATTCGATATGAGAAATATTTCACTTTGAATAACAGGTATCACCCAATGGGGTATTGTCGCGTCAGCTCCACTGTTGAGTGCACCCACCAATGACAATTTAGACCCCGTTTCTCGCAAAAAATTACTCAATATGCAAAGATTCATGACCAGTAGGATCAGTATAATATAATGGAACACAATTAAATAACCAGAAAAATACACATTGGACAAGCATTCATCAAGAAGAATGCAATAAGATCATGTCAATATTTTACGAAAACAATAATTGAAATCCCAAAGTATTGGTTTTCAACAATATTAATCCATATACAATTGAAATATGCCACAATATTGCTTGTTCTTTGCTTTGGCATTAGAATATGTAATAGAAAGTAATCTATATTGAGACATTCTTTGATTAGCTTACACCATATATCATAATCTCCATGTCCTAAAACCTAAATACACAAAAGGCAAAAGGTAACGGGATTTTGATCTCAGATGATAGAAAGCTGTGGCATCAAATATAGAAAAATACTACCACATTAGTGAAATTTTTATATGGTGATATTTCTATTTCCCGTACCATTAAGGTATATGGGACAGATGATATTGCTCATATAAACCTATCACAAACTACTAAATATATGTACAGAAATAAATTTTGCATTCATATGGAACCAAATAAACATCATGCATTAGTTATTATGAAGAAAAAGGACTTCACATAATATATCTAAATTCAAACAAATTCCAATTTAACAATGTGATCATGAAAGGATGTGCTTATGTGTGTACATAGATAGATTGTGAGCATCTCTCGATATGCATGCTTACATATTTATGTGTGTTTGAGTGTACATATATAGAGCGAGGATTGAAATCCAAAAAAAGACCTTACTTTTCTTTTGAGGGCTGAATAAAATATATCACATCCATTGCAGGCATAGACTGTCTCCTCTTTAAAAGGTCTTCCACCACTGCACAAAAAATACCAATTGTTTAAGCACCACACCATTTACGAAAATCATAGGAAAACTTTTTATAGTGAAGTTAGGGGCAGAAATACAAAAGACCTTTAGAAGATCTGTATTATCCATATCAAGAAGAGATCAAATCATAAATAAGGTTGGTGGTAGGGACTTTCATGATTGTATGCTGATGAGAAAAGAGAGAACCCATGTAGTAAATATAAACTGCATGTCATGTCATAATGAACAAACACAGAAGCAAATCAAGTGATATAGAAAAAATATCTCAATAAAGCTTGACAACATTAATCACCGGAATAAATAAATAAATCATTAAATATAAAAGAAAGAAACATAGATTTCATTGATTGATTTCTAAATCACTTGCATGAAACTCCTTGATCTGTAATATCTGCCATCTTGCAAGACCAAGACATGACTTTGACTGTATATTTGTCCATGACAGGCACCTAAAACATGTGTTATATCTTGAGTTTATGTAGGAATGAGGGGGCGGGGGGGGGGGGGGGGGAGAAACTTCTAAAAATTGTGATGACGAACTTGATAAATAGGCCAAAGAGTTCATTGTACATAAGATGCATTAACATTAACAAGGAATATACCTGAAAATGCGTGAACACAAAGGAATGAAATGACAGGGTATATAAAAGGCTATCTCAAGAAAATGTTGCTGAACTTTAAATGATCAGAAAATACAAAGCTCATGGTCATTGAGATCAAGATGCATCTCAGTTTTACACTTTACCAATTTCAAATGCCATACCCTTTGAACCAAAAAATGCACATAATCCAATATGATATGGACAAGTTAGTTATTTGGTAAGGAAGGATGTATCAAAGTAATAAACATTCTTATATATTCTTCTATATTGGATTTTATATTCAAAAGTACGCCAAAAATATCTTTTTAAGTAAATGAACAACTGGTTTTGGAATTGATTCGATAAGTTGGATTTACTTGGAAAATAAATCCAATTCACTCAGGAGAAGCCAAAAAAAGAAGGAAAAAAAAACATGTAGTAGTGGTAGTACCAATATTGAAGTATAAACCAATAGGAATCTACAAGTTTTTGAAAACTGAAAGTTTCCAATCATATAAACAGAAATAATCCTTAAAGTAATCTCGACTCTAATACTAAAATAGAAGAAAACTACCACCAGAACCTATTCACAAACCATAATGAATGATAACAGTATACACTCCACATTCAAAAATCAATTTTTAAACTTTAGATGACAGCACCACCAATAACCTCTTCCATTCATAGCAGATGATAAATAAGTATGTTTAAATGGTAAGGACAACCACTATAGATGGGCTTTGACAATCTAAGCTATAAAGTGAAGAGGTCCAATGAGAAAATAGATAGATTTCGATATGAATTAATTAAAATGGCAAAGATTTAAAACTCTGAAAGCTAATTAGTACTTTACATTTCAAAAGCAAGACATGACTCTCTGTTGAAAAAAACATGCACACCAACATTGCATAAGGAGAAAGAAGACAGATGACACAAACAGCACAAACATAAAGAATGAGAAAGTTCCATCTCAAAGTACCTTCCATGAGGCTTTTGAGTCCTTTCCTTTAGAACAATGAAGCATTTCATATAGCAACCCTAATAGAAGCATCAATAGAAGAATAATAAATTTATGAAGCACATAAGAAAGATAGCATACATGTGTAAGAGCGAACAAGGACAAGAACAAATAGCATTTTAACGAAGATAAATCAAATTCGATCATCAAAAGAATAAAGAAAAGCTATTCAATCAAAGACCGCATATAGTTATGCATGCATGCATACGTACGTACATGCGTACATGTATGGCTAGTGCGCGCGCGCATATATATATGCATGCATACATACATGCATGCATGTATTGATACATACATCTATGTATGAATGTTCACATACATGAACATGCACGTATGTATGTGTATATACATAATGAGACTCGGTAAAAAAATGAATAAACAAATAACTAATTCAACTTGCTGGACTAGTCACAATAAATAGATACAGACATGGTGAAATTCAGAAATTGCCATCAATAAGCATTTTCAACATGTCAGTTGAGATAGTTTGCATGCTTCCATCTTCTTCACATCTTTGTCAACCGTGATGTTATTATTGGTTGTTCTTATTCTATGTAGATTATTATTTGATTGTTGTTGTGGTTATTAATAAGAGGGCCTCCACATTACTATTTGGTTGTTCTAATCTATGTAGACTATGTTCATGAAGCCCTTATTGTTGGAAAAATATTTAATTCCAAGACCATTTCTATGACTTCAACTGGTTATAGAATATGAAAAAATCCAATTAACTTAGACAAAAAAATCTTAGTGGCTAAAACAGCTTTACCCCCCACCCCCCACCCCACCCCACCCCACCCAACAAAAAAATTAAATAAATAAATAAAAATAAAAATCGATCATTACTGGCTGTGGCCCTGCATATTAACTTCTTCATGGGGTCCGTGGGACAACATGAAGAATCTTCCAACTGAGTAGCAGACTACACAGTAAAATCAGATTTGGACATGACACAGAACAAATCATCGATCTTTCATGCCACAAGGAAATCAATGATGCAAGCAACCTATTGTAGATATCAGATATTTCGTTTAGCTTAAATTTTATAGCTTCCTAAGAGGTGATGGTAACCGACTTTCTGATCTCAATGTATACTACACCAAAGTTGTCAAATCGTGATACATTTCTTGTTTCATTTTTTTTATTTATCGTATCGTGTATCGTATCATATTTCGTATCGTAAGAAACAAAAATTTTATTGCAAAAATGAAGTAATTATGTATAGAACCAATTGTAATTTTAAAAACAATCAAATTAGCAACATATAGCCATATAACAAGCTAAAGCAAATTTCGGAATTGCAACTGCGCATATACATACATATAAATCACACAAACTCATACATTTGATAATTAAATAATACCACAACAATCTTAATATATATTCATCCATATGTCATAATTCATAAACATAAGCACGATAAGTTTTATAATTCATAACTAAAACATCACAACCAAGTTTTAAAAACATCATTACCAAAGACGCTACAAAAAAGCAATCTTCTCCAATTGATTAATCACGGTCATTATAATAACAAAAGATGACTTCATTCTCCTAAATCTCCCCATCTTCATCATTTTCTCTCTCAACCAACTCCTCTTCCTCATCAATATGCATTTTAATTGTTAAATATCCCGTCTGCATTAATAGTTTGATATAACCAAGCGGGTTTTTAACCCGAATACCCGCTATGCATTTTAATGGTTAAATAGCGTATCATGTATTTCGTGTCGTATCATTTCGTTTCGTACAATACAAAATGTGTATCGACTGCTAAATTAGTAGCCCGATACAGACTTACAATTCGTATCGAATTGTCCATGTTTCGTAAGATACGTTTCGTGTTTCGAACGAAACTAACACTGTACTACACAGGTATTAATTTGAAGTCGGTAATTCTACTGTAGTACTGTTAGTTCATATAATTTAACAAGTGGTTTTTTTATTTTTTTTCCTCCCACTTGACTTTTTTTTATTTTTAAATCTCACATAAAATAGCTAGCTCATAGACCAAACCTCTTTTCGACCTCTCGTGAGTATTCACAATTACAAACAGTTTACCATAATTCTAAACTGGCATTCACAAAGCAAGTCACCTTTCTCACTGTCAGTGTTGTGTTATTAGCCGCCCGTGAAGGGAAAAACTAAACATATAGATTTCCTTCTTAAATTTAGTTCGCAGTCTTCTACTTTAGTATTTCTTGATTTCATTGGTTTTCCATGTTTTACTATTCTAAGCATAAGTTCCAGCATTGCTAATTAAACAACATATCATTTTGGCAATGTTGAAGAATTAAGGGGTGTTTCTTTCTTAATGTGGAAGATTTCCATTTGTTTCCAAAATAAGAACAGATTGAGCTCATTTATCAAGAAACCGATTGAAATTCTCATAATCATTACAAAAAATTAGAGAGGAAATGTCAAAAATAGTTAAAACTAGAAGAAGAGATGAGGGGGCTTACGATCGCGGCTAAGTTGGCGAAATGTTTTGTACTCCCCACCTCCGCCATGAGAGGAGTCCGAATCCGACATTGACACTATAATGATTTCTCTCTTCATCTTTTTTATGGGACCTGATGGAGCTCCTTTTCGGGCCTCCGTCAGATGTTGTCTTCCGTTGATCTCAAGGTGAACTTAGATGTTTATCCTTCGTTGGGTTTTTGGAGGAATAGGTGAGGTGAGGAAGCTGTTGCAAGCAGAGTAACGGCATAAAAGTGTAAAAAAGGGCTTACTTGACCTCTCTGTGATGGGGGTTTATATAGCGGCGGCAGGCGCGAGAATCTCGCCGGCAGTTACGCTTACGACGTCACGCCCGCTTAAAGAGCGGATCGCCCATTAATGGGGATCGTGATGACGTGGAACGTGGGATATTTCTGGCGGAGAATCTGCGTGTGGCGAGATTTGCGGAGCGGCGGTTACGTCTGTGAGTGGTGGAGTTGGTCGGTCGGAGGGACCGAGGAAGACGGCCTCGGCTGGGGAGCTCGGAGACGAGCAAGAGAGCCGAGGAGTCTTGGTCCTGTGGCAGCTCAGGGAAGTTGAGCGCAAGCTGAGGGGACGAGGAGGCCAATTTGCAGGGGGCCCCGAGAAGGGCCAGCTTGCGCTTGCAGGTCAGGTATAAGGGTGGCTTGGCCGGCCCCTGTGTGGCCTTTCTTCTGAGTTCTGGGACACATCACCTGCCACGTGTCATGATCTTGGGGATCGCCAATATTGAGCAGGACCCATCTATCCAAATCTAATAACTTTTCTTTTTAGGGTTTGAATCGAGGAACGAAGAAAGAGGCGAGAATGTGGCTGCTGGATTTGGGAATGTGCCATGAACAATGCGCCATATACGCCCTCTTACTTCCCCTTTCCTTTTGGTAAAAGTTTCACTAGCGTTTTTTCTTCTACTACTTTTTTTCTCCCTCATGGTAAACTTTTATTTTAATTTTGATAACACAAAGGAAAAAATGTTGAATTTTAGCTAATATCTTATTCTTACACCAAATCATTGTAATCTTCTCCCTTTTTATTCTTCTATTTCTTTGGTTTTTTTTTAAATAGAGTATTTTTTATTTAAAATTATTAAAATAGGATAGTTTTATTTTAATTTAGGTGAATCGGACGGTTTGTGGACCCACCCCCTCCCCAGTTTAGAGGACGGGTTCCTAGAACCCACCCCCTATATAGTATAGGAGCCCGCACTCTCTATTAATATAAAGAGGGGCGGGTTCCGGGAACCAGCACTATTAATTAAAAAAAAAATTAAATAAATAAACGAACTTGCAAAAAATTGGAATAAAATAATAAAATTGTATTTTATGAATATAGTGTACAAAATAAATCCGTGAAATTTACAATACAAAAAAATCCTATCTGTTTGTAAAATGTAAATTCTATCTCGACGGTCAAACTTAGAATGTCAAAATGAATCCGTCAAATTTACAATACAAAAAAATCATATTTCTTTGTAAATAAAAATTCTATCTCGACGGTCAAATTTATAATATCAAAATGAATCCGTCAAATTTACAATACAAAAAAATCCTATCTGTTTGTAAAATGTAAATTCTATCTCGACGGTCAAATTTATAATATCAAAATGAACCCGTCAAATTTATAATACAAAAAAAATCTTCCGGTGCACTTGTAACGACCTCGAAGTCCCGTCTCATTTATTTAATATTTAATTAAATTCGATAATTTTATTTAAATTTTTTTTTTTAGAAAAGAGGAGGGCGGGAGTTTTGGAACCCGCCCTCTTCATAATTTAAGGGACCTCCCCTATAATAGGTAGAGGGTGGGTTCTTAGAACCCGCCCTATAATCTATGGAGTGGGTGGGGTCCACCAAACCGTCATGTTCTTCCAAATAAAATTAAAACTACCTTATTTTTATAATTTTAAATTAAAACTATCCTATTTCAAAAAAAAAAAATCTTTGGGTTGTGAACAATTTCAAACGAAGGAAAATAAGAACTGGAAAAAGGAAGAAAGATATAAACTTTAGCACAAATAGATATTTCTTTCATCTTTTTCCTTATTAATTTTTTTTATAAACAATTATTCAACCTTACCCCCAACCAGAGAAAAGGATAATGGAAAGGATAACAGAATATTAATTGTGAACTCCCAAAGAATTATAAATGCTGAAAACTCAAAGTGTAGGATTGTCATCTTATGGTAGGATCAATTTTGAGAGTAGTAATAAACTAGATAAAAATATAATTAGAGTTCTCAACAAGGGGCATCAAACAAATTGTTCAGGCCTAGCTCCAGCAGTGAATTGCCTCCCCAAAAACCAACACATGCATGAAATCATAGCGCATAATTTGGCATGATTTATAGAAGATAGCAAATGATACTACAGAAAACAAATGGCTGGTTAAATGCAGATTATATGCACCAGGAAAAAGAACAAGAAAAAAGAAATAATCACCTGCATCTATGGTATAATTCAGCCTCCAACCCAAAACACAAAACACGAAATCTCAAATTCCATAAAATAATATTTACACTAAACGCTAAATAAATCCAGCATACCATGTAATATACACATCCACAAAGTATCAGAATCAAACATGCTATTCTAATATCGAGCGTGGTAAAAAGTTTCCCTGTTGCGCAAAAGCAAAAAACTCAGGAGTTGAAATCTCAGTTGCTTCAAGTCGCAACTTATTATTCAAGAAAATGAAAAAACCCTTAATCCAATTGAACCAACGGTTCCTCCTGTCCACTAGCTGATGCTTCCATAATTCCATTCCGTATCTGATTGGTTATGTCCCTTACATGGCCCGGGCCATGAGGAATAAAAACCGTAGTGTTCTTCGATGAATTCCCCAATTCTTTTATAGTGTCGAAGTATTGGGTGACCATTATAAGATCCATCACATCTTTTGCCGATGTTCCGGAAACAGAGTGGGAGAAATTCAAAATGTTGTTTCTTAGACCATCTGTAATTGCTTGGCGTTGTTTAGCGACGCCTATGCCTCCAAGATATTTGGCCTCTGCTTCTGCTTCCGCTCTTTTCACCATGAGGATCTTTTCAGCTTCTCCTTTGTAAACACTAGCAAGTTGGAGCCTTTGGGCTGCAAATGTAACAATAAATAATTCAAACAGAGTATATAGCATGTCAATAAATCATTTGGCAATGGAAAGATAGATGATATATAAATTAGTTGGATGACCTATGATATTCCATACAAACTAATTGTATAATAATAATTGTGTGTTCTTTCTTTTGTCAAAAATTACGTTTTCAACAACGGAAGTCAATGATGCAATGAAGCATATGTATAATATCAAGGTGTAAAATCTCGGTCTCAGGACCGGTATCGGACGGTCTCGTTTGGGATCGGAATCAACGATCTCGGCCATATTGATCGTCTTGGATCCGGAATATCAGATTTTATATTGTTTCAAAAATAAAAGACACGTTTGAGACTTCCCCTCATACAACATAGCAATCCCTACGTTCCCATGACTTTCCTCACGTCCATATGCCAGCTTGTTAAATGTTACTATTCTTCGTTTTTTGCTTCTCCACTTGGTGCCCAAGAGAAAAATCTTCTCTTATTTCTACAGTTTCACCTTATTAAAGTCTGACTCGATATCTATTTTCCTTGATGGCATGATCCCACAAACTACTGATTCTAAGATGTCCGACGTCATTCCCAACCAATTTTGAATGCTTCGTAGTAGGTTTCACTATCCTTTGCATCTCTTAAAGAGGTGATGATCAATTTCCCATTCTTGTTCCTCACACATGCAATATGCTAATTACCACTGTCAAAGTCTTTTATTAACCTATTCATATAACACCATATTCTTCTAGTGATTCATAAACTTCTTAATAATTTCATAGAGATTTGTAATTATGGTTGTCTGTTCCAGTATGTTTAAAACAATTGCACATTGATAACTTGATGTTCTTTCTTTTTAAACTGTTATGTCTTTAACAATGCGGTAAGTGGCGTGCTAGTAGTTTGTGAAGACGAGCATTTGATAATTTATCCCCCATTAGGTAAGTCCAACCATTGGCCCCGCCAAAAAAAGAAAGAAAGAAAAGGAAATGAAAAGAAAGGAAAAAAAAAAGCCAAAGATGAAGCCAAAGAAGAAACAACTCTGGAAAAAACACAAGTACTAAAGAGAACAGTAAGGGTGCCAAATCAGTTGAATATGTAAGCAGGAAAGTTTTGTTGATCAAAGTAAGGGAGCGATCATACCTGCATTTATCTCATTCATTGCCTTGCGAACAGAAGGATCAGGTATAATATCAACCATTAGTATCTGCTCTATGTTATAACCATAGGCACCCATCACCTGATTCATTTGTTCCACATCAGATCCAATTGAAAATAGGAAAACTATTCAAAACTATAATATTCAAATATCAGAAGGCCATGATAGTTGCTACAAGCGATTAACGTATAGAAAAATAAAGAATCAAATGAAAAAAACATGTAATAACTGCATCAATGACTGCCGAGATGCAGGTGTTGGCATAGCTTATGAAATAACGACTGGGTGGTAGCCACTCCCAAGCAGCCAAACAATTGGAAGTCAATAGAGAAAAATGCTACCTGATTAGTTATACAAAGCCCACTAATAGAAAAACATTATACAAGAAACACATTCCAATTTATTTATTTATTTAATAAAAAATAACTTGAGAAGGCAAATGAATGAAAAGGAATCACCATAACAACATCTCATGACAAAATTGTAATTGTTCCATTTTAACAATGGCAGTAGAAAGTTTTTTTTATTACAAATGATTTTGCATTACCCAAAGGAACACAAATAGCATAAATATTTATGGAAAAAATATATCAAAAATATAATTTTCCAAGGACCAGGTTCTAAGAAGCATATGACAGGGCATACAAATCAAACAGGGCAATAAAATCAAGAGAGAGCTACGTCTTCCAGTTGCATACCTCAAAAATGGTCATATATATATATATATATGAGGTTAAAGGTGGAAAGGTGCCATAGGAGGGGATTTCCTCCTATGGCATCGGAAAAATGCACCCTCCATGATTTTGTTCGACGATCGGCATACATCACCTCCATCTTTATTATCTAAGATGTGGATACACCAAATTTCATGTGATTATACCATTTTTTCACCGTAGATTTAGTTGGTGCAAAATTAATGGTTTACCGACAATAGAACTTTTTACATTGCTAATTCAACGGTGAAAAAGTGGTGGAATCACATGAAATTTGGTGTATGCACATCTTAGATGATAATGATGATGGATGCCGATCGCCGGAAAAAATGGTGGAGGTTGTATCTTTTCGACGCCATTGGAGGAAATCCCCTCCTATGGCCTCTTTCCTACACACACACACACAGAGGAAATCCCCTCCTATGGCCTCTTTCCTCCACACACACACACATAAAAGTGAGGAAACGGAGTATAATGTGGCACTGTAGGAATTTCCTACATAGGAGTATAATGTGGCACTGTAGGAATTTCCTACATAGGAGACACATGGCAATATACAACCCATTGATACGATTAATCACACACACACACACACATATATAAAAGTGAGGAAACGGAGTATAATGTGGCACTGTAGGAATTTCCTACATAGGAGTATAATGTGGCACCGTAGGAATTTCCTACATAGGAGACACATGGCAATATACAACCCATTGATCTATGTGTAGGTTTGTTTGCAAATTCAAGAATCTTTATGATTAGCATGGGAAAAAGAAAAGAGACATGCGTGAATGGTGTTGCACACGCGCGCGCGCGCACACACTGGCAATATACAACCCATTGATCTATGTGTAGGTTTGTTTGCAAATTCAAGAATCTTTATGATTAGCATGGGAAAAAGAAAAGAGACATGAGTGAATGGTGTTGCGCACGCACGCGCGCGCGCGCACGCACGCGCGCGCGCGCACGCACACACACACACACACATATATATATATATATAAAAGTGAGGAAACGGAGTATAATGTGGCACTGTAGGAATTTCCTACATAGGAGACACATGGCAATATACAACCCATTGATCTATGTGTAGGTTTGTTTGCAAATTCAAGAATATTTATGATTAGCATGGGAAAAAGAAAAGAGACATGAGTGAATGGTGTTGTGCCATGTGTACCGCCAGTAGGGAATTCCTCTCTCTCTCTCTCTCTCTCTCTCTCACACACACACAGAGAGAGAGAGAGAGAGAGAGAGAGCCAGAGGTATAGGTATGTAATTAGAAAAGTTATCTACAGGAAATCTTCAAATGTATTTGTTTGCTTTCCATCCCTCAACCTTTCTTCCTAGTGCCAAGATGCCAGTATGTGCCATTGAAGATACTTCAATTTACTAAAACCAATAGTTCATCAGACCTTTGGTTAAAATGACACATGTGCCTTCCATTTCTTTCACAGGAACAATGTAGCCTTCCAATGTTTAGGAAAATATATTTGTTCGCATCGGAAAAATAGTTATCATAATTATCTGAGCCTTTTCACACTAAAATGTCCCTACAAACCAAGACCAATGATAATTTTGGCCAAGTCTTGTAACCGGTAGTCCATTGAATCCAATCATCTCTTAAAGTTGGGAACTATCTGATGATAGAGGGATTTTTTGTAATCCTGGCCTCTTGGTATCCTTCAAATTCTTGGTCCTCGACTTAAGGAAATGTCTAGAGTAAGAGAATTATGAAAGATCAATAGCAAAAATATGTGATTTTTTAAAAGATTAATAGATTATAAATTGTGAGCTACTAAGCAATGTTGATAGCAAGGAATGGAACAGCTAGCGGCTCAATAATTTTACAAATTCATAGATCTCCGATCAAGGGGGTAAAGTAATTGACAACTAGCAAATCAACATAACTAAGGATACACAACTGAGATTAGCTCCCAATTAGCACTAAAATCAGGGAAGCTATAGGCAAAGCTTTACAGCTTGGAACGCGTAGTAAATAAACCAAAAACCATAATTAGGGATGCTTCTGCATTCCCACAATTACCTTCTCGAGTTCATCCAGGACCGCTTTTGCCACGTCACCCTTTTGCTCAAAGAGCTCATCCAATGTCATTCTAGGAACATGAGCTCGAACCACTAAAATATAACACAAACAAAAACGCATCATAAGGAAATTAAACACACAGATTACTACACGTTCAAAGTATAATAAAACAATAGAATCATAAGAGATTACCATCAAAAACATAGGCTTGGATCTGTTCTTGGGGGTTTTGCAATTCATAGAATGCATCATCAGCGCTCTCCTTGACAATTCGGTACTGAATCGAGCAAAGAAGCTGTACAAAAACATTATCCTATACAACATACATGTCAATATTTGGAGTCTTCACCAAAAAAGTATCGGTTTAAACTTGTCATACACATCTAAAAAACTTTAAGCAAGGTACATGTCAATACTTAAAAAATATATGATATATGTGTAAAATAATTGGTGTATGTTTCTCATTCAGTGTGTCCATTACATACCAAGTTTAGCCCAGTTGAGGATTAAAAAAAACACTTTCCATGAACTGCTTAACCCAAAAATGAAAGAAATAGTAGGCAGAGAGATACAAATCATTTGTTGCTATTAAGGCTAGAGTTTCTTTGAGATCTCTCGCCACATTACCGCTATAATAAAGGAATTGTTGAAGTGCAAATCAAAGTTAAATGAGATTTGATACAGCTTGTATGCACCGAGCCTATGAATTAGCAAGAATCACCACAACTCACAATTTCATAAAGGACAGAACTGAAGGGATATAATATTACGGCTTAGCAATAATCCTCGTGACAAGAATTTATATTTGATTTCTCACTATGTTATGTGATAAAGAAGGGAAATACAGAAGTGTGAACAAATTTTTAAGTGCAATTGCAGATTATATAATAACTAGAATCTAGCAATAGTAATCAGTACGTCTTTCATGAATTAAATTAGCAAATATCACCATAAATCACAATTTAACAATTTGAAATAGATAAAAGTATTGAAGATAAAAAAAAATAAGGAGCAGAATATGTGATCAGTAAACAACAATTGATTGTAAAAGCAATTTCATGGTACACAACTAAAGCATACACCAAAGGCATAAAAGAACTATAGAGGGTAATTGTTTGGGGTTAGGTTCCTACTTGACAATTTTAGTTTGGTCTCGATTTTAAGATATATTTTTACTGTTAAGAGTAGGGGATTTAGGATCTCTCACCATTTAGGCCTATAATTCATGAAAATTGGAAACAAAGAAGTGCCAATCAAGTTTAAGTCTGATTTCACTGTACCCTAATAATTAGAATCTAGAAAATTTTACAGCTTTGCAAATTAATAACCGTAAATCGCAATTTCACAAATCGAAATAGATGAAAATTGAATATGGAAAAATAAGGTATAGGTTAAATTAGAAGAATTTTGTGACATATCCTGATAAAGAGAGAATCAGCTAACAATTTTAAGAACATTTTCAATTAAACAAACTGAAATTCATCTCGGCTTTGATGTTAGCATACTGACTGGAATCTACATTTTTTTGTGCTTCCATGAGCTAACCACCATAATCTCGATTACACAAATTGAAATTAATGATAAAACCAAACATGCCATGGTTGAGAGGCATCAGGGAAATAGTAAATTGGCAATCAATTACGGAGAAAATTCATGGTGCCGCAACAACCCTACCCCAAATTATAAAGATCCAAAGAACAAATGAATTAGGTTTTGGGATAAGTGTTTGGGTTTTGAGATGATAACAATTAGACAATTAGGGATGTCAAATTTGACGTGCACCTTCTGCGATTCTTCACGATAGATAGAGAATTATCTGGGGAAATTACGCATTTTAGGGTTTTTAAAGATCGCAAACCTTGGTTTTGGTCTCGATTTTGACTTCGAGAGAGTAGATTCGAGTGGACAAGACGCCGGCGAGGCATTCGCCGAGGAAGGGGTTGAAGAAATGGCAGCCAGGGGTCGCGAGCTTCAAGAACCGCCCCCATTTCTCGACGATGCCGATGCTCGCCTGATCGATGCACGCGCAGAACAAGCAGCTCATCGTCGCCATTTTCCTTCCTCGCTTTTTTCCCCTAATTTCGATTGATTTTTCGTCGACGTTGTTTTGATTTCTCTCTCGCTTTGTTTTTCTTCTTTTCTTAATTTGATAATTTCGTCGTTTCCCTAGAATTGGGGAAATGAAAACGCGTGGACTTTAGCACGTGTTTGCCACGTGAAATAATCTTCTAAGCCTCTCCTTTTGTGAAACCCTAAAGCATTGCCTAGGACAATATTAGTGAGGACACTGCTGCAAATAAGTTTAGGGATGATTTGTATGAATGGTTGTATATATCTAGGCATCATATGTAAATTTTGTATTGCATAAATTTTGAAAATAAAAGTTAGAAAGTGAAAAATACATATAAAAGAAAAGAAGAGATTTAAGAAATGCAGGAAAATTAGAAGTTTAAAACGAAGCTAGTAATACATAGTTATCAGCTGTTGTCCTAAGGATTAGTAAGATGAAGGAATCACTAATATGCAGATAGAAATAAGTCTGAAAAAATAGTCCATATTCTTGAGTTCAAACTTCTGAATGTTGATACCCTACTATACGCACTTTGCACACATCTTGGAACTTGGGATGGTAGAGAATACCATAAAATACTCTTGTCTGAGAACCTTAGTATGAAGAATTAACAAAATATAAGAGTGCATAAAAAATTTACAAAGAAAAATGAACACATGTTTTGTAATTACTTAAGGCAACATAAAAAAATATAACGAGGGTGTCTTATCATCTGCTACCTTAGACCAATTGGTTTGGGAGTCACTGGTAACCCTTAAGTGTTGCAAGACCAGGATATTGCTGATTACACCTTAAATAGTAAGCACATTCGGTAATCGGTTGGTTAGTATCTCAAGAAGTATTAACGGTCGCACGAAGAATGTGTGAGCAAAATCCATCTAAAAACATCACCGACTAAAAAGTACTAAGGAATATGGAAAAAGAGTATGATACCTTGAATTGAATTCTCCAAGTGTAGGGATGTCTTTTACACACACGTAGGGGTATATGATCGGTGTTTGGAAGAAAGGTAGGGAGGAAGACTAAAGACGATATTTTATTGAGGGATGATATGATTTTTGATATCTTTTCAAGACCATTAAGATAAGGCTCATGACAACTAAAAAGCTAGTGTAGTTTGAAACACTTATTTTCAAGTTCTTTCTTTTATTTGTTCTTTATCTTTGCATATAATTTTTATCTTCTTTCTTTTATTTTGGGATTTTGTGGGTGTAATCCGCTGAAACTCTCAGGAGACAACACTCCTACTAGGGACACCTAGAGATTTAATGACTTGTTGCACGAGCTAAGTGCAATCGTGTTTCCTACGAAAGTGTGCTAGATTTTTTCTTTTTCTTTTGATAATAAATAATTTGCTCGAGACGATCAAATATAAATTTGGGAGTATTTGATTAGTCAAAATTACTGCATATTTTTATGGACATTTTCCCTACTATTATTAACTATATATATATATATATATATATATATATATATATATATATATATATATATATATTAGTCGGTGATCCCGCCTCAATAGTATCACGTGCGATACAATATATAATATGACATTCTCAAGTCAAGAGTGTGGATCAATCATTATAATTATATCTCGTACGGTAAATCCATCGTACGGCATCCCAAATCTGGGTACGGGTCAATTATCACATTATCTCATTATTCATCTGGTATCCTTATCATCATATCCTGAATTAGGGGTACTGATCTAAAGTCTAGTACATTCCGATACCATCAACGTATATATACATATGTGTGTGTATGAGAACACATCGCCTAAAGATCCGCTATAATATCATGTCGTATCTCATAATACGAACCAAGTCACATCACCGATCTCGTGGCATCATGCCCAATCACATCGACTCATTTCCAAGTACCATATACTATCCTCATTGTCCATGTATATGTATACATACACACACACACATATACTCACATACATATATGTGTGTGTGTGTGTATCCCCATATACGCATAAGAAAATAAAATGTATGCATGTGTGTGTGCGTGTATCTTATTCTAGGGTTTCGCGACTAAAAACTAGCTAACGACACTATCATCCAATTATACTAGAATTAACCCATGATCTTCTAAGATTGTACTTGCTAATTATCCAAATTTCACATAACACATAATCATATATAAATATAATATATCATAGGCTACACTACGAAGCTGCGGGGGTGTAGGGTGTTTTTCGTCACCCCATTGAGATGGGAATACGCGCGCGCTGGTCAGGCGTATTATAGATTCCCCCAGCCTAGGGTAGACCGGGGATTATTGATTGTGGGGATCCGAATCTCCGGCAGCCGCGGACTAAGCTGCCGTTAATTACCCCCCGTCTTTGGGGCGAGAGAACCTCCGATTAACGGGTTAAACTGGTCATGCGAACTCAATGTGCAGTGTGCGTGTGTTGTGTTTTGAAAAGGGGTTTTGGATATATCGGGGGCCCCGCAGAGTTTTTACGGGGGTTCCGCTACCCGGATAGCAGGCTGGGGGTCAAGGGGGCTAGCAGCCCCCTTGCGGAGTGCGGGGCAGCGCCCCGTTAGAAATTTTTTTTCTAACTGGGACAGTGCCGTGGTGTATGTGTGTGTGCATATATGTATGCATATGTGTGTATATATATATATGTATATATGTATATATATATATATATATATATATATATATAAGAAAGAGGGGGAAAAGGCATCCAAAGGATGCGTGGGCCAGCGCCTTGGGCGCTGTGCGCCCAGGTGCTGTGCGCTCAGGCGCTAGCGTGCCACGTGTCGGCACGTGGACGCTCTGCGCTTGAGCGTAGGGCGCTGTAGCGCAAGCGCGCCACGTGTTGGCACGTGGGCGCTTTGCGCTTCAGCGCCTGACGCTCGAGCACAAGCGCGCCACGTGTCGGCACGGGGGCGACTTGCGCCAGAGCGCTGGGCGCTTGAGCGCAAGCGCGCCACGTGTCGGCACTGGGGCGCTTTGCGCTCGAGCGCAGGGCGCTGTTGTGCAAGCGCGCCACGTGTCGGCACGTGGGCGCTTTGCGCTTGAGCGCCGAGCACTTGAGCGCAACCGCGCCACGTGTCGGCACGTGGGCGCTCTGCGCTTGAGCGCCGGCGAGGAAAATAGGCTTTTAGCCTGAAAAGATTCTCGGAAGAGAAATCAGAATGGAGTTGGACTCCTAAGTGTGTTTTTGGGGTTAATGGAAGGGGTTCTTCTTCTTCCTCCTCTGTTAGCTGGATCTTGAAGATCAAGAGATGTGAGATCTCAAAATCTCTCCTTTTTGGGATCTAAAGACAGATCCAAGTTCCCATTTGTGGGTTTGGTGGTGAAAAACTATCTTGTTTTTGAAAAGGAAGAGTAAAACTCTTGATTTAATTCAAAAGAAAAAAGAAGGTTTGAGACCTTCAGAAGAGGAAAAGAGATACAAACCCTAGGTTTTGGGGAGAATGAAAAGTATTTTTTATTCATCATCATGTTGCCTTATATAGGCTTACATATTTACATATAGCCCCTTGGGCTTTACAAAAATAGCATTTTAGCCATCCCATGGCTCATGTGCCATTTCATTTTTGCACATAAGCCATGGGCTTATAAAATATTGGTTTTATGCCCATTTTGTTTACATTCATGTATAAACAATTACATAAAAATTATTTATTACATGATTTTGTTGTTGGCACGAGGAGGCTGGCCGCGGGCTCGACTTGTGCATGGGCCCGCTTGACCTGGGCTTGGGCCCACCTGGCTTGGGGTTGACTTTGATTTTGACTTGGTCAACCGGGGTGTAAATTTTTACCCCAACAAATTGCCCCCATCAATAAATGCACACAGCATATTGTTGGATATAGTGCCCTCAGAGTCAATTATTGGATCACAGGCACGTGATTGCAATGATTGAGGAGGACCTATGCCGGTAGAACAGTCTTACTCGAGATGATAGTATGCTATCTGGTTTATCTTTATCATCGTGTACTGCTTTAGGTGACCTTACGAGTCGCTATTACACGTTGATAGAGCCCCTATGATTCTTGCTTGACTACCAGCAGTATGAGGGCGATCATATACGTGAGAGCTGGGGTCTATAAGCACATCCTTAAAAGGTCCCTAGTCGTGGGAGTTTCGAGACAGGGCATCGATACTCCGGAGTAGACTAGTGTATACAGTTGAGACCCCGACGAGGGGCGGTGGCCGGTCTCACAAGCCACTGGTGTCAGTTGGTTCACCTAAGATGTATACAGGTGCTCATTGGGTTATGAGTACACCGGACAGGACTCGCCGGGAACCTGCTAGTTGGGATTATACCTGATGTCAGATAGCAGTTCCCTGGTGACATGTGTACAGGTTAGTTCATCGACCTGAGATCGTCATTTGTCTCGTGTGAGTTCCCACTGTGCTTTGATTACTACCCTACCACGGCTCAAAGGAGTCGTGCAAACAGGTTTTAGTTGGGTACAGTCCCGAGCCACATAGAGGCAGTGAGCGGATCTGCAGGGGTTCGTCTCTCCTGGTATTGGAGGTGAGGTCGCGCTGTGTCTAGGAGAGCCAGAACATGAAAAGTCCTTGGCCAAGGCAGGAGATTTGCTGGTAGGTATTCCAGTAGTATCTCAGGGTGTTCTGGGCTACACTCCGACACGACTTGTACCGCTATTGGGGGTCTGACTTTTACCAACCTCCTAGGCCCGCCATGCGATGCTCATAGACGAACGGATCGGACTGTACGGATATTGTCACTGACAGGCTCAGTAGGGTGTCAGGATGAGTTCGCTCATCGACGTCCCTTTTGGTCAATAGCTGGTGGCCCGTCACGTATGGCTAATACCTCTGACGTGCTAGTGGTTAAATCCACAGCCATAGTATTGACGAGTCTTTAGAGTCCACCACACACACAGTTACTCAAGTTTCGGGCGAAACGCTGTAAAGGCCGTATGGAGATATGGCAGGGTTCGATCAGATACGTGCGGTATTGCACGGATCGTGATCGGACGGTTTTTACTAGCCGGCTTTGGCTTAAGCCGGATCCTAGTATTAGATTGTGTAGATTTTGTCTCTTTGCATTTGTGTTCAGTGGGAATACAAATGCGGGCATGTATATGCAGTAGCGGGGTTTTCCTGTAATTTATTACGGGATCAGTTTTCTGAGGTTGCCAGTTTGTATTCCGTTCCGGCCGGTTTTTCTTTGTTCCTTCACGGCCGGACTTTTGTGATGGAGGGTGTTATTTGCAAGTTTGCAAATAACACATTGTGGAGGGGTTTCTTGCATTTGCATAGATTATGAAAGTATCTTTGCTTTTCTTGCATTTATGTGATTTGAATGGATAAGAAATTGATTTGATATTGTTATCATTCACTTTGGGTTGTGGTCACCCTCTCCTTTTTCCTACACTCACCTCGCTTATTGTTTTTAGTCTTTTTCTCACCATCATTTCCTTGATGAGGGGCCGGCCACTTCAAATGAGGGAGAGGGTTTTCATTTTGGATGAGGGAAATTTGATCATCTTATTTTGCATGTTACACAAATTCATCAACCTCACTCCAAAGTCCATTCTTGATTCCTCCATCATGGCAACTTCTATAACCTCAAAGAGACAATGATTTCTACACTAGTCTACAGCAAATCTTGGACGCGTCGGCTAGCCAACTTCGCGCCCGAGTTGCCTCGGTCCAGAGGTGGGAGCCCGTAAAAGTACCCGGCTACATGGTGCCCTTTCCGACGAGGAGGTGACGGACGGAGATTCCGCGAGAAGATCGGAGTGGAGACGAAGACCGAAAAACATGGATCGCTTGGTATATCTTCTCTACTCTTTTCTAGTTTGCTAGTAGTTAGGTTAATGGCCCGATCCGGGATAAAAGTACGCGGTGGTGCCGGTTTGCTAGTTTGCAAAGTTTTTGTTTCCGCATTTCCGGCGTCGGATCGACGGCCGGGGCGCCGCCGCGGACTTACATTGGTATCAGAGACACGCCATTAACCATGCCTAGCTTGCTCTAGTATGTTTAAAACCCGATCGAACAAAAATCGCAAAAACCGTATTTTCAGTGCACTGTTCTCTGTTGAATTTTTTTTAGCTCCAAAAATTTTTCAGGTTGTTTCAGAATACTGTGCATGAAAATCTAAGATATCTGTGAAAATTTGGTCGCGGGATCTCTCCATACCGCCGCGGAACCGCGGCCAAACCCATGCTTGGGCCGCGGTTCCGCCGCTCTTTTAACTGTTCATCGTGCCAAATTTTTCCAGAGGGCTTTAGATTTGGAAATATGGGTTTTGGGATATTATTTTTGGGCCCAGATTTTCTGTAAGTGCTACAGTACTGCTTGAGGCCTACTTGATAAAATTTGATCGATCGGAAATTTTAAACACGCTAGTTCACAGTATTTACATTATATCTGCGACCGTGAATGTCACTCGATCGGTAAATCCAGTCTATCTGCTATAGCCCTTTTAGACGGATTTGCGAACGTGACATTCACGTTGATGTTCTGTGTTGTGCTGTGATGTTGCGGATCGGTCGTGGGGATAGCCTGGATGCAATGGTAGTACAGTTTTGTTTTATATGTACATTTGATATTGCGGGGCGAGCGTCCGACATGTGGACTGCCGTCACTGCCTGTTTGTATTATTCTTTTGGGGCACGACCAGGTTGCGGTCGATGTACCCGTTGTATGTATATTTTACTTTCTGTACTAGGATTACCCCGCGGAGGGGTGCACGGATAGCCGGGTTCTACAGGGCAATGAGCCCGCATCTCATGGCATTGAGACGGAGGGGGCTTTACTCTTGAATTGGCGGGCTATTCGTCGCACTCGTAGGGGGTATATGATTGACCCAGGAGGGGTGCCCAAGTTACCGGATTCCGTGAAGTGCTGGGTGGTCCATTCACGTTGATGAAGGGGGCTGCCTCGCTTCAGGTTTTGGCGGGTAACTTGCCGCGCCCGTAGGGGTCTAGGATTTCATTGCACATGCTATCCCAACGACCAGGGGAACGTCGGGTTTCAGTAGCGGCTCTATGAAACCCGGGAATCCCAGATATCTGTATTGTTCTGTGATGCTGTACATTTCTGTGATGTTGCATTTTATCACGTCTTGAGCGAAAATTATATATTATATATATACTAGTTGATGTTGTATATGTTTTGCATCCGCGCTAGTCCAGTCCCCGCTCTGTCGTTAGTTAGCTAACCTAACGGGTGATGACAGGACCCAGTGGCGAATGCGGATGGCATATACATACATCATTATTTTCGTTCTTTGTGGTGTGATCAATTGATGGGACTGCGTTGATTCGGATCAATGCAAAATAAACAAACCTATTCTGATGTTGTTGGAACATTTTTCAAAAAGCTGTTATTGCAAGGACGTTCACTTTTGTTTTGCACAGTGGTATTCAGTTGGAATATCTTGCTCCTCAGTCGACGAGGCAAGGGCCGAGATCCCTTCACCGGGAGTGACCCCTTGGACAGAAGTTTGCGTCAGGGCAATAACTTCACTATAGCCGATTATTTTTGCTTTGCATCGTGGTATTCAGTTGGAATATCCTGCACCTCATTCTACGGGGAAAGAGCCGAGATCCCTTCACCGGGAGTAACCTCTTTAGCGAAGGTTTTCGTCACTATATTTTTCTAAAAAGCTATCCGTTCTTTCAACGATATCAAGTTCATTACATTAAAGGTTTTCGCCAGAAACCATTCGTAGCTCTCCGTCGTTTCATATGGATAGTCAATAGTATTCAAGCTGTGTTTGTTGGCCAAAGTCAAGGCACAGTGTTTGGTAGCTGTTGGTTATTCATATGCAGCATAGATAGATGCGTTGGTTTGGGACAGTCGTATAGCCCTGTTGGCCAAAGTCAAGGGCTTGTACGGGTGGGTTCAAATTAACCTGGAGAACGACGGGTAGAACTTGACATGTGACTTATGATTTGTTGGCCAAAGTCAAGGTCATAAGAGCATGGGGCAAAAATCCACATCGGGAGTTTCAAAAGAACTGAAACTTGCCAGATATGCGCATACCTTCTGGAGTGTGATAACGTGAGCGGATTCCGTCATGATTATCATGCGATGATAGTTGGATCCCGATTCCCACTGATGAGTTGGTTTACTCCTCGGGTGATCCCGGCTAATTCTTCTTTCAGGTTTGGGGATTTGACGTTACAGTGGGAGGTTTCCAGATTAGATAAAGTGATAACCATTCTGATCTAGGTTAGAGTGCACGCTGAGTGTTCTTTTCTCTCTCTCTTTGGCAGCGACCAGCGACCCGACCCTAGACTATGACTCAGTGACCAAGTTGACCAAACCTTCTTAACACTGGCTTTTGGATTGTCAGAGTTGCAAACCTCATTGCCACTCCTACTTTTACCCTTTTCTCCAGGACACCCCGTATTACTACCAACGTCCACTTCCATTGGACAAAACCATCGTATGGTTATATACGAACTCGAAGGAATTCGAGGATGGTTTCTGGTTCTGGAGAAAACGAATAGGACTATTCAGTTGTCTTTTCCTTTTACCTTCTCAGGTTGCGAGTACTCCTTGGTTTAGGAGATAGTGCACCTATTACGCAAATTGGATAGTCTTCTTCCAAACCTTAGGCTGGTACCGAACGGTGGGGAATGAAGAAAACCAATTAGCCTAAACGGTGTACAGAAGGTATTAAGTTAAGACAAAGAAAGGGATTAGTAAGAGGGCAAAGTAAACTGCGACTGCTATTCACGACCAAACCAAGTATTTCTTCGCCAATCCTAAATCACCTTTGTATTTCTCCAGGACACTCCGTATCACTACGAAGATCCCAAGTTTATTGGATAATCCATCGTATGGTTATATACGAACTCGAAAGGAACTTGTTCCAGTTCGGGGATGGATCCTGGTTCAGGAGAAATAGGAATAAGGTTCATTCAGTTGTCTTTTATCTTCACCTTCTCTCGCATTGCGAGTGCTCCTGGGATTAGGACAGTACACCCATTATGCTTATTGGATAGTCTTCTTCCAAACCATAGGCTGGTGCCGAACGGTAGGGAATGAAGAAAACCATTTGGCCTAAAGGGGTGTGCAGAAAGTAATGACTAAAGACATATAAAGGGATTTGGAGAAGTGGCAAAGAATTATACGGTTACAGTTGTGAATCTGGATAATGGAAGAGGCATTACTAGGAATACCGGGATACCCCATCGAAACATTTCAATGTTTCAGTTTCACTGTGTATTGTTAAAAGAAAAGTGATTTTCCAATTAGACACTTGCTCCAGGGTATGTATTTACCAGGTATGATTCTCACATCTGTATGGTTTTACAGATGATGAGTGGGAGTGAGTTATTGGGAATTAGGTGATTGTCCTCATTACATCAGGATTCATTGTAGTTGGTGATATTTGAGGAAGTCACCTGGGATGTTTGCCGGATGACAAATATTTGGTTTTGAATATCCATTGTTATGCACCAATTTCAAATTGATATATCTGTATGTCTATTTTTATACAGTGAGATATACCTTTTTGAAATTATGTCTATGACATTTACCTACATCAGTGGATGGTTAGGTAAGGAGCATTGAACAGCGGTGTAATTCTTCTTAACCATAAGTACAGTTTTCAACCTACGACACACAGTGAATGAGTTGCTAAACTCAGGGGACTTATACAGAGTATTGTATATTGTCCAGTGTCCATTAGAACAGAGGGGTAGGTACTCGTACTATATTCTGTTTACTTGTGACTTCTCTAGTTCTTAGACAGGTGTTTCGTAGAAACGCAGGGTCCAAGTTTTGAGAAGTTATAGGTATAAGAATAAAGTAGAGAACCAGATATTGCAAGTATCAGGATTCTTCAATGAGATCGAAGATGTAGATACTTGTGAATGGTATTCAGTTGTTAGTAATGATTAAGAGAACTAGCTTCTCTTTCAGGTTACTCATAATTGGAAGTACTCCTAAGTTGAGTAACGCTGATCGGCCTCTCTTCCATTTAGTTAACATGCACTGGAGACAGCTGCATGATTTGAATCTGGTTCAATTAAATCAGTGCCTCTGTTTCTGTATTGGATATAGAACAGTTCATATCTTAACGATGTTAAGATACGGGGAGTTGTCCTGCTTATGCTTAAAACCAGACACTGGACAACTCAAGGCACGTTTCTGTAATGGCTGTTTGTGGGTTGACCCGGGCTATGACGAGGGTTGACTTTCTACCATCTGGAAGATCAATAGTGATATTGTTCTTGACTCGCCACAGTTTTAACAAAAATAGATTTTTTCAGAAAACAGTAGTGGGAGTATGGTAGAACTGGAAGTGATTCCAGAACCGCAAATGATTACTGAAGATTTGATAAGAACCTAAAGATTCAATCTGGTTTGACATTCCATTGGCCACTCCGCAGATAAAGTGGGTAACCTCAGGCACCCGAGAGGTACTTCGGTATGCTCAAGGACGGTGGCAGGGAGGTTCTTGTTTACCCAGACTTGCCATTGCTGTTATTCCAGACTGTGAGACCCGGCAGGAGGATGAGTATAGCGTCGTTCTGAACTAGCTTTAGAAGTGTACGTCTATATGACTCTGCCAGAGAGTTGTCGTAGTCAGTGGGAGCAGCGGAAGCATTAGTGGACATCAGGCTTATGTCCATTTATAGACTAAAGCAGATATAGCGGAGATAGATCATCTATTTCTGATGTGACAGTCATAGGTTTGACTTCATCAGAATAGGGGATGGATCTGTTAAGAAGGTAGTAGGGTGTGATGTCCTGGTATTTGGATGACATACACAGAGTAGGAAGTAATATTCCTATACTACGATCGGTTATACTTTGGTCGTCACACAGTAGTTTCTCCATATAGGAATTGGATCTTATATCGTACATTCTGGTTACTAGATCTATGGTTTTAGATCTAGATTTGGATAGTTTCCCAATCTGGGTACTTTGACAACATTCTATGAGTATTTAGAATGAACGACTCCTGGCATGGTGGTGTACCTGCAGGTAATGGAGTCACCCTCTCTAAAGGTGTCTTACAGACTAAAGGGGAGAGGGATGTGCATGATTGGCAGATCATTTGCTTAGGCAATTGAGTCGATCATGATATGTCAAGTACCACACCAGATGTTGTTCTTGCAGTAGGTGCAATAAGTTGATATTGATCCAATCCTGGAGAAACAGTCGGAAGCAGTTTTAGAACATAAGTCAATGTTCTAGGGATATGATAACGACAGCCTCATTCGGGAGACAGTTATCATTCCAGGCTTCCAAGGTGACCTGGATGGCAGAGAGGCTGTCAGAGTTATAGTTTTCCCTCTGACGAGGGGCAGTATTTTGGACAGGTGGTCCAGGTGGATACTGAGGGAAGGTATGGCGCAGGATACTGATTAAGTTCAGTTGACGATACAGTCTAAGAAGTTTGGATTTGGAGTTCATTTATGAGCTAGGTCCCATCAAATATCCAGACACATTCTAAGACAGGTATTGCTCATTTCGGGAGATGGCTTTCTCCGCGAACTTAAGATAAAGAGAGACATAGAAAGAAACATCAGAGCGGATCCACTCACTGAGGCTATTCCTCGAACGCAATAGTTTCGCAAACGAGCTTTGTGAGACTGACTAGTAGAGGAGTTGGGTGTTCGGTATCACACGGGCTGTGAGTATGCGACATCGCAATAATTAGCCTTGAGTGCAAGTGGGAGATTGTTGGATATAGTGCCCTCAGAGTTAATTATTGGATCACAGGCACGTGATTGCAATGATTGAGGAGGACCTATGCCGGTAAGACAGTCTTACTCGAGATGATAGTATGCTATCTGGTTTATTTTTATCATCTTGTACTGCTTTAGGTGACCTTACGAGTCGCTATTACATGTTGATAGAGCCCCTAGCATTCTTGCTTGACTACCAGCAATATGAGGGCGATCATATACGTGAGAGCTGGGATCTATAAGCACATCCTTAAAAGGTCCCTAGTCGTGGGAGTTTCGAGACAGGGCATCGATACTCCGGAGTAGACTAGTGTATACAGTCGAGACCCCGATGAGGGGCGGTGGCCGGTCTCACAAGCCACTGGTGTCAGTTGGTTCACCTAAGATGTATACAGGTGCTCATTGGGTTATGAGTACACCAGACAGGACTCGCCGGGAACCTGCTAGTTGGGATTATACCTGATGTCAGATAGCAGTTCCCTGGTGACATGTGTACAGGTTAGTTCATCGACCTGAGATCGTCATTTGTCTCGTGTGAGTTCCCACTGTGCTTTGATTACTACCCTACCACGGCTCAAAGGAGTCGTGCAAACAGGTTTTAGTTGGGTACAGTCCCGAGCCACATAGAGGCAGTGAGCGGATCTGCAGGGGTTCGTCTCTCCTGGTATTGGAGGTGAGGTCGCGCTGTGTCTAGGAGAGCCAGAACATGAAAAGTCCTTGGCCAAGGCAGGAGATTTGCTGGTAGGTATTCCAGTAGTATCTCAGGGTGTTCAGGGCTACACTCCGACACGACTTGTACCGCTATTAGGGGTCTGACTTTTACCAACCCCCTAGGCCCACCATGCGATGCTCATAGACAAACGGACCGGACTGTACGGATATTGTCACTGACAGGCTCAGTAGGGTGTCAGGATGAGTTCGCTCATCGACGTCCCTTTTGGTCAATAGCTGGTGGCCCGTCACGTATGGCTAATACCTCTGACGTGCTAGTAGTTAAATCCACAGCCATAGTATTGACGAGTCTTTAGAGTCTACCACACACACAGTTACTCAAGTTTCGGGCGAAACGCTGTAGAGGCCGTATGGAGATATGGCAGGGTTCGATCAGATACGTGCGGTATTGCACGGATCGTGATCGGACGGTTTTTACTAGCCGGCTTTGGCTTAAGCTGGATCCTAGTATTAGATTGTGTAGATTTTGTCTCTTTGCATTTGTGTTCAGTGGGAATGCAAATGCGGGCATGTATATGCAGTAGTGGGGTTTTCCTGTAATTTATTACGGGATCAGTTTTCTGAGGTTGCCGGTTTGTATTCCGTTCCGGCCTGTTTTTCTTTGTTCCTTCACGGCCGGACTTTTGTGATGGAGGGTGTTATTTGAAAGTTTGCAAATAACACATCGTGGAGGGGTTTCTTGCATTTTCATAGATTATGAAAGCATCTTTGCTTTTCTTGCATTTATGTGATTTGAATGGATAAGAAATTGATTTGATATTGTTATCATTCACTTTGGGTTGTGGTCACCCTTTCCTTTTTCCTACACTCACCTCCCTTATTGTTTTTAGTCTTTTTCTCACCACCATTTCCTTGATGAGGGGACGGCCACTTCAAATAAGGGAGAGTGTTTTCATTTTGGATGAGGGAAATTTGATCATCTCATTTTGCATGTTACACAAATTCATCAACCTCACTCCAAAGTCCATTCTTGATTCCTCCATCATGGCAATTTCTATAACCTCAAAGAGACAATGATTTCTACACTAGTCTGCAGCAAATCTTGGGCGCGTCGGCTAGCCAACTTCGCGCCCGAGTTGCCTCGGTCCAGAGATGGGAGCCCGTAAAAGTACCCGGCTATGTGG
Source organism: Agapanthus africanus (assembly GCA_030015575.1). Taxonomy (NCBI): domain Eukaryota; kingdom Viridiplantae; phylum Streptophyta; class Magnoliopsida; order Asparagales; family Amaryllidaceae; genus Agapanthus; species Agapanthus africanus. The sequence continues at coordinate 39,855,366 of JASDDO010000019.1, read as the reverse complement.
TGCCCTTTCCGACGAGGAGGTGACGGACGGAGATTCCGCGAGAAGATCGGAGTGGAGACGAAGACCGAAAGACACGGATCGCTTGGTATAGCTTCTTTACTCTTTTCTAGTTTGCTAATAGCTAGGTTAATGGCCCGATCCGGGATAAAAGTGCGCGGTGGTGCCGGTTTGCTAGTTTGCAAAGTTTTTGTTTCCGCGTTTCCGGCGTCGGATCGACGGCCGGGGCGCCGCCGCGGACTTACACATATGTAGGTTGTGTGCATGAAATTGATGGATCTTCTTTTGCGTGGAGGCGACTTGCTTTGGTTCCCACTTTTTAGGATGCACTGCCCTTTTTACGACATGGACGGTCGGTTCTGCCCTTTTTGCGACTTGGACGGTCTGCGCTTGACGCGTCTCCGAGACGGAGTGTCCGTGGTAGACGTTTCTCTTACCCGGAATGACTTCGTTGACGTGCCCCCTGCGCGGAGTGTCGCTGGTCGACGTTTCCCCGAGGCGGAGTATCGGATGGTTGACGTGTCCCCGAAACGTAGCGTCTGCTTGACGTTTCCCCGAGACGGAGCGTCGCTGGTCGACATGTCCCCGGCGCGGAGTGTCTGCTGGTTGACGTATCCATGAGACGGAGTGCCTGTTTTAGGACGTTTTCCCGAGACGGAATGCCTGTTGTTGGACGTTTCCCTGGTACGGAGTATCGCTGGTTGACGTTTCCCCGAGACGGAGTGTCTGTTGTTGGACGTTTCACCGAGACGGAGTGTCTGTTGTTGGACGTTTCCCCGGTACGGAGTGTCTGTGTTGGACGTTTCCTCGATGCAGAGTGTCGCTGATTGACGTTTCCCCGAGACGGAGTGTCTGTTGTTGGACGTTTCCCCGGTACGGAGTGTCTGTGTTGGACGTTTCCCCGATGCAGAGTGTCGCTGGTTGACGTATCCCCGAGACGGAGTGTCTGCTTGACGTTTCTCCGGCACGGAGTGTCGTTGGTCGACTTGTCCCCGGCACGGAGTGTCACTGTTCGACTTGTCCCCGGAGCGGAGTGTCGGGTTGACTTTTCCCCGGCACGGAGTGTCGCTGATCGACTTTTTCCCGGCGCGGTGTGTCGTTGATCGACTTTTCCTTGGCGCGGAGTGTCGCTGATCGACTTTTTCCCGGCACGGAGTGTCGGGTTGACTTTTCCCCGACACGGAGTGTCGCTGATCGACTTTTCCCCGGCGTGGAGTGTCGCGGGTTGACTTTTCCCCGGCACGGAGTGTCGGGTTGACTTTTCCCCGGCACGGAGTGTCGCTGATCGACTTTTCCCTGGCACGGAGTGTCGGGTTGACTTTTCCCCGGCACGGAGTGTCGCTGATCGACTTTTCCCCGGCGCGGAGTGTCGCGGGTTGACTTTTCCCCGGCACGGAGTGTCGCTGATCGACTTTTCCCCGGCGCGGAGTGTCGGGTTGACTTTTCTCCTGCACGGAGTGTCGCTGATCGACTTTTCCCCGGCACGGAGTGGCGGGTTGACTTTTCCCCTGCACAGAGTGTCGCTGATCGACTTTTCCCCGGCGCGGAGTGTCGCGGGTTGACTTTTCCCCTGCACGGAGTGTCGCTGATCGACTTTTTCCCGGCGCGGAGTGTCGCAGGTTGACTTTTCCCCGGCACGGAGTGTCGCTGATCGACTTTTCCCCGGCGCGGAGTGTCGGGTTGACTTTTCCCCGGCACGGAGTGTCGCTGATCGACTTTTCCCCGGCGCGGAGTGTCCCTGGTTGACTTTTCCCCGGCACGGAGTGTCGCTGATCGACTTTTCCCCGGCGCGGAGTGTCGCTGTTTGATTCCGAGTCGAAGCATAATTCCGACATGGAAGGCAGATACGCCTGAGGCGAAGCATGATTCTACCGCAGGGACTGTTGGTTTAATTTGTTTGATTTGAGTTGACATCAGCATCGCTACACTGGAATATGGTACCAGGAGCGAATCATCATTTGCCCCGAGAGGATTTGGGAATTGGGGTTTTTGTTTGGCATCTGCATTGCTGCACTGGAATAATGCCAGGAGCAACTCATCATTTGCCCCGAAAGGATTTGGGAATTGGTGGCTTAGGAGACAGGTTTAGATCCCTATCACCTAAGGCTTTTCAATTTTATGGGCCGTGAGGGTCCTATAAAAGCATTTTCTCCCTACGGGTCGTAAGGATCCCGTAGGTGTATTTTCTCCCTAGGAGTCGTGAGGACTCCTAAGTGTGTGGCTCCTTTGTGAGTCGTAGGGATCTCACGCGGGAATTTTCTCCTCACAAAGTCGAGAGGACTTTGCGAGTGCATTTCATCTCTTTTTCACGAGTTTGCGCCCTTTCGGGTTTTCACAAACTCGCCGGCAGTCCTGCTGTTTTTACTCACGGAACCCTTTCGGGTTTTCATCCGTGCCCATTTTGCTTGTGGACATACCTTCTTCTTTTTTTCTTCTTCTCTTTTTTTTTCTTTTTTTTTTTTTGAATCTTCCCTGCCAGTAGGACTTTGAATGTGGTCTCGCCGGTAGGACTTGGGAGAGATTGGGATCGTTTTATGTCCGTGGATTGTATACGGTTTTGCAGGATGTATGATCCAGACCGTAGGGCCAAAAACATTTCGGGACTTTGTTGGCGTCTGCATCGCTGCACCGGAATATGGTACCAGGAGCGACTCATCATTCGCCGTTGGGGTATGGGAGTTAGAATTTGGTTGGCGTCTGCATCGCTGCACTGGAATATGGTACCAGGAGCGACTCATCATTCGCCGCTTGGGAATTTGAGTTTGGAATTTGGTTGGCGTCTGCATCGCTGCACTGGAATATGGTACCAGGAGCGACTCATCATTCGCCGTTTTGGGGTATGGGATTTGGAATTTGGTTGGCGTCTGCATCGCTGCACTGGAATATGGTACCAGGAGCGACTCATCATTCGCCACTTGGGGACTGGGGAGCGATGGCTTAGGAGACAGGTTTAGATCCCTATCGCCTAAGGCTTTTCAATTTTATGGGCCGTGAGAGTCCCATAAAGGTATTTTCTCCCTGCGAGTCGTAAGGATCCCGCAGGTGTATGTTCTCCTTAGGAGTCGTGAGGACTCCTAAGTGTGCTTTTCCTTTGTGAGTCGTAAGGATCCCACAAAAGTTTGTTCTCCTCATGTATCGTGAGGACACATGAGTGGATTTCCTTCGTTCCCAGTTTAATGACTTAGAGGTCGACTGTTTCCAGTTTAACGACTTAGAGGTCATCTGTTTCCAGTTTAACGACGTGGTGGTCATCTGTTTCTAGTTTAACGACTTAGAGGTCTACTGTTTCCAGTTTAAAGACTTAGAGGTCTACTGTTTCCAGTTTAAAGACTTAGAGGTCTACTGTCTCCAGTTTAACGACTTAGAGGTCATCTGTCTCCAGTTTAACGACGTAGAGGTCATCTGTCTCCAGTTTAACGACTTGGAGGCCATCTGTTTCCAGTTTAACAACTTGGAGGTCATCTGTTTCCAGTTTAACGACTTGGAGGTCTACTGTTTCCAGTTTAACGACTTTGAGGTCATCTGTTTCCAGTTTAAAGACTTAGAGGTCTACTGTTTCCAGTTTAACGACTTAGAGGTCATCTGTTTCCAGTTTAAAGACTTAGGGGTCTATTGTGCCCAGTTTAACGACTTAGCGGTCATCTGTTTCCAGTTTAATGACTTAGAGGTCTTCTGTTTCCAGTTTAAAGACTTAGGGGTCTATTGATGGCGAGCTTGGAATTTTGGGGTAGGGGCCGGCATCAGCGTTGCTAACACTGAAGCAGAGGTGCCAGGAGCAATGCATCATTTGCCTACTCTTGTTGGCGGAGCGATGGCTTAAGAGACGGGTTTAGGTCCCTATCGCCTAAGGCTTTTCAATTTTATGGGCCGTGAGGGTCCCATAAAAGCATTTTCTCCCTGCGAGTCGTGAGGATCCCGCAGGTGTATTTTCTCCTTAGGAGTCGTGAGGACTCTTAAGTGTGTTTTTTTTTTGTGAGTCGCAAGGATCCCACAAAGGTTTGTTCTCCTCATGTATCGTGAGGACACATGGGTGGGTCTTCTGAATGGAGCATAACTCCAAAGGCGAAGACCAGCCGCGTAACTGGTGATTACGGTGGGGCATGGGTATGATGAGAATTATTTGAGCCCGTGGATTGTATACGGCAGTCAATTTGGGGACTGGCCGTAGGGCCGGAAGAATTTTGAAAAAATGGATTTTTGTTGGCGTCTGCATCGCTACACTGGAATACGGTACCAGGAGCGACTCATCATTCGCCGTTGTTTTGTTTTTTTTTTTGTTTTTTTTGTTTTACCGTGATTGCTCTATCATTTCAGCTTTTCTTATCGCGAAGGTCGCGATTGCTTATCATTTCGGCTATTTATTCGCGGTTGCCCCATCATTTCGGCTTTATTTTCATGTTTATCTTTACTCGCCGATTTTTATTGCGAGTTGCCTCATCATTTCGGCTTTTCTTTATTTTTCTTTTATTTACACATTTTTTGTTTATTTACATACATATATATTTTTTTACATTCCCAGTTTAACGACTTAGAGGTCGACGGTTCCCAGTTTAACGACGTGGGGGGTTATCTTTGCTTATCCCATCTCCTTGAACTTTGATCTTGGCGGAGCTGTGTTGATGACCTAGCTCCATGGCTTGCCGATACATCCGAGAATTGTGAGGTTTTTCCAAGCTTTTATTGGTCCTTTGCCCAATCTTTGAAAATATAGCAGTTTTCGATGGTATGACCCACCACTCTATGATATGGGTAGTATACGGGATTGCCGGTCATGTTCATTTCCTGTGGCCTCTTTGGAACAGGCAGTTGCAGACCGTTGTTCAAGGCGTCCATGAATATTTTGCGGACTTCATCCCTCCTGAAGGAGTATACCTTCTTCTTTCTCTCCATTGGAGTAGGTGCCTTTACTGATGCTGGTCCTCGAGGCCGATCAGTCTTTGGTTCGCCCTCTTCTGATAATGGCACATGTCTGGGAGGATTAGGTTCCCGAAAGGCTCCGGTCTCCATTTGCATGAAATCGGTGGTCGTAGCTTGACTGTTTGCTAACGCGCCTTTAGACAGTTCTATCTCTCCCGTCTTGTATTGCCTTTTGACCCAATCTTTGAAGACAAAGCAGTCCTCAATGGCATGACCTATTACTCTGTGATAGGGGCAATATTCTGGGTCGTCGGTCATATTCGTTTCTTGCGGTCTCTTTGATTCCGGCAGTTGTAGACCGTTTCTTAGGGCGTCCCTGAATATCTTGTGGACTTTTTCCCTTTTGAAGGAATAGAATTTCTCCAGTTTCTCTTTCAGAGGCGATTCCCCCCCGGCGTATGTGTCGGAGGGACTGGAGGCTGATTGCGGCCGTTTTCCGCGAAGGCGCTTCGCCCTTAGGTTGAAGGGGGTATCAGTTGGCTGCCTCCCGGTATCAATCCCTGGTTCATGAACCAAAATTTGATTCTGCTGTAATTGCAATCGGGCGACTTGGGTCGCGAGATCTGCCACGACGTTTGCCAGCTCATCGACTTTGGAATAGACCTCAGCCATCTTCTCATCCCTGTCCTGAAATTGCTTTTGAAGCCATTGGAATAATGCTTGTTCTGTAGTTCCGGCTATGACAACCGGGTAATCTTTATTGCCTGAGCTCAATTCCGCAGGAACCACGGGCTCCTCTGGCTTATCGGCCTGAGCGGGCTTTTCATCATTTAGATCGAGCCGATACTGGGTAGCGTCAACTATATCATCACCATGGCTGTGAAGAAGAGGAGGGTTCGTTTCTTCATATCCGGCCATGTAGACAGTGTGGATAACACATTCAGCCATTCTTTCATCACTGGCAGCTGGTTTCGCGGAGCGGTCCGGGCTTTGGAAATTCATAAATTTTAACATGGCCAGAGCCCTAGCCCTTTTGTTGGCTCTATATCTGAGCCGCTTCTGCTTCAGCTTCTCTGCCTTAAGCGCTTGGCAGGCTTCTGCTCTTCGGGGAGCCGCCATAAGCTGAGTGATGGGGAGGCTTGAGAAGACACCCAATCGGGCAGTTGTCGGAGGCGCCGCTGGAGATTGCTCAAGACGCGTTGTAGCTTTGTTGGTGTTGATGGCCTTGCCCCCAGTTGGGGCCAAGGAAAGTCGTTCAGACACCGACTTGTGTTTGGGTTGGGGCGCCCTCGAGATCACCACATTTGGTCTCTTTCCTTTCGAGACCGGTCTGTCTGCCACCGGGGCTTGAGGAACCGGGATGGCGCCAATAGGTATGAACATAATAGAGCCGAATGGTAGCAGCGGCTCCTCCCATTGTCGCCCGAGACTGGCCGGAAGGACCGTCCTGGAGTCTATCTTCATCGTGTAGGAGACGGGAGCTGAGTTCATCATCGAAGACATCGTCGGAAGGTGATTGCTTGAAAATCTGCATGAAAGAGCATTATTTTAGTATAAATACAGGTATGTATAATGATTGAGTTCGCATGGATGCTTAACCCGAAATATGGGAGGAGAGATTGGTCCCACCGGACGTGCCAGAATCTGTCGGGTGTTTTTCGTCACCCCATTGAGATGGGAATACGCGCGCGCTGGTCAGACATACTACAGATTCCCCCTGCCTAGGATAGGCCGGGGTTTATTGATTGTGGGGATCTGAATCTCCGGCAGCCGCAGACTAAGCTGCCGTTAATTATCCCTCGCCTTTGGGGCGAGGGAACCTCCGATTAACGGGTTAAACTGGTCATGCGAACTCAATGTGCAGTGTGCGTGTGTTGTGTTTTGAAAAGGGGTTTTGGATATATCGGGGGCCCCGCAGAGTTTTTACGGGGGTCCCGCTACCCGGATAGCGGGCTGGGGGTCAAGGGGGCTAGCAGCCCCCTTACGGGATGCGGGGCAGCGTCCCGTTAGAAAATTTTTTTCTAACAGGGACAGCGTCGTGGTGTATGTGTGTGTGCACATATGTATGCATATGTGTGTGTATATATATATATGTATATATGTATATGTATATATAAAAGATAGAGGGGGAAAAGGCATCCAAAGGATGCGTGGGCCAGCGCCTTGGGCGCTGTGCGCCCAGGTGCTGTGCGCTCAGGCGCTAGCGTGCCACGTGTTGGCACGTGGGCGCTCTGCGCTTGAGCGCAGGGCGCTGTAGCGCAAGCGTGCCACGTGTCAGCACGTGGGCGTTTTGCGCTTCTGCGCCTGACGCTCGAGCGCATGTGCGCCACGTGTCGGCACGGGGGCGACTTGCGCTTGAGCGCTGGGCGCTTGAGCGCAAGTGCGTCACGTGTCGGCACGGGGGCGACTTGCGCTAGAGCATTGTGCGCTTGAGCGCAAGCGTGCCACGTGTCGGCACTGGGGCGACTTGTGCTCGAGCGCCTGTGCTTGAGCGCAAGCGTGCCACGTGTCGGCACGTGGGCGCTTTGCGCTCGAGCGCAGGGCGCTGTTGTGCAAGCGTGCCACGTGTCGGCACGTGGGCGCTCTGCGCTTGAGCGCAACCGCGCCACGTGTCGGCACGTGGGCGCTCTGCGCTTGAGCGCCGGCGAGGAAAAGAGGCTTTTAGCCTGAAAAGATTCTCGGAAGAGAAATCAGAGTGGAGTTGGACTCTTAAGTGTGTTTTTGGGGTTAATGGAAGGGGTTCTTCTTCTTCCTCCTCTGTTAGCTGGATCTTGAAGATTAAAAGATGTGAGATCTCAAAATCTCTCCTTTTTGGGATCTAAAGACAGATCCAAGTTCCCCTTTGTGGGTTTGGTGGTGAAAAACTATCTTGTTTTTGAAAAGGAAGAGTAAAACTCTTGATTTAATTCAAAAGAAAAAAGAAGGTTTGAGACCTTCAGAAGAGGGAAAGAGATACAAACCCTAGGTTTTTTGTGAGAATGAAAAGTATTTTTTATTCATCATCATGTTGCCTTATATAGGCTTACATATTTACATATAGCCCCTTGGGCTTTACAAAAATAGCATTTTAGCCATCCCATGGCTCATGTGCCATTTCATTTTTGCACATAAGCCATGGGCTTACAAAATATTGGTTTTATGCCCATTTTGTTTACATTCATGCATAAACAATTACATAAAAATTATTTATTACATGATTTTGTTGTTGGCACGAGGAGGCTGGCCGCGGGCTCGACTTGGGCATGGGCCCGCTTGACCTAGGCTTGGGCCCACCTGGCTTGGGGTTGACTTTGATTTTGACTTGGTCAACCGGGGTGTAAATTTTTACCCCAGCAGGGGGTGCTATACGCCATCCACCCGACTTCCCCCGTAGATATATATCTACTTACCTTGGTCCTTACTTGCCGAAGTCGATGTCGCCACGTTCACGCCTGTCGTCCCGAAGTTCATGCGGAGGTACCTATATATCGAAACATATCGTGTCGTATTAAAATCCAATTCAAAACCAAAACGACACACGAATCGCACGTAGGTTAAACCCTATGGTCTACGCACGCAAAAAGAACCAATACCCCTCAACATCGTCGTACAAATGCCAATCGATCGAGACAACATAAAAAATACCCAAGTTTAAGTTACAGAATTCGCAAAACGAAATCAGAAACGATGCAAAATACTTCCATATTTTACCCTAGATGAAATTAGCCAATTTTGTATATATGGAGGGTCTATTTTACTGGAGATAAAGCCATGGACCAAACACGGATGCATTTCACCCCACCCTGGACGCAATTCGCGGCCAGGAAGATTAAATTTGCGGCCAAGTGGAGGGGGTAGGGTCTCGGGTCTTCGTGGTAGCTTCTAGGTTGCCTGCACGACTCACTGTGATCGCTATAAAATTTTCAGGTTCCCCCGGTCATAGCAGATGTCAATATACCATCAGCAAAGTCTATAAAATACGATATCGGGGTTTCTAAGTTTGGGGTTTGGGGTTTAAGTCTATGGTTTAGCCCAATATACAATCACTACAGGGGGTTTGAGGTCACTACTAAACTCAATTACACTATCTCAATTCAATAACTCCTCAAAACCCTAACTTGGAATTTTCAAACCTCACTAAATATCACTTAATCACTTCTAAACTTACATAGGTGCTAAAGTGAATGAAATACAATACTAATGGTATAGAAATTACCTCCTTTGGCAACTCAAGAATTTTTTGAGTTGTCCCAAGTCTTCAAAAACCTAGCTTTCTTGGTCCAAAGTGCTTGTAGTGAGCTTGTGCATGTTTTTAATGAAAGCAAGATGATATTTTGATGTTGATTTGGGGTTGTTTGTGAGGATGTAGTGGAGGTGAAGGGAGAGGGCAGCCATGGAAGATGAGAAGAGGGAAAAATGATGAAGGGAACTGTTTCCCCCAATCAGAGCAAAACTCTGTTCAAAAATTCAAATTTTGAAATGAAGCAACGCTTTAGGTGCAGCGCCAAGTGCGTTGCGCCCTAAGCAGTGCACCATGTGTGCGCTAGCGCTAGGTACGCTGCGCTCTAAGTAGCGCACCACGTGTCAAACACGGATGCGCTGCGCTCCGAGCAACGCACCACGTGTCAAACACGGGTGCGCAAGCGCAATGTGCGCTGCCTTTTAAGCAACGCACCACATGCAAACCACGAGTGCGTTAGCGCTGGAATTAAAAACTCCCCACCGTTAGATCAAAGATCTAATAATAATGATAAATCATTAATTAATCAGAATTAAATTCTATTAAGGAAAGATTCCTCAAAATCTTTCTAAATAACAAGATCGTGCTCCGTAAATCAGAGCACCGTTGGATCAATGATCCAATAGTAAATAAAAATTACCAAAAGACAGAATAAATTCTGTATAGAAAGATTTTCCAATTTTGTTAAAAAAAAGAATATTGCCTTCTGTAAAACAGAATCCCTAGGATCAAAAATCCAATGGTGGGGAAACATCTCCAAATCAATCAGAGAAAGATCTCTTTAACCGATTCAACAAATCAGCCTACCCTATAAAAAGACCCATAGACTTCAAGTCTCATAGATACAAAAAAGAGAGAGAGAGAAACCTCCCCAAAAAACTTTGAGAAAATTCAAAGAGCAAGCTCTTGCAAGAAGATCTTTCTTCAAGGTAAAAATGATGATGATGAACATAGAAGAAGAAATCATTTCATAAAAAGAAGAATTCGTTTCTTTAAAAAGATCATAGATTTACAAAGACAAAAAGTCTTTCACAAAGAGATCAAAAGATCTTATCATAAAATAGAAGAAGAACATAATTCTTCTCACAGATCATAGATCTATAAAGGCAAAGCCTTTAATCAAAATAAGAGATTAGAAATATCTCCTGCAAAATAATTACTGTTGTTCTTAGATCTTGAGACAAAGTCTCTTTTAAAAGAACATAAATTTATTTCCCAGATCATAAAATTGATCAGATGCGCTTTGCGCTCTTGAACTGTGCTTCTGCGCTCTCTAGATTGGCGCTCAGCGCCAAATACGCCACATGTCAATCACGTTTGCGCCAATTAACCACTAGCGCTTTGCGCTCTTGAAATAGCGCACTGCGCTCATGGGCTGGCGCTCAGCGCCAAGCGCACCACATGTCACTCACGTGTGCGCCACTAAACTGAAAGCGCAACGCGCTCATGGATTAGCGCCCAGCGCTCATAAACTGGTATCATGCGCTCATTATCTAGCGCCTAGCGCCAAGTGCATCACGTGTCCCTTACATGTGCGCCACGTGGCAGAAGCGCACTGCGCTTTTTGAACTGGCACAAAGCGCCTAGCGCGCCACGTGTTGCGCTGACAGAACATAAATTGTTCTTTAATAAGCCCAGAGCTCTGATGAATGCTCAGCATTCAATAAAAGACAAAAAATTGTCAAGATATAATGCTCAGCATTGTTAAAAGGGCCAAGCCCAAATAAAGGCACAACAGCCCAAAATAAAATGTTAAACATTTATTGGACTTAGCCCAAGATTGGCCATAAGTCCTCAACTCATATTAATTGAGCTCATTTGCTCATAAATATGTTAACAGATCTTAGCCCCAAATTGGACTACAGATCTTTCAACCAACTCACATCGGTTCGAGGGTACATCTCTTTACTCCTCCGATATTTGTCGTTGTAATCCTTCAACGTCTTCAGAGAGGTGACGGGTCCCGACAACCAAACATTCTATGGACTGTGGGGTCCTTTAAAACCCATGGACTATGATGTCCTTAACCTTGACTGTGAGGTCTTTAAACTCACGAACTATGATATCCTTAACCTTGACTGTGAGGTCTTTAAACTCATGGACCGTAATGTCCTTAAATTAACCTTGGACCGCGATGTCCTTAAACTAACATTGGACCACCATGTCCTTAAACTGGTAATCGATCGCGATGTCTTTAAACTAACATTGGACCATAATGTCCTTAAACTAATGGACCGCAAAGTCCCTAAACTAAACAATGGAGCCCAAATGCTCTTTTATTGGATCTAAACGATCCCGTTAAGTTGATCTTAGTCTAAAATTAGACTAACGTATCCTTAACAGACGTTTAAGTTGATCTTAGTCTCAAACGAGGCTAACGTATCCTTAAACCCAACCCCCAAACCCAAATCTAAGAAGATACTGATTTGGACTAATCCACGTCCTGCGGGCGACAACATAAATTAGTCTCCGTATACAATCCACGGGTAACCAAAAACAAAACAAACACGCACGACACAAAGTGACCATCTGGAGAAGGAGAAAGTGGTTACCGCGATGCAGTAGCGTAATTAACTGCAGGGGCTTGCGCCTGCAGGGATGAGCGCCCCTACAATCAAAAACCTCTCAAACGAGGGGGAATCTGACGAAGTCTGCCACATCGGCCGCATCCATTTAACCTTCGATACATGGTGTCATAAATCAACTTGGCATCTTCGGAGAGGTGGACGGATAGCACCTATTAGCATCTGCCCCCAAATTCAGGCGAGACGTCTGTCTTCCCGGTATTCGGCGGTAAAAAGATTCTTGCACGCCAGGTGGGACCTTTTCCTCTTTCCACTCCACACTTCGTGTGTCGTGTTCATGAATGAATCGCGGTTTGATATGGTTGCCCTTGGGTTCGAGGTACTAAGATTTGGTGTCTTGCTCCGTGCAGAAAACAGAAGATCAATGGCTTCAACCTGCACCAACTGCAACTCTCGCTCCGTCCCGTCCGGAGGAGTGACTTACGGGCCCCAAGCGGCCTCCATCTTCACTATGCCGGTGGAACATGTCACTCAGGCCACCACTGGATTGTTCTTCGGGACCATGCTCCCGCCAACGAGCTTCAGCGCTCCTGTACCATCACAAGAAACTCAGAAGAAGTCGGTCTTTGATCGGCTTACAACTACTGCGGCCCCTCTCAATGGGTCATCCAGCTCCAACGCCTCAGTCTTTGACAGACTGGGCCAAAGCTCAGTTAGGCCCATGAAGAAGCCCGCGATACCAGAAAGGGTTATCCCAAAAAGGATAGCCATCCCTGCTCCCAAAGTCGTCAAGGCGGCTTCTCCTGCCAAAGGGTCGGTCTTCACAAGGCTGACTGTTCTGGCTCCTGCTCCAGGCAAAGTCCTCAAAGCTGCTTCCCCTGCCCAGAGGTCTGTCTTTGACAGGTTGGATATTACTTCTCAACGGATACCGATCTTTAAGAGGCTGACGCCGGCGGCAACCCTTCGCCAAAACAGGGGGCATGAGGAAGTCACCCCTATAGCTGAGACAATCCCAACTGCACGACACGCTCGACGTCGCCACTGGCACCGAGTAAGGAAGGCTGTGGGCAATTCCCCTTCCGGACTGACTCCACCAGCTCCCATGGTGGAAATCAACGCTGCGGTTCCAACTGGGAACGACTTTAAACCGCTTAGGAGGGTTAGCAAGAACTCTCCGACTGCCGTGCTAAAGAGATCTCCTCCACCTATGGAGATTACTACAGAAAAGAAGCCGGAGCAGCCCTCTCAGCGGCTGTCCTCCAAAATTTATAAAGTCTGGCGACAGGTTCAGGAATCGGTAATTGATCAAGATTACTCTCGCCGACAGAAAAAAGTTAAAGCTCAACAAGGAGAAAACCATCCTGTCAAGCCACGAAAGGCAACAGCCGCCTGGGTGCCCGCTGCAATGGCTCTCTCAACGTCAACCACTCAAAAGAGAAGGAGACCGGAGAAAACCCCCGTGTCCGCGACAAACCGCAAAGACATTGAACCTAAACGCCCCAAGTCTGGGGGCATGATGGTGCATACTGTTTATATGGCTTCCGGAAAAGAGGAAAGCTGTGCTTCTACGGGTCATCGACCTCTTACCTGATCGATAACGAAGGCTCAGGAACAACAGCAGCAGAAACTTCAGGAGATGCTGACTGCAATGGTCGCACTTACTGGGCCAAAAGAAAATCTAGAGACCTCAGAGCAGTGTCGGGAACAAGAAACTGATACCGAATTCCTCCGAAGAATGCTCAAGAGGAAAGAAAAAGAGGTTGCGGAGCAGGCAGCCAATATAAAACGAATGGCTCTCTTGTTCCAAGACATGGTTGGGATGATGTTACAGCCGGAACCTCCAGCTGAAGACCTCCCGATCATCATTGAAGACGACAGAGGGGAGACATCGAACCCTCCTCCGGCTCTTTCAGCAGCCAAAGAGGAAACCATCTCCAAGGTCGCTCTGGATGACTACATTGCTCAACAAATACGAGCTCACCAGGCGACTGAAGCGGCCAGGCAAATTGTTAAAACTGGGCGACCATATCCAGGCTGGTATGACCAAATAAAGTACCCGCCGGGATATACGATCCCTAAATTTCATGTATATAAAGGGACGGGGAATCCACATCAGCATGTCGCTCAATTCAGAACCTTTTGCGGCAATACCGGGGGTGATGATAAACTTCTGCTCCGCCAGTTTGTTGGTAGCTTGTCGGAGACGGCATTCGAGTGGTATTCTGAACTTCCAAACGATTCCGTCAAGACTTTTGCGGAGATGGAGCTACTATTCACCCAGCGTTTCGCGAGTGCTAGTGAACGCACCCTAATAATGGAATTGATCAATACCAGGGTGAAGCCAGGTGAAACATGGGTGCAATACGCAATACGGTGGCAAAATTTATGGTCAAAATGTGAGCAGCGCATCGAGGAAGCGCCGGCAGTGGGCATGTTCATGGGCACTCTGGACCCTCAGGCAACTATTTCCCAATTCATGATGTTCTTCAAGCCGACCACGTTCCAGGCCTTGATTGACAAACTGGCCCAGATGGACCAGATGGGTCATAGACCGTCTCCTCCAAAGCCAGAGCCGCGAAACGAAAAGGGTAAGGGAATGTAGCGTCTTGAAAAGTCGTTTTGGTGTTTTCCTGAAATTCGGTGAAAATTCGGTATTTTTCCGAAAACCGTCTTTCTCGATATTTTGCAGTTTAGGGCTAATTATACCTTAAATGGGTAGGTAATTACTTGTTTTTAGTAGATAATGAGTTAATTATGAAATTCTGGTCGTTTAAAAATTTTCCCTAATTTTTTCAATTTTTAAATATTATTTTAAGCCGGTAAGAAAATACATTAAATAAGCGATAAATACAAATTTTTCCGGGCTAATTTTAATCTATAAAATTATGATAATTATAATCTAGTGATAACATAAATTTTTAGTAATTTATTTTGATTTTTAACAAATTTTTATGATATGAAACGAATTTATTGAATTTTGGGCTAAAACTTGCAATTTTTGAGTTGTAGGGGGCCTTTTTGCATAAAATTTCTTTTGTAAAACCCCTCTCTCTTTTTCCTCAGCCCTAGGACAGCCCCACCTTGTGTGAGACCAGAAAATTCTGATCTCTTTTCTTTAGTTGCTTTCTTGAGTGATTTAAGGGGTTTTTTGGGTTTATTTTAATTAAAAGGAATAAAGTAAGGTGCATTTGACTTTGTGGACTTGACCCATGACCTTCCCTACTTGCCCACACCCTCCCCCATTCCTCCTCTGGCCGAAAATCCTGCACACCCTCTTCTTCCTCTCTTTTCTTTTTATTTTCTTCAATTTCTTCAAGAAAATACATCAAAATCCATGATTTAATTCAAAAATCCAAACAAAATCCTTAAGCTATCATTATCCTTAGCCATTCTTGCTTGGATCTTGGTGTTGAGGCCATCATTTGGAGCAAAATTTTCTTGCTTGATCCATAGATCAAGAGGTATAATTTCTATCATGTTAAATTCTTTTGTTTAAGTTCTTATGTTAGATGGTTTAGTGTTAATTTAGTGTAGTTTAATCTAGTTTCTTAGGTTTTGCTTGAAAATTTTAGCTAGGGTTTTGAAGCCATAATACTTAATTAGATTGTTTTATAGTTAATCTAGTGGTTAATTAACTAATCCATATAGTTATCTTGTTGATGTAGTTTTCAATTACGCTAATTTGATTAAATTTAGAAGTGTGAAATTGCTTTTTAGGATTTTCAAGAGAGGGTTTTGTATGGAATTGGTTTGTGAAGCTTGATTAGTGAGTGGATTAAGTTTTAGAAAGCATTATTTAATTGATTAAACCTAACTTGTTATCTAGTATTTTGCTAACCTAACCTAAGAGGTTAATTTTCTTAAGTGGGCTTTGTTGTGTTAATTTAAAGTTTCAAGTGAGGAAACTGATTGGATTTTGCTAAGTTATAAATTCAAGAATGGTTGTTTATGGAAAATAGGATTGGAATCATTGTTGTTGTGTTATAATTAGTGTTTGTAGATTGCTTGTAGTGTGGTTGGGCGATTGTGCTAGATTGTAGTCGTTTTGTCGCAAATCGGCAATTGTTGCACCGATTTTTGGAATGTGTATGCTTACTAGATTTTTATATAAATTATGTGATGGATTAATCTTGATATCTTGATGATTGTAATGGCTTGTCCTGCGACTTTTAGGATGCGTGAGTGCGGTTTTTGGGTAGTCGGGTTTTAGTTTTGCCGGGCGACCCAAATCGGCGTTTTTCGGCAGTTTTGCGATTTTCGCGTGTGTTCCGCGCACTTTGTGCACGTTGTACCTAGCTAGCGAACTTTAGTAGTTTCGTTGGGGTTTAGCGTCGTTCTTGAATGTGTAACCTTATGTCTGGTATTGATGTAAATTCCAGGTTCGGTCGCGGAGACGTCAGACGCGGCGCGAAAGGGAAAGGCGGTGATTGGACACAGCTAGCCAGGGATCCCGGTGAGTAGATTTAACATCTACGGGGGACGATCGTTTGGATGGCGCAAGTCGCCCGATAGATTTAGTAAACTGGAAAATAGTAAATTGGATAATCACTTGTGACATTAGAATAATAATACTGGCATGATAATTGCTGCAATTAGATCAATATGTTATATCCATATACGCAAACTCAATTGTAGGACACATGCACCATTACCAGGTTTTTATATGCAGCACGAGCACTATTCATGCTTACACACACACCCTGGTAATTGCCATGCCACCACACTAGATAACATTTAAATTAAACCTTTTACTAATTGATACTTAAACTGTTGCTTTTGCCTTTAATTCCTTAAAAATGAAACCGTAGTATTGCTATTCATGTGCATGTACTTCATCATATTAATTGTTCATGCTTAATACATTAATCACACATCGCGACTTGATTATTGATATCATACGCATTCATTATCATTGATATATGCACTTATGAGGATTTCTTGAGATTTTATGATATTGCTGGATTTCGGGGGAAAACCGCAAATTTTCTAACCTTATTATATTTTAAAATATGTAAAAATTGCGGTTTTCTAGTGATGTAAGTGTCGTCCACCATGAGTTTGCTGTGGATTTGGAAATCCGTGTCGAGGAGTGAAGGAACCGGCACGGGTACATGGTGGGCCCGGTAAGGTACCCCGGGGCAAGAGGAATGTGGTGATGACGTTGAGCCTGGCAGGGGATGGATTACCTACCGGTGACTGTTTGGGACGGCGGATATCCAGAGGATACCGACCGTGGCCGCTAGATGATGATATATTGATATTTGAGATGGATCAGCCGGACGGCTGAGGCCAGAGATACATTTATGAGATTTGAGACAGCTTTTGGGTGTCGTTGCTGGACACCGATTTTCGTCGATTCATTGACATTATGCTGGCATTCTAAAAGAGTTTCAAAAAAACAAAAAAAAGAGATAAAATATTTCTTATATATACCTATTGAGACCTCAGATTTTCATGTTGCATACATATTAGCACACTGATATGATATACACACCTGCTAGTGCATCCAGTCATACCTGTATTTTAGATGCTAGGATGCTTGTGTGCATGCATACGATAGCCTTTGCAGATGTTATTTATTACTCACGAGTTGGCAACTCACCCCCGTTGTGCCACAGTCTTTTGCAGGTCCGCTCCGTCAGTTCAGTAGCGGCGGGCGCACTTGTCTTTTGCCTCTTTTGCCTGAGCTCGAGTTTTGCTCATAGGTGGGTTATGTTATTATTTTGTACCACTTGTATATTCTTTGTATCTAGTGTACTCCATCTACTGTTTCTACCAGATTATTGTATATTGACCTAGAGATGAGACAGTGAGGTTTGTGGATTTTATGCTGTATTTTGGGGTCGAGCTCACTTGAGCCGACATGCTACTTTTTTATGCTCCCTTATGATTATTATGCTTGTTGTCATTTACATTGCGTGGGATTTGTGACCGCCTTATGGCGAAGAGCTAGCTCCCGCTTGGGGATGCCCTATTTTGTTGGATTCATGTATATATTTTGTTGTACCCATTTTGGGGGCCAGTATTTACAAAGGAGACTCTGCCGAAATTTTCGGAAAAATTAGTATTGTTTTTAAAAAGGGTTTTACATGACTTATTTGATAAACTTGCTTTCAAATGTTTGGGTTTTCTTCACTCTTTTGCTTAATTGGTTTTGTTTTCTGGGTTTTGGCTTACTTATTTTACGGACGTCTTTAGACGTTTCGTAAACTTAAGTGCCAGTCACGTTCCGTACCCTGCGGGTCGTGACAGGGAAGGTGGCATTCGTTGCGAATACTCAACAGCAGCCCGGTGGCCCAAAACTAACTGATCGCCTAGACGAGAGGCGGCAATTCTATAATGAGAAAATGAAGCACCCTTATTCATTTCCCCGGGACAAGACGAAAAGATTGTTCGAGCTAGCGGTGCGCAACAGGCTCATCAATCTGCCGAATCCAAAACAACCGTTGCAACCCGGCGAGGCTAATAGTCCCAATTATTGCCCCTACCATCAAACAGTAAGCCATCCAATTGAAGATTGCTTCATCTTCAAGGGCTGGATTGAAGACCAGTATCAACAGGGCAAATTTGCCCTGTCCGAGAACTGGAAAGTGAACCCAGCACAGCCACACGCCCCCAAGAAGACGGATACACCGGGGGCATCATGCTCCTTCATAGAAGAAGCTCCGTGGGAGGTCGTTCTTTCAGCCAAGACTAAAAGAATGCTAAAGGATCTCCAAACATGCCTGGCAATCAGGTAGAAGAATCCACTGGAATCCGAGATCATCGAGGGAATGCTAAAGCCGCCCCCAACTCCAAAAATTGATGGTGATAGTCAAAGCGCTCACACCCAGCCGTTAAAGTCTTCGAAAAAGAAGAAGAAGACCAAAAAGCCCGAGAAGCCTGGTGACAAGCGTACGGACCTGCAAAAACAGATTGACACATTGGAAGAATATAACCAGAAGGCGCAGACTCACACTCCAAGAATTTCTCAGCCACGTCCTTGAGGACAGAGATGATGAAAATGGAGAAGACTCGTCGGATGAGCCTGAAGATTATATGGCAAGCTGCCATGTGATCTCTCACTCATCGATAGACGACGAAGAATCTCCTGATGCAGAGAAACTGGGGGCAGATTCTGAGCCGGAACTTCTAGGGCCATCAGACGAAATGATTGATGCATTCCTAGACGAAGCTCTTCTTAAAAGAAAAGCTGCTCGAGAGCGTGAGATAACCATATTTGAAAAAGCCAAACGCCGGCGACTGGACGAAAGGATTGAAACACTCCCGCCAGATCGAAGTACGTCCGCCGCAAATAAAAGCAGGTTCAAGACGAGGAAGAGGTTCACCAAAGCCATATCGATGGGAATGAAGCTGCTACCCTCCGAAGCGAACGCTCTTGGTGAAGCGGAAACACATCCTAGCTACTGCTTACATCATCGAAAGATTGCGCACCCTACTGAAGAGTGCAACGCTTTTAAAAGATGGTGGCAGGGATATGTTGCCCACCGACAACATTTCAAGCGGATGAAACGCAAAGCTCGTCGGGAGCAAAGAAATACGACCGACGAGCGCAAAAGAACTGCCGGCAACTGCAATATGGTTGACTATGGGGGATCGCAAGTTCTCACCTTTGGGAGCGATTCTGATGAAGAAATATCTCTTGGCCCTCTCTTCAAAGAATTCACCTCGGGAAAAGAGGAAGAACCGAAGAGCTGCGAGAACATTCAGCTGTGCAATCGCACATTACCTGAAAAGAATCTCGGACCTGCAAACAAAGGTTCAAACAAAAAGGATAAGGGGAAAGAAAAGATCCTAAAAGATATCGCCCTCGATGATCGAGTCGTCGAAGAACTGGCAGCCAAGGACCCGCCCAAGAAAAGTAAGGTGGATCACAACGTTCTGGCACACTTGAGAAAGCTACCTTCACAGCTAAGCGTTCTCGACGCCCTTCTGCTATCCAAAGAGGCGAGGGATTCGCTGATCAAGGCATTACAAGAGCCTGAACAATTCCAAGCTTTCCTCGCCGAAGCAAAGATGAAGGACGAGTTGGAAGAAGTGCACACAGCCGATATCACCTTCGGCGATGAAGATCTTCTCCTCGGGACGTGTGAGCATAACCGTCCCCTTTATGTCTCCGGATACTGTCATGATATCATGATAGGCAAAATCCTGGTTGACAATGGGTCCTCCGTCAATCTCCTCAATGTAAGAGTGTTGAAGAAAATCTGCATGAGCGTTCAGCACCTCGCTCGTGATAAAATCACCATCTCCGGGTTTGACTCCCAGTCATCACGGACGCTCGGGTCTGTGATACTGACGTTGCGCTTTGGGCTACTCGTCACGGACATCAAATTTCATGTCATTGACGTTAAGACATGTTACAATGCTTTGCTCGGCAGGCCCTGGTTACACGAGTACAACATTATCTCTTCTACACAACATCAGTGTATGAAGTACTTCAAGGATGGTCTCGAATACACCGTGACAGGGGAGTTGAACCCATTCTCCGTGAATGAAGTCCGAAAGTACGATGATGCAAAATACTTCCTGCCAGATTTCGAAGACACAGAAAGATGTCGCAAATCGGAGGACAAGGACAAAGCTATCACCACTATTCCAGTCTTCGGGAGTGATACTGAGGAGGAAGAAGAAATAGTTTATTCAGGTCCGCCCCAGTGCAACAAGCCGGGACCGTCCACTCCTATGTTGATCTTCGGCAGCGACTCGAAAGATGAAGTCAATGCCGTATTCTCTGCTCGGCCATCAATACAAGATTTCGCTGATGAAGATCAAAGCTTGCAAGTCGCCATGGTTCCGCCAAAGCATCATAAAGAGCTAGACGTGCTGTATACCTACAGTGTGGAAGAACTGCAGACATTCTACGTCCCTCCCAGGCGAAAAGGTGAAAAGGCGATCCTATTCTACCGATCCGGGGAAACTAAAGTAAGGAAAGAAATTTGCCATGGTGCAGATTCTACATTTGACAGGCTCCAGTCCATCCGTTTGCCCAGATATTATACAGACGGACTAAAGAGGCTCTTGAGACGCCAAGGTGTACCCCTTAAGCAAACTGCGCGACAAACATGGTTCTATAACAGGACCTGAAACATTCCCAGAACTCAACGAAAGTTGCCCAACGGGAAAATGGAAACGATCGGGCTTGGATATGTTCGATCCAAGAAACGGGAGCTATTCCGCGACTGCTACGTCATACATGACTTTGATGAAGAAGGAGATGCTCTGTGGGAAGATGCTAACCCTGAACCAGAACGATCTCCCGCCGTGAAAATGCCAAGTCCGTCGTTTGAAGAACAGATGGACAGGCTTATAAGGGAAGCGGGTCAGAAGGTCCGAGACGATCATAATCGCGAAATGGCCATCTATGAGAAAGCCAGAACGCAGCGCCTCCTTCAGCAGGTTGCGAAAAATGAAAATGCTCTTCCTTGTCAACCCGTCATACAAAAGGCCTGACGCAGAGGCAAAAATAAATCAGAAAGCGGGAAAGGCTTTCGACAGCGACAAAGCGGGACCAAGAAGCCGCGTGATTGGGAATCGAGCAATCCGGATTCGTTTCTTATAAAGAAGATGGGTCGAGCATACTCTTTTACCCAGGACAAGACACAGAAGATACTTGATCTTGCCATAAAACATCAAATGATTACCCTCCCGGAGTCCATGCACCCCAAGTAAGCAGGTGAAGTTAATCATCCAGACTATTGCTCCTATCACCGAGCAATAAAACATCCGCTTGAAGACTGCTTCACCTTCAAGAACTGGGTCGAAAACCAATATCAACTCGGCAGGTTCGCTCTATCCAGCAGTTGGAGGGTAATCCCGCCGCAGAAGCATGAACCGAGAGCCACGTATACAGCGAAAATGGAACCGGATCAATGTCGGTCTTGGAAGCGATCTCGTACCTGCCACGTGATAACGCTGTCAGAAGGAGAGCCCGAGAACATGGATGACCTCCCCTGGTGTTTTGAAAACGATGATGACGAGGTGATCTCAGAATTTCCACCGGCGCCAAAAGAGCTTGAAGATGGAATACATACTACTGCAGATAATCTCAAGAAAATTGATTTGGGGACAACAAGTGACCCGCGACTGACATTCGTCAGTGAGCTGTTGTCTGAAGAAAGGGTGGCTACGCTAAAGAACGTGCTCATGCAGCATAAATATTATTTCGCATGGAACTATTACAAGATGCCAGGACTAGATCCAGAGATTGCTGTACACAAATTGGCGATATCCCCGGACGTCAAGCCGATCAAACAAGCACCGAGAAGAATGCGGCTCGAGCTTGAAATGAGCATCAACGCCGAGGTTAAGAAGCTAATCGACTCCGGCTTCATCCAAGAGGTCCAGTACCCTGACTGGATTGCCAACATCATCCCAGTGATGAAGAAAAATAGGACGGTGCGCATATGTGTGGACTTTCGGGATCTCAACAAAGCTTGCCTAAAAGACGACTTCCCGGTGCCAGTTACCGAGCTGATGATAGACAATACGTCCACTCATGAAGTTTGCTCCTTCATGGACAGCTCGTCGGGTTACAATCAGATAAAGATGCATCCCGAGGACTAGAAGCATACTGCTTTTTGGACCCCTTTGGGCATATTTTGCTACAAGGTGATGCCTTTCGGTCTAAAGAACGCCCGTGCCACCTATCAGAGGGCCATGACGAAGATTTTCGATGACCTCATACATGAAATCGTCGAATGCTATATCGACGACCTCGTGGTTAAAAGAAAATCATACGAGGAACATTTAGAGCATCTGAAGATCGTGTTTCAGCGCCTTCGGCAATACAACTTGAAGATGAACCCTCTCAAATGCGCGTTCGGAGTTTCATCGGGCAAATTCCCAGTATTCATCGTCCGACATCGAGGCATCGAGATAGACCCGTCAAAGATCAAGGCGATTATGGAAACGCCTCCACCAAAGACTCTCAAGCAACTACGGTCTCTCCAAGGAAAGCTCACGTATATCCGGTGATTCGTAGCCAATCTTTCCGGCAAGTGCCGTCCTTACAGTCACCTAATGAAGAAAGGGACTCTCTTCGTCTGGGATCGCAAATGTCAAAGCGCGCTGGACGAAATCAAGCAATACCTGCAGAATCCGCCAGTGCTGGCCGCTCCCGTTAAAGGAAAACCTCTCGTCCTGTATACGACAGCCCTCGAAGGTTCTTTAGGCGCGCTGTGGGCACAAGAGAATGATCAAGGGAAAGAAAGAGCTCTCTACTATCTGAGTCGAGTTCTCCTGGGGGCAGAAAGCAACTACTCCCCATCGAAAAACACTGCCTAGCGTTGATCTTCGCGGTAACGAAGCTCAGACACTACGCGTTGGCGCATGAGGTCCATCTCATATTAAAAGTGGATCCTCTCAAGTATTTGATGTCAAAAGCCATATTGACGGGGCGGTTCACTAAATGGGCCTTGCTCTTGATGGAGTTCTCGATAACTTATTGACCCCTCAAGGCCAGACGATCGCCGACTTCCTCGCTGAGCATCCGATACATGCCGACTCTCCCTTAAACTGCGAATTGCCAGACGAACACGCGTTTGACACGATCGACGGGGAAAGAAGAGAAAATGATCTCCGGTGGGAACTCTATTTTGATGGAGCGTCTTCCATGAAGAAGCGCAAACAAAGCACCCCTATAATCAAATCAGGGGTGGGCCTCATCTTCGTGACTCCACAAGTAGGGATAATGCGCTTTGCCTTCTCCTTAACAGAGCCGAGGACAAATAATGAAGCCGAATACGAAGCTTTGATAGCAGGTCTTGAGATTGCCGTCGACATGGGAATTGAAAACCTCCTCATATACGAAGACTCCTAGCTGGTCGTTAGTCAAGTAAACAGCGACTATCAAATGTGCAAATCAGAGTTAGTGAAATACGGCGAGAGTGTGCAGTAACTGCTGACTTAAATTCCTTCCTACGCCCTGGAGAGCATACCACGTGCGGAAAATAGCAAAGCGGACGCGTTAGCCAAACTCGCTAAAGAATTGGCCAACGAGAACCTCAATGACGTGAGGATCATTGTGCAAAGACGTCGGGTTCTTGCACCGGCAGAAATATCTCTGGAGTCGTCCGAAGAAAAGGAAGCGACCGAGCAAATGACTATGCAAATAAAAAACCAGGAAAAGGCTATGGATTGGAGGGAAGTCTTTATAGACTACTTCAAATCCCGTCGAACACCTGAAGACGCGTCCTCAAAACATCAGCTCATGAAACGAGCTCTGTCTTTCGCCTTCGTCAATAATACTCTGTATAAGAGATCATTTGATTCTCTATGGCTAAGATGCCTGAGACCTGAAGAAGCAAAAAGAGTCGTCCAAGAAACTCACGACGGACTTTGCAGTTCTCACCAAGCCGGCCCGAAGATGAAACTGAAGATCAAACGGATGGGCTACTATTGGCCCACAATGATCCAAGACTGCCTCAAATATGCGAAGCAGTGCCACTCGTGCCAGATTCACGGGGACTTTATCCACCAGCATCTAAATCCGCTACACCCAACAGTGGCTAGCTGGCCGTTTGAGAAGTAGGGAACTGACATAATCGGCCCCATCGAACCAGCATCGTTGTTCCCCGCCGAAACACGGAGACGCGGCCGTGCAGGTCCGTCTTGCCTGAAATTCAGGGCAGATACTAATTGGTGCTATCCGTCCACCTCTCCGAAGATGCCAAGTTGATTTATGGCACCATGTATCGAAGGTTTAAATGGATGCTGCCGATGTAGCAGACTTTGTTAGATTCCCCCTCGTTTGAGGGGTTTTTGATTGTGGGGACGCTCTTCCTTGTAGGCGCAATCCCCTGCAGTTAATTACGTTACCGCATCGTGGTAACAACTTTCTCCTTCTCCAGATGGTCACTTCTTGTCGTGGGTGTTTGTTTTGTTTTTGGTTGCCCGTGGATTGTATACGGAGACTAATTTATGTTGTCGCCCGTAGGGCGTGGATTAGACCAAATTCGTATTTTCTTAGATTTGGGTTTTGGTTTTGGTTTAAGGATACGTTAGTCTATTTTTTAAACTAAGATCAACTTAACAGGATCATTTAGATCCAACAAAAGAGCATTTGAACTCTATTGTTTAGTTTAGGGACATTGCGGTCGATTACCAGTTTAAGGACATGGTGGTCCAAGGTTAAGGACATCATAGTCCATGGGCTTAAGGACCCCATAGTCCAGGTTAAGGACATCATAGTCCGTGAGCTTAAGGACCCCACAGTCCAGGTTAAGGACATCGTAGTCCGTGAGTTTAAAGGGACCCCACAGTCTGAGGTTAAGGACATCGTAATCCGTGAGTTTAAGGACCCCACAGTCCGAGGTTAAGGACATCATAGTCCGTGGATTTAAAGGGACCCTACAGTCCGAGATTAAGGACATCGTAGTCCGTGAGTTTAAGGACCCTACAGTACAGGTTAAGGACATCGTAGTCCGTGAGTTTAAGGACTCAACAGTCCGGTTTAAAGACATCGTAGTCTATAAGATGTATGGTTGTCGGGACCCGTCACCTCTCTGAAGACGTTGAAGGATTACAACGACAAATATCAGAGGAGTAAAGAGATGTACCCTCGAACCGGTGTGAGTTGGTTGAAAGATCCGTAGTCCAATTTGGGACTAAGATCTGTTAAATATTCATGAGCAGATGGGCTCAATTAAATATAAGTTGAGGACTTATGGCCAGAATTGGGCTAAGTCCAATAAAATTAAAATGTTTAACATTTTATTGTTCTGGGCTGTTGAGCTTTTATTTGGGCTTGGCCCCTTTAATAATGCTGAGCATTAGATCCTGACATATCTTTTGTCTTGTATTGAATGCATAGCATTCATCAGAACAATGTGTGTTCTGACAGTGCGCCACGTGGCGCACCAGGCGCTTTGCGCCAATTAAAGAGCGCATTGCGCTTTCAATTTGTGAGCGTGTTGCGCTAGTTCAGTGGCGCACCAGTGAGTGACACGTGGCGCGCTTGGCGCTGAGCGCCAGCCCATGAGCGCAGTGCGCTGTTTCAGAAGCACAAAGCGTAAGTTGTATCTGTAGTTGACACGCGGCACGTTTTGGCGCTGAGCGCCGGTCCAAGGAGCGCAAAAGCGCAGTTCATGAGTGCAAGGCACTTTTCAATAGCGTAAAACGTATTTGATCAAATTTATGATCATAGAACAAGTTGATGTTCTTTTTAAAGGAGGCTTTGCCTCAAGATTCAAGAACAACAGTTCTTATTTTTGAAAGGGCTTTGCCTTTGTAGATAAATGATCTGTGAATAAAGTAAATACTTGTTTTGTTTTTATGATGAGATCTTTTGATCTCTTTTTATAAAAGACATAGGTCTTTTGTAGATCTATCATCTTTTAAGAAGATAATTCTTCTGTTTTAATGAGATAATTTCATCTCTTTGTTCAAGAATCATTCTTTTTACCTTGAAGAAATGATCTTCTTTCAAGAGCTTGCTCTTTTTCTTTTGTGTTTTCTCAAAGTTTATAGGGGGGTTTCTCTCTATCAGACTTGAAGTCTTGGGGCCTTTATATAAGGCAAATTGATTTGTTAAATCAGTTAAAGTGATCTTTCTCTGATTGATTTGGGGATATTTCTCCTCCGTTGGATCTTTGATCCTAGGGCTTCTGTTTTACAGAAGGCAATCTTCTTGTTTTTAACAAGATTGGAAAGATCTTTCCATAACAGAATTTTAATTCTGATTAATTAATGATTTATCATTATTATTAGATCTTTTGATCTAACGGTGGGGAATTTTATAATTCCAGCGCTGGCGCACCCGTGCTTTGCACGTGGGGCACTGCTCAGAGCACAGCGCTGCTCAGATCCTACGTTTGACACGTGGCGCGTAGCGCAGAGCGCAGCGTAGCCTGCACCAGCACACCTACGTTTGACACCTGGCGCGCAGAGCAGCCTGCGCTAGCGCACCCGTGTTTGACACGTGGCGCGCAGCGCGCCTAGCGCTAGCGCACTCATCGTGCACTGCCTAGGACGCAGCGCTCCCGACGCTAGCGTATCCATGTTTGACACGTGGCGCGCAGCGCGCTTAGCGCTGGATCTTGTTAGTGTATATGCCCTAGAGGCCATTACTGTATCATACTAGTTTGTATATTACTTAATGGATGCTTGGGATATTCACCTTGTATATACAATCTTGCTCAAAATAGTAGTATGCTACTTGGTTTGTTTCTACTTCAATGTGTACTTGTGTTTATTTCAGTATATCACTTATACGCATTAGTGGAGCCCTTAGGATCTTTGCTTGATTACCAGCGTTGTGATGGCAGTCACACTAGTGGGGGCTGGGTAATCTATAAGCACATCCTTATTCAGGTCCCTGGTCGCAGGACTATCGAGACAGGGCATCGATACTCCGGAGTAGACCAGCGCATGCGCTTCTCATCCCAGTGTGGGAGACGGTCTGTCCCACAGCCGTCAGTACGTCGTACTTGAGATAGTATGCGGGTGCTCGTTAGGTTACGGGTACACTGGACAGGACTCGTCGGGAACTGACTAGTTGGTATTATACCTATCGTCAGTTATCAGTTCCCAGGTGACATGAGTACGGCTTAGTCCGCTGACTTGACACTGTCACTTCGCCTCGGGTGTGTTCCCACTGTACTTTGATCACTACCCTACCACGGCTCAAAGGAGTCGTGCAAACAGGTGGTGGTTGGGTGCAGTCCCGAAGCACTTGGAGGCAGTGACGGTTAGACAGGATTCGTCTCTCCCGGTATTGGGGGTTGACATCGCGCTGTGTCTAGGAGAGCCATTACACGAGTAGTCCCTGGCCAGGGCAAACGAGATATACTGGTAGGTTTCCAGTGTTATCTCAGGGTGTATTGGGCTTCACTCCGGCACGACTTGTACCGCTATTGGGGGACTGACGTTTACCGCCCTTTAGGCCCGCCATGCGATGTATCAGACGAACAGACCGGACTGTATGGAGAATGTCACACTCAGGCTCAGTAGGAGTTCAGATGGGTTTCGCCTCGTCGGTCTTCTTGTCGGCATTACCTGGGGACCGTTACGCACAGCTAGTGCCGCTTGCGGTCTGTGGTTAAACCCACTGCCAGCGTAGTGTCGAGTCTTTAGAGTCCCACACAGAAAGCTTTTCGCCTTTAGGCAAAAGAGTAGAGGTCGCATGGTATTGCGACAGGTCGCATGGTTTTGCGACAGGGTTCGGTCACATCCGTGCACTTGTGCACGTACAGTGTCCGGACAGTTTACACTAGCGGGCTTTGGTTTAAGCCAGATCCTAGTGTACCTTATGGGATTGGATTTATCCAGTTTGCATTCGTGTTCCTCGGAACGCGGATGCGGGTGTGTATGCACAGTTGACAGGGAGGCAGAGGCAGCGGATTCTCATTAGGGTTGTTGACAGTTGACCGTTGACTTTTTGACTTTATGCTCAACCCTAATGAGAATATGATATGTGATTAACTATTATATTAATTAAGTATTATGGTGATATGGTTGTTGACTTGTTGACTTTTGTTGACTTGTTGACTTTGGTGACTTGTTGACTTTTGTTGACTTGTTGACCGGTTGACTAGGCTTGACTAGTTGACCATCATGATAACCATGGTTATCATTTCATGCCAAAGACTTTTTCTTGCTTGTTCATTTGAGTAAAATGAGTGCATGACATGATAAGGTTATGGTTACTTCAACCATCACATAAGACTTTTGTTGATATGATGAGTTATCATTGCTTTGGATTATGAGAGGGTGAGAGACAAAATACTTGCTCATTCTTTCTTGCTCATTCTCTCTCTTGTTCTTGAGCTCTCCTCTTGCTCTCACCCTCAACCTCTTGCTCCCTCTCTTGATCTATGGTTCTCTTGTCTCATGAGTTGAGAATCAAGAACCATAGATAAAATCCCATTCTAAATCATCTCTACTCATTCTAGTTCACTAGGTTTAGCAAACCAAGTGAACTAGTTTCTTCAAAGAACGAAGAAGGAGCTAAAGGTTGGAGCTTTCAAGTGGATCTATCTTCGGCGTACGGAGACAACGAGAAGGAGCCATCGAACCACCATCGGAGCTTGAAGAGAAGGAGTTCAAGTTTAGGTATAACCATCTTCATCCGAGTAGCTAACTCTCTTTAGCATAGTTTGCTAGTTTTAGTTTAGACAACGATCCCGACCATAGTTTAGTCCATGTTGCCTCTTGCGACAAAAATTCGTCTTTTATACCGTTTCCGCCTCCCCGTAAGAACCGGGGGTCGCAACGTGGACTTACAGTGGTATCAGAGCCTAACTAAACTTAAACTAGCTTAGTAGTGAAGTGTAACGAAGTTCGGAACCGAAAAAAATCACAAAACTGGATAATCACAAAAACTGAGTTTCTGTTGAAATTTTTTCTGCTCAAAATGAAAAACTTTACACTTGTAAATTCGGCTCAGGGTTTTGTGTGAACACCCAAGAAAAACGATACAGTGATTCGCCTAAAGTGCCGCGCTTCCGCCGCGTGATCCTTCTTAGCCGCCGCGGAACCGCCGCGACTTGGTGTCTTCTCTGCATCGTTTTTCGTGCAGTGTGTTTGTGTGTTGGTTTTGGGATTTTTAAAATATATTATATGTGCCCAGATTTTCCAGAAAAGAAATTTCCTTTTGGGGTCCTATAATTCCGTATTTTTTCCGAACTTCACTGCACTTTGACTATGATGGTTATATCTGTGATGCTTGCATGTATTGAACGTCGGCTAATCGCTATAAGTCGATTAGTCGGGGTTATACATGATCTGTAATGTGCTGGAATGTGTATATGAATGTGTTGGACTGTCGCGGGTGAATAGCCGGGGTGGATGTGAGATGAGCTTTTGTTTTTCTTTCATTCATTGTAAATGTAAATTGATGTAATAATTATTATTTGTTTGACCGCACAACCGGGTCGGGGTTGTAGCCGTCATTGTATAATTCTTTTTACTGTTTTTGCTCCTAGGATAGACCCATGGAGGGGTGCACAAACTACCGAGTACTTGGCGGGTAGTTTGCCGCACCCGTAGGGGTCTTGGGTGGGGTATTTGGCTATTCACCGCGACCGTGTTATCCGCTTTTCGTTTCAGGCTCGAAAGGATTGCGGATTGCTAGTATATCCAATGCATTCATCTGTGATCTGTAATGTCTATCATTGCTTACTATTTAGGCGTTGCTTATGTTTTACAGACGCGCTAGCCCAGCCCCCGCTCTGTCGTTAGTTAAGTAACCTAACGGGTAATGACGGGGCCCCGTGGCGAATGCGAATGGCATAAGCGTACGTCATATTTTGGTTGTTTTCTGCAATGGTAGGATTAAATGATGGGACGCATTAAAAGAACTAATGCAAGAATATCACGCATTAAAAGAACTAATGCAAGATAATAAACCAAGTTAAAGTCGTTGGAACACTTTCGAAAAACCACTCGGTTCTTTTCAAAACAAACTTTTAAAATACGGAGTTTGAGCCACTCCATTTAAAAGCTATCTCGTTCCATCGACCAAATCAAGTTCACTACGTTCACGGTTTTGCCAAAACCATCCGTAGCCCTCCATCATTTCAGTTAAATATTCGGTAGTATTCAAGCTATGTATTTTGACCTCACGCCAAGGCATAGTGATTGGTAGCTGCCGGATATTTATCTGTTGCATAGATAGAATGCGTTAGTTTGAGACAGTCGTACTGCCATTTTGGCCTACGTCAAGGGTATGTACGGGTGGATTCAAATTAACCTGGATAATGATGGGACGAACTTGACATGTGACTTATGACATTTTGACCTCACGCCAAGGTCATAAGAGCATGGGGCAAAAATCCACATCGGGAGTTTCATAAGTACTGAAACTTGCTAGATTTGCATACCATTTGGAGTGTGATGATTCTGGTAGGATTCCTTCAGTTTCGTCACGCGATGATATTTGGATCCCGATCCTACTGTGAGTATATGCTACTCCTCGGGAAATTTCTCACTTAACGATCAATGCTATAAACCTAGTAGGTGCCTAGAAAGGTGTTAGCGGGGCTACGCCCCAAGGGAAAAGAGGTTCTCTAATTAAGGAACTTCGCGAAAGCGTTGGAAAACCTCCCTCGAAGTACCGACACCGGCCTGGCTGAACGGTTAAGCAAGTATTGTGCGGTGGGATTGATCCCGGCTAATTCTTCCTTTATGGTTTGAGGAGGGATTCGAGAAACAGTGGGAGCCATCCTGTTTAGACAAACTAAAAACCACTCTAAACTTGCAAGAGCATCATGCTGAGTGTTTCTTCTTCTCTCTCCTAATTGCAGCGACCAATCAACATGACTGGACTTAAGTTACTCCTAGATAAAAACAAACTGACAGGGCCAAACTACAAAGATTGGCTCAGGAATGTCAAGATCGCAATCACTTATGACAAGCTGGGGTATCTTCTTACCACCAAAGCTCCCCCTGTCCCTGGTCCAACTTCCAGCGTCGCGGATAAGGAAATCCGCAAGACTTGGGAGATTGATAGCGCGAAGGCCAAGTGCCTCCTGCTTGCCTCGATGGACAACGAACATCAGAGGAGGCATGAGAATATGGACATGGAGTCCATATTGCTCCATACAAAAGAACTGTATGGAGAGCAATCACGTATCGCAAGATACGAAGCGTCGAAAAAGTTGTTTTCGACAAGAATGGCCGTCGGATCATCAGTAGCCGAGCATGTGCTAAAGATGATCGGCTTCATTGAGGAACTCGCTGACCTAGGGATCACATTGGAGAGTGAGCTATATACGGATATAGTTCTCCAGTCCCTTCCTTCCACTTACGCCCAGTTTATACTGAACTTCAACCTACAAGAAAAAGAGGTTGAACTATCAGAGCTCCTCAACATGCTGAGGAGCGCAGAGGGCACCCTACAGAAAGGTAGGGAAACATCCACTTTGTTTGTAGGAGGATCATCTTCTTCTAGGTCCAAGGCGAAAGCCAAGGGAAAGAAGAAGAAGGCCCCCGCCAAACCAAGGGGCGGTGTTGGTAAAGTGGATACGAAGGGAAAAGGCAAAGCAACAAAGATAGCGGGGAAGCTTGTGGATAAGGAAGAATGCTTCTATTGTCATAAGAAAGGACACTGGAAGAATGATTGCAGGGCCTGGAAGGCCAGAACACAGGAATTGAAGCAGGTTGCAGCTTCAGCTTCAGGTGTGTATGTTATTGAAAACTGTCTTTCAATAAACTCTACTTCCTGGGTATTGGATACCGGATCAGGATCTCATATCTGTAATTCTTTGCAGGCGTTGAGAAACCGTAGTGTTTTGAAAGCAGGTGACATGACCCTCAGAGTTGCAAACGGAGCTAGCATGGATGCTAAAGCCGTGGGGGACTATCACCTGGGAATGTCAGATGGACATGTTTTGGTTTTGCGTAATTGCTTTTTTGTACCCAACGCAACTTGTAATATCATTTCTGTATCTTTAGTTTCTAAAGAAGGTTATGAATTTGCGTTTGTAAGTAATGTTGTAAACATTCACCTTAATCAAGTATTGATTGGGTCAGGTACTCTGAGTAATGGTATATACGTGTTAAACCAACCACAGATTTTTAATGTCCAGAATACACACAAAAGAAAGTCTCCAGAAATAAATCAGACTTTCTTATGGCATTGTAGATTGGGTCACATCAATGAGAGAAGGTTGACGAAGTTACATACAGAAGGGTATTTGAATGCGTTCGAATATCAGTCGTATGCCACTTGTCAATCCTGTCTCAAGGGAAAGATGACAAAGACTCCGTTTACTGGACATGGAGTAAGAGCGAGCGAGCTCTTGGGACTCGTACACAGTGACGTGTGCGGTCCAATGTCTACACATGCCCGAAGCGGACATTCTTACTTCATTACTTTTACGGATGACTTCTCAAGGTACGGTTATGTCTTCTTAATGAAACATAAGTCCGAGGCCTTTGGAAAATTCCAGGAGTATAAGAATGAAGTAGAGAAACAGACCGGCAAAAGTATTAAGATTCTAAGATCGGATCGAGGTGGAGAATACTTAAGTGCCGAGTTCCTGGACTATTTAAAAGAGAACGGAATTCTCTCTCAGCTTACTCCTCCATACACCCCGCAACATAATGGTGTATCGGAGAGACGGAACCGCACCCTATTGGATATGGTGCGGTCCATGATGAGTAACGCTGAGTTACCGCGATCGTTCTGGGGGTATGCGCTAGAATCAGCTGCATACCTTTTGAACCGAGTTCCGACTAAGACTGTGCCTACCACCCCATATGAAATGTGGAGTGGGAAGAAACCCTATCTTCAATATCTGAAGATCTGGGGATGTCCAGCTTTTGTCAAAAAGCAGCATGCGGACAAACTTGAGGCACGCTCAGTACTGTGCAAGTTTGTGGGATACCCAAAGAACACCAGGGGGTATCTTTTCTACTACGCAGAGGAACAAAAAGTCCTTGTTTCTCGTAATGCCCACTTTCTAGAACACCAGTTCTTGGAAAAGGAAATTAGTGGGAGCGCAGTAGAACTAGAAGAAATTCCAGAACCACAGACTATTACTGAAAGGTTAGTGGAACCAGAGGGTTCAACAGAACAGGACATTCCTACGCCGCTCCGCAGGAGTAGTAGGCAGTCTCATCCGCCCGAGAGATACTGCGGTTTTCTCATAGACGGGGATAGAGAGGATTGCATCATAGATTATGATGAGCCTACTAGCTTCCAGCAGGCCGTTCAGAGCGTTGACTCAGTGAAATGGCTGGATGCAATGCGGACCGAAATGGAGTCCATGTACACCAACAAGGTATGGACGTTGGACATTGCTCCAGACGGGGTAAAACCCGTAGGATGCAAGTGGATCTTCAAAAGGAAGATTGGTGTAGATGGACAGGTTGAGACCTATAAAGCTAGGCTGGTAGCAAAGGGTTTTCGTCAAAGACCTGGCTTGGACTACGACGAAACCTTTTCTCCAGTAGCCATGCTGAAATCCATTCGGATCCTTCTTGCCATTGCTGCCTTCCACGATTATGAGATCTGGCCAATGGACGTAAAGACAGCTTTTCTAAATGGAAATTTAGAGGAGTGTGTCTATATGGACCAGCCAGAGGGTTTCATTCAGAGTGGGAGCAGCGGAAAGGTGTGCAAGTTGCTTAAGTCCATCTATAGACTAAAGCAGGCATCGCGGAGTTGGAACATCTGCTTTGATGAGACGGTCAAAGAATTTGGCTTTATCAAAAATCCAGATGAACCATGCATCTATAGTAGATTTGTAGCGAGAACTGTAGTATTCCTCGTTTTATACGTGGATGACATTCTCTTAATAGGAAATGACATTCCTATGCTACAATCTGTCAAGGGGTTCTTGTCACACAGGTTCTCCATGAAAGACCTGGGTGATGCCTCATACATTCTGGGTATCCGGATCTACCGTGACAGATCCAAGAGGATATTAGGACTTTCACAATCCAGGTACATCGACACCATACTGAAGAGGTTCAGTATGGAAGATTCCAAGCGCGGTAACCTACCGGCTTGTCACGGGATCACCCTCTCTAAAGAGATGTCTCCCAAGACTGATTTGGAGAGGGATCGCATGTCTATTATACCCTACGCTTCTGCGGTAGGCTCTATAATGTATGCAATGTTGTGTACCAGACCGGATGTAGCTTATGCACTGAGTGTGGTAAGCCGGTATCAGTCTAACCCAGGGGAGAAACACTGGATAGCGGTAAAGAACATTCTCAAGTACCTGAGAAGGACTAAGGAGATGTTCTTGGTGTATGGCGGAAAAGACCTCCAGATCGAGGCCTTTGCTGACTCCAGCTTCCAGAGTGACAAGGATGATTCCAAGTCCATGTCGGGTTTTGTCTTTACCCTCAATGGAGGGGCGGTGTGTTGGAAGAGTTCCAAACAGGAAACCGTTGCAGACTCGACGATGGAAGCGGAATACATCGCTGCATCTGATGCCGCAAAAGAAGCTGTCTGGATGAGGAAGTTCTTGAAAGAACTTCAGGTGGTTCCGTCCATTGTTGATCCAATACCTCTGTATTGCGACAACAACGGGGCTATAGCTTTAGCGAAGGAACCCAGGTCCCATCAGAAATCCAGGCACATCTTAAGGCGGTATCACCTGATCAGGGAGATCGTAGATCGCCAGGAGATCGAGGTTCGGAGAGTCGCTTCAGAAGACAACACTGCAGATCCATTCACCAAGGCCTTGCCCCAGACTCAGTTCGAGCGGCTGATCGAGATGATAGGTCTTCGATACGCCAGTACATGGCCTTAGTGCAAGTGGGAGATTGTTAGTGTATATGCCCTAGAGGCCATTACTGTATCATACTAGTTTGTATATTACTTAATGGATGCTTGGGATATTCACCTTGTATATACAATCTTGCTCAAAATAGTAGTATGCTACTTGGTTTGTTTCTACTTCAATGTGTACTTGTGTTTATTTCAGTATATCACTTATACGCATTAGTGGAGCCCTTAGGATCTTTGCTTGATTACCAGCGTTGTGATGGCAGTCACACTAGTGGGGGCTGGGTAATCTATAAGCACATCCTTATTCAGGTCCCTGGTCGCAGGACTATCGAGACAGGGCATCGATACTCCGGAGTAGACCAGCGCATGCGCTTCTCATCCCAGTGTGGGAGACGGTCTGTCCCACAGCCGTCAGTACGTCGTACTTGAGATAGTATGCGGGTGCTCGTTAGGTTACGGGTACACTGGACAGGACTCGTCGGGAACTGACTAGTTGGTATTATACCTATCGTCAGTTATCAGTTCCCAGGTGACATGAGTACAGCTTAGTCCGCTGACTTGACACTGTCACTTCGCCTCGGGTGTGTTCCCACTGTACTTTGATCACTACCCTACCACGGCTCAAAGGAGTCGTGCAAACAGGTGGTGGTTGGGTGCAGTCCCGAAGCACTTGGAGGCAGTGACGGTTAGACAGGATTCGTCTCTCCCGGTATTGGGGGTTGACATCGCGCTGTGTCTAGGAGAGCCATTACACGAGTAGTCCCTGGCCAGGGCAAACGAGATATACTGGTAGGTTTCCAGTGTTATCTCAGGGTGTATTGGGCTTCACTCCGACACGACTTGTACCGCTATTGGGGGACTGACGTTTACCGCCCCCTAGGCCCGCCATGCGATGTATCAGACGAACAGACCGGACTGTATGGAGAATGTCACACTCAGGCTCAGTAGGAGTTCAGATGGGTTTCGCCTCGTCGGTCTTCTTGTCGGCATTACCTGGGGACCGTTACGCACAGCTAGTGCCGCTTGCGGTCTGTGGTTAAACCCACTGCCAGCGTAGTGTCGAGTCTTTAGAGTCCCACACAGAAAGCTTTTCGCCTTTAGGCAAAAGAGTAGAGGTCGCATGGTATTGCGACAGGTCGCATGGTTTTGCGACAGGGTTCGGTCACATCCGTGCACTTGTGCACGTACAGTGTCCGGACAGTTTACACTAGCGGGCTTTGGTTTAAGCCAGATCCTAGTGTACCTTATAGGATTGGATTTATCCAGTTTGCATTCGTGTTCCTCGGAACGCGGATGCGGGTGTGTATGCACAGTTGACAGGGAGGCAGAGGCAGCGGATTCTCATTAGGGTTGTTGACAGTTGACCGTTGACTTTTTGACTTTATGCTCAACCCTAATGAGAATATGATATGTGATTAACTATTATATTAATTAAGTATTATGGTGATATGGTTGTTGACTTGTTGACTTTTGTTGACTTGTTGACTTTGGTGACTTGTTGACTTTTGTTGACTTGTTGACCGGTTGACTAGGCTTGACTAGTTGACCATCATGATAACCATGGTTATCATTTTATGCCAAAGACTTTTTCTTGCTTGTTCATTTGAGTAAAATGAGTGCATGACATGATAAGGTTATGGTTACTTCAACCATCACATAAGACTTTTGTTGATATGATGAGTTATCATTGCTTTGGATTATGAGAGGGTGAGAGACAAAATACTTGCTCATTCTTTCTTGCTCATTCTCTCTCTTGTTCTTGAGCTCTCCTCTTGCTCTCACCCTCAACCTCTTGCTCCCTCTCTTGATCTATGGTTCTCTTGTCTCATGAGTTGAGAATCAAGAACCATAGATAAAATCCCATTCTAAATCATCTCTACTCATTCTAGTTCACTAGGTTTAGCAAACCAAGTGAACTAGTTTCTTCAAAGAACGAAGAAGGAGCTAAAGGTTGGATCTTTCAAGTGGATCTATCTTCGGCGTACGGAGACAACGAGAAGGAGCCATCGAACCACCATCGGAGCTTGAAGAGAAGGAGTTCAAGTTTAGGTATAACCATCTTCATCCGAGTAGCTAACTCTCTTTAGCATAGTTTGCTAGTTTTAGTTTAGACAACGATCCCGACCATAGTTTAGTCCATGTTGCCTCTTGCGACAAAAATTCGTCTTTTATACCGTTTCCGCCTCCCCGTAAGAACCGGGGGTCGCAACGTGGACTTACAGATCTGAACCGTTGCTTCAATTTTTGAATCTCGGAATTTGAACAAAGCTTTGCTCTAATTGGGGAAACAAATGCCCCCCACCGTTGCGCTTACGTGGCCCACATGTGAGTGCAACGGTGGCAGCATCTCCGCCGTTGGATCAACTTTTTGGAAGTTGAAACGGCTGTCAATGCCTATAAATAGGACCTTTGGTCCTTTAGATGATTTTCATCTTCTTCTTTGAGAACTTTTATTCAGAGTATTGCTCTCTTTTTTAAGAAAGTTAAGAGTTAAAACTTTGTCAGATTTTTTTAGGTAAAGATTAATCTTTAAAGGGATTAATAATCTGGAGTTTCACTCATTATCAGAGCCTTTTGCTCTACTTAGATCATAGATCTTCAAGAAAACCTTTTTAGGGTTTCTTAACAGGGCTTTGCCCTTGTTAGATCTTAGATCCTAAGAGTTCTTTTAAGCATTTTGATGGGTTATTCCATTATCTTTACAGAACATGGCTCTTTAGAATTCTCGGGGTATTTTTAAATTCCCCTCATAATTAACTTTGACAGGTGTCACTCCTGTTTGTAGAGTATTGCTCTCGAGGAGTTTGACTCCTTGACCCGAAGGGTCGCTTATTAAATGAGATTCCTTTTGTAGGATTTCTCAGAAATTCGAATTTGTTAGTTGTCATGATTAGAATTTCTTTTCTCCATGGGGACATCAAGAGTTGTGTAAATCCCGTATCTGCTTCAATAAGCTTTTCTAATCAGTTTGTCTACTGACTCTCACTGATTTTCTTTTTCAGACGTTATGGCTGCTCATTTGTATGATCTTGATGAGATTATCTCTTACGGAGACATCCACTCACTCGGCCGTTCTCAAAACCAGGAGTTTACAATTGCTCAATGTGCCGAAATATGGGTCGCTTTGGTGTATACAATGGTCGACTTCTTCCTCAACGTTCCTCTCTCTTGAAGCTTATCGTGGGAGAATCTGGGGAGCACTTCCCCTATTCTGTGCCGGCATGCCGCTTAAGGCATTGGATGATGCCGAAGACAAGGTGCACTCGGTGTATCTGATGGGCCTAATCTCAAAGAGCAGGCGAGATAATCTCGTTGATCTTCTGCATCAGGCTTTTCAACAGGCAGCAATACTTGCTGCCTATCGGAAGGTGGAGGACATCAGGGAGGATCCCGACGCTTGTGATCGCGAAAGAAAGCATACTAGGATGGTTCGAAAGGCCTGGGACATTTTAGATGGCCTTACTTTTGAGTTTCTTAATCCATGCCCTGGATTTGATGTCGTGCCTTTGTAAACATTCCAGTTATGTTTTTTATTTGCTGTTTCCCTCAATGTAGGCATTTTCCGAAGTATGAATAGCAAGCCCTTTCGTTCCTATGTGTTTATTTCATACATCAAACTTCTTTTGCACATGCATGAATGGATATGTCTTGAACGTTCGACTGAATGTGAATAAAATGTTCTCCTTGTTGCTTTCTTTTCTTTTCTGTATTGTTGGTATGTTACCCTGGCAAGTGTGGCCTATAGATAATAAAGAACATTTCATCTTGAACTCTTCAAGAGGTAGTGATGGCTTAGGAAGCAGGTTCAGATCTGCTACCTAAGACTTTTCAACTTTATGAACCGTGAGGGTCTCATAAAGACTTTTCTCCCTACGAGTCGTGAGGATCTCGTAGGTGTCTTTTCTCCTTAGGAGTTGTGAGAATTCCTAAGTGTGGTTTCTCTCGAGAGTTGTAAGGATCTCACAAGAGAATTTTTCCCTTTTACAAGTCGAGCGGACTCGTAAGTGGTTGTTTCCCTCCTTGTCGAGATTCGACTTTGGAAAGTGTGGTCCGTGAATAGTATACAAGAGTCCATTTTGGACCGACTTATAGGACCCTAGTGCTTAGGAAACAGGCCCTCATCCCCATTGCCCAAGGCTTTTCCCTACGAGTCGAGACGAATCGAGCAGTTCTCGCAGGAATTTCCTAACGTCACAGTTAACTCCTGCTAATAGAAGTTCGTTAGGGCCTGTGGTACTAGGGTTTTTTACTCGTCGCACCGTCGCGTTGGCTGGTGTATTCCTCAACGCATAATCTTGCCTTTCGAGTGGCCCCGCGACTGTCGTGTCTCTGATCCCTTCGGGGGCTGGACAAGACGTCTTCAAGTAATCTTCCATGTGATATTACCGTCGAAAGAGCAAGCATTAGGGATATTCCATGTCGCTTTTTACTTGAGGTTAGGCTCAGTTTGGGAGCCCCGATAAGTCATAACCACTCCGCGCTGGTGTGGGATGATCTCCGATAGTCTTTCGGGTTTTATATGAGTTGCCGTCAAGACCCTGAAGTTAGGAATATTGTCTTCGCTTCGTTTGCTGGCATTGCGTCTGCTATATCGAGACGAATGTCGCGGTTTGTCTCTAGGTTGTTGGTGAACCGTCGAGGCTTGGAACTAGGGACTTTGCCATGGCTCCATTGTTGTGTCACGTCTGCATCCTGTTGGGGGAAGAACGCTGGGGTGACATCGCGTCTGCTGTATCGAGACGA
This sequence comes from Agapanthus africanus, assembly GCA_030015575.1. Lineage (NCBI taxonomy): Eukaryota > Viridiplantae > Streptophyta > Magnoliopsida > Asparagales > Amaryllidaceae > Agapanthus > Agapanthus africanus. The sequence goes on along the minus strand of JASDDO010000019.1, from coordinate 39,815,840 downwards.
ATATCAAGGTGGTCTCTAGGTTGTTGGTGAACCGTCGGGACTTGGAACTAGGGACTTTGCCATGGTTCCGTTTTGCGGACGTCGTATATTCCTGCAGAGACACTGATTTTTTTGCGGGTCGACGCGAATTGAGATGCTCTCGTCAAGGACGCTGATTTCCCTGAATCGAGATTTTTGCCAAGGACACTGATTTCCCTGGGGTTGAGACGAATCGAGATATTCCTGCAAAGACGCTAATTTCTCTGCGGGTCGACGCGAATCGAGGTGCTCTCGTCAAGGACGCTGATTTCCCTGAATCAAGAATTTTTTGCCAAGGATACTGATTTCCTGGGGGTTGGTTGACTTTTTTCCGAAACGGAACGTTAATCCGGCGGGGAAGTCATTGGTTGACTATAGATTGTCTGTGGGCCGTAGAGTCTAGGAACTAGGGACTTTGCCATAGCTCCGTTTGGTGATGCTGTGTCCGAATCCTGTTGGAATGAGGAGGATCACCGTTGCTGATTTTTAGGCTGTAGATGTTGCCGTTAAGGTTTGGAACTAGGGACTTTGCCATGGCTCCGATTTGTTGTGACTCTGGGGTCGGTTGTTGACGTCGCGTCTGCATTTTGTTGGAATAAGGACAAACGTCGTTGGTGATCTCTAAGTTATCGATGTTGACATCGAGACCCTGAAACTAGGGATCTTCCTTTGCTTCGTTTGTTGACATTGTGTCTGCAATATTGCAACAAGTGTCGAGATTGTCTCTAGGTTGTCTATGAACCGTCGAGATTTGGCTTTGCTTTCTGATGGAGCCTGGTGGGAAGGTGTTTCCCTCCTTTTTTGTTTGTGCCCTTGGATTGTATACAAGGATCGACGTGATTTCACCTGTAGGGCAAAAAGTTTCATTTTATATATTTTTCTTTCCGCGATGCTCTATCATTTTAGCTTTTATATCGCGAAGGTCGCGATTGCCCAATCATTTCGGCTATTTTTCGCGGTGCCCAATCATTTCGGCTATTTGTTTTATTTTTACTCGCTGCTTTTTATTGCGAATTGCCCAATCATTTCGGCTATTTTGCATGCATACATTTTTACTTGCTGATTATGTTGCAAGTTGCCCCATCATTTCGGCTATTTTTATGCATGTGTGGCTCGCTAGCTTCTTACTGCAAGCTTGGAATTAGACACCGATTTCGGCATTAGTACCGCTACAACTGGAATATTGCCAGGACCGAATCATCATTTGCCTCCGTCGATGTCGAACAAAGGTGGCTTAGCGAACAGGGTTAGGATCCTGTCGACTAAGGCTTTTGACTTCATGAGTCGTAAGGGTCTCATGAAGGTATTTTTCCCTACGAGTCGTGAGGATCACGTAGGTGCGTTTTCTCCTTAGGAATCGTGAGGATTCCTAAGTGTATGTTCTCTTATAAGTTGTAAGGATCTTACAAGAGTGTTTTCTCCTTATAAGTCGAGAGGACTTACAAGAGCTGTTCACCGGGTAGACATATCCCTAGTCACGGATGGGACTCTATTAGGGAAATGTCTATTCGCGCCCGTGGATTGTATACAAGGGTCAGCATTGAGCCGCTTGTAGGGAAATATTGGAGGTTGTGGTGGCCGCTTAAGAACAGGTTCAGATCCCTGTAGCTTAAGACTTTTGAATCTTATGAACCGTGAGGGTCCCATAAGAGGTGTCACGCCCCGCTTCCCAGAGTACGCTAAGATGGGCACGTGACATAGCCAACCATGCTACCGGTGGATAGGAAAAATCCTTCCACAGTCACATTACGGCTGTAAAGATATCAAGAACAGGAAAGTAAACCAACTATCTAGTACATGTCCATAAGCCAGGGTAGAAGAGTCAAGAAATAACAATATGCGGAAGCCAAAAGATACAATAAAAGAAACACCTGGAAGTGAAACTACATACCGACAGGAACTTCACCGCTCGTCTAACAGCGGCAATACTCCTGATCAGTCTGCAACAAGGTAGAAGAATCTAGGCCATGCAAAACCCAGACGTCAGTGCGTCATGTCATCAAGTAATAAAATACAAACAGGGTAACAGGCAATGCAATATAATCATGAATGAAAAGCAGGTGTAACAGTAATGTAAATCAGGGCAGTGTAGGGTAGTGTGCGGTGAGTAAACTAAACTGTTCTATTGGGTTTTCTACTCTCAAGTCTTTGAAATCAATTTGATGAATCATCGATGTAACTCAATAGTATCCCGTGCATACCCGGGACCACGGTCCAGATTCTCGAGCTGAATCCGATATATGCCGCTAGGCACTAAACAGGAGATATGTACAGATGAATGATGCCAGCAGCATCATCCCAAGGCTGGCCTAGCCTCTAAAACTGATCAGAACAGGTATCGAACTGTCGAGTTACAAGTCAGGTTTCATCATTGATTTCCCCATACCCCCAAGTTGTGTATGTTAAGTCAGGTATTCAGTAATCAAGAACTAATGCCAACACAGGATCAAGTAAGAGCAGGTTTGTCTGGATAGACAACAGGAACGGTCCATGAGGACTACATGTCAGGTTTGTTGGCATTAGACAGGAGATCAAGTAACGGGTCAAGCCATGGTACATCAGGTCGAGTCAAGTAGTGTACGGTACCATATCGGGTCAGGTAATATATGTAGCAAGTCATGTCAGGGTGTAAAAGATATCACGTGAGTGCTCATAATCAAGTAGAATAATCATGGTTATAAGCAAACAAGCATGGGTACCATCAGAACAATAAGTTGGCACATGTAATATGACATGCAAATAGGTACAGGTTAAGGTATTAGCTGTACGGTTATTAGTTTGAGTATAAGACATAGTTCAACATTGCATGCATACATTATAACCATCATGGGTGTCAGGTTCAATGTTAAAGTGTACTAAATAATCTAAAGGCAAAATTGAATGTAAATCAGATGATTTGTATACACACGATCGTCCGACAAGATATAAAATATAAAAGGGTGTTGTAGGTCATGCAAATGATTGTTACAAGATTTAAGTGTGAAGGCGGGTACTATGTATAACAGAACTAAAAGCAAGCTGGTATGTTTCGAGCCATGATTCTAAAATGATATAATGGAATGTCGACATGTTAAAAGAGAATTCTGGTATTAGAATGGAACTACAGATCTAAAGTGCACTCTAACAGGTACATAGTAATTTAAAGGGCATAAGTAGTAGTTTAAATAGCATGTAGCAAGATTAACTTGCCTGGACGGATCCGGAACGGGAATGCGGAACTTCTCACGTCGGCGGGAAACATCGTGACGCGCGCACGGTACACGGAACAGATCTAGACCACGCACAGCGTGATCACACAGGTCAGGTATCCGCGTTGGGTTGTCGGAATAGTCGTCGGCACGTCGGATCCCGGCAAACGATAAACAGCAATGAGTCAAGAGAACAATACACAAGAAGAGAGGAAAGGACGGAGGGAAAAATGGTAGAATGAAACCATTGGAGAGAGCTTACCGTAGCTGCGTTCTGCGGTTGCAGAAGGGAGTCGGCAAGGGGGTGTCGACGAAAAGGGTTGCCGACGTGAGGTTTCCCGGCGATGGTCGATAGCCACGAACCCAAAAGAGAGAGAAGAAGAAGAAGAAGAAGAATGGGGTTACAGCTCTGGGGTTTGGGGTCAAGGACGAGGCGGCAAGGGTGCTGTCGATGAAGTCTCCGGCGATAGGGTCGTTGGCATGCTGGGTTCTGCGGCGCTAGGGTTCTGGGCATGCAGGAAGAAGAGGAGCTTAGGGGTTGAAGGTTCTTGGCGTCGTCGGGGTTGCAGAGTGATTGGGTACGGAGAGGGAAACGAGGTGAAGGCCGGGTTAGGGTGACGGTGAAGTCTCCGACGAGGCTTGGTGATCGGTGGTGATGGCGTGGCAAGGGGTTTCATAGGTTCAGGGATGTTGGTGGCGGCGCTGAGCACCCGGGAGCAAGAGGAGGGAAGGAGAGTGAGATTACGACAAAGGTTGTGCGGCTGGGGTCGCCGGAGGTGAGGGGACGACAACAGGTTCTTAGGGTTTGAGGGTGCAAGGTGACGTGAAATGGAGGAAGAAGAAGAGGAGAAAGATAAAGAGGGAGATGAGGAGAGGAGAGAAAGGTGGAGGAGATGGAGATGAGAACGAGGATAGAGGTGGCGACTACGACGGCTAGGGTTCTCGTGCTCGAGGTTTTGAAGATGAGAAGAAGAAGAAGGAGAAGAAGAAGAAACGGAGGGAGGTGATCGTAGCAGACGAGGGAGGTGACGGGACTCCGTTCACCGCGAGAAGAGAGAGGAAGAGGCGCGATAGGAGAGAGATAGAGAGAAGCGAGAGGAGAGAGAAAGGGAGAGGAGAGATGAATTTGTCGCTTTCTGTGGGGGAGAGAGAAAGAGAAAATAAAGAGGAGAGAGGGAGACAGCGAAGGAAGAGAGAGAGGGAGAGAGATATGTGGGGCCCGGCACCTAAGGGAAAACATGTGATTGGCTGCGAAAATATGAGGAAGGCTTTGGAAAATTTTAAAAGATTTTCTTTTAAAGATTGGAGAATATTTCTTTGGCTGTGTAAATTAGTGGAGAGATATTTTGGGTTGTTTTTTTTTTTTAAAATATTTTCTTATGCTAAAAGGAATGTTGGCTGTTAAGAAAATATTAAAGAATATTAAATAATTAGAATTTGGCGGGTTACAAAACATTTCAGAAATGCGTCCGGGTCGGGTCCAAAATTCAGATTTAAAAATACCAAAATATAAGCAACTTCCAAATTTCAAAATGAATGCCTAGTTAAAGAAAAAGCATACCCCCAAGAACGGATGCACGTACGTGCGCGTAGCCATCCAAACACGTCCGTTTTCACTGAACGGGACGAGAACAAGATGTAAGGACGCTACCACAGGGTTAGGGGTATCATGCAGGCCATGAAATGAAATTTAATTTATTTCACATGATTTAAACTGTTATAAGCAAAAGATGCGATATAGGATAAAATACCAGTACACTAAATCATGAGATGAACTAGTCCATGCAACAAGTCCAGATAATGTATAATAAGAGTCAAACAGGTTCTAGCAAGCGGGTTGGGTCGAATGCCCAGTAACATGCAAAATACTATTCACATCCAAACACGCTAAATCAGGAATATACCATGGATAAGAAAAATTACTGAAACTGGAATTGGTATAAATGAACTCGGGTGTTACAAGAGGGTTCTCCTTACGAGTCGTGAGGATCTCGCAAGTGTAATTTCTCCATAGGAATGGTGAGGATCCCTAAGTGTGTTGCTCCCTTGTGAGTCGTAAGGATCTCATGCAGGTGGTTTCTCCTTACAAAGTCGAGAGGACCTTGCAAGTGTCTTTTAACGAGATTGAGCTCTTTCGGGTTTTCACAAAACTCGCCGGTAGCCTTGCTGTTTTTACTCATGGAGCCCTTTCGGGTTTTCATCCGTGCCCATTTTACTTATGGACATACCGTTTTCTTTTTTCTCTCTCTCTTTTTTCTAACAAGGTTGCGCCCTTTCGGGATTTCACAAAACTCGCCGGTAGCCTGCTGTTTTTACTCACGGAGCCCTTGCGGGTTTTCATCCGTGCCCTTTTTCTTATGGACATACCGTTTTCTTTTTTCTTTTTTTTTATTCTCTTTTTTTTTATCAGCTTTGGGATGCTGCAATCCACCGTAGTTTATCGACATCTCGGTCAACAGCTAGTTTTAGGACATAGTGGTCCATTGCCAGTTTTAGGACATAGTGGTCCGTTGCCAGTTTTAGGACATAGTGGTCCGGTGTTAGTTTAAGGACGTTTCGGTCTCTTTGTTCATAGGTTGGACATGTTTGAAGATCTTTCAGCACTCTTTTAGTTTTTGCCGAAAGAACAATTTCTCATGGAGCTTCCCTTATAAAAGAGCATGATGCCCCTGGCGTGTCCATCCTTTTCTGAGCATGTGGTTGTGGCGGGTTCACCTTCCAGTTGTCAGACAACTCGAATTTGCCCTTTTGGTATTCATCCTCAATCCATCTTTTGAAGACGTAGCAATCTTCGAGTGGGTGGCCCATTACTCTGTGGTAGGGACAATATTTAGATGGTTAACGTCACCCGGTTGCGATGGATGTTTTGGATCTGGCAGAGTGATGAGTCCCTTGCGCACTGCCAGTTCGAATAGTCTCCTTATTTTATCCCTGGGAAATGAGTAAGGACGTTTCAACTTCTCATCGAGGGATCACGGCTTGCTGCTCTGACGAACAGACGGTCTTAGGTTACTCAGCTGTCGCTGAGCGTTGGCAACAACGGTCGCTTTCCCGTTACCTTTTTCATTTCGGAAACCCATTCTTGAAGGGAAAGGCCTATGGCCCATCTGGTTCATTTGGGCCAGCTTGTCGATCAAGGCCTGGAAGGTGGTCGGCTTGAAGAACATCATGAATTGGGAGATAGTCGACTGAGGGTCAAGGGTCCACATGAACATGCCTACGGCAGGAGCTTCTTCTATGTGTTGTTCGCATTTCGACCATAGGTTCCGCCACCGGATTGCATACTGCACCCACGTCTCTCCCGGCTTTACTCTGGCGTTGATCAATGCCGTGATCGGGGTGCGTTCACTGGCACTTGCGAACCATTGAGTGAATAGCAACTCCATTTCTGTAAACGTTTTGACGGAGTCGTCGGGAAGCCCTGAGTACCATTCAAAAGCTGTGTCTGCTAAACTACCGACGAATTGGCGAAGTAAAAGTTTATCATCACTCCTGGTGTTGTCGCAAAGAGCCCTGAACTGAGCGACATGTTGATGGGGATTGCCTGTCCCCTTGTACATATGGAATTTAGGGATCGCGAATCCCGGCGGGTACTTTATTTGGTCATACCAGCCTGAATATGGTCGCCCAGTTTTAACGACTTGGCCGGCCGCTTCATTCGCCTGGTGAGCTCGTATTTGCTGAGCAATATAGTCGTCCAGAGCGGCCTTGGAAATAGTTTCCTCTTTGGCTGCTGAAAGAACTGGAGGTGGGTTCGATGTCTCTCCTCTGTCGTCTTCAATAATGACCGGAGGGTCTTCAGCTGGAGGATCCGGCGGTAACATCATCCCGACCATGTCTTAGAAGAGAAGCGCCATTCTTTTTATGTTGGCAGCTTGTTCTGCTGCTTCTCTGTCCTTCTTTTCAAGGACTCTGCATAGGAAGTCAGCATCGGTTTCTTGTTCGTGACGCTGCTCTGATGACGCCTCCGGGCTTTCTTTTGGCCTGGTGAGTGCGGCCATTTGCGTCAGCATCTCTTGAAGCTTCTGTTGTTGCTCCTGGGCTTTGGTCACGGATCGGGTGAGCGGTCGGTGACCCGTCGAAGCGTGGCTTTCCTCTTTTCCGGAAGCCATGTAAACAGTATGGACCGTTATGGCCCCAGACTTGGGGAGTTTGGGCTTAGGGTCTTTGCGATCTGCCGTAGTCACAGAGGCTTTCTCTGGCCTCCTTCTCTTTTGAGCAGTTGACATTAAGGGGCCCGTTGCAGCGGGCACTCAGGTGGTTGTCGTCCTTTGTGGCTTGCCAGGACGGTTCTCTTCCTGCTGAACCTTCAGCTTCTTCTGTCCACGGGGATAGTCTTGATCAATCACCGACTCCTGGACCCATCGCCAGACTTTGTAAACTTTAGATGTAACAGCCCTAATTTTTCTATACCAAAATTTTTCAAATATTTTTTCAAAAATCCACAAAGGGGTATTTTAGCATGATCACAAGATATAGGTAATTATTTTGTTTTTAATTACAAGCTACAAGAATTTAATAACTCCATTTTTAGTGTACAAGAAATTACTTTAAATTTAATGTATACTAGGAGTATTTATTCTTGCTGCTATCAGTTTAAGTAATTAAATACCACAATAATTACAAGAAGGAGCTTGTAGCTCATTGGTAATACCTTGCACTGCTGAACCAAGCCATCAGAGTTCAAATCCCATGCCCCACATTATTTTTATAATTATTTTGTTTTAAATTTTTGGAAAGTCAACAGTCAAACCGTCATAACTCTCAAAATTTATACTGAACCCAAAAAGTTAAATATACCAAAATTTCCCCCAGGAAAAACCCCACCCGACGCCACTTCGACTTGGCCGGACTCGGCCGGACGGCCGAGTCGTCAACACGGAATTTCTCCGTGTTGACCTGGTCTTACCCCCTGTATACACAAAATTCTTTGATCGGTTATCAACTGCTCATTAAACCCCTTTTACTCCCAATTTTAATGATTTTTAATGATTTTTTTTTATATTTTTATATAATTTTATATTTTTTTAATTAAAACCCTAACCCTAGCCTAGCCCTATATAAACACCCCTACCCTCTACCCTCTCACCCTACATTCCTAAGTCCACTCTCTAAAAATCTCAAGAGAACTCGGTACATTAGAAAACGAGCGAAAGGCGAAGCGCTGCTGAAATCGACGGCGAATTCCGACGATCGTGCTAGGACTCTTCACGACGATTCGATGCCCGGCAAACCCTCAACCACCCTCTCACTCTCTAACGTGTCCAAAACCCGTTAGTCCCCCTCTTTCTATCTTTCTTTTCTTTAAGAAAAATACGACTTTTTAACACCCGACGGAAATCGGAACAAACCGATTTCCGATTCGGTTTTCTACCAAAACTCATTTGTCACAAATTACATAATGCTTAAACATATTCATGTTGACTATTAATCACTTAAAAATCAATTTGGATAAAGTTTTTCACATGAAATGATAACGTTTCCATTTATCGTATTTCTTTCACTTAAATACCACAATATTTAGTTATCACATTTAACCCTTAACAATTGCTATACCTTAACGTAGATCACGAGGTAATGACCTACCTCCACACACACGCAATTACAACCCTAATTGATATCATCAAAACTTAAAATACGATAATACAAGACTTTGTATTAAAATACCATTTTCTTTATGAACCTTTTCTAAAAGTTCTAAGTTGTTTACAATTTTTAAAACAAAACCTTTTAATAGGAAAATACGATATGTCATGGACATCGATCGTTTATCTAAACTGACTTTGTGGTGTCTAGGCTAGTCAAGTGAGCTTGGGTAACTTTAAAAGGCCCGCCTCATGATTCGTGAGCGGATCCCTTCCTCCTCACTTGTACTTACCTGGCCACAATTGGCGGTGAAGAGGCGATTTGAGGCTTCTAATGACTTATCGTTTAGACCCTTTAGAAATAAGCTAGTTGGCTTAGGAAACCCTAGAAACTAAAATACGGAAATTTACACCTTTTACAAATAAATACCTCATCTTTATAAAACCGTTTTCTAAATGATTAGTATTTATTAAATCTTTGCAAAGCGCCACTACAACCCACCTTTGGGGAACTCGTTAGGGATAGTACGGTTTATCGTGCACCCTCGAGCTTAGTAGTGCGAGATTCAGACCTCCGCAAGGAGCATTCGGTCTCGAAAGGTTTAAAATACGACATTTAAGAAAAACGAGATTTTGGAGAATAAAATATTTATTTAAAATTATTCTTGTATTAACATATATATATTTATCATTTAAACGCCTATTTTGTTATAAGATAAACTTTCCACATTTTCCTAAAAATTACAAGATTAAAAGTGACATTAAAATACCATGAATTTTCAAATAAATCAATATTATAATTTAATACTTTTATTAGGAATATTCACTAGAATAACACAAATAAAATTTACACTCATTATAACAATAAAGACGAATAATAAATACTTGGGGTGTATCTTGGAAACTATACAAATGTATTTTTATATAAAACCCCTCAAGTTTATAATTTACAATAAGGACCCTAACAATTATAGAACTTCAAATTACATTTCTTTTAGTCTGACTCGGGTTTGAGTCTGATTATTTCTGACTTGAATATGATTCAAGTCAATCTATATTCTTTAATAATTCAAACTCAATATGAATACATGAATCCCAGAATCCTGTTAACAATCATTATAACTTGACTGAATCAAACCATGGATATACATCCATTATTCCGTTATTCCATTTACCTGATTATGCAGTTACAATCTGTTTACTGATATCATGGTTTTGATCAGTCATCCAACTTATACGATATTACAATACAATCATAACAATACGGGGTTTAAGGGGTAGACTGGTACGGAATATGTTAAAGGTGGCACGAGGTGGTCACTTAAGACGTAATTACATCCATGCCGTTGTTCCGTGGTATTATCGACGGAGCCTTGAACTACAGGTTACCAAGGTTCCCGGTGTAAGTGGGACTCCCCTCGTATATACTGGCATCTTCTGTACCAGGTTACAAACAACAACGTTAATACAATATTACAATATTATAATACAACATTAAAAGCTCTCTCTCTCTCTCTCTTTCTTACTTTCTGTCTATTTCTCCCTTATCGTTGGACTTACCGAGCGACCTGTTCGCTAACGACATTCTATTTCTTTCTTCTTTGAATGTCGTCAGGTACTTTGGACCCAGCAGAGATCGAGCCCACCGGTGAAGACTTGGAGCAGTTTCACGAAGATCCCGAGCTCTAGATATTGTACCTTGTTCTTTTCAGTATTTTCATTTCCTGTTATGCCACTGTTTAGGCATCGCTTTCCATTTCAGTTGTATTTACTTTTCATGCATTGTACAAAAGAATGTTATTAATAAAATTGCTGTTATTTCTATATCTCTTGTCTCTTGTGATTTACTTTTATATTGCTTAGATACGCTTAGTGTATGTACTTCTGAGTATATACGTAGCGGGCCTCGTCGCGTCCCCTTCGCCGTACACTAGGAAGCGGGACGTGACAAGTTTTGTTGGTGGCCCATGCTGGTCAAAGCTGTATGAATCCCTATCATGCAGTTCTGGTCTGCGTGAACAACCTAAGCAATATAACACAAGAACCAGCAACTAAAACATTCTTTACAATTCATGTTTCTTGAATCTTACAAAGTTCTATTCCTTGAATCTTATTATTTCATGTACTTGAATCTGTCCTAACCCAAATTTTTCTTCAGGGTTATGGATTCTCCGAACACCACCAGCACCAACGTCAACAACACACCTCCAGCACTACCTCTCGCACCAGCTGTTCCTGCACCACCCACCGAGCAAACAATGCTATTTGAGGCGATCCGCAGCCTTCTCAAGGGACAGCAACAACTTCTGAACCGACCTGAGACCGACGCACCGGGAGTAAAGCAATTCAGGGCTTTACATCCGAAGCAGTTCTCTGGAAAAGGAAGCCCTCTTGAAGTGGAAGAATGGGCACAAGGCATCGAAGACGATCTGATAGTAGCTCAAGTGCTAGACATCGCTTGGGTCCGTGTAGCAAAACTACAGCTCACGGATAATGCTCGCAACTGGTGGAAGGCAGAAGAAAGCCGTCTGGTACAGCCGATTGAATGGAAGACTTTTCGCGAGAAGTTCGACGCGAAATACTTTTCAGCGACTACCAGGTTTGCAATGGAGCAGCAATTCATTCATCTACAACAAGGATCGATGTGGGACAAATCAGTAGATGAATACGATGCTGAATTCACCATGTTAGGCCGATTCGTAGCACACTTGATACCGACGGACGAGATCAGAGCCCGTCGCTTTCAACAAGGACTGGACACGGAGATTCAGGCTGCCCTAGCCACGGGAAAATTTCTGACTCATGAAGATGCTCTGGAAGTTGCCCGCAGTTATGAGGCAGTGATAAAGGCAAGGGGTAGACCTCAGTCTGCAGGAGTGAAACGTCCTGCCACTCAAATGGCAGGAGGGGCCTCTTCAAGGCCAGCTGTTGAACTCAGAAGACTGGAAGAAGTTAAAGATCAGTCAAGACCCGATTTTTGCTTTTATTGCAAGAGGGAAGGACACTTGTGGAAGGACTGTAGGCGCGCAAAAGGCCTATGTTTGGTTTATGGCGCGTCCAATCACGGAATTGGAAACTGTTCTTATAGACGCAACTCAGCACACACACCCGCCAACTACCCGCAGCAGCCAGCTATCCAAGCTCCTGCAACTCGTCCTGCACTCCTAGCACCACCTCCACGTAGATTCCCTGCTCTGCTAAATCGCCAATTCCATCAGGCACTGAGAAACATGCCTCGAGTACAGGGGATTATGCCTCCAGCTAAGAGGAACGTGCCACGGCGACAGGCTTTCACCTTAACAGCCATAGAACCTGAAACTGTGAACCAAGGTAACCCAGGTAACTTCCTCACAACTTTGACCAAAACTTCTTTACAATCTTTAGTTCTGTCACCAAACTGTTACACTTTCCTTTTACAAATTTCGAGGACGAAATTTTTATAAGGAGGGTAGAATGTAACAACCCTAATTTTTCTATACCAAAATTTTTCAAATATTTTTTCAAAAATCCACAAAGGGGTATTTTAGCATGAGCACAAGATATAGGTAATTATTTTGTTTTTAATTACAAGATACAAGAATGTAATAACTCCATTTTTAGTGTACAAGAAATTACTTTAAATTTAATGTATACTAGGAGTATTTATTTTTGCTGCTATCAGTTTAAGTACTTAAATACCACAATAATTACAAGAAGGAGCTTGTAGCTCATTGGTAATACCTTGCACTGCTGAACCAAGCCACCAGAGTTCAAATCCCATGCCCCACATTATTTTTATAATTATTTTGTTTTAAATTTTTGGAAAGTCAACAGTCAAACCGTCATAACTCTCAAAATTTATACTGAACCCAAAAAGTTAAATATACCAAAATTTCCCCCAGGAAAAACCCATGTGTGCTCTGTCCACGAGATTGCTCCCGAAAGTTGCGGAGTTGAGGAACTTTGCTTTACAGATCTCGACGACACTGCCACATCACTGTTTGACCCGACACATGATCTTAGTGAGGACACCATTTCCACGCTTGAGTCTGCCACTCCTGACTCATCACCATCCGAGTCTGTATCTTTTACAGGCTATGAGCTTCTCCGCGACTCCGAAAATCATTCAATGATCCCACCTTCTATTATTTCTCCGCCCGAATTAGATCTCAAAACTTTACCTTCTCACCTTAAATATGCATATTTAGGTGAGAATGAATCTTTACCGGTTATCATTTCCGCTTCTCTAGCATCAGAGCAAGAGAATGCACTTTTATCGGTATTGAGATCTAATAAGGAAGCGTTTGGTTAGACCATGGCGGACATCAAAGGGATTAGTCCCTTGATTGTCGAACATCATATACACTTGATGGATGATGCCAGACTAACCCGAGAACCACAGAGACGGTTGAACCCCGTCATGAAGGAAGCGGTGATGAAAGAGATCGTCAAATGCCTTGATAGTGGTATCATATACCCAATCTCCGATAGCCAATGGGTGAGTCCTATACATGTCGTCCCTAAGAAATCCGGCATCACTGTTGTTACCAATGAGGCAAATGAGTTGATTCAGACACGCGCCCAAATTGGGTGGCGTGTATGTATTGATTACAGAAAACTCAATGCCGCCACGAGGAAAGACCACTTTCCTCTACCATTCATTGATCAGATGCTGGAACGCTTAGCTGGACGTGCGTATTATTGCTTTATGGACGGATACTCTGGCTATAATCAGGTCCCCATAGCCAAAAAGGATCAAGATAAAACCATTTTTACTTGTCCTTTTGGTACCTTTGCTTACAGTTGCATGCCCTTTGGGTTATGCAATGCTCCCGCTACCTTTCAGCGGTGTATGATGTGGATATTCTCTGATATGGTAGAGAATTTTCTGGAGATCTTTATGGACGATTTCTCGATTTTTGGAGACTCTTTTTCCGATTGCCTATCGAATCTTGACGCAGTTCTTACTCGTTGCAAAGAGAAGAACTTAACCTTGAATTGGGAAAAATGCCACTTCATGGTCCAAGAGGGAATTGTGCTTGGACATGTTATTTCACAGAAAGGCATTGAGGTTGACAGAGCTAAGATAGATATCATCCAAAACCTCCCTCATCCCAAAAGCGTCAAAGATATTCGATCTTTCCTTCGCCATGCGGGCTTTTATAGGAGATTCATTAAGGACTTTAGCAAAATTGCTAGACCTTTAACTCTTCTCCTGTCCAAGGATACGACCTTCCACTTTGACTCGGACTGTGAGACAGCTTTCGACTCACTTAAACACTCACTCACTTCAGCCCCCGTTCTATCGTCTCCAAATTGGAACTACCCATTTGAGCTGATGTGTGACGCATCCGACTTTGCAGTTGGTGCAGTCTTAGGACATCACATTAAAAAGATGCCACACGTGATATACTATGCAAGTAAGACCCTGAATGATGCACAAATCAATTATACAACCACCGAGAAGGAACTTTTAGTGGTTGTATTTGCATTAGAAAAATTCAGGCCTTACTTAATCGGCTCTCCAATAATTGTGTATACAGACCATTCCGCCTTGAAACATCTTCTGGCGAAGAAAGATGCAAAAGGTCGGCTGATACGTTGGATCCTTCTGTTACAAGAATTTGATATTGTTATCAAAGATAAGAAATGATGTGAAAACGTAGTAGCCGACCATCTTTCACGTATCTCTTCTTCCCCTGTGACCCTGCCGATCAATGACTCGTTTCCTGATGAACAACTCTTGAGCGTATCCAATGAACCATGGCTCAGGGATATTGTGAACTATCTTGTCACAGGACTTACACCCAATGATTGGTCAAAACAGGACAAATACCGTTTCCTATCCCAAGTAAAACACTTTTACTGGGATGATCCATATTTGTTTAAGTATTGTCCTGATCAGATCATTCGCCGGTGTGTCCCGGAAGAAGAGTTCAAGAGTGTTCTTTCTTTTTGTCATGATCAGGCCTGTGGGGGTCACTTCGGTCCTAAAAAGACGGCGGAGAAGGTTTTGCAATGTGGATTTTATTGGCCGGCCTTATTCAAGGACGCATTTGAATATTGCAAAACCTGTACACAATGCCAGTACACGGGTAGAATCTCCCGGAGAAATGAAATGCCTCAGCAACCCATCTTGGTTGTTGAAATTTTCGATGTTTGGGGTATTGATTTTATGGGTCCCTTTCCCAACTCCTTTGGGAATTTGTACATACTGCTGGCGGTTGATTATGTCTCAAAGTGGGTTGAAGCCATTCCATGTCGCACTAATGACAGGAAAGTTGTCATTAAGTTCTTGAAAGAGAATATCTTTTCGCGATTTGGACACCCACGCGCTATCATTAGCGATAATGGGACACATTTCTGCAACAGGTCTTTTGAGACTCTGATGCGGAAATACTCAATCAACCACCGACTTTCTACACCATATCATCCCCAAACGAGCGGGCAGGCTGAGATTTCAAATAGACAGATCAAACTCATCCTGGAGAAGACTGTTGCTAAAAATAGAAAAGACTGGTCGACCAAACTGACGGATGCTCTTTGGGCATTCCGAACTGCATTTAAAACCGACCTAGGGATGTCTCCATATAGGATAGTGTTTGGGAAGGCATGTCATTTACCCGTCGAGATAGAGCATAAAGCATTGTGGGCTATTAAGGAAATAAATTTTGACCTAAACCAAGCCTGCAATTTTCGGAAGCTGCAACTTAATAAGCTAAGCGAACTCCGTGATGAAGCTTATGATAATACTGTAATCATAAAGAATAGGACCAAGGTTTTTCACGATAAAAACATTTTGAGGAAAACATTTTCACCTGGTCAACAAGTCCTTCTTTATGATTCACGACTACACCTTCACGCGGGTAAGCTTCGATCTCGGTGGAAGGGACCTTTTGTTGTGCGGTCTGTATATCCGCACGGGGCAGTAGAGGTAGAAAATGTTAAAAACGGCACATTTTTCAAAATGAATGGACACAGACTAAAGCCGTATTTTTCCACTGACCCCACGGAGGAGCTCCTGTTCTTACAGGAGCCATTTTATTTGGATTAAAAATTCCCCCATCTCACCTTCATGTCCAGTGTATCTTTGCATCATCTTGTTGAATGGAGGTGAGTGAAAAGAATAAGTTTGGGGGAGGGTCTTCACTTATATATTTTGCCCCCACTAATAAATTCCTCCCAGGCTTACAGGTTTTTGTAGATATAGCGGATGGCAACAGTGAGGACACTGTTGAAAACAAGTTTGGGGGAGGTTTGTGCTTAGTTTTGCATCATGTGCATATCATTTGCATAAGCACAAAACATTTCTTTAAAAAACCATAAAAATTTAAAATTTTCAAAACCCATAAAAATTTTGTGTACAAATTTTTGGCTCATCATTTTTGTAAATAATTTTTCAAAACCTATAAAAATTTAAAATTTTTCAAAATCCATAAAAATTCAAAAAAAAATTTCAAAATATAAAATTTTAAAATTTTTTCAAAATATAAAAATATTTAATATTTATGATAATAAAAGATTAGATAGTGAACAATTACATCCATGAGATTAGAAAAATTTAAGAAAACCAAGAAAATTAGAAGTTTCTTATACGAACCAGTAATAAGTAGTTATGAGCCGTTGTCCCAAGGGTTAGTAAGATGAAGGAAGTCACTAATCTGAGGATAAAACTAAGTCTGAAAAATAGTTTCTATTCTGGAAAGCCAAACATTTTGAACATTGATACCCTGCTATTCGCACTTACACACGTCTTGAAGCCCGGGATATTAGAGGATACCTTGAAATGCTCTTGTCTTAAAGCCGATGTATGAAGGAAATAAAAAAAAATGAAGAAAATATAAAGTGGTGAGAAAAATGGACACTGGTCTTTGTTATCACCAAGGGCAATAAAAAAATGTATAGCGAGGGTGCCTCTTCACCTAGTGCCCTAAGGCCAACTGGTCTGGGAGTCACTGCTATGCCTAAGGTGGTGCAAGACGAGGAGAATACACCAAATAAGCAAGCACATGAGTAATCGGTCGGTTAGTACCTCAAGAAGTATTAACGGTCGCATGAAAGTGTGTGAGCACATCTAGATATTCATTAATTAAAAAGTACTGAGGCTGATGGGCAAGAGTAGGATAGCTTGAATTAAATTCTTCAGGTGTAGGGATGTCCTTTACACACACGCAGGGTGATATGATCGATGTTTGGAATAAAGATAGGAATGAAAAATAAGACAATGTTTTATTGAGGGAGGACGTGATTTCTGACGTCTTTTCATGACCATTAAGATAGGGCTCATGACAACCGAAAAGCTAGCTTAGTTGGAAACCCTAATTTTCAAGGCATTTCTTTTACAATTCTTTTCTTTAAATGTAATATTCATGATCTTCCTTTTGTTATTGGATTTTGTGGGTGCAATCCGCTGAAAACCCTCAGGAGACAACACTCCTCCTACTAGGGACACCTAGAGGTTTAAAGGCTTGTTGCACGTTCTCAGTGCAATCGTGTTGCCTACGAAAGTGTGCTTTTCTCTTTCTTTATTTTTTCCTTCTCTTTTTAATAAAACAGTTCGATCGAGACGATCGAAAATAAGCTTGGGGGAATTTGATCAGTCGAAAATACTGCATTTCTAACACGGCAATTTCCTTACCTTTTGCATTCATGTATAGGTATCCAGTATTCATATCGCACATATTAGAAAAACACATGTAAAATACTGGATTGCTTGTACTGTATACTAAAACCAGCACTTTTAGGGAAATTGTGTGTTTATCATGGTATTGCATCATTCTTGTATAGCGCAACTCTTGTCTTCGAGTCCAATGCAGGAAATTCCGGAAGCAGAGCCCAAAATTAGGAAAAGATCTGATAAAAGATGCGCCAACTCAAAGGCTGAAGATCTGGTAGTAATACAGAAGGCCAAATAAAAATCCATACATCAGAAAAAGGCCCACAAGAAAGACCAAGAATTACCACAAAATATGAAGCCCCAAGGCCACAAAAGGGCTGCGGATCCGCGGCCCAAACCCCCTTGGGGCCGCGGATCCGCGGCCTTATAGTGAGATCAAAGCGCCCAATTTTTTCCACGAGTCTATCCTAACGGCCAAAGCTTCCAGAAGACCCCAGAAGCTCCACGTGGCACATCTAGAAGGCTCGGCTTAACAAATTCTTGGAGGGAAATTCAAATTTTAAGGCTTAACCAACTTTTTGGAGGAAATTTAAATCATTTGGATAACTAACTTGTGGGGGGAATTCAAATTTCAATTCTAGATCTAAGAATTGAGAGGTTTATAAAAAGGAGCCTAGATCTAGAGGGGAATTTGTTTAAGAATCACCACCATCTTCAACCCACAAGTTTAGTGACAAAGCTTGTGCCTCAAATTCAAACCCCAATTCAAAATCAAGATCAAGATCCCGAGAGCAATTCAAGCAAGAGTGCCTTCAACCTTTAGAAGCGACGTCGGATTCCAACGGAGCAAGAGATCCACGCCGATCCGCGACACAAGGAGCCGAGCGAAGCCGAAATCGACGATCTAGTTCCTTCCTTTTGTAAATTCAAGAGAGTTGTAACGAAATTTATCGATAAATAAAGGTGAATTTTCTATATTCTTGCTTATCTTTTAATTCAAGTATAATGATTAGATCTCAATTTGTGATTGTGTTTGTGATCATGATGTTTGAGTAATCTCCACTCGTGTAGGAGTTGTGACGATCTTTAGATGATGATGATTTAGATATTTTTACAATTCTTAAATCCTATAATATTTGGAAATTCTAGTGAATCAAATGATTAATAACCTAGTTTCGAGATGATGCTTTCTTGATTGTGTTCACTCGAAATTAGGGAACAACTATTGACCATTTGATTAAGTAGAAGCTAGAATTTGAAAGCGATCCATCGAAAGGACAAAGGATGAGTTGTGAAACCCCTAATTCCCTCGCAAGATCCTTAAACCTCGATGAATTTGCATCGATCTAGTATCAATTCATTAATGGATAAGAATTAGTAATCTTTAGATCTCATCACATCTATAGATCCGATCTACTCCTACGAGCCTTACTTCTAATCTTGATTGTTGGTTGGAAATTATCACACATCTCAATTCTTGCTTTTAATGTCTTTCTAGATCTAGATTTTTCTTATTTCTTGATCTTCAAATGCAAATCATGAATTGTTTTCTTTTCTTTTCCCTAAATTTTCAACTCATCTAATTCGGAAATTGAACGGATTACACTTTCCATGTGGACGATCCGCACTTACTAACGCGCTACATCCGACACCGTTATTGATTGCGGTCAAAAATTTTTGGTTGTGATTTCTATACTATTTTCTACATACACAACGGAAAATCATTAAATCAAAATGGCGCTGTTGCCGGGGATCGTGTGCTATTTGTTCGGTTTTTGAAATTTGAGTTGAAAAGTTTATTCCATCAATATTTTTTTAAATCAAAACTCGCGCAAAATACTAATACGTGTTGTTGTGGTTAATTGTAAGGAGATCTGGAGCTTGCTGAGAAATTGGAAAATTATTTGGTGAATTCCAGAGGACTAAGGAAGAGATCAGGAGCTTGCTGAAAAAATTTTGTGCAGGGATTCCACTGTTACACCGCGATTCCGCGGCATTAGGAGGTAACTGCGGCGGTTCCGCGGCCTATCAAGGAGCTCTCTGTACAATTTTTGGCAGGTAATTTCTAACTTTCTTATCTCCTCCCTAAAATCTACTCCAACTAACAATTTGTTGCAGGTTTCTTTGCAAATATTCGCAGCGCGCAAAAAGCAAAATAAAGTGTGCTTGTTTTTTATTTTTGTGGTTGTTTGCATAATTAAAACGGATATTAAGGGGCACGGCCAAATCCAGATTAGGTGGGGAGTTCATTACCCTTCCTAGGCCCCAAAAATCACAAACCTGCATCCGCATTACCCTCATTAATTAAAAAATATCTAGAGATGACTCTAAGGACCGTCGGGCTCACTTAGGACAGAAGAAGGCCGTGGGTAATTCATTGCTTATCCGCGTTTCTTTTTGTGGTGTCTAAGGAAAGTGTGTCGAAGGCTAGTGGTTACTTAATTAGGCCCACTACTTACGTAGTGGAGAACCTCCCACTTACCTGGCACTTACCTGGCCACAGGAGAAACAAAGAGGCAGTGGAGGATTCTATCCTGCGACTTGTCTTTTGGCAGTTAGGAGCGGTCTAGAGCCGGGCCTAGGTGACCACTAGAATTAGGGTTTTGTGTGTTGCATTTTGGGATTCGCATCATTTTTTCAAAATCCGTATCATTTTTCAAAACAAACACCACACTCACTTCATTCCCCTAATTATAAATCACGCTGCCACTTGTACTAACCCCTTTTTAGTGCAAGATAGGCTGGACATGGGATTCTAGTGCCCGACTTGTCCGCGTCCCCTCGATCAACTCCGACGTCGGTATTTCTCCATTTACCTTTCTTTTACCCCCCAGCACACCCACACCGATGGATCCGTCTCCATCGAACCTCTTTTCTGCTGCTCTGCCACCGTCCGTTGGTGCGCAGAATCCTCCCCGCATCTCTCTCCAAGAGAGGTGCTACCCTTTGCGAGGTCCTCTCTCGACCTGCTTATCCATTCCACCAGCCAACGGGGATAACTTTGAGATTAAGCACCAGTACATCAACCTCTTACCCAAATTCCACGGTCTCGAGACTGAAGACGCTTACGTTTTCATTACCAAATTTGAAAACGTATGCGCAATGATGGGTACATCACAACTTTCTATGGATGCCATGCGTCTACGACTTCTTCCATTTACCTTGTGCGATTTAGCCGAGAAGTGGCTATATAACACCACCGCACATTCCATCACGAATTAGGAAGAATTCGTTGCGGCATTTCTTAAGAAATTTTACCCTATGCAAAAGACAGCTCGAATCCGTAGCGAACTCTATCAATTCTCCCAGCTTCCGGCTGAACCATTTTCAAAATACTTTGACCGATTCAAGGATCTTTTGGTTCAATGCCCACATCACGGCATCCCGAGATGGGAACTTTGCCGAATCATATATGAGGGCAGTAACCCTACAACTAAACAAAACCTTGAAAACATGTGTCAAGGCACCTTTATGACCAAGGATGATGGGGAAGCATGGAAATTTTTAGAAGAGTTCGCTGAAAAGTCATTACAGTGGGAGACTGGAACCCAGCCATCGAGTAGGGGTGGCGTACACCAAATAGACGTGTCCATAGGTGTTCGAGCTGAGATGGCAGCAATGCAAAAGAAGCTCGACGCTATGGAACACAAATTCTTAGCAGCCTCCCTAAACCCAATGTCGCTCCCTAAAACCGTTTGTGGGTGCTGTTCTGACTCTTCTCACTTAACGGAAGAATGTCCATTAAACTCTCAGTTTCAAGGTCTCGAGCATACCAATGCCGCATTCCAAAGACCTAGAAACGACCCTTTTTCTTCCACATACAATCAGGGTTGGAGGAATCACCCGAATTTTGCTTGGAACCAATCCCAAAACACGGTTCCAAACCCTAATCAATTCCAACAGGCCCTTCCTCCACAACAGCAACCACTTCAACTCACCCAGCACCCCCACCAGTCATAAAATTTCCAAAACCAGGTCAACACTCCTGCACCGTCGACCTGTTCTTACGAGTTCTCTCAATTCGCTCAAACCATGAAATCACTCCTGTCAAATTTCACGGAAATGTCGGCCGAGGTTAGGTCTTCCGTCGGTGAGATAAAGAAAAACTCAGCGTCCCAAGCTGAGAGTATCAAAACGATGGAAGCTGAGATTGCACGACTTAAGGCCGAGTTGAGTGCGAGAGAAAAAGGGAAACTTCCGTCTCAACCCCTACCGAATCCTGGGCATTACAATGTAAATGCCGTCACAATGTTGAGATCAGGAAGAATGCTGGATAACCATGTTGGGGAAGAAGTTGATGATACTGAAAATCCTATCAACGCCCCGGCTGAGACCTTTCCACACACACACACTTCTACGTCTGACTCTTGTTCTCCTACCCCACCACCTTCTCGCGAGCCTATTCTCCATTTCCCTCTAAGCTCGACACCTCAGCCCACCTCTTCTAGCTCTCCACAGACGATCCCCACTCCTCTTTCGGGATCTCGTCTACCCCCACTTCCTTCTCCTATGATGGACCCAACGCTCATTGCTAAAGCACCTTACCCGAACCGGTTAAGGGCTAACAAATCGAGTCCTCATATGGAGAAAATTATGGAAATGTTCAAGCGGGTTAACATCAACATCCCTCTCCTAGATGCGATTCAACAAGTCCCCGCTTATACGAAAATTCTCAAGGACTTGTGCACTAGGAAGAGGAAGACTCAAGTGCCGAAGAAGGTCTTCATGTCCAATAACATTAGCACTTCTTTTATCCCCCAGCTACCAAAGAAACGTAAGGACCCAGGATGTCCTACGATATCAATTTCTATTGGGGGTAAAAACATCAATCGTGCTCTTTTAGACCTTGGCGCAAGTGTTAACCTACTTCCATATTCTGTCTATGAGCAGCTAGGGATTGGAGAGTTGAAACCTGCTCACTGCACTCTCCAAATGGCAGACCGATCTATCACCAAACCTAGGGGTGAACTAGAGGATGTGTTGATAAAGGTCGGGGAATTTGTATTCCCTGTAGACTTCATTGTTCTCGATACACAACCTGTAGCAAACCCCCGGAGCCAAATTCCGGTGATTCTGGGTCGGCCATTCCACTTCCAATGCTGTCATCAACTGTAGAAATGGTTCAATGAACTTATCATTTGGAAATATGACCATTGAACTAAACATCTATAAAATTGGAAGTCAGCCATCAGAACCCTCTGCTCATATCCTCGATGTGTGCTCTGTCCACGAGATTGCTCCCGAAAGTTGAGGAGTTGAGGAACTTTGCTTTACAGATCTCGACGACACTGCCACATCACTGTTTGACCTGACACATGATCTTAGTGAGGACACCATTTCCACGCTTGAGTCTGCCACTCCTGACTCATCACCATCCGAGTCTGTATCTTTTACAGGCTATGAGCTTCTCTGCGACTCCGAAAATCATTCAATGATCCCACCTTCTATTATTTCTCCGCCCGAATTAGATCTCAAAACTTTACCTTCTCACCTTAAATATGCATATTTAGGTGAGAATGAATCTTTACCGGTTATCATTTCCGCTTCTCTAGCATCAGTGCAAGAGAATGCACTTTTATCGGTATTGAGATCTAATAAGGAGGCGTTTGGTTAGACCATGGCGGACATCAAAGGGATTAGTCCCTTGATTGTCGAATATCATATACACTTGATGGATGATGCCAGACCAACCCGAGAACCACAGAGACGGTTGAACCCCGTCATGAAGGAAGCGGTGATGAAAGAGATCGTCAAATGCCTTGATAGTGGTATCATATACCCAATCTCCGATAGCCAATGGGTGAGTCCTATACATGTCGTCCCTAAGAAATCCGGCATCACTGTTGTTACCAATGAGGCAAATGAGTTGATTCAGACACGCGCCCAAACTGGGTGGCGTGTATGTATTGATTACAGAAAACTCAATGCCGCCACGAGGAAAGACCACTTTCCTCTACCATTCATTAATCAGATGCTGGAACGCTTAGCTGGACGTGCGTATTATTGCTTTATGGACGGATACTCTGGCTATAATCAGGTCCCCATAGCCAAAAAGGATCAAGATAAAACCATTTTTACTTGTCCTTTTGGTACCTTTGCTTACAGTCGCATGCCCTTTGGGTTATGCAATGCTCCCGCTACCTTTCAGTGGTGTATGATGGGGATCTTCTCTGATATGGTAGAGAATTTTCTGGAGATCTTTATGGACGATTTCTCGATTTTTGGAGACTCTTTTTCCGATTGCCTATCGAATCTTGACGTAGTTCTTACTCGTTGCAAAGAGAAGAACTTAACCTTGAATTGGGAAAAATGCCACTTCATGGTCCAAGAGGGAATTATGCTTGGACATGTTATTTCACAGAAAGGCATTGAGGTTGACAGAGTTAAGATAGATGTCATCCAAAACCTCCCTCATCCCAAAAGCGTCAAAGATATTCGATCTTTCCTTCGCCATGCGGGCTTTTATAGGAGATTCATTAAGGACTTTACCAAAATTGCTAGACCTTTAATTCTTCTCCTGGCCAAGGATACGACCTTCCACTTTGATTCGGACTGTGAGACAGCTTTCGACTCACTTAAACACTCACTCACTTCAGCCCCCGTTCTATCGTCTCCAAATTGGGACTACCCATTTGAGCTGATGTGTGACGCATCCGACTTTGCAGTTGGTGCAGTCTTAGGACAGCACATTGAAAAGATGCCACACGTGATATACTATGCAAGTAAGACCCTGAATGATGCACAAATCAATTATACAACCACCGAGAAGGAACTTTTAGTGGTTGTATTTGCATTAGAAAAATTCAGGCCTTACTTAATCGGCTCTCCAATAATTGTGTACACAGACCATTCCGCCTTGAAACATCTTCTGGTGAAGAAAGATGCAAAAGGTCGGCTGATACGTTGGATCCTTCTGTTACAAGAATTTGATCTTGTTATCAAAGATAAGAAAGGATGTGAAAACGTAGTAGCCGACCATCTTTCACGCATCTCTTCTTCCCCTGTGACCCTGCCGATCAATGACTCGTTTCCTGATGAACAACTCTTGAGCGTATCCAATGAACCATGGTTCAGGGATATTGTGAACTATCTTGTCACAGGACTTACACCCAGCGATTGGTCAAAACAGAACAAATACCGTTTCCTATCCCAAGTAAAACACTTTTACTGGGATGATCCATATTTGTTTAAGTATTGTCCTGATCAGATCATTCGCCGGTGTGTCCCGGAAGAAGAGTTCAAGAGTGTTCTTTCTTTTTGTCATGATCAGGCCTGTGGGGGTCACTTCGGTCCTAAAAAGACGGCGGAGAAGGTTTTGCAATGTGGATTTTATTGGCCGAACTTATTCAAGGACGCATTTGACTATTGCAAAACCTGTACACAATGCCAGTACACGGGTAGAATCTCCCGGAGAAATGAAATGCCTCAGCAACCCATCTTGGTTGTTGAAATTTTCGATGTTTGGGGCATTGATTTTATGGGTCCCTTTCCCAACTCCTTTGGGAATTTGTATATACTGCTGGCGGTTGATTATGTCTCAAAGTGGGTAGAAGCCATTCCATGTCGCACTAATGACAGGAAAGTTGTCATTAAGTTCTTGAAAGAGAATATCTTTTCGCGATTTGGACACCCACGCGCTATCATTAGCGATAATGGGACACATTTCTGCAACAGGTCTTTTGAGACTCTGATGCGGAAATACTCAATCAACCACCGACTTTCTACACCATATCATCCCCAAACGAGCGGGCAGGCTGAGATTTCAAATAGACAGATCAAACCGATCCTGGAGAAGACTGTTGCTAAAAAGAGGAAAGACTGGTCGACCAAACTGACGGATGCTCTTTGGGCATTCCGAACTGCATTTAAAACCGACCTAGGGATGTCTCCATATAGGATAGTGTTTGGGAAGGCATGTCATTTACCCGTCGAGATAGGGCATAAAGCATTGTGGGCTATTAAGGAAATAAATTTTGACCTAAACAAAGCCTGCAACTTTCGGAAGCTGCAACTTAATGAGCTAAGCGAACTCCGCGATGAAGCTTATGATAATACTGTAATCATAAAGAATAGGACCAAGGTTTTTCACGATAAAAACATTTTGAGGAAAACATTTTCACCTGGTCAACAAGTCCTTCTTTATGATTCATGACTACACCTTCACGCGGGTAAGCTTCGATCTCGGTGGAAGGGACCTTTTGTTGTGCGGTCTGTATATCCGCACGGGGCAGTAGAGGTAGAAAATGTTAAAAACGGCACATTTTTCAAAGTGAATGGACACAGACTAAAGCCGTATTTTTCCACTGACCCCACGGAGGAGCTCCTGTTCTTACAGGAGCCATTTTATTTGGATTAAAAATTCCTCCGTCTCACCTTCATGTCCTGTGTATCTTTGCATCATCTTGTTAATGGAGGTGAGTGAAAAGAATAAGTTTGGGGGAGGGTCTTCACTTATATATTTTGCCCCCACTAATAAATTCCTCCCAGGCTTACAGGTTTTTGTAGATATAGCGGATGGCAACAGTGAGGACACTGTTGAAAACAAGTTTGGGGGAGGTTTGTGCTTAGTTTTGCATCATGTGCATATTATTTGCATAAGCACAAAACATTTCTTTAAAAAACCATAAAAATTTAAAATTTTCAAAACCTATAAAAATTTTGTGTACAAATTTTTGGCTCATCATTTTTGTAAATAATTTTTCAAAACCTATAAAAATTTAAAAATTTTCAAAATCCATAAAAATTCAAAAAAAAATCAAAATATAAAAACTTAAATTTTTTTCAAAATATAAAAATATTTAATATTTATGATAATAAAAGATTAGATAGTGAACAATTACATCCATGAGATTAGAAAAATTTAAGAAAACCAAGAAAATTAGAAGTTTCTTATACGAACCAGTAATAAGTAGTTATGAGCCGTTGTCCCAAGGGTTAGTAAGATGAAGGAAGTCACTAATCTGAGGATAAAACTAAGTCTGAAAAATAGTTTCTATTCTGGAAAGCCAAACATTTTGAACATTGATACCCAGCTATTCGCACTTACACACGTCTTGAAGCCCGGGATAATAGAGGATACCTTGAAATGCTCTCGTCTTAAAGCCGATGTATGAAGGAAATAAAAAAAAATGAAGAAAATATAAAGTGGTGAGAAAAATGGACACTGGTCTTTGTTATCACCAAGGGCAATAAAGAAATGTATAGCGAGGGTGCCTCTTCACCTAGTGCCCTAAGGCCAACTGGTCTGGGAGTCACTGCTATGCCTAAGGTGGTGCAAGACGAGGAAAATACACCAAATAAGCAAGCACATGAGTAATCGGTCGGTTAGTATCTCAAGAAGTATTAACGGTCGCATGAAAGTGTGTGAGCACATCTAGATATTCATTAATTAAAAAGTACAGAGGCTGATGGGCAAGAGTAGGATAGCTTGAATTGAATTCTCCAGGTGTAGGGATGTCCTTTAAACACACGCAGGGTGATATGATCGATGTTTGGAATAAAGATAGGAATGAAGAATAAGACAATGTTTTATTGAGGGAGGACGTGATTTCTGACGTCTTTTCATGACCATTAAGACAGGGCTCATGACAACCGAAAAGCTAGCTTAGTTGGAAACCCTAATTTTCAAGGCCTTTCTTTTACAATTCTTTTCTTTAAATGTAATATTCATGATCTTCCTTTTATTATTGGATTTTGTGGGTGCAATCCGCTGAAAACCCTCAGGAGACAACACTCCTCCTACTAGGGACACCTAGAGGTTTAAAGGCTTGTTGCACGTGCTCAGTGCAATCGTGTTGCCTACGAAAGTGTGCTTTTCTCTTTCTTTATTTTCTCCTTCTCTTTTTAATAAAACAGTTCGATCGAGACGATCGAAAATAAGTTTGGGGGAATTTGATCAGTCGAAAATACTGCATTTCTAACACGGCAATTTCCCTACCTTTTGCATTCATGTATAGGTATCCAGTATTCATATCGCACATATTAGCAAAACACATGTAAAATACTGGATTGCTTGTACTGTATACTAAAACCAGCACTTTTAGGGAAATTGTGTGTTTATCATGGCATTGCATCATTCTTGTATAGCGCAACTCTTGTCTTCGAGTCCAATGCAGGAAATTCCGGAAGCAGAGCCCAAAATTAGGAAAAGATCTGATAAAAGATGCGCCAACTCAAAGGCTGAAGATCTGGTAGTAATACAGAAGGCCAAATAAAAATCCATACATCAGAAAAAGGCCCACAAGAAAGACCAAGAATTACCACAAAATATGAAGCCCCAAGGCCACAAAAGGGCCGCGGATCCACGGCCCAAACCCCCTTGGCGCCGCGGATCCGCGGCCTTATAGTGAGATCAAAGCGCCCAATTTTTTCCACGTGTCTATCCTAACGGCCAAAGCTTCCAGAAGACCCCAGAAGCTCCACGTGGCACATCTAGAAGGCTCGGCTTAACAAATTCTTGGAGGGAAATTCAAATTTTAAGGCTTAACTAACTTTTTGGAGGGAAATTTAAATCATTTGGATAACTAACTTGTGGGGGGAATTCAAATTTCAATTCTAGATCTAAGAATTGAGATGTCTAAAAAAAGGAGCCTAGATCTAGAGGGGAATTTGTTCAAGAATCACCACTATCTTCAACCCACAAGTTTAGTGACAAAGCTTGTGCCTCAAATTCAAACCCCAATTCAAAATCAAGATCAAGATCCCGAGAGCAATTCAAGCAAGAGTGCCTTCAACCTTTAGAAGCGACGCCGGATTCCAACGGTGCAAGAGATCCACGCCGATCCGCGACTCAAGGAGCCGAGCGAAGCCGAAATCGACGATCTAGTTCCTTCCTTTTGTAAATTCAAGAGAGTTGTAATGAAATTTGTCAATAAATAAAGGTGAATTTTCTATATTCTTACTTATCTTTTAATTCAAGCATAATGATTAGATCTCAATTTGTGATTGTGTTTGTGATCATGATGTTTGAGTAATCTCCGCTCGTGTAGGAGTTGTGACGATCTTTAGATGATGATGATTTAGATATTTTTACAATTCTTAAATCCTATAATGTTTGGAAATTCTAGTGAATCAAATGATTAATAACCAAGTTTCGAGATGATACTTTCTTGATTGTGTTCACTCGAAACTAGGGAACAACTATTGACCATTTGATTAACTAGAAGCTAGAATTTGAATGCGATCCATCGAAAGGACAAAGGATGAGTTGCGAAACCCCTAATTCCCTCGCAAGATCCTTAAACCTCGATGAATTTGCATTGATCTAGTATCAATTCATTAATGGATAAGAATTAGTAATCTTTAGATCTCATCACATCTATAGATCCGATCTACTCCTACGAGCCATACTTCTAATCTTGATTGTTGGTTGGAAATTATCACACATCTCAATTCTTGCTTTTAATGTCTTTTCTAGATCTTGATTTTTCTTATTTCTTGATCTTCAAATGCAAATCATGAATTGTTTTCTTTTCTTTTCCCTAAATTTTCAACTCATCTAATTCGGAAATTGAACAGATTACACTTTCCCTGTGGACGATCCGCACTTACTAACGCGCTACATCCGACACCGTTATTGATTGCGGTCAAATATTTTTGGTTGTGATTTCTATACTATTTTCTACATACACAACGGAAAATCATTAAATCATCATGGACATCGATCGTTTATCTAAACTGACTTTGTGGTGTCTAGGCTAGGCAAGTGAGCTTGGGTAACTTTAAAAGGCCCGCCTCACGATTCGTGAGCGGATCCTTCCCTCCTCACTTGTACTTACCTGGCCACAATTGGCGGTGAAGAGGCGATTTGAGGCTTCTAATGACTTATCGTTTAGACCCTTTAGAAATAGGTTAGTTGGCTTAGGAAACCCTAGAAACTAAAATACGGAAATTTACACCTTTTACAAATAAATACCTCATCTTTATAAAACCGTTTTCTAAATGATTAGTATTTATTAAATCTTTGCGAAGCGCCACTACAACCCACCTTTGGGGAACTCGTTAGGGATAGTATGGTTTATCATGCACCCTCGAGCTTAGTAGTGCGAGATTCAGACCTCCGCAAGGAGCATTCGGTCTCGAAAGGTTTAAAATACGACATTTAAGAAAAACAAGATTTTGGAGAATAAAATATTTATTTAAAATTATTCTTGTTTTAACATATATATATTTATCATTTAAACGCCTATTTTGTTATAAGATAAAGTTTCCACATTTTCCTAAAAATTACAAGATTAAAAGTGACATTAAAATACCCTGAATTTTCAAATAAATCAATATTATAATTTAATACTTTTTTTAGGATATATTCACTAGAATAACACAAATAAAATTTACACTCATTATAACAATAAAGACGAATAATAAATACTTGGGGTGTATCTTGGAAACTATACAAAAGTATTTTTACATAAAACCCCTCAAGTTTTATAATTTACAATAAGGACCCTAATAATTATAGAACTTCAAATTACATTTCTTTTAGTCTGACTCGGGTTTGAGTCTGATTATTTCTGACTTGAATATAATTCAAGTCAATCTATATTCTTTAATAATTCAAACTCAATATGAATACATGAATCCCAGAATCCTGTTAACAATCATTACAACTTGACTGAATCAAACCATGGATATACATCCATTATTCCGTTACTCCATTTACCTGATTATGCAGTTACAATCTGTTTACTGATATCATGGTTTTGATCAGTCATCCAACTTATACGATACTACAATACAATCATAACACTACGGGGTTTAAGGGGTAGACTGGTACGAAATATGTTAAAGGTGGCACGGGGTGGTCACTTAAGACATAATTACATCCATGCCGTTGTTCCGTGGTATTATCGACGGAGCCTTGTACTACAGGTTACTAAGGTCCCCGGTGTAAGTGGGACTCCCCTCGTATACACTGGCATCTTCTGTACCACGCTTCAAACAACAACGTTAATACAATATTACAATATTACAATACAACATTAAAAGCTCTCTCTCTCTCTCTCTTTCTTACTTTCTGTCTATTTCTCCCTTATCGTTGGACTTACCGAGCGACCTGTTCGCTGACGACATTCTATTTCTTTCTTCTTTGAATGTCATCAGGTGCTTTGAACCCAGCAGAGATCGAGCCCACCGGTGAAGACTTGGAGCAGTTTCACGAAGATCCCGAGCTCTAGATATTGTACCTTGTTCTTTTCAGTATTTTCATTTCCTGTTATGCCACTGTTTAGGCATCGCTTTCCATTTCAGTTGTATTTACTTTTCATGCATTGTACAAAAGAATGTTATTAATAAAGTTGCTGTTATTTCTATATCTCTTGTCTCTTGTGATTTACTTTTATATTGCTTAGATACGCTTAGCGTATGTACTTCTGAGTATATACGTAGCGGGCCTCGTCGCGTTCCCTTCGCCGTACACTGGGAAGCGGGGCGTGACATTAGAGGACAGCCATTGAAGGGGCTGATCCGGCTTTATTTCTGTAACATTCTCTACCGGTGGAGGAGATCTTTTCAGTACGGCGGTAGGAGAGTTCCTGCGCACCTTGTTCAGCAGTTCAAAGCTATTCCCGGTTGGAACATCAGCATTGACTTCTACCGTTGGGGCTGGTGGAGTTAGCCCAGAAGGGGAGTTGCCCCCAGCCTTCCTTACTTGGCGCTAGTGGCGATGTCGAGCGTGTCGAGCTGTTGGGATTGTTTCAGCTTGAGGGGTGACTTCGTCATGCCCCCTGTTCT
Organism: Agapanthus africanus; assembly: GCA_030015575.1. Classification (NCBI taxonomy): domain Eukaryota; kingdom Viridiplantae; phylum Streptophyta; class Magnoliopsida; order Asparagales; family Amaryllidaceae; genus Agapanthus; species Agapanthus africanus. Next base: position 39,784,722 of record JASDDO010000019.1, on the reverse strand, counting down.
GGTGAGGCATTGCTGGTACCAGCCTCTTGAAGACCGACCTCCGTCGAGCAGCAATGTCTAATCTGTCGAGGACAGACCTTTGAGCAGGAACGGGAGCTGGAGTGGGAGCTGGAACGGTTAGTCTTGTAAAGACCGACCCTTTAGCAGGAGAAGCCGCCTTGACGACTTCGGAAGCAGGGATGGCTACCTTTTTCGGAATAGCCTTTTCTTGAATTGTAGGCTTCATCATGGGCGCACATGAACTTTGGCCCAATCTGGCGAAGACTGAGGCGCTGGAGCTGGACGACCCGTTGAGGGGGGCCGCTGTAGTTGCAAGCCGATCAAAGACCGACTTCTTGGGAGCTTCTTGTGTTGGTATAGGAGCGCTGAAGCTCGTTGGCGAGAGCATGGTCCCGAAAAACAATCCAGTGGTAGCCTGAGTGACCTGTTCCACCGACATTGTGAACAGGGAGCCCGCTTAGGTCCCGTAAGCTATGCCTCTAGCTGAGGCGGAGCGTGAGTTGCAATTGCAGTTGGAACACTTCGCGCAAGTAGACGCCATTGATGTTTCGTTTTCTGCGCCAAGAAAGACACCAAATCTTAGTACCTTGAACCCAAAGGCAACCATATCAAACCGTTATTTGTTCGCGAACACGACACACGAAGTGTGGATTGGAAAGAGGAAAAGGTCCCACCGGGCGTGCCAGAATCTGTTCCCCGCCGAAACACGGAGACACGGCCGCGCAGGTCCGTCTTGCCTGAAATTCGGGGTAGATGCTAATTGGTGCTATTCGTCCACCTCTCCGAAGATACCAAGTTGATTTATGGTACCATGTATCGAAGGTTTAAACGGATGCGGCCGATGTAGCAGACTTCGTCAGATACCCCCTCGTTTGAGGGGTTATTGATTATGGGGACGCTCTTCCCTGCAGGCGCAAGCCCCTGCAGTTAATTATGCTACCGCATCGCGGTAAAAACTTTCTCCTTCTCCAGATGGTCACTTCATGTCGTGGTTTTTTTTTTGTTTTTGGTTGCCCATGGATTGTATACGGAGACTAATTTATGTTGTCGCCCATAGAGCGTGGATTAGTCCAAATCCGTATTTTCTTAGATTTGGGTTTTGGTTTTGGTTTAAGGATATGTTAGTCTCATTTGAGACTAAGATCAATTTAAACGTTAGTTAAGGATACGTTAATCTAATTTTTAGACTAAGATCGACTTAACAGGATCATTTAGATCCAACAAAAGAGCATTTGAACTCTATTGTTTAGTTTAGGGACATTGCGGTCGATTACCAGTTTAAGGACATGGTGGTCCAAGGTTAAGGACATCATAGTCCATGGGCTTAAGGACCCCACAGTCCAAGGTTAAGGATATCATAGTCCATGGGCTTAAGGACCCCACAGTCAAGGTTAAGGACATCATAGTCCGTGAGCTTAAGGACCCCACAGTCCAGGTTAAGGACATCGTAGTCCGTGAGTTTAAAGGGACCCCACAGTCCGAGGTTAAGGACATCGTAGTCCGTGAGTTTAAGGACCCCACAGTCTGAGGTTAAGAACATCATAGTCCGTGAGTTTAAAGACCCCACAGTCCAGGTTAAGGACATCATAGTCCGTGAGTTTAAGGACCCCACAGTCCGGTTTAAAGACATCGTAGTCTATAAGATGTATGGTTGTCGGGACCCGTCACCTATCTGAAGACGTTGAAGGATTACAATGACAAATATTAGAGGAGTAAAGAGATGTACCCTCGAACCGGTGTGAGTTGGTTGAAAGATCTGTAGTCCAATTTGGGACTAAGATCTGTTAAATATTCATGAGCAGATGAGCTCAATTAAATATAAGTTGAGGACTTATGGCCAGAATTGGGCTAAGTCTAATAAGATTAAAATGTTTAACATTTTATTGTTCTGGGTTGTTGAGCCTTTATTTGGGCTTGGCCCCTTTAATAATGCTGAGCATTAGATCCTGACACATCTTTTGTCTTGTATTGAATGCATAGTATTCATCAGAACAATGTGTGTTCTGACAGTATGCCACGTGGCGCACCAGGCGCTTTGCGCCAATTAAAGAGCGCATTGCGCTTCTGCCAAGTAGCGCACACGAAAAGGACAAGTGTCGCGCTTAGTGCTAAGCACCAGGTTAGCTTTCAATTTGTGAGAGCGTTGCGCTAGTTCAGTGGCGCACCAGTGCGTGACACGTGGTGCGCTTGGCGCTGAGCGCCAGCCCATGAGCGCAGTGCGCTGTTTCAGAAGCGCAAGTTGTATCTGTGGTTGACACGTGGCACATTTTGGCGCTGAGCGCCGGTCCAAGGAGCGCAAAAGCACAGTTCATGGGTGCAAGGCGGCTTTCAATAGCGCAAAGCGCATTTGATCAAATTTATAATCATAGAACAAGTTGATGTTCTTTTTAAAAGAGGCTTTGCCTCAAGATTCAAGAACAACAGTTCTAATTTTCGAAAGGGCTTTACCTTTGTAGATCAATGATCTGTGAATGAAGTAAATACTTCTTTTGTTTTTATGATGAGATCTTTTGATCTCTTTTTATAAAAGACCTAGGTCTTTTTTAGATCTATCATCTTTTAAGAAGATAATTCTTCTGTTTTAATAAGATAATTTCATCTCTTTGTTCAAGAATCATTCTTTCTACCTTGAAGAAATGATGGTCTTTCAAGAGCTTGCTCTCTTCTTTTGAGTTTTCTCAAAGTTTATAGGGGGTTTCTCTCTATCAGACTTGAAGTCTTGGGGCCTTTATATAAGGCAAATTGATTTGTTAAATCAGTTAAAGAGATCTTTCTCTGATTGATTTGGGGATGTTTCCCCACCGTTAGATCTTTGATCCTAGGGCTTCTGTTTTACAGAAGGCAATCTTCTTGTTTTTAACAAGATTGGAAAGATCTTTCCATAACAGAATTTTAATTCTTATTAATTAATGATTTATCATTATTATTAGATCTTTTGATCTAACGGTGGGGAATTTTATAATTCCAGCGCTGGCGCACCCGTGCTTTGCACATGGTGCGCTGCTCAGAGCGCAGTGCACTTTGCGCTAGCGCACCTACATTTGAAACGTGGCGCGCAACGCAGAGCGCAGCGCAGCCTGCGCTAGCGCACCCATGTTTGACACGTTGCGCGCAGCGCGTCTAGCGCTAGCGCACTCATGGTGCACTGCCTAGGGCGCAGCGCTCCCGGCGCTAGCGTATTCGTGTTTGATACGTGGCGCGCAACGCGCTTAGCGCTGGATCTGAAGCGTTGCTTCAATTTTTGAATCTCGAAATTTGAACAGAGTTTTTCTCTAATTGGGGAAACAATCGTCCAGAGGACACCGATTCATTTTGGCGACGACTGATTATTTCTCTAAATGGGCAGAAGTAGTACCACTAAGGGAAGTGAAGACGGAGAATATCCTCCATTTCTTCAAGACACACGTCATTTATCGGTTTAGCACTCCGCCACGGATTATCTCCGATAACGGGCCAGCCTATAAAAGCCACAAGATCAGCCGCTTCGCACAACAGCATAACATAGACTGGAGATACTCTTCAGTCTATAATCCTCGAGCTAACGGTCTAGCTGAGGCTTTCAACAAGACATTGACAAAAATCATGAAAAAGATGGTGTCTCGAAATAAGAAGGACTGGCACGAGCGACTGCATGAAGCTCTCTGGGCATATCGAACTACGTTCAAAACGGCCACGAACACAACGCCGTACGTATTGGTATTCGGTACGGAAGTCGTACTACCCCTCGAGATAGAGTTGCCCTCTCTACGAGTGGCAGTTCACTACGAACTAACAGACGAATAAAATGCTCACCTTCGGCTTGAGGAGCTCGACGCCCTTGATGAAACTCCGCTCATGGCGCAACAAAATCTGGAGACTTATAAAGCAAAGATGATGCGCTCATATGAGAGATTGACTAGGCCGAGATCATTCCGCCAAGGCGAACTCGTGCTAGTGGTCAAAAGACCTATGATCCCTAATCGTGCCAAATGGGGGAAATTCGAGCCGAATTATGAAGGCCCGTATATCATAGACAAAGTTTACCAGGGTGGAGCCTACCTACTCATGGGCATGCATGGTGATAGACCTTTCAGTCCAATAAACGGTCGCTTCCGAAAGAACTACTACGCCTGACGAGTTACGGCCTAGGTCAACGATAGACGATGACGACTATGTCCGCTCGCTATCTTCCTGAGCCCAAACTCTATAAGTAGTAGCCGGCCATCGGACCGAAACGTCCTTAAACTAACAACGAACCGAAACGTCCTTAAACTAACAACGGACCGAAACGTCCCTAAACTAACAATGGACCACTATGTTCTAAAACTGGCGATGGACCGAAACGTCCTAAAACTAACAATGGACCACTATGTCCTAAAACTGATGTCGGACCGAAACGTCTTTAAACTAACGATGGACGACTATGTCCTAAAACTAGCTGTTGACCGAGACGTCGATAAACTACTGTAGACTGCAGCATCCCAAGGTTGACAAAAAAAGAAGAAAAAAAAAGAAGAAAAAGAAAACGGTATGTCCATAAGCAAAATGGGCACGGATGAAAACCCGAAAGGGCTCCGTGAGTAAAAACAGCAGGGCTACCGGCGAGTTTTTGTGAAAACCCGAAAGGGCGCAATCTCGTTAAAAGACACTTGCAAGGTCCTCTCGACCTTGTGAGGAGAAACCACCTGCGTGAGATCCTTATGACTCACAAGGGAGCAACACACTTAGGGATCCCCACGATTCCTAAAGGAGAAATTACACTTGCGAGATCCTCACGACTCGTAAGGAGAACCCTCTTATGAGACCCTCACGGCTCATAAGATTCAAAAGTCTTAAGCTACAGGGATCTGAACCTGTTCTTAAGCGGCCACCACAACCTCCAATGCTGCCCTACAAGCGGCTCAATACTGACCCTTGTATACAATCCACGGGAGCGAATAAACATTTCCCTAACAAAGTCACATCCATGACTAGGGATATGTCGCACGGTGAACAGCCCTTATAAGTCCTCTCGACTTAGAAGGAGAAAATACTCTTGCAAGATCCTTATGACTTACGAGAAGCCATACACTTAGGAGTCCTCACGATTCCTAAGGAGAAAACGCACCTACGAGATCCTCACGACTCGCAGGGAGAAATACCTTTATGAGACCCTTACAGCTCATAAAATTAAAAGCCTTAGTCGACAGGATCCTAACCCTGTTCACTAAGCCACTTTTGTTCGACATCGACAGAGCCAAATGATGATTCGCTCCTGGCAATATCCCAGTTGTAGCGATGCTGATGCCGAAATCAGTGTCTAATCCCAAGCTTGCAGCGAAAATCCAGCAAGCCACACATGCATACGAAATAGCCGAAATGATGGGACAACTTGCAAATAAAAAGCAGCAAGTAAAAATATATGCATGCAAAATAGCCGAAATGATTGGGCAACTCGCAATAAAAAGTAGCGAGTAAAAGTAAAACAAATAGCCGAAATGATTGGGCACGGCGAAAAATAGCTGAAATGATTGGGCAATCGCAACCTTCGCGATATAAAAACTGAAATGATAGAGCATCGCGGAAAGAAATAAAAAAAATGAAATTTATACCCTACAGGTGATATCACATCAATCCCTGTATACAATCCAGGGGCACAAAAAAAGAGGGAATCACACCTTCCCTCCCCAGGCTCCATCGGAAGAAGAAGCCAAATCTCAACGGTTCACAGACAGCCTGGAGATCATATCAACACGCGTCTCATTACAACGGGCGCAACATCAAGCAAAGCGGAACCGCGGCAATTCCCAGTTCCATGACTCAGCGGTGCACAGATGACCGAGAGTCAAACCCCGACTCCGTGAAATGCGGATAAAGTCAACCCTTTCTGGTCAACTGGAACACGGCTTATGTCAATCCTGACCCCATGGGAAATGTCCAGAGCGGAGCCTGGTCATCGCAGAACACGGCTATGACCTCGTGGGAAGCATCCAGAGCAAATTCCTGGTTACGTGGAACGCGGCTTATGTCAATCCTGACCCCATGGTAAACGTCCAGAGCGGAGCCTGGTCCTCGCAGAACACGGCTATGACCCCGTGGGAAGCATCCAGAGCAAATTCCTGGTTACGTGGAACGCGGCTTATGTCAATCCTGACACCATGGGAAACGTCCAGAGCGGATCCTGGTCCTCGCGGAACACGGCTATGACCCCGTGGGAAGTATCCAGAGCAAATTCCTGGTTACGTGGAACGCGGCTTATGTTAATCCCGACCCCATGGGAAACGTCCAGAGTGGAGTCTGGTCCTCGCAGAACACGGCTATGACCCCGTGGGAAGCATTCAGAGCAAATTCCTGGTCACGTGGAACATGGCCTATGTCAATCCTGACCCCGTAGGAAACGTCCAGAGCGGAGCCTGGTCCTCGCAGAACACGGCTATGACCCCGTGGGAAGCATCCAGAGCAAATTCCTGGTCACGTGGAACATGGCTTATGTCAATCCTGACCCCGTGGGAAACGTCCAGAGCGGAGCCTGGTCCTCACAGAACACGGCTATGACCCCGTGGGAAGCATCCAGAGCAAATTCCTGGTCACGTGGAACGCGGCTTATGTCAATCCTGACCCTGTGGGAAACGTCCAAAGCGGATCCTGGTTCTCGCAGAACACGGCTATGACCCCGTGGGAAGCATCCAGAGCGGAGCCTGGTCCTCCCAGAACACGGCTATGACCCCGTGGGAAGCATCCAGAGCAAATTCCTAGTTACGTGGAACGCGGCTTATGTCAATCCTGGTCCTCGCAGAACACGGCTATGACCCCGTGGGAAGCATCCAGAGCAGAGCCTGGTCCTCGCAGAACACGGCTATGACCCCGTGGGAAGCATCCAGAGCAGAGCCTGGTCCTCGCAGAACACGGCTATTGTTAGTTATATGTATGCCCTAGAGGCCATTACTGTACATTGGATGTATATTGTAGTGGATGCTGGGACATATATAGGGAGGACTTTCTTGCTCGATATGATAGTATGCTATCTGGTTACTCTTTACCTTAACGTGTACACTGATTGTCTCTCTGTTACATGTTGGTAAAGCCCTTAGGATGTGTGCTTGACTACCTGGACTATGATGCGGATCATACTAGTGGGGACATGGTAGTCCATAAGTACATCCTTCAAAGTCCCTAGTCGTGGGTGTATCGAGACGGGGCATCGATATACCAGAGTAGACTAGCGTATACCTTCTCGACCCATACAGATGGGCGATGGATGATCCCATATCCATTGGTGTTTGACATCAGAGATGATATACGGGTGCTCAGTAGAGACTGGGTACACTGGACGGACTCGCCGAGAACTCCCAGATGGTATTATACCTCACGTCAGATGGCAGTTCTCTGGTGACACTGGTACAGAGTAGTCTGTTGACCCGAGATCGTCATAGAGTCTTGTGTGGTTCCCACTGTGCTTTGATTTCCATCTTACCACGTCCAAGAGGGCGTGCAAAATGGTGGTTTTTGGGTACAGTCCCGAGTCACATGGAGGCAATGAGCGATAGGAGGGGATTTGTCTCTCCCGGTATAGGGGGTTGATGTTGCGCTGTGTTCGATTGGCTATAACAGGAAATCCCTGGCCAGGGTTGCTGAGATTTACTGGTAAGTGTTACCAGTAGTTTCTCGAATTGTTATAGACCTCATATCGACACGACTTATCGAGCTATTGGGGTCTGACGTTTACCACCCCTAGGCGAGATATGCGACATATCAGACGATCAGACCGGACTGTACGGTAGTGTTACTGGTTGGATTCACTGGAGTGTGAGCGGGCTTGCTCGTCGATCTTCAGATCGCTCAATACCCGGGTGGCCGTTACGTTTAGCAGACCGCTTTCGGCTTGTGGATGTTTGATATGATCATCATCCGCTGCCGGCGTATTGACGAGTCTTTAGAGTCCTACACAGAGGTTTCCTGGCTCAAGCGAAACGAAATAGGAGCGCATATGAGATATGTGCGGGACCGAGAATGATGCGTGTATGTGATACCGTATTTCATTCTCGCGATGTGACATTGATCGGTTATATGTGATATAGCCGGGTTATCGGATCAAGTGTTGATTCGATAAGTTGTTACTAGTGATACCAGTCGGTTATGTGCGACATGACCGGATCATTGAATCAAGTGTTGATTTAATGATTTAATGCATAATTATATATTTGATATATTACTTTGCATTAACTAGTTTCGGTTCACTTTAAATGGATTTTCTCGCTCGGAAGTGCGCATTGCATATGCGATATGATTTTGTGCACTTGCTTGTATCATGTTTGATGATGCATGCATAACTTGGGTTGTGTAAAGAATTGACCATGGTTTTATGAAAGGTTAGGGTTTTATTTCCATATTCATTTATTTAATTATTCTTTTAGAAAATTAAATAGCAAAGAGAAATAAAATGGTTGCTTTCATTTTGTTTTGTTTCTTTCATGAACATTCATGAAACATTTGACCATTTTGTCTCCATGCTAAACCCTAACCCTTTATTTAACCTTAGTCAATTCTCTACACATTACCATAGTTAAAATTATGATAAGGATTGATTTTTATATTCTATTCTATTCTTATCATAAGACTTATCTTCTTCTTGCTCTTCTTCTTCTTCATTTTCTTCACTTGAAGAAAGCAAGCTCCATCAATGGTGATTGATGGAAATGAGTGAGAAATCCAATTCTAAAGTCTACCCACTTCCTATTTATTCATCCTCTACCTCTTGCCAAGTAGTAGAGTGTGTTTCCTTCACAAGTTTTCATGACTTGGGGAAGTTGGAGCTTGATTTAGCGATGCCTCGATGTAGATCATCTTCGGCATGGACATCGACGACCTAGCTCGCTTATTCTCCGATGAAGTCGACTCTTGAGCCTGGATTCTTTTTGGACAGCGGAGAGGACTTCGTTGCGGAGCTATGGAGGTGGAGCACCGGATCTACAAAGGTTGTATTTCCGTATTCTCTTAGTAAAGTAGTTTACTAGTTGCTTTTTCGCCTAAACTTCTAGCCGACGATCCGTAGTCGGGTCTCTCGGCACCTAGAATTTTTGTAATTGGCATGGTTGATGCCTTGTGAGACCTCATTAGAGTGCCTAGGAACCCTACAGTAGTATCAGAGACTAGCTAGAGCCTTAGGCGAAGTCTAGACGGAGTTTGAAAGCCGGACGAACCGAAAACCTAACCCCAAAATAGCTCTCTGGAAATTTTCTAAAATCGTGGTTTTTTTCCAATTAAAAATGCTTAAAAAATTCAGCAATGAAATCTAAGAGTTACTGTGCAAAAATCTTTCCATGAACAGTACAAACTGCGGCGGAACCGCGGCAGAAGCTTGGCTTCTGTGGCGGTTCCGCGGCCATATAGTGACGTCAGCCCTAGGTTTTTGCACAGTAATTCCTGATAAATTCTGCTGAGTTTTCTGGGAATTTTTAATTTGACTCAACAGTTGAGTGTTCTGGGGTTGTATTGGGGACTCGATGAATCGATCGGATTTTTAACTTTGTCTATGTGGCTTTCCGGATACTTTTAGAATATGTTAAAAAGTTCGACCGGATATAAATACCCAATTTTTCCCCTGTCGGGAAATTTCCAAGTGTTGGATTTTTCCGTAGTTTAACGACGTTCTAAGTAGTGCAAGTAACGCGATGGACCCTCTAGAAGACAACAAACCTTAACTCGATTATGTGACCGTCTTGAACTGCCCTTTGAACCTTCGGGTTTGGGGCAGTACGGCGTGCCACATGTGAGGCGTTGGCTTGACCCTTCTACGGCTGGACCGTTGGTACTGAGGTACGAACTGAATGTTGTTAGACTCATATTTCATGTGTTGATCTGTATCGGGAAAACTTGGGTGTTCGATTGTTCGATCGGAAAGTTTAACATTTTCTAATTATCTGGAATGTGATACAATAATTGGAATTCACAAAGTGTTATGAGATAACTAAATGAATGATATAAACATAGCAGTTTAGTCTCACTTGATCGGTTGCTACGGAATTTTGATGTGATCAAAAGTCCGTCGCAATCACGTAGCGTACGCGGATACTCGCCGGGTAAACTTAATAGACAGCCTCGCCCCATAGCCCCGACCAAGTGACTGTAGGAGAACCCCATCGCCGAAAGCATCCGTTCGGGTGCTCGCGGTAGCGGTGTTCCGCCTTGGTGCACTTCGTCGACGGTATCGGGGGTGCGGCCGCCTACTAAAGTTTGCAACGAGCATTCGATCAGGATGTCGGGAATCTTGTTGAATTGCCCGACTTGATATTGAAAAGTGTTTTCGATTTGGAGACTGAAATGCGGGGTTTATAATTGTTAGGCATGTGATGTCTAAGGAATTCATTTGGTCAGGCATGCGATGTCTGAGGAGATTGCGGATTCCAACTGTTGTAGTTTTACACTTTCTTTTCTGTGACCGTAAGTGTAATATGTGATATCGCCGGTTTCGTTGCTATATGTCAACGACAATTGGGATGCGCATATTTACTTACGTTGATGACATGTGATGTTATGTGTTGCTGGATATGTTATATTGGATCGTCGTGTTTGAATAGCCGGGTTTTTTTTATGTGAGATGAGTGTTTTTCATTTTCATTCATGTAAGAACTTGTATGTAATATTCTTTTATTGGGGCACTTCCAGGTTGCGGAAGTTGTCATCGTTTGTATATTATTTACTTTTCCGCACTAGGATAGACCCAAGGAGGGGAGCACAAGTAACCGGGTTCTGGAGTCCAGTGGGAGACCAACTCGAGGAGTCGAGTCCGGGTCTCCTAACTCTAGAATTGGTAGGGTTGCTTGCCGCTCTCGTAGGGGTCTAGGGGTGTGGGTTTGGCTATTCATCACGACCGTGGAATCCGTGTTTTATACTGGCTCGTATTGAAAACACGGACGTCCTAGTATATCCAATGTTTCATATGTTTCTTCTGCTGCGATATCTGTGATGTGATCATGTGATGTTCTGTGATGGATACAGTATACAATATATATGATATATTATATAGGCGTTACTTATGTTTTACACCCGCGCTAGCCCTGCCCCGCTCTGCCGTTAGTTACCTAACCTAACGGTGCAGACGGGACATCGAGGCGAATGCGGATGGCATAAGTGTACGTCGTATTTATCTGTGATGTTTAGGTACTTAAATGATGGGACTTCATTAATGTGATTAATGAAATAAAAGAAACCTAAGATGTTGTAGAATCGAATTTCAAAATAAAACAGGTAGCTACAGTTCTTGCTTTGCACAGCGGTATATGTGATATATCCTGCACCTTATTCGATGAGGAAAGGACCGAGATCCCTTCACCGGGAGTGACTCCTTTAGCAATAACTGGCAGATGCTACACACTCGGTTTGTCTTTTGATTGCTTTTAAGAGTTTTTGCTTTGCACAGTGATATATATGATATATCCCGCACCTCATTCGACGAGGAAAGGACCGACGATCCCTTCACCGGGAGTGACTCCTTTAGCAAAACTAGAAAAGCCTCAAAAACACTCCATTTTAAAATCATTTGATTCTACAACGATATCAAGTTCATTACGCAATAGGTTTTCAGAAAAAACTGTCGTAGCCCTCCGTCATTTCAGATATGTACTGGTTAGTATTCGTGCTGCGTTTGTTGACCTCTGTCAAGGCGTAGTGTGCGGTAGCTGATTAGTGCTTATCTGCATAAGCATATGATGTGATTGATTTAGGGTAGTCGTGCGACCTTGTTGACCTCTGTCAAGGGTCGTGCGGATGGGTTTACTTCAATCAGGAAATGACGGGTTGAACTTGACTAGCAGCCTATGGTTTGTTGACCTCTGTCAAGGTCATAGGACGCTAGGGGCAAAATATTATCGGGAATTTCAAGTGTTGAAATTTGCAATGAGATTGCATACCTTCTATGAGATAGTTGGATCCCGATACCCGCTGCGAGTAAGAGTTACTCCTGGGAGAGTTTTATACATTACAATTAGCCGATCAAGTAGGTGTCTAGAAAGGTGTCAACGAGGTTACGCCTCTGGAAAAACGAGGTTTACATTAATTAGGTTCGTGCGAAAGCACGGGGGACCTCCCTCAAAGTACCGACACTGACCTGGCTGAAAGATTGGCGAACTTGTAGTGTGTAATTAATCCCGGCTAGTCTTTCCTTTTAGGGTTTGAAGGAAGATTTGATAAAAAGCAGTGGGAGCCATCCTGATTAGATAAAATAAAAAACCAATCTATTCTTGGCAAGAGCGCACGCTGAGTGTTTTTTTCTCTCTCTCTCTCCAGGTAGCGACCATATCACGCCTTAATCAAGATAATAATACGGAATATTGACCGAACCCGCTTGTTATACTGAGCTGGGGAACGTTGGTCCCGCTCCAACTTATAATTGTTATAAGACAGAGCAGGAAATAAGGGGAATACCAGATTTCCCGTGCCGCCCAAACGAAGAGAGTGCATGCTGATGCATCATCTTCGGGTGTGTTCATTATACAGAACTGTTTCTCAGTATCCTCTACGTCCTGGGTATGTGATACCAGATCAGGATCCCAGATATGTAATCTGTTACATAGGGCTACAGAAAGGTAGGAAACTGAGAACGGGTGATAAGTTTCATGAGGCAGAAAACGGGGCAAGAGTTGCAGCCAAGTCTGTTGGTCACTGTCACCCTGTATTACCAATACATTGATTCTGAACGAATGTTATTAGATACCGAACCTGATATACAAAATCATATCAGTCTCTTTATTAGTAAAGAAAGGATATAATTTTGTATTGTTGGATAATGTTTTGAACGTTTCCTATATCAAAAGTTGATCGGATCAGGCACGTTATCTAAAAGCATTGATGTTCTAAATCAAACTACAGTTCTTAGTATACAGAACACACACAAGAGGAAGAGTTCAGAATTGAACGATTCCTTCTTGAGGCATTGTAGACTAGGTCAGATCAATGTGACCCGACTAGCTAGAGTTACATATAGATGCATATTTAAATCAGTTTGAATTTACATCTTGTGAAACTCGCCAGTCATGTCACAAAGATAAGATGACCATAGCTCCGTTTACTGGAAACAGAGAAAGAGTTAGTAAACTCTTGGGATGATACATGTTGATGTATGTAAGGTCCCCTGTCTACATTAGCCAAGACTGGTTCTTTATACTTCATTACATTCTCTAATGATCTTTCGAGATTCAGACCTATGTTCCTGTTGAAACACAAGTCCGAACCTTTTGAGATATTCACAGAATATAAACGAGAAGTAGAAAACCAGAATACGGGTATAAGTATTATGTCCTTTGATGTGATCAAGGAGGAGAATACTTGAGCACGGAATTACTGGACAATTCTAAAGGAGAATAAGATTCTCTCTCAGCATTACTCCTCCGTATACACCATAGCACGATGGTATATCGGGGCGGAGCTATCTCACCCTATATGATAAGGTGTGCTCTATGATGAGTACTACTGAGTTACCTATTTCCTTTTTGGGAGTTATGCACTTGAGAAGCTGCATACCTATTGAAAAGGGTTCAGATCAAATCAGTTGCCTACCACTTCATATGTGATATGGAAAGGGAAGAGCCCATATCTTAAGTTAGTTAAGATTTGGGGTTGTCCGGGCTATGTTTAAAAGCAAAATCCGGACAAACTCGAGGCAAGGTCTGTTATGTAATACTGGAAATGTTCCAGCCATACAAATTGCAGCTGATGATTTGATAGAACCAAAGGATTCAATAGTTACCAACGAACCTCAGCCTCTCCGCCGATCTAGTAGGGTTCCTCACCCACCTGAGAGATACTTCTGTTTCTCTATGACAGTGGGAGCGAGGATTGCATCATGAGATGATGACCCAACTAGTTTCGAGCAGGCCATCAGGAGTGTGACTCTGTAAGAATGGCTGGATGCTTATCGATCTGAGATGGAATCCTTATACACCAACAAAGTATGGACTTTAGTTGCTATATCTGAAGGGTTAAATCCCCGTCAGGAGCAAGTATATCTTGAGAAGATTACTTGGTGTACATGGAAAAGTTGAGACTTTCAAAGCTAGACTTGTTAAAGGTTTGCATCATTGACCAAGTGTGGATTATGATGAAACCTTTTCAAGTAGCTATGCTTAAGTCCATCTAGATCCTACTTGCCACGGCTACATACCATGACTACGATATCTGGTGGTTGGGTGTCATGACAGCTTTTCTAAATGATGTTTTAGAAGAGAGCGTCTGTAAGTACACAGCCAGAAGGCTTCGTAAACAGTGGGAGCAGCGGAAACGTGTACAAGATGCTTTATAGGATAAAGCAGGCATCGCGGAGTTGGAACGTCTGTTTTGATGAATTAGTCAAAGAGTTTGACATCATCAAAATGGTAGATGAACCTTGTATATACAACAAGATAGTAGGGAGTATGGTGATGATCCTCGTAGAGTACGTGGATGACATACTCTTGATAGGGAAGGAGTTTCCTATGCTACGCTCGGTCAATCTCCGTTTATCACAATTTTTCTCCATAAAGGATCAATATGATACCGCCTAAATTCTGAGTTTTCATCTATGAGATAGATGTAATTGGATATTAGGATACTCACTAGATGTAGTGAGACGGTATCAATTGATCCTGGGGAGAATCACTGGAAGGGTTCCAGGGTGATAAAGACGACTGAACGTCAGTCGCAGGCATTGTCTTTACCCTCAGTAAAGGGACGGTATGTTGGAAGAGTTCCAAGCTAGATACCGTGACATACTAGACGATAAAGGCAGAATACATCGCTACTTAAGATGCTACCAAAGAGGCTGTTTGGGTGTATATTAGTTCATGAGATGAACTATGTTCCTACCATTGTGAGACAATGGAGTTGTGGCTTATGCTAAGGAACGCCGGTTCCATCAGTGATCCAGACATATTCTAAGGCAGTATCACTTGATCATGGAGATGGTTGATCTCCAGGGAGATCGAGGTTAGGAGAGTAGACTCAGAGGACAACACAGCGGATCCACTCACAAAGGCCTGTTCCCAGAGAGAGACTTTTATGGGATGGTTGAGTATGAGATACTACAACCACTGCTACAGATGGCCCTAGTGCAAGTGGGAGATTGTTAGTTATATGTATGCCCTAGAGGCCATTACTGTACATTGGATGTATATTGTAGTGGATGCTGGGACATATATAGGGAGGACTTTCTTGCTCGACATGATAGTATGCTATCTGGTTACTCTTTACCTTAACGTGTACACTGATTGTCTCTTTGTTACATGTTGGTAAAGCCCTTAGGATGTGTGCTTGACTACCTGGACTATGATGCGGATCATACTAGTGGGGACATGTGTTGCGCCACGGCAGCGCCCCGGCCGTCTATCCGAGGCCAAAATGCGGAATCAAAATTTTTCTTAACTTTAAACTGGCGCTACCGCGAACAATTACCCGGATCGAAACCATTAACCTATACTAGCTAACAAGAGAAAGGGTGAGAGATATACCGAGTGATCCGAGTCCTCCGGTCTTCTCGTCATCGTCCCGATCTCCCGCGGAAACTCCGGTCGTCGCCTGCTTGCCGGAAGGGCACCACATCGTCTGTATCTTTTACGGGCTCCCACCTCAATACCGAGGCAACTCGGGCACGAAGCTGGCTAGTCGACGTGCCCAAGGTTTGCTGTAGATTGTAATGTAGATGACGCTTTGTCTCAATGGGGTTTTAGTTGCCTTGATGGAGGGATCGAAGGAATGAACTTTGGAGTGATGTGAGAAATTTAGTAGCAAGAAGAATGAGATGAACTTCAATTCCTCATACAAAATGAACCCTCTCATTTTCTCTCCCCACTCCCAAAAATGTGTGGCCGGCCCTTGCTTCATTTTGAAATGGTGGAGGGGATGAAAACTAATACCAAGGGAGGTGAGTGTAGGAGAATAGAAGAGGTCACCATATCAAAAAGCATCATGATAACAAACATACATCAACACCATAACCTATCACAATCTCATTAAATGCAAGTGATGGTGCAAGATAAGAATGGTATCAAAAGATGCTTTCATAATCTCTCATATGCAAGAAACCCCCTCCCCAAATGTAATTTGCAAAACTGCAAATTACCCCCTCCATCGGAAAAGTCCGGCCGGAAAAGAACAAAGGAAAACCGGCCGGAACGGAATGCAAACTGGCAACTCCAGAAAACTGGTCCCGTAATAAATTACAGGAAAACCCCGATACTGTGCATACACACCCGCATTTGTATTTCGTCCGGATACAAATGCAAAGAGACAAAATCTACACTGTACTAAACTAGGATCCGGCTTAAACCAAAGCCGGCTAGTAATGTCCGTCCGATCCTGATCCGTGCAATACCGCACGTATCAGATCGAACCCTGCCATATATCCATACGGCTACTAGTACAAACCGTCCGATCCTGATCCGTGCAATACCGCACGTATCTGATCGGACCCTGCCATATCTCCATACGGCCTCTACAGCGTTTCGCCCGAAAACTTGAGTAACTGAAAGTGTGGTGGACTCTAAAGACTCGTCAATACTATGGTTGTGGATTTAACCACTAGCACGTCAGAGGTATAAGCCAATACGTGACGGGCCACCAGCTATTGACCAAAAGGGACGTCGATGAGCGAACTCATCCTGACACCCTACTGAGCCTGTCAGTGACAATATCCGTACAGTCCGGTCCGTTCGTCTATGAGCATCGCATGGCGGGCCTAGGGGGTTGGTAAAAGTCAGACCCCCAAAGGCGGTACAAGTCGTGTCGGAGTGTAGCCCAGAACGCCCTGAGATACTACTGGAATACCTACCAGTAAATCTCCTGCCTCGGCCGAGGGCTATGCGCAATGGCTCTCCTAGACACAGCGCGACCTCACCCCCAATACCGGGAGAGACGAACCCCTGCAGATCCGCTCACTGCCTCCATGTGGCTCGGGACTGTACCCAACTAAAACCTGTTTGCACGACTCCTTTGAGCCGTGGTAGGGTAGTAATCAAAGCACAGTGGGAACTCACACGAGACAAATGACGATCTCAGGTCGATGAACTAACCTATACACATGTCACCTGGGAACTGCTATCTGACGTCTGGTATAATCCCAACTAGCAGGTTCCCGGCGAGTCCTGTCCGGTGTACTCATAACCCAATGAGCACCTGTATACATCTTAGGTGAACCAACTGACTCCAGCGGCTTGTGAGACCGGCCACCGCCCCTCGTCGGGGTCTCGACTGTATACACTAGTCTACTAATGGAGTATCGATGCCCAGTCTCGAAACTCCCACGACTAGGGACCATTTAAGGATGTGCTTATAGACCCCAGCTCTCACGTATATGATCGCCATCATACTGCTGGTCGTCAAGCAAGAATCCTAGGGGCTCTATCAACGTGTAATAGCGACCTGTCAGGTCACCTAAAGCAGTACACGATGATAAAGATAAACCAGATAGCATACTATCATCTCGAGTAAGACTGTCCTACCGGGATAGGTCCTCCCTCAATCATTGCAATCACGTGCCTGTGATCCAATAATTGACTCTGAGGGCACTATCTCCAACAATCTCCCACTTGCACTCAAGGCTAATTATTGCGATGTCGCATACTCACAGCCCGTGTGATACCGAACACCCAACTCCTCTACTAGTCAGTCGCACAAAGTCTGTTTGCGAAACTATTGCGTTCGAGGAATAGCCTCAGTGAGTGGATCCGCCTAGATGTTTCTTTCTATGTCTCTCTAAAACTTAAGTTCGCGGAGAATGCCATCTCCCGAAATGAGCAATACCTGTCTTAGAATGTGTCTGGATGTCTGATGGGACTTAGCTCATAAATGAACTCCAAATCCAAACTTCTTAGACTGTATCGACAACTGAACTTAATCAGTATCCTGCGCCATGCCTCCCTCAGTATTGCCTTGGATCACCTGTCCAAAATACTGCCCCTCGTTGAGAGGGAAAACTACAACTCTGACGATCACCCTGCCGTCCATGTCACCTTGGAAGCCTGGAATGATAACTGTCTCCTCAATGAGGCTGTCGTTATCATATCCCTTAGAACATTTACTTATGTTCTAAAACTGCTTCCGATTGTTTCTCCAGGATTGGATCAATGTCAACTTATTGCATTTAGTGCAAGAACAACATCTGGTGTGGTACTTGACATCTCATGATTGACTCAATTGCCTAAGCAAGTGATCTGCCAATCATGCACATCCCTATCTACTTTAGTCTATGAGACACCTTTAGAGAGGGTGACTCCATCACCTGCAGGTACACTACCGTGCCAGGAGTCGTCCATTCTAAATACTCTTAGAATGCTGTCAAAGTACCCTGATTGGGAAACCACCCAAATCTAGATCTAAAACCATAGATCTAGTGACCAGAATGTCTGATATAATATCCAAGTCCTGTGTGGAGAAACCACTGTGTGACAACCAAAGTATAACCGATCGTATTATAGGAGTTTCCTTTCCTACTCTGTGTATGTCATCCAAAACCAGGACATCACACCTTACTACCTTCTTAACAGATCCATCCCCTATTCTGATGACGTCAAACCTATGACTGTCACATCAGAAATAGATGATCTATCTCCGCTATATCTGCTTTAGTCTATAGACATAAGCCTGATGTCCACCAATGCTTCCGCTTCTCCCACTGACTACGACAACCCTCTGGCAGAGTCATATAGACGTGCACTTCTAAAGCTAGTTTAGAACGATGCTATACTCATCCTCCTGCCGGGTCTCGCAGCCTGGAACAATAACAATGGCAAGTGTGGGTAAACAAGAACTTCCCTGTCACCGTCCTTGAGGCTACCGGAGTACCTCTCGGGTGCCTGAAGTTACCCACCTTATCTGCGGAGTGGCCAATGGAATGTCAAATCAGATTGAATCTTTAGGTTCCTTATCAAATCTTCAGTAATCGTTTGCGGTTCTGGAATCGCTTCCAGTTCTACCATACTCCCACTACTGTTTTCTGAAAAATAACCATTTCCTTTTAAAATGTGGCGAGTTAAGAACAATATCTCTATTGATCTTCCAGATGGTAGAAAATCAACCCTCGTCATAGCCTGGGTCAACCCACAAACAGCCATTACAGAAACGTGCCTTGAGTTGTCCAGTGTCTGGTTTTAATCATAAGCCGGACAACTCCCCGTACCTTAACATCGTTAAGATATGAACTGTTCTATATCCAATATAGAACCAGAGGCACTGATTTAAATGAACCAGATTCAAATCATGCAGCTATCTCCAGTGCATGTCAACTAAATGGAAGGAGGCCGATCAGCATTACTCAACTTAGTAATGCTTCCAATTATGAGTAACCTGAAAGAGAAGCAATTTCTCTTTATCATTACTATCAACTGAATACCATATACAAGTATCTACATCTTCGATCACTTTGAAGAATCCCGATACTTGCTATACCTGGTTCTCTACTCTATTCAAATACCTATAACTCCTCAAAACTTAGACCCTGTGTTTCATCGAAACACATGTCTAAGAACTAGAGAAGTTAAAAGTAAACAGAATATAGTATGAGGACCAACCCCTCTGTCCTAATGGAAACTGGACAACATACAATACTCTGTATAAGTCCGCTGAGTCTAGCAACTCTTTCACTGTGTGTCGTAGGTTGAAAACTGTACTTATGGTTAAGAAGAATTACACCGCTGTTTGATGCTCCTTACCTAACCATCCACTGATATAGGTTAATGTCATCGACATAATATCAAAAGGTATATCTCACTCTATTAAAATAGACGTACAGATATATCAATTTGAAATTGGTGCACAACAGCGGATATTCAAAACCAAATATTTGCCGACCGGCAAACAGCCCAGATGATCTCCTCAAATATCACCGATTACAACGAATCCCGATATAATGAGGATGATTACCCTATTCCCAATAACTTACTCCCACTCATCATCTGTAAAACCATACAGATGTGAGAATCAAACCTGGTAAATACATACCCTGGAGCAAGTGTCCAATCGGGAAATCAGTTTTCTTTTAACAGTACACAGTTGAAATGAAACATTGAAATGTTTCGATGGGGTATCGTGGTATTCTTAGTAATGCCTCTACCACTATCCAGATTCACAACTATAACCGTATAATTCTTTGCCACCTCTCCAAATCCCTTTATATGTCTTTAGTCATTACCTTATGCACACCCCTTAGGCCAAATGGTTTTCTTCCTTCCCTACCGTTCGGCACCAGCCTATGGTTTGGAAGAAGACTATCCAATAAGCATAATGGGTGTACTGTCCTAATCCTAGGAGCACTCGCAATGCGAGAGAAGGTGAAGATAAAAGACAACCGAATAAACCTTATTCCTATTTCTCCTGAACCAGAATCCATCCCCGAATTGGAACAAGTTCCTTTCGAGTTCGTATATAACCATACGATGGAGTATCCAAAAACTTGGGATCTTCGTAGTGATACGGAGTGTCCTGGAGAAATACAAAGGTGATTTAGGATTGGCGAAGAAATACTCGGTTTGGTCATGAATGGCAGTCGCAATTTACTTTGCCCTCTTACTAATCCCTTTCTTTGTCTTAACTTAATACCTTCTGCACACCATCGTTATGCTAATTGGTTTTCTTCATTCCCCACCGTTCGGCACCAGCCTAAGGTTTGGAAGAAGACTATCCAATTTGCATAATAGGTGTACTATCTCCTAAACCAAGGAGTACTCACAATGAGAGAAGGTGAACAGAAAAGACAACTGAATAATCCTATTCGTTTTCTCCAGAACCAGAAACCATCCTCGAAGTCCTTCGAGTTCGTATATAACCATACGATGGTTTTGTCCAATGGAAGTGGACGTTCGTAGTAATACGGGGTGTCCTGGAGAAAAGGGTAAAAGTAGGAGTGGCAATGAGGTTTGCAACTCTGACAATCCAAAAGCCAGTGTTAAGAAGGTTCGGTCAACTTGGTCACTGAGTCATAGTCCAGGGTCGGGTCAATGGTCGCTGCCAGAGAGAGAGAGAAAAGAAACACTCAGCGTGCACTCTAACCTAGATCAGAATGGTTATCACTTTTTCTAATCAGGAAACCTCCCACTGTACCTCAAATTCTCCTCCAAACCTGAAAGAAGAATTAGTCGGGATCACCCGAGGAGTAAACCAACTCATCAGTGGGAATCGGGATCCAACTATCATCGCATGATAACGTGACGGAATCCACTCACGTCACCACACTCCAGAAGGTATGCGCGTGCCTGGCAAGTTTCAGTTCTTTTGAAACTCCCGATGTGATTCTTACCCCTAGGACCCAAGTGACCTTGACACAGTCAACAAATCAAAGAGTCCTAGTCAAGTTCAACCCGTCATTATCCTGGATTGCATTAAACCCACCCGTACGAGCCCTTGACACAGTCAACAAGGCCGCACGACTGTCCTAACCAATCCCATTAATATGCTACAAACAAACACTACTTAGCTACCGCACACTACGCCTTGACACAGTCAACAAACGCAGCACGAATACTAAGTAATACTTGTAAGAAATGACGGAGGGCTACGTGTAGTTTTTGGCGAAAAACCTTTAACGTAATGAACTTGATATTGTTGAAGGAACTGCATAGCCCTTTTAGAAAATATAGTGACGAAAACCTTTACTAAAGAGGTCACTCCCGGTGAAGGGATCTCGGCTCTTTCCCCGTAGAATGAGGTGCAGGATATTCCAACTGAATACCACGATGCAAAGCAAAAGTAATCGGCTATAGTAAAGTTAATGCCCTGACGCAAACTTTTGTCCAAGGGGTCACTCCCGGTAAAGGGATCTCGGCCCTTGCCTCGTCGACTGAGGAGCAGGACATTCCAAATGAATACCACGATGCAAAACAAAAGTGAATGTCTTTGCAATAACAGCTTTTTGAAAAATGTTCCAACAACATCAGAATAGGTTTGTTTATCTTGCATTGATCCGAATCAACGCAGTCCCATCAATTGATCACACCACAAAGAACGAAAATATACTGACGTACGTATATGTCATCCGCATTCGCCACTGGGTCCCGTCATCACCCGTTAGGTTAGCTAACTAACGGCAGAGCGGGGACTGGACTAGCACGGATGAAAAACATATACAACATCTACTAATATATATACCAATATATTATATTTCGCTCAAGGCGTGAATAAAAATGCAACATCACAGAAATGTACAGCATCACAGAACAATACAGATATCTGGGATCCCCGGGTTTCACAGAGCCGCTGCTGAAACCCGACGTTCCCCTGGTCGTGTGGATAGCCTGTGCAATGAAAACCTAGACCCCTACGGGCGCGGCAAGTCACCCGCCAAAACCTGAAGCGGGCAGCCCCTTTCAGCACCGTGAATGGACCACCCAGCACTTCACGGAATCCGGTAACTCGGGCACCCCTCCGGGGTTAACCTGTACCCCCTACGAGTGCGGCGAATAGCCCGCCAATCCTGGAGTGAAGCCCCCTCCGTCCCAATGCCATGAGATGCGGGCTTGTTGCCCTCCAGAACCCGGCTATCCGTGCACCCCACCGCGGGGCAATCCTAGTACAGAAAGTAAAATATACATACAACGGGTACATCGACCGCAACCAGGCCATGCCCCAAAAGAATAATACAATCAGGCAGTGACGGCAGTCTACATGTCGGACGCTCGCCCCGCAAAATTAAATGTACATAATACAACCACAACTGTACTAGCATTGCAACCAGGCTATCCCCCACGACCGATCCGCAACATCACAGCATAACACAGAACATCAACGTGAAAGTCACGTTCGCAAATCCGTCTAACCGGGCTATAGCAGTTAGACCGGATTTACCGATCGAGTGACATTCACGGTCGCAGATATAATGTAAATACTGTGAAATAATGTGTTTAAAATATCCGATCGATCAAACAATTAACAAGTGGGCCCCCAAGAAATACTGTAGCACTCACAGAAAATCTGGGCCCAAATTTAATATCCCAAAACCCCCAAAATCAGCCCACAAGCCCACTGTAAAAATTGGACACAGTGAGGACAGTAAAGTGCGGCGGAACCGCGGCCCAAGGGGTTTTTTGGCCGCGGTTCCGCGCTTCATCCATCGACTGAGTGCGTCGAATTTTTACAGCAGTCTTATAATTTCCAGTACATTAGTTTTATACAACCTGAAAAATTTTTTGAGACCAAAAATTTTCAACAGAAAACTGATGTGAACAAAAATGAGGTTTTTGGAATTTCGGTCGATCGGATAAGTAAAACACATTAGAACAACCTAGGCAAGGTTAATGGCGTGGCTCTGATACCATGTTGCGCCCCGGCAGCGCCCCGGCCGTCTATCCGAGGCCAAAATGCGGAATCAAAATTTTTCTTAACTTTAAACTGGCGCTACCGCGAACAATTACCCGGATCGAAACCATTAACCTATACTAGCTAACAAGAGAAAGGGTGAGAGATATACCGAGTGATCCGAGTCCTCCGGTCTTCTCGTCATCGTCCCGATCTCCCGCGGAAACTCCGGTCGTCGCCTGCTTGCCGGAAGGGCACCACATCGTCTGTATCTTTTACGGGCTCCCACCTCAATACCGAGGCAACTCGGGCACGAAGCTGGCTAGTCGACGTGCCCAAGGTTTGCTGTAGATTGTAATGTAGATGACGCTTTGTCTCAATGGGGTTTTAGTTGCCTTGATGGAGGGATCGAAGGAATGAACTTTGGAGTGATGTGAGAAATTTAGTAGCAAGAAGAATGAGATGAACTTCAATTCCTCATACAAAATGAACCCTCTCATTTTCTCTCCCCACTCCCAAAAATGTGTGGCCGGCCCTTGCTTCATTTTGAAATGGTGGAGGGGATGAAAACTAATACCAAGGGAGGTGAGTGTAGGAGAATAGAAGAGGTCACCATATCAAAAAGCATCATGATAACAAACATACATCAACACCATAACCTATCACAATCTCATTAAATGCAAGTGATGGTGCAAGATAAGAATGGTATCAAAAGATGCTTTCATAATCTCTCATATGCAAGAAACCCCCTCCCCAAATGTAATTTGCAAAACTGTAAATTACCCCCTCCATCGGAAAAGTCCGGCCGGAAAAGAACAAAGGAAAACCGGCCGGAACGGAATGCAAACTGGCAACTCCAGAAAACTGGTCCCGTAATAAATTACAGGAAAACCCCGATACTGTGCATACACACTCGCATCTGTATTCCGTCCGGATACAAATGCAAAGAGACAAAATCTACACTGTACTAAACTAGGATCCGGCTTAAACCAAAGCCGGCTAGTAATGTCCGTCCGATCCTGATCCGTGCAATACCGCACGTATCAGATCGAACCCTGCCATATATCCATACGGCTACTAGTACAAACCGTCCGATCCTGATCCGTGCAATACCGCACGTATCTGATCGGACCCTGCCATATCTCCATACGGCCTCTACAGCGTTTCGTCCGAAAACTTGAGTAACTGAAAGTGTGGTGGACTCTAAAGACTCGTCAATACTATGATTGTGGATTTAACCACTAGCACGTCAGAGGTATAAGCCAATACACGACGGGCCACCAGCTATTGACCAAAAAGGACGTCGATGAGCGAACTCATCCTGACACCCTACTGAGCCTGTCAGTGACAATATCCGTACAGTCCGGTCCGTTCGTCTATGAGCATCGCATGGCGGGCCTAGGGGGTTGGTAAAAGTCAGACCCCCAAAGGCGGTACAAGTCGTGTCGGAGTGTAGCCCAGAACGCCTTGAGATACTACTGGAATACCTACCAGTAAATCTCCTGCCTCGGCCGAGGGCTTTGCGCAATGGCTCTCCTAGACACAGCGCGACCTCACCCCCAATAATGGGAGAGACGAACCCCTGCAGATCCGCTCACTGCCTCCATGTGGCTCGGGACTGTACCCAACTAAAACCTGTTTGCACGACTCCTTTGAGCCGTGGTAGGGTAGTAATCAAAGCACAGTGGGAACTCACACGAGACAAATGACGATCTCAGGTCGATGAACTAACCTGTACACATGTCACCTGGGAACTGCTATCTGACGTCTGGTATAATCCCAACTAGCAGGTTCCCGGCGAGTCCTGTCCGGTGTACTCATAACCCAATGAGCACCTGCATACATCTTAGGTGAATCAACTGACACCAGTGGCTTGTGAGACCGGCCACCACCCCTTGTCGGGGTCTCGACTGTATACACTAGTCTACTAATGGAGTATCGATGCCCAGTCTCGAAACTCCCACGACTAGGGACCATTTAAGGATGTGCTTATAGACCCCAGCTCTCACGTATATGATCGCCATCATACTGCTGGTCGTCAAGCAAGAATCCTAGGGGCTCTATCAACGTGTAATAGCGACCTGTCAGGTCACCTAAAGCAGTACACGATGATAAAGATAAACCAGATAGCATACTATCATCTCGAGTAAGACTGTCCAACCGGGATAGGTCCTCCCTCAATCATTGCAATCACGTGCCTGTGATCCAATAATTGACTCTGAGGGCACTATCTCCAACAACATGGTAGTCCATAAGTACATCCTTCAAAGTCCCTAGTCGTGGGTGTATCGAGATGGGGCATCGATATACCAGAGTAGACTAGCGTATACCTTCTCGACCCATACAGATGGGCGATGGATGATCCCATATCCATTGGTGTTTGACATCAGAGATGATATACGTGTGCTCAGTAGAGACTGGGTACACTGGACGGACTCGCCGAGAACTCCCAGATGGTATTATACCTCACGTCAGATGGTAGTTCTCTGGTGACACTGGTACAGAGTAGTCTGTTAACCCGAGATCGTCATAGAGTCTTGTGTGGTTCCCACTGTGCTTTGATTTCCATCTTACCACGTCCAAGAGGGCGTGCAAAACGGTGGTTTTTGGGTACAGTCCCGAGTCACATGGAGGCAATGAGCGATAGGAGGGGATTCGTCTCTCCCGGTATAGGGGGTTGATGTTGCGCTGTGTTCGATTGGCTATAACAGGAAATCCCTGGTCAGGGTTGCTGAGATTTACTGGTAAGTGTTACCAGTAGTTTCTCGAATTGTTATAGACCTCATATCGACACGACTTATCGAGCTATTGGGGTCTAACGTTTACCACCCCTAGGCGAGATATGCGACATATCAGACGATCAGACCGGACTGTACGGTAGTGTTACTGGTTGGATTCACTGGAGTGTGAGCGGGCTTGCTCGTCGATCTTCAGATCGCTCAATACCCAGGTGGCCGTTACGTTTAGCAGACTGCTTGCGGCTTGTGGATGTTTGATATGATCATCATCCGCTGCCGGCGTATTGACGAGTCTTTAGAGTCCTATACAGAGGTTTCCTGGCTCAAGCGAAACGAAATAGGAGCGCATATGAGATATGTGCGGGACCGAGAATGATGCGTGTATGTGATACCGTATTTCATTCTCGCGATGTGACATTAATCGGTTATATGTGATATAGCCGGGTTATCGGATCAAGTGTTGATTCGATAAGTTGTTACTAGTGATACCAGTCGGTTATGTGCGACATGACCGGATCATTGAATCAAGTGTTGATTTAATGATTTAATGCATAATTATATATTTGATATATTACTTTGCATTAACTAGTATCGGTTCACTTTAAATGGATTTTCTCGCTCGGGAGTGCGCATTGCATATGCGATATGATTTTGTGCACTTGCTTGTATCATGTTTGATGATGCATGCATAACTTGGGTTGTGTAAAGAATTGACCATGGTTTTATGAAAGGTTAGGGTTTTATTTCCATATTCATTTATTTAATTATTCTTTTAGAAAATTAAATAGCAAAGAGAAATAAAATGGTTGCTTTCATTTTGTTTTGTTTCTTTCATGAACATTCATGAAACATTTGACCATTTTGTCTCCATGCTAAACCCTAACCCTTTATTTAACCTTAGTCAATTCTCTACACATTACCATAGTTAAAATTATGATAAGGATTGATTTTTATATTCTATTCTATTCTTATCATAAGACTTATCTTCTTCTTGCTCTTCTTCTTCTTCATTTTCTTCACTTGAAGAAAGCAAGCTCCATCAATGGTGATTGATGGAAATGAGTGAGAAATCCAATTCTAAAGTCTACCCACTTCCTATTTCTTCATCCTCTACCTCTTGCCAAGTAGTAGAGTGTGTTTCCTTCACAAGTTTTCATGACTTGGTGAAGTTGGAGCTTGATTTAGCGATACCTCGACGTAGATCATCTTCAGCATGGACATCGACGACCTAGCTCGCTTATTCTCCGATGAAGTCGACGCTTGAGCCTGGATTCTTTTTGGACAGCGGAGAGGACTTTGTTGCGGAGCTATGGAGGTGGAGCACCGGATCTACAAAGGTTGTATTTCCGTATTCTCTTAGTAAAGTAGTTTACTAGTTGCTTTTTCGCCTAAACTTCTAGCCGACGATCCGTAGTCGGGTCTCTTGGCACCTAGAATTTTTGTAATTGGCATGGTTGATGCCTTGTGAGACCTCACTAGAGTGCCTAGGAACCCTACAGCTATGACCCCGTGGGAAGCATCCAGAGCAAATTCCTGGTCATGTGGAACGCGGCTTATGTCAATCCCGACCCTATGGGAAATGTCCAGAGCGGATCCTGGTCCTTGCAGAACACGACTATGACCCCGTGGGAAGCATCCAAAGCAAATCCTGGTCTCGTGGAACACGGTTAAAGTCAATCCTGACCCTGTAGGAAACACCCAGAGCAACTCCTGACTCCGCGAAGTGCGGATAATGGCAACACCATCGATCACTTACAAGTCCTCTCGACCCGTAAGAAAGAAAACTCTCTTGTAAGATCCTTACGACTTACAAGAGAAAACGCGCTTAGGAATCCTGACGATTCCTAAGGAGAAAATACACCTACGAGATCCTCTCGACTCGTAGGGAGAAAAGTCTTTATGAAACCCTCACGGCTCATGAAGTTGAAAAGTCTTAGGCAGTAGATCTGAACCTGCTTTCTAAGCCATCACTACCTCTCGAAGAATTCAGAACGGAATGCTCACTCTATCATCTGCAGGTTATGCTTACTAAAGTGACATGCTGATAACAAAGAAAAGAAGAAAGCAAAGAGATGACACAAGATATTATGAAAGAAATGTATTTTTATTCATAAATTCAATTGGGTACAAAATACATCTTATGAAAAAATTAAAAAAAAATGGATACATTTTATTCGAAATTACAAATGGTACAAAAACGATTATTGAGAGGGAAGCGTTTTCAATAGACCAATCAGCCGCTCGCGCACTTCCCTCAGCCCCTTTTCTTGGTCAGCTGCCGCGGCCAACTCTGCTTCGACCTAGGCTCGTTGCTGCAAGTAGGACGAAAGTTGCTCTTCGACGGCCCACTGAGCTGCCCCACGATTCTGTGCATCTCGCTCGATGAGTTTGAGCTTCTGCCTCAGCGTTAGCCCGTCGGAAATACATTGTAGAAGGCCCTCAAAGATAGCCTTCAACTGCACAGCATTGGCATCAACCTAAGCATGTAGTCGAGCAGAGTCGCTTGAAATCTCTTCACATTCCTTATGCTTTAAGGCTGCTTCTTGTTCAAGATGGCGGAAGTAGGGAGCTCTGCTCAACCCACGCAGCCCGTTGAGAGTTCACAGCCAGGACCTCAGGAGCAGGACGTCTAAACTCAAGCTCATGCAGACAGGCCTCGATTTTTCTGCAATGATTAACCCAGGACACAACGACGCCTTCATTATGAAAGTGAACGAGCGTCGCCAGCATGGGATTAACCTCGGCAGCGAAATCTGCAGCAAGGGCAGGAGTCTCCGCATCAAGCTCCTCGAGATGATCGATCAACGTGCGCAGGCTATTCACAACACCTTTGGAAGAGGGGCGTCGAGAGAAGGGGCCTGCTGGCATTACGAATTGAGACTCAAACGGAGTTGAAGTCGGTGTCACAGCTGCAAAGCAAATCACAGTCAAATAACTGTTCAAGAAATAAAAGAAGTTCATGAACAACGGAGTTTACTATATCGGCTACAGCAGGTGGCAAGGTCGGGATACCAGTGGTGCAACTGTTCTTTCGTCTCCTCCTTCGATCTGTAGTGCTGCAATCAAAACAAAGAAGAATTAGAAATGATTTGGCTGCCCGTAAAAGAAAAGAAAAGACATTAGCTAAAGGTTGTACTCACTAGCACCACTAGATGATGCAATCTCTGACTGAAAGGAGAAGTGTGGGTGTAGCACCTGATACAGGCGATCAAAAAGGACTCCTTCAAGGATATAATAATGCAATGTCAGTACATGAAGTATACTGCCTACAATGAAGCTGATTGGTCACAAATCCGCACCTTCTAGCATTTGAGAGGGTACGAGAGAAGGTAAAGGAGCGGTCACCGTCAAAGCAGCAACTGGAGACGCTTCCTCGAATCGCATAACCCCAACGCTCATCAAACCTGCATTAGAAATAAGAGAAACACTGTCAAAATAAATTGAAAGGAATTGCAGAATAATAGGGAAAGTGATGACCCAAAATCTATCTGGTGAGTCATCAGTCGAGACCGCAATAAGGGCGTCACTGGATGCATCGAATGCTTCACCCTCCTCCATCGGAACGGTCTCGCCACCCGTAGCCTCATCTCCCGATTCCACGAGAATTGTCGTAACACTCGCAGCGCCCGGCAACGGCAAGGAGCCGCAAGGGGAAAAAGCGACGATTGGAGCAGTGCCCGACTCTTGAGAAAGAGTGGTTACCTCGGGTTCGGCGATTGTAGCCATCTCACCTACCGCTACCTCGGGCTTGGCGATTTTGGCTGTCTCACTTGCCACCACCTCAGGCTCAGTGGTTGCCGCCACGTCACCTACCACTTCCTCAGCAAGACTCGGCCCTGCAGGATAGGATATATGAGAACCTGAAAATTAAAGCTTTGACAAAAGAACCCAATGTCACGTTACCTTGGGTTGGTTTTTCGATTGCCTCCCGAGCCGCACGTGCTGCCTGTCTGTGGGCGGTAGACAAGGCAGCTGAAGTATCCTCTGAAGGAGTAGGGGCAGGGGTAACAGCGCTTGGACCTGCCCCCGCATCCAAGGCGGCGGTACGCTCCCTTACCGCGCGCATCCTACGCTTTCTTTCCGCCTGGGCCGTGAGGGCAGATCTTCTAAAGACCTCCTTCAACGGGACGTCATCGTCTGCGCCAATAGTTACCTCTGGAGCCGTTATGGCATCCGTCATCGGTTGCTTAAGTGAAGCTTTTTTCGGCAATACCGGCGAAACTGAGACTTCGATAGCCGACCCGGGAAGCATCTCCGCATTGCCCTGTGAAGTCGGTGCCACGCCTGGAATAACCTGAGTAGAGATAGTTCCTGTAATAAGATGAAAATGAGGGGTCATATTACCCATAAGAAACGGGAGCGGAGACGCGGTGAACCGAAATATACCAATGCCTAAGAATGCTCGAAGTCTTTCCTCTTCCTCAAAAGTCTTGAGAGAAGCTGCGAGAGTTTCTTCGGTGGAAATGCCTGTTAAAAAAAGGAGGAAAAGTGTCAGTCAAAACATGATGACAAAAATATGATGCAATGACGAAAGATACAGCTAATGGTTACCTGATTGCGCGAGGATGGCCAGTCCCGCTTCGTGGCTTGCCAATTGCTCAGAAGCTGCAATGGCAGCCGCCAGATCAGTATCATCTGGCGGCATGAATAAACCCTCGTTTATCCCATACTCGCTCAGGTCCTTTCCATAAGGAGCGTGAGGCTCCTGGCCGAGTACAACGTCGACAGAAAGGATCAACTTTTTCTTCCTCTTCTGCGAGCGAGCTCCAATCGCAGCTAGCACAAGCTTACGCTTGGTAGGCACTTTAGGACGACGAGTCCCGATATCTGAACTCACGCCAGAATCAGGGGAAGCTACAGTCGCCGTTTCTACAGGAGCCCAGGGTATCGGTAGCTCGGGCTTGTCGTGCAGGACTTCGGTCATGGCAGCTTCTCTTAAGGGAGGCGGGACAATGGTCCGTCGCTTCAGAGGGACGTTTCGATCACCAGCAGGGGGTGCACCTTTGCGATCGAGCAACAGTCGCTTCTCCTCCCTGATGACGGCGCCCATTGAATGCTGGTACCACGCCACGTACACACTAAGGGCTTTTGGGACACAGCTCGGTTCGCTGATAAAGAAGTTGGACCCTGTGTTCAAGCGCATGAAATGATGCAGTGCGCTCTGCATTCCCTCTTCGGTAGCAGCAGGTTCGGCCAAGAAAGTCTCAAGTGGGATGCCCTGATTGTAACTCAGCTGCTGGGCGAAACGATGTGGGTTGTATCTCATGAATAACGCCGCATCATTTTGCCTGAATACGAGAAAGCCCGGCCTGATGGAGTATAGATGAAGAATCTCCCGAGCTTTCAACACAGAGGCTCCGTCTTTAAAGATATCTTGCAATAGTAGCACCGCTTTTGAAGTTTCCTGGCCAACAGTCAAGACTTTGTCGGTAAAATACATACCATCTCCAACCGTGCGCGGACGAAGGAGCAAACCCCTAGCTTCCCGCGGTGACGGACTTACGATGGAGGCGTCAACCAGCCGCATTATCCGAGGGAACCTGCATCTGTCATAAAAAGAAGGTCTTTTATGGATACTGAAGACCCCAAGCACGTGCAACTCTAGCCATGAAGTGAAGTAATGCATTGAGAAGTTGGTGGGATGCACCCCGGGTTCAGTGGTATCCGCTGCCAAGCTGAGGCCGTGATATAGGTGGGCTAACCCGCCGATCTCGATGGCCACTTGTATTCCGGCAACCATGCGATGTGCAGGGTAGAAGACAGAAGGCCTCATGTAACGAGGGTGCATAGGAAGCGCGAACCAACTTAACCATAAATTGAGGAACCCGAGAAAGAACGCTTCCTCATCAATGCCCGAAGCGGCGATTTCTGACAGGGGGATGATCGCGACGTCGGGAAGAAAGAAATCCTTTTGATCGGCTTCCAATATTGGCCAACGGTCCAAGCCAAAACCGAAAGGATCATCAAGTTTAGCAAACTTTTCACCTTGTCGCGACAAAATTTCTGGGCGAAGAAAATGGGCAGTGAAGTCCGCAAAGCTGACCCCCCGACCTCCGGATTCAAGAAAGAAGCTCTCATACATGTTCAACACCTTTATCAGACTTGGGAACTAGTGCTGAATGGCGTTCTCTAGGCTAAGACCCATTACCACGGATTTGGTGGCAAAAACGTACTCATCCAGAGGAAGCAGCTCCTCGTAGTGCTCCCCCTAACTGGTAAACCAGAAACCTCGGCAAATTCCTCCAAGGAAATGGAGACCTCTCTATCCAATAGGAGGAAGGTATGGGTCGGAATGTTCTACTGATCTAAAAATGCCTTAATCCACCATGTGGGAGATGCAGAATTCTGGAACAAGGAAGCGTAGATCGCAGGGTATAAGACAAGCTTCAGTAGCTGCGATTTCTTTGCCGATAAGATATATAGGGCCCACTGCAAGTATCCGGCCGGATGACAGGGAGTTAGTCCGATGTTGTGAGGCTGTCCCCAAGGGCGCGACTCGCCCTGACATATGCGCCGCTTTAGGGTGTCCAAAGCCACCGGCGGCTGCACGGGTACTGCGGAAATAGAAGGCCGAAGGAGTCCTTCTGAAGTCCAATTTACCTTCTCTACAGTATAATTGATCAGGGGTGCATCTGCATAAGGGATCGCAGAGATAGGTTCCGAGGGTGTCGCACAAGAAAAGCTCCGGCGGCCTCTGATAATTTGATCATACCATCTACCCCATAGGTGAAGATTCTAGTATTCTGGGTCATGGTCTTTGGTCAGCGCAAGAACCTCTCGGTCTACGGGCGCCTCAGGAAATCCGCCTTCTGAGCGGATGAACGGAAAAGAAGTGTCGAAAGACATGTCGCCTGCGCGAAAAGGGACAAAAATCGACTGTCAGTGCTATAATTCAATTTAAAATTCTGGCACTTGGTACTTTAGAATTTGTACCACACTGCAATGCAGTGGAGTGGGACCAAAGGGGGCTCACAAAATCTAAATGACAGTTCATCATTAATAAAACAGCCTCATCATTTGATGAGGCTGTCATTAAGTGAGGAAATCCTCAAAAGAAATTCTCATTAAATGAAAGATCTCTCGGGCAGAGGAGTAAATCTCCCTTTGAGAGCAGTGCTCTGTGACATAGTGACACTTGTCAAACTCTGATCATGAAGGAATAAAAATTCCTCAAGAGCCTTGCTCTGGAAGAAAATGATGGAATAATCCATCAAGAAAATTAAAAACAATTTTTTTTATATATACGAATTAAAAAAATTCTGAGATCTTCAAGATCCATGAATAAATTCTTAAGAGTTCTTCATGATTTGAAGAGAGCAAGGCTTTATTAATGAAGCCCTAAAAGGGTTTTTCTTTAGATCAGAGATCTATGAAGAGTAAGGCTCTGTTAATGGGCAAAACCCTAGATTATTAAAAGATTTAATCTTTACCTAAATTTTGATAAAGTTTTTTTCCTTAAGAGAATTCTTAAGATGGAGAGCTATGCTCTGTGAGAGAATGAAAATTCTCAGAAAAACAAGGAAGGCGATGAGCAGTGGTCATCCCAGAGGACCAAAGGTCCTATTTATAGGCACTGAGTGCCGTTTCAACTTCTCAGTTGATCCGAGGGCGCAGATGCTGCCACTGCTGTATTCACGTGTAGGCCACATGAGCGCAACGGTGGGGGGGCATTTGTTTCCCCCAATCAGAGCAAAATTCTGTTCAAAAATTCAAATTTTGAAATGAAGCAACGCTTCAGGTGCAGCGCCAAGTGCGCTGCGCCCTAAGCAGCGCACCATGTGTGCGGTAGCGCTAGGTGCGCTGCGCTCTAAGCAGCGCACCACGTGTCAAACACAGGTGCGCTGCGCTCCGAGCAGCGCACCACGTGTCAAACACGGGTGCGCTAGCGCAATGTGCGCTGCCTTTTAAGCAGCGTACCACGTGCAAAGCACAGGTGCGTTAGCGCTGGAATTAAAAACTCCCTACCGTTAGATCAAAGATCTAATAATAATGATAAATCATTAATTAATCAGAATTAAATTCTGTTAATGAAAGATTCCTCAAAATCTTTCTAAATAACAAGATTGTGCTCTGTAAATTAGAGCACCGTTGGTTCAATGATCCAATGGTAAATAAAAATTACCAAAAGACAGAATAAATTCTCTATGGAAAGATTTTCCAATCTTGAAAATAAGAAAATTGCCTTCTGTAAAACAGAAGCCCTAGGATCAAAGATCCAATGGTGGGGAAACATTCCCAAATCAATCAGAGAAAGATCTCTTTAACCGATTTAACAAATCAGCCTACCCTATAAAAAGTCCCCTAGACTTCAAGTCTCACAGATACAAAAAAAAAGAGAAACCGCCCCAAAAAACTTTGAGAAAATTCAAAGAGCAAGAAGATCTTTCTTCAAGGTAAAAATGATGATGATGAACATAGAAGAAGAAAACATTTCATAAAAAGAAGAATTCGTTTCTTTAAAAAGATCATAGATCTACAATGACAAAAAGACTTTCACAAAGAGATCAAAAGATCTCATCATAAAATACAAGAAGAACATAATTCTTCTCACAGATCATGGATCTATAAAGGCAAAGCCTTTAATCAAAATAAGAGATTGGAAATATCTCCTGCAAAATAAGAACTGTTGTTCTTAGATATTTGAGACAAAGTCTCTTTTAAAAGAACATAAATTTGTTTCCCAGATCATAAAATTGATCAGATACACTTTGCGCTCTTGAACCGCGCTTTGCGCTCTTGAACCGCGCTTTGCGCTCTTGAACTGCGCTTCTGCGCTCTCTGGACTGGCGCTCAGCGCCAAATACGCCACGTGTCAATCACGTCTGCGCCAATTAACCACCAACGCTTTACGCTCTTGAAATAGCGCACTGCGCTCATGGGCTGGCGCTCAGCGCCAAGCGCACCACGTGTCACTCACGTGTGCGCCACTAAACTGAAAGCGCAACGCGCTCATGGATTAGCGCTCAGCGCTCATAAACTGGCTGTTCCCGCCAAAAATTTCTGCACAAAAGAGCCCAAGGCTGGCAGCGATACGCTTAAGAAAATGTGAACCTGTATTTTCCGGGCTGTATTTTGACAAACTCCTAAATGAGAAATAGCTAAATTTTGATGGTATTGAAAGCATCTCGAAAAAACCTTCGATTTGATATATTATGGGCCTCATAATTCATCCGGGATCAAAAGTTATGAGCAAATGTCTATGCACGTGTGATCTAAAAAAGAAGATGCGAACCAGTATTTTCCGAGCTGTATTTTGACAAACTCCGGAATGAGAAACATCTAAATTCTGATGTATTAAAAGCATCTTGAAAAAACCTTCGATTTGATATATTAAAGGCCTCATAATTCATCCGGGATCAAAAGTTATGAGCAAATGTCTATGCACATGTGATCTAAGGAAGAAGATGCGAACCAGTATTTTCCGAGCTGTATTTTGACAAACTTCGGAATGAGAAACAGCTAGATTTTGATAGTGTCGAAAGTGTCACGAAAAATCCTTCGATTTGATATATTATAGGCCTCATAATTCATCCGAGATCAAAAGTTATGAGCAAATGTGCTATGCACGTGTAATCTAAAGTAATGCTCTACTACATGGGGAATGCATTTTTTAGTCCCATATCGGGAAAATGAGAGATGGCTTCTCTACCACTTCCATATAAATAAGAGGGGATACCTCTTAGAAAGGGTAGAGTTCAATTCTCAAAGGATTCAATACTCAAAGGAGCTTAGTTCTCCATAAGAGCTTAGTTCTTCATATATAGAAGCCCTGCTTCTCCTCATAAAGCGTATGTGCGCTACGTGCAACGCACGTGTGCCCGCCACGCACGCACCACGTGCAACGCACGTGTGCACCATATGAGAACATTTAATAATATTAAAAGGAGCTTAGTACTCCATATATAGAAGCCCCGCTTCTCCTCATAATGCGCATGTGCGCTATGTGCAACGCACGTGTGCCCGCCACGCGCGCACCACGTGCAACGCATTTGCGCATCACATGAGAACATTTAATAATATTAAAAGGAGCTTAGTTCTCCATATATAGAAGCCCTGCTTCTCCTCATAATGCGCATGTGCGCTACGTGCAACGCACGTGTGCCCGCCACGCGCGCCACGTGCAACGCACGTGCACACCACATGAGAATATTTAATAATATTAAAAGGAGCTTAGTTCTCCATATATAGAAGCCCTGCTTCTCCTCATAATGCACATATATGCAAGCTCCATGTGCGACGTGCAAATATGAGCGCTCAACACGTGCGCCCAACACGTGCGACGCACGTGCGCGAACGCAAAGAAACATTTTTCAGCAGCGAGAAGCTTAAGCTCCAGCCTGTTCTTCCCCCTTGATGAGTGAGACATGGTTCAAAGGGTACATCCCTCCAAACCTTCGATATATGGCACTGTAATCCCTTAGTGTCGTCGGAGAGGTGGTGGGTCCCAACGACCAATGATCCTTCTTTCTAAAATAAAAAGAAGAAGAAGAGAGATAGAGATACAGAACTCCTCTAAAACTTTGAGAAGAACTCGAAGAAAAGAAAAAGGTAAAACTTTTAGAAAAAAGAAGAATTTCTTCTAAAAAATATCAAAGATCTAAGAACAAGATCAAGATCTTTAATAAAAAATAATAATAAAAAAGAAGTAATTTTACTTCTTTATTAGATCTTTCGATCTATATAAAGGCATTGCCTTTTGATGAACCACTGGTTCTTGAAATTTGAGGTAGAACCTCTCTGGAAAAAGAAAAACTTGTTTTCTTTGATCTAAATTTGATCAAGATATTAAACAGTGCCTTGCACTTTTGAAATTTGCACTGTTGCGCTCCTTAGATTGGCGCAAGCCACCAGAGAGCGCCACGTGTCAATCACAGAACAACTACGCCTTGCGCTTCTAAAAACAGAGCACTGCTCTCTTGGTTTGGCGCAAGTCACCAGAGCGCGCCACGTGTCAGCAGCGCACTAGCGCAGCGCACTGGCACAGCGCACTGCGCTAACAGACTTGCGCTCACCAGCGCGTGACACGTGTCACCTCCACATGAATTTGCGCCTTGCGCTCCTCAATTGGTGCAAAGCGCCTGACAAGCCACGTGGGACATTGTCAGAACATTTAATGCAGTGCATTATTAAAAGGGGCAGAGCCCAATTAAAAGGTCTATCAGACCAAATAAAAAAAATGCAGTGCATTATTAAAAAGGGCAGAGCCCAAATAAAGGCCTGACAGGCCAAACACAAATAAAATGTTAAACATTTTCAAATAGACTTAACTCAATTCTGGCCGTAAGTCCTCAAATTAAATTGAATTGAGCATAACTGCTCTCTCAAATCAATTTACATCCGGTTCAAGGGTACATCTCCGAACTCCTCTGATATTTGTCGTTGTAATCCTTCAACGTCGTCAGAGAGGTGACGGGTCCCGACAACCACATATTGCTACGGACTGTGGGATCCTTAAACTCATGGACTAATGCATCCTTAAACCAATATTCATCCCTAAAATGGGAATGTTGGACCACCATGTCCCTAAACTGGTAATACGGACTGTGGGGTCCTTAAACTCATGGACTAATGCGTCCTTAAACCAACATTCATCATCAAAATGGGAACGATAAATCTCTCAACTAACTTTGGTTCAAGGGTACATCTCTGAACTCCTCTGATATTTGTCCACGTCCTACGGGCAACAACATAAATTAGTCTCCGTATACAATCCACGGGCAACCACAAACAAAACAAACACCCACGACACGAAGTGACCAGCTGGAGAAGGAGAAAATTGTTACAGCGATGCGGTAGCGTAATTAACTGCAGGGGCTTGCGCCTGCAGGGAAGAGCGTCCCCACAATCAAAACCCCCACAAATAAGGGGGAATCTGACGAAATCTGCTACATCGGCCGCATCCGTTTAAACCTTCGATACACGGTGCCATAAATCAACTTGGCATCTTCGGAGAGGTGGACGGATAGCACCAAATAGCATCTGCCCCGAATCTCAGGCAAGACGTATATCGCGTCTCCGCCGTGCCTTTCGGAAGGAAACAGATTCTGGCACGCCGGGTGGGACCTTTTCCTCTTTCCACTCCACACTTCGTGTGTCGTCTTCGCGAACGAATCGCGGTTTGTTAATGGTTGCCCTCGGATTTCAAGTTACTAAGATTTGGTCTCTTGCTTGGCGAAGAAATCAAACAGCAATGGCGTCCAACTGCTCAAACTGCTCCAAATGCAAATGCAACCGATGCTCCGCCTCACCTGGAGGTGTAGCCTATGGACCGCAGGCTGCTTCTCTGTTCACTATGCCTGTGGAGCAAATGACTCAGGCTACCACCGGTCTGTTCTTTGGGACCATGCTCCCGCCAGTGAACATTAACATCCCAGTGCCCGTACCGGAA
The DNA here is from genome assembly GCA_030015575.1 of Agapanthus africanus. Classification (NCBI taxonomy): domain Eukaryota; kingdom Viridiplantae; phylum Streptophyta; class Magnoliopsida; order Asparagales; family Amaryllidaceae; genus Agapanthus; species Agapanthus africanus. Next base: position 39,746,385 of record JASDDO010000019.1, on the reverse strand, counting down.
GCTTCAAAGAAGTCCGTCTTCGATCGACTTGCTACTCCCACGGCCCCTCTCAACGGGTCGTCCAATTCTTCAGTCTTCACCAGGCTGAGCTCGAGCACTAAAGGGCCTATCAAGAAGCCCATAACACCTGAAGTGGCCATCCCAAAAAAAATAGCTGCTCCTGAAGTTGTCAAGGCGGCTTCTCCTCCCAGAGGGTCGGTCTTCGCGAGACTGATTGTTCCCGTTCCCGCTCCCGCTCAGAAATCTGTTTTTGACCGGTTGGACGTAGCTTATCAATGAACGTCAGTCTTCAAGAGGCTGACACCGGCAGCAGCCCATCCCCAGAACAAGGGGCAAGACGAAACCGTCGCTGAACCAATCCCAACGACCCATCACGCCCGACAGCGCCACTGGCGCCGGATAAGGAAGACTGGGGGCAACTCCCCCTCGGGGCTAACTCCACCAGCTCCAACGGTGGAAGTTAATGCTGCTGTTCCAACCGGGAACAGCTTTGAGCTGCTAAACAGGGTACGCAGAAATTCGCCAACTGCGGCGCTCAAAAGATCTCCTCCACCGGTAGAGACCGTCGTGGAAGCAAAACCAGAAAAGCCGGAGCAGTCTCCTCAACGGCTGTCTTCCAGAATCTACAAGACTTGGCGACGGGTGCGAGAATCAGTGATTAATTCGAATTTCTCCCATCAACATAAGAAGTCGAAAGTCCGACAGGGAGAAAACCGCCCTGTTAAGCAACGGGAGATGACGGCCACCTGGGTGCCCACAGCAACGGCCCCCTCAACTTCGATGGCCCACAAGAGAAGAAGGCCAGAGAAAATCCCCACGCCCGCAACAAATGTCAAAGGCAATGAACCTAAACGCCCTAAGTATGGGGGCATAGTGGTACACACCGTCCACATGGCGTCCGGGAAAGAGGACAGCCGCATATCCACAGGTCATAGACCGCTCACGCGATCGATGACTAAAGCTTAAGAGTAGCAGCAGAAGCTCCAAGAAATGATGAATGCGATGGCCGCACTTACCGGGCTAAAAGAAAGCCCCGAAACGTCCTCGGATCAACGCCAGGAGCAAGAAACCGATGTCGAATTCCTTCGGAGAGTACTGGAAAAGAAGGATAAAGAGGCTGCGGAACAAACAGCCAATATAAAACGGATGGCCCTTCTGTTCCAGGACATAGTGGGTATGATGATCCAGCAGGATCCCCCGGCCGAAGATCCTCCGATTGTCCTTGAAGATGACAGAGGAGAAACGTCAAATCCAGCGCCGGCGCTTTCAACAGCCAAGGAGGAGACCATTTCCAAGGCTGCACTAGATGACTATATAGCTCAGCAGATACGAGTTCACCAGGCGAATGAAGCGGTTGGGCAAATTGTTAGAACCGGACGACCCTATCCGGGCTGGTGTGACCAAATCAGTTACCCGCCGGGATATACGATCCCTAAATTCCATGTGTACAAGGGGACAGGGAATCCACATCAGCATGTCGCTCAATTCAGGGCCTTATGCGGCAACACTGGAGGCGACGACAAACTGTTGCTTCGCCAATTCGTCGGCAGCTTAGCAGAAACGACCTTTGAATGGTATTCGGCGCTACCTAACGACTCTGTCAAAACGTTCGCGGAAATGGAGCTGTTGTTTACACAAAGGTTCGCGAGCGCTAGCGAGCGTACTCCAATCACCGCATTAATCAACGCCAGGGTGAAGCCTGGAGAAAATTGGGTCCAGTATGCGATACGGTGGAGTAATATGTGGTCGAAGTGCGAACAGCGCATCGAAGAAGCACCAGCGGTGGGCATGTTCGTAGGAATCCTCGACCCTCAGGCGACCATTTCTCAATTCATGATGTTCTTCAAGCCGACCACTTTCCAGGCCTTGATTGACAAGCTGGCCCAAATGGACCAGATAGGCCATAGGCCTTCCTCTTCAAAGACAGAGCCTTGGAATGAAAAGGGCAAAGGGAAATCAACCTTCGTTGCCAATACTCAACAACGGCCGAGCAACTTAAAGCCGGTTGTTCGCCAAAACAACGTGCGTCCACGCCTATCCCTCGAGAAGAGACTGGGACATCCTTACTTGTTTCCCCAAGATAAAACAAGGAAACTGTTTGAGCTGGCAGTGCGCAACAAACTCATCAATCTGCCGGATCCAAAATGTCCGTTGCAGCCAGGCGATGTCAACAATCCTAATTGCTGTCCTTACCACCAAGCAGTAAGCCATCCAATCGAAGATTGCTTCATCTTCAAAGGCTGGATGGAGGATCAATACGAACAAGGCAAGTTCGTATTATCCGAAAACTGGAAAGTGAACCCGCCACAATCTCACGCCCTTAGAAAAGTGGACGTGCCGAGGGCATCGTGCTCATTCATAAGGAAAGCCCCATGGGAGGTCGCTCTTTCAGCCAAAACTAAAAGAATGCTGAAGGATCTCCAAACGTGCCCGGCAATCAGGTGGAAAAATCCACTGGAACCCGAGATCATCGAGGGAATGCTGAAACCGCGCCCAACTCCAAAAACAGGTGGTGATGGTCAGAGCGCTCACACCCAGCCGTCAAAGTCTTCGAAGAAGAAGAAGAAGACCAAAAAGCCTGTACAGCCTGGTGACAAGCGCACAGACCTGCAAAAACAGATTGACGCGTTGGAAGAATATAATCAGAAGGCACGGATCCCAGTCACACTCCAAGAATTTCTTAGCCACGTCCTTGAGGACGGAGATGATGACAATGGAGAAGACTCGTCGGATGAATCTGAAGATTATGTGGCAAGCTGCCATGTTATCTCTCACTCATCAATAAATGACGAAGAAGCTCTTTACACAGAGAAGCTGGGGGCAGATCCTGAGCCAGAACTTCTAGGACCATCAGACGAAATGATTGATGTATTTCTGAACGAAGCCCATCTTAAAAGCAAAGCTGATCGAGAGCGCGAGATGGCCATATTCGAGAAAGCCAAACGCCGGCTACTAGATGAAAGGGTCGAAACACTCCTACCGGATCAAAGTACATCCGACGCAAATGAAAGCAGGATCAAGACAAGGAAACGATTCGCCAAAGCCATATCGATGGGGATGAAGCTGCCCTCTTTCAGAGAAAATTCTCCTGGCTGTATACATCTTGATGAAGCGGACGTACATCCTAACTTCTGCTTATATCATCAGAAGATCGCACATCCTACTGAAGACTGCAACTCCTTTAAGTGTTGGTGGTAAGGGTATGTCGCTCACAGGAAACACTTCAACAGGACAAAGCGTGAAGCTCGTAGACAACGGAAAAATGCGACAGATGAGCGTAAAAGAATTGCCGGCAATTGTCATAGGGTTGATCCCGGGGGATCGCGAGTTCTCACCTTCGGGAGCGACTCCGACGAAAAAGTAGCCCACGGTCCTCTCTTCAAGGAATCCATCTCTGAAACGAAAGAATTGAGGAGTTGCGAGAACATTCAGCCGTGCAATCGCACGCTACCCAGAAAGAATCTCGGACCCGCAAACAAGGGATCGAACAAAAAGGATAAAGGGAAGGGAAGAACGGCGTTCGTCGCCAACGCTCAACAACAATCGAGTGGCCCTAGACCGGTTGTTCGCCAAAGCAACAAGCGGCAACCCCTCTATGAGAATTTGAAACGTCCTTACTTATTTCCTCGAGATGAAACAAGGAGGCTGTTCGAACTAGCAGTGCGCAACATGCTTATCACTCTACCGGAGCCGAAACACCAGCTACAACTGAATGATGTCAACAGTTCTAATTACTGCCCTTACCACCAAGTATTGGGCCATCCGATCGATAACTGCTACGTCTTCAAAAACTAGGTTGAAGACCAGTACCGACAGGGCAAGTTCGCGCTGTCCGAAAAATGGAAGGTGAACCCACCACAACCACATGCTCCGAAAAAGATGGACATGCCGGGGGCATCGTGCTCTTTCATAGAGAAAGCCCCATGGACCAAAAAGTCCGTAAACTAGAAACTCGCCTCAAATATGGCAATGATAGACCGAAACGTCGTTAAACTAACGACGGACCACTATGTGCTAAAACTGGCTGATGACCGAAACGTCGTTAAACTACTCCCAACCCGCGGCATCTTCAGGCTGACGTGGTAAAAAAAACGGTACGTCCACAAGCGAGATGGGCACGGATGAAAACCCGAAAGGGCGCCGTGAGTAAAAACAGCAGGGCTACCGGTGAGTGCTTGTGAAAACCCGAAAGGGCGCAACCTCGTTAAATAAAAAAAGAATAAAAAAAGAGAGAAAAAAACGGTATGTCCACAAGCAAAATGGGCACGGATGAAAACCCGAAAGGGCTCCGTGTGTAAAAACAGCAGGGCTACCGGCGAGTGCTTGTGAAAACCCGAAAGGGCGCGACCTCGTTATATAGAAAGAATAAAAAAAAAAGAGAATAAAAAAAAACGGTATGTCCACAAGCAAAATGGGCACGGATGAAAACCCGAAAGGGCTCCGTGAGTAAAAAACAGCAGGGCTACCGGCGAGTGTTTGTGAAAACCCGAAAAGGGCGCAACCTCGGTAAAAGACACTTACAGGGTCCTCTCGACCTTGTAAGGAGAAATCACCCGCGTGAGATCCTTACGACTCACAAGGGAGCAACACACTTGGGAATCCTCACGATTCCTAAGGAGAAATTACACTTGCGAGATCCTCACGACTCGTAAGGAGAACTCTCATATGGGACCCTCACGGCTCATAAGATTTGAAAGTCTTAAGTTACAGAGACCGGAACCTGTTCTTAAGCAACCCCCACAACTTTCGATACTGCCCTACAAGCGGCTCATACCGACCCTTGTATACAATCCACGGGCGCGAATAAACATTTCCCTAACCAAGTCCCACCTGTGACTGGGGATATGTCCATACGGTGAACAACCCTTGTAAGTCCTCTCGACTTATAAGGAGAAAACCCTTTTGTAAGATCCTTACGACTTACAGGGGAACATACACTTAGGAATTCTCATGATCCCTAAGGAGAAAACACACCTACGAGATCCTCAAGACTTGTAGGGAGAAATACCTTTGTGGGACCCTTACGGCTCATGAAATCAAAAGCCTTAGTCAACAGGATCCTAACCCTGTTTACTAAGCCACCTTTGTTCAACATCGACATAGGCAAATGATGATTCGCTCCTGGCAATATCCCGGTTGTAGCGATGCTGATGCCTAATTCGGTATCAAATTCCAAGTCCTTTCATGGCAAATGATGATTCGCTCCTGGCAATATTCCAGTTGTAGCGATGCTGATGCTGAAATTGGCACCAGACTCCAAGTTCTACACTCGCGATAAAAAGCAGCGAGCTAAAAGTGCATATGAGATAGCCGAAATGATGGGGCAACTTGCAATAAAAAGCAGCAAGTAAAAATGTATGCATAATAAATAGCCGAAATGATTGGACAACTCGCAATAAAAAGCAGCGAGTGAAAATAAAATGAATAGCCGAAATGATTGGGCACCGCGAAAAATAACTGAAATGATTGGGCAATCGCGACCTTCGCGATATAAAAGCTGAAATGATAGAGCATCGCGGAAATAAAATAATAATATGAAAATGAATGAAACTTTTGCCCTACAGGTGAGATCACATCGATCCCTGTATACAATCCAGGGGCACAAACAAAGAGGGAACCATACTTCCCCACCAGGCTCCATCAGAAAGCGAAGCCTAATCTCGACGGTTCATAGACAACCTAGAGGCAACCTCGACATTTGTCGCAATATCGCAGACACAATGTCAACAAACAAATCAAAGGAAGATCCCTAGCTTCAGGATCTCGACGTCGATATCGACAACTTTGAGATCACCAACGGTGTTTCTCCTCACTCCAACCAGATGTAGACGTGACGTCAACAACCGACATCAGAGTCACAACGAAACGGAACCATGGCAAAGTCCCTAGTTCCAAATCTCAATGGACACATCTGCAGCCTGGAGACCAACGACGGTGGGCCTCCTCATTCCAGCATGACACAGATGTTACACCATCAAACGGAGCCATGGCAAAATCCCAGTTCCATCTCAGCATTCGTCTCGTTACAGCAGACGAGATGTCAACGACGGCGTTCCTCCGCAGTCCAGCAGGATGCAGATGCAACGTCAACAAAAGACCTCGCAGTCAAAACAAAGCGAAGCGACGGCAAAATCCCAGCTTCACCTCAACATTCGTCTCGATACAGCAGACGAGATATCAACAACGGCGTCCTTTCGCAGTCCAGCAGGATGCAGATACAACGCCGATAAAAGACCTCACGGTCAAAACAAAGCGGAGTGACGGTAAAGTCCCAGCTCCACCTCAGCATTCGTCTCGTTACAGTAGATGCAATGTCAACAACGGCGTTCCTTCGCAGTCCAGCAGGATGCAGATGCAACGTCAACGAAAGATCTCATGGTCAGCAAAGCGGAGTGACGGAAAAGTCCCAGCTCCACCTCAGCATTCGTCTCGATACAGTAGACGCGATGCCAGCAAACGAAGCGAAGGCCAAATTCCTAGCTTCAGGGTCTTGACGGTAACTCATATAAAACCTGAAAGACCACCAGAGATCGTCTCACCCCAGCGTGGAGCGATCACCACCTCGACGTTCGTCTCGATACAGCAGATGAGATGTCGCCACATTGTTCTTTCTCCAACAAGATGCAGACACGACAACAACAACGGAACCACGACAAAATCCCTAGTTCCAAACCTCGACGGTTCACCAGCAACCTAGAGACAACCGCGACATTCGTCTCGATACAGCAGACGTAATGCCAGCAAACGAAGCGAAGGCCAAATTCCTAGCTTCAGGGTCTTGACGGTAACTCATATAAAACCTGAAAGACTACCGGAGATCATCTCACACCAGCATAGAGTGATCACCACCTCGACGTTCGTCTCGATACAACAGACGGAACATCACCAAAAGGAGCCACGACAAAATCCCTAGTTTCAAACCTCGACAGTTCACCAGCAACCTATAGACAACCGCGACATTCGTCTCGATACAGCAGACGTAATGCCAACAAACGAAGAAAAGGCCAAATTCCTAGCTTCAGGTTCTTGATGGCAACTCATATAAAGCCGGAAAGACCATCGGAGATCATCTCACACCAGCGCGGAGCGGTCACCACCGCGACGTTCGTCTCGATACAGCAGACGCGATGTGATTACAGCGTCCTTCCTCCAATAGAATTCGGACACGCCAAAGCGAACGAAGCAAAGGCCAAATTCCTAGCTTCAGGGTCTTAACGGCAACTCATAAAAAGCCTGAAAGACCACCGGAGATCATCCCACATGGAGTGGTCACCACCTCGTCGTTCGTCTCGATACAGTAGATGAGATGTCACCACAGCGTTCTTTTTCCCGCAGGATTCAGACGCGACAATCAAACAACGGAGCCACGGCAAAATCCCTAGTTCCAAACCTCGACGGTTCACCAGCAACCTAGAGACAACCGTGACATTCGTCTCGATACAGCAGACGCAATGATAGCAAACGAAGTAAAGGCCAAATTCCTAGCTTCAGGGTCTTGACGGTAACTCATATAAAACATGAAAGACTACCGGAGATCATCTCACATTAGCATGGAGTGATCACCACCCCGACGTTCGTCTCTATACAGCAGACGCAACAACACCAAAAGGAGCCACGGCAAAATCCCTAGTTCCAAAACTCGACGGTTCACCACCAACCTAGAGACAACCGTGACATTCGTCTCGATACAGCAGACGCAGTACCAACAAACGAAGCAAAGGCCAAATTCCTAGCTTCAGGGTCTTGACGGCAACTCATATAAAGCCTGAAAGACTATCGGAGATCATCCCACACCGGCGCGGAGTGGTTATGACTCATCGGGGCTCTCCAAAATGAGCCTAACCTCAAGTAAAAAGCGGCATGGCGAATTCCTAACGCTTGCTTTTCCGACGGTCAAATTGTCTAGGAAGATTGCTTGAAGACGTCTTGTCCAGCTCCCGAAGGGATCAGAGACACGACAGTCGCAAGGCTACTCGAATAGCAAGATTGCCTATCAAGTGATACATCAGCCAATGCGACGGTACGACGGACAAAATCCTAGTACCACAGACCCTAACGGACCTTTTTCGTAAAGAGTAGAGGTTAACTGTGACGTTAGGACATCCTTGCGAGAACTTCTCGATTCGTCTCGACTCGTAAGGCAAAGCCTTAGGCAATGGGGATTAAAAAAACTTGTTTCGTAAGCACTGGGGCCCTGCAAGTCAGTCCAAAACGGACTCTTGCATACTATTCACGGGTCACACTCTCTGAAGTCGAATCTCGACAAGGAGGGAAACAACCACTCATAAGTCCTCTCGACTTGTAAGCGGGAAAACTTCTCTTGTGAGATCCTTACGACTCTCAAGAGAAAATACACACTTAGGAGGTCCTCACGACTCTCAGGGAGAAAATACACATACGGGATCCTTTTGACTTGTAGGGAGAAAATTCTTTATGAGACCCTCACGGCTCATAAAGTTGAAAAGTCTTAGGTGGCAGATCCTAACCCTGTCTCCTAAGCCATCACTGCCCTACAAAGAGGTTAAGATGGACCATCTATGAGCCACACTTGCCAAAACTACATGCCACTGAAATGGAGAACTTACTCATGAGCGTATAAACTACTTCACGCCAGAGTAAGACATAAAGAAATAGAAGGGTGCGGCTCATAGAGTTGAGAGTTTGGAACTATATCCTTTAAGAGTTGAGATTTGAGTCAATGATAAATGACGATACTTGTGTCCGCTCGTTATCTTCTCAGATCAAGATTCTGAAAGTTATATACCAACCCGAAACTGGTCATACGCCATGCATAACTCTGCACTACTTCACCCATGTACATACTTATGTGGACAAAGTATTGGGGGGCATTTGTTCCAGCCAAAAATTTCTGCACAAAAGAGCCCAAGGCTGGCAGCGATACGCTTAAGAAAATGTGAACCTGTATTTTCTGGGCTGTATTTTGACAAACTCCCAAATGAGAAATAGCTAAATTTTGATGGTATTGAAAGTATCTCGAAAAAACCTTCGATTTGATATATTATGGGCCTCATAATTCATCCGGGATCAAAAGTTATGAGCAAATGTCTATGCACGTGTGATCTAAGAAAGAAGATGCGAACCAGTATTTTCCGAGCTGTATTTTGACAAACTCCGGAATGAGAAATAGCTAAATTCTGATGGTATTAAAAGCATCTTGAAAAAATCTTCGATTTGATATATTATGGGCCTTATAATTCATCCGGGATCAAAAGTTATGAGCAAATATCTATGCACATGTGATCTAAGGAAGAAGATGCGAACCAGTATTTTTCGAGCTGTATTTTGACAAACTCCAACATGAGAAACAGCTAAATTTTGATGGTGTCGAAAGTGTCACAAAAAATCCTTCGATTTGATATATTATAGGCCTCATAATTCATCCGAGATCAAAAGTTATGAGCAAATGTGCTATGCACATGTAATCTAAAGTAATGCTCTACTACATGGGGAATGCATTTTTTAGTCCCACATCGGGAAAAGGAGAGATGGCTTCTCTACCACTTCCATATAAATAAGAGGAGATATCTCTTAGAAAGGGTAGAGTTCAATCCTCAAAGGATTCAATACTCAAAGGAGCTTAGTTCTCCATAGGAGCTTAGTTCTCCATATATAGAAGCCGTGTTTCTCCTCATTATGCGCATGTGTGCTACGTGCAACGCACGTGTGCCCGCCACGCGCGCACCACATGCAACGCACGTGTGCACCATATGAGAATATTTAATAATATTAAAAGGAGCTTAGTTCTCCATATATAGAAGTCCTGCTTCTCCTCATAATGCGCATGTGCGTTACGTGCAACGCACGTGTGCCTGCCACGCGCGCACCGCGTGCAACGCATTTGCGCACCACATGAGAACATTTAATAATATTAAAAGGAGCTTAGTTCTTCATTTATAGAAGCCATGCTTCTCCTCATAATGCGCATGTGCGCTACGTGCAACGCACGTGTGCCAGCCACACGCGCACCACGTGCTACGCATGTGCGCACCACATGAGAATATTTAATAATATTAAAAGGAGCTTAGTTCTCCATATATAGAAGCCCTGCTTCTCCTCATAATGCGCATATGTGCAAGCTCCATGTGCGACATGCAAATATGAGCGCCCAACACGTGCGACGCACGTGCGCGAACGCAAAGAAGCCTTTTTCAGCAGCGAGAAGCTTAAGCTCCAGCCTGTTCTTCCCCCTTGACGAGTGAGACATGGTTCAAAGGGTACATCCTTCCACACCTTCGATATATGACACTGTAATCTCTCAGTGTCGTCGGAGAGGTGGTGAGTCCCAACGACCAATGATCCTTCTTTCTAAAATAAAAAAGAAGAAGAAGAGAGATAGAGATACAGAACTCCTCTAAAACTTTGAGAAGAACTCGAAGAAAAGAAAAAGGTAAAACCTTTAGAAAAAAGAAGAATTTCTTCTAAAAAAGATCAAAGATCTAAGAACAAGATCAAGATTTTTAATAAAAAATAATAATAAAAAAGAAGTAATTTTACTTCTTTATTAGATCTTTCGATCTATATAAAGGCATTACCTTTTGATGAACCACTGGTTCTTGAAATTTGAGGTAGAACCTCTCTGGAAAAAGAAAAACTTGTTTTTTTTTTTATCTAAATTTGATCAAGATATTAAACAGTGCCTTGCACTTTTGAAATTTGCACTGTTGCGCTCCTTGGATTGGCGCAAGCCACCAGAGAGCGCCACGTGTCAATCACAGAACAACTGCGCCTTGCGCTTCTAAATACAGAGCACTGCTCTCTTGGTTTGGCGTAAGTCACCAGAGCGCGTCACGTGTCAGCAGCGCACTAGCGCAGCGCACTGGCATAGCGTACTGCGCTAACAGACTTGCGCTCACCAGCGTATGACACGTGTCACCTCCACATGAATTTGCTCCTTGCGCTCCTCAATTGGCGCAAAGCGCCTGACAAGCCACGTGGGACATTGTCAGAACATTTAATGCAGTGCATTATTAAAAAGGGCAGAGTCCAATTAAAAGGTCTATCAGACCAAATAAAAAAATGCAGTGCATTATTAAAAAGGGCAGAGCCCAAATACAGGCCTGACAGGCCAAACACAAATAAAATGTTAAACATTTTCAAATAGACTTAACTCAATTCTGGCCGTAAGTCCTCAAATTAAATTGGACTGAGCACAACTGCTCTCTCAAATCAATTTACATTCGGTTCAAGGGTACATCTCCGAACTCCTCTGATATTTGTCGTTGTAATCCTTCAACGTCGTCAGAGAGGTGACGGGTCCCGACAGCCATATATTGCTACGGACTGTGGGGTCCTTAAACTCATGGACTAATGCGTCCTTAAACCAATATTCGTCCCTAAAATGGGAATGTTGGACCACCATGTCCCTAAACTGGTAATAGGACTGTGGGGTCCTTAAACTCATGGACTAATGCGTCCTTAAACTCAAGGACCAACGCATCCTTAAACTCACGGACTAACGCGTCCTTAAACCAACATTCATCATCAAAATGGGAACGATAAATCTCCCAACTAACTTTGGTTCAAGGGTACATCTCTGAACTCCTCTGATATTTGTCCACGTCCTACGGGCGACAACATAAATTAGTCTCCGTATACAATCCACGGGAAACCACAAACAAAATAAACACCCACGACACGAAATAACCAGCTGGAGAAGGAGAAAGTTGTTACAGCGATGCGGTAGCGTAATTAACTGCAGGGGCTTGCGCCTGCAGGGAAGAGCGTCCCCACAATCAAAAACCCCTCAAATAAGGGGGAATCTGACGAAGTCTGCTACATCGGCCGCTTCCGTTTAAACCTTCGATACACGGTGCCATAAATCAACTTGGTATCTTCGGAGAGGTGGACGGATAGCACCAAATAGCATCTGCTCCGAATCTCAGGCAAGACGTATATCGCGTCTCCGCGCCTTTCGGAGGGGAACACTGGCATTATGCGCTCATCATCTAGCGCCTAGCGCCAAGTGCGACACGTGTCCCTTACATGTGCGCCACGTGGCAGAAGCGCACTGCGCTTTTTGAACTGGCGCAAAGCGCCTAGCGCGCCACGTATTGCGCTGACAGAATATAAATTGTTCTTTAATAAACCCAGAACTCTGATGAATGCTCAGCATTCAATAAAAGACAAAAACATTGTCAAGATATAATACTCAGCATTCAATAAAAGACAAAAACATTGTCAAGATATAATGCTCAGCATTGTTAAAAGGGCCAAGCCCAAATAAAGGCTCAACAACCCAAAATAAAATGTTAAACATTTATTGGACTTAGCCCAAGATTGGCCATAAGTCCTCAACTCATATTAATTGAGCTCATCTGCTCATAAATATGTTAATAGATCTTAGCCCCAAATTGGACTACAGAACTTTCAACCAACTCACATCGGTTCGAGGGTACATCTCTTTACTCCTCTGATATTTGTCATTGTAATCTTTCAACGTCTTCAGAGAGGTGACGGGTCCCGACAACCAAACATTTTACGGACTGTGGGGTCCTTTAAAACCCATGGACTATGATGTCCTTAACCTTGGCTGTGAGGTCTTTAAACTCACGGACTATGATGTCCTTAACCTTGACTGTGAGGTCTTTAAACTCACGGACTATGATGTCCTTAATCTTGACTGTGAGGTCTTTAAACTCATGGACCGTAATGTCCTTAAACTAACCTTGGACCAAGATGTCCTTAAACTAACATTGGACCACCATGTCCTTAAACTGGTAATCAACCACAATGTTTTTAAACTAACATTGGACCGTAATGTTCTTAAACTAATGGACCGCAAAGTCCCTAAACTAAACAAGCCCAAATGCTCTTTTGTTGGATCTAAACGATCCCGTTAAGTTGATCTTAGTCTAAAATTAGACTAACGTATCCTTAACAGACGTTTAAGTTGATCTTAGTCTCAAACGAGGCTAATGTATCCTTAAACCCAACCCCCAAACCCAAATCTAAGAAGATACAGATTTGGACTAATCCACGCCCTACGGGCGACAACATAAATTAATCTCCGTATACAATTCACAGGCAACCAAAAATAAAACAAACACCCACGACACAAAGTGACCATCTGGAGAAGGAGAAAGTGGTTACCGTGATGCGGTAGCGTAATTAACTGCAGGGGCTTACGCCTGCAGGGAAGAGCGTCCCCACAATCAAAACCCCCTCAAACGAGGGGGAATCTGACGAAGTCTGCTACATCGGCTGCATCTGTTTAAACCTTCGATACATGGTGTCATAAATCAACTTGGCATCTTCGGGGAGGTGGACGGATAGCACCTATCAGCATCTGCCCCAAAATTCAGGCGAGACGTCTGTCTTCCCCGTATAAAGCGGTAAACAGGAACAAGGTGGAGATATTGTGCCATGGTTCAAGGAACCCCTCACCCTCTCTCTTGCCCATAACTCAATTCTTTAATATTTTCCATTTTCTTTTCTGTTCTTTTCTTTTCTTCTCATTTCATTTTAAAACAAATCCAAGCAAAAGAAAAAGAAAAGCCATGGTAGAAAAATGTAAAAAGTGTAATATGACATGGTGCATGTCATATGCACAAATCAAGCTTAATGCATAATTAGTGATATTTAATCGCGATTAGCATAAAAATGAAATATAATTAATCATAAAGAATTTATAATTGCTTAAATCATATAAATCCCTACAAAATCACCATTTAATTTAATTTTCCAATATTTCCCAATTTATCGGTATATAATTATACCGCATAATTAAAATATTCATAATATTTATTATTTTAATTATATAAATTCCCAAAAATAATATTTTATTTTTCTGAAATGTTACAATCTTCCCCCCTTAAATAAATTCAGTCTCCGAATTTAAATTTAAACCCTTCAAATACTAAAACATTTCAGTAAAAAGGTCAAGTCGTCGGGGCTCCGAAATCATAATTACATAAAACACATCGTAGCGCAATGCCTGCGCATGAATAACGAGTATATAAATCAAAATCAAAACTCCGTCAAGCATCCCGCAATCATCGGAGTTGTGGTGAAGACACCAATTTCAAAGCCCAATACGAAAACCAACATGATATACATCAAACTATACATGTACGCATCATTAAAACATCTGAAAGAAATGCATGCCAAACTCTTTTCCAATCACTGTGCAATGCGCGTATCACGGCACAATGGCGGACGTTTATTGTAAGAAAATAACTATATATATATATATATCATTTGTTTAACATGCACGTCCCGCCGTTTTGAAAAAAAATAATTTAGAAGAGTTTCCTTTATTAAATGTCTCGTGTCATCTCGGACACGTAGGTAAATACTGTGACTATAGCTCCTTTTTGGAAATCCCTTCGATAACTATCAATGCATGCAAAGATATATTCAGGTACTGTCATCGGACTAGTCCTGCTCAGCTACTATACCAAGTAGTAAATATCATAAAAATATACTGCTCAAAAGAAATCGTACTCAATAGTACATGTAATAATGCCACGCGCGTCTGGTGCGCACAGAAATCGAAATCAATAAATGTGCCATACATGTGTACAGAGACAAAATCTAAGTGCAATGGGTGTGCACGAAAACACCTGTCAAAGGCAACGGGTGTGCCTGACAGGATTATCAGGTGCATCTGATATGCACGAAGAATCCCGATCAAGTGCATCTGGCGTGCACTAAAATCGCATCAACCGCACCAAGTATGCGCAAAATCCAACTCAAGTGCACAGGTGCATAAAAACAATATCGAATATCACAATCGAAATCGACGGTATACGACAAACCTCGATCCAAATCAGGTATACCGTGGGATATAATCTCACAACTACATGCATCAGCGTGCACAAAATCAAATCCAACTAATGAAAGTGCATGAAAACTATACCGAAAGCACAAGTCAAATCACATACATATCATAGGTATGTAATTAAAATCAACATCTCGAATGACATCAAATCGAAGTCGAGTGCAATTGTGGTACACAAAATCTCAATCATGCAAATAAATCGTCCAAAACACCGAAATCAAAGGTGGCGGAAACTGTCCCGCTCTGGCACATCCTCTAAAGATCTCTGGCCAACTGTCATGGTCACTCATAATATGTCTCGTCGACGATGCCGAACTCTGTCCTACTGGGTGTGCACAATACGACCGATCCTGGGTCCAAGTCTTCTCGTTTAGTATTTCCAGAAAGATCTCGTCGGGGTCTCTCCCAATCTCGTTTCTGCTGAATGCCCGGAAGTTATCATCTTTTACTAAATCTATTTCTTGTTCCGGAATGGCTGCATACTCATCACGGCTCCTTCTGGAAGATATATCTATATACAACGTCTCTGCATGCGTATCATATCTCTGATGTCAGCGGAGTGGGATGTCATCTCATCAAGATCTCGTACGAACTTCTTACTCCACTTTTCTCTAATGTCGACCGATTCGGACTCGTCTCTTCGTGGCTGTATGGACTGCGCTCCAACGGCTATACTCATATCTGGAGTCTCCCAAATAATGTATCCCACCACATGATTTCCGAACGACGTCGAACTTTTTGATCGATTCGTCAAAGTTCCATAATCCCCTAAGAGCTCAACTCTTGAGGACAGTTAAATAATATCCAGTACATGCCACAGTACCTATGGACCAACCGTAGAAGGGCAAACCCAAGCCTCATTAATGGCACCGCAGAACTACCACAAATCCTAAGGTTCAAAAGCGTTCCCAAGGTCATTATATCGAGTTAGGGTTTCATTTTTCTAGAGGGTCCACGGAATTACTTGCATATTTTTCCGAATACTTTAAACTTGGAAAAATGGATTTCTGACATTCGATCGTCTTCTATCGACACTCAACGTACCTGCGTGAAGTCTTCTCTAGCTGGAATCAATCAATCTGATGACCTCGCATCGGGGTAAGCGAACGAACCACAAGTCCTAGTCATTCATCCAAGGGTGATTAGCGATCTTCTATCATATCTCTAAGTACAACTCATGCTGCATTAGCTTCAAACATCTGGGGCGATATCTCTTCATTCGCAGCAAAAACTGGCTCATTCGTCCGCATGCTAAACAGTGCCTCAATCATCAAGAATAGACGATACATTAACGGTCATCACCTTCTAGCCGGCCTCTATCAGTGACCCAATCCTTTGGTGCTGATCTGCACGTTCGAGAAATTTTAGTGAAAGCAATCCATCATACGCTCATGGCGCGAAAATACAATAAAACGACACAACTATGCAATCGTGTGTCACTGGAATACATACTGGTCAGTCCTCGTCCAAGACGAGCTCGTGCTGACCGCAACTCTAGCCGCAGCTCTCTCTGCCAATGCAATCGTGGTAGCAAAACCATAAACCGATAACGATGAGGATAGATCATAGGAATGAATATAATAATGTGCAAGGAAATGTATATCCTGAGGCTTCTTAAGCGGAGTAGCGTATCGTAAGTATGCCGCGGAACATACACACGGTACGTCACTCTCCTTAAGTCATCTACTCTATCAACCAAGGTCAACCTATGCGACGAAAGTTCGGTCTAATACCCCCTCGACCAAGTCTAAGTTCCGTAAGGTCAAGCCTACGTTCCGAATATATATACGCCCAAGACTCCGCATAGCCAAACATAGACTCGAACCAAGGTTAAACCTAGCGCTCTGATACCAACTTTGTCACGACCCGAAATGGCACGTGACTGGCACTTAAATCATATGAAGTCTATAGGACTCCATTTAATTCAAGTAAGCTAAAAACCCAGAAATCTAAACCATTTAAAGAAGAAAGTGAAGGAAAAATTTAGTTTTAAAGTGAGTGGTTTAACAAAATAAGCCGAAGTATGCATTTTTAAAACCTCAAGTCTTTTCTGAAAATTTCGGCAGAGTTTCCTTTGTAAATACTGGTCCCAAACGGGTACAACATGCATAATATGAATAAAGACATCCCCAAGCGGGAGCTAGCTCTTCGCCAATTGGCGGTCACAACCACGCAAGCAATATAATATACAACGCCGAAGGGCGAGGATCAAAACTCAAAAGGAAACCGATATCATCAAGAAAACCATAATAATACAAGCGCGGCTCTAAGGCCGAAAGAATATACAACTGGTTTTCTAGGTCTAATAAATATACAAGTCTGGTTGATGGAGTTACTAGATACAACTGAAATAAATAAAGTACAATGGTGGTCACGATGCGAGTAAACCCACCTACCAAAGCAATCACTCGGAAAGAAGCAGTGTGCCAGCAAAGCCGCCAAGAAAACCTGTACGATAAAACCTGCAAGAAACTGTAGCACAATGGGGGTGAGTTGCCAACTCGTGAGTAGAAAACATCACCGAGCAGAAATCGTATGTATGACTCAATCCTAGGTCATACGATAATAATAAGCTCAAAATAATATTTTATTTTTCTGAAATGTTACAAGAAACGCCGCGGTGATCTCTACGCTGTAGATGTTGCTGTCAAGACTCTGAAGCTAGGGATCTTCCTTTGCTTCGTTTGTTGACATTGTGTCTGCTATATTGCAACGAATGTCGAGATTGTCTTTAGGTTGTCTGTGAACCGTCGAGGCTCGGAACTAGGAACTTTGCCATGGCTCCATTTCTTGACGTCGCGTCTGCATCCTGCTAGAGTGAGAAGAAACGCCGTGGTGATCTCTAGGCTGTATATGTTGCCGTCGAGACTCTGAAGCTAGGGATCTTCCTTTGCTTCGTTTGTTGATATTGTGTCTGCTATATTGCGACGAATGTCGAGGTTGTCTCTAGGTTGTCTGTAAACCGTCGAAGCTCGAAACTAGGGACTTTGCCACGGCTCCATTTGTTGACGTCGTGTCTGCATCCTGCTGGAGTGAGAAGAAACATCATGGTGATCTCTAGTCTGTATATGTTGCCGTCGAGACTCTGAAGCTAGGGATCTTCCTTTGCTTCGTTTGTTGACATCGTGTCTGCTATATTACGACGAATGTCGAGGTTGTCTCTAGGTTGTCTGTGAACCGTCGAGGCTCAGAACTAAAGACTTTGCCGTGGCTCCGTTGTTTTGACCCTGGGGTCGGTTGTTGACGTTGCGTCTGCATCCTGCTGAAGTGAGAAAGAACGCCGCTGCTAATCTCTAGGCTGTTTGTGAACCGTCGAGATTTGGAACTAGGGACTTTGCCATGGCTACAAGGTAGTCTCTAGGTTGTCGGTGAACCATTGAAGCTTGGCTTTCCCTTTGACGAATCCTGGTAGAACAATGTGGTTCCCTTTTTATAGCCTAGTCTCATGGGGACCTGGTTATAGCCAGAGTATCCGTCCAAGAAACAGTAGTATTCGTGTCCCGCCAATCGTTCTAACATCTGGTCAATGAAAGGTAGAGGGAAGTGATCTTTCCTCGTCGCGGCATTGAGTTTCCTGTAATCGATACATACGCGCCACCCAGTTTGGATGCGTGTTTGGATTAACTCATTAGCCTCATTAGTGATGACCGTGATGCCAGACTTTTTAGGGACCACATGAATTGGACTTACCCATTGGCTATCAAATATGGGGTAAATTATTCCACTATCAAGGCACTTGACAATTTCTTTCTTTACCGCCTCCTTCATAACGGGATTTAACCGTCTTTGTGGGTCTCGGGTTGGTTTGGCTTCATCCATCAGATGTATGTAATGTTCAACAATTAAGGGACTAATCCCTTTGATGTCAGCCATAGTCCAACCAAATGCTTCCCGATTCGATCTCAACACTGCCAAAAGTGCATTCTCTTGCTCTAAGGCTAGAGAAGCGGAAATAATCACTGGCAAAGTGTCATTCTCTCCTAAATATGCATATTTAAGATGAGAAGGTAGCGGTTTGAGATCAAGAATTGGCGGAGAGACAATAGAAGGTGGGGTAAGCGAATGATATTCGGACTCCCGAAGAGGTTCAAAACTTGCATAAGATATTGACTCGGAAAGTGCTGCTGACTTTTGCAACAAGTCAACGGGTTCAATCTCAAGGTCGGACTCATTGAACATATCCTCACTGTAAAGTGGTGCAAGATCAAACGATGTCTCGTTAATGTTGTCGAGAACATCAAAGCAAAGCTCCTCATCCATGCAGCTTTCGGAAGCTATCTCGTGGATGGAACAAACATCCAGCAATTGAGCAGAAGGTTCTGATGGCTGACTTCCTAGCTTGTAAATATTAAGCTCAATTGTCATTTTCCCGAAGGATAAGTTCATAGAACCGTTACGACAATTAATTACAGCGTTAGAAGTTGCTAGGAAGGGTCGACCAAGTATCACCGGGATTTGATTGCGTGGGTTTGCCACAGGTTGTGTATCTAAAACAATAAAGTCCACGGGAAATATGAATTCCCCGACTTTAATTAACACATCCTCTAGTTCGCCCCGAGGTTTGGTGATAGATCGGTCTGCCATTTGGAGAGTACAATGGGCGGGTTTTAACTCTCCAATTCCTAACTGCTCGTATACTGAATAAGGAAGCAAGTTGACGCTAGCGCCTAGATCGAGTAAAGCACGATTTATATTTTTACCCCCAATAGAAATAGAGATTGTAGGACAGCCGGGATCCTTACGTTTCTTTGGTATTTGTTGGGTAAAAGCTGTGCTAACATTACTCGTCATGAAAACCTTTTTAGGCACTTGAGTTTTTCTCTTCCTAGTGCACAAGTCTTTAAGGATTCTTGCATAAGATGGGACTTGTTGAATGGCATCTAGGAGAGGAATATTCACGCTAACTTGCTTAAACATTTCCACAATCTTCTCCATTTGCGGGTTAGGTCGGTTGGCCCTTAATCGGTTTGGAAATGGAGCTCGATCAATAAGTTTTGGGTCCAACGTTTGTGGAGAAGACTGTAGCAACGGATTCGATCCCAAAATTGGAGTGGGAATCGACTTAGATAGATTTGGTGAAATGTTTGAGCCTTGGGGAAAACGAAGAATAGGCTCGGACGAAGGTGGAAGACTAGACGAGTTAGGGGAAGAAGAAGAAGAAGGGGTATCAAATGTGTCACTATCATCAACTTGCTCACCCACTTGGTTGTTCAGCACTCTCCCCGATCTCAACGTAGTGGCGGCATTCACATTATGACTTCGTGAAGGGCCAGGATTCGGTAGAGGTTGAGATGGGAGTTTCCCTTTCTCTCTCGCACTCATTGCGGCGTTTAACTGTGCGATTTGGTTTTCTATTGATTTGATACTCTCACCATGGGAGGAGGAGTTTTTCGTTAGGGCATCAATAGAAGACCTCATCTCAGCCGAATTTTGCATGGATTGTTTCATGAACATATCCAAAGTTTGTGCAAGTGAGTTGTCAATACCGGCCACTTGTGGTGTAGAAATGTTGGCCGGATTTTGGAAATTCTGTGACTGAAAGGGGGGCTGATTCTGTGGTTGTGGTTGCTGTGGAGGAGGTCTTTGATAATTGCTTTGTTGGTTTTGATTCCAAGCAAAGTTAGGATGATTCCTCCATCCTTGATTGTATGTGGAAGAATAAGGGTCGTTTCTAGGTCGCTGCTGAAAAGCAGCATTAGCTTGAAACGATGCATTCATAGGACATTCTTCCGTTAAGTGTGAAGGATCCGAACAGCAACCACAGACGGTCTTAGGAAGCGTGACCTGATTTAGGGAGAAAGATGAGAACTTGTTCTCAATAGCGTCGAGTTTCTTTTGTATCGCTGCCATTTCGGCTTTCACTGCGATGGAAACGTCGAGCTGGTGAATACCTCCCTTAGTTGTAGGTGGTCTTACGCTTTCCCACTGCAACGTGTGTTCAGCGAGATCTTCCAGATATTTCCATGCTTCACCATCATCTTTAGACATGAAATTGCATTGACACATTGTTTCAAGCATCTGCTTTGTCGCTGGATTAATGCCCTCATATATAATCCGACATAAATCCCATCTTTGTATTCTGTGATGGGGGCATTGGACAAGCAGATCTTTGAAACGTTCAAAGCACTTCCAAAATGGTTCATTGGGAAGCTGGGTGAACTGGTTGATCTCGCTCCTAATATGTGCAGTCTTATGATTTGGGTAAAACTTCTTAAGAAATGCTACGACGAATTCATCCCAATTAGTGATAGAGTGTGCGGCAATATTATAAAGCCATTTTTCTGCCAAGTCGCACAGTGTGAATGGGAGAAGACGTAAGCGCATAGCATCTAAAGTCAATTGTGAAGTACCCATCATTGCGCATACGTTTTCGAATTTGGTGATGAAAACGTACGCGTCTTCCGACTCAAGCCCGTGAAATTTGGGCAGCAGGTTGATGTAGTGGGGTTTAATTTTGAAATTATCCCCATTAAGTGGTGGAAGAGATAGACAAGTAGGAAGAGGACCACGAATAGGATAGCATCTCTCTTGGAGAGAGATGCGCGGTGGATTCTGCGCACCTTCGGGCGGTGGCAGCGTGGTGTTATAATTAGATGGAGTGTCGTCCATCACGGTCGATGTGGTGTGTGGTGGGGGAAAAGAAGATGAAGAAGTACCGACTTCGGCGTCGATAGCAGGAACGCGGACAAGACGGGCACTAGGATCCCGTGTCTAGCCGAGCATGCGCTAAGCGGGTTTAGTGCAAGTGGCAGCATGTGTGTGATTTAAAATTGGCTTGTTTTGAAAAATGTGGGACTCAAGACAAATCTCCCTAAGATGCACAAGCAACCCTAGAACTAAGGTCACCTAGGTCCAGTCTCTAGACCGCTCCTAGACTTCCAAAGGACAAGCCGCAGGATCAATCCTCTACCGCCTCCATACTACCCTTATAGCCAGATAGTGCCAGGTAAGTGGGAAGGAACCACGTCGTGGGCCTAATTAAAAACCACTAGCCTTTGTCACACTTGCCTAGGCACTACAAAAGTAATGCGGATAAACGATAGATTACCCACGACCTTCCTCTGTCCTTATTGAGCGCGACAGTCCTTAGAGTCTGGTCTAGATATTTTTTAAATTAATGAAGGGTTGATCTATATGCTCAGTTTGTGATTTGTGGGGCTTAGGAAGGGTGATGAAATCCCCATCTAATCTTGATTTGGTCTTTTCCCCTTAAAGTCCGTATTAAATATGCAAAACAAAACCAATCACAAAACTTTTGCAAAAAGATTTTTTTTTTGAGCGGCGCAATTTTGCAAAGAATCCTGCAAAAAATAGATTTTATTGGATTTGAGGAGAGAGAGAAGGCGTTGAGAAAGATACCAGAGAAGATTGATTCCCTAATTCCTCCAATTGGCCGCGATTCCGCCGCAGAAGGGGTGCTTTTGCCGCGGTTCCGCCGCGTGGAAGAAGGAACAGTTGATGAAATTTTTTGTATAGCCTTCTGTGCTCCTCTGGATCTCTAAAAATGTCTCTGTTTCCTGTTCTCCTTAATTCTGTGACTCCAGATCTCCTTGCAAAAATTCATGCACAAATCGTTAAATATGCAATTTGCAGTTTTGTGTTAATAATGATATGACTCGTCTAAGAATTCAACACAAATAGTAAAAATAAAAAATTACGCACGTATCCCCGGCAACGGTGCCATTTGATTGACACGAAAAAGTGTTTGTAATTAACCGCAATCAATAACGGTGTCGCGCGTAGCTAGACCGAGATGAGTACGGGTCGTCCTCTGGGAAACGTGGAACCTTTTACTTTTACTTTAGGTGTGTTGAAAGAGAAAGGAGGGATAAAGAATTTTATAGAATGGTTTCTAGATCTACGTTAAACAAGAATGTAAAATATAGATCTAGATTATTTTAAAGATGTAATTAATATAATAAGAGGGCTTGTAGGGTTCGTTAGGATTTAGTAGTTATGGACGATTAATTAAAAGTTACCCTTTTTATCCATTAATAGATTTAGAACTAGAATGACGGTGATGCGTGTAAATTAGGGTTTCCGGAGGGAAAAGGAATCCCACTCTTAACCCTTATCTCGACACGGAACTCCGTTCATATCTAGCCTTTACCAAAACAATCATTAATCAAATCTCTAATCGCGGTCGGAACTAGCAAAGAATTGCTAGCGCGCCCGATTAGGATGTTAATGATTCTTTTAATAAAGTTCCTAAACTTTATAGGACTTAAAAAGGGTTTAGTTATTTTCATCGTCCATTAGCCTACCCTAATCCTACGAACCCTAACAAGCGGAGAATTACTCGCGCATGTTGGGAGAAGAAGATGAAAAGAAAGAGAGGGAAAACATCATGTAAAAGAAACAATTAAATAAAATAACTACCTTTATTAATCGACTTGAACAAACTACACTTTTAATCCATAGAAAATGATTACAACTAGTTGCTTCTCGATCTTTCCTAAGGAGGTAGTCGAACAGTCGATGATCAGCCTGGATGCGTGAGCGTCGGGAGCTTCATGATCTCTTCGGCTTGATAGCTTTTCCAAGAGGCTCTCGGTGCCTTTTTATAGTGCAAAGCCAGAATCTTTTGCTTCAAAAGTTGGTAAAATATAGTAGAGAATCATGCCCCAAAATCTTTCCTTCCAACTCCATAATATTGCGGCGGATCCGCGGCCAAAGGGGGGGTATGGCCGCGGATCCGCGGCCAATGGGTGAGATCTCTTGATCAATTTTCTTGTGCTTGCATCTTGTGACATGTGGCAATCCTAGGCACCTTCAGAATTCAAAAATCTTTTTTCGGTTGCTTCCAGACTTGGTCTCCAAGTTTTGCTTCTTAATTTGGTAAGATTTCTTCAACAACTTGATTTGTTTGATAAATTCTGCATAACAACTTGGAAAATTCTGCACAATAATCTCAAATAATATTTAGTAGCCTTAATTCTACTAGGATTTAGTCAATAGATTTATTTGCATACATTTTCCTACCAAATGATAATTAAAATATATCAACACATGGAAAATGGTGTTTTAACACATAAACCCTCATATGTATAATATATTAAAATAAAGTCCTTTTTTAATATAAAAATAGTAGGAAAAATGTAATACAAATGTGCAGTTTTATCAACTGAACACTGGGACTTGCGGACTTGAATTCCCTTATCGCCGTGCTTGAGGCTACGTATTTAGTTTAAGGACATTACGGTCCATTGTTAGTTTAGGGACATCTCAGTCCGATATTAGTTTAGGGACATCTCGGTCCATTGTTAGTTTAGGGACATCTTGGTCCATTGTTAGCTTCGGGGCGAAGCTTTGCTGGATACTACTTATAGAGTTTGGACTCAGGAAGACAGCGAGCGAACACGAGCGTTGTCATCTATTATCAACCTGAGTCGTGACTTGTCAAGCGTAGTATTTCTTAAGGAATCAGCCGTTTATTGGCCGGAAGGGTCTTTCGCCATACATATCCATTAGCAAGTAGGCACCACCTTGATAGATCTTGTCTATGATGTACGGACCTTCATAGTTTGGCTCGAATTTCCCCCGCTTTGCACGGTTGGGGATCATGGGTCTTTTTACGACTAGCATGAGTTTGCCTTGGCGGAACGTTCTCGGTCCGGTTAGTCTTTCGTATGAGCGCGTCATCCTTGCTTTGTAAGCTTCCAGGTTTTGCTGCGCCATGAGACGAGTTTCATCGAGGGCGTCGAGCTCCTCAAGCCGAAGATTATTATTTTCTTCATCCGTCAGCTCATATCGAATTGCCACTCGTAGAGAGGGTAATTCTATTTCTAAGGGAAGTACCGCTTTCGTGCCGAATACCAACGTGAATGGCGTTGTATTCGTGGCTGTTTTGAACGTAGTTCGATAAGGCCAGAGAGCTTCATGCAGTCTCTCGTGCCAGTCCTTTCTGAAAGTCGACCTTAGCACCACCATGAGGTTCTAGAGATATCAAGCATGCCAAATTTTAATTTTTATTAGGTGCTAAGTTAGACTAACAAGATCTTTATTAGAATATTAGGGTTTGCCTTTGTGATGTGATGAATTTAAAGAGAAGAAAAGAGCATACAACTTTTGTAGTTCGAGTCCTTTTCTTCTAAAACTCTGGGTTGAAGTCCACGCGACTTTACAAGGCTCCTCTCCGAGTTGAACAAACCTCCTTCGTGATCTTCGCGCCAAAGACGATCTACCCGAAGTTCTACTAGCTCAAGCTAACTCTACACTAAACTACTTTAGTGTAGGAAACACACCACACCAAATTGCTAGTTTGGTGTGGGATGGTGAAGTAGGGGATTAATTTGCTCACTAGTTTGTGTTCAAGCTTCATGGTTCACATCACATGTGAGAGTTGAAGCTTGAACCATGGGATTGAGGAAGAAGAAAAAGCTAGAGAGCAACCATGGGAGCAAAGCAAGCAAAATGGCTAAGTGTTGAGAATGAGACTTAGAATGAATGGCAACTCTTGACCCCCACTCATTCAAGCATGGAATTTTACAATATAAAATTGAAACCATGCTTGAATAGTGAGTCAAGATGAATAAACAAAAATAAATCTCATGCTTGCAACCATGCTCTCATTTTCCACCTCATTTCTATCTTTCTCAAAAATAGAAATCATGCCATGCTTCATTATATATATATATATATATTAATATATATATATCATATATATTAATATATATATTATGAAGAATAATTAGTGAGCTAATGATATTAGTTAAGATATAATTATATCACATATAATGTATATCACATTATTAAATCAATACTTGATTTAATAATCCGGTTATATCACATATGGCCGACTAATATCATTTATCTGTATATCACATTATCAAATCAACACTTGATTCGACAATTTGGTTATATCACATATAACCGAACCGATAACAGATAACTGCCAGATTACAATACGGTATCACATACACGTATTTAATCAGGCCCACACACATATCACATATGTGCCCTACTTCGTTTCGCTCGAACCAGGAAACTTCTGTTTGGGACTCTACAGACTCTTCGATACGCCAGCAGTAGGTGATGATCACATCAATCACTTACAAGCCGTCAGCGGTACTAGCTGGACGTAACGGCTATCCGGGTATTGAGCGATATGAAGATCAACAAGCAAGCTCGTCCATACTCTCCATGAAGCATATCAGTAACACTATCATACAGTACGGTATCTTCGTCTGATATGTCGCATATCATGTCTAGGGGTGGTAAACGTCAGACCCTAGTAATGTGATAAGTCATGCCGATGTCTGGCCTATAACGGTTTAAGAAACTACTGATAACTCTTATCAGTAAATCTCAGCAGCACCCCTGGCCAGGAACTTTCAGTTATAGCCAATCGAGCATAGTGCAACATCAACCCCTAATACCGGGAGAGAAGAAACCCCTCATATCGCTCATTGCCTCCATGTGACTCGGAACTATACCCAAAATCCATCTGTTTGCATGACTCCTTTGAGCCGTGGTAGGGAGGAAATCAAAGCACAGTGGAAGCCACACAAGACTCTATGACGATCTCGGGTCTACAAACTAACCTGTACCAGTGTCACTAGAGGACTGCTATCTGATGATAGGTATACTACCACATAGGAGTCCTCGGCGAGTCCTGTTCGGTGTACCCATTCTCCAATGAGCACCTATGTACAATCTTTGATGTCACACAACAATGGTTGTGGGATCAACCATTGCCCTCTAAGGGACAAGAAATATACACACTAGTCTACTCTGGAATATCGATGCCCTAGTCTCGATATTCCCTCGACTAGGAACTGATTAAAGGATGTACTTTTAGACCACGCTGGCCCCACTAGTATGATCTCATCATAGTCCTGGTAGTCAAGTACATATCCTAAAGGCTTTATCAACATGTGAGAGCAAGACAGTAAAGAATATCAGTCAACATGTTAAGATAAAGAGTAACCAGATAGCATACTGTCATGTCGAGCAAGAAAGTCCTCTATATATATGTCCAAGCATCCACTATAATATACATCACATGTACAATAATGGCCTATAGGGCATACATATTCCTAACACTTTCTGTTTCTGGACACCGTTTTCTTTACGATCTTCGTCAAGGTCTTGTTAAAAGCCTTAGCTAGACCGTTATCTCGGGGATTATAGACTGAAGAGTATCTCCAATCTATATTATACTGTTGTGTGAAGCGGCTGATCTTATGGCTTCTGTAGGTCGGCCCATTATCCGAGATGATTCGTCGTAGAGTGTCGAACTGGTAGATGATGTGTGTCCTGAAGAAATGGAGGATGTTCTCCGTCTTCACCTCTCTTAGCGGTACCGCTTCTACCCATTTAGAGAAGTAATCGGTTGTTGCCAATATGAACCGATGTCCTTTAGATGACGCTGGTTCGATAGGCCCGATTATATCGGCTCCTCACGTTTCGAATGGCCAGCTAGCCAGTTGTTCATACCATAATATTGCATTATTATATTCCCCAGTCCTAGTCATTTTACAAATAAACAGGTGCTTTTGACCCATGTCTGCTACATAGTTACAGGTTACAGATTCTCGGGACAAAAACAGTGAAAAAGACAAAAGACGATACAAAAGTGAGACTACGACCAATAAATGATGGAATCCTGATCAAGCCTACATGAAAATCAGTTCACAAAGTACAAGGCAGCGCAAGGTTCAAGACTTCGTCACGAAGCAACGGTAAAAGTCCACTACAATTATTCACTGTGGAATCTGGAAGAAACCTAGAAGCCAACCTGAGAAAAGAACCAAAGAAACAAGAAGCCCAAAGAATCATAAAGAAGCCCAGAAAATATTCAGCAGCAAGCCACTTGTTTGGCCGCGGAACCACGGCCAAACCATGCTTGCGGCCGCGGTTCCGCGGCCGTTATATGCCCGTGTCGGTGGATTTCTGTGGCGGTGCGCGGAGCGTTGAATAGGTCTTTTTCTTAGGGGGTATTTTTGTAAAAGCAGATATGCGAGTCAATTGTAACCCTAGGGTTTCTATCCTGTATAAATAGAGACCCTAATTCTTGTATTAGGTTATGCCTCCTTTCATTAATAAAATTCAGATTTTTTTTGGAGAGCATCGATGCCTCTTTTCATTTCATCTATTCAGATCTGACAAGTCTTGTGTAAATGTTTGGAGAGAGCCATCAAGTAAGTAGTTTTATTTAATTGCCCTAGTATAGATCTTTAATTCCTTGTCCTAGATAGATAGATAGATTGTTCTTCAATTCCTTAATGAGCGAGTAGTCTCCTCGCTTGTTAAGGTTAGCTTTGGGGAAGGCTTTTGAGAGATGAAGATCTCTCATCCCTTTCTTGCCCATCACATATAATTAATAGGACTCTATGCATACATGCACACACCGCTTCCTACGGCACCCTATCCACGAGGTAGCGGTGATACCGTAGTATAAAGGCCCGGTTGAGCGTATTTTCCATGGAGGTTAGGGTAAGGATTGATAAAGAAAGGACAAGAACCTAGAGGAAGAAACACCTTCCCGAATGATTCTAATTCCCTTTATTAATAATTACCATAACACCTCATAGATCTTAATTTGGGTATAGAAAGCGGTGAGATTTATTTATATTTCCAAACCTACCCTAAACCTAACCCTAGTAACATTTAGATCTAGATAGATTTAGTTTTTAGATTTAATCAATAAGATCCGACACCCATCGGAATTAACTCGTTAGACCGATTAGGAAATTCACAAAATCCCTGTGGACCGACCCGTACTCACCGTCTAGCTACCAAGCGACGCCGTTCTTGATTGCGGTTTAGAAATATTTTTGACACGCGAATCAAACGACGTCGTTGCCGGGGATGGCGTGTTATTTCCTTTTTGCAATTTCGGGTTAATCTAAAATTGAAAAATCATAAAAACTGAAAAATCAAAAAAATATAAAAATTTATCATCTTTTATTTTGTGAAGGGTATTTTTTGTGTGAATTTTGCAGGATCAACATACGATTTCGGATCTGGAAATCTCCAGAGATCAAAACAGCAAATATCAAATCTGAACAAACGGAGGAATATCACAACAGACAACAGAAAAAATTTGGAGGACCGAGTCAACAAGTCAACCGCGGCGATCTGGTGACATTAAAAAAGAAACCTGCCGAAGCGACCAACCCGCGGCGGATCAGCGGTCGCAAGTGGCAATTCGCGGCGGTTCCGCGGTGGAGGCGACGGATCGGTTCCTAAAAAAAAAGAAAAATCTCTGTAAGTCTTCTGATCTCCTCCTCTGCAAATCTCTGATATCTCCTCTGAAAAATCTCCTGCAAAATTCTTTGCGCTTAAAAAATCTTTCCCCTTCCAATTATTGATCTTGTGCAGGATTCTTTGCGCCGCGCTAAAAAATAAAAAATTTGATTGCAAGTGATTGTTACTGCTTTGCATATTTTTAATTGGATTTTAAGGGGCTTGAGACCAATTCAGATTGGGTGAGGATTTCATCACCCTTTCCAGGACCTCAGAAATCACAGAAGGCATATTGCATTAACCATTATTTAATTAAAAAATACTAGACTCAGCCCTAAGGAAGTCGCGCTCAATAGGATAGAGGACTAGTTGTAGGCATCGGCCGTTGATCCTAACCTGACATTGTGGTGTCTAGGCAAGTATGTCTAAGGCGAGTGGTTACTTAATTAGGGCCACTACTTGTAGTGGAGAGCCTCCCACTCACTTGGCACTTACCTGGCCGCAATTGGCGGTGAAGAAGCGGTTTGAGGTCCTGGTTCTAGACCTTTGGAACAGTTAGGAGCTGTCTAGCTGACTTAGGTGACCCTAGATCTAGGCCTGATTATGCATTTGTGGTTGATTGCATTTGTGTCAAAGCCCTTTATCGAAAATCTTTCTTGCAAAAAGTTCCAAATAAAAAAAAGAGGAATTTTTTTTATAAAAACTTGCAAAATTTTGTCGCTAAGAACTCCTTGCACCACCCACCTTCTTTTTCTTCTCCTTTTTACATCATGGGTACCCCACCTCACAAATCTCTTGCCGAACTTTGGTACCCTGAACCAAACTTTGCCTCTTACGCGAATTGTTTCGGTCGATTTACAGACGACCCCTCCATGCCCAAAATTTCTTTGAAAGATCGAATATAAGCGTCTAGGAGAAACAGTTGGACTCCACAATCCACTATGTATCAACCATGTCAACCTTCACCACCTTCGTACGTTGATACCACTTTTTCGAGTCCTATTGTAACTCCTAAACCCATGTCTATTGCTGAGCATATTGAACAATCTCGTAGCCGATCTTTCACTCCTTTCCACACATCCAGTTCTAGGGATCAACAAGTCCATTCACCTTTTTATCCAAATGTTGATCCTACTCCTGTCCAACCATCCAATTCCTACCATTCCTACCCGACTTTCCCACCTTCACTAGACATTACTTCTACACAGCCATTTGGAAGTTTCACGTATCCAAACAATTTTAAATCTTTTACCGAAATCCCTTCACAACCCATGTCTAGTTTGGAACAGTCGTTGGAAGCTTATATTTTAGCAACAAACAAAATGATGAGGAATGTGGATGCGTCCATGGCCGCCCTTATGCAACCTAGTGAACCGGTAGCTAGTTTCCAACTAGCTCCAAAAATTCCAATATATAAGGAGGCGGTTGGACAGAGTGAGAATTTGAAAGGAGAGAGTGAGTTCTACACCTTTCCAAATCAAACCTACCCATACCCAAGTGAATTCCACAACTCCAGTTTGCAAACAAGTGTCCCAAATGATTCATCTGTTGAAAATAGCACATTTAATGAGTTGTACGACTTTGTAGTGCTTGATTTGCCAGATTGTGAAGAGCCC
The DNA here is from genome assembly GCA_030015575.1 of Agapanthus africanus. Lineage (NCBI taxonomy): Eukaryota > Viridiplantae > Streptophyta > Magnoliopsida > Asparagales > Amaryllidaceae > Agapanthus > Agapanthus africanus. The sequence continues at coordinate 39,715,779 of JASDDO010000019.1, read as the reverse complement.
CTTTCGAGTGAAACTGTCACCAATCTTTTTGCTTTACACCTCCAATCTAGAATCTGAATTGATAAATATCCATGCTTTTGATGAGGTGTCTGAAAAAATAGATTTTCACTTGATTGAGGATATAGACGCCGGGAATATTTTGGATGATGAACCCGTAAATTTGACTGAAATTTTATCTCCAATTCATCATCCTGAGTCATTAATTGTTTCTCCCGAACCTCATATGCGTCTTGATTTTGATAATAATGGCATGGATAGGCTAAATTTTGAGGAGAATTATGAGGATGGTATTGAGGAGAGTATTGAGGATAATATTGAGGATGAACCATTTTTGTTTGATGTGTCTGATTTTCCAATTCATCCTCCTGAACCTTTAACTGTTATACTTCCTAAATCACCATCCTTCATTTCCATCGTTCCGACCACGCAAAAGATCACGCTTGAAGACTATGAGCTTGAAAAATTTCTCTTTGAATCTGACACAGTTCTCACAGACGATAATGATTACGAGTGTTTCACTTTTTCGGACGATGTTGACAACTCACCTCCCGAGTTTGAGTCCTTTACATTTTCAGATGAGTCAGTTGAACCATCAGACTCGGTTGCTTACAGTCATTTCGAACCATTCATGGAATCCTTCAAGTTCGAGACAGATTACTTAGGTGAGATTAAGACTATCCCTAAATCACTTCCTTTCGTCCTTCCAATCATTTCGACCACGCAAGACTCCGTCGCGTTTCCATTTTCAATGAAGGGTTTACCAAGTTCGACGTACCCATGTTTTCTTGCGAATCTTGAGGGATTTGACCCCATTTCTCGACGGGTTGATAGATTAGCACAATCGCTTTTAACACATCGGTCATCACAAATTACACTAATTTATTCACTCGATTTACACCCTCAAGATCGTACCACACTTCTTTCTCTCTTCCGCCATTCTCCTCCTCCACCGAGACCGTATACCATTTCTATCTCCACACGGTCTCGTGTGCGTCTCATTTCTTTTCTTTACACTCCATTCTTTCACCAACCCCACCATTACCACGATAGAATTTTTGAATGGTTGGTGCTAACCTTTGGCCTGTGTAAGGCTTTGCTTAGTTTGGGGGGAATCTTGTTGTATATTATTTTTTTTTCTTTTAACAATAAAAAAAAATTATAAATAAATAAACAGGGGAGTGCCGACATTTTGACCCTCTTGGTGTAGCATGACAGTGAGGACACTGTCAAGATTAAGTTTGGGGGTATGCTCGGTAAGCCTTCTTCCTTCGCATTCATAAGTACATTTTGCATTTGCATTACTTATTTTAAAACCCATAAAAAACTGAAAATTTTAAAAAAAATTATAAAAATTAAAGTATTCAATTTTGGTCATAATTGACTTGAGTTTGACAAAAAGGTTAACTATCTAGGAACAACTAGACCTTAGACTTAGTAAATTAAAAATCCTAAAAATAACCTTTCTTAAAAATTTAACGGTAGAAAGTATATGTCTTTGTAGTTTATTTAGAAATAGGCAAATTTCGAGTTGACTTCTTGGGCTAAGTTAAAACAAGGGAAGAGTATTGATATTTTTATTAGAGTATAAGTTTGAAAAATAATTCCTAATCTCAAGTCTAGATTCTGAAAATATATACCCTACAAATTGCACAAACACGCACCTTGAAACTTGGAATAGTAGAGGAGACCTTGAAATGCTCTTGTCTAAAGTCCTTAGTACGAAGAAAATAAAATAAAAATTCAAGTGTGAATAAAGAGATAATAAAAAAATGAACACTGGTTTTTGTGATTACTTAAGGCTGCAAAAGTAGAAAAATATTTAGCAAGGGTGCTACATCACCTAGTGCCTTAGACCAACTGGTTTGGGAGTCACTGCTAAAGCCTTAAGTGTTACAAGACTAGGAATTACGCTTTAATATGCAAACACATCTTGTAATCGGTTGTTGGTACCTCAAGAAGTATTAACGGTCGCATGAAGGATGTGTGAGCAAAATTCATCTAAAAATTCACCAATTAAGAAGTGCTTTGGACAACGGACTAGAGTATGATTGGTTGATTTGAATTTCCAAGTGTAGGGGTGATATTTACACACACGTAGGGGTATGTGATTGGGGTTTAGATAAGAGATAGGAATGAAGAATATGACTTATATCTTTAATAGAGATGATAAAAATTCCTAAGTTGAGATAGAACCCTAGAAGGAAAACTTAAGAGATGCCAAAAGCTAAGTAAATTCACAAGAATATATATAATCTTAAGTTAAATAATAAGGAAGCGTGAAGAATATGGGTGGATAATTTATGAGTCGAAGATAATAGACTTCCTTGTTGGAAAACCTAATTGGAGAATAAAAGTTAATGGGCCGAACTGATAGGATTTTGTGGGTAGTATCCGCTGAAAACCCTCAGGAGACAACACTCCTCCTACTAAGGACACCTAGAGGTTTAACGGCTTGTTGCACGTGCTCAGTGCAATCGCGTTTCCCTGCGAAAGTGAGCTTAGGTTTTTGTTGAGAATAAAACGAGGTTTGCTCGAAGACGAGCAAAAGATAAGTTTGGGGGTATTTGTTCATACCATAATATTGCATTATTATATTCCCCAGTCCTAGTCATTTTACAAATAAATAGGTGCTTTTGACCCATGTCTGCTACATAGTTACATGTTACATATTCTCGGGACAAAAACAGTGAAAAAGATAAAAGACGATACAAAAGTGAGACTACGACCAATAAATGATGGAATCCTGATCAAGCCTACATGAAAATCAGTTCACAAAGTACAAGGCAGCGCAAGGTTCAAGACTTCGTCACGAAGCAACGGTAAAAGTCCACTACAATTATTCACTGTGGAATCTGGAAGAAACCTAGAAGCCAACCTGAGAAAAGAACCAAAGAAACAAGAAGCCCAAAGAATCATAAAGAAGCCCAGAAAATATTCAGCAGCAAGCCACTTGTTTGGCCGCGGAACCACGGCCAAACCATGCTTGCGGCCGCGGTTCCGCGGCCGTTATATGCCCGTGTCGGTGGATTTCTGTGGCGGTGCGCGGGGCGTTGAATAGGTCTTTTTCTTAGGGGGTATTTTTGTAAAAGCAGATATACGAGTCAATTGTAACCCTAGGGTTTCTATCCTCTATAAATAGAGACCCTAATTCTTGTATTAGGTTATGCCTCCTTTCATTAATAAAATTCAGATTTCTTTTGGAGAGCATCGATGCCTCTTTTCATTTCATCAATTCAGATCTGACAAGTCTTGAGTAAATGTTTGGAGAGAGCCATCAAGTAAGTAGTTTTATTTAATTGCCCTAGTATAGATCTTTAATTCCTTGTCCTAGATAGATAGATAGAATGTTCTTCAATTCCCTAATGAGCGAGTAGTCTCCTCGCTTGTTAGGGTTAGCTTTAGGGAAGGCTTTTGAGAGATGAAGATCTCTCATCCCTTTCTTGCCCATCACATATAATTAATAGGACTCCATGCATACATGCACACACCGCTCCCTACGGCACCTTATCCACGAGGTAGCGGTGATACCGTAGTATAAAGGCCCGGTTGAGCGTGTTTTCCATGGAGGTTAGGGTAAGGATTGATAAAGGAAGGACAAGAACCTAGAGGAAGAAACACCTTCCTGAATGATTCTAATCCCCTTTATTAATAATTACCATAACACCTCATAGATCTTAATTTGGGTATAGAAAGCGTGTTGGATATATGTATGCCTTAGAGGCCATTATATGATAGTGGATGTATTTATACATGTATATATATATATTCAGTGTACATTCTTGCTCGACATGATAGTGTGCTATCTAGTTCTTCTTCATCTGACATGTTGATTTGATCATGCTTTTATTCATTCACACATGTTGATAAATCCCTGAGGATATAGGCTTGACTACTGTGATTATGATAGAGATCATACTAGTGGGACATCTGTAGTTTATAAGCATATCCTGGAATGTCCCTAGTCGCAGGCATATCGAGACGGGGCATCGATATACCAGAGTAGACTAGCGTATATGATACTAGACCCATATGATGGGTGATGGATGTTCCCACATTCATCGATGTTTGACATCGAGATCGTATACGGGTGCTCAGTGGTGACTGGGTATACTGGACGGACTCACCGAGAACTCCTATATGGAATTATATCTATCGTCGGATAGCAGTTCTCAGGTGACACTGGTGCGGGTTAGTCTGTAGACCCGAGATCGTCATAGAGTCTTGTGTGTTCTCCCACTGTACTTTGATTACCACACTACCACGGCTCTACTGAGTCGTGCAAACAGGTGGCCGTTGGGTACAGTCCCGAGACACACAAAGGCGATGAGCGATAGGAGGGGTTTCGTCTCTCCCGGTATTGGGAGTGAATGCTGTGCTGTGCTCGATTGGCTATATCAGTAAGTCCCTGGCCAGGGCTGTTGAGATTTACAGATAAGTGTTATCAGTAGTTTCTCGATCTGTTATAGACCATTCATCGGCACGACTTATTAAGTTATTGGGGTCGACGTTACCATCCCTAGACTCGATATGCAGCATATCTGACGAAGAGACCGGACTGTACGGTAGTGTTGCCGGTTGGCTCGACGGGAGTTGTGACAGGGTCGCTTGTTTTCTTCTGATCGCTCAATACCCAGGTGGCCGTTACGTTTAGCTGACCGCTTGCGGCTTGGGGGTGCTTGATATGATCATCACCCACTGCCGGCGTATTGACGAGTCTCAGAGTCCCACAATGGAGTTGCCTAGTCCAGGTGAAACGATGTGGTGCGCATATGAGATATGCGCGTTAAAATGTGCGTATGAGATACCGTATATTAATCGGGCGGTTTGCTTTTGGTCGGGTCGTATGCGATATGTCCGGTTTGCTAAATCAAGTGTTGATTTATCATTGACTATTAGTTTCTCACTTTAAACCCTTTCTTGTCTTTTTTATTGTATGCATGCATGTATGCATTTATTCTCATTCATGCACATAGGATGTGCATGCACACATACATGCATACATAATTCTATCATGGTTGTTGATATAGTGGATGGTGGCAATATAAGACTCACACCATATATATATAAATATATAGATATTTTTTTTGGAAAATAAAAATGGAAATGGAAAATTGTTATCATGGTTTATTATTTTATTCATGCACTAACCCCTTAGATTAACCATGATTCATTTTCTATGGCCATTTTTGTTCCAAATTAAATATCTAGATATTTTATAACTATGGTTAAGAATGAGAAAGAGAAAATATATATATTTTCATTTCTCATTTTATTCTCAAGTTTATCATTATCTTGAGCTCTTTACAAGCCATCATCTTCTTCCTCCTTTCTCTCTTGCTCTCTAGTTTTCTCTTGTGAGCAAAAGAGTCACCAAGTTAGGATTTTGAAGTGAGAAAACAAACCACATCACCATTCTACACTAGTATTGCCCATTAGTCTAGAGTGTTAGCTTCTACTTCTTCTCTTGATCTAGTGGAGCTTCAAGCTTGGACAAAGAGGACTCCGAGTGGATCGTCGTGGACCTAGAGGATCTCAAGCGAACCTTTTTCCAACCCTCAAGTAGCCAAGAAGTTAGGGAGCTACAAAGGTTGTACTCTCAAAACCCTAGCTTTTACTACTTGTGTTTATGTTAAAGTTATGTTACCCTAAATTTTCTAGCATGATCCTTAAGATAGTTTCTTTAGCACCATATAAATTTTAAATATGGCATGTGTGTTGCCTCCAAACCCTTGTAGTGGTGCTGTAAGAAACCCTTCATGGTATCAGAGCCAAGCTAGAGCTTTAGGCGACGTTTAGGCGAAGTTAAAACTCCGATCGAACCACGAAATACGGAATTAGACCCTTCTCTGGACATTTTTTAAAACTGTGTTTTTTCCTGAATTAAAAATACTTAAAAAATTCAGCAGGGAAATATAAGCATAACTGTAAAAAACGATACCATGATCCGTACATATCGCCGCGGAACCGCGGCCAAACCTTGCTTGGGCCGCAGATCCGCGGCCGTACAGAAGCTTTATGGCATCGATTTTGTACAGTAATGTCAGTAGCTGCTTGTACATATTTTTGGGTATTTTTAATCTGACTCAAGTATTGAGTGTTCTGGGGATTATTTTGGATTCGTTGATTCGATCGGAAAATTTAATTTCGTACCGTTTTCGGGTAATTTAGAATGTATTAAAAAGATCGAACGGATATCATTAACTCACTTTTTCCCGGCACGAAAAACTTTCAAGTGTTGAATTTTTCTCGAGTTTGAATCTTTCGGAAATACGTGCAAGTAATATGGTGGACCCTCTAGAAGAACATAAATCTTAACTCGATTATGTGACCGTCTGAACTGCCTCTAAACCTTAGGGTTTGGGGCAGTACGGCGTGCCACATGTGAGGCGTTGGCTTGACCCTTCTACGGCTGGACCACTGCTACTGTATGACACATTCTGGGATTTTTGAACTCCGCTCAAGTGTTGAGCTATTTAGGAAATCTTGGGTATTTGATTATTCGATCGGAAAGTTTAATACTGTCTATTTATCTGGAATGTGATACAATATGTGGAATTCATATAGTTAGGCATGAAATGCGAAGTATGCGATATTTCAGATTTACGATGTCTAAAGTTATTGTGGATTCCAAATGTTGTAGTTTTATATTTTATTTCTCTGTGACCGTAAGTGTAGTATGTCGCATATCGCCGGTTTCGTTGCTATACATCAACGACAATCGGGGTACGCATACTTATTTACGTTGATGATATGTGATATGTTAGTTATATGTATGCCCTAGAGGCCATTACTGTACATATGATGTATATTGTAATGGATGCTTGGACATATATAGGGAGGACTTTCTTGCTCGACATGATAGTATGCTATCTGGTTGTACTTTATCTTAACATGTACTCTGATTTTCTCTATGTTACATGTTGATAAAGCCCTTAGGATATGTACTCGACTACTGGGACTATGATGAGATTATACTAGTGGGGCCACAGTAGTCGACGAGTACATCCTATAACTGTTCCTAGTCGAGGGTGTATCGAGACAGAGCATCGATACACCAGAGTAGACTAGCGTACACGCATCTTGACCCATATGATGGGCGATGGATGATCCCATATCCATCGGTGTTTGACATCAAGGATGGTGTACGGGTGCTCAGTAGAGACTGGGTACACTGGACGGACTCGCCGAGAACTCCCAGATGGTATTATACCTTACGTCAGATGGCAGTTCTCCGGTGACACTGGTACAGAGTAGTCTGTTGACCCGAGATCGTCATAGAGTCTTGTGTGATTCCCACTGTGCTTTGATTTCCATCATACCACGTCCAAGAGGGCGTGCAAAAAGGTGGCTTTTGGGTACAGTCCCGAATCACATGGAGGCAATGAGCGATAGGAGGGGATTTGTCTCTCCCGGTATAGGGAGTTGATGTTGCGCTATGTTCGATTGGCTATAACCGGAAATCTCTGGCCAGGGTTGCTGAGATTTACTGGTAAGTGTTATCAGTAGTTTCTCGAACTGTTATAGACCTCATATCGACACGACTTATCAAGCTACTGGGGTCTGACGTTTACCACCCCTAGGCAAGATATGCAACATATCAGACGACGAGACCGGACTGTACAGGAGTGTTACTGATTGGATTCACAGGAGAATGTACAGGCTTTCTTGTTGATCTTCTGAGCGCTCAATACCTGGGTAGCTGTTACGTTTAGCTGACCGCTTACAGCTTGTGGGTGTTTGATATGATCATCACCTACTGCCGGCGTATTGACGATTCTTTAGAGTCCTATACAGAGGTTTCTTGGCTCAGGCAAAATGGAGTAGGAGCACATATGTGATATGTGTGGGACCGAGGATAATGCGGTATGTGATACCGTATTGGATTCTCGCGATATGAGATATCGGTCGGGTATATGTGATATAGCCAGGTCATCGTATTAGTCGGTTATATGCGATATAGCCGGATTATCGGATCAAGTGTTGATTCGATAATTTAATGTATAATAATATATATGATATATTAAATTACATTAACTAATATTAGCTCACTAAAAGATTCATTTTCTCACGGGATAATATATTGATATATATGCGATATATGTTAATTGTATTATTTTCTATTGTTACAAAATATATTGTATATGTGATATATAATATTGTAACATGTTAGGGTTACAAATTTAACAATGGTTTAGGGTTTAAACTTGGTTAGGGTTTGGATTAGGGTTAGCTTTTGTATGAAGCTTCCATGAAGCTTCATGAAGCTTTGACTTTGTGGTTGCTTGATATTTTTGTGAGATATTATGTTAGCCCAATCCAAACCATTAACTCTAGTTAACTCTCTATAAGGGTTAACTCTTTCATGCTTAACCCTTAGTTAGATTTGTAACCACTACAATAATTTTATTGTTCATCACAAAAGGATCAAGTTATCATCTTCTTCCATTCTTCTTCTTCCTTGAGTTCTTTCTTGAAAAAGCTTTCTTTTGTGATGAAAGTGAGTGAGAAAAAGATTATAAATGAGAGCAAAAATCCTATTTCATCATCCTCATCTATCCTTGCCATTTAGATGAGGGTGTTCACTTCATTTTATGAGTGTTAGGTTGTGTTAATGAAACTTCAAGGTAGATCATCTATGTTATCGAAGATCAGAAGCAAGGTCGCATCATTCTCTTCGTGAACCCTCTCGAGAGTCCGGAACACGATGATCGCAGCGAAGGGACCTCAACACGGAGCTTAAGAAGTGAAGGACCGGATCTACAAAGGTTGTAATTCCTCTCACTTAGTGTTAAAGTGTTTAACATGCTTGTTTTCTCCTAAACCCTAGTTTAAAGATCTGGCTTTGGGTTGTTCGGCACGACTAAAATTTTAATCGGGCATGGTTGATGCCTCGTAGACCCTTGTGCGCGTGCCTAGCAACCCTACATGATATTATGTATTGCTGAGATATGATGTGTAGGATTGTCGGGATTGAATAGCCGGGTTTTTTTTATGTGAGATGAGAGTTTTCTTTTCATTCATGTAAAATCTAAATGTAATGTAATATTCTTTTATTTGGGGCACTTCCGGGTTGAGGTTGATATCACCAGAGTTGTATATTATTTACTTTTCCGCATTAGGATAGACCCAAGGAGGGGAGCACAAGTGACCGGGTTCTGAGGTTCAGTGGGAGGCCATCTCGAGGAGTCGAGACCGGGTCTCCTAAACTCCAGAATTGGTAAGGTCGCTTGCCGCTCTCGTAGGGGTCTAGGGGTGTGGGCTTGGCTATTCATCGCGACTGTGGAATCCGTATTTTCTATTATTGGCTAAATACTAAATACGGACGTCCTAATATATCCTATATTATCATATCTGTGTTTCTGCTGCCTGTATACTGTGATGTGATATCTGAGACGAATGATATATTATATATAAGATATATAGTAGACGTTGCTTATGTTTTACACCCGCGCTAGTCCCGTCCCGGTATGCCGTTAGTTAAGTAACCTAACGGTGCATAACGGAACATTGCGGCAAATGCGGATGGCATAAGCGTACGTTGTATTTTCGTTTCTTTTCTGTGATTGGCTTAAGGACTTAAATGATGGGGCTGCATTAATATGATTAATGTAAAGAAAATAAACCTAAAAAGATGTTGTAGAATCGGATTTGAAAACCACTCGGCTCTTTATGAAAAAGCTACATTTCAAAACTGCGGAGCTCAAGCCACTCCTTTTGAAAACAATTTGATTCTACGACGATATCAAGTTTAAAGTGTTAAAGATTTTCTTCAAAATCATCCGCAACCCTCCGTCATTTTAGGAAGTAGAGTACTTAGTATTCGTGCTACGTTTGTTGACCTTAGCCAAGGCGTAGTGTACGGTAGCTAAGTGATGTCTTCCTACAATGCATATGATGCAGATTAATTGGGACGGGCATGTGACTTTGTTGACCTTAGCCAAGGGTCATCTGAACGGGTCTAATTAATCAAGAAATGACGGGTTGAACTTGACTAGTGCTTGTGATTTGTTGACCATAGCCAAGGTCATGAGTACTAGGGGTAAAAACCACATCGGGAATTTCAATAGTTGAAATTTGCAATGAGATTGCATACCTTCCATATGATGGTTGGATCCTGATCCCACTGTGGGCAATAGTTGCTCCCAGGAGAGTTTTGCAGTTTACAATTAGCTAACCCATTAGGTGTCTAGAAAGGTGTTAACGGGGCTACGCCTCTGGGAAGACGAGGTTTACTTTAATTAGGTCCGTGCGAAAGCACGGGGAACCTCCCTCAAGTACCGACACTGGCCTGGCTGAACGGTTGGCGAAGTTGTAGACTGTAATTAATCCTGGCTAGTTTTCTTTTTAAGGTTTGAAAGAAAAACTTGATTAAACCAGTGGGAGACATCGATAAGATAAGATAATAACCAATCTGATCTTTGCAAGAGATTTCGCTGAGTGTATTCTTTTCTCTCTCTTAATGGCAGATACCAATGACAGGACTCAAGCTTCTACTAGATAAAAATAAGCTGAATGGGATCAATTATAAAGACTGGCTGAGGAATCTGAACATTGCTTTGACTTATGATGAGGTATCATATGTCCTCACGGCTCCAGCCCCGCCCGTCCCAGGTCCAAAATCCTCAGTTGCGGATATTGAGGTCCGCAAGACATGGGACGCTGACTGTGCCACGGCCAAATGCCTCGCGCTTGCATCGATGGATAACACACATCAAAAGCAGCACGAGAATATGGACGTTCACGCCATATTCCTCCATACAAAGGAGTTGTATGGAAAGCAATCCCGCGTATTACGATAAGAAGCATCAAGGAAACTGTTTCAGATGCGAATGGCCCCTGGCACACCAGTAGGAGACCATGTTCTGAAGATAATAGCTCTCATAGAAGAGCTTGAGGACCTTGGATGGACGATGGAAAATGAACAATATACGGATATTATTCTACAATCCCTCCCCTCCACCTTTGCTCAATTTATAGTTAATTTCAACATGCACAACATGGAGAAGGAACTACCTGAACTCCTTAATATGTTAAGGAGTGCAGAGAGCACACTGAAATCAGTGAAAACTCCCGTTTTGAGTGTTGGGCAATCTTCCTCTTCTCGCCCAAAGGCTAAGGCCAAAGAAAAGATAAAGAAGAAGCTCACCAATCCTAGGGGTGGAGTTAAAAAGGTTAAGGGGAAGAACAAGTCCAAAGCTGGAGAATCGGGGAAAGGGGAATGTTATCACTGCCACAAAACAGGACATTGGAAGCGCAACTGCACGGAGTACTTAAATCTCAAGAAGAAGCATGGGGATACTTCCGCTTCAGGTGTGTTTGTGACAGAAAAATGTTTTTCAATAAACTCTGCTTCCTGGGTATTAAATACCGATTCAGGTTCTCACATTTGCAATTCTATGCAGGGGCTGAGAAATAGCAAGGTTTTGAAGACAGGTGACTATACTCTCCGCGTTGGAAATGGTTCCAATGTACATACAGTTGCAGTGGGAGAGTATCATTTGGGGTTGCCGTCTGGGTGTATATTGGTTTTGAACCCATGTTATTTTGTACCTAGTATGCTTTGTAATATAATATCCGTTTCTTTGTTAGACAATGAAGGATATAATTTTGTATTGCAGAACAATGTTATGAACATTCACCTAAATCAAATGTTGGTTGGGTATGGTATGCTTAATAACGGGATATACGTCCTAAATCAACACACAGTTTTCAGCATACAACACACTAATAAAAGAAAATTTTCAGAAATAAATGAAGCTTTTCTTTGGCACTGTAGACTTGGTCATATTAACGAAACAAGACTAAACAAGTTACACAAAGATGGATATTTAAACCCTTTTGAATATAAATCTTATATGACTTGCTAGTCTTGTATCAAGGGTAAAATGACCAAAACTCCGTTTACCAGACACGGAGAAAGAGCTGCTGAGCTCCTAGGCCTCATACATAGTGATGTATGTGGGCCAATGTCTACACAGGCTAGAGGCGGTTTTTCATACTTCATTACTTTCACTGACGATTTCTCAAGATTCGGTCATGTATTTTTATTAAAGCACAAATCCGAAGCTTTCGAGAAATTCACTGAATATAAACTCGAAGTAGAAAAAAAAACCGGCTTGAGTATCAAAATGCTTCGATCAGATCGAGGTGGAGAGTATCTCAGTACAGAATTTGTGAACTTCCTAAAAGAGAATGGGATTCTCTCTCAGCTCACTCCTCCTTACACACCACATCACAACGGTGTGTCAGAACGACGGAATCGGACCCTATTAGATATGGTCCGTTCCATGATGAGTGATGCTGAGTTACCCGTCTCATTTTGGGGGCATACATTGGAGACTGCAGCGTTTCTACTGAACAGGGTTCCAACCAAAACCGTATCTACCACACCATATGAGATATGGCATAGGAAGAGACCATCTCTTAAGAGAATTAAGATTTGAAGTTGCCCGGCCTATGTTAAAAAGCAGAATCCGGACAAACTCGAGACACGGTCGGTCATGTGTAATTTTGTGGGATATCCAAGGAATTCTTATGGATATCTTTTCTACCACGAGGAGGAACAATAAGTGTTTGTTTCTCAGCATGCCACATTCTTGGAAAAAGAGTTTTTCACAAATGAAACTGATGGTAATGTGGTAGATCTAGAAGAGGTTCTAGAGAAACAAACTACAAATGACGACTTGGTTGAACCGGCTGTTGCAACAGAAACAGAGGAACCTCGGCCACTCCGTAGGTCTGGTAGGACTTATCGCCCACCGGAGAGATACTACGGTTTCCTCATTGATGGTGACAAAGAAGACTGCATCATGGAGGATGATGATTCTACCAGTTTTCAGCAAGCTATCACGAGTGGAGACTCTGTGAAGTGGCTGGATGCCATGAGATCCGAAATGGAGTCTATGTACACCAACAAAGTATGGACTTTTGATGTTATACCCTCTGGGGTAAAACCTATGGAGTGCAAATGGATCTTTAAAAGAAAGATTGGTGTAGATGGGCAGGTAGAGACCTATAAGGCAAGACTTGTAGTGAAGGGTTTTCGTCAAAGACCAGGTTTGGATTATGATGAGACTTTTTCTCCCGTAGCCATGCTTAAATCCACTCATATCCTACTTGCTATTGCTGCTCACTACGACTATGAAATCTGGCAGATGGACGTTAAAACGACATTTCTAAATGGAGATTTAGAAAAATGCGTTTATATGGATCAGCCAGAGGGCTTCATTGACAGTGGGAGCAGCGGGAAAGCATGTAGATTGCTTAAATCCATTTATGGGTTAAATCAGGCATCATGGAGTTGGAACATCTGTTTCGATGATGTTATCAAAGAGTTTGATTTCATCAAAAATCCAGATGAACCTTGTGTTTATAAGAAGGCTGTAAGTAGAGCTGTCACATTTCTCGTATTGTACGTGGATGACATTCTTCTGATAGGAAATGATATTCCTATGCTACAGTCGGTCAAATCTTTCTTATCACTAAGGTTCTCCATGAAGGACCTGGGTGATGCCACATACATTCTGGGCATTAGGATCTATAGGGATAGATCCAAGAGGTTATTGGGATTGTCCCAAACCAGGTACATCAACACCATCCTAAAAAGGTTTAGTATGGAAGACTCCAAGCGGGGTGCCTTACCCGCTTGCCATGGGGTCACTCTCTCTAAGGATTCTTGCCCAAAGACCGATGAAGAGAGAGCTCGCATGAGCATTATACCCTATGCTTCAGCAGTAGGATCTATAATGTATGCGATGTTATGTACACGCCCAGATGTAGCATATGCACTTAGTGTTGTAAGCATGTATCAATCCAACCCAGGGGAGAATCACTGGATAGCTGTGAAGAACATTCTTAAGTACTTGCAAAGGACTAAAGAATTGTTCTTGGTGTATGGTAATGGAGATCTCCAAATGGAGGCCTTTACCGATTCGAGCTTCCAGAGCGATAAGGACGACAGCAAATCTATCTCCGGGTTTGTATTTACCCTCAATGGCGGGGCGGTAAGTTGGAAGAGTTCCAAACAGGATACCGTTGCAGACTCTACGATGGAGGCTGAGTACATTGCTGCGAATGATGCCGCCAAGGAAGCCGTCTGGATGAGGAAGTTCATCTCGGAGCTAGGAGTAGTTCCAACCATTATTGATCCAATACCATTGTATTGTGATAATAATGGGGCTATGGCGTTAGCCAAGGAGCCCAGGTCCCATCAGCGATCCAGACACATCCTGAGGTGCTTTCATTTGATCCGGAAGATTGTAGATCGCCGCGAGATCGAGATTAGGAGAGTAGACACAAAGAATAACGTCGCAGATCCACTCACCAAGGCCCTCCCTCAGCCGCAGCATGAGCGACTTTTTGAGATGTTGAGTATAAGATACGCCAATAACTGGCCTTAGTGCTAATGGGAGATTGTTGGATATATGTATGCCCCAGAGGCCATTATATGATAGTGGATGTATTTATACATGTATATATATATATATATATATATTCAGTGTACATTCTTGCTCGACATGATTGTGTGCTATCTGGTTCTTCTTTATCTGACATGTTGATTTGATCATGCTTTTATTCATTCACACATGTTGATAAAGCCCTGAGGATATAGGCTTGACTACTGTGATTATGATAGAGATCATACTAGTGGGACATCTGTAGTTTATAAGCATATCCTGGAATGTCCCTAGTCGCAGGCGTATCGAGACGGGGCATCGATATACCAGAGTAGACTAGCTATATGATACTAGACCCATATGATGGGCGATGGATGTCCCACATTCATCGATGTTTGACATCGAGATCGTGTATGGGTGCTCAGTGGTGACTGGGTACACTGGACGGACTCACCAAGAACTCCTATATGGAATTATATCTATCGTCGGATAGCGGTTCTCAGTTGACACTGGTGTAAGTCCACGGTAGCGCCCCGGCCGTCTAACAGACGCCAAATGCGGAACAAAAACTTTTACAACTGGCGCTATCGCTTACTATAACCCGGATCTGCCATTAAAGCTAAACTAACAAACTACAAAGTGGGTAGAAATGTTATACCGAACGATCCGAGTCCTTCGGTCTTCAACCATCATCCCACGCTTTAATGCGGCTGCTCCGATCTTCTCGATCTCCAGTCTTCTCGTCCAGGTGGCACCACGTCGACGGATCTTTAAACGGGCTCCCACCTCTGAACCGAGGCAACACGATCATCAAGTTTGCTAAAAGAGATGACCAAGATTGATGTAGAGAATGAGTAGAACACTTTTTCTCGTTACGTCCAAAGCTATGGACGAACGGTTAATGAAGTTGCCTTTTGGATCGGGTGAAAAGAGAAACTGATCACATCTAATTTCTATGCACCAAAACTTATATCTTTTTTCAATCAACAACCATATCATCCTTGTGAAGAGGGGCTGGCCACATACATATAGGAGGGAGGTGAGTGTAGGAGAGAGGAGGGGTTGACCACAACATTAATGAAAGAATGAGTCATTTTAACCTTGTCACCAAAAATCATTAATGAACTAATGAATCATCTTAACCTAGTCATCAAAGCATTTAATGCACATTTAAAGCAACCATGAGTCACTAATCCTAATCATCATCTAGAAACTTCTAGAAGCATGACTCACCCTCATGACTCACCCAAGTGACGAAAAGATAAATCCGTATTTAACCGAATGTTAAATACGGGTGATAGAAAACTGGAAACTGGCAACTTTCAAAAGCGATCCTGAAACGAATTTCAAGATAACCCCGTATCAGTATAAACATACCCGCATTTGTATTACGACCGAATACAAATGCAACTGAGATAAAGATATTATATCTACACAGTATAATACTCGGATCCGGCTTAAACCAAAGCCTACCGGTATTATCTGGCCGAAATATGACACGTGCGTAAACGCACGTGCATTTTCCGAACCTTTCCATAAAACCATACGGCCTCTACAACGTTTCGCCCGAACTTAGGAAACAGTCTGTGGGGGACTCTAATGACTCATCAACACACTGACACCGGGTATAACCACTAGCACGTCAGAGGTACAAGCTGTACGTAACGGTTGCCTATGTATTGATTGGAAGGGAAGCTGACGAGCGAACTCGTCCATAAACTCTACTGAGCCTGACAGTGACAATATCCGTACAGTCCGGTCCGTTCGTCTAAAGAGTATCGCATATCGAGTCTAGGGGGGTGGATAAAGTCAGACCCCTAATAACACGATAAATCGTGTCGGCATGAAGCCTATCACCATCTGAGAAACTACTGATCCAAATCAGTAATTCTCCACTATCTCGGCCGAGGATTTCTAGTGATGGCCACCCGTGCACTGTGCGACATCAACCCCCAATACCGGGAGAGACGAATCCGCGACGATCCGCTCACTGCCTCCATGTGGCTCGGGACTGTACCCAAAAAATACCTGTTTGCACGTCTCCTTTGAGCGTGGTAGGGTAGGAATCAAAGCACAGTGGGAACTCACACGAGACAAATGACGATCTCAGGTCGACAAACTAACCTGTACACATGTCACCTGGGAACTGCTATCTGACGATATGTATAATACCAACTAGCATGTTCCCGGCTAGTCCTGTCCGGTGTACTCATAACCTAATGAGCATCTGTATACATCTTAGGTGAACCAACTGACACCAATGGCTTGTGAGACCGGCCATTGCCCCTCGTCGGGGTCTCGACTGTATACACTAGTCTACTCTGGAGTATCGATGCCCTGTCTCGAAACTCCCACGACTAGGGACACTTTAAGGATGAGCTTATAGACCCCAGCTCCCACGTATATGATCACCATCATACTGATGGCTATCAAGCAGAATCCTATGGGCTCTATCATCATACAATAGTGAACTAAAGCATGTATACGATGATAAAGACAAACCAGATAGCATACTATCGTCTCGACCAAGACTGTCGTATCGGTATAGGTCCTGCCTCAATCATTGCAATCACGTACCTGCGATCCAATAATTGACTTTGAGGGCACTATCTCCAACAATCTCCCACTTGCACTTAAGGCTAATTATTACGATGTCGCATACTCACAGCCCGTGTGATACCGAACAACCAACTCCTCTACTAATCAGTTTCACAAAGCTAGTTTGTAAATTCTTGTGTTCGAGAAATAGCCTCAGTGAGTGGATCGGCCCTGATGTTTCTTTCTATGCCTCTCTTAATCTCAAGTTCACGGAGAAAGCCATCTCCCGAATCGAGTAATTCCTGTCTTAGAATATGTCTGAATATCTGATGGGACCTAGTTCATAAATGAACTCCAAATCCAAACTTCTTAGACTTTATTGATAACCGAACCTAATCAGTATCCAGCACCATGCCTCCCACAGTATCCTCTTGGACCACCTGTCCATAATACTGTCCTTCGTCAGAAGAAAAACTATAACTCTGACATCCATGTCACCTT
Organism: Agapanthus africanus; assembly: GCA_030015575.1. NCBI lineage: Eukaryota > Viridiplantae > Streptophyta > Magnoliopsida > Asparagales > Amaryllidaceae > Agapanthus > Agapanthus africanus. The sequence goes on along the minus strand of JASDDO010000019.1, from coordinate 39,698,344 downwards.
TGAAGCCTGGAATGATAACCGTCTCCCGAAGGAGGCTGCCGTCATCAAATCCGTAGAACAAGCACTTATGTTCTAAAACTGCTTCCTAATGTTTCTTCAGGATTGGATTAATATAAACTTATCGCATCAAGTGCAAAAACAACATCTGGTTTGGTACTTGACATCTTATGATTGACTCAATTGCCTAAGCAAGTGATCTGCCTATCATGCACATCCCTCTCTCATTTAGTCTGTAAGACACCTTTAGAAAGGGTGACTCCATCACTTGCAGGTACACTACCATGCCAGGAGTCATCTATTCTAAAATACCATTAGAATACTGTCAAAATACCCATATTGGGAAACTACCCAAATCCAGATCTAAAACCATAGATCTTGTAATCAAAAAGTTTGATATTATATCCATATCCTTTGTGGAGAAACAACTGTGTGACGACCAAAGTACAACCGATCGTAGTATAGGAATTTTACTTTCTACTCTGTGTATGTCATCCAAATACCAGGACATCACACCCTACTACCTTCTTAACAGATCCATCCCTTATTCTGATGAAGTCAATGCCATGACTGTTAATCAAAATTAGATGATCTTATCTCCGCTATATCTGCTCAAGCCTATAAATAGTCATAAGCTACTTGCCCACTATGCTTCTGCTGCTCCCACTGACCACAACAACCCTCTGGCAGAATAATATATACGTGTACGTCTAAAACTAGTTTAGAACGATGCTATACATATCCTCCTGCCGGGTCTCATAGTCTGGAACAACAGTAGTGTCAAGTCTGGGTAATCAAGAACCTCCCTGTCACCGTCCTTGAGGGTACCAGAGTACCTTTCTGGTGTCTGAGGTTACCCACCATATCTGCGGAATGGCTATTGGAATGTTAAACCTGATTGAATATATAGGTCTTATTAAATTTTCCGTAATCGTTTGCGGTTCTGGAATCACTTCCAGTTCTACCATACTCCCACTACTGTTTTCTGAAAAAATCCATTTTACTAAAACTGTGGCGGGTCAAGAACAATATCACTATTGATCTTCCAGATGGTAGAAAGTTAGCCCTCGTCAAAGCCAGGGTCAACCCATAAACTGCTATTACAGAAACGTGCCTTGATCTATCCAGTGTCTGGTTTTAAGCATAAGCTGGACAACTCCCCGTATCTCAACATCGTTAAGATATGAACCATTCTATATACAATATAGAAATAGAGGCACTAATTTAATTGGAACCAGATTCAAATCATGCAGCTGTCTCTAGTGCATATCAACTTAATGGAGAGAGGCTAATCAGCATTACTCAACTTAGGAATCCATCCAATTATGAGTAACCTGAAAGAGAAACAAGTTTCTCAAAACCATTAATATCATCTTAATACCATTCACAAGAATCTACATCTTCGATCTCTTTGAAGAATCCCGATACTTATGACACCTGGTTCTCTACTTTATTCTTATACCCACAACTTCTCAAAACTTAGACTTTGTATTTCTACGAAACACTTGTCTAAAATCTAGAGAAGTCATAAGTAAACATAACATAGTACGAGGACCAACCCCTTTGTCCTGACGGACTCTGGACAACATACAATACTCTGTATAAGTCCACTGAGTTGAATAACTCAAAACCTGTACATCGTAGGTTGAAAACTGTACTTATGGTAAAGAACTACCCCGTTGTTCAATACTCCTTACCCAATCGCCAACTGATATAGGTAAATGTCATCGACATAATTTCAAAAAGTTATATCTCACTTTATAAAAATAAACGTACAGATATATCATTTTGAAATTGGTTCACAATAACGGATACTCAAAACCAAATACATGTCGTCTGGCAAAAACTCAGGCGACTTCCTCAAATATCACCAATTACAATGAATTCCGATATAATGAGGATGATCACCTTATTCCCAATAACCTACTCCGACTCATCATCTGTAAAACCATACAGATGTGAGAATCATACCTGGTAAATACATACCCTGGAGTAAGTATCTAATCGGGAAATCAGTTTTCCTTTAACAATGCACAGTGTAACTGAAACATGAAAATATTTCGTAGGGGTATGCTGGTATTCCTAGTAATGCATCTTCCATAATCCAATTCATGACTTTAACCGTATATTTCATTGCCATCTCTCCAAATCCCTTTATTTGTCTTTAGTCGTTACCTTCTGTACACCTTCGTTAGGCTAAATGGTTTTCTTTCTTCCCTACCGTTCGGCACCAGCTTATGGTTTGGAAGAAGACTATCCAGTAAGCATAATAGGTGTACTCTCCTAATCCTAGGAGTACTCGCAACTTGAGAGAAGGTGATGATAAAAGACAACTGAATAATACCTTATTCTATTTCTCCCGAACTGGGAAAAAAGCAAAGGTGAAATAGGAGTGGCGATGAAGTACATGGTTTGGTCGTGAATGACAACAGTCGCAATTTACTTTGCCCTCTTTCTAATCCCTTTATCTTGTCTTTACATATTACATTCTTCACACCCTACATAGGCTAATTGGTTTTCTTCCTTCCCTACCTTTCGGCACCAGCCTATGGTTTGGAAGAAGACTATCTAATAAGCGTAATAGGTGTACTCTCCTAAACCAAGGAGCCCTCGCAACCTGAGAGAAGGTGATAATAAAAGACAACTGAATAAACCAATTCTATTTCTCCTGAACCTGGATCCATCCTCGAAGAAGTCCCTTCGAGTTCGTATCTAACCATACGATGGATCTATCCAATGGAAGTGGATATCCGTAATAATACGGGGTGTTCTGAGAAATACAAAGGGTAAAAGAAGGAGCGGCAATGACTTATGCAACTTTAGACAATCCAAAAGCCAGTATTTTAAGAAGGTTCGGTCAACTTGGTCACTGAGTCATAGTCTAGGGTCGGTCAAAGGTCGCTGCCAAAGAGAGAGAAAGAAAAGAAACACTCTGCGTGCACTCTAACCTAGATCAGAATGGTTATCACTTTATCTAATCAGGAAACCTCCCACTGTAATCTCAAATTCTCCTCCAAACCTGAAAAAAGAATTAGTCGGGATCACCCGAAGAGTAAACCAACTCATCAGTGAGAATCGGGATCCAACTATCATCGCATGATAACTTGATGGAAGCCACTCAAGTTATCACACTCCAGAAGGTATGCGCATGTCTGGCAAGTTTCCTCTATGTTTGAAACTCCCGATGAGAATTTTTGCCTCATGCTCTTATGACCTTGACGAAGGCCAACAAATCATAAGTCACATGTCAAGTTCTACCCGTCATTGTCCAGGTCAATTTGAACCCACCCGTACAAGCCCTTGACGAAGGCCAACAAGGCTATACGACTGTCCCAAACCAACACATCTATCTATGTAACAAATGAATACCCAGCAACTACCAAACACTATACCTTGACGAAGGCCAACAAACATAGCTTGAATACTACTGACCATCCATAAGATACGACGGAGGGATACGGCTGATTTTTGGCGAAAAACCTTTAACGTAATGAACTTGATCTCGTTGAAGGAACCTGATAGCTTTTTATAAAAATATAGTGACGAAAATCCTTTGCTAAAGAGCTCACTCCCGGTGAAGGGATCTCGGCTCTTTCCTCGTGGAATGAGGTGCAGGATATTCTAACTGAATACCGCGATACAAAGCAACTTGTAATCGACTATAATGAAGTAATTACCCTGACGTAAACTTCTGCCCAAGGGGTCACTCCCGGTGAAGGGATCTCGGCCCTTGCCTCGTCGAATGAGGTGTAGGATATTCCAACTGAATATCACTATCCAAAACAAAAGGAAACATCTTTGTAATAACACCATTTAAAATTTGTTCCAACAACATCAAATATATAGGTTTGTTTTTCTTGCAGTGATAAGAATCAACGCAGTCCCATCAATCAATCACACCAGAAAAGAACGAAAATAAAATGTACGTATATGCCATCCGCATTCGTCACTGGGTCCCGTCATCATCCGTTAGGTTACTTAACTAACGACAGAGCGGGGGCTGGACTAGCGCGGGTGTAAAACATATACAACATCTAATAGTATATATACCAATATACAATAATCGCTCCAGGCGTGATAATATGCAACATTACAGAAAAGTAATAAGCATCACAGAACAATACAGATAATCTGGGATCCCCGGGTTTCACAGAGCCGCTACTGAAACCCGACGTTCCCCTGGTCATGTGGATAGCCTGTGCAATGAAACCTAGACCCCTACGGGTGCGGCAAGTTACCCGCCAAAACCTGAAGCGAGGCAGCCCCCTATAACAAAATGAATGGACCACCCGGCACTTTACGGAATCCGGTAACTTGAGCACCCCTCCTTGGGTCAACCTGTACCCCCTACGAGTGCGGCGAATAGTCTGCCAATTCTAGAGTGAGGCCCCTCTGCCTCTCAAAGCCATGAGATGCGGACCCGTTGCCCTCCAGAACCCGGCTATCCATGCACCCCGTCGCGGGGTAAACCTAGTACAGAAAATAAAATATGTACAACGGGTACATCGACCTCAACCCGGTCGTGCCCCAAAAGAATATTATACAAACAGGCAGTGACGGTAGTCCACATGTTGGACGCTCTCCCCGCAATATCAAATGTACAAATAAATCTAAACTGCACTACCAGTGCACACTGCTATCCACCACGACAAATCCGCAACATCACAGCACAATATAGAACATCAACACGAATGTTACGTTCGCAAATCCGTCTAAAAGAGCTATAGCAATTAGACGCAATTTACCGCTCGAATGACATTCACGGTCGGAGATATAAAGTAAGTACTGTATCTTAACAAGTTTAAAATTTCGATCGATAAAATTTCCCGAAGTGGGCCCCACGTACATCTGCTGTACAGTAACAAAAACTGGGCTCAAAAGAAATATACCAAAAGCCACAATTTATCAAGAAGAACTTACTGGAGAACTTTAGCCTACTGTTCCCACACACTGGCCACGGTTCCGCGGTCAAATCCTAGCTTTGACCGCGGATCCGTGGCGGTACAGTGGGAACACGTGCCCAAATTTCACTGTAATTCTTCAACAAGCCTGCACAATTTTCTGTGATATGTAAAATAATTTTTAGATCGTATTTAAAATCGACAGAAACTATTGTACAGAAAAATTGTGATTTTTGAAATTCGGTTCGATCGATATTTTAAACGTGTTAGCACAAGTTAGTATAGCTTAATGGTGAGGCTCTGATACCACTGTAAGTCCACGGTAGCGCCTCGGCCGTCTAACAGACGCCAAATGCGGAACAAAAACTTTTACAACTGGCGCTATCGCGTACTATAATCCGGATCTGCCATTAAGGCAAAACTAACAAACTACAAAGTGGGTAGAAATGTTATACCGAACGATCCGAGTCCTTCGGTCTTCAACCATTATCCCACGCTTTGATGCGGCTGCTCCGATCTCCTCGATCTCCAGTCTTCTCGTCCAGGTGGCACCACGTTGACGGATCTTTAAACGGGCTCCCGCCTCTGAACCGAGGCAACTCGATCATCAAGTTTGCTAAACGAGATGACCAAGATTGATGTAGAGAATGAGTAGAACAATTTTTCTCGTTACGTCCAAAGCTATGGACGAACGGTTAATGGAGTTGCCTTTTGGATCGGGTGAAAAGAGAAACTGATCACATCTAATTTCTATGCACCAAAACTTATATCTTTTTTCAATCAACAACCATATCATCCTTGTGAAGAGGGGCCGGCCACATACATATAGGAGGGAGGTGGGTGTAGGAGAGAGGAGGGGTTGACCACAACATTAATGAAAGAATGAGTCGTTTTAACCTTGTCACCAAAAACCATTAATGAACTAATGAATCATCTTAACCTAGTCATCAAAGCATTTAATGCACATTTAAAGCAACCATGAGTCACTAATCCTAGTCATCATCTAGAAACTTCTAGAAGCATGACTCACCCTCATGACTCACCCAAGTGACGAAAAGATAAATCCGTATTTAACCGAATGTTAAATACGGGTGATAGAAAACTGGAAACTGGCAACTTCCAAAAGCGATCCTGAAACGAATTTCAGGATAACCCCGTATCAGTATAAACATACCCGCATTTGTATTACGACTGAATACAAATGCAACTGAGACAAAGATATTATATCTACACAGTATAATATTCGGATCCGGCTTAAACCAAAGCCTACCAGTATTATCTGCCCGAAATATGACACGTGCGTAAACGCACGTGCATTTTCCGAACCTTGCCATAAAATCATACGGCCTCTACAACGTTTCGCCCGAACTTGGGAAACAGTCTGTGGGGGACTCTAATGACTCATCAACACACTGGCACCGGGTATAACCACTAGCACATCAGAGGTACAAGCTGTACGTAACGGTTGCCTATGTATTGATTGGAAGGGAAGCTGACGAGCGAACTCGTCCATAAACCCTACTGAGCCTGACAGTGACAATATCCGTACAGTCCGGTCCGTTCGTCTAAAGAGTATCGCTTATCGAGTCTAGGGTGCTGGATAAAGTCAGACCCCTAATAACGCGATAAATCGTGTCGGCATGAAGCCCATCACCATCTAAGAAACTGCTGATCCAAATCAGTAATTCTCCACTACCTCGGTCGAGAATTTCTAGTGATGGCCATCCGTGCACTGTGCGACATCAACCCCCAATACCGGGAGAGATGAATCCCCGACGATTCACTCACTGCCTCCATGTGGCTCGGGACTGTACCCAAAAAATACCTGTTTGCACGTCTCCTTTGAGCGTGGTAGGGTAGGAATCAAAGCACAGTGGGAACTCACACGAGACAAATGACGATCTCAGGTCGACAAACTAACCTGTACACATGTCACCTGGAAACTGCTATCTGACGATATGTATAATACCAACTAGCATGTTCCCGGCGAGTCCTGTCCGGTGTACTCATAACCTAATGAGCACCTGTATACATCTTAGGTGAACCAACTGACACCAATGGCTTGTGAGACCGGCCATTGCTCCTCGTCAAGGTCTCGACTGTATACACTAGTCTACTCTGGAGTATCGATGTCCTGTCTCGAAACTCCCACGACTAGGGACACTTTAAGGATGTGCTTATAGACCCCAGCTCCCACGTATATGATCACCATCATACTGCTGGCTGTCAAGCAGAATCCTATGGGCTCTATCATCATGCATTAGGGAACTAAAGCTTGTATACGATGATAAAGACAAACCAGATAGCATACTATCATCTCGAGCAAGACTGTCATATCGGTATAGGTCCTGCCTCACGTACCTGCGATCCAATAATTGACTTTAAGAGCACTATCTCCAACAACTGGTACAGGTTAGTCTGTAGACCCGAGATCGTCATAGAGTCTTGTGTGTTCTCCCACTGTACTTTGATTACCACCCTACCACGGCTCTACTGAGTCGTGCAAACAGGTGGTCGTTGGGTACAGTCCCGAGACACACGAAGGTGATGAGCGATAGGAGGGGTTTCGTCTCTCCCGGTATTGGGAGTGGATGCTTTGCTGTGCTCGATTGGCTATATCAGTAAGTCCCTGGCCAGGGCTGTTGAGATTTACTGATAGGTGTTATCAGTAGTTTCTCGATCTGTTATAGACCATTCATCGGCACGACTTATTAAGTTATTGGGGTCGAAGTTACCATCCCTAGACTCGATATGCAGCATATCTGACGAAGAGACCGGACTGTACGGTAGTGTTGCCGGTTGGCTCGACGGGAGTTGTGACAGGGTCGCTTGTTTTCTTCTGATCGCTCAATACCCAGGTGGCCGTTATGTCTAGCTGTCCGCTTGCGGCTTGGGGGTGCTTGATATGATCATCACCCACTGCCGGCGTATTGACGAGTCTTAGAGTCCCATAATGGAGTTGCCTAGTCCAGGTGAAACGATGTGGTGCGTATATGAGATATGCGAGTTAAAATGCGCGTATGAGTTACCGTATATTAATCGGGCGGTTTGCTTTTGGTCGGGTCGTATGCGATATGACCGGTTTGCTAAATCAAGTGTTGATTTATCATTGACCATTAGTTTCTCACTTTAAACCCTTTCTTGTCTTTTTTATTGTATGCATGCATGTATGCATTTATTCTCATTCATGCACATAGGATGTGCATGCACACATACATGCATACATAATTCTATCATGGTTGTTGATATAGTGGATGGTGGCAATATAAGACTCACACCATATATATATATAAATATATAGATATTTTTTTTGGAAAATAAAAATGGAAATGGAAAATTGTTATCATGGTTTATTATTTTATTCATGCACTAACCCCTTGGATTAACCATGATTCATTTTCTATGGTCATTTTTGTTCCAAATTAAATATCTAGATATTTTATAACTATGGTTAAGAATGAGAAAGAGAATATATATATATATATATATATATATATATATATATATATATTCATTTCTCATTTTATTCTCAAGTTTATCATTATCTTGAGCTCTTTACAAGCCATCATCTTCTTCCTCCTTTCTCTCTTGCTCTTTAGTTTTCTCTTGTAAGCAAAAGAGTCACCAAGTTAGGATTTTGAAGTGAGAAAACAAACCACATCACCATTCTACACTAGTCTTGCCCATTAGTCTAGAGTGTTAGCTTCTACTTCTTCTCTTGATCTAGTGGAGCTTCAAGCTTGGACAAAAAGGACTCCGGGTGGATCGTCGTGGACCTAGAGGATATCAAGAGAACCTTTTTCCAACCCTCAAGTAACCAAGGAGTCTAGCGTAGGGAGTTACAAAGGTTGTACTCTCAAAACCCTAGCTTTTACTACTTGTGTTTATGTTAAAGTTATGTTACCCTAAATTTTCTAGCATGATCCTTAAGATAGTTTCTTTAGCACCATATAAATTTTAAATATGGCATGTGTGTTGCCTCCAAACCCTTGTAGTGGTGCTGTAAGAAACCCTTCAAAGCGGTGAGATTTATTTACATTTCCAAACCTACCCTAAACCTAACCCTAGCAAGATTTAGATCTAGATAGATTTAGTTTTTTGATTTAATCAATAAGATCCGACACCCATCGGAATTAACTCGTTAGACCGATTAGGAAATTCACAAAATCCCTGTGGACCGACCCGTACTCACCGGCTAGCTACCAAGCGACGCCGTTCTTGATTGCGTTTTAGAAATATTTTTGACACACGAATCACCAGTGTTGGGTGTAGCGGATTCGGATGCTGGTAGATGAAGTCCCCATGAATTTGGCACGAGTGAAACTGCTTCGCATATTCAAGGCAGTCCTGAATCATCGTAGGACAATAGTAACCCATTCTTTTGATCTTCAGCTTCATTTTTTGCTCGACTTGATGAGAACCGCAGAGTCCGTCATGAGTTTCTTGGACGACTCTCCTTGATTCTTCTGGTCCCAGGCACCTTAGCAACAAACTGTCGAACGATCTTTTATATAAAGTTTCATTGACGAAGGCAAAAGACATAGCTCGTTTCATGAGCTGATGTCTCGAAGATGCGTTTTCGGTTGTTCGTTGGGATTTGAAGTAGTCTATAAAGACTTCTCTCCAATCCTCAGCATTTTCTTTGTCCTCTATTTCGAAGACTGCTTGTTCAGTCACTTCCTTTCCTTCAGATGACTCCGGAGATATTTCGCTGGTACGAGAATCCGACGGCTTTGCACAATGATCCTTACGTCATCGAGATTTTCGTCAGCCAGTTCCTTAGCAAGCTTTGCTAACGCATCCGCCTTACTATTTTCTGCACGCGGTATGTTTTCTAGGATGTAGGAGGGGATTTATGTCAGCAATTGCTGCACTCTTTCGCCATATTTCACCAACTCTGGCTTGCACTTTTGGTAGTCCCCATTTACTTGGCTAATGACCAGCTAGGAGTCTCCATATATGAGGAGGTTTTCGATCCCCATGTCGACGGTGATCTCAAGACCTGCTATCAAAGCTTCATATTCCGCTTCGTTGTTTGTTCTTGGCTCCATTATGGAAAGGGCAAAACGCATTATCCCTTATTGTGGAGTTACGAAGATAAGGCCTACCCCAGTTTTGATTATTGGTGAGTTGTGCTTTCGCTTATTCATGGAAGATGCCCCATCGAAGTAAAGTTCCTATTGAGGGTCATTTTCCTCATCCTTCATGTCGAACGCATGTTCATCTGGCAACTCGCAATTCATGAGGGAGTCAGCAGGTATCGGATACTCCGCGAGAAAGTCGGCGATGGCTTGGCCTTTCATTGCCTTGAGAGGTCGATATGTAATCGAGAACTCCATTAAGAGGAGGGCCCATTTGGCAAGCCTTCTTGTTAGTATGGCTCTTAACATCAAATATTTGAGAGGATCTACTTTTGATATGAGATGGACCTCATGTGCCAAGGCATAATGTCGAAACTTCGTTAGTGTGAAGATTAGTGCCAGGCAATACATTTCAATAGGGGAGTAGTTGTTTTCTGCCCCCAGAAGAACTCGACTCAAATAGTAGAGAGCTCTCTCCTTTCCTTGATCGTTCTCTTATGCCCATAACGCGCCTAGAGAACCTTCAAGGGTTGTTGTGTACAAGATAAGGGACTTTTCCTTGACCGTAGCGGTCAGTACCGGCAGGTTTAGCAGATATTGCTTGATTTCGTCCAGTGCATTTTGGCATTTACGATCCCAAACGAACTGGGTCCTCTTCTTCATTAGATGGCTGTAGTGGCGGCATATTCCGGAGAGGTTGGCTATGAACCGTCGGATATACGCGAGCTTTCCTTGGAGAGACTGCAGTTGCTTAAGAGTTCTTGGCGAGGGCATTTCCATAATCACCTTAATCTTTGATGGGTCTATTTCGATGCCTCGGTCTCGTACGATGAATACTAGGAATTTTCCTGAGAAGACTCCAAACACGCATTTCAGAGGGTTCATCTTCAGATTATATTTCCGAAGACGCTGGAACACTATTTTCAAATGCTCCCAGTGCTCCTCGTACGATTTGCTTTTCACCGTGAGGTCATCGATATAACATTCGACAATCTCGTGTATGAGGTCATCGAAGATCTTCGTCATGGCCCTCTAGTAGGTAGCGCCAGCGTTCTTCAGACCGAAGGGCATCACTTTATAGCAGAATATGCCCAGCAGCGTTCAGAAAGCGGCGTGCTTTTGGTTTTCGGGATGCATCTTTATTTGATTTTAACCCGAAGATCCATCCATGAAGGAGAAGACCTCATGAGTGGACGTGTTATCGATCATCAGCTCGGTAACAGGCACTGGGAAGTCATCCTTCGGACAAGCTTTGTTGAGATTCCAAAAGTCCACGCAGATGCGTACTATTCCATTTTTCTTCATTACCGGAACAATATTGGCAATCCAGTCAGGATATTGAACTTCTTGGATGAAGCCGAAGTCAATTAGCTTCTTGAATTCGGCGTTGATACTCATCTCAAGTTCGAGCCGCATTCTTCTTGGCGCTTGCTTGACTGGCTTGATATCCGGCGATATGGCCAGTTTATGTACTGCTACTTCTGGATCTAGACCTGGCATCTCAGGATAGTTCAATACAAAGCAGTATTTATATCGTATGAGTACATTTTTTAAGGTGATCACATGTTCTTCAGATAGAAGCTCACTAACGAACGTTGGCCTCGGATCATTTTCCGTCCTTAAGTCAATTTTCGTTAGATTGTCCGCCGTGGTGTGTATCCTGTCTTCCAGCTCTTTTGGTACTGGTGGAAACTCCGAGATCACCTCATCCTCATCTGCAAAGCATCTGGAGGGTTCATCCATATTCTCAAGGTTCCCCTCTTTTGAGAATGTTATCATGTGGCAGGTACGAGTTCGTTTCCAAGTTCGATGTTGATTTGACCCTACTCTCGCCGTATAAGTTGCTTTTGGCTCATGCTTTCGCGGTAGGAGAATTTTGTCTGACCTTTCGCAGCAGTTTGAAGCTGTTTCTAGTTGGAACATCAGCATCCATCATCAGAGTTGAAGCAGGTGGAGTCAACGCTGATGGAGAACTACCTCCAGCTAGTTTTGTATAATGCCGAGATCGACGTCGATCATTTCTTATGGACGGAATTTGATTAGCCTCAGAATTTTGCTGAGCCTGCCCCCTGTTTTCTTTGAGGGCTTGAATATTCTGCCCCTTGCGTCGACCATGGCCTTTGGAAGGTACCTGTTGTTTAGAGATCGATTCCGTCGGCAAAGCAGAAACTTGAGGAGCCAGCCTGTGGAAGACAAACTTCTTCTGGGATTCCTCCTTCGGCATTGAGGTACCGAGGGTGGGAGGTGGGAGCATAGACCCAAAGAGAAGCCCATTTATTTCTTGAAGAGCCGGATTGCAAAGATCTGAGGCTGCAAATGGCCCATACTTGACTCTACCAGATGTGACAGAGCCTGAGTTGCGGTGAGTGGAAGCAAACGCCGTTCTAGGGTAGAAAAGAAACGCCGGCTTCAGTATCCCATCACCCAAAGGCAACTACAAATATTTATACCGCGATTATTTAATCGCGGCAAAACATGACACACGAAGTATGGAGTGGAAAGAGGAAAAGGTCCCACCGGACGTGCCAGAATCTGTTTACCGCCGAAAACGGAGACGAAACCGGGATGGGTCATCTTGCCTGAATTTAGGGGTAGATGCCATTTGGATTTATCCGTCCACCTCTCCGAAGATGCCAAGTTGATTTATGTCACCGTGTATCGGAGGTCTGGATGGATACGACCGTTGTAGCAGATTTCGTCAGATTCCCCCTCGTTTGCGAGGGGGTTTTGATTGTGGGGACGCTCTTCCCTGCAGGCGCAAGCCCCTGCAGTTAATTACGTTACCGCCTCGCGGTAACCACTTTCTCCTGCTCCAGAAGTTCACTTCGTGTCGTGTGTGTTTGTTTTATTTTTGGTTGCCCGTGGATTATATACGGGGAGTAATATGTGTCGTCGCCCATAGGGCGTGGATTAGTCCAAATCCGTATATTCTTAGATTTGGGTTTGATTTGATTTAAGGATCGTTAATCTTGTTTGAGATTAAGATCAACTTAAATGTTTGTTAAGGATAGGTTAGTCCAATTTTAAACTAAAATCGACTTAACAAGGTTTTAGGATCATTCAGATCCAACAAAAGAGCGTTTGGGCTCTATTGTTTTAGTTTAAGGACGTTACGGTCCAATGTTAGTTTAAGGACGTTGCGGTCCGTTGTTAGTTTAAGGACGTTTCGGTCCACAGATCACCATTTTTGAGGTGAGGGTTTAGTTTAAGGATGTATCGGTACATTGTTAGTTTAAGGACGTTTCGGTCCACAGATCACAATTTTTGAGGTGAGGGTTTAGTTTAAAGATGTATCGGTACGTTGTTAGTTTAAGGACATTTCGGTCCACAGATCACCATTTTTGAGGTGGGGGTTTAAGGATGTATCGGTACGTTGTTAGTTTAAGAACGTTTCGGTCTACAGATCACAATTTTTGAGGTGGGGGTTTAGTTTAAGGACGTTTCGGTCCGTTGTTAGTTTAAGGACGTTTTGGTCCACATTGGGATGTACACATCGGTTTGAGAGTGCGCCAAAGAGTTGTTGGTTGTCGGGACCTTCGCCTCTCTGAAGACGTTGAAGAATTTCAATGACATGTATCAGAGGTGTGGAGAGATGTACCCTTGACCCAAATTCCAGATTGAGGGGAGAGATCATGGCGGACCATCTGAGAATCATTAGTCATTTTTGGAAGATTAAGATTAACTTAGGAGATGTGCGACGGACATCATTCTGGTCAATTAGTTTGGAAAGTCATGAGCATAGAGGCTCAGTCTATTTGGAGATCCAAGACGTCTTAATCTCAAGAGGAATTGGCCAATTTGGAGCTGAAGTTGGATTCTTATAGTGTTAAACACTAATATATGCTCGGTGCTCATTTGCTCCAACATGAGTCTCTAAAACAGTGTTGAACACTGAAATTTGGGGCTCTCACATGTGGCACGTGAAGCACATGAAAGTTGGTGTTGTGCCCTTGGGTTCGAATCCTCTTCCATATATGCAAGTGTTAGACACTTAATTCCTATGGCCCTCACGTGTGAGCACGTGAGGCGCCCCAAAGTTGGGCACTGCCTCTTTGGATTTATTCACTCTTCCTTTTATAAATGCTAAGCACTGGCTCATATAAAGCCCACGTGCGAACACGTGAGGTGCTCAAAATGTGAGTGCTGTCTTTGGAATCTTCCCCTTTTCCATATAAGTATTAGGCAAATTGTTTGGGGTCAAGTGGGAACACGTGAGGAGCCCTAAAATGGGAACTGTCTTTGGGTTTATTCCCTTTTTTATGTAGCTGTTGAGCGCTCGTTTTAAGGGGTCACGTGGGAACACGTGTTTCAATCTTAGTCATTCTTTTTTGTTCATCAAAGGTACTCACGAGGAAACACGTAAGTTTTTGTTATAGCGTCGAACATTAATGAATTCTCAGTCTTTTCTTTTACATGCACAGAGATTTTAATCTGAGTTTTGATACTTTTAGGTCTCTTGTTTTATAAGAATTAAATTCTTTTGCAGGGTTAAACCCTAGTTTTATCAGAGGAATTAAATTCCTGTATACTTTTGGAAGAATTAAATTCTTTAAACTTAGTTCTTTCCCCTAAGTTTTGAATCTACATAACAAAATCTCCCCAATGAGAATTAAATTCTCAACTTGTGGGAAGATCTGCTTCTGCGGACTTTAACCAGAGGAAGAACTAAGTTCATTTTTGAAGGGTTAAACCCTTAAGAAAGAGATAAGATAATCTTTGTGTATTTCTTCTTACCTAGGATTTTTTTTTTAAAAAGGGGGTTTTCTTTCTTTAGAAAATTGTATTCACTTTTTTTTGTTCTCTCTCTTCTCTTTTCTTTTCTAAGTTTGAAGATTATGGGGGGGGTTCTCTATTTTAAGACTTGAAGTCTTGAGTCCTTTATATAGTAGATGCATGTTTGTTGATTTAATTAAAAAAATCTCTCATTGAGAGATCTTTAAATGATTCGGGGATTTTATCCACCGTTGGATCTTTGATCCAATGACTTCTATTTTACAGAAGATATTTTTTTTGTTTTTAACAAGATTAGGGAAATATTTTCCCATACAGAATTTTTCTGTAGGTAGGTGATTTTTAGTCACCATTGGATTTTTTAATCCAACGGTACTCTGTTTTACAGAGAGTAATCTTTCTTGTTTAGAAAGATTTGAGGAATATTTCCTCAAATAGGGTTTTGATCCTTTTATTTAGAATTTAATTCTATCTCGTTAGTTTAACATAGAATTTTATTCTTATCATATGAATATCTTGTTAGTTTAATAAGATTAGGAAAATATTTTCCTATGATAGAATCTTATTCTACCAGATGATCGCCGTTGGATCTTAGATCCAACGGTTCATTGTTGAGTAGAATTTAATTCTACATTGGGAAGTGCCCTCATGTGTTAAACACGTGGGGCTTATTAGCCTGGCAATTGTTTTAATTGCAGTGCCTATATGCGTTGCATATAGGCACTCACGTGTTAAACATGTGGGGCTATTTTAGCCTAGCAATTGTTTTAATTGTTGTGCCTATATGTTTTAGCCTAGCAATTGTTTTAATTGCTGTGCCTATATGCGTTGCATATAAGTACTCACGTGTTAAACACGTGGGCTGTTTTAGCCTAGCAATTGTTTTAATTGTTGTGCCTATATGCGTTGTATATAGGCACTCACGTGTTAAACACGTGGGCTGTTTTAGCCTAGCAATTGTTTTAATTGTTGTGTTTATATGTTTTAGCCTAGCAATTGTTTTAATTGTTGTGCCTATATGTGTTGCATATAGGCACTCACGTGTTAAACACGTGGGGTTGTTTTAGTGAGGAACTTTCCCTCATCCCTTTTTTATAAGGGAACAAATAGCTCTTGGCCGAAAATTTTGGCGGTTTAAGGTCGTTTCGGTCCGTTGTTAGTTTAAGGACGTTTCGGTCCACATTGGGATATGCTCATCGGTTTGAGAGTGCGCCAAAAAGTTGTTGGTTGTCGGGACCCTCCAACTCTCTGAAAACGTTGAAGAATTAGAACGATATGTATCAGAGGTGTGGAGAAATGTACCCTTGACCCAAATTCCAGATTGAGGGGAGAGATCATGGTGGACCATCTGAGAATCATTAGTCATTTTTGTAAGACTAAAATTAACTTAGGAGATGTGCGATGGACTGTTCACGCCAAAATTTTCGGCTAAGAGCTATTTGTTCCCTTATAAAAAAGGGATGAGGGAAAGTTCCTCACTAAAACGGCCCCACGTGTTTAACACGTGAGTTCCTATATGCAACGCATATAGGCACAACAATTAAAACAATTGCTTGGTTAAAACATATAGGCACAACAATTAAAACAATTGCTAGGCTAAAATAGCCTATGTGTTTAACACGTGAGTTCCTATATGCAACACATATAGGCACAACAATTATAACAATTGCTAGGCTAAAACAGCCCACGTGTTTAACACGTGAGTGCCTATATGCACATCAATTAAAACAATTGCTAGGCTAAAACATATATTCACAGCAATTAAAATAATTGCTAGGCTAAAATAGCCCACATGTTTAACACGTGAGTGCCTATATGGAACGCATATAGGAACTGCAATTAAAACAATCTGTTTACCGCCGAAAACGGGAGACGGATCCGGGATGGATCGTCTTGCCTGAATTTGGGGGCAGATGCTATTTGGTTTTATCCGTCCACCTCTCCGAAGATGACAAGTTGATTTATGGCACCGTGTATCGGAGGTCTGGCAATTGTTTTAATTGTATTAATTTTAGCCTGGCAATTGTTTTAATTGGTGTGCCTATATGCGTTGCATATAGGCACTCACGTGTTAAACACGTGGGGCTATTTTAGCCTGGCAATTGTTTTATTTGCTGTGCCTATATGTTTTAGCCTAGCAATTGTTTTAATTGCGGTGCCTATATGCGTTGCATATAGGCACTCACGTGTTAAACACGTAGGCTGTTTTAGCCTAGCAATTGTTTTAATTGCTATGCCTATATGCGTTGCATATAGGCACTCACGTGTTAAACACGTGGGCTGTTTTAGCCTAGCAATTGTTTTAATTGTTGTGCCTATATGTTTTAGCTGAGCAATTGTTTTAATTGCTGTGCCTATATGCGTTGCATATAGGCACTCACATGTTAAACACGTGGGGCTGTTTTAGTGAGGAACTTTCCCTCATCCTTTTTTTATAAGGGAACAAATAGCTCTTTGCTGAAAATTTTGGCGGGAACACGGACGACCTGTACTCATCGCGGCTAGCTATTTACGACACCGTTTTGATTGCGGTTATTTACAACACACATACACACTATTTTTTCGCATCAATCACTTCCGCACAACCAGTTGTACCGGACTCTCCGCTTAAATAGAAGTACCGACCACTTCATCTTTTGTAACCTGGACTGAAGCCTCGAACACCACCTGGCTCGGTAACCATGTTCTCTGCTCATCGTCTGTCTGAGTCTGTTTTTTCTTAGATATCGCAGACTCGACGACTATATATCGGCTGATTACTCCACCCTTAGTACCAGGACACCACGACCTGTCTCCTTTTGCTCCGCATCTAGAACTATGAAGCCTTGAGTAATTACTAGCCCCTCCAGTCCAAACTCCCCAGAAATTGTCCTCTCTATCGCCGTCGATGATAATTGATCAATGAAGTACTTAGTAGCAAATATGGTATATGCCTGAAACTCCCTTGGAACTCCAGCCGTTAGCCATTATAACGACCCTAAAATCCCTGTACACTTTTATTGTTCTAATATTAATAAAAGAGTGTATTTCTGTTCTGATGATGAGTTATAAATAATTCTTGATAAGTAAATTCAAGAAACTCCTTATAGCTCATTGGTTAAATCTCTGCACTGCTGTGCTATAGCCCATGTGTTCGAATCTTTGCATTCCTTTTTTCTGTTAAATTATTTTTGACGATTTTAAGCCCAAAATAATCATGAGTGATGCACACGGAGTTTGGAGACCTTATAGAAGAAATAAGATATGTTGTTGGACCGTGCACATTGACTCAAGCCTACCACCCGAAACACGACACCAACCACCCTGGTCCAACCGCCCCAGGCGGCCCAACCCCCGAACCAGGCAGCCCCACCTTACCCATACGTACCCTGCACGTGTCTGTGCGTCCCTTGTCTCCCGTATCTTCATTTCAGCACCCCGAAACTCCTAATTTAATCAGAAACTCCAAAACCCTGCATTTCTCCATAAAACTTCTTTTTAAATTCCATTTAATCAAATTTTTACACCATATCTTCATTGTTTTTCCCCTATATATATCCATGGCTATTCCAAGCTCTCCCCGTCTGATTTTATACTGAAAATTCTCCGAAAATTCTTATGCAAAATTCTCTATAAATTGTTCTCTCAAGTCTAAGTTCTATCAAAACCTAGTGAAGTTCAAGTTCTCCCTAAGCTCCTTCCTCTCTCAACGTGGCTCTACAAGTCGCCAAAAGAAGTCAGAAGATCAAGCTCCCCATCTTATTCGCGTACTCTTCAAACCGAGGTTTCTCCTCTTCATTTCATTACACGTAATAGTACGCGCAATTAAAACCGTAAGTCCCTTTCCTCCTTCTTCTCCCCTTTTTGAATCCCTTCCATTGCTATGTCACCGAATAATCCTATGGTTTATACTACATTTGTAACAACCCCAATATTATTATACCTTCGTATTTTTTTTCTTTAGTAAAATATTGTATTTATTTATTCTTAGTATTTTCCATATATTTTGTTTTCTATTAAATATACTATTTTATTATTCCATCTATTTTTCCCAAACCCATTTTTTTAAACTAAATCTTAACCTATTCAAATTAAACGCAAGACCTGACCCAGCCTATAACCCAAATCCAATCTCATTTTTATTTTCTTTTATAAAACTATGAGCCCAAAAGCCTACTTTGTTTTCAAGCCACGGTATATATTTCATTCTAATTAAATATGTACATGAACAAGCTTATAACTCATTGGTTAAGTCCTTGCATTGTTATTCCATAGGTCACATGTTCAAATCCTCATTCTTGCAATTATTTTTTTTAATAAATTTTTATCCTTCTCATAACTTGCAAATGAGACCTTTCATTTCATCTTCTTTTTAACTCCCAAAATAATTAGAATGGTTATGAGCTATAATTTATTAGAATTATGGTGGCCATAAACCTTTTTTATATGTCACACTTCTTTCTTTTTTTCATCTCACATTTCTATCATTTCCTATCTCTCTCTCCATCTCTTCTTCATCCCACCTTAGCCATTTCCTTTTGATCAATTCTAAAAATACAATAAAATCTCTTTTCCCTTAAGCTTGGAGAAGCACCGGTTCCATCAAGCTTCAAAGACTCGGTTGGAGATTTTATCTAAACGGTGAGCCGGTTGTTATACCTACTCACACAACATGTAAGTCCCCTCTTCTCCTCCTTTTCTTTACTTGAAATTCATCCCCTTGCCATGCCTCCATCACTCCGAATCTTGAGATAACTTGTTAGTCTCATGATAAAGTTTTTTGTTAAAAAAAATGGTTGAAATAAAGCATATATGTTTAGTTATAAAATCTTGCATGCAATGGTTGATAACATATTAAGTATTATTGTAGACGGTTAATCATGACCAGATGATATGTTTGCTTCACATATGTTAATTCATATTATTTATCGCTGAAATTTTATTTATTTATATTTATTTTTGCATACAAGAAAACAAAGTTATAAAAAAATACCATAGATTTATCATTTTCAAATACAATCTTACAAAACCTTTATCATTAAAATAGTTTTTATAAATTAATTTCCACTTCTAGAAATTCTTGAAACATTAGGATAAAATAATAGATAGAATTCCAAATTTACAGTAAAAATTTCATATCAAACCGAATAACAGTTTAGAAGTTACATAATTTTTTATTCACTGTTTTTAAAACCAGAAAACTACCAATAAGGGTCTTCTTCGAGAGATCATAACTCTTTAATCGTTGATCCAAATTAAGTGTTTTCAGATATTTTGAATATCCACATCGAAAGATCTAGATTTTTTTAGTTTTAAGTTTTATTGAAAATCGACGTAAAATATAGAAAAACTGTGTTACAATATTAAGCGACGAATCTGGACAAAATCTGTCCTGATTCGCACACTATTTTTAAATAGGACATAACTCGAACTTCCGATGTCCGTTTATGACAAACTTTAGATGTGTAGATGCACAATTGATAGAACAAAAATTTTATGTATACAATATTACTTTAAAATGCATGAAACAACCCGATATAGGTTTTGCAATACAATATATAGTTGCTGTCCAGAAATTTGAATTTCTGTTTTAAACGCTGATGTTAAAATGATCATAACTAGAGCTTCAGAAATCGAAATCACATGAATCTTGGTGTTTTGGATAATTACATCGAAATACCTACAATTTTCAAATAATCTTCGTAACCTGAAATCTGATGAAAATTAACTCAAATTGTGTTTTAAAAATATGTGACGGTGCTGAACAGATTCTGATCTGTTTTGCGCGACGATACGAAAACATGTATATCTCTCAAACTGGTAGTCGTATTTAGGCAGGACTGGAACTCACGTGTGCATAACACTTAAGTCTATATTTTTGTTTATATTCTGATTTCAAATAACTTGATTCACTAGTCGTACATATTACATATTTACAACATTGTTTTGGACGTTACTTGTATACTTATCTCATATCATATTCTGTGATTGCTTATTTATTTTTACTTATCTCATCCCATTAATACAAATTATGTTGCTCTGGTACCGGGCTAAAACGGTACAAATCACGAATTCACGAATGAGGGCCCGTGTTTTCAAGCCCCTGGATGACAGCCTGTTGGGTTTGGAATACTTCAATAACAATTGAAGTCCCGCTATTTTGGGCTCGTGATTCCTTGTCCCTGGACGATAGCCTTGGGTTCAAGAATACTCTTGAGATTGACAGTCACACTTGAACTCACGTTAGTTGCTTTTACCCTTTTAGAGACTATTGGGGTTGCACCCCGGTTGACCAAGTCAAAGTCAAGGTCAACCCCAAGCCAAGTGGGCCTAAGTCCGGATCAAGTGGGCCCATGCACAGGTCGAGTCCGAACATGAAGCGGCCGGCCCTTCTCCATGCCCCAAATGAAATCATGTAATAAATAATTTTTATGTAATTTTTTATGCATGAATGGGCATAGAGCCAAATTTTTGTAAAGCCCATGGCTTATGTGCAAAAAGAAATGGCACATGAGCCATGGGATGGCCAAAATGCCATTTTTGTAAAGCTCAAAGGGCTATATGTAAACTGTATAGCCTATAAAGGCCAAGATAATGAAAATATCTACACAACCTTTTCTCTTTCCAAAAGAAAATCCAGATCTGTGATTTTCTCCTTCCTTAAGGTTCTAAAACCTTCTTCTTTCTTTTGAATTAAATCAAGAGTTTTTACTCTTCCTTTTATAAAACTAAATAGTTTTTCACCACAAAACCCACAAAGGGGTGCTTAGATCTCCCATCAGATCTCAAAAAGAAGAGATTTTTAAAATCTCATACTTCTTGATCTTCAAGATCCGGCCAACAAAGGAAGAAGAAGGAGACCTATCTCCAGAAACCCCACTTTGGGGAAGAACTATGGCTCAAGGGGAGAAGCCCTTCATCAGCTTCAAAACATCCTAGGAGTTTAACTCCTCACTCACACACACACACACACACACACACACACACACACAAAATAATAAGTGCTCCTTTCTGGGAGTACAACTCCCATTGCAGGGACCAAGTCCCTTCTGCCGCTCAAGCTCCCATGTGCTGACACGTGGGGCGCTAGCGCTCAAAGCGCTAGCGCCCAAAGTGCTAGCGCCCGAGCACCCACGTGCTGACACGTGGGGTGCTAGCGCCCGTGCTCCAGCGCCTGAGCGCCTACGTGCTGACACGTGGGGCGCTAGCGCTCAAAGCGCTAGTGGCCGTGCGCCCACGTGCTGACACGTGGGGCCTCAAAGTGCTACCCCCGTAAAAACTTTGCGGGCCCCCCGATATATCCAAGACCCCCCTTCAAAACACAACACTGCACGTTGAGTACGCATGGCCTGTTTAACCCGTTAATCGGAGGTTCCCTCGTTCCAAAGGCGAGGGGTAATTAACGGCAGCTTAGTCCGCGGCTGCCTGAGATTCGGACCCCCACAATCAATAAACCCCAGCCTACCCTAGGCAGGGGGAATCTGTAATGCGCCTGACAAGCGCGCGCGTATTCCCATCTCAATGGGGTGACGAAAAACACCCTACAGATTCTGGCACGTCCGGTGGGACCAATCTCTCCTCCCATATTTCGAGTTAAACGTTCATGCGAACTCAATCAATATACATATCTATATTTATACTAAAATAATGCTCTTTCATGCAGGTTTTCAAGCAATCAATTTTCAACAATGTCTCTAAAGATGAACTCAGCTCTCGACACAGCTCCCATCTCCTACACGATGAAGATGGACGCCAGGACGGTCTTTCCGGCCAGTCTCGGGCGACAATGGGAAGAGCCGCCGCTACCATTCGGCTCTATTCTGTTCGTATCAGCTAACGCCATCCCAGCTCCTCAAGCCCCCGTGACAGACAAACCGGTCTCGAAAGGCAAGTGGCCAAATGTGGTGGTCTCGAAGGCGCCCCAACTCAAACGAAAGTCGGTGTTTGTATGACTCTCCTTGCCCCAGCTGGGGGCAAGGCCATCAACACCAACAAAGCTACAACGTGTCTCGAGCAAGCTCCGGCGGTGCCCCTAACAACTGCTCGATCGGGTGTCTTCTCTAAGCTCCCCGCTAATCGACTCACGGTGGCTTCCCAGGAAATGGATTCCCGCCAAGCCCTTAAAATTGAGAAGCTAAGGCAGAAAAGGCTCAGATATAGAGCCAACAAAAGGGCTAGGGCTCCGGCCATGTTAAAATTTATGAATTTACAAAGCCCGGACCGCTCCGCGAAACCAGCTGCCGGTGATGAAAGGACGGCTGAATGTGTTATCCACACAGTCTACATAGTAGGCGCGCATCCCAGTGACAACCTTCGCAGCAAGGATGTGGCCACCACATCTCAAATCCAATCTGGTTTGAATGTGGCTGTCACTTCCCAAGACCAGCATCCTCCTGAAGGTAATGAAAATGCTCCAAGTGAAGCTGATAAGCAGAGAGATCCCTCAGTTCATGAGGAGTCGGGCTCGGAAAGTGAAGATGGGCCAACTTTCTATCCTAAAACCGCAAAGCAGCAACTTCTCCAGGAGCTCCGAAAGCAGCTCAAAAACAAAGACAAGGAGATGGCCAAGCTCTACTAAAAATTTAACGACTTGACAAACGTCGTCTTACAGCTCACGGCCCAACTTGCATCTCAGCCGCCTAATCAAGCACATGGTTCTACTCATGGACCGGGAAACGGTGTCCCGAGACAGCCGACGCCTATTCCCTCAAATCCAAAGGTGGGCAGACCGCATGAAAGCCAGTCGCATCCTATCTCGGGAAATGTCTTGGTGGCCGATGACAGCAACCCGCTAACTCAAGATCAAATCATGGATTTGGTTGCCAACAAAGTCAAAACATTGGTAGCCGAAGCCGGAGAGTAAAAAGATGCCAGCAGTAGCGGGAGACCATATCCTGCTCGGTACGATCTTATGGAGTTTCCCACTGGTTATGTCGTCCCCAAATTTGAAAGGTTCGATGGGACGGGAAATGCGAACCGGGACATTGCATAATTTAAAGCATCATGCGCAAATACTGGGGGCAATGATGTGCTCCTTCTCCGTCAGTTTGTTAAAGGCTTGACGGATGTTGCTTTCGATTGGTATAAAAGCATACCAGATGACTCGATCACGACGTTCGCTCAAATAGAATCCATGTTCAAGCAAAGGTTCATGAGTGTCAGCGATAAAATCACCATTGCACCGTAAGGACAGAGCCAAAGAAGAACGAAAGCAACATGGATTTTATAGTCCGATGGCGCAATCTCTCTGTCAAATGTGAACCGCCGTTGGAGCAAGACCAATCCGTCAGTCTTCTTATAGAAAATCTGAAGGACTGGATGA
Organism: Agapanthus africanus; assembly: GCA_030015575.1. Taxonomy (NCBI): domain Eukaryota; kingdom Viridiplantae; phylum Streptophyta; class Magnoliopsida; order Asparagales; family Amaryllidaceae; genus Agapanthus; species Agapanthus africanus. The sequence goes on along the minus strand of JASDDO010000019.1, from coordinate 39,674,333 downwards.
AACCTTTCCTGTGTACCGCAGGCCTTAAAACATTCCAAAAGCTGACCAAAAAGATCCAAACGTTGGAACGCTCAAAGCCCGAGTCCGTTCAGGATCTTCAGTTCACAAACAGACCGAAACCTTGGAGGGACGACAACCGAAAAGGCGGAAGTTCTAACAGCACCGATTCTCTAAATAAGCAGAGAGCGGGCGGAGCAAAAACTAACAAAACTCGAGAGCCAACTTTGGAGGAAAGAAGAAATAAGGTCTACTCATTCCGAAGGCACAAGGTCCACAAAATTTTTAAAGATGCTCTGAAGAATGGCCTGCGGCTACCAGAACCAAAAAGGCTAAGTGAAGCGAACAAGACTGATCATCCCAACTTTTGCCCATACCACCGAGTGCTGGGACACACTATTGAAGATTGTTGCATCTTCAAGGATTAGGTCGAGAAACAATACAAGGCGGGAGAAATATCATTGTCCCCTGGCGTGTTAACAAACAATCAAGCTGCGACTGCCAATTTCATACAAACGGAGACCGAAGTCCTTCAGGGACCTGATTCACTCAGACATTTGCCTTTCTCTAAAAAGAGCGGACCAAGGCAACAAGCTAAGAGCCAAGCGAGCAACATTGCCAATGAAGAAGCAATAGACGGGTACACAACCCATACGGTCTATATGATGGAGCTCAGAGGAACAGGTCCTCCTACGCCTTATAACCATGACAATGACGCGGTTGTTGCCATCCAACATCGGCCCGATCCAAATGATGAAGAGCTCGCTCAGGCCATTGAGCCAAAGGAACCCGTGGTTCATGCCGAATCAAGTTCAGGCGGTAGGGATGACCCCGTTGTCATACCCGAAACTATAGAACAAGTATTATTCCAATGGCTTCAAAGGCAACTTCAGGACAGGGATGAGAAGATGGCCAAGGTCCATTCTAAAGTCGACGAGCTGGCAAATGTCGTGGCGGATCTCACGACCCAAGTCGTCCGATTGCAATTACAACAAAATCAAATTTGGTTCGTGAGCTGGGGATTGATATCCGGAAGCAGCCGACCGATGCTTCCTCCACCCCGAGAGCGGAACACCTTTGTGAAAAACGGACGCGATCAGCCTCCAGTCCATCCGATACGTACACCGAACGTGGTAAGCGGACAGTAGGCGAACCAAAGACTGATCGTCCTCAGGGTCCAGCATCAGTAAGGGCACCTACTCTAATGGAGAGAAAGAAGAAAGTATACTCTTTCAGGAGGGATAAAGTCCGCGAAATATTCGTGGACGCCTTGAACAACGGTCTTCAACTGCCTATTCCAAAGAGGCCACATGAGATGAACATGACCGGCAATCCCATATACTGCCCATATCATAGAATGGTGAGTCATACCATTGAAGACTGCTATATTTTTAAAGATTGGGTGGAGAACCAATACAAACTCGGGAAAGCCTCACAGTCGTCTGATGTACCGACAAGCCACAGAGCTACGGTCATCAACACAGCCCCGCCAAGATCAAAGTTCAAGGAGCTGGGATAAGCAAACCGCTGACCACCATGTCGTTAAACTGGGAACAATCGACCTCTAAGTCGTTAAACTGGGAATGTAAAAATGTGTAAATAAAACAAAAATAATAAAAAGCCGAAATGATAGGGCAACTCGCAATAAAAATCAGCGAGTAAAAATAAAGAAAAAAATGGCGAATGATGAGTCGCTCCTGGTACCATATTCCAGTGCAGCGATGCAGACGCCAACCAAAATCTAGTTTCCCAAAATTCTTCTGGCCCTACGGTTAGTCCCCAAATTGATTACCGTATACAATCCACGGGCTCAAATAATTCTCATCACACTCATGCCCCACTGCACTGCAATCACCAGTCCAGCGGCCGGTCTCCGCCTTTGGAATTATGCTCCATTTGGGAAGACCCACTCATGTGTCCTCACGATACGTGAGGAGAAAATCCCCGCGTGAGATCCTTACGACTCACAAAGGAAAAACACACTTGGGGGTCCTCACGACTCCTAAGGAGAAAATGCACCTATGGGATCCTTACGACTCGTAGGGAGAAAATGCTTTTATGAGACCCTTACGGCCCATAAAATTGAAAAGCCTTAGGTGATAGGGATCTAAACCTGTCTCCTAAGCCATCGCTTCCCAATAGGTAATGGCGAATGATGAGTCGCTCCTGGTATCATATTCCAGTGCAGCGATGCAGACGCCGGCCAAAATCCGAACCCCCAAGTGGCGAATGATGAGTCGCTCCTGGTATCATATTCCAGTGCAGCGATGCAGACGCCAGCCAAATTCCAAATCCCAATGGCGAATGATGAGTCGCTCCCGGTACTATATTCCAGTGCAGCGATGCAGACGCCGACCAAATTCCAAATCCCATACCCCAACGGCGAATGATGAGTCACTCCTAGTACCATCTTCCAGTGCAGCGATGCAGACGCCAACAAAGTCCTGAAATGTTTTCGGCCCTACGGTCTGGATCATACATCCTGCAAAACCGTATACAATCTACGGGCGTAAAATGATCCCAATCTCTCCCAAGTCCTACCGGCGAGACCACATTCAAAGTCCCACCGGCGATGAAGATTCCAAAAAAAAGGTATGTTCACAAGCAAAATGGGTACGGATGAAAATCCGAAAGGGCTTCGTGAGTAAAAACAGCAGGACTGCCAGCGAGTTTGTGAAAACCCGAAAGGGCGCAAACTCGGGAAAAAGATATGAAATGCACTCGCAAAGTCCTCTCGACTTTCCGAGGAGAAAATTCCCGCGTGAGATCCTTACGACTCACAAAGGAGCGACACACTTAGGAGTCCCCACGACTCCTAAGGAGAAAATACACCTACGAAATCCTTTCGACTCGTAGGGAGAAAATGCTTTTACGGGACCTTTACGGCCCATAAAATTGAAAAGCCTTAGGTGATAGGGATCTAAACCTGCCTCCTAAGCCATCAATTCCCAAACCCTCTTGGGGCAAATGATGGGTTGCTCCTGGCATTATTCCAGGGCAGCAATCCAGATACCAAACAAAAAAAAAACAATCCCTAAATCCTCTCAAAGACAGATGATGATTCGCTCCTGGTACCATATTCCAGTATAGCGATGCTGATGTCAACTCAAATCAAACAAATCAAACCAACCAATTCCAACATCGACCTCTGCGTCAAACAACAGACACTCCATGCCGGGGAAACGTCGACCAGCGGCACTCCGTAATGGGGAAACGTCAAGAAGACACTCCGTCTCGGGGACACGTCAACCAGCGACACTCCGTCTAGGGGAAACGTCCAACACAGATACTCCATGCCGGGGACACGTCGACCAGTGACACTCTGCATCGGGGAAACATCAAACATAGACACTCCGTCTCGGGGACACGTCAACCAGCCGATACTCCGCCTTGGGGAAATGTAAAGCAGACACTCCGTGCCGGGGGCACGTCGACTACAGACACTCCGCCTCGGGAAACGTCGACCAGCGACACTCTGTGCCGAGGGCACGTCTACTAAATCACTCTGGGCCAGGAAAACGTCTACCACGGACACTCCATCTCGGAGACGCGTTAAGCGTCGACTATCCATGTCGTAAAAAGGGCAGTGCATCCCAAAAAGTGGGAACCAGAGCAAGTCGCCTCCACGCGAAAGAAGATCCATCAATTTCATGCACACGACCCACATATGTGGTGTGCATTTATCGATGGGGGGCACTTTGTTGGGGTCGAAAATTGCATCCCGGTTGACCAAGTCAAAGTCAAGGTCAACCCCAAGCCAAGTGGGCCCAAGCCCGGATCAAGTGGGCTCATGCCCAAGTCGAGTCCGAACATGAAGCGGCCGGCCTTCCTCCATGCCCCAAATGAAATCATGTAATAAATAATTTTTATGTAATTTTTTATGCATGAATGGGCATAGAGCCAAATTTTTGTAAAGCCCATGGCTTATGTGCAAAAAGAAATGGCACATGAGCCATGGGATGGCCAAAATGCCATTTTTGTAAAGCCCAAGGGGCTATATGTAAAGTGTATATCCTATAAAGGCCAAGATAATGAAAATATCAACACAACCTTTTCTCTCTCCAAAAAAAATCCAGATCTGTGATCTTCTCCTTCCTCAAGGTTCTAAAACCTTCTTCTTTCTTTTGAATTAAATCAAGAGTTTTTACTCTTCCTTTTATAAACTAAATAGTTTTTCACCACAAAACCCACAAAGGGGAGCTTAGATCTCCCATCAGATCTCAAAAAGAAGAGATTTTTAAAATCGCATACTTCTTAATCTTCAAGATCCGGCCAACAAAGGAAGAAGAAGGAGACCCATCACCAGAACCCCACTTTGGGGAAGAACTAGGGCTCAAGAGGAGAAGCCCTTCATCAGCTTCAAAACATCCTAGGAGTTTAACTCCTCACACACACACACACACACACACACAAAAATAATAATAATAAGTGCTCCTTTCTGGGAGTACATGTAACGTTTTAAAAATAATTAAATAAATAATTAAATAAATAATTAAATGAATAAAAGTGTTTAAGTGAATTTTAGGATTTTCGGTAAAGTAAAATGTATTTTTCGTAAAACCAAACCGTGATTGTTTTCATTATAATTTTTAATATATCTATTTTAATTATGAAATTACTAGTAAATGGTGTTTATTTAGCCACTTATAAATTTTTAGTTTAATAAAATATTTTTCCTAAATTAATTATTTTAAATATTAACATAAGCTTTATTTTTACACTAAATTAGTGTAAATTACAAATTTAAATGGTTTTAATTTGTAAAAATGAACCATGGCATGTTAGAAATTAGTGTGAATCATGCAAAATTTATTTGCAAATTTTTCCTATTTTCTATAGCTTTCTTGAGTTGCTATAGTAAACAAATAAATAAATAATTAAATAAACCATGAAAAGACCTTTAAGTGATATTTCTCCTCTTGAAACTTCTACACACTTTCACACTCACTTCTTTCTCTCCCTCACCTCACCAAAGCCGGCCACAACCCCCCATGGCTGCCCCTCCCCTTTTCCCACCTCATTTTTATCCAAAATTCATTAAAAACACATCAAAAATTCAATTAAAATTCCACAAAATCCTATTTATTCCATACTCTTTATTCCTTGCTCATTTTTATATGAAATTTCGAGATGGAAAGCATGCATTTTGGAGGCTCATTTCTTGTTTGGATTTCATATTTTGGGAGTTATAATTTCTTTCTTTTGATTTATTGTTTTAGATGTTCATTTAAGCTTAATTAGATTTAATGAATTAATTCTATGTTTTTAAAAAAAATGCAAGTTAGGGTTGTAAATTCAAGTTAGGGTTTTTAATAATTAATTAGGGTTATAATAGTTAGTTTAACACTTTTAGAATTGGAAAATATTGCATAGTTGTTAAATTGTAAAATTTTCATTTAAAATTGTTTTAAATAAGGAAATTAGCTAACTAGATTTTTCTAAAATGTGTTTGTGAGTAATATAAAATTCCAATTAAAGTTGCTATCATTAGATTGTAGTTTTAGTGAGAATATTAGCATGTAAATGGAAAAAAAAACTTAGTTTGATCACTAGATTACTTTGAGAATTGGAAAATACTAATAAAATGCTATTATTTTGTAAACTAGATTTTGAAAATTCCTAAATAAATGAGATTAAAAATATAATTTATGGTTTCATTAAATCATTATCATCATGAATTGTGGTTTAATACATTAATTCATGCAAAATCATGTTTTGTGGTGGAATTGTGGTATTTTGCTTGAAAAATGTTAAAATTGTTGAAAGTTGCAAACTAGAAATTTCAAATAAATGCAAAATTGTGTAATAAAAATATAGTAATGGTTTGTATAGTCTAGTAATGCTATTTAATGAGTTTTATGACCATTAGTTTCATTTAAATGTCAAGTTTTGATGAAAAACGGTATACTGGCATTTTCGGGTTTTACGAAATTGGACGGTTTGATGGATTTTAAGGTTTCGATGGATTTAATCATGTTTTATGGTATAAGTAATGTGTTTTAAAACTACAAGTTGTTTGATGATGTTATCTCGATCCATCGGAGTTCGTACGCCGATATCGAGCGGTATTTGGTTCTTTTGCGAGGGCGGGACATAGGTTTTAACCTATGCTTGTTCCTTTAGATCGTTTGACTTTCGTATGTGATTCAGTTTACGATGCTATTTATATGTTTGCGTCTAGGTACCCCCCACGTGGACTGCGGGTGATGAAGAGGAGGATGGTGACACTGTCTTCGGCAGACATGGACCAGGTGAGTAGATGCATATCTACGGGGGGAAGTCGGGTGGATGGCGTTTAGCACCCCCGCAACGTAGAATAGGAATAGTACTTATTGACATTAGGAAACCAGATGTGACCCTAGTAGGACCCTAGTATTGACCCTAGGCTGGACTAGACTGATTTAGGAAAACCATATCAGAGGATGAGTACCTTGGAAGAGGTTCGTAGGTTTCAGATAGAAATACACCCACGTACACACTGAAACTCGACATGGGGTACGTGTATGTGTATATATATAGAACTAGGTATAGGTATATACATATATATACAACACGTATAGGTGATTCATTGATGTGATATGATATCCGAGGTATGATGAAACAGTATAACTGGGCTTGATGCCGTGATTCTTGACTATACAGTCGTAATAAAGTGTTAGCGGATCATTAGAGAATGAGATAATGAACATGAATATATAAATTATAAAGAGTGGTGGTGATATTGATGTACATGGGACGCTAGAATAGTACCCGGACTGTAACTTGTGACTGATCACGATATGATATATGTATAACTTGATTACGACATTATATTGGTGTGACCTGATGCCGATATCATATAAGTATGACCTAGTCACAATATGATACATATGACATGATATTTCTGAGGATAAACTAATGATGCTTATCATGATGGCAATGATATATGATTGATGTATGCGATCGCAGTTTAACACCTTGATCATGAGATGTGCTGATGATGACATTATACGAATGAGGAGACACCTAGGAGATACTTGACCGTACCCCGATATTGGGATGCCGTACGATGGATTTTACCGTACGAGGCTTAGATTTGATGATTGATCCGCACTCTTGATTCGAGGAAGCCGTACTACGTACGTGACACTATTGAGGCGGGATCGCCGACTATTAGAGATATTGATCCAGACCTTAGGTAGACCCTAGTTTCTTACTGACTAGTCTATTAGGTTTAGTTCCTTAGGATGTTAGATGGACACTGGTTTAGGTTCGACTCTCATAGTGGTAGTTGTACTCGTATCTCGCAGAGGAGTGGATAATGCACATCTGTATTTACATTCATACTGTAATTATCATGGTACATGTTCTTTTATATGTTGCTATAATCAGTTTAAACTTTACCTGTTAGGACACCAGCACTATTACCGATGATGCGCATATTCCACGCACACTTATTTGCCGGCTCACACACATCATCATCGGTAATTGCTATGTCACGTACACTTTAGATCATATTGACTTTTATGGATAGAATCAGTTAACAACTAGACCGCTATAATATTGTGATTATTCTCTGACATTAGTACAGACATGATATTTATTGCTTAGACATTCATGCATTCATATTTTCATGTTATCATGCAGTATTATGGGCATATGCCGACACTTATCATATACTTACTCATGATTTTGAGATTTGGATTTCTATGAGATTTCTGGATTTTTGGGGAAAACCGCAAAAATATATAAAAACTTCTCTCTCTCCTCTTCTCTTTTTAAAATAAGATGCGGTTTTCTCGTGATGTATGTGTCGTCCACCATGAGATTTCATGTTTTCTATTGGATTTCGAGACCCGATTCGAGGAGTGGATGAACCGTCTCGGGTACATGGTGGGCCCGGTATGGTACCCCGGGGCAAGAAGATCGAGTTGTAGACGATGAGCCTGGCAGGGGAAGGCTACCTACCGGTGATGTCTGGCGCGGCGGATATCCGGAGGATACCGACCGTTGTCGTGAGATTTGATGATATAGGCCGATCCGGACTGACGGAGCCCGAGATATTGAGACTTGAGATTACATGTGTTGTGTCGATGTTTGACACGGATTTCCATGGATTTCATTATTGAGATTTCAGATTCTTATACACATTCTACTATGATAACAGCTAAAGATTTCTTATACCTATATATCTGGATTTCAGGATTTGTTACTTTACATTCATGGTGCATGCATTTCATTCATATGACATAGTATTATATGAGGTACTGACACGAGCACGGAGTATCGGCACTTACACGTATTATTACCCTGCTATTACTTGAGGTTTGAGACTTAGTAGTGTATTATTATTATGACCTAGGATAGCGTCGTGCATTCGATTTCTTTTCGTAGATGTCTTCTACTCACGAGTTGGCAACTCACCCCCGTTGTGCCAAATTTTATTACAGATTCGGTGTACAGGTTTCCCTGGCAGCTTGCTGGCATATCTATTCTTTCAGGGTGATTTGCACGGTAGGTTGGTTCACTTGTATCCGGACCACCATTGTACTTTTATTCATTCATTTGTATCTAGTAAGCTCCATCAACCATATTTGTATTACTTGATAAGTTTATTGGACCAGTTGTTTATTTCGACCTTAGAGTCGCGCATGTATTATTCTGATCTGGTGGTTTTGTTTTCTTTTGAGTTTTGAGCCTCGCCCTTTGGCGTTGTATATTATTGTGCCTGTTGTGGTTGTTTCCGCCTATTGGCGTTGATGCTAGCTCCCGTCTGGGGATGCTTTTTATTGTTTTTGTATATTATACTTGTTGTACCCGTTTGGGGGCCATTTTTTACAGAGGAGACTCTGCCGAAATTTTTGGAAAAATTTGCTGATGTTTTTATACTTGTTTTCTTTTCTTTTCTTCTTTTTCTTCTTTTATGGTTTAGATTTCTGGGCTTCGGCTTACTTAGGTCACGTGGCGCCTCTAGACGCTTCATAATCTAAGTGCCGGTCACGTTCCGTACTTTCGGGTCGTGACAAACTTGGTATCAAAGCGCTAAGTTTAACCTTGTATAAGTCTAGGTGACCCTTGGTTGATGGAGTAGGCGATTTAGGTAGAGTAACGTACCGTGGGTATGGTCCGCGGCATACTTACGATACGCTACTCTGCTTAAGGAGCCTTAGGATGTACATTTGTTTGCACCGTATTTCATTCGTTCCTTTGATCTATCTTCGTCGATGTCGGAGGGTGGTTCTGTTACCACGGGCGCACGGGCAGAGGGAGCTGCGGCTCGAATGCGATAACCATTAGAGTATTGGTTATTCTTGAGGATTGAAGCATTGCTTAGCGTGCGGACGAAGGGTATTCACATGCCGTCCGGATGAAGTTAAAGGATTCGAACGATTATCAGAAAACCATATTCCTAAGTTTAAAGTATTCGGAAGAACATGCAGGTATTTCGATGGACCCTCTAGAAGAGTGAAACCCTAACTCGACATAATGACCACGAGAACGCCCTTGAACCTTAGGGTTTACGGCAGTTCCGCTGTGCCATTAGTGAGGCTTGGGTTTGCCCTTCTACAGCTGGATCATCGATGCTGGGGTATGTACCGGATATTTTTAAACTGTACTTGAGTGTTGAGCTCTCGGGGAATTATGGGATTTTGATGGATCGATCGAAAAGTTTAATGTAGTCCGGATATCAAGTGAAGGGATCGACTATGTGGGAGACTCTAGACATGAGTATTGCCGTTGGTAGCGCAGTCAGCACACCTATGAAAGAACGAGTTCGAAGCAGTCGACATCAGAGGAAAGAGGCGCACATTGACGATAGTGTTTACGATTGTGATTTAGTGATTTGAATTTCCTATTTTCGTTGATTGGATTTTTGTATTTTGAGGACTTTGTTCTATGATTGGTATTTCCTGTGTGTACTTTCATTCTATCTGTGTTTCATATATCAGTTGTATTGATGTGGTTTAGTACGCACCCAGTACACTTGATTTGGTTTTATATATTTTGAGATTTTGATTTGATTTCGTGCATATGGGTTACACATGATTTTGATATATGCTTCGACCTAGTTTTTATCCATTTTCGTACTGTGATTCGAGTCTGATATTCGATGTATGTTTTCGTGCTCCATGTGCACCTGATTATGATTCTTGCGCATACTTGGCGCACTTGATGCGATTTTGTGCACACCAGATGCACTAAATCGGGGTTTTGTGCAGATTAGATGCACCTGATTTTGAGTCGTGCACGCTCGTTGCACTTGACAGATGTTTTTGGTGCACACCTGTTGCACTTAGTTTTGTTTTGTGGGTATTCATGGTTTCTGCATTTGGCTTCGATTTCAGTGCGCACCGGACGCACATGACATTTTATTGATGTGATTGGGATTGATTTTAGTTTGAGCAGTATGTTTTCCTAATTATTATTATTTGATTTAGTAACCAGGCGGGACGTGTATATTAAATAAAAGATATATATATAGCTATTTTTTTTAAAATTAAACGTCCGCTACTTATACCGTGACACGTGCATTGCACGGCGATTTTCAAGAGGGGTTTTTGTATGCTTCTTTATTATGATGATTCGGCGATTTTACTAGGATGCGAACTATATATAAGTTATAGATTGATGTATATTATGATGGTTTTCACATTGTGTTATGATATTTTATTATCGCCATAACTCTAATGATTGCGTCATGCTTGACGGAGTTGATTTTGTTATGTATTGATGATTTCAGAGCCCCGACGATTTGAGTGTTTTGCTAAATGTTTTAGTATTTGGAAGGGGAGTTTTAATTTAAATTCGGGGACCGAATTTCTTAAAGGGGGGAAGATTGTAACGTTTTAAAAATAATTAAATAAATAATTAAATGAATAAAAGTGTTTAAGTGAATTTTAGGATTTTCGGTAAAGTAAAATGTATTTTTCGTAAAACCAAACCGTGATTGTTTTCATTATAATTTTTAATATATCTATTTTAATTATAAAATTACTAGTAAATGGTGTTTATTTAGCCACTTATAAATTTTTAGTTTAATAAAATATTTTTCCTAAATTAATTATTTTAAATATTAACATAAGCTTTATTTTTACACTAAATTAGTGTAAATTACAAATTTAAATGGTTTTAATTTGTAAAAATGAACCATGGCATGTTAGAAATTAGTGTGAATCATGCAAAATTTATTTACAAATTTTTCCTATTTTCTAGAGTTTTCTTGAGTTGCTATAGTAAACAAATAAATAAATAATTAAATAAACCATGAAAAGACCTTTAAGTGATATTTCTCCTCTTGAAACTTCTACACACTTTCACACTCACTTCTTTCTCTCCCTCACCTCACCAAGGCCGGCCACAACCCCCCATGGCTGCCCCTCCCCTTTTCCCACTTCATTTTTATCCAAAATTCATTAAAAACACATCAAAAATTCAATTAAAATTCCACAAAATCCTATTTATTCCATACTCTTTATTCCTTGCTCATTTTTATATGAAATTTGGAGATGGAAAGCATGCATTTTGGAGGCTCATTTCTTGTTTGGATTTCATATTTTGGGAGGTATAATTTCTTTCTTTTGATTTATTGTTTTAGATGTTCATTAAAGCTTAATTAGATTTAATGAATTAATTCTATGTTTTTTAAAAAAAATGCAAGTTAGGGTTGTAAATTCAATTTAGGGTTTTTAATAATTAATTAGGGTTATAATAGTTAGTTTAACACTTTTAGAATTGGAAAATATTGCATGGTTGTTAAATTGTAAAATTTTCATTTAAAATTGTTTTAAATAAGGAAATTAGCTAACTAGATTTTTCTAAAATGTGTTTGTGGGTAATATAAAATTCCAATTAAAGTTGCTATCATTAGATTGTAGTTTTAGTGAGAATATTAGCATGTAAATGGAAAAAAAAAACTTAGTTTGATCACTAGATTACTTTGAGAATTGGAAAATACTAATAAAATGCTATTATTTTGTAAACTAGATTTTGAAAATTCCTAAATAAATGAGATTAAAAATATAATTTATGGTTTCATTAAATCATTATCATCATGAATTGTGGTTTAATACATTAATTCATGCAAAATCATGTTTTGTGGTGGAATTGTGGTATTTTGCTTGAAAAATGTTAAAATTGTTGAAAGTTGCAAACTAGAAATTTCAAATAAATGCAAAATTGTGTAATAAAAATATAGTAATGGTTTGTATAGTCTAGTAATGCTATTTAATGAGTTTTATGACCATTAGTTTCATTTAAATGTCAAGTTTTGATGAAAACGGTATACTGGCATTTTCGGGTTTTACGAAATTGGACGGTTTGATGGATTTTAGGGTTTCGATGGATTTAATCGTGTTTTATGGTATAAGTAATGTGTTTTAAAACTACAAGTTGTTTGATGATGTTATCTCGATCCATCGGAGTTCGTATGCCGATATCGAGCGGTATTTGGTTCTTTTGCGTGGGCGGGACATAGGTTTTAACCTATGCTTGTTCCTTTAGATCGTTTGACTTTCGTATGTGATTCAGTTTACGATGCTATTTATATGTTTGCGTCTAGGTACCCCCCACGTGGACTGCGGGCGATGAAGCGGAGGATGGCGACACTGTCTTCGGCAGACATGGACCAGGTGAGTAGATGCATATCTACGGGGGGAAGTCGGGTGGATGGCGTTTAGCACCCCCGCAACGTAGAATAGGAATAGTACTTATTGACATTAGGAAACCAGATGTGACCCTAGTAGGACCCTAGTATTGACCCTAGGCTGGACTAGACTGATTTAGGAAAACCATATCAGAGGATGAGTACCTTGGAAGAGGTTCGTAGGTTTCAGATAGAAACACACCCACGCACACACTGAAACTCGACATGGGGTACGTGTATGTGTATATATATAGAACTAGGTATAGGTATATACATATATATACAACACGTATAGGTGATTCATTGATGTGATATGATATCCGAGGTATGATGAAACAGTATAACTGGGCTTGATGCCGTGATTCTTGACTATACAGTCGTAATAAAGTGTTAGCGGATCATTAGAGAATGAGATAATGAACATGAATATATAAATTATAAAGAGTGGTGGTGATATTGATGTACATGGGACGCTAGAATAGTACCCGGACTGTAACTTGTGACTGATCACGATATGATATATGTATAACTTGATTACGACATTATATTGGTGTGACCTGATGCCGATATCATATAAGTATGACCTAGTCACAATATGATACATATGACATGATATTTCTGAGGATAAACTAATGATGCTTATCATGATGGCAATGATATATGATTGATGTATGCGATCGCAGTTTAACACCTTGATCATGAGATGTGCTGATGATGACATTATACGAATGAGGAGACACCTAGGAGATACTTGACCGTACCCCGATATTGGGATGCCGTACGATGGATTTTACCGTACGAGGCTTAGATTTGATGATTGATCTGCACTCTTGATTCGAGGAAGCCGTACTACGTACGTGACACTATTGAGGCGGGATCGCCGACTATTAGAGATATTGATTCAGACCTTAGGTAGACCCTAGTTTCTTACTGACTAGTCTATTAGGTTTAGTTCCTTAGGATGTTAGATGGACACTGGTTTAGGTTTGACTCACATAGTGGTGGTTGTACTCGTATCTCGCAGAGGAGTGGATAATGCACATCTGTATTTACATTCATACTGTAATTATCATGGTGCATGTTCTTTTATATGTTGCTATAATCAGTATAAACTTTACCTGTTAGGACACCAGCACTATTACCGATGATGCGCATATTCCACGCACACTTATTTGCCGGCTCACACACATCATCATCGGTAATTGCTATGTCACGTACACTTTAGATCATATTGACTTTTATGGATAGAATCAGTTAACAACTAGACCGCTATAATATTGTGATTATTCTCTGACATTAGTACAGATATGATATTTATTGCTTAGATATTCATGCATCCATATTTTCATGTTATCATGCAGTATTATGGGCATATGCCGACACTTATCATATACTTACTCATGATTTTGAGATTTGGATTTCTATGAGATTTCTGGATTTTTGGGGAAAACCGCAAAAATATATAAAAACTTCTCTCTCTCTCTCCTCTTCTCTTTTTAAAATAAGATGCGGTTTTCTCGTGATGTATGTGTCGTCCACCATGAGATTTCATGTTTTCTATTGGATTTCGAGACCCGATTCGAGGAGTGGATGAACCGTCTCGGGTACATGGTGGGCCCGGTATGGTACCCCGGGGCAAGAAGATCGAGTTGTAGACGATGAGCCTGGCAGGGGAAGGCTACCTACCGGTGATGTCTGGCGCGGCGGATATCCGGAGGATACCGACCGTTGTCGTGAGATTTGATGATATGGGCCGATCCGGACTGACGGAGCCCGAGATATTGAGACTTGAGATTACATGTGTTGTGTCGATGTTTGACACGGATTTCCATGGATTTCATTATTGAGATTTCAGATTCTTATACACATTCTACTATGATAACAGCTAAAGATTTCTTATACCTATATATCTGGATTTCAGGATTTGTTACTTTACATTCATGGTGCATGCATTTCATTCATATGACATAGTATTATATGAGGTACTGACACGAGCACGGAGTATCGGCATTTACACGTATTATTACCCTGCTATTACTTGAGGTTTGAGACTTAGTAGTGTATTATTATTATGACCTAGGATAGCGTCGTGCATTCGATTTCTTTTCGTAGATGTCTTCTACTCACGAGTTGGCAACTCACCCCCGTTGTGCCAAATTTTATTACAGGTTCGGTGTACAGGTTTCCCTGGCAGCTTGCTGGCACGTCTATTCTTTCAGGGTGATTTGCACGGTAGGTTGGTTCACTTGTATCCGAACCACCATTGTACTTTTATTCATTCATTTGTATCTAGTAAGCTCCATCAACCATATTTGTATTACTTGATAAGTTTATTGGACCAGTTGTTTATTTCGACCTTAGAGTCGCGCATGTATTATTCTGATCTGGTGGTTTTGTTTTCTTTTGAGTTTTGAGCCTCGTCCTTTGGCGTTGTATATTATTGTGCCTGTTGTGGTTGTTTACGCCTATTGGCGTTGATGCTAGCTCCCGTCTGGGGATGCTTTTTATTGTTTTTGTATATTATACTTGTTGTACCCGTTTGGGGTCCAGTTTTTACAGAGGAGACTCTGCCGAAATTTTTGGAAAAATTTGTTGATGTTTTTATACTTGTTTTCTTTTCTTTTCTTCTTTTTCTTCTTTTATGGTTTAAATTTCTGGTCTTCGGCTTACTTAGGTCACGTGGCGCCTCTAGACGCTTCGTAATCTAAGTGCCGGTCACGTTCCGTACTTTCGGGTCGTGACAGTACAACTCCCATTGCAGGGACCAAGTCCCTTCTGCCGCTCGAGCGCCCACGTGCTGACACGTGGAGCGGTAGCGCTCAAAGCGCTAGCGCCCGAGCGCCCACGTGCTGATACGTGGGGCGCTAGCGCTCAAAGCGCTAGCGCCCTTGCGCTCAAAGTGCTAGCACACAAAGCGCTAGCGCCCGAGCGCCCACGTGCTGACACGTGGGGCGCTAGCGCTTTGAGCGCTAGCGCCCGAGCGCCCACGTGCTGACACGTGGGGCGCTAGCGTTCAAAGCGCTAGCACCCTTGCGCTCAAAGTGCTAGCGCCCGAGCGCACACGTGCTGACACGTGGGGCGCTGGTGCTTTAGCGCTCAAAACGCTAGCACCCAAAGGGCTGGTGCTTTTTCCCACGCATCCTTTGGATGCCCTTTCCCTTTTTTTATTTTATACATATGTATACACACACACACACATACTCTACAACACTATCCCTCTCAAAAAAAAATTGGGCCGGGGCGCTGCCCCGCACTCCGCAAGGGGCAGCTGGCCCCCTTGACCCCCAGCCCGCTATCTGGGTAGCGGGACCCCCATAAAAACTTTGCGGGGCTCTCAATATATCCAAGACCCCCTTCAAAACACAACACTGGACATTATGTTGAGATGAGTGTTTTTCATTTTCATTCATGTAAAAACTTGTATGTAATATTCTTTTATTGGGGCGCTTCCAGGTTGCGGGAGTTGTCACCTGTTGTATATTATTTACTTTTCCGCACTAGGATAGACCCAAGGAGAGGAGCACAAGTAACCGGGTTCTGGAGTCCAGTGGGAGACCAACTCGAGGAGTCGAGTCCGGGTCTCCTAACTCTAGAATTGGTAGGGTTGCTTGCCGCTCTCGTAGGGGTCTAGGGGTGTGGGTTTGGCTATTCATCACGACCGTGGAATCCGTGTTTTATACTGGCTCGTATTGAAAACACGGACGTCCTAGTATATCCAATATTTCATATGATTCTTCTGCTGCGATATCTGTGATGTGATCATGTGATGTTCTGTGATAGATACAGTATATAGTATATATGATATATTATATAGACGTTACTTATGTTTTACACCCGCGCTAGCCCTGCCCCGCTCTGTCGTTAGTTACCTAACCTAACGGTGCACGAGGGGACATCGAGGCGAATGCGGATGGCATAAGTGTACGTCGTATTTATCTGTGATGTTTAGGTACATAAATGATGGGACTTCATTAATGTGATTAATGAAATAAAAGAAACCTAAGATGTTGTAGAATCGAATTTCAAAATAAAACAGGTAGCTACAGTTCTTGCTTTGCACAGCGGTATATGTGATATATCCTGCACCTTATTCGATGAGGAAAGGACCGAGATCCCTTCACCGGGAGTGACTCCTTTAGCAATAACTGGCAGATGCTACACACTCGGTTTGTCTTTTGATTGCTTTTAAGTGTTTTTGCTTTGCACAGTGATATATATGATATATCCCGCACCTCATTCGACGAGGAAAGGACCGACGATCCCTTCACCGGGAGTGACTCCTTTAGCAAAACTAGAAAAGCCTCAAAAGCACTCCATTTTAAAACCATTTGATTCTACAACGATATCAAGTTCATTACGCAATAGGTTTTCAGAAAAACCTGTCGTAGCCCTCCGTCATTTCAGATACGTACTAGTTAGTATTCGTGCTGCGGTTGTTTGGCCTCTGTCAAGGCGTAGTGTACGGTAGCTAACTAATGCTTATCTGCTAGCATATGATGCGATTGGATTAGGGTATTCGTACGGCGTTGTTTGGCCTCCGTCAAGGGTCGTGCGGGTGGGTTTAATTCAATCAGGAAATGACGGGTTGAACTTGACTAGCGGACTATGGGTTGTTTGGCCTCCGTCAAGGTCATAGCGAGCTAGGGGCAAAATATTATCGGGAATTTCAAGTGTTGAAATTTGCAATGAGATTGCATACCTTCTATGAGATAGTTGGATCCCGATACCCGCTGCGAGTAAGTGTTACTCCTGGGAGAGTTTTATACATTACAATTAGCCGATCAAGTAGGTGTCTAGAAAGGTGTCAACGGGGTTACGCCTCTGGGAAAACGAGGTTTACATTAATTAGGTTCGTGCGAAAGCACGGGGGACCTCCCTCAAAGTACCGACACTGGCCTGGCTGAAAGATTGGCGAACTTGTAGTGTGTAATTAATCCCGGCTAGTCTTTCCTTTTAGGGTTTGAAGGAAGATTTGATAAAAAGCAGTGGGAGCCATCCTGATTAGATAAAATAATAACCAATCTATTCTTGACAGAGCGCACGCTGAGTGTTTTCTTCTCTCTCTCTCCAGGTAGCGACCATATCACGCCTTAATCAAGATAATAATACGGATTATTGACCGAACCCGCTTGTTATACTGAGCTGGGGAACGTTGGTCCCGCTCCAACTTATAAGTGTTATAAGACAGAGCAGGAAATTGGGGAATACCAGATTTCCCGTGCCGCCCAAACGAAGAGAGTGCATGCTGATGCATCATCTTCGGGTGTGTTCATTATACAGAGAACTGTTTCTCAGTATCCTTTACGTCCTGGGTATGTGATACCAGATCAGGATCCCAGATATGTAATCTGTTACATAGGGCTACAGAGAGGTAGAGAACTGAGAACGGGTGATAAGTTTCATGAGGCAGAAAACGGGGCAAGAGTTGCAGCCAAGTCTGTTGGTCACTGTCACCCTGTATTACAATACATTGATTCTGAACGAATGTTATTAGATACCGAACCTGATATACAAAATCATATCTGTCTCTTTATTAGTAAAGAAACGGTAAAATTTTGTATTGTTGGATAATGTTTTGAACATTTCCTATATCAAAAGTTGATCGGTTCAGGCACGTTATCTAAAAGCATTAATGTTCTAAATCAAACTACAGTTCTTCGTATACAGAACACACACAAGAGGAAGAGTTCAGAAATGAACGAATCCTTCTTGAGGTATTGTAGACTAGGTCATATCAATGCGACCCGACTGGCTGAGTTACATTTAGATGCATATTTAAATCAGTTTGAATTTACATCTTGTGAAGCTCGCCAGTCATGTCACAAAGATAAGATGACCACAGCTCCGTTTACTGGAAACAGAGAAAGAGTTAGTGAACTCTTGGGATGATACATGTTGATGTATGTAGGTCCCCTGTCTACACATGCCAAGACCGGTTCTTAGTACTTCATTACATTCTCTGATAATCTCTCAAGATTCAGACAAATGTTCCTGTTGAAACACAAGTCTGAACCTTTTGAGATATTCACAGAATATAAGCTAGAAGTAGAGAACCAAAATACGGGTATAAGTATTATGTCCTATGATGAGATCAGGGAGGAGAATACTAGTGCATGAAATTCCTGGACTATTCTAAAGGAGAATGAGATTCTCTCTCAGCATTACTCCTCTGTATACACCATAGCACGATGGTATATCGGGGTGGAGCAATCACACCCTATATGATAAGGTGTGCTCTATGATGAGTACTGCTGAGTTACCTATTTCCTTTTTGGGAGCTATGCACTTGAGAAGCTGCATATCTATTGAATAGGGTTCAAATCAAATCAGTTGCCTACCGCTTCATATGTGATATGGAAAGGGAAGAACCCATATCTTAAGTTAGTTAAGATTTGGGGTTGTCCGGGCTATGTCTAAAAGCAAAATCCGGACAAGCTCGAGGCAAAGTCTGTAATGCAGAACTGGAAAGGTTCCAGCTAAACAAACCGCAGCTGATGATTTAAAAGAACCAAAGGATTCAGTAGATTCCAACGAACCTCAACCTCTCCGCCGATCTAGTAGGGTTCCTCACCCACCTGAGAGATACTTCGGTTTCTCTATGACAGTGGGAGCGAGGATTGCATCATGAGATGATGACCCAACTAGCTTCGAGCTGGCCATCAGGAGTGGGACTCCGTAAGAATGGCTGGATGCTTAGTGATCTGAGATGGAATCCTTATACACCGACAAAGTATGGACTTTGGTTGCTATATCTGAAGGGTTAAATCCCCATCAGGAGCAAGTATATCTTGAGAAGATTACTTGGTGTACATGGAAAAGTTGAGATTTTCAAAGATAGACTTGTTAAAGCTTTTCGTCATTGACCAGGCATGGATTATGATGAAACCTTTTCAAGTACCTATGCTTAAGTCCATCCAGATCCTACTTGTCACGGCTACATACCATGACTACGATATCTAGTGGTTGGGTGTCATGACTGCTTTTCTAAATGAAGTTTTAGAAGAGTGCGTCTATAAGTACACAGCCAGAGGGCTTCGTAGACAGTGGGAGCAGCGGAAACGTGTGCAAGATGTTTTATAGGATAAAGCAGGCATCGCGGAGTTGGAACATCTGTTTTGATGGATAAGTCAAAGAGTTTGACATCATCAAAATGGTAGATGAACCTTGTATAAACAAAAAGGTAGTAGGGAGTATGGTGATGATCCTCGCAGAGTACGTGGATGACATACTCTTGATAAGAAAAGAGTTTCTTATGCTACGCTCGGTCAATCTCCGCTTATCACTAGGATTCTCCATATAGGATCAAAATGATACCTACTAAATCCTGGATTTTGGATCTATGAGATAGCTTTAATTGGATGTTAGGATTCTCACTAGTTGTAGTGAGATGGTATCAATCGATCCTGGAGAGAATCACTGGAAGGGTTCCAGGGTGATAAAGACGACTGAATGTCAGTCACAGGCATTGTCTTTACCCTCAGTGGAGGGACGGTATGTTGGAAGAGTTCCAAGCTAGATACCGTGACATACTAGACGATAAAGGCTGGATACATCGCTACTTAAGATGCTACCAAAGAGGATGTTTGGGTGTATATTGGTTCATGAGATGAACTTTGTTCCTCCCATTGTGTGACAATGGAGTTGTGGCTTATGCCAAGGAACGCCCGTCCCATCAGTGATCCAGACATATTCTAAGGCAGTATCACTTGATCATGGAGATGGTTGATCTCCAGGGTGATCGAGGTTTGGAGAGTAGACTCAGAGGACAACACAGCGGATCCACTCACAAAGGCCTGTTCCCAGAGAGAGACTTTTATGGGATGGTTGAGTATGAGATACTACAACCACTGCTATCAGATGGCCCTAGTGCAAGTGGCAGATTGTTAGTTATATGTATGCCCTAGAGGCCATTACTGTACATAGGATGTATATTGGAGTGGATGCTGGGACGTATATAGGGAGGACTTTCTTGCTCGACATGATAGTATGCTATCTGGTTGAACTTTACCTTAACGTGTATACTGATTGTCTCTCTGTTACATGTTGGTAAAGCCCTTAGGATGTGTGCTTGACTACCTGGACTATGATGCGGATCATACTAGTGGGGACATGGTAGTCCATAAGTACATCCTTCAAAGTCCCTAGTCGTGGGTGTATCGAGACGGGGCATCGATATACCATAGTAGACTAGCGTATACCTTCTCGACCCATACAGATGGGCGATGGATGATCCCATATCCATCGGTGTTTGACATCAGAGATGATATACGGGTGCTCAGTAGAGACTGGGTACACTGGACGGACTCGCCGAGAACTCCCAGATGGTATTATACCTCACGTCAGATGGCAGTTCTCTGGTGACACTGGTACAGAGTAGTCTGTTGACCCGAGATCGTCATAGAGTCTTGTGTGGTTCCCACTGTGCTTTGATTTCCATCTTACCACGTCCAAAAGGACGTGCAAAACGGTGGTTTTTAGGTACAGTCCCGAGTCACATGGAGGCAATGAGCGATAGGAGGGGATTCGTCTCTCCCGGTATAGGGAGTTGATGTTGCGCTGTGTTCGATTGGCTATAACAGGAAATCCCTGGCCAGGGTTGCTGAGATTTACTGGTAAGTGTTACCAGTAGTTTCTCGAATAGTTATAGACCTCATATCGACACGACTTATCGAGCTATTGGGGTCTGACGTTTACCACCCCTAGGCGAGATATGCGACATATCAGACGATCAGACCGGACTGTACGGTAGTGTTACTGGTCGGATTCACTGGAGTGTGAGCGGGCTTGCTCGTCGATCTTCAGATCGCTCAATACCCGGGTGGCCGTTACGTTTAGCAGACCGCTTGCGGCTTGTGGGTGTTTGATATGATCATCACCTGCTGCCGGCGTATTGACGAGTCTTTAGAGTCCTACACAGAGGTTTCCTGGCTCAAGCGAAACGAAATAGGAGCGCATATGAGATATGTGCGGGACCGAGAATAATGCGTGTATGTGATACCGTATTCTATTCTCACGATAAATGTATCGAATGGTTGTATGCGATATAACCTAGTTATCGATTCAAGCGTTGATTCGATAAGCCGATATATTGGATACTAGTCGGTTGTGTGCGACATAACCGGATCATTGAATCAAGTGTTGATTTAATGATTTAATGCATATTTATATATTTGATATATTACTTTGCATCAACTAGTATCGGTTTACTTAAGATGGATTTTCTCACTCGAATGTGCGCATTATATATGTGATATGATTTTGTGCACTTGCTTGTATCATGTTTGATGATACATGCTTTTTGGTTAAGTGTAAAGTATTAAACCTTGGTTAATGAAATGGTTAGGGTTTATTATTTGTTATTCATTTATCTTATTTAATTATCCTTTTATTTTTGATAAATGAATAAAAGAAAAGAGAAAAGAATGGTGGCTAATTTTGTTCTTTAGTTGAAGCTTCATGAAGCTTTGATCAAGTCAACCATTCTTATCTCATCCTTAACCCTAACCATTCCCACTAACCCTAGTTTAATCTCTACACTTGACCATGGTTAATTTTATGATAAGAATTCATTTTCTTTTCTTTTTCAATTAACTTATCATAACATTTTTCTTCTTCTTCTTCCTTGAACTCAAGAAGAAAAAGCTTTCTTCATCAATGGTGAATTGAGCAAACAAGTGAGAAATCCAATTCTAAAGTCTACCCACTTCCTATTTCTTCATCCTCTACCTCTTGCCAAGTAGTAGAGTGTGTTTCCTTCACAAGTTTTAGGGCTTGGTGAAGGTGGAGCTTGATTTAGCGATGCCTCGACGTAGATCATCTTCGGCATGGACATCGACGACCTGGCTCACTTTTTCTCCGACGAAGCCGACTCTAGAGCCCGGATTTGTTTTGGACAGCGGAGACGACTTCGTTGCGGAGCCGTGGAGGTGGAGGACCGGATCTACAAAGGTTGTATTTCCGTTTCTCATTAGTTAAGTGTTAACTAGTTAGCTTTTTCGCCTAATCATCTAGCAAACGATCCGTAGTCGGGTCTCTCGGCACCGTTAGATTTTTTTAATTTGGCATGTTCGATGCCTTGTGTGACCTCATTAGGGTGCCTAGGAACCCTACAAAAATTACCATGTTATACTTGTTCATGTTTTGTTTCCATTCATACTATATCACATGTCACCTTGCATATTCATTTATATACTTTCACATCTCATCTTTCTTGTGGACTTACCGAGCGCAAGTTCGCTGACGGGTATTCCACCCTGTTCCCGCCAAAATTTTCGGCCAAGAGCTATTTGTTTCCTTATAAAAAAGGGATGAGGGAAAGTTCCTCACTAAAACAGCCCCACGTGTTTAACACGTGAGTGCCTATATGCAACGCATATAGGTACAGCAATTAAAACAATTGCTAAGCTAAAACATATAGGTATAACAATTAAAACAATTGCTAGGCTTAAATAGCCCCACGTGTTTTATTCGTGAGTGCCTATATGCAATGCATATAGGCACTGCAATTAAAACAATTGCGAGGCTAATAAGCCCCACGTGTTTAACACGTGAGGGCACTTCCCTACGTAGAATTAAATTCTACTCAACAAGGAACCGTTGGATCTAAGATCCAACAGTGATCATCTGGTAGAATAAAATTCTATCATAGGAAACTATTTTCCTAATTTTGTTAAACTAACAAGATATTCATATGATAAGAATAAAATTCTATGTTAAACTAACGAGATAGAATTAAATTCTAAATAAAAGGATCAAAACCCTATTTGAGGAAATATTCCTCAAATCTTTCTAAACAAGAAAGATTACTCTCTGTAAAACAGAGTACCGTTGGATTAAAAAATCCAATGGTGATTAAAAATAACCTATGTATGGGAAAATATTTCCCTAATCTTATTAAAAACAAGAAAAATATCTTTTGTAAAACAGAAGTCCTTAAATCAAAGATCCAACGGTGGATAAAATCCCCGAATCATTTAAAGATCTCTCAATGAGAGATTTCTTTAACTAAATCAACAAACCTACCTCTACTATATAAAGGACCCAAGACTTCAAGTCTTAAAACAGAGAGACCCTCCCATAAGCTTTGAAAAAAGAGAATTCAATTCTCTAAAGAAGAAAATCCCCTTCTTAAAACAAAAATTCTAGGTAAGAAGAAAGTGCAGAGATTATCTTATCTCTTTTTTAAGGGTTTAACCCTTCATACAAGAACTTAGTTCTTCCTCTGGTTGAGATCTGCAGAAGCAGATCTCCCCACATGTTGAGAATTTAATTCTCATCGGAGAGATTCTGTTATGCAGATTCAAAATTTAGGGGAAAGAACTAAGTTCAAAAAATTTAATTCTTCCAAAAGTATACAGGAATTTAATTCCTCTAATAAAACTAGAGTTTAACCCTGCAAAAGAATTTAATTCTTATAAAACAAGGGACCTAAAATTCTCAAAACTCAGATTAAATCTCTGTGCATGTAAAAGAAAAGACTGAGAATTCATTAGTGTTTGACGCTATAACAAAAGATCATGTGTTCCCACGTGAGCACCTTTGATGAACAAAAAAGAATGACTGAGATTGAATCACGTGTTCCCACGTGACCCCTTAAAACGAGCGCTCAGCAACTACATGAAAAAGGGAATAAACCCAAAGACGGTTCACATTTTAGGGCGCCTCACGTGTTCCCACGTGACCCCTAAACAGTGTGCCTAATACTTATATGGAAAAGGGGAAGATTCCAAAGACAACGCTCATATTTTGAGCACCTCACCTGTTCGCACGTGAGCTTTATATGAGTTAAGTGCTTAGCACTTATAAAAGGAAGAGAGAATAAATCCAAAGAGGCAGTGCCCCACTTTGGGGTGCCTCACGTGCTTACACGTGAGGGCCATAGGAATTAAGTGTCTAACACTTGCATATATGGACGAGGATTCGAACCCAAGGGCACAGCACCAACTTTCAGGTGCTTCACGTGCCACATGTGAGCGTCCCAAATTTCAGTGTTTAACATTGTTTTAGAGACTCATGTGGGAACACGTGAGCACCGAGCATATATTAGTGTTTAACACTATAAGAGCCAACTTCAGCTCCAAATTGGCTAAGTCCTCTTGAGATTAAGACGTCTTGGATCTCCAAATAGACCGAGCCTCTATGCTCATGACTTCCCAAACTAATTGACCAGAACGATGTCCATTGCACATTTCCTAAGTTAATCTTAGTCTTCCAAAAATGACTAATGATTCTCAGATAGTCCACCATGATCTCTCCCCTCAATCTGGAATTTGGGTCAAGGGTACATCTCTCCACACCTCTGGTACATGTTGTTGTAATTCTTCAACGTCTTCAGAGTGGTGGAGGGTCCCGACAACCAACAACTCTTTGGCGCACTCCCAAACCGATGGGCACATCCCAATGTAGACCGAAACGTTCTTAAACTAACAACGGACCGAAACATCCTTAAACTAAACCCTCACCTCAGAAATAGTGATCTGTGGACCGAAACATTCTTAAACTAACAACGGATCGAGACGTTCTTAAACTAAACCCTTGCCTGTCATTCCCCGCTTCCCAAAGTGTGCTAAGATCGGCACGTGACAGAGCCAACCATGCTACCTGTGGCTAGAAAACATCCATCCACAGTCACATTACGGCTGTCTATAGATATCAAGAACAGGAAAATATAAGAAACTATCTAGTACATGTCCATGAGCCAGAAATAACGAGTCAAGAAATAATATGCGGAAGCAATAAATCCAATAAACAGTAACATATGGAAAGTACGAAAATAACTAAACTAACTGGATACTAACAGGATCCTCACTGCTCGGCCTGACGGCGGAAATACTCCTGATTAGCCTGCTACAAAGGTAGAGGATCTGGGCCATGCAAAATCCAGACGTCAGTGCGTCATGATATCAAACAATAATAAATGAACAGGATACACGAGATATGCAGGCATGAATCATAAACAGTAACATGAATGTAATAAGTAAACACGGATATAGAACAGTGCAGTGTATCAATATATGTGTCGTGCAGTGATCAATCTAAACTGTGCTACTGAGTTATCTATTCTAAAGTTTTTTTGAAATCAATTAATGTAATCCTCCATGTAACTCAAAGGATATGTCCCGTTACCCCCCGGGACCACGGATCAGGAATATGTGAACCAAGAGTGGTTCTGTCCCGTTACCCCCCGGGACCACGGATCAAGAATATGTAAGAGTCACGAATGGCTCTGTCCTGTTACCCCCCGGGACCACGGATCAAGTAATACCCTTTTAAGTTACACTTTAGTTTACACTTTTGATTTCCCCATACCCCAAGGTTATGTGTTCAAGTCAGGTATTGATAAATCTGGAGCTAATGCCAATACAGGATCAAGCAGGTACAGGTTTGTCTAAATAGACAACAGGATATGTCCGTAGGGACAACATGTCAAGATTGTCGGCATTAGTAACAAGATCAGGTATCAAGTCAAGCAGTAGTGCATCAAGTCACGTCAAGTAGTGCACATGTGTCAAGCGGATGCTCATAATAAAACTGTAGCAAGTACGGATGCACGATAAAAGCATAGATGCACAAATATTTATCAGGGATTATATCATGACTATGTAGGATGCACATTATCAAGCATGGGGTATTACTGTAACAATATTATGAATTAATACGACATGGCATGCGACTAGATATGTAATAAACCGTACGAATACAGACGGATACTATAAAACTGTAAGTCGGTAAAATTTGCTGAATATTAAAACACAAGCACTATTATTTATTAAATAGATATTGATATAATAATATTAATATGGATAATATATTCAAACCGATTAATAAGTATAAAAGTGGTATTGATTAACCATGCACAAGAAAGTTCCGTTCAAAAATTCAGCGTCACCCTGATTTGTAAAATAGCTTAAAAATAACAAACGTTCTCCAAAAGGGACGTGTCTTATACCAAAACAAAGATAATTCAATAAGATTTTTACTTTTATAAGTAGAAGTATCTCAGGTTGTTTCTACAAAAAGTTATGAACATTCGAAATTGAAAGTTTGCTG
This sequence comes from Agapanthus africanus, assembly GCA_030015575.1. NCBI lineage: Eukaryota > Viridiplantae > Streptophyta > Magnoliopsida > Asparagales > Amaryllidaceae > Agapanthus > Agapanthus africanus. The sequence goes on along the minus strand of JASDDO010000019.1, from coordinate 39,647,665 downwards.
CTGGAATTTCCCTGGACAGCAGTTTAGAGATATTTTTATTTGCATTCTACATTATTTAAACAATTTATTTTGCAAGTAAATATTTCATAGAGTTATAGTATTCTGAGTTATCTTCGTAACAAACTAAAGAACGTATACTAATAATTTTTCTATGATTTATAATGAATTTTATAAGGTAAGGTGTACAGTAAATTTCAGATTTGTCGTATCCGCTTTGCAACGACGTTTCATGTGTAAACTATAATATTTTCAAACTATATTTTGTATAACATTATAAAATGCAGATTATAAACTAATTAAAGATAATAATAAGAAATATTACGACGATATATATTTTAAATGATATGGATGCAAACGGGTATCCGAAAATAGTAAAACTTTAGTATGGATGTATAATGTGATAAACGGGTAACATTTTACTCATATGGATGCATAATAATATACGTAGCATGAAGCAAAATGAACTAGCATACGACTAGATATGTAAATAACAATATGGATGCATACGGATATCCGAAAAAAGTAAAACTGTAAAATGGTTATATGGGATGTACAAATAAGCAATATGAAATGTTATTATTCAATTGGATGCATTATATAGTAATATAGCATGTAGCAAGATAAACTTGCATGCATTAAATACGAAATAAATTGTACGGATGCAAACGGACGTCGTAAAACTGTAAAACTATAACATGGGATGCATAATTTTAAATACATGTATTATATTTATTCAAATGGATGTAAATATAGTAACATAACATGTAGCAAGGTAAACTTGCCTCGATCGGATCACACGACGGATACGCACGACACGTCCGACGTCGGTAAAACGTCGCAACGCATGCACGGCACGCGGGACGGATCCAAGCAATGCAAGAGGGTAACCACACAGGTAGGAGACGTTCACTGGACTACTCGGATCGTCGGCAGCGGCACGGCTCCAGCGAGTGATCACCGGAAAAGAAGCAAGAAATCAAGAAGGAAAAGAAAAGAGAAGAAGAAGAAGAAGGAAACGAAGAAGAAGAGAAGGTGGTTTGGGGTTTTAGGATAGAGGAGAAGGTGAGGAAGTGGTTGTGATGACAAGTGCACGGAGGCGACGGGGTCGGTGCTCCGGCGATAACCGGGAAAAAAAACAAGATCAAGAAAGAAATAAGAAAGAAGAAGAAGAAGAAGAAGGAGAAAGAAAAGGAGAGGAGAAAGTGGAGGTCGAGAAGGGGAGATGGTGACGAGATGAGGGAGGCGAGCTCCGGCGTAAGGTGATGGGGCTAGGGGGTCGGTTAGGGTTAGCATGTTTCAGGTGCAGGGTTCTGGGGTTCTCGTCGGGGATGAAGCGAAGTGGAGGTGGTAGTTACGAGGGCGATGTGGTCACGACGGGTAAGTGGAGACGAAGATGAGGTGGGGACCCGGTGAGATGAGAACGGTGGCAGAGAGGCTGTTGTTGGGTTCAGCGATGGGTATGGGTCATGGGGTTGTGGGTGATCGAGGAGGGAAGAGAGGAGGAAAGAGAAGGAGGACGAGGAGGTGGGCGAAGAGAGAGAGAGAGAGGAAGGCGAGGGTGATGATGGCGACGAGCAAGCAGCGCGGGCGTGGGCGCGGGCTCGCGGCGACGAAGGAAGGCGGCGGGAAAAAAAATTAAAAGAAGAAGAAACGAAGAAGGGAGGTGAGCATAGCAAGAGAAAGGAGGTGACGGGATCCACGAGGAACAGTAATCGCGAGATGTGAGAGAGAGGGTGAGAGAGAGAGAAACGTGGAAAAGACAGAGAGAGGGATTTATAAAATTTTTAAAAGAAATAATATAATATAAAGGGGGAGAGAGAGAAATGAGTGACTGTTGAGGGTTAGATTATAATAGGATTAGAAAATATATATTTAATATATATTTTTGTTAAGAATTCGTATATTAAAAACAGTTTAATATATAAAAGGATTATATATTATATATATTGAGATTTTGGTTAAAACAAAAGTAGTCCAAAATGTGCCCGGGTCGGGTCTAAAATTATAGTTTGAAAATACGGTTAATATACGTGTCAACCAAAACTAAAACAGGATATCCGGGTGACAAAAATGCATACCCCCAAGAACGGATGCACATACATGGGCGCAGCCATCCAAATAAGTCCGTTTCACTGAATGGGACGAGAACAAGATGCGCGGATGCTACCACAGGGTCAGGGGTATCATGCAGGCCATGCAATGTATTTTAAAAATATTTTAATGTGACTTTAAATGTTATATTAAAAAAATGCAGATGCTAGATAAAATGCGAGTATGCCATGTACAAATAAATGAAAGTGCACGAGTCCATGTAACAGGTCAGGATAAATCACAAACATGAATCAAGATAGATTTCAAGCATGCGGGTCGGATTGGATGCAAATACAAATGTCAAAATACTATTCGCACCCAAAGCACAGTAAATCAAGAAAATACCATAAATAAATAAATACTTGAACTGGAATTGGTATAAATGAACTAGGGTGTTACATTGCCTCCAAAATGGTGATCTACGGACCGTAATGTTCTTAAACTAACTATGGACCGAAGCGTCCTTAAACTAATACAATAGAGCTCAAATGCTCTTTTGTTGGATCTGAATGATCCTAAAACCCTGTTAAGTAGATCTTAGTCTAAAATTGGACTAACGTATCCTTATCAAACATTTAAGTTGATCTTAATCTCAAACAAGATTAATGATCCTTAAACCAAATCAAACCCAAATCTAAGAATATATGGATTTAGACTAATTCACGCCCTACGGGCGACAACATAAATTAGTCTCCATATACAATCCACGGGCAACCAAAAATAAAACAAACACACACGACACGAAGTGAACTTTTGGAACAGGAGAAAGTGGTTACCGCGATGCGGTAACATAATTAACTGCATGGGCTTATACCTGCAGGGAAGAGCGTCCCCACAATCAAAAACCCCTCGCAAACGAGGGGGAATCTGATGAAGTCTGCTGCAACGGCCGCATCACTCCAGACCTCCGATATACGGTGCTATAAATTAACTTGGCATCTTCGGAGAGGTGGACGGATAAGTCTAAATAGCATCTGCCCCCAAATTCAGGCAAGACGATCCATCCTGGTTCCGTCTCCCATTTTCGGCGGTAAACAGATTCTGGCACGCCCGGTGGGACCTTTTCCTCTTTCCACTCCACACTTCATTTGTCATGTTTTGCCGCGATTAAATAATCACGGTATAAATGTTTGCAGTTGCCCTTAGGTGATGCGATACTGAACCCGGCGTTTCATTTCTACCCTAGAACGGCGTTTGCTTCCACTCACCGCAACTCAAGCTCTGTCACATCTGGTAGAGTCAAGTATGGGCCATTTGCAGCCTCAGATCTCTGCAATCCGGCACTTCAAGAAATCAATGGGCTTCTCTTTGGGTCTATGCTCCCACCTCCCTCCCTCGGTACCTCAACGCCGAAGGAGGAATCCCAGAAGAAATCTGTCTTCCACAGGCTGGCTCCTCAAGTTCCTGCTTTGCCGATGGAATAGATCTCCAAACAACTGGTACCTTCCAAAGGCCATGGTTGACGTAGGGGGCAGAATATTCAAGCCCTCAAAGAAAACAGGGGGCATGCTCAGCAAAATTCTGAAGCTTATCAAATTCCGGCTGTAAGAAACGGTCGACGCCGATATCGGCATTATACAAAACAAGCTGGGGGCAGTTCTCCATCAGCGTGGACTCCACCTGCTTCAACTCTGATGATGGATGCTGATGTTCCAACTGGGAACAACTTCAAACTTCTGCGAAGGGTCAGACAAAATTCTCCACCGCGAAAGAATGAGCCAAAAGCAACTTATACGGTGAGAGTAGGGTCAGATCAACATCGAGCTTGGAAACGAACTCGTACCTACCACATGATAACATTCTCAAAAAAGGGGAACCGTGAGAATACGGATGGACCCTCCAGATGCTTCGCAGATGAGGACGAGGACGAGGTGATCTCGGAGTTTCCACCAGCACCAAAAGAGCTGGAAGACGGGATACACACCACGGTGAACAATCTGACAAAAATTAACTTAGGGACGGAAAATGATCTGAAGCCAACGTTCGTCAGTGAGCTACTATCTGAAGAACAGGTGATCACTTTAAAAAATGTACTCATGCGATATAAAGACTGCTTTGCATGGAACTATTCTGAGATGCCAGGTCATAAACTGGCCATATCACCGGATATCAAGCCAGTCAAGTAAGCGCCAAGAAGAATGCAGCTCGAACTTGAGATGAGTATCATTGCCGAAGTTAAGAAGCTAATTGACTATGGCTTCATCCAAGAAGTTCAATACCCCGACTGGATCGCCAACATTGTCACAGTGATGAAGAAAAATGGGACGGTGCGCGTCTACGTGGACTTTCGAGACCTCAATAAAGGTTGCCCGAAGGATGACTTCCCCGTACTGGTTACCGAGCTGATGATAGATAACACGTCGACTCATGAAGTCTTCTCCTTCATGGATGGATCTTCAGGGTACAATCAAATAAAGATGCATCCTGAAAGCCAAAAGCACACTGCTTTCTAGACTCCGCTGGGCATATTCTGCTATAAAGTGATGCCCTTTGGTCTGAAGAACGCAGGCGCCACCTACCAGAGGGCCATGACGAAGATCTTCGATGACCTCATACACGAGATTGTCGAATGTTATATCGACGACCTTGTGGTAAAAAGCAAATCGTACGAGGAGCACTGGTGGGCATCTGAAAATAGTGTTCCAGCGCCTTCGGAAGTACAACCTGAAGATGAACCCCCTGAAGTGCGCGTTTGGAGTCTCCTCAGACAAATTCCTAGGATTCATCGTCCGATACCGAGGCATTGAAATAGACCCGTCAAAGATCAAGGCGATTATGGAAATGCCCATGCCAAGAACTCTCAAACAAGTGCGGTCTCTCCAAGAAAAGCTCGCATATATCCGACGGTTCATAGCTAACCTCTCCGGAAAATGCCGCCCCTATGGTCATCTAATGAAGAAGGGGACCCCATTCGTTTGGGATCGTAAATGCCAAAGTGCACTGGACGAAATCAAGCAGTATTTGCAGAATCCCCCGGTACTGACCGCTCCGGTCAAAGGAAAGCCCCTCATCCTTTACACAACAGCCCTTGAGGGTTCTTTATGCGCACTATGGGCACAGGAGAATGATCGGGGAAAAGAGAGAGCTCTCTACTATTTGAGTCGAGTTCTCTTGGGGGCAGAAAACAACTACTCCTCTATCGAAAATCATTGCCTGGCAAAAATCTTTGCGATAACAAAGCTTCGGCATTATGCCTTGGCATATGAGGTCCATCTAATATCAAAGGTGGATCCTTGATCAGTCGAAAATATTGCATTTTTAACACGGCAATTTCCCCATCTTTTGCACACATTTAGAAGTGTTCGGTATTCATATTTCACATATTAGCAAATCAGTCGTAAAATATCAGATTGCATGTGTTAGACTTTAAAACCGGCACTTTAAGGAAAATTGACCGCATTTCATGGCATTGCATCATCTCTGTATTTGCGCAACACTTGTGTCGAGATTTGTGCAGGAAATTGCAGGAGCAAAGCCAAAAGAGCTGATCAAAAATACGCCAACTCAATGATTTCAGATCTGGTAGCAATTCAAAAGGAAATATAAAAATCAACATATCAAAGAAAGGCCCACAATTCAGCCCAAAACAGCACAAGAAATTGCAAGCCCTAAAACCCCTAAAGAGCCGCGGAACCGCGGCTGGAGCCGGCTTGCGCCGCGGTTCCGCGGCGGTTTGGTCAGATCATCATGCAATTTTCAGTGCGTTATTCTTATCTCAGTGGCCACAGCTCAGAATGATATGTCAAATTCCAGAATTCTCTCGAAGCTTCTGCCAGATCAGCAAAAGATGATTAATTAAGCTAATCCTAATTAAGCTCCTAACTAACCTCTTCTAGAAGCTCCCTCCTAACTAATCACATCTAGAAGCTTCTCCCTTAACTAACTTTTGGAGGGAAATTCAAATCTCATCAACAAACTTTTGGAGGGAAACTTAAAATTCAAATCCTAGATCTAGGGCTTTGATGGCTATAAATAGGAACCTAGATCTAAGGGTTGTGGGTATTCAATCTTAGTTGTTCATTAATTCTTCATCTCTCCATCTTCTTCCACAAGTCTAGTGACAAGGCTTGTGCGAAACCCTAACCCTAATTCCACTCCAAATTCAAGATCTTGAGTACCAATCAAGCGAGAAGCCTTCAACCTTTTAGGAGCCGAGCCGATCTTGAATCGGGCAAGTGATCCAAGCCGATCCGCGACTCAAGGAGACGAGCGAAGCCAAATCGACGATCGAGTTCTTCCTCTTGTAGTTCTTGAGCGAATGTAATGAAATTGTTGATATAAATAAAAGGTGAAATTCTTTAATCTTGCTTTCTTTAATTCTTGCATCATGATTAGATCTCAATTTGTGATTGTGGTTCTTGTTGTGATGTTTGAGTAAAACTCCGCTCGTAAAGGAGTCGAGACGATTGTAGAATGATGATGTAACAAATCTTAATACGATTTTTAAGTCCTACGAGCTTTGTAAACCCTAACAAGTTCAAGAATCGATGACCTAGTTTCGTTGCGATGCTTTCTTGATTGTGATCGCTCGAAATTAGGGATCTACGATCGTTTCTTGAATTTACTAGAGGCTAGAATGTGAATGATATCGACGAAAGAATAAGGGATAAGATGAAACCCTAGTTTCATAAGAAATCCCTAATTCTCGATCGATCATCATCGATCTAGTATCAATTCATCGAAGGATAAGAATACGTAATTGTAAGATTACATCATATCTATAGATCCGATCGATTCCTACGAGCCTCATTTCGATTCTTGATATTTGGTTTGGAAAAATCATCAAACTATCAATTCTTGATTCTATCTTTTCTTGTTATTAGATCTAGATTTTCTAATTCTTGAACTTCACATATAAAATCATGAATTGTTTGTTTTCTTTTCTTTAAAGTTTCGACTCATCTAAATCGAAACACGTACGATTACACTTTCCCTGTGGACGATCCGCACTTACTAACGCGCTACAATCGACACCGTTATTGATTGCAGTCAAATATTTTTTGGTTGTGATTTCTATTCTATTTTCTACATACACAACAGAAAACAATTCAATCAAATGGCGCCGTTGCCGGGGATAGTGCGCTAATTGTTCGTATTTTGAAATTTGAGTTGAAAATTTTATTCCATCTAAATTTTGTGATCTAAACTCGCACAAACTCTAATACGTGTGTTGTGATTTGATTGCGAGGAATTCTGGAATCATTGGAGCTTGGATAAAATTTTTCTGAGCATTCCAGAGAGCTAAGGGGAGCAACAGAAGCATTCTCCTAAATTTCTGTGCAGTGATCCCTTTCCCCAACCGCGATTCCGCGGCAAAACCCCCCCTCCTGCGGCGGTTCCGCTGCCTCTTCAAGGCTTCTCTGTTCCAAACTTCTTCAGGTACCTTCTTACCTTCTTCTCTCTCCTTTTTTATCTCCAAATAACAAATTTCTGCAGGTTTCTTTGCAAATAATCGCAGCGCCGCAAAAAGCAAAATAAATTGTGCTTGTTTTTTATTCTTGGTTGTTTGCATAATTAATACGGATATTAAGGGGCACGGCCAAATCCAAATTAGGTAGGGATTTCATTACCCTTCCTAGGCCCCGAAAAATCATAAAACTTGCATCCGCATTGACCCTCATTAATTAAAAAATATCTAGAGATGATTCTAAGGACCGTCGCGCTCACTTAGGACAGAGGAAGGCCGTGGGTAATTCATTGCTTATCCGCGTTTCTCTTGTGGTGCCTAGGCAAGTGTGTCGAAGGCTAGTGGTTACTTAATTAGGCCCACTAGTTGCGTAGTGGAGAACCTCCCACTTACCTGGCACTTACCTGGCCACAGGAGGGACAAAGAGGCAGTGGAGGATTCTATCCTGCGTCTTGTCTTCTGGCAGTTAGGAGCGGTCTAGAGATTTGACCTAGGTGACCACTAGATTCTAGGGTTTTTGTGTGTTGCATTTGTTGTGTTGCATCATATTTTCAAAAATCCGTCCAATTTTCAAAGCAAACACCGCATTCATTCATCACTCCCCTAATTATAAATTCACGCTGCCACTTGTACTAACCCTTTTTAGTACAAGATAGGCTGGACAACAGGATTCTAGTGCCTGTTTAGTCCGCGTCCCCCGATCGACCCTAAAGTCGGTATTTCTACATTTACCTTTTCTTTACCCACCACCACACCCACTTCGATGGATCCATCTCCATCGAACTTCTTTTCCACTACCCTGCCGCCGTCCGTTGGTGCGCAGAATCCACCTCGCATCTCTCTCCAAGAAAGATGCTATCCTACATGAGGCCCACTTTCCACTTGTCTTTCCATACCACCAGCCAACGGGGAAAATTTTCAAATAAAACCCCAATACATCAACCTTCTACCAAAATTTCACGGTCTCGAGTCTGAAGACGCATACGTGTTTATCACGAAATTTGAAAATGTATGCGCAATGATGGGAACTTCACAGCTTTCTGTGGATGCTTTCCGTCTACGTCTTCTACCATTCACTTTGTGCGATTTAGCCGAGAAGTGGCTATATAACACTACCGCACATTCCATTTCAAATTGGGACGAATTCGTCAAAGCATTCCTTAAGAAATTCTACCCACATCAAAAGACAGCTCGAGTCCGTAGCGAAATCTATCAATTCACCCAGCTTCCAAATGAAATATTCTCAAAATGTCTTGAACGTTTCAAGGATCTGTTAGTCCAATGTCCACATCACGGCATCCCGAGATGGGAACTGTGCCGAATCATTTATGAGGGCATTACTCCTTACACAAGACAGACCCTTGAATCCATATGTCAAGGCAACTTTATGACTAAAGATGATGGGGAAGCCTGGAATTTTCTAGAAGATTTCGCTGAAAAATCTTTACAGTGGGAGGGTGTAAGTCAATCGTCTAGGGATGGCAATGATATTTCCATAGGAATTAGAGCTGAAATTTCAGCTTTACACAAGAAACTCGAGACTATGGAAAACAAATTTTTAGCCGCCACCCTAAGTCAAATATCACTCTCCAAAACTGTATGTGGCTGCTGTTCTGATCCGTCTCACTTGACGGAAGAATGTCCGTTTCAAGGTTATGCGCATACCAATGCGGCATTTCAAAAACCTAGAAACGATCCATCTTCCTCCGCATATGATCAGGGTTGGAGGAATCACCCTAACTTTGCTTGGAACCAATCCCAATTTCAAAACACGGTTCCAACCCAATACAATTTCCAAAGGGTCCCTCCACCACAACAGCAACAACCACAATTGAGTCAGCACCCCTTTCAAGCACAAAATTTTCAAAATCCGGTCAACACACCTGCACCATCTAGTCCTTTGCAGTTGGCCGGGACGGATGAATCCTATTCATTTGCACAATGCATGAATTTGGTCTTAACAAATCTCATGCAAGTATCGGCTGAAATAAAGACTTCTGTCGATTATATAAAGAAAAACTCTGCGTCCCAAAGCGAGAGTATTAAATCGATGGAAGAAGAAATTGCACGATTAAAAGCCGAAATGAGTGCAAGAGAGAAAGGGAAACTTCCAGCTCAACCTTTACCCAATCCTGGCTATTCACATCATGTGGATGCAATCACGTTGAGATCTGGAAGAGTGCTTGACAATCATGTTGGGGAAGAGTTGGATGATACCGATAAATCAATCAATAACACCCCGGCTGAGACCTTTCCTCACACACACACTTCTAATTCTGACCCCAGTTCTTCTACCCCACCACCTTCTTCCGAGCCTATTCTTCGTTTCCCAAAAGGCTCGCCACTTCAGCCCACCTCTTTTACCCCTCCACGGACGATCCCCACTTCTATTTTGGGATCGGTTCCACACACACTTCCTTCTCCTATGATGGACCCAGCACTTATTGCTAAAGCACCTTATCCTAATCAGTTAAGGGCTAACACACCAAGTCCACATATGGAGAAGATTATGAACATTTTTAAGCAAGTTAACACCAACTCCCTCTCCTAGATGCTATCCAACAAGTTCCGTCCTATGCGAAAACTCTTAAGAACTTGTGCACTAGGAAGAGGAAGACTCAAGTGCCCAAGAAGATTTTCATGGAAAAAACAATAGACACGGCTTTCCCCCAACAATTACCGAGGAAACGTAAGGATCCTGGATATCCTATTATTTCCGTTTCTATTGGGGAAAAACACATCAACCGTGCTCTACTAGACCTTGGCGCTAGTGTTAACTTGCTTCCATATTCAGTTTATGAGCAATTAAGAATCGGAGAGTTGAAGCCAACCAATTGCACTCTCCAGATGGCTGACCGATCAATCACCAAACCTAGGGGTGAACTGGAGGATGTGTTAATAAAAATCGGGGAATTTATATTCCCTGTGGACTTTATTGTAATTGATACACAGCCTGTAGCGAACCCACGGAATCAAATTCCGGTGATTTTAGGTCGCCCCTTTTTGGCTACTTCCAATGCAATAATCAACTGTCGTAACGGTTCTATGACCCTATCCTTCGGGAATAGGTCAATAGAGCTGAACATTTACAAGTTGGGAAGTGTACCCTCCGAACCTACTGCTCAGGTTTGTTCTGTCGACTTAATGGATGTCGACAGCAGCGAATTTGATGATCCTCCTGATATCGATCTTGACTCTTTTCATACGTTATTGTTTGATCCAACTATGTATCATACACATACAGACTCTTCCACCGAGATGTCCGGATCAACAATTAACACTGATTATGAAATGCTTTTAGAGTCTGAAGATCACCCCGTACTTTGTGATGACATTATTCATCGGGGTATTGATGGAACTTTTGAGGAAATATTCGCTGATGAACTCGCATTTTTGAATGACACGGGTGTTGAAATGAATCGTCTTCCAATCACTGAAATTGAACCTCCACCCCTTCTTCTGAACTGTAAAAAGAATGCGAGTAATCCATCAAATTCACTGCATCGTCTCTCCAAAATGAGACGCACACACATTCTCTTCCACCACTTAACCTTTCCCCACTTCTTCTTCCACCAACCAGAGCACTGCATTGACAAAATTTTTGAATGGTTGGTGTTGACATTCGGTCTTTGCAAAGCTTGGCATCGACCAATGATCTTTTGACCCCCTCATATGATTGTCAAAGATTAAACATTGCATAACTCAAGTTTGGGGGGGTATGTTTTTCGGGCTCTTGAAAAGAAAATTTTTACAAAATTTTGAGCCAAAAATAAGTTTGGGGGAGGTTCTTCACTTAAATATTTTGCCCCCACTAATAAATTCCTCCCAAGCTTACAGGTTTTTGAGCTTTAGCAGATGGCAACAGTGAGGACACTGTTGAAAACAAGTTTGGGGGAGGTTTGTGCTTATTTTCGCATCATTTGCATATCATTTGCATAAGCACAAAACATTTTTTTCGAAAACCTATAAAAATTTAAAAATTTTCAAAAAAGATAAAAATATTTTTTGTACATAAATAAGATAATGAAAGTTTAGATAGTGAACAATTACATCCATGAGATTAGAAAAATTTAAGAAAACCAAGAAAATTAGAAGTTTTCTTATACGAACTAGTAATAAGTAGTTATGAGCCGTTGTCCCAAGGGTTAGTAAGATGAAAGACGTCACTAATCTGAGGATAAAAATAAGTCTGAAAAATAGTTTCTATTCTAGAAGCCAAACATTTTGAACGTTGATACCCTGCTATTCGCACTTACACACGTCTTAAAGCCTGGGATAGTAGAGGATACCTTGAAATGCTCTTGTCTTAAAGCCAAAAGTATGAAGGAAAAAAAAAATAAAAATGAAGAAAATATAAAGTGGTGAGAAAAATGGACACTGGTTTTGTTATCACCAAGGGCAATAAAAAAATATATAGCGAGGGTGCTTCTTCACCTAGTGCCCTAAGGCCAACTGGTCTGAGAGTCACTGCTATGCCTGAGGTGGTGCAGGACGAGGAAAATACACCAAGTAAGCAAGCACAGGAGTAATCGGTCGGTTAGTATCTCAAGAAGTATTAACGGTCGCATGAAAGTGTGTGAGCAATCTCATCTAAATATTCATTAATTAAAAAGTACTGAGGCTGATGGGCAAAAGTATGATAGCTTGAATTGAATTCTCCGGGTGTAGGGATGTCCTTTACACACACGCAGGGTGATATGATCGATGTTTGGAAGAAAGATAGGAATGAAGAATAAGACGATGTTTTATTGAGGGAGGACGTGATTTCTAACATCTTTTCATGACCATTAAGATAGGGCTCATGAAAACCGAAAAACTAGCTTAGTTGGAAACCTTAATTTTCAAAGCTTTTCTTTTACGATTCTTTTCTTTAAATGTAATATTCATGATCTTTCTTTTATTATTGGAATTTGTGGGTGCAATCCGCTGAAAACCCTCAGGAGACAACACTCCTCCTACTAGGGACACCTAGAAGTTTAAAGGCTTGTTGCACGTGCTCAGTGCAATCGTGTTGCCTACGAAAGTGTGCTAGTTAGTTTTTCTCTTTCTTTATTTTCTCCTTCTCTTTTTAATAAAAACATTCGCTCGAGACGATCGAAAATAAGTTTGGGGGAATTTGATCAGTCGAAAATATTGAATTTTTAACACGGCAATTTCCCCATCTTTTGCACACATTTAGAAGTGTTCGGTATTCATATTTCACATATTAGAAAATCAGTCGTAAAATATCAGATTGCATGTGTTAGACTTTAAAACTGGCACTTTAAGGAAAATTGACCGCATTTCATGGCATTGCATCATCTCTGTATTTGCGCAACACTTGTGTCGAGATTTGTGCAGGAAATTGCAGGAGCAAAGCCAAAAGAGCTGATCAAAAATACGCCAACTCAATGATTTCAGATCTGGTAGCAATTCAAAAGGAAATATAAAAATCAACATATCAAAGAAAGGCCCACAATTCAGCCCAAAACAGCACAAGAAATTGCAAGCCCTAAAACCCCTAAAGAGCCGCGGAACCGTGGCTGGAGCCGGCTTGCGCCGCGGTTCCGCGGCGGTTTGGTCAGATCATCATGCAATTTTCAGTGCGTTATTCTTATCTCAGTGGCCACAGCTCAGAATGATATGTCAAATTCCAGAATTCTCTCGAAGCTTCTGCCAGATCAGCAAAAGATGATTAATTAAGCTAATCCTAATTAAGCTCCTAACTAACCTCTTCTAGAAGCTCCCTCCTAACTAATCACATCTAGAAGCTTCTCCTTTAACTAACTTTTGGAGGGAAATTCAAATCTCATCAACAAACTTTTGGAGGGAAACTTAAAATTCAAATCCTAGATCTAGGGCTTTGATGGCTATAAATAGGAACCTAGATCTAAGGGTTGTGGGTATTCAATCTTAGTTGTTCATTAATTCTTCATCTCTCCATCTTCTTCCACAAGTCTAGTGACAAGGCTTGTGCGAAACCATAACCCTAATTCCACTCCAAATTCAAGATCTTGAGTACCAATCAAGCGAGAAGCCTTCAACCTTTTAGGAGCCGAGCCGATCTTCAATCGGGTAAGTGATCCAAGCAGATCCGCGACTCAAGGAGACGAGCGAAGCCAAATCGACGATCGAGTTCTTCCTCTTGTAGTTCTTGAGCGAATGTAATGAAATTGTTGATATAAATAAAAGGTGAAATTCTTTAATCTTGCTTTCTTTAATTCTTGCATCATGATTAGATCTCAATTTGTGATTGTGGTTCTTGTTGTGATGTTTGAGTAAAACTCCGCTCGTAAAGGAGTCGAGACGATTGTAGAATGATGATGTAACAAATCTTAATACGATTTTTAAGTCCTACGAGCTTTGTAAACCCTAGCAAGTTCAAGAATCGATGACCTAGTTTCGTTGCGATGCTTTCTTGATTGTGATCGCTCGAAATTAGGGATCTACGATCGTTTCTTGAATTTACTAGAGGCTAGAATGTGAATGATATCGACGAAAGAATAAGGGATAAGATGAAACCCTAGTTTTATAAGAAATCCCTAATTCTCGATCGATCATCATCGATCTAGTATCAATTCATCGAAGGATAAGAATACGTAATTGTAAGATTACATCACATCTATAGATCTGATCGATTCCTACGAGCCTCATTTCGATTCTTGATATTTGGTTTGGAAAAATCATCAAACTATCAATTCTTGATTCTATCTTTTCTTGTTATTAGATCTAGATTTTCTAATTCTTGAACTTCACATATAAAATCATGAATTGTTTGTTTTCTTTTCTTTAAAGTTTCGACTCATCTAAATCGAAACACGAACGATTACACTTTCCCTGTGGACGATCCGCACTTACTAACGCGCTACAATCGACACCGTTATTGATTGCAGTCAAATATTTTTTGGTTGTGATTTCTATTCTATTTTCTACATACACAACAGAAAACAATTCAATCAATCCTCTCAAATATCTAATGTCAAGGGCCATACTAACAGGAATGCTTGCCAAATGGGCCCTCCTCTTGATGGAATTCTCGATAACATATCGACCCCTCAAGGCAGTGAAAGGCCCGGTCATCGCCGACTTTCTCGCAGAGCATCCGATACTAGCCGACTCTCCATTAAATTGCGAGTTGCAGGATGATTATGCGTTCAACACAATCGAAGGGGAGAAGGAAGGAAATAATGTCCGATGGAAACTTTACTTCGATGGGGCATCTTCCATGAAGAAGTGAAAGCAGAGCACCCCCATAATCAAAGCAAGGGTAAGCCTTATCTTTGTGACTCCATAAGGAGGGATAATGCATTTTGCCCTTTTCTTAACGGAGCCAAGAACAAATAACAAAGCAGTATATGAAGCTTTGATAGCAGGTCTTGAGATCGCTGTCGACATGGGGATCGAAAACCTCCTCATATATGGAGACTCCCAGCTGGTCGTTAGCCAAGTAAATGGCGAATACCAGACGTGCAAGCCAGAGTTGGTGAAATATGGCGAAAGAGTGCAGCAATTACTGACACAAATCCCCTCCTACATCCTGGAAACATACCGCATGCAGAAAATAGTAAGGCGGATGCGTTAGCCAAGCTTTCTAAGGAACTGGCTGACGAAAATCTCGATGACGTAAGGATCATTGTGCAAAGCCGCCGGATTCTCGCACCAGCAGAAATATCTCCGGAGTCGTCTGAAGGAAATGAAGTGACTGAACAAGCAGTCTTCCAAATAGAGAACGAAGAAAAGGCTGATGATTGGAGAGAAGTCTTTATAGACTACTTCAGATCCCAGCGAACACCCGAAAACGCATCTTCGAGACATCAGCTCATGAAACGAGCTCTGTCTTTTGCCTTCGTCAATGATACTCTATATAAGATATCATTCGCCAGTTTGTGGCTAAGGTGCCTGGGACCAGAAGAAGCAAGGAGAGTCATCCAAGAAACTCATGACGGACTCTGCGGTTCTCATCAAGCCGGGCCAAAAATGAAGCTGAAGATCAAAAGAATGGGTTACTATTGGCCCACGATGATTCAGGACTGCCTTGAATATGCGAAGCAGTGTCACTCGTGCCAAATTCATGGGGATTTCAACTACCAGCTTTCGAATCCGCTACACCCAACACTGATTAGCTGGCCATTCGAAATATGGGGAACCGATATAATCGGGCCTATCGAACTAGCATCATCTAAGGGACATCGGTTCATTTTGGCAACAACCGATTACTTCTCTAAATGGGCAGAAGCAGTACCGCTAAGAAAGGTGAAGACGGAGAACATCCTCCATTTCTTTAGGACGCGCGTCATCTACCGGTTCGGCACTCCACGACGAATCATCTCGGATAATGGGCCGGCCTACAGAAACCATAAGATCAGCCGCTTCGCACAGCAGCATAATATAGATTGGAGATACTCTTCAGTCTATAATTCCCGAGCTAACGGTCTAGCCGAGGCTTTCAACAAGACCTTGACGAAGATCATATAGAAAACAGTGTCGAGAAACAAAGGACTGGCACGAGAGACTACATGAAGCTCTCTGGGCTTATCGAACTACGTTCAAAACAGCCACGAATACAACGCCATTCGCGTTGGTATTCGGCACAGAAGCGATACTTCCCTTAGAAATAGAACTACCCTCTCTACGAGTGGAAATTCGATATGAGCTGAGATAAAGAAAATGCCCATCTTCGGCTTGAGGAGCTCGACGCCCTCGATGAAACTCGTCTCATGGCGCAGCAAAACCTGGAAACTTACAAAGCAAGGATGAAACGCTCATACGAAAGTCTAACTAGACCGAGAACATTCCGTCCAGGCGAACTCGTGCTAATCGTAAAAAGACCTATGATCCCCAACCGTGCAAAGCGGGGGGAATTCGAGCCAAACTATGAAGGTCCGTACATCATAGACAAGGTCTACCAAGATGGGGCCTATTTGCTCATGGATATGCATGGCGAAAGACCCTTCCGGCCAATAAACGTCCGGTTCCTTAAGAAATACTATGCTTGACAAGTCGCAACTCAGGTTAATGATAGATGACGACGCTCGTTTCCGCTCGCTGTTTTCTTGAATCAAGACTCTATAAGTAGTATCCGGCAAAACTTCGCCCCGAAGATAACAATGGACCGAGATGTCCCTAAACTAACAACGGACCGAGATGTCCCTAAACTAACAACGGACCGAGATGTCCTTAAACTAATACGTAGCCTCAAGCACGGCGATAGTGGAATTCAAGTCCACAAGTCCCAGCGACGAAGACTACAACTCAAATCCCGCTGGCTACACAGCTACCCCGGTGGCGAAGTCCCCCTTAAGTATCATTGGCAAACAGAGGGGTAAAAAAACGGTACGTTCACAAGCGAAATGGGCACGGATGAAAACCTGAAAGGGCTCCGTGAGTAAAAACAGCAGGGCTACCGGCGAGTTTGTGAAAATCTGAAATGGCACAATCTCGTTAAAATAAAAACACCTGCAAGGTCCCCTCGACCTTGTGAGGAGAAAATACCCGCGTGAGAGCTTTACGACTCACAAGGGAGCAACACTCTTAGGGATCCCCATGATTCCTAAAGAGAAATTACACTTACGAGATCCTTATGACTCGTAAGGAGAATTCACCCCTATGAGACCCTCACGGCTCATAGGATTCAAAAGCCTTAATATATAGGGACCTGAATCTGTTCTTAAGCCATCACACTCCCCAAGTTGCCCTACAGGAGGTTCATATTGACCCTTGTATACAATCCACGGGCACAAATAAACGTTTCCTCACCAAGTCCCACCAATGATGAGGAATACCCTCATATGGTGAACGACACTTGTAAGTCCTCTCGACTTATAAGGAGAAAATATTCTTATGAGATCCTTACGACTTATAAGAGAACACACACTTGGGGTTCCCCACGATTCCTAAGGAGAAATACACCTACGAGATCCTCACAACTTGCAGGGAGAAATACCTTTATGAGACCCTTACGGCTCGTAAAGTCAAAAAGCCTTAGTCAACAGGATCCTAACCCTGTTTGCTAAGCCACCTTTGTTCAAATCGACAAAGGCAAATGATGTAACAACCCTAATTTTCCTATACAACTTTCTTTACAATTTTTTTTTTCAAAATCCATAAAGGGGTATTTATTGCCTGAGTACAAGACATAAGTAATTAATTCGCTATTTAATTAAAGAATGAGCTTGTGGCTCATTGGTAATACCTTGCACTGCTGAACCAAGCCACTAGAGTTCAAATCCCATACCTCACATTATTTTTAATATTATTTTGTTTTAAAATTTTTAGAAGTCCAACAGTCAATACGTGATAAATTCTAAAATTTCCACTATACATGAAAAACTAAATATACCAGAGGCTACATCAGGCGACCCCCCACCTACCCATCCCCCGACTCGGCCGATTGGTCGAGTCGTCAACATAAAAAATGTGCCTTTTTAGCTTCTATACCCCCCTGCATACTTTAAATGTTCAGATCATTTCCAGAGAGCTTTGAATACCTCTTTTACTCCATTTTTAATGAATTTTCATATATTTTTACATTTTTTAATTTAAAACTCTTCACCTACCCAAACCCTAGCCTAACTCTATAAATACTAACCCTATACACTACCCCATCACCCTAAAACTCTGAGCCAACTCTCAAGAATTCACTAGAAACCTTGTGTGCAATCGAAGTGAGCGAAAGGCGAAGCTCCGGCGAATTCTCCGGCGGAAATTCCGACGACGACTCTAGGCACTCCCGACGACGAAACGACACACCGACGACTCCTCCCGATCCTTCTCCCGATCCTTCTCCCTCTCCTGGTTGTCCTAAACCCGTAAGTCCCATTTCTAACTTCTCTATTCTATTCTAGAAATACGGAATTATAAAACCCGACGGAATCGGCACAAATCCGATTTCCGATTCGGATTCTTTATAAAACCTCACTTTTCTTTAATACAATCATGCTTAAACCAATTCATATTGACTATTAAACATTAATCAATCATATTGATCAAGTTTCATAACCAAAAGTAATTGCTATTTCATTTTACCGTATTTTTCATTTAAATACCACATAGTTTCAATTCTACATTTAACATCACAAAACTTGCTATACCTTTAAGTAGATCACGAGGTAATGACCTACCTCCTCACACACTCATATGAAACATAGCACAATAACCTTGGGAATATAGAATACGGGAAAACGACATCATTACAAATAAATACCATTTACTTAATAAAACTGTTTTCTAAAGGATTTAGTATTTATACAAATCTTTGCAAAGCGCCGCTACAACCCATTTGGGGAACCCGTTCGGGATGGTTCGGATTATTGCACATCCTTGGGCTTAGTAGTGCGAGATTCAAACCTCCGCAAGGAGCACTCGGTCTCGAAAGATTTAAAAATACGACATCTTAAGAAAACGAGATTTCTAGAATATTATATATATACTAAAATTATTTTCTTATAAATATATGTATATGTAACATAAAAATATCTATTTTTAATTATTACAAATATTCCACTTTTTCTAAAAATGTCACAAGAATCATTTTACACTAAAATACCATGAATTCTCTACAAGTCAATATTACAATTAAATACCCTATATTATGAAAGTTAGGTTATTCTCATTAGAATTGTCACAAGTATAAAATCTATAATTATTACAACTTTAAAGACGATTAATAAATACTTGGGATGTATTTTGAAAACTATACGAAATTATTTTACATAAAACCCCCTCAAGTTCTATAAATTACAATAAGGACCTAGTAAACATAGGTTTAAACGGGACCAATCTCTTGAGCCTTAGGAAGCCGGAGAAGTGGGTGCTTGCCTATCTAAGGTAGACAATCAACAAACGGTGTTATCAACACGGTAATCGTCTTTGAAAAAGACACAAATCCTGCCGTCCATATGCAGCTGTTACCGATAACATCAAAACAATCAGGACTTCAATTTACTTTTCTAATTGTCTGACTCAGTTTGAGTCTGATTGTAATCTGACTTGAATATGATTCAAGTACAATCTACAATCTACAATTTACAATCTACAATATTACAATTCAACACGAATCCATGAATCCATTATTCAATCTATCAACTTGACTGAACCGAACCATGGATATACATTCCATTTACATGATTATACAGTTACATCCATGATTCTACAGTCACATACATGATTCTCCAGTTACATCCGTTTACTGATATCATGGTTTCGGTCAGTCATCCAAACATACACTCTATACAGTTTACAACAATACAACAATACAATCAAGATAACACGGGGTTTAAGGGATAGACTGGTACGGAATATGTTAAAGGTGGTACGAGATGGTCACTTAAGACGTAATTATATCCATATCGTTGTTCCGTGGTATTATCGATAGAGCCTTGTACTATGGGTTACCAAAGTCTCCGGTGTAAGTGGGACTCCTCTCGTATACACTGGCATCTTCTGTACCAAGCTACAAACAACAGCGTTAACACAACACTATAACAATATAATACAACATTAAAAGTTACCTTCTTATTCTGTCTATCCTACTTCTTCCTTATCTTTGGGACTTACCGAGCGATTTGTTCGCTGACAACATTCTCTTTCTTTCTTCTTTGAATGTCGTCAGGTGATCTGGATATTCCAGAGATCGAGCCCTCTGCTGAAGATTTGGACCAGTTCAGTGAAGACCCCGAGCTCTAGTTCATTGTACACTTTCCATTCAGTACTTTTCATTTCTTTTATGCCATTGTTTATGCATTGTTTTTTTATCAGTTGTATTTACTTTCCATGCATTGTACAGAAAGAATGCGAATAAATAAAGTTGTTGTTTTTAATTATATTTTGTCTCTTATGCTTTACTTTTATATTTCTTAGATACGCTTAACGTATTTACTTCACAGTAAATACGTAGCGGCCTCGTCCTATCCCCTTCGCCGTATACCGGGAAGCGGGGCGTGACAAATGATGATTCTCTCCTGACAATATCCCAGTTGTAGCGATACTGATACCTAAATCGGTATCAAATTCCAAATCCTTTCACGGTAAATGATGATTCTCTCCTGGAAATATTCCAGTCGCAGCGATGCTGATGCTAAGATTGATATCAGATCTCGAGTTCTATACTCGCAATAAAAAATCAGCGAGCAAAAAATGCATATGAAATAGCCGAAATGATGGGGCAGCTCGCAATAAAAAATCAGCGAGCAAAATATATGCATATAAAAACAGCCAAAATGTTTGGGCAACTCGCAATAAAAAGCAGCGAGTAAAAAGAAAAAATAGCCGAAATGATTGGGCACCGCGGTAAAAAGCCGAAATTATTGGGCAATCGCGACTTTCGCGATATAAAAGCTGAAATGATGGAGCATCGCGAAAGGAAATAAAAAAATGATGATGAAACTTTTGCCCTGCAGGTGAGTCCACATCGACCCCTGTATACGATCCATGGGCACAAACGAAAAGGGAACCATATTGCCCCACCAAGCTTCGTCAAAGGGAAAGCCAGATCTCGACAGCAACATCGACAACCTAGACATCAACTGCGGCGTTCCTTCTCACTACAGTAGGATGCAGGCGCAACGTCAACAACAGACCCCAGGGTCAAAACAACGGAGCCATAGCAAAGTACCTAGTTCCAAGACTCGACGGTTCACAAACAACCTAGAGACAACCTCGACATTCGTCGCAATATAGCAGACACAATGTCAACAAACGAAGCAAAGGAAGATCCCTCGCTTCAGAGTCTCGACGTCAACATCTACAGCCTAGAGATCACCACGGCGTTTCTTCTCCCTCCAGCAGGATGCAGACGCGACATAAACAAACGGAGCCATGGCAAAGTCCCTAGT
The DNA here is from genome assembly GCA_030015575.1 of Agapanthus africanus. NCBI lineage: Eukaryota > Viridiplantae > Streptophyta > Magnoliopsida > Asparagales > Amaryllidaceae > Agapanthus > Agapanthus africanus. The sequence continues at coordinate 39,626,356 of JASDDO010000019.1, read as the reverse complement.
TCCAAGACTCGACAGTTCACAGACAACCTAGAGACAACCCCGACATTCGTCGCAATATTGCAGACACAATATCAACAAATGAAGCAAAGGAAGATCCCTAGCTTCAGGGTCTTGACGACAATTCAAATGAAACCTGAAAGACTATCGGAGATCATTCCACACCAGCGCGGAGTGATTATGACTCATCGGGGCTCCCCAAACTGAGCCTAACCTCAAGTGAAAAGCGGCGTGGAATATACCTGACGCTTGCCCTTCCGATGGTAATTTTACCTGGAAGATTACTTGAAGACATCTTGTCCAGCCCCCGAAAGGATCAGAGATACGACAGTCGCGGAGCTACTCGTACAGCAAGATTGTGTATCGAGGAATGCATCGGCCAACGCGATGGTACGACGGACAAAAACCCTAGTACCACAGACCCTAACGGACTTTTATTAGCAGAGGTTAACTGTGACGTTAGGACATCCTTGCAAGAACTTCTCGATTTGTCTCGACTCGTAGGGAAAACAATGTTCCTGCGAGAACTTCTCAACTCGTCTCGACTCGTAGGGAAAAAGTCTTAGGGAACAGGGATATCAACCTGTTTCCTAAGCACTGGGGCCCCACAAGTAGGTCCAAGATAGACTATTGTATACTATCCACGGGCCACACTCTCCAAAGTCGAATTTCGAAAAGAAGGGAAAAAACCACTTACGGGTCCTCTCGACTTATAAGGAGGAAAATTCTCTTGTGAGATCCTTACGACTCTCAAAAGAAAACGCACTTAGGAGTCCTCACGACTCTTAAGGAGAAAATACACCTACGGGATCCTCTCGACTCGTAGGGAGAAAAGTATTTATGAGACTCACACGGCTCATAAAGTTGAAAAGTCTAAGACGGCAGATCCAAATCTGTTTCTTAAGCCGTCCCTGCCCTACAAGGAGGTCAAGATGGCCTATCTACGGGCCACATTTGCCAAGGACACATTCGCCAATGAAATAAAGAACCTACTTACGGATTCTCACGATTCGTAAGGAAAAATACCCGAGTGAGATCCTTACGACTCACGGAAGCGATGAACACTTAGAAATCCACACGATTTCTAGGGAGAATATGCACCTATGAGATCCTCTCGACTTATATGGAGAAAAAACCTTCTTGAGACTCTTACGGCTCATGAAGACGAAAATTTTGGCGGGAACAAATACCCCCCACTAATTTGCCCATGTAAGTATGTACGTGGGTGAAGTAGTGCAAAGTTATGCCCCCAAATTCAGGCAAGACGATCCATCCCGGTTCCGTCTCCCGTTTTCGGCGGTAAACACACCCATTTCTTGTTTCCTTGGAATGTTCGTCAGATAATCTAGAGATTGAGGAGATCGAGCCGAGTCGGGAGGATTACTCTTAGCTTGCGGAGCAGACTGACTACTAGTTCTTTCTTTTCAATTTTTACTTCCTGTATGCTACCTGTTTAGTCACTTTCTTTTATGCATCTTTGTTTTCGGACATCATGTATTCAGTTTGAAACATATGAAAGTTGGGAATGTAAATATATAAAGTTGGATTTTCATTATCATGCCTTTTCTTGTAATTTTATATTGCTTATATACGCTTAGCGTATTTGTTTCGAGAAATGACCTTCTCGGAATAAATACGTCGCGGGCTTGTCACATGCCGTTACCAATCTTTTGGGAAGCGGGACGTGACAACGTTGGAAATCACATGTTTAAATAATCTCTTTTACATAAAAATCTTTTTGTTCCATCATAACCAATTCATAGAATCCAACTTACCCATATAAAAAGAGAAAGCTTGTGACATCCCGATGTCACTTTTAACTAATGTTTCATGGAATCATACCAAAGGTTGCTATGACATGTAGTTTGCATCTTAAGTTCTATTCATGAAAGGCCTTTAGCTTTACATGCATAATGTATAGTTTCATGTAACTTCTACTTAAATATGAATTTGTTAATATTGTTAAATATATATTTAGTGATAGCGTACAGGGTAATGACCTACCCCGCATGCAAACTTTTAAATCATTGAAGATCACATGTTGTCACGTTTTTCTAAAAGAATCGATTTTCATTAAAATACCCTTGAGTTTAAAATAATATAAACTATAATCCTTTCATTTGTAATTTCACCTCTACGACCCTCGTTAGGAGAACCCTATTACGGATGGTGCAGATTATCGCACATTTTGGATCTAGTAGGACAAGACACAAATCTCTTCATTGAGTATGTTCTTGAAAGGGAAAAAAATACGAATTTTTAAAGAATACGATTTCTTTAAAATTAAAATAAAAAGAAAAGATGATAGATTAGATTAATTGAGTTAATACCCATAATTTATCATTTCTAATTATTTAAAAGAAAAAAAGATTTTAAAATTAGATTTTTCAAGAAAACACCCTTAACTTTTAAAAGGCTGGGTTGTTGCTAAAATACCCTAAGATTAAGTTTTTCACGAAAATACCCTAACCTTCCAAAAGTATATTTTATCAAAACACTCGCACCATTTTATTTAAATCAAAACCCTCCTAAGAATTTCAAAATATAATATTTTTCATAAAACATCTCGAGAATTTATTGGCTTATTTCACATAATACCTTAGAATTTCCATATATCCTTAATACATTGCTTAAGAAATTTCTTTAAATTTTCAAATAATTGGAAATCTTTTTAGGGGTATTTTTTTTGCATTTTTTAGAAAAAGGTGGATTCATCTATGACTAGTCTCTTCAACTCATTCATAACAAATCTAACAAATATAAAACATTAGGAGATATAACAAATTGATATGATGGACCAAAAACAGACTTTCGATTTGCTTGTAATGCTCTTATAAAGATTATAGACTATAGATCACTAGCGTTTTTGGCACGTTCGGTGCACACAATTATAGAAAATTTTATAATATATGCTTATTTCACAAAATCCACCATGTGGTTTACTTGAGTTTTCCAAAACTATACTAGAATTTAAACCCATCAAAAAAACCCCGAACTTTTATTTCATTATACTGAAACTCCCTCAGGTCATTTATTAGAAAAATTGACTAAATTAAGCACTTATTTTAATGAAAATATGGATCCTCTAGATGTAATGCAATTAAACCATACTCGTAGTGCCGTTCAGTAGGAAATTTATCATAATTCGGAGAAGATTACAGATTTGAGAATTTGGAGAAGCAGACTCAATTTGAGTTAAATTGAAATTTAGAGAAGAAAATAGCTGATATAATAAGATTATGATGGCTAATTTAGGACAAACCTACAAGAATTGATCAAATGTGGGATCATGTGACCTGTTAATCGCGTAAAAACACTTTACAAATCAAACCGCAGGGTTTTTTTGTACAACGAATTAAAAGTCCATGGGGGTTTCGTGATGAATTTGAACTATATGGTGGTTTTGGAAAACTCTAGTAAACAATATGATGGTTTCTGTGAAATATTATTAATTTAATTACGTGCATTGCACTTGTAAAATAATAATTACGTCCATTACACTTGTAAAATAATAATGATGTGGCATTTAATTACGTGAATCGCACATAAAACAATGATGTCTTTTTGTTCGATTTCTCTGACAAAATAACAAGCCACATCATCCATCAATTTTAAACTTTAATGACCCCTTCTTTTTGCCTTATAATAACTAACGTTTTTTGCACGTGTGTTGCATATAATTATAGAATTTTTATGAAAAATATCTTTGTTGATTTAACTACATGTGTAGCACTTGTAAAATAATAATGACGTGGCAATTTAATTATGTGCATTGCACGTGAAAGAACGGTGTTTTTTGTTTGATTTCTTTGAAAAAATAGGAAGCAACATTGCCAATTAATTTCAAAATCGAATTACCCTTTTCCTTTTGCCCTATATAATAGTTGAGATGAGCAATACTTTACCTACTAGCTTGAAATCCAACAACAATCTACTCAAGAAATAAAGTGGTGGGACCCATAATATCTAGATATTAGTGTGAAAGAATTGGGCCCGTAGTGCTACGTCTCTTTGATAGGTTTTGATAGGATTTCAAACCAGGTAGATAAGCATTTTTGTATAATAATAGAGATAGAGATTAGTTAAAAGAAAACTCTTCTGTTTTCAAAAAATATAAATTCAAAATTTTCTGCCCTCAAAACATGAAAGAATTAATTGATTATAAACAAATATTAAAATGACCACATAAAATTTGCAGGGGTGAAACCGGGCCGGGTTAGACAGGTTTTTGACAATTTTTTTTAGCTGATTCGAAAATAAAATTTAAACCCAAAACCAGTACTCCAAACCCGATGGGTTTATAATGCGCTAAATCCAAACCTGCGACTTCGGTTTCGGACGGGTTTTGACGGATTTAGGTTTATGAGGTTGGGTTTGATTTTGTGGGGTTTTTGGGTTTTGCCCATTATAATTTATCAAAATAAAATTAAAAGTACAATATTTGAGTATGTTCTACCAAATATATATGCACAAAATTTATATTTAGCTAAAACTATATATATATATATATAGAGAGAGAGAGAGAGAGAGAGAGAATAATGGAGGAAAGAGGCTTTAGAAGGCATTTTTTGTTAGGTGGCGTCAAAAACTACACTTTCCATCATTTTCTTCGACGATCGACACCAGCCGTCTTGATCTACATCATCTATTTGCCGATATATCAAATTTCATGTGATTCTTACACTTTGCTAAATCAACGGCGAAAAAGTGTTAGAAGCACATGAAATTTGGTGTATCAACATATTAAAATATAGATCAAGTTGGTTGATACCGATCGTCGAATAAAATGGTGGAGGGTGTAGTTTTTTACTGCCACCCGACGAAAAAACCTTCTATGCCCTCTTTCCTCCAATATTCTCATATATTATATATGATATATTTATAAACTACACTTAAAAATAGCACTAGCTACATATCTACAATAAATCACAATAGCTATTTTATAATCTTTAAATTAGATGTCCATGTAATATATCGAGTTGGATGGATATAGGAACCGGGTTTGGTTCTGGCCGGGTTTATGGTTCGGATGAACGGGTTTAACACTAAACTCATACCCAACCCGAAATTATTTTGTCTAATCTTCAACCTGTCCGATCGGGTTCGAACAGGTATTGGATGTCCAAAAAACCCGGAAAACCGGGTCGGGCTGGGTTAGGTTGGGGTCAAATGCAACCAGACTTTCATTTGTAAGGTTGCATTTTTCTATATGGATCTCAAGTGGCTGTATCTAATGGATCCGACCCGTTTCCAACCCTATTTATACGTCGCAGGGTTCAAGTCCTTTTCCCTCAATTTTTTTGCCCCCAAATTATTATTTTTGCCTTAATTCGTAAGTTGAGAGGAAAAATGTTTGGAGCAATCATTGTGTGGATCATTGCGTTGTTCCTCCTCTTGGCCCTTCTGTATCTAATATTTTACCAGGTAATTTCAATTTTACATTTTATGCCTTTTTTAATTGACAAAATTGGTGTTTTGCCCCCTCGAATTTTACTTGGAAACACTTGATTTTGAAGTAAAGGATAAAGTAGTTTTAGTTGGTTGATGGAGTAAATTGCACTAATATACCCTTAAGTATAGCTATTTTCCAATAGACCACGTTAAAAAATTTCGATTACAGTGAAACCCCCCAAAATTTGGTAACTTTGGTTTCGACGGAGTTACTTTTTGCTAAAATACCCTTAAATATTGTACTTTAAGGGAGCTCATAGAGTTTTTTGTTGAAAAATAAACTTGTAGGCATTTTAGTGTAATTACCTAGTTCATGGGTTGTCAAAGAAAAAATCTGCATTTTTCAAAATTGGTGATCTGGATCTTTTTAGTCTCTCTAAAATTTAGTTTTCTAACGATTATGTGGGTTTACGAGTTATATTCGAATTAGAAAATGGAAAGTTTATGTTTAGTTTTTCTTCCTTTTGAATTTTGGTTTTTATTTCTTAGTTTTTCTTTGAGAAATCTTAGTTTTGAACTCATATATATATTAAAAGTTGTTTAGTTGCAATGATAAAGTGGTTCAAATTGAAGAGTAATAGTTTTAATTCATGGGTTTTTGAAAAAAAATCTTCATTTGTCAATTGAAGTGGCCTACATCTTTTAATTAGCGACCTAGGAGAAGATTCTAAAATAAAATTGCCAAATTTAGGATTTTTTTTTTTAGTTAGATTTAGATGTATTAGAATTTATTAGGTTTTGAAAAAATATTTTATTTAGGAAATATTTTCTTATATTTATTTAGAATTTATTTTATGCGATTTATTTAGATTTTATTTTATTAGATTTAAGATAATCTTATACCTATATTAAGAGACTTTTATGTAACCTATCGATTATGTTATGTTTTGATTTAATAAAATTTCGAGGTTTTCCTCTTCTCCTAGAACGTTCTAGAGTTTATCATGACTGCCCTAACCCTGGCAGTAGAGCGATATCTATCCACGCTATTCCAATTAGTTTCTTTTATAATAACTCTCCTTGGGATTATATAAATATTACCAGGCAATTTCAATTTTCTTTCTTTATGCATTACTTATAATACACATAGATATTTCATAGGGGAATCGAAGTTTTATTGACCTTTTTTCCTCAAACTTTTTTCTTAGAAAGGCTTTAATTTTAAAAGTAAAGGATAGCAGCTGTTTTTTCCCCTTCTCAATGTCAATGATAATGCACAATGAATATTACTTTCCTTAGGATTAATATAGGTACCTTGTTAATCTGGAACTATGCATACTTTTTTATGTAGTTTATATACATATGAAGTTAGAAGTAGAATGATTAGATTTCTAGTAAATTTTTTTAGACTACAGCAATATATATCAAAAAATTTCTTGCTTGTTGAGGGGGAAAAACAGAATTTATGTGTATATATTATTTGTCTAGGATTGATAGTCTTTTTTGCTCTTTTCTTTTGTCATTTTCTACCAGATATTTTCACTTTACTGTTTTATGAAATACTTTTGATTTGTATAATCGTCTTGGATATCTCGTAGAGAGTCGAAAGTTTATGAATTTTTCTTTTCAAGTATGATGTTTCTTGGTAATACACATGCCTATCAATTCAGATTAACAAGGTTAAATTAAGAGAAGAATTGGATTATTAGTTCACAATTATTATGATATCGTAGTTTTCAATTTGTTGATAAGTAAGCTTTGATATGATGATCAGTCTTGTTGAATAAATAAGGACAAGAAACCTGAAATATTGGGCTACTTGAATACATATAGCAAAATCACGGATGTCTAGATAGGATCCGACATTCTCATGTTGATGAGAACATGTTTACTATATAATCCCATGTAAGCGTCAAATCCCGTACATGTATTTGGAAAATGTTTTTCAAAATTATAATATTTATTTTTGAAATGAATTTATTGTGTTCATGAAGAATTGAAGCTTTAAATTTGAACAATTAGGTGATCATATCCTGCCCAATTAATGACCTAAAGAAAAGTAACTTGATATCAGAAGAGCGCATGTAAAACGACATTAATTATTATCTCACATTAGGAAGCACTTTTATGAACAATTGGCATGATAAGAGTTTGACTGTTAAATTAAAATTGTCAATTAAGTAATTGTGATGGTTGGTTCTCGATGTGAGACTCAATTGGTCACATTGCAAAACCTTTAGGCAGAAGAACAAACAAGACAATAAGAGAAGGTATAATATTGAAGGAAATCATATGTGTATAGCAGCGGAAATGATGCATATGATCTTTAAGAATTCATCAATATGAATAATAAAAGGCATATCTTTGCAGATCTAAATATCTTCCAGCAAAATAATAATCTTTTGAAATTACCACAATTGCAGAAGCCTCCAATAAAGTCCACAACCTTGCGCAGAAAGCAAACCAAAACTAGGCCGATAGGTATCCTTTTATTTTAAGAGGAGAAGTTCTAAATAATTCTCAATTATTTCTTCTTCTTTTTTTATGGCTATTATAACCATCCTTTTATGGGATTGTGGTACAATACTTTTTTCCTATTTTTCTAATGTGGGACTAAACTCTAACACAACATATTGTGTTATATTACTTATTCCCTTTGTTTTTGTTTGCTCTTCTACCTTAAGGCTTTGCGATGGGATCAATTGGGTCTCACATCGAGAACCAATTGTCAATCTCAGTTAATTCGTAATTAATCAATTGAAAATTTTAATTTAACAATCAAATTCCTATCACGCCAATTGTTTATAAAAGTTCTTCCTAATGTGAGATAATAATTAACATTAATTTACATCCAACCCTTCCAACATCAAGTTTTTTTTCTTTAGGTTTTTTAGCTGAGCAGGATAAAATCACCTAATCGCTCAAACCTAAATCTTCAATTACTCATTAACACAATAAATTCATTTCGAAAATAAATATAATAATATAATTTTGAATTTTTTTCTAAAATTCATGTATAGGATCTGATGCTTTCATGGGATTGAACAGTAAACTTATTCTCATTAATATGAGAATGTCGGATCCTATCTAGACATCCATAGTTTTCATAAATGCATTCAAGCAGCCCAATATTTCAGATTTGTTGTTCCTGTCTAAACGACAAGATTGACCATCGTATTAAAGCTTACTTGTTAACAAATCGAAAACTATAATATCATTAAGTCAAAAGGATTATGTAACGGTTTGAATTCTCCATCTCTATAGGTGACATATCTTAGAGAATTCAAACGAGATCATGTACTGTATATATCAATATATACACTCATGATATAAACCTGGAGAATCTCCAATCTCAGTGATTGAGACACACCACTACATCTCATATGTCAATATCATGCATAATAACCTGTCACAACTCTAGCTATCGTATACTAGTTGTAGGTTAAGTACTCAATTTAAGAAATGATTAAATTAGATCACATCTCCATGCAAGTGACATATCACAGTGCATGATCTAACAATATAATTTCCAAGGATATTATAACAATTATAAATAAATAAGAATACCCACATAATAAATTATTAAGTGAAACTATAAAATTTTATTAATATTCAACTAATATTACATGAATTGCAATGGATATTCAAGGACACATATAACTACTCTAGTAATCTCCTACTTGTCCTCGTATACATTCAGCTACAATTTTAACTCCCATCTTATTCAAGTGATTGTCAAAAACCTTTTGAGACGGCGGTTTAGTGAACGGGTCATCCATATTGTCATATATGCTCACTTTCTGAATTTCCACATGTGTCTTTTTGTTAATCTCTCTAACAATACGGTATTTTCTTTCTATGTGCTTAGACATCTGATGTGCTCTTGGTTGATTCACTTGAGCAACAACTCCACCATTGTTATAAAATAGTGGAATATACATATGTGGAGGAATAACATCAAACTTATGGACAAACTTATTTATCCACTCCTTAGTAGCTTCGCTTGCGGCTACATATTCAGCTTCTGTAGAGGAATGTGCAGTGACATATTGCTTTACACTTCTCTAACTAAATGCACCCTCACAAATGACATAAACACATCCTGATGTAGACTTTCTATCTTCGATATCGGATTGGAAATCGGAATCTGTATATACCACGATACTCAAGTGTTCCCGCCAAATTTTTTTGGCTCAGAGCTTGTTGTTTCCTTATAAAAATAAAGGGAAGGCCACACGTGTTAAACACGCGCGCACCCACATGGAAAGCATGTGAGTGTCGCTTTAGATAGGATCAAATTCTATATTGGTTCCCACGTGTTAAACACGTGAGCGTCTCACATAATATCCACGTGAGCACGTATGCAGTCTCTTGGCAGCGCCTCACGTGATATCCACGTGAAGCGCTAGTCCTGTCTCTTGGCAGCGCCTCACGTGATATCCACGTGAGCGCGCATGCAGTCTCTTGGCAGTGTCTCATGTGATATCCACGTGAGGGCTATATGCCAACGCCTGGCATGCAATGCATATGAGTGTTCTTTTTGATAGAATTAAATTCTACGGGGGAGATATTTCCCTGATCTTTCTTAAACAAGAAAGATCTTTTTTGTTAAACAGAGAGCTCTTAGATCAAAAATCCCACGTTGATTATAAAATCACCAATGGATCATCAGATAGAATTAAATTCTATTTTAGGAAAATATTTTCCTAATCTTGTTAAACAAATAAGAATGATCTTCTCTGTAAAACAGAGTGCTTTTGGATTAAAAATCCAATGGTTAATAAAATTCACCGGTTGACCTTTAAGATCATTTCGATTGATTATGAAATCAATCACGATCTCTTAATAAGAGATTTTCTCCAACAGATTGATTTTTTTCTTCTCCTATAAATAGGAGCAAAGAGATTAAATCTCAGAAGGAAGGAGACCCTCCAGAAGCTTCTATAAAAAATATAAAAGCTCTCCAAAAGTTTCCACAAAAGATAGAGAATTTAATTCTCAATAAAAAAGATCTTCCTCCTCTCAAACCCTAGATAATGAAAACATTGAGATAAAAATATCTCTCCTTTACCTATCATATCATATCTAAGAGTTTAACCCTTTAAAAAAACTTAGTTCTTTCTCTGAATCTGAAATCCACATGACAAGTCTTCCACAAGGTGAGAATTTAATTCTTATCGGAAAGATCTTGTTCTTGAGAACCAAAGATTCATGGGAGAACATGGATGAAAGGACATGAAAAAGAGGGGATTTATACTCCAGGAACTTAGTTCCTTCATAAACAAGAACTTAGTTCTTAAAGAGTCTGATCCCAAATCATCAAAATATTGATCTTGGTGATCGTTAATGGTCAAAATGAATTTAACAAAAGTTAAACTTCTTTAAAAAAAACATGAACATAGATTAAATCTCTAAAGACTCGGTGTCTTACGTAATATCCATATGAGCACTCGAAAGAACCTGAAGACAGAGTCTCACGTAATATCCACGTGAGCATACAAAAACTCAGAGACTGAGCGTCTCACGTGAAAGGAACGTGAGCGTCCAAGGCCCGTGAAAACAGCACCTCACGATAGCATGTGAGCGCAAGAAAGCAAATAGATTAGTGCTTAGCACTATTTTAGCGCCTTACGTGATAGCACATGAGCGCCAAGAAACATAGTGCCTCATGTGATAACACGTGAGCGGGAAAAAGGAGCAGAGGCTCACGTGATATTACATGAGCGCTAAAACAAGCAGGATATTATATCCTATACTTAAGCTTGGGATTCTCTACTCAGTGCTTAGCACTGTTGGATAATGTAAGACCCAAAACAGAGAATATGGCCTAATGCTTAGCACCGTCGGGTAACATAAAAGCCCAACACTTAGTTTAAAATAGACCGAGTCCCTAAAGTTTTAAACTTCTTTGATTTCAAATCAACTGAGCCCATATGCTCATGATATCCAAGTTGATCTTAGTCCCATATACGACTAATGATTTTTCATCGATGATATCCAAGCTGATCTTAGTCTCATATATGACTAATGATCTTCATCTCATACAACAACAACTGAGCCTTTTATCCCAAGCATATGGGGTAGGCTACATGAACCAACATGAGAATCACGCCGGGTCCAGCACATGAATCCTCTGTCTCCACTCATTTCTATCGAACAATATACTTTCATTGAGTCCTTTGGCAACCATATCGTTTCGTATAACCTCCATCCATGTTTTCTTCGGTCTCCCTTTTGCCATTACCCATATCGAGGGTATCTATTCGTCGAACCGGTGCTTCCATAGGTCTGCGTCGCACATGACCAAACCATCTAAGCCGGTTTTCCCGCATCTTCTCCTCCACGGGTGCTACACCAACTTTTGCACGAATATCCTCATTTCGCACCTTGTCTTTTCTAGTGTTACCGCACATCTAACGAAGCATGCGCATCTCCGCTACGTGCATCTTCTGTGTATGATGCTTCTTAGGAGCCCAGCATTCTGTACCATATAATAAGGCAGGCCGAATAGCGCTCCGATAAAACTTCCCTTTCAATTTTAACGGAAAGTTACGATCACACAAAATCCCTGTTGCACTCCTCCATTTCAACCAACCAGCTTGGATCCTTTGATTAACATCACTATCGATCTCCCCATTCCTTTGGATGATGGAACCTAGATATCTAAACTGGTCGCTCGGTGATATCTCTTGCCCTTCCAATGTTATACCAATATGGTTTTGACTTCTCTGGCTACTAAATTTGCAGTGCATATATGCTGTCTTGGACCTGCTCAATCTGAATTCCCGAGATTCCAATGTTTGTCTCCATAATTCCAATTTGGCATTAACCCCTGCTTTCGTCTCATTTACTAGAACAATATCATCAGCGAATAGCATACACCAAGGGACCTTATCTTGGATAGTTCTAGTAAGCTCATCCATCACGATGGTAAACAGGAAAGGACTTAATGCAGATCCTTGATGTAAACCAATAGTAATCGGAAAATCACTTGTTAAGCCACCGCAAGTTCTGACATTTGCCACTACTCCGTCGTACATATCCTTGATTATGTCAATATACTTGACGGGGACCCCCTTTTTCATCATTGTCCCCCATAATACCTCTCTAGGTACCTTGTCGTACGCTTTTTCTAAATCAATAAATATCATATGCAAATCTCTTCTCCTTTTTCGAAAGCGCTCGACAAGTTGACGAAGCAAATGAATCGCCTCTGTCGTCGATCGTCCAGGCATGAACCCAAATTGGTTCTCTGTTATCTTAATATCCTTCCTTAGCCTGTGTTCAATCACTCTCTCCCAAAGTTTCATGGTGTGACACATTAGTTTTATTCCACGGTAGTTTGAGCAACTTTGAATGTCACCCTTATTCTTGTAGATAGGTACAAGGATACTTTTCCTCCATTCATTTGGCATCTTTTTTGTCTGCCAAATCTTATTAAACAGATCTGTCAGCCATTTAACGCCTATTTTTTCCTAAGCATCTCCAAATCTCGATAGGAATCCCGTCAGGACCAACCGCTTTTCTTAAACCCATTCTGTTCAAAGCTTCTTTAACCTCAGTAAGTCTTATTTTACGCATGAAATCACGATTTATATCTTGAGATTGAATGACAAGTCCATCCAAATTCTTAGTAAAGCTCTCATTGAACAATTTGTCAAAATAATCTCTCCATCTTTCCTTGATATCTTCATCTCGAACTAAAACCTTCAGATTTTCATTTTTGACACACTTCACCGCACATAAGTCTCTAGTCTTCCTTTCCCGCATTCGAGCAATCCGGTATATATCATTTGCAGCCTCTTTAGTGTCTAATTTCTCGTACACCTCCTTGTAGACCTTAGATTTAGCTTCCCGAACAGCTTTCTTAACTTCCTTTTTAGCCATTTTGTACTTCTCAAATCTCTCCACATCTCTACTTTTCTTCAAATCTTTATAAGAATCTCTTTTAATTTTAATAGCAGCATTTACATCTTCATTCCACCATGATATGTCCTTAGATGGTGGAGCACCACCTCTCGACTCACCAAGTAGATCTCTAGCTTCTAAATTAATCTTAGTCTTATATAAGACTAACGATGTTTAGATCCACCATGTTCTCTTCCCTCATATATGGGATTTGGTTTAAGGGTATATCTCTCCACACCTTTGATATACTTCGTAGTAATTCCTCAATGTCTTCAGAGAGGTGGCAGATCCCCACAACCAACAACTTCTCGTCCCAATTTGATGAAACATATAAAATTTCATCAAGACAGGGAATCTTCTAATCCTCATATTGATACACCCTATATTTATGCACTTCCATATTGATGTGCACACCTCATATTGACACGCATCCCATATAAATGCGCATATTATATTAAGCTCCGGCTTTATACATATATGTATATGTATATTTTTGAAGAAAACATAAATGCCTTCAAATTAGATCGCATCCTAATATTGGGCACATCCCATATTATCATCATTTACTTCGCCGCGTAAAATATACACGTGCACGCAAGATGAAAGATGTACCGAAACGTTCTTAAACTAATACTTCGTTCCGAACTCGGGAATGTTGGACCGAAATGTCCCTAAACTAATATTGGACCGTAATGTCCTTAAACTAATATATGTTTGGCCTTACGGCTGGTCTTCATATTGACCCCGTATACAATTCATGGGCACAAAGAAGCCATATTCCATCATTGTCTTCCATAGACCGTGATATCCTTAAACTAATATATTTTGTCCTGCGGACTGTCTCCATATTGACTACCGTATACTATCCATGGGCTATTCATATATGGTCTAATGATCAGTTGAGCCTATATGCTCATTGTTCCTAAATCGATCTTAGTCTCATATATGACTAACGATCCATAGATCAAACCAATATATCCCATGAACTGATGGACATCGTTTATATCATACCTGCGTCCTAAGTTTAAAACCCCAAATCTAATATACGGATTTGGACTAATCCACGCCCTACGGATGATGAAGACATATATTAGTCTCTGTATACAATTCATGGGCAACCATAATAAACAACATATATATGACTCGACACGAAGTAATCTGCCCGAAGCATGTGAAAGTTGTTGTCGCAACGCGATAACGTAATTAACTGCAGGGGCTTGCGCCTGCAGGGAAGAGCGTCCCCACAATAAAAAAAACCCTCAAAGAGGAGGAATCTGATAAAGTCACGCTACATCGGTCGCATTTGTCCAAACCTTCAATATACGGTGTCATAAATCAACTTGGTATATTCGGAGAGGTGGATGGATGTGTTCCAAATAGCATCTGCCCCTAAATTTAGGTAAGACGATCTATCCTAGTTCGTCTCTGTTTTCGGCGGTAAACAGATTCTGGCACGCCCGGTGAGACTTTTTCCTCTTTCCACTCCACATTTTGTGTCTTGTTTTTCGCGAACAAAAATCGCGGTATATATATGTTTATAGTTGCCCTTGGGTGATGGGATACTGAAGCTGACGTTTTGTCTCTATGTAGAATACCGTTCGCTTCCACTCACTGCAACTCAGGCTCTGTTACATCTGGTGGAGTCAAATATAGACCACTTGCAACCTCAAATCTCTACAATCCGACTCTTTAAGAAATAATGGGATTTTCTTTGGGTCGATACGTCCACCTCCTACCTTTGATGCCTCAACGCCAAAGGAGAAAGCCCAGAAGAAGTCTGTTTTCCACATGCTGGCTTCCCAAGTTTCAGCTCTGCCTACGGCATCGGTCTTCATACGACTGGCTCCTGCCGAGGACCAAGGTTAACACAGTGGACATAATATTCATGCTCTCAAAAGAAAACAGGGGCAAGCTCAGCAAACTCTTGAGAATGATGAAGCTCCGGTCGTAAGACATCACCGATGTCGATATCAACGTCATAAAGACAAACTGAGGGCAATTCTCTGTCTGGTTCTGCTTCAACTCCAATGGTGAATGTTGCTGTTCCAACAGGGAATAGCTTTGAGCTGCTGCGAAGGGTCAAACAAAATCCCCCCACTGCAGCATTCAAAAGGTCTCCGCAGCCCGTAGAGATCTAAGGAGAGCAGAAACCAGTTTGCTGTTCGAGAAATCTTTTCTCATCTATATATAAGGTGTGGAAGCAGGTGAAGGACTTGGTTGTTGTTCGTGGCTTTTTCTCTAAGCGTCATCCAAACTCTGACAATTCCCTTTCAAAATACAAGGGGAATCATTTCAAGATGGTTCCTAATATGATGGTTCTTCCTAAAGCGGCTTCTCACAAAAAAGAAAGGCCAGATAAAGCTCAAGCGCCCAAAGCAAAATCCAGAGGTCAAGATTCCAAACGGCCGAAGCTTGGAGGCATGATAGTTCATACAGTCCATATGGTGAACTCCAAATACGAAAGTCGTGTTTCTACTAGTCACAGGTCGCATACTCGGTGTCTGACAAAAGCTCAGCAGCATCATGAAAAGCTGCAGGAGATCCTTACTCAAGCGGCAGCACTTGCTAGTCCATTGCCTAAGGAAAATCCCGAGGACGCACCCGAAGAAAGAGTAGGGCAGAAGTCGGATATTGACTTCCTGAAGCGCGCTCTCAAGAAGAGAGATGAAGAAGTGGCAGAGATATCCGCTAAAATGAACCAGATAGCCCTCTTGATCTAAAATATGGCTGGAATGATGGTCCATTCATAACCACTAACAAATGAACCGCCGGTAGTCATTCTTAATGACAAAGGTGACACCTCAAATCCTCTGCAAGTCCCACCAACGGCTAAAGAGGAAATGATTTCCAAAACAAGGCCGGACGCATATAACGCTCAGCAAATCAAAGCTCATTATGCCAGTAAAGCTGCAAATAGGTCGATCAAGACTGGTCAACCGTATCCGGCATGCTATGATCAAGTACAGTACCCGCCATAATACATACTTTTGACGTTCCACATGTACAAAGAAACCGGAAATTCTCGCCGGCACATCACGCGATTTAAATCCATATGCGGCAATACTGAAGGAAATGATATACTGCTCCTCCGACAGTTCGTCAGCAGTCTGGCAGGCACTGCGTTCAAATGGTATGTGGAACTCCCAAATGGCTCCGTGAATATCTTCGACGAGATGGAGATGCTCTTCTGTCATAGATTCGCTGATGTGAATGAACGCACCACCGTGACGATGTTGGTCAATGAAAGGGTTAGACCGAACGAGACTTGGGTTCAATATGTTACCCGATGGCGAAATCTCTGGTCAAAATGTGAGCAGCGCATCGACGAAACTCCAGCCATGGGAATATTCATAGCCATCCTTGACCCAAATTCAAAGGTGTTCCCATATATAGCCCTCTTCAAGCCGACGACCTTCCAAAGCTCATGGATAAAATGGTTCGATTGGATCAGATGGGTCAAGACCCATCCTCTTTCGATGAAGATATATGAAAAGCGGAGGCACAACGGCATTTGTCGCCAATGCTCACCAACAAAAAGTGAACGGCTCTGAAGCAACCTGTCTTCAAAATAGCGACAGCGCGAGTCTTACCCTTGAAGAGATAAGGATGCGAATACTTGCTCCCCGAAATATGCGCAGGAGGCATCTTGCTCGCTGGTGGAGGAACCTCTATGTGAGGTGATCCTTTCTTCAAAGAATAAAAAGGATATTTAGGGACCTATAAGCGGGTCCTGCAATCAAGTGGAATAGCCTATCTGAACCAGAAACCATGGAAGGGATGTAGAAGTCATGTCCCATTCTGAATCAGACGATGAGGGAAAAAGCCCCAAGTCAAGTTCATTCTTCCAAGGAAAGAAGAAAACTCGGCAGAAAGAGCGACGGGATATCTCGTTACTTCGTATATGAAGAAGATACCCCGTCAGCGTCAGAAATTGACATTGATGAGCAGAGGCAGGTGCCGTGTAAAGTGCCCAGTATTTCTCGCAAAAACAACCCGATTGGTACGATGATAAATGAAATAGTCCAAGAAGGTGAAGATAGCCTAGGTTGTGAAGTGGCCACTCATACAACGGTCAGACAGCAACGCCAAGCAAGCAAGCGTTGGAAGGGATGAGTAATGTAACTCCCCGACCGAATGATAAATGTTGGACCGAAACGTCCTTAAACTAGCTTTACCTCCAAACACGGAGATGTTGGACCGAAACGTCCCTAAACTAGCATTTCGCTCCGAACACGGAGATGATGGACCGAAACATTTCTAAACTAGCATTTCGCTCCGAATATGGAAATGTTGGACCAAAACATCCCTAAGTTAGCATTTCGCTCGAACACGGAGATGTTGGACCGAAACATCCCTAAACTAGCATGTCGTCCCGAACACGGAAATGATGGACAGAAAAGTCTGTAAACTAATGTTAGGCCGAAATGTCCTTAAAACTAATAATGGACCGAAATGTCCCTTAAACTAATATGCTCCCTTGAGATCTATTTTGCAACCGGAATCCCATCGATGAAGATTGCAACTCAAGTTCTCGCCAACTACATTGCTGCTCCTGCGATGAAGTCACCCCTAAATCCCATCGGCAAATAGATGAGTCATCTGCAGCGAAACTACTTTCGAGAGTTCCATCGTCAGCAAAAAAAGGTATGTCCACAAGCGAAATGGATACGGATGAAAACCTGAAAGGGCGCCATGAGTAAAAAGAGTGGAACTGCCAGCGAGTTTGTGGAAACCCGAAAGGGCGCAATCTCGAAAAAAAATTGTGTACACTTGCAGGTTCCCCTCTGTAGGGCGTTTTTCGTCATCCCATTGAGATGGGAATGCGCACGCGCTTGTCAGGCGCATTACAGATTCCCCCTGCCTAGGGTAGGCGGGGGTTTATTGATTGTGGGGATCCAAATCTCCGGCAGCCGCAGACTAAGCTGCCGTTAATTACCCTTTGTTTTTGGAGCGAGAGAACCTCCGATTGATGGGTTAAACTGGTTATGCGAACTCAATGTGCAGTGTTGTGTTTTGAAGGGGTTTTGGATATATCGGGGGTCCGCGGAGTTTTTTACGGGGGTCCCGCTACCCGGTAGTGGGCTGGGGGCCCCTTGCGGAGTGCGGGGCAGCGCCCCGTTAAATTTTTTTTTCTAACAGGGATAGTGTCGTGGAGTATGTGTGTGTGTGTATATATATAAAAGGAAAGGGCATCCAAAGGATGAGCGGGCCAGCGCCCCACGTGCCAGAAAAGCGAGCGCTGGGCACTTGAGCGCAGTGCGCTTATGCGCTAGCGCTTCACGTGCCCGACACGTGGGTGCTGGGCGCTCGAACGCTAGGCGCTCGAGCGCTAGCGCTTCACGTGCCCGGCACGTGGGCGCTGAGCGCTCGGGCGCTTGAACGCAAGGCGCTCAAGCGCTAGCGCATCATGTGCTCGGGCACTTGAGTGCAAGGTGCTCGAGCGCTAGCGGTTCACGTGCCCTGCATGTGGGAGCTGGGCACTTGAGTGCTCAGGCGCTAGGCGGTCGGGCGTCGGCGAGAAAAAGGGATTTTGGTCCCAGAAATAGGATTTAAACTCCCGAAAAAGGATTTAGAGTGGAGTTAAACTCCTAAGATGTTTTTGGAGATGATGAAAGGGGCTTCTCCCTTCAGCTCTGGATCTTCCCAAAGTGGGATTTTTGGGAGATGGGTCTCCTTCTTCTTCTTCTCGGTTGGCCGGATCTTGGATGAAAAGGAGGGTGATTTTAAAAATCTCCTTTTTAAGATCTGATGGAAGATCCAAGCTCCCCTTTGTGGGTTTTGTGGTGAAAATCTATTTAGTTTTGGAAAAGGAAGAGTAAAACTCTTGATTTAATTCAAAAGAAAGAAGAAGGTTTTAGAACCTTGAGGAAGGAGAAGATCACAGATCTTGATTCTTTTTTGGAGAGAGAAAAAGTTATTGAGATATTTTCATTATCCTTGTCTTTATAGGCTATACACTTTACATATAGCCCCTTAGGCTTTACAAAATGGTATTTTGCCCATCTCATGCCTCATGTGCTATTTCTTTTTGCACATAAGCCATGGGCTTTACAAAAATTTGGTTTTATGCCCATTCATGCATAAAAAATTGCATTAAAATTATTTATTACATGACTTTTATGTTGACATAGGGGAGGCCGGCCACTTCATGTTCCGGCTTGATTCGGGCATGGGTCCACTTGACCTGGGCTTGGGCCCACTTGGTTTGGGGTTGGCTTTGACTTTGAATTGGTCAACCGAGGTGCAATTTTCGACCCCAACAAACTTCCCCCCATCAATAAATGCACACCACATATATGAGTCGTGTGCATGAAATTGATGGATCTTCTTTCACATGGAGGCGACTTGCTTTGGTTACTTTTGGGATGCACTGCCCTTTTAACGACATGGACGGTCGACGCTTGACGCGCCTCCGAGACAGAGTGTCTGTGGTGGACGTTTCCCTGGCCCAGAGTGCTTTGGTAGACGTGCCCCCGGCACGGAGTGTCGCTGGTCGATGTTTCCCCGAGGCGGAGTGTCTGCTTGACGTTTCCCCGAGGCGGAGTGTCAGCTGGTTGACGTGTCCTCAAGACGGAGTGTCTGCTTGACGTTTTCTCCGTTACGGAGTGTCGGCTGGTTGATGTGTCCCGGCACGGAGTGTCTGCTTGACGTTTCTTCGGCACAGAGTGTCGGCTGGTTGATGTGTCCCCGGTACAGAGTGTCTGTGCTGGACGTTTCCCCGAGACGGAGTGTCGCTGGTTGACGTGTCCCCGGCACGGAGTGTCTACTTGATGTTTTCCCGTTACGACGTGTCTGCTTGTTGATGTGTCCCCGGCTACGGAGTGTCTGCTTGACGTTTCCCCGGCATGGAGTGTTTGTGCTGGACGTTTCCCCGAGACGGAGTGTCGCTTGTTGACGTGTCCCCGGCACGAAATGTCTGCTTGACGTTTCCCCATTACGGAGTGTCTGCGTTGGACGTTTCCCCGAGACGGAGTGTCGCTGGTTGACGTATCCCCGGCACGGAGTGTCTGCCTGACGTTTCCCCATTACGGAATGTCTGCGTTGGAGTTTCCCCCAGACGGAGTGTCTGCAAATTCAATCTAACCAGCAGACTACCTTCGGCTACTACAAGATCTTGTTGACGTGTCCCCGGCTACGGAGTGTCTGCTTGACGTTTCCCCGGCATGGAGTGTTTGTGCTGGACGTTTCCCCGAGACGGAGTGTCTGCTTGACGTTTCCCCGGCACGGAGTGTCTGCTTGACGTTTCCCCGACACGGAGTGTCGCTGGTTGACGTGTCCCATGTACAGAGTGTCTGCTTGACGTTTTCCCGGCACGGAGTGTCGCTGGTTGACGTGTCCCCGGCACGGAGTGTCTGCTTGACGTTTCCCCATTACGGAGTGTCGCTGGTTGACGTGTCCCCGACACAGAGTGTCTGCTTGACGTTTCCCCATTACGGAGTGTCTGCGTTGGACGTTTTCCCGAGACGGGGTGTCTGCTTGTTGACGTGTCCCCGTTACGGAGTGTCTGCTTGACGTTTTCCCGAGGCGGAGTGTCGGCTGGTTGACGTGTCCCCGGTACGGAGTGTCTGCTGTTTGACGCAGAGGTCGATGTTGAAACTGGTTGGTTTGATTTGTGTTGACATCAGCATCGCTACACTGGAATATAGTACCGGGAGCGAATAATCATTTTCCTTTGAGAGGATTTGGGGATTTTGTTTAGCATCAGTATTGCTGCATTGGAATAATGCCAGGAGCAACTCATCATTTTCCCCGGGAGGACTTGTGATTTTGGTTTTGGTTTGGCATCAGCACCGCTTACACTGGAATATGCTACTAGGAGCGAATCATCATTTGCCTTTTCTGTTGGGAAGCGATGGCTTAGGAGACAGGTTTAGATCCCTATAACCTAAGGCTTTTCAATTTTATGGGCCGTAAGGGTCCCATAAAAAACATTTTCTCCCTACGAGTCGTAAGGATCCCATAGGTGCATTTTCTCCTTAGGAGTCGTGAGGACCCCCAAGTGTGTTTTTCCTTTGTGAGTCGTAAGGATCTCACGTGGGAATTTTCTCCTCACAAAGTCGAGAGGACTTTGCGAGTGCATTTCTTCTCTTTTTCACGAGTTTGCGCTTTATCGGGTTTTCACAAACTCGCCGGCAGTCCTGCTGTTTTTACTCACGGAGCCCCTTTCGGGTTTTCATTTGTGCCCATTTTGCTTGTGGACAAAACCCTTTTTTTGTTTTTCTTTCTTTTTTTTGTTTGGGAATCTTCATCGCTGGTGGGAATTTGAATGTGGTCTCATCGGTAGGACTTGGAAGAGATTGGGATCGTTTACGCTCGTGGATTGTATACGGTTTTGCAGGATGTATGATCCAGACCGTAGGGCCGGAAGAATTTCGGTACTTTGTTGGCGTTTGCATCACAGTACTGGAATATGGTACCAGGAGCGACTCATCATCCGCCGTGAGGGGATCTCCCTCGTTTCCAGTTTAACGACTTAGGGGTCATCTGTTTCCAGTTTAACGACTTAGATGTCTTCTGTTTCCAGCTTAATGACTTAGAGGTCATATGTTCCCAGTTTAAAGACTTAGGGGTCTATCTTGCCCGGTTTAACGACTTAGAGGTCATCTGTTTCCAGTTTAACGACTTAGAGGTCATCTGTTCCCAGTTTAAAGACTTAGGGGTCTATCGTGCCCGGTTTAACGACTTAGGGGTCATCTGTTCCCAGTTTAAATACTTAGGGGTCTATTGGATCGGAAGTTTGGAATTTTGGGGTAGGGGTCGGCATCAGCGTTGTTAACACTGAAGCACAGGTGCCAGGAGAAATTCATCATTTGCCTTTCCCTATTGGGGAGCGATGGCTTAGGAGACAGGTTTAGATCCCTATCACCTAAGACTTTTCAATTTTATGAGCCGTAAGGTTCCCATAAAAGTATTCTCCCTACGAGTCAAAAGAATCTCGTAGGTGTATTTTCTCCTTAGGAGTCGTGAGGACTCTCAAGTGTGTTTTTTTGTGAGTCGTAAGACTCCCACGAAGGTTTGTTCTCCTCATGCATCATGAGAACACATAAGTGGGTCTTTCCCAATGTAGCATAATTCCAAGGGCGGAGACCAACCGCTGGACTGGTGATTGCGGTGGGGTATGGGTACGATGAGAATTATTTGAGCCCTTAGATTATATACGGTAGTCAACTTGTGGACCAACCGTATGGCTGGAAGAATTTTGGGAAATTGGATTTTGGTTGGCGTCTGCATTGCTGCACTGGAATATGCTACCAGGAGCGACTCATCATTTGCCGTTGGGAATTTGAATTTTGGTTGGCGTCTGCATCGCTGCACTGGAATATGGTACCAGGAGCGATTCATCATTCGCCATTGGGAATTTGAATTTTGGTTGGCGTCTGCATCGCTGCACTGGAATATGGTACCAGGAGCAACTCATCATTCGCCACCGTTTTTTAAAATTTTTTTTACTGCGATTGCTCTATCATTTCAGCTTTTCTTATCGCGAAGGTCACGATTGTCTTATCATTTCGGCTTTATTTATTCGCAGTTTCCCCATCATTTCGGCTTTTTTTTGTTCTTATTTGCACACCTTTTTTTTACATTCCCAGTTTAATGACTTAGGGGTTGATGTTTCCCAGTTTAATGACATGGTGGTCAGTTATTCCCAGTTTAAAGACTTGGTGGTCTGTGGTTTGCTTATCCCAGCTCCTCGAACTTTGATCTTGGTGGGGATGTGTTGATTACCGTAGCTCTGTGGCTTGCCGGTACATCTGACGACTGTGAGACTTTCCCAAGTTTGTATTGGTTCTCCACCCAATCTTTAAAAATATAGCAGTCTTCAATGGTATGACTCACCATTCTATGATATGGGCAGTGTATGGGATTGTCGGTCATGTTCATCTCATGTGGCCTCTTTGGAATAGGCAGTTGAAGACCGTTGTTCAAGGCGTCCATGAATATTTTGTGGACTTTATCCCTCCTGAAGGAGTATACTTTCTTCTTTCTCTCCATTAGAGTAGGTGCCCTTACTGATGCTGGACCTTGAGGACGATCAGTCTTTGGTTTGCCTAATATCCGCTTACCACGTTCAGTATACGTATCAGAGGGACTGGAGGCTATTCGCGTCCGTTTTTCACAAAAGTGTTCCGCTCTCGGGCTGGAGGGAGTATCGGTTGGATGCTTCCGGATATCAATCCCCAGATCACGAACCAAAATTTTATTTTGCTGTAATTGCAATCGGGCGACTTGGGTCGTGAGATCCGCCACGACATTATCCAGCTCGTCGACTTTGGAATGGACCCTGGTCATCTTCTCATCTCTGTCCTGAAGTTGCCTTTGAAACCATTGGAATAATACTTGTTCTATAGTTCCGGGTATGACAACGGGGTCATCCTTACCGCCTGGACTTGATTCAGCATGAACCATGGGTTCCTTTGGTTTAATGGCCTAAGCGAGCTCTTCATCATTTGGATCGAGCCGATGTTGGATGGCAACAACTACGTCATTGTCATGGTTATAAGGCGTAGGAGGACTTGTTCCTCTGAGCTCCATCATATAGACTGTATGGGTTGTGTACCCGTCTATTGGTTCTTCATTGGCAATGTTGCTTGCTTGGCTCTTAGCTTGTTGCCTTGGTCCGCTCTTTTTAGAGAAATGCAGATGTTTAAGAGAATCAGGTCCTTGAAGGACTTCGGTCTCCGTTTGTATGAAATTGGCGGTTGCAGCTTGATTGTTTGTTAATACGCCAGGGGGCAATGATATTTCTCCCGCTTTGTATTGTTTCTCGACCCAATCCTTGAAGATGCAACAGTCTTCAATAGTGTGTTCCAGCTCTCGGTGGTATGGGCAAAAGTTAGGATGATCAGTCCTGTTCGCTTCACTTAGCCTTTTTGGTTCTGGTAGCCGCAGGCCATTCTTCAGAGCATCTTTAAAAATTTTGTGGACCTTGTCCCTTCGGAAAGAGTAGACCTTATTTTTTCTTTCCTCCAAAGTTGGCTGTCGAGATTTGTTAGTCTTTGTTCCGCCCGCTCTCTGCTTATCCAGAGAATCGGTGCTGTTGGAACTTTCGCTTTTCCGGTTGTCGTCCCTCTGATGTCTCGGTCTGTTTATGAATTGGGGATTCTGAGTGAACTCGGGCTTTGAGCGTTCCAACATTTGAACTTTCTTGGTCAGCTCTTGGAATGTTTTAAGGCTTGCGGTGCACAGGAAAGGTTTCATCCAGTCGTTCAGATTTTCTATAAGAAGACTGACGGATTGGTCTTGTTCCAATGGCGGTTCACATTTGATAGAGAGATTGCGCCATCGGACTATAAAATCCATGTTTCTTTCATTGTTCTTTAGCTCGGTCCTTACGAGGTCGGCAATGTTGATTTTATCGCTGACACTCATGAACCTTTGCTTGAACATGGATTCTATTTGAGCGAACGTCGTGATCGAGTCATCCGGTATGCTTTCATACCAATCGAAAGCAACATCGATCAAGCTATTGACAAACTGGCAGAGAAGGAGCGCATCGTTGCCCCCAG
This sequence comes from Agapanthus africanus, assembly GCA_030015575.1. Classification (NCBI taxonomy): domain Eukaryota; kingdom Viridiplantae; phylum Streptophyta; class Magnoliopsida; order Asparagales; family Amaryllidaceae; genus Agapanthus; species Agapanthus africanus. The sequence continues at coordinate 39,601,553 of JASDDO010000019.1, read as the reverse complement.
TATTCGCGCATGATGCTTTAAATTGGGCAATGTGTCGGTTCGCATTTCCCGTCCCATCGAACCTTTCAAATTTAGGGACGACATAGCCAGTGGGAAACTCCACAAGATCGTACCGAGCAGGATATGGTCTCCCGCTACTGCTGACATCTTTTTGCTCTCCGGCTTCGGCTACCAATATTTTGACTTTGTTGGCAGCCAAATCCATGATTTGATCTTGAGTTAGCGGATTGCTATCATCGGTAGCCAAAACATTTCCCGAGATAGGATGCGACTGGGTTTCATGCGGTCCGCCTACCTTTGAATTTGAGGGAATAGGCGTCGGCTGTCTCGGGACACCGTTTCCTGGTCCATGAGTAGAACTATGCGCTTGATTGGGCGGCTGAGAGGCAAGTTGGGCCGTGAGCTGTAAGACGACGTTTGTCAAGTCGTCAATTTTTTAGTAGAGCTTGACCATCTCCTTTTTTTCTGAGCTGCTTTCGGAGCTCCTGAAGAAGTTGTTGCTCTGCGGTCTTAGGATGGAAAATTGGCTCATCTTCGCTTTCCGAGCCCGACTCCTCATGAACTGAGGGATCTCTCTGCTTATCAGCTTCACTTGGAGCATTTTCATTACCTTCATGAGGATGCCAGTCTTGGGAAGTGACAGCCACATTCAAACCAGATCGGATTTGAGATGTGGTGGCCCCAACCTTGCTGCGAAGGTTGTCGCTGGGGCGCGCGCCTACCATGTAGACTGTGTGGATAACACATTCAACCATCCTTTCATCACTGGCATCTGGTTTCGCGGAGCGGTCCGGACTTTGGAAATTCATAAATTTTAACATGGCCGGAGCCCTAGCCCTTTTGTTGGCTCTGTATCTGAGCCGCTTCTGCCTCAGCTTCTCTGCCTTGAGCGCTTGGCATGCTTCTGCCCTTCGGGAAGCCGTCATAGGCCGAGTGATGGGGAGCTTGGAGAAGATACCCAATCGAGCAGTTGTCAGGGGCACCACTGGAGCTTGCCCGAGATGCCTTGTTGCTTTGTTGGTGTTGATGGCCTTGCCCCCAACTGGGGCCAAGGAAAGTCGTTCAGACACCGACTTGCGTTTGGGTAGTGGTGCCCTCAAGATCACCACATTTGGTCTCTTGCCTTTCGAGGCCGGTTTGTCTGTTAACGGAACTTGAGGAGCCGGAATGGCGTTAGCTGGCACAAACAGAATAGAGCCGAACTGTAGCAGCGGCTCCTCCCACTGTCACCCAAAACTGGCCGGGAGGACCGTCCTGGAGTCCATCTTCATCGTGTAGGAGATGGGAGCTGAGTTCATCTTTGGAAACATTGTTGAAAATTGATTGCTTGGAAAACTGCATGGAATAGCATTATTTTAGTATAAATATAGATATGTATATTGATTGAGTTCGCATGAATGTTTAACTCGAAATATGGGAGGAGAGATAGGTCCCACGGGGCGTACCAGAATCTGTGGGGTGTTTTTCGTCATGCCATTGAGATGGGAATGCGCGCGCTTGTCAGGCGCATTACAGATTCCCCCTGTCTAGGGTAGGCTAGGGTTTATTGATTGTGGGGATCCAAATCTCCGGCAGCCGCGGACTAAGCTGCCGTTAATTACCCCTCGCCTTTAGAGCGAGACAACCTCCGATTGACGGGTTAAACTGGTTATGCGAACTCAATGTGTAGTGTTATGTTTTGAGAGGGTTTTGGATATATCGGGGGCCCCACAGAGTTTTTTACGAGGGTCCCGCTACCCGGATAGCGGGCTGGGGGTCAAGGGGGCTAGCAGCCCCCTGGCGGGGTGCGGGGCAGCGCCCTGTTAGAATTTTTTTCTAACAGGGACAGTGTCGTGGAGTATATATATATATATAAGGAAAGGGCATCCAAAGGATGCGCGGGCCAGTGCCCCACGTGCCGGACACGCGAACGCTGGACGCTTGAGCGCTCGAGCGCTAGCGCATCACGTTCCCGGCACGTGGGCGCTGGGCGCTCGAGCGCTAGCGCATCACGTGCCCGGCACGTGGGCGCTGGGCGCTTGAGCGCAAGGCGCTCGAGCGCTAGCGCTTCACGTGCCCGGCACGTGGGCGCTGGGCGCTTGAGCGCAAGGCGCTCGAGCGCAAGGCGCTCGAGCGCTAGCGCTTCACGTGCCCGGCACGTGGGCGCTCGGGCGCTAGGCGCTCAAGCGCTAGCGCATCACGTGCCCGGCACGTGGGCGCTTGAGCGTAAGGCGCTCGAGCGCTAGCGCTTCACGTGCCGGGCACGTGGGCGCAGGGCACTTGAGCGCTTAAGCGCTAGGCGCTAGGCGCTCGGGCGCCGGCGAGAAAAATGGGCTTTTAGCCCCAGAAATAGGATTTAAACTCCCGAAAGAGGATTTAGAGTGGAGTTAAACTCCTAAGATATTTTTGGAGATGATGAAAGGGGCTTCTCCCTTCAGCTCTGGATCTTCCTAAAGTGGGATTTTTGGGAGATGGGTCTCCTTCTTCTTCCTCTCGGTTGGCCGGATCTTGGATGAAAAGGGGGTAATTTTAAAAATCTCTCCTTTTTAAGATCTGATGGAAGATCCAAGCTCCCCTTTGTGGGTTTTGTGGTGCAAAACTATTTAGTTTTGGAAAATGAAGAGTAAAACTCTTGATTTAATTCAAAAGAAAGAAGAAGGTTTTAGAACCTTGATGAAGGAGAAGATCAGAGATCTTGATTCTTTTTTGGAGAGAGAAAAAGTTGTTGAGATATTTTCATTATCCTTGCCTTTATAGGCTATACACTTTACATATAGCCCCTTGGGCTTTACAAAATGGCATTTTGCTCATCTCATGCCTCATGTGCTATTTCTTTTTGCACATAAGCCATGAGCTTTACAAAAATTTGGTTTTATGCCCATTCATGCATAAAAAATTACATTAAAATTATTTATTACATGACTTTTATGTTGACATGGGTGAGGCCGGCCGCTTCATGTTCCGGCTCGACTCGGGCATGGGCCCACTTGACCTGGGCTTGGGCCCACTTGGCTTGGGGTTGACTTTGACTTTGACTTGGTCAACCGGGGTGCAATTTTCGACCCCAACACCCTCAACCTTGTTGAGGAGAAAATACCCGCGTGAGATCATTACGACTCACAAAGGAGCAACACATAAAGGAATCCATACGATTCCTAAGGAGAAAATGCACTTACGAGATCCTCATAACTCGTAATGAGAATATACCCCCTATGAGACCCTTACGGCTCATAGAATTCAAAAGTCTTTTGTTACATGGATCTAAACATGTTCTTAAGCCGTCATATCCCCCAAGCTGTCCTACAAGTAGTTCGATATCGACTATTGTATACAATTCACAGGCACAAACAAAATATGTTCCAACCGAGTTCTACCAATGGCGAGAAATATCCCCATATGACGAACGACACTTGTAACCTTTCTCGACTTATAAGAAGAAAATACTTTTATAAGATCCTTACGACTTACAAGAGAAAATACCATTTAGGAATACCCACGATTCCTAAAGAGAAAATACAGCTACGAGATCCTCTCGACTTGTAGGGATAAATACCTTTATGAGACCTTTACGGCTCATAAAGTCAAAAATCTTAGTCAACAGGACCCTAACCCTGTTTGTTAAGCCATATTTATTCAAATCAAAAAAGGCAAATGATGATTCGCTCCTGGTAATATCCCAGTTGTAGCGATACTGATGCCTAAACAGGTGTCAAACTCCAAGTTCTCTCACGGCAAATGATGATTCGCTCTTGGCAATATTCTAGTTGTAGCGATGCTGATGCCAAGATTGGTATCAGAACCCAAGTTCCCGACTTGCAACAAAATCAATGAGCAAAAAAATGCATATAAAATAGCCGAAATGATGGGGCAACTCGCAATAAAAATCAGCGAGCAAAAATATTGCATATGAAACATCCGAAATGTTTGGGCAACTCGCAATAAAAACATCGAGTAAAAAATTAAAAATGGCTTAGCCGAAATGATTGGGCACCGCAAAAAAATAGCTAAAATGATTGGGCAATCGCAACTTTCGCGATATGAAAAGCTGAAATGATAGAGCATCGCAGAAATAAAAAAAAGAAAAGAAAAAAAGAGAATGAAATTTTTCTATCCTGCAAGTAGGTCCATGATGACTCTTGTATACAATCTATGGGCATAAACAAATGAAAGGGAACCATATTTTCCCATCATGTTTTGTCAAATGAAGAACTAAATCTTGATGGCATATATACGGCCTAGAGACTATTTGGACATCCTTCTTGCTCTAGCAGAGTGCAGATGTGGTGTCAACAAAGCTCTAAGGAGCTAAAGCAAGAAAGGAGCGATGGCAAACTCCTAGCTCCTGATCTCGATGACAACATCTACGATTTAAAGACTATCCCGATGTTCTTATTCGGTGAAGATGCAACTTCATCAAAGAACAACTGTCAAATCAAAGTAGAGTAATGGTAAAATCCTAGCTCAGCTCAACGTTCTTCTCATTCCAGCAGGGTGCCAGCGCGACGTCAACATGGACCAAAGGGTCAAATCAAGGACAGATAATGGCAAAATCCTAGGTCCAGGTCTCGATTGCAATGTATGTGGCCTAAAGACCAATTCGACATCTCTCTTACTTCAGCAGAGTACAAACATGGTGTCGACAAATTTCCAAAGAGCCAAATCAAAGCAGAGTAATGGAAAAATCCTAGCTCGGCTCGACGTTCTTCTCATTCCAGCAGGGTGCAGACGCGACGTCAACATGGACCAAAGGGTCAAATCAAAGACGGAGCAATGGCAAAATCCTAGCTCCATATCTTGATGGCAACATTTACAGCCTAGAGATCATCTTAGCGTTCCTTCTCATTGATGCGACGTCAATATAGACTAAAGGGTCAAATCGAAGCAGAGTGATTGCAAAATCCTAGCTCCAAATCTCAATGGCGATATATACGGCCTAGAGATCATATAGATGTCTACCATACTTTAGCGAAGAATCGGCACGATATCATCAAAGAAAAAACGAAGGGACGGCATATTCCTAATTTCGGGTCTTGATGGCAAGCCTAAAAACCATTAGATGTCATCCCACCCCAGAAGGGTGCGGTTATGACTCATCGGGGCTCCAAATCGAGAATAACCTCAAGTAAAGCACCATGGAAATAGCTAACGCTGGCTCATCTAATGGTAATGTGGATATTCCAACCTAAGAAGTTTAGTTGAAAACGTCGTTTCCAGCCTGAGAAGGGATCAGATACATGACAGACGCGGGGCTACTCGAGCGGCAACCTAAGGGACTGCATGTCGAGAATATATCAGCCAACGCGACGGTACGATGCACTTAACCCAGTAACACAAACCTAACGGACTCCTGTATCAAAAAGGGTTATCTATTTTCACGTTAGGATACACCTGCGAGATCTTCTCAACTCGTAGGGAGAAACATCTTTATGAGATCTTCATGGCTCATAAGGTGAAAAGCCTTAGGCAACGGGAATATAAACCCGTTTCCTAAGCCATCATTACCCTACAAGGAGGTTAAGACTGACTCTTGTATACTATCCACGGCCACATCCACCAAAGTTGCATACCGATAAAGTGAAGAAGCCGCTTACGGGTCATCTCGACTTGTAAGAAGAAAGTACCCGAGTGAGAGCCTTACAACTCACGAAGGTGATAAACACTTAGGAATCCTCACAATTTCTAAGAAGAATATGCATATATGAGATCCTCTCGATTCATAGGGAGAAAAACCTTCTTGAGATCCTTACGGCTCATGAAGATGAAAAAGCCTTACGCGACAAGGATCTTAAACTTGTCTCCTAAGTCATCAATTCTATGTCGCTATACTACTTTGCACTACCTAACCCACGTACATATCTTATATGGGCAAAGTAGTGGAGGGCATTTGTTCCCGCCAAATTTTTTTGGCTCAGAGCTTATTGTTCCCTTATAAAAATAAAAGGAGGCCTTACGTGTTAAACACACGTGCACTTACATGCAAAGCATGTGAGTGTCACTTCAGATAGGATCAAATCCTATAATGGTTCCCACGTGTTAAACATGTGAGTGTCTCACGTGATATTCACATGAGCGCGCATGCAGTCTTTTGACAGCGCCTCACGTGATATCCACGTGAGCGCTATCGGCCAACGTCTCACGTGCAATGCACATGAGTGTTCTTTTTGATAGAATTAAATTCGATCTAGAATTAAATTCAATGAATTAAATTCTACGGGGGAGATATTTTCCTGATCTTTCTTAAACAAGAAAGATCTTCTCTGTTAAACAGAGAACCCTTGGATAAAAAATCCTACGGTGATTATAAAATCACCAATCGATTATCTGATAGAATTAAATTCTATTTTAGGAAAATGTTTTCTTAATATTGTTAAACAAACAAGAATGATCTTCTCTGTAAAATAGAGAGTCTTTGGATTAAAAATCCAATGGTGAATAAAATTCACCGATTGATCTTTTAAGATCATTTCGATTGATTATGAAATCAATCACGATCTCTCAATAAGAGATTTTCTCCAACAGATTGATTTTTCTCTTCTCCTATAAATAAGAGCAAAGCGATTAAATCTCAGAAGGAAGGAGATTCCCCCAGAAGCTTCTGTAAAAAAATTATAGAAGGCTCTCCAAATGCTTCTATAAAAAACAGAGATTTTAATTCTCAATAAACAAGATCTTTCTCCTCTCAAATCTTAGGTAAAGAAAACACAGAGATAAAAATATCTCTCTTTTACCTATCATATTTAAGGGTTTAATCTTTTAAATGAACTTAGTTCTTTCTTTGGATCTGAGATCCACATGACAAGTCCCCTATAAGGTGAGAATTTAATTCTCATCGGAAATATCTTGTTCTTGAGAACCAAAGATTCAGGAGAGAACATGGATGAAAGGACATGAAAAGAGGGGGTTTATACTCCAGGAACTTAGTTCCTTCATAGACAAGAACTTAGTTATTAAAAAACCCGATCCCAGGTCATCAAAATATCGATCTTGGTGATCGTTAATGGTCAAAATGTCATTAACAGAAGTTAAACTTCTTTAAAAAAACATGAACAAATATTAAATTTCTAAGGACTCAGCGCCTCACGTAATATCTACGTGAGCACTCGAAAGAAATAGAAGACAGCGTCTCACGTGATATCCATGTGAGCACACAGAATCTCGGAGACTCGGCGTCTTACGTGAAAGGCATGCAAGCACCGAAGGCCCATGAAAACAGCGCCTCACGTGATAGCACGTGAGTGCCAAAAAGCAAAACAGATTAGTGCTTAGCACTATTTTAGCGCCTCACATAATAGCACGTGAGCACCATAAAACATAGCGCCTCACGTGATAACACGTGAGCGGGAAAAAGGAGCAGCGGCTCATGTGATATCACGTGAATGCTAAAACAAGCAGGGTATATACGTAAGCTTGGGATTCTCTGCTCAGTGCTTAGCGGTGTTGGGTAATGTAAGACTCAAAACAGATAATATGGCCCAGTACTTAGCACCGTCGGCTAATATAAAAGCCCAACACTAGACCGAGTCCCTAAAGTTTTAAAATTCTTTGATTTTAAATCAACTGAGCCCATATGCTCATGATATCCAAGTTGATTTTAGTCTTATATACGACTAATGATCTTTCATCGATGATATCCAAGCTGATCTTAGTCTCATATACTACTAATAATTTTCATCACATATCTTCTAAGTTAATCTTAGTCTCATATAAGACTAACGATTTTTAGATCTACCATGTTCTCTTCCCTCATATATGAGATTTGGTTTAAGGGTACATCTCTCCACACCTTTAATATACGTCATTGTAATTCCTCAACGTCTTCAGAGAGGTGGCGGGTCCCAACAACCAACAACTTCTCGTCTCAATTTGATGAAAAATATGAAATTTCATCAAGACAGAGAATATCCTAATCCTCATATTGATACATCCTATATTTATGCACTTCCATATTGATGTGCACACCTCATATTGACACGCATCTCATATAAATGCGCATCTTATATTGAGCCCAGGCTTTATACATATATGTATATGTATATTTTTGAAGGAAACGTAAATGCCTTCAAATTAGATCGCCCCCCAATATTGGGCGCATCTCATATTACCTTCGTTTACTTCGCCGCGTAAAATATACACATGCGCACAAGGTAAAAGACGGACCGAAACGTCCTTAAACTAATACTTCGTCCCGAACTCGGGAATGTTGGACCGAAATGTTCCTAAACTAATATTGAACCGAAATGTCCCTAAACTAATATTATACCGTCATGTCCTTAAACTAATATATATTTGGCCCTACAGCTGGTCTCCATATTGATCCCTGTATACAATCCAAGGGCACAAACAAGCCATATTCCATCCTTGTCTCCTTTGGACCACGATGTCCTTAAACTAATATGTTTTGCCCTGCGAATTGTCTCCATATTGTCTACCGTATACTATCCATGGGCTATTCGTATATGATCTAATGATCAGTTGAGCCCATATACTCACTGTTCCTAAGTCAATCTTAGTCTCATATACGACTAACGATCCTTAGATCAAACCAATATATCTTATGAACTGATGGACCTCATTTATATGAGATCTGCGTCCAAGTTCAAAATCCTAAATCTAATATACTGATTTGGACTAATCCGCGCCCCATGAGCGATGATGATATATATTAGTCTCTGTATACAATCCATGGGCAACTATAATAAACGGTATATATGCAAGTCCATGTCACGCACCCCACGAGCTTGCGGGGAGGCGGTATATATGAAAAACAATTATCAAAGCTTCGTAACACGGACTTGAGCACACGGATCGTGTCTAAACCATTACTAGCAAACTACGAGAGGTTTAACTACTCGGATTCGAAGTTATACCTCATGTTACTTGTCCTTCGGGTCTTCATCGCCGTCCTCTACTCCTCGTAGGATCTTTGGAATGTCGGCACCTCAACGGTCTCCTTGAGTCAAAGACGATCCACCCGAGAGCTCCTACTCCAAGCTTGACCTCTAACTTGAGGTAACTAGGTTTCTCAAAGTGCTAATCTAAGCAACCTAGGTGATATAGAGTTGGATTAGGGATGTATTAGTCTTGCTAACCCTTGATCTCAACACATGAGAGGTTAGGGTTAGGGTTTGAAGAGAGAGAGCTTGAGGAGAGAGAAGGTTAGAATGAGAATCCTTTTGAATGAATGATATCATTTGTATATATATGAAACATATCATATTATTAAATGAATAACAAATAATGATATATCATCATGTTTCATTAATACACTAAGTGATTCATCACATGAGTCATATAAATCATAAATGAATCATTAACTACATGTATGAATCACACCATGACTCATTAATCCAATAAATGCAAATGCCACCTTAGCTTCCAAGTCATCATCATTCTAGAAGCTTCCCGACAAATTATGAGAACGCCCCTCCTATCCGTGAAAACACGGAAAAACTTTAGACTGTATAAATCCAATAATCCGACACTAGAATCTGGCTTAAACCAAAGCCGACTAGTAAAAACTGTCCGAACATCGTACGTGCGTAAAAACACGTATGCGTCCAAACCCTGTCGTAAAACCATACGACCTCTATATCGTTTCGCCCGAAGCAGGGAAACCTTCTGTGTGGGACTCTAAAGACTCGACACTACGCTGGCAGTTGGTTTAACCACAGACCGCAAGCGGCACTAGCTGTACGTAACGATCCCCATGTAGATGTCGATAAGAAGGTCGATGAGGAAACCCATCCGAACTCCTACTGAGCCTAATGTGACAATCTTCGTACAGTCCGGTCCATTCGTTTAGGACTATCACATATCGGGCCTAGGGGGTAAACGTCAGACCCCTAATAGCGGTATAAGTCGTGTCAGAGTGAAGCCCATTACACCTTGAGAAACTACTGGAACCTACCAGTAAATCTCGCTTGCCCTGGCCAGGGACTTTGCGTGATGGCTCTCCATACACAGCGCGATATCAACCTCCAATACCGGGAGAGACGAATCCTATCTAACCGCCACTGCCTCCAAGTGCTTCGGGACTGCACCCAACTACTACCTGTTTGTACGGCTCTTTGAGCCGTGGTAGGGTAGTAATCTAAGAACAGTGGGAACACACTCGAGGCGAAGCAGCAGTGTCAAGTTCGCGGACTATGCTGTACTCATGTCACCTGGGAACTGCTATCTGACGATGGGTATAAATCCAACCTGCAGTTCTCGGTGAGTCCTGTCCGGTGTACCCGTAACCTAACGAGCACCTGCATACTATCTCCAGTACGACGTACTGATGGCTGTGGGACAGACCATCTCCCTATGCTGGGATGAGAAGCGTATACACCAGTCTACTCCGGAGTATCGATGCCCTATCTCGATAATCCTACGACCAGGGACCCGTATAGGATGTTGCTTATAGACTACCTAGCCCCCACTAGTGTGACTGCCATCACAACGCTAGGAATCAAGCAAAGATCCTAAAGGCTCTACTGATATGTATAAGCGATACGTTACAAGAAACATATGCACATATTAAAGTAGACACAAACCAAGTAGCATACTACTATTTTTAGCAAAACTGTCAATACAACTGTGAATATCCCAAGCTTCCATTAAGTAATATACAAACTAGTATGATACAGTAATGGCCTCTAGGGCATAAACACTAACAATATATATGATACGACACGAAGTAATCGTCCTGGTGCAGGTGAAAGTTTTTATCGCAACGCGATAATGTAATTAAATGTAGGGGCTTGTGTCTGCAGGGAAGAGTGTCTCCACAATCAAAACCCCTCAAAGAGTGGGAATCTGTTAAAGCCACGCTACATTGGTTGCATTTGTCCAAACCTCCGATATACGGTGTCATAAATCAACTTGGTATCTTTGGAGAGGTGTATGGATATGTTCCAAATAGCATCTGCCCCTAAATTCAGGCAAGAAGATTTATCACAGTCCGTCTCTGTTTTCGGCGGTAAACATCAAGTTATTTGCATCATAAACTAAGTAGTAATTTTTATTTCGACGCAAATATTTAAATATGGCTGTCACAACAGTCAATGTTCTTTACCAGGATTGGACTGAAACCTACTTACAAGGCCCATTGCATAAGCTATGTCGAGTGTGGTACACAATATAACATCCATCAAACTACCAACCGCCGAATCATATGGTATAATTTTGAAGTGTTCAATCTCATTCTCAGTTTTAGGAGACATTTCCTTAGAGAGAGATTTTATGTGTAGCAGAAAGCATCCCCTTCTTAGAATCTTGCATATCGAACCTTTTAAAAATCTTATCCATATAAGTAGTTTGTGACAACCCTATATGTCTCTTTACATTATCTCTATAAAGTTTGAGACCTTAGATATAGGAAGGTCGACCAAGATCTTTCATAGAGAACTTGTCTGAAAGCCACAATTTAACAGATGTCATCAAATCTACATCATTCCCAATGAGTAGTATGTCATCTACATGGAATACTAGGAATACAATGGAATCGTTTTGTTGCTTTTTATACACACATGGCACTTCAGGATTTTAGACGAAATCATATTTCTTAATCGTTTCATCAAAACGAATATTCTAACTCCTAGAAGCCTGCTTAAGTCTATATATTGACCCATTCAATTTACAAACCATGCTTTCTTGAGTGTTACATACAAAACTTTCTGGTTGTTGCATGTAATTATCTTTCACAAGATATCCATCCAAGAAAGTTGTTTTCACGTCCATTTGTCATATCTCATAGTCATAATATGCTGCTATGGCTAATAGGATCCTAATGGACTTCAACATTACAACAGCAGAAAAAGTTTTATCATAATCAATTTCTTCTTTTTGAGTATAACCTTTTGTCACTAAACGAGCTTTAAATGTGTCTTCATTTTCATCAGCTCCACGTTTTCTTTTATTATCCACTCGTATCCAATGGGTTTTATCTTATTAGGTGGATCTACCAAGGTTCAAACCTTATTATGATACATGGAGTCCATTTCCGCTTTCATGACATCAACCTACTTATTAGAATTCACGTCTGACATGGATTCACTGTAAGTCCTTGGATCCTCATCCTCCTCGACACTTTCCATCAAATATGTTTCATTGTCAAGTCTGTATTTTACAGGAGGACGAATGATCCTAGTTGATCTCTTTGTTGCAACAGGTGCATCAACAACAATAGTTTCTAGTGGTGGATCACTATCTCCACTAACACTTGTACCTCCCACTGAATTTGTAGAATCTCCTAACAAATTAGGATTTTCTCCCACCGGAAAAAAGAACGCTCCTAATAGAAAAGATGACTCTTCATCAAAAGCTATACCTCTTTAACCAACAATTTGATATTCCATAAATAATATATTTCTACTAACGGCGATGGTATGATCATTAGGATTATAAACATAATACTCAGTACTCTCCTTAGGTTAGCTTACAAATAAGCATCTATCTGTCCTAAATTCTAAGTTGTCCATCATTTGTTTTCTAACACGAGTTGGACAACCTTAAATTTTCAAATGTCGTACACTTGGTTTTCTTCCTTTCCATGTTTCATATGGAGTTGAAGAAACAGATTTTGTAGAAATTCTGTTTAACAAATAATTCACAATCTTTACTGCAAAACTCCATAAGAATAGAGGAAACTCTGAATGACTAAGCATCGATCTAACCATATCTAATAAGGTTTGGTTCTTTCTTTCGGAAATACCGTTATGTTGTAAGGTGCCGAATGGTATCAAGTTATAAAAACCCTTTCGATCCAGATCTGTTGGTTCCTCCCTCCTATTTTCTTTTAAAACCTTTTTAATTCATTTGATAAATATTCTCCACCCCAATCTAATAGGATGGTCTTGATATTTCTGCTAAGCTCCTTTTCAACTTCGGCTTTATATTTTTTGAACTTTTCAAAACATTCAGATTTGTGTCGTATTAAGTAAATATAACCATATCTAGATGCGTCGTCCGTAAATGTCATAAAATATGAATATCCACATCTTGCTTTAACACTTAAAGGTCCACATACATCTATATGTATAATATCAAGACTACTTAATACCTTAACACGCTTTCCTGTGTAGGGTAATTTGGTCATCTTGCGTCTAAGGCAATGCTCACAAGCTGGAAGATTTTCTACCTTTAGAAAATCTAAAGGATCATCATTTACCAACATGTTGTTCCTATTAATATTAATATGACCAAATCTCATGTGTCAACGATAAGTTGGATCATTTCGGTCCATTTTACGTTTCGAAGATTTATCTGACTGAATCACATTTGCATAAGAATAATGAGCAATATCAATACAATATATTCCATTATCAATCACACAATGAGCAATAACAGAATTACCAAACTTAATAGAAGTTTTACTGCTAAATAAAATAGAGTAACCACTACTACAAAGTTTCGAAACAGAAATCAAATTTCTCCTAACTTGAGGAATATTAACACAATCTTTAAGTTCCATTGCATACTCTTTATTTAAAGGCAAATAATAAATTTCTAAAGATACTACTTAAACTACGGCTCCATTTCCTATTGTGAAAGTAATCTCCACATCTCTAAGCTTTTGTTTTTTCTTGTATCCCTAAGGAATTACAAATATGAGAAGAACCTGAGTTAATATACTAAGTATAAGAGAAATAACTCACAACATTAGTCTCCACTAAGAAGTGAGAATATATACCTTCCGAAGGTTTCTCTTTTTCAAGGAGGCGATTTAACTTTTGCAATTCCTCATCCAATGGCCTTTCTTATGACGGCAATGACATTCATCACTAGATTGATTCCGTTTTACATTCTTGGAAACCTGTATTCCTTTAGCAATTTTCTTCTTAAAAGAAAACTTACTTTTCTTCTTACCGGATGATCCGGCTGAGTCAGTGACCATCATTATGGTCTTATCCCGCTTCATTATATTCTCAACTCTTTGCAACATATTGCTCAGTTTAGGCAAGCTAACATCTGGCTCTTGCATGCTAAAGTTCATTTTGAACTGACTAAAAAAAGAGGATAATAAAGCGAGAATGACATCAATTTTGGTTTCAAGGCCAATCTTAGCTTCCAAGCTTTCCAGTTCATTGATGTACCCTATCATCTTATGAACATGGATATGAACTGAAGTACTTTCAGCCATCTTAGTGTTCATCAAATTGCTAATAGCATTTTGACGAGCTGTACAATTTCTCTTTTCGTACTAGGTTTTCAGGCAATCCAAGATTTGCTTACTAGTTTCTTTTCCTTCGATCTGCTTTTGAACGGAAGGATCCAAGGAACCTACTATATAGCATTTAGCAATCTCATCCTTATCAAACCAATTTTGATAACTGTTGATCTCATCAGCAGTTGCTTCAGGAGCAGGCTTTTGCGGTGCATCTTCTTTTACAATTTTAGCTAAGTTTTCAACAGTAAGGACAATCATCAAATTCTTTTTCCAATCATTATAACTCGGTCCAACCAGTTTATAATCATCAAGTAATTTTCCAAACGGACTATCTATACTTACCCATTTACACATAAAGGACGACAACATTATAAGTAACTCAATTCATATATTTATAGTTGCACAATCATTACTAGAGTTTATTTTAAGCAATGTTTCACTATTAGTGCTTCTCTCATGCATCTATTAGGGAATAATAAATCCAAATTTATTCATACTTTTCTAAATTGTCAAGATAAAGTAAGAACAAATAAGGTAGGATACAACATATCCAATTATCTATATAACTTCCTTTTATATTCGGCTTATTAATGTGTAGCATTGCTCTACTATACAACATATTCAATTATCTATATAACTTCCTTTTATATTCGGCTTATTGATATGTAGTATTGCTCCACTATTGTAGAGAAATTATTATTTCATCAATCAAGTGGACCCATCGTTTCAACTCCATATGTAAAATAGGTTGCACCTTCTATTATAACCAAATGGTTCTATTGAACATAAAGAATCTAGTATCTTTATACAAGACATACGTAAGGCAAATACTTTAACAAATCCTATCTGTCCGGTTTCGAATAAGGTAAAATATTCGTCTTAAATACATCCCTACAATGGAAAGATTTTAGATCTAAATTTCATAAATTATAATTCTATCTACACTTATATACAACTATTGTAAAATTAATTGAGAGAACATTTAATTTATAAGTTTAATAAAAGAATTTTAATTATTATTATAATGTCATCATTTTAATTCGTAATTAAACAAATGACAATCCACATAATAATCCATAGCAATTTATGGAGTTTTGAAACTTATTCCATACACGCAATTTATCAAATATGAATTTTATAAAACCGATGCAATATCATATAAACCATCATAACAAACTAATTACAAAATTAGTTCAAGTCTTTTCATTAAACAACCACATATAAATCTAATTTATATCATATAAAGTGACTAACATGTAATTTCAGAAATTTACAGGGGTTAACAGATAATTATCCATGACTATATTCATATAATAAAGGTCTTAAAACAATTTAATAATTATCCAAGGGCTTCTGTAATATTTAATCTTATTAACAAAAGGTTTTGAAACAAATAAATTGTATTCCAGGGACCTGGAAATAATTTTGCAGATACCCATGCAAGAAACCACGGGTTCCTTAAATTTTGGATATTGGGTTCGGGTCAGGTTTAAAGAACCCGAACAGCTAGGGATTTCTTGGGAGGTGGTAACTATTGCTGCCTCTCCAGTGCCGCTGCTACTTGGTGTGGCGGCGCTGGCCCCAACCTCCGGCTCTCAGGCCGGCGGGTTAACCGGCGGCCACCATGGTCGTCGGTGAACGGTAGTTTTTTTTGAAATATTAATTTTTGCATTCAAAAATATAACTTTGATTTCAAAAAAACTAAATAAAAAATCTACAATTATAGATTTCATTATAATTTTGATTTGATATAAAAAAATTGCTCTCAAAAAACTTAATTAATAAATCTCTCCTTATAGAGTACATGCATAATAATTATAATCTTAATAGATCTAACACGCTCACATATTATATAACTTATTTAATCTTATTAAATAATTTAGATCTAATAATTTTAGATTTGTGAAATTATAATTATTATGAGATCTTGGTTTTTAATTAAAAACTCTAATCTTGCAAGAGCAACCGTGTGCTCTGATACCAATTGAAGGAAATCATATGCGTATAGCAGCGGAAACGATGTATATGATCTCTAAGAATTCATCAATATGAATGATAAAAGACATACCTTTGCAAATCTAAATATCTGTCAGCAAAATAATAATATTTTGAAGCTACCACAATTGCAGAAGCCTCCAATCAAGTCCACCATCTTATGCAGAAGGCAAACCAAAACTAGACCGATAGGAACTCTTTTATTTGAAGAGACGTTTTAAATAATTCTCAATTATTTTATTTATTTTTTTTATTTTTATGATCTACTATAGCTATCCTTTTATAGGGTTGTGCTACAATACATTTTCCCTATTTTTCGAATGTGGGACTAAACTCCCTAATACAACATATTATGTTATATTATTTCTTCTCTTTGTTTTTGTTTGCTCTTCTAACTTAAGCCTTTGCGGTGGGATCGATTGGGTCTCATATCAAGAACCAATTGTCAATCTCAATTAACTCACATTTAATCAATTGACAATTGTAATTTAACAATCAAACTCCTATCACGTCAATTGTTCATAAAAGTTCTTCCTAATGTGAGATAATAATTAACATTAATTTACATGCAACCCTTTCCAACATCAAGTTTCTTTTTTTAGTTTTTTTAACTGAGCAGGATAAAATCACCTAATCACTCAAACCCAAATCTTCAATTACTCATGGACACAATAAATTCATTTCGAAAATAAATATAATAATATGATTTTGAAAAAAAAAATTCCAAAATACTTATACAGGATTTGACGCTTTCATGGGATTGAACAGTAAACTTGTTATCATCGATATGAGAATGTTGGATTGTATCTGGACATCCATAGTTTTCATAAATGCATTCAAGCAGCCTAATATTTCAGATTTCTTGTTCATGTCCAAACGATAAGATTGACCATCATATCAAAAGCTTACTTGTCAACAAATCGAAAACTACAATATCATCAAGTCAAAGGGATTATATAACGGTTTGAATTGCCCATCTCTATAGGTGACATATTCTAGAGAATTCAAATAAGGTCATATACTACATATATCAATATATACGTTCATGACATATACATGGAGAATCACCATTCTCAGTAATTGAGACACACCGCCACATCTCATATGTCAGTGTCATGCTTGATAATCTGTCACAACTCTAACTATCATATGCTAGTTGTAGCTTAAGTACTCAATTTAAGAAATTACTAAATTAGATCACATCTCCATGTAAATGACATATCACAGTGCATGATCTAACATATAATTTCCAAGGATATTATAACAATTATAAATAAATAAGAATACCCACGTAACAAGTGCAACTATAAAATTTTATTAATAATATTTAACTAATATTACACGTATTGCAATGCAGGTTCAAGGACACATATAACTACTCTACCAAATATATCATAATATGTTGTGTTATTATGTTAAGGAGTTTAGATTCATATTAAAAAAGTTAAGGACGAGCTATTGTACCACAACTCTGTATAAGAATGTCTATAGTAAAGCCATGAGAAGAGTAGAAATAATCATGTCTATAGTAAAGCCATGAGAAAAGAAGAAATAACTGAGAACTCATAATTACCAGTCTTAAAAATTAAATGGTTCCTATCGGTCTTGATTTTGCTTTGCCTTCTACGCAAGGTGATGGACTTGGTTAGAGACTTCTGCGATTATCAAGGTAGCCATTTTTTTTTTCACCAATAAAATTAGTGATCCTAGAAGGCATGTCTTTTATCAACCATATTAAATGTTTTCTAGTGATCATATGCATTGTTTCGGCCGTTGTATGCATATGGTTTGTCTTCAATAGAACACCAAGTTGCTCTCCTAGGATTACTGTTTTAAATAAAACGCTAGATTATAATTCGATAGATCTCATATTATTATATCTGAATTATTTATTAAGATTAAATAAATTGTATTAGATAAAAATATGATTTTTATTTGATCTATTGAGATTATAACTATTGCATGAAATCTATATGATAAATGAAAAAAAAATTGAAACTAATTGATCGATAGTATTTCAAAATTGTTTTTACTGTTCATCTCAAACTTGCTGGTCTGAGTGTCAACAATGGGACCGCCGCGTCCTCAAGTGGTAGCGACGTGAGGGTAGCCGGGTCGTGTCCTTTTTGAACCTGATCCGACCCGACCTAATAACCCCATTAAAACCCATCCCGTGACTGTTTGCGTTAAAAAGAGGTCTGGAAAATTATTTCAAGGTCCGTGGTTTTTTATCAAATCATTTTAATATGGTTAAAAGTTTCAAAGGATTTTTCATATCCGATTGGTTTCTTATTAAATAGTTTCACATGAGGGGTTTTAATGTGGTTATTGAGTCTGGTCAGGTTCAAAAAGAGCACAACTCGGTGCGGGTTATAGGGGAGGAGGCAGCAAAGGCTACCTCTCTCCTCGTGCCGTCGCCACTTGGGGTGGCATGATGGTCCTCACCGTCGGGCTCAGGCCAGCAGTTCGCCGGCGGCCACCATGACCGTCGGTGAACAGCGAAAACAATCCTTTAATCACTATTGATCAATTGGTTTCAAAAATCAAAATTTTACCATCAATTATATAGATTTCAATGCAATAATTATAATCTCAATAGATCTAATAAAAATCATACTTTTATCTAATCTAATTTATTTAATCTTATCTTATTAAATATAATTTAGATTTAATAATATGCAGCTATACTATTAAAAATCGTAATCCTACGAGAGCAACTTGGTGTTATGATACTAATTGAAAACAAACCATATGCATACAATGGCGGAAACAATGCATATGATAGCCAGATAACATCTAATATGATTAATAAAAGGCATGCCTCTTAGGATCACGATATTTATCGACGAAAATAAAAAATTTCAGCAGCCTCCATGATTGCAGAAATCTCCAACCAAGTTTATCACCTTGCGTAGAAGGCAAAGCAAAAACAAGGCTGATAGGAACCTTCTAATTTTTAAGATAAGTAATTATGAATTCTCAGTTTCTTCTTTTCACATGGCTTTACTAGAGCCACCCTTTTACTGGGTTATGGTAGAATACCTCATCCTTAATTTTTATAGGACTCATGATAACACAACATATTGTGATGTATGATAGCTTCTCTTATTGTCTTGTTTGCTCTAATACGTAAATGTTTTGTGGTGGAACCAATTAGGTCCCATATCGAGAACCAACCAGTGATCTTAAACATTCAAACTTCTACCACTCCAACCGTTCATAAAAGTTCTTTCTAATCGAGATAATAATTGATATTGTTTTACATGCAACCCCTTCGACATCATTAGGTCATTAACTAAGTAGGATAAGATCATCTAATTGCTCGAACCTAAAACTTCAATTTCTCATGAACACAATAAATTAATTTCTAAAATAAATATTATAATAGTATGATTTTGAAAAACATTTTCCAAATTACCTGCACAGGATTTGACGTTTTCATGGAATTGAACAGTAAACTAATTCTCATCAATTTGAGAATGTAGGATCCTATCTATTTATATGTGGTTTTGCTAAATGCATTCAAGCAAACCCATATTTCAGGTTTTTTGTTCTTGTCTATTCGACAATACTGACCATAATATTAAAGCTTACTTGTCGACAAATAGAAAATTACGATATATCAAGTCAAATCGACTATGTAACAGTTTGAATTCTCATCTCATGTGTGAAATATCTAAGAGAATTCAAACATGGTTATATACTACAGTTTTTATAATATGCGCTATGACATACACCTGGAGAATCTCCATTCTTGATGATTAAGAGTCTTATATATACAACCGCATCTTATATGTCAGTGTCATTCATGATAACCAGTCACAACTCTAGCTATCTCATGCTAGCTGTTGGTTAAGTACATAATTTAAAAAATCACTGAGTTAGGTTATGTCTCCACACAAGTGATCATCGTGTGCATGATCTAACAATATAATTTCTAATATATTATAACAATTATAAATAAATAAGAATACCCAAATAACAAATTATTAAGTGCAGTCATAAAACTTTATTAATATTCAACCAAAATTGCATGAATTGCATTGGATGTTCAAGGGCACATAATAACTACTCTAGCAATCTTAGACCAGATATTTTCAGTTTACTGCTTTATGAAATACTTTTGATTCATATAATCTTCTTGGATACCTCATAGAGAGTCGAAAGTTTATGTAATTTTCTTTTTCAAATGTGACATTTACTCACTCAATTATTTCTTGGAAAGCCTTTAATTTCGAAGTAAACAATAGTAAGAGTTATTTAGTTGTAATACGAAGTAGTTTAAAATCGAAGTAATACATGAGGAGTCGATGGCCAACAGACCATAGATTGTTAAAGTAAAGATCCAACACTTGCAGACTGATGAATTTATCTTGGTATTTTTGTTTCTTGGAAGTACACGTTTATTAATTAAGATTAACAAGGTTATTTGAAGAGAAGAATTGGATTCTACGGCTTTGTTAAAGGAAAGAGGAAGCTTTTCGTTAAGGTTTACCCCAGTTTTACTGAGGGAGCAACCACAATGAGAAAATATCAGAATTTTTATGTTCATATTATTTGCTTGGGATATACTATGATAATATCAAATTGCTGAATTCTTCTCTTTTCGGGAATTATTATAAAACCTGTATTTTTTTTTGCCTTTCTTCTTGCAGCTAACATCCTTTGCGGACCTGGAATATGACTACATCACCCCATACGATTTAGCGTCGCGAATAGAGGCTGTGAATTTGCCGGAGTTTGCTTTACAAGGAATCTTATGCCTGATCTTTCTCTTCTCTGGGCATTGGATCATGTTTCTTATTTGTACACCGATCCTTTGCTACAACTGGAAAATGTAAGTCCGTTACAATTCTTATCCATTGATCTTGGTAGATTAGCAGAAGTTCCCTTATGATCTTCTTCATCGTAGAAGACAGTGTCAGAATTCTTATCACCAAGGCACCGACCTTTTTTGTCCCCCTTTTTTCTTTAGGCTTATTTCTTGTGAACACCGTTGTAGTTTGGCATAATTCTTGAAAACCGACTCGAGCTTTCTTTGTTACCCAGTTGCCCCTTGTACTTTAATTTTGTTATCTATTAACCCCATGCCGTTAAATCCCGGCCAAAAGACATTTGCCCCTTCCCCAAAATGAAAAAAGCGGGTTTTTCTTCCCCAATTTCAGAGCTACGTCACCCGCTTCCAATTCAAGCAACGACACCCATCCCTAATTCCTTAAAGTTCCCACCAGATGATGGATGTGGTGGAGTCGAAGGTGCAAGCGGTAATTGTATTCCCCAAATTCGAACTAGGGTTTCATCAAAGGCATTCCCTCTTGCAACTGTAAATCGTCATATTTGCTCATGTTTCTTCCTCGTATGTTTTCAACTTTCATCCAATTAGATACTATTGATGTTGTAGACCTACGCCGAGAGTTTGCCATCACTCGAGTCATCCTATAACAGAAAACACTAAAAAAGAAGAATTAGGGCTAGCTGCAAAGTTTTAATTTGGGGAAGAAGGGTATGCAATACTGGAAGAAAAACGAAAAATAGATTAATGGACTCGTTGCACATGATTCATTTCCCATTGTATTTCCACAAAACTTGACAAAATAAAATTAATGGGGTTATGAGATAACAGAATTACAGTATAGAGGGGTATTAGAAAGTCTAAGTAGATTTTCAAGAATTAGACCAAATCAAAAGGACGGTTTCAAGAAATAAGCCTTTTCATTAATTGTATATAATGAATCAGGAGCCTACGTGGATTCACCCCTATTGTAAGCCATTCGATCCGTAATTTATTTGCCCAAATATTAATCACTATAACAATAACAATTACATGTATGGTCATTTTATATATATCAACAACAGGTATCGGAAGCGGCAACATTTAGTAGACGTAACCGAGATCTTTAACCAGCTCCACAAGGAAAAGACGCGGCGACTCGTAAAGTTTATATACAATTTCCCCCTCCTTTTCCTAGCCTTGTACTGGTAAATAGTTGCATTATTCAACTTAGTATTATAAGATGCATGCAAGGGGAAATTAAGTTTGGCTAATCTTTCTCTTATCGTATTATTCTAATCATGCAGGTTGATTTGGAGCATATCTGGCGGTGATACTGTACATGCGTTCATCATACTAATCTCTATCACAGAGACTGTTATATTATTTTGTATTCCGTTTTGTATCCTCTGTTACATGTGGGGCAAGCTATAGTTGACATTGCGTGTCCACTTTTCATTTAATAGAGAAAGCCATTACATTCTCTATAATTAGTTTGACGATGAGCCTTAATTCACAAGTGAAGATCTAAAAATGTAACTTCACGTCAATTAGCTCTAAATCTATTCGTTGTTGTATACGACGATTAAGTTTGGTAATTTGTTGTCTCTAAATTGAATTATTTTGCTTTGATGGTCATTCTCCGAGCTCAAGTTATGAAGTCTGCAAGCATGATCTTTCGAAATTGTGATTGGGGAATATGGGATAAATTATTGCAGCTGTAATTATTCATTGCGTATTTTAATTTTATTTTAGTCGGAAACATGTTGAATATGAGTCCCTTACAGAGGGCTCTCAGGTTTGCTCAATTGGAAAATAAACAACCCTTTATTTCAAAAGGTTGCTCTTATTGTATTCTATTTATTATTTCCAAAATACAGGAAAATGAAAGATTGATTATGAATATCAGATTAAACACTGTCAAAAAAATAAATTATAAAATCTTAATGCAATCAGAAAATAAAATTTTGAACTTACATAAACACTTTCTGAAACTTGCGGTCAGTTTCCTACTAATCTTGTTAAAGTGAGCTAGATTTTCCATAAATTTAGTCGTTTTCTAAAGCTAAATTTCATCCAAAATACCTTAATTATTTTGGAAAAAAATTACCTTATAACTAAATTCTCCATGGTAGAAATCACCTCCACTTTTGTGGGCAACTATCTTATCTTTAAAACTAATCATTTCATGCTGAGCTATATAGCTCAGCTGGTATGGACACTTTTCCTTTTGGGGAGAGTGCATGGTTCAATCCTCGGGACGGAAATTGGCTATAAATTAACGCTTTCGAGGTAAATTCATGGGTCCCTGTGTGCATGTGTTTGTCGTGTGCTTGTGTGTGATGTGTTCGTGAACGTGTTGTGTGCATAGGTTAAGATTTACGGGCCAGTGCCAAAAAAAAATGGTCAACGGCTCAAGATCTAACTATATTCTTTAAAAAGGTAGGTAATGACATCTATAATGCCACGTAGATTTGAGGGTGGATTAGAAACATCATAATGCACTAACGGTTTCAGGACCATCCAATTAGAGAAATGACACTTAAAAATAGACGTTTATGGTTTGCAGGTTGTGATTTGCAAAGAATGCATTATCCAATTTTACCGATACCTATAGCTTAAAGTTCGAGAGTTTTTAATTTTTTAACAGTGGGTTGTCATAGACAAAAAGAATCTTTTGGTATTGATTTATGAAACCACACAAATTTTGCCCGAGGATGTATCAAAGAAGGTTGAGATAGAAATGATGGTTTCGCCGATTTTGTTGTGAATTTGCCCAAATGAGAATACTTCCAAAATAAGGTGTCGCCGGCGATAGATCTATCAATATTAATTGATCGAATCAATTCACATGCCTCCATGATTTATGGCAAAGTAAGTTGAAATAGCAGCCATTTTCCAATACGAATGAAGTTGAAAACTTGGCGTCAAGGGATAAACCAATCTCATAGGCCAGTTGGTCCTCAAATATATCCAAAAGAGATTTTACTTCAATTTAAGGATCAATAAATAAATAGATAAGTGGAGTTCCATGAATCACATCGTCAACTCTTTCCTTAAATAAATCTTTTGTATGGTTGCTACTTCTTACAATAGAAGATGAAGCATTCCAAAAATTTTGAAAACCATTTCTTCTTGGTGCCACAGATACCCAGTGAGTCTATAGAACCCATGCAAGATGCAACCCAATTGGTTTTTCCAGCAATCAACCCTCTTTATGAAAAAGTTTCCGATACAACTTTAGCCGTGATGCAAGATTGCAATCATGTTGGCTAAAGATGCCCAAACCACCTTGATGTTTCGGCTTGCAATATCATTTCACTTGATGTAAAAAGTTTCGAGTTGCCTAATAAAATCCTCGACAAATAGATTCCACGTTCTTTAAAACTATTTTCGGAAGGTTAAAAGCTTACGGCCAATACTGATTCAGGAGCATAAGCCGAATCTGCGGGAGATTTGATTGAGATTTAGAAAGATTGGGCAAAAGATTTTTTTGCAATTTAAACTTAGATTTAATTAAGATTTGTTGCAATTTAAATTGTATAAATCTTATGAGTTTAGGTTAGATTTATTTTATTGCCTTTCCAATTTAGTTAAGATTTATTTATTTTTAATGAGAATTCTATTTTCTTATTTAAGAGGATGAGAACTATTGTATTAGGGAGTTGATTTTGATTACTGAATAAAGGTTGCTTGTTAGTAAAGGAAAAGCTGTGGTTTTTGTATTTAAGAAGAGGTCGTCATATATTATCCTTTGTTATTTAGAGTTTTGATCTTGTGATTGGCTATTTAGGGAGTTGATTTTGATTACTGAATAAAAGTTGCTTGTTAGTAAAGGAAAAGCTATGGTTTTTGTATTTAAGAAGAGGTCGTCATATATTATCCTTGGTTATTTAGAGTTTTGATCTTATGATTGGCTATTTAGGGTTTTGATCTTGTGATTTTTCTTTAGAGAGAGTAGATCGTGCTAAGCATCTAGCCTCCGTAGACCGATCCCCATCAAATACCTTTGACAAACGAGTAGAGTCGATCGTAGAAGCTCGAAACGATCCGACCATAGAGAGGTGCTTGAACTTTCCTCCACTATGTTTTTTCATCATTTTACCTACATGTGGTTGACACAAGGATGCACTAAGACTTTGTTTAGATGAGGATGGAAGACCAACATAAATAATTTGTTTGGTCTCTTGAACAATTTGTACCATAACTTAGATAATTTTTAGGGGACTTTGAATGACACGACCATTTTTATTATTTAAATTGATAAATATGTAAAGGTGTTGATAACTAATTTACTATTTCAAAAATCTGTATATAAATAATTGTTTTTATTACAGAACTTTTATTAAAAATTAATGGCTAATTATTGATCAAATTATTATCGCTAATTACTGAATAAAAAATAATTATTGGTGATAAAACTATAAACCACATCATCTATCTATAATCTATCTATAAGTTTCTAAAAGCGAGATTTGGTTTTTCCCTCATCTCATAACTAAAATTCAATTTTTAAAGAAGACCATGCAGTTAGTTAGAAAAAATTCATGTCTCAACGATCACATCAACCTTCTTAATTTTGAATCCATTCATTCTTAATCAATGTTGGAAAAAAAAAACGGTTATTGGGCGTGAATTTCACGTTTTTTGGTCGAGGCATGCGCTGTTTGCGATAGGGCGCTAAAGTCTTCTTTAAAAATCACAATTAGTTTTCTTTTTATCCTGCTTAATGTCTACTTTTCTTTTCTTTTCTCATATTCACTTCATTCAATCCATCAGATTGCATGAAATCGACTTCACCTTGAGGTCATTAATGATGGAAGAATGGATATTTTCACAGTCAAGGAACATTTCATCCATAAATTAGCTTAGGCCCTGTTATTGAATTAGAACATTCATATAGAACTGGTATTTTGAAAACATGGATTTTTTTTGGACTTTCATCGGAACTGAGACTTCTTTTAGGATTCTCAAACAATAAGAACTGAAATCCAGAACTTTATTTTAATTTTTTACTTATAAATTTTCTTGAACTTTTTTTATATATGTCATAAAGTATTAAGTTTTTATGTCTCCATCCTATTTCCTTTTTTATATGTCATTCTGCTTTATTTATTTACACTATTTCTAATAAACTTAATTAATTAGTATTTATGTTTTATTAGTTTATATATAACAATCGGTGAAAATGACACTTTTATAAATAGTTTAAATTAATAATTAGCAATAAAAATTATATTGGTATCATATCTTTAGAAATACAAATTGATTAGGCATAAAAAAAATTGTGCCCCGTATTACAAATTAAACAGAGTAAAATGAAAATAAAATGTACAAGTTTCCAAACTTTTATGATTTTCTATTATGCAAATTGAATGTTAGGTTTACCTTCTTAAAAAAACTTTCTCAAAATTAGGGTTTATCAAATTGAAAAATGAAATTATTAAAAAATTGAATTACATATTCAATAAACATACACATATTATAGGAATATATCTCATAATGTAGAAAACCAAAATAAAGTATGAAAAGATATAAATTTTAATTTTTAGGGTTTATTTTTAATGTGATATTTTTTTAGTTCATGTTCCAATTGACCAACACTGTTGTGTTTTATTATCCAAATATTTACCAATTCCACTGGTTAGTTCTGATTGACTGAGAAATTTATCATATATGGATATCAAAGTTTTGGGCGGTAGGTTTTGGGCCTGATATATATAGTAAAATTACCCCCCAGCAAAAAAGGAGATTAAAATAAAAATAAAATCCCCGATCATTTTGGTCGAGAGAGAATCTCTCCTAGGGCAAAGAGCGGCGGCGGCGGCCTCGAATTCCCTCGATCTCTTCCCTCGACTTCGACGTCAAAAACACTCAATTTTCCTCGACGACGATTTCAACAGAGCACACGACGATCTCTTTTCGAAATCGAAGATAACTCAGCTTTCATCTCAAATCGACTCCTCCAGCATTTTTCCAATAGGTGTGTAGCCCAAAATTTTTAATTTAAATTTTTTAAATATAAATTTGGGTTTATTAGATAAAATTAGCACGCATACTTTTCAAAGACTCCAGTGTCTTTTTCTGCTAGAAAAATTGGGGCAAATTTGCATAATACTTTTTTTGTCTCTTTTTTTGTTTTCAGTTTCTTAAGAGAGATCTTATTTCATCAATGGAAGAGCACGAGTTCCGCCGCCTTCTCGATCAATTCCCCATCGTTCGTTCAAGAAATTACTGCGTAAATCGCTCCCTCTCTTTAATTTTCGTGGTTTTCCCTTTACTACAACAATATAATCCTTCAATGTATTCTTCAATCCAAAGTATCGACCGTCTCACTTTTTTCTCTGCTATATACTTCAGGTTTGATTTGGTTGCATGCATGTCCATTAAATTTAAATAAAATCATCCAATTTCATAATTAGTCATTCTCAAATTATAATCTCATTACATATCTTTGTGATTAGGTCTGGGATACTTTGAATATGCTGGAGTGTACCTCATAAAGTTAAACCTAGTTAATCGATCTGAACGATGATATTACCTTTTGAAACATAAGTAATTTTCTTCTTCTGAAGAATTTGATATCTAGATCCAAGATATATAAGCTCAAAATTTGTTATAAGCATGTGCATCTGTGACTTGAATGTTTTGAGGGCATTATTCTTGCATTTTCTATCAGAGAGACAATTTAACATCTTGTGTATATTTCGTTGACAATGGCATCACTACATTTTTTGCCATTAACAGAGGGAAGATCGGAAAATGCTAGTGATTTGAAGTGTTGGCAATGGGCCAACCCGGCACATACCCTCCCAAAATGAGTGGGTGGTCGGGTCGGGTCGGCATCAGTCTCGGGACCGACCTGAACCGAACCATAGCAAGGCAAGGGTTTGGTCCTCTCTTATATATACTGGTGTGTATATTCTAGGGTTTGCTAATAATACATACACACAAGAGGAAAAGCTAGGGTATTGAAGTCACCTCTAAAATCAAGTCTTCTCCTTGGATCTCTCTTCTTTGTTAGTAGGTAGATAGATCTCATCTAAAATGGAGTACTGGGATCATCAAGGAATGTGATGTGGGCACCCAGAGTTCCTTCTTCTGGTTGATGTAAATATGTATTAATCTTCTGCAGTAATAGGTAAACTCATCTAAGATATATTAGATGAAAGATATATATTTCAAATACATGCTATCGATGATGAGTAATAGGTATCAGAGTTGTAATGCTCATGTTCGTTATTTTATCCATTGATTTTTACTAAAATGATTTAAAACCGTGGTCCTTTTTCAATCTAAAAAAGGAAGATATGACTATGGATCTGAAAATTCAATTAAATTTATGAAAAAGTGTTTTTGTGAAATGACGGCTAGGTTCGGAAATCTTAATGCTATAATGCCTTTCAAATCCTCCGAGTTAGAGCTGATTCGTAGAAAAGAAAAGAGAATTTTTTTTTAAATTCTAACCTTATTTCTTTTTTAGAAACCTGTGGGATTTTTTTAATTTTGGCATGGACAAATATCATTTTGGTTAAGAGAAATCAATTTAAAAATTGAGAGGAAGATTTTTTAAAGGAATTTTCTGAATTTGAAAAAGATTTTTTATGGTTTTTTCTGAAAAATCTGGAAAAAACAGACATCTTGGCCGTGTGGCACGCCTGCACATGCTGCGCATGTGCAGGCTAGGCCCATATGGGCTTGGCTCGTGCCAGCCCGTAAGCTGGGTTGCGGGCTAGCGGGCTAGCTCGCAGGCTGGGCATGCCGCATGTGTTCCTTGCACCAGGCCCACAGGCTAGGCTTGCAGGGTCAGGCCAGTCCAGCAAGTTGGGCTTGCTAGGTCGGCTTGAACCCGAAGGATTTAAAAAATAAAATAAAATATTAGTTTTTTATTTTCTGAAATGTTTTTTCAAAATACTTTAGTAAAATTTTTAGGTCCAAAATAATTCTAAAAATTGGGTAATTTTTAGAACAGCCCACTTGAGTTTTCTAAAATATTATTTAGGGGTTCTTCTAAGGGTTAAAAAGATAATTTTTAAACTTGGAAAGAGCATATCTGTTTTCTTCACTGATTTTTTTAAAAAACTTGCCCCTTTTGCAAATCTTGGAGTATTGCAAGATAGTTTATTCTGCTGGGAACGCAAGGACGCGTATCGATCTCTTTTAGCAAAGCAAATTACCTTAATAAAATACAAGATTAGATAGGGTATTTTTAAAATGTACTTTTGATGAAAGAGTATTTTTAAAATGTGAAAATCGTTTGATTAAGCATTTACACAATATGTGGTGCACACACATCTGTTATATACAAGATGCATGGTGCATTCATTAATGGTCTAAGTGTGCTTGCTACATGGAATGGAAGATAACCGGGAATTCTCACATTTCCAAGAATGTGATGACCGGGCATTCCAAGGAATCTTGCATTACCATGCCCAATATATTTTATTCATCTCCAGTTATATATGTTTGTGCAACGGCCGACGGATAGCGGCCGACCGGATGGCCGGCTGTCGGTCGACAGACGATGATCGGTCGAGCGGACGGCCAGCGACGAGCGGACAGCAGCAGCCGGCCGACGAAGAACAATCGTGGGCAAGTGGCAGACGGTCATGGTACATTTTAGTTAGATGAGAATATTTTGTGGTATTCTAAGATGGACATCAATTTTAAGGGGAATAGGATTCCCATGACGTGGGGTCATCTTATTACCATGGTAATCCTATTTTCCCGGGAATATTTTTAACACCAAAACAAGCGCGATAATTTTTTATGGGAATCAAGGATTACCACACCTGGATTTCCTCTTACCATGCGGCACCCACCCTAAGAGATTTCAAATGGGAGATTTCAGTTAGAGATGGACTGAGATTATTAAACTAACTGCCCTGTCGCACTTTACCTGTCTAACCCTTATTTGCCTCCTGCTTGCTTGTTGATATTACTTCTCTTGTCCTTTTTGTTGCTAATGCAATGTTTATCTTGAGAAATTGTATGTGGATTTTACATGTACGTTTCATATAATATTTTGTTGTCTTCAATTTTAGTTTTGCCATGGTTTCTGTGAACAAGCTAATTTTTATATCCCTTTTTGCTTTATTGATCTCAAACACTTGTCTTGTACAATTATAGGCTGGCTCGGAAAAAGAATCCAGTCCACATTCAGCACAGAATGAGGTTTCTTCCACTGATCTGAGTTCTTGTATATTCTTCTGCTTGTTAATTATAAAAACATTTAACATCAATGTCTTCCCTGACAGGAAACAGAATGGCAAGAAGCATGGAGCGAGATGGAAATGAAAAGTGAATCAGAAAGTATAGATTATGAAGGTACACCTGCATTTTGATGATAATTTTTCATTAAGCCAACTAAATAATTTGAAGTTTCTTGCTTATCCCAAACTCATGTGAAGTTTGAGGCAGAAGTGTATCATACTATGTTAAACTGATGGATAAAACTCTTCTCAGAGAACTGTTTAGGGAGTAAATTGATGCAAGTCTTGGAAAAAAGGTGCATTTTCACCGAACGGTGACATGTATGTTTCATGTATGGCCAGCCAATATCATATATATATCTGCCTTGTCACTTAACATGCCCTCTTAGCATTTGGTGCAGAATGTTCTCAGGTGCTTATTTTGTGCTTGTCCTGCCCGCTGTCATATAAGAATCTGTACTAATCAAATTAACTAGAATCTTAGTTAAATGGAAGGTGAATAAGGGATCACTCTAGTATGCTTTCCAGAGTGTTAAGTACAATCTGATAAAACGACAGGAAGCTGAAACATAAACACAAAGGTGCAAAGGAGATACGGTA
Source organism: Agapanthus africanus (assembly GCA_030015575.1). NCBI lineage: Eukaryota > Viridiplantae > Streptophyta > Magnoliopsida > Asparagales > Amaryllidaceae > Agapanthus > Agapanthus africanus. Next base: position 39,570,847 of record JASDDO010000019.1, on the reverse strand, counting down.
TTCTTAAATAGTGAAAATATCCATTTATACCAGTAGAGGATATTCACTAATTACATAGAAGCAATCTAAAGAGGGATTACAAGCACAGCGGTACTCAAACACGTACAAAACACGTTATTTTCTCGGTATAACTTTAACCTGCCAACCGAAGAATGAAGAATCAAACCCCTCACAAAACTGTTAACTTTAATGAAAAATATATACTTGTGTATAAATGTAAGCCCGAAAAGTCCATGATTTGGAAATTGTTGTTGTGTTTGTCATTAGAAGCCTAGTCAATGATCCTTAGTTATAGCATAGTTAAACTAGAAGGAACTCTTCAAGGCCTCTTCTAGATAGTAAGATAAATACTTTTCTAATGACATTATCTTCAAGTCATTGACCTTTCACTTCAACAATAATTTCGACCTTTACTCTTTGCACCTCACCTGAATGCACCTTGACAATCATTCATATTTATCCTTTGATGATATCACTTATATAGCTATTTCAGTTTCCTTTACTAAACGGACGTCAAGTATGATATTGAGTGTGCTTCCATACATCAGATTCCAAGTTGATGCATGGCGAATGCACCAAGTGACGTGTCCTTATTAATTCCTGTGGACGGGCTTGCTTTGTTCTTACTGAGTAGAGTTTTGTGGCCATTCTCTGGGATTTGGATTTAATCTTTTAACCTGTTGAAACGCTTCTTATGATTCCTTGCATGTTTTAATGGCTCTTACCTGGTTCGATCCTTTATGATAAAAATGGATTGGAAAATATGCATGTGGCCACACATATAACTGCCTATATCTTTTTGTACTGCCAATCTTATCGAGAACGATACACTTAAAGCTCCAATCCTAGGTTTTTTGATAATTTTATATGGCGTCGTTGGATGTATATAAAAAAGCTCATCTTCCAGTAGAAATTGAAAACCAAGGTCGTCGAATAGAGAGCTAGATTCTGAACTCCTTTTCATCTCTATCAGAATCGTCTTATTAAAAAAAAATCACTAATTGTTTCTTTTGCAATTCACAGATCCATTTTGGCAGAAACTAAAGTCAGCAGCTGAGGAAAAGGTTAGTAGTAAACCAACTGGCCGCCAAACCATAATTCCATACATATCGTGTCCCTTTTAATTACACTACAATTTTTACGGGATAATTTTCTTTGACCTTGTATAATTATTGTGTATAATTATGTTATTTTCATGTGTTGTATAATTATGTTATTTTCATGTGTTGACAGACCTTGAAATGTCGGTTTCCATTTAATATTTCATTATACCTATTATTTGGTGACTTCTTATCAGAATGAGAGGCAGTAATGTTTATTGGAAAATTACGTCAACTGAAGGTATTACTTGCATCTACAGGTGATTAGATTTTTGTAGCCTGTTTTGAACATCTGCTTCTTCTGATACCTTCAGGTAAATGTAATTTACCGATATACATTATTGGCTCTCATTTTGATAAGATATCACCAAGTAGGGAAACGGATGCATATAATAGGTATAATGAAATATTAAATGACAAACAGCAGCATCTAGACTTTAGAGCTCATCACTTACTTTGTGCGAAGAGTAAAGCTGGCATGGAAATATATTTGAGATTTGTCAGTCTACAGTCCAAAGTTTTGCAAGTTGGGAGATATGTTAATCATTCTTCAAGGGATAAAGTCAGTATCTTTGTTTCCATACTCATTTCCTCATCATGTATTGATTGTTTTTGAAACTTTTCTTCTGACATAATTTAGCCTTTGATGCCCTTTCCAACCCATTTACTTTACCCTTTTTAAAAAAATAAATTATCTCAGCATCTTATTTTACCATTTCAAGACTCTTCAGCCTTTTTATATAATTCTTTCAACATTTTGACTTCACCATTTTAATATCTTTGTATCTTTTCCAAAATGTGAGCAAATTGAAGATCAGTAAAGAGACAAGTTTGCAAACAAAAATGTGCCCATATTAAAATTATACTGGGATTGGAAAACTCTCGAGGGCTATTTTCCTCTTGCAAAGCATTGAATGTTTTTCAATTTCAACTTATATTTCTTATTACTTAAGATTACTTAAGATTCATTATAAATGTTACTCTTCACAATTACTTGTCCTTTTAAACTTTTGCACGGCAGTTAAACTATGATTTAAAGCCTATTTGAAAGAGAATATAATATTGTCATCCTAGTAAATTTTCCTAAATTACCCTAATATTAAATGAATGTTATCTTCTCATCTACTTAAATTTTCTTTGGAACCTAGCACCAATGAGGTTAGTTTAGATATTTTACAAAACAAAATAATAAATGCGGTGAGAAATTCTATACTATTCATTTCTATATCATAAAAGGGCACACAATTTACGATAAAAAAACTTTCTAAAAGGACAAATAATTAATAAATTTGAACAGATGAGGGAGTATGTCTATATAATTATACAGTCTTATTAATTTCAGTTAATGAATTTTATGTGATTCAAATATCTATTAAAGATGAATAGGTATACAACGATATGAATTTTATTCGAGTCTACCAAGTAGTAGATATTCTCTTGAACTAAGCATTTCGGTGATTTCTTATTTTCTTCACTAAACAATCAGGTAAGTAAATTTTTGCTTAGATCAGCATTCTGCATTATAGGCAGAATGCATCATACGATGTAAACGTATCTTCTTAATGGATGATTCGCATAGATTATGACATAACCCATGATTGAAAATACACCTAATTTTTCAGGTGGGTCCAACGAAGGCTGAGAAATTTTGCAAGGCATTTCGGACAGTTCATAAGCAAATCGTATGGTCTCCATTTACGACACCATTCTTTTTCGGTTTGTTGAATTGGCTAAAAGCAGGAAACCCGTCACGGTCATGCACAAATAGCAGAATATCACCTACATCAAAAACATTTGAATTTTCCCCAATTTTTTAATTCTCAAACACCTCTGCATAAAAGTAGTAATCATGAACCATGAAGTGGCCGAAAAAAAGGAAGGAAATCAAGGGCATTTTGGGGGTTGATAATTAATAGAAGCGGAAAGTTATAATTGCATCTAAAATAACAGGAAAAGTGCATATTTTTAAACCAGAGGGTGGTATCTGCTATATCGGTAAATGCAAGGGCCATCTCCTGCGATTTGACCTTGATATTTCAATCAATATTTCGATTCATTTCCTTCCATCTTGGATGTGATAATTACATTTTTCATGCATCAGGTTTTTGAGAAACTCACTGTAAATGCTGCTCGGAAGTTTCTTGGTGCCGAGGGCAACTAACTCATGGTGAACGGTTGTACGATATTTGACGCTTTTAGTCGAAGGAAAAATGCTCTCTCTTGGATCGTCTTTGTGTGACTTAGGGTTTTCTTTATTGCATTTGTGGATTTGTATTGGATAATAAATTTCTCACTTTGTAACATTTTAATTTACGGGACAGAAATAAATATTAGCTACCGGTAGATTGCTGTTACATGTATTTATGCATCATCATTCTCCATGTTCGCACCTTGTGGGATTTAGCCAACAAGCTGCTTGAAGCTTCTGAATATTGTGATTCAGTTTGTACGGTTTATTAGATCGATTTTAAATAAGAAAATTTAAGCCCAAATACTTAATTTCAGGGAGACTTTGCTTGAGTGTCCTCGTGTTGATCATGCATCCAAAAATCATGGTTATCAACGATGGGCAAAATTACAGTCTAATGAGTAATCTTGCAGAAAAATTCTTGATAACCTTTTGTGATGCGGCTTTTTTCTTTTCCCTTTTTACCCTCATACTTTCTAATGCATGTTTTCATAATTTACACTATTATAGCAACCACCATTTCAGAACAAGCGCCTCAATTTTTCTAACCTTCTATCTATAACGCTATCTTTGGTAGACTGGCCGGAATCTGTAACTTCAATCTTTATCAATTGCATTCTATTAAAAAATAAAGTCTAAACCAAAATTTTAGACTAGTGGTTGAATCATTATTTGGTTAATCTCTTCTGTAAAACAACTTTTGTGGGCGTATGGGGTCTTAAGATATGTCTTCATTCAGAAAGTAAGATATGCCTTGTTTACCTCGAGGCACAATCTTGTAAATATTTTATTTTAATATATTTTATTGAGTAGGACATCTTGTCCTGCTTTTTTCCTTCAAAAAAAAAGAAGGGAAATTTCCCCAAAACCACCCTGTGGTTTGGCATGTGTTCAGGTTTTTTCATATCACAGCTCCCCTCCAATGTTTCACTCTGTTACTCCCGACCCCCCTGCAACCCCCTCCCATTAGTTTTAGCAATTTTTAAATAAAAAATACTCCCCTCACGTGACTAATACTTTTTTAATTCCAACATTACCATTCCTTTATCTTTTTACAGCCCCTTCATATCTCAACTCACTTTCTTTTCTTTCCAAGAGTTCGCGAAGAAGGGGCAACCGACGATGAAGATGGTGAATTCCTCACGAAGAAGGGGCAACAATCCATCGGAGAGCTTAGTAAATGTCGATCTTGATGGCCAAGTCCTTTACTACTGCGGTCTTCCTGCCCCATTGCTTGTTGCTGCGACCGAGGAGAACGCGGGTCGTAAATTCTACGGTTGCTATCATTTCCTTTGAAATGTAAGTTCTTTGTATGGAGGGATCTTGAGACGAGATCTAGGATTGTACAGTATGTTCAAGAACTGCAGAAAGTGAATCAAGTGTTTCAAGGAAGAATAGCGCAACTGGAGCAAGTTGTGAGAATTGGTAGGGTAGAAAATGGAAATGCTGAAGTTGGTGTTGTAGGTTTAGGTGCTAAACAATGGATGTAGCTTAGAGTTGTATCTATTTTAATAGTTTGTTTGTGTTTTTTCATATTCCGGAGATTTTGAGAAAGTGAAGAATTGTAGTGTATATGGCTATGTGGTCTTTTTGGTGTTGAAAATGTGAAGCTATGAGAATATTATGATCCAGTTATCTATATGAAATTAAATTTTGCAGTTATTTGGATTCCAGATTGTTGATTCATGCACACTTCTGCCAACAAATTTATGTTGATTATCCTTTTCAAAAAATCTCATGTGAATGCAAAAGTATATGGTGCCAAAAAATTTCAGATGCAATACTCAGATGCAACACCAAAAAAAATTGATTAGTATATTCTGCTACAAAATCCGTGGTGCAAAAAAAACAGATGCAAATTTCTGGTGCAAAAGTATGATCCATTGCAACCAATTTATGCAAAAAAAATTGTTGATTATCCATTGCAAAAAATTTCTGATCAGTGTTGCATAAAAAAAATCCGATGCTTCATTCTTGCAACACTAGAAATTGATCTGCAACACTAAAATCTAGAGCAGATTTGAGCTGTATTTGTTCAAAAAAATTTGATGCTTCATCAAAAAAGAAAAATACCGACTTGTCAAGTAGAAAATGAGCCGCAACACTAGAAATTGAGCTGCAACACTAGAAATTGATGCAACAGTAAAAAATTGAGCTGTATTTGATGCAACCCTTAAAATTTGAGCCGCAAAACTAAAAACAAGTAAAATCTGGACCATATTTGTTTGATCAAAATTTGAGCATGTCACTGAGCTACACTCTACACACTGAACAAAATAGTTTAGAAAAATAGTACATGAAGAAGAATAACTAAATAGCATACTGAGCAGAATTAGAACAAAATTTGATAATGTTGTAACACTGAGCTACAAATTGAACAGAATAGAGTATAAATTAGCAGTTACAACAACAATTACAATAGTAAATCTTATAATTTCAACAATGTACCAACCACTGAGCATAAAACAGATTGTACACAAGTTCACTGAAGCCATACACGTCCTGAAGTTCCATATCCATAAAAAAAGATTCTACACATGCAACATTGAGCTACACAAGTTCACTGAGCATAGCACAGATTCTACACAAGTTCATTGAAACATAACAATCTCTCCAAAAGCAATACCAGCACAACATATTATTTTTCCCCATCCAATGCAGTTGCAACACCTGACTTCCTCTTTGGTGCTAATTTCTTCTACCAAAGAAAAGCTATATGAACTTATATGAAGAAATTTATAAAAGCAAACATACAATATCATTATCAAAGATCACTCACTCTAATTCTAGTATTGGCTTAATTCCTTATATCCCCAACACCTAACTCTTCTTCTCCTTGTATATTTGTTTGACCTATTGAAGATACAACATTTTGACTCTGAACATGAGAACTTATGGTAGGAAATTCTCCACATTTAGCCATACTTGAAGCTGTTTTCTTTGGTCTCCCTCGCTTGTTGCCTGTTTCCCCCTTCCAAGTTAATGTGGATGCTTCATTCTTGCAAGTTTTGATATTGTGTCCCCGGCCTAACAAGTTATATGAAGAAATTTATATGAACTTATATGAAGAAATTTATAAAATTAAATATATAAAATCAGATATTAATCTAACATATAATAATTTTAGTTTAACATCATCTCTACATTTTGAACACATAAGTGATCCAGCGGATGCCCTAACTGATACACTTCGAGCTGGCTCATCAATCCCTCTTCTTCTCTTTTGGGGCAGCCTTCCAGATTTGGTTCTATAGTATGGTGCTGATGGAGCTGGTAAATTGGTCTTTTCCCATTTGGAACAATGTGGAAGTGGGTTAATTGAAAATTGATAAGCTCACATATATGATTCTTTGGAATAACAGGGGCGCACAAAATCTTCGGGGTTTCTTCTTGTCTTCACATATACTGCAATGGCATGACAACAAGAAATCCCTGTCAAATCAAACTTTCTACAATAACATGTTCTCTTATTCAGATTGACAATATACTGCTTCCATTCCTTTATCACTTCAAATTCTTTTCCTCTTGCAGCACATAGCAATCTCTAGCCTTCTCATACTCTTTACCAAGTTTCTTTACAATCATAGGACAAATGGTCCTAACTTGAGTTTGTATCCATTCTCTTTTCTCAAAAAATCTTGTCATAGCTTTCCTCCTAAGTGTTTCTAACATGCTTAGTATTGGCTGATCCCTAGCCTCTGTGATAGAGTCATTCTAAGTTTCTGATAAATTGTTGAGAACTAAATCACATTTGACAAATGTAGCAAAATAAGCTCTGCACCAATAAGGACCATGCTTTTTCTTCAACCAGCTGTAAGCTTTTAGGTTTTTATTTTTGAGGAATTTCATCTGCTCTTTAAAACCTTCAACAGTGTAAGCCTTGGCACAATTGTGAAATTGTGATTTAATAGCTCCAGACCTTCTACATTTTTAAAACATGTTTGCATATAAATGTCTGATGCAAAACCTATGCTCAACCCTAAGGAAAACCTCATCAAGGACAACAATCAATTCCTATTATTTGAAAAAAGTATATTTAGACAGTTGACTAGAATTGCAACAGAAAGTACAGCTCGGCTCAAATAATATGAAACTTCATAGTCATTACTAATTGACTAATCTAATTAGTTGCCAATATATATATATATATATATATATATATATATATATATATATATATATATGAAAAAAGTATACTTAGCTATGTAATATGCAACTCATCAATTCAAGCTGTAAATACAACAAAATACCTAGAAAATGTAACAAGTCAATATGGAATCATGTTCATTTGTCTGTGCTTTACAATACTGTCAGGTCCCTCATATTAGTTAGGATCCATTTAGCAAGTCAATGCTCAAATTTGATAGGAAAAAGATTTTGAACAAAGATTAGATATGTATCACATAACATTTGATAAGTATAATATCAATGGAAGAAGTAAGAAGGAAAGAACTCCTTTACTTAACAAATTTGTAACACCCAGCCCTATTTATACTGGTTTATGTAATTCTCGTTAAAATATAAGATCTTACTTTATTTATAATTATTAGTTATTTATGTTAAAATCTTTTAAGCCCAAACCTCAGGTATAGATTTAGTCTTCATCAAAATATTTTTCCCTATATTACTATACTTCTAGTTTTCTGACTTTGGCCGTTTTATATTTCCAATCTAGAACCCTAGTTCCTTATAGAGTTATATAAACCAAAATCCGAGCCCATCCCTTCACAACTTAATTTATTAAAACCAAACACTTAAAATTTTCCCAGCCCAAGCTTTCCCAGCAGTCCGTATCTTATTTTTCCTCAAATTAATTTCTATGTCCTATGTTCTTGGCCCATTCCCATTTTTCTGATTAATTTCCTTTTTTCCTCAAATTAATTTCCTCAATCAGCCTTCTCCATTTAGCCCAGCCCTCTCCATTATTTAACCCTTCTCTTAATTTTGTCGAGCCCACGAAGAAAGCCCACTATCTTAATTTCTCCAATTTATTTTCCTTCATTGAGCCGGCCCAGCCCACTTCAGCCTCTCATTTTCTTTAAATGGGAATTAATCACCTTTTCTTGCGAAGCCCGGCCCGTTCTCCATTCGGCCCGCTTCACCCCTTCACTGTTCCTCTTCCTTAAATTCCAACGGCTCCTTTCCTTCATTCCCGCTCGCGATCCCCTTTCCCCGCCGCCTCCTTCGCCCACGCCTGCGCCCACGTCGACGCGCGCGTTTCCCCACGACTCGCTCCCCAACGCTTCGCACTTCCAACCCCCTCGACACTCTCGAGCTCGTCATCGCTCTCCTCTCGTTTTCTCCATTCTCTCTCGAACTTACGCTCACCGCCGCTCGTCTCTCCCTCGTCCCTTCACTGTCTCACCACTACCCCATGCACCCGAGACGCCTCACCGCCGTCACATCACAATCATCATCATCGTCGCCATCGTCTTTGTGCTCTGCCTCTCATTTTCCTCAGTTGCTCTCTCGTCCTCACTCTCTCTCTCCCCCTTTTCTAATATAGCATCCCTTTCTTTCCCCCCATCACATTCTCCTTCTTCTCCTTATTATTTTAACCGAGCTCTAACCTACTCGACCCCTTCAACCGAGCCATCATTGCCGAGCACTTCACCATCAACCTCCACTTCAATGCACCACCCGCCAAGCTCCTCCTCTCAAAGCAACCCCTAGCACCACCTCCTCGCTGCTACCGCGCCTGCCATCATCGCCGACCACCGACACCGTCGACGCAGCAAACATCGCCGCGATACCCACCACCACCGTCTAAACACCTTCACCGACCGTCGCCGATCACCATGTCGGCAGACTGCCCATCACAGCCACCTTACTGGCGACTTCTTGCCAACGGCACCCCCATGCCCACCTCAAGTCGCCATCGTGCCCACTACGTGCCCGGTCCCAAGCCATCCCATGCCTACTTGCATGCCCACTCCACACCATGATTGTGCCCGCCTCATGCTCACACCGTACCACGACCGTGCCCACCTGCATAGCCACTTCGCACCAGCCTCGTGCCACAGCTGGGCACAACATCGTGTCATGCCACTCTATGCACCATATCGTGCCGTGTCACACACCGTGTCGCGCTGAGCCGCTACACACCTTCATAATGGTTGACGTCGTTGCTTCCATCAACGCTGTATATCGTACAGGTGATCGACGAGCTCCCCTCTACTCACTGCAACCAAGTTCCGACACCATCGCACCCTCCACAACATCAATCGATGCCAAAACCGAGCCCCGACCACCAAACTGCGAGCCGTCGTGCCGAGACTCATGTTCGAGCCAAGTCAGGTGCCGAGCCGCGCGTGTGTCGCGCGTTCGTGACATCTCAGCCGCCGTACATCCCCGGGACGTTTCCAGGCAAGTTTTTACTTGCTTACATGCTATTTTACTTAAGTTATAATTGTTAAATGCATAGATTATTAAAGTTGCAAGCTTAGATAAATATTGCCACAAACTGCTCGATGCTTGTTCCCTTAGGAAAACATTATCAAATTTGTCGGAACTGGATAAATTACTTTGGCTCTTGTAGAGATGGTTAATGTGTGCAAATTTCATTAGAAAATACGACTGTTGAAGATTAAAACGGCTATCTCCAAATTTAACCGCAAAACTGGAATTCTACTGTACCTGAAAATAGTTAAATTCACCATAAATCATACACATATTAGAATGGTGTGTTCGAGGGCTCAAATCGAAGCCAACTCGACGAACTTTAACCCTATGCTAGTTTCCAGACATTTCTGTATTTAAACTGTGGTGAAAATTTGATCGGAGTGCGACTCTGGACTGCAGTCCAGAGCGACTCCAGTCATTGCTTGCTGTTCCGTATTGGATACCACAGGTGTTCCTTAACTCTTAGGTTGCGGAACTCCGCTGTTTATTGTAGATAAACCTGTTAGATAGACAACATAACTGATTTCACACTGTTTCGTTACCATTTGTTATTTATTCTGTAATTTAGAAGATCGGGACACATAACAGTCCCAGCAGAATCAGAATTGACATATTAATATTAAACAGATTATAACTCCTAACGTACAGACGCGATTGAAGATCCGTTTGTTGCGTTGAAAACCTTACTGAAAACCCTAGAATTCATCCAACTGTAGCGTCGCTAAAATCTGATCCCAACTGGGATTAAAATGCGTTGCGAAATGGATTCCTGATTCTGAAACCGGATTTCCAGCCGCGTGCGCTTAAAATGAAACAGTTATAACTAATGATCCGGAAACCCGAATGGCTTGAAACCAAGTTTGATGGATAGTTAACTGAACATACTAATTACTACCTGTTTATCATTTCGCCAGATTATATACGTACGTTTCATGATAAATCGTGCAAGTGAAAGAATGTTGTTTCATAACATCCTCATCATGTTTATATACTTGTTCACGCATCATATCATACTCATATCATTATAGTGATAACCTAGTGACATCGTGCATTTACCCAATGTTAGTTTTTAGTGGTGATTGTGGCAAGTACGTCAGTGTTCGTGTATTCGTGATTAAGTGAAAGTGATGCGTACTTGTGCACAATCAGTGTCCCTTTTATTCTATTGCATTGTCGACGTCTGTGGGATGCGTGTACGTGTGACTATAAGTGGTATGGGACACTTATGGAAGCGTTTGCACGGGTGTCACAGATAAGGCATCCGACACTGCCATTTATCTTAGGTATTAGTCGGGACGTGCTTGATGGAGGTCCTGCCTCCAGTTCTCGCGCAGACTTGTCACGGATCGATTAGTATTTAGGGTGATGGTTAGCGTTTGATGTGGACCACGGAGTGTGGGGTAGTTCAAGTGTGAATTCAACAGAATCTCGGGAGTCCCATGCCGGCTTATATATTTAGGGAGTTATATGGAGATTTACAGGGTATGTGCTATAGACACCGTGATACATTCGTTACATGTTGGGCCCGTGGTCCCTTGCCCTTGGGTTCTACCCTTGGGTGGAGGACACTCGCGAGTGGTTGACTCTCACACTTGGACTGACGATAGGCTTATTGACCTGTGTAGTGAGACTTAGAGACTGATAGGGTTACTGTCGTTTACATTCCTTATATACTGTGTTGACATACATGACATATCGTTATACTGCTTTACTGCTCCGCTGCATTTATCTCTGCTCATTTATATTCATGCTGTTATTGATTTACTGTTATTCATATCCTTCACCACTGTTGGAACTGTTACTTGATTATATGCATTATATTGCTATTGTGTCGCTCTGACGACCTGAGTATGCATGCTCAGTGTGAGGAGAAGATTTAGCCTGGACCAGAACTAGACGTGCATCACAGACTTCTGGACTTGCCCTCCCTAGTTACATTCATTTGTTCCACTTCAGGTCAGTCTTTACATTGTTTACTTCAGTTGCTGTATTTCCCTTTTACTTGTGCATCACTTACTGTTTACCATGATAAACTAGAAGCCGAAGTGTGACTACGGCAGGACATTTCCTTGACCGTAGGAGCATGGCTGGCCTTGTCTACCCCTCGTATTCCGTATTTTGGGAAGCGGGGCGTGACATGGTTTAGTTGGTATCAGAGCCAGGTTTTGCATCGTTTGGGATTGCAGTTTTCTGTGTAGAGTTTGGCAATCTAAGACATCACTCGGTCTGGATTGTAAACTTGTCATTCTTGATCCATATTCATATCGTGTGTTCAGCTATCCATTCGCTAGGGTTTCAGGTAACTTCAAGGTTTCGTGGTTGTAATTGTGAACTACATCACGATTACACTATCATACTCTGTTTAAGTGACTTGGAGTCGTACGGTTGGTTCTCCACTTATAATAGATTCATCACCTCTAATATTCTTGAATCTTTGTCTTATCCATATTACGTCTTGACTCCTATATCTTGTGACTTATATCGTCCTTAAAATCATTGTTTCAGGATCATGTCTTCCAACGACTCTTCATCTTTATCCGCTCCCCAGAATCAGACTGTTGAGATCCTTAGTGTACTGCAAGGTTTAAAGGAAGCCCAGGAGCGAACAAACGACCTATTAGCTGAAGGACTGAGAAGACAGGTGAATCAGGCACCGGCGGGAGTCTCCTATTGTTTCCCCCAATCAGAGCAAGGCTCTACTGAATTTTGAAAATTCAAAATTTGAAGCAACGCTTCGGTTTCCGTGCGCAGTGCGCAATTTGCCACGTGGCAGAAGCCAATTCGGCAGCGTAACGCTCGAGACGGTGCGTCCCATCAGAGCAAGGCTCTTCAGAAAACGTAATTAAAGACTTAACTGCGCAAATGCATGGCAGCGCGACACGTGTCTGCGCAAGCGCATGGATGCACGTCACGTGTCTGCGCAGTTGCGCAATCGCAACTGCGCAAGCGCATGGATGCGCGACACGTGTCTGCGCAAACGCACGGATGCGTGACACGTGTCTGCGCAGTTGCGCAATCGCAGTTGCGCAAACGCACCGATGTGCGACACGTGTCTGCGCAAGCGCACAGATGCGCGACACGTGTCTGCGCAGTTGCGCTGTCGCAACTGCGCAAGCGCACAGATGCGTGACACGTGTATGCGCAAGCGCTCGGATGCGCGACACGTGTCTGCGCAGTTGCGCAGTCGCAGCTGCGCAAGCGCTCGGATGCGTGACACGTGTCTGCGCAGTTGCGCAACCGCAACTGCGCAAGCGCACGGATGCGTGACACGTGTCACACGCTGGTGAGTTGCGCAGCAACTGAATGAAGATTTAGATAAATCTTTTCTGTTCTCCTGTAAAACAGGAACCCTTGGATCAGAGATCCAATGGTGGGAAAATTCCCAAAATTATTCAGGAAAGATTTTGTTAACAAATCCAACAAATTGGTGGGCACTATAAATAAGACCCCAGGCCTCATTCAAAGGGGGGAGATAATCAATCATCATCGAGAGAGGGAAAAAAGCTTCTGAAAAAAGAGAGCTCTTGAAGATTAATCAAGAACAAAAAAAAAGAAGGTAAAATTTCTGAAGAACAAAAAATAAAAGAATAATAAATAGTGCCTTGCACTTGATATGAACCCCTGGTTCTAAAAAATAAAAGAATAATAAATAGTGCCTTGCACTTGATATGAACCCTTGGTTCTGTGAAAAGAAAACAAGAAGAAGAACTTGTTTTCTTTTGATCTAAATGTAGATCAAAAGTGCTATGCACTTTTGTTTCTTCAATCAGAAGATTCTTGAGTTCCTGCAACTCATTATTTAAAAGGGCCTGGCCCAAATCAGAAATAAAAGGGTAGAGCCCTATTTAAAAAAATTCTTGAGGGCCTGGCCCAAATCAGATCACAAAAATAAAAGGGCAGAGCCCTGTTTGGAAAAATTCCTGAGTTTCTGCAAACTCGTTATTCAAATGGGCCTGGCCCAAACTAAATTGCAGAACAATAAAAGGGCAAAGCCCTGTTTGTAAAAACCTATTGAGTTCCTGCAACTCATCGTTTAAAAGGGCCTGGCCCAACCCAAGAAAATTATTGAGTTTCTGAAACTCATTATTTAAAAGGGCCTAGCCCAATTGCAAAAAAAAAAATAAAAAGGGCAAGGCCCTGTTTGGAGAATTCCTGAGTTCTTGTAACTCATTAATTAGAAGGGCCTGGCCCAAATCAGACTTGCAAAATAATGAAAGGGGTAAAGCCCTGTTTAGATTGATTCTTCTAATCAGGCAAAGCCTAAAATAAAAATTGGACTTAACCCAATCCTGGCTGTAAGTCCTTAAATTAAATGCCTCTTATAAACCAAGTCATGACCGGTTCGAGGGTACATCTCCGAACTCCTTTGACATCCGTCGTTGTAATTCCTCAGCGACGTCAGAGAGGTGACGAGTCCCAACGACCACTCATCTAAAATCGGACCGAAACGTCCCTAAACTAAAATCGGACCGAAACGTCCCTAAACTAATATCGGACCATCACGTCACTAAACTGGCGATGGACCACTACGTCCTTAAACTAGAATATGGACCACTACGTCTTTAAACTAGCGACGGACCGAAACGTCCCTAAACTAATAAGGGACCACCACGTCCCTAAAACTGGCAATGGACTGCCACGTCCTTAAACTGGCACAATAGAGCCCAAATGCTCTCTTGTCGGATCTAAACGGTCCCGTCTAAATTGATCTTAGCCCTAGCTACGGCTAATGTGTCCTTAGATCTTTAAATAAACAATAAAACCCCAAATCAACTTTGGTTCAAGGGTACATCTCTGAACTCCTCAGACGCCTGTCGTTGTAATCCCTCAACGACGTCAGAGAGGTGACGAGTCCCGACGGCCAGATAATTAAATCAATCATTATGTTAAGTTGATCTTAGCCTCAAACAGGACTATCGTATCCTTAACGAAGGTTTAAGTTGATCTTAGCCGCAACGCGACTAATGCATCCTTAAACTAAAAAAAAAAACACCAAACCCAAATCTAAGCAAATACGGATTTGGACTAATCCACGTCCTACGGGCGACGACATCACTAAGTCTCCGTATACAATCCACGGGTAACCACAAACAAAATAAACATACACGACACGAAGTGAAATTCTGGAGAAGGAGAAAGTTGTTATCGCAACGCGATAGCGTAATTAACTGCAGGGGCTTGCGCCTGCAGGGAAGAGCGTCCCCACAATCAAAAACCCCTCACCCTGAGGGGGAATCTGACAAAGTCTGCTACATCGGCCGCATCTGTCTAAACCTCCGATACTCGGTGCCATAAATCAACTTGGCATCTTCGGAGAGATAGACGGATAAAACCAAATAGCATCTGCCCCGAACCTCAGGCACGTGACGTCCTCACGTCTACGGCCGCCGTTCGGAGGGGAACAGATTCTGGCACGCCCGGTGGGACCTTTTCCTATTTCCACTCCACACTTCGTGTGTCGTCTTCGCGAACCAATCGCGGTTTGTTGAATGGTTGTCCGCGGATTTCAAGTTGCTAAAATTTGGTCTTTTGTCTGGCAGAGAACTCAAGATTCAATGGCCACCAACTGTTCGAAATGCCATTGCAGCGGACGCTCCCCCTCACCGCGAGGTATAGCATATGGGCCCCAGGCGGCTTCCTTCCTGACTCTGCCGGTAGACCAGGTGACTCAGGCCACCACTGGTTTATTTTTCGGGACCATGGTCCCACCTGCAAGCTTCTCCATGCCGATATCCGCACCAGAAGCGAACAAGAAGTCGGTATTCGACCGGCTCACTGCTACCACGACCCCTGTCAACGGGTCGCCCGCTACTAAGCTGACAGCCTCTGTTTTCACCAGGCTAGGTCAGGATCATAAAGTGGCTGTCCCAAAGAGGGCAACGGCCACAGCTTCGGAAGTCGTTGAAGCGGCTTCTCCTATCAGAAAGTCAGTCTTCACAAGATTGACGGTCCTACTCCTCCTTCAGCTGGTCAAAAAGCATCAGTCTTTGATAGGCTGACACCGGCAGTTACCCCACACCCAAACAGGGGGCAACAAGAAACTATCCCGATTTCTGAGCCAGTCCCAATGGCTCGTCAAGCGCGACGTCGTCATTGGCAACGAATAAGAAAAGCAGGGGGCAACTCCCCTTCAGGGCTAACCCCGCCTGCTCCGATGGCGGAGGTCAACACTGCTGTTCCAACTGGGAACAGCTTTGAATTACTGAGAAAAGTGAGAAAGAACTCCCCAATCGCCGTATTGAAAAGATCTCCTCCGCCCGTGGAGAAAGCTCCGGAGGCAAAACAAGAACAGCCCTCTCAACGGCTGTCGTCCAGAATTTATAAAGTCTGGCGGAGGGTTCAAGATTCCGTGATTGACTCAGACCACTTCCGTCGCCAGAAAAGGGCGAAGGTGGAAAAAGACAAGAACCCCCCCAATAAACGGCAGGGGGCAACGAATGCTAGGGGGCCCACTTCAACGGCTCCTTCAACCTCAAAGGTCCATAAAAGGAAAAGACCAGAGAAAGCTCCCACGACGATAACAAAATCTAAAAGCGGCGAACCTAAACGCCCCAAGTCAGGGGGCATGATAGTACATACGGTCTATATGGCTTCGGGAAAAGACGAAAGCCGTACTTCTACGGGTCACCGACCGCTTACCCGGTCAGTGACCAAGTCTCAGGAGCAGCAACAAAAGCTACAGGAGATGATGACTACAATGGCTGCACTCACGGGGCCAAAAGAGAATCCTGAGACGTCCTTAGATGAACGCCAAGAGGAAGAGACCGACGCTGAGTTCCTCCGCCGAATACTTTAAAAGAGAGACAAAGAGGCTGCGGAACAAGCAGCCAACATAAAGAAAATGGCCCTCCTGTTCCAGGATGTGGTGGGTATGATGATTCAACCAGATCCACCTGCTGGAGATCCCCCGATCATTCTTGAAGATGATAGGGGAGAGACATCGAACCCTCCACCGGCTCTATCCGCAGCTAAAGAGGATACCATATCAAAAGCTGATTTGGATGAATATATTGCTCAACAAATACGGGTGCATCAGGCGGCCGAAGCAGCCGGCCACGTTGTAAAAACGGGACGGCCATATCCGGGCTGGTATGACCAAATCAAGTACCCGCCAGGTTACACAATTCCTAAGTTTCATGTTTACAAGGGGACCGGCAATCCCCATCAACATGTGGCCCAATTCAGGGCTCTTTGCGGTAATACCGGCGGCGACGACAAGCTTTTGCTTCGCCAGTTTGTTGGAAGTTTATCTGATACGGCGTTTGAATGGTATTCTGAGCTTCCCAACGACTCTATAAAAACCTTTGCGGAGATGGAGCTGCTCTTCACCCAACGCTTTGCGAGCGCCAGCGAGCGTACTCCGATGACGGCGCTGATTAACGCCAGGGTAAAGCCCGGCGAGACATGGGTCCAGTACGCTATACGGTGGCGTAATTTATGGTCTAAATGTGAACAGCGTATAGAAGAAGCCCCTGCGGTGGGAATGTTTGTTGGAACCCTCGATCCACAAGCAACCATTTCACAATTTATGATGTTCTTCAAGCCGACTTCCTTCCAGGCTTTGATCGACAAATTGGCGCAGATGGACCAGATGGGCCATAAACCCCCTCTCCCGAAGCCGGATTCCCGAAACGACAAAGGAAAGGAAAAAGCGATCGTCGTCGCTAATGCCCAACAACAACCGAACGATTCGAAGCCGGTTGCTCGTCCAAATAATACACGCCCGTACGTACCCCTTGAGGACAGGATGGGACGGGCTTACTCCTTCCCCCGTGATAAAACAAGGAGGTTATTCGAGCTGGCATTGCGCAACAGGCTCATAAATCTGCCAGATCCAAAACGTCCGTCACAACCGAGTGACGTCAACGATCCTAATTACTGCCCTTATCATAGAGTGTTGGGACATCCAATCGAAGACTGTTACGTTTTCAAAAATTGGCTTGAGAATCAATACCGTCAGGGCAAATTTGCGCTATCTGACAAATGGAAGGTGAACCCTCCGCAGCCCCACACCTATAAGGGGACGAATACGCCGGGGGCAACATGCTCCGTTATTGAAGAGGCTCCCTGGGAGGTTGTATTATCGGCCAAAACGAGGAGAATGCTAAATGATCTTCAAACCTGCCCAGCGGTCAAGTGGAAGAACCCCTTGGAACCGCAGGTTATTGAGGGGATGTTGAAGCCACGACCGACTCCGAAGACCGATGGTAGTAGTTCAAGCGTTCATAGCCAGCCGTCAAAATCTTCGAAAAAGAAGAAGAAGAAATCTAAGACGCCCGTGAAGCCTGGCGACAAGCGCACGGACTTACAAAAGCAAATCGATGCGCTGGATGAATATAACCAAAAGGCGCGAACTCCCATCACGCTCCAAGATTTCCTTGATCACGTCTTCCAAAAAGAAGATGAAGGAGAAAGTTCATCGGATGAATCTGACGAATATGTGGCAAGCTGTCATATGATCTCCCATTCGACCACTAACGATGAAGGAACTTCTGGCACTGAAACGCTGGGGGCAAATGCCGAATCAAAAACCCCAGGGTTACCAGTTGAAATGATTAGCGCGTTTCTTAATGAAGCTCGGTTGAAAAGCAAGGCTGATCGAGAACGCGAGACGGCTATATTCGAAAGGGCTAAGCGTCAGCGACTTGAGGAAGGAGCTGAAATGATCCCGTTGGAGCAAAATGCCTCCACCACTGACAAAAGCCAATTCAAGATAAAAAAGAAATTTGCTAAGGCCATATCGATGGGCATGAAGCTACCACCCTCTGAAGAAAAAGTTACTGGCGCGGTAGAAATGCACCCCTCTTATTGCTTATACCATCAGAAGGTCTCGCATTCCACCCAAGATTGCAAAGCTTTCAATGGATGGTGGCAAGGATACGTCGCTAATCGACAACGATTTAAACGGGAAAAACGTAAAATTCGCCGAGAGCAAAGAAATACGACTAAAGAACTGGAAAGAACTGCCGGCAATTGTCACATGGTTAACACTACCGGGTCACAAGTGCCTACATTTGGGAGCGACTCCGATGAAGAGCTAGAGCTTGGTCCCCTCTTCGAAGAATCCATTTCGGGAAAAGAAAAAGAACCAAAGGCCTGCGAGAATATACAGCTGCGCAATCGAACATTACCCGAAAAGAACCTCGGACCCTTGAATAAGAAAAACAAAGGGAAAGAGAAGATCTCTGAAGACATCGCTTTGGATGACCAAGTTGCGGAAGAGTTAACCGCCAAGAATCCCCCAAAAAGGAATAAAGTAGATTACAATGTCTTGGCGCATCTGAGAAAGCTACCCTCACAACTCAGCATTCTCGATGCCCTATTGCTATCGAAAGAAGCGAGGGATTCTTTGATTAAGGCCCTACAAGATCCGGACCAGTTCCAAGCCTTCTTAGCCGAACGAAAGATGAAGGATGAATTGGAAGAGGTGCACACAGCCGACGTTGCTTTTGGTGATGAAGACCTTCTCCTCGGGACGTGTGAACACAATCGCCCCCTTTATGTCTCCGGATACTGCCATGACATAAAGATAGGAAAAATCTTGGTCGATAATGGATCGTCTGTCAATTTACTCAATGTGCGAGTGTTAAAAGAGATTTGCATGAGTGTCCAACACCTCGCCCGGGACAAAATCACCATCTCCGGTTTCGACTCTCAATCCTCAAAGACTCTTGGATCTGTGATATTGACGCTACGCTTCGGGGTGCTCGTCACAGACATCAAATTACATGTTATAGACGCCAAGACGTGCTACAATGCTCTGCTCGGCCGACCATGGCTACACGAATACAATATCATCCCTTCTACACAGCATCAGTGCATGAAGTATTCTAGGGACGGCCTCGAGTACACAGTGGCAGGAGAGTTGAATCCATTTTCCGTGAACGAAGTTCGCAAGTATGAAGATGCCAAATACTTCCTACCGAGTTTCGAAGACACGGAAAGATGTCACAAACCGGAGAACAAAACTAACGCAACCATCCCTGTCTTCGGCAGTGACACCGAGGAGGAGGAGGATATAATTTATTCAGGTCCGTCCCAGTCCACCAGGCCAGGACCATCTGTTCCTTCATTGATCTTCGGTAGTGACTCAGAGGATGAAGTTCATGCTGTATTCCCCGCTCGGCCCTCAATACAGATTTCCACTGGTGAAGAGCGAAGTCTGCAGGTAACCATGGTGCCGCTTGAACATTACAAAGAACTGGATGCACTCGACACCAACAGCGTAGAAGAATTGCAGACATTCTATGTCCCTCCCGGAAGAAAAGGCGAGAAGGCAATCCTATTCTACCGTTCTGAAGAAAACAAGGTGGAAAAAGAAATTTGGCATGGCGCGGATCCCACGCTCGACAGGCTTCAGCCTATCCGTCTTCCCAGATATTATACCGAAGGTTTGAAGAAACTGCTGAAACGCCAAGGGATGTCCTTCACACAGACCATCAGAAAAGCCAAATTCTACGACAAGGTCTGGAACGTTCCCGGAACTCAATGCAAACTGCCTAACGGGAGAACGGAAACAAAAGGGCTCGGGTACATTCGGCCAAAGAAACGGGAGTTAATAAACAGCTGTTATGCCATGTATGACTTTGATGAAGAAGCGGACGCTCAATGGGAAGACGCTAATCCTGAATCAGCAAGAGTTCCTGATGCAAGACCTCCCAGTCCATCGTCTGAAGACCAGATGAGCAAATTTATAAAGGATGCGAGTCAAAAAGCCCGAGATGATCACGATCGTGAAATGGCAATCTATGAGAAAGCCAAGACACAGCGTCTCCTTCGGCAGGCAGTAAAGAACGAAGATGTTACCCCACGTCAGCCTGCTACAAAAAGGGTTCGACGCGAAAGCGAAAACAAGTCGAGGGGCCGAAAAGGTGCTCGACAACCACAAGATAGAGCTAAGAAGCCACGCATACGAGAGTCGAGCATTATTGACCTAGCTCTTATGAAGAAAATGGGTCGAGCATACTCGTTTCCTCGGAACAAAACAAGGAAAATACTTGATCTTGCTCTAAAACATCAAATGCTTACTCTGCCAAAGTCTAAACACCCTGAGCAAACAGGCGAAGTCTCCAACCCAAATTATTGCTCTTACCATCGAGTAGTAGGGCATCCGCTTGAAGATTGTTTCACCTTTAAGAATTGGGTTGAGGACCAATATCAGCTTGGCAAATTCGCATTGTCTGACAGTTGGAAGGTAGCGCCGCCGCAAAAGCACGAACCCAAAAACACAAGAATAAAACCAACCCCGCATTGGGATTGGCAGAAAACTCGCACCTGTCATGTGATAACAACATTAAAAGAAGGGTCCGAGGACATGAACGACTTCCCTTGGTGCTTTGAAAACAGCAGCGATGAGATAATTTCAGAATTTCCCCCAGCTCCGAAAGAACTGGAGGATGGAATCCACACCACTGCAGATAATCTCAAGAAAATTGAGTTGGGGACGGAAAATGACCCGCGACCAACATTCATCAGCGAGCTGTTATCTGAAGAAAGGGTGACTGCGTTGAAAGATGTGCTTCTACAACACAAAGATTGCTTCGCGTGGAACTATTCCGAGATGCCGGGACTAGATCCAGAAATTGCTGTACATAAATTGGCGATATCTCCGGACATCAAGCCCGTCAAACAAGCGCCGAGGAGAATGCGACTCGAGCTTGAGATGAGCATCAACGCCGAAGTCAAAAAGCTGATAGACTCTGGCTTCATCCAGGAAGTTCAATACCCTGAATGGATCGCTAACATCGTCCCAGTAATGAAGAAAAATGGGACAGTGCGCATATGCGTAGACTTTCGGGATCTTAATAAAGCCTGCCCAAAAGATGATTTCCCAGTGCCAGTCACTGAACTTATGATAGACAATACATCCACTCATGAGGTTTTCTCCTTCATGGACGGCTCATCGGGGTATAACCAAATAAAAATGCATCCTGAAGATCAGAAACACACAGCTTTCAGGACTCCTCTTGGGATATTCTGTTATAAAGTGATGCCCTTCGGTTTGAAGAATGCCGGTGCTACTTATCAAAGGGCCATGACGAAGATCTTCGACGACCTCATACACGAAATCGTTGAATGCTATATCGACGATCTCGTGGTTAAAAGCAGGTCATACGAGGAACATCTCGAGCATCTGAAGACCGTATTTCAACGCCTTCGGCAATACAACTTGAAGATGAATCCTCTTAAATGTGCGTTCGGGGTTTCCTCGGGCAAATTCCTGGGATTCGTCGTTCGACACCGGGGTATTGAAATAGATCCGTCAAAGATCAAAGCGATCATGGAAATGCCTCCGCCAAGGACTCTCAAACAGTTGCGGTCTCTCCAAGGGAAACTCGCATACATACGGCGATTTATAGCCAACCTTTCAGGAAAATGCCGCCCTTATAGTCACCTGATGAAGAAGGGAACCCCATTCGTTTGGGATCAAAAATGCCAAGGCGCACTGGATGAGATCAAGCAATACCTGCAGAACCCGCCGGTGTTGGCTGCCCCGGTTAAGGGGAAGCCTCTTATTCTTTATACAACCGCCCTCGAAGGTTCCTTAGGCGCATTATGGGCACAAGAGAACGATCAAGGGAAAGAAAGAGCACTCTACTACTTAAGTCGAGTGCTGCTGGGGGCAGAAAGCAACTATTCTCCCATTGAAAAACACTGCCTAGCATTGATCTTCGCAATAACAAAGCTTAGGCACTATGCGTTGGCGCACGAGGTCCGTCTGATTTCAAAAGTGGACCCTCTCAAATATTTAATGTCAAAAGCCATATTGACAGGACGACTCGCCAAATGGGCCCTGCTCTTGATGGAATTTTCCATAACATATCAACCTCTCAAGGCAGTAAAAGGCCAGGCCATCGCTGACTTCCTTGCTGAGCATCCCATACCTGCCGACTCTCCTTTAAACTGCGATTTGCCGGACAGACATGCATTTGACGCAATCGACAGTGGTGATACCCGTTGGGAGCTTTACTTCGATGGAGCGTCTTCTATGAAAAAGCACAAACAAAGTACGCCAACGATCAAATCGGGGGTGGGACTCATCTTTGTGACTCCCCAAGGAGGAATAATGCGCTTCGCCTTCTTCGTAACGGAGCCGAGGACGAATAATGAAGCTGAATATGAAGCTCTGATAGCAGGCCTTGAGATCGCCATTGATATGGGAATTGAGAGCCTCCTCATATACGGGGACTCCCAACTGGTCGTCAGTCAAGTAAACGGCAATTACCAAACATGTAAACCGGAATTGGTAAAATACGGTGAAAAAGTGCAACAACTGCTAACCCAAATTCCCTCTTACACGTTGGAAAGCATACCGCGCGCGGAAAACAGCAAAGCAGACGCACTAGCCAAACTTGCTAAAGAACTGGCTGACGAGAACCTCGACGACGTTAGAATCGTGGTGCAAAGCCGTCGAGTGCTCGCCCCAACAGAAATATCTTCAGAATCGTCTGAAGAAAAAGGAGCGAAAGAGGAGACAACCCTGCAAGTAAAAGACTGGGAAAATACCGGGGACTGGAGAGAAGTCTTCATAGATTACTTTAAGTTCCACCGAATACCTGAAGAAGCGTCCACAAGACATCAGCTCACGAAACGAGCTCTGTCTTTCGCCTTCGTCAATGATACTCTGTACAAGAGGTCATTCGATTCTCTGTGGTTGAGATGCTTAGGACCTGACGAAGCGAGAAGGGTCGTCCAAGAAGTTCACAACGGACTCTGCGGTTCACACCAAGCAGGCTCTAAGATGAAGTTAAAGATAAAGCGGATGGGCTACTACTGGCCCACGATGATGCAGGATTGCCTAGAATACGCGAGGCAATGTCATTCATGCCAAATTCATGGAGACTTCATCCATCAGCATCCCAATCCACTGCATCCAACAGTGGCTAGTTGGCCATTTGAAATGTGGGGAACTGACATAGTCGGTCCCATCGAACCAGCATCGTCAAAGGGACATCGTTTCATCTTGGCAACGACTGATTACTTCTCCAAATGGGCAGAAGCGGTACCGTTGAGGGAAGTGAAAACGGAAAACATCCTCCATTTCTTCAAAACGCATGTCATATACCGGTTCGGAACCCCAAGAAGGATCATCTCTGATAATGGGCCAGCCTACCGAAGTCATAAAATTAGCCGCTTCGCACAGCAGCACAATATAGACTGGAGATACTCCTCAGTTTATAATCCGCGAGCCAATGGATTAGCTGAGGCCTTCAACAAGACATTGACGAAAATCATAAAGAAAACAGTGTCCCGAAATAAGAAAGACTGGCACGAGAGACTGCAAGAAGCTCTTTGGGCGTATCGAACTACGTTCAAGACAGCCACGAAAACAACGCCATACGCGTTGGTGTTTGGGACGGAAGCAGTACTCCCTCTCGAAATAGAATTACCCTCTTTACGAGTGGCAGTTCACTACGAGCTGACGGATGAAGAAAATGCTCACCTCCGGCTTGAGGAGCTTGACGCCCTTGAAGGAACACGGCTCATAGCGCAACAAAATCTGGAGGCTTATAAAGCAAAGATGACGCGCTCGTATGAAAGATTGACCCGACCGAGGACGTTCCATCAAGGCGAACTCGTGTTAGTGGTCAAAAGGCCCATGATCCCCAATCGCGCCAAGCGGGGAAAGTTTGAGCCAAACTATGAAGGACCGTATATCATTGATAAGGTCTACCAAGGCGGGGCCTATCTACTCATGGACATGCACGGTGAAAGACCTTTCAGACCAATAAACGGTCGCTTCTTAAAGAAATACTACGCTTAATAAGCCACAGCCTAGGTCAATGGCAGATGACGACGACTATGTCCGCTCGCTGTCTTCCTAAGCCCAAGCTTTATAAGCAGTAGCCAGCCCTCTCAACGATGGACCGAAATGTCCTTAAACTAATAGCGGACCGAGATGTCCTTAAACTAATAGCAGACCGAGACGTCTTTAAACTACTACCGCAGCACCTCTAGGCTGACGAGATGTAAAAAAAAAAAAAAAAAAAAAAAAAACGGTATGTCCGTAAGCAAAAAGGGCACGGATGAAAACCCGAAAGGGCTCCGTGAGTAAAAACAGCAGGACTACCGGCGAGTGTTTGTAAAAACCCGAAAGGGCACAACCTCGTTAAAAGACACTTATAGGGTCCTCTCGACCCTGTAAGGAGAAACCACCCGCGTGAGATCCTTACGACTCACAAGGGAGCAACACACTTAGGGATCCCCACGATTCCTAAGAAGAAAATACGCTTGCGAGATCCTCACGACTCGTAAGGAGAACTCTCTTATGGGACCCTCACGGCTCATAGGATTTGAAAGTCTTAAGTCACAGAGACCTAAACCTGTGCTTAAGCAAACCCCCACAAACTTCCAATGTTGCCCTACAAGCGGCTCATATTGACCCTTGTATACAATCCACGGGCACGAATAAATATTTCCCTCACAAAGTCCCATCCATGACTAGGGATGTGCTTGTACAGCAAACAACACTTGTAAGTCCTCTCGACTTATAAAGAGAAAACCCTCCTGTAAGATCCTTACGACTTACAAAGGAACAAAACACTTAGGAACCCTCACGATTCCTAAGGAGAAAATACACCTATAAGATCCTCACGACTTGTAGGGAGAGATAGCTTTGTGAGACCCTTATGGCTCATGAAATCAAAAGTCTTAGTCGACGGGACCTTAACCCTGGTCGCTAAGCCTCCTTTGTTTGACAACGACAGAAGCAAATGATGATTCGCTCCTGGCAATATCCCAGTTGTAGCGGTGCTGATGCCGAAATCGGTGTCCAAATTCAGGTTTACAGCGAAAAGACAGTAGGCCGCACATGCATACGAAACAGCCGAAATGATTAGGCAACTCGTAATAAAAAACAACGAGTAAAAATAAAATAAAAAGCCGAAATGATTGGGCACCGCGAAAAATAGCCGAAATGATTGGGCAATCGCGACCTTCGCGATATAAAAGCTGAAATGATAGAGCATCGCGGAAATAAAATAAAACAAAAATAAGAAATGATGAAACTTCGGCCCTACAGTTAAGATCACATCGATCCCTGTATACAATCCAAGGGCGCAAACAAAGAAGGAACCATACTTCCCCAGCGGATTCCGTCAAACGACGAAGCCAAACCTCAACGGTCCATTTCAACCGAAGAAGCCAATGACTTCGACACAAAATCCTCGACTCACGGATACAAACACTCCTTGACGAGAGCCTCCTGATCCGCGTCGACCCGCAGAGCCACCAGCGCCTCCGTAGGAACCCTCGACTCGTTTCGAACCCCAAGGACACAAATAATCCTTGGCGCTCGGGAAACAAATAATCCCGGCAAATTCCTCGACTCACGGATACAAACACTCCTTGACGAGAGCCTCCTGATCCGCGTCGACCCGCAGAGCCACCAGTGCCTCCGTAGGAACCCTCGTCTCGTTTCAAACCCCAAGGACACAAATAATCCTTGGCGCTCGGGAAACAAATAATCCCGGCAAATTCCTTGACTCACGGATACAAACACTCCTTGACGAGAGCCTCCTGATCCGCGTCGACCCGCAGAGCCACCAGTGCCTCCGTGGGAACCCTCGACTCGTTTCAAACCCCAAGGACACAAATAATCCTTGGCGCTTGGGAAACAAATAATCCCTCGCAAAACTCCTCGACTCACGGATACAAACACTCCTTGACGAGAGCCTCCTGATCCGCGTCGACCCGCAGAGCCACCAGTGCCTCCGTAGGAACCCTCGACTCGTTTCAAACCCCAAGGACACAAATAATCCTTGGCGCTCGGGAAACAAATAATCCCGGCAAATTCCTCGACTCACGGATACAAACACTCCTTGACGAGAGCCTCCTGATCCGCGTCGACCCGCAGAGCCACCAGTGCCTCCGTAGGAACCCTCGACTCGTTTCAAACCCCAAGGACACAAATAATCCTTGGCGCTTGGGAAACAAATAATCCCTCGCAAAACTTCTCAACTCACGGATACAAACACTCCGTGACGAGAGCTTTTCTGACTCACATCTCGGGCAGTAAGGATTCAAAAACTTGCTTCTTGAACAATGGGACCCTGCAAGTCAATCCTAAATGGTCTCTTGCATACTATTCACGGGTCTCACTCTCTGAAGTCGATTCTCGACAAAGAGGGAAACAACCGCTTACGAGCCCTCTCGACTCGTAAGAAGGGCAATGGGACCCTGCAAGTCAATCCTAAATGGTCTCTTGCATACTATTCACGGGTCTCACTCTCTGAAGTCGATTCTCGACAAAGAAGGAAACAACCGCTTACGAGCCCTCTCGACTCGTAAGAGGGAGAAATTCTCTCATAAGATCCTTTCGACCTATGAGAGAAAACCACACTTGGGAATCCTCACGATTCCTAAGGAGAAAATCCATCTACGAGATCCTCTCGATCCGTAGGGAGAAAAGTCTCTATGAGACCCTCACGGCTCATAGAGTTGAAAAGTCTTAGGCAGCAGATCCGAACCTGCGGCCTAAGCCATCGTTATATCCTGAAGAAACCAAAATGCTTACTCTGTTACCTGTCAATCATGTTTATCAAGACAACATGCTGATAATAAGAGAAGGGAGAAAGCAAAGAAATGATACAAGACATTCCAAAAAAAAAAATGTGTATCTTTATTTATTAACTCAATCAAGTACATAGCGAATCGTATAAAAGAATAAAGAATGCATACATCTTATTCAAAAAAAGAAAATTACAAGTGTATTGATACAATGGCAGCTACTGGGAAGGGAGCGCCTTGCACAGATGTAGCAATCGCTCGCAGATGTCCTTCCATGCCTTCTCTTGATCGGCTACCACCGCCAGCTCTGCCTCCACTTGGGCTCGTTGCCGCAAGACCACTGCAAGCTGCTCCCTCACGCCCTGATAAGCAGCCTCCCGACTTGGGATATGGCGCTCAGCCACGTCAAGCTTCCTCTTTAAGTTTAGCCCATGGGAGATGCGCTCCAAGAGACCCTCAAAGATAGTCTTCACTTGGGCAGCATTTGCCTCAACCTCAGCGCGCAGATGGGCCGTTTCGTTTGAGATCTTTTGGCATTCCCTTAGTCTCCGAGCTGCTTCTTGCTCCAAGTGGCGGGAGTGCGAAGTGCTTTGCTCGAGCCAAGTTGTGCGTTGGGCGCTCAGAGCTAAAGCTTCGGGAGCAGGGCGCGTCAACTCCAGCCGATACAAGCAGGCCTCGATCTCCCTGCAGTGGTTAACCCAAGATTCAACGACGCCCTCGTCATGAAAAGTTACGAGCGCCGCTAACATTGGGTTAACATCCGCAGCGAAATCGACAGCAGAAGGGAGAGCGTCCATGCTGAGCTCTTCAATATACCCGCTCAGCATGCCTAGACTCATCACCGCACCCTTTGAAGACGGACGTCTCAGAAAGGGGCCTGCCGGTAAAAGGACGCGAGCCTCGAAGGGGACCGGAACCGGAACAATAGCTGCAAAACAAAACAGGGTTAAACGATGGTTCAAAAGATGTTAAAGGATTACCAAAAAGGAGATCTACTATACCAGCAGCAACGGACGGCAGAGCCGGGAGGGCCGGTAGCGCGACAGGGCTTGCATCCCCTCCTTCGATTTGTGGCACTGCAATAAAGAAAAGGAAAAGTCAGAAATCGTCCCATTGCTAGAAAAAAGGAGCAAATAAAGATATTACCGGCGCCACTAGAAGGAGAAGCGAGTTCGGATGGGAAAGAAAAGTGCGGGAGCAACACTTGATACAAGTGATCAAAAAGCACTCCTGCAAAGGCACAACGGTGTAACGTTAGTACAAAAGCCGCATTTTTGAAAGATTAATGCATGAGTCGTAAATCCATACCTTCCAACATCCGTGACGGTACAAGGGAAGACGGGGAGGTGACTACTGCCAAAGCAGTAGTTGACGGCGCCCCCTCGAGCAGTGGAGCATCAGTACTGGCGGCACCTGCAAGAACAAGTTTGTTAGAAGAGATCACAAGATATATACAAAAAAAAAGGGAGAAATGCTGGTGATAAAAAAAATAAAATAAAATAAAATAAAATTTTACCCGACGAGCTGCCAGCAGAAACTGAGGCGGTCCCTTCCTCCACTGACGGAAGACCACCGCCTGTAGCTTCATCACCCGACTCAAGGGGAACCGTTGTTATGCTCTCAAGCCCTGCAGGCGTCGGGGAACCATAGACAGGGAGGGCCAAGATAGGAACATTGCCAGATTCCTGAGAAGGAGCGCCTAGCTCGTCCTCAGGAATCATGGCCGCCTCACCTGCTGCTCCCTCAGGATCAGCGATTACAGCTGCCCCGTCCATCGGCACTACGAGGTCCCCAGCCTCAAGTAACTCGCCCTCTACCGCCTTCGGCTCGGTCGAGACAATCATCTCATCTGCCGCCACTTCGGGTACGGCATCAATGACTTTCTCCGCGGTAGGTTCCTCAATCTCGGCTCCAGGCCCCATGGCCTCGACAAAGTTGTCCACTATCGGTTCGGGTTCGGCGAATACCGCTTCTTCCGCTCCCTTGGGTTCGACGGTCGTCTCCGCCTCCCCATCAGTTGGACTTGACCCTGCAAGATGAGATATGTATAAGCCAATAGTTTTACAAGTCATACAACAAGGCTCTGAAAGGAGTACTACCTGAAGCGGATTTATCATTAGCGTTCCGAACCGCGCGTGCAACTTGCCGATGAGCGGTAGACAGAGCCACAGGGGGCTCTTCAGAAGGAGTACTGGCGTGAGGAACAGTGCTAGGGCCCGCTCCTGCGGCCAGAGCAGCTCTGCGCGCCTTAGCTTCGCGTCTGGACCGCTTCCGCTCCTCTTGAGCCGATGAGACAGATGCCATCAGAGCTTCCTTGAGCGAAGCCTCCTCATCCGTGTAGAGGGATGCCTCCAGATTTTTCAGAGCATCCCTCGTTGTTGCATCAAGCCGAGGCTCTTGCGGCAGCTTCGACGGAGCTGGGACTTCGATGACGGGCTTGGGAAGGGTCCTGGCGCCAATTAATACCACCCCTGTAAAGAAACAAGAGAAGGTCAGGTCGGCTATCATAAAAAGACAACAAACTTTCCTTATAAAAGAGAAAGGGATAGAACATACCGACGCTTGCCAGGGCACGTTTCTTCTCCTCCTCTTGGAAGGTCTTCAAGGATGCAGCGATAGCATCTTCAGTGGAGATACATGTTAAAAAAGGGAGCAAAAGTTAGTTAAATGTAACAATATAGAGTGCAATGAGATAACAAATAAGGCGTCTGATGATTACCGGACTCGGCGAGTTTGCTCAGCATCGCTTCGAGCCTCGCTGATCGCTCTGATTCTGCAATGGCGGCGGCTAGGTTGGTGTCCTCAGGATCCACCACGAAACCCTCGTTGCTGCCGTACTCACATATAGTCTCGGCAGGATGAACCGCGGGCTCTAAGTTAAGAATCGCGTCGAGGGATAAGGTGGACTTCTTCTTCTTCTGTTCACCAGCCTTGGATCCACTCGGAGCGGCTTTGCGCTTGCCAGTTTTGGCAGTCACTTTCGGGCGGCGAGTCCCGATGTCCGCTCCTGCACCCGACTCCGGCG
Organism: Agapanthus africanus; assembly: GCA_030015575.1. Lineage (NCBI taxonomy): Eukaryota > Viridiplantae > Streptophyta > Magnoliopsida > Asparagales > Amaryllidaceae > Agapanthus > Agapanthus africanus. The sequence goes on along the minus strand of JASDDO010000019.1, from coordinate 39,540,624 downwards.
ATGCCGCTTTAACCGTCTCTGTCGGAGCACGGGGTGCCGTTGGGGCATCCACCTTAGTAGGCAATGGCAGCCCACGCGGAGGGGCCAACACGCGTGGCCGATCAGCTCCGGCCTCTTTCGTCGGAGGGATGACCTGAGCCCTAGGCTGCAATGGAGCCTTGCGATTGCCGCCGGGAGGCGCAGCTCTACGATCGACCAATAGACGTTTCTCCATCAAGATGATTGGGCCCATCGCGTGCGCGTACCAGGCTACATACGAATTGAGTATCTTAGGGGTACAGCTGGGCTCGCTGATGAAAAAGTAGGAGCCAGTGTTCAGCCGGATGAAGTGATGCATCGCATTCCGTACTCCTTCTAGGCCGACTGCAGGTGTTCCCAAGAAGGCTTCCAACGGGACCCCTTGGTTATAACTCGATTGCCGAGCAAATCGATGCGGGTTATACCTCATAAAGAGGGCCGTTTCATTTTGCCTAAATACCAAGTAGCCCGGCCTAATGGAATAAAGGTGGAGGATTTCTCGGGCCTTTAACACGGAAACACCGCCCTTAAAGTCATCACGCAGCGGCACCACCGACTTAGTGGTCTCGGAACCCATGGTGATGACCTTATCCACAAAAGAGGTCTTCGCCCCGACTAGATGCGAACGCAGAAGCAGTCCCCTAGACTCCCGCGGAGGTGCAAACACGATCGAAGCCCCGATCAATCGTATGATTCTTGGAAATATGAATCTCTCAAAGAATGGAGGAGTTTTGTGGGCACCAAACACTCCTCGAACATGCAGCTCCATCCAAGAAGTGAAGTAATGCATCGGGAAGTTAGCAGGCTGCACCCCAGGTTCATTAGCGTCCGCCGCTACGCTAAGTCCATTGTAGAGGTGAGCCAACCCGGCGATCCCCACTGATAACTGTAGACCGGCCACCATTTGATGCGCCGGGTAAAAGACAGAAGACCTCATGAGGCGTGGGTGCATGGGAAGCGCGAAGCTGCACAGCCACAGACCTAAGAACCCGATGAAGAAGGTCTCCTCATCCATGCCAGGAACGGCGATCTCTGAGAAAGGAACGCTAGCAGTGCCGGGAAGGTAAAAACTTCGCTGATCAATTTCCGATGAAGGTCGGCGGTCCAGGCCGAAACCAAAAGGATCAGCAAGTTGGGCGAACTTCTCACCTTGCTCTGATAAAAATTCCGGGCGAATAAAACGAGCAATGAAGTCCGCAAAACTAACTCCTCGGTCGCCCAATTCCAAATGAAGCTCCTCGTAAATCTCCAACACCCTCACCAGGCCCGGATGCTGATGCTGGATGGCATTTTCCGGAGTCAAGTCGAGTACCACTTGCTTGGTGGCAAAGACGTACTCATCAGGAGGAAGCAGCTCTTCGTAGTGCTCCCCCCTCGCCGGTAAACCAGAAAGCTCAACGAATTCCTCTAGAGAAATTGAAACTTCCCTATCCGCTGCCAGGAAAGTATGCGTGGGGATATTCCATTGTTCGATGAAGGCCTTTGTCCACCACGTTGGAGGAGTAGGATACTCGAAAAGCGAGACGTAGACGGCGGAATATAAACCTATCTTCGTCAGGTGAGCTCTTTTCGCCGCTAAAATGTACCGGGCCCATAGCAGGTATCCAGCAAGCGGTCGCGGATTTAATCCAATATTGTAAGCCTGTCCCCAAGGGCGTGCTTCACCCTGACAGATTCGCCTTCCCAAGATATCTATGGCCGGCGGCGGCTGTACCGGAATAGCGCCGATTGCAGGCTGGAGAAGGTCGTCTGAATTCCAATTTTTTACCTCCACGGCATACTCCACCGGGGGTTTGTCCGCATAGGGGATCGTAACTATGGGTTCGGAAGGCGAGGCGGAACTAAAACTGCGGCGGCCTTGGATAATCTGGCTGTACCACCTTCCCCATAGGTGAAGTCTCTTGCACTCAGGATCGTGATCTTTGATCAGAGCAAACACCACCCGGTCCACTGGTGCATGTGGGAACCCTCCTTCTGAGCGAACAAAGGGGAAAGACAAATCTTCAGACATGTTTCCTGTAGATAAAAAATAAAATAAAATAAATAAATAAATAAAAAATAAAAAAAAATAACAACTGTTAGTGTTCCAATGCTTCACATTTCAAAGGCATACATCACACTGCAATGCAGTGGGTTGGGGACCAAAGGGGGACCCACAAAATCAAGATGACGGCGCATCATTTGATAAGACAGTCCCATCATTGGATGAGACTGTCAGTTAATAAAAAGTACCCCCAAGAGAATATCCTCACTGGGGGATCTCTAGAGACAAGGAGAAAATCTCCTCTTTTCAGAGCAAAGCTCTGTCATAGAGTGACACTTGTCAAACTCCTGTTTCAGAAGAATAAAACTTTTAAAAAAAAAAAAAAAAAGAGCCTAGCTCTGTAGCTATAATAAAAATTTATAACTCCTAAGGATCAAAATTTTGGGATCTTAAGGATCCATGGAAATAAAAAAAAAAAGAGAAGGGGTTCTCTAGTTGATCTATGAGCAGGGCTCTGTTCATGGGTTAAAACCTAAGAACAGAGTCTCTGCAAATTTTTGAGAGCAAGGCTCTGTGAATATAAAAAAAAAACCCCAAAGGGGTTTCCTTTAGATCAAAGATTTATAAGAGCAAGGCTCTGTTGAAGAAACCCCAAAGGGGTTTTCCTTAGATCAAAAGATCTATGAGAGCAAGGCTCTATTAATTAAAATTAATTTAATTTAATTTAGGTTTAATTTCTTTACCTAAGTTGTTCTAAAAAAGTTCTAACTTTGGAAGCAAGAGCAAGGCTCTGAAGTTCTTGAAGGCAAGAGCAAGGCTCTGAAAATGAGAAATCTTGAAAATGATGAAGAGATTAACAAAGACCAAGGGTCTTATTTATAGGCGCCTGCGCCCCTTCAACTGACCCTGGCCACCATTGCGCTTACGTCGCGCCACGTAAGCACAACGGTGGGGGGGCATCTGTTTCCCCCAATCAGAGCAAGGCTCTACTGAATTTTGAAAATTCAAAATTTGAAGCAACGCTTCGGTTTCCGTGCGCAGTGCGCAATTTGCCACGTGGCAGAAGCCAATTCGGCAGCGTAACGCCCGAGACGGTGCGTCCCATCAGAGCAAGGCTCTTCAGAAAACGTAATTAAAGACTTAACTGCGCAAATGCATGGCAGCGCGACACGTGTCTGCGCAAGCGCATGGATGCACGTCACGTGTCTGCGCAGTTGCGCAATCGCAACCGCGCAAGCGCACGGATGCGCGACACGTGTCTGCGCAAACGCACGGATGCGTGACACGTGTCTGCGCAGTTGCGCAATCGCAGTTGCGCAAACGCACCGATGTGCGACACGTGTCTGCGCAAGCGCACAGATGCATGACACGTGTCTGCGCAGTTGCGCTGTCGCAACTGCGCAAGCGCACAGATGCGTGACACGTGTTTGCGTAAGCGCACAGATGCGTGACACGTGTCTGCGCAGTTGCGCAGTCGCAGCTGCGCAAGCGCTCGGATGCGCGACACGTGTCTGCGCAGTTGCGCACTTGCAACTGCGCAAGCGCTCGGATGCGTGACACGTGTCTGCGCAGTTGCGCAACCGCAACTGCGCAAGCGCACGGATGCGTGACACGTGTCACACGCTGGTGAGTTGCGCAGCAACTGAATGAAGATTTAGATAAATCTTTTCTGTTCTCCTGTAAAACAGGAACCCTTGGATCAGAGATCCAATGGTGGGAAAATTCCCAAAATTATTCAGGAAAGATTTTGTTAACAAATCCAACAAATTGGTGGGCACTATAAATAAGACCCCAGGCCTCATTCAAAGGGGGGAGATAATCAATCATCATCGAGAGAGGGAAAAAAGCTTCTGAAAAAAGAGAGCTCTTGAAGATTAATCAAGAACAAAAAAAAAGAAGGTAAAATTTCTGAAGAACAAAAAATAAAAGAATAATAAATAGTGCCTTGCACTTGATATGAACCCCTGGTTCTAAAAAATAAAAGAATAATAAATAGTGCCTTGCACTTGATATGAACCCTTGGTTCTGTGAAAAGAAAACAAGAAGAAGAACTTGTTTTCTTTTGATCTAAATGTAGATCAAAAGTGCTATGCACTTTTGTTTCTTCAATCAGAAGATTCTTGAGTTCCTGCAACTCATTATTTAAAAGGGCCTGGCCCAAATCAGAAATAAAAGGGTAGAGCCCTATTTAAAAAAATTCTTGAGGGCCTGGCCCAAATCAGATCACAAAAATAAAAGGGCAGAGCCCTGTTTGGAAAAATTCCTGAGTTTCTGCAAACTCGTTATTCAAATGGGCCTGGCCCAAACTAAATTGCAGAACAATAAAAGGGCAAAGCCCTGTTTGTAAAAACCTCTTGAGTTCCTGCAACTCATCGTTTAAAAGGGCCTGGCCCAACCCAAGAAAATTATTGAGTTTCTGAAACTCATTATTTAAAAGGGCCTAGCCCAATTGCAAAAAAAAAAATAAAAAGGGCAAGGCCCTGTTTGGAGAATTCCTGAGTTCTTGTAACTCATTAATTAGAAGGGCCTGGCCCAAATCAGACTTGCAAAATAATGAAAGGGGTAAAGCCCTGTTTAGATTGATTCTTCTAATCAGGCAAAGCCTAAAATAAAAATTGGACTTAACCCAATCCTGGCTGTAAGTCCTTAAATTAAATGCCTCTTATAAACCAAGTCATGACCGGTTCGAGGGTACATCTCCGAACTCCTTTGACATCCGTCGTTGTAATTCCTCAGCGACGTCAGAGAGGTGACGAGTCCCAACGACCACTCATCTAACGATGGACCGAAATGTCCCTAAACTAAAATCGGACCGAAACGTCCCTAAACTAAAATCGGACCGAAACGTCCCTAAACTAATATCGGACCATCACGTCACTAAACTGGCGATGGACCACTACGTCCTTAAACTAGAATATGGACCACTACGTCTTTAAACTAGCGACGGACCGAAACGTCCCTAAACTAATAAGGGACCACCACGTCCCTAAAACTGGCAATGGACTGCCACGTCCTTAAACTGGCACAATAGAGCCCAAATGCTCTCTTGTCGGATCTAAACGGTCCCGTCTAAATTGATCTTAGCCCTAGCTACGGCTAATGTGTCCTTAGATCTTTAAATAAACAATAAAACCCCAAATCAACTTTGGTTCAAGGGTACATCTCTGAACTCCTCAGACGCCTGTCGTTGTAATCCCTCAACGACGTCAGAGAGGTGACGAGTCCCGACGGCCAGATAATTAAATCAATCATTATGTTAAGTTGATCTTAGCCTCAAACAGGACTATCGTATCCTTAACGAAGGTTTAAGTTGATCTTAGCCGCAACGCGACTAATGCATCCTTAAACTAAAAAAAAACACACCAAACCCAAATCTAAGCAAATACGGATTTGGACTAATCCACGTCCTACGGGCGACGACATCACTAAGTCTCCGTATACAATCCACGGGCAACCACAAACAAAATAAACATACACGACACGAAGTGAAATTCTGGAGAAGAAGAAAGTTGTTATCGCAACGCGATAGCGTAATTAACTGCAGGGGCTTGCGCCTGCAGGGAAGAGCGTCCCCACAATCAAAAACCCCTCACCCTGAGGGGGAATCTGACAAAGTCTGCTACATCGGCCGCATCTGTCTAAACCTCCGATACTCGGTGCCATAAATCAACTTGGCATCTTTGGAGAGATAGACGGATAAAACCAAATAGCATCTGCCCCGAACCTCAGGCACGTGACGTCCTCACGTCTACGGCCGCCGTTCGGAGGGGAACACCTATCATAAAGGGATCCCTATTGGACGAGGAAAGGAGAAGAGGATGAAGCGTCAACAGAAGCATCAGAAGAACCCTTGCTGTGGATGTTGTAAAAGGCCAGGACATCTTCAGAGGGGCTGTCGCCGCGCCCATGGGAAACGTCTGATATGCGGATCCAACACACATCTCATCAACGGTTGCCCAGGAAGGAAGGAACTAAAAGGAGGAGACTCATCCACACTCTCCACTGCTGCCAAGTGAGGATTACTGCGTAGTTCGAGTTTTGAGGATAAAGAAGACCCAACACAGAATCCAACTCGCGTAACGATGATGCAGCGTTCTGACAGTCGAAGAAGAATTTCATGTTTTCCAATTTCAGTATTATGATGTCATCCTCTTATAAACATTCTTTCCGTTTGAAATCTTGTATCCATTGAACTTCTGGTTAAATGCAATAAAACTTGAATCGTAATATATATGTATCATTCTCATGCTTTCTCTATATCAAATCCTATTCATTATCAGAGTATTTACATTCCGATCTTTCAGTTCCTGCAACCGCATATTTTTCTATACTTCGTACCCTGAGCTTGTTCCTTGATATATTACACTGTCTAGTCATGACTTTTGCTTTCAGGCCATGGCCCACCCTGGAGCAGCGCCGCATCTGGATGAGGATGCACAATCTTGCATTTCCTTAGACCACACGCTGATGAGTTCTGAAGATGAGATCAACGGTCCCCAGGTCAATTTCGGAAACGAAGATTCAGAGGACGAAGGAATAGCCGCCCCCGAATTTAACATGATAGCTGATTCTGACGAAGAAGAAGAAGATCCTGAAGAGAACCCTATAGAGGAAGACCCGATAGAGGAAGACCCCGAGGAAGAACCGATAGAAGAAAATCCAGCAGAGGAAAACCCCGTGGAAGAAAATCCAGAAGAAGAGAATCACATGGAATCGGATCCCGATGAAGAAGCTCTATCCGAGGAAGAAGGACCAGAAGACCAAGACCCTATGGTGGAAGGACTTCCAATAGAGGTACCTGCGAGGCGCTACGGGAATGGACGCCCCTACTTGAGTGAGCGAGCCTACCGCAACCTGCTGAATCTCCACAACCGCGACTGACGGAGTATCTTTTGATGTTGTTTTCTGGCCAAATAAAGTGTGTATAGTTTAGGGCCACTCTTCGCCTTTGGGAATGCCTTGATTCAAACTTTCTCCTGAATTCGTAAACTTTTTGATTATTGGTTCATTTGATACTTGTTATTGCCCCTATCCATTTTCTTTCTGCCGAGATCCCTGACTGTCCACCCCTACTTGTTGTAAAGTTTTTCACCCTCGTTTCGATTATAAAGTACCGCACCCCGATTCTTGGAATGAGCCACCAGCCATTCTTCGCCGGTGACTCGTTTGTAATTCTTTTGAGAGGAGAAAATTTTGGAGAAACTTCCGAATTCGCAAACTCTTCACGTCTTGATTCATATGTTATACCGACCGCTATCCTACCCATACTTCTTCCCTTGTAGCCATTTGTTGTTCGCCCTTATTTCCGGTGCTGATCCGATCCTAATCCCCTTAATCCTCAGCCTAAAGCCACCATACTCCGACCTTCTGAATGAGCTACCTTCCCTTGTAATCGTTACCCCAGCTAGCCCTTTTCATATTGGTGATTTCTCTATTACCCAAATATATTTAGGGACATTATTGTTCAAAATTTAGTTTTCATTATTTTAAATTTATCAAAGAGTACGTGTTATTGATTTCTCCGTTTTATGCATTTTAAGTACATTATTATTATTCCCTTTTTCAGTAGCACCCGTACACCGCGCAAATTTTGTCCCATGTTTCTTAGATTCACTATACAAGTTTTCGAAAATCATTTTTTAAACCTGTTTTCGATGCATTTTCCTAAAATGTTTTAACCTACTGACTAGTTTTCACTATATTAATGTCGTTACTTTATTTTCGGGTTTGTCCTCATGTCTACCATATAGATAATTGAGCTTTATACTTTTTCTGCTTGTTTTACTAAACTTAAATGTGCACATATATGGTTTCGACTTTTATCGAACACACCTTGATTATTATTGTTCGTTATTATTACCTATATTCTTGTATACTTGTAGTGGCTCTTATAGTGTTCCTACATTATACTTATTAGATCTATCTTTCGTATATGGCTCTTACATATATATATATATAAGTATCTTCAGACTTTGTTTAACCATTTTTTTAAAGTAAATTAGCATGTATTAGTGTTCGATATGAAAACTCTTCGCTTATTATACTGTTTCTTTTAAATTTCGAGGACGAAATTTTTATAAGGGTGGTATGATGTAACACCCAGCCCTATTTATACTGGTTTATGTAATTCTCGTTAAAATATAAGATCTTACTTTATTTATAATTATTAGTTATTTATGTTAAAATCTTTTAAGCCCAAACCTCAGGTATAGATTTAGTCTTCATCAAAATATTTTTCCCTATATTACTATACTTCTAGTTTTCTGACTTTGGCCGTTTTATATTTCCAATCTAGAACCCTAGTTCCTTATAGAGTTATATAAACCAAAATCCGAGCCCATCCCTTCACAACTTAATTTATTAAAACCAAACACTTAAAATTTTCCCAGCCCAAGCTTTCCCAGCAGTCCGTATCTTATTTTTCCTCAAATTAATTTCTATGTCCTATGTTCTTGGCCCATTCCCATTTTTCTGATTAATTTCCTTTTTTCCTCAAATTAATTTCCTCAATCAGCCTTCTCCATTTAGCCCAGCCCTCTCCATTATTTAACCCTTCCCTTAATTTTGTCGAGCCCACGAAGAAAGCCCACTATCTTAATTTCTCCAATTTATTTTCCTTCATTGAGCCGGCCCAGCCCACTTCAGCCTCTCATTTTCTTTAAATGGGAATTAATCACCTTTTCTTGCGAAGCCCGGCCCGTTCTCCATTCGGCCCGCTTCACCCCTTCACTGTTCCTCTTCCTTAAATTCCAACGGTTCCTTTCCTTCATTCCCGCTCGCGATCCCCTTTCCCCGCCGCCTCCTTCGCCCACGCCTGCGCCCACGTCGACGCGCGCGTTTCCCCATGACTCGCTCCCCAACGCTTCGCACTTCCAACCCCCTCGACACTCTCGAGCTCGTCATCGCTCTCCTCTCGTTTTCTCCATTCTCTCTCGAACTTACGCTCACCGCCGCTCGTCTCTCCCTCGTCCCTTCACTGTCTCACCACTACCCCATGCACCCGAGACGCCTCACCGCCGTCACATCACAATCATCATCATCGTCGCCATCGTCTTTGTGCTCTGCCTCTCATTTTCCTCAGTTGCTCTCTCGTCCTCACTCTCTCTCCCCCCCTTTTCTAATATAGCATCCCTTTCTTTCCCCCCATCACATTCTCCTTCTTCTCCTTATTATTTTAACCGAGCTCTAACCTACTCGACCCCTTCAACCGAGCCATCATTGCCGAGCACTTCACCATCAACCTCCACTTCAATGCACCACCCGCCAAGCTCCTCCTCTCAAAGCAACCCCTAGCACCACCTCCTCGCTGCTACCGCGCCTGCCATCATCGCCGACCACCGACATCGTCGACGCAGCAAACATCGCCGCGATACCCACCACCACCGTCTAAACACCTTCACCGACCGTCGCCGATCACCATGTCGGCAGACTGCCCATCACAGCCACCTCACTGGCGACTTCTTGCCAACGGCACCCCCATGCCCACCTCAAGTCGCCATCGTGCCCACTACGTGCCCGGTCCTAAGCCATCCCATGCCTACTTTCATGCCCACTCCACACCATGATTGTGCCCGCCTCATGCACACACCGTACCACGACCGTGCCCACCTGCATAGCCACTTCGCACCAGCCTCGTGCCACAGCTGGGCACAACATCGTGTCATGCCACTCTATGCACCATATCGTGCCGTGTCACACACCGTGTCGCGCTGAGCCGCTACACACCTTCATAATGGTTGACGTCGTTGCTTCCATCAACGCTGTATATCGTACAGGTGATCGACGAGCTCCCCTCTACTCACTGCAACCAAGTTCCGACACCATCGCACCCTCCACAACATCAATCGATGCCAAAACCGAGCCCCGACCACCAAACTGCGAGCCGTCGTGCCGAGACTCATGTTCGAGCCAAGTCAGGTGCCGAGCCGCGCGTGTGTCGCGCGTTCGTGACATCTCAGCCGCCGTACATCCCCGGGACATTTCCAGGCAAGTTTTTACTTGCTTACATGCTATTTTACTTAAGTTATAATTGTTAAATGCATAGATTATTAAAGTTGCAAGCTTAGATAAATATTGCCACAAACTGCTCGATGATTGTTCCCTTAGGAAAACATTATCAAATTTGTCGGAACTGGATAAATTACTTTGGCTCTTGTAGAGATGGTTAATGTGTGCAAATTTCATTAGAAAATACGACTGTTGAAGATTAAAACGGCTATCTCCAAATTTAACCGCAAAACTGGAATTCTACTGTACCTGAAAATAGTTAAATTCACCATAAATCATACACATATTAGAATGGTGCGTTCGAGGGCTCAAATCGAAGCCAACTCGACGAAATTTAACCCTATACTAGTTTCCAGACATTTCTGTATTTAAACTGTGGTGAAAATTTGATCGGAGTGCGACTCTGGACTGCAGTCCAGAGCGACTCCAGTCATTGCTTGCTGTTCCGTATTGGATACCACAGGTGTTCCTTAACTCTTAGGTTGCGGAACTCCACTGTTTATTGTAGATAAACCTGTTAGATAGACAACATAACTGATTTCACACTGTTTCGTTACCATTTGTTATTTATTCTGTAATTTAGAAGATCGGGACACATAACAGTCCCAGCAGAATCAGAATTGACATATTAATATTAAACAGATTATAACTCCTAACGTACAGACGCGATTGAATATCCGTTTGTTGCGTTGAAAACCTTACTGAAAACCCTAGAATTCATCCAACTGTAGCGTCGCTAAAATCTGATCCAAACTGGGATTAAAATGCGTTGCGAAATGGATTCCTGATTCTGAAACCGGATTTCCAGCCGCGTGCGCTTAAAATGAAACAGTTATAACTAATGATCCGGAAACCCGAATGGCTTGAAACCAAGTTTGATGGATAGTTAACTGAACATACTAATTACTACCTGTTTATCATTTCGCCAGATTATATACGTACGTTTCATGATAAATCGTGCAAGTGAAAGAATGTTGTTTCATAACATCCTCATCATGTTTATATACTTGTTCACGCATCATATCATACTCATATCATTATAGTGATAACCTAGTGACATCGTGCATTTACCCAATGTTAGTTTTTAGTGGTGATTGTGGCAAGTACGTCAGTGTTCGTGTATTCGTGATTAAGTGAAAGTGATGCGTACTTGTGCACAATCAGTGTCCCTTTTATTCTATTGCATTGTCGACGTCTGTGGGATGCGTGTACGTGTGACTATAAGTGGTATGGGACACTTATGGAAGCGCTTGCACGGGTGTCACAGATAAGGCATCCGACACTGCCATTTATCTTAGGTATTAGTCGGGACGTGCTTGATGGAGGTCCTGCCTCCAGTTCTCGCGCAGACTTGTCACGGATCGATTAGTATTTAGGGTGATGGTTAGCGTTTGATGTGGACCACGGGGTGTGGGGTAGTTCAAGTGTGAATTCAACAGAATCTCGGGAGTCCCATGCCGGCTTATATATTTAGGGAGTTATATGGAGATTTACAGGGTATGTGCTATAGACACCGTGATACATTCGTTACATGTTGGGCCCGTGGTCCCTTGCCCTTGGGTTCTACCCTTGGGTGGAGGACACTCGCGAGTGGTTGACTCTCACACTTGGACTGACGATAGGCTTATTGACCTGTGTAGTGAGACTTAGAGACTGATAGGGTTACTGTCGTTTACATTCCTTATATACTGTGTTGACATACATGACATATCGTTATACTGCTTTACTGCTCCGCTGCATTTATCTCTGCTCATTTATATTCATGCTGTTATTGATTTACTGTTATTCATATCCTTCACCACTGTTGGAACTGTTACTTGATTATATGCATTATATTGCTATTGTGTCGCTCTGACGACCTGAGTATGCATGCTCAGTGTGAGGAGAAGATTTAGCCTGGACCAGAACTAGACGTGCATCACAGACTTCTGGACTTGCCCTCCCTAGTTACATTCATTTGTTCCACTTCAGGTCAGTCTTTACATTGTTTACTTCAGTTGCTGTATTTCCCTTTTACTTGTGCATCACTTACTGTTTACCATGATAAACTAGAAGCCGAAGTGTGACTACGGCAGGACATTTCCTTGACCGTAGGAGCATGGCTGGCCTTGTCTACCCCTCGTATTCCGTATTTTGGGAAGCGGGGCGTGACAAAATTTGTGCATGACATTTAGAACATGAATTGATGATTTGCTATTAAATAGGTGCATGATATTTGAACATACAGTTAGTAGTAGAAAGATCAAATGTCATGAAAATTTAGTTTATTATCTATATTATATGTGCAATGAATACATACCTTCTGTCTGTCTCACATGAAAACAAAACTGTTCACTTCTTGTGATCCCAAAGAATCGGATATACATTCCAAGAAAAACTTCCAAGTAGCTTTAGTCTCTGTCTCCATTACTGCCCAATGCAATAGGAAACAGCTCATTGTTTGCATCCTTGTCAAAATTAAGCATATCTTTTTAGGTAATTCTATGTATTTAAAGAACATGTTTCTGTTTGCAATGAAATTAAATTTTTACCTTCGTATAGCATTTAATAAGACACCACGTTGGACATTGAGATGACATCTATCTAGACCAATGGATGGCCTGCATTCTGCTTTGAAACCTTTGATCTGGGCAACAAATGAAATATATATCCTTTTAAAGATAGGTGGAGATTCAGGCAAAGAGTGATCCAATTCCATTCTCACATAACTTCCTGGATTCTTCAATAGAACATGTTGGCATAGTCTCTAATTCTTGCATATTGCTCCTTCTGGCTACCTTCATATTTTCTGTTCATAGGTCTTTTTGCTTTATAAAGCTGGCCAACTTTCACTTCCAAATAGTAGTCTCTCTTTATAGTGCTCTGCATTGCTTTCACATCCCAATTTAGATTTTCCCTTATCTACTTTTCATATTCTTTAGCAATTCATTCAGTACTTGCATGCTTGTTCTGCCATGATCTTTGGCGAATATGCTTGTTCTTTAAGGTCTTTATTTGAAACGAACTTTTTTCTGCAACCCATGATGCATGTATCCTCCATAAACAATTCTCAGATTCTCTCTTGCTGCAAACTGATGTTACTCTATAGCTTTCATTCTTCACATATTTCACTGTGTAACCCATATTTACAGCCTTCCTGTGTAAAGCCTTTCTGAAATTCTTAGCATTGTGGAATTTATCTCCTACAGCAAGCATTATTTTCTCTGTGTGTTGATCCATATCAAACTCCCTAAAGTTAAACTTAACACATTTTTCATCTTCATGTACAGACCTCAGCTATTAACTATCATAATATTCCTCTTTGTTGTCATTCTCCTGAGTAAACACTTCGATACCTGCTCCTTCAGGACTCTTGTCACTGCCACTTGAAATCTTTTCATTACCCTTGGAATCTGCTTTGAAACTCTTGTCACTGCCAGTTGATTTTCTTTCACTGCCTTTGGAATTGTCATTGGAACTCTTTTCACTGTCAGAAAAATCTACATCTTTGACTTGCTTAGTGTTTTTGATTGGAACTTCAGTTTTCATTGGTGATAAGGGTGGTTTATGGTTCCTAGGTGACCTTCCGAGTTGCAATATTATTGGCTCTCTGTGAAGTAGTTTATAGATAAGAACATACTTAATTGTGTAAACTTATCAAAAATAGCATATTATATCACCAAAATGTTTCTTTACCTTGTAGGTGACATAACATTTAGTTTTTCTGTTTGGTGACACCTAGGTGATCTTCTTACATTCAAGCTTGCATGCATCATGTCAATTCATATAAATTATTTTATGCACTTGCATAATAGGATCTACTATATTTAAAACAAATCTAATAAACTTTAGTATAGATACATTCATTTATCTTATTTGTTCACTCTTCAATTTATCCTTTGCGGTTGATAGATTCAACTTTTGAGTCCCAGGAGATATTATATGTTTTCCTGTATCTAGATTTTTGACACACATAACAGAAAATAATGTATTCTTATATGCCATAAATTGAGTATTAATTTGGCAAAACAGAAAATAGTTGTAAACTTTAGTATAGAGACATTCATTTACATTTCTTTTTCATCTTGAATTTTCTCTTCTATGACAGACACGCATAACCCTATCGTAGGACTTTTCTCCTTTTTTAGTTCTACACAGTTCTCCAAATAAAAGTAAATTGCAGAGCCTTTTTGCATCACAGTCTTAAACTCTTGTATCATAAACAACCTCTGATAGCTGTCCAGGTCCAGATAGATACATAATTTTGCAGCTTTCATAACTCATGTTATGGACCATCTCAAGAATAATTTGATAGGAGAACTTGTGTAAAAATTCTTAATAAACAGTCCTTGTATTCCCTTCATATATAGTCTTTTATATGTTAAGTTTTCCAGCACTACGAAAAATTATATTGATAGCAGGCTCAGCCATCTGTGAAAAAACATGAAAAAACTAAGGATCACTAGAATAATAGAGCTAAACAATGCAAGTTGATTTTAGAAACTAATCAACTCTTCCTCAGTATTAAATGTTCTATGGTCAACATTTTCTTTTCTTTCAAGTTCTAGTTGCATCCTTATTTTTTCACTGTTGGTCTGTCCATAATCAAAATATCACACATTTTAGCATCTGATAGAAAAACATGAAAAAAAATTGCAACTAACTACTACTGAATCCAATTGGACTGTATAATGAAATTTAATACAAGATGAATTTAGAAAATAACCACCTCTTTCTCAGTATTAATGGTTCCATGTTCATTTCCATCTTGAAAAACACCTTCTTTGACCGGCACAGATAACCCTATGTGATGACTTTTCTGCTTTTGTTTTTCTACGCAGTTCTTCAAGATAAAGTAAATTTCAGTGTCATTTTGCATCATAGTCTTAAACTCTTGTATCATCTTATCATTAAGGACCTCTGATAGCTGTCCAGGTCTAGATAGATACACGATTTTGCAGTTTTCATAACCTATGTTATGGACCATCTCAAGAACTTTTTGATAAGAGAACTTGTGTAAAAATTCTGCATACGCAATTCGTCTACCCTGTTCTGGGTTAATTTTCCTATATATATGAAAAATTACTTTAATTTCAGGCTCATGCATCTTTGAAAATACAGAAATTTTTAATAATAGGAACAGCTCAAGTATACAAAAAATATATCAGTAAAATAATTGAAATGACAATAAGATGAATTCATATATCCAAGTAATGCATGTGAACCTTTGACTCCTCCTGCCTACAGGATCGCTGCGATAATAAGAGCTAAACAATGCATCATGACAACAAAAAGATGCTAAATTAGGGAAAATATGGAGTTAAGGTTCCGATGTTAAAAAACCCATCTTGATTGTCAAAATCGATTATCTTTATGCTCAGTTCCTCCATATCGCCGACCAAACAATTCCTCACATGCTTCACTTTGCAAGATCTCTTCACTTCGAAGAAGTTGACTTCGAAAACTCGCAAATCAAAGTCGAAAGCGCTCAAATCGACGTCCAAATACCTTTTCGCTTTCTTCAGTTGAGAACATTTTCCCCTTTTCTGTTTATTTAGATAAGAACCCCTTTCGAAAATATATGAAATAAATAAGGGTATTTCGGTCATTTAATAAACAACTTAACGGAAGGGGGTCGCAAGGGAGTCAGGAGTAACGGAGTGAAATGTTAGGGGGAGTTGTGATGTAAAAAGAGATTAGGGTGGCAGTAGAAACATATGCCAAACCATAGTGTGGTTTTGGTGAAATTTCCTAAAAAAGAATGAGAAATAATCAACTGAAAATTTTTGGCTATTAATTCTTAAGTCCAACTTTATATTTAAGTTCACCATTCTCTTCTGCTCTTTATTTTGAGAGATCAATACTCTACTTGCATATATATGAATGTTTTAAATTAATCCTTTAAAGAAATCTTCATTCATCCCCTTATTGCGACAAATTAATCCTCAGCCCACTCATAATTTAATTTAATATGCTTATTCTAACTTTTAGGGAATATTCTCACTTCTATTTTGTTTTATGTGCAAAATTTAGTCTAGGTCCCTAACTTTCTATAAATTTTAAATTAATCTCATTTTGAGCTCATTTGTATGTACAAAAATTAGTTTAGATTCCTAACTTTCTATAAAATATAAACTAATCTTATTCTAAACTCATATCAGTATAGAAATAATATTCACCAAAATTAGGTCAGGTTTGTACTTTTCTACAAAATTTAAATTCACCACATTCTAAGCCAATCGCAATGTACAAATAATATTAGTCAGATAGAAAATAAATGTCGGTCCCTTAATTTTTTGGTAGTATTTTTGGCATGTTGAGAACTCAGTTATATTTTTTCTTTTTGTTCTGTTTTTTCCTCTTTCAGTTTTTTCACTTCCAGGTTTTAGCACCGCAACAAAACTGAAAATTATTTAATAAGAATTTATTTGAACAACAATGTATTGTACATAGATGATGATGATTGTGCTCGATAAATTATTTGTTTCAAAAAAATTATTGCACATATAATTATAAATTTTTTACAAACAGACAAAAATATATTTGAAGCGCAAAAAAAATTAACTATGTTTCCCAAGAACATGTCCGATAAGAAAAGCAATATCACAACTTCGAATTTTTATTTTTCAATCAACATGAATGATAATTGTAAAGGTAAAAGGAAAAAAAAGAAAGAAAGCAGTTTTTTAGAATTTTGAAACTTTTATATTTTTCATGTGCTCTATCATGTAAAATATTGAAAAAGATGAAAAAACCCATAATTTTTTGAGAATTCTATAAATTTTACGATTTTTATTTGTTATAGCAGGCAAAATATTGGAAAAACTGAAGAAAAAAACCAAAAAAAAATAACAATTTTCATGCTCTATATACCAAGCAAAAATAATTTTAAAAACCGAATAAAGATTTTTTTTTTTGAGCTTTTTGAAAATTTCATGATTTAAAATTGTAAAATTTAAGGAAAAAAAAAGAAATTTATTTTTGAATATTTCATAATTTTCTTCTATTATAGCAAATAACATATTGAAAAATAAAAATTTTGAGATTATTAAATTTCATCTACGGCATGCAAAATTTAGATAAGGTCTTTGATATCTTCTAAAAATTGCAATCAATCTATCCACTATTAATTTGTAGGTTCAGTTTTTTTATTTTGGCCATTAAATTTTTTGATATTTTCAAAAAATACACCAAATACTTGATTTTTATAAAAACAGCACCAAATTCTTTAAATTTATCTAAAAAGGACACAGTCGTCATCTTTCTATCCAGAGTAGTTAAGTTTTTTGTTTGCAGGGCATGAAAAGAGGAAAATACCCCTTTAACGGTATTTACATAATTAGGTCATTCTCATTTCTCACTTCATCTTTCTTTTGCTTCTCATGTCTCTATAACCCTCGTAGTCTCCCTCCCTTCTCATTTCTCATCTATCATCTCTCAGAAAATATCACTCCCTCTTTGCTTTACTTCTCGATCACGGTGTGTTAGTGACAACGTTGGTCATGAAGCCATGTTCTTTGATGATGGACAAGTGCCTCGTGGCTTTGTGAGCAAGTTCTTGTTGAGACAAAAAGTCACATCCTGATGACATTGTTGCAGAGGTCTTGGATGTCTATTTCATGAAAGATTTCATGAAGGTATGAGGGATCTTGGGGTTAGGGATGATGTGTTTGCGTTAAGGGATCATATATAGCAAGATGAGTCTTGAAGGTACGTAAGGGTGATGGAAGGGATGAGAACGAGGTAAGAAGACATGAGAGTAAGGGGATGAGAATGAGAGCTCATGTGGGAGGTGGGGGGTTGGTTGGGGGGGCGGGGAGGGAGATCATGCATCAATGATGGAGAAGAAAGAAGGAGAAAACCTTTCATAAAAAATAAAGGAAGAAAACTTTCTTAACAAACTCAACTATCCTTTAAAAGGGGTATTTATGTCTTTTAAACCCCTTAACGGCTGTAATATATTAACGGTAGTTTGGATAGAAAGTTGACGGATGTGTCATTTTTTAGATAAATTCAAAGAATCTGGTGCTGTTTTTATAAATATCAAGTATTTTGTGTGTTTTTTGAAACATCAAAGTATTTGATGGCCAAAATTAGAAAAAAAAAACCTAATTTGTATATGTACATGGATGGAAAAATAGATAAGGCTCGGATGTATTTCGAAAAAAATTGTAGTTAGCATTTTCACTATTACTTTGTATACGTTCTCATCGATTGGATACACCCGTCTATTATTACTTTGCATATGTACATGCATGGAAAATTATATAAGGCACAGATGTGTTTTGTAAAATTGCAATCAACACTTCACTATTACTTATGTATATGCTCTCATCAATCGGATACAGATCAGATGTTACTATATTTGTATCATATGTTCATTGGCGGATGCAAATATGGATATAGATGATTATAAGAAATGAAAATCTATATATTATAGATCGACTATCACTAAGGCTATATAAAATATATATTAAAAGTTATATAGACTTTTGAAATATATATTCAAAAGCAGTGAGTTGGATTATATAATATGAAAATTAGCAAGAGAAGAGTACTTGATGATGTGAAGATAACTGTCACATGAAGGTGGACGGAGGTCGACAACAATCAGTGCTGATGGCAGAAAGACTTCAGAGAAAATCTTTTCAAATTTCAAATGCAATCGGTGATGATGACAGGAATTTTCGAATGCAATTTGTCATATGTTGAATACATGCAATAAGTTGAAATGTGTAAAAACGGATACTTTTGTGGAATTGTTTCGAGAGAAAATGAAAAAAATTCTAAATTGTTTGGAGATAATTTAGCTTAAGCTTGAAAGATTTGTTGCAACAAAATTTTTGTTACAATTCGGTCATAGTAATAGACCTTTTGGTGAGCTTTTTAAAATCTCATGTCATGATGTGGCATCATATCCACTTCAAATATTGACATACACGCCGACACTTGGTCTTTTTCCAACCCCAATCGGGAGAAAAAAATAAAAGCAATAAAATTTAATGATATGATTGACAAGCATCATAATAATATGATCACAATGCATCATATACGATTTCAATATTTCATGTCATTAGCATATAATGCTATCATACCAAGACACTGATAATAAGATGTGATCCATGAAAGATGCAATGGATAATACCATGTTATAATGGCAAATTGTAAATTAGTTTAGATACAACTGACCAGCTGATACAACTGACCAGCAGTCAAAGTGTTGTTTGAAAGTGACATCATAGTTCTGTTCAAGAGTGGTGTATATGTCAGTAAAGGCTATATATGTAACCAATGGGATGTACAAGTTCGATTTGTTTAATGAAAATAATATTTATGTTTATATTGCCTGTCCTTTTGATATTTGGCATTCTAGATTAGGACATGTTAACTATAAATGCATGTGTAATATGTTTAAATTAGGATATATTCTAAAATGCATTAATAATAATATTGAAAAATGTTCTATTTGCATGCAAGCCAAAATTACTAGAAAACCTTTTAACAAATTTGAAAGAAATTCGAATCTTTTAGAATTAATACATTCAAATATTTTTGAATTAAATAGAATTTTAATTAGGGATGGAAAACATATTTTATCACTTTTATAGATGATTTCTCTAAATATGATCAGGTATATTTATTAAGAACTAAGGATGAGGTTTTAGATAAATTCAAAGCTTATAAAACAGAGCTGGAAAATCAATTAGACTGTAAAATAAAGACTCTCAGATCCGATAGAGGAGGCGAATACATGTTTAATTATTTTAGTGACTTTTGTGAAAGTCATGGTATAATTCATCAAATCACTGCTCCTTATGGTCCACAGCAAAATGGTATTGCTGAAAGAAAGAATAGAACTATAGTTGAAATGGTTAAAAATCTTTGTTAATATCTTCTGGTTTGAATAAAAAATTATGGGTGAAGCATAAATGACTGCTTGTTTTATATTAAATAGAATATCGCATAAGAAAACTAATGCTCTTCTTATGAATATATGAAAGGGAGAAAATCTTTATAGGATATGCTCAAAAGTATTTTAAAGTATGGGGTTGCAGAGCATTAATTAGATTACCTGATCCTAAAAGGCCTAAATAAGGTGATTGAATATGTCTTTATAGGATATGCCCAAATTAGTAAAGCTTATAGATTTTTAACTATGGAATCTTCGGATTCAACGGATAAAACTATTATTTTGGAATCTCGAGATGCACAATTCTTTGAAAACGCCTTCTTAGAAAAAAGAAAATATAAAGATATGAAAATTGAAGATCATGAATCTATTCAATCTTCTATACAAATTCCTAAAAATTTAAATCAAGAATTAGAAGTAAGAAGAAGCAAAAGAGTTGGATTAGAAAAATCTTTTGGTCCAGATTTTGCGGTTTATTTAGTAGAAAGAGATAGATCCAATATCTTGTCTTCTTTAGAATATCATTTGGAGCATAATTGTATAAAGTTATACAATATTGAGAATGATCATTTAACTTTTAAGGAGGTTATGATTTCTAGGGACTATGCTTTTTGACAAGAGCCAATTGATAATGAAATGGAATCAATCATAGCAAACAAATCATGGATTTTAGTAGATTTACCTTAGGGAAGTAAACCTATTGGCTGTAAATAAATATTTAAGAGAAATCATAAGCAAGATGGATTCATTGATAAATTTAAAGCAAGATTAGTTGCCAAAGGTTTTACACAAAAAGAAAATATAAACTACTTTGACACATATGCCCCAGTTGCTAGAATAAGTACCATAAGAACTTTGATTGCATTAGCACCTATACATAAACCCATTATACACCAAATGAATGTCAAGACTGCTTTTCTAAATGGTGAATTAGAAGATGAAATTTACATGAAACAACCTGAAGGGTTTGTTTTGAAAGGCCAGAAAAATAAAGTTTGCAAACTTATTAAATCTTTATATGGCCTAAAACAATCATGTAATACTATAACACGATCATACATTATTTAATTATATTAAATAAATATGTTGGGCAAGATAAATTATCCGAGTTATTGGGTATATCTGGTGTATGGATGGTTATGCGAATTGACCATGTTTGTATCCGACTCGCTCGCATGAAATCTATTATGGGGTAATATTTAGATATATAGAATACACTATGGTTATATAAGTTAGTTAATAAAGAATAATTAGTATCTAACAATTGTGTGCTAGTGTACTGTTCTCTTATTTAAAGACTCCTATGATATTTTATTGATATTTATCTATTATTTGTTGAGAAGGGTTTTTACAATATCTTTTTATAAGTGTGTTATATTTACCTATATAAATATATATAAATATATATATTTATAATACTTTTACCTTAACATATAAAATAAAATAAACCAATTAAAAACCCATCCCCCTCTGTCTTCTCCCTCGTTCTCTCCTCCCGTGACCGCCTCGCCTTCAACCCATCGCCCCTCGTCTCAAACCCATCGCCACCCTCGCCTCGCCTATCAACGTCGACAGCCTCATCTTCGTCATCGTCCTCATCTCCTCCACCAATCATCACCGCCGCCATCTTCATCGGCTTCATCTTCTTCCCGAGACCTCACGTCGCCACTTCCTCAACATTCGCCGTTGTCATCTTCGCTGCCATCCCCCTCTGTCTTCTCCCTCGCCTCCTCATCCTCGTCTTCATCCTCTCCGAGAGCAGACCTCATCATCATCATCATCATCGATTCCTCTTCTGAAAACCCGCACACCGAACCCATCTCCCCTCCACCGCCGGCTGCTACAGCATCGCCGCATCTTCATCATCTTCTTCTTCCTCTCGTGCTACGTCGAGACCATCGCCTCCTTTTTCAACTCCAGTCGCCATCGCCTTGTCTTCGCCGTGGCTATCTTCTTCTTCCTTGCGACGTCTCCTTCCTCATGGCAGCAACTACCCGAGCGTAACCCAAGACCGAGCAGCACCCCTCAAGCCGAGTCCTCCAGCCATCGTCTCCTCGTTCTCCGTCGTCGCCATCGTCAACTACGACATCAACAGCAGTAGCAGCCGCAGCGACAACATCAACCTCGACTTCGAAAGCCTGTTAGATGCTGTTCCTAGACAAGAACCGAGGCTCCAAGGATTGGCCCAAAGTCCATGGGAGCGTGAAGATGGTTTCCATGCCTCAGGATCTCCGTTCCAACAAATTTCGATTTTGCACGAAGTGTTCGACGAAATGCTTCAAGCGAGATTTCCGTCGTTTCTCGCGTTCTTGCTGCGTGCCGCGCACCCGTGGACCCCGAGGCAACTATTTTACTCGCTACATGCAAGTTACGGCATAGTTATATCGTGCCGTAATATTTGTGTGATTATTATATCTGTATGTTACTAGATAATTACTAATTATAATTTAGTTCATAATAACGTGTGTAGATTAATTATCATTATTTATAATCTTAACAAAAGATTATTTTAATACGGCCAATTTGATATAATAAGCTTATAGGAATTGATATGAGTAATATCATATTTATCTAATTAGTGCAAGGGTCCTTAATTTGATAGTATCACAATAGAATAGCATTATTGCATATATGGTAAAAGATTAAACCGTTTATATCATATTTTAATGATAGGAGCGCATTATCTGCATATTAAACTTATAAGTATATATTTTCAAGTTACATGCCCGACATGTTATAATAAACTATTTCCTATTGCTATTCATATGTCCATGTCCCTAAATGACATAATACTGTATATAAACTGTGAACATATGACGGACGTAGGAAATATGCTGATAATACTAGTACATGGCTTGTTTACGTATACCTATGATATATCTTACTTGACAGGTTACTTGACTTGTTTATAATATGTGTTACCTGATTGTCTATACCTGCTATTGACATGATTCCCTGATATTCTATTACTATTATTGTATTGCTATTACCTCATGTTAACCTACATGCAACGTAATATTTACCGATGTGCCAACAATACTGATATTGACTCGATTGACTTGACCTTCCTGTGTTGGCATTAGCTAGATATTACACTTATACCTGACTTGAACATAAACTTGAGAAAATGGGAAATCAAGAATGGAACCAAATTGTAGCTCAAGAGATTATTGACTTGTATCGTGATTCCGGATGTGGACAGAATAATATTATTGATTGACATGTACCGTTTTCCCGAGCGTGGACGGGATATATTTATACCGTTTTCCCGGGTGTGGATCGATATACTGTTGAGTTACAATGAGAATTTCATTAATTGATTTCAAATACTTATAGGATAGATAAGTCAGCAACATGGACCCATAGGATACACTGATATGAATGATCCATTATATATTGCATGTTTTATCACATGTTATTATTGTTGCTTGTTACTTATATACATGATATCGAGTTCTTGCAAATGGTATTGATGGAGGCGTAGATCTCCTTCAGATGTTGCCCTCCGTTGATCTGCTAATGGCTGCGATGGGTGACTGAGATTGGTTCTGGAGGCAGGTGTCACGACCTAAAGTTTGGATGTGACCGGCACTTAGATTGTATCATATCTAAAGATATGCACACAGTCCAAGTAAGCCGAAAACCAAGATCAAAATCCTTTTTGCGGAATTCTTTATATAAAAATTTTAGTTTTTAGTAAAAATCACAATTTATGAAGTTAAAATATTAAACAAGTATAAGGTGTTAAGTTTGGTTGCATCCCTAGTTGGGATCAACAATATCAACAGCGGAAAAATAAAATCTCAGTATATAAGGCATCAATACGAATCCCAGTCATAAAGAAAAGGAACCATAATTTATAGAACTAAACGATCTCAACTGTCAATATACAAATAACCATTTCTCACTCTAAGTAAAAATACAGGTCTGATGGAGATCTTCTAGATACAAAATACAATACCCAAAAGAGAAGGTTACTACATATATAACCTACCTATCAAAAGATGTGATAAAAGCGGAAAGAGTGGATCTGCGCCACTGCTAACCGTCCACTCTACCCCTGCAAGGAACTGTGGCACAACGGGGGTGAGTTGCCAACTCAGTGAATATAACTAAAATATAACGGTTAATAATGTAAATATGACGATCATACTAACTGAAGTGTGAACAATTATGATGTATGATTATCTGTGGAAATCATGAATCTATAATACGAATCTCATAATCAAAACTGAAATCTCATCATTTATTTCCAATAAAATCTCATTTCCCCGTGTCCATCATCGACACAAAACTTCCATTTCTCACAGGCATCATTCCTCGAATGATCCTGAAATCAACAATACCGGTCGTTATCATCTAGATATACGCTGTATTTTTACCACTCCATCCGGTATCGAGTAACCTCGCTAGGCTCCCCCGCCTCAATACGGCTATCCTACCCCTCGGTCTCGACCGGGTTCACCATGTATCCAACTGTATATCTCCCCCACTCAGTATGGATAACGTAAAATCCGTGACCGTATATCTCTCCCACTCGGTCCGGAATAAAACCAAATCATAAAACATCTCATGGTGGACATGACACTTAAATCATGAAATCACTGGATTTATGTAATAGTATTCAAAACTCAAAACCATAAATCCTCAATAATACATCTACCTCTTATATCAACATAAATACTCAAATACTAAACATGATATTAATGATGCAATTTACTACTGTTATTGGTATTTAAGATATGATATGAATCATTTTTAACAAGAAATTTACTAAGTGTAAAAAAAGTAACATGGCAATATCGACGAGGTGTATGTAATATGTAAGATGTGCACGTGGCATGACTCGTTGATACTCGTGCAGTGTACTAGCAACTAAGAAAAATATATGTGAATTGTGAATGCATATTGTCAATTTAGCATAACAAAATAAAGCATTAAGTTAAATAAAACTACGGGCGTAACACACCATCTTTACAAAATTCCCCGGTAGATATTTAGTCTACTCACCGGAAAATGTCGAATCTATTTAGGAATTGCCAATCCTTTCCCTTTCCTCGCTGCCTCCGAAAATCCCGTATTCGAATCTAACAACACAATTTAACTTATATAAGGAAACGGCTACTCCGACATGACAGAAATGAAAAACACCCACTCCTACGTACTAGTTATGTTGTATACGACCATATCGAGCTATCAAACACTTAACCTTACTGGATTTTAACCCTAAACTGTATCGTGATAGAATTTAAATCGCGATGCGTTTTAACCGTGTCGTATTTTGTGTGTTTAGATATCTTTTCCGATATATGCTTCCAGATTTTATCTGCAGTGAAACTAATTTGTTTAAATAACACCAAAATGGCCAAAATGATTTACAGAAACCTACTCAACCATCCAAAACACCCTAGCTACCTACAAAACCGGTGATGCCGGAATTTCACTTTTAGTCGCCGGCCCAAAACCGGTCCCCTGGGTTCGTGGTCCTATGGTTTGCTCTATGTTCAACATACATCATTTTAGCACTGTTTTGTTAAGTTGATTTTTCTCTGAATAATAGCAGATTCAACAGAGCCTATCTTTTACTAAAATACGATTTTATAGAACTTGTTCATTTCAATTTAAACTAAGTACAGAACCTTAATTTCCTACTGTGATTAAGAATTTTACCCACAATAAGTTGTTGGAATAACCCCTCCAAGATGCTAAGCCCCTTGTCCTAGCTTGATGATGAGAAAACCTAGAACCTAGTTTCCTTCTTCTTCTTTCTCTTGTTCTTTCTTGTTTTCTTTAATTTTGTTTTTCTTCCAGAAATTTTTTTCAGCTTTTAACTTGGTAATTGATCTGAACTTAGCATATATATAAGAAGAGGGAAGGTTGAGGTGGTAGGAGGAGCTGTCAAGGGTTAAAGAGTGCTTATTTCATGCAAGGAGGAGGTGGTGGGTGTGTGTGTACATGCAAGTAAGAGGTGTGCTTGCATTATCCCTTAATTTTGATTTAATCTACACTAAAATTCTGAGCTAAAATGTGTTCTATCCCTTTTTCATTTACACCCTTAACAATTTTCCTTTTGCACAAAAACCTACACTTTACCTAAAAACCCCTCACAACTTAGTTTATTATAAAACACTCATTTTATTAAAATGAACCTAAAATTATCACTAAAACCCTTATAACTTATTTATGTTGCATACTAAAAATTTTATTTAATTTGTTTTACATGGAACTTTATGAAAATGACTTATTTGTTTTTAATAACCTTTTGATTTAACATGTTATTATTAAATTAATTAATTTTATTTATTTCTAAATTTTTCAAAATGCTGAAGGCTCCTGAAGCGTGTGGATCTCAATGGGTTTGAGGTTGGTTGTTGCCGAGTTATCTGCAAGGAAGTCCCGGGGTGGTTATACCACCGAGGACCCTCCGACGATCAAGTTAGACTAGAGATCCGAGCAGAGTAACGGCTTAGTAGAGTAAAAATGGCTTACTTGAACCGTCTGAAGAAGGGGTTTATATAGCGGTGGCAGCAGGCAGAGCAGGCGCGAGAATCACGCCGGCCGTTACACTCCCGACGTCACGCCCGTGTGATGAGCGGGATCTCCCATTAATGGAGAGACAGGCTCGTTAATGGGGATCGTGATGGCGTGGAACGTGGGATGTGGCCGGCGGATATCTCGCGCATGGCGAGATTCGCGGGATGGAGGTTGCGCCTGTGAGCGGTGCCGTTGGTCGGTCGATAAGACCGAGGAAGATGACCTCGGCGAGTGAGCTCGCGGACGAGCGGGAGAGTCGAGCTATCTTGGTTCTGCTGTAGCCCGGGGACAAGCTGTGAGGCCAAGGAGGCTGGTTATGTAGGGGGCTCATAGGTGAGCCAGCGTTTGCTCGGTAGGACGAGCATAGGTGTGGTCTGGTCAGCCACTGTAGGCCCTTTCTTGCATGCTCTGGGACACGTCATCTGCCACGTGCTATAATCTGGGAGATCACCGATATCGAGCATCATCATTAGCCCCCCACTCTTTTCCCGACCAGCAGATGGGTCGGGTCGAGAGTGGTCTGCCGGGTCATCCGAGGTGAGCTCCTCTTCGAAGATATCGTCGGGCGTGTCCCCGGGTAATCCGTTGTATTTTCTGGATGACGCCAGCGAATCAGGGCGAGATCTTTTGCATTAAAGAGGGTGCACCGGATCATGCGCACTTTTGCTGAAGCGACAGCCCACGTGTCGGGCGTTGGTTGGCTGATGTGATGGGCCGCAGACTTCTGGCGTCTGATGGGGTTCGGCCAATGTGCGTGCAGCAGGTGGAGCGATCGCGGCCGTTGAATTCAAAGAGTTGTTTTTGGCGGGAGCCGACCGTCGCCGTTGGATGAGGACGCCGGCAGCATAAATCGAGGAGAGGCCTGATTCGGGATCTCTCTCTCTCTCTTCACATTTTCCTCATTCTGAGTCTCGTTGGCTCGGCGCTCTCCCCTTAGGTCAGATTTTGCGTTTTCTCTTCTTGAGGATTTCTTCCCATCAGGTTAGATGTCTTGTTTTGAGGAGTTTTTAGATGTCGTAGGGGTAGATACTGTGGATTCTTCCCCTGGGTTGGAGCCCCTTCAGGAAGTTAGGGTCAGATCCTCTTCCCGGGGTCGCGCGTCTGGGGCGGTTCCCGGAGCGGTGGCGGCGGACGTCCCTGGTGCGTCGTCCTCAGTGAGATATGAGGATGAGCTTGTCACCGCTCGGGCTCGTTTCCATATTCTTTCCGGCTACACTCTACGATTGGCTGAGGAAGGAGAGATGGCAGATCAGGTGCGGGGTAGAGAGATCGCTTTATACCTGGAAGCCCTTTGGGCTGGAATGCGTCTGCCTTTCTCTCCCAAGATTGTAGCTGTGCTAAATTACTTTGGGCCAGCCCGGGCCAACTAGTGCCGAACTCCTGGAGGATTCTCCTAGGGTTTCTGGTTCGGCTGAAGCTGCAAATGATCCTCTTTAGTCTGTCCATCCTTGCCTCCTCTCTCGTTTACAAAAGTCAACCCGGAACTCGCGCGGGCGACCCGAGGTGGGTTTACCTCTCCTTTAGGAAGCAACGGGGGAGTGTAGCCGGGTCAGGAGTTGTCGTCTTGCCTTCTTCAATCTATGATTGGAAGAAGAAGTTTTTCTTCGTCGGGCCGCCAGAGGGTGAGGACTGGCCCGTACCCATCCAGTAGTCTAGGAATAGGTGCTGATAGGGAAATCTGTCCAATGACCCCGATACGGTGAGGGTGGCGGGGTGGGAGCCTATTCCCCGGGCTGACGTGCTGCTTTCTGAGCGGGCCCTTAGTTGGGCCGGGCTCAGCCCCGCCCAGTTCGTCGGTAAGTTAGGCTTGTGTTTTCCTTTGTCGGCAAGCACTCGTATTTGCACGGTACTATCTTAGTTTTATGTCGGTTCTCTGTCTAGCGATCGCACATCGAGTTGAATTTGTTCTTTTGCCGAATGTGCAAAGATCGATGCGAAGACGGTATCTCCATAGCCCCGAAGTTGAGGTGGAGATTGCTGAGACGTAGAACCGGATGCCTCATGGTGAGGTCGTGTTCCTTAGCTTGGGAAGCTTGGAGAGGCATGCTGGTGATCGACCGAGCAGGGTAGCTGCTCGGTGCCTCTTGGCGAGGGTTTTGATCCTTAGCGCGGGTGGGGCCTTCAGTGGCTTAATAAGGATGGGACCGAGCCGGGTAGCTGCTCGGTGCCTCTTGGCGAGGCTTTGATCCTTAGCGCGGGAGGGGCCATGGGTAGCCTACTAAGGATGGGGCCAAGCATAGTAGCTGCTCGGTGCCTCTTGGCGAGGGCTTTGATCCTTAAGGACGGGCCGAACAGGGTTACTGCCCGGTGCCTCTTGGCGAGGGCTTTGATTCCTGGTTTGGTAGGGAGCTACCAGCCAGGGATAACCGAGCAAGGGCGGGTCCGGTTGCCTTTTGGCGAGGGCTTTGATCCCTGGTTTTTTGGGATAGGGAGTTACCAGCCAGGGATAACCGAGCAAGGGCGGGCCCGGTTACCTCTTTCGAGGACTTTTCATCCTTAGCGCGGGAGGGGTTGTAAGTGGCTTACTAAGGATGGCCGAGCAGGATTGCTGCCCGGTGCCTCTTGGCGAGGGCTTTTTATCCTTAAGGATGGCCGGGCAGGGTTGCTGCCCGATACCTTTTGGCGAGGGCTTTGATCCTAGGCGTTGTGGGGTAGGGAAGCTACCAGCCAGGGATAGCCGAGCAGGGTTGCTGCTGGGCTGCCTCTTCGTGAGGGCTTCGATCCTTGGCGCTGGAGGGGCCGTGGGAGGCCTGCCAAGGATGAACCAAGTAGTGAAGCTGCTCGGTCGCCTCTTAGTGAGGGCTTAATTCCGTGGCGTTTGTGGGGTAGGGAAGCTACCAGCCAGGGATAGCCGAGCAGGGTAGCTGCTGGGCTGCTTCTTGTTGAGGGCTTAGATCCCTGGCGTTGTTGGGTAGGCGAGCTACCGGCCAGGGATAGCCGAGCAGGGTGGCTGCCGGGCTGCCTCTTGTTGAGGGCTTAGGTCCCTGGCGTTGTGGGGTAAGGAAACTACCAGCCAGGGATAGCCGAGCAGGGTAGCTGCTGGGCTGCCTCTTGTTGAGGGCTTAGATCCCTGGCGTTGTAGGGTAGGGAAACTACTAGCCAGGGATTGCCGAGCAGGGTAGCTGCTGAGCTGCCTCTTCGTGAGGGCTTCGATCCTTGGCGCTGTGGGGTAGGGAAGCTACCAGCCAAGGATAGCAGAGCAGGGTTGCTGCTGGGCTGCCTTTTTGTGAAGGCTTCGATCCTTGGCGCTGGAGGGGCCGTGGGAGGCCTGCCAAGGATGAACCAAGCAGTGAAGCTGCTCGTTCACCTCTTAGTGAGGGCTTAGATCCTTGGCGTTGCGGGGTAGGGAAGGTACCAGCCAGGGATAGCCGAGCATGGTAGCTGCTGGGCTGCCTCTTGTTGGGGGCTTAGATCCCTGGCATTGTTGGGTAGGAGAGCTACCGGCCAGGGATAGCCGAGCAGGGTGGCTGCTGAGCTGCCCCTTATTGAGAGCTTAGCTCCGTGATGAAGGTGTAAGTCCACGTTGCCCACCCCGGTACTTGCGGGGAGGCGGAAAACGGAATAAAAATCGAATTTTTATGAGCTTAGGCAACATGGACTAGACTATGAAGGATCTTTGCTAAACAAAAACAAGCTAAAGCTAACTAGAAACTAGCTAAGTGCTAGAAAGGTTATACCTTGGGCTTTATGTCCTTCTCTCCTTGCTCCTTGGAGTGGTGGAAGGAGGTCACCTTAGTCGTCTTCTCACGTCGAAGAAAGATCCACCCGAAAGCCTCGACCTTTGGCTTCAACTCCAAGCTAGAAGTAACTAGGGTGCAAGAAGTGCTAATCCTTGAACCCTAGATGAGAGTAGAGATTATCAAGAGAGGGTTTTTCTCAAGCTCAAGTGTTTCTCAACACATGAGAGGGGAGAGCTTGAGGGAGAGGAAGAACAAGAGAGAGAATGTGAATAATAGAATGAGAGAATAATATGAAGCATTCTCTCATATATGTGAATTATTGTAATTAGATAATTAGTGAGATAATTGTCATGGCTTAATCAAGACATGACCATTATCATTTCATTTTTAATGCAAATTGCAAGGATCAAAGAGCATCTTCCAAATGAAATGATGATGGTCAAAGTGTCAACCAAGGTCAACAAGTCAAGAAGGTCAAATGGTCAACAACCATAACCATGCACAATTATTAAACTAATATCAATTAACAATAATACACACATAAGTATTAGGGTTAATAAAATGACAATAGTCATTAACCCTAATCAAAGTCCTCTCCCTCTGTCTCAAGCAACTGTGCATACGCACCCGTATTCGTGATCCGAGGAACACGAATACAATGAGAAAAACCAATCCCAAATCATATATTAGGATCCGGCTTAAACCAAAGCCCGCTAGTATAAGCTGTCCGGACAGCAAACGTGCACAAGTGCGCGGATGTGAACGAACCCTATCGCAAAACCATGCGACCTCTACTCATTTTGCCTAAAGGCGAATAGCTCTCTGTGTGGGACTCTAAAGACTCGACACTACGCTGGCAGTGGGTTTAACCACAGACCGCAAGCGGCACTAGCTGTACGTAACGGTCCCCAGGTAGATGTCGATAAGAAGACTGACGAGGTGAACTCCATCTGAACTCCTACTGAGCCTGTATGTGACAATCTCCGTACAGTCCGGTCTGTTCGTCTGATACATCGCATGGCGGGCCTAGGGGGCGGTGAACGTCAGTCCCCTAATAGCGGTACAAGTCGTGTCGGAGTGTAGCCCAGAACACCCTGAGATAACACTGGAAACCTACCAGTATATCTCGCTTTCCCTGGCCAGGGACTACTCGTGTAATGGCTCTCCTGGACACAGTGCGATGTCAACCCCCAATACCGGAAGAGACGAATCCTGTCTAACCGTCACTGCCTCCAAGTGCTTCGGGACTGCACCCAAAAACTACCTGTTTGCACGACTCCTTTGAGCGGTGGTAGGGTAGCAATCAAAGTGCAGTGGGAACACACTCGAGGCGAAGTGACAGTGTCAAGTCAGCGGACTAAGCTGTACTCATGTCACCTGGGAACTGATAACTAACGATAGGTATAATACCAACCAACAGTTCCCGACGAGTCCTGTCCAGTGTACTCGTAACCTAACGAGCACCCGCATACTATCTCAAGTACGACGTACTGACGGCTGTGGGACAGACCGTCTCCCACACTGGGATGAGAAGCGCATACGCTAGTCTACTCCGGAGTATCGATGCCCTGTCTCGATAGTCCAACGACCAGGGACCTCTATAAGGATGCGCTTATAGATCACCTAGCTCCCACGAGTGTGAGCGCCATCACAACGCTGGTAATCAAGCAAAGATCCTAAGGGCTCTACTAATATGTATATCAGCAATATGCTAAAAGAAACACATGCACATATTAAAGCAGAGACAAACCAAGTAGCATACTACCATTTCGAGCAAGATTGTATATACAACTGTGAATATCCCAAGCTTCCATTAAGTAATATACAAACTAGTATGATACAGTAATGGCCTCTAGGGCATATACACTAATAATCTCCCACTTGCACTAAGGTCATGTACTGGCGTATCGAAGACCTATCATCTCGATCAGCCGCTCGAACTGAGTCTGGGGCAAGGCCTTGGTGAATGGATCTGCTGTGTTATCTTCTGAAGCAACCCTCCGAACCTCGATCTCCTGGCGATCCACGATCTCCCTGATCAGGTGATACCGCCTCAAGATGTGTCTGGATTTCTGATGGGACCTGGGTTCCTTCGCTAAAGCTATAGCCCCGTTGTTGTCGCAATACAGAGGTATTGGGTCAACAATGGACGGAACCACCTGAAGTTCTTTCAAGAACTTCCTCATCCAGACAGCTTCTTTTGCGGCATCAGATGCAGCGATGTATTCCGCTTCCATAGTCGAGTCAGCAACGGTTTCCTGTTTGGAGCTCTTCCAACACACCGCCCCTCCATTGAGGGTAAAGACAAAACCCGACATGGACTTGGAATCATTCTTGTCACTCTGGAAGCTGGAGTCAGCAAAGGCCTCAATCTGGAGGTCTTTTCCGCCATACACAAAGAACATCTCCTTAGTCCTTCTCAGGTACATAAGAATGTTCTTTACTGCTATCCAATATTTCTCCCCAGGGTTTGACTGATACCTGCTTACCACACTCAGTGCATAAGCCACATCCGGTCTGGTACACAACATCGCATACATTATAGAGCCTACCGCAGAAGCGTAGGGTATAATAGACATGCGATCCCTCTCCAAATCAGTCTTGGGAGACATCTCTTTGGAGAGGGTGATCCCGTGACAAGCCGGTAGATTACCGCGCTTGGAATCTTCCATACTGAATCTCTTCAGTATGGTGTCGATGTACCTGAACTGTGAAAGTCCTAATATCCTCTTGGATCTGTCACGGTAGATACGGATACCCAGAATGTATGAGGCATCACCCAGGTCTTTCATGGAGAACCTGTGTGACAAGAACCCCTTGACAGATTGTAGCATAGGAATGTCATTTCCTATCAAGAGAATGTCATCCACGTATAAAACGAGGAATACTACAGTTCTCGCTACAAATCTACAATAGATGCATGGTTCATCTGGATTTTTGATAAAGCCAAATTCCTTGACCGTCTCATCAAAACAGATGTTCCTACTCCGCGACGCCTGCTTTAGTCCATAAATGGACTTAAGCAACTTGCACACCTTTCCGCTGCTCCCACTCTGAATGAAACCCTCTGGCTGATCCATATAGATACACTCCTCTAAATGTCCATTTAGAAAAGCTGTCTTTACGTCCATCTGCCAAATCTCATAATCGTGGAAGGCAGCAATGACAAGAAGGATCCGAATGGATTTCAGCATAGCTACTGGAGAAAAGGTTTCGTCATAGTCCAAACCAGGTCGCTGACGAAAACCCTTTGCTACCAGTCTAGCTTTATAGGTCTCAACCTGTCCATCTACACCAATCTTCCTTTTGAAGATCCACTTGCATCCTACGGGTTTTACCCCATCTGGCGCAATGTCCAACGTCCAAACTTTGTTGGTGTACATGGACTCCGTTTCGGTCCCCATTGCATCCAGCCATTTTACCGAGTCGACGCTCTGAATGGCTTGCTGGAAGCTAGTAGGCTCATCAAAATCTATGATGCAATCCTCTCTATCCCCGTCAATGAGAAAACCGTAGTATCTCTCGGGCGGATGAGACTGCCTACTACTTCTGCGGAGCGGCGTGGGAATGTCCTGATCTTTCGAACCCTCTGGTTCTACTAAGCTTTCAGTAATTGCTCGTGGTTCTGGAATTTCTTCCAGTTCTATTGCGCTCCCACTTATTTCTTTTTCTATGAACTGGTGTTCTAGAAAGTTGGCATGGCGAGAAACAAACACCTTTTGTTCCTCTTCGCAATAGAAGAAATATCCCTTGGAGTTCTTTGGATATCCCACAAACTTGCACTGTACTGAGCGTGCCTCGAGCTTGTCCGCATGCTGCTTTTTTACAAAAGCTGGACATCCCCATGTCTTAATATGATTAAGATAGGGTCTCTTCCCACACCACATCTGATATGGTGTAGTAGGCACAGTCTTAGTTGGAACTCGGTTCAAAAGGTATGCAGCTGATTCTAGCGCATATCCCCAAAACGATCGCGGCAACTTAGCGTTACTCATCATGGACCGTACCATATCCAATAGGGTTCAGTTCCGTCTCTCCGATACACCGTTATGTTGCGGAGTGTATGGAGGAGTAAGCTGAGAGAGAATTCCATTCTCTTTTAAGTAACCCAGGAACTCGGCACTCAAGTATTCACCACCTCGATCAGATCTTAGTGCCTTGATACTTTTGCCTGTTTGTTTTTCTACTTCATTATTATATTCCTGGAATTTTTCAAAAGCCTCGGATTTATGTTTCATTAAGAAGACATAACCGTATCTTGAAAAGTCATCCGTAAAAGTAATGAAGTAAGAATAACCGCTTCGTGCATGTGTAGACATTGGACCGCACACGTCGCTGTGTACGAGTCCCAAGAGCTCGCTCGCTCTTACTCCGTGTCCAGTGAACGGAGTCTTTGTCATCTTTCCCTTGAGACAGGATTGACAAGTTGCATACGATTGATATTCGAACGGATCCAAATATCCTTCTGCATATAACTTAGTCAACCTTCTCTCATTGATGTGACCCAGTCTACAATGCCATAAGAAAGTTTTATTGATTTCTGGAGACTTTCTTTTGTGTGTATTCTGGACATTGAAAATCTGTGGTTGGTTTAATACGTGTATACCGTTGTTCAATGTACCTAACCCAATCAAAACTTGATTAAGGTGAATGTTCACTACATTACTTACAAATGCAAATTCATAACCTTCTTTAGATAATAAAGATACAGAAATGATATTACAGGTTGCATTTGGTACATAATAACAACTACGCAAAACCAAAAAGTGTCCATCCGACAATCCCAGGTGATAGTACCCCACGGCCTCAGCATCCATGCTAGCACCGTTTGCAACTCTGAGGGTCATGTCACCTGCCTTCAAAACTCTACGCTTTCTCAACGCCTGCAAAGAATTACAGATATGAGATCCTGATCCGGTATCCAATACCCAGGATGTAGAGTTTATTGATAGACAGTTTTCAATAACATACACACCTGAAGCTGAAGCCGCAACTCGCTTCAAATCCTGTGTTCTGGCCTTCCAAGCCTTGCAATCCTGTTTCCAGTGACCACTTTTGTGACAATAGAAGCATTCTTCCTTCCCCACCAGCTTTCTCGCTATCTTTGTTGCTTTTCCTTTTCCCTTCGGATCCACTTTACCGACACCGCCTCTTGGTTTGGCGGGGGCTTTCTTCTTCTTACCCTTGGCTTTCGCCCTGGATCTAGAAGAGGAAGATCCTCCTACAAACAAAGTGGATGTCTCCCTACCCTTCTGTAGGATGCCCTCAGCACTCCTCAACATGTTCAGAAGCTCGGAAAGTTCAACCTCCTTTCCTTGCATGTTGAAGTTAAGAATAAACTGGACGTAAGTGGAAGGAAGGGACTGGAGAATCAAATCAGTATAGAGTTCATTCTCCAACGTGGTCCCAAGGTCCGCGAGCTCCTCAATGTAGCCAATCATCTTAAGCACGTGTTCCGCTACCGATGATCCGACGGCCAACCTTGCCGAAAACAACTTCTTCGACACTTCGTATCTTACGATACGAGACTGCTCTCCATACAGTTCTTTTGTATGAAGAAATATGGACTCTAGGTCCATATTCTCGTGCCTCCTCTGATGTTCGTTGTCCATCGAGGCTAGTACGAGGCATCTGGCCTTCGCGCAATCTATTTCCCAGGTCTTGTAGATTTCTCTATCTACGACACTGGTTTTGGGACCTGGGACAGGGGGAGCTTTGGTGGTAAGGACATACCCCAACTTGTCGTAAGTGATTGCCATCTTGACATTCCTGAGCCAATCTTTGTAGTTTGGCCCTGTCAATATGTTTTTATCTAGTAATAACTTAAGTCCGGTCATGTTGAATGGTCGCTGCAATTAGGAGAGAGAAAAGAAACACTTTAGCATGATGCTCTTGCAAGTTTAGAGTGGTTTTTAGTTTGTCTAAACTGGATGGCTCCCACTGTCTCTCGAATCCCTTCTCAAACCGTAAAGAAAAGATTAGTCAGGATCAATCTCACCGTACAATACTTTCTTAACCGTTCAGCCAGGCCAGTGTCGGTACTTCGAGGGAGGTTTTCCAACGCTTTCGCGAAGTTCCTTAATTAAGTAACCTCTTTTCCCTGTGGGCGTAGCCCCGCTAACACCTTTCTAGACACCTACTAAGTTTATAGCATTGATCGTTAACTGAGAGTTTTCCCGAGGAGTAGCATATACTCACAGTAGGATCGGGATCCAAATATCATCGCGTGATAAAACCGAAGGAATCCTACCAGAATCATCACACTCCAAATGGTATGCAGCGCTAGCAAGTTTCAGTACTTATGAAACTCCCGATGTGGATTTTTGCCCCATGCTCTTATGACCTTGATTTTGGCCAAAATATCATAAGTCACATGTCAATTTCTACCCGTCATTCTCCTGGTTAATTTGGACCCACCTGTACCTACCCTTGACTTTGGCCAAAATGGCAGCACGACTGTCCTAAACCAACGCATCTATCTATGCTGCACATGAATACCCAATAGCTACCAATCACTATGCCTTGACTTTGGCCAAAATACATAGCTTGAATACTTTTTGACCATTCATGTGGAATGACGGAGGGCTACGAATGGTTTTGGCGAAACCTTGAACGTAGTGAACTTGATATAATCGATGGAACGAGATAGCTTTTAAAAGGAGTGGTTCATGCTCCGCGTTTAAAAGTTTAGTTTTGAAAAGAACCGAGTGGTTTTCAAAGTGTTCCAGTCGACTTTTACTTGGTTTATTTTCTTGCATTAGTTCTTTTAATGCGTCCCATCATTTAATCCTACCATTGCAGAAAACAACCAAAATATGACGTATGCTTATACCATTCGCATTCGCCACGGGGCCCCGTCATCACCCGTTAGGTTACTTAACTAACGACAGAGCGGGGGCTGGGCTAGCGCGGCTGTAAAACATAAGCAACGCCTAAATAGTTATCATATATAAATATATAGCAATGATAGACATTACAGATCACAGATGAATACATTGGATATACTAGGAATCCACAATCCGTTCGAGCCTGCAATGAAAAGCGGATTACACGGTCGCGGTGAATAGCCAAAACCCCACCCAAGACCCCTACGGGTGCGGCAAACTACCCGCCAAGTACCCGAAGCGAAGCAACCTCCCTCAACACCGTGAGTAGGCCACTCGGCACTTCGAAACACCCGGTAGTTTGTGCACCCCCTCCATGGGTCTATCCTAGGAGCAAAAACAGTAAAAAGAATTATACAATGACGGCTATAACCCCGACCCGGTTGCGCGGCCAAACAAATAATAATATTACATCAATTTACATATTACAATGAATGAAAGAAAAAACAACACTCATCTCACATCCACCCCGGCTATTCATCCGCGACAATCCAACCCATTCATATACACATACCATCATCAATCACAGATCACAGATATGTATAACCCCGACTAATCGACATATAGCGATTAGCCGACGTTCAATACATATAAACATCACAGATATAACCTTTTAGTCAAAGTGTATTGAAGTTCGATAAAAAATACGGATTTATAGGCCCCCAAAAACAAATTTCTATTCTGGAAAACCTGGGCACATATAAACCATCTTAAAAATCCCAAAACCCTACCAGATGAACACTGCACCAAACCCGGTCACGAGAAGAGCTTAAACGGCGGCGGTTCCGCGGCAAATGTATGCCTATTGCCGCGGAACCGCGGCGGTTTGAAGGATTCAGGCGACCGTTTTTGGTGGGTGTCTTCACAAAACCCTGAGCCGATTTTTGGAGTAAAACCTTTTATTTTTAGAGCATAAAAAATTTCAACAGAAAGTTAGGGTTTTGATGTTTAGGTTTTTGCGATTTTTCCGATCGAACTTCCATACACTTTACTACCTAGCTAGTTTATGTTTAGTTAGGCTCTGATACCACTGTAAGTCCACGTTGCCCACCCCGGTACTTGCGGGGAGGCGGAAAACGGAATAAAAATCGAATTTTTATGAGCTTAGGCAACATGGACTAGACTATGAAGGATCTTTGCTAAACAAAAACAAGCTAAAGCTAACTAGAAACTAGCTAAGTGCTAGAAAGGTTATACCTTGGGCTTTATGTCCTTCTCTCCTTGCTCCTTGGAGTGGTGGAAGGAGGTCACCTTAGTCGTCTTCTCACGTCGAAGAAAGATCCACCCGAAAGCCTCGACCTTTGGCTTCAACTCCAAGCTAGAAGTAACTAGGGTGCAAGAAGTGCTAATCCTTGAACCCTAGATGAGAGTAGAGATTATCAAGAGAGGGTTTTTCTCAAGCTCAAGTGTTTCTCAACACATGAGAGGGGAGAGCTTGAGGGAGAGGAAGAACAAGAGAGAGAATGTGAATAATAGAATGAGAGAATAATATGAAGCATTCTCTCATATATGTGAATTATTGTAATTAGATAATTAGTGAGATAATTGTCATGGCTTAATCAAGACATGACCATTATCATTTCATTTTTAATGCAAATTGCAAGGATCAAAGAGCATCTTCCAAATGAAATGATGATGGTCAAAGTGTCAACCAAGGTCAACAAGTCAAGAAGATCAAATGGTCAACAACCATAACCATGCACAATTATTAAACTAATATCAATTAACAATAATACACACATAAGCATTAGGGTTAATAAAATGACAATAGTCATTAACCCTAATCAAAGTCCTCTCCCTCTGTCTCAAGCAACTGTGCATACGCACCCGTATTCGTGATCCGAGGAACACGAATACAATGAGAAAAACCAATCCCAAATCATATACTAGGATCCGGCTTAAACCAAAGCCCGCTAGTATAAGTTGTCCGGACAGCAAACGTGCACAAGTGCGCGGATGTGAACGAACCCTGTCGCAAAACCATGCGACCTCTACTCATTTTGCCTAAAGGCGAATAGCTCTCTGTGTGGGACTCTAAAGACTCGACACTACGCTGGCAGTGGGTTTAACCACAGACCGCAAGCGGCACTAGCTGTACGTAACGGTCCCCAGGTAGATGTCGATAAGAAGACTGCCGAGGTGAACCCCATCTGAACTCCTACTGAGCCTGTATGTGACAATCTCCGTACAGTCCGGTCTGTTCGTCTGATACATCGCATGGCAGGCCTAGGGGGCGGTGAACGTCAGTCCCCTAATAGCGGTATAAGTCGTGTCGGAGTGTAGCCCAGAACACCCTGAGATAACACTGGAAACCTACCAGTATATCTCGCTTGCCCTGGCCAGGGACTACTCGTGTAATGGCTCTCCTGGACACAGCGCGATGTCAACCCCCAATACCGGGAGAGACGAATCCTGTCTAACCGTCACTGCCTCCAAGTGCTTCGGGACTGCACCCAAAAACTACCTGTTTGCACGACTCCTTTGAGCGGTGGTAGGGTAGCAATCAAAGTGCAGTGGGAACATACTCGAGGCGAAGTGACAGTGTCAAGTCAGCGGACTAAGCTGTACTCATGTCACCTGGGAACTGATAACTAACGATAGGTATAATACCAACCAACAGTTCCCGACGAGTCCTGTCCAGTGTACTCGTAACCTAACGAGCACCCGCATACTATCTCAAGTACGACGTACTGACGGCTGTGGGACAGACCGTCTCCCACACTGGGATGAGAAGCGCATACGCTAGTCTACTCCGGAGTATCGATGCCCTGTCTCGATAGTTCAACGACTAGGGACCTTTATAAGGATGTGCTTATAGATCACCCAGCTCCCACGAGTGTGAACGCCATCACAATGCTGGTAATCAAGCAAAGATCCTAAGGGCTCTACTAATATGTATATCAGCAATATGCTAAAAGAAACACATGCACATATTAAAGCAGAGACAAACCAAGTAGCATACTACCATTTCGAGCAAGATTGTATATACAACTGTGAATATCCCAAGCTTCCATTAAGTAATATACAAACTAGTATGATACAGTAATGGCCTCTAGGGCATATACACTAACAGAAGGACCGAGCAGTGAAGCTACTCGGTTGCCTCTTGGCGAGGCTCTATCTGCTCTTCCCAAGGTGGGCACCGAGGAGTTGGACAGTCATGGGAGACACGTGTCACGAGGGTGTGGTGAAGGCGAAGCGCCGAAGTTGCGTCATTTCGGTTTCGCATGGGGAGGCGCGACGTTTGTCGCGTGGCGCCTGTGTTGCGGGTGAAACGGGTGAGCGACTGTTGGACTCCCAGGCATTGTGGGCTATAAAATGGAGGGAGTGTTGATTACTCCTTTCCTTACCCCGAAACGCCAGAATGGAGGATTTCCCTTTCACCATCCCCGATATCATAAACTTCGAGGGTGTGTACTTCTACGACCAGTACTGCACTAATGACACGGTGCAGTTGGTGATAGGCCGCATCGAGGATCATTTCGGCCGATTGCTCCCCCGGTGCTCCCCCTCCTTCAGCTGTTGATGTACTCTATCTGGAGGGCGTCATCGGGGCCCTACAACCCCTTGTCCGAACAGCTGAAAGACGAGACCGTGATCTCTGAGGCGTTTCGGCCTGATTTTTGCGAGTCGGCTAAATCGCTCGGCGGCGCTCGTCCTTGAGTGCTACCAGTTGAGGCACGATGCCGACGCTCGCGGGGGGAATCGAAGGCAGAGGTTAGACGCCGCGAGGGCTCGGCTGGAGGAAATATGCTCAGAGTACCACGAGCAGTGTTCTCTACACCCCATTCCCCCGTTGTTATAAATTTTTTATTTTTATTTTTCATGTACGGCTGAGGAGCCTATAATACCTTTTGAATAAATAAGATTCCCTTTCTTTCCTGCAATGCCTTATCGATCCCTTTATTATATAAACAAGAGATCTCGAGAAAGATGTACATTGCTCTGAAAAGAAAATACACGCTAGTAGATGCTTTTATTCATGCAGCTTGAGCCCCCCGGACATCTGTTGGCATCTATGCCCGGCATAGGGCACCGAGCTTCGTAGGTACCATACGTATCCTCTGCTGACACTATCATGATCTGGCCGATGGTCAGCTCGGTGGGAGGGGACGCTGCTCCTGCTCACGGTCAGCTTGCCGCTTGTCCCTTAGGTACGCTGTGAGGTGCCCCGAATGGATGAGCTCCTCAATATAGTCTCGGAGTTGTTTGCAGCTTTCCGTGGAGTGGCCTAGCGACCTGTGGAAACCGCAGTAGAGGCCCCGGGTTCGCTTTGAGGCCATGCGCGGGATCGGGGGAAGCTTGAAGAACCCCTCGCCCTTGACCTCCTCTAGTAACACCGTTTGGGAGACGTTGAGTGGGGTGTCCTCCTGGAATTTTGGGGGAGAGGGTTTTTGCCGCTCAGGTCCCCTTCTCTCTTCTCTTGCGTTCTTCTTTTTGTCGGTTTCCTTTGCCCGGGGGAGATTTGCGTTCACCTCGGATTCGAGCTGGACCTCGCGCTCGGTCCAGGCCTTTACCTCGGCCATGGTCTTAGGTTGCGCCAATGCAAAGGAGCGTAGCCACTCCTTGTGTCTAAGACCAGACCTCAGTGCTGTGATGACTGTTTCGTCCCGGTGCTCTGGGACCTCGAGAAGGGCGTTGTAGAAGCGGGTGACGTATGCTTTGAACGTCTCCTTGTCCCCGCTCTTGATCGTGAAGAGATGGTCGACTGTGCGTTTTTGCCGCCTGTTCCCGACGAAGTGGCCGAGGAATTGGGTGGCCAGTTCATCGAAGGTTAAGATCGAGCGTGGTTCGAGTCCTCAGAACCAGTCTCGTCTCGATCGGATGAGAGTGGTCGGGAAGGCTCGGCACTGGGCGGCATCGGAGTTGTCTTGGAAGCTCATTCCCGCGGTGAATGAATCTAAGTGGTCCTTCGGGTCAGATTTTTCGTCGAAGAGGGAGACCTTCGGGGGCTTGTTGTTAGAGGAGACGTGCACGGCGAGCAGCTCCTCGGTGAACGGTTTGGTGTGTGAGTCGGCGGCGTACTTAGCCCCGTCGCTCGAGCGGTGATCTTCCCGATGCATACCCTCGATCTTCTTCTCGAGGGCATCGAGCCGGCCGTGGTACCCCGACGATTCAGTGCATTCCGATCCT
This sequence comes from Agapanthus africanus, assembly GCA_030015575.1. Lineage (NCBI taxonomy): Eukaryota > Viridiplantae > Streptophyta > Magnoliopsida > Asparagales > Amaryllidaceae > Agapanthus > Agapanthus africanus. The sequence continues at coordinate 39,498,495 of JASDDO010000019.1, read as the reverse complement.
AGGCCTCTGTTGTTGGAGGCCTGCGTCTGGCCGCGGCTCCGGTTCCTTTCAATGAGGTTCCTTAGATCCCCCGGCGAGGTGGCCTCCGAGCCGCCGCGGCAAGTCCCGTCCGCACGACCCCATCGCGGGAGGGGGTGTCGGTCATGCTTGGTAACAGGCGAGCTGACAGACATCTCCTCAGGAGGGACAGGTGCGCGGAGGGCCTCGAGGCGAGGTGCTCTGGCGATGGACCTCGGCATGGAACTGTGCGGCGCCCAGCGGGTCTCAGAACGTATTGGCCCGGGAGATCCGCGGCCGCGGGAGGTAGGAGGCGGTGGTCGGCAGCACCGACGCGAACAGAGTCTTCTCTCTCCCGGTAGGGGTCCCGGTCCCGAGGCGGGGGAGCGGCGACCTGGGGGCTTTGCCCTGTCGCTTGTACGCGGACAAGCGCCTCGACGAAAGACGCGAGTCGGTCTATTCGGCCGGCAAGGGCGCTGATGGCATTCGGCGGAGGAGGTTCGTTCGCGCCTCCGTTGAGGGGGAAGCGGCGACTGGTGCTTGGATTGTCGTGATGATCGCTCACCATTAGGTTGAGATTGGAAGGCAAACTTTTTTTTTATGGAATCTAGATTCCCACAAACGGCGCCAGCTGATGGAGGCGTAGATCTCCTTCAGATGTTGCCCTCCGTTGATCTGCTAACAGCTGCGATGGGTGGCTGAGATTGGATCTGGGGGCAGGCTCCTGAAGCGTGTGGATCTCAATGGGTTTGAGGTTGGTTGTTGCCGAGCTACCTGCAAGGAAGTTCCGGGGTGGTTGTACCACCGAGGACTCTCCGACGATCAAGTTAGACTAGAGATCTGAGCAGAGTAACGGCTTGGTGGAGTAAAAATGGCTTACTTGAACCGTCTGAAGAGGGGTTTATATAGCGGTAGCAGCAGGCAAGGCAGGCGTGAGAATCACGCCGGCCGTTACGCTCCTGACGTCACGCCCGCGTGATGAGCGGGATCTTCCATTAATTGCGAGACAGGCTCGTTAATGGGGGATCGTGATGGCGTGGAACGTGGGATGTGGCTGGCGGATATCTCGCGCATGGCGAGATTCAGAGGATGGCGGTTGCGCCTGTGAGCGGTGCTGTTGGTCGGTCGATAAGACCGAGGAAGATGACCTCGGCGGGAGAGCTCGAGGACGAGCAGGAGAGCCGAGGTATCTTGGTTCTGCTGTAGCTCGGGGACGAGCTGTGAGGCTGAGGAGGCTGGTTATGTAGGGGGCTCGTAGGTGAGGCAGTGTTTGCTCGGTAGGACGAGCATAGGTGTGGTCTGGTCAGCCACTGTAGACCCTTCTTACATGCTTTGGGACACGTCATCTGCCACGTGCCATGATCTGGGAGATCACCGATATCGAGCATCATCAGGTATGCTATATCATATTATAGTTATATTATTAATGTTATTTATGACGCACTGACGTCTGGGTTTGCATGGCCCAGATCGCTTAACTTTAGCACAGGATAATCAAGAGTACTTCGACAAGATTGCCGATCAGTGAGAAGCATTCCGCTGATATAGTTGATATAGTTTAGGTTTCTTTTTTAATACTGCATGTTGTAGGTTTAATTGTGATCCCATAAGGGACAGGAGTTGGGTATTGTTTCTTTATTTCCTTAGATCTGTATTGCTTCTGTTATTGTTTATTGTGGTTATTGGACATATTTAGAGATAGATATTTTTTATTTTGTGCTTGATTACTACATTACAGGCTTAATGCGACTATGGGAGGATATTTTCTTACTGTAAGTAGTACGGTTGGTCAAGTCATGTCCCGTATTTTACTGTATACTAGGAAGCGGAATGTGACAAATCATCTAAACAATGGCATAAGAAATTTGATCAAAAGATTGTATCAAATGGATTTAGAATAAATGGATCTAACAAATGTGTTTATTCTAAATTTAATAAAGGTAGAGGTGTTATAATTTGTTTATACGTAGATGATATGTTAATATTTGGTACTGATGAATGTATTGTAAATGAAACAAAACAAGTTCTATCTTCATGTTTTGATATGAAAGAAATGGGAGAAGCAAATGTAATTTTAGGTATTAAAATTTTTAAACCCTTAAAGTCAATATCATTGACACAGTCTCATTATATTGAGAAGATTTTGAAGAAATTCAAACATGATGACTGTATCGGTGTTTCTACCATATGTGATCTTTCTATTAAATTATTTAAGAATGAAAGTAGAAGTGTTTCTCAACTTAAATACTCTAGCGTAATTGGAAGCTTGATGTATGCAATGTATTGTACTCGTCTTGATATAGCATTCGCGGTAGGAGTATTGAGTAGATACACTCAAAACCCTAGTCAACAACATTGGGATGCTATTTCAAGGACTTTGAAATACCTCAAAAGGACAAAAGGCTATGAATTATGTTATAAAGATTTTCCTCCCGTATTAAAAGGGTATACGGATGCTAATTGGATTACAGATTCTGACAAATTAAAGTCTACAAGTGGATGGATTTTCACTTTGGGAAGAGGAGCGGTTTCTTAGAGTTCAAAAAAAAAAACTTTGATTTCATACTCCACTATTGAATCTGAATTCACAGCAATGACGAATGCAGTTAAGGAGGCGGAATGACTTAGAGATTTATTATTAAAAATTCCAAAGTGGTCTAAACCAATGTCTGCTATTTTAATACTTTGTAACAATGAGATAGCATTATCAAGAGCATATAACAAAGTATATAATGAGAAGTCAAGGCATATTAGTATCAGACATAGCTATGTTAGAGAACAACTTGATAAAGAAGTTGTAACTCTTAGTTATGTTAAGTCCAGGAAAAATTTGGTCGATCCTTTTACTAAAGACCTAGACAGGGATGTGGTAACAAGGACTTCAATAGAGATGGGTTTAAAGCATATAAATTGATAGATAGCCTATGTGTGAACTCTACCAGTCACTAAAGTAATATTTGGTCTACTGGTTCAAAGTTGAATCACATATACTTGTAACCGGTAATGCATCTAACAGTATAAAATTTATTTTATATCCATCTTAAGATGATGCATGCTTGTATGGAATCCAGATAGAGGATGAGAAATTTCTCTTAAAGAATCCAAGTTCTTAGGAAGATGCAAATCATACAAATGCATCTTATGGATTCACCTATATAAGTGCTGGAAGTGTGACCGTTTCTACGAGATTAAAGGCTTTATCTAAAATGCATTTATGAAACCAAGGTAGATGCACAAGGCCATAAATGTGCGAGTCTTTTACAAACTCATACTAGATAATTTGTATATGTAACTAAATGTCCGGCTTATCACTATAAAGTGCTTAGTTCAAGGTTACGGCTACTTCACACTTTGATAAAGTTTGACAGAAAATTAAAATAAGATTCAAGGTTATGTCAAATTCTCAAGGACACAAGATATTTAATACATTTTAATAATTTTGAAAATGGGAAGGAATTGTTAGGATTTTTTAGGATTTTTTAAATTATTAGAAATTACATATGCAAAGTTTTAATCCCATATTAATCTGAAAAATCATGACCATACAAATTTGAATGAAAGTTGCAAATAAATGTTGCATTTATTCATGAAAGGTTATGAAGTTAAATGAAAGGGTTCGTGGCCCTTCATGCATGGAATGAAGGGTTATGAATTTAAATGAATAGATATAATTTGAATGAAGAATTGTGAATCTACACAAAATATTGCAACCTTTATTATGAAAGGTTGTAAATGCAACTCTTCATGAAATGATTTCAAGACCTTTCGCTTCTTATAAAAGAAGTGGACTTTCCTTGTTCCATCAATTCCAAATCTCTCTCTCTCTCACACACACACACACACATACACACATAATTTGGTGTATGAGTTTGAGTTAGACTGCAAACTGCTTTCAACATACAGAATAAAATCCGGGCTTTCAACATACAGAATAAACTGCAAACTTCTTCCAACATACACGATGGGTGATGATCGATGGGCGAGGGCACGAGGATTGGTGGGAAATTTTAGGGACAGCAGGAAAATTCATAGCTTTATTTTTTTTAAATAACTCTTTTTTGCCCCTACGGATTAATCCGTAGAGCTCTCTTTTGCAGCACCGTACGACCAAATAAAGATATTGAATTTTAATATTTTTTAATTTATTTATGCCCTTACGGATTTAGCTGTAGAGACAAACAAATGGTCCTATGGATTAATCCGTAGGGGCAATAAAATGTTACCCCTACGAATTCTTCTATCCGTAGGAGCAACCCCTTATTTTAGTAGTGGTTGTTCACCATTTGTACTCAACTATGAAAATACATGCAAAATATGCTAAGGTTTGTTTTGCCAAAGAAGATCTCGCAAAGATGATTTATTTATTTGTTTGTTTATTTATTTTGAGCATACGAGTTTCTAAGTTAAATTTGAAGAACAAAATTATTTCGTCTGCTAGCAAAATATGTATCATTGATTTCATACATGATCCAGTGATCAGCACAATATTAGCATCTACAACAAGGAACAAAGTAAAATTGTTCTTTTAAATTATTGTTTTATTTTCATGAGTTGCACAGGTATTTTATCATGCAATAAATAATATTTCTCGTGCAACATATAGTGAAATTAAACAATAGCCACTTATGAAGCAACCATACTTTTATATAATCATCTCTACTTTTATATAATCCTCCTAAAACTGTTAGGAAAAATATTGCATAAAAATTTTCTATCATTTAATTTCAACAATTAATTATAAGATAAATAATTATCCTTAGGTGCCGAAATCATATCGAATATAGTATTTCAAATAATTAAAATAAGAAAATAGGGATAAATGGTTTCTGTCCTAAAGGGTAAGGTGGGTTTATAAGTTCTTGCCCTTAGGGACGATGACGTTGCCTCTCGTGCAGATCACCAAGAAGTCATCCTTTCCAGCGGTACAATACCCCTCTCTCCAGAGTCTTGACATCGCACGAATGGTCAGGAGTTTGACCTCGAGATCGATGCTTGAGATGCCCAACGGTAATAATATAGTTTGGATAAAACAATATAAATTTAGAGACTATAGATCTAGAGAGAGGTAAAGCTATTAGAATTAGCTTTTCTTTTTCACTGTGAAAAACATATAAGGAGATGCGTATATATAAACATACAAGGAGATGAGTGTATATGTTTGTGTGTGTGTGTATAAAACTGAATGGCTTTTGACTTCTACTGGTTAAATCTCAAAAGAATTTGTTTAATTCTTTTAGTAACCGTAGGTATTAATAGGGCTAATCATCAGAAGGAATAATGAGAGATTAAACATAAAAGCTATAATTAATAGAATTTAAGGGGGAATAAAAGCAATGCATTATAAGAAAATAAATATATTAAATAACTTGGATTTTTTTATCAAAATATCCAACACCTCGGACAAGAAGAGGTTCTTAGTTCCTTTGGCATATTTGGAGAGTAGCATCTTTATACAACTCTTCAAGATATGTCTGAAGATGAGTACGGACTATCCGACTAATGAGCCTGTCAGGTTGCCTCGTGATTTGTTGTTTGTGGAGTATATTTTATCTTTGCTCAGAACACGAGAGTATATATAAAGCTGCAGAGAGATTGTTGCTAGATGATTTACTCAGCCATCGTCAAACTCCATGTTCTTCCTACCTTGTAGTATTTAATCAGAAAGCTATTTGTAGCTTTTGAATACTCTGGTTCAGTTTGTGCAGTTTGTTACATATCTATTTTAGATATGAGAGGTTTAAGCATTGCTTGAGTTGTGTTTATGTTGTTCATTCCGTATGAACAAAACTTACTAACCATTGGATTAAAATACAATGAACTATTTAAAATTTTACAGAAACCCCTTGAACTTTTAAAATTAGTAATATCTACCATGAACTGTTTAATAGAGTCCCTATTCTGCTTGCATCCAGCCTATCATTCAAGAAAAAGAAAACAAAGAAAAAGAAAGCACTTCAAGAACTGCTTGGCATAATTTCGCTAAATAAAAGACACTCCAATTCATTCAAGAATGGCTTGGTAAGAATTAAACACCTATAGAGGTTCTACCACACAACAAATTATATATTATAATTATATTATTACTATTATTTACAAAGCCCTGTCAGGGAATATTCGAGCTTCTTGCAAAAGAAGGGCTTTGTGATCATTTTCCAGCTAAAAAGGACTTTATAGTGATTTCTCTGGTGTAAAGAGAAATTATTCGGTGTGCTGGGTCGGCTTCCAAGAGCTTTCAAGAGATGGACAAAATTTAGGATTTAGCACTAATTATAAACTAATTAGGGATTTAGGCTAGTTTTAAAACTATTTAGAGATTTTGCACATTTGGCTCAAATCAATGACACGTAGGCGCCACGTCGGATTGGCAGTTGGCACTTGGGGCGAGTTTTAAGCCGCACTTGTAAGGTGCGGCTTATACGAAGGTCGGAAGCCCAAGTATTAATCCGCGCTTTGCAAGTGCGGATTAATGCTTGAGCTCCCCTAGAGACCCAAGATAACCATAGGGGATTATTCCTCACAAGTGAGGAATAAATCGCCTCCCCCTCCTTCCAGAGACTTGGCCCCAACCAGAGAGCCAAGTCTGCAGAATAGACTGTCCAATTCATCCAAAGAGCCAAAACATCATACTTAGCTCTCTGGTTTGGAGGCCAAATCTTATTCCGCACGTACAAAGTGCTGAGTAGACTAGCACATCTTCGAACCACTAGAACTGAAAGTCTTCGCCTTTTCGCTGGTTCCAACGCTCAATTTGTAAATTTTTGCAACCAGACAAGCTGAATTGGACTTCAATTTTTGCACATTAAATCAAAAACCCACGGTCTAAAAGTTCAAACAAAAAATGGGCAACACCCCCTTTGTAAATTTTGAATAAATTCATATACAACATCAATAAAATAAACGCTACCCAACACGGGAGCTAACTCGACGGCAAACACGACGGAGATGCAATCCACACAAAATATACGACGCCTAAAGGCGAAGAACAACAAGCGGAACATAATAAACAGTATATATAAATAAATGCATACATCTCATGAAATTCGATAAAAAAAACAAATACAAAAGAGGGCGTCAAATCAAGCACGACAAAGCCCGTGGAATCCTAGATCAGTCGCGGTGGCGCTGTGTTGGACCGGGTATATCCTCCGGTTGTGTGGCTGGCTGTGAGGGTCCAGATTGGTCTGTAGCTCTAGAAAGACCAACTTCTCCTCTGTGTCGACAACATTGACGTTGATAAGTCACGGTCGTCGGTGCTCTAGGGGGTAGAGGAGGAGGATCCAGACATCATATCAGACGGCGTTGGAAAAAACGACTGACCGATCTCCAAATGACCTCGATCCCACTAACTGATGTCGTATGTCCGTCTATGATACTGTCTGCGACATTATGGACCTGAAACAAGATGTCGACCTGTAACATAGATAAGCAAATATCTCAAATATATAATATTAAGAAATTACACAATAAAAAATATAACGCAACAACAAAGTATTTACCATCTCACACTCTACGGATCTCTACGGCTCATACATCACCCGTGGAGGAAACGCCATCTGAATGTATCGCCAAGTAATTCTCGAGTACCAGCCCTAGTAACCTTCTAGCGTTAAAAGTGGATCTCTCTGGTGTACGACAAGCAGAGCTCGTGTATCCCATCGAACGATGTAGATATGTCGAAAATCCCTCCAATCAACAGCTCTACCTCTCCGTGTGACCCGATCAATAAGATCTACCGGATCCGAGATGTGTTGTACAAGCCCGAACTGTCGTAATATATGGTCGGGGACATGATATGTGACGATGCCGAAACAGATAATAGGTGTTCGGGCACACTAGATATCTGAAAACTGTAAACACAAATCCGGTAGAGCCCGATAGATATCCAGTGTATATGGCATTCAGAGTACAGCTCAGTCCGGGAGCATATCTAACTCATTTCGGTAAAACTCGAGTGACCTGGTGGGTGTCCTATCCCATGTCCGATCGACGTTAAACCTGTAACGCAATAATAAAGTATTGTAATTCAGGAGTCACACTTATGAATCACAACCTCAAATTTTGTAAAGGTTGATTTTAATTATATAACTAATAGTTTTATCTGCACCCTAATGGCTGATCTCTATCTAGCTAGACTTCCTGGATAAATGTAGGGAAATCGATGGATAGTCAGGTCCAGCACCACATCTGCAAATATCATACTTTATTACATACCGATATATTTAACATGATAACAAAATCTATTATGTATTTTAAATATTTTACCTGAAGAAGATAAAGACAACCGCCTATAATATTGCACTCCTGCAGAGCGACGGAGGTCAACTCCTCGTAAAGGTAATCAAGCACGGCACTCCCCCACGACAATGTGCCACATACGTCGAGATTGGCTAATAATGGTAACCACATGAGATGTACCATATTCTTCGATGTGTCGGGAAACAAGGAGGTTTCGAGCTGATGAAGAATATAAGCATGTACGTACTACTCGGCCGCCGCCAGATCTACATCATCTCCGAGAGGATCGAATGCCTCGCGTAGCCATATAAGCCTGACAGCACATTCTTTCATTTGTGCGGGTCCCGACCAAGATTCTCAATGCACAGCTCTTTCTAGTCATGACCTGTATCCCCTGGCATCGATGGACCGTGGATGCGTAAGCCGGAAGTACGACAACATCCTGAAGAGTGATCGTTATCTCCCTCACAGGAAAATAAAATGTGAAGGTCTCTGGCTTCCATCGCTCGGCCAATACTGTAATGAGAGGCTGGTCAAGAATAATGTAGTTAATACGCGAGTAGTGATAAACCATACACGTGCTAACACAGTCTGCACATGTGCATCTCCAATCGCCCATGACCTAACCAGCGGTAAGTGAGGAGTACATATCAAAACGACGTTCTCATGCACATTAAACAAATAAACTCATTATAAGTATACAATTAGAAGTAAGTAGTACAAGTACTATATTGAACTGAATTAATTTCTTACTGTCACGCATGTCATCGCCCGATGTCGGTCCGACAGGTATAAAACAGACGGATCTACAGCTCTTGGGTCTATCGATATAATATCTTCTAAACGCAATAATTCTAAGATTAGTGCCAATTATATATTAATTAATGCAATACGTAACTGTAGATAAAATACAATATATCGAACGGATATAATACGTAACTGGTGATAAATGATACAATACATCAGGCGACGCAATACAATACTGTCAATATGATACAATACATCACCAAACAAGTACATCAAGCGACACAATACATAACGATACTCCTACATCATTGCGGTTGATTTTGAAGTTCATGTGGAAGGTTAGGATATCACGGTTTTTTATAATCATAGGATTTGCAATTGCTGCACATATTCTGTCCTTTCACCCCGTCTCATCCTTCATTCATAGCACCCTTGATACGAAACTTGAAGGCCTGCCTTTCTTTCTTCTATTATTGGGTGGGAAGATACACGGCCCACAATATTCCTCCCAGTTTCATAATTGTCGTTGAACTGGGACTAGGCTAAACAAAAGGGCATACGACTCTCGATAGTATTATGTGTAACACTCTCTAAGGCAAAAGTTCTCATATGATATGTTTGATCCCCATGAAGCTCGTGAACAAGCTGCCATCACATGTTTGCATGGAATCATTTGTAGTAAATTTATATTAAAACTACAACGACATCTATGATCGTCTATACCAACGTCATACGTAATTCCATCTTTATCTGCCACTTCCCAACGATATTTAGAGAATCGACCAAGTTGGCAATGTCTCGCATCCGCATTTGTGTAGCCAATATACTTTTATTTTTTGGAGTAAACAGTGCGTCCAATTTAGCCGTTGTTTCTCAACGAGTGATGAAGTACGTGTTGAGACGGTAGAAGGTTCTAGCAATCAATACCTGTATCGGTAATACACGAGCTCATTTAAGAACACCATTAAAGCTCCCGGAGCAATTTGTAGTCATAATACAATACCTTACACTGTCGTCCATACATAACGCCCAACGATCTTCGTACCCCCCTAAACTTTTGTTAATCCAAGTATTTGGCTCCAGATTTAATTCTCTAATACGAGCTCCTTTTGTGCATTAACTAGAGGATCCAAAACACGGTCGGCTTCAAACACCAAAAGCTGTAATGATTCGTTTTTTATTTTTTATCGAGAAATTAGCTTTGATATGCCGCAAACAGTGTAACGACTCCAATTTTTGTATACATAAATTTGAGTTAAATTTGAAGTATACTTGGAGTATTGATGTTGCTGAAAACACTTTAAGTATCTATTTCCCCACAATAATTACAAGAAGGAGCTTGTAGCTCATTGGTAATACCTTGCACTGCTGAACCAAGCCACCAGAGTTCAAATCCCATACCCCACATTATTTTTAATATTGATTTTTTTTAAAACCTTTAGAATACCAAGAGTTTACACGTGCATATCTCACAAAAACCCCACTACACCCAAAGATGTAACACTTGCAGAGGGTAGATGAACCGTCGGGGGAGATCCAGGCCACCGGACTCGGCCGGGAATCGGCCAACTCGGCCTTGACTCGCCGACTCAGTGCTCCGACCGAGTCACGGCCGAGTCACCCCCGATTCGGCCGATTCCGGTGATGGTCACAACATGAAACTTGTGTCTCTTCATATTCCCTATGCACCTGCAAAGTTTCAGCTTCATACAACTTCCAGAACTCTTTAAAAACCCCAATTACTCCACTTTTAATACATTTTTATTACATTTTATCACATTTTTATTTTTTAACTTTTCATCTACCCTAACCCTAGCCTAGCCCTATATAAAGACCCCTACCCTCTACTATTTCACCTCACAACTCTAAGTCCACTCTCCCAAATTCTCGAGAACTCGGTACAAAGAGCGAGAAGCGAAGCGCTGCCGAAACCGACGACGGATTCCGGCGATCGTAGTAGAACCTTCGCGACGTTTTCGACGCACCGACAATCACCACCTCCCTTAGCCTCCTTAGTTTGTCCAAAACCGTAAGTCCCATCTCTTCTATCTCTCTTTTCTTTTAATAGAAAATACGACTTTTTGGAACCCGACGGAAATCGGAACAAACCGATTTCCGATTCGTTTTTCTACAAATTTCCACTTGTCACCTAATACATAATACCCAAACCTATCTATGATGACTATTAATCACCTAGAAACCAATTCAAATAAAGTTTCTCACATGAAATGATAGCTTTCTTGTAAAACCGTATTCTTTTCATAAAAATACCATAAAGTTTGTTTTTATTGTTCTAAATAAATCCCTCACTCCTAAATATGTTTATCTTGATCACTAAACTTGTAGAAATCAATTTCAATGAAATTTCACACATAAAATGATAACGTTTTCAAATACCGTATTCTTGCGCTTTAATACCTTTAAGTTTAATATATCATGTTTTACCTCTAAACTTCATCAGAACTTAAAATAAGTCACGAGGTAATGACCTACCTCTACACACACACAAATATAACCTTAATTGATAAACGTCAAAATATAGAATACGAAAATACAAGACTTTTCACTAAAATACCCTTTTCTTTATAAACCTTTTCTAAAAAGTTCTAAGTTGTTTACAATTTTTAAAACAATATCTTTTAATAGGAAAATACGATATGTCATGGACATCGATCGTTTATCTAAACTGACTTTGTGGTGTCTAGGCTAGGCAAGTGAGCTTGGGTAACTTTAAAAGGCCCGTCTCACGATTCGTGAGCGGATCCCTCCCTCCTCACTTGTACTTACCTGGCCACAATTGGCGGTGAAGAGACGATTTGAGACTTCTAATGACTTGTTGTTTAGACCCTTAGAAATAGGCTAGTTGGCTTAGGAAACCCTAGAAACTAAAATACAGAAAACTATACTCTTTTACAAATAAATACCTTTTATTTATAAAACCGTTTTCCTAAATGAATAGTATTTGTTAAACCTAAGCAAAGTGCCACTACAACCCACTTTGGGGAACCCGTTAGGGATAGTACGGTTCATCGTGCACCCGCGGGCTGGTAGTGCGAGATTCAGACCTCCGCAAGGACCATTCGGTCTCGAAAGGTTTAAAATACGGCATTTAAGAAAAATGAGATTTTGGGAAAATAAAATATTTATTTAAAATTATTCATGTGTTAATATATATATAATTATCATTTAAACACCTATTTTATCATAAGATAAAGTTTTCACTTTTTTCTAAAAATTACAAGATTAAAAGTTACATTAAAATACCATGAATTTCAAATAAATAAATTAATACTTTTATTAGGATATATTCACTAGAATAACACAAATAAAATTTACACTCATTATAACTATAAAGACGAATAATAATTACTTGAGGTGTATTTTGAAAACTATACAATATTACTTTTTACAATAAACCCCCTCAAGTTTTATAAATTACAATAAGGCCCCTAACAAATATAGAACTTCAAATTATCTTTCTTTTAGTCTGACTCGGGTTAGAGTCTGACTATTTCTGACTTGAATATGATTCAAGTCAATCTATATTTTTTATATTTCAACTCAAGATGAATACATGAATTCCAGAATCCAGTTAACAATCTACTTGACTGAACCGAACCATGGATATTCCTTTTACATGTTTCCCAGTATTCCATTTACATGACTGTACGGTTATAATCGTTTCCTGATATCATGGTTTCGGTCAGTCAGTTAATCAATCTTACAATCAATACAATTTTACAAGATAACAATACAAACAAGACATCGCGGGGTTTAAGGGGTAGATTGGTACGGAAGGTGTTAAAGGTGGCACGAGGTGGTCAGATTAATACACCTAACCTGAATCCTATTGCCGTTGTACCGTGGCATAACGGTTCCTTGTACTACACGTGCCCTAGTCTCTGGCAAGTGAGACTCCCCTCGTATACACTGGCATTCTTCTGTACCAAGCTACAAACAACAGCGTTAACATAACATTACAGCAATAGTTTACACTTTAAAAATGTATCTTCTTATTCTGTCCTCTCTACTTCCCTCTTACTCTTGGGACTTACCGAGCGATCTGTTCGCTGACGACATTCTATTCTCTCTTCTTTGAATGTCGTCAGGTGACTTGGACCTGGCAGAAGTTGAGCCAACCCAGGAAGACTTGGAGCAATTTGCCGAAGACCCAACAGTATAATTTCATTGTACACTTTTCTTTTCAGTATTTTCCTTTTCCTGTTATGCCACTGTTTAGGCATCTTTATTTCAGTTGTATTTCCTTTTTCATGCATTGTACAAAGAATGTTAATAAATAAAAGTTGCTGTTCTTTTTATACTCTTGTCTCTTGTGTATTTATTTTATATTTCTTAGCTACGCTTAGCGTATGTACTTCTGAGTACATACGTAGCGGACCTCGTCGCGTCCACTTCGCCGTACACTGGGAAGCGGGGCGTGACAGGTTTTGTTGGTGGCCCATGCAGGTCAGAGCTGTATGAATCCCTGTCATGCAGTTCTGGTCTGCGTGAACAACCTAAGCAATATAACACAAGAACCAGCAACTAAAACATTCTTTACAATTCATGTTCCTTGAATCTTGCAAATTTCTATTCTTTGAATCTTATCATTTCATGTATTTGAATCTGTCCTAATCCAAATTTTTCTTTAAGGTCATGGATTCCCCGAACAACGCCAGCACCAACGTTAACAACACCCCTCCAGCACTACCTCTCACACCAGTTGTTCCTGCACCACCCACTGAGCAAACGATGCTATTTGAGGCGATCCGCAGTCTTCTCGAGGGACAGCAACAACTTTTGAACCGTCCTGAGGCCGATGCACCGGGAGTAAAGCAATTCAGGGCTTTGCACCCAAAGCAGTTCTCTGGTAAAGGAAGCCCTCTTGAAGCGGAAGAATGGGCACAAAGCATCGAAGACGATCTGGCAGCAGCTCAAGTGCCCGACAACGCTTGGGTCCGTGTAGCAAAACTACAGCTCACGGATAATGCTTGCAATTGGTGGAAGGCGGAAGAAACCCGTCTGGTACAGCCGATTGAATGGAAGACATTTCGCGAGAAGTTCGACGCGAAATATTTCCCTGTGACTGCCAGGTTTGCTATGGAGCAGCAGTTTATTCATCTACAGTAAGGATCAATGTAGGACAAATCGGTAGATGAATACGACGCTGAGTTCACCATGTTGAGCCGATTCGCGGCACACTTGATACCGACGGACGAGATCAGAGCCCGTCGCTTTCAGCAAGGTTTGGACATAGAGATTAAGGCTGCTCTAGCCACAGGAAAGTTTTTGACTCATGAGGAAGCCCTAGAAGCTGCCCGCAGTTATGAGGCAGTGATAAAAGAGAGGGGCAGACCTCAGTCTGCAGGAGTCAAGCGCCCTGCCAACCAGATGGCAGGTGGAGCCACGTCCAGACCATCTTTCGTGCCCAGGCGACCCGGAGTACCAACCCATCGTCCTAGCCCAGCCTTTTGCACCTACTGCAAGAGAACTGGACATATGATGAAAGACTGCCGTCGAGCCAACCGCCTTTGCTTGATCTACGGTTCAGCCACTCACGGTATTGGATCTTGTCCCCAAAGACAGAACTCAGTTGCTGCACCCAGGCCAGCTAATACTTATCAGCAGCGACCAGCTCTTCAGGCACCTGCTCCCAGACTTGCACTGCCAGCACCACCCAGGGGACCACAAGCTGCACCCCCTCCTCGACAGTTCCATCAAGCTCAAAGGAACGTTCCGAGGAATGCTCCTCAGGCCAGGAGGAATGTGCCGAAGCGCCAAGCTTTCATGATGTCTGTTGAAGAAGCTGAGGCCACTGGCCAAGTCATCACTGGTAAATCTTCTTTCTCAAACTTATCTTTTAGTTTGGTTACCTACACAATTTTCCTATACCTAAAACCTATCCCATATACCTTAGGTACAATCCTAGTAGCTTCACTACCTGCACTTGCACTGTTTGATACTGGAGCATCCCACTGCTTTATGTCGCAACGGTTTGTCCGAACCCATGCGATTCCAGTCTCACCGCTTGTACTAGCTGGAACGTCAGTTCCGGAAATGGTGTTCTAAAGGCAACTATGGGATACAGCATGTGTCCAGTCGTCGTCTGCAGTCGAGAATTTTATGCTGACTTCAAGGTACTGGATATACCAAACTTCGATGTGGTTCTAGGAATGGACTGGCTTGGAACCTTTTATGCTACCATCGACTGCCGTCAAAGGAGGGTAGTATTTGAGATTCCAGATCATCCGGTCTTCTATTTTAAAAGTGGAGACCGTACATTGGAGCCAAGTACTTACAAAGCAAAGCCAAGGGAAGCAGTAGTTGCAGCAGCTCAAGCAGAAGAAGAACCAAGACCGGAGGTAGTTCGAGAGTTCGATGATGTATTCCCTGACGATATATCAGGTTTCCCTCCCGATCGAGCTCTTGAATTCAGTATTGACTTAGTACCAGGAGCACAACCAGTGATCAAAGCACCATATAGACTAAGTCCGGAAGGTTTGAAGGAAGTACGAACACAGTTGGACGAATTACTGGCGAAAGGATGGATTCGTCCCAGCACTTCAAGTTGGGGAGCACCTGTACTATTGGTGAAGAAGAAGGAAGGTTCATACAGAATGTGCATCGATTATAGGGCCTTGAACGAAGTCACAATAAAGAACAAGTATCCACTCCCGCGCATCGACGATTTATTCGATCAGCTAAGTGGATCTTGTGTCTTCTCTAAACTAGATCTTCGTTCAGGTTATCATCAAGTGAAGGTCAAGGAAGCTGATATTCACAAAACAGCTTTCAGAACTCGCTATGGACATTACGAATTTCTAGTAATGCCATTTGGAGTGACCAATGCACCAGCAATCTTCATGAATCTTATGAACCAAGTTTTCCGGGAATATTTAGACAGGTTCGTTGTCATCTTCATCGACGACATCCTGGTATATTCTAAGAATCGGAAAGAACATGCGGAGCACTTACGAATTGTCCTGGAAACTCTTCGACAACATAAGCTTTATGCCAAATACAGCAAGTGCGAGTTTTGGCTAAAACAGGTTGGTTTTCTTGGACACGTCGTATCAGGAGAAGGAATTTCTGTGGATCCAGCAAAAGTTTCGGCAGTTAGCGAATGGCCTACACCAAAATCAGTAAAGGATATTCGAAGTTTCTTGGGCTTAGCTGGATATTACAGAAGGTTTATTGAAGGCTTTTCGAAGATAGCAACACCCCTGACCAAGCTCACTCGAAAAGATGAGGAATTTGTATGGCCAGAAGCATGCGAGCAAGCTTTCGTAGAACTCAAGTCAAGACTGACATCTGCACCTATTCTCGTCATACCGGATCAATCTGGAGGATTCAAAGTGCATTGCGATGCATCCGGTAAGGGACTAGGATGTGTTCTACATCAGCACGGTAAAGTTGTGGCTTATGCTTCAAGACAACTGAAGACTCATGAGTGCAATTATCCGACGCATGATCTGGAGTTGGCAGCCATTATTTTTGCTCTCAAGATTTGGCGCCACTACTTACTTGGTGAACGAGTGAACATCTACACAGATCATAAAAGTCTGAAGTATGTGTTTACTCAGAAGGAGTTGAATATGCGGCAGAGAAGATGGTTAGAACTCATGGCGGACTTTGACATCAACTTGTAATATCATCCAGGGAAGGTGAACGTAGTACCTGATGCTCTTAGTCGCCAACCATTAACAATGAATCTCACCGCACAGTGCAAGCTTCAGCAAGACCTACATCAGATGGAAATTGAACTAGTCATGCTAGGTGATGCTTCAAGCTTGATGAATCTCCAAGTTCAATCAACCATTGTCAATCAGATCAAAGCAATTCAAGCCAGCGATGCTAAGTTGCAAAAGATCAGAGAACAAGTGGAGAATGGACTCAGAACAGATTTCATCATCCATGAAGACGGATCTTTGAGATACGGCGGCAGATTGTGTGTACCAAAAGGTCCTGTTCGGAAAGAGTTAATGAAAGAAGCTCACAGCTCTCCCTATTCAGTACATCCTGGAGGTACCAAAATGTACAAGGATCTACTTCAGAATTATTGGTGGCATGGAATGAAGCGTGAAGTAGCCAGAAGTGTCGCAAAATGTTTGGTGTGTCAGCAGGTAAAAGCTGAACATCACAGGACAGCTGGACTACTTCAACCGTTACCAATCCCAAAATGGAAGTGGCAGCACATCACGATGGACTTTGTAACTGCTCTTCCTCGCAGCACAAAGGGTAACGATGCGGTTTGGGTCATTGTGGATCGACTCACAAAGTCGTCTCACTTCATCCCATTTCGATTTGGCCAATCAACTGAGACACTAGCGAAGAAGTACATGGAGGTAATAATCTAAATTAGATTTAAAAACTCTTCATAATGTACTATCCCTGATACCCATGAACTCATACAGGAAATTGTGAGACTTCATGGAGTACCGGTCTGCATTGTCTCCGATCGTGACACCAGGTTCCGATCGCAATTTTGGCAGAGTCTGCAAGCTAGCTTGGGAACAAGTATGAACTTCAGCACGGCTTATCATCCATAAACAGATGGTCAGTCGGAACGAACTATTCAGATCTTGGAGGATATGCTCAGAGCATGTATGCTCGACTTCAAAGGATCATAGAAAGATCACCTGCACCTTGTGGAGTTCGCATACAACAACAGCTACCAAGCAAGTATAGGAATGGCACCTTTTGCAGCATTATATGGAAGGAAGTGTCGATCGCCATTAAGTTGGGACGACATCGGAGATAGGGAACTCCTGGGACCAGAGATGATAGTAGCGACCGTTGATGTGGTTCGTACTATCAGGGAAAGAATGCGCATAGCCCAAGATAGACAGAAACACTGGGCTGATGCAAAGAGACGACACTTGGAGTTCCAGCCAGGAGACCATGTATTCTTGAAGATATCTCCAAACCGCGGAGTGATTCGATTTGGAAGACGGGGTAAGCTAAGTCCGAGATACATTGGACCGTTCGACATACTCGAACGAGTCGGAGAAGTGGCATACCGATTAGCGCTCCCACCATCATTGGAAGGAGTGCATAACGTGTTCCACATATCTCAACTCAGAAGGTATGTGAGTGACCCCAGCCATGTACTTGATCATTCCGAGCTCACTATACAGCCCGATTTGTCTTGTGAGCAACAACCTGTGGAGATCCTGGATAGAAAAATGAAGACATTTCGGAACAAGGAAGTTAACTTAGTCCGGGTAATGTGGAGAAAAGACACTCCAGGAGAATCCGCGCGGGAAAGGGAAGATGAGATGCGTGCAAGATATCCGCACCTTTTTGTAAACTAGTCCTCAAATAAAAGTTGTAAATTTCGAGGACGAAATTTTTGTAAGGAGGGTAGATTGTAACAACTCCAATTTTTGTATACATAAATTTGAGTTAAATTTGAAGTATACTTGGAGTATTGATGTTGCTGAAAACACTTTAAGTATCTATTTCCCCACAATAATTACAAGAAGGAGCTTGTAGCTCATTGGTAATACCTTGCACTGCTGAACCAAGCCACCAGAGTTCAAATCCCATACCCCACATTATTTTTAATATTGATTTTTTTTAAAACCTTTAGAATACCAAGAGTTTACACGTGCATATCTCACAAAAACCCCACTACACCCAAAGATGTAACACTTGCAGAGGGTAGATGAACCGTCGGGGGAGATCCAGGCCACCGGACTCGGCCGGGAATCGGCCAACTCGGCCTTGACTCGCCGACTCAGTGCTCCGACCGAGTCACGGCCGAGTCACCCCCGATTCGGCCGATTCCGGTGATGGTCACAACATGAAACTTGTGTCTCTTCATATTCCCTATGCACCTGCAAAGTTTCAGCTTCATACAACTTCCAGAACTCTTTAAAAACCCCAATTACTCCACTTTTAATACATTTTTATTACATTTTATCACATTTTTATTTTTTAACTTTTCATCTACCCTAACCCTAGCCTAGCCCTATATAAAGACCCCTACCCTCTACTATTTCACCTCACAACTCTAAGTCCACTCTCCCAAATTCTCGAGAACTCGGTACAAAGAGCGAGAAGCGAAGCGCTGCCGAAACCGACGACGGATTCCGGCGATCGTAGTAGAACCTTCGCGACGTTTTCGACGCACCGACAATCACCACCTCCCTTAGCCTCCTTAGTTTGTCCAAAACCGTAAGTCCCATCTCTTCTATCTCTCTTTTCTTTTAATAGAAAATACGACTTTTTGGAACCCGACGGAAATCGGAACAAACCGATTTCCGATTCGTTTTTCTACAAATTTCCACTTGTCACCTAATACATAATACCCAAACCTATCTATGATGACTATTAATCACCTAGAAACCAATTCAAATAAAGTTTCTCACATGAAATGATAGCTTTCTTGTAAAACCGTATTCTTTTCATAAAAATACCATAAAGTTTGTTTTTATTGTTCTAAATAAATCCCTCACTCCTAAATATGTTTATCTTGATCACTAAACTTGTAGAAATCAATTTCAATGAAATTTCACACATAAAATGATAACGTTTTCAAATACCGTATTCTTGCGCTTTAATACCTTTAAGTTTAATATATCATGTTTTACCTCTAAACTTCATCAGAACTTAAAATAAGTCACGAGATAATGACCTACCTCTACACACACACAAATATAACCTTAATTGATAAACGTCAAAATATAGAATACGAAAATACAAGACTTTTCACTAAAATGCCCTTTTCTTTATAAACCTTTTCTAAAAAGTTCTAAGTTGTTTACAATTTTTAAAACAATATCTTTTAATAGGAAAATACGATATGTCATGGACATCGATCGTTTATCTAAACTGACTTTGTGGTGTCTAGGCTAGGCAAGTGAGCTTGGGTAACATTAAAAGGCCCGTCTCACGATTCGTGAGCGGATCCCTCCCTCCCCACTTGTACTTACCTGGCCACAATTGGCGGTGAAGAGACGATTTGAGGCTTCTAATGACTTGTCGTTTAGACCCTTAGAAATAGGCTAGTTGGCTTAGGAAACCCTAGAAACTAAAATACAGAAAACTATACTCTTTTACAAATAAATACCTTTTATTTATAAAACCGTTTTCCTAAATGAATAGTATTTGTTAAACCTAAGCAAAGTGCCACTACAACTCACTTTGGGGAACCCGTTAGGGATAGTACGGTTCATCGTGCACCCGCGGGCTGGTAGTGCGAGATTCAGACCTCCGCAAGGAGCATTCGGTCTCGAAAGGTTTAAAATACGGCATTTAAGAAAAATGAAATTTTGGGAAAATAAAATATTTATTTAAAATTATTCATGTGTTAATATATATAATTATCATTTAAACACCTATTTTATCATAAGATAAAGTTTTCACTTTTTTCTAAAAATTACAAGATTAAAAGTTACATTAAAATACCATGAATTTCAAATAAATAAATTAATACTTTTATTAGGATATATTCACTAGAATAACACAAATAAAATTTACACTCATTATAACTATAAAGACGAATAATAATTACTTAAGGTGTATTTTGAAAACTATACAATATTACTTTTTACAATAAACCCCCTCAAGTTTTATAAATTACAATAAGGCCCCTAACAAATATAGAACTTCAAATTATCTTTCTTTTAGTCTGACTCGGGTTAGAGTCTGACTATTTCTGACTTGAATATGATTCAAGTCAATCTATATTCTTTATATTTCAACTCAAGATGAATACATGAATTCCAGAATCCAGTTAACAATCTACTTGACTGAACCGAACCATGGATATTCCTTTTACATGTTTCCCAGTATTCCATTTACATGACTGTACGGTTATAATCGTTTCCTGATATCATGGTTTCGGTCAGTCAGTTAATCAATCTTACAATCAATACAATTTTACAAGATAACAATACAAACAAGACATCGCGGGGTTTAAGGGGTAGATTGGTACGGAAGGTGTTAAAGGTGGCACGAGGTGGTCAGATTAATACACCTAACCTGAATCCTATTGCTGTTGTACCGTGGCATAATGGTTCCTTGTACTACACGTGCCCTAGTCTCTGGCAAGTGAGACTCCCCTCGTATACACTGGCATTCTTCTGTACCAAGCTACAAACAACAGCGTTAACATAATATTACAGCAATAGTTTACACTTTAAAAATGTATCTTCTTATTCTGTCCTCTCTACTTCCCATTACTCTTGGGACTTACCGAGCGATCTGTTCACTGACGACATTCTATTCTCTCTTCTTTGAATGTCGTCAGGTGACTTGGACCTGGCAGAAGTTGAGCCAACCCAGGAAGACTTGGAGCAATTTGCCGAAGACCCAACAGTATAATTTCATTGTACACTTTTCTTTTCAGTATTTTCCTTTTCCTGTTATGCCACTGTTTAGGCATCTTTATTTCAGTTGTATTTCCTTTTTCATGCATTGTACAAAGAATGTTAATAAATAAAAGTTGCTGTTCTTTTTATACTCTTGTCTCTTGTGTATTTATTTTATATTGCTTAGCTACGCTTAGCGTATGTACTTCTGAGTACATACGTAGCGGATCTCGTCGCGTCCACTTCGCCGTACACTGGGAAGCGGGGCGTGACAAACAGTAGCGATGAAAATAGGGAGTATACCAGCCATGAGCTAGTGCCTTTGGAAGATCCTTCATCTGATCAGACAACCATATAATTTAGCGACAGGTTACACTAGTGATATACATATGAATACATGTGAAGAACTATTTCCAGTTTGCTTCAGTTTCACCATCGACAACCGCAAACGCCAAAGGATACAACCCTCCATTTTCATCCACCCCGGTAGCAACAAGCAAAGTCCCCTTATATTTACCATATAAGTGTGTGGCATCAATGCTCAGAACTTGAGGACGGTATTAAAATCCCTTAATTGATTGTCCAAATCCCAGAACACGCCGGTAAACTGGATTGCTGTTGGAGTCAAGTTTTCGTAGGTGATCTTGTAGATTGTGCCGGGATTACTCTTTATGATTGCCTCGAGGTACCGCGGCAAAGTTTGATATGATTTCTCCCAATCCCCAAATATCATGCATAAAGCCTTCCTTCTCTCCTCCCGTACTTTGAAATAAGAAATATTAATTTGATATGCCCCTTCTATTTGATCTTGGATAGCAGCTGGTGTCATATCAAGCCGCCTCTTCAGCAAAGACAAGATGCACTGGCATATAAATCTTGATGTGGCATGTTTGTGCCCCACAACCTCTACAGTATTTTGGCACCGATACTCCAGATTATATTCCTTTATAGTGAAGTGTGTCGAATGCGCCCACCGTTTTGATATTATCGCATGAAGTTTCCAAAGGCATTGTCCAGGGCCCGTACCTGAATTGTTATCACACACCACAGTGAATTTTGTTTTGGTACTCCTGACTATTTTGAATGACACACACCTCTTATTGAACCATGCACTAATTTTTCAATCAATTTTTCCTTCGTCGCAAACATCTGTTCGGCTTGAAATCCGATATTATCGTCCGTTCGTGTCTCCCAACGAGTGTCATCGATGATCATATCCTCAGTAGCATATGCTTCTACCATAGCATCATCAATCACCTCATCAGGATGTGGCTCTTTGAACTCAACATATTCGTTATTAGCATATGCTTGATGCACACACTGATCGTACATTTCATCTTGGTCAACGTACTGCATATTATCTTCTTGCATGCCACCATCTCCTTCACGATCGGTATCTACATCATCACCATCTTCCTCGTTTTCGGGGTCGTCTTCAACATAATGTGAGAAAGATGGTCCCGCATAAGGTTTCCAAATCCTAAATATGCACCGGCACCAAACTCTCTTTGCATTGAACTTTGTGTTCGCATATGCTCCGGTGCAAAAAAATGAAAACCTACGTGACATACAAGGATACAAATATCAATTATTAATTAACCATTATTCGATATTCGATGAGTATCGTCAGTTTTATTTAATATAGTATGTTAAATATTCGCTCCAGCCATTCCCATTATGAAATCCATATTGTACGGATTTGACATTGTTTGACCATACAAATTCCAATCACAGTTATACATGTCCGTGTCAACCTGCGTGCTATGGAATGGAACTTGCATGGAATTGAATTTGTCATCATGCACGTTCGGCTCTCCGGCACTGCATATAGCCGTATTGAGCGTGCATGTAAATTTCACTTGTAGTTCATAAGCTTGATTTGATTGTGCTACTTCTTGAGACGATTATACATCTTCTTGATGTGATTGTATAGCTTCTTTCACCACCAACACCTGTATTGATGGATTTTCATGATACAAACTAAGTATCATGCTTGTATCCTTGTCATCGGATACTTCAATGTTTGTGTAGTCTTGACTTGTGATCGGAACCTTGCATACCAATTCAATCTTATAATCTCTCGGATTTATCCGCATAGTTGCATAAATTTTTCACTTCAACTCATTATATGAGCACGATTTATTAAGTCTCGTCATTTTACTTTTCCCACCAATGTAGTCCGGCCTTCCACTCGCTTCAATGTTTAAGGTGGCATTATAATGACAATTCAACGCAGCATCTTCATTTGTCATCGTACCTAATATTAATAATAATTATGAAATTATCGAAAACTCAAGAAACAAACTTATACACTCTACAACATTCACAACAACAACAACAATCAATTCCATAACACTATCATCCTAACCCTCAAAAATCCATAACTATAATCCCCAAAATAACCTAACACTAAAATACACTAACACCCTGATTGTTCGTGCTAAAAAGTGTGTTCGTAAAGTAACCGCAATCAGGACGGTGTCGCTAGTAGCTAGTTGCGATGAGTACGGGTCGTCCGCAGGGAAATATGAACTCTTTTTTTGCTTTACACGAGTTGATTGAAGAAGGGTGATTGTTCGTCGTTACGGATATAAGATTTATAAAGAAAAAGCTTGTAGGGTTCATAGGACTTAGTAGTAATGGATGACTAATTAAAAATGACTCATTTTATTTTTTAATAGTTTAAAACTAGATTGATAGTGATGAATGTAGATTAGGGTTCTTTGGAAAAAAACTAGGGTTTCCCCACTACTAACCCTTGTCCATGTACTGATCTCTATTCATGTCTAGCCCTTAACAATACAAATATTAAACCAATCTCAAATCGCGGTCGTGACTATCAATAAATTGGTAGCGCGCCCGATAAGGATATTAATATTTATTTTGCTAAAGTTTATAAACTTTAAAATGCATAAAAGATGTTAAAAGATTTTATCATCCATTGATCTACCATATCCTATGAACCCTAGCAAGCTAGGAATTACTCACTCATGGTTTGAGATTTAGAAGAAAGGTTAAAAAATGAAAACATGATTAAGATGCAGAAAGTAAGTGCGGAAATTAATTGCAAAAACAATAATAAAAACACTATCATTATCAATCAACTATTGCATACAACTTTTGAAAGTAGAGTACAAGAACTCTAGTTGCTCTAGATATCTATCTTATTGGAAGTAGATAGCTAGCTGATGATTACTCGGATGAGTGGATCGCTTAAACCTCTTGGTCTCTTCGGTGATGAACTTTAATGTGAAGCTCTCGGTCCTATATATAGTTCCAGAAACTAGAAATCTTAGATGCCATTTGTGAATATATGCTGATACGATCAAATATCCAAAATATCACATCCAACGGCCCTAGATCCACCGCGGAACCGCCGCAAATCCCTCTCTTTGGCCACGGATCCACCGCAGTGTAGTAGGATCAGCCTTTGGGATTTTTTCTGGTGTTTTGTATTGTTATGTGGAGATCCTCTAGATGCTATATTCTGAGAATAATGCACTGAGTCTCTTCCGTTGCTAGATTTCATGATTTGCCTCAATATTTTGGTAGATTTAATTCCGACATCCCGATTTAATTCGGATCTCTTGGATTCCAGACCTGAGCTAATCTGCACAATATCTCAAATCAAAGTGTTAGTAGTATTTGGTATTTTTGAGATATTATCCTAACCATTTTATATGATATTAAATCTTAAGAATATTGATTAGAAATATTTGATATGATATGCATATTTTAATTACTAATATTTCATATAAATATCATATACAGGTATTTTTCCTTATTATGTTAATTATAATGTGGAAACATATGATAAGAAACTTTTTACACATAAACTCTCATATGTTCTATAATTACAATAAACAAGTTTTAGTACTTAACAATAATGGGGAAAATATTCATTCAAATGTATAATATTTTAGACTAATCAAATACCCCCAAAACTTAACTTTGATCGTCCCGAGCAAACCAGTTATCAAATAGAAAAAAAGGAAAGCTTAGTACACTTTCGTAGGCAACACGATTGTACTGAGCACGTGCAACAAGCCTTTAAACCTCTAGGTGTCCCTAGTAGGAGTGTCGTCTCCTGAGGGTTTTAGCGGATTACACCCACAAAATCTCATAATAAAAGAAAGATGATGAAAATTACATATAAAGATAAAGAACATATAAAAGAAAGAACTTGAAAATAAGAGTTTCAAACTACAATAGCTTTTTAGTAGCTATGAGCCCTATCTTAATAGTCATGAAAAGATGTCAGAAATCACATCATCTCTCAATAAAATATCGTATTTAGTCTTCCTCCCTACCTTTCTTCCAAACATCGACCATATACCCCTACGTGTATAAAAGACATCCCTACACTTAGAGAATTCAATTCAAGCTATCATACTCTTGTCCATCTTCCTTAGTACTTTTTAGTCGGTGAATATTTCAAATGGAATTGCTCACACATTTTTCATGCGACCGTTAATACTTCTTAAGCTACTAACCAACCATTACCAAATGTGCCCACTCTTTTAGGCATAATTAGCAATATTATTGTCTTGCAACATCTAAGGTTTAGCAATGGCTCCTAAACCAGTTGGTCTAAGGCACTAGGTGATAAGGCACCCACGCTATATTTTTTTAATGCTGCCTTAAATAATTACAAAACCAGTATTCATTTTTCTTCACCATTTTTTTCATTTATATTTTTGTTTATATATATTTTATAATTTTTTTTCTTCATACTAAGGCTTTTAGACAAGAGCATTTCAAGGTATCCTCTACTATCCTAAGTTTCAAGATGTGTGCCAGTGCGTATAGTAGGGTATCAACGTTCAGATGTTTAGACTTAAGAATAGGGACTATTTTTCAGACTTATTTCTATTCTCAGATTAGTGATTCTCTTCATCTTACTACCCCTTGGGACAACAGCTCATGACTACCTAGTACTAGTTTCGTTTTAAAACATCTAATTTTCTTACCTTTCTTAAAATTTTCCTTCCTATCATATGTATTTTTCATTTTCTAACTTTCATTATCAAAAAAAAATTGTGCTATTTGTTTAGTATAAAGCAAAATGATGCGTGAATAAGCATAATCCTCCCCCAAATCTATTTGCAGCAGTGTCCTCGCCGATATCATCTGTTAAGCTAAAACCTGTAGACTTGGAAGAAAAAGTTAGTTAAGGGGACAAGAATTAATGACAGTGAAATATTCCCCCAAATTTATTTTGGCTCACAATTTTGTAAAAAATTGTTTTTCTTTCAAGAGCCAAAATATTTTTCTCCCCCCTCCCAAACTTGAGTGAAACGGTATTAAGCATTTAAAATTATAAGAGGGGGGTAAAGTTATTAATCTATACAAGGCTTTACAAAGACCAAAAGTCAACACCAACCATTCGAAGATTTTATTGATGTAACAACATAGTTGGTAAAAGATCATAGATGTGAAGAAGTGGGGAGATAAGAGACGTAATCGATCGGGTTGACATCTCGGATGGTAGAGACGAAACAGTGATGGTGCAATACTCGCATTCTCGTTCTTGATAAGAAGAAAGGGTGGCGGTTCAACTTCTTTGGGTGGGGGTTGATTCATCACAACTTCCATGTCTTCTAGGAATGTGAGTTCTTCGGCAAAATATTTTCAAAACTTTCATCGATATTCCGAATGATAATCTCATCGGAAAGGAAGTTATAATACTCGAATAGCTCGACTAAATCATTCGACAAGTCAAAGGGTTCGAACTTAGGTATGGACTTGTCGACAGAAGAGTCTTCACTTGTATAATAGATAGTAGGATCAAATAATAATGCACTAGTGGCGTCGAGATCAAAATCGTGAAGCTCCTCAACTTCGCAACTGTCGGTAGCTATCATGTCGACAGAATATACATCATTTATCTGAGCATAGGGTTCGGAGGGTTGACTTCCTTACTTGTAGATATTAAACTCAATTGTCATCTTCCCAAAGGATGGGTTTATTGAACCGTTACGACAATTGATTATCGCGTTGAAAGTTGCTAGGAAAGGTCGATCTAGAATCACCAGAATTTGGTTCCGTGGGTTTGCTACAGGTTGTGTATCTATAAGTATAAAGTCCACAGGGAATATAAATTTCCCGACTTTGATTAACACTTCCTCTAGATCACCCCGAGATTGGGTGATAGATCGATCGACCATCTGGAGAGTGCAATGCGCAGGTTTCAACTCTCCTATGCCTAGTTGCTCATAAACAGAATACGGAAGTAAGTTAACACTAGCACCTAAATCGAATAGAGAACGATTGATATTTTTACTCCCAATAGTTATCGATTGTTCCCTTCCAAATGATGGCGCGACGTAGAGACGTCTTGCCTGAGATTCGGGGCAGATGCTATTTGGTTTTATCCGTCCACCTCTCCGAAGATGCCAAGTTGATTTATGGCACCGTGTATCGAAGGTTTAGACGGATGCGGCCGATATAGCAGACTTCGTCAGATTCCCCCCCGCTTGAGGGGTTTTTGATTGTGGGGACGCTCTTCCCTGCAGGCGCAAGCCCCTGCAGTTAATTATGCTACCGCATCGCGGTAACAACTTTCTCTTTCTCCAGATGTTCACTTCGTGTCGTGGGTGTTTGATTTGTTTGTGGTTGCCCGTGGATTGTTTACGGAAACTAATTTATGTCGTCACCCGTAGGACGTAGATTAGTCCAAATCCGTATTTTCTTAGATTTGGGTTTGGGGTTTTGGTTTAAGGATACGTTAGTCATATTTGAGGCTAAGATCAACTCAAACGTTTGTTAAGGATACGTTAGTCTAATTTGAGACTAAGATCAACTCAACGGGATCGTTTAGATCCGACAAAAGAGCATTTGGGCTCTATTGTTCTAGTTTAGGGACATAATAGTCCATTGCCAGTTTAGGGACATAGTGGTCCATTTCCAGTTTAGGGACATGGTGGTCCATTTAATGTATGGCCGTCGGGACCCGTCACCTCTCTGACGACGTTGAAAGATTACAACGACAGATATCAGAGGAGTTCGGAGATGTACCCTTGAACCAAAGTTGATTGGGAGATCTATAGTCCAATTTGGGACTAAAGTCTGTTTGAAGGTTTTGGTTTAAGCATACGTTAGCCATATTTGAGGCTAAGATCAACTTAAACGTTTGTTAAGGATACATTAGTCTAATTTGAGACTAAGATCAGCTTAACAGGATCATTTAGATCCGGCAAAAGAGCATTTGGGGGCTCTATTGTTCTAGTTTAGGGACATAGTGGTCCATTGCCAGTTTAAGGACATGGTGGTCCAGCATTCCCATTTTGGGGACGAATATTAGTTTAGGGACGCATTAGTCCATGAGTTTAAGGACCCCACGGTCCGTATCAATGTATGGTTGTCGGGACCCGTCACCTCTCTGACGACGTTGAGGGATTACAACGACGAATATCAGAGGAGTTCAGAGATGTACCCTTGAACCGGGTGTAAATTGATTTGAAAGAGCAGTCGTGCTCAGTTCAATTTAATTTGAGGACTTACGGCCAGAATTGGGTTAAGTCCATTTGAAAATGTTTAACATTTTGTTCATGATTGGCCTGTTTAGGCCTTTGCTTGGGCTCTGCCCCCTTTTTAAAATAATGCACAGCATTGAGCTTTTTAATTAAATGCGTAGCATTTTTTTTGGCCTGTTAGGCTTTTTTTAATTGGGCTCTGTCCCTTTTCTTTAATAATGCAGAGTATTCAATTGTCTGACAGCGCGCCACGTGGCCTGTCAGGCGCTTTGCGCCGATTGAGGAGCGCAAGACGCAAACTGATGTGGAGGTGACACGTGTCACACTCTGGTGAGCGCAAGTCTGTTAGCGCAGTGCGCTGCGCCAGTGCGCTGCTGACACGTGGCGCGCTCTGCTGAGCGCAAGTCTGTTAGCGCAGTGAGCTGCGCCAGTGCGCTGCGCTAGTGCGCTGCTGACACGTGGCGCGCTCTGGTGACTTGCGCCAATCCAAGAGCGCAACAGTGTAAATTAGGAGTGCAGGCACTGTACAGTAGCGCAGAGCGCATCTTGATCTAATTTAGATCAAAGAAAAGAATCTTTTTAGAGGTTCTACCTCAAGATTCAAGAACCGATGGTTCATCAAAAGGCAATGCCTTTATATAGATCAAAAGATCTAATCATGAAGTAGATTACTTCTTTATTATTATTTTTTATTGAAGATGATCTTGTTCTTAGATCTTTGATCTTTTTTAGAAGAAATTCTTCTTTTTATCAAAGGTTTGCCTTTTTTCTCTTTGAGTTCTTCTCACAATTTTTTTAGAGGAGCTCTGTATCTCTATCTCTCTGTATGTTTTAGACTTGGAGTCTAGGGAGCCTTTATATAGGGCCAATTGATTTGTTAGGTTGGTTACAGAGATCTTTCTCTGATTGATTTGGGGATATTTCCCCACCGTTGGATCTTTGATCCAAGGGCTCCGTTTTACAGAAGATAATCTTCTTGTTTTAACAAGATTAGAAAGATCTTTCTAGAATTTTAATTCTGATTTAGTGCTGACACAATTGGCGCAAGCGCACCTGCGCTTGACACGTGTCGCGCAGCGCAGAGCGCTAGCGCAACTGCGCTGACACGTGTCGCGCAGCGCAGAGCGCTAGCGCAACTGCGCTGACACGTGTCACGCAGCGCAGAGCGCAAGTCATCTGAAGCGTTGCTTCCTTTCTTTTTATTTTAAAACAGAGCCTTGCTCTGATTGGGTGCGCTGTTTCGGGCGCAGCGCTGGGAATCTGAAGCGTTGCTTCCTTTATTATTATTTGAATTTTTAAAACAGAGCTGTTTCCTGATTTAAAATCAGGAAAGCTTCTGGGAAAAGCTTCAGAAGAGGGTCACGTGCTTACACGTGACTAGCGGTCACGTGTTGGCACGTGACACCTAAAAACATCATCAAGGCAAGTTCAGTTTCCTGACTACGTTGAAGAAAAGGGGGCTTCAGAAAGAGTCACGTGCTCCCACGTGACCCGGGTCACGTGGCGACACGTGACGTTTAAATGCAAGCGTCAAAAGGCACACCAGTTCCCTGATCAAGTCAAGGAAAAGGCTTCAGAAGAGGTCACGTGCTTCCACGTGACCAGGGTCACGTGTTGCCACGTGACGTTCAAGACAGCAGACTCGTTCTCCAGTTGAACCAAGGAAAGAGAGAGTTCAAACAAGGGTCACGTGCTCACACGTGACCAGGGGTCACGTGGCAGCACGTGACGTTTAAGCAACGATCAGAAGACAGAGCGCAAAAGAAAGGAAAAGGCTCATCCCAAAGGGGGTCACGTGCCCACACGTGACCATGAGTCACGTGTGGTCACGTGGCAGCACGTGACGTTTAAGCAACGATCAGAAGACAGAGCGCAAAAGAAAGGAAAAGGCTCATTCCAAAGGGGGTCACGTGCCCACACGTGACCATGAGTCACGTGGTCACACGTGACCGGCTTTCAAAGCCCACTGTGTTAACAGAATTAAATTCTGAAAGAAATTCAAATCTTTCCAAAAGAAAGCGGCTATCTAGAACCAATCAAATTAAAGATTCAGAGGTGATGAAATATCATCTATCTATGGGAAAATCTCGGGTTTGGAAAGATTTCCCCTTTAAATCTAACCGAAACAACAAAGGAAAAACCCCTGGATTTGAAATCCAATGGTGAATAAAATTCACCCAACAATCTAAAGGTCCAAAATGAATGATGGATGCAAATCAAATCTTTCACGAAGATTCGTCAAAAAACTGATTGATTCGGCTGCTTCTCCTATAAATAGGAGCCAAGAGACATACAAGAGAGATATACGCAGAGAAGAAGAAAAAAAAGAAAAGGAAGAGAGTTTCGATACTTGGAGAACTTGGATCTTCTGCAAAAACCCTAGGTAAGAAAGGGAAAAGCTCCTTGAAAGAAAAAGAGAATTTAATTCTCAACAGAGTTTAACTCTGATAATGTAAAAACAGAAGAACATATTTCTTCTCTCTTTGATAGAGGATCTGCAAAGTGCACATCTCCCCTTAAGGTTGAGAATTTAATTCTCAATGGGTTGAGATCCTGCCATGCAGATCCAAAACATAGAGAAGGAATGCAAGCACGAGAATTTAATTCTCACAGAACTATAGGAATTTAATTCCTTTAAAATAAAATTAGGGCTTGCCCCTGTATCATGGGAATTTAATTCCTTCAGAATAAAAAGAAACAGGGTTTAACCCTAATTAAGAACCTAGTTCTGTTGCAGCAGCGGGAATTTAATTCCCTTAATCGTAATTTAACAGAGGATGGAAGTTTAAACTCCTTAAAAAAGCTTTGTTAGGATTTAACCCTATTTGGTTCTTCACATATATGAGGAATTTAATTCCTACAGAAAATTCAGAGTTAAACTCTATTCCAGAATATAAGTCTTCGAAAGGAAGTAGGAATTTAATTCCTCCGAAATTTACAGCCCGAGGAATTTAATTCCTGAAAAAGATTGACAAAGCCTCTAAACAAAATACATAGAGGCAGGGTCACGTGTCATCACGTAACCCCCCCAAGAGATCTACAGAAAGTCCCTCTGAGGCAGCACCCCACGTGATCCACGTGTCTCTTGGCAGAAGCTCTAATACATAGGCATTTGAATGCCCATCACGTGATGGCACGTGATGCTCTGAAAGACACGATAATCTCAGAATAAATGAAGGGAGGGCGCTCTCACGTGCTGCCACGTGACCCCTCTTGTCTTAGTGTTTAACATTAAATTGAAACTCTCGAACCCAGTGTTAAAACATTGTTGGGCCTTAGTGTTCAACACTAATTAAAAAGCTTTATTTGCAGTGTTCAACACTGATCTGTTTTAGTGTTTAACACTAATTTGAAAAGCCTTGTTGCTGGTGTTTAACACCAATTATCTCTTAGTGTTAAACACTAACTTGTCAACCTCATTCCCAGTGTTCAACACTGATTGCTCTGTAGTGTTTAACACTAGGCTTCGGCCCAATTGACTAAATGGATGGAGGCAAAGCCTCTCCTGATTGGACTTAGCCCAAGATGGCCATAAGTCCTCAATTTGTGATTAACTGGGCCAATGGACTCATAACACAATTAATTCGTCTTGACCCCAAATTGGGCCAAGGACTATTTAATCCACTCCGGTTCTAGGGTACATCTCTTCACTCCTTTGATACTTGGCATTGTAATCCCTCAATGTCTTCAAAGAGGTGACGGGTCCCGACGACCACACATTGATACGGACTGCGGGGTCCTTAAACCCGTGTTTAATGCAAATTCCTGGTTACGTGGAACGCGGATAATGTCACTCTTTGACCCCGTGGAAAACGTCCAGAGCGGAGCCTGGTCCTCGCAGAACACGGCAGTGAACCCGTGTGAAGCACCCAGAGCACATAACGGACTGTGGGGTCCTTAAACCCATGGACTACGACGTCCTTAACCTTGACCGAGATGTCTTAAAACTAACAATGGACTGTGGGGTCCTTAAACCCATGGACTACGACGTCTTTAACCTTGACCGAGATGTCTTAAAACTAACAATGGACCGCAATGTCCTTAAACTACCCACGGACCGCAATGTCCTTAAACTACCCATGGACCGCAATGTCCTTAAACTAGAACAATAGAGCCCCGCATGCTCTTTTGTCGGATCTAAACGGTCCCGTTTAAGTTGATCTTAGCCTCAAAGATGGCTAACGTATCCTTAAACCTTCAAACAGAGTGGACTATAAATCCCCCCAATTAACTCTGGCTCAAGGGTACATCTCTGAACTCCTCTGACATCCGTCGTTGTAATCCTTCAACGTCGTCAGAGAGGTGACGGGTCCTGACGGCCATACATACGTTGGACCTCTAGGTCCCTAAACTGGAACAACGGAGTCCAAACACTCCTTTATCGGATCTAAACGATCCCGTTAAGTTGATCTTAGTCACAAAGTTAGACTAACGCATCCTTAACAAACGTTTGAGTTGATCTTAGCCTCAAGTATGGCTGACGTATCCTCAAACCAAACCCCCAAACCCAAATCTAAGATAATACGGATTTGGACTAGTCCACGCCCTACGGGCGACGACATAACTCAGTCTCCGTAAACAATCCACGGGCAACAAAACACAAAACAAACACCCACGACACGAAGTGACCATCTGGAGAAGGAGAAAGTTGTTACCGCAATGCGGTAGCGTAATTAACTGCAGGGGCTTGCGCCTGCAGGGAAGAGCGTCCCCACAATCAAAAAAAAACCCCACAGCATGCAACGACGGCTAAAAGCACTGAGCCCAGACGCCCTAAGTCTGGGGGCATGGTGGTGCACACTGTTTACATGGCCTCTGGAAAAGAGGAAAGCCGCACTTCTACGGGCCACCGACCGCTAACCCGATCCGTGACGAAGGCTCAAGAGCAGCAACAAAAGCTTCAAGAAATGATGAATGCTATGGCCGCGCTCACCGGGCCAAAAGAAAACCCAGAAACGTCCTCAGACGCACGCCGGGAGGAAGAAACCGATGCTGAATTCCTTCGCCGGACACTGAAGAAAAGGGATAAAGAGGCTGCTGAACAAGCGGCCAATATACAACGGATGGGCCTCCTCTTCCAAGATGTGATAGGAATGATGATCCAGCAGGACTTACCCGCTGAGGATCCCCCAATCGTTCTTGAAGACGACCGAGGAGAAACGTCAAATCCACCACCAGCCCTCTCAACGGCCAAGGAGGAGGCAATCTCTAAGGCTGACTTGGCTGACTACATAGCCCAGCAAATCCGGGTTCATCACGCGACTGAGGCAGCTGGTCAAGTCGTGAAAACGGGGCGGCCGTATCCGAGCTGGTACGACCAAATCAAATACCCGCAAGGCTATACGATACCAAAATTCCACGTGTATAAGGGGACCGGCAATCCCCATCAGCATGTCGCCCAGTTCCGGGCCCTCTGCGGTAACACCGGCGGTGATGATAAACTGTTGCTCCGCCAGTTCATGGGCAGCTTATCAGAAACTGCGTTCGAATGGTATTCGGAACTCCCGAACGATTCTATCAAAACGTTCGCTGAAATGGAGCTGTTGTTCACTCAGCGATTCGCAAGTGCCAGCGAACGCACTCCAATAACTGCACTGATTAACGCCAGGGTGAAACCGGGCGAAACCTGGGTCCAGTACGCTATACGCTGGCGGAACTTGTGGTCGAGATGTGAGCAACGCATTGAGGAAGCACCCGCGGTGGGCATGTTCATGGGAACTCTAGACCCTCACGCAACTATTTCCCAGTTTATGATGTTCTTTAAGCCAACCACATTCCAGGCTTTGATCGACAAGTTGGCTCAGATGGACCAGATGGGTCATAGACCACCTACCCCGAAGTCGGAATCTCGGAATGACAAGGGTAAAGGGAGGGCAACCTTTGTTGCGAATGCCCAGCAGCAACCTAACGCCCCGAAACCGGCAGATCAACTCGAGGAAAGGCGTCGGTATTATAATGAGAAGATGAAGCGTCCCTACTCATTCCCACGGGACAAGACGAAACGGCTATTCGAGCTGGCAATACGCAACAGACTTATAAACCTGCCAAATCCAAGGCGACCGCCGCAACCCACCGAAGTGAATAACCCTAACTATTGCCCTTACCATCAAACGGTAAGTCATCCGATCGAAGATTGCTTCGTCTTCAAAGGATGGATTGAAGATCAGTACCTCCAGGGGAAGTTCGTACTGTCCGAAAAGTGGAAGGTAAACCCACCACAGCCTCATGCTCCTAGGAAAGCGGATACACCGGGGGCAACATGTTCTTTTATTGAAGAAGCTCCATGGGAGGTCGTGCTATCAACTAAAACCAAAAGAATGCTGAGAGACCTTCATGCGTGCCCTGCGATCGAATGGAAGGACCCTCTTGAACCTCAAATTATCGAAGGGACGCTAAGGCGCCGCCCGACTACAAAGACTCACGATAAGAGCCCAGATACTCACGCCCAATCGTCAAAATCTTCGAAGAAAAAGAAGAAGAAATCCAAGAAGTCCGTGAAGCCTGGAAAAGAGCACACGAACTTGCAGAAGCAAATCGACGCGTTGGAAGAGTACAATCAAAAGGCGCGAACCCCTGTCACACTGCAAGAGTTCCTCAACCACATCTTTCAAGAAGAAGATGATGGAGAAAGCTCGTCGGATGAATCCGAAGGATATGTGGCGAGTTGTAACGTAATCTCCCATTCGTTTACCGATGATGGGAAAACTCCTGGCATTGAAAAGCTGGAGACAGAGCCTGCACCAGAGCGTGCATGGCCAACAGATGAAATGATCGACGCTTTTCTAGACGAGATTCGTCTAAAATGTAAAGCGGACCAGGAGCGTGAGATGGCCACATCTGAAGGAGCCAAATGCGGGAAGCTGAACGAAAAAGTTGAACTACCAGAGCGAAAGGCATCCGAAGTAAACAAGAAGATATTCAAGACGAGAAAAAGGTTTGCCAAAGCTATGTCACTGGGGATGAAGCTACCGCCCTCGGAAGGAAACACACACGATGGGGTGGAGAGGCACCCTGATTATTGCGCATATCACCGGAAAATCTCACACCCCACGGAGGAGTGCGACGCCTTTAAAATATGGTGGCAAGGATATGTCGCTCGTCGGCAACATGTTAAGCGCATGAAACGCAAGATCCGTTGGGAGCGAAGAAGTACTGTCGATGGGCACAACAGAACGACTGGCAACTGTTACATGGTTAACGCCAGGGGGTCACAAGTTCTCACCTTTGGGAGCGACTCTGATGAAGAAATGGCTCTGGGCCCTCTCTTTAAAGAATCCGTTTTGGGGAAAGAAGAAGAATCGGAGGCCTGCGAGAACATTCAGCTGCGCAATCGCACACTCCCAGAAAAGAATCTCGGGCCCGGGAATAGAAGGGATAAGGGAAAGGAAAAGGTCACTGAAGATATCACTTTAGATGACCAAGTCATGAGGGAGCTGGCTGCCAAAGACCCTCCTAGGAAGAGTAAAGTGGACTATAACATCCTCGCGCACCTAAGGAAGCTACCTTCTCAGCTTAGCATTCTCGATGCCCTCCTATTATCAAAAGAAGCGCGAGACTCACTAATTAAGGCGTTACAAGAACCTGAGCAATTCCAAGCCTTCCTCGCCACTGAAAAGATGAAGGATGAACTGGAGGAAGTGTATACAGCCGACATCACTTTCGGTGATGAAGACCTCCTTCTCGGGACGTGCGACCACAACCGTCCCCTATACGTCTCCGGATACTGCCATGATATCAAGATAGGCAAGATTCTGGTGGATAATGGATCCTCCGTCAATCTCCTTAATGTTCGGGTGTTGAAGGAAATCTGCATGAGCGTGCAACACCTCGCTCGTGACAAGATTACTATCTCCGGTTTCGATTCACAATCGTCACAGACTCTCGGATCTGTGATATTAACATTATGCTTTGGACTTCTCGTCACAGACATCAAATTCCATGTCATTGACGCCAAGACCTGCTACAACGCCTTACTCGGCCGTCCTTGGCTACACGAGTACAATATCATCCCTTCTACACAACATCAGTGTATGAAGTACTTTAAGGATGGTTTCGAGTATACCGTAACAGGTGAGTTAAACCCATTTTCCGTGAACGAAGTCCGCAAATACGAAGATGCGAAGTACTTTTTGCCAGATTTTGAGGATACAGAAAGGAGTCGCAATCTGGGGAACAAAACCGCCGCCACCATCCCGATTTTCGGGAGCGATACCGAAGAAGAGGAAGAGATAGTTTATGCAGGGCCATCTCAACGCAACAACCTGGGGACGCCCGCCCCCGTGTTGGTCTTCGGAAGTGATTCAGAAGATGAAGTTAATATGGTGTTCTCCAATCGGCTGTCAATACAAGCACCCCCTGGCGATGACCATAGTTTGCAAATCACCATGGTACCGCGAGAACACTACAAGGATCTCGACACGCTTCGGGCTCACAATGTACATTACCTGCAAACATTTTACGTCCCTCCCAGGCGAAGGGGCGAGAAGGTGATCCTATTCTACTGATCCTCAGAGTCGAAAATAGAGAAAGAGATCTGGCATGGCACGGATGCTACGCTTGACAGGCTCCAACCCATCCGTCTGCCCAGATACTATACAAATGGATTAAAGAAGCTATTGAAGCGCCAAGGAGTACCTTTAGAACAGACCGTTCGGCAGGCGCGGTTCTACAACAGGATTTGGGATGTCCCCGGGACTCAACGCAAATTGCCCAACGGGAAGATGGAAACACTCGGGCTTGGATACGCAAGAGCCGGAAAACGGGAACGGGCTCACAGTAGCTACGCCATATATACCTTTGATGAAGAGGAGGACGCCCTGTCAGGAGATGCCAACCACCCATCAAAACTAGACCCCGCAATTAAAGCGCCGAGTCCGTCGTTTGAAGAGCGAGTGGGCAAGCCTATCAGGAAAATGGGTCAGGAAGCGTGGGAAGACCACAACCGCGAAATGGCCATCTACGAGAAGGCCAGGACGCAACGTTTATCTCAACGTGCTGCAAAAGACAAAGACGCTTATCCTCGTCAATCCGTTGTACGAAAGGCCCGACGCAGAGACGGAAATAAATCAAGAAGCGGCTCGGGTTTGTCCCTCATGAAGAAGATGAGTCGAGCGTACTCCTTCCCCCGAGACAAAACGGGGAGGTTACTTAACCTCGCCATAAAACATCAAATGATCACGCTTCCAGAGTCTAGACATCCTGAGCAAGCTAGCAAGGCTTCTCATCCGAGTTATTGCTCTTATCACCGAGCCATAGGACATCCTACCGAAGACTGCTTTACCTTCAAGAACTGGGTCGAGGACCAGTACCGACGGGGCAGATTCGCTTTATCCAACGGCTGGAATGTGACGCCGCCGCAAAAGCATGAGCCCAAGGCCGCAAGAGCAGAACCGGGTCCACCTCAGTCCAGGGAGTGGGTTCGCACTTGTTATACGATTACGATATTAGGAGAAGAGCCCGAGAACGTAGATGACCTTTACCGGTGCTTTGAGAACAGCGATGATGAGGTGATCTCGGAATTTCCGCCCGCTCCGAAAGAACTGGAAGATGGTATACATACTACTGCAGATAACCTCAAGAATATTGAGTTGGGATCGGCAGACGACCCGCGACCGACTTTTGTCAGCGAGCTGCTATCCGAAGAAAGGGTAGCTGCGTTAAAGAACGTGCTTCTACGGCATAAAGACTGCTTCGTGTGGAACTACTCCGAGATGCCAGGATTAGATCCGGAGATTGCTGTGCATAGATTAGCAATATCCCCAGATATCAAGCCAGTCAAGCAGGCGCCAAGGAGGATGCGACTCGAGCTTGAAATGAGCATCAACGCCGAAGTCAAGAAGTTGATCGATTCTGGGTTTATCCAAGAAGTCCAATACCCCGACTGGATCGCCAATATTGTCCCGGTAATGAAGAAGAATAAGACGGTACGCATATGCGTGGATTTCAGGGATCTCAATAAAGCCTGTCCAAAGGACGATTTCCCGGTGCCGGTAACCGAGCTAATGATAGATAACACGTCCACTCACGAGGTTTTCTCCTTTATGGACGGTTCATCAGGATATAATCAGATAAAAATGCATCCCGAAGACCAGAAGCACACCGCTTTCCGGACTCCTTTGGGTATATTTTGCTACAGGGTTATGCCCTTTGGTCTAAAGAACGCTAGCGCTACCTATCAAAGGGCCATGACAAAGATCTTTGATGACCTCATACACGACGTCGTCGAGTGCTATATCGATGACCTCGTAGTAAAGAGCATGTCATACGAAGATCATTTAAAGCATCTGGAGACTGTATTTCGACGCCTTCGGCAATATAATTTGAAAATGAATCCCCTCAAATGCGCGTTTGGAGTCTCCTCGGGCAAATTCCTGGGATTCATCGTTCGACACCGAGGTATTGAAATAGATCCGTCAAAGATTAAGGCGATCATGGAAATGCCTCCGCCAAGAACCCTCAAGCAGTTGCGGTCTCTCCAAGGGAAGCTCGCATACATCCGGCGGTTTATCGCTAATCTTTCGGGCAAATGCCGTCCTTACAGCCACCTGATGAAGAAGGGAACTCCATTCGCTTGGGATCACAAATGTCAAGGTGCACTAGACGAGATCAAGCAGTACCTGCAGAATCCTCCGGTGTTGGCCGCGCCGGTCAAGGGAAAACCCCTCATTCTTTATACGACCGCCCTCGAAAGTTCTTTAGGCGCATTATGGGCACAAGAGAACGATCAGGGGAAAGAAAGAGCACTTTACTACTTAAGTCGAGTACTGCTGGGGGCAGAAAGCAACTATTCCCCCATTGAAAAGCACTACCTGGCGTTGATCTTCGCAATGACAAAGCTTAGACATTACGCATTAGCACATGAAGTCCGTCTTATTTCGAAGGTGGACCCTCTCAAATATTTGATGTCGAAAGCCATATTGACGGGGCGACTCGCTAAGTGGGCCCTGCT
Source organism: Agapanthus africanus (assembly GCA_030015575.1). Classification (NCBI taxonomy): domain Eukaryota; kingdom Viridiplantae; phylum Streptophyta; class Magnoliopsida; order Asparagales; family Amaryllidaceae; genus Agapanthus; species Agapanthus africanus. The sequence continues at coordinate 39,458,776 of JASDDO010000019.1, read as the reverse complement.
CTTGATGGAGTTCTCGATAACGTATCAACCTCTCAAGACAGTGAAAGGCCAGGCCATTGCCGACTTCCTCGCCGAGCACCCGATACCGGCCGATTCTCCTCTGAACTGTGATTTGCCGGACGAGCATGCATTTGATGCGATTAGCGGCGGAAGCGCCCGATGGGAACTCTATTTCGATGGAGCATCCTCCATAAAGAAACAGAAACAAAGTGTCCCAATGATCAAATCAGGGATAGGCCTCATCTTTGCAACTCCACAAGGAGGGATAATGCGCTTCGCCTTCTCCTTAACAGAACCGAGGACAAACAATGAAGCCGAATACGAAGCTCTGATAGTAGGCCTCGAGATCGCCATCGACATGGGAATTGAAGACCTCCTCATATACGGGGATTCTCAGCTGGTCGTTAGTCAAGTAAATGGTAACTGCCAAACGTACAAGCCGGAGTTGGTGAAGTACGGCGAAAGGGTGCAACAACTATTGACACAAATTCCCTCCTATACTTTGGAGAACATACCGCGCGCGGAAAACAGCAAGGCAGACGCGTTGGCTAAACTTGCTAAAGAACTGGCCGACGAGAACCTCGACGACGTCAGAATTGTGGTACAAAGCCGCCGAGTGCTCGCCCCGGCACAAATATCTCCGGAATCATGCGAAGAAAAGGGAACGACTGAGCAGACGACCCTACAAATAAAAGACCATGAGAGGGCCGAAGACTGGAGAGAGTCTTCATAGACTACTTTAAGTCCCACCGAATGCCCGAAGAAGCGTCCTCAAGACATCAGCTCATGAAACGAGCTTTATCTTTCGCTTTTGTCAACGATATTCTATACAAGAGATCATTTGATTCTCTATGGCTGAGATGCTTAGGACCTGACGAAGCAGAAAGAGTCATTCAAGAAGTTCATGACGGACTTTGCGGTTCTCACCAAGCAGGCCCAAAGATGAAGTTAAAAATTAAACGGATGGGTTACTACTGGCCCACGATGATCCAGAACTGCCTCGAGTATGCGAAGCAATGCCACTCATGCCAGATTCATGGAGACTTCATCCACCAACATCCGAATCCACTGCACCCAACGGTAGCTAGCTGGCCGTTCGAAATGTGGGGGACTGACATAGCCGGCCCCATTGAGCCAGCATCATCCAGGGGACACCGTTTTATCCTGGCGACAACTGATTACTTCTCCAAATGGGCAGAAGCAGTACCACTGAAGGAAGTGAAGACGGAGAATATCCTCCATTTCTTCAAGACGCACGTCATCTATCGGTTCGAAGCTCCACGGCGGATTATCTCCGATAACGGGCCGGCCTACCGAAGCCATAAGATTAGCCGCTTCGCACAACAGCATAATATAGACTGGAGATATTCTTCGGTTTACAATCCACGAGCTAACGGTCTGGCCGAGGCCTTCAATAAGACCTTGACGAAGATCATAAAAAAGACCGTTTCCAGGAATAAGAAAGACTGGCACGAAAGGCTGCAAGAAGCCCTTTGGGCTTATCGAACTACGTTCAAGTCGGCCACAAACACAACGCCGTACGCGTTGGTATTTGGGACGGAAGCAGTGCTCCCCCTCGAGATAGAGTTACCCTCTCTACGAGTAGCAGTCCACCACGAGCTGACGAACGAAGAAAATGCTCACCTTCGGCTTGAGGAGCTTGATGCCCTCGACAAAACCCGGCTCATAGCGCAACAACATCTAGAGGCCTACAAAGCAAAGATGACGCGCTCGTACGAAAAATTGACCAGGCCGAGGACATTCCGCCAAGGCGAACTTGTACTAGTGGTCAAAAGACCTATGATCCCCAATCGTGCCAAGCGAGGAAAATTTGAGCCAAACTATGAAGGCCCGTACATCATAGACAAGGTCTACCAGGGTGGAACCTACCTACTCATGGACATGCACGGTGAAAGGCCTTTCAGGCCAATAAACGGCCGCTTCTTAAAGAAGTACTATGCTTAATAAGCCACAGCCTGGGTCAATGATAGATGACGACGACTATGTCCGCTCACTATCTTCCTAGGCTCAGACTTTACAAGCAGCAGCCAGCCTTCCCATATCGACGGACCGAAACGTCCTTAAACTAACGACGGACCGAAACGTCCCTAAAACTACTACCGCAGCATCTTTAGGCTGACGAGATAAAAAAGAGGAGAGAAAAAAAAATAAAAATATATGAAAAAGAATAAAAAAAAACGGTACGTCCATAAGCAAAATGGGCACGGATGAAAACCCGAAAGGGCTCCGTGAGTAAAAACAGCAGGGCTGCCGGCAAGCGTTCGTGAAAACCCGAAAGGGCGCGACCTTGTAAAAAAAAAAAGTAAAAAAAAAAGGGGGGGGGGAGGGGTATGTCCGTAAGCAAAATGGGCACGGATGAAAACCCGAAAGGGCTCCGTGAGTAAAAACAGCAGGGCTGCCGGCAAGCGTTCGTGAAAACCCGAAAGGGCGCGACCTTGTAAAAAAAAAGTAAAAAAATAAAATAAAAAAAAAGGGGGGGGGTATGTCCGTAAGCAAAATGGGCACGGATGAAAACCCGAAAGGGCTCCGTGAGTAAAAACAGCAGGACTACCGGCGAGTGTTTGTGAAAACCCGAAAGGGCGCAATCTCGTTAAAAGACACTTGTAGGGTCCTCTCGACCTTGTAAGGAGAAACCACCTGCGTGAGATCCTTACGACTCACAAAGGAGCAACACACTTAGGGATCCTCACGATTCCTAAGGAGAAAATACACTTACGAGATCCTCACGACTCGTAAGGAGAATTCTCTTATGGGACCCTCACGGCTCATGAGATTTGAAAGTCTTAAGATACAGAAACCTGAACCTGTTCTTAAGCAAATCCTCCACAACCTTCGATATTGCCCTACAAGAGGCTCAATACTGACCCTTGTATACAATCCACGGGCGCGAATAAACATTTCCTCAGCAAAGTCCAACCCTCGTAGGTCCTCTCGACCCATAAGGAGAAAACCCTCTTGTAGGATCCTTACGACTTACAGAGGGACATACACTTAGGAATCCTCACGATCCCTAAGGAAAAAATACACCTGCAAGATCCTCACGACTTGTAGGAAGAAATACCTTTGTGAGACCCTTACGGCTCATGAAGTCAAAAGCCTTAGCCGACAGGATCCTAACCCTGTTCGCTAAGCCACCTTTGTTCAACATCGACAGAGGCAAATGATGATTCGCTCCTGGCAACATACCAGTTGCAGCGGTGCTGACGCCGAAATCGGTGTCCAAAATCCGAACTTGCGGCGAAAAAGCTAGCAAGCCACACATGCCTGCAAAATAGCCGAAATGATAGGGCAACTTGCAATAAAAAGCAGCAAGTGAGAATGAAGGCATACAAAACAGCCGAAATGATTGGGCAGCTCGCAATAAAAAGCAGCGAGTAAAAAAAAAAAAACAGCCGAAATGATTGGGCACCGCGAAAAATAGCCGAAATGATTGGGCAATCGCGATTTTCGCGATATAAAAAGCTGAAATGATAGAGCATCGCGGAAAGAATAAAAAAAAAATGACGAAAGAATGAAATCTTCGCCCTACAGGTAATGTTACATCTATCCCTGTATACAATCCAGGGACGCAAGCAAAGAAGGGAACGTACCTCCTTCCCCCAGGTTTCACCAAAGAACGAAGCTAAATCTCGACGGGCCACAAGCGACCTAGAGATCATCCCAACACTCGTTTCGTAACAGCAGACACAACATCAAGCGAAACGGAACAGCGGCAACCCCCAGTTCCATGGCTCGGCGATACACATATCACCAAGAGTCAAACCTCTATTCCGTGAAATGCGGATATATACAGTGCAAAATTCCTGGTCACGTGGAACGCGGATAACGTCACTCTTTGACCCCGTGGAGAACGTCCAGAGCGGATCCTGGTCCTCGCAGAGCATGGCAGTGAACCCGTGCAAAGCATCCAGAGCGGAGCCTAGTCCTCGCCTAACGCGGCAGTGAACCCGTGTGAAGCATCTAGTGCAAAATTCCTGGTCACGTGGAACGCGGATAACGTCACTCTTTGACCCCGTGGAAAACGTCCAGAGCAGATCCTGGTCCTCGCAGAGCATGGCAGTGAACCCGTGCAAAGCATCCAGAGCGGAGCCTAGTCCTCGCCTAACGCGGCAGTGAACCCGTGTAAGCATCTAGTGCAAAATTCCTGGTTACGTGGAACGCGGATAATGTCACTCTTTGACCCCGTGTGAAGCATCCAGAGCGGAGCCTAGTCCTCGCCGATCACGGCAGTGAACCCGTGTGAAGCATCTAGTGCAAAATTCCTGGTTACGTGGAACGCGGATAATGTCACTCTTTGACCCCGTGGAAAACGTCCAGAGCGGAGCCTGGTCCTCGCCAAGCACGGCAGTGAACCCGTGTGAAGCATCCAGAGCAAATACCGGACTGTGGAGTCCTTAAAATCCACGGACTATGACGTCCTTAACCTCGACCGTGATGTCTTAAAACTAACGATCAACCACCCCGATTCCCTACAGACTTTGCCTTGGTTTAAGGGTACATCTCTTCACTCCTTTGATGCCCGGCGTTGTAATTCCTCAATGTCTTCAAAGAGGTGACGGGTCCCTGCAACCAAACACCGGACTGTGGAGTCCCTAAATCCACGGACTATGAGGTCCTTAACCTTGACCGTGATGTCTTAAAACTAACATCGGACTGTGGAGTCCTTAAATCCACGGACTATGAGGTCCTTAACCTTGACCGCGACGTCTTTAAACTACGATACCTTGAGAAACTCCCGACTCCGTAAAACACGGACAAGGGTGACCGCATCCAACACTTGCAGGCCCTCACGACCTGTAAGGAAGAAAAAACTCTCTTGCGAGATCTTTACGACTCTCAAGGGAAGACCCGCTTAAGGATCCTCACGATCTTTAAGAAGAACTTACACCTATGGGATCCTTTCGACCTGTAGGGAGAAAAACTCTTTATAAGACCCTCGTGGCTCGTGAAATGCAAAAGTCTTAGGAAGCAGATCTTAACCCTGAGTCCTGAGCCATTGCTGTCCTGCAAGGAAATCAAGATAGAATATCCGCAGAACACATTCGATGAAAAGGAGACACACCATTGAGAAGAAAAATGTATCTTTTATTCATAAACCAAAATGGGTGCAAAGTACAATTCATGAAAGAAACAAAAAGAAAATACTCTCATCCATGAGCATGTACAAAAGGGAAGAAAAAGATACAAATGTTTCAGGCCGGCGGGCGATTCAGCAGCTTGGTCAGCTCATCCTGCTTTTGCTGAGCCACGGCTTCATGACGCAAGATCTCCAGAAGACGAGCCTCCGCTTGAGCCTGCTGAGCCTGATACGAAGCGAGCCGAGCTTCGAGCTCTTTCTCGGTGGCCTTATGAGCCTCAACCCTCTCACGAGTGAACATGGCAACTTTATCGAGAGCCACAACCTTATGTCCGCTACGTGTCGCCCTATCAGGCCATGAAAGCTCACTTTGCGACCACAACCTTAGAAATAGGACATACACGCTCGAGACCATATAAATGGGCTTCCGATCGACAGCAATAATCGATCCAAAACGCGCTCACACAACCCGGTATGAAAAGCAACGAAAAATTTTTCCGACGATTATCCTATCAAGCATGTGCTCGCAATCATGTGAACATCCGAAAAAGAAATAAAATTTGAAGCTTTAATGTGCACGCGACATGACAACAGTATTGATAATTGAAGAAAATTTTCATAAAAGGAACACAAGATTTATTCATGCAAGCGGAAACATACATACGAGTACCGAGCCTACATGGAAGTTCAACATAAAGCATACAAAAAGGAGGGACTAATTTAAAGAGGTTCTACACTAACAGAAAAGGTCACCAAACACAGGATCAACGGCACAGGGGTTGATGAAGCAAAGGACAAAATTCTCCATCTCTCTCTCCGCTTTCTCCAGCACATCGAAGCGACGATTCTCGCGAGAAGTCGCTCCCCATCGGTTGGTGCCATGTTCGTCCGCGAATGCAAACATAATAGCTCGCCGGGCTTTTATCTCGCTCAGCAGATGAATTGAGCAGTCCTTCAGAGCCTGAGTAATCAGGCATGCTTCATGAAAGCCCTCGAGCTTTTCTTCCGCCGCATCAAGCATTGCCAGGGTCATCTCTGCCGGGTGAGGAGGAATGTCGGCAAGCACGGCCATGAGGATCATCCGAAGCCAGAGAGAACCCATCGGGAGGGGAGACCCCCTACGGATCGAGAGTTCGTGCATGGCTGAGTCGCATTCGTTGTCGGTAAGGAGGGGATCCACCAACCGAGCAGCAAAGCGGGGGACCATCTCTTCAATAGGAACTTCCCACGGCTGTCGGCGAGCATGAGGACGATTGCAGGCCATGACGCTCGTTTGTTTCTCAGGATAAGTTACTCTAAGATAAAAAAATAATAATAATAATATGAAGCTCTTTGTGAAAGGAAAAGAAAGCTATAGCCTCATATATAAAGAAGTGCATTAAGTGCTGTGCGCGGAAAATCTTGCATGGTAAGGCTATTTCCAAGGCCCAAAAAAAAGGAAGGGCATCTAAAATCAAGGAAATGAAACTATTTCCAAGGCCCTTTCTCTGCATCCAATATTGTGCACTGAAAATACGGCATGAGAAAATTTTGTGAACCGCCCCATCAAGGGACCCACGTGCAGAACACGTGAGGCCTAAACCTGATGCGCGCTTAAAAGGAAATATATGGAGTAGTACCCTGCATATTAAAAGCACAAACGACAACAGTAGCAAAAATGATAAAATCCCAGATGCAAACATAGAAAGACATAATGACAATTGTCACTCATACTTCAAGAGGTTCATACAAAACACAGAGGACGCATTTACAACGGTAAAACTTCAGATGCGGGACATGGGTTGAGAAACTCAAAATTAACTTTATCCAAGATTTTCCAAGCATTTCGAACCTCCCGAGTATGTTTCCTCTCACGATCACAAGCATCGGGGTCCTCACGAATGTCCTCCACCCTCCGATAGGCGGCAAGTATGGCCGACTGCTGGAACATCTGATGCAGGAGATCAATGAGATTATCCCGCCTTCTCTTTGAGATCAAGTGCATCAGATACACCGAGTGTACTTTATCCTCGGCGGCGTCCAATGCCCCAAGTGGCACACCAGCACAGAATAGAGGGAGAGCCTCCCTGATCGCCAGCACGATCAGCCTCAGAAGAGAAGAGCGACGGGGGAGTAGCCGATGGTTGTACTCATCAAAGCGGCTCATAATCTCGGCACATTGAGCATCGGTGAACTCCTGGTTCTGACTGCGGCCCAGTGCACGAATATTCCCATAGGAAATGATCTCGTCAAGATCATACAGATGGGCATCCATGATACCTGAAATAAAGGTCGTGAGATTCATTACAAAACCCCCATCGCATTAATTGCAGAAGAACAACCTCGGGCCAAGAGACCCCAGGAAGCCTCTGTGTGAAGAAATCGAGTTCTTCGTTGGAATTAAATTCCTTATTGAGAAAAGGGAATTAAATTCCCAGAAACATGTTTTTTTGATGGAATTAAATTCCATGGAGTTGAGACGCCATCACCATCTCCCCAAGGATCATCTAAACCCTAAAAGATCTACAGTTTGAAGATTAAGCAGTTTCATGTTCTTATGGAAAATATGAAGAAAAAAAGGGTAAAAACCCTTGTTTTGGATTTAAAATCCAGAGAAATGTGAAGGTCCATCGTTGTCCAAGAACATTATCTGAGGAAAAAGGATTCCTTTCGAACAGAGTTAAACTCTGAAGATTGTTTCAAGACAGAGAACTAAGCTCTGAAAGCGAGAATTAAATTCTCAAAGAAGAAGTTCTCAGAAAAAGAAGTTGAACAAAGTGAAGGCTCCTATGAAGAGACAGAGGTATTTATAGAAGACAATGAAAACGTTTCGTCTCCCCAGATCCCTAGAGGAATCCAACGGTCACAAGAGGTGACAGCGTTGCACTCACGTGCAGACACGTGAGAACAACGCTGTGGGGGCATTTGTTTCCTGATTTAAAATCAGGAAAGCTTCTGGGAAAAGCTTCAGAAGAGGGTCACGTGCTTACACGTGACTAGCGGTCACGTGTTGGCACGTGACACCTAAAAACATCATCAAGGCAAGTTCAGTTTCCTGACTACGTTGAAGAAAAGGGGGCTTCAGAAAGAGTCACGTGCTCCCACGTGACCCGGGTCACGTGGCGACACGTGACGTTTAAATGCAAGCGTCAAAAGTCACACCAGTTCCCTGATCAAGTCAAGGAAAAGGCTTCAGAAGAGGTCACGTGTTTCCACGTGACCAGGGTCACGTGTTGCCACGTGACGTTCAAGACAGCAGACTCGTTCTCCAGTTGAACCAAGGAAAGAGAGAGTTCAAACAAGGGTCACGTGCTCACACGTGACCAGGGGTCACGTGGCAGCACGTGACGTTTAAGCAACGATCAGAAGACAGAGCGCAAAAGAAAGGAAAAGGCTCATTCCAAAGGGGTCACGTGCCCACACGTGACCATGAGTCACGTGGTCACACGTGACCGGCTTTCAAAGCCCACTGTGTTAACAGAATTAAATTCTGAAAGAAATTCAAATCTTTCCAAAGGAAAGCGGCTATCTAGAACCAATCAAATTAAAGATTCAGAGGTGATGAAATATCATCTATCTATGGGAAAATCTCAGGTTTGGAAAGATTTCCCCTTTAAATCTAACCGAAACAACAAAGGAAAAACCCCTGGATTTGAAATCCAATGGTGAATAAAATTCACCCAACAATCTAAAGGTCCAAAATGAATGATGGATGCAAATCAAATCTTTCACGAAGATTCGTCAAAAAACTGATTGATTCGGCTGCTTCTCCTATAAATAGGAGCCAAGAGACATACAAGAGAGATATACGCAGAGAAGAAAAAAAAAGAAAAGGAAAAGAGTTTCGATACTTGGAGAACTTGGATCTTCTGCAAAAACCCTAGGTAAGAAAGGGAAAAGCTCCTTGAAAGAAAAAGAGAATTTAATTCTCAACAGAGTTTAACTCTGATAATGTAAAAACAGAAGAACATATTTCTTCTCTCTTTGATAGAGGATCTGCAAAGTGCACATCTCCCCTTAAGGTTGAGAATTTAATTCTCAATGGGTTGAGATCCTGCCATGCAGATCCAAAACATAGAGAAGGAATGCAAGCACGAGAATTTAATTCTCACAGAACTATAGGAATTTAATTCCTTTAAAATAAAATTAGGGCTTGCCCCTGTATCATGGGAATTTAATTCCTTCAAAATAAAAAGAAACAGGGTTTAACCCTAATTAAGAACCTAGTTCTGTTGCAGCAGCGGGAATTTAATTCCCTTAATCGTAATTTAACAGAGGATGGAAGTTTAAACTCCTTAAAAAAGCTTTGTTAGGGTTTAACCCTATTTGGTTCTTCACATATATGAGGAATTTAATTCCTACAGAAAATTCAGAGTTAAACTCTATTCCAGAATATAAGTCTTCGAAAGGAAGTAGGAATTTAATTCCTCCGAAATTTACAGCCCGAGGAATTTAATTCCTGAAAAAGATTGACAAAGCCTCTAAACAAAATACATAGAGGCAGGGTCACGTGTCATCACGTGACCCCCCCAAGAGATCTACAGAAAGTCCCTCTGAGGCAGCACCCCACGTGATCCACGTGACTCTTGGCAGAAGCTCTAATACATAGGCATTTGAATGCCCATCACGTGATGGCACGTGATGCTCTGAAAGACACGATAATCTCAGAATAAATGAAGGGAGGGCGCTCTCACGTGCTGCCACGTGACCCCTCTTGTCTTAGTGTTTAACACTAAATTGAAACTCTCGAACCCGGTGTTAAAACACTGTTGGGCCTTAGTGTTCAACACTAATTAAAAAGCTTTATTTGCAGTGTTCAACACTGATCTGTTTTAGTGTTTAACACTAATTTGAAAAGCCTTGTTGCTGGTGTTTAACACCAATTATCTCTTAGTGTTAAACACTAACTTGTCAACCTCATTCCCAGTGTTCAACACTGATTGCTCTGTAGTGTTTAACACTAGGCTTCGGCCCAATTGACTAAATGGATGGAGGCAAAGCCTCTCCTGATTGGACTTAGCCCAAGATGGCCATAAGTCCTCAATTTGTGATTAACTGGGCCAATGGACTCATAACACAATTAATTCGTCTTGACCCCAAATTGGGCCAAGGACTATTTAATCCACTCCAGTTCTAGGGTACATCTCTTCACTCCTTTGATACTTGGCATTGTAATCCCTCAATGTCTTCAAAGAGGTGACGGGTCCCGACGACCACACATTGATACGGACTGCGGGGTCCTTAAACCCGTGTTTAATGCAAATTCCTGGTTACGTGGAACGCGGATAATGTCACTCTTTGACCCCGTGGAAAACGTCCAGAGCGGAGCCTGGTCCTCGCAGAACACGGCAGTGAACCCGTGTGAAGCACCCAGAGCACATAACGGACTGTGGGGTCCTTAAACCCATGGACTACGACGTCCTTAACCTTGACCGAGATGTCTTAAAACTAACAATGGACTGTGGGGTCCTTAAACCCATGGACTACGACGTCCTTAACCTTGACCGAGATGTCTTAAAACTAACAATGGACCGCAATGTCCTTAAACTACCCACGGACCGCAATGTCCTTAAACTAGAACAATAGAGCCCCGCATGCTCTTTTGTCGGATCTAAACGGTCCCGTTTAAGTTGATCTTAGCCTCAAAGATGGCTAACGTATCCTTAAACCTTCAAACAGAGTGGACTATAAATCCCCCCAATTAACTCTGGCTCAAGGGTACATCTCTGAACTCCTCTGACATCCGTCGTTGTAATCCTTCAACGTCGTCAGAGAGGTGACGGGTCCTGACGGCCATACATACGTTGGACCTCTAGGTCCCTAAACTGGAACAACGGAGTCCAAACACTCCTTTATCGGATCTAAACGATCCCGTTAAGTTGATCTTAGTCACAAAGTTAGACTAACGCATCCTTAACAAACGTTTGAGTTGATCTTAGCCTCAAGTATGGCTGACGTATCCTCAAACCAAACCCCCAAACCCAAATCTAAGATAATACGGATTTGGACTAGTCCACGCCCTACGGGCGACGACATAACTCAGTCTCCGTAAACAATCCACGGGCAACAAAACACAAAACAAACACCCACGACACGAAGTGACCATCTGGAGAAGGAGAAAGTTGTTACCGCAATACGGTAGCGTAATTAACTGCAGGGGCTTGCGCCTGCAGGGAAGAGCGTCCCCACAATCAAAAAAAAAACCCTCAAGCGAGGGGGAATCTGACGAAGTCTGCTACATCGGACGCATCCGTTTAAACCTTCGATACATGGTGCCATAAATCAACTTGGCATCTTCGGAGAGGTGAACGGATAGCACCAATTAGCATCTGCCCCGAATCTCAGTGTCAGGACACCGCAGTCTTGTGCGCCGTCTTTCGGAGGGGAACAAGAGCTTTGCTCTGATTGGGAGAAACAGAAGCGTTGTTTCATTTCCCGCCTTGGAATTTGAACAGAGTTTTGCTCTGATTGGGGAAAACAAATGCCCCCCCCCCACCGTTGCGCTTACGTGGCCCCAGACGTGAGCGCAGCGGTGGCGGAATTCCAACCGTCGCGCCATCTTTTGGAAGTTGAAACGGCTCTCAATGCTTATAAATAGGACCTTTGGTCCCTTAGATGATTTTCATCTCTTACTTGAGAATTTTCTCTTACTTAGAGTATTGCTCTTCAATTTAAGAACTTTTTCAAGAGTAAAAACTCTGTTAAAACTTAGGTATAGTTTAAAACTTTTTAAGAAGCCAGGGTTTTACCCATTAACAGAGCTTTGCTCTTTATAGATCTTTGATCTAAAGAAAACCATTTTAGGGTTCCAATAATAGAGCTTTTACTCTCTAAAAGGATTTTATTTATAACTTTTTGATCCATTAATGGAGCTTTGCTCCTTTTAAGTCATATGGTAGAACTCTTAAGAGTTTGCTCATGAATAATGAAGATCAAAAAAGGAGTTTTATCTTTGATGGATTACATCACCTTCTCATAGCAAGGCTCTCAGCATTCTCAGGGAATTTCTTTAAATTTCCCTCATAAATGATTTTGATGAGTATTACTCCCGTCCACAGAGCATTGCTCTCGAGGAGTTTAACTCCCTGTACCTGTTTTTTGATAAGAATTCGCTTAATCAATCTGGCTGCTAATTTTTGTTGATCTTCTTTTACAGGAGTAATGGACGCCCACATGTATGACCTTGATGAAATCATCTCTTATGGAGACATTCGCCGACTCGGCCGTTCTCAGAACCGAGAACTCACAAACACCGAGTGTGCCGAAATCATGAGTCGCTTCGACGCTTATAACGGTCAACTACTTCCTCGGCGCTCCCCTCTCCTGAAGCTTATTGTGGGAGCAATTTGGGAGGCGCTTCCCCTATTCTTTACCGGCGTGCCGCTTAGGGCGTTGGATGCCGCCGAGGATAAGGTGCACTCAGTGTACCTGATGAACCTAATCTCGAAGGGACGGCGAGACAATCTTGTCAATCTCCTGCACCAGGCCTTCCAACAGTCCTCCATACTCGCTGCCTATCGGAGGGTGGAGGACATCAGTGGGGACCCTGACGCTCGTGCTCGCGAAAGAAAGCACACCAGGATGGTTCGCCAGGCTTGGAAAGTCCTGGACAAGGTCACTTTCGAGTTCCTCAATCCATGTCCTGGATTCAAGGTTTTGCCATTGTAATCATCTCGATAATGCTGCTTTTGCTTATTGTCTTTATTGATGTAAGAAGTTTCCAAGTATGAATGACAAATCTTTTGCCTCCTTCCTTTTATTTTCTGCTTTGTTATTGGCATATTCCTTAAATAAGCGTAGCCTGTAAGTGATATAGAACATACCGTCTTGAATACTTCGAGGAGTAGTGATGGCTTAGGAGGCAGGTTCAGATCTGCTGCCTAAGACTTTTCAACTTCATGAGCCGTGAGGGTCTCACAAAGACTTTTCTCCCTACGGATCGAGAGGATCTCATAGGTGTATTTTCTTCTTAGGAGTCATGAGGACTCCTAAGTGTGTTTTCTCTTGAGAGTCGTAAGGATCTCACTAGAGAATTTTCCCTCTTACGAGTCGAGAGGACCCGTAAGCGGTTGTTTCCCTCCTTACCGAGATTCGACTTCGGAGAGTGTGACCCGTGAATAGTATGCAAGAGTCCATTTTGGACCAACTTGCAGTGTCCCAGTGCTTAGGAAACGGGTTTTTTAATCCCTGCCGCCTAAGACTTTTCCTCACAAGTCGAAACATATCGAGTAGTTCTCGTAAAGATACTAATTTCCTCACGAGTAGAGACGAATCGAGCATTTCTCGTAAGAATATCCTAACGTCACAGTTAACCTCTGCTCTTTACGACAGAGGTCCGTTAGGGCCTGTGGTACTTGGGGTTTTGTCCGTCGTACCGTCGCGTTGGCTGATGTATTCCTCGATAGGCAATCTTGCTGTTCGAGTAGCCTTGCGACTGTCGTGTCTCTGATCCCTTCGGGGGCTGGACAAGACGTCTTCAAGCAATCCTCCTAGGCAGTTTAACCGTCGGAAGAGCAAGCGTTAGGAATTTTGCCATGCCGCTTTGTACTTGAGGTTAGGCTCATTTTGGAGAGCCCCGATGAGTCATAACCACTCCGCGCTGGTGTGGGATGATCTCCGGTAGTCTTTCAGGCTTTATATGACTTGCCGTCAAGACCCTGAAGCTAGGAATTTGGCCTTCGCTTCGTTTGCTGGCATTGCGTCCTCTATATCGAGACGATGTCGCGGTTGTCTCTAAGTTGTTGGTGAACCGTCGAGGTTTGGAACGAGAGATTTTGCCATGGCTCCGTTGTTTGATTGTCGCGTCTGCTCTGTCGAGACGAACGTCGAGGTGGTGACCAATCCGCACTGGTGCGAGATGATCTTCGATTTTCTTTCAGGTTTTATATGACTTTCCGTTAAGACCCTGAAGCTAGGAATTTGGCCTTCGCTTCATTTGCTGGCATTGCGTCTGCTGTATTGAGATGAATGTCGCGGTCGTCTCTAGGTTGCTAGTGAACCGTCGAGGTTTGGAACTAGGGATTTTGCCGTGGCTCCGTTGTTTGATTGTCGCGTCCGAATCCCGTTGGAGGAAGGACACTGTTGTTGATATCTCGTCTGCTGTATCGAGACTATCGTCGAGGTGGTGACCACTCCGCGTTGGTGCGAGATGATCTCCGATTGTCTTTCAGGCTTTATATGAGTTGCCGTCAAGACCCTGAAGCTAGGAATTTGGCCTTTGCTTCATCTGCTTTGGCGCGTCTGAATCCTGCTTGGGGAAGAACACTGGGGTGACATCGCATCTACTGTATTGAGACGAATGTCGAGGTGGAGTTGGGATTTTGCCATCACTCCGCTTGGTGATATTGCATCTAAGTCCTGTTGAAGGAAGGACACTGTAGTGATATTTTGTCTGCTGTATCGAGACGAATGTCACGGTGGAGCTGGGATTTTGCCGTCACTCCCTTTGTTTTGACCGTAAGGTCTTTCGTTGACGTTGCATCTGCATCCCGGTGGACTTTGCGAAAGAATACTGTTGTTGACATTGCGTCTGCTGTATCGAGACGAATGCTGAGGCGAACCTGGGATTTTGCCGTCGCTTCATTTTGTTTCGACGTTGAGGTCTTTTGTTGGCGTTGTATCTATATTCTGTTGGACTGTGAAGGAACGCCTTTGTTGACATCTCGTCTGCTGTATCGAGACGAATGTTGAGGTGAAGCTGGGATTTTGCCGTCGCTTCGCTTTATTTCGACCGTGAGGTCTTTGGTTGGCGTTGTATCTGCATCCTGCTGGACTGCGAAGGAACGCCGTTTTCGACATCTCGTCTGTTGTATCGGGATGAATGTTGAGGTGAAGCTGGGATTTTGCCGTCGCTTCGCTTTGTTTCGACCGTAAGGTCTTTGTTGGCGTTGTATCTGCATCCGGTTAGAGTAAGGAGAAACGCCGTTGATGATCTCTAAGTTGTCGATATCGACGTCGAGACCCTGAAGCTAGATATCTCCTTTTGCTTCGTTTGTTGACATTGTGTCTGCAATATTGCGACAAATGTCGAGATTGTCTCTAGGTTATCTATGAACCGTCGAGATTTGACTTCGCTTTCTGGTGGAGCCTGTTGGGAAGGTATGGTTCCCTCTTTATTTGTGCCCCTGGATTGTATACAGGGATCGATGTGATCTCACCTGTAGGGCAAAAGTTTCATTCATTTTTTTATATTATTATTTTATTTCCGCGATGCTCTATCATTTCAGCTTTTATATCGCGAAGGTCGGATTGCCCAATCATTTCGGCTATTTTTCGCAGTGCCCAATCATTTCGGCTATTTTTCTTTTTACTCGCTGCTTTTTATTGCGAGTTGCCCAATCATTTCGGCTGTTTTTGTATGCATACATTTTTACTTGCTGATTCCGTTGCAAGTTGCCCCATCATTTCGGCTATTTCATATGCATTTTTAGCTCGCTGATTTTTTATCGCGAGTATGGAACTTGGAATCTGGTACAAATCTCAGCATCAGCATCGCTACAACTGGAATATTGCCAGGAGCGAATCATCATTTGCCATGAAAGGACTTAGAATTTGATACCGGTTTAGGCATCAGCATCGCTACAACTGGGATATAGCCAGGAGCGAATTATCATTTGCCTCTGTCGATGTCGAACAGAGGTAGCTTAGTAAACAGGGTTAGGGTCCTGTCGACTAAGGCTTTTGACTTCCTGAGCCGTAAGGGTCTCACAAAGGTATTTCTCCCTACAAGTCATGAGAATCTCGTAGGTGTGTTTTCTCCTTGGGAATCGTGAGGATTCCTAAGTGTATGTTCCCCTGTAAGTCGTAAGGATCTTACTAAAGGGTTTTCTCCTTATAAGTCGAGAGGACTTATAAGGGTTGTTCACCGTGTAAACATATCCCTAGTCACGGATGGGACTTTGTTAGGGAAATGTCTATTCACGTCCGTGGATTGTATACAAGGGTCAGTACTGAGCCACTTGTAGGGCAATATCGAAAGTTGTGGGGGTTGCTTAAGAACAGGTTCAGGTCTCTGTAATTTAAGACTTTCAAATCTTATGAGCCATGAGGGTCCCATAAGAGAGTTCTCCTTACGAGTCATGAGGATCTCGCAAGTGTAATTTCTCCTTAGGGATCGTGAGGATCCCTAAGTGTGCTGCTCCCTTGTGAGTCGTAAGGATCTCACGATGGTGGTTTCTCCTTACAAGGTCAAGAGGATCCTGTAAGTGCCTTTTAACAAGGTTGCGCCCTTTCGGGTTTTCACAAACACTCGCCGGTAGCCCTGCTGTTTTTACTCACGGAGCCCTTTCGGGTTTTCATCCGTGCCCATTTTGCTTATGGACATACCGTCTTCTTTTTTTTATTCTTTTTTTTTAAACGAGGTCGCGCCCTTTCGGGTTTTCACGAACACTCGCAGGTAGCCCTGCTGTTTTTACTCACGGAGCCCTTTCGGGTTTTCATCCGTGCCCATTTTGCTTATGGACATACCGTTTTCTTTTTTTTATTATTATTTCTTTTTTTTTATCACGTCAACCTGAGGATGCTGCGGTAGTAGTTTAAAGACGTTTCGGTCATAGGTCAACGTATGATTACGCAGCTAAATTTTGCCGCAAATCTTCACATGTTTTGTGCCGGAGGTATATTCCTTAAAGAGAGGGTTGAGGGCGATTAGGAATGCATCAATCATTTCGTCTGATGGTCCTAGAAGTTCTGGTTCGGGCCCTGCCCCCAGTTTCTCTGTGCAAGAAACCTTTTCATCGTCTGTAAACGAGTGAGAGATCACATGACAACTTGCTACGTAACCCTCAGATTCATCCGACGAGCTTTCTCCATCATCTTCCTCCTGAAAGACGTGGCTGAGGAACTCTTGGAACATGATGGGAGTCCGCGCCTTCTGATTATATTCTTCCAGCACGTCGATTTGTTTTTGCAGGCTCGTGCGTTTGTCACCAGGCTTCACGGGCTTTTTGGTCTTCTTCTTCTTTTTCGAAGACTTTGACGGCTGGGTGTGCGAGCTTCGGCTATCACCACTGATCTTTGGAGTTGGACGCGGCTTTAGCATCCCTTCTACGACCTCGGGTTCCAGTGGATTTTTCCACCTGATTACCGGGCATGTGTGAAGATCTTTCAGCATCCTTTTCGTCTTGGCTGAAAGAGCGACCTGCCATGGAGCTTCTTTTATAAAAGAGCACGATGCCCCCGTGCGTGCCCACCCTTTTAGGAGTATGAGGTTGTGGCGGGTTCACCTTCCAGTTTTCGGATAATGTGAACTTGCCTTGTAGGTACTGATCCTCGATCCATCCCTTAAAGACGAAGCAATCCTCGATTGGGTGACTTACCGTTTGGTGGTAAGGGCAATAATTGGGATTATTCATCTCGCTGGATTGCGGTAGTCTTCTTGGATTCGGGAGATTGATAAGCCTATTGCGCATCGCCAGCTCGAACAGCCTCTTTGTTTTATCCCGCGGGAAGGAGTAAGGGCGCTTCATTTTCTCATTATAATACCGTCGTCTCTCTTCCAGTTGATCCGCTAGCTTTGGGGCACTGGACTGCTGTTGGGTGTTTGCAACGAAGGTCGCTTTCCCTTTACCCTTGTCGTTTCGAGGTTCCGGCTTCGGAGGAGACGGTCTGTGACCCATTTGATCCATCTAGGCTAACTTATCAATTAAAGCCTGGAACGTGGTTGGTTTAAAGAACATCATGAATTGCGAGATGGTTGCATGAGGATCTAGGGTGCCCACGAACATGCCCACCGCTGGCGCTTCTTCGATGCGTTGTTCGCATTTTGACCACAAGTTCCGCCATCGTGCTGCGTATTGAACCTATGTTTCGCCTGGCCATACCCTGGCGTTGATCAGTGCTGTTATCGGGGTGCGCTCGCTGGCGCTTGCAAATCTTTGTGTAAACAATAGCTCCATCTCCGCAAATGTTTTGACAGAGTCGTTAGGTAGCTCCGAATACCATTCAAACGCCGTCTCCGATAAGCTGCCGACGAATTGGCGAAGCAGGAGCTTATCATCGCCGCCAGTGTTGCCGCATAAGGCTCTGAATTGAGCGACATGCTGATGTGGATTCCTTGTCCCCTTGTAGACATGGAATTTTGGGATCGTGTAGCCCGGCGGGTATTTGATCTGATCATACCAGCTCGGATATGGTCGCCCCGTTTTGACAACTTGACCGGTTGCCTCAGTTGCTTGGTGAACTCGTATTTGTTGAGCAATATAGTCATCCAGGGCAGCTTTGGAAATTGTCTCTTCCTTGGCTGTTGAAAGAGCCGGCGGTGGATTTGACGTTTCTCCTTTGTCATCTCGGAGGGTCTTCAGCTGGAGGGTCCGGCTGTAACATCATCCCTACCATATCTTGGAAGAGGAGCGACATTTGTTTTATGTTAGCCGCTTGCTCTGCGGCCTCTCTATCCTTCTTTTCGAGGACTCTGCGTAAGAAGTCAGCGTCAGTTTCTTATTCGTGGCGCTGCTCTGACGATGCCTCCGGGCTTTCTTTTGGCCCGATGAGTGCGGCCATTTGTGTCAGCATTTCCTGAAGCTTCTGTTGCTGCTCCTGGGCTTTTGTCATGGATCGGGTGAGCGGTCGGTGACCCATCGAAGCGCCGCTATCCTCTTTCCCGGATGCCATATAAAAAGTATGCACCACCATGCCCCCAGACTTGGGGCGTTTAGATTCAGTGGTTTTGCGATTCGCCATATTCACAGGGGCTTTTTGCGGCCTCCTTTTCTTTTGAGCGATTGATGTTGAGGGAGCCGTTGCAGTGGGCACCCAGCCGGATGACGTCTTCTGTGTTACCACGGGATGGCTCTTTTCTTGATGAGCTTTGAGCTTCTTTGGCCGGCGAGAGTAGTCCTGGTTAATCATCGATTCCTGGACCTGTCGCCAGACTTTATAAATTTTGGAGGACAGCCGCTGAGGAGGTTGCTCCTGTTTGTTCTCTGTATCATTCCCCACAGGTGAAGGAGTTCTCTTCAGCACTGCAGTAGGAGAGTTTCTGCGCACCTTGTTGAGCAGTTCAAAGCTGTTCTCGGTTGGAACAGCAGCATCGATCCCCACCGTTGGAGCTGGTGGAGTAAATCCAGAGGGAGAGCTGCCCCCAGCCTTCCGTACTCGGCGCCAATGACGACGGCGAGCATGTCGCGCGATTGGAGTTGGTTTAGCCATAGGGGTGACCTCCTCATGCCCCCTGTGTTGGTCAGAATTTGCTGTTATCAGCCTTTTAAAGACCGACGTCCGTTGAACGGGGACAGTCAGCCTATCGAAAGCGGACTTCCGAGTAGGGGAAGCAATCTTGGTGATTTCGCCTGGAACGGGAGCAGGGTTGGTTATCCGCTTTAAGATAACGCCTTCTGGTATTGTAGGCTTCTTCATGGGCCCAGGAGCTCTGGCCTAGTCTGTTAAAAACCGAGGCAGTGGAGTTGGGCGACCCGTTGAGAGGGGCCGCGGTAGTTGTAAGCCGATCAAAGACCGACTTCTTTGGAGCTTCTTGCGACGTCATTGGGGTATTGAAGCTCATCGGTGGGAGCATGGTCCCGAAGAATAGTCCAGTGGTGACTTGAGTTACCTGCTCCACTGGCATCTTGAAAAGAGAGGTCGCTTGGGGCCCATAAGTCACTCCTCCAGCAAAGACGAAGCGAGAGCTGCAGTTGCAGTTAGTGCAGTTTGAAGCCATTGATCTTCTGTTTTCTGCACGGAGAAAGACACCAAATCTAAGTACCTCGAATCCACAGGCAACCACAGCAAACCGCGATTCGTTCGCGAACACGACACACGAAGTGTGGAGTGGAAAGAGGAAGAGGTCCCACCGGGCGTGCCAGAATCTGTTCCCCTCCGAATGATGGCGCGACGTAGAGACGTCTTGCCTGAGATTCGGGGCAGATACTATTTGGTTTTATCCGTCCACCTCTCCGAAGATTCCAAGTTGATTTATGGCACCGTGTATCGAAGGTTTAGACGGATGCGGCCGATGTAGCAGACTTCGTCAGATTCCCCCTCGCTTGAGGGGTTTTTGATTGTGGGGACGCTCTTCCCTACAGGTGCAAGCCCATGCAGTTAATTACGCTACCGCATCGCGGTAATAACTTTCTCCTTCTCCAGATGTTCACTTCTTGTCGTGGGTATTTGTTTTGTTTGTGGTTGCCCGTGGATTGTATACGGAGACTAATTTATGTCGGCGCCCGTAGAACGTGGATTAGTCCAAATCCGTATTTTCTTAGATTTGGGTTTGAGGTTTTGGTTTGAGAATACGTTAGCCATATTTGAGGCTAAGATCAACTCAAACGTTTGGTAAGGATACGTTAGTCTAATTTGAGACTAAGATCAACTCAAGGGGATCGTTTAGATCCGACAAAAGAGCATTTGGGCTTTATTGTTCTAGTTTAGGGACATAGTGGTCCATTGCCAGTTTAGGGACATAGTGGTCCATTTCCAGTTTAGGGACATGGTGGTCCATTTAATGTATGGCCGTCGGGACCGTCACCTCTCTGACGACGTTGAAGGATTACAACGACAGATATCAGAGGAGTTCGGAGATGTACCCTTGAACCAAAGTTGGTTGGGAGATCTATAGTCCAATTTGGGACTAAAGTCTGTTTGAAGGTTTTGGTTTAAGCATACGTTAGCCATATTTGAGGCTAAGATCAACTTAAACGTTTGTTAAGGATACATTAGTCTAATTTGAGACTAAGATCAGCTTAGTAGGATCATTTAGATCCGACAAAAGAGCATTTGGGGGCTCTATTGTTCTAGTTTAGGGACATAGTGGTCCATTGCCAGTTTAAGGACATGGTGGTTCAGCATTCCCATTTTGGGGACGAATATTGGTTTAGGGACGCATTAGTCCATGAGTTTAAGGACCCCACAGTCCGTATCAATGTATGGTTGTCGGGACCCGTCACCTCTCTGACGACGTTGATGGATTACAACGACGAATATCAGAGGAGTTCAGAGATGTACCCTTAAACCGGGTGTAAATTGATTTGAAAGAGCAGTCGTGCTCAGTTCAATTTAATTTGAGAACTTACGACCAGAATTGGGTTAAGTCCATTTGAAAATGTTTAACATTTTGTTCATGATTGGCCTATTTAGGCCTTTGCTTAGGCTCTGCCCCCTTTTTAAAATAATGCACAGTATTGGGCTTTTTAATTAAATGCATAGCATTTATTTTGGCATGTTAGGCCTTTTTAATTGGGCTCTGTCCCTTTTCTTTAATAATGCAGAGTATTCAATGGTCTGACAACGCACCACGTGGCCTGTCAGGCGCTTTGCGCCGATTGAGGAGCGCAAGGCGCAAACTGATGTGGAGGTGACACGTATCACACTCTGGTGAGCGCAAGTCTGTTAGCGCAGTGCGCTGCGCTGCGCTAGTGCACTGCTGACACGTGGCGCGCTCTGCTGAGCGCAAGTTTGTTAGCGCGGTGCGCTGCGCCAGTGCGCTGCGACACGTGGCGCGCTCTGGTGACTTGCGCCAATCCAAGAGCGCAACAGCGCAAATTAAGAGTGCAGGGCACTGTACAGTAGCGCAGAGCGCATTTTAATCTAATTTAGATCAAAGAAAAGAATCTTTTTAGAGGTTCTACCTCAAGATTCAAGAACCGATGGTTCATCAAAAGGCAATGCCTTTATATAGATCAAAAGATCTAATCATGAAGTAGATTACTTCTTTATTATTATTTTTTATTGAAGATCTTGATCTTGTTCTTAGATCTTTGATCTTTTTTAGAAGAAATTCTTCTTTTTATCAGAGGTTTACCTTTTTTCCCTTTGAGTTCTCCTCTCAATTTTTTTAGAGGAGCTTTGTATCTCTATCTCTCTGTATGTTTTAGACTTAGAGTCTAGGGGCCTTTATATAGGGCCAATTGATTTGTTAGGTTGGTTACAGAGATCTTTCTCTGATTGATCTGGGGATATTTC
The DNA here is from genome assembly GCA_030015575.1 of Agapanthus africanus. NCBI lineage: Eukaryota > Viridiplantae > Streptophyta > Magnoliopsida > Asparagales > Amaryllidaceae > Agapanthus > Agapanthus africanus. Next base: position 39,436,803 of record JASDDO010000019.1, on the reverse strand, counting down.
CCCACCGTTGGATCTTTGATCCAAGGGCTCCGTTTTACAGAAGATAATCTTCTTATTTTAACAAGATTAGAAAGATCTTTCTAGAATTTTAATTCTGATTTAGTGCTGGCACAATTGGCGCAAGCGCACCTGCGCTTGACACGTGTCACGCAGCGCAGAGCGCTAACGCAACTGCGCTGACACATGTCGCGCAGCGCAGAGCGCAGCGCAACTGTGCTAGCGCAACTGACACGTGTCGCGCAGCGCAGAGCGCAAGTCATCTGAAGCGTTGCTTCCTTTCTTTTTATTTTAAAATAGAGCCTTGCTCTGATTGGGTGCACTGTCTCGGGCGCAGCGCTGGGAATCTGAAGCGTTGCTTCCTTTATTATTATTTGAATTTTTAAAACAGAGCTTTGCTCTGATTGGGGAAAACAGAAGCGTTGCTTCATTTCCCACCTTTGAATTTGAACAGAGCTTTGCTCTGATTGGGGGAAACATCGATATTGTAGGACAATCGGGGTCCTTACATTTTGTGGGCACCAATTGGGTAAGAGAATTGCTTATATTACACGCTAGGAAAACTTTTTTAGGCACTTGAATTTTTCTTTTCCTAGTGCACAAGTCCTTTAAAATTTTCGCATAGGAAGGAACTTGTTTGATAGCATTTAAAAGGGGAATATTTATGTTAACTAGTTTAAGAATGTCCACAATCTTCTCCATTTGGGGACTTGATCTGTTGGCCCTCAACTTGTGTGAAAAGGGAGATTTATCAATAAGGGTTGGGTCTAAATTTTGAGGAGAAGTTTGTGGGGATAGAATGGATCCCAAAATTGGATTTGGGATTGTCGTAGATAGTAATTCTTTCAAGAAAATGGGCTGAGGGTTCGAGCCTAGTGGGAAACAGAGAATAGGCTCGGAAGAAGATATTGGATTAGACGAAATAGGAGTAGAAGTAGTAGTCGGAGTTTCATCAATGTCATGAATTTCAACTTGTTCACCAGCAGTGTTATTCAGCGCTCTTCCCGATCTTAATGTGGTTATGGCACTCACATTATGATTTTGAAGGATGAGATTCGCGCTTTGTGAGTGACCGGGATTTGGTTGAGATTGAGATAGAAGTCTCCTTTTCTCTCTATCCTCACTAATTGCGGCATTTAACTGTGCAAGTTGTGCTTCACTTGGGAAGCGGTGTGTTGCACTATCGCTTGAATAGAAGACGTTAAATTAGCCGTCGTTTCCGTGGAATGTTTAATAAACGTTTCTAAGTTTCGTTCGAGTGCAGAGCTTTTATCGATACCGGCCATTGAAATATTATTATAAAGATCAAAGTTTTTGGATGGATTTTGAAGAGATTGTAGTTGAAAGGGGTGATGAATTTGGTGTGGTGGCTGTTGCTGTGGAGGAAGCCTTTGATAGTTATTTTGGTTTGGGAACTGATTTTAATTTTGAGATTGGTTTTTGTTCCAAACAAAATTAGGATGATTCCTCGATCCCTGATTATATGTGGATGAATAAGGGTCATTTCTAGATTGTTGCTGCAAAGCATTTCCAGAATGATTCGTTGGGAAGTTGGGTAAACTGGTTAATCTCGCTTCGAACACGAGCGGTTTTATGATTAGGATAAAATTTCTTAAGTAATGCTATAACGAATTCATCCCATTTAGCGATAGAATGTGCGGCAGTGCTATAAAGCCATTTTTCTGCTAGATCGCACAAGGTAAAAGAGAGAAAACGTAATCGCATAGCATCCACAGAAAGTTGGGTTGTGTTCATCATTGCACATACGTTCTCGAATTTGGTTATGAAAACGTATGCTTCTTCGGATTCAAGCCCGTGGAATTTAGGCAACAAGTTGATGAAATGAGGTTTAATTTCGAAATTATCCATATTGGCTGGTGGAAGAGACAGACAAGTAGGAAGGGGTTCATGTATGGGGTAGCATCTTCCTTGGAGAGAGATACGCGGTGGATTCTGCACACCTACGGGTGGTGGTGTTGGGTCAAAATTTGCACCCCAGTTGACCGGGTCAAATTCAAGGTCAACCACAAGTAAGCGGGCCCAAGCCCAAGCAAGTGGGCCCATGCCTAAGTCGAGCCCCGCGGCCAGCCTCCCTATGCCAAAATAAAATCATGTAACAAATAATTTTGATGTAATTTTTTGTGCATGAATGTAAGAAAAATGGGCATAAAACCAAATTTTTGTAAAGCCCATGGCTTATGTGTAAAAAGAAATAGCACATGAGACATGGGATGGGCAAAATTCCATTTTGTAAAACCCAATGGACTATATGTAAATGTGTAAGCCTATATAAGGCAATATGATGATGCATAAAATATATACTTTTCATTCCCCCCAAAAAATTAGGGCATGTGCCTCTTTCTCCTTCCTTAAGGTTCTAAAACCTTTTCCTTTCTTTTGAATTAAATCAAGAGTTTTACTCTTCCTTTTCCAAAACTAAATAGTTTTTCACCACAAAACCCACAAAGGGGAACTTGGATCTGTCATTAGATCTCAAAAGGGGGAAATTTTTAAGTCTCACCCCCTTTCTCCAAGATCCGGCCAAACGACAGGAAGAAGAAGGAAACCCATCTCCAGAAACCCCACTTTTGGGAAGAACTAGGGCTCAATGGGAGAAGCCCCTTCATCAACTTCAAAATATCCTGGGAGTTTAACTCCTCATATATATATATATATATATATATATATATATATATATATATATATATATATATATATATACAGAATAATAAGTGCTCCTTTCTGGGAGTACAACTCTTATTGCAGGGACCAAGTCTCTTTTGCCTCCCTAGCGCTCAAAGCGCTTAGAGAGCTAGCGCCCGAGCGCCCACGTGTCCGACACGTGGGGCGCTAGCGCTCTTGCGCTAGCGTCCGAGCGCCCACGTGTCCGACACGTGGGGCGCTAGCGCCCAAATCGTTAGCTCTCTGGCGCTCTTGCGCTAGCGCCTACGTGCCTGGCACGTGTGGCGCTAGCGTCCAAAGCGCTAGCACCCCCAGCGCTCAATGCGCTAGCGTCCAAAGGCGCTAGCGCCCGAGCGCTTTCTCTCACGCATCCTTTGGATGCCCTTTTCCCTTACACACACACACACACACACACACACATACTCCACACTAAAAATACTTCTCCCGTTAGAAAAAATTTCTAACGGGGCGTTGCTAGCCCCCTTGACCCTCAGCCCGCTATCCGGGTAGCGGGACCCCCGTAAAAACTCTGCGGGGACCTCGATATATCCATAACCCCCTTTTAAAACACAACACATGTACATTGCATATTGAGTTCGCATGAATAGTTGACCCGTCAATCGGAGGTTCTCTCGCCCCAAAGGCGAGGAGTAATTAACTGCAGCTTAGTTTGCGGCCGCCGGAGATTCGGATCCCCACAATCAATAAACCCCTGCCTACCCTAGGCATGGGTAATCTGTAGTACGCCTGACAAGCGCGCGCATATTCCCATCTCAATGGGGTGACGAAAAACACCCTACAGATTCTGGCACGCCCGGTGGGACCTATCTCTCCTCCCATATTTCGGTTTAAGCATTCATGCGAACTCAATCAATATATATATCGATATTTATACTAAAATAATGCCCTTTAATGCAGATTTTCAAGCAATCACTTCTCAACGATGTCTCCAAAGATGAACTCAGCTCCCATCTCATACACGATGAAGATGGACTCCAGGACGGTCCTCCCGACCAGTCTTGGGCGACAGTGGGAGGAGTCGCTGCTACAGTTCGGCTCTATTCTGTTCATACCAGCTAACGCCATTCCAGCTCCTCAAGCTCCAGCAACAGACAGACCGGTCCCGAAAGGCAGAAGACTAAGTGTGGTGGTCTCGAAGGTGCCCCAATTCAAACGCAAGTCGGTATTTGAGCAACTTTCCTTGGCCCCGGCTGGGGGTAAGGCCATCAACAAGAACAAAGCAACGAGGCGTCTCGAGCAAGCTCCAGCGGTGCCCTCGACAATTGCTCGATCGGGTGTCTTCTCTAAGCTCCCCGTTAATCGACTCACGGTGGCTTCCCAGGAAATGGATGCCTGCCAAGCCCTTAAAATTGAGAAGCTAAAGCAAAAAAGGCTCATATATAGAGCCAACAAAAGGGCTAGGGCTCCAGCTAAGCTGAACCTCATGAGGTTCAAAGAACAGGGTTACCCCGCCGAAGATGAGGAAATGGCTGGATATGTGGTCCACACCGTCTACATGGTGGGCACACGCAGCAAGAGCAAGAACGGGGCCACCACATCCCAAATCCAATTTGGTGTGAATATGGCTGCCACATTCCAAGACAAGCCTCCTCTGGAAGGTAATGAAGACCCTCCCAGTGAGGCTGATAAGCAGAGAGAGACCTCAGTTCATGAGGAGTCGGGCTCGGAGAGCGAAGATGAGCCAATCTTCCGTCCCAAGAATGTAGAGCAGCAACTTCTCCAAGAGCTCCGAAAATAGCTCGGAAGCAAAGACAAGAAGATGGCCAGGCTCTACTAAAAAATTAACGACTTGACAAACGTCGTCTTACAGCTCACGGTCCAACTTGCCTCTCAGCCGCCCAATCAGGCATAGGGCTCTCATGAACCGGGAAATGGTGTCCCGAAACAGCCGACGCCCATTCCCTCAAATCCAAAAGTGGGCGGACCGCATGAAAATCAGTCGCATCCTATATCGGGAAATATCTTGGCTACCGATGACAGTAGCCCGCTAACTCAAGATCAAATCATGGATTTAGTTGCCAACAAAGTCAAAATCTTGGTAGTCGAAGCCGAAGCGCAAAAAGATATCAGCAGTAGTGGGATACCATATCCTGCTTAGTATAATCTGGTAGAATTTCCTAGCGGCTATGTCATCCCCAAGTTCGGAAGATTTGATGGGACGGGAAATGCGAATCAGCACGTCGCCCATTTCAAAGCCTCATGCGGGAATACTGGGGGCAATGACGCGCTTCTCCTCCGCCAGTTCGTTAATAGCTTGACCGATGTTGCTTTCGACTGGTACGCGAGCATACCGGATGGCTCCGTCACAACTTTCGTCCAAATTAAGTCTCTGTTTTGGCAAAGGTTCATGAGTGTCAGCGATAAGATCACCATCGCCGACCTCGTAAGGACCAAACCAAAGAACAACGAAAGCAACACGGATTTTATAACCCGATGGCACAATCTCTCCGTCAAATGTGAACCGCTGATAGAGCAGGACCAATCTGTCAGTCTCCTCGTCGGAAATCTCAACAATTGGATGGCCCCGTTTCTATGCACCGCGGGTCTCAAAACATTCCAAAAGCTGACCAGAAAAGTCCAGATATTAGAGCGCTCAAAGCAGGAGTCCTCCTCAGATTTCCAAAATAGCAATAGGTCCTGGAGAAACCGAAAGGACGATAATCGCAAAGGCGGAAATTCCGACGATTCTGAATCTTTTAACACTTCGGCTAACCGAAATAAGTAAGGGATGAGCGGGCCTAATACCAATCAGCCTCGGAAGCCAGTGTTCGGAGAGGGAGGAGAATCTCCACTGAAAGAGAAGCTAAATAAGGTCTATTCCTTCAGAAGGGACAAAATCCGTAAAATATTCAAAGACGCCCTGAAGAACGGTCTACAACTGCCAGAGTCAAAAAGACCGCAGGAAACAAATATGACCGACGACCCCAAAAACTGCCCCTATCACAGAGTGATAGGTCATGCCATTGAGGACTGCTTCGTCTTCAAACATTGGGTCGAAAAGCAATACAAGGCAGGAGAGATAGAACTGTCTAAAGGCATGTTAACAAACAGTCCAGCTGCGACCGCCAATTTCATACAAACGGAGACCGAAGTTCTTCGTGAAATGGATTATCTCAGACATCTGCCTTTCTCTGAAAACAATCGACCACCATGTCATTAAACTGGGAATAATCGACCTCTAAGTCGTTAAACTGGGAATGTAAATATATATATATATATGTAAATAAACAAAAAAATGTGTAAATAAAAGAAAAATAAAGAAAAGCCGAAATGATAGGGCAACTCGCAATAAAAATCAGCGAGTAAAATAAAGATGAAAATAAAGCCGAAATGATGGGGCAACCGCGAATAAAAGCCGAAATGATGGGGCAATCGCGATCTTCGCGATAAGGAAAGCTGAAATGATTGAGCAATCGCGGTAAAAAACGGCGAATGATGAGTCGCTCCTGGTACCATATTCTAGTGTCGCGATGCAGACGCCAACCAAAATCCAATTTCTCAAAATTCTCCCAGCCCTACGGTTAGTCCCCAACTTGACTGCCGTATACAATCCACGGGCTTAAATAATTCTCAGCATACCCATGCCCTACCGCAATCACCAGTTACGCGGCCGGTCTCCGCCCTTGGAATTATGCTCCATTTAGGAAGACCCACTCATGTGTCCTCACGATACGTGAGGAGAAAATCCCCGTGTGAGATCCTTACGACTCACAAAGGAAAAACACACTTAGGGGTCCTCACGACTCCTAAGGAGAAAATGCACCTACGGGATCCTTACGACTCGTAGGGAGAAAATGCTTTTATGGGACCCTTACGGCCCATAAAATTGAAAAGCCTTAGGTGATAGGGATCTAAACCTGTCTCCTAAGCCATCGCTTCCCAATAGGCATGGCGAAAGATGAGTCGCTCCTGGTACCATATTCCAGTGCAGCAATGCAGACGCCAACCAAATTCTAAATCCCATACCCCCAATGGCGAATGATGAGTCGCTCCTGATACCATATTCCAGTGCAGCAATGCAGACGCCAACCAAATTCCAAATCACATACCCCAACGGCGAATGATGAGTCGCTCCTGATACCATATTCCAGTGCAGCGATGCAGATACCAACCAAATTCCAAATCCCATACCCCAACGGCGAATGATGAGTCGCTCCTGGTACCATATTCCAATGCAGCGATGCAGACGCCAACCAAATTCCAAATCCCATACCCCAACGGCGAATGATGAGTCGCTCCTGGTACCATATTCCAATGCAGATCCTGAAATTTTTCTGGCCCTACGGTCTGGATCATACATCCTGCAAAACCGTATACAATCCATGGGCGTAAAACGATCCCAATCTCTCCCAAGTCCTACCGGCGAGACCACAATCAAAGTCCCACCGGCGGTGAAATAAAAAAAAGAAAAGGAAAAAAAAGAAAAGGTATGTCCACAAGCAAAATGGGCACGGATGAAAACCCGAAAGGGCTCCGTGAGTAAAAACAGCAGGACTGTCGGCGAGTTTGTGAAAATCCAAACGGGCGCAAACTCGTGAAAAAGAGATGAAATGCACTCACAAAATCCTCTCGACTTTGTGAGGAGAAAATTCCCGCGTGAGATCCTTACGACTCACAAAGGAGCAACACACTTAGAAGTCCCCACGACTCTTAAGGAGAAAATACACTTACGGGATTCTTACGATCCGTAGGGAGAAAATGCTTTGTGAGACCCTTACGGCTCACAAAATTGAAAAATCTTAGGTGGTAGGGACCTAAAACCTGTCTTCTAAGCCATCGTTTCCTAATAAGCAAACGCAAATGATGATTCGTTCCTGGTACCATATTCCAGTGTAGCGATGCTGATGCCAAACAAAAAAAAACAGTTCCCAACTCCTCCCGGGGAAAATGATGAGTTGCTCCTGGCATAATTCCAGTGCAGCAATGCAGATGCCAAACCAAAACCGAAATCCTCAAATCCACTCATGGCAAATGATGATTCGCTCCTGGTACCATATTCCAGTGTAGCGATGCTGATGTCAACCCAAATCAAATCAAACCAACAACCTCTGCGGCGGAATCATGCTCCGTCCCAAAAATTATCCCGTGTCGAAATCATGCTTCGCCTCGGGATATCTACCTTCCCTGCCGGAATTATACTCCGCCTCGGAATCAAGTCGACCAACAAGCTCTGCGCCAGAATCATGCTTCGTCTCAGAGTGTCCCCCGCGTCGAAATCAAGTTTCGCCTCGGTGTATCTGCCTTCCCTGTCGGAATTATGCTTCGGTTCGGAATCAACCAGCGACCTCCTCGTCGGAATTAAGCCCCGCCTCGGAATCAAGTCGACCAACAAGCTCTGCGTCGAAATCATGCTTCGTCTCAGAATGTACCCCATGTCGAAATCATACTTCGCCTCGGAGTATCTGTTTTCCCTGTCGGAATTATGCTTCGCCTGGGAATCAACCTCTGTATCGAAATTATGCTTCGGTCCAAATGTCTGCCACTCGTCGGAATTATACTCCGACCCTTTGGAATCATGCTCCGCTCATCGGAATTATGCTCCAATCCCTGGAATCATGCTCCGCTCTTCGGAATGATACTCCGATCCTCGGAATTATGCTCCGATCCCCGAAGTTATGCTCATCGGAATCGTGCTCCGATCTATGGAATCATGCTCCGCTTTTCGGAATGATGCTCCGATCCTCGGAATCATGCTTCGATCCCCGAAATTATGCTCATCGGAATCATGCCCCGATCCCTGGAATCATGCTCCGATCCTCGGAATGATGCTCCGATCCTCGGAATTATGCTCCGACTCTTCGGAATGATACTCCGACCCTGGAATTATGCTCCGCAAATCGGAATTATGCTCCGACTCTTCGGAATGATGCTCCGACCCTAGAATTATGCTCTGCAAATCGGAATGATGCTCCGATCCCCGGGAATCATGCTCCCCGAGGGATTCTCCGCCCTCGGAATGATGTTCCACCTCGAAGTCCAGCTTTAAGATCCATCAATTGCATGCGCACAACTCATATGCGCGGTGTTCATTTATTGATGGGGGCACTTTGTTGGGATCAAAATTTGCACCCCAGTTGACCGGGTCAAATTCAAGGTCAACCCCAAGTAAGCGGGCCCAAGCCCAAGCAAGTGGGCCTATGTCCAAGTCGAGCCCCGTGACCGGCCTCCCCATGCCAAAATAAAAATTATGTAACAAATAATTTTAATGTAATTTTTTGTGCATGAATGTAAGCAAAATGGGCATAAAGCCAAATTTTTGTAAAGCCCATGGCTTATATGCAAAAAGAAATAGTACATGAGACATGGAATGGGCAAAATGTCATTTTGTAAAGCCCAAGGGGCTATATGTAAATGTGTAAGCTTATATAAGGCAACATGATGATGAATAAAATATATACTTTTCATTCCCCCCCCCCCAAAGAAATTAGGGCTAGTTCCTCTTTCTCCTTCCTCAAGGTTCTAAAACCTTTTTCTTTCTTTTGAATTAAATCAAGAGTTTTACTTTTCCTTTTCCAAACTAAATAGTTTTTCACCACAAAACCCACAATGAGAAACTTGGATCTGTCATTAAATCTCAAAAGAAGGAGATTTTTAAGTCTCACCCCTTTCTCCAAGATCTGGCCAAACGACGGGAAGAAGAAGGAGACCCATCTCCAGAAACCCCACTTTGGAGAAGAACTAGGGCTCAAGGGGAGAAGCCCCTTCATCAACTTCAAAATATCCTAGGAGTTTAACTCCTCATCTACACACACACACACACACACACGGAATAATAAGTGCTCCTTTCTGGGAGTACAACTCCAATTGTAGGGACCAAGTCCCCTTTACCTCCCTTGCGCTCAGAGTGCTAGCGCCCACGTGCCCGACACGTGAGGCGCTAGCGCTTAAAGCATTGGCGCTCACGCTAGCGCCCACGTGTCCGACACGTGGGGCGCTAGCGCTCAAAGTGCTAGCGCTCTTGCGCTAGCGCTTTGGGCGCTAGCGCCCGAGCGCCCACGTGTCCGATACATGGGGCGCTAGTGCTCTTGTGCTAGCGCCCCCAGCGCTCAATGCGCTAGCGCCCAAAGGCGCTAGCGCCTGAGCGCTTTCTCCCACGCATCCTTTGGATGCCCTTTTCCCTTATACACGCACGCACACATATTCCACACTAAAAATACCTCTCCCGTTAAAAAAAATTTCTAACGGGGCGCTGCTAGCCCCCTTGACCCCCAGCCCGCTATCCGGGTAGCGGGACCCTCGTAAAAACTCTGCGGGCCCCCCGATATATCCATAACCCCCTTTTAAAACACAACACACGTATATTGCACATTGAGTTCGCATGAATAGTTGACCCGTCAATCGGAGGTTCTCTCGCCCCAAAGGCGAGGGGTAATTAACGGCAGCTTAGTCCGCGGCTGCCGGAGATTCGGATCCCTACAATCAATAAACCCCTGCCTACCCTAGGCATGGGGAATCTGTAGTACGCCTGACAAGCGCGCGCGTATTCCCATCTCAATGGGGTGACGAAAAACACCCTATAGGTGGCAGTGTGGTATCGTGAAATCCCGATGGAGATCCATCCATTTCGAGAGATGTGGTGGGTGGACGGGAAATAGAAGATGAAGAAGTACCGATTTCGGAGTCGATAGCAAAAACACGGACAAGACGGGCATAAGAATCCCGTGTCCAGCCGATCATGCACTAAACGGGTTTAGTGCACGTGGCAGCGTGTGAGAACGATTTTTAGAAGGTTTGTTTTGAAAAAGTGTCGGACGTGAGGCTTGACTCAATAAATCACAAAATGCACAATCAATCCCTAGAACTAGAGTCACCTAGGTCAAGTCACTAGACCGCTCCTAAACTTCCAAAGGACAAGTCGCAGGATCAATTCTCTACAACCTCTTTATCACTCTTGTGGTTAGGTAAGCTGGAGGTATCCGCTATACGAATCACCGAAATAACGGGCCTAATTAAGTAACCACTTTCCTTAGTCACACTTGCCTACACACCACAAGAGAAATGCGGATAAGCGATAGATTACCCGCGACCTTTCTCTGTCCTAATTGAGCGCTATGGTCCTTAAAGACTTGGTCTAGATATTTTTTAATTAATGTAGGATGAAAGTATGCTCGTTTTATGATTTGTGGGGCCTAAGAAGGGTGATGAAATCCCCACCTAATTTGGATTTAGGTTATTGCTCTTTAATATTCGGTTTAGATATGCACAAACAAACCGATATCAAAACACGCAAAAAGATTTATTTTTTTTAGCGGCGCTTTTTGCAAAGAATCTTGCAGGAAAAATCAGAGTATTGGATCTTAAGGGAGAGAGAAAGATATTAGGAAATTACTTGAAGATTTTGGGGGCCCAACTCAACCAAGCCACCGCAGTTCCGTTGCAAAACCACCAAAGCCGTCGCGGTTCCGCCGCAAGTTTGTGTGATCTTCTGTTAATTTTTCTTCAAAAAGTGTGTTCGTAAAGTATCCACAATCAGGACGGTGTCGCTAGTAGCTAGCCGCGATGAGTGCGGGCCGTCCGCAAGGAAACGTGGACTCTTTTCTTGCTTTAGACAAGTTGATTGAAGAAGGGTGATTGTTCGTCGTTACGGATATAAGATTTATAAAGAAAAGGCTTGTAGGGTTCATACGACTTAGTAATAATGGATGGCTAACTAAAAATGACTCATTTTATCTTTTAATAGATTAAAACTAGATTGATAGTAATGAATGTAGATTAGGGTTTTTTTGGAAGAAACTAGGGTTTCCCCACTAATAACCCTTGTCCTTGTATTGATCTTTATTCATGTCTACCTCTTAACAAAACAAGTGTTAAACCAATCTCAAATCGCGGTCGTGACTATCAATAAATTGGTACCGCGCTCGATAAGGATGTTAACATTTATTTTGCTAAAGTTTATAGACTTTAAAATGTATAAAAGAGCTTAAAAGATTTTATCATCCATTGATTTAATCTATCCTACGAACTCTAGCAAACTAGGAATTACTCACGCATGGTTTGAAATTTAGAAGAAAGGTTGAAGAATGAAAATATGATTAAAATGCAGAAAGTAAGTGCAGAAAGTAATAGAGGAAATTAATTGCAAAAAGAATAATAAAAACACTACCTTTATTAATCAACTATTGCATACAACTTTTGAAAGTAGTGTACAAGAACCCTAGTTACTCTAGATCTCTATCTTACTGGAAGTAGATGATTAGCTGATGATCACTCGGATGCGTGGATCGCTTTAGACCTCCTGATCTCTTCGGTGATGATTTTTAATATAAAACTCTCGGTCCTATATATAGTCCCAGAAACTAGAAACCCTAGATGCCATCTGTGAATATATGCTGATACGATCAAATATCCAAAATATCACATTCAACGGCCCTAGATCCGCCGCGGAACCGCCGCAAATCCCTCTCTTTGGCCGCGGATCCGCCGCGGTGCAGTAAGATCAGCCTTTGGGATTTTTTCTGATGTTTTGTATTGTCATGTGGAGATCCTCTAGATGTCTATATTCTGAGAATAATGCACCGAGTCTCTTCCGTTGCTAGATTTATGATTTGCTTCAATATTTTGGCAGATTTGATTCCGACATCCCGATTTAATTCGGATCTCTTGGATTCCAGACCTGAGCTAATCTGCATAATATCTCAAATCAAAGTGTTAGTAGTATTTGATATTTTTTAGTATCCTAACCATTTTATATGATATTAAATGTTAAGAATATTGATTAGAAATATTTGATATGATATGCATATTTTAATTACTAATATTTCATATAAATATTATATGCATGTATTTTCCCTCATTATATTAATTATAATGTGGAAACATATAATAATAAACTTTTTACACAAAAAAGGTAATATATTTATGACATGTTGATCATGATGACCGTTCAGATAGATGAAAAAAAGGACGATTTAAGGGTTTAAAGGGTTGGATTAATTTTATAAAATGAATACCGGTCTCAATCACCATCCCCTCTTAAGAAAAAGACTGCGGCTTTAATTTTTTGTTTCATTGTGTGAAACATTTAGAAAATTCCAAAGCTTTTTAATAGGTTACAATAAAGATGGAATGCTTAAATAATGCCTAAAATATTTTTGAATCACTTTTTAGCATGGATGGAATGCTTAAATAAGGGCTAAAGTATCTATTTTTGAATAGGTACCATGTAAAATGTAATCCAAGCATTTATTCGAGGATATTATAGGATATTTAGAACATTTGTTCAATAACTGATTATTTATAATGAACCCTTTGCTTCGACTTTGTTTGGCATATTAGAGTCACTTCCACCCCTATCCTCCTTTATGTTGTCCGTAAAACTTATGTAAAACTTAATATGTGGACTTAATATAGAAATCATGTTTGTGGTAATCTTTATAATTAATTTATTGACTTAGCCATTAGGAAAAGTATATTTTCCAAAACAAAAAAAAATTGTTGACTAAACTAAGTCGTGATCTCTACTAGGCCTATTTTGGAGATAATGCAATATTTTCATATCATGATTATTTTTGTACAATTAAAATGATTATGCTCTTTAATTTATGTTTTGTTGTAGTACCATGTAATGTATAAATATCATCCGCAGGAGAAGCACAAAATTGAAGAACTGATAAATCACCAGCAAAAATCTCATAGAAGCATCAAGCAGAGAAGCTATAGTGCCAGGGTCATGGGGCTAATATGATTTTGTTGTAAATCTAATACATGCCTAACATAATGTAGATAGCTATGTAAGATAATAAATCAGAGAATAAAAATAATATTTGTGATCTAAGATTTTGCTAGAAACTTTTAAATTCTTTGTACGGTATATTTTGCTTATCGATTTTACATGTACTTGGCCTTGATAATTTCTACCATAATGCCTAATTATTTGATCAAATTTTCTTGAATACTTCATGTGGTTTTATGGAATGCAGGACTGATTTCAACTGAATCAAAATGTTGTCAGAAAACCATGTTTCCGGCGCATGGCACGGGACACCTGCTAGCGACAGTTAGAAGAGGCATAGAAGTTTGTTTCTTTGTGGAAAATTTCATCAAAACAACCCTATAATATGTGGCATATATTTTCAAAATCATCCTTGAGATTTTTTTCATATACAAAATCCCTTAAGCTTTCTTTTGTTAAACGCGACCCACCCCCCTCCTAGACCCATGCCGTTAATTTCTTTATGAAATGATCAAAATACCCTGTTATATAGTGGACTCTTAAAAGTGAATGAAAGGACATTTTCGGAAGAGAAAGGTAAAATTTTAATTTAAAAGGTTTAAATTTTAACGGCAGGAAGGTCGGAGAGAGGTCGGGTCGCGTGTAACGAAGAAAAGTTTGAGGGATTTCTGTGCACAAAAAATCTACATAGTGGTTTTGGGAACATATAGTACGGTAAATGGTGATTTTGGTGAAATTTTCCTTTGTTTGATCCAAAAGAGCCCCATGGCTATCTGGACAGAATGTCATGTAACATAGCACTTGAGAGAAGAAAACACAAACTGTAACTAGAGCCATGTCGGTACAACTTTGAGTAACATGTATGTATCCTCCTGTATGAGCCACAATTTATGTATCAGGTGTTTTGTGTTCATCTGAATTAATTATTTGTGGCGCCACCTATTTGTTAAAGTGAAAAAGAAAGTAGAACAGGATATATATATCAATGAGCAATAGCTCAGTTGGCATGAGCACTTCCTCTCACCCCACCATGCTTGTGTGTGTTGTGTTGTACGCATAGATTAAGGATTATATGCCAGTAGGGGAAAAAGTAATAACTTATCAATAACTGGATAAGTAACATTTCGCAATGGCCGAAAAACTTTCATTCACTCATAAGGAACACAGAGAGTCCGTTCCTCTTGCATCAGCAATAACAAAAATCCCAAAATTCCATAAGCAGCATGAAGGTGCTTATGGTTATATAAATCCCAAAATTCCATAAGCAGCATGAAAGTGCTTATGGTATATATATATATATATGAGGTTAACGGAGGAAAGGTGTTATGGGAGCGAATTTCCTCCTATGGCGTCGGAAAAATACATGCTCCGTGATATTTTCGACGATCGGCATACATCACTTACATCTTTATCATCTAAAATGTGGATACACCAAATTTCATGTGATTATACCATTTTTTCACCGTTGATTTAGTTGATGCAAAATTAATGGTTTACCGACAATAGAACTTTTTACATTGCTAATTCAACGGTGAAAAAATGGTGGAATCACATGAAATTTGGGATATGTACATCTTAGATGATGATAATGATGATGGATCTTAGATGATGATAACGATAATGGATGCCGATTGTTGGAAAAAATAATGAAGGTTGTATTTTTTCGACGCCAATGGAGAAAATTCCCACCTATGACCTCTTTCCTCTATTCTCTCTCTCTCTCTCTCTCTCTCTCTCTATATATATATATATATATATTAAAGGACATCAATCAAGATACTGAGTCCAATAGCATGTCCTAAAAGATAACCTAGAAGAAACTACAAAGACACTTCATAAACCAGAACTAAAAATAACTCGACTTAAAAATTTTAAATCTACTCCTTTAATTTCAACCACCACATTTTTCCTCGCGCACATACACTGATAAATTGCACAAAATATTAACTTTCCAGATGGGCATCACACGTGGAAAACCAAACATTACTAAAATAACCAAGAACCATGACTAGGTGATTAAGGCACTTCAAAATCTAGAATTAAGAATAAATAAAACCTAGAACACTATCCGGTCAATCAAGGCACTACAAACTACAAACGCTTGAATTTAGTAGTCCAAAGACCTGCAAATGTATGGGGAACGCTTGACAGACAAAAGACTAAAATGGCGTCGGTCGAGATCTCAACGGCGAGTGAACCTACTGGCAGATTGCTCGTAATCGTTAATCTTTGATTTTGTTAAGTCTGGCTTCAGTGATTTTGTAACGTGCTGGAAATGACGATCACAAACAAATTCAGCTGACATATCTTTCTTGAGAGCCAACAATCCGGCTTCCGTACATAAATGTTTCAACTCTGCCCCTGTAAAAAGTTCAGTAGACTTGGCTACTTGCATCAGATTTACATCTTCTCCCAAAGGCATCTTCCGCGTGTGGACCCGTAATATTTCATAGCGATCTTCTAAATCTGGGGGTGGCACATATAATACCTGATTAATAACAAAGCATATCAATAATTATTATTAAAAAACAGTAATAGCAATGCTAAAGCTACAAATTAGGCTATGTCATTTCGAGCAAGCCGTATATATTTGTAAATCATTTTTTTAATATAGCTTAGAAGAATTACGTTCAACCCGGACTAAAAGAAAGGCGGAAGGTGACAGAATTATCTATGCGGTCACAGGCCAGACAACATGCAAAATAAGTTGAAATTTAGTAAAGGTACAATAATAACATATGAATACATGTAACAGAGAACACACTAAAATTTTGAACTACAAAACAAGTTATATGTTTTAGTTAATGTTATCAATTGTTCCATAACTATGGTGCCATGAAGTACAACACATACCAAATCAAAGCGGCCTGGACGCAAAAGTGCGCTATCAATAGCCTCAGGACGATTTGTGGCAGCCAAAACAGTAATTCCCTAAAAATTAAATAAAATATAATTTTTAATACAAAAATCTAGTCAAATAAGAATTCAGAATCCAGCTTTCTGTAGACAATACTGACCGTAGCTTGTTCTAAGCCATCCATTTCCGTCAGCAGAGTGAAAAGGAGTCGTTCACCAACATTATGGTTTCCATTTGAATCCCCACCATCACCACTGTTGAGAATATGGTAACCTAGAAATACTAAAAAATGGAATCCAGCTTGACCAGAATATGTAAACAAAAATGCAGAACGGATATGAGAGTATATATTTTTACTCCTAAGTTATGGTACTCACCGTTTGGGAGCTATTGCATCAACCTCATCAAAAAATATAATGCTTGGTGACGCTAGTCGTGCTTTCTGAAATATTCTTCGTAGGAATGCTTCCCCATCTCCAACATATTTCGAGAACAATTGTGCACAACTGCATAGATATTTTATTACATGATGACGATCATACAGGGAAAATAAAAGGCTACATAAGACTATAAGAGTAAATATGACTGAACAATTCTCTTTGGAGTGTTCAAGTTTTGGAATTACAGCTACTTAGCAAAGGCTTAAATAAGTGTGGACCAGTGTTTTAAAAGCTGTAAAAATAAAAATAAAAAACGGAGCGGCCGGAGTGCCTGAACACTTAAGCGCCGCTTAGAAATCAGCTGACTTATTTCAGTTTTATTTTTAATATTTTTTGTTTCTTGTACTTCGTGTGTTATTGTTTCTAATAGTACTTATGAATATTTCTAAAATTCTGAGCTCTTCTCGGATTGAGTTTCAAAGCCAAAACCGATAAAATTCAAAGTCAAAATCAAAAACTCAAAGTAAAAGCGGGTCAATGCCCTAAACTGAAGCTGCTCGAAAATCCTAGCTTTGAATCAAAACTCGAAAATCCTATGTGCTCAATTTCTTGTTTCGAAACCAAAGTCAAATCTTCTCGAAACTCGACATCAAATTTACCAAGTCGAAAACCCTAGCTGATTCGTGTCGAAGCCTCCACGTCAAATACCTAGCCACTCTTAAGTTGTGAAACCTCGTAGACTCCAAGTCAAAATTGAAGTGTCGAGTCAAAGCCTCCAAATCGAAGATAAAGCCCCGAAACCCGACCACAGAGAGAAAAACGTGAAAAGAATTGGGATCTAGACTTAATTTAGATATTATTATCACACTACATGCAATGTTATTTGCTCATGATAAGACTTTATAAGAGTGTAAACAAATAAGTACAAAAACCGCATCCCCATAAATCTTTAAATGCACCCCAATCAAAAAGAAATGAAGTATCATTACCCGATTAGTTGTATAAGAATATCACCCTGCTTAAGCAATAAAAGGCGGAGAGCGCTCAATCGCTAAAGCGGCACCTAAGTGCTTAAAACAACCGCTATTTAAACACTGGTGTGGACAAAATATCAACATAATAAACTAGAGAGATCTCTTCTTGAGCAACTCAAAAACACACCGACCAATAAGTTTACCAATTGCATCCTATATGCAACAAGTGTCTACTTCCAACAGACTGCAACTTTAGAGTTTTAGTATAGCTGGCAAAAGAGATTTTCACAAATATAATATATGGGATATCGTATATAGTAGATTATCAGCAGATTCCATTTTTTTTTGTAAATACAGAGAGTAATACTTATGTAATTGTAAGAGGTTCGCATACCAGATGCATAATCTGGAATCGGTAGTTCAAATTTTGACTACCGCTTCGAGGCCATGGAGTTTTTGACAGCAGAAAAAAGTTCTTTTTTTTTATAATTTACCCAATATAAATTCGTAAGAATATAGGAGCTGCGGATACTTAAACGACAAAGGGGAAGAGAAGATCCTATTCTAATCTTATTGCTACCATCCCGCCGCGGCGGATCTCTATCTCATGAGGAAGGTACGTCTCTCGCCGATGATCAAATCAGCAATCATCATCGAGAAAGTATGAAAGAAAGTTGTCAACCATAAATCCCTTCTTTTTTTCCCCTGGTTCTCGGGTTTCGGTTCGATTTTGAAATGAACAGCCTCTATAAGGCAAAGGAGGAGATTACTGGTAAC
This sequence comes from Agapanthus africanus, assembly GCA_030015575.1. Classification (NCBI taxonomy): domain Eukaryota; kingdom Viridiplantae; phylum Streptophyta; class Magnoliopsida; order Asparagales; family Amaryllidaceae; genus Agapanthus; species Agapanthus africanus. The sequence goes on along the minus strand of JASDDO010000019.1, from coordinate 39,418,443 downwards.
AGCGAAGCTCTTGAAGCACTTCAGGAACTTATCACCTATCCTTTATTATATGCCGACGAGTACCGAATCCTCGGCATTAAGGTTCGTTCTTATTACATTCTAGATCCCTTCTTCACCTCTATATATCATTTTATATATCTAATACTGCTACTATAATTTTATATATCTAATACTACTACTATAAATTCAACATTTTTTCTTCCTATATTCCAGTGGGATATAGGGATTCTTCTATATGGCCCCACCGGAACCGGAAAGGTAAATATTTTTAGATCATTTGATGCCTGACGGAATAAAGAGGTGATTTCTGTAGTGGATTCTGAATGCATCAATCTATACGAACATTTCTACCCATACCACCAGAAAAATATACGTTGAGGAAAATAAACCTGAAAGAAAAGAAGGAAGCTTGAGCAGCATGAGCCGCAGCCATAGCAAGAGTAGTTTTTGAGCATCCTGGTAATCCATGGAGAAGAACACCACGTATAGGGGAAATCCCCAGTCTAGCAAATCCATCAGCATGCTTGATAGGCCACTCAACAACTTGTTGGAGTTCTTTCTGTTTGCAAGCAACCAAGGTTAAGAGGTGAAGAAGAAGAATCTGGATGTATGTATGTACCCTCATCTAGAACTGGAGTACCTTCAAACCTCTATACCCTCCAATATCATCCCATGTCACCTTCGTAGATTGTTCGATGGCAACACCTTTTGTCATGCTCGGACAACTGCCAGCTCTCGCACGTTCCCAATCTTGCATTGTTGGCTTAATCATGCCGCCATTTATAGCATCCGTATTTGACACCCTGCGGTATGCATACCTTGCAGCTTCTTCGCAAAGGGATTTCAAATCTGAACCTGCATATCCATTGCAAGATGCTGCAATAGCTTCCAGGTCAACGCAATGATCCAAATATATATTCTTTGAGTGGAGCACAAGGATTTGCAATCGTTCTTCCGCATTAGGTATTGGGACTTCAATTTCTTTTCCGAAGAGCTCTCGTCTCCGAAGTGTGGGATCGATTCCATCCAGCCTACCAAGTCACAGACGACAACGTAATGATACACATCAAGTGTTTAATGTTCAAGACTGAAAGATTTTATTTATTTATTTATAACCGAGTGGCGCCTGCTGAAACATCTGCCTACCAATTTGTTGCTGCCACAACTACAATTTGCGTAAGAAATCCAGATGCAGTCCTGCTCACACTAGTTCTCCTAATCTGATTCATCAGAGATAGAAGCTGACCAGCTGGGTGAGATCCTTGCTCCTTCCTGGGTGAAGTAAAATTGGAATAAAAGGGGGAAAGTTTTTTTTTATATATAAATAATTTTATTACGGGATATGGGTCATCTTATACCAGTTGTCACGGCGAGGGCAAATGGCATCAATTCCATCTAAAAAAATAACAGAGGGCTGCCCAGATGATGATGCATGAGAAAATGCCTCCGCAAATGCTTTCTTGAGAAATTCATCATCCCCCTCTCCAACAGATTCGCAGCTATGGTAACCAAAAAAAAACAACTAAACTCGTCAACTGATGACTAGCGCGCATAACCTACAAAACTTATATGCACATTACCTGATCGTGATGAGATGAGCACCGCACTCTTGAGCAACCGCTTTCACCATAGTGGTCTAAGACGCAACCAACATCAAATTATACCAAATACAATTGCTCTAAAAAGATTTACTATGGCCTGAGACATGCAACCAACATCAAATTATACCAAATCAACTGATCTAAAAAGATTTACCTTTCCGGTTCCGGTGGGGCCATATAGAAGAATCCCTATATGCCGCTGGAATATAAGAAGAAGAAGAAAAGGTTGAATTTGTAGTAATAGTATTAGATATATAAAATTATATATAATAGAAAACTAAAGGTGAAGAGGGGATCCAGAATATAACAAGAACGAACCTTAATGCCAAGAATTCGGAACTCGTCGGCGTATAATAAAGGATAGCTGATAATCTCCCGAAGTGCTTCAAGAGCTTCGCTGTTACCAGCAATCTCCTCCTCTGCCTTATAGTGGCTGTCCATTTCAAAATCGAACTGAAATCCTAGAACCAGAGGGGGGGAGAAGAGGGATTTATGGTTGACAACTTTCTTTCATACTTGCTCAATGATGATTGCTGATTTGGATCATTGGCGAGAGGCGTAACTTCCTCATGAGATTGAGATTCGCCGCAGCACGATGGAAGCAATAAGATTAGATTAGGGTCTTCTCTTCCTCTTTGACGTTTAAGTATCCACCGCTCCTACATTCTTACGAATTTATATTGGGTAAATTATATTTAAAAAAAAGCACGTTTTTTTGCTGTCAAAAACCCCGGGCCTCGAAACAGTAGTCAAAATTTGAAACTATTGATTCTATATTATGCATCCGGTATGTGAACCTCTTACGCTTTCATAAGTATTACTCTTTGTGTATTTACACAAAAACATACCTTTTTGACCCCCGAGGCATTGATTGGTACGATTATTCTCAATTCTGTAAGGGGCTGTTTGGTTGCAGGATTATGGAATTTGGATTCCAAAATAGTACGGTTGAAATTTCTGGATTTGTTAATTTGTTGTTTGGTTGGTTTTGGATTCCTAGTATTGGATTTGTAGATCCTTATAATCTTTGTTTGGTTGTTGAAAAAAAGTGGGATTTGGATTTGAGGATTTTAGAGAGAGAGAGAGGATTGTTAAATAAATAAAGTGCATGACCCCCATCTAAAAGTACAATGAATAGTGCCAAATCCTTGAAAATCTTTGGAAATAAACAAAGGAATCCTAGAAATCCTAATCTTACAACCAAACACAAAATTATGGAATCCTAGGATTCCACGATCCAAAATCCAAATCCAAACTCATAATCGTGCAACCAAACAGGCCCTAATGGAAATAGGGAAAATTTTGTTCACAACCAATCGCCCCTGATTATCACAGTAAAATATTCATGATTGAAAGTTTGAAAATCATTTGTTTAGTTCTATAAAGAGATCATAGGATGTATTGTTTGCATAAGAAAATTAAAACTTACTCGTCGAATTAGTGGATGTGCAGGAGATACTCGAGAAAAAACAAGGAAGATCAACGAGATCTCGACTGAATTCGAGCTTCAACTTGTGTGCCAAGATCTTGCGTTCCTCGTCAAACCACCCAAGCAGAACCGACGGAGAGCAGAACCGGCGGCGGCGAGCGGCGGGCGGCGGCGAGCGGCGGGCGGCGGCGGCGGGCGGCGGCGAAGAAAAATCCTCTCACCTAGAGAGCGAGCAGGAGAGAAGTGACGAAAGATAAAAAAGGGTTAGGGTTTTTTTATTTAGTCGGTGCTTGAGCTGACGAGGGTTTATTGGACTTGGGTATTGGGTATTGGGCTTGGGCTTTTTTTTTGTTAGGGTTTTTTTAGTTTAATTTATTGTATTAAGTTATTTGTGTTATATCAGTTTGTATAAATATTAAAATGTTACAAAAGTTTAATTTAATGGGTTAGGTTTTACTCGGTTTGTTTTAATATGTCTTTTTAACATGAATTATTTGGTTGGATTTGATTAATTAATTAAATTACTATTTTGAATTTACAATAAACATTACATATGAAGTTTTTATAATGCTATGAACTTAGATGATTATAAATAATTACCGTGATCTTGGTATGTTGTGATAAAATTTTCATATTGCAAAAAATAAATAAATATGAGGTTGGAATTAACAAGCTGTAATATTTTCAATTTCAGGTTAAAAAATTATTGAAATTATGGCTAATCGTTCCTAAACTGAAAAGGAGTTGGATATCATGGAAAAATGATCGATAATGATCATAGACGTGGAAAATGTAATTATTGTGATGGACCATAGGCTGGTGACGTCACTTTTTTGAAATCTCCTTCAGCGGGTATTATTGATGATGTTGCACAATGTAAATCAGACTCGAAGGAAATTAAAGAAAAAATGAGAAAACATATATCTTTAAAGGAGAAGAGTAAGCAAGTCTCGATACTTGAAAAAAAAGAGTTCAGGAGGAATTAGTGTAAGAAGTTAAGAGTTTCAGATACAGATACGGATGACGATGACGACGAGAATAAAGAACATACCGAAATTAGAAAAGTGGTGAAAGCCAGTAGAGAATCCTATATGGAAGAACAAATGGATGGATCTTGCAGGCAGCGTGGAGAAGGATCTAGCACTGGATTGTTCGTTCGTTCTAAATCTGTAAGTGTCTTGAGTAAGTCCAATCATGATAATCAAAATATTCGAAAAATAGATCCTTCTATGCAGAAAAATGATAGTAAAACTCAATCGGCAATTAAAACGACAATGAAAGGCATTAAAGATGCCAAAAAACATATTGGTATAGCAATCTCAAAGTTTTTTTTCTACAGCCATATGCCATATAATTTTTCTAGTAGTCCCTACTACGAAAGTACGGTAGATGCTATCGCGGATGTGGGCCATGGAGTGAAACCACCAACTGCATGGGAGATATCTAAGACATATCTAGCTATAGCACACGAAGAAACGATAACTTATATTGAATCGCATCATAAATATTGGGATGAGTTTGGTTGCACTCTTATGTGCGACGGTTGGACCATCCAAAACCACACAAGAATTATAAATTTTCTTATATATTCTATTGAAGGAACAATTTTTCTTAAATCTGTTGATGCAACAAACCACGATCAGATGACCGATTATTTATTTAATTTGATGAATGACGTGGTTGGCGAAATCCAAGAGCATACAGTAGTGCAAGCGGTCACTGATAATGCTAAAAATTATAAAACAGCTGGTCGATTATTGATGGAGGAAAGAAAAAGTCTGTATTGGACTCCATGTGCAGCACACTGTATAGATCTTATGTTCGAAAATTTGGCAAAAGAGCATAAGGTGAAAACAATCATTGAGCAGTGTAAGACAATGACAAATTTTATATATAATCATGATTGGGTTCTTAAAATAACGAGAGCAGGGAAAAATAATAAAGAGCTACTTCGACCTGCCATAACATAATTTGCAATAAATTTTCTTTCGTTGGACTCTATTTACACATATCGGGAGGATTTGAAAAGAACAGTCGCTACACATGAGTGGACAAATAAAGTTGATGTTCATTTATATCTTGTCTTTTGTGTACATTTTATTTTATATTGCTTAGATATGCTTAGCGTGTTTACTTCTGAGTAAATACGCCGCGTGACCCGCCGCGTTCTCTGCCCGTACACTGGGAAGCGGGGCGTGACAATATGGAATGCTAAGCACTTTTTTTATGGCGTCTACGTGAGGTGCTGGGCGCTGCCCAATTAGGGCTAAGCACTCAGCCGTTTTGGCTGTATATGGAGTACTAAGCACTTTTTATTCAACGCTCATGTGTATTTCGCGTGAGACGCTGGCCTTCTGCTTTGGGTGCCCACGTGTTTTTCACGTAAGGCGCTGATTTCTTTTTTGTTTTGGGAATCTGTTGAAGGCGTCCACACGGGAAGCACGCGCGGCGCTAATGTTTTTCCTTTTTAGAGATTGAATCTCTGTTAACGGTATTTTGACCATTAATGATCATCAAGATCTCCATTTTGAATACCTTGGATCGTTTTTTTCTTCGTTAAAGAACTAAGTTCATATTTTTCTTTTTATAAGAACTAAGTTCTTTATGTAGGGTTAAACCCTAATTTCAGAGAAATTAAATTCCTCCGAACACATGTTCTTTTTTCTTTTTTTCTTTCTTTCTTTTTAACCTAACTCTTTTCTGAATCTTTGATTCTCGAGAATAAGATCTTCCCGATGAGAATTAAATTCTCAACTTGTGGGAGACTTGTCTTGTGGATCTTTGATCCAGAGAAAGAACCGAGTTTTTTGAGAAGGGTTAAACCCTTAGATAGGTAAAAAGAGATATTTTGGTCTCTGTGTTTTTTTTTTACCTAGGGTTTTTTTGAGGAGGGAAGTCTTCTTCTTCTATGTTGTTTTTAAGGCTTTCTGTATTTTCAGAAGCTTATGGGGGGTTTCCTCTTCTTTTTTTCTGAGACTCCAAGTCTCGGGTTATTTATATAGGAGTGGCAAATTATTAATTAGTTTTGAGAAAATCTCTCATTGAGAGATTCCAATTGATTTAATTGGTCTCAAAATTGATTTGGGGAATTACCCACCGTTGGATCTTTGATCCAAATGTTTTTGTTTTACGGAATATGTTTTCTTGTTTTTAGCAAGATTGGGGAAATATTTCCCATATACAGAATTTATTTTGTAAAACGGTGATTTTTAATCACCAATGAATTTTTAATCCAAAGGCTCTCTGTTTTATAGAGAGCAAATCTTTTTTTGTTTAGAAAGATTGGGAAAATATATTTCCAAAATAGAATTTAATTCTATCATTGGATGTTTGATCCAATCGAGAGTATTTTCTCACTTAGGAAGATTTGGGAGATATTTTTTCCTAAAAGAATTTAATTTATTATTTGATGATTTATCATCACCATTAACTCTTTGATCCAACGGCTCTGTTTTACAGAGAGTATCCCAGTTTTTAGGGAAATATTTCCATATAGAATTTAATTCTACTTAACTTTAGCTTGGGCGCTGGCGCTCACGTGTTGTGCACGTGTGCGCCACTTAAGAATTTAATTCTAAACGCTCCTTTGCTTTGCACATTGTTGCACACGTGAGGAGCACGTGCGGCGCCACCATAGGATTTAATCCTACAAAATCGGTGCTGGTGCTGGCGCTCTCCTGGGGAGCACGTGAGCCGCTGCCTCATTAATATTTAACAGAGCTTAGCTTTTTTTATTATGTTTTAAATATTGGAGGAGAAAATGCCCCCCATCGTTGTTCTCACGTGGCTCACACGTGAGTGCAACGGTGTTACTTTTTCCACCGTTTGATCTTTTAGGGAGTTGAACCATCCCTTCACATCCTATAAATAGGGTCTTTGGCCCTTGTGATGCCTGTCGTCTCATCATCTTTCTTGAGTCTTCTTCTTCTTTGAGAATTTAATTCTCATCTCAGAGCTTAGATATCTGTCCACAGAACTTTTTTAGAGTTAAACTCTGTTAAAAAAATTGGTAAGGATCATGACCAAAGTTCAACTCTTAAAAGAACCTTCCTTTTTGTTTTAGATTTTTAATCCATTAACAGAGCTTGGCTCTTTTTTTTAAAATGATCTCTCAGAGATCTTAAGAAGAACTTCTCACCCATTTTAAAATAAACCGTGGGTCTCAAATCACCGTTAGTTCTCTTCTTAGGGTTTTACCCTATCATTGATCTTGTTCTTTGAGGGTTTCTGGAATTTAATTCCATTTTATTTCTCATCAGTCTCCCAACACGGGGGACTTCTGGGATTTAATCACATTATATGAGGAATTTTAATTCCATTTTGTCTTACAGAGCTTAGCTCCGAAAAAAATTTGAATCTTTTTTTTTTTGGGAATTTTGTTCCCTTTCCTATTCCCCTTTTATATATATAGGGTTCTAATACCTTTTCACAGATTTGAATCTGTCGCAGGGCTCGTTTTTCGAGAACATTTAGAGTTTTTAACTCTACTGCTCAATAGAATTATTCATTTAATGAGAATCTTTTTGGATTCTCACAATAGGTGCATGTCTCATCATTAATAAGCCGTCACCTTGATTTTATGGGGCCCACTGTTTTTAGACTGCAGTGATTTTATTATGCCATAATGGAGTACAGATTTGGGTGTACTGAAAATGCTAAGGCCCATAGTTGCAGTTAATTACATTATGCCAATCACTAACTCTCTATTTTATTTTTCTTAGGTACCATGGCTTCCGATTCCTTTTTTCCTTATATTCGTTCGGAGAGCGCTTTTGCCGACACACCTACGGATCGGGAAGTCTTCGCTTTAATCCGGGACTACGACCCAGAGCGGAAGTCTCTTCATCTATGAAGATCGTGGTACAGTTATATTATCCGGGGTCGGCGCAGCTTTACTTGTGCGGTGCCATCGGAACCGATCCCATCGATTCATTATGCTGACCGTCCGCAGGTCGCTTATGCAGTAGAAGAGGTCAATTGGACTGCAAAAGGTCGTTTCCAACCTTTGATGGCATTGATACCAATCCAGCTACCGATGGACCTAGATATTCCGGGGCGTCGCATATGTCAAGAAGAAGCGCGTCCTTAAGGTTAGGTTTATACAATAGGAGTGACCACTCGACATCTGGTTGGTTATCTGCAGTGGGCCCGTTACATTTTATCGGCCAAGAAAATGTTACTGCTGAAGACCGGGTTGTACCCAGCAGTCTACGCGTCTCTCTTTTATTATCATACGCCTCATGTGTGGTGGGTTAAATCCTTCTTGGAGCAGCAGAACATTCCGACCCATACGTTTCTTTTATCAGACCGTAGGGTATCGATCTCGCTGGAAGAATTCGCAAAAATCTCTGGGTTACCCATCATAGGGGAGCATTATGAGGAGATACTTCCTCCTGACGAGTACGTTTTTGCCACCGAGTTGGTAGTCATAGGCCTTACCTCGGAAAATACTATCCAACACAAGTTCCCTAGTTTGGTCAAAGTGCTGAATATCTATGAGATCTTGTTTTTGGAGTCTGGGGGCATGTGGTTAGCTTTTCTGATTTCGTCACCCGTTTCCTTCATCCGGAGGTTTTATCGAAGAAGACTGCAAAGTTTGCCAAGCTCGATGATCCGTTGGGATTTGGCTCGGATAAATTGCTAACTGCAAAGGCGGATTTAAAGCAGTTTTTTATTCCGGATACCCCCACCGTCCCTTTGCAGAGATCGTTGTTCCAGATATTGATGAGGAGACATTTTTTATAAGCTTTATTGGCTTGTGGCTGAGCTGGTTTGCGCTCCCAATGCACCCTCGCTACATGAGACCGTCTGTCTTTTATCCGGCTCATCGCATCACGGCGGGGAATCGTATGGCTATTGGGGTTGCCGGACTGGCCCACTTGTATGGCATAAGTATAGTGGCCGACACTTCCCAGCCGGGTTTGAAGCCCGTAAATCTCCCCCTGTACTACTTCATCTCATGGATCGAGATGCACGTGTTGGGTGCTTTTGGCGTGCATAAAAGGCCTAGATTTTACGAAGGGCACAACTTTCCTCGAGCTATGCAATTGGTCGACGCTTCTTCTCCAGACCCAACACAACGAGAGGCTCGGCGATTGCTTCTACGTACGTGCATGGTTGGAGACAGCATGACCTTCATTGATAGGGTTCTGACCATTGGTAAGGTACCCTCCAAAGTAATCCAACCGCTCCATGATGTCTTCAAGGATGGAGCTTCTACTTTGAGGGCCCGAGAGATTGCACATTTGTATTCTATCAAGCCGGGTTTCTTTGTATTCAGACAAAATGCCTCGGTATTGTTCATGAGATATAACTCGCATCGCTTTGCCCAACAATCTGGTTATACTCAAAGCCTTCCACTTGAAGCGTTTCCCATTGATCCAGTTGCTACAGAGGAGAGCATTCGCAACGCGGCGCATCATTTTATGCGGCTGAATACGGGGTCTCATTTCCTGATCAGTGAGCCGAGTCATATCCCGAAGGCCTCGAATGCTTACATTGCCTTATATCAGCATGCGACGGGTGTCGTTGTCAAGGAGGAAAGGCGGATGCTTCTTGACCATAAGGATTATGTCCCGGCCAGTAATTCTACGGTTCCGCTGAAGCGACAGGCAGTTGTCCGTCCTTCTTTGAGAGAGAGCACCGCGGCTGTAGTTCTGCGAGCCTTTCCGGCTAAGCCACGGCCAGACATAAGTGCTCCTGGGAATGTGGTGGCTATGGCATCTCCTGAGTCGGGTATCGGCTCGGAAATCGGGACTCGACGTCCCAAGAAGCCCGTAAAGCGTAAGCTTTTATTGTCGGGTGTTGTTGCCGGCTCGCAGAAAAAGAAGAAATCTTTATTTTCAGCTGATGTTGTATGGTCAGGAACCGCATGCTCCCTACAACGAGGGCTTGTCCGAATACAGCACCAACGACAGTCTGTTCAGGGCTTCTACCATGAGAATGCCGCTACTGATCTTCAAGCCGCTATTGAGGCTTCTGAGAGATTAGTCCGCGAACAAGCAGCTCTTGCTTCTCTCGCGGCGTCAGGTATATCTCATTTACATCCTTCTGTATATATATTTTTTTGAATTTATTATGCTTTATTAACGCTCTTTTCTTAACCGGTATCTCCACTGAAGAGGCTCTTTTGGCATCCCTCAAAACATTTGAGGAAGAGAAGAGGCTTCGCGCTTCTATGGGTCTCAGTATGATTCGTTTTACGACGCCTTTAGATATACATATTTAGCTCATTTCGTTCACACCCTGACTCCCTTCTCTTTTTTTTATTATAGGAACCACTGCAACTTGTGTTATTTCAAGTGCGATGCCGTCCTTAGGTGGTGATGCTGAGGAGCTTTCAGAGCTACCGGCTACAGTTGAGGTCACCCCATGGCCGCTACGGGAGGCGTTGCTAAAGCCGCCGATGACGGACGCTGCAGCAGATCTGGAGTCCGAGCCTGATAAAGACGTTCCTCTGTCGGAGGTTCCGAGGAGATCTCTTCGTATAGCTAAAGCTGAGAAGAAGCGCCGAAAGCACGCAATATGGGAGCGTCAGGCTAGCTTGGCCACAGGCGCGGGTTCGAGTGATACACGACCCCCTGATTGTAACGACTCTAAAATTATTTTTCCGTTTAATGTACAGAAAGAAGTTTACAATCTAGAGTACAATTTATAAGTTAATTTTGTGTAAGAACAGCAAGAAACAACTTGTAGCTCATTGGTAAAATCTCTGCACTGCTGTGACGTAGCCCTTGTGTTCGAATCCCATCAGACACATTATATTTTTCTGATTTTTTTCTTTTAAAATTTTTGGAAGCCCAAAAGTTTACACGTGCAATGCACATAAAAATAAAAAGTCTGGAAAAATAAATATGTGGAAAAGTATTTAAATACAGAGGAGAACACGTGGCAACAATCCACCAGCCTAACCCTACAAATCGACCGGCGGGATCCTTCCTAGGGCCAGCATCGACGAGCCCCCCGTAGCCAATGAACCCCGAGCTTTGCACACATGACATTTCCCCTACCCCTAACTCCCATGTACTGTTTGATTTCCCTGCAATCAAATAGAGACTTTTAACTTCACCTTTAAATCAAAATTTAATGTATTTTAATTCACTATTTTAATTCCAAAACCCTAATTCCACACTATAAATACTACTACATACCCTAGCCTTTTCTCATTCTGAAAATTATAGCCAAAATTATCAAATTTTCTTAAGTACAGGTGGAGTAGAAGATGAGTTAGTAAGAGATCAAGTTCCGACGAAAATCGAAGCAAATTTCGGCGACCCCGCGAGGACAACCCTCCCTCCTTCTACCTTCTCTTAACCAAAATAACTTATAAGTCCCTTCAAATCTTTTTCCCTCTTCGTTAAAAATTCTTTTTAAAACGGACATCGGTAAGTGGAGTTAATACCAATGTCGATCTTCTAAACCCTAAAAAACTCTCATTTTTCTTACATATTGTTCATCCAACTTTTACACAATACTTGTAATATTATTATAAATATTTAGAATAAATTGTAACCTAGAATTCCATGTAAAATAACTTTAATTTAAGTTTTTCGTTTGAATAACATGAACTTCACATATCCCTCTTTTAGTATTTTTGTTAATGATGCCTTTAGAAAACTTCACGGGATAATGACCTACCCCTTACAAACACATATGGTTCCATAGCACGATAACTCTTTCATGCAGTTTTGTGTTTCGAGAATATATTTCATTAAAATAACATTTACTATAAAAACCGGGTTTCTTTTGAATTGTATTTCAAAACCCTTTGCAAATATGCCTCTACAACCCTTTTTAGGGGACCCGCTATTGGATGGTGTGGATTATCGCACATCCTTGGGCTAATAGAGCGAGATGCAGACCTTCTCACGGAGCATTTGGTCTCGAAAGGTTTTAAATACGGTTTTTTTTAAGAAAAACGCATTTTCTAATTTAATAAAATTAATTTTTAATAATTATATAAATATTACAAATCCATATATTTTCAAATATAACAAACTTATATTTTCTAAAGGATGAAAGTTCACAAGTTTCACCAAAATACCATCAAAATATCAATACAAGACAAGTTTACAATAAAATATCATGAACTATTCAAGCTAAATTATTATCACTAAAATACCTCAAACCCTTAAAATTCATACCCATGAAAACCCTAAATAAAATAAATAACTTCTAGAGATTATTTTGAAATTATATAAAAAATATTTTTCATAAAACCCCTCAAGCTATATAAAATACTGTTAAGGACTTTAGTAAATATAGGTTTAAGCAGGATCAATTCTCTTGAGCCTCAGGGAGCCAGAGAAAGTGAGCGCTTGCCTATTTAAGCTAGAAAACTTAACGGTGTTATCAATGGTAATTGTCTTGGAAAAAGACACAAATCCTACCGTCCATGTGCAGCAGTTACCGATAACTCCCGAACTTAATTCAGGATCCAAATCAGTTATAAGTGTCCGACTCAAGTCTGAGTCTAACTCAAATCAGAATCCAATTCAAACATGAATCCAAAGTCTAATATGAATACTTGAACATGAACCTGAATACCTGAATTCAAATTTCAATATCAAACCTGAATATATGGCTTGACTTGACCGAGCCATAGCTATACTTGACATGACTACATGATTACATCCTGAACCTGATTATTTGAATAACTTGTATCCATGGTTTCGACAAGCCTTGTAACTATAATTCATAAAATACATTTAATCGGGGGTAACGGGATAGATTGGTACGGAATGTATTTAAGTGACACGAGATGGTCACTAAAAGACACCTACATGACCTCTCGTATCGTTGTCCCGTGGGTTTTGACAGGGCCTTGTACTTATATGTTACCATAGTCCACGAGATAAGATGGACTCCTCTCGTATACACAAATCCTTCTGTACCGAGCTACAAACAACTACGTTAGTATAAAAAACATATACTTGTACATCCTACCAGTTCCATTTCATACTACTTGTTATATTCCATTCTTTCTTTTGGGACTTACCGAGCGCTAGTTCGCTGACAATATTCCTGTCTATTTCTTTCTTTGGAATATTTCTTAGGAGGACCGGACTCTCAGGAGATCGAAACCAGCCAGGAGGACTTAGATCAGTTCACTGCCCAGCCGGACTTCTAGCTTCTTGTATTTACTTTCAGTTCATATGCCACTGTTTAGGCATTGTTTTATATCATTGTACTTTCCTTTTCAAAAAAGTTGTATGTAAAGATGGATGTTAATAAAAGTTGTTCATTTTATATCTCTTGTTATTCTTGTGCATTTTACATATATTGCTTAAATTACGCTTAACGTATTTATTTCTTGGTAAATACGTTGCGGCCTGCCATGTTACCGTCTCCGTATACTGGGAAGCGGGACGTGACAGGTTTTGTTGGCGGCCCATGCAGGTCAGTTCTGCATGAAGTCTTAAGCAATATATCATAAGAATTATAAGAATCAACATTTATACATTCCTTACATTACAAATTCCTTAAATCTATTCTAATCTTTCTTTTCTATCAAGGTCATGGATTCTCCAAACAACACGAGCACGAACGTCAATGACAACACCCCACCACCTCCTCTTCCCCCACCACCTACCGTTGCAGTTCCCATCAATGAGCATACGGTCTTGAGACGATAAAGAGCCTCTTAGAGAATCAGCAGCAGCACACTGCTATCCTCATGCACCGCCCAGAAGTTGAGACACTCGGAGTCAAACAATTTCGGGCACTGCACCCGAAACATTTCTTTGGGAAATAGAGCCCATTGGAGGCAGAAGAATAGGCTCAGTCTATCGAAAATGATCTGGCAGCAGCACAAGTGATAGAAATTGCTTGGGTGAGAGCTGCGAAGCTGCAACTAACAGACAACGCCAGAGTCTGGTGAAAGGGTGAAGAAAGCCGACTCGCCCAACCGATTGAATGGAAGACGTTTCGCAATATATTCGACGCAAAATACTTCTCTGAGACTGCCCATTTCGACATGGAACAACAGTTCATCCACTTGCAATAAGGCTCGATGTGGAGCAAGTCCGTGGATGAATACGATGTTGAGTTTACTATGCTTAGCAGGTAAAATAATGTCTCAATATTTAATTCTTTGATATCACTCATTACACTGCTAACACAAAACCGTAACAGGTTCGCGGCACACCTCATTCTGACTGTTGAGATCCGGGTTCGACGATTTCAATAAGGGCTGGACCCGGAAATCCAAGCTGCACTCGCCACAGAGGATTTCCCAACCCATGATCTTGCTCTGATGGCAGCCCGACGTTATGAGACAATGGTGAAGAAGAAGGGCAGACCACAGACTGTCGGTGTAAAACGCTCTGCCACACAGATGGCTGGAGGAGCCTCTTCCAAGCCAACTTTTGCACCCAGGAGACCAGGAATAACATTTAACCGGCCCAGTCCAGACTTTTGCTTCTACTGCAAAAGGAATGGACACCTGGCGAAGGATTGCATGCGTTCAAACGGCCTGTGCTTAGTTTGTGGCGTATCCACTCACGCCATAGGAGCATCTCCTTATAGACTCAACCCAGCTCCAGCACCCAGACCAGCCATCACCTTTCCGCAGTGGCCAGCCATTTAGGCTCATGCACCTCGTCTTGCTCTACCTGCTTCACCTCCACATGGACCTCCTGCACAGGCTCCTCGTCAATTTCATCAGGCACATAGGAACATGTCTCAAAGGCAGAGAAACATGCCCTATGAACAGAGGAATGTGCCTCCAACAAGGAGGAATGTACCCCGGCGTCAGGCTTTCATAATGACTGTTGAGGAAGCTGAAACTACTGGCCAAGTTATCACTGGTAATTCTCAATTCTTTCATCTTTTCAATCCTAGTATATCATTATATTCTTTCCTGTATCTAAACCAACCTCATACAACTTAGGTACTATACTAGTAGCCACCCTTCATACACTTGCACTGTTCGACACTAGAGCATCACACTGCTTCATGTCCCAACGATTCGTGAGAACACATGTGATTCCCGTGAAGCCACTTATTTCAAGCTGGAATGTCAGTTCCGGGAATGTCATATTGAAAGCAACTATAAAATTTGATCAGTGTCCAGTTGTAGTTTGCGGACGAGAATTCTATGCGAATTTCAAAGTATTGGACATCCCAAATTTCGATGTTGTGTTAGGAATGGACTGGCCGGGAGTTTTCTATGCTACAATTGATTGCCGTCAAAGGAGGGTAGTTTTGAGATACCAGAGCACCCAGTCTTTTACTTCATGAGTGGAGATAGAACCTTGGAGCCAGGATAATTACGTGCTAAACCAAAGAAGGCAGTGATTGCAACATTACAAGCGGAAGAATCGAAGCCAAAAGTAGTTTGAGAGTTCGAGGATGTATTCCTTGAAGATATAACAGGTTTGCCTCCCGATCGAGCTCTTGAATTCAGCATTAATTTACTACCTGGTGCGCAACCGGTAATCAAAATTCCGTACCGGTTAAGTCCAGAAGGATTGAAGGAGAACCGTACTCAGTTGGACGAACTTCTAAAGAAAGGTTGGATTCATCCAGGTACTTTAAGTTGGGGATCTCCAATTTTGCTCGTGAAGAAGAAATAAGGTTCATACAGGATGTGTGCAGACTATCGAGCTCTGAACGAAGTGACGATTAAAAATAAGTATCCACTGTTCTCTCATAAAAAAAGGGGAGAGAAAGAAAGGGGAAACTCCTCACTAAATAAGCCTCATGTGCCAACACGTGAGTGCCTATATGCAAGGCATATAGGCACTGAAATTAAGCTACAAATAGACTAAACAAGCCTCACGTGCTAACACGTGAGCGCCTATATGCAACGCACATAGGCGCTGCAATTAAGCTATAAGCAGGCTAAACAAGCCTCATGTGCTAACACGTGAGTGCCTATATGCAAAGCTTATACGCACTGCGATTAAACTACGAGTAGGCTAAACAAGTCTCACGTGCTAACACGTGAACACGTGAGCGCCTATATGCAAAGCATATAAGCGCTACGATTAAACTACGAGTAGGCTAAACAAGCATCATGTGCCAACACGTGAGCGCCTATATGCAAAGCATATAGACGCTGCGATTAAACTACAAGTAGGCTAAACAAGCATCACGTGCCAACACGTGAGCGCCTATATACAAAGCATATAGGCGCTGCAATTAAACCGCAACTAGGCTAAACAAGCCTCACGTGTTAACATATGAGGACACCTCCTTGCGTAGAATTAAATTCTACTTAATAAACTGTTGGATTAAGGATCCAACGGTGATCAAATATAGAATTAAATTCTATTGGGGAGAATATTTTTTGTTAAACAGAGAGTTGGTGGATTAAAGATCCAAAATATTTCCTATATCTTTCTAAACAGAGAAAGATTATACTCTGTTAAACTGAGCACCCTTGGATTAAAAATCCAATGGTGATTAAAATGTCGCCGCTCGATAGAATTTTATTCTATATATGGGAGAATATCCCCAATCTTGTTAAAAACAAGAACAATATCTTCTGTAAAAACAGAAGTCTTTGGATCAAAGATCCAACGGTGGGTAAAATTCCCCAAATCAATTCTGAGACCAATTAAATCAATTGGGATCTCTCAATGAGAGATTTTCTCAGAATTAAACAAACTTCTCTCCACTATATAAAGAACCCCAGACTTCAAGTCTCACAAGACAGAGGGAAGACACAAGAGAAAAAAGAGAAGAGAGAGAACCCCCCACTTCTAAAAACAAAAACAGAAAGTTTCAAAAAGAAAAGGAGAATTTAATTCTCAAAGACAAGACTTGCATCCTTAAAACACTAGGTAAAAAAGAAAACACCTCTTCTTTACCTCTCCAAAGGTTTAACCCTTTATATAAGAACTCAGTTTTTTCCCCGGTTGAGATTTCCAGAAGAAAATCTTCCCACAAGTTGAGAATTTAATTCTCATCGGGGAGATTCTGCTCTGCAGATTCGAAACTTAGGAGAGAAGAAGAAGAACGAGAACATATAGGAATTTAATTTCTCCAAATATTAGGGTTTAACCCTATATATAAAGAACTTAGTTCTTTCATAAAAAAAGGCACAGTCTTCAAAACCAGTTTCGTTAGCGCTTAGCACTAATTTGAAGCCTCACGTGTTCTCCACGTGAGTGCTTCAAATGAAAGGAGAGAACAACTAAAACTGCCTCATGTGTTTCCCACGTGAGTGCTAAAGCACCCTAGTATCAAAAAAGAAGAGACAGCCATGTGCTTTGCACGAGAACTCCAGTAAAGTGCTTAGCACTTATATAAAAAGGGGGAAATAAAGCCCTGTAGGCAGTGCCCATATTTGTGATGCCTCACGTGTTTCACACGTGAGCACCACAACACTTTAGTGTTTAACACTAATCCAAGGCCTATGTGAAATGCAAGTGAGCACTGTGTGCCTCAGTGCTTAGCACTATTGGGTAATTGTGGAAACTTAGTCTCAGCCTGAGGTTAAACCTCTGTGATTCTAAAACAACCGAGCCCATATTGCTCAGGTTTTCCCAAACTGACCTTAGTCTCAAAAAATGACTAGTGGTCTCCCATTGATGATATCCCAAATGATATTCATCTTATATCTCCTAAGAAAATTTTAGTCCCGAACTTGACTAACATTTCTTAGGTCTACAACAGCCCCTTTCTCCCTCAAATATGGGACTTGGTTTAAGCGTACATTTCTCCACACCACTGATATGTGTTGTTGTAATTCTTCAACGTCTTCAGAGAGGTAGCGGGTCTTGACAACCAACAACTCTTGGTGCATTTCTAAACCGACATGCACACCTCAAATCAGACCGCACCCTAAAATGGGTGCATTCCATATTACCATTGTTCACTCCATCACGCAACAAATACACGTGCACGCAAGATGAATAAAGGACCGAAATGTCTATAAACTAATATTCGCCTCCTGTTCCCCTCCGAAAGGCGGCGCACAGGACCGCGATGTCCTGACGCTGAGATTCGGGACAGATGCTATTTGGTTTTATCCGTTCACCTCTCCGAAGATGCCAAGTTGATTTATGGCACCGTGTATCGGAGGTTTAGACGGATGCGGCCGATGTAGCAGACTTCGTCAGATTCCCCCTCGCTTGAGGGGTTTTTGATTGTGGGGACGCTCTTCCCTGCAGGCGCAAGCCCCTGCAGTTAATTACGCTACCGCATCGCGGTAACAACTTTCTCCTTCTCCAGAGTTTCACTCCGTGTCGTGTGTGTTTGTTTTGTTTGTGGTTGCCCGTGGATTGTATACGGAGACTGAGTAATGCCGTCGCCCGTAGGACGTGGATTGGTCCAAATCCGTATTTAATTTAGATTTGGGTTTGGTGTTTTTTAGTTTAAGGATGCGTTAGTCGCGTTGCGGCTAAGATCAACTTAAACGTTCGCCAAGGATACGTTAGTCCTATTTTGAACTAAGATCGACTTGAACGGGATCGTTTAGATCCGAAAGAAGAGCAATTGGCTCCATTGTTCCAGTTTAGAGACGTGGTGGTCCATGTTCCAGTTTAGAGACGTGGTGGTCCATCGTTAGTTTAGGGACATTTCGGTCCGATATTAGTTTAAGGACGTTTCGGTCCAATATTAGTTTAAGGACGTTCCGGTCCAATATTAGTTTAAGGACGTTCCGGTCCACGAGTTTAAGGACCCCGCAGTCCATATGGATGTGTGGTCGTTGGGACCCGTCACCTCTTTGACGTCGTTGAGGAATTACAACGATGGATATCAAAGGAGTTCGGAGATGTACCCTCGAACCGGATGTGGATTGGTTTAGGAGAGTCATTCTGCTCAGTTAATTTAATTTAAGGACTTATGGCCAAAATTGGGCTAAGTCCAGTTGAAAATGTTCCACATTTTTATGCATTGCATTTCTTCCATTTTTTTGTTTGGGCTTTGCCCGTAAGAATGCAGAGCATCAAGTTATCCTGGGCTCTGCTCATTTATAAATGATGCAAGGCATCTGTTTTGTCTGGGCTTTGCCCCCCTTTATAAATGCATAGCATTTTTATTATTTCGTTTGGGCTCTGCCCATTTATAAATGATGCAGAGCATCAATTTAATTAGGCCTGTTTAGTCTTTTAATTGGGCTTGGCCCTTCAGGAAAGAAATGCATTGCATTTGTCAGGCGCTTTGCGCCAATTACTGAGCGCAAGCGCTTGTGGTGAGGACATGTGTCATGCTCTGGTGAGCGCAAGCGCAACAGCGCAGTGCGCTGCGCTAGTGCGCTGCGCTGTTGCGCTGCTGACACGTGGCGCGCTCTCAGCGAGTTGCGCCAATTCCAGAGAGCAAAGCTCTATCTTAAGAGCGCGTAGCGCAAGTTGTTCTACAGCTAACACGTGGCGCTCTCTCAAGAGCGCAACAGCGCAGTTTGGAAGTGCAAAGCACTATTTTTTATCTTTGATCAAATTAGAATCAAAGAAAAATAAATTTTTCTTTCATTTAAGAACCAGAGGTTCATAAAAGTGCAAAGCACTATTTTTTTATTTATATTTTTTTTTCGTTTTAAAGAACCAGTGGTTCATAAGAAGTGCAAAGCACTATTTATTATATGAAGATCATTGATCTTGTTTTTAGATCAATGATCTATTAGAGGAAATTTCTTTTTCCTTATAAAGGTTTTTTACCTCTTCTTGAAATTTTTCTCAGAGTTCTCTCTGTTTGAAGCTCTTGATTTTTCAAGAAAAATGTTGATCCTCTTGAATTGAGGCCTAGGGTCCTTTTTATAGTGACCATAAGTTTGTTGAATTTGTTAAAGAGATCTTTCTCATAGTGATTTGGGGAATTTTCCCCACCGTTGGATCTTTGATCCAAGGGCTTCTGTTTTACAGAAGAAAATCTTCTTGTTTTAACAAGAACAGAAAGATTTCTTTAAAAATCTTTAATTCTGTTTGGCGCAGATGCCCCAGCGCGTGACACGTGTCGCGCGGCGCAGAGCGCAGCGCAACTGCGCTAGCGCATCTGCGCTGACACGTGTCGCGCAGCGCAACTGCGCTGACACGTGGCGTGTTGCGCAGCGCAAATAATCTGAAGTAGGGGTGTAAACGAGCCGAACTCGAGCCAGCCAAGCTCGGCTCGAGTTCGGCTCGTGGTTCTTTTTGTCGGCCCAAGTCCAGCTCGTTTAGTTAATCGAGCTAGAGATGTTCGGCTCGAGTCCGGCTCGATTAAACATGCCCAGCTCGTGTTCGGTTCATTTGTGGCCCATTAACTAAACGGGCCAAGTTCACGAGCCGAGCTCAACTGAGCTCGTTTAGAGCTCGTTTGTGAGCTCGGCTCGTTTTCAGCTCATTTACTCATATTAATAGTATCTTCCAAGAAAAACACATAATTAACAATAATGCTTAAAACTCAGGGTTTTGAGATATGGAAAAATTAAAAAACATTAACATCTAGGGCATTGAATGGGTCTAAGTGCTAGGTTTTATATTTATCTCAGTACACTTTATATACTGTCGTTTAATTGAATTAAGTGTTCTGAGAATTGTATAGAATCTGCTATATATTACAAATTACTTTTTTTTTCAAACTGTGTAACCCAGCCGAACCCGAGTCAATACCGAACGAGCCTGGCTGAGCTCGAGTCCGGCTCGTTTAATAAATGAGCCAGGCTTTCTGGCTCATGTCCGGCTCGTTAATAAATGAACCGAATTTGAACGAGCTGATACCGAGCCGAATCTTAATCGAACCCGAGCTGGCTCGTTCAATTACCACCCCTAATCTGAAGCGTTTGCTTCATTTATTAAATTTTAAATTTTCAAAGCAGAACTTTGCT
The DNA here is from genome assembly GCA_030015575.1 of Agapanthus africanus. Classification (NCBI taxonomy): domain Eukaryota; kingdom Viridiplantae; phylum Streptophyta; class Magnoliopsida; order Asparagales; family Amaryllidaceae; genus Agapanthus; species Agapanthus africanus. The sequence goes on along the minus strand of JASDDO010000019.1, from coordinate 39,397,661 downwards.
CTGATTGGGGGAAGATGAAGCGTTGCTTCATCTCCCGCCTCGGAATTCGAACAGAGCTTTGCTCTAATTGGGGTAAACACCTCCAAAATGACGACTTGGACCGAAATGTCCTTAAACTAATATTCGCCTCCAAAATGGCGACTTGGACCGAAATGTCCTTAAACTAATATTCGCCTCTAAAATGGCGATAATGGACCGAAATGTTCTTAAACTAATATTCGTCTCCAAAATGGCGATAAGGGACCGAAATGTACTTAAACTAATATCCGCCTCCAAAATAGCGATAATGGACCGAAACTTCCTTAAACTAAAACAACAGAGCCCGAATGCTCTTTTGTTGGATCTGAAATAAAAATGATCCTAAAACCTTGTTAAGTGGATTTTAGTCTCAAATTGGACTAAGTATCCTTAACAAAAACCAACCGAGCCTATATCGCTCACATACATTTAAGTTGATCTTAATCTCAAACCAGATTAATGATCCTTAAATCAACATAAACAAACAAAAACACACACGATACGAAGTGAACTTCCAGAGCAGGAGAAAGTGGTTATCGCGATGCGATAACGTAATTAACTGTAGGGGCTTGCGCCTGCAGGGAAGAGCGTCTCCACAATCAAAAAACCCTCGCAAACGAGGGGGAATCTGACGAAGTCTGCTACAACGGCCGCACCCGTCCAAACCTCCGATATACGGTGTCATAAATCAACTAGGCATCTTCGGAGAGGTCGACGGAAAAATCCAAATAGCATCTGCCCCCAAATTCAGGCAAGACGATCCATCCCAGTTCGTCTCTGTTTTTGGTGGTAAACAGATTCTGGCACGTCCAGTAGGACATTTTCCTCTTTCCACTCCACACTCCGTGTGTCGTGTTTCGCGAACATAATCGCGGTTTGCTATGGTTGCTTTTGGATTCGAGGTACTAAGATTTGGTGTCTTGCTCCTGTGCAGGAAAAAGGTTAATGGCTTACAGCTGCACAAACTGCAACAGCAACTCCCGCTCCGCCCCAACTAGAGGAGTGACTTACGGGCCCAATGCGGCCTCCATCATTTCAATACCGATGGGGCAGGTAACTAAAGCCACCACTGGATTGTTCTTCGGGACCATGCTCCCGCCAGTGAGTTTCAATGCCCTAGTGCCACCACAGGAAGCTCCCAAGAAGTCGGTCTTTGATCGACTTGCAACCACCACGGCCCCTCTCAACGGGTCGTCTAAGTCTACCACCTCAGTCTTCAACAGCCTGAGTCGAAGCTCAAGTGAGCCCGCAAATAGGCTCGCGATACCTGAAGGGGCTATCCCAAAACGGATAGTCCTCCCAACTGCTCCGGCAGGTGAAGTCGTCAAAGGTGCTTCGCCTACCAAAAGATCGGTCTTCGACAGATTGGTCGTTCCAACTCCTGCTGCGGATGACTTCGTCAAAAGTGCTTCCCATACTAGAAAATCGGCCTTCGAAAGATTGGTCGTTCCCTCTTAACGGACGCCAGTCTTCGACAGGCTGGCGACAACAGCAGCCCCTCACCAAAGCGGGGGCACAACGGAGCCGCTTCCACAACTGAGGTGGTCCCGTCTGCAAGGCACTTGCGCCGAGTAAGAAAACCCAGGGGTAACTCCCCTTCTGCATTTACCCTACCAGCTACAATGGTGCAAGTTTACGCTGCTGTTCCAACCGATAACAGTTTTGAACCGCTGAAGAGGGTGCGCAAAAGCTCCCCTACAGCGGTACTAAAGAAATCGCCACTACCTGCTAAAAACACGACACAGGAAAAGCCGGAGCAGCCCCCTCAACGGCTCTCTTCCCAAATCCACAAGGTCTGTCAGAAAGTCGAAGATTCTATGATCAACAAGAACTACTCTCGTCAACTGAAGAAAATGAAGGTTCGACAAGAGGAAAACCAACCCTCCACCATACAGCGAGGGACTTCTTCTACATGGGTGCCTGTTACAACGACTCCTTCAACTTCGATCTCCCACAAAAGGACGAGGCCGGAGAAAATCCCACTGCCTGCGGCAAATTCCAAATGCGCTGAACCCAAACACCCTAAGTCTGGGGGCATGATCGTACACACGGTTTACATGGCTTCCGGGAAAGAGGAAAGCCGTGCTTCCGTGGGTCATTTACCGCAAACTCGGTCGTCGACAAAAGCTCAGGAGCAAGAACAAAAGCTCCAGGAAATGCTGATCAAAATGTCAGCACTCACTGGGCGGAAAGAAAGCCCGGAATCGGCATCTGAACAGCGCCAGGAGCAGGAGACCGATATAGAGTTCCTGCAAAGGGTGCTAGAAAAAAAGACAAGGAGGCCGCGGAACAAGCTGCTAATATAAAGCAAATGGCACTTTTGTTCCAAGATATGGTTGGAATAATGATCCAGCCAGAACCTCCAGCTGAAGATCTGCCGATAATCATCAAAGATGATAGAGGGGAAACATAAAACCCTCTTCCGGTGCTATCAGTGGTTAAGGAGGAAACAATCTCTAAAGTTGTCATTGACGATTACATAGCTCAACAAATACGAGCTCATCAAGCCAACAAACCGGCTGGCCAAGTCATCAGAACCGGGCGACCGTACCCAGGCTGGTATGATCAAATCAAGTACCCGTCAGGATATACAATCCCTAAGTTCCATGTGTACAAGGTGTCACGCCCCGCTTTCCGGTGTATGGTAAGGAGACGCGACGGGTCACGCGACGTATTTACTTAGAAGTAAACACACTAAGCGTATCTAAGCAATAATAAGTAATTGTACACAAGAAAAATGACAGTAGATGTAATTGAACATTAACTTTTATTTATTAACAATTCTTTACAATTACAACTAGAAATGTAAATACATGAATAGAAAGCAATGTCTAAACAATGGCATAACTGAAATGAAAAAGTATGTACAAGTGTCTAAAACTCCGGGTCAAAGGCTAACTGCTCCAAATCTTCAGTGCTGGGCTCGATGTCCAGTGAGTCCGATCCACCTGACAACATTCTAAAGAAAGAAGAAAAGGAATGTCTTCAACGAACAATCGCTCGGTAAGTCCCGAAGATGAGTAGAGATAGAATAGACAGAAAGAGAGTATAACTAGTCATATTTGATTATAATGTTAACGCAGTTGTTTGTAACTTGGTACAGAATATGCCAGTGTATACGAGAGGAGTCTCACTATTTCGGAGACTAAGGTATATGGAGCACAAGGAACCGTTCAGCCACGGTACAACGGCAATGGATATTCAGTTTATGTGTATTATGGTTACAGTCTCGTGTCACTTCTAATACATTCCGTACCAATTTACCTCTTTAAACCCCGTAATGTCTTTTGTATTGATTGTATTATTTTGTTATATAAATGGATTACTTACCGAAACCATGATATCAGTAAACGGAATGGATATAAATGGATAGTCATGTAAACGGAGTATATCCATGGTTCGGTTCGGTCAATATAGATTGATATAGATTGAATAGACGGATTCATGGATTTATGTTGTATTGTAGTTTATACTTGAATAATATTCTGTAGGGTTCCTAGGCACTCCCAAGAGGTCTCACAAGGCATCAACCATGCCAATTTCAAATTTTACGGTGCCGAGAAACCCTAAACTACGGATCGTTGGCTAGATGTCTAGGCGAAAAGAAAACTAGTTAACACTTAACTATAAGTTAAACGGAAATACAACCTTTGTAGATCCGGTGCTCCACCTCCATAGCTCCGCAACGAAGTCCCCTCGCTGTCCTAGTGAATTCCCGGGCTCTAGCGTTGGCTTCATCGGAGAATGGACGGGCTAGGTCGTCGACGACGTGCCGAAGATGATCTACGTCGAGGCATCGCTAGATCAAGCTCCAACTTCACCAAGTGATGAAACTTGTGAAGAAAACACACTCTACTACTTGGCAAGAGGTAGAGGATGAAGAAATAGGAAGTGGGTAGACTTTAGAATTGGATTTCTCACTTGTTTTCATCAATCACCATTGATGAAGCAAGCTTCTTCAAGTGAAGAAGATGAAGAAGAAGAAGATGAATAATATGATAAGTATTTCTCAAAAAGGAAATAATAAGAATCCTTATCATAATGTAACCATGGTAATGTGTAGAGAGTTAATCATGGTTGAATGGAATGGTTAGGGTTAAGCATGAGACAAAATGGTCACTTGGTCAAAGTCTTCATGAAGCTTCATGAACAAAACAAAACAAGCCACCATTTTCTCATTTGCTTTTCTTTTTCCAAAAGAATAAATAAATGAATAAAATGAATAAGGAAATAGTAAACCCTAACCATTTCATTAACCAAGGTTTAATTCTTTACACATAACCAAAAAGCATGTATCATCAAACATGATACAAGCATGTGCACAAAATCATATCGCATATGCAATGCGCACATCCGAGTGAGAAAATCCATCTTAAGTGAACCGATACTAGTTAATGCAAAGTAATATATCAAATATATAATTATGCATTAAATCATTAAATCAACACTTGATTTAATGATCCGGTCATATCGCATATAACCGACTAATATCAACAGTAACAACTTATCGAATCAACACTTGATCCGATAATCCGGCTATATCGCATATAACCGATCAATGTCACATATCGCGAGAATCGAATACAGTATCACATACTGGTATCATTCTCGGTCCCGCACATATCTCATACGCGCTCCTATTTCGTTTCGCTTGAGCCAGGAAACCTCTGTGTAGGACTCTAAAGACTCGTCAATACGCCGGCAGCAGATGATGATCATATCAAACACCCACAAGCCGCAAGCGGTCTGCTAAACGTAACGGCCACCCGGGTATTGAGCGATCAGAAGATCGACGAGCAATCCCGCTCACACTCCAGTGAATCCAACCAGTAACACTACCGTACAGTCCGGTCTGATCGTCTGATATGTCGCATATCTCGCCTAGGGGTGGTAAACGTCAGACCCCAATAGCTCGATAAGTCGTGTCGATATGAGGTCTATAACTGTTCGAGAAACTACTGGTAACACTTACCAGTAAATCTCAGCAATCCTGGCCAGGGATTTCCTGTTATAGCCAATCGAACACAGCGCAACATCAACTCCCTATACCGGGAGAGACGAATCCCCTCCTATCGCTCATTGCCTCCATGTGACTCGGGACTGTACCCAAAAACCACCGTTTTGCACGCCCTCTTGGACGTGGTAAGATGGAAATCAAAGCACAGTGGGAACCACACAAGACTCTATGACGATCTCGGGTCAACAGACTACTCTGTACCAGTGTCACCAGAGAACTGCCATCTGACGTGAGGTATAATACCATCTGGGAGTTCTCGGCGAGTCCGTCCAGTGTACCCAGTCTCTACTGAGCACCCGTATATCATCTCTGATGTCAAACACCGATGGATATGGGATCATCCATCGCCCATCTGTATGGGTCGAGAAGGTATACGCTAGTCTACTCTGGTATATCGATGCCCCGTCTCGATACACCCACGACTGGGGACTTTGAAGGATGTACTTATAGACTACCATGTCCCCACTAGTATGATCCGCATCACAGTCCAGGTAGTCAAGTACACATCCTAAGGGCTTTACCAACATGCAACAGAGAGACAATCAGTATACACGTTAAGGTAAAGATCAACCAGATAGCATACTATCATGTCGAGCAAGAAAGTCCTCCCTATATATGTCCAAGCATCCACTACAATATACATCCTATGTATAGTAATGGCCTCTAGGGCATACATATAACTAACAATCTCCCACTTGCACTAGGGCCATCTGTAGCAGTGGTTGTAGTATCTCATACTCAACCATCCCATAAAAATCTCTCTCTGGGAACAGGCCTTTGTGAGTGGATCCGCTGTGTTGTCCTCTGAGTCTACTTTCCTTACCACGATCCCTTAGAGATCAACCATCTCCATGATCAGGTGATACTGCCTTAGAATATGTCTGGATCACTGATGGGACCGGCGTTCCTTGGCATAAGCCATAACTCCATTGTCTCACAATGGTTGGAACGTAGTTCATCTCATGAACCATTATACACCCAAACATCCTCCTTGGTAGCATCTTAGGTAGCGATGTATCCTGCCTTTATCGTCTAGTATGTCACGGTATCTAGCTTGGAACTCTTCCAACATACCGTCCCTCTGCTTAGGGTAAAGACAATGCCTGTGACTGACATTCAGTCGTCTTTATCACCCTGGAACACTTCCAGTGATTTCCCCCAGGATCGATTGATACCATCTCACTACAACTAGTGAGAATCCTAACATCCATTTAGATCTATCTCATAGATCCAAAACCCAGGATTTAGGAGGTATCACTTTGATCCTATATGGAGAATTATAGTGATAAGCGGAGATTGATCGAGCGCAGCATAGGAAACTCCTTCCCTATCAAGAGTATGTCATCCACGTACTCTACGAGGATCGTCACCATACTCCCTACTACCTTTTTGTTTATACAAGGTTCATCTACCATTTTGATGATGTCAACTTCTTTGACTAATACATCAAAACAGATGTTCCAACTCCGCGATGCCTGCTCTATCCTATAAAGCATCTTGCACACGTTTCCGCTGCTCCCACTGTCTACGAAGCCCTCTGACTGTGTACTTATAGACGCTCTCTTCTAAATCATCATTTAGAAAAGCAGTCAAGACACCTAACCACCAGATATCGCAGTCATGGTATGTAGCCGTGACAAGTAGGATCTGGATGGACTTAAGCATAGCTACTTGAAAAGGTTTCATCATTATCCACACCTGGTCAATGATGCAAACTTTTAACAAGTCTAGCTTTGAAAGTCTCAACTTTTCCATGTACACCAAGTAATCTTCTCAAGATATACCTGCTCCTGATGGGGATTTAACCCTTTAGATATAGCAACCAAAGTCCATACTTTGTTGGTGTATAAGGATTCCATCTCAGATCGATAAGCATCCAGCCATTCTTACAGAGTCTTACTCCTGATGGCCAGCTCGAAGCTAGTTGGGTCATCATCTCATGATGCAATCCTCGCTCCCACTGTCATAGAGAAATCGAAGTATCTCCCAGGTGGGTGAGAAACCCTACTAGATCGGCGGAGAGGCTGAAGTTCGTTGGAATCTACTGAATCCTTTGGTTCTTTCAAATCATCAGCTGCAGTTTGTATAGCTGGAACCTTTCCAGTTCTACATTATAGACCTTGCCTCGAGCTTGTCCGGATTTTGCTTTTAGACATAGGCCGGACAACCCCAAATCTTAACTAGCTTAAGACATGGGCTCTTCCCTTTCCATATCTCATATGGAGTGGTAGGCAACTGATTTGATTCAAACCTATTCAATAGGTATGCAGCTTCTCAAGTGCATAACCCTTTAAAAGGAAATAGGTAACTCAGTAATACTCATCATAGAGCACACCATATCATATAGGGTGTGATTGCTCCGCCCCGATATACCATCGTGCTATGGTGTATTCGGAGGAGTAATGCCGAGAGAGAATCTCATTCTCCTTTAGAATAGTCCAGGAATTCTATGCACAAGTATTCTCCTCCTTGATCTCATCATAGGACATAATACTTATACCCGTATTGGTTCTCTACTTCTAACTTATATTCTGTGAATATCTTAAAAGGTTCGGACTTGTGTTTCAACAGGAACATATGTCTGAATCTTGAAAGATTATCAGAGAACGTAATGAAGTATAAAGAACCAGTCCTGGCATGTGTAGACAGGGGACCTACATACATCAACATGTATCATCCCAAGAGTTCACTAACTCTTTCTCTGTTTCCAGTAAACGGAGCTATGGTCATCTTATCTTTGTGACATGACTGGCGAGTTTCACAAGATGTAAATTCAAACTGATTTAAATATGCATCTATATGTAACTCTAGCTAGTCGGGTCACATTGATCTGACCTAGTCTACAATGCCTCAAGAAGAATTCGTTCATTTCTGAACTCTTCCTCTTGTGTGTGTTCTGTATACTAAGAACTGTAGTTTGATTTAGAACATTAATGCTTTTAGATAACGTGCCTGAACCGATCAACTTTTGATATAGGAAATATTCAAAACATTATCCATCAATACAAAATTTTATCATTTCTTTACTGATAAAGAGACTGATATGATTTTGTATATCAGGTTCGGTATCTAATAACATTCGTTCAGAATCAATGTATTACAATACAGGGTGACAGTGACCAACAGACTTGGCTGCAACACTTGCCCCGTTTTCTGCCTTATGAAACTTATCACCCGTTCTCAGTTCTCTACCTTTCTGTAGCCCTATGTAACAGATTACATATCTGGGATCCTGATCTGGTATCACATACCCAGGACGTAAAGGATACTGAGAAACAGTTCTCTGTAACGAACACACCCGAAGATGATGCATCAGCATGCACTCTCTTCGTTTGGGCGGCACGGGAAATCTGGTATTCCCCAATTTCCTGCTCTGTCTTATAACAATTATAAGTTGGAGCGGGACCAACGTTCCCCATCTCATTATAACAAGCGGGTTCGGTCAAATATCCGTATTATTATCTTAATTAAGGCGTGATATAGTCGCTACCTGGAGAGAGAGAGAAGAAAACACTCAGCGTGCGCTCTTGCAAGAATAGATTGGTTATTATTTTATCTAATCAGGATGGCTCCCACTGCTTTTTATCAAATCTTCCTTCAAACCCTAAAAGGAAAGACTAGCTGGGATTAATTACACACTACAAGTTCGTCAATCTTTCAGCCAGGCCAGTGTCGGTACTTTGAGAGAGGTCCCCCGTGCTTTCGTACGAACCTAATTAATGTAAACCTCGTTTTCCCAGAGGCGTAACCTCGTTGACACCTTTCTAGACACCTACTTGATCGGCTAATTGTAATGTGTAAAACTCTCCCAGGAGTAACAATTACTCGCAGCGGGTATCGGGATCCAACTATCTCATAGAAGGTATGCAATCTCATTGCAAATTTCAACACTTGAAATTCCCGATAATATTTTACCCCTAACGTGCTATGACCTTGACGAAAGCCAACAAACCATAGCCCGCTAGTCAAGTTCAACCCGTACATTTCTTGATCGAATTAAACCCACCCGCACGACCCTTGACGAAAGCCAACAAAGCCGCACGACTACCCTAATCCAATCGCATCGTATGCAACAGATAAGCAGCATATAGCTACCGCACACTGCACCTTGACGAAAGCCAACAAATGCAGCACGAATACTATATACAACTTATCTGAAATGACGGAGGGCTACGACAGGTTTTTCTGAAAACCTATTGCGTAATGAACTTGATATCGTTGTAGGATCGAATGAATTTTGAAATGGAGTGTTTTTGAGGCTTTTCTAGTTTTGCTAAAGGAGTCACTCCCGGTGAAGGGATCGTCGGTCCTTTCCTCGTCGAATGAGGTGCGGGATATATCATATATATCTCTGTGCAAAGCAAAAACTCTCTTAAAAGCAATCAAAAGACAAACCGAGTGTGTAGCATCTGCCAGTTATTGCTAAAGGAGTCATTCCCGATAAAGGGATCTCGGTCCTTTCCTCATCGAATAAGGTGCAGGATATATCACATATACCGCTGTGCAAAGCAAGAACTGTAGCTACCTGTTTTATTTTTGAAATTCGATTCTACAACATCTTAGGTTTCTTTTATTTCATTAATCACATTAATGAAGTCCCATCATTTAAGTACCTAAACATCACAGATAAATACGACGTACACTTATGCCATCCGCATTCGCCTCGATGTCCCCTCGTGCACCGTTAGGTTAGGTGACTAACGGCAGAGTGGGGCAGGGCTAGCGCGGGTGTAAAACATAAGTAACGTCTATATAATATATCAAATATACTATATACTGTATCTATCACAGAACATCACATGATCACATCACAGATATCGCAGCAGAAGAATCATATGAAATATTGGATATACTAGGACGTCCGTGTTTTCAATACGAGCCAGTATAAAACACGGATTCCACGGTCGTGATGAATAGCCAAACCCACACCCCTAGACCCCTACGAGAGCGGCAAGCAACTCTACCAATTCTGGAGTTAGGAGACCCGGACTCGACTCCTCGAGTTGGTCTCCCACTGGACTCCAGAACCCGGTTACTTGTGCTCCCCTCCTTGGGTCTATCCTAGTGCGGAAAAGTAAATAATATACAAACGGTGACAACTTCCGCAACCTGGAAGCGCCCCAATAAAAGAATATTACATACAAGTTTTTACATGAATGAAAATGAAAAACACTCATCTCACATAAAAACCTCCGGCTATTCAAACACGACGATCCAATATAACATATCCAGCAACACATAACATCACATGTCATCAACGTAAGTAAATATGCGCATCCCAATTGTCGTTGACATATAGCAACGAAACCGGCGATATCACATATTACACTTACGGTCACAGAAAAGAAAGTGTAAAACTACAACAGTTGGAATTCGCAATCTGCATAGACATCGCATGCCTAATCAAATGAATACCTTAGACATCACATGCCTAACAATTATAAACCCCGCATTTTAGTCTCATTATCGAAAACACTTTTCAATATCAAGTCGGGCAATTCAACAAGATTCCCGAAAAACTGATCGAATGCTCGTCGCAAACTTTAGTAGGCGGCCGCACCCCTGATACCGTCGACGAAGTGCACCAAGGCGGAACACCGCTACCGCGAGCACCCGAACGGATGCTTTCGGCGACGGGGTTCTCCTACAGTCACTTGGTCGGGGCTATGGAGTGAGGCTGTCTATTAAGTTTACCCGGCGAGTATCCGCGTACGCTACGTGATTGCGACGGACTTTTGATCACATCAAAATTCCGTGGCAACCGATCAAGTGAGACTAAACTGCTATGTTTATAACATTCATTCAGTTATCACATAATTTCTTGTGAATTCCAATTATTGTATCCCATTCCAGATAATTAGAAAATGTTAAACTTTCCGATTGAACATTCGAACACCCAAGTTTTCCCGATACAGATCAACACATGAAACAAGTCTAAAAACATTCAGTTCGTGCCTCAGTACCAACGGTCCAGCCGTAGAAGGGTCAAGCCAACACCTCACATGTGGCACGCCGTACTGCCCCAAACCCGAAGGTTCAAAGGGCAGTTCAAGACGGTCACATAATCGAGTTAAGGTTTGTTGTCTTCTAGAGGGTCCATCGAGTTACTTGCACTACTTAGAATGTCGTTAAACTACGGAAAAATCCAACACTTGGAAATTTCCCGACAGAGGAAAATTGGGTATTTAAATACGGTCGAACTTTTTAACATATTCTAAAAATTTATCCGGAAAGCCACATAGACAAAATCTGATAATCCGATCGAACATTCGAATCCCCAAAACAACCCAGAAAATTCAACTCTTGAATTAATATTAAAAATTCCCAGAAAATCCAGCATAATTTAATAAGAGTTACTGTGCAAACAGTGAATGCTGATGTCACCTTTTTGCCGCGGAACCGCCGCAGAAGCCAAGATTCTGCCGCTGTTCCGCCGCACTTTGTACTGTTCATGATAAACTTTTTGCGCCGTAATTCTTAGATTTCCCTGCTGAATTTTTTAGCAATTTTTAATTTGGAAAAATCCACGTTTTTGAAAAAAGGACAGAGAGCATGGAAATTTTGGGGTTTCGGTTCGTTCGGACTTCAAATTCCGTCTAGACTTCGCCTAAGGCTCTAGCTAGGCTCTGATACTACTGTAGGATTCCTAGGCACTCCCAAGAGGTCTCACAAGGCATCAACCATGCCAATTTCAAATTTTACGGTGCCGAGAAACCCTAAACTACGGATCGTTGGCTAGATGTCTAGGCGAAAAGAAAACTAGTTAACACTTAACTATAAGTTAAACGGAAATACAACCTTTGTAGATCCGGTGCTCCACCTCCATAGCTCCGCAACGAAGTCCCCTCGCTGTCCTAGTGAATTCCCGGGCTCTAGCGTTGGCTTCATCGGAGAATGGACGGGCTAGGTCGTCGACGACGTGCCGAAGATGATCTACGTCGAGGTATCGCTAGATCAAGCTCCAACTTCACCAAGTGATGAAACTTGTGAAGAAAACACACTCTACTACTTGGCAAGAGGTAGAGGATGAAGAAATAGGAAGTGGGTAGACTTTAGAATTGGATTTCTCACTTGTTTTCATCAATCACCATTGATGAAGCAAGCTTCTTCAAGTGAAGAAGATGAAGAAGAAGAAGATGAATAATATGATAAGTATTTCTCAAAAAGGAAATAATAAGAATCCTTATCATAATGTAACCATGGTAATGTGTAGAGAGTTAATCATGGTTGAATGGAATGGTTAGGGTTAAGCATGGGACAAAATGGTCACTTGGGCAAAGTCTTCATGAAGCTTCATGAACAAAACAAAACAAGCCACCATTTTCTCATTTGCTTTTCTTTTTCCAAAAGAATAAATAAATGAATAAAATGAATAAGGAAATAGTAAACCCTAACCATTTCATTAACCAAGGTTTAATTCTTTACACATAACCAAAAAGCATGTATCATCAAACATGATACAAGCATGTGCACAAAATCATATCGCATATGCAATGCGCACATCCGAGTGAGAAAATCCATCTTAAGTGAACCGATACTAGTTAATGCAAAGTAATATATCAAATATATAATTATGTATTAAATCATTAAATCAACACTTGATTTAATGATCCGGTCATATCGCATATAACCGACTAATATCAACAGTAACAACTTATCGAATCAACACTTGATCCGATAATCCGGCTATATCGCATATAACCGATCAATGTCACATATCGCGAGAATCGAATACAGTATCACATACTGGTATCATTCTCGGTCCCGCACATATCTCATACGCGCTCCTATTTCGTTTCGCTTGAGCCAGGAAACCTCTGTGTAGGACTCTAAAGACTCGTCAATACGCCGGCAGCAGATGATGATCATATCAAACACCCACAAGCCGCAAGCGGTCTGCTAAACGTAACGGCCACCCGGGTATTGAGCGATCGGAAGATCGACGAGCAAGCCCGCTCACACTCCAGTGAATCCAACCAGTAACACTACCGTACAGTCCGGTATGATCGTCTGATATGTCGCATATCTCGCCTAGGGGTGGTAAACGTCAGACCCCAATAGCTCGATAAGTCGTGTCGATATGAGGTCTATAACTGTTCGAGAAACTACTGGTAACACTTACCAGTAAATCTCAGCAACCCTGGCCAGGGATTTCCTGTTATAGCCAATCGAACACAGCGCAACATCAACTCCCTATACCGGGAGAGACGAATCCCCTCCTATCGCTCATTGCCTCCATGTGACTCGGGACTGTACCCAAAAACCACCGTTTTGCACGCCCTCTTGGACGTGGTAAGATGGAAATCAAAGCACAGTGGGAACCACACAAGACTCTATGACGATCTCGGGTCAACAGACTACTCTGTACCAGTGTCACCAGAGAACTGCCATCTGACGTGAGGTATAATACCATCTGGGAGTTCTCGGCGAGTCCGTCCAGTGTACCCAGTCTCTACTGAGCACCCGTATATCATCTCTGATGTCAAACACCGATGGATATGGGATCATCCATCGCCCATCTGTATGGGTCGAGAAGGTATACGCTAGTCTACTCTGGTATATCGATGCCCCGTCTCGATACACCCACGACTGGGGACTTTGAAGGATGTACTTATAGACTACCATGTCCCCACTAGTATGATCCGCATCACAGTCCAGGTAGTCAAGTACACATCCTAAGGGCTTTACCAACATGCAACAGAGAGACAATCAGTATACACGTTAAGGTAAAGATCAACCAGATAGCATACTATCATGTCGAGCAAGAAAGTCCTCCCTATATATGTCCAAGCATCCACTACAATATACATCCTATGTATAGTAATAGCCTCTAGGGCATACATATAACTAACATATTCAAGTTAGATTGATTAGATTGAGACTCAGTCTGAGTCAGACACATAAAAAGAAATTGAAGTCCTGAATTAGTTTTGATGTTATCGGTAACTGCTGCACATGGACGGCAGGATTTGTGTCTTTTTCCAAGACAATTACCGTGTTGATGACACCGTTTGTTAGATTGTCTATCTTAGATAGGCAAGCACCCACATTCTCCGGCTCCCCGAGACTCAGGAGAATTGGTCCCGCTTAAATCTATGTTTACTAGGGTCCTTATTGTAAATTAGTATAACTTAAGAGTTTTTATGTAAAAATAATTTTGATATATTTTCAAAATACACATCAAGTATTTATTCATCGTATTTAGGGTTTTCATAGATGTATATTTTATAAAAGTGCAATTTCTAGTGAGTAGAACCTAGTTTTCATTGTATATGGTATTTTAATGAAATATTGGAATTTTGCATTGAATTGAAATGGTATTTTCCTGTAATGGTGATTCCTTTGATTTAGAAAACTTGGAATATTTGTATAATATATTTAAAATAGATCTTTTGATAATATTCATATATATATATATATAATAAAAATAAATTTTATTTATTTTCTAGAAATATCATTTTTCTTAAAAATATCATTATAAATTCCATCGAGATCGAATACTCCTTGCGGAGGTCTACATATCGCTCTACTAGGCCCGAGGATGTACGATAACCCGCACCATCCTGATCGGGGTTCCCCAAAATGGGTTGCAGAGACGTATTGCAAGGAATTATATAATACTCTTTCTGAAGAAAACGGTTTTGTAATAGTTTAGGATATTTTATTGTAACTCGTAATATTCCCATAAATATTGTCCAAAAGTAAACCGTGCTATGTCCAATATGTGTGTTGTGATGAGGTAGGTCCTTATCTCGTGAGTTTTCTAAAGGTAATATGGTAAAAAGTGGATAACAACATTGTTTGTAAACATGGTGGTATTTTATTGTAAAAATGGAATAAAGATTGCAATACTTATTATTTTGAGATGAAACTTGTTCTAATGTGTTTATTTATATTTGTTAAACATTATATGAGAGTATGGTATTTTATGGTTAAGAAAAATAGAATTTTTAAAGAAAAACGAATCGAAAGTCGGATTAGCTCCACTTCCGTCGGGTTTTGGAAAAAGAAAGTTTTAAACTAGAGATTGAGAAGAGAAGAGGAGACTTACTGGCTAATAAGGTAGAGGGAAGAAGGGAGAAGAGTAGGGAAGCATCGGGGTGTCGTTTCGTCGCCGGAATCTCATCGGAACTTCGTCGAAACTTCACCCTTTGCTAACTCCACTTGCACAACTTCTTGGACTTGAAAATTCATGAGAGTTTTGGCACTTGATTTCAGAATGAGGAGTGCCAAAGGGTAAGGTTGTATTTATAGGGTAGGATTAGGGTTTAGGGTATGAGTTGGAGAATTAAAATGCATTTAATCATGGAGTAATGCTCAATTTTAATTTTCTGGAAAATGTGAAGAGAAAATAAACAAAATGAGAGAAGTGGGGTAGGCCAAGGGGTGCCAGGGAAAATTTTTAGGGAGCATTCCCTACGGGGGGCCCGGCGGTGCCAGCCGTTGGGGAAATCTCGCCGGTCGAAGTCCGATGGAGGGGCTTGGATCTTTGGCCACGTGTCCTTCTCGCTTCATATACCCCAGTGCACGTGTTTGATTATTCTGTAACTCATCATCTTACGTGTAGTGCACGTGTAAACCCTTGGGCTTCTAAAAGATTAAAAGAAAAATTAATAAAATGATAATGTGGCTGGAGGGTTCGATCACAGGGGCCACGTCACAGCAGTGTAAGGCTTTACCAATGAGCTACAAGTGCTTTCTTGCCGTTCAAAAGCAAATCAAATACTTATAGTGTACACAGGATTGCAAATATTCCATTTGTACATTAACTTTTAAACAATTTTCTGTATATTGAAATTGGAGTTGTTACTTTCTACCCTCCTTACAAAAATTTCGTTCTCGAAATTTACAATTATTTTAAGGACTAGTTTACAAACAAATCAGGGTATCTTGCACGCATGTCGTCCTCACGTTCCCATGTTGATTTTCCTGGTGAATCTTTTCTCCACGTCACACGAATCAAGTTGACTTCCTTATTCCGAAGTGACTTCATCTTTCTATCCAGGATTTCAACAGGTTGTTGCTCACAGGATAAGTCTGGCTATACAGTGAGCTCGGAGTGGTCAAGAATATGGATGGGGTCACTCACATTCCTTCTGAGTTAGGATATGCGGAACACATTGTGCACTTCTTCCAATGAAGGTGGAAGTGCCAAGCGATAAGCTACTTCACCGACTCGTTCAAGTATGTCAAACGGTCCAATATACCTCTGACTTAGCTTACCCCGTCTTCCAAAACGAATCACTCCACGGTTCGGAGATATCTTCAAAAATACATGTTCTCCCGGTTGAAACTCCAAGTGACGGCGCTTTGCATCAGCCCGGTGCTTCTGTCGATTTTGGGCTATGCGCATTCTTTCCCTGATAGTGCGGACTACATCGACTGTTGCTACTATCATCTTAGGTCCAAGGAGTTTTCTATCTCCGATGTCGTTCTAACTTAATGGCGATTGAAACTTCCTTCCATATAAAGCTGCAAATGGTGTCATTCCTATACTTGCTTGGTTGTTGTTGTTGTATGAAAACTCCATAAGATGTAGGTGATCTTCCCACGATTCTCCAAAGTCTAGCATACATGCTCTTAGCATATCTTCTAAGATCTGAATAGTTCGCTCAGACTGACCATCTGTTTGTGGATGATAAGCTGTACTGAAGTTCAGACTTGTTCCCAAGCTAGCTTGCAGACTTTGCCAAAATTGTGATCGAAATCTAGTATCACGATCGGAGACAATGCAAACTGGTACTCCATGTAATCTCACGATTTCCTATATGAGTTCATGGTATCAGAGATGGTACATATTTGAAGAATTTAAATTTTACTTAGATTCTTACCTCCATGTACTTTTTTGCTAGTGTCTCGGTAGATTGGCCAACTCGAAATGGGATGAAGTGAGCCGACTTTGTGTGTAACAACCTCAAACTTTCTGTACAAATTTTTCAAAAAATATTGAAAGGGGTATTTTTGCCTGAGCACAAGATATAAGTTTGATTTTCTTTTTAATAGTAAGAAGGACCTTGTAGCTCATTGGGAATACCTTGCGCTGTTGAGAGTTCAAATCCCATACCCCCACATTATTTTTAATATTGTTTTATTTTGAATTTTTAGAATACCAAGGGTTTACACGTGCATATCTCACAAAAACCCCACCACACCCTGTAAACTAACTGCACCAGTGAGATAACCAACCGACGGGGGACCTTCCGACCGCCTGACTCGGCCGGACTCGGCCGAATCGGCTGGCGGACCGACCGAATCGGCTGGCGGACCGGCCGGCTCGGACCGCCGCCGGCCGAACTCTGCCGGACCACCGAGTCATCAACATGGAAGTTGTGACTTTTGGGATCCCCTGCACACCTACATAGTTTAAATCCCTAGACCAGTAACAGAGACCTTTTAAAACACCAATTACTCCACTTTTAATACATTTTAATACATTTTATCACATTTTTTCATTTCAACCTTTCACCTACCCTAACCGTAGCCTTATCCTATAAATACAACCCCTAAACACACACACCCTCACTCCAAAATTCTGATCAAAACTCTCAAGAAATCCATAGAAGTTTAGTGTACTTTTGGAGTTAGCAAAGAGGCGAAAGCTTCGGCGATTTTCCGACGACAACTCTAGGAGCTCCCGGCGACGAAACGACGCACCGGAACTTACGTTCACTTCCTCTTCCTCATCCCTAACATCTAAGCTAGTAAGTCCCACCTCCCTCTTCTCTATTCTTTTCAAAAAAACATGTATTTCCAAAACCCGACGGAATCAGAGTTAATCCGATTTCCGATTCGGTTCTTTCTAAAAAAAATTCAACTTTTTCTTAAATACAATCATGCTAAACCATTACATGTTGACTATTAAATATTAACAAACATGTTAAACAAGTTCCATGACAATATATTTCATTTTGTAACTTTTACTGCTCTTTTTCAGTAAAATACCATGTAGTTTAAATTCGACATTTAAACCATCACAATCTTGCTATACCTTTAATTAGATCACGAGGTAATGACCTACCTCCTCACACATCCATATGCAACATAGCACAATACCTTCGGGAACATAGAACATGGGAAAACGAAACCTTTCAAATAAATACCATTTACTATTAAAACCGTTTTCTACAAAATTACGTATTTTTACAATCTTTGCAAAGCGCCGCTACAACCCATTTTGGGGAACCCGACTGGGATGGTGCGGATTATCGCACATCTCTGGGCTTAGTAGTGTGAGATACAGACCTCCACAAGGAGCATTTTGTCTCGAAACATTTAAAATACAAATATCTTAAGAAAATGAGATTTCTAGAAATATAATATATATTAAAATTATTTTTATATAAATATGTATATATGTATCATTAAAATATCTATTTTGTGATAATATGAATATTCCAACTTTTTCCTAAAAACACAAGAATCACTTTGCATTAAAATACCATGATTTCCATACGAGTTCATTGTTACAATTAAATACCATGTATTACGAAATTAGGTTATTTTCACTAGAATTATCACAAATATAAAATCTACATTTATGACAACTCTAAAGACGATAATTAAATACTTAGGGTGCATTTTGTAAATTATACAAAATTATTTTTACATAAAACCCCCTCAAGTTCTATAAATTACCCTAAGGACCCTGTAAATATAGGTTTAAGCGGAACCAGTCTCTTGAGCCTCAGGGAGCCGGAGATATGGGTGCTTGCCTATCTAAGGTAGACAACTTAACAACGGTGTTATCAAAACGGTAATCGTCTTTGAAAAAGACACAAATCCTGCCGCCCATATGCAGCGGTTACCGATAACATCAAAACATAATTCAGGACTTCAATTTCTTTTCTAATTGTTCTGACTCAGACTGAGTCTCATCAAGTAATCTGACTTGAATATGATTCAAGTACAATATACAATTCAACATGGATCCATGAATCCATATATTCAATCTATTTAATCTGTATTGACTGAACTGAACCATAGATATACTTCCATTTACATGATTCTCCAGTTACATCTATGATTCTACAGTTACATCCATTTACTGATATCATGGTTTCGGCAAGTCATCTAATTATACAATCTATATTACAAGACAATACAATACAAACAGTACAAACAAGATATCACGGGGTTTAAGGGGTAGATTGGTACGGAAGGTGTAAAAAGTGGCACGAGACTGCAAAATTAAGACACTTAACCAGAATCCAATTGCCGTTGTTCCGAGTTGTATAACGGAGCCTTGTACATTCCGTTTGCCCTAATCTCTAGTATATAGAGACTCCTGTTTACCCCCAATCAAAGCAAAACTCTATTCAAATTCCAAGGCGGGAGATGAAGCAACGCTTCCGATTCCCCCAATCAGAGCAAAGCTCTACTTTGAAAATTTAAATTTTAATACATGAAGCAACGCTTCAGATGCTCTGCGCTGTGCGCAGGGCGCCACGTGTCAAAATCAGACACGCCAGCGCAGAGAGCACGGCGCCCAAGGCAGAGCGCCCAATCAGAGCAAGGCTCTATTAAAAACAAAATTAAAGGAAGCAACGCTTCAGTTGCGCTTGCGCTGCGCTGCGCGACACGTGTCAGCGCAGCTGCGTTGCGTGACACGTGTCAGCGTAGGTGCGCAAGCGCAGTGCGCTGCGCGACACTGTCAGCGCGACTGCGCAAGCGCAGTTGCGCTGAGCTGTGCGCTGCGTGACACGTGTCAAGCGCTGGGGCGTTTGCGCCAAACAGAATTAAAATTCTAGTAAGATCCTTCTGTTCTTGTTAAAATAAGAAGATTGTCTTCTGTAAAACAGAAGCCCTTGGATCAAAGATCCAACGGTGGGGAAAATTCCCCAAATCACTCAGAGAATGATCTCTTTAACAAACTTAACAAATCTATGGGCACTATATAAAGACCCCTAGACCCCAACTCAAAAAAGAATCAACATTGTGAGAAATCAAGAACTTCAAAACAGAGAGAACTCTGAAGAAAATTCCAGAAAAAGGTAAAAAAAAACCTTTATAAAATAGAAGAATTTCTTCTGAATAGATCATTGATTTAGGAACAAGATCAATGATCTTCAATAAAAAATAAATAAATAATAACAGTGCCTTGCACTTTTTATGAACCATTGGTTCTGGAATTTAAGAAAAATTCTTTTCTTGAATCCAAAATTGGACCAAGTTATTGAAACCGTGCCTTACACTTGCAAAACTGCACTGTTGCGCTCCTGGGTTGGCGCAAGCCACCAGAGAGCGCCACGTGTCAGCACCAGAACCACCTGCGCTATGCGCTTTTAAGATAGAGCATTGCTCTCTGAAATTGGCGCAACTCACCAGAGCGCGCCACGTGTCAGCAGCGCAAGCGCAGCGCACTGCGCTTGCGTGACACGTGTCACCACCACAAGCGCTTGCGCTCAATGATTGGCGCAAAGCGCCTGACAAATGCACTACATTATTTACTGAAGGGCCAGGCCCAAATCAAAAAGGACTAGCAGGCCAAAATAAAATGCAATGCATTAAAAGGGCAGAGCCCAAACAAAATAGATGCTCTGCTTCATTTATAAAAGGGCAGAGCCCAAACAAACTAAAAATGCAATGCATTATAAGGGCAGAGCCCAAACAAGATAGATTCTCTGCATCATTTATAAAAAGGGCAGAGCCCAAACAAAATAGATGCTCTGCATCATTTATAAAAGGGCAGAGCCCAAACAAAACAAAAAATGCAGTGCATTATTAAAAAGGGGCAAAGCCCTAGCACAGGCCTAATAGGCCAAAGACAAATAAAAATGTTGAACATTTTTCAACTGGACTTAGCCCAATCATGGCCGTAAGTTCTCAAATTAAATTGACCGAGCACTGCTGCTCTCCTAAATCAATTTACATCCGGTTCAAGGGTACATCTCCGAACTCCTCTGACTCCTATCGTTGTAATCCTTCAACGACGTCAGAGAGGTGACGGGTCCCGACAACCACACATCAACACGGACTGTGGGGTCCTTAAACTCATGGACTTATGCGTCCTTAAACCAAGACATGGACTGTGGGGTCCTTAAACCCACGGACTTATGCGTCCTTAAACCAAGATACGGACTGTGGGTTCCTTAAACCCACGGACTTATGCGTCCTTAAACTATTGGACCGCAATGTCTCTAAACTGGTAATGGACCACCATGTCCCTAAACTGGCAATGGACCACTACGTCCCTAAACTGGAACAATAGAGCCCCCAAATGCTCTTTAGTCGGATCCAAACGATCCCGTTAAGTTGATCTTAGTCTCAAATCAGACTAACATATCTTTAACGAACGTTTAAGTTGATCTTAGCCTCAATATGGCTAACGTATCCTTAAGCCAAAACACAAAACACAAATCTAAGTAAATACGGATTTGGACTAATCCACGTCCTACGGGCGACGGCATAACTTAGTCTCCGTATACAATCCACGGGCATCCACAAATAAAACAAACACACACGACACGAAATGAAATTCTGGAGAAGGAGAAAGTGGCTACCGCGATGCGGTAGTGTAATTAACTGCAGGGGCTTGCGCCTGCAGGAAAGAGCGTCCCCACAATCAAAAACCCCTCAAACGAGGGGGAATCTGACGAAGTCTGCTACATCGGCCGCATCCGTCTAAACCTCTGATACATGGTGTCATAAATCAACTTGGCATCTTCGGAGAGGTGGACGGATAAAACCAAATAGCATCTGCCCTGAATCTCAGGTTAGGCGTCTCTACGTCTTGGCCGCCATTCGGAGGGGAACAGATTCTGGCATGCCCGGTGGGACCTTTTCCTCTTTCCACTCCACACTTCGTGTGTCGTCTTCGCGAACGAATCGCGGTTTGTTAATGGTTGCCTTTGGGTTTCAAGTTACTAAGATTTGGTCTTTTGCCTGGCGCAGAAATCAAGTATCAATGGCCTCCAATTGCTCGAACTGCTCGAAGTGCCAGTGCAACCGACGCTCCACCTCACCTGGAGGTGTAGCATATGGGCCTTAAGCGGCCTCCGTCCTTACTATGCCTGTGGAAAAAGTGACTCGGGCCACCACCGGCTTGTTTTTCGGGACCATGATCCCTCCTGCAAGCTTCACCCTGCCAATACCCGTACCGGAAGCTTCAAAGAAGTCAGTCTTCAATCGACTCGCTACTCCTACGGCCCCTCTCAACGGGTCGTCCAACTCCTCGGTCTTCACCAGACTGAGCCTGAACTCCAAAGGGCCCGCCAAAAAGCCTATGAACCCTAAAGTGGCTGTCCCAAAGAATAGCAACGATTGCTCCTGAAGTCGCCAAGGCGGCTTCTCCTGTCAAGGAGTCAGTCTTTTCAAGGCTGACTATTTCGGCTCCTGCCCCTGCTCGAGGATCTGTCTTTGACAGATTGAATATTGCCACTCAAAGGACAACCTCAGTCTTTAAGAGGTTAGCACCAGCAGCGCCTCATTCGGACAGTGGGCAAGATGAAGCTATCCTTATCGCCGAGCCAGTCCCAACGGCTCGTCATGCTCGACGTCGTCACTGGCGCCGAGTAAGGAAGGTTGGGGGCAATTCCCCTTCAGGGCTAACTCCACCTGCTCCAGTAGTGGAATTTGATGCTGCTGTTCCAACTGGGAACAGCTTTGAACCGTTAAGGAGGGTGCGCAAAAACTCTCCAACTGCCACACTGAAGAGATCTCCTCCACCTGCGGAGAGGGTTCCGGAAACGAAGCTGGAGCAGCCCCCTCAGCGGCTATCCTCCAAGATTTATAAAGTTTGGCGAAGGGTTCAAGACTCCGTAGTTGACCGAGGTCACTCTCGTCAGCAAAAAAGGGCGAAAGTACAAGAAGAAAAGGACCGTCCAATCAAACAGCAAAGGACGACAATCACCAGGGTGCCCGCTCCAATGGCCCCTTCAACTTTAACGGCCCATAAGAGGAGGCCAGAGAAAATTCCCACGCCCGTGGCAAATGCCAAGGACAGCGAACCCAAACGCCCTAGGTCAGGGAGCATGGTGGTTCATACCGTGTACATGTCGTCTGGTAAAGAGGATAGCCGTGCATCTACAGGTCATCGACCGCTTATACGGTCAGTGACCAAAGCTCAGGAGCAACAACAAAAGCTCCAGGAGATGATGAACGCAATGGCCGCACTCACTGGGCCAAAAGAAAGCCCCGAAGCGTCCTCGGATGAACGCCAGGAGCAAAAAACTGACATTGAATTTTTTCGTCGGATATTGGAGAAGAAGGATAAAGAGGCTGGTAAACAAGCAGCCAACATAAAGCGTATGGCCCTCCTGTTCCAAGACATGGTGAGGATGATGATCCTACAAGATCATCCAGCTGAAGATCCCCCAATCGTCCTGGAAGACGATAAGGGAGAAACGTCAAATCCTCCACCGGCTCTGTCAACAGCCAAGGAGGATACAATCTCCAAAGCTGACTTGGACGAGTATATAGCCCAACAGATACGGGTTCATCATGCGACTGAGGCAGCCGGTCAGGTCGTAAAAACAGGACGACCATATCCGAGCTAGTATGATCAGATAAAGTACCCGCCGGGCTATACAATACCCAAATTCCACGTCTATAAGGGGACGGGCAATCCCCACCAGCATGTTGCCCAGTTCAAGGCGCTATGCGGTAACACTGGCGGTGATGATAAATTATTGCTTCGCCAGTTCGTTGGTAGCTTGTCAGATACAGCGTTCGAGTGGTACTCTGAGCTCCCGAACGACTCTATCAAGACATTCGCGGAGATGGAGCTGCTGTTTACCCAGCGTTTTGCAAGCGCCAGCGAACGCACCCCGATGACGGCATTGATTAATGCCAGAGTGAAGCCAGGCGAGACATGGGTCCAATATGCTATACGGTGGCGGAACTTATGGTCAAAATGCGAGCAACGCATTGAAGAGGCTCCTGCGGTAGGCATGTTTGTGGGAACCCTTGATCCGCAAGCAACCATCTCACAATTTATGATGTTCTTCAAGCCGACTACCTTCCAGGCCCTGATCGACAAGCTAGCGCAAATGGATCAGATGGGCCATAGACCTCCTCTTCCAAATCCGGACTCCCGAAATGAAAAGGGGCAGGGGAAAACGATCGTTGTCGCTAATGCTCAGCAACAGCCGAGCAACTCGAAGCCGGTTGTCCGTCAAAATAATATGCGTCCGCACGTACCCCTTGAGGAGAGGCTAGGACGTCCTTACTCGTTTCCCCGAGATAAAACGAGAAGATTATTCGAGCTGGCGTTGCGCAACCGACTCATAAATCTGCCGGATCCAAAACGTCCGTCGCAACTAAATGATGTCAATGAACCCAACTACTGTCCCTATCACCGAGTACTGGGTCATCCGATCAAAGATTGCTACGTCTTCAAAAATTGGATTGAAGACCAGTACCAACAGGGCAAGTTCGCGTTGTCCGACAGATGGAAGGTGAATCCGCCGTAGCCTCACGCCTCTAAAAGGATGAATACGCCGGGGGCAACGTGCTATCTTGTTGAAGAAGCTCCATGGGAGGTTGTGCTGTCAGCCAAGACAAAGAGAATGCTGAACGATCTTCAAACATGCCCAGCGATCAGGTGGAAAAACCCGTTGGAACCGCAGGTCATTGAGGGGATGTTGAAGCCGCGTCCAACTCCAAAAATCGATGGTGGTGGCCCAAGCACTCACAACCAGCCGTCAAAATCTTCGAAGAAGAAGAAGAAGAAATCCAAGAAGCCCGTGAAGCCTGGCGACAAGCGCACGGACTTACAAAAACAAATTGACGCGCTGGAGAAATACAACCAGAAAGCACGGACTCCCATTACACTCCAAGAGTTTCTCAACCACGTCTTTCAAGAGGAAGATGAGGGAGAAAATTCGTCGGATGAATCTGAAGAATATGTAGCGAGCTGTCATGTCATTTCCCATTCGTTCACGGACGATGAGGAGACTCCTTGCACTGAAAAGCTGGGGGCAGATCCTGAACCAAAAATTCTGGGGCCATCAGATGAAGTAATTGACGCATTCCTCAACGAAGTTCTGTTGAAGAGTAAAGCTGATCGGGAATGCGAGACGGCTATATTTGAAAGGGCCAAGCGCCAGCGACCTGACGAAAGAGTTGAGACACTCCCGCTGGAGCAAAATACATCCATCGTGGATAAAAGCAAATTCAAGACAGGGAAAAGGTTTGCTAAGGCTATATCAATGGGCATGAAGCTACCATCCTCTGAAGGAAGCATTACTGGTGAAGTGGAAACGCACCCCTCCTACTGCTTGTATCATCGGAAGATTTCGCACCCCACCGAAGAGTGTAAAGCTTTCGATAGATGGTGGCAAGGATATGTTGCTCACCGACAACATTTTAAGCGGGAGAAGCCCAAAACTCGTCGGGAGCGGAAAAATACGACCAAAGGGCTTAACAGAACTACCGGCAATTATCGCATGGTTAATGCCGGGGGATCACAAGTGCTTACATTCGGGAGCGATTCTGACGAAGAGCTGGCTCTTAGCCCCCTCTTCAAAGAGTCCACCTCGGGAAAAGAAAGAGAGCAGAAGGTCTGTGAAAATATCCGGCTGCGTAATCGGACGCTATCTGAAAAGAATCTCGGACCCTCAAACAAAAAAGATAAAGGGAAAGAAAAGGTCTCTGAGGATATCGCCCTGGATGACCAAGTTGTGGAAGAGCTGATTGCCAAGGACCAGCCAAAGAGAAATAAGGTGGACTACAACGTTCTGGCACACTTGAAGAAGCTACCCTCGCAGCTCAGCATTCTTGACGCCCTTTTACTATCAAAAGAGGCAAGAGATTCGTTGATCAAGGCACTACAAGAGCCGGAACAGTTCCAAACTTTCCTGGTGATTTGTATGTCAAAACTATTTCTATAACCGCAATCAAGAACGGCGTCGCATGAAGCTAGCAGGTGAGTACGGGTCGGTCCACAGGGATTTTGTGAATCTCCTAATCGCTCTTACGAGTTAATTCCGAAGGGTGTTCGGATTGATTATTAAATCTAAAATCTAAATCTATTTATCTAAGATTAATTAGATCTAGTCTTGCTAGGGTTAGGTTTAGGGATGGTTTGGAAATGCAAGTAAATCTCAACGCTTTCTATACCCGAATGAAGATCTATGAGGAGTTATGATAATTATCAATAAAGGGGATTAGATCCATTCGGGAAGGTGTTCCTTCCTCTAGGTTCTTGTCCTTCCTTTAGAGATCCTTACCCTAACCTCCATGGAAAACGCGCGCAACCGGGCCTTTACACTACGGTATCACCGCTACCTCGAGGGATAGGGTGCCGTAGGGCGCGGTGTGTGCGTGTATGCATGGAGTCCTATTAAAAATGTATTATGGGTAAGAAAGGGATGAGAGATCTCATCTCTCAAAATCCTTCCCCAAAGCTAACTCTAAACAATTTATCTACGGCAAGAATTTAAATCTACCTAGGGCAAAGAATTGAAATCTAAACTAGTGCAAGGAATTAAATCTACTTACAAATGCATTTCTCCAATCATCAATGCAGGGTTGTCAGATCTGAATTTGTGAATTGAAGAGAGGCACCGATGCTCTCCATAAAGAATTCTGAATTTTATTTCATTAAAAGGAGGCATCAGAAAATACATTCTT
Organism: Agapanthus africanus; assembly: GCA_030015575.1. Classification (NCBI taxonomy): domain Eukaryota; kingdom Viridiplantae; phylum Streptophyta; class Magnoliopsida; order Asparagales; family Amaryllidaceae; genus Agapanthus; species Agapanthus africanus. The sequence goes on along the minus strand of JASDDO010000019.1, from coordinate 39,371,056 downwards.
TAGAGTTCCTATTTATAAAGGATAGGAAACCCTAGGGTTACAATTGTCTCGCATGTCTGAAATTACAAAAACAGCCCTTAGGTTGACTAGTCAGAGCAGCACCCAAATTATGGTAAAACTTTTACGCAGCCCGGGCACTATACGGCCGCGGAACCGCGGCAATGGTAGGCTTGGGCCGCGGTTCCACGGCCCATTGGTGAGATCACATCCTGAAACTTCCTGTGCCGACTTCTGGATTTTTGGGGTCTTTGTTTATGTATGTCCTTTTCCATTTGGGCTTCTAGGTTGGTTCCAGATTTCCAGTGAACAATTTGCCATGGATTTTTAACCGTTCGCTTTGTATTTTTGGACCTTGAGTTGCCTTGTTGATTGTGAACTGTCTTTCAATGTAGGCTTGACTAAGATCCTCCCATTTGTTGGTCAAAAGTCCATATTTTCATCGTCTTTACATCGTTTTCACTGTCTCCTGTCCAAGAACCTGTAACCTGTAACATGTAGCAGACATGCGTCAAAAGCACCTGTTTATTTATAAAAAGAATAAGAATGGGGAATATAATAATACAATATTATGGTGTGAACACCTGGCCGAAGAAAAGATGAAGGATGAATTGGAGGAAGTGCACACGGCCGATGTCACTTTTGGCGATGAAGACCTTCTCCTTGGGACGTGTGAACACAATTGCCCCCTCTATGTCTCAGGATACTGCCACGATATAAAAATAAGCAAAATCCTGGTCGACAACGGATCTTCCGTTAATCTCCTCAATGTGCGAGTGTTAAAGGAAATCTGCATGAGCGTCCAGCACCTAGCTCGGGACAAGATCACCATCTCCGGGTTCGACTCCCAGTCATCAAGAACTCTTGGGTCCGTGATACTGACGCTACGCTTCGGGCTACTCGTCACGGACATTAAGTTCCACGCCATAGACGCCAAGACATGCTACAATGCTCTGCTCGGCCGACCATGGTTACACGAGTACAACATCATCCCTTCTACACAACATCAGTGCATGAAGTATTTTAAGGATGGTATCGAGTATACCGTGATGGGAGAACTGAACCCGTTCTCTGTGAACGAGATCCGCAAATATGAAGATGCCAAATACTTCTTACCGGATTTCGAAGATACGGAGAAGTGTCACAAGCCGGAGAACAAGGCTAACGCCACCATCTCTGTCTTTGGGAGTGATACTGAAGAAGAGGAAGAGATGGTTTATTCGGGTCCGCCCCAACACAACAACCCGGGACAGTCCGCTCCCATGTTGGTAGCGACTCAGAAGATGAGGTCCATACTGTATTCTCTGCTCGACCTTCAATACAAACGTCCACTGACGAAGAGCAAAGTCTACAAGTCGCCATGGTTCCGCTTAAACATTACAAAGAACTGGATGCACTTGATATCTATAGTGTAGAGGAGCTGCAGACGTTCTATATTCCTCATAGGCGAGAAGGCGAAAAGTCAATTCTATTCTACCGCTCCGAGGAAACCAAAGTGGAGAAAGAAATCTGGCACGGCGCGAATCCTACGCTTGACAGGCTTCAGCCCATCCGTCTCCCAGATATTATACAGAAAGCTTGAAAAGGCTATTGAAGCGCCAGGGGATATCCTTCAAACAGACCGTTCGAAAAGCCAAATTCTATGACAAGGTCTGGAACGTTCCCGGGACTCAGCACAAGTTGCCTAATGGGAGAATGGAAACAATCGGGCTTGGATACATCCGGTCAAAGAAACGAGAGTTACTCCACGGTTGCTGCGTCGTGCATGACTTCAATGAAGAAGCGGATGCTCAATGGGAAGACGCTGAGCCTGAACCGGTAAAAGTTCCTGATGCAAAAGTGCCCAGTCCGTCGTTCGAAGAGCAAATGGACAAGCTCATAAGGGAAGCTGGTCAAAAAGTCCGGGATGATCATAACCGCGAAACGGCCATCTACGAGAAATCCAAAACACAACGCCTCCTCCAACAGGCTGTGAAAGATGAAAATGCCGCTCCCTGTCAACCTGTTATAAAGAAGGCTCGACGCAGAGGCAGAAACATGTCGAAACGCGAAAAAGACGCTTAATGGCAACAAAGCGGGACTAAGAGATCACGCAAGCGGGAATCGAGCGGTTCCGATCTATCCCTCATAAGGAAAATGGGTCGAGCATACTCTTTTCCTCGGGACAAGACGAAGAAAATACTTGACCTCGCTCTAAAACATCAGATGCTTACACTGCCGGAGTCTAAACACCCCGAACAAGCAAGCGAAGTTTCTCACCCGGACTATTGCCCTTATCACCGAGTGATAGGACACCCTCTCGAGGACTGCTTCACCTTTAAGAATTGGGTCAAAGATCAGTATCAACTCGGCAAGTTCGCTTTATCTGACAACTGGAGGGTAACGCCGCCACAGAAGCACGAACTCAAAGCCACGAGAGCAGAACCAGTTCCATATTGGGCTTGGAAGAGGATTCGTACTTGTCATATGATAACGATATCAAAAGAAGAGCCCGAGAACATGGATGACCTTCCCTAGTGCTTCGAAAACAGCAACAATGAGGTGATCTCAGAATTTCCACCAGCGCCAAAAGAGCTGGAAGATGGAATCCATACCACTGCGGATAACCTCAAGAAAATTGAGTTGGGGACGGCGAATGACCCGCGACCGATATTCATTAGTGAGCTGCTGTCTGAAGAAAGGGTGGCTGCGTTAAAAGACGTGCTGGTACAGCATAGAGATTGCTTCGCATGGAACTATTCCGAAATGCCGGGACTAGATCCAGAAATTGTTGTGCACAAATTGGCAATATCCCCAGACGTCAAGCCAATCAAACAGGCACCGAGAAGAATGCGGCTCAAGCTTGAGATGAGTATCAATGCTGAGGTCAAGAAGCTGATCGACTCTGGCTTCATCCAGGAGGTCCAGTATCCCGAATGGATCACCAACATCGTCCCGGTGATGAAGAAAAATGGGACAGTGCGCATATGCGTGGATTTTCGGGATCTCAATAAAGCTTGCCCGAAAGACGATTTCCCAGTGCCAGTCACCGAACTGATGATAGACAATACATCCACTCACGAGGTTTTCTCCTTCATGGACGGCTCATCAGGGTATAATCAGATAAAGATGCATCCCGAAGACCAGAAGCACACCGCCTTCAGGACCCCTTTGGGTATATTCTGCTACAAGGTGATGCCCTTCGGTCTAAAAAACGCCGGTGCTACTTATCAGAGGGCCATGACGAAAATCTTTGATGACCTTATACACGAAATCGTCGAATGCTATATCGACGATCTCGTGGTTAAAAGCAAATCATACGAGGAACATCTCGAGCATCTGAAGACCGTATTTCAACGCCTTCGACAATACAACTTGAAGATGAACCCTCTCAAGTGTGCATTCGGAGTTTCCTCGGGCAAATTCCTGGGATTCATCGTCCGACACCGAGGTATTGAGATAGATCCGTCAAAGATCAAGGCGATCATGGAAATGCCTCCGCCAAGAACTCTCAAACAGCTGCGGTCTCTCCAAGGAAAGCTCGCGTATATACGGTGATTTATAGCCAACCTTTCAGGCAAATGCCGTCCTTACAACCACCTGATGAAGAAGGGAACCCCTTTTGTTTGGGATCACAAATGCCAGAGCGCGCTGGACGAGATCAAGCAATACCTGCAGAACCCGCCAGTGTTGGCTGCTCCGGTCAAGGGAAAGCCTCTCATTCTATATACAACCGCCCTCGAAAGCTCCTTAGGCGCATTATGGGCGCAAGAGAACGACCAAGGGAAAGAAAGAGCACTCTATTACTTAAGTCGAGTTCTACTGGGGGCAGAAAGCAACTATTCCCCTATTGAAAAACACTGCCTGGCGTTGATCTTCGCGATAACAAAGCTCAGGCACTATGCGTTGGCGCATGAAGTCCGTCTCATTTCGAAGGTGGACCCTCTTAAATATTTGATGTCGAAGGCCATATTGACAGGACGACTCGCTAAATGGGCCCTGCTCTTGATGGAGTTCTCGATAACGTATCAACCTCTCAAGGCAGTGAAAGGCCAGGCCATCGCCGATTTCCTCGCTGAGCACCCGATACCCGCCGATTCTCCTCTGAATTGCGATCTTCCAGATGAACATGCGTTTGATGCGATCGACGGTGGTGATACCCGGTGGGAACTCTATTTTGATGGAGCGTCTTCAATGAAGAAGCGCAAACAAAGTACACCCATAATCAAATCGGGGGTATGCCTCACCTTCATAACTCCACAAGGGGGGATAATGCGTTTTGCTTTCTCCCTAACAGAACCGAGGACAAACAATGAAGTCGAATACGAAGCTTTAATAGCAGGCCTCGAGATCGCCATCGACATGGGAATTGAAAACCTCCTCATATACGGAGATTCCCAACCGGTCGTTAGTCAAGTAAACGGCGACTACCAGACGTGCAAACCAGAGTTGGTGAAGTACGGCGAAAAGGTGCGGCAACTGTTGACCTAAATTCCCTCCTACACTTTGGAAAACATACAGCGCGCGGAAAACAGCAAAGCGGACGCGTTGGCCAAGCTTGCTAAGGAACTGGCTGATGAGAACCTCGATGACATAAGAATCGTGGAACAAAGCCGTCGGGTGCTTGCCCCAACAGAAATATCTCCGGAATCACCCGAAGAGAAGGAGGCGATTGAACAAATGTCTCTGCAAATAAAAGACCGGGAAAAGGGTGAGGATTGGAGAGAAGTCTTTATAGACTACTTCAAATACCGCCGAACGCCCGAAGATGCATCTTCAAGACATCAGCTTATGAAACGAGCTCTGTCTTTCGCCTTCGTCAATGATACTCTGTACAAGAGGTCGTTTGATTCTCTGTGGTTGAGATGTCTGGAACCTGAAGAGGCAAAAAGAGTCGTTCAGGAAGTTCACGACGGACTCTGCGGTTCTCACCAAGCAGGCCCAAAGATGAGGTTGAAGATCAAATGGATGGGTTATTACTGGCCCACGATGATTCAGGACTGCCTCGAATATGCGAAGCAATGCCACTCATGCCAAATCCATGGGGACTTTATCCACCAGCATCCAAATCCGCTACATCCAACGGTGGCCAGCTGGCCGTTCGAAATGTGGGGAACTGACATAGTCGGCCCCATCGAACCAGCATCGTCTAGAGGACATCGTTTCATCCTGGCGACGACTAATTACTTTTCCAAATAGGCAGAAGCGGTACCTTTGAGGGAAGTGAAAACGGAGAATATCCTCCATTTCTTCAAAATGCACGTCATATATCGGTTTGGAACTCCGCGACGGATCATCTCCGATAACGGGCCAGCCTACAGAAGCCACAAGATCAGTCGCTTCGCGCAGCAGCATAATATAGACTGGAGATATTCCTCGGTTTATAATCCGCGAGCTAACGGTCTAGCTGAGGCCTTCAACAAGACCTTGACAAAGATCATGAAGAAAACGGTGTCCCGAAATAAGAAGGACTGGCACGAGAGACTGCAAGAAACTCTCTGGGCGTATCGAACTACGTTCAAGACAGCCACGAACACAACACCGTACGTGTTGGTATTCGGTACAGAAGCAGTACTCCCCCTCGAGGTAGAGCTGCTTTCTCTACGAGTGGCAGTCCACTACGAGTTGACGGACGAAGAAAATGCTCACCTTCGGCTTGAGGAGCTTGATGCCCTTAATGAAACACGGCTCATAGCGCAACAAAATCTGGAGGCTTATAAAGCAAAGATGACGCGCTCATATGAAAGATTGACCCGGCCGAGGACATTCCGCCAAGGCGAACTCGTGCTAGTGGTCAAAAGGCCTATGATCCCCAATCGCGCCAAGCGGGGAAAATTCGAGCCGAACTATGAAAGCCCGTACATAATAGACAAGGTCTACCAGGGTGGAGCCTATCTACTCATGGATATGCACGGTGAAAGGCCTTTCAGGCCAATAAACGGTCGCTTCCTCAAGAAATACTACGCTTGATGAGCCACAGCATAGGTCAATGATAGATGACGACGACTATGTCCGCTCGCTATCTTCCTAAGCCCGAACTCTATAAGTAGTAGTCGACCTTCTACACCACGGACCAAAACGTCCTTAAACTAATGACGGACCAAAACGTCCTTAAACTAATGGCGGACCGAAACGTTCTTAAACTAATGACGGACCGAAACGTCCTTAAACTACTACCGCAGCATCCTTAGGCTGACGAGATGAATATAAAAAAAAATAAATAAAATAAACGATATGTCCATGAGCAAAATGGGCACGGATGAAAACCCGAAAGGGCTCCGTGAGTAAAAACAGTAGGGCTACCGGCGAGTGTTCATGAAAACCCGAAAGGGCGCGACCTCGTAAAAAAAGAAAGAATAAAAAAAATAAAAAAAATAATAACAATGTCCGTGAGCAAAATGGGCACGGATGAAAACCCGAAAGGGCTCCGTGAGTAAAAACAGAAGAACTACCGGCGAGTGTTTGTGAAAACCCGAAAGAGCGCAACCTCGTTAAAGGACACTTACAAGGTCCTCTCGACCTTGTAAGGAGAAACCACCCGTGTGAGATCCTTACGACTCATAAGGGAGCAACACACTTAGGGATCCTCACGATTCCTAAGGAGAAAATACACTTGCGAGATCCTCATGACTCGTAAGGAGAACTCTCTTATGGGACCCTCACGGCTCATAAGATTTGAAAGTCTTAAGTTACAGAGACCTAAACCCGTGCTTAAGCAACCCCCACAACCTTCGATATTGCCCTACAAGTGATTCAATACTGACCCTTGTATACAATCCATGGGCGCGAATAAATATTTCCCTAACCAAGTCCCACCCGTGGCTTGGGATATGTCCATATGGTGAACAACCCTTATAAGTCCTTTCGACTTATAAGGAGAAAACCCTCTTGTAGGATCCTTACGACTTACAGAGAAACATACACTTAGGAATCCTCACGATTCCTAAGGAAAAAATGCACCTACAAGATCCTCACGACTTGTAGGGAGAAATACCTTTGCGAGACCCTTACGGCTCATGAAGTTAAAAGTCTTAGTCGACAGGACCTTAACCCTGTTCGCTGAGCCACCTTTGTTCGACATCGACATAGGCAAATGATGATTCGCTCCTGGCAATATCCCAGTTGTAGTGGTGCTGATGCCGAAATCGGTGTCTAATTTCAGGTTTATGGTGAAAAGCCAGCAAGCCGCACATGCATACAAAATAGCCGAAATGATGGGGCAGCTTGCAATAAAAAGCAGCAAGTAAAGAAAACGTATGCATATAAAATAGCCGAAATGATTGGGCAACTCGCAATAAAAAGCAGCGAGTAAAAATAAAATAAATAGCCGAAATGATTGGGCACCGCGAAAAATAGCAGAAATGATTGGGCAATCGCGACCTTCGCGATATAAAAGCTGAAATGATAGAGCATCGCGGAAATAAAAAAATAAAAATGAATGAAACTTTTGCCCTACAGTTGAGATCACATCGATCCCTGTATATAATCCAAGGGCACAAACAAAGAGGGAACCACACCTTCCCAACAGGCTCCACCAACAGCATAGAGACAATCGCGACATTCGTCTCAATACAGCAGACACAGTGCCAGCAAAAGAAGCGAAGATCAAATTCCTAGCTTCACGGTTTTGACGGTAACTTATATAAAACCTGAAAGACCACCACAGATCAGTTCAGCTCCAGGGAAACAAGTGTCCTTGGCAAACTCCTCAACTCAGGAAAACTAGCGTCCTTGATGAGAGCCTTCTGATTCGCGTCGGCTCGCAGAGAAACCAGTGTCTCCGCGAGAAATTCTCGATTCGTTTCAACCCCAGGGAAACAAGTGTCCTTGGCAAATACCTCGACTCAGGGAAACTAGCGTCCTTGATGAGAGCCTCCTGATTCGCGTCGACCCGCAGAGAAACTAGCGTCTCCATGAGAAATTCTCGATTCGTTTCAACCCCAGGGAAACAAGTGTCCCTGGCAAACTCCTCAACTCAGAGAAACTAGCGTCCTTGATGAGAGCCTCCTGATTCGCGTCGGCCCGCAGAGAAACCAGTGTCTCCGCGAGAAATTCCCGATTCATTTCAACCCCGAAGAAACCAGTGTCTTCGGCAAAATCCTTCGACTCAGAGAAACCAGTGTCCTTGACGAAGAAAATTCTGATTCGCGTCGACCCGCAGAGAAACTAGCGTCTCCGCGAGAAATTCTCGATTCGTTTCAACCCCAGGGAAACAAGTGTCCCTGGCAAACTCCTCAACTCAGGGAAACTAGCATCCTTGATGAGAGCCTCCTGATTCGCGTCGGCCCGCAGAGAAACCAGTGTCTCCGCGAGAAATTCCCGGTTCGTTTCAACCCCGAAAATAACCAGTGTCTTCGGCAAAATCCTTCAGCTCAGGGAAACCAGTGTCCTTGACGAGAAAATCCTGATTCGCGTCGACCCGCAGAGAAACTAGCGTCTCCGCAGGAATACATCGATTCGTTTCAACCCCAGGGAAACAAGTGTCCTTGTCAAACTCCTCAACTCAGGGAAACTAGCGTCCTTGATGAGAGCCTCCTGATTCGTATCGGCTCGCAGAGAAACCAGTGTCTCCGCGAGAAATTCTCGATTCGTTTCAAACCCAGGGAAACAAGTGTCCTTGGCAAACTCCTCAACTCAGGGAAACTAGCGTCCTTGATGAGAGTCTCCTGATTCGCGTCGGCCCGCAGAGAAACCAGTGTCTCCGCGAGAAATTCCCGGTTCATTTCAACCCCGATGAAACCAGTGTCTTCGGCAAAATCCTTCGACTCAGGTAAACCAGTGTCCTTGACGAGAAAATCCTGATTCGCGTCGACCCGCAGAGAAACTAGCGTCTCCGCGAGAAATTCTCGATTCGTTTCAACCCCAGGGAAACAAGTGTCCTTGGCAAATACCTCAATTCAGAGAAACTAGCATCCTTGATGAGAGCCTCCTGATTCGCGTCGGCTCGCAGAGAAACCAGTGTCTCTGCGGGAAATTCCCGATTCATCTCAACTTGCAAGATAAAGCCTCAGGCAGCAGGGATTAAAAAACTTGTTTCCTGAGCACCGGGACCCTGCAAGTCGGTCTAAAACGGTCTCTTCCATACTATTCACGGGTTTCACTCTCCAAAGTCGAATTTTGACAAGGAAGGAAACAACCGCTTACGGGTCCTCTCGACTCGTAAGAGGGAAAAATCTCTTATAAGATCCTTACGACTTATAAGAGAAAACGCACTTAGGAATCCTCACGATTCCTAAGGAGAAAATCCACCTACGAGATCCTCTCGATCCGTAGGGAGAAAAGTCTCTATGAGACCCTCACGGCTCATAGAGTTGAAAAGTCTTAGGCGGCAGTTCTGAACCTGCGGCCTAAGCCATCGTTATTTCTTGGAAAAAACTAAGACACCTACTCTATTATCTGTCAACTGTCACGCCCCGCTTCCCAGAGTACGCAAGATTGGGCACGTAACATAGCCAACCATGCTACCTGTGGGTAGGAAGTATCCATCCACAGTCACATTACGGTTGTAGAGATATCAAGAACAATATAAATAAACTAATCTAACACATGTCCAAATCCATAATAACAAGAGTCAATAAACAATAAGTGCGGAAGCAAATGATCCAATACAATAAATAAACAGTACGTCCCATAATGCGGGCTCACATCTGGAAATGAAATGGAATAAATAAACTAATCACTAAGGAACTCACAGTTCAGCCTGCTGGCTGAAGTACTCCTGCTCGGTCGTCGATAGTGGTAAGGAATCTGGGCCATGCAAAACCCAGACGTCAGCGCGTCATGTCAACCAAATAATATAATGTAAACATGGTAATAAGCAATGCAGGTATGAACATGAATAAAGCAGTACTATGAAATAACAGTGCGGGTATTGTGCAGTGGTAACTAAGCTGTTCTATCAGGTTTTCTATTCTAAAGTCTTTGAAATCAATTGATGAATCGTCGATGTAACTCAATAGTATCCCGTGCGTGCCCGGGACCACGGTCAAGGTTCTCGGGGCTGAATCCGAGACGTGCCGCTAGGCAGTAATAGGTAGCAGGATGGGCGAGTGATGTCAGCATCATCACTCCGGGGCTGGCCAAGCCCGTAAGACTGATCAGAACAGGTATCGAACTGTTGAGTTACAAGTCGGTTTCACCTTTGATTTCCCCATACCCCCAAGTTATGTATGTCAGGTCAGGTATTCAATAGTCAAGGACTAATGCCAACACAGGATCAGGTAAAAGCATGTTTGTCTGGATAGACAACAGGAATGGTCCATGAGGACCTCAAGTCAGGTTTGTTGGCATTAGGCATGAGATCAGGTAACAGGTCAGGTCATGTTTCAACAGGTTGAGTCGATATGTATGTATGTGTCAGGTGCAGCAGAGTCAGGTCAATATGTAATGTGATCGAGTGGGTGCTCTCAACAGGTATACAATCGAATAAGTAACAGCAGCAAGAATTTAAAGTAAACAGCAATAGTAGTCACTTAATCACAATGGTGCTTTGTATTATCTTTATTAACAGGTTCAAGCACCCTTGGGGTGCAATAGTCACAAGGTGAAGCAATATCAACAACATAAAGTAATGAAGCTACACGAGTTTAAGACTAAAGCATAAATAATTGTCTCATGGATGGTTTAACGAATAAAGCAAGGACGATCTAATTGGTTTAGTTAGTTAAAGTGTGGATTGATAGTAGACCGATTAATTACAAGAAACTACTATAATGATTCAATGTTAAAGATACTTGCAACCGTCAATTCTAAGTTATACCAAATATCGATATTACCATCAACTGTGTGGTTAATTTAAGTAATGTGATAATTAAATGTATAGCAAGACTTGATCTTGTATTAGCATGTTAGAGCAAGTATTCGGATACTTGCCTCGACGGTTTCGCAAACCGGAAAGCACGGATGCAATGTCGGCGGAAAACACGAGACGGGTGCACGGGCCACGGATCGAGTCCTAACAGCGAACAGCGGGACCACACGGACCAGAGTACTTCGCTGGAAAGTCGGGTCCAAACGACGGCACGGCCGGAATCCGGCGAAAGTCAAAAAGGCGACGAAGTTATCAAAACATACGATACCCGTACACTAAGACCAGCGGGGGGGTTTAACATTTGGAAAGTTAAAGAGATGCTTACAGGGAAGCACCAGGGGCAACCACGACGGGCTCGACGGCTATGTGACGCCGGCGAGGCAGCGACGGCGAGCAGCGACGGCTGGGAATTTCTGGGTTCGTTGGAAAGGGGTGGTGCGGTGAGTAGAGGGGTGTGCTGGCTGGCTCTGGTGTTCAGGGGAAGAATGAGGTGATCGGCGGTGGCTCTGGCAACGACGGCGGGGTCGACGGTGTCCTTTTTCCGGCGAACCAGAAGGTTAGGTGATGGGGGTTGGGCTCGGGTTGGTGGTGGTCCGGCGAGGGGAGGAGGAAGAAGACGACAAGGTCGGGACGAGGGTGAAGGGAGGAAGATCCTGGTGTCGGCGGCGATGAGAGGCGGCGGCGACGGCGAGCACTGCGTGCTGGTGTGGCGTCGGGGGTTGGGTTTGCAGGCTCGGGAAGGAGGGAGGAGAGGAGGTAGGGGTGCGGTTGGGCTGTGGAGGTGAGGACGGCGACGGCGAGGTCGCGGGGAGGTCGACGGCAACGGCAGGAGGTAGCTAGGGTTAGGGGTTCGGTGAGTTTCTCGCGTTGGTTTCTCATGGGGGAGAAGAGGAACAGTAGGGCTTATATATAATAGATAGAGAGAGAGAGAGGTTGTTAGAGATAGAGAAAGATTGAGAAACGGAGAGAGAGAGGATAGGGGGGCCCACGAGGGATTTAAATCCCTCGTGATTGGCTGGAAAGGGGTACGGTTAGGTAAAATAAAATTTAACAGATTTAAAAAAAAGGGATTTCAACGTTATTTTCCAATAGAAATATATATATAAATCGTTTTAGATTATTTAATTAAATGGGCTTTTCGGCGCTAAATGAAACATTTCCAAATCGCGCCCGGGTTGCGCCCAAATGTTTCAAATTCAAATTATAGGATTTTAAGCGAGTTCCAAATTTTGAAAAGAGGTGTTTTATGATAAAAATGCATGCTCCCAAGTCGGACACTTGCACGCGCGCGTAGCCGTCCAAACTTGCCCGTTTAGCCGAACGGGAAGAAATCTCGACACGCGGACGCTACCACGCGACTAGTGGCGACGAGTAGGCCAACATGGATATTTTTAATTTCATTTTAGGTGTTAAAATTTGTTATGTGCCAAAATGACTTAACCGGTTAAAATTTAGCAATAAACACCAAACAATCAGGATAATTGGAATGAGCAATGTATAACACTCAACTAGCAATAGAAATAGTATTATTGGGCTCGGGTGTTACATCAACCGTGTTTATTAAGACAGCACGCTGATAATAAGAGAAAGAAGAAAGCGACAGAAAAAAAAACATCTGATTTGCGCTGGAGCAAGCATTCGAGACACACTCATTCATACATATGCAAAAGACTCAGAATGAGGAATAAGATAAGCCGAAATAAAATTCTTCCATTCATATTGCAAAAGGGTTCTTACAATCATAAAGAAATAAATAACAACATTATTGAAATGTTTACAATGGTATAACCTCGGACCCAGGACATGGATTGAGGAACTCGAAAGTAACCCTATCTAAGACTTTCCAAGCCTGGCGAACCATCCTGGTGTGCTTTCTTTCGTGAGCACAAGCGTCGGGGTCCCCCCTGATGTCCTCCTCCCTCCAATAAGCGGCGAGTATGGCGGACTGTTGGAAGGCCTGGTGCAGGAGATCGATAAGACCGTCTCGCCGTTTCTTCGAGATTAAGTGCATCAGGTACACCGAGTGCACCTTATCCTCAGCAGCATCCAATGCGCTAAGCGGCACGCCGGAACAGAATAAGGGAAGTGCTTCCCAAATAGCTCCCACGATAAGCCTCAGGAGAGAGGAACGTCGGGGAAGCAGTTGACCATTATACGCGTCGAAGCGACTCATGATCTCGGCACACTCGGCGTTGGTAAATTCTCGGTTTTGAGAACGGCCGAGTCGACGGATGTCTCCGTAAGAGATGATTTCATCGAGGTCGTACATGTGGGCGTCCATTGCTCCTGTAAGAGAAAATTAACAGAATTAGCAGACAGACTGATTAAGCGAATTCTTATTAAAAAACAGGCACATGGAGTTAAACTCCTCGAGAGCAATGCTCTGCAAACAGGAGTGACACCTATCAAATTCAGTAATGAGAGGAATTTAAAGAAATTCCCCAAGAACGCTGAGAGCCTTGCTATGAAAAGATGATAGAATCCATCAAAGATAAAACTCCATTTTTTATCTTCATTATTCATGATCAAACTCTTAAGAGTTCTTCGCAGAAGATTAAGATTCTACTTGTATCAAGAGAGCAGAGCTCTGATCCATGGGCTAAGAAGCCCCAGGAAAAGATCATGATATAAGGAGAGCAAAGCTCTATTAATAAAACCCTGAATGGGTTTTCCTTAGATCAAAGATCTATGAGAGCAGAGCTCTGATTCATGGGCTAAGAAGCCCCAGGAAAAGATAATGATCTAAGGAGAGCAAAGCCCTATTAATAAAACCCTAAATGGGTTTTCTTTAGATCAAAGATCTATGAGAGCAAGGCTCTGTTATTTAAAATTAATTTAATTTAAGTTAATTTTACCTAAAAAGTTTTCTAGAGTTTAACTCTTAAGTTCTTGAAAGCAAGAACAAAGATCTGAAGTTCTGAGAAATGAAAAGTCTTGAAGATGGTGATCATCTATTGAGGACCAAGGGTCCTATTTATAGGCATCAAATGCCCGTTCAACTTCCAAAAGTTGCTGCGACGGTTGGAGTTCTGCCACCGTTGCGCTCGCGTTTGGGACCACGCAAGCGCAACGGTGGGGGGCATTTGTTTACCCCCAATCAGAGTAAAGCTCTGTTCAAATTCCAAGTCGGGAGATGAAGCAACGCTTCCGATTCCCCCAATCAAAGCAAATCTCTACTTTGAAAATTTAAAATTTAATAAATGAAGCAACATTTCAGATCCTTTGCGCTGTGCGCGGGGCGCCACGTGTCAAAATCAGGCACGCCAGCGCAGAGAGCACGGCGCCCAAGGCAGCGCGCCCAATCAGAGTAAGGCTCTATTAAAAACAAAATTAAAGGAAGCAACACTTCAGTTGCGCTTGCGCTGCGCTGCGCGACACGACACGTGTCAGCGCAGCTGCGCAAGCGCAGGTGCGCTGCGATGTGCGCTGCACGACACTGTCTGCGCAGCTGCGCAAGCGCAGGTGCGCTGAGCTGTGCGCTGCGTGACACGTATCAAGCGCTGGGGCGTTTGCGTCAAACAGAATTAAAATTCTAGTAAGATCCTTCTGTTCTTGTTAAAACAAGAAGATTGTCTTCTGTAAAATAGAAGCCCTAGGATCAAAAATCCAACGGTGGGGAAAATTCCCCAAATCACTCAGAGAATGATCTCTTTAACAAACTTAACAAATCTATGGGCACTATATATAGACCCCTAGACCCCAACTCAAAAAAGAATCAACATTGTGAGAAATCAAGAACTTCAAAACAGAGAGAACTCTGAAGAAAATTCAAGAAAAAGGTAAAAAAAAACTTTATAAAATAGAAGAATTTCTTCTGAATAGATCATTGATCTAGGAACAAGATCAATGATCTTCAATAAAAAATAAATAAATAATAACAGTGCCTTGCACTTTTTATGAACCATTGGTTCTGGAATTTCAGAAAAATTCTTTTCTTGAATCCAAAATTGGATCAAGTAATTGAAACAGTGCCTTGCACTTGCAAAACTGTACTGTTGCACTCCTGGGTTGACGCAAGCCACCAGAGAGCGCCACGTGTCAGCACCAGAACCACCTGCGCTATGCGCTTTTAAGATAGAGTATTGCTCTCTGAAATTGGCGCAACTCACCAGAGCGCGCCACGTGTCAGCAGCGCAAGCGCAGCGCACTGCGCTTACGTGACACGTGTCACCACCCTGCGCTCAATGATTGGTGCAAAGCGCCTGACAAATGCACTGCATTGTTTACTGAAGGGCCAGGCCCAAATCAAAAAGGTCTAGCAGGCCAAAATAAAATGCAATGCATTAAAAGGGCAGAGCCCAAACAAAATAGATGCTCTGCATCATTTATAAAAGGGCAGAGCCCAAACAAAATAAAAATGCAATGCATTAAAAGGGCAGAGCCCAAACAAGATAGATGCTCTGCATCATTTATAAAAAGAGCAGAGCCCAAACAAAATAGATGCTCTGCATCATTTATAAAAGGGCAGAGCCCAAACAAAACAAAAAATGCAGTGCATTATTAAAAAGGGGCAAAGCCCTAGCACAGGCCTAATAGGCCAAAGACAAATAAAAATGTTGAACATTTTTCAACTGGACTTAGCCCAATCATGGCCGTAAGTCCACAAATTAAATTGACTGAGCACGGATGCTCTCCTAAATCAATTTACATCCGGTTCAAGGGTACATCTCCGAACTTCTCTGACTCCTATCGTTGTAATCCTTCAACGACGTCAGAGAGGTGACGGGGCCCGACAACCACACATCAACACGGACTGTGGGGTCCTTAAACTCATGGACTTATACGTCCTTAAACCAAGACACGGACTGTGGGGTCCTTAAACCCACGGACTTATGCGTCCTTAAACCAAGATACGGACTGTGGGGTCCTTAAACCCACGGACTTATGCGTCCTTAAACTATTGGACCGCAATGTCCTTAAACTACCAATGGACCACAATGTCCTTAAACTACCAATGGATCACCATGTCCCTAAACTGGCAATGGACCACCATATCTCTAAACTGGCAATGGACCACTACGTCCCTAAACTGGAACAATAGAGCCCCCAAATGCTCTTTTGTCGGATCCAAACGATCCCGTTAAGTTGATCTTAGTCTCAAATCAGACTAACGTATTCTTAACGAACGTTTAAGTTGATCTTAGCCTCAATATGGCTAACGTATCCTCAATGATGCTTCTTAGGAGCCCAGTATTCTGTACCGTATAATAAGGCAGGCCGAATAGCGCTCCGATAAAACTTCCCTTTCAATTTTAACGGAAAGTTACGATCACCCAAAATCCCTATTGCACTCCTCCATTTCAACCAACCAGCTTGGATCCTTTGATTAACATCACTATCGATCTCCCCATTCTTTTGGATGATGGAACCTAGATATCTAAACTGGTCGCTCGGTGATATCTCTTGCCCTTCCAATGTTATACCAATATGGTTTTGATTTCTCTGGCTACTAAATTTGCACTGCATATATGCTGTCTTGGACCTGCTCAATCTGAATCCCCGAGATTCCAATGTTTGCCTCCATAATTCCAATTTGGCATTAACCCCTGCTTTCGTCTCATTTACTAGAACAATATCATCAGCGAATAGCATATACCAAGGTACCTCATCTTGGATAGTTCTAGTAGGCTCATCCATCACGATGGTAAACAGGAATGGACTTAATGCAGATCCTTGATGTAAACCAATAGTAATCGGAAAATCACTCGTTAAGTCGCCGCAAGTTCTGACATTTGCCACTACTCCATCGTACATATCCTTGATTATGTCAATATACTTGACGGGGACCCCTTTCTTCATCATTGTCCCCCATAATACCTCTCTAGGTACCTTGTCGTACGCTTTTTCTAAATCAATAAATATCATATGCAAATCTCTTCTCCTCTCTCGAAAACGCTCGACAAGTTGACGAAGCAAATGAATAGCCTCTGTCGTCGATCGTCCAGGCATGAACCCAAACTGGTTCTCTGTTATCTTAATATCCTTCCTTAGCCTGTGTTCAATCACTCTCTCCCAAAGTTTCATGGTGTGACACATCAGTTTTATTCCACGGTAGTTTGAGCAGCTTTGAATGTCACCCTTGTTCTTGTAGATAGGTAGAAGGATACTTTTCCTCCATTCATTTGGCATCTTTTTTGTCTGCCAAATCTTATTAAACAGATCTGTTAGCCATTTAACGCCTATTTCTTCTAAGCATCTCCAAATATCGATAGGAATCCTGTCAGGACCGACCGCTTTTCTTAAACCCATTCTGTTCAAAGCTTCTTTAACCTCAGGAAGTCTTATTTTACGCATGAAATCATGGTTTATATCTTGAGATTGAATGATAAGTCCATCCAAATTCTTAGTAAAGCTCTCATTGAACAATTTGTCAAAATAATCTCTCCATCTTTCCTTGATATCCTCATCTCGAACTAAAACCTTCTGATTTTCATTTTTGATACACTTCACCGCACATAAGTCTCTAGTCTTCCTTTCCCGCATCCGAGCAATTCGGTATATATCATTTGCAGCCTCTTTAGTGTCTAATTTCTTGTGCACCTCCTTGTAGACCTTAGATTTAGCTTCCCGAACAGCTTTCTTAACTTCCTTTTTAGCCATTTTGTACTTCTCAAATCTCTCAATATCTCTACTTTTCTTCAAATCTTTATAAGAATCCCTTTTAATTTTAATAGCAGCCTTTACATCTTCATTCCACCATGATATGTCCTTAGATGGTGGAGCACCACCTCTCGACTCACCAAGTAGATCTCTAGCTACCTTCTTGATACAACTAGCCATTTTGTTCCATGTTTTGTCTGGATCATCTTCCGACTGCCAATCCGCTTCTTGTACTACACGATCTATAAAAGCCTTTTGGTTACCTTCTTTCAATCGCCACCATTTAATTTCAGGCTCTACCTTACGTCTAATCTTCCTAGGTTCTCTTCTAAATCGAAAATCTAGAACTAAAAGTCTATGTTGAGTGGTTACGCTCTCACCTGGCACTACCTTACAGTCGATACAACAACCTCTATCTATTCTTCTCGTCAGAAAAAAGTCTATTTGACTAGCACTTAATCCACTCCTAAAAGTGATAAGGTGGAACTCTCTTTTCCTAAACCAGGTGTTTGCTAAGATCAAGTCATAAGATAAAGCAAAATCTAGAATCGAGTCACCTACTTCATTCCTTTGTCCGAAACCAAAATCTCCATGGATAGTATCAAACCCACTACGACTAGTACCTACATGTCCATTAAGATCACCACCAATAAATAACTTCTCTCCACTAGGTATATTTTGCACCACCTCGTCTAAATCCTCCCAGAATAGACGCTTACTAGCGTCATCAAGACCTATCTGTGGTGCATAAGCACTAATAACATTAAGGATCTCTCCACCTAGAATAAGCTTAACCAGTAAAATTCTATCACCTTTTCTCCTAATCTCAACTACATCCTCAAGCAACCGTCTATCTATGATTATGCCTACCCCATTACGATTTTTATCTCTACCCGTATACCAAAGCTTATAACCCCAAGGCTCTATGACTCTACTCTTTTCACCTACCCACTTAGTTTCTTGCAAACACATAATACCAACTCTCCTCCTAATCATCACCTCCACTAATTCTATTAGTCTACCCGTAAGGGAACCTATGTTCCAGGAAGCTAGACGGATCCTATGAAACCCTTGCTTATTTGTCACTACACCCGGGGTCCGATGTAGCGCGCCGTCTCTGGACGACGACCCTTGCTTATTTGTCACTACACCCGGGGTCCGATGTAGCACGCCGTCTCTGGACGACGACCCTTGCTTATTTGTCACTACATCCGGGGTCCGATGTAGCGCGCCGCATCTGGACGACGACCTAGAAGCCCTTGCATACTTAACACTACACCCGGGATCCGATGTAGCGCGTCGCTGAGTAGGGGACGCCCCAACGATATTCCTATTATGGTTCATGTCATAGAATGTGACAAAGTTTTACGTTGGCTGTCACAAGCCTACCACAACCCTCACCCTTTCTCATCCGGACTTGGGACCGGCAACGGTGGGTTTCATGCGGATAACATCCAACGGTAATAATCAATGCATGTATGCATGTGGATCACGTCCACCCATATAATCAATGTATGTATGCATGTGGATCTCGTCCACTCATATAATCAATATCTGTATGCACATAAATATCATAAAAGAGTGTGCATGAAAGTATGAGGATATATATCAACGGTGTCCCTCCCGACACATCAAATCATGGAACCTGAGTGCCTAGCATCGACATTCGAAAATATCATGAAAACTGTGCCCAGCATCGACACGTAAATGCTCATATATCAGGCCCCGTCAGTCCGGATCGGCCCACGGGCTCCGTCAGTCCGGATCGGCCCATATCATCTCTCGACTCCGGTCGGTATCCTCCGGATATCCGCCGAGCTCAAATACTATCACCGGTAGGTAGTAGTCCCTCTGCCAGGCTCACCGTCTACTGTACAGCGATCCGTTCTCATCCCGGGGTATCATACCGGGTCCACCATGTATCCGCAATCGGCCTCATCCACCTCCTCGAATCGGGTTTCACATGTCGCTCTCAGAACCGAGAAAACACATGATGAACGCACTGAAATATCATATCAAGAGAAACCAGGTTTTTTAAAATAACACATAATCTCTTTTGAAATGTCCACGGTTCTCAAATCCAGAAATCTCATGAAAACAGTATATCTCAATGCGTAAAATAATAGAGCATGATGTATGCGACATATAAGAGAAATGCGAGCATATCCGTGCATCATGCAACATGGAACAGTGATATGATATATTAAGGAAAAACCGCTCTTTTAAAATGATTCCAGTTTTAAAATATATCCTGCGGTTCCCAATCTCCCAATAAAAACCAGTTCTCTATGTAGGTACAATATGTATATGCGCAAGTATAGATGTACCAATATGTGTGTGCACTAATATGGATATATCAATGTCTATGTGTACCAATATGGATATACAAATGTGTATATGCGCAAGTATGGATGTATCAATGTATATGTGCACCAATATGAATATACAATGTGTATATGCGCAAGTATGGATGTATTAATGTATATGTGCACCAATATGAATATACAATGTGTATATGCGCAAGTATGGATATATCAATGTATATGTGCACCAATATGAATATACAATGTGTATGTGCACTAATATGGATATACGATGTGTATGTGCGCAAATATGGATGTATCAATGTATATGTGCACTAATATGAATATACAATGTGTATATGCGCACGTATGGATGTATCAATGTATATGTGCACCAATATGAATATACAATGTGTATATGCGCAAGTATGGATGTATCAATGTATATGTGCACCAATATGAATATACAATGTGTATGTGCACTAATATGGATATACAATGTGTATGTGCGCAAATATGGATATATCAATGTATATGCGCAAGCAGGTTATGCGAAGAGTCATATCATGATGCAGCAATCCTACTGTGTAGTGACATGGCAATTATCGATGATGAAGTGTGTGAGCCTACAATCTGTGTACGTGTAACATACGCATCATCGATAATGGTGCAGGTGTACTATCACAGGTATAAGTAGTACAATGTGAATAACATGAACGCATCATAAGGTAAATCGCCAGCTAGAAGCTATAAGGTATACATACCTAACATGGTCGAGTCGATGGATGTATCAATCGGCAACCAGCCTAACAATATCGTGTACGGTATAGTCCATCGTACGACAACCTTTAGTCAAGGGTATGGATCAATCATCAAGTCAAACTCATCACGCACAGAAAATCATCGTACGGCGGTATTAAGCTAATAGGGATACTATCATCCTATACGATAAAGAGGGTACGGCCTAATATCACATACGGCCTATCATCCATGATTCACAACATTCTATATATATATATATATGCGTATATACCTATGTCCCAGGTCACATCTGCAATAATCTCATATCAGGGGACCGGCAGGGTATAAATCATATCGATCGACTCGCATCCGTATACCATCATATCATCATATCATCATATCAGTCTTATATTCTGTCGTCGCATTTATACCTCATATCAAATCGAATTTATATAAACATTTTATCTCTACTAAGTATAGTATCTAATCAAACATACACACCCGAGCCATACAATCAGATTTTTAAAGAAGCGAATCGTAGTTTTGAAAATAGGGGTTACGGTGTTTTTAAGGAAAAGATATCATTTGAAAATCCGTAACATCCCTCAAGGTATGTATTTAAAAGACACATACGATTCTTCGGTTTAGAAAAAGGGATGGTTCGGATGACGCTTCTACATCGACTGTCTAGTCCTACAGTACCCTGAACGGCAATATCGACAAACGTCGTCCTCGAATTCCGTCATCCTATAATAATCGTAACATATCACTTCTAACTATCCTCTAGTTCCTAATATGGTTTCATAGCTATCCTCATTCTAATCCTAGTTTCCTAATCTAGGTTTCCTAACCATATTCTATAAATCAGTTTTCCATCAAAACTTGCAGGGGTGCTATACGCCATCCACCCGACTTCCCCGGTAGATATAGATCTACTCACCTTAGCTTGCCGATGCCGATGTCGCCACGTGCTTGCTTGTCGTCTCGAAGACTTCGCGGGGGTACCTACACATCATAACGTATCGTGCCGCATTAAAATCCAATTCAAAATCAAAACGACACACGAAAACCAAAATGTCGCACGAATCATCCATAGGTCAAAACCTATGGTCTACATCTCGCAATTCAACCAAATATCAATCGATATAGACGTACAAACGTCAAATAATCGAATATAATACCAAATATCAAAACTTAAATCCATATACATCATGAAAAACAAGGTAGCAACCCAGAAAAATGGTCCCAGATTTCTGTTCAGGTCAAAACTATGTAAGCAAACAACACTGGGGTCATGTCCAGGGGTCCTATGAACTACAGAAACAACCCGGGCACTAACCCACACTACATGGCCGGCCACACAAGCCCAAATTCCGGCCAGGCCGGTTTTCCAGGGGGATTAGTGTCTCGTTTTGGTAGGGTGGTCTCGTATTGGTTCAATTTGGCCTCTAGAGTTGTTTGTTTGTCTCAGAAATTCCCCGGATCATCCCTGATTTCCCTGCACACTCAATTTCCTCTCAAACTGACATGGATAGTTTTCTGTTTTGGGTTTCAGGTGTTTGCTTCAGTATGGTTTGGGTTTCTAAGATCATAGGGGGTTTAAGGTCACCACTACGGCCTACTAGCACTAACCCAACTCAAATTTACCCCTAACCCTTTCTTGAAATTTTTAAAGTCTACTAAACCGATCTAAATCATTTCTAAACATGCATGAAAGGTAAAGTGAATGAAATACTATGCTAAGGGTGATGAAATTACCTCACATGGGGAACTCAAGAAAAACCCTAGCTCCTCAAGGTTGTCAAAATATCAATTTTCTTGGTTCATTGTGATGAGGGTGAGGAGGTGAACATTTTTTTGTGAAGGGGTATAGGGTTTTGGCAAGGTTTTTGGGGTGGATCAAGAGGGTAGAAGATGGAGGGAGATGAGGAAGAGGAAGAAGAAGAAAATGGGTGAGGGACAAATGGGCAGCACTCTCTCCCTCTCTCACACTTTCTCACTCTCATTCTCTCTCCTAATATGCTTATCTCATCATTATGTCCCTGATTGAAAACGATTTCCGGATGTGTATGTTGAGAAAATTGTATAGAAATCACAACCAAAAATTATTTGACCGCAATCAATAACGGTGTCGAATGTAGCGCGTTATTAAGTGCGGATCGTCCACAAGGATTGTGCGATTCGTTCGTATTTTTGTTTTGTTTGAATTGAAAACTTAATAGAAAAGAAAAGCAAAATGATTCAAAATTTTATCGATGAGTTTCAAGTATCACTATTCTAATCAAAAATCAAGAAAACGATAAACATCAAAGAATCAAGTATCGATAGAATTTCAATCAATTTGGGTTTCAAGATTTATAGTAAAGCTCGTAGGAATCGATTCGATCGTAGATGTGATGAAGACTAACAATTACCGTTTCTTATCCATTAACAAGTTGATGCTAACTCGATGTCGATTAATCGAGGACTAAGGATCTTGCGAAGAATTAGGGTTTCCTCGTCCTATCCTTTGCTCTTTCGATGAATCACATTCACTAGTTAGTTTCTTGAGAATCCAATGATCGATCGTTGATCTCTAGATCGTGCGAAAACAATCAAGAATGCATTTCGCATCGATCTAGATCATTTCAATTTTCAAGAATTTCCAATTGCTATAAGACTTAAGAAAAACGTTAAAGATTCGTCAACATCATCATTCTACAATCATTTCGATTCCTCCACGAGCGGAGCTTATTCGTGCATCATCACAAAGAATATATTCAAGAATTGAATACGAATCATAATGCTCGAATTGAAATAAAAGCAAGTTCAAAGAATCTTCACCTTTATTTATTCCACAAATTGTTACACATTGCTCAAGTGACTATAAGAATCTGAGAAGGAACAAAATTGTCGAATCTAGCGTTGCATCGGCTCCTTGAGTCGTGGATCGGCTTGGATCTCGTGCTCCGATGAATGCCGGCTTCGCTTCTAAAGGATGGTTGAAGACTTGCTTTGCTTGAACTCCATGGATCTTGAATTTGGAATCTTGATTGATTGGATTAGGGTTAGGGTTTGGAACACAAGTTTTGTCACTAAACTTGTGGGAGAAATGGGGAAGATGATGATTGAAGAAGTAGTTAGCTTTCAACAACCAAAGATTAGCCTTTAACCCTAGATCTAGGCTCCTATTTATAGACTTCCAAAACCCTAGATCTAGGATTCAAAATTTGAATTTCCCTCCAAAAGTTTGTTAGCTAGAGAGGCTTCTAGAAGTGATTAGTTAGGAGGGAGCTTCTAGAAATTGTTTGTTAGGAGCTTAATCAAGATTAGCTTAATTAATCATCCTTGCTGATCTGGCAGAAGCTTCGAGAGTTTTCTGGAGATTGACATATCTTTCTGAGCTGTAGGCACTAATATAGGAATTATGCACTGAAATTAGGATGATGACGTGGCAGATGCGCCGCGGATCCGCGGCGCAAGCAGGCTCTCGCCGCGGATCTACGGCTCTTTATGGGCCTTGGTGCCTGTTTCTTCTGGTGCTTGCTTGGACTGACTTGTGGGCCTTTTTATGATATGTTGAATTTAATATTTCCCTCTAGATTGCTACCAGCTCTCAGGTCTTTGAGTTGGCGTAATGTTTGATCAGCAAAAATAACAATTTTGGCCTTTCTTCCGGATTTTCCTGCACAGACTTCGAAACACAAGGTGCGCAATGTAGGAATGATGCGATGCCATAAAATACAGTCAATTTCCTTTAAAGTGCCGGTTTTAAAGTCTAACACATGCAATCTGATATTTTACGACAGATTTGCTAATATGTGTAATATGAATACCGAACAGCTCTAGATGAATGCAATTGATAGGGAAATTGCCGTGTTAAAGATGCAGTATTTTCGACTGATCAGTCCCCTTTTAACTTTCTCCTCAATCATTTCTCTTTTCTTTTCTCACCCAAAAGCCCAAGCCTAACATAAAACACACAAATGAAATAACATGTAACATGTCATGGTGCACTAACCATGAAAACTGTAGAAATACGGATTTAGCTTAATCGTGATTAGCAGTGCACTAATCGGGTTTTTATCGAAACTGCATATTATAAATTTTAAAAATGTTAACTCCTTAAAATATATTTTTAAATGAATAAATCATTTTAATTTCTATTTATTTCATAATTATTGGTATATATTTATACCCTTTTTCGAAAACCCCAATTTCGCAAATGGGGCAGTTTTCAGGAAATATATTATTTTAATATTAAATTCCAAAAATAATATTTTATATTTTCTGAAATGTTACAATCTTCCCCCCTTAAATAAATTCGGTCCCCGAATTTAAATTTAAACCCCCAAAATCTAAAACATTTCAATAATCGGCTCAAAACAACGGGGCTCCGAAATCATGGAAAACGCAGAAATAACACAGCGCGTCACGTGCGCAAAAAAAAACGAGTACAAAACTCAAAATCAAACTCCGTCAAGCGTCACGCAAATTATCGGATTCGCATGCATATCCTCGGAGTTACAATAGAGATACAGATCTCGAAATCCACTACTGAAATCCAATATACACTAGTTAAATACTATAATACGCGTATAGTACGCATCTTTGAAAACTCAAAATCGGAATAAAAATATATGCAAAATCCTTTCTAAATCGCCGCGGAAATGCGTAACTCACGGCATAACTGACGGACGCTCATTTTAAAATAATAATATATGTCCATATATGTTTTCTTAAATACACGTTCCATTGTTTTCAAAATATCCCAAAAGGTTTTCCTTTATAAACATTCGTATCGTTCACGGACACATAGGAAATAGTGAGACTATAGCTCCTCTTGAAAACCCTTTTGGAAATCTTTTAATGCATGCAAAGTACTCAGGTATTGTCCTCAGATCAGTCCTGTTTGGCTACTACACCATATAGTGCCCAACATGAAAACAAAGTGCTCAATAGCAAAATCAGCCTCAAAAGGCGTATCCAATAATTATATGCGTCTGGTGCGCACGGAAATCAAATCCAAACACAGGTGCCAATATACGCACAAGGCAAAACTAAGTGCAACGGGTGTGCACAAAAGTATCTGTCCACTGCAACGGTGTGCATGACAACAACATCTGGTGCACCTATTGTGCACGAAAACAACATCTGGTGCATTAAATGCACGAAATACAATCAATACTCAACGCATAAAAGCAACACCGGGTACACCAAGGTGTATAAATCAGAATCGTGTTCAACTGCGTGCACAAAACACATATCAATGCACTGCAAGCACATATAAGCTATACCGAGTGCAGGAATCAAATCATCCGTATGAAATCCATGAAATCATAAACACATGCTACGAGGGTACAAAATCAACATCAAATGCGATGAATATGCACAAATCGCAAATCAACACAACGGTGTATAAAATATATGTCAAGTGTGACAACTATGCACAAAATGTAAATACCCAGTAGGTGCAACCATGGTGTACGAAATCAATATCAGGGAACTCGTCATCAAAACTCAAATCCAAGCGATATAAGCGTGATACTCGGATCACAACGCAAATCGCAATAAAGGACATCGAGGTACACCTCCTACAATGTCGGAAAAAAATAAATCGGTGCGCCTAAAAACTGGCAGGGCAAGAACATCCATTCGCCTCCCGCTCATGGACTGGCGTCCTCTATCTCTGGGTCCTTATCTTCTCTGTGGATTACAAATCCCGCAGTCTATTGGCTCATCGGCCCTGTCAGGTGTGCTAACGGGGACGATTCCGTTCTGACACTTCTCTGGTCATCGCTCGGTCAATCATCACGACCACTCGTAAAGCAGCACGTTACTGGCGTCGGCCTCTGGTCCTCTGAATACACGTGACCCATCTGATCCTTGGTGCAAATCTCATTGCAGCAGTGTCCTGGAAGGAACCCTGCTCAGGGTCTCTTCCGATCTTGCCTATGCCGAACTGTACGGAGGCTGGTACTCTTACATAATCTTTTCTCATTTTATGGACATCTGCGTGTTCCGCACACATTTTCTCGGAAACTGGCCGCATCCCAGCGCTCTGTATGCCTATCAGATCTCTAATTTCGACGGGGAGTAACAACAGCTCGTCAGTGTCTCGTACGAACCTCTGGTTCCACTCGTCTTTATCATCGTCAAATATGACGTTACGCCATGCTATCTGCGCACTGTAACTGTCCTTGGCCACGGTCAATCCGAAGTCTCTCAGACGGACTCGAAGTCACGAACTCGGTATCTGCATCACTCTGTAGAAGATGTCTGGCCGAACGCGTCCTCGGGAACTCGCCCCAACCATCAGAGGAATACTCAATACTCGCCCGCTCTCGATCAACTCACAACGCATCTGGGTGAGGTCCTCATTCCGAAACTGGTCAGCTTACTGGTCTCCTATCACATGGTATCCGGACGGCGTTAAACTTTTCAATCGAGTCATCGAGGTCCCAAAATTTCCCGAAGGCTCAACACCTGAGCGCGGTCTAAAAATATCTGGTACATACCACAGCACCTCTGGACCAGCCGTAGAAGAGCAAACCCAAGCCTCACTGATGGCACCGCTAAACTGCCACAAACTCTAAGGTTCAAAGCGGTTCCATTGTCATCATGTCGAGTTAGGGTATCATTCTTCTAGAGGGTCCACAGAATTACCTGCATGTTCCTCCGAACACTTTAAACTTGGGAAATATGGTTTCCTGACACTCGTTCGAACTTTTTAACTTCGCCTAGACGACATGCGAATACCCTTCGTCCGCACGCTAAACAATGCCTCAATCCTCTAGGAAAGGCGATACACCGACGATCATCTCTGGATCGGTCTGCTCTAGATCTGAGTAAGTCTCTCCACACTGGAAATCTTCAACTCCACTGGGCCAGCGTCGGCGCATCAATCTGACGAATCACCTTCGTCTCTCAAATCGGGGTAGGCATAGCTATCATCTGTCGCATTTCTGTCTGAAAGCTCCGGCGATCTTATCTCGTAAGCTCCGGAAGTAACATCCCATCATCTCAGTAACAGCTGGGTCACCTGTCTGCATGGTAGGCGACATCAAAATCTCTGAGGTATGATGTACATCAACAGTCTTCCCGCAACCGGCAGCTCTAACAATGGCCCGATCATCCGGTGTAAAACCAAGCACCCGCCTCCACAAGAGGCCACAACATAACACTACCTCGAGACGTTCCCTTGTCACCAGAAAACACAATGGTCAGCCCTCGTACTAGACGAGCTCGTCCTGACCGCAACACTAGCAGCAGCTCAATCTGCCCTCACACATGGTAACAGGAACCTCAATCGAGTATCGAAGAAGGCAGATCAACGGCATGAGAGGAAACAACAGATCCAGAATGGATACATGATCATAAGAAGGAACAACATCAATGAAAGTATGATCATGAACTAATAGAATCGAGGATCTCCAATGGATGTATAATCATGGGTATAAAGAGAATCATAAGTCTCAAAAATATGTACATCCTAAGGTTTCTTAAGTGGAGTATCGTATCGTAAATATGCCGCGGAACATACGTACGGTACGTCACTTTACTCAAGCTACCTACTCCATCAATCAGGGTCAGCCTATGAAAGGAAAGTTCGGGTCTAATACCCCCGCGTTCAAGTCTAAGTCCGTAAGGTCAAGCCTAGGTTCCGAAGTACATACCCGCCCTAGACTCCGCATAGTCAAACATAGACTCGAACAAAGGTTAAACCTAACACTTTGATACCAACTTTGTCACGACCCGAAATATTAGCTCATGACCAGCACTTGAATCACGCAACGTCTAAAGGCGTAACGGAATTCAAGTAAGCTGAAACCCAGAAATCTAAACCTTTTTAAGAAAATAAAGGAGGTGAAGTTTTTGAAATAAAGGTATAATGAAATCAAGTGTGCTTAAATGCATAGAAAAGGAACATGAATGATGCAAGTGAAATTTACTAGTTTGAAAACATGTTACGTCTTTTAAAAATTTTGGCAGGACCTCCTTTGTATATTTTGATCCAAAACCATAAATACATAATAATGATAAAGGCATCCCCAAGCGGGAGCTAGCTCTTCGCCAAACGGCGGATCACAACCATGCAATACAGTATAAATAAGCATACCACGCTCAACGGCGAAGTTCACCACAAAAGATAAAGAAATGAGCAAGACATAACCCCAAAAGTGAATATAAAACCCATCGCTCAAATCTCGCAACTACAAGTCTCACCAGGTCTCATTACTTATACAATTACAAATTTTGATTGATTGATGGAGTTAACTAGATACAATATGAAATATAATACAAGAGTGGGTACGATACAAGTGTCCCACCTACTACTGCAAAACACATAAATTAAGCAGTGTGCCAGTGATGCCGCTACTGATCCAAGCGATCAACCTGCAAGAACTGTGGCACAACGGGGGTGAGTTGCCAACTCGTGAATAGAAAAACATCTAAAAGTAGAAATCGAATAAACAATGACTCCTAAGTCAACTATATCAAAAGGTAACACTATGATACCTAGGGTGACCAGGTCGTATATGTGCCAACAAGGTAGTCAATACCTATATGCATGCGGATAACATCCAACGGTAATAATCAATGCGTATATGCATGTGGATCACGTCCACCCATATAATCAATATATGTATGCATGTGGATCTCGTCCACCCATATAATCAATATCTGTATGCACGTAAATATCATAAAAGAGTGTGCATGAAAGTATGAGGATATATATCAACGGTGTCCCTCCTGACACATCAAATCATGGAACCTGAGTGCCTAGCATCGACACTCGAGAACATCATGAAAACCGTGCCCAGCATCGGCATGCAAATCCTCATATATCGGGCTCCGTCATTCCGGATCGGCCCACGGGCTCCGTCAGTTCGGATCGGCCCATATCATCTCTCGACTCCGGTCGGTATCCTCCGGATATCCGCCGAGCCCAAATACTATCACCGGTAGGTAGTGGTCCCTCTGCCAGGCTCACCGTCTACTGCACAACGATCCATTCTCGCCCCGGGGTACCATACCGGGTCCACCATGTACCCGCAATCGGCCTCATCCGCCTCCTCGAATCGGGTTTCACATGTCGCTCTCAGAACCAAAAAAAACACATGGTGGACGCACTGAAATATCATATCAAGAGAAACGGGTTTTTTAAAATAACACATAATCTCTTTTGAAATGTCCACGGTTCTCAAATCCAGAAATCTCATGAAAACAGCATATCTCAATGCGTAAAATAATAGAGCATGATGTATGCGACATATAAGAGAAATGCGAGCATATCCGTGCATCATACAACATGGAAAAGTGATATGACATATTAAGGGAAAACCGCTCTTTTAAAATGATTCCAGTTTTAAAATATATCCCGCGGTTCCCAATCTCCCAATAAAAACCATTTCTCTATGTAGGTACAATATGTATATGCGCAAGTATAGATGTACCAATGTGTGTGTGCACTAATATGGATATATCAATGTCTATGTGCACCAATATGGATATACAAATGTGTATATGCGCAAGTATGGATGTATCAATGTATATGTGCACCAATATGAATATACAATGTGTATATGCGCAAGTATGGATGTATCAATTTATATGTGCATCAATATGAATATACAATGTGTATGTGCACTAATATGGATATACGATGTGTATGTGCGCAAATATGGATGTATCAATGTATATGTGCACCAATATGAATATACAATGTGTATATGCGCAAGTATGGATGTATCAATGTATATGTGTACCAATGTGAATATACAATGTGTATATGCGCAAGTATGGATGTATCAATATATATGTGCGCCAATATGAATATTCAATGTGTATGTGCACTAAAAATGGATATACAATGTGTATGTGGGCAAATATGCATATATCAATGTATATGCGCAAACAGGTTATGCGAAGAGTCATATCATGATGCAGCAATCCTACTGTGTAGTGACATGACAATTATCGATGATGAAGTGTGTGAGCCTACAATCTGTGTACGTGTAACATACGCATCATCGATAATGGTGCAGGTGTACTATCACAGGTATAAGTAGGACAATGTGAATAACATGAATGTATCATAAGGTAAATCGTCAGCTAGAAGCTATAAAGTATACATATCTAACATGGTTGAGTCGGTGGATCTATCAATCGGCATCCAGCCTAACAACATCGTGTACAGTACAGTCCATAGTACGACAACCTCTAGTCAAGGGTATGGATCAATCATCAAGTCAAAACTCATCACGCACGGAAAAATTATCGTACGGCGGCATTAAGCTAATAGGGATCCTATCATCCTATACGACAAATGAGGGTACGGCCTAATATCACATACGGCCTATCATCCATGATTCACAACATTCTATATATTTATATCCCTATATACCTATGTCCCAGGTCACATCTGCAATAATCTCATATCAGGGGACCGCAGGGTATAAATCATCTCGATCGACTCGCATCCGTATACCATCATATCATCATATCATCATATCAGTCTTATATTCTTTCGTCGCATTTATACCTCATATCAAATCGAATTTACATAAACATTTTATCTCTACTAAGTATAGTATCTAATCAAACATACACACCCGAACCATACAATCAGATTTTTAAAGAAGCGAATCGTAGTTTTGAAAATAGGGGTTTACGGTGTTTTTAAGGAAAATATATCATTTGAAAATCCGTAACATCCCTCAAGGTATGTATTTAAACAAGGTATGTATTAAAAAGACACATACGATTCTTCGGTTTAGAAAAAGGGATGGTTCGGATGATGCTTCTACATCGACTACTTAGTCCTACAGTACCCTAAACGGCAATATCGACAAATGTCGTCCTCGAATTCCGTCATCCTATAATAATCGTAACATATCACTTCTAACTATCCTCTTGTTCCTAATATGGTTTCATAGTTATCCTCATTCTAATCCTAGTTTCCTAATCTAGGTTTCCTAACCATATTCTATAAATCAGTTTTCCATCAAAACTTGCGGGGGTGCTATACGCCATTCACCCCGACTTCCCCGGTAGATATAGATCTACTCATCTTAGCTTGCCGATGCGATGTCGCCACGCGCTTGCTTGTCATCTCAAAGACTTCGCGGGGGTACCTACACATCATAACGTATCGTGCCGCATTAAAATCCAATTCAAAATCAAAACGACACACGAAAACCAAAATGTCGTACGAATCATCCATAGGTCAAAACCTATGATCTACATCTCGCAATTCAACCAAATATCAATCGATATAGACGTACAAACGTCAAATATCGAATACAATACCAAATATCAAAACTTAAATCCATAAACATCATGAAAAACATGGCAGCAACCCAGAAAAATGGTCCCGAGATTTCTGTTCAGGTAAAAACTATGTAAGCAAACAACACTGGGGTCATGTCCAGGGGTCCTATGAACTACAGAAACAACCGGGGCACTAACCCACACTACATGGCCGGCCACACAAGCCCAATTCCGGCCAGGCCGGTTTCCAGGGGGATTAGGGTCTCGTTTTGGTAGGGTGGTCTCGTATTGGTTCAATTTAGCCTCCAGAGTTGTTTGTTTGTCTCAGAAATTCCTCGGATCATCCCAGATTTCCCTGCACACATCAATTTCCTCTCAAACCGACATGGATAGTTTTCTGTTTTGGGTTTCAGGTGTTTTGCTTCATTATGGTTTGGGTTTCTAAGATCATAGGGGGTTTAGGTCACCACCACGGCCTACTAGCATTAACCCAACTCGAAATTTACCCCTAACCCTTTCTTGAAATTTTCAAAGTCTACTAAACCGATCTAAATCACTTCTAAACATGCATGAAAGGTAAAGTGAATGAAATACTATGCTAGGGTGATGAAATTACCTCACATGGGCAACTCAAGAAAACCCCTAGCTCCTCAAGGTTGTCAAAATCTCAATTTTCTTGGTTCATTGCGATGAGGGTGAGGAGGTGATCTTTTTTTGTGAAGGGGTATAGGGTTTTGGCAAGATTTTTGGGGTGGATCAAGAGGGTAGAAGATGGAGGGAGATGAGGAAGAGGAAGAAGAAGAAAATGGTGGAGGGACAAATGGGCAGCACTCTCTCCCTCTCTCTCACTCTCCATCCTCTCTCCTAGCATGCTTATCTCATCATTATATCCCCTTTTAACTTTCTCCTCAATCATTTCTCTTTTCTTTCTTTTCTTTTCTTTCTCACCCAAAAGCCCAACCCCTAACATAAAACACACAAATGAAATAATATATAACATGTCATGATGCACTAACCATGAAAACTGTAGAAATACGGATTTGGCTTAATCGCGATTAGCAGTGCACTAATCGGGTTTTTATCGAAACTGCATATTATAAATTTTAAAATGCCAAATCCTTAAAATATATCTTTAAATGAATAAATCATTTTAATTTCTATTTATTTCATAATTATTGGTATATATTTATACCCTTTTTCGAAAACCCAAATTTCGCAAATCGGGCAGTTTTCGGGAAATATATTATTTTAATATTAAATTCCAAAAATAATATTTTATATTTTCTGAAATGTTACAACTACCATGCAGTTCTGTTCTGCGTGAACAACCTAAGCAATATAACACAAGAACCAGCAACTAAAACATTCTTTACAATTCACATTCCTTGAATCTTATCATTCCATAATACTTTGAATATGTCATAACCCAAAATTCCCTCATCTCTTTTACAATCTTAACAAAACCTTCGCATTCTTCGCTCTTTCACATATTTTTCATACACCACCAATAGTTATATCACCAAACTTTTCTTGAATCTGTTATACTTTCCTTTTACAAATTTCGAGGACGAAGTTTTTATAGGAATGTAGAACGTAACAACCCCAAACTTTCTGTACAAATTTTTTAAAAAATACAGAAAGGGGTATTTTGCCTGGGCACAAGATATAAATTTGATTTGCTTTTTAATAGCAAGAAGAAACTTGTAGCTCATTTGTAATACCTTGCACTGCTGAACCAAGCCACCAGAGTTCAAATCTCATACCCCATATTATTTTTAATATTGGTTTTATTTTGAATTTTAGAATACCAAGGTTTACACGTGCATATCTCACAAAAAACCCACTACACCATGTAAACTAAACTGCACTAGTGAGACAACCAACCGACGGGGGACCTACCGACCACCTGACTCGGCCGGCGGACCGGCCGACTCGGGCCGTCGCCGCCGGCCGGACCGCCGAGTCATCAACATAGAAGTTGTGACTTTTGGGATCCCCTGCACACCTGCATAGTTTAAATCCTTAGACCGGTAACAAAGACCTTTTAAAACACCAATTACTCCACTTTTAATACATTTTATCATATTTTTCATTTCAACCTTTCACATACCCTAACCCTAGCCTTACCCTATAAATACAATCTCTAAACACACACCCCTCACTCCAAAATTCTAATCAAAACTGTCAAGAAATCTATAGAAGTTTAGTGTACTTTTGTAATACCCAGTTCTTTTATACGCCAATATCCGTATTTTTATAACAGGGTCACTTACAAAATTTACTTATTTATATTTATAATTATTTTAAGTATTTTAAAACCCTAATCCCTTCATTGTATCTTGTTTCCTTTTTAACCCTAACCCTATTATCTATTTTCCCTCCTTTTTCCTTTTCCTTTTTCTTCCCGAGCTCGGCCCATCTCTCTCCCTTTCCCAATTAATTTCATTTTCTTCCCGAGCCCGGCCCATCTCTCTCTCCCTTTTCCTAATTAATTTCATTTCCTCCCGAGCCCAGCCCACTCCCTTTATTTCTCTTCCATTTTTCCTTCTCGCCCAAAACCCGGCCCATTCTCCAATACCCGACCCGCTTCACCCTCCTCTCTCCCCACGTCTTCTTCCTCGCTCGTTCCCGCTCTTTTCTCCCCCTCACGACGCGGTCGTTCCCACGCTCCCGCCTCCCTCGCGCCCGCGACCTCACCTTCGCCCAACGTCCTCCCTCACAACTCGCTCTCTCCTCACAACGTCCCCTCTCCCATCTCCTCCAATTCCTTCACGCACCCACTTCTTCACGAGCAGCCTAGCACCATCACCGCCGGCGATCACCTCGTCTCCCCCTCTCCCATCCTACAAACAGTTCTCTCTACCTCCTCCTCTAACCCTCGCCTCCACTTCCTTCCCCAAGCTCGAGCTTCCTCTCCGAGACCACCCCCGACCTCGTCTTCAACCTTCACCTCACCGATGCGCCGTCGATCCTCCCCCGACCACTTTTCCCGAGCACCCACCACTTTCTCGACCACCCCCGACACCGAGCCCTCGTCTGCGCCCCCTCCAAGCTATAGGCCCCAAGCGTAGTACCCCCTCACCTGCACACCGAAACCTATCGAACCCCGAGCTCCTGCTCCATCGCCGACCCTCCTTCTACCGCCGACGGGTTCCTCGACCCCGTCATGACCAAGCTCCCTCTCTCTCACAGCAACATCTCTCTCTCTCTCTCTCACAGCAACATCTTTCTCTCTCTCACAGCAACATCCCTCTCTCTCATCTCTTCTTCAAAAAGAACCCCAGACCAAACCTAACCCAACCTCTAGTCGAGCCCAGCACCTTAACCACCAACCGCCGGCGACCCCTACGCCGCGGCCGAGCCCCTGCATGACACCCGAGCCTTCACAACCCGCTCTCGAGCCCCAGTTCGCAGTCGAGCCCCCGGCATTTCGTCGAACACTTACATCCATCGCTATTGCCGCTATTCTGGTCACCATCGTCGCCATCAAATCTGTGGCCTCGATCCCTTAAGCCGTCATCGTCATCAACACGCTATCCATCGCAACGCCAGCGCACGCCCGTCGCACCCACCGAGCCATCGAGGCCAAGAATCAAGATCCGACAAGGCTAAACATGTGCCGTGTTCGTGACGCGATCGTGCCGTTTCCGCTGCCGTACCGTCGTCGACACGTCTTCAGGCAAGTTTAATACTTGCTTCATGCTAAAATTTATCTATTTCAATTCAAGTTACCAATAATTTCCGCATATACTTTTCATGTGAATCGTTATAATTCAAGCGTTCGATACAAAACCCGAATGGAAGACGCCGTTAAATTGACGGCAACAAATAACATGTGATGGCCCGAGTTATAATGAATGGCCCTTAAGACTTTGGTTTCAATACGATGTCGTTTGCTCACGTAAAATGGTGTCCCGATTTCTGCCGTAAAACCTGAAAACTTTCGTACATGCTAAACCGTAAAATTTATAATAAATTATGTATAGATCATATTTTGGCGTTCCATGGCTCGTATCGAAGCCAACGGAATAATATACAGAACCCTATAATTGATAATTAAAGTTGAACTATTTACGATAGAGAAAACTGCGGTGGATCCCGATTCTGGACTGCAGTCCAGAGCCGTGATTCCAGGTAACCCATGTTTTTAATCCACTGATTTTCCTTGATCAAATGCGTAATTGTGAGGAACCCTATATCGTTATGAAGAAAATTGAGTTAGATTCCTTATCCCACTGGTCTCACTGGATTCCTCAACTGTATGATATTTTTAACACATTTCATAATGTCAATAGGTTCTGCTGAATTCTGCAGCGACAGATCTTACACATTGAACATAACATGATCATAACTTCCCGTTGATATAGGATATTACTGATACACCAATTGCGGTGGGAACCTAACTGATAACCCTAATTATTATTCAACTATAGCGTCACCTAATTACGATCCCAACTGGGATTAAAATGTGTTACGAAATGGACTTCCTATTCTGAAATCGGATTTTCAGCAATGAACACTTAAATTGAAATGGCTGTATCTAGCAAACCTGAAACCCGATTGGCACAAAACCGATTTTGATGGATAGATAATTAGATATACTACCTACCCTATTTATATTGTTTCGCTTAATTCTACATGTATTATTTATAATAAATTATGCTAGTGGTAGGACACCGACTGATGATATTTTGTTCATATCACAATTATTGTATTCTCATCATATCATATAGATGTCATTGCATTGGTAACCTAGTGATCGTGTACATTACCCAGTGTTAGGTATTAGTGTTTGATTGTGGCAAGTACGTTAGTGTTTAAGCATGAATGGATAAGTGAAAGTGACACGTACTTGTACACAATCAATGGATCCTATTGATGTATTGCATTGTCGACGTCTATGGGACATGTATAAGTGTAACTATAATTGGTATGGGACAATTATGGAAGCACTTATATGGGTGTTATAGATAAGGCACCAAATACTGTCCATTTATCTTGGGTATCAATCGAGACATGCTTGACGGAGATCCTGTCTTCAGTTCTCGCGTAGATTTGTCATGGACCGATTGGTATTTGAGTTTATGGTTAGTGTTTGATGTAGACCATGGGGTGCGGGGTAGTTTGAGTGTGAGTTCAACAGAATCTCGGGAGTCCCATTGCCGGCACATATAGCGATTCTGGAGATATATGGGGATATTACTGATTATTAGCGAGCGACTCGGGCCCGTGTTCCCTTGTCCTTGGGTCCTACCCTTGGGTGGGGGATACTCACGAGTGGTTGACTCTCACACTTGGACTGACGATAGCTTTAGCGACCTGTACAGTGAGACTTAGAGACTGATGGGGTTAGTGACATTGACATGCATTGCTTACTGATTCAACATACCTGCCATACTGTTACTGCTTTACTGTTTACCTGCTCTATTAGCTACCTGTATTGGCTACTTCATGCTCACGTCATTATTCCATGCTTACTGTTTCATATTCATCATTATTGCATGTGTTCACATTTGTGTATATATATATATTGCTATCGTGTCGCTCTGACGACCTGAGTATGCATGCTCAGAGTGAGAAGTAGATCTAGCTTGGACCAGGACCTGACGTACCTCGAGGACATCGCGGACATCTTGATCAGCGACCCAGAGCTATACTTCCTTGGTCTCCATCTGGTTAGTTCTTTTGATTTAGATATTGCATTTCTCATTACCTGTGCATTGATTACTGATTACTGTTCATACCATAATATTGCATTATTATATTCCCCATTCTTATTCGTTTTATAAATAAACAGGTGCTTTTTGACGCATGTCTACTACAGGTTACAGGTTCTTGGAGCGAAAACAGTGAAAAAAACAAAAGATGATACAAAAGAGAGACTTTTGACCAACAAGAAGAAGGATTCTAGTCAAGCCTATACTAAGAACAGTTCACAATTAACAAGGCAGCGCAAGGTCCAAGATTACAAAGCGAACGGTTAAAAGTCCACTGCAAATTGTTCACTGGAAATCTGGAAGAAAATCAGAAGCTAAATTGAGAAAAGATATAAAGAAGTAGAAAGACCAAACAGCCCAGAACCAAGCCCAAAAGTTTCAGGAGCCAAATCCACTTTTTGGCCGCGGAACCGCGGCCAAACCAGGCCTCGGGCTGCGGTTCCGCGGCCATCTGATGCACGTGTCGGTGCAGATTTCTCCTGGCGGTGCGTCAGTGATTTTGTTGGGATTTTTAGGGGGTATATCTGTAATAGCACATATGCGAGCAATTGTAACCCTAATTTTCCTATTTCCTATAAGTATGTATTCTAAAGATTGTACAAGGATGCCTCTTTTTCAATAAATAAAATTCAGATTCTTTTGAAGATTTAAGAGCATCAAATCTGTAAGTTCATCATTTTATTTTCTGCTTTAGTTGATAATTAAATTCTTGCAGTAGATTAAGTCATTCTTTGCCCTAGCTTTAGAATTAAATTCTTGCCTTAGATTAATTAATCTTTTGTCCTAGTTTAATCTAATGTAGAATCTTTTAATCTGCAGTAGATAATTAATCCATTAGATCTAAAAAAATACACATAATAAAAATGCTGTTTTTAATAGATCCCCTAATGAGCGAGTAATTTCCTCGCTTGTTAGGGTTAGGAATAAGGGAGGGATTGAGAGATGAAGATCTCTCATCTCTTTCGTGCCCAATCAAATATAGAAATTAGAACTTCATGCATGCATGCATGATCCGCTCCCTACGGCACCCTACCCACGAGGTAACGGTGAAACCGTAGTATAAAGGACCGGACATGCATGACTTCCATGAAGGTTAAAGCAATTATTAGGAAAGGAAAAATAAGGATCTAGAGGAAGAAACTTCGTTTCTTCCCAATTATCCTAATCCCCTTTACTAATAATTGCTATAACTTCTAAAAAGATTTAATTTAGGGCATTGAAAGAGGTGTGACATTCAATCTTATCAAACTCCACCTTAGACCTAATCCTAGCAAGTTTCTAATCATCGTACAACTAGGTTTTTAGATTCAATTAAAAGACCAAACAACCGTTGGAATCAGCTCGTAAGAACACTTAGGAAAATTACACATCCCGTGGACCGACCCGTACTCACCGGCTAGCTGCAAAGCGACGCCGTTCTTGATTGCGGTAAATTATTTTTGATCGTTAAAAACATACACTAAATCAATTACCACGTAGTGTTAGAAGCCGAAGTGTGACTACGAAGAGATATTTTCTCGACCGTAGGAGCATGACTGGTCTTGTCAACCCTTCGTATTCCGTATTTTGGGATGCGGGGCGTGACAACTTTTGGAGTTAGCAAAGAGGCGAAAGCTTCGGCGATTTTCCGACTACAACCTTAGGAGCTCCCGGCGACGAAACGACGCACCGGAACTTACGTTCACTTCCTTCTTCTCATCCCTAACATCTAAGCCAGTAGGTCCCTTCTCCCTCTTCACTTTGCTATTCTAAAAATACGTATTTCCAAAACCCGACGGAATCAGAGTAAATCCGATTTCCGATTCGGTTCTTCCTAAAACCTCACTTTTTCTTAAATACAATCATGCTAAACCATTACATGTTGACTATTAAATATTAACAAACATGTTGAACAAGTTTCATGACAATATATTTGATTTTGTAACTTTTACCGCTCTTTTTCAGTAAAACACCATGTAGTTTAAATTCGACATTTAAACCATCACAATCTTGCTATACCTTTAATTAGATCACGAGGTAATGACCTACCTCCTCACACACTCATATGCAACATAACACAATACCTTCGGGAACATAGAATACGGGAAAATGAAACCTTTCAAATAAATACCATTTACTATTAAAACCGTTTTCTGCAAGATTACGTATTTTTACAATCTTTGCAAAGCGCCGCTACAACCCATTTTGGGGAACCTGACTGGGATGGTAAGGATTATCGCAAATCCCTGGGCTTAGTAGTGCGAGATGCAGACCCTCGCAAGGAGCATTTTGTCTCGAAATATTTAAAATACAAATATCTTGATAAAATGAGATTTCTAGAAATATAATATATATTAAAATTATTTTTATATAAATATGTATATATGTATCATTAAAATATCTATTTTATGATAATATGAATATTCTAAGTTTTACCTAAAAACACAAGAATCACTTTACATTAAAATACCATGAATTCCATACAAGTT
Organism: Agapanthus africanus; assembly: GCA_030015575.1. Lineage (NCBI taxonomy): Eukaryota > Viridiplantae > Streptophyta > Magnoliopsida > Asparagales > Amaryllidaceae > Agapanthus > Agapanthus africanus. The sequence continues at coordinate 39,331,188 of JASDDO010000019.1, read as the reverse complement.
CAATGTTACAATTAAATACCATGTATTATGAAATTAGGTTATTTTCACTAGAAATATCACAAATATAAAATCTACATCTATGACAACTCTAAAGACGATAATTAAATACTTGGGATGTATTTTGTAAATTATACAAAATTATTTTTACATAAAACCCCCTCAAGTTCTATAAATTACACTAAGGACCCTAGTAAATATAGGTTTAAGCGGGACCAGTCTCTTGAGCCTCAGGGAGCCGGAGATATGGGTGCTTGCCTATATAAGGTAGACAACTTAACAACGGTGTTATCAAAATGGCAATCGTCTTTGAAAAGGACACAAATCTTGCCGCCCATGTGCAGCAGTTACCGATATCATCAAAACCTAATTCAGGACTACAATTTCTTTTCTAATTGTTCCAACTCAGACTGGGTCTTATTAAATAATCTGACTTGAATATGATTCAAGTACAATCTATAATCTGCAATTCAACATGAATCCATGAATCCATATATTCAATCTATTTAATCTGTATTGATTGAACCGAACCATGGATAAACTTCCATTTACATGATTCTCCAGTTACATCCATAATTCTACAGTTACATCCATTTACTGATATCATGGTTTCAGCAAGTCATCCAATTATACAATCTATATTACAAGACAATACAATACAAACAGCACAAACAAGATATCGCGGGGTTTAAGGGGTAGATTGATACGGAAGGTGTTAAAAGTAGCACGACACTGCAAGATTAAGACACCTAACCTGAATCCAATTGCCGTTGTTCCGGGTTGTATAACGGAGCCTTGTACATTCCGTTTGCCCTAGTCTCTACCATATAGAGACTCTTCTCGTATACACTGGTATCCTTCTGTACCAAGCTACAAACAACAGCGTTAACCATATATTACAACTTTAAAAGCTACCTTCTCTTTCTGTCTATTTTATTTATCCTTTTTCTTTGAGACTTACCAAGTGATTGTTCGCTGACGACATTCCTTCTCTTTCTTCTTTGGAATGTTGTCAGGTGATATGGACACTCAGAAGATCGAGCCTACCAGCGAGGACTTGGACCAGCTTGCATACGACCCAGAGCTCTAGCTACATTGTACGCTTTTATTTCAGTTCTTTTCCTTTTCTGTTATGCCACTGTTTAGGCATTGCTTTCTTTCAGATGTATTTACTTTTCCATGCATTGTACAGAAAGAATGTGAATAAATAAAGTTGCTGTTTTATTATATCTCGTCTCTTGTGCATTTATTTTTATATTGCTTAGATATGCTTAGCGTATTTACTTCACAGTAAATACATAGCGGCCTCGTCGCACCCTCTGTCCGTACACTGGGAAGCGGGGCGTGACATTGTGAGTCAATCCACAATAACCCATACCGCATCGTTACCTTTCGTGCTGCGAAGAAGTGCAGTCACGAAATCCATTGTGATGTGTTGCCACTTCCATTCTGGGATAGGTAACGATTGAAGTAAACCAACAGTCATATGATGTTCAGCCTTTACTTGCTGACACACCAAGTATTTAGCGACGCTTCTGGGTACTTCATGCTTCATTCCATACCACAAGTAATTTTGACGCAGATCTTTGTACATCTTGGTACCTCCAGGGTGTACTGAATAAGGAGAGCTGTGAGCTTCTTTCATCAGTTCTTCTTGCACATAACATTTTGGTACACACAGTCTACTGCCGTATCTCAAAGATCCGTCTTCATGGATGATGAAGTCTGTTCGAAGTCCACTTTCTACTTGTTCTCTGATCTTTTGCAACTTAGCATCACTTTTTTGAGCTGCTTTGATCTGATTGACAATGATAGATTGAATTTGTAAGTTCATCAAATTTGAAGTGTTATCTGGCATGACTACCTCAATCTCCATTTGATGCAAGTCTTGTTGAAGCTTCCACTGTGCAGTGAGATTCAATACTAATGGTTGGCGGCTAAGGGCATCAGGAACTACATTCACCTTCCCTGGATGATATTGTAGGTTGATGTCGAAGTCCGCCATGAGTTCTAACCATCTTCTCTGTCGCATATTCAACTCTTTATGAGTAAACACATATTTCAGACTTTTGTGGTCCGTGTATATGTCCACTCGTTCTCCAAGAAGATAATGGCGCCAAATTTTAAGAGCAAAGATTACGGCCGCCAACTCCAAATCATGCGTCGGATAATTACGCTCATGAATCTTTAGCTGTCTTGATGCATAAGCCACAACTTTACCGTGCTGTAGTAGAACACATCCTAATTCCTTACCGGATGCATCACAATGCACTTCGAAACCTCCAGATTGGTCCAGTATAACGAGAATAGGTGCTGAGGTCAATCTTGACTTGAGTTCTACGAAATCTTGTTCGCATGCTTCTGACCACACGAATTCTTCATCTTTACATATGAGCTTGGTCTGGGGTGTTGCAATCTTCGAAAATCCTTCAATGAACCTTCTGTAATATCCTGCTAAACCCAAGAAACTTCGAATGTCCTTCACTGACTTCGGTGTCGGCCATTCGCTTACTACTGATACTTTGGCTGGATTTATAGAGATTCCATCGTCTGATACAATATATCCGAGAAAACCGACTTGATCTAGCCAAAACTCGCACTTGTTGTACTTGGCATAGAGTTGATGCTGTCGTAAAGTCTCCAGGACAATTCGTAGGTGTTCGGCATATTCTTTCCGACTCTTAGAATACACCAGGATGTTGTCGATGAAGATGACAATAAACCTGTCTAGATACTCTCGGAAAACTTAATTCATTAGGTTCATGAATATAGTTGGTGCGTTGGTCACTCCAAATGGCATCACAAGAAATTCGTAATATCCATAGTGATTTCTGAATGCCGTTTTATGGATATCAGATTCTTTAAGCTTCACCTGATGATATTACAGAGGTCTGCATCTCGCTCTACTAGGCCCGAGGATGCGCGATAATCCGCACCATCCCGAACGGGGTCCCCAAAAGTGGGTTGTAGAGGCGCAATTGTATGGAAATGTTTAATACATCTATTTTATAGAAATGGTTTTATAAGTTGAAGGTATTTATTTGCAAAGTCGTTTATCCCAAGAATAAATTCCCAAACCTTCATCGTGCTATGATAGAGATGTGTGTTGTGATGAGGTAGGTCATTATCTCGTGAACTATCTAAAAGTAATACAAATTTATATTGTTTTATGTCAGTAAATGAAGTATGTGGTATTTTACTGTAAAACTGCGAAAAAATTGCAATATAAATTCTTTTGATGTGAAACTTGTTTAATATGTTTGTTAATGTTTATTGAACATGATATGAAAATTTGGTATTTTCTTGTTTAAGAAAAATAGGATTTTTAAGGAAAAACCGAACCGGAAGTCGGATTAACTCCGCTTCCGTCGGGTTTTAGAAATGAAAGTTTTTAAAGAAGAAGAATAGAGGGGGAGAGGATACTTACCGGCTTTTAAGGTAGAGGGAAGAAGAGGGAAGAGTAGGGAAGTGCCAGCGCGTCGTTTCGTTACCGAAAACATCTTGGATCGTCGCCGGAACTTCACCCTTTTTCTAACTCCACTTGTATACTAAAGGACTTGAGAATTTGGTAGAGTTTTGATAATGAAATTCAGCTGAGGAGAGGTGAAATATGGTGTGGTATTTATAAGGGAAATTAGGATTTGGTGTGTTAAAGAATGCATTTAAATTTTGCATTAAAATTTGGATTTATTGGTGTTTTATTGTTCTCTGGACAACTGCAGAGAAAATAAACAATGTAGGGTTAGTGGGGTAGCTGAAGAGGTGCAGGGGTTAAATTTAAAGAAATTTAAAATAAAAGATAATGTGGCTGATGGGATTCGATCCCAGAGGCTACATCACAGCAGTGCAAGGCTTTACCAATGAGCTATAAGTGGCTTCTTGCTGTTCTAAAACAAATCAAATTCCTATAGCATTCACAGGAATTGTAAATACCCCAATTGTACATTAATTTTTAAACAGTTTTATGTACATTAAAATTGGAGTTGTTACACTCTAGCCCAGCATCGTCAATCTCTTTGCACCCTAATTCACATGGTATACTGCACAAACGAACAATCTCGGCTTCCGCTGCCTCCACAGCCGCTTGCTTATTAAAAAGGAGCGTTTTAAAACGCACCTCCTTTTTCGCACAAACATTCTTCTAATACATTGCTTGGGCTTTAGAGGACACGCCTTTAACCTTATACGTCTGCGTGGGTTTCTCAGGAAATTGACTCTCTAACTTTTGCACTAATGAAGACCACAATAGATAAGTTAACATTGTTTATATGTTACAGGAAACTACTTACATGTTACGGGCAATTTTTTTAGATGTTACATGCAAGTGGGTCGAAATTACAGGTAAATGCTTAGATGTTACAGACAAGTGCTTAGAAATTACAAGCAAACTCATTAGATGTTACAGGCAAGTGGTTAGAGATTATAGGCAACTTATTAGAAATTACAGGCAACTGATTAGAAGTTATAGGCAACCTTAGATATTACAAGCAAGTGCTTAGATGTTACAGACAACCTTTTAATATACGTGAATATATGCACGCGCGTGCGTGTACATGAATGTGTGTATGTGTATGTCTGTATATCCACATATGTAAGGATTTGCAAACATTCATACAGATAAAGACATACATACAAATACATATACAGAAGATACTTTTTGAATGTATATAGAGAATATACAACTTACCGATGCAATTGGTATGCCATCGTCTTCATGGCTCTTCTCTTGCACACCGCCTGTGCCGTCTACAAATTCAGAAGCCCTCATTCTTTTTGAAGGCGTAGAACCGAATGTTGCGATGGATCCACATCCTAATTCGCCGTAGAAGAGGACCCCTTCCTCTTCAAAGACTTCTTCAATTCCAACTTTCTCAATGAGCTAGTAAATTCCCACCCATATAGGGATAGTTTGTTAGGCAGCGCATTTTTTGATACTGTAGGATTCCTAGGCACACTAATGAGGTCTCACATGGCATCAACCATGCTAATTTCAAATTTTACAAGTGCCGAGAAACCCTAATACGGATCGTTAACTAGAATTTTAGGCGAAACATGCAACTAGTTAACAACTTAACTAAGTGAACGGAAATACAACCTTTGTAGATCCGGTCCTCCACCTCCATAGCTCCTTGATGAAGTCCCCTCGCTGCGATCATCGGATCCCGGGCTCTAGCGTTGGCTTCATCGGAGAAATGGGCGGGCTGGGTTGTCGACTTCGATGCCGAAGATGATCTACGTCGAGGCAACACAAGATCAAGCTCCAACTTCACCAAGCCATGAAACTTGTGAAGAAAACACCCTATACTACTTGGCAAGAGGTAGAGGATGAAGAAATAGGAAGTGGGTTCACTTTAGAATTGGATTTCTCACTCTTTTTCTCAAGATGCCATTAATGGTGGCAGGCTTTCTTCTTGAAGAAGAAGAAGAAGAAGATGATGATAATATGATAAGTATATTTAAAATAAGAAATAAGGTCATTCTTATCATATCACAACCATGGTTAAGTGTAGAGAATAAACTAGGGTCAGGTTTAATGGTTAGGTTTAGGAAAAGAACAAGAATGGTCAAGCTTTCAACACTTCATGAAGTTTCAACAAAACAACAAAATAAGCCACCATTCTCTTTATCTTTCCAAAATGAAATAAATAAAATAAATAAATGAATAAGTGAATCAAATGAAACCCTAACCATTAACTAACCATGGTTTAAATCACACACTAACCCAAGTTTGCATGTATCATCAAACATGATACAAACTAGTGCACAAAAGTATATCACATATACAACTTGTGAACTTCAAGTGAGAAAATCCATTTAAAGTGAACCAATACTAGTTAATGCAAAGTAATATATCAAATATATAATTATGCATTAAATCATTAAATCAACACTTGATTTAACGATCCGGTCATATCGCATATGACCGACTAATATTCAATGTATCGGCTTATCAAATCAATCCTTGATTCGATAACTACGTTATATCGCATACAACCAATCGATACATTCATCGCGAGAATAGAATACGGTATCACATACACGCATTATTCTCGGTCCCACACATATCTCATATGCGCTCCTATTTCATTTCGCTTGAGCCAGGAAACCTCTGTGTAGGACTCTAAAGACTCGTCAATACGCCGGCAGCAGGTGATGATCATATCAAACACCCACAAGCCGCAAGCGGTCTGCTAAACGTAACGACCACCCGGGTATTGAGTGATCAGAAGATCGACGAGCAAGCCCGCTCACACTCCTGTGAATCCAACCAGTAACACTTACCGTACAGTCCGGTCTGTTCGTCTGATATGTCGCATATCTCGTCTAGGGGTGTTAAACGTCAGACCCCAATAGCTAGATAAGTCGTGTCGATATGAGGTCTATAACAGTTCGAGAAACCACTGGTAACACTTACCAGTAAATCTCAGCAACCCTGGCCAGGGATTTCCGGTTATAGCCAATCGAACACGGCGCAACATCAACTTCCTATACCGGGAGAGACGAATCCCCTCCTATCGCTCATTGCCTCCATGTGATTCGGGACTGTACCCAAAAGCCACCGTTTTGCACGCCCTCTTGGACGTGGTAAGGTGGAAATCAAAGCACAGTGGGAATCACACAAGACTCTATGACGATCTCGGGTCAACAGACTACTCTGTACCAGTGTCACCAGAGAACTACCATCTGACGTAAGGTATAATACCATCTGGGAGTTCTCGGTGAGTCCGTCCAGTGTACCCAGTCTCCACTGAGCACCCGTATATCATCTCTGATGTCAAACACCAATGGATATGGGATCATCCATCGCCCATCTGTATGGGTCGAGAAGGTATACGCTAGTCTACTCTGGTATATCGATGCCCCGTCTCGATACACCCACGACTAGAGACCTTGAAGGATGTACTTATGGACTACCATGTCCCCACTAGTATGATCTGCATCATAGTCCAGGTAGTCAAGTACACATCCTAAGGGCTTTACCAACATGTAACAGAGAGACAATCAGTGTACACGTTAAGGTAAAGAGCAACCAGATAGCATACTATCATGTCGAGCAAGAAAGTCCTCCCTATATATGTCCCAGCATCCACTACAATATACATCCAATGTACAGTAATGGCCTCTAGGGCATACATATAACTAACAATCTCCCACTTGCACTAGGGCCGTCTGTAGCAGTGGTTGTAGTATCTCATACTCAACCATCCCATAATAGTCTCTCTCTGGGAAAAGGCCTTTGTGAGTGGATCCGCCATGTTGTCCTCTGAGTCTGCTCTCCTAACCTCGATCCCCTGGAGATCAACCATCTCCACGATCAGGTGATGCTGCCTCAGAATACGCCTGGGTCACTGATGGGACGGGCGTTCCTTGGCATAATCCACAACTCCATTGTCTCACAATGGTAGGAACGAAGTTCATCTCATGAACTAATATACACCCAAACAGCCTCTTTGGTAGTATCTTAAGTAGCGATGTATTTAGCCTTTATCGTCTAGTTTGCCACGGTATCTAGTTTAGAACTCTTCCAACATACCGTCCCTTTACTGAGAGTAAAGACAATGCCTGTGACTGACATTCAGTCGTCCTTATCACCCTGGAACACTTCCAGTGATTCTCCCCAGGATCAATTGATACCATCTCACTTTAACTAGTGAGAATTCTAACATCCATTTAGATCTATCTCATAGATCCAAAACCCAGGATTTAGTAGATATCACTTTGATCCTATGTAAAGAATCATTGTGATAAGCGGAGATTGATCGAGCGTAGCATAGGAAACTCCTTCCCTATCAAGAGTATGTCATCCACGTATTCTACGAGGATCACTACCATACTCCCTACTACCTTTTTGTATATACAAGGTTCATCTACCATTTTGATGATGTCAAACTCTTCGACTAACACATCAAAACAGACGTTCCAACTCCGCGATGCTTGCTTTATCACATAAAACATCTTGCCCACGTTTCCGCTGCTCCCACTGTCTACGAGGCCCTCTGGCTGTGTACTTATAGACGCACTCTTCTAAAACACCATCTAGAAAAGCAGTCATGGCACCCAACCGCCAGATATCGTAGTCATGGTATGTAGCCATGGCAAGTAGGATCTGGATGGACTTAAGCATAGCCACTGGAAAAAGGTTTCATCATTATCCACGCCTGGTCGACGACGAAAACCTTTAACAAGTCTAGCTTTGAAAGTCTCAACTTTTCCATCTACACCAAGTAATCTTCTTAAGATATACTTGCTCCTGATGGGGATTTAACCCTTCAGATATAGCAACCAAAGTCCATATTTTGTTGGTGTATAAGGATTCCATCTCAGATCGATAAATATCCAGCCATTCTTACAGAGTCTCACTCCTGATGGCCAGCTCGAAACTAGTTGGGTCATCATCTCATGATGCAATCCTCGCTCCCACTGTCATAGAGAAACCGAAGTAACTCTCAGGTGGGTGAGGAACCCTACTGGATCGGCGGAGAGGCTGAGGTTCGTTGGAATCTACTGAATCCTTTGGTTCTATCAAATCATCAGTTGCAGTTTGTATAGCTGGAACCTTTCCAGTTCTACATAACTGACCATGCCTCGAGCTTGTCCGGATTTTGCTTTTAGACATAGGCTGGACAACCCCAAATCTTAACAAGCTTAAGACATGGGCTCTTCCCATACCATATCTCATATGGAGTGGTAGGTTGTGATCTGATTCAAACCCTATTCAATAGGTATGCAGCTTCTCAAGTGCATAACCCCCAAAAAGGAAACAGGTAACTCAGTAGTACTCATCATAGGGCGCACCATATCGAATAGGGTGCAATTGCTCCGCCCCGATATACCATCGTGCTATGGTGTATACGGAGGAGTAATGCTGAGAGAGAATCTCATTCTCCTTTAAAAAAAGTCCAAGAATTCTGTGCTCAAGTATTCTCCTCCTTGATCACATCAAAGGACATAATACTTATACCCGTTTTGGTTCTCTACTTCTAACTTATATTCTGTGAATATCTCAAAAGGTTCGTACTTGTGTTTCAACAGGAACATATGTCTGAATCTTGAGAGATTATCAGAGAATGTAATGAAATACAAATAACCGGTCTTGGCATGTGTAGACAGGGGACCTACATACATCAACATGTATCATCCCAAGAGTTCACTAACTCTTTCTCTGTTTCCAATAAACAGAGCTGGTGTCATTGTATCTTTGTGACATGACCGGCAAGTTTCACAAGATGTAAATTCAAACTAATTTAAATATGCATCTAAATGTAACTTCAGCAAGTCGGGTCGCATTGATATGACCTAGTCTACAATGCCTCAAGAAGGATTCGTTCATTTCTGAACTCTTTCTTTTGTGTGTGTTCTGTACACTAAGAACTGTAGTTTGATTTAGAACATCAATGCTTTTAGATAACGTGCCTGATCCGATCAACTTTTGATATAGGAAATATTCAAAACATTATCCAACAATACAAAATTATATCCTTTCTTTACTAATAAAGAGACAGATATGATTTTGTATATCAGGTTCGGTATCTAATAACATTCGTTCAGAATCAATGTATTGGTAATACAGGGTGAAAGTGACCAACAGACTTGGCTGCAACACTTTCCCCGTTTTCTGTCTCATGAAACTTATCACCCGTTCTCAGTTCTCTACTTTAGCCCATGTAACAAATTACATATGCGGGATCCTGATCCGGTATCATATACCCAGGACGTAAAGAATACTGAGAAACAGTTCTGTATAATGAACACACCCGAAGATGACGCATCAGCATGCATTCTCTTCGTTTGGGCGGCACGGGAATTCTGGTAATCCCCAATTTCCTGCTCTGTCTTATAACAATTATAAGTTGGAGCGGGACCAATGTTCCCCAGCTCAGTATAACAAGCGGGTTCGGTCAATATTCCGTATTATTATCTTGATTAAGGCGTGATATGGTCGCTACCTGGAGAGAGAGAGAAGGAAACACTCAGCGTGCGCTCTTGCAAGAATAGATTGGTTATTATTTTATCTAATCAGGATGGCTCCCACTCTTTTTATCAAATCTTCCTTCAAACCCTAAAAGGAAAGACTAGCCGGGATTAATTACACGCTACAAGTTCGCCAATCTTTCAGCCAGGCCAGTGTCGGTACTTTGAGGGAGGTCCCCCGTGCTTTCGCACGAACCTAATTAATGTAAACCTCGTTTTCCCAGAGGCGTAACCCCGTTAACACCTTTCTAGACACCTACTTGATCAGCTAATTGTAATGTGTAAAACTCTTCCAGGAGTAACTCTTACTCGTAGCGGGTATCGGGATCCAACTATCTCATAGAAGGTATGCAATCTCATTGCAAATTTCAACACTTGAAATTCCCGATAATTTTGCCCCTAGCCTCCTATGACCTTGACAAAGGCCAACAAACCATAGGCTGCTAGTCAAGTTCAACCCGTCATTTCTTGATTGAATTAAACCCACCCGCACGACCCTTGACAAAGGCCAACAAGGTCGCACGACTACCCTAACCCAATCTGCATCATATGCATAAGCAGATAAGCACCAGTCAGCTACCGCACACTACGCCTTGACAAAGGCCAACAAATGTAGCACGAATACTAACTACTACTTATCTGAAATGACGGAGGGCTACGACAGGTTTTTCTGAAAACCTATTGCGTAATGAACTTGATATCGTTATAGAATCAAATGATTTTGAAATGGAGTGTTTTTGGGGCTTTTCTAGTTTTGCTAAAGGGGTCACTCCCGGTGAAGGGATCGTCGGCCCTTTCCTCGTCGAATGAGATGCGGGATATATCATATATATCACTGTGCAAAGCAGAAACTATAGAAGCTATCAAAAGACAAACCGAGTGTGTAGCATCTGCCAGTTATTGCTAAAGGAGTCACTCCCGGTGAAGGGATCTCGGTCCTTTCCTCATCGAATAAGGTGCAGGATATATCATATATACCGCTGTGCAAAGCAAGAACTGTAGCTACCTGTTTTTTTTTAAGAAATTCGATTCCACAACATCTTAGGTTTCTTTTCTTTCATTGATCATATTAATGAAGTCCCATCATTTAAATACCTAAACATCACAGATAAATACGACGTACACTTATGCCATCCGCATTCGCCTCGATGCCCCCTCGTGCACCGTTAGGTTAGGTAACTAACGGCAGAGCGGGGCAGGGCTAGCGCGGGTGTAAAACATAAGTAACGTCTATATAATATATCGTATATACTATATACAGTATTTATCACAGAACATCACATGATCACATCACAGATATCGCAGCAGAAGAAACATATGAAATATTGGATATACTAGGACGTCCGTGTTTTCAATACGAGCCAGTATAAAACACGGATTCCACGGTCGCGATGAATAGCCAAACCCACACCCCTAGACCCCTACGAGAGCGGCAAGCAACCCTACCAATTCTAGAGTTAAGAGACCCGGACTCGACTCCTCGAGTTGGTCTCCCACTGGACTCCAGAACCCGGTTACTTATGCTCCCCTCCTTGGGTCTATCCTAGTGCGGAAAAGTAAATAATATACAAAAGGTGACATCTTCCGCAGCCTGGAAGTGTCCCAATAAAAGAATATTACATACAAGTTTTTACATGAATGAAAAGGAAAAACACTCATCTCACATAAAACCCCCCCGGCTATTCAAACACGACGTTCCAATATAACATATCCAGCAACACATAACATCACATGTCATCAACGTAAGTAAATATGCGCATCCCAATTGTCGTTGACATATAGTAACGAAACCGACAATATCACATATTACACTTACGGTCATAGAAAAGAAAGTGTAAAACTACAACAGTTGGAATCCGCAACCTGCATACACATCGCATGCCTAATCAAATGAATTCCTTAGACATCGCATGCCTAACAATTATAAACCCCGCATTTTAGTCTCATTATCGAAAAATCTTTTCAATATCAAGTCGGACAATTCAACAAGATTCCCGACATTCTGATCGGATGCTCGTCGCAAACTTTAGTAGACGGCCGCACCCCTGATACCGTCGACGAAGTGCACCAAGGCGGAACACCGCTACCGCGAGCACCCGAACGGATGCTTTCGGCGACGGGGTTCTCCTACAGTCGCTTGGTCGGGGCTAAGGGGTGCAGCTGTCTATTAAGTTTACCCGGCGAGTATCCGCGTACGCTACGTGATTGCGACGGACTTTTGATCGCATCAAAATTCCGTGGCAACCGATCAAGTGAGACTAAAGTGCTATGTTTATAACATTCAAATCAGTTATCTCATAACTGCTTGTGGATTCCAAGTATTGTATCCCATTCCAGATAAATAGAAAATGTTAAACTTTCCGATCGAACAATCAAACACCCAAGTTTTCCCGATACAGCTCAACACATGAAACAAGTTTAAAAACATTCACTTCATGCCTCAGTACCAACGGTCCAGCCGTAAGAGGGTCAAGCCAACGCCTCACATGTGGCACACCGTACTGCCCCAAACCCTAAGGTTCAAAGGGCAGTTCAAGACGGTCACATAATCGAGTTAAGGTTTGTTGTCTTCTAGAGGGTCTATCGCGTTACTTGCACTACATAGAATGTTATTAAACCACGGAAAGATCCAACACTTGGAAATTTCCCGACAGGGGAAAAAGTGGGTATTTATATCCGGTCGAACTTTTTAACATATTCAAAAAATATCCGGAAAAACACAGACAAAATTTGATAATCCGATCGAATCTACGAACTCCTAATACAACCCAAAATATTCAACTCTTGAATAAATATTAAAAATTCCCAGAAAATCCAGAACCAAAATATAGGAATTACTGTGCAAAAATTAATGGGCAATGTGACCATATTGCCGCGGAACCGCCGCGGAAGCCATGCTTCTGCCGCTGTTCCGCGGCGGTTTAGATGAATCAGGAGCTCCGTTTTGCACGATAATTCTTAGAACTTCCTGCTGAATTTTTTAAGAATTTTTAATCTGGAAAAAACCCAGTTTTTAAAAAATGTACAGAGAGCCGTTTTGAACTAGGGTTTCGGGTCGATCGGACTTCTAACTCCGTCTACGCATCGCCTAAGGCTCTAGCTAGTCTCTGATACCACTGTAGGGTTCCTAGGCACACTAATGAGGTCTCACATGGCATCAACCATGCCAATTTAAAATTTTACAAGTGCCGAGAAACCCTAATACGGATCGTTAACTAGAATTTTAGGCGAAACATGCAACTAGTTAACAACTTAACTAAGTGAACGGAAATACAACCTTTGTAGATCTGGTCCTCCACCTCCATAGCTCCTTGATGAAGTCCCCTCGCTGCGATCATCGGATCCCGGGCTCTAGCGTTGGCTTCATCGGAGAAATGGGCGGGCTGGGTCGTCGACTTCGATGCCGAAGATGATCTACGTCGAGGCAACACAAGATCAAGCTCCAACTTCACCAAGCCATGAAACTTGTGAAGAAAACACCCTATACTACTTGGCAAGAGGTAGAGGATGAAGAAATAGGAAGTGGGTTCACTTTAGAATTGGATTTCTCACTCTTTTTCTCAAGATGCCATTAATGGTGGCAGGCTTTCTTCTTGAAGAAGAAGAAGATGATGATGATAATATGATAAGTATATTTAAAATAAGAAATAAGGTCATTCTTATCATATCACAACCATGGTTAAGTGTAGAGAATAAACTAGGGTCAGGTTTAATGGTTAGGTTTAGGAAAAGAACAAGAATGGTCAAGCTTTCAACACTTCATGAAGTTTCAACAAAACAACAAAATAAGCCACCATTCTCTTTATCTTTCCAAAATGAAATAAAAAAAATAAATAAATGAATAAGTGAATCAAATGAAACCCTAACCATTAACTAACCATGGTTTAAATCACACACTAACCCAAGTTTGCATGTATCATCAAACATGATACAAACTAGTGCACAAAAGTATATCACATATACAACTTGTGAACTTCAAGTGAGAAAATCCATTTAAAGTGAACCAATACTAGTTAATGCAAAGTAATATATCAAATATATAATTATGCATTAAATCATTAAATCAACACTTGATTTAACGATCCGGTCATATCGCATATGACCGACTAATATTCAATGTATCGGCTTATCAAATCAATCCTTGATTCGATAACTAGGTTATATCGCATACAACCAATCGATACATTCATCGCGAGAATAGAATACGGTATTACATACACGCATTATTCTCGGTCCCGCACATATCTCATATGCGCTCCTATTTCGTTTCGCTTGAGCCAGGAAACCTCTGTGTAGGACTCTAAAGACTCGTCAATACTCCGGCAGCAGGTGATGATCATATCAAACACCCACAAGCCGCAAGCGGTCTGCTAAACGTAACGGCCACCCGGGTATTGAGCGATCAGAAGATCGACGAGCAAGCCCGCTCACACTCCTGTGAATCCAACCAGTAACACTTACCGTACAGTCCGGTCTGTTCGTCTGATATGTCGCATATCTCGTCTAGGGGTGTTAAACATCAGACCCCAATAGCTAGATAAGTCGTGTCGATATGAGGTCTATAACAGTTCGAGAAACCACTGGTAACACTTACCAGTAAATCTCAGCAACCCTGGCCAGGGATTTCCGGTTATAGCCAATCGAACACGGCGCAACATCAACTTCCTATACCGGGAGAGACGAATCCCCTCCTATCGCTCATTGCCTCCATGTGATTCGGGACTGTACCCAAAAGCCACCGTTTTGCACGCCCTCTTGGACGTGGTAAGGTGAAAATCAAAGCACAGTGGGAATCACACAAGACTCTATGACGATCTCGGGTCAACAGACTACTCTGTATCAGTGTCATCAGAGAACTGCCATCTGACGTAAGGTATAATACCATCTGGGAGTTCTCGGCGAGTCCGTCCAGTGTACCCAGTCTCCACTGAGCACCCGTATATCATCTCTGATGTCAAACACTAATGGATATGGGATCATCCATCGCCCATCTGTATGGGTCGAGAATGTATACGCTAGTCTACTCTGGTATATCGATGCCCCGTCTCGATACACCCATGACTAGGGACCTTGAAGGATGTACTTATGGACTACCATGTCCCCACTAGTATGATCCGCATCATAGTCCAGGTAGTCAAGTATACATCCTAAGGGCTTTACCAACATGTAACAGAGAGACAATCAGTGTACACGTTAAGGTAAAGAGCAACCAGATAGCATACTATCATGTCGAGCAAGAAAGTCCTCCCTATATATGTCCCAGCATCCACTACAATATACATCCAATGTACAGTAATGGCCTCTAGGGCATACATATAACTAACAGATACCCTCAAACCCATCAGGGAATAAAACCATAGGTGTAAACAAATATACATCGCATTCGCATTATTAATTTTAAACAATCAAAACACATCTACCAACAATAAATAATAATACGATTTATGCAGTTTATACTTTGTATATAAATATAGTCAATCTTTATAATACTTTTCATATATTTACGACGAGAAGGATCTGACACTCAGGCAACTGTACAGCGTCGCTCTGCTAAGAAAGCTTATCCATAACACCCTCTATTATCAAGTCGTGCACTTCTTTAGCCCAGTTCACATTCAGCACTACCGATAGCTCAACATACGGAAAAATGTCTTTATGGACGACGGGGGAAATGACGGGCAACCAAAATAATGAGAGCTGATAAAGAATATGCAAAGATACAAAATCATCCATCGCTGTGGGAGATCCGTCCTTCATGGTCTTCTTCAAAGCAGTCTCCAAATATGTGATCAAAGTCCTTTCACCATTCTCTATGTTAAAGTACTTTGTTCGAAGTGCGGTGATGTAACGTTTAGACAAAACTTCTTCACCGGAATTGGATAAGCTAGTGTGTCGACTAACCCAATCTACAGTAAATTTATGAGAGCCGCCTCCAAATGAGAACTCCCCAATCGCTCGATCGTAGCAATCGATAAGCCTACATATGGTAGGCCTATCTTGAACCAAAGTTGGCATATTTAAATAATGGCGGAATAGAGTTTTGTTTAGCTTTCGTGTGTGTACCGTGTGAATGTGTTGCTTTAACTTGTCCGTGAAGCTATTATAGCGAGCAATTTCAACATACGTCCGAATGCTGGGCATATCTCCATGCTTTCTTCTGCTGAAAAACAAAGTTTGATATTAAAACATAGCTATCAGTTCTTTAAACTGAAAACTACATGCAACTGCCTAGAAGTTACAGATTAGTGGTTAGAGGTTACAAGTAATTTTTATAGATGTTACACGCAAGCGCTCATTTTCATGCATCATCCAAGCACCTGACTATGATATCAAATAGATGATATCAAATAGTTTGCATGTATTATCTTAGTAACAATAAATGAAAATAAGCCCTTGCCTATAACATTTATAAAGTTGCCAGTAACATCTACCGAAGTTGCCTGCGATATTTAAACAGTTGCCTACATGTTATAATTCACTGTAATATTAAATCATTTTCATGTCCAAGCAACAAGTTGCTTGACTATGATGAGAATTTAATCTAAAAACATAGATTTGTAGATATTACAGGCAATCGATTAGAAATTACAGACCCAAAAATAAAAAATCGACGATATTCACAGTTTTTAAGAAAAGAACCGAGTTCGAAATACAATGCAGGATCAACAAAAAAAGTCTTAATTATACATTTTTTCCTTCGTCAGCCGCTATCGATTTAGCCTACGTTTTCTTCAATTTTGGAGCCACCGATTTTGCTTCAAACGGAACAACCCTTCCTCCTTCGATTTAAGAGCCATTGAGTAGGGTCTAATCGTGATGAAATGCTTCTCGTGACGGGAAATGATGGGACGGCTCTGGGTGGCTAAGGAGAAGGTGTCGAAGGGCCAACGAAGAGGCTAATCGATGACGAAGTCAGCGACTACGATGTTAGGGTTAGGGTTTTCGACGACAAAAGGCGGGTTGGGACGGCGAGTCGGGCCGATGACTTGGGGATGCGACGCTGCGCTGTCGAGACGGCGGCGACAATGAAGAAGGCAACAAAGATGATGGCAATGAAGACGTTTCTGAGATCGAGCGAGAGAGAGAAAACGAGAGAAATTTTGAACAGGATATTAAAGAAGGGTATTTTGGTCCGTCCATAAATTTCTAATACCTAGGCTTGACTGGGCCAAGAGGGGTTTTGACGAAGTTTATAAAAACTAGACGTCTTCTTTCCATTTCGAAAGTATTGGGCCAGGTTTTCGCGCCACAATTTACCCTTGTTTTAATCATGAAAGCTACAGGCGTCAAATTGGCAAAAGCAAAACCGGGTCGGGTACGCGATCCGATCCGACTTTCACCCTCGTCTTATATTTTCATTATTAGGGGCTGTTTGGTTGCAGGATTATGGAATTTGGATTCCAAAAATAGTACGGTTGAAATTTCTGGATTTGGTAATTTGTTGTTTGGTTGGTTTTGGATTCCTAGTATTGGATTTGTAGATCCTTGTAATCTTTGTTTGGTTGGTGGAAAAAAATAGGATTTGGATTTGAGGATTTTAGAGAGAGATAGAGAGCGAGAGGATTGTTAAATAAATAAAGTGCATGGGTCCCATCTAAAAGTACAATGAATAGTGTCAAATCCTTGAGAATCCTTGAAAATTTTTAGGATTCATGAATCCTTCTTTTGTGGTGGGCCCCCCATAAAAAACAAAGGAATCCTAGAAATCCTAATCTTGCAACCAAACACAAAATTGTGGAATCCTAGGATTCCACAATCCAAAATCAAAATCCAAACCCATAATCCTGCAACCAAACAGGCCCTTAGGGTTCAGAGGGGTTTGCAACCAAACACCGGTGCCGCCATGCCTGCCCCCTCATTATCATCGTCACCAACTCCGTTCCCGCAGGGGCGCGTATCGAAGAAAAATAAGGCAAAGAAATCATCATCATCATCAACTCCTCCTCCTCCTCCAGCTCTAGAAGAATCCGGCTCCATCTTCTACGATGAACTCCGTCTCTCTCAAGCTTCGGCCAGGTTCCCTAACTTCATTGGCGAAACCGCCTTTGTTGGGAGAGTTTCCTATCTTCAGGATCCGGATGATCCTTTCAATTCCAACAACGGGAACAAGGCTAGGGTTTGGCTTTCTACTTCCGTTTTCAACTCCTCCTCCTCCTCATCATCCATCATAACCACTGGATCTCTAGTATCGGTATATAATTCCGATTCTCATTTCACCTTTTATTTATTTTTAAAACCTTTCCCTTTCTATTCATTTGCAAAATTAGGTAAATGGAAAGAATTCTCTCCTAGAAATTTTATTTCTATTTCTATTTATTTATATTTTTTAAATGGATACTGTGAATAGGTATCGCTCCCTTCAGCAGACGAGATATCTCGTGCTAACTTCCCCCTTGACAGTTTATTAGAGAGGTGTTGTAGACATTTCAATGTCGACGTTGGTGTTAAAAACATGTCTGGAGCTGGTAACTACTTTGCAATTGCCACTGTTTTCCCTTCTAGCAAGGTACCGAACCATCAATGTCTTTCCTTTCCCCCCCTTTTGGGTAGCCACCTTCTGTCTTAACCGATGCTAAAAACTTTCTACTTATTTTCAATAGGACCTGGAAATATTACCACAGGAATGCCTTCCGTGGCACTAATGGCCATCTCTGTTGTGCCTTTTTGTAGGTTCCCAAGGATGGAGTAGGTTTGTCATGGGCTCTTTCGTGCACCATGGGCGTTCCTGCTGCAGGAATACCAATAATTGTTTTTCCTATGAATGGCTGTCAACAGACATACAAGCACGTGAAGATCACTCCCCTCGACCAGCACAAGAGCACAGACTTGTACCTAAAACACGTCAGCAACAAAGGGCTGTTTAAAACTGGCACTTCAAGGGAATCTGCCAGTGTCACTGGTGATATCGGAATGTCTGCATCCCCAAAGACCCCATCATTTCAATTAAAGCGTTGTACCTATGGTACCAGTTCCTCATCTGCATCTATAAAGACACCATCATTTCAATTAAAGCGTTGTTCCTACAGTACCGGTTCTGTACATCCTAGCGAACCCCATGATTCTAAATCAGACCCGACGACTTCTGTATTCCAGGATATATCTCCTGCGAACACAGAAATGCTGCATTTGTATTCTTCTAGGTGGCTTTATGACCGCTATTTACTTAATGGGAACATAGTAACTATTCCACTAATGTTTGGGCAGATTTGTGTATTCCTAGTAGAAGGCACAGACAAGTTGTTGACTGGCTGCAACAATACATATTTGATGAACAAAGAAGCCGATGCTGCTCGCTTGGTGGATAGAAAAACTAAAGTTCATCTTTTCGATCACACGTCTTTGGATGTTGATCGCATGTCTTTGGATGTTGGCGCTTGTGATATACCAAAATTAGGAGGATTATCAAAAGAGATTTCTGCTTTAAAGGAGATAATTATGTTCTCGTTGATGAATAAGGATCACTTTCTCAGGTTTTTATTCCAGACTTTTTCCATTATATATTCTGTTAATATATAAAAACTTCAGTTTCACTAGCTTTCTTGTATCTTGATGAGAATCGGCCTACAGAGGCTCGATGCTCAACACGATATCTAACTCTCAAGAAAAATTACAAGATCAAAACCCTAAATAATCAAGGAAGAGGTATGATCACCTCTCCTTAAAAATAAAAGCTACAGCTTTTCCTTTGCTAACAAGCAATCTTTATTCAATAATCAATTCAACTTCCTATTACAAAAGTTCTTATCCCTTTAAATAAGAGAATATAATTCTTAACCAAAAAGAAATAAATCTTAACTAAAAAGGAAAGACAATGAAATAAATCTAATCTAAATTAATAAGATCTAAACAATTTAAGTTGCAACAAATTTTAATTAAATCTCAATTTAAATTGTTAATAATTTTTTGTCGAATCTTTCCAAATCTCAATCACAACTCCCACAAATCCTAATAGATCTCGGCCTATGCTCATGCATTAGACTCTTTGGGTTGGAAAGAACTCGACCTCGAGTTCGGCTCTCTTTGATTCTCTATGTAGATCGGCAACATCGAAAGTCGCCGAGACTCTATAACTGCCTGATAGCTCGATCTTATATGCGTTCTCACCAATTCTTTCCAACACCTTGAATGGGCCTTTGGCTCGGTTCTTCAGTTTTCTTAACTTACCGTGAGGAAATCGTTCGGATTGAAGATTTATCCACATCAAATCTCTTTCAAATTTGGCCGGTGTTTGATATTTGTTCTCAACCGCTTTATACTTCTCGTTCGACTTTTCTATCTTGGCACAAACTTGTCGATGACGTTTCTTGATATGTTCGGCCATATCATTGGCATCTACACTAAACTTTATAGCGATGAGAATTGTTACAAGATCAAGAGGGCTGGTCAGATTTCTCCCATACACTACCTCTCTGTTGACCTTGAAGTCAATCGGTTGTAGGCGAACGCGGCTTGTGGCAACACAGATTCCCAACTTTTCTTGTTGTCGCCCAAATAACTCAACAAGTTTTCCAATGTTCAGTTCATTACTTTTGTCTGTCTATCAGTTTGCGAATGATGCGTCTATCAGTTTGCGAATGATGCGAGGTATTGAACTGCAACTGCGTCCCCATCTTTCGCCATAAGGTTCTCCAAAAATGCTTAACGAACTTTGTATCTTAGTCCGATGTCACCGTTTTTAGAATTCCATGTACCCTAACAATCTCTCTAAAATATAATTCGTCCACTCGAGAGGCATCGAACGTTCTGTTGTATGGAAGAAAATGCGTCATTTTTGAAGATCTGTCGACAGCTAATATTGAATCCATAACTCTTTTTGTTCTCGTCAAACCTAATACAAAGTCTAGGCTAATGTCATCACACGGAGCTTCGGGCACTGGTAATGGTGTATAAAGACCCGTGTTCTGCAATCGGTTTTTGTCCAAGGTACAAGTTCGACATCTTTCCACGTGATTCACCACATCTCTTGTTAATTTCGGCCACACAAAATACTCTAACAAAGCAATCGTCTTGTCTTGGCCGAAATGCCCTGCCAAACTTCCGTCATGGCTTTCCAAAATAATCGCATCTCGAAGTGAGGAATTCGACACACATAATCCGTTTCCTTTGATAGGAAAGTCATCAACAAGCACATAATCTTCAAAATTTCCTGGTAGAAATTTTGCCCAATTTTCGCCGAAATCTTTATCTTATACAGTTCTTTCAACTGCTCAAAACCAAAACTTTGACTTGTAAAGTCGACAAAAGTGAAACTCGTCAGCTCAACACATCAGCTATTTTGTTCTATCGGCCTTCTTTATGCCGAATGACAAACGACACAATTCTTTGTATATAGGCAACCTACTTTCCATACCGACTATTCAACTTATGATCACCATTGATAAAATTCAACGCCTCATGGTCAGAATTTAACACAAACTCTTGATGAAGTAGATAATGTTTCCAATGTCGAAGAGATTGAACAATAGCATATAATTCGACATCATAAGTTGAGTAATTACTTCTTGAGACGTTCAATTTCTCGCTAAAGAACGCAATAGGTCGACCTTTCTGACTCAATACTCCACCAATTCCTAATTTAAATGCATCGCGATCAATTTCAATCACCTTACTGAAGTCATGAAGTGCAAGCACCGGAACTTCAGTGATTTTCTTCTGAATCAACTCAAAACTCTTGTCGGTCGATTTCGTCCACTCGAAAGTCTTTCCCTTTAAGCATTCGGTCATCGACGCCATCAACGTATTGAAATTCTTTATGAACCGTCGATAAAATGAAGCCGGACAATGAAAACTACACAGCTCATGAATAGATGTCGGCGTTAGCCATGAAGTGATAGTTTCAATTTTTACGCATTTGGCTGAAACTATATTACCCAAGAAAACCAAACTGTTGCTACCAAACTCGCACTTCTTGAGATTCATGAATAATCTCTGCTTTCTCAGGGTGTATAAAATTTGCCGAAGATGTTCAACGTGTTGCTCCAAATTTTGACTATAAACCAAGAAGTCATCAAAGTAGACTACTCCAAACTTCCCAATAAAAGGTCGAAACACTTGGTTCATAAGTCGCATAAAGATACTCGGAGCATTAGACAGTTCAAACGGCATAACAAGCCACTCCTACAACCAATCCTTCGTTTTAAAGGCTGTTTTCCACTCATCTGCTCGTCGAATGCTAATTTGGTGATGCCCACTTTTCAAGCCGATCCTTATGAATACACTTGAACCTGAAAGGTTATCTAGCATAACATCAAGCCCAGGTATATAAAATCTATATTTTACTGTGATTTTGTTGATAGCTTGGCAATCGATACACCTTCTTCATGATCCATCTTTCTTTGGAACAAGCAACGCCGGCACTGCACAATTGACTTATTGGGGTTAAAAATTACATCCCACGGTCGAAATCAAAATGTCAAAAAAGCCAAAATCAAGGACCAAAAGATGGGCCTGAGCTTGCGCCCGAATCCAAGTCAAGTGGAGGCCAAGCCCGAACTCAAGCCAAGTGGGCCTAAGAACCGGTCCAAGCACAAGCATGGGGGCCAGCCCCATGCCAAGAAAAGAATAAACAAGTATATGCAAATAGTAATAATGTAAGAAAAATAGGCAAAATGCCAATTTTGTAAAGCCCAAGGGGTTAAGTGCAAATGTGCAAGAGTATTTAAACCCACCATATGATGAAATGAAGAAGTTTTTTCCTCGTAATTTTTTTGCTAGGATTTTGATCCTCCACCTCTTTTGAGGTGATTTTCTCTCATCTTTCATTTCTTCTTCAACCTCAAGAAAACCCATACGAAGGTGAAATTCCCGAGCACGGGTCATGGAGAGATCCTTTCATCTTAACAACCTAAATAAAACTAATCTAAAACCCAAAAAAGAAAAACATTTCCTTCATCAAATCTAAGGAAGGGAGATCTTTTGGGGTGAAAGCCCATGGTTTTCACCCCAAGCAAGCACCATGGATGAAGGATCATCAAAATACGCAAAATTGATGACTTTGGGGTGAAAGCTCATATCTTTCACCCCCATGAATGAGGTTTCACCACCATGAACTCCCCGGCGCCGGATCTCCCCACAAGATCCATGGAAATATGGCTCGCAATCCATGTTCCCCATCTTGTGAACACGGGACACACCTAGTGTTCAGCCTCGGGATCCCTGTTTCGGGACCCTCTATGGGGTTCCTTGTTTCGAGACCCCCTTTAGAGGGGCTCCCGACTTGGGGACCCCCCAGGGAGCTCCCGACTTTGGGATCTCCCGATAGGGGTCCCACCACTTCGGGACCCCCCTTCTTAGGGATCCCACCGCTTCGGGACCCTCTTAATAAGGGGTCCACTTCTTTGGGGCCCCTCTTAGGGGTCCCACCGCTTTGACCATCTCTCTTTCACTCCCCGGAGCTCTCCGACACACTCAAGTCACCTCCATTTTTTTTGTTTTGGGGTATTGCTTAAAGCCCTGCAAGAGGGCTGCTAGCCCCTTTGACCCCCAGCCTGCTGACCGGGCAACGGAACCCATGTGATGACCCTCGATGTGTTCAAAGAGACCTAAAATTTGTCTTCAAGCACAACGGACATTTCACAAAGTGAGTTCGCATGACATGCTTGATCCGTCAATCGGAGGTTCGTGAGGTGTAATTAACGGCGGTTTTGTCCGCGGCTGCCGGAGATTAGAATCCCCACAATTAATAAACCTCTTTCTACCATTGAGCATGGGGAGTCTGTACAACCCTGAAATATGAGCGCATCTATCTTCATCTGGTGACGAAAAACACTATACATGACTCGTATGCTTTCCTTGAAGTATCCCTTTTCCATCAAATCCTCTATTTACCGTTGTATTTCTTCATATTCCTTAGGTGTCATGCGATATGCCGGTTTATTCGGTAAGACTACACCTGGAACAAGATCTATATGATGCTGAATATATCGATTAGGTGGCAACCCAGCAGGTAAGTCTTCTGGCATGATACCTGAAAACTCTTCCAAAAGACCCTTCAAGATCTGCGGATAGATCGGGTGTTCTTTATTAGGCTCCAACACCATTAAAATATACATCTTACCACTTTCATCAGCCGCCTCCATAAACTCAGTATGACTAAGTTACTGACTGGGTTTTTGTTACGCACCCCTTCAATTTTCGACGGCCCAAAGTAATCTTTACTTCATTCTTACTGAAAGTATTCTTGTACCCAACATGTACCACTCGACGGTCAAATTGCTATGGTCATCCAAACAACAAGTGACATGCATCCATCGGCACTACATCACACCACAACGGATCCTGATAATTTTTGCCGATAGAAAAAGATTCCAAACACTTCTCGGTGACCGATACAGCGTTCCTCTTTCGTAGCCAAGTGAGCCGATAGGATTTCTCGCTTCTCAGTCTTTAATTGCAACTTGTCTATCATCACTCGAGCTACAACGTTTTCACAACTACCGCCATCAATGATTACATCGCATACCTACCTGTAGGCTGTATATTGAGTATAAAAGATATTATGCCGCAACCAACCATCTTTGTCCTCGCTTGCACTGCCATTCATATTGCGTTGAATCATAAATGATTCTCCATGATCACAATAAGTAATCTTTTCGGCGCCTTCATCATCATACTTATCATAGATGGGTGGTTTCGCTTCTTTGACAACATCTCTATATTACGGCTCGTCGATTGGGACACTCGATTTTGTAATGCCCATAACCTTGATTCTTATGCCATTGTCCCATCTTGCCTCCTCTAAAACCACTTGGTTTATTTGAGCTCGTTGGCGTCTCTTTGGCCGAAATTGTATTATCGGCCTTTCTTTGGAATTCGGCTAATTTTGGTGTATCGGTCGTTTTCGCTCGGTAGTTACTTACTGATGAGGAACCTCTTCAGCCGGTGTTATTCTTTCTCGACCATTTTTTGGCATTCAATTGCTTCTTTATTTTGACCGCTAATCTGTATAGGCCATTGTATGAAATATATTGTTGGAACTCGACGATATCTTTGAGTTCAGCACGAAACCCGCCTAAGTATCGAGCAAGCTGCTTGGCTTTAGTGACTCCGCATCTCATCATTAATAGATTGACCTCCTCGGTGTACTTTTCGACGGATCGATCTCATTGTCGAAGGGCATGCAACTGGATATAAGTTTGCTGCACATAATCCTCCGGTAGAAACTTTTCTTGAAGCTTTTTTTTCCATCTTTTCCCAAGTAATGATCTTTGGTTCCCCGGCTCGGGTGCGTTTGATTTTAAGATTCTCTCACCAAATTGAAGCATGACTGTTCAACTTGAGTGTGACCGCCTTCACCCTTCTCTTCTTGGACATCTCCTTGTAGTCGAAAACTCGCTCGACGGTGTGCAATTAGTCGATGAAAGCCTTCAGATTGATTCTACACAAAAACTCCGGTAACTCCATCTTCATCAGACCCCCTATGGTGGTCGGTTGGATACCGATCTCTACGTCCAATACTCCTTTCATTGTCGGATCCTAAACGCTGAAAATGGTTTTCATCTTCGGACCTAAACTGCCATTATCTGGCTTTCGAAGGTTGGCGGACTCGATAGTCGCTGTTAGTTGTTGAACTTGTCTCAGAAGTTCTTCGATCTCAATATCTCGCAGTTTTCACTCGCGTTGTTGTGAACCACGTCCATGCCCACGGTATGCCATCGGTTCTTCGCCTTCCACCAAGAATGCAATGACGCCTATACTTTGATATCAACTGATGAGTATCGGCCTACGGAGGCTGATGCTCAACACGATCTCTACCTCTAAAGAGAAATTATAAGTTAAAAACCCTAAATAATCAAGAAAGAGGCATAATTGTCTCTCCTTAAACATAAAAACCACAGCTTTTCTTTTGCTTTCAGGCAACTTTTATTCGATAATCAATTCAACTCCGTAATACAATAGTTCTCATCTTTTTAAATAAGAGAACAGAATTCTTAACTAAAAAGAAAAGACAATAAATAAATCTAACCTAAACTAATAAGATCTAAATAATTTAAATTGCATTAAATCTTAATTAAATCTCAATTTAAACTGTTAATAATTTTCTGCCGAATCTTTCCAAATCTTAATCATAACTCCCGCAAATTCTATTAGATCTCGGCTTATGCTCCTGCATCATATCTTCTTTTCTTTAGCCACTACTTGTAATTTGATGGTTTACTTTGGTAAAATGGAATGCAACTTGGACAATTCAGAGTTAACTATGCAATATAAGTAGAGTAAGATTTCTCCTTTTGAGTCATACTAATCTAGTAGAACAATATTCCCATGAATTTTATGTTTCGATAGCCATAATTTTTTCTTGGAAGTTGAACCATTCATTATCTCTCTTTCATTTTGCTTATCTTCTTTAATTTTAGCAAACAAGCAATCTATTTTTTCATTTTCAACTTCCAATGTTTTTAATATAGTTATTAAGTGGAAATCCTTATCCTATATTAACCAAACATGCATTTTACATGAATCTCTTTAACATTATTTACTTGAAGGAATATAGGTGCATTCCAGGGCATTATTATCCAAAACTCAATCTGCTGGATTTTAATTCGGACCATCCAAACATGCTCTAATTAAATCTGAAAGTTTTTTTTTCTATATTCAACCCCCAAAACTTTCGTATTTCTGAATAAGACCCCCAAAACCTTACATTTCTAACTAGAACCCTAAATTCTTTAAGTTGTCTAAATAAGACCCTATATCAATTAAATAGTGATTAATTAGCCTTTCTAAGATGCTAAATACCTATTCTATGCATGATTAATTTCTGCTTGTCTGTTCTTGTGGTTCTCATTTACCATATATCTCTTATGTACCAGATACAAAGGAGTTCTTCTTCACGGTCCGCCCGGTACAGGAAAAACATCTTTGGCCCGCTCTTGTGCTCATGATTCTGGAGTTAACCTGTTCTCAATCAATGGAACTGAAATTATTAGTCAAAATTATGGAGAAATTGAGAAAGCACTCCATGAAGTTTTTGATTCAGCAAGACAAGCTGTTCCTGCTATGGTTAGGATCTCCTATCATTAGTTATTCCAACATACCTTATTTCCCCTTTTTATCCACCGGGATTTATTAGTATTTTGTTGTATTGTCTTCTCTATTTATAGTAAACTCGATTCAAGGGTCTTCTTGGTTGGATGTAATTGGAGCCTCTTGTAGTTGCAACTACACCGAAAGCCCAAAATAGATGTTTGGTTACATGTAGTTGCTCTAACATGTAGCTAGAAAAACTATTTGAGGAACACCAAGCTGAAATTTTAGCATTTTCTAACTACAACTATTGGCACACAAGATAAGGGATAACTAGTTATTGCATTGCAACTACACCAACCATACATACATTTTGCAGACACATAGAGGACTTCATTTCAACCAAATAAATAATTGACAATACAAACACGCTAGTTGGATTTAGCGATTGAGATGGTTTGACTTGACCATCAAATACATGATCGATGCTGTCTATCTTTTTTGACATGCCAATATTTCTGTGTATAAAATTTTGGATGGTTTAAAGCCTTCTAACTAGTCGATCAAGTGTTTCCAATTTATGAAATCTTTATTGTACATAAAATCCATCCATTTTGTAAACACATGTTACATTAGCTAAAATACTTCGATTAATCTATATATATATATATATATATATATAGAGAGAGAGAGAGAGAGAGAGAGAGGATCCTATCGTAAGGATTTCAAAACAAATCTTTCCCACTTTTTCACTATTAGATTAATTTTGGGATGTGTGCTAACAATTATGAATAAAAGCTTTCATTTATTACCAAACATAACATAATTGTTAGCACACATCCTAAATCTAATGGTGAAAATGTTGGAAGGATCTTGGTCGAATTATATATATATAGCGAGAGGGAGGGCTAATAATTTACTTCTAAGGCATAACCAGCTTAGTTATGCCCCGTGGATAATTAATTCTCTTGTCCCTCATGCATAGATAAAGTAAGGTTGGTTTTGATCATTTACAAAGAGAGAAAGTAGAGAAACTTGTAATTAATAGGGCAATTGATTAATTCAAGGTGAAATCTTATAGGATTTTTTACGAGATTCTCTACTTTCTTTTTCCTTGTAAAACGACCAAAACCATCCTTACTTTATTAATGAATAAAGGACAAGTGAAGTAATTATCCACAGGGCATAACTAAGCCGGTTTCCGATTTTAAAAAACGGGAACTCTCGATCTACGACATATTTGAACGATCTGATCCGTTCAAGTTGATCATCCTACCTTCAAATGTTTGTGTATGAAAAATCAAAGGATTTGAAGATCTCTATCTTATGCATCGAATGAAGTTTATCGAAAGACGTTCATTTTTGCACCTATTCGATGCATGTGAGGTATTCAAATCCTTTAATTCTTCATACGCATTCACATGATGGTAGGGTGATCAACTTCAACGGTTCAGATCGTTCAAATTCGCCGTAAATCGAGAGTTCCCGTTTGCAATAGAGCACCCCCTATAAATATAGGGGAATGATCTGTTGCATTACCGGGTTGCACAATAAGAAAGCGAGAAATCCTAAACGACACAAGATTTCAACGATTCAAACCGTTCATCTAATCCATACCCTAAAATATCTATGTATAAAATATCAAAAGATTTGGAGCTTTCTAAACCATGAAGCTAATGGACTTTATATTCTATTATTGGAAAAGACGTTTATTTTGCACCCATTTGATGCATAGGTTCAAACGTTTTGATTTTTCATACATAAGCACTTTAGGATATGGATTAGATGATGAAATGTTTGGATCGTTCAAATCTTGCGACGTTTAGGGGTTTCAGTTTTTCTTATTGTGCAACCAGTGTTGCAATGCATCACTCCCTAATAGACATTTTAGGGTATGGATTAGATGAGTGGTTCGGGTCGTTGAAATCTTGTGTTGTTTAGGAGTTCTCGTTTTTTTTATTATGCAACCCGGGTTCTGACCCATGCATCAAATAGACTTTATGTTCAATTATCGGAAAGATGTTCAATTTTTGCACCTATTTGATGCATGGGTTATTAGGCTCCAAATGTTGATTTTTCATACAAACATAAAGAATAATGAAGAAAAGAGGCCCAAGGACACTTTTTCGTTAGGTGGTGTCAAAAATCTTTATTTTCCACCATTTTATGCGACAATCGGCACACATCATTTTTATCATCTAAGATGTGCATACACCAAATTTCATATGATTCTACCACTTTTTCACCGTTGAATTAGAAATGTAAAAAGTTCTATTGTCGGTAAACCGTTGGATTTGCACCCACAAAATCAACGGTGAAAAGGTGATGAAATCACATGAAATTTGATGTTATCCACATCTTGGATGATATAGATGGAGGTGATGGATACCGATTGTCGGAAAAAATCATGGTGGGTGTATTTTTTCGATGCCATAGGGTGAAATTCCCTCCCTTGGCACCTTTCCTCCATTATATATGTATATGTATGTATATATATGTATATGTATGTATATATATGTATATAAATATGGTCAAGGGGACCCCTTAAGGGCCGTTTGGTTGCATGAATTGAGAAGATTCAAATCCATGTGGAATTGCAAGTTGTGTTTAGTTCATAACAAAGTAGGGGTCAAGATTTGGGCTAAAGTACCATTCCACGGACAAAAGTTGGAATTCAAAGTATGAGTTTTTTTTGTCAGGATTTGGGTGGAGTTTAGGGATAAAAATATTAAACAATTCAATACTTTATTAAACTAAATTATCCTTTTACTTTTAGACCACTCATCAATTCACAAGTAATTCATCCTCACCTTTTCCTTTCTTCACTCCATCCAACTATACGCTTGATAAGAAGGAACATGGATTCCTTAAAGACGAGTTTACAAAATTCATGTAACCAACAAGAAAATGTTGAGTCTTTGGGGACTACAATTCTAGGAATTAAGACTCCAATTTTTCAAGTTTGGCAACCAAACAGCCCCTTAGGGTGCAACTTAAGGAGCCACCCATTTTGTACTTTATGAATATTTTTAGCTCATAAATGTATGGCCTTTATTAATTACATTGACATTTTTATGAGATAGGGCTCTCATGAAGTGCCACATCAATGATTCCTTAGGTTGCATCCTAAGATGTCGCCTTAAGAACATTTTTCTCCACACAGAGAGTAAAGGAGGAAGGAGGCCTTAGGAGGCATTTTCGTCAGGCGACGTCAAGATACCACACCCTCCAACATTTTATTTGACGATCGGTACCCATCATCTTTATCATGTAAGATATGGATACCAAATTTCATGTGATTCTACCACTTTTTCACCGTTAAATTAGCAATGTAATAAGTTCTATCGCCGGTAAACCGTTAATTTTGCACTTACTAAATCAACGGTGAAATAATGGTAGAATCATATAAAATTTGGTGTTTCCACATCTTACATGACAAATAATGATGGGTGCCGATCGTCGAAAAAAATAGTGAAAGAGTATATTTTTTCGACACCATAAGAGGAAATTCCCTCTTATGGCACCTTTCCTTCAATATATATATATATATATATATATATATATAGTCCGGCCTCGTTTCTTATTTTGAAGTCCAATTCTCAAACACAAATCCGTCGTGTTTTTCACCGATCCGCACCGTTCATCGTGATCTATGTGTGCTAGATAGGTTATGTATCAAATTTTACGAGATTTGGAGATCTCTAGCTCATCCATCTAGCGATCTTGTTTTTTCATGCATCGTAAAGCCATCGATTGTTTAGTATGTTTGATGGATTAGTTAGAGATCTCAAAATCTCGTAAAATTTGATACATAACCTAACTAACACGCATAGATCACGATGACCGGTGCGGATCGGTGAAAAACACGACGAATTGTGTGTTTGAGAAATGGACCTCAAAATAAGAAATGAGGTCGGACCTCATAGGATCATATGTATATATGGTCATTAATTTAATGATCCGATTAATTAACTCAATTTTAAGTTGATACTTTATTAGTAATTAACGATGTCAGATAAATCAATAATCCATTAATAAACTCAATAGCTCAACTTTAAAACCGAAATAACTTATTGGTGAACAATACCAAGGTTCAAAATCTTGGTATCAGAATTCAGACAATCAATTCTGGGATTGCAATTGGCCATCTCCGATCAGGATCGGCCGATGTTTCAAACCATGCACCTAGAATGCTAGATTAACTATCAAGGAAAGGCATGAATGAAAACAAATGGCTTTTGGCCTATGAAGCCTTGATGCATGCATCTAGGTGCAGTGTCATTGTTCGACGCATATTGGCACCAACACTTGAAGACGCTTGCACGACACATGTCGAACACACGGTCCAAATATGTTGTGTTGTAACGTGTCGTATACATGTCACATGCATGTCGTATGTGTCTTATATGTGTCGTGTGCATGTTGTATGTAAAGCAACATGTTAGCATTGCATTTTATGTTTTAAATTTCAATCATGTATCTTCATGCATACATTTAGTTAATTTTCTTTTTACTATTTCTAAATATGAAGCTAGTTGATGACTTGACATTGTTAAATTGGATATTAATTAATTGTTATCATCAACTCAGTTAATTTCTTAATGAGATATTTGTATATATAATACTAGGCAGTCGCTCAGAAATCAGTCCTTTTTCTACTTGTGTTATTTCTTGCAAAGTTTTAGTTAATCATTAATTGGTTTTTTATAATGATTTTCCCATTTGCAGATGACTACATCAGCTTTATCAAATACTAAACAACTACTAATAATTCCCACTATCTGGAATTTAACTTGAGTATAATTTTCATAATAAGAATAGTCTCAAAAAAGAATAGTCTAAATACACATTTAACAAGATTTTATATAGCATATGCTCCACTTGGAAGTGTGGTAATAAAATTACTGCCACAATGATTCTAGAATTCTAAGTACACCCCTCTAAGCAACAACAAGAGTATCTTTAAATTAATATTGGGTGATAGTATTAGGCTGTTTAATCACAAAAAAAAGCGGAGTGCTGAACCTCTGTCACCAGACCGTTTAGGAGGCCGCCTCGGCGGCTGCTTTTTGAAACACTGGTCTAGGGACAGCCGCTTTTTGAAACACCGGTCTAGGGGCCCAGGCGTTCTCTTAAACCACTAAGCTAAATTCTATGCTTAATTGTGTTATTTCTTGTGTGTTCATGCCGTGTTGTTTCCGTGCCCATGCTACATAGCTATCGACACTATGCAATGCCAACCTGCAGTGCTTTAAAAGCAATGAAAAAGTGGAGCGTCCGCCTGGGCAGTTGCTCGTAAAATATCATTCCCTTAGTTCTTACTGTCATCGGAGCACTCCCATCGCCTGAGTACTCACCATCGCCGGAGCACTTTCCATGGACTGAGTACTGTCGTTGATCGTCGCCTGAAAGTATACCTCTTTAAGTAACAAAAAGAGTAGATCTAAATTAACTATGGATTGAATTGAACAATCAGTTTCATCAGCATTAAGAGAAACGGTTAAGGCTTCAAAACCGGCTAGGAGCCTAGGCGTCCGCTTTTAGAACACTGCAAAATTCCATTCTTTAATTGTTTGGCTTTATTATCAAGTGGTATCAGTTTCATTCTCTATATGAATGATTTCTTCAGCAGCCTCCTACATTACTGAAGGATCATTTCTGGAAGTCAATAGTATGATATTTTCTTTGTATTGAAAAATTGATCAAATTCCAATTAAAACATCTGATGGACTTGATGAACCTACAGGAAAGACATTATTATTTGTGGAGGTTCTGATCAATCTCATCCATCCTTTACCTGCCCTAGTGCTGCCGCGTTACTCTTTGGATTCCTTCTGAATTAGCAACATTAAGCATACAGACCTATTCTTCTCTTTTGCTAGCTTCAAACTCTTTCTACTTGAACTCATTGAGTACACTTATAAAGCTTCATCAGTTGATATCCACTATTTTTCCCCTTAAAAAGGATAGTTCCTTGATTTTATTTCCTGATCTGAAAGTCACTGTTTCATCGAGTTACTGTGTTACTGAAGGGTGATGCAATTTTTTATATGTTTTTTCAGAATAAATTGGTATTTTATTTTCATTAGTTTTTCTTTCTTTCCTTTTTTTTTAAACAAAGTTTATTTCACAGTGTCTTGAATCTGTTTAAACGTTACCTTTCAGTCTTAGGTTATCTCATCTCCATGATATGCTGATGCTTAATCTACATCATTTTCTGATTTTATTATGGAGTTTAAAAATAAATTGGGAAACTTTTTATTAGTCCACTCATGTATGCAATATTCATTTAGCCCTCTCATGGATGCTTTATTTGTGGCTTTGTTGTTTCAAGGTTTTTATTGATGAGTTGGACGTCATTGCTCCAACTCGGGAAGACAAGGGAGAAGGATTATATCTTAGAACGGTTTCTACGCTGTTGAAGTTGATGGATGAGATAAAAAAAGATGATGCCATACTAGTGATTGCTGCCACAAACCGGCCTGACAGTATCGATCCTGCCATGAGACGGCCTGGAAGACTGGATCGGGAAATTGAAATAGGTATCATTATATAATTTCTTCTTAACTAATTCATGTTGTGCAGGACTCGCTGTTCATGTGCATATATGTTTGCATATAAAAGTATAATTTCGAAAGATGAAAGTTACTTTGGAATTCAACAGTTTCGAAAAACTAAATCAACTTAAAAAGGATTGGAATATTAATAAAATAAGCATGGAATCAAATCCACCAAAATATATTGAGCATACTCATCTGAGATAGATCTATGCTGGCGAGTATTACCTCCTAAGTTTCTTAGTCGCTGCTTTCTGCAAAATTTTGATCATGGATGCCACACTTAGAACTAGATGCGAACACATAAATAGCTTCTATAATTGTCATTGTCTTCCCTTAAAGTTTTAACATGTAGATTTTGTGATTTATTTGAAGTGTCCTGTTATCTAGATTCTTTACGTTTCTTTTCTTCTTTTTTTGGATGAAAATATATTGAACCATACTCTCTTGTGTTTCGACCATGAGTAGCTTTGACGACTATGCCGCGCATTTATTTTGGCATAATAATTTATGTGTAAATATCCATCAGATTTACATGTGGTTGGCCTAAGTATGGAGGTTGATGGCATTTAAGAGAACAACGCTAGCTCTTCTTCAACAAAATGCTTTCTTTCATTTAGTAGCTATTTTTTGGACGATTGGCGTGAGTCATACTAATCTACATGTCTTAAACTGCGAGTACATCAATTTTTATGTCGTTCGCATCATGAA
Organism: Agapanthus africanus; assembly: GCA_030015575.1. Classification (NCBI taxonomy): domain Eukaryota; kingdom Viridiplantae; phylum Streptophyta; class Magnoliopsida; order Asparagales; family Amaryllidaceae; genus Agapanthus; species Agapanthus africanus. Next base: position 39,296,986 of record JASDDO010000019.1, on the reverse strand, counting down.
ATCTTCTACTGCCGGAAAAACTGTAAATTTTGTAGTCATCTGATGCAAGGGCAAATGGTATCCAATTCACATGAAAATTGACATGCACATATTTAAGGACATGGTGATCAAGATAGCTGGTGCCAATCTTTAAAAAACCGGCGAATGATTGACTCTTAGAGCCGCCACTTTAGGAGATTTCCTACCGCGCCACTTTATACTTCATTTCTCTACACACACACACACACACATATACGAGAATAATGAAGAAAAGAGGCCCTAAGAAGCTTTTTCGTTAGGTGGCGGTAAAAATCTTTATCGTCCATTTTTTTGACGATTGGCATTCGTCATCTTCATCTTTACCATCTAAGATGTGTATACACCAAATTTCACGTGATTCTGCCGCTTTTTGAATTAGCAATGTAAAAAGTTCTATTGTCGGTAAACCGTTAATTTTGCACCCACTAAATCAACGGTGAAAAAGAGATGGAACCACATGAAATTTGGTATATCCACATCTTTGATGATAAAGATGGAGGTGATGGATGCTGATCGTAAAAAAAATCGTGGAGGATGTATTTTTTCAACGCCATAAGAGGAAATTCCCTCTTATGGCATCTTTCCTCCGTTACATATATATAGAGAGAGGGGGGAGTGATTCGTTGTAACCCGGATTGCACAATAAGAAAAACGAGAACTCCTAAGGTTTGGAAGATCCAAACCATTCATCGTCTAATCCACTCTAAAATGTATATCTATGAAATATCAAAAGATTTGGCGCCGTTTATCCCACGTATCAAATGAACTTTATGTTCTATTATCAAAAAGATGTTCATTTTTCACCCATTTGATGCATGGGTTAGAGGTATCCAAATCTTTTGATATTTCATAGATAAACATTTTAAAGTATGGATTAGACGATGAACGGTTCGGATCGTTCCAATCTTACGTCATTTAGGAGTTCCTGTTTTTCTTATTGTGCAACCCGGGTTGCAACAGATCACTCATATATATATATAAGAGCGCTCTATTACAAACCGGTCCGTATTTTTTAAAAATGGAAACTTTCGATCCACGATATATTTGAACGATCCGAACAATTCAAGTTGATCGCCCTACCCTCAAATGTACGTGTATGAAAAATCAAAGGATATGAAGACCTCTAACATTGCATCGGATGAGGTTTATGTTGCATTATCGGAAGGCGTTTATTTTTGCATCCATCGATGCATTGGTTAGAGCTCTTCAAATCTTTTGATTTTTCATACACGAATTTTTGAGGGTAGGGCGGTCAAACTTGAATGGATCGTTCGTATGTATACATATAGGGAAGTGATCCATTGCAAACCGGTCCGCGTTTGTTTTTTAAAAACGGGAACACTCGGTTAATGGCACATACGAACGATCCGTTCAAGTTTGACCGTCCTACCGTCAAAAATTCGTGTATGAAAAATCAAAAGATTTGAAGGTCTTTAACACTTACATCGGATGACGTTTATGTTGCATCGTTGAATGACGTTCATGTTGCATCGTTGAATGACGTTCATTTTTGCATCCATTCGATACATGTGTTGGAGGCCTTCAAATTCTTTGATTTTTCATTTACATATGTTTGAAGATAGGACGATCAACTTGAACTGTTCGAACCATTCAAATATGCCGTGGATTTAGGAGTTCCTTTTTTTTTAAAAACGCGGACCGGTTTGTAATGGAGCATTCTCCTCTCTCGCTCTCTCTTTATATATATATATATATATATATATATATAATGTAGGAAAGAGCTCATAGGAGGGAATGTGCTCCTATGGCGTTGAAAAAATACATCCTCCATGATTTTTCCCGACAATCGGCACCCTACATCTGCATCTTTATCATCGAAAATGTTGACACCAAATTTCATATGATTCTACCACTTTTCACCGTTGATTTAGTGGATGCAAAATTAACGATTTATCGACAATAGAACTTTTTACACTGCTAATTCAACGGTGAAAAGGTGGAATAACATGAAATTTGGTGTATCCACATCTTAGATGAAGATGATGAATGCCAATCGTCGGAAAAAATCATGGATGGTGCATTTTTTGACGCCATAGGAGGAAATTCCCTCGTATGGCACCTTACCTCCATTAATCTCTCTCTATATAGAGAGAGACTTTTAAGAATAACATGGTTATCTTAACAGATTTGTATACCATTTTATGGGGTGCTAATTTAAACAAACCATAGTAACTGGAGGGAAATCTTATGGTAGTGTTCCAATTCTGGGATTTAATGGTAGCTAGATTATCTAATAAGTTTATTTGTTGCATTATTTATGTTTTTTTCACACTTGTTTTCGTGGCAAGTATTCTTGCAACCTTGTCATCGAGTTTGTGCAAACCTTATGAGCAGAAGTTACTGGCATGTAGTACGTGAAAATAGTATTTTTGAAAATCAATTGCCTATGTGTTTAAGCGGCCGCTTAAGCGGTTTCAAGGTGCTCACCCCTTCACATTGGACCGCCTAAGCGGTCTTCTATTCTTACCCTTTTGTAAGCTTTGGTCTACTCTTTTTTATTCTGTTAAATGGGTATAATTCCAAGGATATAAGTGTGCTTTTCACAGTATCTAATGTCAAATACTAATACTTCATGTTGTACTCTATAATTACTCTTATAAAAGGTATAAGTGAAATCATTATTCTAAATATTAGATATCGGTATCGTATCGACACGAAGCCATATCGGATATCGGGAGATATTTTTAAAAAATATTTTTGTTACATAAATGTCATGTATGAAAATATGAATAGTCGGATTTTTAAATGAGTTTTTTAACAGCTAAATAGTAGAGTAATCATGTGAAGCGATTTGTTGTAGGTTCGAATCTTATTTAAGGAGATTTAATGTACATACAAATAACCGAATTTGAATTCACAGAGAGAGGTTGATATGGATTTTGGGCTTTTTTCTCAGCAATTTCAACTTTAACTTATCCTTCAGTACCGGGATGGGGGCGGATCCAGGGATTTCCATGTAGTGGTGTTAAAAGATCAAGGTTTAGTTAAAAAAAAATCATATTATACGTTTTAAAAACTTCCTTAAAAAATAAAACAATATTTAAAATCAAGTTAGTTATAATATAAAAAATATTTTCTGTAAAATAAAAAGCGCAATAATATTCATACCCGTGAAAAAATAATCCAAAACTACTGTAGCTAATTGAAATTGAACCCAAGCCCTTTTTTATTGGGAAACAAAACACATCACCAGTTTGACTAAAGTCTCATTGTTCTATATTTATGCAACAAACATATATGATATATATACAAAATTTTTAAAATCATGATATAATATATATTAAATTTTGTTTTCCGAAATTTCGAACGGGACACCTGACCCCTCTACCTCCTTAGCAGATCCGCTATTGCTTCATTACTGGTCGGGACGGGCCCATTACCAATGTTACTTAAAAACCATACCTTAAATAAAGTTAGGAAAATATCGCGATATTTAGTCAGATATATTAGACAAAATATGTTAGGCGATATTACGATATATCAGCCGATATTTACCCAACTACAAAATATATAAATTCAATATATCGTATCGTTTTTTCTCAAAATTCGATATAAGAGATATCGGCGATATTTAGAACACCGTGTGGAATTATCTTAGCATGATGGTATCAAGCCACACCTAAATACTAAACTTAAAAAGAGTATTAGCTTCAATTATTACTTGGGAAAATTGTTTTCGAGCTAACTTTGGAGAGGACTTTTAAATTCACGTATTTTCAAAATTATTAAAAACCCCAATACTTACAAAATACGAATATTTCAAGCTCAAAATAGATTGTGTGTAGTAAACTTAGGATAAAAAAATTCCACGTTTACCCTCATTCTTTTTAATGGCTTAATTCCCAAAAACTACCAAAATTTTGGAGCTGTGACAAATAACTACCAAATTCTTTGAAAGTTATAGAAAACTACCAAACTGTATGGGCATTCTTAAACTAGTTAGGTACCTTATTGAAAATTTAGTAAACATGTTTAGTATTTTATCGAACATTTACTAAACTAGTATGATAGTTTATTGAACATTTACTAAACAAGTTTGGTGATTTATTGTTTATTAATTTTACAAGTTTCCACGCAGTTAGCAGTTTCTTATAATTTTCAAAGAATTTGGTAGTTATTTGCCGCAACTCCTAAGTTTTTAGTAGTATTTTGGAATTAAGTCTTCTTTTTAATCAATTACACATGATTATTCTTTCAAAAAAATTATTCGTATGATTTCCTCTCGCGAATATTATTGTTCGCTCCTTCTTGGTGCTTCTCTCTCAATTCCCTAATTTTTCTCCCCAGTCTCCTCTTGCAAAAGTCCGCATCTTCGTTTTCAAATACCTCATCTTCGATTTAATTTCTCTGATTTCCTATCTTCGTTTCTAATTTCTCACCTCTTTCAAATCCTCAATCTCCAATCCTTTTCACCTGATTCCCCTTTCTTCGCTTCCAATTCCCTGAGCTTCTCGTCCGTTTCCACATCTTCACTCCCATGAGCCACGACGGTTGAAACTAGGACAATCAATAATAATAAGGGAATAATAAAAAAAGTCGGAAACTACGACAAACAATAATAAAGAGGGCAAATAACAATAAAGAAGATTGGTTTAGAAAGAAGATAGGATTAGAAAAGAAATTAGGGCAATCAATGATAAAGACAACATAACAAAGAAGCCATTGAAAACTATAGGTGCATAATCAAAAAGCTCATGTTCTAATGTCTTGGGAAATAAAAAAAAATTCCATGTTCTGATATCATAAAAAATATTGAAAAGGTATTATAGGCAATGCATACATAAATACGTAGACAAATCAGGGTTTGGGTTTAAAATAATGTCAGTGTATTTTTGGGTTTTTTTTCACAATTTTGGAACTTCGTGGGGTCAAAAGTAAGTCATCTCTCCATACTGGGCCAGGAAATAATTTTCCCATATCACTTTCAAATTAGATTCTGCTTTTTTGACTACCTCATGCCTTCTACTGTCTTTCTTCTTCGATGACCACTCATAGCTCAGCCAACTATTGCAATGTATTGTAGGTTACGAGACAAACGAGTTTTTGGCAACTCTGACTTGTATCATCGGCTAATGGCTGCTATTTTTCTTCCATGTTTTGTTTTTCTTTCTTTCTATTTCTTTTCCTTCTCCTTTGAGTTGAGGTAGACACAAACATCCTTCATTGATGACCTGAGTCCGTGTTGAGTTGTGTTTTTGAATTCTTTGTTTTTTGTTAGTTGTGGTTACTGCCTTTATCACTTTTTTAAGTAAATTGGTCTTGTATGCTTGAGCTTTATGCAAGATATTGCTCTTCAATCGGAGAACTCTATGTTTAGTATTTTCTTCGGAATTTCACATTAAGCAAGTGGCAAAAAAGATGTCAACTTAAAATTCAACATATTCAAGGAGGCAAACTAAACTTTCTATAGGTTGCTGCTCTTGCCTCTTTTTTCTAGTTCATACTATCTTATTTTGCTTAATGGTGTATTAGGACAGGGGATATATGCTTAAAAGATAATTATTTATGATGATTATAGAAAATAAACCATAATAGCAATTAAATAGATGATTTATAGGACTGATTTCTATTTGGCCGCTTGAGCGTGTAAGCGGCGCTTAAGCAATCAACCTACTTGACTCCCTGTTTTTTCTAACCTCTTTTAAAACATTGCATGAAAAGAACAATTATAACTAACAGTTAACTTATCAGAAGCTAATTTTTTGGTTAATATCCAATTATGGCACTAAAGAATTTTGATTATTGTTTGTTCTTGGTTTCCTTGCAGGAGTGCCATCCCCAGAGCAGAGATTGGATATTCTACACACCCTTTTAAGTGGAATGAATCATTCACTTAGCAACGATGAAGTCAGAGATCTGGCTTCATCAACTCATGGTTTTGTGGGCGCTGATTTAGCTGATCTTTGCAATGAGGCTGCAATGATAGCTCTTCGCCGTTATATCAAAGTCAAAAATTCGGACAGGTGATTTAAGAACCAATTTTTCAGATCTCATGGATTTGATTATGATATGCAGGGTTTTGAATGCCACAGAAATGTAGATGGTGCATGCGCTGATTCTTCATCATCATTTTCAGTACTGACAGTGTCACCACCGGTATCTATTTTCCCCATTAGTTCGCAAAGTGTTCATGGATATGGTAATTCTTCTTCGCACAAGCTTAAAAGCATTAGCACAGTGGAAAAAGAGGCAGTACTAACTGTGACCACAGATGATTTTGAGATGTCTAAATTGACAGTGAGACCCTGGGCAATGCGTGAGGTACTTGTCATCTACCTATTTGAGTTTTCACGGAGCTGTGTCAAATTATTTGATGCTAGAGCTAGCTTGTTGCACAGTTTTCTTATTGCTGTCCTTTTAAAGAGCCTCATACCAGTTTATCGTTATATTGCTGCATGCACAGCCAATTCCCATATCATAAATTCCATATGCTACAAGCTCTAGCATCACTTTCCTTAGAGATTAATCTCGCAAAGATTAGTCTTACCCAAATCTCCTTCCTCAGGTTTCCACGTTTGTTTCCATTTCGCTAAACGGCTATCCTGTATCATTATGCGCGCGTGCACACACACGGGAATGATCCATTGAGAACCGATTCCCAAAATAAGAAATCAGAAATTTTGATCACAATATATTTGGACGATCGTCACTATTCAAGTTGATCTCCTTACCTTCAAACTTGGAGGATTTGAAAGCCACTAATCTATGCATCAAGTGGATGCAAAATGGAAGTCTTTAAGATAATATAACAAAACCTTGTTTGATGCATGGATTTGCGGCCTTCTAATCCTTTGAATTTTCATACACATGTTTGAAGGTTGGAAGAACAACTTGAACAGTACGGACCATTCAAGTATCTTGACAATCAAAAGTTCTCTTTTCTTATTTTGAGAACCTTTTCTTATTGGATCATTTCTGTACATAAATACATGCATACATACGTGAGAGAGAACGAAATATACAATGCCACCGCAAGGAATTCCCTATATTGGCTGTTGTGAAAGTCACCATCCATCGATTTTTTTGATGATCGGCACCGGCCATCTTGATCTTCATGTGTCAATTTTCATCTAATTTTGATACCCTTTGCTCTATCATCGGATGATTGCAAAATTAACGGTTTTCCGATAATAGAACAATTCAAAACCATTAATAAATGGGTAAAGAGTATCCAAATGCCATGAAAGTTGTTGTGTCTATGGTTTAAGACATAGAGATCAACATGAGCGGTGTCGATTGTCTAAAAGATCGACGAATGGTTCACTTTTTGACTGCCAACATAGGAAACTTCCTAAAGCGCCACTTTATATCTATAGTTTAAGACATAGATACAACTTTTTGTTGCATCTATAGTTTAAGACAGAGAGATAAATATGAGTGGTGTTGATTGTCTAAAGGATCGACGGATGGTTAAAATTTTGACTGCCAACATATGAAATTTCCTAAAGTTCCACTTTATACTCTGCATCCTCCCCCCCCTCTATATATTTTGGTTATTGTGAGAGCAACGTGAGAAAGAAAATCGACTGTTTAGATTAAATCTCACGGCTGTGATTAATAGTTGATTTTGAAGGTCAATATCAAAAATAAAATCCAAATTTTAGAAAATCATAGCTAATCTCTCTCTCTCTCTCTCTCTCTCTCTAACATCACTGTTTTGCAAGATAATTTGATAAACAACATAAATATTTTGGCTTTTATCATTGAAATATATTTCATTCACATATGAAGGTTGCTTGATATTTGCTTGCTAAGAAATGCTCTGTAGAAAATTCTTGTGAAAGAACTTTTGTTAAACCCTTTTAACTGTCACCAACTACAAAAATGCATTTTTCTAGAAATTTATGCTTTTGAGTTTTTTTAATTACTAAAATGAGATCGAGACCGCAACATTGAGATACACGGTAGAAAAGAGAGACAGAGGGGAAAAGGAGAAGAGATTCTGAAGGATCCTTGAGGACTTTCTTCTTGATTTTACAATATCGAACAAATATTATAGTAAATAATTTCAACTGAGAGATTTAATCCAATAGTTGTTTTCTCTCATTGCTCAAGCTACTTCTCATAATATCATCCCCCCCCCCCAAAAAAAAAAAAAAAACAAAAAAAAAACAAAAACACATACCAAGTTGTCAAATCATTATATGAATAATATATCGTTTTTCTTATGTATCATATATCTTAGGGTAAATTTCATAAAGCACTATCGAACTTTCAATATTTTTGATATAGCACCATTGAACTTTAAAACGTCATACACCCCACTTGAAGGGTATTTTCTGTAAGAATGTTTTCCTAAAAAATATCAAATTCAATTCATTTTGCACTATTCAATTCCTCAAAAATAGAATGTTTCCACCGCTAAATCAATGGGTAAAAAGTATTAAATCATATGAAATTTAGTGCATTATGTTTTAGATGATGAAGATCAAAATGGACGGTGCCAATGGTCGGTAAAAAGGCGTAGAGTTGACTTTATTTGATACATAAGAGGGATCCCCTCATAGGACTTTTGTCTTATATTACTCTCATAGTAAAATAAATTCCACAAATCTTTTAATTTTGTGGATTACTATATTTAGGTAATGTTGCGGCTTTCAAAAGTACGATGGGAAGATGTGGGTGGTCAGAAGAAAGTTAAGGAACAGTTAATGGAAGCAATCCAATGGCCACAAAGCTTTCCTGATGCCTTTAAACGGATAGGGATTTGTCCTCCTAGGGGACTGTTAATGATTGGGCCTCCTGGTTGTAGTAAGACCTTGATGGCCCGTGCTGTAGCTTCAGAAGCAAAGCTGAATTTTTTTGCAGTGAAGGGTCCTGAACTTTTCAACAAATGGGTTGGGGAGTCAGAGAAGGCAGTCAGATCTTTATTTGCGAAGGCAAGAGAAAATTCTCCTGCTATAATTTTCTTTGATGAGATAGATGGCCTTGCAATATCTCGTGGACGGGGAAATGATGGCACTTCTGTCACTGATAGGGTTGTAACTCAGTTACTAGTGGAAATGGATGGTACGCACTTGTTATTTTAAATGTTACAGAAATCTCTTAATCTTGGTTTGATATCTCTATTTTAACTGATATCCTAAAGATATTATGTTTTCTGATTAAGAAGATTATCTTTATTCTAGTTGTTTCCTCCCACCTACTACAATTACCGTTTTATTGTCATTAAATGAATAATGTATGACTTCCAAAAAATTTAGAAAATAATTAGCCATTGTTCTTGTTAGAATACCCGCATTGTATACGGGCTTTATGTAATTAGCCACGAAGTAGGGGTGCAATAGCTAAATGATATTGCATATATAAAGAGGAGGATTGGGGCTAATCCAATCTATCCATTTACATTCCCTTAACAATCCCCCCCCCCCCCCCCCCCCTAATTATACACTTTTGAAAGAAAAAATAGCCTTTTTCTCATGGTTCATAAATTAGCATTTTGCGTTATGCAACTTGTGTTTTACCTTACATGAAACTTTCATACATATCTACTACCTCTTAACATTACCATTAAATTGATTACTATCCCCCCCCCCCCCCCCTCATTTACATGGCTGATTTAGGATTGGGCCAGAGAGTTGGTGTTACTGTTATTGCAGCTACTAATCGCCCTGACAAGATTGATCCTGCCCTCTTAAGACCCGGTACTGCATAGACTTTCTTTCCTCTTCTCCATTTTCTCATTGTCTTATATACCTAATGTTTGCATCCATAGTCTCGCATCCTGGCAGAGAGGACTGCTTTTTGTTATGTTCTGTAAGAGCAAATCCGCAAGGCTGTAATCTCCTGAGGCTTCTGCCAAATTAGGGAGAAAAGGGAAAACAACTTGCTTAGCATTTACATTTCTTCGACTGGAATACCATAACAGTAGTATTCGAGCTAACATATGAGCGTATGTTCAAACAGGACGCTTTGATAGGATATTAGATGTCCAACCACCAGATGAAAATGATCGGGAAGAAATTTTCCTCATTTATACGAGGAATATACCTTGCCATCCTGATGTCAGCATGAAAGAACTTGCCTGGCTTACTGAAAGCTATACTGGTGCGGATATAAAGTCAATATGCAGAAGAGCATCTTTAGCCGCATTAGAAGTATGTTGATGCACTTTCTTTCTTCTTTTGCTTTGCTTGTTTTATTCAATGATGCTTGGAATGGTACTTTTCTTGCCCTATAAAGCTGACTTTATAATTTGATAAATAAAGTTGATATTCTGATAATTGATAACAGTTCAAAGGAACTATGGAATGGTATCTCCCTTACATTGATGGTTGGGGTGTTTTTTTGGGGAGGGGGCACAGTCTCTGTCAGAGCAACCTTGTTTTTACCTTCTATCATTGTGTATCACATGGGCTCCCCACCACCCTTGCTTGCTAGCTCTCAATGGGTGTTTGCTTTATCATGTTAAACATTTACTTCTATGATGGTTCATCCTAGTTATAAATATATCAGGAAGATAGGATTGATTACATCAAGTTGAAGCAAAGCAAAGAAGTATGTATGGAGCACTTGTGTTATCTAAATTCATGTAACAAAAAGAAGAAGGAAGATAGGATTGATTACAGGAAATTTATTATGAGGAAACACTTGTGTTATCTAAATTCAATTTTATTTATTGTTGCGATTTCCGCCTTTAGCTACTGATGCATGAGTGTAAACCTCGTTAGGAGAGCTTGGAGGCTTCAGAAGTATGTATGGAGCATTTCAAGATTGGAATTGGAAGCGTGCGTCCATCAGACGTCCAATTTTACAAGGATCTTGCAGCAGAGTTTCGAAGGATTGTTGACAAATAACTATAGCATTCAAAATTCATGTTTGGTACTCCCTACCTCATGCATTGTTTTCTAATCTTGATGTTATTCTTCTAAATGGAAAGGTATATAATTAAATCTGCCAGAGATGTCTAATTTATCATATTGCTGAACCTCTATGTCAGTCTCTATGGCTGGTGAGAGTAATATTATGCTTGTCCAGGGTAAATCATTTTCGAAGGATTTATGATACAGCAAACAAATATCAAACCTTAGTTTCCAGAGAAACGGGATGGGATTTACTACCAATTCTTCAGCTGGCAGCATGTAATTTGCTGAGACTTCGTCTGTGGGCACTTTTGCGGGCGAAATGCTTCTTATGTGGATTGTGGCAATTTTGTTATTTGTTAAAGTTATTTATTGTGAGTTACCAGGTCGTGATTTATTTGTTAATTCAACCCCGGTCCGGTTGTGAATTCTAATGTTGAAAATATCTGAATAGATGGTTTTTGTTCAGTCGGTTGCGGAAATCCAAATGGTGCCCGTTTTTTTGGCATTGGATTTTGTCGTCAGGTTTTCTAAATTCATGGTTCCATTTACAATTAATATCTTCATCTTTATATATTTAAATGAAAAAAAATCTTTTAAGTGATTATCTATAGAGAGGATCTATATTGTTTCCCCTCATTGCGGACTACTTGCTTTACATAGGAGAATTTTGGAGGGGAAAAGGCGAGCTTATTTATTTATTTATATTTATTTTGTGTCAGGCCGCTGTTACAGGAGTGACATATCTAGCTCTATTGCCCCCTCCTGTTTGTAGATTCTCTCGGACAGCGGTTTGATATTAACTCCAGTTTTATCACAGCTTTGACTCTGATGATGATTTTCATCCAATTTTCTCAAATGATAGCCCAGTTCCGAGGATTGATGAACTCGTCTATGGCGTCAGCCCAAATAAAAGCTGACCAGTTCCTTTATTTTTAGGGTTATTTAAGGTAACTTTCACGCAAGACCAAAACCACGATCAAATAAATTCATTACTGAATCTATATATAACATATAATCATTACAACTTAACATGTAAACGATATAGGATAAAAAGAATGTATAAGTCTTGCTTTTCTGGCTCAAATTAATGTTTTTATGGATTATGATATTTCTTCGTATACATTCTATTTTTGGAAAAATTGATAAAGTCGGCATTTATATTTAGTTTTGTATGAATTATAAATACATTATTAGATTTTTATGGGAAAAAATAATTATTGAATGTAATTTTTTAAGAAAAAATTATATATATACTTTATAGTATGCATTAACCAGAAATACGGCATAAAAAAAAAGTGCTAAAAAAAAGTGATGGTACACGAAATTTAGGGTCGTTATAATAGTTGGACGGCGGTCGGTGGCGACGAGGATGGTGGGGGCGGTGAAGGCGTCCGTCAGTTGACCACGAGGATGGTCGGTGGAGTAGCTATTGGCGGCGGCCACATTGGCGGCGGTGATCGAGGACGGTCGGTGGTGATGGCGGCCGGCGGTGACAGGCAATGGCTTGCAGTGACGACGGTCGGCCGGCGGCGGTTGGTGGCGGCGGTTGGTGGCAGCGTCGGTGGCCGGTTAATGGTGGCGACAGTAGGCGGTAGGCGGCATACAGTTTATTTGAATTTTGATTTATTATGCATCATGTCATTTTAGCACTATAATTTGAAAATTAATTTATTTTCTTATTTTTGTATTATAAGTTGAATGATGAATTTATAGTCCAAATTTTCGCATTCTAAAATGTTATTTTAGACTAACACTGTTAAGCAAATTCCAATTTTAAATAATTTGGGACTGACATAAATTTTCAAATGATGTGGGAGTTCCCCATAGTGCTTCAGCTAACATCCCACATCCCGCCAACCCAAAACAACTTAGAAGAATTTTAAGTAGGATTTTTCAATAAAAGTCCTCGAATTAGACTTGTTTCGATATTAGTCCTTAATATCCAAAATTTGTTCAAGGATCCCAAAATCAACCGAGTCATGTCAAGTTAGGACGTACACCGTTTCTTCTAAAAAGAAAGTTAGAAAACACTTGTTTAATCCATGTAAAAATACCTGCGGTTCTTGGATAATAAACTTTATATCCTTAATGAAAAGGAAGGAAAAACCATAAACATGACGGATTAGAAGAGGTTCTGGAGATTTTAATCGAAGAGGATTTTAATCAAAGAGAGATCAGCCGGGGATGCAAAGAAGAAAGTAGGGTATTTACGAAACAAGAAGAGAAAAGGGAAGGGATACCAATTCTTTCCTAAGAATAAATCGTTAAAGATTAAGATAATTTTTCATTAAACCCTGTATCACAAGTGACATGAACTCCTAATTGATAGGAGAAACATTATAACAAATGTTGAGACTATTGGGAGTAATATCAAGATATATCTAAATTATTAAAGAGATTTGCATTAGAAAAATCGCAATTTTAATTTAAAAAATTCGAAGAACGTTGATAGCTAATTTACAACAGGTGCATTCATTTGAAATATTTACCAACACAGAACTAGCTCATTCCCATAGTCTACATACATGGTTTACAAATTTTATAAAAGACTAGGGTTAAACCCTGTGCTGCGCGCACTATATACGAATAAACTATAAAACTTTTATACAGTTGAAAAATAATTATATAAAGCAATATTTATAGATGGTTCAAGACATATCGATGAAGTCTATGATATTTTTTACTAGTAAGAAACGATATCAGTAAAGGTCCTTTCTATGTATTTGTATTAAGCAAAGCCCATGGTATTTATGTGAAAAATGTCGGAAATTCATGATATTTATTTGATATAAAAAAAGGTCCATGGTATCTATTAATACCATTTAAAAAACAGCCGGAAGTTCATGGTATTTATTTGGAAAAAGTTTATGGTGTCTATTTAAAAAAAACGTCCAAACTTCATGGTATTTATTTGTTATAAAAAAATACATGGCAATGTAGCTTTGAGAATACATTGGTACTTCAGTGAAAATCTATCTAAGATTTTAAGGTGATGGCTGAACTGAAATTTTTGAGTAGACAGCAAAACTGTAATTAATAGAAAGTTGTGATTGATAGTAGAACTGTAATTAAAGAGAAGTTCTGCCATTTCAATTGTTTTCCATAATTATCCTCCCAACTTTATCAAAAACTGACATTTATAAGGACATTGGATGAAAGGTGAAAGCAAAAGTGGAATTATTGAAATTTCCACTCTTGTTTAACAAAGTAGTATTGGATGAAAGGTGAAAGCTCATTCCCAAAGTCTATAAATACGGTTTACAAATTTCGTGATTTCGTGAGAGACAGTGCACCATGTGGCACAATCAACATGTTTATGGTTTATTATTCATCCCTAACTAGAAAGCAAGTTTTTGTTACTCCATTTAGTTTCGATTGCAAAAGTTATCTATGTACTCCTCTCTAATGTGATATTAACTACGTGTAACCCCAAAGTTTGCATTCGAATGAAACTTTTAATTTGTTCAAATAATGCTCTAACTACATGTTTTGCAAAGCATTTGTTATGACTGGATTTAATCGCAACATTGTAACCGGTCATCTTTTTTCCTACTTTTTTTTCCTCCCCCCCTCCTCCTCTTTTCCATATCAACCGCTATGGTTGGAAAAACGTAAACTTAAGTACGGATAGATAGGTTTGATGGAGGTCCTTTTCAGATCTCCTTCAGATGTTGTCTTCCGTCGATCTCCCGGTGGATTCTGGAGGGGATCCCCTGTTGTGTGTGGGTCTCAATGGGTTTTGAGGAGATTTGGTGATTGGGAGTGTTTGACGCCAAGTACCTACAAAGAAGTCTCGGGGTGGTTTGATACCACCGAGGACCCTCCGATGATCAAGTTAGTACTAGATCCGAGCAGCGTAACGGCTAAGTAGAGTAAAAATGGCTTACTTGACCCTTTTGTGATGGGGGGTTATATGGTGGTGGAGGCACGCAGCAGCAGGCGCGAGAATCTCGCCGGCAGTTACGCTTCCGACGTCACGCCCGCGTAGAGAGCGGATCGCCCATGAATGGAGATCGTGAAGGCGTGGAACGTGGGATGTTGCTGGCGGAGAATCCGCGCATGGCGAGATTCGCGGAGCGGCGGTTACGCCTGTGAGCGGCGGAACTGGTCGGAAGACCGAGAAAGACGCCCTCGGCTAAGGGGCTCGGAGACGAGCGAGAAGGCCGAGAAGACTTGGTCCTATGGCAGCTCAGGGCGAGCTGAGGGGCCGAGGAGGCCAATCTGTAGGGAGCCCCGAGGAGGGCTAGCTCGTGCTGGCCGGTCGGGTACAGGGGATAGCCGAGCAAGGACTCGACTGCCTCTAGGAGGACTTTGGTCCTTAGCGCGGAAGGGGCTGAAGAAGCCTACCAAAGACCCTTGGCCGGGCAGGGTTACTGCCCGGTGCCTCTTGGCGAGGGCTTTTGTTCTGAAGGATAGCCGAGCGAGGGATCCTTGGGCTCGACTGTCTCTGGGAGGGCTTTCTGCCCGGCGTTGCGGCAGGGAAGCTGCCCGCCGGGGATAGCCGAGCGACGGTTGGGCTCGACTGCCTCCGGGAGGGCTTTCCGATCCCTGACGTTGCGGTAGGGAACCTACCTGCCAGGGATAACCGAGCAGGATAGCTGCTGGGTTTCCTCTAAGGAGGACTTTGGTCCTTAGCGTCGGGGGGCTGTAGGAAGCCTGCTAAGGATAACCGGGCAGTGAGGCTGCGCGGCCGCCTCTTGGCGAGGGCTTTGGATTGTAAAGACAAAACTCTACTTGGGATGTTTCGACGTTTCTTTATTCGAATGGAAAGGATTTTTAGAGAACGTTTTACATCATCTTTGCGAAGAAAAAAAGGGGGGTACACACTCGCCGGCCTTGACCTTACTGGTAAGGCCACGGGAGCTTGCGTCCGTCCGCGTCTTGTAGGCGGTAGACTCCATCGGGGAGCGCCTTGGAGACGAGGAAGGGACCATCCCACCTTGGGGAGAACTTGTGAAGCCTGCTTTGGTTGATGAACTCGTTTCGCCGTAGGACCAGATCCCTGGTTTTGAAGGAGCGGTGTTTGACCCGAGCGTTGTAGTATCGGGCCGTTTGTTGTTGATAAGTGGCAGCTCTGATCTGAGCCCGGTCTCTCTTCTCCAACAAGATGTCCAGGTTGGTTCGTAGCGCTGAGGTGCTTGTGTCATCATCGAAGTGCTTGACCCAGTAACTGGGTAGCCCGATCTCCGCTGGGACCATCGCCTCGGTCCCGTAGCAGAGGCTGAAGGGGGTCTCCGGGGTGGGAGTCTTCTTTGACGTGTGCAGGGCCCATAAGACTCGGGGTAGTTCTTCGACCCAACTGCCTTGTCGCCCCTCTAGGTAGGTCCGGAGACCTCGGAGGACGTCTCGGTTAGCGACCTCGGCCTGCCCGTTGCATTGGGGATGCGCGACCGCGGCGAACTTCATGAGGATATGGTATTCTTTGCAGAAGTCCTTCACTTTCTCGTTCTCGAAGTTCGTCCCGTGGTCGGTGATGATACACCTCGGGATGCCGAACCGGAGTATCAGGTTGTTTTGCAGGAACTTGATGGTTGTGGCGGCGTCCGGTTTCCTGATGGGGACGGTCTCGTTCCACTTGGTGAAGTAGTCCACCGCGACGAAGACGTAATTGTGCCCGCCTGCACTGGTAGGGAACTGGCCGATCATATCCAATTCCCACTGGGCGAACGGCCATGGGGATGTTAGGGCAGTTGGCTCGGTAGCCGGGAAGCGGGCAATGCTGCCGTGAAGCTGGCAGCTCTTGCACCTCCTGACTAGCTTCAGGGCGTCCTCGTGCATGGTGGGTCAGTAGTACCCCTGGAGCAATGCCTTTTGGATCAAGGTTCGGGCCCCTGGTGTGCACTGCCCACCCCCTCATGGATTTCCTGAAGGACGTAGTCGGCTTCGTGGGGGTCAACGCACCGGAGCAGGAGCTGAGTGAAGGCCTTCTTGTAGAGGTTCCCATTGCTCCAGACGAAGTGGCGGGCTTTGGCCCGGAGACGGCGGGCGGCTTCCCGGTCCTCTGGGAGCGTGCCGTTCTTCAGCAATTCCACGAGGGGCTTCTTCCAATCCAGGTCGCTCTCCTACGCCGCATACACATGGAGTGTCGTCGCTCCATCTCCCACGCTTGGTTGAGACAAGGTTTCAAAGAGGATAGACCGCTTATTGTTGGCCGAGTATGACGAAGCCAGCTTGCTCAGAGCGTCGGCTTGGGCATTCAGCTGCCTGGGTATTTGTTCTACCTGAACTTCGTCAAAGTTCCTTTGGAGTTTCCTCACCTCGTCCAGGTACTTCATCATCAGAGGCTCTCGAGCTTCGAAGCGGCCGGTCACTTGACCAACAACAAGGGCCGAGTCGCTGCGGATTCGAATTGTCTTCAGTCCCATTCCGGCGGCCATGCGCAGTCCAGCCAGGAGGGCCTGTACTCTGCCGCGTTGTTCGAGGCTTTGAAATCGAGCTTTAGAGAATACTCATTTCTGCTTCGTTCGGGCCCCGGATAATGAGGCCGGCACCGCAGCCTTCCTCGGTAGAAGACCCGCCGAAGTAGATGACCCACTCCAGAACCGAACCAAGCCTTTCCGCGATGGGACACTGGGTTGTAAGGGGCGGCGTGGACTCCGGCTTCTTGCTAGGGATGGTGCATTCAACGATGAAATCGGCCAGGGCCTGCGCTTTGATGGCTTGCCTCGGGCGATACCTTATGTCAAACTGAGATAGCTCCCACCTCCATTTTTCTAAGCGGCCCGAGGATTCTGGTGATGCAAGGATAGCCCCCAACGGGCGCTCGGTGAGGACAATGATGGTGTGTGCTTGGAAGTAGTGCCGTAGCTTCCTCGAGTCTACTACGAGGGCTAAGCCAATTTTCTCTATGGCAGGGTACCTCGTTTCTGCGTCTTAAAATACGTGGCTCACATAGTACACCGGCTTCTACGCTTCATCGGCCTCCCGGACGAGCACCGAGCTTGCCACTTGGTCGGATACTACCAGATACAGCGATAACTCATCTCCTTCGACTGGTCGGGTGAGCAGTGGTGGCGTCGCGAGGTGCTTCTTCAATTGGTCGAAGACGGCTTGGCACTCCTCCGACCACTCGAACCTTGGGATTTTCCTTAGTGCCTTAAAGAACGGAAGGCATTTCTCTCCTAACCTGGACATGGAACGGCTCAGAGCGGCGACTCGTCCCGTGAGCCGCATGATCTCGACGTTGGTCTTGGGTGCGACCATGTTAAGGATAGCGTTGATCTTCTCTAGGTTAGCTTCGATTCTGCGGTGAGTGAACATGAACCCGAGGAACTTTCCCCCGGTGACTCTGAATGCGCACTTGGCGGGGTTTAGCTTCATGTTGAACTTGCGAACCACTTCGAAAGCCTCGCCCAGGTCCCTGGCATAGTCAGCCGACGAGACGGATTTGACAAACATGTCGTCAACGTAGACTTCCATATTCCTGCCAATCTGTGGCTTGAACATGCGGTTGACCAACCTTTGATACGTGGCCTCGGCGTTCTTGAGGCCGAAGGGCATCACCTTGTAGCAATACACTCCCCGGTCCGTTGTGAATGCGGTGAGATCTTCATCTTTAGGATTCATATGGATTTGGTTGTAGCTGGAGAAAGCATCCATGAAGCTCAACAGCTCGTGACCGGCCGAGCTGTCGACGAGCTAGTCTATCCGGGGGAGCAGGAAGTTGTCCTTAGGGTAGGCCTTATTGAGGTCGGTGAAGTCGACGCACATACGCCACTTCCCGCTTGACTTCTTGACCAGGACTACGTTCGCCAGCGACTCCGAGTAGGGTACATTTCTGATGAAGTTGGCGGCGAGGAGCCGATCAACATCCTCTTCGATAGCCTTCTGTTTGACCGGGGTGAAGCTCCTATTTTTCTGTCTGATGGGTCGGGCCGCATGATCAACCCCGAGCTTATGGGAGATGATTTTGGGATCAATCCCAGGCATGTCAACAGGCGCCCAAGCGAAGATGTCGGAGTTGGTTCTGAGGATCTGACCAGGTCATCTTGCTGAGTCCCCGTCAGGAGTGATCCGACCTGGACGGTTTTTCCCTGGTCTCCTTCTGTTAGGGGCACCTCGGCCGCTCGTCTCGGGTGTCCAGAGAACCTTTGATATCGTCATTTACCTCAGCGTCGTCGGCCGGCTGCTCGGGCGAAGACGTTTCGGTAAGGCCTATCTTCGTGACCCGTTGGCTCCCGTAGGCCTGACCTATCCCGCCCAGATCGAGAGGGAACTTTATCGCCAGGTGGTAGGTCGATATCTGGGCCTGGAGGAAGTTCATCGTCGGATGGCCGAGGAGGACGTTGTAGGCCGATGGGACTTTTGCTACGATGAAGTCCACAGGTAACGTGCGCATGCGGCCGGGCTCCCCGATCGTGAACTGCAGGGTGACCACCCCTTGTGCGGGGATGGAGTGGTTGGTGAACCCCGAAAGGACGTGAGAGGTCGGTTTCAAGTCTGCTGGGGCGAGCACCATGCGTAGAAAGCAGTCGTGGAAGAGGATGTCTGCCGAGCTGCCCGAATCGACGAGTATCCGGTGGACCTCGTACCGGTGGATTTGGGCCGTGATCACTAGTGGGTCGTTGTGGGGCACGGATATGCCGTGGAGATCCCCGTCGCCAAAGTTGATGGGCTCGCGGCCTTTAGCCCTTTTGCTCGGGCGGCCGCTGGCGTCTGTTGCCGGCGCGGGGTGCCGAGCTTCGCAGGAGCCCGACTGGCCCCCTGTCGCCATAACCATAGTCCTTGATGGGCCTTGGTTTCCTTTGGCGGGGACCGCAAGGCGATGGCCGGTGTAGGGGCCGGTGACGTTAGGTTGAGACTCGCCTGCATCTCCGTTGAAGGGAAAGTGGCGTCTGGGACCCGAATTTTCGGGGCGATTACTTGCCATGTGGATGGAGATCGGAAGGCCAAATTTGTTTTTATGGAGTTTTCGTTCCCACAGACGGCGCCAACTAATGGAGGTCCTTTTCAGATCTCCTTCAGATGTTGTCTTCCGTCGATCTCCCGGTGGATTCTGGAGGGGATCCCCTGTTGTGTGTGGGTCTCAATAGGTTTTGAGGAGATTTGGTGATTGGGGGTGTTTGACGCCAAGTACCTGCAAAGAAGTCTCGGGATGGTTTGATATCACCGAGGACCCTCCGACGATCAAGTTAGTACTAGATTCGAGCAGCGTAACGGCTAAGTGGAGTAAAAATGGCTTACTTGACCCTTCTGTGATGGGGGTTTATATGGTGGTGGAGGCACGCAGCAGCAGGCGCGAGAATCTCGCCGGCAATTACGCTTTCGATTTCATGCCCGCGTAGAGAGCGGATCGCTCATGAATGAGGATCGTGAAGACGTGGAACGTGGGATGTTGCTGGCGGAGAATCCGCGCATGGCGAGATTCGCAGAGCGGCGGTTACGCCTGTGAGCGACGGAACTGGTCGGAGGACCGAGGAAGACGGCCTCGGCCAAAGGGCTCGGGGACGAGCGTGAAGGCCGAGGAGACTTGGTCATGTGGCAGCTCAGGGCGAGCTGAGGGTCCGAGGAGGCCAATCTGTAGGGAGCCCCGAGGAGGGCTAGCTCGTGCTGGCCGGTCGGGTACAGGGGTGGTCTGGTCGGCCTTTGTGGGCCCTTTCTTCTGAGTTCTGGGACGTGTCATCCGCCACGTGTCCTGATCTTAAGGGTCGCCAATATTGAGTATTATCAAGGTTGGTTCGAAAAGAACACACAAGAAGCATGGATAAGTTCCCTATAAAATACCATCATAACACTCTTTTGCATAAAAAGTCATGTAGATAATGAATAAGATTAAAAGTTTATTCTCATAGAATGGTTGTTTCAATCTTCCAGGAAACAAATTATGGAAATTTAATCTTACTTATGAAATTCTCTAAAAATTGCTGAATCTGCTTCACATTCAAATTATTCTATGAAAACTAACTAATGGTAAATGAAAGAAAAATAGTTGCTATTTTTTCGCACTCCTTTGCATGAGATCTCTAGAAGATAACCTTATGCATTTTTACTAAGCATGGCCAACAACTAATTATATAAGGAAGCAGTTTTGAACGAACTACACAAACATGCCGCAAACCCGACATAAGATAAGAGATTCGAGGGATTGGCAAAACAAAACCGAGATCTAAGGGACTAATATCGGAATAGGGTAGTCATAATAAAAGAAGAAGTATGGGTTGAAACTCAACCATGCTAAACCATCCCCGCCACCACCCCCCCCCCCCCCAAATATACCTTAATATTTAAAGCCCGGTGGGATTCAGTTTAGATAATTAGGTTTCATAAAGTTATCTAAATTTAACTTCAAAATTCTAACCATACCATAGTTAACATTGATTTTGGAGTTTAGATAACTGAGCTTAATAAAGTTTTCTAAATTTAACTTCAAAATTCTAACCATACCATTTTGGAGTTTAGATAACCGAGCTTTCATAAAGTTTTCTAAGTTTAACTTCAAAATTCTAACTATACCATAGCTGACATGGATTTTGGAGTTCAGAAAACCCTGGTTATATCTTCATCAAAGCTGAGATGACCGGAATTTACAAAACTTCAATTCAACCTAAGTTTTCTAAACTCCAAAAATTTATGGAAAAAATACATAAATTTTGAAATTTAGATAATTGCAAATCATGCGTCCTATTTGGATACAAAGTTAGGATAACAATGGTTTGTTTAAAGTGGAGACATGAGACATGTAAACTATATTTTTTAGGATCCAAACTCCAAAAAATGGAGTTTAGTAAACTTTTTTTAAAAATGTTATCAATCTGAGGTATGATGGATGCTCGATCAACACCTTTGACACCAAGTAACCAGCGAAGGACCAGGTTTGGTTCTTCCTCGCCTGTTTCCCAATGAAATTGCCGCGCCTTCCGTCGTAGTATTCAGGCAAGTTGTCATTCATCAGCCTCGGCTCTGCAAGCTTGATAGCTTTCTCTGCAATGTCATGGCAGCCAGTTTTAATGCCTGCAGCAGTTAGAAGCCAAAGTAGCTAGGACTGGCCAAGATCCTCCAATATGATAGCTCCACCTACTGTTTTAATGCCTGCAGCAGTTAGAAACCAAAGTAGCTAGGACTCACTTAGCCGGCGATGCCGTTGATGATCGGATTGCAATACAGTTACCCAAGCAAAACCATCGGAAGTCCATTCTAGAAGGACCAACATTTCCAACAAAGTAGCCACCACGATTTGGCATGAAAATCAAACAACCAGTCAGGAAGAGAATCAGGCATCACGTTGAATTTGTTAACAGCAGCGCGTGAGTATTCCTCTGTTTTAAACCGATACATGTCATTGAGCCTACTAGAGTCGAGCCAAAAGTATTCGCTCATGTGATAGCTCAAAGCATGAAGTCTGATGGTTATGCTCTCAACAAACTGATTCCCCTCGGCGGCATCTTGCTTAAGCAGAATCAAGGCACGTCTTAAAGTCATAATAAAAATAGCGCTTGAATATCAATAGAATAACGATAAACGCCCATCCTTCGATCAATCATACAGCAACCGTCAGCACACAACAATGTAGGGAATGTATCAAAACCTTGAGAGAGAGAGAGAGAGGCAGAGAGTAAGAATAAGCCGCATGCCGTTTTGGCAACCAGGTCTTCCAGCCAATAATGTATCCCCCTGTGTGCTTGGTGTATGCATGGAGCAATATAATCCACCAAAATCCAGAATCGACAGGGACGCCTCCTCCGATTGCACTTTCTCCAAAGTCAGCAATTAAATTTTCATGGCCCCCACATTATGTTGAACTTTAGTTTGGTTAAGACAGAATTAAAAGCATTGAGGCGTGTATGATACACTTTCCGAAAGGTGATATTGCCCCACTATGGGAGTACAGTGGAATGCAATCACCCCTAAGATACAACAAAGCCCTTGAAACTCTCTTAGAAGATAATGAGAAGAAGATGTCAAAACTGTGAAGAGAAGGATATAATTTACAGGGTTGAACAGACACAACCGTTTGTATATATTGGCTGCAATGAAAGAGAAAGGTTTTTTTTTTTTGAAATAGGTTGTTTTGAATTTTTAATTATAAAAATAGGATATTAAGATTTATAATTATGTAAATAGGACAGTTTGTTGGCCCCCCGTATTTTTTTTCTTTTTTTTTACAGAGGGCGGGCCCGCCCTCTCCTTTATAAAGGAGAGGGCGGGTTCTCAGAACCCTCCCTCTTCACAAATGAGGGGAGGGCGGGTTCTAGGAACCCGCCCTCCCCTATAATAGGTAGAGGGCGGGTTCTAGGAACCCGCCCTCTACACTGGGGTGAGGGAGGGGGTCCACCAAACCGTCCTATTTTCATAATTATAAATCTTAATACCCTATTTTTATAATTAAAAATTCAAAACAACCTATTTCAAAAAAAAACCCAAAGAGAAAGAGGGTTGTTGCCGAGCTTTGGATGCCTGTCCTGAACTAGAACTAGAACAGCTAACTCGGACTCAGGGTAAACTTTGTTGAAGAAAGTCGTACTCTCATCAGCTTTCAAGTAAATAAAGAAGTTCAGGCTAGTGACATTAGCTATCGACTATTGGCCTTTGTTTTCTCTCTGTCACCATTTATAGTAAGCATGAATCGCTTTCTGTACTTCCCTTCGTTGAGGACCGAGCTCTGGTCATATTTGATACGGATAGCACATCAGAGCAGGTAATCATAATCGTCAGTCAGCAAGTCACTTCCTCTCCTGTTGATTTGTCACCTTGCTTCGTTTGACTTTCAACTATGCAAATAAAAAGGCGGGAAGGAAGAAAGGAAAGAGGATCAATTGATAAGTACTAAAAAGGAGATCAGTGGGGTTAGGTATTAAACTGCCTTTCAAGGAAATGGGCTTCAAAGTAGTAGAAGGGCCGTACTCGACCTTTGGATCAATGTCCCATCCACCGCCCTTGTTCTCGGTTGCTCCCAGGAGGGCACTCTGGAGCAAAGAAAATCTCCTTGCTTATAAACTCCAGGTAAAGAGAGACTCCACCCTTTCCGCTAAGTATCCCGCTCTTCCCTTGAGTAGACAACACAAACAAGGCCATCATGAGGGATTGTCCCATACATCCCAAGTCGTAAGCGACAACATACCCAATCTGTCATAGCCAACTCGTTTGCTTCTACCAAGCCCACAAGCTTGAGTCTTCAACCAAGACTCGTTGTTCACTTGCCGCATCACCAATTGGTCAAGTGCTCAGCCCGTCAAGGTCTCTGCCAGAAGCGAGAGTTTCAACCGAAAATGGCTTATCAAACTCAGGCAACTTCAGCACCGGCTCAATCACCATCGCCATCGTCAAACCGTCCAAATTTGACAGCATTAATTTCTAGTTCTAACCCCGATCTTTCTTCAGCTTATTTCTTTGTAGTTAAGTAATACCAAAGCCTTGCCTCTTTCCTCCTGCCGAATCATCAGAGACATAGAATCACATTACTGTAATGAATGAAAAGGTTGGATTGTCGAGTGATACGGGTGATGAGTGGAGCTCCCAGACAGCGAGCAAAGAGCAGAGCGACAATGCAAGGTGGTAGGTGCCTCAATTAAGCTTGTTCCTTTCTAAGGCAGTAAGTGGAGGAAGCAAGAGTAGCTCCGGAAGATCAGTGCGAGGTAGAGCGGAGGAGAGTGAAGCATCGAAAGAAGGCAGGCAGCGCGAGGTAGCACAGCGTAAGGGATAGAGGGAGGTTTGATTAGTCACCATGAAACTGGCGGGCATCACACCGGCGGGCATAGTCGATGCAATCCTTGATCATGGAGGGCCAGCAAGAAAAAGGTAAGACCAAACTTTGATTTCCTCTAAAGGAAGATCAATATTGTTGTTACCTTTTTATAACCCAGTTCAAGTTGTACAAGTGAGCCAAGGATTCTTCCAAGAGAGTACGCGAGCGGAACGAGCCACGTAGATGGAAGTGGGCGAGACGACGCAATATCGATCTTTTGTTATGTTAAGAATGTTTCCAAGTCCCTTTTTGTGAAGACCCTTGTCGACTCTTTATAGATCTTTGTTTTGATTATCCACCGGCACTTGCAAAGGGGCAAAGGAAGGAACCGCTGTACTCGTCACAGTCGAAAGCTTGCTTGAAAGATGGAACCTGTGAAAAAGAGTTTAAAAACGAAACTAGCTACCGTTATAATCAAATAAATCAAGACTCCCGGTTTAGTCTTTCTGATCTCCTTCCCCGAAAGCTACATTGGCCTGTTCCTCGAGTGTGGGTATTCAGTATGCGGATCTGTCTGCTGGCTCTAGTTTAAGGTCCGACGCAAGCCCCTGGAGTACTTCTCGCTTTAAAGGAGAAGAGATAGATCGCTTAGAGCTTTACTTACTTTCTTCACTTACGACTTTCAATATTCCTCCCTCCTCAAAATCAGGCCTCTTAGACCAAAACCACTCTCACATACATCAGACACAGACGTCTGGATTCAAAAATGTAAGAATAGCTTGACTATCTCAGCATGGCAGCCTTATTGTCACAATTTTCTAGGCCAGAAAGAATTGCTCCATATCGCCACTTCTATAATTGAATTGCCTGAGCCACTCTCTTTCTCTTAGAAGTAAATGCAATCAACTCAAATTCCATTAAGGTCTGCAAGCCTGTCTCCTCGTTCAGAAATCACTCTTAACCCTAATGGTTAGGACCCAGCGACTTGGTTCAAAACCTTGAAAGCTAGAATCTGGTGCCTTCCCTTAGTCCATTTCTTTTGTCCTAGAATCAGGGGTAAGCCATAGCATGATTCGGAATCTAAAGATGTTTACGAAGAAAGTAGGCTTTCGACGAATTGGGTTGGAAATAGAAGATCTGAATTAGATCCCTTCTCGATAGCTTTAGTCAGAGCTCATCCCTCGAAAAAAGGGAGTAGTGAGAAAAGGGTGACTATCATACGGAAATGAAAGACGTTCAGTAAGATCAGGGAATTCCACTATTGAAGTTATCCGTCTTAGGCTTCAAGCTATCAGTCAAGGGAGTCAGTCTAAGCCCTAAGTCGACGATCCGCTTTTTGCCAGTCAACTCTCTTTAGAGAAGTCTCAAGCACTTAACCACTTATTTTGGAAAAGAGAAAATCGGTGGCTTATTGGTATACAAAATAAAAAGAAAGCGTCGAAAGTGCAGTTAGAGTTCTCCGTTAGGGTGACTCGATAGCTAGATTAATAGCCTTTGGTAAATTCTTTTATTCAGAAAGTAGGCATTCAGCCTTTAAGTCAGCTTGCCTTTTGCCTTGTGGCTTGGATCGAAGGAGAAGGAAGAAAGAAGGGAGATAATTTCATGGATAGAGGGCCAGAAGCTTCATCAAGAAAGTTCAAGTTAAAGTAGGATTCTTTTTCATGCTTGCTATCGACGGAAGAAGAAGGCAATCTGAGCTCGCTCTTCAAGGAGATAGGTTCGGTTCATACATTCGATTCTTCCCTGCTATCTTGATTATATATATCAGAGGGGGTAGGTGAGAAAGCTAGATCCCAGGGTTGTAAAGAGAGAGCACACTTCCGCTATCTCGTCAGAAAGAAAGACACACATAAGAAGAAGAAGCATACTATCTGAAAGAATTGGCAAAATACAGATAGGTAAATGGGAGACTTGATGAATATCAAAAGAAAGAAAGTAGAGCGTAAGGTGAGAGTTTATGGGCGTTTAGAAAGTCTTCCCATATTCCTTTTTTTGTAAATCTCTCTTCCATTGCTTGTTAGCATTGGCTATCGGTCAATTCTGGTTCCTTTCCTTATAAAAAGAAAGGATCATCGAGGAAAGTCAGACCGTGGATAACAAGCCACCGGATGACCAAGGTCAGCTTCGAGGGAAAGACTGGCCGCTGAAGCCCCTCGCCGGGTTACCTTACCTGGAAGTGACGGGATAGAGTCCTCCATTTAACGAAGTCAATCGACGTATAAGCAATTTTCGAGCTTCTATGGCACGGAAAACCCTTCTTATTCGATAATTCGTATTCCCCCTCTCGATCCTCAACTCGTCTTTCTCTTTACATACATTCATTTCATCCTATAGGCGCAGGGAGCCAAAAGCGCCTGGTGTGGTAGTTCGATGAGCTTGAACCATTTCATTTCCATTGCCGTCTCATATGCTGTCTACTCTTAGTGTAGTGCGCTAAGCTTTTTCTCGCAGAGCTGTGCCCGGTGACCAACAAAGCATTATTGATAGAAGACAACAATCGTCAGGTGGAGTAGCCCTATAGTTAGTAGACTTTCCCCGTTACTCTCAACTAAGACAGGGCAGGGGAAGATCTCTGAAGCTACTACCGAACTTTTTTGTTGATATGGCCCAATATATTACACATACAGCTAACTCCTATTTACAACTTTGACAGCAAAAGTGATCCGCTGCATCCAAAAACTCTCTCTGATTCTGTTCGATTGAACGATTGTACTAACGACAAACTAGGCGTAATGAAACCCATGCGTACCTCCCTCGATTTCAGTTTATAAAGAATTCTTTGTTGTTCTTGCTGCGACTCTCACGGATGTTACTTCTGTTATAGATCAGTTAGTTTGCGAATGCCTTTGATTCCTCCTTTGCTTTGAGCAAATCCCCTTCTTGCAATTCTGCTTTTTTCTATCTTGGTTTGAATTGCCTGTGTTTTCCGGTCTTTCACATTGATCCTCTGCTAAGCAAGAAAAAACCTACTAATCCTGTTGTTTCCCTTGCCTCTTGCTTAATGCTAATTGGTTCTCATCCCGTCTGAAATAGAAATACGTCATGCTACCAATAGATTCAAACTACTAACAATCCCCCATTAGTTTGTATATATTGGCTGCAACCACATCTCTCTCGTGACAAATATTATGCATAAAGAAAGGTATCTCTCGATTTAAACCTTCCATTAGTGTATATATATCCCACATCGGATGGAGAGACGAATGCCCAAGTCTTTATAATAATTCCCAATATTTAAGTAATATCTTGATTAAAGTGGATTATGAGCCAAGTGGGCCTGATTTCTAGCAGGCTTATAACATTTATTTATTATTGTCTTTGATGAGGCACTTGGGCACTTGGGGTATCTTGGGTTGACTTAATAACAGAGTTTGACATTTTGAATTTCAAATTCAAAGGTTGTCTGAACAGAACAGTCACAACCATTTAAACGGTTGTGTCTGTTCAACTTTAAACAGTCACAACCGTTCAAACGGTTGTGTCTATTCAACTCTATAAATTATGTCATTCTCTTCACAGTTTTGGCATCTTCTTCTCATTATCTTCTAAGAGAGTTTCAAGGGCTTTGTTGTATCTTGGGGGTGATTGCCTTCCACTGTACTCCCATAGTGGGGCAATATCACCTTTCGGAAAGTGTATCATACACGCCTCAAAGCTTTTAATTCTGTCTTAACCAAACTAAAGTTCAACACATTAGGCCGTCGCTTTGAAGCTTGCAGGCATCACTCCCTCTCCTAGCTTGAAGCGGTCTATACTTTTATCTGCTAAACTGTAAGAGAATAGTATTAAGAAGGAAGTTCGTAACTATTTCTGGCTCACCCTTAGTCAAATATGCCAAGCCACAAGGGAAGAAGTCACGTACAAACACTTGGTTGTAATTGAGTGCTTCTTGGGTAGTGATGATGCTCATAAGTGGGAACTCTCCATATCATGACACGAGACACGTGACAGATGATGTGTCCCGGGGCTCACGGAAACAGGGCAAGCACCACACATTGGAGGCATCCCCCGGGCTATCGTCCCGCTTCTTGAACCTGACATCCGAGAAATCCCTGAACATTCCTGTGCTCACCATGTAAATAACCATTGGCTCGCCTCCGAGCCCTCCTACACGCCGAGCTCCTCGGCCCTTGAGCCCTCCTACACGCCTAACTCCTCGGCCCTTCTCCTCCAAGCTATCACGAAACCGAACTAGCTCGGCCTCCCGCCCTCTTTTAGGCCTCCCACCGAGCTAGATCTCCTCGGTTCTATCGAACGACCTAGAACGCAGATCACAGGCGTCTCCACGACGGCTCCACGGATCTCGCCAGACGTGAGATATCTCCCGCCTCACAAGCCCGTGTTCCACGCCGTCGCATCTCCCATTAACAAGCGTTTCTCGTCATTAATGGGGGGATCCCGTCATTCACGTAGGCGTAACGCCAGGGGCATAACGGCCGGCGAAGATCTCGCGCCAGCTAGCTCATGGCGACCGCTATAAAAAACTCTCTCCCAGACGACTCAGGTAACACAATTTTACTCCAACAAGCCGCTACTCTGCCCAAGTATCTCGGCTAACTTGATCGTCGGAGGGTCCACGGTGGTAAAACCATCCCGGAACTTCTTTGCAGATAGCTCGGTTTCACTCCAAATCAAGCCCACTGAGATCCACACGCTCAGGGAGATGACCCCCAACATTAATATCAGCCGTTCATCAACACTCGCGACAGATCGACGGAGGACAACATCCGAAGGAGATCCTGACCTCCATCATTTGGCGCCGTCTGTGGGAAATCCGAAAATTCCACTCATCGAAAGTTGATCTTCCGATTTTGAACTAACACCCGAGCCCAATAATACTATTTATATTACTAGTTGAGGGTTATATACTGCTCATTCCAATTATCCTGATTATCTGGTGTTTATTGCTAAATTTTAACCGGTTAAGTCATTTTGGCACATAACAAATTTTAACTCCTAAAATAAAATTAAAAATGTCCATGTTGGCCTACTCATCGCCACTAGTCGCGTGGTAGCGTCCGCACGTCGAGATTCCGTCCCGTTCGGCTAAACGGGCAAGTTTGGACGACTACGCACGCGTACAAGTGTACGACTTGGGGGCATGCATTTTAATCATTAAACACCTCTTTTCAAAATTTGGAACCCACTTAAAATCCTATAATTTGAATTTGGAACATTTGGGCGCAACCCGGGCTCGATTTGGAAATGTTTCATTTCGCGCCAAAATACCCATTTTAATTTAATAATACATCTACTTCTGTTATATATTTAACCAACTTATTATTCACAAATCCTTACCAAAATCATTTCTGCCTCGTGATCAGCCAATCACGAGCTCTTGTTCAAGTCGTGGGCCCCCTTCCCCTCTCTCTCTCTCTCCGCCTCTCTTTGTCTCTCTCTCCATTCTTTTTCTCTCTCTCTCTCTAACAAACACCCTCTATCTCTCTCCTCATCAAATCTTTCTCTCTCTCTCTCTCCAATCTCTCTCTCATCCTCTATATATTTTTGCAGCCGCCCCTACTCGTCTTCCCCATCACGAGAAAACCCACGCGAACCCCGAACCCTAACCCTAGCCACCTCCGGACATCGCCGTCGACCTCCCTGCGACCTCGCCGTCGCCGCCCTCGCCACCACGAGCCTAGCCGCACCCTCCTACCTCCTTCCTCCTCTCTCTTCCGCGCCTGCACCCAACCCCGACGACGCCACCAACCACCGCAGGTCTCGTCGTCGACGCCGCCTCCAGTCACCGACGACGCCGGAGACTCCCTCTCCTCCTCCTCGTCGTGACCTCGTCGTCGCCTTCCTCCTCCCCTCGCCGGACCACCATTAGACCCGAGCCCGACCCTGCACCATCCCCGGGTCGCCGGAGAACGCGCCGTCGACCCTCGTCGACGTCACTCGCGCCACCTCCGACCACCCTCTCTCCCCTGCGACCAGAACCCGGCTCTACCTCCCCCCTACTCACAGCACAACCCGACCCAACCGCCTCCAGCACTGCAGCCGCACTCCCAGGTCGCCGCCGGCGCCCCTAGCTGTCGAGTCCGTTGTGGTTGCCCTGGTTCTTCTCTGTAAGCATCCCTTTATCGTTCCTTTGTGCTAGATCCCTTTCCCCGCTGATCCTTGTTATGTTTATCGCGTTTGCTAACGTTGTTACTTTTGACTTTTGCCGGTTTCCGACCGTGCCGTCTTTTGAACCCGACGCTCCAGCGAGGTACCCTGGTCCGTGTGATTCCGTTGTTCTCTGTTGGGACTCGATCCGTGGCCCGTGCACCCGTCTCGTGTTTTCTGCCGCCTTTGCATCCGTGCTTTCCGGTTTGCGAAACCGTCGAGGCAAGTATCCGAATACTTGCTTTAACATGCTAGTACACAAGATCAAGTCTTGCTGCAAACTTAATCATCATATTATAACCACACAGCTATTAGTAACATCGATATCTTTTATAACTTAGAATTGATGGTCACAATTATCCGTGACATTAAATCAATGTAGTAGTTGCCTGTAATTAACCGGTCTGCTATTAATTCACACTTTAACTAACTAAACCAAGTAGATCGTCCTCACTTCATTTGTTAAATCACCCATGAGACAATTATTATGCTTTAGTTTAAATTCATGTAGCTTCATTACGTATGTTGATATTGTTCCACTTTGTGACTATTGCACCCCAAGGGTGCTTGAACCTGTTAATAAGAGAATACAAAACATCACTGTGTTTACATGGGATAATATTGTTATTGCTGTTCCTGCTGTTGTTCTTTATTCGTTACTATATCTGTTATCAGCATACATTTGATTGCATTACATATTGACCGATCTTGATACACATGACACCCTGTATATATCAACTCGACCTGTTGAAACGTGACCTGACCTGTTACCTAATTTCATGCCTAATGCCGACAAACCTGACCATTCCTGCTGTCTATCCAGACAGACCTACTTTTACCTGATTGTGTGTTGGCATTAGTCCTTGACTACTGAATACCTGACCTGACATACATAGCTTGGGGGTATGGGGAAATCAAAGGTGAAACCGACTTGTAACTCAACAGTTCGATACTTGTTCTGATCAGTCTTACGGGCTTGGCCAGCCCCGGAGTGGTGATGCTGACATCACTCGCCCATCTTGCTACCTTTTACTGCTTAGCGGCACGTCTCGGATTCAGCCCCGAGGACCTTGACCGTGGTCCCGGGCACGCACGGGATACTATTGAGTTACATCGACGATTCATCAATTGATTTCAAAGACTGTAGAGTAGAAACCTGATAGGACAGTTTAGTCACCAATGCACACTACCCTGTTCTGCTATTTCTTGGTGCTGTTTTATTCATGTTCATACCTGCATTGTTTATTACCATGTCTATACTATATACTTGATGTCATGACGCGCTGACGTCTGGGTTTTGCATGGCCCAGATTCCGTACCACTGTCGACGACCGAGCAGGAGTACTTCAGCCAGCAGGCTGAACGGTGAGTTCCTTAGGGTTTAGTTTATTTATTTTCATTTCATTTCTAGATGTGAGCCCGCATTATGGGACGTACTGTTTATTTATTGTATTGGATCATTTGCTTCCGCACTTACTGTTTATTGATTCTTGTTATTATGGATTTGGACATGTATTAGATTAGTTTATTTTATTGTTCTTGATATCTCTACAACCGTAATGTGACTGTGGATGGATACTTCCTACCCACAGGTAGCATGGTTGGCTATGTCACGTGCCCAATCTTGCGTACTCTGGGAAGCGGGGCGTGACATGGTTCTTTTGGTATCAGAGCCATAGGTTAGTTGGGTTGATTCTTTTGTAGTTGGGTATTGTACCCGATACATGAATCAGAATACCCGTGTTTAGGAAACATGTCCTGCCACCTTGACCGTTTGCCATTCTTGAATCACATTCTTCCGAATTATATCTTTTACGACGTGCAAACTTACTTTGCAGGTCGACTCGGAAACCTGATCTCTTGTTATCCCTAGGACTTGGGCGACTTGGGTGGAGTTAAGTAATTGCGGCTATGATACCGCGGCATAGCTACAATGCGGTACTCTATTTAAGTATCTTGGAGTTCTAGCCTTGATCCACATTCAGAATCTATCATCATGCTAATGTTGGGTGTTTTGAGTTCAGGATTATGACAGGTAAGAAGTTGAAGACGTACCAGAGGCGTGTGAACGAAGCCGCCATGCTTGGAGTGATAAGAGAAATGCTGGAAATCAAAGAAACAGACCGAGCTGATCCAGCAGCAAGCGGACTTGTTTCAGGAAGGTTTGCAGATCGTTCAGCAGTCTGTAAACGATGTTGGAACTAGACCAGTTGACCGAGTAAGGACCGTAGCAGATTTCAGACTTTTGGATCCGTCTACTTTCACTGTTCTGGAGGAGCTGTTGCCAGCCGAGCCGTGGCTAGTGACACGGAGAATTTGCTGATTGCGACACAGATTCCAGAGGACAAAGGAGTTGATGTGGTGCGCATTCAGTTAGTGGATTACGCCCGAGAGTGACGGCTTGTGGAGGAGACCCGCTTGCCCAAGCCGATCAGTTGGGCGAAGTTTTTCTAAGAACCCCCTGGAGAAGTTCTTCCCGCAGACTGCGCGGAGGAAAGGGAAGAAATTTATCGGACTAAGGCAGAATGGAGCAACCGTGGACGTGCATGCAGCGGAGTGGACGAGACTCAGTAGTCTCGCTGGACCTTTCGCGGCCAACGATGCAGACAGCAGTTGCGGTAAGGAAGCAGTTCTGTCCGGCCAGTCGAGTTTAGGGCTAGGCCGACAAACAGTGTTCTTGCAGCTATGGTAGCGGATAGTAATGAAGAGCCGTCAGTTGTTCGTGACTTTATGGATGTGTTTGAAGACATATCAGGCTTACCGCCGAAGCGAGATGTGGAGTTTGCGATTGACCTTATTCCTGGTGCAGCGCCAGTATCAAAATCTTATTATCCGATGGCACCGGTGGAATTGGAAGAAGTTAAGAAACAAGTTGGTGAATTACTCGAGAAGGGATGGATTCGAAGCAGCAACTCACCTTGGGGAGCTCCAGTTCTTTTAGTAAAGAAGAAGGATGGCACGAGAAGGATGTGCATTGATTATCGAGAATTGAACCGGGTGACTATTAAGAACAAGTACCCGATCCCTCGCATTGGAGAACTTTTTGAGCAGCTTAGTGGCGCGAGGGTATTCTCGAAACTGGATTTGCGAACAGGATATCATCAGGTCCGAGTAAAAACAGAAGACATTTGCAAGACGGCGTTTCGAACTCGATATGGACATTTCGAGTATTTGGTGATGCCCTTCGGAGTGACTAATGCGCCAGCAATATTCATGGATTTGATGAACAGGATCTTTTCACCATTCTTGGACCAGTTTATTGTGGTATTCATTGACGATATTCTGGTGTACTCGAAGAGTCCGGAGGAGCACGCTGAGCATTTAAGGATCGCACTGCAGACGCTGAGACAAGAGAAGTTATTCGCGAAAGTGAGTAAGTGCGAATTCTGGCTGGAAGAAGTGAAGTTTCTGGGGCATGTTGTGTCGGGCAATGGAATCGCCGTTGATCCCGAGAAGATTACAGCAGTTCGAGATTGGCCTATTCCAAAGAATGTTGCGGAGATAAGAAGTTTTCTTGGACTCGCCGGATACTACAGGAGATTTGTGGAGAACTTCGCTCGTTTAGCTGAGCCGTTAACCAAGCTTACGCGTAAGGAGGTACCGTTTGTTTGGACGGATGGATGTGCATTGGCTTTCGAGACGTTGAAGCAGAAGTTGATAACCGCCCCTATCCTAACCGTACCGGATGATTCAGGAGGACCGGTGATTCATAGCGACGCATCCGGAAAGGGATTGGGATGTGTTTTGATGCAGAATGGGAAAGTCGTCGCTTACGCATCGAGACAACTGAAGACTCATGAGAAGAACTATCCGACTCATGACTTAGAGCTTGCAGCCGTGATCTTCGCCTTGAAGATTTGGAGACACTACCTTTTGGGCGAGAGAGTCGAAGTCTTTACAGATCACAAGAGTTTGAAGTATGTGTTCACTCAGAAGGAGTTGAACATGAGGCAACGCAGATGGTTGGAGCTGATGGCCGACTATGACCTTGATCTTAAGTACCATCCGGGAAAATTCAACGTCGTACCGGATGCGCTGAGTCGGTTACCAGCAATTCAGATATTGACTGCACAGAGGGAGATCATTGCGGATTTTCGGAGATTCGACTTGGAGGTTGTGCTACCACATGCTACAGGACAGTTGATGCAGTTGCAAGTACAGTCGTCCTTAGTTGAGAAGATTAAAACGGCACAATCGCAGGATCCTAGATTACAAAAGTTTCGAGAGCAGGTTGAGGCCGGACTACGAACCGATTTACTGATCCACGAAGACGGTTCGTTGGGATATGGTAGCCGTGTGTGTGTGCCAAAAGGGGATGTACGTGAAGAGCTTATGAAGGAGGCACACAGTTCAGCTTACTCTGTACATCCAGGAGGGACAAAGATGTACCGAGATATCCGACAGTATTTCTGGTGGGAAGGTATGAAACGGGAAATTGCTCGCTTCGTGGCTAAGTGCTTGGTGTGTCAGCAAGTCAAGGCTGAACACCAAAGGGTTGCTGGTTTGTTGCAACCACTTCCAATTCCTCAGTGAAAATGGGAACATATAACCATGGATTTCGTGACGGCTTTACCGCGGAGTCCAAAAGGCAACAATGCCGTATGGGTGATTGTCGATCGCTTGACCAAGGCAGCTCACTTTATTCCTTTTCGGGTTGGTCAATCGACAGAGACTTTGGCAGAGCGGTACATGCAGGAGATTGTCAGGTTGCATAGAGTACCGGTAAGCATCGTGTCCGACCGGGACACTCGGTTCTTGTCGCACTTTTGGAGGAGTTTACAAGAAAGTTTGGGGACTCGATTGAAGTTCAGTACAGCCTATCATCCTCAGACTGATGGACAATCGGAGAGAACGATCCAAACCCTTGAAGATATGTTGAGGGCTTGCATGTTAGACTTTAAAGGTTCTTGGGAGGATCATCTACACCTGGTGGAGTTTTCGTACAACAATAGCTTCCAAGCAACTATTCAGAGGGCTCCGTTTGAAGCATTGTATGGTCGTAAGTGCCGTTCACCCGTTTGTTGGGATGATGTTGGTGAACGAAGGTTACTAGGACCAGATTTGGTGGTACAGACAGTCGAGAAGGTGAATACAATCAGGAAGCATATGAAGGCAGCTCAGGACAGACAGAAGAGTTGGGCCGACGCGTCAAGAAGACCTCTAGAGTTCGCCGTGGGTGATTTGGTATTCCTGAAGATATCACCGACTAGAGGGGTGATTCGCTTTGGAAGTCGGGGAAAGCTTAGTCCTCGATTCGTTGGACCCTTCGAGATATTGGAGCGTGTTGGAGAGGTAGCGTACCGTTTGGCGTTACCACAGTCATTAGCAGGAGTTCACGATGTGTTTCATGTATCTCAACTACGGAGGTATGTTCGTGATGAGACTCATGTCTTGGATCATTCGGAGTTGACCGTACGGGAGGACCTGACTTTTGAAGAGCGACCAGTTGAAATCAAGGATCGAAGAGAAAAGGTTCTTAAGAACAAGGTTATCCCTCTTGTGCTAGTTTCTTGGGGTAATCGATTGCATGGAGAATCCACTTGGGAGCGGGAAGACGAGATTCGGCAGAAATTTCCTCACCTTTTCCCATAGTTAGCTATCCTGTATTCTTGGAATTTCGAGGACGAAATTCTTTTGTAGTTGGGTATGATGTAACACCCGAGCCCAATAATACTATTTATATTACTAGTTGAGGGTTATATACTGCTCATTCCAATTATCCTGATTATCTGGTGTTTATTGCTAAATTTTAACCGGTTAAGTCATTTTGGCACATAAAAAATTTTAACTCCTAAAATGAAATTAAAAATGTCCATGTTGGCCTACTCGTCGCCACTAGTCGCGTGGTAGCGTCCGCACGTCGAGATTCCGTCCCGTTCGGCTAAACGGGCAAGTTTGGACGACTACGCACGCGTACAAGTGTACGACTTGGGGGCATGCATTTTAATCATTAAACACCTCTTTTCAAAATTTGGAACCCGTTTAAAATCCTATAATTTGAATTTGGAACATTTGGGCGCAACCCGGGCTCGATTTGGAAATGTTTCATTTCGCGCCAAAATACCCATTTTAATTTAATAATACATCTATTTCTGTTATATATTTAACCAACTTATTATTCACAAATCCTTACCAAAATCATTTCTGCCTCGTGATCAGCCAATCACGAGCTCTTGTTCAAGTCGTGGGCCCCCTTCCCCCCTCTCTCTCTCTCTCCGCCTCTCTCTGTCTCTCTCTCCATTCTTTTTCTCTCTCTCTCTCTAACAAACACCCTCTATCTCTCTCCTCATCAAATCTTTCTCTCTCTCTCTCCAATCTCTCTCTCTCTTCCTCTATATATTTTTACAGCCGCCCCTACTCGTCTTCCCCATCACGAGAAAACCCACGCGAACCCCGAACCCTAACCCTAGCCACCTCCGGACATCGCCGTCGACCTCCCCGCGACCTCGCCGTCGCCGCCCTCGCCACCACGAGCCTAGCCGCACCCTCCTACCTCCTTCCTCCTCTCTCTTCCGCACCTGCACCCAACCCCGACGACGCCACCAACCACCGCAGGTCTCGTCGTCGACGCCGCCTCCAGTCACCGACGACGCCGGAGACTCCCTCTCCTCCTCCTCGTCGCGACCTCGTCGTCGCCTTCCTCCTCCCCTCGCCGGACCACCATCAGACCCGAGCCCGACCCTGCACCATCCCCGGGTTGCCGGAGAACGCGCCGTCGACCCTCGTCGACGTCACCCGCGCCACCTCCGACCACCCTCTCTCCCCTGTGACCAGAACCCGGCTCTACTTCCCCCCTACTCACAGCACAACCCGACCCAACCGCCTCCAGCACTGCAGCCGCACTCCCAGGTCACCGCCGGCGCCCCTAGCCGTCGAGTCCGTTGTGGTTGCCCTGGTTCTTCTCTGTAAGCATCCCTTTATCGTTCCTTTGTGCTAGATCCCTTTCCCCGCTGATCCTTGTTATGTTTATCGCGTTTGCTAACGTTGTTACTTTTGACTTTTGCCGGTTTCCGACCGTGCCGTCTTTTGAACCCGACGCTCCAGCGAGGTACCCTGGTCCGTGTGATTCCGTTGTTCTCTGTTGGGACTCGATCCGTGGCCCGTGCACCCGTCTCGTGTTTTCTGCCGCCTTTGCATCCGTGCTTTCCGGTTTGCGAAACCGTCGAGGCAAGTATCCGAATACTTGCTTTAACATGCTAGTACACAAGATCAAGTCTTGCTTCAAACTTAATCATCATATTATAACCACACAGCTATTAGTAACATCGATATCTTTTATAACTTAGAATTGATGGTCACAATTATCCGTGACATTAAATCAATGTAGTAGTTGCCTGTAATTAACCGGTCTGCTATTAATTCACACTTTAACTAACTAAACCAAGTAGATCTTCCTCACTTCATTTGTTAAATCACCCATGAGACAATTATTATGCTTTAGTTTAAATTCATGTAGCTTCATTACGTATGTTGATATTGTTCCACTTTGTGACTATTGCACCCCAAGGGTGCTTGAACCTGTTAATAAGAGAATACAAAACATCATTGTGTTTACATGGGATAATATTGTTATTGCTGTTCCTGCTGTTGTTCTTTATTCGTTACTATATCTGTTATCAGCATACATTTGATTGCATTACATATTGACCGATCTTGATACACATGACACCCTGTACATATCAACTCGACCTGTTGAAACGTGACCTGACCTGTTACCTAATTTCATGCCTAATGCCGACAAACCTGACCATTCCTGATGTCTATCCAGACAGACCTACTTTTACCTGATTGTGTGTTGGCATTAGTCCTTGACTACTGAATACCTGACCTGACATACATAGCTTGGGGGTATGGGGAAATCAAAGGTGAAACCGACTTGTAACTCAACAGTTCGATACTTGTTCTGATCAGTCTTACGGGCTTGGCCAGCCCCGGAGTGGTGATGCCGACATCACTCGCCCATCTTGCTACCTTTTACTGCTTAGCGGCACGTCTCGGATTCAGCCCCGAGGACCTTGACCGTGGTCCCGGGCACGCACGGGATACTATTGAGTTACATCGACGATTCATCAATTGATTTCAAAGACTGTAGAGTAGAAACCTGATAGGACAGTTTAGTCACCAATGCACACTACCCTGTTCTGCTATTTCTTGGTGCTGTTTTATTCATGTTCATACCTGCATTGTTTATTACCATGTCTATACTATATACTTGATGTCATGACGCGCTGACGTCTGGGTTTTGCATGGCCCAGATTCCGTACCACTGTCGACGACCGAGCAGGAGTACTTCAGCCAGCAGGCTGAACGATGAGTTCCTTAGGGTTTAGTTTATTTATTTTCATTTCATTTCCAGATGTGAGCCCGCATTATGGGACGTACTGTTTATTTATTGTATTGGATCATTTGCTTCCGCACTTACTGTTTATTGATTCTTGTTATTATGGATTTGGACATGTATTAGATTAGTTTATTTTATTGTTCTTGATATCTCTACAACCGTAATGTGACTGTGGATGGATACTTCCTACCCACAGGTAGCATGGTTGGCTATGTCACGTGCCCAATCTTGCGTACTCTGGGAAGCGGGGCGTGACAGAACTCATGGCGAGTGATCACCGCGATGATCCAAGCACAAGCCGTCGCCTTCTCCACAACAGAGGCGCGGACGGATCATCTCCTCCCCCTAACGCCGTTCATGCCCTGTCTGCACGGATCGACAAACTCGCATCCATCGTGGATGCCCTTGCCCGCGTCCAAACGGCGGGACAAGCCCCCAGGTCGCCGTTCCCCCACCTCGGGATCTTGACCTCCGCAGACGGGGAGATGACACGGCCTATGCTGGCAACATTGAACGTCTTGCCATCTCTGGCAGCTACAAGTCCCCCACAGCAACTAATTCAATGACCCATTAGGCGTCTCACAGCTCCACGCCGAGGTCTCATGAAAGAGCTCCCCGCCCCGAAACCCATCGCGCTCCTATCCCTTTCGAGGAGGTTGTTTACCGCCGAAAGCCGGGAAGACAAACGTCTAGCCTGAATTTGGGGGTAGATGCTATTTGAATTTATCCGTCCACCTCTTCGAAGACATGTTCAGACCATAATATTGCATTTTACAGTCCCCATTCTTATTCGTTTTATAAATAAACATGTGCTTTTGACGCATGTCTGCTGCATATTACAGGATACAGGTTCTTGGAGCGAAGACAGTGAAAGAGACAGAAGAAGGCACAAAAAAGGGACTTTTGACCAACAAGTAGACGGATCCTAGTCAAGCCTAGACTAATAACAGTTCACATAGGTACAAGGCAACGCAAGGTCCAAACATGTCAAAGTGAAACGGTTAAAAGACCAATACAAATTTTCACTGAAGATCTGAAGAAGAATAAGAAGCCAAACAGAGAAAAGTAGTGAAGAATAAAGAAGCCCAAATATCCAGTATGCATCCCAGGAAATTTGGTGAGATGATCTCACCAAAGGGCCGCGGAACCGCGGCCCAAGCCCACTAATGCCGCGGTTCCGCGGCCATTTAAAGCACGTGTCGGTGCAATTTTCTCGTGACGGTGCGTCGGTGCGTGGGTTGGGATTTTTCGTGGGCATATCTGTAAAATCACATACGCGAGAATCTGTAACCCTAGTTTTCCCTGTTTACTTATAAATTGTAATCAAAAGATTGTAAAACCTATGCCTCTTTTCAATGAAATAAAATTTCAGAATTCTTGGGAGATTAAGAGCATCATTTTTCTGTAAGTTTTTATTTTTAATTTCTGCCTTAGTGATAATTTAATTATTGCCCTAGCTCTCTAGTTTAATTCTTGCCTTAGATTAATCATACCATTGCCCTAGTTTAATTTAGTGTAGTTCTTTTAAATGCAATCGGTAATTGTTTTCAAAATGTTATTTTTAGAAGATCCCCTAATGAGCGAGTAATTTCCTCGCTTGTTAGGGTTAGGAATAAGGGAGGGATTGAGAGATGAACATCTCTCATCTCTTTCAATGCCAATAATTTTTTCATAAGTAGAACTTCATGCACGCATGCATGATCCGCTCCCTACGGCACCCTACCCACGAGGTAACGGTGAAACCGTAGTATAAAGGACCGGACATGCATAACGTCCATGAAAGTTATAGCAATTAGTAGGAAAGGACGGACAAGGATCTAGAGGAAGAAACTTCGTTTCTTCCCAATCATCCTAACCCCCTTTACTAATAATTGTTATGACTTCTAAAAAAGTTTTAATCGAGTGCATTGAAAGAGGTGTTAATACAAATCTTATCAAACCCTACTTTAGACCTAACCCTAGCAAGTTCCTTAATATCGTACAACTTAGTTTTTAGACTCAATCAGCAAAATCAAACCACATTTGGAATCAATTCGTAAAAACATATAAGAAAATTACACATCTCTGTGGATCGACCCGTATTCACCGGCTAGCTGCAAAGCGATGCCGTTTCTGATTACGGTTAACATATATTTTTGCATTAATCAAATGGCGCTGTTGCCGGGGATGGCGTAAAATTTCTTGTGTGTAATTTCGGGTTGATATAAATTTTTTTAAAATCATAAAAATCTGAAAATAGAAAAAATACAAAAAAAAAAACATTTTATCAATTTTTATCTGTTTGAAGGGTTTTGTCGTTTGAATCTTGCAGGAACAGCGAAGACTCTCGGATAT
Source organism: Agapanthus africanus (assembly GCA_030015575.1). Lineage (NCBI taxonomy): Eukaryota > Viridiplantae > Streptophyta > Magnoliopsida > Asparagales > Amaryllidaceae > Agapanthus > Agapanthus africanus. Next base: position 39,255,738 of record JASDDO010000019.1, on the reverse strand, counting down.
GAAATTTTACAGAGGTCAAATCAGAAAAGTGAACATCAGAACAGAGGAGGAGTGGAACAAGGGTGCAGCAGAAATTTTTTCAGAGCCTGATCCATCTATAAGACCGCGATTCCGCGGCCTTTATGCGCGCAAAACTGCGGAACCGCTGCTCTTTTGCCGCTTCAGCACCTCTAATTTAGTTGGTTTGTTTTCTTTTACCCCCCTCTGCCAACCTCCATATATCTCTTGTGAAATTTTCTGCAGGAATTCTTTGCGCTAAAAATTCTTCCTCCCCCTTCTAAATAACAGATTTTCTGCAGGTTTCTTTGCGCCGCGCTAAAAAAAATTTGATTGCAAGTGAATTTAATGTTTTGCATAATTTAATCGAACTCTAAGGGGCTAATTGACCAAACTCAGATTGGGTGGGGATTTCATCACCCTTCCCAGGACCCCAGAAAACACTTAAAACATTTGCATTGACCATAATTAATTAAAAAATACTAGACTCAGCCCTAAGGACATCGAGCTCAATAGGAAAAAGGCTAGTATAGCCATCGACCGTTTATCCTAACCTGACTTTGCGGTGTCTAGGCAAGTGTGTCTAGGCTAGTGGTTATTAATTAGGCCCACTACGGTGGTTCCTTCCCACTTACCTGGCACTTACCTGGCCGCAATTGGCGGTGAAGAGGCGGTTTGAGGTCCTATTTCTAGCCCTAGTTAGGAGCTGTCTAGCAGACCTAGGTGACCCTAGATCTAGGCCTGATTGTGCATGTGTGGTTGATAGCAATTGTGTCACGAGTCTCTTTTCAAAAATCTCTTTGCAAACATTCTCACATAAAAAAAGAAAAAGAAAAATCTTTTCAAAACTTGCAACTTGTCGCTAAAGGAACTTGCAACTCACTTACACCACCTCCCTTCATTGACATTATCTTACCTCCACATTCTGTTTTTCAATTTTTTTCTGACTACACTACCCCTTTAGTGTATGTCACTTTGGATTAGGGATACTAACGCCCGATTAGTCCGTGTTTCGTTGGTACCGACCGACGAACCCTTCGACACCGAAGTCGACATTCTGTCCACTTTCTTACCTCCACTTTCAAATTCTTCCACCGAAGGCATGTCGGGATTCAACCCCACCAATACCTTACCGACGGGAATGATTCCACCTCCGTTAGGTGCGAATAACCCGAATCAACCGCCTGTTGAAGCGCCTGCACGAGTTGCGCTCCAGGATCTCTTCTACCCCATCGCACTTCTTTACCTATCTGTCTTTCACCCCCACCGGCAAATGGGGACAATTTTGAAATAAAACCACATTTCATCAATATGCTGCCAAAATTTCATGGCTTGGAATCTGAAGATGCTTATATCTTTATCAATAAGTTCCAAAATGTGTGCGCTATGATGAAAACGACCCAATTAAGTGATGACGCTATAAGGCTAAGGGTCATTCCTTTCACCTTATGTGACCTAGCCGAGAAGTGGCTATACAGCACCACATCACATTCCATTAGAAATTGGGACGAGTTTGTGAAAGATTTTCTTAAAAAGTTCTATCCTCATCACAAAACTGCTAGAATCCGTAACGAGATTATACAATTTTCACAACTTCCTTCCGAACCATTTTGGAAGTGCTTCGAGAGATTTAAAGACCTACTCGTTCAATGCCCTCATCATGGGATCGAAAGTTGGCAACTTTGCCAAACATTATACGAGGGATTGAACTCGGTAACGAAGCAGTTGCTAGAAACCATATGTCAAGGTCACTTTCTCTCCAAATCTAGTGACGAAGCGTGGCAGTTTCTTGAAGATCTTAGTGAGCAAACAATTCAGTGGGAGAGTACCAAGACCACATCATCTTCTTCTAGTAGTCAATCTAGGGCAGGCATACATCAAGTAGAGATGTCGATTGCTATGAAGGCCGAGATGGCCGCTCTTACGAAAAAGCTGGAAGCGATTGAGACCAAAATCTCATCGTCTTCTCCTGCCCCTGTTGTGCCTCCATGAACTATTTGTGCTTGTTGTTCGGCTCCATCACATCTCATCGAAGAGTGTCCTTACAATGCATCTACTCAAGGACAAGATCAAGTCAATGCTGCCTTTCAGCAACGACAGAGAAACGATCCATACTCTTCAACATACAATCCGGGGTGGAGGAGTCACCCAAATTTCGCTTGGAACCAAAATCAACAATTCCAAGGAAATAACAATTATCAAGGGCCTCCTCCACAACAACAACAAGCACCCCCACAAACTCAATTTCAACAAACTTTCCAACAGCAACCTTACCCTAATCAAGTGAACAATTTTGTGCCTAATTATTCTTACGCGCCAAACAATTTTGTTCAACCTAACAATGACAAGGTTAGCTCGCTCGAAAGAAGTCTAGATGCGTTCCTAAAGCAATCTACACAGTCTACAGCAAGACTAGATACTTCTATTCAATCTTTGGTGCAAAACAGTGCCTCACACGATCAAAGCATCAAATCTATTGAGGCACAAATTGCACAACTCAATGCAGCATTGAATGAGCGAGAGAAAGGAAAGCTCCCATCTCAACCACTGCCCAATCCTGGTCACGCACATGCTGCAAATCAACAGCAAACTCATAACGTAAACGCTGTGACCATGTTGAGATCGGGAAAAATGTTGCAAAATAATGTGGGCATTCACAATGACACCCCTGTCGGTGGTTCTTCTTCACCTTCTTCTTCTTCGTTAGAGCCTGTTCTCCATCATTCACAAGGCTCTACTCCTTCTAGCTCAAACGGACCCACTTCTCACAACACGAACACATCTACACGGGGTTCCGTTCCAACTCAACAATCTGATCCTCAAAAATTAGACTCAACAACATTTCAAAATGCTCCTTTTCCAAACCGGTTGAGATCCAATAACCAACTCCACAAATGGAGAAGATTGTCGAGTTGTTCAAACAGGTAAGCATAAATATCCCTCTTTGGGATGCAATCCAACAAGTTCCTTCATATGCAAAAATTTTAAAGGAATTGTGCACCAAAAAGAGGAAGTCACAACTACCAAAGAAAGTTTTCGTCGCTAGTGCTGTTAGTGATGCTCTTGTCAATTCTTTACCTCCAAAGCAAAAGGACCCCGGTTGTCCTACTATTTCGATAACAATTGGGGACAAGAAAATAAATAGAGCACTATTAGATCTTGGTGCTAGTGTCAATTTGCTACCTTATTCCGTGTACGAACAATTAGGGGTTGGAGAGTTGAAACCCACTCGTTGTACTCTCCAAATGGCTGATCGATCAATCACCCATCCAAGGGGTGAGCTAGAGGATGTGTTGATTAAAGTTGGGGAGTTCATATTCCCCGTTGATTTTATTGTTATGGATACAAAACCTGTTGCTAACTCACGAAACCAAATTCCAGTGATTCTCGGTCGACCATTTTTGGCCACTTCCAATGCCGTAATAAACTGTCGCAATGGCTCCATGACTCTATCCTTCGGGAAGACGTCTAATGAGTTCAATATTTACAAGTTAGGAAGTCTGCCCCCCGTGCCTAATGCTAGTACACGAGAAGTTTGCTCTATTCACGAAATCACGCAGGAGGACTGCGAGTTTGAAAGATTTTTGTTTGATGAGAACAGCTTTGACGCCACTAGTGCGTCCCTCCTTGAGCCTACCACAGTTGACACAACCGATATTGATTATGAAAGTTTCACTTTTTCGGATGATGATGACTCACAGCCCGAATATGAGTCTTTTGAATTTTTGGATGAGTTAGTTGAACCATCCGAATCAGTTGTTTGCGGTGATTTCGAACCTGTGTTGGAGTCCTTTGAGTTCGAGGTAGATTCCCCAATTTTACCTATGATTCTTTCGCCTCCGAAACTTGAACTCATGTCCTTGCCGTCTCAACTTAAATATGCTTACATAGGTGAGAATGAGACTTTTCCCATTATAATATTAGCCTCTCTAGCCTTCGAGCAAGAGAACGCTATTTTAAAGGTCTTACAAGATAGGCGGCAAGTTTTCGGTTGGACTATGGCGGACATCGAGGGGATTAGTTCCCTCATAATTGAATATCATATGCAATTGATGGATGATGCCAAGTCAATAAAGGACCCACAGAAATATTTTGGGGGTATTGTGGTGAGTCAACCTTCTCGTTTAGAAGTTGAACCACCCCCATTTCTTTTAATAAGCTATGAGAATGCCAATATTCCACTGACTGCTAATCATTCTCATTCTCATTTTGATTCATCACCACATTATATCTATTCACTTCCACACTTTCACGACCATCACTCCTATCTTCCCCAATTCTTTTTGGATCGGTACAACATGTTCTTCCGCCAACCGACACTCTTTACAGATAAATTTTTCGACTGGTTGGTGTTGATGTTTGGTCTGTGCAAAGTCTGGCAGTAATGTCTAACATTGTTTCACTGAAGTTTGGGGGGACCTTTCTGTATATATTTTTGTTTTTCCTTTAACAATAAGAAAAAAATAATAATAAATAAACAGGGGAGTGCCGACATTTTCACCCTATTGGTGCAGCATGACAGTGAGGACACTGTCAAGTTCAAGTTTGGGGGTATGCTCGGTACGTCTTCTTCCTTCGCATTCATTTGTACATATTTTTGCATTTGCATATTTATTTGAAAACCCATAAAAATTGAAAATTTTCAAAAAAATTTATAAAAAAAAATTATTGTATTCAATTTTGGCCATATTTAACTTGAGTTTGACAAATAGGTTAACTAGCTGTGAACAACTAGATCTTAGACTTGGTAAATTAAAAATCCTAAAAATAACCTTCTTTAAAGATTAACGGTAGAAAGTATATGTCTTTGTAGTTTATTTAGAAATAGGCAAATTTTGAGTTCATTTTTTGGGCTAAGTTGAAATTAAGGAAAAATATTGATATTCATATTAGAGTATAAGTTTGAAAAATAATTACTGGCTTAAGTATGGATTCTAAAAATGTATACCCTACAAAATTGTACAATCACACACCTTAAAGCTTGGAATAGTAGAGGAGACCTTGAAATGCTCTTGTCTAAAAGTCCTTAGTACGAAGAAAATGAAAAATACAAAAGTGAATAAAAAAAAATGAACACTGGTTTTGTGATTACTTAAGGCAAAAAATAGAAAAATATATAGCGAGGGTGCTTCATCACCTAGTGCCTTAGACCAACTGGTTTGGGAGTCACTGCTAAAGCCTTGGGTGTTGCAAAACTAGGAAGTACGCTTAAAGTGCTAACACATTTTATAATCGGTCATTGGTACCTCAAGAAGTATTAACGGTCGCATGAAGGATGTGTAAGCGAAATTCACCAATTAATAAGTGCTTTGGACAACGGACAAGGGTATGATTGCTTAATTTGAATTTCCAAGTGTAGGGGTGATCTATACACACACGTGGGGATATGTGATTAGAGTTTAGATAAGAGAAAGGAATGAAGAATAAAACTTGTATCTTTAGTAGAGTTGATAGAAAAATTCCTAAGTGGAGATGGACCCCTAAAAACTTAAGAAATGCCGAAAGCTGAGTGATTCTATAAAACATATATAATCTTAAGTTAATTGATGAGGAAGTGTGAAGAATGTGGATGGATAATTTACGAGTCGTTGATAATAGAATTCTGTGTTAGAAAACCTAATTGGAGAATTAATGTCGAAAAAGCCAAATTGATAGGATTTTGTGGGAGTAATCCGCTGAAAACCCTCAGGAGACAACACTCCTCCTACTAGGGACACCTAGAGGTTTAACGGCTTGTTGCACGAGCTCAGTGCAGTCGCGTTTCCCTGCGAAAGTGCGGTTAGGTTTTATCGAGAATAAAATAATAAGTTTGCTCGAGGACGAGTAAAAGATAAGTTTGGGGGTATTTGTTCAGACCATATTATTGCATTTTACAGTCCCCATTCTTATTCGTTTTATAAATAAACATGTGCTTTTGAAGCATGTCTGCTGCATATTACAGGATACAGGTTCTTGGAGCGAAGACAGTGAAAGAGACAGAAGAAGACACAAAAAATGGACTTTTGACCAACAAGTAGACGGATCCTAGGCAAGCCTAGACTAATAACAGTTCACATAGGTACAAGGCAACGCAAGGTCCAAACATGTCAAAGTGAAACGGTTAAAAGACCAATACAAATTTTCACTGAAGATCTGGAGAAGAATAAGAAGCCAAACAGAGAAAAGTAGTGAAGAATAAAGAAGCCCAAATATCCAGTATGCATCCCAGGAAATTTGGTGAGATGATCTCACCAAAGGGCCGCGGAACCGCGGCCCAAGCCCACTAATGCTGCGGTTCCGCGGCCATTTAAAGCCCGTGTCGGTGTAATTTTCTCGTGACGGTGCGTCGGTGCGTGGGTTATGATTTTTCGTGGGCATATCTGTAAAATCACATACGCGAGAATCTGTAATCCTAGTTTTCCCTGTTTACTTATAAATTGTAATCAAAAGATTGTAAAACCTATGCCTCTTTTCAATGAAATAAAATTTCAGAATTCTTGGGAGATTAAGAGCATCATTTTTCTGTAAGTTCTTATTTTTAATTTCTGCCTTAGTGATAATTTAATTCTTGCCCTAGCTCTCTAGTTTAATTCTTGCCTTAGATTAATCATACCATTGCCCTAGTTTAATTTAGTGTAGTTCTTTTAAATGCAATCGGTAAGTGTTTTCAAAATGTTATTTTTAGAAGATCCCCTAATGAGCGAGTAATTTCCTCGCTTGTTAGGGTTAGGAATAAGGAAGGGATTGAGAGATGAATATCTCTCATCTCTTTCAATGCCAATAATTTTTTCATAAGTAGAACTTCATGCACGCATGCATGATCCGCTCCCTACGGCACCCTACCCACGAGGTAACGGTGAAACCGTAGTATAAAGGACCGGACATGCATAACGTCCATGAAGGTTATAGCAATTAGTAGGAAAGGACGGACAAGGATCTAGAGGAAGAAACTTCGTTTCTTCCCAATCATCCTAATCCCCTTTACTAATAATTGTTATGACTTCTAAAAAAGTTTTAATCGAGTGCATTGAAAGAGGTGTTAATACAAATCTTATCAAACCCTACTTTAGACCTAACCCTAGCAAGTTCCTTAATATCGTACAACTTAGTTTTTAGACTCAATCAGCAAAATCAAACCACATTTGGAATCAATTCGTAAAAACATATAAGAAAATTACACATCTCTGTGGATCGATCCGTATTCACCGGCTAGCTGCAAAGCGACGCCGTTTCTGATTACGGTTAACATATATTTTTGCATTAATCAAGACACCAAGTTGATTTATGGCACCGTGTTTCGGAGGTTTAGACGGATGCGGCCGTTGTAGCGGACTTCGTCAGATTCCCCCTCGTTGTGAGGGTTTTTTGATTGTGGGGACGCTCTTCCCTGCATGCGCAATCCCCTGCAGTTAATCACGTTACCACATCGTGGTAACCACTTTCTCCTTCTCCAGATGTTTACTTCGTGTCGTGTGTGTTTGTTTTATTTTTGGTTGCCCGTGGATTGTATACGGAGACTAATTTATGTTGTCGCCCGTAGGGCGTGGATTAGTCCAAATCCGTATTTTCTTAGATTTGGGTTTGGTTTGATTTAAGTATCGTTAATCTCGTTTGGGATTAAGGTCGATTTAAATGTTTGTTGAGGATACGTTAGTCTAATTTTAGACTAAGATCTACTCAGTAGGGGTTTTGGATCGTTCAGACCCAACAGAAGAGCGTTTGGACTTTATATTGTTTTAGTGTAAGGACGTTACGGTCCATAGCTAGTTTAAGGACGTTGCGGTCCGTTGTAGTTTGAGGACATTACGGTCCATAGCTAGTTTAAGGACGTTACGGTCCGTTGTAGTTTGAGGACGTTACGGTCCATAGCTAGTTTAAGGACGTTGCGGTCCGGATTGGGATGTGCCCGTCAATTTGGGATTACACTAAAGAGTTGTTGGTTATCGGGACCCACCACTTCTCTGAAGACGCTGAAGAATTACAACGATATTTATCAGAGGTTTGAAGAGATGTACCCTTGAACCAATGTCCGTTGGAAGATCAATAGTCATGTTTGGGACTGAGACCAATTTGGAAAATGATGAGCACATAGGCTCGGTTGATCTGAATCAGGGGCTTTTGGTCAACTTGGACTTAGCCCACTTAGTCTTTGAATAAAATGTTAAACACTTGTTTGGGCTCAGTCCTTTTTCTGTGCAAACAATGCTGAGTATTGATATGGGCTCTGACGCTCACCTTTTACTTTATCCTCTCTTTTTTTTGTTTTTTATGGAGTGTTAGACACTTTTTATGGCGCTGGGCTCTGTTTGATGAGTGCAGAGCACTTTATGTTAAACAGCCACATGAGGCGCTTGGCGCTGAGCGCCAACCATTGAGTGCTAAGCACTCTTTATTTGAGCAGCGCCCACGTGAGGGGGACGTGAGGCGCTTGGCGCTGAGCGCCAACCATTGAGTGCTAAGCACTCTTTATTTGAGCGGCACTCACGTGAGGGGAACGTGAGGCGCTTGGCGTTGTATCTTTTTTTTATGCATCTTTCTGAAGAGTTGAATTCTCTGTTCTCCCCTGGATCTTCGATCCTCAAGAACAAATTCATCCTCACGAGAATTAAATTCTCATTTGTGGGAGACTTGTCTCATGGATCTCAAATCCAGAGAAAGAACTATGTTCTTTATGAGAGTTAAACCCTCGGGTATGCAGATGAGATAGTATGATCTCTATTATCTTTTTTTTTACCTTGAAAAAAGTTCTTCTTCCTTTTTCTCTCTTAAAGCTTTTTTTTTGCTTGCTCTTCTTTTTTTTGAACTTGAAGTTTATGGGGGGGGGTTCTTCTCTACAAGACTTGAAGTCTTGGGGCCTTTATATAGTGGAGGCAAGTTTGTTGATTTAGTTAAAAAAAATCTCTCATTGAGAGATCCTTAATTGATTTGGAGATTTTATCCTCTGTTGGATCTTTGATCCAAGGACTTCTGTTTTACAGATTATATTTTTCTTGTTTTTAACAAGATTGGGAAAATATTTTCCATACAGAGCTTATTCTGTAGCTTCGTGATTTTTAATCACTGTTGGATCTTTAATCCAACCGTGCTCTGTTTTACAGAGCCTAATCTTTCTTGTTTAGAAAGATTGGGAAATATTTTCTCATACAGAGCTTATTCTGTAGCTTGGTAATTTTTTAATCACCATTGGATCTTTAATCCAACGGTGCTCTATTTTACAGAGCGTAATCTTTCTTGTTTAGAAAGATTTGAGGAATATTTCCTCAACAGAATTTAATTCTGTATTTTGATGATTTATCATCTCCGTTGGATCTTTGATCCAACGGCAGAGAACTTTTAGTTCTGGCGCCAGCGCCCTCGTGCGGGGTACGTGAGGCGCTGCCTCAGAGTTTTTAACTCTCGGCGCCGGCGCCCTCGTGCGGGGGCACGTGAGACGCTGCCTCAGAGTTTTTAACTCTCGGCGCCAGTGCCCTAGTGCAAGGCACATGAGGTGTTGCCTCTTTTCAAATTTTGAACAGAGCCTTGCTCTTCTATTATTGGGAGGAAACAAATGCCCCTCACCGTTGCGCTCACATGGGTGCAGCGGTGGCCGCTTTTCCACCGTTGGATCTTCATGGAAGTCGGATCGGCTTCCCCTGCCTATAAGTAGGGCCTTTGGCCCTTAAGATGACTGCTGTTCATCTTCTTCTCTTCTTTGTTCTTCTGAGAATTTAATTCTCTTTTTCAGAGCTTAGATCTCTACCTAAGGAAACTCTTTTAGAGTTAGAACATTGTCCAAAAATTTGGTAAGGATTATGCTCGAACCCATTAAACAAAGCTTTGCTCTTCTTAAATCACAGATCTTAAAGATGTTTTTTAGGGTTTCTTAACCTGTTAAATGAAAACAGAGCTTTGCTCTTCTTAGATCATAGATCTAAAAAATCTTTTTTAGGGTTTCTTAACCCGTTAATGAAGAACTCTTAGAGTTTCTAGGATTTGTACTTCAGATCTTTAAAGATCTTGGGGTTTTACCTTGTACCATTGCTTTTACAGAGCATAGCTCTTTAGAAATTTTTGGGGAATTTTATTCCCCTCTTAATTAAATTTGACAGATATGATTTCTGACTGCAGAGTACTGCTTTCGAGGGAGTTCAACCCCTTGGCCAAATGAGTTTCTCATTAAATGAGAATCCTTTTAGGATTCTCTCCTTAATGAGTGACTGTCTCATCAATGATGAGCCGTCACTTTGATTTTGTGGGTCCCCCTTGGTCCCTTTCTCCGGCATTGCAGTGTGGTACAATTTAAAACTTCCAAGTGTCAGAATTCGGATTATAGCGTTGGAAACTAACCCTCGCCCTTTTTCGTGCAGGTATTATGGCTTTCGATTCTTCCTTTTCTTTTGTTCATTCAGAGAGCGCCTTCGCTGACACGCCTGTGGATCGGGAAGTCTTCGCGCTCATTAAAGATCACGATCAAGAGCAGAAATCTTTTCATCTATGGGAGTCATGGTACAATCAGATTATCCAGGGTCGGCGCAGTTTTTCTTTTGCAGTACCCTCAGAGCCCATTTCAGCAATTCACAACGCCGACTCACCTCAAGTGAATTATGCTGTAGAGGAGGTTAACTGGACCTCGGAGGGTCGTCTTCAGCCTTCTATGAATTCAATACCCGTACAGCCTCCGATGGCTTTGGATATCTTGGGGCGACGCATATGTTAAGGCGAGCCGCGCCCTTGGGGACAAGTATATATGATTGGTTTGACTCCTCGCCATTCAGCAGTATATATGATTGGTTTGACTCCTCGCCATTCAGCCGGCTACCTACAGTGGGCTCGATACATCCTGTCGGCCAAGAAGTCGCTGTTGCTGAAGCTCGGTTTGTACCCCACAATTTATGCGTCTCTTTTCCAGTATTCCGCCCCCCTATATGGTGGGTCAAAGCTTTTTTGAAACAATGGAACATCTCGACTCACACCTTTCTTCTATCGGATCGGGAAGTTTCAATTTCCTTGGAGGAGTTCACGGAGATCTCCGGCTTACCCGTCAGAGGGGAACATTACGAGGAGATACTACCCCCCGACGAATATATCTTCGCCACCAAATCGGTGGTGATGGGCCTTACCCCGAAGAATACCGTTCAACATCGATTCCCGAGCCTAATCAAGGTGTTGAACATTTATGAGAGTCTATTTTTAGAGTCTGGGGGACATGGAGTCAGCTTCACAGACTTCATCGCTCGCTTTCTTCACCCATAAGTCTTATCAAAACAAACCGCGAAATTTGACAAGCTTGACGACCTATTTGGTTTCGGTTTGGATAACCAGCCGACGGCGGAAGCAGATTTAAGAAGCTTCTTCATTCCGGACACCCCGGTTGTTTCTTTCGTAAAGCTTGCTGCTTCAGATGTCGATGAAGAGACGTTCTTCTTGGGGTTTATCGGCCTATGGTTGAGCTGGTTTGTGCTTCTGATGCACCCTCGCTACATGAGGCCGTCTGTCTTTTATCCAGCCCACCGCATGGTTGCGGGGACGCGTGTGGCCGTTGGGGTTGCGTAGCTGGCTCATCTATACTATGGCCTGAGCTTAGCAGTGGATACTACTCAACCTGGGGTAAAACCTGTATATCTTCCGTTGCACTACTTTACGTCCTAGGTCAAAATGCACACGCTTCGTGCTTTTGGAGTCCACAAACGGCCCCGTTTCTACGACAGCTATAACTTTCCCCGGGTCATGTTTCTAGTTGATACTTCCGCATTAGATCCGTCGCAGCAAGAGGCTTGACGTCTGGTCCTTCGCCCGCATATGGTTGGGGATAGTATGACTTTTGTCGATAGAGTCTTAACCATCGGTAAGGAATCTACCAAGGCAGTGCAACCGCTGCGTGATACTTTCAAAGATGGGGCTCCTATGTTGAAGGCTCGGGAGATCCTGCACTTATATTCGATCAGGCCAGGCTTTCTAGTGTTCAGGCAGGTCGCCTCGGCATTGTTCATGAGGTATAACCCGCACCGTTTCGCTCAACAGACGGGTTATGATCAGGGTGTCCCGCTCGAGGCTTTTTTAGCCGAGCCGGTTGCTACAGAAGAGGGTATCCGCAGCATGCTGCATCATTTTATATGGCTAAATACGAGGTCTAACTTTCTCATCAGCGAGCCAAGCTATGTGTCGAAAGCTTCGAATGCCTACGTGGTGTGGTATCAGCATGCGACAGGTGTTGTTATCAGGGAAGAGAGGCGTCTATTACTTGATCATAAGGATGTTGTCCCAGCTGGTAATCCGGTTGTGGTCCCGCGTGCCTTCCCTGAGAAACCTCCACCCCGTGTTCCTGTAGAAACGGTAACTGTAGCATCCCGGAATCTGGCTTTGGTGCATAAATTGGGACCCGTCGCCTAAAAATGCCTGTCAAGTGCAAGCTCTTGTCATCGGCCACCGGTGTCCGCTCGCAGAAAAAGAAGAAGTCACTATTCTCTGCCGATGTCATATTTGGCCAGGAGCCGCATGGTCCCTATAGCGAGGGTTTGTGCGAGTACGGGACCAATGAAGGTTTATTCATCGCGCTTGCGGATGATACTGATCTCCAGGTTGCCCTTATGGCTCCCGAGCGACTAGCTCGCGAAGTGGCGACGCTGATTACTATCGCGAAATCAGGTATACTTTCAGTTATGTTCTCCCACGGTTATCTCTTTTCTCTTTGTTATGTTTGTATTGACGCTTTCTTTTTCCACAGGTATTTCTACAGAAGAGGCTCTCGCGGCTTCCCTCCGGACGTTCGAGGAGGAAGAGAGGCTCCGCGCTTCTTTAGGCCTTGGTAAAATTCAGTTCATTATCCCTTTATTCTTTTTTATTCGTGCTCTGACCCTCTCTTTCATCTTGTTGCAACTCAGGTCATTCCGAATGCAGTGCCGATCCCGAGCGGCGATGCAGCAGAACCCTTGAAACCAGTTTACTGTGACCACGGCCCTCCCAGGGTTAACGCAGGAAGCTTCGCTGAAACAGCCGATGACGAATGCCGTATCGGCTCCGGAGGCAGAGCTTGGTTCAGATGACGATGTTCCCCTGTCGGAAGTCTTGAGGAGGTCATTTCTCACGGCCCAGACCGACAGAAAGCGCAGGAAGCGTGCAGCGAAGGAGCGCGACGCCGTCTTGGCCGTAGGTGCAGTCTCAAGTGATACTCCATCTGTTGATATTCCTCTGGTGGATGTTCCAGCTGCCTTGTCTACTGCCCATAGACAGGTTGCACGAGCGGCTCGTGAAAAAACTGGAAAGTTACTTGGAGGTAACGTATCGCCCAGTATTTTTATTAGAACTCGATCCTCAAATTCTGATATACTCATTTCCTGCAGGGCCAAGTCCTGATGATAGGATGGCAGGCGAAACGCTGGCGGCTACAGAGCCCGAAGTGGCTACTCTTTCCCGGGAATCTGGGACCGTCCAGACCGCTGCTCTCTCTCCCTATGGCTCCTTGGTATCGGCAGGCCTCGCAAGCATCACGACGGCCCTTGTTGAGTCAGGGGATGAAGCTATGGGCGCGGAATCTACTCCTCCGAGAGAGAGCGAAGAAGCCGTTACACCCGGTGATGCCTCCGTCATGGTTTTGGTCCATGATTTATCGGGTAATCGCTGGGTCGCTATTTTCGCATTTTTCAATCTTGTTCAGCCCTTCTAATGATATTTTGTTTGTCCTGAGTATAGGTGCGGTGAACCCTGAGGCTGTGCTGTCTGAAGAAGCGTCGCCGGTCGCCGATCTGACGGTCGCTGTCCCCTCGCTTTCTTCTGTGTCCTCTCAAATATTGGAAGGTATGGGTTTGTGACTTACCTGTTTTACTGTGGGTACCATCCTCCTTGTATTGACAGTATATTGTCGTAACTCTGCAAGAGTTCTTTTCGAACACCTATACCAGGTGTTGAACCCGCATTTCTCCTTCCAGTCGGAAGTCATTCCGCCTCCTGGTATTGGTTAGTATATTCTTCAACTAACGTCTCTTCCTTTCTTTTACGAATAGACGTATTGTTGCTAAGTTTTCTTCATGATGATCATAGCGTCACGTGTCAGAGGAGGAGACGAGAGAATAGCAGTGCCTCCGGTACTCCCCATCCTGCCGCCTTTCACTGCCGGTATAAAAGACTTCACTGCTGATGTGTTTTCTTTATTCCCCGAGTTGACCTTTTGACCCTAATTCATTTTGCAGCAATTGCGCCAGCTTCAGCTCTTTTCGAGTCTCGCATTCTAATGCCCGTGGGGCCCTTTGCTAAACGCATGTCTTCCAGGGGTGCCGCAAATAGCCGGCGAACGTTGAGCGAATTCATTGAGGATCTCAATGCCGAGGCCCTCACTTCTGCTATGGATTTTGCCATGGAAGTCAATCCAATGCTGACGACACTCGTGAATTTCCATGATGAAGCTATTTTCGGCTCTTGGGTTGATTATTGCAGAAAGATCGAGGCTTGCCTACACGAGATTGAGCTCCATAGTCCAGCTCCTGAAGTATTAACTTCGAACTCTCAGTGGGCTGCTTGGATGGAGCACAGTGTTCTTTTCATTCGCAATTTTGAACAAAAGGCGACCCTGAGATGAAAGGAACATGAGGTGGCTTCCAGCGAATCCGTCCGACTGCGCTCCCAGATTGAAGCGAATGCTGCACAGCTAAAAGCCGTTTTTGACAATCTCCAGAGATGTATTTCGGATGGGTTGCGCTGAGGTGGACGCTTGACTTTGCCGAGCGGGTCATGCAAGACTGTGAAGCTGCCATGCTAGAAGCCGATGGGAAGCTTTCTTCCTATTTACGGTAACGGGCTCAGGTTGAAGCGGAGTTGGCCGCGGTGGATGATTATTGTTGGGTTACGGCAGCGCCCCGGCCATCAATCCGTGGCCAAATGCGGAACAAAAATTTGTAAAACTTGACGCTACCACAACCAATTACCCGGATCGAACAATTAACCGTTTACTAGCAAATTGTAAAAGGAGTTTGGAGATTATACAGATCGATCCATGTCCTTCGGTCTTCAATCTCTGCCCATGCTCCTTCACGGCTATCCTGAACAAGTTCGCTCTCCGGTCTCCCTCATCGAAGACGATCCACGTCGAGGATTCTTAATACGGGCTCCCGCTTCAAACCGAAGCAACTCGAACAACTAGTTTGCTAACCCAGGTGCCCAAGATGATGTAGAGATAGTGTGTGGATACTTTGTCTCAAAACACTCTAGGATTCTCAACACATGAGAGGGATAAAGTGGAGGTTGAAAAAGATGCCCATGGTGGAAATTGTGAACTCAAGAGAATACCAAGTGAGCAAAAACCAAAACCCAAAAGAAAATGAGATGGCTGCCCAAAATTAAGTGAGTGAGTGTTTTGATATATTGTGGTGAGAAAAAGAGCCACACACACAAAAAATATTTCTACACTCACACACTCACAAAATATCTCAAAGCTCACATAAAAAATATCTTAGTCATGAAAAAAGTTATGTCATGCCAAGAATGAGTCACAATTTCCACATTAAACATTTAAACTAAAATATTTAATCCACAAAAAGAAAATGGCATCAACTAAAGTAATCTTGTAACGAATTACAAGAATACCCCCCATCCGTATATACATACCCGCATCTGTATTCCGACTGAATACGAATACTACGAGACGAAAGTAATCCAACAATCTAATACTAGGATGCGTCTTAAACCAAAGCCCACTAGTATGATCCGTCCAATCATGATCCGTGCACGAGTGCACGTATATGATCGAACCCTGCCATAAAACCATACGACCTTTACAACGTTTCGCCCGAACTAGGGAAACCCTCTGTGTGGGACTCTAAAGACTCGTCAATACACTGGCAGTAGGTTTAACCACAAGCACGTCAGTGGCACTAGCTGTACGTAACGGCTACCCAGGTATTGAGTGAAAGAGAGGCCGACGAGCGAACTCATCCTGAAACCCTACTGAGCCTGACAGTGACAATATCCGTACAGTCCGATCGGTTCGTCTATGAATATCGCATATTGGGTCTAAGGGATGGATAAAGTCAGACCCTAAATAACGCAATATTTAGTGTCGGTATGAAGCCCATCACCTCCACAGAAACTACCGATCCTAGATCAGTAATTCTCGACTAGCTTGGCCAAGGATTTCTGGTGGTGGCCATCCGTACACACTGCGACATCAACCCCCAATACCGGGAGAGACGAAACCCCTGACGATCCGCTCACTGCCTCCATGTGGCTCGGGACTGTACCCAACTAAAACCTATTTGCATGACTCCTTTGAGCCGTGGCAGGGTAGTAATCAAAGCACAGTGGGAACTCACACAAGACAAATGACGATCTCAGGTCGATAGACTAACCTGTATACGTCACCTGGGAACTGCTATCTGACAATAGGTATAATACCAACTAGCATATTCCCGGCGAGTCCGTCCGATGTACTCATAACCCAATGAGCACCTGTATACTATCTTAGGTGAACCAACTGATACCAATGGCTTGTGAGACCGGCCACCGCCTCTCGTCGGGGTCTCGATCCGTAGACACTAGTCTACTCATGGAGTATCGATGCCTAGTCTCAAAACTCCCACACTAGGGACACTTTAAGGATGTGCTTATAGACCACCCAACTCTCACGTATATGATTGCCATTATACTGCTGGTAGTCAAACAAGAATCCTATGGGTTCTATCAACATGTAATAGTGATCTGTAATATCACCTGAAGCATGTACACGATGATAAAGACAAACCAGATAGCATACTATCATCTCGAGTAAGACTGTTCTACCGGTATAGGTCCTCCCTCAATCATTGCAATCACGTGCCTGCGATCCAATAATTGACTTGAGGGCACTATAGCCAACAATCATGAGAAAGGATTGAGAGAAGCGCGCAAGCGGCTTGCTGATTTGTTGAAGACGCCTTCTCCTCAATAACCGCCTTTGTACCCCCTTTTTTTATTGACTGTAATCTTGCGATTTATGAATAACATGTATTCATTCGATTCCTTTGTGACATGTATCTTGTATTCACTTGCATTCATGAATAAAAGATATATTTTATTTCATATTGGCACATCCCTTTAGCAAATGCGTCTTGTAGATAGTCTATCTTGATCTTCTTGCAGGGCAGCGATGGCTTAGAAGACAGGTCCAGATCTGCCGCCTAAGGCTTTTCAACTTTATGAGCCGTG
The DNA here is from genome assembly GCA_030015575.1 of Agapanthus africanus. Taxonomy (NCBI): domain Eukaryota; kingdom Viridiplantae; phylum Streptophyta; class Magnoliopsida; order Asparagales; family Amaryllidaceae; genus Agapanthus; species Agapanthus africanus. The sequence continues at coordinate 39,238,611 of JASDDO010000019.1, read as the reverse complement.
GGGGTCTCATAAAGACTTTTCTCCCTACGAATTGAGAGGATCCCGTAGGTGTATTTTCTCCTTAAGAGTTGTGAGGACTCCTAAATGTGTGTTTTCCCTTGAGAGTCGTAAGGATCTCACAAGAGAATTTTTCCCCTTACAAGTCGAGAGGACTCGTAAGTGGTTGTTTCTCTCCTTATCGATATTCGACTTTGGCGAGTGTGGCCATGAATAGTATGCAATAGTCTATTTTGGACCGACTTGCAGGGCCCCAGTGCTTAGGAAACAGGTCCTTATCCCTATTGCCTAAGGTTTCCCCTACGAGTCGAGACAAATCGAGAAGTTCTCGCAAGGACACTAATTTCCTCACGAGTTGAGATGAATCGAGAAGTTCTCGCAAGGGTGTCCTCCCGGTCCGATAGAAGAAATGTGTGGGTTGGGATGTTCCACTGTTCCAGAAAAGCCTTGACCCACCATACATGAGGCGAGAGATATTGAAAAAGGGACGCATAGATTGCAGGATACAGCCCAAGCTTCAGCAGCAGCGACTTCTTGGCCGACAGGATGTACCGAGCCCACTGCAGGTAACCGGCTGAATGGTGAGGAGTCAATCCTATCATATAAACTTGCCCCCAAGGGCGCGACTCGTCTTGGCATATGCGCCGCCCCAAAATGTCCAAAGCCATCGGTGGCTGTACGGGTATTGATGCCATGGAGGGCTGAAGGCGACCCTCCGAGGTTCAGTTGACCTCCTCTACGGCATAAGTCACTTGAAGTGAATCAGCGTAATGAATCGCTGAAATTGGCTCTGAGGGCGCTGCACAAGAAAAACTGCGCCGACCCCGGATAATCTGATTATACCATGACCCCCACAGGTGAAGAGATTTCTGCTCCGGGTCATGATCTTTAATAAGCGCAAAGACTTCTCGATCCACGAGTGCGTCAGCAAAGGCGCTCTCTGAACGTACGAAAGGGAAGGAAAAGTCGAAAGCCATAGTACCTGCACAAAAGGAGAATGTTCAGCTATTGACGTTATGTTCAGAACTTTAACGCTTTTTGATACTTAAAATTTTTCTACTGCATTGCAGTGCAAAAGAAAGGGACGAGGGGGCCCACAAAATTAAGGTAACGCCCCATCATTGATGGGGTAGTCACTCATTAAGAATAGAATCCTAAAAGGATTCTCATTTAATGAGAAATATCATTGGACTAAGAAGTTAAACTCTTTCGAGAGATGTGCTCTGCAAACAGATTTCACATCTGTCAAGAAAATTAAGGGGGGAATAAAATTCCCCAAAATTTCTTAAAGCCATACTCTGTAAAACAATGGGGTAATATACCAGAACCCTCAAAGCAAAGCTTTTTAACAGGGTAAAACCCCAAGATCTTTAAGATCTGCAAGAAAAATCCTAAAAACTCTAAGAGTTCTTCATAAAAGATAAGAAAAGCTCTGATTAACGGGTTAAGAAACCCTAAAACACATTTTTAAGATCTACGATCTAAGAAGAGCAAAGCTCTGTTAATCGATTCAATCATAATCCTTACCAAGTTTTTGACAAAGTTCTGACTCTAAAAGAGTTTACTTGGGCAGAGATCTAAACTCTGGAAAGAGAATTAAATTCTTAGAAAGGAGAAGTTTAGGGAAGATGAATAGCAGTCATCTCAAGGGCCAAAGGCCCTACTTATAGGCACAGGGAGACGGTTCCACTTCCGAGAAGATCCAACGGTGGAAAAGATGCCACCGCTGCACTCACGTGTGAGCTACGTGAGCGCAGCGATGGGGGGCATTTGTTTCCCCACTAAAAGAGAAAATCTCTGTTCAAAACTCAAGAGGCAACGCCTCACGTGTCTGCCACGAGAGCGCCGGCGACAGAGTTAAAAACTCTCATATGAGCAGCGCTCGTGTGCAAAGCACACAAAACTCAAGAGGCAGCACCTCACGTGCCTGCCACGAGGGCGCTAGCGCCAGAGTTAAAAACTCTTATTGGCGCTGCACGTGCACAGCACGTGAGCGCCGGCGCCTAGTAGAATTAAATTCTACCTCACTGTTAAACAGAGCCGTTGGATCAAACATCCAACAGAGATGATAAATTATCAGAATGCAGAATTAAATTTTGTTGAGGAAATATTCCTCAAATCTTTCTAAACAAAAAAGATTGCCCTCTGTAAAATAGAGTACCATTGGATTAAAAATCCAATGGTGATTAAAGAATCACCGATCTACAGAATAAATTCTGTGTGGAAAAATATTTCCCTAATTTTATTAAAAACAAGAAAAATACCTTCTGTAAAATAGAAGCTATAACACCCTAGTTCATTTATACCAATTCTATTTTTGGGTATTTCTTTATTTATGTCTATTCTTGATTTATTGTGTTTTGGGTGCGAATAGTATAATTGGTATCCGTATTTGTATCCGACCCGACCAGTTTGCTGGAAACCCGTCTTAATTCCTGTTTATGATTAATCACGGCTAGGTATGAGAATCCGTGCACTTTCATGTTATATCACTGCATCATATCTGGCATCTGCATTTTTTTAATATAACATATAAAGTCAAATAAAATATTTTAAAAATATCTGGCATAACCTGCATCATATCCCTAACCCTGTTGTAGCATCCGTATAACTTGTTCTCGTTCTGTTCAGTGAAACAGACTCTTTTGGATAGCTACGTGCACGTTACGTATATCCGTTCTTAGGGGTATGCATTTTTTCGTTACCCGGATATCCTATTTTGGTTGATACGTATATTATCCATATTTTCAAACCCTAAATTTAGACCCGACCCGGACGTATTTTGGAGTAGTTTTGAATTAACCAAAACCTCAAAATCTAACCAATATTATATCCTAATCTTATTTTTAACTGTTTATAGATATTTAAACATATATCCTACGTTTTTAAAATTTTCTTTAACAAAATAAAATTTTTTAAAAAGATTTTTCTTATAATCTAAACGACTCACTGATCTCGCTCTCCTCTGCATATATATATTTATATATTATATTATATTTTTTTAACTCTATTTTTACTCACGTATCCCTCTCTCTCCTCACTTCCTCTTCATCATTTTTTCTTTTTCTCCCGCCGTCGCCCTCGCGAACCCGTGCCTCGCGCCCGCGCCCCTCGCCTCAACGGAGTTCCGTTCCCGTCGCCTCCATCACCTCGCCTCACCCTCTTCCACCTCGCCTTTTCTCCTTTCCTGACCAACCCACGGCAACCCAACCCTGCACAACCCAAGAAAACCCACTCCAAGTCTCGCCTGCCCGCACCTTTGCCGCCGAACCTCCGACCTCGTCGTCGCCTCCACGCGCTCGCCGTCACCTCTTCTTCTTCTCCCCTCTCTTCTTCTCCAAAGAACCTGACCCATCCCTGCACAGAACCCACGCCTGAACCCCTGACCTCGTCGCCGTTCCCTCACCTCCGGCGACCCCAGCTTCATCCCATCATCATCATCATCTCCCCCTCGCCTTCTTCTCTGTCCCAGAACCCCAAACCCCAGAAACAACCCTCTTCCTCCTCCTCCTCCTCCTCCTTCTTCTCTCTTCTCTTGCGTTCTTGATTTCTTAGGTTCCGATCGTCGCCAGAATCGTGACCGTCACCGACGATCCGGCCGACCCAGTGGACGTCCCCAGCCAGTGTGGTCGTGTTCTCACTTTGCCTGGTTCAGTTCTGTATGCCGTGTGTGCATTGCGACGTTTACCCGATATCGGACGCAGCGTACACACCCCATCGTGAGATCCGTTCAGGCAAGTTTATCTTACTACATGCTATAATATATATTTTGCATCCATATGAATAAAAATATCACATGTTCACTGCATTGTACATCCATGTTACTGTTTTACAGTTTTTCGATACCCGTACGTATCCATACCGTCATTTATATATCTAGTTGCATGCCATGTCATACTATTTCATATTACTGTTACCTTGGCACCCCATGCTTGATAATGTGCATCCTACGTAGTCATGGAGTTGTAAATGTAATCCCTAATAGATATTTGTGCATCCGTACTTTTATCGTGCATCCGTACTTGCTACAGTTTTATTATGAGCATTCGTTTGATACCTGTGCACTACCTGTCATGACCTGATACACCACTACTTGACATGTTACCTGATCCTGTTTCTAATGCCGACAATCCTGACATGTTGTCCTGACGGACGTATCCTGTTGTCTGTATAGACAAACCTGTACCTGCTTGATCCTGTGTTAGCATTAGCTCCAGATTTATCAATACCTGACTTGAACACATAACCTTGTAGGTAAGGGGAAATCAAGAATGTAACCGAACGTAACTCAAACGGCTATTATATTGTTTGCCGTATTTCCGGGCGTTACGGAAAAAATCCTGTTACCGTGGTCCCATGGGGAATGAACGGGGCATACACTGAATAATCATGTTACCGTGGTCCCGTGGGGAATGAGCGGGGCATAGTCTGATGGGTTACGATGAGGATTGCATTAATTGATTTTGAAGACTTTAGATTAGATAACCTAGGATCCAGATATAGGCTGCACACCATATGTACATACCCTCACCGTTTCATTTCCGTGTTTACTTTTTATATTCATGTCATCGGTTATATTCATGCCTGCATATCTCATGTATCCTGTTCATTTATTATTGTTGATATTATGACGCACTGACGTGTAGGTTTTGCATGGCCCAGATCCTCTGTCTTTGTCACAGGCTGACCAGGAGTATTTTAGCCGACAAGGCGAGCAGTGAGGATCCTGTTAGTATCTAGTTAGTTTAGTTTTATTTCCGTACTTTCATTTCCTGATGTAAGCCCGTATTTGGGACGTACTTTCCAGATGTTATTGTTATTTGGATTTATTGCTTCCACATATTATTTCTTGACTCGTCTATTCTGGCATATGGACATGTACTAAATAGTTTATTTTATTTTACTGTTCTTGATATCTTATAGACAGCCGTAATGTGACTGTGGAGGGATGTTTCCTAGCCATAGGTAGCATGGTTTGCTCTGTCACGTGCCGATCTTAGCGCACTCTGGGAAGCGGGGCATGACAGGGTTTGTTTGGTTTCAGAGCCATAAGATTTAGGTTGATTGGGTTTGGTTCTTTTGTAGTTGGGTATTGGACCCAATACACGAATCAGAATACCCGTAATTAGGAACATGTCCTGCCACATTTTTATCGTGATTTTTGAATCATATTTTTCTCTTGACCCTTGTCTTGACGATATGCAAACAATTTTGCATCTCGACTTGAAATTCTTCTGATTCCCTATTGTTTCACTCTACTTAGTCCTTGATTCTGATACTAGAATTTGGGCGACTTGAACGGAGTTATGTGATTGTAACTATGAACTGCAGCATGGTTACAATGCGGTACTCTATTTAAGTAATTTGGAGTTCCAGTCTTGATTCACTTCCTTGTTTTATGGTCATTATATTACCTTGCTTCTCTCGGTGTCATTGCTTACCAGTTTATGTTTTATCGCATGTTTTGAATCTTGTTTATCATACCGATCCTCTTCGGTGTCTTGGTTTCAGGATCATGGAGGATAGAGAACTGCGATCGTACCAGAGGTGTGTTGATGACGCCGCATTGCTTGGAGTAATTCGTGGATGCTGGAGAACCAGAAGCGGCAAACTGAGATAAATCAGCGGCAAGCCGAAGCTTTTCAGGAAGGTTTGCGGACCGTCCAGCAGTTCGTAAACACTATTGCAGCCAAACCAGTACAGCGTGTGGGTACCGTGGCGGATTTCAGGAGACTTGGTCCGTCCACTTTCACTGGTTTGGAGGAGCTGTTGCCAGCGGAGCAGTGGCTAGTCAATACGGAGAATCTGATCATTGCAGCACAGATTTCGGAGGACCAGAGAGTGGATGTTGTACGCATCCAATTGGTAGACTATGCCCCTGAGTGGTGGATTATGGAAGAGACCCGTTTGTCCAAGCCGATCAGTTGGGCAACTTTCTCGCAGAGTTTCTCAGAGAAGTTCTTTCCGCAGATTGCATGGGAAGAAATGGAAGAAAGATTTATCAGTCTGAAGCAGAATGGCGGATCCGTGGATGCGCATGCGGCTGAGTGGTCACGGCTCAGCCGATTGGCAGGACCTTTGGTGGCCAAAGAAGCTGATAGGGCACGAAGGTTTATGCGCAGTTTGGACGTGGAAATTTAAAGGCACATTATATCTCTGGGATTGACCGCTTTCTCGCAAGTTCTTAAAGCAGCCAGAGAGCAGCAGAGCTTATCAATGAAGACAGGGGCTACGCAGCAGCAGGCAGTTGTGGTGTGGAAGCCGGCGTTTACGCCGAACCGAGCATCTATATGCAGAGGTATTCCAGTGAATCGACGTGGTGTTGTACCTATGAAGTGGCCCGTCTCACCCTAGCAGAAAGGAAGGGTGTTTTGCGACTACTGCCAATGATCACGTTACTTCTGGAAAGATTGTCGAAGGAGACTTGGACTTTGTCTTATTTGCGGATCAGCTGATCATACCATTGATACTTGTCCGTCGAAGCTACGTTTGAAGGAAGATACTCAGAGGCTACCGTAGAAGCAGATTCAGGGGGCAGAAGCTGATAACTCAGGGACCCAATCAAGCTCGAGCCTTTACTCTGACGGCCGAAGAAGCCAAGGCTTCAGATGAAGTTGTTTCAGGTATCCTACTTGTTCATGATTTTCTCGCATTAGCTTATTCGATTCTGGTGCATTCCATTGTTTTATGTTGTCCAAGTTTATTGCTGCACATTCGATTTCTTGCACGACCATGTCTTGTTGTTGGGACATACACACTGGGAATGGGAAGATCATATCTAGTAGCGAGTGCAAGGATTGTTCTGTTGTTATTTGCGGACGAGAGTTATTCGCGGATTTCTTGGTGATCGATACTGGCAGTTATGATGTTGTCTTGGGAATGGACTTCCTCTGCACTTTCCATGCTCACATTGATTGCAGGGCAAAGAAAGTGATTTTCCAGATTTCCGGACATCCGGAGTTTGTTTTTGCTGGAGGTAGCAGTTCTGTCGGGCCAGTCGAATTTAAGGCTAGGCCGACAAACAGTGTTCTTTCGTCAATGGAAGTTGATACGGAGGAAGCGCCAGCTGTAGTTCAAGAGTTCATGGATGTGTTCGAGGACATCTCGGGTTTACCACCAAAATGAGATGTGGAGTTCGCGATCGATCTTGTTCCTGGTGCAGCGCCAATCTCAAAGGCGTACTATCCGATGGCACCAGTGGAGTTGGAAGAAGTCAAGAAGCAGATTACCGAATTGCTAGAGAAGGGTTGGATTCACAGCAGCAATTCACCTTGGGGAGCTCCAGTTCTTCTAGTCAAGAAGAAAGATGGCACAAGGAGGATGTGTATCGATTATCGAGAATTAAACCGGGTGACTATTAAGAACAAGTACCCGATCCCTCGTATTGGCAAATTATTCGAGCAACTTACTGGCGCGAGGGTATTCTCGAAGCTAGATTTGCGATCCGGATATCATCAAGTTCAAGTTAAATCAGAGGATATTTGCAAGACTGCGTTCCGAACTCGATATGGACACTACGAGTATTTAGTGATGCCATTCGGAGTCACGAATGCACCGGCGATATTTATGGACTTGATGAACCGAATCTTTTCACTGTTCTTGGACCAGTTTATAGTGGTGTTCATCGATGATATTATGGTCTACTCGAAGAGCCTAGAAGAGCATGCAGAATACTTGATGATCGCACTGCAGACATTGAGGCAAGAAAGATTATATGCAAAGATGAGCAAGTGCGAGTTTTGGCTTGAAGAAGTGAAGTTTTGGGGGCACGTCGTATCCGGAGATAGAATCGCCGTTGATCCCGAGAAGATTGTAGCAGTTCAAGATTGGCCGATTCCGAAGAACGTAGCAGTGATCAGAAGTTTTCTTGGACTTGCCGGATATTACAGAAGGTTCGTGGAGAATTTTGCTCGTTTAGCTGAGCCTTTGACCAAGCTTACGCGAAAGGAAGTACCGTTCGTATGGACGGATAGATGTGCGTCAGCTTTTGAGGCGTTGAAGCAAAGATTAATAACCGCTCCTATTTTAACTGTACCAGACGATTTCGGAGGATTGGTGATTCACAGCGACGCGTCTAGGAAAGGTTTGGGATGTGTTTTGATGCAGCATGGGAAGGTTATAGCCTACGCATCGAGACAGTTGAAGACCCATGAGAAGAATTACCCAACTCATGATTTGGAGCTTGCAGCAGTGATTTTCGCTTTGAAGATTTAGAGACACTACTTACTGGGCGAAAGGGTCAAAATATTCACCGATCACAAAAGCCTAAAATATGTGTTCACGCAGAAAGAGCTTAATATGAGGCAGCGTAGATGGTTGGAGCTGATGGCTGACTATGATCTTGATCTCAAGTACCATCCGGAGAAAGTTAATGTAGTGCCGGATGCGCTTAGTCGGTTGCCAGCAATTCGGTTGTTGACTGCACATAAGGAGCTTGTCGAAGATTTTCAGAGATTCGAATTGGAGATCGTGCTACCGCATTCTTCGGGATAGTAGATGCAGCTGCAAGTACAGTCATCGTTGATCGAGAGTATTAAAGCAGCGCAGTCACACGATCCAAGGTTACAGAAGTTTCGAGAACAGGTTGAAGCGGGACTTCGAACGGACTTGTTGATTCATGAAGATGGTTCGTTGCGTTATGGTAGCCATTTGTGTGTGCCAAAAGGAAATATTCATGAAAAAGTTATGAAGGAGGCACACAGTTCCGCATATTCCGTACATTTAGGAGGAACGAAGATGTATCGTGATCTACGACATCATTTCTGGTTGGAAGGCATGAAAAGGGAGATTGCTCGCTTTGTAGCGAAGTGCTTGGTGTGTCAGCAAGTTAAGGCTGAACATTAAAGGGTAGCTGGTTTATTGCAGCCACTTCCGATTCCTCAATAGAAGTGGGAACATATAACCATGGATTTCGTGGCAGCTTTACCGCGGAGTCCAAAGGGCAACAATGCAGTTTGGGTGATTGTTGACCAATTGACCAAGGCAGCTCATTTCATACCATTTCGAGTTGGTCAGTCGATGGAAGCGTTAACAGAACAGTACATGCAGGAGATTGTGAGATTGCATGGAGTACCTGTGAGCATCGTTTCCGATCGTGATACCCGATTCTTATCACACTTCTGGAGGAGTTTACAGGAAAGTTTGGGGACGCGATTGAAGTTTAGCACTTCTTATCATCCTCAGACAGATGGCCAGTCGGAGAGAACGATCCAAACTCTTGAAGACATGTTGAGAGCTTGCATGTTAGACTTCAAGGGCTCGTGGGAGGATAATCTATACTTGGTGGGGTTTTCTTACAATAACAATTTTCAGGTGACCATTCAGATGGCTCCATTCGAAGCAATGTATGGTCGCAAGTGTCGCTCACCCGTTTGTTGGGACGATATTGGAGAATGAAGATTGTTGGGATCAGATTTGATCGTGCAAACAGTAGAGAAGGTTAATACCATCTGGAATCACATGAAGGCAACACAAGATCGGCTGGGCAGATACATCGAGAAGATCTCTAGAGTTCGCTATTGGTGATCTTGTATTCCTGAAGATATCACCGACTAGAGAAGTGATTCGTTTTGGGAGTCGAGGCAATCTTAGTTCTCGATTCGTGGGGCCTTTCGAGATTATTGAGTGTGTTGAAGAAGTGGCTTATCGATTGGCTTTACCACCATCTTTGGCGAGTGTTCATGACGTGTTTCATGTATCTCAACTCCGTAAGTATGTTCGAGATGAAACACATGTGCTTGATCATTCGGAGCTGACAGTAAGGGACGATATGGCCTTTGAGGAACGACCGATGTCGATTGTTGATCGAAGAGAAAAGGTCCTCAAGAACATGGTTATCCCTCTCGCACTTGTTTCTTGGGGAAATCGCTCACACGGAGAATCGACTTGGGAACGAGAAGATGAGATTCGACGGAAGTTTCCACACATCTTCTCGTAAATTCATGTTTGTTTATCTTTTCTTGTTCCGAGAATTTCGAGGACGAAATTCTTTTTGTAGTTGGGTATAATGTAATACTCTAATTCATTTATACCAATTCTATTTTTGGGTATTTTTTTATTTATGGCTATTCTTGATTTATTGTGTTTTGGGCGCGAATAGTATAATTGGTATCCGTTTTTGCATCCGACCGGACCCGCTTGCTGGAAACCCGTCTTGATTCCTGTTTATGATTTATCACGGCTAGTTATGAGAATCCGTGCACTTTCATGTTATATCACTGCATCATATCTGGTATCTGCATTTTTATCAATATAACATATAAAATCAAATAAAATATTTTAAAAATATCTGGTATGGCCTGCATCATACTTCTAACCCTATTGTAGCATCCGTATATTTTGTTCTCGTTCCGTTCAGTGAAACGGACTCTTTTGGATAGCTACATGCACGCTACATGCATCCGTTCTTGGAGGTATGCATTTTTTCGTTACCCGGATATCCAATTTTGGTTTTGGTAGATACGTATATTATCTGTATTTTCAAACCGTAAATTTAGACCCGACCCGGGCATATTTTGGAGTAGTTTTGTATTAACCAAAATCACAAATCTAACCAATATTATATCTTAATCTTATTTTTAACTGTTTATAGATATTTAAACATATATCCTACGTTTATAAAATTTTCTTTAACAAAATAAAATTTTTTAAAAAGATTTTTCTTATAATATAAACGACTCACTGATCTCGCTCTCCTCTGTATATATATATTTATATATTATATTATATTTTTTAACCCTATTTTTACCCACGTATCCCTCTCTCTCCTCACTTCCTCTTCTTCATTTTTTCTTTTTCTCCTGCCGTCGCCCTCGCGAACCCGCGCCTCGCGCCCGCGCCCTTCGCCTCGCCGGAGCTCCATTCCCATTGCCTCCATCACCTCGCCTCACCCTCTTCCACCTCACCTCCTCTCCTTTCCCGACCAACCCACGACAACCCGACCCTACACAACCTAAGAAAACCCACTCCAAGTCTCTCCTGCCCGCACCTTTGCCGCCGGACCTTCGACCTCGTCGTCGCCTCCATGCGCTCGCCACCACCTCTTCTTCTTCTCCCCTCTCTTCTTCTCCAAAGAACCTGAGCCATCCCTGCACAGAACCCACGCCTGAACCCCCGACCTCGTCGCCGTTCCCTCACCTCTGGCGACCCCAGCTTCATCCCATCATCATCATCATCTCCCCCTCGCCTTCTTCTCTGTCCCAGAACCCCAAACCCCAGAAACAACCCTCCTCCTCCTCCTCCTCCTTCTCTCTTCTCTTGCTTTCTTGGGTTCCGGTCGTCGTCAGAACCGTGACCGTCACCGACGATCCAGCCGACCCAGTGGACGTCCCCAGCCAGCGTGGTCATGTTCTCGCTTTGCCTGGTTCAGTTCTGTACGCCGTGTGTGCATTGCGACGTTTACCCGACGTCGGACGCAGCGTACACACCCTGTCATGAGATCCGTTCAGGCAAGTTTATCTTGTTACGTGCTATAATATATATTTTGCATCCATATGAATAAAAATATCACATGTTCACTGCATTGTACATCCATGTTACTGTTTTACAGTTTTTCGATACCCGCACGTATCCATACCGTCATTTATATATCTAGTTGCATGCCATGTCATACTATTTCACATTACTGTTACCTTGGCACCCCATTCTTGATAATGTGCATCCTACGTAGTCATGGAGTTGTAGATGTAATACCTGATAGATATTTGTGCATCCGTGTTTTACCGTGCATTCGTACTTTTATCGTGCATCCGTACTTGCTACAGTTTTATTATGAGCATCCGTTTGATACCTGTGCACTACCTGTCATAACCTGATACACCACTACTTGACATGTTACCGGATCCTGTTTCTAATGCCGACAATCCTGACATGTTGTCCTGACGGACGTATCCTGTTGTCTGCATAGACAAACCTATACCTGCTTGATCCTGTGTTGGCATTAGCTCCAGATTTATCAATACCTGACTTGAACACATAACCTTGTGGGTAAGGGGAAATCAAGATTGTAACCGAACGTAACTCAAACTGCTATTATATAGTTTGCCGTATTTCCGGACGTTACGGAAAAAATCCTGTTACTGTGGTCCCGTAAGGAATGAACGGGGCATATACTGAATAATCATGTTACCGTGGTCCTGTGGGGAATGAACGGGGCATAGTCTGATGGGTTACGATGAGGATTACATTAATTGATTTCGAAGACTTTAGATTAGATAACCTAGGATCCAAATATAGGCTGCACACCACATGTACATACCCTCACTGTTTCATTTCTGTGTTTACTTTCTATATTCATGTCATCGGTTATATTCATGCCTGCATATCTCATGTATCCTGTTCATTTATTATTGTTGATATTATGACGCACTGACGTCTGGGTTTTGCATGGCCCAGATCCTCTGTCTTTGTTGTAGGCTGACCAGGAGTATTTTAGCCGACAAGCCGAGCAGTGAGGATCCTGTTAGTATCTAGTTAGTTTAGTTTTATTTCCGTACTTTCATTTCATGATGTGAGCCCGTATTTGGGACGTACTTTCCAGATGTTATTGTTATTTGGATTTATTGCTTCCGCATATTATTTCTTGACTCGTTTATTCTGGCATATGGTCATGTACTAGATAGTTTATTTTACTTTACTGTTCTTGATATCTTATAAACAGCCGTAATATGACTGTGGAGGGATGTTTCCTAGCCATAGGTAGCATGGTTGGCTCTGTCACATGCCGATCTTAGCGCACTCTGGGAAGCGGGACGTGACAGAAGCCCTTGGATAAAAAATCCAATGGTAGGTAAAATCCCCAAATCAATTAAGCTCTTGCAATGAGAGATTTCTTCAACTAATCAAGAAACTTGCCTATACTATATAAAAGACCCAAAACTTCAAGTCTAATACGGAGGACCCCCCCCCCACCATAAACTTTGAGAAAAAAAGTAGAAAGCTTCAAAAAGGAAGAAAGAAGAAGATCTCTCTTCTAAAAAATAACTCTAGGTAAATAAAAAAAGAAGAGAGATCAAAGCATATCTTTTGCCTATTGAAGGGTTTAACCATTTTTAAAAAGAGAAACTTAGTTCTTTCTCTAGATCTAAGATCCACAAGACAAGTCTTCCACCAGTTGAGAATTTAATTCTCATTGGGACGAACTCGTTCTTGGAGATCAAAGATTCAGAAAAAAAACAAGGAAATTGAACTCCTCAGAACAAAATATACAAGGAAAAGAACTCAGCGCCCAACGCCTCACATGCCCCTCACGTGGGCACTACAAAATAAAGAGTGCTTAGCACTCAGTGGCTGGCGCTCAGCGTCCAGCACCTCGCGTACCCCTCACGTGGGCGCTACAAAATAAGGAGTGCTTAGCACTCAGTAGTGCGGCGCCCGGCGTCCCACGTGACCCTTAAGTGGTCACTACAGAACATAGAAATGCTTGACACTCATCATTCAGCGCCTAGCGCCTCAGGTGCTTCGCACATGGGCGCCATAAAGAGTTCTCATCACTCCATATAGAGACAAAAGAAAAGAGAGAGTAAAGTGTGAGCGTCAGAACTCACATAAGTGCTCAGCACTTTTTGCAAGAAAAGGGGACTGAGCCCAAACCAGTGCTTAGCACTTCTTTCAAATAAAAGAAAACTGAGTGGGTCAAGCCCAAGTTGGCTATGTCCCTAATTCAGATCAACTGAGACCATGGGTTCATTGCTTCCCAAACATGACTAATGATATTCAAAATGATGTTCATCCCACATTTCCTAAGTTAATCTTAGTCTCTTAAAAATAGCTAATGATTCTTAGATGGTCCACCATGATCTCTTCTCTCAGACACGGGAATTGGTTCAAGGGTACATTTCTCCATACCTCTGACGCCAATCGTCGTAATCTCTCAACGTCTTCAGAGAGGTGGCGGGTCCCGACAACCAACTGCTTTCGGGTGCACTTCCCAAGCTGACGTGCAATCGCACCCCAAATGGGTGTATCCCATATCATCGTCGTACATCCCGTCACGTAACAGATACACGGGCATAAAATGGTGATCCACGGATCGTAACGTTCTCAAACTACTACGGACCGTAACATTCTTAAACTAAAACCCCACCTCAAAAATGGTGATCTACGGACCGTAACGTCCTCAAACTACTACGGACCGTAACGTCCTTAAACTAAAACCTCACCTCAAAAATGGTGATCTATGGACCGTAACGTCCTCAAACTACTACGGACCGTAACATCCTTAAACTAAACCCTCACCTCAAAAATGGTGATCTACGGACCGAAACATCCTTAAACTAACAACGGACCATAACGTCCTTAAACTAAAACAATAGAGCCCAAATGCTCTTTTGTTGGATCTGAATGATCCTAAAACCCTTTTAAGTAGATCTTATTCGCAAATTGGACTAACGTATCCTTAACAAAAATTTGAGTCGATCTTAATCTTAAACATGATTAATGATCCTTAAATCAAACAAAACTCCAAATCTAAGAAATACTAATTTGGACTAATCCACGCCCTACGGGCGACAACATAAATTAGTCTCCGTATACAATCCACGGGCAACCAAAATTAAAACAAACACAAATGACACAAAGTGAACTTCTGGAGCAGGAGAAAGTAGTTATCGCAATGCGGTAACGTAATTAACTCAGGGGCTTGCGCCTGCAGGGAAGAGCGTCCCCACAATCAAAAACCCCTTGCAAATGAGGGGGAATTTGACGAAGTCTGCTACAACGGCCGTATCCGTCCAAACCTCCGATACACGGTACCATAAATCAACTTGGCATTTTCGGAGAGGTGGACGGATAAATCCAAATAGCATCTGCCCCAAATTCAGGCAAGACGACCAACGCGGTCCGTCTCTGTTTTCGGCGGTGAACAAGGGCTTTCAATACTTGGCGTGGATGGGTAGGGAGCTACCCGCCAGGGATTGGCCGAGCAGGGAAGCTGCTCGGTGACCTCTTGGTGAGGGCTTCGATCCTTGGCGTGGATGGGTAGGAGTTACCCGCTAGGGATTGACCAAGCAGGGAAGTTGCTCGATGGCCTCTTGGTAAGGGCTTTCAATCCTTGGTGTGGATGGATAGGGAGCTACCCGCCAGGGATTGACCGAGCAGGGAAGATGCTTGATGGCCTCTTGGTGAGAGCTTTAGTTCCTTGGCATGGATGGGTAGGGAGCTACCCGCCAGGGATTGACCGAGCAGGGAAGCTATTCAGTGGCTTCTTGGTGAGGGCTTTCGATCCTTGGCGTGGATGGGTAAGAAGTTACCTGCCAGGGATTGACCGAGCAGTGAAGCTACTCGGTGACCTCTTTGTGAGGGCTTTCTCAGAATTCTTCTTGGTTTTACGAGGCGTCGTTCAATCTCCCTTGACTTGTGAGAAGAAAATATGTAAGGGTGACTGTCGCGGGCGACACGTGGCTGAAACGCACAGGCGAGGCGAGGCAAGGCGCTCCAAGATCCACGTCGTTCCGACTTCGGTTGACCGTGAGATATGGGATGGCCGCTACGCGGCAGCCTTGTAATGGGAAATATGAAAATATCCCAAGATTCGTGCCCATGCACGGGTAAATTTCGGCCTCTGGGGATTCTGTTGAGGATATAAATAGAGAAGGTATATGGGTTTCTTTCAACGTTGCCTTTCTGAAAATGGCCGGTTTCATCTACTCCATCGGTGAGATCATCTCCCGCGATGACGTCTACCTCTATGGTCAAGAGTGCACAAAGGAGACGTACCAGACTGTGGTCAAACGCATAAAGGACCACCTCGGCCGCTTACTTCCCCGGCGATCTCCTTTCCTCTAATTGCTCATGTACGCCATTTGGAGGATGTCCCTGGGTTTGTTCAACGCCCTGTCTCCATATCTGCAGGACGAGGCGCTCAATAAGCTGCACATGCTCTACGTCCGCGGACTCATCTCAAAGAACAGGTATGATCGATCGGCGGCCCTTCTTTTGGAGTGTTTCCAAAAGAGGCAGATCGTCGATGGCTTCCCGGCAGGTGCGGCTTCCGGCCCTTCCATTGCATCGCAGGTCCGCGGGCAACACCAGAGGGAGCGGGCCGAGGAAGTAAGGGCTCGACTTGCGGCGATCTCCTCGGAGTACCACCAGCAGTGTTTTCTTGACCCCTACCCTCTCTGTTGTAATTTTTTTTGTGTAAGGCTGGGGAGCTCATAATACCCTCGATGAATAAAACTCTTCTTTTGCGACGTACTATTGTCTTCTTTTTATCCTCTTTGCGTGTTTGAGTATGTTCATAAAACGAAACCCGTGACTTTTGAACCGAGGAAGAGGGAAACATATTGAAGAAGTTTCTTCTAATTCAGAAGACTTAGAAGAATTTGCATCACTTTGGCAAAGAAGAAACATATATTCACTAATACAAATTTTGAATTCACTAGTACAATTTGAGCTTTTCGGTGTTGTAAGGTCACAGAAACTTGCGTCCCCCCGCGTCTTGTAAGCGATAGGCTCCGCCGGGCAATACCTCAGAGACGAGGAATGGGCCGTCCTACTTCGGGGAAAACTTATGCAGTTTGCCTTGGTCTATGAATTCGTTCCGCCTTAGGACCATCTCCCATTTTGAAGATGCGATGCTTGACTCATGCATTGTAGTAGCGAGCAATTTGCTAATGGTAAGCGGCGGCTTTGATCTGTGCCCGATCCCACTTCTCTAGCAAGATGTCCAAGTTAGTCCGGAGCGCCGAGGTGTTTGCATCATCGTCGAAATGCTCGACTCTATAACTGGGCAGTCCAATCTCAGCTGGGGCCATCGCCTCGGTGCCATAGCAGAGACTGAAGGGGGTCTCTCCAGTGGGGGGTCTTCTTCGATGTGCGTAGGGCCCATAAAACCCAGGGTAGTTTCTCGACCCAGTTGCCCTGTCTTCCTTCCAAACGAGTCTGAAGACCTTGGATGATGTCTCGGTTAGGGACCTCGGCCTGCCCATTGCATTGAGGGTGCGCTACTGCGGCAAACTTCATTAGTATATGGTACTCGTTGCAGAATTCTTTGACTTTGTCGTTTTCAAAATTCGTCCCGTGGTCGGTAACAATACACCTCGGGATCCCGAACCGGGATATTACGTTGTTCTGTAGGAATTTGATGGTCGTGGTGGCGTCCGGTTTTCTGATAGGGACGGGCTTGATCCACTTCGTAAAATAGTCTACCGCAACGAGGATGTATTTGTACCCGCCCGTGCCAGTTGGGAGTTGGCCTACCATGTCCATTCCCCACCTGGCAAACGGCCAGGGGGAGGTCAGGGCCATTTGCTCCATAGCCGAAAGACGGGGTATGATGCCTTGGAGTTGACAGTTTTTGCATCTTCTGACGAGCTTCTGAGCGTTTTGATGAATCATCGGCCAATAGTATCCTTAGAGTAGTGTCTTCTAGACTAAGGTGCAGTCCCCTTGATGTGCTCCACCGACCCCTTCATGAATCTTACGCAGGACGTAGTCGGCTTCGTGAGGATTGACGGACCGAAGCAGAGGTTGCGTGAAAGACTTCTTGTGGAGGTTTCATTGCTCCATACAAAATAGCAGGCTTTGGATCGAAGGCGGCATGCTTCCCCTCGATCTTCTGGGAGAGTTCCTTCCTTCAGGAACTCTACGAGGGGCTTCCTCCAATCCCGGCCTTCCTCCTGAGTAGTGTATATTTGAAGTGCTGCCTCTCTGTCTTCCACGCTGGGCCGTGGTAAGACTTTAAAGAGGATATTCCTATTATTGTTAGCCGTATAGGAGGAGGCTAGCTTGCTCAGAGCATCGGCCTGAGCGTTTAGGTGCTGAGGAATCTGCTCCACTTGAACTTCGTCGAAATCTTTTCATAGTCGTTTTACCTCGGCTAAATATTTCACCATTAGAGGCTCCCGGGCCTCGAAACGGCCGGTCACTTGGCCTATGACTAGGGCGGAGTCACTGCGAATTGGAATCGCATTCAGCCCTACTCCGGAGGCTATTCGTATTCCAGCTAGCAAGGCCTCGTACTCCGCGGCGTTGTTTGAAGCTTTGAACCCGAGCTTCAAAGAGTACTCCATCTCTGCCTCGTTCGGGCCTCGAATGATAAGGCCGACACCGCTCCCATCCTCGGTAGAGGATCCATCGACGTAAAGGACCCAATCGGGGACGGAGTCGGGCCCCTCCTCGATCGAGGGTTAGGACCCGGGGACTGGCGCCGACACTGCCTCCTTGCCGGGGATAGCACATTCGACAACGAAGTCTGCCAGGACTTGTGCCTTGATAGCTTGTGATCAGTCGAAAATATTGTATATTTTAGCCGGCAATTTCCCTAATATTTGCATACATTTAGAAGTGTTCGGCATTCATATTCTACATATTAGCAAATCTGTCACAAAATATGAGATTGCATGTGTTAGACTTTTAAACCGACACTTTAAGGGAAATTAACCGCATTTCATGGCATCGCATCATTTCTGTATTTGCGCAACACTTGTCTTGAGTCTGTGCAGGGAAATACGGAAGAAAAGCAAAAGAGCTGATCAAAAATACGCCAACTAAATCACTTCAGATCTGGTAGCAATTCAGATGGAAAAATACAAATCAAAACATCAGAGAAAAGCCCAAATAGCAGTACAAGACAGAACCTGAAATACCAAGGCCCAAGCCCATCAAGGAGCCGCGGATCCGCGGCTATAGCCTTCTTGTGCCGCGGAAGCGCGGCTCATTGGTGACGTCATCAAGTAAAATTTGCACCACAATGCTTCTGTCAGGGCCCACATTCCATAAATGCACTCCAAATTCCAGAACTCTCTCGAAGCGACTGCCAGATCAGCAAAGAAAATTAAGGAAGGCTAATCCTAATTAAGCTCCTAATTAATCCTCTTCTAGAAGCTCCTCCTAACTAATCACATCTAGAAGCTTCTCCCCTAACTAACTTTTGGAGGGAAATTTGAATTTCTCAACAAACTTTAGGAGGGAAACTTAGAATTTGAAATCCTAGATCTATGGTTAGTTATCTATAAATAGGAACCTAGACTTAGGGTTAAAGGCTAATCAATAATCAATAATCATTGGTTCATTCTACACCATCTTCTTCCACAAGTCTAGTGACAAGGCTTGTGCGAAACCCTAACCCTAATTCCACTCCAAATCCAAGATCTTGAGTACCAATCAAGCAAGAAGCCTTCAACCTTTTAGGAGCCGAGCCGATCTTCAATCGGGCAAGTGATCCAAGCCGATCCGCGATCCAAGGAGACGAGCGAAGCCAAGTCGACGATCGAATTCTTCCGCTTGTAGTTCTTGAGCGAATGTAATGAAATTGTTGATATAAATAAAAGGTGAAATTCTTTAATCTTGCTTTCTTTTAATTCTTGCATCATGATTAGATCTCAATTTGTAATTGTTACTCTTGTTGTGATGTGTGAGTGAAACTCCGCTCGTAAAGGAGTCGAGACGATTGTAGAATGATGATGTAACAAATCTTTATACGATTTTTAAGTCCTACGAGTTTTGTAAACCCTAGCAAGTTCAAGAATCGATGACCTAGTTTCGTAGCGATGCTTTCTTGATTGTGATCGCTCGAAATTAGGGATCTACGATCGTTTCTTGAATTTGATAGAGGCTAGAATGTGAATGATATCGACGAAAGAACAAGGGATGAGATGAAACCCTAGTTTCACAAGAAATCCCTAATTCTTGTCGATCATCATCGATCTAGTATCAATTCATCGAAGGATAAGAATACGTAATTGTAAGATTACATTACATCTATAGATCCGATCGATTCCTACAAGCCTCATTTCAATTCTTGAGATTTGGTTTGGAAAAATAAACAAACGATCAATTCTTGATTCTATCTTTTAATGCTTTCTTAGATCTAGATTTTTCTCATTCTTGAACTTCAACTTTAAATCTTGAATTGTTTGTTTTCTTTTCCTTAAAGTTTCAACTCACCTAAATCGAAAGATGAACGATTACACTTTCCCTGTGGACGATCCGCACTCACTAATAATCTACATCCGACACCGTAGTTGATTGCGGTCAAATAATTTTTGGTTGTGAATTTCTATTCTATTTTCTACATACACAACGGAAAAACGTTTCAATCAAATGGCGCCGTTGCCGGGGATAGTGCGCTAATAGTTCGTATTTTGAAATTTGAGTTGAGCAATTTATTCCATTATAGTTTTTAGATCAAAAATTCGTGCAAACACTAATACGTGTGTTGTGATTTGATTGCGAGGAAATCTGGAATCATTGGAGCTGGATAAAAAATTTTCTGAAAATTCCAGAGGACTCAGCAGCTGAACAGAAGCTCTCTGTAAAATTCTTGCGCAGTGATCTCACCACCCAAGCGCGTTTCCGCGGCAAAACACCCTTTACTGCGGCGGATCCGCGGCATCCCTAGCTCTTCACTGCACCAATTTTGCTCAGTATCTCTCTAACTTTCTTATCTCTTACCTCATCTACTCCAATAACAATTTTGCTGCAGGATTCTTTGCAAATAAATCGCAGCGCCGCAAAAGCAAAATAAATTTGTGCGTGTTTTTGATTTTTGGTTGTTTGCATATTAATACGGAAATTTAAGGGGCACGACCAAATTCAAAATAGGTGGGGATTTCATTACCCTTCCTAGACCCCGAAAATCATAAGCTTGCATCCGCATTTACCCTCATTAATTAAAAGAAATCTAGAAATGACTCTAAGGACCGTCGCGCTCAATTAGGACAAGAGAAGGCCGTGGGTAATTCATTGCTTATCCGAGTTTTCTTGTGGTGCCTAAGGCGAGTGTGTCTAAGGCTAGTGGTTTTTAATTAGGCCCACTACTTACGTAGTGGAGTACCTTCCCACTTACCTGGCACTTATCCGGCCACAGGGAGACAAAGAGGCAGTGGAGGATTTATCCTGCGACTTGTCTTTTGGCAGTTAGGAGCGGTCTAGAGTTTGATCTAGGTGACCACTAGATTCTAGGGTTTGTGTGTTGCATTTGTTGTGTTGCATCATTTTTTTAAAAAATCCATATCATTTTTCAAAACAAACACCAACACTTCATTTCCTCTAATTATACCAACGCTGCCACTTGTGCTACAACCATTTAGCACAATGTTAGGCTGGACACGGGATTCCATTTCCCGTCTTGTCCGCGTTTCTTTTATCGACCCCAGAGTCGGTAATTCTTCATCTTCTCCCCCACCACCCACCACACCCGCGATGGACCCAAATCCATCAAACTTTAACACTACTCTGCCACCGCCCGCAGGTGCGCAGAATCTTCCACGCATTTCTCTCCAAGAGAGATGCTATCCTACACGTGTTACCCTTCCCACCTGTCTTTCTATACCACCTGCCATAAGGGAAAATTTTGAAATCAACCCCCAATTCATCAAACTTTTACCCAAATTTCATGGTCTTGATTCTGAAAACGCATACATGTTTATTTCCAAATTTGAAAACGTATGTGCTTTGATGGGGAATTCACAACTGTCTTTGGATGCTCTGCGTTTACGTCTTCTCCCATTCACTTTGTGCGATTTAGCCGAGAAGTGGCTTTACATCACACCCGCACATTCTATTTCAACATGGGACGAATTCGTTGCAGCATTCCTTAAGAAATTTTATTCCAATCACAAGACCGCCCGCATTCGGAGCGAAATCTCTAAATTTACCCAACTTCCCAATGAACCATTTTGGAAATGCTTTGAACGATTCAAGGATCTTCTTATCCAATGCCCTCATCACGGAATCCCCAGATGGGATTTGTGTCGAATTATCTATGAGGGTGTTGATCTCACTACTAGACAGATGCTTGAAACCATGTGTCATTGCCAATTCCTATCTAAAGATGATGGTGAAGCTTGGAAATACTTAGAAGATTTAGCTCAAAACACATCACAATGGGAAAGTGTTAGACCACCACCATCTAGGGAAGATGTCAATCAGCTCGATGTTTCCGTCACCTTGAAAGCCGAAATGGACGCAATACAAAGGAAACTCGACGCTATAGAAAACAAAATCTCTTCAGCCTCCCTAAACCAATCCACACTTCCCAAAACCGTGTGTGGCTGCTGTTCAAACCCTTCACATTTGACGGAAGAATGTCCTTTGAATATACCGTTTCAAGGTCACACTAATGCTGCACTTCAGCAAAGACCTGGAAACTATCCCTCTTCTTCCTCATATAATCAAGATTGGAGGAATCACCCGAATTTTGCTTGGAACCAATCACAAACTCAAAACACGGTTCCAATCCTAAACAATTTTCAAAGGGTCCCTCCACTACAACAGCAACCACCACTTCAATTGAGTCAGCACCCCTTCCAATCACAAAATTTTCAAAATCCTGCCAACACTTTTGCACTACATGAAAACTCTTTGCAGTTGGCCGGTACTGATAATATCTCTGCACTGGTGCAAACCTTGGTTACTTTCATGAAACAATCCATCCAAGAGTCGGCAAGTTTTCAATCTTCCATCGATAATATGATAAAAATCATTCTCACTCAAAATGAGAATATCAAATCAATGGAAGCACAAATTGAACGAATAACAGCCGAAATAAGTGCTAGAGAAGAAGGGAATCTTCCATCTCAACCCGTACCTGATCCTAGACCTTCACATTACACTAATGTGGACGCTTTTACAACGTTGAGATCTGGAAGAGTGCTAGACAATCATTTGGGTGAACAAATTGATAATGATGAATTGATCATTAACACCCCGGCTTCCACTTCCACTTCCACTCACACTTCTATTCCTTACCCTATTTCGTCTAACTTACCTTCTTCTTCCGAGCCTATTCTCCGTATTCCCAAGGGCTCGAACCCTCCACCCACCTCATCTTTTCCACCCCCACAAACTTCTCCACAAATGTTGGACCCAACACTTATTGATAGAGCTCCATTTCCAAATAGGTTGAGGCCCAAGAAACATGATGCCCAAATGGAGAAGATTGTGGACATGTTTAAGGAAGTTAACATCAACATCCCTCTCCTAGATGCTATTCAACAAGTTCCGTCCTATGCAAAAACTCTTAAGAACTTGTGCACTAGGAAGAGGAAGACTCAAGTGCCTAAAAAAATCTTCATGTCGAGTACTGTAGACACGGCGTTTCCCCAACAATTACCACGGAAACGTAAGGACCCTGGCTGTCCTACTATTTCCATTTTTATTGGGGAGAAACACATCAACCGTGCGTTACTTGACCTTGGCGCTAGTGTTAACTTACTTCCTTACTCGGTATATGAGCAACTAGGTATCGGAGTGTTAAAACCCTCGAACATAACTCTTCAGATGGCTGACCGATCAATCACCAAACCTAGGGGTAAACTGGAGGATGTGTTAATAAAAATCGGGGAATTTGTATTTCCTGTGGATTTTATTGTACTTGATACACAGCCTGTAGTAAACCCACGGAATCAAATTCCGGTGATTTTAGGTCGCCCCTTTTTGGCCACTTCCAATGCAATAATCAACTATCGTAATGGTTCTATGACCCTATCTTTCGGGAATAGGTCAATAGAACTGAACATTTACAAGTTGGGAAGTGTACCCTCCGAACCTACTGCTCAGGTATGTTCTGTCGACTTAATGGATGTCGACAGCAGCGAATTTGATGATCCTCCTGATATAGATCTTGACTCTTTTCATACGTTATTGTTTGACCCAACTATGTATCATACACATACGGACTCTTCCACCGAGATGTCCGGGTCAACAATTGACACTGATTATGAACTGCTTTTAGAGTCTGAAGATCACCCCGCACCTTGTGATGACATTATTCTCCGGGGTATTGATAGAACTTTTGAGGAAATCGTCGCTGAAAAACTTGCATTTCTGAACAACACGGGTGTTGAGATGAATCATCTCCCAGTTATTGAAATTGAACCTCCACCCCTTCCTCTGAACTGTAAAAAGAATGCGAGTTATCCATCACATTCACTGCTTCGTCTCTCCAATACGAGACGCACACACATTCTCTTCCACCACTTAACCTTTCCCCACTTCTTCTTCCACCAACCAGAGCACTGCATTGATAAAATTTTTGAATGGTTGGTGTTAACATTCGGTCTTTGCAAAGCTTGGCATTGACCAATGATTTTTGACCCCCTCTTGTGATTTTAAAAGATTAACATTGCATAACTCAAGTTTGGGGGGGTATGATCGGGCTCTTGAAAATAAAATTTTTACAAACTTTTGAGCCAAAAATAAGTTTGGGGGAGGGTCTTCACTTAAATATTTTGCCCCCACTAATAAATTCCTCCCAAGCTTACAGGTTGTTGAGCTTTAGCAGATAGCGACAGTGAGGACACTGTTGAAAACAAGTTTGGGGGGAGGTTTGTGCTTATTTTCGCATCATTTGCATATCATTTGCATAAGCACAAAACATTTCTTTAAAAACCATAAAAATTTAAAAATTTTCAAAACTATAAAAACATTTTTTGTACATAAATAAGATAATGAAAGTTTAGATAGTGAAAAGTTACATCCATGAGATTAGAAAAATTTAAGAAAACTAAGAAAATTAGAAGTTTTCTTATACGAACTAGTAATAAGTAGTTATGAGCCGTTGTCCCAAGGGTTAGTAAGATGAAAGACGTCACTAATCTGAGGATAAAAATAAGTCTGAAAAATAGTTTCTATTCTGGAAGCCAAACATTTTGAACGTTGCTACCCTGCTATTCGCACTTACACACATCTTAAAGCCTGGGATAGTAGAGGATACCTTGAAATGCTCTTGTCTTAAAGCCAAAAGTATGAAGGAAAAAAAAATGGTGAGAAAAATGGACACTGGTTTTGTTATCACCAAGGGAAATAAAAAATATATAGAAAGGGTGCCTTTTCATCTAGTGCCCTAAGGCCAACTGGTCTGGGAGTCACTGCTATACCTAAGGTGGTGCAAGATTAGGAAAATACACCAAATAAGCAAGCACATGAGTAATCGGTCGGTTAGTACCTCAAGAAGTATTAACGGTCGCATGAAAGTGTGTGAGCTCATCGAAAAAAAAATACTGAGGCTGATGGGCAAGAGTATGATAGCTTGAATTGAATTCTCCGGGTGTAGGGATGTCTTTACACACACGCAGGGTGATATGATCGGTGTTTGGAAGAAAGATAGGAATGAAGAATAAGACGATGTTTTATTGAGGGAGGACGTGATTTCTGACATCTTTTCATGACCATTAAGATAGGGCTCATGACAACCGAAAAGCTAGCTTAGTTGGAAACCCTAATTTTCAAGGCTTTTCTTTTACAATTCTTTTCTTTAAATGTAATATTCATGATCTTTCTTTTATTATCGGATTTTGTGGGTGCAATCCGTTGAAAACCCTCAGGAGACAACACTCCTCCTACTAGGGACACCTAGAGGTTTAAAGGCTTGTTGCACGTGCTCAGTGCAATCGTGTTGCCTACGAAAGTGTGCTAGTTAGTTTTTCTCTTTCTTTATTTTCTCCTTCTCTTTTTAATAAAACATTCGCTCGAGACGATCGAAATTAAGTTTGGGGGTATTTGATCAGTCGAAAATATTGTATATTTTAGCCGGCAATTTCCCTAATATTTGCATACATTTAGAAGTGTTCGGCATTCATATTCTACATATTAGCAAATCTGTCACAAAATATGAGATTGCATGTGTTAGACTTTTAAACCGACACTTTAAGGGAAATTAACCGCATTTCATGGCATCGCATCATTTCTGTATTTGCGCAACACTTGTCTTGAGTCTGTGCAGGGAAATACGGAAGAAAAGCAAAAGAGCTGATCAAAAATACGCCAACTAAATCACTTCAGATCTGGTAGCAATTCAGATGGAAAAATACAAATCAAAACATCAGAGAAAAGCCCAAATAGCAGTACAAGACAGAACCTGAAATACCAAGGCCCAAGCCCATCAAGGAGCCGCGGATCCGCGGCTATAGCCTTCTTGTGCCGCGGAAGCGCGGCTCATTGGTGACGTCATCAAGTAAAATTTGCACCACAATGCTTCTGTCAGGGCCCACATTCCATAAATGCACTCCAAATTCCAGAACTCTCTCGAAGCGACTGCCAGATCAGCAAAGAAAATTAAGGAAGGCTAATCCTAATTAAGCTCCTAATTAATCCTCTTCTAGAAGCTCCTCCTAACTAATCACATCTAGAAGCTTCTCCCCTAACTAACTTTTGGAGGGAAATTTGAATTTCTCAACAAACTTTAGGAGGGAAACTTAGAATTTGAAATCATAGATCTAGGGTTAGTTATCTATAAATAGGAACCTAGACTTAGGGTTAAAGGCTAATCAATAATCAATAATCATTGGTTCATTCTACACCATCTTCTTCCACAAGTCTAGTGACAAGGCTTGTGCGAAACCCTAACCCTAATTCCACTCCAAATCCAAGATCTTGAGTACCAATCAAGCAAGAAGCCTTCAACCTTTTAGGAGCCGAGCCGATCTTCAATCGGGCAAGTGATCCAAGCCGATCCGCGATCCAAGGAGACGAGCGAAGCCAAGTCGACGATCGAATTCTTCCGCTTGTAGTTCTTGAGCGAATGTAATGAAATTGTTGATATAAATAAAAGGTGAAATTCTTTAATCTTGCTTTCTTTTAATTCTTGCATCATGATTAGATCTCAATTTGTAATTGTTACTCTTGTTGTGATGTGTGAGTGAAACTCCGCTCGTAAAGGAGTCGAGACGATTGTAGAATGATGATGTAACAAATCTTTATACGATTTTTAAGTCCTACGAGTTTTGTAAACCCTAGCAAGTTCAAGAATCGATGACCTAGTTTCGTAGCGATGCTTTCTTGATTGTGATCGCTCGAAATTAGGGATCTACGATCGTTTCTTGAATTTGATAGAGGCTAGAATGTGAATGATATCGACGAAAGAACAAGGGATGAGATGAAACCCTAGTTTCACAAGAAATCCCTAATTCTTGTCGATCATCATCGATCTAGTATCAATTCATCGAAGGATAAGAATACGTAATTGTAAGATTACATTACATCTATAGATCCGATCGATTCCTACAAGCCTCATTTCAATTCTTGAGATTTGGTTTGGAAAAATAAACAAACGATCAATTCTTGATTCTATCTTTTAATGCTTTCTTAGATCTAGATTTTTCTCATTCTTGAACTTCAACTTTAAATCTTGAATTGTTTGTTTTCTTTTCCTTAAAGTTTCAACTCACCTAAATCGAAAGACGAACGATTACACTTTCCCTGTGGACGATCCGCACTCACTAACAATCTACATCCGACACCGTAGTTGATTGCGGTCAAATAATTTTTGGTTGTGAATTTCTATTCTATTTTCTACATACACAACGGAAAAACGTTTCAATCAGCTTGCCTTGGGCGGTACTTGATGTCGAATTGAGATAACTCCCACCTCCATTTCTACAGACGACCAGATGACTCGGGTGAGGCGAGAATAGCCCTTAGGGGACGCTCGGTGAGGACGATGATGGTGTATGCCTGGAAGTAGTGTCGTAGCTTCCTTGAGGCCACAATAATCACCAAGACTATCTTTTCTATGGCCGGATACCTTGTTTCCACTTCCTTAAAGACGTGGCTCACATAGTAGATGGGCTTCTGTATTCCTTCGACTTCTCGGACGAGCACCGAGCCGGCAGCCTGATCTGACACCTCAAGATACAGCAGCAGGTCGTCTCCCTCGACAGGCCGGGTAAGCAGTGGGGGAGTTTCCAGGTGCACCTTGAGTTGTTCAAAAGCGTTCTTGCAATCCTCCGAGCATTCAAACTTTGGGATTTTCCTCAAGACCTTGAAGAACGGGAGGCACTTTTCCCCGGACCTTGACATGCAGCGACTAAGGGCAGCCACTCTCCCCGTGAGTTGCATGATCTCCACATTCTTTGGTATGGCCATGTTGAGGATGGCGCTGATCTTTTCTGGGTTAGCCTCAATTCCTCGGTGGGTGACCATGAACACTAGGAATTTCCCGCTAGTGACCCCGAACGCGCACTTGGCGGGATTCAGCTTCATGTTGTACTTGCGGAGGATGTTGAATGTCTCACCAAGATCTTTGGCATGCTCGTCTGACGAGGTCGACTTGACGAGCATGTCGTCGACGTAAACCTCCATGTTCCTCCCGATCCGCGGTTTGAACATTCTGCTGACCAGGCACTGGTATGTAGCTCCGGCGTTTTTGAGGCCGAAGGGCATCACTTTGTAGCAGTATACCCCCGGTCCGTTGTGAATGCGGTAAGCTCTTCATCTACCGGGTTCATACGGATCTGGTTGTAGCCGGAGAAAGCATCCATGAAGTTGAGAAATTTGTGGCCCGCCGAGCTGTCGACGAGCTGATCTATCCGAGGAAGGGGATAGTTGTCTTTCAGGCAGACCTTGTTGAGATCTGTGAAGTCGACGCACATGCGCCACTTCCCGCTTGCTTTTTTAACCATAACCACATTCGATAGCCATTTTGAGTATGCCACATTTCGAATGAAGTTGGCTGCAAGCAATCTATCGACCCCGTCCTCGATCGCCTTTTGTTTGATAGGGGCGAAGCTTTGTTTCTTTTGCCTGACGGATCGAGCCGTCGGGTCGACCCTGAGCTTATGCGAGATTACTTTGGAGTCGATCCCGGGCATGTCGGCGGGCGCCTAAACGAACACGTCCAAGTTTTCTCGGAGAAAGTGGATCAAGTCTTCGCGCCGGGCTCTTGTTAAGAGTGACCCGATCTGGACAGTTCGTTCATTGTCCCCTTCAATGAGGGGGACATCCATTAGCGCCTCCACCGGGGCCCCTCGGATTTCTTTTTGTTCGTCACGAATATCCAAGGACCTCTGGAAATCACCCACGCTTTCAAGGTCGTGGCTTCGCTCCTCAGAGGTGGATGTCGCTGTGAAGCAAATCTTTGCAATTTGCTGGTTCCCGTTGGCTCGGCCTATTCCCCCTCTAGTGGAAACTTGTTCATGAGGTGGTAGGTCGAGATTTGGGCCCGAAGGGAGTTTAGCGTTGGGCGTCCCAGAAGGATATTGTAGGATGAGGGAATCCTGGCGACGATGAACTCCACTGGTATGGTTCTCGTACGGCCCGCCTCCCCAATGTTAAGGAGGAGGGTAACCACTCCCTCTGCTGGGATGGAGTGGTTACTAAATCCCGACAGAATGTGGGCGGTTGGCCTCAGGTCTGACGGGCCGAGCCCCATACGTAGGAAGCAGTCATAGAAAAGGATGTCTGCCGAGCTTCCCGAGTCGACTAGTCTCCTTTGGACCTCATAGCGGTGGACCCGGGCTGTAATCACGAAGGGGTCGTTGTGAGGCAAGGATATTCTGTGGAGGTCTTCGTCGGTGAAGGTGATGGGCTTGGCTGTTTTGTTTTTCTTCCGGGGCTGGTCGCTATTTCCCTCGACCGGCAGGAGGCGGCGAATCTCGCCGGCTCTAAGCGCACCCCTCGAGGATACGACCATGATTTGGCCGATCGTCAATTCGCCAGGAGGGGGATGGTTTTCTTGCTCCCGGTCTGCCTGTCTCTTTTCCTGCAGGTACTTTGCCAAGTGCCCCGAGCGAATCAACTCCTCGATGTAGTCGCGGAGTTATTTACTGTTCTCGATAGGGTGTCCCTGCGACCTATGGAAGGCGCAGTACGGGCCTCGAGTTCGTTTGACCGCTTTATGGGTGACCGAAGGGAGCTTGAAGAATCGCTCGCCCTTCGCCTCCTCCAACAGCTCAGTCTGAGAGACGTTGAATGGAGTATACTCCTAGAACTTCGGGGAGTATGACTTTGGTCGGTAGACCCTCTTCTTCTCTTCTCTGCACCACTTATTTAGGTCAGCCTGGTCGCCCCGGGGTAGGTTGGCGTTTACTTCGGATTCGAGCTGGATTTCTCGCTCGGTCCAAGCTTTTACCTCGGCCATGGTCCTAGGTTGCGCCAATGAAAAAGAGCGGAGCCACTCCTTGTGCCTAAGACCTGACCTTAGAGTGGTGATTACAGTCTCGTCCCTATACTCGGGAACCTCAAGAAGAGCATTGTAGAAGCGAGCGACGTATCCTTTGAAGGATTCCTTGTCCCCGCTCTTTATAGTAAAGAGGTAATCGATGGTCCGCTTCTGTCGTCTGCTCCAGACGAAATGTCCGAGGAACTGGGCGGCCAGCTCATCAAAGGTAGAGATGGAGCGTGGCGTGAGTCCTTGGAACTAATCTCGTCCAACCCGGATGAGAGTGGCGAGGAACGCTCAGCATTGGGCAGCGTCGGAGTTGTTCTGAAAGCTCATGCCCGCCGTAAACACGTCCAGATGGTGTTTCGGGTCGGACTTCCCGTCAAAAAGGGCCACTTTTGGAGGCTTGTTTCTAGATGAGACGTGGACAGTGAGTAGCTCTTTAGTGAAGGGCTTTGTAAGCGAATCGGCGGCATACCTAGCCCCCTCGCTTGAAGGATGACCCTCCCGATGTATACCCTCAATTTTCTTTTCGAGGGCATCAAGACGGTCATGGTACCTCAAGGATTCGACGTATGCGGAGTTATGTCCCCTCCCGCTGGCGGCCTGCGCCAGGCTGTGGCTCCAGTTCCGTTCTATCAGGTTCATCAGGTCCCCTGGAGAGATCGTTCTCGAGTTATCGCGGTGAGTGCCGCCCGTGCGATCCCGTCGAGGGAGAGGGTGCTGGCCATGCCTAGGAGCAGATGAGCTGACCGACACCTCTATTTCCCCCGAATAATAGAAGAGCAAGGTTCTGTTCAAAATTTGAAAAGAGGCAGCGCCTCACATGCCTTGCACGAGGGCGCCAGCGCCGAGAGTTAAAAACTCTGAGGCGGCGCCTCACATGCCTTGCACGAGGGCGCCATTAAAAACACTGAGGCAGCGCCTCACGTTCCCCGTACGAGGGCACCGGCGCCAGAACTAAAAGTTCTTTGCCGTTGGATCAAAGATCCAACGGAGATAATAAATCATCAAATTACAGAATTAAATTCTATTGAGGAAATATTCCTCAAATCTTTCTAAACAGGAAAGATTACGCTCTGTAAAATAGAGCACTATTGGATTAAAGATCCAATGGTGATTAAAAAATCACCAAGCTATAGAATAAGCTCTGTATGGAAAAATATTTCCCCAATCTTTCTAAACAAGAAAGATTACGCTCTGTAAAACAGAGCACCGTTAGATTAAAAATTCAATGGTGATTAAAAATCACGAAGCTACAGAATAAGCTCTGTATGGAAAATATTTTCCCAATCTTGTTAAAAATAAGAAAAATATTTTATGTAAAACAGAAGTCCTTGGATCAAAGATCCAACGGTGGATAAAATCCTCAAATCAATTAAGGATCTCTCAATGAGAGATTTCTTTAACTAAATCAAGAAATTTGCCCCCACTATATAAAGGCCCAAAGACTTCAAGTCTTGTAGAGAAGAACCCCCCTCCCCATAAACTTCAAGTTCAAAAAAAAGAAGAGCAAGCAAAAAAAAGCTTTAAGAGAGAAGAAGGAAGAAGAACTTTCTTCAAGGTAAAAAAAAAGATAATAGAGATCATAGTATCTCATCTGCATACCCAAGAGTTTAACCCTCATAAAGAACATAGTTCTTTCCCTGGAATTGAGATCCATGAGACAAGTCTCCCACAAATAAGAATTTAATTTTCATGAGGATGAATTTGTTCTTGGGGATCGAAGATTCAGGGGAGAATAGAGAATTGAACTCTTCAGAAAGATGCATAAAAAAAAAGAAACAGCTTCAAGTGCCTCACGTGCCCCTCACGTGGGCGCTGCTCAAATAAAGAGTGCTTAGCACTCAATGGTTGGCGCTCAGCGCCAAGCATCTCACGTGCCTCTCATGTGGGCGCTGCTCAAATAAAGAGTGCTTAGCACTCAATGGTTGGCGCTCAGCGCCAAGCGCCTCACGTGCCCCTCATGTGGGCATTGTTTAAGATAAAGCACTCTGCACTCATCAAATAGAGCCCAGCGCCATAAAGAGTGTTTAACACTCCATAAAAAACAAAAAAGAGAGAGGATAAAGTAAAGGATGAGCGTCAGAGCCCATATCAATACTCAGCATTGTTTGCACAGAAAAGGGACTGAGCCCAAACAAGTGTTTAACACTTTATTCAAAGACTAAGTGGGTTAAGTCCAAGTTGACCAAAAGCCCCTGATTCAGATCAACCGAGCCCATGCGCTCACTATTTTCCAAATTGGTCTCAGTCTCAAACACGACTATTGATCTTCCAACGGACATTGGTTCAAGGGTGCATCTCCTCACACCTCTGATAAATGTCGTTGTAATTCTTCAGCGTCTTCAGAGAGGTGGTGGGTCCCGATAACCAACAACTCTTTAATTTAATCCCAAATTGACGGGCACATCCCAATACGGACCGCAACGGCCTTAAACTAGCTATGGACCGTAACGTCCTTAAACTACAACGGATCGCAACGTCCTTAAACTAGCTATGGACCGTAACGTCCTTAAACTACAACGGACCATAACGTCCTTAAACTAAAACAATATAGAGTCCAAACACTCTTCTGTTAGGTCTGAACGATCCAAAACCCCTACTGAGTAGATCTTAGTCTAAAATTAGACTAATATATCCTCAACAAACATTTAAGTCGATCTTAATCCCAAACGAGATTAACGATCCTTAAATCAAACCAAACCCAAATCTAAGAAAATATGGATTTGGACTAATCCACGCCCTACGGGCGACAACATCAATTAATCTCCATATACAATCCACGGGCAACCAAAAATAAAACAAACACACACGACATGAAGTGAACATTTGGAGCAGGAGAAAGTGGTTACCGCGATGCGGTAACGTAATTAACAACAGGGGATTGCGCCGGCAGGGAAGAGCGTCCCCACAATCAAAAACCCCTCACAACGAGGGGGAATCTGACGAAGTCCGCTACAACGGCCGCATCTGTCTAAACCTCCGAAACACGGTGCCATAAATCAACTTGGCATCTTCGGAGAGGAGGACGGATAAATCCAAATAGCATCTGCCCCCAAATTCAGGCTAGACGTTTGTCTTCCCGGATTTCGGCGGTAAACAGATTCTGGCATGTCCAGTGGGACCTTTTCCTCTTTCTACTCCATATTTCGTGTGTCGTGTTCGCGAATGAATCGCGGTTTAATATGGTTGCCCCTAGATTCGAGGTACTAAGATTTGGTGTCTTGCTCCATGCAGAAGAGAAGATGACATCGATGGCTTCCAACTGTACCAATTCCAGCAACAACTCCCACTCCGTCCCTGCTGGCGGAGTAACTTATGGGCTCCAAGCGGCCTCCATCTTCGCAATGCCAGTGGAACAGGTGACTCAGGCCACCATTAGACTGTTCTTCGGGACCATGCTCCCGCTAATGAGCTTCAATGCTTCAATATCATCACAGGAGGCTCTAAAGAAGTCGGTCTTCGATCGGCTTGCAACTACCACGGCCCCTCTCAACGGGTCGTCCAAGTCTGCCGCCTCAGTCTTCGACAGGCTAAGCCAAAGCTCAAGTGGGCCCGCGAAGATGCCCGCAATACGTGAAGGGATTATCCCGAAGCGGATAGCCATTCCAGCTCTGGTAGACGAAGTCGCCAAAGTGGCTTCTCCTTTTAAGGGATCGGTCTTCACAAGACTGGCCGTTCCAACTCCTGCTGCAGGCGAGGTCGTTAAAAATGCTTCCCCTGCCAAAAAGTCGGCCTTTGCAAGATTGACCGTTCCCTCTCAGCGGACGTCGGTCTTCGACAGGCTGACACCAACAACACCCCATCAGAGTAGGGGGCATGACGAAGACACTCCCGTAACTGCACCATTCCCATCTTCACGACATGCTTGACGTCGCCATTGGCACCGAGTAAGGAAGGCTGGGGGCAGTTCCCCCTCTGAATTTACCCCACCAGCTCCAATGGTGGAAATTGATACTGATGTTCCAACTGGGAACAGCTTCGAGCTGCTCAAGAGGGTGTGCAAGAACTCTCCAACCTCCATATTGAAGAAGTCTCCTCCGCCTGTTGAAAACACAACACAGGTGAAGCCGGAACAGCCTCCTCAGTGGTTGTCCTCCAAGATCCACAGAGTTTGGCAGAAAGTCCAAGACTCTGTAATTGACAAAGATTACTCTCGCCGACTGAAGAAGACGAAGGCTCGGCAATTGGAGGACCATCCCTCCGCCGTACCATGAAAGGTATCATATGCATGGGTGCCTGCCGCAACGGCTCCCTCAACTTCGACCTCCTATAAGAGGAGAAGGCCGGAGAAGATCCCCATGCCGGCGGAAAATATCAAAGGCAGTAGACCCAAACGCCCCATGTCTGGGGGCATGGTTGTGCATACCGTCCACATGGCATTCGGAAAAGAGGATAGTCATGCTTCCGTGAGTCATCGATCACTCACACGGTCTGTGACGAAAGATCAGGAGCAACAACAAAAGCTCCAGGAGATGTTGACAAGAATGGCCGCACTCACTGGGCAGAAAGAAAGTCCGGAAACATCATCGGACCAATGCCAGGAGCAGAGACTGACACCGAATTCCTACGAAGGGTGCTTGAAAATAAAGATAAAGATGCTGCAGAACAAACGGCTAATATAAAACAGATGGCGCTTCTATTCTAAGACATGGTTGGGATGATGATCCAGCCGGATCCTCCAGCTGAAGACTCTCCTATAATCATTGAAGACGACAGAGGGGAGATATCGAACCCTCCTCCGGCTTTATCGGTAGCTAGGGAGGAGACGATCTCCAAAGCTACCCTTGATGACTACATAGCTCAACAAATACGACCTCATCAAGCGAACAAAGCGGCAGGCCAGGTCGTTAGAACTGGGCGACCTTATCCAGACTGGTACAACCAAATTCAGTACCCGCCAGGATATACGATCCCTAAATTCTATGTGTATAAAGGGACGGGCAATTCGCACCAACACGTTGCTCAATCCAGAGCTTTGTGCGGTAACACCGGGGGCGATGACAAAGTATTGCTTCGCCAATTTGTCGGCAGCTTTGTGGAGACAGCATTTGAATGGTATTCGGAGCTTCCAAATGACTCCATCAAGACATTTACAGAGATGGAACTACTTTTCACACAACGGTTCGTAAGCGCAAGCGAGCGCACCCCAATCACGGCATTAATCAACGCTAGGGTGAAGCCGGGAGAAACCTGGGTTCAGTATGCAATTCGGTGGTGGAACCTATAGTCGAAATGTGAACAGCGCATAGAAAAAGCTCCTGCTGTGGGCATGTTCGTGGGGACCCCTGGTCCTCAGGCAACTATATCCCAGTTTATGATATTCTTCAAGCCAACCACCTTCCAGGCCTTGATTGACAAACTGGCCCAAATGGACCAGACGGGCTATAGGCCGTCTTCTTCAAAGACAGATCTTCGGAATGAAAAGGGCAAAGGGAAAGCAACCTTTGTCGCCAACGCTCAACAACAGCCGAGTGACCCGAAACCGGTTACTTGCTAAAACAACAAACCAAGATCCCTCGAAGAAAAGTTGTGACATCCTTACTCGTTCCCCTGAGATAAAATGAAGAGACTATTCGAACTGGCGGTGCGCAACAGGCTCATCACTCTACCGGATCCGAGACGCCCACTGCAATCGGGCGACGCCAACAATCCTAATTACTGCCCCTACCACCGAATAGTAGGCCACCCAATCGAAGATTGCTACATCTTCAAAAACTGGGTTGAAGACCAGTACAAACAAGGCAAGTTCGCGCTGTCCGAAAACTGGAAGGTAAACCCGCTGCAGCAACACACTCCTAAAAAGGTGGATATGCCGGGGGCATCATGCTTATTTGTAGAGGAAGCTCCATGGGAAGTGGTCCTTTCAGCTAAAACTAAAAGAATGCTGAAGAATCTTCAAGCATGTCCGGCGATTAGGCGGAAGAGCCCGCTGGAGCCTGAGATTATTGACGGAATGTTGAAACCATACCCAACGCTGAAAGTCGGTAACGATGGGCAAAACCTCCAGGCCAAGCCTCCGAAATCTTTAAAGAAAAAGAAGAAGGCCAAGAAGCCCGTGCAGCTCGACGACAATCGTACGGTTCTGCAAAAGTACATCGACGCACTAGAGGAATACAACCAAAAAGCGTGGACTCCAGTCACACTGGAATAATTCCTCAAGCATATTCTTTAGAACGAAGACAATGACATTGATGAAGGAGACGACTCGTCAGAAGAACCAAAGGATTATATGGCGAGTTGCCACATGATCTCTCACTCGTCAGCAAATGGTGAAAAAGCTTCTGATGTAGAGAAACTGGGGGCAGACCCAGAACCAAAATCCCTGGAATCGTTGGATGACCTGATCGACAAGCTGCTGAATGAAGCCCTCCAAAAGAGCAAAGCTAACCGAGGACGTGAAACGGCCATATACGAAAAGGCCAAGCGTCGGCGTCAAGCTGAAGAAGCTTCGGTAATGAGAAGTCATATAATACCCCAACCGGATCGAAGCGCGCCTGCCATCAGCAAGAGCAGAATCAAGATAAGGAAGCAGTTCGCCAATGCTCTGTCAATAGGAATGAAGCTGCCATCTTTCGAAGAAAATACTTCTGGGAGTATGTGCCCCGAAGAAGTGGATGTATATCCGAACTACTGCTTGTACCATCGGAAGGTCACGCACACTACCGAAAAGTGCAATGCCTTCAAGAAGTGGTGGCAAGGATGTGTTGCCCATCAACAACACTTCAAGCGAATGAAGTGCAAAGCCGGGAACAGAGAAGCGCGACAGACGAGTGTGAAGGAACAGCCGTTAACTGTCATATGGTTGATGCCATCCCAACAGAAAGGAAGTCTCAAGTTCTTACCTTCGGGAGCGATTCGGACGAGGAAATGGCCCTAGGCCCTCTCTTCAAGGAATCCACCTCTGGAAAAGAAGAAGAGATGAGGAACTGTGAGAACATTCAGCTGTGTAACCGTACGTTGCCTGAAAAGAAACTCGAACCCTCAAACAAAGGTTCGAGCAAAAGGGACAAAGGGAAGGAAAAAGTCCCTGAGGAGATTGCTCTCGATGATAGAGTTGTCGAAGAGCTCACAGCCAAGGACCCGCTCAAGAAGAACAGGGTGGATTACAATGTCCTGGCAAATCTGAGAAAGATACCCTCACAATTGAGTATCTTGGATTCCCTTCTCCTGTCTAAAGAGGTACGAGATTCCCTGATCAAGGCGTTACAAGAGCCTGACCAGTTTCAAGCCTTCCTTGCAGAAGAAAAGATGAAGGACGAGCTGGAAGAAGTCCACAAGGCTGACATCATCTTCAGCGATGAAGATCTTCTCCTCGGAACGTGCGAGCACAATCGTCCGCTGTATGTAATCGAGTATTGTCA
This sequence comes from Agapanthus africanus, assembly GCA_030015575.1. Taxonomy (NCBI): domain Eukaryota; kingdom Viridiplantae; phylum Streptophyta; class Magnoliopsida; order Asparagales; family Amaryllidaceae; genus Agapanthus; species Agapanthus africanus. Next base: position 39,201,429 of record JASDDO010000019.1, on the reverse strand, counting down.
CGATATCAAGATAGGGAAGATCCTGGTCGACAACGGGCCCTCCGTCAACCTTCTCAATGTAAGAGTGTTGAAGGAGATTTGCATGAATGTGCAGCACTTGGCTCGGGATAAAATTACCATCTCAGGTTTTGACTCCCAATCATCACAAACGCTCGGGTTTGTAATACTGACATTACGCTTCGGGCTGCTCGTTACTGAAATCAAGTTCCATGTTATTGACGCTAAGACTTGCTACAATGCTTTGCTCGGCAGGCCTTGGTTACATGAGTACAATATCATTCCTTCTATACAACACCGGTGTATGAAGTACTTCAAGGATGGTCTCAAGTACACAGTTACAAGGGAGCTGAACCCATTCTCCATAAATGAAGTCCGCAAATATGAAGACGCCAAGTAGTTCTTACCGGACTTCGAAGACATGGAAAGATGTCGCAAACCGGAGAACAAGCAAAAAGCCATCGCCACTATCCCGATATTTGGGAGCGATACCAAAGAGGATGAAGAGATGGTCTACTTGGGATAACTCAAAGGTAACAGGCAAGAACCATCCACTCCTATTTTGGTCTTTGGCAGTGACTCTGAAGATGAGGCCAATACAGTGCTCTCCGTCCGTCCGTCAATACAGACCTTTGCTGGAACTGACCAGAGTTTACAGATTACCCTGGTTCCGCGGCGGCATTACAAAGAACTTGATGCACTTGATGCGTACAGCGTGCATGAGCTGCAGATCTTCTACGTCCCTCCTCGCCAAAGAAGTGAGAAGGCGATCCTTTTCTACCAATCCACGGAGACTAAAGTGGAGAAAGAAGTATGGCACGGTGCCGAACTTGCACTCGACAGGCTTCAACCAATCCGTCTGCCCAGATAATACGCAGAGAGCCTGAGAAGGCTATTGAGACGCCAAGGTGTACCCTTCAAGCAGACCGCTCGACAAGCCCGGTTTTATAACAAGATTTGGGACGTTCCCGGGACTCAGCGGAAGATGCCCAACGGGAGAATGGAGATGACTGGCCTTAGATACGTTCGGTCCAATAAACGGGAGCGGTTTCATGGCTTCCATGTCATAAATAACTCCGGTGGAGAAGTGAATGCATTTTCGAACAGCGTTGATGTCGAACCAGAGCAAGATCCCGCCATGAGAATACCAAGCCCGTTAATCAAAGAACAGATTGACAAGCTGATGAGAGAAGCGGGTCAAAAGGTTCGGGATGACCATAGCCGCGAAATGGCCATTTACGAGAAAGCCAGGACGCAGCGTATCATTCAGCAGGCTACGGGAGGAGAAGACGACGATGCCCTTCACCCTCAGCCTGCTATGCGCTCTCACGGCAAGGAAAAAGCCTGACGCAGAAGCAATGGCAAGATCAAGAACGTGGACGGAGTTTAAAGACAGTGAAGCGGATCCAAGAAACCACGCGAGCGAGAAAAAGTTAGCTGGAACCCGTCTTTTATGAAGAAGATGGGTCGGGAGTGCTCTTTCCCTCAAGACAAGATAAGGAAAATATTCAACCTTGTAATGAAGCTGTTCTCCGCCGAAAACAGGGACGAGACCGCGTAGGTCCGTCTTGTCTAAATTTGGGGGCAGATGCTATTTGGTTCTATCCGTCCACCTCTCCGAAGATACCAAGTTGATTTATGGCACCGTGTATCGAAAGTTTAGACAGATGCGGCCGATGTAGCAGACTTTTTCAGATTCCCCCTCATTGGAGGGGTTTTTGATTATGGGGACGCTCTTCCATGCAGGCGCAAGCCCCTGCAGTTAATTACGCTACCGCATCGCGGTAACCACTTTCTCCTTCTCCAGATGGTCACTTCGTGTCGTGTGTATTTGTTTTGTTTTTGGTTGCCCGTGGATTGTATACGGAGACTAATTTATATTGTCACCCTTAGGGCGTGGATTAGTCCAAATCCGTATTTTCTTAAATTTGGGTTTGGGGTTGGATTTAAGGATATGTTAGTCTCATTTGAGACTAAGATCAACTTAAACGTTTGTTAAGAATACGTTAGTCTAATTTTAAACTAAGATCAACTTAACGGGATTATTTAGATCCGACAAAAGAGCATTCGGGCTCTATTGTTTAGTTTAGGGACTTTGCGGTCTATAATTAGTTTAAGGACATTACGGTCCAAGGTTAAGGACATCATAATCTATGGGCTTAAGGACCCCACAGTCCGAGGTTAAGGACATCATAGTCCATGGGATTAAGGACCCCACAGTCCAGTTTAAAAACGTCATAGTCTATGGAATGCATGGTTGTCGGGACCCGTCACCTCTATGAAGATGTTGAAGGATTACAACAACAAATATCAGAGAAGTAAAGAGATGTACCCTTGAACCAATTTTGGTTGGGAGATCTATAATCCAATTGGGACTAAGATCCGAAGATTTATGAGCATATGGGCTCAATTAATCTGAATGGGGGATTTATAGCTAACTTGGGCTCGGCCCACTCAGTTAAAAATGTTAAACATTTGACAATGTTAAGCATTGATTTGAGCTTCTGACAATTTTTTTGTTTTTTTTAATCGAATGTTGAGCATTCATCATAGCTCTGAGCTTTATTTAAAGAAAAATTTATGTTCTATCGGCGCACATGTGAGAAACACGTGGCGTGCTTAGCGCTTTGCGCCAGTCAAAGAGCGCAGAGCGCTTCTACTGGGTAGTGCACACGTGAGGAGCACATGGCGCGCTTGGTGCTAAATGCCAGATAATGGGCGCATTGCGCCAGTTTATGAGTGCAAAGCGCTATTTGTTCAGTGGCGCACATGTGAAGGGCACGTGGTGCGCTTGGCACTGAGCGCCAGTCCATGAGCGCAAAGCGCGATTTTATGAGTGCAAAGCGCTAGCTGTTAAGTGGCGCACACGTAAGGAGCACGTGGTGTGCTTGGCGCTGTGCGCCAGTCCAAGAGCGCAAAGCGCTAGTTTATGAGCGCAAAACGCTAACTGATCAACTTTATGATCCGAGAAATAAATTCTCGTTTATAAGAGACTTTGTCTTAAGGTTCTAAGAACAAAAGTTCTTACTTTGTAGGAGATGTTTCAATCTCTTATTTTAGTGAAAGGTTTTGCCTTTATGGATCTGTGATCCTAAGAGAATTGAATTATTCTCCCCTCCCTTTATTTTATAATGAGATGTTCATGATCTCCTTGTATAAAAGACCTTAGTCTTATAGATCTATGATCTGTGAGAAGAATTATGTTCTTCTTTTTATTTTATGATGAGATCTTTTGAACTCTTTGTAAAAGACCTTGGTCTTGTAGATCTATGATCTTAGAAAAAGAAGTAAATTCTTCTTTTATACGAGACAATTTCGTCTTTCTGTTCTTTTTTACCTTGAAGGAAATCTTCTTCTTCTGAGAGCTTGGCTCTTCTTTCTGATATTTCTCAAAGTTTTTGGAGGAGTTCCTCTGTATGCTTCTCTATATGTTGAGACTTGAAGTCTTGGGGCCTTTATATAGGGCAACCTGATTTTTTTAATCGGTTAAGGAGATCTTTTCTCCAGTTGATTTGGGGATTTCCCCATCGTTGGATCTTTGATCCAAGGGCTTCTGATTTATAGAAAGCAATCTTCTTATTTTTAACAAGATTGGGAAATCTTTCTCCACACAGAATTTATTTTGTATTTTAGTGATTTTTTATCACCATTGGATCATTGATCCAACGGTGCTCTGATTTACAGAGCACAATCTTTTTGTTTGGAAAGATTTTGAGGAATCTTTCCTTGACAGAATTTTATTCTGGTCAATTAATGATTTATCATTATTATTGAATCTTTGATCTGCGGTGGGGAGCTTTTAGTTCCAGCGCCAGCGCACCCGTGCTTTGCACGTGGTGCGCTGCTTAGAGTGCAGCGCACTTAGCGCTAGCGCACACGTACTTTGCACGTGGTGCGCTGCTTAAGTGCAGCGCTCTTAGTGCTAGCGCACATGTGCTTTGCACGTGGTGCACTGCTTAGAGCGCAGCGCACTTGGCGCTGCTATGAAGCGTTGCTTCATTTCAAAATTTAAACAGAGCTTTGCTCTGATTGGGGAAACAAATGCCCCCCACCGTTGCGCTCACGTAGCCCACATGTGAGTGCAGCGGTGGCAGCATCTGCACCCTTGGATCAACTCAGAAGTTGAAACGGCTCTCAGCGCCTATAAATAGGACCCTTGGCCCTTAGGATTATTTCTGTTCATCTTCATTTTTGTCTTCTGAGAATTTTTATTCTTTTTCAGAGCATAGGTCCTCATTTTAAGAACCTCCAAGAGTCAAAACTCTGCCAAAAATTTTTGGTAAGATTTGAACTTTATCAATAGAGCTTTGCTCTTCTTCAGATCATAGATCTCAAAATGTTTTTAGGGTTTTATCCATTAACAGAGCTTTGCTCTTCATAGATCTTAGATCTAAAGAAAACCCTTTTAGGGTTTCATTAACAGTGCTTTGCTCCCATAGATCTAAAGAGATCTTTCTTGGGGTTTCTCAACCCATTAACAGAGCTTCGCTCTCTTGAATAATGGAGATTTGTTATTTGTTAATCTCTCATGAAGAACTCTTAAGAGTTTGTTCATGGATCTTGAAGATCTCATAATTTTAATTCATATAAAAATTGATTTCAATTTTTCTGATGGATTATTCCATCATTTTTTTCCAGAGCAAGGCTCTTGAGGAATTTTTATTCCTTCATCATTAGAGTTGACAGATGTCACTCTGTCACAGAGCACTGCTCTCAAGAGGAGATTTACTCCTTAGCCCGAGGGGTTCTCATTGAATGAGAATCAATTGAGGATTTCCTCATTTAAAGACAGTCTCATCAAATGATGAGGCTATTTTATTAATGATGCAATGTCATCTGGATTATGTGGGTCCCCTTTAGTCCCTTTTCACTGCATTGTAGTGTGGTACAGATTTAAAGTACCTAGTGACAGAACTTAAACTGTAGTATTGGCGGTTGAAAATTTGTTCTTTTCCGCGCAGGTACTATGTCTTTCGACACTTCCTTCCCGTTCGTCCGCTCAGAAGACGGATTCCCCAAAGCGCCAGTGGATAGGGAAGTCTTTGCATTGATAAAGGATCATGACTGATTGGTCGTTCTTTTTCGTGCATGCGTTTTAAAATCAAAGAATAGAATACCGCAATCAATAACGGTGTCGCTTGGTAGCTAGCCGGTTGAGTACGGGTCGGTCCACAGGGAGATGGATTCCTTTTCTTTATGTTCTAACGAGTTAATCCGATCAAGTCGGGTTTTGTTTTACGATCTAAGAATGAGATTAAATTGATTAAAAGTCTTGCTATGGTTAGGATTAGGTTGGTTTGGAAAAGGGATCCTACCCACAGCTTTCAATGCCCTAGTGAAGAATATAGGTGTTAGGGTAATAGTCAACAAAGGAGATTAGCACGACTAGGAAGAAACTTAGTTTCTTCCTTTTGGTCCTTGTCCGTCCTTTTCTTAACTCTTAGCCCTAAGCTCTATTTAAATCAACCACAACCGGTCTAACTAGGGAATCACCGCTATCTTGTAGGATAGGGTGCCGTAGTGAGTGGTGTGTGGTTAATTTAAATAGAGTCTTATTATAAAAATTATATGGGCAAAGAAAGGAGAGAGAGAGAGAGATTTACTTCTCTCAAACTTTCCCAATCCTAATCCTAACAAGTGAGGAATTACTCACTCATTAGGGAAGTTATGATAAGATTCATTTTTATAATTTTAAAAGACTATCTAAGTTGTAGATAATAAAAGACAGATAAAAATTCAGGAATTAAATTCAGATAAAAGAATGCACGATAAAAAAATACCTTTATTGATGACCTTTTGAAGATTACAAGGAAATTAAAATTAATCTAGAAATTAAAAAGAGGCATCTCAAAAGAGGCATACATTATTTGGCTTTGAGCCCTCCTATTTATAGATAGGAAAAACCCTAAGTTTACATTCTGATCCATATATGAAATTACAAATCAACCCTAAAGACCGAGTCAAAGCACCGACACCTGCACCGACACGTGCATTGCACGGCCGTGGTTCCGCGGCAGAATAGCCTATTTGGCCGCGGATCCGCGGCCATTTGGTGGGCTCATGGGCCCATTTCTTCAGGGTCTCTTCAAGTTGCTTTTATCTTCTGTTTTCTTCACTTGGTTCCTCAGAATCTTTTCTACTTTCTTCCAGATTTCCAACAGTGCAGAATTATGTGGACTTTTACCATGAGCTTCGCTTTGAAGTTTTTTTTTAATCCTGTGCTGCCCTTGTACTTTGTGCATTGAACTGTCTCATGATTTTTATTTGTTCCTTGAACTGGTAGGTGGCATCATACGGATTCATCTACTGTTGGTCGTAGTCTCACATTTGTAGCGACTTTTCATGAATTTCACTGTAACGATCTGAGAACCTGTAACCTGCAACTATTTAGCAAACATGGATCAAAAGCACCTATTTACATGTACTGTGATTAAGAATGGGCGATATAAAAATGCAAAAATCTGATATGAACAATGACCCAGAGCATAAGAATCTTCACTTATGGGGAACATGGTACAACAAAATCATCAGGGGTCGGCGGAGCTTCTCTTACGCGGTACCTTCGGAGCCCATTTCGGCGATCTCTTACGCTGACCCACCCCCGGTGAACTATACCGTGAAGGAGGTTAATTGGATTTCAGATGTTCTCCTTCAGCCTTCTTTGGCTGCGATACCCGTACAGCCTCCAATGGCGTTGGATATCCTAGGACGACGTATATGCCAGGGTGAGTCGCGCCCTTGGGGACAGCCATACAACATAGGCTTGACTCTCCGTCACCCAGCTGGATATTTGCAGTGGGCCCGGTATATTCTGTCCGCCAAGAAGTTGCAGTTACTGAGGCTCGGGTTGTATCCCGTGGTTTACGTTTCCCTCTTTCAGTACTCTATGCCGCCTACATGGTGGGTAAAATCCTTTTTGGAACAATGGAACGTTCCAACTCACACTTTCCTTTTGTTGGATCGGGAAGTCTCCATCTCTTTAGAGGAGTTCGCGGAGATCTCTGGCCTGCCTGTTAGAGGGGAGCATTATGAGGAACTACTTCCTCACGATGAGTATGTCTTTGCCGCCAAGTCGGTGGTAATGGGCCTTACCCCGGACAACGCCATTGAACATCAATCACCAAGTTTGATTAAGGTGTTGAATATCTACGAGGGCCTATTTCTCGAGTCTGGGAGCCGTGGGCTTAATTTTACGGATTTTATCGCTCGTTTTCTCCGCTCAGAGGTATTGTTGAAGGAAGCCGCGAAGTTCGCCAAACTTGACGATCCTTTTGGCTTAGGTTTGGGCAACCTGCCGACGGTGGAGGCGGATCAGAAGAGTTTCTTTCTCCCCGACACCCCGATCGTCCCTTTTGCAGAGCTGGTAGCTCCTGGGATCGATGAAGAAACGTTCTTTTTAGGGTTTCTCGGGTTATGGCTGAGCTGGTTTGCGCTTCCGATGCACCCTCGTCGTATGAGGCCGTCTGTCTTCTACCCAGCGCATCGAATGGTTATTGGGGGTGAATGTGGCCGTCGGGGTTGCTGGGTTACCCCATTTGTACCACGGCCTTAGCCTAGCGGCGGATACTGCTCAACCGGGGATGCAGCCCGTGAACTTCTCAATGCATTACTTTACCTCGTGGCTGGAGCTGCATGTGCTTGGCACCTTCGGAATTCACAAGAGGCCCCTTTTTTATGAAAGATATAACTTTCCCCGACTACTGCGTCTGGTTGACGCTTCTATTTTGGAACCGACTCCATGAGAGGCTCGGGGCTTACTCCTTCGCCCGCGTACCGTTGGGGATGGCATGACCTTTGTTGAAAAGGTCTTGAATATCGGCAAAGATTCCGCGAAAGCGGTGCAGCCGCTGCGGGACACCTTCAAAGATGGTGTCTCTACCCTGAAAGCTCGGGAGATTCTCCACCTATATTTGATTAGGCCGGGCTTTCTGGTGTTTAAGCAGAATGATGCGGCGTTGTTTATGAGATACAACCCGCATCGTTTCGCCCAACAATCTAGCTACAGTCAGGGTGTTCCGCTTGAGGCCTTTCTAGCTGAGCCGCCCGCCACAGAAGAAGGCATCAGCAGCGCGCTACACTATTTCATGAGGCTCAACACTGGTTCTAACTTTTTTATCAGTGAGCCAGGCTGCGTCCCAAAGATGTTGAACGTTTACGTGGCATGGTACTAGCATGCGATGGGTGCTATCATCGGGGAGGAAAAGAAGTTGTTGCTTGATTGTAAGGGTGCATCCCCTGCTGGTAATCCAGCTATTCCCCTGAAGCAACGGATCGTCGTCCATCCTCCTTTGAGAGAGGTTGCTGCGGTTGTAGTCCCGCGCGTGCTGCCTGAGCTGCCGCTACCCCGTGCTCCCGTAAAAGCGGTGACTGTGGCGTCTTCCGAGTCCGCCGTGGGTTCAGATATCAGGACTCGTCGTCCCAAGGTGCCCGCTAAGCGTAAGCTTGTGCTAGCGAAGACCGGTACTTGATTGTTGTGAGACTTTATGCGTGCATGCGCTTTTAAGAAGATAAATCAAAGAATATTAACCGCAATCAAGAACGGCGTCGCTTGGTAGCTAGCCGGTTGAGTACGGGTCAGTCCACAGGGATTTTGTGTATTTTCTAGTTGTTCTAACGAGTTAATTCCAATTGTGATTGGATTGATTATCACTAAAAACTGAAATGAGTTTGATTAAGATTAAAATCTTGCTAGGGTTAGGTTTAGGTTAAGTTTGGAAAGTCAATATTCCTCACCGCTTTCTATGCCCTAATTAAGAACTATTCAGGTGTTAAAGTAATAGTTAACAAAGTGGATTAGTACCATCGGGAAGAAACTAGGTTTCTTCCTCTAGGTCCTTATCCGTCCTTTCTTAACTCTTACCCTAACCTCCATGGAAAACATACACAACCGGTCTTTAACTATGGTATCACCGCTACCTCGTGGGATAGGGTGCCATAGTGAGCGGTGTGTGTATGTATGCATAGAGTCCTATTAAAATGTGTAACAGGCAAGAAAGGGGTGAGAGATCACACCTTTCCCATTCCTAACCCTAACAAGTGAGGAACTACTCACTCATTAGGGATTTGATAAAAATAGACATTTTTATGATTGTTTTTAATAACCTAATTATCTAAACTACGGCAAATAAATAAAAGTTATAACTAGGGCAGATAAATAAAATCTATACTATGGTAGAAAAGAAAATTAACTAAGGCAAGGTAAAAAAAGACTTACTTTTTATTTGATGCACTCTTCAAACATTACAAGAATTAAAATTCTGAATTTAAGAATTAAAAAGAGGCATAGGAAGAGGCATGCTCCAAAAAGAGCTTTAGGGTTCCTATTTATAGATTATAGAAACCCTAGGGTTACATCTGATCCCTATCTACATTTACAAAATTACCCTGAGAAGCCTAGTCAACGCACCGCCGCCGCCGACAAATTTTGCATCGACACGTGTACTGTATGGCGGCGGATTCGCGACCATATGCCTTGTTTGGCCGTGGATCCGCTGCCATATTGGAGGCTCTTTGGCTGAATTCTTCTGGTGTTCTTTCTGTTGCTTTTTACTTGGCTTTTCTTCACTTGGTTCTTCAGAATGTCTTCTAGTCTCTTCCAGATTTCCACAGTGCATAATGTCGTGGACTTTTACCGTTTGCTTCATGTTGAAGTCTTGAATCTTGTGCTACCTTTGTGCAATCGAACTGTTTGCTGATCTTCGTTTGTCCCTCAAACTGTAGGCATGATTAAGATTCTTCTATTTGTTGGTCGTAGTCTCACTTTTGTATCGTCTTTTCATCATTTTCACTGTTTTGTACCGAGAACCTGTAACCTGCAACTATGTAGCAGACATGGATCAAAAGCACCTGTTTATTTGTAAAATGAATAAGAATAGGGAATATAATAATGCAAAATTATGATATGAACAATACTCGCTCGCAGAAGAAGAAGAAGAAGTCGATTCTTTCTGTAGACGTTGTACTCAGCCAGGAGCCTCATGCTCCTTATAGCGAGGGCCTGAGCGAATATGGGACCAACGAGGGTCTATTCATAGCGCCAGATGATACTGATCTGGAGGCTGTCATCGCAGCTTCCGCGTGTCTAGCTAGCCACAAAGCAGGACTGATCATCCTTGCACAATCGAGTAAACTTCAGCCATATCCTTTGTCATTGCATTACATTTTTTATTATCATGTTTTGACCGACACTTTTCCTTCAACAGGCATTTCCACTGAAGAGGCTCTCGCGGCTTCCCTTAAGACTTTTGAGGAGGAGTCTTCGCGCTTCGCTGGGTGTTGGTATATTTTGGCTCATTGTGCCTTCATTTCCCTTTCTTATGGATAATCTGACCCCTTTTTCATCTTATCACAGGGGCTACCTCGACTCAGGTCATCCCCAGTACAGTGCCAATCCCGCAGGGTGATGCGGAGATGCTTCCAGGGCCAGCTATCGAAGTCCCGGCCTCCTCAGCATTGCCAAAAGAGGCTTTACTTAAGCAACCGATGACGGATGCCACAACGGCTCCAGAGGTAGCTCCTGTCGCGGACGATGACGTCTCCTTGACGGAGGTCTTGAGAAGATCAGCTCTCACGGCCCGGGCGGAAAGAAAGCGCAGGAGGCATGCAGCAAGGGAACGTAACGCCGCCTTGGCCGTGGGTGCAGGCTCGAGCGCTGCTTCTCCTGTCCCTGCTTTTTCAGAGGGTGCTCCGGTTGCCCTGTCTATCACTCATAGACAGGCGATACGCGCGGCTCGGGAGGCAGCTGAAAGGCCATCTCAAGGTAACGTAACTTTGGGTCTTTTTATTAAAGTTTGGTCCTCAGATTCTCATACGTCATACCCTGCAAGGCCGGGTCCTGATGAGGAAGTGGTAGGCGAGACGGTGGCAACTACTGAGCCTGAAGTGGCCACTCTTTCTCAAGAGTCTGGAACTGCCCCAATTGCCACTCTTTCCCCTTCCGGTTCCTTGCCGTTGCCGGGCGCTGCGAGTATCACGACGGATCTCGTGGAGTCGGGGGATGAAGCTACGGGCGGCGAAACCATTCCGATGGAGGAGAATGAAGCAGTCGCTGCACCCAGTGACGCCCTTGTCGCGGTTTCGACCGGCGACTCACTAGGTAGATTTTGGGTCATTGCTCTCTTTTTCATTCTGCAATCCCTTTCAATCTCCTCTGACAGTATTTCTTTCGTTTCTAATGCAGGTGTGGTGAACGTTGAGGTTGTGCCACCTGAGGAAGCATCACCAGTTGCTGCTCCGACGGTTGCCGACCCTTTGCCTTCTCTCGTGTCCTCCCAAATGATGGAAGGTACAGATTTGTGACTTATCGGTTTCGTTGTAGGCAATATACTTTATGTACTGACATTGCATTATTACACCCTTGCAGGGGTCCTTTTTGATCATCTGTATTAGGTGTTGCACCCACATTTCTCCTTCCAGTCGGAGATTGCTTCATCTAGTGGCGTTGGTGAGTACAGCTTCTAGCTAATATCTTCTCCTTTCTTTTACGGGCAGCCAATTCGTTGCTAATTCTTCTTTACCTTGACTGCAGCCCTACGGATTGAAGGAGGGGACGAAAGAATAGTCGCGCCACCGGAACTTCCGACCTTGCCACCTATCGCAGCCGGTATAATAGACTCTTTTGTTCATGTATTTTTCTTTATCTCTTAAGCCGACATCTGGTTATGATTTGTTTTGCAGCGGTCACACCGACTCCGGCTCCGTTCGAGTCTCGCATTATAATGCCGGCATGGCCCTTTTCCAGACGTCCATCTTCAAAAGGCGCTGTGACCAGTCTGCGTATGTTGAGCGATTATATCGAGGAGCTTGATGCGAAGTCCCCTATATTCGCTGCAGATTTTGCTGCCGAAGTTAATCCAATGCTAGCGACGCTTATGAACTTCCATAATGAAGGCATCGTTGAGTCCTTGGTTAATCACTGCAGGAAGATTGAGGCCTGCCTGCATGAGCTTGAGCTTAGGCCTCCTGCTCCTGAAATTCAGGCTTTGAACTCCCAGCGGGCTGCGTGGGTTGAGCAGAGTGTTTCCTTCCTCTGCCATTTTGAACAAGAAGCGACCTTGAGGCGGAAGGAACGCGAGGAGGCTTCGGATGAATCTGCCCGGCTGCGCGCCCAAGTTAAAATGAATGCCGTGCAACTGAGAGCTGCTTTTGACACCTTGCAGCAATATATCTCGGACGGGCTTGTATTGAGGCGGAAGCTCGACTCTATTGAGTGGGTCACGCAGAATCGCGAAGCTGACCAACAGGAAATCGATGAGAAGATTTCATCATGCTTGCAGCAAAAGGCTCGAATTGAAGCGGAGCTGGCCATGGCGGCTAATCACGAGAAGGCACTGAAAGGAGTGCGCGAGCAACTTACTGACTTATTGAAAACGCTTCCTTCTCGGTAGTTGTTTTGTATAGATTGAACACTTGTAATCTTTCAATAATATGTATCCATTTTTTATCCTTTCATATAATTCAACTTGTACTCCATTGAATTCATGAATAAAAGATACACATTTTCTGTTCTACTGTTACTTTCTTCGCTTTGCCGTGTCATTGCCATATGGTTTTAGCAAGTGTGGCCTGTAGATGATAGCAAGAGCATTCCATCTTGAACTCCTTGAGAGGTAGCGATGGCTTGGGAAGCAGGTTCAAATCTGCTGCCTAAGGCTTTTCAACTTTATGAGCTGTGAGGGTCTCATAAAGACTTTTCTCCCTACGGTCGAAAGGGATCCCGTAGATGTATTTTCTCTTTAGGAATCGTGAGGATTCCTAAGGGTGCTTTCTTTTGAGAGTCATAAGGATCTCACAAGAGAATTTTCCCTCTTACAAGTCGAGAGGACTTGTAAGTGGTTGTTTCCCTCCTTGTCGAGATTCGACTTTGGAGAATGTGGTCCGTGAATAGTATGCAAGAGTCCATTTTGGACCGACTTGCCTGGCCCCAGTGCTTAGGAAACAGGTCCTTATCCCCATTGCATAAGTCTTTTCCCTACGAGTCGAGACGAATCGAGAAATTCTCGCAAGAATGTCCTAATGTCACAGTTAACCCCTGCTCTTTACGACAGAGGTCCATTAGGGTCTGTGGTACTATGATTTTGTCCATCGTACCGTCGCGTTGGCTGATGTATTCCTCGATAGGCAATCTTGCTGTTCGAGTAGCCTTGCGACTGTCGTGTCTCTGATCCCTTCCGGGGCTGGACAAGACGTCTTCAAGCAATCATCCTAGGCAGTTTGACCGTCGGAAGAGCAAGCGTTAGGAATTTTTCCATGCCGCTTTTTACTTGAGGTTAGGCTCAGTTTGGGGAGTCCCGATGAGTCATAACCACTCCGCGCTGGTGTGGGATGATCTCCGATAGTCTTTCAGGTTTTCTATGAGTTGCCGTCAAGACCCTGAAGTTAGGAATTTGGCTTTTGCTTCATTTGCTGGCATTGCGTCTGCTATATCGAGACGAATGTCATGGTTGTCTCTAGGTTGTTGGTGAACCGTCGAGACTTGGAACTAAGGATTTTGCCGTGGCTCCGCTATTTGATTGTCGCGTCTGAATCCTGTTAGAGGAAGAACGCTGTGGTGACATCTCGTCTGCTGTATCGAGACGAGCGTCGAGGTGGTGACCACTCCGCGCTGGTATGGGATGATCTCCGATAGTCTTTCAAGTTTTATATGAGTTGCCGTCAAGACCCTAAAACTAGGAATTTGGCCTTTGCTTCGTTTGCTTTGGCGTGTCCTTATTCTGTTGGAGGAAGGACGCTGTAGTGACATCTCGTCTGCTGTATCGAGACCAATGTCGAGGTGGTGACCACTCCACGCTGGTGTGGGATGATCTCCGATAGTCTTTCAGGTTTTATATGAGTTGCCATCAAGACACTGAAGCTAGGAATTTGGCCTTTGCTTCGTTTGCTGGCATAGCGTCTGCTGTATCGAGATGAATGTCGCGGTTGTCTCTAGGTTATTGGTGAACCATCGAGATTTGGAACTAGGGTCTTTGCCATGGCTCCGTTGTTTTGACCCTAGGGTGATATTGCGTCTGCTGTAACGAGACGAATGCTGAGGTGGTGTTGCGATTTTGCCATCACTCCGCTTTGTTTCGACCGTGAGGTCTTTCGTTGATGTTGCATCTGAATCCTGCTGGACTGCGAAGAAACGCCGTTATTGACATTGCGTCTGATGTAACGAGACGAATGCTGAGGTGGAGTTGGGATTTTGCCATCACTCCGCTTCGCTGACGTTGCGTCTGCTGTAACGAGACGAATGTTGAGGTGGTCTCTAGGTTGTCTGTGAACCGTTGAGATTTGGAACTAAGGACTATGCCGTGGCTCCGTTTGGTGATGTTGCGTCCAAGTCCCGTTGGAACGAGGAGGATCACCGTTGCTGATTTTTTGGCTGTAAATATTGTCGTTAAGATTTGGACCTAGGGATTATGCCGTGGCTCCGTTTCGTTGTGTCGCTTTCGTGCCCCGCTGGCATAAGAAGGAACGTTGTTGTGGTTCTCCAGGCTGTAGATGTGTCCGTCAAGACTTGGCTTTCTTTTTTATGGAGCCTGGTGGGAAGGTATGATTCCCTTTTTGTTTGTGCCCCTGGATTGTATACAGGGATCGATGTGATCTTACCTGTAGAGCAAAAGTTTCATTTCATATGTATACATTTTTTATTTTCTTTCCGCAATACTCTATCATTTCAGCTTTTATATCGCGAAGGTCGCGATTGCCCAATCATTTCGGTTATGTTTCGCGGTGCCTAATCATTTCGGCTATTTTTCTTTTTACTCGCTGTTTTTTATTGCGAGTTGCCCAACCATTTCGGCTGTTCTGTATGCATATATTTTACTTGCTGATTTCGTTGCAAGTTACCCCATCATTTCGGCTCTTTCATATGCATTTTTGGCTCGCTGATTTTTATCGCGAGTATGGGATTTAGTGCCAATCTCAGCATCAGCATCGCTATGACTGGAATATTGCCAGGAGCGAATCATCATTTGCCTTGGAAGGACTTGGAATTTGATTCCGATTCAGGCATCAGCATCGCTACCACTGGGACATTGCCAGGAGCGAATCATCATTTGCCTTCGTCGGTTCGAACAAAGGTGGCTTAGCAAACAGGGTTAAGATTCTGTTGACTAAGGCTTTTGACTTTATGAGCCGTAAAGGTCTCATAAAGGTGTTTCTCCCTACGAGTCGTGAGGATCTCGTAAGTGCGTTTTCTCCTTAGAAATCGTGAGGATTCCTAAGTGTGTTCTCTTATAAGTCGTAAGGATCTTACAAGAGTGTTTTCTCCTTATAAGTCGAGAGGACTTACAGAGGTCGTTCACCGCGTGAGCATATCCCTAGTCGTTGGTGGGACTTTGTTAGGGAAAATGTTTATTCACGCCCGTGGATTGTATATAAGGGTCAATATTGAACCGCTTGTAGGGCAGTCTGGGAAATGTGACTGCTTAAGAACAGGTTCAGATCCATGTAGTTTAAGGCTTTTGAATCCTATGAGCCATGAGGGTCTCAAAGGGGAATTCTCCTTACGAGTCGTGAGGATCTTGTAAGCGTGTTTTCTCCTTAGGAATCGTGGGGATTCCTAACTTTTTTTCTCCCTTGTGAGTCTTAAGGATCACGCAAGTAATTTCTCCTTACAGGGTCGAAAGGACCTTGCAAGTGTCTTTTAACGAGATTGTGCCTTTTCGGGTTTTCACAAAACTCGCCGGTAGTCCTGCTATTTTTACTCACGGAGCCCTTTCGGGTTTTCATCCATGCCCATTTCGCTTATGGACGTACCGTTTTTTTTGTCAGCCTTGGGAAGCTGCGGTCGATAGTAGTTTATAGACGTCTCGGTCAATAGCCAGTTTTAGGACATAGTGGTCCACCGTTGCCGTATTTGAGGCGCATTTCTAGTTTACGGACTTTTCGGTCTAGGGTCTTTCTCTTATGAATTAGTACGTTGCTCCCAGCATGTCCATCTTTTTCGGATCATGTGGTTGTGGCGGGTTCATCTTCCAGTTTTCGGACAGCGCGATTTGCCCAGTTGGTATTGGTCCTCAATCCAGCCTTTGAAGACGAAGCAATCTTCGATTGGATGGCTTACTGCTTGGTGGTAAGGGCAGTAATTAGGATTGTTGACATCACCTGGATGCAACGGACGTTTAGGATCCGGCAGATTAATGAGTCTGTTGCGTACTGCCAGCTCGAACAGTCTCTTCGTTTTATCCCGGGGAAACGAGTAAGGACGTCCCAGTCTCTCCTTGAGGGATGGTCATGGAGCGCGTTGTTTTGGCGAACAACCGGCTTTAAGTTGCTCGGCTGTTGTTGAGCGTTGGCGACGAAAGTTGCTTTTCCTTTCCCTTTTTCATTCCGTGGCTCCGGCTTCGAAGAAGAACGCCCGTGGCCCATCTGGTCCATTTGGGCCAGCTTGTCAACCAAGGCCTGGAAAGTGGTCAGCTTGAAAAACATCATAAATTGGGAAATAGTCGCTTGAGGGTCAAGAGTACCCACGAACATGCCTATCGTGGGTGCTTCTTCAATGCGCTGCTCGCACTTCGACCTTAGATTCCGCCACAGTATTGCATACTGAACCCATGTTTCTTCAGGCTTCACCCTGGCATTGATCAATGCCGTGATTGGGGTGCGTTCGCTAGCACTTGTGAAACGCTGGGTGAATAGCAACTCCATCTCTGCAAATGTCTTGACAGAGTCATTTGGGAGTTCGGAATACCACTCGAATGCTGTCTCCGACAAGCTGCCAACGAATTGGCGAAGCAGTAGCTTATCGCCACCTCCAGTGTTGCTGCACAAGGCTCTGAACTGAGCGACGTGCTGATGCGGATTTCCCGTCCCCTTATATACGTGGAATTTGGGGATCGTGTATCCCGGTGGGTACTTTATCTGGTCGTACCAACCTGGATAGGGCCGTCTAGTTTTGACGACTTGTCCAGCCGCTTCATTCGCTTAATGAGCTCGTATTTGTTGAGCTATATAATCATCGAGCGTGGCTTTAGAGATGGTCTCCTCCTTGGCTGCTGACAGAGCCGGCAGAGGATTTGATGTCTTATCATCTTCAATTATTACTGCAGGATCTTCGGCTGGAGGGTCCGGCTGGATCATCAGGCCCACCATATCTTGGAATAAAAGGGCTATTTGTTTTATGTCGGTCGCTTGTTCCGCAGCCTCTTTGTCCTTCTTTTCAAGCATTCTCCGAAGGAATTCGGCATCAGTTTCCTGCTTATGACGTTGATCCGAGAATGTCTCCGGGATTATTTTTGGTCCTGTGAGTGCGGCCATAGCTGTTAGCATCTCTTGGAGCTTTTGTTGTTGCTGCTCCTGAGCCTTAGTCACTGATCGCGTAAGCGGTCGATGACCTATGGAGATACTGCTGTCCTCTTTTCCGGATGCCATATAGATGGTATGCACCACCATGCCCCCAGACTTAGGGCGTTTAGGCTCAGTGCCCTTGACATTTGTCACAGACATAGGGATTTTCTCCGGCCTTCTCCTCTTGTGGGCGGTCGAAGTTGAGGGGGTCGTTGCAGTGGCACCCAATTAGTTGTCGCCTTCTGTGGCTTGACAAAGTGGTCCTCTTCTCACCGAACCTTCATCTTTTCCTGTCGGCGGAGATAGTCTTGATCTATTACGAAGTCCTGGACATGTCGCCAAACTTTATAAATTTTAGAGGACAGCCGCCGAGGGGGCTGTTCGAGCTTCACCTTTGTGGCATTCTCTACAGGTGGAGAAGACTTTTTCAGAACAGCGGTCGGAGAGTTCTTGCGGACCCTCCTGAGTGGTTCCAAGCTATTCCCAGTTGGAACAGCAGTATCGACTTCCACCGTTGGAGCTGGCGGAGTCAATCCAGAAGAGGAATTACCCCCAGCTTTCCTTACTCGGCGCCAATGGCGACGTCGAGCATGTCGTGCGTCCGGGATCACCTCAGCTGTAGGAGTGACTTCCTCATGCCCCCTGTATTGGTCAGAAGTTGTTGTTGTCAGCCTATTGAAGACTGATGTCCGCTGAGTGGGGATAGCCAACCTATCGAAGGTAGACTTCCGAGCAGGGGAAGCAGCCTTGACGATTTCGCCTGAAACGGGAGCTAAAACAGTCAGTCTTGTAAAGACCGACCCTTTGGCAGGCAAAGCCGCTTTGACGACTTCGAGAGCAGGAATGGCTATCCTTTTTGGGATAACCCTTTCTGGTATCGCAGGCTTCTTCACGGGCCCACCTGAGCTTTGGTCCAATCTGTCAAAGACTGAGGCGTTGGATTTGGGCGACCCGTTGAGAGGAGGCGCGGTAGTGGTAAGTCGATCAAAGACCGACTTCTTTGGGGCTTCTTGCGACAGCAGCGGGGTATTGAAGCTCATCGGTAGGATCATGGTCCCAAAGAACAGCCCAGTGGTGGCCTAAGTTACTTGCTCCACTAGCATCTTGAAAAGGGAGGCCGCTTGGGGCCCGTAGGTTACACCTCCAGATAAGGAGGAATGGGAGTTGCAGTTAAAGCTGGAGCAGTTAGAGGCCATTGACGTCCTTTTTTCTGCACGAGAGCAAATCTAAATCTTAGTACCTCGAACCCAAGGGCAACTATATTAAACCGTGATTTGTTCGCGAACACAACACACGAAGTGTGGAGTGGAAAGAGGAAGAGGTCCCACCGGGCGTGCCAGAATCTGTTCTCCGCCGAAAATGGGGACGGGACCGCGTAGGTCCGTCTTACCTGAATTTAGGGGCAGATGCTATTTGGTGCTATCTGTCCACCTCTCTGAAGATACCAAGTTGATTTATGGTACCGTGTATCGAAGGTTTAGACGGATGCGGCCGATATAGCAGACTTCGTCATATTCCCCTTCATTGGAGGGGTTTCTGATTGTGGGGAAGCTCTTCCCTGTAGGCGCAAGCCCTGTAGTTAATTACGCTACCGCATCGCGGTAACCACTTTCTCTTTCTCCATATGGTCATTTTGTGTCGTGTGTATTTGTTTTGTTTTTGGTTGCCCCTGGATTGTATACGGAGACTAATTTATGTTGTCGTCCGTAGGGCGTGGATTAGTCCAAATCTATATTTTCTTAAATTTGGGTTTGGGGTTGGGTTTAAGGATACGTTAGTCTCATTTGAGACTAAGATCAACTTAAACGTTTGTTAAGGATACGTTAGTCTAATTTTAGACTAAGATCAACTTAACGGGATCGTTTAGATCCGACAAAAGAGCATTCGGGCTCTATTGTTTAGTTTAGGGACTTTGCGGTCCATAATTAGTTTAAGGACGTTACGGTCCAAGGTTAAGAAAATCATAGTCCATGGGCTTAAGGACCCAATAGTCCGAGATTAAGGACATCATAGTCCATGAGTTTAAGAACCCCACAGTCCAGTTTAAAGATGTCATGGTCTATGGAATGCATGGTTGTCGGGACCCGTCACCTCTCTGAAGACGTTGAAGGATTACAACGACAAATATCAGAGGAGTTAAGAGATGTACCCTTGAACCAATTTTGGTTGGAAGATCTATAATCCAATTGGGACTAAGATCCGAAGATTTATGAGCATATGGGCTCAATTAATCTTAATGGGGGATTTATAGCCAACTTGGGCTCAGCCCACTCAGTTAAAAATGTTAAACATTTGACAATACTAAGCATTGATTTGAGCTTCTGACAATTTTTTTTGTTTTTTTTATCGAATGCTGAGCATTCATCATAGCTCTGAGCTTTATTTAAAGAACAATTTATGTTCTATCAGCGCACACGTGAGAAACACGTGGCGTGCTTGGCGCTTTGCGCCAGTCAAAGAGCGCAGAGCACTTCTTCTGGGTAGCGCACACGTGAGGAGCACTTGGCGTGCTTGGCGCTAACCGCCAGATAATGGGCGCATTGCGCCAGCTTATGAGCGCAAAGCGCTATTTGTTCAGTGGCGCACACATGAGGGGCACGTGTTGCGCTTGGCGCTGAGCGCCAGTCCATGAGTGCAAAGCGCTATTTTATTAGCGTAAAGCACTAGCTATTAAGTGGCGCACACGTGAGGAGCACGTGGTGCGCTTGGCGCTGTGCACCAGTCCAAGAGCGCAAAGCGCTAGCTTATGAGCGCAAAGCGCTAATTGATCAACTTTATGATCCGAGAAATAAATTCTCGTTTATAAGAGACTTTGTCTCAAGGTTCTAAGAATAAAAGTTCTTAATTTGTAGGAGATATTTCAATCTCTTATTTTAGTGAAAGGCTTTGCCTTTATGAATCTGTGATCTTAAGAGAATTGAATTATTCTCCCCCCCTTATTTTATAATGAGATATTCATGATCTCTTTATATAAAAGACCTTAGTCTTATAGATCTATGATCTGTGAGAAGAATTATGTTCTTGTTTTTATTTTATGATGAGATCTTTTGATCTCTTTGTAAAAGACCTTGGTCTTATAGATCTATGATCTTAGAAAAAGAAGTAAATTCTTCTTTTATACGAGACGATTTCGTCTTTCTATTCTTTTTTTACCTTGAAGGAAATCTTCTTCTTCTGAGAGCTTGGCTCTTCTTTCTGAGATTTCTCAAAGTTTTTGGAGGGGTTCCTCTGTATACTTCTCTATATGTTGAGACTTGAAGTCTTGGGGCCTTTATATAGGGCAGCCTAATTTGTTTAATCGGTTAAGGAGATCTTTTCTCCAGTTGATTTGGGGATTTCCCCATCGTTGGATCTTTGATCCAAGGGCTTCTGATTTACAGAAGGCAATCTTCTTGTTTTTAACAAGATTGGGAAATCTTTCCCCGCACAGAATTTATTTTGTATTTTAGTGATTTTTAATCACCATTGGATCATTAATCCAACGGTGCTCTGATTTACAAAGCACAATCTTTTTGTTTGGAAAGATTTTGAGGAATCTTTCCTTGACAGAATTTTATTCTGGTCAATTAATGATTTATCATTATTATTGGATCTTTGATCTGACGGTGGGGAGCTTTTAGTTCCCGCGCCAGCGCACCCGTGCTTTGCACGTGGTGCGCTGCTTAGAGTGCGGCACACTTAGCGCTAGCGCACACGTGCTTTGCACGTGGTGCGCTGCTTAGAGTGCGGCGCTCTTAGCGCTAGCACACACGTACTTTGCACGTGGTGAGCTGCTTAGAGCGCAGCGCACTTGGCGCTGCTATGAAGCGTTGCTTCATTTCAAAATTTGAAATTTAAACAGAGCTTTGCTCTGATTGGGGAAACAGAAGCATCAAATGATGACGCTCTCGGAGTCTCGATACCCCGAACAGATAAACGAGGTCCATCACCCGGATTATTGCTCCTACCACCAAGTAGTAGGACATCCTCTTGAAGACGGCTTCACCTTTAAAAACTGGGTTGAAGATCAGTATCAGCAAGGCAAGTTTGCTCTATCCGACAGTTGGAGGATAGCCCCGCCACGAAAGCATGAGCCATGAGCAACCTACACTGCGAGGAAAAATCTAGATCAGCATCGAGCTTGGAAACGAGCTCGTACCTGCCATACAATAACATTCTCAAAGGAAGGAGAGCACGAGAATACGAACAACCTCTCCCAGTGCTTCACAAATGAAGATGAGAACGAGGTGATCTCAGAATTTCCACCAGCGCCTAAAGAGATGGAAGATGGAATACACACCATAACAGATAACTTGAGAAAAATCGACTTGGGGACGACAAACGATCTAAGGCCAACGTTCGTCAGTGAGCTGCTGTCTGAAAAACAGGTGGCCACGTTAAAGGAAGTGCTTATGCAGTATAAAGACTGTTTCGTATGGAACTATTCCGAGATACCGGGATTAGATCCAGATATAGCTGTGCATAAACTGGCGATATCACCGGACGTCAAGCCAGTCAAACAGGCGCCAAGAAGAATGCGGTTCGAGCTTGAGATGAGTATCAATGCCGAAGTCAAGAAGCTAATCGACTCCGGATTCATCCAAGAAGTTCAATACCCTGACCGAATCGCCAATATCATTCCGGTAATGAAGAAAAATGGGACAATACGTATCTGCATAGATTTCCGGGATCTCAACAAAGCTTGTCTGAAAGATGACTTCCCAATGCCAGTTACTGAGCTGATGATCGATAACACATCTACCCATGAAGTCTTCTCCTTCATGGACGGATCCTCAGGGTACAACCAAATCAAGATGCATCCTGAAGACCAAAAGCACTCTGCTTTCCGGACTCCGCTGGGCATATTCTGCTACAAAGTGATGCCCTTTGGTCTGAAGAACGCTGGCGCCACCTACCAGAGGGCCATGAAAAAGATCTTCGATGACCTTGTACATGAGATTGTTTAATGTTATATTGACGACCTCGTGGTGAAAAGCAAATCGTATGAGGAGCACTGGGAGCATCTGAAGATAGTGTTCCAGCGCCTTCGGAAATACAACTTTATGATGAACCTTCTGAAATGCGCGTTTGGAGTATCTTGAGGCAAATTCCTGGGATTCATCGTACGACATCGAGGCATCGAAATAGACCCGTCAAAGATCAAGGCGATTATAGAAATGTCTTCGCCAAGAACTCTCAAGCAACTACGGTCTCTCCAAGGAAAAATCGCGTATATCCGGCGGTTCATAGCTAACCTCTTCGGCAAATGCCGTCCCTACAGTCATCTAATGAAGAAGGGGACCCTATTCGTTTGGGATCGTAAATGCCAAAACGCACTGGACGAAATCAAGCAATATCTGCAGAACCCGCCGGTACTGACTGCTCCAGTCAAGGGAAAGCCCCTCATCCTATACACAACAACCCTTGAAGGTTTTTTAGGCGCGCTATGGGCACAAGAGAACGACCAGGGAAAGGAGAGAGCTCTCTACTATTTGAGTCGAGTTCTCCTGGGGGCAGAAAATAACTACTCCCCCATCGAAAAGCATTCCTGGCACTGATCTTCGCGATAATGAAGTTTCGACATTATGCATTGGCACATAAGGTCCAACTCATATCAAAGGTGGATCCTCTCAAGTATTTGATGTCAAGAGCCATGCTAGCGGGAAGGCTTGCCAAATAGGCCCTCCTCTTGATGGAGTTCTCGATAGTATATCGACCCCTCAAGGCAATAAAATGCCAGGCCATCGCCGACTTTCTCGCTGAACATCCGATACCTGCCGACTCTCCCTTGAACTGCGAGTTACTGTACGAACATGCGTTTGACGCAATTGATGGTGAGAAAGAAGAGAATGATACCCGATGGGCACTCTACTTCGATGGAGCTTCCTCCTTGAAGAAGCGAAAGCAAAACACCTCCATGATTAAAGCCGGGGTGGGCCATATCTTTGTGACTCCACAAGGAGGGATAGTGCGTTTTTCCATGTCTTTAACGGAGCTGAGAACAAACAATGATGCTGAGTATGAAGCTTTGATAGCAGGTCTTGAGATTGCTGTCGACATGGGCGTCGAAAACCTCCTCATATATGGAGACTCCCAGCTGGTCGTTAGCCAAGTAAATGGCGACTACCAGACATGCAAACCAGAACTGATCAGGTATGGTGAAAGAGTGCAGCAATTGCTAACGCAAATCCCCTCCTACACCCTGGAAAGCATACCGCATGCGGAAAATAGCAAGGCGGATGCGTTAGCCAAGCTCGCTAAAGAACTGGCCGACGAAAACCTTGATGACGTAAGGATCATTGTGCAAAGCCGCCGAATTCTCGCACCAGTAGAGATATCTCCGAAGACGTCTAAAGGAGTGGAAGTGACCAAACAAGCGGCTTTCCAAGTAGAGGACGAAGAAAGGGCTGAGGATTGGAGAGAAGTCTTCATAGACTACTTCAAATCCCATCGAACGCCCAATAATGCATCGTCGAGACATTAGCTCATGAAGCGAGCTCTGTCCTTCGCCCTCGTCAATGATACTCTATATAAGAGATCGTTCGATTGTTTGTGGTTAAGGTGTCTGGGGCCAGAAGAAGTAAGGAGAGTCATCCAAGAAACTCACGACGGACTCTGCGGTTCTTATCAAGCTGAGCCCAAGATGAAGTTGAAGATCAAAAGAATGGGCTATTACTGGCCCACAATGATTCAGGATTGTCTCGAATATGCGAAATAGTGTCACTCGTGCTAAATTCATAAGGACCACTGGGTAGCTGGCCATTCGAAATGTGGGGAACCGATATAATTGGGCCCATCAAATCGGCATCATCCAAGAGACATCGGTTCATACTAGCAACAACCGATTACTTCTACAAATGGGCAGAAGCAATACCGCTAAGAGAGGTGAAGACGGAGAACATCCTCCATTACTTCAGGACACATGTCATCTACCGATTCGGCGCTCCGCGATTGATCATCTCAGATAATGGGTCGGCCTATAGAAGCCATAAGATCAGCCGCTTCGCACAGCAGCATAAAATAGACTGGAGATACTCTTCGGTTTATAATCCCCGAGCTAACGGTCTAGCTGAGGCTTTCAACAAGACCTTGACAAAGATCATAAAGAAAACGGTGTCCAGAAATAAAAAAGACTGGCACGAGAGATTGCATGAAGCTCTCTGGGCCTATCGGACCACATTCAAGACGGCCATGAACATAACGCCATTTGCGTTAGTATTCGGCACGGAAGCGGTACTTCCCTTGGAGATAGAGCTACCATCTCTACGAGTGGCGGTTCGGTATGAACTGACGGATAAATAAAATGCCCATATTTGGCTTGAGGAGCTAGACGCCCTTGATGAAACTCGTCTCATGGCGCAGCAAAACCTAGAAGCTTACAAAGCAAGGATGACGCGCTCATACGAAAGATTGACTAAGCCGAGAACATTCCGCCAAGACGAACTCGTGCTAGTCGTAAAAAGACCTATGATCCCTAATCGTGCTAAACGGGGGAAATTCGAGCCGAACTATGAGGGCCCGTACATCATAGACAAGGTCTACCAAGGTGGGGCCTACTTGCTCGTGGATATGCATGGCGAAAGACCCTTCCGGCCAATAAACGGCCGGTTACCAAATAAATACTACGCTTGACAAGTCACGACTCAGGTTAATGATGGATGACGACGCTCGTGTCCGCTCGCTATCTTCCTGAGTCCAAACTTTATAAGTAGTATCCAGCGAAACCTCGCCTAAAAACCCCTACGGGCCGAGATGTCCCTAAACTAGCTACGGACCAAGATGTCCTTAAACTAACGGTGGACCGTGATGTCCCTAAACTAAATACGCCGCCTCAAAACTTGGTGACAGTGGAATCCAGGTCCACAAGTCCTAGCAGCGAGGATTGCAACTTAAGTCTCTCTGGCTCCGCAGCTACCCCGGTTGGCGAAGTCCCACGTAAAAAAAAAGGTACATCCAAAAGCAAAATGGGCACGGATGAAAACCCGAAAGGGCTCTGTAAGTAAAAACAGCAGGACTGCCAGCGAGTTCGTGAAAATCCGAAAGGGTGCAGACTCGTAAAAAAAAGTTCATGCACACTTGTGAGGTCCTCTCGACCTTGTGAGGAGAAAACACTTGTGTGAGATCCTTACGACTCATAAGGGAGCAACACATATAGGGATCCTCACGATCCCTAAGGAGAAATTACACTTACGAGATCCTCATGACTCATAAGGAGAATCCCCTTTATGAGACCCTCACGGCTCATAGGATTCAAAAGCCTTAAGATACGGGGACCTGAACATGTTCTTAAGCCATCACATTCTCCACGTTGAGGGCTCGGAAAATTTTGCACTTGTATTCTATCAGGCCGGGCTTTTTAGTATTCGGACAGAACGCCTCGGTACTGTTTATGAGGTACAACCCGCACCGCTTCGCTCAACAGTCAAGTTATAATCAGGGTATTCCTCTCGAGGCATTCTTAGTCGAGCCGGCTGCTACAGAGGAGGATATTCGCAGCGTGCTGCACTACTTTATGCGATTAAATACAGGGTCCCAATTTCTCATTAATGAGCCAAGCTATGTACCGAAAGCTTCGAACGCTTACGTGGCGTGGTACCAGCATGCGACGGGTGCTGTTATCAGGGAGGAAAGGCGGCTATTGCTCGATCACAAGGATGCAGTCCCAGCTGGTAATCCATCGGTCCCTTTAAAACGATGGACCGCTCCTTAAGAGAAGCTACTACGGCTGTGGTCTCACGAGCTTTCCCCGAGAAGATTTAATTAGATGTTCCCACAACTGCGGTAGCCGTGGCGTCCCCGGAATCTGGCATTGGTTCGGAAATCGGGACCTGCCGCCCGAAGATGCTTGTCAAGCGAAGCTCTTATCGTCGGCCGCTGGTGTCCGTTCGCATAAAAAGAAGAAGTCTTTATTCTCTGCCGACGTCGTATTCGGCCAGGAGCCCCATGCTCCCTACAGTGGGGGCTTGTGCGAATATGGCACCAATGAAGGTTTATTCGACATGCATGTGACCGATACTAATCTACAAGCTGCCCTCGCAGCTTCCGAGCGACTGGCTCGTGAGGAAGCGGCGTTGATCTCTATTGCAGAGTCAGGTATACTTCAGTTATATTCTTCTGCGCCTATCCCTTCTCACTTTATTATGCTTCTATTAACTCAGGTCGTTCCAAGTGTAGTGCAAATCCCAAGTGGCGATGCAGCAAAGCTTCTAGAGCCAGCGACTGTGGCCACGGCCATCCAAAAGTCACCACAGGAGGCGTTGCTGAAGCAGTCGATGATGGACGCCGTAGCGGCTCCGGAGGTAGAGCTCAGTTCGGACGACGACGTCCCCCTGTCAGAAGTCTTAAGGAGGTCAATTTTCACTGCTCAGACTGAAAGGAAGCGCAGGAAGCACGCAACGAGGGAACCCAATGCTGTTTTGGCTGCAGGTGTAGGCTCAAGCAGTATTCCACCTGCTAACATTCCTTCGGCGGATGTTCCTTCTGCCCTGCCAACTGCCTATAGACAGGTTGCACGTACAGCTCGGGAAGAAACTGAAAAGCTACTTCAAGGTAACGTAACGCCCAGTCCTTTATTAGAACTTGGTCCTCGAATTCTGACATACGTATTTTCTTTTAAGCAGGGCCGAGTCATGACGATGGTATGCCAGGTGAAACGCCGATGATTACAGAGCCCGAAGTAGCCACTCTTTCTCAGGAATCTGGGACTGTCCAGACTGCTGTTCTTTCTCCTTATGGCTCCTTGGTATCGGCGGGTGTCGCAAGCATTACGACGGCCCTCGTTAAGTCAGGGGGTGAAGCTATGGGTGCAGAATCTATTCCCCCGAGAGAGAGTGAGGAAGCCGTTACACTTGGTGACGCTTCCAGCGCGGTTTCGGTCTCTGATCTATCAGGTACTCCTTGGGTGGTTGTTTTTTTAAGTTTTTCAATCCTGTTAAGCCCTTCTAATGATATTTCGTTTGTCTTGAGCATAGGCACGGTAAACCCTAAAGCTGAGCCGGCTGAAAAAGTGCCGGCGGCCGCCACCTTGACAGTCGCTGTCCCTTTGCTTTCTTCTGCACCTCCTCAAATCTTGGAAGGTATGGATTTCTCACTTATTTGCTTCACTGTGGATACAATCCTACTTGTATTGACTGCATATTGTCGCGGCTCTGCAGGAGTACTTTTCGACCATTTGTACCAGGTGTTAAACCCACATTTTTCCTTTCAGTTGGAAATCGTTCCACCTTCTGGTATTGGTCAGTATATTCTTCACCTAATGTTTCTCCTTTTTTGTTAGTAGACTTATTGTTGCTAAGACTTCCTTATATTGACCACAGTATCACGGGTCGGAGGAGGAAGCGAAAGAATAGCTGCGCCTCCGGTACTCCCTGTTCTGCCGCCTACAACAGCCGGTATGATAGATTCCATCCCTCGGGTGTTTTCTTTGTCTTCCGAGTTGAAATTTGACCGTAATTCATTTTGCAGCGATTACACCGGCTCCAACTCCTTTTGAGTCTCGCATTCCTATGCCCGTGGGGCCTTTCGCTAAACGTACATCCTCCAGGGGCACAGTGAATAGCCGGCGAATGTTAAGCAAGTTTATCGAAGATCTTAATGCCGAGATCCTCACTTCTGCTACGGATTTTGCCGACGAAGTCAATCCAATGCTAGCGACACTCGTGAACTTCCATAATGAAGATCTCGTCGGTTCTTGGGTTGATTATTGCAGGAAGATCGAAGCTTGCCTGCACGAGATTGAGCTTAAACGTCTTACTCCCGAGGAGTTGGCCTCGAACTCTCAGCGGGCTGCGTGGGTCGAGCAAAGTGTCCCTTTCATTCGCTATTTTGAACACGAGGCTGCCCTGAGGCAAAAGGAACATGAGGCGGCTTCCAGCGAATCCATCCAATTGTGTGCCCAGGTTGAGGCGAATGATGCGCAGCTAAAAGCCAACAATGTATTTCGGATGGGTTGACGCTAAGGCAGAAACTTGACTTCACCGAGCGAGTCACGCATGATTACGAAGCTACCAAGCAAGATATCGATGAAAAACTTTCATCCTGTTTGCATCAACGGACTCAAATCGAAGCGGAGTTGGCTGCTGTAGCTGAACACGAGAAGGAATTGAGGGGAGCGCACGAGCGGTTCGTCGATTTGTTGAAGACGCCTCCTCCTTAATAAGTGTCATTGTACCCCCTTGCTTGTACTGATTGTAAACTTCTGATTCATGAATAACATGTATTCATTTTGATTCCTTTATGAAATGTATCTTGTATTCACTTGAATTCATGAATAAAAGACATATTTTATTTCATACTAGCATTTCTCTTTTCTTCGATGTCTTGATCTGGTGTGAAGTAGTTTATATACTCATTTCGGAATTTGTAGTTTATTCACTCATCCCGGAGTCTCTAGTTTATGGACTCATTTCGGAGTTTGTAGTTTACCTTCCTTGGGCTTGTAGGAAAACATGTCCTAACGTCACAGTTAACCCCTGCTCTTTACGACAGAGGTCCGTTAGGGTCTGTGGTACTAGGGTTTTTGTTCGTCGTACCATCGCGTTGGCTGGTGCATTCCCCGATATGCAGACTTTACGCTGCTGTTCGAGTAGCCCCGTGACTGTCGTGTCTCTAATCCCTTCGGGGGCTGGACAAGACGTCTTCAAGTAATCTCCTTAAGTCATATTACCGTCGGAAGAGCAAACGTTAGGAATTTTCCGTAACGCTTTTTTTGTACTTGAGGTTAGGCTCAGTTTGGAAGACCCGATGAGTCATAACCACTCCGTGCTGGTGTGGGATGATCTTCGATAGTCTTTCAGGTTTTATTTGAGTTGCCGTCAAGACCCTGAAATTAGGAATTTGTCCTTCGCTTCCTTTATCGACACTGTGTCTGCTGTAATGAGGCGAATGTCGATATGATCTCTAGGTTGTTTATGAACCGTCGAGATTTGGAACTAGGGACTTTTCCATGGCTCCGTTTTGTTGACCCTGGGGTCGCTTGTTGACGTCACGTCTGCATCCTGTTAGAGTAAGAAGAAACGTCGTTGTTGATCTCTAGGCTGTCTATGAACCGTCGAGATTTGGAACTAGGGACTTTGCCGTGGCTCCATTTTGTTGACGTTGCGTCTGCTGTAACGAGAAGAATGTCGAGATGGTCTCTAGGTTGATTGTGAACCGTCGAGATTTGGAACTAGGAACTTTGCCATGACTCCGTTTTGTTGACCCTGGGGTCGCTTATTGACATCGCATCTGCATCCTGCTGGAGTGAGAAGAAACGCCGTTGTTGATCTCTGGGCTATCTATGAACCGTTGAGATTTAGAACTAGGGACTTTGCCATGGCTCCATTTTGTTGACCCTGGAGTCGCTTGTTGATGTCGCGTCTGCATCCTGCTGGAGTGAGAAGAAACGCCGTTGTTGATCTCTAGGCCGTAGATGTTGTATCGAGATCTGGCTCTCCTTCTAATGGAGCCTGGTGGGAAAATATGGTTCCCTTTTCGTTTGTGCCCATGGATTGTATACAGAAGTCGATGTGGAGTCACCTGCAGGGCAGAAGTTTCATCATTTTTTTTTCGTTTCCGCGATGCTCCATCATTTCAGCTTTTTATATCATGAAAGTGACGATTGCCCAATCATTTCGGCTTTTTACGCGATGCCCAATCATTTCGGCTATTCTTTTCTTTTTACTCGCTGCTTTTATTGCGAGTTGCCCAAACATTTCGGCTGTTTTTATATGCATATATTTTGCTCGCTGATTTTTATTGCGAGTTGCCCCATCATTTCGGCTATTTCATATGCATTTTTTGCTCGCTGATTTTTGTTGTGAGTATGGAACTTGAGATCTGATCCCAATCTTGGCATCAACACCGCTGCGACTGGAATATTGCCAGCGAATCATCATTTGCCGTGAAAGGACTTGGAATTTAATACTGATTTAGGCATCAGTATCGCTACAACTGGAATATTGCCAGGAGCGAATCACCATTTGCCTTTGCTGATTTGAACAAAGGTGGCTTAGCAAACAGGGTTAGGATCCTGTCGACTAAGGCTTTTTGACTTTACGAGCCGTAAGGGTCTCATAAAAGTATTTTTTCCTTAAAAGTCGTGAGGACTTCTAAATGGTGTTTTCTCTTATAAGTCGTAAGAATCTCATAAGAGTATTTTCTCTTTATAAGTCAAGGGGACTTACAAGCGTCATTCACCATATGAGGACATTCCTCGTGATTGGTGGAACTTGGTGGGGGAAATCGTTTATTTGTGCCCGTGGATTGTATACAAGGGCCAATATTGAACCGCCTGTAGGGCAGTTTGGGGGATACGACGGCTTAAGAACGGGTTTTGATCCTTGTAGCTTAAGACTTTGAATCCTCTCATAGGGGGAGTTCTCCTTACGAGTCGAAAGGATCTCATAAGTGAAAATTTTATGAGATTGTGCCCTTTCAGGTTTTCACAAGCTCACCGATAGCCCTGCTGTTTTTACTCACGGTGCCCTTTCGGGTTTTCATCCGTGCCCATTTCGCTTGTGGACGTACCGTTTTTTTAAAATTTATTTACGAGATTACACCCTTTCGGATTTTCACAAGCTCGCCGGTAGCCCTGCTGTTTTTACTCACGGTGCCCTTTCGGGTTTTCATCCGTGCCCATTTCGCTTGTGGACGTACCGTTTTTTTACATGGGTTGCAGTCTTTGCCGTTGGATTTTTGATTGCAACATAGATCCCAAAAGAATATATCGCCGTATTTGGGGCGATACGCCGTATTTGGGGCGATACGCCATATTTAAGGCGGAATGCTAGTTTAGGGACATTTCGGTCCACTGCCGCCGTGTATGGAGGCGATGGTTAGTTTAGGGACATCTCGGTCCGTGGTCGCCGTGTTTGGAGGCGGTGGTTAGTTTAAGGACATTTCAGTCCGTTGTTAGTTTAGGGACATCTCGGTCCAGTGCCAGCTTCGAGGCAAAGTTTTGCCGGATACTACTTATAGAGTCTTGACTCAGGAAGACAGCGAGCGGACACGAGCATCGTCATCTATCATTAACTTGAGTCGTGACTTGTCAAGCATAGTATTTCTTAAGGAACCGGCCGTTTATTGGCCGTAAGGGTCTTTCGCCATGCATATCCTTAAGCAAGTAGGCCCCCACCTTGGTAGATCTTGTTTATGATATACGGGCCCTCATAGTTTGGCTCGAATTTCCCCCGCTTTGCACGGTTGGGGATCATAGGTCTTTTGACGACTAGCACGAGTTCGCCTTGGCGGAATTTCTTAGCCTGGTTAGTCTTTCGTATGAGCGCGTTATTCTTGCTTTATAAGCTTCCAGGTTTTGCTGCGCCATGAGACGAGTTTCATCGAGGGCATCGAGCTTCTCAAACCGAAGATGGGCATTTTCTTCATCCGTCAGCTCATATCGAACAGCCACTCATAGAGGGGTACCTCTATCTCCAAGGGAAGTACCGCTTCCGTGCCGAATACCAACGCGAATGGTGTTGTATTCGTGGCCGTTATGAACATAGTTCGATAAGCCCAGAGAGGTTCATGCAGTCTCTCGTGCCAATCCTTTTTGTTTTTGGACACTGTTTTCTTTATGATCTTCGTCAAGGTCTTGTTGAATGCCTCAGCTAGACCGTTAGCTCGGGGATTATAGACTGGAAAGTATCTCCAGTCTATATTATGCTGCTGTGCGAAGCAGCTGGTCTTATGGCTCCAATAGACTGGCCTATTATTCGAGATGATCCGTCGTGGAGTGCCGAACCGGTAGATGACATGTGTCCTGAAGAAATGGAGGATGTTCTCCGTCTTCACTTTCCTTAGCGATACTGCCTCTGCCCACTTAGAGAAGTAATCGGTTGTTGCCAATATGAACCGATGTCCTTTGGATGATATTGGTTCGATAGGCCCGATTATATCGGTTCCCCACATTTCGAACGGCCAGCTGGCTACCGTTGGCTGTAGCGGATTTGGATGCCGGTGGATTAAGCCCCGTGAATTTGGCACGAGTGACACTTCTTCGCATATTCGAGGCAGTCCTGAATCATCGTGGGCCAATAGTAACCCATTCTCTTGATCTTCAGCTTCATCTTTGGTCCGGCTTGATGAGAACTGCAGAATCCGTCGTGAGTTTCTTGGACGACCCTTTTTGCCTCTTCTGGACCTAGGCACCTTAGCCACAAACTGTCGAACAATCTCTTATATAGGGTATCATTGACAAATGCAAAAGATAGAGCTCGTTTCATGAGCTGATGTCTTGAAGATGCGTTTTCGGGCGTTCGATGGGATTTGAAGTAGTCTATGAAGACTTCTCTCCAATCCTTCGTCTTTTCTTCATCCTCTAATTGGAAGGCTGCTTGTTTAGTCACTTCCTTTCTTTCATACGACGGAGGTATTTCCGCTGGCGTGAGGATCCGGCGGCTTTGCACGATGATCCTTACGTCATCGAGGTTTTCGTCGGCCAGTTCTTTAGCGAGCTTGGCTAACGCATCTGCCTTGCTATTTTCCGCCCGCGGTATGCTTTCTAAGATGTAGGAGGGAATTTAAGTCAGCAGTTGCTGCACCCTTTCGCCATATTTTACTAACTCCAATTTACACGTCTGATAGTCGCCATTTACTTGGCTAACGACCAGCCGGGAGTCTCCATATATGAGGAGATTTTCGATTCCCATGTCGACAGCGATCTCAAGACCTGCTATCAAAGCTTCGTACTCAGCCTCATTGTTTGTCCTCGACTCTGTTAAGTAAAGGGCGAACGCATTATCCATCCTTGTGGAGTCTCGAAGATAAGGCCCACCCCAGCTTTGATTATAGGGGTACTTTGCTTTTGCTTCTTCAAGAAGGACGCTCCGTCGAAGTAAAGTTCCCATTGGACATTATTTTCTTCCGTCTTCCCTCCGATTGTGTCGAACGCGTGTTCGTCTGGAAACTCTCAATTTAAGGGAGAATCGGCTGGTATTGGATGCTCAGCGAGAAAGTCGGCGATGGCCTGACCTTTCACTGCCTTGAGGGGTCCATATGTTATTGAGAACTCCATTAAAAGGAGGTCCTATTTGGCAAGCATTCCTGTTAGTATGGCTCTTGACATCAGATATTTGAGAGGATCCACCTTTGATATGAGATGGACCTCATGTGCCAAGGTATAATGTCGAATCTTCGTTATCACGAAGATCAGTGCCAGGCAATACTTTTTAATGGGGGATAGTTGTTTTCTGCCCTCAGGAGAACTCGACTCAAATAGTAGAGAGCTCTCTCCTTCCCCTGGTCGTTCTCCTGTGCCCATAGCGTGCCTAAAGAACCTTCAAGGGCTGTTGTATATAGGATGATGGGCTTTCCCTTGACCGGAGCGGTTAGTACCGGCGGGTTCTGTAGATATTGCTTGATTTCGTCCAATTCACTTTGGCATTTGCGATCCAAAATGAATGGGGTCCCCTTCTTCATTAGATGGCTGTAAGGGTGGCATTTGCCGGAGAGGTTGGCTATGAACCGCCGGATATACGCGAGCTTTTCTTAGAGAGACCGCAGTTGTTTGAGAGTTCTTGGCGCGGGCATTTCGATAATCGCCTTGATCTTTGATGGGTCTATTTCGATGCCTCGGTGTCGTACGATGAATCCTTGGAATTTGCCTGAGGAGACTCCGAACGCGCATTTCAAAAGGTTCATCTTCAAATTATATTTTCGAAGACGTTGAAACACTGTGTTTAGATGTTCCCAATGTTCCTCGTATGACTTGCTTTTCACCACCAGGTCGTCGATGTAGCATTCAACAATCTCATGGATGAGGTCATCGAAGATCTTCGTCATGACTCTCTGGTAAGTAGCGCCAGCGTTCTTCAAACCGAAGGGCATCACTTTATAGTAGAATATGCTCAGCGGGGTCCGGAAGGCAATATGATTTTGGTCTTCGGGATGCATCTTTATTTGATTATACCCCTAAAATCCATCCATGAAGGAGAAGACATCATAGGTGGATGTGTTATCGATCATCAGCTCAGTAACAGGTACTGGGAAGTCATCCTTCTGACAAGCTTTGTTG
This sequence comes from Agapanthus africanus, assembly GCA_030015575.1. Classification (NCBI taxonomy): domain Eukaryota; kingdom Viridiplantae; phylum Streptophyta; class Magnoliopsida; order Asparagales; family Amaryllidaceae; genus Agapanthus; species Agapanthus africanus. The sequence goes on along the minus strand of JASDDO010000019.1, from coordinate 39,167,189 downwards.
AGGTCTCGGAAGTCCACGCAGATGCGCACCATCCCATTTTTCTTTATCACTGGAACAATGTTGGCGATCCAGTCAGGATATTGAACTTCTTGGATGAAGCCGGAGTCAATTAGTTTCTTGATTTCGGTGTTAATACTCATCTCAAGTTCGAGCTGCATTCTTCTTAGCGCTTCCTTGACTGGCTTGACAACCGGCGATATCGCCAATTTATGCACCGCTATTTCTGGATCTAGTCCTGGCATCTCAGAATAATTCCATACGAAGCAATCTTTATATTGTATAACACGTCCTTTAGTGTGGCCACCTGCTTTTCAGATAGCAGCTCACTGATGAACGTCGGCCTTGGATCGTTTTCCGTTCCCAAGTTAATTTTCCTTAGATTGTCCGTCGTAGTGTGTATCCCATCTTCCAGCTCTTTTGGTACCGGTGGAAATTCTGAGATCACCTCATCCTCATCCTCATCTGCGAAGCAGTAGGAGAGGTCGTCCATATTCTCGTGCTCCTCCTCCTTTGAGAATGTTATCACGTGGCAGGTACGAGTTCGTTTCCAAGCTCGATGTTGATCTGGACTTACCCTCACGACATGGGGTTGCTTTTGGCTCATGCTTTCATGGTGAGTTACCCTCCAACTGTCGGATAGAGTAAACCTGTCTTGCTGATAGTGGTCTTCGACCCAGTCTTTGAAGGTGAAGCAATCTTCAAGAGGATGTTCTATTGCTCGATGGTAAGAGCAATAAGCCGGGTGATGGACCTCGTTTATTTGTTCTGGGTGCCGAGACTCCGAGAGCGTCATCATTTGATGCTTAATGACAAGGTCGAATATTTTCCTTGTCTTGTTTTGGGGGAAAGAGTATTCCCGACCCATCTTCTTTATTAGCGATGGATTCCAGCTGACTTTTTCTCGGTCGTGTGGCTTCTTGGATCCCCTTTGCTGTTTTAGAATGTCCTTCTCGTTCTTCACCTTGTTGTTGCGTTTGCGTCGGGCTTTTTCCTTACCACAAGAGCGCACAGCGGGCTGAGGGAGAAGGGCATCGTAGTCTTCTCTTTTCGCAGACTGCTGAGTAAGACGTTGTGTCCTGGCTTTCTCGTAAATGGCCATTTCACGGCTGTGGTCATCCCGAACCTTTTGACCTGCTTCCCTTATTAGCTTGTCAATCTATTCTTCGAATGACGGACTTGACATTCTTACAGCGGGATCTCGCTCTGGTTCAATATCAGCGCTATCTAGAAAAGCATTCCCTTCTCCACCGGAGTTATTTATGACACGGCATCCATGGAATCGCTCCCGTTTCTTGGACCGAACATATCCAAGTCCAGTCGTCTCTATCTTCCCGTTGGGCATCTTTCGCTGGGTCCCGAGAATGTCCCAAATCTTATTGTAGAACTGGGCTTGTCGAGCGGTTTGTTTGAAGGGTACGTCTTGGCATCTTAATAGCATTTTCAATCCCTCTGCGTAATATCTGGGCAGATGGATTGGTTGAATCCTGTCAAGTGCAAGTTCAGCACCATACCAGACTTCTTTTTCCACTTTAGTCTCCGTAGATTGGTAGAAGAGGATTGCATTTTCACCTCTTCGCCTAGGAAGGACGTAGAAGTTCTGTAGATCTTGCATGTCGTACGTATCGAGTGCATCAAGTTCCCTGTAATGCCGCTGCGGAACCATGGTAATTTGTAAACTCTAATCAGCTCCAGCGAAGGTCTGCATTGACGGAAGAACGGAGAACACTGCGTTGGTCTCGTCCTCAGAGTCGCTTCCGAGGACCAAAATAGGGGTAGATAGTCCGGGCCTGTTGCCTTGGGATTGCCCCGAGTAGACTATCTCTTCATCTTCCTCGGTTTCGCTCCCAAAGACCGGGATAGTGGCGACGGCTTTTTGTTGGTTATACGGTTTATGACATCTTTCCGTGTTTTCGAAGTCTGGTAGGAAGTACTTGTCGTCTTCATATTTGCGGACTTCATTTACGGAGAATGGGTTTAGCTCCCCTGTAACTGTGCACTCAAGGCCGTCTTTGAAGTACTTCATACACTGGTGTTATGTAGAAAGGATGACGTTGTACTCGTATAACCAAGGCCGGCCGAGCAGAGCGTTGTAGCAAGTCTTGGCATCGATGACATGAAATTTGATGTCGGTGATGAGAAGCCCAAAGCGTAATGTCAATATTACAGACCCCAGTGTCCGTGATAACTGCGAGTCGAAGCCGGAGATGGTAATTTTGTCCCGGGCCAGGTGCTGAACGTTCATGCAAATCTCCTTCAGCAACTTCACGTTGAGAAAATTGACGGAGGACCCGTTGTCGACCAGGATCTTCCCTATCTTAATATCGTGGCAGTACCCGGTGACATATAAAGGACGGTTGTGCTCGCACGTTCTAAGGAGGAGATCTTCATCGCCGAATGTGATGTCGGCTGTATGAACCTCTGCCAGCTCGTCTTTCATGTTTTCTTCTGTAAGGAAAGCATAGAACTGATCAGGCTCTTGTAATGCCTTGATCAGAGAATCTCGTGCCTCTTTGGACAGGAGGAGAGCATCCAGTATGCTCAGTTGTGAAGGTATCTTCCTCAGATGTGCCAGGACATTGTAATCCACATTGTTTTTATTAAGCGGATCCTTGGCTGTGAGCTCTTTGACGACTTTATCATCGAGGGCAATTTCCTCAGGGACTTTTTCCTTCCCCTTGTCTCTTTTGCTCGAACCTTTGTTTGTAGGCTCGAGGTTCTTTTCAGGCAACGTACGGTTACGCAGCTGAATGTTCTCGCGGTTCTTCTTCTCTTCTTCTTTTCCAGAGGTGGATTCTTTGAAGAGAGGGCCGATGGTTATTTCTTCCTCAGAATCGCTTCCGAACGTAAGAACTTGGGATTTTCCTTTTGTCAAACCGGTATCAATCATATGACGGTTGCCAACCGTTCCTTCATGCTCGTCTGTCGCGCTCCTTTATTGTCGACGAGTTTTGCGCTTCATCCGTTTGAAGTGTTGCCGGTGAGCAACGTATCCTTGCCGCCACTTCTTAAAGGCATTGCACTTTTCGGTGGGGTGTGTGACCCTCCGATGGTATAAGTGGTAGTTCGGATGTACATCCGCTTCGTCAAGACACGTACTCCCGGTAGGGTTTTCCATGAGAGGGGGCAGCTTCATTCCTATTAACAAGGCTTTGGCAAACCGCTTCTCTGCTTTGATCCTGCTCTTGTTTGTAGCAGGTGTGCTTTGGCTCGGTTGGAGTACTTTACGACTCATCCATACTGCAGCTTTTTCATTCTGACGCCGACGCTTGGCCTTTTCGTATATGGTTATTTAACGTTCTCAGTCAGCTTTGCTCTTTTGAAGGGCTTCGTTTAGCAGCCTGTCGATTGGGTCTTCTGATAGTCCCAGGGATTCTGGCGCCGGTCCTGCCCCCAGCTCCTCTGCGTTGCTTTCCGATGCCGAGAGAGTTTCTTCATCTTTAACGATGAGTGAGAGACCATGTGGTAACTCGCTACATAATCATCGGGTTCTTCTGATGAGTCGTTTCCCTCATCAATGTCACTGTCTCCGTTCTCAAGTATGTGGTTGAGAAACTCTTCGAGTGTGACTGGGGTCCGCGCTTTTAGGTTGTATTCCTCCAGTGCGTCGATGTATTTTTGCAGGTCCGTATGATTGTCGTCGGGCTGCACGGGTTTCTTGGTCTTCTTCTTTTTTTCGGAGACTTCGAAGGCTTGCCCTGGAGATCTTGCCCATCGTTAGTAGTTTTCGGTGTTGGCCTTTTTGGGGATTTCTCGACGTTCGCTCCTATGAGAACGTGTGGTTTCTGAACCCATTGAGATGACCCAAGAATTTCGCTATTTCGATTCTGCTAGTCCCTCCCGGACCTACCCCCCAACCCAGAGTAGCTAGGTGCGGAAGTAAAATCAATCCTTGTTCATACATGGGTTTCTCTGGTATGAAATGAGCCACTTCAAATAGGTTCATTGCTCTGGCCCAGAATACGATTAATCCGGCCTCCTTTCTTTTCCTGTAATGGAAAGAAAGATTGTGAGTGTTTGTTGCGGGCCGGAAGGACAAGACCTTTGAACCCGTTGAGCCCGATCATGAGGTTTGATTTACCGCCGGGATTTCCCTCACCGGCTCCGCCCTACCTCTTAAAGCTGAAGCAAGGTCATTTATGAACTCGACGGGAGGGTCAGGAGCGAACGAACAATAAAGGTCAGGCAGCTGATACCGGAGGGAGGGGTGGACAAGAAGTTGGAGAAGAGGGCCGCGAGCGAAACGGTACTTAAAGCGATTTTGACAGGGCCGCAAAGTGAAGTGAGGTGACACAATCAACGGAGGCCTCCCCGACATATGTTGCAACGTCTCCAATAGCATGCATTTGCTATTGGGCTTATCAGTTCCTGGGCTCGGCTCGCCCGGTTTTTGCAAGAGTTGCATTCTTCTATGCAAGAAGAAGACTTAGAAAGAACAAAGAAGTTTGGATCCGCAAAAGTATGATTAGGCAGTTCCTTCGCTGAACACAACAGAATGAAGAGGAATTTATTTCATTTCAAATACTTCTTCTTATCGAAGAAAAGAAAAGATCAAAACTGAAATCTGAATGCGCTGGTTTTTCATCATTCTTCCATCCAGTAATCGGTCGCTTTCGAAATCGCCCCAAGAGGGAGGAGCTTCTTCTGCAAGGGCACGAGTGTGAAACTATGGCCTGCTCTCCGGAAAGCCCAAAGGCACCGGAGGATCGGTGGCTCTATCAATCTTTCCATTTTTATCTGGATAGCCAGGTGTCCGGCTGCAAGTGAGGGGCCTTAATTTCATTATGCCGGCTTTATCTACATCTCCATCCCGAACCTCCCGTTCGGCGATCTTTATTTGCTAGAGTCAGAGCCCCCTCTCCAGTTCGTTCTAGCTCGATTGGAGAGGGCTTGAACCTCTCTAGCCAAAGCCCAAAAAAACAAACTGTACGTGAGAGTTTCCCTTCATACGGCTCGAATCATTCTCAGATGCCCTGAGAGGCATCCTTTCCTTAATTCCTTTTTGGGGTGGTTCACACACGCGCAAACGAGCACCGGCCACCAAGGAACTATGACCAATAGAATAGAGTCAGATACAGAGCGTCATACTTCTTTTTTCTTGTGATGGTTGAGGAGTTTCTTTGGTTATGTCATAAGTGAAAGTCCTGAATGGGTCGTAGAAAGCCTTCCTTTCTGTGTCGGGTTTGGGAGGGTGGATAACGAGCTTTTCTGTAGGCTTCCCTAGGACCAGACACAGGATGGGCTTAGTGAATTTGAGTTCCGCCGCTGCGACTTCCACTGCCGCTGGGGCCTCGAAGTTTGTGCAAGCCTCTCAGAATTCAAAAAGTGTTCCATATGGACGAGAAAGAAAATCACAAATGTCTGTAGGCGCTAAACCTCTTCCAAAGACTCTAAAGCTTTGAATATTCGACTCGAAATCTAGCTTCTAGCTTTGGGCGCCTCTGACATAAACAGAAATAGCTTATATATAAAAGGCTAACCTTTTCTCTCGAAAAACCGTCTTGGTATTGGATCCGCTTTTTTTTCAAGCATTTGTCTTAATTTATTTGATTATACCAGTTTGTTAACTAGCCTTGCCGAATTCATTGACTTAACCGAACCAAAACCAGCTATACTCGATAGCTAGGGTAATCCCAGCTTCATCACCTGCACTGAGTAGTCCAGTACCACTCCCCCGTCTCTCTCTTCAGGTAACATCATACTAGTAGACCTCTTCACCGCCGACTGTGAGTCATCCGACTCCCGTTTTTCGTCATTTGTCCGTTTCTGGTCTCCGGTATCGATTCCCGGTCCCCGGGCCTACTTCCTTAAAGCTTGTTGCGGTATTCTCACTCTGATCCTACCTCCGGGAAAGAAAGAGAAAAAAACCCAATGGGAACTCAATGAATACTCATGCATTCCTTTCCCTCTGTCATTATACATCAATTCCGGAAGAAAGTGTTAATTAAGATACTATGCTGGTATCTATCTAAGAGTCAATATCTGTGAGAAGCTTCCTTCTCATACACATCCGAAGCAACGTTTGATCATCAGCATTAGAGAGTTTGCCGGTCGAACAGCTATGGCTTGACAGCTTTTAGCTCGAGTTGGAGTTGTTGTTTGCGACTCCACGTCAAGGCTTGCTTGAGTTTCTTCTTTTCCTTCTCCCTTCTTTGCTTAAGGAGTCTAGACCGGGAATCTCGTCCATTAAAGGTGTAGGGTGTTTTTCGTCACCCCATTGAGATGGGAATACGCGCGCGCTTGTCAGGCGTAGGGTGTTTTTCGTCACCCCATTGAGATGGGAATACGCGCGCGCTTATCAGGCATACTACAGATTCCCCCTGCCTAGGGTAGGCCGGGGTTTAATAATTACGGGGATCTGAATCTCCGGCAGCCGCGGACTAAGCTGCCGTTAATTATCCCCCGCCTTTGGGGCGAGGGAACCTCCGATTAACGGGTTAAACTGGTCATGCGAGCTCAATGTGCAGTGTACGTGTGTTTTGTTTTGGAGGGGGGTTTGGATATATCGGGAGCCACGCAGAGTTTTTACGGGGGTCCCGCTACCCGGATAGCGGGCTGGGGGTCAAAGGGGCTAGCAGCCCACTTGCGGGGTGCGGGGCAACGCCCCGTTAGAAATTTTTTTCTAATAGGGACAGTGTCGTGGAGTATGTGTGTGTGTAAATATGTATACATATGTACAGATATACATGTATATATATAAAAAGGGGAAAAGATATCCAAAGGATGCATGGGGACAGCACCTTGGGCGCTGTGCGCCTAGGTGCTGTGCGCTCAGGCGCTAGAGTGCCACGTGTCGGCACGTGGGCGCTCTGTGCTTGAGCGCAAGTGCGCCACGTGTCGGCGCGGGGGAGACTTGCGCTCGAGCACTTGCGCTTGAGCGCAAGCGCGCCACGTGTCGACACGGGGGCGACTTGCGCTGGAGCGCAAGCGCGCCACGTGTCGGCACGGGGGCGACTTGCGCTCGAGCGCTTGCGCTCGAGCGCTTGCGCTGGAGCGCAAGCGCGCCACGTGTCGACACGGGGGCGACTTGCGCTGGAGCGCAAGCGCGCCACGTGTCAGCACGCGGGCGCTCTGCGCTTGAGCGCCGGCGAGAAAAAGAGGCTTTTAGCCTAAAAAAATTTCTCAGAAGAGAAATCAGAAAGGAGTTGGACTCCTGAGTGTTTTTTTTTTGGGGGTTTAGTGAAAGGGGTTCTTCTTCTTCCTCCTCTGTTAGCTGGATCTTGAAGATCAATAGATGTGAGATCTCAAAATCTTTCCTTTTGGGGATCTAAAGACAGATCCAAGTTCCCCTTTGTGGGTTTTGTGGTGAAAAACTATTCTGTTTTTGAAAAGGAAGAGTAAAACTCTTGATTTAATTCAAAAGAAATGAGAAGGTCTTGGAACCTTGAAGAAGGAAAAAAGATCTCAGATCTGAAACTTTTTTTTGGAGAGAGAAGAAGTTGTTGGGATATTTCATTATCCTTGCCTTTATAGCCTACACACTTTACACATAGCCCCTTGGGCTTCACAAAATGGCATTTTGCCTATCCCATGGCTCATGTGCCATTTCTTTTTGCACATAAGCCATGGGCTTTACAAAAATTTGGCTTTATGCCTATTTTTCTTACATTTATCCATAAAATAAAATAAAAGAAATACAACAAAATTATTTATTACAAAATTTTTATCTTGGCATGGGGGGAGGCCGACCGCTTCATGTTCTGGCTCGACCCGGGCATAGGCCCACTGGATCTGGGCTTGGGCCCACTTGGCTTGGGGTTGACTTTGATTTTGACTTGGTCAACCGGGGTGTAAATTTTTACCCCAACAAATTGCCCCCCATCAATAAATGCACACCACATATGTGGGTCGTGTGCATGAAATTGATGGATCTTCTTTCACGTGGAGGCGACTTGATTTGGTTCCTGCTTTTTGGGGAGCTGGCACTGCCCTTTTTACGACATGGACGGTCGTTGCTTGACATGTCTCCGAGACGGAGTGTCCATGATAGACGTTTTCTCTGGCCCGGAGTGATCTAGTTCCCGCTTGTAGGAATCCTGCGCTGCCCTTTTTGCGACCTGGACGGTCGGTGCTGCCCTTTTTGCGACTTGGACGGTCGGTGCTTCCCTTTTTGCGACCTGGACGGTCGGTGCTGCCATTTTAGCGACGTGGATGGTCTGTTCTGCCCTTTTTGCGACATGGACGGTCGGTTCTGCCCTTTTTGCGACATGGACAGTCGGTGCTGCCATTTTAGCGACGTGGACGGTCGGTGCTGCCATTTTAACGACTTGGACGGTCGATGCTGCCCTTTTTGCGACTTGGACGGTCGGTTCTGCCCTTTTTGCGACTTGGACGGTCGATACTGCCCTTTTAGCGACATGGACGGTCGGTGCTTCCATTTTAACGACTTGGACGGTCGATGCTGCCATTTTATCGACTTGGACGGTCGGTTATGCCCTTTTTGCGACATGGACGGTCGGTTCTGCCCTTTTTGCGACTTGGACGGTCGATGCTGCCCTTTTAGCGACGTGGACGGTCGATGCTGCCCTTTTTGCGACTTGGACGGTCGATGCTGCCCTTTTAGCGACGTGGACGGTCGATGCTGCCCTTTTTACGACTTGGACGGTCGATGCTGCCATTTTAGCGACGTGGACGGTCGGTTCTGCCCTTTTTGCGACATGGACGGTCGGTTCTGCCCTTTTTGCGACTTGGACGGTCGATGCTGCCCTTTTAGCGACGTGGACGGTCGATGCTGCCATTTTAACGACTTGGACGGTCGATGCTGCCATTTTAACGACTTGGACGGTCGGTTCTGCCCTTTTTGCGACATGGACGGTCGGTTCTGCCCTTTTTGCGACTTAGACGGTCGATGCTGCCCTTTTAGCGACATGGACGGTCGATGCTGCCCTTTTTACGACTTGGACGGTCGATGCTGCCATTTTAGCGACTTGGACGGTCGGTTCTGCCCTTTTTGCGACATGGACGGTCGGTTCTGCCCTTTTTGCGACTTGGACGGTCGATGCTGCCCTTTTAGTGACGTGGACGGTCGATGCTGCCCTTTTTACGACTTGGACGGTCGATGCTGCCATTTTAGCGATGTGGACGGTCGGTTCTGCCCTTTTTGCGACATGGACGGTCGATGCTGCCCTTTTAGCGACGTGGACGGTCGATGCTGCCCTTTTTACGACTTGGACGGTCGATGCTTGATTTGACTTGCTCTGCTTCTTGCAGTGTTAGGGGTAGACTTGACTTGCTCCGCTTCTTGCGGTGTCGAGATTGGATTCTGACTTGCTCCGCTTTTTGCGGTGTCGGAGTGAAAGTTGACTTGTTGATTTTGATTTAGGTTGACATCAGCATCGCTATACTGGAATATGGTACCAGGAGCGAATCATCATCTGTCATTTAGAGGATTTTGGGATTTTGGTTTTTGTTTGGCATCTGCATTGCTGCACTGGAATAATGCCAGGAGCAACTCATTATTTGCTCCGGGAAGATTTGGGATTTTTTTTTTTTGGGACTTTGAATGTGGTCTCACCGGTAGGACTTGGGAGAGGTTGGGATTGTTTTACGCCCGTGGATTGTATACGGTTTTGCAGGATGTATGATCCAGACCGTAGGGCCGGAAAAATTTCAGGGCTTTGTTGGCGTCTGCATCGCTGGACTGGAATGTAGTACCAGGAGCGACTCATCATTCGCCGTTGGGGTATGGGATTTGGAATTTGGTTGGCGTCTGCATCGCTACACTGGAATATGGTACCAGGAGCGACTCATCATTCGCCATTTTGGGGTCGGGGACTTGGAATTTGGATCTTGTTTGGTATCAGCATTGCTGCACTGGAATAATGCCAGGAGCAACTCATCATTTGCCTTGGGAGGACTTGGGATTTGGGTTTTTGGTCGGCATCAGCACCGCTAACACTGAAGCGAAATGCCAGGAGCGACTCATCATTTACCGTTGCCCGTTGGGGAACGATGGCTTAGGAGACAGGTTTGGGTCCCTATCACCTAAGGCTTTTCAATTTTATGGGCCGTGAGGGTCCCATAAAAGCATTTTCTCCCTACGAGTCGTAAGGATCCCGCAGGTGTATTTTCTCCTTAGGAATCGTGAGGATTCCTAAGTGTGTTGCTCCTTTGTGAGTCGTAAGGATCTCACGCAGGGGTTTTCTCCTCACAAGGTCGAGAGGACTTTGCGAGTTTATTTCATCTCTTTTCACGAGTTTGCGCCCTTTCGGGTTTTCACAGACTCGCCGATAGTCCTGCTGTTTTTACTCACGGAGCCCTTTCGGGTTTTCATCCGTGCCCGTTTTGCTTGTAGGCATACCGTTTATTTTTTATTTCTTTTATTTTTATTTTTTTTTCTTTTATATTTTCTTTCTTTTTTTTTTGCCGCTGGTGGGACTTTAAAAGTAGTCTCACCGGCAGGATTTGGGAGAGATAGGGGTCATTCATGCCCGTGGATTGTATACGGTTTTGCAGGATGTATGATTCAGACCATAGGGCTGATGTGCTCAATTCGCCTGCGACTTGGAGCATTTACGTGCAGTATTTCTTGAGATATCGGCCATTGATGGGTGGCATGGGCCTTTCTCCCTCGGCACTTATTAGTTGGTAGGATCCTCCGTCGAACACTTTCTCGATGACATATGGTCCTTCCCAGTTTGGCTCGAATTTTCCCTTGGCATGTCGATTGAGGATAATCGGTCTTTTGAGGACCAACACCAATTCACCTTTCTTGAAAGCGCGGAGACGAGTTATCTTGTCATAGGCCCGTGACATTTGGGCTCGGTATAGCTCCAGATTTTGCTGTACCGCGAGCCTCTTTTCTTCGAGGGCATCGAGCTCTTCAAGTCGAAGGAGAACGTTTTCCTCCTCCGTCAACTCGTGCTGAACGGCCATTCTTAAGTTTGGAACTTCGACTTGGAGGGGGAGGACCGCCTCCACTCCGAAGAGCAATGAGTATGGAGTGGACTGTGTTGGAGTACGGTGCATGGTACGATATGCCCACAACGCCTCGTGAAGCTTGAGATTCCAGTCTCTCTTGTTGGCTGAAGCATTTTTTCTCAGGAGCTTGCATAGAGTCTTATTGAAGGCTTCGGCTAGCCCGTTGGCTCTTGGATTATAGATGGAGGAATATCTCCAGTCTATCTTATGCTGAGTAGCGAACCTTGAGACATTGAAGCTCTTGAAAGAAGGCCCGTTGTCAGAAATGATTCTTCTTGGTGTATCGAAGCGGTATAAAATATTATGCTGGAAGAATGTCAGAATATCTTTTGTCTTGACTTCTTTTAGCGGGACAGCTTCAGCCCATCTGGAGAAGTAGTCTGTCGCGGCCAGTATGAACCGATGGCCTTTGGATGACGGAGGATCAATTGGGCCAACAATGTCGGCGCCCCAGACTTCGAAGGGCCACGACGCCACCGTAGGATGCAATGGATTGGGATGCTTATGAATGAAATCACCATGGATTTGGCAGATCTGACATTTCTTTGCATGTTCTCCGCAATCCCGTATCATGGTGGGCCAGTAATACCCAAGCCGTTTGATTTGAAGTCGCATCTTGGGGCCAGATTGGTGAGCACCGCAAATGCCCGAGTGAACATCTTTCATGACCTTTTGGGCTTCGGCCAATGACAGACACCTGAGCCAGAGTTGGTCATATGACCTGCGGTATAACGTGTCATTTACAAACACATATCAGAGAGCTCTTTTCTTCAGCTGAATCCTCGCAGATTTTTCTTCGGGCAGCTTGTCATATCGGAAGTACTCTATGAAGGGTTCTCTCCAATCGGGCTCGTCTCGGATGATCGAAGCTTCTTCGGCAGGACTGCTCTTCTGTTCTGTGCTTTCCTCTTCTCGTAGAGAGACTGGGGGTAGAATTTGTCGGCTCCTGACTGTGATCAGAATTTCGTCCATGTCAGGATCGGCCAGCTCCTTGGCTAAGCGAGCGAGTACGTCAGCCTTTCCATTCAACGCTCTAGGGACTCTCATTAGTTCAATGTGAGTGAACCGTTTCATGAGTTCCACCACTCGGCCTCTGTACCGAGCTAACTCGGGTTTGTATATCTTATAGTTGCCGCTTACTTGGTTGACGACAAGCTGGGAGTCACCGTAAACCCGTAGCCGAAGGATTTCCATTTCTATGGCGAGCTCCAAACCAGCTATCAGAGCTTCATACTCGGCCTCATTATTTGTGCGAGGCTCGGTGAGAGCAAAAGAGCGCCGTAGGGTTCCCATTGATGGCGTGATGAACACCAATCCTATCCCTGCCTTTATCTCTGGGACGCTTGATTTACTGGAGGTCCTTATTGATGAGGCTCCATCGAAGTAGAGCTCCCAACATGG